>CM036916.1:2076746-12076746 GCA_020800305.1 Porphyrio hochstetteri | reverse complement strand
TAGCTTGAGGTGAGCTCTTTGTGCCAGGACTTGCTGTTCTGGTGTTCAGATTTGCTGGTTCAAAGCTTGGGTGTCTCATATAGAAGCACTTTATTGTTCTGTTATGTTGTCAGAGCAACAAACAAAATCCCCAATTCAGTACCTACATCATCTCAGCCATGTAATCCTGCAAGGAAGGCATTTACATGTGTCTTAGGGGTTAGTGAGTGGACACCACAGACATGCCTATGGACAGTGCAGACATGTGCAGACACTGAGAAGGAAGCAAGAGTGGAGATGGTGCCATCAGATAACAGAATAGGGGCATCATTGAGATGCTGGGTACCAGCACAGAGGGGAAACTGGTAGAAAAGTGGGGGCAAGTGAAGGAGAGTTGGGAATGGGAGGAAATAAAACTGGTGGTCCTAAAGGAACGTGGTGGCACTAAGTTTGCATCCTTGTTGGAGTACTGTGAGGTGACACTATGGAAGAAGTGAAGTGATTTGGAGGAGTTGCCAACTTTGCTTTTCTGGAATGGCTGTGCATATTTAGTGAGCAGGGCTTAATTTGAGGGATGGTAGGAGGTTTTATGCTGTTTTCTCTGAGGTTTTTTCCCCCCATGTGTTTTGCATCCAGGAAGCTGAGGAGCAGAACAGAGTGGGTTTCAAGCTGTGAAAGTCATCTTACTAGCAGACACATACAGAAGTCTTCCTGTGCTTATTTCTTCTTTCCTAGCGTTTTTTCCATCTGAAAGGTCTTAAAGAAGAATAAAGATTAAACAAATGGAAGAGCATTAGTCGTAGCTTAATGCAGTTATTTCTAATGATAAAATATAAGTCTCTGTATGATGACCATTATTCCTGTCAAAGTAACAGTTAAGATGGATTTATTTCTTGCTGTGTTTTGTGTTCTTTGCTTGTGTGAATTTCCAATAGAAAATACATTGTCATATGTATTTCCTTTTGTTTAAATTTTGTAGCAAATTCTTTGTTAACACCATTGGGTCAGAAGCCTGGAACTGCCAGTTTCTTTAGGATTTTTGTTTGTTTGTGCTCAGTATAAGCTGACAAAAATCTTACGCTGCCAGCAGAAACAACAGAAGTACTCCATGAATATTAGCGTGGGGTTTTTTTTCCCATTATATTTGTTGAGAATTATATTTGTTTAGAAGAAAAAATCATTTGTATAATCTGTCATGCATATAACAATGTGCTTTTGATGGTGAAAATGGTTTGATAAATATTAATAGGTGTTTTTCTTGCTCCTTTGTACAACGTGGCCTTTGTTAAAGATGAATGTTGTCTAGAAATGCGATTCTGTTAATGTGACATTGAGGATGTTCATGTCTAAGGTAAACAGAGCTCTGAAACTGCAGTTTTACTCTAGCTTTGAATTATTTGAGCAATTTAGGGAACTGAAGGATTGAAGAAGAAAAAAGACCCAGGTCTTAGTTCATTGTTAAAAAAAATTAAAGCAGCTCTAGTACAGTAGAAGTATATTATGAACTTCAGACTTCTCCTTTTGGCAGACTCCCACATGATGAGTGACCAGGTGAGATCTAAACTCTACCAAGAGAGATTTATTTATCACAGACACTCATGAATACTTTTCTGAAACTGCAGTTACTGAAACTGAATTTGATCCTGTTTTAATGTAATCTGGTAATGTTACAAATCAAATATATTTTTTAAAAAAATTAAAAGAAAACCCACAATACGACCAAAAAACCTACATATATTGAGTCAGAAAACCAACACAAAAAACCCCAAAGCAAAACAAGACATAGAAGCAAGACTCTTAATTGTGTAAATGTTTTGTTTGCTCTTTGCTTAGAAATTTTCACTCAAGTTAAGCAATGGTATTTAAAAAAAAGAAAGGAAAAAAAAAACCCGAGAGGAGTATTTGTCCACCAAAAGATTGTGTGATTAGTTGTTTTAATAGATGGGTATCTATATCAAATACTAAAAATGATCTTTTTAATTATAGTTGACCTCTAGTTGTGCAGACCTGTACAGTGCTCATGAGCATGTGCATACGTACCGTGTCTGCGTTTCAATGGCAATGGGAATCACAGAGCAGAAGGAAAAGTATTAGATTTTTCTGGATGCAGCATTTAAAGGCACTTAAATCTGACTGGTTTGCATTGAGAAATTAGTTATACTTCAGTCAGTAATTACAATCTGGATATAGTACAAGCCAAAATTACTTAAATAGTGAAATTATAAGTATATAGTCTTGCATTTACTTAGAACATTTTAAACTAATGAGGTGTTTGCCTATGCAAACACATCGAAATAATTGGTTGGTAAATAGACAAATAACCAGTTCCCTGTACGTGTGTTTCTGTTACTGTTTGTTTTTATGTGAATATTATGTCTGTTAGCTGGTCTTTTGTATCTGTTATTTAATACAGGTTGAGCTACTTCTTAATTTGCATAGCAGATGCTGATGTTGACAAGAAGTGTTGTATTTACTTTTAAAATTTTCTTTATTGAAAATCATCTTTTGATAATTTGTCACACAGAGAGTGGCTAAGGTTGGTTTAATTTAGATCTGTAGGGAAATAATGTGTGTATAGCTAATAACATTACAAATTAAAAAATAGGGCTAAGGAAAGCAGTTTGTATTGCTCAACAATAAATGAGTGCATGCTACCAAACATTGTTTTGGTCTGCTGACCTGTTACAGATCTGTTAATAAATACTGAAAGTGGAGTCACTTCTGAAATTACTGTCCAAACCATAAAATCTGCCTTCATAACTTATGGGAACTTTGTTTAAAGCAGACAGAGATCATCCAGTGACAAAGGCAGGTGACTGTGCAGTGTGGAGGTGCTTGGTGTACCTTTGCACAGTGTAGGATTTAAGGAAAACCTTCCCTTCTGTGCTGGATTCTGCTGGAACTTCAGCTGATCCTATGTTGGAAGCAGCATCAGTCCCTGAGCAAACCTCTCCCCCTCCTCGCTGTAGTAGGTCTTGTAGTATTTCAGCACCTCTGACTAATCTCTAAATTCCTTTGTGTTGTTTGCTGGGTGTTTTTCAGTTGTTTGCTTTGATGCCAAGATAAACTTTGATGACAATGCAGAATTTAGGCAAAAAGAAATATTTGCCATGGATGACAAGTCTGAGAACGAGCCTATAGAGAACGAAGCTGCCAAATACGACTTAAAATACATAGGACTGGATGGAAATATTGCTTGCTTTGGTAAGAACAAATAAATCCAGCAGACATTTGAAGACAAATTCACACTTTTTCAGTGTACAGACTTTGTTTACATTCTGACATCCAATCCACCCTTGACAGTATTTCAGTCTATTTTGCTGAGGTTTGTCCTTCCACGAGTTCTTGCAGGAATGACACTAAACATCGTGTTGAAGCTGTGCTGAAGGCCACAGCAGACAGGCAGGGCACGGGTGGTGTTAGGGAGAAGGCAGGTTGAGGGGGAGTCTGAGGGGTTTCCACCTGCTGAATGGTTTAAGCTGATGCATTTGGTCTTTGCAGTAATTAAAACAAGAAGAGTCGTGAAAATTCCATCACTAATTTTCAACAATAAGACTGTTACTTAAAAGAGACTGCAGAAACATTATATTCCCATATAATGGGAATTAACATCAAACTCCATTTCCCTTTAACAAAACATGCTAAAGAAGTGCTTGGTTGTTGAAAGGAAAATGCCTGCTTCTTACTTTTCTTGAAGTTTCTGTAGAACAGAAATTACTCTCTTGTTTAGAAGAGATAAGTAAAAACGTCAGCTATGCTTTAAATAATTTTCATTTTGTACAAATTCATTTAGCCAGTACAACATTTTACTGTGAATCTAATTGAATTCGTCATTTCGTCTCAGCTTGGTGAAATGATTGATTTCAGAAAATGTTTCAGAGTTTACATTGCCTTAGGTGTGTACTTTAACCACAGATCTAGAAGATGCTGATAACGTGTTGCAGTTGATTCAGTAAGTGACAATAAGATTTTAATCTTAATTCAAAAGAAAAAAAACTCACAAAAAAAGAAAACAGCAAACAATAATTGGCAACACTGCAGTGTTTTTTTAGAATTAGATACTGCTGCTGAATTACAGACGACATGGAAGCCTCACTTTGTCCAGCAAGAGCAACTTGCTGGGGAAAAATAATTCTCTTTTACTTTTCCTAGCTTGGGTGGTGTTCGTGCTTGTGGGAATGCTTCCAGACTGGTGCAAATACACAATAAACGGCAGTTTCAGGAGCATCTGATACCTGTCCCCCAAATTTACTCATCTGTTTACAGTAATGTAAAGCATCACCTAGCTCTGTCAGAATGAGCTTAAGGAGTCAGTCTGTCCTTCACATCTCGTGATGTGATTACTACCCCAGAAATTTGTGGTGTCTTTAAATCAGAAATGTTTGCATTGCCCCAATTACCATTCCAGTGCTTCTATATGCTTTAGGAAAGGTGCACTTCTAGGTCCTGAGATTGATAAAGCCATAAAGAAATGTAAATGTTGGTGTGTAGGCACCAGATTTGAATTATTTCTTGCACTGGATACCTTTGAATAGGCACTGACCTGTTTAGAAATAAATGTTTATGTAACTCTTTGTTTTATGTTTATGTGGTTTTGCCGATACATTTTAAAGCCTTTTCACAATTTTTATGTACTTTTATGTGAAATATAAGTTCTTGATGTTTGCAATTACAGTCAATGGAGCTGGACTTGCAATGGCAACCTGTGATATAATATCTTTGAACGGTGGAAAGCCAGCCAACTTCTTGGATCTCGGTGGAGGCGTGAAAGAAGCACAAGTATATCAAGCATTCAAACTGCTGACTGCTGATCCAAAGGTAAAAAAGCCCAAAAAGTTGGTTTCAGACAGGAAAAGTCCCTGTGCAGTAATGCAGCTGCGTCATGGGACTGTGAATAGTATGCTGAAAAATACAGATAATGGGGTGAACATAGAGGACGAGTTACTGAATCCAAGAGGAAATCCAAGAGAAAACGATTTTGCTCTGAACCACTGGACTGACTTTTCAGTTCCTGGGCTACACTCAGGTTTTCTTGGTCTCAAGTGGGTGCTTTCTGAAGGCAGTTCAGCACAGAAACGCAGCTGTGGTGATGCTGGGCATTGCTGTGCTGAACTTTGAACATCTGGCTCCTAAAGTGGAATTTGTGGGGAGCTTTAGATACTTAAAATATTATTCTTAGCAGTGTACTGCCCCAGCAGAGTGAGCAGGAAAATGTAAATTTAGCAAATTGCTAATACTCAAGGCTGATTTGTACTCTTCTAAGCTGGAATAGGAGTCTGTATTTAATTAACATTCACAGGCTGGAATCAGCGTTCTAACGCTTCCTTTTGCAGATGGAGATGCAGTTGCTCTTTTCTTTTTGAAAAACAAGACATTAGTCTGCATGTATCGAGCAGAAGTTGTTTCTGGAGATGCGTATTAGCGTGCTGAGGTCGTTGGTCCCCTCTGCAGACAGAAGTAGGATATATACTGAGATAATATTGATCGGGCAAAGGCATTGGAGCGGTGCCAGATGACCATCCCTGCCAATGCAGAGTCATGATTTCTGTATAGCCACAACTCCAGTTGCTGTAGATATTTTTTACTAATGCAAAATTGTCGAAGGGCTTTGATCATCATCTCCACCTCCTGCACCTAAGGATCTCTGCCAAAGTCCTTTTTAAACATGTTGTTTCTTTTTGCAGATCTGCCTTTATCTCCTTTCTCCCTCTCCCTTTTTTTTTTCCTTCTGTGCTTCTGTCTGTTTTCCTGATGTTCATTGTGTGTGTGATATTAGCTCCACTAAATACCACCTTCCTGTGGAAATTGCAGCGCTGTAATTGTAGTCATTGCAGCGAGTGACAAAATGTTGTGACTTATCAAATAGAGGAGGATATTGTTTGGAGTAAAATTTCAAGGCAAAATCAGGAAGAAGATTTACCGTGCAAAATAAACACAAGTCGACTTCATATTGTAAGCTCTTTGCAGTTGTAACTCTCCTTGCAGGTTTTTAAGGCACACAGTACCTTGATGGCTCAACTATGCTGCAGAGTCATCTGCAATATTTAAAATATTTTTCCTGGATCCTTTTGCACTCTCTTAGACCTGGGTCATGCTGACCTTTTGTCTGTAGAGGCCTACGTTTGTGTTCTTCCCAAGACCCACAGGAGGAGAGCCAGTTGTCATCTCCTACTTGGTGATCTTACGGGCTTGAAGTCATTAACATGCATAAAAGAATGCAGACCTGGAGAAGAAGCAGTAAGGGAGGCAGGATGGGACTTAAGATTCACACTAGAAGACCTAATAGTTTCTCTCATTGTCTGATGCTAGTAGACACTGTTACGCTTGTCTTCATTTGTGTGAATTTTAGTTATTCTCAGGACATTACAAGAAGATTTGTTTGTGCGTGTTTGAGCTGTTCCGCAGCGCGTGCTTCGTATGATGATCAAGGTTTGGCTGAGAGGTAATTTAGTTCTGAAACTTGTGTTAGTGGTGGAGGAGCAGGTGCAGTAAAGTCTTAGATATACAACTTAGCTGATGATTATCACTGTGCTAAATAGCGTCTGTCTGCTACAGCACAAACAGCAGGTATTAATTTTTGGTGATGGAACTTACTGAATTTAAACAATTTTAAAGCAAAAAGGCGTTTCAGGAGGTCTCAGCTATATAACATCTGCATGCCCAACATTTGACTTGCAAATGTATCCTCCTTTTATTGTATATTTAGCTTAGAAATTACGCATTAACACTAGCTGCTTACACCAGGGCTAGTGAGGCTATGCTGACTGAGACAGTGGGGAAAGTACCATGGCAAGGACCTGAAACAGGCACTGACGGTTGTGTCTGCACGCAACTGAAACTGTGCTGTTCCTGGTTTTGACTGGCTGGGGATGCTGAAGGCTGTAGCCTAAATGCAGCACAACTCGTGAATGTGTTGCCTCCTCTCTTCCTTTTGAATGCCTTTTCTGATTTTTTTTTTCTCCATTCACAAGATGAATCATGGAACAACTCCCTTACGTTCCTCCTTTGCCTCTGTTACTTGGTATGGCACAGAGGAAGGGGGTGCTTGTGAAGCCTCATGCTCTGGGGAATGTACGTGTGTAAGCGACAGCATTAAAAAAAATAAATCATATTTTATTTAGTTCTGTTCATAAAAGATAGTAAATATCTGTTATTTCATCTCCTCATACACCATGCCCATTAGCTTACTAATATACAGTAAGGTAATGGAATGAATCTTCTCTTCTCTTAAGTAATAGCAGGTTTCTATCCCAAGAGTCATTGTGGCTAATGCAGCATTCACGGTTTGTATCTGGTCAGTCAGTTCCCTGCAACTTTTGACCTGATTCCTACCTTGTTTGAGAAGATAAAAATTTGCTCTTGAGAGGCAATGAATTGTTGTAAATGTCTCCAAACAACACTGAGCCTCTGAGGAATGACTAAACAAAAAAAACCCTAAGTCTTGAGGACAAGCACCGTCTTCTAGTTGCACTGAAATATGGCACTGGCAATGTTAAGGATATTGCAAGGGAAGAAATCTTCTGGAAGGAAATGTTCAACTACACTTAGAAATTAGATCTTTGTCCCTCTCTTTAGTTGCCTTTCAAATGTCTATTTTGTATTAAAGCAAAAAAATACAGGTATGTCATGATTTGATTTAGGGATACAGTTTTTGAGAAGAATGAAGATCTTGGCTTGTTTGTTGCTGGTTTAATCTGGCTGTTGTCAGTGTCTATAATTCTTTTTTAAAAAAATAAATAAATAAAGTTGAGGGTTTTTTGTTGTAAAAGGTTACCCGCTAGCCTTTGGATGGAAATGCTGCCTCTGGAGTCAGTGACCCTTTTATACTCTGCTGGTCTTGTTTGCAGTCTGCCATATCCAATACTTCCCAGGTCAGACAGGTCATTGCAATGGTTCTGAATTCCTTTCTTTTCACTGTCTAAATTCCAGAGTCTGTTCAGGCTCTTTAAAATTCCTTCTTGCCTGTCTTGTTCCTGTGAGCTTGTGCCTTGCATCTGCTTTGGCAGAAAATGAACCATCTTCCTTCTTTTCAAGTCATAACAGAAAAGGGGCAGATGGGTCGATTTGGGGTGCTTGGACTGCTGGGACACACTGCAGGAACTTCATTGCTCCTTTTTGTCCAACAGTCAAGTAGAAGAGCTTGTTTCCTTCGGTATTTCAGAGGTTCTGAATGATGCCTGGCTCTCCCCTGTATGTATGAAGTGCTGTTTCAGCCATCCTTGCTGAAGTCCTCATCCTTGAGTACTCTCATATCCTTACCAAGCGCAACAGGTACTCATTTTTATTCATGCTGAAGATCTGGACTGTTATTTTTACTATATGACTGTAGGATTTGACAAGGTTTTGGAAAGGCTAAAGCTGCAAAAACCAGTCTTGTCAATAAATCTGCCATCCAGGGCACTGAAGATTGGTTCCTGTCTCAGCCCTTTGCTTTGTCCTGATGTCATCCCACATATGACACTCCTAAATTCCTGCAAGTGTGTCACTCAGCTTCTTTATATACATTGCTGAAAGAGTCAACATCAAGTTGGACTGGCTGAATTGTGTTTCTGAAGACCCTTGTGAGTATGAGAGCCCATAATGACTAGGTTCTTGGGGAGATGTATTTAGTGACAACAATGCAAAGGTCAGAAGCATCTTACCTACAACCTGAAGCAAGTCACATCCTCTACCTTTTTCTCCCATGCTGCCTTGAAGGAATACAAATAGTATCGTATAGGTTAGTGGTATAGGAGAGTTGCCCGTTACTGCTGATGTAAATGGCATGAGTATTTGAGGTGTGACCCAGAGGTAGGACTACATAATCTTTCCTCAGGCTTTTGGCTATGCACCTTCCTTTTCCTTTGTTCTCATTCCTAACAGGAGCTAAAATTCAGCAATGTGAGTAAGCTGTAAGCGGATTTGTTTTGCCATTGACTGGCTCTAGTCCTGAACTTAACAGTTGTCTCCCAATAGAAAGTAACACTGAAATATCACAGAATATGGGCAGTTAAAGGCCAGAGCTGTTTGTTCTTGTTCTCTTTCTCCCTCTAAAGCTCCTTTGACAACCTCTTTTGAAGCCTGTCGTTGATGGTATGACTAAAGACTTATCAAATCAATTGATGTTAACAAGTGTTTGCTTGTCATGTAAGCAAAGTACTATTGACAGATTGACAAACATCTCTCTGGAAAAAATATTCCCTATTGACATTTATTAAATCATAATCAGGGAATAATTAATATTGAATGCACAATTAATATGAAACATAATTTGGTTTTTGGTTTTGTTTCCTTCAGCTATTCTTTGGTCCAAATTCAGATTGTTTTATTAGTATGGAATAGGCATTCTTATTCCTGTCACTTTGCTTCATCTGTTTACTTATGTGAGATACATCTCCTTCTGTCCACCTCAGTGATGGAAAAATAATGGCAGTGATGTGTTTTGCCATTAAGTTGCCTGTGAAGCAGAGGACTCAGGGCTTTTGTTTTCCAGGTATCTGAGAGAGCGACCAGAATTCTGAAAGTGGGTATCATTAAATCATAATTTGGCAATTCACTTATTTTTCAGATGTGCGTGGTGTGAAAGTAATACAGTTTATCCATCCTTATTATATAAGACATTTTTATCACCGGTTTATCCTTGTGGCTTGAGGGATTTTTACTATTAGTTTTCTTAACATTGCAGTCCGTTATGTGGCAACAGAAGGGGTAACAAGAGGCAAGATTTGGGATATTCTTTTCTCAGATTTCAGGAATAAAAATAAACTTGCCTTGTATAATTTATTTGCTCTTTATTTTGGGTGAATTAATTCAGAATTGAGCGAGCTAGTTCAGTTAAGACAATTGAGAGTCTACAAACATTCAGGCAGTTATGAGTGTAGTAACTACATCAGTGAGCTTCTGGACTGTTTGCTCTCGCTCTGCTACTTTAAAC
The DNA here is from genome assembly GCA_020800305.1 of Porphyrio hochstetteri. Taxonomy (NCBI): domain Eukaryota; kingdom Metazoa; phylum Chordata; class Aves; order Gruiformes; family Rallidae; genus Porphyrio; species Porphyrio hochstetteri. The sequence goes on along the minus strand of CM036916.1, from coordinate 12,066,854 downwards.
AAGGGCCTACTCCCAGTTTTAGGGGGAAAAGGCTCTTTTGAGTATGGTTTATAACTAGGCTTCTTGATATAGCTGAGTGTTTTGTCCCGGAAGTTGTGCAAAAATCTGTCTTACTCGGTGAGGCCTGTGCGTAGTGTCTGAGTGCTGGGTTACAAGCCTGAGCCAAGAAGGGGGTTTGGCCAGTGAGGTTCTTCGGAGGTGCCAGGTGCCTATTCTATTCCCAACCTATTATTCCCTGCATCCTGCCCAATGAGTCATCGTTTCAAATAGTCTGGGAGAAAAGAGAGTGAAAGTAGAAGAGGGGAATGTAACCACGTGGTGTTCCTGATCCAGGAATGGGCACTGAGATATTATAATGGCATCAGATAAAAATCCTGTCTTCAGTCAAGTTGTGAGTGCGGGCAGTCTGTACAGCTGTTCAGTGGGATCTGCAGAACGCCTGTTGCAGGGTTAGTCATGCCAGTCAGTCAAGTCTTGACTGAGAGGAAGAGTTGCAGCTTGAACATCAAAGGCAACGTGCAGAAATGAAGAACAAACTCATTTGATTTTTCTTCTAGGGCTGCCTTTGCCCAGTGGTGAAGATGGTTATTATTGCTCTTGGTCCTGGGAGTCTCATGTAGAGTGAGAGGAGGGGGCTTTGGAGAGTGGGAAGCAGACTATTGAACTTTAAAAGTCAAATGAAAAATAGTGTATGGAAGTTTTAAAAATATAAAAGTTAAAATGGCCTCACTTGCTGTGACCGTGAGCCTTATCCTCATCAGAGCACAGGCTGGTTGTACATAGTTTGTCCTGCATTTCCTGCATTTGTCCTGAATTTCCTGCATTTAACCAGCTGATTGTCATTAGTGGATTTCTCAGGGTTACAGTAATGCAAACCCAGAAATCAGTAGGATACCCTTCTCTATCACACATGCAGCCTATGTCAGTTCTTGTGTAACGTTGAAGAAAAAAAACAGCAATGTAAATAGTGTTCAGTTGTGGGCATACCATGGAGCGATGGCACTGGATTTGTGTGACTTGTCAGGTTACTTGTCATTTCAGGTAATGCTGAGGAACCCTGTTCCTACATAGTCATTAGAAATCTTTTTGCTTTCACATTCAAATATCATACACCCTTTGCACACTTCATTACCCAGCTCTTCTTTACATAGCATGAGAAGTCTGTATGCCTTGCATGCTTTTTCTGATTCATAAAAGAGGGTGAAGCATCATATGCTGTTTTCAGTACTCTAAAAGCTGTAGCTGAAGAGTTACTGTAGTGAAAGACATCTCGTGTGTTACTGTGTACTGCAAGTCCAGTGCTCACACCTCTGCATAGCTCCAGTTGGGTGTCTGAAAATGATGGCACTTGAATTTAGTGGATGCTTTTGAAAGTTCAGGCTTTGGCTGCTGTGTTTTTTCCCCTTCTTTCTGAACTGTGGGTTATAATATTAATCTACTGTAGATGACTGCTCTTAACACTGATCAGAAATTACATAGTCCGTTACACAAATTATGTGCTATGGAAATGATAAGAGTTATCACTGTCCCTTTGTACTCGTTACCGAGGCCTGTCCTACTGGCAGGTTTCTATCAGCAGTGTTCTTGAAGAAGTGAAATCTTACATGTTAAAAAAGAAAGTCAAACAGTAAACCCATTGGCTTTGTGATGCAGTTTTGACATTTGTATAAGATGATGTCTAATCAAGCATTGAAGTATACCACATGGAAGCTAGATTGTAATATTTCATCTTAGTATTCGCTCCTAATAGCATGTAGAGAGCCCCTTTTGCCTTGGGGGGTGTGTAAACCAGTAGAGAGAGCGCCTGTCCTTTCCTCTTATTTAAAATATACAAGACTCAAGCCTTGAAAGAGGAACCAGACACAAAAAGGTGAAGGAAACCTTCACTTAACCTGATTAATCTGGCCAGTGCTTCAGGTCAGTGTCTGCCTTGGCGAGGTGAGAAGTAGAAAGGTTTAAATGCAGCAAAGAAATTTGGGTTAGTGGTTCTGAAAATCATCCAGCAGAAAAGGTTCTCCCGTCATAGAGTGGTTTATTTTAGGAAATTAAAGCTATCCAGCACCGCAAGTTTTCAGGAACTAGTTAAAAAAAAATCATCCTGGATCTTTCAGGATGAGTTGATCCTGCCTAGGGGCCAGCAAATGGACTGGAGGTTTATTTTCCTCTTTCAGAGAACAATCCTCAATCTAAAGCTCTGATTCGTAGGTTTGTATGGGCAATAATGCCTCGGCTTTCTATGCTTGCCAAAAGTTGGAGACTACTATTGTAGGATGACAGTTTGTAGAGATAGAAAAGATCTGTTAGAGCTCAGAAACATCTTGTAAAGCTGGGAAAAGTTGATAAAGGCATATTGTGTTTTTCTGCCTCAGAAATTTGTACAAATACTTTGCCTTTAACCAAGGGTATTGGAGCAGCTCATAGGGTTTTTTTATAAATATTGTAGGATTTGAGTTGATAGGAGTAATTTAGGCATTTCCCCACATTTTTATTAGGGATCCATTGGTGAGAAATAGAACTTCAACAAGGATTTCTTCTAACATGTCCTTGCAGTTTTGCAGGAATTAACGTGAAATGACTAGTCATCTTTTAGAGCACTTAAAGTATTGAAAAGGCATTCTTTCATTTCATTGAAGCATTTTTAGAGGCTAATAGCATATTTCCAATATTTATGAAAATGTGAGGAGAACTGTGCGTTTAAAATGCATAATTGAATTGTCTTCATTTATAATCGAGTAATGTATTTTTCAAGAGCGTGTGTAGTATTGAGTCTTAAGTAATTGATATGTAAATACACTTTAACATGAATCTGCCATTATTTATAGGCACTGGCAAGTTGAATGTTTTTTGGCATTTTGAAGTTGCCTAAAATGAATCTTAAAAACTGAATTTGAAAATAAACTTAGTAAGCAAGAGGAAAACTTGTAGAGGTTCTGCAGTTGCCTCCTTTGTGGCAGGATAAAGAAAAATGGCAAATGTTTCCTTAGAAGGAAACCACAATAAAAATTGAGCTGTTAGATTTCTATGGAATTTTGAGATGTTTCTGTGCCAATTACCCTCTCTGTGGTTCTATCCCTTCTGAAGTAGGGACAGAGGAGCAGACGTTTCCATTTCGTTGGAAGACAATCTCCTGCACCCTCTTGAGATAGCTGCTTTGTGGTCAAGGCTTGTGTTTTCCTGCTTGTGTGGAGGAGCATTTGATTAACAATCAGGGTGATAAAGGATTTTATGTTGGGTTCTTTGTCCGTTAGTGCTTGGGACTGGAGAATCTGGACTTTCACTGATGAGCCAGGATGGCTGAGACAGTGGTGGGATGTGTTGAGGAGAAATACACAGTACTAGTTAGAGGACTGTATGTATCTGTGTAATGTCACAGTGCAGCACTACCCTCTCACTCCAAACCAGGGCCTGATGTGAAGGGTGATGGACACAGACAGTAAATCTCCAGCTTGAAAACCTTGCCAGCATCACCTCTACCTGCCAAGTGCCTGATGTCATATCCAGCGCCTGCCATATAATGAGCGGTTATGTTTGTCTGTCTTAGCATTGCATAGTAAAAGGAAATGCCATGCATAATACATCAGGAAAGTGTTTAATCCTTTACTGTACTTTAGGAATTGATGAAAATTTGAAGGTTTATATGACTCATTTCACAATTAGTGAGGATGAAAAGGGAAGATATTTTAGGAATCGCAATTTGGTAATTCATCTTGGTGAGATGAGTAATTTATTATGAATCTATTTATAGACAGTCTATCTAGCATACTTACAGGAGAATGAAAGACCAAATCATTTGATAATGTAGGCAGGATATAGTACATTAAAAGAGAAGTTGTAGATGCCCTCACTTAAACTCTTCTGTAGAGAAAATCTCATTTTAATACTTATTTTTAAGTGATTTGAGGTGTTATGGCTGTCTAGGAGAGTGTTTGTTCTTTCCATCAAAATGAAGAAATTTAATCACCTTACCTCCATCTGTTCCTGATAGCAACAGGCCTAGATGATGAACTGTATATTTCGAGTAGGTGCTTTTAGCTGTTTGTATTGGGTAAGACAGACTCTTCTTCTGACAGGGGAATGAATATTGACTGCTTTTACTTATAATTTCAGAAGCACGCTTGGTGGATGCAGCACTGGTGTATAGAGCAAAAGCTTGTTAAAGAATAGGCCTCAGTTTTGCAAAAGAGCAGTTCAACAGGGCAAAATTAATAAGCATTTTCCCATCATAATTTTTTTTTTTAAAGACAGAAGAGTAGAGTACCTGATCTTGCTAAAATTTTACTGTAAAGAGATGTATATACTTGAAAAAGAAATGGTGTTAGGTGATCTTGTTCTGACCTATGATTATTAATCCCATTTGCCATCTGAAATGACTGGCATGGTGATGCGGTCAAGAATAATGGGCAGGTCTGGCAAATATGTAGCTTTTAAATTCATTGGCATCTTTTGAAGAGAAATATCTGTTAGAACAACCACCCATTTCTATGCAAATGAGACTTTGAGGTACATTGTATCTTGTATTCCAGGGTAGTTTCTGTATTCCACTCTATATGCCCTTTTCCTTTCTTTTTTCCTCCCCACTTCTCCCCTCTGTTTGTTTGGTTTTTGTGTTGAGGTGCGAAATAGGTTTTTCTGTAGTATGTAAACTTTGGTTTTGGAGCAGGATACACTCTGTCTTCCCAGTCAGAAGACTGTATTCAATTTATACTTGAATAAGAAAAGTATCCCTTGGCCTGTGTTAATCCATTCATTTGCATAGCTGAGCACAGAATGATGAAAAAGCATTGGAAGAGACAAAAATTATTTGCAGTATGGCTTAATGAAAGAGGGAATAGCTATTTCTTTCCCTTGAATCTCTGTTTTGTTTCACGTAGGACTGAATTATTTCACAACTTCATTATTCATGCTCCAACTCAACAGGATCTGCAAACCTGTTTCAGGTTTTAATATTTTATTATCTATTATTCTGAGTGGATGGGTACAGCTGGAATAAATGAGCCTACTCACTTTTAAAGCTTGTCGTGTGCTTAAGTACTTGACAAATCAAGTCCACATCTACCACAAATGAGTCGCTCTTACTCTTGTTGCTAGAGGTTTTGTTTCATCACATAATAGAAAAAACTCCTCTTATATGAAATTGTGCATTAGCCCTGTTTCTCAATATGTCATCTGTGTTGTACCCATCAATACTTGGCCCTGCTAGGCAGTCCTTAACATCAGGTGTTTTCTTTAGAGTAGTACACAACATAGAGACCTTATCTCCTGCAGTACTCCTACTTTGGATAGCAGCCTGCAGAAAACACAAGTTACTCCACCTCCCAGCACCCAGTTCTTTTGTGTATGTAATCTGGGGGAGTGGAGGAGTAGGAGGAAAATTCCAAACAGCCTCTGTGGGCATCTGACTGTGGTTCCTTCTGTTGCACAGAAGTTCAGCTTGTTTCTGTGGTTCCAATATAGGTGTTGCCAACTGTGAGTGGGGAATAGCGGTGCACATTGTTTGTCTGTACTCCCAAAAACCATAGTAGATTGTGCTAATTGCTGAATAGAAACCAGGAAGCCCCTGTATTTCCCTTCCTTTTGTAGCAAGTCAGACAGTGTTACTTCTCTGGTGTCTCTTCATCCAGCCTTTGCTGTGTGGGTACCTTCTAAAGCACTGGCCAGGAAAGTAATCTTAAATACCTGTATTTAGAGAAACCCATTCCCCCTCCATTATTAAAATGACAATATGGATTTCATTGTAAAATGTGGACAGAAAGTCTAGTGAACACTCAAATGAATAATTCAACCTTCTACCAAGAAGGATTGATTCATTCCTACAAATCCATAAGCAAAATTAGATCTACTTTTTCTTTAATTGGGTGAAGCTTACTTAGGAGGTAGCTGGCAAAGGTTCTATACCTCATTCAGGTGCCAGTACCTCTCACTGAATTACAGGGGAGGTACCTCTGCTGCTGGATGCCTGGGGAAGGGATTGAACATGGGAGAAGGCAGCAGATAGCAGTGAGGGCTAGAAGCGGCAGTCTGGGCTACTGCTGTCTTTTGGCATTGGTTATGAAGCTAAGCTCCCGATTCCCAAGCATTTCCCCATGTCTCTGTTGTAAAGCAGAACAGTAAGCTTTTTACCTTTTTTTTTTTCCAGTGGCAGTATCTAAATGGTGACAGAAACTATCACCTTAACTGAAGGGTTTTAATTGAAAATCTGAGATTTTTATTTTAATGGAACACTTGATTTTATTACAGCTTGGTGAGAGACTGCACGTTTTTTCAAGGGAATAGGACTGGCTTAATGATAAAGCTGAAAACTTAGGGTTTTGTTGGTTTGGGTTTTTTTAATGGAAAAATGTTCAACCATTTTTGAGCTAAATGGCTTTGAAAAGTCCAGCCAAAATAAAAGAGGTGCCTGTGTATGGCAAGACAGGTGTAGAGTGTCTGACCAAATAGATTTAACAGAAATTTCAAAAGCCATTCAGACATTTATAGAAGAAAAAGCTAAAACATTGTAAGATTTTTTTTTCAAGAAATTAGAAGAGTTGATGGAGAATAAGGTACCTCTTCTTGTTCGAACTTCTTCTATGATTCTTATGTCTGGCAGAGTGGGTACTATGCCATTTCAGACACTCTGCATGAAAAAAATATTCACTGCTTACACAACACCATTTTCACCCTGAATGTTCTGCTATGGCTTAAAAATATCCTTTTCTACTTTTTCACATGTATACACATTTTATTAATCAAATTAGTAGGGGGAAGACTAGATATTTTTTTTCCCCCTAAATTTTATATATGTAGTTTGCTATAGTGGAGTGTAAATGCCTGTGTGTGTGTGTGTGAGTGTCTGCATATGAGTGCTGCTCTTACACAAGCTGTGTGCACGTCTACACATCATTTTTTTTATGCAGCTGCTGTACTTTAGAAACCATTTTTAATTATTTAAGGGTAAGGCTGAGCAACCAAATGAGCTGCAGAGCCCCAGACATGCAACTCCCCCCGAGCAGGGCGGCTGTCGTGATGGAGCATTGCCTTCCTCCAACCAAGAACCTCTGAGAGGCCTCTCTGTAAGCAACACAGCAATCCTGCCACCTGAAACTCCAGTCCTGAGTGGATGACGTTTGGGCTGAGGGTGTAAGGCAGTATTCACTTTACCAGAATAGGGAATGAAATTTCTGCTCTGCCCCAGTCAGACTGAGCTGTATTTACAGACAGGCTCCAGCTGAGGAAGTTGTTCAGCAAAAGTTAACGTAAAGCTTGGTCCTTTGACAGAGCAACACCAACTTTGTCGTTAAAGCAGAAGCCTTGGTGTAAACTATGGATGGTTCTTGTGCAGGGTAGATTTGGAATTAATAATGATAATAGGGAAAAAGAGTAAAAGCATCTCATTAAGAAAATAAATTACATACATGCTTATGTGGTATAGACAAGATTAAGACTTGAAAATGCTGAGAGTCTCTTTTTCCTTAACTAAATCTTGATTAAGCCACCCTCCTGGAATACTGTTGCCAGCCTGCAACTGGAGAAAAGGAGGGAAAAAAGAAGAATCAATTATTGGGTAGAAATGAATGAATGTGCAGAGTCAATATTTTATAGTAGGTGGTGAAAGTTGAATGCCTGATGCCCAGCAAATCATTTGATTTAAAGGTTTGGGACTGCAATGCTTGACTTCTCATTGAAGAAATATAAAAGAACAAATTACGATTTGCTGGAAAGTCACAGAAACCTTATCAGAATTGTTTAGTTCCTGCTGCTCCCTGGAGGTTTTCCTCTTCGACCACTGATTGAGTATGTGCTCTCTGAATTGTGAAGGATTTGCCTTTAATCAGAACTTTCATGGGGCCCTATACAGTTGGTTTGGGGGTTTTGTGTGTGTTGCTTCAAGAGAATCTCTTGTTTTCACTTAGTCTGAGAAACTATGCAAGTAATTGAACTGAAAAGATAAAATAAATTTAAGTGAATACCCCGCTTAACCCCTTAATAGCACCAAAAGTCTGTGGAACTTCAGTAAGAAAAGCAGATGAGTTCAGCCTTCCCCCCCACCAGTGGAACAGATTTCCCCTTACTGACCCACTGCAGTTTAGGCTTTTTATATCAAAGAACTTCCTTCAGATGTGGTAGCAGCACCCAGCTCTGCCATTGCCTTCTGCCAGGGACTCAGGTCTGTGGCAGTCTTGGCATCTCATCCATGGTTGCACCCTCCTTCCCTCTGTTTGTACCCATGCTCGTCCCACACCACAGTGACAAAGCTCAAGGAGAGTTGTTGGTGGAAGACTAAGCCTGTAAAGACAGACTGGCTGCCTGAACTGGCTCATTCCTGGGTCAGATGAGGTGTCTCTGGAGGATAGTGCAGTTTAGGTCAGCACCAGTCCTTCCCACCTGCCATGGGTCCCTTGTTCACACCAGACTCCTGCATCCTTTCTGGAGCTGTGCCATGCTTCCATCTTCACCTCATCCCGCTGAATTCAGTGAAACTACTTTCTGGTCACGTGTTGTTCAGCATAATCTTCTCCCAAAGGAACCTGGTCATTAAGGAAAATTAATCATTTGATATTGTTGATGAGGGTGATGATTTATATATCAATATCATCTGATGTTAATCTGCCCCCAATTCCCCCCCATCCCAAATAAAAACCAAATTATGCAACCATTGCTGGCCTGTGAGGAGATTTGAGCTCTGATTAGAACAGGCTTTCTTTCTTCATTTCATAAATCACAGGTAGTCTGTGTACTGGGAGTTTTGACTCAGATCCAAGAAAAAAATGAATTTTGTGTGTGTGAATATATTTACATATTTAATGTCCTCAAAATAAAAAAAGTATGAAATCTAGAGAGAGATTTGCTGCAGTTCACTCCGATTAGTGATCAGATGGGCTGTACTCTTCCCCCCTTGTCACCTTGACACCTGACTTAATATTTCATTTATTTGTTAATCTTGCTGAGTTCAATCAGTGTGTTTTACCGTGGAGCACTCCGTAGTGCTCGTGATCAAGAGCTAGTTACCAAACTTGCATTATTCATAATTTACCTTTTAAAACCAAAGGAACAACTTTGACACAAATTTGATTGCAGTGGAAATTAGTAGTAGTGTCATGCTGGTGTTGGTGCTGCTGCTCTGTACGGTGAGAGGTCTTGTCTTCTCTTTGTACTAAGTTGAACAACACCAACGTGAGATTGCTCTTCTTGGCTTGCTGGGACAACTCCACTGTTGAATTCTCAGGTGCAGCATCTTGGCATATAAATCAAACCTTGTCTAATTGTAGTGCCAACTTATTGGTCAAAATCTTAGCCCCGGTGTTGAATTTAATTACACAGTAGATAAAGAGCATGAAGTACTTTCATGTTGTTTAGGAAATCGTGGTCATGACTACTAAATAGCTCGTATTATTCCCTGAACTTGGTACGGGGCTAATTGTTTATCACTCACAAAGTCCCTCATTTTCCCACTTCTAGCAGTCAGTAGTGCTGTAAGACCCCAGGAGAAGTCACAATACCACTCTCAACAGAGGAAGATGATATTCATCAGAAATAAGGGGAACTTGGAATTGAGCTGGTTGCTGGGGAGATGGGTTGGGTTGGGTTTTTTTTCCCTCTCTTAAGAGGAGAAAAACTTCTGAGTGAAAATGATTGCATTATCTCAGTTCCTTCTCTGGTTTTGATGTACTTTTATCAACTGATTTGCTCCAAAATAAAATGCCTGAAATGAATTACTCTAATATAAAAGAAAACACTGTTTTGGTTTGTTCTTCTTTTCCCATCTGCATTACACATACTAATGCAATTTTTTGGTTGCTTTGCAGAAACTAGAGAGTTGGTTTGGAAGTCAAATATTCCCCTCCCTTTGAACACAGGGGAGGAAGGGTTGGTTGGGTTGGTTTGGGGATTTTTTTAAAAAAAGCATTTGTCAGGACAGAAACAGCTCTAGAGATTTTAAGTAAAGCACTGATTGCCCTGTCAGTCAGGGTGCTGAGGAACTGGGAACTTCACAGATTGATGCTTGACAGAATAATTAGAAAACTGTCACTTGAAGTAACCACTCTGGTGTTCCCTAAAGAAATGTGCCCATGCCAAATATGTGCTGTCCAAATCTAGAGGTTAAATGTTCACTAAGACAAAACATAGCATGTCACCAGAGAAAATTTCTTCGAACATGCTGTGGAAGTGATGCTCCTCAAGCCCCTAAACAGTGACTACACAGTTTATTGAGCTTACTTCCTTTGATCTTGCTCCTGTATTCCAGAGCTTTTCAGCCCTGAACTAAGGGTTTTAACTTAGTAATGTGCTGAGGCATTATCTAACATTTCAGATAACAGAGGGGCTTGAAGGTTTTGAGGCAAAAGCACTTAAAGCTGTAACAATGTTTTCCAATTCTGGGAATGTTTTATAGCAAGTCTCCTGGTGCTTTCGAGTACCTTGTGCTAAAGTAAACGTTAACCTTCCTTCTTAATCCTTAGCCCATAAGGAAAACTTGGATGTATTTTTTCTGGTTTGGGTTGGTTTGGAGGTCTCTCTGAAGGATGCAGTCAGGAGCTATGATATTTGAGTGCTTGGTTTTCATTCGTGTTAGTGCTAAATGGCTGCGTGATGGCTGGCGTATCCCAGAGGTTTGCTCTGGGAAAGGTTGGTCTTTGTTTATCTGATTGGGTTCTGGAATCTCACGCTGTAAGGATCCAAGGAAGGTCTCTCAGCAGAGGAGTTTTTTTATGGTAGAAAGCTCTGTTTGCTCCTGGCATGGGTCCCATCTCTGCTCCTACGGAGTTAGAAAAACCTGATGTCAAAGCAGTTTCTGCAGCTGAATCTACATGCCCAGTGCTTCCTAACAGTGAGCCAGGTGCCGAGCAGTGCAAACAATGCTTGTTTTCAACTAAATAGCTCGATGTGAAGATACCAGGTATAGTTTTGAAATTGGACGGTTCTGTGGAATGACCATAATAGGTTCATCTTGCGCCGACCGGACTTGCGTAGTCACTGTGTTGAGGTTTGATTTGCAGCTCAGAGTTTATTTTAAGGTATAATGGGTTTTTTCAGAATTAGTATTTTTCCTAAACAGCTTGTGGATTCTCCAAGTAGTCAGTGCAAAGGATCATTTGAAACTTGGACTCGTGCATTTTCCTATTGACTTGGTGTGTTATAGGAACTTGTGCTTTATTTTGTCACTGCAACCACATGAGCATGGTTTCCTGATTGCTTGCTACGTGCAGGGCTGAATCTTGACTCATGCAACTCTCTTGACAGAGGAAAAACTACTAGAGTAAGTCAGAATGAGTGAGTTATGGACAGTCAAGTTGTGTTTCCTAACGTTAGTTCTGGAGCTGCTGAGACTGTATTTGCAATAGGATCTGTCAGTCAGAACTGGAGGTGTCTTTTCTTTGAACGTTACAGATACTGAAGGTCAGTGCTTCTATGGATTTAACTGAGAATAATTTTCAAATTACTTTTTTCAGAGTTATAGATGAAATTTCAAAACTCTCACAGGAAGAGAAGAGATTTATTTCCATGAGCAGTCAAGGTCTGATTCTCCTCTCGGCTAAGTATTTCTATTTGTTACAAATCTCCTGCTAGTGGAGTGTTAGTGCTGTTTTGCATTAATCTAAATAAAACCAGATTGGATCCTTAATACCTGCTCAGCTCTTTCTTGTGCAGAGTGGACTCATCTGATTTTTTTTGTCCCAGTAATGCAAGTATGTGGTTACATACCTGCATGTGTACAGTGTCTTCAGCAGTGTTCACACAACTCTGTGGAGTTTGAAGGCAAATATTGCATGCTGGCTTTGTGATAGTTTGGAAATGTGAGGTTTGTTTTTATAAACTGTAGAGTCCTCTTTGGTTTTATTTTTCCAAATAGTATTTGTGCCTGTTATTTTCTAGCACTTTTAGAGCTTCAGTTTTCCAGAAGGAAATGAACTGTGGCAGGTACAAGGAAATAGGGCCATCAAGAAGTTACTAAAACTTAGTGGAAGACCGGGGCTCCAGCTACCTCAGTAGCACAACAGGGTTCCTTCCCCATGGTCACAACAGCTCTGTAGCAGCACTTCTTGGAACATCTCAGACCTTTTGAGAGCAGCTGGGGTAAATTCATTCAGATCAGAAAAGCCAGCAGGAATAGATGAGATAGGGATGATCTGGTTCTTGAGACTTCGGATCAAAGGTGGATAACCTGTTGAATGCAGGGCTCCTTCATGAGGTAGGATGCTAAGACAGAATCTGTCCTTTGGGAATGTGTCTGAGAGGTCCAAATTCTACTGGAGTTGGAAATGTTTGAGATATTGTTCTGCTGCAGAGTGAAGGGAAAAGGTTTCTCCATAAGTTGGATCCAGTAGAAAGCACCGAGTCTCTGCTGGGTAAAGGCAGTTGATGCAGATACAGATATAACAGATATTTCAGTACAGTTTGGTTTGGTTGTTTTTGTTTTTTTTTTTTACCCAAACCTCCTTTCAGGTTTCAAAATAATATGTAAACTAACTTTTCACTGACACAGCTTCTCACACGCTGCATTGGTGACAGAATTGTTTCTATAGAAACTGATTTCCTCAAAAGATCAACATAAAAACCCGAAACCAAATAAATAGCATGAAATAAAATGTGGTGGTGCAGGTGCTATATCTTTATGATTATTGTCACTCATGGAGGGAAATCCACATAGGATATTCCTATCTCTGGCACCCATAAGAGTTGTCACTCCAAGCTCACAGTAGTGAAACCTTTAGAGCTTCCCACACCATCTATTAAGTTTTAGTCTCTCTTTTTCTATCACCCATACCAGTTTTCCATGCATGCTCCATACATATTTTTAGCATAATGGTTTCAAGTAAACTGCCCTTAACTTGCTGCTGTTCTCCAGTCCAAAGTTTTTAAAGCTCCACCATCCCTTTCCTACCCCAAGGTACTGTAAAAGTGTTTACTCTTTTTTTTTTTCCTTTCTTCTGAATATTTTTTAAAGGAGATGGTGAATTTTGATTACATTTTGTAAATATGTGAATAGGGAAAACTTTCATTTCCCTACCCTTTGAAATCATTCCCATGTAGGATTTGATAAATTGGACCTGACATAAATGCCTTCATTTTCTCCCTCTGTAAAACTTCTGTGTCTGAATAAATCAAAGAGAGTATCAAAAATAGTGGAGGCAGGGGGTGAAAGGGTTATAGGGAAGTGTTAAAAAATTATGCTCCCTGGGAAGAGGGACATGCTGAGCATTTTGAAGTGTATAAAAGGTGTAAACATGAGGGAGGGAGTATGGTTATTTAATCTTTGTAAAACTGGAACTAAACATTTTTAAAAAACAAAGAACAGTGAATATCATCAAAAATTTCCTAACAGCAAGAGCTGTAGTGTAAGGCTTTGATTCTGAAATTAGCTTGGTATGTGCCCTTCCTACTGCAGGCAAGGAGTCTGCTGAGTAGGTTCTTCGTTTACCCAGCCTGCAGTTCTGTTCCCAAAATCCTGCCTTAATGTCTAAAAGAAAGTGGAAGTTATTCTCTCTGGAAAACTTTTCAAGGAAGTAGGCTGAAAAAGGAAAGGTGTTTCATGGACTGTCAAGAGAATAATCCTTGTGGATTTATTTTTTTTTATTTTATTTTTTAATTATCAGTCCTGTGGCACGGACACAGGGGAGCAGGTGGTGAAGGGCTGTTTTTAAAGGCTGTGGCATAGTTATGGTTTGCTTCTGGTAATGGTATCTGGCGTCAAATGCGTTCAGTCAGTAAGCCCAAACTTGTACAGGAATTACCTCTGCAGTTCCTCCTTCTTCCACTGCATCTTCATCCTTTCCCATATGGGAACCTGTATTCCTAACTCTCCTCATTCCCTCTTTACCCATTCTCCACATTCCCCCTTTACCCATTCTCCTTTCAACCTCTGCACTCTAGTTTGCACTGGCACTTCTCTAGTAGGAAGTGGTGACCAAGTGTATCTCCACAGTCCCACATCTTGCTGGTGGGGGAAACTAGTGTTACTCTGAAAGATTAGTAAGGATATGAGCATGTCATTATGGAACACCAAGATGTGTCTGCGTGAGGGATAGCTGGTGTTCCAGATTTGCTTGTGGGTCTTATGTTGTTTTGTCTTTGGAGCTGTTAAAACCACTGTGTGAAACAGAACCAAATTCATTCCATACCTGGTCAGAATAAAAGACTGAAAGGTCCCAGGGTTCCAAAGGGGCTTGTTGAAAGGTCACAGACCTTCTCAGTCCCTGGGACAGAACCATGGCATAGTCTTTTCCTTTGACCCATTTTGAATATTACCTTTTTATAGAGTTAACATTTTGGAGTTGATCTCTTTGTTTGTAGCTTCTATTGCAGAAAGAAAGAGATAAATTTCTGTCTGTGCTTATTAATTTTCTATCATTTTTTCCCGGTCAACACACACCACATTTCTGCCTTATCTTAAAAGCAAGCTTTTCCAGTACTGGAGTAAATTTTCTAATTGAATACATCCAGTTGGCATTCTAATAGCTTGTCAATTTATGCATGTTTGACAGCTAGCCCTGTTGCCTTCACAACTAATGCTAGTTGAGTGCCAATATAAATGAGTATGATAATAGTCTGATATTATGTCTAGTCTTCTTCTAAATGTAATGTCAACATTTTTCAGAATCCGTTGGGCTGTTTTCCTCAAAGAAAATGATTGAGAAATAATGAAATCCTGCTTTGTTTGTTATATCTGTGGACAATGAACCCTACAAAGAATTTTCCTTTGAATGTCAGAGAATTCAAGTTGTGAATGCTTTGTAAAACAGGTCTTATTAGCCAGAGTGTGACAATAAGAAAAGAATGTAAAACTTCATGCCCATTTAAAGGAATAAGAGAAAAGGAGGGGAAAAGGCAAAGAAAGGCTGCCCTTTAAATGATTGATGGGCTGCCTAGATACCAGGTACAGTCTAGATTAGACACATTTGGATAATTGACCTTCTGAATGGATGTAGATTAAATTTGATTGATGATGTCACTATTTGAATAAAGTCTTTATTTTTTGCCATTTTTGCTGGTTTATTTTGTTGGCATCCAGAAACAATTAAGCACTCTACAATGTGTTGTGACTTTCCAAAAGACTGAGAATGAGTTTGGAGGAAAGGTAGTTTTTACATGCTGTGTCGCTCTGATGTGAAGACCACTGGTGCTGTGCCACTCCATGTGAATGTGGAGTTTATCGGGCCCTTGGAAGACATTTCTTGTAATTGTTTATGTTGTGCTAAATAGAAACCTGGGCTGGAATCGGTCTCTTAGTCAGCATCATACAGCAGAGCTTCTCCTTTTCCTTGGTTTGAGGTAAACAGGTAAAGCATGACAAGAAAAACGTCTCAGGAGGTGATAAGACTTTCCTAAGGTTACTCAACAGTCAGTGGCAGAGCTCGTGTTAGAAACCAGACTGTGTGGTCTTGAGCTGTACAAGGCCACGTTTTCCAGTGTGGTCTCCGGCCACAGATGTCACCAGTGCTGAGTTGGGGTGGGGAGTACACATATCTGTGTACATGTTTCTGTAGGTATCAAAGAGCAATGTAGTATCAAGCAGAAGTGTTGGAGTACCTGCAGTTCTCCTCCATGTTGTTGCTTTTCCTGCAGCAGAAAGAAACTAATAAAAATTGGTTTCATTATGATGTTTTTTTCTTCTGCTCACTGCTGGCTGAAGGAGGTTTGTTATCAGCATCTCATCAGGAAATTTACTGAATTGACAAGAAAGGAGATGGTTTTCATTAGTGTCCAAAAACACATAAATGCAAATAAACACAAATAAATGCTATTGCTTAGTAAAGCTGAAGAGAGTTTCTATAAAACAAAGTCACTTTCATTTCATCTCATCTGTCTGTTTTGTTGAAATGGTGGCCTATGAAGAGAAAAAGGTTACTTGTTGAGATTTAATGCCCTGAAAATTTACAGGCTCGATGCTTAAGCAGGAGTAAGTGAAGCATTAAGGCATTTCTTGGGGATTAATGACTAGCTGGGAGGAGCTGATGGCTCGAAGAATAGCTGAGGACCATTAACCTCCACTGGTCATTAATTTTCAAAGGCTGCCTTGAATACTGAGGTCCTTATTGCTACTAGAAAATAAATATTTGAGGAGGAGGGGAGAGGAAAGATCATACAGATGTCTGAAATACATGGTATGAATGGTTTAGTACCTGTCCTGTCTATCATACGTCATGTAGGTGAACAGACACTAATATTATTAATCTACAGATTAATAATAGTTTTCAATTTCCACTGCTTGGGTCACTTTTATTCACAAATTCAGGTTGTGAAGTCCATTACCATCAGGATAAATTCAGCTTTAGAAGTGTAAGTTGTGTGAGCTGCGTGGTTAGAGAACAGGCCGTGTATCGGTGCTGCTGACGGTTCTCATGCTTAAATGAGGTGTCATGGCTGCCAGTGAACGTCCTTCGTTTTGCTTCCCCATTCCATGCTTAGGCACATGGTAGATACACGCTTGTGTCTCGTTCCCTGTCAGGGGGCCTTTCCTCATTCAGCGGTGATGTTCTCTGTGGTTCTTCACAGAGTACCATGCCGTAGCGTTGCATTTGCCGCCGCTCGGATTTGCTTTGCTTATGACAAGGCCGAGATGTGGCCACCTGGGTCTCAGATTCAAGGGAAAATCAAGCTGGTAACTCTGCTGCTCTTTGCAATTCATGTCCTTCAGCCCCAAGACAGAACAACCTCACCTGGAATAGTGTCTGCACAGGAAGCAGGAGCTGTTTCTGGCACCCTCTGAAACACCTTGCTTTTACCTGCTGTTTGCCCAGTGTTTACCTCATGAGGAGTGTGTTGCATCCTTACCCCGCTTCATGCTATTAAAGGGGCAATTTCAGTTGAAAATCAGCTGGTCTGTATTTTTGTTAGGGTTGTGATACCAAGGGTGAAAAAACTGAGCAAATTTGTGAACAAAACATTTGGTGTTTTTTCTGCTCTGTTCAGCACAGCTTCCTGTATATGCTTCAGTTTCTTTCTAGGCTGAACTCCCCTGCTCCCATCTCATGTCCTGCCATCATAATGAGCTGTCAAGGGAGCAGCTGATGGATATAGTGATTATCAATCATCTGGGGTTTGTGTCTATAGGCTGCTGCTGCTTTTAATGTTCATTAAGATGATGCTCTGTCACTCTCTTACTCTCAGTACCTTAAATTACTCTTGATTTTTACTACAGTTTGCAGAGATGATCACTGAAAATATGTGATCCTTTCCGGTAGGTACCACCTATGGGACAATATCTCAAGCTTTCTAGGATTACTGAAGGCCAGCAGAAGAATTTAAAGGGCTGTCTTTTGCTATCAGGTACAGCAAAACCCACTGAAGAGTGGGTTAGCTTTTGCTCACATCCAGCTGTCGATTAAATCAATGGAAGATGCTCTTTGGATTCTGGGAAGCTCCAGTCGAGGTTTTGGAGTAACAGGTAGAAGCTACATGGCTCATGCTCTCCTTGTCTCAGCCCAGGAAGAGCCTGCTATGTGCTCTTGTCAGTAGGTATTCACCCAATAGAAAAGCTGAGGGAAAGTAAGGCAGAATACTGAAAGTATGAAGGAAAAAAGATCGCTGAGATATATAACCTTTAAGGTGTTGCTTTTCTGTTTTGCAGAAGCTTATATTTACATAACTTAGTGTCTGCATTTCCAGACCATACAGACACAAATACTTGGGATTTTGATTTTTTTCTTAAGCTTCATATTATTCATAATACTCTCTTGAGAAGCTTGAAATTAAAACTTCTTTCACTACTAGTTTTGCATTTTTTCTATTTGACAAACACTGAATTCTTCTCCACCCTTGGTGTTTCTGATGAACCCTGAAACTGCTGTAGCTGCTTCTGTTTCCTTCTGGATGTGCTGTCAGCACCAGTATTACAGAAGGTGCCCTTGTTGTTTCTGTTCCTATGACTTTAAGTGTATATCCAGGGCAATGGTATCTTTGACTTACTTTACTTGCTTGAGCATCTCTTTCAGTTATTTTTGTTGTTATTACAGTTCATATACTTGGCATGATGCACAAAGAATCTGCCAGTCCAATTGAGTGTTTCTGAACCCAGTTTCCTTGTACACCTGCAGCACTTTAATGAGACAAACTTATTTCAAAAACTGTGGGACAAGCACTCATCTGGTACAGCCTTGCTAAAATGAACAGTGAGCAGATTTGTGTCTGCCAGTTCTTTACCCAGAACTAGTTATGTGGGGGAAAGCCAAGTAAAAGCTACCTTTTTACTCCAGAGTAAAAACAAGTGTGTATCTGTGATATGCTCGATATCCTAAGGTACATGGAGGGTATACAAAGCCAAATCTGTGTGTGCTTCTTGAGACAGATTTGAAGATGAGGAAACACCTTTAAGTCTGACTTCCTGCAAACTCTTGAGTAAAAATTCCTGCCTTCCGTTCAAAATCCTGTGATTGAATTAGCATGTGGGTTTTTTAGGAGAAATTCTCAATCTTCATATCCATGCTTCATTAGTTTTAGGCAGATACCACACATACACCTTTAAGCTCTTCCAAAGTTAATCTGGTTTTATGCTTGAGATTCCTTTTTATCCCTTTGAATTTCCTGAGTCTGTTGTTACCTTCTAAAGTATTAGATATCTTCTGTCAAAATTTATTCTTTAATCTTCCATTCAGAAGTGTAATAGGCTGAGTTTCTTAAGCGAATTTTTGAGGTTCTGAGTAACTCTTCCGGTTGCTTTCTTTGACTCAGTTTTCTTGTCAAAAATCTGAGAATGTGAGAATTAAACTCAGCTCTAAGAGGAGAAATGACTGAGACAGCCATTGCTTTGTAGCCCTTGCATTTGGAACAGGAAGGAGTATCTGAAAACCAGACACATAATGTAGATAGCAACAGCAAAATTAAGTTAAAACTTCCCTAACAGCTGTGCATAACACCACATTTGAAAGTGTGACAAAGATGCTGAAAGTCCTCTTTCTGGTTCGGTTTGTAAAATCTGCCTCTTCCTACTAAAACATTTTAAATGGAAGACTTTACCACAAGTGAAAGATGAATTAATCAATTTAAGCCTAAGGCAAGACAAGGTATATGTCAAGTTACAAGTTTTTGGTGAAAAGCTGTCTGCTGCTGTGGTTGATGTGTGCAAGTTGCATAGCAAGCTATGCAGTGAAATTGAAAACTTAGGAATAAATACGTGTCTGGTGTTGAAAAGTGAATGAAACAGACTTCTACTGCCACTGAGCACTCCCAGAAAAAGACTTTTTCTTGTAGAAATGAAAAATTAATGAGAAACAGGTGACAGCTTCAGCATCGTGTTATACTGAAGGAAACTGCTACCTGTAGCTTTTTCGTAATTGGAAAACCAAAAGAGCTATCCAGAAATCAATAAAATGGCTCTTGTTTCTTGAGGGTTTGTAAGAATCTTAAAATTTGCAGTTGTGTGCAGTGTTCAACTGTGCCCATGCTTCGTTTTTGACATACAGAGAGACCAATGTGCTTTCAGAAGAAAGCTTACGGACGTGTGCTGTACAAGTGGAGGCCTGGAAATAACCAGTAAGCAGACTGAGGATCCAGCCATCCTGGTGGCATCTGTGCTCAGTGATGTATAAGCTGAACCATTGCAGAATTGTGTGTTTTGAAAGGGTTTGTCCCACCCCTGCTACAACCAGTAGTTGTAGCTAAATGTAGATTCACAGATTGACAGAATTGTAGGGGTCAGAAGGGACCTCCAGAGGTCATCGGGTCCAACCCCCCTGCCAAAGCAGGTTCCCTAGGACAGGTCGCACAAGTCAGTGTCCAGACGGGTCTTGAATATCTCCAGAGAAGGAGACTCCACACCCCCCTGAGCAGCCTGTTCCAGGGCTCTGTCACCCTCACAGACCAAAACAGTGGTCAGTGAGTTGACATCAAGTGGGTTCTCAGTTGTTTGGCTGTAAAATGTTTGAAATAAATTTGGTCGTTTCTTCATGTGAACCATTAACTGGGAGCATTCACAGCTCTGCCATTAAATGGGTCTGGGATTCATCTGTCACAACTAAATGTGGGGCAGAAAGGAGGGTTGCCATTCCACTGTGTTGGGTACAGTAGAAGGATTTGCAAAAGTACAAATAGGACTTGCCAAGGGTTTGATTTCAAAGCCTGAAGAGTAAATAATTATTTCAAAATTAGCTTTGTAACTCGTGTGTTAATTTAATACCAAAGGGAAAGCAGCAAGCTCTCAGTGTAGAACTACTTCAGCATTTTCTGCCAGTTCCAATGTTTTCTAGAAGGCACCATCGCAGCTGCAGCCTCACGAGGAAATCAGTGATATTCAATTTGCTGAGGTCCTGGTAATCAAAACTAGCAGGTAATAATAGAGGCAGGCAATGATGGTGATTAACTGGACCACAGTTGTTTTGCAGGAAGGGAAATTTTGTGGGAACAGGAAGCCTGGGCCAGAATAAAACCTGAGATGATGACATTGAAAGAGTGCTCATTGTAAGTGAGTGCAGGAAGCAGCAGCCAGTTTGAGACTTAGCTTTTAGACTAAGAATCCAGACATCCTGGTGACAGTGATGTGTCACGTCCTTGGTCTTGCCTTGGGAAGTGTCTTGCCTTGTCCCTGGTCTTGCCATGTGTTAAAGGATGATGTTGAATAAGCCTCCTTTGAAACACCAATATGGTGAGCTTTCTGTGCCCCAATAGCTTATCTTTCAAGGAAAAGAATACAAAATAAACAAACCCAGGACACAAGCAAAAGGATTATCAATATGGATTGGAATTGTTATCTCTGCTAGTTATTATACCTGACAGTAACCTTTAACAGATGGCCACTTAAAAGAGAAGGGTTAAAGAAACCCTGTAAGAGGCAATTGCCAAGCAAAAATAAAACTAAAAAAATCAGATTTCCTGAATTTTATCTTTTCTAATTTACTAAAACTTTGTAGTGACTTTTCAATGATGAAATCCATATGCTGGGAATGGTTAAATGTATTTTTAAGGTAAATCTGGGAATGCAATTTCAATAGCAAAGGTTTATTTTAAATGGCTTTATATATTCTCTGTATTTCTGAGAATTGTGACTTAAAAGAATATTCTGTTTATGTGAACAAAGCTCTTCCTTGTGCAAGGATTAATGAAATACAAGTGTAGCTTTGTTGGTTGCTCTGTGAAGTACCACACCTCTGTACATCTGAAGCCTTTACAGAACAGTTCTGCATGAGATTTTTGCAAATCTCCACTTCATTGAATGTTAGAAAACATATATAAAAATGGAGACTTTTGCACATGTATGTAGGTGCTTTGTTATCCAAACCTGATTATTTGAACTTGGAGCGGGTGTTGGCTTTTGACAGGATGAATAAAACACCACGATGCACAACAATTTTACGGCTCTACTGGAGCAGAGGAATGCAGGCACAGGTGAGAGAGTGCAGGAACTGGTAAATAGGGCTGTATTATTGTTCCTTCTGATTTTCATTGACTCCAGACAGTTAATTTGCTTTCTTGGGGCCACTGGCTGTATGACTCTTCACCTTTCTAGAGAAACTCTATGTATTTTTTAAACAAAACCTTCAGGCATTCACTGCTAGATATCTGCCAAAATGAACACTGACCCTTTCCTTCTGCTTCTTGCTTTCTGAGTCCAATCTGTCTGGTTCTTAATCCACAACAGTACCTTTTCTTCCACGTGAAGTCACTATTTGATAACCTCTTGTTAAAGAACCTTTACAAATGCTTGTGTGTTTTCATTATAATGCATGAGCAGTCATAACTTGCTGACATAGTTCATTCTTTCTTTAATTCTGAATTTCAAAGCCTCTCCATATATTGTTAATCAAATATTTGGGGTTTCTTATCCAGCTAGTTGAAAAATCAAGAAGTGGTCACTGTAAAGTATTTGAGTATTTACGAAAGAAATGTATTGGTTGTTTCAACAAGGACCTGTCACACTTTTCTGGTACTTCTCATTTCTGATTTACTTTAGTTTTGTCTGCAGCAATGTGTTGCCTGGAGTTGTGGTTGGTAATTTATGAGATAGCTTTGACTGTGTTGCTCACAGAGGACTTTTTGAACAATCTAGTTCCGTATCATGAGATGTCCTGGTTTCATATGGCATGGAGTTAATTTTCTTCTTAGTAGCAGGTATAGTGCTGTGTTTTGGCTTTAGGATGAGAATAATGTTGATAATACACAGATGTTTTGGTTGTTGCTAGACAATGTTTATACCAAGTCAAGAACTTTTCAGCTTCTTGTCCTGTCTCACCAGTGAGGAGGCTGGGGGTGCACAAGGAGTTGGAAGAGGACACAGTCAGAACAGCTGACCCAAAGGGATATTCCATATCATATGATGTCATGCTCACCATATAATTTGGGGGGAAGCTGCCTGGGGGTTTGGACAGTGACTTGGGAACTAGCTGGACACCAGTGATCTGTGAGTGGTGAGCAGTGATGCTGTGCATCATTGTTTTGTATCTTCTTCTTCTTTTATCATCACCATAATCATCTTTTTTCTATCCTATTAAAATGTCTTTATCTCAACCCAGAAGTTTTGGGTTTTTTCCCCAGTTCTCTCCCCCGTCTCTCTGGAGGAGGGGTGAGCAAACACCTGTGTGGCTGTTCAGCTGCCTCCTGGGTTAAACATCAGAACAATGCCAAATGAAATGACTTATATGCCAACTGTATATATATACACATACCTTTTACCTTGGCTTTAATTGGTTAACTCTTTTTTTTAAAAGTGTATGTTCTTCTTTATACATTTTCAATAGCGTTTTGCTGTTGTTTTTTGAACCAAGAAGAGAGGTTGTAACATAAAATACTTTTTGCATTTATGGTGACAAGAAGTTACAGGCAGTGGAACTGATTTAAAAACAAAGTCTTTTTGTGGGGCTCTACTTAATGAAATTCCTTAGAAATTCCTTAGAAATTCTAATCTGAATCAAAATTGTAACTCTTCGTAAGTCTATAGGGCATGAGATTTTCTCAGTACTTCACTTTTAATGCCACTTAAATTTTTCATCCAGGTTGTGTTTCATTCTGAAGGGGACGAGCATTCCAGCACCCACTGTAGCCGGCTGGTTTTCCTGTTAGGGACAATGAAGGACTTTGTCAGTGTCTTGAAGCAAAGTTTTGAAGCGTTGCCCAGTCATTTGTGGAAAGAATTAAATTCATAGGCTCAAATCGAGGGACTAATTCAAATGAGTTTGCCAGCCTGTGATTGGCAAAGGATTATAAATGGATATATCTCTCAGCTGCAGACAATGAAGACAAATGACAAAAGGAAACTTTGATAATGAATTACTATAGAATCATTCAATTTACTTCATGGATTATAAAGTTACATTGTTTTCCCTCCTTTTCTACTCCTTTTCCTCACACTACCAACAAATAGTTTGCTATACTGTTGCAGGGGTCTGAACACAGTCCTTCATTTTTAATTGCTTCTATTAGACTTCTGGAGTAATCTTGTATTAAGCCTGTAAGAAATTGGTGTTTTATTTTAAGGGTTAACTATCGTGAAAAAGAGCATTTAGGAAAAAAATGGCATCCTGCTCTTCTGATCTAAGTCTTGGCACACCTTTTGTGACCTTATTTGTTTGTTGTGGGGTTCTGTTTGTTTATTTTAACAGCAGCAGTTTGTTCTCTGTCAGAGGTGTCACTGGCACAATATGCCTGCGTATTACTTCTACTCTATTTGGATGTAATGAGCTTGTAAAAATCTTGTAAATTTACTTTTCCCATTTAAGTGGAGAAAAAAACCCCACAAATGCTGCCATTATATTCCAAACTGTATTCAAGCAGCAGATTACATTTCTGGTCTATTTTAGATTAATATAACATTCCTGCAAAGAATTTAATCTTTTAACACAAGCACCGTAGTTTGCTCTGTCTTCATATTGACTCCTAATTGTTGCATTTCAGGAAATGAAAATAAGGTTTTACAGGAAGCATAATCATGCAGTCTTTCAGATCTAAACATCTGTTGGTAGGGAAAGCAAACTATTTGTGCAAATTGTTTAAGCCTATAAAATTAAATAAGCTCTAATGAATATTTTTTTGTATCTGAAACTCAGCCTTTATGTTTTCAAAATATGACAGGGTTTCAAACAGTTAATTCCAGTGGCTCCTTTTCAGAGCTTAAGAGGTACCTTATTTTTAGAGAATGAGCCTTAACCCCTGGCCTTTAACATTCAGGTGTTTTTCAATTAATAAGAGCACTGGCATCTTAGCAGTGAATATAGATAGGGAAGCCTGCAATTAATAGATAACCTGAAACAATAGTTTTAATAGCCCATGATTGAGCTTATTTAATATGTAAGAAGATTTTCTCACTTAAAACAAAGAGTAAGTGAATGTGTGTGAGATTACCAGCATGCATCAGGGGTATGCCATTGTCTGGACTGAAAAGAGCCGTGCATCTGTAGATAGTTGATAATTCAGATAATTATTCATTTATGTGTAACTGACTATTTCATAATAAGAGAGGGGTACACGTTTGGGTTTTTATTTTGTCTGAATTAGATAGGGAAATGATTAATTACAGAGCTGTATTTCATGTCAAGTTGTGAATAAATATGTTTAGCATTCGTATGGTTGTTTACAAACAGGAAACCCACACCGCTTGCCAACGGTTTGATTAAAAGAACCCTGCCACCATTCAATTCGTTGCTAATTCTCTGTAGGAAAGATCTTTACATTTGTGTAGTTTGGCATGGTGTAATTAAATTCTTTTAAAATGTTTTAATTAGGCAGAAGTAAACCAAAGTGCTTTTGTTTTCTCTTTGTAAACACTCTAAGGTGGCACTGAGGTGTGTCTTGCCTTTTGAAAAGTACTCAACGTGGGGTTTTTTAGTCTGTGTGTGTGTCCATACTTAATTGATAGGTGGCCTTATTAAATAATAAAATCAAGAAACAGTTCTCCAGTTAAAGGTTTTTCAACAATGTTTTGGTGCCCCATATACCTACCAACTGCGCCAGAGCACTCTGGACTGACTTCTCACAGATCTGTGAGCATACGTGGTGGCTTTCACCCAGAAAAAGGCTGTTCTGGAACAGAACGTGTTGCAAAGGCATTCAGTTCATCCATTGTCCTTTTTTGCAGGCACCCCTGAGAACCCCAGAGTTCCCATCCCTTTCAAAGGACTTAAATAAGGTCTTCTGAGCAGGCCTCTGCGTGTCATCCGCTTGCTTCCTGGAGCTATAAATCTGTCTCTATTTAGGGCCAGTACTGGTGAGAATATGGCCATGCGTCGCTGAGGTGGGCAGCTGCATTCATTTAAAGTGCTTTCCTGGGGAGGTGAATTGTAGCACTAAAATGGTAACTGCAGTGAATTAAAAGGCAATAGCTTGAAGCACGTGTGGGTTTGCTTTCAGGACCGGTATAGTAGTTCGCAGTGGAACCGCTGTCATTTTTCAGCTGCTGGATTAGGTTAATTGCTGTTACAGTACAGCATCACTGCTGTGGTTGGAACTGGTAGTATTTCTCCTTATGTATTGGCCCTTGATGAGCCAGGACTTCATTGTGCCAGTGTATCAACACAGCATAAAAAGCATGTCTCTAATTCACATCGTTGACAGCCCTAGAATATGATTTTGCACTACAACTAAGTTGTCTTAGGTGAAAAGGCAAGGTCTTGCTCCTCTCCCTTCCATTCATGCATTAACTGACTTAAAGTCATTGCAGGAACCTGTGCCCTGAGGTTCCAGAAGGGTCCAAGATAGAAAATGGAGATGAAGAGCTATAGTCGCAGTGGTTTCAGGTTGCCAGGAAGCTTCACTGTGAGGGCTTTGGGAGGTTGTAGGTGTCTAAAAGGTGTCAGTGGAGCGGTGCAGGGGAATCTTAATGGAAAGCTTCTTTCCAACCCCAGAAAGTGCATCCCAATGACGGTTTACATTTTGCTGGTGGCTGCTGTCAGCTGGCAGGACAGAATCTAGGCAGGAACCTACGCTGTTGGTGCTTGACGAAAGAGGAGGATGGGAATGAGATTGTGGTGGGCCATTAAGGGCCTTGAAAGCAAAGGCAAGGCTTTCCTGATTAATCCACACTGCTATGGCAGACTGTGGCTCAGCGTGAAACACCCACTTGGAAACGTTTTTATGGATTTTCCCTTTCACATTCTCTTTAGCTACTACTGTGCTTAAGTACTTAAAAAGTAATTAACAAAAACTACATGCAATACATGCATTATAATTGTTTCTGCCTGCATTAATTTCCTTGCTTATAACCATTTGTATTCTTTTGTTTTGAAATAATGGACCTTTAATTCGCTTTTATTTTTATAGCTTAGCCCAGGTCATGACTGTCTCTCGGTACTGTGTGTATTGGAGACCGAGGTGTGCTTCTTGAGTGATGAAATAGATTCTGACAATGGCAAATTTTTACTGGTTGTGGATCATCCAGCAGTGAAATAAATAAAAAAAGTGACCACAAAAAGACACAAACCTGTAATTTCGCTTTTATGTTACCAAACTGTAGAATAAGTAATCTGCTTTGGATGTACTTGCTTGCCTTATTTTGAGATCAAAAGGGGTGAGACAGTGCTGGACTTACCTGTTTGCTTAGCATTAATTATTACAATTGAGTTATGCACTGCTGTAAGGTTCTGAAATAGTTTTTGTTTGGGAATTGCCTCTTTTTATCTTTCGAGTGCCAGTGTATTGATCGTGGCAGAAAATCTGAATTTAGCAAAAACTATTAAGCAGGTATCCTTTATTGCAGTGCTGGGCACACAGGGGACTCTGCTCCTGAAGCCAAGTGACAACTTTTGTCTGTGTGATAGATGGTCAGCTTAATAACTGAATATTTTCTGGCTATTTGTTTGTTTTCATCATGCTTAGTTTCAAGTGTTATGACTGCATTTATTTGAGGCTTCTTCTGACATTGTGTACAATTTAAATCTTCATAAGATTTTTCTGATTCTCATTAAAGCTGACAGGTATCTAGGAGTCATTTTTGACATATATATTTTCCTTGACCATACTGCAAAATCACTTGTGAAGCAAGGGAAGATGGCTAACAGAGAGACATACAATTAATTCCATGTGTTTCTCTCTACAGAACTGGGTTGAGATGTAAGAAGTAGGCTGTGATTTACATGCATCACCTGCTAATTTTAATGTGTATGACTCCCCATGGCTGCCTTGAGCATCTCAACCTTGATTAATCTAAAGTTAAATTCCTTTATGCTGGCTTATCTGTGATTGTTTTATGCTCACTCCATCTGTTTCTTAATGTAGCTCTGTAACTTCTTTCACAGTTCAGATTTGCTGATTATATCACTTTGGGGTTGTGGTTAAAACATTCAGCTCTGTTTTTATTACAAGATGCTTCGATAAATTTGTGAAAAGTGGCTGGTAGATCGTTATCGAATAATTATTTCTCTGGAGGTGATTCCCTTCTTTTTAATGCAGAAAACAGGTGGAAAAAGTTTACAGAAAATGAAGGTGATAGGTTAAATTATTAGGAGGATAAAGTGACATCACTAATTTGTTTTTGTCAGTCAGGCCAAATTTTTTCCCCCTCTTGTTTTAAGGAAAAAATGTGAAGTTGCATTTTATGATTTTTGCAAGTAGCCAGTCAATCCAAAAAAGTATGAAAAACCACTCTGTCAACCCCTGAGTCATCCCATTTTGCAGTAATACAGTCCTTAGCTTAGCCTCCTATTTGTGAGGATGTTATTACTGGTCATTAATTTTTAAACTGTCACTTTTTTCTTTTTTTTTTTTATTTTTTTAGTTTAGATTACTTTATATAAACCTTGCAGAAGATAAAGATCATTATCCATCTTTCAGCAGTCCTGTTCTGAGCTGAATGTCTTTAATATATAATGCCACAGCAGCCAGTCTTCAGAAGAGCCATTTCTGGAACAAAAGTTCTCACTAACGTTTAGGTGGCAGCAAGTCCTGGTGGTCACCTACTACATACTGGGAAGGAGTCTGAGCTGATGGGTAGTGATCGGCCCCACATCTCCTTCAGCTGCTCAAGAAGTTTTGCAGGATGAGTTTAGCAAGATGGCAGGGAAATGTTTTAATTCTACTTATGTCTATTCCTGGGGAACTAGCTCATCTCCCACTGGTTGAGCACCAGTTGCTTAATGAAGCAAGAGGAAGAGGGTATACGTAAGCTATTCTTAAACTTGTTCACCATGTGGACAGGTATGAATTTCAGTTCCCATCTCCTGACTGGACTCCTATCCCTGAAAATGAAAAGAGAAGTAATCAAAATCACCCATTGTAATCATTTGGCTAGTGCCATGTACCTGAACAATATGAAGTGGTAGCTGCTGAGATTAGTTAGTGTTGTAATCGTTGTCACTGATAAAGGAATGTACAACTCCAGCATTAATGATGTGATTTAATGTGGGGTGGGGGCGTGCCTAGCTGTAATAAAGAGATGGTGGAATACGTTTTGTTTAATGGAAGAATGCAACTGGATTGAGCAAGGTTTGGATCTGTCTTGATCTAAACTTTATTCCCCAGCAGCAGTCAAAAGTGGGTTCCTAGGGGAGAACGCAAGAAGAGGGCAAGTGTGAGGGTGCTTTCCTGCTATGTTCCTCCTACTCTCTAATGATCTTTGATGCCCTTGATTTACCAGTCTTTGGTGGCCTTCCTTACATGCATTTATTACTGCATATACTCAACTCCTGGTAGCTTTTGACATAATCAATATCCTGTGCCACTGAGCTTCACCCAATAACTCTATACTGTATTTAAAAATAACCCCTTTTGTATTTTCATAATCTCTGGCATTACAAGAACTAAGAAATAAAATTACCCAGAGGCAGGTACAAAAAGATTGCACGCTGTTCCTTTCTTCTCTTGCTACTTGCAGTCTTTGCTACGTATCCTCCTTCAGCTTTGCTTTTCTAAGGTGGAAAGTCCTAGTTTATTTAGTCTTTCTGTATACAAAGCTTATTCGGGATCTTTGTTGCTCTTCTTTTGTACCTTTCTCAGTTTTACTATTTCATTTTGATTTACTTATGTGTTAATAGTTAGCTGACTTTTATGTGGTAGTAATTTGGAACCTAATGAGCACAGTAATTCATGTTTTTGATGACTACAATGTTACCATAAAAGAATGGGGTTTAATTATTTGGAGATTTCAGACGTGCATATGCAGTTCAGTACCCATGACAATGCATTTTCATACATTAATTAAGCTTCTTGAAGTACAGAACTCATTTTTAAAAGTTTCCATTGTCTCAGTAAGAAAAACAGTGTGACCTAGATAGGAACTTCTGTACCATTTCATTCTCTTCTGCGTGGGGAATACATGTCAGAAATGTTTCTCAGGGGGCAAAATAGGAAGATCCCAAGTCTCTCTAGAGCAGAAGAATAACTGTTGTTCATCTTTTTTTCTCCCTTGTGATGGCTACAATCACTTAGTATCTTGATATTCTAGATAAATACAATATTTATATTCCTAAGGCTATTTCAAAAGAGGGAATAAAGACAAGGTTTGATTACTGTTGGTTTCAGGAAATAAATCCCTGGCCATTAAGGCTTGAAAAGTGGTAGTTGGGCCTGTTCTTTACCCAAAACAAGGTGCAGAGCTGAACACACAATGATTGATGGGGAAAAAGAAATGACAGATGACTGGGGTGCTCTGAAAGTATTATGGCCCTGGATTCATGTGCCTTTAAACGGAGGATGAAATCTTAATGTAAAGTGAGCTCCCAACTTTCAATACGGGGAGAAAACGAAAGACTCCTTTAAAGAGTAAGGATTATTTTTCTTTTGTTCTCCTGAACATGTAAATTCATTATGATTGACTTGACTTGTGTTTTTTGTATTTGTGGGAATCAGCAATCTTCATCAGGCTCTTTGGTTGCTGATGTTGGGTACGTGGCCATTCTATTAGGACCTCACTTTGTCTTTGGAAACTGGTTCTGATGCTTCATTTGCAAGCCATTTTCAAGGTTGTGCTACTTTTTCCACCAACTTTGACAAATTAGATTTTACTGTTTCCAGATAATGGTTAACAGATGTTTGAGAGCACAAGCATGAGATTTGGATACCTAGTAGACCTGTGGGTATTCACATCTGCCTTCTTTTGGAGAGTGGTTGTGTTGACACAAATCTTGCTGTCTTGCCAGACCACTCCAGTTAGGTAGCCTGCTTTGATAGCATCCTAGATGCCTTTTGAAGGCTACGTAAGTATCAGATATGTAAAGACTCCAGAAAAAAATTCAAAAGTTAATGTTTTAAAATAGTTTTGAAGTGAGGTGTTAAAATGTGCTTTCTTTGAAGCCACAAGTTTCATTGGTTGTTCTCAAACATTCACATCAAGATTTCAGATCTTAGTGTGCAGTTTTTGTTGTTTGGGGTTTTTTTGGTGGGTTTTTTTTTAGTTGGTTGGTTGGTTTTGGGGTTGTTTGGTTGGTTTGGTTTTGGGGGTCTTTGTTGTGGGTTTTTTTTCCTTCCCTGAATTATAAAGTAACTCACTGCTTACAATAAGACATGTTTGGCAGGACTTATGTCAAAGCCAAATCAATGGCCAGCAGGTAGAGCGAAGGCACATCTTTAAGATGTTTCCAAATTTATAATACATACCTTTTGAACTGGCTGGTGAAATAAACTCAAAAACTTGAACTAGGTATCAAATCAACAATTCTATTTAGTCAAGCCTTTTTGTGGATATCTTTGATTGCATCATTGGTTGTTAATTTGCCAAGTGTCTGTAACACACTGCAATTCACTGACCAGACTAACTTTCTACTGGGACAATCCATCTGGCAGCACCCCGTGCTGTCATTTGTGTGCTGCACCAGTTCCATTTTGATCATATATTTGTGTTCTCCAGGTACTCCCCCTTTTGAGAAATATTACATTTTTTTGAGTTGAAATGATTTAAAATCGTTCAGCCTTTTGCCTTTTCACACCTCATAAAGTATGATGAAACTGTACACAGATGCCCCCCAGGGCATAGCATGTTGCAGAAGTAACAGGAACACGTGCTACCTATTGTACCTATTGTCTCACATTGCTTAAATGATGATCACATCGCTCCATTGTTTTTCAGAAAGCTGATTATTGTTTAACAAAAATCTAATTTGAACTTCAGACACCAAGAACGATAGGGAAACTGTGCAATGTGCCTTGGAGAAATTAATCTGAAGTGCAGAGGAAAAATTCAGCAAATATTGGATCAATTTTAATAGACTTTGCTGTGGTGGAAGAACTACTTGCAGTCATGCTACTATATAAACTTGTCTTGGATGAGTGGATTTGGGAGGTATCTATAGCTGATCATGCTGATACAGTGCAGTCAAATAACGTGAGTTCTCGCTGTACATAATGACTGGTGCTTACTGCGTATGCCTACAAGAGGGGCCACGTGGGTGCATCATGGTTTTGCTAGAATAAAATCCCCCATATCAGACCTAAACACGCAACTAACCTTAGTTCTGTGTACATGAAGAGGACATTAAAAGAAATCTCATATATTGTGCTCTCATCTGACACACAAGAACTGATCACGTGTGTCTTTTCCACTCTTGCAATACGTGGTCATTTAGGTAGTCATCATCCCATAATTATCTATTGGTCTGCATTCTGATCATCAGAATACATGCCCATCCTGATCCTGACCCCATATCATCCAGGGGCTTGATGTCCTCAAAGCTGAGATATTTAAAGATATTTGGAACAAATTTATGTACTTTTATTCCTTGTAACCATGATCTGATAGACGAGTTATCCTCCCGTATTGACACCAAAAATGCAGTTGTTCCAGCAACTTCCAGCTCAGTTTTGTCCCCAAAACAATACCTAAAGCTGTTGTCCTAATTCTCAGACATACTTAAGATCTTTGTGGTCTCAATGTTTGTCTTTCACTCTTTTTCCTTATTCTTGTCCCTTATTATCATAACTAAGGATTACGTTAGGAGGTGGTTGCGCTTCCTATCAGAGAAAGAACAGGCCTGTGTGGTCGCACTCACTTGCCTGCTCTCCCTGCATTCTGAAGTAGGAATAATTAGCTCATGCTCTGGACTGTGTTGGCATGGTGCATACGGTTTCTGGACGGAAGCTGACTGATATTTTGCCAGGCAGCAGCACAGGCATAGAAAGCATTGGATGGTTTGCATCTTCGTAAGCGTGTCTGACGTGTGGTCACACACCAGGCGCTGTGCGGGAATGATGGTGTGGTTGTGGTGAGTGTGTCTGGGCCAGGGCTCGGGCTGTGCAGAGCGCGTGTCCTGCAGACAAGGACAACGTTCCAAAAACCGGCTCAATGCAAGACTTGCCTCACTGAAAAGTGGTATTGAAAGGAAGGTTCCCAAGGTCATGTTGCTGCCTGCCATGAAACTTTGGTGTTTGAAGGAGTCTGTGTGCCTAGAATCAGAATGTTTCTGTTCCCAAAGCACAGGCTCTTCATGACTGGGTGAAGGAGGGTCTCCGGTGGCTGGTACCGATACCGTATGGTGGTGCATTATCTGCCAGTACACATTTCATCTCATAGCATTACTTTAATGAGTGTTGGTCCCTTAATTATTTTCTTATGTCAGCGCTACAGAGGAGCAAGACAAAATCCCTGGATGGAGATGTTCCCAGTGGTCCATTCCAGGAGCTGTCTTTGGTATCAGAGGGCACCAGAGCCCTCCCTGTGACAGAGCCCTGCTTACCTGTGTGCTGTTCTTACCCTGTCGAAGGGCCACAACCTGGATCTGGTCGGTTAGCAGAGGATTGTTGCTGAATCATTTTCAAAGCAGCGGAAGCTGATAAAATTGTATCCTGCTCTACATCCTGAACTTGCTATGAGCAGGAAGGACTGAGGGCTGTAGGGTGACTGCTTCAGCACAGCAGAAACAGGAGACACAGAGTTTTGATTTTGCAGACACATGGTGCCTTGGCGTGGCACCGAAGGAGTCGCGTTGCTAAACGGGATTCCTCCGGTGCGGGGTGGGTATGTGGCCTGGATGCTGCCATCTCACCAGCCTCTCAAGAGGAGGGCTTAACTTGCAACAACTGGAGGTGGCAGAAACAAGGCATCTGCTCTCAGTGAGATTTGGGTTCCTCAGGAGCCTCTTGAATACAGGCCAAAAGAAAGAAACATTGAAGAAAATACTGAATGTGCTTTTTCGTGAACAGGGAAGGTCTGGTAGGAGATGTGAAGGTTGGGGGCTGCCTTGGACAGAGTGACCATGAAATGATACATTTCTCAATTCATGGTGGAGCTTGGAGGGGGAATAGTAAAACTGCTACCTTGGACTTTCAGAGGGCAGACTTTGATTTGTTCAAGAGACTGGTAGGGGGAGTCCCTTGGCATTCAGTCTTAGCGAACAAAGGGGTACAAGAGAGCTGGTTGCTCTTCAAGAAGCAAGTCTTAAGGGCGCAGGAGCAGGCGGTCCCCCTGAGCCGCAAAATGAGCCGGCGGGGAAGAAGACCAGCGTGGATGAATAGGGAGTTACTCTTGAGGCTCCGTGAGAAAAAGAGAATCTACCGCCTGTGGAAGGAGGGACGGGTAACTGAGAATGAATTCAAGGAAGTTGTCAGGATGTGTAGAGGTGAAATCAGAAAGGCAAAAGCCCAGCTTGAATTTAACCTGGCCGCTGGGGTGAAAAAGAATAATAAACTCTTTTATAAGTACATTAACAGTAAGAGGAGGACAAAGGAGAATATCCACTCTTTACTGGATGAGGCTGGGAATGTGATCACTGAGGATAAGGAAAAGGCGGAGGTTCTGAATGCCTTCTTTACGTCTGTCTTTAAAGGTCAAACAGATCCTCAGGGTACCCCTCTCTCTGACCTGGTAGTCTCAGCTGGGGAGCATGCTAACTCCCCTGTGATTCTGGAAGAAACAGTCAGAGACTTCCTACTCCAACTGGACTGCCACAAGTCCATGGGGCCGGATGAGATCCACCCGAGAGTGCTGAGGGAACTGGCAGAGGTGGTAGCCGAGCCGCTTTCCATTATCTATCAGTCCTCCTTGCTGACTGGTGAGGTCCCAGAAGACTGGAGGCTTGCCAATGTGACTCCCATTTACAAGAAAGGTTGTAAGGAGGATCCGGGGAACTACAGGCCTGTTAGCCTGACCTCGGTTCCAGGGAAGGTTATGGAACAGATAGTCTTGAGGGAGATCATGCGGGATGGCCGGGGGATCAGGCCTAGCCAGCATGGGTTCATGAAGGGCAGGTCCTGTTTGACCAACCTGATCTCCTTCTATGATCTAGTGACCCATCTGCTGGATGAGGGAAAGGCTGTTGATGTGGTCTACCTAGACTTCAGCAAAGCCTTTGACACTGTCTCCCACAGT
Organism: Porphyrio hochstetteri; assembly: GCA_020800305.1. NCBI lineage: Eukaryota > Metazoa > Chordata > Aves > Gruiformes > Rallidae > Porphyrio > Porphyrio hochstetteri. The sequence continues at coordinate 12,032,722 of CM036916.1, read as the reverse complement.
ATTCTCCTGCAGAAGCTGGCAGCCCGTGGCTTGGATGGGTACACCCTCGGCTGGGTAAGGAGCTGGCTGGAGGGCCGGGCTCAGAGAGTGGTAGTAAATGGAGTTAAATCCAGCTGGCGACCGGTCACGAGTGGTGTTCCCCAGGGGTCGGTGCTGGGGCCTGTCCTCTTCAATATCTTTATTGATGACCTAGATGAGGGCATTGAGTGCACCCTCAGTAAGTTTGCAGATGACACTAAATTGGCTGGGAGTGTGGATCTGCCTGGGGGTAGCGAGGCCCTACAGAGGGATCTGGACAGGCTGGAGAGCTGGGCTGAAGCCAATGGCATGAGGTTCAACAAGAGCAAATGCCGAGTCCTGCACTTTGGCCACAATAACCCCAGGCAGCGCTATAGGCTTGGGGCGGAGTGGCTGGAGGACTGTGTGGAGGAAATGGACCTGGGGGTACTGATTGATGCACGGCTGAACATGAGCCGACAGTGTGCGCGGGTGGCCAAGAAGGCCAACGGCATCCTGGCTTGCATCAAAAATAGTGTTACTAGTAGGAGCAGGGAGGTAATTGTCCCCCTGTACTCAGCACTTGTGAGGCCGCATCTCGAGTACTGTGTTCAGTTTTGGGCCCCTCACTACAGGAAAGACATTGAGGCTCTGGAACGCATTCAGAGGAGGGCTACTAAGCTGGTGAGGGGTCTGGAACACAGGCCTTACGAGGAGCGTCTGAGGAAGCTGGGATTGTTCAGCCTGGAGAAGAGGAGGCTTAGGGGAGACCTTATAGCTCTCTATAACTTCCTGAAGGGAGGTTGTAGTGAGCTGGGGGTCGGCCTCTTCTCCCGTGTAGGCAGTGACAGAACTAGAGGGAATGGTAGCAAGCTGCGCCAGGGGAGATTCAGGCTCGACATTAGGAAGCACTACTTCTCAGAAAGGGTAGTCAGGCACTGGAATGCACTGCCCAGGGAGGTGGTGGAGTCACCAACCCTGGGGGTGTTCAAGGAAAGACTGGATGTTGTATTGAGGGATATGGTTTAGTGGGAGCTAGTAGTAATAGGTGAATGGTTGGACTGGATGATCTTCTAGGTCTTTTCCAACCTTGATAATTCTGTGATTCTGTGATTCCTACCTGTCAGCCAGTCCCCCAGACACAAAAATCTGGATTTTTTTAGTGGGGGGGTGGGGGGGAAATTCATCAGTGTTCCTTCCCTGCTGTGGCATAAGGGTGTATTACTAATGAATTTTAAACCTTGACCTATTTCAGAAATGTATCAAGCATTCAGCATTGCATTCTGTCAGTATTTCTCCCCCCGACTCCAAGCTTTCTCACTTTCCTTTTTGTTGATTCAGCCTCCTTAAATCTACCGACTTCACACTTTCAGAATTCCATCCCAAAGAGGCAAAATAATATTTTGCATCATTCTTATAAAGTAAAATGAGATGGTTTTGCTTTAAGTAGAAAAACCAGCCCTGCTCATCTCTCCAAGGAGATGGTTACATTCCTTTCCCGCATTGAATTGCACTGTCCTCTAGTGGCTCTTTTAAGGATTTCTGTTCGTAGATTTTCATACTGCTCTGGTACAGTAGGTTTAATCTTTATTTTCAAATGTCTGATATAAAAAGCGAGAGGATTAGAGTAATATTTCAAAACTGGATAATAAAAAGTTACATTTGACCTGTGGTCCGAGTTATAATAATATAGAGGCATTTAAAAATGTTTGTATCTGACTTATCAGAGGGAGCAGAATGAGATGGAGAGCGAAGATGCAAGTGTATGGCATCCGTGTTTTATTACAGTTTTATTACATGGTATTGAGAGTTGGAGATAATGTGCTGCTTTTGCATTGAAACGAATTCTGTACTCTGTGAAGGAATGAATAATAAAGGCCAATGGAATATCGGGAAGGATTAGATTCACCTTATTAGATTCAAAGCAGAGACCAGTGCATCCCTTTCTACACAGTGGTTTGGGTTTTTTCATAATATTGTTACTACCTCAGGAAAGACAAAGGGAACAGATATTTGTCTGGGACATAAGGACATTTGTCCAGGTAAGCTCAATCATCTCCAGAGGGTTTGGAAAGTGTCCTCGCCCCTCTGTCTTGGTGTCTGTGCCTCCAAAGCAGATAGCAATGAGACTCACTCTCTGAAGATTTCTTTCTTAATAAAAGTGTTGTGTAGCTACTAATATGCTGAAGGAGAGAAAGTTCCTTGCTTACCTGTAGCTAATTAAATATATGTTCCTGGGCTTCTCTAGTCCTGGCCAAGTTGTGCTCCTGTAAGTGTACCTTGCCTTGCACATCTCTAGACTGTAACAGTTCTTGACACTTTGTTGTCAGCAAAAATTCCCAGCTCTGTGAGAAAGAAGCTCTTGCATGTCACTGTTACAAAGGCCGGTGGGTCTTTGCGAGGTCCACCTGCAGCCTGGATGGATGCCTGGTTTGAGGAGTGGTGAATACTCCTCTGGTGGGAGCATCTCTGAAGATCAGGTCAGGAATATAAAACTTAGGTGGCAGCACTTGTCAGGCTCATGTGTGTTCGCAGCACTATATCCCCTTTCCTGTCCCACTTGTGAGCTGGGAACACATCTGCAGCTTCAGAGCTTGTGTCCCATCCAGCATCCTGCAGCATCAGCTTCCCCACGCTCTGTGGTGTGTTTGGGTGATTTTAGATATCATCGTTATGTGAAGGAAGGAAGGAGAGAAGGAACAAAATACCTGTAAGGATGCTGCTGGCTTGCTTTTCTTGTTTCTTTCCTGGCAACTTCATGGTTTCATTTAGTAAAATGTGATTTTACAGATACAAAATTAGGCCCCACTGACCAGAAGGATGGGGAGGCATGAAAGGAGTTTTATTTAAGAATGTGTCATTTAAAAAATGCTAGAAGCTTCCACACAGGAGCACGTTTGCCAGTTGTACAATGCGAACCCACTGTCTTCCATGTAGACGTGACCTGTGGCATCCTGGAGAAGAAAACTTGACAAATGGAGTCTGCTTCATGCTGTCTGGGTATACTTTTGGCTGATGAAGGAGTGGTCAGTAAATGAATTTAGTCAGCTTGAAGCATAAAGGTGGGTTTTTTTCAGATTTCAATCTGAGCAAACTGTAAGCAGGTTCTTTGCTGGTGTAGCGTTTAATTGGCTGCAGATGTGGTTTTACTGACAGCTGCTGAACAGCTTGTTTTCAACTGAAATAAACGGGTGGTGTTTCAGAGCGACAACTTGCAGCAAGGTCAGAGATCATGTTGGTGACTGCATAACAATATTTATAGCACTGTGTGAGTGTTTGTGTGTCTGTGTGTGCACACAAGGGAAGAGATGTGTAGAGTCACACGGCGTGCATCCACCCGCCAGTGCTAATAGTTGGAGAACTGTTGCAACTCTTTCTTGCTGGCATCAGATGGCATAATGTGAAGATGAAAGGGACATAACAACTCAACTTGCAAGTGTCAATTTGTTGTCCTCTCTCTCTTCTTGTGTAATGAATTTGTGGTGTTAGTGGGGACTCCGAAGGATCTTCGGCAGACTGGAACGCGGTGGCTGCAGACAGCACGACGTCCTGTGTATAGATTTATTAAATGGGCTGCAGGAAAGGTGGAATGCTTTATAGGTGCTGTCTGTGCTGATCCTTAAGTGTAGGATGATCAGGTGTCAGCAAGCATTTTCTAAGGCTAAGAAAGTTTTAGAGAAAAAAAAAAAGAAGAAGAAGAAAAATAAAAATAAACCTGTTAGTTTTATTATTAAAGCAATGTAGATTTTATATAGATACAGCTGTACATAAATATGTCTAATTTCTTATATAAAGAAAGAAAAGGCTACCTGTCTGTCTGCGTGTATACATGTCCATACATTGTTTGGGAGCTGTGGGATTAATGGGTATTCAAGTATTTGCAGAGATTCAATACCATCACTGTGATATGCACAGTGCTTGTTTAGTTTCCCTTTTACTTCCCCACACTGGTGCTCAGACCTGTCCGACTGTACCATTCCTGCTGCTGACAGAGATGTCTTCATACTGTCGTGGGTTCCCTTGTTTCTCCAGAGTCCATCATCTGTTATGAGTACGTTTGATGGTGATTTCACATCTTTTGACTGTTTTGGTGAATGCAAAAGCCCTGACCTGTGGATATACTGCTATCTTAAGTTTCCTTAATGATGTTGCTGAAATAAGAGAGAATTTCATAAGGCATGCTGTTGGATAAAAATAGTTATTGGAATAATCATGCTGTCAAGTTACCTGTCTTGTATGTAGACATTTTGCCCCCTCCTTAGTATGTCTGATAGTCCTTATGCATTAGATACTGAGCGTGTTCATATGTAACAGTTCTGGTATACGATGGGAGGTTTATTTTTCTTACAGAATGAAATAATACTGAGATTGTGCATTCTCTGTGCACATGAAATACTGAAAACCTTTTCATCCATCTACTGGCTTTGAATGTTAAAGGTCTTTCAGCTGGAAATGCAAGATCCAGTCAGGCTACAGAAGCATATATAAACAATGTTCACAAATTTCAGTGGAGTTAAAGTGAATCTCAGCATCATTTGGACAGATCTTTTGGCTTATTTGGAAGATTACAATAAAACCCAAGATTGAATTCTCTACCTGATTCAGTTCCTTATTGATTGAATCCTTTTAGACTCCTCTCTAATTTAACAGTGTATTTTTATTAAAGCCAAGCATACAAACATCAATTATCCAAGCTGCATCTAATTTCCTTCAACTTTTTTTTTTTCCTTTTGCTGCCAATGGATTAGAAGACCTGATTAGAATTCAGCTTGAAAGCTGAAAAGCAGATCCTTAAATGAGAATGTCTGCATTAGGAATTAAAATATCTGTACTGGGCATAAAATCCTCCTCCTTATCTCTAATAATGTAAACACACTTGGTTAAGTTGATCTGTTGCATGCCTGGTGCAATGTCCCTGAGTTAGGAGCATGTATTAGAAAAGCAGAACAGCGTCTGTCGTTTGTCCTGCTGATGGAATATATCATTAATGTATTTTAACATCAAAATGCTTTGCATAGCTGCCTCCTTACCAGAAGGGCTAATGTGATGTGGGTTTGAAGGGCTCGGGTTTTACTTTACATGTTTTTACCCCGTAATACCAAGAATGTTTGCATGTGCACAGGGAGGAGGAGTAAGGAAGAAAAGGGGTCTCCTGAGGGTTTGCTGTTGGTAGATACAGAGTTTAAGGTTTTTATAACAATGCAAAGGTCAAATAAATAATGGCAATGGCTTCACTAACTTAATATGCAAAAAACCCTGGGGTGGTAAATGCCAGTGTTGAAGTGTTGGCCCATGTCTAAACTATAAGAAAGCAATATAAAATCAAGTCCGCTGTATGTTTTGATTTAAATGGATTATTAATTTCCTTCTCGATGAGGAAACTGTGCCATGAGCCAAATGCGGGTGCTATAACTGGAGCAGTTGTTGCCATGGACTTACTCATTATACCTAATTTCAAAGAAATTCGGGTACTGCGGTTTTTAAGGGAGTTTATAATTAATTATTGTTCTACTTGTGTAGCATTGGAGAGTTTTGCTGCTTTGAAAATGTACGTGAGAATTCTGTTTATAGTCTCAGGCTATAAGAGAGAGGCTTATTTGGAAGCCTCAGGCTCAGAAGAGTGAGCAGATCTTAACTGGCTGACTCTGCTGCAGATAGTTAAGAGGAGGAAAGTAGCAGGAGCGGGCAGCATCCGAGCACATCAGCACTGGAAAACTCAGTGAAAGAGTTGGTGTCTAATAAGCTTGAGAGGAGAAATGGCGCTGTGACCTGTGTGGTCAGATGGGAATAGTTGTGGCTGCTTTTGGGTGGCATCATGAAAAGACTCGGAGCTGGGAGCCGCAGCAGGTGATGAGAGATGTCAATGACATAGTCTCATTGCCATCTTCAACTTACGACTGCTCTGCTAGCATCAGAGTTCTATAGCGCCATGTAAACACAGCGTATGTTTACAGTGAGGGATGCTTGTGCTGTCCAGGGTACTGCTAAAGGATCTTGGTGAGCTGATTTCATGTGGGAAGCAAAGTATTTGTTGAGATTTTTTTTTTTCTTTTTATTGCTGCGCTGTGGATGGCAGCATTACTGACAGTGGTGAGCTTTCCATGTGTGTGTGACTGCACATCGCAGGAGCCAATTGTCACGTTTTGTCTGTAGAGAAATATTAAACCTGATTGTGCAGAGCTATAAACGTGCATGACTGCAGGGAATTTACTCGGTGCTGGTATGAGTGTGGCTACCTCGAGGTGGGCAAAGTGAATCTGTTCATCTTGTGCAATGAGTTAAGCATAATTGTGGTTGACATGCACAAGTGAAATCCAGTGATATTTCGTTCCTTCAAACCTAATCCCTTCTTTATCTTGTCTTCTTTTGAGTCAACATGATTCTGGCAAAGCTTGTTTGTGACACCCAGTGAACCTTATTGTAGAGTACCTCAAATTTTGTGGATTAGCCCCACCGTGGAATCAAGAAACAGCATAGCTGCATCTGTGTGGTGTGTCCCTTGACTTAATAAGCCGTGGTGGGAAGCCTGGTATATGAGTTTGGGCACAATATTATACTACCTTACCAAGTGGAAAGAAACCATATTAATATCTTATATGTGTTATGGTCTTCTGTGTTGTGAAAGGTAATTTAATTGTGAATTGGGTGCAGGAATTTCAGTTTCCAGAACCTGATGAATAACAGGTTTTTGAGGTTATCAATTAATCTGCTGTAATGAATATTCTTCATGGCATGCCTCTACTTGTTAATTAGAAGGGATTTTTACTCATCTTTATCAAGTCAGGACAAGTATATTACCTTTCCCCCTGTACTGCTTATGATAAAGTACTTATCCAGATTGTTTTGTGAAGTGTCCACATGAATATTTCACTGCACATGCATCCTCACATTCATGCACTGTGTCTTCTGAGCTCCAACCTCTGATGATTTTTCAATACATTAAAAAAATCAAAAATATAGATTGTTTGATCTCTTTTTATTTATACTTATCAATAGAAATTCCCCTTTTCTTTGTAACAATGTGTTTATGACATTAATGACCATGCTGGTTTAGAGCAAGGCAATTAATCACTGCTACATTTTACAGCAACAACAGATTCAGAATCAAGTTCTCCGAGCACAGAGGTGAAGCTTGTACCTTCCATAAGTGAAAACCTGCCTGACAGAGGGGAATTTGTACCCTGGTTTGTCTCTTTTTAACCTGTGCTTGTTTAAAACCAAACCAAAACTCAAATAAAGCCCCACCTGTTTTCTCTCTTTCCTTCAGGTTGAAGCAATCCTTGTAAACATTTTTGGTGGCATCGTGAACTGTGCCATTATCGCCAACGGTATCACCAAAGCCTGCAGAGAGCTGGAGCTGAAAGTGCCACTGGTGGTCAGACTGGAAGGTGAGTTTCAGGCAAAAATCATCCCTCGGGTGTGTGGTGACCCACTTAGCCTTCCTTCCATCTCAGAGCTCTCAACAGGGTAGTTCCCCTCAATTCTCCATCCACAGCGTGACCCGGAGCCTTTCCTTACACACTTCTGTATCCCTGGTGGTACTAGAAGCAATAACATTTTGCTGTGAAAGCATTATGGTTTTGCTTGTAAGATTTGCAATGCAAATGGAAATTATTTTGATGCAAGTTTCTATTTACTGGAAGGTATTTCCTTTTCAAATCATTTTTTTACTGAATGCAATTCCATTATTGCTAAACCTGCAGCCATGTAAAGTTTCCTTAAATGTACTCCAATATCATAATTAAAAGAAAGATGTTAGGAAGGGTGTTTGTGAGAGAGAGATTACTGTGAAGTGTTCCTCTGCCTAAATATCCAGTCCAGCTAAAATCCATTAGAATCCAGAAAATTTGGTAATGGTAAAGAATGACTTTTTTTTTTTTATACTACATCCATCATTGTTAAGGTGGAAAGAAAAAGGTAATAGATAAGGAAGAGCACTCTCTGGCCATTACTGGCTTTAATATAATGACTGATGGAGTTCAGGCTCTAATTTCTGAGAAGTACCCCGAAGGAGGAAGGGCGATTCTTCTTCTGCTGTTGAATGGAGAAGTGCTCTGATTGAAATCAGCACACAGCTCTGGTTTTTTCTAAGTAAGTTTGGAAAATAGAGGGGTTTCTGATTGTTGGCATTTGGGTTTCTTTTTTGGTTTTAAGGCCTCTTCTTCAAAAGCATCAATATTCACATTTGGGTGTATGTGAAGAGCATAAGGTGTCCTGTCACTCAGCACTGGTGGTGAAAGGATCAAATTCATCCCTTTTATGCACTCAGATATAAACCAGGTGGTTTTTAATGCTGCAATAGGGAAGGGGGAGGAAAACAGTTCTGAATACACTGGATTTTTCCTTTTCAAAATATAAAGTCACCAGGAGATTACTCCTTTGGGTAGAGGGGTACTTGTTTTGCCTTTCAGGAGAAATCAGGGGTTTCCCATCCCTCCTCCTGGTGCCACATTGCACATGATACATAGTTCGTGTCAGGGGAGACCACAACCTGTGACATGCCTTTGCATCCTGTAGAAGTTCTGCCATGCATTTCACAGTTCAGACTCTTTCCAGAGTGCATTCTTGGTTTAACACGGGTGAGACTTTACCTCTGGTATGTCCAGGGAAGTTTAAATACTCTGCAATGGATTTTTAGAAACAAATTATGAAAAATTTGTTTGGATGATGCAGCATCACTGAACTTTGTAAGAGGGTAAGTAGGTGGCATAATATGGATGAAAAAGAGACTGATGGGTGTTGGTTAGAAGCAGGGAAGTTTCATAATAAAAAAAATCTCATTGTGTACCAGCTCTAGGCAATGTTGTTTAGCTCTTTGTCATAGCAAAAAACTTTTCCTGTCTGTCACAGCTGGGAAAAAGTTTATCTTCTGGATCTGCAAGACTTCTCCTCTATTGTAGCTGTTATTTTTAAAGTGAAGATATGGGAAGAGCTGTTAGTTTTCCTTATGATCAAGATAGTGGCAAGTTGTTTCTGTCAGAACATTTGAAACTGGTATAAGAGAAACAAGAAAATCAACTTGCTCATTTTAACCTAGAGTCTGCTACATCTGCCACTGGGTTTTCTTGACCTTTCTCTGGTACTCTCAATACTTCCACGGTTGTACATGAGTAAGGGTGAATATTGTTTTTAAACGTGACTTCTGGGAGATTGCAAGAGGCAAAGCAGCCCCTGGGCTGAATGAGGAGAGTCCCTGGTGCTGCTGCACTGTGGAGCTTGTCTGGGAGAGAAGGTGTGGAGCAGGAGGGCTGCTGCTGGGGGCTGCACAAAGCCCTGCAGAGGTAGCTGCATGGTGCCTGTTCGTCTTGTGTCTGTTCCCTTTGAGAGCCCTGTGCCGCTTCATCCACAGAGGCTGCAGCTGCATCCTCAGGGTGTGGAACACAGACAGTAATGCACACCTCCTGTGCTGATCATCATCATATGATCCCTCACTCTTTACTGGGTTTGTAATAACACTTCTCCTCCACTAGCTGCTGACTCCTGAGATGGTGGTACCATGTTTTCCTTAGGAAACTCTCGCTTTTGCAGATCTCAGAAGTTTTCTAATTTCTTCTTTTATTCTGTTATCCATCAGTTCATCCTAACTGAAGAGCTATGTTGTACCTAGATGTTGTACCTAGAAACCGTTAGCGTGTAAGCGCTACTTTCTCTGCCTCTTTAATCACCCAACCAAGCTATATATATATATTCGGTTCTTTTTAATCTTTCCTCAGAAATCAGTCCCTCTAGATCCTTAATCATCTTCATTGTTCTTCTTTGAACTAAGGCACACCGGGTTATCTAAACATATAAGGATTTTGAATTAATAATGAGTACTGTGGAAGTAATAGGGCTACCCAAGACTTTTTAAAACATCACCAATAACATTTTACAATTCAGAAGGAGAAAAAGGGACAAGTGCTGCCTTGGATTTCCATTTTGAACATTTTTCCAACAGAAGGTTCATGATTATTCCCATAAATCTAACAGATTTGTGACCTGCACTTTAAGGACTCTTTGCCCACATGTACTGTATTACAAATGTCTTGATGACTAGAGTTTTAATCAGTCAAATCTGTCTTGATTTAGCAGGATTCTGTGGACGAATCTTTGTTCTCGGTTGTATAATAATTACAAGCTGTTTTACCAGTGGATAAAGAAAGGATTACTCTCCTCTTTGAAAATGGTAACTTTATAATTACATGTATTTACTTGCCTTACTGATAAGGCAAGAATTCGCCAGCTGAGACACAGGATTATTATTGTTTAAAAGGCTCGTGGACAAATAGAGAAACCACATATTCCAAATTTTCTCTCCTACAGATGTAGGATATTAACTACTTCGGGGTTTATGCAGCATTTTTTCCCCTTTAAAGTGTAATTTACTTCAATTAAGTTTTGTGAAAACTAACTAGGAGAGCCGAATGCGAGTCAGACCTTGGTTCTCTCATTTATGTAGCTCAGAGTTAGATGAAGAGAGGAAATAATAAAAAAGAATTGTTAATTAGATGTCCTCTTCCTATGTTAGAAGTTTTATGTTCTCTCTCTTTCAACAAATGAATTCTCTGCTTCTCTGGTCATAGGACAAGAAGAATTGGGAGGATTTAGAATGGCTTAATAAGTTGGAGCGTTGCTAGAAGCAAGTTGGCTTTTGTTCAAATGTCTAAATCCAGAATTTCCCAATACATTTTCAGCTGTGTGATTCGTGACCTTCTGTGTTCTTCAGAATCAAATGACTTTTTTTAAAAATACTCAGAAATCTCTTACACACAAGTGAAATTTTGTTCCAATTTGTTTATCTTCCTCAAAAATATGGCTTAGTATGTATGCCTGTGATTTTTAGTATCCCAATTTGCCCATCAAGAGAGAAGAATGACGGGTCTCAAAGTTACATAGTCAATCTGTGGATCTGGCTCATTTGTAACAGTGTGTGCTGCTATAATCTTACAGTTTAGAGAAACATGCTTAGATAGAATATTTACTACTAGAATTTTTAGGTAATGAATTAAATAGCCTTGGTGAGGCCACACCTCGAGTTCTGTGTCCAGTTCTGGGCCCCTCGCTACAAGAGGGACATCAAGGTCCAGAGAAGGGCAACCAGGTTGGGGAAGGGGCTGGAGGGCAAATCCTATGAGGAGTGGCTGAGGGAGCTGGGGATATTTAGCCTGGAGAAGAGGAGGCTGAGGGGAGGGAGACTTTATCCCCACCTACAACTACCTGACAGGAGGATGCAGAGAGGTGGGTGATGGTCTCTTCAGCCAGGTGACAGGAGACAGGACAAGGGGAAATGGCCTCAAGCTGCCCCAGGGCAGGGTCAAATTAGATGTTAGGAAAAAGTTCTTCACTGAAAGAGTTGTCAAGGCCTGGGACAGGCTGCCCAGGGAGGGGGCTGAGTCCCCGACCCTGGATATGTTTAAAAGACAGATAGATGAGGTGCTCAGGGATATGGTTTAGTAGAGGACAGGTACAGTTGGACTCGATGATCTCAAAGGTCTTTTCCAACCTGGTGATTCTGTGAAATAGATTCGCTTTGCTGCTGGGAGCAGAGATTTCAAGGCAAGAGAAGTGTCAGTGTGAGCGACTGTGTGTACACAGACTGAGAGGCGGTTGCAGAACCAGGTTTCAGGAGGAGGGCATTTAGATGTAGGAGCCTGAAAGTATTTGCTGATAAAATTGCAATCTCTCCTCTTTTTCCATGGAGTGTCAGCAACAGCAATATATGCCAGAAGGAAACAACTATTTTTTCTTATCAGAAAGCCATTCCTTTAACAGGAGTCAAGTTTAAAAAAAACCCCACAAACTAACCCAAAACTGAGCAAAAAACCCCAAAATCAAACAAAAAACCATCAGCAACCACAAGCCAGGCCTTCAGTCCTCTGACTTTTCAGTGTTTCTCCGCTGGCTGCAGTGTAGGTGCAGGGCAGGTTATTTTGAGCGCCTGTGCATGGGATTCTGTTTACAGTTCTCTGCCACCATCCAGTGGCAGGAGGTTAATGTTAGAACAATGGGATTATTTATTTGTTTATTTTAATGGCTGCTGCAATAAGAGGATACCCTCTGCAGATTCTTTAATGTTCCCAGTGTTTTCTGAATGTTTAATTTTAAATCTCTTCCTCCGCTGTGAGCAGGGTCTCATTATAATTTTGGGATTCTCTATATATCTAAAGTACTTAGCACAACAGGATAAAAGCTATCCTTAAAACCAGATAATTGCAGCAAAGGAAATCCGTGCTGAAAAACATGCTTAGCTGTATGGCCTGCCTATAAAAGAGTATTTTATTTAATAAATCCAAAGGGTATCCTTACTCTTTTGACTGCAGTGAGATTATTTGGGTTTTTTTCAGCTTTCGTATTTTCATTTTTCTGCATGAACTCCCCCCTCCCTTCTTGGGGGGCTGTGTTTTGTATTGATTTTGTGATGCATGTCAGACAAGTGGTGTGTAGAGCAATCAATGCAGCGCAGAACAGATCCAATGGATTGTTCCCACTCTGACCTGTTCGTAAATTAATATTGGCCACTTAGTGAAGAGCAAAAGTTAGTTTTAAATATTATGTGGCTGTCACAAAGAGCACAATAGTTTTCTCTGTGGGAAAACTTCCAGGAAATTTTCTCTCTCTTTCTTTTGTTTTATCTTCCTTTATCTTGTAGAATCCTATTTGAGAGATTGGTACAATCTTGACTGTTTTAAATGTTTATCACATCAGTATTTAAATAATAGATAAAACCTTCCAGACTTGAGAATCGCTATACAAATGTGAGGAACTTAAGAGAGAATTTTTGTCATTTCTTCTGTCTTCCCTGTACAGCTCTGTACTGGCAGTTAGCAGCTTCCACATTATGTTATTACATGATGGTTGAAAAAAACAAAAATATTATGCCCTTTTTTTCCCCACAATATTCTTTTTTCTGTAGAAGTCCTTTGCAGTTACTGTACAACCAATTCCCACTCCTGTCAGAGAGATTTCAGATGTCTCTGACCTTCCTACTTAAGTCCCACTGTTGTCCTCTGCGTGCAGATGGGAAGCATGACCTCTTTTGCCAGGGCTTTTAAGCAGCCAGCAGATGGGGTCCCACGTTCCTCTTCCAGATACCTCCTCTCCTAACGCAGAGCACTGGGACCTGCAGCAACAGAGCTGGCTTTGGTCTCTGAGTGCTGGGAGTGGGAATCCTGACCTCACTCAACACACTCTTGAAATAGACTTTTGAATTTCTCCGTGCAATTTCAGACACTGTAAAGACTGCCAGAAAAGCAAAATGACCCTTTTAAAATGAGCATTCTGCAAGTTGCACAGTAAGGAGTATGCTCCTTGCTTGGTTAATAATTAAGGGTATAATTAGTGTATAGCTCCAAATATAATTAAAATTCATTTTGCTAGGTCTAGGAATTACAAAGTAATTAAGCATTTTGACATGGCAAATGAACAAGGAACTTGATGTAGAGGAGGGGTGTAGAATTGATCCAGAAGAGGACCAGCTCTTGCAGGGGGTGTGATCCAGGGTCTTGTGACTAGCAGTGTGATCCCAAAGTGTGGGTTCCTCATCCTCAGCGGGGTACCTGACTCCAAATTCTTTTCTGGTGCAGAGCATATTGGCAAGCAAAGCTGTCACTTGGCTTTGCTGGAGAAAGCTCTGGAGAATTCGTATTTACTGTTTGCCTTTGTTTTCCAACAAGAGTGAGACAGAGCCAATGTGAAGGTGATGTGCTTGTCTCTATACACATGAAAAACATGCTTTCCTGAATATTTTTTTTAATGTATGGGTTTTTTTAATTTATGGGATGCATATTGTCAGTTGGCTAAATCTGAGCTCTTTGTGCTCTCTATAGCTGAACTGTCTCCTTCCACATGGGATAATTCAGTGCAGCAGCAGAGGAGGGAACAGTGACATGCTGAACAGTTCAGACTGCTCTGTGCTCCCCCTTTTTAATAGAAATGCAAAAAAAAAAAATCTTCAAGAGCAGCTCAAAACCAGCTAGATTTTTCAGGACTACCCAAATCTTTGTCTTTCAATAGCTGTTTTTGCAGCTCTCAGATAAAACGGGTGAATTTCAGTTATTGTTGATTTGCTGAGTGCTGGTGAACTGTACCTGGTTGTTGTTAATAAATGCATTAACTCTTCAGAGGGTCTTACCGGCCTGATACGAGATCCGTTATCCACTGCTCTTGCTGGATGTCCTGACTGACTCTGGTGGGTGTTGGACTGACCCTCTAATCTTCACAGAGTTCCTCTTGTGGGTGCAAGTGCTATTATCCAACTGCTCCGTCTGTCAACATTGTTACTGAAAATAAGAGTTCCTTCTTCTCAACACACCCTAAACAACTCATTAAATCTGTTGTTAAACTGAACTGGTGTGAGGTTTGAAGCATGAGCTGCTTTTACAGAGATTTAATAGAAGCAGCTTATTTACTCATTAATATTAATCAGTAATTATAGCCGTTGTTGTTTTTTAGGAACAAATGTTCATGAAGCCCAGCGTATTCTGAATGAAAGTGGACTCCCCATCACATCTGCAAATGACCTGGAGGATGCAGCAAAGAAGGCAGTGGCTAGCGTGGCCAAAAAATAACAACTTGAGGATTATTCTCATGGAAAGCCTGTGTGTCTCAGAAGGCATCATTCCTGTTGTTGTTTCAGAGAGGATTAGTGGCGTTTTCGGTCCTCAGTGTTGGTGGACTTCATCTGTGATACATGGCACACTGGGGCCGTAGGCTTGCAAGTCAGGCTCCAGAAATTTTGCAGCTAAGTTCTTGAAAAGTTTGTATCTTTTCATTGAATTTTGATCATTTTGTTACTCGGGATTGTTGGAAGTAATACTTCACTTTGTGATACTTCACTTCTTAAAGCTCTTTTTTTCTGCTTTCCTTCCAAAACTGTCACTGATAAACTCCTGATAAGATACGATAATTACTGATTGACTCCTATCAACAGGATTGTTCTTTAATCAGACACAAGTAGTTCACCTGTTTTACAATCTTTTCATTCACATTTTTATATTGTAAAGAGTCAGCAAACTTGGAATGGGTTTATATTTTTTATGGACTTTTACAATAATGTAAAAAAATTGTGCTTACAGTATCTATTTTTATCCAAATGAATAATGTTTATTTTCTTTTTTAAAAATCACACATTTTGCCTTAAGGTGATTTTTTTTTTCTGTAGATGCCAAAGTATACCTCACAATAGGAAAAGGGATCGAATAGTTGGCAGCGAAAGGATCTTCCATTCCTAAACCGTGCCTCTAAGCCTGCAAAATGTGATTCACTTTATTTTCTAGTTTTTGGAAATGAGGTGCAGTATTTCTAGGTGTGACGGTGCCACGCAGAGAGCTCGAGGAGGACGTGTCTGCCACTAAGAAAATGGTTGTGAACTTTTTAAAAATAACCTCTTTCAGAAGTATGTCACTGCTATGAAGTTTTCAAAGAAGATGAGAACCTGAAGCAGTTTTCTGTCAGGAGCAATTCTTCAATTGATTTAACTTCCAAAAACCATTTCAGATTTATTGGGAATAAAGCACAAATGAACCTTTCCTTTTTTAAAGTATTTGATTTCTCAGGCATCAGTAAAAATACATACAAGGAAAAAAAAATGTAAGCTTCAGTACTCTGATATTGCCCGAGATTTATTTGGATTATATATTCTTTTGTAACAGTCAAAATTCAAGCTGTTAGGTACACAAATCAGTCGTTCAGGGAACAGAAGACAATACCAAATGGCTTGTGTAACTAAAGAACCCAGTACAAATTTTGCTCGGCGCAGGAATTACATACTGAAAATCATCGATAAATCCCACCAGTGAATAAATGAGTGGATATTATGATCTGGTCTTGTAAATGGGCAGAGAGGTAAAAATTTGTCTAATAAATTCTTAATTGTGATTTTTGTGCAGCTTTAATCAATACCTTGTTCTACTTAGAAAAATGTAAATAAATTTTTCCTGACATTTCCATTAAAACTGTTACATTAAAAATAAATTATCTGCACTAATCTCTGGCTCTTGACACAAATAGCATGGACAGGTTGCTATCATCAATTACTGTAGGATTTTTTTTTCCTCCATTCCTTTCTCTACATACTGCTCAAAGAAAAAAAATGTATGACCATTACTGTAGCAATAAATATGCCACTAGGTATGTACTTAATGACTGAATGAAGGAGGGTATCGTTAGCCGTTCGCATGAAGGTGCATAGAGGCACACTGCCTTGAAGGAAGAAATGTTTACTTCACCACAATAAATAAAAAATCTCACACTCTATTTTATATACTTTAATACTGGAAATCAAAGCCTTCTGTGGAAGAAGTGTTCATGCAATGTGTTGCTCACTGTGTACTTAACTTCTGGTCTCCAGACCCATTTGGGCTGTGTGTACATGATTATCACTTTACAGAGATTAATACTATGTACACCGTTTTGTCAAATAAATGTAAAAATGAACTCATTTGATCATTTTTGCCCTTTCTATAAAATAGAAAGTTGATTAAGTTGCCTGTTGTATTCTATATTCTTCCAGTCAGTGTTTTGTTACAGGTGGGTGGGATCAAATGCACAGGAGTTTAGTTTCCATTGGGTAATACTGGCATGCTCTCAGAGACATCCTTTTTAATGAAAAAAGTAAATCTTTTTATCTCTTTCTATATATCTTTTTTTATACATAGGCTACTGCCTGCGTGCACAGGTTTTATTCCTCTTTAGCTACATGCAGAATAGAACAGCATCATTTTTAATTGTTGGATGTCTTGGAGAGAACGTTGCAAGCTCTCTGGGTTTGTATTTTTGAACGCTGGGTGTTCCAGTTCATTTCTGGCAACCTGAGGCTGTCTGCATGTTGGGCTGGCATGGTGAGGTGGTGTGGGCTGGTTTGTTTTCATTTGCCTGGGTCATTTCTCCGCGTGTGGAGATGTGTACAGATAGTTTTGGTCTCCCTTGGAAAGGGGTTTTAGTTTCGCTTCCTGTGATTCTTAGCTGCTGTTAATTGCAAGTAAATGCAATGCTTGGAAGAGATGCTTTTGGTCTTTGCTCAAGCATGCAGAGTCAGAGCCTTGCAAGAGTGTCTTTGCTGTCCTGAGCAGCCCTCAGCTCAGCTGGCCTGGATGCAGTCTCCTCTCCAGACAGCATTGCTATAGCTTAAACCCCAAAGGAATGTACACACATACATATGGGAGAATGGCCTCTCCATAGAAAGCCAAGGGCAGCGTGAGCAGTGGGTGAGTTCCGGTTAATCCCCCTTGTGAAAGTTTTAAGTGGGATTTAGGTAGCCCTTAAATCTTGACATTTCAGCCAGTATTAGTACAGCTTTGTAGGATCAGGTATTTAGAAGCAAAACAGGAGGAAACTGTTAATGCTGATGTTGTGTTACGTCTTGAACAAGATGCCTTTAAATTCTCACAGTGAAAGTGTAACAGCTGGGAGTTGGGGAGGAATGTCCTTAACGTACATTTACTTATCCTATTTGTCAGGCCAGCTCTTCCCTACATCCGGAAAAGCAGCTGGTGTCATGCAAAACTGCTGTGAAGGGAACAGCATGCCACCACAAATCAGTCACCAGATGAGATCTGGAGCAGGGCCGTCCCTTGGCAGTGGAGCCTGCTTCTCCAGTGAAGAGAGGAGCTCTGCCGCTTACCTGGCCCTCCGAGGTGAGCCTTGCCTGCTGGTCTGGGGTCCGTCAGACCTGGGCACCCACAATAACCTCTGGGTATTACATGCTGGGTTGGCCTGGGTGGCTCCCATGTGCTGAGAACTGAGCACAGTGCTTTCTGAGTGTGCCAAGAGTGGCCCGAAACACGGGTCTGAGCAGCCTCGATGGGCTGGAAGAGCTGGGAAGTCTGTGTGCACGAGGCTGGGGGCTGGCAAATCCAAGTCCTACCATAAAAGCTGTCAATTTAGTTACAGAAATCCAAAAACCTTCTAGGCTTAGTGCTTTATGACATGACATGTAAAATGCTAGTACTAGATGCTGCTGTAAGCCGCTGAGCTGATTGTGAGGTTTCATGCCTTGTTTTCCTTTCATGCCTTTCAGAAAATTGAAGTTTCTTTGGAAGTCAAGGTCACCTGTAGCAAGGGGCAAGAGGGGGAAAGCAGGTCATTGGATGTTTTATCATCTCAGATTCTTTCTCCTTTCTCTACCAAATTCCCTGGTTTTTTTCCCCATGTTTCCACCCACATTGTCCCCTCCCTGTGCACCCTCACTGCGCACAGTGTCATCCTTAAAACTGGCTGAGTCCACAGCACTGGGCTTTGCTAGGATCAGGTGGTTGGGCTGGCTGGTCTGGGGCTGGATGTGTTGTGGGAGCATTCAGCCACCTGCCTGGGAGCTGGGTGAGCTCTGGTCAGTCCATCTGCCAGCACCAGCCTGGTACCATGCTACCAGAAGGCAGCAGCCACCAGTCCAAAAGCTGTCCTAGAGTCCTCTTGATGCCTCTTTCCTCCCTGTCCGTTGCTGTCCTGAGAGGCCTAAAACCTCAACCTCCTACATTCTCCACTTGCTTCTATACAACAAGAATAAACACAAGAGCAGAAATGCGCTGAGGAGCAGCTTGACTTGCCCACTTGGGAGTGCTGGGCTCTGAAATGGGGCTGTTTCAGGAAAGGTGCAGACAGACATGTTTATAAGAGATACAAGGAGTGAGAATCATGGGAAAGCTTGACACGCATGTAAAGGGCTGCTCCAAAGAGGGAAGTACTTTCCTTCAAGGAGAAACAATCTTCAAGTCCAGCATGGACAGGACAAGCACTGAGGAGCTTTGACTGTGCTGACATTGAGGTCAGGCATGTAGCCATGAGCTAAGCCAAGGAACGGGCTGTGAAATCATCAATGGGTGTTTTTTAGAGCTAGATGAGCATGTGTCAGGGATGGCTTAAGAAGGTTGATTTTTGCCTCAGGGCAGAGGGATGGATGAGGTGACCTTCCAGCCTGATCCGATAGGATGTAATGGTTGTTGGTAAGGTTTTGTTATCTTATTTTCTTCCTAACTTGTAGGTACAGGGAGGAAAAAGGAGGATGGATCTGGTGGATTCTTGAAAGAAACTGTAATTTAGTCACCAAGAATGATCTGCTGCTGCCAGGGAAATGAAAAGCAGATTATGCAAACTCAAGACTTTCCCCAACAATGGGAGCAGTGTTACTGCAATGTATAAAAGGCAGAACACAGAATTAGGGGTATCTATCAACTTTAATATATTTAATTTAAAAAGGAACAGGTTGCACCAACGATTTTTTTTTTTTTTTTTACTTAATGAGGCCCATTCATAAGTAGAATAACAGGATTTGCCTGTCACCCAGAGGAAATCATGCTGTAGAGTATCTGTGCTTCGGTGCAAAACTTGTGTTGATCACAGTGATTTAAAACTTTTCCCAGCCCAGCTGCAGTCAGTTTGATGTCAGGATCCTTTAATCTAGAGACAGATGCACCCCTGGTAGAATCCTGCATACGTTTGTGTCTTTGTTCAGCCTCACAAAGAACCAGCTAAAGATTAAAAATAAAAGTATATGTGGATTATTGCATGTCAGTCCTGAGATAACCACTACGAGGTAAGACTTGATCTATTCAAGACCTGGTGGTCCCATTCTGCACAGGGCTCTTCAGTGCAACTGTGAGTTTGGGCTTTTGCATTTCCCTGTCCTGCTCGTGTCTGTGGATGCTGAGTGGCATAGGGAGAGTAATAGTAGAACATTGCATGGGAAATGGTGCTCCCCATTTCTTGGGGAACAGGTTTTCTGTGAGTCTGGGATCTAATGCCAGGCTGGAGACAGGACTCACCTTCATTCTGTGGGTAGACACAGGTTGATTCCAACAAGGTCCCCTTTCCATTTGCTGCTTATGGAAGTACGAAGTGGCCTTGATGGCAGAGGGCAAAAAACTGGGGGGAGCCCACAGAACTGGATGGAGATGGCAGGTGAACCCTCCCAGAGCCTCAGGGAAGGCTCTGCTCCTTGTGTTCTGTATCTCACACTGCTCACGAGGAAGTACCTCCACACTGGAGTTGGGATGGTTTCCCACCTCTGCCCTCCTTGTGTCCTTGGAATACTCCAAGGTGAAAGCAAGGGCAATGCCATGAGGGCAGTATTCCCTTCTCCCACCATCACTGCACAGGAGATGCATCGTTCTGGACCTCCTTGTGTCTGCATAGCTGGGGACACAGCCTGGACCTCGATTCCCAATTAAATCCCAGCTAATTTGTAGTGAAGTCTTTCAGGGACAGCCACACCTGGAGAGAGGGAAGCAGCTGACAGAAATAGGTTACTCTACGAATTAAGTGCTGTTGGGATGTGCAGCATGATGGGATTTGGAAACTGGGTCCTTTGTATTTACCAGAGCAACTCCTCGGAGCGCGCACATGCATACAAGCAGGCCATCGTCAAGAGGTGACAGTGACAAAGTATCGGTAAGTGAATCTGGGATAGGAGGGCTCAGAGAGATCAAGTGTAAAGAGTTTTTGCATTTCTCCAGATACAGAGATGAGAAAATGAGAAATTTGATCTTTCTATTATAATCGACATAAAGAATTACAGGGCAGCAAAAGGCCACGCAGCTAAACAAAGCTGTTCCCTTTAAGTTTATTTCAAATGTCTCTCTGCTTCAGCACTGTGTCCTTCAAGACTTTCTGGCTGTAATTGCATGTGGCAGCCTCTTTACAGCTAGATGCCGATTGCTGCTCTCCAGCCACTCCAAAACAGAAATAAAAAATAACAGGCAAGAAAGGGCATTGCAGCAAGTACTTAGGAGAGACGTTCCTCCTTTGTTTCACAGATGGGTCAGCAGAGGGGTTTAGAAAATGCCATTTTGTTCAGGAGTGCTGCTTTATTCAGCTCCATGACCGAACGCTGGCCAATGCTCCACAGCTCCGTCCCCATAATGGCTCTCCTTCCTTGTGCTTGGGTTAAAACATGTTACCCTGCAAGGAAATAAATAGTGCTTGGTGTCCTGCCTCACCTCTGCTGCTTGCTTATCAAAACAGACCTTTTGCCCCAGCTGTGGTGAACCAGAGGCTCCATTCGGAGGCCATTGGCAGCAGCGTGGTGTTAATCTCTCAGCAGGAATACCCAGGGCTGTAGGGGAGCCAGCCAACCTTTGGAGGCATTCACGCCGTGTTTCAATAGGAGAGCAGCAGCCTTGTCATTGAACATCAGAGGGCTCATCCTCCCCCTGCCACCAAGCAATGGGTGAGATGGGGTTTGCGTAGCAGAATACAGGTCCCACCCTTATGCTCCTCTCTGCTGTGTACACACGGGCTCAAAGTTTCTATGAAGGAGTAAATCCTTTAATCCTTTCTTTATCATTAGATGTTGGGCCTAAAATCCTTGGTGGGTCGTTAGGACGTGCTTGACTCGCTTCTGAAAAGGGTGCCAGGGAAGGCGGTCGGTGTGGGCAGCTCTGCAGGGAGCTCCTGGAGTTGCCTGGGAAATCTGAGCTGTAAACTCGCCCTCTTTTTTTTCTCCCACTGAGGCTGATGGAGTGCTTTTGTCACTATCCCTGTTGCTTTTCCATTTTCTGAGGGAAATATGAAAAGAAGAGCTCCTTAGGAATTCTGACTGTAGCGTAACTAGGAGCATTCCTGACTGATGTCAGTAGGAATTTCTAGAGCTGGCCCAAAGAGACCAGTGCTAATAGGAAGTCAGACAAATTCCCGTTATTCTTCTTGGACCTTCTTAACCTGTCATGTACCTGGAGTTCAGCTTCACTGATGAGCGCTGCTCAGCCTAAGCCCAGAGTTCCTGTGGTACTGGAAAGCTCTTCATGCCAGCAGCTTTTCCTGCTGTTTCCCCAAGTGCTTTTCCCGTATTGTACAGCAGGAGGAATAACACTTCAGATGTGAAGATGTTAATCCTCTTTGAGTTGTGCCCTAAACAAGCATGTGCAAAGCACAGGGAAAACAAAGCAATACGTTATTTTGCATTTAATTTTCCATAACCACTGTCTTGGAGCCCAGATGGGCTGTTTGACATAGTGCACACCCACAGCTTGTCCGCTGAACATCTGATAGTCCGTACTCTGAAGTTTGCTTCAGAGAATACTCAGAGCAGAAAGTAAATTTTCTCAGGCACACAGGATGTCACTCACAAGAGAATGAATCTTGTTTGCATTACCAACACAATAGGTGCAGGATATTGCTGCTCTTACACCCATGTCCAGAACACTGAGTGCTTCCTTGTCAAGACAAAACTTTGGAGGACAGCAGCAGACTAGTGTCATTGATTGTCAGTTCTCCATGAATACAGCTCAGCCTTAGAGCTTCAATCTTATTGATTTCCTTAACATTATCCATCTATTGATTTTTCCACTATCCCCTGGATTATACCCATTGTAGAAATCTCTGCTTGCAAGCCTAAAGAATTCTTGCTGTCATGCTCCATCTGCTGAAGGCAGCCCGTTCTTGCATGACAGCTGCATTGGTTTTTCTAGTTGGGAAATTCCCATCTCCATCCTCATGAGGCTGCCCTTTGAAAACGGCTTGCTTTCAAAAGACATGGAGAGATCTGCCAGAGCTGTGCCTCCTCCTAACGATTGATTTCCAGGTTTCATCATTAAGCTTGAGTTTTTTTCACATCACAGCTCGAGTTCTTCCCCAGTTGTTTCCAGATCTTGCAAAGATCTGAAAATACAGCAAGAGCCTCTGTGGCAGGGCTTTTATGTACTGTCCCTTTTGCTCTGCTGGCTGCTGCTGGTCTAACAACCACCCACACTCTGTGTTGAAGTCTCTTCTAAGATGGGTATTGAGAGCAGGTAATTCAGAAAGTGCCTGTGTCGCTCAGGCTTCAGGACATAGCTGTGTAGTATGAGTACAGACATCCCAGGATCCCCATCCCTAACTTGGAATATGTGGTACAATATGAAGCATTAATTTAGCAACTCAGGAGTAGGTGCTACTTTAATGGTTTGCAATAAATCCCTTTCCTTTCCTAGTACAGCAGTACCACATCTTCTGCTCTAACTAGGGAGAGGTGGCTGAGACCCACCACGTCTGTAAATGCCTCCTGTTTCAGTGAAGCTGAGCTGCCTCTAATTTGGGAATCGGCTCTCTGCATCTTTCTGCCTGATACAGGGCAGGTGATGGAGGCTGCTGTAAGATGCCTTTTGAATGTGTTGCATATCTCAAACAGAG
This sequence comes from Porphyrio hochstetteri, assembly GCA_020800305.1. NCBI lineage: Eukaryota > Metazoa > Chordata > Aves > Gruiformes > Rallidae > Porphyrio > Porphyrio hochstetteri. The sequence goes on along the minus strand of CM036916.1, from coordinate 12,009,646 downwards.
TCACCAGGGAACCTCTCTGCTATAGAGAACCAAAGTTTAAAATGCTGTGCATTATTGAATGGACATAACAGGCCCTTCAGCTGTGGAGTTCGGGCAGCCAAGTTCACTCCGAATGCACCAGCAATACACCAAAGACATTTTGGGTAGATAGTAGCTAAGCCCTGACACATTTGCAGCACTCGACCAGGGGCAGCAACACTGATATTAATGGGACTGCTGGAAGGATTTTGTGACCCATGTAGTCAAGTGTAATGCTGATTGTATTTGCTAATTGGAAATGTTTGCTCGAGACCTTCTACAAGAAATTTTGGTTCTTGGTAAAAATAAAATTTTGGGGTTTAGGTTTGGTTATACCTGAACTGCCAGAACTGATTTTTGGAGCCAAAAGACCCCCTGAAGATTCCTGCTTTTCCTTGTAGCATACAGAAATGCAATCTTATGATGAAAACTGCAATGCATATGGTTTCTCCACCTACTTCATCCCTTTGATTTTTCAATCAATTCTGCCTTTCCCCAGAAAGAACAAAAGAAATCACATTGGTAAAAGCAAAACAACTTTCTGATAAAATTCTACTTATTAATTAAGCACAGTAAAAACATCCAGAACAGTGTAACGCTTCATTTCTCAGACCTAAGCTCTGTGTGGGAGTGCGGGGTGAAGGCTGCCCTCGCAGCCGGAGCAGCCTTGGGGAGACCCTTTGTGGTGGGAGCAGCTGCTGCCGCCCCTCGGCTCCCATCCCTTCCCTGCCTCTCCAGACTGGCTGGATGCCAGCAATTAGAAACTAATTGAGAAGCTTTAAAAATGCATCTCTTCCCCATTCCTTCTGCTCTGTTTAATCCTCTAACAATCCCCAGCAGAATTCTTCACAAGGGATTTTGCACCGCTTTACTGTTTGCTCAGTGTTTGGAGTTAAAGCCAGTGTCTCAGCAGAGCAGGGCTGTTTGGGATCCCAGGAGGGGCTCCTTTTTCTTGCTGTCTTTGCTGATGCTCTGTCCTGCTGGGCAGCCCCTGTTTTTGCAGGAACTGGGATGTCACCTGGTTGCACAAGCGTGTCCAGGCCCCAGAGGTGGTGCACTTACTGAAACCAGTGTGGCATCCACAGAGATTTTGATGGTGTGGGTGATGATCAGGACATGGCTATGAGAGAGCAGGTAACACCAGCAGGTATTTCTGTGCTTTTCCCTTATCTCAGTTTAAATATAAAATCTGACATTACTGATAGCCTGAGAATTTCCCAGAAGTGAGAAGGAAGCAGCTTCCTCTCCTCCTCACTGGCTTCTGGACATTTCTGGACACTGATAAATGCATTGCTGCGTTCCTTGCCTGGCAGTGAGGAGAACTGATCAGTGACTGAGGGCCCACTGCACCTGGCATTATCCAAGCAAGCAACACTGAAGTCAGGCAGTGCCTAGGAAAGCCAGCAATCCTCTTCTGTTTTGTAAGTCTTCCTCCAATTTCTAAGCCATCCCTTCTCCCTTTATTCCCTAATGATGGCTGTTTGTCTCCTGCATGCAGCAGGGAGTGAAGACAGATATCCATCCCCTTCCAATGGCTTCTCCCCTGGCTCTGCACCTCCTTCCTGCTCGCTTCATCTCCCAACATCATCCAGCTGTTTGTTTTTCAGTCACCAAGTAATCCGGAATGGGATGGAGGGACAGGAGGCTATCAGACCTTTGTTTTCATCATTCAATTATGCTGACTCCACGAAGCGTGGGTCAGACCCCGTGTTATCACTGGCATAACTCCTGTCAGTTCCATGAGAGATTTGCCCAAGGAAGGACTTTGAGCACAAGCCATTTAAACACTGGATAAGTAGAAAATAAGAAACTGCTTCACCACTTGGCCCAAGCTGCGCACTAGCAGGGAAAGATGTTTGGATCATGTCTTGAATGCACAGGACAAACTTGGCCACCCCCAGGCTCCCTCCTCCTGCCAAGGGCAGCCACACAGGAGTCCCAGGGCTTGTGACACAGCACCTTTGAGTCACTTTGGCTTTTCCTCTATTTGTTCCAGTTCCCCAGCCCGTTTAGCAGAGGAGGACCTGCTTACCCAGGTTTAGTGCCCAACCCTGATAATGCTCATCAAGAGATTTATGAAAGTAATGTATTAAGATTATGGTCTGTCAAATGTCGATAAGTAGAATAAAGAGCTCAGCACTGCAGTTACACAGATCCAGCAATTAAAGCATTTGACGAAAGTATTTTATTGGAGTATATATTACCATTTGGTCCAATTATTCTGCCATTAAACATTAAGAATAATTGAACCAAATGGTGCCCAATAGAAGGAATACATCTGCTCTGATGAATTCCTGCCAAAAGGCACTGGGAATCTTAGGACAAGCATTTTGTCAACCAAGATAACAGTATTTTTCTCTCCAGCTGATAAAGTAGGGCTTTTGAATCTTATTTATGACTTATAAATTGGCTAATTTGTTACCAATATCAAACAGCCCATAACAATCAGGCAGTGTAATAGCTAACAAAATACTGACAGTTTCATCACTTGCCGACTGCATGGAGCACAATATATGCTCAATTAATAGAGAGTGCAATTATCACAGAAACCGTAAGCAGGAACTAATTGTATGGAAGCCAATCAAAACCAGCCCAAAGCAAAGCAGAATGTATTTCAGGAAACTTGAGAGTGATTTTATTTTATTTTTTTTAATATAATTTCTTTTTTCTTATTTTAATCTCCATGTTTGCCCTACCTCCATGAGAGGGAAAGGGATGTGGCATCAGCAAGAAGAACAAGTCAGCCAAGAGCCTGTCCGTAATGCTGTGGGTGAGCTCTAGCACAGGTTCCAATTTCTCTACAAAACACCAAATCACAGCGATGTTCTATTTAAACACATTGCAATTATAGTGTAACTGGGGATAACCAAAGCACAGCTATAGCCGTCCTTTCCCCAAGGTATAAAAGACTGGCAGACAGTGACTGATGGGAACACTTTGAAAGAAATTTAGGGAGAAAATAACACCTTGATATATATTTTGAAAAAAAATGGTGTGCTCAAGGATGAATCTTTTGTACTCCTAGGAAGGGCAGCTTTCAGTTTTGGGATAAATACAGCATTGGCTTGTTAAATTCCTGATGGTCTCTTATATACTCAGTAGTTGCTAAACTAAGAGGTCGTTCTGCTTTTTTCACTTGAGTTGAAGAAAAAAAAGACTATCTCTACATGAAAAATATTGATTTATGGTGTTATCCTTGGCCTTGCTTTCCTGTAGCTCTCATACCCTAGGTAAAGTTGGTCAGTCTTTGAAATAAGTTTAAAAATACAGACATCTGGATAAAAAGAATAATCCCACTAGAGGAAAATCTAGGGCCAAGGGCCAAGAAATTATTTCCAGTGTTTCAGATACTGAGAACATTTTCAATCATCCTAGTTGCCTTCACTAAATAAATAAACATTCCTGACCCTGGGATTGCTTAAATTTCTATTAATGGATGTTTTAACTAGAAATGTTACTATCTTTTACACACCACCACATTTAGGGGCCACAAAAAAATATACAATACAAAGAAAAAAACCCAGAACCAAGCCAACAACCCCAAAGCACCTCAGATCCATAGTCTGGCAGTCACAGATAACCTTCTGCTCACAGGAGCCCTACCTAGAAATAGGAAGCAGTGTTTTGGTCAGAGGTGACTGGAAAAGGGAGGGTTATTTTTTTCCTCTGAGAACAATCATCTTAATTTGAAGTACTGTGGTTGAAGATTTGGTTTTGCACTTGAAGACAAATGGCCATTTGGAATGGATTATTTTTACTGAAAGTTGGGAAATAACAGTTTATACTGAAACTGAAGGAATGTCATGTTGGTTTTGATTGATTCCCATGACAAAACTTGAGCTTTCCTGTGGCAGAGTCAATGTCTGTGTTTTCCCTGAATGTTTTCTGTGTTTGATAAGAAAACTGTGGATGCACATATTGTGATCTCCCTCTGATGTAACAGTTTGGAAACTGTTCTGTGAACTTTAGTGGAAAAGAAAGAAATTTTTGGTGTCCAAGGGATGCTGGGAGTGGGAAGGGGCGGGGGGAGTCCAAACATTTTGTCCCTTTTTTTTTTTGTTAAATTTAGATCAGAGTTATTACCTGGGATTCTGGGCTTGCTGCAAAACCTTTTAGTCCACAGCCTGCATTTTTGCAGCCATGTGTTCTCTGCTTGGTGAAAAACAAGGTTGTTTACCAGTGGAAATGATCAATGGCTCCTGCAGGCCTCAGTTCAGCAAAGACATCCCGCTGCAGGAAACCACTTAAACATGTGCTTTGCTATAAGCAAAGATGGAAGACAGAAGTTGTGTTCCCTGACAAACGATGGATGGATACTGATGGTTTTGTTACTTTGCTTGGTCCTCTGAGGGGCTTATTAGACTTTTACCTACTTCCAGCTGTATTGCAACAGAGACCTGCAGAGCTTATTGCTTGAGTCCCCTCAGAAGAGAGTGCCTTGGCCCCCTGCATCTGCTTCTAAGTGCTGTCACCCAACACTGCTGCTTTAGGATTAAGCCCCAGGGTTATTTTTGCTAGAGAACCGATTCTGGTAAGTGACACCCATGGGTTAATACTTGGTGCCCCTTCACCATATAGGGTCTTTCCCTTTGCAGAAGTCCACATATTCTGCCATCCCTCAAAGCACATCCACAGGGCTCAGTGACATGAAAAATCTGGTACAGGTCCTGAGACAAGTGGGATTTGGAAGATAGGATTAGTGCTGCCCCGTGGCTGTGAATTAGCAATTGTCAGTGCTTGCTTGGAAAAGAGGAGTGCCAGCTGGTGTGAAACCAGAGCTCACAGGCTTGCCCCGCTGCAATGGCACGGAGGAGCTCAGCGCCACGCAGATCTCAGCCCTGCTGTGTTAGTTAGCATCATCATCAGGAGATACAAAGCTGTGTGGATGGGCAGTGTTGCTTAGAAAGGCACTGAAATGCTGTTCAGGAGACCTGTCTTTTGTTCATGACTCTCAGCTGGTCTCCTGGCACACCAGGAGAAAGAAACTTTTATTTCTTTGTACCTCAGTTTGCTATCTGCCAAAGGACACTGGTTTCTTTTGTAAAACCTAAGGCTAAAGAGTGATATTCCTATTTACTGCTGTATGAATTTCACCATTGTTAGATTATTCAATGTCATTTGTCCATGATTTAAAAAATACTCTTGAGTGGTTGAATTTATTTTTTTCAAGCCTTTGGAGCTGTGAAGCCTTTTCAGTTTCTCTGACAGCTGTTTTAATCCTGCTTTTTTTTTTTTCCAGTTTCTGGAATAAACTTCTAGCAGAGAGAAATACTGGCATGCTAGGTTAAATAGTTATTTGAGGTTCAATATCTCTGCACTTGCAAGTACTCCAGGAGCAACCAATAGCACTCCTCTAAACTCCAAAATGAGTTTTTCTCAGTCCTTTTATGACTAATCACATTAATCTTCTCTGGGATTGATACTGATAATACAGCAATACCTTTGTGAGAAGCAGATTATCAGAGCATCAGGGAATGTCACGTATACTAATGCTCCAAACCATTTAGCCCCCTGTTACACCTCTGCCAACAGAAATTCCAGGGTTGCTATCCCTTGCATAGACTGGGAGACATACAGAGCTGAGAAATCTTAGTTAAAGCTTCAGCAAAATGAAAAAGAGTTTGTCACAGATGTTTCTTACTTTGCCTGGCTCCTGCACGCAGCTGTCCCCACGGCATTCAGTGCACAGAGATCCCCAGGGCTGGCTCAAGGCTCCTCTGGAGACAAAACCGAAGCACAGGAGAGAGCGTGGATGGGTTGCTTGGGTGTAGGAAGGGGAGAAGTGCACAGAGCAGAGCTGTGCTCAGGGAGGAGAAGGCAACAGGTCTTGTAGAGGGATGCTATAGCTGTTCTTTTGTAAGTGCAGCTCAGAGCTTGTCTCCACACCCATGTTCACGGCTCTGTTTGCAGAACAAGGGCTCTATTCCTTGATTTCAAAGTAGTATTTCACTGGCATGTTTATTGGGTCCTTGTCCTGCAAGCTGGGAAGGGCCAGGCAGGGCCTTTTCCTGCCCAAACCCTGGTTCATATATCTACCTGCACGTGAGTGCTGCCATCGCAGTCAGTGAGCCTCTCTACAAACAGGTGTTAATGCTGTACTGGGTCAGAGCTGATGTAAATCTGTAAGTGCTTTCAATCAAAAAGGGAATATAATCATTTAGTCCAGACGCTCATTAGTGCTGCCACCATTTATCAAGAACATCTTGCAGTTCTCTCTGTTTCATGATGTGCTCCGTGCATATTTGGTATTCCTCTTCCCACAGATGTGTCATTTGTTCTGCAGACAAACCTCTCCCAAGGTTCAGGGCCTTGGCTGTGGGCAGCTAATTCTTTGGGTTGTCTTCTACCAGGACGTGAGGATGTATGCTTGATCTATTCAAGTACTAATCAAGGCTTGAATGACTCCCAGTATCGCTCCTGTTCATTTTGAGCTGGGAATATATCAACCACAGAGCAAAACGGTGTTTCTCAGCAATGTGTCATAATGATTTGTTATACGTGTGTCACAATTCTGCAGGAAATACAGTAAGTTCAGTGCTATTGTCAGGAGTGCTGCCTCACAGGGAGGCATTTGTAACTAAAACTGTTGTTCATTTGCAGAATCTGCAAGAAGAATGAAGCCTTGACTGGGAATATGCTGAAAAGCTGCCGTAATAAATTTGACATAATATGCATGACGTGGATGGATAGATCATTGTTCACTGGGCCCGGCAAATAAAACTGGTGTTGTGGAGCCAGAATTACAGGGAGAAACATTGTTCTACAAGGCATGCATCAGATAGGAACCAAATTTGAAACAGCTATATATTTTAGTTCTGCTTAAATTGAATAATAAAGAAGGCTTGCTCAGAAATCTGATTGTGCCTTGGAACACACATTGATTTTTTTGTTCTTGTGAACCTCTAAGAAAGATTCTTACTCATGAATAGAAGCACCTGCATATTTTTAATTATTTTTTAATGTTGTTAAAAGATATTTAAGAAGCAGGTATGAGATACGCAAGAAAGAAGGCAGAGAAGCAGATGTGCAGTGTTGTACCAGGGAGAGTTTTAGGACTAGCACCTTGAATTTCACTTGGAAGGTCTGGCTCCTGTTCTTGGTGCTCTCACATGTTCCCCTTAATGTCCTTCAAATCACTCATTCTCTTTGGCCTGTGTTTTCAAAAGTGATTTCCCGGTCTGTTTGGATTTCCAGTTGGGTAGCTGTTGTAGGACCTATAAGAAGTAAATAAACTGTATGCAGTAGTTCCACTTTGGAGTTTTGTACCCTACCATTTATCTGTCTACATCTTGCAAATCAGGATTATGTCTTATTATGTGTACATACAATTCCTAGCCCAAAGGGAAGTCAAACGGTTAGATGATATATAGCATTTAGAAGTATACAGGCTCTCAGTAAAATGCTGTGGCAATGGGTAAAAGGCATGAATTTGAATAGCTGGGAATTGCAGATTGCACAAAGAGGCTAGAAGGAGGGGGATAGAATTTAGAATTTTATGGTATAAAATAGCAATTTTCTGTTCTGGAGATTTTAGCAAGATGTCCCTGGGAATGCAGTACCGCTTCCTGCGTGTACAGGGCTTGATTCTGTTGTGGTGTTTTACACTCTGCTTTGAAAGGCAGCTGTGGGGCCATCCCAGCCATGTCCTGCCTCCATCCATGGCTTCCAGCTATGTGATTTAAGGCATCAGTTTTCAAAAGATTTTAAGTGAAGTAGGCTTTGAAGACATCTTTGAACTGTCTGTGTCTTCACTGGGAACAATTGCATCTTCTGTGGGTGTGAGGACTTTCAGCAGACAGCTCTATCTGAAGAGGGGCAGCTGGAGGACAGAAAGTGTTCTTCCCAAAGGAAAGACAGATTAATTTTGGCCCCAACAGTAAGAGATGCAAAATCTTAGTAAGCATGGGAGTTGGCCTCATTAAACAGCAAAGCAATTTGCTGAGAATCCACTGCAACTGATGACATCTGGGGTAAGTCACTCTTGGACATTTGAAAGAAGGAATGCACCTACCAAAAATCTCAGTGAGCAAAGGCAGGCACAAAGCTATTCCTTCTGCGCTTCTGGTGTTTGATGCAGGTGTTGATAAGGGGCCCTGGGGCTGTACAGCACTGCCCACCCCAGACTGAGCATCATTAATATTCCTGACTGGTGGCTCTGTGCTGCTTTGACACTGAGGAAAATGAATCAGTAAAAGAGAATCTTGTTTTTCCTGTTTATTTCTACATTTGGGAGCACGGTGTGAAAAGCAGTTTTTTACCTTCGAGCGAAATTGCATTGAAATGGCCAGACAACAAGCTTCTGTGTGATTTCCTCTGTATATTACAGCTATTAATTTACCTGAGTCCAGATGGGCAGCTTGTATTGTCCCAGAGGGGAGCCCTCATCTCTTCCTTGCCCCTGTTGCGAGGAGCAATCTCAACTTTCCTGCTGTGGGTTTCTCTACTAAGATGGCCACAGAAGAAGGTGGGTGTGGTGGGTGTTCGGTACAGGCATCTCCTACCAGGTGTGGGGTTAAGCTTGTCCCAGGCATGGGTATGCCAAGAAGGACAGTGCAGAGGAGGCAATGGAGAACTTGGAAGGAGAAATTTCAAAGTGTGTGTGACCGGGATGGTGCAATAGCAAATGGCATACTTGTTGGGGCACACACACATCCCTCAGATTTCTCTCCCTGCTGCAGAGCCTCTGCACAGTGGCAGGGAGCCCACATCTACTTCAGGCTCACAAAGACTTTTCCTCACGGCAGAGCGCGGGGCCAAGATGGCGCCCAACCCTGTGATTACACCAGCGATGACAGGGTCTGGTGTCATCGGTGAGGTACTGCTGACTGACCAGGAGGCTGGAACTGTGCAGGTAGGAGAAAGCTGGAGCTTTTCCTTCCCATTTAAGACATGGCAACCATTTCAGTAGCCATGTGGGTTGTCAGCTCTGCCTTGAGCTGCCCTGGTGCTGCCCAGGGCTGTTTGCGTGGGGTAAGCGGTGCCACTACGGGGCATACAGGCAGGATGTCTTCCCTGAGCATTACACCCATAGCTTAATAACACTGTGAAATCAGTGAGACCTACCTTCCCTTCGGCGCCATGCCCTGGCATGTTTCCTCAGCCCTGTGCTGGTCCCCAGGGAGAGGCTGTCGCTGCCGTGCTGCAGGAGGGCGGTGGGAAAGGAAGGCCTTCATGTTGATGTCAGTGTTTGTTGCTGTATGACTGCTAGGGCAAAGAGTGAGCCTCCAGCTCAGCGTGCAGGTGCTGAGTGGCTTTGTGTTATTAATGTCCTGCCTCACCTCTAATTTAATTATAATCAATTAATGGCCCAGTCCAGGTCTTATTTGCAGCAAATCATGCCTTCAAAAGGGGATGCAGACATGAACCAGGCTCTCTGGGGAGCGAGAGACAGGGCAGAGCTGTGCAGGATTGCACCCCTGAAAGCCTCACCTCCTGCTTTGTGAGGAAGCAGGAGTGGTGTTGGCCCTCAGCACTAGTTTCTCTGTGCCCAGATACACATCCAAGAGAAGCAGGCTGATGGGAGAGGTGGGTTTACACCTTTGGAAGGCTTCATGCCACAGGAGTGTTTGTACATACAAACCAATTGTTTTGGCTTTACCATGGGGTCTACAAGGACCACAGACAGTAAGTGTTTGGGAAAACAGAGAGAGGTAAACATTTTTACACTCTCACCAATAAGCTGTCTGTGTGGGGATGAAGGTCACCTTGCAACAACTCAGAGCAATTATCTGAAGGAGGTTAGATCTCTGTCCTCTGTCTTTATATTATTCTCATAAGCTGCATTTTTGGCATCACTTAGAAGCCAGGAACATATCAAACCCGCATATGTCAAATGCTATTGACATCAAATACCTTTCATCGAGCCCCAAGCCTCTTGGCGTCTTTTGAGCTCTGCACCCAGGAAAGTGGCTTGTCAGAGATGATTTTTCCAACTGAGGAAGCAAGTAGCATAATGAGACAGTGTAGCTTCAGCATACACCTTCCAACTAGTTTCCCAACTGCTTAGAAACCAAACATGAGCCTGCATAGTAATTAGCCCATAAAGCAAGCTGTGGATACAATGAACGTAAGAACTGTATTAGCAAACTCTTTATGGTCTCTCATTACCATTCTCCAAATGCATTTCTGTCTGCATTTCCCATTTCCACTAGCCAAGATTGTCTAGGAAAAAACAAAACAAAAATCCAGCTGTGTCAAGCAGCATGAGCCTAGTTGCTGCAGGAAATACACCACCCAGATGTGCCAGGTGCTGTACAGATGTGCTCAGGACTCAGGAATGCTCTTGAACTGCCTCCAGGTCTGTTGTTTCTGGACTTCACAGCTACCTGAAAGTGTTTTGTTCCACCCAGAATGTCACCATTCATGGTCTGGCACATGCACACTGGGGTCACAGGGAAATACCCATCACTTTCAGCACAACCTGGATTTGGTCCTAATTAATTTTCCCTTTTTAAAACTCCTTTCTAAAGCAGTAAAGGATGAGCACTGACCTGGGAAGCTGCTGCCACCAAATGCCTCTGTCAGCAGAGGACCTTGTAACGAGGTTCCTTTTCTCAGGGTGTCTTTTTTGATCCCCAGGTGATGGGAGACTGACTCTGCTCAACTGACTTTCCATGTACTATCTGAGCAGGTGAGATACTGTTACAAAATCTAATCTCACACAGAGGGGCAGTCTGAAGAGCTGGATGCATGCTGTAAGAGACACCAGGGGTTAACTGAAGTAAGTCAAACTTCTCGCTCTGGACAGCCATAGGTTCTGCAAAACCTGAACAGCAAAGCATATCTCACAGGTATTTTTTTCTCCTCTTTTTTTTCTGAATTCACATACTTTATATATTCTACAGGTTTTATTCCTTCTCTTCATAGGTGCTCAAGGTAAAATGTCAGAGGAAGAGTTTTCACCTTTCTTTCATGGTAATTTTCAAGGTTCCTTTACTTTAAGTTTTTCCCCCCCAGTTCTGCAAGAAGGAAAAAATGCTTTTTAGGACTTAGCTCACCTTCCCCATCACATTAATGTGATGTAGTGTTCCACAGTCTTTGTGAGATTTTTCCACAAATACAGATTTTTTAATAAGTTTTTCTTTTCTAAACTAAAAAAAAATGTATATTCACAATAAGCTTTTGACAGTGGTGGAGGGTGAAGTTGGCAATGAAAATGAAAATTGACACATTTTTCTGGAAATACTTTCACAGTCATTCCTGAAGACATTCATATATTTAAACATCCAGACAATTTGGCTTGGAAGAGTCTGTCAGTAAGTGAGAAATATCATCAAAAGTTTTGACGAAATAGTGGTATGAAAATTAGTATGAAAGCATCTTGATGAGAAATACTATTCACTGGCTGCTTGTGTGTAACTTCTGTAGTTCTGGCATAGGTATTTTGAAGTGACATAGTCCTTGGCTTGAGGATAGCCTGGGTGAAGCCTAGGGGATGCACAGATTCACTGTGAACACTCCTGTTCTCAGATTCAGAGGTAGAACAAGTTGCAATTAAAATCTTCCCTGGCTGAAGGTTTTGCAGAATGGTTTGTGAGAGGATTGTCTGGTAGAGTGGGTTTTCATGTTGCACTGAGTATGGTGATCTACTGGACACCACTGGGATGACTTTGAGGAATGTGTTGGGAAGGCCTGGGAGGCTTTGAGGCAGTATATGAATAAGGAGTGTCCAAGTACTACTGGAGGGGGTGATGCAGGGTGTTAGTGCTCAGCTGCCCCCTGACCCTTGGCCTTAGTGCATATCACAGCCCTGTGGAGGGGGAAAGGCTTTAGCTTAAGGTTGGGGTCTAAGAGGATTCGGAACAGGCCAGACAGTGTCACCAGCACAGCCCTCAGAATGGATGGGCTGGGGAGGGCAGTGCATGCCCCATGCGTATTGTTCAGCCCTTGCCCTATTATTACTCTGAAAGCCCATCCCTGCCTCTTCCCCCCACACACACCCTGAGGGTGCACCTTCCACTTCTCCTCACTTGTACCTGCACTGAGAAACCAACCTTGCTGGACTGCCCCCAGCAACAAAAGTCTTGTCAAACCTTTACCTAAGGCCAATTATTTTTATGACATCCCCAGGCTTTCTATATTGCTAGTTAGAAAATTGTTCCCATGTTCCCCTTTATTATCAGAATGCAGTTTCTTTAAGTCATGTTTTTGCTTTGCTATTTGATATAGACTGGAGAAGGATTCCCAGACCAAGGTTTTAAAAAGAGGCTTCATTTCTGTGAAGAGACAGGCAACAACATCTAGTTCAAATCAAGAGGCAGATGAATCTCTGCTAGCAGAAAAGTGTGCATACCATCAAATCCACCTGCTTCCAGACCCTGCAGAGAAACAGCGTGATGGCTGTGGGATGAAAGGGAGGAAGTTATGAGACTCCTTTTGCTTCAACTAATGAGCTGCCTACGAGCTCACCTTATCAGAAAGGTATTAGAAGCAGTAATCAGCACTACAGCAGTTTTATATGATGCTCGATTCTATGTGCATTACCAAAAAAAAGAAGAACATTTGCAGATGAGGAAGCACAGGAGTAAGTCAAATCCACCCCTACCCCTCCTTCCATTACTGTAGCACCTGCCACTTCACAGCACCCCTGTGAGTTATTACTGATATTACTCAATGGTTAATATTCCTGTATTTGCAAGCAGGACTATGTAGTGTGGAGAGTCTAAGCAGCATGTGTTATATTTCACAGGAGATCATGGCAGAGCAAAGACTGGAAGCTGGGTTTCCTAAAAAGCAGATTTAGCAGTTAACACATAAATTTGTGGATAGGTGGTTTTTTGAACTGCCCGAGCCTTAGGCAAAGTCCAAAATGGCTCTGGCCTGCTTCAGCCTCTGCAGCTGCTCACAGGAACACCCTTTTCATCAGCTAGATCAGAAATTCTCACTTTCCCTCTGCTGCTGTGACCTGCTCGTTCATCAAACTACTGGAAGACACTGTGCCCTTGCCTTTCCCTAGCCATCAAATGTTCTTTCTTCTCTGCCCTCCCCTAAGCCTAAAACCATAAAGAAATTATATATTCTCCCTAATTAATGTGGTGATTTTTACAGAAATAATTTATGGCTCCATGCCCTTTACTGCTGTGAGGCTTGTGTGCTCATTATGTTACTCCATCCCTGTCTGAAGGAGTTTGACTGCTGCTTCCAGTGGTGGCCATGACTCCCCTTAGCAGAAATGTGCTATGAACTCCCAACAGTGGGATGCTGAGGAGATGCTCAGCAGTGCCTAGCACTCTGGGGGCTTGGGTCTCTCCTGGAGCCTGCGTGCAGTGCTGGGTGAAGAGGAATTGGGAAGCAAAACCCAGCCCTAATGAGTGCCCAGGTCACTCAGCTACCTGAACACCAAAATCAGTGATGGGAGTGCCTCCAAGTGCCTGGCAATTATTTAAACATTGCTTTTGTATAAAAATAACTTGAAAGAACTGACTTCAGTCTAAAAGACACTAATAACACCTAGAAAGAGCAATAGTTTAACAGTCTGACATATTAGAAATAATTGTTGTCCTTCATGCTGCTAAAAATGTTTCATCAAGGTGTGAGGCAGTGGCTGTGTGAGTCCTTTTCAGGCATCCTTGGAGTTCCTTTTCCCTGGGGATGTGGGATTTGTACCCTGGCCCAATGCAAAATCTTCACGTGCTGTTGCCATACATTTCCCATATCAGCCACCGAATGAGCAACACTGCATAAGTAGTTGTGTTCTGAAGCCCTCCTTCAAGGACTTGTTGGATCAGTTATTATTAAAGTTGTAGAACAATAGTTCTGTGTAATAGACTTGTGCTTGTGGAGTAAGTTGCCCCACTTAATGTATTCATAGAAAGCTACAGTTGTAGGTTTCTCTTTTATATAGGTCAAGCAGGGGGAATCGCTGCTGAATCAACGCATCTAACTCCTTCAACACCCAAATTTACAAAGAATACATTCCTGTTAAGATTTCTATCTACTTTTTTTGATTGTGTCTCATCAAAGCAAATTCACATAAGGTAAGCCTTTAAAAGGAGTGATTTTTCTGCTTCTCTTGACTACACAAGACATTCAAAAATTAATGAAAAAAGAGACACCCGTCTAGCTTCCAGGCCATCACATTTATTTCTGCATAAATTCTCCCAGGTCAACTCAAAAAACAGTTCAGGGTCAAAATCTCATCTAGTCACCTAGATTAAAAACTAATTTCTCTAAAGTATAGTCTATATTGAAGCCTTTTCATGCAAATAAATAGCCAAGGGCCTCATTCTCTCCTTCTCTATTAGTTGTGCATGTCATGAATTTGAACAGAACATTTTGTCCTGTACTCTAATTACATGCATTATAAAGAAAAATCTATTCCTTGCATACATATTATTAGGAACAGTTCGGAAGCACCATTCCATCAGGGCAGCCGTCATGGTGGCTCATCCTAATATTGACAGTTTAATCTTTTTGTTTCATGTGAGATTAAAAGTCCTACGATGGCCATTCCTCTGTGGAGCAGACGGCGAAGCCAATTGGACTCAATCCGTGTCTAAGTGCCATTTCTGCTCTGAAAATGGACTTGCAGTTTACAAAATATATTAGGTAATTATCAGTGGTTATGGAAGAATGATAAAAAAGTACTGGGTTGATGACAGAGTAAATAGGGCTACTGTTAAAAAAAAAATACTCATTTTACTCACAGCTGTGCTGCAGTATATGTTCATGAGAACTAACTTATTTGCTGCCTAATGTATTCATGTCCATGATCATTAGCAGTTTCTCATCCCTTCATTTTGTCTCACTGGAGAAGGAGAGAGTAACTGATACACCAGGTGGCCACCTACACCTATTGCAATTAAAGTTGTCTTTTATCACAGGAGAGTATAACCTCTTGGAAAAGATGCTGAGTGTTTTGATTAAGCACAGCAAAATTTTAGCCCTATGCACTTTTTAATTTTTGTTTAAAACATCCTCAATTCACTTTCAGAGGCAATGTCTGTTTTAGCCCCTGCCTTTCCAAATGCAGACCAGGAATAACGAGTGGTTCAGCTGTATCCATCTTTGGCTGCTCAGTGTGAGACATGATACAAGGGTATGCTTTTTGTGGAGGACTGGGTAGTGTTTTCTAAAGATCAGTTGCCAGCAAACCATCGCATACAGGACACCCTAGGTCAGCTCTCACCTGCAAAAATGGGTGACTAGAATAAATTCCCAACAGATCCTTCATGTCACTGAGGCTAGGATTGTACCTAGCCTCCTAAGAAGTCAGCAGGTGAAATTCAGTGTAGGTCTCAGGTGGACATAATCCTAATGTGAATAACTCTGGGCCTGCAGCATGTAATATGGGAGTGCTGCTAATGTGCTTGTGTGTACACACACAAGTCTAGATGACTGCTGATTCAACTTCTTTCTAGTCTGGGATAGCACAAGAACTTGAGTACTGTATTTTGCTTTAAATAGCTCAATTTAGTCTTTTTATCTAGTATGTTTTAGACATGATAAATACCCTGCAGCTTCCAGTAATATCCCTAAAATTTTAGAAAGATCAATGGCTGTCCATCAAGAAATTTGGAACTTGACTCCCTTGAGTGTTTTCCCTTGGATGGAGCATCTTGAAGAGTTTAAGGTAGTATTCAGTAACTGCCTTGATATTGTGAGTGTGCTGTACTTCAGGTCAAAGCTAAAAAAAAGAGCAATAATTGATAAAATGTCTTGTCTCTAGTTGCAGTTCCTCCTGGAGTGGATAAAATATCATTATTTTTATCTTAAATTCCTTCTGGTGGAGTGCCAGAGAGGTACAGTGCAACTTAAAAAAGTGATTCAGAACTGTTGAGGATTTTAACTGTGCAAATTCATAGGCTTTTTTGTTACACAGTGTCAAAGTATGCCTGATGCAAGCAAGCTGATGGCCCTGTGCCTCAGCCCTCGCTTTCTCTTCAAAGCCATGTTTAGCACGGACCTGGCACACTGGCTTAACAGTAGCCAGGGAGAAGGTTTTATTGCACCCTGAATGTCTTCCTGCTGGAAGAAATATTCTGGCTGCAGTTACCCAACATTAACCTTTCACTTGGCTAAATCAGCCAGAATTGCCTGTGTGCTGTCAGTGTTTGCACATAGGAGTAGTAATTATGAAAGCAGGATCATGCCTACTCTCCAGCGGAGTGCAGTCCTTGAGTAAATGAATTGTGATTGGGAAACAATTGGATGGTGGAGATGTTTCTAAGGAGAGCACCTTATTGACATTATTTTCAAACTAACAGGACACATCCTTGCAGTGCAAATATTGCTTTCTTTTGCAAATGTGAAAGAGTTATTACTTACCACTCTGCAAGAGGACAGACCTGCCATCGAGATAATAGCAGCTTAGTATTTTATTGTGAATCTTTCCACACAGTTTCTGTGATGTTTATCATAGCAATTGCATAGACAACTCATTCTTCATTTCCAGTCTAACTAGATTACAAGTGACAGCAATATAGAGCATGATATTTAATTGCCTCAATGAACATTGACTTCCTTGAGCACATATTATATACTCCCTGGCTGACACTGTCCAGAGGTATGTGTCATTCTGAGGATCTGCATTTTGAGGTTCCCAGGTTGAGTCACTCAAAAGGGGCCTGACCTTCCAAAAATGCCTATAGCAAAAGATTTGGTAAATGGCTTTAACATAAAGCCCTTTGCAGGTTATCTGCCAGGGTCGTGGCACAAGCTGAGAAGCTTTTGGATGCCTCTGTTGATTCACATCTCCTAGGATACCTGCAATCAGTGTAAGCTTGACAGACCCTAGGAATAAGGAAGAGGTAGCATCTTCCAAACAGATTAACTGTATTGCTTTTGTGAGAGTTATTCTCCTGCTCAGTGATACACGTGTTTCCATGTGCATGTTTGCAATGACATCTCAGGGTAGCTTGCAAATATGTAGTAAGGGTAAAACAAAACAAAACTGAATCAAAAAAAGAAAGAAAAAAATGTTCTTTGTGCTGTTGTAATCAGCGGCCTTGGCTTATCAGTGCCAGGTAAATTGATACTACGGAAAGCCTTCTTCCCACAAAGATAGGGTGAACATCAGATTTGATTGCTTAGGGAAGATGGGACTCTGTTGTTGGAGGTTTTCAAGAGCAAATTAGCCAAGCATCTGCCACTGAGTCTGTGACAGGATAAGTTCCCTTCCCAAAGCCATTGATTTGGGCTGTATGGAAGACCACACTGTTTAAGGCTCCTTGAAGGATTCCCTTCTCTGAGAGCGATTCCAAATAGCCAAAAGCATGCATAAGTGGTAAGAAATACATTTAGAAATTGGCTCAAACCCTTTTTAACCTGCAGGCCTGGAAATGCCTCTGAGAGTAATAATGTATCTGCAATCAGTGTGGTTGCGTGTGCTGGGTAGTCACTCTGGGTCTCTGGCTGGTTGTTACTGCTCCTGTCAACCACACTCCTGCTTCCACATTATGCACATTCATCTCCAGATTCTGTGGTAATGATATACTCTTTTACTCTTTTTCTTTTTTTTTCCTTTTCTCCCTTTCCCCCTTATTTTTAATGAGGGAAAGATCAATGATGAAGGCTATGGAGAACTTCTGCCTCCATCTGGTCTTGGATTTAAACAGTGTTACTCCCTTTTTCTTAGTCTATCTCCCAAGCTGTCCAATCATATCTTAAGATTCATGGAATAGTTGCCAAATGCCAACTCCCTTTTACAAATGCCCCTATAAGTTAATAAATCAAAGATATCTCTTATTCCTCCCAGTCTCTTAAAGTCCTTCTGCTAGGAGAAATTCTATGTATTTGGGAGCCTAATAAAACTTCCAGCTATTTTTATTTTATGATTTAGAAATTACTGGAGTTATGAGTTTTAAGAGAGCACTGAAGTTTAAACTGATGTCCTAAATTATTTAAAATCATATAAAGTGTAGTACCAGTAATTATTTTGAAATTAGAAATTATACCTCTAAAGAATGCTTTGATGAAGTGAGTTTAGGCTGTGCATGGCCAGTACATAAGCTTGTGCAGTTATAAAACTGTTAATGGTATCATTTAATAAATTCCAGTATGTGTATGTTTAACTATATCCAATATAGATATCTGGTGTCTGTATATCTATATCAGATATAGATAGGCATAAATACTTTAATTGGAAACTTTTGTTATACTAGCTTGTCTACTAAGACCTCATTAGCTCTAGATACTTGGTAGCCCATTTTAGAATGTGGACACACAAGCTGATTTTATTTCAAGAGCAGGGAGTTCTATAAATGTTCTCTAAGATTTATCTGCCCTAGATACTGAGTTAGTTTTTTATTGGTTTCTACAATTTCTGAATTAAAGATGCTTTAAACTGATAAACCCAGTTTGCACAAACACTTGGAGATTATGGGGTTTTATTAGGCACAGAAGTAAAACACAAATAATTTTAAATTGACAGGTATGGCTTTATTGTTTACAGATTTCTACATGGAAGAGATTTGCCCTTCTCTGCTGCATATGTGCTTTTTTCAGAGAGAACAATTTATTCCTAAGAAAATTGCTATAACCCTTTTGGATATGCTACTAGTATGAAATTCAATCTGAGAATGGGTTAGGTGCCCAGCAGTCACTATTCTAGCTGTACGGTTTATCAGTGGATCGAAATCATAGTGGATGATGTTAGGATTGCACATCTTTTTTGTCATGAAAATGAGGCATCCAAGATCTCATATGTCATATACAATGTTCTGTTCTTAATGAAGTTTGTTAACTTATTCCACTATTTTGTAGTTCAATTGGCTGGCTACTTGTGTTATCTTCTTGACTTGAAACAGAGAAGTCTAGGAAGTGGGTGGCAATTTCAAACAGTCTGCGGGAAGACTGTACTCGGCATTGGTGAGGCTGCACTTTGAGTAATGTATCCAGTTCTGGGCTCCTCACCATGAGAAGGACATCGAGGTCCTTGAACAAGCCCAGAGAAGGGCAACCAGGCTGGGGAAGGGGCTGGAGGGCAAATCCTATGAGGAGCTGCTGAGGGAGCTGTGGGTGTTTAGTCTGGAGAAGAGGAGGCTGAGGGGAGACCTTATCACTGCCTACAACTACCTAACAGGAGGTTGTAGAGAGGTGGGCGATGGTCTCTTCAGCTAGGTGACAGGTGGTAGGACAAGGGGAAATGGCCTCAAGCTGCACCAGGGAAGGGTCAGATTAGATATTAGAAAAAAGTTTTTTACTGAAAGAGTTGTCAGGGCCTGGAACAGGCTTCCCAGGGAGGGGGTTGAGTCACCTTCCCTGGATGTGTTAAATAAAAGGGTAGATAAGGTACCTAGGGATATGGTTTAGCTTAGGATGGGAATGATTGGACTTGATGGTCTTCAAGGTTTTTTCCAACCTTGTGACTCTGTCATTCTGTAATATGTTTGACTCCTAGTCACTTGCAACATTAGCGCCCAATTATATCCCCTTTTCTTTTGAAAAAAGGGAGATTAACAGACACACAGCTAAAATGAAAAGGGCGATGAAATCCAGCTGAGAGGCTATCATTGTTACAGCAGTTCTCCTACCAGGTCCTTGGGACAATCACCTTGATTCTTGAGGTTGGTATCTCCTGAAGCTTACAGATGTGGAGGCACCAGTGCAAACACTGTAAAGAGAAGTTTATAGAAAAAGGAAACTGGTATGACTGGAAACCATGGGGATTAAGAGCAATGACAGCATACTTGCTTCATTGGACAGAATGCTGGAAATTCTTACTTTTTGTTTTTCTGTGTGATTGTTTTACTGGAGGGAACTTAGTTAAGCCAGTGGGAGTTGCTCTAAGTAACAACCAGCAGCCCTAGTCTTACTGCAGTCTCCTTTCCACTGCATCATTGTCTTTGCTGTGGAGAGTCTCAGGGGCAACAGATTTTGCAGGCCACTCGGTCATTTTGATGTGTTACACCTCAGCTGGGATCTCAGTTTCAGCTCACAGAAGTGAGAAAGGAATTTTTTAAGGTGGTGAGCAAATATTTTTTGGCTTTTAAATATGCTTGTAATTTCTATGGGGTTTTGGAAACTTTTACTGTAGCTTACAAATGTTATAACTATAAATGCTAACCTGACTGTAATTAGACTACCCCTTTCTCATGTTAGCTGCAGAAGAAAATAATTCAATTTAATAAAATCACTCACTGTGATGGGGGGAGCAATTAAATATAATAGATACTGTGGTTTCTGTAAAAGTACATGCAGTCTTTAATGAAATGTACAACTCCACCATGGAGAAATGACAGATTAAAAGTAAAAGGAAAAAAAGAACAACAGTCATTACTTTTGTGATCTTCAACAAGGATGTGCTGTGCTCCATCTGCTAGTTCTGCAGCTGTGATTAACTAATAAACAGTATTCCCAGTCCTCTACTAACTACATTTGATGTGGCTGGTACACAAACAAAGATGTCTTGGCAGAATAAGGTGCTATATGAGTTGTTAAAGAACAACCTTGTCAATTTTAGGTTTGATGGAAGCAAAAGGGAAAGCTTTGTCTTTGCCATATGGAAAAACAAACAAGCCAAAATCATTCCACCCACAATTTTCGGGAGCTGTAAGACAGAGAGTAAAGCGTAAAAATAAGAATGTGCTGGAGGCTACGGAGGACAAACGTCTGCTTTAAAAGCACTCACGAGCTGTGGTGTGTTTTTTCTTCCTCATTTCCAGTATTCTATCAGGCACAACCAGGAAAAAAGACCCTCCTGAAATGCTTTGGCGAATCCCTCAGCTTGCTCCAAAACCTTGGATCTTTCATTTCTCCAGATAGACGGCAGCTTGCACAGGAGACTTTTGTGATCGGAATGAAACAGGGCTGCCTTTGGCCTCTTCCCTGTTCCACACTCTCAGCTTCAGTGGAGCTCCCAACAGCATGAAGTTTGTGTCCAAAAGTCTTGCTGAAAGGTGGTCTAGAAACATGTGAAGCCCACTGAAAGCAAGACTTCAAAAGGTAGGGTCCCAGCTCTGGTGCTTCTCACAGCACCAAGATTTCTAAGCAAGCAATTTTTTTTTGAAAATTTTCCCTCCCACAGGCTTCAATGAGTCTTGCAAGTAACAAATACTATTGGAAAGCAGAATCTCATTTCCATTTCCTCAGCTGTGGATTCTGTAGTTTAACTTTAAATCACAAAGTTTAAAACAATTTGGCCTGGATGTCTTGGTTGAGGGATACACCAGACCTGCAGGTGGGATGTTTCTCTTGCTCTTGTTGTGCATGGATGGAAATAGTCAGCTTCAAAAGTTAATTACCATTGTCACAGAGTTGTGTCTGAAGCATCACTGAGATTTTCTCTTCTAGTCACTGGCAAATATTGTTATGCCAAAGTAGTTATAAGTCATGCTGGCAGCCACAGTACTGGTTCAAAACCAGCACAAGGCTTTGATATGTTGCTCTTCCCAAGGAAAGGGAAAAGGTTTCTCGTTGAAAACCACTCTGCATGAGCTATTGAAGCCTTGGCAACAGGAAAACAAGATTGTCCCTTGCATTTGTTCTGCAACCACACAAAACCACCAGACAGAGGCACTATACGTAAGACCTTGTCTAAAGGGAGATTTACTATTTCTTTTGGGAAGAATGATCGTTACCCTCATTAGAAACCAACGTGTTTACACTGACATAGCTACATCATGAGTCTTCAGTAAATATTTCTTAGTACCTGATAGGAGTGAAGTCAGGGGCTTTTACTGCTCTAAGTGTGCGTAGAACAGGTCTAGAAGAAACCAAGGCACAGTGAGTGAACGAAGAACAGGAAGACAAGGTTGCGGCCAGGTTCCTGTACTTGCTGCCATTGTTGCCAGTGGCAATAGCAGCTTTAAGGGTACTTGTGCCTCTCCCTAGCCCTGCTCCAGTTCTCCAGGGCAGGACTGCCCCAAAAACACTCCACTGCTTTCCCTCCCGAATGCTTCATTAATCCCCTAGCCTTCAGCTGCTTACACCTGATTTTCTTTGCCCTTATGAATAGCTTCATTCAGCTCAGTGAGCCAAGACATGTTTAGGACCCAGACCGCAGCTTCCGTGCTCTCTGGGTGCACAGTGTGCAGAGTTCCCCACCGAGCAGCACCCTGCCTGGGGCTGGGAGCTGGCATATACATCATAAGGAATGCAGGGCCTTAACAAATACAGATGACATTTAAATTCTGAAATTAGGAGGCAGCTGGGGAGAGCTGTGTCTATGGAAAATATAGACAAGCTGAGACGTGTGTGTGTCTGTGTGTGTATGTGTATATATATGCAGCACATGCCCACACGCACAGCCATGCCAGGCCTCAGTTAGTTTCTAAATTGTGAGTGAACCTCTGGAGAGCCAGGGTCCTCAGAGATGTAAATCCAGCAAATTTACATCAGCTGAACACACAGCCCCAGGCCTTTCCTGGGACACAAAATGGAAAGGCAGAGAAAAGTAGATTGGTCTTTCTTCCCTTATGAGTTTCTCTTATTTAATCTCTCAAATGTAAAGTTACAGCTCCTCCAATACACTAAAACCTATCATGCAGAGGAGGCAACATTTTTAGTCCTTCTCTGCTGCACCAATTTACACCACAGAGGATCTGGCCTTCTGTTTGTAAACACAATGATACTGCTAATCTAGAGGAATGCACAAATGAACCGTATTCTGTATAGCCAGTAGCTTGCTAATAACTTTCTAAAATTGTTCCCCAGCATTAATTGAAACCATAAATCCCAATCACATTCAAAGCATAACTACTGTATACCATTGGCTCACTTCAGTTCTTAATCATAGTCTTCTGGGGAATTTTCTTGCTGCTTCTTCCTTCCCTCAGGAGCAGCCATATTTATTATTGCAGTTCAAATACCTGGAGATATTTCAGTTGAAAAGCCATATAACATCTCTCTAAGCATGTCAATACGTGTTCAGCTTAATATGAATGCCTGTGCCATTCCCACTGGAGAAAAGTAAAAAATGTCAAGGAAATATATTTAACTTGTTTCTGCACAGATGCCTGCAGATATCTTGTATCTAAAGAATATTTAAATTCTGTTTTGTTAAGACAGGATACTTACATTATACAGTGGAGCAGCCAGGAGGTTATAGTCTCCACTAGACAATTTGCCAGACAAGAAAGATGGCTTAGTTGCAATGTTGACAGCTTTATTCTTGTAGCTTTGGCAGAAAAATAGGCACAAAGATTGCAGAGGTGGCAGGATAGAATACAACATGAAAGTTCAGAAAAATATTAACTGGTTGTAAAATGAGTGGGCGGATGCACTAAAGGAGATGGCATTTCAGTTCTATAACAACACATATTGCAACATTTTTATGGCCAAATTATGCTCTTTTTCTGTGCTGAATTTTTGCATCTGCTGCCCAGCTCCAATGGTGAGGGACAAAATGTTTATTTGGCAGGAGAAAAGGGCAGTGGCCATTCATCATTTTCAGCTGAATCATCCTGTTGGTCTCAGTGAAGATTCCTCTGAGAATTTTATTCCATTTCTAATACATTATACACTGTGATTTTAGTGTTCTGCTTTTATTTTCTAAACCAACCATTTGCATAAGGCCCCTACAAACATTCCTGATCTGGATGTGAGTTTAGAAGCTACTCTGGGTCTGCTGAATGTAGAGTATAGCAAGGGAATGGGCATGCTGACGGGAGGGGGCATAGGGAAAAATGCTACTATTAGCATCTTTCTGCCTGAGGAAGACCAGACAACCTGATTCATCCCCACGGTCACATCCATGAGCCATCCAGAGCAACGTACTAAGCATGACAGAGCCAATTCCTCCCCAGTATGAATTTGCCTGAGGAAATTCAAAGCTGCTTCTGAGGGTGTGTAGTGACAGTTGTGTTGAAGGTTGTTTGGACGCTCAATCTACCTGTAACGCCAAACAAGCTTTTCACAGCATGCTCCCTGTGGACATCACAAGGGACATCACCAGCAGTATGGTCTGTATTCTAAAGAGCATTAGGCATGAATAAGGCAAGGAAAATTAATATGATTACTCCCACTTTAGAAATGGTGAGTAAGACAGCAAAGGACACTTACTTTTTTTTTTATTCTTTTCACAAGTGTGGAACCTTTTAGTGGAGGACTCTTGGAGCAGTTGTGAAACTTTCTGGGGAAATGTGGTTTGTCTGTGCTCCAGGTGGGGCCTCAAGAGGTAAGTTTTATATGCTGAATAACTAGAAGTTTGGAGTGTTACATAGCCCAGTTCATTGCATCATGGAATACCCAGAAGAATAACTTCTGCAGCCCTGGAACTCGTCTAAGTTGTTACTGCAAGTCCAGAGTTTCTAGAGCCACCAGTTCAGTTCCCTGTGCCTCCTTTTGTTCCCTTGAGCCTTATCTTCCCAGTGCCACATAGTGCATCCATTCTCATTCTCTCAAGATCTGCCCTGCTTTCCTGGGCAAAGTTTAAAAGGAAAGGCTTTCAAAACAGAGAAAGTATTTACATGATTTGGAGGGGGATAATGAAAACCCTACCCAGTGAGATCAGTCAGAGTTTTGCAATTTAATGTTAAGGATTCCTTTAAAACTGGGGCTTAGGGATAAACCTGAAGACCTTAGAAAACAGCAGGGAATTCAATCACTAGGTTGCACGCATACCTAAACCCAAAAGGTGATAGCCTAGCCAATCTTCTCAAACATGTTGTGTTTTTCTGTCTCAGGGATTCAAAGGTTGTACAGGAATTTACTGCAGTAGGTGTAGATAAGAAATAGAGGAAGAGCCAAGGTCCAGTGACCAACACAGGGAGAAACAAGATAACAACCACCATGGGAAAAAGCAAACAAATTATAAACTAAGAGACCAGGGACAATTTATACTAAAAAGAACTGAAGACTGGTGAAGAAAGGAACTCAAATAGCAGCTAGAAAATTGGCAACAGAGTGAGAGGAGATAACAAAACTAGTTCCTGCAACTAGAGAGAAGGCCTTGTCTGCTTTGGTGACTTCCCTAGAGCCTAATTCTGAGGAAGGTGGGAGCCCTGATGAGGAGGCAGCTGATAGGGAGAGCTGTCTAGAAAACGGGTTTGGTTTTTTTCCTGTGGAAAACATGGGGTTTTTCATCTAAACCCAAAACATTTTTACATTTCAAAGAGACAAGGAAAAATATTTCCAGGTTCTTTTCAGTGGCAGAATTTTGGTGAGTTAGGAATTAATTTTTGTTAAGAAAAGTCATGTGAGAAAGTTTTCCCAAAAGTACCAACACAGATCCTCTGGATGCTGAGCTACTGACAGAGTAAATAATGAGAAGGGAGCAAGGAGTGAGAAGGGAGCACAGCTTTCAAGGAGCAAGCACACCAAAGGTCCTTTTCCTGGTGCCAATCTCTCTGATATCATTCTAGCCAGCCACCTGAACCAGACATTTCTTGATTACCACTAGCTTTTTATAGCCCAGATCAAACTTATTTACTCAGCTCTTCTCAGTTTTCTACAAGAGTGTTCACTGGTTCAGACATATTTTCATTGCATGAACATTTTATTTCGCATTTTTACAGGTAAGCTGTGTGCAGTTTGGCTTACAGAAACTTGTTTTTTTTTCAGTAGAACATCTATAGAACATTATTACCAGACATTTAATGGAACTTTTTTACAGTGATGGAGTTTTGTCAGAAAAGCAGCAATTGATTGTGTCTGTGTAAAACTGATGTGTGTGAATACTTCTGCCCTGGTACAAAATAAAAAGAGCATTTGAATTTCTGTAAGACAGAAACAAACCTTAATGCTAGATGTTTTAACAGGCATACTGCTTAAATTCCTCAGGAAACTTCCAGGGAATGTTAGACAATAGTTTCCCTCCATTCATCTTATGCAGCCCAAGTGTTTGCTGTGCAGTTGGTGTAATCTTTTTAGCATGTGGAAGATAGGATAATTTTTTCGTCAGTTATTCTGTAGGCTTCCAAAACAAAAGGAAAAAAGGATTATAGAGCTAGTGATGGAAACTGTGGCATCTTCAGATATGACTGGGCTACCTTTCCTTCAGACGTTGTTGTGTGTGAGCAGTGACTTGATTTTTTTACTTCTGTGCCTTACAAACACTTGTTCCTTTACTTGTACTTGGGACAGCTGTACATTAAGCCTCCCATAGCTACAGTAGTAGGACATGAAGATCAAATTAAACAATAGAGTTTGCTTGTGGAAGTAATTTAGCTGCCTATGCTTTAATATAAAGGAGGTTAACTGGATCTTTCATGACTTTACAGCTATTCTGGAGGGTTCAGAGATGCTGAGATGCTCAGGAAACAGAGTAAATCAAACTGAAAATCTCTAGAAACCTTCAGAAGCTTAGACTAGTTCCCCATTCATGAAATAATTTGGTGTTTACTTTCCATGCATGAAACTACATGAAACAAGCAGATGAATTACATCACACTACAGTCCTCACCAAGTGTTTATCTACATACCACAATGCTGCATGTCAGTGGAAACTGTGCCTTCATGGCTTGTTCTGTAGGATGTTTGGTTCCTTTCACATGACACCACAGTGGTTTTAAAGCCTAGACTTGGTTTCAGGAAACCTTCAATTCAACCTCTTACAGAGAAGCTTGTGTTTCACGTGCATCCCACCCACTGACAGTGCTGTGCTCAAAATGCCTCTGGGTTTGTCTATTCCTCTCCTGCTTCTACCTGTCCTTCTGTCACGCTGGAAGCCATTCCTGACACAGGTAAAACTGGACTTGTCATGAAAAGAGAGTATTGAGTAAGGAGCATTGTGAGCAAAGTGGAAAGCAGTGCAGGAAAGTCAAAAAAGGGATAAAAATCTTTTCTGCACAATTCTCTCCAAGATGGTTCACTTGGCATCCCAGGGTACTGTTGCAATGTTTGTTGCATTTTTATAGACAAAAGGAATATTTGCTCTGTGAGACCTACAGCATTCTGAGGATGAAAAAACATAGTTATAAGGCTGTTTGTGATCTCAGCTCATGCCTCAGGGGAGACATTTTTGCTCCAATGACCTCTAAGCTGCCTTTAGTTTATTGATTAGCTAATAGGGGAAATTGATTTTTAACTAACTCACCAGTTTTGAGACCTGAACATAGTTGTCACTTCCAGTAAGTGTACTTTTACTCAATCACATAAGTTGTCTCAGTCGTCAATTCATTCTGGATGCTGCAAAAGGTAAGGATGTGCCAAAAGGCTTGGCAAGGAGCCCAGGCACAGAAGACATAGTCCAGGACAATCTGTAGATAAAATATGTTTAATGTTATGTTATGTCTATCATACATGCTCTGGTCTTAGCAGAAAACAGCTGGCTACACCTAAGGGGTAACAGGCTGAAAACAAGAAATGGCAAATTCAGGGAATATCAGGGAACATCAAATGAAGAATATCAGGGAGAGACTTCTGAAGTGAGGCATCTCACCTGTGGGTCAGCCTGTCTCGCTTGGAGACCTTTAAAGTTAAATTCAAGAAGCAGCTGCAGGTATAATGTATAGGAATAACAGCCTGAACCAGCCCAGTAAGAAATGGGATCTGCCAAGTGACCTTTTCCAGTTCCAATATCCATACTCTGAACTGAAAAATTTCACAGGTATAACTGGTGCATTGTAAGTGTCCTCCTGTGAGATCTGAGTTCAGGGGTTCCAAGTCTCATGCCCTCACTTGTTTTCAAGCTGAAAACCAGGGCAGGAGGTATAAACAGGGGGTGACTATGTTAGAAGAGGCTGTTTGTTTATTAGGTTTGTTTGCGGGTTTTTTGGTGGATTTTTTTTACAAAAAACAAAAAAATGAAATCTAGAAGAAATGTCATCTGGGGTTCATCAAAATGCTCAGTTTGCCCAAAGCAGTGTATTTTTATTTTCAGGATGTTTAATAAAAAAGAATTATTTTACAGGGAAAAAAAAGTCCCATCAAAACAGAAAATGAAGGAGCACCTGTTAGAAATGGCAAAAGGAAACATGAGAAGATCAAAGTTAAATGAATCTTATTTTTAGGAGGAAAAACACTGGAATTAAAGATTGTGAAATATCCAAAGACACCTTTTTTTGTGAAATTGAAAATATTTCTCTGTCAGACTCAGATGGTGAGTAACACTATGTCTCTCCTGTCAAAGTCTTATTTTCTGAGTTAATTTAATATAGCTAATTCTTTATCTGATTCTGGGTTCAGTGTGCAAACATTAATGTATATTTATTCATGTAACCACATGAATAGCTCCATGGACTTGATTGAAGTCGCTGATGATAATGTCACGTTTTACTGGGAAGGCTGTTACTGGTCTGTTAAGCTGAGTCTATGAACCTGGAGAATTTGTGCACAGAGCAGCTGTGCAAACAAGCCATTTGGCATCATAAATATCTTAGTTTGCAGGATCTCATCTCATATATGGAGATTAAAATTTTGCAGTCTATAGGTGACATGTTATATACAATCCTATCACCAGATGCAGGTATGGAAATACAGGCAAAGAGTTCCCTGAAATGAACAGTAAAATATGTGTGGTTTCACTGGAGTCAAGAACTGAAAAAAATAAAAGCAGCTCCTGATTTGGGGCATGAAATTTTAACTTATCTGGTGTGGCACTCCTCCAGAATTCCTGCTCATAAAAAACCCTAGGCCCTCCATCTTGGTTCAGATATTTTTGTTCCAAGCACAGACATTTCCTGACAAATATCTTCGGACAGATGTTTTCTTCAGTACATCCGAGCTGCATTTCCTCGCATGACAAATAAGATTGCGAACTGATAAAAGCCAATCTGATGCAGTGCAACCTGCTGCCACAGATGAAAAACAGCAGATGAAAACATCTGAATTTGATGAAAATTCTTCAGCGGGATAACTAGGTGTGGTGCAAGCGTGCTGCTGGGAAGATGGAGTGTTAAGAGTCTGGGTTCACAGTGGCAAAACTAGAGGGTTACAAAGATCATGGTCTAGAAGAAGGGTCACGACACCATTTCATTTATATATTGGCACATACTGAAATTTTCATTCTTACAGGTTTTTTTCCCTCTTTCTTGGTCACTTAGCTGAACAGAATTGAAATTTAAACATCTTTGTGAGCTCACAGCTCAACCACTGTTCTTCGAGAGATGGAAAGCAAGGAAAGTATAGTGAAGCTCTGTAGTACTTGCCAGGCTTTGGATCACATCTTAGCCTATAATTTATGAACATGAGGACTTGCAAATGAGGTAAAATCATATTGCAAATGTCTACAGGCAGGATGTGCTTCTGTATTTACTAATAGCTATTCTAAACTATACATGCTGGTATGGAGCTAAGTGCAGCTGGCAGCATGGCATATTTTAAAGGATAGTTTAAATTGAATGATACAGATTTTGATTGTATCACATAAGTTTTACTGTTGTTATGTACTCCACAGTATTCTCGGGGGGGTGAGTGGGACTGCAAATGAGTTACAAGAACATTAAAAAGCAAGGTCTTAAAATTGAGCCACACAAAGGAAAACAACACATTTGTAGATTATTCTGAGGAAATGTTACCTCTGATATTGGGCATAAATGCACCTGCAACCTGCATGCATTGAGTGCTCCCTTTCGCTGCAGTGATCACTAATTTCTGTGGGACTATATGAGAACAATGGTACTGATCCCTGGGTAAGGGAAAGCCTCTTCTTCCTACTGTTAAACACAAATCTTGACCTCATCACTCCTAGACCATGCTGTAGATAGATGCTGATTTACTAGAAAAACAGAGGCAAACATCCAGCCCAAGATGTTCCTTTTAATCTCTTATCTGCATTTCCTTCTTGTGTTTCACTGATGTTTATGGGTATTTTAGGCTCTTTATGTCTGTGCTGAAGTGTTGTCCTCTGTCAGATGCAATCAGATATGTAATAGACTGTGGGTAACTTAGCTTAGGCTGGAGAATCTCATTTCTCAAGCCTCCAAAAGGCATCAAAAGCTTGCTTTTTAAAAGGCATGCTGTTTACATGCTGGTTTAGTTTGTTCTCAATAATTTATTACCTACTAATGTTGTTTTTTTGGAGTCTTGCTTATTCTCAGTGGAAGCAGTTGGATTTTATCCGAAGGCATGCTTATTGTGAGGATGTGGAGTAAAGAATCCTTAACGGTTTATCCATTAAGGCCTGGAGTTTCACAGACTTGGGGTTTCACAGAATATTTTCTTCTCCTCCATGAGGAATATATCTATTAAAACAATTTAAATAGGCCAATGTGGAAATAACTGGGTTTTTTTAAACATTCATAAGTATTAGACAAATATACCTGATTTCTGATGTTTAGTACAGTTTATGTTGTTAATTTTTTTCTATGTTTTATTTACACATTCTGGTTTCCTCATATTTTGCCTGTTCCTTTCAGTTAATTATATGGCTGTTGCATTACACTGAAATTGTGTTTTGGCATCTTCTACGGGAAGACATTTTCTTACCGTGCAGTTGTTTTTCCAAAGGTTAGGCTACCTAAACCTTATTTTTTGTGTCCAGTGTTCTGAATTCATATGTGCAGAAAAATACATCCCTGTTGGAGTAACTCTCTAGCCACAATTTACAGTTTCTAACTTTCTGTTATTTGTATGTTTTCATTGACACTCAGAGCCATGGCTGGAATAGCTGGCATATACTAAACAGGAGTGCTCCTGAAGTCTTTATCTCCTTCTACCCTCAGCATTTTGATCGAGCCAGTTTATCCATCTTGAAGCCAGAAATCCCTTATGGAAACATTTCAATTCAGCTCATTCATAATATGTATTGATAAAAACCTCTCCTTCCCTCTCTCAGGATTCAAAAAGCCCCTGCCATTACCCTGGCAGCATCTGCATTAGTTCCCCTATCCACCCACATCTGGTGAGAGTGATGAGGATCATGCATAATGCAGAAGTCAAGCTGCACTTGGGACGTGGCTTTCAAGGCAGTGTTCATACGGAGATCTCACCGGTGCACGTGCTGGCCTGGAGAGAGCAGCCCCAGGAATCCATTAAGCAGCTGTTTGGGTTATTGCTTTAGAAACATTTTAGGAAGTTTTAATATCCTGAAATTAAACCCGTGTTGCTGCTCACTGCATCCTGGTTCCCCAAGAAACTCAGCCTGGGTGGAAAATCCAACTAAGCCCAAGTTGCAGGAATCTCCTTTCCCTAGAGCAGGGACTCCTGTATATCTTCACGGAGCTTGGTGGGCTCAGTTTCACTGGTGCTACAGCAGCAATCCACCCCCTCTCTTTCAGCTGTTCCAGTCTGGTATTCAAGTGCTTCCTCCAGCAGATTAATTACACAGGAAATACCTAAGAGATTCCTCTAAATCCAAAGTATATGCTTTAACCTACAGTGAATACATAATGTGCCTGCTGTGTTACTTTCTGCACACGTGTATGCTCCCTACTCAGAAGGATTTTAATAGGTATATTTGGTATTTTCAAGTCAGTGCAATGCTATGTTTTGGCAAAGTATATTTAGGCTTCAAGTCCAAGTTCTTGAGACAAACAGAGGATGTATTAACATCAAAGCCGCTTATATAGAGGGCATCAGGAAGGGGGCTCAGTCTGATTTAATGAAAGATCAAACTCTTTTATAAACAGATAGAGATGTGAGCCCAGGAGACAGAAAATACACTCCATTGGTAGTATTAAAAAAAACACTTGTGTCTGGACATGTCCTGAAATTTGAGCAAAAATGCAGTCCACCAGACTGGAGTTGCAAATGGAAACATCTGCTAGAACTGAAGAACTGTTCCCACCACTGCCTGCAAAACACTCTTCCCTCTGTTCTCTCCTTTATTTCTAAGCAACCAGACAGATACCTCAAAACTGCCTCCCACAACTCCATCCAAAGAGGAGTCATCTCTTTTTAAAGGCTGGCACATTCTTCCTATCTAAAACTGATGGGAGTGAACTCTCAGACCCCCATTCTAACACCTTTCCCTTACCATGTTCCTGCAAACTGTAGCCCCTGCTCAAAGCACTATTGATTTTGATTTGATTCAACACAGACTTGAGGGGAAGCCAGAAAAGATCAGACAATACCATCAGCACTGTAATAGCTTCATAATTAAGTAAATCCCAGCTGTGTGCTGGTTTTGGCTAAATCTGCTTTTTCCTTTACTGAGTTATTATTATCAACTGAAGTGTGTCTGGGGCTCACAGGAGTGCAGTCTTCATGCCAAGTGCTTTCTGCCTTACATGGGACTTTCTGTAATGCTTGTTTCTTGTAGCACATGGATGTAGCTTCTCATCAGTAAAACAGCTGTATTGTTGGTGAAGGGAATGATTTTCCTGACACTGTCTCCGCACTGCTGAAGTTCCAGTGATGTAACTAGAGGGTTCCCCCATTTACTATGTTGCACATAAAAATAAAACCTGGAGGAACTAGGGGTTTGTTTCTGGCATACATAAGCCGAATTCTTAAAATAATAAAAACTATTCTTGCCAAACAACCTCTAGATGGCTCTTGTGGCTAGCTTTGCCAATTAGCAGGGTCTTGAAATGCCTGCATCATGCTGTATCGAGAAGATTTTGCCATGACACTCTTACTTCTTCATATTAGAGACAAAAACCTTGGAGTGTTTTGCCTGCAGTGGGAAGGCTTTACTTGGTTTTGTAAAAAGCACTGAGAACCCTTCAGCTGAAGAAATGAAAAATATTTGTCTTTTTTCTGGCCAGAAAGTCCTGTGTGTGGATTCCACCTGTGCATATTTTTCTGTAGTTACTATATATTTATTCACTCAGGTGTGAAAATCACTACTGTTGATGGTAGCTTCTCAGGAAAACAGCCACGCATTCCCCTAAATAAACAGAACTGCTTGCAAGCACCTGATTT
The DNA here is from genome assembly GCA_020800305.1 of Porphyrio hochstetteri. Taxonomy (NCBI): domain Eukaryota; kingdom Metazoa; phylum Chordata; class Aves; order Gruiformes; family Rallidae; genus Porphyrio; species Porphyrio hochstetteri. Next base: position 11,977,003 of record CM036916.1, on the reverse strand, counting down.
ACCCAGTGAAATCCCAAGGCTTGGTGCCTTCAAAAACTCTGCTTACAGAAGTACGGCCCTTTTTCATATTGCAAAGGGCATCTGGGGTTTATTCCTGATTCACAAAGAACTGGGCAAGTAGGGGAAAGAGGGAAGGAAGCAAATCATCTCCATGGATTTAAGGCAAATCACATCATATCGATCCATGCTTCATCCCAAACAGATCCTGTGAATTACCTGCTGCTCGAACTATTACTGAGCAGATCGTGTTGGAGGTGATTCTTGTAATCCAAAAGGAAACTGACAATTAAGGGGGTAAAATCTGTCAGGAACTTAAATCTGTCAGGCAATAAATGTAGCACACTGCCCTGATCCCAGTTAAGAGCTCACATGCCTCCTACGGTGTTTCCTCTAGCACAGTAACTAGACCTTTCCATGACTAAACCAGGTATTATATGAGCTAGATACTTAACTTTACTACTAAGTGCTTGAAATTATTTTATTTTATTATTCTGGATGAAATTTTCATCATTACAGAGGAAATTCTCCTTCCTCCCTTAGCAAGATAAATGGTCAAAGTATTAAAAAAAATTCTTGCACAAAGCTGTAATACAAAATTGTAATATTTAATTGGAAAACCCAGTAATGCTTCCAAGATAAAGAAAAGTTTAAAGATGCTGCATGCAAACAAATTATGTGTACTTCTTCCCTTCTGCAGTAAGAAATTATATACTGTTTAATAACACACCGAGATCCTCCACAATTAAAAAACAATGAGCTGATTTAACACTAATCAAGTACCATGCAGCAAAGAGGAATTCAAGGCATTCTTTTGTTTCAAAGGTTAATATCTTTGTGGGTTGTATATTAAGGAAACCTATAAAATATTTATGCGGTTAAATGCGATACAGAACTGGCCATCAGCAACAGCTACAGTAATTTCCTATGCTTTTTTTTTTAAAAAAAAGAGGCAACTTTATACTTCAAACGTTCCCTCTCAATCAGAGGGACAGATCTTTGGCTATAACTCAGCATCTCTTCACAGTGATGGAGATGAGCCTCTGTACAGTAGCAAGGGAAACACTTCCCTGTGAATGCACTCATACAGTGTTTAGCACAAATTTCAAGGATAGGACTCCCCTTTCTGCAGAAATTTTGATGAGAGGACTATTCTTGAACAAAGAGCATGCAGAACTTAACCATCTATCTGTGCTTGGACTCTTAGCTCTCAGCCACCAACCAGCCTGTGCTTTTTATTATTTATGGCTGGATATACTGAATACAAGGAAACCACAAAAGATCCTGATAAAAGAACTCAAACTCGTGATCTGAATGTATCCTTTGAGATGAAACTGTTCTGGGTTATCGCCATCACGAAATACTACCCTAACTGAACTGGGAGCAACTATCAGTACTTAAAACTGAAATTCACATTGGCAACACTAGGAATTCCTTCTTAAATACATGCCCTGGTCCCATGAGTTTAATATAAAGTAATCAACTGTAGTATCTGTTTTGGCTTTATACAAAAATCATTGTGCCTTGCTAAGAGATTAGTAGGTGTTTCACTCTTAAGACAGCATTCAGATTTTGCCAGCAGATGCTTGCTGAGAGCAGAATCTCATTTTTTCAGACAGTGGAAGAACTGTGTGCATGGGACCAATTTAGAAAAATCCATTCCAATGTCACTTTCTTTTATAGGCTATATAAATAGGTATGAAAAAAAAAAATCATGTAACCACAAAGTAATAACACAACCTGCAGATTACAAGGTAATTAAACTTGAAGCTCCCAAGTACAGGGCTCCAAGAATAATTTACCTCATGGTGTGGGGAGCTGAGATGTTCTGATGTTTCTTGCTAATGCAAAATGAATAAGCATTGGGAGCTCCAACCTGCCAGAGCTAAGGAATTAACGGGTTCCCTACCTGTATCTTTCATTTCTTAACACTTGTGATGACAACCTAATTTGGAAAGCTGCAATAACCATGTGGTAACTGTCTTTAAAAGGCACTTACCATGTAATTTTATGGTCATAGTTTGAAAAGATAGTGTAACTGGCTGAGAGCACTGATTTGAAACACACTGCCTTCATTAGCTGACCGTCACCTCGATAGAGACCTGAGCATATTTTGCTGACACATTGGTACAGTTGGTTCCTGGCTTGAGCCAGGTGTAAAGAAAGTGCAAAGAGCTGTTTGATAAAGGATTTAGAGAAGATTTCCGATGTGCTGTTAATGTCTAAGTGAATAATGTAATCTCCTCTCCTTGCCTTAGGAAAAAGACACTAGAAGTGAGCTTTTTGAAACATGAAGATGTGCTCCCTGAAAAGGAGAAGCTTCAGCAGTATAAATACATAACTCCATTTGGTAAAATATTTCTTGATTTTCACATCTGACTTGCATCTGGTCAGTGCCAGAGCTGAGAGATTAGTCCAGTTAAATTTGAATGAAGATGGAGGTGATTACACTGATTTGCTCTGATGTACTACTATGTCAAACAGATTTCATTGATTAACTGACAATTTAAATAAACATCAGTGCAGGCAGACAGCATTTAAATAGGAAGTGGTTTTTTTAAAACTTAAAAATACAGAGACTTTTTTGGAGGCTTGTAAATTGTTGATATGACGTGTTTGCTCATGCTACAGGACTTGGTGCTGAAGTCATTGTTTTATGCTCACAGTGCTTGTGCTCACACAAGCGTTGCAATGTTGTCTTGTACACCTTGATTCAAGAACAACCGATGGGCATGTTTTAACTCTCACCAAACTCAATGAGACTTAAATGAGTTTTAAGTGCTCTGCTGGCTGCAGGTGTTTTCTGTAACTGGGGCAATGGATATTTTTAGTTTTTCCATTGTTTATGTCTTTGTCAATGTGTCCCTGAGAACAGATGATAGCATTCAGTCCAGCGCCTCCCTCTACGCAATTCTAAGGACACATTTACCGTAGTGCTCATGAACTCCTCCCCAAAGATGTAGTGGGGCCTCTGTACATCACAATTATTAATCTTCCACAGCTGGATGATTTCTGCTCTTTCAGCCCTGCCCTAGCTTTGAACCATCACTCAGCTGTGCTGGTGCAGGCTGAGTTCTTTTCCATAAACCTTGCTGCTGTAAATGTCAGGAACATATAAAACCCATCTGCAGCCACTCAACAACTCTTACATTAAACCTTAAAATAATTTTGACACAGATGTATCAGAAGGTCCTAATTTGAATGAGACTACTCATATTAGTAAGATCAGGCAGAGTGCATTTTGAAACACGTAAACATGTTACTGGACTCTAAACATTGGCTCTTCCACTCCTATCAGTTCAAGTTCAGTGGTAGCTGGGCACAAGTGTATATGAGTTCCTCTTTTCATGTAACACAGTAGAGAGAATTCAGCAAGATAAAGCCGAGTATCATTTAGCTGTATGTAAAATACACAGAGCACAGAACCCCTCCAAATACTCAGTGAATTGTTGCATTGATGGGTCACTTCTAGTTTTCTTAAATCAAGAACAAAGTGAACAGTGCTGCAAGGAAAAAAACCCACCAGTATTTCAAGAGGCACTGAGCTGTCCCTCTCTTCCTGATGACAGAAATTTGACACTTACTTCCATAAATCATAGGTTTTTATAGTGTTGTTTGAAATTTAAAAGACTTTCTTTTGTAGCACTGCTAGAAAAATCCAGAAGCTGGCCAGTTGTCTCTCTTCAATGTACGAAAGACCCCCAGCTGCTAATGGCAAGGTGGGAGAAGGGGAAGACAAAGCAACTACAGACACTCAGCGCTGCATCCCACTGTTCCCTGCTGATTTCTGTTGGAAGCCAGGTATTGAAAGAAAAAAACACTATTATCTTCCTTTCCTGAAACAGGAAATCTTTTGGTTTATTTCTGGTTTACAGCTTATGGCCAGAGATGAGTGCCAGAGCAAGCCTCCTCACTAGAGGAGTCCTACAGAGGGGTGTGGGAAGCTGGTACCAGAACAGAGAGAGATCCTGGCAAGGGAACAGATTCTGCATTAGCCAGAGCTATTTGCTTCATTTCATTAGACTTGTGGGTAAGTGAATGTGAATTTGTTCCATCAGACAAAGAAAGGCAATGTTATGGCAAGGGAAGAAATGCTAATATCCTCCCCAATGATACCAGATCTCAACATAATGTGAGAAAGATAACAGCAAGATTCAACAAGGACAATAGAGGACAGCAGCGGGCCATAGCAGGAGACAAAGGTAGGAGGGAGGTTCTCTTGGGTAGGGTGAACTGGACAGTTACTCTCTGTTGCAGGTCTGCTCTGGGGGCTCAAATTTCCACCTCTTTTCCCCTACCACCATTCTCAAATACAGCTGGCAGGCACTGGCAGCGTGCCAGAGGACTGGTTCTTCTCTCATGGAGGTCAACAGAAAATGATTCCTCAACACAAACAAGGGCAGGTCCAGCTTTCAAATGTCACCCGCTCCCCACAGCTGGCACTGCGCACAGCTCCCTGCAGAGCTAATCCCCTGTTGGAGCCGTGGGTGCCACGCAAAGGCAATACTACCATGCACATCTCCCTTCCCCCTCTTCCTTTTTTTTTCCCCTGAAAAATGACAATGGATGCACATGAAGCTTCAATTACAAAAGATTATGGGCTTCAATTTAGTGTGTGCTGTAAAGTTGTATTAAATGATCAAATGCTAATGAGGAGAAAGGCTCTTCTAGAGAAATAAGGAATTAGCATAAATTAATAGAGTTCCATATGTGCAAGTTTTACGGGGTAACAAAGTATCTCATCACAAAAGTATAAATATTTAATTTAATTCTTGCCGGGGCCAGTACACAGCATTACAGTCAGCACAGAAATATGAATTGAAGTGTGGGAGGGAGCGAAGCGCTACCCAATTCAGGTTCACAGAGAGGTCACTGTGTGGCTCGGCTGCTCTTTTTCTCTGTTTTCCAGCTCACACAGTTTGAAGCCAGGTCCAAATAGCAAAGCAATATATGCATGGCCCCATCTGCAGTCTGAGTCGTCTTCCTGTTGGCTTCACCCAGTGTGTTGTCAGGTTCCTTAGCTCTGCCCAAGAGTATATTTGTTGTTAGCAGAGGATCTCCCTGCTCTTAGGGCAGAGAGGAAAAGCTTCAGAGGCAGTTTGGTGGTGCTTTTACAGCACTTTCCCTAACCATGTGGAAAAGAGCTGCTGCAGGTATAAATTGAGTTGAATTTGTAATTTACATTCAGCCTTTACACTGTATTTCACATTAATGTTCTGAATGAGTTGCTATAATTAAGATTAATTTTACTGAGGTGAAAAGCAAGCTCAGTCCTATACGTTACTTGCCTGAACAGCTGTGGCACTGATTAGTGTGGCTGCTCCAACAGTGCTCTGCACACATGGGCAAGAGTCTTTGTGCCTCTGTAATAAACATATGGGACTCTTGGGCTAGCTTTTTCTTGTATGGCCCAATTTGTGGGACTCAGGAGAAAAGCCTATGTCCATATTACTGTGCTTCTCATGTTCCAGTGTTGCATCTATAGATGCAGCTGTCTTCAAGGGTGCACATGTGTTCACACGTGCACAGTGTGTGTTTAGTGTATCTACTTTCTCTCCTGCAATTGTGTGAATACATAGGTGTGTGCAGGAGTAGGTTCCTTTTTACCTCTTAGTAAGTATAGCTGTTAGATGCACTTTGCTGTGTTCTATAATTAGAGGAAACTATAATTCTAATCTGAAATGGTATACATAAGTACCTGCATGCTTGGTACTTGAGATGTATACTTGTGTTTTTGAGAGGATTTTCCTTTGATTATTGTCTTATATTTTGCAGCAGAAATATGCAACAAACCCTAAATCCATTATCACAGAGAAGTATCTCACCTTCTAAATCCTTTTGGTCATTACAGTAATTTTCTTAATAGTCTTTTTACCAGTCTCCTGTATGCTGGGCTTCAGGAAAGAAGGGGTTTAACTAACTGTTCCATTTTCATTAACCTTTGTCATTAGCGTGATAAACAGCTGCTTGAAAACAGGGAGAAATCCTGTAATAACACAAGAAAAGAACAATGCCTAAGAAGTCCGTTAGAGAGGACCTGAAGCATCAGCAAGTTTCTTTTAGTTCAACTAGTACCCAAAAGACTGCAGACATAGTCATATCTTTCCCACTGGTCCCTGCTCCATCTCATTGTACAGCAGAAAATGGGGAAAAAAGCTTCACTAGGCACCAAAAGTTGAATTATCTGTCTCTTGGCTGAAATTTGCAAAAGGTATTTATTTGTAGAAAAGCAAATTCTATGTGAAAGCTCTGAATTTGATTTGCAGAGCCTTGGGATCATTTCTCTAGCTTCAGCACAGACTTCTGCATTTGACCATGGCCAGTTTCTTTCATGACCAATGTATCTGCTCACCTTTTCTAGGCTTTTCTACCCCTTTCCTTCCCTTTTCATCTTATCTCTATAGACTGTCATCTCTCTGAGACTTGGACTACTTCTCACTCTGGATTTTCTCTACACGTTGCTCACAGGAGCCCAGAATTTTCCATTTACATAGAAATAGCACTGATAGCCAACAGTTACTATAATAGTTTTGAAAGGAGTACACATCGTGGTACTCCAGGGCAGGAGTTCTGTCAGGGTGAAGGGAAGCTGAAGACCGGCCTGGCAGGAAGAAAAGACAATTGCTTGCAGAGCACAGAACCACTCCTGTATAGCTGGCAGGTACAGATCTGAAAAGCACACTCAAACCTCTCTGTTCTGGTGCATATTAGATCAAGGATAGTTATTTTTCAGTAGTCATAGAGAACAGAACTGGTATTTCTGGTACAAAGAACACAACTTCTGTCTGATGATATTTTGATTGATCTGAGTTGCTCTATTTGACTTCCAAAGGGGGACCGGTTTCGACTTAGCAGAAGAGAAACCTGGTCAGATATCAATGCCAATTAGACCATGTGTTCCTGGTGACTTCCTGGTGGTTTTCTGCTTTCGTTTTGGCTTTTTTGAACTAACCCATGACCAGGACTGTCAGTGCTGTGTCAGTGATACCCCGGTGATCTCTTCACAGCCTGAATGCACATAGTGAGTTCTTAGAAAGCACATTTCCCTTTTGCAATCAAAGATGAACCTTGCTGCCTACAGACCGTGCATGCTTTGCATCCTTGCTCTGCAGCGGCTGAAACTATTTCAAATTAGTCACTTTTGAGAATCATTATATCAAGAGATCTGCCTTGATTGCAGAGCCTCTGTGGGCATAGAAAATGTCAGTCCTGTTCAGAGCACACTCCTGACACTTGGTGACTTTCTGCCAGGTTACATGTTTGACAGCTGTTCTGGGGTGTGTGTTCCCAGCCACTGGCCTGACAACCATCATGAAGCCAATTACAGTCACAGGCAATTAATGTTCCCCTCCTCAGGTTCTCATGGAAATGATAGCATAATGCAGAGGATCAGCGTGAAATCTGTGACCTTTGGAAATAGAAGCTCGAGACAGGAGCTGAGCTTGTGTCTACATCAACTGTGTCCAATTAAGCTCTTAAGGCATGGCAAGGGAGATGGAAAATTACATGTTTTATAAAAGCAATGTGAACATTTTTTTTCCCTCTCACTTCCAAACACAATAGCTTCTAGTTGACCTGAAAATACCAGCTCTTCCCCCACACTGTTACTCAGATCTCATGGTTAGTATCCTCTAGCAACAGCTGTAGTTTTACATGGATTTTCCATGTTGCTGTTGTACACAGGCCTGAATCCATCACGTTTCTTCAGTTCTGAGCTGTGTCCCAGAAAGCCTCCAGGCTTTTCCAGTAACGTAAAACAATGTTCCACCACCAAAATGATGAGAGAGGCTTATTTGCATCCTTTAAGCTCCTTCCCCAATAGATTTCAGCCTCATAAGAGAAGATCCTTTCCAGGGGGAGTTAGCCAATTAACATGTATACAGCTATCCCAGAGGTGGGTTTTGTTGCTACACACTCTGGAGAGAGAGACTGCAAACAAGCCATGAGAAATTTCAGTTCAGTTACTGGGTGACACAACTGATTTTTCTTTTCTTCTCCTTTCTGGTAGCACCCAAGTCAGGGAAGCTGTTCTAGTTGGAGCTGAAGTACAGCTATAGTGCTCACAGTAGGTCTCAGTTTTCCTGTTTTGCCACTGTGTGTGTATGCAAATGGTCCATTTCTGGGATCTATCACCTGCCAGCAGAAAGGAGCAGTGTCTGTGTGCAGGGGTACTGTTTGCCATGTGGAAAGCCAACAAGAAGAGCTTTGAACAAATGGTTTGGAACTTAGGGAACTCATAACAAGGAAGCTGTGTGAGAGCAACACCTGGAGTCCAGATATTTAATCTGCTTTACTCCAGATTCAGAGAAATTGTTCATCTGCTTTTAGAAGATGGCAGGGAGATGCCATGAAGCATACCGGGGTTTTAGGCCAGAACACTTTAAGGATAATTAGTCTAAAATCATGTTGTCTGGGTAAAGCAGCCTGAAGTGTAGCCTTTCTAGCAGTTAGGGTTTTTCCACCACATCTCATATTAAAATCTGCAAACTGAGAAAACAGCAAGTTTGACATATTTTTTACATTTCATGGCTTTCAGTTGGGCTCCATAATTTTTAAGAATCATGGTTTTAATTTGTTGAGGTTTGAGTGCTTTTGGGGTTAGTATTTGGCATTGGAAATATCGATCTGATCAAGTCTGTTCCTAAATTAACCTCTGGATTATCAGAATGTAAAGTCCCAGGATGAGATCTGCAGGGTAGGTAGTCTGAATAATTTCCATTCCATTACTGCCTTCTCAGTCATGGCAGCTTGTGTGCTCTAAAGGAGGACTCCAACATCAGAAGTCTCTAGTCTTCATTTGAAAGAATTCCATTCTCCCAATGACATTGGAAAACAAATTATATTCTTCAGTATCCAGTGCACAGGGGTATGTGTGTGCATGTCAGAGAGAAAGTAAGTGTCTGGGAAAGGAAGAGAAAGAAAGTATTTGTGGGTTCAAAATAGGTCTTTCATATATATATATATATATATTCAGTGTCGATGTGTATTTGTAGGGGGAAGTGTTGAGGTTACATTGCCTGGCCCTCCCAAAAGCTTTTGCTGTGGAGTGTAATGCACTGCCTGCCTTCTGCAGTAGGTTTGCTGTACTTCAGGCCTCTGCAGGAGTTAATTAGGACCAGCCTGTGAAAGCCAAGCACAAGGCTATTTGGCTGCTTCTAGTGCAGCTTTGTGCTGAAATATTTTTCCTCTTTAATAATGAAAGTTCTTCCTGGAGAAGGAGCCTGAAGTGTAAGAAAAGGCTGTACAAATGCCATGCATACAGAGACTAACTGCATAGTGATGCACACCACAGAAGAGACTGTGCAGAGGTATGTATACACCCCAGAAACGAAAACATCCATCACTGTGTGCACAGAGGAAAGGAGAACTCACATTGCCACAGATTCAGGGCAGAATAAAACATTTTCACTTAAAACCAAGCTCATATTAATTTGGCAAGAAGATTTTGTATTGATGTTAACCAAGAAGGGTAGGGCAGTGTGGAGGGAAGGGGTGTGTATTTTTGTGTGCCCATAATGTTTTGGTCACTGAGGCTGCCGAGATTTGGAGCATGGGTATTCCTACTGGTATGACAGTGGTGGCTGCTCGATGCCCTTGGACCACAGATGTTTGGTCCTGGTGTTGATGTCCAATATGTCCAGCTATTGAGGCAGATGGTGAGCAGCAGAATATTTCCAAACTTTTTGGAAATATACCACCCTGGAGCCCAACAAGGGAGATAGCTGAAATTGGAAAGTAATGTAATAGAATATTTTATTTTTCACAGAAGACTTTAAGGCTGGGAAGACTGCCGTTTCTGAAAGGGCAGTTTGGCTGACTTCCCCATATTCTGCAGAGCTTTACAAAACCCCTCCATTTGCACCTCTTCCATCTTTTAGACTGAAAGAGAGGTTTGTACTTCATTTTACACACATACACGTGCACTTACAAGAAAACAGAAAGTGATGCTGAATTTGTAGACACCTATAAAATAAAAGAAAACCAAACCAGTCAGACGTTAGCTTAGTCTTCTGCAGCAAAGGACAGAAATAGCTTTTTCCGTTGTGTGTGATATACTGAAATATCTGGTCTCTTTAAAGATGTGTCCATTCAGCCATTGATCTATCTGTCCTCTCTGCAACAGCAGAGGAAAAGAAAGACAAAGGAAGAAGAGTGAGAACCTTGATTCATCAGAAGACTGGAAAATCTGATTAAGATCGTGCAACTACATGGAAATCAACAGGAAGGTTCACACTGATAGTACCCTTGTACCTGTGGGTTACTAGTTGACCTGATATTAACTTGTACTTGACATTTTTTTTCATGACAAAAACAATGGCATTTATCCATGTTGAATGTAACAGCTTTTTGGAAGACTCACTCACATAATCGTAACTGGACGTTCCTGCTATTTGTATCTGTGAAAGTGTTGCTGACGTGAAAGGTGCTGTTTAAATAAAAGATAAAATTTATAAAGTTCCTGCTTAATGTTCAAGGTTCCAGCAGGCCAAATCAATTTTCCATTTAATTGCAATGACTATTAGCTATTCACGCTACTTATTGTAAAGGACATGATGCTTTGCATTAAAAGATATTCTCATTGCAGTACAGAGGGATTTACACATGTATGGAAACTTCCAATAACGGTTAATATGCAATTGTCAAAATCCCTCTGCATAGGGATGAGACTAACTCTGAGCCTTCACCATCTGTTCTGTCCTCTAATGATGAATCCAGCATCATAATATTCACAATCCACTTCTTTAAAAAGCGAAGTCAAGTCATTCACATGCGGGTCTACCCTCTCTTTTTTGCCTCTGCCTTGCTTACTGAAAGATACTCTGAACATGACTGAGTGAGAGCTGCTACTTTAACTTGTAGCTCTCATCCCACAAAACCCAAGAACCATTGATACCACTGAAATTTCCAAATTTAAGCTTGGTTTCCCGCAAAAATAAAGTATGAATATTCACAGAGTTGTGTGTTTAAGAGTGTTATGAGCAGGGCTCTGTTAATGATGTGTGTTTTGTTCTGATGCTGTCAGCCTCATTTCCTCACAGAATTATAGAAACAGCTCTGTCTCGTTGCGATTCTGATGATAATATAAGTTTAATGGCCAATAGGAAATGGGAAGAAAGGGGAGATTTGTTCAGCTTCTGAAACCTTGTAGCCTAATATTACTACAACCTGATGTCATTCAAGAAGCAAGGAACTAAGCAGCATTGTTACAGTGCCTGCAACTCTAACATAGAGTGACAGAAGTGCTTAAATATGTATGCAGGCATCAGAAAGGACTCATTTCATTTTTACCTCTCACTCGGGGTTCTATCAAGGGTGGCAAATTGTCAGGAAAGAGCAATAGTGAAAAATAGAGCTGAAGAAGACACAGGTGTTTGTATAGGTCTCCCAGAGGTATGGCATTCCTTGCTTCTCCACAGTGAGACAGCGCTGCACCGATATGTGATTGCTTGGAGATGGAAGTATATTTTTAATGTGTTTATAGCTGTCTGGAGGCTGTTATCTGTCATGCTGACAGAGACAGAGTGATCTACCAAAGCTGCAGTGAGCACCTTTCGAAGCACATCAGTCCTGCCCTACATAGTGATGTGGCATTTACAGTAAGTCTGATGCTGTTCCTCCCACCTTGCATTGGGTTTAAGAAATTTGTAGATGAGATATTGAGAGTAGATAGCGCTGAGTTGCTTTAAACTTCCCGTTTGCTGGATCTGCTCTGGGTCCCCACCAACTCTTGCCGAAAGCAAGAGCAGCTCTGTGTCCTCTCAGGAGCATGATTTCAGGCTGGAGCACTTAAGATAGAGGAGGTAGAAGTCATACAGTACACAAAGAAGGTGCTATTTGTCCTTTTTAATCTTTCTTTCCTTGCCCCCATCTGTTCTTCTTCAGAATCCAGAGGTACAAAAAGTCACCCAGCCCTATCCCCTGTAAGTACCTACTGATCGGTTCCCAGAGACTTCACACAGCACTGCAGGGAGCAAAAGCAATCGGATGACCAGTAAAGCTGCTCAGGTAAGTTAAGAGCTCTTGACCAAAGTACATTCATTGCTCCTCTCAATTTCTACCCCACTGTCTGCTAGGTATGGAGACCACCCTGCCTGGTACCTAGGTTGGAAATTAAATATTCAAGCTTAGAATTTTCTGAGAGTGCTAAGGGATTTAGATGCACCCTTTGCATTAATTTTAATGGACAATATATCTAAATTACCTTCTGTGCTTGGGAAAGTCTCAGCCTAAGGTTTTATTTATTATTTATTGAATATTCCCTGAGTAAACAGAACTTATTAGCACAAAGATGATCTGGCAGGAAGAACGGACTTAAAAGGTACCCTATTATTCATGCAATTATACTGCCTCTCTCATTCTTTTTTATTATTGTTTGTATTACTGTAGCACCTTGAGCCCCACAACTGCGATGAAGGTCTCTGAGATGAAGTTTCTGTTTGAAGACACATTAGGAGCCAAACCCCATCCTAAGAGCTTCCAATTTAAATGGATAAGGCAAAACAAACTGAGAGAAGCCAGTGTGGAGAGAAAAAGTGTGGTGGCTCAAGGTCATACAACAGTTTGTCAGTAGAAGCAGACTGAAAACCCAGGTATCTTGAACATTTTGGTCAGTTAGACCCCACTGATTCTCTTTTTCCTCAAACAACACAGCACAGTCTGCTAATTCCTGCTCCCTGATACTTATCTGACTTGTTTCAGCAGTTCTAGTAAAATTATTCTCCTTTTTGGCTCCTCAGCAGACTCATTTCCAACCTATCAGTTTCATTTTGACAGGCCTAACATTACAGGAGAAAAAATATATATGTGTTCACAACACAAAACTCCCCCGTTATTGGATTTCCTTCACTGGACCCGCGGAAACACAGTGCAGCCTGATGCTTTTATAAATCATAAATCTTTAGCAACCTCTGCAAAGAACCAAACAAAGCATGAAAGCCCAAAGTTCAGCATAACAAATATGAAAATGATATACAATTTGGATCTAATTAGTGATTTAATTGCTTCATTGTCACTTGTGATGCGATGCAATGAGACTGGCTATCTTCTCTTCCTTCTTCATAAAACTGTGGTCGTTCTTACAACGTCCCCGTGCAAACAATATTGTCCTCAATCAGGAAACAAAACTCTTTGGGGAGAGGCCATTAACTGAGGCAGGAGGAATTGTTCCCCATGTTCTCTTCTGGGGCAGTCAGGGAAGAAAAATAGTCATCCTGGAGGCTCTTGCCTACTGGCTCCTACCAAGAGAGTCTTAACCTCTTTACGGCTATGTGGATATATGCTGTACGTCAAGGTTTACTGTGCCTCTGGTGCTCTGTGCAGAGTATGTGCCCTGCCACGTTGTTGGTCTCTTTTTACAAATGGAGCCCCGCTGAGGATGGGGAGGTTCGTCTTGCCTCGCCTCTCACAGCGCTGCCGGACACAGGCTTCATTCCCTTCCCACATAGCTGGGAGACATGGCAATTCGTCACACACCCCTGCCACACAGGAGGTCACGGGCTGGGCACATCTGTGAGCACAACTTGTGAGCCAAAAAGGAGGCTCTGTCCATCTAAGCATGCAGGAACTTTTTCTAATTTACTTGTATTTATTGCTTCCACTGCGTTCAACAGCGGAAATTTGACTTTACTCTCACAGTGACTTGCTTCACTAGGCCAGTTATTTAGCTGCTAAGTGTCAACTGAATACTGTTACCATTAGGTAAACTTAGGCCAGGAGGAGCCTTGCGCATCTCTTGTGTAAAGATTAGCACTGTGTGCTGTTCAACACTCGTATGGAGGTTGTGTGTGGGCTTTTGCCTACTCACTGGATAATGTGCCCCAGGAAATAGAGATGATCTAATCTCCCACTGTAGTTTCTGATGTGACACTGCTATGACAATTTTCTATGAGCTCTGTCCAAGCCTTCCTCAGGGCCACAAAGGAAATCTATACTTGGGACAAGCAGGGAGTAACCTTCCAAGTCCAACAGAGTGGCCTTTTACTAAAGGGTTGAAAGGCAATTAAAAAGGACATGCTCAAAGCCCTCCTCCCACTGAGTTTTCAGGGTTTTGTTGTGTTTTCTGATTTTATCCTTTAGGAACCATGGAGATGACAGATTCTTTTCACATCCTCATGCCAGACACAAGTGCACATCAACACTTTCATTATTTTGTTTGGCAGATTTTGACTGGATGGTTGAACACATAATTCTTTGCATATCTTGGCTACAAATACCTTTCTGCACGTGTATTTGCTAATATGAGCTATGGTACCTGAAGTAATTTTGTTCTGTCCACACTTCCCCACAAATCCTCCTGTTTGAGGGGACAGTCATGGGACGGTACCACACTCTCTTGTTTACATTTGCCATGAGCATGCTGGATCTAAAAGGGAATTAAATGGGTGCATTGTGGTCCTCTTGCCTCCAATCCTGGATGTTTATTTCTGGGAAGAAAATGCATGCTTGCTTACTTTTAATTTTAAGACAGGAGGATCGTTTAGAAAAAGCCTGTTTATTACATGAGTGTGGAGTCACATGGTCTGAAGAGTTGGATAGAAAAACCAGGAGAGAAGACAGGAGGAAAAAGGTTGCCAGAGGAAAAGGTAGCTACAAAAGACAAAGGCCCAGGCTCTTCCATCCACCAGCAATGCAGAGCATAACCCTGCTAAGCTGTTCCTGAAGCCCACTTAGATTTTATTAAAGGATGGGTGCTTTAAGATGATCTCTAATGTCTCTGCCCTGCAAGAGATGTAAGAGCACACAGGGTGCTATTGCTTTTCCCGAGGACATTGGGAAATCTCAGAGCCTCACTGCAGAAAGTTAATAATATATTTCCAAATATCAGTCACTGAGATCTCATTAAAGTCATTCTTTCCCAGGTCTCCACCCCATTTTCTATCAAATAGTTATTCCTTGAATTGAACAATTAATAAGTAATGGTCAGATTTGTACTGATCCTGTAATACTCTGTAAACTTTTAAAGACTATTTCAATATATATATTTCAACAGGCCTATTTGAAAGAAGGTTTAGTCCTGCATAGAGACAGCCTTTTGATTTGAGCAGTTTCATCAGCAGGCAGTTAAATTGGGTCACCGATGGCAGGCAGGAAAAGGACAGGGACTGAGGGAGGTAATAATAGACCAACTGAAGTTGATGTGGAACCTTTGCAGGACAGTTGCTGAGTGAAATATGGATCTGTCCCTACAGATCCTAGAAATGGGGCATGGCTGTAAGTGTGGTTCCCACTCCCCTCTTCGGCTTGCCCCCTAGCCTATAGCCCAGAGGTAGCCTGGCTTTAACCTCTGCTGCACAAAAGCAGCCCCATGTCATTAAAGTCCCAGTTTTATTTATATTGCATATCCCAGCTACCCAGAATAAATTCTCATTCCTCTTGGTGATGTTTCCATAACCCACAAGTGTGGTTGAACCCCACAACACCTGCCAGTAAAAGCTGTGCCCCTTTTCAGGTCAGTCTTGGGGACCCCAGGGAAGGAAGCCTGAGCCAAAGCATCCTGCATGCACCTACTGCCTCACCAGCCTTTCTGGCTCAGATTTATGCAAGGACAGATGTGAAATAATTACATTAATTGGTTTGCCCAACTTCTTTCTCTCCAAACAATGCCTCAGTAAACAGGGAACAAACAGCATGAAGAACAGACAGTTTTTCCCCACTGTCAGTTTTTTGGCTGTCCCCAGGAAGCACCCATGTCTTGTGGATTATCTCTCTCCCTTAGTAAGAGAATAATGTTTGGTGTCATTTCTCTTGTACACCCTGCAGGAAGCAAGAAGAGGATTTGACTCAGATAAAGATTCAAATGACCCTTGTAAAAGCAGAAAACCATGCTAGCTTTCAGAGTAACAAAAGGATGGAAGAAGTGCACATCAATACACCATGTTTTTCACTATTTTCATCTGACTTACAAATAATTTTTTAGGTAGTCTCAGCACTCTGGCATAGGGTGGAAATCACAGTGGGGTCATATAAGCCACCAATTACAAAACCTCTCTGAAATCCTGGGAGTAAAAACCTCCTTCTTTTAAAATGTGCATACTCAGTGTGTCCTGGGTGGAACTCTTGCTTCACTTCACTAGCAGTGAAATACTGCTTTGTGTGAAATGTTTGTTCTGGGGACTGTGTGTGCAGGGTTATGCCAATTCCAATATACTCGGTTTTTGAAAATTAACCCCCCCTGGTTTGTGTGTGCGTGCTGTTTCTGCCTTTTAAATGGAAGGGAGAGGTGTCCGTGCTTAATCCAAATATCACATCAAACCTGACAGCAGGAGGCGCATGTCAGCGATAAAGGGTCCAAAATAAATGGGGTTCCAGGGAGACTAGCCTGGGTTTCAGGTGGCCGCAAGACAAGGCTCACTCCTGAGACAGCTGGCCCACAGCATAAATGATGAAATCAGTGTTGTTCCTCCGGCATGCATTAGATCCATCATCCTATTTACTGTGTCCATTATTCTTTTTGCATTTGTCTTGCCTTGCATTTCTTCCCCTTTTTCTAAAGCCCTGCTAATAAAAACAAAAAAATTAGTCACAATTTTACAAGGGAAAGCAACGTATGACAGTTCCACTCCAACTGTTATCTCCCAAAATAAATTAGAAAAAAAATCCCTCCCTTCTGTCACGCAGCAACTTCCAAACTGTTACTAACAGCAGACAAAGTCCATAAATCATTCCTAAATTGCCTATCAGGCCACAGTTGGGCTTTTATCTACAAAATAAAGTAGGGCAAATATATAAGGTCTATAAAGTTTAAGGACGTACTATTTACCATTGGTAATTAAAACCCAAGTGCTCTAGAAAAGGCTCCCTGTTACAGTGGACTCCAGGCTGGCGGAAATGGGCACAGATCCATTAGCCACAATGAGGCAAATAGCATTTATTTTAGCTGAAGATTAATTCCTTACACATCTTATTTTGCTACCAAAAGAAGCAGGTGGTACTGTCCTTCCTTGCCTTATATAATCCCAAATTGATTTCAGTGGGACTCCTTGAGTTGCAAGGTGCTGCTCAGCTGGAGTAAGGATGGTGGTGTTTGGCCTCTGGTGTGCAATAGATTATTTTTTTTTTAAAGCCTATAAAACCAGACATTTTCTTTATATACTCTTTTCAAGGACTAGAATGCAAGTAGTCATAAGTCTCCACATCATTTGTTTTCCTTGTATTTTAACAGCAATGACAACAGATGGAAATAGCCCTAACTGTGGAACGAGCTGATGCCATTGGCTTCCACAGGTATTCATACTAATGAAAGGGTTAAGACAATGGAGTGATCCCTGTCCCTTCCCAGGACACATAGCGTGCTAATGTCAGACTTCTGAAGTCACACTATTCTGTCAGCTCTCTCCCTGTCAAGCAGGTGGTGAGTGAAAAGTTACTCAAGGATGATGTTATGTACCCTTCATGAATTATGCATCTTAAACAAACTTACATGATCTGAAGCACTCAAGTGGAAGCCTTTTAGCTAGAAGCAGGCCACTGGAGAGCTTAGCTACAGATCTCCGATGATGCTTTAAAATAGCTCACTGTAGTATGTCTGCTCTTGCTCCCTCTTTGACTCAGTGGCCCATGCTTCACTTCATTCACTTGCTGCAGCTGCAATGGAGCTTCTGAAGTCCCTGTAGGAAAGACCCATCTTAAAACATCTTTAGTGGTTAAAAAGACTATGCTTCTTTCTGCTGGGGTTTTGTCTTTTGATGGGCTTGGGAGGGGAAAATGCCACCTTGGTTTGGTTTTGTTTTCAAAGAGGAAGCAGGAGAGACACAAATTCTGCCAAGGTCATTGTTTTTTCCCTTTCATGAAAAGATAATGAATGTTATTTCAATATTTGCTCTCAGTGAAAGGGAATCTTGCTGTGTCTTCATTGCAGCTATGAGCTGTTTGAGGAAATGCATTAGTCACTGTGTCACCTAATCAGCCTGTGACAATATTACCTGGCAATAATTAATTGTTTCCTCTTCAGGATGCATTACTTGGGTGCAAAATACGGCATTTCATTTCTGATCCTCTGCTGATAATCTGGTGGGAAGATGGGTGTATTGCCTACTTGCATTCCACAGACCAAGAGTTTTCAGCACCTGAAGCTCCTCAGGCAGAGAGAAAAATTAACTTTTTAAAGTTAAATTAATTTAACTTCATCCCTTGGGATTCAAGCTGTGTTGGCAGTGCTAATACATCATCTGACTTTTCCTTTTTCTTATGTATTTCATTGTCCCTCCATGTAAAGAGCAGCAAGAACCGTTAACCAAGGACACTGTTCATCCAAGTTTGTCTTGATCCTATGCAACCACCAGCCACGGGAAGCTTACTACTCATCTCTTCAAGCCAGGAGCAAACTCATACTCATTAAACCCCCAGTGGCACCATTACAGCTGCTGGCTCCTGGAGAAGCCTGAGATGAACTATACATCCTTCTCAGTGGTAGAGGGTGGAGGTCTGCAGAGCAACTTGTGACCTGACCAATCCTGAGTGGCCAAATCACCCTGCTCCTGACCAATCCCATGTGGCCAAATCACCCTGCTCCTGACCACTCATCCCTGCCCACCTTTTGCTATTTAAAGGCTGAAAAATGATATGGTTACCTTCCCCCTACTGTCAGGTGTCTCCTCTGGCCTGGTGTCTATGTCTTTTGCTTGTGTCTTCTGGTCCTGCCTCTTCCTGTATGATGGAGCAAGAGATGGATTTGGGAGATGCAGCTTCTAATGTAAAAGGTCAGATTTTGATTTGGTGTGATGGTGCTGTGATTGAAGTCACTGGGGCTCCTCATTGTTTTCAGTTGTGGGCAATCCTTGAGAGATGACTTACTTGTGGGGGCTGTGGGTGAGTAAGTTGGAGGTATGAGACTCTGTGGAAACAGCATTGGGAATAGTTATATTATTCAGAATAATTCTATTATTGCAACAGTGCATTTGGGGAACCAGTATGACTGGGTCCAACTGTTTTCCAGACTTGTGAAGTGGTCTTATTTTTATCTTGTCAAGCATTTTGGGAAATATATTTTCATGGGGTACTTTGAAAAAAATGCTTAGCTTAAAAAAGTTCTTTTTCCAGCTAGTACTAATATTTTTTTTGCAAAGCTACAGAGGGAAAATAATCAATTTTCTTTAATGATTCGTAACAGGGTGGGGTAATGGGGCCTTTCCATGTTTCATGCTATGTCAAAGATGCAGTTTGTATAAGTCTGCCAAAAAAGCAAGAAGGAAGAAAAGAAAATCTGAGATGCCTCAGTGCACAAAGATAGAATTGCTTGGTTAAAAATTGCAGGACATGTTGCTAAAACTTAGAAAATATTGGACGCTTTGCATACTTATTTGTAGTGACTTAATCTGGTAATATGCTCTGTACTGGGAGTTCAGATAGAATAACCAAGGTTTGCTAACTTCTCTAACAAAGGCTTGTGTTTGGAAAGCCTGGTGAGGAATGTGGGTTTGTGTGTGACTTTCTGCCTCCTGTGTCTGAGTCTTGGGTCAGCATGGAGTTGGGGCAGCTAAGGTGGGACCTGACTGTCCTCTGAGGTGGATACTCTTTAGGTGTTTTAGTTTCAAAGGATGTTGCTACAGCTAAGAAATTTTAAGGCTCTGGTTTGAGAGACAAAATTTTTTGGGAAACAGAATTCACTTCTTGTGGTACAAAGTTGCTTGGTTGGATTTGTACTCTCTCCCCTTCGTTCTAAGGGTGATGTAACAGTCTAATGATGAAGACTATACTTAAAAATTCATGTTTCCTATGAAAATCACAATTCTGCCTCTGTGCAGGTTGCCAGACCTATTTTTGTCTTTGCAAAATATTTTCCCTTCAACTAAAGATTTCTTGAAGTTGAGTTTCTTGTGGGGGACATAATGGGGACTGCTGTATGTATGGTGTGATTAGCTCTTTCATGACTGCAGTTTTGACTGAAGGGCATAAAGAATTTTTTTTAATGGTTATAAAGAGTGTATCAAGTGGCTGAGGAAAGGCATCCTTTCACCACCTTTGTGATTTTGCAAAAATTGCTGGGAATACAGCTTGTTATAAAACTTCAACAGCTTGGCCCAAAGCAAATGACATGGAGAGAATTTGAGTTGTAAGAATCTAGATGCAGCACTTTCCTCCATATTTCTAAAACTAGTCTGAGACAGTCTAGCTGGCCAAGCAAGGGTTGAATTGTCAACTTATCCTCAAGAGAAGAGCTAGCTTTGAGTGCAAATGTTTTTTAAAAAAAAACATCAGAACAAAAAAGCAGCTCAGCTTGACCCTTCAGGATCCCACCTTTAATCACTACTTTGATCAGCCTTTTCCCCATGGAGTTACTTCTGTGCTAGAAAACATCCCCCCTGGCACGCAAGCAGGCTCCTTTTGGGCTGGAGCACAGCAGTCTGTAAGATGCCCAGCAGAGCAGTGTGCTCCTGGGGGCTCTTATTGCTCCAGCTCTGCCCTTGGGTCACCCTCGTTGTTTCTGGACATTCTCATCCTCAGATAAGACATTAAATCTATAAAATCTGTATAAACCAAAATGATTTGGTTAATGTGCCTGTAAGGAAACTCTGGAAAAATCCATTCTGAAAATAGATTTTTAAAATCTGATTTTCTCAACTGTAGGTGTATTGAAAATACAAATTAGAAATTTGGAAAGCAATTACTGCAGTTACTTAAGGTTAGCAGTAAGTTGGCAAGTCCTTGGCTTCTTTGAGGCCAATCCACTACCCACATGATTGCATAGGTTTCTTGGGAAGGTAGGGAGGAAGAAATGGCAGTTTGTAAATTGGCCTTGATTTTCTTCACTGACTTTCCCCACTGTTCACAGTTGTTCTCCTATGACATTTTGCCTTGGAAGTCATTCATATCTGCTTAGTGCTGGACACTTATTGAAAGTTTAAAGTCATTTCTCCAGCTGTATTTTGACCAAACTCTGCTTTGACACTCCATGAGCCAGATTGTGGCCAGAGCCCCTGGTGAAAGTCTGCACCCAGGTGGGAAACTCAGAAGCCAAGGGCTTTGCTGAGACCAGAATCTGACATTTTAGCTGAGAACATCACACTCATTCTTATTTAATCATCCTTTTTTTTTCAGAGCCAGTTAAGGTGACATTAGAAAGCCAACCTACAGCTATTTCATCACAGTAAATAAAGGGAAATTATAATTATGTAATGAAATTAAGTCCTAGTCCCTAGTTCCCTGGCTAATCCCATGGAATAGAGTGGGTCTATTCCTCCTGTCTCCCTTGAATGTTACTGAGAGTAAGCCTGCAATATTCTTTGGAGTGTTTAATTGAGGTTTTTCTTTAAGGGGAAAATCTAATTTAAACCTAGATTTTTCCAGTTTTGTATGGTTAAGTAAAAAAAAGTGCATTTATAAAACAAAAAATAATATTTAATTCTTACAAAAGGGTTCAAGTATATTTTTAAGCATGTGTAATGTCCTTGATTTTACTTGGAGGCACTCAGTCAAACCTTTCCAAAATATCTTTTAAACTAAACTGCATTAAATCTCTGGAAAAAACAATCTATAGAACTAGACTGGATTTAATTGATTTTACTTTCCTTATTTAGAGGCAAAAATCAAATTACTGCTTTTATAGTCATGAATAACCATGCCTGGAAAGAGGTAAATACAATTCAACAAATTCATTTTACACTGGTGTCTAGTATTCATTTAGATACTTTTCCCTAGCTTTGCTATGTAGACAAGTTCTATGCCAAGGTAAATTTAGAATAAATCAAAAGTTATTCCAGGATTTCAAGATTCAGCAAGGCAAAAGCAAAGCTGACTTGAGCAAGTATTGGCTCTTGTGTGGAGCAGGGGGTTGTTCTATGTGACCTTTAAATATCCCTCCCTCTCCAAATTACTCATGTGCACCAGTGTAACTGAGCACACTATTTTACTTGTCCTCACTACCAACTTATTTTTAGAGCTGCATTTTTATAATAGGGCTCTTTAAATATTTAACTAGAAGTACTGCTATATTTTTCAAGGTTCCACATATTTTTTTTAAATATAGAGGTGGAAAACAGATAATTATGTGGGCAAAGTGGCATTCTATCATGTGATGATAATATCTCAGCTAGGTTTTTAAAGCCCCAAACTTTGTTTTAAATTTAAGCAAACTTAAGCTGTCAGAATAAATCTGCTCCATTATGTATAGGGATAATGTTAAGGCCTTTCCTTTGTTTGGTATAGACAAACAACACTGCAAAAATACATTGAGACATTTAAAATGCTCTTGGGATAACAGAGTCCATTTAAATCAATAGGAAAAAAGTCACAAAATCTGGGTTTTAGAGGTTTTGGATTTACAAGAACCCTTAGGGAAGAATTTTTGGTAGCACTTGTGTTGTTGAATTACATGGGCGCTTTATAAATCTCACCCTTTATCTCCAGTAAAGTCTCACAAATGCAGTCTGCTGGGTTTGATTTACTCAGACTGGCAGGGTTTCCGTGGCTTTTTCAGGCAGGCACTTACTAAGCAAGGCTCTGAACCCTCCCCTGCATTTCAGAGGGCCTTCTGAAAGGTGATGATTTCTAGTTGCTGCTTCTCAACCACACTGCCTTCATATCCTCTGTTTAAAAGCATTATGCCTCTCTGGAGTAACACCTGCTTACCTTTATCAGTCAGTGAAATAATTCTGATTACTAGAGGTAGAAACCTGTTTCCCATTCACACAAACACAGAGATGTCCTTTGGTGTCACCCTGGGCCAGCTTTCATCTGTATGAAGACCCTATGTTGCCTTCAAACTTGCCAGTGCCACAGGACTTGCTAGTTAACTGTGAAATTATTTTGGTTACAAAGCTGAACAAAGTCCTTAATGTTTCACTGAAACACTTTGTATGAACTTGAGAAAAATAATTAGATGGACTTTCAGCTCTTTTAATCTTGTCTGCAAAATACTTTGAGTTCAAGTGTCAGATATTGGTTAGAATCAAAAAGAATAAGGAAAAAATACAAAAAGAACAAGGAAATACTTAGGTTTAAAATGATAGATTACATTATTCATCGCTTTGCTCCAGTCACTTTGCAGCTAGCTGCAATAACCAGCTTGGGACCATGCAAGTGCTTGCTGGAGGTGCACAGCACAGGACTTGAAGTAACCTGAACAAGCTTCTTATTGTCAACTTTTGTTCCAACCAGGACAATTTCGATTTTGCAGCCTTTGAGAAATGATCTGTCTAAACCAGAACATGGAACAACTAACCAAGAAACAAAGGAGTTGCCTAACTTTCTTCACTGAAAAGTACCCTTATGTGCATCCTCAGAGGATCTAGCTTGTTTTGAACCAAGTCTTCCCAATCTTCCCCTAGAAATATTGTTAAATGGTGGCTGACCTGGCTGAAATAGGACTTTTATCAGCTGAGAGAATTTTAGGTTAAGGGGAAATCTGTGCTTATAATAGTCTTCCTAACAGACTTAATTTATTCTTGTCAGGGCATGCAGCACCCATTTTTAGATGCATTGAGCTGATTGTCTATTTTTTAATTGCATCAGTAATATTTTATATGTGCTGAAGTGGTATTAAAATTTAAATTATTTCAGCAAGCTAATAATTTATTTTCTACCTGGCAGACAGACAGTCTCTCATGCATAGGAGTAGACAAGAAGAGAGAGACGTGTATTAGATGTACTTTAAGACCAAAGCACCTTCTGCAGTCCTGGAGGGTGAAGAACAGACACTTTGATATAGTCATTGTGGTTTATTGATCCTATTAACATTATCTTGTGGCAAAATCAATGCTGGAGTTTCAGTCTTGCAGGAGACATGTAAATGAACAGATAAAAAACCATGCCAAGGCAAATGGTTTCCTGATGGATAAGGAGATATGAAAAGAAATAACGGGAGGAAGGTGTGTGTTAAGCACAGACAGTTGGAGACAGAAGACTGAGTGCAGGACCCTGGTAAAAGTTGTCATCAAAGTTTGATGCAGAACATGGTCCCCTGAAAAATCTCTTCGTGAACTGGGATGTGAAGTGCTGACAGCTCCTGTTAGTTGGACAAACTCTGGGCCCATGTGGTCCCTTCTTGTCTCAGATCTGCACAAATGGTGTGTGTATGCAAGTCTTGCATGTGTCTGCACAGGGTCCATCCAGGCACACAGCAGCAGAACATCCTGTCACTCATAAATCAAAACTAAACACAAGCAACTGTAGCACGTGGGTAGTGCTTTAACCAGCTCAGTACCCCGTTACATGGGGGTTTCCACTTTGATTACTTTATATGCTTTCCTAGAAAGCCAGGCTGTCACCCTCAGCTCCTCTACTGTACCTGCAGCCCCACATTTGGGGTTGTCTTAGCCCAAATTTGATGACATCATCCTGGAGATGCTGCTGGCCCCCAGTGCCTGTGCTTAGGACCTGGAGCTGCAACCAGTGGAGCAAGACTCTGGGTGTACCTGGGGTCCTGACTTCTCAGCCCTACAGTGCTCCTGCTATTTATGTACAGAATAAGGAGAGCATCATGTTTGGCACAGGGGGTGCTTTCAGGCAAGGTCCTGGTGGTCCCCTGAACCTCCTCCATGGAGTGTGGGAACACTGGTCACCAGGAAGGGATGTGATGCCTGGCATGGCATCTGCATGGCCTGATGAGCAGATCCTCTGCCATGCCTTGGGTTACAATATAGGTAAAGGCAAAGCAGAAGGGGGTTGTGCTCAGTCCTGTTTATTCTAGAGCAAACAATGTTCACTCTGTCATCTGAAATCATTCATCTGAAATTCTGTTCAGGCAAGATGATTTGATGGGTGTATCTCTTGTTACAGCATCTTTCCAATAAATAAAAACAACCCTAAACCAACCCCTATAGCTCACAAAAATACACAATGACTAAACAAATAGATCAAGACTCATTAATAACTACAGACTCCATTGCCAGTTTAACATGAGGAGAAATTTAATTGGGACCTAGACTGCTTTGTGTGGCTTCGTTAATGTAATTGAGTAATACATATTGATTTTTCATGGGGCTCAAATCTTTTTTCTTCATCTAGTATAAGAAAGCTTGTTAAAGAATTATTAATCACGCTATAATAGCGTTAAGATTTTTGCTCTAATTAAAACCATAAATTCTTTATTACATCTTTATTTTAATTAGACATCTAGAAAGACAATAATTTTTACAAGAAAACTTGTACAATAAAATTACCCCACTTAGCAATGCTTCGAAGAGCCTGTGCTTAGGACACACAGACTCCAACAGGAGTTCCTAAATGAAGACATGTGTGATTCTAGTCATAATCTGAATTAAAGATGTCCTCTGAAAGTAATTAAGTAACTTTACAGTGAGATGTCTGTGCAACAAAACCAGGTTCATCCACAGGAGTAAGACTTTACTTTCTCTTCTTGTTTTTCTTTTGTCTTTTAAAAATCTATGATTGAGGAAGCATGTTCTGAAATTTAAAGAGTTTAATCAAAGGTTTAAAATATAATCCTACTGTAATGAAAAAAAAGCTTATTGTCATAGCCACCTTCTGGTATTTTCTTTTGGGTGTTTTTATTCCTGCTGTGATAGGTATGCTTTGCCTGCCAGGAGGAATTAAAAATAAGCTTATTTCCTCATCTGTGCCAAAGGACGTGATACTTCTCTCATTTAACCTATTGGGAAACTGGGTCCTGGAGAGCAGAGTCTGGCCTATGGTTTGTGAGTGGGTTTTAGTTTAACTGAGTTCTATGGGTCTTTGTTACTAGAATTTGAAGATTCTTTAAAAGCACACAGTTTCACTTCATTATTTTAAGATTAAAATTATTTCTGTATTATGAAATAACATGATAGTTTGAAATGTTAGCTAATCCACGTTTTGCTTGGTTTTAAGTCCAAAATTTGATCAGAAAGGTCAATGGCTAGCTGAATTCACACTGAAACTTTTCTTAGTATCTAAACATAGTTAGGAGTTCACCTTATCCCAGTTCAGGATAAAACATCTCAGAGGACTCTATGCTCACAGAGGACACCTTATGAGCTCCCACCCTTGAAGATGGAGTGTGCCAGAAATCCTTATGATGACTCTGCAGTCTGTTCTTGTGATGGGCACTTTGTTTATGGCCACAGCCCTATTGCAGCCAGGTGAGGAACCTGAACAAAACCAAACATGATTTTATCCATGGTTATTCTAGGGGAGAAAGGTACCTCGTTGTGGGGCAGACTGTAAACTGTGGATGTGCACAAAGCACCAGGTGTAACCTGCAGTGATACGCGTGTAACAGAAATGAATGCCCATCTTCCATTTTCCTTGAAGAATCTTCATTGTGTCTCCTTTCATATCCCAGAACACCACTTCAGAGTGATGTGTTACTATTTAGACCTACAAGGTCTGATTGAAAAGCCAGCTCGTAGCCTAACAGTTGGTAAATGGTAAAAAGATAGGGTTATTTGCCACTAACTCTTCCACTCATCACTAAAGGAAGCCAGTGCACGGCCCCATGCATTGCCTAGACATGTCACTTGTCAGATAATGTCTTGATGGTCAGTCAAAACAGATGAAATAAGGTGTTGCTGAGGGGTTTATTATAGTGGCAATTAGATCTGCAGCCCTGGCTGTGATCCTTACCTGTGCTAAGCTGTGACTGCCCATCTGAGTGCTGCCACAGAGGTACCTGAGGGGTGCAGCCTCAAGCTGCTCTGAGGGCTGAAACACAGGAAGAGGGACTGGTACATTCTGTGTGTGTGTGTGTTTCTCCTCTCTTTTGCCTGTTTTTTTACACCTGCCACTTTTCCAGTGTTTATAATGGTTCTGTTCTTCTGTGGTTATTGCTTTAAATTAACCTTTGCTTGCTTACAGACTAGAGTGCTGGTGGTTTAGCATCTCCAAGGCATGACAGATGATGGCACAGTACATGAGCTCAAAGCATTGCATTCATCTGGGGCCTGAACCAAACCCACTGGCCTGGTCTGGTCCAGATCATGGAGAACCTTTCCATTGGTTTCAGTGGGCTGTGAATCAGGGAATTGTGACATGGTGGAGGAAACAAGTTAATTTAGGTGGGAATGGATATGTTTGAAAGACGTGGACATAGTCCCTAGAACAGTCTGCCTTGGCAATGCATAGCAGTCAGTGGAAGGATGATAGTACCAGCTTTCATCTAAGTGATAATGAAATTATGGGGGTGGGGGCAGAGGAAAACCTATGCTTGAGATGCAGAGGGCTGTCTGCCACAGATAGATTAGCAAATAGATCAAACAGCATTGCCAGCCACGCACTCCTCTGCCTCAAACATTTCACTTATTCGGCAGTCTTTGTGAAGTTTGCAAGATGTATCTGCCCTGGCTCCCACTTTAGAGAGTGGGAACACGATGGTTTTTTTCAAGCTTGAGTTCTGAGGCTTTGCTTTCCTGATCTGTCTTTGCTTAGCCTGAAAACAACTCAGCAGGTCTTCTGTGGGAATTAAGCAAACAGACGGCAAAGCTGGGAGTACGTTTTGAATGCTCGAGTTGAGCAGCTGAAGAGGGGAGTGATGTGCATCGACAGGAGCACAGTTTAAGCTGTGTCCTTCTGTGAGGCAGAGTTCTCTGTGCTTCTGGTTTTACTGTTGCTGCATAGGTAAGCTGCAGCAGAGCAGTGTTTGGCATTGTTTGTAGCTTGGCTGGTTCCCTTAAACATGATCTAGGTTTTGTTATACAGGCGAAGTCTATTGTGATCTATGAACCTGGGTTCACTGAGATTTTTTTTTTCCCCCACCCAAAAACTGGATGAAGTGGTCAGGATTTACACTAAATATTGCTAACAAGCAGAGCCAGAAGGCTGCAAGTGGAAAACATTAAATATCATTAATTTATAAATATATTAAAAGTTATTAACTGAAGAATAATTAGCTTGTAGAGACTAAATTACAGTGAGCCACTCAGGTGAATTAATTTGATCAGTCTCTGAAAAACATCTTGAAACATGGGGAAACCTTCAGGCATGCCTATCAAGAGAGCAGATAACTAATCAATCTTCTTGCTACACAAATAGAAATAGGCTTCCTGTTATGTAGGAAATTATGTTATTTAGCCTGTCAATACATTTCAGATAAATCAAAAGAGGTTTTTGACATCTCTGGCTTTTGAGCTCTGCAACATGCTTAAGACATTCTGTTCCTTCAGTGGCAGTCCCTGGGTGGATATCATAATCAAAGATTCAATATCTATTTCTTTAAGAATCAAACAACATACATTAAGCAATTATTTACTCAGATAATTTGTATGTATTTAGTACCCCTAAGTCACTGATGTTGTTATAGATATAATCTGTTTCCACTCTTTGAGAAACAAAACCCCTCTCTTACTGTTACAGATGTCAGGGAATGGTTAGTTTCTCACAAACATGATGGAGATATCAGATGGCACTCCTGAGCAGCAATATAAAAAAGGAAATGCTTAATGAAAATGTGGAACTCATGGCTGCAGGATGCGGGGATTTAAAAGCAGTGAGAAATTAATTGAAGGAAAAAGTCCATTGGTGGTCATTAAATGCATCTTTAGCTTTCAGATTTCTAGCAACTGGGGACACTGGTTAACCTGAGAGCAAGCAGTCATTGTAAGAAATAGGATGTCTGTTACTGGAGGTTTTGGAGGGCAGATACTAGGCCAAGTGTCCCTGTCCTGTTAGGCATGGACCAGTGAGGAACACAGGAGTTTTTTCCCTCCCCTCCTGATTCTGCTGTGGGTGATGGGAGCAGAGCTTTCTAAGAAAATGGATTATATTGAGGCCATTTTATAGTAGTGCCCATTTCAAAGTGTTCAGATCCCTTATTCCTGTGTAGTTCCTCTACTCTGGGTCCTTGTGGTGACTCTAGAGTCTCAAATCTACCCCACCTTCTCCCAGCCTTGGGGGATCAGTAGAGATAGTCTTTCTACAGCTGCCTTGACCTTTCCCTTAATGCTGATCCTCCAAAGTGAATAACTCCAGACCCTCCCCATCATGCATGTAGATTGTGGGGTGATATAAACCACGTTTTTCCATTCCCACAGGGTTACTCTGGCTTCCTAACTCATGACCTGGCACATATGCTGAAACACCTCCCCTCCTGGTCTCCTCAAGCAGGAGCTAACTTCCTTTGTCATTCCAGCTGAGTAAGCCTATAGCAATGTGAACCACATACTCACTCACATGTCTCAGAGCAGTGTGATAGGGCTGCAGGAAGAATAGACAGAAGACATTTTTCCTCTATTATTACAGCTCCTGTCTGCACTATGGATCTTTATTGCACAATCCCCACTTGTTCTGCATTCAAAATGTCTCCACAGATGTGGATGCAAATTCCACACATTAGTACACTGACAGGTATTTAATATGAGCAGAGAAAGCCAGGTGAAGATTGAAATCTTCAATCCTTTAGACATCCACATGAGCAGTGGAACTCCTGTTATAAATGCCTGTTGACAGTGCAGCTGAACTCCAGGTTCACAGCAGTAGAGAGGCAGAGATTTTATTGCTTCTGTGGACTGAGAACAACCCGAAGGCTGCTTGTGATGATGCAGCTTACCTAATATGGATGAGAAATAATTGGTGAGCCTGGGCTCCTCACAGCTGCAGGACCTCTGGCACAGGTCCTGCCTGCCAGCCCTGAGTTGGGGTGCATACAGATCACTCTGCTGACTGCTCACAGGGTAACTGGAGAGAATTTTACCTGCCTACTGTTCCTTGTGCTGAGCTCTGTTGACAGAAAAAAGTCAGTGTGGTAACCAGCAAATAAGTTGCATGGGAAGATGCTTTCCTTGCTTCCATGGTATTGTGAGCCAAATCGTGTCAGGTAGCTCTATACCTGCCCCCTCAGCCATGACATCTCTACCCCCCTTCCCCAGCCCCTGCCTGCAGTATGCTTTTTGCTTCATCTGCCATCTGATCAGAGGCTGAATCTTCCCCTTGTTGTCTCATTTTGCCTGTCCTGTGAGAGCAGAAGAGATGGCGAGTTTATTTGGTGGTGCTTTGTGGGCAGCCAGGGAAGGTGTTTGCCAGTGGGAGCACTCTGTCCAGCCTGCTGTCTCCTGGGTTTGGAAGAGCTATTTTAGCTGTGAAACCCCCAAAGTGAACACCTTACTTGTGCCCAAGCCCTCAGCTCTCAGATTTGTAGGACCTGAGACCCTGAACTCACCTCCAGCTCTACCACCACTCAGGACAGATGGCTCTGTGCCATAGCTGAATTAATAACCCCCAGTAAAAGCAACGAGAGGGAGAGGCAGCTACAGTACAGAAAGTGTTTTGTCCATCAATTACCCCCAATTCTTCATCCAGCAAGATTAAAGGCTGTTTGTTTGCAGTTATGTGTAATGTCATGCTCTGTTTGTCATCTTAATAGCTCTCCTGGGATCATAAGACATGCCTAAATGCTACAGTGCTACCTTTCAGAAAACAGCCTACTAAAACTAATTAATAGTGCACCCCGGTTAACACATGCAAACTTGGCATTATTAGTCTAATTAAAAGGATTTTAACAATCTGAGTTCCCTTCTCTCTCCCCCTCACAGGTTCCAACATATGCAAGTCAAGTAAATTAAACCCATTAATCACCATTGGTGCAAATGATATAGGTGCCTGTTACATGGGCTCATCTCTGAAGAGAGACACTAACAGGCCTCATTATGTTTAATTTCACTCCATAGCAAAGCATAATAAATACAAATTGTAACATCACAATAAAATATTTAATTATTCACGAGTTTGGTAAGGAACATAATTAGCTTACTGGTATGTGTCTTCATTTGGGTGATAATGGATCCAATTTAGGAGCTTAACCATTTCTGGGAAAAGGTTGAAAATTAGAGTTTCTCCAGGACTTTATTGTTTAATTGTAAAGTGAATGAGGCCATTTTCACATGGCCTCCGTTATGTGCCATGGAGAAAGGTGTGAGGAGCCCAGGCTGTTGGTGTTACAACGTGCCCCATGTACCTGCAGCTCTCCTGCCTGTGAACAGGCTTGGGCTGATCTCTTGTCTGGCAGAGATATCAGAAACTCAGGGCTGATGGTGTTTCCAGAGGTGATACAAGAGCAATCCTAAGGAATAAGATGTCAATAGTTTAATAGTGAATTTTTGATTTGCTGTAAAAAGACTCTGCTTTGGGTTTTGCAGCTGATCTGAAATTAAAGGTTTCCATTCATAGAATCATAGAATGGCATGGGTTGGAAGGGACCCAAAGGATCATAGAGCTCCAACACCCCTGCCACAGGCAGGGCCACCAACCTCAGGCCTGGATCTACACAAGGTTGCCCAGGGCCCCATCCAACCTGGCCATTCAGTCACATGGAAGACATAGCTTCCCCTGCAGTTGGGGAAGACCTGCCAGAGCATCACAGGTGGTAGTCTGTCCCCCATTTGCAGAAGGGATGGACTGGATGGAGAGCAGGTTTACTTGCCTACCTACATCCCTGGATACAACCCTGGCCACATTAAAAATGTCCTTGGAGCTGCTGGTGGGTGGGCCTCTGGTGAGTGAAGGTCATGTTGGTGCAGGTCCAGGGAGCAGGAGTTATCCGGTACCAGGCAGTGCACCAGGTTGCGACCGTCCCAGCAATTTAGTGGCTGCTGTTTGCTTTTATGGGATCCTGGTTTTATTTATTTTATGTTCTTCTCCTTGCACGTATTTAGGTGGCAGATGTGTATGTTCCTTAATCTCCTCCTCATTACCGTATGAAATTGTAGCTGCGTTTTGACAGCTTTCAGACAAAGATAAAAGAGAAGAGGAAAACTTCAAACGTATGGAAATTTGCAGAGACCCTGGGCTGACTCCTGGTGGGGAGATCACTGAACACAGAGTTAGAGGAATTAGTTAAGACTGGTGGCCTTTGAGTTCATGGTGCCTGAATGCAGATGTAAGGGAAAGCGTTGCTGAAGCAGTCGTGATCCCAGCTTTCGATTATGTATCCTACTGAAGTGAAGGGGGCTTAGGAGTAGATTAATGCTCTGAACAGATTCATTCAAAATTGTATTTCCAATGCACTTTCCATGCACCTCTGCACTGTAACCTTTGCTTAAGGGGGGGAAAATGTACCAGGAAACCTAGGATGTCCTGGAACCTGCATCATGCAAATAGTACAATTAAAACTTAGTTTGCAAGTTAATTAAGAATGGGGAGATTGTTTGGTTTGGCAGAATGTACTGTCTGGCTGCAAAGGCAGTGGGAGCTTTATGTCAAAATTGAGAATAAGGCTCTGTATGTTTATTTAGTTTGAATGATTTTGCATTATTTGCAATACCCATTTTATTTCCCTTACCGTGATGTCCCCTTCACCATCTCCCATTTCTAAATAGGTTTTCAAAGAATCCCCTAAAACACGAATTATATCATCTTTCTGAAGAAGGCATTCAGATCAGTGCAAGAGAGTGTGAATATAAATTTGCAGTCAACATTATAAATGCGGTGTGAGTGTTATTTCTTCCTCCACTAATTCTTCTGAGCAAGATTTACTGTCTCAGTGAGGTTTTTTTAAATAAATTAAATATAACATGAACTAGATAGTTGTTCACATGGAGCTAGAGCTAGAAAGGCTCATTAATCACTAGTTTAAATCCCAGAGCATCCAGTCATACTAATTAATGATTCAGTGCTGAACTTTACTCCCACAGTGGCAGCAGAACCGAGCTATTACCCATCTCAGCTGATGGGGACCAAGTGAGTTGGAGGAAATGAAATGGCACTTTGGGATGGTGCAGCAGGGCTGCTGGTACCCAGGCAGCTCCATACTGGCCTGTGCCCACTGCGTGAGGAACTCTGGTGGTCATTAATGCTTAGTGCAGCCACTGCCCAGTAGCCCCATTTGCAGCTTTTGGCCCATGGTGGGTTTAAGCCACAGCCTGGTGGTACAGGTATGAGGTAACGAACTACAGGGCAACACTGCACCTCTATGGGGTGAACTGCTTCCAGTTGCTCCTCCTCAAATAGTAATGGGCCTCCAAGTAAGAAACGAGATTTAAAAGGGTCCTGTAGGCTAAGCTGGGCATCTGCAAGGGATAGAGTTCGTACCTGTCTCTAGTGGGTGCTCCTGAGATTGTTCAAGTAAAACGGAGCATATTTATGTGGGATGAGGGTTTCCAGCCCATCGGATTCCTGGGAAGCTGCTGGGTAAGGTGCTCCTTTTGGCGGAGATGAAGCAGCCCAGGAAGGGGAGTATTTTAAAGCCATGCCTATGCAGGGTGCCCAAGGTCTCCTCTGAATCCTGTCTGGGGTCCTGATACTTCATGCACAGGAACAGAGCAGCTTTTGTGCAAACAAGTGCCTAATTAAAGGCTGCAGAACTGAAACCCATTCTCATAATAGGAAAATCATAAATCATAATCCTATTACTCAAATGAATTTACCTGCTCTTTAGGGCTACATTAGTTCTGTATTTCATTTATCTGTGTTTAAGGCAAATAATTCACACTATTTCAGCACTTTTTTTTCCCCTGCTGTAGTATTTTAGCATGTAAATGCTTTGTATTCCTCACAAATGCCAAGGAAAGGACAATGTCTTTTAGTTCTGTTGTGGGTGCTTAGGAAAGTGTTTTACCCTGCCTTAGAGAACAAGGAACACGCTCAGGCCCTAGATAAGCAAAGCAACAAATTACAAACTTCCCCTTGCCTACAGTCCTGCTGCCTGGAAGTAAATGAATTTGGTGGGGTTGAACTTTGCTACTTTGGAGACAGTAGTGTTTTTAGTTCTTCTTAGTTTTGTTACAAGCAGATTCTTACAGGAGAAAGTTAGCTTGAGCATAGTGGATGGAAAATCTGCTGAGAATAGATTTTGCAGCTGCATTGTTGTTTTGGATGTAAATGTTTTTGTCAGCTGTTGTTATAATTAACCACTGGATCTCTTAGGGCTCCCCTCACCAAATTCTTAATGCAGAATCTGGGTCTTTGTAGCAAATAATTTTTATTCTTGTTGATTTTTAGCCTGGCTAGTGGGAACTGGGAAATTTGGGCATATGTAATTTGAATTATTTCATGAAACATTTAACAAGGGCCTA
The DNA here is from genome assembly GCA_020800305.1 of Porphyrio hochstetteri. NCBI lineage: Eukaryota > Metazoa > Chordata > Aves > Gruiformes > Rallidae > Porphyrio > Porphyrio hochstetteri. Next base: position 11,943,131 of record CM036916.1, on the reverse strand, counting down.
TTTCATTCTTCAGTAAGGCAAGTTGATATAAGAAGCATGATGTTATGCTTAATGTAAATCATAATTATTACCAGGTGCATCACTGAACTGGGAAATTGTGCTAAAAATGTAAGTTTTGCTCCATTTCATATTGAAAAATTACTTTGCAGCCTGACAGCCATTAATCTCTGTTACAGGAATGTTATTCTTTATTTTGGTAAATTACAGCACGAACACATAACAAGCCATAAATTATCAGGCCATGGGGGTCCCCTTCACTGAGTTAAGTGGGGCTCAATCAACCTCTGATGGAGAGAAGAACCAAGACACCTACACCCCATGCCCCCACCGCAGTGTGGCACTTCAGCCCCCCATGTAGGCAAACCTGCAGCAGCTCTGTCCCTTGAGATTTGTCTTCTGGACATATCTAAAATTTTGTTGTAACAGTGCTCAGCATCTTCATAGTTCCCATGAAGCTGTAGCCTGGAGAGATTTGTTAGTTGGGTGCTCTTCATCTGTTGGCATTACCAAATTCCCTCTCAAAACAGGCTATCTCATAAAGTAAAGCTTCAGGAAGAGATCCCTTTTTATCTAACAGCTTTGTTCTTAAAGCAGGATGGGGTATCTGTGTTTGGTATCCAGCTCTGCAAAGTGGGGACGCAAAACTGCACCTCTTTTTTTTTTTTTTTTCAATCCCTAGGGGATGGATTGGCTAATTCAAAAGAGAAGCTCCAAGGACTTCCTGAACTGTAATAAGGATGATTTTCCAGAAGTCACTAGCACTGTGTTGGGCTTGGGAGATGAGGAAGCGCCACGGCAAGCAGAACCCAGTATATAGGTTTTGTGTAGTAAAGTCTCTTCTAACAGGGACAGCACTTGTACAAAGGAATATTCATTATAAAATACATAAACTTCTCAGAGCAAAGTGCTGCTCTTCTCAGTTCACGTCATAACATCAGAGGTATAGGATCCTAATAGTTTTTGCTTTATACGCAAAAAAAACAACTAAACATGAGTTTCCTGCGACTGAATTATTCAACAAAAGGGTGTAGGGTTTTGTGATGATTCTGCACTCGGCTTTTCATGTGCTTCCAGTGCAGTGGTTTTGGTTGGTTTTACTTGATTTACTGTGAAGTCAGCTTCCAGGCTGCTGACTCCATGAATGGTATGAAATTCAGAACACACTTTTTGATAGATATGTCTTTCTGCATATAGATGATATCTTTTCTCTTCCTTTCAAACCTTTTCAGCAGCTATTCCAAATCAGTGTGATCACTGTACCTCTTCAGAATAGTGTTTTAAAAAAACATCATAGGATTGCTCATCAGCACACCCTCACCTGCCAGGCAAAACTGAAGCCTAAGTAGGTGAATCTCAGGTGTTCTCTACAAAGTGCTTGCATCTCCCATCTTGTTGAAGCCCACCCAGCTCATTGTACTCAAATCACTGTCCAATAGCCCTGATGGCCCCTCAAAACTCTTTACTGATTGTGTGAACAATACTTCTTAGAAGAATCTTTATTAAATCCACCCTCACATTTGTTCTGCACACTTCATCTTTGACAGCTTCCTGAGACAGGGTGAGAGAGGATGCACAGCTTTGACAACGTAACCCTGGGACAGTCCAGAGGAGTCTGTCTGCCTTTAGTGACCATTCTTAATTTTTATTAAGTCATCCTCAGGCTGTTGGAGGAAGGGGCTGGAGTGGATGTGTCTGTCTTGGCATCCTCAGTCTCTTCACTTGCAAAAAGCAATATTGAAAGTGTTAGAAGTGCACAGCGAAGCTGAAGTGTAGCCTGTGAAAATGATGATAACAGCAAATGAGAAACCATTTAATGCTGAATGTGTTGGTTAGCTTGACAGCTCTGTGAGAATTTTGCCAAACCTGAAATGTATGCCTTGATAGTGCAGAGTCGGCAGAATGAGCTGGCTGAATGGCCCTGCTTGCATTCAGAGAAACTGCAGCAACAGATGCAAGTCGTGTTGCACTTCAGGGTTTGCTAGAAGCATGTCAAAGCAACACTGAGCTGCCCTTTACCTAAGCAAGGCAAGAAGTAGAATTAAATATGTCTCCCTTAAGGTGGTGACTCAGCCCAAATGGTGCTCGCAGGCTCATTAGTAACTTACCTGATCAAATTTGGTTTGCATAGGAATGCAATTATGTGCAGCTACCTTCAAATGATTGCTAAAATTATTGGCATTTTTCATACGTTAGCATCTGGCATATTATTATATAGAAGGCTTATTTCTCCTGGAAAAGTGTTACAGTGAAAGGGGTTTTAGTAGGACCATTACCATTTGACAGCAGGGAATACTGTACCACAAACATTTCTCTATGTGCCATTTTCTGGGCTCTTAAAAGAAATCTCCTGTCTCAGCCAGAAAGAACAGATGTGAGAAAATTGCAAAATGGTTGCCAAGCACTAAGAATTAACTCTGCTGGTCAGATGTTCAACACCCCCAGTTGATTGTGTGCTAATCTAAGAGTAGAGTAAATCAATCATTATCCAGGCTCAGGATATCTAGGTAGACCATAGGAAGCCTCTTGATTAATAAGCACATCCTCACCTATATGATGGTTAGCTCTGCAATTCATGGTTAAACTGAAGGCAGAAAGAATTGCTTTTTAATAACCTTGATAATAACCCTTCTGATAGCTCCATTTAGGCATCATTATTGAATAATAGCCTGTGCATGTCATCAAGTCACTCTGACATTAGAGCAGAAAATGCACAAATACCCTGGTCATGCCACTGATCAAAACAAGAGACAAATCCTCTTCTGGGGTGAATTAACATAGCTCCCTTGATATTAACAGAACGGAGTAGAATTTCTAAACAGACACCAAATCAAACTGATTCTTAAAATTTTGATGTGGTATGTTAAAGATTTTATGCATATAAGATATTTTTTTAAATGCCTTAACTGCTCCTGTGTTGTCATTCTGGCATTGTGCAGCATCTAAACTCATGCTTGGTGGATTTGTGAGAGACTTGAAGCTACAGGGTGATGCAGATGGACAGACACCACAGCTGTGGTGGAGGTACCTGAGCTGATGCAGGCCATGGAGGTGTGGAGAGATGAGTTGGGCTCTTCCAGAGTGGTGACCCAAAATTGTGGGTCTTGGGTTTAGAGCCATTTGTCACAACTGCTGGTGTGGCAAAGGAAAGCAAGTCTGGGGAGACTCTTCATACACACACAAACAAAAAAAACCCCAGGGAATATTCCTGCAGTACTCAGACCACCTTACAGGGGAGGTGTGCTCATTACAGATTCACAGAATTGTAGGGATTGGAAGGGACCTGCAGAGATCATCGGGTCCAACCCCCCTGCCAAAGCAGGGTCCCTAGGACAGGTCGCACAGGTCAGCGTCCAGATGGGTCTTGAATATCTCCAGAGAAGGAGACTCCACACCCCCCTGGGCAGCCTGTCCCAGGGCTCTGTCACCCTCACCGTGAAAAATTCTTCCCTGAATATGCTACTGGCAGCTCAGCAGTGCCAGTGTCAGCAAAACCACACTGAATTCCATCAATTGCTTGTTGCCTGGTCCATGACACACTGCATCCAAACTTGCTCCCAACACTGGGATATCTGTGCCGATTCAAGTGGGAGCACAACTGTCCACCATGAAATAGGTGGTACTCCTTGCATAGTTAGCCTTAACTTCAACCATTTCGTGGAGGCTTTTGTTTATTTTTTTCCTCCATTAAACTAATTACTAGCTAATTGTTTTGTATAAAATAACACAATATGATGTTATTAGATCTGATCCATGCAAACCCTTTATGTATAACAGCCTTGGTTTAATTTCATGTGTAGGATTAACAAACAAATCTAACAGCAAATGTGGCATTAATGAAAGCAAAAGAGGAGGCAAACAAATGTCACCCATGTTCAAGGCAGTATTAAATGGTGTAAGTTTTATTTAATTTTTCAGCTCTAATGACACGAAGCTAGGAGGAATATTCATGCCATATAGTCAGCAAAGAGAACTAAAATTATCCAAGCGCATTATTGGCTTTTTCTGTCAAGTTAGTGCTCCATGGTCCCTGTCAAAGTCCTTTCCTTTTCCTTTTTGCATCAATACTGCATTTATTATAGCACCAGGTCTCGGTGTGCATCCATTCCTTGGATGGCCCCAGTATGAAGCGTTTACTGTCTGGGCAGAGAGGTGAGACCTAGGCAAAGAGCCCAAATTGGTGAGAGGGGGAGAATGAAGAAGCCAATATGACTGGACAGATATGTGGATGTGACAGCATGCCCGCTGCCTTCTGCCAGTTGTGGGCCCTAAGAAGAGCTTGAGGAAAGCTGGCTTAAAAGACAGAGCTTCAAGAGGTCCCACAATGCTCTGCAAGAAGGTTGGCAAACCCTGTCATTCAGCAATGTGTACTGCTGCATCCAGGGGTGGTTCACCCTCATCCCTTCTGAATCACAAGTCATCGTCTGTTTGTTTTGCTGGTTTGAAATTAGTATCAGCCATAGATCCTAATGGGCTTTTCCAAGGAGATGAGTATTGTCCTCCAGTCCCAAACTAGTGTGGTGAAGAAGTGTTGTGTTGAGGTTGCTCAGCACCTGCAAACCAAGACCATTCTCTTGTATGCTGATGGGCTGCTCTGTCCTGCAGTGAAGGCTGGGCAACAGATGGTAAAGTCAAGGAGGTGGTGATGGAAAGAGTATTCAAATGGTATTCAAATCACTTTAGCTCTTCCAGGTTTAATTAGAGCAATAGATATTTTCCCCAATTTAGGAAATGAAAGACGTATTTGTCCTAAGTTTTGTTCCTAAGTGATTCCTCCTAGGCACACTGTGTATCTACGATGACAAAGCAATACTGCAGAAGAACCTGACTTTTTGAAGGAGGATTTGGAAGAGCATTTCCAGGGTAAACATTTCTTGTTGTCCTTATTCAGAGAGCTGGCTCTGTTTGGGATGTATGGTAACAATTTTTCTTGAGCCTCTAAGTCCTTCACAACTCGCTGTAGTCTAGTGCTTTGCAAATGCCAGTGAAAAATTCCCTAAAGAATCAAATCCTAGCCCAACTAAATCAGAGCTATAAACTGAAAGGTGCCTATAAATCATATCATGCTTTCATAACTCCATTCATATGTGAAGAATACGTTAGAGCCCCTGTATTAAGGAATGGAGCTCTGCCAAACAGCTCAGTGGACAAGTCTGTATTAGCTGTCAAGAAAATAAGATTTATCTGAAAGCTTTGCATATAGAAAAACTTACACTGATTCCCAGGTGGCTTTTTTTCCCACCCCTACTACTTAGGACAGAGCTGACAAGCCAATTAGCTGATTGATGTGTTCAACACTGAACACCATGCAGCTGAACAAAATGCCACAGTCCTGAACCAGGAGTCCAGGTTTTACATGTGCTTTCCTGCCCTGCTGCTTTCTAAGGCAGGGTGAAGCTTCATCCAGGAGTTTTAGTCCTGTTTCACCTTTGCACTGACCCCTCAGCTTTATGTTTGGGTAGAGTTAGAAGGTTTTTGCTTCTGTTTAAGTTTTGAGCTTGCCCAACTTCAGAACCCATGGTGGCAAGAGTCATTGCAATTCTGGCATTAAATCATCATTTCTTACTGGGTCTGGATTTTTTGTTCTCTTTACATTGCCTCTAGTAATCCTTATTTACAATTACATTTATCCCCAACATTTTTGAGACAAACTTACTTGGCTTTCTGTAAAGGTGAGGATTTATTTAAATTTTTTTGGATACATTACCTCAAGTTCTTTATTTGCCTTCTCCTTTTGTGAATATGTAACAGTGTCAGATCTCCTTATGGACTGGTTATATATATTACAGATTGCTCATTCTCTGTCAATGGCTGTTTACTCAGTTACACTGTGGAAGGAAAAAAAGATGCAAACCTGCCAATTTTAGTAGCACAGGACCTAAATGCACTCCTTTCTTGTTTTCCTCTCAATGTAAACTAACTTCTAATTTCCAAGCTTCATACCTTCAGAAAGCTGTATGAATCCCATTTGGAATTGCTCAATAGCTGGAATAGTTTTTCTTCATCTCTAGGCCTTGTCCTCCTCATAAGGAATTTTAAAATTTTCCAGTGATTTAAATGAATATTTTCTGAAGTAGTAGATTTTTTTCCACGCTTCCTTAAGTTTCTCTTTAAAGGTAAAGGCAAAAAAAACCCCTCTCAGCTGCAGGTGGATCTCTTCTCTCATTTGTTAGCGGGATGGTTTTGAGGTGCTGACAGAGGACAGTTAATCTTGGAGGATAAGGGTGAGGGAGAGTCTTATTCCACAGCTGTATTCCCTGAGCATGTCCCTGGGTTGGTATCTTGGCTTTCTGCAGGGTTTGCTGGGGCTGTTCAGCAACACGGCTATGTAGTGCCTACAGTCAGTGTGTATCCTGACAGGGAGCATGGGAGCTCAGGGGATGTCCCAAATTTCTCTTTCTGATAGATGCTTGGAAGCACTTTGTGGATGTACCTGAAGGCAGCAGAAACAGCTGCCTGGTGGTTTGGTGGGGAGCAGTTAATGAGGGTGATGTGCACTCATGGGGGAGTCATTGACATAGTTCAAGTGGGATGTTGTTTTCTGTTGGAGTGCCATTTGTATTTGAAGAGTGGTGCAGGTTGGAGAGGAGCTGGATTAGGAGCATGCTTGATTTCCTGAGCTGATCATGATCCACAGTGTGTTCATTGCCTTCCACGACTGTTTATGTACAAACCTGCCCACTTCTTATTTCCACCTTAAAGTGACCCATATGAAACTCCTGTGTCAGAGGGTAGAGGGACCCCAAACCTGCCTGTGCTGGTGTCTCAGGGAAGAAAAGGAGGTAGGAAATGTGCCCCACACCTGGATGCTGAAAGAAGGGACAAAAGGAGCTACTGCACATGCAGGATGTCTTTCTCCTTTTCCAGCTGTGACATGACATAAAGAAAACCTAATGCAGGATGCTCAGGATGAATAATTTAAGGGGAAACAAGGGGTATAAAATTGGTGAGCTGTGAATACGCAGCCAAGGCAGCGACTTGAAGCTGTGTCTGTGCATCATTTTCAAGGCAATATTGGATTTTAAACTCTTATCTCTCCAGATGTTAATCCTTAATGGGAGCAAAGCTGGAGCTCGGCTTTCACAACTTAATTTGTAAAATAGCAGCCACATGTTCCCTTCATCCCCCCATTGTTTTTATCACATAAAATGCAAAATTGCAATTCCCCTGCTTAATTTTTCTTCTATACAGTCTTCCCATTTAAAAGAGTTATAATCCAAAACCCCATTAAGCACTGTTTCTCTCTCTTATTATGGTAATATGAAGTTTCACTGTGAAGGGTTACACATCTCAGAGTTGAACTATGCCCTGACTCTGTGCCAATCCGTTGTGAGTCCAAATTATTGATCAACCTTGATGTGTAGAGGCCAGATCCTCACTTGGTAGGGATGTGTCCAACTCCTTAGTACGCACAGAGGCTGTCATGGTCTACACTGGCCATACCTACCTGCTGCCCTGCTGTTCTGGGCAGCAAAAATTAACTGTCCCACCTGTAGTCATTCCAGTCACCACACAAAGTGACAATCCCTTTCAATTCCCATGCTTCCATTTTTGAATGAGGATTCTCAAGTTTCAGGCAGGCTGGGCAAAGAGAGATGAGCACCACTGAATAGACAGGTACCTAGTTTAGCCCTCCGGGGAGGAATGCCTGAAGTTCAGCCCTTCATTTATTTGTGTGTACCTGGGAGAAAATTGCTTCTCTGTCACAATTCTTGCTACTGATTTGGAGGGAAAGATGATTTAAAAAAAAAAAACAGTGGTATGCAAGAAATATGGAGAAGATGGACTGAGCCATGCAGCTTTCAAGGGGAAATGGTCCAGAATCTTCAGTCTCAAGTTTTGGGGCTGCAGTGAAAAGCAGTTGGAAGAAGCTGGTAAATAGTTAAAACATTTTCCCTCTGAGGGGCTGACCGTGTCAGCAACAGGTTAACAGCAGTGTGACAGGAGCTTTGCCATAGGTGAACTTGTGGGCTCTCCACAGCATAGCATGCTGCTCACTATATGCCAGACAGGACATCTGCTCTGGTTGTCAGGGAGGCAGAAACCTCTCCTATCCTTTGTGCCTTGGTTTTCTTTAGGTAAGATCTGCCTTCCTCCAGGGCCTGAGGAAACCACAGGGAAAACAGAGGCACATCTGGAGCAATGTAGCAGCTGGGAAATGCCTAATGCTGCAGGGGATGGTGCTATTGTGCAGAAGGCTGTGACCTTTTCAGTATTCCAGATTTTGACTGATTGGCCATTTCCCCTCTTTCCCAGGGTGTAAACAGAGGAGCAGTGAAATTGGTGGCCAAAATAAACACGGACTTACGTAGGCTAAGGCAAATTAATATTGAATTTGAGAGATAAAATTTTGCTACCTCGTTCCACCCATAAAAATTATAAAGAGAACAGAGTGTGACATAAAATCAATCCATTTCTATGACAAAGCTCATTATGAGAAGAGAAAATATAGTCCCATATTAACTTGTTCTCATTACTGTTCTAAGATTTATCATGTCAGGTGTAATGTGCAAGGGAGGAAAGGAAAACCTTCCTCTCCCTTATCTTTAAAAAATTAAACAGACAGAATAAGCCAAATTATCCTCATCATGTTCAGTGAGCATATATTTTTCTAAGCCTCACAAGGGGCACAATTAGCTCAAAGGTATGACATTGAGGAGCCTTTCCAGGCTGGATGCTCTGGGACACTGGCTCTTGCCCTGGTGTCGGTGAAAACTGGCACTTGGGGGGAAGATGCTACTTGAGGACTTGACAAGATGAAGGAAACCGCTTTGAGTCAATAACATCATTCCTCTTCTAAAGAGTTGGCAGGATGTGTGTCACAGCTGTTCAAATGCATGAAGGTTTTTAATACTTATGAACAAGTAACATTAAAGCAGATAATGTGTTTCTTTTTACGTGCTACTGCATGTGTTCTGAAATCCTTGTTCAATGTAGCAGCTACCTGTTTTCTCACAGCTTACTGTAAATATATAAGTTGGGAATCTATAGAGGGCCATGAATACCTCAAGGGTGCTGATTATTTGACTTGCAGATACACTAGATAAGTTTTAGTTGGAGGGGATGCTTGGCAAAGCACTGACCTTTGTAGTTCCAGCTAAAACCCTGACCCTACTCCCACCAATGTAGTCAGTCACAGAATCACAGAATCACAGAATTATCAAGGCTGGAAAAGACCTAGAAGATCATCCAGTCCAACCATTCACCTATTACTACTAGCTCCCACTAAACCATATCCCTCAATACAACATCCAGTCTTTCCTTGAACACCCCCAGGGTTGGTGACTCCACCACCTCCCTGGGCAGTGCATTCCAGTGCCTGACTACCCTTTCTGAGAAGTAGTGCTTCCTAATGTCGAGCCTGAATCTCCCCTGGCGCAGCTTGCTACCATTCCCTCTAGTTCTGTCACTGCCTACACGGGAGAAGAGGCCGACCCCCAGCTCACTACAACCTCCCTTCAGGAAGTTATAGAGAGCTATAAGGTCTCCCCTAAGCCTCCTCTTCTCCAGGCTGAACAATCCCAGCTTCCTCAGACGCTCCTCGTAAGGCCTGTGTTCCAGACCCCTCACCAGCTTAGTAGCCCTCCTCTGAACGCGTTCCAGAGCCTCAATGTCTTTCCTGTAGTGAGGGGCCCAAAACTGAACACAGTACTCGAGATGCGGCCTCACAAGTGCTGAGTACAGGGGGACAATTACCTCCCTGCTCCTACTAGTAACACTATTTTTGATGCAAGCCAGGATGCCGTTGGCCTTCTTGGCCACCCGCGCACACTGTCGGCTCATGTTCAGCCGTGCATCAATCAGTACCCCCAGGTCCATTTCCTCCACACAGTCCTCCAGCCACTCCGCCCCAAGCCTATAGCGCTGCCTGGGGTTGTTGTGGCCAAAGTGCAGGACTCGGCATTTGCTCTTGTTGAACCTCATGCCATTGGCTTCAGCCCAGCTCTCCAGCCTGTCCAGATCCCTCTGTAGGGCCTCGCTACCCCCAGGCAGATCCACACTCCCAGCCAATTTAGTGTCATCTGCAAACTTACTGAGGGTGCACTCAATGCCCTCATCTAGGTCATCAATAAAGATATTGAAGAGGACAGGCCCCAGCACCGACCCCTGGGGAACACCACTCGTGACCGGTCGCCAGCTGGATTTAACTCCATTTACTACCACTCTCTGAGCCCGGCCCTCCAGCCAGCTCCTTACCCAGCCGAGGGTGTACCCATCCAAGCCACGGGCTGCCAGCTTCTGCAGGAGAATACTGTGGGAGACAGTGTCAAAGGCTTTGCTGAAGTCTAGGTAGACCACATCAACAGCCTTTCCCTCATCCAGCAGATGGGTCACTAGATCATAGAAGGAGATCAGGTTGGTCAAACAGGACCTGCCCTTCATGAACCCATGCTGGCTAGGCCTGATCCCCCGGCCATCCCGCACATACCGCATGATCTCCCTCAAGACTATCTGTTCCATAACCTTCCCTGGAACCGAGGTCAGGTTAACAGGCCTGTAGTTCCCTGGATCCTCCTTACAACCTTTCTTGTAAATGGGAGTCACATTGGCAAGCCTCCAGTCTTCTGGGACCTCACCAGTCAGCAAGGAGGACTGATAGATAATGGAAAGCGGCTCGGCTACCACCTCTGCCAGTTCCCTCAGCACTCTCGGGTGGATCTCATCCGGCCCCATGGACTTGTGGCAGTCCAGTTGGAGTAGGAAGTCTCTGACTGTTTCTTCCAGAATCACAGGGGAGTTAGCATGCTCCCCAGCTGAGACTACCAGGTCAGAGAGAGGGGTACCCTGAGGATCTGTTTGACCTTTAAAGACAGACGTAAAGAAGGCATTCAGAACCTCCGCCTTTTCCTTGTCCTCAGTGATCACATTCCCAGCCTCATCCAGTAAAGAGTGGATATTCTCCTTTGTCCTCCTCTTACTGTTAATGTACTTATAAAAGAGTTTATTATTCTTTTTCACCCCAGCGGCCAGGTTAAATTCAAGCTGGGCTTTTGCCTTTCTGATTTCACCTCTACACATCCTGACAACTTCCTTGAATTCATTCTCAGTTACCCGTCCCTCCTTCCACAGGCGGTAGATTCTCTTTTTCTCACGGAGCCTCAAGAGTAAGGTCAGGTCAGGCTCTGATTGAAACGGTCATGAACTTATGTGTAAACAAGGTTCCTCTGCTGCAAAAGCCAACCCAGACTCCCCCACACAAGTAACAGGGTAGCCCACATCCCCCTTTTAACTGGATGACTCCAGTTAAAAAGGATCATGGACCATGATCCTCTGGATTGCTTATTAGTGGTGGATGAGTTAGGACTGATCCTTCTAACGTGTTTCCGGTAGCCTGGTAGGAAGCATCTTCCTTCTAGAGGAGTAGGACTATGGGGATGAGCACTTCAACTGGAAAGGCTGATGGACACCTTGTCTCTGAAATTCAGCTGAATGTGACCACCCAATGATGTGACATGAGGCACTTGTGCAATAGGTTGGAAAGCCTGGGAGGAAAAGGCCCCCCTGCCCCAAAAGCCTATCAAAGAATCTGTCTGCTCCAGCCAACAGGCAGAGCAAGGGGCTGCTGTAGATGCAATGCAGTGTCCTGTAACACCACCCACCTTGTGGGCAGCAGAATTTGGAGCAGGAAACAACTGATGGAAAAATAAGAGCAGACTGGAGTCTCTCGGAGCTCTTACTTTGCCTGAGTGCTGTATTTTACCTGCAGATCTCATTCTCAACTCAGCTTAAGCAGAGCAACAAGTCCTAGGAGGGAAGTCCAAACCTGTCTTTACAGATGGAGTCATTGCTGTATTTGCAATGCAAGTCCACAGCCCTGCCTCTGAGGGGCCATTCAGGAGTCTAGCTTCATCCTCACATGCATTGCTCCTCGTGTACAGCTGAACAGATGCTGTTCGTTTTGGAGCTGACATCTGGTGCTGTCAGAGCACATAACTGGTGCTGATTTGCAATGCAAGCTGAATACTCTGACCTTTTTGGTGTGTTCTTAAGATCTGATAGTCTGTATGAGCTGTATAGATAAACTGGTCAGTGTGTGGTATGTGCATTTGTTTGCAAGGATGGCAAGAGAAAAGTAAGCATGCATAATTGAAACCTGCCAAATTTGGCCACTAAAACCTCACTGGTCAGCTGAAGAAGGGGAGAGATGACAGATAAATGGAGGGTATAATACCCTGATAAACCCAGGCATTTCTTCAGATCAGGATTACAAATACTGCTTCTCAATTCAATCAGCCTCCTTCTTACCAATGTAAATAACCTCCCCTGACCCACAGAGGATGACACAGAAGTACTCTAATGCTTTAATAGGACGGTCTCCATTCGTCCTTCCAAAATCCAGGAGGACAATGTGAGGTATCACTGAGGCTGGGACAGAGAGAACCATGTCAGGGCTATCTGTACTTCACAGCATAAACTGAACCCTGAGCCATCCATAAAACTTAACCAAGCACTGACTTGAATGGGAACTTTTATACAGAGCAGCACAACACCCTGTAGGAAGGGCAGCTCCAGTCTTCCCAGACTGGAGGGCCTCTCAGGATGGGCTTTCCCATATGTGGCTCTGGGATTTATACTCTTGTATGGCTGGAACTGCTTGAGGTCTTTTGTCTCTTTCTGGTGTGGTCTTTGAATATCTCAGTCTTTCATGTATTTACTGCCCTGTGTCAGGTTGGGACCTGGGGAATGGAGAGAGGCTCTTTAGGGAGAGGCTTTGCTTTACTTTATAGCATCCAACTCTCATGTACCCCAAAGGCTGTTGTCACAGGGAAATGTAGGGTCACACAGTGGAGGCCCTCAGCTGAGAAGGGCACTTCATGTGCCTGTGAAACACAAAATGCAGAAAGGAGCCTCAGAGCGAGGGGGGAGAGGCCAGGACCTCTCCTCTGCAAACTCCCACAAAGTCACACCCCTCTGTGAGAGGGGTGCGCATCCCCAGCTACACTTTGAACTTGCCATGCACTTTGCATCACATCAAGTGGTGGAAAAGCTGCATGATCACAGGGCCTGGCTGTAGCAGTACAGTAGCTTCAATAGTGTCAGTGCAGAGAAATGTGAGGTAGAAATGTTTATCCACAGCAAGCTTGGGCACCAAGTGGCAGGTTTAAGGGAGAATTGAACAGAACCAGCCAAAGACCAAATTTAGAGCCTTCCTCCATACCAAATCAGGGTCCCATACCTGTCTCAAGACAAGCACATGCCCAATGAAGGGCAAGACCTTCTGCTGCCAAGACTTCCCCCGGGGTTTGTCCCTACAAGAGACACAATACGCTGACCCTCAGCTTAGTAAATTACAGGATTTGCCTTGGGTCCCCCAAAGGTTTGTCCATGACATAGTTAAAAAATCTAGCTCAAAATCTTCCAGGGACCTTTAGGATAGAGGACAACAATCTTGTAGGTTTTTTGAAGGCATTATAGAGAGCACTGCAATGGGGCATCCTGGTTTCCTAATTCATGGCAGAGGAGCTGTCCTAATTCAGCTCACCCTGGTCTCCCCTTGGAGCTCAAGGAGTGAAACACCTCCCTGTGCTCCAGAAGTTACAGAAAAGGTTTTACATCCCATACTTCTCTCACTGTGTCCTCTGCAGATCTGGCTTTTGGAAATGGGCAGCCTAACAGATAATTGCAATGGCCTTGAGATCTGTGAGTAAAAGTCAGAAGTCCTTACAAAACTTGCTTAGAAAACTTGAATTTTAAATGAGGAGTTCCTTCTGCAGTGGGACTAATAAAAGATGTTTTTCTTAGTTTTGTACTCTGTAGTCTGATTTTCTGGTAGCCAGGAAAGGGCAGGCTCCAGGTGAACATATTCCTGGCTTTGGGGTGCTGAAAACATCTTTCCCCACACGTGCTGTTCCATGTCTGAGTGAGGATGAGGTCTGGTCACAGCCTTTCTGCCAGCAGTGCCTGGTTTTGTGACAGCCAGAGGATTTCAGTTGCCTTTGAAACAGCTCTTCCCTTTCAGATTTGGTGCAGACAGCCCCATGGATTCAAAAATTAGTTGGGGAGAACAGGCACATAGAGGTACATGGAGTGTGATAGTCAGAACTTCACTTGCTGGGGAAAATAGGCTAAAAAAATAATAAAATGCAGAAGTCTTGTTATTATCACAGCCGAAGAGTCCTTTCTGACATATTCTATTAAGTCTCTTCTGTTTCACTCGGGTTTTGCATTACTGGCTCTCCTTTCCACAAGTGACCTTTTCCATGCTGGGCTTTGTGAAACTATTGCCATTCTTCATTTAGAAATTTGCTAAAGTGTGTTTGCAGAAGCTGTGGATTTTTTTCCTGACGAACCGTGCCTTTTTTGGGGTAAAGGAACAAAGAATTATGCTGCTGACCTTTCTTTAACGGAATCTTTTTGCAAGTTGAAAATCATACCATCGCCTCGAAGTAGGAACAGTTCTTCCTACTCAGCATCAGCGTGTGTTTGTTCAACCATTTCTTAAGTACATCTGTAACAGTATTTATAGCACATGTTTTGTGGGGTAACCTTGTTTCCTCATTCTGCATAAAAGAGAATTGAGAATCAGAAAGAATGTTATTAAAACACTTAAGGAGATGGGGTTAGGTTAATAGGGTGAAGCACTTGGTGTCCTGGATTTTAATAAGAGAACAAAAGCTATCATTTGTAAGCCATGTTTCAGTTGGTTTGCAGCTTTTGGGGTACTCTCAGGCTTTCTATCTCATGCACAGCACCACCCTCACCCCACAGCGTAGGAGGGAGCCAGGCTCCCATGGCCAGTGGTAATGAACTCACCGAATGTCTTGCTGCTGTATTGCATTGCGCCTTGATGGGTGCCCACATCAGCATGGCCCTGTGAGAGAGCAGCAGTGAACAAGATGTAGCTTGACCCACCCAGATGGATGAAAAGTTTGTTTGATGGCTGCATGTACACAAAACGCTTACCCTGTGCAGTCTTATTGCCTGCTCTGTTAGTGTTACTTATTGCTCAGGTCATGAGGGCTTTGTTGGTGCAGGATTTTATTTGCTGCATATAAAAAGCTACTAGACTCTTACCTTTACCATTAAGCTAGTTATTCCAGACATTCTGTCACTTATGAGGCATGTTACCCGTGCACTGTACTACCTAAACCTTAGTAACGTATGACATCACCTGGTGCACTGAGCAATGATGCTCATGAGTGATTTGTGATCCCACCTGCTGTGCTAAAGGTAGATAAATGAAATGCAAATCCAAAGAGCTCATCTAATGGCTCCTGTTCAACCCAAGCACGTCCCTTTTGTGTTCCTGTCAGGGCTCTAGGGGAGCAAAGCTATGGGTTGGTGACTTTGGTCTTTGTGAGATGTCATCTAGTGAGGAGCTCATGCCCAATTACAATTTGCTTCCTTCTTTAAAATCCAACTTCTCCAAGTATTCCCAGTTACATCTTGCGTTGTAGCCATACCAACCATCTCAGGGATTCACCAGTCCTGATAGCTGTGTGCAGGGTTGGGAAAGATCACTGGCTGTCCCCATAAATCACTGCTTTCCATTCTGTCTGGCTATAATCCATAATAGGTTTTCGTTCTCTCAGCATCTGGCTCCTGTCTCACAGCACTGAGCAGGCATCTGAGCCAGGGGACCCTGAGGCATCACGTTCAGCTCTTCACCATAATATTCTGCTGCTAAATGAGGAATACCTCATGCTGCAGCCCTTTCCCCTGCCACGAATCCCACTGATGTCCAGGGCTGAGTTGCAAAGCTGCTGTTGTTGGTGCTACAATTAACTGAGGACTTCGCAGCCAAGGAGCAGAGAAGTGGCGCCAGGAAGTCCCGTTAACTTCAGCAGTGTGTAGGTGCACAGAAGGACCAGCTCAGCCAAGCATCCCAGATGATTCAAAACAAATCTCTTTTGTTCTCCCTCTTTGTTTCATGCAGTAAATAAAAATTAATCCCTGAAGGACCAGAGCATTTAGGCTTAGCATAATTTTTGTTTGTTCAGAGCATATCAGTCTGTTGTTCTTCCTGGCTAATCAGATAGAGCGGAAGCTAAAACAATCTCAATTTGTTCTTCCATTTTATTCTATACATAATCACCACTTCTCGTTTGCCTCTAAATAGCTGCATAAATACACATTAAATGCAGTGACATCTCTTTTGGGACTCACTCCAGTGTTTCCTGGTTATTTTTGCTCTTTGAAAGAGATTAGGTTCTCAGATACTGCCACGATTCTTGTAAAAACCTTTCTATATGTACACACGCAGGAATGGATATTATAATAGTGGGCTCATTCTTGTCGCCTGCACTCATGAGGATTTTGGTGACACTAGATGAATGCATTAGGACAACCTGTGCCCACATACCATGCATGAAAGGAGAAAAAGCTCTTAGTCTGGGTATCTATGATGGTTACTTTGGACTGACACTTCTTGCGCTGTTCCCTCTCAGCTCAGCTTTCTCTGCCCCCCACTGTCTCTGCCTCTCTAGCACTGGTCCCTGTCTGCCTGGGGGATTTTGGATTAGTGCCTTGTGGTTCCTGCAGAAAGGCTGGCTGCTCTTTTTGGTCTGGTTTCCATCACCCAGCACACACGTGCTGTCAGTTTTAGCTTTTCAAAGAGCCTTCCTCCCAAGCCCAATGGGAGGATATTAGTATCTTAGGCTTGCAAGACCAAAGTAGATAGAGGTACCAGAATTTGATTTTCTGGCCAGATGATAACTTTGAGTACAAAACCAGGCACTTGATGCCTTATACACTGTCTGCTCTAGAAAACTGAGCACTAAAATTCATGCAGAATTCATGAATGAGTTCTGGCCATCTTCCTATGCTTTCTGAATTCATTCCCCAGAGATGAGCAGGAGGAGGAATGTTCCCAGCACCTGAAGACCATTGGCTTTCAAATTCTCCCATTCAGGCATGTGCACAGCATCATTTCTAGAGGAGCAGTGACCTCAGGTGGGCACATACCTTGGAGGCTGCCACATCTGGCCCACTCAGACTTGGGAGGAGGCTTAGCTCACATCTGTCCTCAGGGTACCACACAGTAGCACTGGTTTGTTCACTTTAGCTGGGGAATTAAGAGACCAATCTCATCAGTTTAAACCAACCCGTTGGTAGGGTTTCAGTGTGGCATAGCAAGAACTGCTGTATGGTTTTTTTCCAGAAAAGACTATGATTAGCTAAAAATACTTATTGCAGTTTAACTATTTCTCTCTAATAGTGAGGCATGCACCCAAAACTTATGCATAGCATGAGATGCACATATGAACATAAATATGTGCACACACAGAAACACACATTAAACCTGGTGCCCTTCATTTAGGGAGAAAACCCCAGCTACTTGGTAAAGCAATGGGACATATCCTGAGGGTGAACATGGTTGATTCAACCTGAATCAGACTTATAACACAAATTAAATTGAAGCCAAGTTCCTGCTGGTTTTGCATCCTTTTGTATTCCACATGCTTCCCCCAACTACGTGACAACTTGTCAGGGCTGGTTACATCAACACATCATGTTCAATGTTTTTCTGAGACACAAAATGAGAGATGATCAGAGAAGTTCTGAAATATCTGAAACAGGGAAACTATGAGCTTAATTGCATCATTAAACCTAAGTGTGCACTAAGCTGGAGCTGGAAGAGCTCTGCTCCAGGGGAAGCATCTGCTGAGTTGCGCCTTACGGAGGGGCACTGCACACTGCTTTGCCACTTTGGTTATTGAGCAGTGCTATATCACTGCCCCAGTATCCCCAGTACATAAGTGAATCAGTGGTGGGCATGGGGCAGGAGGGATGCCCACCAGCCCTGCCCCAAGCATGCAGGGTAACACTGGGCTTGTCATGTTGCTTCTGACCTCTGAGAGCTGTCAGTGAGTCAGAAGTACCCTTATAAAAAAGCAAAAATACCCTTTTCCTTTGTCTGTTTTTATCCCCCCCTCCGAGATTTGCATGTGCTGAAGACAGGAAAATGTCAGGCATGGCACAAGCATGGGCATCTGACAGCAGAAAGCAGTTGGGGGACAAAAGGACAAAACTCTAAAAGATGCTAAGAGTATAGTATAAAAAAATAAGCTTAAAAAAAGAGGAACCATCTGAGGAAAAGAAGGAGCTCTGCGTTTTGGCTGCAGAGAAATTTCTCTGTGAGAAAATGTATCCATCGTGCTGTCGGCTAATTACCGACAGCCAAGTTGAAAGTGATGGGGAAGAGCACTGGGGAATCTAAAAAACGTTCAAAAACAAACAAAAAAGGAAAAGAAAAAGAAAAAGGACTCGGGTGTGTAAAGCCAAAGGTCGGGTAGCGCAGAGCAAGCCAGAGGCACCCCCAGGGACGATGCGGCAGCAGGAGCGGGGCAAGGCTGATCTCTAGCGGCTGCCGCCGGCTGCTCCCCGCTCTCCTACCGCCTGCGCTGCCAGCACCGCGGCTCGGAGCAGGGGCAAACCCTGCCCACGTTTATTATCTCCCCTTAACAAACCACCTTTAAGTGACAGAGCAGGATGTATATGTTCTCGCCGAGAAGGCGTTTCCATAGCCGCGCTACCGTCTGTCTGGGCTCTTCTCCGGCGTTGGGCTTCCTAACAGGGATTGTGCCAATACAAAAACACATCGATTTTTAGGTATTTCTGGAATGGTTTAGATTCTGGTTCAAAGCAATTGTTTCTTTGTTACTCTCTGTTGAATACTTGGCGCTTTTTTACTTTCTCTGCCGTGTCTGATCTTGTTCCTCCTACAATTGTTGAAAGGGAAAAGGTGGGAAAGGGAGAGGTAAAGCCAGAGGTGAAGAATTTTTTCATTTGTTTGAAATAGTTTTCTTCATAGTTTTAACAAAAAAAAATATATATAACTGACGGCCTTTTGTGCATATTTGTGGTGCTATTAACAAGAAGGGAAAAAAAAGATATTATTTCTTTGGAAGAAAAGAGGATAGTTCCCCTCCAATAGGAAAGGGAAGCCCTCAGCAAGAACAGTGCAGGCTCTTGCCATCAGCCAGACAGCAAAGAGGCAGTTTTCACTGGGATGTGCACCAGCTGATTAGTGCCTGGTTCACATTTTCTGGTTTCTCAGCCAGAGTCTCTGAAAGGGCAACTGGGAAAATCAGCCACCTTCCAGACACCACTCTTAGGAACCAGGAGGAAAAAAGGAATCCAAAACATGTTTCAAAATAGACAAAAATTGCAAGTTCTGTGTACTTTGAAAGGCTACAAAATACTGGATTTGTCAGAAGTAATTTCCTTCTAGGTTGTGCTGTACCAACCAAAACCCACTCATTTGTTTTCAAGCTGCAAGACTAACAGTGATGCTTCTTTAGTCACTGCACAATCTCTGTGCTATGTGATGCTAACAAGTCACTGAAACAGGAACCACACCTTCAGGACTATATATGTGTGAGCATATATAGTCACTTATGTGATATATATGCTCACACATCCTTAATTTAAGGTCTTTCTTCTATTAGCTGATAAAGCACAAAGCACTGCTCTGTGATTCTCGATGTTCCGTTAGCAGTCCTTACTTAATACTATTTGCTGCTGAATATTGCACGAGTCCAGAGAGAAAAGTCTACAAACTTATTAAGCAAATTATTTCTTCCATCACTGTTCTTTGAAAAACTCTAGTTGTTTTTGGGATAAAATATTACTTTTCCTTAATTAAAGAAGGTATGATTGAGAAGATTTCAAATTGATCCAGCACAAAGGATTCTTTGTGTATCACATCCTTCCCATCCCAAGCATTTTTCACTCTGCCCTTACAGCTGCTCACACCCCCTGATCTATTCACCAGCTGGGCATCTCATAACAGCTAATAATATTGTCACCAAAGCCACAACCACTTCACGGAAAGACAAAAACACCTAATCAGCACATAGCCATCATGTAGTGGCTTCCCAAGCTGAGCTGAAGGATACAGAAATTTATTGGAGCAGCAGGCTTTTTAAGTGTCCAGCACTGGTCTGATTCCCTTCCAACAGCAGCTCCCCTTTCTTAGTACTGATCCCCTTTATGAGTACAATCCCTCTGATGTTCCACACATTTGAAAATCTCCAGGATTAGCATGTTTTAGGGCTTTCCTCACTCGGTAGCAGAGCTCAGCCAGGGACAGTGGCTTGCCCTGTGCTCCCATAGTCAATATCCATATTTTGGCTGGAGAAAGAGCTGTACTCCACAGGTTGAGAAGGAGAAATTGGGTTTTTTTTCCAGCCTCTTTCTGAAATCTTTCCTTTTTGTCAAAATGGGGCTGTCACCTGCAATCACCTCTTGCCTAGTGACAGCTGCTTATGGGAAGAGACCTTATGCCCAAAGAGAGGGGCAGCAAGTCCAAGTCCCACCATTCCTGAGCCAGGGCAGGTCTCAGCCTTTCTATGTGATGCCTGTGTCCTGAAAGTTCCTTAAAGTCAGTAATGAAAGGATTTACCACAGGGCTTTTTTGGTGTTAATGTCACAGAGAGGAAGGTGAGCAGGTCTTGCACAATGTAGTAGTTCATGCCAGGAGTTGGTCAGGGCTCAGCTGGGCTGGGCAGGACGCTCTGCAGTTCTGCTGGGAGGGCACTGCAAATATTAATGCTCATACCAGTATAAACTGGGAGCACACACCTGTGTGGAAGAAGCTGCCCAATTTTGGCACCTTTCCTGGAGCTCTTCAGAGAGTGGGTTGGTTTTTGGTGGGGCAGACGCTTTCCCAGGTTCCTGCCATGGGGGACCTTGTGAAAAGCAGGTATTCAGGACTCATGCCCCAGCATTTCAAAAGAAATCCTGGATGTTTTTGCTGGCTTCAGAGCCTTATTTTACCTTCTGCCACTGGCTGTGCCTCCCACAGCTCCAGTGGCCAGCACTGAAAGCATTTGTTGCCCTGTGATGAGGAGCTGTGTGACAGCCAACAGGCAATAAACGTCCTACAGCAACACGCTGCTGCCTGTATGGAGCCTTCAGCTGATTCATGTCTCCCTCTCGGGCAGCATGGGCCTGACACATCCTGCTTTTTCTGGTGCTAAGGAGAAGCCATTCAACAGCTTTGCACTTGGATGAGGGATCTGTAGAAAACACCTCTTGCTGAGCCTTGCTGAGGAACCCCCTTTACCAACTTGCAACGAGCAGCCCTGCTGCAGAGACGGCACAGCCAAGCGTCCCTTGGGTGGGCTCTCCTGCACAGGAAGATGTAGGAGAATGGAGGAGTTGCCCCATTCCCGTGCTGTTTGGGGCTCTTCCATGTAGGGAGTGATGAGTCCCATGCAGAGTTTCCCGCCCCCTTAGCAGCTCTGGCAGGACCTTCAAGTGTTCCACCTTGAAGGGGGTACCAAAGGGAGCTAGCTCTGCCTCCTCTGTTCCCCCCACCCATCTGAGGCTGCTGTACTCCCTGATTTGAAGGTCACAGTGATGGAAAATGCAGTTAAAATCCTTCTACTTATTTATATACATATTTATATAGCTGCTGCAAGAGCTCCCTCTAGTTTTGCAGCTCATATTAAAGTTATGAAGTCATGACCTGCATTTGAAAGTAAGGTCTCTGTGAAGTGCAGAACATGGCTTGTGGATGAGTGTATGAGCTCCTGTTGCCTGACAGTGCCAAGCGGTGTAGAGGCACTGGGAGGGAAGAAGACACCAGCCCAGCTGAGCGTGGGGCTCATGGATGTGCAGCAAAGCCAAAGCTGGTGATATGGTACCAATAGACAAGGACCTGGTGATACCTGAGCAACACCAGGGTGCTTTTAAGGCGTTAGGGAGACCTGGAAACAGCCTGCACACACATGCATGGGATTCTCCATCACGTGCATGGTGTATGTGGTCTCTGGGTGCAGTGTATACACACGTAAGTGTGTGTGCAGTGCACAGAGTGCCCAGACACATCTGCACACCTGGATGCTCTGCATGTTGGCCAGAGCTGTCTTTCCAACCAGGGACCTGGGCTCATGGCTTAAGATAGGACTGGAGTAACAGCCATGAGCTGATGTGGTTCATGTCCCTGGTGCTACCTCTAACTGTCCAGCAGCTTTGTCACCTTCTGCAAAGCCTCTTTGAACCTATGGTCACATTTCTGTTCCCATGATGCAAAATGGGAGCACCTCTAGGAGCAAAGACCTGCTGCTTTTATCAGTGCTCACAAACCATGTGTGTCAAGGGGAAAGCCCTGCTCAGCTCATGTGCTCATTTCTCACAGGTAATGGCTCCTGCTAAATGAGCCCCCGAAAGCATCTCCCAACAGTGCTTAACTGCTTACATGCTTTGAAACAAGCCATGTCTAGCTGCCTTTAACACTTTTCCATCTCTATTTTATGCATTAGGATCAATTTCATGAACTTTCCTAGGTAAGATGATTGCCATCAGCAGGAAGAATGTAGTAAATTAATTATAGATGTATGTTAAATTACTTTCATTACCACCCTCAGTTCTGGGAGGGAATCGTGTGAGCTGGATGACTGATGGAACAGTGTTTTTATATATTCCCCCGGTAATGGATATTTTTACTTGGCTGCCAGTGTTGTTTCTCAGTTCAGAGAAGCTAGAATTACACATTGCAGAATATGGAGGTTCAGTCTAAAATTAACCTCCAAACATTGCCAGACAACTTGTGGCTAACACGGACTTACTGGAATACAAGCTGTCTATTCAGGTTCTTCTACTGGCATCCCTCAGCAATGCACAGAGGTGAACTTAGGGAGGATCCATCCCCTTCAACATAAGCATGATAGGATGAATACAAGGGAGAGGGAGTCACTTGCACTGGGGGTGTTGTCGCTACACGCTGCCAAAGACACCACAGCTAAGACAAAAGTCAACATGTATGGAAAGTTGTTTTCATATTCACCTTATAACAACCTTGGTGCAGGGTATTTTCTAGGGATTAATGACCAGGCCGGTTTAATGGCTCTCTGCTGAACTTCAGGCTATCAACTTTTCACAGCCTATCATTAATCCCTGGAAAATATCTAGGTTCATGATAGATACGAGTGAAAAATAATACACTGTGTGAAGGTAAGTATATTGCTAGCGTTTCATCATGAGCTGGCCCTAATTACTAACTACAGATAGACTTCAGAATACAAGTAAATTAGCTACCACTTAGTTACACTGTAATTACAAAGCTGCTTCACTGAATTTCTATTTCTATAGTGTGTAATTACTATCTCTGGCTGAAAGCTGAACTCATGATATAATTGTTCCTCATGTTTCATCCTGGAACATACTATACAACGTTGTATTTTGAAGGATATGTGTAACAGGTAAGTCAGAGGACAGATACCTACTGTGTAAATTAACTCAGTGTATTTCTAGTCACTGCACACACAATCATTTTCGTTTTAAAAAATAAAAATAGTTTGGCAATGGTTTGCTAACAAAAAGGAAAAGAGAAAAAAGATAAACCTAATCAGGCTGTTCTCCAAAAATTTGAGCTTAGTGAGGAGAACGTCACTGGGGAATGCAGCTCCTTGTGTACAAGGTTTGTGGATTTTCCCTCTGGTCTGTTGGGGCCAGGCTGGGATGTGGGTATATGTGTGTGCACACAAGGTAGGGGCTATCTCAGAAATCTGAAGCAGAGTAGAGAGATTTCCTTTCCCACTCTGCCTCTGCAAGAGCAGGACTGCTCTGGTTTCCATTAGACTTGTAGAAGTATAAAAAAACCCCTGTGGTCTGCTGGGAGAACAATTAGACTTGGCAAGTTTGCTCAACAAGCACTTATTATACATAGTATTAATGGGTGATAGGTAGAGGCTGTGGTTGTTTCACTTAATAATGCATGGATCCTCCTAGATATCCTAAGAATCTCTCTCTGGACTTGTGTTTTGTGATCAGATGGCATAACTAATGGCCAAGGCTGATTACATACTGATTAAAAACTACTTAAGAATCTCATCAGTCCATGAAGGGAATGCCAAGCCCCACAGCACAAGGGAAGGGCTTGTCCCTATTGCACCTCAGCTGTACCAGTACACCTGTTGCTAGCAGCCAGCACTGAACTGCTCTGCTTTGCACATCAAAGGGGACTCGGGATACATAAGGAACCCGATGTGCCTGAGCTTAGTCAGAGCTAGCCCTTGAAGCTGATGTCTTTGGTGAGCAGATATCTTTCCCTCCTCAGAAGCCAACGGCTTTGACCTAGAAAGCATCAAAGCACATTCCCAAGTGGTGCTTACCCAAACCAGTGGTGTTCCCACAGAAGGTGGGAATTTCTTCATGTGACACACTTTGGTGGGACACCTTTGCACAGAGTAGACAGAAGGCTTAAAAAATTCTGGAAGATGGAGCCAGGCTCTTCTCAGGGATGGCAGCGACAGGACAAGAGGCAGCGGGTGCAGCTGGAGCAGAGGAAGCTCCATGTGAATATAAGGAGGAACTTTTTCACTGTGAGGGTGACAGAGCTCTGGGACAGGCTGCCCAGAGAGGTTGGGGAGTCTCCTTCTCTGGAGACATTCAAACCCACCTGGATATGTTCCTGTGTGATTTAGTCTGGGTGATCCTGCTCTGGCGGGGTGGTTGGACTAGATGATCTTTCAAGGTCCCTTCCAACTCCTAATGCTCTGTGATTCTGTGAAATGCATGGGTTGGAGGGTTGGTAAGGGCAAATGGACTATTTGGGGATGACCATGGTGTGATGATGGGCAGTACAACCTGGGGTGTTTACACCATTAGGACTGTCAGATAGTTACTTTGAAATAGATCCAGAGCTTGGCTCCTACAGGCAAAGTGCAGGACTCCATCCTCTGTGTGCATGGAGGGACATCCCATCCCTTCCATCATAAGATATTCTTAGTTGTCTTAGTAGTAATAGACATACTTCTTCCTTACCCCTCTTAAAATCTGCTGAGTGCATGTCTTCACAGGTAAGACATAAACCTGAGTTGCATTCACTGAAAGGCCTTAAGCTCATGCTGGGCTGCTGGGACTGCCTGTAGCCTCTCCTGCAGCACTGGCTGGGCAGCAGTAATTAAGCTAAATGCAAGATTTTGGTGTGATTTCAATAAGCCTTTGCAGAGAAGCAGCCTGTGCAGTGCTGGACAGGCCGTCTCTGAAGAGAGGGTCCTTTGCAGCGTTCAGTTTACAAAAGGGAGCTGACTGGCACAGCCATGGACACTTAGAGTCAAGTGTCCATCACAGTTACCTCTGAATTCAGAGAAATCAAAATGCAAATGTATCTTTTGAATGCTGGGAGGGACTGCTACCCTCAGAGCATACACCCCTCAGTGCCTGTGCTCTCCATGGACTGCCCAGTCCCTGCTGCAAGGGGCACTGTGTTGCTCCTCTGAAGCTTCCCCCAGCTGGTTTGCTCTGTAACAGGCTTCTCAGGCTGCCCAGCAAAACTGCATCCTGAATTTCTGACCAAAATATAATCTACAGCTCTTAAATGACTTTTTTTAGTGTTTCAAACATGTTGGGATAGGGGGAAAACATGCATTTGAGAAGTACAGAAACAGCATGCTCTAGCAGCCAGGCCCAGTGTGGAGTTAAGTGTTCCTGAGTGAAGTGGTTTGAGAAGGGAAAGTCATTAGAGGAGGCATGTTCAGTGTAATTTGTCAATAACATTGAAGTTGAGGAGATGTGAAGTATGTTCTAGAAAGTAGTAACATAAAAACAAACCAAATAAAGGCTAAAAAAAGATTATTTTAAAATATTGTCCAAATATATGCCTTTTTTGTAGGGAAGAGATGTATCATCTTCCCTTATGTAACTATCCTCTCTCTCTGATTAATGGGCTAAGGGCTTGAGTCGGATGGTGTTTGTTTAAGCCTTTAGACACCTGCACTGTCAAACACGTAGGCTCAGCCTCTGCAGACACACTGATGTTGCAGGCACAGATGGCATGGCAGGGCCAGACCTTGATGGGTGCTTGGGTCTGCAGGACAGTGGGTTGTATGTTTCTGACAGGAGTTATGTGATGCTGTTACCTGTGATAGCAGGTTCTTGCCTGTGGTGGCACAGAAAATCCCACCTAGCTATATATCTATGTTCATATTTTGGTGTCAGGATGTAAATGAGCCTCTCCTCAAATACAAACAGAAGCACAGCAGAGCTTTAGTGAGAGCCAGAGCAGACGGCAAATCGAGTCTGTGTGTCTGAGCTGCACTGCCATTACGGGAAGCTTCACTGACAGTTATGAATGTCACTCATCAAAACACCCTCACACAGTTCTGAGAAGTCTAAATAGTCAATGTCATTGTCACTGTGGAGGGCACAAAAGTCATCTTTTAAATTCATTCCTTACTGTAATCTGAACGCACCTGTACTGTCTATGGGGCGGTTTCCAAATGCAGCCAAATAAATTTGGCGTCAGCTGCCACAGGAACTGTCCTTCTGAATAATCTGTGTTGTCTGAAATGATTGTGTATTTTCAATATATAGGTTGGCACTTCATTTTTTTGTTTGTTTGATTGTTTATTTACTTTAACACAGTTACTACCGAGTTACTACTCAGCTGTGGTTCCAGACATCTCTGGTCTTCTTGTGTTCTGGCCTTTCTGCACATGGTTCACTCTTTTTTTATTAAAAGGAGGCCAATTATATTTTCCTCTACTGCTGCACAAATTGCCAGTGAACGTCCTCCTCCTGCACAGCCATGAGCTCCTCTGTGCACTGAATGTGGAGAGCTGCCCAGAGCAGCATAAACACACACTGGTGATGTGTATCACATCATGGTGATGGTTACAGACCTGCAAACTGCTGCCTCCTGTGCTCGTTTAGCAAGACAGGCTGGTTTTACGCTCTGTTCCTTAAGTGCTGGGTACTGGCATCCTCTTGGCTACCACCTCACTGAAGGTTTTCATTAGTGGTGTAAAATAAAAAGCACTAAAGCTTTTCCTTGTGATGAGCAGGAATCTGCAGCTGACTTTGTGGAGCTGTGTCCCCCAGCCTTGCTGTTCAGCCCTGCTCTCAGGCAGTCCATGTGCTCCTTTCCCAGGTCAAGACAGTGCTATGGGTGGCAAAGCAGCATCTGGCACAGTGTGTGATGGTGGAAAATGTCCCCTTCTATTAATGTGGCACTGCACAGTCACCACTTTATCATTCTGTTAAAGGGAGGTAGGAAGGCTTACAAATTTTGCAACTTCAGAGTTGGAAAACTTGCATTTCTCCTCAATGCCTTGAAATTTGGGAAGCTAAAGATGGGGAGGGAAAAGGTGAGGGGAATGGTAAGAAAGGAGCACATGGGATAAATCTGAACGCAATCCATGGGATGTGTCACACCACCCCACCCCATCCCGCTCCACTCAAGCCTCATCGCCAGGACCAGGCTGCCAGGAGTGCTCTGGTGCTGCCTGGTCTGTTGGCTTCTTTTGTGGTTGTTGGGAATGATGGTTCAGCATCAAAATTAGGCTCTTGCAGAAGTTCAAGCAACGCTGGAAACAATCAGTGATTGCTTCTAATAAGGTCACAAACATAAAACACATCTAACTGCACTCCAATGAAACTGGCACTTCTGATACCCCCAAATATGCCCTGCGTGCCTAGTATGTATGTTTATGGTACAACATTTGCACCTCTTGACTTCCCTACACAGGTGCTTTCCACACTTAAGCATGTATGTAAAGATGAATTCTGTGTTAAATTTGCCTTTCAAATCACTGAATTAGATGCATGGGCAGCTTCTACTCCGTCACAAGAGCTTTTCTAATGGATATTTCATATTGGAGCAGTCACCTTTAACAACTGAAAATGTTCTTAGGAAAATGTTAGAGTTTTCTAGGTCTTGATTGCAGCTTAAGCCTGCAAGGATTTGATTCAGCAAAGAATTTCCAGGGCTACTCGCATGCTTCAAAGTAGAGACTTAACTATTTGGCATTGCTTTGCTGTATTGATTAGTGAGATGTTGTGGTTTGAACCCACAGTGGGGACAGGAAGCCAGGTAACAGAGAAGAGGCAGGCCACCCACCCCTGACCACCAGCCACAATGGGTAAAATGGTATTAAAATAGTCTGGCTTCCTGTGTGATAGAAGTAGTGCTATAATCTCAAAGTATCTGTTTCTATGGCAGGAGGCTTGAGTAGGTTAAATGCAGTAGCTTAATCTAGAAGACTTCTGAGGCCATAAAGAACTACTTACCCAATGTAGCATTGTTTGCCCTTGGGGACAGGTTAACAAAGGTGTAGCTTTTCCAGTGGATTTTCATAGACAGCTGAACAAAAAGGCTTTTTATTGAAAATGTTATCTACATTAACAAAGTTTTGTGATCTAAAAAGCTCTTTGGGTTCCTGCTAGGCAAAGAGCCTTAGCCTCAGCCCTTGCAGTAAGGATGGCTGAGGATGTGGGTCACTGTTACCAGAATTAATTGATACGACCTGGTGGGAAGGCACGAAAATCATCTTGCCAGATCCTTGCCAGGTCATCTTCAGCAGCTTTTAGCCTCATTATGGGCTCACATGAGTGGAGGTGTGAGGCAGGCTGGCCTGGATCACTGAAAATGTCAAAGAAACTGTGTGGCAAGGAGCTTCCTGTGGTGGCCCTGCAATAAGAGACTACAAACAAGAGCTGTCCTACCATGTACATGGAGTCAGGACTAGAAACCCTGTAAGGATAAATTTCTTACTGAATAGAAGGGCAGTGTTACCCTGCAGATCATAATGGGTAAATGTAAACTGTGGTGGGGGTTTTTTATGAGTTTTATTAAGTATATGAAAGCTTCCAGAAGGCACATGGGAAAATGTTCAGGGCCTTCTATCAAAGCCTTTTTTACTGAAATACCATAGATATATTTGACAGAAATAAAGAATATTAAAAACAGAGCAATAAAAGCCTAAGGATATTGTATAGATTTTGCTGTTCAGAGAAAATGCAGGATGCTACACGAGGATAAAATTTAAGTCCTATTGAAGCCAACGGCCAAGGACCATTATTCTTTAGTGAAACAAAAGATTTCACAGAAAAAGTTTTGTACAAAAAGATCTGAGTGCTCTAAAGTTAAGAGTATAGTGTATTTATGGAAGTATTTTTACAAGTCATTCTTCACAGTGTGTACAAACCCAATAATTAAATACAGTTCTTTGATGACTAAGTCTTAAAAAATACTTTATCTGATCACACAAGGGTGCCACTAAAGCAAAGAAAGAGGAGATCTAGCCTGCAGAATGGTGGTAGCTTCAGATTTGGGTGATTTTGGACTCAATCTACAAAAGGCTGATGATTCAACTGCCATGCTCAGCATCTTGGGCAATAGCTGCTCACTATAAAATACATCATTGGTTGCTGTCAGAGTCCAGACCTTCCTAGCTCAAAATTATTAGCAGTAGATACGAGGCTCCTGCATGGCCTCAGATCCGGCTCTGCATCACTGTCCTGGGAAACTTTACTTCATGCAACAGGATGACATGATGCCACTGGGTACTGCAGCCCTAGCAACAGGGAGGTGCCTAACCTGGCCCAAACAAGGAGGGCAGCTGTGTTTGGATTCCCTTCAGCATGCATGCAACCTAACCGGGTCCCAAAAAAATATAGCACAAGGTCACAGACCTAAGACAGTGTTTAAAACCATTAATCCCACTGCAGAGAGGGCTGTGGTTTAATGCATAAACATCCATGGTGTTTCCTATTTTCTAGCAGGGGATATGTGTGCTCAGCAGACAGGCTTTCAGCTCCCCTCCTCAGCTGCTGATGTTCTACTTCACATAGGTGGCCGAGGCACCCAACTCAAAGCAGTGGATCCCATTTCAGGCCGGGCGATGCCTAAGTTTTATTCACTGAGGCAGTGATGCCCCTAGCTCTTCAGTGCTTCATTTCTTCATTTGTACAATTGATTAACAGTAACAACCCTGGTTCAAATATAAATCAAGACTGAATTTCTGCCCCGTACAGACAAAGGACCTGGAAGAAGGACATGTCAGCCTTGTGCTGGCCCCCTGCATAACATCATCTTTCTCAAGGCATTTTGCTAAATGCAGAGGTCCCCAAGAAAGTCCATGGTCAAGCCATGATGAGACACATCATGTTAGTTCCTTCCTAGCATGCTCTGGCCATAAGGACAGGCTGCCTTGCTGCCACTTTGCACAGGCAGGTACTGCCCTTGTTCTGTCCAAGCCACTCTCTCATGTTGTATTTAAGAGAAGCGTAAGGTCTGTTTTACATTTCCAGAGGTGCAAGTCACAGTGCAGCTGCCAGTGCAGGCACCACCAAATCCCTGGGATAGTTTGGATGCTGTAGTCAAAGACAGTCAGAGTTTTGACTGCACAAATAGAAGATCCAATCACCACAGTACTCAATGCAAAGCCTGTTCAGGAAGGGCTCTCCGTTGACTCTGATGGCCCCTGGCCTGTACACTGAGTAGAACTTAGTACAGGGAGTAAAAGCAGGGTGTCGGATGTTTCCCTTACTTACCTCTGGGAAACAGCTAAAGAAAGATGTTGCAGGACCTGTGGTATGCAAATAGATACTGCTCAAATAGTGTCCCAGCACTTTATAAGAAACTAGATGTGTTTCTGGTCTAGTCTTCTCCTACAACAAAGAAGAGGATGCACATGGCAGAATATAAAGCAAAATTTAAAAACCTAGTGTGATTCCACAGCTGGTGTCCACTTAAGCAACCCAGAAGTAATTTCCCATTCAGCCCATGAGAAGAGGTTTAAACTTCATTTGTGCCATTCACTTCCTTCTTTAGTTCTTGTTCCTCTCTCAAAGGTTCCAGCTCAGGCCCATCCTGTGCGGTCTCTTTGTTCCAGTTATTTCTGCCTTCATTTTCTGTCCTTACAGATTTAGGATCCTCTTCTTTTGCCTTTCTTTCCTTCTCCTCTTTGGCAAGCATACGATAATTATAATAATTCATGATGAACAGGAAGGTTCCTGCCAGGACCATCACAGCTCCACATTTAATGAACATATATTTATAGTCCCCAAAGGTATCGATAAGTGTTCCTGTAAAACATATGTTAAAAAAAAAGAGACACTTAGAGATGAAAGCAAGAATATTGTGTTTTCAGATCCCAAATATAAAGGGACAGCCTTGTGGCTTTAGAGCAAAATAAGACATTCTCTAGACTTGTGATCTCTTCCACAAATACTCTGATGCAGCAAATACTCCACTCACATTCCGCTGTATAGCCCGTGGGTAGTTAACATTGATATAGGTAACACTGCCAATGATCTGTACATTAAGAAGTTAAGTAGAAGGGCACAGAGAACTTATATTGCAAATTCTGGACTTTTTAGCAAAACCTATTTTTTCCACACAGAAATGAAGTCCTCTGATCACAGAGTCTGCAAACAGTCTTTCCATTGCCTTCAGTGATCACCTACAAGGATGTCCATTTGACTCGGTAGTCCTCAGGCTGCCAACAAAGCATCAGCTTTCTGAAACACCTTTGTGAGATGGCACCTGGCCACTGGGTCTCATCTTAGACTCTTGACAAAGACCCTCCAGTTCATTCCACCATGGGTCACTGACCAGCATTAGAAGGGACTCAGCTTTTGGTCACAGCTGCCCTTTTTGCATTTATACGTGTGATCTAAAGATGAAAGGGCGCTGTGTGGAACTGGAAAACATTAGTTCCAGGAAAAGCAAAGATGATGCTGTCAACGTCAGATAATTTCAATGCCAAGACAAATGTGACAGGTTCTTCTCAAAGGTTAATGCCTCTGCTACGGAGTTACAGAGTAATTGAAGGGAGACGGCTTAATTGAAATGTCACTGTTCTCCATTATGTCAAAATGTAATGCAAATCTTATTGGGATTATGATCCTGAGCATTAATTCCCATTTACTGGTGCAACACAGGCCATTCTTAACATCCCAAATCCTAATTAAAGTAAGGCCCACTCCTAACCTGGCCTTCACCGTACAGATAGTCCTCCTTGAAACTGGCCCATCATCCATTAGCTCTCTTGACTTTTTGGAATATGTTCTCCTCCTTAAACAGAAGGACCTCTAATTACTTCCTGACTGACCCCTAATGTTGAAAAGCTGATGATTAATGATCCCACTGCATTATACTAACAAGGGATTTTATAGCCACCAAATAGATTTCTTGATCATAAAAATAACGGGTTTTCACTGGTTTTGCTCAGTGGCTCTTCCTGAATCATTCCTAGATGTCCTGGTACACCATTTGCAGTGCACTGTGTTGTTGATGTTCCTGGTGAAACATCAACCAAATGCTAATTGCAGCAATTTTTCCTTTTCTGCTAATCAGGATGACCTAGAGGTCTCCTAAACAGGCTTCAATGAGAGTCTTAATGAGTAGAGTATTGGAAAATTCAACAGTAGGATAGTCTTGCCTCTTTTCCTTTGAGAATAAGATAAAGTCGTAAAACACACTGGGAACAATTTGCTTAGTTCATCAAAGCAGAACCCTGCAGTAGGTTATTAAAGTGCCAAAGAACCAATAAATTTACTGCTTATTAAAATGGTGGGAAAAACCCTACAAGACTAATATTACTGATTATTACATAGAACTGTTTTAGCCTCATTAGCAGTCTCTGGTCATTAACTTAATCTTCCACACAGACAATGATATAATTCAGAAAATGGTCATTTTAAAATAGTATTTTCTTTTGTTTGTCATTAACTAAATAATGAATCTCTAAGGCAGCAAGAGGATACAGCTGCTTTTGTCACACTGTATGAGCTATGTGGTAATATGAAGAATTAAATGGCTCTGCAAGATGTGTCCTACAAGAGCGTTAGCCAGATCTCCATTTTGAATCCAGGAAATGGGTTTAAACTACCTTCTGCCTGGCCATTCATTAAATTTATCATGCCACTGCCATATCAAAAGAATTAGCAGGGTATAACTTTTAAACATCCAAATACAGACAGCAGACACAACCTAATTAAACATTTCAGCACACTTAAAGGTGACTGGTTTCCAAACCAGTTATTCAGGATTGCATACAGGTGAGATGCAAATTGCAGGACAGGGCACATAGATAGGGTTGTATTTATACTCTAAGAGGGTGTCACCTCTAAAGTCATTTAATTCAGAGATAACTCAGATTTGACAAGGACTATATTTGAGCCAATGCCAGGTTCAGATACAGTGTCTTCCAGACATGGTGTGTTCCTTGTAGAGAAAGAAGTGAACACGTGTTATAGAAGGAAAGAAGCAAAGCTGGTTAAAATCACAGGAGATCACTGCTCCCACTGTATCCTTCAGATGACTATAAACCCTGCCGGCGGTTGAATATTGTCAGCATAGACCTTTCAGGGTCTCTGTCTTTTGGGATTTTAAACCATGCCATTGAAAATAAACCTTTTTTTTTATTTTTGGAACAGCCTATCTATCAGATGCACTAAGAGGACTGAAATCCAAAAGTAGACATATTGGGAGCCCTAGAGACAAGTAGCCAGATTTAGGTTTGAGTCAGCAAGAGGCTGTTGTGCTTTACTGTGCTTAAATCATGGTGGACTCCAGCCTTTTGCAATGGGAAAAGATTTCAGGAGGGGTTTTCTAAAGGGCGAGGTTCTTGGTGTTGCAGGAAGTCTCACTCTGCAAGTTCAGTTCAGGTGTTTGAAGGGATTGGGGACTAAAAGGTCACTCTCCAAACTGTTGATGTCAACTGGGGGACTACACAGAAAGAGGTAAAGAGGAGATACCTATGACCTGGCTTCTTTGTCCAGTTATAATTGGGAAATGGTGTGTGTGAAGCAGAGGAAGCACATTTAAAATCACTTTTTAAAAACACTGCTTGCACCAGTCTAAATATAAAGGACAGCCAGTGGAAGCAGAGGAAGAAAAGCCACTCACCCCCAATAGGTGGTCCCAGCAGTATCGTACAACACTCGGCAATGGTGACCAGGCCAACAGCGCTTGTGAACCGGGCAGCTCCCACGAGGTCCATGAGGGTTTCAAAGAGCATGGCACAAACCATGCCAAAGGCCAAGCCAAAAAAGATGGAGTAAACAACAAGCCCTGTGTAGCCAGAAGCCAGTGGGCACAGAAGGTGGCAGGTGCCGTTGAAAGCAATGGAGAAGCTGAAGAAGTATTGAATCCGTGGCCTCACCCACTTGCTGTTTGCAATGATGCCAGTGATAGGTCGGGCAAACATATCCACAATAGCAAGGATAGAAAGGAGGAAAGCAGCTGAATATTCATCAATGCCAATGTGCTTTGCATAGGGTGCCAGAAAAATAATGGGGGCAAAAAACCCCAAGAACATG
The DNA here is from genome assembly GCA_020800305.1 of Porphyrio hochstetteri. NCBI lineage: Eukaryota > Metazoa > Chordata > Aves > Gruiformes > Rallidae > Porphyrio > Porphyrio hochstetteri. The sequence continues at coordinate 11,909,135 of CM036916.1, read as the reverse complement.
AGCACGTTTCCAATCAGGTAGATCAGGAACCCTCTGTGCTTAAAGAGGGAAAAATCGAGGTACTGATTGACTTTTTCACAACAGTCCCTTCCTCCTTCTCCTTCCACTTCTGTCTCCCTGGGGACATTTGTGGGACTACTCATTTCCACAGCATCCTTAGCGATGTCTTCTTTCAGAGCATCCTTCCCTTCCTCAGTCGCCTGGGTTTTGACTGATGCTGTGGCTGCCCCAATGGGTCTGAAGAGAGCTCCTGCCACACAGCAGTTTAATAAAATTGCCCCAAGAATTAAAAAGCTTCCCCTCCAGCCAAAATTGTCAAAAAGGAACTGGTTGAGAGGAGCCAGGGTGCAAAGCATCACAGGGCTCCCTGCCATAGCAAGGCCATTCGCGATGGGTCTTCTCTTTAAAAAGTATTTCCCTATGATTATCACTGATGGCTGGAGGTTGAGAGCAAGGCCAAATCCTGGAACAAAGAAAAAATAGTTAAGATACAGAAAGGAAGACTAAGACCCATTTATCTTCAGTTTATTTTTAAGGCAAATTCATAGGCAGTTGGTTCACTGGTGGCTCTTCAACATTATAGTCTGGATGCAGACTTTGCTTAAGATATGCCTACGCTTCTGGCTGCTGCATTTGTGTCACCAGACCCCAGACCACAATGGTCGTGGAGGAAAGGATGGATCAAACAATAAAAAATGATAACTCCCAGTTTGAAGAAGGTTGTTCTGGCTTGGATAGTGCTAACCACCAAAGTGCATCCTTCTCACGTGTGTCTGAGGCTGGCACGCCCTTCCACGGGTGGTGGGCACCCAGCATTGCTGCTGGGCAGACAGACCTCAACAGAAAATAATATCACCCTTCTCAGCCACTTGCTCATTTGGTGGTGTGAGCAATTCGGATCTGATGCAAAAGATTAAGAAGTCTGCAAGTACACAGCAAAGCAGCTACCGATGATGCTAATTAAATAGGACCCTAGAGTGTTTCTTTTAATAAAAATTTATTTTTATTGCATTTAGATATAAAAATGGTATTATAAATCTGCATTGCTAATTCAGTTAACCAGTTTCTCATGCACAGGTGAGATCTGAAGGCAGAGGTACCAAATGCTGTGATGGTCTCAACTTTGTATGGTTCTGTTTGAGAGCACTGGTGTATGATAATCTCTTCTTTTCAAGAATTTCTATGATGTGTAGTATTTCATCAAAAAAAGTTAAGTTTTCAGAACTCCATCGAAATTACATTTAAAAATCATGCCACATACTTTCCACCCTATCATCCAGGAAAGAACGAGCCACATTAGAACAAAGCAGAAATGTAATCCTTGAAGTGATTAAACTGGGGAACATGAATTCTGAAAATAGGGTCATGCAGATTTTTTCTTGTTCATTAGTCTATATAATTAGTTTGTTTAACTGTGCAGTACATAATTAGGCATATTGCTTTACAGAAGAGAATTTAGAAAGGTCAAGGTCCTCAAAATTAATTAAGGAACACTATCATTAGTCCCTGATAGAGTATAATCCAAATGATGCAGCAGAATTCAACTGATGTTTGATAGCTTCAGCTTGAACAGTTTTACAAAATTATGATTTTTGCCAAGATTCTTTTTTCCGTTTTTTTTTTATAATTACTTGGAATTTTACATTAAAAATAAATTGAAATGGCAACATATTAAAATTATTCTTGATATGAAACACATTGTCAGCATGAACTTTTCTAGACGTCCCATCTGTTTGGTAGGGCGTGTCTCTGGGAAGTACCGCCTGCTCGTAATGCATCGGGGGCCAGATTCATCCCTGTGAAGAGGGCTGACCTGAGAACTACGGATGCAAAGCACAGCCTTGGTTAGGAAACACCCTTGATGGTGCTCAGATATAGCAGCCATCTTCTTTCACCTGAGAAGATGCAACAGAGAGGATCAGAGTTTGCTTTAACTCTGCATTTCCCAGGCTGGTAGGTAAGTGCAGAAATTGAACCATCATTTCCACAGAATCATTTTTGGTAGGGACCTACCACATGTCGTGTGGAGAAGGAAAATCAGACTGTTTGCCAGCTACCCACTTAACCAATAATCAACTCAATTTTTTTATTATGTGAGCATTAATTTGCCAGTCAGACAAATCTAATTTAATATTACCTCATGCTCTTCCCATTAATTAAATTTAGAGAGTTACAAATTGACTGACTGGAATTTCAATTTACTTTAAGCTTTTGGCCGACTTTAGTTGGAAATATTTATATCCTTTTCACTACAGTTTTCAGAAACTACAGCAGCTTTGCCATGGCTGAAACCATTACTTAAATAACTACATTTTGTCCCCAGGTAGAGAGACCTATTGGTGCTGGTGCACGAACAGAAGCAAGCCCGTGCCAGAGGGAGCATCCTTCCCTAGATTAAATACATCTCCTTCATATTAGAAGGAAATAAGTGGTGCTTCAGGAGTCAGCTGTGTAGCTATTGATCTTGTTCTTACTTTATTAGTAAGGGAAGTTCCTACCAGGTATTTCAATGCTCAATACTAACAGCTGAGGCAAAGACTCCAGTCTCATTAGTCAACGTGCTTCACCCCTGATCCCATTTTATTTCGTGGCAGTCTAATTGGTACAGATTGAACTAAACTGTGACCAATTGTTGTTGCCTTGTATTTAGCTTTGAAATTCGCTGCTACTACCTCAGACTTGAAGAAGAGGCTGCATGCCTAAACACCTATTTAATGCATCCAGGCTGGCATCTATCCAGGTTGACAGCTTGCAAACCCCATTGCTTTCTCTAAGCGCTATAGGGAAACAAGTGAGGAAGAGAACACGGGGTTTACAGCGTGTGCAGAGTGCCTCGTGCAGCCCACAGCTCGGTGCCATCAAGGACAGAACTGCTTCAGAGCTGCCTCTGACAGCGGAGCCCGGCTCCTGCTCTGCATGCAAATGGAAAAGGACATAATCAAGAAAGCAATTGAGATTGCTGCATCTAATCCCTCCACCGTAAACAGATACTTCCCGCTCTGCTCCTCTGAAGAGATTTCTATTAATATGCCAAAGGCACAGGCCTGTAGCAGAGATCTCCTACTACAAGCTATCTTGTTTTTCTCTCCATGCCTGCGAATTACATGAGCGTGGTCTTTCATATCAGTCTCTTTCCTTTTCAGCCTGGTTGGAAGGAAGCTAGAAAGAGCTCAGAGTTTACAGGTTGCTTTACAATCATTGCAAATCGCTGTCACAGAAGTCTCTCTGCCCATACAGTAATGCTGCCTCAGCTGCATGATGAGCAGGCAGCTTCATAATCGCCCTTGAATGCTTCCATGTTAGGCCTGACCAGCAAAAGCACTTCAGGCGTAATTAGAGGCAGCAAGCATGTTAGTGGGATTACAAGAATCTCCCTCTCCCTGTCACATTAATATTCCTTCCCCAGCACACATCCCCCCTCCCTGGAAATGATGGGTTATTAGTTAAAACCTCATCCATACAGCTGCCCTCATTCGGCAAGGAGGAGGGAAAGATGTACACAACAAGCAGTGTGCTTTGCTCTGAGGAGACATCGTGGTGTTAAAGATGAGGGAGGACAGCTTTGGCTGCATACCCTGTTGCTGACACATTGGTTACATGTGTGCACTGAGCACAGCTCACACTATCAATCAACTCTCTGGGATGGGCAGTGGACCAGATTTGGACCAAACAGAGCAGAGTCTTCATAAACCCTAGGTCCATTAGGGTTAGACACAAATTCCCTGGCATGTTTTCACTCAAGTACCTCTGAAAATGGGAGTTGGTTCCTTCCTACAGCACCATTCCTTGCCTCAGCCCTTCTCCTCACCAAAATGCATATAGTTTTAGCAAAAGATTTACACTTTCCATGTGCTAATCCAGCATTAGTCAACTTGCTAGAGGGCATTTGTTTAGCAGGGAATAATGCAGTAATTAAACAATATTGAATTTATCCATGGGGGACATTGGTTACTTTTATTTCCCATCACTTGGCATGAAGCTGCACCAGGGCAGGTTTAGATTGGACATTAGAAAAAAATTCTTCACTGAAAGAGTTGTCAGGGTCTGGAACAGGCTGCCCAGGGAGGGGTTGAGTCACCTTCCCTGGATGTGTTCAAAAAAAGGGTAGATGAGGTACTTAGAGATACGGTTTAGTTTAGGATGGGAATGGTTGTACTTGATGATCTTCAAAGGTCTTTTCCAACCACAGATTCTGTGATTCTTGAATCTCTTTCAAGGAATCTGCAAGATTTATGTATTTGGTAATGCCACAGTTGCATCTGACTACAGTGACTCCCCTTAGAAAGAGTAAGGGTTAAGAGAGGGAATCCTACATGGGGGATTTATTCCCTACTGTACAGATTTAATGAAGCAATATTAGTGTAGCAGAACAGGGTGACAAACTTTCTGTCCCAATTTACTTTGCTGGTGGCTAACTGTATTGATTTTAAATGTTGAGGTTGCAGTTTCCATGTTCAGAAAGCAGCAACACTTAGTGTGGCTGCAGAGAGGCAAAGAACATTCATTAAAGCATACACCTTGCGACCTCAAAAGCCAATTTTGAACTCACTGTGTCATGATTTCAGGCAGATGTCCTAGCTGCACTGGAAGAAACACTGGCTATGCCTTAGCCAAATAATCAAACAAAACCACTTACAATTAAGCACCTATGCTCACACAGGTGGAGAACTCCAATCCATTCACCTTTAAAAGCAATAATCAAGCACCTGCAGGCTTTAATGATGCTGGACTGAGCCTACGCCTTCTCCTCTTTGAGTCTGCAGTATGGAAAGTCAGGTTGCAATACCAAAAATTCAGACTGTAACTTCAATAAGGAAACATGGAGGTATTTGTTTCTCAATAGGAAAAAATATTGCATATTTTCAATCAGTTCCAGTGGTTATTATTTCAGATAAAGGTCCTCCTAACCTCTCAGGCAGGCAAAGGGTGAGGAAACCCAAGCAAACCCCATGTCAGACGTCTCATGGAGAGATGGTAACACACAGTAATGTAGGAACACAGGTGCTGGCTTCATAGTCACACTCGTGTCTGCTTGCCCAGGGCAGAGCACAGTCATCCTGTGTTCACTTCAGCGGGAGCTGAGGGCACTGACGGCCACCCTCACTGTCGCCTCTGGCCAGGAGCACTCAGCTGCAAAGAGCACATCCCCTGCTCAGATCCCGCACGCCATGTTCAGCCAGAAACGTGGTGCTTAGCAGGGGTCATGCTCTCTGCTAAAGCTCATCTGGAGCAGCTGACAAACAAGGGCCCCTGTCCCACAAGCTTTTTATCTTACCAGGTTCCCACTGCATTTGGCTGAGGTGCCCAAGACAGCCAGAGAGGACCTCAAGCATAGGTGAAAAGGAGATGCTTACCTGTGATGAAGCCCACGCAGATGTAGAGCTGCAGGATGCTGGTGCAGAAGGAGGCTGAGACCATCCCAATGCCACACAGAAGGCCTCCAAACATAACTACAGGTCGGCTGCCATAGCGGTTCACTAAAATACTGCTAATGGGACCTGGGGAAAGAGTGCAAAATGGTCCTTGAGGTAAGTCTCTTCTGACAGAAGGGCTTGTTTGACACAAAGCAGGCACAATTCTGCAATATCAGTGTCCCTGGGGTACTGATGAAAGCTTCTAGGGTGACTTCAGGAAGAAGATGGAAAAAGGGAGGAAGAAGATCTGCACTGTGTCGAGATGGCAGCGTGTCCCATGCCACGCAGCGGCTGTGTAGCTGGTGACAGCTCCTGCCTCCAAGACTTTAAAGTGTCATAAAAGAAGGGAAGCAGCAATATCAAAACAGGTGGACACATGACCACAACGTAGGACCTTCTTGATTTATTATGATGCTAAACCATACACACAAAGCAGTGGTTCGCATTACGAGGCCGATATGAATACTGTTGCATTTTTAATGCCTCTATTTAATGCAATTCCAATACTGCTGACCAGGACTGAAGCTTTAGCAGAACAATTGTTAATTAAATCTTAACAGCAGTCTATGTAGGTAGAAACAGTTTGGGATGATGGATTGCTGGAGCTCAAAAGAACCAGTTTGGTCTTGCAGACATGTAAAGAGGTGGCTCAGGGAAGTGCAAAATTCTGAAAGACAGAGATGGTTGAACAAAAACTGTGTACCCTGAAAGGAAGCAGTGAGATCTGAGGAAGTGAAACAGGCCAGCAGCTTTGGGTAGAGGAGGAAAGATGGGAGCTCTTGTGTGTAGTAGCCTCAACTAGCTGGAGGACCAGTAAAAATCAGAATCACAGAAGGAACTGTTGGAGGGACTCTGAAGTTCTCAGGACCAAGCTCTTGCTCAAAGCTAAGTCAACTCTGAAGTCAGATGAGGCTGAGAAGTCAGAATGAGAGAAAGCAAACTGAGCAGGAAAGAGTTGTCCAGAAGTCAAGCTATGAAATGTAAGAAAAAAATTCTGTATTACACAAAAACCTGGGACCAAAATGCTGCAAAAACGGTAAGGGAAATGAGGCAGGGGGATACAGCCAGCATTTAGTATTTTATCTTACCTGACAGTTTCTGGTGCTACTCAACACACAGCAATGGTGTTTTGGAGCCCAAAAGCCTGCTTGCCTTCATCCCTGAAGTTATGAGCAGCCCACAGTGTCCACATACAGATTACTGGAAATGGGTATTTTAAGACTACAGGCATCCCTGAAGAGTTGGGCTGTGGGATGTAGCTCGGCACAGAGCCATTTGTTTAAGCCTTTGCTTAAACAGTCTCTGCCAGAAATAGTGCCAGAGTTCTTTCCAGACCCTACAAACCATGGCAGACTTTTGAGACCCAAAAACCAACACCCCTCAGCTTTGCAAGAATACAAAGCAGTAGGCATGACTGGGTTAATCTAGGGAATGAAGCCCATCATTACATTTGTAACATATACAATGCTTTCTACTAGATATAAGGTCAAAATACTCACAAATGAAATACACACCAGCATAGTCTTAACAGCATCCCTGTAAGTGTGTGATCTGTGAGCTGGTCCCATCGAATGCACCATTCAATTAAAATTTCTGCCAGTGTATAATTATGTGGAGAGTTTTTTCTCCTAATCCTGTAACTAAATTCACGTGCATGCATCCTTTCACTGCACAGAGTGCTACAGCATTCAATGAGGAGTTCTGGGGAAGGAGATACATATGTCATCAGATCAGCACAGGAGGAAGGGGACCCTTTTCTCACTGAGCTTCCTGTGGTCAGGGCCTGGACTTACATCATACTTGAGCTGGTCTCAGCACGTCCTGTAATTCAACAGAAAGAGCCAGTGCTCCTCAGAAAGGCACCAGCACATTCATCTACAGCCTTAGGGCACACAACTCTTCCATTTTTCAATTTTCCACATGTCCGCATTTCTCCAGAATCAATCTAATTACTCAACTAAGAAAATGGGGTTTCAATTACCTTCTCCCACTGGAAGGGGGTTTTCACATTAGCCCTAAAACTACAGGATGTCACACCATGGAGCGGAGCATTTAAAGCCCGTAAGATTTCTGCCAAGGGCCCTCTCCTGCTCTGATCTGGGGCAGCTCCCAGGGAAAGAAGCCCTTGCTACAAAAAGAAAAATTAAATGCTCACTCACGTTCCTCCTGAAGCACCCAGGAGAAGGACATGGATCCACGTCCCTCTCATTCCAGTCCATAAGCTGTCCTATTAGTTTCATCCATAAGTAAAGGTAGGTTTGGACCATGACACCAGGTGATGAAATGGAAGGGGCTTAGGGTGGGACACATTGCTCTGCTTCCTGGCTACAGGGACAACCCAGGGTAGAGGCTGGAGTGGATGAAAGCAAAAGCTCATACCCCAACAGATGATTTTACAAATGAGAGCACCCTTCCCATACCCTGGGGCACCCCCCATGAGTGTGCAGTGACCTCAACCACATCCCAACTCCCCGGTGATCACTTACCAAGCTATGAGCTTGCTCCCTGTTCTTGCCATGTGTGATCTCTCAGCAATGCTTTGCAGCAGGTCTGCAAACAGCCTTCATCTGCTGTAACCAGCATTATCAGTCTTACAGGGGGACAATCACTTGTTTGCCAGTCCAGGTGGGAGAGCCGCGGTCTCTGCCAGGGCTGGGCCGAGCTCACAGGGAACTGTGACTAACTTCAGAAGCAACTCCAGCTTTTCTCCTTCCCAGCCTGAAACCCCAGGCCCAGGCCCTGTGAGCCTGCTTTGCTAAAGCAGCACAGCGTGCAGGATCACGGCACGTGCTTGTGAGTGACAGCATTCGATCTCACACACATAGGACTGAGGGTCAGAGACCTCCAAGATATTACATGCAGACAGTTAGAGGAAAAAACAGGAGCAGAGCATCTGGGCTAAACCTTTCCAGCCACTGGAGAATGCACAGAGAGGGTCCTGATGAGCACTCAACCTGTGGCGCAAACATCAGCTACACCTACATTTTACATGACACCAGAGAATCCAAGCCAAGGTTTCAAACAGGAAACCAAACTTACTGACTGCTGCTCACAGGCCACAGGTTTCGTAACAGCCCTGAGCAGACCTTTCCAACGCACTGAAGCAAATGGAAAATCACATCCCCAAAATTACTTCCACTTAAGTCATCTGAACCTACAGAAATGTCCATAGCCTTTAACCAAGCAGCCTTTCAAAAGCTGTCCCATCTCCTGGGCAAGAGCCGGCGCACGCAATATGTCACATAGCTGAGCACACTTCAGCACACAAACCCTGCCCGCCTGGGCAGGCACACGAAGCACGGACACAGACACCTTCACCCTGCCCAGACGTCCTCAGTGATCACCATCACCCCTGACACATCTAGATGCACCTTCTCCTGCCCTGCTCTGCCACGTGCCACCCACAGAGTATTGCTTGCAGGGGGCTGATTAGCCATCACATATTAGATAGCTTTAATAAGCGTGTTCTGGAAAGCTTCGGCAAACATCAAATAACTCAAGTCACAGAAGAAGAATTAAGAGAGAACAACAAAGCCAGCACACAGTTGTGGGAAATAGGAAACACGATTACTGCTTTGCTTGCAGCTATTGCAAAAATTAGAAGTGTGACAGCCCCTGGAAACATGGTGGAATTGAAAAGCAGGACCTGTCATTTACCAGTTACTCAGCCTGCATGAAAAGAATAAAGATACCGTATATTACCACACAGAAAGCAATTACGGTGACAACATGTGCAGCTTAGATCCCAAGGCACCTTTACTTGCTAAAACCTGCCTGGTCAAACATTCAGGAACCACAGGCTCCCCTGTCCTGGCATCCACACCACACCACCCTCCCTTCCTGTGGGCTGACAGCAGGAGAAGCTAACAGGAGTCAGGGTGATTTTTTGCCTCTTAAATTACAGAGTCAGGTGAGGACAGGGCAAGAGAAACAGCTGGCAGAGCTCTAATGAAGATGCCATTTACCTGGCTTCACCTTGTAAAGCAGGGTACATGCAAAGGGGGTTCTGCCTGCAGAAAACTCTACAGCCTGGAGAGCAACTGTTTGTACCAAATATCCCCTGAAGATGCTGCTGGGATCAGGGCAGTCCTGGAAGACTGATGTAATGTAAAGCACTACCCTCAGCCCATATAAATCATGCTGGTTTAGCGGCTGTCCTGTGTAAAGCCTCTCTTTTCTCATACCTGTGGCAGATTTCCATTCGTTGTTAGCTGGTACATGGAAGGCCATGTCAAAGAAGCTGCTCCTGGTGGCAAGCAGAACCCAGGAACTCGCCGGTGGGAAATAAAGCAAGCCCTAACTCATTTGTTAGCTTGTCCAATTACTTTTCACCTTGAGTTTTGTGTTTGCAGAAGTGAAAAGGACCCTGAAGAGGAGATTGTAAAACTGTAAAGGAAATGCAAAATACCCTGGGCTCTCCTCTCTTCTCCTTCACAAAGCCAGGCAGTCTTGTCATTTATTCTTCTTGAGCTCTGCACAGGCCCATAACACAGAGTTGGCATTTAACAAGAAATACCAATCCAGACTGGCTTAAACTCTTGCAAGTATAACAGTGCTCAAAAAATAGACACCTGAATTGCCTTCCTGTTTTCCTCAATAAGCCCTATGAATGTTTTATGAGCTGCAAAACTTCCAGTGTTGATGCAAAACACCCATGTATTTTTAACAAGGACTAACAGATTCTTCTCTCCCATACGTCTCACCATATATACACCCCTTATTTGTAAGGTGTGCTTGTCGTTTGGTTTGGTTTGGTTTGGTTTGGTTTTTAACTTAACCTAAAAACAAAGAGAAACCGTTTTCCCCCTTTTTCAGCAGAACCTGGCTTGGATGAATTTCTGCTGAAATGTTTCTGTGCAGTACTCGGAGAAGGAGTGAAGAGCTGAGACCCTGAAAGGCTGATCCTGTAACCCAGAGGCCTCCACGCAACGTAGGGTTTTTTCCAGGTTTCACAAGCCTGACCTTCTGCCAGTGTAGAGTGGCCCAGAGCCATCGCAAACATCGCATGCCTGCTGGTAAAACCATTTGATGGCCATGCAGATGATAAAATAGCAACACTAAAATAATCTACCAGACCCCAGTGCTGACAGATTTAGGACGACCAGTGTCCCCCGTTGCTGGCACTGCAACGTGCAGCTCAGCTTTTCCCACTTTTCCACAGTGACTAGCAGCTCTAAAGAGCTGACACTGTAACAGGGACATTCGTCAGCACCAAAAGAACTGCCTGGGTAGTTACTATTTTCCAAACTGCTGTGAAAACACAGATAATACCAAGGAACTCAGCACGGCATGACTGGCATTGCCTACATGGAGTCACTGGGGACAGAAAGGAGCAAGGCATACTTAGCTGGGGGGAAAGAGGGGGAAATAATTTATACTAATAAAACAAAGTCTACTACTACACTAGCAGTAAAACAACGGCAGGAGCAGGCCTGCAGTTTCCACAGTAATAATCTCACTCCCTTGGTGGAACAGCAACACTGCCTTTGGCCTTGTAATTTATTCACCAGGGTACCAGCCCATTGTAACTGCCACCTCCTCATTACCCCACAAATGACAGCAAGTGCCCCCATGTTATTAACAGACTGCCAGAATTCACCAGCCTCCCACAGCAGAGGGGATCAGCATCAGCGATCAACCCCTGGTAAGGATGCACACCTCGAAAGGCAGGTGGCCTGAGAAAACACAGGCACACTTACAAAGGCAGGGGGAAAGAGATGAGCAGGTTGAAACGTGCAGCCTTTCAGTCTTCTGCCTTGCTAAGAAGAGAAGTCCAAGGTGCAGGACCTGGGTGGCTCACTGTCTAAAGGGTTTGTCACCAGGGCTGGGAGAACTGCTGCTCCCCAGCTGTCCCATGTTAAATGAGCCCTGCACCCACCTGCTCGAGAGCACCAGTGGAGAAGAATTGCTGGTACCTGCTAAGAACACTGTGTTATTGCTTGGTTCAGATGGTTTGTCTTGCACTTGCAATGGCTGAGGAGCCTATACATGTCTGGCTCTTCCTCAGGCAGTGGTGCTGGAGATAACCATGCACACCTGTGCTGGAGATAACCATGCACACCAGCACTGGAGGACACGCCAGTGCTGGAGGACAAGCAGTAGTGAGCCAACGTCCCAGGTGACAGCCATCGTGTCAAATCTGCCAGATCCCAAAGGGCAGCTTCCAGAGTCCTGTCCACCCTTAACCTGCCCTGATGCCTTCTGTTAGTATTACTTTGCACAGCAAATATTTTTTACACGAGGAGGCTGAAACCCAGCCTGTGCACCAGCAGGTCCCACAGCTAACCAGTCACCAGGAGCTACCTCTCTTTCTTCCTCACAGGTGGAGAAAACACCTATACATTGGGGGGGGCAATGGCTGCACTTCCAGCACAACCCATGTGAGATGCATAAGCCAAGCATGGGAGAGACCACCTGGACACGTGTGACTTTGTCATCAAACTGGTCAGTCTGTGATCTTTGATGCTGGATCTTCCAGGTAGGATTGGCACTGTGTCCAAATGAGAAAGCAGTGGGTCTAGTGGCCTGGTGCAAAAACCAAGCTGCGGCAGCCCTCCACGACACCCACTAGCCATGTCCTTAGGATGCCAGGGACCCTGACCTCCCATCAGAAATTCATGGATTTGCCACAGCAGCATCCTGATTGTAAAAAAAAAAGAAGAAAAAAAAAAGCAGATGAGGAACAAGCTTCAGAAAGACAAAGTGTCCTCCTCCTTATCCAGCAATCTTATCTGATCAGTGCTTTGGCATTTCAATTTCCAGCTTACACAGCTGACACGTGCTGCTCCTGCAGCACACAGAGAAGCCACAGGCCAACAGCTCCAAAATTGGGGCTGGAGCCAAGGTCCTTTGTGTCACTTCAGATTTAGGCAATTAAATATCCACTCCTGCAAGGGGGTGGCATCACAGGTGATGAGCACGCAGCTGCCTGCACTCAGATGTTTCCCCAGGCTGCTGGTTTGGATCTCACCCACAAAGCAGATCACAGCCACTGACCTTCAGAAGTCATGACTTCAAGTTCTTTGAATTTCTTTCCCATGATTTTTTTAGCTAACTTTTTGCCTTGGCAGGACCACAGACTTCTAGCTCTCCCCTTATTTGAAACCCAGCTGCAGAGCATGCAGCTGAAACACCTCTTCCCTGATATGGGCAGTCCTTCATTACCAATCTCATCACACTGCTCTACAAGCGCGTTGGCCCCTGCCTGGCCACACTCTACAAAGGGTTTTGTTCACCAACTGGAATCCCTACATCATTTGACCAAGAGACCAGTTACTCTGAAGAGCCATTCAGAGACAGAAAAGCAGCAATTCTGTGGGACAGATTGGCATCAAAGCTCTCACACTCCTTCCTACCACAGCACATGAACGCATGATGTACTCACTGTGAGAAGAAACTCTCACACGCTTGAATTTCACTTGAGGGAGTGGATTATAACTTACTCCTGGGCTTCACACCTGCCTCTGAAGCATTAACAATCCCCCCCACAACCAAAACTCTTCACTTTGTTCTTCCTGGTTCTTATTAATCTCAGGTTTTATTAAGTCTATCACGTCTCTGTTACTGCTGCCTGGTGACCTTGTGAGCTCCAATGAAAGGCGAAATGATAAAGCTTTGTGACCAAGTCCACGAACACAGAAATATTTCACCTGAACCTTTAGTGCTATTATCGCCTTTAAGTAGAACAGGGCTATTTAAAAAAATAAAAAATATAAGCACATATGTGGTGACCTTGCAGGGCTTGAGAGTCCAGAGAAGTGTAAGAATCTCCAGCGCCATCCATTACAGAAATCAGATCATTCCTCACCTGGATCTCTTAACAAAATCCATGATTGTAATGGTGCTGCTACCCTGGGGATTGCCCCAGTGTGGGAAGACGCCTTGTTTCAATGACACAGGGAGGCTGCTGGACTCATGGTGGGACTACAAGAGGTGATGATGATAAGGAAAAGGATGATCCCCAACATCACCAGGCAGCTGAGCCATGGGTATGCAGGGAGCACCTGCCTGGGGTTGGACCACGATGGCAGGATACTCGATATCCACTGTGGATAAAGAGATATTCCTCTTGTTTCAGCCTACACAAAATATCCCATGTGGAAAAGCACGTGCCTAGGGAATGCCCAACCTGAGGATTTTTGTCAAACTGATGCTGTGAGCACATAAGGAAGGAGTGCTGACAGCTGATGCATTACTGGAAGTACCTTCTGTCCCCTCCTCTCCCTCTCCTCTCTCGTAACCCTCGCTCAGCATGAAGGGCTGGTGAGATGGTGCCCATGTCGTTTCAGACACCCTTGGGTAACAGCTCACAGGGTGGTCAGACACAACACAGGACCCAGAGGACTTGGGTGCTGGAAAGAAAATCTGTGTGCTGCAGATGCAGCCTGTGTCTGGGCTGAGCATCTCTGAATGCAAGCCCTGCCCGGGTTACTGACCCTCTCCTTTCTCTGCTAAGCCCAAGTTATAGTAAATGATGGGAAGGCCATAGTGCAACCACCCAAGTGTGACACACAGGGATAACCTCCTAGCTTTTTAGGACTGAAGCCACTTGTATGGGAGCTCAAAGGCTGGGGCTTGGGGCTTTTCTATGATTTTATCAATATGAGCTAGGGAGCCTGCTTTGGCAGGGGGGTTGGACCCGATGATCTCTCGAGGTCCTTTCCAACCCCTATGATTCTATGATTCTATTGCTTAAAGGACAGGAAGAAGCCCCAGCACATGCTGCAGCAGCTCATTTCTTAGCAGCAGGGGATGAAAACAGCAGCAGCAGCATGCGAGCATGGTCTGCAAAAGGATCTGTGCCCTGGTGAGACCACTTCTTAAAACAGACAACTGTAGGATGCTCCACACAAGCAACTTGCTCTCATGCCAAACAGCTCTCCTCCCTGCAGCGAGGGGGATGCCCATCCACTGGGGAATCCACACACAGAAATTCCACTGCACAGTGCTGGGCAGTGTGCAAGGTCATTGTTCCAGGCACTTCCATCACCAAGCTTTTAGCAGGTAAAGTCTCCACTGGTCAGGGTATGTCCTGCCCTGATGCTTGCGGTCCCTCAGGCAATGTGTGAGCCAAAACTGGTTGGCAGGGAGCTTGCACCTCCTGAGGCCTGGCCTGGGACTTGCTGCTTGTCCTGAAATAAAGCCTCTGCACCTCCCTTCCAATGCCTCAGTTTCCCCTTTTAGTTCTGTGTACTTCATAGCTATTTTGCAAGCATTTGGGATGGGTGGAGAGCCCTGGCTGAGTTCTTCTGGAGGCAGAGAAGGTTTTTGATGAGGTTTGGACCAGATGAGAAGAGACCATTGGCAGTTTTGATGAAGTTAAAAACTGCAGAATCAAACTCATTATTAATATAGCTTTACACCACTGCATGTTGTAAGGTGCTTTCTAAACCTGTCACTGCAATTTATCATGCTAGCAGTGTAATAAAATACAGCTATAAAATTTTGGATTAAACGTTCAACGTCAATGGTTGACTTTCAACTTCCCAATCTCTTCCTTGCTGCTTTAGCAGATGCTCTATTAAGTGGTTACAAGCTCTGGGAGAAAGTTTCTTTGGAGAAAAGGCTCAGTTGTGGAGCATCTCCAGAATTAAATCTTCAGACATGTCGTGCAATTCCAAAACAATAAATAATGATTAACAGGAGCAGTGAACACTGGCTGGCTCCAGGATAAAACTTTTACTTGAGGAAGGCTCCAATTTCTCTCATTTGCAAAAGGTGGCTCTCTGCAACTGTCTGGGAAAACAGAGAGAAGAAGATGATTCCCTAATTTTAATTGAAATTTGGATCTGTAAGAACAGCACACTGGAGGTTTTGGGGGGGGGGGGGGGGGGGGTGAGTATTACAGCAGCCAAGCATGAGACTGAGACCAAGACTCTGCTGCACCACGTACTGATTAAAACCAACGTGTGGTCCTGATGTAACGTGGCTGGTTGTGTATTAAGGGCCAAGAGAAGCACCACGTATTTGCATCTACAGCCTGTACAGAAGGCTAGCTGCACGGCAGCCAGCAAAGAAAAAACAAGGTTCTTCAAAATGAGGAAAAAACTAAGGGCAGATGTCTCCTGCTCTAGACCCAGCTAATCAAGTGTATCACCCCAAGTGACTCTGTGTCAGGATCCAGCCTCTTGGTTTCCCCCTATAACTTCTGCTGTTTCATTACAATGGTGAAAGGAGTATTTTGACCGCACAGACACCTTAAAAAAAAAACCCTCTGAAAATGCAGATACCATCCTAGGAATTAAATTGTTCTCTCTCTTCTGGCACACGTGCCAGAGAGTCAGCTCGTTGTTCAAACTCTAACAGTTGGCCATAATGAAAGACATTACTTCTTCCCACGATCCTTACCTCTCTTATAGCCTTAGAGGAGACCATAACAGCTACAAGAACATTGCTGTTATTAAATTAGTGGCACCACTATTTCTTATTTTTAGAAGGTTTGGCTGCTTCCCCCAATGCTGAATAGGCAACTAAATTACTAGCAAATTAATATTGCTTATCTTTTCTTTCCTGGGAGCTCAGCTGCCTCCTGCTTTCCCTGGATAATGGTTATTTCTAGGGACTCATTCATGCCTGAAATGTTGTCACCCTTAAAACGGGGAAAGGGCAGCTCAGTTTGGTGCTGTGAACACAACTGGCCTAAGACAAGAGGCAAGAAGCTTTCATTCTAGTAATGACATTATTTAAGACTGCCTGCTTGGAAAAAACTCATCCTGGCTCACGAGGCAAGAGCTTTGGTCTTCTGTTGGGATGCATAGTCCAAGGAGGCAGCCTGCAAAAGGAAACCCTACCAAAGGCATGCAGCAGCACGATGGGTGCCCTGTGATGCTCCACATTTTGACAATAGCATCGTGTCCAGGTCACCCCCAGAGCTTGAAACCTGGGAGCTGAGGTGCAGCTGAAAGCACCTTTGGGGAAGGATGATAGCATCTCCCCTAGTCCCTTATGGACAGATCCTGGCTCTTTTTCCTTCCATCCATCCAAGACCCTGCACTTCTCACATTTGGGGTATGGAATGAGCTTTTCTCCCATGACATTAAAAAATAAAAGAACTATTGCAAAACAGAAATCCTTCTTTATCAGATCAATCAGCTTTCACCCTGCAGGATTTGGTCAGAGAAAAGCAATGTTCCCTTGTGCTCCTCACTGACAAGCTCCTAGTTTGCCCTCCACAACTGGAAACGTGGAATTGCTGAACATGAACACCGGAGAGAGCTACAAGCACCCAATCATAAAGCCCAGGCTATCCACTTTACTGCACACTAATCTGTTTTACTACTTGTATTATAGTGACAGATTTGTTTTCTGCCACCTAGTTCAGATTAAGAAACTGGGGCATAAGACACATTAAAGCTTCTGCAATATATATTGCCAGAGCCTCGGCTGGTGTAAAACAGCTTCTCCTGGGGGAATTA
The DNA here is from genome assembly GCA_020800305.1 of Porphyrio hochstetteri. Classification (NCBI taxonomy): domain Eukaryota; kingdom Metazoa; phylum Chordata; class Aves; order Gruiformes; family Rallidae; genus Porphyrio; species Porphyrio hochstetteri. Next base: position 11,892,307 of record CM036916.1, on the reverse strand, counting down.
AACGAAAAGTGAAGGGCAGAAACAGTCTCAGCTGCTGATTTTCAGGTTTAGTCTGCAAACACAGGAGCAACCTGGTGCTACAAGTCAAAGCCTCAGGTGGTCACTGTAAACCTGCACCCATGCTGTCAAAGTCAACAGAGCCGCTCCAGTGGGAAGTTGTGTCAGCTCACACCAGTATTTTCAGAAAAATCTGCTTCATTTGCATTATTTACAAAATGTCAACACAAGCTCTGTCACACAGTAAGCAGCACAGCCTAAAAACAAGTCCCCACACCAATGAGCACACCAACACCAAGGAAACGAGGACCATTTCCTGAGGATGTCTGAAAACAAAAGGTGTTGTCAGTGAGAGCATCAGACCCTCCGCACCCTGCCAAGGCGCCAGGTGGCACGGCTGCCCTGAGCTCCTGGGGAGGAGCAGGGTGGCTGGGTCAGTCCTGGGGGGTGTCCCCACGCTCAGATGCCATCTCACAGGCAGCCAACCCCCAGCCCTGCCTTGCTGCCACAAGTCCTGGCTCCAAGAGCCTCAGCACAGCCCAGAGATGCAGCAGCACACCAAGGAAGGGGCAGCAATACCACAGCCTTTCCTTGAAGCCAACTGGGCTTTTGATCTGTGGCCACCTTCCAAACCATGGCAATTTACAGCTGCTGGAGCAGGAGAAGGGAGAGGAGGTGATGTAAGTTTGGCCTTTCCTTTTGTGGCTGAGATGCCCACACTGGAGACCAGGACACACACCACTTGGCCCCTCCAGCCCCCCAGGATGCAGGGCCTGACACCTTGTGTGGGACATGCTCAGACCACCTGGCATGGTTGTAGCCCACCCATCCCTGCATCTGCCTCACCACTGATTTGGGAAAGGAAGGGAAGGAATGGACAAGCCATGGCAATAATTCCCTGGTTAGTAACTCTACTGGTTACTCAGGACTACGTTGGAAGCTGACTTTGGCATTTTGAGAATTTATTTTTTCTCCAGAAAAGATTAACAAAAATCCTGTGTTAAACTATCTCCTAGTTTCTCAGCAAAGCAAATCACACTTTGCCACACAAGCATCCTGACAGCTCTAACAGGCACTGCAGCAGAGCAAGACTCCAGCAGCTCACAGCAACCAGCACCCTGCTCCTTTAACGAGAATTTCCGTATCACCAAAGTCATTCATAAGTCAAACCTGCTCTGGCATTAAATGCCCAGTCAATCAAATTAGATGTCTTAAATATGCTCTTGGGCACGTGTGTTCCATTTGCTCCATGTTCTGCAAACACCCAGTGTAGCCCTGGCTGCAGCCAGGGAGCAACTCAGAGTCTCAGCCTGGATTCCTGCAGAGGGAGGGATGATCAAACAAGCATCAATCTTATTCCAGAGCAGAGGAGGGGAGGACTATTAAATGGACATAACTCCAAGCAACTGTGAGGCAAGTGGGAAGGTGCAAAGGTACAATCACCTGCAATTAAGTCTAACAGCACCCAGTTGTATCATCCCCCGTATTACCGAGTAATAGCATACGGGAGGGTAGAGTTACAGCTCCCTGCAAAAAGGCAGGAGACACTCAGTTAATTGGGATAAAAGCCCAGTACAACATCCCAGGTACAGAGCACACAGCACTGGCTTGAATGCTGGGAAAGAGAAGAAAGTGAGTTGGGAAGTCAGCAGACGGGAGAAGATGGACATCATCAGAGCAGCATTTCACCTGCTCCAGTGCCCGCTGGCCCTGACCTGCACCCCGAGAGACTCAACCTCCCCATCTACACCCCTGTGTGCACCTTCAGGCACTGGCAGGCACAGGGTTAATCTGCAGAGTACGGTCTTTGGGAGACAAAGGGAAATTTTGGGAGCCAAAGGGAAATGGCCAGCCCCTTTTCAGTGGTCTTTGGGAACAGGACAAGGGGCAATGGCTGCAAGTTGGAGCACAGGAAGTTCCACACCAATATGTGGAAGAACTTCTTCACAGTGAGGGTGACAGAGCACTGGAATACGCTGCTCAGGGGGGTGTGGAGTCTCCTTCTCTGGGGATATTCCAGACCTGCCTGGATGCTGACCTGTGCAACCTGTCCCAGGGAACCTGCTTTGGCACGGGGGTTGGACCCAATGATTTCTGGAGGCCCCTTCCAACCCCTACGATCCTGTGAATCTGTGATTTGGTCAGGCATGAAGCATCCCTTCTATACCAGAGGGACACACACACACACATACAAACAGTTTTTAGTGGAAGACAAAGCAGAGCTGGCAACAGCCCACAAAGGCACCAAGGACCCCAGAGCTACACGTAACTACTTTGTGCATTTATTGCAGCATTATGGGACAGGCAATGGGGTGTCACTTCAGCACAAGGCAGTCTGCAGAAGGGCCATTGCTTTTTGGGGCTGTTTCATCAAGGTCTCCCCCCACCCCATGACAGAGCAGGGTTTCCCCCTGCTTCACTGTGGCTGATGGTGGTTAAAATCACAAAATCATCATCATGGTGCCTTGAGCCCCAGCTAACATCTACCCAAGGCTGAGTGCAATGGAAGAGACAGTATTTCCCCAGGAAGATCTGTGCACTGTACAATGTCCTGAGCTACTGGGAAGACAGAGAGAACAATGTAAGGGACCCAACCATCAGGGACAGCAGTGGTCCCCGCTCCCCATTTAGCACACTCACCTACATGAAAACCCCAACCACGGCCTTCGTAACAAGCAATGTCCTAATTTTAGGACCAGACCACAAAATTTACAGCATCCTCCACTCATTCACATGCTTTTGGTACCAAATGCTCACCCTGTCTCTTTGACTTCCAAACCATGCATCTGCCTAGACACTATCCGCAGGCAACCAGACACACCCAAGGCATGGGCTGCCTAATTTTCCTTTTTTATTCCCACTGCTTCAGAGACACCCCATATAATTTACCCCAGTCTTTTAAAACTGTATTTAAGCATCTGACTGACAAGTGGCCCATTCACCTGCCTCCCCACAGCAGCACTTCCCTCCCTTACTGCGACCCACTTGCTCCCGTTCAGCCTATACAGAGCCCAACCATCTCCTTTCCCCTGCAGACTGCTTATTTATATTGCTGGGGCTGAAACAAAAGACCTTTTCTCTGCATTTAATAACTAGCTCTGGTCAAAAATCTATCCCAAAGCCACAGTGCTCCCAAGGGCTCTGTCTCAGCATCCCATTGTGGGATAACAGTACTGGCTTAAACGGAGGATTTCTCTTTCTAAATCACCACTCAGGTTTTGCCCTCAAACTGCTCCGCCTGTGTGTTCCCAAACAAGGACTCAACCCTTGCAGAGCCTCTCTCTTGGGACCAGGCCTTTGCAGAGGGTTATAATGGGCTGGGCTACAATAGGCTCTGGTTCAAGCATCACTTCCATTTTAGAAACCTTTACAAAGCATCTTCGCTTTCATCACCAGCTGTGCCCTCCAAAAAGCACTACAGTGCATTATTAAGGGGGGGGGGGATGAAAAAACCCTTTTTAAAAACAAAGAATATTTCCAGAATTGCTTTAAGAGCCAGGATAAATATTGATGGAGTTTCCTGCAATTACAGAGCACGATTCATGTCTGCCTTCCATTGCAGGTTTAATCAAATGCAGTCCAAGTGTTTTACTGAGTCGTGAAAGTTATATCAAAATCATTTTTTTTTTTAAAAAAAAGGCAAAGTTCTAGACACTGCTCTGCAACTGATACGAACAACCAGCGATTTCATGGCTGTAGTTATATGCTGCTGCAATAAATAAGCAGTTACTTTGTTTATTGCTCTGCTCCACGCTCACCTTTGGCTGAAACCCAGCTACTTCACACCTCAGCATCACCCCAGGTCCAGCTCACGCTGGTACTTCACAGCCTCTCGCTTGCAAAGTTACCAACTTGTGTCAAAGCAAGGCAGGAGGATGCCAGCGTCTCCCCAAAACAGCTCGCCAGTCCCCTCACAGCTCGGATACAAGGAGCAGGGCTGGAGCTGCCTGCGTTTGGGGGAACTGAGGCGCTGTGCAACGGGGCCAAGGCCACGGTTTGTTTGTAGTGTCAGAGATATCCCCAATGCAGCTGGCAGTGCGATAAGCCACACAGCTCAGCCTCTCATGCACAGAGGATACCTCACCCTTTGCAAATGCTTCTGCACCGTGCCCCAATTAGTGAAACAAGCCCTATTTTGAAAAACAGCAAAGGTACTGCAAACTCAGCTGGAAATAAAGGGAATGTCAGCACCAAACCAGTAACAAACCACATTTTCAAAGGCATCTGGAGTCCCCCACAGCCCCAAAAGGCATCCAGGAGCGGTCAAAGGACCTGTTGAATGAGACAGATTTTGAAGGCAATATGCCTGTTTGAAAAGCCCAACCAACAACCAATTCACTCCCAAAAAACTGCCCTTTCACCCCCTTAGGCTCCACATACAATGTGTTTCCCTAAACAACATTGAAAACACAATCAGAGAAATCAACCTGTCGATAGCGCCTGTGCAGATGGATGCTGCTGATTTGCCTGTGCTGGTTTGGAGTGGGGATTTCTGGCTTGGAATGGGGATTTCTGGCTCAGAGCTGGGATTTCTGGCTTGTTTCTGCTCTCACAACACACCGTGCCTCAGGAGCTGGTGCAGGTTTACTCACCGGCACCGTACGTCGTGGCCAACATGATGGAGGAGACCCACGCGATCTCGCTATAGGACGTGCCAAAGAAATCCTGGATTTCTTTGTAGAAGATAGCTAGGCCTTTGGGGAAGGCGTATGCAAAGCCGATAGAAACGAATGCACCGAAGACCACCACCCAGCCCCAGCCGCCGTCTGGTGGGCCGGGGGCTCGCCCCGCCTTAGCCGGGGGCGGCATGGCCAGTCTGTGGGAGCAGCCCAGCGCTCCTCGGGACGCCCTGAAACACAAAGCGCAGAGGCGTGGGGTCAGTCCCGTGGATACTGCTCCCCCGGGTCCCCACCTGCGGCAGCAGCATCCCCCCAGAGCAGCTTGAAGGGAGCTGGTTATTCCGCACCCAGCACCCGAACCCCGCAGCTCCAGTTAATGCAGTGTCGGCTACACGTAACGGGGCCCCGGGCATGTGGAGATGGGTGCGTTTAGAAACGGCGGCTCCGGGCCCTGCACCGCCCCATTCGTGTCCGCTCCGCAAGGCAGCCCGGGCTGCAGCTCCCGGACACCCGTGGGACCCCGCACCCACCCGTCCCGCAGCAGCACCCACCTGCGGGAGCGCGGCGCCGGCTGACCACTGCCCCCCCGCGAGCGACGGGACGGGGACGGGGACGGGGACGGGGACGGGGACGGGGAGGAGGAGCTGCCCGCACCGCCCCGGGTGGGACCGGCCGGCCCCGGCCCGGCCCCGCTCGCACCCCGCCCCGGCAGACGGGGGCACAGACCAAACCTCCTCCGGGTTTCGTACCTCTGCCTGCTTCTCCCTTTCCTCGCCCCTCCAAGCCGAGGCACCCGCAGCACCCAGCCACCCCGGGCGTGATTTAATCCATCCTCGGTTCTTCCCAGGAACTTTCTCTCCCTCCCCTCCCCTGCATCTCCACCAACATCCCAACTCTTTTCTCCTCCTTACGAAGTCGGGGGCTGCTCTCCTGTCCGTCAACCCCCTCTCAAGACATCATTGCACACTCGTGCAGTGTCCAGCCACTGTTTGTGTCACCAGCTCGCTGTATGTTCTAGGTTTCATGCTTGGAGAAACGCTAGCAGTACTTGCTCTTGCTGGAAAGTTGCAGTTCAGCTTCCAGCCGTGCATCTTGCTCACTGTTGCCAGCTCCTGGCTTAAGAACAGCCTGAAGGAATTCACCCGTGTGCTCTCCAGCCCCAAATTTGGGGAAATTCATACAGAGATGGCAGGTGTCAGCACCCTGCCGCTTCCCCCCCTGCCTCCAGCCTCCCAGACGACAGAGACCTTCTTCCCACCATGTGTGACTGTGAAGACTGGGCTGTGATTTGGGCAAATTTTACAAATCACGTTAGCAAAAGACATTCTACCTGCAAATCAGTTACACTGCCTGCCTTGCAAATCTGGCCCTGTCTTCCCAGCTCCCCAACCCTAAGCAGAGCTTCCATTCCCCCTCAGCTTCTCTCCATCAGGCTCAGACCAACTCTTCCCTCATCTCCTATAACGCTGTATTCAGTCTGGTATCAAAAAAGACAACCTAACACTCAAAACCCAAGTCACACAAGGTAGATGCATGGAAATCAGCTGATTTCAAAGTCTGCACTTAAACATTGCTACTCTTTGCACTTTTTCTTCCCTCCTCTTCTTCTCAAGCTGAATGCCACCCGCATGGTGATGTTGCAGGGGGCTCTTGTCCCCTCCTGCCCTCCCACTCTGCCTGCCAGCACCCCCTGCATGGGGATTCCGGCAGCCCTTCCCAGATAATCAGGAAAAAAGCAAAGCCACTGTCCCGTCTCACACCTTCTGGGCCTGTACCCAGCTCTCCTCTCCCCAGGGAGCAGGGAGACAAATCTTACTGGTGGTCCAGGCTGGTGCTTCTTCTCTAATTTTGAACTAACACCACAGTTTTATCAGCAGTACCGCTTTCGGTTCAGGTGCAAATACATCAGTCTCTGATGAAACAAGAAGGAGCTCCTCTCCTCCTTATTTCCACCCTCCCTCCCTCCACCATTCCCAAAACAGACTGTCTGTCACTCCCATTTTCTAGATACACAATTAAGCAATAGTGGGGGAGGGGGAGGAAATCAGCACCTCGCTCAGTAATTTTGCTGGCACGGTTAATCTGGAGCTCTAAAGATCTCCTTACAACACGTCTGCAAGGTGGTTTATTACTCCTATTTCTTTCTTCCTATAAAACTGAGTAAACTTAAAATGACCAGACGACCTTTACTCTCAGGTGCAGGGTCACAGCGTGATGACCTGGAGAGTTTTGGTTTAGTGCAGCCCAGACTCACTTTATGGGCCATAAGGATACCTGCTTTTACTGCGGCACTCGTACGCTGTCAGCCCTGCATGCACAACAGCACGGGGTGCAGTCTGCCATCACAGGAGACAATTAAAATCTCTCCAGCATGAAAACCCTGCCTGCAGCTGAACAAGGGGGCGGCCAAGGGGACTGAGCTGTTTTCCTTTATTTTCCTACAGAGGGATAAGGGTTTGGAGTCGTGGAGTTTCTGTAATACAAGGGAATGAGGATTGTTTCAGCAGCTGGTTCTGCCAAAGATAAAAGAAATGGGACCAAATCTAAATAAACACACCTGAGACTGAAGTTGGCCAGTGTGGAAGATGGGGAGGGTAGATGGAAACCCCTGGGAACAGAGGGATGAAGATGCAGGTACAATGCCAGCCGTGACCTCAGCTGGAAGATGGGAGTTTCCCCCTGCAGAAATAGGGCATCTGGTGCCGTGTTAGAGAACATCCTCTGCAGCGAACCCTGGCATGGCACCTGCTGGGTACATGATCACAAAACCTGATGCCAAGCTCCAAACTGGAGCAGGAAACCAGTTGAAGCAGGAGATAGTGGGGCCAAAGTGATAATTTCTGAAGATGCCTGAAAACCATTGTTCTTTGCCCTTGCATGCTGCTCAGCAGAGATGCTCACAAGCAAAGCACAGCAGCCCGAGAGTGGGGTGGACAGTACAAGGCCTGATGTCACTAGGTCAAAAAGGAACTTCCTAGCAATTTGGGGAGACTTGGGCTTGTCTCATGGTAGCTGCCTATGTGAATGCCTCCCCCCACTCCATTTCGGAGGCTTCCCCCAGAGCCGGGCTCCGCTTACTCATCCACAGACAGCAGATGCTTCCTGGAGGGCAGGTTTTTTAATTTGTTGGCAAGCAGCAAAGAAATTGATTAAAATTGCAAAATACCTTTTTGAATGCCTCATTTCCCTATCGCAGCCCTCCATGTAAATAAGCTGCTGCTATTGTATTCCCTGCCCTCCGCTCGGTGCTGCTCAAAGAAAAGGGGCAAGGAGGGGGGAAAGGGGCTGGGAGTAAGGCAGAGTCCTCTCTCCCCAAAATGCCCCTTTTCCCACTCTCTGCAAAGCTTTCCATGACAGTTCCCATAGATATTTTAAGGCATGATTTTTAAGTCAAATGAACTATGTCCTTCATTTAGTGCAGCCCAAGGTTTGATGAACAATATTTTAAATATTAGGTCATTAAAAAAAGTGACTGGTGTTGACAGCTTGAGTTCTTTTTCTGGAAACTTTTCTTTTTCTGGGAGAAAAAAAGGAAAAAAAAAAAAAGGGAAAAAAGCCAGGCTCCCCTGAGAATGGAAAGCTTTTTTATTTATTCTCAGTGGACCACTTTGGTATTTGGAAAGAATTTTGTTTGAAGCCTTTTACACAAGGCATTTATTGCAGCCAAAGGTAGGAGCTACAACTCTGTAACACCCCAGCAGTGTTTTTCTTTTGTTGAGTCTTTGAAAATCAATTAAAGGCTTTAGAAATTGCTTCTACATTAAAAGTAAAAAAGAAAAAAGAAATCCATACGTAGCTGTGCTGAATGGAAACAGCACCAGGTAAGTGAGCACCTCTTTAAAGCATCAGCGACTCTCACTTCCATGGTGTACCCACATTTGCCAAACCCATTCCATTGTCATTGCCCATTTGCTCATAAAAAGCATCAGAAGTGAAATCCGACCTGTAACCACTGTTAAAATGGAGTTCCTGAGTCAGTGAATAAGATTATAAGCAGCAATTGTCCAGAAAGGAGGAGGGCTGGGTGGGTCCTGTGGCCCCAGATGTGATATTGTCATTCTCCTCAGCACGACCTGTAGGAGATATATCCTAGCCCTCTGAACACAGGCACACATTTATGTTCCTAATAATATTATTGACTCTTTCCAGAGGATCAATCCATACTGATACAGGGTATTACTTGGTGAAAGCTTTGAATTCAGCAAAATTCTTGGCTCCAGACATCAAGCAGGTGCAATCACACCGTGCAAGCCCAGGGACAGGTCAGTAGTTCCCTGCCTGGTGATGGCAGAATTACCCTTTCCCCCGCATGCTCCTCACTGCTGAGCACGACCAGGCTGATACCACACATTCCTCAGTGTTCAGCCACAAGGCCTCCAGCATTCAGGGATTTACCACTAATATTTTCATGCTCGAGGTTTTAATTAAAGGGAACCCAAGTCTGCCCAGCAGCTCCCAGGGCATCAAGCAGCAGGAGGGATGCAGGCAGCACCCCACCAACTCAGCACCTACACGTGCTCCAAAGGGGGCACACGGGCTGAGCGTGGTCAGTCCTCACCCCTTGACACCCCTGTGACTATTTTGGCAAGATGTTTCACTTCCACACACCCTCTTTGCAGCTGTATGAGATACTCTGCTGTGGGCAAAGCCACCAGTTCCACGCATCCCTGTGCCTGGCGCAGGGTAACACCAAGCAGGACCAAGGGACATGGGTCCTGGCACTGCTGGGAGCCACCCAGCACACTGTCCAAGCCCCACAGCTCTGCTTTCCACAGAGTAATGTTTTACAAGAGGGTCAAGGAGAGGTGAATCCAGAAAGTTATGAAATGTCAAACTTGCTTTTCACTAAACCCCAGTATTAAAAGCAGGGAAGCCAGGCAGGCAGAGGGATTTGTATGGCAGCAGACCCCTTAGATGGTTCCAGCCCTGCATCCATGCTGCTGAACCAGCCAGGTGCATAAAGCATCGCTGCTGGATGTGCTGGTTTCCCAGACATGATAAAGTAAACTGAGCAGTGACATCACTTCTTCTGTTTCTCCCCTGTTGCAGGAGTTTAATCAGCAGCCTGAACCAAAACATTTGTGTTGGTAAAAAGATGGCTACAATTAATCTAAATCTAATAACTGGAATGTTTTCACCAGGGAATTAAAACAAATTATTCCTTTGCTATTGCATCTTCGCCTCATTTACATTTTAATCCCAGAAGGATCTCCCTCTGTTATTTTTGGAAACCGACTGCATAGAAAGGGAAAAATAACATGGTTGAAGCATTCAAAGATGCACAGAGAATTCAGCTATTAACTTTTATAGCAGAAGTCTGGCTATGCCAAGCCCTGAGTGATTGAAAATTAGGACAAATACGTGTATTTTCCCAAACACGGCTGAAGACAGAGCCTGGTGGCATTTCAGATTGCACACACAAACATGGGCAAACAAATAGCTGGGACATAAGGTTGTGTTGAAGGTGTAATTACACATTAGCCAGAGCAGAGCAGGTCACTCTTACATTTGTACCGAAAGTAAAGGGGACCCTTCACTAGAGCACATTGTGAGCAGAGGGAATCCTCTGCCTTCCCACCCTGTGCATCCCTACTCCCAGACTCAAGCCTTGTTTTCCTTGCTGTGAGGTTCTACCACAGGTAACTATTTCATAGCTTTTTGCTCAAGGTAAACACATAGTAAATAAAGGCACTTTAGTGTTGTTAAAGTAAAATCAGCACTACAACCCTTCTTATTCCAGTTTGCCTTACCTGCAAAAGCACAGCAAAATGCAAAGGAGCTACATTTCTGCCCTGTCAAGGATGGGAAGTCCCGGAAAACATGAATTGTGTCACGCAGGTACCACCCTGCAGATCCTCCATGCTGCCACAGAGCAGCTGATCCCACCAGGACACCTGGTTGCACCAGTGACACAGAGAGAGGCTCCCTCCACCCCAGAGCATCTTCTGCCACTTCCACCCAATTTCCATAGAGTCGCTGCATAACCCCAGTGTTACCTGAAATGATTATTTTCCTGTGATCTTGTGCATCCTGTCACTTAGGAAGATGGGAAATGGCAGTAACTCTAGTAGAAAGGCGGCAGCAACCACCTAAATCCTTGGAGTTGTTTCCAAGGACAGTGTTCTTCCCTGCCTTGAGTTACCCCAGCACATACTCCACACAGTGCTTGGTAGGTGTCTTAGTCCTGTTTGCTTATGATGCTACTTTTTAATATTTTTCCCCTTGCCACAGCTCACAAACATGGAGAGAGTTTTTGGGTGGCAGATGTACCACCTGTCCCCCCCATCCCTGTCTGTATACTGCAGCCCAAGCATGTGGGCCTGGACTCACCTCTGCGGAGCCCACAGGTCTCCTGTGGCTCCTGATGGAAACAATTCCAGCCCCTTCACAAGCACCTTCTCCAAGGCATGTCCCTAAGCAGTTGTGGCACAGCTGGGCCCAGAAGACCACTGCTACCCCCAGCCCATCCCCAAGGCTGTCCTGCCACAAATGAACTCTGAAGTAGTTATTAACAGGACAGAAAGAGGATGACCTGCCTCAGGGTTGCCTTCCACAGGGTGAGGACCTTTATATCTCATTACAGCCTACTGATGTTTGCAAGACAGAGGTGCTACAGGGCCACACGAAGAGTGATCCCCACTCCAGAGCAGCAGAAAGCTGGAGCTGCACAATGTTGGCTGAGCCTGGATTGAGGGTCAGTGCCTCGGGGACCAGCAGGACGTCACACTGGTTTGTTTGCAGATCATAGTACCCTGAGCCATTACATAACACAGGTATTTTCCCAAAATATTAACCCCACCTCAACCAAGTTTTAAGGAAGAGGAGGGATAGTCAATCAAACCTGCAGAAAGCGGCCATAAAGAGGCAGATGGGCTTTGGTTTTGGTTCCCTCCCCATGATACAGAACTGTTATAACAAGTGATTGTAACTCAATGAGGGCTTATGCTCTTGATGTGAGTTCCCCCAAGAAATCTTCTTGTAGGACTGCAGTGTTCCAGGAGCAGGCACTTGTGTTTGCTGCATATACGTAGGGCACCTTCGATTTGCTTCAAGGACAAGGATGCCCCGAGCAGAAGCCAATCTCAGCTGACACCAGCTTTTGTCACCAGTGGGGTTGCTGTACACTGCAAGAGAGCGGGTGGGAAGCAGGATGCCAGGATCAAGTCTGCAGCCACTCTGCACACAACCAGCTCCTCTTCACAGGGTGGAGGAAACCCAGTAGGCTCCTTCTTTACCTTTCAAATCCAGTAAATGTTGGGATACGAAGCAAGAAACAGAATCAAGCATGGGAAGACATGCATCACATGTGTTCATGCCTCCTGCATGTGGATAGCTGTGGGTAACATCACTTGGGGTGGATCAGCCCTCTGTGCCCTTAACACAGGGTGATGCAATACATGATGTTACTGTAGGTAAACTCAGCCAGGCTCCTGCACCTGCATTTTCTGTGTTGCTTTGCCCTTCTGGCTGACTGTTATCCAGCAGATCAAGCACGATGCTTTAGTATTAACTTTCAAGGTCTTACACAGATTGTTCTTCAGGAGCTTGCTGAACTTATGACACTGTACATTCATGTTACCCCACAAGATCAAAAAGAGAAGACTTTTGGTCCAAATGTAGTATTTGCTCAAGCTTGGTGTAATCCTGGATTTACAGGCTGACCTTCCCAAGAGCCCCTGAAGCGCCACAGAAGTGACTTCTCATAAGATAGGCTTCAAAGATGCACCTATTATCTAGGTCGTGTTTATGGGGCACCCCATCACTTAACATTCCTGGAGACCTTTGAGAAACTGAGTGTTTACAGACACAGGTTTAATTCCTAAAATTTCATTCAGGTCTCAGCCCCTGTTCCCAAACACCGTGCTTGAGGCTGAAACTTGCCAAGCTCCTAGTGCTACGGATCAGCAGATCAAACTTTGCAGCTGAAAGATGAAATCCTGGCCCCACTAAAGGTGATAGCAAGGTGCCTGCTGACCTCAGTGCAGCCAAAATTTCACCCAGATATGATAATCAATATTTGTTGAAGCTTTTTTTTCCTTTTTTAAAATTACTTGAGTGTGAAAACACACATGCTGTCCTAAACAACTACTTTGTATGCAGCTGGCTGCTGCGTTTCTGGATATCATAAAACTCAAGTTGGGTTTTAAAGGTCTAACGAATCCCCTGCATGCCCTCAAAAATGCTGGGCAGGCTTTGCTGGTGCTTTCCTCCTCCCTCTGACACTGCTTCACTGGATGCTACAGAACTGCTCTAGATTTATGCTGCTGTAGCTGAAAGGAAGATCAAACTGAGTATTCAATTACTTATGTACTCAAAGATATTTATTCCCCAAGATGAAACTCCTAAATCTGTTATTATTGCCATTCCCTCTTCTATCAGTATTAGCATTCCGCTGCTTTCAGATCTATGGAGATGTCAACACCATTTACTGGAAACAACAACTGAAAGATGAGAACATGACAGGGAAATGCTTAGAATTATTAATCATTCACAAGAACAGAGGAGGTAATTGATCTTCCTTAATTCTAGAAGAGTCTATAGCCGTTACACAGGGATGCTTCCTAAGGCTTTTTTTCAAGATGCATTTCTTTCATAGTCTGTTTCTTGGGTTTTTTTTTAATCCAGACACTACAGTGATGTAAAAACTGAGCGAAGTGAAGAGCAACAGCTACCAGACAACAGGAGAGACCCCCAGAGAGGAAAGATGCTCCTGAAGCAACAAAATACAGACATTTGTGAAAACACCAGGAAAGGTGGGACAGGACCCCTGCACCACAGGGTTCTTAGCCCAAAGTCTATGTAAGGGTAAGTGTGATGCTGAAAAGAAAAGGTCATATTGCTTCACAGTGCCTTGTATTTCCCTGCTGACACAGACAGCTCCTGTTGTTGTTACGTGCTGCAACTGGGAAAGTCAGGCCCTTGCACACACAGCTGTGTGTTACAGCGATAGCTCTGCAGCATGAAGATTTCATAAAAGCCTGCATTTAAAGGTGGGAAGATGGTGGAAACTGCAAGTTTTATACCGTAATGGCTTCTTTCCCCATCAGCTCACTGACAGCAGTTCCCTTGCTGTCCTCTCCTCTCTGTATCTTTGTTCAGGTGTCGAGGGCCTCTCCCTGGGAGTGGGGAAAATGAAAAGCCAGAAATCTCAACCAGTCTGAGATGTGTCTAATGTTTCAGAGGGTCCTGAACAGGCACCCTGAGGAATTGAGCCCTCTAACAGCCACGCAGCCCAAATCTCTCTTCAGCATCTCACTCAGACTCCCTTCTCCGCTCCTGGCATGAAACCACCAGAGCCAAACAGCAGGCACAGGGTACACATTCATTGTTTCAAGGGCAAATAGATGTCTGGTAGAGCTGCTGAATTAATAACCCTGGGGGTGAACCTTTCTGTCCATCTGCAGCAGAGACCGTAGCCCAAAGAGCCCAACGGAGCCTCCTCACTGCCCTGTTGAGTAACACCAGCCAGACCTCAAAAAGCTCTTTTGGCAAGCAGGGGAACAACTCATCCCTCACACCTCTCTGGTCGCTTACATCCCAAACCCTGAGTATGACAACTGGGGCTAGTGGGTTAGCAGCATCAGTGCCTGCTGGGAACACTCCAAGACTGGCTGCTGGCTCGGTGGCCTCAGGAGCCTTCAAGTCTCCTGCACAGGGGCTGGAATTGAATTGGTAAGTATGAAGCCAAGAATTTTCTCACTCCCGTGCCAGGTTTCCAAGGCACACAGTCACCTTTGGAATCACATGTTCAATGTCATTAGGCATGAGCTGCCAAAATAGTAGAGGCACGGGTTGTCCATGGAGTCACAGGCATTGCTCGAGGCACTGGCAGAGCCACGTGTGTCACTGTCCTCCCTCCGTGCCAGGCGAGTCCTACAGAAATTTTCTCCTTTCACCTTAATCCATCCCATATCAAATGAAAAATAGCTCTTTTTTTTTTATGGCCATATAAAACCAGTTCCTAAAGTACATGAGATGAGTATGCATGACTTCTGTACACGGGGTGTACCCCAACATTTGTACTGTGTGACACAGGAAACCTCCAAATCACATCCTCATCCTGAGGTACAGAGAAGACCCCTCCACCTACAACCTGTTTGTAATAGTCTTCGCTAAGTGTCACCAGCCTTGTCAGAGGAAGAATATGGGTTTGGGTAGACATGAGTTGGTGTGGCTATTCTTAAGCATTAATCCTTTTAGATTTCATCCTTGCAAAACAAGCTAAGAACAGAGAGCCTGCAAGAGCCCAGCAATAACCTCCAGCAGCTGCACCTCACAGCCATCAGCAACCTAAAACCCAAGATGGCCCTTTACTAACCATTAACAGCAAGATACACACCAGCTACTCAGATCAAAGTGACAGACCGATACCTGGCACCAGTACCAGAGGCAAACATCCCCCTGAGAACATCCACTTGGCGATTTCATTATGAGGACAGGCAGTACCTTCCCACAGCCTTTGCACAACAGCAACTTTCGCAGCTGAGGTGCAAGTACTTGGTGAACATTTTAACCTGAAGTAGTCAGTGAGCACATCTGTCCTCTCAGAAAGATTCTACTGCAAGAAATCTAAACCATCATCCCTTAATAAATGACTTGCAGGCAGATTTTAGCAACAGAATTAGAGAATATTAAAAAACTTATTTACATACTATCATCAGCAAAACCTCAGGTTTCAAGTTCCCAGCATCTTCACTACAATCACGGTCTCTTTTTGTTTCAAAAAGAAAGTCAATATGAACAGAATGAAAGTTGTGATACTAAATATGCTGAAATAGCTGTCCAAGACACAAATGAGTCCACCATGGCCAAGCATCACCCACACAAAGCAAGATTTCTGATGAAATAACAAGAATTGGTTACATCATATACGTTGTCAATAAAATACTCAGCAATGCTGGGTTTCTGTTTTGTCAATGTTCATCATAAAAAACCAGCACCAAACTTGCAGGTAGAGCTTTTGAAAAACTCTCTCAAAGGAAGATACTCTCCCTCCCTTTTTTGTGTAGAGGTCTAGCCTCCTCTTTTCCAAAGAAAGATATGGTCTAGCTTCACTTACCTCCTCCATAGGTGGTAGCACACATGATGGATGTTATCCAGGCAATCTGGCTGTAGGAGACACTGTAAACAGCTTGGAGCTCTTTAAAGTAGATTGTGAAAGCTTTAGGGAAGGTATATGCAAACCCAACTGAGATGGAGGCTCCAAACACCACTGCCCACCCCCATCCACCATCAGGGGGTATATAGCCCAGGTCTGAAGAGGCTGGAGGAGACATGGTCAATCCAGGTTTCACAGCGAGAACCACTGCCTGGTGTCCTGCAGAGCAAAGGACAGATGTGTTTTACAGAATATACATGTCGTGTAATCAGGTGTCATCTTAAAGGACACCCACTCTTGAAGCCTTGATCTTTTGCTGGCTCTTGACAGTTTTATTGTTCAATTCTGACACAACCAAAGCCACCCTTTTCCCTCCAAAAACCCTGTCCAGCCCTTCCACCTGTATTTTAAATACACACCCTGTAATGCTCCCACAGCTGCCGGGTTCAGGGATGGACCTCATTCAGAACTGAAGATAATGCTTTCATTTTCTCTCCCACATGCAGCCAGTAGCTCAGCATCCCACCTCAGGAGATGGCTCCTATGAGTTGTCCTGTCGCAGTTGCTCAGCCTGTCCCTCTGGTAAGAAGCAGGTGCCACAGTCGTACTCTTCTTAGGGTAAAAGCTTCATGGTGTATTTTTCAGATGTGGGTGGAAAACCTCGGGATTTCAGGTTATCCCTGCTTCAAAGAATAATTCCCATTACATGAGCAGCAGGTAACCAGCCCCACCGTGCACCCAGCTCCCCTGTTCTGCAGGGAGACCAGACTTTTGGTCACTCACTTCCCTCCAGCCAACAAGCAAACTGCAAAGCAGCTGAAGTTCCTCTCTACTTAGGGGCAGCAATTCAGCTTGTGCCTGGTGCCTGCCAGGTTAAGGGATTATGCTCAGATCAAAGAGGGCATTCACTCATTTGCATTCTTCCCATTTTCCCTGGCCACTAAAAACAAAACCAGGGGAAAAAGAAAAAAAACCAAAAAAGTGAAACCTATGTGCCTCTTAGGAGTTAACCCACAAGTCTCCCCTCAAGGTCATGACATTAAATCAGAGGGGAAAGGAGAAGGTCCTGCAGCAAGGGAGGCCAGGTAGGGACACTTGCATCTTTGTGGAGGAAAGGTGGTTTATTCCCTTTATGTTGCAAACTCAGAAGGGAAACTGATAGGAAAAGGCATTGTCAGAGCTAATGAGAAGGAGCTGGCCCAGGTATCAGCTGGGCACATTTTGTTGAACCTCAGAGGCAGCAGTTGGCTAATTGGGGAGCGAGGTACCTTTGCCTATCTTGAAAAGGAATACAGCACCATAGGAGGAGTACAGGGCAATTTGCATCTATGTGAGAGTCCACTGCCTCTTCAGAGGATTCAGTAGCACAACACTACTGGAACAGGAGAGAAAAAGGGATCATTTTAAGCTAGTGATGCTCCTACAGATACACTCTTGAATTCGTGCTTCCTCTCACCTACTGCTACAGCTGTTAATTGATAACACTAGCACACAATAGGCTTCATGCTGCCCTTATGTCTGGACAAAAGCAGCACACACAGTAGCCAGAGACATGCTGTCTCCTCTCCACCTCAGCAGTGTGCCAGGGCACCCCCAGATTGCAAATTGAACGTGCAGTGGTAAGACAAGGAGCTGACAGCCAGTTCAAGAAAACTGTATAAATACAATGAGATCCAGTTTCTAAACTCTCCAAGCATCTATTCCCTGCTCCTCTTGTGAAGATGCTGTCCCAGAGCCTCCTGCTTCCCACTGGTAATAATGTATCATTTAACTTGAGTTTATCTACTCGTATTTTATAATGGTTTTGTGCTGATGGCTTTATACAGCTCAAAGGTTTTGTCCTCTTCCCTGGTGTTATCCCCTGATGGTTTTACTCAGAGCAAGCCTATCCCTTTTAAACTCCACTTCCCCTAGGTAGAGAAGCTGAATTTCTCCCCAGTCCTTAACAAGGACCGTGGGAACAGAGAACCTGCCTTCCCCTGGTTACCCAGGTCCACACTGCCCATCTTTGTAGTGACAACTAAAGGTGGTGAAAGGGAAAACAGCCCAAACCAAGATCACCACACATTGCTTTTGGACAAGATTTCCAGATACATCAGGGAATAAAGGGATGAGTTTAAGAAGTCCTCTGGAAACTACTCATCAGATCTCCAAGTTTTAAATCCCCACCAAAGACAACTGCTCCTTTTTTCCTGCCAAAACATTTCTTCACTGTCTTTATCAGAGACTGTTCAGCTCCATTCACATTCTATTTAAGCCAGTTTCTGAAAGCCCATGCCCAGTGTTGCAAAGGCATCACTGCTGGCTCTGGAGGCCCTCAAAGAGGTTACACTGGAGAAGATTCACAATCTCCCAGTCTTGTTCTTAACTTCATCCCTCAGCATCCACTACCAGCCACTGTGGGTGAGAGGAAATTGTGCTCAGATCCAGTCTAACAGCACACAGACATTGCGTTGTACATGGCTGCAAGCTTTGCTCCACTGTGACCCATGTGAGGATTCATCACCCTCTATAGGGCAGGATTCTCACTGGAAGGTGAGAGGAAGGTGTGGAAGAAGTCCTTTTGCCTAACTCCCCTTCAAATCAGAGCCAGTTTATTCCACTGGTTTTCTGGGATTACCACAGGCATGTTCCCACAGGCAAGTTCCAAGCAGGCACAACTTGAGGTGGCCACGTGCCTGCGAGTCTGGGGCAGGAGCTGTGCAGGCACAAGAGCTGCACACCAGTCTGCTGCATCTGGGAACAGGCAGGTGGAGAAACCATGCAGTCTGTACCCTCGCTTGCAAGCACTCAAACAGACCAAGAGCTGCTGCACTCTTCAGGAGCTGCTCCTGGCACACCTAAGAACTACTCAGCTCTTCGCAAAGAAAAACCCCTACAAGCCCTAGACCTCTGTCCAAAGCAGATGAGCAAAACCCAATTGTAACTGGAGGAAACACTAGTCTAAAACATTAATATTTAATAAATCCAGTCTTGAAGAACTCTAATTCCTACCTGGATAACATCCAGGGTGTCAAGTTGTGGGGTGCTCTGACATTTCATAGCTATATCAAGAGAAGACCAGGTAAAAAGTCTTTTACAATGACAAAATAATAAAAAAATGACATTTCCCTGTTGCCTTACAAGGGATGCTATGTTCTAATTTCAGCAATAAGGAATATTTTTGTTGCAAAGTTTCTCCTGTTCTAATACTAAGTAATAATTTGTGGAACATTATTTTTCCACTGTGGGCATCCAGAACACGTGGACTAAGTTATCCTGATGCAGAACCTATTATCCCCATCATCTAAGGTTTTTCCATAGAACAAAAATATTGTCTTTTAGAGTGGTATTAAGTATACTTTGTTACTGTTGGGTGAGAATTTAAAAGGAAACCCAGGTTAAGGAATAAGAGTTGTCCTGGCAGAATGACAAGATGCTTAAGAGGTTTTATTACTTATCAAATATGCATTTCATTGAGCTATGTCTGTCATTTGGGGTTATTCCACCCAGCTTGGGCCATTCAAATATTAGGGAGAATAGCAAGGTCCCAAAAATATTGACGTATTGTAACGGTTCTGAAATTAGGCAAAGTGAAATTAAGGGGTGAGCATAGTGAGGACCTGTTTCCTTATTTAACATTATGCTTGGTATTCACAATCTGACAAAGTTTAAGTTACACAAAAATTCCTCCAGCCCCTCAAATGCAAATCTTTTTCTGGCAGTCCTTTAAAAAGGTTGAGAGTGAACTTTATATAAATTTGCAGGGATTAACAAGAAAGGTTATTTTTTTATTACCACCAATTCATTCTGCTTGTAAAACTGTGACTAATTGTACATCATCTTTAAACATCTCCCGTTATGAATATATTTGTTCATTTAATTTCATTTTCTGTTTAATAGGAGATTTATTGAGAAGTCATTAGCATAAAAATCAGATTATGGTATCAGCTTCAATGTCCAGCTTTTCTATTTCCAGCTTTTTTATTTCCAGGCACATTCTTATATAACACAGAAAACCAAAGAGAGGAACAGAAGTTAAATGAAAACGTAGTGTACAGTAAAAATTAATCACATCAGATGACTCTTACTTCCCTGACTGTAAAACGAGGCTTCCAGAGGCTGACTTGTTGGAACTGAACATTAGGGATTATTTTAACAGTGTTTAATAGTGTGAGCAGCAAACAGACAGTAGTGGGATGTGTTCTCATTCTCCTCTCATTTCTTCTGCAGCACCCCCATGGTTCCTGGGGACATCAGTGCTAAGGCAGGCTTGGGACCATTCCCTCATGGGGTATTGTCCCGTCCATTACCCCTCTCTCAGCCATGTCTGTCACCTTAATGTTTCTCTGCACCAGCCTTTCATCTTCTACAGGTTTGTTCTTAATCTCCACGTGGGACCACAACAGCTCCTCTCCAACACCCACTTCAAGGAAATCTTTTACATTTTGATTTTCCTTTTGAATAACTGGTTGGTGTCCTCTGGGAAGTCCTTCCTTTCTCATGTCAATGCCCATTTATCTACAGGACCACGTTTGCTTTTTCCCCTCAACATTGCTCAGGCCCTGCCACACCACTGAAGTAAAGATACAGACCTAAAACATTCCAGGTCATTTAAATGAATGGAGACAATACATTTCATTTTACATTCTCCAGTTGTATTGTGGGTGGAATTTCATTTGCCAGCTCTTTGATTGAGATCATCCCATCTCACCTCCTCCTTGACAGGTTTTCTCTTTAGCTTACCCAGAGAGAATTGAAACCCTCACCTCTTTACTCACCTTTTATTGTGGCAGAGGAAACTTGTGAGAGCTGCCTCTATAGCCATGGTTGGACTCAAATTAGCTTGTAGGTTCTCCCATTTCACCCCATTTCCTTTTTGAAGTTACACATACCTGCACTTCCCATTTCTCCATCCACCATTCCCTATAGGCTTCCTGCTTTATTCCTGTTACTTTTTTGGACTTAGCTAGTCACTGGTCACATCTGGAACTTCTTTATCCACTATTATTCCCTCTTCTGTAGGACACTGGCTACTAACAACAACTTCAAAATAAAGAAATTCCAGATCTCTCAAATAATCAAGGACCCCATGTCTCAATCCAGTTGATATTGCTATCTTCCTCCCTTAATTTACTGCACTTGTGTCTTTTGGAACAAACATATGCAATCACAGCCCTCCCTTATGTAAGCCAAATCAACTGGGGACTATACAGTCATTTTCTACATTTGTTTTATTCGGTTGGGGTTTTTTGTTGTTAAATAAGAACATCATGACCACTCAACCCCAAGTCTCAAGCAGCTTCACCTGCTGATCCAGGGACTCCCTGGTGCCCAGTTGCCCTCAACCCAAGCAAGCCACCAGACAGACTCACTAACCGCCATCCAGTGGGACTGCTCTCTCCTCGGCAGATGTGGGTACCAGTCGCGCTCCCCTCCCCGCAGCACTCCAGTTTCTGGTTCCCCTGGCAGAGACCTGCTCAGCTTTTAAATCCATCTGCTGAACTCTCCTCCCAGTCAAGATGCAGCTGAGTTCAAAGGTTGAGATCAGAGGCTGTGTCCTCAGTTGCAAGTCCTTTCTCTAACTCATAACACCCTCTGCCACCCAACCCCTCAAGTTACATCCAAAGGCAACCAGTTCCTACACCAACCTTTCATGGACAGGGATGGCCCTTTGCCCACCAGGAACAAATTCATGGCAAAATCCCATCTGCAGTGCTCAGAGTGCTTCCCTATCTCAGATCTCTGTGGATGTTAATAAATTATTTGTCAGATATCTCCCTTCCTCCCTCTCATCCCTGTACATATTAACTTATTCTTTCTTCATGGCATGTCTCTGCAGGCTCTGTTCCTACTCTTCTCCAGGGGAATTTGCATACAGAGAGCCCCTATCTTTGCCCATCCTCATATGGCAATGTTAACCTCCTGACAGAAATTCTCTTACATGACCTCTGGGTCACCTAAAATCCTGCATCAGACTTCTCATTACTCAAGAACAAATGAAGGGATTCTGAGGCCATAGCATCACTTATCAAGGGAAAAAAATCCCCCCAGGATTTCACCTTGGAGTGAGGGGAGGGAGTAGAGAAAATTCCTGAATTTCTTGCCAGTAACCAAACAGTTGACTCGGACTAGTGAGCGAGCAATGTCCACAACACGAGTCGGTGCCTTGCAGAGGTTTATATAACCCAGTTGCAGTAGGAATGTTTCCACAAGACTTATGTTGCAAATACCCATTTGGGGGATTTAAAACATTCCCCTGCGGTGTTTATAATCCAGACACTGCAACGCACTACAGCACAAGACTGAAAGAAAGCTGACCATAGGTGGGCCAGGGTAACGTTCTCATCCAATCTGAGTAGAAAACTCAGCAGAAAGGTAAACAGTGGCAGAGAAGTGATTCATCCAAACTAATTCTGCAAGTCAGCACCAAGGGTAGCCTGTGTTTCCTGCCTTGGAGCCACAGAGTCATCCATGCTATTGCTCCACCAAAAATACCTTCCTTGCAAGGACACAAGAAGTGCTTAAAACCAGGCCCTAGGTCCCAGTTCATGTTAGTAAGAAGGGCTGCTACCAGCTCAGATGGTCTCACAAACACAGGACACAAAACATACAACTCCCATTTAAAAAGATTTTCCACCAGCCAATAGTACCAGCATGCTAAAAGGCCTCCACTGTGCAAGAGACTGTACGATAAATTATTGTGAGAGATCCATTGAGGGCTATTAAAGACAAAGAAGCCAGCTCTGGCACTGCAGATTGCAAATTGCTGGAGACTGGGAAACACTGACAGGGAGCTCTGTTCTTGTCTCCCCAGGTAGCCACCATTAATTCCCTGCCAGGAAGAGAACACCAATTGGACATAGCTTGGTTTGATCAATCCCATGGTCCAGCTCTTTCTACCTCACTGGTCATGGCTTCAACAGGTTATTCTTTCTAAAAATGTTTTACAACCAGAAACATAACAAGCATACCTGGTAGATTTCTGAGTTCTAAAAGGAATCAGTCCTTAAACACCATTGTAGGTGCTATGAGAATTAATGATAGACTGTTCAAGGTGCTCATGGTCCTCCGTTCTCTGTCCCATGGGAGGTCATCAGAAGCTGCCCATTGAAGAGGCTGCAACCACACCAGACCTAGAGTTCATTAGAGTCGTTTCTTTCAACACTACAACTCCAGGAATAATGTTATAATAAAAACTTAATTGCATTGCAAAAGGTGAAATTCCTTTAGACTTTTAGAATTTGGTAGCTTCTATCCAGCTGGTCTTTTTCTTTCAAAAATGTGCTTTCTATGACACCTCATATTTCCCTGAGTTTTGAATCATTTTAGACTTTGTTAAATTCTATTGTTCTTCCTCCACCTCTGCTTTAATAATTTCCTAAATGATAAAGGTTTTCTGCTGACAGTTACTGAGCTGTGACCATTTCTATGCACTTCAGATGCAACAGCAGTTCAAATTATTGAAACTGCTTGTCAAAATCACTTTGGAAAACCTTGGTCACTTCCATTGGTGGTAGAGATGGACAAGAGCAGCAGGAACTCTCCTTTATTATTTCATTGGCCCATGAAAAATTGAAATTTGAATAACTAATTAGAAAGTTTGTTCTTAAGACTTGCTCTATCCATAGTAGTTTTGATGTAAAACATATATCTTATTTCTATTGTTTAAATAAGAACAAAAAGCAAATTTGCAGAATAAATAAAATTTTAAGGGCTTTATTTGTCCTCTGTGGAAGATTAATTTGATAATCACCAAATATTACTGCCCCTGAACATATTTGTCAGAATGTTTGAAGAAATCCATTACAGGAATATGAACAGAATCAAACTGGAATATAATACAGCAATTCAGAATTTATCTGCAAATATTTTTCTGCAGCTGACACATGACACACCATCTTGACTTCAAATTAATCTAACAAAATTTAAAACTTAGTTTTCACATAATCAAGACCTCTATATGTATTAAAAAGAGAATCAAATATTGGCATAAATCATACATACTGCTCATATTTCTTGCATTTGGACTGGATGTTGCCAGTTCTCTGCAAAAGGAAGAGCTGTGGAACAGAGGTCATGTGCAGCTCTAAGGAGACACGGGAACACAGAGATCATTCCTTTAAATGAATTTATTTGGTACTATTTTGGTTGATGTTTTACAGGTATGTTATCACTGCTGGTACTCAGTGACACTTAAAGATCTAAATGAGCACATACTGTCTTTTAACAGGTCAGACTCCACACTTTAAAGATGGTAACTGAGGCTATCAGGGCACGTAGCCTCCTCTCCCATTAATCTGTCCTGGTTGTGGACATAGCCTGGTCCACAGTTGTAGGGAGCACAGTATGTAAGGAGCACAGTATGTAAGGAGCAGCCTGTGACTCCTTCCACATCAGGAAAGCCCCACCATCACACAGGTAGTATCAAGAGTAGGACATTATGCTTCATCTATTTCCCTTAAATTTCTCTTCAGGTACACCTCTGCTTTTTTTACTCAAAGCTTATGACATTCAGGAAGCTGCCCAGTGCTTCAAAGACATTCAAACCCAGCCAAACATTGTCCAAGTGGGGATTTTTAGCAATTTTCCCATGAGGAATCACAGCATTCAGGGTTTGTACAAGTGCTCAACCATTGTCACTATCTGCTACCACCCACACACACACCCCTCAACTTTGAGATATCTCTTCCTCTATGAAGAGAGGCTGACAGAGCTGGGCTGGTTCAGCCTGGAGAAGAGAAGGCTGTGGGGGGATCTCATTGCAGCCTGCCAGTACCTGAAGGGAGCAGAGAAACAGGAGGGGAAGCAACTTTTTAAAAGGGTAGATAATGGCAGGACAAGCGGGAATGGATTAAAGCTAAAGGAAGGAAGGTTTAGATTAGATATTAGGGGGAAGTTTTTTTTACAGAGTGGTGAGGGGCTGGAACAGGCTGCCCAGAGAGGTGGTGGGTGCCCCGTCCCTGGAGGTGTTCAAGGCCAGGTTGGATGGCCTTGTGTAGATCCAGGCTTGGAGGTTGGTGGCCCTGCCTGTGGCAGGGCAGTTGGAACTCTATGAATCCTTGGGGTCCCTTCCAACCCAGACCAGTCTATGATTCCATGATAGCGTCTGGCTTAAATTACATTTTGCAGAGGGTCAAAACTTTCAAAGACAAAAAGAGCCTGAACAGGTTTTGTGTGCAATTAGTCAGATAAAAAAGAAAAGAGATCCCACTGCTACCTCCCATTAGGGAGAGCTGACATATACAACCTTTATTACACTTCAGAAAATCCACTATAGAGAGAGACATTAGAAATCCATTAGCTCTGCTGCCCCTGAAATAGTTTGCTGAACCACAGCTTGCCCATGTAAACTTTAGCCAAGTTAATAAATACCTGCCTCTTACAGTGGATATTTGCATTATTATCTGTTTAAAGTACAGAAACATGTAAATTGGCAGTGAGGCATATGGCACCTTGACTAGATGCTAAGAAGGGGAAAGGTTCAAGCTTTGTTGGTCTAACTCTTCCCCCTTCAAGAGGCAGAGAAGGGAGCACATGCTGCAGAGATGAGAGCACAACAGCTGGGTGGTTATTCCTCCATCTATTGACCACACATGAGTGCCTGACTGTGAGATTCCCCTGCACACAGCATACATGAGTGTACATTGTCACAGCTTTGGACCCATGAAGAACTAGAGCATGGATTGATGGAAATAGACTGCCATGGAACAAACCTGGTGAATTATCTCATTTAAGTAATGCTGCTTTGTTTTGGTGTGTTCCATTCCTCCAGCAAATGGCTCCAAGCAATACACCTTGCTTCCCAAAGGATATCTGAAAGGAAAAACATGGCCAGAAAAGCATTTCACTCACCAAATCTCTCAAGTTCCTATCTATGTCTCTTTGGAAAAAAAAAAAAAAAAAAAAATCAAATCAGAGTTTACTTCAGTGTCCAAAGAAGAAAAATCAACTTTGATAGTTATAGAGTGTAATCATTTGCAAACCTGCTCCCTGAGTTAGCTGTTAGCCCTCATACCTGACCAAGTTAACTAGACCATGCCAGGACCTCATCTGTTGCAGTGTATTGTTTCACATACAATGCATGCCAAGCATTCAGAGGATTTCACAAGAGCTACTAGGAAATTTGGGGCACTGGGGGATAATTCATTTATCTACTTTTTTTTTGCCATGAGAGCAGAAGATAAATTAAAGAATCAAAGAACATGGTTGAACTGCTCCCATCCCAATTTTGGATTGGTCCCTCTCCCTGCCCATTGCAAACCCAGACTGCTTTCCTGATATGACTTTGATGACTTAGCTGAAAGTTTGCAATTATAAACCAGATAACAGCTATTACTTAACTCACAGATACACTGATGTCTTTTTGAAGGAGCTGTGGGCACTGCATCAAATCACAAGAACCATTCAGACCTATCTGAACAGCGAGGTGCTCACTGAGGCTTCTGCTGCTCAGTTCAGTTTCTTTTCTGTTCCAGTTAAAAAGTTGGACATAATTCCAGTTAGCTTCTGAAGCTTTAGTTTTGTCCAAACTGTGGAGCACAACTTAATCTCATTTTTGTTCCCAAGAAGCCAATGCAATTTGGTTATCTTTTCTTGCAGTCTAGTTATTTTGCTTTGATACAACTTTTTTCCTTGGAGGTCACAGAGGGAGGTATCTCTTTCTCATTCTTACCAGCTTCAGTTCTTTCTTGATTTCAAGCCCCAAGAGTTCATCACATACTAGCATGTTGTAAAACCATAACATGCCACTAGATGGTCTTCCCTTAAAAGTCTTTGGAGTTTTGGCCAGAGCAAAGGTGCTCCAAAGGAGACAGCAGACAGGAAGGCTCAGGTTCAGATTCAAGTATGTGGTAACTACAAACTATGTGCTGGGGATGGACAGCTCAGTCCCTATTTTATTAGCAAAGTTCAGTCACAGGATCCACGCACAGCCAAATCTAGTTAGATCTCTAACAGCAACGACTAGCATTTCACAGACCCCGCTGCATCCTTGGATGTGGAAGCAAGTAGAGAATGTGCATTGTTGACTTGTTCAGCCCACTACAGTAAGTTAAACAGCAAGCCCACCTCCTCTGTGCTGGCTTCATCACTTTCTGCTTCATCTTCAAGGGGACACATCTGTGGTTTTTAATGGAGCAATTGCAGGTCTGGACAGGAACATAGGAAAGCACACAGTGCTTTTGGTCTGCTGATTTCTCTGGAGAGGTTTTCCAAGCAATGGAAGGCTGCAAACAAAAAATATATCAGGATTGTCCAGTGCACATTGTCATAAGTTAGAGGAAAGGAGCTCAACTACATGAGGAACAACACTATGATCACACAAAATAAACCAGTGATTTACAGAGAGGCTGGGACCCACGGGTGCTGCAGCGCTGCAGGCCATGGCTGACTGAAGGGAAACAGTGACCAGAAGCATGGATCTATCAGCTCAATCTCACCCAAGGTTAGGATCATCATGCAGCAGACTCCAAAAAGGAGTACTGCATGGCTCATCAGCAGTCTGCCTGGTCAGCCTGCTGCGCAGTCGGCATTGGCAGCCACCCCAGTCCAATGTACTGGTCACAAGTGGCAGCTCACCTGAACGTACACAGCCACCACCAGCCCTGACTCCTGAATTGCTTCTGCTGTGACCAAGCTGCCAGGCAAAGAGTCTTCAAATCACAGCCAGACAAGTTCACAGGCACTAATGGCTGTGAGAGCCTGACACTAGAAGTGCCTTCTCACACAAGAGAACTTCATGATTTCTTTGGCTGTGATGACTTAGCATCACTGCTTATATCATTGGACAGCCTCTGGAAGGGAACAAAGGTTCTCTAAGGAAACATATAGTTCACAAGGACGTGTGCTAAGTGCCACTGCTACATCAGAAGCTACATACAATGCTGGTTTTGCTTAAACACCTAAGGGAAAGACATCTCACTCTCAGCTCTGCAGCAGACTCCCTTGTAACTATCACTGTGCTATCTCCATCCCATTTACCACCCAGAAGTAACTTCACTATTGAGTAAGGATACTGGGAAATTCAGTACAGTGTTTCAGGGCTTTCCAAGACACAGTGCTATCAGACTGGAAAGCCCTACATGACATTCCTGCTAGGATGTCAGCTCCAGCCACAGGCAGGGAGGAAGGGAAGGAGAGGGGAGAGACACCACCACCACCTATGTGTAAGCAAATGAGACTTGAGTAGCCACAGGGAATGAGGCAAACAAAGCAGAACAAAGCACCTTCCACCTGAAGCAACAGCACAGTGTTGCCCTAAAAAAAAAGGGTATCGTGTGACATTAGAGACAAGAACTGAAGAAGCATCAAAAAGTTGTATCATTGGGTCAATTCAGAGATTTACTCTACTAAAATGCACACAAGAGCTTTATCACAAAACTTGTTGAACTCCATTTATTTCAACAATAGGTTTATTTTTAAGAAACATAACATGACATTAAGTAAAAATGCAAAATTGTGCAATTATGGCAAAATGTTTAAAAATCCACACATTTGCCCTCATAGGACTACAGTACTTCTTACTAACATACCTGAGCACTGAATGTTGGATGCCATTTCTAAACAGCCTTATGAAAAGGGAGCTCTTCGATTTCTTGTAGAACATACACACACACTGCATGTTTGGTGCACCAAAGCTGCTTTTCATTATTCTAAATTTTACTGATGGAATCAAGTGGAAATTACAAAATGTTTCCTTCTAAAGTGACTAATAATTTTGGAAAAGAGATTTACACTCACATTAACTTCTTACAAGCTAGAAATTCATTCAATAAAGGGAAATGAATGCAGAAAAAATGCCAAGTGGGGAAAATGTACAGCTTACTGTTTAAATATTATCAGTACCTTTGGTGCAATTGTTTCTTTTTTTTGTGCTGTGCAAGTTTACTTAAGCCTGACTCTAAAGCAAAACTTTACCAGGAATCTGACTTTCAGCAAAATGGAGAAGCATTTAAGAATTGGCAAAATGTCACAGCTACGTTACTGTCTCAATAAACTCCTCATGCAAAAGAATTAGTATATTCTACTCCCACGGCAAGTTCCGGGATTTAACTTTTAAACACATTGCAGACTTGGCTCACACCCTCAGTTTGAATGGTTAAACAGAATGGAGATCTTCGTACTTTAGTGCAGATAAACAAAATTAACAAACCTACTGCAGAATTAACCACAGCATATTGTACTTCTATACATCACATGACCAGTCAATTGCTAACTCAATTCTATTTCATAGTTTCAAGTAATATATTGAAATTTGTTCTACTAAATAAATATAGAAGATTGTCAAAAAGCAGCAAGAAGTCTTGTAAATATTCAACCAAGCTTTAAAAAAAACCAACCAAAAACAAACCAAAAAACAAGGAAAAAGTTACATAACACTTTGCAAAAAAAAAAAAAAGGTTGTACACACAAATGCAACACTGTTAGGGAGGGTGCTTCAGAAAGCTTGCAGCTAGAGGCCTACAGCAGCGCAAAAAGAGCTAGCCAAGGACTAAGGATAATTTTAAAAAATTAAATTAGTCATACTTTAAAAAAAACCCCTCTTATTCTTGGCTATGGATATATAAAAAACAGTATCCAGAAGAAAACTCAAAGAGCCAACACACCTCAACTGCTGGAAAATGCAGTCCTAGCAAGAAACATCAACTTTACTTCAGAAAAAGATTCAGGCGCCCCCATCGGAAAGCAGCGGTTTGGTGACTCTCTGGAGGATGAGGTATGTAATGCAAAGAGGCTTCTTTTTTTTTTTTCCTTTCCTTTCCATTTCACAGGGTTTTTTTGTTTGTTTTTTGCCTTTTAAACTTTTTGTGCAAGAATTAAGAAACAGAACCAGGCAAGTATTTTCGCATATTAGAAAGATTCCATTTGGTAAGACCACATGGTAAGGGAACATTATCCAAAGCCTCAGCCATGCCAGGGGGATAAACAATGAGCTAAATATTTGGCTTGCTGAAATATCAGCTGCTAAGCCAGATAATGGTAAGCACTTACAGCCAGAGATGGCTGCTGCCATTTCAAGCTGACTGGTTTACCTAGGTCAACTTGAGAAAATAGGGAAGCTCTGCAAAAATGAGAGGTGGAACAAGTTACACCTGGCAAATTACAGCTGACACATGTTTTTGGATTCAACTTTTCCCTTTTCAATCCAGTTTTCTCTACTTAAGTGGAAGCTGAACTTTGAACTTATTTACTTCTTAACAATCAGCTAAATGTTAAATATGTTGAGAAAAGTGTTGCAATATATTGGGTCTCTATTTTATATTTACAGCTAAGGCTATTTAAGCCATGGATATTTATTGTCAACTTTGTTTTAATACACTGGATGATGAAAACAGCTCAGTAGTGCAAATTTTCACATTATAGATCAGAGTGAAATAGAAGGTATTTGAGGGCTTAATTGTGGGGAGAAAAGAAAAACAATTTGTAACGTTAAGCCACACTTTTCCAAATTACTGGAGCACATGCCAACTCTGCATATAGCACTGTACTTTAGTGGAGACAGAATGAACACTCCACACAAAAGGAAAAAAAAAAAATCAATATTATTAAGGCCATATCCTGTCACCACTGTGTGCAAGAATACCACTGCAGTAAAAATGTTATGTTAAAAAAGACAATATGATGACAGGACAGGGCCTGACAACAGACACACACACTGTGAAAAACAACAGGCTGTCTTAAACAGTAGCATAAGGCTAGCCCATTCCAGACAAACAAGTAGTAAAAATGTACTAGCACCATCAACTTTTGGGTAAAAGCCCTTTATGGGGTGGGAGAAAAAAAAAAGGTTTTAAGCAGTGTTAAAAAAAAGTTTATTACAGCACTACATCTAAGTAGCAGAAAATAGGTGTTGGGATTTCAACACACACACACCCTCCCCCCTTCCCCCCAATCATTAAGCTCAATTTTAACAAAAATCCACAGACAGAAAGTAGTACAGCAATCTGAACAGGCCTCTGTCCAGGGCAAAGGTACTCCATGTTCTAATTCTGACTTGAGTTTTTCTCCCAAACTGTAGTGCACAAACAAAATCACAAACATCTTAGCAGACTTCAAAAACAGTACAAAAAAATCATTATGAATCAGGATCTACTATTCCTCTCGGTCATTTCAATCTAAAATTAAAAAAAACCCTTCGTGATATTGCCTCAAATTTTACCCGTATTTAAAAAAAAGAGAAAAAAAAAAGTCACTTCAAAACATCTTGGACATCCTTAGCTATTAATGCTAGATTTTTCTTTCACTGTAGTGCATAGTTATCCTGGTTCTTCCACTTAATTTGCTCTTACAACAAAATCACCCCTTCTAGTATGATATGATTAAGTGTTTACCAGAAAAAAAAATGCTGATAATTGCACTTTGTAACCTCCTTCTCATTTCCCAGGAAAAAGATCAGTAAATATGAAACTGAATCAGTGATTCCCTCCCCAGACTGCAACCTTTAAAGAGCACCCATCCCCATGTACAAAAAACCGTCTGTTTCAGCTTACAATAAATACTGACAATTTCTTTTTTCTTTTAAGACATGTTTTCTCTAGCATCAGATTACCACTGAAATCACTAAGGCCTGTTACTGAAAAAAAAAAAAAGAGAGAATTAAATAACTTTCTGAAGACACTGCGGATACAATTTAGCAACAACACATTCAAAATGCCGGCCTAAATCCCAGAGCCTATCTGGAGTCTCATATACTTTTTGCCATTGGTCAGTAACCTCATCATACTGGTAGAGTGAATTCTTCCTGCTGGTTCTGAAAACATGTTCTTCAACAGTGACTTGAGTAGCTCTGACAAACAGATGGAGTTTGTTTTTGAGGAGTACGAGTTTTATATAGGGATTAATGGACTGATCACATGGAAAGTCTTTTTTTCGAGTCCACTTATTTTGTTCAATGTCATAGGCCTCTACGGTAAACATACGTTGATGGTTTCCACAGGTTCCAGCTATGTAGTAGATGGAGTCATTGTATACAGTTGCCAAGCCTTGGATTCTAGGCACAGTCATTGGGGTCAAAAATCCCCAGTAATCCTTCTGAGGATCATAGCAGAGAAAAAATTCCCCTGAAAAGAGAGGAAAAATAAAACATAACTTATGCTTCATTTCCAGAATAGCAATTCTGCAGCTACTAAGCTTTCAGGTATGCTCTTCCACAGACAGAATCAGCCTACCAATTTTTCAAAGCCTTGATCCCGTAACAAAAAAGCCTAACACCACCTCCTGCTTTCTTCCAAATGCATTAGAAGAGTATTACTAGCATGGGTAAAAAACACCTCACATTTCTATTCCAGCTAAAGAAGAGGGAATATGAAGCATATCAGAAATACATTTTACATATTTCCTAGCTATCCTTTACTGCTTCTAAACCATGTTTAATAACTTGGGACAAACCCATTCAAGATTCCAGTCTTGAAATGCCTGAAGTACGTGCTTTGTTCTTTAATATCTTCACAACGTGTCACCTACAGACTGTGGAGTTGCAGAATTCAGTGCTTGAAAAGTTGTTAAATCTGAGCAAATAATTGTGTCTTGTACTACACAGAGATTTTGGAGCTACTTGCATCTGGTGGCTGGGTTACACATTAGGTTGATTTGCTTAATGGAATGCCAGGTAAATACTTGCATGAAGCTACTGATTTGTCATTAATTTTGCCGTTAGACTACAGAACATCTCTTCTGTTGACTGCACAGAGTAGCATCTACACAATGTAGATAATGGAAGTTCAGATGACTGAAAGCTCATGCTCTGCAAACTTGATGAAAAGAACATGGATAGAGACCACCTTGTCTTTTATAAAGCCTGGGGTAAGAAAGGCCTGATGTTTGCCAAATATTAGCATAATTCAAGTTGTATGTAGTTTCATATGGCTATTTTAAGAATTTTAACCATGCTGCTGTGTAACCGAGCACCTCAAGTACAACAAAGAATACAGAAATACAGTGACATGGGTGGAACAGAGCTTAAGAGATCAAGTCTTTACAAATAACACTTCTTTTATTATTCACTTTTGTTCCACAGTGTAATCTCATATGAGTGAGGCTTGTGTTCTGTTGGCATTTTAACATTCTCATCAATCCTAATTGACTACTTCAAACTTAGGAGCTTTCTCTAGAAAAAATACTGAAAGTTCACTTTTTTATACTAATTCAGTGCAACTCAATTAAGGTTTTATCTACCACCCTCAAGTAGAAGAGTTGCCTATTATCCATAACACAAATCTTTATGATTTGCTGCTTAACACAGTGAAGTTAGATTGCACACTTATGTGAGCAGTGAGTTGTCATTTAAACCACTGAAGAACAGAATTACTACAGCTAAAGTTTTAAACAAGATGCACTCTTATTCTACAGGTTACAACAATATCCACTTTTTAACAGTTCTAAAAAACATTTAAAGCATGAATAAATACCAAGTTAAATATTTTTCAGCATTCCCTTTTAACCACCTAAAGCAGAGACAGATTGAGAGAACTTGCTAGTTTAACAGAATTGGTTAAAGCCACAACCAACAACAGTCAAACCTGACACAGAAACAACAAAAGAAGAAAACTCTCAGCAAATCATACAGAAGCCCACCAACCTTACTGAGTGGCAGGAATGCAAAGTCAATAAATCAGGTTGACTTCTCACAGTAAGTAACAATGATCTTACAGTATCTTCTATCCTGTTTCTTTCCCATGGTCCAGGTTTCATAGAATGCTTTGGGTTGGAAGGGACCTCAGAGATCATCTCGTTCCAACACTCCTGCCACGGGCAGAGACACCTTCACTAGACCAGGCTGCCCAAAGCCTCACTCAACCTGTCCTTAAACACTTCCAGGGATGGGGCTTCCACAACCTCTCTGGTCAACCTGTGCCAGGGCCTCACCACCCTCTTAGTAAAACCTGACATCTAATCTAAACGTGCCCTCTTTCAGCTTGAGGCCATTGCCCCTTGTCCTATCGCTGCATTCCCTGGTGAAGAGTCTCTCTTCCCTACCTTCTGGTAGGACACTTTTAAGCATTAGTAGGCTGTAAGCAGGTCTTCCCCAGAGCCTTCTCTCCTCCAGGCTGAACAAGCCAAACTCTCTCACACCACCTTCACAAGAGTGGTCCTCCAGCCCCTGATAGTCTTCATGGCCCTCTCTGGACTGGCTCCAACAGCTCTTTCCTGTACTAGGCAGTGACCCAAAGAGGGAGCTAGTAGGCACCTAAGACACCAACTTCTGCAGGTGTTTACACAGAGGTGTCGCTTAGCAAACATAACCAAGACACTCCCCCTCATCATTTCTTTCTGCATCTTGGGACTCTTACTACAGCCCCATCTCAACACTTTTAAGTTTAGACTGCTACCTGGCTCATGCATACATATAAATACATATTTTATATAAGATCTCCATAAATAAAAATCAAGATAATACTAAATTATTTGAACTATTCCCATAGTGTTCCTTTTTATTCATTTATGAATCAATACCTAATACACCAAAAAGTCTGATCATTTACCAAAAGAAAGGATGTAAAGGCAGTACTGTAATCACTGACCAAAGAGACAGGGGTAACTAGAAAGAGATAAATCATCTTTCTTAGTTACCAGGACAACTTCAAGAAGCAAGGTAGGGCAGGAAATGAAAGTCCATGGTGGTTAACTGACTTTTGCAAGTTACCAAGAATACAGAAGCCAGGAATCTTCACATGTTTAGTCTTCAACATTAGTGCATTTCACTCAAAGAAAGACGACTTAATAAAGAATTTTCATAGTAAAGTTAAATCTATACTGTTGACTTAGAACAGCATCAGAACTGCCATTTGTGCAATAACTCAATGCTACAACTTAGTGACACATTCCCAGAGCATGAAAACTAAAGCAGCAACCTCACTCTCCCTCACCCACTACTCTCCCTAACTTCCCTCCCACCTTCTTATCCCAAGACACTCTTTAAATATCCAGGAAATTTGGATTTTTCTAAGGTGTTCAAACGATCTCAGACAGTTGGATTGAACAACCCCCACTTCCAATAAAACACCATATAGTCAGTCAAACCACCTTACCCTGTAAAACATAGATGTTATCCTTATATTCCACAGCACTATGAAACTCCATTGCTACTGGCATCGGACAGACAGCTGTCCAACAGTTCTCTCGGCTGTCATAACACTCCACAGACTTGAGTGAGTTTCTCCCATCTCCTTCATACACACGACCACCTATTGCATACAGTTTACCACAGCAATGAACCAGTTTGCAGCCTATTCTGGCTCGCAACAAAGGAGCTTTCGGAATCCACCTATTGCCCGAGTGATCATACATCCAAAAATCACTCTCTGCTCTGTGGTCAATGGAGACCTCGCTGCTGCTTGGTCTGTAACCACCCGCAATATAAATATCATTGTCAGGAGATACAAGAATTCCAACCTCCCTCAAGTCATTTGGTGGCTTGCATAGTTTAAACACTCTCCCTGTGACCGAATCTAAACAAGGCACTGTTTGCTTCTTTCCTGAGTGTTTGTGGGCAGCATCAAAGCATATGATCATTTCAGAAGCGGTCATTCCAAGCCGTTGTGTATAGCCATTGGCACTATGTTGTCCCTTTTGTACACAGCTTTTGGCCATAGCCTGTGCAAACATGGGAGGGATTTTCTCTAAAAATGTCTCTTCCAACAGAGGCATACGGATGCATTTGGCAAATATTTCTGGAAGGTGCACTTCTCTCTTATTTTGTTCATGCTCAAACCATCTTATAATGCTGTCATAAACATGTTCTTCTTTGTCTACATTTAAATCATCACTGTCGAGTATACTTATCAGTTGGTCTTTTCTCAACTGAAGAAATTCTTGCTCTTTGGTGACACTCAGAAACTTTTTACGAATGTAGTCTTGTGATCTGTCTTTGAGTTCCTGATGACCATAGTGATCAGCAAAGATAAACACCCCAATGGAGTTCTGTGGGTCCAAATGACTGATCATATATTTAGCACACTGGTCTTGTATGGAAGGGATCTGGAAGATACTAGCTGCAGTGAACAAAGCTTGAACGTTGGCCTCTGTCAGCATTACTCTGGAGGTATATGCATAGTTCAATACTAAATGCATTGACTCTGCTTCAACACCAACTATACGAACTTCCTTCTGGGTACTCTCTGTAAGGCCGCTAGTGAACATTGATCTAAAAAAGAAAAATATTTAGCAGTTTATTTGCAATTACCTTCTAACTACAGGAATAAAAAAATGAAGTTATATTGTACAGCTAATCCCAAGGCATTCACCCTTCTATCAGTACAAACACATTTATCACTCACTGATGTTACATTGTCCTGTTTGGGTACCTAAAGTCTAATCAGTTCTAGACTTAACAAACAAAAGTGAAGTTTCTTGCTTAACTATCTCTCTAACCCCATATTTAAACTCACTCAGTTTACAAGGAAAGCTCCTGATATACACAAGTCTTTGCACTTAACTTTAAACATATTTCATATGCATATTCAAGCATGCTAGAATATCTAACTTTTAAACAAAACAAGTTAAATATGCTGTCACTGTATCCAAGATGCCCTTAATACTGGAGGCATTTTTGTTTGTTTTGCTGGGTTTCTTCTAAAGTCATGTGCCATTTGCCCCAATGAAACTCACTGATAAACAGACACTGATGATTGTTGACAAGAGCACAGTAATCTTTACTGTATTATCTGTGCTATATTATCAACAGTTAAATGGAACATTAACATAGGTGTTATTTATTTTTTTATGTTTTCATTTAATGAAAATAAGTTATAGTTCTGCTTTTAATCACCACCAAAACAATGGACTATTGTACCTGAAATAAGGACTGATTGCAGCAAGAACATTCCTATGACAGGAGAATGTTTTCCCATGATCCACCTCCACTACAATATCTGTCAGTTGTCCTTCATCATACATGGTTTTCAGTTGCTGAAGAATACTGCAGGCATGGAAGGGGTCCATTCCACTGCTGACTGTGTTTGAAGAAGGAATTCCGTTCAGTGTTTGTGAAAACTTACTTGGTTCTACAAAGCAAAATTGAAACTGTTTAACAAAAACACAAAAAACCAAATACCCCAATAAACCCTATGTACGTACAAGTGCATAACATTCCATACTTCCTTACTGACACCATCCATCAACAAGACTAACATTTTCAAGGGTGAATAAAGCTACCTCAATCCCACCCCTCCTTTCCCCAGATACATGTAGGTTACCATTAACCTATGAAGTTATATCCATTAATAATAATAATAAAAATATATATGGATAGCTCATATTTGTTACATATGACTGAGGAGGAGGGAAATTAAATCAAGAATTACAGTGCTTATTGACAGAAAATAGAGAAGAAACATAAAAAAACAAGAACACAGAATAATAAAATAAGCCCCCAACCTACACCACCACTACAGGAGCCTGTATGTCCCCACTGAACGCTACACTGAAAGAGGAACTGGCTACTGACTTACACAAGCGTGGTTAATACTGTAGACTCATGAAGACACAGCATTACAGTGTTGGGCAACAAACTCCAATTGGCATAAATTTGTATATGCAGTTACATGTTTCTCTTTACAAATAAGATACAATTACCATTTAAAATTACTCGGGTAGGAAGGACTAGCATATCACTGTGAAAACATATGAAGTGGAACATATGTTTCTAAGTAACATGCAATATGCCTAATGAAGCAAATCCCAAAGTGAAAATTGAGCAATATCTCAAGCACAAAAAATGTTTCGTAATAGCAACAAAATTTTGATGCAATAACAACAAAGGAAAACTCAAAAGAAAAACATTAGGTGGCAAGAGGTGCAAATCAGGTAAAGCTGCTGACGGCAACAAAGAATGCTTCCAACGAATTTTAGGCAACATAAATGGGCAAAGAGAATAGCAAACAGCAATGAATAGGACATTTAAATTCTAACTTGAGGTGATATACAGTAGTTAAGATTTCTCTTGCTCAGAATTCAGACACAGCTCTGAGCATAGTCCCAATTAAATCAGCAGGGAACTGCTGTTGGGCACACATTTCCCATGGCAGGCTTGGTCCCAAATATTGCCAGTAACTTTTTGAAGTACTATTAGGAAAATTCTTCAAAACATTTCCCACCCCCCTCCAAATATAGTAGTAAGCACTTAATGATAAGCCCTACATCAGGGTAGGTTTATCAAAGTAACTGAAAAACCAACACTAGCCAATCATTAGGTAAGGGGAGAATTTGTTCTTGTTTAGAAACACCGTTAATCACTAGCGAGCAAATTCCAAGTAAATAGTACTTTGCTAGATTGGTTTCAAGGCTTCCTACCTAGCAATGTTTTGATGCACAATAAAACTTTGATGTAGCTACCATTGCAGAAGAGTTTCATTTGCTTTGTAACAGTGAAAAAGGATGCAAAGTAGTTCTCTGATCCTGCCAGTCACTCAGGCAATGAGAAAGTGCAATCAAGGCAGCTTCCAGCACTGGTGTACTCAGCCAGGAGCAGATACTCATTCCCATATACCAGTTTTTTATTTAACCCTTGAAACTATCCACATGCCAGTTTTCACTCTGTAAAAAACTTCACAGCCACTTTCATCACCTTCATTTCCTCCCTCCCACCCCAAACATCTTCTTCCCCTATTAATATTCCTCGCACTAGAGCCTCAAAATGTTAACTCTGTTCCTCCCAGATGTCACCCCAAAATACTCTCCACATTAATTTCTCACACACTGCTCCCTTCTCCACTCCCCGCACATCCACCTTCACAGAAGCCTTTCATAGTCGACAACCTCGCGGCTCAGGCTCCCTCACACAGACCGCAGTGTGGGGGTGTCCCTCCCAGGAAACCCTCCTTCCACCCTAACAAAGCACGGTACCACTTCACAACCCCCCTCACGCAGTGAGCTCGCTCTCCACATACAGGCCCTCACTCAGGCGTCCTCTTACCTCGCACCCCTGAGCCGGTCTCCCACGGACGCTTCCCAGGCCCCCTCCTCTGCTACCACCTACCCCATTCGGGAGCGACGCCCCGCACTACAGGCCCCTCACCCGAGCACCCCTGCCCCACCGGGCCTACCCACCCCTCGCAACCACCTCTCAGCCCAAGGGGCTACACGCTCCCCTTCCTCACGCGAAACTCCCCACAAACGCCCCCGCGGAGCTTCCTCCCCGACACCCCTTAGTGGAGAAGCCCCAACACCCCCCCTCTACCTGCCCGCCACAGAGCCTCCCCCCGCCAGGCACGCAGGCCCCAGCGCCCCTCGGCAGCGACCTCTCCCCGAGCTCCCCACCCCAGAGGACGCTCTCCCCACTTCAGCCCGCTCCCCCACCCCGTCGGCCCAGCCGCACCGACCTCCTAACGCTGCCATTCTCGGGGCCCCGCTCCGGCAGCGGGAGAGAGGGGCGGCCCGAAAGGAAATGTCACCGGCGGTGCTTCCCCCGCGCCGCTCCCTCTCCGCGGCCCGCTTACTCCCGCGGAAGCCAACCCCGCTCCTCGCACCCACCAACTTGAGGCGCACGGATTGGCCGCCGCCCCCGCCGCCTGCCGGGAAATGTAGTGCCCGCGGGGCAGGCCGGGAGCCGCCTCTCCCCCCCCCCCCCCCCCGTACCGGGCTTCCTGGGAGTTGTAGTTTTTAGGGGGGGGCGGACTCCGAGTGTCGCGTAGCAACGAGGAGGCGGGCGCCTCAGGGCGGAGCGGCCATTTTGGGGCCCTCGGGCCGGACCTTGGGGGCGGCTGCCGGCGCCTTGCCGTGCGGTGCGCGGCCGAAGACGGCGTCCGCGCTGATAACTCCCCCACCTCCCCGCCCCGATCCCAACTTTATCAGGCCTTGCGCTGGCTCTGCCCCATCCGTGCCGTTCGCACCCCCTGGGACAAACCCCTGGAGCTGTGGAAGTAGAGCAGAGGTGTGACCCAGAAGCATTCAGCCCAGCAGCCTGGGGCCAGCCGCCACCACTGACACTGCTGGGAAAACGCTGGAAAAGGGAGAAGGAAAACACCTGCCACTGTCCTAATGCCACAAGGACACAGCAAGACAGTGCCTGGATCCAAGACTCAGAGCAATGTGAGGCCAAAGTGGCTTTTAGTGAAGAATGTATAACCCAGCACCGTAGCCGGAAAGCTGGTCACGCTGGGGGTCTTCATTTATCAGTGTTTGCACCCTTCACAAGGCTGCAGCTGGCCAGATCAGCTGTACCCATCCTACACAGCCAGCAGCTGAACAGCCCTAGCACACAAGCACCCATCTTGTAGCCAGTGACCTTTAATATTACAAAATGCATTTCTCCATCCCAGCGGCGATTGAGTGGCTGATAGTCACTGGCTTTTCCAGTTTTCTGCAGCAATTAGCTGCTGGCTTCATTCTTGGTAACTGAGTCATTATCAGAAGTTTGCTGTGGAAGATGGGTTGGTTTGGTTGGGGTTTTTTTCTTCTTTATGAAATACAGTTAATGAGAGAAAAATTAACAAGTAGTGGAAGCATTCAGAAATCCAGCATAATTTTTCTGGTTTTAATCAAAATAGATTTAATACAGCTGTTAACTGGGAAGTTTGTTTTAAGAAAAAAAAATGCAAAGCCATTTAAATAAGACTTCTCCAAATACATTTCCCTTTAACTCTCAGGAACGGTGTGGCATGGGTCCAGTCAGTATCGTCTGGCTGCGGCTTGCGTGGTTTCGCTTTCACTTGCAAGGCATCGCTTTCCCCTAGTTTAGCAATTATCAGTGGTGTCCAGGCTGCTGTCGATAATAATGCTACACAACACAGGAATGATAGAGACTCTGATGAAGGAGCTGTAAAAGAAAATAGAACTTCACGTCTGCTAATCGATTCCGCGGTTTTCCAATTTCCCCATTCAGCGATGGCACGGCCTGTGAAATTGTCCCTAGAAATATAAAACGAAGGGAAGGAGAATTCCTCCACACTCTAACCTTTTAGCAAATGACATTGCCTGATACAGTTCATTTCCTTTAGTTTGGACACTTAGGCCAGGCTGGATTAGTGTTCAAAATGCAGAAGCAAAAGGGAGAGTGGTTTTTAATACAGATACTGCATTGAACTGGTACTTCAGAGCACAAGCTTTTCATGAAATAGCTTACCTTTGTAGGGTTTGGTGACACAAGTAAATTGCCATACAAACACATTTAAATATTCTTTAAAGGCACTGATATCATCATTTTCTCTTAGGCTGAAGACTTTCTCAAGTCTAATATGCCATCACCCACTGCCTTCTCTGGAAGCCTTCATTAGCACTCATAGCACTCAGAAGATTTAGCAGTTATGCACACCCATGGAAGTACCTGGCTTTTTCACCCAGTTCTGCATATTATTTGCTGGATCTCCTAGGTGCAAAATGAGAAGCAAGTTGCTCTGAAATCCATGGAAATCACATAGCATGTTAAAGTTAGGTATTAGAAATGGCATTTGCATCATGCACAAACATTAGAAACAGTTGTTTCAGAAATTACAAGATGCTTAATGAGTTCCAGGTCCCTTTCCTTCTGCTGCATCCTTTTCTTTCTCTCTTCTGTCATTTTGCCTGGGAAGTGATGCAAGCCCAGTATTTGAATATAGACCTAGAAGTCAGAAAATTGGGTTCTTGGCTTGGTGGTGACACTAATTTCCTGCATGCTGGTGATAAAATCATATGATTTCATGGATTTGGCCTTCCCAGGAGACAATGATAGATAGATTGATGTAAATTTATCAATATTCTAATAATTTTTGCAACTTGGTTTGGTTGGGTGGAGGTTTTTTCTTTGTGTGTTTTGTTCAGTTTTGGTTTTAATTTTGTTTCTTTTTAATCCTTCTGGTCAGCAATACACTGAAACTGATAATACTATTTTAAGATTTTGCAAGAATCAAAAATGTCCTGGTTATTGAGGGATCAGGAAGCTTTGACTTATGCTTTGATTTCACAGCTAATTTATCATTTCTGCAGATACAGCTTGAAAACATAGAGCTGAAAATGCTCAGTGCAGGAAGTGGAGGGTTTTTTCCCATTTGATACTCTAAAGGTCCAAAAATAAAAATAATACCAACTGAGAAGGAACACAGAGTCCATGTCTTGTCTTTTATGAGGGATAAGAAACATTGCCCCCCTTATGAACTCAGAACTGGCACTGCTTGTGCTGGGATTCTTGCCTTCAGAGTAATGATAGTCTTTGTCACAAGCCCAAGTAACAAAAGAGGGAAAGGAAGAAAATTCAACAAAATACACACTTTTTTAGATATTTGAGAACTTAAAAGATAACAGAAAAAAAATTGAACAAACCAATCACTGAAAGTGTTTCCCTTTTTCATTTCACCTACAGAATAAGTTAGACAACTGTGGTTCGTCTGCCTTCAGTGTAAGGGCCATGAGAGCCGCTTATCTTCAGCAAATCATTGGTTTGGGTCATGCTGGTAGGGAACTGCCCGAGCCCTCCCCCAAGGCTTCTGTTGCTTGAGAGATGATGCACAGAGCACTTTTGGAGCATCCAGCTCTCGCTACACACTATGATGTAAGACTTTTCATGTTTTCTCCTGCTGCAAAATGAAGATAAATTGAACTGGAGCAAAATTTAAAGAAAAATATGAACAGAGGTTTGTTCAAGCAGCTATAAAAGGGAACAATTTTTAATCCACAAGAACATACCTGTTTTTATTTTTCCTCTGGAAGAAGTTCTGCAGTCTCTTTTCCTTTTTTTCTTGGCACATGTAAGGTGTTTTTTCACTGAAAAGCGGAAAGCATCATAAAAGGAAGGGCCAACCTACCCCCTCACACACACCACATAGCCCAAACAAAGCAAAGGAACGTTTGCAGAAGCTTGACAAGACTTTTTTGTTTTTCACAGCAACATTTTGAATGGTCACTTTTTTCCATTAATCTCCTGAGTTTAAAAAAAAAAGCATTAATTTCCAGCAAAATTGTTTAACTATACAATTTAAATACAATGCTATTAAAACATATTACGTGCTATCTCCCAAATATGTCTCAACTACTAATATTTACATTTCTTCAGCTATTTGTACATGTTAATTCATACAGTGAATCTGGGAGAAGCAATACAGCTGATACTAGTGCACTCTGAAAACCCCTCATTTTTAATTGGAAAAAAATCTTGATATTCACAGTGGAACAATCTAACCTTGAAAAACAATCTTTTACCAGTTTGTCTTTAATGCATAAAACACCGCTCATTTTCTGCAATTCTGTCACCAAGGGGCACATTAATTTAGTTGCACAATAATTTAATACATCGATACATTGATTGAAGCAGAGAGGGTTTTGTTTAGCGGTTCCAAGAAGCCATGCA
The DNA here is from genome assembly GCA_020800305.1 of Porphyrio hochstetteri. Classification (NCBI taxonomy): domain Eukaryota; kingdom Metazoa; phylum Chordata; class Aves; order Gruiformes; family Rallidae; genus Porphyrio; species Porphyrio hochstetteri. The sequence continues at coordinate 11,849,355 of CM036916.1, read as the reverse complement.
TTTCTTGCAGAATCTTTAAGCAGACAGTTCTTGCTGCAGTTTAAGTGGAGGGGATTGTGGATCGTTAGGGAAAGTTGCCCTTCAAAGCCAATCGATCCTGCCATACTGAGCACAGTGGGCATTACATCAGAAGAGAGGGAAGACTGGCAGGGGGCAATTAATGGGGCAGATACCGAAGTGCCTTTTCTGATTACCCCATACTGTACAGTGGATTTGGCCTTGCTGAGACAGGCTGGTAGAAACAAGAACCCTGATGAGATATGGCTCTGCTAATGTCAAGAAGTGCCACTTCCTAGCAGCAGGAGCAACTTTATTGAAACCATCTGTTGTTTTGGAAGACACATGTGTGCGCGCACACACGTACTTCCTCCTCCCAAAGTGTTTAACCTTTCTCTTAAGGCTGACTGAAATCTCACAGCTAATCCCTCCTTAATCTCAGAATGACAGGCTCTACTGTTTCCAGCAAGTCCCAACAGCTACTGAAAACCTGGGCAAGTGGCACCGTTTAGGTGATGGGACAGTGATGAATTTTGGAGCAGTCACTTTAGAACAAAATACCCAGTCACCCATCATCAACGTAAAGTTTTGCAACACCAATCTGCCATTACTAGGAGCTTGACAGAGAAGGCTTGGGTACCTGCGTAGAGGGGAGAAATCTGTACTCTGCTGGATATGCTCTGCACAGGGATGGAAAGAAGAGATTCAGTAAGTTTGGGTCCAGTGAAACCTCATTTTTCATCAGGTATAACCCAATGGTGATCTCAAAGGAAACAATGCTGCTTGGGTTAGAGCAGACTCAGATTGTGAGCCTTGTTCCAGTTCGTCAAGTCTCTAATCGTATTTTTATGATGATCCCTCCTTAACATGCCAGGACCCTTAAGCTTCTCATGGCTGTGTTACAGGGGTGTGTATCAGAGCCCCAGCTGCCAACAGAAAATGAGGCACTACCAGAGCATTCACTGAGACTGAATTAACTCTAGCCTCTTTGCAGGTAAAGTAGTTCTGTCAGTATTTCATGCACATCTGTGCATGTTTAATTCTTATTCCTAAAAGGTATGTTTAAAAACACCACTTAAAAAATAACCAGCTTCACAGCCGTTTGGAACAAACCCCGTGTATCAGACCTGGAATCTCTGACGTCCCTCTTGCCAGCAAACATGACCCATATTCCCCAAATTTATTGGCCACTCTGTAAAATAAAACACAGAGAAAGGGGAAATATGCCCCATCCAGAGCAGGAAAAGGTATTTCTGACTTTGTCTCCGGAACCAGATTTCAGCAAGTAGGTTAATCACATCTCCAGACCCTTCTGGCTACCTCCTCTCTACTTCTAGAGGGCCCAGATAAGACAGACCCTTGCAATGGTAGAAGAGGAAACAACAGAGAACAAAGACTTCTTGCTGTCCCTTCTTTCCTCCATCTGCTCTTGTTTCTACCTACATACATGTGTGACTAAAACTCTACAACTTGTGTAGGAAAAACCCACATAGGTTTCCAAAGAAACAGGTCGCTGATGACCTGAGCAGGTCCAACAGTTAAGAGTGGGGACTTTAATGTTAGCTGTAGACTGATCCAGCCACTAGTCAGAACGTGATTCAACCACAGGAAAGATGCAGACACTTCCCAAAAAGCACAGCTGGGTAAGAGAAAGGGGAGAGCAAAAAATAAAGTGCCTCTTCTGCCTGGAACTGAGAAGGTTAAGAACAAACTAGTTTTCCTTCTTAATTGGAAGAGCTGGCATAGCTGCAATCACATTTGTTTCTTTTTAGGGAGATACAGTAAACTTTAATCACTTAACACCATCCTATATCCCTGGGCCATTCTGAAGTCATCACTCAGAGCTGCTGCATTTTTCAGTTCTTTCTCTCTTCAGTAACTTTTTGTGTGTTTTAAAGAACTTGAATATGGAAAATACAATCCCTGGAGCCGCAACAGGAAGGAAAGTACATCTCCCCTTCATACTCTCTGCCTGAAGAACACAGGAAGCTTAACATACTGGAGCTATTTTCATAATACAGAAGGCCTGGTGCTTAAAAAAACAACAACAAAATAAGTGTCTTGGACATCTAATTTTTAATGGCTATTTTGACTTGATACTGTCACCAGATGGGGCAGCATCACGTTACCTTTCTGCATTCAGTAAGTAACAATGATAAACAACAATCTTAACATCCCTGAAAGGGTAAGGGATAGCATGAATGCTTTTATAAGTGCTTTTTTTGCATAGAGGAAAGCCCACTGTGTGAACTTTCCTAAGGAACTCTGTTTAATACAGTGCATTAGGGGTTTTTAGTAATGGGCTGTGATATAGATGCCTCAGTACCTGTCCTTATTTACTTGACCCATCCAAACTCAATTGCATAATTTATAACCTATGGATTCTATCTGGAATATTTGACTGTTTGAGACCTTCAGTTTACATATTTCTTGCACCAGCAATTTTTATTTCCTGTTTGTGCCTTTAGACCCTTTTTCCTTGTGGTCAGTAGCTTTAGCATTGAATGGAGGGACATGAAGATGAGATCCAGAGAGAATGCTTAGTCTGTTATTGACTGTAAAAGTGTATTTGATGGTAATGTATTAAAAAGAATGAAAGTGTATTTCCTCTAAAATCTCTGTACAACAGAATAAATCAGATAACTGGAAATCAGACAATGGGTGGATTCCTAGAAATTATTTGCAAATACTGTGTTAGAATATACAAAAAGGAAGATGACTCATTCTGGAATCTAAAGCAGTAAGAGGAACAAGGTTTTCCCCCATTTGACCCCACCCTCCCCCAATACAGGTCATACAGGTTTTGCTCACTGATTCTTTTGCCAAGACTATGTCTAACTGCAGTCACTCAACTTTAGTCTGGCCCAAGGAGATACCAGCAACAGTAAAGCTGCAATGATGTCAGCTGTAACACAGACCAGCCACCTAATTTAGGCTCCAAAATCTTCAGTGGTTAAGTTGCTCTTTGGTCCCTGGGCTAATCAAACTGTAGGTAGCTGAACTGGTCCCACCCATCCTGACATTGCACCCCTGAAGCAGAGGAACCCTTCCAACTGAGTTCTTTTTAATGTCTTCATTTCTCCACTAAAAGTCTGGCTTGACAATATATGGGAAATAATTGCCAGTCTAAAAGGCCATTTTGAGAACTGCCTTTTTGAAAATCCCAACACATGGTACAGCTTTAAAGCCTGCAACAGTGTTCCTTACACAAGAGGCCTTGAACTCTCTCTGGGCAGACCACTTTCATATCCTCTTGGTTGGAACACTTTCATATCCTCTAAGCTCACGTATTTCATGGTAATAAGCTGTGGGATTTAACTGTGCTGACACAACATGCCTGCTCTTTAACCTAGTAGAATAAAGAGTAGCTTTCCAAGCAAAAATAGTTAAGATAAAATGCTTCATGATACTTGGAGCTAGCAGGGCATTCACTTTTTTACTTCTTGGGGGTAAGGGAAGAGTTTCCAAGACTTCAAGTCCGACCATTTAAGTATTACACTGAGTATCACCATATCTTGACTGCTGAAATTTCCTAGCCTCGTTTAATAAATAAATGATAAACTGATATAGAAATAAAAGTAGAGGCTCATATGTAAATACATACACATTTAAAGTTGGTTGGTTTGATTTGTACACAAATTTAACAACTACCAAAGGCAACATTGGAGTCAAAACCAGGATTCTTATTTGTGAAGCTCAAGATAGGACCACACTGTGCTGAAATGCCAGAATTGGCAGCTGTTGTGCCCCCAGCCCCTCAGTCTATATTGGACACTCACTGGAGCCTCACACAAGCATTTCTGTTTCAGTCACGTGAGTTTTCTTAGGAAGAAAGCAAGAAACAAATGAGAGGTCAACAATCTGGCATTAACTACATTTTGGAGACATTCTGACCAATTTCAGTTATTGGGGCTGAGGTGATACAGGAGAATGAGAAGCTCTACTTTTGAGTTTGTATTTGAAAGGACTACGCATAGAGATTTTAAGTAGCATTTTGGTGCTAAGTCAGACACCCAGCTGAAGAAGTCTAACCCCATTAATTTAGACTCTGTTGCCTTTTAATGCCATACCACTTATCCATAAAATAAATCAAGTGTTTCATTGCATAGGATGTGCACAGAAGCTCCATACAGTAGCCTTTCCCTGCCTCATCCCAGGACAGGGCATTCAGCATATACACAGCAGAAAGACCCAAGGGCCTGATTCACTATTTATTCCACCCGCTGAATGCACTCACCGTAAGCCAAAAGGCTTTGCCCTGAGTTGTGTGCCAGGTAAGCCTGGAAATACAGGGAGTTCCTGTAGGAAGTCTGAGGCAGCCACACTGGACATGAGCAAAGCACTCACCCTGCAGGGCCCATCCCTACAAGAAGATACATCTGCACTGTTTTGGGTTTTTTTTTGAAGTCTGAATATGCCTTCAAAATCAAACTTGCTGATTAGCCAGGAAGGAAGCCTACAAATGTGATTGCAGGTGTGAGTGGGCCAGCCAGGGCCCTGCATGTCCATCAGCTCCTGTGTGATTCCCAGGCCATCTGCAGCGACTCCTCGGCAGGGTCATCAGTCCCTCCCAAGATCTGGCCTGGGCAGCGTTCCTCCATCCACTGGGAAATGGCCCGTCACTCCTCCTGCCCCAGACAAGCTGGAAGGCTAAGCTGGTCAGCAACATAAGGAGCATGGGAATTGAAAGGACATTCGTTCCCTTTTCAGATTTGTCACACTGGCTTGTCATTGGCATGAAGAACACTCAGAGCTTGGTTCTTTTACTAACACAGTAATAGTATAAATCCTGAAAGGGAAAGTAATTTTAATGCCACTTTTCTTGCAGAGACTGTTCTCATTTCTAACGTGCACTGTGCAGGCAAGATCTCAGGGTAGTCACTCTTATTCACCATTCTTTCTTTCTATATTTCAAATGAGGGGAAATTAAAATTTTCCTCTGTTTGCAACAGAAAATAGCAAGTGTGCTTTGGAGACCTGGTAAGACAATTAAGTACCCTTTTTAGCACCTAGCATATCTCCTCATTTCAGCTAAAAGATTCAAATCTTTATAAATAAGGATTTTATAAATTCAGATCCGAATAAAGACTCATCTTTTTATCATTAAAAAAATTAAATCCAGTTCTATCATAGTCAATATAAATGTCCCTTTGAGGCAAAGGGAATGCCAGGAGAAAATTCACTGTGAGCCCGTCACTTCTCCACAGAGCAGGGGAAATGAAACTTGGGGGCAGAACTTAATTCTTTCACTGACACAAAGTTCAACAGTTGTGAAAGTGAAAGCATCTATCTGTTGAGGTTGGCTCCTCTCTGCTGGCAGGAATAGTTTTCTATAGCTCCCTGAATTTATACACAGATTATTGATCCTGGCATTACAGCTTTCTTGTCAGGAGTAATGAACTAAAACATACACACATTGAATGTAGCATACATAATTTAGACATATATGTCATACACTATATGCTGTATGCACGTTGCCTTGGATATGTAAGCGTGGCACTCGGCTAAACAGAGTTGTTAGGTACAACACACATGCTTAAGTGTAAGGCATCTGTTTCGTTTAATATATTAAAAACCTTACCTTTCAGACAGGGGCCAGGCTTAGCTCCCCATCTCATTGTTCTCCTCTATCTAAAGCTGAAATGTGGGATTAGTTCCACTCTCTGAATTCAATGCATAGCTAAGCTTACCTGATGTGACTTGGGGACAGCTACTCAGCAGGGAGGTTTGAAACCTAATAGTGGAACAGGAACAGAGAAACTCCCCAGCGACTACAGTGCACCAGTGTGTGAAAGCTGGAGCTGTCATTTCCACCACATGTCAATGTGGGAGCCGTGAACTGGCTCCTGGCAACCATGCACGACAGAATGAGCTGCAGTTCCAGAAGAAGAGGCCTGAACAGTAACAATAAGGGAAGGAAGAGAAACTCAGTTTTGGGAAATTAGGTTGATTGGAAGGTTTGCATTGTAAAGTTTGGGATTTAACACAGCAGTCTCTCAAAATCTGTATGTTTTTCCAAGAGCATCCTTGGTTTTTTGTCTTAAATGTTACATAGAGAGACAAGAAAAGAAGTACCAATGGCAGAAAGGAGATAAGCCAACTCTAAGTGCCAGAGGAAGTTATGAATGTCACACCTCAGTGCTCCACACTCAAACAGCTGTGGCCATGTACTGACTTCTGCCACCCCATCAGCTGCCAGACCTCACCTGATATGTCAGAGGAAGATTCAGAGTGAATAAAAGAGCACGGAAAATAAAGAGAAAACACAGCACAGTGGAGAGCAGAGTTGCCTCGCAGAGACTGGGAAATTACTTCCTACAGCAGTGATCTCACTCCAACTTCTCCTTCATCAAATATGTCCACAGAGCTCTGCACAGACCAACACTTCTCTGTTAAATCTGTCAGCATGACAACCCAAACTTACTCCCCTTCAGCGATATGCTGGTGCCAACAGGACTTGGCTACTGTTGCATGCCAGTGATTTTAGTTTATGCAGACACCAAGGGCTAGTGTGGATCTACCTCAGTCCAAGGAGCTGTGCCACTGATTCAGTGACCTCTTGGTCAGAGGGTGCTCCCAGCCAAGATGCCAGGCTGGTTTCACTGGGTTGCTTCCTGTGGTCATCTCGTCATCTAGTCGTGTGGCAGACCCCTTGTCTTACCTCTGTTGTCCTCCTTCCCCAAGGAATACAGGATGAAATCCACTTTCCACTTTTTTTTTTTCCTTTTTAAAAACCCCAAACACTACTTTGCATCACCTTAGGATGGAAGCAAAGAAAATACACCCCCAGCCCTACATCTGGCCACATTGGCATTCCCATCTCACTTTGCTTTGAGCCATACCTTCAGCTTTTACCTCCATCCTGTTGATTTTGAGACTAAGTATTTCTGAACTGCAACTGTGCAGCGCAGGAGCCCTGACAGAGCCCTGCTGTTTTACACCTGTGGAGCATCCTATCTTGAAGACAAAGCTCAGGAGAACACCAGCATCCAATTTCCAACCAACAATATTCATTTTAAGGCCAGGATCTTTCAAGCTCCCTGTGCTGCCACACATTACCTGCCAAACCTTCCCACACTTGCGGACTGGAACAATACCAGAAGAGTTGATTAGCATTAGTCAGTAAATAACATGGGATGAAAACAAATTAGGTGGTAAAAGGACCCTTGAGAAATTAGGAAAAAAGCTCTATCGCCTTTCAACTTATTCATTATTTACTAGAAAGTTACGTAATGTAGCAGGCCTAAGAGCTAGCTAAAATGCTTCTAAGGCCACAATATCCCCGTTTGAGCATACTGAAAGCCTGGGGAACTGTTTAAAGTAAGCTAAAAAGAAAACCTATATTCTCCCCCACACACCAAACCTTTGATTAAAAAAGCAACAAAAATGCTAATCTTCTGTGGTTAGGCAGAAAGGCTTAAAAAGTGACTAACAAACAACATGAATTATTCAGGAACAAGGTTACTGCTACTCTACACACATCACACCAGAAAGTGAGAGCAAAGCCACACAAGCACAATAATTTCTGTGAGTGTTACAGCGATAAAATAGATTCAAACACCCTCCATTAACTGCACCAACATAATAATGTCTTTCTGTATCTTTAAGGATCCACAACAAACACTCTAAAACTAGAGGGCCTGATCCCAATATAAATTGAACAGGTTTTATAAACCATGCAGTTCCAGTGGGACAAGTATTACTTTACATTGAGTAGGTATGGTCAGTAGTCCCGTTCTCCCATCTGATATTGGGCAAGCATCCTGGAGGACTGAAGAACAATAATCAGAGGAACCCGTTTAGAGCTTCCACACTCATAATCATCCCCATCTTACCTAAATCCAGAAGAAGCCTTGCCTCTGTGAAGGCTGAAGTCATATATGTACATGCATTAGACACATTTCCTTAGCAAGAAAAGTTAAGGAGAACAAACAGGCCCATTTAAGAGCTGACTCACCAGAGCAATTACCCAGATCTCAGACCACAGAAGGGAACCTGTGCATTAAACTCACTGCATGTGTTTGGGAGGAGAGACAGTACAAGCAGCCTCCAGAAGCCTACCCTTGATCCAGCTTCCAACCTAGGTAGCTTGAGGCACTGGTGAGACGCCAGTGGAAAACCTTTGCAGTGTTTTGGCTTTGCCACTCATCTGCAGGTCCCATGCTGCTGTCCCATGAATCCTGTGGCCAGATGGGCACTTTGTTGCCCGGAGAACTCTGAGGAAACAAGACACAGCCTGATTAGGGGCAATCAGGATAAGGGACTCAATAAGTTTTTCCTAAGGTCCCTGCATATGACCCAGCATCCCTGAAGCACAAAGTAGAGAGCAAGGCAGCAGATCCCTGAAATTATCTCTAACCAAACACCTACAGAGCCACATCAGCCTGGCTTCATACTGCTGAAAGTCAGCACCTCAGAAAAAATCACAGAGATTTTAGCACACATATAGTAGCTCTGCAGGGGACTGGCTTTTACCCCAACAGTCCTAGGACTTTCCTTAACTTTGTGATCTACAGAGTACTGCGATACTCACAGTCCTATTAAGGATGCCCTGTGGCCAGAAGAGCCCTTTATTGCCACTGATACCCACACAGCTGTGATTATCTCAAGAGAGACAACCTGGTGCTGGTCTCACAAGGAAAATCACCTGATGCTGCAACACATCGGGTTGGTGAAGAAGCCGATGTGGTAACGCAGAGCAATGCTGTTAACTGCACAGCTGTATGAAATGGTTTGTTTTCTGCCGGTGGGGTTTGGGTGGGGATGGAAAGTAGAAAAACACTCACAGAGAAGCTCATTTACAAAAAAACAAAGGTAAAGCTTCCAATTAAACACGTAGCAGTCAAGTTAAAATTATAGGTGACAATTACTGTAACTTGATTAGGCACAATAGCAAATTCACTTCCCTAAATCACTTTCACAACTCTCCTAGGAGGTCTGAAAGATGTAGTATATGAGGTTCATTTAATTTCTAATGTAGTAATTATCACTACTGAATAAAAAAAAAAATAGCAGTGACAGACCCAGGAAATAAATTTAGCACTTGAGGTTTTAATAAAATTTTTATGTGCAACCCCGTTGGTTAGAAATTGTTTAATCAATCTTATCTGGTTCACAGACTTTCTGCTGAGCTTTTGCTTCATGTTATTACAAGGCAATATGCTGCGACACCTTCTTAGCATCCCAAGTTGCAAAGCCTGAACACTGTTGCTATCCAAAGCTGGTGCAAGCTGCTCTTTCAGTTGTGAACACCCACAGTTTGTTCACCTGCTGCCAGTTGTTTTCAGGTCTGGAGAGCAGGGCCCAGCGCGTTCTGCCTGCCTCCTGTAGTGGGGCCTCTGCTCTAGGCGGGAGCTTATTTCTGTGGCAAATGTGGCTTAATCAGGTTTTCAAGATACTATTGTGTAGGAGACACCGTCAGCCCTTTCTGAAGGGGCTTCATGTTCCAGGCTTCCAGACCTATCTATCTCAGCCTCTCCTGGCTCCTCCAGGCTAATCCCAGCTGCAATCAGCACACCCAGGGGCCAGTCCAGTGGTTTGTACAGGGGCAGTCGAGACAGATGAAGAATTTAAGTCCAAGATCGACATTTCCAAGTAGGATTTCCGAGATTTTCCTAATTCTAGGGATTTTGCTTAAAACTTGAATTTTCCCAATCCCCTGAGCAGAGGCAGAGGGAAAGCTGAACCCACATCTTCTGTTCTGCTACTTGCAGGGTCACTACCCTGCAGAAATGAAGTTGAAATGGTTTATTTCTGTTTGCAGACCAGATCCATGAAAGTAGAACCATAGAATCATAGAATCATAGAATGGTCTGGGTTGGAAGGGACCCCAAGGATCACAGAGTTCCAACCCCCCTGCCACAGGCAGGGCCACCAACCTTCAGGCCTGGATCTACACAAGGTTGCCCAGGGCCCCATCCAACCTGGCCTTGAACACCTCCAGGGAGAATAGTGGAGATGTTAAAGTATAGTTACTAGTATGTAAGAGGAAAAAAAAAGTTATCTGTTAGCAGGACTCCTGCCCTGTCTCTTTATTTCTCTTATCCAACCTAAAAAGTCCCCCTCCACTGTTGAACAAAATTATTCTCACTGCCAGGCTGCTTAAAATACTCACTGCTTTAAAGTGCACCAGTGAGAGTTCCTTAGTGCCATCTTACTGGGCAGTGGTACCATTCAGAAATGCACAGAACGAGCAGGCCAGGCAGCCTGAGCAGTGCAGACAGGACTGGTGGCAGCACTCCCATGGATTTCTCTAGTTTTGTCTGTAAGAAACTGGTCCTATCCCCCACCCCCAGTGGGACTTAGCTGGGTCTTTCTATTTGCTGGCACACTCTGCCCAAATGCACAGAACAATCAATCATCCAAGTTGGGTTTTTTCTGTTTGCAGTCAGAACACTAATAATTCCTGGAGTGACCCAGTGGCTAAGAGGTAAATTGATAGCCCCCAGATCAATAAAAAAAAATCAATAAATATTTGGGTGTCATCATAAACAAAACTCATTCAGGAGATTAAAGCACTACAACATGGTAATTTGAAGTGAGAGAATAAACTGCTGCCCAGAGAACTAATGTAACTTTCTTCAATTGATTTATTTCAAGGGAAAAAAAGTGGAGTAAGCAATATTTTGCCCAGCTGCATGTTGCTATGATTCATAGCATGTCCTCAAAGTCTTCTGAGATGCAGCCAGCCAAATCAAGCTATCTTCCTCTGACCCATGAGGTTCTCTCTTCCACTTTGGTGCTCTGTAATTCCCCCTCCCGTAGGATGCACACCCTGCACCCCGTCCCCACCTGCCCTGCAGTGGCAGAGGTGATTTCTGCCTGGGGACCGCTGCACAAGGACCCATATTCCCCACATACACAGGAGGAATGCATCTCCAAAAGCCCACCTCTTTACACTGCCTGTGGCCTCCTGGTCTAGCCCTGGGTTTAATGGTGACCCAACAGAGGACTTTGCAGGAAGGAATTGTGGCAAGGGAAGGTAAGAGGCTTTGTGATGATGCAGCCAGTGCCATCCATCATCTTCCAAAGCCTCTCAAGACCAAGGGTCAAAGATGTAGGGTGCAATAAGTCCTAAGTGAGCAACTGAGAGCCCCTCAGAAAATAGATGATCAGTTTAGCAGTCACTTTAACCAGGCACCCAAAAATCCCCATGACCTTCAGAAATCCCAGTCTTTGCTTTCACCAGTCAATTCAGCACATCACTGCCATGACAAAATGATTAATAAAGCACAACTGAAGACATGAATTTTCTTTCTTGACTTTTTTAAGTGGGAGTCTGTGTGTCGTTTTGACACCCTAAGCAACTACAGCACAGAGATACGCGGTGCAATTATATTTTGACAGCCCATATGGGCAGGATGCTGAGTGAGCCCCAGCGCAGGGGAGCACAGAGCGAAGCTGTCCCCGAAGTATGGGGGATGCAGAGAAAGCCTAGCCTGCCTCTTCGCTCGGAGCAGGCAGCATTGATGGGATCCGAAGGCCACTGCTGCCATCTGCTGTCACCTTCACCCGGTGGAGGAGAGCTGGGAAATTGCAGGCTGGAGAAGTGTTCACTCAAGCTGGATAAATGAGAGGTGACTTGGACCCAGACATTGAAGAAGGACAAAGTCTTCTCTAGCGAGGGATGGCTCTGCACTGACATCTGAGCCACCTAGCATCCAGCTCTGTCTAAAAGGAACCAGCCTGTGTGTTTGAAGATAACAGAAAGAGACGTAAGAAAGGAGAAGAGAGATTGTTTAAAAGGCTTTTTTGCTGAGAGGAGATGCAATCTAGCAGTGTGGGTTATGGATCAGCGGCTGCAGTCATCCTGCTCTCACAGAGCCACAGGGAAGTGCTCATGGAGGGGGAGGTCTGCAAAGCTATGGAGCGGAGGAGGAAGTTCAGGTCTCTGGGAGATCAAATTGGAGCCATGCGGGGAGGACAAGGCAGTGGCTCAGTCATCATTATGCCTTGAGAGCTTGCAGGGATGCATCCTGGAGCTGCATGTGCATTCTTCATGGGAGTTACCCCTTGGGCACCAACATGGACCTGAGAACCAATGACCCCTCTCCAATGCTCCCAGGGCCAGCTAGATGATGGGTTCATTAAGCATTGGGTGGTTCTGAGAGGTAAACCCCATTCAAGAGCCAGGCTAGCATGGGTGATGTGTTTCTGCTGTATCAGAAGAGTTTTTGGTACATGAAGGAGTGATTTCTTTCAGTGACAAAGAGATCAGTGACAAAGGAGATGTTTGTGCTTCTTGTCACCACAAAGGACAATCTCTTGGCGTGGGCTGGTACCTGGATGCTGCAAGACCCAGGTGACATCCCAAGAGAGGGGGCCTGTGGCCTTCTATTCCCTCAGGAGACAATTATATTCAGTAAAGAAGCCAACAAGCCCGGGTATCATTTTTTTAAGTGATGGCAGTAGAAGGACTCACCCATCACAGTCCCTGTTGCTGTTCACAGGTTGGAAAGCCGCAGCTTCTCACTGAGCTGTGTAGCACTAAAAGCGGCTGAATCAATTCACCAGCAATTACAGACCCAGGACACAGATTTGCAGCAGGAGAGATGCTTCAGGATCTCTCCTGAGGGGTAGTGATAAAGCTAAGTTTAAGGCTCTTTCCTAAGCATTATTCGCCTGAATTCCTGCTTTCCCTGCCTGCTCCCAGGCCTCTCAGTCTGCTCAGCAGTGATGCACACCTCTACTACAGCATCTGCAGTGGGTCTGGGCCGCTTCCCAGATGAAAGTCCCTGGGCGGTTGTTGGGGCTGGTGTCCATCTCAGCCCCTGCCACAGATCTGCTTTAAGGCTGGATTTCCCAGAGGCACAGTGATATCTAATTATGCCACCCGCTCATTAGAGACGGTTATGGCTCCAGTTCTCTTTAAGTATCAATCATGGGGCATGTTAGCAAAAACCCCAAAGGGGCTGGGTTTCAGAATTCATCGACAGGCAGGCACCCCCAAAGTGGCTCTAGGTTTGGACAGTTGTACATCAATTATAATCTGTGTTTTGGTCCTCAAATCTCACTTGTCCCCGGGGTTTTGTCAGCCCTGTAGCCACACAGACACATCTGTGCACTCGCAGAGGCATAAATGAAGGGACACAGTAGCAGTGATTTAATCCTACGAGCACTTAGACATGAGCTTTACTTTACACACTGTGAAGAGCTCCAAAAAATTTGCAGGAGGATGATAAATGGGGATTAGGATGTTGGCTAGGGGTGTGGGAAGAGCTGTGCTCTATTCCCTGCTTTGGCAAAATCCTCCTTTGCTGTTTTGAGCAAATCATGTAGGTCTAGCATCTCGTAGCCTTGTGGGAGTCACTCTTTTACATCCCTGGAGAGTTAATCCAAGGGCCACAGCTGTAAAACAGAATTCCCCTGCCTCCCAAAGGTGCTCTGATATTAAATCTCATCAAAGAACTCAGGTGCAAAGCTACTGGGGCAAGAGGGACCATAAGTCAAGAGGCAGATGGGCTTGGGGGGGATTGGAAAGGCAAACAACCTGACCAACGTGGTGTAGACTAGTTAAACCAAGAAACTGCTGCTAGAAAGAGGCTTTGCATTCATTCCCTAGCTCCTTTCTGCACCATCTCAAGTCTCAGTGTGGCCACTTCCCCACAGCATCCCCTGCTCAGGGACCCAAGACCCCGATGTCAGGGTGGGACAGCACCAGTAGCCCCCACTCCTCCGCTGAGCCCAATGTGCTCACCAAGGTACCAGTGGGCTCCAGTGCCACAGCCACGGGGATCCCCATTCTCTCTTGGATCCAGGAACCCCAAGAAGTAAATACAGAATTTTCCAAATCCTTCCATTTGCTGCTATTCCTGTTCTTCAGGCATTGTCCCAGAAGGAAAAAAAAAAAGATCCTCAAGCTAAGCATGAAATAAAGCCACCAGTAAGGGAATAATAATTATTTGATCGGCTCCCAGGGTATCAAGTAGCAGTAAATTGAACTTCAGTTTAAAAAGCAGACAATTTTCAGTGTCACACCACTACATTTTCAAAGCTAATTTAACTATTCCATTAAAAAATGAAAACATATTCAAATTAAAACACCCCTAAGATATGAAAGGGGGGAAAAAAGCCTCATTGGAGAGAAGACATGATATGCATCAGTAATTTCCCATCAGGCTACAGTTCCCTTAACTGACCATGACAGTCAAAGATGAAATAGAAATTTCTATATCAAACGGGAACACAAAGGAGAGCTGACCTTTGATCAAATGTCTGTTTGTAGTTTTGACAAGGAAATTTGCATGAAAAGAATTTATGCTGGACACTTACAGGAGAAGTTAACTCCCAGCATGTAAAGGAAGAGAGAGGTCAAACCATCCTTAAACAGCCTGTCAGATGAAAGCCACGCTCTCCTCGTCGCAGAGCTATGTGAAGTTTCGAGCTGGCCAGGCTCTCTTTCTAAAAATCCCAGTGCTGCAGGTTTTATGAAGCAATTTTTCAAAGTGCTATTTATTCAGGGATGGAAAAAAACCCCACAACCTTATTTCAGGCAAACAAAGGCTTTCTCACACAAAGAAAAGCCCCTTTCAGCATAGTGGCAGAAGGCATAAAAAAAAATAATAAAAACACTGGTTAATTATAATATTTATAATAAATATTATAATATTTAATCTATTGACTTAGGTGGCTGAGAAGGAAGATCTGGGTCTGTTTGGTCCCAGAGCACTGGTCTGCAAGGGAGCTGCAGAGGGGTGAGCGCTGCCCAGGAGCTGCTGGAGAAGCTGCCTGAGAGGCACCATTTCATTGCCAGCCTCTCCTGAAAGCAAAGATGAGCCCACAGCAATGGTGCTCTGCCTGTGGGGTGGCAGGTGGTGTTGAAACATTCCACCGAGGAGGATCAGTTGGCTGAGGTATTTTGAGGTGTTCAGCTAAATAAGAGGAGTTTGTGACAATCTGTAAGAACAGGAAGATTTTGGGTTTATCTTGTCAGGAAAATTGCTGTTTATTTGAAATCTTACCACTTCCTCTGAAATGTAGCAGTCATTTTCATGCAGATTTTACAAAAGGTCCCACACTGTGCAGCTAGGAGATTCACCAGATTCCCTCAGCAGAAGATGCCCTCACCACTATATGGGATAATCTCATGGATTTCTTTATTCCTTATTTCTTTAATGTCTCTGAGGTTGCCTGATTGCCTCACAAACCTCATTTGGCAGCCCTTAGTTTCTCTCCTAATTTTTCCCCAGTAAAAACTGCAGGATTGGGATGGATTTTTGGATGCTTCCCAGTGTCCCGTGCCCAGGGTCCTATCCTGTGGTTTATTACCACAATAATAACCACTTGTATGCTATGGTCTGTTCACAATCTCAAGCACATTGAGTTTGTTAATGAAGATGTCACGGAGGATGTCCTGCGTTTCTCTAAAGGGCTGTCTCTGCTTCTTTTTTGCCTTTTAGCTGGAAGTTCAGACCTATTGCAGCCTGCCCAGCAGGAATTCTTCCCCAGGCAGGTGTTCAGGGATGCTGGTTTCCAGCCGGCTGCAAGATGCCTGGTACAGCCCAGACGAGCATCCTGGGTCTGGCCAGGAGAGGTCAGTGAACACACACACACAGAGCCAACAACCTGCAAATCTGGCAATAAAATTACTGCATTTCATGAAAATAAGCATTTGGCAGTTTCAAGCTCCAGATATGGGGGACATCGCCCCCCTCCCCCTCGCGCCCCCATACCAGAGTCAGTGCAAGATGCCCTTTGGGGGATACACCAAGGCATCAGCATGGCTTGATCTGGTGAGGAGCTGGCAGGAGATGAGAGCCTAGTAAGCCTTCCAGATGTGTTCCCTGGACCAGCAGCTGCTTCAGCTTTTCCCATCCGCTCAACTGGTTATCCTCCAAGATAAAAATTGCTCCTGGAAACATGCAGGAACCAGGCTATAAAATTTAAGAGCGCAGCCTTGCTAGGGCTGCCAGCAGTGGAGGTGAAAATCTCATCCAGGGTCTCCAGGTGCCAAGTGCCCTTGAAGGGAAAAGCACTAAACACTTGGGGAATGCTTCGATTGCACATGAGATGTCTCAAGCTGACACATTTTCCATTGGAAGGTCTTTCTGCTTCCTTTCTCTACCTCCCAGTTAACTGACTTGCAAGAGCCCAAACATCGGATGCTCGGTAATGGTAACAGTGAGCTCCTTGCTGGGGACACACACACAGTGACAGCTTGCCTTCCAGCGAGGGTGGGAGTGGGAGGAGAAACTGGGCTGGACTTTTATAGTGATTGCTAAGTAGCCAGGATTTCTCTGCTGCATCTGTTCCTTGGAGCGACTAGCATCATTCCTGGTTCAATTAATTTTACTGATTTTGAGGACTCTCCATGAGCCCAAAACATCTGTTTCCTGAACTTATTATGGTGTGCTGCTTATTTCAAATATTCACACTCATGGTGTTTACTCTCACTGTAGTTTGACCTTTAGTTATGGATTTCTGTTATTACTTAATATGGCTCTAGTCCCAAATCCAAATTAAAGATTTCTAACACACACAGAGACACACACAAAAGCACTGGTTGGGAAGAGCTTCATTTTTCCAGAAAACATTTGAGGACACACTTAAGCCCCACCAAAGCCTGTGGTCTCCTACAAAGAAGTCATGGTCCCAGAGCAAAAGGTGGAAAGATATCCCCTGATCCATTTACAACCTTTTTTTGGTTCTATTTCACCATTATCTCATTGCTGCCGAGTCAAGCTGAGCTCAAACAGCCTCAGCCCCTCATCCTGCAGCTGCACACTGCAAACATCCTGTTCAGAGCTCAGTAGGCACTGGCAGGCATCGTGCAGGTCAGCTGCAAAGGAGGGAACATGTTGGAGAACCAAGCCAGATACGTTCTGTAAGGAAAGCCCGTACGTTCCCCATGCTTTGTGAGGAGTGGGTTCACCTGGAGGAGCACAGAAAGCTGAACCCCTGCCAGAAGAATAATCTAGTAAAGTTCCTAATGAATATTTCTGCAACACAAAGTCTCTTTGTGGATTTAAATTAATCTAAACCACATTCATTAATTCCTAGCTAAGAATTGAATTATATTTTGTTGCTGACCTCCATGTTGTTTGTCTCTAACTAGATTTCCCCTAGAAGGCAGCAGGACTATTTAATCATAATGCCAACCTTTGGATCTACTTCAGCAGCAATTACCCTGAGCTTTGACTTTGATATAATTTATATTTCAGAACACATAGTAAATAACTCTTTCTTCTCCTTTCAGTACAGCTGTGTGAATGTGTACAAACCCATGGAAATATGAATCGCTGCCTATTTATTCCATTCAGAATGCTGCTGCCCCAGCTGCCTATCCACAGCCACCCCAGTCAGCCCCATGGGGACACTTTCATGTTCTTGTGGTGGGAGATGAGAGCAGTGTGTGCTTGTCATTGAGCTACATCAGCAATACCACCAGGCAGAGTAGTCCTGGAGGTGCCTTAAGATGAACCACAACCAGCCTATAGACCACAGCTGTGAACCCTCTGATCCAGGAGACACCACTTCACTTTTCTGGGATGCCCAAATACATTTTAAAAAGGAAGACACTTCAAGGAATATTTACTATCCAACTACTTGTGTAGTACCATCCTTACCCTTTAGACTTACTAGGTTGCAGCCAGTCATCCCATGTTCAGTTAATGGTGGCAAGTCTTGTCCCTTTTCTGTTCCTTTCAATAAAACCCTGGGTTTTTAATGGAGACTGGTTTGGCCCCTTAGATGCAGAAGAAAGATGAATTCAGTGCAGGTTCCAGTTAGGAAGAGCCCAAAGACAAAGTCCAAAAGCCAGCAGCATGAGATTCCCAACGACCCTAGTAAATTTAACCCCAAATTAACAAATATCCCATAAGATTTCTGCTGATTTGGGTCCAAGAAAATACCGTTAGGCTGTTCGGCTGTTTAGATGCACAGGAAGTGGTACTTTGGCTTCTGGACAGGATTTTTAATGCTCCTATCCTCTTTAAAACACAGAACATCAGTTCTGGGTTCTGTCAGTAATGAGTAACTGATGTTACTTATCAGTTCTGTCCACTCTGCATTTTCAACCACGTATGAGCATGTCAGCAAAGACCTGCTCACACAGGAATGAGCTCAGCTCCTTCACAAATAGCAGGTGCAAACACAACCCAAATCCAGCAAACAACATAAAGGCTCCATGTCTCAGCTGCTGGCTGTGCTGAGAGGCAGCACTGGCAGCTATGGGATGCAATGAGCGGGAGAGGTAACTCACACTGGAGCAGATGTGGTGGCAGTGGGCACGTTTAGGTACCACGTGTTTGCACCAGCGTGTGCAACAGACAGTAACTGTGAACCCTGACTGTGCTGAGAAACACTCTGTGCATGGTGGAAACACCATCTGAATGCACAGGAGGGTTTGCAGTCTGTGTTCACGAGGGAGAATAATAGTAAAGGGGCAGCATGAGCTCAATCATGAGCTCTTCCAGATGCTGAAACACTGAATTTGCTCTCGGTGAAGTGCAAGGACTTTAAATTTATAAATGGAGACTGGCAGGAAGGGGGAAAAAGGCTGCAGAAATCTTACATGTGCAACAGGCAGAGTTGGGTCTTCATAGGAGGAGTGGGTTTTTTACTGTTAATTTATTCATACACTCATTATACATGAGTTTGACCAAAGAGGGTGGCAGACTGCAGAAATTATTATGCATCGATATTTTTTATTATTATTTTATCATAATGTTAAAATGAGGCTAAAAAGCACTTCTGCAGGAGTCTGATGTAGCCCTGCAATTAAATTCAAGTTGCTTTCATGAAGAGTGACAGCTCAGCAGTGGGAAAAAAGGCTGCAAAAACACTGCTCAAGATTGTCAAAGCAATCCAGTAACACCCATTAGCTTCTGCTTAGAAACAAAACTTCAGGCCTCTCCCAAAACCTCCTTGAATAATCAGCTTTTGCAGTGCTGTGCAGGTGGAGGGCAGCAGGAGGGTGGATGATTTGGGTACAGGCCAGGTTGTGGTTGTGCTCATTGAACACTTTGCTGTAGCTTTTGCCTGCTCGTGTAGGCTCTTAGGAGTGCTCAAAAGGGCAGAATTTGGGTATCTGCACTCAAATGCGAGAACAGACTCAGTTGTTGTCCATGTCCCCCATCCCTGGGTGCTCCTGCGCATGTGATGCCCCTGAGATGCTCTCCAGTGCACTGGGGCAGGTGGAGAACCTCCATGACCTTGCACACCAGCATGGCTCAGCATGGCTGGAGCACCCTCCCTCTCCTCCAGCACAGACCCCTCGAGCATCTGGCTCCAGAAGTGCCTTTTGCTTTCTATCCCCAGCAGAGGGTTTGTGCCACGAGCTCATCCTGGTGACTTCCACATGTAAATGAGTTTGGGGGTTTATTTTCACTGCACTGAATTGCTCACAGATTCCCTGGTTTAGGATCCAATTCTCAGCACGTTGGACTGAAGAATGCTCCAGGCTCCAGCAGTGAAGGGTGACAGAGGGAACCCAAAGGTGTACCAGTATTTGTCAACCAGTTATATTGGCTTTATCCAAATAACAGGCACACAATGAACCTGCACAGTGTAGGCACAGCTTTTACAGATCTAGTACAAAGCTGGTGGCTTCACCAAACCCCAGAGCATCGTTTCACAAACATGTTTGTCACTTACCAGTTAAATCCAGTGGTGGGGTACAAACTCTACCCTGGGGTCAGTGGGTCCCAAATGAGGCAGCTCCAGCCCAATGTGGGGCCTGAAACCCTACACATCTAAGCCTTAAATTGGTGTCTTTGAAAGGATGGAACATTCCCATCAACCTTGACAACATTGAGGTGACCCTTGTCTTTACGGTTCAGCAGTTCATGGCAGCTGCTGCCCTTAGTCTGTTTTGTACATTGGCCCCAAAATAGACTCCCTGTTACACACTGTGGTTATAGCCATCTTGCTCCTGCAACCACCTTCAGGCCTGCCCCATCACTGGGAGAGCTCAAGCAGTGACTTCTGCATCAAACTTAATGTTGTGCAGTTGGGCTGGTGGATCAGGAACCAACCCTGAAGGCTCCAAGCAGGAGAAAATTACTAACACTGATCCCTTCAAATCAAAACTCCTGCTCAAGCCAAACTCCTGCTTCTCATTTTGAACATGGCTCCATCATCCCTTTGGGACACGAGTCCTGCCAGATGTGTCTTTGCTGGCCACCTCAGGCAAGTCTCCTAATGGCTGGTAACACTGCATCACTCTGGGTGCAGGCTAACACAGTCCTCAGGCGCTTTTCACTCTCTCTCTCAATAAAAAGCCTTTGAGTTAACAACCTGCATTTTTTCCATCTGATTATTCTTCATTGGGACTCTTACAAGTGAAGTACCATCCAGAGACAGTGGCCGTGGCCCATAAATTTAATTACTAACCTTTAATTCATAGGTGGCAGAAACAGTTCTTCAAGCATCTGAGTTAATCAGGCTTTGCTGACAGTGGCAATCAATTGTTCAGCGGTCTACTTTTTGCTTAATTACTGTTGGACTACATTGCATTTTCAAAATGTCAAGCATCCTCTTTTAGAAATGCAATAAATCATTTCTACACAGCGTGCAAGGCTAGGGTAGGAGACTATTATTCTCTCACACCTGACCTTGGCTACAAGGAGCAGAAATTGATCATTTACTGTAGTACTGAAATATCATTTAAGGAAAAATGAGTCTTAACTAAGAACTTCAGCTCACTAAGAGGAAGAAGAGTTACTTTCTGGCTGTGCAGGGAAGATGCTGGCATGGGAATGTGGCTGTCTTGAAACACTTCAGTTAGTGAGGCACCATCTACACTGGGGATCAAGTATCAGAGTACCAATTGCAGCAGGTATCCACAAAGCACCTGTGCCCACATTTTCACTGTGTCCCAGGGAGGGATATGCCAATTCTTGTTCTGATACCAGGCCAGGATGTTTATGTGTCAATCAAAGAGCCATCTAGTCCTCTTGGTTTCAAAAACAATGTCTTGGTGGAGGCAAATTAGTCAGTCAGAACTTGGAGGAGATAAAAACTATTGAGATTGTGTTAATCCAGAAGAAATAAGGCACAGCACAGAACATGACTTTTCCAAGAACATCTGTGGGGCCCACCATGCCCCCTGTGACACCTCACCACTGGCACTGCAGTCAGCTGCACAAGCCCGTGTGGGGACAGGTGGAGAGGCCTTTTGCTGGAGCTGTGGCCTTCACAGTGCCCTTACCTCCAATGGGCAGAGAAGAGGCAGTCTCTACCTGCACAGCTCTGCTGCTAGCACCTCATCTGGCCCTGACTCTGCCCTAAGGGAGTGCTGCTGAGGGTCCATCCCTTCCCATGTGTCTCCATCTGCAAGGAGCAGTGGGCAGTTTTTTAATTGTGTGTATTTACAGTAATTACTAAGGCAAAAGAAACCTGTTCCCTGCTCAGTCCCCAGAGACTAATGGGGTAGAAGTAATAAATGACATCTTCCTTGCTGAGAAAGGGAGGCATTTTCAGCAACAAGACTGTGCTCAAGTATTTTGAGAGCGGTACATGGATTGTGGCTAGTGTCAGCCAAGATGATATGAAGATAAAAGACATCCTCTGAGGATGCTGCCAGAAATAAGAAGGAAGAGACTCTGCGGTGAATCATATGGATCAAATTTCCTCTTTCATTGTGTTTTAATAGAAAAGCTTTTTGCCTTCTCCCAGGAGTACCAATGAAAATTTCCTTCAAACCAGAGGTAGGATAGATGTTTGGGCTTTTTTATTATTATTATTATTATTATTAAGCATACATGGATCCAGAAAAAAAAAGCATCTTTCCCTTCTGGAAAGCCTAGCTGATTCAAGCCAGGAGCCAGCAGCAAGCAAAATACAATGACGTGAAAATAAAGCAATTAAATGTTTAGTGCTTGCAAGACAATAAAAGAAGTTTCTTCAAGGAAGAAAGAGAAGGAAGACAGATACAAAGAAGTCCCTAATCTAAATTATCATTGCTGCTGCTTGATTGCAAAACAGGTTTAACTTTTCTCCTCAATTATGCCAATGGCATTTGTTCCATCAGGCGTTCCACTGCCTGTGTCAGGCAGCACCTGCTGTTTGAAACGTGCTGGTTCAGTGGCAGCACAGTGTGATGGGTTGTACAGGAGCTTCCCAACATCAGTATGCCACAAGCTTGCAGGGATCCTGGCCACCGCAGTGGGAACACCACTGGGAGAGGACATCCCTGCAGAGCCACCAGTGATCACCTGCACGTCCCAGTTCTCCCTGTGGCTGCAGGGGCGAATCCCAGTGTCCAATGGGTTTTCTTTCCTCTGTGTGTTCCCTCGGTGTGGTGCCCGTTTCTCCTCACCGCATACCCACTGCCGGTGCATCTCCTCCGGGGAGAGGAGCAGCCACGGCCACCCCACGCCCAGGGTGCTGGCACAGCAGCTCAGGGATTGATGTCCACCTGCCTGTGCCCCTGAGCCAGCTCAGCCCGGCGCTTGGCTCTCGGTGTCTGTTCAGCGTTGGCAGCGATGTCCAAAGGCAGCAGCACTAGAGGGCAGTGCCTGCACGCGGGAGACACGGGGAGCATCTCTGCCGGGACACCCAAGTTTGGGCAGCCGCTGGCTCCTTCCCTTCTGCCTGTGCCCCTTCTGTGGGGAAAGAAATGGAGCCAGCCGGGGCCATCAGTGAGTCTCTGCAGATGCGGCCGGGCACCGAGGTGATGTACCAGCTCACTCCAGACAAAAGGTTTTGGTAAAACCCACGTGAGGTGTTACCAGCCGGGCTCACTCCAAGCACAGAGCGAGCACTGAAACACACACACACACAGGCCAAAGGATTAGATCATGCTGGAGGGGTGTTCTGCTAGAGTGCTCTCCTGGGGTGCCCACAGGAGCTGGGAGCTGTGCCTGGCCGTGCTGGGGGCACCTCACTGCTACATCTCTGCTCCAAATCACACGGAATCACAAGGTTGGAAAAGACCTTTAAATCATCAAGTCCAACAGTTCCTGTCCTATGCTAAGCGGTAGTCCTAAGTACCTGATGAACCCTTTTTTTAAACACATCCAGAGGTGATGACTCAACCCCCTCCCTGGGCAGCCTGACAACTCTTTCAGTGAATAATTCTTTCCTAACATCTGATCTGACTCTGTCCTGACACAGCTTTGTGCCATTTCCCCTTGTCCCATCTCTTGCCACCTGTCTGAAAAGACCATCACCCACCTCTCTACAACCTCTTTTCAGGTAATTGTTGGTGGTGATAAGGTCAAACCCCTCCTGTGGACAGCAGTACCCTCCTGGATCCAGCCACACCAGTGAAAACAGCTCTTCCAACCTCGCTTGTCCTGCTGCAGCAGCAAAGCCCATGGACTCATGTCTAGCGAATGCAGCAGAAATCACTCAGATCAGCCCAAGCTGTGTGGGCTAAAGCCCTGGAGCAGAGCAGACCCCCTCCGTGGGGCTGGCCTGGGTTACAGGGAGCCTGATTAGCCCAGGCTACAGGTGACAGGGAAGCTGATCCCCTTCCTTTGCCAAAAGCATCTCACACAGCCCATGAGGAGTCGGTGTTCCACTGCCTGCCTTGGCCAGCGCGTGTCATGAGTTGAAAGTCCTCAGCAGCACAGCTGGCACTTCAGTCTCTCCTCCTCCATGCCAAGCCCAGTTGCAGCAGCCTCACCTTGCACCGAGTACCACAGATCCTCACAGGCTCCTAGGATATCACCCTCCAACCAAAACACCATCAGGCCTGGATGGTTTGTCGTGTTAGATAAAGTCCAGGCAGAGCCAAACTCCTTTGAGCTTTCCTCTGGGGCCCTGTGCAGCCGAATTGACACTCCCATGACTGATTTCTTCCAGCCCAAAGTATTTCCCTTGATGATCTGCCCTAATGGAAAAACAGCTTTTCCACCTTTCAAATGCAAGCAAGATAAAAAATGCCTTCCTGGTTCAAAAAACACGTGGAACCGCTGCCAAAGAATATGCATGTTAATAACATATCCTTTGTACGAGAGGACGGCGCAGCAATTTCAAGTGATTTCCCCAGAACGCAAACAATACCCAGAGTATGGCAAGGAGATTAAAATAATCCTTGGGCCGCCTTTCAGTTTTCATGCCTTTTGTAAAAAAAATAAATAACTAAGTACAAATTAGCAGTGTGTTACAGTCTTCTGAGAGCTCGTGTTTTCGCCCCCCAGGATTCCTGCTCCGCCGTTAATAAAATGCAGTTGCGTTGATAACAGCCCCCCGAGGCTGAGGTGTTATTTCTAAAATAAATTGCTTATTTGAAAAATTCCACGGAAATCATTGTGTTTGCAAAGTTTGAAACCTTCTCTAATTAATCTGGGAGCACGACAGAAAGGCACAGATCCTGCTCTGCAACCTGGTTTCTCACACGAAACCCCAGCACGAGGGCTGCTGCAGGGGTATGAGACAGCCTGCAATCCGGAGGCTGAATTCAGAGGAGAAGGACTTGGTGATGGTGTTAAGCTACTTTTTCATTAATGGGCTAATCAACTGGCTTGTCATTTTGCTGGAATCAAGATCAGGGATGAAACACAGCAGTACTGTGTTTCTGGTACTTCTATACAGACACGGATAAATCTGCTCTTCTGGGGAGATGTGAGGGCTCTGCTGCAGTGGGGCTTGTTTCCTTCTCTCTCCTAGGGAAATGATGCTGCCTTGACATCCCAACTGTGTTTCTATGGGTGGGAGCTGCAGGGTGAGAGCGGCTCCAGAACTCTGCACATGCTACACATACTTCACACTGATCTCTCCTTTCTTTCAGCCAAAAAAAGAGAAACACTGGCATTCCCAAGGTGGAGAGGTGGCATCCACGCTCAGCAAAGTCACCTACTGTGCTTTGTGAGAGTCCTTTCGACATCCTAGCACTCCCCTCTGAAGTTCCTCTCAGAGGGGTTTGGAGCTCCATGCCCAGCTCAGCCCCTATATAAGATCCCCAGGGCTGTGGCCGTTCTATAGGGCACCACAGGGCCAGATGGAAACCCGGCCCCTCCGCTATAGGAGGGCAGTCCTGCAGCCCCTCTGAGACCTGGCAGTTCCTCAAGGCACTCAACCACAATACGAAGGCCCAGGACATCCTTTTGGCTCCAATTTGTTGAAAAGAGAACATTCTGAGTTAATTAAAAATAAAGGCATCAGTCTGTGGTGGAGCTGCCATGAGATATTCCCTGTGATGCCCTTGCAGCAGGAGGAAGCAATGGGCAGATCTGAGGATCAGAAAAGCCCACATAGGAAAATAACATCTTCCTTTGGCCTGGAAATGGCCAGATTGCCATGAGTGACCAAACATCCAGCCCCTTGGCTGCTGGGCAGAGGTTGTCTCAGGGCTTTTGCCCTCAGGGAGATGAGCTTGTGGGCCATGTGGCTATCAAGGAGCAAATACAACCACAACGTGTGAGACACACTGGCTGCACCTGGAGACTGTGTGTCTCCTTGTAGATACAGGTCCTCCCTGGCAGGACCCACCTCTCCCATCCCTCCACCTCCTCCTGCTACCTGTGAATTTGGCCCTCTGGAAAAAGAAGATAAAGTAGGAACACTTGAAAAATGCTGTAAAATGGAGCAATTTCAGGACACTAAGATGTAGAAATGACTATGAACTCTACTGCATTTATGTTTTCCAAAAACAAAATCATGTTTCTAATTTTTAAACTGTTCTAATGAAAAAAACAAATAAATATGGGACCTTGCTTGGCAAATGTATATTTATAGAGACCACCCTCTCACCCTTCATCTTTGCCAGGCTAAACAAGCTGGTTTAACTTCTTTTCTGACAGACTCCCCATTGCCTCACCATCATGCAGCCTTTCTATGCATCCAAGCCCAATACAGACATCCTTGCTTCTCCTGGAAGTTTCATA
This sequence comes from Porphyrio hochstetteri, assembly GCA_020800305.1. Taxonomy (NCBI): domain Eukaryota; kingdom Metazoa; phylum Chordata; class Aves; order Gruiformes; family Rallidae; genus Porphyrio; species Porphyrio hochstetteri. Next base: position 11,823,586 of record CM036916.1, on the reverse strand, counting down.
GAATCATAGAATGGCATGGGTTAGAAGGGACCCCAAGGATCATAGAGTTCCAACCCCCCTGCCACAGGCAGGGCCACCAACCTCAGGCCTGGATCTACACAAGGTTGCCCAGGGCCCCATCCAACCTGGCCTTGAACACTTCCAGGGACGGGGCATCCACTACCTCTCTGGGCAGCCTGTTTCAGCACCTCACCACTCTTTCTGTTTGACCTGTGTCACTCTCAGAGCATAGTTTGTGCATTGTAGACCCTGCAAGGACTTTTTCTCTGAGGCCTTTCCAACATATTTGCAGCTAAAAAGGACATAAAGGGCTTTGGTGTCCATCTTTAACATACACTTGGTATTCTTCTGGTGCCCAATCTCATACTAGTGACAGCTTGGAGCACAGCTCATCACAGCTGTGGACACAACAGTAGTCTGCACTTGGGTGTTTTCATCTCCCAGACCCTGAACTCTGCCATGAAGAGAGGCAGAGAGAGCCCCTATCTGTCTGCCATGAATATATATGTATCATGGGAGAGGTGCAAATGGAAAGGCAATGTCCTCAGACTTGCCTTTATTAGATGGAAATCACATGGGTTTGCCAAATCATACCCTATCCCAGGCTCCTGGTCTTGTCATCATTTCTGGCTGGCTGGACCCAGCCGTGGACAGAACCAAGTACTTAACCCACCAACCCAACCTGGTTACACTGGCTGTACTGGGATGTCTCAAATGTTTTAAAATAAGTCCCTGTGAGAGACAGAGAGCGAAGACGATGTATGTACAGCAGCAAGCCTGTAGCCTCCTTTGTTTAATGGCCCTTGCAGTGGGCAGCACAGTATATTTTTACTCATTAAATCAAAGTGGCTGCTCCCTGCCCTTCAAGTCCCCAGAGAGCAACTATTCTCGATAACAGCCGGTCCCCACTGACTCATTAAGCTTCCTCGAAGCTGTTTGCAGAGGCAGGGTGCTAATCTATGAAGATAAGAAGTCAAACCTTTCACTACGAGGACATTTTTTACTACTTGCCTTGTGCTCTCCCTTGTAATTTCATCAAAGGGCAAAACTAAAAAAAACCTATCTAATCTGTCAGAAGGGCCAATCTAATCTATCATTATTAAACACTTTTATGGGGAAAAATGGATTGCAACATTAGAGGGCTTGTGATTAAGCACATGAAAGAGATGGAAAAATGTCTCTGAAATGACAAACAATACAAAATCTGCTCTCCCAAAAGAACAGATTAGCTGGTGGCACAAATAAATAAGTAAATACAAGAAAAACTGCTTAGATTTATAGCAAGAGGTGCAGAAAGTGCCCAGGACTTGCCAGTGGTAGGCTGTTACGGCAAAAGTAGATGTTATATATCAAAATGAACCTTCACCCACTCTGCAAGCTTGCAGAGCTGAGTGCCATGAGAGCAAACCTTGCAAAGTCTGTCCCAGGGCCTTGAGAAGACATTGCAAGGTGCTGTGTGAAGAGGGGGTTGGTGTTTAATGTAGGAGCTGTGGTGGTGAGATGATGAGTACTCATATGGTCAGTGAAGAAACACAACCTTCTCCAGACGATAATTGAAGGCAGGAACAAAATACAGCTCAAATGTTCTTGTGGAGCAACTCTCAACCCTTCTCTCTCCAGGCAAAGACCTGGGAGAGGTGAGTTATCTCTCCATAGACACGAAAGAAGAGTAAGATTTTTTGCTCCATCATTTCTACCTGAACAGGGAAAGCAGTGTCCTGGCTGCTGGAGTTTGGGACGCTCTGTGATTGGGGATTTTAAAGCCTGAGCACCCCTTGCACCCACAATTGAGATGCTTGGTGCAGTGCAGAGCTGCCCACGGCCTGTGGAAGGGCAACAGGTTCCATGCTGAGCCCAGGGCTTTGTACTTGAAAAAGGAGTCTGATTTCAACATAGGGAAACTTGCCATCATCCCAGACAGATTAATTAGACTTGGCAGATTTCTTAGTAATTGGAAGTGAGAACAGTTACTATGAAGATGTGGGGGGAGGAGGTGGGGAAATGGTACTGGATGATTTGTGTAGGGGATACATTTGGACTGCATGCCTGGCAGCCTGGGCACAGGTTGGGAGGACTCTATCACAGCCCAACTCCTGACTGTTTGCCTGGCTGAGGCTGACAATGACACTACGACACTACTGAAGACGATGTAGCAGCAGATCCAACCCTGTCTTCCCTTGGCTCTGGCAGAGTGCCAAGGGCAGGACCAGGGCTGGGGGTGAGTTAGGTGGGCAGCCATCCTTTGCTCTGCTCCACCATGTGCTCACTGGGAGATGAGCTCAAACCACATGTTGACCATCAGACCACCACGAATCACAGTGTTATTGCTCTGCAGAGTGAATGCCCTCACAAGAAGGACAGGATGCAGAGCCTGGCTGTGCCTGGAAAGTACCAAGAACATGGACATCACACCTGCAAAGTGGGATACATGCCCCGACCCCTCCACTGACATTTAGGCTAGAAAGCTGCTCCGTAGCTGTGCTGAACACTTCCAGATTTCCAGCATTTCAAGGGAGATTTGGCAGGGCTTGCTTGTGCTTGATTTTGTTTCAGATGCCATAACATTTGGGCCTTTTTATGCAGCTTTTGGCTTGTGTTGAAGCAATTTCTGTCTGTTTCTTCTTTCTCTTCTCCCTCCCCTTTGCCATCCATGGTGGGAGGCTGACAAAAGTCAGTGACTCAGCCCTGGAAGAGAATGGAAAACTCCAACAGGGCTTTGAATTGAAATGCAGGCAAGGAAGGAGAGACCCAAGGGGAGGCTGGAGAAAGGGAAGGAAAGGGACTGTAATGAGAAAAAACGCCAAGGGAGCAAATAAGTGCTCTATATTGAATAAGCAAGCAAAAATAAGTTCTAGAAGGAAAGTCACTTATACTCCACAGACTCAGGAAAGGTAGATGTACAAACAAGCCAATCCCAAACTATTTGAACAAATAAGGAATTTCAGGAGTTGCAGAACTATAGCCTGAATGAGCACAAATTTCTATGCCCTGCCTCCTATACCCTCACCAGTGTTGGCACCTCCTTTCTGTTTGGCTCTTACCAAGCAATGTAAGACAGGAGACTGTCTTAGGGGCAAAAAGTTGAGCAGAGAGACAAGCTGGCAAGAAAAGGAGTGCTGCGAAGCTTCATGGTGTGCAGGAGACATCAAATTAAAACCCAGCAGTGAGTTTTAATGCCAGCCCAAGCTGGAAGCATGGTTCTTCAGCAAAGCTGCGCAGCCCACTGCATACCAACATCTCCCCAGCCTTCCTGTGCTCTTCCTCAGCAAGGGGGGCAAAGACCACCCCTTGCCTAGCCAGTCAGGAAGGTGCATTCCAGCTCCCTCAGACGCAGGTTTGTCCTGAGGGCAGCAAAGGACCTCTGTCCCCATGCACAGGGTACTGCCCCTGGCCTCCCTGCAGCCACATGGATGTGCAGCGCCCCCTCCAAAGGTGGATTCGGCCCTGTAGTGGCAACAGGGGACTGCTCCCAAGCCTCTGATAGCTTCTCCTATCAGATCTGTGGTTATAACACAGGGAGGAACTCCATGGGTTTTTCAGTCTCTGAAGAGCCAGCATGCTTCCCCACGGACCTCCAATCACACAGTGTGATGGATGCAAAGACACCATATTCAACCAGGCTATCCAAGCACCACATTACTCAGCCGTTTGCTGTGCTGGGTCCGTGGCATATCTGTGCAACACACCGTGGAAGCATTTCAAAGGAAAACTCTGCCATTTTGGGGTTGTGATTCCCCCTCAATGCCCCATTGTGCCGAGGAAGGGCAACAACCGCCGCATTGTACTTGGCAAGCACTTCTCATCACACTGAGTCCCTGGGTAAGCTGGGCCCGCTCTAAAGAGCTGTTGTCTTTTCCCTGCCACCACAGCAGTGTAACGCATCTCACACGTCCATGGCAGCCTACTCACTTCCCATTCACAAATTCCTCCGCTGAATAACACCAAAGAGTTAAGGCTCTGTCAAAAGGTTGCGTTATGGGAAGGGAAACTGGAGGGGAAAAAATGGCTTTCAATGCAATGCATAGACAATGCTGTTTTGTAACTGCGCCGTTTGATGTGCAATGACAGGAATTAATCACTTTACTTAACAGAATTACTCTTTGTTATGTAAACTTTGCAAAGTCAGTCTCATGTGACCTCTTTCAATTAGGAACAAATTGTTTAAAACTGTCGTCTTTCTGAAGGCGCAGGATTCGTAAGAGCGACCTCGGGGATGGGCTGTCATTTCACCCCGGAGTACTCACAGCTGTGCAGTTTGACACCAAATGGAGACCAAAATGTGCAGAATTACTCTTTTTTCTTTTCTTTTTTCTTTTTTCTTTTCTTTTTTCTCTTCTTTTTTCTTTTCTTTTTTCTTTTCTTTTTTCCAACAGAGCGAGCGATCCCTCTGTGCTTGTTCTAATCTGGGGTGAACGTTTGTTTCTCATTTCATTTTCTTCAGTCTTGAGAGAGCTGGATTTGTTTTTATAGGTTTCTCGTCACCTCAATCTGCAAGCACCTTGGTGGTGAGAAGAGACATGCCTCCCAAGAGCTCCTTAGAGAAAAGGAAGCATTTTCCGTCTACCAAGAGAGAACCCAGACCATAAAGGATGAAGGGCCCCATCTTCAGCAAATGAAAATCATTGCTTTGGAAAAAAAAAAGCAGAGCTCATGTCACACAGAAAGTCTGTAGCAGAGCCAAGACCTCCAGAGGTCCATAATGTCACCCCAACTTTGCAGCCTTCCCTCCCGGTTCCCATAACCTCAAGAGCTGCTGGAGCTCCCTTCGCTGCCAAACTGTTTTACACAAACTGTTTCACACTTCTGCTACGTACAGAGGTGCTCAGAGTTTGCAGTGTTGGCTGTATGAAGGCACTGAGTGAGCCTCTTGCCAGGCTGGTGTGAGCACCATGTATTTCCTTCTGAAGCTGCTTGCAGAAACAAGGTGGCAGCAGCCCCAGGTTGTGTGTGGCCTGATGGTGCTGGGGGTAACTGAGCCTCACCAATGGGGCTGTGTGTTCCCATCTGCTTTGGAGATCCCCTTTCACCTCTGCTGTCCATGGAGGAGGCTGCCCGTACTCCTGCCCCTCCAAGAGGAAACTCATTACACCTCATAACCTCTCTCAACTGCATCAACAGACCCCATTTTTGTCCCCTTAGTGCTGCGTTAAGCTAATAGCCAGCCCTGATCACTCTCACTGATAAAAGCCTTTGCTCTCCGTGTTTCCCATACACAATGCAGTGCTGGGTCCCTGCCCTTTCAAAGGGTGGCTGTGGGGCTTTGAGTTAAGAGCCCAATCAGGAGATCAGCTTCTCAGCTTTGAAAGGCATCAGGCAAACTTTGATCTCACTCCCCTGGCTGCTCTGCCCAGTGACATTAGCTGCATTAAGAAAAACCAACCTACCTTGTCCAAAGGCTAACGATCTCACATCCAGGGGCTTTCAAGTCAAACTGAGCCATTATGTATGTGTGTGTGTGCCAAAATCAGACATGGTCAAAGGTTGCAGAAGGACCAGCACCCGGAGGCATCTGCCAGCTGAGCTTGTCCCTTGTATGGTGTTCCTCATATGGACTTCCCCAACCTGCAAGCCGCTGACATGACTCCAGCATGGCTGTAGTACTCAGTGATTACTCATAATATGCTATGGGGTCTGCACAGGCTGGGTGAACTGCTGGGACCACATCAGGTAAAGAGCAGCTGAGGGTTGCCCGATGAATGACACCACTGCAGTAGGGTTTTTCTCAACATTTTCCCTCAGAGGTAGCTGAGCATCACCCCAGCCCCTACTGTGCCAGGTGAAGGATGCAGAAAGATGAAACCCAACGAAAAGAAGTAAGTGTATAAGCACAGCTCACATCACAGCTGACATCCCTTGGGATGCCAGTCTGGGCTTTGCAAGGATGGCATCACAGGATGGGAACCGTGTGGGCCCCATGCTCTGCAATAAACCACACTGGAAGCCAAGCCTGATAAGCAGGAGTTTATTGAACACAGCAGGCTGCAAGTATCTGCAAGAGCTAATAATAGTGTCTTCCTCTAACAAGCTCATTAGCTTCTGCAGCAGTGAAATCATCTCTGGCATATTCCTCTCGATTGCTGTGGCTGTATCTAGTGTTTCTATCAAGGCCTTGCTAATAGGGAATATTCATTGTGGTGTTTCAATATGGGATTTACACCCACTCTCTGCAAAACAGCCCTAGTTCAGCCCCAGGAAATAAAAACAACAGCACTATCAGCACCATTAAGTAGTTGAGAGTTTTTCTCCTCTGGCTGTGCCAGTCTTTGACATCATTTCATCAGTTCTTTGTAAAAAGGAGTTCTTCCTCCCTCTCTAGGACAGAGGCTGTGTGTGCCAAGCACCCTCTCCATCCCAGGGGAGCAACTATTCACCCCAGGCTCAGCACAGTGCCTTGGCATCGCGTGATGGGGAACCGCCTTGACTGCACTGTTGGTGGAAACAGGCTTTTAACTGGACACTACCACGGATACATCCCCACAAGCAATAGCCAGTGCTTTTGACCCCCTTGAGCCAAGGAAATCAGCCTCATGATGGGGAACTGTACAGTGATATTGTGAAAGGATGAGGCTGCAACCCATGAGACCATGGCCTTATAATTGATACATCAGGCAAGAGGATGCCCACCCTGCAAAACTACTCCTCAGCCTTCAGTATCTGTTCTCAGTCCTCTTCCAGCCTCTTCATCTAATCCTGTATTTACATACCCATCTGCAGTCTTCACATCAAATATCAGCAAGACCTGGCACTTTGCTGGGAAGTGAAGATGTCGAGGGCATCTTCACTAGCACTCAGCAAACACCTCAGTGCCTCTTCTGAAGTTTCTGCTTTGTATCCCCAGAAAATCACTTTCTCTGTGACAATTTTCTGCTTAGCACCAATGCCCTACCACCATCTACAGATGACAACAGCAGCAATCCAATGCTGTCTTTATCAGAAGTAGATAAAGGTGATGGTGCACACACACACACACACAAGATTCTCTGTGTAAAAGAAGGGTAATTTCTACAAACTGTATTACATTTTTCCTAAAATTCCACCTGATTCTGTTACATACTTGCTCAACAGTGATTAAGCTTCAAGAACTTATGTCAGTACCTGTTCCTAGAGGACACAGCAAGCCAGGAAAGATACTGGAGAAACGCATTCCTTGGGCACAGTACATATTCTCCTCTCTGCTTTCTCCCCTTAAGCCCAGGAATTTCAACACCCAAATGTAGAGTCTCAAGGTTCTGTCTGGATAAGCAACAACACAAGTGTGTTTAACAGCAGCAACACTTCTGAGGGCTGGGCCAGGCTTAAGAAGCAATCTGACCAAAAAGTGACCCCAAGGATGTCCTGGGAAGATGTATCCCACAGCTTGTCTTGGCTGTGAAAGAAAATTGAGCTCCATCTGCAGCCAAAAATGCTTGGTGGGGAGGGAATCGAAAGCAAAACTCCATGTCACCCCATTCAGGGCACTCCTGCAGACCATGGCACATGCACACTGCTCTGGGGAAGCCACCAGCATTACTCACAAGTTACACCAAGACCAGGCACACTGCAACATATGACAGCATTGTCATTTTCTTAACCTGCAGCATGTTTTGGTGGCATTACCAGGAACTGTGGATGCTCCCCAAAACAGCTCCTGTGGATGAAGCCAATGGTTATCAACGGAGCCTGTCAGTATCCCAGCCTCCCACCCTGTTTTCGGTAACGAGCTTCATCCCTTCAGGGTTTTATTTTCACTAAGAATTCTTCTTAACTTGTATTTATTTGCTCAGTGTCAGCTAGATGTCTGCCTTTCTGCCCAAACTATCTTTAGCTTCCAAAATATTTTGCATTTCAGGGAAGTATTTGAGCAACTTCTCTGAGAAGAAATAACGTGGAGCATCAGGACGCAGATGCAGCCCACCAAGGAACCCCTGGCAGCTCAGGGATTGCCCGTTCACCTTGGAACCTGTCCTGTTGGCTTTTTTTTCCTTGTCTATATAGGGGGAATCCATGACCTGCCCAGAAATGGCTGCAGGAGGTTGGTACCTGAGGTGAGATTAGTGGGACTACATAGAAATAGGAGGACAGGCCTCACACTGCAGAGTGGGATGCAGGGTGCTGCACAAGCACACAGCATGATGCACAGCACAGCACAGCCCAGCTCAGCACCTGCTGCACTAGAGTCCAGGAGCAGATTTTAATTAAAGAAGGATTTCTATCTAATATCCAGGGAAGTAATGTGAATAACATTGAACTCCCAGAAAACCTGTGGGATTAGTTTTCTCTTTCTGCTGTCACTGAGAGCACTGTTTGCCTGTAATACTTGCTGCACGGTTTGGGTCTTGGCTTTTCTTCTCAAGCACTTTCCTGTAAGAACCAGTGCCTGCACCACTCGCAGGCAATCACAAGCATGTTAATCTTCCTTTTGCATATGCAAATCAGAGCTATGTGGCTTCCAGATTTTACTTTTAGCACATAAAAATAAAGGGAAAAGAAGATATTAGGAAAATATCGGGATGTTTTGGAAAGTGTTCTTCACACGGAGCTGCAGACGAGTCATCTAGCATTAACAGTGGAAAGTCCCCTTTGAGATCAGTGAGCTGGAGAGGTCTGACAGCATCAGTCCAGGATTGGGACAGTCCCCATCCAACCATCCCTCCCGTGGTGGCTGTCATGTTGTGAGCAGCTTTGGTGAATTCAAACTGGGGGCTGTTCAGGAAATCTGACCGTAAGCATCCCTCTGGATGGGGGTTAACCAGTGATCAGTCCTTCGGAGACATCTACCACTCACGGGCCATGGTGACCAGACCAAATCTAGACCTAAATCATCCATCACACCGCAGACAGGTAGAGCTGGCTCCCAGTGGGACTGCGCTGGTGCCCAGCTCCTCAGGCTGCATCCAGGGTGCATCTCCCCGCAACGCCAGCAGAGCCAATGGGATCGTTATCTTTGCAGTAAGCTGTTAATCAAAGGCCCCGCTTGCTGTTGGGGGATACGTAGTGGGCAGCAGAGCAGGCCAGTGGAGCTTGTCATCCTTAATGAGATTACACTCCCCTAATCTCACAGCAAATCGGATTTCCATGCCCTGCACATTTATCGCCGGCCGAGAGCGAGAAGGGAGGCGAGAGGCAGCGCAGGCCCGATCTCCCCAGCTGAGTTCAGCAAGCAGGGGCTCTGCACCAGAGGGGATGCATTGCATACCTTTCAAGAATTTATTTCTAGATGACTTCTGAAACCAGAGAGGAGGGGGCTAGCAGATTTGCCCGGGACCCCCAGGACAGGGAACGAGTGTCATCGTGCAGGATGGAGTTGGGGGGGAAGGAAACCGAATTGCAGGCACGTACCTCTGGCAGGGGAGGACACAGCTCTTGGCGTGCCTGTCCGCGTGAACAGCTGTGCTGCTTTCCACAGGGTTATGCAACTGTTTTGTTCCCAAATAATATAACCAGTGTTATGTTTAAATTCATACCAAATCTTGTTTATCTTGCTTCAGTTTCACAGTGAAATCATGTGTGAAATTTCACTGGGGTCTGACGATCGCTGGCCACAGCTGCAGTGCTCCTGCCTCCCGTGTGTCCTTCAACATGGGTCAGGGACTCTTCTAGCCCCCCATGGGACACGGCCTCTCGGGTCATCACAGCTTGTGTTGTCTCGATAAAGGCTGAATTCCTACAGCAGCTCCCCCAGGACTAAACCCTGTTGCCAGATGCAAAGCAAGGAGGTAAAAGGTGGTCTGGTGGGAAGGACCCCTCCAAGTCCTAGCAGGAAGACCCAGTGCCCAGGTTGCTCAACCCATAGGACACCTTTCATCCCCTATTAAGCCCCAAAGCAACAAATATATCTGCCATTGCCCGATCTGTCAAAGCCACATTTCTTTTGATACTCTCATCAGAAGTCTGGTACAATGCCAAGGTCCAGCTTTCAGTGAAGGACAGAGGGTTCATGTAACCTCTCTCTGTGCTCTAGCTGCAGCCAAACCCATGCTTCTGTTAAGTGCAAGTACAAACTCAGTGTCAGCGGCATCGCTGGAGGCTGCGAGCAGCATCCCTGCATGCGCCGGGCGGTAACTGCATGGGCAAGTCACATGTTTTTGCAACTGCGTTTTCAGAGTCTGAACCCAAGTGTTCAGCTACATATTTAGGACAAAGTTGCAATAACCAGAGAGGCTTTTGAACTGGGGAACAATAGGAGCTATTTTCAATGGGTGAATAATGTTGAAAATCTGTCCCTTAACGTCAGCTCGCAGAATCATCATTTTTCCCACTAAAATAATATAAAAGTCCCATTTCTTTTTCCAATGGATTTCAATGCAACATTCACTTTGAGACCGTTTTCTCCTCATCCAAGAATAGCAGGGAGACAGGCGGAAAAAAGAACAAGATGATCTTTATCATTTCAAATAGACCAATTCCAGTAGTTCATTTGTCTTGCCGTCAGTCTGGGTGTTTCTATACATCCCATGAAAACAATTTTAGGAAATCGCTTATTTTCCTGTTTCACATCATGTTCCTTTGATGAGGAGAACTAAAACTGAAACTCATCTAGATATTGCTAGTGTTAGTGTTAAAAAACCCCAAACCAACCAGTTTTCTATACAAAAATGAAGCATACCCAACACGCTGCACTTCAGGAGAGTGCTCTGAGAAGAAAACATTATTCCCTTGGATTCTTTTTCAATGGAATAATTTCTAAGTGTTCATCAATAGCTTGAATATTGCAGATGATACGTATTTTGAATTGTGTAATGTTTTGAGACAGCTAAAAACCTTTCTGAACAGACATGTTTTACACATCCAACTTGGAACAAAAGTAATTTTGAAATATTGGAATCTCTCCGATTTCAAAGTAGGCCTCTTCATTACTCAGTACAAGTATCTCTTCTTAATTAAAAGAATACATAGGAGCATTTTTCATAGCCTGGCAGCAGTCTGCTGGGCAAATAATTAATCCTGTATTGTCTGTTTGGCAGCGCAGCACTTTCCTGCAGCATTGCTCGCTCAGTAGCTTATCCCAGCATGAAGCAGGAGCAGGCTATGCTAAAATCAAGTTCTGATTCGGATATATAACAGGGACTGAGATTTTATAGCCATGAAAGCAGCTGTGCACAACAATTAAAAAAATAGCAGTTTATCTAATCCTGTGTTTCATGAACATGAGTCTCTTATTATTACAATTTGAAGTTACCCTCCTTTTCATGTCAGCTTCGTGCTTGCAGTATTTGCTTTTTCGCTTCTTGTTGTACACATTTAAACATCTGGTTTCCATTACTGACCCTCTGAAACATGGCTTGCCACTGTAGCACAGGCAAACTTTTGAGGATGGCCATGAAACCCCTGCTTTTATTTAGAGCAGAGTTGCCAGATAAGATTATTTAAGCTGATAAAAACCTCAAAACAATCCCAGGGTCACCAATGTTGGCGTTCTGGCCCACTTCTCTTTATTAGATAGTTTTGGCCAAGGGGCTTCGACTGATCTTGTCGCTGTTGTAACCTCCTGCCCAGTGATGATTTCATCTTCCTCTCGACACCATTCTTCTGCGATTAGAAAAGATCCTCTGACAACACGTCTGAAACAGGGAGGTGGGCAGGGTTTACAGATGCAGTTAAATGAGTGATCAGCATACGATGTGCTGTGACATTGATTTCTGTGCCAGAATCCTCTGACACCAACTTTATAGGTACAACAGGAGTGTCTTTGTGCCACAGTGTGCCATCGTGCATCACCTTCACCTTACTGGTGAAAGGAGGTCATTGCCAATATAAAAGGAGGTGTTAGCAAGGAAACCAACAATTTCCTTTGGTGATCTGCTGTGCATTGAAGAGGCTGGATATACGGTTCAGTTAAAGCAAACCATCAGCTCTGCAGCAGCATCCATCCCCCTCCATTTTCCCCACAGCGATGATAGCAGCTGCTTCCCAAAGCTCGGCTTCTGGACAAGGGCTGTCCTTGAAAGCCACCTGCTCTCCTGGACTGGGGCTCATGGCATGTCTGACTTTTCCACGCACAAAGCGACTTCCTGACATAAGAGAAGGTTACAAATGATGCCCAAATAGCTGCTCCTCTGCACTAATTAATGCTGTAACTCTACATAGTCCTATTTTGGGCTGGTGGTTTCCCATGCTTTATAGTCCAAACGCTTCCCCCGCCTGTTCCGGCACTTGCTTATCTCTGCATGGGACAGGGACAGAGTCCACCCAGCAGTTTCCACCTCCCTTCACTAGTGCAACTGACACACTGGCAAGCAGAGATAAGGCCCCTCGAGTTTAAACTCAAACGAAATGGAGTGAATGTGGCTCCCTTTTACCACAAATTTAAGAACATGGAAATTTTTAACGCATGTTTTGGTATGTCCTGGGATAATCTATGACCTTTTGAGTCCTATTTCATTATCCAAAGCAAACTGCAGAACATAATCCTGGCAGATTTCTCGGAATCGTGACTGCTGAGTGATTTCTACAGATATCCCAAGTGATGCTCTGAAAGGAAGGAAAATATCTTCAAATTACCTCCCGTTTACCAGGGGCTGAAAGTGAACAGTAGATGCAGCGTGCACATCACATGGGGAGCTGTCAGAGCAATCGGCTCATCTGTCTATATTGCATGTCCTAGTCCCAAAGAAATTCTTTGCATATTTCTGTAATATTTACATAATGCCCACTCCTTGGAAAACAAAATCTTTCACAGTCTTTCATAGGCTTTTCACAGCATTTGGAGGGTAAGAAGTTCAGCTCTTTCTCAGAGTTGCACGGCTTATCTGAACTTGCCTGTTTTAGCAGCATTCTGAGTGCACACCCAGGGTATCCTGAGGCAGAGCTGACTCGGCACATCACAGCCAGCTGCACCTGCACAACTTCCTTCCCATGGCCAGAGCCACAGGGCCAAGCACGGTCTGTGGTGTGCCCTTCACCCAGAGCAAAGCAAGCTGCCCCACAGATGCGATGGGACTCGTGCTGGGGACAGCCATGGCTGAGAAGGTATCACTCAAGGACACCAGGACAAGAAATGACACTTCAAATGTTGAGTCACTCACTGTTTGTGCAGAGCACAATGAGCTTCTCGATACTGTCTCATTGTAAAAGTCAAGAATTATTTTCCCTCCTAAGCTGTGACCTGTCTCAACTCCCTGAGGAGTTTTACTGTGGTGCAAAGGAGACTTGGTAAAGAGCCTCCAAATAAGACATTTTTAACGTGGGATATCTTTGATCCCCTGCACAAGGAACAGGGCTTTCTTTCACCCCTCAGCATTATGTTCTGATTCCATCTAACCCTACTGATGGTCAAGATAAGATCACTCAGGGTTCTTCTAATGCCAGTCACCCATTTAATATGCTTTATGTTAAATACACCCTCTCCAGAAGCTCTGCAAACACCAGCTGAATAGATCATGGCTGAACACTCCCTGTCTCGCAGAGTTTAAACAGAAATGCACATCTATGTGCAGCCCCAGCTCAGCACCTTTCTCACTGATCGTGGTTTCTGAAGTATTTAAAGGATTAAGATGAACCTATCCTAGATACCTGCTCGGTAATAGTTTGGGTTCCATAGACCTTTGTTTAGCTGCTTCCTTCATTAAACATTTAAAACAAGACATAATAAAAGCATATAAATGCAACGACATCTGTCAGAAAACATTGTCTCAGGAAAGGCAATGTTTGTGTGTTTGCTTGCTTCAAAATTGCTTTGTTTAACTGCCAAGAGGATATCACATGAGGAACTCCCTTTCCTAACATCAGGTATATGCCATCAGCCGCCACGAGGATGAGCTTTTCACATACGGTTTCCAAACTGGTTGAACCTCTCTATCATCTAACTCATTTTCTTTCCCATAGTAAAGAATAAGTGGTCTGGATTCTGGAGAGGACAGCAACATCTGTGAAAGTCCATCCTTGTTCATCAAAGCACTTAAGCTCATGCTAAAACTAAGCAAACACTTAAGAGCTTTGATAAAAAGGGAAGATCTGCCAAATTGGGACCAAAGAGATGCTACAGTTAATTGATTTCCTTTGAGAAGAGCCTGTATTTCCCCCAACAGGCTAATACTGTAGTTCTTCTATTCAACTCACAAGCTGTTCTAAAGCTGCAGCAAGTTTGATAGGGTTGGCATTTCTTAGAAGCTATTTATTCACCCATGACCAAAGTATTAACGCTCGCTCTCTGCAGTAAATATGCACAAGTGGACACACACTGGGAAATTCTTTGTCTTGTCCCCTGTTCTACTGCTGAAGGAAGACACATGGTTTCAATGATGTCTTTGTTATCTGATCAAGCATCCAGTCCAATTTGCAATTTTAATGAAAATCAGACACCTGCACTGCAACTGATCTCCACTCCCAGGATTAACAACAGCAAGGAAAAGAAGCATTCCTCCTTATCGGAAGAACTGAAGCCACCAGTATCCTGTTACTGAAGCTCAGGCTGTGATTTCAGATGTTCCCCAGAAGAAAGGAACCCTTTATCTCTCTTTGGACAGTGATCTCCTCAGATGGAGAACCAAACCAAAATGAGGGGTAACATTAGCTTGAATGCAGAAGCACAAGCTGGGGAGCTCTGGCCACACCAAATCTCTGCAAACCTCAGAGACAGGCCATGCTGGCTGATGCTGAGGCTGCACAAGTATTGCACTGACCACAAAGCCAACTCTTATAAACATAATTTACTCAGAATTATTACCAGGACATGCATATTTTGGTGTTGATTCAAGCTTTTTTTCCTCTTTTTAAATCCGTATAGGCTTATTTTTAATCTGGTCTGCCTTGGACCTGAAGATGTCACACCCTGTAGCACTAGACAAAACCCCCACAAGAAATCAGAAGAGGATTTGGAAGTGGGACAGGTGCCCTGGTTGCAATGTCACGCAGGAGAGGTGCCCCAGCGCATCGCAAAGCCGTCTGGAAAGCCACAGCTCCAGTTAATGCTGGGGAGAGATATGACACGTGCAGAAAATGGGAAATCATTTCATAGAGTGTATCACAAAGATCTCCACTCCAAGATGCAAAGAAGCCCACTTCCTCAGTGTTTTAGCCAATGTTTACTGAAATGCTTTCCAAAATGCTTCCTGATTTCTCCTCTTGCCTGAAGCTCATTTCTTTCCATCAGCTGGGTTGGTGTTTGTTGGTGTTTTTCATGTAGGGGAAAAAGAATAAGAGAAGGAGGAAATACAAAAATACTAGCAAGCATCTTCAAAGACTTATCCCAAATCAAGAACTTCTAACAAAACTGGTGTTTTTCCAGACAGATTTTGGTAGTTGTAAGAAACTTGTTTCAGTCAGAACCCCCCCTCAGCTGTGGAGATGCCCAGGTAGCTCTGACCAGACCAGGGAAGTTTCAGGTGTCAGAGCCCTTGGGATCTTCCTTTTCCTGAGTAGAAAGTCTTATCTTATTGCATAGTTTGTCTTCTTGTTGTAGCAGGAGCTCCCTCTTTTGCCCTTCAGAAGGTAAATCAGGCAGCTCCAAAGAAGGGTTGTCAAATAGTTTCAAGCCGTGTCTGTCTTCCTGTCCTAGAGCAAGGCAAACAATTTGGAGACCCCCAGGTCAGCAGAGCATCGCGTGTCTTGCTGAATCGAGCTCTTTATGTGCATGGGCTTACGTTCCAGGGAGAGGCGATGATGCTTTTTATAGCAACTGTTTTCTATTCAGCTCTGAGCTGGGCTCTGCTTCCCTAATAAGGATTTTTCACCCCATTTTGCAAAGGAAATCGTATTATTCTGTATGATTAGCCACCCCAGCCTCACAAAATGTTCTTCAAAACACTCTGTGCTTGAACCTACCACCCATGAAACACAACCGAGGGAGCTTTCTCCTCAGGCTGTTTCTCTTTCTGTGTGGTTTAGGGACATTCTCTTCACTGTACAGGCATCATGTCCTGTGAGGATGTGCACACTCGTTTCCAATGTGATTCAGGGCTTACATAAGTTGATGGAAAAAAAATCTCCTGCTGATTCCAGGAGAGCTGGAAACTCCTGTAACATCCTTGCACAGCGTTTGGACATACCCAAGCAAGTGCTGCAACAGTTGGAACATGAAGCAGTTCCTGAAGGGCCTGTTTGATGTCCAGCTGGTCAGCCAAACTGCATCCACAACACTTATCTCTCCCACTGTTTATCTTCCTGCCTCCTATAGGCACCAAGTTGGGAAAAGTTGTAAAACAACCAGAGCAACTCTTTAAATGCCACGTTCAGGTCCATGTCAAGTCTCAGATCTCGTCTTCAAGCCCCACTGCCCCTCTGAATTTCGGTCAAGAAGCATTTGGGGAAAGATAGTCATAGTCACAAACGTGGGTCATTACCAGGCAACTGAGAGATGGTGTTTGTAAAAGCACCTGCAAGTGGGGGATATGTAATTCAGTGCTAAAAACTGGATCTTTGAGCTGTGCCCTGATGATAAGTGCTGTGATTACAGTGTCATATCTACACTGTCCTAAGAGGGGCCCTGGAAGCAGTGGTAGCTATTTATCTGGCAAGGAGCTGCTGTGGCGCAGTCACATTTTCTAACCCTGAAGCTCCATTTCTGAGAGCTTCCAGGAGGATTTGTGCCCATGATGTAACCTGTTCTGTTCAGAGACCTGTTCCATTCACCTGTGCCTAACCGATTTCAATGCCCTAAGTTCACATGATTATAAAGAAGTTTTAGGAAAGTTATGGGCAAAAAAATATATTAATGAACTAGCATGGAGGGGACATCACAGGGCTGAACACAGCTCCTGTAAATTCCCTCTGCTCCAGGAAGGGCCAGGGAAGAAGCAAGCTCATTCAAGCGCTGGGCACCATCCCTGCTCCCTGCACACTTGTCACTGGATGTGCTCGGGATGTCCCTGCAGGTACAGCAGGGCCATCTTCTCTCCACCAGAGCCTCCAGGGACCATCACAGTCCAAAACCCAATCAGCAACATCAGCCCTGCCTCCATCCAAGGCTTTTGCAGTCGCGGTATAACAGTTGAGGGCAGGGGGAAAATTTAAAGCTTTGTTTTTATCTTCCTCTCTCCTCACTTCTTTCCTTTTGTTTTTTAAGCAGGCAAACATCTGCAGAGCACTTTTAAGATAACCATAGCAATGACATGAGGACAATTGGCAGGCACGCTCTGTGCTCCTCAGCGGCACGCTGTGATTCACTGGTCCAGCACACAGGGCTTCGTCCAAACGACCCAACAAGGAGGGACCTCTTCACATCAAGACCTTGCCCCGGGGTCAGAGATAGAGAACATGAGCTCTTTTATTGGAGCAGGACGGGGGAATGCAGATATCAGGGGATTTTCAATGGAAATCACAGGTGTTTCTTCCCTGCCTCCTCCCTGCAAGAGGCCCCTCTATGTTCTGTTACGATCTGTTTTTCTGGCAACCAGTGTGCTCTATTTTTCTTGCCTGTGTTTTTATGAGTTATGTTTGGTTTCTGCTAAAACAACAGAAAACAGCACAGGGCTGGGTGTTTTTGAGTGGGTTGTTGGGTTTTTTTTTTTCCTTTTCCCTTTAGGAACTATGCAAAGGGTCACTTGGAAGCCCTGATTCCAGTAAAACTTTTCAGGAGGATTGATGGAGGATTCGGATCAGCTGAAGGTCATAGGTCAAATGGTTTAGCCCCCCAGGCAGGCAAGAAAATGAGATTAGCAGCCATGTAGCCACAGCTAAGCCGTGAAAGAGGATGCAGGGCTCCGTGGGACATGCAGGGCTGCAGGAAGAAGACGAGCTTTTAGCAGTGGGCTTGCAACCCACTGCTTAAAAACACTGAAGAGAGCCACTCTTCCACCCCATTTCAGCAGAGAAAGTGGCTGCAGGTGGCCAGATGTGAGGACATGGAAAGAAGCAGACACATGTTCACACAAGAACAGGAGAATAAATAGCTTGGGTTTTAAGAGGAAGAGATTTTTTTTCATTTTGGTGGAGGTTTTTTTTAAAGTATCAAAGCTTAAACGTGAAATCAGTGGCAGTTTAGTGCAGGCCTAAGCCAAAGATCAAGCAGGGAGCATGATCAGGTGTTTAATAAAT
Source organism: Porphyrio hochstetteri (assembly GCA_020800305.1). Lineage (NCBI taxonomy): Eukaryota > Metazoa > Chordata > Aves > Gruiformes > Rallidae > Porphyrio > Porphyrio hochstetteri. The sequence goes on along the minus strand of CM036916.1, from coordinate 11,805,634 downwards.
CTTTAGAGGAGTTGCTTTGAAAGGAATCTATGCTTTGCTCTAGACACGAAGCATGGATATTGGTGAAATGTGTTATCCACGCACCTCCATCTGACTAGTGAAAGCTTTTGGCTGCGTTTCAGAGAAAAAAAAAAAAAGATCAGTGGCATATGGTCTGCATAAAGCATGGCTTGTTCTTTCAGCTGGTCTTGGCGCAGGGTAGTTCATGAAATCATCTTTCAGAAACCTCAGCTGGACCAAGGCAGGGCCTCCTCCCGTTTTCATAGTTCTCCCTACCAAGAACCTTTATTCATATGCTGTCATCATCATGCCATGCATCTTTCCAGGCCCAAAAAATTTGCTGTTCAGAAAACAGAAGCTTCTTGGGTTTTCTCATCTAAAACAGTGATGGAGATGAAGAAAAACCCAGACAACAAGGGGTATTATTCCCTGAGAAACTCATGTAAGACCTCTGCATCTTCTAGCATTTCAGATTGCTCCCTTCATCCATCGCCACTGGGAGCGGAGGACTCCAGGCTCTCCAGGGACAGCCAGGACCCAGCTTGTGTTGCAGGCATTCAATACTCACAGAGAAATTGCTACCAGCAGCGAGTCACCAGCCCTGCAGAGACAGGAGGTAAGGAGCACCCCTGAGTAACCCTACCTGTGATACAGGGTTCAGGGGAAGGAGGGCAGTGGAAACTCTGGAAACAGAATACAGAAAAGAAAAAATTTGAGGCCTCCATGTTACCTGAGATCATTAAGGTGAATGACATACCTCCATAAGTAAAACCAACAGTGCTTATTTGCATGAACAAGCATCCTTTCTCTGCCTTTACAAAGAGTTTGCGAAGGATTAACACACTGGCTACTTCAAATCATGCAGAATGGACAAACCCTATTCCTGTGGTCCCTGAGACTGAAGAAAATATGTTAGCCACCTGCCCAGCTGAGAAATGTGTTTGCATGATGACAATAGCATTTACATAGCTGGGAAGAATTGCAGAGGGTTGGTTCCTCAAAGGAAGAAAAAGAGCCTAGGCTGCTTTTCTTCTCTACACAAACAGGGATTTATTTAAAGCCAAAAGGTGTGAAAGATTATCTTTTGAACCTGTCAAACTGGCTGCAGGCATCCTGAAGAGCAGATTTTTGTTATTTTGTATTATGTTATTTTTAAAAGAACGAAAGAAGCTTTGGAAGCAGAGATGAAAACTGGCTTTCCCTTGGAATATTTATTCCTCAGATTAAGTGTGTGTAATTGTATGCTATATACACACCACTGTAGATAACAGAGGCGTTCGCTGTAGGACATTGGAACATCCGGGATGTAATTTATACCTCTCCCCACGTCTTTGCTCTCAAACATATGTGGTTCATCATATTCCTTGCCCTTGCTGGACTTTGGCAGGGATCCAGCATTTCAGAGGTCGCTGGGTTCCTGAGTGGCCGATCTGTCAGTAGCTGCTTTTGCCATGTTTACCCAGGTATTATTCAGCTTTCTACCACTGAGACATGCTGGTACATGCTGGTTCTGTGCCGTGTATTGTTTATTCTCTGGTCTTTTGACCTTAGAGTTCATCTACAAAATGTATCCAACCAGCACTACTAGAAGCTGCCTTGAGGCTGTAGAGATGAGGACAAGGCTAGGCTAGGCATGGAACTGGTTCTGGGGAACCCCGGTTTAGAGCAAGATGAATCTGAGATTTCTATAAGATTTGATGTTTGCAAATTTCATATGCAGCAGGGGCATCGCTCCCCTGTCCCTAAAGCTTACAGCATGAAGATCAGTGACAGCTTTGGCATGTCTGTTGTCAATCCTGCTGAACATAATATTGGGATACCTCAGAAAGGCGCTTCTCCTTTCTTTGATTTACATTTAAAGACCACAGATTTTATCCCAAGGGGAACATGTGCCCTTTGCTCATGCCAGCCAAGTACAAGCCCAAGGAAAACTAAAGCAGCACAACAAGCAGGTAACAGCAGAGTCCAACCCTGCAGCCTTTGCAGCAGCATGACTCTGAAAGACCATCTTAGGATGCCAGCGATGCTCCACCAAACCTGACCTGCAGTTGTGAAAATGTCTACACCATGAAGACCTCCACGGACTGAGTCCAATCTCTTCCCAACAGATGTTCTACAAGCCCAGCTTTCAGAGGACGGCTATTCAAAGCTTTCTGAAAACTTCTTAAGAAGTTTCTTTAGCTGGACACCCAATAGCTAAGGCATCCCAAATCCCTAGCTATTTCTGAACATCTCTGGCACACAGTGCTGAGCATAGGAAATGGGTGAGATTAACGACTTCGGCTCACACATTGAGCAGGATATGAAGTGCTACATGTGCTATGTGCATGATATGTCCCTTTTGCCAGTGTCAATCAAATCTTAAAGCACAAAAAAGACATTGTACCCACTTGGAGAGCAAACACTTCACTTCTCTGGATCAAAACTTAAGGGAAATATCCTTTTTTCCTGTTCCTCTGCTGCCATATGAGCTGGAGAATATAATTATCTAATATGAAAAATAAAATTAAACAGACCAGCAAGTTTACAAGCTAAAAATTCAGATGGAACTGCTTCCTCTCGTTGAGCTGCTTATGTTTTTGTTGCCTGAAAGAAGATCGAGGTTTTCCAATGGTGCATTCAAGGATCTCGCACAAACATGCCCTACCACACCAGACATTTCTTATCAGCCTGGAACTGTGAAAGCTGTGATAGGAAATGTGCCATTCATTCACCAGGCTGCTGGTGGGGATCTGAGGCATATCTTGAGCGTGTTATCACACGCTTTGTATTGTCTACTCCATCCTGAGAAAGAAACACTCTAATCAGCCCGACATTTTCTCCTTCTGGAAATCACCAGCTCGTTTCTCAGCCTTTTGCCTTCTGTTGATTAAACACCTTCCTGTTGAAACAGTAACTAGACAACCACAATAGCAGCAAAAAAAGACTTTGAAACTTGGTATCAGCTTCCCAGATTCCTGTTCTCTTTCACGTGAGAACAGAGTTATTTTGAATGCATAAGCAGGGAGTAGGTGGGGAAGGATGGGGAGAAGAAATACTGCTGTGTGGTTTAATGAAGGTCACCTCCTGGTGCTAACCTGTGCCTGTGTACAAATGACCTGGATTTGGTTCCTTAGGGTTTGGATGGTGCTCCCATGTGTGACCACAAGGAAAGGACCTCCCTGCCACCAAGCTCAGGGAGGCTTTGCTTCTTCAGGGAGCAAAGTTATACATACTTGAAATATCAAGGCCAAAAGATTTAAATTTGCTACCACCCAGAAATTCTAGGAAATGTACAGTTGGCTAATTGAAAACAAGACGTGTGCCTGAAATATCTTCCAGCAGAAACTTTTTTCCATTTCTCTATGGCAAAGGGTTCTCTCAGAATCACAGAATCATTTTCCCCTTGCAGCAGCCACGCTACCCATTTAGATCTGCTCGTTCTAATATGAATTCCAGCTTTCCAAAGACTTCTAACTGCTTTTCCCAAGCATAGGATACTCTTTGCTGGGTCCTTTTACATTAGCTAGAACGTAAAAGGGTATTTCCTCATACGAAGGAGACCTCAATCACTAAAAACATACACACACAAGCCGCTAAGGCGGTGTGCATGTAAGAGTAACATTTATCTAATCACACTTATATCAGCTTAGTGCAACACTGGCTCCCAGAAAGGGAAAAAAATTACACTAATGTTAAATAGTGCAATAAGATAAAGGGGTTAAATATAATTGTATCCATTCAATTAACTTACAGCACTTATGCTTCCACCCTGCCCTCTTCTGTAATTGTCCTTTCCTCAAAGCCAGTTTTTACTTTCCACCTCGCTAAAATCTAGAGGAGGAAAACCAAAGCTGCTCCTCTGTTTAGCTGAATTGGTAAGGGTATAGATCTCAGCATCCAAGGAGAAACAAGGCTGTTCCTAATATCCTATCTACATGGCAATTCAACATTCTGCAGTTAAAGTATTCCCTGTATTACAACACTCTGTCAGCAGAAAGAAAAGAAATAATACAGGCCAAGGAATCACAGAATCGTAGGGGTTGGAAGGGACCTCGAGAGATCATCGGGTCCAACCCCCCTGCCAGAGCAGCTCCCCAGCTCATATTGCACAGATAGGCGTCCAGACGAGTCTTGAATATCTCCAGTGAAGGAGACTCCACCACCTCCCTGGGCAGCCTGTCCCAGGGCTCTGTCACCCTCACTGTGTAAAAGTTCCTCCGCATGTTGGTGCGGAACTTCCTGGGCTCCAGTTTACAGCCATTGCCCCTTGTCCTGTCTCCACAGATGACTGAAAAGGGGTTGGCCAATTCCCCCTGCATCCCATACTTTAGATATTTATAAACATTAATTAGGTCCCCCCTCAGTCTTCTTTTCTCCAGGCTGAACAGCCCCAGCTCACTCAGCCTTTCCTCATACGGGAGATGTCCCAGGCCCTTAATCATCTTCGTAGCCCTTCTCTGGAAAAAGAGTTATTTTAATTAATGGAAAAGGAGTTATTTTAATTTCAGAAAACTCATAAAAAATTCTAACTTAAACTGAGAGAATCCTTAAACTTCATTTACTTATGTTTATACTAATAACTGAGCTGAGCAGTTTCTCTCCTTCCTGGTCAAATACTGCATTATACTTAAGGATGCTGCATTAGTCTTCTCTCAGCTGCAACTCTCTGAGAAAGGACCCTTAGTTCAGTGAGTTTCATGGACCTTACGAGCTTGCAAGGCAGCATGAGGCTGAAAAAAGGCTGAGCACAGAAAACCTCCCATGAAAATGAAAAAGGAATCCCAGCTTTCTTCCCCAGACATCATTCAACTCAATGAGGACAATCAAGTTATCCCCAAACCAAGTCCTCCCAGACATCATCTCAGCTGGGGTTTGGATGTCTTTGTCACTCAGTGCCCAGGTTTCTTAAACACTTGTTCTTGCCAGTTTGAGGTTTTCATCACGGCTACAACACCACTCTCCCTGGTATTCTTTAAGTGACAATTTGGGATATTTATATTAATTGAGCCTGGGCATCGTCACATATGAAATATATTAAAATTAAGAGTCAGAATAGCCCATGACTCCACTCAGTGCTTCACACACCATTGAATAACAGCAAATAACAAAGTGAAATTTCTTAGTTACAAACTTAACAGCAAGCACTTTAAATCCTCACAAAATTCACCTTATACAGTACTTTGGCTGAAACTGCTCATCAAATTCCACTCCCATTTGCTGAAAATAGTTTGCTAAGCTTTGCTAGCAGGACTCTCAGCTGGATGCTGAGTGGGGAGACCAAGCTGATTGATAGACACCTACATACACCCAGACACCCAGAGAAGATTTAAGAGACATCCTCTGCTGCAGCTGCTTTCATAATTTAGACCCAATGTTCTTCCTCATTGCACGTAGCTCTATCACTCAGACTTAAAGGCATGAGGAGCACCTAAAGATCGGTTCAAACCTAAGCCTTCCTCATCCATCTTAGTCATTTTACAGGCTTATAGCAGGGCTTTGTCCTTAGGAGCATGCACACAGGCCTTTCCTCAGTCAAACCAGAGCTTTAATTTATTGCAATTCAGCCACTTTGGACAAGATGACAATGTGATGACAGCAGGCCTGTGCCATCAGTCTTTCTGAAAGCACCGTGAAGATAACTTCTTTGATGTTTCATGAAATTCAAAGCTTCTACAGAGCACATTGGTGTAGCATTAAAAAAGGGGATGAAAGTTTAGCCCAAGAAGAATGACACAACCCACCGAACTCACAGGGCCTTGTTATCTGCATAGTTCCCATCCTAATCTCCCTGTCTTCAGGCCTCCAATAATAACTAACAGGTTGCATGGCATATTTTGCCTATGGTGTCAGCAAACCTGCTCTCAAAAAACCAAACATGTAATGGCATACTCTCATTTTTACTGTCACCAACAGTTTTTCTAACATTCCCATCATAGCCTGCAAAATATTCAAGAAAATTCTCTTAATAGGAAAAATAAAGGGTAAAAACTGTGTCCTGTGACCATTCCTAAACAGATTTTGCATCAGTTCTGGTATTCTTAACCAAAATAGGCATGTGCTTTATAGCACATCACTTACCAAATTATTGGTTTATGAATTTGTTGTCCCACAGAGGTGATGAATTCCCCCTCACATCAGAGGCTGTAGGCTGGGGGGTAACTGCTATGCAGAAGTCTAAGCCTGCTAGCAAGAAATCTCACAGCAAAACGATCTCTTTGATCTAATCCTCAAGATTAATCCCTAATATTACTGATAAGCTTAGACAGTTTTGAGAGGGACAAAACAATGCCACAACAAGAGACAGAGGGCCATCAGAAGAAGAGAACCTTAGGGATAAGAGGGCAACTGTCTCCTCTGATCTGTTTCTGTTTAAAATCACTGGGTCTTTCTGGGAAATTCTGACCCTTGAAACATCAATATTAAAATTAATTCCTTATTTTCATACACAGCTCTCTCCTCTTGATCCTTCTTCATTAAGCATGATGTCTTTTTCTTTTACAGTAGCCTCCCAATGCAATGTTCAGCGTGGTTTTTTTGTTGTTTGGGTTGGGGGGGGAAGTTGTTTGTATTTGTCCACATTATAAACAGTTTCAATATGTCTACAGACCTTTACAAATATACTCAGTATAATTCAGATTTAATTGATTAGTGATTAGGGGTGAGTCATTGCTCGAGAGTTTGCTTTGGTGTAGCTACCCAATTTTCTCTGTCAGGGAGCAAATGAGGTGGCTGTAGCTGAGAACATACACTGTAAATCTAGCCCTGCCTGAGATGGGAGAAGCACGAGGCTGGGTCACATTTCTTTTTTAGATTACCTCCAACAAAAGGTTGCATTATTGCTGCGTATTCCGATTACTTCTGCAGTTCTAGGTACTACTGGCTCATAAGTCAACATGTCCAAGGTACACACAGGATATATTGATTCACCACAACATCTCCTCTTCCTTCTGTAAAAGGAGGGATTGTTCAAATGCCAAAGTTATGTGGCTGTATTTCCAAAAGCACTTACCCTTTGGATAACTTTGCTCCTACTGATACCCTGTTGAACTGTTGAAACACCAACCTGCAAGTCTAGCAAAGCGAATAGGGGATGATTTCTCAAGAAAGATCTTGCTCTTAATGTAGCAAAATTCACCGATCCTGTGAAACGCAGAAGGACAGTGCATGGACTCTGAAGGCAGCTCCTCCATCCCCATCCCTATCACTGATCCATCTCTCCTCCCTTTTTCATTGACTGTGGGGGGAGTGGAGGGGACTGAATTCCTAATTTAACACACTAACGCTTGTTGACCATGTTTTCGGAGGGAATGGGACATGTCATGGTCTTGCAAGATCTGGATACTGTGCTGCCAAGAAAAATCCTCATCAAGGACAGTATCACATCCTGCTGTTTTTACAGCTGTCAATTTTTTTCTTCCTAAAATGGATGCAAACCTTTACAGACAAACTCATCACTGGTGTAAGTACACTGAAGCCAAGCTCAGTATCAATAAATCAGTGCCTTCATCAGGAAAGCAATTGCATAGTTGTTTTTATCTGCTATTATCTGTAAGTTTAATTGGAGTACAAAAAGTAAGTAAATTTTTAATGACAGCTGCATTCCCTGTCCCAGCCTCTTGTATGACCTTCAGATATTGAAAACAAATGAATAATTGAAAACAAAGCTTCGATCATGCAACTTTTAGGTGTTTTTGAAGCTTGCCTAAGAGACCTCAAAAGACTCCTTTCTCCTACCAGAAAGCAAGTACTTAATTTTGATTTTAACCGTTTCTCCTTTAAAAATACTTTAAATCTATTTCTGTACTTCTCTCCAATATGGGAAAAAAAAAAATCTATATAGAAGCTAAATTCTGCTGGGTTTCATGCTGCTTATGTCAAATGAATTACTGCAGATTTATGCTGCGCTAAGCAACTACTGTCTTCAGGTTAGGAGACTTCAGGTTTGGTACTTGTAAAGTTGGTCCAAATTTCATACAGAAACACTGGATTTTCTTGCAGAAAGAAGAAATTTATTTCTCCATAAATGAGCTAAATAGACAGGGTCAGAGGTTCTGAACCAGCCTCTGGACCAGTTTAGTTGATGTTCTTTGTATTTCTCCCAGGGTGGCTCCAGGCTGCCCCAGAAATGAAGCTGTCCCAGGACCCATGTGGCCACCCAGGGAGAAACCCTCAGATGCGGTGACAGCCAGGAGACCCCACACCCATTCCTGATCGTGGTACGTGGAAACCAAACTATTACCCAGCTTGGAGCTGCACATCAGTGGAAAAAGGCAGACAGTGTTTGGGTAAAATCCAGCAGAAAACATCAGACTGGCCTCCAGTGACTACACTGAGTGACAAGGGGATGGGGAAGAGCATCAGCCAAGCAGCCCAGTGCCAAGACCTCCCCTCCATCATACACACCAAGCCATCACTTCTGGCAAAGCAATACCTTGCCTCATTGAACACCAACCCTGTGGTCACATACCTGCTCAAACCCTTTTTGTTCAGGGATACATGGTAGAAGAGCAACACCTCTGCCCATGAGCATCCTTGCAGGAAAAGGGACACGCAAGCATAAAATTTACATTCTGTGTGCACCCAAAAAGAACCAGTCTATATAGAAACCCTTGCTTTCTGCTCTGGCTTTGCCTCTCACTCCAGCATGGAGGGTGGCAGCCACTGACCCAGCACCCAGCTGCTCCCCAGCTGCTGCCAGAGAGGTTGTGGCACATTTTCCAGTGATGGGGTCGAGCCAGTGCGGAATGCTGCACATGGCAGCCAGGCCCACAGCACTCACCAGTGTTTTAGAAGAAGCCCCTGAGATTTCTTTAGTTGGAAGGAACAACATTCTCTGAATTCCCTGCTCGGGCTTTTGCTTTGTCTTAAAGGAAATCACAGGGGGCAGGGAGGGAGGGGTCACCAGTTCATGCTGCTGGGTGGGAGAGGAGTCACTCCTGGCCTTGCAAATAATTACCTGTGCACAAAGCAAATTGTTATGGTGAATTGCTACCTTCAGCAAACCCTCTACCTGCCTGTGGTGATGGACGACCAGCCGGGAGGATGGGCTGTTGGCAGCAACACATACATGTGCTTTATTACAAGTGCAGTTGCTTGTTGCAGATAAACCCTAATTGTCAGTTGACCATACACTCAACTCAATCACAGGTGTCCCTGCTGTATAGTCCTCTCTGGGCATCACCATCATCCATCTCAGAAAGCCTTACTGTTTCTAGAGCTTTCTTGATTTTTAAAGCCTCCTAGAAGATGTACAACTCATCCTGCAGGTCAGATCATTCCCACTGCTGCAGAACTGGAAGTTGCTCTGGGTAAAGCACAGCTACAGAGGCATTTCTGGAAAAGCTGACCTTTTGTCTTCACTTTCTGTCCTTCAACAGTGAGGCTTGAGAAGGAAACAGTGCATGCAATAATCACAAATTGTAGGGGTTGGAAGGGACCTCAAGAGATCATTGAGTCCAACCCCCTGCCAAAGCAGAGTCCCCAGGACAGGTCGCACAGGGAGGTGTCCAGACAGGTCTGGAATATCTCCAGAGAAGGAGACTCCACCACCTCCCTGGGCAGCCTCTCCCAGGGCTCTGTCACCCTCACCGTGAAGTTCTTCCAGGTGTTGGTGGGGAACTTCTGTGCTCCAACTTGCAGCCATTGCCCCTTGTCCTGTCTCCACAGACCACTGAAAAGAGGCTGGCCATTTCCCTCTGTGTCCCACACTTGAGATATTTATAATCATTAATAAGATCCCCTCTTAGCCTTCTTTTCTCCAGGCTGAACAGCCCCAGCTCACTCAGCCTTTCCTCATAGGGGAGATGCTCCAGGCCCTTCATCATCTTTGTAGCCCTTCTCTGGACTCTCTCCAGGAGATCCCTGTCTTTTTTATACCAGGTAGCCCAGAACTGGATACAATACTCCAGGTGGGGCCTGACCAGGGCATAATGTGAAATGATCAATTTTTATTTATGCCATTTTATGCTATCAGGTCGAAATTCAGTGTCAGGGAGAAAATCATGCCCTGGGGCAAAGCAATTGGTAACCATTCATTTCCCAATGTGGCAGAAAGACACTTCCAGTATTTGTAGCAGATTGATGCACTTTTACTAGCAGCAGTCTCATGTAATTGTTTGCTCCCACTTTAAGCCAGCAAGTGCAAGCTCAGTATTGGATAAATCATTATCCTTGGGCAAAGCAGATGGGGTTTTTCCTAGGAAAAGCATGAAACTGATAGTTTTGTTGTGGTTTTGTTTTTTTTTTTAAGTGTAGTCAATTTTAAACTGATTATTAAATGATGTAAGCAGCTGGTATTCCAGTTACTAGGATGCAATATATTCTCCTTTCTACCCACCTTAAGCTCATTTTTAAAATCTTCATATAATTAGCTAACTCAATCAGCATTTATCCAAAAAGGAAAAAGCCACACATGGGATGTGAGTGATCAACAGCTTTCAAAATGAATAGGAACTGAGCATCATATCCCTAAAACATCTTTGCAAACCTCAGACCGAAACCAGATTGATGTGCCTCGTCCCCAGTCCGAGCAAGGCATCCAGCCCAGATTTCTCCCCTTAACCTGGTTTTCATTTTGAATGTGCAGTTCACCTTTAAGGAATTAATCTTTTAAGTATGAATTGGTTTTCTCAGATGCCTGGCTATCATAAAAGGCTCCAGACACTGCCAGGAATGAGATTACAATGAATATTGGTATTTGTCATGATTTGTCTGCCTCTTTGCCATATTATTTTAGGTTTCCAAGCTGGATAACCTAGGCCACGCATATTAAGCACCTGTGGCACCCAGGGAGGAAAAAGGGCAGGCTTTATTTTAGAAGTGCTGGTTACACACCCAGCCCATAGCTATGGGAGAAGTCATTTCCATCTGTTCAGTGGGAAATTGCTCTCTCCCTTTGTCAGGTTTTGAGGAAACTTGGAATTCCTGATTTTGAACACCCCTGGCCAAAATTAACCCTCCTTGTTTTGAGATTACAGCCTGGTTTGGATAAAGCTTTGCAAAACCACACATTCCAGTAAAACCTCAGGAGATGGGCAGTTGGCAGCACTGCCCTGTACCAGACAGGAACCTCAGCCTTGTCCATGCAGCAGCTCCCAGGTGAACCCTGCTCAGTGTCACCACACTTGGAGGATGCCACACATGTCCCCACTCACAGCCGGAGCCCAAGTGGCACCCAGTACCTTGGTCTGATATAATGCCACAGGCTTTGGGGCAGGAACCCTCTGTGCTACAGCTGGCTGAAGGCTGGTGAGGCAGAATTGGGGTCTCCTCCATGCTCCACTCATGCCCCTGAGATAGGCTCCAGCCTGCACCAACCCACATAACCCACCACGCTCCCCAGCTGCGCCTGCTACATTCAGAAAAACCCAGAGAAGGGCAAGTCAAAGCAAACTGAGTCCTTTGCCTTCAGTAGGAGTTTCTCAGGCCTTGTTTACAAAGATAACATGTGGTTTTTTGGAAAGCAGATGTGTAAAACCCTACTGAACGCTCCTCCTCCCGGTCCGCCCGCTGGCTTTCATGTGAGTTTGGGCGGTCTTGTTTGTACACATTTGGTCTGCTAGGCATTTGCTCTGATTTCTTAATTGAATAAAGCATTAATAAGATAATCAAAACAAATGCCACTCTTTGGCTGTCCCTTAGGCATGTCTGGAGCTACGTAAATCGTTCAACACGACTGCTGGAAAATGGGAATGGTGTAAAACTGTGCACATGGTGCCATATGGTTTACACACAGTTTCACAATCAATCAGCATGAAATTAAAAGCAGGAATTATTATTGAAGTTGAAATGAAGTACAGATAGCAAATGTGGGCACTTACAATTTCTGGGTCACGTTTAAGCAAGGAAATGATGCAAAGAGCCATAACTGGTTCTCTTTCAAAGGATCATTAATGAATGAGATACAAGAAAGGCTGAAAATATTTTTAGAGAGTGGTCTATAGCTTATCCCTGAAGACCAGCAGAAGGCAGGGAGCTGAGGGGCTGCATGTGGAGGGCTGGCTTTCCCCACCTCAGCCATTTTTCCGGCACTGCCTCAGTTTCTTAATTCTGTAAAATGGGCAAATACTCCCAGTGGTTTTGAGGCTGGATCAAAGCAAGACCGTGGAAGGCACATTGCTGCAGACAGTAAAGCATGCTCCACCTTTGAGGACTGAAAGGAGCCTGTAGCACTTTGAACCTAGCCCTGGCCATCTACTTTGTTCTCACCAGACGCTCTGTGCCTGAGCAAAGCCCAAGGGGGACGCCACAGCAGCCACTGCATTTATCTCTCTTGACTAGTTCAGCAAAGGGCGTTGTTCCCATCGTGATCCCCACCTTGCATGGTGTTGGGGCAGTGATTGCATTAGAGACTTTCTGGGAAATCTCCTTTCCAGCAGATTAGCAGGTTCCCCTCCTCACCCTCCCACCCCAGAGTGCCAGGCAGTCCCTCCATTGCCTGTAAATCCCGGAGCTATTAAGAGGAGTCCTGGGATGGGAGGGCTGCAAGGCCAAGGGTTTGCACTATCGCTAATTCCATCCTCTTTTCCCATTGTGCCAGAGCCCACGCTACATGGGGGTTGCAGCATCCTGAGAGTCACAACACTTAGTGATGGACTGGGCAGTGTTAGGGTCATGGGGTGACTTGATGCTCTTAAAGGTTACGATGATCAAAAGATGATCTTATCCAACCTAAGCAGTTCTATGATTCTAACCCCAGATGCCCATTCTCACTTTTTAATTAAAATGTGAGATGCTTTTTTTTTTCTTTTCTCAAATCAAATACCCATCAGTTTGTCTGGGCAGAGCCTTAGAGCTCCAGGCCTCCTCTGAAAAGCAAACAAAGCAAAGCCAACAGCTAGAGATGTGGGGCTCAGTGGATATGGGGATGTTTTGCAAGTTTTCAGGGTTTGGAAATTTTCCCCAGTATTTCAGATTGGACTAAATGAATCAGGTCAAAATGAGGATCAAAAATCTGCCAAGAAAACAATGTTTTTCATACAAATCTTTAAAGGGACAGCTCTGCCCACAGGAAGAGAACCAGGGTCTTGTCTTAGACCTCATCAATACAAAGATAGGGAGAAATACATCTTGGCAGCTTGAATTAATATGGAGGGAGTTTTATTTTATCCTCTCATTTAAAAACAGTAGAAGGGCATTCTTTGAGGTAGCTTGACTGGCTTTGCTGGTTTGTTTTAAACTCATGAATTCCTGTGGCAAAAATTCACAGATTCACACAACTGTAGGGGTTGGAAGGGACCTTCAGAGATCATCAAGTCCAACCCCCCTGCCAAAGCAGGGTCCCTAGGACAGGTTGCACAGGTTGACGTCCAGACAGGTCTTGAATATCTCCAGAGAAGGAGACTCCACATCCCTCCAGGCAGCCTGTCCCAGGGCTTTGTCACCCTCACCGTGAAGAAGTTCTTCCACATATTGGTGTGGAACTTCCTGTGCTCCAACTTGAGGCCATCGCCCCTTGTCCTGTCCCCACAGACAATTGAAGAGAGTCTGGCTATTTCCCCTGTGTCCCACACAAGATATTTATAAACATTAATCAGATCCCCTCTCAGTCTTCTTTTCTCAAGGCTGAACAGCCCCAACTGGCTCCTCTTTCCAGGAGATCCCTGTCTTTTTTGTACTGGGGAGCCCATTTTTCCTGGATACAGTAAAAATGACAGTTTTGTGTAACCAAGAATTGGTTAGGAGAGCACTTAGACCTCCTGCCAGGCGTAGGGTGGGAGAACGCTCCCACTGAACCAGGAAACCTTCCTCCAAAGCCAAGTGCTTGGCTGCAATGGTGCCTGAACCACCAGAGCTGCAGGGCAAAGCCAGTTGCTGACTTCCCTGGGCCACCACAGTGTTTGCTCGGGTGCTTTTACCACTGCAAATCAAGGGAGAAACAGAGCAAAGGAGATTGCAAGACTAATGATGGTCGGGCAAAACTGGGATTCACCACTCTCATCAGACCATTTGTTTAATTATGCAAATATTTTCATTAATGAATGAGATACACGAGGCAAGAACTCCTGCTCCCCCCCCCCAAGCAACCTATATGTCCTTACATCACTTTACCCCACACAGGCGCTTTCTCAAAAGCATTGCAAGCTCCCCCAAAACCCTCCCACCTACTTTGGTCTTCTCACCTGCAGCAACCTCATTAAATCTGATCCTCTAAGGATTACAAAACTTCTCATTTTCTGCTTGTTTATGCCCATTTGCTCTGCTGCCAAAACTATTCTTTTTCACACTTATTTTCTAAAGAAACACAAAGTTAACTCCAAGCCCCGCGTCCCTTCACTTGAGCCATGTTTTGACAGCAACACCACAAACCCCTCACATGTCAGGAAAATGCTTGCCTGACTTTTAAAGTCCTATTTCAACAAGCCCTTCAATTGCTTCATCAAAATGGGAGGGGGGAAGGAAAAAAAAAGGTAAGGTAAACAAGACACACTTCTGCCCCATCTTTAAAAGAAATCCATCCAGTTCACCCAGCGCTGATCCAGGCAAAATGCTGTGGAAGTTCAGTGAATTATCACCTTTTCAGCAGAGCTGAAGAAAACCCTTTCCTCCTTGTATAAGTTGCCTTAGTTCCCTGAGGCCAGACCTAACTCCAAGGAGAGAGATCCAGGGAGGGAGCCCCACTCAGTGTCCCCGCATTAGGATGAAGCTACCAAGGGACTATGGCTTCTCCTAGCTCCACACCAGCATCCAAATGTAGCTTGGGAGTGGGAAGGAGGCAGGGAAGGGAGAGTGTTTTTGAAATAAGAAATGAATAAATAAGGAATAAAACTAACATTGCCAAGGGCCACAAGTCAAAAAAACCCCAAGTGAGCTGCAGTGTTATGAAATCCAGGCAGAATATCGGAGCATTTCCTTCACTGCAATACAACCAGCACCCAAAAAAAGTTCACACCTGTGCTGGGAACCTTGCCTAAAGAAAGCCCAGCCAAGTATTTGAAACAAACACTTTTTCAGACTTTTCTAACCCTGAGGCATTTTCACAGGGATTGCCAAGACTCCAAGTCAAAGCACGGAGAGGAGAACAAACACAACAACCCTTGGCCAACACCAGCTCACCTGCCTCGTGCAAAGCCACCCCAGAGGGATGACCGCAACCAGGATGGGGAGCTGGGTCAGGATAGGGATGAGTTTACTACAGAAAAGGCTCCTCCAGCATCCCACTCCCACCTCCCACTGTGGATGCTGCAGGGAGGAGTGTTATCAGCTCAGCATCTCCAGGAGAAAGGGAAGCGCTCCCTGATTTCAACTGCCTCTGAAGCTGAGTAAGGACTAGATAACATTGCACAAAATAGATAACATTGCCATAAAGACTAAAAATGGCTCAAAAGGTCGAGCTGTGAGTTAAGCAAGTGTGCTGCATCCAGGGAGGTAATCTGCTGACTTTCAGTGAGGTTTGACAGTAGCTTAGTAACTCGGTGTCACCAAAATATTGATAGGGTTTCCAACCTCGCAGAGCCCGCGTACTGCATGGAGACCAACTGTATCAACAAACAAAGCAACCCCTGCGTGCTGCTCTCTGTTTAGTTAAGCGTGTCTTCCTGAAAGAACTAGAAAGGTAATTCCTTGGCTATTTATAGAGGGATTTACAGCACGAGCTGCTGCAAGCAGCCAACTTACCCTTGCCACATCCCACAGATGCCTGGGCTGTGCTTTGCAGTCCACCTTGCTCAGCATGCACTGGTGGCTCCTGCCAAGCAGTAGCCAGACACCAGAGCAGACACAGACAATTAGCAGTATCCCTCATTGGACAGCTGGACTTTCTGTGTGGTCCTACTCTTCAAAGCATGGAGACTTAAGCCCAGACCCATGTGGCACGTAGGAAATGCTCGTAGGTGGTTTGTTGAGAAGACAAACCTCCCCGCCTGCCATCCCACGAGGAGCTGGACCACTCTGCACATTTTCTGCCTCATTCAGGAAGGGCATGGGGAAGGAGAGCTGGTCCTCTCCACCACCACTCATCCTGCCAGATGTGAGGTCACAGATCTGAATTGACTCAGCCCGACAAATGCTCCCTGTGCAGGACAACTTGCCAGGCAAGTTGGCATCTCTGGCACATAAAATTGATGTTTAAAGCCACCCTTGTGATGCATCAGTGGATGTCAGAGCTGGATGTGGTTTCAGATCTGACCTGCTGATAGGTGGGACATCACCAAGAGCTTCACAGTCTCATCACCTCAGCCCTGCGGATGGGCACTGATGGTGGAGATAAACCAGAGACAGTCGCATTGGCTGCACTCCCCCAACAGGCAATAGTAAGGGGAGAAAAGACTATTGCTGTTACCAAACTTGGCCTTATTTTTAACACTAGACAATAGTCTTTCTGGATAAAATCAATGTTGAAGTTACAACCTTTGGATTTAAGGATGGAGAACTGGAAAATGCTTCTGAATCCAGTCTCCCACTACCACAAAGGAGCTCATAAAATCCCTTTCAAATGCCAAAAAAGCTCATTTTAGAAAACCAGAGGGTTTTAGCTGTCATTATTCATCCCAGGATTGTATGACAGGAAGGTTTCTGAAGGCAGGGCTCAGCCCACCAACATGCCCCTTCCCTTGCAGTCCCTGCTGAGGGTGGGGAGAGACACATGCAGTCAGGGTTGTCGAGAGTCTTATTTCTGGGAAAACTCTTTTGGGAAATTTGAGAGTTTCACTGCAATGTTTTAGGGATAATCAGTGAAAGAGAAAGGCAAATGTTCCAGAAGCTCCAAAGAAGATGGGACAGGCAGATCCTAGGCTGGGGTAAGCCAAAAAAATGGCTCTTGATCTTGGGGATGGCTTGTGTCAGCCAAAAAGCCATGTCTAGAGCTGAGGGTGAATAGTGGAGTAGATATCCTCATCTCCTGCTGTCATGGAAGAGGCAATAATACATCTCTACAGCTCCAGTTTCTAGTTATTCTGCATGAGGATCCAAAGCCCTTGCTTGAAATAGTCAAATCTGTTAGCATCCAGACCCCACCTTCTCCTTTCAGCATCCAAAATCTGAATTCCTAAAAGGAAAGCCATTCAGAGGCAACACAGGGATTAAAGGCACTTTACAAATGCTCCCTTGCAGGACAGACTTGATTTCACACTTGTCCTGCTGTGTTCCAAGGGAGAAGATGACTGCAGTTTGTTGTGGGACTTCATCCCACTGACCTGTCCTGTCCTGGCTGGCTTTGTGAGCGGTTGACACAGTGCTCTCCGCTGACGGTGGCATCTATCACTACTGGAGTTGTGGGCTACATGGTGCCAACACAGGTCTGGCTCTGCATCTGTACCAATAACACCGTCCCTGGGGCAGCTCCCTGCACCCAGCATCTGCTCTTTTTCTCCCTCCACAGAGTGAAATGTGATTGCATGTTTGCGACTGCTGCACCCTCGCCAGAGTCTCAACAGCTCTGAAAGTGTCTGGGCTCCCAAGGGAATAAACACAGAGGAGAGAAAGAGCCAAAACACCAAGGGAAACAAGAGAGGAGACGGGGAGCTGCCAAAAGACTCCCTCCTGCTTGTTCAGACAAAGCTTGTCTCACAGCCAAAAGTGGCAGAAAAATGCTGTCCTATAAGAGCAAGCAGGGAGCAAGAAAAGCAAGAGATGCCCCTCACTGCTGTCTGGACACTGGGGTTTGAGTGCCCGGGGAGCAGGGCTGGCCCTGCTAAACCAGGCTCATGGGATAGAGGCACACCAGGTCCTTCTGCGTGTGCATTGCATGGAGGGTCATTTGCACCCTGTTGTGAGTGATGGAAGGGAGGAGCAGTGAGAGATACCCAACCTTCTGTCTTCTTAAAATACCCCTCCTGATGTTAACGTGGAGAGGAAGTTTTCATAAACAGTCCTTTTTTAAAAGCTTCTGTCTCCATCTTTTCTGGATTAAACCGCGCCGTCTGTCTCCAATCTAAATGTTAAGTCGAATCGGCTACAACACGTCTGCAGAAGCCCCAAGTGGAGCCTGGGATACTGTCTGGGTCTGAAAATACTCTGTTTGAAGGTCCCACAAGGTTCGAAGCTCTTAAAGCAGAGCCCACCAGAGTTGCTGATAGACATCCCTCTCCTTCCCGCAGGGTTTTGACTCACTGCTGAGCTGGAACACGGCAGAGCATTTGATGATAGTCCAGTGTTTTGGAGAAGACAGGGTGGCCAAGCAGAAGAGGCGTGCAGCTGCAAGTCAGGAGACCCAGGCTGAGCTACCAGCTCCAGGACTCTGGATGTGTTGTGTGTCCTTTCTCCGTTTATTGCTGACAGCACGATAAAGCCTTCTGCAACATCAATCATCTTAAAACAATACAACCCATAAGCCAGACCAAAACATCTTGCTTCCAAACACATCAGCATTAGCCACTTCAGATCTTCATCAGGCGCAAGTTTATGATGATAAAGTATGTTCTGTTGGTCCAATACTCTTAGCAAGGGCTACTTTAATGGGCTGGCATTTATTTTCCTGGACTCCCACACACAGTCACCACTGAAGAAAACAGTAACACTCCTGCATGTTTTTAATTCTGGGAAGTTGCTCAGAGGGTTGCGCTTACGATGTCCAGAGGAAATTTTTATGTGGGTAATTAAAACACAGAGGCAACCCGCCCTAACCAGCACAGTGAATCTGCTTCACAAAGACTGAACTGAGCATTAGTTGGTCATGGAGGCTGGTGCCCTTTTTGTATTTGGCACCCCAGGATCCAAGCCCGTAACAAAGTCAACTTCGAGACCCGTTTTCCTGCCAGATGTTATTAAACAATGACCCAAGTATCTCTTTTTCTTCTGCCTTTTTTTATTTTCTTTCCCCTTGCATGGGAATGCAGAGTTCAAGTTCTACAAACACCCCTGGCTTCAACAACAGCCTGGCTTCAATGTTTGCATGCTGCTGCCAGTAAAACCCGATAGACTGGCTATCAGGGAAAAGTGGATACAAAGGGTGTGATTGCAGCTCAGGCAAATTCACTTAAACCCCTCAATGAATATTTATGATATTTCTGTGGCGCTCAGCCACTGCCAACTTTTTTGGGTTCCTTCCATCAGTATTGCAGCCAGTTGTGGGGAGGGGGGAAAAGTTTCACTCTTCACAAAGGAATTATCAACCCTTCACTGCTAAATTAGGACCAACTCAGATTTGCTTCAAAATGCTTTGCAACACTTACCACAGCCTTTAAACACCCCAAACACAACTCATTCCAAGGCGTGCCCTCCAGTCACCCTTGATGTGCTTTACCCCTGCAGTCTCAAAACACAGGGCAAAACCCAACCTCTTCAAGTAATTTCAGATCTGCTGACTGCTCTGCTAAAGACCAAATGACAAGTGGGGTATGGGTTTTCTTGCAGGAAAACCTGTCCAAAACCAGCTTGGGTTTGAAGAGCACCTGGGCAGCCTCAGCTCAGCCACGTCTCTGGGTGCTGCTAGAAGGCATACCACTAATAATGTTTCTCTGATCAGCAAAAGTTTTAACAAAATCTTTGGATATTTCTATGCTATTCATGGGAGCCTTCCTGACTGTGAAAGAGGAGGCCTGTTGTGGGTGAAGAGCAGACACATTGCTCTCTGCCAGCTTCAGTCACCTGAGAAATACCATCTCTAGAGAAACATCTTCCTCAAGACAGATAGTATTTACTTCCCACTGAGAACATCACAATAAAACACATCTAGGCACATTCAAAACAATGAAATAGTACATCACAGCTACCACACTGCCAGGGCATTTGGTTTGTTTGATCCACAAAGCTTTAGCAGGAAAGGGCCTTAAACCAGCCACTGCTGCAAGAAAGCGATGGTGGTTCTGGACAACACCACCTCAATGCGCTCCTGCACGGATGCGAAGACACTGTCTGGGGACAGTGCTCAGTTATACTTGTCACAGCTCTGGCTTGGAGCTTGCTAGGGCTCATGCAAACCCACAGACACTTTATTATGTTATTTTACAGAGACAAAAAGGCTGTCATCAGCCCACTACACAGACTCCCTTTTGCTCAAACATGAAGCAAAGAGAAGAGAGGCTCAGGCAGCCTCCAAAACAAAACCCTCACCAGTTATCAGCCAGCTTGAAGCCGGACACACTGAAGGAGTCCCAGGTAAAAGGCGCCAGCAGTGCTCATCTGCACATTTACGTAGTCATAACCCAGTGTGAGGGAGCAAGGCCCTGTGCCCAAACATCTGAATGCAGCTGGGAAGCACTGACACTTTTTTGGGTCACAATCTGAGCTTTTTTTCCTGTCCTCCATTGCTGATATTTTTATTAATCCCTCCCACTTCACTGAGCGCTCTAACTGACCTTAAATTCAGTCCAAAACCCACCGGAGCCTTTTTCCAGTCTCCTTTGTGGGACATGATAAACTTGTGCTAGTAAAACCGAACACAAATGGCTTCGGTCTGACCTGATGTAGCTCTTCTGGGATCAGTCTGACTTGGCCAAAGAAAAGACAAATATTCGCTCCGCACACAAAACAAGACAAAGCTGCAAAAAGTTGTTCGACAGCTTTTTGTCATACAGAGGCACTTTCAGAGTTGTCAGGACATGAAAGAAAGCACTATTAAATAATATTTGACTTGAGTATTATGTCACATGAAGTAAACATCATCTGTTGCCCTGATGGCTTGCTTCGGGTTGGAAAACAACTGCCGCTGCCAAGGCACCCAGGCAACTTTCTAAAACAGGCTCTTGCCCAAGCAGTCAGAGCAGAGTTTTTCCGGCTCCATGCCACAGCCAAGCCACTGGCAGAGCCAACCTCCCGGCTGCGGACAGATGGATGGACACAAAGGACGCCTGACCAGCCTCAAATCCCATCAGGCTCAACCAGATGAGCATGACGAGCTGCAGCCCTCTCGTACCCCATTTCCCTGCCAGGAAGACATGCAGATCTCCATGGGCAGCCTTTGAGGCTAGGGACCAGTTTCCAGCCCAACCAGTCACTCAGATGAAGACCACAGGCCTAAAGATATGGGGAAAGGTAGAGGAGGTGCATGGATGTTTTGTCTGCAGCAAGGGTCAGGTATTCAGAGTTATTAGGGAAAAGTGAAATCAGCAAAGAAACGCTCTAAAAATTGATTCTGAAAACAAAATTGCTTTAAGGGAGAAAAAAAAAAATGCAGGATGAAGAGTAGAAATCAGAAGGTAACATTTTGCTTGGGAGAGGAACACAACCTGATAAATCAAAGAGGATAATCCCAGCTTGAAAAAATTCAGGATAATCCCAGCCTGAAAAAAACCCTCAGCCTTTAGGATGAAGAGCTGCTGTAATGAACAGCCTTGGGTGTGCACGCACCAGAGAAGTTTTTGGTTCCTTCTAAGCACATCCCCAAGCAGGAGACACCAGGAGCTGCAGAGGAGCAGACACTGTCCCCCTCGAGTCAGCTCTTTACTTTCTAGCATGAAGAAAAGATGTAAGCATCAGGCTGCAACGACCAGCTGCACAGACAAGCCCATGAGCAAGTCAGTCCCTAGACAGTGAGGTGAGTGGCACGGTCACCCAAAGAACACCCACAACATTGCAAATAACCTCAGCACCTTCAGTTCAGGACATTAAAAAAGCACGTGGAAAATTTCATTTTCTTGGAAAAATCCCAGCAAAGTGCTGTTGAAGTGACTCCAGCCCAGGGAGGCTTTGCACATGTATACTTGCTCCTGCCTGGAGAAGTCACAGTCTTGGGACATGAGCAGTTTTCCCCGGAGACCCCTGCACCCCAAGAAACTGATTGCTTGGGGAAACTGTTGAGGAGTATGAGATGAAGCTGAGACAATGGGCTTGGCTTGGGAAATGCTAGGATTTTTACAGTGCTAAGTTTGATAGATTACCAAGATTTATTCTGTTTGTTTTTCTAAGGAAAACGTTTTATGGAACCCAAAAATATTTTGCTAACGAAAATTAAAAAGCCACTTACAGAAGGCTTTGTGAACCACCAGATAGATAAATGTTACTAAGCATAATGTTTAGTTTAGGATGTGAATGGTTGGACTTGATGATCTTAAAGGTCTTTTCCAACCTTGTTCTTCTGTGATTCTGTTTAAATTTGGATTAGAGACATAGACATTAAATATCAAAGGGCAACATAACCTCTAGTGTGGGAAGTCCCCAAGCCATCGATTGCCATGAATCAGAACAATGCAGAGGGTGGCATCAGGGCAATTCTCACTGTGCCTTTAGACTTTTTCTCTTGGTGTGTGCTCCACGAACTCAAGGCAGGACTAAACTCTGGTCTGACCAAGGGGAGTGGTCCTAACCTACATGCAAAAGCCCACCTCATACAGGACTGTTTTGAGATCAGACTGCAAACATCTCCTGGAGATACCGGGGCTTTTGCCTTTGGATTAAGTACAAAGGCCTAGTAGTGGTTTACAAATAAATGTCTTAAAGATAAACGCATGGAGCTTTTGTAGGAAAAGATGTTCTTGCAGGAGGTGAAGGAAAAGCAAATGTGAGCTAATCAGGGCAAAGGCAGAACAAATGAGTTCATGGCCAGAAACCCCCGAAATTCATTGCCATAAAAGATAAAAATTGAATGAGTAATGAGAGCACAACTCTGTCACAGCGGGAGGAAAACTGGATAATATTGCAGAGGCCTTTTCACCAAACAAATCTCTTCTACAGGAAGAAAAAGAGGAAAATATAAGAAATAACAATTATCCATCAACCACTTAGGCAATTTTCTCTTGGTGTCCTGCATAATAAATGCAATTTAACACTTAGGGAATACAAAGGGAGAATTGTGCACAGGACCTGACAAACACGTGAAGGACATCAGTAATGGAAATTCAAGTCTTTCCAGCCAGGCAGACATGTCCCAGGAAGGGGCCACGCAGTTACTAATGGGGAAAGAGGAGAGAAGGAAAACAGAAAGACAAGCAGAGGAAGTCATCAGTGAAGTAGGGGAAACAAAACAAAACAAGCAATCTCTGAAACCAGGTCTGGCCTCTCTCCTTGGTGCCTTTGCATGTGTCCAGAGAGGCCTGAGAAGTCTGAGCATCCCTTCTAGAAGAGACTAAGTAGCACGGGTCGGTACAAAGTCACACTCCAGAGGGTCTGTCCCAGCTGAGGTCAGCCTCTGCTGGTGCCCAGCCTGCCCTTGAAATGGACCCTGTGCATGGACAGCTTCACATCTGCACTCTTGGATGGTTTTGTGGGAAATTATATTTTTATAGGAGATGAGAAGCGACTGGCTGCTAACCACAGCGGAGATGGAGCAAACGGGATGCTGGCCAAGCCAAGACCAGGGCTGTGCGTCACTGTCATCTCTGTGGACACTTCCCTGGATAACTAGAGCATGGATTGGTTGCAGTCAGGCTGCCTCAGTGGCTTCTGGTCCCACTGGCCGGTGTGACACTGTATACAGTCCAAAGGCAGGAAGAAAACCACAAGCCTGAAGATATCTTTCCCCATTCGTTCATTTGCATAGCCTCTACACACCAAATTATATCCCTGGGTTTATTTTATGTAGCACTTCTCAATGGTTACAGTTGTCAGATGCTCTCCATGACAAGACACTGGTTTTTCAGTCACTGCTGCCAAAATTCAGCTACGGGGGCTTAAATTTTCCAAGCGAGCATCTGCTTTGGTCTACATTTTGGGGGGAACATCACTTGAAATGTGTCTCATGTTTCGTAGCATGAGCTCATGGAAAACAGGGTTGTTTTGTCTACATTTAAGAAATGCTCACTGTTTCACAGAGCAACACTAACATTTCCATACAATAGAGTGAAACATTCAAATTTGCCGGAGGAAAGAGAAGTTTGCAAGTTCAAAGCCATAAGGAGGGAAGCAGCGCTGCTGGGGAGGCTGAGCAGTGGCCAGGATGTCTTCCCCATCGCTCCAGAGATCTGCCATCAGACAGACTCATGCCAGGGCAAACCCAGCACCCCACTGGGGACCCAGGATGTGTTCTCCGTGGAGCAGTCACTAGACCCTCCCGGATGGAGTAATTACACATGTCCACATGTGCATCTGCAAGGCTCTCCCAGTGAGTCTTGGCCTGAGCAAAGACTTCTTTGCAGGGCAAGTGCAACACAGCCATGTCTGGAGAGTGCTGCAGAGGTATCTTCAGGCAGGCTAGTTCAAGATGCAGCTGTGATTACATCATTTATTAATTTGTGGTAGAGACAAGTATCCCATAACTCAAGACCAAGAGATTTCTAGTGCTTTGACGCTGGAGATTAAACAGAAATAAACACACAAGTATCAGTAAAATTGACTGCAAAATACCAGAAAGGGTAAGTGGTTAAGAACAGATAAAAATCAGTTATGTTAGCCTTTAATAAGGTTTTAACTGGAGGCAGGAGAAGGGGATATAGAGACCATGACAAATTGACAAGTTCTTCACTGTTTATGAATAAAGGATGTATTTAAAAGAATAAAGAGCATTTTTAAAAGGGGAGGTGTGGGCAGGAGTATGGTTGTGTATAGTCCATTAAGCTGAGCGTGCTGCATTTTAGACTGGCTTATCTTGAAAAATGGCTCCGAGGTACCTTGTACCAGCACACGTTGTTAAACCTAACAGAGCAATACCTTATTCTCCAGAGCACTCCCTGAGAGACAACGATGTTTCCACTACATTCAGTAGCTGCCTTCTAGACACACATGTATCAGTAATGAAATCCTACTGCTTTCTAAATGTTTTGCAGAAAAGTACACAAAAAGTCCCATAAACAAGGGCAGTAGCATCAGATGCATTCTTCTGAATCTTTACAGCCTGTTTGGGAACAGTTAAAATGAGGTCTGCCATGCCCTCAACAAGGGATCAAGTCAGAGCAGAGCAACGCCAAAACCTTCACTTGTTCCTTAAGACCCCAGGTTCCCAGGTACACTCAAGGGACCGACAAACCTCTGTCCCTTTAGTATGGTTTTCTGGGGCCATAACAGCACCTCCCTGGAGGCCACAGCCAGCAGGATCTGCTGACTCCAACCCCCACCCTGCTCTGCCCC
Organism: Porphyrio hochstetteri; assembly: GCA_020800305.1. NCBI lineage: Eukaryota > Metazoa > Chordata > Aves > Gruiformes > Rallidae > Porphyrio > Porphyrio hochstetteri. The sequence goes on along the minus strand of CM036916.1, from coordinate 11,780,776 downwards.
TCACCCACCTGTGCCTGTTTAGTTTTCAGATGTCCATGATGACAACCCAACTGTTGTCTGTTTGTACTAGTGTTGGGAGGTGGGGGGGTGGGTATTGTGCTCTTGGAAATAACATCTCCAGAAGTTAAGTATCAAACTGAGAATGGCACACCACTGTTTCAGTAATGAAGCCAAGAAAATCAAGAGTTTTAATGTCAATGAGTAGCTAAATAAAATAACTTTAAAATACCTATTAATCTTAAACCAAAAGGAATGTTTCAGGAAAACACTCACTTCTTTTCCCTGCCCTTTGAAAAGCTTAAAATAAGTATTCAACACATGATCTTTCTTGATTCAAATTATTGTACTGCACTTTTGGGCTACTCAGGCTCCTTTTTTAAAAGCTTCTCTGTTTTTGAAGTTTTCTGTTAATGCTGGCCTAAACCACACTGCACTCTGAAGACTGACAAAATGAAGCATGACTATCTTTAAAAAGTTTCAGTAGAAAAGTTCAGACTCAGTTCACAAGAGCTCTAGACCTTCCAAAACGTTATTTGGAAAATAAATGTGTCCTTCCCTTCGATGATTCACCCAGATTCACCAGACAGACTCTGCAGCACACTGGATGTGACGCGGCGATAATGAGACTCAGAAGATGCTCAGGAACATCGGTGTGGGCAACTGTTTGGGTCCATTTGTGTCTGCTTAACAGTTTCTCCTTGCTGAAGGACACCAGTGGCACAGGAGCATGCACTGCAGTGCCATGACTGCCAGCCTTGACATCCTGCAGCAACCTGCCTTGACCAAGAGCGCACCTACCTATAAGCAGAAGCACATACTATAACCCACCCTCCAGGATTATGGAATACAACATAAGTGAACATTGGCCTGAGGAGTTTCACTAATTGGGCATATTTGCATGACTTGGCTTCTGAGAATGTTTCTGAGAGTGTGAAAGAAATGCCAAGAACTATCTGTTTGACAGGAAAGGCCTCCATTGCTTGCAGTACTGTGGGATCCACATCCTGAAGAGCTTGGAAAGGACTGGGCTGAAGGGAGGATAGAGACAATTCCCTGGGCTGTTTTTAAAGAGTATTTCAAAAATATGGCCAGCACGTGGAAAAAAAAAAATGGGAACAGCTTTCATAAAAAAGGTTTTGTTCTATCTGTTGAAGTGAAGATATTTATGGTGTCTGCTGTGTCATTCCAGATTTGTCATGGGCCATTAAAAATCCACCTGGATATTGCATCATTTAACTACTGGAATGCGTAAGCATTTCTGCTGCTTGTGAAAGAGCAACTATTAGCTGCATAGGGTGTAAGTGCTCTGCTACACTTCAACAAATAAATCAGAAAGTGGAGCAGATAATACAACTGTGTTCAGTTGTATTAGACTGGCAGTTATGTGTATTTATTTTTTTAACTGATCATGACAAGAACGTGAGTAGGGGCTGTATATATTATTTCTGGCCTTCCCTTGAGTTTGTTAATCTTCTCTGGGTGTCAGCAGCATTTTGGAGATCCCTTCCCAAACCAGACCCTGCACAAACTTCATCAGAAAACGCTCCCTGCCCTGGCAGCCTCACACACAGGCAGATGCCTGGTATGGGCAAAAATTATAAATAAGCCCATTTCCCTTCAAAAACCTAGTCCAAGCTTTGTGCATCTGCAAGTGGAAAGCCAACACTCAGCCAAGGCCACTCCAACCTGTCAAGATCTGGAACAGGATTCCAAAACTGGGCCTCAAATTCTGCTGTTGAACATGAAATGTCCACACAAAACCCCAACCTTTTTGCCAACCACAATGCTCGGAGATGTGACTGGCCTTTCGTAGAGCTTTTCAAACCCACCTCTCACCCCAGACAGTCCAACTGCTTCATACTTGGGTTTGAGAACCATCCACCTCTTCTATTTGGCATGGCTGGTGATGCACATTGTCTTCTGAGGGGGGACTTTGGGCAACACACAACATTACAGCAAGCATCAGCCCCATGTTTAAAGTGAAAAGTAAGACTCATGGTCACACAAGGCACTGAAATGGATATTTCCTCAAGAGAAAGCCTCTGATGACATATCTCATGTCCACAGCCCTCTTTGGTGGTCCTGGCTTATCCAAGATTTAGAAAAGGTTTTAATGGTGAACTGATGGAAACAAGGTGTTGCTGTAGCTGTACTGCACTTGGATGTTGGCACCTGACTTACAAATCAAACAGACAGGGACAGTGCTGGGAAGGGCTGGCTGCATGTGCAGTGCCTGCACAGCCAAGGGGGTACTGATGGGACAGGAGTAGCTGCCAAATTTAGGGGGTTTAAAATAGATACACTTATTTCCAGTCCTCAGTGGGGATGGGGGAAAGGAACCTAAACCCTCTCCAAAATCAAAACATAGTTGTAGAGTTGTTAGGAAAACAAAGAGGTTTTCAGTGGGAGGGATTTAGCTAGGCTGGGGGAAACTGGGGGTGAAAATTTGGGGGCTGGCTTTGCCAGGGCAGTCTGTGAGCCAAGCACCCTGTCCGAGGGCCAGCAGCCCCACAGCAGGCGTCATCTTGCAGAGTCCCCAGGGGGTGTGGATATTGGGAGTATGTCAGAAAGGTCAGAAAACTTGGCAGGTCTCTGCCCAGATGACATCAGCTTTTGGAAGAACTTTGGAGGAATCGAAAGCCTGCTGGGGAGAAAGCAAATGTCTGCAGATCAGTAACTGCAGGGGAAGAAGAAACTCTTTCTGCAGGAGGGTTTTCTGGTTGCTCTGCGATTCGCCCCATCAGACACCCAGTTAATGCCTCCTGGTTATCACCAGAGAGCAGCTGCAAAGGAACAGGTTGGTCAGATGTTCCTCCCTCCTAGAACAGCAGGAGGTTTTATTTTGTAATTCCAAGGGATCAGACCCTAAAACTGATGTGCTTCCTTTAATAAGCTTCTCATACTGGAGACCCCCACTCTCCTACAGCAGCATGGAGCAGTGAGCAGGAGGAGGAAGGAAACTGAGCAAGATCAAGTTCCCTTGCAGAACAATTCTATCAGCAATCACAAAGCCACTCTACCCATCCCAAGCCCAGAAGAGGCAAGTGCTCAGAGTTTACTGGAAACCACAAGGGAAGTGTGAAACAACTCTTACTGTACCAGCCTATATGAATAGGACATCTCCCTCCAGGACCAACATATTTCAAATAAACTCATCCTCAAGGCACACTTAAGTGAAAGCAGGTCCTATAAAGCAAGCTCTGTGGCACTCATCTTCAGATGGGAAGGGGGAACTGGTTTCCATTGCATTTCCCATCTTTTTTTGCCTCAACTACAGAGAAGAGAAAAGAAAAACACATACATAGTGCTCAGGATTCTCTTGAGAGCTTCTCCAGTGCTGCCCAGCACAAAACCAGCAGCTCACTGCAACCAACAGGAGCAAGGAGCACTGAGGTCCTGCTTTGGAACTAGATACCACAACACACAGAAGAGGAAGGCCTTGGCAAAAGGAGCACACAGTCTGGTGATGCAAGACAAAGAATGGGCAAAGTGTCACTGAATGCAAAAATGATGTATCCAAAAGTCCCACCATAACAAAATTGTTTTCTCATTGCTGCTTTTCCCACCTGGAGTATATTACATGACCTTGTCCAACAACCACTAAAGCCTGTATCATACTTAAAATTGATTATTCCTTTAGTTTAAATGCAGCAAGACACCCCTAAACCAGTCATTACAGAGAAATTAGGAGGAAGGGGACTGGGGACCCATTGTAGAGCAACCTGTCCTGCTAGCTCAATGTCAGCAGGCAGCAACAGGTAAAAGTCAGGCTGATATTTACTTTGCTTCTTTCCCAGACTAAGATCTGACTAGTAACAGCTGCCTACTTTATGGCTGTCTCTTTTTATTACTTTATTCCCCTCCATGCCCCCCAAAAAAGGAGGGGAAGGGGCGGGGGGAAAAGAATGGCTAAAATTTATGACTAGAAGAAACCGATTACTGTTGGCAAGTGAACTGAAGGGATCAATTGTTCCATATGGCAAAAGCCAAAGAACTCAGGGCTCTATTCACAAGAAAAGACTGATGTGCTAAAGGGCATGGAAATGCCACTTTTATTGTGTGGCGGAGAATTTTCACATTTGAATCCAAATTCCATAGGAAAGCGTGGTATGTGAGAGACCCAGCTACAGGGGCTGGCCAGACGGCGTGTGTGAGCAGGGAGCATGTGCGCCGGGAAAGCAAAATACCCTGAGCACAAAGGTTCTGTGTTCCTGTCCTCCCAGCACAATGTTGGGCTTTCACACAGGCAGGGAATTATGTGCAAAATGCCTGGAAGTCAGCACCAAACATACTCTGCTATTGGCAAAGCCAGAGTAGTGGTCTCCCCTTCCCTACCCCAGTGTGGACTCTTAGGTCCGTTGCTGCTGGTGGTGCAAGTCAACTCATGAAAGTCTCTTTAAGGATGGGAGAAAAAAATCCTCATGGTTTGGGAGAAGGAGTAGTGATTCCAGAGCAGAGCAGGCTGGGGTCATGTGCCCACAGATGAGAGTGGGGATGCAGGGTGAGATGAGCGCAGGCATCAGTTACAGCACACCAGGAGTAATCATCAGAGGTAGGACGTGAAGACATGAGACCCTTGGCTTGAGGACAGACACACAAAACATTTATGTATTTGTACAGTGGGACATGTTGATAGAGCAGTTAAGCACGATGGATCCAAAGAAGCCAATTCAAGCCGTATTTTTGGATGCGCATCAAAGGCGGGTCCCGATGGGGAAGCAGAGGGTTCGAGGCACAGCTCTCCCCCACCAGCACGCCTTGGCCATCTCGGCCCCACGTGTTGCCTTTGCTAGGGTACCGCACCCCCCCAAGTCTCTTGGTGCTGGCTGCCGCACAGAAAGAGGGAACAGATGACTTGTGCTCAACACTGGGGACAGCTGTTAATTACCAGATGATTTGGTGCTTTCTGATAGATGGCTGTAAGTCAGCAGAGAGCCAGATAGGAATTCTGCCTTGCAGTTTTTCAAGCAGAAAATGGGAGTGGGGCCCAAATTTAATGAAACATCCAGTGACTGCTAGGACACCCCAGAAGGCCTCAGAAATCACAGCCCTTGCTCAATTAAGCAAGGGGGGAAAAAAAAGCTTTCAGAACAGCCAAGTACAAATTTTTCCTAAAGCAAACAGCAACATCAAGATTTCCCAGGTTTTGGTTTGGGATGCTCTGTCTGTGGGCATCTGAAACTCAGAGAGCACAAGTTTTTACGCGTTTAGAAGGCAGCTCATTGCTAAATTTTGGCAAAGGTTTGTGAACTGGAAGAGGGGGAAAAGGCACTGGAGGAGGGGGAAGAGGCACTGGGAACAACTTCAGCCTGTGCTAGCGCAGACCTGAAGACTGGCATTAGCAGTACAAGTCCTATCTGGGGCCAGCGCAGTGGGAGCAGGCGGTATCGATGGCTCTCTGGATGGCTGACAGCACAGATGTACTGCAGCTTAGCCTGTGACTAATTTTAACAAGCTGCTTGCACAGTTACAAAAGGCAGATCTGTTGGCATTTTTACTTTCAACCACCTGGTCTTGACAAACATTTTCTGCAAATAGCACATATGTCATGAGGCTGGACTCAGGGGATGTGAAAGGCAGGGAGGAGTTTAAATCCAGAGCATGGAGGCAGGGGCTGGAAGTGGTCATGGGCAGGATGTCCCACCAAACAGCAAGGGCCAGTGTAACCAACTGAAAGAAGGCAATGTCCACAGGAAAAGGTGAAACTTTTGTAAGCCAAAGGATGCATTTGGACAGGTTTATTGTTCATGATGGACACAGCACCTTCTCCAGGTGTGGACTGGAGCAGGAAAACACACAGTGCATTGACATCAGCCTTGCACTGATTCCTGTCCTTGATGGGTCCATCCCTATTAAATGCCAGAACAAGAGGTAAAAAGCCCAGATGACAACACAAGTTTGACCCTTTGAAGGGGAACGTGTTGAACAGTTTTCATAAAGGCTTTCCATTTAAAATAGCTCCTTCTGTGCTTAAGCCAACAGGGGAGGACACAGCCACAGAGATGCGGTGCTTTCAGGGGTAATCCTGAATGGGTTCAGACTCTCAAGCTGGATGCCATTGGGCACTACAGGACTCCCTTGGGCAAGATCACTCTTTTTCCATGAGAACGACAGCACAAGCTGCTCTGAAGGACCCAAACATGCAGCAGTGACCACTGCAGTTCTCCCATCCCACAGTAACATCCACCGCCAAAACGCAGGGAGGAAGGGCTGGCATGAATTAGCATTCAAAATGAACATAGCCAAATTCAAGCACTGTGACTAAGCACAAAGATAGCAAAGGAGCTACTAACACAGTCTACATGCCTTGACATCCTCACTGGCAGGCCATTTTGGAATAAGAGTTATTGGGCTCATTGCCAGGGTGACTGGGTAAATCCCATGATTCATGAAATGTAAACTTCCAGTTGTTGATCTTGTGATAGTCTCTGCCCTTAAAACTAATCCAGCTGTTCACAGAAGTTTCTCTGAGTTTCCTGGAGCCTGGCACAACAAGGGAGATGAAGTGCAGGAAAATACAAGAGTGTAATGTCAAACTGGTGGGGCCACGTCTTGACTCAACTAATTCATAAGTCGCCTTTCGCAGATGGGGATGGTGAGGGACTGTTGAAAAGCTGGTCTTTGATCAGATGAGGGAAGGGAGGAGGACACCAAGTGGTGCAGAAAATATCGCAATGAAATCACATTTTCTGCCTTTTTAAGAGGATGAAACCAGTTCTTCTCTCAGCATCCAGAATTAATTTACTTGGGGTCTGGTCAGGAGGAGGGGAGAAGTGAGACAGCCCTGGAAATCTGCAGACCCACTCTCCTGTTAAAACACATCCTGGCTTGCAAAGCTGAACTGTTGTTCCAGCTCGGTTTTGGGCTACTCTAGAGCCATTTTCAAGCTTCAGAATAAACCAACAAGTAAAACAAGCGAACAACAATCCTAGAGCTTATGTGTCAGGTCAGCTGAAATGCTGGGTCTCTCCTCCCATGAATGTGTTTCATATTTTGATTGCAGCATTACCAAAATGGGTCTCCACTGACCTATTATATAAAGCTCATAGTCAAAACCAGACCATTTCAAAATTTCTTCAGAGCCTCACCCCTGAAAAGGGTCAATCAGGAGCTTCAATAGTCAGGGAAACACACACTCTCAATTGCCTACACAACACAAACTCTTCACAGCTTGCTTTAAATTAGCTGCGGGACAGCAGAGGGGAGTAAGAAGGATTTGAAGAGACAGAGACTGAGGAACAAATGGTAATTTATGTCTTCCAGAAAATGCAAGTCAAACCTTGCCTGTTCTGGCCCTTCAGCACTCCTGATGGGAACAGGATATGTGTTTAGTGTATCTCCAAGGTATTCTCATATGAACATGACAACCGGGTGCCTACTGTGAGGACAGCTCTAACAAATCACCCACATTCTTTTCAAGCCAACGCTGCAATTGTTCTTCTTTCTGGATCATCTGGCTTCAGTGTGGGCTCCCTTCAATTTCTAACACGGAAAGTATTTCCAATAGTTGACAGATGTCTTTCCTCGCTTTACACTCCTTCCTTACCCTCTCCAGTGTGAGCCTTACAGGAAATACCGAGTTAATTGGAAAGATTAGGGAAGGTCTCCTACAGCTATCAGAGGAGAAAGTGAGAGCAGGCAGAATGCAGTAAACTGAGAATAATTCCTTTAATGTTTTATTTCAGTATTAAACTTTAAATATTAACAGCCAGAGGAAGGAAGGGCTCTGAAATTATGTTGGATGTTTGTTATCACTCAGCACAAAGTAAAGTGATCTCCCTCATAATAGTTTTAAACTAGTAGTTCAATTCCTTGCCCAAGTATAGAAGACATTTTCCAAGAAGCAAACATTTGTAAACAGTTACTAGAAATACGATTTGGTCCTGCTGTGCAATACTGCAGCGTACAGTCCAGCTCACTGGCTTATCCCACACACAGACCTCAGGGTTTTTTGCCTATTAACTTCTCTCCTGTGGAAGATGCAATATTCGTTCTCAGCAGCAAAAAATACCAAAAGAAACAGAGGAATTTCTGGAGCATGTAGATAATGAAAATTTCTGTAGGAATGCACTCTCATGAGCTCCTTGGATTTGGAAGGAGGCAGGGCTCGATGCCAAGATTTCTAAAGAACAAGGAGCCCCCCCCAAAGGATCCAGGTTCTCACCTCAACCTCCTCTCCCTCATTTCATAAGCAAAATGGATATCCTCACACTGGTACCAGTTTGATCTGCTCTGATTTACAGACTACACTGAAGTGCAAGTCATCAGTGGTTCTAAAGTTTTTTTCCTGAAATAACACAAACACACACTCTGTCCTAATAATTCTCCTAAATCTACTGGGGACATCTAAGCTGTTTGGACAGCAAGAGCCTACAGCCATAATGGAGATATCTAAGCACCACCGAACTGAATAGATCACTCCTTTGATAGTGCTGCTCTTGCAGTGAGGTGAGCACTGTGCTCCTCAAAAAGAGATTTTTAATTGAAGGAAGCAGGGGGGACACCTCCATCCTGCAGAGACCACCCATGAAATCCCTTTGGATGAATAATGTGTAGCAAAGGAAAGAGCTCTACAAGAGCAACTGCCAAACATACAGCACTTAGCTCCATAGGTCCAGTGCATGAGGACACATAGGTTGGAGCACAGATGTATGAACAGATAGTAAGTGAAAAGCAGAGGCTTTGTGTTTAGATGAGGAAGCACAGCCAATTAGCAAAGATGTGGTAATTCAGGGTGCATGTCAGTGATGGTAACTGCAGGGCTTTACAGTATCCTGGCAGGAAATCGCTTCATTAAGGTGTGGGTCTCTGAGCTGTTACCACCATTACAACTGGTGGGGATAATTTGGGATAATTTTCAAGATCGGTATTATTTGTGTCATGCCAGCCAGCATTTATCCTGCAGGTCAAAACTCAGCACTCATTTAAAAGACATTTCAAAGCATTACCTGCTCAGGCATCTGGAAGTACTTAGGCATGTGAACCTGTTTGCTATTTACGCTGCTTAACTGTTCCCATGTCAGAGTGTGGTGGAAAGTTGGGTGATAGCAAAGAAAACAGGAAAGCACAAGACCCAGTGCCTTTCCCAAAGCAATGGGATGATTAAACATCCAACAGAAGCTTTGTTTGCTCTTTGGTTTCTCCTTAATTCATGCCTTGGGAGTCCTAGGGAGCAAGAAACAGTGCAAGGGAAAAAGCAGCCATAACTTCAGATGAGGAGGTGCTCTGATGACGTCAGGATGAAGACTGCCAAAATGTGATGGAGAACAGGACCATCCAGAAAGGAATCTGCAAGGAACATGACCTTAACCAAGGATGTCCTCAGCTGAGGACACTGAACAGATGGGTTCCAGTGAAGAAACATCTTCTGCCAGGAGCTATAAAGCCTGAAGAAAGTCTATGAGAATTGCAATGAAGGGCTGCAAGAACGCCTCATTAGCCCTACTGAACTGCCAAAAAAGTAGTCATGGGCCTGCAAGTCATAGCAAAAGCAGCCACAGCACATCCTGGGTAATTCTGACTTAAAGTTCAATGCAGTTTTGTATTACTAGGTCATACCTCCACATGCCACATGTGGTGGCTGGCAGAAGGGAAGAGATAAATTACAGCAGAAGGCAGGCTGCGATGTGTACAAGCTCCCCAACAGCCGCGCTCCAGAGACAGGACTATTGCCTTACGCAAACAAAGCACTAGCAATCAAAGTTCAGTGCTGATAGAGGCAAAGCTGTACATGCTGGAAGGTGCTCACATTACTGCATGGGGCAGAAAGGGACCGATGGCTTTAAAGCAGGAGGAACAAGGAACACCTCAGCTGAATGTACAAGCATGGTGAGCAACATGCTTCAACGAGACTCCATCACAGAGCGCGATACGGAGTTGAGCAGACATGTGCTGCTTCGCTACAGACACTCCATCACAGGAGAGTATGGAGCAAGGAGGAGTTCAGAGAAGCTGAGCAAACACTGAGGCAAGAAAAAAGTTATCCTCTGAAGGGCCAGCACAAGTTACCTTAAAAGGAAACAAAAAGGAGAAAAGAAAAAGGAATCCACTTTCTACTATTTGAAGAAAGCTGGTGAGGAATTTCTGTTTTCCTTCTCCTGCAATGCTGGAACTAGTAGAGCAAGACCAGTTCAGAGAAAAGCAAAAGGCAGAGTTTCATGTCACCTCATCACTGAGACATGCAGGCCACTACCATAAGATACCTCTGAAACTGCAGCCCCCACTAGCTCCAGGAGACAGCTGCAAGCAAGAGGTGTATGAACACCCTGAATTATCACTGAGGACCTGAGCAGGGCACACACAGTACATCTTGTAATTATTACATAGAGAAGTTTTAGAGATGCTGTGCAAAGTTTCATTGCCTTCCCCAGCAGCAGGATGAGTCCCCCATCACAGAAGCAAGGACAGGCAGCAGTGCCAGCACAGCAGGCAGCGGATGTGGCAGCGCTTGGCGCTGCAGTTTAATGCTGCCTCAGTGACACACATATGGCCACGCAGCAAGGTGAGGACAGACACCTGCCAGATCCCAAAGCCAACAAATTCCAGAGCCAGCAACAGGAAAAACAAACAAATACAACAATGACTTGCCCCAACAGCAGCTTGGGGCAGGAGTCCCGGCTTGTCTGAAGTATCAATAAATTGTTCCTAGGAAGAGCATGAGGTTTATCTGCCCCAAGAACACCCACACAAACATCCGGGGGCATGTATTTCTCCTTGGCTTTGGAGGTACTTTAAGATTTCACCCCATCACCATCCCTAGGCATGCAGCCCATGCCTGAGTTCCCATCAGTCTGCACCACTCTGCATGCCACAACATCCTCATGAAGTCTTCTCACTAAGGTGCCCATTATCCCACATCCCAGACCATTTTCCAGCCTGTGAATGGATGCAAGCTGCAGCCACAGCCCAGGAAGCCTTGCAGCAGCCTGACCTCCACGTTGTGACACCAGGCTAAAGCCATCCTGCCATTTTCACCCTTTAATGCATGTTAACACAATTCAGATTTCTGATGTGAAAGTCTCTGCTTTCTTGTGTTGCTCCTCTCAAGCACTCCACAGGGTAATTGCTCACCATTTTTCTTTACCAGGTCAGTTCTTTTGCTCTTGGTCTGCCAAGTCTTATACTCAAATCTCAATTTTCCTTTGAATCCCATCTTGTAATTACCATTGTTATCTAATTCTTTTTCAAGAGAAAGGAATGCCCCTTGGTCTTTGGATCAGCTCAGGTTTGTGACCTGACTTTAAATATGTTCAGCTGAAAGCCATTAGCAATTATTCAATTGCCTTTGCTGTAAAATGGCTTAAATTACTCAACTTTAGTCTGTTATTTGAAGAAAAAATATCAATTAAACCTTCAGATTTAGAGAAATTGTATTTATACATGCGAGGCATTTAACAGTATTTTGATTCCAAATTTTTTCCACCAGCTCCAACCAGAGACCTTACTCAGAGCCCAACTTTCCCACACGTGAGTCCCATCCCCACCTGAGACAATGCCCAATCCAAGTGTGCCACAGACCAGAGACGATGCTGGGCTCATGGCTGAGCTGCAAGCTGGGGAGCACATAACTCTGGGTCCATGCCACACACCCTACCATGAATCTGCATTCCCCCAACAGTACAAAACTTCAGCTCAGTCATGCAGCAAGAGCCTTATCTAACTCAAATAATGCTTTGCCCTGATGCTGCTGGCAGCACAGTTGGCTCTGATGAAAAGAAGAAAATAAAACTTTTTTAAAAAGCATAAAATCTTTAAAAAATAGCTTGGTGGCCATGCTGACAAGAGCACCATTTGGGCATATTCCCTGCTGCTGTTTGGCAGTGAACAGGGCTCAATTTTCCCCCACTCTGCTCTGAATTTGACTCTTCTTCAGGGCTTAGAGTGTTGAAACACTCAGGTCCCAGCCATTAAAATACACAGCTCACCCATCTGACACCAGTCACGAGAAAGGGTGGCTACAAGTTTAATGCAAACCATTTGATTTCAGGAATTCTTTTTCAATCTCCCTGTGAAACCCCGAGCTGCCTTTTGTATCTACAATCCACAGGAAGAGATATCAAAGTTTGCCAAAAGAGGGAGCATTCCCTAAGTGCTTGGGGACAGACCGTCCCTCCGGATGGGGTTGCACTGCTCCAGCCCCTCCATCAGCCCAAAGCCTGGGAGGTTTTGCATCAGGAGGAGCAGGCAAACGCCTACAGCCAGGCCCATCCCTGCTGCCCATCCCAGCCTGTTTCTATTGCAGGGCACCACGTCATTGTCCCACTCACGAGCAAGCAAACGAAGCGTGGTTTGCCACCCAGAGATTAGGTGTGAGGGGGCACAGCCCGACCCAGGGACCAGAGTGTGCAGCAGGCACCCCAACAATCACCCAGGCACAAGTTCGCCCTAGAGGGGGGAGCAGGGGCAACATGGGGTGGATACAGGGCAGGGGACAGCTCCCTGTGTGACGTTTTGGGACACAAGCACCTTCTTTCAAGGAGCTTCTCTGAAAGCACGCTGCTTAGGTAGTAATTTTGGCTGGGATCTGTCTCCACACAGCCTGAAGGCAGAAATAGTCAGAACCCTGATACAGTGCTGGTGTAAATCTCTTTTGAAATAGAGGAAGTAAAGGCCAGGTGTAACTCCACAAGTGATGCCACAGCAGAGGAACACCTGGCTCAGGAGTGTCCACACTCCAACACCATGCCAATCCAGACGTGGCTTCTAAGTAGCACCAAGATACAGGAAACATTCAGAAAGGAGGCAGGGGAGGATAAAACTTTGCAACACACAAATCTCCCCAGAAGCCCTGGGCACCAACTCCATCCCAGATTTCTTCTAGAACAGCATTTTCTGGGGCTGACAGTCCGCACTGCAGAGGAGGCCAGCATGAATCCCTGCACCACAGCAGTGGTTTGGCAGCTTTATGACATTTTACATCACTTCTGCAAAGAACACCATAGCTATAAAATTTGTAGTTTTCCTAAACCCCCAGAATCCATTTAATCAAAACAGCCTGGTGGCCACACCAGGGCATTATGCAAGTGCAAGGCTGCTGCTCCTTTGGCTGCCGGAGGAGGAATCTGCTGACAAGCCAAGATTAAACTCGCAGTTCCTCCTGCTCTCCCCAGTCATTATGTGCCATTAAGAAGAAACTTCAAGTTAATTAATTCAATCTCAGGAGAGGGGAATACATGCAGGACTTCTTGATGGCGGCGCAGCTATGGAAGAGAAAGGCTGAGCGTGTTCGCTGCCTGAGCGGGAAGTGTTCTTTGAAGCTTCCATCTCCTCTTCCAACACACAGGGTGTTGTCATGGCTGACAGCCTTGTCCTGAAGCATTGCACTCAAAATTCACACTGTAGTCCCTATGTGGATTTGCACCACCAAGCAGACAGATTTCTGAGCTACCTCCTGCAGTGCACTTTGTTTTCTCCCTAGATACTGCCTGTATCCACAGCCCCTAACTTGGCCTGTGCACCAGGAGCTGCACCTCACCTCCTCCCAAGCCAGAACCTGGTAGGCAGGCAATAGAGCCCTATAAAACACGATTAACCTTTTCATTAAACAACAGCTCCCCAAGTGAAAGCCAGGCTGTATTGAAAGGAATGAGGCTGCTTTATGTTAACGGCGTGTCTCAAACCTTAAAATAAAATATTTGTGCTTACATAAATAGTTGGAAAGGTAAAAGTGTCATAACACTGGGTGTTTGTTATTGGAGCCGGAGCTTGCCTCCTGCCTGCAACAAAATGTCATAACAAAGCCTGCCTTGGGCTCGCTGCGTTTACTCCTTGCTGCAGTGTTTAAAAGTCAGAGACAATCCTGAGCTATAAACAGATTGCGTGATAGCTCACGCAAAGGCTCCTGGCAAGGGGGGTTTAGTTTAGCGTGCCACAGACCCAGCGTCATCTCAGGGGAAGCTTTGTACCCCAGGAGACAACACCGGGTCCAGGCACACCAAGGACCTGAGATGATGCTGCGCCACACTTGGGATCACAGCCCATCCTGGGACCTGGACCAGCAGCATCTCAGGTGGTGCAAAGCTTCAGAGCTGCTGGGTCCACAGCGTGGTTGGACCCAGCTTAGTTGTAGTCCCAAGCATGCTATGGGACCAGAACCCTGGGCTCTCCAAAGCTTGCCCCAAACCACCATCCTCCACAGAAAGTTGACTGCAGACCAGCATGCCCTAAAAAATCTGCTTTGTGCAGAAACTGTCTTCAGCCCCAGCATGAACTAAGCCAGGCTTTCCAACCCACCTGAGCCCAGGGGAGGCTGCAGGGAGACTTTTATCACACTTGGCCAAGAGCAGCAGCTTCCCAGCTGCTCACAGCGCTGGTGGAGCCAGGGCTGAAAGCCCTGAGCTCTTGTTGCAGCTCCTCCCTGCCAGCAGGGCCACCTGCTACGGCAGGAGGGTTTGGCAGCATCTGTCCATCCTGCTGCTAGGAGAGGTCTCAGCCATGGAGTGACAAATATCACACAGGTGCAATGTAGAAGGGGGCAGAGGGATCTGCAGGGTCTTTGTGGATGATCAGTGCATCCCCCTGCCTCTGAGGAAGAGGAATTGAGCAGTGATGGAGCACAATGAGGTGGACCTCAGAGGCCTCCCATGATCTGTTTTGAAGTAGCACTGCCTGGATGCCAAGGACTATATCTGGCAGTTCAATGTCACCCACCCATCTCCACTGGCAGCACACAAGCCCTGGTCTCACGGGCACCTGCATCAGGGCTCAGTATGTCTAAGTGTTCTTGAGGAGCACCTGGCATTTTCCAGGAATACCAGAGCCCACATGGCTGTGCCTTGCCATGCAGCAGGACCTGTCCTAAGGGCTGTGCCTGACCGACACACTCCTGCAGCTGTGAGCAGCCCAGAATTACTGTTTAGTACAGAGCAGCATGATTCCCCCAGAACAGCTGCAGAAACACTCAGCCTGAATTAAACAAGCATCACCATAGCAGCTAGGTGCTTATTTACAAATGAAGACCTGGAGAGTGCAGCCAGTCCTGCTCACCCCAGTCCCCGCAGACCCCCAGATCCAGGGCAGATGGCTCGTAGATTTTACATGTGGACAGGACTGGAGGATCTGGGCTGTACTGCCTCCTCCACAGCTCTCTGGGGTCATTCAGGAGGTGGGTGATGATTACCAGGTCTCCAAAGGTTAGGGGATCTTTCCCTGAAGGGCTGAGCCTAGGGCAGAAGCAACCCTGTTGCTGTGAGCAGGGCTGATGTTTTTATGTAAGCAGCCCCACAAAGAGGGAGGTCCTCCCGGGACTCAGAGGCATCTCTCTTCTCCTACCAGAGATCCTCACTCCTGGGCAAGGAGGTCACCTGTGTACCTGCACCCAGGACTGTCCCCCTCTACAGCTTGTTCTGACTTGGGGACCCTGCTCTGCTCCAGCAAACCCCAACCTACCCAGTCTCATGGATCCTTTCCCAAGTCCTTTCCCCACTGGTGCCCTTTGTATATATTTTCAGAAGATGTCTATGTGTAGACTCTTAAATACACACAAAAGCCCTTTACATTGCCCAGTTTCCAGAATCCCTGCCCACTCAGCAATCTGCTCAAGCCTCCAGAGAGGCATCAATTGTGGGCAGCAAGGTCCCACAGCAGAGCAAGACCCCTACAGCTGCAAGCCCTCCCTTCAGGAAAGTCCTTGCTTGTTTATCTGCCCATGACCATCCACAGCCCCCCCACGAAGACCCATGGGTGACACCCTGGCTCACGTGGGGCTGGGGAGCAGCTGCAGGCTCCTCCCTGGATGGGGTGAAGGCAGGCAGGAGCAGATGTACAGCAGTGAGCAGAGCATGGCTGCGAGACATTGAGGGAACAATCTGAGGTTTCCGTTGCCCTCTCCCACCCCACCCCACAGGAACTCAGGGTCACGTTCCCACCAGGACAGGACTCCACAGCTGTCCTCCCATGGGGCTTCCCTTGTCCCAAAAAACCTGCTTCACTTCAGCAGTGCTTCAAAGGGCTTCACTCAGCACCGCCTGCCTGGCAAGGAGCAGAGAAGCTGGGAGCCAGCGATCCCAGGCTCCAAGTCTTTATTAAACATCCCCACGGGACTGGAGGGAAACCCAGATGCATGGGAACGCTGATGGGGGAAGGACTTTGCTGTCCTTGGAGCTTAACTCCCACCTCCCTACCCCATCACCTGCTGCCTTGAGGTTTAGTCTGCACAAGGCTTCTGGCACAGCATCTGTGGGGCTCGAGGGGAGACCCAGGGCAAACGCAGGTACAGGTGGGCAGCACAGGTGATGCTAGGGGTGCCAGCAGCAGCCAACTCCAGCAGGCAGGGAGCCATCACTGCTAATCACCCTGGAATCAAACTTTCTTCTGCAAAGTGCCTCAGCTCCAGCAAGCCAGCACCCTCCTATGGAAAAATGTGCTTGGAAGCTCTCCAGCCATTGCTGCTCCAAGGAGAAGCCGATAACCCTGCTGCCAGCCAGATACCCCGTGATCATCTTTCTCCCTCCCTGCTGGGGAAGGACACTTCACACCCCACCCCCTTGCAGTCCAGCATCTCAGAGCCTTACATTTCCCTGAAGAAATTCCTGCATAGCCAGAAGATTTTACCACTTTGTTCTCAGAATATCATAATATTTTCTTTTTTAATTATATCGCGTTCCCCATCTGCCTTGCATACATGCTTTGGGTAGTCTACTTCTGCCAAACATAAGGTCAACATCCATGCTACTAACTTTTTATAAAAGCACACTAATGCTAGAACACTGATTTACCTAAAACTGATGTGTGTTCACAATTTTGACCACACCCAGGCTAGGGTTATGTTGCTTCTCTGCTCCAGTTTCCTATTGAGAGCCTTTCAACAGAATAACACTCATTTAGCAGCAGACATTGTCCTGCTTTCTTCATTAGCAAACTTGAACCTCAGGAGAACGATCCTTAATATTTCCATAACAATGATGAACTTGTGGAGAGGGGTTGCTGTGTTTGATTTGAGCTGCAAGCAAATGAGCAGGGATGTCACAGACTTTAAAGATCCTAAATTGGCTGAAATCAAGGGAATTCAATAGCAAAAAGTTTAAAGCAAGGGCGTTGCTAAGAGGCTGAAGGGGACACAACCAGGAAAAGCAAAGCCCAACCTACAGGACATGGACCAGAAAAAGAAAGTCTGCAGGTTTGGCCTGAAAGATGAGCCACAAAAATATAGATGTAGCTGGTTTTCTGTGATAGATGCCCTAAAATGAAAAAACCCACAGTACTTCTACAGGCTTATCTGGAGTTTCCAACCTTTTCCAAGGGAGGTTTATAACCTCCAACTCTCTCATTTCACAGAGCTGAAGCACAAAGATTAATAATTCATACCAGCTTCCATCTATATCCTGCAGCATGGGAAGGGCAGAAAAGAGCATGCACTGGCCAGCACATTACACACGTCCAGAAGCTCTATTTAATTCACAGGGGAAGGATTTTGGACAAGAGCTCACCCATCCACATGCTGCTGGGAAGCACAGCTCTTTCCCTCCACATCCTGAAGCATACGAAAAGGCTGCACTCAGCTATAAATCTGGACCAAGATCTGCAAGGCCAAATCAAGATAAGCACAAAGCAGAAATGCCTGCAAGTATAAACTCATCTTCTTCAAAGCATTTCAGGCCCCAGCTGCAAATTGGTTTATTCCGAGAACAAATTGTTGCTCAACTACTTGGAAGGAGTCTTCACAGAACTTCAGGCTAAGCATCTTTGATTGAAAAGAGCATAATATCAGTGATAAATAATATCATGTGAGAACACAGGAAGAGGCCTCAGCCTCCCCCAAAAGTGAGATATTAACTGCAAGACATGTTCTATCACTTGCTGCTCCATACCAGCCAGTAAGTTGCCCAAGAGTCTTCCCTGTGATACTGCACAGAGCGTCCTTCCTCTGCACGACCCATAACAGCCTTCCTCCACCAAGATAAACCCCTGCTAGAGATGGGCAAATATCTCTGTTGGCAGAGACTTGGCTGGCCCAGGAATTCGGGGTGAACTTCAAGGAAGTCCAGAAAAAACCCACACCACATCCTGTCAATATCAACACCCATCCTTGCTAAGGAGAGCACAGTCACATCTCAAGTATGTTAACTCCCTTTGGGAAAGGGGATGTTACACAAGGACAACTCAGGTCATCTGTGAATTCATTCTCCTTGTGCAATTGGCAGCACTCTGGCCTCAGAAACAAGATCCTCCTGAGCAAACACCACCTCCAACCTGCCAGGCATGACACTGCTTGGGCAAAAGGGAAGATGGAGACCATGTCTCTTCTATTGTCCCACTTGGTGTTGTCCACTGGCACCATTTGTTCACGTGTGTTCAGAACTCATGGTGGTGTGCAGTCAGATGGCATGATACTCCCACAGGTTGTCTTGTTTTTCCTTTTGTTTTTTTTCCCATGTAGAGTTGGAGAATTGGGAGAAGGACACTTCCCCTCCAACACTCTCAGTTTCAAGGTGAGCAAACAAGCATCAAATCTGTTTCTAAAAAAAATCTCATCTCTTCCATTCCCACACAGTGCAGGGTGTGTGAGAAGGAGGGGCAGACAGGATGAGGGAGGATGATGGGGTCAGAGAAGGGCCAGAAGAAAGACAATGCAAGAAGGCAAGAAAATAAATTGAAACCCATGAGGTAAAACATTGTTCACTTCGTGTCAGCACTAGACAGCTCAGGAGGTCACAGATGACATGAGGAACAGAGCCAGCAAACTCAAGAAAACACCTTCTGGTCTGTGTTAAGACATGAGACTTCCCCCAGAGCCCATCATGGGCTTGGGTCTACTGTCCCATTGGGTTAGTCAGAGGTGGTAGAGCTGCTTCAGGGGATGCTCAGCCATACATCTCCCCTGTGGAGGGGAGCACAGAGCAGATACCTGTGCTAGCATGGAGCCAGTGAGCTCAGGTACCCCAGGCACTCACAGCAGGTCTGTGCAGTACATGCACATGTCAATATTTGAGTCAACATAGCCAGGCTTGGTCTGGTGACTGCTGGGCAGCAGATGACAGTGCCATGGAGACACATTTCACAAGATGTACAAGAAAATTCACTGTCTGGACTTCAGCTGAATGAGCAGCCCCAAAAGGCAAAGCCTATCTTTGCATTTCACTGCTTAATTTTTCTTTAATTAAAAAAATCAGACATAAGGACATCTCTTCAGGGACCAGGCTACAGGAGCTCTCTGGAGCAGCAGAGCATCACCTCCCCGAAAATACTATGCTGTTTATCAGGGAAATGAGAGATGCCACAGGGCTGAGTGGTCCACAGCCCCTCTAGTGTTCACATGAGGCTGGGGGCACATCTGGGGAAGAGCATCCACCTGCACTGGATTACTCTTGCACATTGACCTCATTTTGACTCTCCTGCTCTGCATTTGAAGTTCATCTGCAGAATCAAATTTAGCAAGGTCCATACCTGGGCTGAAAAAAAAATAATATATGTCCCAGGGGGCACTTCTTGGCTGTCCTGGCTTTCATTAACCAAGCTTCTCCACTGTCCTTTTTTCACACCCATTAAACAGCACCAAAGGGAGCTGGCAATACATTTTCCTTCACCCTGCTCTTTTGTGCTCCTCCTAGATGAATGGCTAAAGCAGATGCACAGTTGTCTTTGAAGGCCCTGGTGGATGAGCATGTTGAATCAATGATGGATTGGGCCAAATGAATCACAGTGTGGGAGAAAGCACAAGGCAATGATTTCTAAGTGGCCATCACATCTTTACACTTCAGAACTTGCTTTAAAAGCCTGTTTTCTTCTTTTTATCTGGTTCCAGTTTTTGCAGTGCCTTTGCATATGTTGAGGAGGTAGGGGGGGAAGGAGAGGAACCTTTACATACAAACAGAAGATTCCACTTCTCCATCAGACAATAATGAAGCATTGTCATTTAGGGAGTTCAAATAGCTGGGAAACCACTTCAAGGCCATGCAAAACAACTGGGCAGCATCAGAAAGAACAGAAATTGGCAAACTGTGCAGTGGAAAAGCTCCAGTATAACAAACTAGAAAAACCCCACAGCTTGTTCGGTGGCTTACCTCCCCCAGCTGGGGCACTTCAGAAAGCAGCTTTAATGCAATAACATTTTTTGGATACAGTGAATTGCCAGAGATTACCAGGTATATAACTGCTGCTGCTCATTCTCAAATGAAACCCTGTGTGCTCAGTCAAGTCCCACGTGTCCCTATCTGCAGCAAGAGAGAGGTCTCCCATACCCATTCGGAGCATCAGTCCTTCCCAGCTCAGCTGCTCCTGGGCCCTGCCTGTGACTGATGATGTGACTGTGCTCATCAGACAGATGGGCTTCCCCCCCCGCCCATCCCAGATACATAAGGGTGGATATAGGAAATCAAAGCCACTGATTGTGCAGAGCTATTGGAAGAGCTGTGCTGCCTTCCTGGGCATAGGGAGAGGCAAAGGTTATGCTAAAAGTAAATTGCCTCTTTGGGCTGACAGTGGACAAGAGGGAGAAGAACATGCACACATGTGAGCTTTCAGGCTCAGACATCTGAACAAGTCCCAGCAACCATATCTGTTTTCATGGTTAAGCAACAAGCCACACACATGCACCTCCAGGTCTCTACCACACTGCTCTGAAAAGACACCTTGTGCCCAGGTAACAATACCACAAGGACAACATTGGTGGCTGATCTCTGCATGGTCAGAGGTCTTCTCACACATAAGCCTCTGTGGGATCTGCTTTATGTCAAAGCTTGGGACAATGCTGCACATGAAAATACAAGTGGAAGCCTGTTCAGAGGACAGATTCCAAAGCTTGTTCACCTGCCCAGAGGCAAACACAAACCAAGGACAGCTTGCTTAACTTCCTTGATTCTGGATACCCTGCATGAAGTGCTGCAGCTCCTCCAGTAGCTGCACCAGCAGTGTCAGTGCTGGGCTGTGTGCACCAGCAAGAGCTACAGTCAGCACGGATGGGAGATGAACAAATTGGAAGCTGCTCCAGTGCTCCTGTCAGAAACACTCAGGAGAAAGCAGAGAAGAGGCTTGCAGAGGCATACAAAGGGCTTTTTCCCTCCAACATACTTCCCCCAGCACCAACACTCATTGTCCAGTTACATTTGCATACGAGCTGCCCATTCACCTACAGCACCAGCATCACTGTGCACTCCACTGTCTGCCTCCTTGCCAGAGGTACCAGTGAGGGACAAGTCCTTCTGCTCCAGAGGTAAGAGTTGGATGCATAAACTCCTCTGGAAGTCACAGGCTTGCCCTGAGGAAGCTGCTGCCCTGACCCCTGCTCCTCAGCAAAGAGCAACTGCTGGCACTGCAGGCAGGGATGGATCCAGCTGCAGCTTCCCAACAAATATTCAAAAACTCCTAGCCTGCCAAACAGGGCTCTGGAAAGCTCCTACTGCTCTCTACACAGGCAGTGGTATTTATGAAGTGCTATGAGGTTTGGAAGTATTATTTTATCCACAGACATTGGAAGTAGGTACATGCTGAAACACGATTTGCTCAAGGCTTTGCCAGCATAACCCCAAGTTCACAGTGAAAACCCACTGTGAACAGACAGGGCTGTAGGAGTGGATATGTGGGCAGAGGAAAGTGCTACAGACTATGCCACAGAGGGAAGGGTGTGAAATAGAGGTGCTTGGGACAAAGGGAAGCCTGTTAAAGCAAGAAAAGCCTGAATAAACAGTTTTCCCCAATACCACTTTCAGCTTAAGCCAGCCAGAGCTTAAAGATAAAAGCAGGAGCTGCTGGTTTTCCAGCGATGGAAAGGCAGCCAGTGGCTTCAGGGCTGTGTATTAAGCATCATCACGCTGGCACGACCAATCCAACGGGGACTTGGGCCCTGTGAGTCCAACACAGTCAAATGCTCATGGGAATTAAGCCTTCCTTGAATTGCAGGCCCCTCAGGCACATCAAGAGAAACGAATGCTCTCCAACTGGAAGTCCCCAGAAGCACACTTCTGCCCCACAGATACAGAGACCAGTGTGAGGACAAGCTATGGATGCCATGAGCTACAGAACGTGAGTGAAGCCCTGTAAAACACAATCTTCCTGTCCCAAGGGAGCATTTACAGCCACCCCATCACGTTTTTTTGCCTGGTTCTGGGTGCTTTCAGATGCACATACTGTAACCCAGCGGGGTGCAGCCTCTGCTCAGCAACACCCTGTGCATCTGCAGGGCTACGGGGCACTACACACTTTGAAGTTTCATTCCTCCAAAAAGAGCATTGGTTGGTATGAGAGCTTACATACTTATTAGGAGATGAGGATGATTAATTGCCTCTCCCTCCCGTCCCCTCTAAGGGGGGGCTCCTCGGCCTTGTCTCACTGACAGTGATTTTTCAGGACCATATGGCACTTCCACATCCCATTAGTAACGCACCTGCTGCGCCCCCGTCCACTCCGTGCCAAGTTTCATCTTTCACTGGGATGGGGATCATGAAATACCAAAGCTCGAGCCGAAAACTTCAAGGTCAGAAAGTTTAGGGAAAAACATTCTGTGACAAACTAAACTTTCTTTTTCTGCCATCAATGGTGCTGGTGTCACACGGCACCAGCATTGCTGTGGAGAGCCACCAACTTCACCCAGGGAATGACCCCGTCTCCAGAAAGGGCCTTACACGGGTGTGATGCTGAGATGCTCTCAGAGACTCAGCTCTCCTTTGCCAAAGGGGCTGGGTTTTCTCTGTCATTACAAGTAATAAAAGCAACTGAAACCCTGCTTTCAGCTCTCTTCCCTCTGTCACCACATCAAGGGCTTTACTCTGGGGTACACAGGGAGATTTTTCCCCTTTCTGGGCCTGGCAGCAATGGCAGGGAACTTGCCCTGACATCTGTGGGAGCAGGGAACTTGCAGCCCTGATGGCCAGACACAGCGTGGCAGAGCATTGCTGAGGTGCACAATGCTACAGAGCTACAGAGGTGTTAGGAGGTAGGCTGAGATTAAAACAGCCTCAAGCTGACCAGGTCGGTGCTTTTTGTTTGGTGGGTTTTGAACTCCATGCAGTTCACCAGGCTCAGGACCCTCTAACAATGCAGCACCATGCTCATGCCTGCTAGGAGCAGGTGCTTTCACCCCACCACAGGTATCACACAGGGCATCAACGAGAGCAAATTCACAGCAAAAGCCATTCCTGCTCCTCACCAGCACCCAAGCACACCACAGGGACTTCTCCCAGCCTGCTTGCAGCAGAGCAAAGCACCCTTTGCAGCCAGGCACCTGTGGAGCACTAACACAGGTGCTCTGTTCCTGCAGCCAGTGCATGACAAAACCCAAATCACCAGGGGGGGAGCAGGCTGTGCTCCAGTGGAAGCTGCAGCCCGGTGCAGGAACACACAGCCGCTCGCTAATCCACACCGTACAGCCCTCCTTGGCAGGCAGCATGGAAAATGCCAGTGCTCATAGATATGGTCTCCAAGGAGGACAGTTTCCAAAACCTAAAGCAGAGCAGGAGGGGCTGCCCCAGAAGCTGGTGGAAGGAGTGGGAGGCCAGCACCCACCACCCGAACAGCTGGCAGCTGCAACACCCACATCCCAACCCGGCAGGCACTTGCCCTGCAAGCATTTTGCTTGCTTGTCCCATCTCTGCTCACTGCTTTTACAGAAGAAAGAGTCCAGCCAACTAAAACCTAAATAAATCCAAAAGCCAAGCAGAGAGCAGCTTCCAAATGACATTATTTTACCCAGTCATTCAGTTCCCATCAGAGAAGGGAGCTGCTTTTGTCCAGGGAAGAAGTTGTTCACCTTGGTCCCATCCTCAGCCTAGGAGCAGGGCCCTATGGACAGGAAAGGCCACCAGCAGTGGCTGCCACCAGCTCTGGGCCTGAACTGGGATCTCTGCCCAACATGCACCAGGAGAGCCCATGGCTGCCTGCTCAGGTGGACAAGGAGATGAGATCCTTCTGCCAAGGCACCTGGCCACAGGCAGAGACTCCTCTGTCATGATGCTCCCAGTTCCTCCATGGGGGAGGCTGGGAAAACCCTCCCTCCAAGACCTTCAGAGCCATGTAAGGGGAAAAAGAGAAAGAGGGCAGAGGAAACCAGATCCCTGCTGAACTGCAGAAGATCCCTGCCGCTGAGGCCCAGTGCCCACAGGACACATACCTTCCCCAGCCCCACAAACATGCCAGCAAACCTTGCTGCTGTCTATCTAATGTGTTCCATATGGAGCATGCACCTCCAAAACATTACTTAAAATGGGAATAAATCCTTCATGAGACCTCTGCATGACAGATACCACTTGATTGAATTGCCAAGCCAGGAACTTTTATTTTAAGGGGAAAAAAAAAATAAATCTACAATTAACCTATTGTCACTCTGCAGCAGGGGAAAGCAATAAACTGTGTATGTCTGCTTCCCAGCCAAGTCCAAAAGGTTTATCCACAAGCCCTTCTTAGCAAATCTCCTCCACGATTCCTTTTGATACCTTATGGATTTGTTAAACATTTGTAACATGAAAGTGAGAATATTATACACACTGCCCTGGCATAAATCACCAGTCTGATCCTCTGTATACACTGGCAATGGAAAGGGGAGCTGGAAGGAGTAACGGGGTTCTAGGCTGCAAGGTTTCCCTCATCCCTCCATCCAGCACTAAATGCACACAAAAAGTATGAGGAGAAGCTGGTTTCCCCCCACCCAGCCCCTCCAGTTTTTCAAG
The DNA here is from genome assembly GCA_020800305.1 of Porphyrio hochstetteri. NCBI lineage: Eukaryota > Metazoa > Chordata > Aves > Gruiformes > Rallidae > Porphyrio > Porphyrio hochstetteri. The sequence goes on along the minus strand of CM036916.1, from coordinate 11,756,180 downwards.
TTTTACACCTGGGGAAAGAAGAATGAGCAATCACTGTTAGACATCGGCGAGGTGAGCACACAGGACATTTAAGAAGTGGAAAAACATCTGTTTTGTCCAGATAGAAACCAGATGGAGGTGAGGGGGAGGTGGAGGATGGAGAAACAGTCAAGAGGAAAAACAGAAATGCGGTCAGGAGGAAGGCTGCAGGAGAAGAGAGAAGCTTCCAGGAGGCAAAAGCATCACCCCACAGAGACTTGCTCCTCCTTCTTGGGGCCATGGGCAAGTGGCTCGGACACAGCTCTTGCCCATGGGATGAGTGGCTGGGGGCCATTTGAAGCAACTGATTTTGGAACCTCAGATGATGTCAGCTCACCCAGTACACCATGTGGCCACCAACACTGGGGATGGCATATCACAAGTCTCACTGAAAGGAAGGGTGACAGATATGGGCTTATTTCCAGCTGCCAAGGAGCCACTGACACCCCCCAGGGGTCTCCCAAAACACCCAGTGATACCTGAACCAAAGACGCTTCCTACAAGGGTCATACAAGATACTTTCTAGTGCAGATGTAGGATTTTAAAAAGGTCATTTGGCACTATTCCCCAGTCCTCTTTATCCTCATGTTCACAACAGCAATCAAGTGCTTTTCTTCTGCCATAGCACAGCTTATCCCAGGGCTTTCAGAGACACCAGCGTGGAGCTTTTATGGGCTTAGAAGGGGCACTAAATGGAAGTGATGCCTGGCAAAGAGGGTGCAGCAAGCAAAGTCTAAAAGGGTATGGCACAAGGCCATGGCAGGGGCACACAGACATTCTGGGAGATGGTTATATTGCCTTCAGCAAATAACTTGAGCAAGAGGACTGGAAATCCCCCAGAGCCAAACCACCAGGATGCTGGGGAGAGACATCATTGCAACACCAGGGCCGCTTATTTGCAGGTGTGCTTGCAGCACAGACAGCCAGGTTGGAAAGATCACTAAGGCAGGACTGCAAGAAGCACAGCAAGAGTCAGCCCAATCTAATAGGTTCTGTTTCCTCCTGGTTTTGTGGGTTTTTTTCCACTCTCAGATTCCACTTTGGCTGGCAGAGCAGATGCACAAAAAACCTACTGCTTTGCTTTTTTTGTTGTTTTTTTAAGCTGTAAAAGACCTTTCCAATAACATCAAATGCTACAACTGATGAGCAGTTTCCTCACTATACAATATTTTCCCACAGAAAAAAAAATAGTCCCCAAACCCTTTTTCTTGCAGGAAATGCTTAGGTTTAAGGCCATTTTGATCTGTTTTTAAATCCAAGTGATATGTCCTATTTTAGGTGAGTGTCAGCACTGAAGGTCTTTTTTTACATTCCCGTTCAAAATACATCCATTCCCAAAGCTGCAAGTAGAAAAGGGATCAAAATACCACACCCCCCATCACTCCCCCCTCTTATCCCCAAATGAACCCCAAGTGTTTGAACTTGGGCACCACACAGTCTAAGAATCACACTGCTCAAAGGCCTCTAAAATATTCCCAGCCTGGAAAAAAATTATTTCCCACTTGATTTTAAAGAAATGCATTACAAACAGCCTCAAGTACCTCTTCCCCTGGTGAAATCCTATACACAAAAGGAGGCCTCAGATGGCCAGAAATTATTTGCAAAGAGGGGAGAATAAACAAGCCCTCTGAAGCAGCCTAAATTGAGGAGGAGGGAAGGTAAGTACGTACACACACACACACAGAAGGTGAGCAGACCATGCTCACATAAAGCCTAATGCCAGCTTGCTGCATCCCTGGGGGAAGGACACCCAGAGAGGTGGCATCAGACTGATTTTTGGACCACAAGCTGGACAAATGAAATCTGAATTCTGCAGTCTCTATCAGGAGCTCACCCTACCCAAGGAAAGCATGGCCCTGCTCTGCTGGAGTCCCTCACTGCAGAGACAATGCAGCTCTTCTGCCTTCTTTACCAGGGGTAAACCACGGGCTGTCTCTTCTCTGCCCTGCTCCCTATTTACACAAAACCTATGGAAGCCCAGCTGTCCTGGAGCCTTGTACACACACAGAGCTCTTCTCTTGCCAGCTTCCCCTCCGGATGGCTCCCAATTTGTCTGCAAACCACAAGTTTAATTGGACTTGGCAAGTGCTTTGACTTCAAAAATGTCTGTAACACCTGAAAGACAACACTGGGGTTTAAGGAGGGAGGAGAAAACAGGGTGATATCCAAGTATTATTGTCATGCACTCAGCTGCCTGGAAGAGTAGGAATGAGTAGCTGCAGGGTCTGGTGCACTCACGAAGCTCCAACTTCATACTGAAGAAGGCTTTTGACATCACTTTAACACCAGTTAAAAACTGCTTTTGGGAAAAAAAGCAAAACAAGACAAAACCCCAACAAAACAACCACCAAGAAAAGCCAGGCACACCCTATAACTTCTGCAGAAAATTAATTCCAAGAACTTGGCAGAGCTGGTGATGTGCCATTCCTACCCAAAACTGGAGACCACAAAGCTGACAAATGACCTAGCAGCAAAGGGACTGTTCTGCTGAAGGATGCTGTGTGGGGCACTCCTCCCTTGGGCTCCTTCAGCATCCTCACAAGCTGTACAGTCAGCTTGGATCAAACCCACAGCAGTGCAAGCCTGCACACTCTAGTATCCCACAAGATCTGAGTTCCAGTTGTCTGAACACCACTTTTCTGGTGTGTTGTTCCCCACCCCACCCCAGTTTGTAGTGCTTTAGGATAAGAGGTGTGCAAAGAGCTGTCGTGGCTGGAGTAGTATCCTGGGAAGGGGTGCTGAGGGTCTGCCCCCCTATTTTTTTGGAAGCTTTCTCTGAAAGACTTCACTGCCCGCTACTTGCTTGACCTATTGCAGGAAGAGCAGTAACAGAGCCAGCTCCCATCAGAGCTGCCCCAGGTGTGCTCATGTGCATGAGTGTATAGTTGGACATCAAGTTTATTGCTTATACAAAAAATTTTTATGGCCAAGTCTTGTTGAGTCTTTTAAAGATCAGCCTAGGAGGAAAGATTTATTGCCAGCGGCTCTAACTTCACTGAGCAGATTTCCCCTCATTTGTAGGTTCTTGCAAGTCTGATCAGTGATGCTCTGCTAGTTACTGTGGCTTGTCTCATCAGTGAGGTACAGCTGAAAATCTATTCCTCTCCCACAGCTTTGAGGGAGATAAATATTAACCCTAAACCAGGATAAAACTGCTATGGCACAGAAAATTTCTGTGGTGAGACCACATTTTATCATATTATGTAGACCTGAGAAGAACATCACCCCCATTTGTCAGCTCCCCCCCCCCCCCCCCCCCCGAGTTTCACCTTTTATTTTCAGGTACCACATGGTTGAAAGCCACACTTATTTTTTCAGAAGGTCAGTTTGTCTTTATTTAATGAATAAATAGTTAAAGAACATGCTGTTTCTTCAAGTCTGATACCAAAGAGGTGAATTAGCCATTTCTGCAAGTCTTTCACTCAAAACACTTATCAAGCCTTTAATAACAGGCACTTACACATGGGAAATGTTCGCAAAGAATTAAAGTCCTAAAAAGTAAAAGGTTTGCAAGGTCCTCCAGCTACAGCCCCAGAGATCAGATCAGGCTGATTCATGCAGCAGATTTTCTTCCCTTTCAGGGAACCAGTAACTTTTGCATCCTTGCTGCAAAAGGATACAGAGGAGTACTGATGTATCTGGTACAAACACAGTGCATGCAGGTAGAAATAGCTGGTTTATGTTTACCCCATCCCATCTTTTCTTCTGGTTTTTTCCCCACTTGACACGTACCTGTATCTTTTAAGTCATTCAGCATTACACTGAGTGAGTTTCTTAAGCCTGGGTAAACTTTTTTGAGCCCAATTTTGGAAAAAATCCCATCTGGAAAATCTGAGTGGTAATTAAGATTGTGACACTGGCATGGTTGCCACGTGAAGGGATAGACAGTTTTGTTCATTTTAAAAAAAAAAAAAAAGACAACCTCTCAAGAACTTAGGCAAGCAAGAGCAAGTATAACAAAAGCATGCACTGAGCTGTCTCCTATTAACAGCATAGATGAAATGAGCCAATGCAACTGCTTCTGCTTTGCCTAAATAAATGCCTGGATCAGTCATCAAAGTAGGATTGTTTTCCACAATACACTTCCTTGAGCAACCCAGATAGCCTTTGTGTTGGGCCCAGTAATGATGTAATGGGAAAAACTTACAGGCACTCTGTCAAAGCCATGCAGATTGCTCAAAATACTATTTCCCAAGGCTCCAGCTCCACAGGTGCAGACTCAGCAGCCATCGAGACTCACTTGTGATTAATGACTTTTTCCAGCACGTTGCCTTACATCGATACAGTGAGGTAGCTGCTATTAAACTATGGATGAGCTATTAGGGGGTTCTGATCACCCACAGGCTGCCATGGGCAAGGAAGCTGTGAAAGCTTACACAACCTGGGTATCTCAGAGACAAGCCAGCCTGAGCTTTGTGTTAGCTGCGTACATTGTGGTACACATAGACCTCCTGCCTATATTGCATTCTGCCTGCTTGCCTTCTGCCCAACTGCCAAAGGAAGACATTGAGGAGAACCACCACTCCAGCCTCAAAGCCATCAGCCAAAGAGCAAAGGGAAAGCATCGCTCCTCATAGAAGCCATCTGAAAATGCCCTGGGCATCAGAACCAGCAACCCCTCCTGAACACAGCCAGGACCAGGCTCCATGCAAAAGCAGAGAGGGTACCTGAAACCCTAAGGAACCACCTCTCCCAGGCACAACAGCTCAAACAACATGGTAGCTCAGGTAGAGTCACCCCACCATTACTAGTCACAACTAGTGGGGAAAATACCAAGCCAGCACTCAATAAAACACCATTTTACAAGAGAAGCAATTCTCATTCACTTACCCCTCACATTGCAGCTTGGGGCCACCACAGATAGTCCATGTCACAAGGCTCCGCCATGCACTTAAAAGCATCCAGCACACCTCAGAGGCATTTGCTTCAGCCTGAAACCAGAGCATGTCCTAGGGCCAGGAACAAGGAGCCACCTGAACTGCAGCCCGAGTATTTCTAGCAAAACAGCCAGCAAGGTCATCACATGATGTTGCCTGGTGCCTCACCCTCAAGGATCCCCCAAAGGATTAACACTTGCAGCAGTGTGCCTGGGACATGAGGTTGGCAGCTGATAAGCCCCAGCTGATTCTCCTCCCCAGGTGAAGCCCATCTGGAAAGGCCCAGCCAGGGAACCACAGTGTACAGGCACCAAAACCCCGTAAATGCTGTGGGGTGCAGGCTGTGGCTCTGCTGCATACAGACAGCCCTGGTTCAAAGGGAAGGTTTGCAAAGCCAGAGTCTTGTGTATCATCAGATGGTGCTGATGGAGTAGAAGAGAAGGAGCTCAGCTCCTCTTCCTCCTCTCAACAAGTGTGTGCTTGCCCATGTAAGCAAGCAGTGAGCCTGTGCATGGGGGATGTGGCTGTTTACTGAATTGCTTCCAGCTGGCCTCAGAGTCTGCAACAACCTCTTCCAGGGAGTGGGGTAAGAAGGAGGCAAGAGTAGTATTTTTTTTCTTCTTTTCTCCTCCTACCTTCCAATTTGGGGTTTCTGTCGAACATTGCCTGTTCTCTAAGCTGCCCTCAACTAGAGCCCCTTCTCAGTGCCCTGGGAGTCTATAGATGATGCCCTTGCTGGGTGTGGAGGCAGAAGGAGCTGGTTGATATGGCCTTGAAAATAAGGTGCCTGCTTAAGGGTCTTCCAAACTAAAGTGGATGATGCTGTAGTCCCGGGTAACCAGGACAAAGGGGCTCTGGGAAATGGGGATATAAGGGGAGTAATTTAGTTCTCTTGGAGGAAAACATAAGAAGCTAAAGAACAAAATGAAATCCTACCTGAATTTAGTTCCTCTCTGGAGTGTTACAGTTGTGAGACTAAAAGCTCTATGTCGTTTCCTTTAATCTAAGAGAAAAATTACATCATACTGGGGAGGGCTTTTGTGCTGCTTCACACAGCACTGCCACAAGTTGGTAATGGATCCAACCTCATTACTTCTGTGTGAGCTGTTGCCTTGCAGCATGTCTTACTGCCAAGTTGATGGAAACCTCATCTCAAAGGCAAAAGGAACATAATCCTCCTGGGATATAACAAACTCATTGTGCATCCCTGCAACTGACTTCCCATGGTCGCTAACATCTTGCAAGGAGACGAGGAAGGCATGTGAGAAATGTCACTGGAGACACAAATCCCAAGCATCCGCCACTCCATCTGTGGGCAGAGTTGTCTGACTAGTGCAATGCTGGCATGATGGTGCCAGAGACTCATTCATATGCCATGGCAAACTCCCATCTACTTGTTTCCTCCCCTGTTTCTAATTAGTTATGGCATTGGCATAAAACAGAATCTGTGTCTATTAAGTCTTTATCTGCTCCTCATTCCCACATGAAGTCATAATCCTTCATGTCATCCCAACTGTGCACTATGGAAGTGATTTAGGATGTCCCAGACCAGAGGATAATGAGCTCAGGTATTGAATAAGTAGAATAACTGTGGAGGAAACCAGCCCGTGTGTCACACGCTGCTGGTAAGAAGCACATGCGTTAGCAGAGGGAGACAGGGAGACAAGTAGACAGGCTGATGTATCCACGGAAGAATTTGAAGAAGAATCATGAGATTTTACACATGGCAGATGTCTAAGATATTTTGAGAGATTCTTCTCAGAGCCTCTAAGCCACAGCAGGGCCCTGCCACATATTTTGTTCTTCATATAATGATGCTGTGCCATTTGTATTGCAGCATTGACGCGCTCCTGGGTGGTACCAGCAGGACAAGAAGTGTGGTTAATAGTTGGCTGCAGGGGCCAATCAGAAATATCAGCCTGCAGTTCAGTCCCTGGCCAAGAACGAGGCCCTCAAGTGCAAGAAAACAGACTTCTTTTCTAGACATGGGATCGATGTGTGATGAAGCAGTGGACAAAGCCTAATATCTTCCAGCCAGATGAAGCAACGAGAGGCAGTTTGGTAGTAACAGCCCATGGTAGTCACAGGAGCAGTCACTGAGTACCAATAAAAGTCACCACAAGGTCTCTCGCCCCGTTTCCGGCATGGATAAAGTTCAAGTACAACAGTTGGAAAAAACTAGCTCTGACCTGCAAGGCAGTGCTTGCTTGCCAGATCCTTACAACATTCGGCTGCAGTGGTCATTCTGGAATCATCTTCCTTTAATTGTTACAGGGGATCTGGACCTTTGAGACCAACCATAACTTGTGCAACCTTCAGTTAAACTTGCCCTGAAAGAATACTGCCAGGCAAGGACCACCCTTGCTGATAGTGCCCTCCAGCCATTGTATAAAGTCTTGAGTGAGCTGTTCAGAACTTGGTTTGACAGCTTTTTGAGAGAGCACCCTGCACTCATTCCTTTCTCTTTGTTCCTTATCAGCCTTCTGAGCACAGAGAGGTGTGGGTTGTTTTGGGAAGTGGGGGCTGTGAGTTACCTTCATTTACCGTGGAAGTCAACAGCCATCAGGAAGGAAATACAAGCTTTAGTCTGTAAATGCCTTGGAGCCTGTTAGTTTATTAAGCAAGCTGGTGCTCTTACACTGAGGCAAGGGTTTGGGGTAAAATATGTTTTAGCTGTACCTGAAGTGTCCTGCACTTTCTAGAGACAGCTTGTCCAGAGCAAAGGAAAATACTCTCAATTTAAACATCCCTATCTGAAAGAGACATTAAACTCTTCCTCCTCTGGTATTTCTAAATCTTCTTCTGTTACTCCCTGAGCAGGTGGCTCCTAGTTTAGCCGTAGCTGAATTCCGGTTTCTGTGCTCCAGTTGCATGATTTCATCTCACACGTTCCTCTGGGGCTGCAAGAGCTTCACGCTTCCATCCCAGCCTGGAGGTGAAAGCAAGGAAACGAGGTTGCACCAGATAATTATAGTTATTATGCCGGTTAATAGAGCTCTTCATAGCATAAACACTATTAGCAGTAGTCACTGTCGGGAAGAGCTGCCTCTCCAGCTCTGCTCTTGCTGTCAGAGGCTCAGCACAGATAGGAGTCCAAGCCCAGGTCTGGAGGGCAAACCCTGACACCTGCCAGCTCGTGCATGGGGACAAATCTCTCTCTGAGCTTGGGGAAACTTCTGGATTTTGGATCTTGAGCATGATTAGGGGAGAGTAATGTCATGCTGCAACATGTGATCCAAGTAGACAAACTTCAAGCCTACCAGCTTTCTTTCTGCTCTTGGAGTTACTCCATGGCTTTGTCTACATGCTTTTAAGCAACTGAGTGTAAGCTCCACGTCCGAGTACCACAGGGTTACATCCAGACCCTCCCTCTCCATCAAACCCACTTTGCCCATCCAAATGGCAAGCAATCTTCTTGTGCTAATGGTCCACTTTCTCTCCCCCTTCTGCCTCAGCAGTAATTGCTGCTATGCTTTCCTGATGGTTCGCTTTGAAAAAGAGGCAATAATTACACATACATGTATTTTAAAAGTATTTTTAAAAAGGCTTTCAGGAGGAGGGGGAAGGATCAGAGGTGGCAATGTTGTGACAGAACATGGATTTACTTAATTGGATCTAGCTGTTTGCACTACCTTTTGCTAACTGCTCACGCCAGTCCCAGGCTGGGGAAGCAATTTAACTCACTGCCTGTGAAAAATGAAATGACAGCAGCTACTTGAGTGAACTTTCACATTAACGAAGCATGATCTGGTCTTGATCAAAGACTTTGTGTTCCTGGAGGACCAGAGTTCAAGCAGCAGTCTCCAATTTTAAGAGAAGAAAAGGCTTATGTGTCATTGCAAGGCAAACTCCTTGGACTTTGAGCCCAAGCTAAACTGTCGTGTCAGCGCTGCTAGTGACCCTGTACCGAAGCTTGACTTGATCATCTCTTCCTTTAATTCTCACTGTCCTATGCTGCCTCCTGTGAAGCTGAATCAGCTTCACCCATTGCAGCTTTGAGAAGTGATGTTATCATTAGTCATTGCTCCTGGGCACTTGTGGATCACGTCATACATCTCGCAGGTTGTTCTGACAAAACGAGCTCTGAGGAACAGGGTTGGGATCCAGGAGAGGCAGAGACCAGCTTTGGGTGTCAAGACACCACAGAATTTTCCTTGCAAATCTGGTGTAACCAGACCAGATAATAAATCTCTGGAATGCTGATGTTTTGGTTGATCTAGTCATACCAGAGAAACCATCTCTCACAGCTTGGATGCCAGGAGTCAAGCCACGCAGCTCTCCATGAGCACCTGATACCAAAGATCACTCTTAGCTACGTGTAGATGTGACTGTTGCTGTGCTAAATAATCACTGTGATCTTGTACACTCCCCCAAAACACACCTCCTGTAAACTTTTTAAGCATTTGTCACCATAGTAATGTTGATTGACACATCACTGCACCACAGTGAAAATAAAAGGGATTGTAGCCATGTGTATTGAATGTTTCACAGATCTCAGCACCATCAATGTTGGGTAGAAAGCCATCATGAGCATTATTAGAAGACAGACTTTGTTACAGAGAGATTTGTGACCCTACAGATAGAAGCACCAACCCAAAGTGGAGGGAAATTGTCAAATGCAAGGATGGCCAGCATGAGCTAAGGTCCATCAGTTTCTGTTTCACTGCTTCCAAACTTCAGCCTGCCCCAGGAGAAGTCCAACGTATCCCTCAAGAATGCTGACAGCATTGCTATCATCATCCATCCAGTGTGTGGCATCTGCTGAGATACCCTGCAGCCTCACCAGAGCTCCTGTTGGTCTTGCTCTGAAAGCCAAAGCATTCCCAAAACGTGACTGTGGATCCTAGATGGTTCAAAGGGATTTAGAAGGTCTAGCCTGCAAATCAAATTAGAGAGATACAGTTTTATGGCAATCAGAAGACAGAAAATAGGTTAGAGATGAAGGGTGCCCTGTGTTCAGGGCTCATGTGAGATCCTGGCTGCACCCCGGGTGTGCAGGGTTGCCTAAGGTGAGTCATCTGGGACTTGGGCTCTCCAGCTGTAAAACAGGGATAATACTTCTGTTCTCACCTCGGTTTGTCTTCTCTGTTTAGATTTCAAGCTCCTCGGGGCTGTGTCTTGCTACGTGTATGTACAGTTCCTCACTTTATAATAGAGTCATGATCCAAACTGAAGCCTCCAGGCACTCCTGTATATTATATCACTGCTAATTTCACAAGAGGTTGCAATCAAATTCCTTTATTGGGGGGGAAAAAGCCCTAGAAGAGAATAAAGCAAGCTATTAAAACCAGAGGATCATTTTTGCTGAAGTGGAAATAATGGTACTTTGTCCCAAAATGTATAAAATATGTATTGCAATTAAATTCTCTATTGGCAAATTGCTCTACAATTAAAAAACACAGAAGCTTGAGTGAGGCAATTAGAATAATAGTAGAGTGTTAATTATAGCTTGATGGATTCTGCATGCTGTCAGCAATTACCTTCCAAGTGTGCACTTCTGAACCGACTCCAAATCCACAAAAAGACACCGGCAGAATTAGAAGTATCTTCCTTGTTGGCATGCCTCTGTCCTTTTAAAATTTGTTTTCATAAATACTTTTGTAAGCTATTTAATTAGATTTAATGAGGTTCGAGGAAAAAAACATCCTCGGTGCTGTATACAGACTCCTCTCCAGCATGGGCTGGGGTAGGAGGGAGAGTGGGACCGGGAACAGCCTCATTTCCTACCAACTGCCCTCGCTGAATTATTCTCAGTGCACATCAACCCTGTGCAAATGCCAGGCAACTCGGACTGGTTTCCAGGAGAGGTCCCTTTTGGATATCTTTTCTTTTATACAGAGGTTATCTAAGGTGTTCAGATCTCTCTCTCCATGGGAAAGCCCGTGGCCAGCCTCTTGCCCTTGTCACCAAGCAGGGGAACAGCGGAGGGGGCTTTGCGATGGTGGTTGGATAGCGTGAGGTGAGAGTCCTGTATTGAATGGGTGAGATTAAATCAGCGGGGTTTGACGTCAGGGGTCAAGAATAACTCAAAATAATAATAAAATCCATTATTAAAAGTAGCTAAAAAGCTTCGGTGTCAAATTTGAAAACGCTGTAAAAGAACAAAAAGGGTTTTGTTTCCATGATGCCCTCCCCACTGGGCAAGAGAAAGTCTGTTCCATAAAAGTGCCTTTAACTTTGGATTTCTCACACTGAAGAACTAAACACATAATTCCTAATTGGCTATATATTTGTATCAGACTGCCCTATTTTCTGTAATGTAGGTACCCTTCCTGCCTCAGGTTCCCTCCCCAGGGACAGGAGCTCTTGCTTTTAGTTTGCAAACAGCTTTTAAATAGAGGGAGGGCTAAATGCAAGCCGTTCTTCTCTTTTCTCCAGTTCTTGAAGGCTGAAATAAGACCCCAGCCACAATAACCTGAATTTATCCCCCCCACACCTTGTTGTAACAAAAGCCTAAACCCCAAGTTTTACCTAGCAAAAGCCCCTGTCTATAAACAATGCCTATTGCTTCTTCCCAGAAAGACTTCGGGCTGGCCCACACAGTATCTGCAGTGTCTGTGCTGAAAGGGGTGCCTGTCATCAGGGACCCATCGACCACACTGGTGAGCATCACCTGGGCTCGGCACAAGGGGCGTTTGGTCCCTGGGAACGTGTGACTCGGTGGGACGGGATGCCTGCAAGTCCTGGTCACCCCAGTGCTGAGCGGGGAGGAGCCTTTGCAGAGATTGAGTTTTCTGTCTATCGTTAATCTCTGCAATCAGATACATTTAAAACTGTCCCAAAGGCCAAACAGTTGCTGTGCAGGTGGACTGTCGAGAGTAAATAGAGGAGAACAGGGAAATGCCACACCAGGAATAGCTAACCCTGCTTCTTGTGGTGTATGGCTGAGTTTTCAGCTGGGAAGGCTGAAATCATAAACTCTTCATCCTGGAGCAAGATCTTGTCCCCCCAGCAATAAACCCAGTTCCTGCATTTCCTACCATGTCCTCTTCCAAAGCTTCCTCCCTCAGTATTTCTGGACTCCTTTCCCTTCTTTGGAGTATGACCATTCTTTCTCTTGAGTATGATTTTGATGTGTATCTTTTCACCAATGCACGTCGTACGTAGTGACCAGGGAAGCAGCCAGGAGGCACGGGGGCTGTGTGCGGTCCTCCCCACGTGTGGCCAAAGCTCCAGGGAATGACAGGATTGCTGTCTGCGCCAGGCAGCTGGCTCTGTAACCTAAAGGAGCCCTGTGCATTATGTCAGATGAAGTTAATTACCCCATTGATGAATCTGTAAGAAATCTGGATGAAAAGAAGGAGAACAGGCAGGAGAAGAGACAGTCCTCGTCCAGAGTGCTAGCTTCCAAAACTGTGTCTCCTTTCACGCCTTCCCTCACATCACCCAAGCAGCATTCCATCATTGTGATTGCCGATGCTGCAGTAGAGAAGGGAGAGTTTTGGCCAGTTTTGGCTGACCTGTTGTCTCCATTCCTCTTTTGCCAGTTGATCGCGATGCTTCACTGTGGTGCTCCTCCGTGCTGCAGGCTCCCACACATGGGTACGGAGACCAGGTGTGACTTCACACTCCTTATGAGACTCGGGGGACTGAAAAAACTCCACCTCCTGCATGGGGACGAGTCACTTCAGGCTTTGACACAGTGTGGCTTTTGCAGCCTATGGGGGACCTGTTCGGTTGGGCTGACCAGCAAGTTTGACATTGCACCCACTTTCTGACACAGCTGACCCCATCTTTTCTCTAGGTGACACCAACCTCAGTTTGCTGCTTCCAGGAGGCGGCATGTCTGTACAACTCAGGTACTGCTCTGAATGCAACTCCCCTCATGCATGCTGTTTTATCTGAAGAGACACCGGCCTCACGAACGATGAGCAGTGTGAGTAAAGCACCCGGCAGCACGATGCCCTGTCCTGTTACAGAAAGGAAATACATCTCCATCCCTGCGCCAGGAAGGGATCTGCAGAAGGTTGGAAATCTCATCAGAGGTAGCAGAAGCAGCACCAGGCTGCGATATGTGTTTCTATCCCCCCTTCTCCCCACGTCACTCCTGGGCCGATGCGAGGGGTTGAACTGTGTACCCACCCACAGTGGGTGCACTGAACCCACTGAGAGCTGCTGTGCAGCTCCCGAGCAAAGGCAGTTGGATGCTCTCCACTAAGCTCGGGACTAAATCCGGTCTTTGGCGTCTATCGATGCCATAGATAGATCATCTATCTAATTCTGCCTGTAATGATCTCGCTGCAGCTATCTAATGAGTCATGCTTTCAACCCGCCTTGGACTGTGTGCTCCCTCACATCTGGTGCGGGCCGGGCTTTCCAAAACAGGGGTACATTTGGGAAGGGGGGAGCTGCTCAGGTTTGGTCTGAAACACGGGTAGTAATGAACCCCTCCTCCCGCGGCTGGCTCTTGGCTGGACACGTGTGTCCCTTGGGCATGTGGCCCTGCCGCCCGGGCTGCGCGGTGCCCCCAGGCCCTACTCTTGCAGCAAAGTGTCCACGGCCACGGCAGGGACATCCTCACGGCTGGGAGCGCGAAGGGTGGGGGGGCTGGGGGCGGCGGGCGCGGCCCCTTTAAGAGGAGCAGCGCCGGGGGGCGGTAGGCGCCCGCATTCACACCTGAAGTGGGAAAGGGGGCGGGCCCCGCTGCCCTTGATTGACGGGCCATCGGCATCAATGGGGAGCCGCGGCGCCGCGCCGGGGGGCCCCTCGGCCAATGGCGACGCGCGCGGGCCCGCCGGAGGACGCCCGCCAACCAATGGGCGGGCGCGCAGGGGGCGGTGCGGCTACATGTTGCGGTGTCGCCAACGTGGGTCCGCGGCGAGTGGCGCTCGGAGCGGTGGGGCCGGGCTGGGTCGGACCGGCAGCGGAGAAGCGGGAGCGGTGCGGCCGTCGCGGCGGCCCTCAGCCTCGAGGGAGCGCGCCGAGGAGGGGGAGCTCAAGCGGCCGCTGGGCCGGAGCCGTGCGGAGCGGAGGAGGAGGCGCTTTCCGCGGCGGGGACGCGGACCCGACCCGCCCGGCGGTGCCTGTCTGCCCGCCCGCCGGCGGGTGGATGCCGGTGCCGTGACCGCCCCGCGGGGCCGCGCCGCCGGCGGCCGAGCGATGCTGCGGGCTGCGGAACGGCGCTGAGCTCTCCCGGGCGTCCGCGGCGTTACCGCTGCGCTCCGCGCCGGGGCCGCTTCTGCCGCCTCCTCCCGCCTCGGACCTTCTCCGGTGCCGGATACAAAATGGCGGTGCCGTCACGGGCGGGCGGCGGGGCGGCGGCGCTGCTGCTGCTGGGGCTGCTGGGCTCGGCCGCCGCCGACTGCCCCGCCGGCTGCGCCTGTGGCGGGGAACTGCTGAACTGCGGCGGGCTGGCGCTGCCCGCCGTGCCCCAGGACCTGCCCCTCTGGCCGCGGCACGTGTGAGTACCGGGCGGGGGCTCCAGCCGCGCCGGGGAGGGGGCGCGCAGCGGGCGGGGTCCGGGGGCGAGGAGGGGGTTCAGACAGCACCGCTTCGGCGGGGTCTGGGCACGCTGGGGGTTCGCAAAGCCAGTGAGAGGAGCCAAAGTGGGAAGCGCCTGAAATCGAGGGTTGCCTTGTCCGCTGTAAGGAGGTGACCGCCGAGGCGCTGAGCCGCGCGGTGTGAAACTTTACTCGCGATCCGGTGTCCCCTCTAACCCCGCACTCCCCGAGGCCGGCATGGAGGCGGTGGGCGAGAAGGGCTCGGGGCTCTGTGGCCGCCCGGTCCCTCGCCGGGCTAGCTCTCTCCCTTTCCTCCCCTTCTCTTCCCTCGCACGGGTGTCCCGCAGGGACGCGGGGTGGGTTCGACCTCTTAACGATGGGACCTGCTGGAGGTAACGGGCAGCTCCCGCTCCCCACCCCTTGTTAGGACAGCCAGGCCGGCCCGGTGCCCCGAACCGGGGCCCTGCCCAGCGTTGCACCCGACTGCCCAAATATGGACCCCTGAGCTGGGCCGCGTTCTCCCGGCTGGGGCTGGAGCTGCCAGCCGCTGAAGTGCGAAAGCTGACGAGCCTGGGTTGAAACAGGTTCGCGGTGCTGCGGGGGTGATTCGAGAAGAGCCGGGTGGAGTTAGCGAAGACAAACTGGGTGGCTGGCAGCTCTTCCCTCGCTTCCCCTGGCCGTCCGGCCATCCGAGTCATCCACCTGCGGTGTATCGTGTGTCCTGGACGGCAGTGGAGCTCACAGCCTGGCGCTTGGCACAGCGCTGTGCCTCCCTCCCTCTTCCAAGGGTGTTTAATTTAACGTGTTCAGGTACATACACCCAAGCGTAGGACAGCGTGATCTCAGTGTCCCATGGAGTACAGCGGCACCGCTCCGGTTGTGTAACAGCCAGACACTGCTGCTGTTCTGACCCATAAGATCCGAAATGTAACATCGGACACGGGGAGTACAGGGGATTTTGGGGGGGGACTGTGCTCAGCTTTGACAGCTCAAGTCGTTTGCTAGTGCGGGAGGACTGTTTGTGTGCGCCTATAAACTTGTAAAAATAAGTGTCCTCTGCTATCTGCTAACCTTGGGGAGAAAAGGATCCAGAAAGGGGAAGGAAGAGAAGTGCCTGGGAACTGCTGTTCTTGGGCCTTTCAGCTGTTTGAACAGATTTATAGATTATTGAATCTATAAAACCCCTGGCTGTAATAGATACTCCTGAGCTCTGCCAGGAGAGAGAACGGTCGCTGAAGTTTTGCTAGAGATCATCCAGCTCCTAATTAAGAGGAATCATTAGAGGTTTGTCAGGTTCTCTTGGTATTACTCGCTTTTGGCTGCAGAAATGCCTTGTTTTATGTGAAATTGTCAGGTGTTGTGCTGAGGAATGTGTGGCCTTTCTGTTAAACCCCTGACTCATCCCGTTCACCTGTTGCTGGGTGCTCGGAAGGATCTTTCCTCCAGCCTTGGGCACCTTTCAGAGCAAGTTTTTAGCCTTCTCAGCGTAATTCCAGCATCCCCATGTGCCTCCTAAAATAGGACAGTGTATCTCCCTTCGTTCATGCAGGGCAGTGCATTAGTAGCCCAACCTGAACAAATTTATTGTTACGGGGTTTTTGGGGAGATGCTGATACCCAGGAGTGTCTTGTTCATAAGGAACAGATTTTTGAGTGTTTTGAGTTCAGTTTAAATTTTATTGGTGAAGTAATAGCATGTATAAATCTACTGCTGAGGACCAGAGGGCTCTTGATCCTTTAACCAGTTAGAATATGGTTTGTCATTCAGTAAATTCTAAGCTAAGGAAACACTAGCTAAAGTGGAAATCAGCGATGGCTTTTGTATCTGGCAATGCAGAATCAAAGGTATTTTTGTTTACTGTAACTAACAAAAGCAGACATTCAAGCTATTGCAAATATTTTTGCTATTAAAGTAACGTTGTTGCTGTTCACTAAAAATAAATGACATTATTTTCCCAAGGTGAAATAGGCAAAGCTGAAGAACTTCTTTTGCTTGGTAGGATCTTAAATGCTAACTTCTGGGGCAGAGAACTAACTTTTTTCGTTGTTTAATATCATCTTATAAAAGCACTGTGTGCTGGAGGAAAGTTCTCCATACAGCTAGCTCCCCTGCTTTCTGCCTGAGGCTTTTTTACATGCCCTTTTAAAGAAGCAGAAGGCAAACGTGGAGGTTTGCAGCAACCCCGGGCTGATGTAGGAGCTCAGCCTGAGGGTGCTGGTCCCCCGCAGTAAACCAGGGTGAGATGCGTGCTGTCGGAGCCGTGCATCCCTCATCTCCATCACTTCTGGGCAGGATGGGTCTCCCACCCGAGGTGTCTGCTTCCCCAGGGCGATAAGCTTGGGCATGTTGGGCCGTTGAAAGGAGGCGAGATAAATCCTGTTCTCAGTGACTCGTGCTGGCAGTGCTTTAACTCCCTTAAAGTGCCACTGAAAAACCCCTCCTTCGCAGTTTATCTCTTCCTCCTAATGAGTGCCGCAAAGCTGAAGCAGTGCTGGGAGTCGGTTTTCATTGCGCTGGAGATAAAGCTTTTGTTTGTAGGGCTGGAAATGTGGCTCCACAGACTGGGGAGGGTTCTGGAACGGGCTTAATCGCATATGTATTTTGTCAATAGTGAGGAAAAGCATTGGGATCTTTTGAAACTACTGTTGTTTCTCTGTTGGCAGTAGAGCTCGGAGTTGTAACTTTTCTCCCCAGCTTTCAGAAGGCATAACTGATAGGCAGAGGGGCTGGGGCGCTGCAGTTGCTCACAGTTAATGCAGCGTGGCACAGATGTGTGTGTTGGGCTGGTTTCTTTCCTTAAAAGCAACAGGCAGCTTGATACTGTGTGCCAGATATGTAAGTATGGGGGACTTGCTGGCTGAGCAGCCCTGCGTAGGGCGCGTTTCAGCGCTGGGACAACCTGCACTGTCTTGCAGGAGCTGCAGCACCCAGGCACTGTGAGCTCTGCAGCTGTGAAACATCCCTGGGGACACACCAGGAAAATCCAGCCCTGCTGTGTAGGATTCCTTTGCGGTGTCAAACTTTGGAGATGCTTCATGCCTTTTGGTGTTTTGGTCTGAAGTTTGGGTTTATGTTAGTCTGGTCTGTGGCATAAACTTTAGGTCCAAGCTGAAGTACAAAATGCTACATGCCCAGAAATGTACCAGCTCCTACTACTAAAATGGAGCTCTACATCATCTTTTTTTATATCATCAGATGCTGGAATGAGTGGACATAGAGAAATACATCTGGCTTTAAAAGTTAATATAGCCTGTATTTGTATTATAAAAAATTTAGTGCAGGTTAAACCGCAACAGGACTGTTAGCAATATGACACATTCCCTGTGTCCTCTGTTTCTGTGTATACATACATCTTAATTTTTGAGGGGTGGTAGAAGAGACTTTGTCTAGTTATCATGTATGAGAGGGGTTTTTAATATTCTTTGGTGATAGAGCAGTAATGATTTGGGAACAAATTCTAATGCCTAGGTGGCTTTCGAGCTGGGGGAGTGCAGCTGTAGAGCTAATTCATTGCTGGTATGGTCTGAAGGAGTGAAAGGAGTTATTTTACATGGATGTGGGTTTTTTGACCCAGATGTCTTAGGGATGCTCTTGGGATACTGGGTATCTGTGTCCAGACCCTTCTGCCGCTGTGTGTGCTTGGCATGTCAGAGAACAGGGCATCTCAATGGTGCCCAGGAGAGCTGGGCTAAGAGCTGCTCCTGGCTTCCCTGGGGAACCTCTGGGCTCTGGCTATATGGGGAAGCTGCCCAGAGGCACCAGCTGTGGGCATGCTGGCTGTTTGTGGGGTGCTGCTGCTCCTCTCTGGAGAGAACTGGGCAAAGCATCTGGATGCTTTTGAGAGTCCTGTGGGTGCCTGTCAATGGTTTGAGGAAGTGCATTTGAGCTAGAAGTCTAGAGCAGACTCTTGCTGTGCTCAAGTATGCACAAAGATTTAGTTGAAGGCAATGAAACCGAGGTTAGTGCTCAGAATTACCCATTAACTTACACTTCTTGCTAAAGTGGGGCTTTAATGTGCCAGGTCTTGTTACCCTGTGCTCATGTGTTAGGTTTACTTGGCAGAGCAGGGCTTTGCAGGAGGGACTGTGCCATTGCCTGTGTGCATGGTGCTGTCTGGAAATGGGCATGGTTGCTCTGGGGCTCTGGAGTGCTCCTCTGCAGATCCTGAAAGGGGTTTGTGTGTGTGTGTGGGGAACTCTCCTGCTGACAGTCCTGGGAGTGGGGAGTGCTGCTGGCAGTTCCTCCCCTGCATGTCCCCCTTCCAACCCTGCTGAAATAATGGAACAAAGATTAAGTAATCGTCACCTTGGGCTTGTGGCGCCTGGCCCTGTGCAGCTGCAGAACCCGCACTGTGTGCCGGCTGCCTGGGGGGCTGCTGGGCTTGGAAGTACAGTTGGGAGAGGGGAATGTGGATCTGTGCAGGTGGCTGGTCCTCCCCCTCCCTCCTCCTGGGGAAAGGGAGTGGAAACCTGGAGAAATTCTGCAAAGCCAGCAGTTCCCTCCTGGGTGGTGGTCTCGGCTTTCTGCTCAAGTGGGACAGTGCTGGGAGCTGGTAGGGCTTGTGAAAGAAATCGTGATCAGCTTGGTATGACATGCTTGGGTTTGGTGCTTCCTGGAGCATCCTCAGGAGTGGCCTTGCTGGGGAAGGTCTCTAGCCCCTGGGCTGTGGGGTAGCCCTGTAAGCTTGCAGTTACTGCTCTGGAGCTTGGCCCAGGTGGGGTAACAGCAGAGCCTCTCTTTGCAGAGCAGTGCCTCTCTGTCCTGCTGCTTGTGCACAAATAAATATGTGCTTGCAAATAAATCCCCTCTTGTGAACACGTGTCGGTGGATTTGCTGACCCACCCTCAGGATGCCGTGGTATTTATTGGTGCATACTGGAGAACAACAGTTAACAGCAAGCCCTTTGCAACTGCTGTCTGATCGTCTCATCTTAATCCCTGAGCCACAGCTGGGGCAGAAATAATCTCCATCGGACTACGATGCATGTGAGATTCATGATAAAACCTGAACGGGATAAAATATCCCTCAAGCCTTTCTGGCTCTTGCAGAAGCCCCTGGCTGCAGGTGGAAGGCTGTAAGACCACCCACCCCCCAACCTCTTCTGCATAGTCCCCTCTCCTTTTGAGAAACTTCGTGGCATTTAGTCACTTTGATGTTTTTTTTTTTTCCTCTGCGGTGACTGCAATTTGAAACGCAGGGGTCCCTTACAAAAGGAGTAAGTGCTCAATGGGCTGTGTTAATATTCAGTGCCATTTACAATGGGTGTAGTTTGAAAAGGGGAGAATGGATGGTCTGGGAGCTGGGGGAGGAGGAGCTGCTGTGAGGGAAAATTCCCAGGGATGGGGAACCAGCATCTCAGTGGGCAGCTGAAAAAGCAAACACACCATCAATTGTTCTCTAGGAAAATCGACCATTATTGTGGGGTAGATAAAGCTTAATTTTTTTTTTTTTTTTTTTTTTTTTTTTTTTTTTTTTTTGCTCTGCAGTCGAGGTATGTCAGGTTTGGGGGTGGCTGAGCCTTGCAGGCATTTCTGCTTGGAGTTCAAGGTACGAAGGAGAAAATGGGAGGTTTATTGCCTTCTCCCCTTGCTTGCTGGCATCAAGAGGCAGCAAGCTAATACGTTTGGGAGCTCAAATGCTTCAACAAAGCGTTTCAGATACTAAAATGCTTCCTTGAGCATAGGTGAGATTTCACTCCCCCGCTTATAGTTAAGCTGGTGCTGGAGTCTTGCTCTGATGGGGATTTAGGCAGATGCAGAAGTGTCTTGCTGAGATGGAGCTTTAGGCTGTGTGAGCTCGACTTGGTGCAGGGAGGTCCCAGTGTGCTGGAAGGATGCTCTCCAGTGTGTGGTTCAAGGTGGCCTCCTGCTGAAGCACTCCCCCAGGTGCTGGAGCTGTGTCCTGGGTTCATCCATGCCTGTGCAGCTCCCACCAGCTCTGTGGGGCAGCCAGGGATGGCCTCAGCCATGCCCAGGCAATGCCTGCCTCTGGTTTCTTTGATCTCTTCAAGAGGGGTT
Organism: Porphyrio hochstetteri; assembly: GCA_020800305.1. Taxonomy (NCBI): domain Eukaryota; kingdom Metazoa; phylum Chordata; class Aves; order Gruiformes; family Rallidae; genus Porphyrio; species Porphyrio hochstetteri. Next base: position 11,735,828 of record CM036916.1, on the reverse strand, counting down.
AAAATTTTATCTTGAAATCTGGGTGGTTTCAAAACTTGCTGATGACTATCACCTCTTGGTAGCCAGCCCTGATGAAAACTTGTGTATTGTCCCTGACTTGTGTGTCAGGTGCACCCAGGAACTCAATTAGGGTTGCAGGGCTTTTAATTGATCTTGTTGGCTGCCTCATGAGACACCTGGCATCCAGTTAGCTCAGCTCATCAGCCTTTAATGTAATCATTTTGTGCTGCTAACCTAATCACCACGTGTGACTCCCTTGTTTTGCAATGTGTGGCTGGATGGGGTCATGTGGGTGAAGGGAGCAGAGATAATTTAGGTTAATCTTGCTGGGAAGAGCCGTCTGCAGAACATCCAGGCTCCAGGTTCATCAGCTCTGGGTGATGGGGCTGGGTGGGAATTTGCACCTCGTTCAGGGCAAGGGGAGTGATTTAGCATAGTATGGCTTTGAGTACCAGTGAATAAACATAACACCTTGTCTGGGTCGGTCTTTGGTGCAAGCCTGGGAGGTCCCTTGCTGGTTTTCAGTGGCAGAGGAGGGAAGGAGCAGAGCATGAGGCTGCAGGAAGAAGCTAGGGTGAACAAGCCAGCTTTCTTACTTCCTGCTATGTCCAGCTACTAAATGGTGGGTTAAGTAGTAGGGTTTTTTCCTGCTGTGTGTGAGGGCCCGAGTCAAGGACCAGGGTGCCATTGTGCTAGCACAGAGCACGAAATGCGTGGTGATATTGTAGCTGAGTCATCCATTAATAGTTAACCAAGTCCTGCACTGCAGCTCGGGTCCTTCAACCCCAGCCTCTTCCAGCCTCATAGCAGGACCACAACACATGTAATATGTTGTGTTCCCTCATCATACTTTCAGCGTGCTGTCTCTCAACCCACAGCTATATAATTTTGGCAAAGTCCAGAAGCAGGACCTGTTATTTTGGGGGCACTTTTTGAGACCTGGTGATGTGTTGCACCCAGTTCCAGGAGCATGGTTCACTCCTGAGCAGTTGCATTTTCAGTATGAGTAAGAACTGAAGGACTTGTCTCTAGCTGTAGCCATCTACCTAGAATATATTAACACTAGCCATGCTGGGTGGGCTGACAAGGTGATTGGCTCTTGGCACTTGTCAAACCTGTAGCTTGCTGCAGTGGTTTTGTGTGGATTTCAGCAGGAGAAGCCTCAGAAGCCCTTTGCATTGAAGAGTTTTACATAGAACTGCAGATTTACAAGATGTATAGTCCAGTGTCAGGCACAAATTGCATTTAAAAGTGTATTAGCTGCCTAAAGCTTTTGTCTGGAGCTGAAGTTTTGTGTGCAGGAGTTTATTACAAAACAGTCTTGATGTTGCTCATAATGAGGTAGTAACTTATGTGAATTTTCCTTTGGTGTCCTTTTTCTTGGACCCCTGGGGCAATCTCAGTAACTTTGGGAATCTGCAGAGGTGCAACTTAAATGCCTATCCTGCAGCCTGTGTAGGGGAGTGGGGGCTCATTACCACAGGTGTTTCCCTTTTGTTGAAGGCACCTGTTTTTTAGATGAATCCTTTCAGATTAGAAAACATCCACTGAGTTCAGTGGGGACTTTGGCTGTGAAATCTTTCTCTGGACCACCTCTTCCAGTTGGTGGGTTAGTGCTCAGGATGAGCTCTGGGGTGCAAGGAGGAAGTGAGAGCGGGGCTGTGCTGCTTCCCCACATGAATACGTCCTCACTACTGATGTGTCTCCCTGGTTGCCCAAAGCCTGTGTTGGAATGGGCACCTGCCAGGATGGGACCCTGTGCTGTGAATGTTCCTCTGCCCCAGAGTTCACCACCAGCAGCTAATGAGCCCCTCTTCAAACACTGCCCTACAAGTTCCAAGCATTTTGCCTAGCCAGTGTAGACTGGGCTGGTTTATAACTGCACTTAAAGTCTGTTTTAGCCTGCTGAGTGCCAATATAAACACAGGTTTTCCATGTTATCTATCATCTAGAAAACACTTCTGGAAAGTGACTGCTGGGCAGTGGGCTGGTGCTCACAGTGTGTGGCAGTGCTGGCCTGGTGCCGTTTGATCACTGGCACAGATGGGTGCTGGGCTGGAAGGTGTTGAACTGGATGTGCTGTGGGCTTGATGAGAGATAATCAGATGGAGATAGGCTTTATTGGGTGTTGTGTTAAAGGATGTGGTGCTGGAGGTGCCCCAGGTGTGTAGGTGCTTCATTGGTGGGGCTTGCTGTAGGTGATGTCCCTGTAGGGGTGGTGTGAGACTGTGTGGATGGGAGAGCTGCTGTTCTGTGTATCATGGGTAATAAAACAGCTATCACAGGAGACAGCTTGGCTGGAGGCCCTGTGAAAAACTGCCCCTAAATGTGTTCCAGTTGTCCAAACAGTGGTGCCTCTCCTTCCTCCAGTGCCTGGGGAGCAGCCTTTGCTTGCTTTGCTGCAACTCACTGCCAGCAGTGCTTAGCCAGCTGTGGTCCACCCAGGTTTGAGAGCTGTGAAAAGGCACCAGTAGCTTTCCTTTAGCATAGACCCTAAAAAAAAAAAGTGGTCTGAGCAGCATGGGCTGTTCCTGCAGCAGCCTGGCACATGAGCAGGCAACTTGGCTCTTCCCCAACATGAGCCAGATCATTCGAGCTTGAAGGTATACGGAGTCTTTCAGGGTTGTCCCCTTCCTCATCGGCCTTTGCAGCCTGAGGGAGATGTAGGGGGTGGAGAGTATGGTGGGGATGCACGTATACCCAGTGTCAGCAGTGGCCTCTGCCATTTGCAAAGGGTGAGGAGGTATCTATGATCTTGGTGGTGCCTGGGCCGGTGTTTGTGCCCTCACCATGCTGGTGAGCCAGGAGAGCATGCCCAGCTCTGCTTGTCCATGTATCTCACTGTAAGCCTTCTGTCTCCTGAACCAAGGGACAAAGCTACAGCCACACTTGTATTTCATTTGTTTTGGCAAAATGGGGAGGCTTCTTCTGTTCTGGGAGATTTAATGATGTCTTTATGATGTCTTATTTTGAAAGGTGTCATAATGCTTAGCAAAGGGAAGGTGGAAAGTATATTTTGTGCTGTTCCTATGCACTAGTCCATAAACAACTCTCTTCCTTCTCTTTCATCTCTAAGCGTGCTTGGCTTTCAAATGCATTTAGATTCCCAAAGTGGGGCACATGTGCTTCATTAAATCAGTAAATAAAGATAGCATGTATTTTTAGACCTCTGATTTGGAAGCCTTTGAGAGTTGTGCTGCCTTTATCATTTCACAGGGTTTTAACCCCCTTATATACCTTCCTTGCCACTTTCCAACCTTTATTGAGATGATTGCCATCCAGAAGCTTTTGAGACTGACAAATTTAAGAGGTTTGAATGACTCTGTCCATAAAAGCACATGATTGAACTTCTCCTGCTATAATAGATTAGAAGAGTTTAGTGACGATAGTAAAACAGTGCCTGGGCAGAGTCCACCTCTGCTGTGCGTGGGAGAAGTCTTCTGCTTTAGGATGACTGCAGAGCTGAGGCCTCACCTCTGATTTCTGATCTCTTTTGAGTGGTGTCACTTGGTTTGTTGCCTGTTGAAGAAGCCAGGACCCTGCCTCTCCAGCCCACAGGGACGTGTGTGGGACTCGCTTCAGCCCCTGCAGTTCTAGTAAATGTCTGTTTATCTCCATGTCCAGCTCCCCAGTGAAGCTGCTTGGCTTTTGACTTCCAGGTGAGCTGAAGCCCTTCCAGGAGCTCCAGTTTTATTCTTACTGACCTTACCAGCAGATGTGGACTGGACTTTGAGTTAACTTCCTTGGACAGAAAGTCATACAGAGCTGACAGGATGTGTTTGCTTTATACTTAAACAGCAGTTGGCCTTGCTTCTCCCTGCTTTAACTATCTGAGGCAGGTACTGCTTTTTACCCAGGTTTCCTGAGAAAGGAGGCTATGTAATGTTGGCCAACTTCAGTTTGAGGTAAGACTTCTCAGCTGAAATGCTCAAAGTCAGCAGGCTGGGAAGGGTGGCTGTGCCAGTATCCCCACCAAGGGACTGGAAGCAGTGTGAGGTTACCCTGTGTTGTTTGATATACATGTATGGGAATGGTGTCACTAAACCATCCCTGCAGGAGCAGCAGATGTTGGAGACATGTCTGAGTGCTGTGCTTACCTCTGCTCAGAGGTTGGTGAAGAAGGGGGCTTAGACTTTGCCTGAGATTGTGCTGGCTTTAACTGATACCTGTAGGTAGGAGTGAAGTGCTGGGTTACCCCATTCCTTGTTCCTGTGAGCAAGGGATGCTGTAGGGGCAGCACCCAAATCCTGGCCTATTGCTCCACATACAAAGCAGTGCCACCTGGGCAGTGTTTCAGCCAAGGCAGCAAGCCCTTGTGACTGCTATGGCCACAGCTGGGCATAGTTTTTGGTGACTTGCTGCTCCCCTCTTGGAGTAGAGTTTCCAGGAAGATAATGCCTTCATGGCCTGATGGGTGCAGTCACTGCAGGTGGGAAGCTGTGGTCCTGGGTGTCTGCATTGCCCTGTGGCAAGGCAGGGACAGCTGCCTGAGACTCCTGCCTGCTTATGGGGTCTGGGCTTTACAGCAAGTGTGGGCAGAGCCACACAGCTGGGCAGCATCCTTGGGAGATACCCAAGGCCAAGCTGTTTACTATAATGTTTCTATCTCATGGTCCTTAGCACTTGTCTCAAGTGCTACCACTTTGTGCTCTGACTAAGGAGAGCCTGACGAGCTGTCCTTTCAGCTGCCAGGGACACTTGGACAGTGCTGCATCCTTCTGTGCATCTCCAGGCTTGCTCCAGCTCCCAGGCTTTCCTTTTATTCTAATCACATGAGCTTTTTCTGGTACCTTCCCCCTGTGCCCCTCTGCCCATGCTGTCTGCAGGTGATGGTCCCTTTGGGCAGCAGTTGCTGTGATGAGCTGGAGGTGTGGGCAGGCTGCCCAGGGCTCTGGTTACTGCTGATTACTTTGTTTGCTTCACCCTTCAGCTGCAGATGCTTGAGCCAACTCAGAGGCGAGGCTGTGAGCACTCAGTGTGCAAGCTGTAATGCTGGTGTGAGGCTTGCTGGGAACAGCCTGTGTGTGATTAAGCTATGTAGGCCTGTTGTGGTTTTTTAAAGTCAAAACAACACAAATGCACCTTTTTTGGGGGGAGGAGGAGGCAGCTGAACCCTTTTGGGTCTCTGTGCTAACTAATGTTTGAGTGGCATGGCTAAAAGAGGAGGAATTCAGTGCAGATTTATGGGCCTGTGTGTTTGGAGACAAAATGGGGAAGTTCCCTGTCCAACAATTTCCAATTGCTTCCTCTATGGTTTCCTGAGTAGTTCTGCCTGCCTGTTACAAAGCTGACTGCCAAGCTGTTGCAGATGCATCATCCCTCCAAACTCCCCTTGGCCCACCATCTCCTCGGGCTGCTCTGCCCCCTCTCTTTGGGCTCCCTGTACCTTTTGTGGTGGCAGGAGAACTTGTGACCCCCAGGAAGATGACTTGCTGCTGTGATAGTAACAGTGACAGCCCTTGTGGGACCGGGGTGGCATGGGGAATAGATTGAAAATGTGGTGTTCTGTTTTGGGGAGGCTGTGATCTGTTGTAGCTGAAATGCCTTTCGATGGCTCTCCTGCCCTGTCAGTTTGAGATGCAGAATCCCTCTGTGCTTGCTTGGATGGCTTTGGAGCCACCTGGATGTGCTGGTCCTAGAGGAGTAGAGCCAGTCTTTCTTCTGGTGTTCCTGTGGTGTGGGGAAGAGGGCTGTGAGGTTTCCTGTGTAGGTCTGGGACCCCAGGAGCAAAGGTGGAGGGTGAGCTAGGAAGGAGCCCTCCAACACTTCTGCTGAGGCTTTGGTTGCTGGTGCCTTCTCTGTGCTGTGCTATGTGGCTGCCTCCATTGAGGGCTCTCAAGTACAGGTGAACAAACCATATCCTGCATGTGTGTAATACTGCCCCAGAAGCACTGTCAAGTGTGTGGCTGTTTGAGCTGTGCCCAGCCTGCCACACTAGTTGCTCTCCACCCTCAGTCTGCATGTGGCCTGGCGCTGTGATGCTGCTCCCCCAGGCCTGGCAGTCAGGAGTTCAGAGCATCCCTCTGGCCCTGTCTTGATGTCTGCTGGGACTCCTGGGGAGCAGGGCAAAACAAAGTGACAAGCTAGTGCAGTGTGAGCTGGGCTGCATTTCAGTTCCCACTGGCAGATTGATGGTTTGAGCAAGGCTCTGTAGCCTGCAAATGCTCCTGTAACTACAGCAGTGAAGATCCCTCTCACCCACCATAATCTCAGGAACATGAGGCTTCATGGATGGGCTAGAGGTCTAGTCTTCTCAATTTTTGGGGAGTGCAGTGGATATTTCCAGAGGACAGCTCAAGTATTGTCCTGGGAGTGGTGCAAGTGGAAGACCCAAGTGTGTACTTGCCCTTTGGTGCTTGTGGGTGGGAAAGGTATTGGGAAGTGGCTGGATCCTGTCTGGGGTGAAGACTCTGCCCAGAACTCTTTCACAGTGTGATCATCTCCGTGAAGGCCAAGAAAACTTGATCTGAAATTCTGAGTTTGTTTATTCATTCCTAACTCCAGCACTGCTCTGAGGAGAGCCCATGGAGGCCACCAGCCTTGCTAAGCACGCAGCCTGTCCTGGCACAGCAACATTCCTGTGCTGGAAGGAAGTGTTTGGGTGATTATTTGAAATGCATCAGAAATCCCACACTTCCTTCAGAGTTTTGACTCTTGCATTTTTCTCTTCTTGGGCAGCCTTCAAAGCTTTCTGTAGCATTGAGGGGAACACATTGGTTTCCCTTTGCCCACGTGTCAGCATTCTTGAACAAAGCAGCCTCAGGATTTGTGGAGCAGATTCTTGAAATTCTGTAAGTGTTTTGAGCCAGAAGAAGTTTCCAGAAACTGCCTGAGCTAACAAAAAGACTTGGTAGGACTTGGGCACAGCTTGGGGGAAAATAAGGCATTTTTATCCCTCTTTAAATGATCATCATTCCAGTCAAAACCACCATCCCTGTTCTTGGGTGCTGCTGTGCTCCTCCACCTTGTTGCTGTTAAACCACAGCTGTGCTTAGTTGCACAAACCAGATGAAGATGATGATAGGCATTTTCAAACTGAGGTTTGCCCTGCTCTCGCTCTGACTTCCCTGTGATCCCAGCAGTGTCATTTGAGGCTGTGCCTGAGGAGGGGTTAGATGATACCTGAAGATAGAGGCAGGTGGAAGGGAAGTGAGTGCGTATGGCAGCTCGTGTACCTGCAGGCACTGCAAGCCTGATAAAGCCCCTGGGGATGTTCTCAGCGTGTCTGGGGTGATTCAGTCTTGTGGTCTCCAGCACCTCATAGTCTATATCCTGCAGCATTCATGTGTTGCTGTCCTGGTCTGTTGTGGGTGCTCCAAATATATGTTTGTGATGAGTTTTCTGTGGAAGAGCTCAGTGGGAGCTGCTGCTTTGCCCAGAAATGTGGAAGTGCTGCCTCTTCCCAGTGTGGCCAGCAGTGATGCTCTGAATGGAGACCATGACTGCAAGCTTTGCTTAGGCTTTAGGAATTGGGTATCTGTTCCCATGAGTGTTTTATTACAGGTGGGAGGATGAGTGACTGGGAAGGGGATGTGCAGTGCTGCACAACTGAGGCAACTGCAGAGAGGTGTTGGGAGGCTCCTGTGTTTGGGACTATTGACCCATGTATCGGTCTCATTTCTGAAGGTCAGATCAGTTACCCCAGTACAGACCCATTGCTATTTTGAACCAAATGTGATTTCTGGGGGTTTTTGTTTTTACTAAGTGCATGTCTAGTGTGCTCAGAGACTGGTGTAGGACTAGTCTTGGAAAGGAGGTTTGACTTAAACTGCAGTTGCTGATCAATTCCCTCTTACCCTTCCCCCTTTTCCCATTGAAGAGAAGAACCACTTCAAAGGCTCAGATGTGTTGGTGCCAGATGCCATGCAGTTATTGTTAGACGAATTTGAAATGTAATTGAAAACAACCCTTTGTTCAGCCCAGCCTATCTGGCTGTAGGCTTCCACTCGTGACCGAGATGGGTGCTCAGCCTCCTCTAGATCTGGTGTCTGCACACTCATTGTGGCAGACAAATTGCCCATGAATTCCCTTACATCTGGTAAATGTTTGCAGAATCTGGAAAGTGTATATTTTAAGGAGTTGTTTTACCTAGGAACCCATATTGATGTTCAAAAGTTACTGGCACGTTTGTGGAATTTCTTGCAGCAATAAAACACATCAAATTGGTCTTGGCAGGCTAATTGCAATAGGGATTCTCCGAGTCCAGGTTCCTCTGCTTGGCAAGCACAGAGTTGTCCTGCTTCTGAGATTTGTCTTTCCTGTGGCATGTTGTTTGACATATCAAAAACATTTATAAAAGCATGAATGGGAGAGATGTCGGCATTCATTTTTGTTTTACTTGGTGTGGAAGCACAGGCTGGAGTTGGAGGTATATAATCCAGCCTGGTTAGCTCTCGTGGTGAAGTCCATGAGGGTAGAGGCTTCTGGGGAGCCCAGCAGACTTCGTGCTTTGTGTGTAGTAGCCCTTGCCTGATGCTGAGCAGTTTGCAAATGTGGTCTTGTGGTGTATGAAAACATGGTATGTGGTTGCAAGATGCACCAGGTATTCTAGATTCCTGGTTTTTTGTAGTTATTTTCCATATATGACCTAGAGTGCACCAGGTCTGGCTTGGACCAGGATTTGAACTGCTCATGTGCATGTGAACCTGGGGTATAGCCTTGTGGCTTGGAGGCCAACCCATGCTCTTGAGTTCTGGAGTGGCTTTGCATGACTGCACAGACATCACTATCTCATTTGCTGCAGGTACCTGGACTGGACCTTCCTTGGTGCTGGAGTGATGATTTGAGGTGTGAAACCCATTAGTACAGCTGAGAGCACAGTGGGGTGCAGGGGACTGTTTTCCTTATGGAGGTTACTCCTGAAGCTGAACTTGGAGAAATGGGTCCCTCTGAAATTGAATAGGTCCTTGAGCTGCACGACAACTGCTGAATTTGGGGGTTCTTTTCCTTTCAATGTGCTTCCCCTACCAAAAGCACTACCCTCATCATATATGGCTGCCTGTCTGTTGTTTATTATCCCTGTTACACTGTGGTTAGTGCTCACACATGATATTTCTTTGGTTTCAGTACAGACTGAGCGGGTTGTCTGCCACTGGATCCAAAAAATGTAAACTATTTACAAATGAAAAATACTCTCTGGTCTTAAAGCGCTGTGGTGTTCCTCTCTCCCTCCAGCATGTGCACATTTGGCTCATCTTGTGTAATCCCACTGATGTAAGTCCAGATCTCGAACAATTTATGGGATTGGGCCTGTCTGGAGAAATTTTGACATGACCTTGTGCTCATGGAGGGGAGAACACGAAGCAATAGCGATAAAAGGAGTGGAAAAATGTTAGTTGGCTGTGTTGCATTTGGTGCAGATATGGGCCCAAACTCAGATAAACCCTTCTTCAGGGTTCAGGGATTCTTTGTTTTGGTTTTCCAGTTGGGCTCATCTCCATCACAAGCAGGTTCTGAAAAGTTGGGACAAATTTATTAATCTGGCTTAAAGTGACCTGAAGCAGCTAGAGTGCTTTTTAATGCTCATTACAATTAAACTGCTTGTCCTCTGTCTGTCAAGCATGAGCTTAGTTTTACATTGAACTAACAACCTATGTTTAGTCTCCCTGGGAAGAAAAATAAGATGGGATTTAATAACCTATTAAGGGAGGCTGGGGTAGGCTTTCTGTGCCTGTCTGGGAAGCAGAGCAGGCGATGATGCTGGGTGGGCTGGGAGTGGACAGGCTGGACCACAGCTGAAATGGTCAAGCCTAGGGGAAGGAGGAGACTGTGAAGTGAATATGGGGTGTTTAATGGGGAGCTTGTTGGCAGCAGCTGATGGGCTGCTTTTCTAGAGAACAAGGGGGTTTAAGCCAAGTGCTGTCCTGGTTGGGATGAGTGCTGTGACTCATGGCAGGGACACCCACGGACCTACATCTACATCAATCTATTCAGCATTATTGTATTTCGTTGAATCACCAGCTTCTGCTCAAAGCTGGGAGACTAGGGGGTAGCTGAATAAAACAACTGGGACTCTTAGGGGGCTGTCTGTTGCCGACATCCCAGCTAGAAATCATTCACATAGAAGCAGTGGAAACTCTCACATCACCAGTGTGCTTAGGCAACCCTTGCCATGTCGCTGTGATCAGTCAGTCTGTAAATTGTGCAAAGATTTCCCGGTGTAACTGGTGCATTCAGGAGTAAAGTGTAATGAGAGTAAATGTGGTGTAGATGCCAAGTTTTTCTCTGGCCTCTGATTGCATTGATGGTGATAATCTGGTTCTGTAAAACCCAGTTGGCAGGAATATAGGGTCTGGGCTTTTAAATCGAGTATATAGGAGCACCTAAACACATTTGCACTTCTGTCCCCCCTCCAAGACAGTGCTTGCTGGAAAAGGCTGTTACAGCCTAGCTGGGGCTGTGAAATGAAGCCTTTAATGTCCTGATTGCATATTAATGAACAGCCAAGCAGGCAGGAAAAGCAGAGAGTGAGAAAGCCAACAGTATCAGCGTGAACTTTGCACTCCAGAAAGTGAGAAGTGATGTCGGTGAAAAGAGTTTATTGCACAAGTGGAACGCTGCAGTGTGCTTGCCCAAATTTCTGTGCTAGTAAGCAGAGGAAGAAAATTGGCTAGTGGAGCTCTGGTGGATTCCCATTAACCCTTTCTGCACCCCTTTGAAATGCTCCCTGCTCACATATGTTTTGGCAGTGTGGATGCTCGCTCCTGAGTGCTTGGTGTGCTGTGGCTGGCGTACGAAGCTGTAATGTCTCTTGGAGCACATGGAGTTACACTCCACATCTGGTTTGTATCACCTTCAGTGGGTTTTATTGCAAGCTGTGGTGCAAAGCCTGCACCCTTCTTGCCTGGTTTTGTTCCCCAGCATTGGGCAAGTGAGAACTCAACCTGCCAAAATTACAAAATTAGCTGGTAGATGCGTTAATGTATTGGATACTGATAGTGGTATGCCTTTCCTGGTACTTGGCAGAAATTGGATATCTTGGATCTTGTCTCCTCATCAGCCAAGTTTCTTAATCCTGAGCTTGTTACCAAGTCCCTGGGATGTGGTGGTGTTTAAGGCCTCCCTGCCTACTTGGAAGGGGAGGCTGGTCCCTGCCAGCCTCCTGCTGTGGGCGAGTGCCTGTGGTGGCATATCCCCACGGGGTGGTTGGGGATGGACCTGCAGTTGGGGCTGGGGGCTGGTGGTTTGTCAGTTGTCTCGATTATGTCTTTCTGTTCCCCAGCTCCCTCCAGGAATGTGCAGTATTTGGCGCGGGGGCTTGTCTGCTGTGCACCCAGGGATTTTTCCAGCAGAACATTGGGAGTATTTAAAATGATCTAGCAATTATTTTCCAACTTTTTTTTCTTTAAATTGGCCCTGGGCCAACTTCTGCTTGTGTCTCATGCACAAAGTGGGTTTGAAAAATGTTGTTGTTTCTTCCTCTCCCCACATTTAAACATTTCGGGAATGTCAAGTCTTGTCAGCCTTGGCTTTGCTGGGGAAAAAAACCAACAAAACCAAACCATGAGGAGCTTGGGGATGTGTTGTTTTTCGAATGTGATCTCAAAACCCTGAGGGAAGGTAGGGCAAGGAGGGGAAGGAGCAGGTCGTTAACAAAAGCTTCCTTTATCCCCAGTGTTACCCAGGCACTGCCATTAAATAGCAGCAGCCCCACAAATTCACCCAACCTGACTTGGTTCTCCATTGTCTGGTTCCTCCCTTTATCTCATGCTCTCATTCTGCTGGTTCTCTGCTAGCGCCTTTGCAGTGTTTTCTAAGGCTGATAATCCCCAAATTTGTAACACAAGCCTGTTTGGAAGTACAGACAGATGAAGAGAAGTCTGTCTTCACCAGGCTTGGCTGTTGCAGTTACTCACAGTTGCTGGTAGCATGCGTGGAAAAGAGCAGATGAAGTCTGGTTTCCCAAGCCTTTCTGTCTCCAGGGCTGACTTAACTTTTTAATTGGGTTCTGCAGAGTTCTCCTGTTATCTCTGCATTGTATTTTAGCATTGCCCTCCTTCCCTCCTGGCTGTCTGTGGTGTACTTGATTTTATGGTTTTTGGGAGCACGTGGGGCTGCCTGTTCCCTGTAGCCCAAGCTGGGGGTGAAGGCTGTGTGTTGGACACTGCCTCCCCAGTTCTGCTGCCCAAGAGGAGCTTGCTCACCTTCCCACCCCTCTAGTCTCATCTTGGTTTTCAACTGTTTGGGATGAGCCTCGTCCTCCTTGGAAGCAAAGCTACAAACAACCTTCTCCCCTGATCTGCAGTGTTTTTAGCAGGATACACAGAAATTTGGTGACGTTGGTGTGTTTATACTTTCCTTTGTGGAGCCACGTAAGAGATGCTTGGGGTTTCAGAGCTGCTTGCCAGTCTTCCAGGCAGTTTTTCATGAAAGGTAGCAGCAGACACCTGCTCTCAGCTTTCCTCTTGCTTCTCCCAGTGTGCTGGGGTTGGTGTGCCTTGTCACCACCACCAACTGCCCCTATGGATGCTTTTGGGTGCTGTTGGAGGCAGCGGGGAGTGTGCCAAGCTCTCTGAGCTGGTAGTTAGACCTCGACCCCCTGTGCCTGCTGCTTGGCTGGACTTTGGAGCTGAGCTCTCAAAGCTGGGGGGGGAGGAGGGAAACCATGAAGAAGGAGGAAATGTTTGTTTAGTTCCTGATGCAGTGTAAGGTTCAGAGTGAGCAGATTGTGAAACGGTGTGGAGCAGGGAAGTGCTTTGCCTGTGGTTTGCAGATAACGTGTGTGGACCAGGCAGCCAGCCTGAGCTCAGGCTGCAGTGGCTGAGCAGGGGGCAGTGGGGCTGCTTTGGTTTGAATTTTAATAACCTCTACAATTCTCCCTCCCTCTGAAGAGTGATTCTTTTTTATTAAGGCATCCCCTTATTTGGCCTGAAACACAGGCTGTGTTCTGGCTTTAACAATCAGGATTAATTTAAAATGTGGGCAGGCAGGGGGAGCAGTGGGCAGCATGAACCCCCCTGTCCTGCATTTCCTCTGCTGTCGTGGGGCTCTGTCTTCACCCTGTATGTGTCCCAGCCCAGCTGTCTGCTGCCCTTGCTGCTTTGCTGCTATAAATTAGGTGGTGGTGTGTTCCTGCCTGGACTGGGTGGATAATTGCTCTGGGCAGGTTTACTGTGGGGAGGTGTGAAATGCCTGCTGTCTGGGTGCCCCCCTGGAAGCAGAGCTGCAGTTGGGCTGGGAAGGGAGGGAGAAGTGTAGGAGAAGAGATGTTTCCTTGCTGTGGGGAAAGGGAGCTCTTTGGGGAGGAAAGCAGTGATACCTGTCCCTGGTGGGTTGAGAGTGGTGAGGTGTGGAGCTCTGGTGACCTGGCCTGTGCTTGAAAGCATGTGGTGGGTGCTTGGAAGGAACCCTGTGTGTGTGTGGTCTGTGGTCCCGGGACTGGGTGACACCTGTGACTTGCACATCTTGGGAGTGTGCTTGTCTGTCAGCTGCAGAGCATGTATTGAGGAGCTCTGCTCTGGCATCCCACTGTGTCTGGAGTCTCAGGCTGTTTTCCTTATTAAGGATGAGGGGAAGAAGGTGACGAAAGAGCTGTTCTCTGACATCAAATATCCTAGGGGTTTCACAGGAAAGTGTGGACATTGTTTGAGATACCAGAAGCTGTATGGAATTGGTGGATTCAGTCAGCACTAAATCACTCTTAGGTGGCTTGGCTAAGCCTTGCTTGCCCTCTGCCCTGTGCTGGAGGAGACCAGGGACTGCCAGAGTTGGCCTGGTGCCCCTGCTGCATGATGGGTGGGTTGATGCACAATGGGGGGTCTGTAAATGCTCAAGGTAAAACTGATCAGGTGTTCAGTAGGCTCTTGCCATAACAAGAAAGCATTTGGGCTGCTGATGCCCCTGTAGGTGGTGGGACAGTAAATGCTCTCCTTTCCTGCAGAGGTGTGTTCAGCCATCACAGAGGGCTTGCTTTTTTGGGCAGCCTTGCAGACTTCACATCTTAAAGGAGATTTCAACTTGTTCAGGTGGTGTTTAACAGGCTAGGATGCCCTGTGGTAAGGCTTTATTTGAAGTAGTTGTCTCAGCAGCGAGGGTGCTGTCCCATCTGCTGCTGTGCTGTGGTCAGCAGCAGGCAGCTGCCCCCTCGCTGCTGCTTGGCTAGCCAAGCTTAGCTGTCAGAGCTCTGTGGGGAGAGCAGGGCAGTGGCTTCATTGTGAACAATGCCCTTAATTCCATTGCTGACGAGTATTTTGGATGTATAGGTTCCTAAAACTTCTGTCCATCATGCTCATGCAGATGGCTTCCCTGCTCCTGGCTGCCCAGGCTTACGGGGTTTCCTAGAGGCTTTTCCCCTGGGTTTGGAGGAGCTTTGTCTCTGCAGGCACACACATGCACAGGTTTTTCTTCAGCCAAGTCCTTCCCAGCCTGAAGTTGCATTGCTCTTTCATTACCTTGTGGGCCAGCATCCAATTTGGAGCATGGGAGTGATTACACTTTTTTGATCCTCCTTTTTTTTTCCTTTCTAACTGAAAACCAGCTTGCTTTTTCCCCAGCAGAACCAAGCAGGAACCTCACAGGTAGGAGTTTCCAATCAATTTCATAAAGTTATTAGTAAACAGAAATGGTAAATTTTCAGTAGTAGCAACACTTCTAAAAAGCTTGCTTACAAGGAGTTTATTGATTTAGCAAATAGGTGGATAACACAGGCCTGGAGGTGTATGAGGGTTAATATGTAACCATTAGACTCAGTTGGACACTTTTCCTGTGTTCATATAGCAATTAAAGCTTATAAACCCATGGAGAGTGTGTTTTGTGTGGAGTACAATAAGAACCTTTATCCCAGAAGAGACTTTTGTGGAAAGGTGCAGTTTGTGTGACTGTATTCACGTGGTTTGATGTAAACACAGGGCTATGGGAGGGAACCTGGCTGCTAGAGCTTGTTCTCAGGCTGGGTGCAGTATTGCCCTGTATTGACTTGCCTACTGATGGCCAGTTGGGTATGTTGGAGTTAGTGTCACTCTGTAGGCAGTGGTTTATTGCCAGCCTCCTGAGCTGAGGGCTGTGTCCTTGCTCTAGACAGATTATCTTTTGGCTCTTGCCCCTGTTTGTGTGGGGTTTGTCTCAGAACAACAAAGTTGCTGGGGAAAAAAACCCTGAACAAACAGCTATGAAACAGCTTCTGCTGGCTAACCTGATCAAGAAGTAAAGGTCTCACAGCTCAAGCCCTGTCCTGGTTAATCCCATAGGAACTCGAGTTCTGTGGGAATGTGGAAAAGCCTTGTTTCTCTTCCTTACTGTTTTTCTCCATACAGTGTATTTCATGGAAAGCAAAGACTGATCGATACATTGGGTATCTGGTAGGTGGAGCTTTTTTTAAGCTGTAGCTCCTCTTCTTGTCGAAAATGAAGGCTGAAAAAGACTTGGATTTTACAGCACCACCTTCTCCATGCTGTAGCATGTGGATAGTGGGGGATAGATGATGGACAGCCTTGCTCAGTTTGTGTAATGGTGATTGCAGAGCTCCAGGCAAATATTGACACCAGATTTCTTGGCATACATGCCGTTTCTGAGATGCCCTAGGAGCAAAAGATCAATGAACACTGGTGAAGGATGCATGAAGCATCTCTTCCTGGGATGGTGGTGAAGGGAGAAGCTCAGCAATAGTGGTGGAGCTGAGAAAGAGGTGTGATGCTAAAGGGAGTTTTGCCCAGAAATGCTGTGGTACCACACCATGAGGTCTCTACCAGATGGATGGTCTGGCAAATGGAACACCTTGGTATGTCTGCACTGCCAGTCTGGCACTGTTTGGGATGCATGGATCTGCTCTACTCCTTGCACTGTAGGGCAGCTGTTGCTTCTTCACATTATTTTGTGAAAAAACCCAAACAAAACAACAAAAACCAAACCCAGAAAACCAAAACAAAACCCACCCTCCCAAATAAAACCCAACTCCCAGCCACAGAAAGGGAAGAAATCGTAAAATTGTGTTTTCCATCAGCAGCTGGCTGCCTGGGCTTTGAGCCGGGGCAAGGGTGTTTCGCTGAGCACGTGTGAGAACCTGCTCTGTGCTGCAGTTCTAGAGAATACACCAGAGGGTTGTTAACTTCAGCCAGATACCTCTGTAGTAGGGCTTTGTAGCACAGTCTGGACAAAAGGTTACAGCAGGCAGTCGTTCCTGCAGTGTTATTTCCTACACAACACTCTGGAGAAAGTTCAGTGTCACTTAGTTAACTTTCACAGAGCCATTTCCTGTAGGTTTTGTTGAAGAAAAGCAGGATTATGTGTTTCCAGTTGCAGTAAAGTTATTTTCCCCTATAAAATGCACTACAATTTATTTTTACACAATTTTCGTTGATTTGGGAAAGGCTTTTGGGGGGAGCCTGTGTGTTTGGGAGATTCAGAAAGTGGGTTTTTTCATGCTTTGCTTGCTGTTACAAATTGAGGTGTTTTTCTTCTTCCTGGGGTGTTGCTGTAGCTGAGCCAGGCGTGGAATAGAGTCTCCATCAGCTCGTGCTCCCACGTGGCTGTCACTTGGTGGCCTGTCTAGCCCAGGGTCCTGCTTCTCATGATGCCTGGTTTTAGGAAGGACTGAGGGAATGGCAGCTGCAGATCAGGCTGTGACCTGCCTGGAGGAGAAGGAGTATCTCTACTTGGTGGTTTCACAGATGTGGTAGTGAGCTTGTGGGTGTTTCTTTTCTGTGGCTTTTCAGCCACACCATGTGCTGTTACCCTTAGGTCTCCTTGGACATGTCCTTTTTAATCATCTCTCCCATGACACTGATTGTGGGATGTCTTGGCTTCTCCATCATGGCTCATCTTGGGTTTTCTCCATCTTTTGCATATGGAGTGCTGCACTCTTCCATTTCTATCTGTGCTTAGAGCAATGATTTTCACAAACCCTAAGAATTAACTCTTCCATGGTAACCAGAAATGGTGATACTTCTTACTCTCTTCATAGAGCTTAATTTACCTACACTGCAGAGGTTTGAATTCTCCAAGCAGGAGGATACCTGTGGTCCCACCATTCAGTGGGACCTTGGGAGCACATTCTGTGTCCGTGCTTTTCAAACAATCACTTTTCTGAGCTCAAGGCATTGGTGCACAGCTAGTGTGCCTTTTGCCCTCAAGAGGTGCAGAGTGAGTGGATGGAAGAGTTCCTTGGCATGGTGCAGGGACCACTTGGAAGAGCAAAAGGGTATTTCTGTTCTTGGCCTGACTGTAGTGTTAGCTTTTCTGCTGTCAGTGTAGCCAGATGCCCACCCTGGTGGAGTTTTTTTATGGGACTTCATGTTTTCAGAGGCCATCAGGCAGTTTTTTGATGGACTCTACTTTGGGCTATGCCTGGGAGAGGTGGGCTCAAAGCAGGAGGGAAGGATCTGTCTGTGTCTTAACATTGTCTGACAGACCTTGTTGTTGGATGCAGCCTTTGTTCAGATGATGTTCTCTGTGCTTGAAGCTGAGTCTGGAGCCTCCACTGGCATCTTTTGGTGGACAGAAACTAATATATATATCTTTAAATGCTAAATGGAGCAGTATGGTTCCAGTAATAATACCTAAAATAAGATACAATGAGCTTAACAAGTACCTCTGAATTCTGAAGTCTTGCAAGAGGTTGAGCCCCTGATTGCTTCCTTTAGCAGAAGAGTAGGGAAAACATCCCCTTCCCATCCTCCTAGCCCTCTACAATGTGGAAAGGATAAAAAAAATCTGTGGAAGAGAAAGCTTGTTCCTTGATTCAACCTTAATGGCATCTGCCCTCTCTTTGAATTAGCTGTGATGCTTTTAGCTGAGAAATTGCACAAATCTCAGGGAGTTCATTGAGTAATAAATCAAGGCATCCATCCAGTGAAGTACATCATAGCTCTTTGAAGTAGATTAAAAAATACCTCCCTGATCTGAAGGCGACACGTGTGCTCAGCTTTGGTGCCTGACTGATGCTAATGTGGGGTTTGAGCTTAGCTCAACCTCCAACCAGGAGTGTGGAGAGCTGGAGCAAGTGTGGGCTCCTTAACTAGCTGCTTCCCCATGCCCTCCCCTCACCAGGACTGACAGTTTAGACAAGAGGAATAAAAAGCTGCAGCCCTTGGAATTAGTGGCTGACTTTTAATCAGGGGAAGTCCTGTGATAGAGACTTCAGGAAAAGGAAGCTCATTTTCAAAAATCTTTCTAAAACTTTATTGGCGAAACTTTTCCTTTTTTCTGAGTCTTCCTGCAGTTTGAGTTGCACTAATAGAGAAGTCTGGCTTTATAAGTGGAAGGAGCTGAAAACCAGCATCAATAAAAACTGTAAAGCTCTCAAACACTTTTAAATACTGCTTCTTTAGAAGATGTGGCATTATATGCTGGGGCAGAGTATAATAAACATTTTTTTACTGTGTTCTTCACAACTCAATCATATGCTGTACTGCTGTCCCAAGCTCTCCTGTATCCTCTGCTAGATATGTACTGCCTCATGCATATAGAGATGTGTATGTATTTGTAGCTGCACATGCATCTGAAGTCACATAGTCACACATGCAAGTTAATTAAGCAATAATATGTACTTATTTATGATGTTCTGCTGCATATAAGGCACATGAAAACTGGCATGTGATGGAAAGCAGCAATAGGTTTAACTATCTGCTTGTCTTTGGGGTGTTCTTTGAGCAGTGAGCACCAGTTTTCATCTGCTGTGAAATCCTGGCTGGCATCCTGCTGCAGTCCCAGCAATAAGCACCAATACCAGAGCTGTACCAAAACCATATGAATACTTGTTCTCAGAGATGGCCTGGCTCTTAAATCCATGTGGGAATAGAGCTTTCTATAGCACATCATAAAATACCATCTTCTGGAGGAATGTCATTCTTGGTTCAACTTGCTGTAGTTAGATGGGTCACTTAAGTGGAGATTCAATATAAGGAGACTGTTCGCTATGGCAAACAGTATTTGACCTGCTGGCTTTCTCCTGCCAGCAGCAGCACACTGTGGACTACTGTTGGGAAACTTTGGGGTCACCCTATTGCCTCTGATTTGCTTCAGTCCCTTGCTAGGCAAAGATGGTAATAGAGCTATCTGCCATCAAGTGCTATGAGTTGTGCTAAGGTGAGGGTAGAGGAAGCCATCTCTCTTTCCAGGCTTTGAGAAGCTAGAGAAGTTTATTGAGGAAAATAGCTCTGCTTAGACCTAAAATACAGAGTAGATTGACTTCAAAGTGTCTTCTGGCTTTTCATTGTCAAGTGAAAGATGGATTCATGGGAGATTTATTTGCCTTGTTTTGCAGTAAATGCATTATATTTTATTTCCCTTGATCTAGGTGGAAATGGATGCCTTTAAATGCAGCCTTTTCATCTTGAAGGTCAATTAAAACAGGTTGGAGGTCAGATAAAATAAAGGGACAGAACATTTCCTTCTCAGTGTATCTATTTCTGTAATGCTATCAGCACATGTGGTTTTATTTCTAGCATTTTGTTCCAGGACTTCCTCTAAAACTGAACAAATTGAGTCAGTTGGATGCAGTACATCTTCCAATTTGGGGTTAGAAATCCATTAAATTGCTCACTGCTTTATTGGCAATGCAGAAGTACTTGGGATGAAAATGCATTATGACTGGACATTGATTACTTGAGAGGGTGGATGCCTGTGTAAACCACACACCTCTAGCCAGAATGGCCAGCTTAGAGGTTTTACCTTAAAATGTGCATGCTGTGACCTTAAAATGTTTTACTTTATTACAAAGAAGCTCTATTTTTAAACTGAAAATGAAGACCTGTCTGCCCTGTGTTTTTCACACCTCTGGGGGATTAGAGCTGGCCCAGCAGTGTAAAGAGCTGCCAGCTGCTGACTTGCCATAGGCAACTTGTTCTTCAGCTGATGCTTTGGTGTTACACATCACTGTTTGGATTGGGTCAACCTCTGAATGTCAGTTCATGGCACTGAAAAGTGCAGTGAATGTCCTTGCTTGGATAGATCTTAAACTGAGTGAGCTTTATGACTTTTAAGCTCCAGACTTCTGGTGTTTTGTGAACCTGGAGTTACTGTCTCCAGTTGGGAAGAGGGGAGCAGAGCCAGGAGGGATGACCACTGCCTCTGTCCTGATGGGTACAGCTGAGTTGGCTGCTTTAGCTCTGCTCAACTAGCTGCTGAAACTTTGCAGCACATCACGAGAGGGCTTCAAGTCAGAATCTCAGCAGACTGTTTCTTAGATGATGGCACAGCAGGTCACTGGGTAGCTGGTGAGAAGCAGCTGCCTGTGAAGCAGGGGTGTAATGTGGCCAGCTTGGGCTGGTGGGTGCAAGTATGTGTGGTGAGAGGGGAGAAAGATTGGTCCTTTCTGATTATCAGTAAAAGAACCACAAGGGAACGAAGTGCTGAGCAAACACAGTGGGAGCAGGTTGCCTGCCCATTAATGATTGACTGGGCTGCTGCTGGACCAGGCATGGCCAAAGCTGTGCTTGCCATGGGCTCTGTAAAGGGATGATGCCAGGTGTGTTCCAGAACTTCAGCATCAGGGTTTGGTGCTATCCCTTCCTGGTGTGCAGGGTTTGCAGATGTGGTGCTGCCAGTCAGTGGCACCCACAAGAGCTATGCCTGGTGAGGTATTCACTGAATTTAAGTTTCTGATAAATGGTGGAGCAGTGGAAGAATATTTTCTTGGCTAGTTAAGTGTTTGGAGCTCACCAGAAATGCTTGTGGACATAACTGGCTGTTTTCATCCCAAAAAGGAGCAGAGCATGCTATGATTCGGTGTTTTAGGAGAAAATGCATCTTAAAATGGGATATTGGATACTATTGAATGATTGTTGACCTCAGATGTTGTCTTAAATTGTGGAAACTTCTGAACAGTGTTTGGGAAGCTTCTGAATACTCTACCACCTACACTCAATCTGTAACCCACAGCTGGATTTTGCAGAGTCATGTGGTTGGGAGGGTTAGTTTGCCAGCAGTTGAACTTACCGCTTTGGGTCTTTCCAAGCATCTGAAAAAGCCAAAGGCTTAACATGGTTTATCTGCTGTGAGTACTTGTGAAAAACTGCACAACCTTCAGATGAAAATATTTGCTTTGCAGAAGTAGCGATTTTTGAAATTGTAAATAGCACTTAATGCTGATTTATCAGTGTAGCTCTTGTTACCAGTTAATGGAGGCTTAGCAGTTGTTCGAAGGTAGACAAGCACAGTAAATTATATAATTGTTAATCCTCAATAAATTGGTTTATGTTGAATACACAGTGGGGAACCTTAATTGAAAATGCTAGTCAAGAAGTCATGACCTTTATTGATTTACTAAAGAAAATACAGTGGTGATGGAAGCAGGAGCAATTTGTTTCATGAGTATTTTGTCCATGAGCTAAGCCTTGCTTCAGCTGCTTAAGACATGGTGTTCTACCTTGTGGAGGCAGAATTGCTGGGAGAAGCTTCCCATCAAAGTAAAAAAAAAGTGAGTTTACTCTTACCCAATGGAGCAAACACCATGCAGGGTTTTGGTTTTAGGATATGTTTTTTTCATGACAGTAAGTAGCACTTTAAAGCAATAAACCCAGAACAAACCCTATGGGTGTCTGGGTAGATGAAGGGTGGAGTTTTATTTGTGGGTTAAACTTACACATCCTGCTTTTCCTTCCAACTTAGTACCTGTCACAGGTGGCAAACCAGGATTGCTTTATGTTAAATGAAGTACAGTTATTTTTAGATGTCTGTGCCCTCTTTGAAATGTCTTTTTGCTCTGAGGTAATCCTTGCAGCTAATGTCTCTGTGTTTTGAAGAGGATCAGTCTCCTTCAGGCAGTGCAGCTTAATAGAAGCAGCAAATAAAGTGAAAAATTGCTGCAATTAAACGCTGCCTGCTCTAAGCCTTGCAGCATCCCCTGTTCCCTGCAGACAATACTGCCTTTGAGCTGCCCTCTTAGGAGCAGGGGAACACGCAGCCAGGCTCCATGTCTGTATCCTCAGTGACTGTGGGCTGTGGCAGAGAAAGCATTGAATACATATCATTCATACTTGCGTTGTCCTGCTGTCTTCTGTGGGTTTGTGAGCGCTGATGGGGCACTCTGTGGAGACAAGGCTTGCAGTCCTCCCTCTGCCATCAAGGCTATTGGATGGCTTTCAAATTACTTCACACCTTGAAATCTCCTTTAACTTCCTTTGGAGCTTGGAGTACTTGTAATACTGAGAAAATTCTTGAGTGGACCAGGATCAAGTGCTGGTGATCTGAATATTCCCACATCTCTCCTGATGCTGCAGAGGCACCTTGGGGTTACCCAAGTGCTTTGCACAATTATTAGGCTGTATTGTGTGTGTGTGTGTGAGATCTATGTAGATTAAGATGAAGCTAATCTGTTTTAGGAAAAAACTCACAACCCAACAAACCAATAAACATTTGGGGAATTTGGGGGAGATGGTCTTCCAAGCAAAATAAAAGCAAAGCACCAAGTAACTCTACTTTAGTTTTGCTAAGGTTATTAAAAATAGGAGGAAAAGCGATCCTAGGTTTGTGTAAATTGAACAGGGTCTGAAATAACCTGACACTGCCCTTTTACAGGCTTATTTCTATCTTTGGAGAGGTCCTTGTTGTAGGAGATGTAGAAGCCCCAGCAGCAGTGTACTGTTACCCAACTCTCCTGCAAAGGACTTCTCTGCCCTTCCTTGACCACCAAGAGCATGGGTGTTCTCCCATGCTACCAGCCATGGATATTTTTGTTTGCAGCCTCCTGTGAGCAGAGCAGCTCTGGTGATTGCTTACCAGGCTTGTACACCCAGGTGTCTTTACATGCCAGATGTGTGGTCTCTGCTATGGTGAGCAGAAACAGTTGTGAGGGCAGAGTAGGTTAGGAAGGACCAGGGCTGAAAATGTGTCCCTGAAAGTTACTTGGAGATAATTCCTTGAACCATATCAAGAACATGTTACTTTAAATTGTAGTCCAGCACAGTGCTTCTTGGTAATGTGGTTTTAATTAGTGTTCTTTGCATTAATAACTGCACACAGCTGCTGGAATTGTGGTATTGATTCTTCGGTGATCATGCTACAGGAATTTCCTTTAGACAGTGGTGTTGGTCATGACTGAGAGTGATTCATGGAGCAGCTTTCTTGGTGTCTGGATGACCTCTCAAAGTTTGTCTTCACTGTCAAATTAGCCCATATTATGGCTTGAGGGTTGCCCTTAAGTTGACTCCCTTCAGCACATAAAGCCCCTTATGAGCAGGCTATTAACCCAAGCTAATATGCTGCGGCTAATTTGAGCTGGGGCATTAGTGAAGCCTGAGGAGCACATCTGCTGAGCTGCCAATAGGACTTCTCATTGGTGAAACTGCCCCTGGTCACTGTGGGTGCTGCTTGTCCTTCCTGTGTCCTGCAGAGTCCCCTTCTCTCCAAAGCAGTGAGCTGGGACACTCACTTCTGGTGCCCGGTGTTTTGTTGCCCTTGCCTTCGTCTAGGAGGTAACTCCTGAGCTGCAATGTGTCCCAGCAGTGTCCCTTCTCTTGTACACCAGGATAGAAAAATCATGAGGGCCTCAGCTCAGCTTATAGCCATGGGCACCCCAGGAATGTGAGGACCAGAGGCTGCCTAGCCCAGGTGTTGCGCAGCAGTGCGGGAGCCTGTGCTTGAGGCTGGCTGACCCATGAGCCATAGTGTGGGTGCAGAGCTGCTCGGTGCATCCTTCAACAAAAACCTGTGTCTGTTCTCTGCCCTTCCTGACTGCAGGGGTTATACTGAGTTTGGGAGCAGTGGAATAAAGGTGAGGTGGGCGAGGGAGCTGAGGGGTATAAGAAACTGAAGTTTTCTATCAATTTAGCAGGTGGATTTGAAGGGTTGGGTTGGGTGAGTGATTGCCCCAAGTCCAGACTGCAGCTTCTGGCAGTGCATCAGCCACTTCAAAGAAGCCTACAAGAAATCCTCTAGAAGGTAATTAAGGACTGCATGTCTAGTATGTGAAAACTCCTCTTGAGCCTCATTGCTGTGGTCACTGATACAGCTCCATTTGGTGGCCATTTGTTTTGGAGGGGAACTGAAAAAGGTCCCATTTAAGGGAAGGCATTGCCATGCAGTGCAGCTGTGGGTGGCTGGCACTAACTGCTGTAGCTCTTTGGCTGCTCTCTTGAAACTAGATTTTAGACTTGTCCTGTGCACAAGAAGTAAAAAGCTAAACCTACTTCTGTCCTTAAAAGTCCATACAACCACTTGAACCCCTGCAGTCTGATAGCTTTGTGCTTCAGTGTTAAACCTCACATGTCACTGCTTATGAGGGCTCTGCCATCTCTGGGATCTCACAAGCTGGTTTGAAAGAAACTTGTGTGCTTTCTTCCCTGCACAGCTGTGTTACTTTTAGCATGGGCAGTGTGTTCCCTCTCTTGTTCCCCTGGCCCCCATCCCCAAGTTAATTCAGCTGTGGCCATGCTTTTCATACCCAATCAAGTGTGCATGGGGCCTCCATTCCAGTGCTGTAAAGCCATCTACAAACATGTGGGAAGAGGATGGTGCCTATTCAGTAAGCTGCAGACGAGGCAGCTATCTTTCGACAGATTAGCCAGAGGAATTTCTATTGCAGGGCTTGATTGTTCTGGGCCCTCAGCTCCCTTTTGTGCAGGAGCAATGAAAAGTTGTGTTATGACAATGGTTGACAAAGTGTTTAATGAAAGCCACAGTTGGCAGTGGCAGAACTTTGAGCCAGCCTCCTTTTCTCCAATGCCTGTCATCAAAAGGTGCAAAATGCTTTTGACATAATCATCTGCACTGACAGATAAATGGTTTTGACGTGAGGGTCAAAAACCTTCACCTCACTGAACAGAATTCAGCCATCATCATGGTTAGCAGAGCCTGGGAGCCACATATGTCTGTTTCTTTGTCTGGTGAGCCAGCCAGGCACCTCTGTTTCTGAAAGCACTGAGTTTTCTTCACGCTGGTCAAGGTCCCAAAGCAGAATCAAATCTATGTGAACTCCTGGTCTACCCTGCACCTTGTCCAAGGAGACAGGATTAGCATCTCATGGTTTGGAGTGCTGACTGATTCCTCCTTGCTGGTGAGCAGGGCTCTGACAGGCTTATTACTTTCAGGAGGTGATTTTGAGGTGGGCTATGTACCTGGTTATTTTATTTAACAAGGCTTTTCTTTCAGGCTCTGCAGTGTTCAGTGATCCATGGTGCCATTTTCACAATGCTAACTGAAGGCAAACGCTGCTTTCTTAATTAGAGATGGGAATGGAGGAGCAGATGCAACAGAGCCCTCCCCATATTGATATAACAAGCTCTCAGTTTCCCATCATGTGCATCTTGGTGACAGGAGGGAGAAACCTACACTGTTTGGATTAGCCAACGCAAGGAGGACTCGAAGTATGCAACAAAGTGCAGAGCGCTTTCATGCTATTAAGTCAAAATAAAGTTTAATAAACCTCACAAACTTCAGATCAGCTTCTATTGAACAAGGAAAAAAGAATTTGAATGCTAGGGACCACTAAGGTTGGTGTCTTGGCTGTCATCTCTGCCATCTCTAGAAGTCTCTGACTGACCTTTTGTAGGATGTTCCCCTCAACTTACAGCCCAGGCTCTTGTCCAGGATTTGTGTTGCTTTCCACAGTTGCCTTGGAGGGATCAAAATATCCTCCCATGAGTAATTGAACAGAAGCCATGTTGCCCATGCAGAGGAGCACACAGGACACTGAGAGGCCTGCTTACGGTGTGGGTATGCTCACCCTTGGGCTTGGCTGACCTCATGTAGATGCTGGTGCCAGGAAAGGGGCTGACCACACACCAAAGAACATGGTCACTTGGGGCTGCCATAAAACACTGAAGATGATGCTTCATAAGCTGCTGCACTGAAGAGATGCCCAGCCCTCAGAGACCTCAGTTTAGGGGAATGCTGATTTGAGAAAGGACAGAGTCTTGGCTTTTGGGTTTTAGGGGCCCTTTGAAGAAGGTGCTTTGGAATACTGATGGCAAAACTGCTCAGTGAGCTGTTGCAGCGCTGCATGGCATCAGACCAAGGGGCTCCTTGGACCATCATGTTCTGTGCTGTGGGAGAGCAGAAATGTGACAGTTCTCAGCAATGGGACAGCTGTGCCCCCAAGTTTGGTACCTCCAACCAACTGGGATTGCTGGTCTTGTCAGCTTGGAGAGGCTGAGCTCATGGGGACATTATAGCCCTTGCAGTGCTTCCTGCTCTGCTGTACTTTAGGGACCCTCCCTTTAGGGAGCTTTGTGTGCACCCATGACCTCAAGTTTTGAGTTCCCTTCTTTATTTGCATTATTGGAGCCTGACCAAGATTGAGGCCTCATTTCATCAGCATCGGGCAAACCAAGACAATACCTACCTCAATTTTATTTACAGTCTAAATAGACGAGACAGACAAAGGGTGGCTGTGGAAACAAAAGCTCCCGAGAGGTAATGTGACATGACCCGGTCACCCAGCAGGAGATTAAGAGAGCCAGGAATAGACAGAGGTTTCCTGACTCCCATCCCAATGATCTATATATTGGAGCACGTTAATTCTTTCTTTCCCATTTGCATGCTGTGACTAGCATGCCAGATACTGTGTGCTGAGGGGATCCACGTTCTGGGAAACACATCCTTTGATTGCTAATGCTTCAGGCTACAAATTCTTGGGTATTTCAATGCAAGTTAAAATAGAGCTAGTCTTGGAAACAGAGTAAACTGTTTATTTTGTTCTGTCTATTTAATTTCAAGTCTCCTATTTATTTTACAGTGACCCTTTATTTCTAGCCTTCATTTCCTCACTGACATTTGAAGGGTGTATTGCGTGTTTGAGGATAGATGGCTGCCAGAGTGATGGGGAGCATGGGGAGGACTAAAGACTTTGGCATCCAGGAAGGTGGGGTTCAGTTGTATTTCTGCTGCAACCAGTGGAAAGTCTCTTCTGTTGTTGGAGTAGGCAAAATATGGTTGTGCTGTTTGAAGAACCAGACACTTGTGCAGCGACTTGATGTTCAGGCTTCTCAAATGGCAGCAACAAGAATCAGTTGCTTGGGATGATATTAAACCATGGAAGACACTTTTTTTTTACTTACCAATTTCTGAAGTTTACATGAGCAGCATTCAGGGCTTGAGCACTGTCTAAGTCAGGGATCTAGTCCCTTTGACAAGTGTGGGGATGATCACTTTGCCTGTGATTCTCAGGACTCTGTTCATAAAATAGCCCCTTATGCTATTGCTCAGGAATGTTTTGAGGATAAATATTACCTTAAGAAATGCAAAGATTTGCAGCAATAGAAGGCACAGAAATACATTAAAACAGATGGATTCATGCACGGTCATGACCGTGGCTGTATTTCCCCTTTACAGTGTGTCACTAGTATTTCTGTGTCAGCTTTATCTTTATTGTGTTGAGCCTATTGGACATTACCTGTTGTGTTTTCTCATTTTGCCTGTGCATCAGGCAGGGACAAGCTCCAACCTGATTTTGCTGTGTGGTTTAAAAAAAACAAGTAGTAATGTAATCTGTGGGCAAATTGCACTTTAATTCGTAATTGTGCTATGAATATGGACTTGGCTTTCAAATACACTCTGAGTTTAAACTGCAGTTTGACTTTTATTTAGATAAATGCCTTTGAGTTCATAGTGAAATGGATATCTACTGGAGGCTGGTATTGATTTAAAGGTCTCTGGAGTGTTTTAAAAGACAGTAGGGGCTTACAGGACAGCATATTTTAAAACGAGATGCTTGGTTAGGTTTTACACTCCTGTGTAGCTTAAAGGTCTAGATGCTGTTAAGAGCCAGCTTATGTTGCTCATTTGTAGAGCCTGCTTTCACAGCATGTATTGGTGAAAAAAATTGAACATTTCAGGCAAGATGGAAGGAGCTGGCTGCTTTGAAAGCGATGGGGAATGAGGTGTGTGTTTGTACAAGCTATTGAATGGTTCCCCTGTGCTGGGGAACACTTTGAGGACTTCCCATAAATGCATTGTAGAAGGGCAGGTGATCAATAACTGCTTTTTATCTCAAAAGAGGTGTTTATCGCTTCCTGCTAATCGTGCAAAGTTAGTAAGCTTTGTAGTCTTGGTGTCTGGAAGTGGTGCTGTGGGCCTAGATTGCTCTTTGCATTATGGCAAAGTGCAGTGGGCTGGCATGAGCAGTTGGAACAGGTGGTCTCTCTCTGTGCTCTGGTAGCAGCCCTTTTGTGCCCATCAGCTCTTGGGTCATGTAGTATGGGTAAAACTTGGGTGCTTCCATGGCTTTGACCCTGTTTACCTGTTTGGGCTCCAGACCTGCTTGGGTTTTGTGGGCACAGCTTTAAAACAAAGCAAATACAACATGGAAGGTTGGCCAGTTTTCTAGTCAGACTGGCTTGGTGGTTTGAATAAGCAGCTGAATGTTTGAGGGCTTATCTAAAATCAGGCCACGAATCTTTTGGGCCATGTTCAGAGGTGCAGTAAGAGGGTGTAACCTGCCTGCAGAGGAGACAGGAGGGTTGAATTTTACTCAGGATAATATCCTAGAGCAGGGTGTGGAGCAGGGTAAAATTAAAGTAGGTCCCCCTTGCAATTTCCGTACAAGTTACTGTGGTTGGCTTTGTGCTACCACTCACCAGTTCACCTTCTCCCTGTTTAGATTACACACTCTCAGGAACATGCCAACGCTGCACGCATCATGTCAATTAGGCCATTTGTTAATTTGTGCATCATTAGTCACTTTGTCCTAATTGATCTGTGCTCTCCTGTGATTCTCTAGCTGCAGGTTTGACCTGTGTGTGGTGTGCTGATAGTGTGTATCTTGGAGGAGAGACTGTGTGCCATATGATGCTATGGCAGAGCATGGCAAAGCTTGTGCCTGTGGTTTTTGGAGTTTTGGTGCATTATTTTGGCTGTTTGCTGTCCTTAGCAATCCTTGCAGTATGTTCCTTCCAGAAGCATTTTGAGCTCTGGATGCATTTCCACCCAAGGATGTCCTGCGAGGCAGGTGGGCTCCCCCACCAAGAAGACCTGTTATTAGATACTGCAGCACCACCTCTTTGCTATCCATCAGTGAAGTGCTATAATACGACCTAGATTTGGGGTGTGGGGTAGCTGGAAAAGCTGTGGTTGGGGTTGAGTGCCACAGTGTGTGCTGCTGTGTGACTGGCTGAAAGCTCTAATTGCTGTTTAACAAAAAAACCAAAGTAAGCAACCCACAAAAAAAACCCCAAACCAAAAACCATTTAATGATATAACATCTTATTAGAAAACATAGAATACATTTTATACTTACACATAGTAAGCATGTGTACCTGTGTGTTTATATACCACTGCATTATGTACAAATATGTAAATACTCCATGGGCATATAGCTGTGGAAGGTTTGGTTGTTTTGATTCAGACTTTAATTTGTCAAGAAATATCCTATTCATCTGTTATTAGTTTTGTGGTTGTGAATAACCAATAGAAGAATAATAAATGTAATTGTGTAATATAAAGACAAATTAAAGCCACACTAATGCAAAAGAGGAAGATGCTTAGGGAGAGATAGATAACACTTTGATCGTGCAACTCTGTGTATTCAGCAAAGCCCTGTTCTGCCCTGTTCAAGTACTTTTTGTTAAAAAAACCCTGAAACCAACAAAATCCCAAATCAAACTCATCCTCCCAGTGCAATCCAGAATAATTAAGATGACTATTTTGCATGGTAACTGTAGTATGCTGATCCTCCTGTCTCTTCTTTTAACAGAAACCTGAGCCACAACAAGTTGACGGAGATTGATCCTTCTACCTTTGCAGGGCTGTCAGACCTGCAGGAAGTGTACGTATTCTTTCAAAGTTTTAATTGCATTTTACCAGGGTGGCTTGTGGGCTGGGAGGAACTTGTACATAGTGTCCTAAGTCAGTGCCTTCCTTTACCTAGCTGGAATGAGCGAATCTGACTTGGTGTGGAGGTTTTTTTCCTCCCCTGTGTTGTCATACCTATGCTGTTGTTTTAAACTAATCAATTAGCAGAACACAATTTACCAATTAAAACAGCGCAGCTGTTATTGGAAATCACAGGAGTTCACCTCCCTCAGTCTTGTGCAATGTTCTGAGGGAGCAGTTCAGCTAACACACCTGAACATACACACAAAGCCTCTTGCTGAAAGCAGAACCCTGAAGCAAGGCAGAACAGCTCTGCTCGTGATACCTGATGCCAACCTAACCCAAATCTCCCAGGAAACAAAGGTGTAGTGTAGTGGATAACAAAGCACTTAACTGTGTCTCCTCCTTTCTCTGACATTTGTGCTCCTTTTGGAACCAGAACAAATTCTGTTTGGAGTCTGCTAAAACAGCAGAGCTGCCTTCTGCTTTGGTAGGGGAAGAGAAGGAGCCACTGAGAGTCTGAGTGGCTGTGCCAGACCCCCCCCTTGCTGGTAAGAGAAACCTTGTTTGGGAAATAGCAGTATTTCCCAGCTCCTGATCTCAGTTTAAGTACCCAGCAGTTACAGAGAGGAGCTGTGCTTGTGAGCTATTCACAGTGATTCTTGGAGCTCTGATTTTGGGGTTTGAAAAACGAAAGTGACTAAAATTGCAAGCAGTGGGTTGAGGTAATGAGCTTGTGTTTGAATGTTGAATCGCTGGCATATTTGAGGTTTGGGCTCTGTTTGAAGAGCTACTGATGCCTCATGGGAAACTGAAAACATTTCCTTTCAGAACAATGCTGTGCTCTGTGTATATAGTGCGTTTTCTCTTGTCCTCTGTCTGTTTTCATTAAGTGTTGGCTCTGGGGCTTGTGGAGGGGCCAGATTCTGTGATTCTTAAATAGGCAAAAGGGATTGTTACAATGGGAGTTCTGCCTGCCTGATGCCTGCAGGATTGGACCATGGGGATTAATGTGACATCTCTCCCCTTGCCTGGCTGCCCTGGGCTCCCCCTCTTTACACTAATACTAGGGACTTGCTAGGGATCGTGATTAGGTGAGGAATATGCATCAGGAGTGACACAAGGCTCTGAAATAGGTTCATCATGATCATCCTAGAGAGCAGTCAGAGGAGAGAAAGTGATACAGGTCAGCAAAATGCTGCCTATAGGATTTGTTTTCACAACTTTTCTTTAAACTGTGGAAAGCCTTAAATTACTCTGTGCTTAAAGAAGAGAATTGCAGTCCTGATCCCACGAGACTTTAGAATTATCCCAACATGATTGTGGCTTAGCAATAGCTTTTATTTGTGGAAGTGCCTGAAGGTATGTGACTTCAGGGAGCTGGGCAGGGAAAGGCGTTTGGTTTCTCATTCCTTAGGTAGGGAGATCCCTTGTACAAAGCACTGCGTGTGCGGAGAGCAGGACAAGCCCTGCACTGAGCAGTCAGCTGCTAAAAGATGTCAGGGTTCAGGGGAGGTAAGTAATGCAGCCCGCAGAGTAATGGTGCAGATAAGAGCTGCTTGCTGTGTCAGAAAGGCAGGGTTAGGGAAAAGGAGAGAGCAGAGGAGCGAGTAGGAGGGAAAGGGAGCAGTCAGAAATGGGAGACTGGGGGAGCAGAGGTCTGGAGCAGAGCCTGGAAGGCAGGCTCTGGAAAGTGTGAGGGAGAAGCTCTATTAAAAGCCCTATCTACCAATCTTGGTTGCTTTTGAATAACAGCTAAACCACAGACCACTGAAATAAACTGTGTTTCACAAAGAGAACCACATCTGTACTGCCAGAGCATCTCCTTTTTGAGGGTTTTTAAGCGCTTTACAAACATTCATGAAATAAGCATCATGCTGTGGCATGTCTTGAAGAGCAAGTCAGTGTTTTGCTGTGCGTGCTGTGCTGGGCAAACCAAGTTGCCCTCAGGGAAAGAAATTGCCCCAAATAATAGATTCATTGATAAGACCTGAAGCCTCCCATGATGCTTCAAATGCCATGCCTGTGGTTCCTGAGCATTCTCGAAGCTCTGTGTGTTTTTGTGAGTAATTAGTGTGATATATTTTGAAAACCTTTTGTTTTCCCTTGATTTTAAGAAAACGTCTGCAAACCAAAAGATTTAAATGTCATAGTCTTATCTTGGGTGTTCTTTTTGTGGTACTGAGATTACAATAAAGGAATAATTGTATTTTCCTTTCCCTGTGTTTGTGCAGTTTGGTCTTTATGAGAAGTTTTTTCCCCTTAAACTTTTAAGTCTGTGTTGGATGAAGTTCAGTGTCTCAAAATGATATGAACCCCTGTAATTCCTCTGAAACAAGTAACTGTGCTGGCAGAGGCTGAGGTGGTAGGGGCTAGAGTGGAAAATTACGTACCTTCAGGTCACCTCTGCCTTCTCTCATCCCCTGTTAGATCCCTCTCATGACACTACCCCTTGGGGACCATCCATTCTCATACCTT
Organism: Porphyrio hochstetteri; assembly: GCA_020800305.1. Lineage (NCBI taxonomy): Eukaryota > Metazoa > Chordata > Aves > Gruiformes > Rallidae > Porphyrio > Porphyrio hochstetteri. Next base: position 11,703,668 of record CM036916.1, on the reverse strand, counting down.
GGTTGCAAGGGTAGAATGAAGGGTACTGCTGTGGGAATGGACCTTGTGAGCCTTTCTGGGGTTTCCTCAGGTCATATTTGATCATGGGATCCATGAAAGTGTTGGTTGCATGGCTCTCAGGTTTTCCAAGCTCATTTGTAACAGAGTAGTAGTAACTGGGCTAAAGTTCCTCTCGAAACAACTCACCTTTTATTTTCTAAAGTGCCTTTCACTGAAGGCTCTGGAGAGCTGTGCTATTTTTGAGCCGGCTCCATTTCAGCTTGACACCACCTGGCAACTGGACTGTAAATATTTTAAATGGGTGGCCCTCTCCTCTGCCTTAGCACCCAGAGGCAGCAGGTTTGTGTTGCCAAAGGTGAGGGCTGGGGAATAGAAAGGAGGCTGAAAGCTTAAATTTGTTGAGTCTGGCTATTCTGTTTTGGGGTGTTATGCTGCTGGGATTGTTTTATCCTTTACATGTGGGAAGGGGAAGATGAGAGGTCCTAGACAAATACCAAGCTTGGCTGTATCCTCGACATCAGCAATCAGTGCTTGTGAGCTGAGAGATAGAATGTGGTGGGAGAACCACTCCTGATCTGACAGGAGGCTTGATAGATGAAAATCACACTTACGTCAGGAGGGTTTGACCAGCTGTTAGATGTTGGTTGGTGTCAGAGCCACTTAGCCAGAGTTGGGCCAGGTTAGTGGAGGGTAGGCCTAATTCTTCTCCTATGCCTTTTGAAAAGATGCTCAGTTCATGAACGCATGGTACAAATATAAGCATTGTAATGCTCTTTCCAGCTTGCTTTGTACCTTTGAAAGCTCAAGCCCTTGGTATAATGTGAGCAACAATGAGCTTTTAGTTGCGGAGTGGAGTGCTTTGCTGAATTGCAATGCATCTGGCTCTTCCCCCCCCACCTTGCATTTTAAGGTACGGGTATAATGTCAGAGGCAGAGCTGAGACTGAGGAAAAAGCTTTTATCCCAGCAGTGCCTGGAACTCCTCATGAAATCAAATCTCTTGCCTGCTCTCACAGGAGTCAGAAGGAAGTTCTGGGACGGATGGATTGCTGTGCTCCACCTGCCAAAAATAGTTTCTAAAGGAAAGAGAGAAAAAAAAAACCCAACACTGTAATTTAGGATTGCCCCATCTTGTGCCCATGGCTTAGCACACCTCAGCTGCACTGTGCTCCCTGCCTGCTGCGGGATGCTCTGCTGCTTGCACCGGAGTGGTGAGCTTTGAGAGCCCCTTGCAGAAGTGGCACAGTTTAAAGGCAGGCAGCGGGGAGAGGCCCAGTGAGGCTCTGCTCAAGCTGTAGCTGATTGGAGGTGGTGTTGGGGGTCCTGGGGAGCTGCCATGTACTGCCCAGCTTGGCTTGGCAGGGACTTGGCTTTAATTGCTTCAGCATGTGGCAGTGGGAGAGCGAGCAAGATGGCTAAGAAATTAGGTAATTTTCAAGCAGCCAGACAAGTGACTGTTACAGTAATTGACTCATTTGCCATACAAACAAGGGCTATTGAAACCAAGGAAGAGTCAGTCACATGGCAAGGATCTGTTTTCAGTCAGATGAGCACTTCAAACATTAGGCCGTGGAAGGGGACATTTTTATACTGGTGTTTTCAGGAGTGGGCCCCATCTGCAACTGCCGCTAGCTCTGGGGGGCTGCATGGTGCTCCCCTGGCCAGCCAGAGCAGGTCACCTGCTTCTGGTGGCATTGCTGTGCCCAGTGCCAGATTGTTGTGTATGTTGCTGGCTTTGTGGGGCTGCCCTTGTGGGGTTTCCAGAGCTTGGCCTGGTGTGGAGAGGGGGCCTGACGCCACCATTCCCTGCTGCCATGGCACCCTGCTGGGTCCCCACACCCTGGCACATGGATGCTTCTGCTTGGGGAGTGAGTTCAATTTCTTGCTGTAGGTGCAGAATCTTTGAATCTTGGACTCAGCTCCCTGATGACTGTGGAAACTCAGGCTGATGGAGGGCTGTGGCACAGGGCCTTCCTCAGTGGCACCTGACTCGACGGAGTAGGTGGAACAGGAGAGAAAGCTTTGCTTTATACAGAAGATACTGTGGGACTGGTTATGGTGCCTTTCCATTGTTAAAAGGATGGGGGTGTAAGGTGGGTCTTTTGAAGAGACCCAGTCAAACCCCTTGAGATAGAGGCCTCACTGCCAAAATATCAGTGTTTCTGGAGAGTCAGGGGGGTTGGATAGGGAAACGCTGAGGCAGTGTCCTGCTCCCACATGTCTGTTCATAGGCTGCTGGCTTCAACAGTTAATTTTTGTTTGTTGCAGGCAACTGAACAACAATGAGCTGACCACCATTCCTTCCCTGGGACCGGCTGCTTCCAGTGTCCGCTTCCTCCACCTGTAAGTCACTGCTGCCTCTTTCGGCTTTTGACTCTGTAGTTGCAGGTTAAGCTTAGCTGCTACCAACAGAGATCTTTGTCTGTTAGACCCACTTCTGCTGACTTCAGATTTCATTATTGGGCTTCTTGGCACCTAAATTAAGAAATATCTTCTGGAGTCCTGTGGTTTGTAAGAGTTTGGGCTCAATTAGTGTTGTGCTTAAGGTCAGTGGTAATTTCTGTCAGTAAACTCTGCAGGTTAGTTGCATATTGAGTAAAATTTTTCTCATCTGCCTTTGGGTTTTTGCCATTATGTCATATTTGTGTTACTGAGTACATAATTTTACTTTTTTTACTGTACTTTTTTTTCCTTGGCCTGATTTAGATCACTTCTTTTCTTCTAAAGCCAGAGACTATTTGCATCTCAGTCTTTCGGGGAACTCATTCCAGACCCATTTTTATGGTTTCTTTCAACCTCTATATCTTTTTTTTCTTTTGAAAGCATTCAAAGGTTAGATCTGCAGCAGCTTTGAAGTTCCTAACATTGGTAGTTTAGGTGCCTGCAGAAGTGTTAGACACCTGAGAACCCTTGTGTATCTGCTATCAAGGATCTCAGGCTGGGGACAGTACTGAAGGGAATAAAGAAGTTATAACACCAAACTTCTTAGTACCTTAAGAGTGGATTTCTAAAATAATTTTTGCATGTGTCTGCTTGTAATACATACCAAGAAGGAATTTTGCTGAGGTATACATGATACTTCCCAAGTTCCTAGGAAGGGGAAGTGGTTGTAGCTAATAAGGACTCCAGCAAAATGCTTAAGCAGTTCCAGGGATAGCTTCCAGCATGCACGGCCTTTTGGTGTATATCTGTAGGCAGGTGTGCATTGTTTGCCATGAATTTACACTTGTAGATGAAAATGCCCCTTTCTGTGCCACCAGGTGATGGGCCTTTCATGCTCAAGAGACTCCAACTTACTCTGAGACAGCCTTGATCTGTTGACTAAAAGTGCATGCTTATGACTTAAATCAAGGTTAGAATGGAGCGAAACGAATTGGCATGGTTCCTGCTCTTCCATTAGACAGTGTTAAAATATGTAAAGCAGAACTACTCCCTTGCTTAATTGAGTTTAGGGATCTTAACTTCAAGTCCATCTCTTGCTTCTGATGTGAAGTGAGTTTAGCATTTGTTTGAGACCCAGATCAAAAGCACTGCTTCTTGAGTATACCATGTTCATGCAGAGCTTAGAAGAGCCAAACTGCTCCTCTGCTATCATCAGTGTTGGATCTAGCAAGTGTCTCTCTTAAATGCCTAAGTAATCACTTCACCTCCTTGGGTAGAAGGGGGACTTAATGTCTCAGCAGTTACTAGACCTGTCAAACTTGTCACATGTGGCTGGTGTGAAAGCAGCTTGTTTGATTTCTGCCTCCTGCTGCAGCCTCTCCTCACTTGCATGACCATATGCAAAGTCTGGCTGGTGATCTGGAGGCTACTGGCTGCAGAGCAGGGCAGTAACTCCCTCGCAGCCAGGTCCCTTGTTCAAGGCATGATCCCCTGACATGAGAGGCCATCTGCCTGCCACTTGAGCTGAATTTACCAGGCTGCTGCATAACCCAGCGTGTTATGCATTGGGATTAAAAACTCCAGAAATCTGATTTATGGGTGGAAAGCTTGCTTATGATTTACTATCCAGTATATAGTTTTAGGCCCCCCAAATTGCCTTTTCTTTCTCACGAATTCTCTAAATGAGCTGAGCTTCACAAGCCCCTGTTGTTGTTTTTGCTATTAATTTAGCTCTTGGCCAAGGACCAAATTGCTGGAGCTTTGGGTTTTTTATTCCTGAAATAAGCAGTTTGGAAAGGAGGAATAATGCCTAGTGGAAGGCTGTAGATTTACAGCTCCTCTGAAATTTCAGAGTGGTGCAGAAGGAAGGGGAAGGTACAAAGCCCAATGATAAAAGGAACCGTATTCTAAACAGACCTGCTTAGTATCACTTTCCAGCAATCTGTATTGCTTTCCTCAGCTGCTACACATAAATAACTCTGATAGTGGGATTTGTAATGCTGCTGTCATACCGCTGCAAGAAGGATCTCTTTGTTTAGCTCACTTCAGAGAAATCTCCTTTTTTCTTCTTGCGTTTTCTTTTACTTTTTATCAGAGGTAGAAATAGTCTAAAAGATGTTTTCCAGTACCTGCTTTAATTGTTGTTGATTAACTCGCACTGGAATGATTTGCTGAGGAAGTGAACCTTTCTCCAGCCTTGGAAGTTCTTAAATCAATTGGATGGCTTCCTAAAAGATGGTCCTTTAGTTCAACTCTGGGTTAATGGGCTTGATATGCAAATTGTTGGGTAAAGTTCTTTGCTCTTGTGCGATGTAGAGAATCGGGTTATGTGGTCATACAGGTTTCTTCTGGCCTTCAAATCTGTGAAGTAATAATTGGGGAGGCTGCCAAACTAAACCCAGGGTGAAGACTCATAATGAAGGCTGTGTACTGAGAAACCGGTTTATGTTGAAGTATATAGTGTTACAGTGTATTCTTACTGCTAAAGAAAAATAAATAGGTTTCTTTTTTTTTTGCCAGTGTTTAGAAATGTGTGAAGTGTGTTTACCTCACAAACCTCTGAAGTAGGTTTTGTATATTGTGTGTGGCTAAGTATTTCCAAAGGGCTGTGGATGTATTATAAAGGCAAGGGTGGTGTGTTTGTCACTCAAAACGGCTCTTTTGAATTAGTTACTTCATCTACTTTTCTTAAAGTGGGGAGAAGACTTTGCTGGGCTGGGAGAAAGAAGCCTGCCATACTGCCAAACACAAATCTTCTGTGAAGGTTTTTTTAATAAGCTCGATTGCTTTGCATTCTTTTTTTGGGGGTGTTTCCCATACCTGTTTTCATCACCCAAAACTTGCTTGACCCCTATGTGTGTGTGGACCAATTAGGTACCTGTGTAAGCACATGAGAATGAAGGGAGAATTTTCAAGGCTCTCTGCAAGCCTTTGGATGTTTCAGGCTGCAGATGGATGCAGGCATAACATACGTATCAAACATGCTATGCGCTAATATGCTGCCATGAAATGAGTGCAGCTCTTCCTTGAAGAGTCAGTCTGTTTGCCTTGCACGTTGAAAATACTGCCAAAGTTGTTCATCTCAACAAGAACAAACATAAGGGACTTGATAAGGCTTTTAATAGAACAGAAGGGAAAAATAATCTATATATGGGTTACCGAATAAAGACAGACATTAAATGCAAACATCTGTTAGCACAAACAAAAGCCAGGAAATTCAGCTGAGAGGGGGAGAGACAGAATCTGGATTCATTCTGAAATTACATCGGGGTAGCTGAGAGGAGAATCTTGCCTGAAATTCCCACAGCATTTGTAACTTCAGTACAGTTCCTAGACTTAGACATTTGGGAGTTGATGGCAGGATGTTTTCACTGACATGCTCTTGGCTGAGGATTTCCCTTCCCAATGTTCTGCTGCAACTCAGTGTATTAACTCTGTAGGCTCTTGAGGACTGTTACCTGATCTGTTGGGGAAGGGGAAGATGGAAGAAACCATTTATTTTCAGCAAAACTAAGTCTGTTTATATCCAGCATCCTCACTAACTTGTATGGAGAGTCTCTTAGCTTTGCTAGCATGCCAAGTAAGAGAAGGCCCTGAGCTGCGGTTGGTTCTGCATTGCCTGCCACTGCTTTGTCTACTTGTATGTGGATAAATGCATCCTGGAAGGCTTTGGGGATGCCTGCATGGGTTGAAAGAGGTGTATTCTATTAACCTTGGTGCCCAAGGTGGCCAGCCTGATCCAGTCTGTGTCCAGTGATGTGGGTGTGCCAGCACAGGCATGGCCAGCCTGCTAATCAGACCTCTGAAGCAAGTGTGGTAACGGAGCACGGTCTACCATGTCCTTTGCTAGCTAAGAATTAAGGAAGTTAACAGATTAAACACTTAAAAATAACTTTCATTTCTCTCACTGTAAGTCTTTTAAGCCCTCAACCACTTAGGACAAAGGGGATAGTGACCCATGGCAGTCAGCTGTGTTAGCAACAGTCAAAGCTGTTTGAGATGCTTTGGCCCCATGATCTTACTCTGAATAAGCACAGATAGCAAGGAAGTCGGAGTAGGGATTTTTGGAGCAAAAGAGTGTGAAATAGGATTAGCTGATTCACAGAGGAGGCAATGACACTCTGCAGTGTATTTACTGGGGAAAGCGAAATCAATAGGACTGCTCTGCTGCCAAACTGAGCATAAAAGTCTCTTGAAGAAAATCAATCTTCTTTACAGGCTCATTAATGTAAAGATCAATTCACATTAAACTGTAATTAAACAGGGAGGGCTAATAGGAGAAGGGTAAGTGATCTACTGTGCCACAGGCAAAATATATTACGTAAAATTTGAAAACTAAATGCACAGAGAATTAGAAACTGAGAGTGTCAGGGAACATGCTAGGTCTGCTTGAAAGGATGGGTGCACTCTAGTGCCAATTGGGGAGCATGGCCCTCACGAAAAGGAGGGTACTTCATGATATTCCATCTGGATGATGAAGGTAGAAGGGTCAAACACTAGCTAGAAATTTCTGCACCAAGAGTAATGCTTCCATTTGAATTGCATGGTTTCTTGGAGAGGTTTTCCATTAAGTGTTGGGGATTTCATTATAATTCTAGTGAAATTAGTCACAGTGTTAGTAATTTGACCCTTGTTTCTTGTCTGACACTGACTTTCATTTTCGTTGTATCATTAGACAGTTGTACTGGATTAGAGTTGACTGGTCGGGGAGATCCCTAATGTGGCAGAATCAGGACTGTACTATCTGTTGTCCTCCTGGACCTGTTACCTCATGGTTCCTTGGTGAAGATTAGGGAGAGCAGCTGTTACTTTAGCGCTGCTTCAGTAGTGTTGTTAGACAGGGTTTGCAGAGCCTCTTTCTAGAGGCCCATGTGGTCCATTAGATTCTTGGAGCTTCTGGTTTGCTTTCACCTGAGACAGATGTGTCTTCCCACACTAGCTGAAGCAGTGCTAGCAGGCACCATGCTATGGTGATTCAAGTGTAATCCAACTATCACAACTTGACTTTTGCAAGCTCTTCCTGGGAGCTGAGGTGGTGATGTTGAGATCTGTGAATTCAGTTTGTCTTTTGCTTTTTAAGTGAAGATGGCAAAGAGTTAGCTGAGTATCAGGAGAACTGCAACATTAGTTCCTGTCCATGCACCTTTCTAGGTGACTCCTGTTAGAGGAAAGAGCTCAAAACTGCTGCATCTGTGCTATAGAGGACAGCCTGAGCCTGAGCTGGTCTCCCCATGAGGCGTGAGCTCACTTTGTGTTCCGGATTAGGCCAGGGCATAAACATCTCTGTAGGCAGTGCTGATAGTTGGGAAATTTGGGCTTAAATGAAGAATTGAGGTTTGAGTGAACCCAATAGCATGGATGTAGCCTTGGGAGCCACTTGTGGCCTGGGATCCTGGTGTGCTAATTGCTGTACAAACAAAACAACTGCCTTGGCCCCCAAGAGACTTAGTCTGCAAGTCATCTTTGCTGGAGCTAAAAAGGATGATCTAACAATTAGAAATAAGGGAAATACTCTGTTAATTCCATCTGGGTCACAGTAAGCAGTTTTGTACTTGTAAGCAAAAAATCCAGATGACTCAGACGCAGCCGTGCACAGGGTCCAGTTGAAGTCAGCAGGCTCTGCTCATGTGCGGGATGTGTCTTGGGCAGCTTAGAAAACATCTTTGCCTGCTGTGCAATTGCTTACACAAAAAAAGCCTTTTCTAGTAAGGTGAAGTGGTATATGTAGGTGTAGGCCCATCAGTGGTAACAGATGGCCCCCTGGTCCCTGCTTGCATCAGTTCTTGTGTGGCATGATGTCTGTGGGGCCCAATTCTCCAGTGCTTACTCAGGCAAGTCTCCTCAGAGGCTGGAGAAAGAGTAGCTTGCTGAAGATTTGGTCTATGCTACAGGCTATGCTACTCAGCTTCTATTTTTGAACGTGAATATATTGATGTGGAGAAGCAAACAGAAAGAATACTGGCAGTCAGGCTGTTGAGTATGCAAGCAATGTACAGGAATAAGAGATTGTGAAACCCACCTCTCCTGTTTGTTTTCCTCAGAGTTCATAGTAAGGCTGTGGTGCGTGAAGTCTGCTAGTTTTTGAGGCCAGAACCTGCAAGAGCCTTTCCCAGTGGAGGAAATTCTCATTAATCATGTGCTCCCAAGCACCAGGAGAGACTTTGCTGTTTTGACTTTGCTTTTGGGCTGTTGGAACTGGTCTAATCATTTGCATGTCCTCTTCAAGCTTTCAGATATAATGTGAGCACATGGAAATGGCAAGGGATCTGAGGCTATTCCAGGGAAATGAGTAATCATTTCTTCTAGAAAAGCAGCAGTAATAAAGCACACAGTCCTCAGCTGAACAAAGGAGCATCAGAAAGCAATCTGGGCATGTAGAGAGTAGTGTGAAAATTAGCCAGAGGAAAGAGATAGTGAAAGTTGGTGGCAGCTCACAGAATACCAGTTACCCCTTGAGGCTGTACTTTATTATGTATTTACTGGGGAGGATAAGAGTTTTGTGCAGCCATGGCTGCTGCTTCTGCAAGTAGGTCTGCTCTGACATGTGTGCTGTTCAGCAGGCCTTGCTAGGGTAGCAGTTGTGGAGAAAGGAGAGGACAAAAGTGGTCTTGTGGGACAGAGCACAAGATTAGGAGATGGAATACTGGAACAGTATCTCGCTTTTTTCTCCCACACATTCATTACACCCCAAGACCAAGTAAATTCCTGTTTGGGTAGGCCTGCTTGCTCTGAGGTGAAGAGCAGGTATTGCCCCAGGGCAGATGTAACTCTTGAAGGTGAAGCATCTTCTGGTGTGTGGTCCAAGGACAGGTGTGTGCCATGTACAATGCAAAAGATGGTTCCCAAGTTCTGTCCCTTTGCAGATCAAACCAGGCTTAGTTGTTAGGGTCATTTGTGACCATGATCTTTTGTTAAGGTCAATATGAAAAATAGCCTCATATTTGAGCCTTAGAATAGCCCAAACTTGTTACTATTATTATCTGTGGTAGATTCCCTGTCTCATTTAATGGCATATGGCAAATAAAGCACATGTCTACAGAAGCAATTCCTTTGTTAGTCTTCACAGGCTGAGCAGATTTCAAACATAAATAACTTGCTGAGTTGAAAGGGTTTTTTTTAGCATCTTGGAGTTTCCTGCCTAAAAACTGCTAGTAATGGCAATTTAGTTTGCTTAGTGGTGAGTAAAAGTAAGAGTTGCAGCTGCCATAAAAGCCTGTACTATTATTTCTGGGTAAGATTGTCTCTCAAAGCTTGGGTGAATCAGTTTTGTAACAGAATTGGAAAACTATCAGCATGTGTTACTGTTTCTGTGCTTTCCTCCCTACTGAGATGCCCAGTTAGCCCTCATTATCTGTTGTCAGTTTATCTTGGTTGATAGACCCGTGGTGCTTGCTCTGAGCATCAGGTAGATGCCTTGTGAGGAGTAAGAACATAAGGCATATTTAAATCAATTTTGCTTGCATTCAAGTGTCCTGAAGACTTGAGAACAGTGTCTTTTAGTTCTTCTGCGTATATAACAAGGCTAAAACTGTTTCAGCAGATGTGTTAAAAAATGAGTCCTGCCCATGTGATTCAAGCCCAGTGAGTAAAGCATCAGTTTTGCTATTTACCTTCAGAGCTATGCTGAAGCACTTCCATCATTGCTTCCAGTGGTACCATTAGGAATAGTGTATAATTCAGGGCAAAGAAAGCACTAGTGTGAAGTGTTCACTAACAGTGATCCTACTATGTCTAGGTTGGAAAAGATTAGTAAAATGTCTCTAGAAAGCTTACTTTAAACTGAATAAAAGCTGGCTACGTACTGGATTTTCTGTGACTTTAAACCCATGTTGAATTCCCCTGTTAATTGCAGGGATGAACAGTAGAGAACATATCAAAAGTAATGATGTTACTCTTGCAGCAACAGCCCTGCTGGGGGCATGTGGGGTGGAGAATCTGATTGCTGATTAAGGTAGATGAGAGAAGCTATGACTGATCACTTAAGAGGCCACCCTCCCTTCCAAGTGTGTGCATAACTCTTGCTTGTTAACAGGAATTCCACGTGAATATTGATTGGGAATAAGTGGTTGGGTGAGTACATGTGCTGCCTGTCGGACTGTTTAATGTGCAATTGCATCTCAGGGCAAAAATAGCAAAGGCAGCTGGAAAATGAAAGAGGCATGTGTGAGGGGAGAGACAACTGGTTCAGTGGTGAGATCTGAGCAGAGAGAAGTAAGTTGTGGAGAGGGGAAGGATTGAGAGCTGATGACAAAAGAAAGAAATCTATAAATAGCTTGTTTTAAGACTTAAAATTATCTTCTCCTATCCAATCCATATCCTGCAGATCACATGCTGCGTGGAACATTAGCACAAAGAGTCCAGAGGGATTGGGCTCCCTGTAACTTCTCAGTTGCTCTGGGAAAGGAACACCTTTTGATGATTTTAGAGATGATGGTTGGTTTGGGTGTTTTTCTCAAGATTAGGTTCTTGAGACAACTGTTCTCTCTTTCAAAAGAAGAGGAAATGAGGTATATGGTGTTATTAAAGAAGCTTGAATTTACTAGTGAAGTGGTTATGGTAAATACCACTGATTTTAGAAGATCTGCTCTAGGGAAGTTTAAACAGATACTGTTTTACATCTGCCTGGCTTAGCACAATGGTAGCTTTACTTCAGAACTGAAATTTTCTGTTCCATGGACCTTTTGACACCTTGTTCTGCAGTTTCCTGAAGCAGCCCTTCCTACTTGACATACTTATTAATAGGGTGCCTGGAGTTGTTAAGAAGAGCTATTTTCTTTGCTAATCCGACCATAGCTTTTCCACACAGGAGCTATACCCTCTTGCAGGCTGAACAGTCTCAGCAGAGCAGAGCTCACAGCAGAGTCTGCCCAGAGGCTATCCCTGTTCTGGGGACCTTGCTGACAACACAGATAAGCCCTTTCAACAGAGCATAAGTGTGTGTCATGTTGGAACAGACTAACCAGCCAGCCTATCTACATCTCTGAAGTGTTAACAGGCGTTTGACTGACCAGTCAAAAATGTTTTTCCCACTGCTGCCTTCTTCAGGGGGCAAGTCTTAGCAACTTCTGCTGGAATTCCTATGAGACTTAAGAGTTTGGTCTGGAGAGTAGACATATGCAAGTGTGTTGTCCTTCATATATCTGCCTTAGCATAAGGGTCGCAGAGCTCTTGTGTGGTTAAATCCACCTATTTTTATGGTACTCCTGGCAAAGGTGAGAAAAAGCCCCTGTGTCACATCACAGCTTTCAGACACAAACAGCACATGCTATCAAGAAGTCTGCTTATAATTAGTTTGAATTAATGTCTCAGTATCGCAGGCAGAGTCCGTTACATTTGGTTTGCACTTAAATTGCTTCTCTTCTTGTGTATTTTCCCCATCTCCTGTGGAGAGACAAAAGCAAAACAAAGCCACCCACAAAACACATGCATTCACTAGGCTGTGGTGGATCATCTTCACTTTGATCATTTATTACATGAAGAGAAACTGAAATCAGCATTGGGATTTAAGGATAAAAGTGTCTACATACCCTGTGATCCTGGACCCTATTGGCTTTCAAATGAAAATGCTGCCTTTGTTGATTAGAAGCACAAAACTTGCCTGCAATGGAAATGAAAAGAGGCTGCTGTGTCTGCTTGGGAGTGGGACAGCGTGGCTGCTTTCAGTCTTTGCTCTGGGCTAGTTAAGTTGACATCTGGGTCGGATCTGATCTTGGTATCAGTTCTTCCTTCTCACAAACCTGACACTCTGAGGCCAGTGATAAGGATTTGGGAGAAGTAGGCAGCAGCCCTGACATGGAGTGACTCCTTGTGCTGGGTGCTGTGCAAGTGTGGGGCTGTGGAGCGCAGCAAACCAGTGGGGGTGAAGCTGGGCACTTTGCTTCGAGGACTGGTTCGTGCATTGAATTTGTGATTAGAAAATGAAGTATGGCTGGTGGGGTAACATCAGTGGAAGAAAGCCCTCAAGGTGAAAGTGGAAGAGGAAAAGCCAGTTGCATAGCAAGAGGGTACCAGAACAAAGGCATAATATGGAGAACATAGAAACACTGACCTGATTGTCATCTGCTGGCACCTGAATGACCCCTTTCAGATACTGATGCAGCCTTTTCTACAAGGAGGCTTTTTCTCAAGGAGGCTCATGATGCCATTCAGCAGCTGGTGCAGAACCATGTGGTTTCCTGCATTCTTATATGAAAACTGCCATTTACCTTGCATGACACTTTTCCTTCTAGTCCCATAGGATATCTCTCTTCCTGCTAAGAGTTTAGCATCTGCAGGGCCCCTCCTGTCCTTTGCAGCCTTTCTCAGTGCTTGCTCCAGACTGAGGTCAGAGAAGATGGATGGTGACAAGCAGTGGTTTGGGCTCTGAGCTGGAGGACAAGGAGGTGAAAGACTGGGAGAGCAATGAGTGTTCGCAAATGGGCTGTTTCAAAACCAGCACTGATTATGGTCAGTGGCTTAGATGTTCTCCCTCCCTTGTGCCAGAGAACTGGCCTGACTGCATTACAAGTTGGGCAGCCCCTGCTGAAAATCCCTGGCCCCAGCCTTGGCAGGACCATCTTCCCATTGAGGGATGCACACAGGGACTCTGAAGGTAATTGAGATGTTTCAAAGTGGAGCTGCACCCAGGGAGGCAAGCTTGTGCTCTGGTATTGGGTTTATATATAAAGGTTCAGGAAAGCTCCTTACAGAGAAGCTGTGGCAGACAATAAAGGATGCTTTGCAGAGTCTTTTTTATGGATCTGTGCCCTTTGTGACTACATCCTTTATAAACCTGCTGTGTGGTACAATTGCAATGTAACAACCAGTGTAACCAGAAGAGAGCAGAAACGCTGGTCCTCTTGGAACCACCCTGTAGCTGATGGGGGAGACTGTGCCCAGGGCAGACTCTTGTCTTCATGAATCTTAATGTACTTTTGACATAACAGGTCATGCAGTCTGAAGAGATAAGACAGCCTCTGTTTTGAAGATGACTAATTTGCAATCCTGGCTGTTGCACACATTTTAATCTGCAAGATGGGATTGAATGCCAAAGGCTTAGGAAGTTGTGTATTGCGAAAAATATCCAAAATCATATGGTGGCAAGTCAGGAAAAAATCTACTTGAGAGTAAATGCAGATCAAAGTGAGGGGAGAGCTTTTAAAAATTACATCACTTACCTCTGTGGATCTAACACACAGCAAAAGGCCATCTAACAAGTCAGAAACTTTACATAAACACTGCTGGTGCAGAAATATCAGGAGAGAATGTGTCTCACTGGATGTGGCTTTTTTTGGTTACGTTAGAAGAAAGGCTTTCCTTCATGCAGTTCATACTGAACCCAATAAAAGTGCTTAATGAATATTCATCAAATCCGGGCCCTTGGTTATGTCTAGCTGCTCTGAAAGCTAGTTTCTAAAGCATGTTCTTGATCTCTGCCTAACTCTTGCCCATGTGGCTGCCTTACAAGAGAGCTGTGGGGAGCATGGCTGGCAGGGGGGTAACATCTGCCCATGTTGAGGTACCCAGGGCCCTAGGATGCTTGGAGGCTGTGCTTGGACTGCATCAGGGTTGACAGTTGCAGTCCATTACTGAGAGGCAGATGAGTTTGGTCCTATGGGTGGCCATAGATTTGCCTTTCCTGGATAGTGAAAGCACAGCCCTTGAGTCACACTGGTCTTACATGAATAGTTCTGTTGACTGCAGTGGAACTATTTGTGTGAGTAATAGCTTGCATGTGGGAATAAGAAGTTCATAACCCAGCCCTTTGCAGTATCACTGGCTTGACTTGCAGGTGGCTGCTGCTCCAAGGTCCAAATGGATGAATAAGCAAATCTCATCTCCCAGGCTGCTTTCTGACTCCAGATGTCAATGACCTGGAAAGAGAAGTGCAGTCACTTCACCACGAAAGGTTGTTTGTGTTTTCTTCCTCATATTTAAAAAAAAAAATAAAATGGTAAACCCACTTTTTCTTGAGCCTCTGTCTGTCCCAGCCTGTGCATAGTTGTGGGTAGTTGGCTAACCTAAGCCACCACTACAAAGTGAGAACATAACCTGATGCGTGAAAACCTCCTGAAAGGCATCAGTTTTGAAGCTGATATGCAGCAGATGGGGAAAATGTCTTTAGATACTCTGCCATGGTTTGATATAGTTGAACTAGCTACGTCAGCCTATTCTTGCTTTACACCTATATATGACAGTTTTAAATGAAAACAGTAAAAAATGATCACATTTTGTTTGCTGCCTCTTAGGCTTTCTTCTGAAGGAGGAGTAGGGAGAGGCAAGGTGCTCACATACAGGCTTGGGCAGAGTATATATATATATATATATAAAAGAAGTTGGTTTAGGGGTGATTTTTCTTTGAGGTTTTTTGTCCCAGCTTTTTTGTGAGTGCCTGACCCTAAAATGCCATAGCTGCTTGGCCTGCTGCTGCTCTGCTCTTGTGCATGCAGCCAGCACCTGAACAAACAGAGCTGTATCTGTGGCAGCCTGGGAATCCACCAGGATTCCTCAGGGAAGGAGTGATTCAGAGCATCTGAGAAGAGTGGGGGCTGCTCCCATGTATCCTTGCTTCCTGCCCAGACAATAGTGCATGCAGCCTTACTCTGAAAGGACAGCAGGACTGTTCCCATAAGCAAATACAGCACACTTTGTGTTGGGTAAAAATGTATGTTCTTGTAATGGTACAAAAGCTTGAGTCTCGTGGATTATCCTCACAAGGCTGCTGTGATTGTGCAGTGTCAGACAGCTAGTGGGGCTTTCCCAGAGCAGCTGGGAAGCATGAGCAGTTAGGCACTTAGAGCAGTTCAGACTTTCAGGGAAGATCTTGCCTGTAGGGATGGTGTGCCACAGCATGTCACCTGAGTGTTCACTTTATTTTCTGCTGCAGGGAGAGCTTTGCTGTTCCAGAGCAAGTTTTAGTACCAAAGAGGAATCTTTCTGGAATAAAAGTCTTTGGAAGCAAAAAAGATTTTATGAGTAACATGTTAAAATGATGCAAAGAGTTGTCTGTTGATAAATCGTGTGAACTTTGAGCCAAAGCTGCTGTCCATGTCACAGCGATGTTCTCCTCCTTCCTTCTTTCTGTACAATAAGAAGCAGCGCTTGGGATGGATCTTCAGTTGCAGATTGTAATAACATGACCAGAACAAAGAGCAACAGTTGTGTTGCTGCTGTTGTAAACACAAACACATCTTCCAGGTTGTCAGTTCCCCTTCATCACTGTCAAGAACATTGCTTAGGCACTGCATTCCACTCTGTAACTACAACTGGTTGGGTTTTTTTTAAAGGTTCTTTTTGTGTGTAGTGAGTGATGGGCTAAAATCAGATGGCAGATCATCTAAGGTGAGAGTGTAGGAACCTATGCCTTAAATCTTCTCCATATCTATGAGGATCAATGTTAAGTCTCCATCTTCTCTGAACTGAGAAGGTGGAGGAGGAGGGCAGGTAATTCCGGGCATCAGTTAGTCACGGTGTATGTGATCCGTCTCCTGTTACGGTGCCTTTGATCTTGCCCTGTTTGCATGGCCTGTCTCTGACACCAAACCTTGCCTGTCCTTCAGTAGCAAGCCCCATAACTCGTTCTGGCTCTAGCATTTGGTTTCTTCAGTACTCTCCAAGTACGGAAATATTAACCAAACCCTGAACTTTTTAATCTCTTTCTAGTCTTATGATCTCTCTCATATGCTGGTTTTAAAAATGTGCTTGCGTATTAATAGAACCCTACCCAAGGTGCAGAGCCTCTCTTTTGAAGCTTGATTTTATTTTTGATGCCTATAACAGGTGTTGGTTTAATAGGTTTGCTGTATTACAGCTTGCTTTTTCTTTTCTTGAAGAGCCCAGCCAGCTCTGTAAGCTGACACGACATGAAGGCCAAGCATGTGCCTTCTCCTGCCTTGAGCCTCGCTTCACACCAAACATTTGCGCTGCAGACTCCTGCCAGCACAGGCAGCCTTAATTCGAGCTTTGTCTAAACCAGGAGGTTTTGTGCTGTGGTTGTATTTAAATCACTCCCACCCAAGCCCCTGGTACATTCCCATCTGAGGGTCTGCTCGCTTTGATTTTCTGCTGTCAGCTTTCTAATGGGCAGCTGCTTGGGGGGGGAAGTGAATGTGGCTCAAACAACAAAGGAGTGTGTTTGCACTGCACTCTGCATCGATTTCACACGAGGAGTTTGAAGCCACGGTCTAAATTAAACTGATTAGAGTTCTCCAAAGGACAGGCTCGCTGTGAAGAGGAAGGTGAATTCTTCCCCTATTAGGTCTAGTGGAAAATGTTACACAGCCTGTTTATCAAATAAATATTCACAAAGACAATTTGAAGGAGGAAACCCACCGGGATTAAAGTGTAACTTTACCTCTGGAATACAGGCTGAGATTCCTGGAAACGCTGCGGGCTTTTGACTTTGCGCCACCTGTTGTTTTCCTGCCACCCCCTTGGGCTCCCTCCCGACTCAGAGCAAACCCAAACACGCTTTGGCTTCGCTGGAACGCTTGCCTTGTTTTTCTGTCTCTGAGGAGCGCAGAGAGCTCATTCGCTTCCTGATGTGGTCCTCCGAGCCTCAGTGCAGCAAAGAGCTGGCTGAGGTTAATCCAAATCTCCTGTAATCCGGAGAGATCCATTCAAGAGCAGGCCAGAGAGCAAAGGCTAAGCGGCTGTGGTACCTTGGGGTTGCTGGCTGGGGATGCAGGTGGGTTAAGTGGCTGTGGCTGGAGGGTAGCTCCCCTCAGCTCGCTCTCTGTTCCTTTCCAGTTGACATGAGGGTGAAGCAGTTCCTGCACAAGTGCCATGTGTATTGCAGCTCCGGGTCTGAAAGTAATCTGCAGCTGACTTTGGGTCTAGGGTTAAGATGTTACAGTTCAATATTTAATAGCTGCAAACGGGGTGTCTCTGGGAAGGAGGTTGGGTATGAGCTGGGAAGTTAAACTGGTTTAGCCTGATCCTCCTACAATTGTGAGCAAACCCAAATGGACTTGGATGGGGTCCTTAGTTCTATGATTTCTGTCATGCGTGAGTGGCTTTCACTCCAAATTCCTAGCCCTCATCAAAGGCAGTCCTGTATCATCCTAGTCCTCTATCATGTTCCCATACATGTTGGTAAACTGGAGGTAGAGAGGGGTTAAGAAACTTGCCCAAGGCAGATGAGTCAGTGCCAGAGCTGGGAATAGAAATGGAGACTTGGCTCCTGCTCCAGGCTCTAATTGCTCAATCTCACATTGAACCCTGTCATCCTATACTCTTGAGCTAACACTGACTGAAGTGAGACAGGGAAAGCCCTTTCCAGGCTCTGATACCTAAGGAGTGGGGAGAAGAAAAGACACCTGGAGGCAAATTGGTTGTGGAAGCGCTGATAATTTGTGCTTTAAAGCCTGGTTTCTGCAATTGGTACTAAAATCTGATCTGTTGCCTTTGAAGCCAAGGAAATGTAAACTAAGGAGCTATTTGGGAAAAAATCCAGCCCTTTTCTAGTCACTAAAGAGGAGAGGTGAAGTCATGAGCCACTGGTCTTTCTCCCTGTAAAACACCCTTGCAATGAGATTGGGAGCAAAGGCAGATGAGCTGAAAGGATCTGAGTAATAACAGGAAGGGTTAAATCACGTTTCAGCTCTTACTGAAAGAATGAAAATTAAAAATGTAATCAAGCTAGTAAAAGGTTTGGCTGGCGTTGCAGTCACATCACATGGTGTGTATAGGAAAAGTCAGCTGGGTTGGTTTTGTTTGAAGTGCAGTGCTTTGCAGCAAACTGTCTGACATTCCCCAGCTGGGACTGGCCGCCGCTGGAGCCCAGAGTTACATTTGGAGTCAGCCCATATTTGAAGGAGAGCGGGAGAGAAAGGAGCCTGTTTCTTTCCTGTGTGAAATAACGCATCCATCTCGTCTGCCAGCTGTAGCACGTGACAAGCAAGAGGCAAATGGACAAAAGTCACCTGGAAACTGTGAATGTGGCTCAAACAAAATTGTACTTTCCTGTCCGTTTCTTCCTTTCCTCAAGTCTGTCCTCTGGGATGGGCTGGGAGATCTGGCAGGCGGGCAGATTGGATATATGTTGAACAACTACAGTACAGAAATATTAATATTCAGAAAAAATAACATTGGCTTCTGAAGAGTGCTTCATGTCCAAACTCAATCTCTGCTCTCACTCCCTTGCAGATTTAGCTGCACCGTGCAGGAATTGTCTGATAATTTATAGATTCTTCATGTTCATTTGTACAAACCTCCATTTCCTGTTAATTTACAGCCAGATTCATCTCAGCCATCAGAGCCTAGATGAGATCAGAGTTGAACTCATAGCTCCTGCTTCAGGAGAACTATGGAAAACATGCTTGGGGCTTGCTCTCACAGCTGTGGGGAGGTACTTTCCTGAATCAGGGTCACACACACATTTAATGGACTCTTAGTTTGAGGAGGAAATATGATTGAAATTTTTGAACTTGCTAATTCTAATAATTGAGGCCTTGCAAAACAAACTGGTTCTTGGGGAAACAAAAGCTCCCTTACTTGTGTTCAATTTCTGGAGGTCACAAAATTCTGGGTATAGTGAGTTTTCCTGGATCACTGTCATACTGTTAGCATAACTTCAATGAGCCCTGCTCCATTGTGTGCCACAGATGTGAAAATTCAATCTTTATTCTTGACTGTAAATGAATATTGGGCACTTGGATAGCAGCCATAACATTGTCTTTTCCACAGTTTGTGGTTGCAGAGACCTGTGTTCCTGCAACTCATGGAATAACCAGTTTGGGAACATAGGTTAATGCCTTTCCTTTGATTTCCCTGACACCTTTTTGCACTGCATTAGCAGTGCATTGCTATAGTGGTGTCAAATTTGTCCTTAATGATTTGTGAGCTTACACTAATTTAATTAAGTAGCATTTAAACTCTTTAGTCAAAGCTCCAGTGTGAGGATCCTGGGCTGGCTTTAAAAAGGGTGAGTTTCCAGACTGCAAATTGCTCTGGGGATGCAGCTTTCACCCTCTTCCTGTTACAGGCACCAGCAGACATGTGCTGTTGAAACAGTCTGCTTTTAACAACAGGTGAAGGAGCAGATGACAGTGCATGGAATAGGTCCCTTGCCGTGTGTTGTTGGTACTTTCTGTGGCAAGGAGAGGTTTTCTTTGAAAGAGGCATGCCTGAACCCCTGGGAGAACCTGAAATGAAGGGGATGTTGGAGGAGATGGGCTCCCAGACACCCATCAGCTTCAGCACCTGGAGGGCTGTGTTCAGCTCACCAGGTAGGGTTTTTTTTTGCTTCAAAGAGCTGGTGCTTTGTTGGGAGAGCTGGGACGTCCTGGTTTGTATTCAGGAGTGCTTGCTTTCACTGGCTGCTGCGTCTTCTCTTCTGGTTTCTCAGTTGGTAGCAGCCAGATGAAGGCACAGTACTTGTCTGAACCCTCTCTGCTGCCTCTCTGCTATTATTCAGCAAGTTCTCAAGTGTCTGGTGAGCGTCGCTGTTTGGAGTGCCTCACTTGCAGCCTTGCCAGTAATATCAGTGACTGGTCTAAATTCACATCAGGCATATGCTCCACTTCTTGTGACTAATGCCCAATGTACTTTTTAAATTGGTGACTGCTCTCTACTGAATTCAAGCCAGAGAGCAGTCAGAGGAAAGGGCTCGGGATTTTTAGTTAGACCTGGTTGAGTACAGCTAAGGTCTAGAGGCATTTAACTGATGTAGAGGACAGCTCGTAGTACCTTCCTACCTTCTCTAAAGAAAAATGTTAGATTGAATCCTTCAGGCTGATACTGCTAAGGCAGCAAATGCAGGCTGTAGGGTCTGATCCTGCAGTCAGTACTTGGGCAGAGCACTGGCATTGCAGGGCT
This sequence comes from Porphyrio hochstetteri, assembly GCA_020800305.1. Taxonomy (NCBI): domain Eukaryota; kingdom Metazoa; phylum Chordata; class Aves; order Gruiformes; family Rallidae; genus Porphyrio; species Porphyrio hochstetteri. The sequence continues at coordinate 11,683,491 of CM036916.1, read as the reverse complement.
GTCCTAATTGCGTGGTGGGTCGAAGATGAGGAACTGCTTGCAAGAACAAGCCCTGTTATAGTATTTCTGAGTATTACAAATCATTGTAACATAGCCTAAAGCTGGGAGTTTTCAGAAGGATCCTTAGGAATTAAGGAAATGATGTTTTGTAACCTTTGCTGAGCTCATATTTGCTTATCCATTACCTGCAGACAGCTCTGAAAATCCCGTCCTCTGTGTAAAACACTGGCAGGTTGCTTAAACCATGGATCAGCACTCCTTGCCTGTGGGATTAAAATCCAGTCCTGCAGTCCTTGCAAGTAACAAATCCATTCTGGAAATGCAGGTTTGTAGGAGACTGAGCCCAAATTGCTGGAAGGAAAGCTGATGAATGGAGTCAGTTGTTCTTTAAAAAGGAAAGTCTTGTACTGTGCAGAGAAAAAGTGTCTGGAAGTTTGCAAATACCTGTAAACTGGTCTCTCTAGCCATACAAACAGCACGGGGATTAGGGAATATCTCCCTGGAGCAGGTTTCTTCTTGGACAGCTGTTGAAGAAATCTGAATGTATGAACTCAGGGGCCAACCTATGGGCCTAAGAGAACTTAAATTGTCTCTGTTTCTCTTCCTGACTGTTTTAGGCACCACAACAGGATCCGCAGTATTGAAGCAAGTCAACTGAAGCCCTACGTTACCCTGGAAACATTGGACCTGAGTTTCAATGACATCACGGAAATCCGAAACGGCTGCTTTCCACAGGGACTTCACATAAAGGAGCTGTGAGTTTTTCTAGTTGGGAACAGCTTTTGTTGAGTTACCACAGCAGAGAAAAGGGCCTCAAACCTTCGTTTAAAAAAAAAAAAAAGAGAAGGACTGAACATGCAAACTGTGGGGTTATTTGTCAGGATTTTAAGTGCAAAGGAGAATTAGAAGGCAGCATGTTGTCCCTACTGTCAGGTTTTTCTTCGAAGTCTTCTTTTGTTTCTGATATATCTGTAAAGAATGCAGGTTGTTATTAATTATGTTGCATGGGAATGCAACAGAGAAAAGGTATTCTACATCCCTCAGGTGTATTTACAGGCACATAGAAGCTACAAGGACTGTCTGTGTCTCTTCCCCCATGGGAAGTGGATACGCTGTTTCCCAGATTAGCCCGTGCACATCTGTCTGGAAGAGGGGAGAGGGGATGACTATTTCATCATAAAAATGGCTGCTGAATGTTGAGATCAGAAATCTCTCATTGGTTAGTTGAAGGAAACAAAGAGTTAAACCAGAGTAACACCCTCCCAACAGAGATGTTTGCCTGTTTAGGGAAACAAAATAATCTGTGCTGTAGGTACTTTTGAAGAGGTGCAGACAGACAGTCTGCTTGCAATAAAGTTTGTGCCAAAGTTTCTGGCCCCTGGTTGTAAAAGGATATAAGAGAGGGTGTTGGGACTGATGTCTACTTGTTATCCTGTAAAAATAGCCTCTGTGGCTAAGACTAGGGTCCAGGTAAGAAATTGCCCTGGGACAGATGCTGAGGAAAATGAATAAGGTCATCCTGCACTGGAACGTTCTCCAATTTCTGGCTACCAATCCTGATTGCCTTGCTGCAGTAGGAGGATGTCAAGGAGCTCTTGGGAAGTGCACAGTACTTCTCCATATTTGTTGCATTGCTCTGGGAAAGGCACTGAGCTCTTTGTGCAGCCAGCAATCCAACTGATTTGAAGTCACCTCAGTAATTTCACTAACTTGTCTGGAGACCAACCAAATGCTGATAAAAGGAGATTTCTGACAGAACTGTTCATTTTTCTGTTGGGATTTATTGCAGCTACCTGGGGAGCAACAGAATCAGCACCCTGGAGCCTGGTGCTTTTGATAGTCTGTCACGGTCCCTGCTAACGCTTCGACTGAGTAAAAACAGGATCACTCAGCTTCCTGTCAAGGCGTTCAGACTACCAAGGCTAACACAACTGTGAGTAGAAACGTGCACTTTAATTAAACTCAGCCACACTTTTATGGAGACAAAATATCCCTGAGAATAAACATGCCAAATGTCACCCGTCCTCACCTGCTGTCTATAAAACTTTGAATACATTATGCAGTAGTCCTCTGCCAGCACCTAGTAAAACATGTTGGGAGAGGGTCCTTTTGGTCTTGCAGCTATTGGCTTCTCAGGCCATTCTTTTGATCAGGTGGGAAGGGAAGGATGCTGCAGCAAACATCAGCATCTTATGCACTTGAGAGCATAAGACAGATCCATTCCCTTAAAAGCTGCTGGTATCTGTGGCTCAAGAAAGGTTGGGAAGATGGTTTTTATCCTGAGTGACAGAGCTCAGCTACAATGTTAGTTTTCCAAGACCACACAGGTATCTTTATGTGGCAATAAAAAAGTAATGACGGAGGGTTGTTAAACTCTGTGGTGATACTTGGGCAGAGAAAATAGAGCTCTAGATGAGTTAACACACACATGGGTGTCCTGCCTGCGGTCTGTTATGGCAGGACCTGCATGGGGACACATAGACATCTGCAGCTGTAAATATGCTGTATGTGTGAAATAGTTGTGCTAATGGTTTAGCTTTTCTCTTCTGCTACTGTTGGAGAAATGGGGCCCAGCCTGAGGCCTCTTGCAGTGTTTCCATCACATTTGATAGACCTCTGTCTGTTAACATAAAGTGCACTAAAGCTGTTGGAACTCACACCTCTAAATGACCACCTCTTGATTGAGAGACAAATCCTTAAGCCAAGATGTGTTTAAGGAATGAGTGTGCATTTGTACAATACCATCTGCATCATAAGTCTGTTGCCTCTCAGTTGGAAGTTACTGTCCATTGACTGAGAGCTTGTAATCCACTGTGTTTGTCTGCATCGTGCAAAACTAATAAAAACGAGGGTCAATTCAGTCTGTTTAGGAACACAGTTTTCACTGAAAGTTGGAGTAATTGGTACTCTTAAAGACAGTCTTCACAGCTGGTTGCTTAACCCTATAGATAAACATGAGTGAATTGCAAGATACACAGACTCAGTGTGTTGTAGAATTTGTGTACAGTTCTTTTTCTGGCAAAGAGCAGTTCACTTATAGCCTAGGAAGTGTAGTAAGGCAAGAGTATTTAGGACAGAAAACTTTTTAATTGCTTACTTGACTTTAATTACATTCAACTTAAGTGCAAGTTCAACATTGGGTTTTTTAGGCAGTTAAAAAGTAAGCTTAAAATTCCAACAGCTTCCTCATCTTTTCCAAAACAAGTTTGTGATGTAACCTCCACTGTGTTCTTCAACACAAACACTGACTAGGGGACTACCCTTAGGGGTTAGCCTTGTATGTTCAGAATGGTATCTGTTTCAAAAGCTCCCTCTTCACTCTGGTGATTTTTTCTGCTGACTTTATGGAACTGGGTTTTCATGTGGGATGTCTGGGTCTAGCAATCCATAACACTTGTTTGTTAGGAATTGGTAAAGCATGCTGGATGATGTTCATATTGCTATTTGAGGGGAAAAAAAGGTATTCTCAAGATTTAGGAGTCCCTCCCCACCCAGGGGACAAAAAAAAAAAGAGATTTAATAAACCAGGTGGAGGATGCTATGCACAATACTAAGGCTGTGTTGTTATTGGAAACAACTTCTTTCATTCTTTACATATTAGTTTCTTATAATAGGCAAAAATGTTAAATCTGTCAGGGAGCTGGAAGTTTTCCTTTCAAAGTTACCCATAAAATTTCCTCATGGGGTCCCAGTTTGTACAGCACCAGCTTGTTTGAGAGCAGATTTTTACTGGGCAATTGCAGGTCTGGCAAAAACAGTGGGTTGTGAGGGAGATAATGGTGATGTTTAACTGTATTGATCCAAAGGGTGTGTCTGAGAGGTGACAAAAATTGATGAAAAGGATAAATGGCTTAAAAGAAAGAGAGAGGAGGGATGAAGAGGAATTGTCACATTGTCTCTGTTACTCCTCTATAGTGAAAGTCTGTCCCAGGGTGAGTTTGTTTAAGCAATCCCACCCCGCCGACTTCCCTGTCTGGCTCTGGGATTGAAAGTTTCCGGTGTGCCTCTGCTCTCTCCTGGGAACCATTGACAGAGGAGCTGCTGGCATTGCTGTCCCCATTGTATTCTGCACAGATGATTTCATGAGAAAGGGCTGAGATTTAATAAACTTGTATGGCCTTGGTGATTTTAGGGAGCTGAACCGGAATCGCATCCGCCTGATTGAAGGCCTGACGTTCCAGGGACTGGACAGCTTGGAAGTCCTGAAACTCCAGCGCAACAACATAAGCAAACTGACTGATGGGGCTTTCTGGGGCCTAGCCAAGATGCAAGTCCTGTAAGTTGGAGAGATGGGCGCTTTTCTCCTAGACTTCATTTCCTGTGGTGTCCTTCTCTGCAGTTTTGCAAGGACTCCTGTCAGACACCTGTGGGCATTTGTTCCAGTCCTTGTGCTTTTTTGTGTCCTGCATGCACAGAACTCTGATGTGCTTCAGCAGCTTCTCTTTGGTTGACCCACGGTTTATTAAAGCACATTGCTTTACCTGGTGTTCAATAAAACAACCCCAAAGTTCTGTTTTTCAAGCTGTGGCAGAACTCCATTGGAAAATCGACTGTTTGAATGTTCAGCAAGATCTCAGTTGGTCTTTAAATAAATGTTCATCTGGCAAATTTGTTTTGACTGATACATGGAAACTATGTATTACAGACCTGATTATTCTGTCTCTTGGGATACCTAGAAACCAAGCTGGCTTATCTTAGTGATGTGTTCTTTCCATACGAGAGAACAAATTGAATAGTCATTGCAGAGAAATACTTGAAACATCCAGCATGGTTGGTTTTCACGTGTTTCCAAGGTCACAAGTGATTTAAGGCAGCATTTTTCTGGATGCTGCTGTCACACAACTGAGACTCTGCAAATACAGATTTGAATGTAAAGCCCAGTTTACTTGCAGTGGATCGTCCCTCTGCAGTCACAAGAATTCTGGCTATTTCCTTTGTGTTTTCCTTGAATTTCTATCTTTCACTTGCTTAGGAAATGCCCACATATGCATGTACCCACATGGGTACATAGAAGGGTGTGTAGGAATGGCCAAAATCCTGGCCCTTGTTGGAAATTCTGTAGTATTTGACCAGTGCTGTTTATCTGTGAATTCTTTCTGATTTTTTCTCCACAGCCACCTGGAGTATAACAGCCTGACAGAAGTAAACAGTGGCTCTCTCTATGGCCTTTCATCTCTGCACCAGCTTCACCTCAGTAACAACTCCATATCCCGCATCAACCCTGATGGCTGGAGCTTCTGTCAGAAGCTGCATGAGCTGTAAGTAGTTTTCTTTTGTGGTTGGTTGGGCAGGGTTTGATGCTGATGTAAGGTTGGCAAGACAAGGGAGCAAGGATTTTTCCTGTTCACTTAGACTACAGCTCCTGCTATACCAACCTGTAGAAATTCAGTACTGGGAACTGCAGCCTCCTAAGTGATGCTCTTGTTATTCATGACGTTGTGGCCTTCGGAGCACCTGATTAAAACATGTTTGCACCAGGAGCAAAGACTAGAACCCACTGAGTATACAGTGCCAAAAGACCTGGAGAGCAGAGGCTGTGATCTTTGGCTTACCAATGTGTTTTAGCTAGCTAGTTAGAAGACATGCACGGTTTGCCATGTAACGACTGTACGGCCTGAGGGAAGCTTTCCTTTATCCTCTATTTACAAAGAACAGTCGTGTTTTTAAGCAGTAGAGATTTGGCCCTTTAAAGGCAGTTCTCCTTGCTTCTCCTGTTTACCCTTTACCCTTCCTGCAGGGCTCAGTTGTTGAAAAGTAAATACATTGACTTTGTTCTCCTGAGATTCCGAGCTGTGAATACAGTCTCTATGAAAGAAAGCCTTGCTGCTGAGACCAGCCCAGCAAGGGTGTCTTTTGGGTCTGTGGCACTGCTTAATGCCTTCTTGAAGGGACACACATGGATGCTTGTAGGGTTTACAGAAATAGCTGTCATCCCTTCCGTGGGACTGTGGAAAGATTTGCCTTTTTCTTTGGAGAACTTGACACATGTGGCTGGTGGAACTGTAATTCACCCTGTTCAGTGCTGAGAAATCTTTTGTTAAACATTGTTAGGGGTTCTCCTAGCCACCAAAAAGCAGTATGATAAAGCAGGTTCCTGCTTCAGGGGCCTCACTCAGACTACCCAGCTGTGAGTTCCTAGTCTTTGGGCGTGTGGACTCAAGAGATACATGGATAGGACACAAGTCGTTCCTTTAAGTTTAGGAGGTGTAGAATTAACATGTTAATCCCATGACCAACTGTGATTTCCTGTTGAACCCAAATTACGCATTCAGATGTGGATTATTTTTTTGTGGCAGAAGGAAACATTTTATTTTTGCTTTTAGTTAAATACACATGGAATTATTTACTTACTTAATTTTTCAAATTGCTGTGAAACTGCCCATGCCTAAAGGCCTTCTTTGCTTGGCACAGCACTGCAGACAGCTACAGTTCCTTCACGTGCAGATCCTCATGTGATATCTCAGTAGATTAATGCAGCGTCAATGGAGAAATCTTCAACACAACAGATCAGAATCAGGACCATGCGCCACCCATGATCTGCTTAAATCTGAAGCATCAAAAAAGGGGAGTCTACCTTCCTAAGGCACTCACAGTTAGACTCCTGGAACAGCCAAACTGAGATCACTGCAGTGTGTTAGTAGCACAGCTCTGAGAGCTCTCTGCTCTTGGGGACCCAGTATCTGGTGCCTGTAGAAGCTTTATTTCAGCCTGGGTTCGGGTGGGATGGGTAAGCCCCATCTGCATCTTGCAGAGCTTGTGTCAGAACTATTTCAGGGAGAACTATGCTTGTCTTTTCTGCCTGACATTGTCTTTGCAAACCCTCAAGGTTTAGCCGGGAGGTTGCACATCATGCCGAGTCCTTTGTCAGGTATGGATTCCAACAAGCAGTGCAGAAGGAGAACTCTTCTGGCTTAGAAGCCACCCTCTGCAGTAACTGCAGCAACCCAGTGCAGGACTCACATGCCCTGGTGCAGAACGGGGTAGATTTGGAAAACACCTGGTGATGTGAGGTGGTAGGAGCCACTGGGGTGTGCTTAGCCTGACAAACAGGATTGTGCTGGAGTGTGAGGCCAGAGATGACACCAGCTGAGATTGGGAAGGTGATTATGGGGGTGTTAGCACACATCTCTGCAAAATACTACAAGCTCTTGCAGGTGTTGCCTTTAGGGTAAGGCTGCTGCAGGGAGCCATCAGATACTCCTAAATGAAACTCTCACAGCCAAAAAGTACATTTAGGAGAGGTCTGCTCTGAAATTGAAGGGTGAGGAAAGGAAGCTTTAGATACATCTAGACTGCTTCTGTGCACTTCTTTGAACGTGTACATTTCATTCCTTCCTAAAAGATCCTTACTCACGTCCCCTACATCTACTGGGTTTCGGTTATCAGAAAACACTGTGGTTGTACAAGAAATTAATTTCAAGGTCTTAGACCTGAGAAAGAGGGATGCCCAGACCCCTGCTTGTATGTGCTAGGGAAGGAGGTGGTCATCTGATGGATGAGTTGTCTCTCAGTTGTTGGGACAAAATGTAACCCCAAGGCTCTGGTCTGAAGTAAAAGCTAAGGAGCTCTTGCTGTGTTAATGGGCATGAGGAAGGGCTGATTGTATTCACCAGTCAGGTGCTAGGGCATCATGGAAAAATCCACAGTGAGCACAGGATTCCATCAGAAGTAAACGATGACTTGGCTGCTGGGTCTGTCTTTCCACTCGTTACCTGTGGCTTGGTCAGTAGGAATGAAATGTGTTAGATGTATCTGGTGCAGAACTGGCAGCAGGAGCCCCAGCTGCACAGCAGGTTTCTGGTGAGCCCCTTTATGTATCACTTTTTGCATGCTGCTCTGTGTTCTGCTCCCACTTCCTCACCAGGCTGAAAGGGGTGTGTGGAGAAACATTTCCATGTGTTTGTTCCACTGGTCTCTCACGTTTCACGGGAAGGTCCAGGAAGCAGCAGAGACCTGCTGACTTCTCTCAGTCCCTAGAACCCAAACTGCTGAGGAGGGGAACACACTGTTTTGCAAATTGGCCTGTCCCACCGGCAGGAAGCAGAGCCCTTACTTGTTGAAGGAAGCCAGGGCCAGGTGTGTTAGCTCCTGAAACCTTCCAGCTGGTTGCAGCTATTGAGAGCCCTCTGCTGCTGTCTGTCCATCTTGAGGTGATGTCAGGACGAATGGAGGGGGGAACATGCCTTCACCAGTTGTGGCAGGAACTTTCTGTGTAGAATCAAAAGGAACTTTTTTTTTTCCTCAGCCAGGTTTAGGATTACTTTTGAACACTTTTTTTGACAGAGAAAAAAAAAAAAGCCAAATTCTTTACCCACAGGTGAGGACATAATTTTGGCTGGATGCCAGTTCTTCATAGCTAACACTGTAACTCCTTTAGCACTGAAAGTATGTTGTCCCATACTTTCTTCAAACTCATTAATCTTTGTTGAATTTTTTCCAGAGCCTGTCCTCTGCCCACTCACATGGCTAAAAGATAGACAGCTCATTTGCCAAGTAAATGACATTCTCAGTGCTTCAGAGTATGTGCCTGTTTTGACTTCGGTTTTGGCTTTGCAGTGACTTTCGTGCAAGCCCTAGACACATTTTTAAGCAGACTCATTAACAGGCAGTACTAGAAGAGGAATTTGGAGGCTTGGAACTCAGTGAGATGGGGTTTTTTTCTTGTTGCCTGATTTCAGTGCTTGTTCAAAGCTGCATAACACCACTTTTTGAAGAGTTTAGCAGCCCAAACCCTCACATCTTGTGCTCCCAAGTCACTAAGATAGTTTTCAGAAGTCCTATGCATCTGTCCTTTGTAGAGAGATAAGCTTGAGAAAATCTAAGGGGTGGCATGTGGATGAATGCTGCTTTTTCTATCCCGTGTGTTAGTGTGCAGACAACTTACAGCTGAGGCTACTGCTGGTCATGCTTACCTGCCAGTAGCCCCACCAGGCTTACCCAGCTGCAGTGACATCCAGAGATCAGGAGCAATACTTGTAGTGTGAGCGGGTGCTTCAGGCTGAAGATCACTGACCAGTGACTCTGCCTGCTGTTACCCCGGAGGTCCATCATGTGACAAGCCAAGCTGGCCTTCAACAGCAGCAATGCTGCAGCTTTACTGCTTGCAGGGATGGTGGTTGCATGTTGGATGAGGTGTCTGCAGTGGCTTGTAGCTTCCTGTACCCTGCCCTCCCTAACAAATCTCAGCAGCCTCATCTGTACCCTGGCTGGGAGAGAATAACAGCTGTAGCAGCTTTCAACCTGCAGCAGGAGTAGCACTTTAAAAAAACCTCCTAAACCAGAGAGAATACAGACAAGGGGAAGAGATGGATAGAAAACTAGGGAAAAAACCCAACCCTCCAGTGTTAGTCACTTGGAAGTGGAGAAGATTTCAAGCAGACTGTGCTCCTTGACAAAAGGAAGCGGGAGGGAAGGTGGCTGGTTTACAACAGGTACCTCCTTCCTGTGCATGAAAGGAAGCATTCAATTGCCTTGTGGTGAAATGCTTTTGGCTCTGGACTGGGGTGGAGCAGGCTGTGAAGACACCCACACCCAGATGCCTGGGGCTTGCTGTGCACAAGTGCAGAACGATAAGACACCTCCTCAATACAGAAGTCTGGACCTTGCCAAGAGCGCATGAGAACTTCAAAAATCCATCTGTTTGATGTCACCCTCCACCTTGCAGGGTGTGGGGAAGGAGGGGGGGCTTCTTTTTCCTGCCACAGAGGCAGTGCAAATGGGTGTGAGGATTGAACACAACCAGGACTAGTACAGGAGTGTTACCTGTATGTCTGTGCACTGAGGTAGGGTGGTGCTCCCAGGCCCTAACCTAAGCGTACAGGCCATAGAGAAAAGGGCAGCTTCTCCCCACCATAAGTGACAGCAGGCACATTAGTTTATTGCTTGCCCTCACTTCTGGAGGAACCTCTCTCTGTGGCCTGTGCAGAAGACTTCCCTATAACCATATGGTCATCCAGGCTGCTCCATGGGTATCTTGTGGGAATATTTGCACACTGCAATCCTATTTCCTAATCAAGCTGTCATGTATCCACCCAGCACACCTCGCCTCCTGCAAGGTGGTTGTGGGAGGCAGGAACTGGTTGGCACAGAGGAGTTTGGAAAATGTTGGTTGGATTGACAAAGACTGTTGTTTTTCTCCTCAGAATACTCTCTTACAACAACCTAACCAGGCTGGATGACGGAAGCTTGGCAGACCTTGGGGGACTGCATGTGCTACGACTGAGCCACAATTCCATCAACCATATTGCAGAAGGTGCCTTCAAGGGACTCAAAAACCTACGGGTCCTGTAAGTTGCATCCAGCTTTTGTCAACTAGCACCTGTCTCCCCTCCTCAGTTTGTGTTCTGTAAAACTGTTCTGCTGTGTGGTTGCTTTGAGTACCTGTGTCCTCAGCAGCAGACTCCCCAACACATTGCTCAGTTGTTTTTCAGCACCTGACCCCCTACTCAATTTCTCTAAACATGTAATTTTTTTTTAAACTCAGAGTAGTTGGGAGAATTGCAGTTGGACTTCTTAAGTGTTGTAGGGTACATTCAGACTAGAGGGCTGCAGAGTGCAGTGATAGGAACTTAGGATAGGATCCTGAATCTAGCCCAGTTGAGCAATAATCCCTGAGGTTGCAGTCCTTCAGCTTATAGCAGAATTTCTTTTGCCATTGTATTGGCTTTGATAGAAATTCTTAGAAAAGGACAGATTCTGTTGGGTCATTCTGCACTCAGGTGTAGGAGGAAATGATTTCTTCCAGTGACAATACTAGAAATTTGAATATCCTCTTAAAGTACCCTACTATCAAGAGAAAAGTTTCATGTGCCCTAATGTGGAATTGCAAAGTGATCCATTCAGTGGTGGCTATGCCATTTACTAGAGACTTTTAAAGTCCCTGAGACAGCATCATACCTGGAAATGTCACACTGGAAATGAGTTTGCCATCTTCTAGATAGCAACTTTTAGATTTTTGGGCTACTGGAGACCATTGGACAGATCAGTCTGACCTCCTGGGATACCAGCTGTAGGATCGCACCGTTATACACTGTTAAACTCAAGAGCTACGTTAGATTGAGGTACATCTGGACTTGCTCAGAACATCAGAGGATGGGGAATTCAGTTCTTTGAATTGTCCATTCCTGCAGCTGTGCTGCCTCTGCCTCCCTTTTTCGTACCTGCAGAGCTGCTGGCTGCTCTCCTCCTCTTCAGAGGCTGCGAGCTCAGCACCTTCATCTGGCACACCACAAAGTTCTCACAGCTCTGCATTATAGTGCTGTGCAAGCTCCCAGGCTAGCTGAGTCCACCAGGCTGATTTACTTCTTCCTTCAAAAGAAAAAACCTCACACTTTGATACTTTTATTCCTCTTCAGAAGCCCATTGTGGCCCGAGTAATTAAAAAGAAACGGGAACAGAAAGATCTCCCCCCTTTACAGTACTTTTTGCATCTTATTCTTCCCTTTATTGAAGCTCACAGTGAAGGAAGTGACTGGAAAGTGAGTTTGGGTTTTGTTTGCTTTTTTCCCCCCTTTTTTTAAACTTAAGCCAAAGTCTTTCAGCCACTGGGCATTCAGAAAGGGACCTCTCTGAGGCAGCTGTCAAGACCGGAACTAAAGGTTTCCAAAGAAAAATGGAGGGGAAGGGGAGCTGGTAGTTCTCTTTGCTCTGCAGTGAATGTGGAGCCTCTTTTATGTCTAGGGCCAAGGGGGTGGGAGGGGGGAGGAGGAGAGGGAGTGTGTGAGCGAGCTCTAATTTAATAAAGAGAAAGGCCTATTGGGTCCTGCACCTGGTGAAAAAGACCCGAGCATGCTTTAATTATGGCCTATTGTTGGGGGAGCCTTTGGTGGGTGTGAAACTGCTGAAATGTGGAGCTATTCAAATAGAGGTCAGGCCCGGAGACCTCAGAGCACAATGATTAACAAGGCTTCAAGCATTCAAGCTCAGCCAGCCAGAAAGAATAGGAAATTGGCAACAGGGGCTGGGAGAGGAGTTTGAATACAAAGAGACCTGGGCCAACATACCCCACTCTTTTTTTTCTTCTCTCTCTCTATTTTCACTCATTTGTTAAAAAGGTTTTTATTCCTCCTTTCTAACACTAAACCTTTTGAGCTGCCTCTAGACGAACAAGCAGTACCGTTTTCTTTCCTTTTTTCAAGGAAGTACAATGCTCAGCAGTCAATTAATAAAAGTGGGTGTCAGGGAGCTCCTCCAGGCTGTTCCCACTTGTCTGTGTCTGCCATGGGAAAGGGTTTGCTGGTCCAAATGCCAGTAGCTCCTGGTGCAACTGAAGAGGAAGAATGTCTGAGAAGGGATTTGCCCTTAAAAGACAAACAGAGCCACAGGTATTAGCTTGGCAACCATAGCTCCAAGAGGGTTTATTTGCTCCTGCCCAGTTCATATAGTGCCAAAATTGTCAGCACATCAAAGCATCTCTCCTGGACTTGTCTCTTGTGCCACCACAGCATTATGTGTGCCCTGACCCTATGGGAATGTTGGGTTTTTAGCGATCCCTTTGGCATAGACCTACCCACAGATCACCCTGACATCCACAGTGATGCTGGCTAAGGCTGGGGTTCCCCAAGGACATGAGACTCAAGTCTCAGGCTGAAGCCAGCAGAGAAGCAGGAATTGTGCCTTTTGGCCATTCCCATTCACATCGTTAATTCCCGCACCAAAGCTGAGAAACCAGCAAAGACTGCAGCCAGCTTAGGTATGGAGAGCAAAGGTCTCAGCCCCATCTCAGCTGAGGAAAAGCATGCCAACATTGAAACTTTGGGGTCTTTAAATTTATGTTCTTTTCTTTTGGGTTATTGTGTGTTTGTGCTGCATAGCCCAGGAGCTAAGCTAAGATGCCTGTGTCTGGAGTGCTGCAAAGTACAGCGGGCTTTGTCTTGGAAATATTTTTCTTCTTTGGTCTTCATGTATTTAAACTTGAAATGTTCTGTTGATAATCTTCAAAAGGTGCGAAAGGAGTACTTGAGGGTTCGTTGGGGTTATCTGGACAGTTTAGTTTGCTTTGTTGTTGGTTTCTGCTAGGTTTTAAATCAGAGTGATAAAACAAAGCCTATTTATTTTTTCTTTCTTTTTACTTAACATTAGAAATGATAAATTTCTGCCTGTGCTGCTGGGTATTCATCGCTAGCTGGAATTAAAGCTATGAGGGAAGGATTTTTAAACAGACTGTTTAAACAGCTTTTGTGGATCTCTGTTTGTTCTATGTGCTTGTTTTTCTTCAGACCTCTTTGACTCTTGTAATTGATGGTCAATTTGAAAGCCAAAAGAAGCTAACTCTGAAAAAGGAATTCTTTTTTTTCAAAAAAAAAAGTACAGCAAGTTAAGCTTGTGTAGTGAGGATGCTGCATTCCTTATTGAGCTTTCAAGTTCATTGCCAGAGGAAAATGCAGCTTCATAGGAAACACACCAAATCATCTTCTGAAGATAGAGCCGTAGACAACTACATGTATACATAGGAATAGCCAAATATCTTTTAATTCATTATAGTGGCATTTAAGGACAGCTGTTTGTTGCAGTCTTGCTTTGGGACTTTTCTTTTTTCCTCCTTTTTTTTTTTTGGATGCACAGAATTAGAAAAGGACTTAAACCAACCTGTTAAACAAGTAGCTATCTGCTACTGCTGCTGTCTCAGAGGGTTTCTGCTAGGAGAAAGCTAGGGCTCTTTTTGGAATGCACCATCTCAGCATGCATCAGTGCTGGAAAAGTGATTAGTGCTGCTTTGCTGCAGGACTCGGCTTTTTCTGGTAACTGACAGGAGAAAGTGGGAAGCTCTTCCTTCTGTTTGTTTTTAAAGATGAGCCTAGTACTAAGACACAGATAATGAGCTCTCTTTTGTGCTCTCCCTAGGGAACTGGACCACAACGACATCTCAGGCACGATAGAAGATACCAACGGAGCCTTTACAGGCCTAGAAAGCCTAAGCAAGCTGTGAGTATCCCTGGGTCTGAAGTTTGGCGGAGCGGTTGTGTTGTGTGTCTGTGTGTGTGTGGGTCTCTGACACGGCCTTCCTACCTTTGGAACAACGTGAAAATCAGCAGAAAATCTGAGATCTAGTAGTTTTGTAGGCTTACTGCAAGAGTGAAAATGTGGACACTGAGCTTGTGTTTCTGAGGTATGAGGAGAATATTGTACTTTTAAAGTGATGAGCCCATGGTGCCACATACTGTAATTCTGAGACACAGAGAGAGAAACTTGTTTCCTCTGTAAGATTTGACACAACAGTTCTGATCTTCCAACAGCAAACAGCAACAAAAGAGACCCCTTGCAATCGTCAGCGCAGCACCGATTGATGCAGCAAATAACAATAAACAGAGGAGAAAAACCAGCCTCATTTCCTGTGACAACAGAGGATTGAAACAGGATTCATTTCTGTGGGGTACTCTGAGAGTGATCTTTTGGGCTTGCTTCCATGTGCAGCGACAATAAAAGGCACCATGGGGCATAGACTCTTAAAGGGATAAAAAGAAACCAAAGGCACTCATGCGCCTTGCAAATGTTTATAGCTTGCTTAGCTCTCAGAAGTATTTTCACATTGCTCTGTGCTTGTTCGTGTTGCATTTGAAATCGCCTATATAAATCAGCCCTGTCAGAGAAGCCTCTCTGATGGCTTGTGACAAATCAAGAGTCTTTTCTAATCATTACCTCTTGCCTTTGTTTAAGTTCTCAGCACCCCCCCATCCTGCTGTCTCTGATGCTGAGATGGCACAGCCAGAGGTGCAGTAAAAGTACCTCGATGGATAGCAGATGGCTAGAATGAATCCTAGCAGGCGGTATATTGTCACGATCTCATTAGAGACTCCTGCAGGAGTGGGAAGAGCCACGGCAGGGTTCGCTGGGATGTAATGCTTAGATGGAGAAGAAGAATTTTGGAATCAGTCATAGGAGGGCATTTGATCATCGTTGAGGGTAGTCTCTGGATCTAAGAAGAGGGGGAACCATGTAGCTGCGAGTAAAGTGAGGCAGAAAGGAGGAGAAGGATATAAGGACCAGGGGAGTCAGGCAGGGAGGTACAGGAAATGTGGGAGAGACGGACTGGTAGGAATTGCATGTGGAGTTGGGAAAGCTTCCCACACACAAGTCACTAGAGAAAAGGCAGAGGAGCACATGTGGTGGCTGAGAGAGTCCTTGGCTGGTGTTGCTAAAGTTTTTGGGTTGTCTGAAATAAACCAGTGAAACCATGCGAGCCGTTAGAAGGGCAGTGGGACCAGAGGCTTTGACTGAGGGATTTGCAGGCTATAGTATTCTGAGTCTGCAGTGCTGCTTTGGCAGGGAAGAGAAAAAGTGGAGTATAGAGAGCGAGCTGTCCTGGTGCCACATCCATTGCACGGCCATCCCTCCAGTGTGGCCACTGCCGTGGAGGCAAAAATGGCAGTCTCAAGTGTTTGGGATATAACAGGAGAGAGATGGAAAAGCCAGAGGAGACAGCATCAAGGGAAAGAGTTCAGCAAAAGGATTGACTCAGCAACCAGGAGAAATGAGCACTGATGAGTTGTGGGGGTCAGGCAGAGGCCAGGGGGTACAAGGAGCGGGAGGAGGAAGGAAGGAAGCAGAGGCAGCCTGCGGGGTTGTGTGGGTTGTGTGTTTGGAGCTCTGGGCAGAGCAGCTATCGCTCCCCTGTGAAATAGCCATGGCCTGATCTGATGTTTATCATCCAGCACAAGGAGCTGCTTCGAAAGGTGTCGGGTTTTGTGTGCCATTAGCAAAGCATGCAACAGGGGCTTGCACAAGTCTAAAGCAGCCAGGTTTGCATCTTCTTTTACACTGTTGATGTCTGTCTTCTGTTGCACATGGACTTGGGCAGCCAGTTCTGGGTTTGGTTGACCGCGGGGGAAGGACATGTGCCTGTGGTTTGTGGGGGGAATTGCAGTGAATTTTGTGGCCTGGAAGAGCATGTGGATCAGATCAGGTGGTTCTTGGGCAGGCGGGAACGATTTGATTCTGAACAGAGAGAATCTGCTGTAGGACAGACAGATCGCTGGGATCGTTCATTGCCAGCCAGAGAGTAAGGCTAGAAGAGCACCCAGAATATGAGATTCTTTCATTGTATTTCTTGAGGGGTTCTGGGGGCACTTGGGAGTGGTTGGTTTTAAAGGGATCTGCTTGGGTCTATTGCAGGTCATTGGTGCATACATCTCAAACTTGTAATTTGGTCTGAGGCTGCAGCGAGTATCATTCTTGCTGGCAGGATTTCTTTGTAAATAGAATAAAATAACGTAATACTATCAGCCTTTACAGCAGGCATTTCACTGTGTGTGATTTAGGGCCTGTGTTTAAACCCTCAACCAGCTTTAAATGCATTAGCATACAAAAAATAAATGGGCACTTCAGAGGAGACCTTCCAATGAATTAATAATCACCTCAGCTCTGTGGAGATTGCCTTAAAAGCCGTTCCCCTTTGATCTGGCACAGATTAGCCTCTGAAAGGATTTAGCACAGGGAGGGGTTGTTGGTTGAAATGAAGGTGTTAAACTGAGAGGTGGGGAGGCCAGTCACTTTACCCTTCTCTGAATTATATATGAAGCTCTCCAGGATGGAGAGCACAGGCCTAAATTAAAACGTTGCTTCAAGAAAGAGGGAGTAGAGAAGCACCGAAGCGTAAAAAGCATCGCTGGAATCGCGGGGGAACAACCCCTTTGCTAATTATTCAAGCTGCTAAATGTAACCGGTTTTTTGATGGCTCACTCAGTGACTGAGATCTTCCTGCAGGTGCAAAACTGGCTGGAGGAGAAAATGCTGCTTTCTAATGAATTGCGTGCCTGGAGTGTAATTACACTTACGCAATCGCCGGGAGAGCAGGCTTGGGCCTAGCTCTGCCCGCAGCCGAGCAGCCTTTCTGGATGGCAGCAGGCAGGCTAATTGTGGAGCTGCATACCGCCGCGGTCGCATTCCAGCGTGCCACAGCCCTGTGAAAGGGGCCGCTGGGTTCAAACCATTGCAGAATTGGAGAGGTTGGTTAGTTAGATTTGGAAAGGTGTAATGGTTTTAATGAGTTTAATGGGGCATGGCATTATTACCAGTGTGTTACCTAGTTCTCGTGGATGTAGCAGTAAAATTGTGTGCATTTATAGTGGTGACTACGTTGTGTACTCACATCCCCAGGCACCTTATCTCTGCACGGATAAGTAAACAGATATCATCAGTATCTTCAATTTTTAAAGGCCAAGGTCCACTGTAAGCAATAAATAGAGATCCCCAGTTATCAAACCCAAGCTCAGCACAACACCCTCATTTAGGAATATGCTCCAGAAATTAGTGTATATGGATGCAGCCATGTGACCTGAGTTTGCATCTAGTAAATTATTTACTGTATTAATCATTCTAATGGATTTTTCAAAGCCTTCATTAATACAGCATCCCTTTTACCAAATGATGGTACACATGATTGCACACGTCCTATGGTGCTTGGGGTATTTCACCCTGAGCAAAAAGCCACACACACTCATGCAGTAAGTAGCAGCTCTGACACCCTGGGTTTGGTGCTGTAACAAGGAGCTCAGTAAAGCTCACTGTAGATGTTCAGAACGATAATGTCAGAACGATAATGTTGCAGGTATCTGGAGCCTTTAATCCCTTTAATCAGCCACCAGCATGCCTATGATAGCTGTCCTTACTCTCACCTCAAGCCAAATAATTAACAAAGGGATACAGCTCTGAAAATTTAGCTGTGGTTTTGTACCAGGTTGTAAGAAGGATGTGTCATTATGGAGGCCAGGAGATGGCTTTGCCAGAAACTGAAGCTTTGGTTCTGTTTTGCTCTAGAATGGCAAGATTTGTCATTCAGGGACCACAGACCTTTTGTATGGAGCTACAAGTAACCCAGCTTTCCTGTCTGCCCAGGAACTAGAGTTGTGGCTCATCCAGCAATGTCACCATCAGGATGACTGACTTTGTGAGGACCTAGACTCCAGGTCAATAGTGTTGTTCAGTCTCAGTTCTCACTGTTACAACAGCATGATGAGCTCCAATTTTCCTTTCTACTCATTGTGGCATCCACCATTTTATTCAAACAGAAACTGGGCTTTCTGGGTGCCTGTTGATACACCAAATTATCCTGATACTTGAAGGGTGCTGTGTGGAATGCCATAACAAGCTCCTGCAAATGTGTTTGCCTGTGTAGTGGCTGCACATGCTCCATCTTGTACCCCAGCCTCTTTGCCCCACCTGGTAGCAAGCAGTGGGACCATCGTAGCCTTTTTAGGGTGCAAATACAGCTTGCACCCTACATTGAAGGGAAAATCTTGAACAGAAGCTCAGTCAAATGCAGCACCCTGTATGTCAGATTTTTACTTGAGGTGTTAGTGATGACTTGTATTGGACACCATGTGAAGCAGGCGGTGATAAAAGATGCACCTTGAAGATAAACCTTAGACCTCTGTCTAAGCTTTATCTTCCCCAGGTCTTCCTGGGGAAGGAAAGCATTCCTAATTAATGACATTGGTTGATGTTTTATTAAAACAGGTGAGGAGACTATCCATTTTGCATGAACCCTGCCCCTGAGCGATCACCACTGGTCAATATTTATAGAGAACTGTTACTTTGCAGATAGCAGCTGGGCTGCGATCACTCCAGCTGGCTGTTGCCTGCTGATAGTTCCCCTCTTGTTGCTGCATAGCACTGTTTGCTGATGCAGAGGAATGCAAGCAAGCACTCTCCTCACTCTGTACGTTACCTTTTCTTTCCTTTTGCCCCTTAAAATGACCACTCAGCTATTTTTTACTGCATTACTGTTGTATTTATCATCAGCCAAGGAAGGAAGTCAGCAGTCGCTTTAGTTAGCTGCTGTGTATACAGGCAGCCAGCCCTCAGCCCTTGCGTGTGGATGTCTGTTCAGACCAAGCAGCAGTGAATAAATTACTACTCTCTTACTATCTGGGGATAAGTCAGAAATGAAAAGTGTTGCAGGGAGAGACCAAAATCTTGTTAAACTGTCATTGCACTTAATCCTGTCCACAGCCAGCCTGCAAAGAATAGAGGGGACCTGTTACTCAGCAAGCTGGTTTTCAGGCACTGGAGCAAACCTGCCTTTTTACATGATATGGCACATTCCCTCTTGTGCTGTCATCACTACTAAATTCAAACACAGATAAAAGGATTTAATTTCAGGAGCGGGAAAGCGAGTGTACTTCAACCCTCTTAATCTCCATGCAGTTCAGATTTCCCAGGACTTACACTGAGTGTGTATATCAGATAAAACCACGCTAATTGTGTTCCTTCTTTTTCTGCTCCCCCCTCTCCCTATTTTCTTTCTGTTTATCTGGCACTGGATGTTTGGAAACTGCAGAACTCTGTTTGGAAACAAGATCAAGTCAGTGGCCAAGAAAGCGTTCTCAGGGTTGGAGGCCCTGGAGCACCTGTGAGTAACCCACCATGCCTCGAAGTTTGGGAATGGGGGTCTGCCAGAAGTAGCTGCTTGAGAGATCTGCTAGCAATTTAATAGCGTCTTTGTAAACTGAGAAGCCAGTCCATTTGTGGGGGCCACCTGCTTCCTTCTCATTATAAGTTCACCTCAACTTTGGCCTTTTTTTGTGCCAGAAACGAAGTTATAGAACATATGGCAAATCTGCATGCTCTTAATTTTTTGATTTGTCCTTGGATAAATATCACCTTGACTTGCACATTGCTTTTTTGGAGGCTGCTAGCTAAATGTGCTATTTGAGATGTAGCCCTCTCTCCTCCTCCCTTGCCTCAGCTTCCTCCTAAATCTGGGCTCTGGCAGTGACATGTGTAGCAAATGACTGCTTACAGTGCAGACACTGAACGTCCCTGTTCAGCACAAGTCTCAGAGCAGTTTGCAAGAACTACATTTCAGCTGCTGCTGTGTAATTCATTTTTTTCTGTGTCCCAAGGCTGATGACTCCAGCAGTGATTCAGGAATAACTTCCTTTCTGAATTAAGACAAGTTAAAGTATATGTCATTTTGCTCTATGTGTTTTATTGGCTGTTGAGCGTACAAATTGTTAAGACCATTGAGGGCACACTGAAGGGTTGGGGCTGCCATGGGGGTACGTTCCCAGATAACGGGTCCCTTATTAATGCTCTGCTGAGATTTTCCCCTGCAAGCAGTGCCTGTCTGTCTTACACTTCACTTAATAAACTTGAGCCCTAAATCTGATACTCTGCTTATTCAGAGACAAGTGAAGTTTTTAATTGGCAGTAGTTGAGAGGGGAGCTTTTAAGAACATCTTCTGTTGGAAACCTCACAGTGTTTTTTGAACAGCTTAGTATCCTCTCAAAGTCACTGTCAAATAACTTCTCAGATGCTGTTTAGTGCAAGTATTTGCTTTCTTTATGTTAGCTGGAAGTCTGGCGTGGGATATGACATTCCTGTCTATCTTTGGTTATCGAGAGGGTTGAGGAATTTCTGAGCTATGGGTGATGGAGGTAGCTGAGGCTGAGAAAATGGAGTGAGAAGATGGGGTATGGAATGACTTTGTATGGCTACAAACAAACTTTGTACATTTGTCAAATGCATGTGGCCTTGACAGGGAGCTAAGAAATCAACTGCTACTGGAGTCATTGCTTAAATGTGAATAGACTTTGTCACAGCCATAGCATCCCTTTTGTTCACATTGCCCTTGGTTGTCTTCTGCAGGAACCTTGGGGATAACGCCATCCGCTCGATCCAAGCAGATGCTTTTGCTAAGATGAAGAGCCTGCGGCAGCTGTAAGTAACTGGAGTGCACACACCATTGAGGAGGCAGGGAACCTTCTTGCCCTGGACATGAGGAGTAGCACGTTGTTTCCAATGGGGTGTTACTTGCATTGCCACTCATTTATTTCCTCCTCCCCTCTGTCCTCTGCAGGGTATTTTTACACATGAGAAGTTGTCACAGGAACATCTTGCATTTAGTAGTGAGTGAAATTAGATCATCAGACCAGGTTCTTCCATCAGGTTCACACCTGTGCCATTATTCATCTCCTCTCAGGAAGTCCACCCTGGTCCTGTTAGCCATCTCTTCTTCTTATGCTGCCACTGATTTAATTCCCAGTGGCCTGTCTGCTCCTTTGCTGTACCTATGTTAAGGGTTCACATTTGCACTGGATCCACGTCCCATCTAGCTTTCTGGTGTAAAAGTTCAGTTGTGTTACCAGAGCTGCTGTTTGTGCTCCAGGCTGGGGCTCTGCACTGTTAGAACACTGTTTCTAGTCTTGCCTGGTTTCCTTTTCTCTTTTTCTCCATAAATTTTTAACCCGCTGTCTGTGCAGTGCTACACTCTGGAGTAATGCAGTGTCTGTGGAATAAGAAATCACTTATTTGGTATTTGGGTAGGTTCAGATTCTTCTTCCTGACGTTGGAAATGGGAATCAGATGGTCACTGTAAGCAGTGACACGTAATACCAGTGACTGGGGAACAAGTAAGATAAACATTGCATGTCCATTGTTTGTTTAGCCACCTTATCTTTTGCACCGGCTCTTGAGACAAAACTGAGGCAAAAGGTTGGTCTTTTTAGCGAAGAGCTTGTGGGATCCCAGCTGTTGTGAAGGAACCTTTATACCATGGAGAAGGTGGCTTTCAGACGGGACGTACAGATGCAGGATGCATTGTGCTGAAGTCTTAAATCCTGAGGGTCTCTGACCTGTCCCAGCTAGCCAGCAGTGTCTATGCCATCACACGTGTTAGAGGCTACATGTCTTTGTAGGACAGCTAAGTGGACAACTTTGGAAAATGAGATCCCTAGGTTCCCCATTCCCTCCCTCTCCAGTCCATTTCTTTCTTCTCCCCTATCCTGACTAGTTTCAGACCTCAGGATTTCCTGAGGTTATCAGGTAGAAAAGCGGGAGGAGTTTCATATCTTCTTCCAACATAGTGCTGGTGTTGGGATTCTGCTGTGCTCTTGATATCCTGCTTTTGCCCAACTTTCAGTTCTGCAGGTCAGGATTGCTCTGTCAGGCCGTTTTCCCAGTCTCTGAGACATCCTCACATTCAATTTGAGTGTTCAGACTGGGTTTTCCTGGGGTCTTGGACCAAACCAGACCAACATCTGAATTCCCTGTTGGTGTAAACGTGCAGCTCATCACTGGCCTCAGAGCTATGCGGAGCCACAATTTGGCTCAGAATATTTAACAAAAGAAATACTGAGGCTCCCCTCTTACTTGCCTCTTTTTCACAGCTCTCTTCTTAACAGAAGGTGCTAAGTTACTGTTAGGATGCTGAGAAATGTTTTTGTGTTTTGCTTTCCAAACCAGCCACTGTTTCTGTTGTGTTCACACAAACATCTTTGGTCATTTCTCTTCCACTTTTTCTGTTGGTCAGTAGACATAACATCAGCTACCCCTCTTATGCCTGGCACTGCTGGTGTGCCAACACGTACCTTACAGAAGGCAGGCAGAGACCTCTCTCCCCTGGTGTTGGCTGCTGAGCAAGCTAAAGGTCTTAGAGTGGTGACTTGGCATCCTCTTGCTGTTGAGCAATGAAGTCCTGAATTCAGTCCCCAGCAAAGATGCTCGAGGCAGAGAAGGAGCGTGTGTGATAATGAGCGAGAAGAAATGGGAGCAGGACAGGCTCTGCTGCTGGCTTGTGCCTCTGCTTTGTAGATGACCTGCCTCAGTTTCTCTCACTCCAGCCAGGGATGGCATTGCTCGTCTGGTCCTGGGGATCACTCTGGAAGCTGGTTAATAAATCCAGGGCACTAGGGAGTGTCACTGGAGTGCAGGGTTGCTCTATGTGGGGATGAAATGCCGTTTGTGTTATTTATTCAACATCATTAATGCCTCGAGGACAACTCCACTGTCCTTTTTATCCTTCCACCCATGCTGGGGGGTTGGGGAGGGAAAAATGTGTCTAACGTGAAGGGGCTGTGAGCTTTCCAGCCGTTTCCATGGGGGACTCACAGCAGGACCCTGCCCGTTTTGTTCCTCTGCAGCCACATAAACAGCGAGAGCTTCCTCTGCGATTGCCAGCTGAAATGGTTGCCCCAGTGGTTAGTTGAGAAGGAGCTGCAATCCTTTGTGGTGGCCACCTGCGCCCATCCCGAGTCACTGAAAAGCAAGAGCATTTTTGCTGTCCTGCCAGAGAGTTTTGTGTGTGGTAAGTCTTGCCTCTGTGTTTTGAGGTTGTGTGAAGAGGAGGACTCACTTGGGGAACATTTTCTTTGCCTACTAGCATGTTATTATGAGAGGGTTTCTGGTTTGTTTTGGTATTGAGTGGGATCAAAGGAAGCCCAGCCTGCATTTTAAACATTTGTCATTGGCTACGATTTATTTTCCACCAAAACCACCCAGCGCATGGCTTGCATCTAGTGGATTCCTCACAGGGCTCCCTGAGTATTAAATCAAAAGGGACTAAGGCTTGTTCCAGTTCCAAATGGGGCTGTGCAAAGACTCCTCCAGTCCTCCTGATTTGATACTACCAAGGCAGCTGCTGTAACTTTTCTCACTCTGCAGCGTGCTGAAGTACTTCTGTGGCTTTGTGTTCTTCACTCTCCTTTTCTCCCTCTGGAAAATAACAAAGGGTTAAAAACAAAGGAGGGGGAAGGAGCAGAGGAGAACTCTCCACCACAGCTCCTTTTTGGGGCCAGTAAAGCATTGCACATGAGCCCACTGGCAGCTAACAGTTTCATTCTCATCTTTTTTTTGTCCTGCCATTGTTTTTCATTCTACAGCACCTGTGGCTGTTTGAGCTACGCCCCCCCCCCAACCACTGCAGTTGACTCTGCACCTGAGCTGTGGTTGCAAAGCAGCTTTACTTAATACTCAACACACACAAATATCTGCTACTTCTCTTGTAAAGAAAAGAAATTTAAAAGATCAGAGGAGGCCAGAGTGATGCTGCTCAGGCATCCAGCTTTTGGGCAAAATCAGGTCCTGGTTTGGTGAGCCAAACCCTGTGCTGTGGAGCCAGCTGTGCTATGCTGTGCTGTGGAGCCAGCCATCGTGGATCCTGGGTGGAGCTGCACATGGTTGTTTGATGGAGGGAGACGAGCCTTTGAGAACATTGTTTGACTAAGTTAAATGCACGACTTGCGTTCAACCACAGAGCAAAAGCTTTGTTCCAGCTGCTATCCCGTGTCCCTCTCGATCCCAGAGTGGTAGGGCTCTGCCTAGGTGGCCTCTGTCTGAGCGAGTCTGGGAGGCTTGCTGTGTTCATCTGGAAGAAGAGATCATGAAGGCTCCATCCCCACAGCAACATCACAAAGCGAAGACAGCTTTGCTTCTCTGCCGCCTGCCAAGTCCTCCAGGCACCAGTACTCCTGGTTCCAGAGGCCTGGCTGTTTAATTAAACCTTACTCCAATATTAAATTACACCATTTGTAGAAATCTAATAAATGAATCTGCTTGGAACCTTGCTAAAACCAACAATCTTCAGGGCAGAGAGAGAGCGTGCAAAGCTTTCCACCTCAGATGGGTGACAGGCAAATACAGCTGCTTCCGCTTTGACAGCAGCACATGCTGCAGCCGCCTTTCCGTGAGCATTTATCCCCAGAGGTGGCATGTGGAGCCCTGCTAAGTGTCCTTCTGCTCTCCCCTCCTACTTCATACTAAAGCAGGCCTGAGGCTCATGTTTTTGAGTTCAGTATCACTCTTCATACATGATTTGTGTAAGGAAGGATATTTTCTTCAGACTGTAGTATCTTTATGAGGTTCAACTATATTGGCTAGGCATCTTGTTGATGTTTGAGGTCACTAAGTGACGATCTCAGTCCACTGATGATAGAAGGAGACAGAGTCCTAGCTTAGCCCAGCCACTCAGTGGAGTTCTACTTGGCACATCTGTGCTGTAGAGCCAGTCTCGGTGCTGGAGTGGATGTAAAAGCAGATGTGCAGTAATGTCTTTCACTTATGCACTACTCATTTCTCATTGCATCTCTTTGCTTTCTCCAGTCTTTCCTCATGTTCCAGAACTAACTACGCCTGCTGTTTTCTCTTAGATGACTTCCCCAAGCCACAGATCATCATCCAGCCTGAGACAACAGTGGCTGTCCTCGGGAAGGACATCAGCTTTACTTGCTCGGCCGCGAGCAGCAGCAGCTCCCCCATGATGTTTGCGTGGAAGAAAGACAACGAGATGCTGCACAATGCTGAGATTGAGAACTTTGCACACGTGAGGGCCAAGGATGGTGAGGTGATGGAGTACACCACCATTCTGCACCTCCGGCACGTCACCTTCGCCCACGAAGGGCGTTACCAGTGTATCATCACCAACCACTTTGGCTCTACCTACTCCAACAAGGCCCGACTCACTGTTAATGGTGAGTAGGAAGCTGCTTTCTCATTCCTTTCCTCAGCCTTAGCTGGTGTAATTCTCTGGGCACCCACTTTTGGCAGGCAGTTACTCCTAAGGGTCCGTTCCTGATGGTGAGGAGCTCTTAACCTCTTCACACCAGCTGCTTGCATCGCAGTGCATGCTGAGAAATGCCATGTGAGAAGCACATGCCATGCTTGTGATGGCTGCCGTCCAGCCAAGCACTTCAGTATGTTCTTAATGGCTTTAGTGGCTTCCCCTTGGCTGCTCTGGTAGAGTCTTTGCCCAGTGATTAGAGCTCTGATCCCAGCTCTCATGATCCTGAGTGGCGGGGGGGGTGTCTTCTACATTGCAGAAAGGTCTGTGATGTAGAAACAAGGGTTGGTCCCCAACAGTTGAGATGTATCCTGCAAAAGCAGCTTGCCATCCTCTTGCTTGTGGGCAGTTGGCTTGCTGGTCTCCTGCCTAGGAAGGAAACCAGGACTGCCCAGAAGATGGTGTTTTCCCTGTGGAATTGCTCATCCCTTTTTCTTGTTTTCCTTTATCAGTGCTGCCCTCATTTATCAAAATCCCCCATGACATCACCAAGCGGACAGGGACAATGGCACGGCTGGAGTGTGCGGCTGAAGGACACCCCACCCCACAAATCGCCTGGCAGAAAGACGGGGGCACAGACTTCCCTGCGGCCCGGGAACGCCGCATGCACGTCATGCCTGATGACGATGTCTTCTTCATCACGGACGTGAAGATCGAGGACATGGGCGTCTACAGCTGCACAGCACAGAACTCTGCGGGCTCTGTGCTTGCAAACGCCACCCTCACTGTACTGGGTAAGACGCATGAGTGCCCCAGGAGACACAGGGGTCTGGAAGGGGTTGCTGTTCAAGCTCTTCAGCAGCTGCAGATACAGGAAAGGGACAAAGGGGCAGCATTCTGCATTGGCTTTGTTTCATTCTTTTCCACTGTATTTGACTAATGACAAATGCCCTGCTACTGAAGAGGAGGAGCCATAAGGCATGTTCCTTCTAGTGCCGAGGAAGCCCCTCCAACCACCCTGTTTGCTGTCTGGGAAAGTGACTTCCAAAGGATATTGCATGCCATCTCTTGCCCTACAAAATAATTCACGTGTGCCAGCCATTGCCCCTTCTTCTTGGGAGTTTCTTTGGTGGGAAGACTAATACCAACTGGTTATGGAAGGGCTTTGGTTGAGATCTGTTGAGGTTTGCAACTGCCACACTCCTGGGCGTGCAGCTGTGTAGTGCCATGCTGTGTATTTACCTGCAGGAACATCAGTTATGTTCAATACTGTTAAAAATCTTCTGTTGTTCCTCTGTCCCTGGGAATTCATGCCTGTGTTTATTCCCCTGCAGAGACACCATCTTTGATTCACCCACTGGAAGACCACGTCGTGTCCGTAGGTGAGACTGTGGCTCTTCAGTGCAAAGCCACAGGCAGCCCAGCTCCCCGCATTACCTGGCTGAAAGGTGACCAGCCCCTGGTCGTGACAGACAGGCATCACTTCACCTCGGGCAACCAGCTGCTGATTGTTAGGAACGTTGTCTTGGAGGATGCTGGGAAATACACCTGTGAGATGTCCAACACGGTGGGGACGGAGCGTGCACACAGCCACGTGAGCATCTTGCAGTCTCTGGGCTGTAGAAAGGACCGTACCACGGTGGGGATCATCACCATCGCTGTGGTGTGCAGCATCGTGCTGACATCTCTGGTCTGGGTCTGCATCATCTACCAAACCAGGAAGAAAAGTGAAGAATACAGTGTCACCAACACAGGTAGCTCTGCTTTCCATAACCTTCTGTGCTGTCACCTCTCCCACTGAGGCTGAATCAGCCTGTTGGTAGTCACAACCACACTGGCAAGGCTGTTGGCTTATCTCTATGGTTCTCTTGGCTTGCAAAGCTGGAATCAGCTTTCGCTTGCTGTGGAAGCATGTTCAGAGCTGCATTTCTACCCTTGGCCGGCTCTTCAGAAAGGTCTTTTCCCCTTGGCAGTAGTTTCACCCATTGCTTTCCTACTTTGATTTTCCATGACCGTAAATGATAACTGTTGAGACAGTCTGGATTATGTCCACAGTGCTGGGAACCTGTCTCACTTCTTTGGAATCTGTATTTTCAAAGACTTTGGGTTTAAAGCATAGAAAAAATGGACTTTGAAGCTGAATCCCTTTTTGCATGTTGCCTGTAAGAGCTGCTGTAGCCCTGCTGATAAGGGGCTTTTCAGGGGAAGAAGTGGTGTTTATTGCGTCCTGCTGATCTTCAAAGGGGATAATTTGGTGCTGAAATATGTGTTGCAGTGAGAATAACTCTTCTGCCCTCAACACTGTACAACCTCTGAGCAGAGGTGTGGAAGAACCAGCCTAAGGCTTGCTGGGATTTGCAGCCTGCCTTCCTGTATTACCCTTAGCTTTAGATAAGTACAACATAGGATTTGAAAGACTGGGCTAGGCAGGGAGTCTTGGATACCGTATGACCTGTGTGACCAGGGTGGGAGGTGTGTGTGTTTGTTTGTGTGTGTGTATGTTGCAGTTCTCACCCTTTTACCCAGGCCTGAAAACCTCAGGCTTCATGCCTGGCATAACTGAGTTTGTGGGAGCGGGAAACTGAAGTTGTCTGCTGTAAAATGGAGAAAGCTGAGGGTCCTGAGAGGTTCAGGCTTACTTCTGCTTAAGTGCATCGGAGACCCTGTTCTCCAGAAGTCTTTTATTTGAGACAGAGGAGTCAAGTCAAATGAGGGGCTTGAATTTCAGGGGAAAAGGAAGGATTTACTGATTCTGAAGAGACAGTTCCACCTCCACCTACCTTGCACTGACCATGCCAAATGCAAACTCCCCAAAGGGTTTATCAGCACTCTATTCTTGCAGCTTTAAGCTTTGAAAAATCAGCCCGGAGGCATCTGAGGGGAACAGAGTGTTTAGGCAGTTCCTTAGTCACAGAGAACACCAGGTACAGATCTGGTCCGAAATCCCTCTTGATAATGGGATTTCACATGCCTTTGGAAACAGAAGCCTTTAGTCCTCCTGGGAACTGACATTTCTCTGCTCCCATTGCTCTAGATGAGACCATTGTGCCTCCCGACGTGCCGAGCTACTTGTCTTCACAAGGGACACTGTCCGACCGGCAGGAGGTGGCTGTCCGAGTGGATAACCCGCAGCCCAACGGGCACATAGACAGCAACGGTGAGAACCTGGTTAAGGATTTTCTCTGTAATGCTCTATCTGAACTTGATGTGAGGAGGGAGAAAGCACAGCACAGAGTGCTTCTGTGCTTGGTATCAGTTATCTGCAGGATCTTCACAGTGTAATTCTCCAGCTACTGCATTTATGCCGAACAGGGATCTGTGTCTCCCTTCGCAGAGCTATCCTCTCCCAGTAGTAACAGCGTTCATACAAGCAGGGTGCTTCACAAACTGCTCAGTCAGGCCCTAAGGACTACTTTTTTGCTAATTTTGGATTAGTTCTTTGGCACCAGAGTTAGCTCTAGTTAACCAGAAAATAGATTAGCATTGCCTGTCCCTGCCTTCAGGCTTAGAAATTAAATGCTGGGATTTTACAACATTTAAATACAGCAAGTTAGGAAGAAAAAGTTAAGTGTTTGGAACGAAGATTCTCCTGAGATTGTACAGCATTTATTCTGTTAAATATTAGCTTAAAATTATCTATCATCTCATCTCCGGTGCTATTTCTCCCCCACCTCCCTTCTGCAGCCTTTACAGTAGAAATAAGATTAACAAGTCATTCAGCTGGGAGCAGATGGTTGTAATCTTTAGCCAGATGGTTCATTTGTTACAGGTATGTGTCAGACTGATGCTGGAAGGTGTCCAGATGTTGAAGCTCCCACCGCTGTAGGTTGCAGACAGCCAAAGCTGTGCATCGGCTGTAATAAAGACACGTGGAAAACTGAAGACATGGCTGATGGAATGCTGGTTCCAGATAAGACAGGTACAAAATCCATTAATCTGGAAAGGTATTTCATGTTTGTACAGATCAGAAGGCACTCCAAGTCAGGCAGCACTGAGACAAGAAATTGTTGCTTACGCGCAAAAAAAAAGCCCAGAATGGCTCTAGGTGTAAGCACAGTGAATTTACTTTCTCTTCCTTGCTTTGATCCTGTCTCCATCTGGGATAGTTTGAACTCAAAAGGAACCATCAGCAAGAGGTAGACTCCAGCTCACAGTAGCTGTTGGTGCAGCTGGTAGATGGGAATTTAGATTCGAGCTTCTCCTGAAGCATGAGAGCACTCTCAGATTGAGGGTGTTAGAAATGCTGATGGCCTTTAAAGGGGCTGTCAAGTTCAAAGCTCAGCTTTTCTTTAATTCCCAAAATTTAAAGGTTGTTTTGGGCACTACACTTGCCTCAGCCCTTTGCCAATGTCTTGGGTGTTGCACTCATATTTTTCTGTTTTTGGAGTGGGATTTCTGTGCTCAGGCTGTATTATAACAGCCAGAGAAGCAGCTCACAAGAAGAACTTTCTCCAGGAGAAACACTAAAGTTTAATAATGGAAAGTTGTCGAGTGCACTAAGGAAATGAACTTTCAGCAGTTGCTACTTGCTGCTTTGAATTCTGCTCCTCTGCTGTTCCTGCAAACAGTAATAACGTGTCTTGAGATAGCAACAGGAGCTGACAGCAATCCTGTACAGCAGCAGCAGCAGAGAGAGAGGAAAGGTAACCTGGGGCTTTAAAGCAGGTCCAGGAAAGTTCCTGACTAGAAGGTCTGGAGAAGAAAACAGATAAATAGTTATTTAGAACCAAGAAAGCCACAATTTCTTTGGAGTAAAATAATCCAACTACTGGACATATGTATTAATTTGAACAGCCTTTAGTGATAGCCACAGAGTTCTGAAGAACACAGGTACTTACTTAGCCCTATGTAAACCTGAAAAGTGTCCGTATTACTTAGTGGGAGAGATTCCTGTGCTGCCGAGGGACAGATGAGCTCAATGGCTGCCTCTTCCTTCCCCAAGTTGTGTGCTTCAGTGCTGACAATTTCCAGCTGCTCAGTCTTCATGTGTTGCTGTTTCCTCTTCCCCCGATAAAGGCTACAGCCTGCCAGTCGTGTGCACGGACTGCAGCGGCAGCACGGACAGCATGAACCTCCATATGTACCCCAAGGGGTCCGAGTACTACTCAGAGAGCCTTAACACCATGGATAACAACTACCCCAACACACTGAGCAGGAAGAGGGCTGCAGGCACCAGCCTTCTTCATCCTCAGCCATGCAACGGCGTTGCCAGCAGCAAGAGGATGGAAACAGACAGGACCCTCTACCCCAGCAACCACGACAGAATAAGACCTGCGAGCATGACCACCCCGCTGCTTGCAGACAAACACGGTACGTGTCTCCTTGGGGATGTCTGCCTCTCCCTGGCTGTGGTACGCTGCCCCTGGGATGATCACAGAGCCCTGCTTGCTCCTGTCAGCTTCTGTAACTGGCTGAAGGACAGCTGGCAGAGGCACGGTTGGCTTTCTGCGGGGCGCTGGCTGGCTGAGCAGCACCTAACCCCACCGGTGCTTTGGTTTCTTGCAGGCTCCTCACAAGCAGTAGCAAAACCTTCAGAGCTTAACAACCTGAATTTGGTGAGAGCTTCACCAGCAGGAGGGTCGTTAAAGCAACTGAACGTGTTTCCTGAACCCTCCCCAGCACTACTGGATCTGCAGAGCGAAGTGGAGGTGAAGCAGGCTCTCCTGGCCAATGGCTGCCCGCCCAAGCCCTGTGACTCCCTCCACGAGCCGAAGCCACCGAACACAGCGCAGGACTGAGAGGACAGGCTGCCAATTAACAAACACGCTATTATTTTTTTTAATTCTTTTTTTTTTTGCACAGAGTATATAGGCTACTTACTTCTACCTCAACTCTCGAACTGATGACCTGTCAAAGGCAAACAACTGAGGTATGAGAAACAAGCTTGTATGGGGCACAAACTCCTGTTCGAGCGTCATCTGTTTGTACATAGTTTAAAACTTCCCTGAGAAGTATGAAGCATTCAAAAGTTGACTTGCATATGAAGCACATAAATGCAAGAGATTATTGTGTAAAGAGAAAAGTATTTGATACAACTGTACATAAGAGTTTTCATATATAAATATATATATATAAAAATATATATATATCTTTTACAGAGGCTATTTTAATCTTTAGTGCATGGAAAACTGAGTGAAATTTTACAATTTTGGCAATATTGTTTTCAGTATCAGGTTGCTGTTAAAACTTTGTGAGAGAAATAATCCTGGTGCCTTAAATGCCTAAGCAGAACTTTACCAAGCCAGACTGTTCCAAGGGGATTGTCCTCTTCTCAATGGAAGTTCCTTAAAACCAAGTATCAATTGGGTTACTTAGCACAAATTTCTTTCCCCTTTGAAATTTATTGCACTTAACACATTGAAACAGAGATCTTCAGCTGTTACAGATGACGTTTATAGGAGGGGAAAAAAAACCTGTAGTGAGAAATTCCCTAGGAACCTGATTTTTTTCCTGTTGGTGGAAGAACTTAAAATTCCATTACTTTTCAAAACTGCATAAAAATTAGTATTTGAACTGTGACTGTGTGACATTAGAGTGGACCACACAGGAGGCACTAAATAATTCGAGTACAGTGCAGAGCCCCAGAACCAACCGGACACAAAGGCTGTTGTGACCAGTGAGCGGTGGTTACCAAAACAAATAATCCATGGGGTGAGCTGCAGGGTGGTCTCAGATATTGCACCGATCAGAGAACATTGTAGCCAGGAGGTGTTACCTGCCTGTATGCGCTGTTAGAGCACTGAGAGGGCAGACACTGCGCCTGCAGCTTTGCCCTCTGTAGGGTGCGTGTTTCTATGCAGCCTGGTCCTGGTCAGAAGAATAACCTGTGCTGGTACAATGCGTTTCCCCGCTCAAAGACATCTGTTTTGGGTCTAAAACCATAGAGCTGTTTTGACATCAGAACTCAACTCGCACTCTGAAGCTGACAGCTGTGCCCTTAATTCATCTGATACTTTTGTCCGGTGCCAAAACGTTTCGCTCTCTTGTTGAGCACGATTACCCCCATCTGCAGCCAGACTCTGTATGAAGTTAGTGGCTTCAGATGAGCCATGCTGCTTTGGGTGGCATTTAGAAAGGAAACTGTTGATGGTTTGAAGTACTCCGGCGAATGGAGATGACCCAGGTATTTTTATGCAGTCTTTTTAAGTTCATCCATGAATGGGGGGAAAAAGAAATACCCACCTTGGTCAAGCAGATCTTCGTCACTTCTGGATTCACTGTGACGCTTTTTATTTATAGAAAGGCTGCTGTCTGTTGGTGTTGGTACCTGTGGATGGAGGACTCCCTTCCAGTTATTTGTAATTTGAGTTCTGTTAACATGAGGTTGCTAACTCTGGTGATGACTACTCTGGGGGAAGGTTTATTGGGGGGGAGGGATGTTACTTTTTACCTTGGGAGCAGTTCAACACCAGTTCCACTGAAGCTGAGTCTGGTGGAAAATCCACTTTTGCTGGTACTGTGGCTCAGAAGCATCAGAAACACGGGCAGAAAGGTAATTGTTCAGTCACAGCTCCGGGCTCTGCCTGAGCCCTGCTGCCCCTGCGGGGTTCCAGCAAGCAGATGCCTGCTGTGCTGCTGCAGCCCCCAGAAGGGAAAGTCTCCAGGTGCTGGGCTGTGGAGCCTGGCCTGGGTGAATCAGGATGTGGCCTGTGCCTGTCCCATTGACATGTTTGCACTTTGAGGCAGGTGGCAAGTTACAGCAAGTGCCAAGTGTAGCCAGAGCAAAGGAAGGGGCTGTTAGAACACTGCAAACCCAGTGTCGCTTCCCCCTCTGCTCCAGGGAAAAGCACGCTGTGGAACCGGCTCGCGAGGGGACAGCAGTGGAACTGGGGACACGGGGAGGATGGGGAGGATTTGACCGATGGACACGTCATCACCATTGCAGACACAAAGCATATCTGCCACGTTAACATTTGAAAATAACGTTTCTGAATAAATTTAACTGCCTAATGTTATGACTTCCACTAAATATGTGAATTTGCTGCTTCTAAGAGGCAATGTGAAAGAGGAAGTATTACTTTTGTGTACAAAGTTATTTATTTATTAGAAAATTTGGTACAATGTTGTACATTGAAAAATGTGTAAGATATTGAAGTGTCTAACAAATGGCATTAAAGTGTCTTTAATAAAGGTTCATTTATAATATTACAGCTGCTTTGTCAAGAGAGACTTCTGGGAGTTTCAGTTGAGAATTAAATAAAATTCTAATCCATTGCTATACCCTCTGCTGTCTTTGTCTGGTGAACACACAGGCTCACTGCCAAAACTGGGGCTGTGTCTTACCGTGAGCTGCTGTAGGTCAGCACGAGGCCCTGGCAGCCCCACCTGTGTGCCGGGAGGGATGTGGGGCTGTACAGAAAGACACACTGGAGAATTCCTAATAAATACATTTCTGATGTATCAGCTTGTTAAGCACATGGGCAGTGCCCTTATCTTGGCACCAGGACAGTATGTAAGAAAAATGGGCAGCAGACACAGCTGCAGATGTGAACACCTCTGGCTTTAACCCCACCTGCTGTGGAGATTCCAGAGGTGGCTTGGGAGAGAAGCTTGAATGTTTGCTTTACCCAGCTCCGGTCAGTTTCTGTGTTTTAAAGAAACCAAACCAAACACAAATTATTTCCTTCTCCAAATGACCATTTTGAGACTACTGTGAAAGTCCCTTAAGTGTAGGAGTTACTATAATTTAAAATGGAAAATAAAGGGCCTTTAAGAGGCTGGGGCCTGCTCTGGTGCTCACCTTTCATTATTCCTCACTATCCCTGTACAAGTGGCTAAAGTTTAGCCTCAAGTTTTGGTAAACTTGAAACAAAACATTGCTAAAACTGAAGGCAAATGCGAAAATCCAAACATTTTTAGGTCTTTTCCCCACACAGTCCATAACCAAAGTGTAACTTTTAAGCAGGCTTAGCCAAACTGGAGGCGTGCAGAGCAGCCCCCAGCCAGGTGTGGAAAAGGCCCCAGGGCACATGGGAAGGGGAAGCACTCAGGGTTGGCTCTTCCCAGCCCCTTGTGTTTGCTAAAACAATATGGCTAGTTAATTTGGCTTGGTTTTTTTTTTTTTCTCCTTAAAATTTAAAAAAAGCAGTGATGACAAAAACTGATTATGCAAATATTAAGTAAAAACAACACAAACGCGTTCGGACCCAATGCCTTCGAGGCGTGGTTATTTTCAGCTCAAGTAACTCAATGCACCAACTGCTGTGCTAAACCTCTCATCATGGTTAAAGAGTTTTAATAGGAAATAGAAGTTTGCTTTTAAGAGAGAATTATGAATCTCCCCCTCACCCCCTAAAATTGCTTCTATGTATAGATAAAAATATCTATAGATAGATATAAAAACCTCAGCAAAGAGACATCCTTGGAAGTGGCAGAAGCACTGTGACACTGTGCCATGGAAACAGGCAGAACAAACCAACCAGTCTGGGACTTGGCTGAAAGTCCCCATTGTAATTGAAGATTATTTTTAAGAATTATCTCCTTTGTTCTGTATGTTTTACTTGGTTGCCAATTATTTTCTAAATTTTGGCCTCAAAAAGTAATTCTTACTGCTACATCAGGGGCTGACTGTAACAAACCAGCGGCCTTAGGAAGCCTGGCCTGGCAGCCTGGGCTCTGGGCTCAGGCTTTGCACGCGCATGTCTGTCCCCCCACCCCACTTGTTCATCACTAACCTGCTTTGGCATTTCCTCTCCCTGAGAGCCACCTCGGTCCGTCCCAGCGCAGCACGCAGGTGTGACATCTGTGGCGCTGACCTGGAAGGACTGTGTGCAGACCAGCCGGTGCCCACGGGCGATGCCACCAGGCTGAAGCTGACGCCTCAGCACAGGGCTCTGCCGCCCCTCTCACGCCCAACAGCGAGCGCTTACCGGGCAGCGAGTGCTGGCCTGCCCAGCAGCCAGCACCCACCGCCTCAGCCCAGGCCCAAGTGGCACTCCAGCCTGGGCCCAGGGCAACCATGTGACCGCAGCCCCCATTACCCACCATCACTGGGGGTCTGTTGGGTGCTGCCCCAGGCATGGCCCCTACAGCTTCTTTTTCCTGACACAAGTGCAAGAGGAGAGGTTTTACACCACCTGCCAGCACCCCCTGAGAGCCATCATAGGAGAACCTGTGCTCGCCTTACCTTGCCTTCCCGATCTCCCTCCCTTGGGCTTTGGCATTCCCAGCCTCCCGCTCCTTCAGCTGCTGAGGGAAGAGGTCCCAAAGAAGGGAGAGCTGTATGTCTGTGCAC
Organism: Porphyrio hochstetteri; assembly: GCA_020800305.1. Lineage (NCBI taxonomy): Eukaryota > Metazoa > Chordata > Aves > Gruiformes > Rallidae > Porphyrio > Porphyrio hochstetteri. The sequence continues at coordinate 11,648,043 of CM036916.1, read as the reverse complement.
AAGCACAGCTGTAAAATAATACGAGCCTGTGCTTTTACTGGAGAAATGTGAGTCTAATTAAATCGCTGCACTGGTTACCACACAGGAATGCTTGCTGAGCACCTGTAGGTATAAACAGGAATACAAAAACTCTCCCAAATAAGGCTCAAATCAGGAACAAATGGATTATTGTCTTTTACGAAGCCCTCTTCCAGCCTGGAGTACTTTCAGTGCTGTTGGAGGGCAGCAGGCTGTAACTCAATCGGCTGTTTCCCCAACCAGAAAACCCTCCCCAAGTTCTCAGGCAGGTGCCACGGAATTATGAAAACTTGCTTTATTTCAGCCTCCCCTCTCAGCCCCCGAGCTCGAGGCTTGCAAAACATTTCCCCGGCAGGAGTCTATAACAACGCCTTTCTCAGCCACCGTAATTAGCTGTTTACCCCCCCAAACCAGTCCTTTTTTGGCACAACGCCCCCAATTACCTCACTCACTTTCCATGTAGGAAAATTTCATGTTTGGGAAATTGGATTATTGGAGGATTTACTTCTCTTTAACAGTGAAAGCGGCGCTCAGTCTGCCCAACAGCTGCTGCAGCGCGGCAAGGGGCGGCAGGAGGAAGCTGTGTTCCAAGCCAGACTCCTCCTCCTCTTCGGTGGCTTCTCCAGCTCTTCGGCAACCACCGGCCAGAGCGGCTGGGCTGGGTCAGAGCAGCAGCTGCCGCGTCTTCTCGTATGTCCCCAGGAAGATGAAGCCTCCCAGGCTGATGGCTGCCATCCGTGGGACAACACCTGCAAACAAGCTGAAGCAAAGGAAAGGCAGTTTCAGAGGCTGAGCGGATGCTGCACGGCTGGCTGCAGGGGCTTTGGAAAGCTAAGCCAAGAAAAATTCTCTTACTGGTTTCTTAAATCCCACCCTGCTGCTCAGTGAGGAACCTGTCCACACTTCCCTAACAGAGTTCTCCGAGCCTCGCGATTTCTAACCCCTCTCCCCACTCCTCAGCTGCACAGCCACGGTGCAGAAAGAGGAGCACAGACATGTCCCCGTGCAGGGCAGCAGACAGATGGGAAGTGTCCCATCCTTCGTCACCCCCCATCCAGCCTTGGCACAGGGACCTCCGCTCTGCCAGGAGCTCCCCTACTGCAGAGATGGCCCCGCTCACCACAGCAGCTCATTCCCGTCCAACAGGGCCAGCAGGGCTGGAGTAGAACAGCCACGTGTTCAGCTGCCATAGCTTTTAGGTGCCTGATCCTAATAGTTCTTGAAAGTTAACAGGAAACTCGTGCAAAGCCAATTGTGCGACACATCACAGCTCACAGCTGGTTTAACAGCGCCAGGACACGCCAGCACACCCTCCCAGAGGATTACAGCTTCCTTCCTCACTAGCAAGGATGAAAAGTTAGGCTTGAACCTGTCTGGCATCCCCCCGCTGATCCATCCCCACACTGCAGGAGCCCTTCGCAGCACACTCTGGCTGAGCTCTGCCAGGATGCTGACCTGGGCTTTTTGGGAACACCGCACAGTCCCTGGTAGGAGGGTCCACGGCAGGATTTGGTGTGATTCTCAGTGAGATTGGGCTGTGCAGGAGCTCTCTGCTCTGCTCCCCGCCTGTGCCCGGCCTCTCACACCGCGCTGGGGAAACCTCTGGCTGCAGCAACTCCGGTTGTTGCTGTAATGAGCTTTGCTAAGGAGCCTGGAGCGCACAGGCAGATGGAAACATTTTATGGCTTTACTAGACAGCAATTGGGTCTATTACCATAATGACAGCTTTAAAACAGAGTAATTTGTACAAGGCATGTATGGACAGAGTGCTGATAGGGTAAGTCCTATGGCACAGCATCGCTCTCAGAACACGCACCATCCGCCTGCTGAGTCAGCCCGCCCTGGGTACAGGCAGCAGCGGCTGATGGCTGGTCACAGCACAGCCCACTCGAGATGCAGCTATCACACCAGTGGGGCAGAGAACCCGGTTACCCAGAACCTGCAGCCCTGGCAACCTCGAGTACGACCCAGCACTCCCAAGAATCCCGGCCCTGCTCCCCGCGGTTTCCCTCTCCAACCCAGGCGCTGCTCACAGGCTCACCACTGCATGAGGGCAGAGTGAACGCTCCAGGGCAGATCTGGAGAGCAGAGCTCTGCCTCAAGCCTGGTCCAAACCAATGCCACACACGCCTTCCTCAGCAGATGAGATCAACTGGGGCTTTTTTCTGCTGGCCCCATCAGAAACTGGTGGGCACAGGTCTGCTGTCCATTTGTACATGCTGTCTGCCTGCATGGATTTCACCTGGCACCCTGCCACTCTGCTCTCCCTGCCTGGGGTTCCCCTTTTCCTTAAGAAACTCTTCCCCATTACCGGAGGGGTCTGGCACCGAGGGCTGGGGGGCTTCATGCCCCCCCTCCCATCACAGCAGCTGCAGTTAAGTCGGGTACAGACATGTTGTGCTCCCCCCAGCCGTGCGAGGAACCGCTCGGCAGCACTCACACATCGGGAACCCCATTTAAATCCCATGCTCAGAGCCACCCCGTGTGCCCTCCTCAGCCACGTGCAGGCCCTCCTGGGTGCAGCTCTTCATTTCAGGGCTCCCAGCACAGCGATACCCCTAGTCCCAGGGTTCCAGCAGCAAAGGGGACATTTCTGGGCAACAACTCGGCAACCCAAAGCAAATTCTTTCTTGACAGAGACAAACCAGGACCCCTGCCTAAAGCTACCCTTTGGAACAGGCACTGTGGTGGCTGGACACAGCAGAGGGGCCAGTACTGGAAAAGGCACTGCGTGCTCAGCAACAAAGCCTCTGTATTAAGCCTCAGACCAAAGAGGTGGCCACGCTGAGAAAAACCACAGCTTCTATCTGACTGCAGCTCCATGCTGAGCTCACTCCTGTGGGCAGCAAGCCCAGGGCACAGGGGCTGCTCTCACCCCTCGCATCAGTGGGATCCAGTCCTGGAGAACGGTGGGTAGTGCCCACCATACCCCGTGTCCACCCCAACCTGGAAGCTCATCCAAAGAACAGTGCAACCTCCCAGCTCCATCCCCAGCTACACACAAGCTGGGACAAGACACCTCACTGGCTCTATCAGATAACTCCTCTTTCTCATCAACGAGTTGTAAAGCTTCATCCAGGGCTTTTAAACACCACCACCACCTTGCAATGAAAAGATGCTGGACAAGATGTAAACCTGCTTTCACCAAGTGGCTCATCCACCCCATTAACAAGAGTAAAGAGGCGCAGGGATCCACTCACCCCATCCCCACCCTGCCTCCCACCGCAGGGCTGGCTCTCCCTGGACAGAAAGGGATGTGATATTTCTTGAGGCGAAGCAGAGGGATTTACTAGGTGCAGACCAGGAAGCTGAGCCCTGCACTCTGGTTTTAATAAGGTGGCAATAAGCAATGTGTCTTTCTGCCCTCAGAATTCCTCCTCTTCAAGTACGAGATTTATTAGAGGAGCCATAAATCATTTCATGTTGCAACTGGCCAAAAAAGCCCGACATTTTTATTGTTTTTGATTAATAGATTTATAATTGGCAGCAGGCATGGCAGCCTCTGCGTTTATTTTTCCCAAGACTTTCTTCCTTTTCCTTGCAGCTGACGCAGCTTGGCCTCCTTCACATGTTACTTTTTCTCCAGATCACTTATTGTTTTGATTTCGGTTGAATTGTGTTCCCTTTGGTCCTAGTCCACGGGAACTATCTTTAGGCAGAGTTTAATTGTGGGTTGTTAGGGAGAGGGCACTGCTGAAACACCCCAAAAAGAGCACAAGCATACACTTTTATTTTCTGCTGTTGGCTGGGGAAAGGGGGAAGTTTCCCCAGCCAAATCTGTGCCTCTTCAACACCCTTCAGAGCTCAACTCCCACCAGCCACAGACATGGCCTCACTTCTCCCAGCCCCTTTCAAAACACACCCTAGAATCCAACGAGCCACATAGGACTCAAAACTCATCCACCACCGGGGTCACCTCGTCATCTCAATGAGCAAACCTGAGACAACCCATCTCTGGGCGCTGCCGGGGGGCACAGCTGGACGTCTTCCTGGAGTCGGTGTTCAGGAACTTCCTGCAATTTGTTTTGAATTATTTCCCACATGTGTAGAAAGAGGACTGAACTTTTATTAGTTGGGTGAGCGGGGATCAGATGTGAAGAGAAAACTATCTCCTGCAAAGCTGTGACGCGCGGGCTGCTTCGGGTGAGAGGTTACAAATGTTAAAGCAGCACCCTGAAAGTATCAGCCACCTCAAGAGGATTAAAACCTGTGAGAAATCACAGTGAAAAGCCCTGAGAAAAGCTTCAGATAAAGCCTCTGTTTCTCTTCCAGGCCAAGGGCTGGTGGGACACAAACCCTACCAAAGGAAGCACAGGCTGAGCCTCGCAGACCGGAGGAGTTAAGAGGTCTGTTCACTATGAATGGTCAGTAACTGGTACAACTCACGTGCTCTAAGAGGACAAAGTGATGGAAATGAAGCACCACATGTTCTACAGATGCTAGCAGAGGACCACACCACGCCAAGGTCAGAAGAGCAGTTCTCAGTCTCGGGAACAGGTAAAGTGAGGCAGTTTAGCGACGCAGTTATCACCACCCCAGACTTCCCTGACCAGTCAGCAGAAAGCCCAGAACCATCTGTTCCCCAGCCCCAGGGGGGAAGCAGCCAGAGAGCTTGCTACTCAGAGCTTACTACTCAGCATTACTCTTTGCACTCAGGCCTGTCCCAAAAAGCTCACTAGAGAAATCCAAGCAGGCACGTGCTCAAGCCCAGGACTGACAGGATGCTCAGAGCACAGGTCAGGAGCACACAGCTCCCTTCCTTCTGCTTCAGCGTGTCCCTTCCATCCGCATCACTATGGCATCATGTGCTCCCGTCACAAGTAACAGTGAGAACAGCAAATACAATGGAATAGAGGGGACCTTGCTGGTGTTTTCTAACCCATAGGAAAATTCCAGGAGGAGAAGGCTGTCCATAAGGGGGACACAGCTCTTATTCTGAGCATCCTTGACATCTCAGGAGGGGGTGACTTACACACCTCAAGATCAACCTTTGGCACTCACTGGCACATGACGATGTGCGTGTTCATGGAGAAGAGCCTGTTACATACAAAGCCACCCTTGCCTCCAAAGCCTGGAGCTAAGCTCAGAGATTGTACCATGGGCAAACCCCAATAACACCCTGTTCCTGTGCGTGCAGCCAACCCTAAAGCAAGGACACTGGACCTCCCTGGAGGGACCTTCTTGTTCCGAACTACCTGACACCTGCTCCCTAGCCATGCGTACATCCTTTCTGTGCGACAGGATTTAAACACAAGCAGACCATCCCATCATCTCCCAACCCCCAACACACACACAGACACAACACGAGATGTGCTTCAGCAGCATGTCCTTACCCTGACAGGCCTTGTGTCCTCCAGATGCCACTGAGGGCGGTCAGAACATTCCCGCTAGCGTTGCTGGAACCAGCCTGCACCACAGAAAAAGAGAGATGGGAAACTGTTGGCAGAGAGGTTTAGTTAATTAGTGAGCTCCCTGTCCCTAGTTAGTGCTACTTTACAGCAACCACAGACATCCTAATGACCTCCTTACCCCAGGCACTGGCTCCTTGTCTCTAGGAACAAGGCAAAGGACAGAAAGGGAAACTGTGACACTGAAGAACAAAACAACCACTCCAAGATCACAGAACTGGGTGTCAGTACTTTCTGTGCTACACTCAGATCTACATCCAGCAGCTGACACTGGAGTAAAAATTTAATAAAAAAACCTTGCACCAACAAGCGACTTTGCTGCTCACTGCAAGAGGATTTACATGAGGTTTTCTTAAAAAAAAAAATCACAAGTAGTGTACTGCATGTGAAGAGTGCCTGGAGAGCAGAGCAGAGGACAAATGGCAGGACTTCAGGCAATTAAATTACACGTGTGATCTAGTTAGCGAGAGATGACTAATATAAAGGTGGTGTCTGAATCCTCTCAGAACACGACAGAGCACTATCATTCCCATTCCAACGCTGACTTGGCTGCCTGACACAGCAGCACACAGAGATGAACCCCCATTGCTACAGTTTTATCACCCCTACTATCCAAAGGCAAAGAAGCTGCAGCAGGTCCAACACCCAGCACGGAGGAACATGACCCAGCAGATGTGCGTGACTCGGCTGGGGAGCTGCGTGTCATCAACAAGAAACGTCCCCGTATGGAGGGACACCAGCAATAGGGTAAAAATCAGCCACAGAAACTCCAGGATGCCTGACCTTTGCCAACACAACAGCTCTTTTCAGAGAAGGGAAAGGTCGATGGTTTTTAGCTATGTAGCTGATTAGCTCTGCTCTGGGGTCAGCAAGATGATGACGATGGGAAGACCAGACTTACTAGCAATTTAACTACTTACTAAACTCACTGATCTTATAAGCCACCTTCTTTCTGCCCTGGGCAGCAGATGTAAGCCATCATGATGTCTGTGTCTTAAAATTTTAAGACAGAAAACACAGTGCCAACCCCTCCTCAGAGACGGCACACACAGACACACACGTGCCCAACTATTCTCAAAAACCAGAGGAATAAATCCCTGATGGGAAGTTTAACTCCAGACATCCGACTGTGATAATTTCTCCTAAGGACACAGCATGAGCCTCTGGAAGTCCAGCAGAAGCATGGGCCCTTCTCAGCTCCTTTGGGAAAGGACCATAAGAGCGAGACAAGCAGAGTAACACAATTTCATTAGTTCTGCACACAGTACCTGTGGACATCTAATCCTTCCTTGGAGGACAAGGGCAGAAATCATTATTAATAGGTGCTGGATTCAATTCTGTAATGACCATGCAGAAACTCTGGAGCTACCAAAGCCATTCACCTGTGTCTGCTGGCCTCCTTTGCCCTTACCTTTGCCAACATAATTCTCGTCTTCGCTACGTCGAGAGGTGTGGTGACTGCAGCTGCAAATCCACCTGAGCAAATTAAAACACCAAACACAAGTGAGACATTGTTGGTTGAATGCAAATGCCACACTGCCTATAATTCCCATAGCTGTGGTCAACACTGCTCCATTATTAATGCCTGCAGTGTGTTTCCTCACGTCAGAGCCCAGGTCCGTTTGTTGAAGGTCTGTACACAGAGTGCTTTATTCCTGTGTTGACTTAAGGGGAAACAGCTCTATACTAGTCAACTGTAAATCCAAATATCCCCATTGAGATTACTGTCTTTTTTGCTTTGGATTCTGTACATATATGAACATATGAGGGTCATAATGATACTGGATTCCACTTCCAACACCTACAGACAAGTTTGAAAGGAAGAGCCTGCTTGCTCTCTTGCAGAGATCAGAAAATAAGCTTGTCACACTGTGCCCTGCCTTGAGAATTCAAGTTTGACCATTCAAATGCCAGAAAGATACATCTGAACCACACAGGCATCCACACGGGGTAAAGCTGTCCCTAAATACAGACAGGCTGGAGCTGGACTTCAACTCTTAGACCCGGGACTCTGTTTCAAGGAAAAAAGATAAGCTGGTGTGTGGGATGGAGCTCAGCCCCAGCAAATGAAATCAGCTCCCTTTTGGATGGGAAACTGTCTAAGTCCACAGCCACAAATGCCATCTTCTCCTCATGGGCATTTTTATCCTCTCTCATCACTCCCGTCACTTTCATTTGGAGCAGCCAGCTCCTCTGCAACTTTCTTTTTGAAAGCCAGAACTCTTCAGCTTACCCACCTGCAGGCCTCATCCACACACACATGCCTGTCTGCCTCAGTATTTTAACCCTGTGGCAACAGCCTGGCCTTTTGTGCTACCTAGGGACCAGCTTTGCTGCCTTTTCTCCCAGGCTCTTACTCCCTTTGCCTTATTTCCCCATCCTAAAGTTAACTCTAATCTCTCTCTCCCTCCTCTGTTCACAGAATTTAAAGCAAGCAATTCCTGCTGAGAAAGAGCCGAAGTGAGGAAACTTTAGAATGCAGGAGCAGGCCAGCAGTAAGTGAAGGAAGAAAGGGGAAGAAAGGGGCAGGAAAAAAGAGAGAGAGACTTGTTCTGAAATCTCTCTTGCTTCTTCCTCCTTTTTTTTTCCTCTGGAGCTTGCATAAATCCTGTATCTGCTACAGCAGGGAACAAAGTGACTCCAAAGACTGAAGCCTACACAGTACCCAGGGAATAAGCTAAAAATAATCTATTTTCTAGTCCAAGTTTTATGGAATGTAGAAAAATTGATCTCTGTTTTCAAGTGATGGGAAGGGGGAAAGCACTGCTGCTAAAAATCTGTGAAGTAATGAAATAATCCATGATCCCCCCCCAGCCAGTGTTTTTACCTGCATATCTTCCTCTGAATCACCTGAGCTTTAACATGTTAAAACTCTGCGTTATGTCAAAAAGGGGTCATGCCAGCTGGCACCCTGCACTGCCTTCTGACACTTAAATAAGTTCAGGAGATGCAGTAAGGCACACATGCAGCCTCCTGGATCTCAAACATGATTAGCAGGTGAAGAGCCCGAGAGGCCAGGCTGCTCACATAAGGTCAGCCCACCCGAGTCCCTCTGTGGAAGCTTTCTAGAGTGATACCTCACTGAAAAGCAGAGAGATGGGTTGTATTCAAGAAGCCAAAGCAGAAACTATGAGCAAGTTAAACTAAATTCCAGCCCACTCTTGGACTTTCTTTAAGGTCAAAAATCTTTTTATGGTGAGCCAGTTTTTGAGCAAATGACCCAAAGGCTTTGAGAGAACGATCTGGTTAGAAACTTTGGTACTCATGTCAGTGATGTATTTTTAGAATATTAAAAATAATCTCCATGGAAAATAGTGGCTTTACAAGTCTGAATGTAGAAGCCCTTCCTTTGCCCACAGACCAAGATAAAATTAAGCAGTGAACCCTAGGGCTGTCAGGCCTGTATCAAGCAAAACATCTCTAGGCATCACTCAGCTGCAGAGTCGATGGCAACACTTATTTCCCTTATCAGAGTCCAGTAATTTTTTTAAGCATTTGCTTGGTTTCTTACTGGTAGAAGCTTCAATCCTGGCTAACAAAGTGATCAAAAGAAACACAATTTATCCTGATACAATGTTCCCAAATTCTTACCTGAAATGTTTAATCAAGGCTGATTGGATTTCATTTTCCCCCCAGCCAACATCTGGGTCTTCCACAGTCTTTTGTTATTAACTTTTCAATGGTTCTTTTTCCATCACTGGGAAGTATCTGGTACAGATTTCCCCATCAATTTAGAATCACAACAGCAACAATAAAATGCTTCATAAGCACATGAAGCGGTGGGGTAGTGGCTAAATTAAATGCAAGCTTGTATATGCTTGACAAAAACATGAGATTAAAGCTGGCATTTGTCAAGAACTGCTTTTCATTGAAGGCAATGAGTCTGACAAAATTAATTTACTCCAGCCTTAACCCCAAATGTCCAAGGTAATTTTAGAGTGACCTGTCCAACCTTAGCACACAGGTATCCAAGAACAGGCTACAGCACTAGCAAGGTACTGTCTGCACCCAGCCAGACTGACTGACTCACCAACCCACTCGTGGAGAAAGCTCTTTCCTCCCTTGCCCTGAAGGATCTGGTAATGACTCACGCTCAGCAAGCAGGCATAAAGATGGATTTGCACATGGGAGAAGGCTCGTGTCTCGTTAATACCTCTAGCAGAGTGACAAACTCCTCTACTGGGAAAATAAAACTTCACACAGTAATGGAAAATTCATCACCTGTCTCCCAAGAAGTTACAATGGACACTGAATATTCACACGTCAGCTGAGCAGCTAAAGCTTACCAAGCTCTGGGTGTTAAACAGAAAATCCCTCTGCGACTCACGCTTTCCCAGTGAGCAGCTCTTGATGGAAGTGGTAGTGACAGACATCCACAGAGAACAATTTTCCTCTATTTGACAGTAAGAATAAAAAGTCTTGAAGACTTAAGATACTTCCCTAGGTTCCTGCTGGCATTTCCTACTCTTCTTAGCTGTCCTAGCCAAATAAAAATTGAGAAGCATCAGAAGAGAGTGAAATACTTCACCTGAGAACAATATATAACCCTAGGTCCTCACAGTAAGGTGGCTGCCTGCAGAATTTGCTGCTGATGCTGTAAGAAAATGTTTCACAGTTCTGTAATGCTCTCCTCAAATAAGATCCTATGAATGTAAGACAAGTGGTCCCCGTATTCTTCTTTCTGTACCATTTTAACTTCTCACCCTTCTGCCTGTCACAGGGGCTCCTCCTGATTTCAGTGTCTCTGCCATGTGGCTGCACCCTGGCATCTTATTCTGCAACACCAGCCCAGTTTGGTAGGTCAAGGTTGTTTCATGAGATCAGAACTCGTGCTTGACTAATGCCCTTGTTTGAATTAGCCCACCTTAGGAAAATAAAAAAATCCATGTTGAGCTGTATTGTCTGTCTTCATTACTATTTTCTGTACTGACATCTGAAGGTTACCCAGATTGATTCAGGATTGAATCCCAAATCCTGGTAGAAAAACTGAGTTGCACGGGTCCTGCATCCTAAACCTCAGAGCATCCTCTTACACTCACTGATTTCCAAGTTCACAGTCTTTTTCAGACCTCTTCAATCAATGCATTCTTATTTGAACTTTTACTGTATTGATATTATGTTAATTATTTTAAGGAGAGAAGTTTATTCTGTTCCTTCATCGCTGTGGGAACACCACCTGCCAATGGTAGAGCAAAGTGACCCAAGAACCTCTTTGAATTTCAGCAGAAGTACCAAGAGGCAGAGCACTGCTCCTCCAGTGATTTAACCAGTTGAGGGTTCAAAGCACGATTCAAGCAGACACTGCAGGGAAATCTTGAGAAGTAGTCAAAAATGTATTCAGAGCTATAGAGTTAAAGAGGCTTTTAGACACAGCGTGTAATCTTGTCAGAGCTGATTAGATCAAAACAACAGTGATGGGAAGCCTTCCCTGCTAATGTGCAAAAAGCTCTCCTTAGTGCTTTATTATTCACTCGACTTGCACCTCCATTCCCAATGAGTTTGTCACCACAGAGCATTAATTATTAACATTAAGCCACACTTTTTTTTTACAGTAGGGAGAAAGAAGACATCTTTAACAGAGGCAATTTTCAATCACATTAAATGGACACTCAGGTTCTGTGACAAGCTCCAGGGCACTGTGCTGCTCCAGGGCAGTATTTTCCTTTCCCAACAGCTAATACCCAATGACAGGATCTCCCTGCCACCAGCCCACTTCCATAGAGGACTCAGGAAACCCACCCAGAGCTCTTCTGGGACAGCCTGCCTTGGCACAGTGCAAGGCTGGGGTGCAGTGGTCCAGCCAGGCAGCCTAAGATGACTTGAACATGGAGTACAACCACAGTCATGCCCAGCCTGCCCACAGCACGGGCACACGCTTCCCTCCTCTGCCTCCAGCCTGCCAAAGCCCCGTGCCCAAATCTGGACTGGTGTCCAAACAGCTCAGACACGAGGACAGGTTTGGTTCAAAGCTTAAAATACCACATAGATCTACCCTTGGGTTCCTCTCCATTGGCTGCTCAGCTATCACCTTCCCTCACTCCCAGACTACTCCAAATATCCTTAGTTAAGACACAACCAATGAAGCTGGACAAGGCCTCCAGGGATTAAATTAACAACAGATGAGACAGAGAGGATTCCAAATCTCTGATATTTATGCTCATGCCTATTATGTTTCTATAAAAAGCCTGTGGATCACATACATACATTGTACACATGTGTGCTCAACAAGGAAGAGCTGAGCCTCTCTCAGGATTCTGGCTGGAATCACTGCTGTTTCACTGGCACTGGGGATGGAATTCAATGTGTTGTTGCTCTTTGTTCTGTCTTTGCCAAATAATCAATTATAATTTAGCTAGGGACTAACCAACACACACAGACACACAGATATACATACATGTGTGTGCCATAAAGGGAAGCCAAACAGGAATTGTCTTTCAGTTTGGTTGAGCTTATTACTCTTCCCCCCTCAGGACCTCTAACATGTTTGTAGAAAGTACTGAACTTGAGCAAAGAACACAGGAGAAGAACATGTCTCTGCAATTTTGCCACCCCACTACTACCATGGTGGCATTTGACAGAGTTTCTGTGTTTAAAGACTTTTAAAAATTACTATTTTCTCTTTTTAAGGTTTAGAATATGATGATTTTAAATGACTCTGATGCACACATCCATCTTATTTTTGTCACAGGGTAACGATGAGGTTTTGGGTTTTTTGGGGGTGGAAAGGCAGGCATAAAGAGTTTGGTCTGCTTTTTCTTTCCTCGTTTGAAGGTACATGTAGGTAGTTAATAATTTTTAACCATGGAATCCAGTCTTCACAAAGCAGGAAATTATTTTTCCACGACCTCCATTCAGCAAGAAAGCTAAATACTTTCAGTGAAATAAAATGGATGTGGTACTAGACTAGATCAATACAGGGCCTGCCTGTTCCATGTCTGCAGTGGGAAGTAACGGAGATGGAAGGGGAAGGTTCTGATCCAAAAAGAGTTGAACCTCGTGAATTTTGAAGCAGGTCCTCAAAGGACACATGAGAAAGGAAGTTTAAAATACTGCTGGTGAAAAGGAAAGAACAGGGAAACAAAGAACAGAGAAGAAAAACCAGGCTGGAGGAAGTGAAGCTGGAATGATAACCCAAAGAATATTTATCATCACCAATTACAACATGATCTACAGAACAGGACTCCGGCTCTGCAAATATCTCTGTTGGGGACAGAGCTCATGAAGACAGCTAAGCTGGGTTCTCTCTTCCACCATCACCATGGACCTGGAAGTCTCTGTGCTGCCCAAGGACCCAGTGTCTCTTCCAGCACAAAGTGTGTTAAGTCTTCCCAGCAACTGCCAAAGTGCAGTGAGGTGTACCTGCACAACCATGCCCCCAAAAGCTCCTAAAGCTCCTTCTGCAGTTATTTCTGCCAGAGAGCAAGCAGATACTACTGAATGGTAGGAAGTCCAAGCACAGCTGGTCAGAATGGAGACACAGAGAGAAGGAAGTGGATGCACTAGATTTCCAATTGAGGCACCAAATTGGACCTCAGAAAATTACTCTGCAAGGCCTTGGGTAAATCAGATAACCTTTCCAGCTCCCTGAACATGCCTGAACATAGGTTTTGTATCAATCTGACTGTAAAGAAACCAACAGAGCTAAATTAATGATCCCACATCACACCTGCAGACGTACAGATTGCATTTTAAAGCATTTTTAGTCTGATAGCTTGTTTTGTTTCAAAACAAAAATTAACTGCTTCAATCCCTCTGATCATCTTTGCACCGAGTTTATGAGGTCAGTGTAAAATCCAGCACCAGACTGAGCTTGAAGCAGAACAAAACTCACTTCCCATCACATAAACAGAAAATAAAAGTAGACAAGACCACAAGAGATCATCAAAAGCATCCAGTGCCCCAAAACACAATCAACTTCACCTAAACCATTCCCTCACAGCCCACATGCCCGATGTACTGAACTGAGTGCAGTTCCAGCGCCCATCGACATGAAGCTTCAGTCTCTGCTGGAATTCTGCTGCTATTAATAGTTCAATTCCCCTAACAGAGCTTGTTTTAAAAAAAACTGCATATGATGTAATGGCCCTGGTTTTGTAAGTCATCAAAGAACAAGCTTTGCTTTTGATAGTCTCTATTTCAAGAAATGCTATAATTTCTCTTTAAACAGGATTTATTTTTTCCACATATTCTTTTACTGGTTTGGAATCTCAAAATATATTTCAGCTCCTTGGGGAAAAGCTCTGGCTATCCCTCTCTTAACTACTAATCTGTTTTTTCTCTTTAATCTGTTTTTACTATTAAGACAGTTGTGTGTCTCCTCCCTCAAACTTGTCAGCTATACTGATGAGTCATTAATTGATTTTTTTAATATATTTTTCTAAGCAACTACAGTAGGCTAAAATCAAGCAAGAAGTCTACTGAAGAATTCAATTAACTTCTGGCTTGTGTGGTAATAAATAGTGCAGTATTGTATCCTGCCACTCTTTATTCTTGTTCTAGTGTCTGGAGATTGCCCAGATGTTTCGTCCTCCGTTTTGTGTTGGGTTTTTTTGGCTGTGGAAGGCTTTTGCCTCCAGGCTGTGCAGCACTAGCCCCTGCTCTCCTGACTCCAGTTAATCTACATGGCTGTCAGAGCTGTCACATGAATGGTGAATCACGGCCTCTCGCTGCAATCACTTCAACCCCTGGGGAAGTGCTGGGAGCAGACAGCTGCACGAACCCCCACCCAAGCAAAGTTTCTCCTGGATGAGGATTTTACAAATCAACTTTGAAAATAATCGCAAAGCCTGACTGACAGGCCCCTGGTTTTTAAATAACAGAAATTTGTCAAAAACAAATTGGTTGTCTTTCAAACAGACACCCTGTTTGAGTCTTCCCCCCTCTCTTTCCTTTGCTGACTTTCCTATTTCCAAACAACAACTGGATCCGTTTTCTTCTAAACAAACTTGAATTACAAAGGAATGTTGTTCTGCTACACTTAATAGATTTGCACATTTTTCCCTTTCTTCTTTAGTCTTTCCCAGTATAACATATAATCCTTTGCACCTGCAAAAGCTCCGCAGACTGCTGACTGCCAAGAATCCACCACGTGACCCTGCTTCCATGACCAGAGATCCTGTGTTTAAAGAGAAAGGAAAATAAAAAGTTATTAAATGTTTGAATCTATCTGATCCCCATGTGAGTTAACTCTGAGGATGGGAACTTAAGTGAAAAGCTATTTTTGTGGCATTTTTCAGTGATGTAATAAGTGATTTTTCCCAAGGAACTTGTGTACTCGAATGAGCAGATGGAGTGAGAAAGATGTCTGGAACTGAGGAGAGCTTGAAGCAAATTGCTTTCAGGGATTTCGTATGTATGTATTTAAGCCTGTGGCCATGCAACTTTACAAATATTTTGTGAATTTATTTTCTTTTTGGCAGCTAAAACACTGCAAAGCAAAACACTGAGCAGGGGGCAGCATGCACAAACCAGTATCAGTTCAGCCCAGATGTACCAACCACTCCCATTTAAAACGAACAGCCCCAACATAGCGAGATAGAAGTCCTGTTTGCCCCCTTATATTTCTTAATCAAATCCTTCCCCTTGCACTCCCCCCAAACCCCATCATGAAGAAATTACTCTTATCAGTCTCATTATATCCCAAAGCAGGTGTGTGTCTGGTTTTCACTTGGCGTCATTAAGGACCACACACCTTTCTCCTCTCTCTCCACTGCTCCCGCACACCACGCTCCAACACATTAACTCACAGCATCATTTAAAAACACCAACAAGAACAGTGTCTTCTTAAAAACAGCTACCAAGAATCACGTCAAACAGTTTGATGAGTCTGATTGGTATCAGCAGCAAAGGCTGATGCACGCTGGGATAGTTTGCATCCTACCTGCTACAATCGCTTTGCTCTCTTCTCCTCCACTGTGCTCCATCACCCCTTTTCCATCTCCTGAAATGCTTAACATGGGAAGTTCTCTCCTGAAATGCTTAACATGGGAAGTTCTCTGGAGGAGAGGTTTCTCATTTATGATGTGAGAACCAGTGCTGAGCAAAAAGGGATGGGTTCCACGGCCCTGCTGAGGCCTACCGCAGAGAAACCAGGAATTTTACTTTATATCTGTGTCACTATCTCATCCTTTTTAAAGCTGTATTATTGCTATACTATAAATTTTTTTAAAAAGCAGCCAGATAGCTGTGCTAGGCTGAGATACTGCTGTAACACTGCTGGTCTGTGCTACAGCCACTTTCCACTGGGGCACGAGAAGCCGCTTCCTTCATCTGCTGACTCTTCATTTATCACGCCATCCTTGTGACTTGCTTCTTCCAACTTGGCTGGTGGTTATATTTCAGTTGAATGTTTTAAAAATCAAACTGTTCAAGCAACAATGGCCAGCCACAATGTTGTTTGGTATCCTGCCATGGCTAAATAGCTGCAGCTCTGCTGTACGAAAGCACTAAAGGGATTTCAGTCTCTCTAATGCTAGCCATTCTTTTCCTGGTGTTTTCAGTATGGGCTTCTATTCTGCTGTCACCCACAGCAGAAACTGATTTTCATCTCATAAATAAATACATAGTGATTCATAATTCTTCAAACCCATAAGATGCTTTTCTGGAATAACTTACACTCTTTGGACACATGGTTTTCTTGCAACTCAGTTCTCATCCTGCTGGATGAAGGTCACACGCCCTCAGACAAAAGGCACTACCTTCTAAAGCATCTGGGTATTGCCAAAGCATAAATCCCACCTTCAAACCCCATTTTCAAAACAACTTAAGCGCTTAAGAAACCTCAAATTGAAAGTCAGGCTTTGGAAATTTAACTGCTGGAGCCACTTGATAAAAACACAATTACCATATTTTTTCATTAAACGTTCTCCAAAGGTCTATACATCTATGAGCAAACCCAAGAGCTCAGAACAGTAACTTCTGCCATGCAAAAAACCCACTGTGGAAGATCTGCTGAAGGACTAAGAGGAAAACCAGCACATTAATACAGACACTCACAGCTTTGCCAGAAGCCCAGCTTCTTCTCAGTCATGATGGGGTTTTATGTTAATGGCATTGTCCAAAGAAGTAGGAAAAGGTCATTTTTATTTCTTGGCATGTAGCTCTGAAATCTAGTTTCAGAAAAAGCCTGGCTTCCCAGTACAATTCTACACAAAGAGCCTTTGCCAAGCAAGGCAAAGGGTGAAGAATTCCCATCCATTATGCCTGTAAATTGACAACAGGTATTTGCAACAGCCATGTAATATGGAAAATTGTTTAGAAGGGTGGAGTCAGGAACAGTTCAATTAAATTAGAGAAAAGGAGAATGGAGGCTGGAGAACAGGAAGAAAATTCCCCAACAGTAAGGTCTACTGAACAGCAGAGCCAGCCTCCCCAGGGAGGAGAGGAAAGCCCTCTCCTTCAAGTCATTTAAAAATAGTCTGGAGAAGGCAGTCAAGACTGTACTGTGGGGAATAATCCTGCATTGGCAAGGGCAGGGTGAGATGACTTCATGCATTTCTTTCCGTCTCTAATTTCAGCGATTCACCCAGAGCTCCAAACCTGAAGCAGAAGAGCATGAGGCATGAGGACACCATCCCCGAGCAAGCGGAGAGGAACAAGTGTCACAGGGCCAAGAGGACCAGCAGGACTCTGATCCAAATCCTTTCTAACCACACTCACACTGCAGGCCAAGCTGGTGTGCTGAAGGTCGCGCAAGTTTTCTCTCATAGCCCACAGACCCACAAAGTGACAGAGCTTTGTGGTAAGTCGGGCATGAAAGTTCTTGAAAAAGACTCGCCTTTGTGCTGCACTGAGTGTGGTTTTAATGCTACTCACACAGGGCAAAGCACAGAAGCTGTTAGAGGCTTGTACATCATGGTTAAAAGTGGGGCTTATTCCTGGAAAGAAATACAGGGTTCACAGATGTATCTGCCCAGAACACCAATTGTGGGCAGCACTGGTGGTTATTTGCAGCGATACAGTGCCTAGATCACACTCTGCCATCCTAGGCACTGCACAAATTCAGCAGAGCCTTCCTCTCAGCAAGAGCTAAGGTCACACAGCAGATGGACATCGAGGCAGGCTCAGAGCCCATGGGTCACAGCTCCCTGCTCAGGAACCCAAACAAGGCACAAACACCCACGTAATGCCTGTAGCAGTCCTGCAGCTACACTGCTTTTTCTATACACAGTCTTGCAAAGGGAAACATAAACCAAGCAACACAACTGCAACAATTGGATCAGCCTGATTTCACCACCACCATCACCAAAATCTTCCTACCTGCTTACACTGTGCTCCTCCTGCAGAAGGGCTGCAGGAGGTAACAAGACTTCCACGGCAATACTCATTCCCACCAGTATTTGCAGCCCAGGAAAGCAAAATGACAAGGAACACATTACATGAAAGCGGGCCGCCATGCCAAGCCTGTGTCATG
This sequence comes from Porphyrio hochstetteri, assembly GCA_020800305.1. Lineage (NCBI taxonomy): Eukaryota > Metazoa > Chordata > Aves > Gruiformes > Rallidae > Porphyrio > Porphyrio hochstetteri. The sequence continues at coordinate 11,630,205 of CM036916.1, read as the reverse complement.
TGTATTCTATTAAGCTGAAGGCTGAATAGAAGACTTTGTTTTCCACATCAAAGGACCCCATCCCAATCTCTCGCTCTTCCCTTATGAATAACAAATTGGAAATAAATCTTCTGGCTGAAGCGCATGGAAACTCGTACAGTTGGGGCCCTCTGCAGCTTCCCAGCTCAATCACATGCTAATTTTTTTTGTAAACACTTTTATGAGATATATATGTAAATCTCGCTCTGCATTGCCACACCATGTAAAGCAATACAGCGGGTGTGTCCTCAAGGGATGGGACACAGCAGGAAGCCTGAATGCAGATTTCCAATTATTCACAGGGATAATGTTCACAGAGAAGGGTCAAGTTTTATATGTGGGCAGAGCCTTACTTTTCTTCTTAATGATCTCATTTCATACTGACCCATGGGCCAGTGTCCTCTCTTCTCATCACAGATGCTATTTAGCTCTTTTGATACCGAGGCTACAAGGACACCCCATTTTGCTGGGCAGAAGGCGCACTGGAAGAGTGATTTTTAGGATATACCAAAAGCCTTTCAATCTAAAAAGCAAAGAAAGAAAGAAAAGATTACTACTGCCTTTAAATACAAGTATATGGTGCTCACAAACATGGGCTCCTAACATGTCCTGGACACCTGGCCTCCAGATGGCCAATAACCTCCACACAACTCCTGAGCTACACGTGCCTCACCTTTGCTGTATGCTTGTGGTAAAAGTTTGGGGCAGAAAACATCTGTCAGCTTCATGGTCCCCATGCAGTTGGGTTTTGGTCTATATTCAGGACTCCTACGCTATGGTGATCCAGGGAAAGTGCAACACTCACATCTCTCTCAAACCTGATGACCAGACCCCACAGCCCAAATGCTGCAGGAAGCATCACAGAGAATGAGACATCTCTACCTTGGCCTTGCTGTTCTTCAGGCACTAAGAGGCAAGCAGACTTCAAAGCATACACTAAACTTGAGGCCTGCAGCTGAGTAAGTATTATAATTCACTCTAGTGATGTGCACCTGTAGTATCTCCACACACCCCTCTGTTCAAGGCAGGATTCGACCTCATGATAACAGAGGGGAGTAAAATCTCTCCAAATTAATCACATGGATGGGTGTACATGTGCAGTCCTGAAGACTGAGGAAAGAAAAGCAATATTTTGCCTTTGCTACTAGGTATTTTACTTGCAACGTGGCATTCCTCATGGCTGATCCTTACAGATGCATGGCACATTAGCTACAGGAGAAGCAAAAAAAAAAATCAGTTTCTATACGTAAAGTCAAACACAGAGGATAGAGCCAAACATCCTTCCCAGTGAAATTTTATGTGCGTATGTGCAGCATATGTGCAAGTACATGTGTATATTATCTTGCAGGAAACATGCAAGCCCAAACATGGGAAAAATTCAGTGATCTAAGTTCACTGTTGACATAAATGTTGAGACTCCATTTGCACTAATGGAGCTGTACTCACTAATGCCAGTACTGAATTCGGCCCTAGAATTAAACCCACCCAAATCCTAGATAAATTGAGAGAAAGAGAACAAAAGTTGGCCTACACGCAACAGCATATTTTTCACGTTAGAAGCATTTCACTCCCTTTTTCTGCCCATATAATGCTGCGCTGATGTCTGTCACCCATTTGGATGTAAATCAAAATGGATGTGCTAAAATCCTGGTTAAAGAAAATGTCTTCGAAAAAGCAGACAGTAACAGGCAGAACACAATATGCCATCCACACTCAGGCATAAAGGGCCATATATGTGTCCAGGGAGGAAAAGATACTTCTGAAAAATCCCTCTGAAGTTAGGACAGCTTTCCTTGAGCATCTGCACTGCTACTACCTGCTAATAAATCTGCTTCACGCAGGCTTGTGTGAGTAACTTACATGGTAGAACTACACGAGTCTTTTAAGGTTCTTCAGCAAGAAGCAAGTGTCCAAATCAAATAGTGAGCCCTTCACATTGATTACCTCTGTATTCTACCAAACACCCCCAGACATCATTGGCAAGCTCGGCAGCTTCTAGAGAACTGCCTGTGCTCTATGTATGAACAAGAGCATCACAATCTGGCTCTGTATCTACAGACTGCGTGAGCCTGTTTTCCTTCTGCTGTTTTAAAAGCTGCATTGATGATCTAAAGCCATCTGACTCTCTCAAACGTGGCTGCGGTGCTGTAAGTAAGGATTGCGTTTGTTTCTCTCTCTTTGGTGCAGATGGTGCATAGCATTCCTTTGACCGTGCTTCAAGGCTGAGTGAATGACACTTATTGTGACAGTAATAAAGCCAGGGCTGTTTGCTGAACAGCTGTTGGGTACATTGTTCTTTTGTGAGAAAAATGCAGCCGTTATGCTAATGGCATGCACATGCCGCGCTGGCCACGAGTTGCATCACGCCTCCAAACACCACCCTGCAAATCTGTTTTCCTGATACAGCACCTCAGCAAATGGCAGACACGTTAGTGTTATTTAATGATTAGGGCTTAATCCCTAAATCAGACCAATCGTTACTCAAAGAGGGAGTGAGGGATGGTAGAACACTTACTACGCTGCTCGCAAGGAAATGGGTTTAAAGCTGGGCCTGGGTTTCATTTACTCTTCGCTTATATGCAGCTGAGCACAGCAGAAAAGGAATACTAGACTGCTTCTCCAGGAAAAAGGAAAGCTGTCACCTACCTATATTGCAGGGAAAGAGCCATTTTAGGCTACATTCCTCCTCTTTCTACTTAACCTGTTAAACAGCAACAGATTTGATTGTAAATTTTAGGAGGAAATAGCATGTGGTTTATTGTTTCAGTGGTGGAGTTATAAACACATATTACTGCTGAGAACCCCAGCTGCCTGGGCAGAAGCATTCTGTAAACTTTTCATTCTTATTAACTTTAAAATTCAGGTGCAATGAGCTCCAACCAAGATTAGAGTCCTTGCCCTTCACGGAAACCCACCAGGCTGTCTTTGCACAGCATGCTTCAAGGTTACATCTGAGATGTATACCTGCGCTGACAGCTACAAGTGAGGCTGAGCCCACCCTCAAACCTGGCTTTTTCACACCCTATGCTGCCTTACACCAACCCCCAGAAGTTAAGCTCTCCAAAGGGGGGAACCAAGAGAGACAAGCAAACGAGTACACGTGCCAATGCCTTCCTGTCAATCTATAGTCTGGTTCACCAGCAGAGTTCCCAAGCTCTGTTCCTCTCAACACAAGTGCCTTGTACCTGGGGTGACAACTGAACCTGGACAGAAAAAAAGGGACCTAAGGGTAAGCCAAATCCTAAACCTGCTCTTCATTGTGTGGGCACAAACTAGTTTAGGAGCAACATGAGGAACTTCTGTTCTGACCCAACCAACCTTCTGTTACTGCTCAGTTTCACAGGGGAATGGCTGGACTTTCCCATTCTCTCTACTGCAGTGCCCTGCTTATTTCACAGGGTGGAAACATAACTGCGTGTCCTCTTCAAACCATTCTCTTCTCCTGAAGCCACTACAGCATATCTCTGCTTGCTCAGCATCTTACACCACTATTACATGCCACCATAGTCATTACAAAATCCCGCAAGAGACACCTGCCCATGTATCTCAGCTCCCTGTCTCTAGCTATTGCCTCTGAAGGTCCAACCAAATATCTCTTTGTAAAACACCAGCTAATTTGTGAGATCTAAAGATTTGGGAAAATTATCTTATTGCAAAAGCCAGCAACAAAAAAATATGTGGGCTCACTACAGCTGCAGAAAGTCTAAGAGCTTTAGGTTTTGCCCAGCACCAAGAAAAGAGGGAAATCCTGGCCCCACTGAGCACCAAGAGATCCATAACATCACCTTGAGCATAGACAGTCCAAGATTTTTATCTTTCCTTACAGGTCCTGGGCCAGCAGAGCAGCAGAGAGTCTGTGCCAGTCCTCCCAGGGAGGCTGTGTGTGCAAGAGCAGGACTCGCTGGCACACACAGTCTGCAGCCTGAAATCAGCCTGACCTTACAGTCTTAGCAACATCCAAGTGTCTCAGCTCAGAATTAGATGCATCTAATGAAAAAGACAAAAGCTTCCTGGGATAGTAGGTTTGTTTTCTCTCCTTAAAAATCCCCAACCAACCAAACAAAAATCCCCTTATTTTTCAAGTCTACTCATTTGAAACCCATGTCCTCCTGTCCCACCTGTTCCTTCCCTTCTCGCTGGCTACAAGAGCCTTTTCTCCAGACACACAATACATTTGGTCTATAAAGAGAGCATTCTCCATGTACAGCTGTGTTGGAGTAATTCTCAGAGGCTCTGAAGCGCAGCCAACATGCAGAAATATAAAACCCAAGAGGACTGAGCCTTGTTTCACCTGAGATGGGTTTATCTTACAGCAGTATTCTCTGAGGGAGCAGACCGTTTCCACTCAGACATAAGAAGCAGGCATTTCTGACAAGATGTTGCTGGATTTAAACCTAGCCAGAGGATTTTGATTTTGAATGGGGGCAGTTAACTCTATTTTGTTGGAAAAAACAGGAAAGCAACAAAGTGATGCCCTGTATTTCTGCAATATCCCCACAGCAGAAATTAAAGTTGTCTTTTTTCTCAGTTAAGTCTAAAAAAGAGAAAATATGAAGTAAAATGTTAGATGAAACAAATGATAAATTATTTATGTGCTTTTGGTAGATACTCAGATATGATAATTATGTTGGCTGATTAAAATGCCTGAACAGAGCAGGGCCTCAGTAAACTCATCTATGTTCAGGCTTTGTGCCATTCTTGTCCTTTGCACTCCTCCGTAATTACATCTCTTCGTGGTCCCTTCATGGGTCCGTGCAAAGCCCTACCCTGAATCGCACTCCTGTTGATGCTACTGGCCACATCCAGCCTGCTGATGGGACCATAATGGTTGGCTTTTTTTTCCCTTTATAGTACTGTCAGGGCAATCTTTTTTAAAGAGTTTCATTCAGATAAACAAAGTATTCTTCTTTCACTGCCTGGCTTTGATGTGACAAACCTTGAGCTCTCTCCATGTGCTGAGCCAAAGTGACTGGAGCATGCAAGACTGATTTTTGCCATTTCCTACCCTTGGCTTCACAGGCAGAACATACTGCAACTGGTCTGTGGAATAAACTAACTGGGTTTAGTTTCTCTTCAGATCTGCACTAACCTCTTTAGATTAAGCATGATGTCTCATCCTAAGTGACTCACTCCTGTAGCTAGCTAAATTCAAATTGTCTTCTTTAAAGCCTGCAATCTAAACAAAACATTTTATTGTCACAGCGAGGTGGACATTAGTTAAAACAACTTTACATTCTGAGAACTGCTACACAGCATTGCTGTTCTATGTGGTTTTGGCAAGAACCCTGCCTTTTTCTCTTTAAGCACTGCCACCTCTTACTCCCCACACCGGCTGCAGTACTAACAATTAGCAGGTCGGGCCAGCATCACTGCCCAAGAGTTTACAGAAAGCCATTCCTAGACACTGGCAGGGAAACAGATTCCTAATAAGGCAGCCAGAGCTCGCCTGTGCAACAGGACGATACCCAGACACCACGTCAGGCTGAGCTCACGAAGCACCTACAGAATCTTCTGTGAAACACAGCTCAGTTCTATGAAAATTCTTGATGTATTTCATGCTCCTCCTTTCTATTGGACTCTCTGAAGCCTCTAGATGCAAACATTCACACTGCAAGCTCATTCCTCCAGAACACGCCAAGCCATTGACACATGGTGAGAAAACAAGCTATTGTCCCAAGCAAACATACAAGGATCAAGGAGAACTTAAGCCCTCCTCCTCTCCCCTCAATAAAAGCAGCAAGGGACAAAGAAGATCATCACGAGTTCCCATCCTTCCGAGTACCTCTGGCCAGTTTGGGTCTCCATGCCAAGCTTACTCAGAAGTCCAGCACCATTATCAAGAAGAAAACTAGTTTCCTCCAGCTCCTCTCTCATAAATGTTGTATTTCACTACAATGCTTTTAATGACCTGCAATAATTTTCTGTGATTTCAAGCCAGGATCAAAAAAGCACCTGAAAGAATCTGACTTTTCTTCATCTTTTGCAGTGAGTTAAAGGAAAAACAGAGGGACGAAGAAATTACATGACTTCAAATCCAACTCTGTGCTCAAAAATCTAGACCCTGCCTCTGCCCACAACAAACAAATCAACCAGCCAGTGGGAGAACAGCTCATCATTCTGAAAGACTTCACTATTAAAACATCATCTACTGAAAGTCTTTAAATGACCTTTAAATAAAGTACACGCAACCAATCTAAACAGATGAGCTGAGAGTCTCTCCTTATCTACAAAACCAGGCTCAATCAGTTCTCTATCATTTGCAATTTCCATTTATCTTGAAGATAAAACACTAAATTGAAAAAATAAAAAATAATAATTTAAAAAAATAGTAAACACACAACACAAGCCTGTTCCCTTTTCAACCAGTAAAAAAACTACAGCAGAAGAGATGATCTCTGGTATGTTGGGGACTAAAATTTAGACTATGCACCACATACCAGTGGTTAGATATTCTCTGTTACTTCTCAGATAGTCAGGGAAATGATCTTCACATGGACAGGTAGGTTAGTACATACTCAGTAATTCTTGGATGTGCCCATAACCGTGATAATAACATTAGGTAAGTTAATGTGAAAAGCCTTTGCAAACTGTGTAACTTACATTTCTATGATTAAAGAGGACTTACCTTTAAGGATTCCCAGAGGGGAAACTGTACCAGAGAGAAAGGAATCTGGAGAGGTGGGAAAGAAAAAAACATAACATAATGTTACAAACACAAATTAGTTTGGTGTGTTCCTCAGCTGGCTAAATTAGGAGCAGTTACTGCTCACTCGGTGAACTGCAGCTTATTGCACTTACAAATCTTTAAGGACATTTTATGGAGGCTGCCATTAAATGACTGGTTTCACTAAAGCAGTTTTACTTTGTTTATCACATTCCCTGCTGAGAGGTTAATGTATTGTTACCAGGGTGGCCTGGAAGAGCAATAAGCACTATGATCTAGTGCAGGGACATTCTTGGTTTGACGCTCGGCCAAAAAAGCCTTGAGGATGGTTCAGGAAACACGCTCCCAAGGCCAGGAGCACAGCTTGGCAAAAACCATCTTCAGCAATACACATTCTCACAAGTGCTGAGCTGAAAACAGCTGTGCTCTGACCAGGGCTTTGCAGCTTTGCATCAGCTGCAGAAACTTTCCTGAACATCTCCTACTGATCTCATATTAACAAGCTCCCTTGAGAACTAAAAGCAGATTGTGAAGACCTACCACAACCCAACCAAAACCCAAGGGAGAAGCTTGGTTTTTTTCCTCTCATCACCTCTGCGATGTTCTGCTGTCCAGCACAGCCGGTATCTCTACCTAGGCTCATTGCTGTTGCCACATGTCCCCAGCAGTGCCTGTGCATTTCCAGCTCCTTTACAATCCTCTCTTAACAGAGTAGGAAAGAGCAAACAAACTTCTCCCTCAGCTTTGTAGGCTGTGGAGGGCCAACACACATAGCAAAATGGTTTTCACCGTGAACAGAGTAATTCCTTGCAACAAGAGACATCACTTTCTATGGTTTTGCCTTTCCCTACTGTTTTCTTCTCCTTCAATCTCTCCACTAAGTTCTTCCAACTCTTCCTCCCCATTGACTGCTCTGACAAACTCTGTCCAATATCCATCTCTGGTGCCAACCCTGCCTTTTCTGTCTTCAGCACAGGTATATCTGTCTCATGACATCTCGGAGGAAACAGTCCCTGTGAAAACACTAGCCTGGGCCATGATTCACAGAATTGTAGGGGTTGGAAGGGACCTCAAGAGATCACTGTGTCCAACACCCAAAGGATTGCCCTGCAGATGGTAGATATGCTCTGCAGGTATGCTCTGCCCCTTTCCTAAATGCTTCTGCAGTTATCTCTTCCACTTCAACAGCCAATGAGCCACCGATTCAAATCTTATTCCAAGGATCTATTTTCTTCTCCTATTCTTATCTTCCTTCCCCAAGCACGATGCATGTCAGATTAGCTTACCCCTTTATGTAGGCTGATTTTGTAGTTTGTGCATCATTATATTAGTGTCAGAGAGCACTTAGGCACCCTCTTGCCATGAAAAGTGGTGCACATTCAAGATAGGTCACACTTAACCAATACATACATCTTTTCTCTTTGTAACATGAGTAACATCAGGTTAAAACCATTCACTACAGAATATGAACGGGTTATTAAATCCAAATTCAGGCTACACAAAGGAATCTGAAACGGTACATCCATTCAACATTACAAGAGTTAGAGTATTGTCTGCTTCACTGTGTTACAACTAATGATTAATAAATGAGTCTATTAAGTTAATCTGCCAGGCAAAACTAAGCTTGACAGACACCTGCCACAGAAAATTTGTTATCTATTCAGGCAGGAAATGGCAGTGAGAAGAAATCAATGTCACTGCTGTACACTGAGCTGACAAACTGAAATCTCAGAGGAAGTTTGTCATCTTGAACAATGAGCAATATCCCTGGTGGCATCTCAGAGCCCCACAATAAAGGTCAGACATGGCTCTTATTTATCAGGGCCTTGAAAGTCTCATGTAGCAATTAAATTTTGGTTTTAATACTGGGTGGAAAAGTCCAGCTATTTGACAGTAATGTGTGGTAATATATTTATGAGAAGATATATGTATCTCCACATGCTGCTGCATCATTGTTGAATTGGAGTTAAATGGCATGATTTCTTTGCAATGTAAAATGAAAAGCAACATAATTTTCTATTATCTAAGGCAAAAATAGGAGGGGAACAAAAAAAATAAAAGAAACAACACTCACTACATTTTCTTCAAATTTGCTAAGAGAGAGAAAAGGAAACGCTCCATGTCCAGCTGTACACCAAACAAAACAAGCTTTCAAATGCAGTCTCCGAGTTCTGCTTTTTTATATGCGTGAATGAGTGGTTAAATTATGCAGCTGTTAATAAGACAACAAGGGAAGCTTTTGACATAACCCCCTTTTTATCTCCTAGGTTGCAGCGTTACAATCAAAGAGGAAATTTGCTCACGACTGCTGTTTGGTTTTTGGCATTAGCAGTATTTGCTTCCCGTGTCCCCCTCAGCAGGGACCAGAACTGGGTTATCGGTTTCGTTTTTCCTCATGCACCCCACAGGCTTCCAAAGTGCCAGGGAAGGTTTGAGGTGCACATCAGTGGTGTCTGCAGAGCCACTGGGCTCTCTCCTTTCCAAGATGCCTGCAGGATAAGGGCCTAAACATTCCTAAGTCCCACTTGAGTAGAATATGAAGACTTGCAAAAACCAACCAAATGAGGAAGCACCATCACCAAAGCCAAGCAGAGCAGCACCTTTGCCTGCACCAAGAAGATCCTAACAGGGGATGGCCTCATTTCTTACAGTCCTCCATTGGAGCCTGCCAACATCCTGACTTAAAACCCACAGAAGTAATTTCATGGGTACTGGAATAAAAGGGAGTCTGGCTTCCTGTGGATTTGGTTTTTGCCAAATCATTTCCAAGCCAGTTCCGGCAATCTTCCATCACGTTTCCTCCTGACATATTCCACAGCCCCTGTTGAAAGTTCAGTCCCTGTTGCAAGCCTTTCCTCAACACCCTTCATGATCTTTATTCCCCCCTCACACACATATTTTCAAGAAATGTATAGGAGCTTGTATTTTATCTTTGCAGCCTCAGCCTTTCTGCCACATTTCTGTGGCCAACACGTCCAAGGGCTGCGCAGGCTGCGTGTGCATACACCCTGTTTGCATAAGCCTTGTTTCCCTAAGAGACCAGACTAAACAGCCCACACCCAAAAGCAGGATTAATATATGCAAAAAAAAGAAATAGCTCTGCAAGGCTAATCCATCCAACAATGAAAAAGCCTTTAGATGGCTTATTGCCCTTCATTCCTCTGCCACGACAGACGTGACAAAATCTCACAGTCTGGGGGACACTTCTTAATTTGAAGATTTACAGCATTTCATTCCTTTTCATATTTTGCTTTTTAAAAGAAAAGCTCTTCAGCAACAACCAGAATCACACCCTGTCAGGCAGCAATATTTATGCCTGAAATAGGCTGAGGCAACAATAAAAATGTGGTCCACACATGCGGGTAGCTTTCTGCCAGCAAATATGAAACCCTGGTGAGCTCAGCCAACCTCTCATTCGCTGTTAATATAAAATAGACAGAGTACCAGTTCTTGTGTCTGGCCTAACGTTATATAACTGTGCTGTTTGTTCAACAGAGTCAACTGTTACACACACACACACACAAAAAAAAAGTTTAAAGCCCCCAGACAGCTGTAAGTCATTATTTTAAACTGGTTTATAGGTTAGTGAAATTATCATTAACTCTGAAGCCTTTAGTTCTTGGCACCTGATGCCTAACTTAATGTAATGAATATATTGCAGACTTATTTCCACATATCTACTTAATTCCACTGATACAGAAGGGTTTTAAAACATTATTTTTAATAAGTTACTTCTAGAAATAGTTGCACTTCACAGCCACAGCAACAGATGCACACATGTCCACTTCTAAAAAAAAAAATACCAGCCTGCAAGCACTGATGATTGATCACAGAGCAAAAGTCCTCCCACTAAATACCGTGTAATTAAAGGAAATTTAAGGAGGAGCTTAGTAACTACAACACAGCATTTTAAAGTAACTCAAAATTCACCCGTTCAATATCTGATGCTAAATTGCAAGCTAATATTGTCCCTAAAGAAACACAGCAGTCAGGGAGCAAGCAGAGCATGCTGAAAGAGTGGCAAAGAAGAGGGGGAAGAACCAGGAGAAAAAAAAAAAACCCACCAAAAAAACACCCTCATCAGCCGCCTCAGAACTGGGATTCCCTTCCAAATATGAGAATTCTTTCACACAAAGAGGAAACAGATGTCCATGGCTGGAATTTGCATGTGGCTTTATTCTCTTCTAGGATACAATAAAACTACTCTTCTTCTTATCCTCCGAGCTAGAAATTAAACAGCGGCATGTCATGCAGAGTCCAGCTGTGCTTTCTACCTCCAACCTTTATTGGCAATATATTTTAAAAGAAGAAGAAAACAAGACAGAAAGAAAGGGAGAAACTGGAAAAGCACAAGAAATGAAAAACTATGTGGTATGTGTTCTCAAAACAATATAAACCCTACAGATGTTCTTACTAATCTGTGGCACATGTTTGTTTATTCAGGTTTTCTCTGTCTCCAGTTCAGCGGGCTTTGCTCTCCAGAAGAGCTATCTGTTTTTACAAACTTAGAGTAAATACTGAAGGAGTGATTGGCATAAACAGCCAGAGGAGAAAACAGGCTCACCTTGTAAGAGCTTTCTCAACTGAAACTGTGTCTCCATCCCAGAAACTGCTCTCACCCATACCTCCTCCACTGTTCCCTACATTAACAGCAATGGGAGAAAAGCCAACAGTTATGAAAGGATTTTGACAGTATGAATATCACAAAGGCCAACGGCAAGAACATCTGCTCACTTCAGGCAGAATGTAGTGCAGCCATCGCAGAGCAGTTCTCACTCTTGCACCAAGCCTCTCACTTGAGTGTACTTTGAAGTGCTATCACTGTTGAAGCCTGCATTTAGAAGGGGTACTCCACCACAGCATCTGAGCTGCAGGTGCCAAACTCTGCCTTCTCCACTGTAAGTACAAGGAAAAGTCTAACAAGCTACTTCTGAGTATCAAAAAGTACCCTGTTTTCCAAGGATACATAAAACACAGATTTCAGGAGAACAAGCATCCCTTTATCTAAGTCCATTTTACATTATTTTATTTTATTAGCTTATTTATAAAAGATGGTTCTTTCCATATAGGTTCAAATTACAGCAGAACAAACTCCCTGTCTGCCTACTGGAATTAACATCAAAACATTTCCATTAACAATCACAATAAATTTTGTTCAGTGTCTTGTCCTCCAAAAATTCTTCACGCTTCCCAATGCATCTGGATTATGATAAACTGATGTTCCAGCTATAAATAATGTGCTTTCCCCATGATGGGATTTGAAAAGACAGCATGAAGTGAAGTGAGCCTCCCCTGGTCACGTCAGAGGCCATAGCAGTACACACCATTACACACAGGATGGTATGAAGATCAGTAGCTTTCCACAGTACTGACTAAAGGTGAAGGTGGAGGAGCTCGGCACAGCCACCAGTATCCTAAAGCTGACAAAGTTGACTTCTTTTCTTGCAAAGCTTCAATTGATACTGCCTCCCAGATCCTACTTGATAGTTTGCAGACTCCACAAGGAGCCTAATGAAGGCAATTTGTAATCTTAACATGAATGAAAGAATGTCAAAGCCATCAGCCAAGTTCCTGCTGCTCTGAGAGATGTAAGGTATAAGCGTGGTGTAAGTTTCTATGTTAAATAAATGATGGAAGGCTTTGTTAATAAACATTGATGCAATTAAAAACAAAACTCCTCAGCAAGTATGTCAACACTGGTATAGCAATGACCAGAGAAGATCTTCTGTTGGCTCCATTCCTCAAGTGACAAAGTGAAAAACCAAGTTCACGTACATCAGCTTCCTATAAGACTACACAAAGCCAAAGAGATGGAACACCACGGGACCTTGGGCCATCACAGATAAAACTATTAAGTTTAATTTGCAACAAGCAACTTCTCAGAACTCTCTGGAGTTGAATGCATGGTTCTGCAGCATAGCCAGAGACAAAAGAATAGCACTTAGGTTAGTAGAAACACTGGTCTCAACAGTGCCAAGAGTATCATTGAAACAAAGGTTCAGATCATGCACCAGCAGCAGCCTGAGGTAATCAGCAATTCCCTCATTTTCAAGCAAATAACATTAATCCTGTGTGAGCTTGGAGGCAAGGTATAAATGGAAGAAATACAAAATTCCTGAATTATTCTCATTATTCAGATTCAAGCATCCACTAACTCTCAAATAAATATTTGCACCTTGCTTCCTGTTTCCCCAGCTCCAATTCCAAAGTATTTCCACTTGTCACCTGGCATGTGCGAATGTTTGGAAGTAAATTCCTTTCTGAGACAAAACATCGTGTGCCCCACGGGGTTGCTTAATTTGGTTACAAGCCATTCTCACAGATGTCCTTTGAACCTGTGTGGCAGAACTTCACATACAACAGGCTTGGCTTTTTTAAACAGCATTGCACCATTATGTGGAGACAGATAAATACAAGGAAAATTTGATCCAGTTTCCCCTCCACTAGAAAAACCTTTTGTTGACCAGCAAAGGGGAAAGATGCAGTCAGAGATCCAGCCTGACTGTGTCTTCCCAACACATGGGAAAAAGAGAAGCACTGAGGCAGATGCACAAACTCAATACAGGCTGGATGGATTTAAGAGAGCCTGATGATCACAGAGAAATAACTCTGCACATGCGTGAGACAGACCATCATCGGGCTATTGAAGGCTCTTTCCTCAAAGAAACAGTATTAACAGACTTCGAATCCCACTCCCCTCCCCCCAGCTTTTTGCAACAGCCCCTTACTTTGCTGGTAGGACAGAATATCTATTAGAAACTGTATAATGTTAGCCACAGAAGTTGATATTTAACTTCAAACAGGAGCTTGACTGCCCAGCCCCTAACTGGACAAATAATATCCATGTTCTCCCATTCTCCAACAAACAAGCCCTAAAGGAGATGCTCGTTTTGCTATTCCTTCTCAACACATTAAAAAAAGTCCTCAAGAAGAAAACAAATATGCTGACATCAATTTGTACATGCTGTTTTCAAGGCACAGATAAAAATCTTGTAGGATAAAAGATGAATATAGCAGCTCTAGAAGAATGAAGGTATTGTTTAACAGGAAGCAGATGTATGTCAGATGGCAAACTCATTAAAGTGTCCCATCGTTAAAGGAAACGGGATAACAACGAGCCATCTGAAAAAAACCTGAACTGATCAGGAAACACACAAGCCGCAGCTAATCTCCTATTTATTGGTAGGTAATGCCTTTAAGTCATGCACATGCATTGAGTTTAGGACCATGAAGGACTAATCTTTGTTCTCATGAAAAAAAAACCAACCCATAGGAGCAGAACCCTAGAGCATGGAGCACAGCATTTCTGGAAAAAGAAAAGTCTTCTGAGAAAAAAACCTTAACATTTGGAGAAGCTATTACAGCAATACGTGGGTGCAGGCACACACACACACGGTTACACACGGCTGTCCAGGCAGCACGTCGCTTCTCTTACTTTGTCATGTACATTTTACATACATATAACAATGCAAAATGCCTTTTATAAAAGGCAACTGTCAAGGGACAGCCTCTAAGTACAAACCTATAAAAACCTAATCGAAGAAAGAAATAATTTATAGGCAGACACTGGACTGACAGATTTGAGGTATCAGAGAAGTTCTTGCACAAGATTGAAGGACCTGAGTGCAATGAATTAACAAGCAGCATGTTTGATTCACAAGGCAGGTGGATCTATGGAGAGGGGTGAAATTATTGCTTCATCCAGCAAACATTCAGCCAAATAAACTTGACAACAGTGCAGCTGTAATTGCACTGACATCAGCAGAGGAACTCGCATCCTCAGAGTAACAGCCACAAAAAGTTAACAGACTGGAAACATGTGCTTCTCCCTTCCTGTATGTATCTCAACCTATAGCAGTTTTGCTACAAGTGTCTTGTTACAACGTTATGATTACAAACATAACGCAGCAGCTCTCACCATAAAAATTAAACACACTGCTCAGCAGATTTCTGAACATCACTAAAAAAAAAACGTCATGGGAAAATCCTTCTCTGCATGTGAGCCTGGTCCAAAGTTCCTTGAAATCACTGGGAATTTTGCAGTGTGGCTTGGACAGCTTCTGGATCACGACCCATGCTCAAGACAAGAAAAGAGGAGAGAGTGGACGCAAGGCTTCTAGCACACAACACAAGGATCAGCCAACTCAGATCCTACTGTGTCCTCCCCAGGATGCACAGGCTTGGATTTGTGGTCAGAGTAGGATCTATGATGTGCTCTTTCTAACTTCCTAAGCAGGAACTGCTCCAAATTCCCTGTTTTTATGGAAGTGGACACAACAACCCTACAAGCAGCTGTATCTCTGCTCAAACCACGTACGCTTAAGTAAAACTCAAATAAATAAGTAAAACTTAAGTAAAACTTCAAAGTCCCAATAAATTCAGTGCAAACTAAGCAAATTCTTGTGAATGTATTACCAAACATCAACTTTGGTGTTTTGTGATTTGGTAAGGGCATTCCTACCTACTTGCCTTCTGTGAAAAAAAATCAAAAAACAACAGAACAAGACAAGTAACCAAATGTTGCTTTAAACAAGACACCCTATATATACTATGAGACAATTTTTCCGTCAAGGTTAGTGCAAAACCAACACTAATGGAACAACTACTATAAACCACCAAGTTGAAACTTCTTTCTTTGAAGTGCATGACCCATGCAGCATTGCTTATGTATCTTACACCATTATCTCCATCATGTGGCAGAGAGAAAAAATGCAGATTAATGTTAAATTTAGGAAATGCTATTCTTATAAAGATATTTTACTTATCTTACACACAAGTATACACACTTAGATGTACACACATTCAAAATTTGGAGAGCAACTCACAAAAAGGGGCATTGCTCTGTTCCTTCTGTGGCTGCTATTTTCAGCTATTTAGGAATGGCTGTATCTGCATTGCACACCACAGGTAAAAGCCTTGTCCTGCATGTCACTCAGTCTCACAGGCAGTGCCCCAGCAGGTGTCAATGGAACAATGCTCAGGTGAAATGCAGCAGGAGCTTCACTTCACCATGCCAGGACAAGCAGTCCATCATACAGCAACCCAAACGGCAAGTCCAAGGACTGACGTTTACAGACTTCTTGAAAGAGTTCTCCACGTATGATGTCTGTTGGTGTTAGCTGAATAGGAGCTGGTTCTGCAAAGCACTAAAACACATGCCTAATTTCCCACCTTTTAATTATGTTAATTATGTTAATTATGTCCTTAAATCCAGTACTGAATTGTCCGACCATCCCATATGGCTGAAATAAGACTGGACTATTTTCTTTCCTTCATCTACCTTTATTTTTTAACCAGCAGCACCATTGTTTTAGCTCAATCACAAGTCACTGGTTGAAATGACTTGCCTATGTTATAATCAGGGGACCTCCTAGCTCAGGACAGTGATCCCTCCTAGCTTTCATGTACTAAAGCAGAGGCTTTCCTCAACTGCAGCTACAGTTCCACAAACTTTAATCTGATTCTGCATTACAAAAGACCTAATCTAAAACCCATTAAAGTGGATTGAAAAATGGCAACAAGCATTTGATGGAACCCAAATGAAGTTAGACAATGCACACACAGATACAGGAAGGATGGCTCCTTTATTATTTTTACTCTCTAAATTCTTTTTTTGACAGTTTAACCAATTCTACAGAGTCTGTAACTATTTAAACAGGAAGCCCCCTGGACCCAGCAGACCTCCCTGCACATGCAGCTGGAGAGCTACTCTGCTTCTAATGGCCCATTTCTTCCACCCCCACCCAAAGGTAGCAGCTGCACAGTGTCGGGCTGGAGAGGCAAGGCCACCTGGGACTCGCTGCCCTCCCAGGTGTGGCCGAGCAGGCCCGGCCGCAGCAATCGAGCCCCTGGGAAGCCGTGTCTCTGCCTGCATCCCCCAACTTCCTGCCTGTCAGCAAGCTGGCAAAAGCTTTAGATGAGGCTAGCTGCATACGCAAATCCAGCGTGCAGAGAGCAGGGGGGGTTTGCTCTCAAGAACCTCTTGCAGGCTTCCTCAAAGCAGTCTAACCCTGCCTGCACAACAGCACCACCATTGTAAGACCTGTGGCAATAAAAGCCATCACTCTCAATGATTTTTTTTAATTCATTTATGGAAAAGATGCTTTCACCATAAGCCTTTGAATTCATTTGCATGTCTTTATACAGCCACCTCGTTTCCATCTGCCTCGAGGATCTATCACAACCACAATGCTAAGCCACAAAACAATCCATCACACTCACTTACCCAGCTTGGCCATGAGGAGTGTGTGCCAAACTACAAGATCATGGGAATGGGATCCACAGGAACAAGGATGTTTTGATGGGCAAGAACTGAACAACTGCAACACCCCAAACACACACAAACCCTTATTATCTTCATTTGCTCACCCTGCAGGGCTGTCCACACATCCCAGCCATAGGTTTGGGCTGTCTTCAGACCCTGATAGGGACTGAACTGCAAAGCACGACAGCCGCTCACTCTTGTTTTATGAAATCCTGGCTATAGCTATGATTGGCTAAGTAGAAACTATTAGGTTTCCACTTTACCAGTATAAATCATCCCCTCCATGCGTGGCAAAGCACTTAAGCACATGCTTAACTTTCACTGTTGCTGAATAGGAACAAGATTACACTTTAAAAACGTTGAAGACCAGACCCAAACATCTTTTTAGACTCCACACTCTTCTTTATACTCCCAACCTCACACTAATCTAAAAACTCTTCCAGAGCTGGAGCTGGGCCAAAGTGTTTTGTTGAACTGACGCCTAAACAAAGTTTTCTGCTAATTTGAGGCAGCAACCAACGTGGTGAATGAAGAGAAAAGCCAAAGAAAATAGTCTAAACTTTTCTGTGGGTTACTTTAGATATACAGTAAAGAACTCAAAGTGACCTCAAACACCCAACAGAGGATAAGCCAAGGTAACAACACAACTGCAGCTCCACCAAGAGGTTTTAGCATCACAACTAGCAGCAGAAAAATCCAAGCAGTCACTGTAACTGCCAGGGCCCCAGGATGGGATCAGATCCCACCTTTTCCAGCACACTCCTTCCTCTCTCACTCAGCAGGTCTGAGCACAGCAGCTGTGGCACTGATGGTCTCTTTAAGAAACGTACTTCTGTGGAAAACATTGACACCAAAAGGAGAAAGCCAAACTGCACGCCCACTACAGCATGGCCTCTAGAGGGAAAGGGCTGGGAAACACTGCTCCCACAGCTTTAATTCATTTAAAGGCCGTTTCACATCCAGAAGGTTCCACTGCGATGATTTCTTTTCCTCATTGGTTTTACAGCCATGTCAAATGGCCATCACAGCCAAGTGGCAGATCTGCCAATTCCCTGCTGTCACAGGTACATTCATAAAACTCACAGTGCCACAGCTTAAGCTGTGTTGCCTGGAACGGGCTTTTGTCTGGGATACACAGGAGTCGATGGGATTTACATATATATGATTTGAACCACAGTCTTTCCAACTGTTTTCCAGCTGGGAAATAGAAAATCAGCAATGAAATTTTTCATGTTAGCAAGCATTACTTGAGGGGAAAGAAAATCAAGCACAAAAATGCTGGTTGGGGAAATAACCAGACATTCCCTGACCTTGAGGAATCTCTACTTTTCCAGTGGACAGTATTTTAGTATCTGCCTGAGAAACCTGTCCTTAGGTAGGTCTCCAGAACTGCTGAATTCCTGCAGCAATTGGATGTCTTATTCTGGGTGCCACCCACAGACCTGTAATGCCTGCATGATGCTCCGCTAACTCTGAGACTGGGACATATCTGTCCAAATTAGTTCAAAAAAATTACAAGGTAGAGTCTGAGGGAAAAAAAAAGAAAAAAAAAAGAACAAAAAAAAAAAACAAAACAAAAAACCAAAAAAACCCAAAACTGGTCCTGATCAAAGACATGGTGTCCCTGAGGCTGCACTGCACAGAGCTGGAGTCAAAGAACTGCACAACACACAGCGCCATGAAGAAAAATTAGCAAGTTAAGGACCAAAGAGAAAAGGAAAGAAAGAAAGAAAGCAGTGCTATTGCCTAAAACAAAGAATGAGCTGATTTCAAAGCAAATGCCTTTTCCAGTGTAATGTTCATAACCTTTTGGACTGAAAAGGAACAGACTCATGTTAGCAGTATGTAATATATCCAGGTGACTTAAAACAGGGTTTTTTCTAATGGGATTAGCAAGCTATACATTACAATTCCCATAATGTTTCATCCTCAAGGCATTTTAATTACATTTTTCATTTATCTTCCCCTAGGATTTCCTGATTTGTGCCAGAATGCTTTCTTCACTTAAAACACAATTTTTATCTCAGTGCAAGTACTAATAGACCACTTCAGACAAAACAACCAAAATCCACGTAACTCATACAACAGCAAAAATCAACTGTGGCTTTCAATCAAAAGATATATTACCATTAACACCTCTCCTTAAGCACTACCACCAAATGCTGGCAGTGGTCTTTGGGATCATGAAAAGCATTAAGAAACAACGTGCTGATTCTGCATTCACACCTAGAATTTTAAAAGCTGAGCTCACATGATGCCAATAAATAACCTCTGTTTGAAGTCCTACAGTGAATATTATCAGTGTCTTAGGCCTAGAACTAACGCAGGGAGGTTCCCAAATTCATGCTGAAATGCTGATAGACATGGTGAAAACATCTTGTTACAATGGAGAGAAATTTCCAATAGACTAAGAAATAAAACGAGGCAGAATGAGCTCCCCCTCCACTGTCTGCCTGTGCTTCCCTTCCAGCTGCAGCTGAGGGGATGGAGGGGCTGGTTACCAAGTGGTTATCACAACCCCTGCCACACTGCTTTCCCCAAGTGCTGGTCTGGCTCCTCACAGAGCTGCTCCGTTACCACTTCGTTCCAGATGAGCCAGGTTAAAAATGGCAACTAGCAACTGCACAGCCAGAAGAGGATCTCCAAGCACAGCCTAAGGAATGAGCAATGTTGGCTGACTTCACTCTCAGGATTAGACCAAGGATGAGCTACTTCTACCTCCACCACGGTGTGCTCAGCAGCAGTTGTCTCAGAACAGACCCTGACATGATGCCCCATGCCCACAGACCAGCTGGTGAGTTCCTACTCAGAAAGTGTAGCTGAACACTTGGAAGATCCTACCCCAAGCAACAGTCTTTACAAGATGTGCTGATTGAAAAAATCCCCAAAAAATCAAAACCAAGCCAACCACAAAAAAGCAAAGAGCTCGTGCCTTTGCTTTGCAACACATAGCAACTCAGTTAAGATAAATGACAAAAGTCTTTACTGTGGCAGAATAGTTAAATACAATCACAATAAAATTCCACCTGTCAGCTCCAAAAGCACCCCACATGTAGAATTTACACAAGCTGAACTGGAGCTGGTTCAGGGCATGTCATAACAGTTAGTCATTTCTGCACTGTGCACTGTTAAAATTGGCCTCAAGATGAATTGAGTGCCTGTAAAGGGCAACCATATTTCAAGCAAACCAGGACATGCTTTGGGTAGTTGGACTGCCCCTTCAGCTGCATTCCAGAGCATTTAATTTTTGCCACTCAGTTTTCATGAAAAATATTTCCAGTACACTTCCAAAAAATTCTGCAACCCAATAAAAATACTTTGTGGTAAAACTTTGGAGAAGGGAAAAGAAAGGCATTAGTTTATATTGAAAGGATTTTGCACAGCATTATCCCAACCTACACTCCTAAGAAAAAAAAGTAGGAATCACAAGTATTTTTTGCTCACACAAGTTATGGGAACTGACAGATTGCAAACAACTAAAACATGGCATTTCCCATCTAATAGCATCACATGGGGGTTTTGAAGGGCAGTCTTTTGCTGGAGTTTGTGATGCTCTCCAGCAACAGCCACTTCTAGTGTAGCAGACAACATCACTACAATGTAAATAAAAAGGGCACTTAAATGACTTCACTCTTACTCGGGTTTTTTCTCAAGGGGCTTCAACTCAAGAAATCTTCTCACTGTGTACAAAAGACTTTTGAATCAAGCCAGTGGTGCTGAGCACCCTCATCCTTTTTGTTCAAGTCAACTTAACTTCAGACAAACATCTAGGGGGGAAATAATCAGGCACAGCCATTCCCAGAAGTTGCAATTAGAGAAGTCAGGCTGACACAAATAAATAGAAATCCACTTGGGCTTTCTCAGAAATTAATGCACCAATAATGTAAGATTAATACATAATAACGAGGCTATTTTCTTCCATGTCACACAAGCTACACATACTGTATCGGCTCACCACGTGCACTTTGAAGCCAGCAAATTACACTGTCAGCAACAAATATATTTCAGATGTAGGAACCAAAAGAGTTGTTCATGGCAGTTCTGCAGTGAAGGCTGCCCTGGAGCCCATGTCCCCCTTACCCACACAGCTGAAGTAAGTCTGCAGATGCTCTGGTGCACAGGTCAGACACTTTGGTAACACATTTTTGGCAGGGCACTTGCTTCATGTTGAAGATAAATATTTTGGTAAACAATTCACTTTTAAAATGCTGCTGTTCTCACACCTCTCTGGATTTAAAAAAAAAAAAAAACAAAACGTGTATCTTGGGTTTTCTCTTATTCCAGGTAACTTATACCATACACAGTCCAGCCAACTAGTTCAAACTTCCTTCCCTTTTTATTTCCTCATGCTACCAACACCCAGTTCCCAAAATCCACCATCTGGAAAGATAATGAGAAATCTGAACGGCCAACTGGTCAGCACATGGTCTGTGGTGTCCTCTGGGGAGGCCAGAGGCTCTCCTGGGGACAAGGCATTGACCAGGGAATGATGGGGCAGCAAGAAACGATCACACATTACAGAATGAGAACATCGAAAATGCAGCTATCATTTTGTTACAGGTCACTTTTGTACCAAACACTTCACAAACAACTGAAGATTTGCCACAGGACCTGCAAATATGGGAGGGGAGACAAATGTCATTGCTTAATTAATTTAAAAGAAATGCAGCACAGATGCTGTAAGCTTAAGTGCCATTTTGGTGACAGCTTATTCTTGATAAATAAATCATTTATACACCTGACACAGCTCATTTCTTCCTTTCGTGATAATTATAGCTTTAGAAGCCTCATTTAAGGGGTGCAAATTAATTTCCAAATTCCACCTACTGTCAAAGTGTATATTTTATTAGGTCATTAATTACCTGCAGGAGCACTTCAGGAGACACCTTGGAGGCAAACAAGGATTGCTGTGACAGCTCCTTTAAGATATGGCTCTGCACCTAAAGCCCGATGAGCCCAGAGATAAAATAACTGCATACAGGTGTTGTCATCTACAACACCTTGGGATGTTTGTGCTTCAGAGAAATGCATTTCCCCTCTAGAGCACACAAATATCTGCCTCAATGCTACTGCCCTTGCTTCATGAGAAGTCCTATAAACTGCCCGTGGTTGGGTCTGCTTCCACAGCAAGGCAGGAGGCAAGAACAGCCATGGGGAACTACTCTTCCCTCAGCTTCATGGTACTCCTGACATCTTCTGCACCCCCAAAACACAGATCTCTTGGCCTTCTCCAGTTTATGTGCTGTGATGATACACAACTGGTTTCAGATTTCTGCGCTAAAAATACTTTCTGTAAGTTTTACATAAGTCAGTTACAGAGGTGGCAGGATTTATAGCACATTTTACCACCATTTCCTTGGTGTTTTTTCAGACCTCTACACTGACCACAGCTTCCAGCAGTCCTACACTCTTCACAGTGCAGCAGAAAGATCTATACATGTGCCATGTAACTCCTCTTTGCAGCCATATTTGGTGCCCAAAGATCTTGGTGAGAAGAAACCAACACAGCCCAGCCCAGATTATGTGCACACCTGTGCACCCAGGTACCTCCACACACCGCAGTCACCTTGACACAGCAATCAGATACTGAAAAAATCTCCACAGAAAACCAACTCTCCCCATACACAAGTGAAGAAACACAGTTTAACAAATTTTATAGGCTTCACTCATCTAGTTTACTGAAGTCTCTTATTCTAGCTAGTACCCAAAGCACTGTTGTCACAAGCATAGCTCTGCTCCCTTGCATTTCTTTGTCACCTTCTTTTTACAACTACACCTGCTCTTCCCAGGAATTACAGTATTACTGGTGAAAACAAGATCCAGAGGCCATTGACCAAGGGCAGGGCCTCTTGCCAACATGTTTGTCTAACCTATTTTAACAGCCTCTCCTGATGGATGGGCTGCACAGATGACCAGCTCAGGTGCTGCTTTGTTGGATAGTTCCCCAGAGCAATTTAAGTCATCATTACTCCACCTTCTCATCACAGGCATAGGAACAGATTTTTTTTTTTCTCCTTCACAGAAAGTTTTCAAGGACTTATCTTTCTTTAGCATTTTTCCTCCCTTTCATGCACAAGGACATCAGTCTCAAAGACTGACAAAGGCAATTTTCACTGTGTATTTAATCAGCAAGCTTAAGCCAGACTGTTAGCAAAAGCTGATTAAGTCTAAACCAACATTAACCCTTCAGGTTTGGGAGCAAAAGGAAATACAGAGTCAGAATAGTCCAAGAGAGATTCTCTCGTCTGACAGCAATAAATTTCTCCTTCTGATTTCAGGCTAGTGGGATGTTACAGTCTCCCTTCAGAATGCATAGAAGAAGGAACATCAGAGCTGAACATGTCTGAAGTGGGAGGAAAGCAATAGAAAATTAGATTTTTAAAATCAGATAATTTACTGCTCTCTGGCAAAACAATAATTAAAGACACAAAGCTGTTTCGGAAGCATTTTGCAAAGCTGAGGATATGTGGCAAAGGGAAGAATTACTGTGGACTCTGAAAAGACCACCTGAAACCAGAATGTATCTACTAACAGTTGGAGTTTTCAAGATGTGGATGCCTAGTGAGACTTTCTATAAAAGAAGTATAAGTCCTTGATAGAACCCTCAACTAACACAAGATTAGAAAGCTACTTGCTGAACTTTCTCTCTCTCAAAAAAACCCCCAACCTGAAAAAGACAGCCTAACAACTATTACAAAAAAAAACCACCAAAAAACCCCTCCAACAACCAACAACAGCAAAACAAACAGACACCCCACCCCCCCAAACAAACAAACAAAAAACCAAAATAAAACCCGACACCACCACACAAACTTCCCAGAAAAACAATTAGATCCCACTGAAGATCAAACTGGAGCTTATTGCTCCAAATCTGCCCTCGATTAAGTATGAAACCTTCTACCACTCAACAGTTGTTACAAGGTTATAGAGAGAAGTCTCATCTAAAATGTCATATAGCCCATAAGTAATTAACCAACTCTGACAAACACTGTACTACAAATCTACTTCAATTTTAACCCATATCTCACACTGGAAACTTCCAGTTGAACATTCTGTATTTTTTTCATTTGCCCACATATGCTTGTTATTAAAACCACATGTGGGCACTGAATCATTTCATGGTTCATTTAGAGACAAACACGCAGAAAATTGTGGGAAACAAGTATAACCCTAAGAGCCTGTGCAAGCCTGTGTAGTCTGAGGCATGCCGTGGTGCAGAAGCTTGAGCTAGAGGACTGTGTTATGGTGGGGCTCTAGAGCAAACAGGAGAGATGTCACCATTTATGTACACTGAATTTCAGAGTAGATCATTAGCAAAGTCAACCAGCGTGACAGTTTCAACCCTCAGTGGCTTGCAAAACGCCACGTGTGCTCAACTATTAGTTCACAGCAAAAACTCTTAAGCGAGGCAGTAGGATAGTCTTTCATTTTTGGAACTGGTCTGGTGATGAGGAGAATTCCCCAACTGTATAGGAAGTTAGGAGCAGAACCTCAGGGAAAGCACTCAATCTTTCTGGATCTGACAACTGGAAAAAAATGCTAGCCCCTCATCTTGTCCATTGGGCTAGAAGGTCATCAGCTCAAAGATGACCTTTTGCTGAGAGGACAATGAGTAAAACAGTAAGGCTTTGCTTTTGATCAGCTTTGTATAGATTATTCATATTACAGCAGTGGCTGAAGTACTCAAACATGATGTGCCAGCACAGATGTGTGGTGTTAACACATGAAGTCCACCTGAGAGCACAGCCTCCTTCCATTAGTGATTACTGTTGCATTCAGAAGCATAAATTCCCTGACGGGAAAAACTTCTGGATAAGCAATTTCTACAAGAACACATCTCACCTATGGAATTTATTCCCCAGCAATACAAGGGACACTCACATTATGTCCAAATACCTACAATTTTGCTTTGAAGCCTGAAGCAGCATGTATATAACCCAGGTTTCTTGTGCAGCCCTCCATCAACATTGTAGGTCAGATTCTGACATCGTGACACTAACATTTTTAGTAGGTGCCAGATCTCAACTATCCTCTTGCCAGGGGTGCATGTGCCCACATACAAGAGACTTTCCCTGGAAAAAAAATGCTTCAAGATAAAATTAAACGATGAACTTTCTTCCAGGAAGTTCTAAGGGAGATTTCTCAAAGTCAACTTTGATCAAACAGCTGTCTACTAGCAAGCTTCACAGAGAAGTCATTCGTGAAGAAAGAGAAGAAAGATTGTAAATGATAAATCTAAAGCTCTATAAACCACCTAGCCAGATAAGGGGCACAGATTTCTCACAAGAACACTGGCTCACCTGTAGCTTTATAGGGACAATAATGACACTCAAAAGGACTAATGAAAATCTCAGACCCCAACCTTCCATAAATGTTTCCACCTTGCTCCTACTAATGTAATGCTGTAAAGAAGGATTTCTAACTGGTATTAATGAGGCAGTAAACATCCCCTTTCAGAAAAGGGAGCTGTAATTTCAGACAGCTGCAGATGTAAAACCCTATCTGACAGTAAATAGCTGATTCCTGAAGAGCAAAAACAAAGAAAGCCCAGCTAGGTTCTTATGACTGAAACTTCTCATAAATGGTTGGAAAGGTGGAAGAGAGGGGGGAGGGAAGGTCACAAGATGAACAAGCATGTAGCAAACACAAAACAATACCCACCAAGAAGATGATTATTGCAATTGTTTCAGAACTAGGGAAAGAGATGGCTTTAATACTAAAAATCCTACATATGTACTAAACTTGGTTTTTTGCCAAGCTTTTGGGATAACAGGAAACTGTATTTTCTGCTCTGGATGGCTCAATGAAGAACTATTCATTCCCACCACACCTGCAACACTGGTGAACTGGTGGACATAAGACAATCCTTTTCTCCTGTGTGTTTCTGAACAGAATCAAAGCTTTTTCCACGAGGAGAGTCCATATCTTTGAAGGAAAGGACTTTATAGTGCAATCTAAATATTCATCAAAGCTCCACTTGTAACAGCAGGAACTCAGCACAGGGAGGCAGGTGGGGTGAGTAAGAATTTATGGGATGTCTGTAGACATATTAAATATCTTAAGTTCTTCAAAGCACAGGTAACACTGATACAGAGTTTACAGACACAGTTGATTTAAAATATGCATGGTCTCAATCTATACTCAATACCTTCTCATATTAAAACACATTCAGAAGATACCATCTGCTCCTTATAGACACTGGTGATCAGTTTTCTGTTAGCAAAAGCACAGGCATTAAAGGATATACAGGGTAAAGCTCATGCTAAAAATGGAGCAATGCTCAACTCCACATTCTTTCATCCTGGTCAGGAAGCTTATTCAAGCTGCAGCATCTGCACTGGGCCCATATTGGTGATACTTCAGTTTTGAAAACATGCAGAATACTTTGGGTCAATAGGATTTCCTTGCGTTATCATTTCTTTACTGTCAAAGGACCATTTGATGATTTATCTGTTAAGCAACAAAATTCTTTCATCTCCTGATTATTCTCATGGAAAAACACAAGAGAGACAAGGCACTAATAATTTCCTGTTAATTCAACATGCTTCATCAAGTATAGAAACCAGGATATCTTCCATCTAGCTGCTTGGAAGCAGCCTGACCCTGCAAACATCTAATTTAAGCAGTTCACACTTAGGTTAACAGGAGCTTGGAAAGCAGAACAGCTCTTAATACACAAAAACACCAACAGTTCTATTTCATTGTGATTGTTCTTTACTGTACTAAAATACTTTAAAACATGCTTGTACAAAAACATTTCCATTCCAGTAACATGGAATGTTAAGGTGTGATTGAACAGAAGAGACTTAGGGTCACAAAACACCATCCAATTTTACCATCTCTGATCCAAACTGTAGCCTGGGTATCCATTTTCAAGTAAAACTAAAACACATTGGGAGCTTTTATGCTCTCTGAACTGTTATTAAGCTGCACTGTAAATTTAATTACAGAAACACCTTTGACAGAATTAAAAGGTGCAGTCTGCCTTGTAGTCAGAAATAAGATCACTAGCGATGTATTTACATAAAACCTGACCAGCAGTGCTAAAGTTTAAAAGCACCAGATATCTCAAAAGAAATGAGATTTCTAAGCCCATTCAAGTACCTGCAACAGTCACCTGGTATGGTTACAACTGACTGAAAATAAACCAACAATGGCAAAACTCCACCCTGCAAACACACAGTATTTGCAAGTCTGATCATGACAAGTACGGGCCATTACAGCCCAGTGCACACACAGCATCATGTAACTCTAGTAACTTGGCTTTAAACTCCCTGATCCTCCTTTATAGGCTTTTTTTTTTTGCTATTTCAGGAATTTCACTATAAGCAGCTATGGAATTCTGCTCAGAGAGAAAATTCCATAACTAAATCTTCAATTAAACAGTCTCATATCCACAAGGAAAAGGAAAGTGGTACTTCAACCCTGCATCCTGGTTTGGC
Source organism: Porphyrio hochstetteri (assembly GCA_020800305.1). Lineage (NCBI taxonomy): Eukaryota > Metazoa > Chordata > Aves > Gruiformes > Rallidae > Porphyrio > Porphyrio hochstetteri. The sequence goes on along the minus strand of CM036916.1, from coordinate 11,602,817 downwards.
TACTCACAGACTATCCATAACAGCCACTGAAGGGACATCTGCACTGATCAAGTTTAAGGACATTCTGTCCCAGGAATTTTTTTCCTCATTTTTAATACCTGAATGGTTTCAGGAGTGCCCTGAACTAAACCTTCAACTTGTTAATCTCCACAGGTATTTGGACTGCAGCCCATGTATTTTCAATGGGTACCTGAGACATGATAAATGACAATATTTGGTTAGTACAGTAAAATCCACTGCCTTTGCCAACTTTTAATACTGTAACATGGTCCGGATCCAAATTTCACTGGCATTGTTGGGTTTTGCCTTCCACCAGCAATAACTACACAATGTCTAGACTATGACATTTTAGTTAATCACTTGGACAGTAATACTTAATCAGTACTAAGATTTCCACCTCCACCACATGCTTATAATTTAACTCCAAAATTTAATTCTTTCACTACCATACCAGAAAGTAATGGAACACGAGCATTCAATAGGATGTTTACTGACCTCTGTCTCTGACTGAATAGAGGTACATTCTTAGCCTGGTTTGCTATTGAAGCAGTACATTAAATTCTCCTCTTTTTCCTTCTCCTTAGCTTTAGAAGTAACCATCTAATTTTACATAAATAAGACAGAAGTAGGGACAAAGCTCCTAAAATTTCTGTGAACATCAAGCAAACACATCTTGGTTGAGCTGAGAGACTCAATTTGACAATCCCACTTTGCAGGAAAGGCTGCAGAAGTAACTCAATAATTATCTGTGTAGTTGCTGGCCAGGCAACCAGTGGGTACGCACAGGCAGCTAACGAGCACATGAATACCTGGAGAAGCACCCCAGAATCTGTTACCACCCGCTCAACCAACAGCTCAGGGCTCTAGAAAGGAGTTTTGGGGCCATGAAAGCAGAGCTTGAGGCAGCACAACAGGGAAAGCAAAGGTGCTGTGGATTAGAGGTCCATAGGAAAATGTTTCTGCTGTTATAGAACTATTTCAGTAAAGAAAAGGTACAATGGCCTTGAGAACAGGATGCTGGTCGTGTGTTGCACCATGTGCAGAGACAACTAGGTGAGTGTACCAGGAAGGCAGCATGCACACAGCTAAACAGCCTCTCAGAATTTCCTGCTGAAAACAGAACTATCCAAAACACAGCGGGGGGAAAACCACAGATGAAACAACAATGAAAAACAAAAAGCCACTGCAGACCTGTGTAAATAAATGCTGAAGCTGCTTAAACCCCAAGGATTTCTGGTTTGTGGTCCCCGATTAAAAAGTAAAGCAAGAGCCTAAGAGATTCTGCTCTCAATGGAAGCATAATGCACAAAACAAAGATTGGCAGCAGAAAGAAGATACAGTACTTGGGGATCAGCGTACAACTATTGAAGCTGAAGTGCTTTAAGAGGGTCCTCCAACATATAGCCTCTGTGGGGAAGCTCTGGAGACCGTTTACAGAGCCCTTTCCCAAGCTCAGGGCACCACTTAGTCTTTCTTGGACACAAAATGTTATCTCTGGCTGTTTAGGATGTGTTTGGAGTCCTCAGTCCTCCCAAGGAGATGGGGAAATCTGCGAGGCCAGCAGGCCAGCAGACATCTGAGGAACAGCTGCTGAGAACTTTAGAAGTTCCAGGGACCTTAGAGTTGATTAAAAATAGAAATAGTTTAACCAAGGTCACATTTCTTCTCAGAAAGAAGGAATTCTCTTTAAATGCACAGTATTTTGCTACAGTAAAAGTACTCCCTGTGTTGGCAATTCAAAGACCTTGGGAAAATAAATACTTTAAGTTGTTCTAGGCCATCCCATTTCAAGACTCTAATTTCCAAAGGGACTAAGAGATCAAACATTAACCTTAGCAAGTGGTCCAATGTTTCAGTGTCTGCCCCATAACCCATGCAGGATCTTCCAGCTACGCACTTAGCACAAAATTCATACTGGATCCTTGATTTGGCTTCTTCCTGTCAACATTACCCAGATCTGCTCCCTTTTCTGATTAAGAATGGGGGGGAAATTCCAGAGAAAGGAAATTTAGTAATGGGAATACTTCCTTAACTCACAGAGAGACGCTTCCAACTCAAATATTTAACAGTTAAAGAGCTAAACCGGATTTAAGCACTTAAGGAGCCTTATTTGTTTCTGGAAGTACTAAGCTCCTTCCCACTGTTAGTGTGAGCTCTGTATGTCTGGTGGTTTTGGGAAGAGCATGAAGATAAGATGCAATCAAAGGTGAAAGGACATGTTCTTCTTTGGTCCTTTAGTAATACACTGGATTCCTGTGGCCTGAATAAGTTAATTCCTAAACTGCTGGAACTGTCAAGTAAACCCTGTTTTTGCATTCCCCTCTTTATGTTCCCTTCTCTTGAAGTGAATTAACAAAAGAGGTTAGTTTGTCAAACCACTGATATTTATGTGCTTACCTAAAAGTCATCACGCTTGGTGGTCTGGAAATTTTTAAAAGGACACAGAACTAAACATCAGCTGGACAAAGCAAGGAAAGGTACTTTGAGTCACTCTGAGCACAGAACACAGACAGATCGAATTTTCCTAGTGTTAGCCACAATAAATATATCCCAGGGCATGAGAGGTGATGGAGCAGTGGAACAAGGAGGTATTCTTGACTTATTTTGAAGGTTTTGTAGTGCCCAATGGCTTAAGAAATTTGTTCATCCTTCCCTGAAGACTACATTTGTAATGCTGTACCATTACCTGGGTGAGTCAGAGGTTAAGTTACTGGCCAGATAAATTCCAACAGCACCGTTTATGTTCACCTGACCTGTGGATCTGTGCACCATATTGACTCAGATACCGGAGTAAAATAAAGGACCAATGATCTTCTGCATCTTGCCTTTCACCTCTAAACATGGCATGGCCCTGTAGGGTCTTGGGCAGGATTCTCTCCCCATAGTTTGCCAACCCCAAACACTTATTTTCAAGTATTACTTCTTCCCTCAAATTGTTGATGTTCTCCCCCCATTTATTTTCTCTCACAGGCATCTAGAATACCTCAGCAAGGTGAGTTTGCTCTCAGTCACCATGCACAGAGGCCATGGTGGTTCACCAGCCTCTTAAATCACACAATGATGTTGCCTTCTTCAAACACCCTCCTAAAATTTTGAGTCAACAATCGTGAAATAAGCTCTAAAAAGTACAGGAATGAAAATAAACACATCAGAGCTCTTTTGTTGGCTGGTGTTTGAAACTTCACCATAGCATCTAGTTCCCTTCTCAGACATTTTTTCCGTGGATATTAGATGTATACACACTTGTGTTTCTAAAAAGCAGCTCATATTTTACATATTCACATCAGTCTAAGAGACATAGATCATAAAAGGCAGAGTGAGAAGACACAGTAACATCCAAGTTTATCCAGAGAACATTTATCCACCAGGCACATTTATAATGTCTCCCAACAGAGCGTATGACATATACCATAACATCAGGGAAGGGAATACTTCAATGATCTGCAGAGGCACCATGAGCTTTATTCTTCTTCCAGTCAATGACAGTTGAGGCTAGAAGGGCCTGACCAGCCACAGAAATTCCTGGGCTTAGTTTCTAACTGCATTCTTTCAGAAACAACCAGTTCTGGAAATAATGGTTGGCACCATCAAATTTTCAGAATACGCATCTCTCTTTAAAATTCAAAATTAACATATTAAACACACACCTAGACTTACAACCAAAGAGAAAAAACAATAGGGAGCATCAGTGACAGATCTGCGAATCCAAAACAAACTTCGTACTCATTAAGAAGCAGTGTTAGTGCTCATAGAAAATGTCTATTTCAGAGCACCAAAAAGTGAAATGAATTGGGGGAAAAAATAAATAGCTAAAAAAATTGCATAAAACGTAATCTTATAATATACAGTTTTGATGCTATTACTAGGGACAGCTGAAAGAGGAATAACATTCTTCAGAATCTAATTCTACTAAATCCCAGAAGCTGCAGATATAAATTTACAAAACACATCCCACTAACAGTCAATCCCAAAGCCCTCACAGAGGCACCCCTTTTACCTTCTCAGAGCAGTCCTCACCATCCTTTTGCTCCTTATCATATACTCTTAGCCAGTTCCCAGGCCAGTGAGCCCATCCCTTCCCAACTGGCCAAGCCAGAATCTTCAGCTCGAACTACCAGCTAATCAAACTATTTGGTAGCTCAGTGATACAAACTGCTCAAACTGAAGCTAAAGAGTAAAATTTCACTGAATCGTTTCTCAGAGTCTACAAAACTTTTAAAAGTATTAAAAACACAAGGACAGATGGTCCCTGCAGTGGCATTCTCTCCTTGTTTTTAAAAGTCAACACAGAAACCAGAGGCCTTTAGAACTGGCAAGAAAAAACATCACACACAAAGCATCCACAAGCATTTGTCACATTGAAAGTTACACATGCTACCCATTTTCCAGGGTGTTCCTCTGCAAAACAGGGCCTTACAGCCAGCCAGAGCACACAGCAAAACCCCTCAAATGCCCATGAGTGAATGCATTGCTCCTACAGGGAAGTAAATGGAGATAAGAAAGCACAAAATCGTTGAATACTCTTCCTCCCATTGTCAATTGATCAAGTCTGGAATGAAACACAAGACCTTACACAACACTAATTCCTTTCATTGTACCTCAGTGTCACTGTTGCCACTCCTCAGCTTTTCCTTATCCTCTGCCAGTGTTTTCTTTTTCATGACAGCTCCAGCTGAATTTTGGTGTCAACTCTTTCTCTCATATCACACTGTATCTACATACTTCAGATTTGTACAGCTTCCCCCACTCCTAACATGGAAGTGAAATCCTCTGCCAAGCACGGCAGGTGTGGGGTGAAGTTGCTCCAAAGCTGCCAAGAACTCTCATGGTGTGAATTTCTCTTTGTGAAACATATTCTCTGCCCACAGCTTTGTTAGCTGTTCTTCTGGTTATTACTTTGCAGACAACAAACTGCAGTGTTCAAAAGACTTTGCAACAAAGGTGAAGGACACAGTCACCCTGGAGAAGCCTCCACCACAGAGGTCTGGGAAACAAATGGTCTTGGATTGTGCCCCAACTTGTTAGCCTACAATTCTGCCAAGAGGGAAGTCAGCAGGACAAAACTGATGGGAGCATGATTTGTCCCACAAGGATTAACATTTTTTCTAAGATGGTGTTTTTTAAGGCAGGATACAGAAATAAATAAGGGTGTTTTGGAGGAGACAAAGGGAAAGATAACTGGGGAATAAGTGGGAAAGGTAATTTGTTGTCCAGATAATAAACATATACTACCCCACAAAAAAATATCAGTCATTGGTGTAAAAAATCCCTGAGCCAGCTGCATCCATTTAAAAGGGTTCAAAGTTCGGGACTTGTAGTACCTACTCCTATGGTCATTTTTATTGGGGGTGCTGGTAGGAACAAGGTCTCAGTGGAGGGAGGCTGAATACTTGCCTTTTAACAGCTGCCAGCTGCAAGCCTGAAACTCAGCAGGGCACCTTTCCTACCTCCTGATTTCCCCAAGGATGTGACATCTGGCCCCAAGGAGAGACAAGGGACTGGACAGAACAGGGGACTGATGCTGTAAGATAAAGTCTAATGAGCCTGTTCATGTTCTCATCTGCCACACACTGAAATAAATGCTCCAAGTATGAGGTATCTGACATCTTATGAAGGGTATATGAGCAGAAAAGGGAAAAGGTTGCTTCAAAAAGAAGCTTGTCTTTCAGCCTAATTTCAAGTTTATCTTTTTTTGGGGGATGGAAGGCTGCAATAAGTTTTCCCTGAGTACAAACTTATATACTAGAGACAAGAACTTCATCTCATTAGACCCTAAAACATACTGTAAACAACTCTTAAGCATTTCTGTAGAACTCAGGTGTTACACTAACTGCATGGCAGAGAAAAAGCCCCAACCATCACACTGCTGCTGAACATTGAACTTGTCTAAGCAAAACCCTGGAAGTTAAATTAGAAGCAATGGAGTTACCCAGCTGCAAACCTCATGGCAAAACACTGAGAGGCCATAATGCCCCACATTCCTTTGCTACCACAAAGCCATACAGCCCTTTCAGAACTAACTGATAAGCCCAGAGGTGGTACATTTAATGAGCTATTGAAAGGCAGTGTTGCTTATTGAACTGGGTCAGCACCTGTGCATATCTTTAAGTAGTAACAAATAGGTTATCTCCAGCTACTGTCTGCCAGACAGTGCATCACACTTCTAACCACAGCAGAGCTCAGAATTAGGAAAAGGGCTGCTACGTGCAAGCTAGGGAAGGGAAAGGAGGTACTGAAGTAAGCTACTGTATGGTGCTGCAAAAATAAACCTTTGGTTCACTGGTTTTATACCACTGAAAGAGGGGAGACATCCATTGCTATAAGGTTGTAGAGTATCTGCAATACAGGAGATTTATGAAGTCAAAAGCATCTGCTGATGTAGTCAGGGGTGCACATTAACTCAGAGAAACGGATGCTGCTTCTCCTAAAACCTAAGAATGAAAAGACCTATCTTTGGTAGCTTGCTCTATGAAATTTCAAAATACAAATAGCTTTATTAATTTGATTCAAAAGTATAACTAAAAGTGTGGGTTGTTTGTAAAAGTGAAAGTCATGAGTGTGTTTGATGTATTTTAAGTAAGGCACTGAAGTGCAGTCGTTATTTACAGATCAAAGAAGCTCCAGCAGTGTCCTGAAACAATCTAAGTGGGAAATGCCAAAATCTGATTTCATCCATGTCCATATGTTGCTTTGAACTCATAATTCACAGAACTGGTCACTACATTGAACTAATTATCAAGCTTGATGCTTGCCAATTTTGATGGCAGTGTTCCCTTATAAAAAAGTCAGGTTTGATATACTGGAAGACACACAGGCTTTATTGCAATCAGGGGAGGAAAAGCAATGAATATATTAAAAAAAGCCCCCTCCCTCCAAAACCCAAACATCATTTATTTTTCTAAATACGTACTGAGACACAGATTAGCAAAGTAAGTAGTTTGCATTAATCAAACATAAAAATAAAGTGGTTAACTCTTCCTCCCCCATAGGAAGAGTTTCTTGTAACAGTAAGTGGAAAATTTCTATGGTTATCTAAAAATCTAATGAGCAGATATACATGGAACTAAAATTAAAAGAGTTTCACAGCACAGCCCAATACATTTAAATTCAAATACTAGTAACAGTTGAAAGAAACACTGAGAAAATATTTCTGCAGGCAGGAATATATAATCACAGTGTGTTCTGGTATCAGTAAAGACTTAAAAATTACTTTTGCCAATTAGTTACAGTGGTTGTAAATGACCACAAACGTTGGTTTGCCAAAGCAGCGATTTCAGGAATCACACAGCTTAGGCTATAATTAAAAAGCAATCTATGGGAAATAGGTTATTACCAGTATTTAGCAGCTAATTTGTTAGTTAATGCCTTAACAAAGCTCTCCTTTGATTGCAGCAGAGGGGGGAACAACTTCAAGAGGATTATTTGCTATTAAGACTTGTACTCGATTGTTGAGAATGCTGATGTGCTCCTGCAATTACCATTGCACAGCAGTCACCGGGAAAGCTGGATGGGTTCAGCCTCTGCTGCAGCCACAAGCCTGAGCACAAAGGCAGAGCACAAGCCTGGCCTCTAAATTTTAAGGGCAATCGAAGACTACCCTCATGAATGCGAGCATTCATTAATTACTGAAGTAGCTGAATATTCCTTGATGCCAATCACACATTTCATTTTGTTATCACTCACATCAATGTGTCTTCCCCTCCCACCCCATATTCCTCTAGTTCTACTTCTGAAGCACTCACATAACGGCTGGAGTCTCTGGATAGCATTTTCCGTCAAGATAATGTGATAGATCGTTTGTTTTTCCTCCCGATACAAGCAACAGCACAAAAGATCTTTTGTGTCAAGCCCTGAGTATATCATATTAAGTCACACCACTGGAAATAACTTACAAATATATTCCATGTACAGCGAAGTTATCATTGACTCAAAGCTACAAGCACTCACTACGATCTCCTATCGTAGTTACTCTCCAGCTGATCAGAGCAAGGAATCAAACATCTCACTAACCCCAGACTTAACCTCACTCCCAGGCAACCTAACCTACAAACGTGTAGGTAACAAGACAGAGGGGGAAAAAAACCCCCACCCACACTCCCCCATGTTTATGAACAGTTTTTCCTGCCAACACTACCTCTTCAGACTGTTATTACCATATTTCAATAGCAAAGACTTTCCTAGAGCAAAAGCTGTGAACAAAAATATATTTATCAACATAATTGAACCTAAGGCATACTTTCTATGCAAAGGTTGGTTTGGGGAGCTGCAGCCCATCAGACACAGAACCTCAAGAAGCCTTCAGCTGCAGAGCAAAGCAAAGAGACCCATTAATCACATTTATCAAGATTGTCTGCCCCAGCTTTCATGCAGTTAGGGGAAATGCGCTATTCTACTTCAGCAACAAGGAGCAAGGCTAAAACAAACTGACCTAACTGCATGGGTCATTTCCAGAAATAGAAAGTATACTAGGAGCACAGCTGTATAGACCAGAAGGCAAAATGCTGAGAGGGTTGGAGAAAAAAGGGGGGGAAGAACCCACCCAAAACTTGTGAGGTATGTAGCCAGTGGCAAAATTATACTGGGCCAAATTCTGCTTTAATTGGCATTCAGCACATTTAAAGTCAGCAAGACAAGATTCAGTTAAGTGCCTCGTGGTCTTATGTTTTCTTGCACTTCAGGATTTCATATCAGCAAAAGCAAGAATAGAGCAGATAACCTCCCACTGAGCATATTATTCTGATATGCATGGATACTTCTTTATTTGCTCTCCTCTATTTAAGTTAAGAGACTGTACAATGTTAAACGCAAACACAAAATACAATGTACTAGCTGTTCTCCCATGGAAAGCAGGGGTAGTATCCTGGTTTACATTTCTCTCTCTTTTTTGGAGGTTTGCTCTGTCTGAAAGAGCGTTGAGAGATCTTAGTTTACTCATGGCAGAAATTCATCCATGTCACATAGTGTGTCACTAGCAGCGTTTAACTGGGAACGGTTCAGGCCTGGGATAGGCAGATCTGGCAGAGTGACCTGAGCAGTGCTGCATCTGTAGCGTGATGTCAAAACATTCAGGCGAAGCTCTGCTTTATTGTAACTAGACCTACTGGCTTTGAAAAGCAAGAACATAATTTTCATATATTCAAGCAGCATAAAAAGAAAATTTGCAGAGCTTACACTTTATTGGCTTCTATAAAATTAACAGAAAAATAAAAGTTAGATAAGAGCCTGGTTTAATAGCATTATTTCCATCTGTGGTATATACACCAGGCCTGTTTTGCCTACATTTCTATAAAAATAATGAAAATCACATTACCACCCCCCTCTCCTCCTCCATCCCCCACATGGATTTCCAACTGCACACGAAGTGACGTGGCATTCTTAAATCCAGGCATGCACCACACAGGCATTAGCCCAAAGATAATCAAGCTTACTGTATTTTTCTAGAAAGCAGATAACAGCTACATAATCTTGGCAAAAATTGATGCTAAAATACAATTTAAGGTTGCTTACTGTATAGCCTATGAAGTTTCAGCAGGGACGCTGTAACATGTCATGATACACAACCTCCTTACTCTTACAACCATATCAGCATTATTCTGCTGGGCAGGAATACACAGGGAATGCTACAGACCTGTGGACCTTATGCAGTCAACTCACATAAAATGCAAACCCAGTCAAAGTTAAAAAAATAGGAATCCATAAAATCATTCCCAAACTAGCTCTCACTCCATTCACTCACACAAGTTAGTCCCAGGAAATGCAATGAGACTAGTCCTCAGAGCCAGGTAAAAATTAGCAACACTTCAAACATTATGTTTCCTTTGCAACTGGGTGGAGAGACAGGATTAAAGCAAAGTCAACTCCAAGATCCACAGGTCCCCCTCGGACGAGGTCCCCTGCGATAGGCATTCCCTGGGCTGGCACGGCAGCAATCGCGGGCATGGTGTGCCCTCTAGCGCAGGACAGCTCGCAGCGCTGAGCGCCGTGCCCGCGGCAGGGAAGGGAGGGGAAGGACACTTTGCTACGATTTATTTTTCATGTTTTTAATAGTAGCAAGAGTTCCCATGCCCAAAATTAACTTCTCCTTTAACCGGCCAAAGTGTTTACTGTAAGATCTGATTGCTAGTGCGCTCCCAAGATTCCCCTTTAAACGAGCTAAGTGTTCCATCCATCCCGACTGCTAAAACCAGCCAAGTCTAGCCCTTAAACTCTTCTGAAACCTGGTATGACCTGCAGTATTTTCTTTCTGGTGGGTCACTACCCACACTCAAAACAGTGGAATCAATTCCTATTTCCTGCAAGACAGTAAGATAGTCTTTCAGAAAAATTGATGTATGATCTGTATTAAGCACTTGGAAGACCTGGTTTTGTAGCAGACTCTCAGCAGTGCGTGTCTAGCCATGCTTCCAAGCTTTACCATACCTCTGATAAATTACATAAGCTCCCTGACACAAATCTTTCCTTTTTCACACCTTCACCATAACTTTTGGTTTCAGATTCAACTTCTCAGTTTTGTATTTCTCAGTGGATACCTTCATATATAAACATTGTACATAATGTAAACAAGTAACAGAGAAAGCATGATACACACAGGTAAATATACACACATATAATCTGGTGACACGTCAGGGTAGGGTGGAATTATTTACAGTCAAATGAAGGCATGGTTTCAGCAGCAGCAGCCTAGATTAAAATCAGTTTCCTCTCTCCTACATGCTTTAGCTACACCCCTCCAAAAATGCTGTTGCACCTCGAGGTGGAAGATCACGATCACTACCATCTTCAGGAATGTGCACAAATGGTAATCCAAGCATTAAGGCTCCCACCAAAACCAACACCACCAGCAGGCATGTTATTATGGATATGCAGGCTTGAATTTGCATATTGAGAGCATGGATGATAAATTCTTTAAATCAGTGTTAAGATGATTTTAGAGATGTTCCCTAGCTCTGCCTGTCTCACCCTCGCTGCCAGAGGTTCCTTCCCCTGTACCAGAAACAGCTAGCATACATCAGGCCCCTTTTTGAGCTCCAGCTCAAAGCTGCAGAGATGCTAGCCCTGCAATAGAGAGGAGGGGACTGTCCCAAATAAATCACTAGAGCTCATATGTCAGTGCCATCAGACCTCCCAGTTGCTGAACTATTTCATCCAGCTATAGAATATGAAAACATCATCTTTCTGATTAAAGAAAAAGCAAGCTGACAGCCACCACTGTATTTGTGGCTGGAGAGTCCAAGTGCTAAAGGCTTAGCCACTGCCAAGCTCATGGGCAAGCAGAAAACAGAGCCTGGGCTTCTTGGTCCCACACAAGTCCTGCTTCCCAGAACTCCCACTATGCCCCCAGGTCCCAACATGCATCTTCTCTTGACCAGAGTAGGCACTCAGGTCTTTGTGTTAAAGCAGAACCACTGGTTGAGGTAACATCATACAAGGAACAGTGGGAAAAAGCTTTTGATCTTGGATTGCTGGTTCTTTTAATTTTCCTTCTGTTTTTTAGCAGATGTAGAGAAACTAGGTAATAGCAGTCCAAGTATGAAAACCAGATAATTACTATTAATACTGACAGCAGTGTGATTCTGCTGGTTGGAGTCTTCCACTGTAAAAATCATGTCTCAGACTACTTCAGGGAAGAATTTCACCCTTGAAAGATTGTCATGTACTTTCAGAAAATTGCTAAATTGCTTGTTGTTCCAGACCAATCACACACATTAACAGGACTAGCTGCTTCAGAGAGTCAAAAACCCTTGACAAGGTATTATTAAAACCATCATCTTCTACACGTACACATATCCAGGTGTCTCTTCATACAGAGTTTATATAAACAGACACACCACACCCAGAGATCTTTTTAGGGTTAGAGTTACTTGCTTCAGCACAGACACCCAGAAATTGTTCCACCCATGAACAAAACAGAGCATTTACCAGACACAGCCCAGCAATCCTTCAGTAGGATTACTCTGCAGCTCAGTAAAACAGGAAACCTTGGCTCCCACAGAAAGAGCCGAGACAGACAAAATACAGTTGCCCATAGCAGAATTTAGCTGTGGAATTATAACTAAAAGCCACCACTCAGCCAAAAATTCCACAAATTTTTCATTGATTCCTTTTTTTTTTGCTTTTAAACAGTCACAAGCATTAGGGACAGCCAAATTTTGGAGAAGCAGGCACAACTGGCTAACCTCATTAGCTTTCCCTAGCTTCAGTGTCATGCTATCAGGCTACAATAACTGAAGATTCAAAGTTATTCCCTTAACTCTAAAACCCTTAGTATGCCCTGGAAAGCTTTAAAGATGTTATTTATCCAATGACACTATCAGATAGCTGCTTTTTTTTGGTTTTAAATACCCCTTATAGTCACTTTTATTTGCTGCTTATTATTTTTACTATTTTAAGCCTTTTCTCCTCCTTTTACAATGAGGATTCTCTTGGTGTCTGTCCTCCCCTGTTGTTACAGTCTCACTTTCTCATCAGTGAGAGGGATGCTTTTGTGTGTTCTCCACTTCCCGATCCTTTGTTGCAGGTAATTTTATTTAGGTGGGAAAACAGAGGAGGGAAATTCACATTCTCCATTGGAAACAGCATGTGAAATCTGCTATTCAAACCATTACTGAAGCATTAAAAAAAAATCAAAAGCAACCGTTGTAAAGAACACAGTTCTTCAGTTCTTTAAAATTAAGAAGAAAAAACACAAGAAAGAAACAAAAATAGCACACAAAAACAGAACAAAGTTAGGCATTTTCTTCCTCCCAACTTGTTCTTGCTCACAGCGTTGCTACTGAGCCACTAAACACATTCCTACGCTATGAATGCTGCAGAAAACATCACTTGCAAAAATGCTTTAGTAAGCTGCTTAGAGAATGTATGGAAATACTATCTTCTCTATTTCAAGCATGTGGTGAATACGCTTCCTGCAAGACTCTGCTTGCACACACACTCATTTGGAAAGAATCTGCATTATCAAATCACATAAGCTGGTTTTAGTTCATAGAGTTTTCAATGTGATTTTTCTGCTCAGAGAGCCTACATGCAAGGCTGTAGTTTTCAAGATACAAAGATACTCTGCATGTATGAAGTTATTTTCATCTGAAGACGCCCACTGATGTCAGACAGATGCAATATTGTACGCTCCATTGGTAGACTGCAAATCGATGGCAGCAAGGATGGCTGCACTCTGCTTCTAACCTGTATGTGTGGACACTGCACCTAGCCTGAGAACGAGAGTGCTCAGCCAGAAATCTGAGATGTTGCACATGCTTGGGGGGGAAAGAGATGCTCACATGCCTCCCTAAACTTCAATGAAGAATTTGCTTTAGGTGTCTGTCCACCCCGACCTGTTTATTTGCCATTCAGGCACATTACAAAAACCATTTCCCACAATTGGTAAACTAGAAAAAGCAGTTATTTTGTGGACTGTAAAAGTCATTTATAGGTGCTGAGTTCTCCAGTCTAATTTCCAAGTACTATTCCAGTGTTTGCAGGGAGAAGGTGATGAGCATAACCCACAAAATCCAAGGGTAACGATTCCTTTTGTCCGTTTATCAATGTTCTGGTTACAAGCTGGGATGTGCCCAAGCCCTCATCCCAGAACATGGACTTGTCTCCTGCTCTTACCCCACAAAAATTACCTTTAACCTTTATAAACTTTGCACAGTGAAAATCCTTTAAACATAGATACCCACAAGGACACAGGTGTACAAGTAATACAAGAGTAACACAACTCCAGTGACAGACTTTTCAAGACAGAGCAGTGTTAAGGGAAAGGAGGGCAGGAGAAAACAGGGACTTATTTTTCAAATTTCCTCCCATTAATCATGTCACACAACTTCAGCAATTTTCCACATGGCAGGGACTAAGCTAGTTAATCCATTTTACAGTTCCTATTCCTTTCATGAGATTGTTGTTATTCTATATGGAAACATCCAAGCCAAAGAAATGCTGGTTAAACTTAACCTATCTAGAATTACAAAACAAAATAAAGCAGCTCAGTTTTCCAGAAGGTAACAAAAGACAGATACTGCACACATTTCATTAAGATGTTTGTTTTTCCAAATATTGTACTAAGATAGTGTCCTGTTTGCCTGTTTCTATCGACATCTGCTCTGTAATACACACAGAGAATGATAGAAGATCAAAGTTTTAATTGTGCAAGTAAAAGAATGTATTAATAACATTCTTTCTGTCCCACAGCAACAGAGATAAACCTAAAAAACAAAACCCCTCTAACAGCTAGGAGAACAGGATATTTATATAAAGATGTCCTAACAAAAGAGAAGCATGCAGAACTACCTCTAGTGGATAAACAAACCGGGCTCCCTGTTTGCAGACTGTTCCCAATCGAGCTCAGCCCTGAGAGATCCCTTCCCTCCCTCAGTCAACACAGCTAACACTTCTCAGCCACGCTTCATGTTTTTATACAAGTATCTCAGTATCCTTTGTTGGCTGCATTTTTCTCAATGTAAAGGGCCAGTCCGTGTACCTTTAAGGCCCATTTTGCCTCTAGTTGCTTTAAATTCCCTCTCCCAGCTAGTAAGTCATTTCAGAAGGGTCTTTTTTGTTGGGCTTTTTTCTAGCTCCTTCTTCATCTGCATAGGCTACACTGTGCATCCTCCACACCCCTTTTGATACACACAGTAGAACACAGCACATATCCAAACTGTACCTCCTCCTCGGGAGCCATCATTACTTCTTGACTTTCCGAGACTGGAAAGAGCCTTAATTTATTGCCTGTTTGTCACACTGCTGCCATTCATTAATGCACTAGCATACTTTAAATTGGCTGTGCTTCTTCTCTTCCCTAAATTAACATCGCATGGAGTCCTTTCTCCCTCCCAGAAAGAAGTAACTACCTTAATCCACTTAGGGCTCCAACTTGCATACATTGAAGGAAAAACAACCCACACAAACCAACCCAACACAAACGAAAGCAACCCACAACTGTTCTAACTTAAACTAGGACTCCCAAAAGTAATGAATAGGCTCACTGGAAGTAAATCAATAGCATGCTGTACAAGACTTGGTTTGTTTTATCAGTAGTTTTCTTTCAAATTCAGAGCTCTGAGTTCTGAAACCACATTGTCAGGTAAAGCACCATTGACACCTCTACCTGAATGGAGGCCACTGCAAGCAGAGAGTCCGCGCTGTCCCCGATTTCTAAGTCCACAAGGCAACAGTGAGGACAAGCTTACTCAGCTACCTGCACAGCAAAGACTGGTATTTGACATAGATTCTCAGTCTCCTTTCACGACGTTTGTGAACTACAAAGAGCCAGTCATTCTCCATCCCTTTTCTCTTTAAGGAAGAGTTTAATACTCATGTTAGCTCCTTTTGAAACTCCTCCTGGGCCAGGGCCCAGTCCATCTGCAGTATTTTTTAAAAGTAAAAAATTAGTTAAAATATACACAGAATATCCACTCAGGACTCACTCAGTTCTTCCCAACTACGGGAATTCACAAGAGCAGGGACACAACAGATAACCATGGCACTGCTTGTGTGAAGCCACAACCTGCACACAGACGGTGAAATAACTCATCATACAGCAAGCTATTGTACACAGGGAAACCAGACAAGGCACTTCCTTTTCTTTTGCATTATCCTCTCATTCATAATACCGTCCTGTAAGACATCTGTTAGAGTCCTGTAACATTAACGGAAATGGAAGAGCTCCAATGGGAACTCAGGGGTTTCTCTCTTTTTCCCATGAACTGAACATTATGGAATTTTAACAGATGTTCTACTTGGTCATAGTTAATAAAATGAATTATGCAGGAATTAAAAATCTGGCTCCATTTGCTTATAGAAGATCTCAGCAGCAGAACTACATTCCCATTAAGAAATTCTAGAGGATTTACAGTGGATTTATAGTCTGCTCCTGCCTTGTTATAAGATGGCTGGAGATTTTACAAATGAACTCGTCTCTGCTGTGGAAAACATGAATAAATTTACCTGTTCATTGACTGTTCTTAGTAGCATGATCCAGTTTCCACACCAGTGCACACTGATTCACTACACCTGTAGGAAAGGACAATTCCCACTTGGATTTGCATTGGAAATGACATCATGGGAATTCCGCATCATTTCACAGCCTCCAATTTCTGCCACTTATTCAAAGTCTCATTCAGCAACCTAATAACCATACTCTCACTTTATGCTTTATCATAAAAGCTTTCCTCTTGGAGCATGGACGCCTTTCCAGCTGCTGTTGCCAACAGAATGATGCACTGTGCCGTGCTTCCCTTTCGATTTTCGGATTAGTTCAGTGTAACTACATCAAAAGAAGATGTGAAAACCAAAATGTAATGGAGATGTGAGATAAGAGGTACCAAAAAGGAGTTAGGTGGAATAGTCATTGCCAAAACATCCAAGCATTGAGCTTCACTGAATTTCCAAAAGCATTACATATTTAGTCATTTTCTTTCTCTAATATTCACCTGTACAGAGCGTATTCTGATAAGAAGACAAAGGGGATAAGTGAAAGAGTAAGAATCAAAATCAAAGGATGAAACACCTATCTTGCACCAGAACAGAAGCAGCACAGCAGCTATGCAAATTATGTGGAGAAGAATAAGGCTGTCTTGAAAAGATCTACTATGCTATGGTAAAGAGACACAGTTCCCTTTATAATCAGACGCCTCACCTGAGCCCAAGCAATCACCAAGCAGATCTCTAGCCAGACACTGAAATCTACTTTATGGAATACACAAAATTTTATCTTGATACAAAAGCTAAAATTAACCTTTCTTAAATTCTGGTTCAAGAATTATGCCAATGCAAGATCAGCATCCTCTGAAAAACATCAATATTTCCAACTTATTCCAATTTTTAAAAGGAAAAAACATGCATTGAAGCTCCCCATCCAAAAACCCTGCTCCAAAGTAACTAAATCAAATGTTGTGTAAGTAAAGAACTAAAGCATGTAACCAAACTCTGCAAGTATAAAAGTCAGTTGAAAATAAATATCAGTCTATATATGCTGTGCAGCTACCTGGATATGTCTGATGATTAATTAACATAGATTTTTATCTGAAAATAAAGACTTTCCCTAAAGAAAGAAGTTTAGAGAGAAGAGAAGATACCAAGATTAAATATCAGGCTTACAACAGCTTCAGCTGAACGTTCAATATGCTGTACTTACTCAAGTGGACATTGCTTTACAGTATTTAGTGTCAGAAAAATGCAACAGTCTTAACAGTGTTCAATTCAAAGATTATTATTTTTTTAAAACATCACCTATGATTTGTTTCATGTTGAAAAGAAAGCACATTTCATTTGGTAATCATTTATTTCTCATTCTATTGGACAGATTCTTCCAAAAAGCAATACTTCAACTGAAATCAGTTCTGAAGGATCTGTTATGAATATACATAATGGAGAAGACCCCCATTAAATTTCCAACAAAGTGCTGCCATTTTGAGTAAACAAAGTTATCTCAGCTGGGTCACATGCAATGCCATGAATATGGTCTGCAAATTAATTACCACCCTGACATATGTCAAAACAAATTTTAAGGAGAAGAGCACCCAGTAGTAGCCATGTGTTTTATCTACCTGTTAGTATGCATAATCTGTACTCAATGGGATCTAAATTTATTCATTTATTCAGAACTCCTCAGAGAAATCAAAATGATTCGTTGGCCTTTTTTGCCCGTCTCCAAATGAAATCCGAGTGAATAACACATGTTTAGTGAGCCAGAAAATAAGTACAGGATGAAGCTATGGTGGGGGTTACATTTCAGAAAAGCAGGTGTCATCTCTGCACAAACAACTAATTTTTTAAACACTCAAAACTGCTAAAATAGACTGCAGTGCCCTATCATTTCTCAGCATTTTAAAGAACAGCAAGTTTGGTACTTCTTATTTTAGATAATACCTGTCTTTATTCTGTAACAAGAGCTGGCTAACATAACTGTCCTAAAAACAGTTTTCAGCATGAAGGAAGGCTTTTAAAAGATGACCTACTGAATGAAGGCCTAAAAAGCCCCTGCAACTGGCTTCATCAAAGGCAACCCAGCCAATAGATCTGATCCTGTGTTTAAAAACCAAAAGCTGCAAAGATCCAAACCTAGTTTACTCAGTTCAGTTACATAAGGAGAGGACAAACCCACACATATTGCACTGAACACAGTAACTAAAGAGCCCTTCCTGGACAACAGGCGTTATATTTGCATAGGAACTGAGCCTCTGTGTGAGGTACTTGTGGTGCAACCTCTGCACCACCAAAAGACAACCTCCTGGGATCTGATTCTGAAGCAGTTTTACACTGGGAGTTCATAAATATTTTAATTTTTAATTACCTTTTATAACCTGCCTTCGAGTCCACACAGCACAAGCACTTTGTAACACTGATCCTGTAATTCACAGTACATTCACGCAGAAATTTCAGTTTAGGAACTGTTTTCTGCCAAGCAGGCCAAAGTATTTTTAGCTCCAGTTTTTTTCCAGCAGTGAAGCACTTCTGATTTAGAGTTAAGCAATGCCATATCACATCTACAGACAGGGTGACTAAATGCATTTCTTTTACACATTTAAAAAAAAAAAAGCCAGCACAATCCTCCCTATACACAGATGACAGATAATCTCTTGGCATCTGCTGACAAATATATTTAGAGAAAGAGTAAATCTGTCTGTGCCAAACTTGGCCTGATGCCACCAGTTCACCATTGTTGGCATACATACTTCACATGATGCAATCATAAGACTTGAGAAAGTTTCCAGTACTTTATTTTACGGTTTTAATCATGTTAACATATACATTTCCATCCTTTTACGATTTCACAGCAAGAGAACTGAGAGAGAGGATAGCAGATGACTTTTTGCACGTATCACAGGTTCTCTCAGTGCCCGTTATCCCTATTCTATTTAAACTACATTCTAGTAACTTACCTAGAATGAATAGGATATAGAGCTTATGGTTAGAGCAATTGATCTCAGTTGCACTATTATCTCGTTAGAAAACAAAGTAAGGCAAAGGAATCAATTTAATAATAATTACCCAAAAAAAAAGACAAGCCTTTTACCTCTCTTAACACTGTGCTTTTATAACCCCGATAAAGTCCTTGAATACCCTGTAAATCAAGAAAAGAAAGCATCAGCTATAGGGAATTAGTTTGCCAAAGACCACAATTTATGGGTGATTACAAGGCAAGCATTACAGCCTCACTGAGTGTCAGACCTGAATGTCTTGCAAATTGACAATATTGATTATAACATTGTATACTGTAGCCCAAGATTTACAGTGCCAGAGGGTTTTATGTTCGTTTTAAACATTTTAACCACTGTTCAGAATAATCAGTTGTAGACAAGAAAATATACCTTACAGTTAAAAGGGCAAGAAGGCACAAAAATATTACTTCAAAACCATGCTTGCACAATATTTTAGTCTAGAAGTATCCACTATCCCATAAATATTTTGAACCACCACTCTTCTGTTTAAATAGGTCACGTAAAACAAACCTACAAGACGACAGCTCCTTATGTCCACCTTCTTAGCCTTAACTCAGAGCTTTTAGCAAGCAAGTATTTTGTATTGTTTACCCAGTTTGCAACATTCAAAACAATTTTTATTTTATATAAAGTTATGTTTAATATCTTATAGGACAGTTTACTCCAGTGTTTGGCAAATCTTACAGTTCTCTGGACATCTACAAAGAAAGGAAAAAACATACAGTTCTGAGAGCAATGGCTTTTAGAGCAGAATCACCAAGTCACAGAAGGAAGTTCCAGCAACTCTCTTGTGCAGGGTCATCACAATAGTTTTAATAAAAATCAAGTGGATCATATTTGTGTCTTCCTTTTCCTGGCTTTTACACATGGAAATATGTGTAATGTTTTTCTCCACAGTGTTTTCATGAGCCACTTTCTCTTACGGAATACAACCTGAAAAACTCCCCTTGCAAGACCCAGTAAGAACAGTGACGAACTGATTTTTACAGGAAGCAACAGTATAACTACTGAAAAGATGACAAAAGCCCTTATTTTTCAGTTACCAATACTGGATGAGCACTCATTTCCAGAGTTCCTACAGACCATCTCTGAAATCATGCCTTTAGGATATTCCCTCCAAAGCCTGTTTCAAAAACTGGAATCCATTCAGCAAACTCTAGATACAGCAGAAACTCAAGGTTCTGCTGTGACAGACAAGGATTGTTTGCATAAGTACAAGCAGAGCTTTGGAAACTGGGAAGCTGAATATCTTAGAAAAAGGTATTCCATATAAAAAGAGGAGGAAAAAGTTGTTTTGAGTGTGCACCTAAGTGCATGTACATGGTGGGGTGGGGGTTTGGTTTCCTTAAGCATAACATGCCCAGAACCTTTAGCAACAGAAGAATAGATGACAGAGTGCTGGGAGAGCACAGAACTGGGGTAAAACCGTAAGAATGCTTCTGGACATGCATGGCATTGTGGGGGAAGAAGGAAGCAACTTCTCTGAAGTTTTGCTCTGAACTCACCTCATGATACAAGGTGTGGGAGAGGATCCGGAGGGTACTCGAGGAAGGAGAGACCTGGGCCCTTTGCTTGACAACCTCCGATGGAACCCGAATGAGGCACGCAACCTGCAAAAGAACCATACATTTAGAGAGCAGTTCCTTTTGCTACCTCATTCTTCACTTGGAAATTGTTGCAAGTATAGAAACCTGAGAAATGAGGAAATAATTTGTGTAACTGAGTTAAACTTAAAAGCTGTTTATAAGCTGCTTATGTATCTGCTCCAAGAGCTATGGTACTTTCTGAACACAAAGCTGTACTAACAGAAAAACAGAGGTACCCTTGAAATCTTTTACTTCCAAACCAGAAGTAGATTTGGGTGAGGAAAATCACCAATGAAACCAAGATTTTGAAGCCATCCTGTCTTTTGGCAGCCACAGGAATTACACACACATCCCCCCCCACCAATATTCAGTTCCTAACTGGAGATTCACCACTTAAATAACAGACTTCTTTCCTAGGTAGTTCCTGCATGCCCTCTAGTGATTGATAGCCAGAGATGCTCCAGTTCGCTTTAGAAGCACACAATATATTCGAGGTTTACCTTAAAACTCAACACTAGATTTCATTCAAGGTGAAGCACTGGATCAATTCTTTCTTACACAATGAAATTACCAGGCAAAGAAGGCCCCTGCAGCTGGATGTAATAATGTGGCTGCTACCACAAAGCTTCAGCATTGCTGAAAAAACAAGAGCTCGCTTAAAAACATTCACCTTCAGGTAGGAGTTCAACTTGTGTGCACATCACTTTAAGGAATGAGGATCCTGAAGCGTCAGAGAGTTCTAAGATTCATCTCTTTAGAAAATGCCTGTTTACCAGCACTTAAGCTTCCTCAGCTGGCCCCAGGGATACTTAAAGCAGTGCTGGAACTGGTAGCAAAACATCTTGATCCCATCCTGCACCAGGCTTAGGAACACACTGTGGTTCCTAAACGTAAAGGTCATCACTAAGTACTTCAAGTCAAAAGCAACCTTGGTGAAAGCTGTCCATCTGAAGTGGCAAACCACACTGCTAACTCAGAATCCCACACGTGCCAAAGAAAGTTCAGGAATTCACTGCCAGATTGCAGAGAGACGGTAACTGAAGCAGGCATTTGTGGGTAACACAGTACAAGGTCTAAGTTTCATTTTCACAAAGAGACCAAGTCTGTTATTCTGTTACATTCCTACAAGTTTACCAGACAACAAAATCCAAAAGTCATTACAAACAGATCTAACTCCATGTGCTCTTCAATTCTCAGGGTCAAAAATAACAAATGACCCCAATCTGTCAAGAAAATAAGAACTGTCAAGTTTTTTGATAGTTCAGCATAAATATTTATAGAACTTCATGCTTCATAACACTCCATGTCCTTATATTAGCTTTTTATTCCTTAAAAATACAGAGGCAGGAGGAAAGCTTTAAAAAGGCTTGGATGAAAACAATCTAGTCAATCAAGACCAGACAAAGAGCACAGCGTGGCTTCCTGACATCTGGGGTGCTGCAGTTTTGGCAGGAGAAGGGTGGCTACAAAGTAATGTCTCCATTTCCCCCAGACTATTTGGGGTACATTTCATTTCAAATTAACTTTGATGTCTCTCCCATTTGAATTTGCACTTACGAGGGACTCTGTGGCTGCACAAGAACAAAAACAGTGATTACGTTGTGCTGGTATGAAAGGAAATAAAGGCTCGTGTCACCTGGGCTGTGCTGTCAGATTGGCTCCATGGGGCACTTCTGGTACTAAAAAAAGCCACGAGCTGCAACTGCCAACATCAGACTGAGCAGTGACATTTCTGCTACACACCTGAACTTGCAGAGTGTTACCTTATTTGTTCCTATGTATGTACCTTACCATCAGTAACAACCTGAGCAGTCTTTTGATGTCAAACACAGGTCTCTAAAGGGAAGTATGCAAGATTAAGTTCACATGTTATCTTACCAGGCCACCAGATTGAAAAAGTAAACCTGGGATGGATGGATGGATGGAGAAAAATCTCAAATCTATTATTCTCAGACGTCAATCACAGCACTGCCTTCAAGGTAATGCTGCCAAAGTTGAAAGAACATGATGCACATCTCAAGTTTGCTTTCTTAGCTAAGTATGTTCAAGCAGCACCAGTATATAACACTGCACCAAGAGAATTCATCTTTAAGTTTTCAGACATCTGAAAGCTGTAAGCAAATTGCATGAGGAAGGGTAAAAGATATAATTGTGTGGCTGCTCCACAGTCACTGTCCACATATAAGCTTCTACTGGCAAGGACTACTACATAGACATGGAAGACAGCCAATAATGTGACCTTGCATGATGGGAGCCAATTCACCTTCCTAATCACCAAGATCCCAGGAAGAAATTGCTTTTTAATCTCTTGGTTGTTCACATAGATGTAGGCTGTTGCTTGCCACAGAAGAGCATGACTCAGCCTGACAAACTCAAGTTGTTCCTGGTACATCCTAGGGTTCTGGTGATGACCTTGTGATAAATCAGCTCTCTGTACAGCCAGCCACGGAGAGGGTACAACAGTGGGCCCTCAGCAGACAGTTAAGGCATCAAACAGCATCCTATTGACATGGTCCAAGCTCATTTTCCCAAGCAAGCACCAGAGCCAGGATTTATTCCCATCTTTTGATAGGAGCAGAAGACAGAACCAAGTTCAGGGGAAAATGGGTGCTGCCCTATTACCTCCCTCCTTATTTAGCAGGTCAGATACTGCAATTCTCCAGTTCTCAGACTCTCCACATACAGGAAGACAATTACATGAAACCAAAGGCTGAAGGATTTTTAGATTTAAGCTTTAACAAAAACCCGACTTTACAGCAACAAGCAAATCTAGTATTAGTTTACAAAGCAGTTATGCAGAATTTACAGTATTAGATTCCATTATCTCTCCAGCCTTTTAATACTATAACTACTTCTGAACAAAAGCGTACTGAATTTCAAAATCCTTGTCTTAAATCTTTACCAAGTCAAAGCGTAACTCCAGTATTTACAGAGGAACCTAAGTGCATTTTTACTTTACTGACTTGCATTAGCCAGTTAGGGACAAAAGCTGAACAGTGGATTATTTTGTTAACATTTATCTATGTATTGCTAAGACAGTCTATCTCCCGATTAAATGAAAGCAATTTTTTCCCCTCTGTCAGCTCCGGGAATGGTGCTTTCACTCCTTGCATGCACCAATGCTGCCATCTCCTGGTAGGATTCATGTTGGAACCAGATTCCCGGTTCTGATCCATGCCAGGACTCACCATGAAGAGTAACCGGTTCAATTGAAGCCTCAAAAAAGCACCTTTAACTCAACACAAAGCCTCTTCTCACAGACCGATTTCAACAGAGTGTTTCAGTATATCTGAAACCTGCTCCTGCGTGGCTGTAGCTAATGGAAAATAAGATCTGCTGCAAACGGCACCAGGAACCTGCACAAAGCCTTTTGCCTGGGCTCACCAAAGTTTATTGGAAACACCTTGTCTCAAAACACCAAAGTACTTAAAGCTGGAGCAGCTGTTCAGAATTAGGTAATACTCATCTAATTCATCAGCACATGGCTACTGAGTATTCGTCTCTAGACAATGACACAACACATAATGCAAAAGAACAAGAAGGGGATAGCTCTGCTTACAAGGGTTTGGTGCAACTAGGTCATCCAGGCCTTGATGATTCAATACCCAGTGAATCACAGAGTAATAGGGTTTGGAAGGGACCTCGAGAGGTCATCAAGTCCAACCCCCCTGCCAAAGCAGGTTCCCTAGGACAGGTTGCACAGGTCGGTGTCCAGACGAGTCTTGAATATCTCCAGAGAAGGAGACTCCACACCCCTCTGGGTGTGCAAAAGCTGCATGACATACATGGCTCACTGCTCATTCAGGGAAGAGCGCAGCAAACACAGCCTACCACAACAATCCCTGAAGAAAACTGCCAACCAAATATTTTTAGGGTTTTTTTTGGTTGTTTGGTTTTTTTAATGCTTTTGTGATTAATGTGACAAGGAATTTGTCACAGTAGATGGTTGGAGTAGAAAGACCCCCTTGTATGGCTACTGCAAATTCTGGAGTAAGCATTTATCTGCAAACCACTATGACACCACTTCTAGTTCAGTAGCAAGTCCTTGCTCCTCTATCCAGTATGTTCTGTTCTTTAGGCAATGTCAAACATAAGACAATGACATCTTTAGAAAATAACACAACTCCTCCTGGTCTTCAGAGCTATATTATAATCCAAATATTAACATATCCCATTTAGTTAAACAACCTTTTGCTTCCATCCTTTGTGCTCCAGGCTAACCATTTTCTACATGACTGGTTTTGTAGGATTTAGTAGAGATTCAAAGAGAACACGAGCATTTGTTTTTAGGCAGCTATGCTCCAGTTTGACCACTAAGGCTTCAGGCATGATCTGTGCATGAAATGTATCCAGAAATATTTGAAAGAAGACAGAGCAGGTGCTAGAGTTGCTACTAAGGGCTTAGGCAGGGTATTTACATCGGGTAGATGCATGGCAGGTTTTTCTCCAAATTGGGGAGGCAGCTTTGTACCTCTAAGGAGAGCACAGCTTGAGAAAGCATTTCCTTATGCAGCCTGGCATGCACCTTGCACAGATGATCATCTGACTCCCTCTCAAAAGCTCCTACAACCACACTGGCTGAGCACTTCTTATCTTTAATAAGAGACAGATAATTACCCATGCTTTTAATACAAGCCACTAAAGGGCAAAGACTATGAGCCCATTCTGTTAAGATGCTGGCACCTGATGTGAAGCTGCCTAACAAGTTGATTTATTCTCTGCACTAACTTAGGCTTGGGTGAGGATCAAGACCAAATTTTTTCCACTTAGTATTTAGCAAGCCATTCCACTACAGGGCAGAAGAGTAGTCTGAGGACAGAGAACTATTCTGGAATATGCTTGTGGCTGATGATTCAGGACCCTGACACTCAGTGACTCTGAGCAAATCTCCAGACTGTATGGCTAAACCTACTTTTAAAATTGAGTATAGAAACATACAGTAAACTCAAAATTACACTTTTCTGTGTTGCAGCTTTAAACTCCTTAGAACACTATCAAAAGGATTTTAAATTTCCCGTGCAAGAGGTGAGTTTTAGTGACTATCTGAGCAGGCTAGAAGCTTTAATTGATGTTCACCATATAAATAAAATTTAATATTTAACACAGATTTATAATTATTATAATTTATAATCTGTGTTAAACACAATTTAATATTTAAAGGAACATACCTGGGGAGAGTTACATTTAAGTGTCATTTGCCTAAATTTATTCTTAATCAATTAAGAATCTAATTTATGACACTATACAACTTTCTATCCAGAGAACAAAGACTTTAAACTGAACCTCACAATACCTGTACAAGATAACCACTAACCCATCTGGGAGAAAAACCTGAAGCACAAATATGACAAGCAGCAGGCTATCACTATCAAAGGATGTATGATTATGCTGCTGATCTAGTAACAAAATCCTAGTCTCTCACTCCGTTCTTGAAGGTCAGAAGGACTGCCTGCTCCAACATAACGTAGAAAGAAAAATGGAGCAACTTTTAAAACCCCATTCAAAGAGAAAAAGCAATAAAGATGTTTCTGGTGTGCTGGGGTGTTTGGGTTGGGTTTTTTTTTTTAAGTACACTCTGCATTAACCCTGTCCATACTCCTGCAGACAACAGCTACCTTACAGCTCAGGTTTGGTTTGATGGTTTTTGTTTGGTTTATATATAAAAAAATGCTGCTTCTCAAAATAGGCAATAAACAAGAAATTGAAATTCTCAGATTGTCAATGTCAGATGCTCCCTTCTAATTAAGTTACTATTTTTAATCTGAAACATGGAAAATAACCTTTTCCATTCCTCGTAAAACTGAATGATTAAAATAATAGGCAAGTTTAAATTAAGAGATCTTAAATTGCACTGATTTTCTTTGGATCCTGAAAAATAAGGGGAAATTTCCCTCTTGGGTCAAGTCAGCTCTCAACAAACCACGTATTCAGCATCACAGCTTTCCACGCCTCAAACTCTGTAAGTTTCAGTCTGGTTCTTCACATCTCACTGATTCCCCTCTCCAACAAAAGAGGGTGGAAAAAATGAATTTTTTCAATGCAGTATTATGAGATTAGCAAAGTATTTCATCCTCCAAATAATTGTCTCTAATATCTGGTTACAATTCGTGGATTGTGAATGTTAGATAGCAGTGGAGGTGGGGAGCATAAAATGTATCTGTAGACAGAAGATTAACGGCCTCACCCTTTCCACCACCAGGAAAATTAACAGAAAATTGTGGAAATGTGAAATACATTATTCAATTGCATATTTTCTTTGAACAGAGAAGCCTAAACTGCTGTAATTATAGACCTATAACAGCTCAAACACCAATAAACCATCATCTAAATAATTGCTGCCCTATTGACCGAGACAGAACAAAAATATGATTTTCTGTGGTCTCTAATTTGCTGTGGGTCACAACTCAAGTTGTGAACAAGCCTTTCCACGGCTGTTTGTCAGCAGGCTGTACTACCTGCTACAGCACAACTGAAGTGGAGAATTGAAGCATTGGCACCTATTTTAATGAGGAAATTGTATCCAGGAGCAACAGAAACTGCCCAAGATTTGTACTGTCTG
This sequence comes from Porphyrio hochstetteri, assembly GCA_020800305.1. Lineage (NCBI taxonomy): Eukaryota > Metazoa > Chordata > Aves > Gruiformes > Rallidae > Porphyrio > Porphyrio hochstetteri. The sequence goes on along the minus strand of CM036916.1, from coordinate 11,575,737 downwards.
CTATCAGTTTCTGCTTTAAGTGCCAGTGAAAAAGCTTCATCTTCAAAGTAAAACCTCAGAATATGCTAATCTTATTTTCCCCCTCCCACACTCAGGAGCAGCACTGATGGGTCCTTCCAGCAGTTAAATTCAGTCCTGTGCAAAGCTGATGGGGTCAGGAACAGGTGACTCCACTCCTAATTGAAACCCCCTGGAGAGAACAAGTTTTGACTAATGGGCTTTGGATGGGAAAGTTTAGACAATGCCAAGATCTTTGTCCCATCTTTTCCTCTGAAAGACACAATAGAGCCTTCATTAATTTAACTGCAGCTCCCCTGTATGCTGGCAGGAAACATTTCTTCAAAGAGCAATCTCACCCAGCAAGATCCCTCAGATCTCAGTACTTCCCCGAGCTTAAAAACATATTATTTCAGAGATAGGACCATTCACAGGGCCTGAATATAACAAGTATTTGGAAAACCAGAGCTTCTGCACAAACATTTTCAACTTCCTCCAAGTTCCCACCTGTGGTGGTTCAGCCCCAAGCAGTGGCTGAGCACCACACTCCACTCACCCCCGGAGAAAGACAGAGCCCCCATGGGTTGGCATAAGGACAGATTACTGACAAAAGCACCGTGAAAGGGGAACAATAACAGCCCGCGGCAAGTTTCACTCACACCCGGTGATAACGGTACTTTACCAACCTGAGGATAACGCAGAGTACTGCACCCACTCGAGGGCCGACCAGACCCAGCCACACTCAGACTGCACTGGAAGCACCCAGCAGCACCCCTCCCCAACCAGCCCCTTTTATGTGGGAGTGATGTCAGGTGGTGTGGAAACAGTCTGCGTTAACTCAGCTCACCTGGGCTAACTCAGCTCATCTGGGCTGGCTGCTCAGGAGGTTAACCCTGGCCTGGCCAGAACCAGGACACCACCTTAGATGACTCCACCTGGAATCTGCAGAACTGTTTTGCAGAGCATTATTTCACCAAAGTCAGCTCCTTATTACTGCTTTCCAGAGCATCATCTGCACCCACCACATGCTTCTCCCTTCAAAACAGCCATTTTGGCTGAGCCTTTTCACTCCAGCTGCAAGCCTTGAGCTGGCTCCTTGTCCATCACTTCAGTAGCCCTCTCAACACGGGCATCTGACCCTCTCTCAGATTTCCCTTCCCAGGTGTGACTCTCCAGTTGCTCATCTACATGCCCTGTACCTTGCTGTGGGCTCCCTGCCTACCTCTCCATCAGCCATGTCAGGTAAACCTTGGAAAACTTCATCCTCACACAGTGGAAATATATGCCGAGCTCTCTTCACAGCAAGGAGACTATTACCCCAATTATAGAAATTAAGAAAGAACAGGGAAAGTCCATGAAGCTGACAAAGCTTACACTAAATACAAGAGTACTTCACCCCGAAGACATTGTGAAAGTTTGCATGCTTTGCGTAACTAAATTGGTCTTTTAAAAGTTTAATCAGTGTATTGTTTCCTTTTTAAAACTAAACCTAAAACTTACCAAAAGTGGCCTGTTGTTATGCACACCTCTCTTGTGCTCCAGCACAGACTAAGTGTCCCACAGATTTTGAGGTTCCTCAGTCCAGTCACAAGCAGATGGTTTAAACTCAAGTGGCAAAAATGACACAGAAGAATAGCTTAAAAAAAAAAATCTTAGTTGATGCTTGAATCATAAATTGCTACCACATTTAAACACTGAAAGCCTTAAAGCCAAAGAAGAGTAGACCTTTAACTCAACCTGCAGAATTGTCTGCAGGATCCAATCTACCGCAGCAACTCTGCCACCACTGAGAGTCTGTTAAACTTATTATAAAAGGCTTAAGAAACTAATCACATCCACCAGCCAAACTGTTCTTTCAGCAAAAGTAGCATGGTGCATCTCATCCAGCATAAAACTGTTTCCAAGGAGCCAAGTGGGGTCAGGCTGTGTTACAGGAGGACAAATGTTAATGAGATTCCAGGCAAGAGAACACAGGCAGTATTTTCAGAAAACACATTAAGTCTCCTGTTGAAAGATGACTGGTATTTTACAATTTGTTCAGTCTCTTGGGGTTATATTGGCCCAGAACATGGAAATTTCAACTGCGTTGTATTATATCAAGTATTTTCCTTTAATTGATCCCTTACTCTTTCCACTTTTCACTTAAAGAATTATGGGCTTGTCCACATATGGAGTTATTCAGAAATAGTTATTCCTGACAAGCCCTGTACAGAACCTTCCTTTGGAATAATCTTACCTTAAACTATCTCAGACATTTCCAAAGCTGACTCTAGTACAGTATGTTGCAAGCCAAGAAATCCATCAGGAAATACTTTTAAATTATTTATTTCTCACTTACACTCTTTAACCCAAATTAGCTTTCCTCTATAGACACTATGAGCTACAAATATTTCTAAATCAACAGAATATCAACCTTAGGACAGAAAGAAAAGATGACAACAACCATCAAGCTTCTAGTCTGTGCTGCAAAGCAGCACGTCCTCCAAGACCCAAACCAGTAGCTAACACAGCCTCGGAAGGTCAGGTGATGAAGTAGCAATACACGCAGTTAACATGGAGCATACAAGAGAAGCCAGTGTGGGTGGCTGGTTAGCTGCTTGACAGTTCTTAATTTGCTGTTTCAGCCTTTAATTGTATGATGTATTTCTTGGCAGCATTTGTGGATTCATGCCTCCATTCATCTTTATTTACAAGCAATTTCCAGCTGCAGCTCTAATTTGAGTTTCCATCCACTCTAACTATGCTCCTTCTCCACTAGCTTTCAATGGCAGCGGTCTCACCTTCACAAACAGCTTGCAACCACTGCTCAGCTATGCTTCTGCATAACAATTTGTCAAAAATTCTGCAGCATCTGTATTGCAGACCTGACCTCACCTAGACTAATTTATGATTATTTCAAAATCCACCACTATTACTTCAAAAGACCTGCTACATTGTTGCACTCTCCACCACTGATCCTCCCCCTCTACTCTGCCCTGGTCAGGTCCCACCTGGAGTATTGTGTCCAGTTCTGGGCTCCCTGGTATAAAAAAGACAGGGATCTCCTGGAGAGAGTCCAGAGGAGGGCTACGAAGATGATGAAGGGCCTGGAGCATCTCTCCTATGAGGAAAGGCTGAGTGTAGCTGAGACTGTTTAGCCTTGAGAAAAGAAGACTAAGCGGGGAAATGGGATGCAGGGGGAAATGACCAGCCCCTTTTCAGTGGTCTTTGGGGACAGGACAAGGGGCAATGGCTGTAAGTTGGAGCACAGGAAGTTCTGCACCAACATGCGGAAGAACTTTTCCCCAGTGAGGGTGACAGAGCTCTGGGACAGGCTGCCCAGGGAGGTGGTGGAGTCTCCTTCTCTGGAGATATTCAAGACCCATCTGGACGCCAACCTGTGCAATATGAGCTAGGGAGCCTGATTTGCCAGGGGGGTTGGACCTGATGATCTCTCAAGGTTCCTTCCAACCCCTATGATTCTGTGACTGCTCATCTTTCCAGGGTCAGCACATTCCCCTTCAGCACAATAGGCAGAGTTACACCCAAAATGACAGGCACCAATCAAGGAAGATAGTAAAAAAGCTTAAGTACTGTAGAAGAGTTCCCAGACTTTGCCTGCTATCAGGCTTTGGATACTACTTTGAGTACTGTGGTCTGTCAGCCTGTGCTACACTGATTGAGAAGAGATAGGACACAAAGCAGAAAATTAGGTTTTCTGGTTTTGAACAGTTTTGTCCATTTCTTAGTTCAGTTCTTAGAAAAGAGATAGTTAAAAATTCAAAGCCATTAGCTCAAAGTCTAGACACAATTAAGTGCTAAATCACCTCTTCGCTGCAGCAGAGAACTGTTGATTTAGAAGCAAATCTCCCTAGAGCATCTGACTTGCCGTTGAACTGAAGAGTCACAGCTTCCAACATGCAAGTTTTGGAATTTCAAATAGCTAAAACCTTAACTCCATGTTTGATGTAAGCAGCAGTTTCACCTCTGCTATATTGGGTTCCTGCAAGCTGATCTACTAGGGCTTATAATGGTGCAAAGCCTTGAGCAATTATCCTGCTGGAGATCTTTCATGACATTACTGTCAACTTGTCCGAGTCATGCTTCCACCTTTTCCTCAGAACAGGCATTAATAGAACTTTATTTCCTGACCCAGCCAGTTACTCTTATGGCAGTCATAACAACATACCTTTGGATGTTCCTATTCTATTCAACTGAAGCAAGTTAGCTGTTCCAGAAGTTACTGCCAGACCAGGTGGAAGAAGAGGCTGACTGTGGGCAGAAAATAAGTGAAATGCCTTTTTTTTTTCTCCAGACAAAGAAAACCCTATCCTGAAAATAATGTAAAACATGAACTTTCATTCTGTATTTGAATTAGAAGCACACTCAAAGTGTCATTCTACAGAATCATGTTCTGTAAACTTGCTTGCATTTGGGCTTGCTTTGTCTAAGAAACAAGATAGGACTAGTACAGAAAGCTAGCTGAAATCCCCAGAAAGAGAACTCCTGCATTAAGAAGCTTCCCTATTTGATCCATCCCAACAGCAGATTAAAAAATTCCCAAGTTATTAATAGTGAGGGTCAGATGCTAATCACAGATGAGCCACAAACTTTGCTTTCATCACCGAAGTGTCTTAAGTGGCAACACAGTGGGAAAACAAATGAGCTTGGCATTTCACCTTGCAAACACCTGTCCTCACCTTGCCCAGGGGAGCCACATGGTCCCCTCTCCCTAGGGACAGGACAAACATTTGGATGTTTCACTTCAAGTTGACTCAATATCCCTCTGTCCTCCAATTTTGGAAATAAGTTAAATGTGAGGACATGCCAAAATTCTTCTCATTGAGGACAGCCAAGCCTGTCCTCTTCAAAGGGAGCAGTCCCTATCTAAGCATTCAGAGCTGTCTCAGAACACAGCCAAGGTTTGCAGCTTTTCCTAGGAGGTTAATGCTCCACCAAAGCCTACTATGTACCCCAAGTTTTAGCAGTCGTGCAGCCAGACCAGAAACACCTTCTAGACCCATGAACTTTTCCAGCCAGACAGGTGAGGAACCTAAAGTATCATGGCTACATCAACTTAAAAATTTAACAGGATAAACAAATGCAGGTACAGCCTCACTAATATGACTCGGCAGCTCCCAGGATCCAAGTTACTCTGATGCTACAGCATACTCTGCAGACACACCACTTCTCTGCAAATAACAGTAATCCTGAAGTACACTGGGAACTTACACAAGGACAAAAGCAGCTCAATAACTTCATCTGGTAATTTACTTCCAGAGCATATTCATTACTGCCAAAACACAGGACATCCACCTCCCATCCTGGTCTCCAGTCCTGCCCTACACTTTCTCTCACAAGTGAGTTTGCTTGCCCGACAAAGTAGAATAATAAGAGACAAGTGACCAGAAATAGCCAATCAAAAATAAAAGGTCAGAAAGATAAGAGTGATCCTGGTATTTACAAGCAATAGCCCAAAACTTTTACTCAGTATCTTGCAGAGCTCAGATTGTAACCATAACAATATCTAAATATTAGATGGAAAAGGCTGTTGTCAGCAAGCTTCTCTAGAGTGCGATCCAAATGACTTTATTCTCACCTCCACGGAAAAGCCAGCAGGATGTAAAATTAACTGAGCTGGATCCAACCACTTTGGCACTCATGAAGGAAACCTCATCGGTCAAACTGGGACAATCTTAAACTTCTCCCATAAAACCATGTTTGCAGACGGCTGGTGGGGGAGGCCCAGAAGGGGACTTCTCTTTGTCAAAGATTCCTGTAATTAATAGTATACGCTGTCATATTAAACTGGCATTAAAAAATTCTCTACGAATCAAGCTGGAGCTAGACAATTAACTCTGGATCTGCAAGTGGCACCTGTTTACTATTTAAAATGGGCACTATGAGGTTAAAAGTACTGCTCCTTCTCATAGTTATTTACACTGCCTTAGAATATTAAAAGTAAGATTTTGAAACATCTGGTTTTCCTTTCCACTCCCTATGATATCATGTTTTTCCAAGCACATTTGGCAGCTCACCGTAAAGATACAGGCAGACTAAACATACAGGGCAACGTAGAGTCAAGATGAAAAATTCCAAAGCCCTGGATGCAGTAAGCATGTTTCCTATCTCCAAATTTCAGTTATACAAGTGGTATAATAAGGGTTTTCCCCTCTTGGTAACTCACCTATTCTTCAACTTTCTTCCTTGATGAGATACCATGTATCTGCCCTCTAGAGTTTTGGCTGTCTTTGTAAGTAATTTTGCATGTATTATGGGATACTCAGAATCCCATAGAGAAAAGTCATAGGAAAAAATAATTACGTTTAACAGGGTCAGATTTTATAGGTACTTTATCCCACTCTGGTAGATGAGATTTGCCTCCTATATTCCTCCTGCCGAAAAGAAAACCCCCTAAAACCACTACAGCCACTGCTTGGTTTTGTAACTACCTCCCTGGAACTGGGAAATTGGACCAAAGTAGCTCCAGGGGACTGTTTCCCATAAATTTACACAGGCTGTAAACAACATGGAAGAGCAGCTGTTATAAAAACTAAGAGCTCCCATTTGACTGATTTCTCCCATATATGTTAAAATATCTTGATGCAACCTTTGCATTCTTTCTTTTTTACCTATTTTATTATTTTTACTGGGTCACATTCAACACATAGATTAGTCAGTATTAACATACCTTTACACTTAGCACATACTCACATTTTATTGATGCGCAAGAAGGTAGTTCGCTCCTTTATGCTCACCAGTGAAGGAGCAGCAAATCTAGAAATCCAGTACGAGTTTCTTGCTCTAAATCTTAATTTCTCCATTTCGTAAAAAAGACAGTTTGGAAATAGAAAGAGATGCCTCGGAAATCTTAACATGACAGAGTCTTTGGCTTATTATTTCACATTTAAAAGCAATTTGTATCACAGTAATTACTAAAGGGTACAAAGGAAGAAAAGTACGTATTAAAAAAACTACTGACAAAATAATAGTCCCAGTGGTTATGCCCTGATTAAAACTTAATGACTAATCAATAAAACTATAATTGTATCTTTCACCCTGATGCAATTTAGAGTCATTTATATATTTCTATTGATCTGCTAAGACTTTTATATAAAACAAATGTGAGAAGATCTTGCTTTGTGCTATTTTTATTACAGGTTTGTTGCAGCAAATCTCTAAATCCCCATCTCAATTATTTTACAGCTTAGTTCTCCCATCACACCAAGAGGAGAAGAAAAGCTAGCAAAAAGCAGAATCTTATTAGCTGAAAAATGGCTGTTACAACAGTGCAGTTTTCACACTTTAATGTTAGATTGCCATTTCAGCTATGCATATATATCACTATGTATTTTTTAATATATATACACATATAAATATTATTTCTATATATTAAAGTAGCAAGAACCAAGCACATGAGACAGCCCTGTGCAACTCATTTAACTATGCTGCATCTCCATCAGCCTGAAAATCCAAGCAGTGAATGACTGAGCTTTAAGGGTCAGAAGACTACAGACCACCTTGGAAAAAACAGGCAACATGTTCTGTAATCATGCAAGGAGTCATCTGCAGCCAACTGTTCTTTGGCTGATGATGATTAGGTTACCCAGTTACACTTTTCTCACAGAACCTTGACAAGCAGAGAAAGTATACTATAAATAACCACTTGCAAAAAGAGATCTTTTCTTTCCAGTGGATTTTATCACAGCACACTGCCAACTCTTCATGAGCCCAACTGTCATTTTCCTTGAGTCTGAAAAGGCATTGGAGAAGCTTGAAACACCTCTTGGATCTGCTGTTCCATGAGATATTAGGCAAATGAGGACTTTAAGGGCTAATGGACTGCCCTAGTGGGGAAGAACCTCTTGCTGATTTCTAGCAGCCTTTACAGAATTCCCATAGAAATAAATTTTGTGCTTTGCCTTACCGTAAAAGTCCTAACCTGACAGCACAGGCTCTAATCAAGGTCAAAAAGAATCGGCCTGAGGCAGCAACACAAGCATATCCCAGCCAGCCCTCAATCCATCACTCTCTATCTACTCCTGCCTATAACCACTATCAGAGCAGTTAGTAGGTGCTGCAGTCACCTATCTTCACGCACTTGGTGTGTTAAATTAAATTTCCTGGCTATGTTACATTCAATCTAACCAGTACTGTTTCCACAGAGGAATAAAAATTACTTGGGAATCAAGGCTGGACCTGCAGGGAGAGCTGAACTATTCCCACGGGAAACAGCTAGGTTATGCTGCTGTAATAGTGAGGTACCTGGTGCTGAGCTAAAATGGCATAGATCACTCCACACTCCTGCAGTGTGAGCTCAACCTACAAGAAAGCTAAGCCACTGCAGGGAGTGTAAGAACACAGCTCCCTGTAATGGAGAGAAAGGAGGCAGTGTCATGAGAGGTGACAAAAATCCAGTTAATAGAAGCAGAATATGGAACCACAGACACAATACATTTCTCTGCCCAACATCACAGGCTAAGTTTAAGTTGGAGAAGTCAGAAAAGCTAGTTTCATATAGCCCATTTCCCTCCCCAAAACTTGTGAGGACACAGCTATTCACACTCCATTTCATCACTGCAGTGCCAGAAAACACCCAGTGAGACAAAAGCAGAAGAAAGGAGGTGGACAGTGCTGGCAGGAACAGCAAGGGACTGTTCACAGCCGAACACCCAGCCCTTGAACACTGCCAAGGCACTGTGCCAGCCACCTCCACAGTTAAAAACAAGAGAAGTATCTGGGGAAAGAAGGAATTTGCTGAACCGGGAATGTGTTTCACTCAGCTAACCCAAAGCAACCTTGCTCCTTTTGTTTGCAAATAACCTCAGAAACAGCTTTTAAGAGCACAATATTCAAGCTTCTATGATAAGGCACGTAGATAAAGTCATCAGTATTTACTTGTAGAGAAGTTTCTGTCTGGATGAGACAGGAATAGTCATCCTTTGATCACAAGTAGCATTCTCTTACAACACTTGCTACAGTCTATTTGCACAAGAAGTTCCTGTTACAGAGTGTCATGTACAAGCTCTTGCCAGAGCTAAACTTGCAACTCTGTAGATCTACAGGTTGTCCAGTCATCCTAGCATCCCATGTCAGCAATAAAATTAACTTTATGATCTTAAACTGGAGTATGAAGTCACTTTCAATTACAGCCTTGACATTTCCTTAGTATGGAAAACTTTTCTTTCTCAAAAAAAAAAACCAACCAACTCTAAGAACTGGACAACATAAGCTGGGAAACAGCCTAGGTATACCAGGTTGGAAAGGCAGGAGGGCAAAAGGTGTTTTGTTACTTAAATTTAGCAGGTTAATGCTATTTCATTTGTAACTTAGAATATAGAGCAAACAATCAAGAAAACACCCACCCATGCACACAATTAATTTCTGCAAAGTCCATAGTGTTAACAAAGCAAAGGCAACCTAAGCATTAAAACAAGAGATGTTTCTCTTGTGACCTTCCTTAATGGTCTTCTAAAGTGTTCGACCAAATTTAATCCAAATTATTCTGGGCACTGTATGAACCCAGGCACAGCAAGCCCTTACTGGCAGCTCCAGAACTATGCTATAAAAAAACTAATGGATTTAATGAATAAGAAACACAGTAACTTTTCTGAGAAGCTGGAGGAGAGTTTTCAAGAAGCTTGTATGTGGCTAGTATTTTCATTACTCACATGTATCTTTATCCTGCAAAAACCCAACCAATACACTAAAGTAAGGGCTACAGCCACGAGAGAGACCATGTGAAAAGCTGTCACAATACATACAGATGTCCACCCCAAGGGAAAAGGCTTCACTGGATTACCTGTGACGTTTTTTAGCAAGACAGACTTCATCAGGAAAACATTACACATCAGTAAGTGAAGTTACGCAGTTGCCCTGCCCCAGCACTTTGTACAGCCACTAGAAACATCTCTTTATAAATACAATAAAATACTTTGGTAAATGGTGTTGGCTGAATGTGAATGCACAGAGGGATAGTGGGAGATAAAAATATGTATTAGTTAATACTGGTTCTTACACACCAAGGTGCACGGGTTTCAGATGATGGCACTGACCTACTTTACATATAACATTATTATCTCATGGCTATTCTTAAAATAACAAATCCTTTCCATGTCTACCTCAGATGAAGCTGGAAGGCTGTAAAAGCCTTTCTTGAACGGTAACACCAATGCATGACTACTGCAAGGATAAGGTGTATTCATGTTTTAGGACAACACACGCTTCCACAATCTACTGACTTCACAGGATGAGCCAATATTCCACTAACAACTGTTACTCACTTGTTTACACACTTTGAAATAACCCTTACAAGTGCCAATGTCTCATCTAAAAAAAGTAGTACTTTTGTAATAACAGTCACAAGCACAAAGATGATCAACACTCAAAAAAAGGTATGACACCAAACTGGAGTTTCCATAACTGAATTATTTCCTCTCCTCCCACAAACACACAATACAGAGACTCCTTGCTTACCACTTCCCCAAGTGAGGCGGCCACCATGTGTGCTGCTGGAGTCAAGTAAGACGTAGAGTCATGGTGCAGCAAGGATTTCACATTCTCATAGGTGATAAAAAACGCAGCAGCTGAAATTCAAGAATACATGCAGTCATTGAACTGCTCCTCCATCACAGAGGTAGCACAAAAACATTTACAGATGGATTTTGTTACCTATTGTTCTGCAACTGTAGTTGAAGACAGGATATTTTTGCTCAAACCAGTATAACAGTATCAACACATTCTGGGGGATAACTCCTTCAAAGTTCATGTTCCTGATGACTACTGGCAAACCTCCCATTAATATTAAATCATCAGGATTTATGGCAATATTTAGTATGGAGATGAGGAACAATGCGTTTGTTAGTCATGAATATCATCAGTTTAACATTTTTCACTTCAGCTCCATAAAAAAATTCTTCCAAGTTGCTAAAGGACTCATAAAAGTCCTGTCCAGTGAACAAGAAACATACAAAGCTGAACTAAAGCATTGCAATACGAACAGTCATCTACAAAGGCACTTGCACCTTAAGGGTTACTCCTTCTCCTAAAGATAATTCCAGTTCTCGGTAATATGTTGGAAAGATAAAACTACAGTTCAGATTTTGAAGACATAAACCCTGAAAAAAAATTACATGTCTTGCGGGGGTACAGATTTTAATTGTAAAGAAGGGCTACGTGAATTGCCTTCTGCTAATCAAAAGATGCTTATCACCTCAAAAGCAGATAACAGAGCAGACAAGATAAAGAACTGAATTTTTTAATATCATCTTATGAAGGACATCAAACATCTGAAGGTGTCACTGGATTTGTCACCAAAGTTCTCCTAACATTTACTACTGACAGAATCACTTGCTGCTTTTTATGTCTCCCTACAAAGACAAAACGGACAAAGCCATTAGGAATCTTAGATGCCTTTTCTCTGCAGGGACTACAAGCATTTACTTTTGTAAAGCCTCAGCTTCAAAACAGTATTTCCTCATTTTAAGTGTTGTAGTTGTTTCCAGAAGAAAAAAAAAAATGGGGCTAGCATCCCCAGGGTAATTAGCTCAAAGACCTACAGTGCTCAAGCACTTTGAATTTTGATTCATTTCCAATGCCATGAAAGAGTGGGTCATGACAAAAGTGTCTAGGGCAAGCAAGACTCAAGCCCTCTTTGGCACCTGGAAATGCTTTAGGGTGCCCCTGTAAGGGGCAGGCTTATAAGATATGCCCAGTAGTGCTTCCAAGAAATAAGAATTGCTTTTCCTGCAGGAGCAGAAGCCACAGACATGAACGTCCTATACTACATTAGTTCCCAGTTCAAGATGATAAAGCATAATCCAAAGAAAATTTACCATTTGGAAAGGATCCTATAGCAGTGGAAGGAACACCAGCGTAGATGCCATGAAAGCCACCAGCCTTCCTAAATCCTTGGGGACTCTGCAGCCTGGTTTTTACAGTATCCAGGGGGAAGAGGATCAAGTCAACAAAGACGCCAGCAACTCCACCAGCCTTCAAGACAAAATCATTAAGTGCATCAATATTCATTGGGGTGAAGCTGTGGTGCTTATGTAACTGAGCCATGCCTAAACCTGCTGGCCACATCCTTCCTGAGATCAAATTATAAACTGATAGCCTTACAGAGACCTAAATAGCCATCACAAGGAAGCTTCAACAAAAGAAAGTAATAGAATATACAACTTTTAAACCTTTTTTTAAGGTATTTTCAAACTAACCTTGATGCTTTGAATAGTACAAGCAAAGCAATGCAACACTGGCTCCCTAAAAGCACAGCAGGGAATGCCAGTTATCAAAATGACATAGCACAGAATGACCAACGCCTGCAGGAAGTTGTGTGATAACATCAGGGAGAGACAGAAGCAATTCTGCTTCCCTCTAAGCATCTCTAGAAAGTACATTCACATTTTCCTGGCAAGCTCCTTAATTTAAACTGTTCCTCCCAATTTCCTTTGTTGAACAAAGCCTGAAGTCGAAGCACTTCATTTTCTTTTGCTGGCAAAATTACATGGGGGAAAAAAAAAATCATATTAAGCAAAGATGTTTTCAAAGTAGTAAGGGAAAGAGTAAGGTTTAGTCAAAAGCAGTTTCAACTACAGCTCAATCTTTTTACAGTGTCTGTTTCCAGGTTACTTTTTTTAAAATTAAAAAAAAAATCTCCAGAACATGATTGACCTGCAGAAAAGAATTACTGGTCAAAACCAGGAGGAAGAGTCTGAAAGAAGTAGAAAAACTCCTTTAAAAAAAAAAAAAAAAAAAAAAAGAAGTACTGTTATCCAGAATAAAAAACACAGTTTGAGGTATGCCTCATACAGAACACCACACAAGAAACAGCTGCAGGGATTTGTAACTTTCCCTGAAAGCAGCTCACATCTGTGCTACTCTGAATTATTTTTTTTCAGTGCTAACAGGGTTCAGAGATGTGCTCACTATCTACTATTAAAGTTTTAATCAATAAGTTAATTACTCTTTTAATCTATTTGGCTATTTTGCATGCATTGATTTTTCTTCACTCTTTTTCATCAAAATCCTTATCTACTCAAAATAACATTGATCAGATTTAACCAGATTTAATCTAGCCATCTGTTAAGACATGAATCAAAAGTTACTAATTGCTTCTTTAGTTCTCAAAGTTCTGTATCTTAAGTGTCATTTAAATTCATGAAGCAGCTAACAGAGCACCTGCCAGAGGGTGATGATACCTGTGTGCTCACACCATCTGCAGCAAAACAGTAATGATTTTTAGATAGTGACAACTAAATTGCACCTTCTCCCCCACCATTTGGTCACAGCAGCATTATCAGAAATGGAACTGCTGAAAAACCATTACGGGAGTTGGTCATACCTGGATGCCCCATCCCTTAAGGCATTCAAGGCCAGGCTGAATGGAGCCCTGGACAACCTGGTCTAGATCACACCTGGAGGTTGGTGGCCCTGCCTGTGGCAGAGGGTTGAAACTCTCTGATCCTTGCGGTCCCTTCCAACCCAGAGCACTCTATCATGCCTGTTAAACTTAACTCCGGCAAAACAAGTAACTAGCACCAGGACCAAATCCAAACGCACTGACCCACACCCTCGCAGCTGGCAGCCAAGCACTCCCAAAGCATCCAGGGCCAAAAGCCGAAGGGCCCGGGCAGGCACAGGCCGGCAGCTCGTCCCATGCCAGCCCAGAGCACTATGTCCACACTCTCCCTGCCAAGCCAGGCTGCGTGCTGGGTATCGCCGTGCAGCCCCCAGCCGCAGGGCCCGGGGGCTCTACCTGCGCGCTGCGAGCGGGAAACGCAGCGCAAAGCGCAGAGGCCCAGCAGCGCAGCCGGGCTGCCGTCCTGGTCACGGCCCCTCCGCAACCCCGGGCAGTGGCTGAAGCCGCAGGGAAGGCGAAGCAAGGCACCGACCTCAGGCCTACGGGGTCGCCTTGACAACGGGCAGGCCCAGGCCCGTGTACTCACCGTCAAGGCCGCCCAGGACTCCCGCGGCTCCATGGAGGAGTGCTGAAGCAGGGTAGCGACACGACACAGCGCAGACTGCCTCTCCCTGCCACGGGACGGGACTAAACCCCTGGCTCTCGCCGTGCCCCCAGCGTGCGCACGGGCGCAGCCATATTGCTACACCTGACCAGCGGTCAGGCGGGAACGTGTCGTCACTGCGCCTGCGCGAGGGAGCCACGCATGCGCACGGCGGAAAGCGACGCCGCTGCCAGCAACTGTTCTCTGCTCTCTGCCCTCAGGGCAGACAGCTGGACCTTGAGCCTCACGTTGAGTCGTTTGCACTGGCAGGAGAGGGGCACGCATCAATAAACGTTAATTGCTTATTGCTTAATGCTGATTTCCCATGCGTTAGCGGCCGTGCCGCGCCAGAAAAGGCGGGAAGAGACCCAGGTGGCCACCCCAGTTGCTCCCACCCATGTCTGCTCTGAGGGGAAGGTGTTTCACAAGGCACCCGGGGCTTTTCTTCAGTGCGTGTCGGCAGTGTCCTGCTGACACCGCCCTGCGCAGGCTTCCCCAGGGCTGTTCCTCGAACAGCAGCTGGGAAGAGAGCCAAGGGAGAGGAATAAAGCCACCTGGCCAGAGTCATCTCTGTGGCAGTGGCTCCCTGGAAGGGAAAACACCTTTGTGCACTCCCATCACAAACACTTATTTTTTTCGTATTTGTGGTCCTGAAGCTGCTCCCACCTCCACTAAAGGGCATTCAAATCCACAGCGGTTTCAAAAGTTGCCAAGAGGACTTTGGCAGGGCCCCCACGCAATCCTCACCCAGCAGGAAACCACACTTGAATTTACGGGAAATGTGGTTCCAGGGGTGGAATAGGGGGTGAATGTTGGAGGGCAGTGTAGTGCATGCAGAGCTGGAAAATTGGCAGGCTTCAATTCAAGATTTCCTTGGCTGTGAGTGTATCACTTGGGATAATTTTTGGATCTTGCAGCCAAGGATGTGATGCTGCCTCACATTCTCAGCACCAGTAACCACCTTCGGGCAGCTCAGCTCCTCTTCATCAAACTGCGAAGGATGTTTGCAGGTGGGAAGCACCATGCCGCCTTGTCCTGTAGCATCTGCTCTCAGCAGCATAGTGATGGGCATCAAAGCAGAGTTACCAACTCCAGCAAATTCATTACAGCTGTCCTGCAATGGTGTGACTTTTCTGAACTGCCTCAGTCCCCAGAGACAGACAATGTTACAGTAGTCTTTTAATTTAATACTCATTTTCATTTCAGTTACAAGCTCAAAGTTCTGCAGGCTAAAGTAGGAGATTAATGTATTATATTTCTCAACATCCTTTTGATTTTTAAGAGACCACCTTGGTTTTCTGGTCCTAACTTACAGTTTTTACAATAATGTGGTGGGATTTCAGTACTTTCTTTTAATTCAGGTTTTGTTGTGTTTATTGAGGATCACTTCTTGGTTTCGTATCAGGACATGATGAAACAAGTGGACTTCTTTGACATTATCAGCACACCTGTCCCTACTATGGCACTCTGGCCACTTTTCCTCCAAAGCCTGCAAAGTGCATGAAGCCTAAGGCAGCCCAGTTTGCTGCTTAGGAATTAATTCCCAAAAAGTTAGGTTCTGATTCCTGGAAGAAGCAGGAGCTCTGGTTACATGTGTCAACTGTAATGTAGTGAGGACTGGAGTGTGAGCAGTTATTATAGTAACACCCAGCAGAGAACCTGGCTCTCTGAAAGAACCCAACCATTTAGACAGAAATAAAAATCATCCAAAATCTACCGTTTCCAGCTGGTGTTCTGGTCAGCGGCTAAATAAACACAAAACCTGAAAGTTCCTCAGTTTCTGAGTCCTTGTCTGTCATTAAATTAGGTACTTTGGAGTGATATTGAGGGAAAACTCAAGACATCTGCAGTAAATGAAGCATGCTTTTAAGAGTTACTGCTATCCCCATACAACCCACCGATGGCAGCACTTAAAACGAGACGTTATTCCCCATGTGTGCCCAGGAGGTCTCATGATGTAAAGGTTCTCAGGGTCGTAGCAAACATTCTTCACACTGTTCAGTGAAAAGCTTTCAGATACACTCAGTGGCAGTGACTCCTTTATTTATCACCTTCCGTCAGAAGAACTTCTGCTGCATCAGAGAGGTCACAACCTCCTATTCTTCCAAGCCACTGTCCTGTCTTAAATGAACAAGTTCTGCTTCATGCCGCAGGCCAAACATTAATCTTTGTGCTAAGTGCTTCAATGGACTCCCCCTGAGCTTGAGGAGTAAGTTGAGTAAAGAGAGAGATCCGTTTTCTTGAGTCCTTTCTTTGTGAGAAAACACTGCAGGTGCTGCCCAGCATCTCTGCTACAAGTGAAGAAGACGGGCTGAGCAGAAAAACCCCACAAGGCAAAGCTAATGCCTGAGTGACAGGGGTTTGTGGTCCCATATCTTTGCTTAACCCTGTTTTCAGCTTGTTCACAGTCCTGTGCCTTCTCCCAAGCCTGGTGTCAGCTGTGGCTGCACAGGGTGCAGGAGGATGAGCTGGGGATGCTGAGGACCAGCCATGTGGTGCATATCCCCAGTACAATAACCTGTAGCAGAAAACAGAGTGAGTAGACAGTTGTGGCTGTGCTGCTGCCACTGCTGACTGTCAGTGCTGGAGCAGCTTGGTTGCTGCCAGGCTTTCACTCAGTCCCTCCTTTTATCTCCTTTTTCTTTCCCTGCCCATGGCTGCAAGCTGGTCAGAGTGCCTTTTAAAATGACCATCACACCTTCAGCATTTCACCTGCTTCCCTCAGCCTTTGCAGCATAAAAAAGCCCATGTGAGAGATGAAAAGCCTTTTAACTACAGTATGATAAAGAACATACTGCATCTGTGGATGCACTGGGTGGGATATAGGCTTGCAATATCATAGCGATCCTCTAGCTTACGCTCTGCAAAAAGAGATATCACAGGGACTGAGTATTGGCCACTGATGGGTCCGCTTTGTCAGGGCTACTTAAGCACCATTTTGAATCGACTTCACATTATTAATCCTTCCACTGGCACAACACTGCAAAAATACCTGGATGTGTATATGTAGGCATGTCTATATGCTTGTTTCCATGCATTTCCCCCCCACTCCCTGGTCTCTAGTCCCTATAGGACGTCTGACACCAGCAGCAGAAGATATATTGATCTGGTCATAACATATTAAGGCTGCTGAGGAGCAGATGTTAAAAACAGACTTCTTGGCATATATCAGCCCCTGGCGATATCAGTTGCACACATGTTCCAGTTTATTTATTAAAGCAATTGCTCTCCTCATTCTGTTTGTTATCTTTCTCCTGGGCAATTCTGGCACGTTGGGGCCAACCCCTTCCAGTCAGTCGGCCCATCTTGGATTGTTGGTTTTGCTTCAGCTCAGACAACACCCTGCAACTCTTCCTTCCTAAGAAACTGGGCCCGTCCCACTGTTGTGAAAAGCAGATGGAAATTTATTAGCAGCAAAAAATTTATGCTGGCTTAAATATACTGAAAATAAAGACTTGAGGAGCCTTCTAATTTGAGACTAAGCAGGTACATAATGGGTCCAGAGAGGCCATCTGAGGGGGAATTTCAATGATAGGGCCACATACAGCACCCAAGTAGCTTTGATGCACCATGGGAGCACAGCGTGGCAGAGGGGGGCTGCTAACTCAGAAATTAGGAACGAAACAACCCTTTGGCCATCAAAAACTTGTTTGTCCTCTTTTATTACAAACAGCTGCAGAGCTGTGAAATTAGCGTGGAGCAGAGGGCCTTCCCTGAGGCCATCCCCATGCACAGAAGAGTGGTGTGGGTCCATGCACTGGAAGGGTATGACTCTGGCCCTTCTCCAGGAGATAGCATTGTCACCAGCCCCCTCAAACACACTAGGATGAAAGCTCCTGCCATACTCCCTCAGAAGTGCAGTTTATTTCTGCCAGGGACAGGGCAGTGATGCTCTTAGCTACAGCTTGAGCATAACAAAATCTGAGAGGCCCCTCCCTGACACCAAATGGTCAAGGGCTTTTGCCCGAGGCAGCAGAGCCTCGTGCCCAGTACATACCTCCAGGACTGGTACTGAACTCCAGCTGCCACCCCACTGCCTGCTGCCCCATAGTCCCTCTGCATGCTCAGCAGCTGTGCTGCAGACCGTCCTGCCACTTCCTTGGCTGTTACATGTGCATCCTTCAGAGAAGTGAAAATGGATTAACTATTATCCTCACATCTAGCCAGCAGTGGGCAGCTGGACTGGGATGGGCAGCAGTTTTTCCAGCCTCTCCTCATTTTATCAATGTCACTTTTGATGCCTTTACCTTCCTGAAAACTATAGGGATTGCTCCTTTAATGTGGGGTTTTTATATGTTTTTGCCACTCCAACACTGTAAGCTCCCCCTCATGGTTAGAGCAGCATTCCCTGTTCTTAAGAAATCTAGCAGTTTTTTAGAAGTTTTGCTGAAATACTAATTGCAGTAAATTTTTATGGAAACAGATGGGGGAACCAGACAGCCAGAGATTTAATAACTCCTTGGAGTACTTAGCAGCAGAAACATGAGTCCCCAAATTCATTAAGGAAAAAAGTGATTAATGAAGATGTAGATTTTGCATAATGATAGAAAGCCTTAGACTGTACAACTTTCCAATGATCCTCATTTATTCTGCCTTATTGACTGCCTGGACAATTGAAGATGAATGGTCCAGGAAAGACAGCAAATGTGCAGTTTAACTCCCGGGTAAAGTAACTGAAATAACGATCCAGTGGCACCATAGTGACCTTTTCCATGTGAACTCATCTTCCAGAGACTCCTTGCAGTTAGTCTTAGAGCACAGATGAGTTAATCTAATGTTTCCATTTAGCACATAAGAGAAATGGAGGAAAATCTTAATTATGCTTGCATTTGTGGTTTTAGTCCAAACCCTCGACACTGGAATCACTCACATCTGTTCTCACCTCATTTTGTGGGCTGATGCAATGACTTAGTTGACTCAGGAAGCAAAGTTAAGAAAAAGTTTGCAACAGGATGGCCATAAGCTGCCCAGACAGTTGTATGTTACCAAATGGTCCCAGAGGGTCATCCCTGACATTTGCACAGAGCAGCTGGAACTGGGACACCAGGTTACTTCGGCTGCTGAATGGCTTGAGTCATTCTGGTGATTTAGTGTCTTCCCCTGTTTAAAAAAGACGATTAACAGACCTGGACTCTTCCAAAGGCTGCAGCCAGTGTTAATGAAACACAGGGTGCGGGGTTGACCCCTCCTGGGAGAAGGAGTGGGCACAACATTAATGCTGGACCCACTGTCCTTCCCCTTCCAACCAGTATAGACCAGCAGGAGACCAAGACCATCCTGGTGGAGGCCCATATGACCCCTTGGGTTATTTTGCTGGACCACTGTAAGGAAAGACTCAATTAAAATTGGATTTCCTTGGATTTTATGTATTTGGAGAACTGGGCATTGGCTCTTCCCTGCTCCATCACAGTAGATGGATCCTCCAACCCAATGCCATGGCCTAGCAGTGCTCAGACAGGATGGTAGCCCTGACCCCTGTCAGAGGTGTGTGGCTCCAGCTCAAGAGTGACCCCCACCTCTACCATTCAGCTCCTGGTAGAAATAAACTGCAGTTGTTTCTGTGCGGACAAGGAGCAGTATTTTATAAGACTAGTTCGTTGCCAGTTGTTTTCTCAGCTCAGAGTTTTTATCTGCTAAATTCCTTCTCTGGCTCCCGGGGAGCACAGCTGACAGGAAGTGCTTGCAATGACATATAGAGCAGCCACCGCAGCCGAAACGATCCACCTACTGGGACATGCCACTGAAGAAAGGAGCTTCAGGATTTATCTGAACAGCTGAATTCCACCATGTAAACTACAATGATTTTTTAAATTTAAACTGTAAAAATAATGAAGGTTGCTTTTTAAAAAACTGTGCTGTGTGCTTGGCGCTGTGTACTTGGTGTAATTCATTTTTAGTATCATTTAATTCAAAGAAAAGCCTTCCTCAGTCTGCTTTGGCTACTCAGAGAAGGACAAAGAAATGGAAGTATA
Organism: Porphyrio hochstetteri; assembly: GCA_020800305.1. NCBI lineage: Eukaryota > Metazoa > Chordata > Aves > Gruiformes > Rallidae > Porphyrio > Porphyrio hochstetteri. The sequence continues at coordinate 11,555,786 of CM036916.1, read as the reverse complement.
TGGATAACAGGGCAGGGATAGGGAGCAGAGGCTGAAGGGAGTACAGACTGTCATAAGGACAGGCTGCTGGGGCACATTACCTGAACATCCCGTTTTGCCACCACTCCATACTATTGCCAATGTCCTGTAAGACCATGTGAAGTCCTGCTTCGGTTTCCCCTTCTGCAGAGCCAGGGACAGCAATGAAGCGGATGGAGGTGACTGCTCCATGGATAGTTCCATCCCTAAATCCCAAACAGAGGCACGGGCTGCTGCCCTGTCCCTATGAATGAGGTCAGCAGTAGGGCAAGAAGGCTGCCTAACCTCAGTCTTCCTTTTCCATGTCAAACCCTCAGCGATGCCTCTGGAGGGTTGTGAAACTGCAGCTCCAGAAGAGCAGGGGATGGGGCTTTATCCCCACCATACTCCATTCAGCAGGCTGTCCATACAGAGGCCCATGTCCTGAAAGGGTTTGGAAAGGTCTACAGTGTTGAGGGACTCAGTACCCTCTCCCTGGATGCTCAGCTTGCATTAGACACTGTCAGTCCAGCACAGATTATACCTCAACCTAGACAAGTGCAAACCCCATCTGCACACAATGCTTGATTTTTGGATTATAATCGAGCACAAGAAGCAACTAAAGTAATTATAGGTCATACTGTTGGGCTGAGGTGTAAAGTCAAATGAGGCTGGGATTACAATGATAGAAATTGAGATAAAACAGGATCCTGTGAGTCTCAGCAGTGCTTAAACATTTTCTGGTTGTTGACTGCAGACAATGTTTCTGGGCATTTTAGAATATCCCTAGAGGTGCCTGCTGACACCCAAAACCTTGGACCATTGCTGTAATAGCCACCGAATCCAGCAGCCAAGCCCAAACCTGATAGGATGTGATTCACCACCACTAAAAGATATCTTTTTATCCCAATAACAAAATACACCTGGGCAGCCACAGTGCTGCTTTTCCACAGGGGGCTCCCACAGCCTTCCCTCTCTGAGCACCTCTAAATCTTTACAGAAATACTTCAGTCACAGCTTGGTCCTGGATGGGAGACATCCTTTGTGTTTTCTTTGACATTGTAGAGCCCAACCCTTCGGTGAGAGGCAGCCGAGGGGTCCTTCCCAGGATCAGCGGAAGGAGGCCGATGACAAGTAGTTCTTGTTCACCCTTCTGTGACTTTCCAGGGCCCTCTTCTTTTTCCTTCTGTTTTGTAGTGAGAGAGACTTGCCAGCTCCTCTCCCTCTCGATAGGATTATCAGAGCTGGCTTCCGATGTGAGCTTTCCCAACCAGGAAAGTTTCTGATCATTTCTTCATTGTGAGACGGGTTGCCATTCCTGTCTGATAACCTATCCTGCATATTCTATTGCAGAAAAGCCATTATCTAAGGGAAACACGAAAGCATGGGAACACAGGCTGTACATGGGGAAAGAGAAGCACATGACATGTGAATTTGCCAGATGTTACCACTCTGAATCTTATTAAAATATGCCCTTATACTGACCACGGCCACTTTATCTGTACATGGAAAGAGTTGGAAGATAACAGGCACTTTTACTGACCAGGCTGCCTGGGAGCAGTTCCTGACACAGCATCACGATTTCTTGAAAATGTCCAGGCTGGTGAGCTGGGTTTTGTGTAGTCCTGACTGCTGCTTCATTCAGCAGTACCCTTCCTTCACATCTATTCACACTGAGACTGTTTTCCAGAAAATTTTACCATCTCCCAACATGTACATTTGGTTTACAAAGGGACCTGACTTTTGTCCAACTCAAATGTCGCCTCAAGTCTTGTTTGAGTGCTCTCCTGACAGTGTCTTGTGTTTATCTAGTTGGAAGTATTCCAGGTGATTAACACACTGCTGCTTAAAAATCTATTGATTTATTTCATGTCTCTTGGCTTTAGAGGAGATTATTGCTATTCTCTACTCCCCATTCTCCTTGGTCCCTCCCACCTCACACCTAGAAGTACTTTGGGGTACACTGTGAGGATGGAGAGGTGTGGAGGGGCTTGAGCTCAGCCTGCCCACGCTTTGAGCTGGCTTGGTTCACACCAGGTCAGCTGTAGGAGACAGAGACAGGTCATCTCTCTTATGACCACTCCTAAAGTTGTCCCAGTTTTGGCACAGCACCCAGTCAACAGGTAGGAGAATTATTGCCTGTCCCTCCTCCTGCCTTTGCCACCCCAGAGCTACAGATGCTCTCCAAAAACAGTTCATGTCTACCACCAGACCAGGCTCTGAGTCAGATCTATGAATCTTTCTGATTCAGCTGCAAGTTCTGTGATTCTGTGAAGTTCAACTCCCTCTTCTAGACAAACCAGCTGCTCTGCAGATCACCCATCCATGGTGCAGACAGGGCCCGCGCAGCTGCCTCTGGGCAAGCTGCGCTCCTGCTTGGAGATGCCAACAAGAGCTCTGCATTCAGCTCCCAAATCAAGCACCTCCAGGGCAGCTACTGCAGTTGCCAGACCTCCAGCATCCAAGTCTCCTCTGTTGGCAGGGGAAAATCAAAATCTCCCATGCCAAGACTTGAACTCAAGCTCTTCTGAAGTCTGCAGAGCCAGCGTGTGCCCTAAGTGGTGCCTGTTTATTCCATATTGCCTTTTATTCTTCACAGGAAACAACATGGGGAGGCTGTGCCAGAAATACTGATATTGTAATTATTATTTTTATTATTACAGAGTATGCACAAGAGCTTACTATTTTTAAGTCAGGTCAGCTCTGTACCCTGCAGTGCCTCACTTTGGAAATTCACACTTGAAAGGAGAGAGAATTGCATCCATACTCATTGTCTGCCCTTGTCGGCAGGCGCGGGGCTGCACTGATGAGCTCTAATCACAGCCCTGAGTTCAGAACGGGGAGAGGCAGCATTTCTCTGTGCACAGAATAATCAACTCTGAGATAAATGCAGCGCTTTAAAGTGATTTGTATCCATTCTGACCCCCACCTTCTCAGTCTAATTAACTCCTTTAATAGAATTAATCAGCACACTAAATACGAGCCTCACTAATGACTAAAAAAAACATACCACTATCTATTCCAAAATACAATTACACTGACAAACTCAATTACATGCCTCAGTCACTTCTGAAATTACTCGCTGATATTGGACTGCGCACAGTTTAAGTTTCATTGTTGAAAGAAATCATAAACACTTTCTAAATCGTACAATGTTTACATAAATACACAGAAGCACAGCTTTTATTACCCATGTGGCAAAATTAATTTGACACATTGAAAGCAAATGAATAGAGCTGGAGGACTCTATTCAGGCAGTATTCTTCCCACTGATACAATTTACACTGGGGGAACATCTAACATATTAACCTTATTAGACTCTGGTGTAGGTAAATAGCATTTCAAAGGGAGGGAGGAGGGATCTGAATCAAAATCCTTTCTGCATTTGAATGAGAAACATCAATTTCTGCATTTCTAACTGTTCATTTAGTACAACCCCCCCTTTTACTAAGTAGATCTTTTGCTTTGAAATAATGAATACTTTTGCAGCAGGGGCAGCCCACAATATGCAATTATGATCCTGGGTTTAGTCTTTTAAGTCTGTGGTGAACTCTTCAGCTGAAAATAAATTCCAATCAGACTTGATATTGTGGGTTTAGCTTTATTTGCAAGTCAGAAGAAGAAAAAAGTTTGCTTGTTTCTTTAGTAACCAAATTTATCAAAGTTCATCTTTCTGAAGATACAGAGAGAGGCTTCCCAAACTTCTTATTTGTGTGGTCACATGCAACACCCACTTCTCAGTTTAATTCCTTTTCAAACTATGAGAGCAGTTAAACAGTAATGTTACCCATGCGAGGGAGCCACTCTTGCTTGCAATTGGCCAGAAGTCAGGAAAGATTCAAGCTCCAGGCTGGTGAGTGCATGTTGAACTCAAAACACCAGTATCCCACTGCAAGCAACGACTTCCCGTACTTAACCAGAGTTTTCATCCTTCCAGAATCAATCTAAGAAACTGTTTTATACCTGTTGAACCTAAAAGTTACAGCAGCACTTGCTTAGTAGGGCTTTCTCCTCTCAGTAGGGTAGGTTACTGAAGGAACTAAGAATTGTTGGTTAAATTCCCTTTAAAAAGAGCCTTGCATTTTGGGGGGGTGCTCCAGGGAGACAAAAACAACCTGATGGGTCTCACTTTCTGCTGAGCCTGAAGGAAACCTGGGACCTGTTGAAGGGAGGAGACACCAGGAGCCTCAGGATTAACATTAGAGGCATTAATCATTGGGCAGATGCATTTGGAGACCAAATATCTGCTCCACAGGCTCTTTCCTTCTGACACAGGGATGTCAGAATTTGTCTTTATACCTGCATGTTTCAACAGACTTATCTCACATGCTGAGCTCTGATGTCCACCCCATTTGGCTCCCCCATCCACCCACCCCTGCTTCCCCTGCTCTAAGACAGAGGAGAAACCAAAACATAGTCAAGGAAAGTTATTAAATGCAAAATGATGCTTGGCTTGTCTTAGCAAGAAAGACTTTCTCCGTCTGTTCCTTAAAAACTATTGATGTTCCTCTCACGCTGTGCGACATTCTAGGGGCAGAGGAACCAATTCAACACTCCTTAGCATTTACCTTACAGCACCCCAGTCACCCATATCCATGCTCTCCTCCCCTGCCTTCTAGAGTTTCCTTCATGTGCAGCCTGACAATTCACAGCCATCTACTATCCGTTACTCCCTCTACTTCACGTATTTTAAGGTAGCAAAGTATTAAACCAGATTTGATTCTAATCCATGTGTTTGCAACCCCGTGCTCATTCCTGTTGGAAGTGCTCTAGCATGACCACCCAGTGACACAGCTGAAGATGCACATTGGGATAAAGACAAAAGGATGGTATGAATCTGAAGCCTCAGGCAAAGGGCTTCTGCTGCTGGAACTCAAGAATAAGACTCACTTTGTGAATTAATAGATTTTTATACTTTCCACAGAGGAATATCATACATCAAACTGAAATCTTTCAGGCAGATTGGAGGTGGGTAGCTATTCCACATCCAGGCTCCTTCTTTATTAATTCCACACATTTCTGCCGGTCGCCGGTGATGCATTAGATGACACTTGCAAAGGATTACAGACCTGATACAATATTAGATAAAAATTACAAGTGAGAAGCTATTTTACTGCTATTTATTTTCATCAGCTAAGCATCGCTCTCCTAAATGCCATTCTAGTTTGGTCGATATTGGCTTTTCAGGCTGCTGAGAAGTTTTGTAATTCTGGTTTGTTCATAGCTTATGTCTAGAAATCAATACTAGTTTGCAATTTGTTGAAACCAAAATGGTCACGTTAGGAGTAGCATGTGCCTGATTTTGCCTTACATTCTATTCCCAGGCCCTCAGCAGAGTGGGAATTGGATTAATTTCTAAGTCAATCTATGATATCTAATAATTAAACCCAGTTATTTCCACATCCTACACTTTTTTTTTTAATCAACCTCACACTGAAGCATAACTGAACAAAGCAAGCACAACACAGCTGTGAGTCTTCCTTAACATCACCAGTGTCAAAGGGAATCCTTTCTTTGATTCAGCGAAAGCTGGAAGAAGCTCCCTCCCCAGCCAGCACATCTGAAATAGCCTGAATAATTGACAGCGGGGAACAAAGTCAACTAAGTCTCTTCTCCTCCGGTGCTGCTATTGAATTCTTCTGTATTCTTCTGTCCTTTAAAGTTTAATGGCATACGTGGATTTTTTATGAATATAGCTGCAATAACTGTAAAATAAGCCTAAAAAATTCTGACTTTTCAGGGGAGGAGAAGCAGGTGAAAGGGAACGTACAGCATGTTGGGGCTTGACTGTGGAAGATCCAAATCAAAGTTTCTAGCCCACCTCCTTCAGAGAATAGGCTGGAACTGAAAGCAAATTTGAGCTCTGACAAGAAGAAATGAAAGTCAGCGAGTACTTCGTGATTTATGCAAAGTAGAAGATACCAACATAATCACATATGATAAAATTACTATGGCTTCACTGGTCACAGTTTGTCCATTGCAAACATGAAGCAAGACAACTTCATATAATAGCCTGCAAGTTCAGACACTTCTGCGGCCTCAGGTGACACTTGCTCATACATTTGCTCCAAACTAAGCTGGGGATGGGGAGGAATGAAAAGAAGAGGGAGACTGACATGTTTTTGACATCACATTGACTCCAGAAATTGAGATACCCACAGACTGGGGTTCTTGTTTAATCAGAATTTGTGCCCACACCATCAGAAACTGAGATTTCACTGGTTTTCAGGTAGATCAGTAATGGTTAACTGCAACATCAGACTCAACATCTCCTTTTTCTGGAAATCAGCTGATAATTAGTTAGCCTCTGAAGATAACTGCCAGGAGTTCAGCTTTGAATAACATTTCCACATCACGACTGAACTGCCTCAAACCTTGTGTCGCAAGGAGCCAACCCCAGTGAAACAGCCACGATTTACTGTCACTGCAGTGTCAAGCATCCACTGAAATGTTTCTGGACGGAGACTACCATCTAGTGTTCTGATAACAGACTGCGGCTTCTTTGGGGGGAAAAGTGTATAATGCACTTCTGTTCAACTCTAGAACTATATTATCATAAATAATTCATCTCCTGAGACACACATACAAACAGGAGAGAGACTGAAGGCCACACAGTGCCATCTTACTTTCCCTCTTGAATTAAAAAAGTCAACTAGGTTTATGATCCTGGAAAAAAAACCCAAACCACTGAGTTGGTTCAATAGTAGCTCTCAGAGGAAGTCTAAGTGATATGTTTCATTTCCATCTTTTTCTTCCAAAGGTCCAGTAAAAAGATATAACACATTAATGGCCTTATTAGCACATCTGGGGATATTCAACAGAGATGGCACAGATCCAACTTAAAAGCTCAGTGCTTCACAAAGCATCTCTGGCTGCATCAGCAGCATCTTCAACCCTCCTCAGAGAAGCTCATGACAGCTCTGCCAAACCAGCCCCACTTCAGGATACTCCTGTAAGATAGATCTCCCAAATCAAGAGCCGCCTTGGAGACCCAGCTCAGCTGCTCGGCTACCCTGGCTGCTTCAGCAAGGAGCAGGAGATTTCAGCAATATTAACTTAATTGACAGTGTTTGCCTGCTGTGCCCACCCTAAAAATCAAGGCCAAATTGATATCAAGTTATCCTCAAGCCCTACCAGGCTGCTTGATGTGGAAGAGGACTCTGTTCTGGCCAAGGCACAATGGAAACAACTGACACACCAAAGGCTTTAAAAAAACCCTAAATGCCTTTACCACCTTTTGACTTCATTGAATTACCATTCACTATTATAATTTTCAAAATTTCAAAACAAGCAAAAAAATAAAAGAGAAGTTTCCCTTTGACCTAAGAAAACTCTGGTGCCTTTCCACGAGAAGTTGCTTTAAAATCCTCCCAGTTCCCCCACTTACAGTTTCATGTGCTGTAAGAGCATTTTCAACTAGAAAAATATTGCATTAGGGAGTGTTGAGGCAGCTCTGCCTTATTGAATGAGCTGGGACAGACCACACTGTGCCAGGCTCGTTATATATGTCCTCCACTGAAAACACTGTAGTTCAGAGAAAACCTTTAACCCACTGACAGCAAAGAGCCATCACATCACTTTTGATGCTGGAGCTGTAATAGCATCTAATTTCTTCAGATTACTGACACAACTTCACAATGCTGTAAGGGGTCTGGACACCCTCACGCTGCTGCATCAAAGCTCTTGAACCATTTTCACAGCGCCTGCCTTTCATTTTTGGCATGCTTAAAATATGTTCTCCAGTAGACCAGGAGCAAATCATCATCCTTTTCAGACTGATAAAGCTGTTAGAAAATTAAAACTACTCAGTTATATGGGCCAAAGGGAATTTTGCTGCCCCAGGACAAGCACTGAACCGTTCCTGACATGAAGTGGTCAGGGCAGAGCACATGGACACATGGTGTCCAGAGCGTTCTGCTCCTTTGCACTGGGAGTGGTAGAAACCCTCTGCCTGCTCCCAGTGATAAAGCCAGGGCTGGCATATATGCAGGAAAAGGGGACATGGGGGGCTTAGACTTTCTTCCTGGCTCTGCAGAGGGAAGGAGGGCCTCTGCCTCAGTTTACCCCACCTGGAGAATGGGAAGAGGTGGTTCTGTAAAGGACACAGAGTCCCAGGTAGGGAGTGCTGTAAAGAGGTTGTCACAGATCTCTTAAAAATAAGTGATGTGTAAAAAGACCTGTCTGGTTTCTGCAGTTATTATTAGGTTTGGTTTAATGCAGCTTCAGGATTACTACAGCACCCACCTCAAATTTTGTCACAGAAAAGACAAGAAGAGAAGCCATACAACAAGTGGTGTTTCTGCAAGGGGAACAGCCTGTCCCCAGGCTTGTCCTGCTGCTTTCTTACCAAGATACATGCCCAGATCTCACCATGGGCCTGAGGAAGCCAGTTGCCAGCTGAGACCAGAGTGTCAGCAGCAAACCTCTGGTCAGCCAACGTTGAAGAGAAGCAAAGAAAGGCAGAAGCAATGGCCCCTCTCAATTCTGGCCTGGCCAGGAATGTGACAACAGGAAGAAATAACTGAGGACTGATATGTAGGCATATCCTTCTGTCTAACATTAAACTGACACTGCTGACATCTAAACCTGATGGCTCTTTTCTCTCTCAATGCTAACTGTATGGCAGCACTAAGAAATCCCTTCTAGGTGAAAGCAGTTTTATTGATTTAAGAGAAAACTCTACTGACAGATTTGTCCCCAGCATCTTCCCTTGCCACAGATATCCAGCAGTCAGGGGAAGCTGAGAGGCAATTCACAGGTGATTTCCACAGCCTGCAGTTGATTTCAACAGAGTTTTCCTGCCCTTTCTCCTTCCTTCTACCTGTTAGTGTCCTTGTTACACAGACCCAAAGGAGATCCCACTCCTGCAGTTCCCAGGACCCTCAAAAACTTCACAGCTGCTCAGGTTAGACACACCAAAAGATTACTTCAGAACATAAAACAACGGATCTCAGGCAGCTAAGTTAAGAAAATTGATACCAAGTAGAGAGAGAGGGCACTGATCCACCTGTGACAGCAGAAAACCTTATGAAACAAAGGCACCAAGTGCTCACGTACTATACTAAGTAGAAACTACTTCCCTGGACATAGGAACATGTGCAGAGTTTTTTCAGAGCCTTAAACATCCTGCAGAAGCTAAAGACAATGAGTGTTTGTATTTCAGGATAAGCCTGAAGCCACTATGACCAGGGCTTCACCTTTGTGTTCACCTTTGTGTTCAGGTATCTAAGAAAATTGGGGAACAAAAGTTGTCTTATATGAGCAACTAGAGCTTAAACTGCAGGCCTGGACGTTAGCAGCCCATTAGAACACAGGCAGCCTTTCAGCTGGAAAAAAACCAACAGCAACTACAAAAAAAAAAAACCCCAAACAAAAACCTCAGAAAAAACTTAAGATCAACTTACTGCACAAGAAGAAAAATCAATGCTGTGAGCAGAGCAGCACCCAGCTCCTTCATCCCAAAGGCTAATTGCTACAAGAAACAGAACTTCACCATAGCTTGATCTTAGAGAGCAAACCCAAACTTCAGCTATTTATTTCCAGCCTGTTCCATAGCCATGGTCCAAAAGCAGCATGCTACAGCACTGAGCACCTCTGCTCAGAAAGCCTTTGGTCTGGAGCAGATGCTGCTGTAACTCATGCTGGCAAACTTCCCCCAGGTGCCTGGGCTTTGCTCTATCTGTGATGGGTCACTGATCCCTCCCTCCCTCAGCTGATCCCACATCAAAGTTAATCACTGATGCAGCTGGGAGAGGCAACCCTATAAAAGGCTGGTAGGAGAGCCCTGTAAAGTAAGAGTTGTTCTTTCTGGTTTTATGGAAGGGGAGTAGGGCAGGAGAGAGAGGGAGGATCAGACATTAGCTGGCTGCTGGGAAATGGATGCTGAGTTAGCAAAGCGTTATGATCTAGGCTGAAGGGAATGTTGGGGTGAGCCCTAGAAGAAAATAAGATGATAGAATGGAACATTTTTGGTTTATGATCAAATTTGTTATGCATCTTGCTTAAGAAATACTATGGGATATTACCAGGCTGGAACTGCCTGGAGTGAAGGTAAGCTGGCTGTAGGAATTCCTATTGTATGTAATCTCTGTGCAGTTACCACCACTCTAAGCAGGAAGAGTACTGAAACCTCTCTGTTTAGGTTTCATTGAGCACTTACTTGGTGGGCAGCCATTGTATCTAATGATAATAGAGAGATGGGAGGAGGAATGACTGTAATATGGCTTATGCATTGTAAAGAAAAAGAAAAGCACTGGTGGTGTGGTGTGCTTGGACACCCAGGTCCCAAGCAGAGCTGTAGGAGCTATTTCAGCCTGAGATAAGCCCAGAGGGTGCAGAGCAGGCAGCTGGGGGCTGGGGTTGGGCAGCCCAGAGTCCCTCAGTATTCATGTGCTGCAGGAGCAGGTAAAAACAAGGTACTGAGAAGGGCAGGCTGGTTGATCTTGCCATTTCTGCTCCATGTGCAGTTGCTCACTGCAGACACGATTCAAACAAGCCACCTGTGCTGAGTGACCTGTGAGTTATTTTCTGTAAGCTGCCCAGGGGGATTTGGAAATGCCTTTCTGTGAACTTGCTGCTGGAGGGCTGGTGTTAAGGTTGAACCTTGATGTGTGTCTCTGGGCTGTGTCTTTGCACTTGCTTTTTTGGTGGGGAGTGCTCCCCAGCCTCTCAGGCTCTGCTTTCTGTCTGCCTCGTGAAGGAGGAGTGGATATGGAAAAGCAAAGCAGGTGAGGTGAGCACCTCTTTCTCCTGGAAAGAGTCCAGCAGAGGCTACAAAGATGATTAAGGGCCTGGAGCATCTCCCCTATGAGGAAAGGCTGAGTGAGCTGGGACTGTTCAGCCTTGAGGAAAAAAAGACTGAGAGGGGATCTGATCAATGTTTATAAATATCTGAAGTGTGGGACACGGGGAAATGGCCAACCTCTTCTCAGTGGTCTATGGGGACAGGACAAGGTGCAATGGCCTCAGGTTGGAGCACAGGGAGTTCCACACCAATATGCAGAAGAACTTCTTCACAATGAGGGTGACAGAGCACTGGGACAGGCTGCCTGGGAGGGGTGTGGAGCCTCCTTCTCTGGAGATAGTCAAGACCCGTCTGGACGCCGACCTGTGTGACCTGTCCTAGGGAACCTGTTTTGGCAGGGGGATTTGGACTTGATGATCTCTGGAGGTCCCTTCCAACCCCTGATTCTGTGAAAACTAGAGATAAGGAAGAAGGGAGAAGAAGCCCTGGCCATGTAGCTGTAGCAAACCATGTTAATTAGGACTGAGAGTGGATCTGCCATGCACCCATGTCAGGCTTCTAAAAGCTGCTGTGGTAGAACACTGAACTTTGCTTGAGTCCCTATCCTCTGTCTCTTTTAAGTGGATCCCTGCTGAATAACAGGGCTTAGGCAGGCAGCCTGCAGCTCTGCTCAGAAGGTTCCTGCCGTGAGTGTGGCAGGCTGGGAAAGTCAAGTAGCAGCACATGTTGTAGTGATCATGGTGGGGAGGAACTGTGTACGTGCCATGGGAGGATGCATAAAGGTTTCAGTGGTGGTGAGCAGGGTGGGAATGGGCTTCAGGGGTAGAACAGGAGTGGTATGGGGAGGACAGCTTTTTATCAGGGCTGAGAGCAAGCCAGGCTGTAGTGGAAGGTGTTACGTGGCCCTAGATAGAGAGGGACCCTGCAGCTTACCCTAATACAGGGCACAAGGATGGAAGTTGTCCATGAGTTGGGATTTTTCTCCATTTGCTCCACCTGCACTATAGCAGGGACATAGTTATTATAGTGGATCTATAGAGATATATGTGGCTTCCTATGCTGCTGTGTGTTTCTCTTTTGCTGTTCAGTTTTGGCTCCCCTTGTCTTCCTTCTCTTCACAATGATTGGATTGATTGCATGGAGATGCCAGAAGATAGATAATATTTGCAACCACATATATTGCTCCAGCAACAAGCTGTGGCACATCCCTCCAGCCTGTGCCTCCCAAAACTAACCCTGCTGTCAGTCAAGGGCAATTTACTCAAGAGTTTTGTGGCAGACAGTGCCCAGGTCTTGATCTTTGAGCTTGCTATTACTGAATACTCCTTGAAAAAGCCCTTTGGTGACATTATTCAGAGTTTCAAGCACTTTGCCATGCTCTAAAAGCTTAAATGGGAGCTAGATCAGGTCTTTGATGTGTTTAAAATTATATCTGAGCTGGAGGGATTGCTTTAACTTTCATAGCAAAGACTTGGGTAGATAAGAAGAGCAATTATTTATTCTAAGAGTCAGAACTAGGTGTTTTGACATTCTGTTTCTTCTGTCATTTTATTTAATAATCCATTGCCCCTTGGTTAATAGCTTTCTCCTTGATTAGCCTGTATAAATCAGAACTTCATGGCTTTATCCCTGACATGCCATATATTCCAAGCTGAGGGTAATGAATTGTGCTGTGGGTTGATGTACTCTGCCTCCTGTTTAGAAAAAGTCCTGCATCAAGGAAACACCTTGGCTTTCAAATTGAGTTGTCAGTATACTGTCAAGATTTAAAGGAGGAAATGCAGAGGATCCTAATAACGTGCAGCCAGGGGTTACGTAGCCCTGAGCAGAATATGAAGCTGCAGAGGATCATTTTGTGTTGTCAGCCTTCTGGGTATCTTGGCTAAGGCATGCAACTGCCCTGCTCTGCATTTGCTGCCTTTCTGCTCTGAATCCCCTGCCCAGGCTGCCTTGTTTGCCACTGGTGTAGGCAGCAGCAGCAGCCTTTCATAGAATCAGAGAACGCTTTGGGTTGGAAGACACCTCAAAGATCATCTAGTTCCAACCCCCTGCCATGGGCAGGGACACTATCACTAGTCCAGGTTGCCCAAAGGCCCATCCAACCTGGCCTTGGACACTTCCAGGGATGGGGCTTCCACAGCCTCTCTGGGAAACCTCTGCCAGGCCCTCACCACCCTCAGAGTAAAGAATCTAGTCTAACCTAACCCTGCCCTCTTTCAGCTTGAGGCCATTGCCCCTTGCACCGTCACTGCACTCCCTGGTGACCAGCCCCTCTCCTGCTTTCCTTTAGGATCTCCATAAACATGGGTAGATCACAACCAGGTCTCCCTGGAGCCTTGCCTTCTCCCTCCCCACTGTGACGTGTCCCAGAGAGGTGGCCGCAGGAGCTCCGGGCTGCGGGGCCTGTTTGAAGCCGGGAGCCCGGTGATACCGCTGGAGCTGCTCTGCCCGGGGGTAGGGTGGTTCCGGTTCGGGTCCAACCTTGAGCAGCGAGGAGGGAAGCGCTGGTTCCATCCGTGGACTCGGTCATTGCTTTTCCTACCGAGCTGAACGGCTCCTAAACAAGCCCTCAAGCCGCTCCTGTCACTGGCCGCTAGATGCAGCTCTCGCTGCACTGCAGTCTGCTCTGGCGTCCTGCTGTTGGCTGGGGCGGGTGTTTTTTGCTGAGCCTCCCTGTTAAGAATGATTTCCCTTGTGTTTCTGGGTGTGTGTGTGTTTGGGGGGGTTGAATCTTTCTCTTGTAACCTTCCTATTTCGCTGCCAAGTCTCTCTCCCCCCAAATTTCTTCCCTGCTGCATAAACTGTATCCACTTTGAATGCCAAATCATCGCTCCCCCCCTTCTCTGTACGGAAATACATTCAGCTGCGATGCTTTGATGGCCCTCTCAGAGCTAATGGGGAGGGAAGGAATCAGGTGAGTGAATGGGGAGCACACTGATTTTTTTTTTCCAGCCTCAAGCTGAGCAAAAAAATTTATGCTGAGCTTTCCACCCCCTGCAATTTTATTTTCCCAAATAGTTTTTAAGCTGCAGGTGTTACATGTCAGTGCTGCTTCTCATTTGACAGCATCCAGGGAAAGGAGCCTCCAGCTCCCACCTCCATCGGGAGGAAAACATCAGCACAGGGCCTGGGAGCACATGATGGGGACAGGGAAGGACCAAGAGCTCGGCTCTGGTTTTAAGTCCCACCCTGCCTAACATTGCAGGATGAATGCAGGTATCCTTGGAGAAGTGGGGAGCCTGCAGCAAGCTGCAGCAGTCAGAGCTGTGATTAAAGGTGGTTTGAAATTGTTCTCCTCCAGCTCTTCTCAGACAGGAATCAGGTGGCCAGTGCAAAAATCAGCATCACTGAGAGCTGGGGCTGGATACCAGGAAGGCAGAAGGGCTGAGGAACCCCAGGAGTGAAGCAACGGCGATCCCTTCCCTCCTAGGGGCTTCAGAGCTTGGGATTCACATGTGGGGCAGGGGTAGCAGAGCTGACCAAGGCTGCGAAGTGCCAGTTTTGTCCCGCAGATTTCTTTGGGGACTGTAGTGAGGGAGGAGGGTTATCATGTGCACTGCCTCTGAGCAGGCTTTCCAGAATTACATAAAATATTCCCTATTATTCTCTGCTTAAAGGTGGTTTTCTTCTTGAGGATGTTCTGTGCTTCTCCCCTGTACCCTCTCAGTCTGGATGTTCCTTCCTTCCTTCCTTCCACTACTTGGCCCAGTGTCCTGGTTTCAGCTATGATGGAGTTAATTATTTTTAGCAGTGGATGGAATGCCATGTTTGGGTGTTAGGATGAGAACAGTGCTGATAGCACCCTGATGTTTCTAGTTGTTGCCGGGCAATCAAGGACCTTTCTCAGCTCTGCATACTTCCTTACTAGTGAGAAAGGAGGGGACGTAGCCAGGACAGGTGACCCGAACTGGCCAAAGAGAATATTCCATGCCAGTTACGTCATGCTCAGTATAAAGGGGGAATGGGGGGAAGAGGAGGAGACAACACCAGGACGGGCAGTTTCCGGGTTCGGGGATGGCTCTAAGCTGTGCGGCCTGGGTTCTGTGGTTTGGTGAGAAACTGCATTGTGTATCACCAGTTTCATCTATTTTGTACTTTAAACTTCTGTTATTGTTATATCTAGTTTTCTGTTATTGTTTAGTAAACTATCCTTATCCCAACCTGCGTGGTTCTGGTTTATAGGTTGTGGTTTCTTTCCCTCCTTCTTCCTTCCCTTTTTCCCCTCCCCCAACTTTCCCTCCCCCTTCCTTTTAAAAGTACAAGCGACTGTGTGGGGTGCGGCCCTCGGCCGGGGCAAAACCACGACAGTCATTTTGGCGCCCAACGTGGGGCACGAACGGTTGGGATAACGGTAGATCTGACCCTAACTATCGCAATTAAGATAAGCACTGTTGTTTAAGCAATCTCTGGTCACGATGCTGTGGTATTTATTCACAAGGCTGTGGTATCAAAACCATCGCATGCTGTATACAATCCTGGCAGGATTCTTTACTCTCTCAGGTCTGCGGCTCCCATATTTGTTCCCATACTTCATTATAGTGTATTTTATGATATCGGTCTATGATACAATAATATCGATGACCATGAGCTTAATCTGGTACTTGTATGAGGTTTTGCTGTCCTGTCCATTCTTTGGACAGGGAGGGGTTAATAACAGCACTGCTTTCTTTTCCTTTGGGCTAAATACAACAGCTCTTATGACAATTTTTGAAAACCTTCAATATCTCTGGGATATCCAAACTAGCATTTTGCTATTGGTAGGTTTGGGGCAGATGGTTCAGTTTTTGTTATATATCAAGCATAGGTTTATGAATACCACTGAAGAGCTTTCTCCGAGACAGAATAATCACGAGTGGCAGGGCATGTGGCAAAGTATGGGCGAGTACCTAGGTACTTTCTCACGCCCGATGGTTTGGAACTTCACTCCTGAACAGCTACAAGACCCCGATCAAGTGACTGCATACCTAAAGAAAAATTGCTGTAGGTTTCCCAGAGATGGACACCTTACTGCACTGTGCTGGGCTCTGGCCACTATTTATCAAACACTGCTTGATAGCAGGCAGCATTGTCAGCACTGTCAGCACTGTCAGGGAGAAGGGAAAGGAAACAGACTGGCAGATACTATAGCTGCTGCAACCACTGGGGCTGACACTGCAGCTACTGTAATCTCTACAGCAGACAGTGCAGATGATCAGAAAAACCAACCCACACCAGTGTCTGTTGCTCCCGTACAAAAGAGGAAATGCACAAAGAAATCAGTTCGCACAGTGACGGATGATGATGATGATCAACCAGGGCCATCTCGAGGATATCAGGAGGAGGCAGAACCAGAGATTGTTACCCGATCCCTGACTTTGAGTGAGCTGCGTGAGGTTCGAAAAGATTTCACCCGCCACCCAAGTGAGCACATTATCACTTGGTTGCTCCGATGTTGGGATCACGGGGCCAATAGTTTGGAGTTAGAAGGCAGAGAGGCCAAGCAGTTGGGATCCCTAGCTAGAGAAGGAGGAATTGACAAAGCAATTGGGAGGAGGCCGGAAGTCCTCAGCCTCTGGAGGCGACTACTGTCAAGTGTGCAGGAAAGATATCCCATAAAGGAATATATTACATGTCAGACACCCAAGGGTAACAGCATAGAGACAGCTAGAACCCGTTTGTATTTCTGGAGTGACAGGGGGATCCCAACAACTAACTGTGCTAGAGGCTGAGGTGAGCCTAACTGGGAAGGACTGGGAAAAACACCCCATTGTGACTGGTCCAGAAGCTCCGTGCATTTTAGGTATAGATTATCTACGTAGAGGGTATTTTAAAGACCCAAAAGGGTACCGATGGGCTTTTGGAATAGCTGCTTTGGAAACAGAAGGAATTGAACAACTGTGTGCCTTGCCTGGACTCTCGGAGGACTCTGCTGTTGTGGGGTTGTTGAAGGTTGAAGAACAGCAAGTGCCAGTTGCTACGACGACGGTGCACAGACGACAATACCGTACTAACCGAGATTCCCTGATTCCCATCCATAAGTTGATTCGTCAACTGGAGAATCAGAGAGTGATCAGCCGAACCCACTCACCCTTTAATAGTCCCATATGGCCAGTGAGGAAGTCCAATGGAGAGTGGAGGCTGACAGTAGATTATCGTGGCCTAAATGAAGTCACTCCAGGTATGAGTGCTGCTGTGCCAGACATGTTAGAGCTCCAGTATGAATTGGAATCGAAGGCAGCCAAGTGGTACGCCACAATCGACATTGCGAATGCTTTCTTCTCGATCCCACTGGCGCCAGAGTGCAGGCCACAGTTTGCTTTCACCTGGAGAGGCATCCAATACACGTGGAATCGTCTGCCCCAGGGGTGGAAACATAGCCCCACCATCTGCCATGGACTAATCCAGAATACACTGGAAAAGGGTGATGCACCAGAGCACCTGCAGTATATTGATGACATCATTGTATGGGGCAACACAGCAGAGGAAGTTTTTGAAAAAGGAAACAGGGTAATTAAAATCCTTTTAGAAGCCGGTTTTGCTATAAAACGAAGTAAAGTCAAGGGGCCTACGCGAGAAATCCAGTTTTTAGGAATAAAATGGCAGGATGGGCGTCGTCACATCCCAATGGACATTATTAATAAAATAGCAGCTATGTCTCCACCAAGCAACAAAAAGGAAACACAAGCTTTCTTAGGTGTTATAGGTTTTTGGCGACTGCATGTCCCAAACTACAGTCTCATTGTGAGCCCACTCTACCATGTAACTCGAAAGAAGAATGATTTCCAATGGGGCCCTGAGCAACAGCAAGCCTTTGAGCAGATCAAACGCGAGATAGTCCATGCAGTGGCCCTTGGGCCTGTCCGGACAGGGACAGATATTAAAAATGTGCTCTACACTGCAGCTGGGGAGAACGGCCCGACCTGGAGTCTCTGGCAGAAAGCACAAGGGGAGACTCGAGGTCGACCGTTAGGGTTTTGGAGTCGGGCCTACAAAGGATCTGAGGCCAATTATACTCCAACAGAAAAGGAAATACTGGCCGCCTATGAAGGGGTTCGAGCCGCCTCAGAAGTGATTGGAACTGAAGCCCAGCTCCTCCTGGCACCCCGACTGCCGGTGCTGGGCTGGATGTTCAAAGGGAAGGTTCCTTCTACACACCATGCCACTGATGCTACGTGGAGCAAGTGGGTTGCACTAATTACACAGCGGGCTCGAATAGGAAACCCCAATCGCCCAGGAATCGTGGAGGTGATCACAGACTGGCCAGAAGGCAAAGATTTTGGGATGTCACCAGAGGATGAGGAGGTAACACGCGCTGAAGAAGCCCCACCCTACAACGAACTGCCAGAGAATGAGAAGCGATATGCCCTGTTCACTGATGGGTCTTGTCGCATTGTGGGTAAGCATCGGAGATGGAAAGCTGCTGTATGGAGCCCTATAAGAAGAGTAGCAGAAGCCACTGAAGGAAAAGGTGAATCAAGCCAGTTCGCTGAGGTGAAGGCCATCCAGTTAGCCCTGGACATTGCTGAGAGAGAAAAGTGGCCAAGGCTCTACCTTTATACTGATTCATGGATGGTGGCGAATGCCCTGTGGGGGTGGTTGCAGCAGTGGAAAAAGAACAACTGGCAGCGTAGAGGCAAACCTATATGGGCTGATGACTTATGGCAAGATATCTCTGCTCGGTTAGAGAAACTTGTTGTAAAGGTACGTCATGTCGACGCCCATGTACCTAAGAGTCGGGCCATGGAGGAACATGAAAACAACCATCAGGTAGATAAGGCTGCTAGGATTAAAGTGGCTCAGGTAGATCTAGACTGGCAACATAAGGGTGAATTATTCCTAGCTCGATGGGCTCATGATACCTCGGGTCATCAAGGGAGAGATGCAACATATAGATGGGCTCGGGATCGAGGGGTGGACCTGACCATGGACGCCATCGCACAAGTTGTCCACGAATGTGAGACATGTGCTGCAATCAAGCAAGCTAAGCGGTTAAAGCCCCTTTGGTATGGAGGACGGTGGATGAAATATAAATATGGGGAGGCTTGGCAGATTGATTACATCACCCTCCCACAAACCCGCCATGGCAAACGTTATGTGCTTACAATGGTGGAGGCAACTACCGGCTGGCTAGAAACATATCCCGTACCCCATGCCACTGCTCGAAATACAATTCTGGGCCTTGAAAGGCAAGTCCTCTGGCGACATGGTACTCCAGAAAGAATCGAATCAGACAATGGGACTCATTTCCGAAACACTCTTATAGACACCTGGGCCAAAGAGCATGGCATTGAGTGGGTGTACCACATTCCTTATCATGCACCGGCCTCTGGGAAAATTGAACGATATAATGGACTTTTAAAAACTACACTGAAAGCAATGTGTGGTGGGACATTCAAGCATTGGGATACACATTTGGCCAAAGCCACATGGTTAGTTAACACTAGGGGGTCTACCAATTGGGCTGGCCCTGCCCAGGCAAAATTTCCACGTACTGTAGAGGGAGACGGAGTCCCAGTAGTGCATATGAAGAGTGTATTGGGAAAGAGAGTTTGGGTCATTCCTGCTTCAGGCAAAGGTAAACCCATGTCTGGAATTGTTTTTGCTCAAGGACCTGGCTGTACTTGGTGGGTAATGCAGAGGGATGGAGAAGTTCGATGTGTACCTCAAGGGGATTTGATTTTGGGTGAGAATAGCCAATATAACTGATAGAGTAGAAATTATAATAATTGCCAAATAACCCATTATTGTATATTCATTATTGTTATGATAGCCAATATAATTAATAGAGTAGAAATTATAATTGCCAAATAACCCATTATTGTATATTCATTATTGTTATGATTGCTGTATGTTGTACCATAGCATTATAGCCGGAGTCATACAAGTTAATGAAGAATGAGTGCCATGATGATGGAACCGAAGCCTGGCCTCTTAAGAACTTTTTTTTCTCCCTTTGAAAATAAACTCTGACCCACAGACTATGAGCATGGACCATGCCAGGTGTATCAGTCAAGAGCCTGAGATGCAGCATGCAACGAGCCAATGGAACATACAATTATCCTGAGAAACTGTTACGACAAATGGAGCCTGAAAATCATGGACTAAATGAACTCAACAACTTCAGAGGGATGATTCACAGACTGAGGGAATAAGATCTGTATGCACGTATGTGTGCATACATGTGTACATACATATATGGGTATGTGAAACACGAAACTGATTGTACCTAAAGAAAATTGTTGGATCTGGTCATGACGTAAATGGTATGGAATAAGGGGTGGATAATGTCCTGGTTTCAGCTATGATGGAGTTAATTATTTTTAGCAGTGGATGGAATGCCATGTTTGGGTGTTAGGATGAGAACAGTGCTGATAGCACCCTGATGTTTTCCGATTTGTTGCCGGGCAATCAAGGACCTTTCTCAGCTCTGCATACTTCCTTACTAGTGAGAAAGGAGGGGACGTAGCCAGGACAGGTGACCCGAACTGGCCAAAGAGAATATTCCATGCCAGTTACGTCATGCTCAGTATAAAGGGGGAATGGGGGGAAGAGGAGGAGACAACACCAGGACGGGCAGTTTCCGGGTTCGGGGACGGCTCTAAGCTGTGCGGCCTGGGTTCTGTGGTTTGGTGAGAAACTGCATTGTGTATCACCAGTTTCATCTATTTTGTACTTTAAACTTCTGTTATTGTTATATCTAGTTTTCTGTTATTGTTTAGTAAACTATCCTTATCCCAACCTGCGTGGTTCTGGTTTATAGGTTGTGGTTTCTTTTCCTCCTTCTTCCTTCCCTTTTTCCCCTCCCCCAACTTTCCCTCCCCCTTCCTTTTAAAAGTACAAGCGACTGTGTGGGGTGCGGCCCTCGGCCGGGGCAAAACCACGACACCCAGGATGCAAGAGAAACGTCCTCTCTCCCCTTCATGCTTGAGCCCAGCTCACTTTGCTTGCTGTGTTTTTAGCTCCATGGGTACCAGCCCTGGCTGTCTTCCTACCTGGATCAGCTCTGACTGTCCTGGGACCCAAGACATGATGGCACAGTAACAGCCAGGGCAACAATTCCAGCTTAGTAAATACTATTTTATTGTACAATTATGTTGTTCACAATGATGGTATTTTTGTAGCTGTGACATAGAAGCATCCAGGGTGCTAGAAATTACCAGCGGTGGCTGTGGGCACTTGCAGAGAAGAGCTGGGGAGGAAGACCTACAGGCCTGGTGATTTTATTTGCCTTTGAAGGCAGTGAGATGTTCCTTTCAAGCAATTACCTCCTGGGAGAAGCAGCAAGGTAGCTGCAATATTACTCCTGGGTTTTGGGGTAGGCTTTTATTTTTTTTAGGAAATCTAAAATAATTTTTGTAATGTGCCAGATGAGATGGCTCAGACCTGCTGTGAGAGAAGCAGAAAGTAATGCTCCCAGTTTGTAATATTTCTCTGAGCTTCTGCTTTCGCATTAAAAAATGGGCTTCCTCCCTTGAAAATGCTTTTAAACAACAAATTCACAGATGTTATCTCCAGCTTGTTTCAACACAGTAAACTCAGATTAATGGCTGTGGGCTGCCCAGCACCTTCCTCCCTTGCTAGGGATATAGGGATCATCTGGTCAGCTTTTCAGGGTCTCTCTGAGGCTAGCATTGCCATCATTGAGCTCTCCTTTCCATCACAGATGGGGCTCAACCAGAGGGAAACTTCCTGAGACCAGGCTCTGGAAGGAGAGGGCAAATGTGTTCCCCAGTATCAGCCATCCTGGGAGACTTCTCCATCCTGCAGGGATGGCGAGCTGCAGATGCTACCAGCTCCTGGGGAGCTGGGCTTCAGGGCTGGGAACAGAAAATACCTGGATAAGTGACTGCAGTTGTATTGGTCATCCCAAGCATGCTGAATCAAACCCCAGCTGTTGTGGCAGGGGAAGCAGAGCCTGGCATTTGGAAATCCAGCAGTGCTGGCTTGGTGCAGGTGCCACTGATCCCTCCTGGCAGAACCCAGTCCCAGCCAAACACACAGGCTGTCAGCACAGGGCCATCCTGCCTCTCCTTCCTAAAGAGAGTTTGATAGGTTTCATTTCCCACAGAGGAAAAATAGAGCAGAAAAATAGAAGCAGATGTTTTCAGACAATGTCTAAGGCTCCTGGAGCTTCAAAGAGCTTTTTGATTGCATAGGCTTTAAAAAACATATAAGAGAGCCTTTCACTGTATTTTTACTGGGGCAAAACCCTTTTTGAAACTTGTATGAGGAGAGATTGTCAGGCTCAGCCAACATGGGGAAAGTCTTATTGCTCACAAACCACACTGAAAATCCTTTTCACTACTCTTTTCATGTGCTGCCTTGGAGGCATGTTGAGATCCTGCCTGCACTAGTCATTGGGCAAAGCAAGGAGGGCTGGCAGAGGGCTTGCTCCCCTCTGACAGCTGTGTTGAGCTCTGCTGAATTCCACAGTGAAATTGCAGGTCTACCAGGGGCAGCTTCTTGGTGCTTCCATTTGCACTGTCTCCGTTGGACCCACAGGAAACCACAGTGACTGGGGAAAGTCAGCATTCCTCTTTATAGGAGTGCAATTGCTGGTACAGCTGTATTTTGGGAGGGTTGTTTTGTCTCTAAGAGCTGGAGGTCTGTTGTTACTGCAGGGAGGACATGCAGACCTACATTTCCTCCACATGCTGAAGAAGCCTAGAAAATCTTTCAGGTTTGTGTTTGAAAAATCCCTCTTTCTTAACCATTTGGAGAACTTTTGTCCTACTTACACAGGGATCTGAAACACACAGAATCACAAGGTTGGAAAAGACCTTTAAGATCATCAAGTCCAACCATTCCTGTCCTAAACTAAACCATATCCCTAAGTACCTCATCTACCCTTTTTTAAAACACATCCAGGGACGGTGACTCAACCACCTCCCTGGGCATCTTTGAATGACAGAGAGCAGGGATAGGGCTGCCAAGTCAAAGCCCCTTCACTGTGCACAAGCAGAGATGCATGACTCCATGGAAACCCTTTAATCTACTTCAGATCACTCTTCTGTTCCTTCTACATGAATCCCACCTGCAGCTTCACTCACAAAAGCCTTCCTAGAAGTTGCTTTTAAATGCCTGATTTTCCCTTCCCGTGCCTGATAAGGAGGAAACATTTCTACTTTGATTGCCTTAAGCTTCTGCTTCTTGCAAAGGATTCTCTGGGAAATGGTGCTTTTGGTAAAGTCACCTTCTGAGTGAATGGCATTCTTTAATAACAGAACTGCTGTTACACCTGAGCCTCTTTCTTTTCTAGATACTTTGGACCATGGTCTCTGCCTTCTTAGAAGGCTCCTGGGAAGGGTGCTGCTGAAGGGGGTAACGTGGATGAGCTGTGAGCCTGACCTAGTTCCTGGTGTGGTAGATGCCACCATGTTTGCCATCTCTACACCAGGGATAATATTAACCTGCCTGTTTCCTTACCCAGACTTGTGACCTGCAGTGAGTCCTACCCCAACACACTTATCAGAAGAGGAAGACACAAGTGACCCTCTAAATTACCATCTCCTTTCTCACCCTTCTTTCTCACCAGACTTCATGCCCCAACACCTGGTGCAAGGAGAAGCCTTTCTTGGGGAGCAGATTGCATCCCTGAGCAGCCCCTGGGCAACCAGGTCTCTCCAGGCAGTCACTGATGCAGAGAGCTGTGTAGGATGAGGGGAAAAGTCTGCATGGCTCAGGATGTGCTCCCTTTGAATGACAGTCTGGAAAATCCATCCCCAGACTGACACTTCTCCATTGGGGGAACAAACTGCCATTTTTCTTTCTTGTGGGGAGGCCGATAAGCACCATGATGGTATCTGAAAGGAGAGGTTTTTTTCAAGCTCTTTATTGATAAGCTGCTGAAAGAGTAGTGTCCCTAATAAGTCAGCATCAGGGCTGAAAATTTCAGGTCCAGGATTGCTTTTCTCTCCATGGCCACCCCAGCACCATGTGATACCAGCAACCCAGGTCCCAAAAGCTACTTTTCCACTTGCTCCAGATCTCCCCAGTGCTTCCTACTGCCTGGGGAAGGGGTTGTGTTTGAACCAGGGCCCCCCAGATGGTTTGTATGCTGTGGGGCTGGCATGTGGCTGGGCTCTGTGTTTTGCCATATGCCCTTCTCTCAGCATCACTAAGTTTTGTGCTCTGTATGTGCATCCTATCAAGAGGATGTAGAAGCAGCCAGGCTGGCTTTTACCCTGGGGTAAGGTCTTGAGTTTGTCTTGACCCATGGTAACCTGTCCTATGGGTTCTGGGGACCATCATGTGCATGCCATGTTCAGGGAGCTATTCTTGTGTCTCCCAGCCACCACAGCCAGGGCGGATATTTTCTCTGCAGCAAGACTAGGGCTCCCAAAAGCACCCCATTTATAAGAGTCAGGCTCTTCTGCAGCAGTTAGAAGCAGATATTATATAAATGCTCCCATATGTCTCACAGGGCTTTCCCTACCCCTTCGCAGAGCCACCTGACGTGGTTCTCCTGCAGCACTGGGGGTCCAGCAAGACCACAAACCTTCAACAGGAGATTGCAGCAAAAATGATAGTTTGGAGGTTTTTCACTCTCAGCACAATTTCTCACAAGCATAGTTTTTAATTTGATTTCTTCTTGGCTTGTTTCCTCCTGTGGCGTACACACATCTTGCAAGCAACAAGGAATTTGGATGTCACTTCTCATTTCCCCTCAGCCTTCCCAATCCAAGTCCTGGTTATCCTTTTTCCCCTCAATATGGAGAAACAGAACAGCATGTTTGGGACCAGCTGTGAAGCTCTCAGCCAAAAACTGAGTAGGAAATATCTTGGGATGAGCCATCTCTTACCCCACCAGCAGATGATTTGAGGTGCTCAGGGAAGAGAAGTTGGCTGTATTAGGTGCCCTGTCCCTTTTTGTTGCACTCCTGGGAAGAGCCACTAGCCAGCAAACTCATCCCTCCCTTTCTGCAGGGGGGAAGGAGGAGCATGTATGTCTTCCCAAAGAGGAGGGCTTGCTGTTCTCCACAGAGTGGATATATCTGTGGTATAGCACTGTGTCAGTGTGGTGGGTTACCATGCTTTATAGCTATGTGGTCTGGTGCTTTGCTCCCTTGGTGTTTTCTCCCTCACCCTTCCTTCTGCCCCATCTCCTTTCCCTCCTGGCAGCTGCCTGCACTACATGTTTTACAACTGGAAGAAGCTGATAGGAAGGCACTGGTACCTTGCTGCAGGGGTTGTTTTGTCAAGGGCAGAGCAGGGCTGGAAGTAAACCATTGCTGAAGATGGCAGATAAGCTCTATGGTGCCAGTCTATCTTGAGTTTACACTGCTGAGCATGGGGATTATTCCTACTCCTGCATGAAACATCCCAAAGAAAGCTGGATCCATGTCAAATGTGAATTCAAAACTCCCAGAGATTTATTAGCAGCTCCTGGGACCTGACCACCGTCCTCTCCCAGTATCCCCCTTGCAGACCTCCCTTGCCAGGAGCAGCTTGCTGGCTCCTGGGCCCTGCTCATCTCAGCCCCTTCTGGGATGCCTGGTGATCTGGGCCAGTATTTCTTGGCCACATGATTTTATATTTTGGGGTTATTGCAAGTTAAGTAGCCTTGGGTCCCAGGAAAGTCCTTCCAGTCCTGTGTCCTGGCTGTCTGGGGGGCTCTGCAGAGCAGCTGGGCTGAGCACCGTGGCTAGGTGCCTGTGCCATGCACAGGCCTGGCTTTGCCTGTTGCCAGGAGTGAGTAATGCCTAGAATACCATTCTCCATAAGAGCTTTCCACTGCAATCTTAAAAACACGAGGGATGTACAAGGAGATACATTTACAGTGACTAAGCGCTGGTACAGGGAGTGCACAAGGTGATTAAAAGAATTCTCCTCTCTACCTTGCTTAATAATCTGGGAAAAAAACTGGCATCCTCTCAGGGACTGCGGTTTAGCATCTAGGTGATGATGCTGATTTAATTCCATGCCAGCAGGTGGTGCCCAAGTAGAAAAAAAAAAAAGGTAATAATAGGATAGCCTCACCCAAAGTGCAGTTGTGGGCTGGGGTTTCCTTCCCGAGTCGTGCCCCAGCCATACAGGCAGCATTTAGCAATCAGTACTGGCGTTTTCTTCTTTTCTGCTTCATCCCATCTTGCCAAGCAGCCCCCAGATCCTCATGGCTTGTGAGAAGGCTGGGAAGTACCAGTCAATGCCAAGGAAAACAGTTTTACATGCACACCCAGTCCAAAGGGGCTGCTGAGTCCCCCCTCATCTGAAACCACAGGAGGGGACAGGCCAGTCCCCTGAGCATCTTGTAGTAGGTAGGCTGCAGTTCTTCCCATTGCTTCTAGAGTTCTGCACCAAAGAATGTTGAGGATAAAGAGATCTTGGGCCCTGTTGAATGTTGCAGGCAGCAGAGCAAGGTGGCTTCTCCTGGCCTCCTTTAAAAGTACAAGGAAAGGGATTTTGTCATCTGCTTTCTCCTGCAAAAAAGACACGTACCTTCTCAGCTGGTTCCCACTAACAACACGTACTAAGCAGATGCAAAAATATCAGGTTTATGTATTCTGTAGCTCTGACAAGTTGCTGATCTGAGTAGTTTTTGCAGGTGCTAAACCATGGAATACAGGCACTGCCTCTGCAGGGCTTGCAGGCTCTTTAAAGAATGTACAAACCCCTGCAATTCCTTAACTTCAGTGAACAATAAGAGTGATTTCTCTCCGGGTTAGGACAGGAAACCTGTAAAGGGTACTTTTATGATCACGTTTCTCTGAAATGAAAATAGAGGCTGAAGCTCTGCCACTTTGCTGTGTGATACAAAGATGATGGGTGTGCTCAGCCCTGCCTGGGCAGTGGGAAAAGCAGGACCATAACCAGGCAGCACCAAGCACCTCCCAGCTGAAAATCAGCCTTGTTAAAATGTAAGCCGGATGCTCAGCGGGAGGCAGTTATGGTCTTGCTTCTCCTGCAAACAAAGGCCAAGGTAAGTAGGTAATGCCTTGGAGCAGCTTTTTCCTCTGATCAATGAAGGTAAAGGGCCTAAGCCCCCAGGAGCAATCTCTGCTGCAGGAGATTTTCTGCCGGTTGGAAAGCAAGAGTATCTCCTCTCCCTCATCTTGTTGAAATTCCCGACACGAGCAGACAAGCCTGATTAGAGTCAGTATATACTGGTCCTTTAGGAGCAGAGCAGACAGGGAAGACTGTCAGGGAAGAGATTGCTTCCACTGGTAATTTATGCAGTTATTCTCCCTTTTTTCCCCCCTATGGAGAACATAAAACACTTCTGCTATGAGAGACAAGCCACTTCAACCATCTGCAGAGATCACCCAGCACAGATCGCACAGAGGCCTTGGAGCAGGTTGGGCCCTTTGCCAGTGGTGGCACTACCTGTGTATTAGCCATGTTTATCTCATTGGAGTGGGGATCTCAGTAATTTCATCCTCTAGAGAGCTGAATAAAATAAAAGCCAGAACATCACAGGGTCTGTATCCATGTCTGGGGGAGGAGGTGAAAAGGCAAGGGTATTAAGCAATGAGCTTTTTTGTTTTACCCCTTGGTAAGCTGGTTTTCTGATCCTTGTTGAAAATACCCAGTGCTCTCATGGATCAAGCCTGGTTCCTGTCAGTGCTGCAGATGGTTATGCTGCTTCTCCTGCTATATTAAAGCTGACACTCACGTATCACTGAGAGACGTGCAGGAAAGATCCCTCATGTGGTGTGTTTGCACTGGGAACAGCAGAGAAAGCACATGAAGGGCTTGAAGGCAATGGTTTGTGCTGCTGTACTGACACACAGTACAGATACAGACAGATACCAAGAACATCATTTCAAAGCTCAGCAGTGAGCCTCAGCTTACCCCATGATGTGCTCTGGACCTTACCAAAACTCTCATTGCTCAGAAACCAGACAAGATCAAAGGTAGCCGTGGGCATCCTTTCAAAGGATGGGATGCAAAGTGGGCAGTGGCTAAGTGCCACAGCGGTCTAGCAGTCTCAGAGAGTACCAAATCCCCCAAGTCACAGGAACACACAGTGTGTCTCCAAGCCAGGGAGAACCTTTGTGTGGTGCCTGTCTCTGACACCCACTCAGCATGACTGTCCCTGTCCAGCCCTCGCCTTCCCCGGTCTCGTGCAGCACACCTGGTCATGAAGTCAGGCTGGGTGCTGTCCCTGCCATCACTCAGCTGTCAGCCCAGGAAACTGCACGAGTGCTCCTGCATTGGATGGCCATGTGCTGACGGTGCCTGTCAGGAAAGGGGACACCTGCCAGCAGCTTGTCTTCGGATCCCCTCACAGTGGTAGTACGCAGGCAATACCTCTGAGGAGATAATTTAATCACATCTCAGAAGGTACCCTTTCCACTCAGCTATTTCCCATGGAAACAGAGGCCAAGTGTTACTGCACAAGTCGAGACAACCGCACAGTGTGTTCAGCTTATCTGGGAGATAACATTTTATCATCATGCCAAGAGCTACAACTAATGAGGCAGAGAACAGAGGAAGCCAAGTGTAGTAACTGGTACGTACCATCTTTCCAAACACTGATAGCGGTACCTTGCAGGGAAAAGCACACAAAGAACTAATGAGTCAATACACAGGACCCAGGTGGAGCCAGCTGCATCCCTAGACATTTGGTCTGTTCCTGACAGCCCCTACAAACTGCTGCTGTACAGACAGTAAGAACTTATCGGGCATCTCAGTCATCTGGTTCAACTTCTACATGAAATTTCAGGTTTTCTGAACAACCAAAGGCTGGACCATGAAGGTCCCTGATCCCAGCGAGAGCTGCTGATGGGGCCATGAGCAGGTTTCTGCTGTCAGCCTGGGTCTTTTTCTTCTTGACCTTTCCTTGGCTCAGCCAAGATGTGCCAGTAGGTCTCTTTCTTTGTGGCAATATTAAGGACAGTGCAAATGGCCAAAGCACCCACAGAGAGCCAAATCAGTCACTGATAGAGGGGGATGTCCACATCCCAGGAAACCCCACTCGCTTTTGAGAGCAGATAAACAGCAAAAGCCTTGACATACTCTCAGAAACTTCTCACTGCAGCCTCTTCTCCCAGGGCTCAGACGGGGAGAGAGGGTTACCCAAGAGGCTTGGAAGTACTGGCAAGTGGAAAGCCTCAGCCCAAGAGCATTGTGTCCTTGATAGGCAAGAGGGAAACATCTGTTTCTGTAGGAGACTCCACTCTTGCCAAGAGCAGGAGGCTCAAGCAAGAGGGAAGAAAGTGTTACGTGGGCAGAGAACTAAAATCTCTTTTATAATGCATGCCTGATAGGCTTAAGTTTCAAACATAAGATGACAGAGCCAAGTCAGGGAAGAACCTGCTCTGTCACACCAAGAAATTTCTGTGTGGGCATTTGAATCCCTAAAATTCCTTGTTTGGGGGTTTTTGCCAGTGGTGTTTTCTAAGAACAGAAGAGCCTGGTCACCTAGCTTGGCTCCTTTTTTTCTGTTTTTTCTGGTCAAGAAAGAAAATGTTTTAATTTCTTACCATTGACTAAACGTTCTCCTTCATTCCTGGCTGCTGTTTCTTACGAAGAAGTGAAGCTGAACATTAGCAATAGTTTAGCAAACTGCTGCAGATTGCAGTGCTGAGGTTAATCCCTTTCCCCTCAGCCAGTCCCTTGGCCACCCCTCCTGTAGCAGAACTAGACCCAGTGGTGTTAGGCACTGAATCTCTTCCCAGCCTCCGAGGGCCAGGAATTGATGCAATCCACGCTCCCCCATCCGTTCTACAGAGAGGTTTAGCTCCAACTTTAAAGCAAAGGCGGCTGTGGAAGGAGAGCTGTATATCCTTTCAAGGCACATTTTACCTTGTCAGTGACTATAGCATTAACATTGGCAGCTGCCCAAGCCCTCTCGCCTTTCCAATTTAAATAAAACCAGAACAACAGTGATGCTGGAATGAAAGGCTGCTGCTGTCAGTCTCCCTGGATCGCACTCTTCTGTCAGGGGTCAGGTAACCATGCTGGTCAAATCACAACCCTCCTCCATCCCAAGGCCTCAATTCACATTTTTGGAAAAACCCAAGGAAATCTTTGCACAATCCAGCACACCTGGACTCAGGCTTTTTTGTAAGGAATATATATTGTATTAATGTAACACATTTTCAGGAACTCCTTGCCCCCAAGAATTCCTGTTGAGGCCAAGAATTTATTAAGGAGTCTTAAAAAAAAGAGACATTTATACCCATAGGAAGGATATCCAAGAGAATAGTCAGTGTACACAAGACTGCAGACTTACAGAAAGGATATAAACTCAGTCAAACATTAATAAACAATAGGCTGCTTTCAGTCCTTGCTGTTTCTTTCCTACCATGCCTGCTGATAGAAGGTAAAAGCTTTCATTCAGGGAATTGAGACAGATGATTATTGCTCCTGAAAAGAAAGAGGGACACCAGGTTCTCATAGAAATTCAGATAATGTTGGAAACTTTCACAGATAATGTTTACTCTTCTGGAAGTAATAGATGTTTTGCCTAAGAGATAGCAAAAATCACAGAATCAGAGAGTGGCTGAGGCTGAGAGGCAGCTCTGGAGATCATCTAGACCCTCCTCAAAGTGAGGTTACCTGCAGAGGGTTGCCCAGGACTGTGTCCTGTTGGACTTTGAACATCTGGAAGGGTGGAAACACAACTTCTCTGACCAACCTGTTTCAGTGTTCAACCGCCCTCACAGTAAGAAAGTTGTTTCATATGTTTAAGTGGAATTTCCTGTATGTCAGTTTGTGCTCATTGCCTCTTGTTCTTTCACCAGGCACCACAGAGGAGTTTGTTGTGTCTTCTTTACTTCCTTTGCTTCCTTTACTTTATACACACTGATAGGATCTCCCTGAGCCTCCTCTTTTCCAGGCTGAGTAGTCCCATATACCAGATGGTCCAGTCCCTTCATCATCTTTGAGATCCTTCACTCCAGCATGTCTGTATCTCTCTTGTACTGGGGAGCCCAGCCCTGGGCCCAGCTCTTCAGATACGTCTCACCACTGTGGACAGAGAGGCAGGAGCACCTCCCTTTACCTGCTGGCAATGCTCTGCCTAAAGCAGCCCAGAATTCAGGTGGCTTTATTTGCCCCAAGGGGCACACTGCTGGCTCATGTTCAGCTTGGTGTCCACCAGGACCTCCAGGACCTTCTCTGCAAAGCTGCTGTCCAGCCAGCCAGCATCCAGCCAGACCTGGTGCCTGGGGTTATTCCTCCCCAGACACAGGTCTTTGCATTTTTTGGCTCATTTTTCCAGCCTGACAAAGTCTCTGAAAGGCAGCATATCCATCTGGTATATCACCAGCCCTCACAGTTTTGTACTGCCTGTGAAATGGTTGTCCCACCTCTTCCTTTAAGCTCCCAGCATCCCAAACACATTCTTAATGTGGCTGCGCTTGGAAGAGACTCTCAGCCAACCATTTCTCAGGTACTGCTGCCCTTGTTCCACCCACAGACTTGTTAGTGTTCCAACATTTCCTTACCCTGGGTCCTCTGAGCTCTGACATACCTGTCTGACAGAAAAGAAGGAAAAGAAAGAGTGTGAGGGTTATGTAAGCAGGTAGGGAATTTGGAGAGTACATCTAATTAAGTTATTGGTGAACAAAGCCAAACACTTTTACGAAATGAAAAGATCATCTGTGAAGCTGGCGTTGGACCCAGCTTCTAAAATTAATGCAGAGAGGGAAGGCAGATAGATGGAACACCAGACAAGGAAAAGCCATTTATTGCCAGGACAGGCGGCTGCTGTCTCTGCACTGAAAGTGTTAATGGTGGTTAGAGACAGGAAGAGTTGGATTAAGGGTACCAGAGGTGATGTGAACCACCATCCTTGAACAGAGATCCCAGGAGGACCAAAACACCTGGAAGTGAATTAAGAGCAATGAAAGGTCTTTCAGCCCACTGGGTCAGCCTCTGCTTTGATGAGGCTTAGGAAAACCAAGGACACAATTAAGATTAAAGGAGCAGCCATGGAAGAAGAGGTCTTTTGCACAGCATTGAGCCAGGTACCTCCTTTGACCGTGACTCCCAAAATCTGGCCATGTGATAAGCTCACCCTTCTCTTCTAGGATTTGGCAATGCAGCAGCTTCCAGTGCAAGCAGTGTAGGTAAGGACAACCAGGTTAGTGACTTGCATGTCAAACCTAATGGGAGATGGATGGATTGCTGTCACCTTCTACTAATTTATGGTCATTTTGCACAGCCTGGAAACAGGGAGAAGAGCTGATTATTCACTGTTCTGACCCGGCATGGACCTGTTTGCCACCAGGGTCAATATTAATTCCAGTTTCTGAAAGCAGCAGTAGACTTCTATCTAACCATTAATTAGGGGTAGGACATGTTTGTCATGTGTTTTCCACTGATAGCACTGAAGTTTTGGCATATAAGAACAAGCCTGAAATAAAGTAAGAGCAGGCCTTGTTGGTGGCCTGCTCTTCACACATAAACCATTCTGAAGGGACCAGCATCAGGGTGGAGTGGAGTCATTCCCTCTCCTTGTAGCTCCTGGCCAGAGCAGCCAAAAATGAGTTTCTTCTTCCCTCTGGCAGGGTATGTCAGCACTGGGTGAGTGCTGAGCCACCAGCTGTCCATGCTCAGTCATGCTGCAGGAGGGCTCAGCGATACCTGTTCTTCAGGATGAAGAATGAGACTGCAAGCCAGCTCGGTGAGTATTTCCATTTGCAGTAACCAAAGGATGAAACCTATCTAATAACCTTCCTACAGGTCATTAACTGAAGATAAATGCCATGCAATTATGAATATATCTGATATTTATTATAATGGCACCAATCATAATGAATTAAGTCAGTGTTTAGCTAAGTTATTTCCATAGGTAATTTAGTGTAAGTTAAATTTTCCTTTACCAAATCTGTTTTAGAGCCCATAACTTTATCTTTATCACATGATGTATCGCTTAATGACGGCTTTTGGCTGTGCATTAGTGAACTCCAGGTGATACAATATTTCTTCTCAGATAATTTTCCTAGTAAAGGAAATACAGCATTTGTATGCAATTTCATGCCAGGTCTTGAAAGAGGAACTGAGAGTGAAAGTATATGTATATATCTATCCACGAGGGAGGTGAAGGTGAATGTTTGCCTTTAGAGGTATTCCCTCAGCAACGTCTCTGCTTGCACATGGTCAAGGACCAGTGGGTTAGAGAGCATGGCTGTATAATTGGGATGGGGATAATTCTCCGTCGATACCAGTGGTAGTGGTGCTCATGTGCTCTTTGCTGACATGTTGTGGTGTTTTGACTTGAGCTGGATGGTGCTTACTCTCTGGGGCCTGCAGAAAGCTTCTAGATGCTTCTTGCAGAAGCCACCCCTGCAGCCCCCCCTCCTCCACCAGAACCCAGCCACGTAAAACCACAACACATGTAACCACCACAGAGTGAAACCATGAGGATGATCTTGGGTTTAACAGAATTTAGGAGAGGCTGAGAGAAGGACAGGTTTGCATGACCTTCAGAGAACAGAATTAGTTCAAGCTTAGTAACCTTGTTCACAGCTATCTTCAGTGTAATTAAACTGTGATCAAAAGGGACATTGAGAAGTGATACAACACTTACAGTACATCGTTGGAAAAAATGACCTCCCTTGCTGACAGCTGAATTTCAGTGAGACAGGCCACAAACACCAACGAGCAGATAACTATGGCCTGGCATTAAAGATTGAAACATAAACCCAGGAGTCTTAAAAGAATAATGAGGAGGACATTTGGGATGCACAGGTGCATGGTAGGTGCAGAGCAAGGGCTTCAGAAGTCCTTGGAGGGCTTTTCTTGAACCATACAGAGAGGAGAAGGCGCTTTTTCTGTCTCCTGCACACCAATATTTTAGAATACTGATCTGCTTGAACATTTTCTAATACACTTCAATTTCTTTCCTATCAAGAAAGAAATTTAGTTTAAAAGGACTGCTCAGCTGCAAATGTCTTCTTACAAAGAGATTTAAAATGTAATCTTTCTGGAGGAAAAAAGTTAAGCCTTTTAGCCTCTGAAGTTACTTTCTAAATCAGAGTGCTGGACCTCCAAATTAGGCTAGTGGAGTTAAGATTTGTACTTGCTGCTGAGCAGCAAATGCCAGCAAGGTAATGTATTTTGTTAGGGCCTGATGACAAGAGGAATCTATTAGGAAAGCTGGGAAGGTCAAATGCGACATGATGAAACCTCCCAGCAGGCTGTCTTTTTGCAGCCATAAAGCCCCCTCTGCCTCTGAGCGGGGATCAGGCTCACGGCGGTGTGCCCAGCGTGGATGGTGTGTGTGTTACGGATTCAGAGGTGGTGTCGGCCATGCTGGACTCTGTAGGGAACCACCAAGCCCCTTTCTGTAGTGCCAAATGAATAACAGATATGATGAAAAACGTGTTTCAAAAATTGATTGTGACTTCTGGTTGGCCAGCCTGGAGGTCAGGTTCAGCTCTTTGACTGCCAGCGAGGTGTCCTCTGACACTCTGCCTCAGGCTGGCGGCTTACTGCAGCCAAATTTTGTGAATTTCCCTGTACTTGGGCTTTTCAGGATAGTCAAATTTTTCGCAAAAGGGAATTACAGCATCTTGTCACTAATTTGTGTAAGTTCATACAAGCCTCTTGGTACCATAACGCTGTTATGATCTTACATAGACCATACTGGTCTTACTCAGAGAGTTATTTCATTAAAAAGCCTAGGTGGGCAATACCACAAAGATCTTCTACATGGCTTGAATTCCCATTTTGACTCCCCTGCAGAACCCCAGTCTCAATAGAGCCCTGGCCATGGCTGAGCTATGAGGGAGCATGTCATGACACAGCTACTCTTCCAGCATGGAGCCAGACCTCATTTATCGCTGCGCTGATGAACCTGCACTAGCTATGCTGTTGATTGGAGATGCGTATCCAAACCAGAGTAAATTCAGCACAAAGCCCACGGGTCACTGTGGCAGTGGTCTGCAAAATTATTCAAAATCTCCCTACCTCCTTACCTGAAATCATCTCTCTGAGACAAGCAAGGAGGTTTCTGCACTGTGGCCCATCAGGTCGGGTTCTTGCTAGGACCCCTGGTTGGCTTTGGGTGTAAAAATTAGAATGTCTGGATAGTAAAACAAATTAACACTCTTTAATAGTGTAAAATACTTTGAGTTTGCTTCAGCCAGAGCTCAGCATGTTTAATTAAGGTGTGTGAGCTTGAAGGAGGCTAATCTTTGCTGCTGAGGCTAATTTTTGCTGGTTTATTAGATAATACAGCACAAGACAGATTGAGACTCCTTTTTTTCCCATTTTCTTTCCCTTGTCACCAGCAGTAGCAGGGGGAGATAAAATCCCTTCACATGAAATCATCTTAATGAAGGACCAGAATCGGTACAATTAACTGGGGACATGGCTGTACACCTCACTGCGCACGCCCAGGTCCTTGGCAAGAGTATTTCCAGAATGACTACTTGGGCTAAAGTTCATAATTAAAGCTGTAAATCTTGGCTCACTGCTAAATTTGCCTGTACACAGAGAGAGAGTAGGAGGGGAAAGGAGGTGAGTCTATCCCTCTCCCTGGAAGCCTTGTTTACTAGTATTTTGTAGGTTTTCTTATGCTGGTGGTGTTTATCAGGCTTGCAAAGAGACAAGTGATGAGAGCACCCCTATATGGAGAGTTTCTGGGGACCTGACAACCATCAGCAATGCGGGCTGGCTTCCCTTTGGCAGCAGAGCTCTGCAATACAGAAATATCTGTGGAGCCAGATGTCTTCTCACAGGGTTCCCATCCTGGCAGCAAGATTTGGGGCTTGATCAGGGATGCCCCGTTGCCACGAAGCACAGATGAAAGCTTCAAAGTGAAACGCTTTGCTGTGCAATGGATGCTCTTACAGCAGCACCCTGGGACAAATGGGGTAGCAGTGGGTCTCCTGTAAAGACCTGATCCCTCAGGAGGTTGAGGGATTAAGGGCAGTTCCCTAATCATGAGTTTTACAATGCAGTAATGCAGAGGAGGACCTGAGGGTGATGGAGAGCAAATGAGACAGGAGTTCACAATGTGATGAAGTTGCAAAAAGTGAATACTGCACTAAATATATAAATAGGGTCTGACTTCTGAGGGCAGGAAAATAATTCTATTTCATGCAGCTTTGCTTACACTTGGGAATACTGAGTCCAGGTTTAAAAAGATTGGAGTTGGACTTGATGATCCTTACGGGTTCCTTCCAACTCAGTATATTCTATGATTCTATGAGACTTATGAATGATTGGGGTTTAATTCCAACGAGTAATCTGCTGCCTATAATTAATAGCTGCAGTTGCCTATATTTTCAGCCTGAAACCAGTGAGCATATCCTTAATTTTGCAGTGTGTACCAGGGTTAGGCGGAGCACAGCTCCTCCCAGGGATGGCCCCACTTGCCCATCATGAAGCCAGTGCAGCCCTGCAAATCCTCCTCTGGAAGTATCTTGGCATGTCCCGGTTAGTGACAGAGGGAGGTACCACACTGAACACTGGCAGCTAGTACTTACCCTGTTTGAGGGCATAACACATGTCTTCATAGACCACCTGAATTTTAGATTTTTTTTTTCCCAAGAGGAAATGGCATATCTAATTCACTAGAAACTCTGATCCTCTCTCACATACTTCTGATGGGGTTGCTTCTATGCAAACCCCTCCTTATCATTTGTCCATAATCTGTCTAAATGTGGCAGAATAAGGTTTTATTAATAACATTCGTGTGCCCATGGCACAGGGCTGAGTCACCTCCTGCAGTACACAAAGCAAGACAAAGCTGTAGCGCACATCTATTAATAAACATGATAAATCCATACCTTTGTGAGCAAAAGTTGCACTGAAGAGACAACCCTTTGTGAAATAGTGATTTATTCCTATTAAAGTGATGTGATTAGCCAAGCTTGGGAAGCAGACCCAGAAAAACTCGTGGCTGCCTACTCACATGACAAGTTTCACCATGCATGGGAAGGTAGGAACGTCTTATCAAGTCAGAACTTCTGAGGAGAACATTTAATTCCAAGGTTAGGATGTGATTATGGATTTTCAGTCACAAAATTACTACGTGGTTTATAATGAAGTTTATATTTGAAATGTTAAAATATTCACACACACCCCTCCCCCCTCCCCCCCCCAAAAAAAAGTCAGAAGAAATGCTGTGATAAAGCCAAATTATATAGCGTCAATCAGCCATCTGTTGTGTGCTGTGGTTTCTAATGATCAAGGTGAAAACTTGGGTAGGCTGTAAAAATAGAGAATTACAAATCTCCTCTCCCTGCAGTAAACACTTTAAGCAGAGTCAACATGAGATAATATATGCTGGAATTACCAGCCGTATCACAAACAAACCTGAACAGCCGATAGCCAAGGTGGGACGCTCAGCCAGGAGATGTTCTTGTTTGTGGATGCATCAAGCAGGGATCTGTAGGGAAGATCTGATGAGTTTGGAAAAAGAAGGGAGGATCCCCTGCATTGGTGTGGAAACTCTCCTCCTCCCAGCGATGCTGCAGAGCCCTGGAGCGTGCCATGTGCTTTCAACAAATCTTTATGTATATAGGTAAATCGACTTTCATCCAGGGCAGGTCCTTTATGAGACCACCCACCCTTTGCTGGCTCATTCTATTTATCTCAGATATCTCAGTAACAGAATTATATGAGCCCATCAAACTCCTCATGTAGTTAACATTCAGTGAAACCTTTTTGGGTGGCTACCTTCACGCTCCCATTTTAAAACTCAAGGTTTTCTTTACTTCGCCTCCTAAAGGCTACTTTCCTTTGTCAGCTGTGCCAACTCAGAAGCAGATGTGGGTTTTTTTACAAGGAGCTCCATGTGGAAACGCTCTCACTGCGTCTTCTCACTGGTCCTGAGCTCATTGTTCCAGTTCCTTCTTGGATGGTCACTGAGATGATTTGGTCTTGGAGGAGTGAAACCATCCAGGTTTCAGAGGATGGAACCAGGGCTGGTTGGTTCAGAGCAAGCAACCCAGGCTTTTGTCTTCTCTGTTACACCTGTGGAGGAGCAGGGATATACCAACTACACAGTAATTATGCGTACACATGGCGAGACAAGGAGCAGAGGAGAGATTTTGTGCAGAGATGCAGCTATTGTTCATTTGCCTCTTCCATGGATGATCTTTTCTCTTTTTTTTTACACAGGATGCTCTTCCTCTATGAATATATGAAATGCACAAATGAGAATCTGTATGCTGATTACATGAAGATCATCAAGACATGCTGGGTGGGTGTTATACCTGCTCTTAGAAACGGATCCATGACCCTGCGTTCATTTGACATTCCATAAGTCTTGGGACCAAGGTCAGCAGGTGCAGGTTGACTCAAAAGTAATGAACAGAACTGATTAAATTCTCCCAGGCAGCCGCCAGCCAAAATTCTGCAAGAGGATGCTCCTCATGCCAACTTCTCTGCTTGAAATCAGATTTCGAAGCATAAATATGAACCCACAGCTCTGTGATAGATTCAGCCCATTTCACGGGGTTCGGCTCCAGCTGCTGGGAGAAGTTGCAGTCACAAGGTGCTGAGCTCACCATCTGTGCCATCGCCTGAAAAATAACAGACTGTTACTAGTGCAAGTCATGGTATTGCAAAGGCTGTCAGCCCATGGCCCCACAGCATCTACAGCTTTACAGAGGGAGCCTCCTCTCTGGCTGGGGAAGGTAGAAATTAAGATTGAAGGGACTGTACTGTCTGTCTGTCCCTCTCCTTCTCCTCCCCAGTACCTCCCGAAGCCACTTGCCAGCATCAGCCAAGTTGATGATCAGTGAGGACACCCCAGAAATGTTAAAGAATTTACATTTTAGGCAGAGCAGAGTGACCCAGATTACTGCAACAGGACCAACCACAGCAGGAGGCTGGCAATTATCTGATATTAATGCTTAATTTGGCTTGGGCACAAGCAAATGAGTGTGGGCTGCCAGCCAGGCAGGGAGCACATCACATCTGGCACAGCTGCCCCAGCCTGACCCACCAGAGGTTAAAAGATGGAGGGAGCTGGGGGTTAACCACGATGCAGCGTGTCAGTCCCACTGCTCATGGGCTGATGTACCCTGAGGCTTGGGTGATGTTCATACCAACACACTGTGTGACCCAGTGTGTAACATGGTAATCCCAAAACTCAGAATAACAGCTGAGGAAGGATTCTAGCTCAAAGAAAGAGAGGTAATAGCTGTTTGATCAGTGCAGTGCCCTAGGCTCTTGCCCTGAGGTGTGCTTTGGTTTCATTGCTTTTTGTCCCAATACCCTCCTACACAGGGGAAATCATACTGAGACCATCAAGCAGGGCAGCCCCACTGCTTGGCTCTCTGCTCTGATCACTTCCACTGTGCTCCTCCACATGCCCTGTGCTTACCTCATCACAGCTTTCAAGATGCATGGCACTAAGAAGTCAAGTCTTACTCTGGAATGGACAGGGGTCTCTCTGTTTCTAGCAGTGTAGAAGAGCATCCTCTGAGTGCAGCATGCCAGGAACTCAGCGCCGCAGTGCCAGGCACTGATTGGAAAGCCCGCAAGGTGGTAGATTAAAGGCAGATGCCCCACAAACAAAGAGAGAGGGGATTATATTACTACTTCAAAAAGGACCTGATACTGCAACTAATTAACGGTTTTTCAGGTGATAGCTGATTTTATTCTATTTTCTTTAATGTATGCATGAAAGCATTGCATTGCAAAGGCCCTGGAAATATACACAGCGTTCGGGACCTGGCAGAGAAAAAGGCTGCCCGAGGAGGGGTTTGCTGGCCAAGGGTGTTACAAGCACTGCACAGGCATTCAGCAGGAGCCGTGCTGCTGCAGTCGGCGCTGGCCCTGCACTGCAGCACATGGAGGGCTTTGGGCTCAGAGTGCTGCTCAGACCCATCAGTGTGCCCCCAGCTTCCTCCCAGTCTATGGTGGGGTCGTATTTAGCGGCAGACCACCAGCTCCATGGCCAGCAAGCAGCTTGCAGCCAGAGGAGGGCATGGTGAGCGCTTGTAAGAAAGACGGGCTGATTTAGCTGTTTTGTAGCGAGTAGCATTGATTTGAAGACAGAAAGTCCCTCCTGAAATCCAGACATTACCCAGTGTGTGGGCCAGGAGCCGGTTTGCTGCGCAGCAGTGAAGCCCAGAGCAAAGTGGTCTCTGCGCAGCTCCGGGCAGCCTTGCGGAGTGGTCTTCCCTGCAGAGTAACAGCACAGGCAGTCTCCCAACCAACAGCCTTAATGATATTGCTGGTTTTTTAATGGTCCCCTGCACAGCCATTAGTCCTTAAAGAGGATTTACATCACAGCCAGCTGCTATGAAGGTATTTTATTCTTATAGTAAATACAGAGAGAGAAATGGTGGCTTTTAGTCTCCTGGTTGCTTTCCTGCCCCATCATTCCTAACCCTTTGTGTCAGAGGCTAAAATCTGTCCTGGTGAATGCTCTGAGGTGTCAGACAAGATCCAGAAAGAGCATGAGAAGCGCTGCAGTAACAGGCAGCGACCCTTTCCCTGGTGCCTCGAGGAAGGGCACGTGCAACAGCAGGGCTTAAACCTATGGCTCCTTGCTTCCTTTTGCTTTGTGGGTGGGTGAGGGCTCGGTCTTTGCACTGACTGCATTTACCCACGGGAGGCAGAAGATGCTTCGTTGCATGGGGATGTACCCAGGCACGGCATGCCACAGCAAACCTACATCACGTGCAGTCCCAGGAGTGCCACCTGCTAATATTAAATGACCGTGAGGGCACTGACAGCAGTGCAGCAGCATATGGGCTTTTCTCCCTGCCCAGCCTCTGTAGTCGTCATTTGGCAGCTCAGCCAGAAAGCTGGGCATGAGGTGTTTAGCGATGTGTGATGGGAAGCAGAGGGAGGGTCTGTAGTTGTTCCTCTTCACCCAGGGTGTACCTGCAGAGACCATGGGACTGGGGTTGCTGTGGAGGGCTGGTGCCAAGCCTGCAGCTCAGTGTGGCACCCAGGACTTTGGGAGTGACCCACAGACGTTGCAGATGAGGGGAGGCTGAGAGAAGTAGAGCTGCAGAAAAAAGTCTGCTGTGTCTGCCCAGTGAAGTGTGAGCCATTGGAATTACACAGGATGTTATTTTCCCTCTTGCAAGTCATGCCTGAAATCTGGTCTCATAAATGAGCTTGTTTTTATTAGAGGGAACTTGCCTTTACTGGGTTATAAATCTGAATGCGAATGCTAATTTTATTGCCCTGCATCTAGAGGATAGCAGAAACACAAACATTACAATCCAGATAGCACGGCCAAAAGCACAGGCACCGCGTCCGAGTGTGTTAGCACGGCCAAAAGCACAGGCACCGCGTCCGAGTGTGTTCTGAGGAATTTCAAGCAGGGCACAAGTGCTCCCTCCTCCCTGGACTGATGGAGGTAAACAGGACCAGCGCAGCAGAGCTCACAGCATAAGCAGAAGGTAAATGGTGCTGAAGAACCAGTCATCTTGGGCAGTATGGTCCCATAGTTTAGGTATTTATTGGAAATTCCTTTGGCATTTGCTTAGGGTCCAGGTTATGGCAGCAGGGCAGGTTGTCTCTCATGTCCCTCTCTGCTGTAGCCAAATCAGCTTTAGCTACTGCAGCTCCTGGGTCTGGCCACAGAATACCACATATGACCCTGCACCAAGCACCATCCCACAGTTTCCTCATGCACAAATTAAGTTACTCATCTCCTAAATTATTTGCTTGGAACATTTTCTCTGGTGCAGAGCTCCAGCAGAGAGGCTTTGGCTGTAGAAGCAAACTAGAAAATGAACGTGGTGTCAGAGCACTGCAAATAGCACAACCTTGTGCAGAATGGAAGCTCTTGGAGGTGCCTTGCCTACCTTGCTGAGAGAAGTGATTTCCAATGTAGTAGATTACTCTGTTCCCAGTGCTCAGATTACAGCTGAGCCTACACTAGAAACCCTTCCTGAGAAAGCAGGGAGACTTAAGAATTTAAATTTTTTTTGGCAAACGCTTCTTTGCTGGCAGAAGAAACTCTATGCTGGCAGAGCTGCACCCACGTGGCTTCTGCTGGCGTAGGGGTGTCATGAAAAAGATGGTCTCCCTAAGGAGCATTGCTACACTGGCAAAACTTGTATCCATAACTCAGTCCTGGAGAAAATTTCTGACTGTAACTCCAGTCAGTGTGTCTTTGCTGGTGCAGTCTGTGTCATTCCTTTGAATAAACTAAGCCATCATTTTAGAGTTACCTCAGCGTAGCTTTTCAGGGTAGGCAGGGCCTGCCTTGATTAAGAACAGATACACAGGCTCACACCATGAGCTTTGGACAGGTACTTCTGTGATGACCACTAAGGACACTGATTGACTCTCCGCTGGTGTTATCACTGTGAAGCGCGCTGACCCTGCTCCCGGAGCAGGCAGCTCAGTGGATGCTGCAGATCAAGGGAAGGAATGGAGTTGTTTGGTGGCCTTTGGTACTGACTGTGGCACGCAGCAAGGTGCTGCATCAGCCCATATGGAAAGTGGCTTAGACATTAAGTATGGTACAGCTTGGTGCTTCTCCCATCTCTTGGTAATTCTTTCCAAGGCAGATTTATAGAAATGGCAGGTTTAAAGTTATTGAAGTGATGTCAGCTCTTTTGATATTAACTTGGGAAAAATAAAAAATTGATGTAATCCCTGCAAACATGGGCAGAGAGAGAAATGGCTTTGAGCAAAGGTACGGTGAGCTCCAAAAGCAGCCTGAGGGGTTTGGCTATAAGGCAGGGGCTGGCTGCAGGTCTGTGATGATCCTACCCACTCGGCTCAGGGGAAATAATCCTTCAGTTTCAGTGAGATGAAGGTGTCCAAGGTGGTATCACCAGGACAGCTTGGTGGTAATGCATTTTGTGCGCTCATGTTGCTCTCTTGCTTGGCGTCTCTTGCAGCTTGTGCCCAGGGTGCCTTGCTGACACACGTGTACTCGCTGCAGTCCCTCCTTCCCAATGGGCTCTGGAGGCACAGTGGGATCATGTGGGAACATCTGGAGGAACAAACTACACAGAAATCTGTTCATCTGATGATTCACGTGAATTCAGCTACAAACTGCAAGATGTGGTGCTGCAGTGAGGTTGTAGTTAGCTGGGGTACATGCCACTCAGTTGCTCCAAAGCTTTGCTTTTCTTTCTGGCATTATAATGGGGCACACTTGATGCATGTTTCAAAGCTGTTTTCACCACCTTATTTCACAATAAGGAATCTTTTTCTCTCTAACATACCCCTTGCAGCTGGGAGATGTGTGTTGATTCAAGGGATGCTGGTCAGTCCAGCTGAAAGATCTCAGCTGGTCTTACACGGCACTTCTTTTTGGTTTTGCTCTGAAGACCTGTGCAAAGGTGCTGACCTCAGCTATGAGAGAATGATCTGAATGTCCTAGAGACCCATCTACCTCCGTGATGATGTAACTCACCCCAGAAACCCAGGAGGAATGATTTACACTTCCATTTAGAGCTATTTGTAGCTGCTATCTCGTCCAGAGGCATGCCTAAGCCGCCTCCATCCCCATCTGCACTTCAAATGTCTCAGAATGCAAAAGTGTGTGGAGCAGGATCTTCCTCCCAAGACAATCCTGAAAGCCATCTTAAATTATGGTCTTGTATGAAAAGGGAGTCACTAAGAACCACAAAATACTTTGCCTCCTTTGAGTAGTTTTAAGCCAAATTTTCATAATAGTTTTTTAACTTAATCTGGAGATATGCAGTTATTAAAATTATTTCCCTTTAAAATGTTGTCTGTGCTTGAGGGGAGAGGGTTGGAGCAGCTAAGTATAGTCTGAATATCTCACAGATTAATAAAGTGTTAATGACTTGTGGCATTTGCTTCTAAAGCCTGCAGTGAAAACCAGGTCTCTGCTGTCCCAGGGAAACATCAAAACATCACCCAGTCCCTGATATCCACACGCCTGAGCAACCACTTCCATCCCTGGGTGCCTTCCCCTTGCTGGAGAGGGTAAGCAGCCATTCCAGAGGCTCCCAACTTGGCTGTTGAACTGCTCTGCAGCTCCTCCTATCACCCCTCCTGAGGAGGTACCAAGTCTACGTAGGATGGGAGGGATGAGAAGGACCTGCCTTGTCCTCTGCTGGTGCCCAGTTCAGCCCAGTGCTGCCAACTTCTGCCATGACTTGTAAAAGGAAGGGCCAAAAACCAAGTTACTGAAGCCCACCAGAGAAGCAGTCAGCCCACCCCCTCTACCAGGATGAGTTAGGGCAGGGGACAAGCCAAGTAATTCCTCTAGCCTTGCAGACAGGGAGACTTGAGGTCCAGAACTCCCATCTCCTGCTGTCCTGCTCCATGTGCTGGCCACTGGGCCACATCATCCCTGCATCCAAAACGTCTGCTCGGGGGTGGATGTTTCTCCAAATTCAGCCGGCTGTTCTCAGCCCCCGTTGGCATAGAAACACCCTTTCCAATAAACCTGCAAAATACACACATACAGAAATACCCTGCAAACCAATTATCTTCTCTTTCTGTCTTTCTTTCTTTCCCTTTTTTCTTTTTGGCCTGTGAGACTGAGGAGTCAGGAGAAGTGTGAATCTGGGTCTTTTTAATTTTGGAGCATCTCCTGGCTCTCTGCAGACTGTTGCCAGGCTGTGGAGCTGCTCCTTACCAATAGTAACAGGCAGATAAAATACTAAGCAATCAAATTTCCACTCTCCTTCAGCCCTGTCCTCACGATATTTTAAGGAAGAGAATGGGAGCTGGGTCTAATAACTATGTAAATTGCTCTGAGCAGGAAACAATCAACTGGGGATTAGTAAACCAATGGCTTTGGAAAGGTTAGGACTGATCCTTTACAAAGGGACCCAAATTGCTGCCAAATGCCCCATCCTATTAAGGAGAGTGAGTCCCACAGACCTGTCACTGCCCATCAGTGCCAGGATCTTGATGGGTTCATTCTTGATGGGTTTTGCCTTTGCCAAAGCTGGAGGAGAAAGTGTCCTGGGCCAGCCACCTCCCTTGCTGGCACTGCTGCATTCAGACATCAGGAGGGCAATCCCAAGACTACCCACCTTCTCCTCCTCTCCTCCTGCCTGTATCCAACCCCTTGGCAAGGCCTATCCCCAAGGAGTAACCATGGCATCCCCCCAGAAGGAAAGGGAATATGGTCCTTGTCCACATGCTGGTGGAAAGGAAAAGTGCTGAGCTCCTGAGGCTTGACTTGGCACCCACCAAGGGAAGGGCTCCCACTGATGAGCAAAGCTAGTTTACTGGAGGAAAGG
The DNA here is from genome assembly GCA_020800305.1 of Porphyrio hochstetteri. Classification (NCBI taxonomy): domain Eukaryota; kingdom Metazoa; phylum Chordata; class Aves; order Gruiformes; family Rallidae; genus Porphyrio; species Porphyrio hochstetteri. The sequence continues at coordinate 11,511,008 of CM036916.1, read as the reverse complement.
GAGGGATGAACACTTTATCCTTCACCCCAGCATCACGCAGCCATGTTTGTCCCAGTACCACATTAGTCACAGCTCCTCTTTCAGATGAAGGCTGTTCCTGCTCCCAGGATGGATCTGGACAGAAGCATCACCTTTCAAGATTCACTAAAAGTTGAACCACCAGAGCTAAAGTCTACACCAAATTTTCCCACGTTGTTCCTAGGATAACAACACCTTAACCGTGTAGTCTCCAGCTATGCCTTTGGCTTGAAGAAAGGAAATAGTAAGATGAGATTTGCCAGGAGATACAGAAAATAAAGACACTCTTTTTTTTTGCTCCTGTAAAGCTTCGTGGAGGCTCTTGGTGTGCATAAAAGGCGGAACAGAGGAAAAGGTCAGTGAAGAACACGCCTGCGGTGTGAAGGCTGAAGATGTGTGCAGTGAATTTCATTTTAATACCTAGTTTTCTAGCTGGTGTGAGGTGTAAAAAAACATATGCATTGACTGTGGCTAGTTACTGACTCTGAGAATACAAAGCATGCTGCACTTTGTGTCCCTGCCCAATTAACTAGTAGAAAATAGGATATGTGATGGCTTGTGTGTCATGAGGGGCTTGAAATACCATCTAGGTGATGCCAAGATGAAATACCCAGAGTGAGTGACAGGCATTTTTAACCCAAGGACCTCCAGACAGAGTTCTGACTGTGGTGCCCGCAGAGGGGTGTGAAATTACAGCCCATCACAGAGGTATGATGACATTCCTGCATGCTGCCATTTTCATTACAGCCTTTGTCAAAGAGATGGATACAGGTGCTGGGTACTGTTCTTGGTATTGAAATAAGAAAGGGAACGTGGCTTTTTTTCATCTTCTGTTCTCATCTCAGCGTTGGCTATCAGACTGAGCCATCGGCCAGGTGGGTGTGCTAGTAGGTCTTCATTTTCCTTGTGTGCTTTCACGCAGTTTTGTGACAAAGATTGCTAGACTAGAAAATAACTTGCCATTAATCCATTCCACTGGCAATATTAGGACTAAAATGGAATGGGAGAAAGGGCACAAGATGTGCCTCTCCAATGAACAGAGATAGCAACGTGAGGGAATGAAATGACTCAAATGAAGCCAAGTTTGGCTGGGAGGTGAAATCCAAGCAGTCTATACCATGCTGGGTTTGTTCACCTGTAGCACTGCTGTTTGGGTCCATCGTTTGGAGTCTTGGCTGTGTGGTTCTCACACCATGTCCAGCATGATGGAGCACCAATCCAGACTGGCTGTGGATGCTGAAAATAGATCCAGGCTAATGCATCTAAGCAGGCATGCCTGTGAGTCGGGGAGGTTGGAGGAGCTAGCACGGCTGCAGAATGCCTCATGGCAGGGTTTGAAGAATGTACAACTACAGGCTGCATCCTTTCTTGTCACTTTCCACACAGGGACCTTCTATGCTGTTTTTAGCAAGGTTATCTATGTTTCCCTACTTCCATCTCTTCCAGGGTATCCTCAGACAAGAACTCATGGCATGCAAGTGCCGTGTCTTTGCAACACAACAAACACTCCAGCCAGCAGCTCTAGTTAGGTGCTTCACTGCCCCAGTGTGCTTAAGGCACATACATGGAGTAGCCAAAAGCTGTATTGCAGCATCCTCAGTGAACGTCACAGCCATCTGCCTTCATGCCTCCTCCAGAAAGGTCAGACGTGTGTTCAGCAGGCTGACTAGGACTGGCTGGCAGCAGGGGCTGGGATAAGGCTCAGGCAGAGCAGGGAACATCAAGTGTTGTCAGCACACCCCCTCCCTGTGAAACCTGCAGCAGTCTTGGAGCTATAAAATGCTGTTTGGCTGTTACCAGCCTGTCAGATTAGCTCCCTGATGGTACCCAGTTCTCCTCATCTTTGTGATGCCACAGGTCGCTTCTAAATACATAAAAAGTTGATTCTGTGAAATAGGGGGACTGCAAAGCAGTTTTTAAACCATAGAGCTCCTATCAAAAGCCTTGTGATCTGGGAGATCTTAGGTCCACCCACTTCCTCAGGTCCAGGAAGAGTCAAGGTATGGACTTTCAACACCCCAAAGAGTAAAAGACTCACTTCCCTCTCAAGGTCTTTCTGCCCATTGAGTCAGTCACTCTGCAGTATCCACGTCTCTCTCCTGCTGCTTTTATAAACAGCAATGAGGGAATAATGTAGATGTCAAATAAGGGATCCTTATGCTACATTTGTAGGGAAAAACAACCTTAGTAACAGACTGAGTAATGTCATTGCATTACAATATACAACGTCTGAGCTAGAGATAAGTCTGGCTGACAAATTCACGTGTGGGCAGCCCTACAGCATCAGATCCAAACTCAGCCCAGATGTTCTTCTGCAACTAGATTGGGTTTCTTTAGCCCTGGAGATCAAAAAACCTCCAGCTCTGGGGACAGTGGCATTGATCCTGCTCCCCCACTGCTTTCTGCCTCACGCTGCCTCCTCAGCTCATGCAGGTTCCCTGAATTTGGTGAGGAAACACTGGGAAAATTAAACAAGACTTTCTTTTGATGTGCTCACCTGGCCATCTCCGTGGCTCTCTGCTGAACTGTAAATACTGGGGGAGTTATGGCTTATATTACCATCTCCCACCTCAGGAAGAGGTACTTCCCAGCTACTTCCCAGCTACTTCCCAGCAACTGCAGTGTTGCCCACCCTCTCTAGACCCAACCCCAGCTTAAGCCTTGCCCTGTTGGCATCCAAAGTACTGCTGGTTGGAGTATGCTTCTGCCATGGCTGCCTGGGGGAAAGGAGATGCACTGGTGTCCTTAACACGTTCCTTTTCTGGAGTGCTGGAAACTGCCGCAGGAGTTGGAGTGACTGTGGACTGGGCAACAGGCTCTCTAACCCAGATACTTCATGCAAAAGCTGAGTTGACTGGCTCAAGTTTGGACATCTGTCACGTCCATCTTCCTCTTGCCGCTCCATTTCCCTGCGCTACAGGAGAACCAGGGGTGCTCAAATGAGGAAGGGATTTTTTGGCAAAGGCTGCACAGCCAAAGCTTTGATGCTTTTTTCTACACAAGATAGGCAGGCCAGCCTAGAAACAGGCAGGAGCAGTGGAAAATAAGTGTATTTTCCTATTTCTAACCCTTTTAATATCAAAACCCAGTCCACCAAATGAGCTGCCAGACATATTTCTCATATGCAGACTCTTCCTCCAAAGGTGAATCCCCACATACTCATGGGCATGGCTGTGCCCTTCCCTCCCTGCATCTACCTTACTGCACTTTGGCTCTTCACCCATTGGAGTCCAGTTCTGAAGTCAGCAAATCTCTTTCTATCAGTGGCCTTCGAATCAACCCCAAGGATGGTTCAGTCTCAGGGAAACATGCTGGAGCTTCACTCTTTATTTTAATGGACACAAACTCTAGCAAATTTATAAACTCTGCTTTTTTAAAACACAGGATGATAAGAAAGGTTCTTAATGGAGACGTACCGGCATACCTTGTTTACACAAAATCACCCATTATGATCCATTAGTATGTTACCAGAGTGAGGACTGAAGATCTTGATCTCGTGTCACTTCTCATTTCCAGGCTAACCTATAAGCTTCTCTAGAGATGATTCTGTAAACATACATGACAGATTGCTGAGAATGTGTATTCATTGCTTAACTCAGTGCATCCGGTGAGCAATCCTGAGCACAGAGCAGGGAAAGGCGAGCAGGTTAGGCTGTTGAAAGCCTTGTGGGATTTCTCCAAGCTCGATGCATTTTATGTCATGTAATTGGTATGCTGGTAGCAGACCTGCTATAAAGAAATGGGCTTAAACATTTTCAGGCACACTTTCTGTATGTAAATCTTTGCCAGTAATTATCACATGTAACCGAGGAGTTTTTGCTAATGATCAAAAGAAATAAATGATGCTGTTTATTTCTTTCACTCTGTTCATTATAACGGTTTGGTCTCGAAATCCAATTACAGATAGTTTGGCTCTGTGCTAGGTTTTGCTTCCAACCTCTTCTGTAGGTCCATTCTCAGAGCTGTATTTCAGTAATCTGTTGACAACACTGCAGTTTCTTCTGGCCCGCTTATTTATAGGCAAGGAAACAAACGGCTCTTGCAGGCAGTATGAGCAGAAGAGTAAGCAAATCAAAAAAGCAGATGGTAAGTAAAGCCACTTAGTGTGATTCAGGTTCTTAAAGAGAACAAGTTCACTGCATTGAGCAATTCCAGCATGTTATGAGAAGCATCTATCCTGAGCAAAAGGTGGGCAATGCCCGGTAATGACACCTGATTGAAATTCAGAAAGAAACAGCAATGCAGGCTTTTACAGCAGAAGATGTGAGTCACTGGAGACTGAGCACAAATTATTTCAAAGACTAACAACTCAGCTGGAACAAGCAGAGTGCATTTGGGTTCTTTTTTTCATGAATCAAAAGTCCATGTTCAAGGATTTTTTTCCACCTTAAGTGAGGAGCTGTGGGGGAGAAATGAAGATCCCCCCAGGAAATCTCACTTCCAGGTTCTCCTGTGCAGGAGCTCATGGCTTCTTCAGCCATGGGCTTACAGTTAGGGAAGAGACAGCAAAGCACCAGGCTGGTAAAATCAAAGAGCAGAGGTCATGCAGATTATTTCTCCAGAGCATCCAAGTCATCTGTTTATTCCAATCTCTGTGTACTACTGCAATTACCCCTACCCCTTGTGAACAGCTCTACAGTTAAGCAGCCAGGGACTGAGATGGCAAAAGTGACCTACCAAAATATTCCCCACAAACAACCCTGCCCTCTCTCCTCCCTCCCTGTGCTAAGGAAAGGCTGGAGAACAGTAGGTGTTAGCGGGAAAACAAAAGAGCTGTAGAGAAAGAGAAGTGATGGAGGTACTGGGAAATCCTAGAGGGCAGCAGAAATAGGGGACAGACTGCTTCTGGGGTATAGCTAAGGAAAAGTATCACCTTAATAAGCAGGGGCACACAGGTTCCAGCCTCAGTGTCCCAGACATCACCCCCTGCAGTCAGCACGTATCTCTGTATTACAGCATCCTCTCCAAGTCACTTGAGAGATGTTCCAGCTTTCTGCTCATTATCATTTTCCTCTCTGAACGGGATGTAGTTGAACTCTGAATCAAGGTAGCCCAGCTTCTCAGCACAGGGTGGTGAAAAATTGTACCAGCACATGGAGCTGGCCAGATATCTCTCGGGGCCTCTCATTTAGGATGTACACAGTCAAGGGAGTCTCTGTTGGAGCCTTCTCTGCTTTCCATCTGCATGCCAATCTGAAGCACTGCTTCCACCTTCCACCCCAGGCCAGGCATGGCCCCACTAATTTCTGGAGGTCCTGGGAAGGTGACCCATCCTTGCTGTGATTGCTCAGGAAGAAATTTTATCCAGCCAAAAAAGAGGTGGGACAGCTACAACTCTCTCACTCTTCTAAAGAAAAGGGATCTGACTGGTTTCCTCACTGCTGCTCCATGCCTCACTGCCATAAAAGTCACCCCAAAATAAAGGCTGTCAGTAAGGAAGGCACTTAGTGTAGTATTTGGACCAGATTCACTTTGCTTTAAAAGAAGTCAATGCCAGTGTTTCCTGCATTTCTGTAAGACAGTGGTGGGAAAAATGAAGTTTTCCTGTGCAGAGGGGCTTGATGAAGAAATACACCTGCAAAGCAGAGGGATGGAAGAGTTTTTCCTTCTTGATAGTCCCCTGTCAGCTGTGATAGTACTGCACAAATGCACACACAAAGATTATTGCTGTCAGTAGTAGCACTGAAACACCTTGACCTTGGGGTGTGTTTCCATGTACCACCTATGTCATGTAGAAGAGAACAGGAGAGGTCCAGTTGGGACAGGTGACAGCTGAAGACCTAGGAAAGGTCCTGCACCCTGAAGAACAATGGCTGTAGGAGCTGGGCTATTAATGCAGGGTCTTATTTACAGAGACCCCCTTTGAAGATGATGGACTGGCAGCCAAGTTGTACAAGTTAACTTTTGCCTTAGAAGGAAAGACACTGACATTACATGGCAGCCTGCGTATCTCAGGTGGATAGTCTATATTTTCCTGTATCTCATCAGCTGCTGTGCATCAGACAGCCCCTGCTTCTCACTGCCTTGCTCAGTCTTCCTGGTGGTAGTTGCTTTCCTGCTGGGTGGCATTTCAACCTCTACATCCACTGATGGTCAACTCCGTGCTTTGATCTGTTATCTGCTCATGGTGAGTATTTTTAGCACCCAGAGCATGGCAGCCTTTGGCAGCTGTCTCATTTCCTGAGCAGCCTTGATGCCCAAGCTAGGTGGTACCTCAGTGGTGTGTTTGGTGGTGGTGGTTTGCATGATCTTGCTGTGATTGGACGTCACTCAGCAGCAGATCTGGCAGTCAGCATCACTGCCCTTGGCTCTGGGTTTTTCAGGACATCCCCTTTTCCTACTTGACTTGTCTGTAGCTCAGACCTCTCAGAGGTTATTGCATATTGTTTTTCCCATTCCCTTCTTTCTTGAGTCCTCCCAAGGTGGTGGATGATTTAAAGGTTGTTTTTTAAAGGTTTATGGTAACATGATTTTACAATGGCAATGAAGGCTTGGATCTCTTGGCAGGGCTTCTGCAGAGAAAAAATACTGGTGTGCTGATCTCCAAGATCACTTCCTTCACCATAATGGTTGTTACTCCACACTGACCACCCTGAATGCAAAGCAGTGCTCTTCACTAGTGTGGCCAAAACCTGGAGTCCTTGGGTGTCTGAGCTAAAGCTGTAGGATATGGTGCAATATTAGAGCTATCCCAGCATTGCTACTTAACCAGTTCCTGTGCAGCTACATTTCCTTGAGCGTTTTAGCAGCAAATTCATCAAGTTTAGGGAATCTCAAGGGAACCCTATGGTTTGGCTGTGCAAACAGTGGTGGAGAAAATGCCTGGGTAGCTCTCACTGAAGCAAATTCCATTGAGATTGGACCACAGTCTGGTCCATCCATCCCAAAGACCCTTCTATAAATGTGAGTCTGTCCACTGAGGTTTCCTTGTGCAAGTATGTCTGTTAATAAAAGATTAGGCATTCAACATATCCATACAAGGTACTTCAGCCACATTTAGCATTTCAGAGAGGACCACCAAGGTGCCTTTTGCAGCCTTGACAGTAGTTTCTTCCAACCAAAACTGTGTGCCATACCTGGCCACGGCTACGCTCAGTGCTAACCACATGATGCTATAGAAGTACTGCTTTCAAATATCTTGAAAGTATTGAATTATTGCAGGATTTAATGTTCAGTAGATGAAATTACCCTTTCAAGTGACCTCAAATGTAATAAAGAACCAAGACCAGTCAGTGCAATGGGTTTATTGCAGAAAATCACGAAATGATGTACTGTAGCAGCATAAACTTGTCATAAATTACCTTGAGTAATGAACCATGAAAAATACCAGAGGCATATAAACTGTGTATTTTGGGGGGAGGATGCCTGTGGTGGGTAAAATTCACACGTAGATCCCATAAGAAAATTGTAGGTGTGATTTAGCTGGATTTGTTGTTCCCTACTGAGACTCAATCATACTCGGCTGACCACAGTGACATCTGTGGTGAAATTTCCTTACATACCATTGAGTGTAGAGTGTTGCTGTTGTTATAAATTAAGGGAAATGACCTGTCTGTATCAAAAGGTATGATCAGGTATCAGAACCACCAGCACTGTTTTGGTTCATGCTTTCTGCATCCCCTATATTTTGGGGTTTGGTTCTGGCTCAGTCATTCAGACCCTGTTTCATTGTCTTAAGTCCTGCTATTTCCCCAGAAAATATACAGACCTGGCTCCACTGCTGATATAAATATGTGCAGCTCCATCACTTCAGTGGAGCTACACTGATTTATATTATGGCCAGGAGATTCTTTGTGAGATTCATCAGTGTAACCGCTTCATAATAACTGGTATGAGGGAGGATAAAATGCACAGTGACTTTAACTTCACTATGAATCACTGTTTTCAGGCAGTGGGGCTTCTCACTGAGGGATGTATTCTGCTTTTTTTAAGACCCTTGTCAGCCAGGTCAGGCTATCCCTTGTCTGAGGGAGTTTAATCCCTTTCCAAAAGGGCAGGCAATGGTATGACTACCATATGGTGCAGCTGCAGGGGGATTTCTTGGGTTGATGTGCACATGTACACCCCCAGCCTGTCCCAACTGTGTGAGCATTTGAATGACTGCACTGAAAAGCCAAATAGTCTGGGATAGAGGGAAGAGGAGAAAAAAAGACAACATCATATTTGTACCTTAAATGTGTTTGGAGAAAGTTCACTTTGGAAAAGGAAAGGCACAGAGTCAAAAAAAATGTGATGCACTTATTAGCCAGCATTTTGCAGTGATGCAGGAGGACTCAGAAGGGCAGCACGAGGACATCTCTGCAGCCTGTACTCCTGGGTCTCACTCCTCATCTCCAGCTGTGTCATAAACACTGAATTCAAAGCCACCCCTGCATAATTAAGGGAAACTCTCCACATACATGGGAGGAGCTGTGCAATGTGTCTGGTTTGGAAGGGCCTGCAGGTCACCTCCTCTCCGTGCCACCTCTCACCACAAGCCACAGTGCTGCCAGTGTTTTGAAATCAGCATTGTGTGAGAGCCTGGATGCAGTGTGCCACCGAGGCAGGTGGAGCCCTCATCAGCCACCCGGGTGCTGGCACGTATATACATACAACATGCACTGAGAGGCTGCAGAGGAGATATTCACTTTCCCAGGCCATGGTTGTATAAATTTGGTGTAAGCCATGGGTGGTATGGAAATCCAGATGTGCTGAGTGTGCACAGTTAAAGTCCCTGTACGGCTCCTGCTCCCACTGTTGTCTGCTGGGGAAGTACTGGTGGGTATTTCTGTGGAGCTAACAGGGCATGCAGCCATCTCCCAGCCCTTTCAGATGGTGTGTAATAAAACTCAGAGGGTTGACTCTTGAAGTAGTTAACTGAAACGAGAAAAAAAATAATAATGCAAATATATTGTAATTGATATATGATTTTATTTGTAAAAGATAAAGATGTGAGCCTGAACCAACACATCAGATTTGAATTATCTCACAGCTGGCTAGATTTGATCCAGTCTATTGAGGAGATTAAGTTCAACATGAAGTCCAGCATTTTAATTGTTATTAAATATTTGTATAGCCACTAGAAGCCATAGTTGATAGCAAATTGCTAGTTCCATGTATCTGCAGGAAAATCCCGAGCTGGAAGAGGGCTATAATCAAACAATAAATGAGGGACAAAGGATGTGTTGTAGGGATAGATGGGCATGGAGGTGTGAAGGAAGGGTGACAGAGGAGGTCTGTCGCAGAGCTGGGGACTGAATCAGACCTTAAGGACAGCAAGATTGTTCAACTGAGTTTGGCCTAAAATAGTCTCCTTTTTTTACTACAAAGTCATTCAAACACTTTTCAACAGATGTGTAAATGAAGAGTTAATTAAACTCTGGAACGGCTTATGAAGAGATGTGGTAAATTCTGTGCTCATTGTAGTCTCTGAGTGAAGGATGGATTTCTTTCTCCTAGACATGCTCTGCATCATCCACAAATTCCTGGATTAAAGCTGGGAAGTGCTGGGTACATTTCAGAGGTCTTTGTTACATGAGAGCTTGAGCTGGGTGACAGCAGTGGAACCCCATGGCCTCCAGATATATGAACCCAGGGGATCTTCTGAGTCCTGAGCAAGACCCTGACCACGGGCTGGCTGAACTTCCATTTTAAAGATCTCTGGCTTCAGTTCAGGGCTGTTACTAACAGTAACTTGAATTAAATGGGTATAAACTCCCATTTTTCCAGTTGTAAATCACTGAAAAAGGAGAGCAAGCTGAAACTCTCTAAGGCTTCATCTCTTCTGAGAACCAGGCAGAAGTAACATAGAGTTTATTCCTGGTTTTATTCCTGGTGAAACAATTTGTGTAAGTGACCATAAGCAGGCAGCAAAGTTTCAGGGTTAACTCTATCTTTGAATTTCCCCTCATGACTCTGAGGATGAAGCGTGAGAGCAGAGAGGTTGGGACATGGATGAGGCACATCGCCGCTGCCTGCTTGCCAGAGAGCCATGAAAAGCGTTCATATTCCCCTCTCTAATCCCTGTGGCACATGATGAATTGCTGGCATTAATCTATCTGGCCATAACAGCCTCAGAGCTCACAAGTCATATGTTCATGCCATTGCCTTTTGTAAACATGTATTTTAAATATGCATCGATCGGGTGCGCGCTGTTATTATTCATCAAAACGTTCTTGTCTCCTAACACTTAATAACAATAATAAAGATTAATGCTAAGCTCCAACACTGAAAAGGCCTGCACGACTATGTATTCATTTTGCAAGTTTAATTAAGGCTGTTTGCTACAATAAAAATTAATGTTATTGTCTTCCCAAGTGCAGCACAGCCAATGTGAAATAACTGGATTTCACACTGCAGCTCTCTGAAATGGCACGGGGCTGGAATCAGTCAAAAGGAGGTGATACCCTGGCTGTGCTTGTGTTTATATCTTTTTGGGTTGATGAATGGTAAGAAAACACAGTCACTGCAGTTTTCTTCTGGTGGGAGTAAACGGGCGGTCTGAGTCACTTTGTTTCATCTCTCTCTCTGCGAGTGCCACCATGGGTGACCTTAGATAAATCATTTACCCTCTTAGGGCTCTGTTTACCCTTCAGGAACTTGTTGGATTGAACCCAAAAATTAAGAAGAGCTTTTAAACTACAAATGAAAGGAGAAAAAAATTGTTTATGGATACAGAGGGGTGTTTGCTGTGCCTGGGGGAACCAGCCCTCCCCTCTGAACCCAACCAAAATAGCATGCTGAGCTCAATCAGTGCATTAGAGGAGTAGGAAACTTCTGTTTCTGGAGAATGGCCCTCCTCCTTTCCCAGCCAAAATGCCCAACACTGGTCCCAGCCACTGAGTCTTCTAATGATTCCTCAAAACACCAGCACAACCAGGGGTGGACATCACCCTTGCCCGTGGTCTCCTCCCCCTGCAGCAACCTGCCAAGTGTTTTTTGGATAGCCCCGGCACCCTCTCCTCCATGCCCAGCCCTGGCAGGACTGACTCTACCCAATGCCTGGCTGGAGCCAGCCCTGGGGACTGTCACACCGGAGCTCCCAGCATCCCATCCTCCACCAGATTTTGAAAGAAGTGAGCGGTCTCTGCATCTGAAGCTTCCCAGTCAAGAGAAACAGGTACAAGATCTCCATGTTCCATGTGTCTGGCACTGAACTCTCTGGCCTTTACCCTGCAAGGAGCAGATGGGATATCCTGTTACTGCAAATAGGTCTCAAAGTAAGATGTATTTGATTTATTTTACTTAAATCAATAACTCTCAATTGTACTTTGGATTTGCCATCTTGATAACGCTCACCTGAAATTGGTGTGAGTATATTAGGTTGCAGAGAAGCAAGGACAGTAGCAATAAAGGACACCAGGCACAACCTGTCACTTTTCCCTTTTTTTTTCTCTTGTGCAATGCAGTGTCTGTATCTCTCCATCCTTTAGCCTCTATCCATGACCCTCTCCCTCCAGGCACATTCAGACCTTGAACGCAAACTTGCAGCTACCTCACAGAGTAAGATTGTAGGTTTGAAACTGTTTGTTGGGCTGGAACTGTTTTCTAATGGCAATATTCCCCCGAGCAAAACTAAATCTGATGATTTAGTCCCTGGAGGTGTTCAAGGCCAGGTCGGATGGCAACCTTGTGTAGATCCAGGCCTGGAGGTTGGTGGCCCTGCCTGTGGAAGAGGGGTTGGAACTCTGTGATCCTTGGGGTCCCTTCCAACCCAGACCAGTCTATGATTCTATGATTCCTGACCGTGCACCACCAGAAAAGCTTCAGCAGGTCTGGCTTTTTCCAGCAGAGGGCAAAGCCACCCACCACAGGCTATCCCAAACCCCTTCCCAGCTTCACACCACTGCTACCCTAAAAAACAAAATGAATTATCCCCAGATCTCAAGGATGACACACAGAAAATGCAGTTTGGAAAACAGGGCTCTTTCCTAAATGGGTCCCTGCAATGGGATGGGCCAGCACTCTTGGTAACTGGGCAGGGTGTTCACATCATTTGCCATCCATTAGCCTTTCCTCTCTGCGTTGTGTTTCATAGATTAAAGACCCTTTCAGCTGGGAGAGCAGGAAGCTTGCTGGAGTAGAGCAGATAAAGGGTAGGGGGGGAACATGGGGAAGAGCATGGCCAAAGGTCCACCCAAGTAGGGGCAGCGTATTTCAGCCCCTCTGACATATTCTGCCACCTTACAACATTCCTCATTTTTCAGCTCTTTGTTGCTTATCTGCCCACCCCAACCACCATCTAGAAATTTCTGCACATGAATAACTCACTGTCACTGTGTCTGCACACCAAAGGGGGACGTTTCAGGGTGGTATTTTTCAGGGCCAGCCTGACCCATTGCTGCTGTTGAGATCAACAGGAGCAAAGGACATCCTGCTCCCTGCAGAAGTGCAGGAACTGGGCTACAACCCATCGACCTTGGGATGCCAGCTCCAGCTATGACCACAAGCAATACAGGATGCTCAAGCAAATTGTGCTGGGGGCATGTTGAGTAATTAATCTACAAAAGGCCTCATCCTAATCCTAAATTGTCAGGGATTGCCTCGCTCTGCTCAGCAGAAGATTTTGATCCTTCCCAAAGCTCTTTGTATAAACTGTTGCTAAAAGTTATTCCTTCCTCAAATCTGCTGAGTTCTTGGCTCAAACCCAAGATCATTTCTATCTGTGTTTTATAAAGTTATGATCAAATTCTAATCAAAACACTAACCCCAAGGTATTTCCAGATGCCTTGCCAATAACTAACAGAGACAGTAAATACAATTTGATACCTTAGAGCTCCTCCAAGTCTGATTCTCATCGAGATGAAAGCCTTTGGGCAACCCAGAATTTGGCTCCTACGCTGCTGACAAAAATCTAATCAGAAATTGGGGTGGGATTCCTAGTGGTTCCCAAGAGATCCTCTCCTGGCTATGAAATGAGCATTTAGGGTTTCATTTCTGGCAGTTGTCTATTGGAAAAATAAAACCTGACGTTTGAATGCAGGCCCTTCACACAGAAGGGGTTTTAGAAAGCAGAGAGATCTGCAAAGCTGCACATGAGAAGAGAAGGAGGGAAAATTAGACAGAGGAAGCATCTGCTAAAGTTTTCCTGTTATTTCAGGAATGTTTGTATAACTCAAGCATTCCCTAACTCTTTTCATATCATGGGTAACATCTTTGCTAAAAGATTGCCTCATGTCCCATTCCCCATCACATAACCTCTCTCCCTGCTCATGTTTGCTTACACAGAAAAGCAATATCAGGAATGTACTGTAATTCCAGTTTTGTTTTCATGGGGTTGAGCCGCTGGAGACAAAAAGGGCGTTGCAGCTCGCTCATCTCCAGCACACTGCTGGCAGCAGCTTTACCAGCCCCAACTGGAGACCCTCTAAATGTCTTCATCACCTCTCACAGCCGTTAAAGCACCCTGAACTATGTGGTGCTCCATAACCTGAGACTAAAGCCCTTTAGGCCCAGTACAGAGAGAACACCCCCAGACACGAGGCAGCCTCATGTTTCTGGTTACAAAGTTAATGCAAAAGGCTGGTCTTGTTAAAATTTTAGTAGTTGGGTTTAGATCTCTGCATTAAAAAAGTGCTGAATACTGGTTGGATTATTGAATTTGCTCAGACCTTGGTGAAACTGTAATAGATGGAGTGCATTACATTAAAGATGAAAGGTAAAAACTCACTTAGATTGTCCTGGTGCCATCATAAATGAATCATCACTTAGCTATTAAGACCCATGCTCGCTCACGCCATTTAGAGCATACTGAAAAGAAGCACTGGCTGATTCATTTAAGAATATTGGAGCACAGCACATTCCCCTGCTTGTTCACAGTGAAATGTCCAGGAGGTTGGATGGAGTTGGATGTACTTCGGTTGCAAACCTGGAAGAGCGTTCCTGCTCAGTGTATCTACCTACCTCCACCTCGGCTGAAAATTTCTCTTCTGTCCATGCAGAAGGAAAAAAAAAGGAAGGAAAATTTCAGCCACACACTGTGGTGGTCACCAAGAGATAGTCTGTCCCTCTGGGTGATCTGGTATCTGTTGTCATCTCAAGTTCTGACCTTTCCACTGGTGCTGGACATGCTGTTCCCCTGCAATGTGGACAACCACCCACTGCAGTACAGACAGGAAAGACCAAACTGTCTGTTTCTTCATCAGCTTTCTGAAAGGACTGCTTCTCCTCTAAAGGACTCCTCCTTTACTCCTCTCATATAAAACTTCTCTGGGCTCTACACAGTACTGTGGGGTCTTGGTCCTGTTACTAACCCTCTAAGGGTTCCCCCTCCTCCATCCCTCTACAAGAGACATAAAATCTATCCATAAGGAAACTCTTTTTGCTTCCTTGCTCAATCAGAAACATATGATATTAACCTCTGGGGGAAAATACATCAAGTTTTACATTTGCTGCTACAGTAACATTAGGAATTGATTTTAGGATGGACTATAGCAGTACTACTTAGTACTTTAGCAGTACTGTAAAAATAGGTATTGAGTTACTAGTAGGGGAATCATTGCCTAGATACCATAATAGCAGGCAATATGGGAAAACCTTAAATAGACCGTGATTATATATGTGAGTGAGAACATGTAATTTACTGTGGGAATGGCTGGGCTTAACACCTGTATTTAGCCCTTAAGTACATTCAGCAAACTAATTTCCAGAAGCCTAAATTAATAAATCGTGTGGTGTTTCTCATCTCATTAGACAGCCTTGACTCCTTGTTTCCATTACCATTACGTGTCAGTAACACATCTGACAAGCAAGACATTTGTCTCCCTTGGGCCCAAAGACTGAGTAACAATTTCAGGTACAAAGCCCTCTCCAAATGATGCCTTTCCTCCTCCTCCCTCCCCACCCACCGCATTTCCAAGTGGGAGCAATAAGATGGAGGGGGCCTGTGACTGGAGGGCCCTATCCAGAGCTGCTCTTGAGATCGTGGGCAGTGCAGAGGCTGTGGGCAACAGGCTTGTCTGGACGAGGAAGAAACTGGGCATCTCCTCCTACAGATGCCAAAATATCCTGCTTATATAAAAAACCCAAAACCATAACACAAACTTACACCTCCCTGCACTCCCACATGTTTCAAACACTAGAAAACACTGTCTGCTAGTAGTTGTAAGCCTCTTTCAAGCAAAAATACTGCCCAAACCCTCCTTCCTTTCATTTGTTGCCCCACGGTGAGGTTACCTGCATGCTCTCTCGTGTGCAGACAAGCAATACCTGGCACATCACTGCTCACACTGTTACCTTCCTGCCTCATGTGTAACGTATGGACACTGGTTCCTGTTCAGCTCCATAAGGACCTAAATGCTCTTACATTTACCCTCAAGTAGAGTAGCTTCCCACACCACAGATTTCAAGGAAGCTTCCCGCAAACCTCAGCATAACATGTAGCACAGACCCTTCCACTGCAAACACCATAAAAATCTCTGGATGTGGGACCAGACACTCTTGTTGTACAGTGTAACCTCATGTAAACCAGCATAACAACACTTGGTTCCTTGTATGCACACGTGTATGGGTGTATCAGTGCAGATGAGACTGTATTGCTCTTGAGAAAGTGAGTTCTGTGAAGATGTGTGGAATAAAAGTAGTAATCCACTGTCTGAATTAGAGCTTTTGGGTAAACAACAGGGATATACTGCAGGCAGAAACAGTTTGCAAAGTTTTCTGCCCATTATATGTCTCTGAAAGCACTCCTCTGAATATGAAAGTGTGTGCTAGATATGAAAACCAATTAGCGAGCTTTGAATAATACAATTTTTTCATCTAGGAAGCATTTTGCTGTATTTATTTTTTTCCCACAATCAAGCAATCTTTAAGAAGTTGGGTTCTGCTTTCTGTCAGGAGCAAATTAATAACCTCCATTTCTCCTTCCCTGCTTTAGAAAGAAGGTTTGTGTCAGCAGCAGATCAGAGAACACGCAGAGGTTTCTGATCAGTTCCCGGCTGATGTTTGTTTTTGTTGTTTCAGAGTTCAGAGATTTTACTAGATATCCCTCAGATATTGCATGAAATACCCACCAGCCCCACAGGAGAGCTTGTGGCTTGCCTCCACAGGGGCTTTGTTCTCCTCAAAAAAAGCAAAACCCCTTTAGCAAAGAGCAGAGTGACTATGCAGTGCCTGCCCACATGTCCTCCTCCAGCTCCTGGCCATGGCTCCTTGTGTGGGGTGTGCTTATTGATTCCTTTGAAAGATGCATCTGGAGCTTTAGCCAGAAAACAGGCTGGCTCTATGGTTTAGCGTGCTTGGGGTTATTTACTGCCTTGGCCTGAGTTGGAGAGGAAGGTTTTCAAAAGAAATTGGGATCTGAAAAGTAATGGCCCTGCCGTTCATGGATTATGCCCTAGGAAGTGATTTGCTGCACTTTAGTTAGGAGAGCTGCAGCAGCCCCCTCCCTGAGGCTGGAGGTCTGGATAAACCAGAAATGTGGGAGCAGGAATGGCTTTGGGATGCAGTCCTGGTGGGGACCCATTGTGGCACAGCCCTGCGGGATGGGGTGTATGATGAACCCCCCCCCAAATACCATCGTCACTGCATGAATTCAGAGGCAGAGATGGCCAGTTGCAGTTAGCAAAGCTGAAGGATCATTGGAGTCACATTCAGCAACCCAACTGAGCTTTGCCATGAGAAAGCTGTTCTGACAGCCAGGGGGTTTAACAGATCAGGAGAAATTCTGTATTGCACCGGTTGTGACAGCTGCAAATTCTGCTAATTGCTATGGACTGTCAAGGAGCTTTATTAGACCAGGATGTCAATTCAACTTCAGTCATAAAAATGTTTATGCCAACTAAGTTAATAATCAATGGTATGCTTTAAATGTTCTGAGCACTTCTCTGAACGGGCAGGTTGAACGCTGTGCTATGGAAGCAGCTAACCTAGCACGTTACTCGGTGGACGTAAATCACTGCTCACGTGAACACTAACTTCTCAGTTCTTCAGCTAGAGGTAGTAATTTTTTCTGGAGGCATATTTGGACACTTTATGTTGGTCATTAATAATGCAGAAACTAAACAGCAATTAAAGTGAGAAAGAAATATATGCTCTGGTTTGTAGGGCTGCTGAGTAACCGCAGCCCTGGTTACAGATGACAGATGTTGTGGGTGTTCTGCACTTTTAAAATATCCTTCCCATGGTCCCCAGGAAAATGAATGAGCCTAATTTAAATGAAGAGATTCTTCTGTTTTCTAAAATATCATATGGATTCTTTTTATTGACCCATTAGTAAATTAACCCATTTATCCTTAAACTCTAGGATCAGTGAAATACCTGCCCAGGAGTGTCTTGGGACTATCATGGCTCTTAGATTTAGCACAGTGCTTGGGCTGCTTTTGGTTTTTAATGAATTGCTTCGCTTTGGCTGTGAACAATGAACAATTTCCAGTGTACACGGAACAAGCCTGAGGATGTGGAGACAAACAAATATGCTCAGCCTCTTGCACCACAGGAGCAGCCACCTTGCATCTGAGCATACACCGTTCTGTCACCACGCAGTGTGACGGGCTTAGCCGAGTACGTCTCCTCTCTCTCAAATTCAGGATGTCCTTGTTTTCCTCTCCCAAAGCATGTACTTGCCATGTGTCTGCCTGGCTTTGCCATTTCAAACAACTTGGTGTCTGCCAGGCTGGTTTTTCAGAGAGGATGAGGGATAGGGAGTGTTTGAAGGCGTTAAGCTGTCCCCTCTTTCCTCTCCCCCGTGAGTGCAAACTGAGGGAGCTTCTTTCTCCTCCCAGGTAGGACAGCATGGTTAAACATGACAGATCTAACCTAGCTGGTCCTAGCCCCGCTCTGAAAGCAGAGTGGTAGAACTGGTTTTAGGTCACCACCTTGGTGCTTCTTGTTTTGGCTCAGCCTTAGTCTGAGCACTGGGGAGAGCTGAGGGGATCTCTGAGGCTGCAGCGGCTGCCAGCAGCCTCAGCAATGGTGCTGGGCTAGTGATCCCTGCTCCCCAGGTAAGAGGGGAATGTGAGAACCCTAGGCAACATGCTGGGTGAGGGTGAGACCCCCCCCAACCCAGCCAGAGGAGCCCAGGGTGCACATTTTTCCCTTCAGGTGTTGTTCCCTGCCCTCCCATCCAGGTTGGAGGCATTTTAGTCCCATTCATAAGTCTTTGGTCCAGTTTGGGAGGGCTTGGGCCTGTTTTGGATGGGGTGTAGCTCCCAAGTTGGACACACTGTGGTCTGGGTTCTGGTTTGGACTGGAGTGAAACATCAGGCATTGGAAAAGCATTGTGTTTCCTCCAAAAAACCTGAGCCTTCCTTGAGAGCTCCCTTCATTTGCTGGTTCTTAGCCAAGAAGTTTTGTCTGCTGACAGCATTTTTGCCTCTAAAGGCTGCTCATGGGTAATAAACTGCTTTCTGCCAGCCTGGGCATCAGCTTTGCTTTGCACATGCCTGGTTTATTCTTCCTGATTAGATCACAATAGACATGATAATCTCCTTTAACACTCTGAGTAAAGAAACCATGGTATGAGCTGGTTACATCTGTGTCTCCTCCAGACCGGTGTCACGCAGAGCTGGAGCTAACCCGCCTTCCCAAATCAGAGGGAATTTTATATGTGCTCACTTTATTTTCTCCCTTTTATCACAAACACTAAGGAAGTTGGGTGGTCTTAGATCAAGATATGTCAATTATTTACATTATTTTTTCTGGTGTAAATCTTCAGCTACCTTCTATGTCTTGGCTGGGATGATAAAGTAGGGGTTTTCCTTGATCTTTTCAAAGATTAGGATCAAAAGTACTTAACGCAGAAGGATGGCTCTCCTGTCTTCAAACAGGAGCAACAGTTTCAGGCTTTAATCCAGTGTATTTGGAGATCATGGCTGAAAACGGGATTGTCAGTGTCTGGTGAATACCAAAGGAAAAGCTGCAAATCTCTGTAGTAAGCAAAAAAGAACTGATTTAAAATTAGACATTTCCATGGGGAAGGAATCCTGTGGTCTTGCTTGTTGTCCCAGGGGTGTCAGGGTACGTTCGATGCTCTTGTTGTGTTGTATTGGGTAAAACAGAAGTGGCTTAATTAGATACAAGCTCCATATGATAAATTATAGATCTAAAAATATCCATCACATTCAGATGATGTAATGAAACCAATTTTCTCTTAGGAGCAGAAGAAAGAGAGGGACTTGGTAAGTAACAATTGGATAAGATGTCTGCTGAGAGTTCTGTGCTGTTTCTGCTAAGCATTAAGTGCGATAAATTGCCTGGGTAAAATGCCATTTAACCATTCCCATTCCTGTGTGTGCAGCAGGACCTGTGCCCGGTCACAGAGCTGCAGGAATCCGAGGGTAACGTAATGAATTTTTGCTGTCAGCTCGATTTTGCAGCCTTTTCTTTTCCAAACAAGGGCTGCAAAACCCAGCCTGCCTGCACACATCGGCTGGGGCAGATCACAGGTATTTCTGGCCACGCATCATATTCTGTGGAGGTAAAACACTTCTAGACATTTTTCAATTGAATCTTCCTCCACTGCCAGTGACCTTTAGAGAGTTACAGATTCGTTGTCTTGCTGTCAGACTTTGCACGTGATTTACATTCGCTGGGGTGTGCTGAGAGAGGGGTCAGGAGCAGGCAGCTGCAGGTGTTGGACATCCCGTGGCAAGGATTCAGCTAGGAACTCGTGGAGGCAGGCTGGGTGGCTACAGGGAGGGCAGAGAGCATGGTCAGCTGGGATGTACTCAGGGACAAGGATGGCCCCAGCTAGCAGTGTGGATAAGGACTATATAATTCCTGGATTTTGGAAAAGCTGCTGAGCCAAACTTCCCATCCAGTGGCTTGATACACATTTCCAAAGCAACCTCTTGCACTGAAAAGGGCTGAGGAGCTGTAGACACTTAAAGAAAGAGAGCTGATATTAGGCGTGACAGGTACAGAAACTTGAAACTGAAGAAGCTACTGCTTGAAGCCCTAAGATCAAACACAGCTAGTGAGATCTCACATCTCATCCAGGATCTGTGTTTCAAACAACTGGTTGTTACTTAGAGCCTTGCTGGGTGCTTCAGCTGGTTCCTACCATGAGCAGAGGTTCACGATTCCAGCCCCAAATATTAATGTAGGGTCAGCTTTGCATGGGATTGCCCATGCTCCTTTCCTAGTGCTAATTCACATATAAGATATGCATCAGAAGTCACACCAGACACACAGTTTAACCCTTCTGGCCCCACAGTCATAAATCCTTAGCTCAATTGGGCTGTATGTGGCTTTTTTTGTCTGTGTGCCTCCTGCTAGTAAATGCTTTTGCTATCACTATCAACGTGTTTCATTTGCTTCAGCCCCATGCTCCCATGCTCAGCTCAGGGCATAAATCAGCAAAATTAATTAACTATTCTTTGAGTGCACTAATGCTTCCAAGTCTTTTAATGCCTTCGTTTAAATAGGTAGTGCACAAGTAGCATCACAGCTAAGGATGTGAAATGCCTTTTTAAATCTGGTTGTGGTGTGTGCTGTTTGTGTGGGAGATGGCAGGCTGCTGCCTTGGAATTCTAACTCTGTTTCCAGCCATTTACTGCAGGCCAGAAGTTGTAATGATCAGGAAAGAAATTGGGTCTGTTTCAGACAGAGCTATTAAAATTATTCTCAAAGTAATTCTTATTTCGTGATGGGATTGCTGAATTACTGTGTCTTATGGGAAAGGAAACTGCAAACGTGTTGGCTTTTCCTCCCATCAGAACTATTGTTTTATTACAATTACTGTACATGCACATACACTTTTTAAAAGATCTTTTTAAAGATGAAACCTGTGTTAGGTTCCCAACATAAGCTGAAGTTGTTAGGGAAATTAAAGAGCAAACTGCTCAGACAGGTTTGCAAAGGTGAGCAGGGATGGTGATTCTTTCCTTTGGTTGTGTAAGTGCACGTCCCACGCAAGCAAGAAGGGAGGCACTAAATAACACCTCCATGCTTCTGGGACTACCCAGGGGTGTAATTCCACACAGGAGAGACAACTCAGCGCCTTACACCGACCTCATCCCACCCCACACTGTCCCCAGGGTGCAAATCTCCCTAGCGAGGGGGTCCAGCAGCTGCAAACTGATCACAGCGAGAGCTCACTGTCTCCAGGTGAGGATCCTGGCTGCCAAGGGGTACCAGTGCTCAGGGGTTTATGATGTCCCACAGGCAAATATGGCCTTTTTGGTGCCTTCTCAGCCTTGGGTCTATTTGCATTTCTGGTCCAGCCTGGTTCCCATCTCCCACAACCCGAAGTGCAGTTTGGTGGGTCCAGGGAATACCTCGTTCATCTTCCCTTGCCCACGCAGCCTCAGCAGACATGGCAGCCCTGTCTGCAGACATACCATTGCAACGAAGCCTCATAAAAAGGAACCATTTTCACTTACCTCTGGTTTGAGACTAAAATATTAAATCTAAAAGTGCTTCAATTTCTATTGCAAATGTGCAAGGCAATGGTGTGGAAATAATATGCAGCTTAAGAAAGAAATGAGAGAAATACTTTTATTGACCTCTTGGGTATTACAGACCATCATTCCACCAGCACCATCCTGCAGAAGTTTTGCGGGGAGGGCTTTGTGATGTCATTCCCAAAGTGTAAGCCAGGTGCCTGGGATTTACCAGGTGCCAAGCAGCCGTAGGTGCCGTTGAACTGTGCCATCCTTCCAGGTGTTTATGGCTGCACAGCACACACTTGCCCGGAGGATGCTGACACCAGAGGATGCTGACCCTGGAGTCTGTGGCAGCCTGGATGCTGAAACCTTTTCCTGTTGACTAAGGGCTTCATCATCTCTCCTCTTACCTTTAGTTTCCCTTTCCAAAAGCTTCTGCGTGATAACAGGATGCAAATGTGAAATCAGGAAACTGCCTGATACACCCCAGTTGACCAATTAATCACTGGTCCATGTGCTTGTGGTGCTGGGCACTGATAAACAGTGGTGCCACTGCCCCTTCCCCTTCCGACTGCTTATCTCTCCCAAAATCCCCTCTCCATCTGCTCAGCCCTTGGAGAGGCACAGCTCTCCCCACGGCATCACAGCAGCCAGCTCAAGGACACAGCCTTGAGTTTCCCTCCAGAGGTCCTGCCGCTGAGATGATGGGCTGTTCTCACAATGTAATGAGCATTGGTGCTCCTAAGCAAGCAAACCTATAGATCCATACGTGCAGCTGCTTGTTACTGCCTGGGGTGGGATATCCCCTGGGCCTGGGAAGCAGAAACCAGCTGAAGCGAAGCATGCGCGGTTCACATCTCAATCTGCCTCCTGGGATGGTGACAAGGACCCAGGTCGGTGGGAAGTGTTTCTGCTAACCTGGCTGCTCTTGTAAATGGTGCAGGAACAGGAAATCATTTTTCTCCTCTTTAAAGCTTTGGTGTAATTTGAGAGCCAAGCTCTATGCAGATTGGAACACGTTAGTAATGTCTGGAAAGTAATTATGACATATATTATTATTTTAATATTTACTAAGTGCTGACAGTGTAATACTTCCATTAAAACTTTAGGGAGGGTGAAATACATACCACAGAGCAGGGTGAGATGAAGATAGTCTTCTGAATTCACTCATTTATATTTCAATTTTACAGTCACTTTCCTGTGACCTCCTTTTAATCACATATTGCTTTCTTTCTGTCTTAAATGATGTAAGGTGGCTAATGATTTTAATTTAAAGTTCTTTATGGAAGAATGCAAATAATATTTCTGCCTAGTGAAGGCACACTGTGAACTTCTCATTGAAAAGTGATTTATCATTGTACTCAAGAGCAGTGGAAGAGGTTTAACTTTGCCAAAAGCTGGAAGTCTTTCTTTTTACTTACTGAGATCATGTAAGAGCAATACACCAAGGGTTATCAGCAGAAGATTTCTATGTTTAAAAATGAATCAATGAGACTAAATTACTTTTGGTCTCTGTTCTGGTTTGGGCTTTTTCTCTTCTACAATGAGGGGAATACACTAAAGTAATTTTGCCAAATCAAACAGCATCATCTTCAATATTCTTCATGTCTTGCAGATTGGATAATTTAATCCAATCC
The DNA here is from genome assembly GCA_020800305.1 of Porphyrio hochstetteri. NCBI lineage: Eukaryota > Metazoa > Chordata > Aves > Gruiformes > Rallidae > Porphyrio > Porphyrio hochstetteri. Next base: position 11,488,051 of record CM036916.1, on the reverse strand, counting down.
AGATTTTCTACTGACTTCTTTTGCTCAGAGCAAACTTGTCACAGGCAGCCAAGTTAGTTTTGGACGTTCAGAGAATGTGCACTCTTTTGTCACTTGTCACCTAAAGCGATGGATTTCTGTATGGAGAAGCATTGGTCACAGTGGTTTAACTCATTAATTGGCTGTCAAATTTACTATAAGCGTTAGTGAACTTGATTTAGATGCTCCGTGAAGATTTGAGTCACAGTGTAGGTGAACCGCTGAAGTTAGGGTCCTGGAACAAATGTTTGTGCTGCATCCAGACTAGTCTTTGCTGTAACATTTGGTAACTCAAGAAATTTGCCCTTGACTACTTTAATTTAAAACAGGACCATAGGCTTGAAAGAACAATCTACAGCAATGTAATTATATGAATATATGAACTTCAAGACAGCTGAGGGACACAAAACCCACTGAGAAGCCTGCAGTCTACAAGACATGAACAAGTAATAGGGGGAGTTTTCCTGACATCTGGATTTCACTACAGCAAAGCGTTGTGGAAACCTGACCAGATTGCAGGCTTGCATCCCATGGCTTCAGCTAAAACACTTTGGTTCTATACTTTGTTTTAATTCCTAGGTTATTAATTGCCAATACAGATAATATGTCTCAATATGCATGAGCTCTCCTTCCATTGCATTCCATCAGGAAGATATCATTACATTTCAGCCACACATCATTAAACATTTCAAAATATACCAGGAAAGGCAGTTGTATATACAAGGCACATTATTACAGGTAATATATTTTGCTAAGCCCACAGATGAAGAGGCAGCCTGTACCCTCACCGCTGGCACAGGCATGTTCAGGGGTGCACACAGCTTCCATCGACACACACCTACCAACGCACATCAGAACAGTTTAACACAGATAAACACTTTTCTGACTTCTTTTTCTTTGCCTTTGTGCTCCCACCCTTCAGACACTGAGGCTGTGCGCCTGCCTTTCCAGGGGAAGAAAACAGATTGTGGCCCAAAAGCCAAAATCCTTGGTCAATACAAGGAGAGATGCCTCACATCCCTCATGTAGCTCTTCAGGAGAGAGTGAAGTTCAAAGGCAGTGAGGTGCCAGACCCCCTCGATGCCAGGCGGTGGGAAATTGAGTCCCAAATCCTTGCTGAGCTGCCTGGGCAGCACACACATTGACAGATTTCTGCTTTCCACTCAATAGATTAGCTTTACAGCACTGATTCAGTGGTAGTCTGGGTTTGAGCAAGTCCTCTATTACCAGCCATTGTTCTTGCCCTCAGAGAACCTCTCTCAAAGTTCAGCACAGCAAAGTTGCCCACAAGGTCCTGTTATTACAGTCAATAGAAATCTAATAAAAGGCAGCAGGAGAACACACAGGATCCTTACACTGAATGAGAGCTCAGGAGAGATGTGATTTCCTAGAATATGGTACAGCAAATACACCACTGCCCTCAGACATAAAAACCACCCAGCAGTCAGTACCAAATCGAAGGTATTTTATTTTTTTCTCCCAGCATTTGCACATCCAAGTTTCTCAGAGGCCTTTTCTGCAGCTGTATGTCAGGTTATACTTAACATCATTATCATGCTACAGGCAAGAAGTCTCCATTAAGAGACCCCTAGCTGAGCATACGTGCAAGTATATTAATTTTCCAGGCAGTATAGTACCTCTGCAATAAACCACATGTTATATATAAGGTCCTCCATGAGTCAGAAGATGCTCTCAGGTGCTCCCACGCTGCATGGTGCAGCCCCCACCCTGGGGGGAAGGCTTGATGGTGCAGAACCATGCTGGGTAATTAGAGCAATGAAGCCTGGGAGAGGTGAGGCTGTTATGAGTGCCCACCTGGAGAACGTGCTCGTATAGTCAGCACACAGAAGGGACCGAGCACTGGGGTATTGGTAATAACTGAGCAAATTGACTTTTATTATTATTATTATTATTCTTCGAGGGAAGGTGAAGGGAAATTTAGATTTGACTCATTTCTCACAACGTCCTTTCCTGCAAAGGCAAAGTAAGCGATCTCTGCTGTTGTGAACATTATTAGATGGCTTATCACACACTTAAGTGCAACCCTGCAGAGCAGGGGAAGATGTCTACGAATTCTGTTCTTTAAACCTGCCTGGAATCCTGGTGATTTACTCATTCTTATCCATCCATGCACCTATTTTTTTAAGTTTAGCTACTTTTAACTGCACTAACACCAGCATTACAGCAGTTTGCTGTGTGCAGTCCGGCTGTATCCGCCTGTCTGTCCCTCCCTCCTGCTCAGAGCTCTGCATCACACCGGTTGCCTGCAGCGAGGCAGTGGTATTTAGGGGAGGTTTTTCTGGAGTTGGTTACTGTAGCTGGATTAAAGAACTGACATAACTAACACTGTTCATTTTGTCCTGGTAGATTTACTGTAAATCTTTTCCTAAGTCATATGCAGGCGGAGCTGGGTGATGTGTCCTTGCACATGTCTAGGTCTGCAGCCAGCACTAGAATACAGACATGGGGCTCTGGGTAGCAAAAGTGTTGGCACAGTCCTGGGAGGAATTTTCTCCCCTTTCCAAGACACTATTACACAACTCATCCCATGGGATATTCACCTGCATCTGACGGTCTGAACACTGACTATGTCTGAGGCAGAAAACCAGGATTTTGATGGGGGAATTACTATCAAATTCTGCTCCCTCTGTCTTTAGAAGCTCTCTCAATGGCTGCATTACTTCCTATCTATTTGCAAGGACAAAAAAGCAGCCACAAGAAACCCTCAAACCACACAGAAAAGGAATAGTACCAATGTGTGACAGCACATTTGCGGTCCAGCCCCAATCTGTGCAAAGCAGGGTGCTCCCCCAGCACACAGCCTGAGCAGGATTAGAGAAAAAAAAAAACCCAGGAATTTTTTCAATCCTAGCACTGTTACTTGTATCTGATAAATAAACAGTTGCTTTTATATACCAGCAAATGGTGTTAATGATAGCAGTAACACCCCGAGCTGCTACCAAACAGTGTGTTGCAAACTGTGGGTTTGGGGAGGGGGAATCACAGCTTAATTAACTTTACCACAATGCAGCAACTGAGTTTTGTGAGCCCAAGATAAAAAAGTGTCCCTGAGGAGCCACAGGATGCTAATAGTGGTGGTATGTTTCGTCCAGCTGCACATCCCCAGGCACCACCACTCATGAGGGACCACAGTGGGACAGAGGGAGCACTGGGACCTGTGTCAACGGCAGTGTGGAAGGGGAATGGTGATCCACAGAGAGATCCTGAAGGGAAGGATCTTCCAAAGGGAAGAGGAATGTCCTGGATAAGTCTGAATGTGGCAGGGGTAGAGGGGGGTTACACCTGGTTTGATCACATGGGAAGAATTACACTGGGATCAGCAAACGCTGTGCTCTGTGTGCCCCTCCTGAGGAACCAACCCCCGCCACCAGCAGCAAGAAGCAGCATGGGAGACATCAGTTCAGCAGGAGTTTGGGGTACATGCTATCCCCTGAGAGTAGTCTGCTGCTGACAACACCCTATAAAGGCAGCACAAATACACGGTTTTCAATGGAACTTTATAATCATGACCCAATATAGAAAAAAGAAAACCCCCTTGATTCTTCCACAAAGTCAGGTAACTCTAAACAGAAGGAAAATTCCCCTCCTGAATCTCTCTCTCACAGAGCAGCTGCTTCATTTAGGTAATTTGGACACCTCTGCTGTCTCTCTGTGGGGTGCTAATGGATGGAGATGCTTCACAGAGGGTCTGAATCCCTGCACACACTGAGACGTGTGCCAGCTCCCCTGTAGGCACCGACTTCTGGCGATTGCCTGGGGAGGGAGATTGGAGGAGCCCAGAAACCTTCCTGTTCTTCATTTGCTCTTCACTTCTATGTGTGTTGCCACAGCGGAAGAAGCCATCAAGCCTCTCAGAGGGAGCAGGGATCAATGCCATACAGATAAAACCAGCAGTTGGGAAACTTTGGGTGAAAGTGTAATACCGTGAGTGCTTCCAGCTCAGTTTCATTCAAGTCCTGATACGGAGATTTTAGTCCAATGCCAATTTTAGCTTGGATTGTCTGACAGCTCCTCTTTGTGAACAGGAGCAGTATTGATGGTATTTTTTGAAAGAAAAGTGATTTTTTTTTCCTTTTTCTCCCCAGAGAAAATAGACTCCAAGTGCAATGGGATGGTGCCGTTTCTTTTCCTTCTGAACTAAGGCTGCTTAAGAAGAAAGCCTGTTAGCTGCCTTTCATTACAGCCGTGGCTTTGAGTTTTCTGGAAAAATAGGTATTAGTTATAGGATCTGAGCACACACTATTTCAGGGGGGTTCCCTTGGAGTTACTGCTCAGGTGTTTTCTCCGGGAGCCTGGGTGAAATGTATGCCCAGGGCAGGTCCTGGCTAAACCATGAGGGTCCCAGACAAGAAGAAATGAAACTTGCTGCATTTTTAACGTGGCCCTGATTAACTGTCCCCTTGAGCTGAAGGGGACCATGGTGTATTAAATAGTGTCACTGCCATAAAGCAGAATTTGACTTTCAAAGGGATGAAGCAGCCTTTCATATATGCGATGGCAGGACCAAAGGGACCATTCTCCCCTCCTGGGCTCCCCAAACCTGCTTCCTAAATACCAGTTTCCCCTGGTCAGAAGAAATTCTTTATGCTGGGACAAAACAAACTAAAACGGGTGCATGGGAAATTCCATGTGAATATAAGGAGGAACTTTTTCACTGTGAGGGTGATGGAGCACTGGGCCAGGCTGCCCAGAGAGGCTGTGGAGTCTCCTTCTCTGGAGACATTCAAACCCCACCTGGATGCGTTCCTGTGTGATTTAGTCTGGGTGATCCTGCTCTGGCAGGGGGTTGGACTAGATGATCTTTCAAGGCCCCTTCCAACTCCTAATGGTCTGTGCTTCTGTGGAAATTTCTCTGGCAGGCTCCTTTTTCTTCACCATACTTTCATTTGACTTTTTTTTCCTCCACATCCTGCCATTCATGTCATGTCGCAGTGAGAAGCAGTGAGCAAGGAGCTGCCATCAATGAATCCTGAAATCACATTACGACAGTAAATCACAAAGGCAGCGTGGCTGTGTCACCTCCATAACCTGCAGCTTGGAAGGTGTAGGTGGGTGTGTGGACACGGCAGCTGCTCAAGACACCCAATTTCCATCTGCCTCATCTGCGGGCGACTTGCTTGCTGCAGGGAACTGTTTCCTTAACAAGAGACAAATTGATGGGAGTATTTGGCAGTCCCTTATGTAATGCTCTGAAATACTTTTTCTAAGTGCAAAGGAGATCCAGAGATAAAAAATGTCAGTATCATAATGAAAAATGTAATTAAAGTTTTGGTCAGATTGAATCCATTACATCTCTCACAAGTACCCGGTATTGATTTCAGTCTCAACCCCAGGGATATGTAGTCTGATCCCTCTGAAATCCCACGAGCAGGGGCCTAAGCCCAGCATGCATGCCATTTGGATGGCTTAAACCCAAGAATACACTTCCAACCGACTCTAACTCCGCAGGATTCGTCTTTTATTGACTCTGAGCAAATGCAAGTGAGCGGAAGCTGTATCGGCCATGAGGAAGATGGCTTTTGAGGCACAGCCTCCAAATAGAAGGGAAAAGGGCAACTTTGGCTATATTTTTGAGTTGCAGCAGATTGCATTATTCAGTGTGCAATGCAATGTTAATGCAGCTTTGTAGCCGGGGGGGCAGGAGAGAACTTAAGGTTTAATCATTTTGTAATGCACTTACATTGCCCATTTTAGACTTGTCAGCTGTCATAAACGAGCTGCAGTTTTACCCTGGGACTATATATAGAATTACTATTTATATTTTTTTCATCTGCAGCTTATGCAGTTTAAATGAAGAAAAGAAAAAGCCAGGACGGAGCGAGGCATGAGATGTGCCCTCGGCTCTGCTCCATTCAGAGAATTCCTCAGTGCCTCCACGCAGGGAAACGCTGCCTTTGCCTAAGCCTCGGCTTAAGGAGTTGACATTTTCAATAAAACAACTCCCATTTTGAGCAAGGCACTTAACACAGCAGAGAGCAAGGCAAGGAAATGCTGCCTTTATAAATACAGCCACACAGGGATGGCAGTTGGTGAACTTCTGCTTAGTGTCTTAAGTATTTATCGTTCATAAGTACCAAACTCTGGGAAATCCTCTCCCATGGCATCACTCCTCACCAGTGTTATTGAAAAACCTTAATATCCTTTTGCATCCTAAATTCTGCCTAAAAGCCACCAGCATCGTGGTTTTTTGTATACATTTCTTAGCAGCTTTCAAACAAAGAGTGTTCCTCTTCTGAGTGTTGAGTCCTGCTGCTCTCCTGCTGCACCTCCTCACAGCATCTCTGGAAATCAACACGGTGTGATGCAGGCTGCCCCAGCACCGCTAAATGCCCCTGCCAAAATGAAGAAAGAAAAGGGTTTGCAAGTGGATTTGCTGCTCCTATCAGCTGGAAGGAGTATTTGAAATGCTTTTTTAGGGAGGGGGAGCAGCCATTTGAAAAAAGTCTAAGGGAAACTTGAGAAAGGAGAACGTCCCGCTGATCATAAATTTCAAAAATTCCCATTGTCTCATCTTTTAATCAAATTCCTACTCTGGAAGTGATTTCTGTGGGGAGTTTTGCCTTGACTGTTCTCTCCACTGCCACATCCCATGGGTCAAAGGATTTCTTTTCTCCAACAATAGTAATCGATGTTTTTTAAGAAGCAAGAGTACCCCTGTTTTCATCCACAGCATTTACCTACAAAGAACACGATAATTTATACAGAAAATGCGGTCTATCCTTCCTGCGGGACAGCCTGATTTATCGACTGTGCATCTGTTTCATATGAAGTGCCCTGAGTAGAACAAAAACCTCCATTCTAGTGAAACCAGGACAGTCTCTTTAGTTTTCAATAAATCATGTTCCACCTGTGGGATACCTTGTTAACGACTCCACACTAAATCCAGAGGGGTTTTTCCTTTTTTCTTCTTTGCCTTTTTTATTTTTAACTATCCATCACAAATACTCTGAGTTTTTGGGGCCAGTTGAATACCCTTGTTGCCCAGGCAAAACTCCTTTGCCTTTCAGAGGGAGTTTGGCATTAGTAAGCTGCCTACATCAAATAACTTATTAGTAACATCTCTGTAATGATCCATCTCGGAGTGACCAAGCTTCATAAACGAGCTTGGGGAAGTCATAAGCCAAAATCTTCCTTCATTCTTCTTGCAGTTAAAATCTTTGCCTTGACCTACCCAACTTTTTTTGGTTTCCTGTTCAGGATGCAATTCAATACTTATTAAGTAGCCTAAACTCTATATCCAAGGAAAATACCTAGGTGTCCACTTTGGGAAAAGCCGCCTTTGAACAGGAGAGGACAGCACAAGAGTGATAGAAATGAAGGGGCCAACAGAGTTATGGAGAAGTGGAATGAGGTTTCAGCAGAAAATGTGTTCTGATTCCTTGCAGGGATCCCACCCACCCCCACATTCCCCTCCCCAGAGGTGCTGCAAGGTGTTGTACTTCGCTCCTACTGCAGATCCCACTTTTTGCATCTTCAACACTGATGTTCCCCAAACCATCTGAGGTTTTAGGAGATAGAAGGATGGGAAGAAATCAGTGTTCCCAGTGCAGCTCCACTGAAAATGTGTGAGCCACAGACAAACCAGACCCATGGGGCCCATGTCTGTCAAAGGCACTGACGTAAAGCTGAAATCATAGTTTGAAGACGTGTATTGATGTAACTGGGAGTGGGAATTGGTTTTTACTCATGGCATAATTCATGGAGGAGGTTATTATAGCACCCAAAAGGCTTTAGGCTAGTGTTCTGATACCGTCAGTGAAGTACAAAGGCCTCTAGGGTAAAGGGAGTAAATTTTTGCAAAATACAAGCACAGGGAGTCATGGCAGAGACAGTTCTCCTTTCTCCAACCCTGTGGGCTGGAACCCCTATGCACCTGCATCCTCCTTCTCCCTCAGCCCTTGTCCTGTGAGCTCCAGCCATGCCAGTAGTTCCTCAGCAGAGCCGTGAGATCCTTGTGTGCAGCTGCAGTACTAGGTCCACCTGAAGTCCATCATCACCCTGATGTCCTGAATCAGAGATCCTCCTTGAAGAGGACTCTGAGGAGATGGAGCACAATGGCTTTGAGGTAGGCGATGCCTCTCCTCTTGTGTTTTTCCTGGATAATGAAGGTCTTGATTTCTGAGAAGGCCTTTTGTTCCCACTGTAATATAAATTGCAGAGTAAAAATCCCACAGATGGGATGAGCTGAGTCCTTGACCTTGTTTCTCTGCTGCAAAAAGCCAGGTGATGCTACTGCCAGTTTCTCTACTGCCAGTCAGGAATCAAACAGCTCCCTGTCATTAAATTGCTGGTCCTTTGTCCCTGGGCATAGAGCAAAATGAAGTCACCTTTCCAACAGTTTGCCAACTGTTGAGACATGTTGCTATTTCGGTGTTACCCGCAATGTTATTTCCTTTGCTCAGGTAATGCCTTGCCAGGCTGCTGGGGCCAGACCTCCAGGGTGAACTGTGTGGCCTACACGTGAGACTGCTCTGAAAAGCGCCTCTTCTCTGCAGGGGACCTGAAGAAGCCCTTGGGCTTGAGGACATGTTGGTTTGTTTGTTCCTTTCCTCCTACACCCCAGGAACGCCGCAGGCTCCACCTTGTCCTACCACAAGTGACCTAGGACACCAGGCAGCAGCACGGGATGTCCAAGGTGCCATTTTGGGCCTCTGCCTCTGAGGAATGCTTTCCAAAACACTTTGGTCTGTGGTGGAGCTTGTGTCCATGCAGCATTTTATCAGGACAGTTTCTGCTTCAGTCTTTTTTCAGTTGTTTTGCCTGCCTTGCTGATGCCTTTGCCAGCCTGGCCAGGACTGAATTTGGCCCCTGATAGACACTTCTTCATTAATCAGAGATTTGCTTCAGTGGCAGGGTTATTCTAAGGTCTAATTAAGTTTACAGTTTTTAATTAAATTGATTTGAGATCCTGGGGTGGAAGGCCTTTAAAGAGCAATCATTTATTAAAAAGTTAGGACTTCTTTGCTCCAGCAACCTTTTGTGTTAGACTAATTTTAGCATCCAGAAGTGAAGGATGAGTCATCCTTTCTCAGTCTTTGGTAATGTTGGTTGAAGATTTTTCTCATTCACCTTAATCAAAGAAGCAATCAAAAACTGCTAATCACCTTTATGGAGGCACTTATGTCAGGGTGAAATATGTGGCAATCATATACACACTCAGGAAGCAAATAACATTTGTTCAAAAAGAATAAAAGTGCTGGACCAAGCTGATGTGGGAGACCTGGATTGCAACCCTCATGTCCCTCTTCATACAGTCATTTTACCTCCCAACACCCAGATAATTAATAGGTGGTATTTGACAGGGTGCCCCACGTCCTGCTCCTGAGCCAGGCACTTTGGACAGGCTCTCGCTGTGAACTGCTCTGCTGCACACCATCGTCACTCAGATAAAGTTTATAACTTCATTTCTTTGGACTCCATCAACTGAATCAAATGTTTCCCATGGAAGATACAATTAAATGTCATTCAGATGTGGCAGAGGAACTGTCTAAATGATATAAAATAGACTAATTACTCTTCTTGCCTTCATATACCAAAGTTATCTTAATAAACCCTAATCAATGCCTACTTTATGCTTACACATAAAATTGACTGTTTAAGGTCCTCCTTTGGGGGATGTGAAAGGGAGTTTTGGGGTCAGACCAGGTCCTTACTGACATGCTGTTTCCTCCAGGGCCAACTGAGCCTTAGTTCACTGAGAGTGGGAAACCTCATTGCCTTTGTGCCCTGCTTCTGTGGACTACAACGTTCCTGTCTTCCTTCCCTTGGTCATATTCTGCCTCCAATGTCTGAATAATTAATAGGTGCTGCTTGACATGTTGTCTCATTTAAGGTAACTAAGAAAACTTGACCTCCTCTGAGGCTCTTGCCTTTAGAGCTTGGTAGTATGCAAAGGAACGAGGATCGAGGATTTTTTACTGGAATCTTTTTTTTCCCTCAAAAGAATGATGATTTGTTGAAAACTTCTTTTTCATTTTGTGAAGGCAGGTTTCAACACAGCTTTTTGAACACTTTGAAATGTTTTTAATGTTTAAAATGCATTTGGTTCCCAGATATCCAGTCTGAACCATCATCTTCATATTCAAAGCTAAAATAATTCTACCCCAGAATTGTAATAAGGCCAGAGAGAAAATGACATATTTCAAACTAATCTGAACAGATTCAGGATGGAACTTGTCTGAAGTTTTTTCCCTTTCAGTTTGTATTTCTTCAGTCTCAAGTTAAAACAAAGAAATATTTCAAAATCTTCCAAGTGCAAAACCGCTTCTTTGCCCAGCTCTAATTGTTCGATTGAATTATTTGTAGACAGATCACAACTCTCTCCAATTAATCAGTTCCATGAATGCTTTTCTTCTGCAATCCCTGACCCATAGCTCATTCATAGACCCAATGCTTGTGCTGATTTAATTAGCCATTTAACTCATACAGCCTGTGAGTGTTCCCTGTTTGCACCGGACCCTCACTTAAGCTCAGGTTTTGCATACAGCTTCTAATTTTCACTTAAAACTCACCCTTTCCAAGCCCATATTTGCCTCTGACCTCCCATGCTGGGATCTGTGTGGGAAGCCAATGATGCACTAGGAGCATGAACCCAGCTGGAATGAGTTTGTTTAAAAAGCTGAGAGGACTTTCACTGAGAATTTTTGGCATTGCTCAGCCAGTTGTAATTGCTTTATAAATTTAATGGAGTTAAATCTGGGTGCTGGGCTGGTTGTGGATGCAGGGTATAAAGGCAGCACAGGGCTTTGTGTCTTGTATGGTGGTTGTTGTCTTGTGCAAGTGACTCTTGTAGAGTAAGTTGGTAAACCTAGGTGATGTTGTCAGACGTGATGGTGTCCCCAGTGAGTCTGTGGTGGTCCTGCAGAACTTTCCTGTCCTGGCAAGTCATAAAAGTGGTAAGAAGTGATTTTTCTATTTATTTTGGATTTTAGCCTACTCTTTTGTTCATAAGGGCTGGTTACTTAGAGGCTACCAGAAAATCAGGGCTGCTAAGGTATTTCAGTTGTGTATCAGAAATGTGTTTTTTGATTGTTTGGGGTTTTTTCCCCACTTAAACACCCATGTATTTTGTTGCTGTATTAACAGTGGAAAGTTAAAGTTTTGATTCTGTATGAAAGTAACTCTGCTACTCTTCAAAGAGTTAATAAATAAGTTCAGATTTAGGGTAAGTCTGTAGCTCTCCTGTTCCTTTGCCAGTAGAAAAAATCTGTGAGTACACTCAAGTCTTTTGCTGATTACTGCAGGGATTTTTACTGCGAGGTAAATCTGCATTTTACAAGCAGGAATACCATCTAGATAGATGCTTCTGGTATGCATCAAGGGCTCTATCTGATAACATTCCCCTCAATTGAAGGTGGCAATGGTTATAGGAAAGAATGTGGTCTGCTTCTGTGCACATCCCAGAATGTTCATTTCTTTAGTTGTATCAAGAAACTAAAGAACAAAATATTGAAATTGCTTAAGATGAGGCTTAACACCCACTCAGCCCCGTTCCCCTGTGCTTCCTTGCCTGCTCCTTCAGTAATGTGCTGTAATCTGCCTTTGTATGTGGATGAGGCCACAGTGTGCACAGGAGTAGGGACTGGTGTAACTCCCAGAAAGAGAAATGTATTGGCAAAATATCTTGCCTTGGAAAGGTGCCTGTGGAGTCAAGCACTATATCTGTAGTCATATGAAGCTTAATTCTGAAAGAAAATCTCCAGGTGCTGGCTGGGTCCAGAGCCTCGGCTGGTACAAAGGAGGGTCGCTCTGCTTGTGCCACGTGCCTCCAGCCTGTCCTGTGTGCCCATCTCTTCTACTGTAAATAATGCCCCAGCAGCTAATTTACAAAACTCACCTTGCAGAGCTCTGGCTTTATATCTAGCTGTTAACCTATGGGGCTTGTCACATGAGAAGCTGCGTTACAGCTCTGCTTGGAGCGGGTTGCAGTGGGCTGTGCAGTCGATGGCTGCACCAGGGCAGTTTCAGGGAGTGAACAGCCTGGCTGTAGCTCTCTGTGTCACAGTGAGCAATAAAACCCTATCAAGAAGGAATTGCAAGCACCTAATGAGAATCAGATGTAGCATAATATAGGCCATGGGCATGCTCTCATGCAGATGCACAGGGATTTATATATGTAAACAGAGTACAATTTGGTTTTACACCTTATTTTTCATCCTCAACTTCAGAGGGAAGCAAGTTAGTTACTGGCAGTGGTGTGTAGGAAGGCTGCCATTACGTACTTGGTGATTGCTGATATGTTGCTTGGTGTAATAGAGCTTTGCTCTGGGACCAGGCACTTATCTCACTTGAGGTGGGCTGGAGGAAACATCACAAGGTCCCCTCAGGACCTTGCATTCAAGCATCCCATGGGGTGAAGAGCTGACTTGGGGTTCCTTGCCACTGGGGCAGGCAGGGGTGGTACATGACCATGGGTGCCACAGCCCTCACTGTCCCAGGGAATGTGGGGCTGTCCTGTGCTGCAGCAGCTCCTGCTGTTGGAGCTGTGCTGTGGACCAGGTGGCAGAGGCAAAGGCAAGCTCTTATGTTGATGACCTTATGGTGGACCTATGTGCCCCCTCTGGAGGCTACTTGGAGGTTGGCTGACTTCTTTCCAGGATTGAGATTCCCAGTATTTGAGAGGACCAGTCTGATGCCTGTGTTGTAGAAGCAAAGATGCTTCACCTGGGGGCCCAGCAGCAAGGGGACTCGTTTTCCCCATGGATCCAAACCCGTTCAACAACCTCATTCCCTCCAACGCTTAGCAAGCTTCACAAAACCCATCCCTGATGTGTAGTGCAGAGCAGAGGAGAACTGCTTTGAGCTAATTGCAAGCTGTGTATCTTCTTGCTACCACCAGCCCTGGCCTGCCAGAAGGCTTTCTACTGCAGTCCGGGCATCTGTGATGACGCAGAGCATGCTGTATCACTTGGCTGCTTGGAGAAAAGAATAACATGTTTAAGAAGTGTAAATTCTGCTGTTTCTCACAAGAGAAGTGATGTCCTCCAAGATCTGGACCTCCATTTCCCTGTATCATGCTCACCACCCAGGTATTTTGTTTAGAAATCCTTTCCCTTGAACATAGCTGAGCAAGGATGCAGCTCTCCAGGATACTGCAGTCTGTGATCCAGAGACACCACTCCTGTGCTACCCTCAGTGGTGGGGGAGCTCAGCACCCAACCATCCACCTCCAGTACAGCCAGACCTGTGAAACTGCAGGAGCTGTAGAACTGAGACAGATTTGTGTGAAGGTTTTCACAGGTAAGTAGGTAATTAAGGTTCAGGATTAAGGGCAAGGAAATTATACTCTGGGGATATTTTAATGAGCAGAAAAAACCTATACTTTGTTTCACAAGTCACTTTTTTGCATTAAAATTTCCTGAGCTTATAATTAGAAATTTAATGTTTTGTGAACTGCAGTTCAGAAACGATGGGGGGAAATGGTTTATTCCCCACTCCCCCACTTTCTGAATGCTCTCAGGTTTGTTTTCCAGTGGCTGATAACACAGCACTTATGTCTACCCTGTCTCACAGGGGTAGTTTAAATCTACAGGGCACTTCTGATTATAATTATTTTATATATATGTGTGTTCAAGCAGTTAGTGAAACAGAATTAATGCAAGTGTTTGTCCTGTTTGGACTGGAGAAGGTGAAGGGAAGGCAGATGGTGTGGGGGCCATGGGCCCCCCAGGACTGTCACCCTCTCAGCTCATGAGAGCCAGTCTGGCGGGCAGGGGGAGCTGCCCAGGGCAGGGACTGTCTCTTCCAGAGGCCATGGCACCATGCAAAACACTGAATAAATGGCCCTGTTCAGAGGCAATTAGGTAATTATACCTCTCTGCTGTACTCCTGAGTTCAGCTCATGCTCCAAGCTCTCAGGCTGAGGCAGGTGTCACACTGCTCACTGTAAAGCTGCCTTCTTGCAAGGGTCTCTTTCCATCTATGTTCTTCCCTCCTTTACTCTATGTCCAGGGACAGGAGAGCTGCTGGCCATCTTTTAGTCCTCCTGAATACTCTGCCATCCCTAACATCAATAGTTTGGGTCCAAGACACACAAATGCGTACTTCTAATGCACAGCACTCACCATTTCAGGGGTAAACGATTGTGTGATGATGAGGCTTGGTGTGTGTGAAGAGGCATCCTCCCTTACAGCCTTGTTGCAGGATGACACTATCAAAGGAAGATGCACAGGGAGGAAAGAGGTCAGAAATAGCAACTAGGAGGCTGTGTATAGCTTCAGACTGCCTCCTCATTAATCTCAGAGCAAAGTCACTTAAAAATAACCATGACCTTCATTCTCCATCCATTTGCATGAGGCTGTTTAATTGTTGCTGTTCCATGGGAAAAGAACCAGAGTGTGCATGGCCAGAGTGGCTTTCCAGCAAACCAGGCTGAAAGGGAGGAAGGCTGATAAGGGCTCAGGCTTGGTGCTTCAGAGTTCAGATGATTATTTGGAAGGGTAAAAAGTGCTTATTTGAGTTGGGTGCATTGCCAAAGGCAGGAGGGCGCCTCCTTGGGCCAGCTGTGGCTGCTCTTGCTTGCAGCAAGTGGGTGCAAGGGAGAGGTGCTCAGCAAGGAGGCAGCAGCACAGCGAGCCTGACGGATGCTTGGCCGCAGCAGGAAGCTTGCAACCACAAAAGTGGGTTTCACAAATCTGGAAGCTGGGTTTTTAAGCCCAGAAGCAGACTTGTCTGTGGAAGCATTTGGGGAACAGCTGGTATCAGCTATCACTGCTCCTCCTTGTCCGTGGGGATGGATTGCATTGCTGTAAATTACTGACTTGGCAGCAGTCCCTGCTCACACCCTGTGTCTCGGCAAAATCGTAGGCTGGGAATGGAAGATGTGGAGCATCAGACCTGGCTTTGTGCCACCTGGGAGTTGCCTGTGTGAAGGCAATCCTTGGGTATCATTCAGGTGAACTTTCTAGGAGCTTTTTACTGTCTGATAAGCTGGTCGTGATGGACAAGCAAGCTCAGAGCTAGCCCACATGATCTGCATATAGCAGAAATCTGGATACACCCAGAAGGAAAGAAGAGAAATTAGGGCAACAGAGGTTGATGGGTTGAAGACTTCATTAACATATTCAAAAATCTGGCTTGAACTTAGACCCATTCTCTTTTCTGTTGTCACTGTTAGTTTGGTTCAGGTTTTGATTTTTTAAATATTATTTCTCAGGATAAATCTTGTTCCCAAACTAGGAATAAATTATACCAGCTAAATGTCAGGCTAATGTGTTAATTCTGTTGCAATGCAGTGGAAAAATCATACAACAAAATTCCCCACCTCCCCACCCCATGCACCTTCCTCTGATTCACTCTGTGGCTCAGCTAATGGTTCTGCAGCCCTGTAGATTTCAAGTGACTGAATAACAATCCCAAACTTTTCTCTTTATTGCATCCATCTGCTCCTCTAGGATGAGGAGCGGCTCCTTGTGATACACTTAGAATAACACATCTGCTGCTGCATGTTGCAGTACAGGGTCCTGGCCCCTTCCCTTGCTCTGTATGACAAACCAGCAACAGAATGACAAATAGAGACGTGGCTGCCTTTGTCAGCCTCTGCTCCTTGTGCTGCAGGCTAGATGAAATACCCACACAATCATGGCACCAGCCTGTATTTATTTAAAAATATTAAACTATTTATAATGGAGAGGTCATCATCATGCTGCATTCATTAGTGAGGGCTCCAGGGAACAGACAGCAGCAAGCAAAAAAACACAAACAGGTTCTCCATGGAAGAGGGAGCAAAGAAACATCCTTTTGAAATGGCAGTGCTGAGTGGCAATTAAAACCAGGAAGACCTAAAATACAGGAGAATTTCAATATGCTGAGTGCAGCAGCTGGTCCTGGCTTCCAGGGAACTCATGGTAGGATTCCCAGGGATGTAAGGAGAGAGGATTGGGTCCTTCCTGCATGGTAAAATGTAAATAGCTTTCCTTTATGGAAGGAAGGATGGAATTGCTGCTTGCATAGAGAACCGACAGCGGCAAAGACAGGCACACAGCGGGAAGCAGGCAGGGTTGGGTTCACACAGGGGTTGCATGCTGCAGGATGCTGACCACCTCCAACTATGGGGTGGCTGCCAAGCTGCACAGAGGTGAGTGCAAGGTCTCTGTCAGGCACAGGCTGGGTGGCTCACTTGAGGAGAAAGAGGCCGCTCCCCATGATGGGGTGTGAGCCCAGCGTCAGGTCAGGTTGCTCAGAAACAGCCGTTCAACCTTGCAAAGTGCTCCTGGGCATTGCAGGGCAAGGGGGTGTTGGAGTCAAATGAGGAAAGCAGGGAGCAAAGGACGTGCCCTCTCTTGGAAAGTGTTTCTGAGCAATAAGGAGTTTGTCCAGTAACTGCACTTGAAGGAATTTAATGTTGTTGCAGTGGTTTTGTAGCTCTTAGTCCCCTTCACTCCATCTCCCATGGAAATCTGCTCAGAAGCTGTTACACCTTGTGCAAGTGCTGTCTGTCTCAGCCGAGTTTGCATGCAGGAAAAAATAATGGTGGTACTGAAGCTCACATTAGGATAATGAATTGGAAGAGGTCAGAGAGGATGAAGAGAGAAATATTTTATCTTTGGCTTGCCGTGCCCTTTCAGAAATTAATTTGCTTTGGGCAGTTGTGTGGTACTTTTCCTTTTATATTTCCTTTTCTCATCCTTTTTTAAAATAGACATGGATCACATCCAAAACCCAAAGTGCTCAGATGGGCTTTAGAGCTGTCCTTGGCTCTTTATGCTTAGCGTTTCCCAGGCTGCCTCCTGAAAGCATGTTTATAGAGGTTTCTCACTCCAACTTTTCCCTTACCTGCACAGAGGAGTTTCACGGTTTTGGTGGCAACAGAGTCCTAGACCTTGCAAAAGCACACAAACCAAAACCCAGAGCTGTATTTCCCCTTCTTATCAGCCCCATGTTCTCCCCTCTCCCTGGTTTCTGCCTCTGCTCTTTCTCTCCCCTCCTGCCCTGAAGCCCTACTAAAAATTTCCCAGCTTTTAGGAGTCCCTGAAGGCATAGAGGGAATGATCTTTAATTCCCAGTTTCCATCCTACTGAGCTAAGGGTGTTTTATTTTAATGTTGGATTTTACAAGAATTTCTACAGGGACTTTTCACATCCATATTTCCTTGTAGTGCTGCTGCTGAATCATCTAGGAACTGAAACTTGCTTGGCTGGAGAGCAATGTGTTTTTATAAATTATCGACATGATGAAACTGGCCCTTGTCCAAATCAAGCCTTCTACTTTGCTAATGCGCCTTGTGTCTAATCCCTATGACGTTGTGGAAGACGAAGACTACTCATCTCCAGCCAGTAAGGCTGGACAAAGGGCCTAGTGACACACAGGGGAGATGGAAACCAGGAACACAGATGCCAGGAAAAGCACTACAGCCAACGTATGGGAAGTGTGAAGACATCTCTACTGCTTCAGATATTGCCTCCAAAGAGTCATCTGGAAGCAACAGCTCCCAAGAGCAGGCATGAGTAATTCCCTGAAGGTTATTCTCTGATGGGCTCCTTTCTCCCAGTTTTGGCCCTCCACTGGGCAGCGGGCTGTGTCTGTCAAGGTACAGCACAGGTCTGTTTCCATGGATCCAGATCTTCAACTAAATGCTCATTAGATGCAAGGCAGGGGAGTTAAGACTTAATTCTGCAGCAATTAAGAAGGAAATGAGCCTAGCAGCAAAATGGTGCTGGGGATGTGTGGGAGGTATGATGTCCAT
This sequence comes from Porphyrio hochstetteri, assembly GCA_020800305.1. Lineage (NCBI taxonomy): Eukaryota > Metazoa > Chordata > Aves > Gruiformes > Rallidae > Porphyrio > Porphyrio hochstetteri. The sequence continues at coordinate 11,470,329 of CM036916.1, read as the reverse complement.
CCCTACGTAGTGCTGTATGGAGGAATTTCTCACACGGGGTTTTATGAAGTGGTCTTGGAATTGTGGGAAGCCTGCATGACCTCATGCTGAGGACTGGGAGTTGAGCTGTTCCTGCTGGGTGACAGGAGCAGTGCTCTGATTTATTCCTGCTGTGGTGGCTGCTGGTGACAGGTCTGGCAAGCTGCTGTCGGCAGAGCCATGCAGTGGACACTTTGATCTCCACTGGGCAGAGCAGGAAGGTGGAGCTGCTTCCTCTTGAAGCCTGCCTGCCAGAGACATGATTCAGATTTTACAGCTAATTGACTGTGCTGATCTCACTGCCAGAAAGGGATATTATTCAATGAGTCTTTCGGTTGCTGCTGTCCAAGACCCTGCATGCACCTTATAAAACCAGTCCTGTGACTCGGCCACAGCCAGAGGTCCAGGCTCTCCCACACCCTCCTGATTTTACCTGCTGCTCTCCTTAACCCTTTGTGCCTGGGAAGCCACTCCCCTACCAGGGGAGGAGGTGGTGGCTGCTTACTGAGTGACCCAGAGTCGAGGTGGGATTTGTTGCCATTTCCCTGTATCTCTGTTTCTGATTAAAGCCTTGCTCCACAGAGGTGGGGGTTGCTCTGGGAGAGGTTAATGAGCCCTGTGGAAGTAAATGCCATCGGCTCCTGATGCAGGAGGAGCTTGACTCCAAGCCAACTGAAACTCGCTGCGGGCACTGCCTTGAAACACCATCAGCCCAGAGCCCTGTTGTGTGTTTTTACCGGTAGCCTGAGCTCACAGCTGGAGGGCACAACAGATAAGAAGTCCACGTGGCAGACTGAAAACCGGTCAGCCCATCGAATATACAATAAGCAAGGAAGCATGTAAATACCACACCAAGGAGGCTGGTGTGTGCTGAGGTGATGGGCTGGCGGTCATACAAGTACTGCTGCTCACTTCTTGGTCTGCTCATCTGCCATCCCAGAGCCGAGTGAGTTGGTTAACACCTCTCCCCAAAGCTGGCTCCCAACAGAGCTGCCATTGAGCTGGCTTTGATCTCTGTGCCGCACTGGAGAGCGATGCCAGGCTGGAGCAAGAATGACCACAGAGCCGACAGCTCCAGGATCTGGCGCGTTGGTTTTGTGATGCTGCTAGGGAAATACAGAGCAAACAATGCGGTAGGAATAACTTAGCCCACATTTGCTATACAAGAGCTGTTCCCATGATGTTTGCTCAGTTCTCAACCAATTTAGCACACAGGATGGGCTGGCAGATTATGCAGCGAGACACGCTAATTTGGGCCTGTGGTTCATGTGAAAGAATGACGAGCCTGTCTGGGAGACAATGCGAGCTAATATTAGGACACCAGGCAGGGAGTCAGGAATCCTAATCCTGACTGCCACCGATTTCCTCCCAGGCCCCGAATCCCTCTTTGGAGCTGCTTGGAGAAAAGGAGCATCTCCCTCTACGTTTGGCCAAGTTAGCCCTGGGAGCCGTTTATCCCAGCCAAGACTGCTGGCTGTTATGATATATAAATAGTAATGATGATCCTAATCTTTCCATAGGGGGTATGGCTCTGCAGGGGAAGCGCCTTGTATCTGAGATGCTGCTTTTGTTGGACCATGCTTGTACGTGTGGTAGATGCTGCTTTAGCATAAAGATGCTCCTGTGGGACCAGCAAGCAGTGCGCTGATCAGAGGCGTTTCTGTGAAGATAGGGCATCAGACACCACCAAGAGTTCTTCTGCTCCAGTGCTTCAAAAAGCAGGACGGGATCTGTGTATCTTCCAAATCACTGAGTGATATCTTGTGGTGTGTTAATTGGCTCTGCTTCTGAGAACATTTATGTGTGTGCTCAGCCTTACACATGTGGCTTGTCTGATGCCTGTAAATTACCCTGATGAGCGCAGGAAAGCCAGTCCCCAGATGGCTGCAGGATCAGGGCCGTGCTGCGTGTTGCTGCCTTCTCTGCCGTGGCTTTTGCCAGAATGATAATTATGACCCAGAGAGGGACCTCCCAGCTACTCTTTGCTGTTGAAGGGAGAGCACATCGATACTGCTCTGGAGGAACTCCTTCCCAAACTCTCAGCTTGTCCCATCGTCACACCTTGCTGTGACTTTTATTTACTTCATTTAACCTCACTGAGTGTTCTTGGGCAATTTTTTTTATTGTATGGATGAAATCAATTCTCTATCCTAGAAATCTTTCCCCCATTCAGAGTTTCTACGGGGGAAAAGGGATTTCTGCTGTTGATTCTGTCTATGGAATTGCTATTAATATTTTGTGCTTCAATTCTTTGCCTTTGTGGAAAAAAAACAACCCTGCACAGCAGAGCTGATGGACAAGAAACTGCACCAGTTCCCATGTGCCAGTTAGTTTGGGGAAGCTGAGCTTTTGTGGCTAGTTTTATTTTCAAACCAAATCATGAGATTGACACCTTTAATTAGCTCCATGCAAGCTGTTTGAACCAGGCTGTGCTATGGGGAGAGGTGGGTTATTCCCAGCTTTTTCTTCCTGCTTTTTCTTCTCCGTATTTAAGCCATCAGCCTCAAATACACGTCCATCACAGGGGACTATCAACTTACTCAACACGTGGCGTCTTTGAAAGGTTCAGACTTTGCCTCTTCTTTATGGTGCCATAAAGACTTGTAACAGAAGTCTTTCCTGATTTAGCTGTCTCCTGCTGGTTTCCAGCTTTTTTAGGGGGAAAGTTTTATGTGTTGAAGATGCATAGAGAAAATAGAGAGGAGATACAGAGCGTGGGCTGGAGAGGTGGTACTGTGTAGGAAGCTGGGGAAAGACAGGGGATGGCACCTCCATTAGCCTCAGCAGAGGTGTGGTGGTGTTTGAGGATGTAATGTGGCTCTTCATGTATCTGCAGAGGAAGGATGAGGGTAACGAAGGAGAGAATGAGACTCTTCTGAAGTGATTTTTGGGGAGTGTTGGTGCCTTTGGCAGTTGAATTGAGCTCTCAGCACAAACATGAGCAGTTTTCCTTTCTGAGCAGAAGCAGCAGAAAGGGGAAGGCTTATCAGCAGAGACAGATGAGTTGGGATAGCTTATCTTAGCAGGGCAGGGCTATTGTCTACCGAAAAGTCTCTGGTAACTCATGTGGAGCCATTAAAATAGCAAAAGAAAAAATCCTAGGGAAGAATGTGACTTAATATCTACCAGACTAAGGGCAGGAACTTGCTCCTCCTGTGACTAGATCATAGTCAAGAAGACTAGAAAAGTAAGGACTTGTTTTCTTTTTCCCCAATTTCTTTCTCCTGTTTAGAAATAGCGGTTGGAAACCAGACTTCCACTCCCACAACATCTGCCTGAGATGGATAAAAGAAGAAACATGTGGCAGGCTCAGCTTCCCTTGCAAAGCCAATCTGATCCTTGCTCTAACCAACAGGCTGTGCCCTCACCCCTCCACTCTGGACTTCTCAGGAGCCTTCCAAGGCTGGGACCAGCCAGACTCCCTCCCTCCTTGCCAAAAAGCCACACCCACAGTAATCACATCCTGGAACAGCAACAGCTTCAGCGGGGAAGATGTGCCTGAAAAGGACTAATAAACTCGGGAGCAGGGATGCTAATGAAAGTTAATGAGATTGACAATTTTTAATTGTGTAGGATTTATTATTTAAGATTCTCCCTCTTTTAAAGAACTGTTGGTCTCACACTATCTGTAAGACATCCTGAGGCTGGCATGGCCCAGAGGGTGCAGCTGCTGCCAGGCAGTCACTCCATGCCCTTGTGCTTCCACCCAATAAGCTCAGCAACATCCCAATATACCCATCCTGTTGTGTGTTATTTAAGCCATAGGATATGACAGAGCATGTTTTATGGAGCCATTAATTTATGCTGTGGGTGACTTTAACCACCCAAAAAGTATATTAATGGCCCTATAAAATACACCCTGGAGTGTCTTAATATGGTTATGAGATTGATCTTCAGCTTTATATTCCACTGTGCGTGATATTATTGAAATAAATTGTAGAGGAAGGTGATGCAGGGGATCCCAGTAAGGGGTGGGTTGCCTTTTCCTCAGGATTTCGTGGTCACTAACACACTCCAGGCTGCTTACTGTGGGACAGGGTGCAGCCTCCCAGCAGCAGGAGGCTGGAGATGTCCCACACAAGGTGCTGCCTTTGGGGACGCCGCTTGCTGGCCCAACTCTGTGAGTGACCTTAGGCAGTACCTGTCCATGCTGGATGGTCTATGGCTCTACCCAGAACTGCTCATGTCCTGATACTCTGTGTGTGTGTGTCTATCTATAAATACAGGGTTCATTTGGTATCTGGCATTTGCCAAGGCACAAAACAATGTCAGCCTGGCTCCTCCTTGCTACCAGAGAGCAGTACCAGCCTGTCCAGATGCCACTCAAAAAAATTCTTCTCTACTAAAACTTAGGTGAGATTACTAAAAACAGCAATTCCTGTTTGGGAAAGACAGCAATATGTGGTTTTCCTACTGACAGATGCTGGTGGTGTGAGCATACCAGCAGGAAACCTCCATGTCTGAAAAGCTGGACCTTGCTTAAAGTTTCTTTTTCTCCCAAGATCCACATGCTCAGGCTTTCAAAAGCTTGAGGTCTGTGATGTCAAAGTATTGAGGGTTTGGGTTTTAGCTGGAAATTAAGAATAGATTCTGTTGTGTTAAATAAGCTGTAATTCTGTTTATAGCCTCAATCATTGTCATCTTTTTTTTTACTGCTCTCTGGTGGGAGCACATGGCTCTCTAATGCCATAAGCCCACAATGCTCTCTGTGACTACACACAGGTTTTCATCCCAAAACAAGTAAAACTCTGGTTTTCTCTGGTTTTAGTATGAAATCCAAGAGAATGATTTGATGCTTGGGGGAGCTTTGACCCATTTTAAAATCCAGGACACAGCATGAAATTTCAGAGATGCTTGTGAGACCAAGACCGTGGGTCGATATCCTATTTGAAAGAACCATTTTAGCTGTTGTTGTGTGCCTGCAGCAGGGCCCCAAAGCATGTGGAACACCTCCTGAAGGAGGAAGACAGCACCAGCCCGCTCATCCCAACAGATTAGAGGCTGCTGACAGATGGGTCACCAAACCACAGTGACTGCAGACAAAAGACCAAGAAAACTGGGCTCTGCTTAAAGCTCTGAATCAGGTTTTACAGCACCGCTGTGAGCTGATGAAGTGTGCTGTCCCACATGAGACAAGGCTGGGCCAGACACTGCAGGTGAGGTAGGATGGCTGCATCCAGCTTTGCTCAGATGTGGGATGCACCCGAGCTTTTCCCCTGCCCCATGTTAATGTTTAGCTGTTCCCTAGGTACCCTGTGAAGCTAATTAATTAATGTTTATAAAGCACTTAGAGACCCTTGCAAAAAGGAGGGCATTTTTATTAGAACTGCAGTTGTTAGCAATGGAGACGGTGTGTTAATCATTAAATCAGTTCCCTGAAAAGGCAGGAGCACTGTCCCCAGGGAGAGAGGACACGCTGCACAGCTGAAATGCAAAGACTTTTTCTGTACTGTGTAATGACCTGATTATCGGGCTGGTGTCAGGGACTCTTCTGGGCAGGAGCAGCCCTGCCAAGGCCACACTGCTAATGGCTAACCAAGGGCTTCCCTTAACACAGGTGCCTGGCACAGCCACATCCTCGAATCACCTTGGTGCAGCAGTGAGCTGCTGGGCAGTGGCAGGGTTGGCAATGAGGACAATGAAAAACCTCAGCTGTATTTGAGCTATACAAGGGATGCTATCTCCTAGGAGCTGGGGCTATCCTGGTTCATGGCTTGACTGACTGGTCCTTACTGGATGCAACTAGAAGATAAAAGAGTAGGAAGTTGGTCACGCAGGAAAACTGAAGGGAAAGTCTTCAAATCAACAGAAAGTTTTGGCTGAGGTTTGTGGGTTTTGGTAATTACCAGCAAGAACAATTTTGGGGCCATAGTGTCCATGAGTATGGAGTTAGGATTACAATGGGAACAGTTCACACTTGCATCAGCTTTGCAGAGTTTCTAAGCAAACAGAAAATGGCCCTTGGAAATCTGTTGTCTCATAAATCTTCCTAGAAAATTGTTTTTCTAAATAGTTTTTTTTTTCATTTTTTTTTTCCCCCCCCCATGAGGCATGAGTAGCTCTGTAAGATCTGCTCAGGACAGCCGCAGCTCATGTGATGCTCACATGGATCCCAGATGAATTTTAGCTTAGCAGGGCTGTCACATAACACATCCCGCAAAGCGATGGTGATGAAAATACGTCACACCCAGCGCTCAGCTGTGAACAAGAGTCTCCTTACACTGTGAGCTCTCACGTGTGACACGACTATTGGGGGCAGGGGGGAATGCAGATGGGATATAAACCCTTCCCTACTAGCCACGTTGCTGCTTCTTAGGGTTTGTGGGTCTCCTGAACATTTATTCCTTGTGGGTTAAATGACCACTCTTCCATTTTTCACTGGTTAAAGTATGGTAAAAAGCGTGTTGTGATCCTCAAAGTGACAAATTGGGCAGCGATAGCAGTGCTAGCAGATGTAAGGCAGGTATTGCCTGAAGCACTGGGGATCAGCACAGCTTTACACATGAAAATTAGTGTTCTGAATGGAATGAAACTTCTTAGAGAGATGTAAGAAAACAAGGGCTGGACACAGCAGGTAATCTGGATTTCCTGAGTCCACTTGTGCATTTGTCCTTCATAGATGGCTCTGCCCTGCTCCTTGGAAGGGGCTCAGGTACTGCTTCCAACTTTGGGAGCGTTGGCAATCCCCTCCGCTTCCCACTGAGACCTGGACAGAGGTGCCTGAGGCACAGGGGATGGAGCTGACTCACTGCTCTGCTATGTGACGTTGGACAATGGAGGTGGCTGTGCCACCGGGGCCTAGGACTGTGGTTTCTGCTGCTGCAGAGCAATGCCTGCAGCCACAGGGACTTTGCAAAACAGCTGTGACAGACCTGGACTGCAGGGTGTGGAGAATGATGGGCTTCCTGACAGATGTTAGGGCAGAAAAGGTACCTGTCACCCCTCTTTTGAGGTCTGTGAGCTAAGCCTGGCTGATCAGCTCAACCAGCACTGGAGGACGTTAGGCTGAGCCCCGATCCCAGCATATGGTCCCCCTGCCAAGCCTTCCGGCTCTCCTGCATGGCAGATCATTTCGGTACATGCATGGCTTGAAAGATGTGAGATGAGAGAGCAACGTGGAGAGCAGCAGCAGTCTGCAGGCTGTACTGGCAGAGCGCTCGTTAGGGCAGCGCAGGGAGTGAGACCAGGCTCTTTGTTTCCCTGTGTCACTTCTCAGTCCCGATTAGCAGCAAAATAGGGCACACACACATCTGACAACTGAATTCCTTGCTGGAAGGGGTTCAGTCATGCATAAGACTGCTCAAAATGAAGCCTGGCTTTCAGGTTTGGAAGCACAGAGCATGACCTGGAAGGGACAGCTGGTATGTGCACGCTTCCTTATTTTCCCTGTTTCACTGTTGCACCAGTTCTGGGTAACTTTGAAGAGTTGTAGCCAAGGGCAAACAAGTGGATGATCGTCCTTTACCCCAACAGAAGGACCTTGCTGTAGGTCTGCCCAGCTTCTATACAATTCCACAGGGAAATTAAAGACAGTGGAGGGTGTCCCAGCCCACGGCAGGGGGGTTGAAGTAGGTGATCTTTCAGGTCCCTTCCAACCCAAACCAGTCTGTGATTATTAACGCTACAAAATCAAGTGCTAAGAAGCTGGAAAGTGGAGAACTTCAGGGTAAGGAGTAGGGCTCTAACTCAGCCTTGCCTGAGCGCTTTGACACCATTCCAATGGCATGCTCGCTCCTGCGAGCTTTTCCTCGGGATTTGAACTTCCGTGTATCCCCTCTCCTGACAACCCCGCGGGAAGCACAGGTGAGCTGTGGTCCGCGAAGTGTGCAACTTGGAAAATCCTAAATAACCTCCAGGGAAAGCGAGGGATAACCACCCCTCATCCCCCCCAAAACACCAGCACATCCAGGGACTGAACTTTCCGCAGAGCCGTGCGGGGGGACAGGCGGCTGTGCCCCCCCCTTCCACAGCCCCTTCCCGGCGAGGAATTAATGGGCTCCGTTCCGGCCTCCGCCGGGGCTCAGGCACCGACTTTGCCCTTCGGAAAAGTTGTCCGTAGGAGCAGGGCCCTCCCGCCCGGGGCGCGCATCGGGTCCGCGGCCGCTGCGGTACAGGGGCCGGCCCGGGGATGGGGGCGATACCGGGTACCGGGGCCGGCCCGGGGCTCGCACGTGGGGCGCGGGGGGGCCGAGCCGTGCCGGGGGCGGGGAGGCGGGCGGGGGCCGGGGCGGGGTGTGCGAGGGCGCCTGCGCCGGCGGCGCGGAGCGCGGCGGAGCGGGACGGACCGAAGTGTAACAAAACAAACGGGTCTTTGTATCGCCTTAAAGGCGCCGCGCGCCGCCTCCGCGCCCCGCGCAGCGCCCGCGGAGAGGGGCAGCAAAACCAAACAGCAGCGCGGGAGGGCGAGGACCAGCCCGGATTTGCCTCTTCGGAGCTTTTTCTTTTAAACTGTTGGGGTTTTGTTGGGTTGGGTTTTTTTTTTTGAGTTGGGGTTTATTTTTGTTGGGTTTTTTTTTCTTCTCTCAGTAGCACGGGAGAGGGACGGCGCGGAAGGAAGGGTGGGAGGCGGGCGTGTGCCCTCCGCGGGCGCGGAGCCATGCGGGCCGCGCGCAGCACCGGCGGCGATGCCCTGAGAGGCCGGCGGCCGCGCGGTCTATGAGGCGGCGGGTCGGCGCCCCCCGCGCACCTGCTTACCGCGCTCCCGCGGAGGGCCGCGCAGCACCATGTCGCGCGTCGTCCAGAAGAAGAACCACTGGGCCAGCCGGGTGCGGCAGTGCTCCCTCACCCGCGGGCCAGGCGGGCAGCTGGGGTTCGTCCTGCTCGGCGGCGCGGAGCACGGCGAGTTCCCTTACGCGGGAGCGGTGGTGGGGGACGGCGAGGCGGCGCTGAGCGAGGGAGAGCTGCTGCTGGAAGTGCAGGGGGTCCGCGTCTCGGGACTGCCGCGCTACGATGTGCTGGAAGTGATCCGGAGCTGCCAGGACCCCATCGTGGTGAAAGCCGTCCGACAAGGTGCGAGCGGGGCCGGGTCGGGGGGATGAGGAGCTGGCCGGGGGGGGACGACGGACCGCTTCCGCGCTGCCCGCGGGGGAAGGGGCCTCTCTTGTGGGTGCTGGACCGCCGAGGGTTAGCGCGGTGCGGAGGGGAGAGGTGAACGGGAACCATTCGGGGCACCGCGGGACCCCGAAAGGAGTCACACGCCGCGGTGCGTAGGTTTGCGCGCAGTCTGCGCACCTTTACCGTGTGTGCTGACGCACCGGCATCTTATCGTCCCGACTCCGTCCGGAGTCCCCGCCGCGCTCCGACCTGCGATAAGCACAGCGAGCAATTGCGTGAGACTTTCCCTGAGGCACCGCGGAGCCCCCAGCGCGCCCCGCGGGGCTCCCGCGGGTGTCGGGGGGAAGCTCTGTGTCCGTGGGTCGCCCCTAGAGCGGTCGAAGCAGCCCGGCAGCTGGGGGAACGTGGGCGGGGTTCTCTCCCCCAGCAGCTGAGCATCCTTTCGGGCAGCCGCGCTGCTGCTGAGCGAGGAGTCTCGTTGAGAAAGTGGGATGCGTGTGATTGCCGCCCGCCTTGGGAAGGGGAAAGCTGTGACCCTCCTACGAGGGCAGTTCCCCTCTGTGGCTGAAAGTCAGCTCGGGTTTGCCTCCCCCAGTTTGCACTAGGTTTGGGGGGGATGGGGAGGGGGCACATCAGTGCTCCCAGCTCTGCAGCGCGCAGGTGAGGGCACGCACGGGGAGCTCTCCCGCTTGGCTGGGAAGGAAGATAGGGAGAGTTATCCCATGAGAGATGGAGAGAGGAAAAAAACCAGAGCTGCTTCACATCCGTGTACACGCAACAGTCGCTCAACAGGTCGGTGTAACAGGCCTGGCTAATGGGCTCGTAATTTCCAGGGCAGGACCTGACTTTAGTGCCAGGAAACTGTGCGTGTTGCCGCAGCAGCTCTGAGGTTGGTTGGATGGATGGATGGATGGATGGATGGATGGGCAGGAGGAGCAGGACCGTGGCTAGGCATCTGGAGGTCAGCTCCAAGTGGAGGAAGGAAGGGAAGTTTTCTTGGGATCACCCAAGAGATTCCTTAGGGAAAAGTTTATTTGTCATCCAGACGTGTCTGCATCCCGAAGTTGGGGGCTTTCCTGTGGCTGGGGTCTGTACTCAGTTCAACCCAGCTGATCTCTGGGTACAAAATTTATGGCCAGCTGGCAGGACCGTCACTTGAAGCCTGGTCCCCAGCCTCACCGATGAGCTAAGCAGGAGGGCTGTGAGCACTTGTTTCACAGCACTTGTTTCTGGTGCTGGAGCAGATTGCAGCGATGGGGTGTTTGAGCAGAGTTGAGCTTTAGCTGGGCTGTGCAATCCTCCCCTGCCACCTGCTCCCCTTCTGCAGGGGCAGTGTCACCTCAAAACTACCCCAGAGCTGATGAGCTGAAGTGTTCCTATTGTCAGTAGAAATACTCCAGCAAACAGTGTCAAACTCCCCACAAAACCAGTTTTCTTTAAAAAAATGCGTATCTTCTATGCTGTGTTTTCTCAGTTTCACTGGGGGGGAAGGGGGAGGAGGAAAACTGAGCCTGCTGGTTGCCCTGCCCAGGTGGGAGGTGGAGAAAAGAATGGAGAAAAGTATGAGGAAATTATTGGCTTTTTTTAATTTTTCGTTTCTTTTTTCCTTCCAGACTGATTGTTTTAGCAGAAGTGTTAAAATACAGTTTCTGATGTTGCAGTGTGGTCTGTGTTGGTAGTTGGAGGAAGGCACTTAAAAAGCCACCTTCGCAACCGAACTATTTGTGATTAAACTTTATGTTATTTTGGAAACACAGTTAGTCTAAATAGAAACATGCCCTGGGAATGCACCAGGAATGTCAGAATTTAGTGATAAATTTGTCTCAACTCCAGAATATGGCCCGAAGAAGGGACAGGGAGCGGAGTTTTAGTGTAATGAACTGGTTTCCCTGGAAGCTGTGAGAAAAGGGATCAAAACCCTGCCTGGAGCCAGGGCAGGCACTTGAACCTTGGACAGTCCTCATCCAGAGGACAGAACCAAGCCCCTGATTATTGGGATTGAGTTTCCCTTTTTCTACTTTTTTTTTTTTTTTAATACTTTATTTGACAGGGATGTAGAAGGGAAATGAATTAGGTTTTAAGATCATTAAATATTTTTGTGGTCTGGAAAGCAGTTCCCCGTGCCTGTCAGTGATAACCTGGCATCTGCATGCTGTTCTGTGCAGGGCGGGGAACTCCCCGGTGGATCAGGATCCATACGCATAGAGAAGGAGAGTGTTTAATTAAAATGCATTATTTCTATGTTGATTAAAAATCTCATTATGGGGATGGCAACTGCCATTCAACAGGAGGTGTGTGGCACTGGAGCAGACAGCAGAGTGTGAAGATAAGATTGTAAACACATTTTTAACTATGATTCTCCTCCTCTCCCTAGTTCTTTGTGACTGATCGACTGGTGCTGAAGTGTTAGGGCAATATTAGCCTGGAAATGTAAGTTTTATTACCTTGTCTGTTTTGTATGACATTTACAAGGCTGGAAAAACAGGAAATTTACTATAAATAAGTCATCTGCGAGCATGAACAGAGAGAGTAACTGCTCTGACCTTGCACTGTAGTGGAAGACAAGGGACTAGGATGTGAAACACGGATGGACTAGGATGTGAAACACGGATGGAATAGGCTGTGCATGGGCTTTATCATTAAACTAGGGTTTGCACGTCCACGTGCAATGTTTTTTCTTGCTTTTGTGAGTTGCAAGCTTGGATAGGTTCCCACAAAGCACAAAAAGGGGGAACCTACTTGAATTTGCTTGAGAATAATGGTACTTAATACTGCTCATATGGGATTTCTTGGTCCTTTGCATACCCTGTAAGAAAGAGTGAGGAAAGCTAAAGAACTTTAACGAAGCTTTCCTTTTCTTTTCCCCATGTGCACCCTTTTTTGGTACTGTGTTTGAGAAAAATGCCACTCTAGTTGCCTGGTTTTTTGGGAGAGAGAGGAAGAATCTGCTGCCATGTATCTTAGTAACTTTCAGAACTGTCAAATGTGTGAAGAAAAAAAAAAAAAGCCCCTCAGTTAACATGTAAGTGCTTTTATTACTGACTGCTTCCATCTTACATCTGTGCCTGAATTCTGATGAAATTGGCAATTAACTCCTGTGGAGTTAATAAATTCATTTTTATTATTACGTGGTCTGAGAGTGTAGAATTAATAGATGGAATTATAGGAGCAATGGTCACATATTCTTGTGTAAAGCTGGCATTGCTGTAACACGGTGATTTCTCGGCTGTCTTGTGAATATTGCAGCTTCTTTGAATACACTTCACGTTTTTCCAAACAGCTCAGTTGGATAAATCAATAATAAAATTGGGTACACTTCTGCTGCTTATGTATCCCAGTTAACGGAGTCCAGTCGTTCTTTGCAAGGTTGTGCCTATGAAAAATTGCCCGTGTTTTGTTTAAGGCAAGGTAGGGGTTTTCTTTCTCCATCTCCATGAGAGATGGGTGCATTCAGAGAGATTTCAGATCATGGGTGCTCTCTTCTTTTTCCTCTCCTTGGTTAGGTGACCTGGGCCAAATCGCACCGAGCCAGACCCTTGGTATGGGGAACAGTCGAAATGAAAATGTCTCTATACTTATTTTAAAACTGAGGTTTTTTTAGTTCTTGGGTCAGCACTTTGATTCCCTAAAAGGTCCCAGGATCACCAGCTCTCCACGATCGATCGCTTTGAGACCAGGCGATGCTGAGATCGGTTTATTCAATTAATACTCACAGTCCTTTGCAGCTGGGGCGATCCCACAGTAAGGAGGACTTGTGGGGTGTTTCTTTTTTTAGCCTTACAAAGGGCAAACAGGAGCAGGCGTGATCCCAAACAGAAACAGTCACTGTTTACTCAGCTCTATCAGCTGCATTTGTTTCTTTTCAAACATTAACTTGACCCCAAGATAAAGTCTGAAATAGGGTGCAGTGACTCAGTGCTTCAATGTCAGGCTGGCAGTTGCTGCGCGAGGCGATTGTCCGGTGTTGAAATGGGTCATGTGTCCGAGTCCAAACGAAACCAGCTCCTTTCAAAAAGTTTGTGTGAGCTGAGACTTGGACCTTTTTACTTTCCTGAGAGAGCTTGGGAGGGAGTTGCTGTCTTGAAGATTTTTTTTTTGGTGGGGGGGGTGGTGGAACATAAAAATAAGAAGTTGGTGCATCTGGATGTTTTTGTGTGTTGGGTGGCTCAGCAAACACTGTGAAGCAAAGTGTCACTTTGTTGGTGGGTGACACTGAACATCCCACGCTAAGTAGGTTACGCTGGTGTGCCTGGCATGGCAGAGACCGAAAGCGAGCGCTGATGTGAACGTGCCTCCCTGAGATGTAGCAGAGCTCGCATCTGTTTTCAGTGCACAGGCAGCTGCCTGCTTGGAGCCAACGAAGGGAAAAGCTGTTCAGAGAGCGAGCTCTTGCTCTTACTGGGAGTTGTACTTCTGCAGCCTCACGCCTGAGCTCCAAAAACCGTTTTCCTTTAGTCTTTGTGTCGCTGAGTACCAGCCACTCGTGCTGTGAGTTCTGTAAGTCGTTTTTCCGTTCGACCCAAATTCCTTTTAGGACCCAAGTGGATTTGAAGTGGAGGGAAAGATTCACCCTTTGAAAACTTGGGAGACTTTCCCGTGGCTTAGATTTGTAAGGCCTGTTTTCAGCGGTGATGTGCAGGGATGAGCATTGTGCAGGGCCAGTCACTCCTGAAATGTAAAATACAAGACTGCAGAACCTCTTCTGCATCGCTTCCAATATGTGTTGCTACAAATCAGTAAACTTTCTTTAAAGTAGTACTGCATTAATAGTCATGAAATGTCTATGTCTGCGTGTAAAAAAATACGGCTGGGAGGAAGACCTTATCTTTACTATGCCTGAATTTACAGTGTAGTACTTGTCAGGATTTAGAACTTGATCCTGCTTGTGGCAAACCAGTCATCCATCCTCTCTGGAGCCATGGGGTAGCACCCCAGAGATGGATGTTAGAGCCTAAGTGCCATATCTTTGCTGTTATAAAAATTTTCAGGAATTAATAACGATCGTGTTAATGGCATGAAATGAGATTATGTTTTCCACAATAAGGTTAATCTTTCCACCCATTGAGATGGGACTCCAGGCTCCCTCTTTATGGCCAGTCAGATCACAGCGCAATTAAATCACAATTACAGGCTAATTATGAGCAGTCATTTAACATCATTACAAAATAAGATATTAACACCGTCCTGCATGCTGTTTCAGTTTATTTTTCAGGACCAGGTTACAACTCCTGCACGAGTGAATTATTGACCTGCTATTGTGAGATTTAAGATTAATCTTCCATGTATCTTGCTAGGAATTTAACAACTCTTTTTAACAGGTTTGAAAGCCAGACCATCAGCAGCCTATTGCTTCCCCCTGATTGGGATTGTCATTTTCTGACTGTTTCTGTACCTGTTTGTCTGAAGCCTGAGAACGATCCCTACACCTCTGGCTGTGTACACAAGCACAGGAAGGGCATTTGCCTAAGGGCAGCTATGTTGGGGTGAAAAGATGTTCTGAGGAGCACTTCCGTGGCTCTGCAGAACTGGTGATTTGGGCCACAACTCCCTTGTTTGTTAGATTATATATAATATAATATCATATAATATAATGTGGAAAGTGAAGATATTGCTGCCTCAAGGACTTTTTCTGTCACATGAGCAAGGTCTGAGCTATGGGCAAGGGTGAGATCCTTGTTTTCTTAAAATAATGACCAAGTTTGTTATTATTTACATTCCCTTACTTCAGTTATTTCAGGTGTTTCAGGGGTTTTTTTACACTTTCTCTGACTTTGACTGGAACTCATAGATCGAGGCACGTGGGTTCTGATCCTCGTGTGCTGCCAGTGGCTTAGATCTCTCAGTGAAAAGTATTGAGTGCTGGTTCTGTAGGAGCAAGTTCCATGAGTTTATAGGAGAACTGTGAAGAGTTAGAGGCAAAATGTTAGCTGAGGGCAGGGATCCTTAATTGAGCATTCAGTGATACTTGGAGGGCTGGTACTCAGACCCATCTCCTTCCAGCTCCACCTCCCAACTCATGAAGCATCAGGATACAGATCCTCCTCATCTTTATTTCTGCAGAGTTTAGCTCAACTGTGGGGAAAAAGTATTTTTGCCTTTTAAAAACTGAGTATAAGTGACCTTTCTGCACCAAGGGTATAGGATGGGATGGGTCACCCTGCCTGGGGTCTACGAAGATCTTACCCACTCCCGTTACCCTGTCACTGGAGGCACTTGCTTGCAGGATGGAGAAGACAGCAGCTTTTCAGGGCTGAGTGACAGCGCTGCTGAGCATGCAGGACCAGCTCCTGCAGAAACATCATTTTCAGCGCTATCATCATTTTCTCTGTCTCCTTTGACACTTGATATTTTGTTTTCTCCCTCTGCATTTCGGCCTCGCGCCACTGGCTTTGCTTGGGCTGTTGTGGAGGTTTGACAGGTGAGGCTTCCAGTCCCGCCAGAGCCGGCAGCACAGAGAGATCCCCACGTTAAGTACATCTGATAGTTTAAGTTCGAGATTCTCTTTAAGGATCTGGTGTTGGGAAACAAACCTAAGGCTGGGCTATCAGCCAGAGTTTGTTTTCTGCTGATCTGATAGAGAGCTGTGGCTGCCTGTTTCCAGAGCTGCTTGGCAGCTTTTACACTGGGACAGTATGTTGGCAGATGATTATTATTACTTTATTTTCATTCATTTTTATTTTTTGCTTTTCCTTCTAGACCAAATAGGTGGGCCAGCATCCTTCTTGGCCCTGCAGGAGCAGCGTGGCTCAGGGTAGCTGGGATGTTTTTGTTGAGACCCACCCTTCACTTTCCAAAGGTCAGGCGCTCCATCCATCCTCCCGCCTGTGACATTTGAAATGGTTTCCAGAGCTATTCCTCTGCTATGGGCTGGAATGATGGCACTGCTGTCTCTGCTTATCCCCAGTCCTGACTTTGCCATCGTTTGCTCTGAACTGTGTTGTGTTAGTACTTAAACCGACATAAACTCTCTTTTTTTTTAACTGCCCCTGGTAGACTTTGGAGAAACAAACCAGGTTCTTTTTTCTTCTGCTCCTGAACGTTTTGGGTTACGTTTTTACAGACTTGGCTTTTCTCTAAGAACAGTTCCTGGTTTTGTATTTGAGAGGGCTCCTATCATAACTTTGTAAAGAAAAAGAAGATAAAAATATTTACTGGATTTCATTGACTGTCCCCGATTAAACTAAACAATAGCGCTTATTACATGGTGTGAAAATAATGCAAAGCTCCTTGTCTTCATAATGCAACAGGAAAAAACAAAACCCCAACAAACAAAGCCTTTGGGATGACTTGCAAAGTGGAACAGATGCCCTTACAATTGGAAAGCATTTGAATACGGAATCAGTTTTGCATGGCTTGCTAATCCTTGACTAAAGAGTTCATTGTCTTGAATGATACATCTGTAATTTGGGAGCCTCGAAGTCAGTGCCTCAGTACAATTAGTTTGGGAAGAAACCGACTTTTCTTTCTTGGTATCCTTAATCACAGTGGCTTGTTTTTTAAGGGGAAAACCTCAACTCTGTGTTTTACATTTAGTTATTAACAAAAAGCCTTTGAAAAAGAGGCTGCCCAAAACCCAGCCACTCCCTCGGCACAAACAAAGCTGTGCAGATATTGTGTACTCTCAGAAAAACCACTTTGATGTTCAGCTTCTCTTATTCCAGCGGTACAGATCCTGGGCTAAGTGGGTGTTAGTCTGAACTGATGACAGACACAGATGTCTCGGACTTTTTTTGGATGCATGAGAGAGAGAGGGGAAAGCTACCTCCCAGACAGGCTGAACTGGGCAGGTAAGGATGTGGGCTGCAGAGAAACTGTGAAAATACTTTTCTTTAAAACAGCAAGGAACATGCCTGGCCTCCTTTCCCAAAGGTGTGTGGAGAACTCCCAATTAGCTATTTTAAGTGATGGGATACAGGAAGATGCTCCTGGAGTTTGGAGGATCAATTCACCGGAGCCTTGCTGGAAGCTGAGGATGGTTAGGGGAGAGGGGAAGTGAGACAGGCAGTGGGAGATAATGTGAAGATACCAAAAGCATCGTGTTGGGGAAAGATTTCCTTGTTCACTGCCAGATTTGTTACTGATGTCTCTAAAAGCGGGGGTAGCTGATTGTTCTCTGCAGGACCATCCAGGAATGTGGCTGTCTTTCCAGCTGATGACAGAGCAGCCTGGACCAACATCATCTTGTTTTGGGAACCCCGATTGCCTACATATGTGTAAGATAGGATATCCAAGCTTGCTGTTGAATATCCTGTTAGGATGTGGTGCCTAAAATAACTCATGCTCCTCCAGGCTGTTGCTGGAGGACAGCCCACATAGATCTCCTGTCCATCGCAGGGACGGCCGGGGGATGCGTGTCCCGTGAGCCTGGGGAGGAGAAGTCTGCAGTTCAGCTGGATGTGGGGACGTTGGCATCTCCAAGCTGGGTCTCCTCTCTGCGGTGGTAGGGGAAGGCGCTGTGGGACAGGACGCCTGATGGGGCTTTGTCAGCACCCCTCCAGCCCAGGCTTTGTTCTCTCCCTGTCCTAAGGGTGAAGGATGGATTAGACTGATGCAAGCCAGCGAATTACGTCCTCCTCTTTTCCCTGGGATGCATTTTTCCTTAAACAATGAAGTGACTAATATAGAAGATCATCTTAATGCGCACTGATTGTGGTTGAGAGGAACAGCAGCAGCCTGTCTGCATGGGCACATCCAGGGGCTCTGCTGGGTTCACCGTGGCACACTCCGAGGATCATGGGTTCAGTTGTTTCTGAAGAAAATCAGTAAGTTGTTTGTTCCCTGGGAGGGAACGGCACTTTTTGTGGTTGTTGGGTTGTCTTTTGCCCCTGTGCCAGCAAACTGTGTGTGTTTGATGTACAGATACCAAACCTGCTTAGCAATGGTGTATAGAGTTTTGTCAGGTTTTGTATAGTCTGTACATGCTGTGGTGTCTTCCCTGTCTGCTCCTATTAATCAGAAAGCTTCCAAATGGAGATGGGGGTTGACAAAGACTTTTCTACATTTACCATAGCTGCACTGCCCCACTTTTTTATTTTATTTTATTTTTTAAATTAAGATATATGGACAGGCTGAGGTTGCTGACCTAATTTCACATGGAGGTATTTTTCTCTGAACTTAACCATAGTCTGTATGAATCCTTCATGTGGCAGGAAGCTTCGTTTACTACCCATGGAGTGAGGCAATTAAACCCCCAATAACTGTCTGTCTCTGGCTTTCTTGGGGAGGAGCAGCACTGCTCTGGGCAAAATCCAGATGGAGCGTTGAGGATACCAGGGCTGTACTGGTCCAAGGGTTGGCTGCTCAAGAGAGGTTACCTATGGGGAATGGTTTATATCTACACACAGCCTGTACCTGGCCCAAGAGGAGGAGCTTGTGAAAATACTGTGTATCTCCTAGCAAAATAGTTTGAATTCTTGGGTGAGGCTCTTAAAACATGTGACTTGTGTGTATATAGGAATATATATCTCTCTAATATTTGCACTTTAGCATTCATATTGTCAAAGCAGCTTCAGCTGGGACTGACAGAATGTCCTTTTTCTTTCTTTTTTTTTCCTTTTCTACCCCCTCCTTAATGGAAACTGACCCCCTGACTCTGGCAGCTCAGGCTGCTCAACAGCCAAACCCAATAATTTCTCCATAAGGGGCAAAATTTGTTGCTGGCACAGCTATTTGAAAGCTGAAGAGTATGAAACCACCACCACTATGGCTGAGAGTGGTTCCCATGCCCATTACCTCATCACGAGATGCGCAGGCAGCTGCTGATCCTGTGAAAACATTTAAATTCGTTTCTGTGGTGGTGTCGTGGTGAAACAGTTTCATTGAAGCTTCTCCTGTAAATCATCTGCGGGAATATCTGAGTTTAAAAAGTGGCCCGTTTGTGAGACCTCTCTTGCTTGCTTTCAAAGCTGGTTATGCAGCGTGGCTGCTGAAGAAGGTCCACAGTCCCTTTTCCTGACAAATGCTGGGGGCAGCTGTTATCTAGACCTTTGTCTGGCGCCTCTGTGTAACTTCCAGAGTGCAGAAGGGGAAAGCAGAACACACCTATAAATGTTATCTGGGAAAGGTGCCCAGTTTCACCATGCACGTAGGTCTCTGGCATTTTAAAGGCGTTTAGTTCCCTGGTTCCAGGGGCAGGTGGCAGTTACTCTTTAACAGAAAGTCATTCCTTTATGAGGGTGGGAGGAGTGGTGAATGCTTGGGTGCAGGATGGCAATCTTTC
Organism: Porphyrio hochstetteri; assembly: GCA_020800305.1. Classification (NCBI taxonomy): domain Eukaryota; kingdom Metazoa; phylum Chordata; class Aves; order Gruiformes; family Rallidae; genus Porphyrio; species Porphyrio hochstetteri. The sequence continues at coordinate 11,451,038 of CM036916.1, read as the reverse complement.
AAGCCTGATGAGGTTTGGGGCCCTATTGTGCTAGGCAGCGCATGGGCGGGAGAGGTGTCCCTGCCCAGATGCTTTGCCAGGAGAGAGGGCAAGGACTGAAAAGACCCCAGGTGATGTTTTTTTGCGGGGGGAAGCCAAGCACAAAGGCTGCGTGACTCAGTCAGGATGCTTCATGGTGAGGTTGTGGTCCCACAAATCTCAGCTCCCCATCTCCGTGCTGTGGGGCTCTGCTGCTTCCCAGATCTGCATTAAAACAGAGGAAATTACTTCAGCTGGAGTAACGTCCTTCTGCATCCCCAGGCTGTCCTGCTCAGGGGGAGATTGGCATGACAGTGTTTCCATTTAAAATACCCTATTGTGTGGGGATTTTTCTTGCCCTGTGTTTGTAAAACATGGAAAGGTTGAAATTTTTATCTGCAAAATTACCTAGAGACTATCCAAGGTGGCTTTTCCATTTATTTTTGTTTTCTGTTGCCAGTTTTCCAGTTGTATTAGTTGGTGCTGGAAATACACACGTATCAGTTTTTCCAGGAGCTAAATGCAGTCTTTTTGTAAAAATAGTTCTGATCTGGGATAGGATATCATGGTCACGTTGCAGACTGGTAAGCAGTTAATGTGTAAATTTGGATCTGCTGAAGCTGTTAGACATGAGAAAAGCCCCAGTAAAAATGAGAGTGCTTAAATTTAAGCATGTGCTAACATAATACATTGCAGAGGGCTTTTTCTGTACGTAAAAGATGCTATAATCAGTGCTGAGGCTTGCCTAAACCAGTGTGGAAATTGCTGTTTGCCTAAAAGCCGGGCAAGTTGTCACAATCCCAAAGAGCTCATTGACGTTAAAAGGTTGCAGAGGATTAACCAAAATCTATTTCCAATTGATTTAGCGTAGCTGGTGCGTAACTCAGCCTGGTCATCTGTGCCCTGCTTTGAGACTGCTGTGTTTCGTGCCCCTCTGAGTCCTGAGACTGAGCAGGTGGGTTGTCGCAGCATCTCGCTGTAACCTGTAACCGTGGCGCCCGTTCTCCCCCAAGGATGCTGGGGAAAACAAGGAAACCCTGGCTCCCAAACGGGCTCAGCACGGTTAACTTCTGTTTCCAGTGTTCTTCTCCCATTGAGTCAGTGCCTGCTGTGGCCGTAGCTGCCCGGATGGGATCTTGCCCCTGGCTGGAGTACGAGTATTTTTCCATGGTGCGATTGAATTGGTGGGGAAGGTTACATCAGCTGCCTGGCTGGAGCCGGTTTCAGGAGGTGCTGGATGCAGCAATTTGTTGGTTGGTTCCTGACAGAGTTCCTGCTGCCTGTAGCACCTCCCACCCTCCAGTTCCTGGGGGGAAAGTGCTCACCAGGAAGATTAAAAACTTTTCCCGATAGAAATTTAGGGACTTTTTAAACCAGCTTACAGACCTCAATTAAAACTGCTGTTCCTCTTCTCCTCTATTGATTGCAGGCAGACGTAGATTTTACAAACAGTAGCCACGCAGCTGATTTTTGCTGCTGTTCTGCTCTGTTGCTCCAGCTTTATAAACCTCAAGCATCTTCCCAGCAACCTGTGGGCTGTCAGGCAGAATCCACTCCTCTCTGAGCTCCAGGCTGAGCAAAGCTTTCCCATTAGCATCACCAAGTGATAAACAAAACTTCATCAAGGCCTCTGAAGGACAGACCTTTCATGTATTCGGACACAGCAGCAGTGCTGCTGAATGCTGATAGCTGTCTGAACTAGTGGCACAAGTAGTGGGGAATATTTGTTGCATATTTATTTTTCCTTGGAGTCCCTGATGTAGAAGAGAGCTTAGCATTACTATGCAGTGCAGTAGATAACGTTCTGAGGACTTTTTGCCATAAAAACACTGTTTCTAGCTCAAGTTTAGCAAGAAGATGGACCCAGATTCAGTTCTATTTCAGATGGTTTTTCACATCTATGCCTTGTAATATCCAGGTGAGGTTTAAGTTGTAACATTTACAGAAAGTATGTCTGAGGCTTCCCCCTCTTTGGAGGTAAGTAAGCAATATTCACACTTGTTAGCCCCCTCTCACCAAGCTGCCTGAAACCAAAGTTAAAAAACCCAGAATGGAATTTGCATTGTTTTCCCCTTCTCTCTACTCTGCGTTGCCTCTTCGCTGGTCAGATCAAATGGCAGTGATGTTTCAAAGTCTTCCTAAATGGCAAAATTAGAAATACTCCTTTTCTGAGAAGCCTGCAAGAGGTAGTTTAAACACTGCATGCAGCCACTCCGGTAGGAAGTTGTTTAACTTGTCGAAATCTCTCTTTTGCTGTGAAACCTCTATTGAAAATGACAAATTGCTTAAAGCAGTTTCCATGTTAGTCTTTAAAAAATTCAGTTTCTTTCCATCCAGAACACGTGGAAGGCATTTGTGCACTTGCCTGACTCTTTCTTTGTCCTAAGGCTCACAATCAGTGGCTTTGGACATGATGTATTTTTGGCATGCAGCTGCTCTGTTTTCGCTTGCCTCAACTTTCTATTGAATGGGGAATTCCCCCTCACCCCACCTTAGCTTAGACATGAAAAGTCAGATGTCTCCTCCAGTTCTAACTTCGCAGACCATGGGAGGAGCAGACACAGGTCTTTGCTTTCCAGAAGCAATGATGTTCAGAGCATTGTGAAACCCATAATTTAAGCTGGAAAGTCCATGTCCACAGCCAACTGGTTATAATGTCCTTTATAAGCATTGAGCAGTGTCAACGCTTCGTAAAACAGGAAAACATCTTTTGCTGAAACGTTTTCAGCCACTTCCCTGTAGCTGTCACTTCAACAGAAGGACAGACATGGGTAGGTATCAGGTGCAACTGCTGTAAAGGTAAAAATTCCTCAGTTGAAAAGGCCTTTTATTATTTTAATCTTTTAAAAAGAGATTTCAGGTTACCATTGTGCTCAGGTGACCCTGCACAGGGCAGCACTCTGGGTAAGGATGTATTGCCAAGCCTTGCACTTGGGCTGGGGAAGGAAATGGGTGTGGATGAGAAGTGGGTCCCCTTAGTGATGCTCAATAAATGGCAGGCTCTGAAAATAAGGTGGAAATTATCAGAGGAAGCTTTTTGTGCTCTTCCTCGCCCATGGGGTGAGTTGCAGCAGTGTATTAACTTACAGAGCTGCTTTTTGGTGGCCCTGCTGAATTCCCCTGGCAGGAGATGGGCCCTTCCCTAGGGGTCATGTGTGTTTCTGCTGGTGTCCTCCAAACCTGGCTGAAAGACAGGCTTTGGGCTGCCCCTGGGCCTCTGAAACCCGGGGCACAGCCTGTTCCCTCTTTGACTGGCAGGTGCTTTGCCCCGTATGGCATCAGATGAAAAGAAGCCAGCCTTGCCCCATTGCTCTGCTGAGACAACCCTGTTGCTCAAGAGGGACGATTACCAAGTTAGACAGCAGTCAGGAGGGGATTTGAGGACAATCCAGATGCTTTTTCTATAACTCGAAGGCATGTCATATCCTGGCACTTCTATTTTTACCCGCTTTTTCTTGCAATACTGTTATTCTTTTATCTGCTAGGATCCATCCCCGCTCTGATCCCTGATCTCATCCCTGCTCTGATCCCTTCATTCCTGCCCGGTTGGGGCGGACTTGATGTTTTGGGTTTTTTTGTAGCTGTTCCTTTGTTGCCTTTTAACTGCTGTTACAGTGTTGCCTTGTCGCTAACGCAGTACTTAAGGAAAGTAACAGTTACAAACTCTCACGGCCCTGGTTTTGTTGTTGTTGTTTTTTCCCCATGAGTGTATTCAGGAAATTAACTCGGTGCTGAGATCCATGCAGTTTTCTTTGGCTGGGAAGTGTCCCTGGGGATCCAGGTGAGCTGTCCTCTCTGGTGCTTTCCTGTTGCAAATACCAGTTAATATAACCGGTCCGAAACTGGTACCTGCTGGTCAGAATAACCTGTCCCCAGCAGCGTGCCCTGGCCTCTTGCTGGCAGGAGGCACTTTCTGCCTGGAAGTGTGGAGACTTTATATACCTTGTTTATAGTGTGTGTTGCCTTTTGTGGGATTTCAGATGCTGCCTTCAGCTGTTCTTGTTATGGGAAGAAATGTCTGATCCATTTCTGAACCCTGCAGAGCTCCCTCATATCTGGCATAAAATACTTTTTTAATGGGTATTAAACTTGGCTGGCTGCTGCATCGCTGGCTGGTAGAACCAGTGCACACCAAATACCCTGCAGATACTTACTGCAAAGCCAACATCTGCTTCTCTTTCTCTCTCTTTCCACTTCTCTTCTCCCACCCTTCCCTCCCACCCAAGAAAGCAAGAGGTTTAATCCCTTTCCTCTTGCAATGTGTTCGGGTTCAAGAGAAAGCACCAAAACATAGGACTAAATGGCTTTAAAATGCAAGTTGAGCACATGGGTGCAGGTACCTGGTCAGCAGCATTTATAGTTATCAACATACCAGCAACAATTTTTGGTGGTTTTTTGGGGTATCTGACTTTCAGGGAATACAGACTCGAATTCTGCATGAGAGTCTACAAGCTGAGAGGGCAGATGCATGGTCTGTCTCAGCCTTGATATCTGGAAGTGGCCCTGTCCTGCTTTGCTCACTGTCCCTGATGGGGCTGTAAACAGTGGTGGCTTTTGTATGGTGAAGTGATGAGGGGGGTGCCTGGGGCTGCTGCTGGATGTGAGCCGGGGGTTTCTGGGGCAATGCAGGGCTGTGTGAGCCAGGACCAGTCCCTCTGAACGTGCCAGACATATGCTTGCAGGGTTCAGAGTACTCCTAGGTACGGCTGTGGCAGAGCACACAACTCCCCAGTTAATGAGCCCTCATGCAGTTTTAACTAGAATAACAAGTGTTGCAAACTTGTGTGCCAAGTAACACCGAAGTCTGTTATCCTGGGGAGAAAGGGATGCTTGTGGAGTCTCTGGGACTTTGCTCCCTCACTGGTCCCCCTTAGAAGGTGCCGTGTTTTGGTTTAACTTCCTTCCCCAGAATCTCCTTAAAAAAGGCTGCTGATCATCACTGTTCTTGGGAGTCTGTGTGGCAGTTTGAGTTACTGCCTTTTTTGCTTCTAGTGCCATGTAAGCAAGAGTAAATCTGTATATTATCCCAATTTACATTTGGTGGGATTTGTCCTGACATGTCCAAAGCTTCTGACTCTTGATTTGCTGTATGAGCAACTTCTTTAATATGGAGCCCCGGAGACAAGGCCAAATTTAAAATAGAGTTCTGCAGGTAAAAACAGAAAGGCATGGACTGTAAGCCTGTGGTCACCGAGTTAACAAACCGAGTTTAAAGCCTGCTCTGTGTCTCATCTGGAGTGCTGCGCTCCTAACGGCAACGCCAGCTTCTGGCCCCAGCCTTGCCTTAGCCAAGACAGAAGCCGCCTGGTGCGGGCTGAGCGCGGCGCCTGGGATTGCACAGCGGGAAGAGGCCGATAGCAGCGATTCTTTGGCTGCTCACAGGGTTATATACTCTTGCTCTTCTCATGTGTGCTGCTTTTATTTGGGTGAGCCTGGCTTTTTGAATCGGAAGATCCTTACACATAATCACCTCCAGTTTTTGTTGTTGGTGGTGTTTTGTGTTGGGTTTCCCCCCCCCCCCCCCCATTTATTTTTACTTTGCCTAGTGTGCATCTCTTCATCCAGGAGCAAGGTGGCTCTAAGCAGAGTGTAAGCTGTGAAACTCCTGTTAACTCCATCAAGTGATAGCAATGCACCCCTGCTGACACTGCGAGACACCTTGGTTTGGAAGTTTACTACATCGGCTTTGTGAGACTCAAAGCTGTTTGCCCCAGATGAAAGGAAGGCTTTGCTGCAAAATCCTGTTCCTTACTAATCTAGTTTTTCTTCAGATGTTCTGGAGTTAGATGCAAATTATCACAGGACTTGCTGTGTGCTTTGTAAACCTGTATGGGGGAAGTTGGGCGTGCCTGTGCATAACTCTGTTAAATAAATGAAGCAAGGAAACGTGCTGTAGTTGCTTGATAGAGACCTCTGTCACTTGGGACTGAATTTTTTTTTTCAAAGAGCTTTCTAATAATTAGATATTTAAGTCTGTACAGAGACTGTTGAAATCTGTAGCTCTAAAGGCCCAGATTTTAAGTGATACCTGAAATATACAGGTTTCTTATACAGGATGTTGTATGTATGCATGTGGTAGAAATTCATAATTTCAGGGGCAGGTATAGACCCCTGCACAGCTACAAACTCCTAGGGAGGAGACTTAGTGTATTGCCAGTTTGGGGCTGACACTGATTTTTTTTCTAGATACTTTTATAATTCTTTTTATGGGTCCTGGATTGCTTCTGCAACACACCACATTGCAGACGAGGGCAAAAGTTTAGCAATCTGCAGTGCAGAAGGGCTGATTTCATTGCCAGCTGCTGATTCGGGCTGCGCAGCTCTTGTACCAGCCAATTAAACCCACATTCATTACAGCCTTTGTGGTTTGGAAGTGAAGTGTTCCTGCCTTTAACTCGTAGTTTTACAGGATGTTGGTTTAGGCTGGAGGTTTGCAAAGCTTGAAATCTGATATTTTCCTCTGGTGTGTGCTCCAAGGGGTAGGGGAGGTGAATGAGGAGAGCTACACGGAGGGTTCCATACCCTGAAACAGGGAGGTGCCTGTCTCTCCTTGGCAGCATCATGGACCTGCAGTCACCTGAAGTTTTTATGAAATGCTGTCGTATCTGATGTACCAAGTTGCTGCAGGTAGGAATGGTCTCTGCAGTCTCATTCTTGAAAAAAAATGCCCAGTGCTGAGGACATGCTGAGCATCCTTTTTGAGTAAAGAAGACTTAAGAGGGGATCTGATTAATGTTTATAAATACCTGAAGTGTGGGACACAGGGGGAAATAGCCAGTCTCTTCTCAGTGATCTGTGGGGACAGGACAAGGGGCAATGGCCTCAAGTTGAAGCACAGGAAGTTCTGCTCCAATATGCAGAAGAACTTCTTCATGGTGAGGGTGACAGAGCCCTGGGACAGGCTTCCCAGGGAGGTTGTGGAGTCTTCTCTGGAGATATTCAAGACCTGTCTGGACGCCGACCTGTGTGACCTGTCCTAGGGACCCTGCTTTGGCAGGGGTGCTGGACTCACTGATCTTTGGAGGTCCCTTCCAACCCCTGATTCTGTGATTTGTGAGCATATTCCCTCAACTCCTCAGGCACAGATTTCTGCCTGCCTCCCTCACAGGGCATTTCTGCCATGTTTACAGGCTGTTTTGGGAAAGCTGCTGGGCAAAGATGAGGTCCCAGAGGGGGAGGAGGCAAAGATGGAAGAAGAATGTGACCCTCTGAGCTGTTACTGGTGACTGTGCTATTTTAAAGTCAAACCTAATTTTTAGATCTTCATAAACAAACCTTTGTGCCAGCTTTTTATATAGCTCTGAAGTCAGCTGTGGCTGCTGCTCTGCAGCTATATCCTCCATGGGTGCCACAGGGATAAGAGCCGACATCTCTCTCTTTCCCAAAATGCCTCTGGCATTCAGGAGGACCTATGGAGAGCTGCTTTGCAGAGAGGCAAACCTCCCAGCTCTCCTGAACGTTGTGTGACAGCTGCTTTATCCAGGGCTAAATAGATCTAATGGATGGAGGAAGATGCTGAACTCATTGTGGGATGCTATGGGAGCTCGTGTCCTTCATCCTGTGACCCAAGGGACACACTTTGCTCCTCATACTTTCATATTTGACCTGGAAATGCACTATTTGCCCTGGAAATGCAGTGTGCAGCACGAGCAGGGAGGCAGCAAGGGTCCCATCTCTCAAGAGGGTCAGTGGTGTTTAGTTTTGTTATGCTGTTATAGCGCTGTTGATTTTAACTTGGAAACTTCAGTGGGAACCACACACGCTGCTGTGAAAATTCATACTTGGTAACAAGTAAACAAGTGATGGAGCAGCCTGACTCAGGAAATTCCCTCCAGACCTCGTGGAGAGGAGGAGCTCTGCATTTTTCTTGTCCTGTGTTTATTTTTAGTCTCGCCTCTAACATTGCTGATAGTGCCGTTACAGCCCTGCAGATTAAAGTCCCAGCATGAGGTGGAGTTGAAAGAATGATGCTGCAGAGCAGTCAAAACCTCTAGGATTTTGCAGTGGTGTCATGCTACAGGCAATTAATTTAGTCCATTATTTGCCTGCTTGGGTACAGCTCAGTGCCACAGCTCTGTGGAAGCCTTTGATTTCCTTGCATATCTCTTCTTGTCAGAGTTGATGTCTTCAGTGATGGCTCTGTCCTTGTGACTTGAAAGTGCCCTGTCTGTGATGCTAATATTTTGGGTGTAAGAGCTGTCTTTTTAGGCCCCTTCCTCCTCTGAATATATTTTGCACTTAATTTGAGGGTATGTTGTGTTTTAGAGTGGGAAGAGAAGAATTTAAGTCCTGTACAGCTCCCATCACTGGTAGTCCTTGTCTGAAGCTATCAGTAATGCAGTGTCTTGGGTTGTATTGGTGAGGATGGTCTTGATGGCAGCACCCATCTGCAAGAGGAGATGGTTTGCCCAAGAGCTCTTGGCTTTTCAGGGAGGCCCATCTTTTCCCAGCATTAGCTGTGTTAGTCTGTGTCACCAGGAGGGCATTTGATCTTGACTCAGATCAGGATTGGTTGGGTTTTCTGAGTCGTCTCTTGCTGACTGTTAGTCAAACTCCCCAGAGAGGGCAGAGGACATTATTCAGGACTCTGTAATGCTTGAAAGCTCCTAGAAACAGCAGTGTTTGTTAACAGCCAGTGTGTATTCTGGATTGCACTGTGGCTATTTGAGAGGAAACGGTTTTATCAGAAGTAGCTGGATTTAAGCTGGATTTGTCCCTACAGAAACAGAATCTGTAGCTGGCCTGCAGTATATTGGAGCAGTCATGAATGCTCACCAGCTGTGGAGATGGGGAGGTGTCGCCCTTTTTGTGCAGAGCAAGGCTCAGGCAGCAGCTGGCAGGGTCTGGCTGCCATGGGGTCAGGTAGTGCAAGACCCAGAAACAGGCCATGCAGAGCTGGACTGCCTTGGCTTGCAGAGATGCTCATCACCTGCCTAGCTTGGTTGTCTGGTCCCCTGGCCGGGCCCTCCTCTCTGTGAGGCCTGTGAATTTAAATGTATTTGCTTAGTTCTCTCCTGCACCCTGGTAGATAGACCTTAAGGCATACCCCCAGCTAGTTACTGAGGAGCCCAATTCTGTATTTTAGCTCCCCCCAGACTAGTTTTCCCTAGCTGTGAGCAGGGGAGCTGTTGCAACTTTGGAGAAAGTCTCTGTGTCCCAGGGAACGTATCATGCCCATGCTTGCTGGGTGGATGGATGTGGTCTTGTCAAAATAAGGTGATGCAGATGTCAAAAAAACTCATGGATGCTCATCAGTATCATGCTAACCTGTGTCTTGGCAATTGTTAATGATTCTTGTCAGTCTTCTCATCTTCTGAGTTGCTTTGACTTCTGATAGCAGTGAGCACAAAGGGTTTGCAGGAGGTTCCCAACCATCACATGCTGTTGGCACTTTCCTTGGTGCAAGGGGCCAGTGAACAGAAGTGGGAAGTGGTGGGAATGAGGGGCTTGCCTATGCTCAGATGCAGTTCTCCTGCTACCCTGTGTTAGACCAGAATGTCACAGCCTTGTTAGATTGTGGAGAAGGAGGCTGGGCTAACATCAGGAACTTGAAGAACGTGTTTGAAGACAAGACCAACTGCTTTTATTTTTTTTTCTTCCTTGTAGACTTCTGCCAAATTTGGGTGCTTAGAAAGCAATTCTTCTTGGCAAGCATCTGCAGGCTCTGATCAGCCTCCTTATAATTGAACACTCTTCAACAAAACCAGCTTTCTTCCAGATGAACTGGCTGTTGGGTTTGCTTTATTTTTAAACAAGGCAAGATCTCTGGGGGCTGGTGCCTGTTGGAGCCTCTCTGCGATAATGTAGAAAGGTTCTCGGTTAAAAAGCAGCTGAAGAATAGTTTAAAAATACAACAGCGTGAGCAGGGGTGGCTACAGGAATCGTGGGGATCTGTTTCTTACTTGGGAATTTTGGATTAAAATGTGTTGTTACAAGAAAATCCAAACGACAAGTTTTATTTAGCCTCTATTATTCATGCAGTGAATACCTCTTAAGGCTCTGCAGAAATATGTCCTTTTCTAGGCTTAGAATGAGTAGACAAACACTATGTGTTTATACCAAATGCTGGAGGATTTACGGGTAACTACTATGTGGTTTGAAGTAACAATAGACACAACGCATTGTAAATGATCCCCGATTCATATTTGGCCCACGTTCAGCATAACATTAAATGCAAGAACCGATGGGCTTCAAAATCAATAAATAAATAGTTCCAATGCTGAATGCAAGGAGAATGATCTGTAACAAGGCTTTACAGGGTATAGTATTTTGAAGGGCAATTTAAAAAAAAAAAAAAAAAATCCTTGTTGTATTTTCCATGGGAAATGATGTATTTTGCACTTCAAATAGGATACTATGAGTTGCACTTACCAGCAAACAGCTGGGGGATTCTTGTGCCTTAACCGCAGAGCAGCTGCTAATTAAAAATATATAATTCTACCCTGATTAGCTTGTAATGATTATAATCCCCTTAAATTTGATTATTACCACAGTGTGGTAACCTCAGCCGCCCCCTGTTTCATTGTGGGGGCCCGTGAGTAAGGAAACTAGTCAATAGCTCGTTCCTGGAGGATTGCTTCCAAATAGAAGGGTGTGTGGGGGGAATAAAGACAGCCCCTTATGTCTTTGGAGGTGCTGGGTTGGAATTTGTTTTGCTCTGTTCTGCTTGGCTGGTGTTGTTTCAGCCCTTGTTTCAGCTGGTTCTGTGGCTGTGCAGGGATGGGAGAAACCTGGGGAGCCGCAGGCACAAATCCTGCGGCTCCTGCTCAGAAATCCAGAGGTGCTGTGAGCGTGCAACAGGCAGCGAGCTCTAGTCTTGGTGGTAGTGAATTTTCTTCAGCGCTACTTTGGCTGTTGTAAGTTTATTCTTGTCTTCTGATTTGAATTGTCTTTTTTAAAAAATAATAATAATATTAAAACCAGTCCTAAAATCAAAACCCACCTGGTCAACTTTGCAAAACATAAAAGTGATGCTTTTCAGCCCTGGGATTGCTTTGCTTTCATCTTGTGCCCATCTGCTTATCCTTCACCAGCTTTTTTTAAATTTTATTTATTTTTTAAATTTTCCTCAAGATATTTTGTAACTCTTGATAGTAGGGAATGGCCTCTTGCTTTCTTCTGCAGCACCTGGGTGCTTGGGAAATGACATTGTAGGACAGGGTAACAATAAATAACTGCTGCTGGAGAGCAGTTTGGAAACCCTGAGTTCTGGGCAATTGTTTCCTCTCTTGCTGCAGTCCTGAGACATGAAAAGAGGACATGTCAAATGCCTTGTCAGAGAGATGCCCTGATCTAATGTATGGCTTCTTAGTGTCACTCGGAGTTCACCTCTGGCTTGGGGATCTGGAAGAGCTGAAAGGCCAGTTTTAATATACACAGAGGATAATAGACCCTGCCATTAAATAAATAAATAAATAGAAAAGCTCCCAGAGTGGAAAGAAGTGCCTGCATCAGTGTGTTAATTACGAAGGGCTTGGATAGAGGATGCCTGGTGCTTGGAACAGCACACGGAGCGTGGCTGCTGGGGCTGGAGAAGAGCGATGGGGCAGCTGTGCTGGGCAAGAGTCTGGCTCTTCTGCCGCTTTGGTGGCAGCTCCAGCAGCTCTCCTGCTCCGGTGAGTTAGTTCTCAAATCTGCTGGAGTCCAGACATGCTGGCTGCCCTCCAGCTCCTGGGTAAGGTCTCTGCAGCCTGGCTGCATGTCACACCAGATCCCAAAGTGTTTTGGACAGCGGGGACCCAGGATTTTTCCCAGGATGTATGTGCTGGTGGGGCAGCCAGCTGGATCTTCTGTTTTGTTTAAGCTTTTAATTACAAATTAATTTGTATCTCAGATAACTGAGCATAGATGCCTTACTGTATAGCTCTTTGAGTATTTTGGAGGTCAAGTAGGTCTGCCACTTAGTCAAGTGCCTCATACGAGATATATGGGGAAAGAGGGTTTCTTTTTCCTTAACACTATACTTAGTATTCCCCCTAGGTTTTTTTATTTTTCTTTGGCAGGGAGTGTGTGTGTGTTGGGTTTTTATATCAATTTATTGGGATCGACATCAGCTTTTTAGTGCATTTTATAAAAAGTATATAATTTACGTAAGATTTTGCTGCACAGATGTTCCCTTCCAGTTTCGCCCCACCACATATGGACATTTGCATACAAATAAAAGGAAATGTTTTCTGTGTGTGTAGACAGTTGATAGCTATTCATTAGGCAAAGTCAGCTAATATAGTGCTTGTTAATTTTAAAGCTCTCTTGTGGTTGGCAAGGAACCAGAGCTATTGATTAGGGTCCGAGAGATGCGCTTCCTCGCAGCGTTGAAGGATGGTCTCTGGTTTGAGAGTTACAAGCCCACAGTCAGCTTGTTCTCTGGTAAAAGAGAAAGTTTCAGTGACTTCTAACTTTTCCTTTGGACTCTGCCTGGGATGTGAGATGGCTGTGGTAAAAGGACAGAGCAATAGAGATTTATGTTTCTCTTCAGCGAAGAGGAGGCTTGCATTGCTGTGACATCTTGTATCTCAGAAGAAGTTAATCACAGCTTTTTCTGTGTTGCTGGGTTACATTGCTTTGAGAAAAAACAGAAACTGCTATGAGCAGTATGAATAGCTGAAACCACAAGTCCCACTGAGATTACAGCCAACTCCTCCTAAAGGAAACGGATTCAACCACCAACATAGTTTTTCATTAGATGATTTTTTTTTTTTTGAGTGAACAAAATACCCCTATTGTGGCATAATTGTTTAGCTTTTGGAGATGTAGGCAGAGTTGCAACTACATGGCTGTTTTTAAAAAAATAATTCAACTTGATGAGGGAGGGGAGGGCAGAAAGACATTTGGCTTTTTATTACACTTTGCAGCATGTTGCAGAATAATGCAGCAGGTTTTAATTTTCTCGGTTTCTGTGCTTTTTGGCTCTGCAAGGGGGGGAAGGAGGAAGTCTGTCTTGCATTTCAGGACAAATCTAAATCTGATGGACAAAAGTTTTGGCTATCTGATTGAAACCTTTTGTTGCTGAAACTTGAATGACTCTACCAGGCTGGCAGGGCTGGAGTGATTTGTGTCTTAGATCCAGTGTTTTGAACTATTAAAATGTATTTACTTGTGGTTAACAGGAAACTTAATATTTTCATTAAAGCAATATGATAATGGCTAAAAATTGAGTGGAGATGCAAGCAGGGGAAAACATAGTACAGAAAAGCCTTGGAAGTGGAGTTTGTACCCTTGGATTTAATTTAAACATTTATTATTATTCTTATTTCTTGACCAGAAATGTACCTAGTTCTTCAAGATGTGCAGAACAATGGTGGTTTTAATAAACTTAGTTAAACAGGAGATGGCTAAATTCAGCATATTAATGCTTGTCAGCTGGAATTACTTCTGCATCTTAGCTGAAGGCCCAGAAATTGGTTTGGTCCATCTTTTCCCCACCCTTGTATTGACAAAGTACATTGCTTGTCAGCCAGAGATGTTACTGTTTGATGCAGAAGGCAACGTTTGCTTAAGGGTTTAGGAAGTTCAGACAGTTAGGGATTTAAGAATGGCTGAAGAATCGAGCATCTTGGATCTATGGCTGTTGGTGTGAAGAAAAGACAAAGGGTTCCAAAAAGTCTTTTGAGTATCTACTGGCAGGAAGCATAATGATTTAAGATGCATCAAACCAGGCTAGCACAATCTGTTTTAATCCCACACAGCTCGGTTGTGCTCACATAGTGTTTAGGCTAAATGTAGTGACCATACGTTAGGACATTTTTCAAGACAGGATTAGCCAGGTAGTATTTCTCTGTAGACTTTTCTCATGGGAATTGTCTGGCTGGTTACACCATGGCCACAAAATGCCAGACAATGCAAGGATCTCCCCCCCGCTGCCTTTTATTTCCATCTCCTCCCAAAGGCTGCTCCTTGGAGTGGTGGCTGTGGGTTTGCTCCTTTTCTTTTCCTAGGAAGTTTGTGAGCAAACTCTTGGGACTTGCTGGTAAAGTTCTTACTAATGTCAGATCTTTGTCGGAAAGTTTTCTGGATAAAGTTGTATGTGGTTTAAAATGCCTTTGGAAATTAATAACGAATGAGGGACTGAAATAAACTCCTTGATCTCTTTCAAAAACTGCTGAGAACCTCATGGGTGTTTCCATGGACATTGCTCTGGGGATGTCTCAAAGGCTGCCAACTGCCTCACTGTACCAGGAGCCTGCTGAGCACCGGGGCTGCCCATGGCTCCTCACCTGCTTGTATTTAAGGCCTCCTTTTTAGGCAGGCTCTTGCCAGGTTTATAAAGCACATAGCTTTCTTAAAATCAAGAATGTCTTTGCATCACTCAGAATTTAAATGCTTTCATTTAGTTGATGTTTAATGTTTTATTAACCATCTTAACCAGTTTAGATTGCAGCTGAACATTCAGCAGCAAAACCAGATAAACCAGTATGCTTTGCTAAATGGAGCATTTGTTGATAGGAAGATACTCCAAAGGCTCCTGCATGCTCTCTCCTGCTCCAGAGAGCTGGGTTGGTGAGGAACACAGCGCTGAGCCCTGGCAAGGTAATGCAAAATGTGAAACTCCAAAAGAGATGGAAACCATCCAGAGAAGACATATACTTCAAAGGGAATAGAATCTAATTAAAATAATCCATCATGAGGAAATGAGTATGTTTGAGCCTTATTCAGCAAGAGGGAATATAGGCTCAAGAAACCGATACAAGCAAACTGTATCTAAATTGCAGAGGAAATTAATATAGACAGTTGATTGAAAAAGTGAAAGAGCTTTAAATTTAAAACTTCATAAAAAGGACAAATACCATTCCCACAAGCAAAGACAGACCTGTGAAAGCCAAATCAAAATGAAAAATAGATAGTAGAAGTTACTTGCTTAAAAACAAGCCCATTAACAATTCTGGGGGGGGGAAAAAAAGGCGAATTGCTTTCAGAAGATAGAAGAGAGCTTGCAACTCTTGGTGCAGTGGCACATGTTCACGTGAGATTGTGAAAATTTGCTGCTGCTTCTGGCTCTGAGCTCTGCAATGTGGGGATGTGCATGACCCCCAATGACTGGAAAGCAGCCTTCATCCCTAGGGCCCTGGCTCCCATGTAGCACCACTTACTAGAGAGTGGGTGGGATGGAAGTTTAGGATGACCAAGACCCAAGTGTACTGTTTGACTGAAAAGTGCCAGTGTGCCAATTTGGGCTGTTAGAGCAGCATCTCCTGTGCCAGCCAGTCCCAGCTTCTGGCTTTGCTCCCACCCTGGTTCTTTCCTGCATTCCTGTTGTGTGCAGGGGTGCCCAAAATGCAGAGCAGCCCTTTCTAGGGCACGGTCTGACTGTGCTGCAAGGAGGGATGGTTTGTTTACTGCCTTTTTGCTCCAGTGTCAGCATTTCAGAAGCATGCACCAAGGAAAAAACTGAGTGAGGATTGAAAACGCTGCTTCCAGGGCTCTCCAGTGAAACTCAGCCATCCCTGGTCTTGCCTGGAGTAGGAAAGCTGTGTCACCACACAGAGCGCAGGCAGCGGGCGAGCGGTGTCTCAAGGACAGAGCCAGATAAGAGATAACTCGGATCCATGCACTTGCAGCAAACAATGAGGGTGTTTATATAAATAGAGCTCCCTGCAACTGTGCAAAAATGATAACGCTGCCTCTAAGGTTGCTTGGGGTCTGAAGACTTCTGTGCTTTGTGATGGCTTGGAGAAGCAACTCTGAATTATTTAACTGCTATAATTGTGTGAGCATGCATGGTGTTTAAAGGAGGGGGAGAGCTATTAACCACTGGAAAACAAGCAAAGTTGTTTTTTAATTATCTCATATACCTTTTAAATAGGGGCATTTGCACAGAATTTATTTATTTTTATGGGCTTTGAGGCACCTGACAGGCTTTGAGCTGCAAACTGGTCCCTCTGTATGTGCAAGAAGATCGCTCCTCTCTGAAATAGGCCTGATGGTCACATCAGGGGCAGATTGTGGAGGAGCACTGGTATGCCCCTGCATACCAGAGCCAGGTCAAATGCAGAGGCAGAGGCTCAAGATTTAACCTGGAAACTGCCTGGGATGTGCAGCAGTGTAGTAATGTGTGTGTGTGTGTGTGTGTATACATCATACACATATATATATATACACACACCTGTGTGACAGGGTCTGCGTGTGAGACTCCTCACATCCACATCTCACAGTGTTCCTATCATCATACAGTCTCAGGAAGTGTCAAGGCAAGGCTATTTGCATTGGTAAGGAAATGTCAGCATGTATCATATGCAAATACACATTTAGTGTTTATTTTTATACACAGATATACACATACATATATATATACACACACATACATATGTGTGTGTATATATATATGAAAACTCTTATTCTGTCCCTTTGGAGACAACTTTTGTTTTCTTGTGCTGAGACAGTATTTGTCCAACTGAAGGGAACCATGATGCAAGTCCCCAAGGCAATAAAAGGTGGATCAACGTGCCTGGCTGTTCTGAACGCAATAAACTGTGTCTCAGGGCTGCAGGTGTTTCACGGGGAAAGTGAGGGGATGAGTATCTGGGGTTTGTTTTGGGTGTTTTTATTACACTCTTTAAAACTAATATGGGTGCTTGTCAACCTGCAGTGGGTTTTGTAAGCACTGTGCTGTAGCAGGAGGATGGCCGTGTCTCCTGCAGAAGTTAGGTTTGTCCTTTCATGTTGCAGAGGCAATTTAAATAGTCTGGAGGGCTGTCCTGAAGAGAATACCCATCACCCAGGGAAAACTCAGTAAGCAGATGTGAGTCGGGTGCTTCATGAGATGTATTTCTAGTAAATCTGGGGGAGAAGAGAGATTATCTAGTTGTCAGTGTTTTGGAGAAGCCTAATTACTGTTTGGGAGATACAGTGGGATATGTGTAACTTTATGAAGTCTCTGTAGTCGTGTGTGTGTGCAAGTACAGCTGAACCTTACACATATGGCTTGTTGAGCTGAGGGCAGCGTGGTACCCCAGAAGGTGGGGGATACCACCTCTTTGCAATGGTACATTTGGGAATTTTACCTCAGGAATACGTAGTGCAGGTTTTCTGAGCTCATCATATCATGATGCTGCCAACACTTTACCAAAGGTTTTGTAGTGCCTTAAGCAAAACACCTTAAAAAGAAAAGCAGTCAACCAGCCTATTCTCAGGTACAGAAGGGATGGTCTTAGGCAGAGCTCAGTGTAGTGATGTCTGGAGGCTGTTTGGGCAGGTATCCATCAGCACATCTGGTCCTTTCTCAGTGCAAAGGTTCAAATCATCAGTCCCTCCCCAGCTGGGACATGGAGACTCTCAGAACCATGTTTGTTGCAATTACTTGACTGCAGGTAAATTACAAAGCTTTACCATGGAACTTGTTCACTGGGCCTCTGTTATTTTTCTGTGCCATCCTGTCTTCACCTGCTGCATTTTCCTTGTTGCCAAACTAGATTCTTACAGGGTGATATTCATCCATCTTGGCCTTAAGGAGTTTATTGGGTTAAGTTTTGGGTACCTGCCAGCTTTGGAGATGGCTGGGTTAGTCCTGAGCAGTCCGTAGCAATTTGCATACTGATGAAGGTGGGGCACTCTCTCTCATTTAATGTTGCAAAGTGAAATAATTGTTTTCCAACTGAGTGACTTGACATGACTTTATAATTAATTTTGTAATTGCTGGAACACATACTTTGTAACAACACTGGTCAGTTCTTGGCCAGGACACAACATTGTACTTACTACCAGACTGCTGCCTTTTGCCTAAAAGCAACAGTTCCACTTGAGCCCTGGATGATCCAGAACACTGCCTTCTCCGTGAAGCAGAGTGCTATACAATGGACTTTACTTTGAAGCTATTTGCTATCCTTGTGAAAACCACTTTGCTCCAAAATCATCTGTAGTAGGTGGCAAACAGTGTATTTAGTGTGTGAAATGTATATACGATTGTTAATGCTTTGTCTCCTTCCCAGGGGAAAATCATGTTCTTGGAGTGTTGTGTAGTGCTGCTGTTTCTGCTGCGGGGCACTGTGTGCAGGAAGGACTGTTGGTGTGACAGTGTGTGTGTGTATGATTGTATCTATATGTCGCATCTCCAGCTCTGCCAAACCATGAGACATCTTGTGCCAAGAGCTGCTGAGGGGACACAAGTAGTTCCTATGGGTGATGCTCGGCTCAATGATGGCTATAAAGCAGCCAAGCAGAGCACAGCCATCCTTGTGATGGGTGAGAGAATAAAAGAGGCAGGAGAAATTAGTATTGATTTGTTGGATAAAGATTGTTTATGGAAGGGGAGAAGTTGATTTTCTCAGGTGACTTCCAGGTATTCTGCTTTGAGAGCTTCTACTCAAAACTGTTCTTATTTGTTGCCTTCATTAACTTTCCCAGCAGGGAAAGAGGGAAAGCACTTTGTATTTAGCAACAGGGTGAGGCAGAAGCACTGTGATGAAAAGGTTGGTTCCAAGCCATTTTGTTACAAATCGGTGCAAGTTCCAGCAGCACACAGTGATTTTTGCTTGCAAGGCTCAGTGCCCAAGCTGAGTGATGTGCAGAAACCACTGGGATGGTGCTACAAAAGTGCTTAAATAAGGAACTCTTAGAAAGTAGATAAGGGTCCTGTATGGTGGAAGGTAAATGAAGGTGATCAGGGTATAGGGTCTTCTGGCAGAGCCAGGATTTTACAATGTGAAAGGTCATCTTTAGTGAACCAGACCAATATGCAGTAGGACACATATCAGTGGTGGCTGGAGATGTCCCTTCTTGGGCCACCAGGTCCACGGGAAGCTGGAGGGAGGGTGTCCTGATATCCCTGATGGCAGTTTGTCATCAATACTCACATCTGTGGGTCAGGCCAACCTGCAGAGAGGTGATGGCAGTAAGTGAGTTTAGAGGATGTTTTTACTGTCCCAGGGAGCTGATGGGGTTTATATAATTTTCAGTCCTGTGGGAAGCTCCTTAGGTCTGGGTTTGTGCCCAACCTAGCTTTAAGTAGCACAGTATCCAGTGTAAGGGGGTATTTGAGCGTGTATCTCTGCGGATACACAGTTCCTGACCTGGCTGTGATGGAGGAAAGCTTCAATCAATGGGCTTAATTAGTTTCTTGCCTTTCCCAGATTATGTGGCTGAAAGCTCCTTCCTGCTCCATCCACGCTAATATTTCCCTCTCACACAGTTGTAACTGAGGGAGGCCTGGGAAAAGGCCCGTACGGGCATGACCGCACGTATGCCAGAGGTGTAATTAATGGCCTCTCGGTGCAGCCCTGAGTCATCCTGTGTTAGCTCACCAGAGCGCCGCTCTGAGCAGCGGAGCCAGAGCCTGAGCTGCTGCCCACACCTCTCCTCCACATCAGGCAGGCAGTGACGCCGCTCTAGGGGTGCACATCCCTCCTTGGGCACCACCAGTACCTGCATCGCTCACTTGGTACCAGCATCTCTCAGCCCTGCTGCAGTGCTGCCATACCCGACCGCTGCAGCGCATTGCCATCAGGCAATGAGTTTGTTAGTTCTCAGCTGAATTACCTGGCACTGGTCATGCAGAGGGGATGATGTGCTTCTCAAACAGCAGCGCTTTGGCCCTATTTTGACAAAGGGGTTTGTGTGTTTTCCTTCAGCAGCATGGTTGTTTCACATGCTGTCCCTTGTGATCTCCCAGCAACGCAGTTTGCTGCCCTGGCTGGATCAGGTGTAAAATAACTCCTTTTCTGAGCTGTCGTCCCTGCCAGCTCCATACCCTTATTTTGTGTATGGTTGCACAAGCGTTTGATATATCACAATCAATTATAAGAATGAGTCAGGTGAAACTGAGACTGATGTTCCCCCCAGTGATAATTCTGGTTTTGATGCACATCAAACTAAGGGAAGGGAAAGAGAGCTGATAAATATATACCAAAGATATGCTATCACCATGAGAAATAGTGTTGAATCAATCTACTGTTGAAACATAAGGGAGGGTAAAGTCAACTCTGGGAAAAATAGCTGGTATTTCAGATTTCAAGGTGTGAGGAAATTCTTATTTTACCTAGTGCTAATTTGTAAATTATAACCAGATGAGTGTGACTGTTACAATTCAGGAATGGCATATAGAGCACTCTTGATGGATGCTGTGCATTTCATTTCAACCGCATAACCTGCCTTGGGCTTGTTTTTAACATATCCCTTTGAGTTGAACATTTTTCTGGCGGTCTCTTTAACTTTGGGTGGCCTGTGTGGATCATAACAACCCAGCACAGTAGGGATGAGTAATACGAGAGTCAGTGTTACTTCTGAATTTCCTTGTCTTTGAAGACTGAGGTCAGATACTTTGTTCTTTTGGCTGCAATCAAAGCCTATGGTTTGATTATTTTTTTCTTGAATTTGTGTATGTATTTCAAGTCTGTGCTCTCCCTTAAGTGGTTTGCTGGGCTTTTAGGTTGGGGTTTGGGTTTTTTTTCTTCTTTCCTCAAGAAAATGAGTTGGAAGAGACTCTCTGACTCCAGTTGCTTTCGAAGTCTCACAGGGAGGAACCAGTTGAAGGAGAGCTGCGGTGTTAAATGACACAGGGACTTCATCCTAATTGCATGTTCAAGGTAGCTTTTGCTCCAGCAAAGTGCCCTCTTCCAGTGGCCTGGCAGAAACTCAACAATACCAAGTGTTTTACTTTCAAGTAAGTGTAAAATACAAGCAGTGTTTGTGTGAGAGGGCCCCAGTAATGCCAGTCATCCCAAACCTCGCTTTTACGGAGGATGCTTGGACCAGGCAAGAAACCTGTTATCAAACAGACAGAGTCCTCCTGCTGAGGCAGGGCTCTGCTGTGGGTTGCCTTGGGAGCAGCCTGCCAAGTACAGGGGTTTTCTGTAGGACTAATGCAGAAGTGTAAAAAAAGAAAAAGGAAAAAATAATTTTATATATATATATATTTGCATTGTGAGGTGTCTGTGGCAAGGTAGTGCAGAGGAGGCTGGGATGTCTGGGGTTCCTGGGCACAAATGCTGGGGAGGTGGGAGCCCAGCTCTTGAAGGTTTTCAGAAGGGCTGCAATTCTCCTTCTCGAACCATTACCCCTGGCCTCTCCTGAAAAGACACAAACATAAGACAGTCGCACCAGCATCTCCTTGAATACTGCCCAGGTGTCCCTGCCATGCCTGTGAGATCTTATTCTTAGTGTAAAATGTTTGTATAAGCTACCACAGCTTTGGGCTAACTGGTTGCTCCTGCAGACAGTCTCAGCTGTGCTGCATCTGTGCTTGGTGTGTGTCCGGGGAGCTCGTTTTGAATGAAAAGAACCCAAACCCAACCAGGGTGTGTGGTGGTGTTTCACTTTGTGTGACAGGTCTGGGAGAGACGTGCCTGTTGGTTTACAGTCCCCAACCTCCTGGAATTTAAGAAAAGGTCTGTGGGAAGAAGCTTCTCCCAGAAGCTGGTTGTGTGTGTTGTTTTGCTGCAGTTACATGGCTTTTGATTTAATTTTTTTTTAAAGAGTGAAACTGAATCAGAAGCCAGTTATATTTCATTGGTGTTTCCTCTGCAATGGCTTATTTATTATGTATAAATACAGTGTTATGTATTCCAGGTAATTTATATAATTACTGTGCCATTAAGCTTGTCTAGTTAGAATCAACAAAATTAGACAATGTGAAATTTGAGTGTCTGCAGTTGTGGTTGCCTGGTTATGTTATATCCTGTATGGGATTCCCGTGTGAGATCCTTCCTTTCTCTTTTTTGCTCATGAACCTTTAACACCAGCACGAGCTGCATTAAAGCTAAATGATTAAACAGGAGAAATATTTGATTGGAATGACATCCATGTAAAACATGACTTCTTTAGTGATGTTATTAGAATATTTTAATATTTTCATTTCCTGGCCTTTGGGAATTGAACTATGCAGCCTCACCGCTACACTCCAAAGGAAACAGGGAATGTTTTCCCCCTTGTTAATTTGCAGAGCTCCTTGCTGCAGGGCAATACTGAGGGCCAAAATTCAACAACGTCTGAGACCATGCCAGTAACTAAATATACAAGAACTGGTGGAGCAACTGAGATTAAGGCAAAAAGCCACCCAAAACAAAACCCTGCCCTTTGAAATTAAGAATATTGGATAGGATATGGCTTCATGCTTCAGGATATAAATCAATATGAAGTCTGGAGCTGGTAAGGAGTTTTCTCTGGAGCACGTTAGGAGGCATTGCTGTCACTACTACACCCCCAGTGTCTTCTGCCTCTACTAGTCCAGCCGGGATGCTCTCGCCTGCCAGCAGTGATGTTTAGCGCAGACCGTCAGAGCTTTGAGGGTTTATGAAAGAGAAGGAATTCCTCCTTCCTTTCTCCACTTCTGACAGAGCTATTTGCAGCTCCTTCCTGAATGCTGTTTAAATCCCAGGACGTGGTGTTTGGCCACTTGTTACCTCTCTGTGTTTGCTTGTCTTGTGCCTGTGGTTTCCACCTGAACAGCAAGACCCAATTAGGGACCCCAGGAGTGTTGTAGTGCTGGGGTGATGGCCATCCTGGTAACAGACGGATGGGAAACTGCTGAGCCATTCAAGGAAGAACAATCTGAAATATTTAAAATATCTTTGTCTTTATGGGTTTTATGTGGCCATCAGTCATCATACCGCTGTGCTTCTGCGTGAAATCACAGCAGTGGGAATATTTCTGAGTGTTTTCAGCCAAGGACTATCAGGCAGCCCAATGTCATGGATGCCCTGACTTCTCCCACACTTCCCTCTCAGCAGTTGTCCAAGATCTGATGGCTCTTGCTGAATTTTAAAATCTCTCAAATAAGCATGTGCCAGTCTGCAAGGTCTGGTGCCTGAGAGCGCAAGGCAGGACCTTTGCTCTCAGGGCAGATATATCACATCTGAATGCAGATATGTTCATGCCCTGCAAATTTCCTCCAGCTTATTTGGAAATGTTGTCAAGCCAGGCTTTGCTGAGATTGAAACGTGCTTTCTGACTGCATTTTCTTTGGGTGTTTTTGATTAATTAGATGATAAAATCTCAGTGAAAGGAAGTGGCTAGGATTCCAGCTGTCAGCAGAAAAAAACCCAAAACCCATGATCTTTTTTTCCTTCATCCAGTATCTTCCCCAGACATTTTTTCCTCATCCTTGGTCGTAGAAAAAGTATTTTTCTGCAGGAGTTAAAACTGCTTCGTTCAGCCTTTAGGCCTTTCTTTGCTTCTCAGTGCTTTTTACCCGTTCCAGTCTGAGAGCACAGTGCCCTTTTCCTTACGAAAAAATGTGAAGCTGTAGAGGGAGGGGGTGAAAAAAAGAAAAGCAATGTTATTTCCTCTCTGAAGTCATCACCTAGAGAGCTGATACTGATGGCATTTTAATAGATGAGGTGCTCCCCATCCAATATTGTGATAGAAATTCATTGTGTGCAGAATCAGTAAAGTTGGGAAATAAAAAGGAAAAAAAAAAAGAAATTGATTTGTGTTGGGAAGAGAGGGAAGGGCAAAATGTAATAAATGGGACTGTTAAATGTTCAGTGATTTAATGGGGTCTTGTCAGCCTCTTCTGAGAGCTCTTGGATCCTAATAAAGTAATTCAGAAATCTTAGGGATAAACCAGCTGTTCCTCATAAAGCTCTTGTCTGGTCAAATTTTAGTCTAGGGGGTTTGTTTTTAGATGTTTGCTTGATTGCATGTTTAGTTTTCCTATTTGTGTTTCGATAAGGGTTTGACTGGAACAGGATTAATCTCAGGAATTTAGGGTGACACAACCATCAGTATAGGTACAACAATTTGCCTTTCTAATGTGGGTACTTTGCTTCTGCAGAGAAGAATTGATCAGACTTCAGTATCTAAGCAATTGCCTCGGTTTATAATGGAGCTGTGCTGGTTTCTGTGTATGAAATCTCCCTTTTCCCACAAACTCAGGCAGCAGAGGCAGCTTTGGGGAAAGAAATTATTTCAGAGCTTTGAAAAAACAAAAGTGCAAACTTTAACAAATTTCATCTTGGCCAAAAGCATTTAATACCAAGAATATTGTAAATGCTTTCTGTTGGAATTACTCCCTCTGGGCTGCTAATCTGGGAGCAATCCAGGCATTTGCTCCTGACCTTACTCCCTTTCTGGAAATCCAAATACATTTGCTCATGAGAGAGCAAGACTGGGAAGGAGGGGCTGGTAGAGCTGTTGTTTTCCAGAGGAAATGAAGTAATGACACTTTTGGTAGGAATTATTATAGGCTCAGCAACGTCTTCAGAAAAGGTGATGCTCCTCATCAAGGAAAAGCAGCTGATGAGAAGTCTTAAAGGAACCTTGAACCTTTGCATACTTTCTTCTCTGCCAGCAGCACAGGCTGGCTGTAGTTTTATATGTGAGTCGGTAGTAGATAATTTTTATCACTTAATCCCTTTGTTTGTTTGCCAGTGAATGGCAAAAACATCCCCTGGGATTAATTTACCAAGGTTACACCTGCGGGAGCAGGATGCAGGGCTGTGAGGGCCTCAGGGCATGGGGAAGGTGGCCCTTCATGTCCATCCAACTTGTGGTATGATGATGTCCCCCCCTTACCTGGGAGCCTTCAGCCTGTCTCTGCTAGAAATTTTGCATAATCTGCATTTTTCTGTTATTCTTTAAGAGAATCTTGGTCTTGGCGCCCATCAGGCTCTGCTCCATCCCATGGTGCCTGCATGGACCTGTTGGATGGGTTTCCACCTGAAAAACTCCCTTGTTTCAGTGCTGTTTAAATGGGGAGTGTTTAAAGAGCTTTCAGCCTTGGCAGTGGCATGCAAACAGCACAAAGCCAAAGACAGGCCTCCTGCAAACGGTGGCTTTGGGAGCAGTCAGGAGGTTTTGATACCTGCAGTAGGTCCTTGCTTCTGCTGTCACAACGTGCTCCTTGGGACTGCTGGAGACTTGAGCTCACTGGAGAGAGATTTTGTTCTGCTGGAGGTAGGCTTGGGAATGCCAGCATGGCTATTTAAGTGATCGGCTGCCTTTTTTTTTAAAATTCCCCTACTTTTTTCCCTGTCTGTGGACCCAGGCAGTCTTACATACTTGTTTTTTGGGACTAATAAAAACTTAAAATATTCCTCTCCTGAGCCCACAGCATCCAGGCAGTGTGGTACAACTCTCAGAAGGGGCCGAGTGTGGGATGGTGCATCTGGGATGTCTGAGTGTTTAGGTCTGTTTGTCCTCAATTTGCTCCAGATCAGCTGGGCGTCATGAGCATTCGCAGTGAGCACTTGGCCTTTTGATGCAAAGCCTCTCCATGCCCTCTGACCTGCGCAGGGGGGAGACCTTCTGCATCGCATCACTTGGAAAGGCTCAGGAAAGGTTAACAGAACTGTTTATCCATTTTTTTTTTGGTCTCAATTTTTTACTTCTTCCTGCCTTTCCTGTTCTTACCCAACCACTCTGCTATGGGGGGGAGAAAAAAAACACAACGGGTTTCCTTGCAATATTGGTTTGAATGTTCTGGAAAACAGGAATCATGAGTCATCAGTCCCAAATAACCACTTGTGTGTGAGGTTGAAACGACATGTAAGAGATGGGTCACCTCTGGAGACAGGAAGAATGTGGTATCGCACTCGTAGCTCTCAAGGCTGCAGTTCAGCTTGTGTCGGCTCTTCCGTTTATAAAGTTCTCGTTGGAGAGACTTGTAAACACCTCTGTGTACATTAGTCTCACTCTGGAATTGAGGGTTTCAGCCTGGGAACAGGTTTTTAAAAGCAAACAGCCCTCTTCTGTTGCTCTTACGTTTTAAAACCCAGCGTGTAAACGTTTCTTTACGTGTCCTTGGAGCCTGGGGAGATCAGCAGTTTCTGGAGGAATTTGTTCTGCTGGGTTTCTTCTGCAAAATGTAAATACATCTCCATGGGTTGGAGATGGATTTCTGGGTTTTGAGTCTTGGGGGTCTGGTTGTGACCTACTTTCTGGCATTAGTAGCAGCAGGTTTCTCTGCATCACCTGGGAATTTTTTGCTTGTGGAAGGATGTTGAGTTTTGTGTTTGGTTTTATTTTCCCTTCTCCTTTCTTCTTTTCCCTGTGTGCCCACCTTTGGTAGACCCTGCCTCCCTCACAGCAGAGGGGCTGAAGTGGATCTGCCAGGCTCTCCAGTCCACAATACCTGGGCTGATACTAATACTGAGCATGGGAGCATCGATACGGATACCTCAGGGCTGCTGGGGCTGGTGGAGCTGGCTCAGTGTGAGCATTCATTTAATCCTCTGAATCACTTAATGCAAAACTGCCTCTGGTTGCAGGTAACTGTCCTGGTCTACATGTGTCATCACTGGAGACAAAAAACATTCCTCCATCCAGCTTTAATTGCTTCCCATGGTCAGGAGGTCTGCGAGGGTCCTGTATGGATTTCTGCCCAAATGAAGGGGTATCTTGGCCAAGCAGAGGTCCTTTTCACTGGTACAGTCTTCTCTTGGTAACTTCACTCAGCTGCCACATACAGTTGCCAGGTGCTGCTGGCTTTGGCTTTCTTTTGTCTTGCTTTTGGCAGAACAGGAGTGGGACAGTATTCATATACCTCTCTAGTCTGTCACAAAATCATTAGGGTGTTTTTTTTGTAGTATTTGACCTTTGTCACTTTGGTAACCAGGATTATGACCTGAAGGGTGTTTGTTTAATCAGGCCTTGGAGTCCTGTATTGTTTAAGGAGGAAAAAAAAAAAGCTGCCCCCCCCCCCAAAAAAAAAAAAAAGCGCCCCAGAACCTACCTAGGTTAAAAACAAACATCCAAAGTCAAGATGAAATTCTTCCTTCACTGAAATGTGGTTTGGAAAAATATTTCACAACTACAACTCCTTTCAAGAGGTTGACCTTGGATCATTAATCTTAAAAATATGCAGTGCAGATGAGGGATTTTTTTTTTTCTAGAGAGGGAAGAAATGCCACATTTCTCAAAGCACCTCCTTAAAATTAGGGAAAACAAACCCAAAACCCAGAGTCATTGATAAATGGAGAATGTGTTAATCCAGGAGTGGCAAGAATTTCATGCCATCAGAATCAGCTTAATTTTGTTAATTTGCCACTTTCTCTTGGTCCTCTCATTATTCTTGTTGTAATTTGCTATCCATCAATGCATGCACGTTAGTAACTGCTTTGATTCTGTGTGAAATGATGAAGCTGCTGCCTTGGAACTTGAATTGCTTCATTTCTAGTCTCTGCTAATGTACCTTCCTTCATCCTAGCTGCTCAGCTCGGGCGGCCCAAAGCCTTCTGCTGACCATTTGGGACCATTGGTTTTCTGATATCACAGGAATTGCTAAATGAGGCTGCTAATTCTGTGTCTGCTACAGCACAGTGCTGCAGTGCAGCCCACTGTGTGCAGGCGGTGGCGGGGGGCAATGGTGTTCCCCTGGGGAGGGAGGGAGCAGAGCCCTGATGTTTGGCAGGTTGGATCAGTGTCGGATGAGCTCTCTGCCCAGCCCCGTGTCCCATAAGTGATGAGGCCAGCAGAGATGGTCACTCAACTCAGGCCATAAAAGGGACTGGAAAGTGCCACTTTAGATGCTGGAGAAGGTCTTTGAGGGTTCAACTGGATTGTAGCTGAAAATGCTTGGGGTGCTTTGAAGTGGTGGCTGAGCTGGGTGTGCCTCTGGCTGACTGCATGCAGGGGAGATCTCTCCATACACTGAAAAACAGGCAGCTTGTCATCAGGCAAGGGTGCCCTCCCCAAGCGTCTGGACGCTTGACCATTGCTGTATGCTGTTGTCAGCACGAAGCTGATTTCTTCTCTCCCACTGTTCCTGCTGGTTTTGGTAATCTGGTCTTCCTAAATGCATTTTCCTATAGCTGTATTTTTAGGAGTCTTTCAAAAAAATAATAATACTACAAAATTAAACTGTCTCTGACCCTATAGGAAAATAGCAAATACTATTTTATTGCTCGTGGCTTTTCACCTTCAAACTACTTTTTCCTATACCAAAGCAGAGAAGGTGATGGGTAACTGGAGTCTCTACAATTTCCCTTTTGCCTGTTCTTTACAGGCAAAGTTATGTCAGAAATGTCCCAGTGTAGGCGAGGTTGCAGCCTGCCTGGCAGTGTTGATTCCACTTGGCCAGCCGAGCTTTCTGTTGGCAGCCCCAGCCCTGCCCGGGGCTGGCAGCAATGCTGCTGTCTGCTCCCAAAGGTGGAGCTGGAATTCACAACCTGCTGATGAACATTCACTGTCTTGTCCAAGGAGGAGACAGATTTATCACGTACAGGTCAGCAGCAGAACACTCACTGGAGCTGCTTCTGGCTGCTGGGTCATTAGGCTTTGTGAAAAATTAGCAAAGGCAATCTTGAAGGTTGGATTACGCTGTGGGGGTGTGCATGTGTGTTCCTTGCCTCCTCCACCAGATCCTACTGATTTTACATATTTTAGTTGATAAAAATACTGAACTAGTACTTTAATGAGACTTAGAGTTTGAGACAGCGAGCAGGAATTGTATCCATGGGTTAAATCTACTTTTCTCCCCACCTTTTACTGAGGGGTTGTCTCAAATACTACAGATGCTGCCGCAAATCTTCACTGGTGTGCTACTGCTGCAAAGCAGGGTCACAGCCCTCTTAAAATCAGTGGTGAAACCAAAATCAACGTGACAGAGTTCCTCAACATTTACCCTGCATTTATAAATATTTGATTACAAAATACAGCACACATGTATGCAAATATTTACCTAAATGAAGCAGCCTGGACTTGCTGATGCTAAGGATGGCCTTCTTGTCTTGGCTTTGTGCAAGGGTGTCGTGGGGATGGGGTACCTGATGCTGGGCATTTGGCAATGATCTGTAGCATGGAAGAGTTAATTTCTAATCCAGGGGAAACCTGGTGGGAGAAGGTAGAGAATCTGTAAAACAGAAGTGGGAGAATGTCAGCCCTTGTAAAAATAGGCAACCGATAGTGATGAAGAGGAGAGGTTGAAACAGTGCAGCTGCAACTGGAAAAGCTGTGTGTACTGGGCAAGCTTAGAGATGTTAGAAAGTGCCCTGAAAAAAAAAAATGAGAAAAAGGAAAATTAAAAAAAAAAAGAATAAAAATCTTTTGCTTCCCATCTACCTTGTGCCAGGTCCCAGTTTGATTCCAGTGAGCACTTGCAGCCCTGTTAGGGCTGACACAGGTCTGAGCAGGCAAAGGTCTGCTTGCATGGGAACATGTGGAAATTAGGATTTTTTTTTACAATGCTGATTTATTTGGAAGAATGGTTTAAAGTTTTTAATGTGTGAATGCAGTTGTGAATATATACAGGGTTTTGCACATCCACATTAACTGCTTCCACTGTATTATTTTCTATTTTTAATGCCAAAGGCCTTGTTAAAATGGGTTTTATGGAAATGCTTGTTCACACATTCAGATAAAATGGGGATGCATATAATTGTCTGTTGTAAAATGAAAAGAGCAAATTGCAATTTCGTGTCTGTTTTGGTGGGGTGGGGGTGATGGGTGATATTTTCCCTTCTTTTTCACTCAGACGTCCATGCTGCCCCCTGCCTTTGTTCTCCTGGCTCAGTTGCTCACTACTGCGTGCGTCTCCAGGTTGCAAGAAAACAGTGAAATGCTGTGGTCATTCATCTTTGAAAGCTTATAATGAGCTTATCAAGAAAGAACTATAAATACATATCTGGTACCCCTCCTGTGCTGGGAGATGCTTCCTCAGGCCATGAATAATTAGGTTGGCCCACCTAAGCTAATTACAAGCTGTCTCATCATTCAAAATACCCTCTAGGTAATGATGTTAGGTCTCTCTTACCAGGTTAATGGGTTCTCTGTACTCTGAATATTAGGTTGACCTTTACCATCCTGACCAAAAATGCACTGTATGGGACTTTTTTGCCATGCCAATTTGTGGCTTGTTTGCTATTAAGAGCATCATCTTTCCTCCTCTCCGCACAGGGAGCTCAGAGGGAGAGTGTAAAGTGTGTCTTGATCAGGCACTTCGGATTCCGTCCATCAGCCCAACAGTGCAACTGTAAAAACTTCTTTGAGAGTCTTCTGAATTGCAAGGTGGAAGCAAGTGAGTCTTTAATGTCCCTGGTTGTGTTTAGAGCCACAGCAAAATTTGATTGTTTGTGCTGCTGATGCGATTACCTTTCAAATCTGCTCAGTGTTGTCTGGCAAACTTAACCCACCCGCTTATCTTCAAGAAAACAAATGTACTAGTTATTGCCTACTAGAAAATGCGAGTTGAGCGTTGTGGTTTTTTCCTTTCAGTGGGCTTGCTGTGATTTTGTTTTGACAGATTGAGCTGTGTTTCACTTTGCTTTCATTTTTCACCCTGTCAAAAGAATTTTTAGTGCATTTTTTTTTTCCCCTTCCCCTGCCTCTTGCTGTCTCTATGGATCAGTGCACTGAAGCAGTAACTCCATCTCCTCTACATTGCTTGCTTGCAGCTTCCTGTGCTGTGGAGGCCTGAGCCGAACGGGAAGCTCAGGTCAAGCCTTGGCTGTCTCGGCAGGCAGCATCTTCTGCCGTGGGCAGGACGTGTAGGAGAGGTGGTAGGGCCAGGTGAACTTCCAAGGAGGGGGAACATCTTAAGCCATCTGAAAGTTTTCTTTATTTCTCACTCGACCTGTGTTGTGTTTCTTCTGACCTGCCTCAGGGAGCTTGCCTTTAGCTGGATCATCTCTGCTGCTCGGGGTCAGCTGTACAAATGTTGCTCCGTCTCACTGTTGCAGAGGATGTGGGATGGTTGCTGTTCCCAGCTGCAGAAGATGGTTTTTGGATGTTGGTGTGTGTAAGGGTTTAGGGGTTTGATTTCCATTCCTGCCCTCAGCTGAATCACACCCCTTCACAAGCCTGTATTGCAGTTACTGGAGTAGGAGTCTGCTAGGGAGTCTTAAGGTATTTGATTGGGTATGTTGCCTTTATTGGAAGAAAGCAGCTCTTTAGATCAATTAGAAAATGATAGGGTTTGCTTCAAGCTCACGACTATAGGCATAATTAAGCTGACCTGGCACTGCAGGGTTTAGTGGTAAGTGAATGAGCTACACTGATTTAAGCAAGGAAGCTGAAATCAGGCTTAAGTGTGCAGTCTTCATGGCAGCAATTTCTGAATAGCCTCGTTAATGGAGCCTCAGGAGAATGGAGCACGAGAGATGGTGTAAGTCCCTCAGGGAAGGTGAGGTCCACGTCCCTGGGGAGCCTCTGCTCTAAGGAGAGCGCAGTACAGCAACACGTGCAGCTGCCAGCACTGCGGCACGTGTGCTGCTTGAAAACAAGATGTGCCAGGTCCCTGCTGCACTGAGGGCACTCCTGGTGTCCTGTCTACATCTTGGTTTGTTCCTTTAATCAGGCAACAGCCCCACGTTCACGTGGAGTGTGTGCATGGTGTTTTCCCTGGCCGCAAAGGCTGCAGGTCCTGGCCGCGCTCCCTGCAGTGGCAGGTATGTCTGGTCCCAGTTGGGTCAGTGCTGGGTTGTTGTGGTGCTTTGCTCCAGTGTCTCTTACATCTCCGGGATATCTTCTCTGGGGACCAGATACTGCTGCTCTGCCCAGGAGGAACTGAAGTGATCACAATTACATATCAAATCCCCAAGTACCTTTTTTCTTTTTTTTCCTCTTCTAAGCTTGGATTGCTGTTCCCAGCTGCAATTTCCCTTGCTTTATGGGTTGTATGGGCCTTTTCTTGCCTGCTTGATACCTCATTTCTTGAAACCCTTGAGTTTAGTCACAGTGCAGCCACCAGCAGATTTAGCTTTATTATGAAGTGTACTTAGGACAAGCAGAGATTTGTTTGTGTAGCTGGTTAAATGGAGGTGAGTGTGAAATAAAATACATGCATGTGCTCCTCTCTCACTCTCCCAATGCTGGGTCAAGGCTGGTTTATTTTTTCTGGGTCTTCCCATTGTCAGAAACTCTTGGGGATCTGGGCCTGGATCCACTTGCTGTCAATAGTAGTTTACTTTGCTTCTCAGTAAATTCTCCAATGTCGTAAACCTCCTCCAAGGCTATCATATGACAGCATCCTTCACATGACGGTGCTGGTAGTGGAAACAAAAAAATAATTCCAGTTTCTTGTAGTCCAAACATACAGTCCTTCCAATTATGCATGAGTCAAGTGTTCAAAGGATGTAAAGCCTTAGAAGTTGGCTTGGATGTCACTTTTCCCTGCTCCCTACTCTCCCTGGTGCTTTATTGTAGTGATGGGGTGAATTTGCCATTCCCTGGATGAAAAAGAGTGAGAGCAGCAGGGAGAAATCCAACCAGGGCTATGCCAAGACTTCTGGCTCAGGTGGTCCTTGAGCTCCAGTCTCTGACAGATGTGGTACTCCTCTGTGGTAGCACCACCATGCACATGTCCTTTTCTAGCACTCCTCCCAAAGCTGTCACTGCTGCTGTTCCTCAAGATGGTACTATGGAGTAGATGGCCCTGTGATCTGACAGCCTGTGGCATTTCTTCATAGACAAAATGAAGCCAGTGCCTTGAAGCAAGAAAGTTGGGTGTGTGAGTGACACACAGCTCTGTTAGAGCCCTCTGAATGGCTATGGGCCAGACTGGGTTTTGCCTCAAGTGCTGACTCTCAGGTGTGCCCAGGGAATTCACCTCTCAGACGTCCTTGCTATACCTGGGTCTGCTGCATGAGGTCCTTTGGGCAGGGCCTGAGGAGATGCTGAGTGCAGTCCTGGAGAGGAGCAATTCATCTGCCAGAAGGTCTCTACCTTCAAAAGATGGATATTCAATGGCATGTGCCGCTCCTGGTTCTCTCTGGTCTCCATAAGTTGCAAACACAACACTGTCCTTGAGCAGTGAGGTGATGCTCAAGAGGGTGGTTTGCCAACTTAGGTGCAAAAGCACTGCTAGCATCCTTGTTGGTCTGTGTGTCCGTGGCCAGGGTGTCTGCTACACAGCTTCTGAGAATGTGACCATAGTGACTACTGTCTGCTGGATGTTCTGTGTCTGCCTCCCTTTCAGTTGTTGGTTTCCTAGCAGAATTCCCCTCCGTGGTGCTGGAGAGAGACTGTTGAATTAAAGGAGGGTGGTGTTAACAGTGGAAAAGAGCTTTTCCTTTCCACTCTTCCCTTGTGAATGCAAAATGCTTCGTTCTGCCTAGAGTTTAGCTACAGGTTACACTGCAGGTGTTTGTTGAAGCTGAAAGTGGTTACACTGGTAGCTTAAAAAATAAAAGCAGTGACTTGAGACAGCAAGATAGGAGACAAAGCGGCAGTGGGGTTGTAACGGACTTATTTATTGCAGCCTTGAGAGCCAGAAGTATTACAGAGGACAGAATTCCTATAATGTTTATATAAGGCTGTAAGAAATTGATTACAGCTCAGATATGTTTTGTTGCACGCTGCTGGGAGGAATCATAAAAGGAATGCGACAAAGCTTAGAACATGGTGTTACTGCTGCTCTGTTTGAAAGCCTCATTTGCCACGATGGAAACCTTGAATTTGTTGTTCTTGCCAACTCCAGTTGTGTTCCCTTCTGATTTCTCTGCATTGCTGTTTGCAGGAGTCGGGTCTTTCAGGCTGCAATCCTTTGGGGATGAACCATTTCTTCTCAGTCATTTAGAATAAAAGAAAGAGCTCAGGGTTTTGCAGAAGTATTTCCCTCCAGAGGTGCTTTCTTATAGCTGTTATTTGTAAGGACTTGTCCTCTTCTGTTGTGCTAAGAGCTTTGGAAAAGCCTTTCCTAATGTTATTCCCAATGTGTCCCACCTAGTACCGTGGTCCTACAGAACCGTGCAGGGCTTGGTGCACCATCACAAGGTGCCCAGTAGTGGTACTGGGAGGGAGGCAGCTTTCCTGCAGCCCTCCTGCCTGGGTGGGACCAAGCCCTGGACTTGCACTGCTGTCCTGGGGGGTGTTGGGGGTCCTCAGCAGTGGCTTGGGCCCCCTGGCTGCCGCCCTTCTTGCAGCTTTGGAGTGAGTACAAGTAACAGATCTTGTAAAGACTCATTTGGGGTTTGACATTTAAGACATTTTACAGCCAGAAATTCTTCTCTCCTCACACAGTCCTCCCACCTGCCCAAGGCAATATGTAATAAATCTCAGCGTCTCTGAGCATCCACAAGCCACTGCTGATAAATGAAGTTACTTTCACCTGTTTACTTTCTAATGCTCTCCTTCAGTGAATGCACATTAAGTTGCTTTTCAGTTGGGTCTTCTCTAAAGCAATGGCATCTTATGTCCCTTCAGGAGCTGCATGCAGCAGTAGAATGAAAGCCATAAAACTAAAGCACCCTGGTTGCTTGTGTCCAGCAAGACTAAAGACTAAAACTGACAATAAAAGAGACACAGGAGCGCTGTCTTCCTGTCTGCTACCTTGCAAGGTCCCTGGTGCCCTGCTGCAGGACTGCTGGAAGGGCTGGTGAAGCAGTTAGGATGGGCTGCACATGGTGATGCTCAGCAATTTGGAGCAGAGACTATCTAGCAGTTACCCTGGGTTTGAGTTCATACCGGAGAACACAGTGTGTGCAGTGTCCTGTTTTCATTTTGTGGGCAACCTAGAGAAGACTGTAGATGCTGATTTGGCCTTTGCTCACCTTTGGTTTATTTGCAGGACAGACATGGTGCTGTGAGAAGTTGTGAAGCCCACCTGCTGTTTGCCAGTGCTGTTTGAAATGAGCAGTATGAGGGGTGGTGTGAGGGTGCTGACCGGCGGTTTCAGCACTGGTAAAACAGGTTTGAACCAACAGTTAGTCACCACTTGGGTTCATGGATTGCTGGGGCTGTTTTTAGGTACAAATTTGCCTGTGTTCTTAGGATATTGCAGAGAGAAGTCCAGTAAGCTGAGCACAGGGTTGCTGAGCTGCACGAAAGCAGCTCTAAGATTATTAACCTGCTAATTTTAAGCCATTGTATTACTTCATGACTTGCATCAATGAAAGCAGCGATTGCCGCTTACTTTCTAGTACAGGAAAGTGACAGGAGCGATGGAGAGAGGGATTTTAATTGCTATTTCTATGTTCTTTGATGATAGAGAATGAAAGGAGTCTGGTTCTGACATTCTCCAAGCAATCATCCCACCAGATATCACAGAAAATGATAGCAGAGAGCAAAGTGCCAAGTCCCATTCAGTCTGTTCCCACCAAGAAGGAAAATCGATGGGAAGCACATCTAAAATAGTGACAACTGGGGAGCGTGGGCAAAATAACGCAGCACTCCAATGAAAAGACCCAATTCTATTTGGTTTGACGTTAAAAGCATGGGGCTGGATGACAATGTGTATGCTGCTGGTTTCAGCATGTCTGGGTGTTTGTGGTGTAGCTGTACATGAAAGTATCCTTGAGGATAATGTGTTTGAAACAAATAATAGGTGAAACAAGTAAAAAGGTGGCACTGTGGAAGGACAAAGATTTTCACAACACTGTCTATAAAGTTGGATTTCTGAGTTTATTACATACCAGGGAAAGTGTCTTGACATTTGTTATGATAATAAAATTATTAGAATTTGAATTATATTGTTAAATGCTGAGTATCTTTGAGCCTTCACTGGCTATAGAGGGAACTGCAAGATGTTCAGCACATGTTTCCATGTACAAGATCTAACCATGGATTTGAGTGCCTGGCACCTCTAGTAAACATCTTGATTCATGTAATGTAAGCTGAGGACAACGAAATTAGAATCAGATGATTGCCCCTGCCCCATTTCTGTCCTAACCCAAATGGTTTACTGTGGAATATAGCTGAATTGCTTGCTTTATCTTACAAAACAAATACGCCTTTGTTCCTTTTTCAGACTGAGGTTTTCCTTAACTCTGTGTTGTGGCTTAGCTATACCCTAACTTCTCTCTTCATCTTTTTGATTTTTCTCAGAGCACGTGTGGTTATAATGGCCTGGAGTTCAGCCATCACTAGTAGCTGCCAGAGTTGTCCTTCCCATGCCATAAGGAGCCTACTGCATGGGCAGCAGAGATAGACCGATAAACCCTTTGCTTTTGTGTTAAAGGGGTGGGTTTTTTTTGTTTTGTTTTATATATTACGTAGCATTTCCCATTTGAAACTGCTTTTATTGTATCATTGGAAAAACCCTCTTAATTGGCATGGGCAAAGGAAGCAGAGTTTAAAAGGAAAGAAGAAAATACTTAATCTGCAGCGTTTCATTTAATAAGCAGTATTTTGGGGCTCCTTTTGTTGTGTGCTACCTTTTGAACTCTGTAAAGCAGCATGCAGATTAATTCACAATGGCGTCACTGTGTTAAGCTGCACAAGTAAACACTTTAAATGGGAGGAAGCACCTGCATGTTGCTATTGTCTCTCCTCTTCCATTAGCAAAAGTCTCTGGGCTGGCTCCGTTCAAGCCAAACCTTCCAGTAAGTGGAAATCCACAGGCAGCAGTAAATCCTTGCTGCCTTTGAGCTGGAGGAGTGAGCGCATGTCGAAGGACAGCCAGCCATGGAGGGGAGCGTGGGTGTGCGTGTGGGCACCCGCACGCGGGTGGGCTACCAAGGGCTTGCACATCTCCTCAGCTTGGGCCATGAAAGAGCAGGTTGTCAGGACTGCAGAAGGCAAGGTAGGTTCAAGCAAGGCTTCTGTACCTCATACTCTTGTTGGGGCTGAGGGGTTTGGTAGACCCTGAGGGCCACAGTGCTCTCAAGGTACATAATGCTCTAAACTTACTGCTTGTTCCCACTCATTTGTGCAACCAAATGTTTCAATTAATTGCTTTCCCATTGAGTTTATACATCTCTTACAGACCAGCACCGTTCCTTGGTGAGGAACTGGTTAAGGCATCGTGGTTATAGATTCAACCTGTAAGAAGTTTACAAGACAAGCTTTAAAGCTGGAAAAGCTGGCTTGTATAGAAGAGCCTTAAAGGCTAAAATCTCTTTAGTTTACCCAAGATGGGTCAGGAGGTGACTTACTATGATCTAAAAGTATCTGCAAACAGAAGATCTTTGCTGGCGGAGAACTTCTTTTGATCTAGGAAACAAAAGTCTAAAAAAGTTTGGTGACTTGATGCTGAATTTGGACATGTTCTACTTAAAAAATACAAGGATGGATTTTCTGTCTCCGGTGCTGTGTTAATACTGTGGTCTGTGCCTAATGAGAAGTTGTGGGCAGTGTAGAAATCGCTGGATAA
This sequence comes from Porphyrio hochstetteri, assembly GCA_020800305.1. Taxonomy (NCBI): domain Eukaryota; kingdom Metazoa; phylum Chordata; class Aves; order Gruiformes; family Rallidae; genus Porphyrio; species Porphyrio hochstetteri. The sequence continues at coordinate 11,414,128 of CM036916.1, read as the reverse complement.
AGTGCTTAGTGTCATACAGGAGATCTTGTTAGAGTAGTGCCACTTTTGGATTTCTAGGTTTTCAATCTCTGCATGTTACAGTTGTTTGATACTGTAGTGCCTGGGGAGTTTGAACTACATCTCAATTTATTAAGTGTTCATTCCTTGGAGTTTGAGATACCTTTGTTGAGATGCTAGTAATTATTAATCCTTCTAACATCAGTTTCCATTTAGGAGAAATTGTCTTTGTGCCCTCTAGTGGAAAAACTATTTATTAGAAGGCTTCCAAATTGGGGGAAGTTCTTGCAAAAAAAGTGGAATTTGTGAAAACAGCCTTGCTCTTCTCTCTGGCCTGAGAGATGAGGGGTCGCAGGAGGTCGATGTGCTCTGTGCTTCCTCTGCTTCAGTCCTCAAAAACTGTAATGCTGATTTACATCGAGAGATGTGAAACTTTTTCAAATAAGAGGGGGTAAGGTAATGTGGATAGAAAAAGAAAAGATTGTCTAATACTCATGTCAGCTGGGTTTGGTGAAATTATTCTAGGTGACCTGAGGAAAATGTGGTGTCGGCAAGCTCTGACCTATAGGTGATTGCTCTTGATGTTTCCCAGGAGTGTGGTGGGGAAGGATGAGAAGCAGAGCAAAGCCCACTCCACACCTTCAGTGGGAGATGATGGAAGGACCCAGAAAATGAAGGATCAGAGAATCTGACCCTGATTGCTCAAGAAAGTTCCAGAGCCATTTGTGGACATCAGAGGAGAAAGATGATAGTGGGGGTCTAAAAAATGAACTTAAAAAGAAAAAGAATAGGCAAATTTCTCCACTTTCTGATCCAAGGTTTAGGAGCAGAATTTCAGATCATCTTTGTGAACAGCAAAACCAATTGGGCACCACCATGGTGAGGGTTAGAGAAGTAGTGGGTGTGGAGGTGGTTCTGGAGGGACAGGAGCTGAATGACCAAGTGCAAGAGGAAGAGCAGCAGGGAGGGTGGTACATGGTGATGGGGGCTGTTGTGGATCACCAGCTCAAACAGGCCAGCAGCGTCTTGAGGTTTGAGAAAAGGAGACAAATCTCTCTCTGAGTCATCATTACAGAAGCTTTGTGCGTAAGATGAGGCTGGTAATTGCTTCCTGCTGCACAGAGGGGTGCTGGGCAGTGTGAGACAGGAGGGAAACGGTCACACTTTTGAGTCTGGAGATGACCCACACAGATGGGAGGCTTGGCAAAGGAGGCTGGAGAGAGGGAAAGCCAAAGGAATTGTATTTGGAAATATAAGCCTGAGTGCAGGCAGTGCGTTTTCTGATGGATAAAGGGTTTCTGTAAAAAGGGTGATGATGAGCTTTCAGTACCCACTGGAGGTAAAATAACTTTATTTGCCTGAAAAAAACCATTCAAGGTGAGTTCTGGGGGAGAGTTGCTCACGAGGAGGGTAATGAAGGCTAAAGAAATTGTGAATCTGCTTCACTGGAGGATCGGCAGAGCAGTCAAACCAGTGCCTCTCACGGCTGGCGTGATTTCTCCCCCTGCTCTGTTTCCTTCAGCCCATCCATCCACACTACACAAGGTCTACTTTACTCATTAACCCACCAAGCTGAACTTTTTATTTCTGTTGTTAGAGGTGCTTTTGAGGGGCTGGGGGTCAAAACCAGTAGCTGCCTTGTAGGCTGTTAGACGGCTTTGGGATATAAATTCTGCTCTCAGTGCAGTCATGAAAACTTCAAGCACAGACGTAGATCACGAGAAATTGCTGCTGTCCCATCCATTTTTTTTTTTTCTGCCCTCTCTGTTTCTTCCTGGAGCTGCTCATTTGGAATGTTAGGAAAGCAACAGATGTGAAAATGATGGGAGTCCCCACACCCCCCTCCCGTTGCTGTCATCCTCCCTTTCCTTTACTGGACTGTCATTCTTGTTTATTTTGGTTTAAATTACAATTGCAAAAACTGTTACAGAGCTGTTTGTTTGCTGTGTGTCATGAGTCACTGTTTGTTTGCTGCGGTTTGTGTTGCTTCTCCTCTCCCTCTGTCTTACACTCGCAGCCACAGCTCTCCTCTGAGCTCTCCTCAGAGCCTCTTCTCCTGCTTTGAGTCCATGATGCTTTGTGCTCCTCTGAGTGCAGGCAAAAGCAAGCTGACAGCGAGGATCCAGAATTAGGCTTTGGGCTTTTTTTCATCTTTCTTTTCTTCTCTCCTCCTGGCATTTTGGTAAGGGTCCTTGTTCAAATGAAATGATTCCCTGGAGACTCCTTCCCTGAGATGTCTCTGCTTAATTAGTTTCTGTCTTATTTCTGCCAGGCAGGGAGATCGATACTGCTTTTTCTGGCTTGCAAATTTCAGGGAAGAGGGGTAAATCATGTCAAAAGGACCTTTTTTGAAGTTACAGGGATGCTCATGCACAGTTCTATCATCTGCTGTTATGCTGACAGGTATTAGTCCCTTCGCATGCACTTGTCACTGGGGTGGAGAGTCAGGCACCCTGCACAAGACCAGAACACAGATGGGATTTTGGGGGGGCTTTGCTCTCACCATCTCAGCACAGCAGCAAGTTGGCTTCCTTTGCCTTACTTTAGCTTTTTTTGGTATGTAAAATGGAGACAAGTTGTAACATCCAGCCCCTGCCATGGGTCCGGCCATCACCCCTGGGTGTTGAAGCGCTTCCACCATCCTTTGCTAGGTTTATTTTTGATCCAAGATAATGTTTTGCAATGCAGCAAAGCTTTGCATATCAGGCTCACTAAAGCAACCAGACCTAATGTGTTTTTGTGTCAGTATCTCTTGGGGCAGCTAAAGCCCAAGAAGCTTGCAGGAGCTCGGTGTTTCAGCCTGAAAGTGAGCAGAAGTTGTTCAAACATGGCATGTCTCTGCCAAACGGCACACAGCAAGGTGTAAGGAAAGGACCATGACCTTGGTGGCTGGCAACCTGGTGCAAGGGGTAGCCATCACAACTGCCTTGTTCCAGGGCTGCACAAGAGTCACTTATACCTCAGTTTCCTTACTCAAGGAAGGGGGTCAGTGACTTGTAGAGTGCTTTGAGCTCTGTGGATTAGAAATGCTGGGTAAGAGCTTGTTCTCTGCTGGAAAATCCTACTGACTTTTCATAGTGCTGTAGACTAAAATAAGAACAGAGCCATTTTAGAAGGCTAAATAGTCTCAAGCAGTTTGCTTTGAAGCTTACAGGTGTGGTTGTCTGCTGCTTGGACCACCAGCACAGTTTCTGTCTGGGGCAGAGGCAAGAATACCCAGACACTCTGGGTTGGGGTATCTGAACTGATGCCACAGTGTGGCCCCAGCTGGAAGGAGCTGCTGGTCTATCAGGAATGGGGGTCAACTAAACCGGCCTCTGAGAGAGGCTGTGGGTGCTCTGGGTGGATGGGGAAGGGGGTCTCCCAGTTCTTGTGGCCTTGGGCAATCCCGTGTGATTTCCCTTCTTGCTCCTGGTAAAGTGCCATCATCCCTAGCAAGGAAATCATACAGCTCCATGTCTTTGAAATCTGAAAGGTAACGTCTTGCAGCTCACTCTGTATATTTATCAAGGAGAAACAGGCAATTTATTTGTGTCAGCTTAATAGAGCCTCAGCTTACAGAGCTTCACATGGGAGAATTAACGACAGGTCCTGAGTTTGTCTCAGGTCAGCCACCAGCTCAGCAACTGTTTGATTGTGAACCCACTGTAAAATAGCTCCAAGCTTCTTGTCTCAATTAGCAGCCTTGATAGAGAGCAGGCAGGTTTTCAGGTATGAAATGTCTTCTCGGGTAGACCACAGAATATTTTTTTAAACTTTATTTGTAGTGCAAAGCCTTTTAATTATCTCCAGTTTATAAATCCCTAGTTTGATACTTGAGTATCTATAAGGAAAATATTAATCTTTTAGTGGATAGTAATCAGTGTCAGAGGAAGCAGGGAATAGATGGCATGTTTTAAATGGTGTCAGTTCCAGCAACAGTATAATTTAAGTCACTTATATTTAATCATCCTTTAAACACTGAATTTCAGTCTCTGCTGCTTGACTTGCAGAGAGCTGACAGCTTTTTAATGACACTATGGTAACACACTCGAAATTTCCTTAAGCTGCTGTATGCTGTGACATGGTTCTTTACTGCATGTGGTGGTGATGCATCTGCAGCTGATTGTCCAAGCCAGACTGGAGCTGGGTTCTGGGTTCTGCTTCACCTCCCCTAGCCCCAGTTTGGGAAGTCTTCATTGTTTTGCCTTCTTAGGGAGCTGTAACATCTGCTGTAAATACTACAACAAATGTAACAGCTGCTGAGGCTGGGATTATAGATCCGTGGATGACAGCTAAACATATTCTAGCAATTCAGCAGGTTGAAAAATAAAGTGGGTAAAGCTGTGTGCATCGTGCTCTGGCTCCATGCGGTGGGCATGTTTCTTGCTGCAGTGAGGTTGTGCCCAATTCAGACTGGGTTCCAGTGCATGGAAGTGGAAAGCTTTGATTTCATGGTATCGCAGACTAGTTTGGCTGGGAAAGGACCTCAAAGCCCCACCCTCTCCCATGGGCAGGGACACCCTCCACTAGCCCAGGTTGCCCAAAGCCCCATCCAACCTGGCCTTGAATGCTGCCAGGGATCCAGGGGCAGCCCTAGCTTCTCTGGGCATCCTGTGCCAAGGCATCACCGCCTTCACAGGGAAGAATTTTTTCCATATATCTAATCTAAATCTCCTCTCCTTCATCTTAAATCTGTAATCCTTGTCCTGTCACACCATGTCCTTGTAAACAGGCCCCCTCCAGCTTTCAAATGCATTCCCTGCATTTTAGCAAGGAAAAGCTGCAATACGGGTTGGAACTGGTTCCAATCCCACTTGGGAAGTAGAGCAGCAGTGCCCCTGGGGGCTTGCAGGAGCCCACCAGCTGCATCCAAGTGTGTGGGGCTGTTGGAGCTTTGCTTTGTCTGTTGGTGACCTGCACAGAAGCCCCTGATCACTTCAGGGACAGTGTGCATGATTTAAATTGCATTTTATAGGGGTGTGTGTTTATGTGTGCATAGGGATATGCATATATATAGATGTATGCATGCAGAAAGAAGACTGCAAGCATTTTCAAAAAGCAGATGAGAAGCCTTGAATGTGTTTAGGATGATGTGGGATTCTGGTCACTGGCTGCCTCCCCTCCGCCTGTTCCCTTGCTCCTGCCCCCACCGGCAGTCTGACTGTAGGTGAAATAATTTAATCCAGTTCTTGCTCTCGGTGACTGCTTTGATAGCATTAGTGGAGGGAGAGGAATTTAGTCCATAAAAAAATACAGATGGGCTGCTGGGTTGTGAGCCCCAGCAGAAGGGGTGAGCAGCAAAGGGAACCTGTGCACTGCCCTCAAAACCATGGCCAGAAGTTGATCATCTTTATTTGGAAGTGCACGTTGGGAAGGCATTATAGCACTCTGTTTACCTACATGGGAAATAGGTTGCTGTTGTTGTGCCTAGCAGCCAAATTCTATAATCTTAAATTAGAAGCTGCCACTTCCATTTAGAATAAAACTTGCTTTTCTGTATATGCATGAGAATATTAGCGTTTCAAGCCTGCTGAGCTCTGTGCCCAACGTGCAGTGGATTTGCAAAGGAGCCCATTAGTGCTTGAGGAGGTTAACAGCAAGGAGGGGGCAGTGGGGAAGAACATCTTAATGAGGCAGGGTGAAGAGGTGACATGAGGACACAGAGTGCTTGGAGCCATCTTCTGCTGTGGGAAGAATCTGGCCACTGCTGGAGGAACAGCAAACTCCCATAGCAGGCAGCTCAGCGATGCTGTCACCGTGAGGAGGAGGAGGTTTCCAAACCGAATCTCCAAGACTCTCCTGCAGAGTTGGAGGTGCCTCGGGAGATGATGGTGGAACTTTGGCCTTTTCCAACTTGCAGCTACCCTGTGACACTCCATGTCATGCCCTAGGGATAGTCGTCAGTGTGTGCAGGGCTGCATCCTCAGTAACAAGGCTGATGGGTTGGGCCTACTCTGTCCCAGCATGAGCTGGTCTAAAGGGACCTGCTGGGCTGTAGCAGTTACATGCATCTGGTAGAGGGGTGCAGGGGTTCATTTTTTATTATTATTTCTTAAATTTAGAAGTGTTTCAGTTCCTGAGGTGGTTCAGAGTTGGCAAGAACCAGCAGGCAATACTGTATTGTCTTCGTGGGGGAGTTTCACCTTGGAAACTGGGAGGATTGGGCCTGGAAGCCCAGTAGAAATATTAGGCTTTGGGGAAGAAGATATTACAGCAGAATGTGGATCCTTTTGTCTGTGCAGTTACAGCCTTCCAGATTGTGTTTAATTTTTTATTTTATTATTTTAAAGACAGAGCACTTTGTAGTGACAGGAAGAACTAAAGGAATAATTGGGAATTTATTCTGTGCATGTCACCTTGTTTCATATTATTGAAGTAATGGTAGAGAGCTCATCATTCCCTTGAATTTATTCACTGCTTAGAATTACTCACAGCATAAATTTCTAGGGGAGAAAAAAACCCAACTTAAATGTTCATGTGAGTTGTGAGATGAGCTCAGAAAAGAAGCATTTAGCTTTAGTGCCCCCTTCCTCCTAAGATTTAAAGCAATGGTAACTTTGAAGGGTCTTGGCTCTAGGATTTTTCTAATTTTCTAATGTAAAGGTTCGTGGAGTGGAGGATTGTGTTTTGTTTTTGTGTGTTTTGGTGGTTTTTTTTCGTTCCCTGGGCAAAAATGATGATCCAAAACCCTTTTACTTAATAAAAGTGCTTAATTCTACTTTATTGTGTGACTCCAGGAACTGAGTTGGGATTTGGGGTTTGGTTTTTTGTTTGTTGGTGGGGTTTTTTTCCCCTTCTAAGAAAACCATCCAACAGTGTGAAAATCCTCAGTCTTGGCAGCATTGAAGTTGTTAAGAAGTTTGGTGCTGTATTTGCTCAGAACTGAGAGTATTGGAACGGGGTAGGTTGCAGCAGGCTGGCGTGCTGAACAACACAGCTTTTTTAGGGCTCCTAGTGCAAATGCACACAATTACATTTTCAAGTTTGTTTTCTGCCACGCTTGATAAAACTTTATTCATTGCAGTGATTGACTTTTTAAAAGCAAAATCCTGGCAACCTTCAAGTAGCTGCTTTGGCAAAACATGCGTTTTCTCTCGGCCAAGCTGTTGATGCCATGTGGTAAATGCAGGTACCTGGAGCTGCCCTGTGCACCCTCTGCCATTTGGGGTGCCCAGGAGTTTTGCATTTCCTTGCTCAGGGGACAAGTGCCTGGCTCAGGGAGGCCTTGTCACCTTGCAGCATGGGCTGTCCTTTCTGGTGGCTCAGAGCTGTGCTGGGTTTTTTTTTGTTTCTCAAGAAAGCTATGAGCTGTGGAAAACAGGAGCTTATAAAGAAAGGGCCTCAACCACACCACTGTCTGACCTTAGAGTATCATAGAATCATAGAATGGTATGAGTTGGAAGGGACCCCAAGGATCATAGAGCTCCAACCCCCCTGCCACAGGCAGGGCCACCAAAGGCAGTCTGGCTCTGTTCTCTTTTTGACTCTTAACTGGCTGGAAACTTGGGCCTGGTGACAGGCGTGCTCCAAAGGATGGGGCTCGCTTTATCAAGTGCAGGGGTCTTGAGCCCATATGTGTGGGGTGGGTTGGCCTGTCCAGTGTGGTTCAGTAGAACACCAAAGCCATTCTGGTGGAGATGGTCCTGTCCTCTCCTCCTGCTTTGCTGGACCTTTCTAAGGAAAGACCCAATTTCAATTGGATGTCTCTGAATTTGATGGTTTCTGAGTGCTGGACATTGACCCTCCCAGCTCTTGTCCCAGCCTGGTGCCACCAGATCTTCCATCCCCGCTGCTGCCTGGCAGTGCCCAGCTGCACCAGGACACTTGTGTGGGTTCTCTTCAGCGGTGGCCTCCATGGCTCAGCTCCATCAGTCTCCAGGCCAACGTGCCATGGCCCAGCTTGCTTTTTGGGCAGTTTAAGGTGTGCTAATTTCAAAGTGAAAGGAATCAGCCTGAATATCTCACCTCTTGTGAGCACTAGAGGAGGCCTGAAGAGAGGATTGCACCTGTGTTATGTGCTCATGCTGACGGCCTCTGCCTGAGGTCTTGAGGTCTTTAGTGTCACCAGGCTGCTTCTACATCCCCCACCAAGTCGCAACTCAAAGGGGCATATTTGAAGACCTGAGGAAATGACAGCATCTACAGGGCAGATATGCTGAAAGTGGATACTTCTGGAGCTGGACATACAAGTTGGTGTGCCAGCTCTGCCCCAGCCGGCGGTGGGAATGCCAGCCACTGCACAGGCACCTGTGGAAGCCTTGGTCCCTGTCCCAGCTGTCTGGCCAGATTGGCACCAGTGTCTTGCATAAATAGTGCATTTATGAGAAGTCGGCTGACAGAGGATTTTCACCTGAGGTGTGACATGGACGTGCCGTGCTTATCATGCTGTGAAATGGGCAGAGTGAGCCCTCTGACTGGGAGAGCAGCCACCATCCAGCCAAGCATGGGTTTTGATGCTGGAGTGCAGGCAACATAAGGAAGCTATGTGGAAATTGGATGGGATTCTGGTGCAAGATTTCTGGCAACCTTTGACTCTGGGAAGGTGGCAGTCCCCAAACCAAATATGTGCTCACAGCTGCAGGAAAGCAGCCTGCTGTTTTCATCCTTCTGCCCATTTCCCTTTCCGATCTATAAGATTTCGTGTCTCCGCTCCAGCAGCTTTGATTATGTTGCCGACACTGTTTGGATATTAGAGAAGACTTTTTTGGACAGTCACTTGGGAGCTGTTCCTTATTTGCCTGAGTTCTGGGTGTACAGTGATGCAAGCGATGTGCTGCTATTTAGCAGCTGTAATAGAGGTCAAGGCCCTGTTGTCTTAGGTATTGTAAAAATGCCTCGTAAAAAAGGGTTGTACGTTATCCAAATGTGCTACAGGCAAATCAAGCAAAGAAAGAATAAGCCAGACCTTCACAGCTGTTCCTTGCAGATGGGAAACTGAGGCACAACCAAACATGCAGGTGTGTTTTGCCAGCACCTGAAATAGGACCCAGATCTCCTCTTTTTTTCCTCCAAAGGACTTTCTGTTTGTATGGGTTGATTTAGAGTCAGTTGCTAAAACAGGCTACGGCTGTGTGCAATTTGCTCGCTGCTTTATCCCCTTTGGAGTTGAAATGCTTTGAAAGGGATCCAGGATAAAGCTCATCCACTGCTGGGACATCTCTAATCTGCTTTCAGGGAAGACTTTTTTTTTTTTTTTTCCTTTCCCCCTGAAACCTGGTCGGGGAGGCCCCGGGAGCATGCTCAGTGTCCCACACTCAGGTATGAAGCAAAGGAGTGCCTGCAATCACACCCTCCCCCAGCAGTTTGTCTCTGGCTGGGGATCCCAAAACAGAGTGAGAGAGAGGAGGCGGCAAGTAAGGAGCTCTGAGCATGGGCATGAATGGCGGAACTGAATCCCAGGGCCGGTTTTCTCTTCTCCCTAAGATGCAAGGAGGAGGCGTGAGTAAGAGTGAATGAGTGTGCAAGGAGTTTCTCAAGGTGCACCCCTCGGGCGGCTCCTGCGCTCGCTGCGGCAGCTCTTTGTTCGCTCCCTCTCCCGAGCCCATCCTTCGGAGCCATCTTGAGAGCTCAGGTTGGTTTGGTTTCTTTCTAATTCAGTTCCTGGTCTGCAGGCTGTCAGGGCAGGGCTTGCCCATCAGTCAGCCCGACGTGCCGCACATGTCTGTGCTCTTGGTGCCAGCGTCAGCTTTGGCTCCAGCTTATATTTTTAGAAATTAAGTGTAGAAGCTGCAAGTCTTACCAAGAAAAGCTGTTGGAGAAAGTTTTGGGTTTTCCCCCTCTCTTTAAAAAAAAAAAAAAAGTCCTTCAATTTCTTACTTCTCTGAAAATAGTAAAATTCTTGCCCAGTTGTCGTTTGGTGGCTGCTGGAAAGGGCAGTGCTATAATAACCCTCTCCCCATGTTGCTGAGAAGTTGTATGTGTTCTTTGCTGCATTGATACCCTAAATATTTGTGTTACAGCTCTGCTTCCTTGCCATCATATCTACTTATAGATTGTTGTGCTTATAGTTCCTAAATGATTTGAGCTCTAATAAATAGTTTATTCTGTTTCATATCAACAAGCCAAAATAACTTGATCTTTCAGGATATAAATTAATTTTATTTCTTAAGGTATTGTTTGCTTTTACTAGTAAAGTTGTTTACAAGATATTGTTTGAGCAATATATTGTTCACATGTGTATTTTGAAAGAATAACAATAAAACATTATTGTGCTCCTGATTTCCCTTTGAAAAAGCAAAGTAACCCTCCAAGCAGGGTTGCTTTCCGTGCTGTAATGGTTATGTGCTCTTTACCATTGTGTTCCTTAAATAAAAAGCACAAGATGATCTCGCCTTAGAGAAACCAAACAATTGTTTTTATAAACAGTCTGTGCTCTGGTATTGGTTGTGAATAACTAGATTCTTGTTTATAATTGTATCTTGTTAATGAGAATTCAAGTTGTTTGATACTTCCGTGTTTTTTGGAACTAATTGTACCATGATTTTGAAAAGCACTTTATGTAATTGAGAGTCATTAACTTGTGATACAATGTGATGTAAATGGAGGAAGTCCGCATGTGAAGGGCTCTTGTGGCACAGATAGTCCCAGCGAGGATCAAGGATCACTCTGGACAGGTACTGGGTGAATTCCTAAAGTCAAACTCTCCTGCTACTTGGTGCAGGAGCCAGAGGAATGTACCAGCCTGGCACTGGGTAGGGCTCATGAAATTGGGAGGACCTGTGGCTCTTAGAGCTAAGCATAGGCTTAAATACCTTATTGAAGTCAGCTGTAACTTGTTCTGCCTTATTGCCTGCACCTGTGTGTGCTGGCGACAGCCAAGGGGCCGTGGTGGGGTGTCTGGGTAGTTTGTTCTTTGCTTTGAAGGGCTGGTGGTGAATGTTAGAGCCCCTCCATCCCCAGTCACTTGTTGGGCAGTGCTAATGATTCCCTGGTGATGGATGGGAAAGGAGAAGTTTGGTGTTTGTAGCTCTGTCCGAACTGCTGGAGACTGCTCCCAAATGCACAGGAGATGTTTGCAAGACAAGCTTGTCACAGCAGCGTCCTCAGTGATATTGTGGGACCAGGAGCAACGCAAGCGGAATCACCCAGCCCTGGGGAGAGACGAGGGCATGCCTAGTGGGTGCTGCAAGGTGAGCCAGGGAGACAGAGTTGTAAATCCTTCTGAAATGGTTGTGCATGCTGGAAACTTGCTGTTGGCACTTGAGTGGCGGTGGTGCAGTGCAAGGGTGCTAGGGAGAGGGGTGAATGATGGATACTGAGACCAATTCAGTGCTGCTCTACCTGTCCCTCACCTTGGGCAGGAATGTGGCAGGGAAGCTGTCTTTCCCCATTGGGTAGAAGGGGCTGATGTATTCTCATGTCCAGACCTTGCTGCCAGGTGTGCTGCTGAGCTTCAATGGGAGTACTTCATGCTGTAAATATCCACTGCTGTCCTGTGCTCCCAGTGCCTGACGCCCTTCCTCAGCAGTATCCTTAGGACAGTGTGTGGGTGCAGTGGCACTTAAGCTGGGCACAGGCAGACTGCCCTGCGAGGGTCCCTAGCCTGGGGGTTGGGGTGCTCAGCTGTTCTGCTGCTGCAGTGTGGATGTGGCTTCCCTGAGTTTCTCTCCATGTTTGACTGATGGTGAGAGAGACAGCAGGGAAACTTTGGGTTATCTTTTTCTTCCTCCTGGTTATGTCCTTTGTAAAGCGTGTAACTTCTTCCTTCCTTTTTCTCTCCTGAAGTAAAGCTTCCAGAGCTTTACCTCCTCTGTGTAGGATCTTCTGTCAGCAAAGCTCCAGGGACACATCCCTATTGTATAATCTCCATGATATTTGTGCACTGCAGTGGAGTTTTTCGGTCCCAGGATGTTGGCTGCCCAGCTCTTCTTAGACTCAGCCCTGTGCTCTCCTGCGGGGAGAGAGCCTTTGAGAAAGCTGCTTTCTCTTGCTGCTGGCTATCTCCTGTGGCATTATCCATCTCCAAAACTATTTCTCTGTGAATGAGGTTAATGGTAAAACAAAGCCCAACAATAAATGGCCCTCCAAAATTGGCACAGTTTTAGCTTTCTGATCTCACTGCCTTTTGTTTCTGGGCTGTTCTGACCTATTCATGTCAAGAGAGCAAAGAATCTGTGAGAATCTGATAAATTTGTACAGCCCCTGCATAGTCTGGGAGAAGGTCTAATTTGATCTGACATTTACTAATCTACCAAGACTTTCACTGATTTGTTTTCATACCAAGTTGAGTTTCATATGCTGTAGTGAAATGGCTAAATATGTTGCATTAGTAACAACAGCCAAGTATGAAGCCAAGTTTTTTTTTTCCTCTACTCTTGCACTTGAAAATCCCTTTCTGCTTGCTGTTTATGGGGATTTATTCCTTTTGCTAATTGTCAGGTCGATAATTTCATTCACCTGGCGAAGTGCTGGCAGAGTATTTCCTGTAAATTATGTGAGGATTCCTGTTTGGTGTAGTCTTGCATTGCTTTCATACTTCCCAAAGTCTGTCCCCTAAGCATGCCAGTTGTAAAAGTGATTCCAAATACCCAATTGTTTTTTCTACCCACCAAGTGCAGCTGGTCTAACGGCAGCTTATATAGTTCTGTCCTTAAATGGTTCTCATAGTAAGGGGGAAGATCCTTGATTATTTATGTATTTCTGTCACTTTGTGAGTAAATTAGTGAAGTAGTGAAACTCTCCAATGTGTGGTTTTGGCATTCAGTTTGTTTAGGGTTTTTGTTTCTTTGCTTTGTTCCTTCTTTTTCCTCTTCTATTTCATGGTGTATTTTAGGATTCCCTGATTAGGTGGCACTAGAAAGAGTTGGGTTTAGATCAGGAATCTGTATTCAATGAAGTCAAGCTAGGATCTTAATCAAACATCTGGATTAGGAAAAACTCATTTACCTAGTTCTAATCATTATATCTGAAACCTAGAGGGTGTTGATTCCTTTCTTGTAAATCCTGTTCCTTTACAGAAACCCGTAGTGAAGGCATGAATGTGGCACAGGAAAGTTTATCTTTTCAAGAATCATTCCCACCCCACACACACCAACTGCAAAACCTCACACGGTTAGTTCTGATTTCAAGGCTGAACAGTGCCACAAAATAAACCAAGGTAAAGGACCTGACAATTAACATGCCAATATGTGGGGTAAGTGAAGGTGCTAACTTGGAGTATCCCATCAGTTTAAGCTTGGTTTTGTATTGCTGGGAGAAATCTGTTTTGATGCTGAGACATTGGATTAAGGTTTCCAGGACTATGTTTCAGGCTGGTGGGTAGGTGCAGCCTGCCGAGGGGAACAGAGTGCTTGGGGCTCCCAGTCTCTGCTCTCATCCCACCAGTGGCTTTTCTGCATCTTTTAAGGAAAACCCAAATCAGTGCTTGCTGTGTGACCTTATGTCACATAAGCTTTCATTGCCTGATTTCTGTATCAGTTTCCTTCCTTGCAAACCCACCAGCACCTTCCTGGATGGAGGACAGAGAGGAGCCCAGCAGAGGTTGCATTCCCATGTGTGTTTTAGGTGTTGGTGACTGTGAGGGCACATTAAACCCTTCCATGGGAGGCAGAAACAGCCGTGTGTCACTCAGCTTTCATAACTACAGTAACATCTCTGCAGCCCTTTATCTGGGGAAAGGGCTCCAGCCAGCATAGCTGGCCCTGGGGCCTTGTGGCGCAGTCAGCTGTGTCTTTGTTTTATTTCCTCAGCTTGTATTTCATTAACCTTTTACCCCGCCTGCTTTCTGTGGACTAATTTCCAACAGGCACCAGAGCAAGCTGGGGGTTTCTGGCCTCCTCTGTGCACAAGATGAATAGGCTCAACCTTTCCAACAGATGTTCGGTGCTGGTGGAAGCGTCTGGCTCTCCTGCATCCTCCTCCTTGCCCACTGCAGCATCCCTGCCCGGGGAGGAATGCCTGCTTTAAAGCAATCCAGAGTGTTATACAACCTTGTAACCTAACAGCAATTGGGAAGGAGTTGGTTCTTTCTGGAATTAGTAAAACTTTAGTTGGCTGCTACTAAACCTGGAGTTGAGCGCAGCTGGCCATGCATTTTGTTTGGTTTGGTTTGGTTTAAAAACTACTTAGGATAAAATCTGTTGACAGCTTAAAGCTGTGCAGCAAACTTTGGGTTCTCCCCTCTGTATGCACACCCATGAGTAAGTTGGCAGAAGGTTTGGGATGTTCACCAGCTATATTACTTAATTTTTGCCATCAGCATATTAACTGCTCACTTGGCATTTTACAATTGCAATGACTTTATATTAAGCAATTCCTTTGGTAATAATTAGAGGGATTCTGGGTTGAGAGAGCATTCATCATATCCCTGGATTCTTTGTTAGGGTTTAAAAATAATACCAAAGTTCTGAAGACAAAGGTTTTTAGAGAGGCCAACTTGCTTCTCAGAGGGACCTTTAATAACTAACAGGATACTCTTATCTTTTAAACTGTAGGGAAGCTCTGAACCACCTCTGAATTGTAACTGCTTTTGCTCTGTTAGGATTTTTTGCTATGTATAAGTAATTCCTATTAAAAAAAAATGGGAGGGGGGTGTGGGGTGTGGAAATCTCTTCTTCCAAAGACAGTTGTCTGTTTTTGTCAAGTGCTGTGAAGCCTGGTAGGAGAGGTGGCTCTGAATAAAACTCTGCTTTCCCCATTGCTGCTTCTGTCTGACATCCTGAGTAACCAGGGAGAAGCTTGCTTGTCTGTTTTGGGGTACATGGCCTATCTTTGCCTGATACTGTGTAATTAGGAGCATGGCATCAGTGGGAAATGGTTCCAAAAGCCACACAGGCAAGATGTGAAGTGTCCCACAAAGCCAGTCTTGGTAAATACATTTATATACATAAACTGACAGTCCTTTGGACTGTAAATGGGAGATGGTGAAGGGAAGGGGATTCTTTGCTTAATTTAAACTACTGTTCCTGTTTAGGTTTATTGGCACTGAATCATTTATACATTTATACTCCACTCCCCTTACCTTCTTCTATTTATTGGTTAATCCTATCCATCAGCTCGCACCAGTGAGCTGCTTGTCTTTCCTCTCATTTGCAGTGAGTGTGGCTGTTGCTTTGGGTTTGGAATAGCCCAAGTTTCCATGTCCAACCAGCTCAGAACTTTCAAACACTGTAGCCCAAATCACTGCTGTTAGCTCCCGAACTGTGCTTTGGGAATCAGGAAGAGCTTTGTTTCTGGCACGGTCTCCAAGTCCTTTGTTGGTACGTAGTTTTAATGTGCACCCATGGTCCTGGGAGCAACGTGGTAGTGCTGCGTGTCTTGGGTGGTGGTGCTTCTTGGTCAGGAACTTGTGTCATCCTCTGGTCCACAGCAGGGAGTGGGTGAACCGCAGGTGGAAACCAGCACCCTAGTGTTGTGGGGTGACCTGCAGTCATCCTGAGAGATGGGACATCTCAACCTCCTGCAGGCTCACCTTGACCTCCTGAGGTATTTGGCTCAGGCTGAGACCTCACCGTTTTCTGAAACAAGCCTAGATTGAAGCTTGTGTTACCATTACTGAGAAGGAATGGTTGGAGCAGAGATGTGGGCTGTTGCATGCTGCAGCACAAACAGTAAACAATTGTTTAAAATAATAAAGGCTTCCCTTCTACCCTTTTTCTGTCTTCCTCCTTTTTTAAATTATCTTTATAGATCACCTAGGCAGTGCACTAAAGAGTTTGATGCTGAAAGTCTTATAAATGCTGGTTCAGTCCCAATGATTTTTGTTTGCCAAGGTTAAGTGTGATGTGAGTCCTACATGTGTGTGAAGAAGCTTATATGTGTGTAGCTTGTTTTATGTCTTCAAATATTTGACATATGCAGGAAAGTGAACTTGTAACTCTTTGCTCACTGAGATGCTTTGTAAGAGAAGCCAAAACACGTTGTCTGCTTGGTTTCATCACACTAAATATTGCCTCATTAGTTCGACATGAATTGATATGAATCATTAGACAAGCTTGGCAAATTCATCCCTGCTTCCTCCAGGCAGCATGGGCCTGGGCAATTAATGGTAAAGTTAATTCAGTGGTGTGAGTGGCCTTTGAACAAGGACTTCTGCAAAGGAGGGCATGTTCCTGTAGGACATGGTCATTAAGTACAGCTTTCTCACCTGCACAGTCAGAATAGATGGGTTTTGTGAATGTGTTTCTTCTGGTAAATGAATTTTTCTGACAAGGGACCTGGAGGCAGTTACTCTGCTGTTGTTGCAGAGCTTTAACTGCTCTCTGGTGCCAGGTTGCACCACGTGCCTGCTTAGAGTGAACAGCATGAGCATGTACATGGGTAAGAGAGCACCAATAACCCACCTCTGGAGGAGTTTGCTTAGGTATGAAGGGATGTGAAAGTTCTCTGAGCAGATGCAGGTCTGCATCCAGGGTGGTGGTCTTGTCCTGGCAGGAAGTAACCGTTCCTTACAAGGAGGAGCATGTCTGTTGCCCATGTGTTGTTATCCCAAGGGGGAGGCTGTTTTTAAATGCCAAGAGCTCTGCAGGGGGTCTTAATTCTCATGCCCAGGGTGGTTGTCCATGTATTTAGCATCTTTGTAATTGTTCACTGAACTAAGGTGACTTTAAAAGAGTATATTAAACTAATTGTCTTTCACAGCCAACTGATAGATCTGGAGGAGTGATCTGGGATATGTCCCTATCTCTTTTTCTGGGAAGTCCTTTTAAACATCTCTTCCTCATCTTTCTTATACAGTAGCACATTCACTTATATACTTGAACAAAAAGAACACAAAGACAGGAGATTATGTTCTTATTAGTCCATTTTTCAACAGCTACAGATTGAAAAAGGCCATTTTATTGAAGCTGTTTTAATTTTGCAAGTAATACATTGTCAGGAAATAGAATACTCTTTTTTTTTTTTTTTTTTAAACAGGGTGGATAATTAACCACTGAAGCAATTTATCAAGAGTTATCCAGTGGCTCCTCTGTCATGGAAGGTGTTAAATCAAGGATTGATGTATAGGGAAATGTTCTAGTTAAAGGAGAAGCCAGGGAGGAATTGATTGATATGGGGAGATGGGAATAGATCATCTTGGGATCCCTTGAGGCTGTAAATCCATATGAATCTGTTATCTATAAATGCTGATAGAAGATTAGACCTGGATGTGTAAAATGTCTTTAATTTCTATGAGTGACCGCAGTGTCATATTGAGTCATTGTTCTGGTCCTGGCTTGGTGTCACCTTGTAATTAACGGGGTGATTTAATGAGCTTCTGGGTTTCTACCTCGTGTGTTCACCGAAGTTAACTTGGCTTAGCTGGTGAGAGGAGAGAAGATGGAAGGAATGCTCAGAGACTGCAATGTGAAATAATTAAGTACTGAACATTTTATGCTTTTTTTCCTAAAGAGAAGTGTCGGTGCTGAAGCATATTCTGTAGTCTTTTGAAAAAGACTAAATGGAGGGGTTTTTTGTTAAATGCATTCAACAGAAAAAAGTAAGCACGTCTTTCTCTCAGAGGAGAAAAAGTTGGAGGCTTTCAGGTTTTAATAACCCCTTTATAGGAATCCCACCCATTTCTGATTGTATAATGAATCCCCCACTTTACATCTGTGTAACATGGGTAAGAGTTACAAACCTGTGGCCCCATTCATCCATCCTTCAGTGTAGGAATCCTGCGTGTGTGCCGTACGATTTCTGGGAAGGTGCTTAAAAAGATGTATTTCTAGTTGTGCTTCTGTGATAGTCACTGGATTTATACTAAGGTTTATCTTTTCTTTGTGTTAGCATTTACTTAATCACAGATTTATTTGTGCTGTGGCCTGTTTTTGAAATTAATTGCCCACTAAATGTTGGTGTAGCTGTGATTCACGTGGGAAGCGCCTGAATAATAATACTAAAGGCTTGTGGAGTGATACTTGTTATATTATGGCTTAATGGAAGTGATGTGTTTGATCCTGTCTTTATCACTTTGCTATTAAAAGTATGGAGAGCAGGCATATAGTTGGATGAGGGAGTGAGAACTTAGTTGTGGGTTTTAGAGACGAGGAACTTAAACACCTCACTGAAGACCCTGTATCTACTTGTGCAGGGGCTGGTGGCAGCAGGCTGGTGGCTGCCCATCCCTGCCTGTCCCCTTTGCACCCTGGGCACTCACCTGTGCCCAGCTCCTGTTCGTAAAGCCAGGCCAGCAGGCTCATCCTTAACTCGACTGTTGCAGTGATTAAACATCTCTAGGAGGTTTTTCGCTTTTTTTCATGGTGGGGTCACTGTGCACATAGTCAGAGCCATTTTCCCAGGGTTTCTGCTACCCCAGCTCCCTGTTCCCAGTTGAAGTGATGCAGCCTGGCGCAGGAAAGAGGGCTGGAGGAAGAGGGTGCTGCAGGGTGCCTCTGGTGTTTTAGTGTCTGCTGCAGACGCTTGATCAGGTCCAGGAAACAGGTCTGCGCCCTGTCTTGGAGATACCAATTTTCTTGACCAATGGATTTGAAGGTCTATCTGTCTCTGCTTTACTATAGCTATTTATTGCCTCAGTATTTGTTTGGCAGAAGGTTTTTCTGTTTTAATACCAGCTCTGCAGTCGATTGCCAGGAAATTTAGAACCTGTGAGCGATTTCAAAGGCCATCTGACTCCAGTGCTTCCAGCAGGATTTATGTTTTTGCTGGTGCAGAGTTACAGTGTCATAAGCTTTTTATTTGTTCTTATTATATCATGGGCATCTGCAGACTGTTGAGTCCAGTTTTCTTCAGCTGTTTATGTGCAAATACATCTCTGATCTTGTGAAAGGAGGTCATTCTTTATTTCCACTGACTGCTGCTCCAAGAAAAAGGCACCCCCCTCAAAATCATTAAAAGAAAATGGAATTAGTCATGCCAGAACTGATGGCTGCAAAATGCATGCGACTAATGTTCATATGAAGGCTGAAAAAAGCTCTTGGTTATTTGGAGTATGCTCCTAGCTCGGTATCCGATCAGGTTTTATTCTGGTAAATCTGGCTTGCTGTGTGCAGTTTGCAGCAGAGCCTGGGGCGTGTTGCCAGGGCTGCAGTGGGACTCCAGAAAGACTTCATTTTATTTCTAATTGTCGCAAAGAATCATTTATTTAGCAGTTACTCTCCTATTCTGTTTCCTGCCAGGCCAAAACAGTAGCAAGTTCCCTTAGTTTTGAAATGGCTTCTAAAATTGTGACTTTGAGTGGAATCTGAAGGTTGCAGTATACAAGAGTTAAGGTCTGGTCCTTCTGCTTGTAAATGACTTGTGAATTCTGAGTCAGGACTTATTACTTAAACCTCTTTCTGGTTGGTTTCAAAGTAAATGTGTTTATTACCGTATTGCTGTTGCGAATTCTAACTACTGCCAAACGTAACAGAATAACTAGGTTTGTTTTTTAGAGTGCTTCACTGGGGATCCACCTTTTTCCTTTCTGGTTTTTTTTTCTTCCCCCTCCTTCTTCTTTAACCTGATCAAAAAAAAAAAAGAATCTCTTTCCAAGTGGCATGACATATACTCCAGCAGGAAAAAGCAAATTCATTTTCTAGGAACAGGTCAGGTCTTGCAAGGGCTGGCACCAGGCATTAATGAAGGAGACTGATGCTGAGAGGGCAGAGGGAGAGGAAATCCCAAAGTGATGTGTGTCTGTCTGTGGGTATGCAGTGGTGCTTGGTTGGTGTGACACAAAGTGGCTTGGCTGCTGGACTGCCTGGTTACCATTGCTCTGTGACACTAACGGGTCACTTTATTTCTGCTTAAAGCTTTAAAGTTCTGTCTAAGAACATAATGCATTAAAACAAAATACATCTGTGCCATTAATAAAAGTTCTGTAACAGAGTTTATATTGCTGAGTGATTAAAAATCCAATTTTATTCTTCCCCCAAGTTTTAGCCATGTTTTTTAAGCATTATCTGCAGATGTCTTCATTATCTGTATTTGCTTGTTG
This sequence comes from Porphyrio hochstetteri, assembly GCA_020800305.1. Classification (NCBI taxonomy): domain Eukaryota; kingdom Metazoa; phylum Chordata; class Aves; order Gruiformes; family Rallidae; genus Porphyrio; species Porphyrio hochstetteri. Next base: position 11,394,294 of record CM036916.1, on the reverse strand, counting down.
TGCCCTGGGCAAGCAAGAAGAGATTTTTGTGGGAAAGCAATATCCTTTGCAGGATAATACAGTGCAGTGACTGTACACTGCTGCTACTGCTGCTGCAGAAAGGATACATATGATGCCCGAGTCCTGGGCTGACAGCCTGCCATCGGAGCATACGCCATACTGGCAGTGCAACCTTAGTTTCTGTCTTCCTAGTATTTTATCTAGTGTACATCTGCTTATCCAAATACTACTGTGTTTGGCTTATGTGGGCTTTTTTTTTTTTTGAGCTGTCACTTGTTCTTCAGCTCAGAATAGCAAATGTCAGAAGAGAGCTACAAATAGCACCCGTGATTTCTTTGGGCTATTTATTTGAGGGCTCCTCTGTATAACTATTTGAAAAGGCAAATACAGAGCAGCAGTATGATTTTGTGAGTGCCATTGAGGATTTGTGCTTCTGTCATCCTAAGCAGGAACCACCATGTAGCAAAGATGATAAACCTTTTCTGGACAACTCCATTTTGGTCTCTTGATATGTATTTTTATCCTAGTACTAATCCCACTTTGAACTGGGATTTCTAGTGTGTCAGGGATGGAGGGGAACCTCTGTTGAGCCGCCTCTGCTGGTGTTTCTGGACAGAAACTACACTCGTGTTTTGAGGCATCAGTCCAAACATTTCTCCAACGTGGTCTTAGAGAAGTGCTCCTGGAAACATCTCTTCTGGGTTGTTTGCCAAATGTTTCAAACAGGGAGGTCTTTTTGAAACGTAATCTAGATTATTTTTGTAAGGAAAGGTGGTTGTTCTGAAATGTGTATCTCCCTGAGCAAGTTCTCTTACAGCATTTAAAAAATGAACCATACTGTGCTTTACAGCAAGAATGGTGTCAGCTGGCATATTATCTGTGAATTCTGGAGTTGTGCTTATTGTTGGGAAGAGTATTGGTGTTGACTCAGTTTTTAGTAGGTAGATTTAAAAGGAGCACTGTAGCATCAATGGATGCTCTACTTTCTGCTGTGTGTAGTTGTCTAATAATGCTTTGTAGTATGTAACTTCTGCACATATCATCTTGGATGCAGCTGTTCCATGCTAATTATTAAATACAGTGAGGTGGTGCTTTATAAACAAGCATTATTTCAGTTATTTCAGAGGCAGCAAGATGGGTTGGGTATCTCACATACTTATCTTGAAGTCAGCAGACTCAATGTCAGGTCTGTAAGTGTGTGAGGCTGGGATGCAGTTGTATAAAATCCTGAGGAATCCTTTAGTTGTGGGAGGAGCTGTGGAAGAAACAGGGTGGTCTTGTGGGAGGGGGGACTCTGGGTGTTGGCCTGCGGGATGCTCTTGGCGAGTCATTCCACTTCTCTGTGTCTCAGCTCCTGTCTATGAAATCATGATAATGTTTATCGTGCTTATTTGTGAAAAATCTTTGAGCTTTGCTCAGGGAGATGGCTATGTCCTTAAAATCTAGATCTAGGAAAAGCCAGGTTTGATTTCATTGTTGCCATTGCTATGAAATTACTCTGATGCTATTGCTCTTTTTATAAGCTTTTCCCAAAGGACCATATCAGTGTAAGCAAAAGGCTTCCACTGAGTTGTGTGACATGCCCTGATGTGCTCGGCCATGCTATGGAGCTGGAGTTGGCCAGGGCTCTGTCCTTGTCCCTGGGACTGTGGGGAAGGACTGTCTGGGGAAACAGAGACTATTTCTAGTGCTTTGGTTATTGCTATTTTTTTTCTTCTCTTCTCCTCCCTCAGCACAATCTGGCCACTAATATCTGTGAAAGTTTAATAAAAACAAAAACAAATACAGACTATTTCACTCCCACTGTAATTGCCAGCCCGTATCTCCCTCCATTATCCTTTCATCTTCTTTGCAGGCTGGCTAATAGTTGCTTAGTGATTATATTTAATGGCGTGAGAGCCTTTTAGTTTGGATACCCTGCTTTTCTTGCTCTATTGCTTATAGAGATGTTTACATTTTTAGCCAGAGCTATGATTTGTCTCCTATATAATTGCATGGAAAGCAGCAGTTCACATTCCTAGACGGGCATCCTGAATTTATTTTGATACCATTTCCTTTTTAATGCATTTCCCACACTCAGTTCTCCCCATATAATCTCTCAATTACTTTAACCAACTGCTGCCCTTTCTGTAGATTTATTTCTTTGCAGGGAAATGCCTGTCTGGTACAGTCTGTAGAGCTAAATCCATGGTAAGGGTGTTGTGATGGAGGAAACTGTGGTAAAGGAAACATTTTGCCAGCTCCTTCATATAGCTGGAGGATGCACTTTCATCCATACGCTCCCCTCATGTAGGTGCAACTGGTGCTTGGAGCACTTTGCTGGTGGAGCTGCATCACAGCACTGGAGCAAAGTAAGTGCTGGCAAAAGCTCTTTGGTGTTGGCTAACTGACTGTGCTTGGACAGGGTGGAAAAGTCATTTAGAAATTATTCACTTTATCATGCTTATTGGTGAAAAGTTTTAGGCTGGAGCTCATCCAGGGAGAGAGCCCCATCTCCCATCTTGCCTGCGTGGCTGCTGATGGAAAAACATGGCCTGGAGCAGCCCAACTGCACCAGCACATCTCTGGCTGAGGGCAGTGGGGAGGTTTTGACACAGCTCTGTGAGCTCGGGCTTGTCCTTGTGCTGCCCCACTTGTGAGGGGGTGGGAAAGGGGGTGAACATGCCAGGCACAGAGCCACTGTCTCGGATGGGAGCTGTAGTGTTTTCTGCAGGAAAAACATGCCAGTAAATGAGAGTCTGGAGTACTGTGAGCTCTGTAAGTGTGCAAACCACAAGTCTCTCATAAGGCTTTTATCTGTCTGTGTATTTTCTCTACTGGCACCAAGAAATTTGGAAACTTTAAGGAGAATCTGCAGTCTCAGTGTCTCTGGTGTAGCAGCATTGCTGACTCATCACTGCTTAATGCTGGATAAAGCCTTTGTTAGGGAATGAGGGATTTTTTTGTTGTTAAAAAGCCAGAAGATGTCTATTTTCATCACTGAGTTTGCAATCCTAGCAGTTGGAACGAAGTGAAATTCAAAGCTTTGGAGAAGGAGAAGTGGCTGGGGGTGTGTGGAGTGAATAATGATCTAATATGAGGCCTCAGCGGGGTGAAAAATGTAAAACTAGCATCTCTCCTGCTGATGGTTTTTTTAAAGATAAATTCACTAGCAATGAGAAGTATTTTAAGCGTTGCTGCTGTTGCTGATAGGAACAGGCCATTAAATTGCTACAGTCGACATTCCTTTGGGCCCTGGTCATAAGCCAAGCTGCCAACTATTTGTAAATTTACTGACAGTCAGTAAGCAGAATACAATATTTAAACTGTCAGAAAACTAATATCCACTCGTTTCATGGAAACAGCTCTGCTTCTCTTGGGCTCTGGCTTTTCATAGTGTTTGGTTACTGCTGTTATTTTCCGCTTCTCTGAACTCTCAAGACTGACCCAGGCAAGCTTAGGAGATGAAGAAGTGGCTGCCTGCTTCTCCCTTCCCTGTGCACCATTATCCATGGTCCTTTTTGGCAGAGATGCTCAAGGCTGTAGCCAAATTCCCAGGGCTTAGGCTCTCAGCCTTGCCATAGCTTGCCACGGTTGCCACTCAATCTGAGTTGGCTGTAAACGTGAAAGCAGACATCCACAAGTGGTAGCTATATATGATCCTTATGGGTACCTTCCAACTTGAGATATTTGATGGTTTTATATATGTGTGTGTGTGTGTGTGCTAATTTTCTGGGGTATGCATTCAGAAATAGTGGAAAGCAGTTTGAGAAAGCCTAGAATATAATTTGAACTTATTTATCATATTACTAAAAAGTTGGGAGGAAAATGGCAGAATCACTTGTTTGCTGCTTGCTGTTGACACACAGACCTGCTATGAATTACCCATGCAAAGACAGCTCTCTGTTGTGAGACTGTTACTTGAGGAAATCTGTTTTTCTTTACTGTACAATAATGTTATGGGTTTACCCAGTTGTGGACCTTCATTTGAAATAGATTTTTGTGTAACTACCTATGTGGGCATCCATAAAATATAAATCCAGGTGGGTTATCTCCTTGTCTTGCTGGGCAGTGGTCCTGTCCCATTGGAAGAAGGAGTAGCTGAGTTGGCCCCAAGGATGGATCTCCCATGGTATGGCTCTCCCATGATATGGCTCTTCTCTCTTTTTCATGCTCTGCTGTGGGGAAGAGCATCTATTTGCCTCTTAGAAAGGACAATTTCTCCAGGCAACTGTAGGCTTGTAGGCTTGATAAACCCAGAAGGGTGAGTTCGAATGTGTGCTGTGATCAGATTCCAGTCAACAGCAAAATAAGAAATTATAAATAACTTTTTCATTGTTTAATCTAGAGAAGTCTTTATGTCAGAACTCAGGAAAGCCCCTGTTCCATGCCAGGATTATGCCAAACCTTAATGCTTGGAGCAAGAGGGGGAGCGTCCCGATGGCAGCTCAGTACAGAGTAGCTGGTGACCTCTGCTGAGGGTGTTCAACTGCATGGTCCAGTGCCTGGGCTCAAGTTCCCAATCTGAGCCAGGCACTGCAGGGTTGGATCCTTTCCCCCTGTATGCCAGAGGAGTGAGCATGCCTCGGTCCTGCTGTTTGCCAGAGATTCTTCCCTTCAGATAAACAATTTTCCTTCTCAAAAGCAGCACGCTCCCCTGAGCAGTCCTGGCTTGGGTGAATCGCTATGTTCATAGAAAAAAATGCATTGAGACACTTGAATTTCCCACCATCTGTGCTCCTAGGGTGTGCTGCATGTAGTGCATGGGAAAGCAATGCTGTGAATTTCCACTGTCTCCTTTGAAGCTTGGCCTGGGTGAAAGAGCTAAGAAATCGGAAGGTGGCATGTGATCTGGAGTATCCTTGAGCCACAGCTGACATTACCTGGGCACGGAGAGGCCACTTGTGTGTGCTGTTACTGCTGAAGTGCAAATAAATATCATATTTATCACCATGTGCTGTCAGCATGTTAGAAATTAAGCCCAAAGCCTGCTATACCAGTAAGTGTTTTACCAATCATTATAGCATTTGTCAACATTATGGGCTGCTGTCTGTGCCAGTAATAAATGCGTGGTGTTCCTGCTAGAGTAAATGGTTTTTCCAAGGAGAAGGTGTATTTAATGAAGAATGAACGGCACAAGCTGTAAAGTGGCAAGATCAGTTATTTTTGCAACACAGTTGTAAATGGTGTAGAGCAATGTGACATGTGCTGTGGATGGATCCCTTGTCTTCTGACTCCAGAGGGTGTCCTGGTGTGCGCAAAGGGGAGCTGGGCAGGGCACTTCCACTTTTTGGCACATCTTGCATTGAAATAAGGAAGGTGGCAAGCAACTCGTCACTAAACCAGGTTGCAAATAGTCTGGTTTGTGTTAGCAGTACCTGGGAGAAGCGGCATGACTGGGTGAGCTGCTGAGCTGGGAATTTGCCTCCCACCCACTCTGGGCAGGGGTGTGAGGGCTGCACTCCCAGCTGCTGCAGCCAGCACAGGGTTGGGCATTCAGGGATGGCTTTGGGAAGGAGGAGAGAGCTGCAATGGCTGTTCTTGTCCCCCTTGGGCTGGCAATGCACGGCTTGACTTTTGGTTTCTGCTTCCTATATTTAAAAGGGCAGTTTTGATCTGTGCTCAGCTTGCCAGATGGTGGTATGCAAAAAAAAGGCCTGAAAGCACAGCGAGGGAGGGATGAGGAAGAATGTCTCTGCCTGGGACCTGGGGAAACTTGACTTCCTAAATTGTTCTCAGCTGTTGGGGAGCTGGAGGATGGAGTCTGGATTATGAAAATTGGGATTGTGGTATTTGTTAAAAATACATATCTCCATCCCACTTGAAGCAATGAGGCTTTGATATGAGTCTTGTATACCAGCTTTTTTTTTGATGCATAGTGGTTTTTTGTTTTTAGCCCTGTGCATGAACAGACACACAAGAACTGGCCATCACTGACTCCCAGGGCTGTTGCACAGTTTATGTGTGTGTATGAGAGGACTTGACATCCCTTGTGCAAATATCCCTCCTTTCCACAGAGGAGGAAAGATTTGCCCTCTGCACTGATTCTGTGTGACTTTTTTTCTCCCCTAATAGTACTTGGTACATAAAGGTGATATACAACCAGTGGAATTAGCTGAGATCCAGGAGGTTTTTTCACCCATGGGGTAGTGAGGGAACAATGAGATGTGATGAATCTTATGCCCGTATTACACTCCGCTCCCTGCGGTGTGGTGTGGCCTCAAAGCCTGGGGCTGGGTGGGAGGTGTGCTTGGGGGCTGCTGCATGTGCTTGGGTGCTTTGGACACACACCCAGCTTCGTGCATAATGGGCACAGAGCCTCCTAATTATACTAATGAGGAAAAAAATGAGATCTATATATGGGAAGCTGTAGTAATGGAAACCAGCAGAGACCTATGATGCCATGAGAAATCTGTGTGTGCTCCCGGAGGTGGAAGCTCTCTACCTGCAGTATCTTTGGTGTGAAGCTGCTCCTGACCGCCGTAGGGTGGGATGTCCAGGGCTGCTGCAGCACGCCAGCATCCTGCCTGTGCTGAGCCCAGTTAAAAAAAAGTTGCAATATTGAAATACCAGAAGAGAGGAGAAATGAAGAGCCAAGACCATTTGTTTGAAAGTCAGTGTGATTAAGGATTCAAGTGGAGTTTTAAAGCTGTTTGATTTAAAATTAGCTTAATGTAGGGGTTTTTTTCTTTCCTCAAGAAAAGTTGATGCATTATCTCCCTAACAAATGGCTCATGCTGCAGAAGAGAAGCATGACACCTTCTCCAGATCTGACTGTTCAACTTTATAAATGGCAGTGTCAGCTATCACTGTGTCAGCAAGATAAAGGGATGATTTTTCAAATGATCCAAAAGCATTTATTTTTCATTGTGTTTTCCCTAGTGTGAGTGTTCCAATTGTACCCAAAGCATTACTGAAACAGCTTACTTTGTAGCCACTGCCTAGAAGTAAATACTATTTAATTGTATTATGTATAAATTATGTATACTGTTGTACATACTGTGTATGTCTAGTATATGGATCTACACGTGGTGTATAGGTATTATTACTAACAATACTAATTACTAATTTTGCCATATATTAGATTTAGTAAGATTATACCTATAAGGGTACTGGAAATCATGGTTACTTTGTTTATATACTATGCCTGTTACTTGTTTCCAAACCTCAACTCAAGTAACCTTGAGACCTTCATGCCAAGGTGGTCAGAGGTCACTCTGTATCAGAAATGGCTCTTTTCCTTCTCTTCTTTACCTCCTCCCTCCTACAGTGAGGCACTTGGAGTCTTAAGGCTTAACACAACTCTGGATTGCATCTGTCTTTTGCATTTGTAGTTCTAAAAATATTTACTATTCCCTTTAGGAAAGAACTTTCAAGTCAAGGTTCAGAAGATCCTTTGTTACTGCTCTATGCATATGTTTAATTTATAAAATCTTGCTTAGTTAATGTGGTTTATTGACTTTAGGTCAGGGGACTGTTAGATCATCAAGCCTGGGCTGTGTAACCTAAGCCCTTGGATGCCACCCAGCCGTTCCTGGTGTTCAGACTTGAGCACTGATGCCTTGGGTCTGAGCAGTGTGCTGGGAACGTGGCTGTCATCCTCACCCAGCTAGCTACTCAGCTTTATTTTTCTTTCTTTTCTTCTCCTGAGAGGTCCTTCTTTTTTTTTTTTTTCTTTCTTTCTTTCTCCTTTCCTCTTTCTTTCTGAGATCTGGCTGCAAAGCTTTGTGTTTCCTGAACCTGCTCCAGAAAATCACGGAGAACTTCGCTGGGCCAAGGATTGCATCACTGCTCACATGGAACATACTGGTGGGGCAAGGAGAGGGGACATGGCCCCTACTGCTGCGTTGCTCCACCAGCCTCTCTGGGTGATCTTGTAGGACTCGCACACTGGGAAGGGAAGAGCAGGTTTCACTGTTAAAAAAAGCAATGTCAGGCAGCAGAATTTCCACTTGAAATTAGACTATGCATCCAAATTCATCAGTGTAGCGAACTGACGCACCCCGTATGGAAAGTGGTAATCGTGATGCTCTCTGTCATAAATTTGGACTTCAGCTTTGCAGTGAATCTCATGAAGTGGCAGGTACAAGGCTTCTTCGTGATCATCTTGGGGAAGGGAGGCAAAGGCAGTCCAAAACAGTATTTATTTCTCAGCAGCGCCAAGGTCAGGTTTCCAAACTATCAGTGTTGAGCATGGTGATGCCTTTTAAACGTGGAGCTGAGAGGATGATTCAACTTCCAAGTGTTATGCCAAGAAATGCAGAAGTGTGTTAAAAGAGATGGCCGTTGGCAATGTCTAAAGACAAGAAAGTTGATTTTATTGTATTATTGTTATTTTTTTTTCTTCTCATAGTTTCTGGCCAAGGAGCAGCTCTGGGAAGGGTTGTAACGTGGTAGGACTGACTTCTGAGCAACTCCTGGCAAACCAAAAGTGAACTGCCTTCACTTAAAGTGGGGAAGAGACTATCCATAACCTTTATATATAGAAGTGTTTCAAATTGATGGAGAGCACTGACTTTTTTTTTTTTCTGTGGCCAACTGTGCTGCTTTAAGTACATTTTCAATCCCTTAATTAAAGGGTGTCTGTCAGCCTTTCTCAAGTGTTATGTTATCATAAGCAGTGTAGTAATAGGTAGCTGGAGCGAAGACCAAATGCATTTCAGTACTAAATGAGATTTGCAATCTACAGTAGGTTAAATGAAACATTTTAATACTGCCTAGAATGTTGCTGCAGTGACAACACCCTCCAGTTATTGTAGAGGCTTGGAACATCTTGTTTTCTCTATGTCCTTTCCTCCTTCCCCCATCCATTTCAGATAGTAAGTCTGGAGCTAGCATAAAGGTCAGCTTCAAAATCTCATGATTTTAATAATTTTGGACCATGGTCACCTCATGGGAAGATAAAAAAGATCTGCTTGTGGGGAACTGCTTGGCTGATCATCTTTGATCGTGTTTAAATACAAACAAATTACCTTCTTGTAGTTTTAAACTCTGAACTTCGTTTTTGTTTTTTAAAATGCACCACTTTGAACAGAACATTGATGACTGTGACATCACTAGAGAGAAAGTATTTTATGTTTTTAAAGCATGTATGCAGGGCTTTGTACATGTGTGGCTGCCTGCTTGATGTTGCAAACTGCACTGCACAGCTCTGGGTGTGTTGGGGGGGGAAAAAAAGCCCCCACACCAAAACCTAGACTGAAGGGTTTTGTCACTGAGCTCTTTGTTTGCGTAGGGAAACATCTGTCTGAGATTTAATGTGCTGTTTGTAACACTGCTGTTGGAGACCTGTAAATCCTTCCCTTTTCTTCTTATGGGGATTTGATAATTTTTTTTCCCCTTTCCCAACTAAAGTGCTGTAGTCAAGTGTTGTAATTAGTATGTATTAATTTACTGATTGTCACTGGTGTAATAATAACGTGACAAGATTTTATTAATTCCATAATAAAATGCTTAAATATTGTCACTTTAAATTACATTAAAACACAATTTTCATATGTTGTTTTTTATGATCAGTTCATTATGATCAACTAATTGGACATGTTTTCATTGACACCATCCTTTCCTGCAAACACAAGCTGTTTAAAGCTTTAACTTCTTTGGTAGGAGGTTCCTAACCAGTTGGAGCTGGGGAGGGGAAGGTTCTTAGGCAGTGTTGTATGCACTCGTTGCGTGACGTACTGAAAATAAATGGCATTTTCTGGTACTTATTCTGTAGGTTTGGACAAAATGAAGTCTGTATTTTTTCCTCCCAAACTGATAGCATGCTTTTTAAAACCTGGAGTTATCATCCTTACTTTTGTTTCCTCACCACCATCTCCAGGGTCATAATTTTCATGCTCAGCAGTTCAATTTGAACTCCTGGGCAAAGTATTAGATGAAACCCGTGCTTTATATTAGCAACTAATACCTGGAAACATCCTTGTGGGTGTTTGTTTTTAAAGGATGGATTGGCACGTCGGGTCTTGTTTAGCATTCTTCTCATCTATAGCAATGTGCTTTGACAGGGCTCCTGGCAGGCCCCGGGGGGGAAATCTGTGTGGTGGGCTCAGGGGCACCAAACCCTTTATGGACACTTAGTGTTTGTCTTTGGATGCTTAACAGAGAAAGGACTGACTGTTCTGGCAGTGAGGGGTGCTTGGGTGCCTGCCGTCATGCGTGCAGGTGTTTTGGCACCTCTAGGCTCTGCTCCCTGTGGCTTTCCTGGAAGAATCAACCAGCTCCTTGTCTGTAGGTGATGCTGAGGAGTTCAGAAGTCCCTTGCTGTTTCTTGTGGCAGTTGCTTGAGAAATCTTTGAGCAGTGTCCAAACAGCAGAGCCCTCCCTGTTGGGAGAAAGGAGGGCTGCTGGTGCCCTGATGTGCAGAGGTGCCAGCAGAGCTCTGTGGTAGCGTGTGTTGCATGTGCACAGCCAGGACTTACAGGTCCATGGGGACTACAATATGCTGTGCTTCTACAAGGTGTCTAGGGTAAAACACCTTGGCAGACCTTGACCTGAGATGAGGAGGCAGTTGGAGAAAAAGAAGAACCCGGAGGCACCTTTAATTCCCAGTACATTGAACTTACTTCTTGTTGGCCTCCTGGGTGTCCCCAACTCTTCCCAGCGTCTGCACCCAAAGGTGCAGCAAGCTTGCACGGGGAACAGCTCTGGATGCAAAGAAGGAAGAGCTGTAGGCCAAGTTTGGGAGCCTGCAGGAAAGAAGGGAAGAAGATAAAAGGAGTGTTTTCTACTCTGACCTGAATATCTGCCAAGTGTGAAATCTTCACAGCTTAAAGCTAAGTGTTTTGGCTGTATCTGCAAGGCGTTCTCACAGCATGTTAGTGTCTCTCCCTGGGGGCACCTGTGCCCAAATGTTGTTCCTTTGGAAAGCGCTGCCAGTCTTTAAACAGAGCTCTTGCTACAGGCTACTATATAATAAAGTGGACTCGGAGCTAGTAGTGAATTTTCCTTCTGAATAAGCACATCCTCCCTGCTTCTCTTAGGAGCACACTTAAGGCTACTATAAAATGCACAAACCTATTAAATGTTGCCTCTGTAGATGGATTTGGTGGTGGGTTTTTTTTCCTCCAGATTGTGTACTGGGTCCCTCTGAGCTCTCATTACATAAATCAGTGTGTAATGAGTTGTGTTACTGTCAGGGGTATCATTTTGCAGTTTGGCAGCGGCTGCGGTCTAACAAATGGTCCCAGTGTGGTAAAGACCATTTGAAAAGAGCAGAAGGTAGGCTTGCACAGAGGTTTTACCTGCAGCATCCATCAGCAATTTCATCTCTTATCCCCTTATTATTTGTTTTGGTGTTGTGTTTATTTTGTGTTTTCAGGAGGCAGATTACTCTGATTTCTAGGGAAATATAAAAACCACCAAAGTTTGGTCAGAAAGCATTTGCAAACCATTGGGAAATCTGAAGTGTGTTGGCCAACCATCTGTACTGCCTCTAATTGCTCCATCTCCTTGCTACTCCAGCAAATATTCCACGAGTACTCTGTTCTTCAAAATAACTAACTTTTGCCAGACATGGGTAGATAGCAAAATATCTTCTGTTTATAACTGGTTTAGTTGTTAGCTGCTCTCTGCTTGGACAGGCAGGAACGATTTACCTGTAGATGTGAACCACATAACTGACTTGTGTGCATCTGGAATTCTGCTGGGGAAGTGTTCAAGTTCAGAAAATGTGTAGTGGGATTGGGGGAATTCACATTTCAGGACCAGTGTTTCTTGTGGTTTTGCATGTTGCTTCCATGCAGGCTCTAGTTTTTCTACAGCAGCAACAATAGTGAAATGAGTTGTTAAGTCTGAGTATATGAGGAAAGGTATAGATGAGGAAGGGGACCTTAAATGAACTGCAGTAGCACATACTTTGAAATATGATAGGGAATACAGTTTATCAGAAGCTACATTTCTCTGAAATTAAGCAAAGCAATCCAACATAAAAGCAATTTTTTCTGTACACAGGAGATGGACCATCTCATTTTTCAGTTTGGTGGGACGTTCCAGGTAATCATGGCTAGTGACATAACTGCAAACCAAGGGCTGTATGTTTCTGCAAAGCTCAGATGTATCCAAACTGTAATTATAAGAGGAATGCTTCCTTCCTTCAGAGAGACTTTTTTAATTTTTTGTTTTCTGTTTTCAGGAAACAAAAAGGAAATTAGTTCACTTGAGTACAGGATTTCAAATGTCAACTTTGTGATGTAATGGGAAACTGTTCTGGTGGGATTTGATGTTTCTGGCTCAAGGGTCATGTGTGAAAAACGGTGCCTTTCCCTATTAGATCCCTCTTGGCTGTGCCTGAAGTTCTTCTGTGACTTGGTATGGGACCTGTCTTAATTGCAGGGAGATGGTGTATGATACTGGGGGTGGACTTAAGCTTTTAAACATGTGGTCCCATGTCTTGCTTATCAACCTCCCTGTGAAACACGAAGTTAAGTTAAAACCGATATGAGCTATATGCTGGGAATGAAAACATGCACTGAGCCAGTGCTGGGGAGTTTCATGTCTGTGTTTATGAATGGGCAGAACTCGGTACATGCATTTCAGATGTCACTATTGTCTGAACAATTGCCACAAGCATAGCAACATCTTGGTGACACCGATATGTCTGTGTGAAATGGTAGTGTGTGTAGGCAGGGTAAAGCTTGCCCATGGATTTATGTAGTCTTTGGTGACCTGTTGTTAGATGTAGTTTTATTACCAAATTTGTTTTCTATGGATTAAGTGGCATTTGGAGCATGTCAATTTAGTCAACTGACGCTTTTGTTAATGATGTGCTTTAGTGAAGCATCCTGGTCTGAATGGGGGATGGAAATTGTTGTTAATTATGTGTAGTAAACATGGGGCTTTGGCTATTTGAAGTGCATGTAAACAAATAAAAAAATCCCAACTCCTTTTTCTGTGCAAGTTACATCTGTAAATTAAGGGCTGCTGCAATAACCAAGAGATTAAAGCAAGTAGGAGCGTGGAAGGGATTTATTTTGTTTGCAATTGGCCCATGTCTTGACTCCCCACACTAGGGAGTGGAGCATGCAGCCAACTGGACAAGACAAAAAGCTAAGTTCGAGGTTGGGACAGCGTGCTTTGGAACTCTGCACCAAAGGATGCAAAAACTCAACAAGAGGGTGTGTAGGATGGGAAAGCCCCAAGAGGTCTTGCATAGGAGCTTTCCCTTGGGCAGTCCTGCGCTTGCAGCCCTGCCTTTGCGCAGTGACCTGCTGAGGGGAGTCCCTCTTCTCAGAGACCGATCGGGGTGCTGCAGCCATCCAGTCTTGCAAAAGTGTGTGGAGCTCCAGCTTAGTTTCTGAAAGCCAGAAAGGCTCCACTCATACTCTGGTAGCTGACAATCAGCCATACTGCCCGTATATAATGTAATTGCTAGCATATGGGCCGTTTGTCTGACCACAAAAGCTTTTGTTCACGTGCTTTAAATTTTTAAAGGTTTGTCATCAGCAGAAATATCACCCAGCATGAAGCTGCTGCTTCTTTTGCAGCCACTTAGCTCTGTGGCACTGAGATGGAGTGCCACAAGCCTGCCGCTACTGGTCTTGCTGTGAGCTTGAGTGTTTGGGGTGGGGAATATGTGCTGATGGCCACCCCCTGGGTGAGTAATCAGTAAGTGGCTATTAGACTTTGGGGGGGAGAAGAAGCCAGGCATAAGGAAGCTGTAATCCTCTGCATGTCTTCACTGGGGACCCTGGTGTTCTTTGACCGTGGTTAGGGTCATGCAGTGCACTCAAATCTTCAGATTGCTTATTAAGAATGGTATGTGGCAAATAATTATGCCTGTAAGACAAAATGTCATTTTGTTGTGTCTTAGCAGGTTCACCTCTGTATAGGAGAAGTGCCGCCATGGTGTGATAACATTCTGGTCCCATCTAGTCATCCTGTTCTGTTGTTAGTATGGATCTTCTGGGGCAAAGGCTTCTGAATATTTTGTAAGGCTATGGAAATGTGACTGTGAAAACACTTGAAAGCACTTATGACTTCTCTCCAAATGATTAGGTTTCAAATTAACAATGTCCTTAACAGCAAAAACATGTAGTGCCTTGAATTATGAAGGAGGCTAAACATATCACACCATCAGCATTAGATAACTAAATAAAAACTGTTGCTTTTTTATACAAAGCATTCAAAGTTCATTATTTTGTCAATCAAAACGATTATATTTTCAAATCTTTTATTTAAAAGCTGCCTGCAGAATAAATGTTACCTGCTTGAGCCTACTAAGCTGTTGCCCTTAGTGAAGGATAAAGATCTTCTTGGTGCTTCATTAGCTGCTATGTGAAAGGGTCCCTCTTTGGCATGTCGGAGATGCGAAACTGGGAGAGACCTTATAGTCAATGATTCAAATCCCTATGAGCCACGAGGGATTGTGTCCTGTATGATACTGTCACAGAATTTAATCGAGTTGTATTCCATGATTTTCCATTTCTTCCCTCAAACACTCCAAACCTCCCTGCCTTGGTGGGTAAAAGCCTTCATAAGACACTTTAATCTCTACAGGTCCCTGTGCCAGCACTGTACGTAGGTACGGCCAGTATCCAAAAGCTGTGTGAGTTGGTCTTTATCCCTCTCTCGATCGTTCACGGAGACTGGTGTTACAGTGGGTGTTCGGGGAAAATGCCAGAAATTATGTCATGCTGTATATCTTTTCCTTTTATTAAGAAGGCTTTCCAGCATACATGTTTTTAACTACCCCCAGCCCAATCCTTTGCCTCCCTGCACTGTGGAGGATCAGATGGGACCTGGTGTGGCTGTCTCGCCTGCTGGCATTAGTCTGGGAGCAGATGTGTGCTCCTGCGTTTCTTGCGGATATGTGCTAGTCAGGCCACAGCTCTGATTTGTCTTGGTGTGGCATTACCTATTTAGCAGGATACAAAAATAGCATGTATCCTCCTGTTCTCTAACAGGCTGTCACTTTTTAATTGCTATAGAGGCAGCACTTTGAAGAATTCCTGTAATATTTTTTTTTCTTAAAAGATGAAACTGTTCTCTCTTGAAATATCATTAGTGGAGACAGGAGAAGAGAGGCTAATATGGAAAAAAAAAAAAGCCCTTTATCATTTCCTTGGGATAACAACTAAGAGCTTATGTTTGAGTTGTTGCAGCAATCCATTTCTCAGATTATTGTGTAATTAATCATCTTATTGAAAAAGGAGCGAAAACAGAGCTACAAAGTTAGCTACTTGACTTCTTTGGGTCATCCATCAAAATCCATCAAGGCTTTTTAGCTGCCTATCAACTGATTTCCAGCCCAAGATTCTTCCTAGCAAGTCTTCTGGTTCCAGGTGACCTGTTCTCTTCTAGGTTGGTGCCCAAGACAGGGAATTGGCCCCTATGTTAAATGTCATGCTAAAGTACTGTAATGCATCTTCCAAAGGGATCTTGGGAATTCTCCAAGTGGTTTGTTACCAGTGAAGATCAGTTTCACTTAAACCTGTCTGAGCAGCTGCTTTTTTTTCTGATGTGCCCTTTTAAAAAACCCTTCTAAAATAGACATTCTCTCAGCTCTGTCAGCTGAGAGAATACCCACACTTATTTCTGTGGGTATTGGCGATGAGAGGCAACAGTCAGAATCTGGAACTTGGGAAATTTGGGCTTCTTATGCCTACAGTTTTTGTCCATGTACTTCTCTCAGTAATCTTGGGTTCCATTTCGTTATGATTTTGGGGGCTAATTAACATGTTAAAGATTATTCCTGTGAGTACACTCATTTTTTATAAGTTTTTATCTGCTGGTATCTGTGTGCAGACTGCCTGAAAGATTATATCATTTAATTAAAGAAAGAACAAACAAGAGGATTAATGTAATCTGTGGGATGGGGACAGGAGACTGGAAGGGGTCAGGCAAGAGCTAGCACAGGGCCCATTTGGATTGCTGGTGAAAAACACGAGTGGTTCACTGCATGCAAAAGTTGGTAAATAGAAGTCCTTTAATTCTTCTGGCAAATAATGAATGGCAAAGTCTTGGTGTCAGGTATGAACGCTCTCATTTACATTTAAATAGTTTAGGTTTCCTTGTGTGTGTCACGCATTGTGTAAAATAATGTTCTATTATTGCAAATAGTACTTTTAATGAAAGTAAATACCGTCGTCACCAGTGTTAATCTGCTGCACTCAGGAGTATGTTTCCAAATATTGATTTCTGGTAAATGACCTTTATCAGTGTTGTAAGATTTTATTTGGAAAATGTTTCGTGTTGGAACCTGGAAATGTTCACTGCTGCTCTGGTTGTGTTTGTTAATAGCCACTGTCATCAATTTGCTCAGTGTCTTATTGATCCGTGAAGGATGGGACATCCTCTCCCTCAAAAGTTTAGGTCTGTGATGACTTGGGGACCTGCTGGGACTCTGTGGTAAATGCTAAGGTGAAGGAGGGGTCAGCAGGTCTCAAAGGTGTAGGATGGTGACTTCCAGGATATCAGTGCTGTGTGATTCTTGAAACTCTGGTGTGGGTTACAGCATGGTGCAGATAGTTGAAGAAACTATTTTGGCTTGCAGAGCTGGATGTTGAAGTGATTTCTCAGCTGGGATTCAAAGCTGGGAACTGAACTTTGTCTTCCAAGGGATTTTCTGTTTGTAAAACTGTTGCAGCTTATCAGGTCTGACTTTTGAAATAGCTTGCTCATCTACATAATTCTGCTATAAATAGCAGAATAAATGAACCTGCTTTTTAACTACGAGGTTGTTATTTCATACTGAAATTCAGGAGGCTTATTGCACAGTATGTGGGTGATTTTTTCCTAAACCCCTGTCTTTGCAAAAATGATGGTTGCTCACCCTGGGGTTTTACAGATGCTCTTTGGCAGTGTAAATGATCCCTTTGAGTTCTGGGAGCCTGTGAGTGACAGGAATAGTTAGGAAAACCTCACCCGGTTTTGTGTGCTTCCATATTCACTGTGAGGCTGGAAGGTAGAGACAGTCAGGACAAATAGAGACGGTTTTCTGTTGTCATTTTCACTCCCTCTGAAATAAAAAAATAAGTCTGAGTTTGCCAGTTGGCCGTAGCTCAGCAAGTTTGTGTTGGAGACAATTGTGTCCATAGAGGTGTCTAGTCATAATTCCTATGCCCCATAGCCAATTTTACTGTTAATCTAGATAGCAGCTTCTGCCATTGAGCCTTGTACTTAATTTATTGCAGAGGAAGTCCTGCTGACTGTTTGGCTAGATGGTTTTTCCTGTTGGGGTACTCTGAGCCAGGATCCTGGCAGGGATATTGGGAGTAATGTGCCTTGTATCTGCTGCCGGGTACCACCCTGCAGCGAGCCAGGAGCAGCTGATACAGGGGATTGGGTTACCGGTCAAAAAAGTTTGTTTGCTGCCTGTCGGGAAGTGCTTATCCAAAAAGATAAGAAACTCTTGCTTAGTTTTCAGATTAAAATCAGCCATGCACAACAAGGAACTGCTTAAAGTGCCTTGAAACTCAGTCTCTTGTGATGCCAAAGTAGCAGATGGCCTGTTGTCACCGCAGATGAAAATTATGTTAATTAATATATTACAAAACTGACTCCAGTTGAACATTTGTTTTTTATGAGTATGTGATTACCATATTTTCTGGAAGATGAATTTTGGGAATATTTGGATTGATTTATTTCTCTGAAATAGGTTTCTGGAGATTTAATGTGCTGTTTGTTTTGATGCTGTAACTATAAATGGATATAAGTCATTTGGTTGGTGGGGACACAGTTAAAGAACTTAGGGTAAATTAATTTGAAGAGTATGAAATACATCGTGCAGTTGTTGTAACCATGTGCAGAGCGTGCGCTCTCATCTGCTGCGTACATGAGCAACTCAGAGGTGGCTCCACCATGGCCCTGTCCCAAGGAAACAGCTATTTCCAATATTTTTCAGGAGCTAATTAATGGTGGGGATGAATTGAGTGAAGATCTGAATTCTTTCTTATCCATGAGTCGAGACCCTG
Source organism: Porphyrio hochstetteri (assembly GCA_020800305.1). NCBI lineage: Eukaryota > Metazoa > Chordata > Aves > Gruiformes > Rallidae > Porphyrio > Porphyrio hochstetteri. Next base: position 11,376,403 of record CM036916.1, on the reverse strand, counting down.
TGTGCACCTTTTTTCCCCTAAAGGAAATCTGTAGATAATCCAGGATGTTTTCAGGGGGCTCTTTGCCCACTGTGTAGATCTCCTGGCTGATACTAAACAGACTGTTAGATAGTGGGTGTTTCCTTGGGCGGATTTCACAAGCCAGGGCCAGCCCACGTTTTTGCTCTTCAAAAATTAACTTCTGCAAGGCCTGGAACAATCACTATTTCAGTTCAATTCTTCCAAATTACTGAAAGTCTTTTGAAAAGTCTTACACGATGCCTCTTGGAGGTCTTTGTATGCAACCTAGGAAGCTTTTATTTGCTTGCCCACGGAAGCATGTTGGCTAGGCTGAAGGTGGTTTTGACAATAGCCGGCACAGATGCTTCAGAAGGTGTAAATCCTCCCCAGTCGGCAGATGCAGATAATCTGTCCCCTACTGTTAGCCACATCCTGATCTCTAACAGATAAAGACTGGCTTAATCCACAAAGCATGAGCTTTAATATCCTTTACAAAAGCCGAATCCTAATTCACAAGGCTCTTGCCTAGTTTCCCTCCCGCCCCCCATGAAGTCACTGCCGGGTGGCTGAGAGCTGATGGGGCTGTCTGAAAAGCAAAGAGGTGTTTGCTGGAAGATGCTGAAGGCTGGCCACTGAACTGCCCTTGCTCCTTCTCTGCACCATGAGGAAGCTGCTGATTTTTATTTAATATTTATCAAATTAAAAATTATTTACATATTTTTTTATTCTTTCCCTCTCCTTGACTTGCCAACTCTCCTTTCCTGGTGGCAGAGTTGGTTTCTGGGGACGTGGCACTTGCTCGGGCGGTCTTTGTCCTGCGTGCTCTGATGCAGCCCTATTCCTTCACCTCTCTTCTGCGGGAAGCTTTTCTTCTCACCAAACGGAAAGTGCTACAGCACCCCTGCATTAGCCAGGCACTATGCATTGAGCAGTGCTTTCTTTTGTGGCCAAACCAACCTTGTCTGGGAACCCTTCCCCATCTCGCAAGGCCTGTCTTTGCTGACTGCAAGCTGGCGCTGGGTGGTGTTGGCAAGAAGCCCCGACAGCTCTCGGCTGGGCAGGGAAACCTGTCGGCTTTCCCCGCAGTGATGCATTTCACACCGAAACGCACATGCTTCCTGGCAAAGAGGGCTGTGCTGCGGCATCTCTGCTGCCTGCTGGGGAAGGAGGAGCCTGCGCTGGGACTCAGAAGGCTCTGCTGTGGGGCCCGGTGCGGCGGGTGAAACGCAGCCAGCCGCCCGTGCTGGCACAGGGGGCAGTTCTGCTGACAGCGTGCTGCAGTGCTGGTTTTAGCTCTGGAAAGTGTCTGGGATGAGGTCTATGAAGAGTCAATGATGGTTTGTGCAGACAGCTCTGTGCCCTTTCTAGCTCTCATCAGTTTCTCTAAAACCTGAACAAATGTGAGAACGTTTTCCCACCTGTGAAATCAGGTGTGACGCTCCTTTACCCCTCTCTTCATTCCCTGGGAGGTGCCCCAGTAGTGATGACTTGCAGCAACTTTATGTGGGTGATGCCTTGTGAGCACAATGTTGACCCTTCCCAGTTTTCCCGAATGTTTGCAAGGTGTTTGTGTGGAAATCACAGCAAACTATTTTGGTTTTATTTATCCTAGTCATTCTAAGGGCGAGATCTTTGCACGAATGTAACAGCATGAGTTTTACAGAGCTGCAAAATATGCTGTTTTAGAGTAACCCCAAGGGGGTAATGAGCTTATGTTGAAGGTTGAGGGGTTCTGGGTCTTTTTCCTTTTCTTTTTGGGGAAATGTGTTTGTTCTGAGTAAATTGCAAAGGACTCTGAACACTTGAGAGGGCAGCTTTTAATTGCTTTGTAGCAAGTGTTATTTTTCTTCACAACCTCACAATTAACCTACTCCCTGTGGTTTCCCTGCGTAAGTTCTGCTGTTGGTACAAATTGATGGTGCCTCTGCCTTTTGTATTGGGAGGAGAGGGGAAATTCATTCCCAGTGCCCTCGGCTTGCTAGAAATCTCTTCCTGCCAGGGTCTGTGAATCAAGTGGTGCTCTGGGATCATTTAAGGGCTGACCGTTTTTGTGTTGTCCTGAATAGTATTATGTTCCACTCCCACCCCCCTCCATTCTTTGTTTTTTCTGAAACTGAAATTAGAGCTCATATTAGTCATTAATAGGGTTCTGAAGGTGCAAGTGACTCAGGTATAAACCTCGTGTGACTTGTTGCACTTGAGGAGAGAGAAAAGAAGGAAAAAATTCCTCTGCTGGTTTGAGCTGAAAATGTGAACACCTGAACTAAAGCAGTGATTTATTGTATTTGAAGTCTGGATGGGGATTTATTTGCCTACTTTTGAAATCGTCTTTGAATTAGTCTGTGGCAGCCTTTATGTGAAAACTCCAGAGTTTCATTTTGCTGTTGGTGCCTGATCGGTGCATAATGGCAGCTTGAAGTTGGTGAGGAGATAGCAAATGTGTGTGGTTTGCACAGTTTCCAGTACCATAAATAGATGTATTTCATACTCAGGCATGCATTTGCTTTTAAGCCTTGACCCAGAGCAGCCCAGAAGCGTCTGTGTAAGCAGTCTCACTGATGTCTGCAGGCTGTGCTGCGCATGGCTCTGCCAGGCCTCCAGGTAGCAAGAAGCAGGGAGGTAAAATCCCAATGGAGAGCGGTGGGTTTGCATGCAACTGTGCTAGCACGGACCCACAGCAGCCTGTGTGCCCACTGCTGGGGTCTTGCTGCATCCCAGCACCAGTGTGTGTAGCTGCCAGGGCCAGGCTCTGCACTGTCTGTTTTTCCAGCTTGAACTCATAACCTCTGTGATGCTGGCAAAGAAAAGAGCGGAGGTGTGGGAAAATAGTGCCATTAGATACTGGTGTCTGTGTAAGCTGTTGGCAAGTGCTGTCTGAACTGGCAAGCCCAGCATGTGTCACTCTCTGCAGGCATGTAGTGGATTGTTGGAGGCTGTCAGTCGTCGTGCTTCCCAGATGGGATGAGTTGCAGATGGACACTCTGGTGGGGAAATTGCACACAAGCACGGGCATGCACCAGCCTTGCAAGTACGTGCTCAGAAGCGTCCATGGTTTGCATGTGCGGGGTGTCTTCGGGCACATTCAGAAAGCAGATATTGCTGGAGAGAGGACAATAAATCTCATGTTCTGAAGGCAGATGGAGAGTGCACAGGAGAAGAAGAAATGATGGCCAGAGGACTTTAGAAACCAGCCAGGAAAGATTCCAGGGAACATGCCCTCGAGCACTGAGAGCAGCTTCCAACGCTGAGAGGCCTCTCGAGCCTCCTAAAAAGACAAACCATGGGTAAAGGTTTGGAGCAATATTCAAGTCAGTCAACCAAAGGTTTTTCAGCCACAACGAACTATTAATAACAGATGGTTTGATAACAGAACTGGAGGTCAAAACCAAAGGGCTGCTGATACAGCACCAGGTTTGTCTTGCCTTGCTTAGCTAAACTTTGATGGTCATCCAGAGGGCTGTGAAAAAACATCCAGCCAGCTCCTTGCTTCACCCTGCAGGCAGTGACAACCCATGTTGCCTGCTTGAAGGAGGGCAGAAGACTTCCTGAAGACCAGTTTTCAAAATGACGTGGTCATCACAGCAGTGTTACATGATGCCATTTCTTTATCTAGATCCTGGACACTTTCTTTTAGTAATCCCTATAAATACCTGTGGCCATAGTCTGTCTTGCTTTAGGATAAGGTTTAATTTATTTTTTTCTCTAAGTTGTTATTGCTGCCCTTTTCCCTAGAATTTCTCACCTCTACATTGATAAAGAGATCTCAGGTCTGGGTTTTCATTGCTTTGCCCTCTTGTGTAACCAGTGAAAAAGATGTGCTGAGGATGTGTACAGATGCACGCCCCACATAGCTGTGTTGCTAGCAGAAAAAATAAGTGATCTCACCTTGTTGCAGAGAAGATCTGTAGGAAGATTTGCCCTTATCTTTCTTTTTTAACAGGTGGTGTTCTTCACTGTCTTTCTCAATCATGTCTTGCCATAAAGCGTGTCCATGCAGGGATCTTCAGGAAAATTGAATTAAGTTAACTAAAGGTGTGAATTTAAAAAGGATTATTTAAACCTCATTAAGCCTCTGTGTTTGCACACTTCTCAAAATTAAAGTTGTTGTAATTTGATTTCAGTTCACTTCACTTCCTAAGTGGAGTAATCTCAATTTAATTACAGCAAATTAATTGAGTAAATGTCCAAAGAGAGTTTTAATGCCGGGTAGAAAAGGAGTATTCAAGGAAAAGGAGCAAAAGAGAAGTTGAGCTTATTCAAAACTAATAAAACAAAAAAACCTCTTTCCAGTTTGAGATGTTGCAAGAACTAGACCTGATCCGGGGCAAACATTGTAATTGTTACCTTGTAAACAGTGCTATCACCAAGTGAAAACCATTTCTTTTGGCTCATATGAGCAAACTCCTATCAGTCTTTTTCAATTCTGGGCACCAGCCCAATATTGTGGAAGGGGAAAGTTAGGTGTATTGAATGTCTTCTCATTTTACTTCCCACTTTATTCATTCCTTTAGGAACTAGAGGAGATCTATGCCAAATAATAACCTGTTGTTTTTGTTTTACCTCCCAGTCTCCTTCATTCCTGTTTCTTAAGCAATATTTTTTCTAGTGTTTTTTTTCTTGAGGACTGCAGAGATTGGGAGGAAGAGGAATAAAACACATCCATTTTTTTCATGTGAAGGTCCTTATCTTCCATCTGTATCTGAGGTGCTCAGCCAGATCTCATTTCTATTTCATGTCCAAAGAAACTTGTGTCAGGTCCTTATCTGTCAGTTCTGTAGGAGGTTCAACGGCAGAGACGTGAGAAAAAGTGAAGAGGTGTCATTCATGACAGCAGGAGGTGAAGTACAGCGGAAGGAGGTTGTGTGGTGGTGCTTGGTGTGACCTTGAGTCTGACTTTATCATCAGAGAAATATAGCAATTAATGACGAAGCTTCTGTGCCTCAGAGGTAGGAATTGAGCAGCATTAAACGTTAAGATGTTTCATAAAACCTAGGAAGAAAGTATGATTTACAGTACTAAGACCTTTTACCTCTTTGGAGAGGGTGAGACACAGGTCTCAGCTTTGGTCATACTTCTGCTTTCCTTGTTAGATGAGTAACTCCAAGCGTAGGGATGAGGAGTTCTCTGAGTATTTTCCAGTTTCCTCCTTCTGCTTCTGTGTTTGAACAAATATTTAGGAAACTGGAGCTCATCCTGGGATAAGCCATGCTGGCAGTTTGTTTATTCTTTATCCTCTTACGGTATATTTTTAACAGTTGAAACAGGCTTAATGTGGGCTTCTGCTCAGGGCTTCCCCTTTGCTCCCTAGCATGCGGTTGGGAAGGGAGATGGGTAATTTTTTTGATGTGAGGATTTTGAGTTCTTCCCCATGTCTTTTCATACAGACCTCCACACAAAGGGCTTTTCTAAAGGGAGCAGAAATCATATGTTCTTCCAACACTTTCTCTGTCTCGGAGATGTTTATGAGCTGAGTGCCTGCCTCCATCAGCTTCAGAGACATGTTGTGGTCATTCATAAGCCAAGCTCTGCCTAATGGCGCAGCTTAGAAATACAGATGGAATGGTCAGGGGCAGAGAATGTAGCTTCCTGCAGTTTCTTTTATGTAGTGTTTATTCATTAGAAATGTATGATATCCAAGTATTTGTCTCTGAAACAAGTTTTTCTTTCTGCATTGTTGCCTGAACAGTTAAATCCAAAATCCATGTTTCAGACATCTCCTGGGCATGCTGTGCAAGAACTACAAATTTGGTTTTGTGTATCTTTGGGCTGACAGCTATGGAAAGAAAGGAAAAAGAGACACAGTTAAATATGTCTGTGTAGGAGATGATGTATGCTAAATTCAGAGAGTGTTTAGACAGGCATTTAACAAGAAAGCAAATACAATAAAGAGGTTTAACTTATTACCCAAAATTTTTTTTGATGGAAGAGAATAAGGTGTAGGTAAGCTATTGCTTTCTTAAGCAGCAGTAAATCATATGATGCACTTAAAAAGCTTAGGAAAAAAATTATGAGTAGACAAATGTACTTAGATTGACCTGTGTTAATAAGGCAAAAGTATATCTTACATAAGCAATTTTGCTTGTATTTTATTCAGGCAACTTATTGATGTGAAGGGAATGATGGTATTGGTCCTTAGACACCATTTAAAACTAATGTAATAGCTGATGAAGGTTAGTAGAAATTAATAAATCCTGCTACGTTTGATTTGTGTGTCAGTGGTACAGGCCAAAGAACTCAAATAACAATGAAGAGCTATCAAGGCAACTTTGGATTGGATGTTGACTTGTAGCAGATGCAAACCCTATTTCTTACTTTGAAGTTGAAGCATCTATCAGTCAGAGCCAGCAACCTTATATGTCATAGGACTCAGTTTTTACAGACTAAGCAGGCAAACAAATCGAATTTCCTCCTGTGTATGTTCTTCAGTTGCCTGATAAGTGGATTTCAAAAGGAGTTGCTCTTTGGCAGCCCATCATGGGCTTTTCTGACTTCTTCAGTAGTCAAATGAAATGACCAAAGCAATTGTTCTCATCATCAGTGTTACTGCCTTTGCATGTGGTGTGATTTTTCCTTTCTGAAGGATATTCTGCCCTGAGGCTCTTTAGAGGAGGGCAACATGGTGTTCCATGACAGTTGCTTTAAGCATCAATGAAAAATTTGTAGTATCAATTGGTAATAGTTAAAAGAAAATACCCAGGAGCATCTATTGCAAACCTGTTTTATTCTCATTTTAAATACTCCCCAAAGGTGCCCCCTAACTTTTTAAGCTTCCTTACAGAAAGCTGAGAGCTGACAGAGTCCTTGGTACATCATGTAGTCCTTTCTCTTGTTGGAAGGTACTGTGTACCATCAGGATCTGCTCTCTAGACTTCTACTGCAAAGCAAAACTGTCCTTGTACCTTTCTTCTTGAGTTACTCCCAGCTCTGTAACTGGCTGAATTAAACCATTTGCTGTGTGAAGGTGAAGGAGGTGATGTGTGGAGCAGCAGCCTGAATTCTGATGTGCTGTGAGAAAGGAAATTGGTTCTTCAGATGATGAAAGCACCTTCAGGAGGACAGACTACTTGATAAATCCATCAGTCAACCATCTAATGGGATTCAACTTGTATGCAACCCATTGTATTTATGTTTGTCAGATATCTAGGACATGGCTTTATTTTGTTGAGATGACACTTGAGGTGCATCAAAAGACACTAATTTTAATCCACAAGCCCTTTTCTTTTTTCCTACTGCTTCACTGTTACAGCTCTCATAAGAAACTATTCCCAAGTGAGGTTGGTGTGGTACTAAGCTCTTTTTTCAGGACCATTGTTGTAGGGTTTTAATGAACATTTTAAAATGAAAAAGCTTGAAGCTCTTTCATTAGACCACTGGGCATCATGAAAATCTTCTTAATGATACTGAAAAAAATCTTTAATAAGACATTATACAGAAAGAACACCAATCTAATAAAATATCTTCTACTACTGGCTGTAAATATAATTTCAGTAATCTTTGAACTTTGAGAGAATTGTGCCTACTGTTACCTCAAAAACTGTCTGGGGAAGAGTGGACACTTGTAAAAGGGCTTTTCCCTGCTGCATGTATAGCTAGAAGGAAGAATACAAAATGAAGGTCTGTCTGTTGTAACCCTTGGTCATCTATCAATTTGTTCTCAGAATCTTTTTGTCAAATGGGGCCTCAGCTCTGCAGTTTTCATTATTGACTCTTGAAAAGAAAAAAAGGTGCAGCTTTTGTCAGAACTTTCTGTGTTAATATTAACTTAAAGTGCTTGTTGGTATTAAGGCAAAACCTACTCTGTGGTACTTGGCTTATGCCATTTCTGAGGCTTTTACCCTGTCTCAGTTCGTGGCAGACAGACTAAGCTGCCTAGACATAGAGAGCTCTCTCTTGCTATGCTTCAGTAGGAGCTCAGTATCTTGAAAAGAGCTAGTGCCTTTTTTCATTTCAATTTGTGAGGCAATTGAAGGCTGGGAACTATATTTAGCAGCTGCTTTTAAGCTGTGTGTAAATTGTTTTCCCTTGTTCTCGTAGGTACTTTCAGCAGGGAGAGGTTGAGGTGCTCTCAGGAGCACGGGACAGCAGAACCTTATGCTTCTGCAGAATCTAAAAATGGGGGAGATTCAGTGAAAATAGGAGGAGGTGGCAGAGACATGGTGATGGAGAGTGAGATGACCATAGTCACACAGCTGTTCACTAGCAGACCTGTCCAAGCTCTCCTGATAGACACCCTTTGGGCTAGATTTCCATGGTTTTGTACTCAAACTGCTGCAAGGTCACTGTTTTTTTTCAGGGTGGTACTTTGGCACTGAGCTGGGAGCTGCTAGTGACAGTACCTGCTGCCACCTTTATCCTTACAATGCTAAAAAGGGAAAATAGCTTGTGAATAACTGGCTGACGTTTCTACAACTGTGTAGAGTCCATGGGGATCTTGATGTATACGAGGAAAGGGGAATATGCATATGTGAACGATGCCAAGCTTCTAGGAATTATTTACATATTTTATTTCCTACTATCAGCTAGACCAGCTGGTAGAAAAAGGAAGGTTGGGCTGGCTTGTAATATGGCATTACCAAATGGATATGTCTGCTTTCCTCTCTGCAGCACCTTGCCCGTTAATGGAAAGAGGCAGTCAACAGGAAAATGGGTGCTGATTGGCGTAAGAGTGGGTGCCACATCTGCTTATTTGGACTTCAGGTCTTAACATTTCTTTCTTGCCTTCCCCAGACTATGCTGGCTCTTTTTATGGAGAAAGCTGTAATGAGAAGGCAGTGAAGCTGTTCCAAAGAGGAGTTAGTTTATTCTTTCATTTGCTATTGTGAAGCCTTCTCATTAGGGTAAATTTCTTACCCCTGGAAATCAGATGCTGAAATATTGGGGGCTCTGCCTTCCAAGCCTGTTTGCTATACTTTAAATGCAGAGAATGTCTTCACTGTTTGTTGTTTCAAATACAGTCAGTACCAAAGTACAAACCCAGCTTCCCTCAGAAACCTCTTGAAAACTACTCTCCCTGTTACCAAAAGGATGTAGCCAAGCATCCTTGTGAAGCTGAGGCTGGGTTGGAAGACCACAGGAGGATGCAAGGAGCCTGGGAGCCTCCCTGCTGCTGGAAAGCTGAGCTGGCAGAGCAGAGTGGGAGTTGTGTTGCTGTTATATGGGGTTGGTTGATGTTCAGCTGAGCTCTGGCTGAAGATCAGTGATGTGTTGCTGCTTTTCCATCCTTTGCCAATGCTTTAATGAGAAACATTTAAGGAAATATTACGGAAATAGTTGCAATATTTCCATCTGCTCTATATGGCATAACCTGCATTTTGCAAATTCTGTAGTGTAGCAAGACAAAGAGAAAAGTTTTCTCATCCCTGGTTTTGAGCTGTGGTACAGTCCATGAGTTGAGCTTCTATCAAAATTAACAGAAAAAATGTTAATATTTAGAGCAAATAACATTTTTTTTTTTCATTTTCCTCGCTTCCCTTCTGCTTCTTCATGTAAACTAATTAACAGAAAAGCCTTAAACAAGCACAGTACCGAAGTAACAGTTGTCTTTACATATATTATTGTAATTAAAAAGCTTTTCCTTATGGTCTTTCAAATCAAAATCCTTATACAGCAGGGTCTCTCTACCACAAACATTTTCAGAGGTTTCATTAGTTCTCAGCGTACCAGCACTTATCGCTTTCTGCGCTCTCTCCTGAAAACTTAGAGACTGTTAACATTGTGAATTGCATTGCAGTGCTGTCTACGCTAATTAGTTTTTTTCCAGGCTTACTTTATGCCTCAGAGATGTGCTGCAGAAAAAACAGCTAGATAAAGAAAGCTATTACAGCACTAATGAATCCTTGCAGCTTGGCTGGAAGCGTAAGCTGATGGCAATAGGCCACGGGGCAGGGATGAGGTTTGGGTCTGACAGTCAACAAAGAGCTTGACCTCATGCGAGTGAGATGTGGCTGCTCTTCCTTATTTCTTTGGTTGTAAAACCAAATTAGGGCAACCCCTGCTTTGTGCTCCTCTTCCTGAAATGCTTTGCTGACTTCCTCCAGGAGGTAGGACAGAAGTATTCACTGTGGAAATTGAGGGCTCTGTCCCTTAAAATGTTGTGGTAGTTGGGGAGGAGGTGAGGACCTCTCGTTGTACTCTGAATGACTTTTTCCACACCTCATTTGAACTGTGGAGAACCTCTTGAGCAATGGAAAGGCTGGTTAGGAGCCCTTGGCTGGCCCAAAGATGAGGACGAGGTGCGGATCAGTGGGTTGCGATTCGGAGCTCTTGCTGGCAGAGGCACGATCCGAGGTGCAGGGAGCAGGCTGTGGTCAGCCTCCCTGCATGGAGCAATTACAGATGAAGGGGTGGATGTAAAGCCTTGGAGACCTCTCTAGTCTGGAGAAGCATTGGTCCCAGTGCCAAAGCTTGCAGACCTTCTGGTGCACATGGCTAGGAGCAGAGTCCAGCAGACCCTGTGTTTTAACACTCACTGGTTTCCCCTTTGTTGAACGGAAAGCGATGGTACCAGGCTGGTTACTGTTTAAAGTGTTTAATCTCTAGGATTGCTGTGACTCTAGTGCCTCTTAAGATGCACACTGATGAGGCAGTGGTGAATGTAATTCCCTCTGGCACAAAGTACTGGTCAGATACCTGCTGCTGTAATCAGGTCATTTACAAGAAACTGGATCAAATAGTACAAAAGGGAGAGGTGATTTTTAAGATGTTTTTGGGTTTTTAGCCTAAGGCTGTCAATCAGCCAGAAATAGTGTTCAGCTGTAGCCAGCATCTCTCTCTCTCTCTCAGATTATTGATGGGGAGGTTCAAGTAGAAGATGCATTCCCTGTAGCAGCCTGTAATTTTGCAGTGCCAGTAGCTGGGCTTGACACTCTATTCTGGCAGTGGAGGAATTAATCCTGTTTACCTCCAAGCTAAGCTCACCACAGGACAAGCAAGTCTTACCTCTGTCGCAGTTCTCTGCGCTACCAATGACTTTGCACAGTCAAAGAAACACTATCCTCTCTCCTTTGTGTGCTGTTGGCATAACATAGTGGGGCTTGTTGTGTGTTTAAATTTACACATAGCAGCTCTGAGCAGATAGTTACCATAATAAGACTTTCAAGAGCATTAACCCTTGGAACGGGTAGCTAATTTGGCTCTAAATCAAGAGATGAAAAAGCACAGGACTGTCAGAGGGAGAGGGAAAGCTTCATCAGAAGCTGTTTTGATAAAAACATTGTGCTTTTGGCAGAAGTCCTGCTGAGCACGCTGCATCCAGGACACACAGCTTTGTTGTTGTCTTTTACTTCTTTTTCTCTCCAATTGACATTAAACACAATAATTAAAGCAACAGAGATTAACGTGTCAAGCCTAGCTTATGGTTTGTCCTTTTATTTTTTTCCTTTATTTTTCTGTGAGCTACTCAATTTTCCCTTAATTCAGCAGATTGTGTCTTTTAAGGAAGGTTGATTCAACAGCATGTTGGTGGCAGAGGGAGGAAAAAAACCCTTGCTCTCTGTCTGGAATTTCTTCATATAAATACTTTGCTGTACATTAATGAAAGCAAATTATCTTTGTAAGCAGCCTTTCTTCTGGCAGTAAGCTCGACATAGCAGGCGTTTTGAGGCATTAAGAATAGAGATTTATTTCCAAATGACCACCCCAACTGTTCACAAGGATTCTTATTTTTATAATTAATTTTTCCTGTTTATATGTTTTACTGTCTTTATCTCCTTTGCTTGAGCAAAGGCAGCTTTTCATTTAAACACATGTACTTGCATTGCTTTGATTTTTATTCTGCTTGATACAGTAAATGCATCCAGACAGTAATATAATTCTTCTGTGGAATTTCTGCACAAAATGCTCACTGTGGCATAGTCTGTTAGTGAAAACAGTGTTATATCACAATAGCATTCTGATATGAGGAAAAATAAAGCCACTGATCAGTTCTAGAGCAAAAGAGTATGCTTGGGGCTTTAGTCCCCCACCTTGTTATCTTCCAGAGGCAACTTAGGAGGGCTGCAGTGAAAGCAGCCATAGCTCACAGGAGCCTTTTTATTGCTCTCTCCTTTGAGAGTAGATTTTTACCTGTGAGCAAGCAGTCAGCACTGCTGGAACAGCTGTAGCTACCCAGTGGAAGCACTTTCATTGCATAATACAAAACTGGGCTGTTGCACTTGAGGGGTGCCAGAGGTCAGTCATGGTCCCTGTACAGAGCAGGTCTGCTGGTGAGATGTTTCTGTTGAGAAAGGCTGTGGATGTGGTGGGAAGAGAGCTGGTGAAGAAGATAAGGCAAAGCCTTTTTCAGGTGGTGGTTGGCTCTATGTCAGGACATGTGTTGGTCCAGGTTGGCTCCACTTCCAATTTGCTTGACTAAGTCGAGTGGTGAGGGACAGACAGAAGAACTTGTGAGCTTTTTGCTAGGAGGGTTTCCAGGGTAAAGGGCAAACATCGCCGATGCTGACAGGCTGACACGTGTTCCTGTTGGGTTCCTATTTGAGCGGGCGGAGAGCAAAGCTCTGAACTCTCACTTAGAGGGCAGAGCAGAGCTGGCAGCCACCACCTCCTGCCTGACAATGTCTGTGTGGTTTATTACATTAATGTTTCACTTGCCCAGTCCCACCTGAGTGGGCGCAGGCCATAACCAGCTCCTGATGGATGTCTTCCTACCAGACAGCATTTGAGGGACTGATGTAAATGGGAGTGGAGGAGGCTGAGTTTTGGCATGAGCTGTGTTTGTTAGAAGGGAACACCTGAGTGCCCCTCTCCTGGTACTTTTGCTTTGGTATATTGTGCAGCAGAAAACAGGAGCACTTCTTCGGTGATCCCTAAGAAAATCACTGTGCTTGTCTGCTAAGTCCTGGTTAGCAGCATCTCAAACTTATCTCCATTAGGCATCTGATGAATGACCTGTAGCAGAGATGCTCATCTTAAGGTTTATAATGGTATGCAGCAGGTAGAATTAACAGAAACCAGTCTCTCCAACTTGAGTCACGTTGCTTTATTATCTGCAAAACGCACTCCCTTGCTTTGCTGGAAGCCAGAGCATTTGCCAGCCTGGCTCTGTGCGTCTCTGGGATTTAGTTTCCACTCACAAAGGCTGACTGCTGCTATGCAGACAGAAAACCACAAAACTTTGATTTTAGTTGGCAGTCATACTTGGACCACTGTAAAAGAGAAAATGTATTTGGACTGTGTCTGCCCATAACTCACCCACCCCTCCGCACTTTGACTTCAGAGAAGAGATCAAGGCAAAAGCTCTGCTCTGGATTAGAGTTGATAGAGCTTTAAGATGGACCCCTCTGCAAAGAAAGGGCAGTGAATCTAGGGAAGTTTTGGCATGGTGTGTGGCCCTGGATGTGTCTTAAATGCAATTGCTACTGTAACTTAGGGAGCTGAAATTGATGATCTTTAAAATTTAGCTAGTTGGGTGCTGATCAGTAACACACCCCCAGGGAGCTTGGGTGGCCCATTGAGCAAGTTGTTTTACAGCCACTTTGGATATACATCCCAAGAACTTGTCCCATTCCTCACAGCAGCAGTATATACTTGCTCCTCCAGGACTCGTTCCCCTGGGAAATAACAAACTTCTGCCTTCACTCTTGGCTGTGTGCTCTGTCCATGTCGAGGTGCACAGACTCACCTTTCTGACCCCTCCACTGTGCTCATTCCTCATCTGCTTTGTATGACCAGGATGATGAGAAGTCATTCAGCTGAGCATGGGCCAAGTTCAGCACAGCTCAAGCAGTTACAAAAGGAGGTTGTGTTCTGTTGTTTAACATGGGGCAAACAGCATCGCAGGTGTTTTGGAGTCGAGGAGAAGATGTTCTTACGTCCTTATCTGCAGCTCTTTCCAATGGGCTGCTTTTCATCTCATCGTTTCGCAGTGTGTGTTGGGTTCGTTCCTCTGCAGGCCTTTCTACAAGGGGGCTTTAAAAACCCTGGTTTTTTGAATGTAAACTCCTTTACTCTTGCCACACACACGCATGGTGTGCATGCACCCACGCTCACTCTCTTCTGGCAATGCTCAATGTGTTCTTTACAGAGCAAGCTATTTTGTTGTGATCACAACAGTCCCACACGTGACTGATGTCACTTACTGTTGGGAAAGTACCATCACTACACTATTCGGTGCATAATCAGGAAGAGACTCCCCTTGCATCCTCTCTGCTTTTTTGTTGGAAAGCCTTTTTGGCGGTTCAGTTGTTGCTGTTTTCTGTGTGCTGGGCTCTTGCTGGCACTGCAAAAGCGAGACAGGGGCTCCCTCTGGAGCCAGCACCACCGTGAGTGACTCCAGGGACTGGCTCTCGCTGCATCTGTCGTGGTTTTTGGCTAAATATTTCAACTCGGGCAGTTCTTTGTTTCAGTTTTAAGGATGCCTGTTGCCTGCCCAGTCAGCATTTGGTGTACTTGGAAACAGTAATTAGCTCGAGAGCTCAACCAAAAGTTGTACAGAGACATGGGCTCAATGATCTGTAATTACCTTTTTTTTACACCTATATTTATCTATCACCTTCCACTCCAGTGGTTTCTATAGAGATTCACATAATGTCATCTCCTTTAACAATATCCAGCATGGTGTTCCTATGGATAGATTTCCCTGAATTTGCCTGGCTGTAAGTGGAAGTGCCCCTTGTCTCGGGGTAGCCTAGTACCTCAGCCACTGTGCAGTGAGAGCAGCACTGCTCTTGTGCCCAGAGCCCCGTTGAAGTGCTGTGGTGTTGGGATGGTCCCAAATGATGAATATAACTTGCACTGTTGTGGGGTTGTGTTTTTTTTTCTTAAATTCACTATTTAAAGTAGTGATTGTTTGCAAAGAAATGCTTGCATCCCATATGGGAAAGGAGGGTCAGCAATTAAATGGGGCTGTATGCTTTGGATTCATCATAGCCAGGTGTTGCTGTACTGTGTAGGGACCTTAACTGGGCTCCTAACATTAGTGTCACTTTACAGATATGTGAATAGCTGATGATCCTGCCTTGGACAGCTTAAGCACATGCGTCCATGTGAGCTCAGTCTGAGCGAAAGCTGGCTTGGAAGATGCCCACCAAAGGAGATGACTGGCATTTCTGTTGAGTGTGGTGGGCCTGATGGAATTCTAGTGGAACTGGGCTTGCTCCATAACTGCTTCATGCTGCAAATGATGCCAAGTGTGTCAGGCTGGAGCTAGCTGAGAGGTCTAGGGCTCCCTTGTCTCGCTTGTCAGCTCTTTTCCTGACATCAGCCACTGCCAGTCTAGGGCTGAAACAAGTCTGGTTTGAAAGCTCTGAGTTTCATAATTGCAGCGAAATGCTGCTTCTGCTGGGTTTGCTGCAGACCTGAAGTTTTTAGGCTTAATGGTGAAACAGTTTGTGGCCAGTTAAGCCTGAAAGGAAAAGGGAAACGCTTGACAAGCAATTAGGGAGAGCAGTGGTGGCTGGAGGAGGGGAGAGATGGCTGGGGGAAGTTTTGAAACCTGTTTGGACCATGTAGGTTGAGGCTCATGCTTAGGCTTGCTGGGTGTTAGTTGAGTCCTCAGGATCATAGATTATACAGGGAAGGGTTGTGGTCGTTCCTGTGGATGTCTGCCTGCTCAATATGTTCTTGGAGCAAATGGGCAGAGGTGCACTGGGTCTGCTATGGACAGTCCTGTATCCAACCATCAACTTCTTTCTAATGAACCAGTCTCTGAAGTGTCACCTCAGATATCACCTCTGTGCTGTTGTCTGCTAAGAAGATGGTGAGCTCCACAGGAGAGACAGGGCAGGTGGTAACTCTTAAATTATGGCACCATCTTCTGGAGATGGTAAATGAACTCTGGATTTGTGATGGTGCACTTTTGCTTCTTTTGTTTTGAAACACAGGAGACAAATTATTTGTCTTTCTGACTTCATAAGATTAAGGCAAACATTGATCCTTACCTTCTTGGCATAGGATCCTCTCATCTTGTTGCATACTAGCTCCTGAAGACCCTCCCTTAGCTAAGTGCTTTCCATAGGCGTGTGTTGGTATAGGAATGACCCACAGAGAAGTGCAGGTTGTAGCACACAGCAGCTGAGTTCCCAAGGCACTACCGGGACAATTTTCATTGTGCTCCTGGTTCTGGCGTCAAAAATGTGTTCTCTGGTAGCCACAATTTAAGGAATAACTGCACATCAACCCTCTTTTTGTGCCAGCCAGATGTTGGTTTTCATACCCCTTTGCTGGCAGGTAATTTCAGCATTAATAGGACTGTTATATATTTTGGTTTATGTTCATTGTTCTGCTGAGGTGGATGGCTGCTGTGGTGGTGGAAGTCCCGCTGAATTCATCAGATTTTTTTGCAAGCTGAATTGTAATGGTTGGTTTCCTTAGAGTTGTAAACAGCAATATTTCAGCATAAAGAAAAGCCTGACACAAGTGCTGAGTTTGTATTATCAATAGGGTTTTTATTATCAACAGCCTTTTGTGGTGGCAAGGAGTAGAAAAGGGTCATTGTTAATTGTTTCATGATACACGGGCCTGATGTCAGGCTTGTAGAAATCTGAGAGCGACTGAAGAGAGCAAGTTTCCTTTGAAATGTTTTCCAAAGGTCTGTTAGCAGGTAAATTGATGTGGAAACCCCTGAATGAGATGACACAGAGTAAAGAGCAAGGTATTGGAGCCAATATTGGCTGCTCCCTATTTGAACAAATGTATTTGCCAGGGGAAAAATATCACTCTTTTCTAATCAAAGAAGGATAATAACTAGACCTGTGTTTGAATCGTGTGCTTTCAAAGTGGTTGAAGTAAAAGCCACTTTTTCCTTTTAGGTTGGACATACTTAATGTATTCCCCAGCAACTTGTTAATGTAATGTGGAATTTTATATTGTTTTGTAAAGGAATACATTTTATTTGTAAGGTTTTCAGGAAATGATAATGTTTGTGGTATATAGTATTGTGAATAAATGAAAAAAAAAAAATCCTTACAGCCTTCAGTGGCTGTGTGTTATAATCACATGTTTATTAAAGCAGGGGATGGACTGTCTTCTGTGTTTTGAAGAATTGTAGCAAGAGGTGCCTGGGTCTAGGCAAGATACTTTTACAAACCTCTAATACGAAGTAAGGACCTTTCTGCAGATGTACCTTCTCAGTTGATGTGCAGCATTTGGAACAGAAATGTGCTGCTGTCCTGTCTGTTTCCAGTGTGTTCTTGACAAACACAGCTCAAAAGTAAAGCTGTCAGGGCAGCATATGTTACTCTGGAGTTTAAGGGAAAGGTGACTATGTCTTTTCCAAGAATCTTTTAATATTGGTACCTTTGAGTGTGGTGTAACTGCATAAATCACTTAGGAAGAAGAGCGATGCGGAGTTGGCTCTGTGAGCAGTTTGAGGTTGTAGCTGACTGTTCTAGACAGCAGATGCACGAAGTACCTTTAGTGGCCGCTCAGCACCAGTTCCAGTGAAGAAATGACTGGCCTGTCCTATGAGTGCTTGTCCTGGCTCAAGCTGGAGAGCGCTTACTGACATTGCGCGGTTTTTAATCTTTATGCTGGCTCTTCCCTGAGCACTTACCTGCTTCATCCCCAGCGCCGTTCTTCCCTCGCTGGAACAGCACCTGCTGTGAAACAGGAGATTTCGGCTTTAGGTTTTTAAAAAGTGCCCTCTCGTGGCGAGCAGCAGTTCCTGCACGCTGGGTTTATGAATTAATTTACTTGTGAAAATCCTCTGCCAGAATACAGATGTTATGGATTTCTCTTAGTCCTGTACAACGTCTGACATTCATGCAAATAAAGATTCCTCTTTCACTCTTGTCTCATGACCTTGATGGTTTTGCTTAGGCTGGAAGATGAGTTCCTTAGTCCCTAAGGGATGGTGGGGGAAACCCTCAGAGATTTGGGGTGTTGAGGCAAGAGATGCCAGCAGCTTTGAAAGCTATAGCCTTTGGTCATTCAACTGGCTTTTGTGGGTTAGATCGTATTTAAATGTAAATACTGCAGAGACTTTATCAGTGACTTGTTCTGATTGTTTATTCACATCGGGTACAGTCAGGGATGAAAACTGAGTTTGCAAATCTATTAATTGAATTGTGAAGAAGCATTAATTTACATTGAAAACAGCAACAATGCAGTCTGAGACCTTATGTGCTGCTGGCTGTGTGACCCTACCAGCTCTGAACCTGTGACCAGGAGTGCTCCACAGTGGCTTGAAACACAAGTGGCATCTTTATAAATCTTTACTGCTGCCCTGTAAGACGCTCGGTCAGTTAGGGATATGAATGCCAAATAGGATTCTTGGGGCAAAGGAGCATCGATGTGACTTTAATTTGTAATTTTGATTATTACTCAAATGAAAAACAGGAATCTGCTGAATGATAAAAGAATTCTTTGTTAAAAGCTTATACTAAGCAAAACACATGAGCAGCCTGTGTAGCACAGACATGTTTTTAAGAGCTATGCTAGAGGAGGTTTGAACTACTCAAACTTGTGCTCCAGTGTCTTACTAACTTGTGTCCATAACCTGTGTCTGTAACTCGACTGACTAATCAATATATTAATCTGGAATATGACTGTTTCTGATTGATCAGGCTGAACAGTGAATCATCATAAATGCTAGACAGGAGAAACGTTGATTATTTCAGTCTAGGACAGCTAAAAATACTTCCTCTAAACCTTTCTGGAGGCTAATTGGGACCCTCTAATGTCAATTCAAGAGGAGTTGAATCAATTTCTTCACACGTAGCTGTACAGCAAGGCTGTTTGCATTAATACTGGCAACATCACTGGTTGGTGATGGAAGAGGTCATATCTGCAGTAATGTGTGCTGGAGCATAAATTGAATAGTGGAGATGAAAGGGACGCTCAGGAACTTGCTACTGTTGTGGAATTTAAGAAATTTACACTGCTTCCAGCAATCCATTTAAAAGTCAATGGCTGGAAACCAAATGACTGAGAGTGTGTTCCTTGGCCTTAAAGGCATCTTTGAGTAATTTTTCATGAAGTGATTAGATAAGGGAAGAGAGGGGAGCAAGAAATGAGGGGTTTTTTTTTTTTCCTATCCCCTTTCTCATGAACTGTGCTTTCAAAGCATAATACAACCAGGAGTTCCCTTTTAAGAGGATGTAGTTTACACGTGAGTATTACAGATTACACATTGCTGTAACGTGAAGGATTCTCACAGAACTGAAGAATACGGTGAGAACTAAGACACGGACCTATTTGGAGTCTCAAGTAAGAGACAATGCACTGCCTATTTTAACTCTGACAAGCCATAATCAGAAAGGATGCTTTGTAAGTCAAAACCTGTATTGCAAACTCAATACCATAAACACTGAAGAGAATGTTGCGTATCATATAACTGATGAACATGGTTTTGCCTCTCTCAGCCTATATGTATTTTAAGCACGTGTGCCACACTCTCTTGAAAAGCTGCCCGTGTTTAAGCTCTTACTTCAGGTAAATAGGAGATAAATCAAAGTGACTTCTTGGTCTTTGAAAAAAAGATGAGCTGCCTGACATTTACGGTGTAGGAAGGGCATGGAGCAGGTCACAAGCAGATTTGTGGTGAATTTCTATCTTTTATAACAGTGTTTTCTAGCATTTGTATCCTGGAGCCATTCAGGTAGTGGATTTGGGTGATGCAGACTGAACCTCTTGTGGGCTGGAAGCCATGATTAAATTCCTGGAAGAACAGAAGAAAACACTGTTGTGAGTCTGTAAAGCACATGCTAGTTTTACTGTCGAGTGTCATTCTTCCTAGAAATGCAGACTTGTGTGATCAGTGCAGAGCTGGGTCTGCGTTCGAACAAGGCGTTCAAACATCGAGTGGTAACAGGAGAACCTGGAATTGAGAAGGAGGGTTTGTCAGGGGAGATTAAATGACCACTTGTTAACTAATCGCACAAGTGTTTTTCATCTGCTCCTGGCTGTAGGCAACATAGAAACATGGTTTCTATTAAATCTGTGGTTCCACTGAGGGGCACCAGCTTTCGTAGTTATCATCTTTTTTTTTTTTTTTCCCCCCTTGTATTTTTCTTTTTATTTTAGTCTGATGGGTGAAGCTGGATTTCATTATTTTAGTGGTATGTGTGCTCTAAGTTCTTACGACCCTGCCAACAAAATTAAATCTTCTTGCAAACTGCAACAATTGCAACACATGTGAAGTTTTATTTGTTGGTTTATTTTTTAAAACTGCTTCATTGTATACCTTTAAAAAAAAAAAAAAAGATAAAGTTGCATTCTACAGAACTACTTTATTTCCAGTTTCGTGTGTGGTATATTTATTAGTTCTAAATGAAGATGATGTTGGCTATAAAATGGGTAATCTCAGTTTTATATTTAAAGCTATTCTGCAGATTTCCCAGCTTTATGGTCTCTATTACTTTTATTGCTATCATATGAGTGATGCAATAATACGTATTTCTGTCATATGGTATTGGGATTTTTTTTTTCTTTTTTTGATCTCTCATGAATAAAATGACAAACCTAAATAATATTTTGATTTCCTTTCCTGGTCCTAGTGATCTAACTTCATCTGTAATAGCTTGTTCTGCATTTGTACTCTCAGACTTGCTTTGCCAGTACTGTTTGCAACCAAGTGAAGGGAGCACCTGATTTTAATGGGCAAAGTAATCCTATGGAGTACTCAGATTAAAATCTTTGGTTGGTTCTTGCATCCTGGGAGTGTAGCTGAAGCTCTGGCATGGTCTCCATGTAGCAGACACCAGTGAGTACATGTAAGACTAAAAGCTCTGTACGTTGTATCTTCTCTCATCTCCGTGAGACACCTGGAAAAGTATTTTTCAGTTTTCTACAATTTTCTACTCAAGTACAGCACAAAATGTAACGTGGATATATCTGCAAGTCCAGCTTGAAATAGGCAGATACCTGCTGAAGGACAGCACCTTCATATGTGGTGGTAGAAATCTTTCCCTATAGCGTGTTTCTTTACGTGATCCCATCCTAACATTAGCTCATCAAAATAGGTCTTACTGCCTTGGGTGCCAGCTCATCAAACCAGGTTAAGTATGTATTTACACTTCTCCCAGGTGAGAAAGGCATTCAAGCATATAATTAATTGCTATCTAAATCGGTGGGATTTAAGTACAAGCTGAAAGTTACACAGACATGGAAATGCCCTGCTGAACAGGGAAGGGTCACTGGATGGAGGCTGAGAGGCCCATCTGTGTTTTGCATTTTGGGCACATGTGATGCAAGAAGCCAGGTGTGTAAAAGCAGCCCCTTGCCATCACACCCGTGCTGCCTACTCTGCTCTTGGAGCATTCCCGGTGCTGCCAAACCAGCTGCTTATCACAATGAGGGTTTTTTTTTCCTGGCCTTTTATCCCTTGTGCCTTGGCCCTGGTGAAATACAATCCCGGAACAAGTGGAGCTGAGCCAGCACCACCGAGGCCCAGTGAAGGGCTTCAGCTGGCACTGCCCTGTTAGCCTGGACCCTAGCCTGGAGCTGCGGTGACACCAGAGGTTTTCCTCACATCAGGCTGGCAGTGAGCTTGCTGCCTAGATGAGGATTAAAAAGCAGACTAGAGAGAGCTGCCTAGTTTTGGCTCCATCTGAGTTAGTGCTGCAGTTGTTACAGATACAGCTGTGCAATGCCCTCATACAGGGGTAGCTGCAATGTGGCAAGGCTGCCTTGTAGCAAACCTGCTCTCCCAGATGAGATGGGGAACGGGCTATTAGTGATAGTCACCTCCCTATCACTACCCTTGTGTTAACATTAGAGGCTATAACTAGTGTAATTGTCTTGATTTTTAAAAAAAACAATGCTCCTCCCGGTATAATTATGTACCGGTGTATGGAGGCCTTTGAATGAAAGAAATTCTTAAAACTCACACAGCGTTGTGCTTGATCTCTTGTTACAGTTAAAAACTAGTTAAATAAACTCTTAAATAGTGGGGAGTGGAGCTTGAAAGCATCTGTGGGAAATCTGAATCTATGCTTTGGATTTTTTTGGTCAGCTCTGATTTAACCCTTCAGTGGACAGACACGGTTTTCAAGCTGTGTGTGTGAAATTCAGTCTGCTGTTGCTTTTTAAGCCACAAAGGTTGAAAACTCCATGGGACTGGCTAGCTGGTGCTGGGTCAAAACCTTTGCTTTCACAGCAAAGAGGAAGAACTCAAAGATGGCAACACTACTGCTGTCAAAACAGGATGGCAGGTCTGTAATGATTTTGTGGGTGAGGCCTGTTTTGCTATGATTAACTCTGTCCGCTTCCCTGTACCTTCTACATGTGGGAGTTAAACAAGGGCAGGATCCTTTGCCTGGGCAAGGAACAAGGCTGCCTTTGCAGGGGAAGTTTGCTTTCTTCCTCTCAGTGATGGTGAGAGCAAGAAGTGGCCATTATGCCTGCAATGCTTCCTTTCAACCCTACCTCTTCCATTGAGGTATTTCAGTAGCGTGCCTGGTCAAACGGGCATGTGCCTCGCCTCAGGAGCTGGAACCAGTGCTCAGCTTCACTCTGCCTTCACACACGTGTGTTACTGCTCTCTGTAAGTTCTGTGTCACATGGAGCAGGAAAAGCTTGAGAGGATGAGGCTCTAAGGAGCATCTTTGGCATAGCTGATGGTTTCCGCTTGCAACAACGTGCTTGGAAAGAGCTGGGCTGGTGAGGAGTGAAGGAGTCAAAACAGGTTAGTGTATTGCAAGCTCTAGTGATCATAAGGAGAAGGAAAACTCAAATGATTGTGCACAACAGGTTAAAAATGGTCTCTATGTATAATGCATTATGTCATCTCTAAACACTTCACTCAGCAACGGGGTGTCAAAATAGTGCAAACCATGAAGATGCTGTTTGTAAATCAGATGTAAATCTGCTCCTTCCCAGCTGCTGACAGCATTGCAGTATTTTTGTTTTCTCCCAGTGAATAGAGTGGCCATAATGGCAGTGTCACAAGTCTCAGTATCTGAAAAGCTCTAAAATAGTGGGAAATGATGTTTGGTTATTTTGCTGATACTGTCCTCTGATTCAGTTGCCTCATGTGCTGGATTGCAAGGGCTCGTCCCTTCATTGATGCTCAGAGGAAATATCAAATGAATTAGACACCCACAAATAGACCTGGATAAGAACATACTAACATGTGTAACTGTCTTTTTAATTTTTTCCCCCCTCTGATATTTTTATTTTCTCTGGAGTTTGTCTTTTATAAATGCACTCAGCAAATCAGGTCATGGTTGCAGTGCACAGAGAATGGGGAGGAATGCTTTCCTTGAATTTCAACAGTGGAATTGGAAACCCTAAGAAGAAAAAAAAAAAAGGGTTTCTGTTTTATTTTCAGTTGTAAATCAGGTGGGGCCATGAACGTGCTGCAGGTGATTGCCTTTGCAGTATTGCTCACAAACGTAAAATTAGGCCTATTTCTCGCTGAATTGGGAACCATACCTCTCAGTAATGCTTTATGGGGGGGAAAAAAAAAGCCCTTTCTGGCTGTTTCATTGTTCATATCTCCAGGTGTGAGTCATTTTTCCCAGAGATTGTTCAAAGCTGTGCAGATGCTCAGCAGGAGTTGGTATCTGCACACAAGGAAAATCTGTGTTGGGTGTGGAGGTGAGCAGCTGGGCCAAGCCAGCGGGACTGCGGTTTGCTTGTTGTATTAGAGGTTTCACTTTGCATGGAGGAGGTCACCTCAGCTCTCACCTCTGCTTCCTCTGACAAATATTTTGGGTAACGGTGCCCGTCCTTGCAGTGGTGATGGCTGTAGCAGGAGTTTGACAGTTACAGCCTGTTGGAACGCCATGGTCCCGTGATGTGAATTCTGAATGTGCAGCAAGATGGTGCTGTGGCTCTGGGGGAAAAAGAGGGATGTTGCTTTTATTCATGATGGTATATTTGTGTGTTGGGTTGTAAAGGCTTCAGGTGTTGGCTTCAGGGTGGCCTCTGTGAGGAGAAGCCAGTCATGGCTGTTTCTAGAAGGTTCTTGAGCCCCACTCCAGGGCACAGCTGAGCCCTCAGTGCCACTATTTAATAAAGGGCAAAACACTG
Source organism: Porphyrio hochstetteri (assembly GCA_020800305.1). Taxonomy (NCBI): domain Eukaryota; kingdom Metazoa; phylum Chordata; class Aves; order Gruiformes; family Rallidae; genus Porphyrio; species Porphyrio hochstetteri. The sequence continues at coordinate 11,352,493 of CM036916.1, read as the reverse complement.
TATGGCAGTGTAGAGAAAATTGTGAGAACTAGCCTGGTCAGAGGAGAAGGTCCTCCAGATGTTAAAGCAGGCATTTCCCCTCAGCCCAAAGGGGAGATGGTGGTGGAGCGTGTTTCCACACTGCAGCCCTGTGGCAGGTTGACCTTGTCTGGCTGCCATGTGCCCATCCAGCTGCTCTTGTTCTCCTTCCTCAACTGGATAAGGGGAGAAAATAAGATGGAAAAGTTTGCAGGTCAAGATAAAGGGAGGGACATTGTTTACCGATTACCGTCACAGACAAAAACAGACTCACCTTGGTGAGAAATTAATTTATAGCCAATTAAAACAGGCTCAGAAAGTGAGAAAGACAAAAATTCAAACAGCTTTTCCCCCACCAGGCCCTGTTCCCCAGGCTCAGCTGCACTCAGTCCTTCCCACCTCCTCTACTCCCTGCTGCCCCAGTGGTATAGGGAGACTGGGGCTATAGGCAGTCCATCCCCATTCACTGCTGCGCTCTCCTCATCCTCTTCCCACTGCTCCTCATGTTTTTCCCTTGCTCCAGCATAGGTCCTTTCCATGGGCTGTGCATCAAGAGCTGCTCCTGTGTGTGTTCGTTGCAGTGATTTCCTTTTGGAGTCACGCTTGCCGTGCACCCTGTACCTAATGGATGTCTCCCTTTAAGTCAAGTGGCTTCTTGTTTTGGAGGAGGTGGTCATGAGATACATTTGCTGTTGGATTTGGCATTAGCATTGGGCCACTGCATCCCCCATTAACTATATCCCTCTGGCATTGAGAGCAAGCAAAATAAGCTGGCATGTTTTAGGTCTTGTTGTATTTGAAATAGTTTAATTTCTACTGTATGTAAGAATGCTTTTGTATTTTTTTAATAACAGTTTCTTCCCAGGCTTTGAGCAGTTTTATCTACCTTATTCTCATTTTCACCTGTCTATTGTGCAGCCCTTCCACTTGTCAGAGCTTTAATGAGCTTTATGAATGAGGTTAGTTAGCAGGGAATGAAATAAGCGTTACAGGGGTCATTTGTGAGTGGATGAATAGTTTTTACTTTAGCAGCTATTCTGAATTTCAAATCCAAAGAGAAAGGATTTTTTTAAAAAAGTAATAATTTAGAGAGGCTGCAGGAACAGCAGAGCCACCTGATCCCTAAGACAGACCTGCCCGTGTGTGGTTAGTGTGGTTCAGTGAAGGGCTGGGTGTTTGTGTCTGCTCTGTGCTGGACTGTTATCTTTCAGAACATAACGAATATCATGGCCTCCCCAAATAAGTAGAAAAGTAAAAGGAAATTGTAGAGTTAGCTGTTTGCCAATGCCTTGAGTATGTTTTGTTTATTCTCAGCTGGCTAGTGTGGAGGTACCTCCCCCCACCCACCCAGAAGATGCTGTGTGGCACACCACCTCTGAGATCTTGGACTGTTCGATGACCTCACTCAGTATTTCCTTTTAGCTAAACTTAACTTGCAGCATAAGGCTGAAAATTAGTTTGCTTAATTGTGAATGTGACAGAAGAAAGTGTAGGTCCATAGTAATTTCAGTCTCTGGAGAATGACCTAGCAAGGAGGGCCCCTGCCTGATGAGGTTATTATCTTTTTTCCCTTGTTGAAGGAATATTTCCTCTGCTTAATATGGTGGAACTTTGGTTTGCACCTGAGAGATCATGAGAAATTAATGTCTCGGCAAAGACAGTCTCTCACAGTGAGTCGTGAGCCCTTCATGGTTAGGTGAGGTAAAATTTGGAGACATAGAGCCATAGAAATCCTCTTGAAATAGCACCTTCTTTGTTGTGGATCTTGAGGATTCTTCCATTGCTGCAGAGGAGTATTTGCCTCTTGGTTTTTAGCCTCTTCCCTCAAACACTACTAGTTGCTGTTGACAACAGAGATTCGGTTGCAGAGACAGGTGATGGGCACTATCTTCCAGGAGATGTGATGGCTGCCGGCTAGGGAGTGAAGGTTTTCCTCTGACACTTAAGATTAATTTTACTGATGCTTTCCATGGGCTAGAGCTTTTAAAAATGAGAGTATTTTCTACCATATTAATAAGAGAGAGCATGTAATGCTTGTCAGACTGTAAGGTGTTTCAGGAAGCTCTTCACTGACCTCTCTAAGCTACTTTTCTTTAGATATATTAACATGAACTCTGGCTCTTCCATGGAATTCAGGATCCATGCTACAGACCTTCTTTATTGTACCTGTTTATGTGTTGTTCATATTTTTGGTTTGAACTGATGTTGCATTTTACCCATGGGCTCTTTCCTTTGCATTTAATTACGTGGTTTGGGGCTGGGTTTCTTCTGAATCATGGCTGATGTTGCTTGGGGCGGGGGGAATTAAGTCATTCTTCTGCTTAAATTTCTATTTTATTTAAAGAAGTTGAAGCAAGTGCAGAAAAAAATTTGCCTTTTCATCTATCACGTGTTCAGCTGAGTCTTGGGGAACTGGTTTCTGCTAATGCATCCATTGATGCCTCTCAGGGTGAATAATGATCTGTGATATATAGCTGAAGGCAACAGCGTAGACTCTTTAAATTTGGTTGTGCTCATCAAATTGTCTGTTATTCCTCCTCTTTCTTTTTTTTTTTTTTTGCATTTTGCTGACAGCCCTTGATACAGATACAGATGATGTCAGTAGGAAGTGAAGGTGCAAGCACTGCATATCTTTACAATTAATAGCAGGAGAGGCAGAAGCTTTCTTTGATGTTTATTTATGACCAAATGCCATATTATTTCTCATTTATTTTGAAATTTTAGCAAATCATCCGAGTGGTAGAGGCTTTGTATAAACTATCTTTTGCTGTTATTGACATGAAATAGAGCATTACAACTGTGAGCCATCAACAATTTTAGTTATTTTTGACAATGTGAAGGATAAAAAAAATATTTTCTGGTATTACATGACAAGATGTAATGATTTTGGAGTAACAGCTCTGCTATAATTGCATGCATATTACCCGTGGTTGTAAACACAAACATAGCTCTGGTGCTGAAATGCCCTGTGGGCACTATGTATCTGTGGCAGCGTGCTGGGAAATCTATCCCAGGTCCCTTTTCTGTACCCAGAGCTGCCTAAGATTGGGGAATAAAAGAGTGTTTGGCTGATCTTTCTCTCTGCTGCTGTTGCCATGGAATAACCTAGTGGCGATGTGTGCGTCTTGTCTGGCAAGAAGACTCAGACCTTGCCCTGCCTTGTAGCTATATGTTGTTCTTTGTTGCCGGCAGCAAAGTCTTGGAGAAGCTTCTTCAACCCTCCGTGTAGTCCAGGATGAGCTGCTGGTTCAGAGCAAATCTTCAGCCAGTCTCCACATAAAGGTGGGGACCTCCGTGCAGATGCACACTGCAGCGAGTGTCTAGGAGGAGCCCAGTCTCCGTGAGGGAGGTCGTCACAGTTGGAAGCAGAGAAATTGAGAAGCTGCCAGGGCAGGATGACCCACAGCTTTCTGGGGTGGTAGGAAGACTGACCTGCATAGTCTCGCCACCAAAGCTTGGTGGCTGGCTGCCTGTGCTTGTGGGGTGGTGGTTCCGTTCATTCCATCTCACTGAAATTGTGAGACGTTTAAAGTCCATTAGCTAATTCTGTCATAAAGTCGGGTTTTTCCTGTTCCTTACTGAATCTTACACTAGGGAGGGGAAAAAGCAGCCTGAGCTCAGTAAATACCACTTTAATAACAGTGTAATAACAAATAACACTATAATTTTATATCTACAATTTATGTTCCTTGTATATTTTAGACTCTGGACCAGGAAAGTATAGCAATAACTGTTGTCAATTTAAATAAGGGAAGGTGATAATCGTAACCTTTGAAATAACTGGAACTTTTTATATACTTTGCAAATATATTCTCTGAAAGGTTATGTTAGTGCTTTAGCTAGACACAGAAATTTTAGTGGCTTTCCCCCCCATAATTTCTTCAGTGCTATTTTCTCTTTATTAGTGTAATTATTACAGGTTAGCGCTGCTATCATTTTCTCTTTTCATGGCTCTGTAGCACGCTATTATTTTCAGGAAGCAAAAAAGTAGGTGTCTTTAATAGCACCGTTACTGTTCCTCAGCCTTTAAATTTCATATAAAAAACAGTTAAGGGGTATGATCCTAGCGTTAAAATCGCTCTCCGTGGAATGCAATAAGATGATTTATAACATAAATATAAACCCTTAATAGGCACCCAAAATGGCAACCCTTAGAGATTTAGTGGCACCAATACTAAGCTTTTGATCACTTTAACAGCACATTCCTAGAATTTTATGCAATGAAGGAAAATTTATTTCCTTAGCAGTGGATCTCTGGGCATTGGCTTGTCTGTGTTTTGTTCTGCTGCCCTGAACTTTAGGTAATTTATTGATGGCTTTGGGATGTAGGGATGGCAATTCTGGGGCTTAGTATGATGGTAACATAAACAGTTAGCAGTCAGTAGTGAAAATTCAGATGGGTTCAGAAGGGGCTGAAGGTTTCATTAATAAAATGGCTTGGTGTCTCTTGCCCACACCTAAGTTGGTGCAAGTGGCAGCAGCTGGATGTCTCGGGGATAAGTCAGACTGATGCTTAAGGGCTGTGATTTTTGGTGCTTAAGGTTCCTGATTGCATGGTTGTGTTATTCCAACAGCTTTTAGTCACTCTGCCAAAACTTTGGCTAGCTGTGGGAGTCACACCATCCCACCACCGTAGTGCATCCCGCCACCTTGCAGAAGGGAGATGGCAGCCCTGCATGGTGTAATTCCATATACCAGGCAGGTGTTTCCCATTTCCTTCCTCTCCTGTGCAGAAAGGTATGTGGCAAGTTACTTGCTTTCCCTCCCAGGGAAGGGTGTGTTTATTGTAAGTGATGCAGGTTAAATGACCTTTGTCTGAGGTCCTGTTTGACTGTAGTAAGGTGGGGGGAAGAGGAGGGCCCTTTGCCGCAGAGCGACTGCTCTGTTAGCAGCCACCGATGAGTAATGGCAAGCCTGCACTGCAGTGAGCTGGGTAATAATTAATTCCCTAAGTACCTTTCCCTGTGTCCTCTCTTGAGTTTTAATGTAGGAACTCAGAACTGAATCCTTGCTCTGAGTTTGACTCATCTCATTACCTCGCACGCTGAAGAACAGCACCTGTAGCTGTAGCAGCACTACCTGCTGCGTGTCGCTGTGCTTTTCCCCTGCCCATCCTGCAATATGCTGGGCAGGAGCCTCTATCCCCCAGGGCAGGAATTTTGCAACCAAGGACAAAAATACAAAAGGTCACAGTGTCACAAAGTGTTTGGCACTGTTTAACATGGGAATGTTTCAGTACCAAACATTTACAGCTTTCATTGGGAATTCAGGTACCTGACCTCATTTGCTGTCAATATTTACCCAAACCACTTGCCCTCCAGGCTGTTGGAATATTAATTTGATGTTAACTTTTGCCGTTTCCCTTTGGCATTTCTTTATTTGCTGCCAGTAAACCCCAAACTTGCTTAAGGTTTTGGCTTAGTATTTAGATGAGTGTTAGCCTCTACCTAAGGTTGCAGTCATGCCTTTTTTAGCCATGACGTTTTTTAGCCTTTGGAAGAAGTAAATGTTAGGAAAATAATTTCCTCCCTATGCAGCTGTGCTCAGAAAGCTGCTAGTGAAAGCTATTGCTGCTAAAATAACACTGAATTTTTAAACAAGTTCTTCATACTGCTCTACACAATATGGTGTTCTTTTAAACTTTTGAAATAATACAAAGATTCTTTTTCACTTGTTTTATTGCTTGCATACCACAAAAATCATAGAGATGTATGAATGTGTTTGGCTGTGGCCATAGTCTTCTAACTAATTGCTAAGATAACATAGCTGCAATGTAGAACGTGCAGCAGCTGTACTCCTCCATTTGATGCAAGCAAGCCTAATTGTTTGATATTTTAGTTTTCTATCCCATTTCAATTGCTGATGTTTGTTTCCTCAAGTCTCTGTGTCATAATCATAAATGCATACCAGAATAATTTCAGTTTTCTTTTAAGAACGTTGTTTTTATTACTAGATTTCTGGTATAAACAGTGCATTCATGACCAGGATGTTCTCATACATTAACTCACCCAAAGCAATTAAAAATGTCTGGGAAAGATCAGCTAAATATTCAGACTTGTCCCTTTGAATTACTTTACATTTATATTTTGCAGTAGAACCAAGGCCAGAGTGCATGTGTTCGATGTCTAAACGTTTGTTTTACTCTGAAATGAGCGGGAGAGGGAAGTCTTTTTAAAGTCCCACCAGTTAGCAGTCAAAGCCAGCTTTGTTAGTACCTCTTTATGTGCTAGGAGTGTCTCAGGAGGGATCAGGAGTGTGATGCTGCTGCACAGCAAGTCCCAGCCTTGCAGAGACAGGTCTCTCTCGACCAGACTGGGGGTGCAGAGGGAGGGCTGAGGTGTGGAGCCAGTTGCCCAAGACTGCTGGCGGATCAGTGGCAAAGCTGGGTGTTTACACCAGTTTCCCTCCCTGCTGACTCAACTGAGGGTGAGCGTGTTGTATGTCAGGTGTAGCACAGCATCCAGTTTGTGGGGCCAAAGTCACCGGGACTGACATGTCTGCACCAAGCTCCTGGGGACCTCTTGGATGGGCCCTGGAAGTCTCTTCATGCTTCTGTGGCAGGAAGGTCAGGAAGAAATACAACCTTTAAAAATCTCCCTGAAAGACTGTTTGCAGAAGTAGCAGCAAACATGAAGGAAGTGCTGGTGCAAGGTTTATTTGTAGCTTTCTCTGGAAAATATTTAGATAACTCCTTTATGGCTATGGGCAATTCTGCCAGCCCAACATCAAGCAGATAAAGTCCCTTGTTCCTTGTTCCAAATGTATGCATTTTTAACAGGAATGTCACACTTTAGGTAGAAGTCCCCAAAATATATCAGGTTTTCCATGACATTGAAATGGTGCTGTGCAAACAGAGCCACATGTCACTGTCATGTGTTAATGACACCTCTCGCTGTGTGTGACGACCTCAGACTCAGCAGCTCAGTGTGTCAGTTAGCAATGCTCTGTGGGAAGGAGCGATCCCCTGTGTTTAAGGGAGGGGTGTTGCAAAATCTCCCCTCTGCAGGGGAACCAAGGGTGATGCTGAGAGTTAACACTGAGACTTGGGACATTTCCTAACTCAACATCAGAGACTGTAAAGCTGAATAAATTTTGCTTTTCTTTCCATATAATGTTAAGCTGAGCCAGCAACGTCTGTGTCAAATTTCCATCAAATATGGTTAAAGCTTGTCAGTTTTGAGCCTTCCTGAATAAAACATCTGTAACAGAAACCAGCATTTGAGCCTAAGTGAGCCAGGTGAGCAGCATGATCTCTCATTATATTTAAATGTACTGGAGAGACTTTGTGCTGCTCATCCTCCATAGTGGTGCAGGATCTATATCTGATGATCTGCTTGCTGTGGGGCTGTGTGATGTCCTGCTCATCGGGAGAGAGCAGCTGGCATGCAGGCATTTTGGGGCAGCCAGGAAGCACTTGGGAGCCTGTCTCCATCTTCTGTTTGGTAGAGTTAAGAACATTAACAGGTCTTGACGCAGTTGCATGGGATGACTGCCTGGCACAACCTCTCTCTTCCACTGTGGCCTATGATAGTTCCTGGGGAGCACTCAGTGTTTGTGTATATTAAATAGAGTAATTGTGAATTATGAGATTAGTGGGTGAGGGACAAAGCTCTATGTGTTCAGGAAACCCTGATGCAGTTTGTCTCTGGCCTGTACATGCTGCCATCATGGTACACAGCTGTGAGTGACAGTGAGCAGGTCCTTGTGGTCATGTCCCTCTGGTTCATGCTTTAAATCTCTGCCTGCACATTAAAGTCCCTCTGTCTCTCTATCCTTTCCTATACCAATACTTGGGGTCATCTTGCTCCTGAAACACAGTTCAGATGGCTTGTTTGTAGCTACTAGAAAATTAGATATCTGATTTTTTTTTTCCTGGTCTTTTTGAGGATTTCTTGTTACATACACAAAAGGCCCAACTCCAGGCTCCCTGAAGTTCTCTTCTATAGCCTCCAATAGAAGAATTGGAAGGAATTTTGAGGAGTAAGAGGGAAAAAAGGGGAATACATTTTTGTGGACCTGCATGAGATGTGGCACCACATAGCTGCTCCTTGTTCTCATAGTTTGCCAGGCATTTGCACTTTGGCTGTTAGACTTGGCTTTACATTGCTTCTTGAAGATGTCAATGAAAAGCTCTAGTGTTTTATTGACGCTTTCTTTTTTAGCATTGTGGGTTTTGTCCCTTGTGGAAGCTTTATACATTAATACCTTTTTTAAATGAGTGTAATCAATCTATGACTGCAGCCAAGGACTTCATGGCAACCGTATGGATTCTGCCTAGACCCCTGTGGATTTCAGATCATTCTAGGCTTATAGGTTTGTTCCTATTTACTGCTGAGACTTGCACCAAAACCATTCAATACCTGAGCAGAGCCTCAGGGATGCAGTTCACATTCAATACCAATTGATCCAGGTGGATAGGAACTGCAGATTGGATGTGGCTGGGACATGAGGGAAAATTAAAATGCTATCTGGAGTTTCCCCTGAATGCTGGTCTGTGAGTCGGACCAGCATCAAGCTTCCTGCACTGCTAGAGACTTGCCTGTGCATGTGTCCTACCTGTCCCCTCCTGCCAGGGCTGTGTCTTACAGTTGTGGTGTCCCCAGAGCAGGGGAGGATCCCATGCTGATGTCCCAGAGGACTTTTCTTGCGGGAAAGAGGACCCTTAAAATGTCTGTGGCTGTTGTGGTTGGGGTGGTAGCCCCATGGCTATTCAGAGCAGCCCTCCTTTCTCCTGATGCCTGGGGGGATCAAAGAACTCCTGTTCATAAGCAGGGGGTAATTATGGAAAGCGTTGTACTCCAGTGAGCTTGTATCTGGTAAGAATGTTAATCACGTCTCTGTATTTGGTATAAATATTTACATCTGAACTGTTTTAATTGGAAACTACTGTTGATTTTAAAAACATTCTACACAAGTGATGCAGCGTCTTTGCATGCTTAATAAGAACAACTGGTTTAGTATGTGATTTAGGGTACTAAATAAGATATTAAGTTATGCAGAATAAAATGTAAATGTGTGTTGCTTATTTATGTTTTTCAGGTAAGAAATTGCATTCCGTTCAGCAAGGCTGCCTAAGGGAGTTGACAGATGCTGGCTCTGTGCATTCATTTGTAAGCTACCAAATCATGCAAAGTATTCTAGCCTGTGAAATTAGGAGCTCTGATTGTAAGTAAGGTATTTTATCCCTTCTTAACGTGGTGAAGAACTTTTAAAAGAAAGCAGAGGTGAGGAGGGAGGTCTCAGTAAATGTGTCTTAGCTTGATTTGCGAATTGCATAGGCAATCAGCTGCCCTCTCAAGAGGAGCTGGGAGTTAAGATTAATTTGGCAAAATTTCTTGCCAAACTCTTTAAGACCTGCTGTCTCTGAACAGCTAGAAGTCCCAGTGTGATGGTGAGAGACCATATGCCATGCTGGCATTTCTCAGAACACTTGCAGAAACACTACTGCAGCTGGGCAAGCGGGTTTCATGCCTGCTGTTCCAGACTGGATATTTTAAATTTCTGGTTTGAACAAGTTCAGAAGCAGAAACAATGCTGAACTAATTCATGAAGGTGTTTCTGTTGGGCTAAGATCCCTGTCAAAGCATATATGTTAAAAAAAACCCACAACAGTCTTTGTGAAAGGAAACAGAGGTCAAGAGCATGGTTGGATTTCTTATTTTGGCCTAATACATGATCAGTTACAGATCTGGAAAGTGGTAATCAAAGTATGACTCTCCAGTACTTTAATTTTAATTCCTAAGTTAATTATCACCAGTCTTGCATATGTTTACTACAGAGGACAGTATCTTTTCCTGGTCAGTGGAAGACACTGGTTTTAAACAGTGAAATCCCAGCCTGCAATGAACTGAAGGGGTGGGGGGATGTTATGGGAAACAGCTTCATCTCTTTCTAATTTACTCTAGGTTTACCTGGGGAAATGTAGCAGCGTGGCTTAAAAATAAGAAAGGAAAAAAGAGAGAGAGCCTGAATAGAGCATTCTAATGAAAAGACACATTAGTCAGGACAAACTTAACTTGGTTTGTTCCCTTTATTCCGTGTGCTATTACTTTACTTGGGGGTAAGAGCTTGGCTTCCCTGTTGGTGCTGCACTGGTATAATGTGAACAGGTTTTGTAAGCAAAAGCAACAGTGAATCTTCAATTCTTCTAGCACAAAACAAGTATTTGGTGATAGATTTACTGTTAAAAGCCAATGCAATACATAGCTTTATGACTTCAGGAGAAACTTTGAAATAAGAGACGCAATCAAAGCGGTTTGTGCCGTCTTACTAAATCTGTGTTTTGATAGATGACATCAAACAGCAAGAAGTGAATAAACAGTCAATTTCTTCCTGTTGTGTTTTGAAAACAAAGAATCATGTACCAGTCTGAAAATATCCTAAAATTCTCCATGAAAAATAACCACAAACATGCCAATTGTTTCTGTCTGTGTATCACTGTATCAGTGTTTCATTTGTGATTGATACTGGTTTCTCTGTCATGCTCATCCTAACACCTTTGAAAAACAGAAACCCAGGATTAAACAGGAAGGTTTTGATTTAAAACTCAGAAACATTTTTTTTAAATAGTCTAGTATAATCTTTTAATATTTCAAACTTACCTTTATGAATCAGAGGCAAGCTGTGAGTCTTTCTGGTTGCTAACTTTTGAAGTATTTATGTAAAGGGTTGGATCCTGGAATGGAATAACTAGGTGAGCATCTTTAGTTTCCTTTGTAAGACGCTTCTGAACTATGGACAATTCCAAAATCATCAGGCAGATGAATTTGCCTCTTTTTTAATCTGGTATTTAGACCCATTCCCTTTATATTTTGGAGCTAGTTGCATGCATTTTGATTGCTTGGGGTTGTCATTAAGATTGCTGAAGGAAGAAAAACCTTCTGAATAACATTTTTGAATTACCAGTTGCTTTCTTACACCATCGCAAACCTCAGGGAAAAGGCAAGCTGGCTGGAGTGTTTACAGGGATTGACTTCCCAATGCCAGAATGACTCAAGACCTCAGATTTATCAAATTCCAGAATTTGTCAGTTACTGAGAGGAAACACAGGACACAGTCTTGAACTGATTAGAGATTTCCTCATTTGGAATATGGCTGTCTGAGGATGCTCTCAGATTAGTGCTATGCTAATAATTAAATTTCTTTGGTTCAGTGGTCAGAATGAAAAATAGTGAAGAAGAAAAATAGTTCCTGTTCACGATTAATGGAAGATCTTCCCTGCACAGTTTTCTCAGCACAATGAAAATTAAAAAGAATAATTTTTTCCATAATGCATGATTCTGTTTTTCCTTTTTAATCCTCTTTGAAATTTTGGCAGCTGAGTTAAATTATTGCTTTTAAAATACCCAACCAAAACATTTCCTCCAAATTCTGTTGTTCTTTTCCTTTCCTTCACAATACTGTTTACTAAATACTATCCAAATTAAAGAATAGTTTCTGGTCCTTCCATGTTTTTCAGTGAATTTTGTACACAAATTTTGCCTGATCTTTCTGCTGTCTCGCAGATAATCAGCTGCACAGATGTTTCTTTAAATAAAAGTCACAAGAGGCAGACTACCTCTCTAGTTGTGTTGTATATTTAAGTATTGCCACCCAGTATTTCATCTCCACAGTGATATATTCTGCCCCTGCCTCAAGGCTTCACACACACACACACCACCCCCACCCCCTCCAAATATTGCTTCTAGTCTCTCATGGCTAGGAAGTCTACCATCTACAATCAATAACTCTGAATTTCTAGGGTAAATTAAATGAAAGCAATATACACGATTCTCCCTCATTACACAAGAGAGGAAAGGAAAGCTAGAAACGTGATCTGGTTCTTGTAGATACTTGATGAAAAATAATAAAGCTTTGCAGGAAGGTAGCTACCAGGAGTCTAAAATTGATTCTCTTCATTACAGCTGCCTGAAATTTGCATTTTTTTATGTCAGGAAACTTTTACAGTTGGAGATATATTTCCTTCCTAAGTAGTTTATTTGATAAGACAAGGAGAGAAAAGATTTTGCTTAGACAGACACCAAAGAAACCCTCAAGCATTGCTTCATAAAGGCAAAGCCACTGTCTGTCTTTGCCATGGATACAGTGAGGCACAGGTGCAAGAAAGCTAATTCAAGTCATTAATCCTAATATGACTAAATTTCCTGGCCTTTCAGCACCAAAAGGCTTGTTTGAAGGAGGTCACCATTTTAATTCTGGGAGTAGCTGGCGAAACTTGCCCTAAAATTGTAGCGTGGGCCCCTGGTGCTGCAGGGAGCTTCTACACAGGAGTTCCTGCTTTTTTGTGTAGCCCCCTCCTGCCCCTCTTTTTAATACTGCTTTTTAATCCTGTGGTGACAGAAGCATCCGTGGCTCAGAGTGACCTGGGAACAGGGAGCCTTGGGTACTGCTTGGGTCTCTATCCCACTGTCCTGAAAATTGTCCCTTCCCTCTCCACACCAGAGCAGCACAGGAGGATGCAAAGAACAGTAACTAAGGCCCCGAAGTCACATCAGTGATAGTGTTTATAGGCTAACCAAGCATGGCTGTAATAAAGAGAGCAGCTATTGGCCTTTTATACTGGAGAAGCTGTGGTAGTTGGACACAGGTAAAACTCTCAACTAATGCACAGCCCATCTACTTGGTTGCAATCTGTTCCTCAGCAAACATGGACTTTTGTTGGGTGATAGATGATGGCATGTTGAGAATGCCTACCAGTCTTCTGGATGATATGGGAGAGCCTTAATTATTCTTAGCTGAACATAAGGCTGGAAAACATTTGGCAGGAAGATGCCTTTGCATTTTAATTAATCAGTGTCTTTTTCCTGGAAACAAAACGAACCCTGTGCGCTCAGTTGGCTTTGACAGTGGAGAGCAATGTCCTCAGCAGAGCTCACATTTTACCATTTAGTTCCAAAATACAGCCCTGGCCATGGGCAAAGAAGGTTATATGGGGGTTATGCCGGTTAGGAATTTGTCCTGCATCTTCATTTTGGTTCCCTGCATGATGTTCTCAGCCAACAGATGGGTCCCATTAGTACAATAAAGGGTATTGGATGTAGGTCTTGGTTTGTGGTTTTGTTGGTTCCACTCCTGAAATGAAATATATGTATATAATTTGGGAAACTGATTCTCCTACCCACTTCATGTAGCTTGTGAATTTTCAGACTGCAGGCTGTGCTGTGGAGATTCCTCTTGCCTATCCCTTTTCAAACTATTTCCCCAGAAGGAAAAATACCAGCATAATTTTAATATGTATAACCTGTGGAGGCAATGATACCAAGTACCGCCTTTTCAAATACTGTATTTATCATTTCTTATAGTCCTTTTTTTATCATTCTCACTTTTTGTCAGGCTGGGAAAAATGTCTCCCAGACAGAGCTGAGACTTCCTTGAGGAAAGGGAGAAGGTACGTGATTTGGAGAAGCCAGAGTCTAGTCCTGCGCTTATGGAAGTTAGTTCCAATGCTGCCATTGATTTTCCAGCACCCAGTTTGAACCCTTGGATGTAGCCCATCCTAAAATACTCCTGATTTCAGTATGGCAAAATCAGTAGGATAGAAATACGTTACTCTGCTTTCACTGCCCATGCTGCTGCCTTTAGATTTAACATAGACTTTCATTCCTGCACCAGTTTTCAGACATATGGAATATTAACATCATTAATTCATTTTTGCCATCTTGAAGAATTTAAATCAGCTGGGAACTTTTATTCTTCCAATTCAAAACGTAATTTAAATCCATAAGGAATGATGGTTGTTGTTAATGACTCTCACATAATTAATTTCTTTATGAAATAGAATGAATGCTTAGTGTGTCAGGTACTAAATTGTCTATATTCTTCCAATGCTATTTCAATTTTAATTTAATTAAACTGTAGGATATCTAGTTGGGAAACATTATTAAAAAAAGAAAGAATTTAATGTGAAAGGCAGAGTGATATTATTCTTGCAGTGATAAAACCTAAATCAGATGGAAGTGGAAATCTAAATCAAGTGGAAGACTAACGCAGAATCCGTAATCTCTGTTTAAAATGTAAGAGACTTTGCCATCAGTAACTTAATCTCATTTGTTTTCAGATTAGTCTTACTTTAGAAGTGTCTTTTCTTTCACTGTTTTGTGTTCTTCTGCAGAGCAAGTCACAGCATCTGGGGTGGCTTGCGCAAGGCACCTGGTTTTGTTCATTTATCGTGGTTTTGTACAGCTATTGGGTGGATACTGAGTGGGCCAGGAAGTCTCTTAAACTCCATAGATGGGACCGATTTACCTGTTTCTTGCCCATTATCTTTGTCAGGGTGATTACTGTTGTGCAAAATTTCATGAGGAAGAACTGGAGTGTTTATAGCTGAGGTCTGTATGCTGTGGGTTACTGTGTAGGTGGGGTTTTTTGTTTTTAGCAACTGCATTGTAATTCACTGTTTTAGGAACATATTGTCTATATAAACATGCACTGTGTACTTACTACTTGTGCTTTCAATGAATATCATCAAATCATTTGGGTTGGAAAGGTTTCCTGTGAGATTCTGTAGTTAAACCTTTTACTTGAACCTGGGACAGCACTAAATTCAGACCAGGGCTTTGTCTAGTCAGGTCTTGAAAACCTCCAAGGACAAAGATTCTTCAACTTCTCTGAGCTCCTGTTCCAGTCCTTAATTAGGGTTATCCGTATATCCCATCTCACCACTCAGCTCAGTGAAGAGCACGGCTGTATTCTCTGTAAGCCCTGCCTAGGCACTTGTTGGCTTTTTCAGGTCCCCCTAAGCTTTCTCCTTTCCAGGTTAAACTAGCTCAGCCTCTCCTCGTGGCTTGTGTGCTCCAGCCCCTAACATTCTTGGTGGTCTCAGCTCAAGCTGATCAACATCTTTCTTGTATTAGGGGGCCCCAAAACTGGAGGCAGTATTCCAGCCATGGCCTAACGAGTACAGAGTAAAGGGGCTTAATAGTTTTCCTTGATCTACTGGCTTATGCCCTTGCTGCTACAGCCCTGGATCCTGGTAGCCTTCACTGTCTGCCCAGAGCCCAGGTCCTCATGCACCATTTTTACAGCTGTGCTCCTAGATACCAGTTTGCAGAACACTGTGGTTTTTATTAAGAAAGACAAACCTTGCATTAATATCTTCAGACTTGGACTCACGTCTCCTCTCTTGCCAAGAGTGAACCACCACCACTACCTTAATTAAAACAGCCTGCTTCAGCGAGTCGCTAAGATGAATCTTGGGCGTATGCATCTTCTGTTTAAGCAGAGAAGTTGTTTTAGGCATTCATGTGACTTTCCTGGCATCCTGTTTCTTTTAAAGGCCAAATTCAACCCTTTCTCTTGACTCCCACAGGCTTTGAGTTGTACTAGAACATTTCCTTTCAGTCAGAAGCTGTCCAACTACTGCTTTCTAGACCATCCGCACATGCACTGAAAGAGCCGTGTGGAAGCATTAGAGAGTGAATTAGAATGAATGTAGAGGAGCCAGGATTTATAAAGGCTAGAGGAAATGCAGTGTGGATGCCAGTGACAGAGGAACTGCCAGTTCCTTCAAGCCAAAATCTTGTTTACGTCTTTGTGTGCGTGCTTTTTTCTTCTTCACACAACCCACTGCCTCTATGTTCTTCCTCACTGTTCTTTGTCTAGAAAGTCACTTGTCTCCGCTTGTGGACTATATTTATCTTCATCCAAGTCACCTTTCTCAGTTAAAAGCAAGTTTTCTACTGCTGGCATTGGTGGGACCCACCCCTCTGTCCTCTTCTATTACCAACCTGCACAGCCTTTCTTGCCAAGTGTGAGGGAAGAAAGGAAGAGTCCTGCTCTTCCACACTGGCTGGTTGCAGCCAGGTGCTGGCCCATGCAAGCTGCAACTGTTGGAAAGTTCCAAACCTGACTCACTCACAGCGTACAGGGACAGTAAGAGTCATCTCCATCTACTACTTCTATCTTGGTCCAAGTGTACAATTTCCAATTAAAATATCTTGAAATACGATTTTTTTGGTTGATATTCAATGTAATGCCTTTTCTCTGATCCCCGCTCTTTGTTTTCTTTTATAAATCAGTATTTTATTTTGCTGTGGTTGATATCTTGTGGTATAGCACTGTTGCACTTTCTCTCTGGTCTCCATGGAGTTGGACACTTTTAATGTTGTGATTATTCAGTGTGTGATGCCTGGAGCATCTCCCCTATGAGGAAAGGCTGAATGAACTGGGGCTGTTCAGACTTGATAAAAGAAGACAAAGAGGGGATCTGATTAATGTTTATAAATATCTCAAGCGTGGAAGACAGTGGGAAACAGCCAGCCTCTTCTCAGTGGTCTGTGGGGACAGGATAAGGGGCAATGGTTTCAAGATGGAGCACAGGAAGTTCCACACCAATGTGTGGAAGAACTTCTTTACAGTGAGGGTGACAGAGCCCTGGGACAGGCTGCTCAGGGGGGTGTGGAGTCTCCTTCTCTTGGAGATATTCAAGATCCGTCTGGATGCCGACCTGTGCGACCTGTCCTAGGGAGCCTGCTTTGGCAGGGGGTTGGACTCGATCTCTGGAGGTCCTTTCCAACCCCTCTAGGTCTGTGATTCTGTGTGTAAACATCTTCTATTGGCCATCCTGCCATGTGTGATACGACAGCTAGCCAATGTAATTTCCCACAGCCTTAGTTCTTTAAGCCTTTTTCTTTTTGCTGAGGCAACACAGAATTTCTGCTGTAGTTTTAAGTTCCCAAGTAACGTGTAATGGACCATTTGCATGGCATCTCTGCATGGGGGCTGAAACTGGTGCAGCCTGCTGCAGCCTGTTACCCTTCCCTTCCAAAGGAGAAAAAATAAAAAGTGTCATTTAGACTTGGCTTTTTAAATACCTTTCTGCTAGAGCTATGAAGTCCAGCTGCGTTCTAGCACTTATCTTTTCTTAATATAATTAGAAGTTTAGACACAGGTTTATTTAACAAAACCAAACTCCACATCTTCACACAAAGGCAGCCCAGGGATTGGCAGACATACTGCTGCTTGCAGTAGCCAAGCTTTTAATTGATTAATCTTCTGACAGTGCTGCAATGAGAACTGAACCTTTTAAATAGTGCCTTGCTACTTTCAAAGTACTCTAAAACACTTCCTAAAAAAGCTGAGAGTTGATACTGCTTGGCATTGTGGCTCTAGGCAAAACTGACAGCTCAAACACTGTCAGCAGCTGTTCAAATGCCACAACAAATGGCAGAACTTGGGGGTTTTTTTGGAAGAAGTGTCTTCTGGCCAGGCCACCAGCACACTTTCCTTCTTCCCCTGTGCCCCCAGCAGTAAATACTTTTGTAGCTATCCTGTTTGTAGAGCTTTTCTTACTCTGAAAGCACTTGAAACTGCCGCAGTGCCTCTCTGAACAGGGCAGTTTGGGATTGCCCCAGTGTCTCCTTTGGAACATTTTTCAGTGGGAAATGGCACTGTTCTCCTACCCCCTCTGAATGTGGCCTTCGTGAGGGTAAAGCTTAATTTTAGTCTGACTGGTGGCTTGTGTGGTACTTCAGGTAGGTGATATGTTTGACTTCATGGCTGGGAGCATCGCAGTGTGTTGTGGTTCAGGACCCCTCCTGCTCTTGAAGGCATGTTCTTCCTGTGCTGGGGTTTGTTTGAATCTCTGTTGTGGTCTGTCTGGGTGCCTGCAGCACTCCTGGATGTCTCTCCATTCATCTTCAGTGCTCTGGGGCTTTGAAGGTGCTGGTAGATAGGACCTGAACAGGTGTATTTTGCAGTGTATTGTGTGTAACATTTTTAAATGTGCCCCAGGCATTTGGAGGGTTATGCAAACAAAAGTGAGGATTGGCGCATTCCGGGTGGCAATCAGCTCCACACTGCTGCTGGGTGCAGGTTTGGGCAACAGGAGGGATGTAAAAATATTGGAGAGTGTCCAGAGGAGGGCAACAAAGATGGAGAAGGGCCTTGAGGGGGAAGTCTTATGAGGAGAGGCTGAAGTCCCTCTGTTTGCTCAGCCTGGAGAAGAGGAGACTGAGGGGAGGACCCCATCATGGTCTGTGGCTTCCCGATGAGGAGGAGCAAAGGGGCAGGTGCTGATCTCCTCTCTTTGGTGACCAGGGATAGAACCTGAGGGAATGGCATGAAGCTGCGCCAGGGGAGGTTTAGATTGATGTTAGGAAGAGGTTCTGTACTGAGAGGGGGATCGGGTGCTGGCACAGGCTCCCCAGGGAAGTAGTCACAGCACTGATCTTGACTGGAGTTCAAAAACTATCTGAATGATGTCACGTACTCTGAATTGGCTGGTCCTGTGTGGAGCCAGGAGTTGGACTTGATTTTCCATATGTGTCCCTTCCAGCTCAGGAGATTCTGTGATTCTATGATTCTGAGTCCTGGGGAGTTGCCAGCACAGAGGTGTCTACTGCTACAGAAACCTCCACTCCAACAGGACCTGCTGGTTTGCAGAGCCTCAGTTGGGGAAGACACATCCATGGGGGCACAGTTAGCACCTCATCACCTGAGGTGTGGTTATAGATTTGTCTTCCAGGGCCTGGTGACATCTGATGCCACCTAAGCCTTTTGCTGTGTTTGGGCAGCTGCTGGAGATGTTTGGGGCTGTCAGTCTCCCTCCAAAGGCTTTCTGGTGGTGGGGTGGCTGTTGGATGTGGGACAGCTGTAACCCTGTCTCTGCTGTCAGTCAGTGGGTAGCCTTGGGGCAGGCTGTTTAATCTCAGCTTGATCTCCTCTGAAGATCTGACCTTATTTCCCTACTGTATAATTTTACAGCCACGTGAGAATTGAAGATTAATTAGTTAATGCCTGTGAAGTGCTCCGTGTGTTAAGGGTGAAGTATTATTGTCATTTGCTTGGGAAGTGTCACCGTGTTTAATGTATACCGGCGTCTGTCCCTCCTCAAAACTTAAATGCATAAACTCTCTTTCAGATCCTTTGATTTCCATGTCTTCATTATTTATTTTGCCCTAGTTTGGAACTTACTTTTCATTTGACTTGAATTAGAAGCACACCTTCTTCGTGGCAATAATATGTAAAGTTAATTTCAGCTTTTGGCTATTTTCCTAGTTTCAGCAGTATTTCTGAGCTGTGCTGCTGTAACCACTCTGATCTATAGAATCCAGGGACTGCTCTAATTCCTGTGTTCCATTGTCACTGTTCACTGCATGTCCTTTTCTGGAATTACTGTCTCTTTTACATTTATCCTGATAGATCTGCACAATACTTATGGAAGGAAGCAGTAATGACTCTTAAAAGTGAAGAGGATGCTCAGAAGGGTGCTTGCCTTTGTTTCCCCATATTGGCTAAGGAAATATTCAGAAAAACACCCACCCACACGCATGCATGCCGTGTTTCTTTGGGGAGCTAGCTATTACAACGTGAGATGGGAAGCTGACAGTCTTGCTTCTAAGATAAACTGGTTTATGTATTTTGACTTCAAGTTTTCTGCCTTTTTCTGTACAGAGTTTACCCTGTGACTTTTGCTGTGCTTCTTATCCCTTAATTTCTTGCTCCTTCCTATCTCTAATGCTGTCATCAACTGTTGTTTAGTGGAAAGCTGGCAAATATGTGAGCTAATCATCTTTCCTTCTGTCTGAAGTTTTCTCTCCAAGCATCTTGAAAAGGCAATTTCATTTCTCTAAATCAAGGTGGCAGAAATCATGTAGTCTTAATTTTGCTGATTCCATGCAAGGCCATTCGGTACTTTTAAAGCTCTCTCACTTTGTTAGTTATCTGTCCTACCTTCCAAATACATATTCTGTGCCCATCCACCCCAATGACTTATTATACATCTCACTTTCAGATGAAACCCTGTAGTTGCTGTCAAGCATGTGGCTCTTCAGACAGTTCAGAAATCGTGAGGCAATGGCTGGGCAAATTTCTCCATAGTCCAAGGTTACCCTTGTTGGGACCAGAGCAGGACAGCTGGAGACAAAGCCAGATGTGCTTTTCCCTGGAATGTGTGGGATTAACCTGGTAGTACAGCCATGAGCACCTGAGGTTTTGTTAGGGTTGCTGGAGAGGGCAGGAGCTGTGGCTGGTCACAGCGGTGTTTTCCCATCTGCTGTCTGCAGGCTGTTGTGAAAGGCCCTCAAGGGAAGAATTTTAAGTTCTCCATTTGCTCTTGCTCTTTTGGTCTTGGCACCAACACGGGGACTGTGTTTGGCGTGAAAACTGCTTTTCTACACTGCAGCTTGTCGCATAAGTGGTGGCTTTAGGTCTAGAATGGATTAAATATGACTCCACTCCAGCCCCTGTATATTGTGGTTATAGATAATTATTTGTTGATCCATATGGGAATTGCTTTCCATTTTTAGCATCTATATAAAAATCCATGCTATATATAAATATGTAGCCTTTATAAAGACCTATGCTGACACGTTTGCAGAAGTGTGGGGAAGGTACAGTGCCTTCTGACACAGAGTGCACTCATTCTGATACAGGCCAATGTTTTAAGCTGCCAATATGCTTTTGAGTACTTTGAGGGGGTGTGGGTCTGAAGCAACCTAACAATCCAGATAACTGCCCCATGATTAGAAGTAAGGGTAAGGCAGATGCCAGGCATCACAGTGTTCATAGAGGAGTCTGTATTGCTTACTCTGAACTTAACAGGCACAGGCAAAATTACTGCTTAATTTCAACTGATGAGAGTAAAACTTGGGGGTGTAGGAAGGCTTTCCAGTGCTGTTCCTGTGAGGTCTGTGCCAGTCCTCTTCTCCTGTCCCCTCTTCACCAAGGCAGCTCAAAAGCTGGCTGAGGGTCTGTGGTTATGTGGGAACTGGAGCATGCTGAGCTCTGAGCGCGGTGTTAATTTTTGCACTGCAGAAGTGATACATCTGATACACCCTGGGAGCTCTGGGAGTCCAGGACCTAGTGCAGTAGAAGCAGGCAAGGAAAAGGCCGTGTGTCCCCTGCACAGTTTAGTCTCAGAGCAGGAGGGCCAGTGAATACAAGACTGTGCTCAGGCTGGCTGGGCAGAGCGAGTGATCACATCATCCAGACTCTGTGCTGACACCGAAGGAGGGATGCCTTTCAATATTACCGTTTCTCCAGGGCTATCTCAGGACTGGTGAAGACAGCTCTTTCATAGCTATACCTCCCCAGTATAAGTATTGCTGCAAATGGTGGCTTGCGCTTGGGCAGCCTTCTGGAAATCACTGTGTGCATTCTCATTTGTAAAAGGAGTGAACTGGAGCTTTGTGTAACTCCTAAACTTGCTTTTTTTTTTGCATAGTTATATAAAATACAAATATCCTGAGATAAAAATGAGTGTTTTGGTGTAATCAGTTTCCATAAATATTTCACTGGTGTAATTACCTGCTACTTTAAATTATTTTTGTGCTTGGCTTGTGCCTGATGTAAATATGAAATCTAATTCATTTCTGGAGTGTTGGCTTGAAATAAGTGTGTGGCTGTAGTCATAAAAAGAAAGGGGGGGGGAATAAAGTCATGCAGGTAACAAGCGTTCCAATAATTTTCAGCAATATGGAATAAAGAAATGCCCTTCCAAATTGGTGAAAATCTCAGCAGTTTACTTGATTAAAAAGGTATTTTGAATTTCAAGTTGTTGAAACATTAGCAAAGAGAACGAATCAGACCTGAATACCTTTTGCTTTCCCCCCCCCTTTCTCATTTTCAAGATTTGTGCTGGAGAGCTGATAAGTAACAGTGCAGCAGGTCTGGAAACCTGTAAAAATTACTATGATTCTTTTGGATTTAGGGATTTTCTTCCCCCCCTTTTAAATTTTGTTGTAACTTTTTTCACATCATCTAATTTAATTTCTTTTTTTCAACAAATTATAAAACATGCCATAAAGTCAATATTTTTCTTAATAATGTTAATGACACAAACTATACCAGGGAGATTTCTTCAGAGTGTTTTGCTTCTGCTCTGAGGACTGAGCTGAACTACAGCATATGTCTGAGTTCTTCATCCTTTGTCCCGTTTTTTGAGATCTTTTCCCCTTTAATTAGGCTGTCTTTTTTGTTCTTATATCCACACCAAAAACCAGCTGATGTCAGCAGGCTCCGATCACCATGGAGATCTTCCTATAGTAAAATCTGTTATTAGTTACTATTGGCCAGTAACGGAGCATTATGGATCAACAAAAGCCAGCTCCCTGACATCCCAGATCTTCTTGGATGTTTCATCCCTCATAGAAAGAAGCTGCCTCTGTGGCCTGATCCCTGATAAAACCCAACCCTGCAGCTCCCTCTGGGATTGCATGGGTCTGTTTTCCCAGGATGGCCATGCCTGTGCTCTGGGAACAAGTAAGCCATTGCAGAGGATGAAGCAATGTATCCCACCCCAGTACATGGCTTATTAAAAACAAGAGATTCTGATCTCAAGGTTAGTGAAGAGAGGCTGAGTGTTTTAGCTTGAATTTCATCGGGGGGATCTTGGCACTAAGAGCAAATATTGCTGGGTGATGAGAGAATAATTAACACCAAAAAATGCATATATTTGGGTCTGGAGGCAAGACTGCAGTGAGGAGTGGTTGCTTACATTGAGCAGAGTTGCTTTGTACTTGAAGGCTCTCTAGCAAGTACCCAGTGGGTGGCAGTGTACTAGTTTGCACGTCAGGCATACTCCTGGTTGTATTTTATTTATTTATTTTTTTGAATTCTCCAGCTAGTTTCCATGGTGATGACTGCAGCTTTGATGCCTGTGCTAAAAGTGGAGAGGGGAAGAGAAATAAGAGGGCGATATTGTATTAAGCTAGGAGTTGAGTAACCCATAGAAGTCACAGTGGTTAGAGCAAACTGAGTTTTGTCAGTACCAGGGTAGTAGAAACAGAAATTGTGGATGCCTGAACAGCAGCTTCTGTCAAGCTGTTGTGATGAAGTGGTGCAAAGGCAGCAATAAACCCTAAGGATTTAGGGGGTAAAAACAAGACAAATTTGTTAAGTGTTTACATTAGCTGAGCTAGACTTAGCAGTGGAGTTTTTGGAAGACAGTAAACTGAACCTGGATTCTCCTGCCAGTGATTTCAGGTGATACATATAAATAATACTGTGGATTTCAATGCCAGGTCAGAGAAGCACTGATTTTTATGAACTCATTCAAGTTTTGCATTGAATCAGTTTTATTTTCTGGTAACAGAAGTAGTTGTCAGGCTTGAAATTTAGATGTATTAAAACTGTACCTAAAATTCTCTTTTGGACCCATTGCGCCTCCTCTGCAGCAGTAACCTCCAAATTACATGGCAGAGGACTTGAAATTTCATGCACTGCAGTAATTGGTGATACTGTTGACTTTGCACCGTTATTGTTTGTGACTGCTAGGAGACATGGCTGAATTTAATGCCTGCAATCTACAGCTTATCAGCATAGATTGATCAAGGGCTGTTTTGTGTAAAAGCTGCTGATCAAGGAGTGCCACAGGTCTGTTTCTTCGACCCACCTCTTCTTCGCTGCTTCAATTCCATCAGCTTGTCTCTCTTACCTTGAGCAGAGTCTGTCAGATGGAGAGGGGTCTGCTGGCTCTTGCAAGGGGGCAGAAGCTAAAGTCCTAACACGGGCTGCACCATTTCAAGCTCTAAATCCACGCTATTTCCTTGAAATTTAACTGTGTACCAAAGTTTTGGTTTGGTTTGGTTTGGTTTGGATTTTTTTTTTAAGAAAAAAGGGGTGGGGGGATGATGTTCAGAGGGATGATTTACCAGTGCGGGTTGTGGGAGTGCACATATGGATCACAGTGGTCTTTCTCCAAGCTTCCCAAGTCTTCCCAGGAAAACTACATCCCTAATTCATCATTGCTTGTGTCCTTCATTTTCCCAGTTATTCTGTCTCCCTCCATTATCTGTCATTACCTTTGCCTTCAGGCTTCTTGACCAGCACCCACAGAAGTCTCCCTACACACAGTTTGATCCTGCCTCACTGAGGCTCTCTTTCCTGATACTGCTCAGCTTACCTTCAGACTCCTGCTTTCCACAGCAGATCCGCAATCATGCTCCATATACAACCTGAGGTGGTACAGCAGGAAGACTTGAGCATACCTCACTTCTGTGGTGGCTGGATTTAAAGCTTCATGTCTGGTGTCGATTGTTTGGTTTGGAGGTATATGTACATGTAGCAGGAGTTGCAAAACTCTTGTTGGAAAGAGAGACAGATGGCTCCTCGACTGCTGGAGGGGCAACATGATTGACAAACCTTGTTTGTGTTCAGAGTGTTTTTCTAAAGAATCAAACAGAGAGAAAAGGAGCCTTTCCTCAGCTCTGGGTGCAGCAGCATGCACAGGAGGTAGGCTGGAGTCTCAGTAAAAGGCAGGCTTGAGCAAGAGATGAGAAGAAAGTAACTGTAGAGACTGCTGGATCTTCTTTTTCTTTTCTAAGCTTGCTCTGTCTCTGGGTGTACCTTTCTCTCTCATGCTCCACGTGCTCGCTTCTTTATTGAAAGATGATCAGCCATGTTCCTCATGTGCTTCCCAGTCCTCAAAGCAGCTCCTCTGAGTGGGGAATGTTTGGGCACTGCTGGCCATGACTCTTAAACAAGTGATCTTTCTATCAAAGGCTGGCTAGGCAAGATTAAATAAAAATTCCCTCTGTGTTCAATACAGAATCTCTGAGGATGTTTTCCTCTGTAGACTGAAGTTACATTTCAGAGAGTTGACTTGGTTAAACTGACTTCATGGGCACGAAACCTCCGTTGTTGCTGTGGAAAATCAGCTCACTCAGAGGAGTTGTTTTCTGGACTTATACAAGTTCTTCCAAGCTGTTTGAGGGATGCTAAATATATTGCAGCCAAGGCAAGCTGACAGGGATCATAGCTGCCAAATTTCTAATAGCAACTTCATAATTTCTTTGCTTTTTCAGCAACAAAGAAGAAAAATACTGTTAACTTGGCAAAACCTGTTTTCCTGTGTTTCTCAGGATATGGTAACAATCCTTATTACTAAAATAACTGAATGTAAGTCAGCAAAAATATAACCTGCTTTCAACAAAAATTAAAGCCACATAACCCTACCAGTATCTAAAATTGGTGCCTGACTTTCCGTGTTGAAATACATCACCCTTCTACAAATGAATTAGACAGACTGAGATTCAAGACTTGAGGATTAGCAGAGGGCTTAATTAAAATATCATCGATGTTTCCCTGCAGAATCAAAATCCTGACATGCCGGTTACTGAACTATATTTGAGCCTTAATTTTAAATGACTTTTACTTTAAAGGGATCATTGCTTAGAAACTTAAACATAACTTTCTTTTCAGAGTTGTTGCCTCCTGTGTGTTTGCAGATCAAAATAATTCTCATTATTTTATTAGGGCTGTGCTCCCATTTCCAGATTACTTCAATGCATTTAGAGTTTTGGCAAGTTAATAATACTTATGCTCCTGTTTTTCAAAATGTCATATATAGTTGAGCAAAATCTATCACATCTGCAGCATTCATCCTCCCCAAAGGTCCGTGTTTCCCAGAAGGCTGAAGATTGATACCAGTTTGGCTGTCAGATAAGCCTAAGAAATTCATATCAATGGGAAATGCTAAGCTTCAACAAGAAATCTTTCACAGTCTTGGCAAGGAGCACTTAAGTCAATACAAATTTAAAATTAAAAATAGTAAAAGAGTCCAACAAGTTCAGGCATTTGGTAGTAAAGAAAAGAGAGCTCACATGTCCAGGGTTATGATGAGGTTTCCAAACTGGGGACACGAAACTGTAAGTTCTTGTCATATTGTGGTTGTTTGGTGTGTCTTGTTTGTTGTATATATGTGTGACAGAAGATACCACGGCAGTTGGTGTTGGGTGCAGCTTTTGGCACTCTGTGGTAGTGTTTGGCTGCCTGTAGTTACACCAGGGCTTTGTGTAACATGCACATGCTGTGCAAGGGGAGTGTTAAGAAAGATTTCTGTAAGATTTTTTTTGGTAATTCAAGCCCATGGAAAAGAGTATGTATTAAACAATAGAAAATACTTGATTTTTAAAAGGTTGCAATGAATTATGACTAAGATTTAGTTTGCATATTTTAAGGTTTAAGGAGATCTTGTCACAGTTCTTGATTGTTCTTCCTGAATTGAGATTGCCCTGTGCAAGTTTTTTAGCAGGTGGTGAGAGCATGCCTTTTCTAGGACCTTTAGAATCAATTTTGTTATTTAACAAACCCTGCTTCCCTTAGATGGAAGGAACCCAACCCTGACACTGCCTTTGACCTTTCCCTGTTCTTCATCTGGCACATTAAACAGTTTGTGGCCAGTCCTGTGCCACTAAATGCGTAGACATTTGTTAAGAGTTTTTGCTGTGGTGAGTAATAGTGGAGAGAGGATATATTTTGTGGGCTTTTGAAGACAAATTACCTTATTTTGTGGTTACCTACTATTTCAGGAGACTGGATTTGACGTAGGTGGTGGCCTTCAGCATGATGATGTTCCTCAAATGATTAAGTGGAGATGTGACTATCTTGACTTGCCATCTAATGCTCTGGGATCACAAGTCTTATTTTCTTTTATATTATTTCTGTAATTGCCTCAGTATATTTTGTGCCTGCAGTCGGAAATCACATATTCAAAATAAATCAAACACACTTGGAGTAGCTTCTATCTTCGTGCCTTGTAGTTAGGGCTATTTTATGAGTTGTGCCAATGTAGTGATTATAACAGAAAGACCAAGAAAATAACAACTGTGCCACATGCTAGGAGTGAATGGTTGAAACTTGAAAGTGGAGTTAAGTATGCCTTATAAAACTGCTCTCGGCTTGCCTCTCACCCAAACCTGAGTAAATTAGCTGTAGAGCTGCTCAGATCAGTGGTGCAGAGGGAACATAAATGATAGAATTTGGTCCAGTATTTCAGGAGATTCCGATTTAAGTGCTTGAGCTAATTTGCATAGTCGCAGGTTCAGACCTCTGAAAGTCACTGCAAGGTTCTTCCATGGCTTGGATATAACACTTCCCAGTCGCTTGCAATTTAAGCAGAACTCGGCACAGACTGCTTAGCCAAAGTGACCTGTTCGTGACTTCTAGAAAACAGGGTGAATCTTCTGTGTTAGATCTAAATGTCAACTCTGAATCTACTTCATTTTGTGCAATAAAAGCACATGTGAATGTGAATGAAATGACCATCAGAGCAGGCTTCCCAGTTTGCTGACCAGATTAAAGACTGCAAGACATTTCAAATAGCTCTTGGTCAGTAAGGATTTTCTCCTCCTGTAGTCTGTGTAAGAGCTTCCCTCCAGGGAGACGTGCTGCCACTTTGATGGCTGCATTGGTCTTACTTTTTGTGTGTGTGGCATCAGCCTGAAGCCACCCAAACAATGGATTGGCAACAGTACTGAAGACCAGCTATGTAAAGTTAGCTGGCTATTTTAGTCCCACAAGCCCGCTAACCGCAATTGCAAAAGCACAAACCATGCCTATGTTCATGTCCTGGCTACGCATGCAAGCGAAAGATTTCCTCATGACTTTTACATTAATGTGCTCTAAACTGCTAAGTCAGAGCTCTTATTTTCCCCTTGAGCTGGCAGCGCAGGCCAGCTCCCTTTAATCCACACATTAAGCACACATTTTAAAGTCTGTTGTTTTTGGAAAGATGTTTAGCAACTTCCCTTTCGAATCCAGACACAGAGGTCTCTTTCCAGAATTGATGGCCTGTACTCGAGTGAACCGCTCTGTCTCTGGGCTTTGTGAAAGACTAAGTCTGTGAGTTCAGGGATCGCCTTTCTAAATGGGGCCTCATAAAAGGCAAGGTGAAAGGAAGGGCAGCTTGAAGGGGAAAAAAAAATAGATGAACCTCAAGAGTTTGGTTTGGCAAGAAACAGTGCAAGTTCGTTGTGCTTTAAAACTTTTTACCGGGCTCTCCCTTGTTTTAATTATACTTTATTTTTATTACCTTCATCATGAGTTAATATATAAAGCATATGGATGTGGCACTGTACAAGTGTGACTTAGTTCCTTGAGCCCTCATTTCTCTCACACATTAAACCAGAGATGTCAGAGGAGTGATGTCCTTGTGGTTTTCCTCACCTTGGCCTCCTAGGCTTGTGGTGGTACCCAGCATGGACAGCTCCACTGTCACCATACAGGGTGCAGGATTAACGGAGCAAAACAACAACTTTATTCTCCAAAATCATTACAGTCAATGTAATGATCCAGCCAACTCTCAGACCTCTTCCTAATGCCTTATGATGCGTGCAGAAGGGATGCTTTTGTCATGGGCTGGAGGTAGCAGATGGGTTGACCTTATACTCAACTATATATAAGTGTCACAGCCTGATGCTGTGATGTTGTGATAAAGGCCATCACAACATGAGGCTGTGATGGCCTTCATCCATCCTGTGGTGGCCAACAATGATTTTGTATCTCATCTAGGTGAGAAAGTTGAGTTGTGCTGTAGGGACTTATCTTGGCCATTGCTTATAGTCCTTGAAGGCTACTGTACTTGCTGTGTGCTGACAGACGTCCTTTTTCATTTGTGACCCATATAATTATGTTTGCAGCAGGATTTGCTGTTGTATCTCATTAACGTTTCCTACTCA
Organism: Porphyrio hochstetteri; assembly: GCA_020800305.1. Classification (NCBI taxonomy): domain Eukaryota; kingdom Metazoa; phylum Chordata; class Aves; order Gruiformes; family Rallidae; genus Porphyrio; species Porphyrio hochstetteri. Next base: position 11,324,078 of record CM036916.1, on the reverse strand, counting down.
AACACTTCTCAGCAAGGCAGTTTATTTCATTTTACATGTCTGGAAAACATGGCTTGGCTTTTTCAGTATTTCAGTAGACCATCTGAGTTGTTAGCATTCTTTGAAGGCCTTTCTTATTGAGGTCAGTATTGCTAGAAACAAGTTTTATACTGTCTTAGGAAATAAGCATTTTTGGATGTTTTATATAAAGGCTTCCTATGTTTGCAGTTTAAGGAAAAAAAAGCTCTTTATGTAGGCAAAGCAAATGAGAAGACATTTTGCTTGCAGTCTGCAGATAGCTTTTGCAAACATTAAAAGCATTGCTGTTTCCACTTGATTGATCAAGTGAGTTGCAATGAAATTTAATCATTTTAAAATAGTTCAGTAGAGTCAGGATACCTATTCCTATGCAGCCCCCCTGCGTGTATTTTTGTGCTTCTGGATATGGGTGTAATTTCAGAGACTCATCTTTAGTGCTGAGAAGCTGGTGCTTAACAGTAGACAGTACTTGGAAGGGTGTATCTACCATATTTGTGGCATGCATCATTTATTTCCTTTCTAACTAGTCACTTCTCAAGGCATAAATACCTTCCTTCCATGCAGTGCAGGCATGTGAAATCAGAAGCCCTTCTAACCTTTCAAATTCATTAAAGAAAATCTTAATTTGTATCCAGATGTTTGAAGACATGCTCAGACACAAAAAGTATATGGGAGAAGACTTCTACTTGTATAGTTAACTGTGTAATTAATAAGTCTGGGAGATACAGTTAGAATCACTTTTGATTCCAGAAGGGGGATGTTTGGGTTCAAATTACATGTTTTTTTTCTCCAAGTTTCACTTGTTTCTTGGGACAATGTCAAGTGTTTGCCTTTAAAATTCAGTGTAATCCTTGCATTGCAGATACCTCAGGCCTACTTTTTCCAATATATAGGTGAATGAGGAAAACACTAAAATTAAATATAGTGTTAATCTTTTCAATGTGAGTAGCTAGACAAAATTCAGTGTCTTGTGGCTTATCATTGCCATGAGAACAAACTCTGATGGACTCAAATGTATTACACTGGAATTCAGCTTATTTGCAAATGTGTTCCAAGTTCTACTTTTTGGATGCATTTTTACCTCTGTCAATTGCAGGAATTCATTAAAATTATTTTTGATAACTAAAGATAGGGTTCCTAGAAGATAAATTTTGGGTTATCCAGTCCCTGGCAATCAGGATAGCTTTAAAATTTCTTAGTTTATTCTACAAGTTCAAAGCCATGCTGTCTTGATTTTTTTTTTTTAAGGTAGGCAGGGTGCTGTAGCAATACAGTGTTCATGCCAGCCATAATAGTTAATCACTGCAAATTAATGAGAGCTGTCCGAAGGAGAGAGAATTGGGGACTGTGTGTCCCTCCAGGCACGTTACAGTCATGCTGCTTCTTCCACCTAGGCCAGCTATTGAACCACACCACACACTGGATGAGGTATCAACCATCTGTTGAGGTTAGGAAATCTAAGGAACTTGTTCTGAATCTCAACATCAAACAGCCAGAAGTGAATAACCTTGCACTGAATTTTGAGGCTTACCTAGATGTTTTCCTTGAAGTCAGATACAAAAAAAAACCCCCAACCCTTAAGTCATCTTCACTTCAGAGTGAAAGCTTTATGTTGAGCCAGATAGCTCCCGAACCAGCCAAATTTTCACTCCTGGTAAGAAGGCACTACTGAACTCTTCAGAGGAGCCCATGTAAAAGAGCTGGGAAGTGTGAGCTAACAGTGATGTTAGTAAGGATGTCACTTTCCTCCTCCTTGCTGTCTTCATCTCTAATGGGAGGTCCTGGCCAGCCAGGTTTATAATCAGTGTGGTTCCCCACATTTCCATTTTATTTACAGTGGTGTTTCAGTCTCTTATTATTGTAGAGAGACCACCAAAGTCACGTACCTTATTTGGTCTGGGGTCTTCAGTGGGAGAGCTTACAGGGCTGGAGAAAAGGCCACTGGAAATGGTGCAACTCAACACAGTTATTGCTGGGGTGCCTGGAGTGGGTTGGGCTGAAGCACTGGGGATCTCTTCATATTCTTGCTCTTCTGCTACAGATCTGCTGTCAACAATTAAGCTTTCTACAGGGAGCCACAACCCTGCCTATATTGATTTTTCTAAACAGTTGCTCTGTTTTAGTGCTCTTGAAGGGACTATATGTCTTTTTAATTAAAAATAAAGTAAATATCAAACGAGTGATGAGGGGTGCAGTGGGCAGAAAACCAACTGCACATTGACTTTGTTCTGGAGGTGGATTCATAGAAATAACTTACTTGGAACTCTGGACATGAAAATGTTTAACTGGTTATCTCCCACGGTGACCTCATGGGAAACAGACTGGCGTGGCTTGGAAATACAGCCGATAGTTTATTTCAGACTCTGGAAATCAAGAAATTAAATTGACACAGCAGGCTTTTTAAAAGGTCTTCACTGATGCTGTGATTTCATCCCTGAAACCTCCATGCTTCCATTGCTGTGCATTTGTCTGTGTGTTCCTGGGCCATGATCTTCTGGCTCACCAGTACAATGTGTGTACTCCCAGTTAGAAGCTTTATGTTTAAGACACTGGGATGGAGGGTGTGGTACCAGCATGAGATGCATTCTTAGCAAAGTTTGCAGAGGTTCTTGATATACTAATAATTTGAATTTCTGTTAGTAATGTTAGATTTTATACTGGTAGGTATTTAAAAATACTGCCAGAAAACTGGAGTTTAGATTGATGGCACGTTAGGAAGCTCTTCCAAGTTAGGAGTATATGCATGGACTGATACCTCAGGATGTCTCGCATGCAATTAATTCACAACTGTCTTCTAGGCAATTCAGATGCATAGCAGTAAGGCCAGCTGAAGCAACTGAAGCAAGTTTGTAACATCACTGAAATGCCAGTTCATGAATTGATTGTAAATTTTTTGTGCTCGTATGTCAAGCTTTTATTTACATGCACACCCACACCCCAATCCTTTGTGACCTTTGCTTAGAGATGTGGAGACATCAAGGGGGTGAGGAAGAAGAGGGGTTTCACTGGCTTGTTCTGCATGCCTTATGTTTGGTTCATCACTGAAATAGTAGAATAAAAAGGACAATAAACCAATCAGTAAATCTTCATATGCTCAGGAAAGGGCATCATTATTTCGGGCAAGGATATTAAAGGATGTAGAAACCCAGTAACTTTGGGGATCAGGGCAGAGCTTGGAGCAAAGGCCTGCTCTGCAGACATCCACTCTTACCTGCTGCTTGCTGGACCACCATACAAAAGAAAAGGGAGAAGTGGAATTGCACTTTAACATTTCCATAGTAAGACTTGATTAGAATTGCCCTTATAATTTTATGGCAATAAATCTTATTTGACAGTTTGGTTGTATTGTAGTGGGAGATGGATGGGAAGGAGGATGCAAACAATCGATTGCTTCATCTAACTAGGCAAGAGCAGGAGACATGAATTTACAGGAAGAATAGTGAAGCTGCTTGGACCAACTAAGTTTCTTAGAAAATAATTCTAGAATTTTCATGTAGGAGAACATCTCTTGCCATTTGCTACAGAAGCAACGAGAAAACTTTGGGGTAAGCTACAGGGTGTACAAACTACGATGTGCTGGCCTGGCCAGTTGCTGTGGTGGGCTGCAATAACTCAGCTGTTCTCTGGACTGGAGATTAATTGCAGAGGCAAAGGAAATCTTAATTTCTGTGGTTTAGATAGTGGTTTAAAGAACCGTTCCTAAAGTGGATCAATAAGCTAATTTGTTTCAGGTAAGTAGGTAGAGGTGAGCAAAGGCATCCAGGGAAGTGCACATCTCTATCAACACCCTTGATATCTTGGTGCATTGGGAAGACTGAGCATGCTTTGTGCTTACTGAGACTGGGTAGTGTTTTCTGTTTGCTGCTCTTTCTTTGGAGTTTCCTCTAAGGTTGATTTACCAGAGCAGCAGTGCATTGATGCACACATAAGCCTATTTTGTGAGGGTAGAAACCAGAAATCTCAGATTACATAGAAAGGGGGAAATTTTTGAATTACCTTATTCTGTCAAAGCCCAGAATTTTGTAAGATAAAAGTTTTGTACTGGTGTGCTAATAAGAATTGCTGTTCTAATTCTGGTTCTGGATCTAATTACCAAATTGATACAGTACTGTTGTCTGTGCTGCATGTGGCATCCTACCTCTCTCCACAAGCTTATGGTCCAGTGGATGCCAGCAAAGAGCTGAAGTGAATATTCTGTATTTTTTTGTTGTTTGTAAACTATGTTGCTGGGCTGCCCACAGCCACATGTAGGCATCTTCTAAGAGGAACACCAAATTGTGGATAAACCTCATCCCTTACTACCAGCAACACCAAATGATTGTTTTTTTTCTCTGATTGTTACTGCTTGTGTCTTTGCTGTGTCCTGTGGCATTTAATGTTATCGTGTGCTTCTACCTTATGAACACTGGCTTGTGGAGTAGCAGTCCTCGTCATGAAATAACGAAGCACGTCACAAGAATAATGAAGTTTTTTTGGCAAGGCTCTTGGCAGCAGTCTGATCAGGAGCTGGCCTTGCTAAAACTCATCTTGTGACAGAATATTCTCTTTGAAGTGTAGCTACTGTAGCATTTGGTATTCAGTGGCTCTGGGCACAGTACATTTAAAGGAGTTCATCCAATATTGATGGTCTTCCAGTAAAATCAGGAAGGGGAAAAAAAATAAATCCTATTTCTTAAAGATCATATTTTTCACTTCTTTTCTTGCTCCCTGATCCTGGTCTGAAAGGTCACGAGTCTGAAGACTTAAGAGTGTGTAAAACACAGCATTAAAGATCTATGCTCTGTCTTCTGTAAATGCGAGTTAATGTTTTCTTTTACTTGCAGCTGTATGGAGAATATAATGAGCCTGTTTCTGAGAGCATTGCTGTGTATTATAAATCAACATAATACTATGGTGTCTGAAAGTTTCTTAAAGGATGTTTTAGATCAGTCTTGTATTAGAGAACGTTGGCACCTAAATGTGTGTCTGTGCTGCTGTGTTTGAACATGGTTTTAGAAGGAGTAGTCCTGCCTCTCCTTTGGCCTCAGAGAGAGTGGGTTGGTTTGCTGATCTGCCTGAGAATTAACCAGCTTGGTGTACTGGTGTTGTCTTTTGCACCACTGCTTTGGCATCCCTGCACAGTCGCAAGTGCCAAGGCAACGAAGGGCCGCAGGAGGCTGGAAGGTACAAGGAAAGGGAGTGTGCTTTGGGCAGCCATGCTGTCCAGATCATCTGAGGCTTTTTGTGATTTCCACCCTTAAGCTGTGTTCACGTGTCCGCAGAGGATGAAACCCATGCTTCATAAGGACTTACTGATCTCCAGGTGAGACCCTGTAGCTGGCTGTGTGGTGCAGTGCCAGGCTGTTGCAAAGGAGACATTGTTTAAACTGAGCTGGTTTATTTTGCATTTTTCAAGAGGCTCTAACTTCCTGAGCAGCAGTACCTTGCTGGACATACTTTGACCTGGATGAACAAAAGCCATTCACAGAGGTGTTGGCACCGTTTACACATAGCCGCTGATGCAGAACAGCTGCCTGGGTACCAGAGGCCTTAACCAGCATTGCTGTGTAGTGTGAAGGTCTTGGATGTCTGTTCCTGGCCTGTGGAGGTACCCTGACACAGCTAACTTTAAATAACATTAGCCAGCTTCTTTGTAATCTTTTTTTATATAAAATGGCACTATCCATGCTGTGTGTTTGGGGTGTATCTACATATTTATCTTTAAACCAACTAGACAGCACTTTGCATGGTGTATATGGGTAAGGCTGACACTTTTTTCCATGTACAGACCTCACCTTGTGTATCAGATAACAAGTTTATAATGAGAAACCACTGAAGCCATTCTTTGGCATTAGAGATTCATACAGTGTTCATGGCTGAGGCCAACAGCAGCAAGGTTGTGATGTTGCAGTGCAAACAAATATGGAAATAAGGCTACAGTTTACTTAAAATTCTCATATGCCATGGAGAGAATGAGTAAATGCGATTTCATTTCTGATATTCTTTATTAGTTTTTCGCACACATTGTGGTGTAGAAGCATTTGTGTTTCAATTTATTTTCTAGAAAAAGCCTTCTTTCATAATCTCTCAGTCAGCTCATTATGAATAGCAACCTCTGATCGCAGAAGGCTATTAATTCTTAATTATCTGCTGGTAATTTACTTGTGCATGAATTTAGCAATCCATTAGGTGGCGATTTATTTTTGAGACATGGAATGAAAAGTTTTAGGATTTGCTTTCCCTCCCCCCTCTCCAACCCCCTCCAACCCCCTCCCTTTTTGGCTTGCAGTGGAATTAGCTGATTGATTAGATTACAGGATTTATCCAAACCACGCTCTGTGTGTGAGAGATTGTAGTTAAGTACATTAAGAAAATCTGAAGCAAGACACAGATAAATGAAATAGTGTTTTTGATGGCAGTCTCCGAATTAGGCTAGTGGCTGAGAAATTGGAAGTTAAATTAACAAACACTAGAGGATTGGTCTAATTCAGGGATATTTTTTTTTCTTCCAATCTCTTTTGATTTATGGATGCCTAGAAGTTTTTGAGTGGAAATATAAATCCTGCACAGACGAGTTGCTCAGTAGCAGTGAGCTGGTTTTCTTCTGTACCGTGGGGCTACATGAAGCATGGATCTAATGCTGCATCTCTGCACAACATGCTCCTTCTGTTGGGCATAACATTAGCCTCAGTTGTCAAACAGCACTATAGTTTGCTTCCTCCTGTGCCAGGAGCTAAACGTTTAATGGTGGGTGTCATCTGCCTGACTTGATACTAGCCTTGAATTTGTGACTGTGGCTCAGCAGTGGAGCTCTAGTAGCTGTCTGGGTATGCAGCTTCTGGTAATTTCATTTACTGTCACTTGCAGTGGACAGGGTGGGAAGTTAAACCTGGTTACTTCTGTTAACAGTTGCCTTTTCACACCTTGTTCTGTGACTTAAAGGTATAACATCACAGTTTATGCTTAAGGTACAGAAATATATTGGGGCTTAGTGTTTTTTCTGGCAGTTTCGCGTGCACCAAATGAGGCATCTTTGCTGAGCAGTACAGCTTAGAAGTTAATTAGTCATTAAAAGATTTAGTTTCTCTATTAGTGGGCTGTCTGGAAACCGACTGCTGTAATGTGATTTTTGCAGAGTGAGCCTCTCTGTTGGCTGCTGTTCTTGACAGCACAGAACTGAGAGCAGGGGTTGCTTTTTCCTGCTGAATGCCCTGTTCTCTTGTGCTAGTTTGCTACTTTTAGCTCTACTTGAAAGAGTGACAGAGTCTACGGCACATTTGTCACGTCAAAGATTTTGTTAGTAATTGGCCTCAAGTCTGACAAGATAAATAACTCAGAGGAAGAAGATGATGTCATTAAATAAGTATCGTTCACACAGTTCTGCTGTGCTGGATGCAGTGGTCCCTAAGCAGAGCACAGAGCATAGTGCATCCTCACTGAGGGCTGAAAATGGCAGATGATGCTGTTCATGCCCCACACAGGGAATATTTAGGGGTCTGCTCCCTCTGGGCTGCAGTTCTGCCTGGTTACTGTGGTTTGTACATCACAGGGAATGGAAGATCCCTTCCCGCTGCTCTTCGTGCCACATCCAAGAGGGCCATGCCCTGGCCAGGCTTATGCAGATCATCCCTCTGCATTGCCATGACCACTTCCAATGCTGCGGGCAGCAGGGAACAAATGGCATCTCCAAAGATATCTAAAGCAACAAGAGGCAGAAACTGAGACCTGGAAATACTAGCAGATACAGAATCTCTTGAGCAATCATCACTGAAGCCAGGTCTCTTCTGTTTAACAGCACTTCTGATAGTGCAGCAATAGAGATGTCGTGAGTTTGAGGCAGTGCTGCTGTACCTCCTTAGGTGTGCTTCGTTGTGTCTTGCACCAACTTTGGGGAAAGCACAAGCACAAGACTGGTGAGGAAGGTTAGTGTTGGCAGAAGTTTCTTGGATTGATTGCCTGTGGTTTGTTTTTTCTCCCACCAGTGCTGCCAGAAACATTAGCCATCCCCGCCAGTGGCAGCTGCATGCCCCTTAGGAGAAGAGTTTCCAGGTGTCTGTCCAGAAAGACAGAGCTGAGATGCAGAAATTATGTTTTCAGATAAACTGCATGCATTCTTCCTCTGATTTTGGACTTTGTCTTAATTGTGTATAGCCTGTCAACAAGCTGAGGCAGGCTGAGCAATTTGTAACCTCTCTTCTCCCACCCAGCTGTGATGGCAGGACTGACAACAATGTCCATGCCCACTCTTGGATGTGGGTGAGGAGCAATGTGAGATGGCAGCCAGGAGCAGGGTCCGGAGGGGCAGGCACAGTGCTGAGCCCGGCCCTGCGGGAACTGTGTGCTGAAAGCACGGCTGGCTTGCTTTTCCCTCTTTGGAAAGACTGTTTATCAAGATAAATAATGGCATGCTAGTTTGGAAGAGGGCACTTAATCAGCTATTTCTCCTTAGTTACAGATGTCTTTTCTTCAAAGCCATGTACTCAGCGAAGCACACAGCCAGCGTAGCTGAAATAGCCACAGAACAGCCATCCCAATTGATCACACGGCTCTCAAACAAAGAGTCATTTGTTTCCAGAGTCTAAGGAGGGAATTCAGTGAAAACCTGATGGCAGTACATTAAAAATTGCAGTTTGTCTTTCAAGCATGCCTAGGGTTGCACAACATTAGCCCCCATACGATTTGCAAGCGTAGAACAGTAGCAATTCTGTCTTTGCCCACCATCTTCTGGTGGTTGGTAACAGAAATAGCATGTCTTATTTTGATAAAGGAAAGAATTTGACTGTGTATCAGTCTGGAGAACTTTTAATAAAATCACTGAAAAGATCTGCCAGTTTTTCTTCTCTCAAGACTACATGTAACTTGATTGCTGTGCATCTTATGATGGACCTTTAATGAAAAAGAGTTGGGAGGATTTTAAAGGGCTTAATTGTCATTTGATGGTTTATAGAGAATTTCTGCAAAGGTCTTAAAAAGTTGAGAATGCTTTAAAAATGTTTAGACGTGGTCCAGTAAGACCCATAGGGCCTAAAGAGGAGAATTTTGGTGGGACCTCCTGGCATGGTAATCCTGATTTTAAATCAGGTACCATGCTCTTTATGTCCAGCACTCTTCAGCTGGGTATTTTCCAAGGCAACTAACTCAAAACCTTAGGGATGATGCTGGGCTCTGCTGTTTACAGATAAATTAAGAGAATATTTTAAGGATGAAGAAGGAGCCTAAAATTTAGCCTAAACTAGTTTGACCTAAACTATTTATGTTGGCCTTTGAGTTAACAAATTCAAGTTGGGAAAAGATCAAATTTCATAACAAATACATAATTTCACCTGAGTTTGAAAACAAAAAACGTCCAATGCAACATCTTAACTTGGAGTTTAAGGTTTGAAATGTGCAAAAGATACCCTGCTGTTACAGGCAAATTTATTTCTATCCCAGTTCCAAACTCTGGGTGATTTACAGTCTGGTTTCAAAGGTGCTTAACGTAGGTCTAAGCAAAGTGTGTAAGCCGGCAGTGAGCACTTTTGAGCACTACAGCTCTGCACAGCAATACAGGAGAGAAGCATAAAGTGCCTTTTTTTTTCCCTGAGAAACAGAAATAAATGCTGGAATGAAATACTTCTGTTGATTAATATTTCACTTTGAAATGGATTAGGAAGAAACTGTGAATTATGTATTTTGATTCAATCCACTGCTGCTTAAAATATAATCTTGGTATTGCAAGTTAGTACTGTGCATTTTAATTTTGACTGGTTTTCCAGAACACAAACTTAATTGTATCCATGTACACATGAATTGTATGTCTCTGTGTTGCATGTTTCTGTAAACACCCTTGAATGTTTAACCATCTCTGTAGCTTGTTTTTATATTTGATTTCACTTAAGCTTCTCAGGCTGCTTTAAACTTCCAACTTGGTGCCACACTCCCCTCCAACCACACAACCTAGTGAGTACAGCCCCACAGTTCAGTGATGACCAGAAAAAATCAGCCCCAGCATTCCCTCTGTTGGAGTTTAGGGATGAAGGGTTCTTTGGGGTTTTTTTGTTGTTAAAAGCATCCACAGAAGATGGTGGAGCAGATCTCTCGAGTAACTGCACCTTTATTTTAGGCAAGAATGAGGATGTGGAATCAGCTGTTTGTGGTGGAGGTGGCACCACCATCAGTGCCAGCTGTACTTCACTGCTGGAGCACGACTGTGCAGAACACATGGCACATAAGCAGTGAGTGGATCTGCCTCTGAAAGCTCACCAGCTTAGACTGGCAGAAGCTGGAGGAAATAGTATTATCTCCGTTTTGCTAAAGCTGAAGGAGATTAACTGCATATGAGAAGTCTGAGGCAGAACTGACTATCAAATCGAGGTGTCCTGGTTCATGTATCCAGTTCCTTTGGCAAAAACTATCCTCAGTTAAGGCAAAACAGTAGAGTTGTTCATCCCACTGGCAATGGGACTCTGTGTTATCCTCAGTGATCAATAAAGTATAAAACCTTTCTGGCTTAAAATATACTTAAATGAACCGCTAAAGTTCCTTGGCTTAGAAAGTTACTGCCAGAGACCTTGTGTTCAATCAGTGTCAGCAAAAAATGGATGTAAGTCGTAACGCACAATACAGTGGCAGGTGTAATCACCAGTGACTAGATGTCCTTTCTTGGAAGCATTTCAGTCTTGGCTATCTCTTCATTTTACATCGCTATCACCTCCTTGCCAAAGCCCTAGGCTGTGCAGGTATGAAATCAGATATTATTTTATTATTATCTTGTTCAAGGTTCAGTGGCACTCCAGTTAATTTATAATTAATAATATATTTGCTTTAATTTGAAGTGGGTAAAATTGTTACTTTTTTCCTCACATGATTTTCACTAGACAAAATGTGAGCAAGTTGGTAGCATAAGCAACCCACCAAAACACCGATTTGCCCCACCTGCAACCTTACAAGAGTAAACATGGGAACGGCTGTGTTTCTGGTTGATTACAACTCCTCCAATTCACTACTGAACGCACACACTCATTAGAAGAAAATTGTTGTTAGTCCTCAAGCTACATGGCAGATGAGAAATTAAGGAAGGCTGAGGTGAAGGGGACTGAACCAACAGTATGTGAAACGAAGATGGGCAGCTTGTTTGTGGTTGGGACCAGTTACTCAGAGTGGAGATTTGTTGATTCATAAATCTTGACAAATGTGCTTATAGTTCCAATGTAATTAGAAGCTTCTAAATTGAAATGAGATGGTACCTAAATATTTAGGAATATCTTGAATGTTCAAGCTGAGGGAACTTTAGACAGTTAGAATTGAGAAGTTTTGAAAAGAAAAAGTGATTTATTTTAATACAGATGGTAAGAAAAAGGACAAACACTGAAATCTGAAGAGAATCCTAGAGGGCTGTAAAATTCATCTGATTTTACTTAGTTTCGAAGTTTGTGAGCCAGAATTTTCCAGTGTGTTTCCAGAGCCTCTTTTTTTAGCAATCCAATTTTCAAATGTGTTGAACATCCTGCAGCTCCTACTGGCTTTGCTGAGAGCCACAGTTTTGAAAACTAAAATGTTTCGTTAGAGGTAGGATGGGATCTAAACAGGAGAGAACAGAGACTGCAGTCTTCTGTTGAGAAAGGCTGTGGCACATAGGAAGTGTTGCACTTTTTTGGTGGGGGTGGGTAAGACAGCCATTGGATTTGAATAAAGAACACTGGTGTTCTGCTGTGTAGAACCAAGAAGCCCTTTGAAGGACCTGGTAGCACATGTGACAACCTCAAAGCTTAGTGGTCCTGCAATGGGGCAGGAAGGGGGGTTGAGGTTTGAAATCCGTGAGCTGCAGAAGATTCACTTGTAAAAGCAGAAGTACTTTTCACTTCATAGTTTGGCACATAATATCCTCCTTGCTGGCACTAATGATGTGGAGACATTTTTCTATCAAATGGTTTCTGACAGTTCAATTGCCAAAAATACTCAAGTGGCAGAATGCAACTGCAATTACTAACAGTGTGCTTGCCCCAGAGTCTGTAAATTCTCTCATGAAAGCCTAAAAAGCCCATTCACGTTGTCTAGAAATAGCAGCAATAACCATGGTAATAAGTTCTTCTCTTTGTTGCTGTGGTTCAATTCTTTTCATGGGTACGCTGCAAAAAAGCCATTTGATTTTTCTGTAGCTGCCTCTATTGTAAGGAGATGTTTGTGTTCTCCAGGAACAACAGTGCTACTGAAAGCCCTGCAGTAGCCTACTTTCCAGATTCTGAAATTTTAACTGAGAGGAAATTTAGATCCCGTTTTAGGCTAGGTTGAAGCCAGTTTTGTGTTTGGGCTGTGGTATGGAGGAGACAATGTGTCCCAAAGAAGGGTCCTGAGGATGGAGGTATGCTGCCCCAGGGAGCAGCATGGCTGAGAGGACAGGATACTTGCTAGGGGTTCAGGGTCTGCCAAAGCCACCAAGTGATGTAGCACATATCACGTCACTCCTCTGCGCCTGCTTACCAATCTAAAGTGAACCTAATGACTTTACCATTCTTGTGGTGTTTGTCTGTCTGCATACGTGTTGTCTCTGTGTTGCTCATGCATTCTCAGAGGTATTCCTTCATTTTCTCTGGAGCTGTAGTGCAGTCCATCTGGAGAACGCAGGGATTGGAAATTCTTCCCATCTAGAGTAGTTTTACTCAGTTTAATGTAGCAGAATATGCTGTGATCCTGCAAATTGCTCCTGGGCAGATTTCTGCAGGGAGCACTACTGGCAATAATAGGCTCTATTAAGATGTAAGATATGTCCATAAAGAGTATCATGAAGGGCTGGGATACAAGAGATGAATAAGAAGTAGCTATGTGAGGCAGCTTGTCTGTGCCAAGTTGCTCACATACGTAAGGGTTTGCAGCATTACGGCTCTAAATCTAGTACTTCGAGGCTGCTATTGAGTCATATGGCCAGTCGGCTTTGATGCTTGTTAGAAGCAAGAAGCATGAATATAGACTTACTCTCCCTGTTATTAAAGATTATTTTATCCTATAAGATTGTTGTCATGGTATGATGCTTGAACAATTTACAAATGTAGCTTCAGAATATAAATGCCTTTGCTTCTGTAAGCTCTCAGAATCAGCAGCATTGAAGTTCTCAGCAGCTATTTATCAAAGCTCTTTGAATGATACAAGCTTTTGTTTATTTAGCTTGAATTTCTAGGACATTCCAAGAGATAAGTACTAAAAATGATTGTCATTGAACAAACTCAGAATCTATTTTTAAAAAAATGTACTAGTTTTCAATGTTGGGAAGAGTCTCAAGAACTTCTTGGGGGGGGAAAGGGGAAAAAACCCCCCACAGCAAGCAGTGCTTACTTTGCAATTAATATTGTCTTAGAGGTTACCTCTGTGCCTGTGAATGTTTTGGGCAGTGAAGCCAGCTGGTACAGAATGACCCACATCCATACCATTAGAAGTCTCTTAACCTACAAAATATTCCCATAGGACTGGAAACGGTGCCAACTTTCAAACTGTGCCTGGGATTGCACGGGTAAATGATAGTTGGCACAGGCAGAAAATTGTGCCAGGGACACTTCTAACAGCTTAATGGTGCTGGCAGCCGTGGCCCAGGGCACTGGAGCATCCCTGGGTGCTGCTGCGCTGTGAGTTTGGGCACAGCTGGAGTCACAGGTACAGCTGCTAAATTAACTTCCCAGTGCTGTTAAGGCAGTGTATAAATAGGGCTGCTTTGTGGCAGAGGGTGTCCCAGCATGACATTGCCGCTTTTGCATAAAGAAAGATTTCATGTCACATTTTGAAGAATATTAGTGTTATATTTTTTCTGTGTAACTTTAAAACCTACCAGCAACATAGCCAGATGCAAGCATTCTCTAACATTAAGCTCTAGAGCTTCACAGCAGTGAAAATAATTAAATCAACAAAGAGATATTTCTCTAAGTCTTGAGTTTATTTAGTAAACAGATAATGCCCATAGATGACTATGAAACAGCAGTGTTCTTTGTGAGCTAAACTACAGATGTTTTGTGGTGTCTGGCCTTATTTTCTCGTTCACACCCTTCACCTTTTCCACTCTACCAGGGACTCAGACTCCAGCCTCGTTTCTTTTCCCATGGGAGCAACTGGGTAGGGAGACCGAGGACAGGTTTGCAGATTTTTAAGGCGAGATGTTAGCATAGTTGTTGGAGATGTTTCTGCACTTGCTATGTAAATGACTTAACATTTTATGAATGCAAAGTAAATCAGTTCTCTCATGTTGCTTGGGCTTAATCATTTTTGATTCTTGGTTAGCATATTTCGTAACCGAAGCCTGAATTTTTTATTCTGCATTTGTCAATGATGCAACAATCACCTCGTTATGTAGGATGAAGAATTATGTGTGTGGAATTTGGGCTGAGCTATAAGCTTCTAGGAAAGCAAGAAGCTATTAAGACATCCTGAGACCATACATAATACAATGTCCTATATTGGGCTCTCTGACGGAGCCGTGTTAATTTATCTCTGTTCTAGCAGATGACAGCTCTGCTCTTCCCATCCTGGGCTTCTCCAAAGCAGCAGAATATTATTTATTTTTCAAGTATATCAAGTAATAGTTCTTTCTAAGTCTTCCTAGACAGGGTCTTCCAGACTTTGTTGTTACGGTTTAATCTAATTTGAGTTGACAATCGGTACCAAATATCAAAAAGGGTTGTGTCTCGTAGCAAAACCCAAGGGCGAAGTGAAGCGGAAACAATTTAAAACCAGCCGTATCACAGTTAGTCCAGTGATTTCAATGTGACTCTAATCTTGGTTTCCCAGGAACTTCGTTTCTTTGCTTTTTTCTGGGTTGCAGAAGAGCAAATCTTTTAGAAGTAGATCTTCTGGATAACATATCTGTCACATTAAAGCCTTTCCATGCTGTGATTTGCTGTTTTTATAAATTTTCATCACATGACAGGTATGTGATGAAAGTTCTGGATATGAGATCCAGAAAAATGACTGTTGAACAAAACACTGCCAGTAAATTCAGCTTGGAGTATTCTATTCATTCACAGGCTGAGATTAATATTTTTAAAATGTTTATGTATGTGTGAAATGAACATCCAAACCTAATTATTAAATGCAGACTGAAGATGCCTTTTGGTTTGTTTAGGGTGAAACCTTTACTAGGGAAGGAGAAAAGTAACTTTCCATTACCGACCAAGAATCCTGGTCAGCTTTATTTCACCCAATCAACAATTCAGCAAGTTGTATTCAGAAGGTAGAATTTGTGGAGATTAGTACATCTGAGCGCCTTATTCCAGGTGGCTTTAGCGGTATTTAAGTCAGCTTCACAATAAGTTTATGTGTATTAAAACAAAAATTAAAAGATTCTTAGATAATGACTCTAATGGAAAAGTCTTGCAAAGAAGCTATCAAGGAGATCAAATGTATTTAGAAGTGCCATGAAAAGAATATTAAATACTAGTGCATGTGCAATGGTGGCCTAGATTCAAATCTGTGGTACTTCTGCTAGTGGAAATGGATGCCATTGCAGTAAAACTTTTATAGCCTGACTTTAACCTTCTTACCAAGAAACTAGAAAGTATTTTTTAACCTTTTGTTTTGGAAAAACAGTGGTTCTCTTGCAACTGGTAATGAATTAGAATGACAACCAAAGCATTCCCAGCCGTGCTTCAGTAGGACAAAGCCCCTTGCCTACAATAAAATGAATGAAATGTGGGAAACAGTGCTTGCAATCCAGAAGTTGACAGTTTGCATTACAGAAAAAAAATTGGTGCAAGTTTTATTGAAGATTATTACAAGTAAAAGAAGTCCTTGAGACGGTAGCCTATGAATCAGTATCTTGAAAGAGTTTGGATCTGTCTTGGCCTGTTGTTACTTTGAGAAGTAGCCGAATTTGTTCTACTGAAGGAGAGGGGACAGATGGCTTTTCTTTAAAAATGCCATGTGTTTCTGCCACTTTATGTTCAGATACTGTAGAATTCCACAGTTATTTGAACACCAGTATACCAATACCAGTGTATTAAATAGGATTTCTTGATAAGTCTTGGGGGTTTTTGGGTGACCAAAGCTGAACTACCTAGAACTTTGCATCTGTGTGGTAAGAAAGAGAAATGGGCAGGACTATCAACTTTATGATAGCAGTGAACATCGCTAGCTGTATTTTTTGGATGTTGTTGTCATCCTTTCTTAATCATATGAGTAGATGGGAAGTGATTCCTTCCCAGTTACGCAGAGGCAAAAATCAACAGTTTTAAGGCCAGTATGTTCTACTTAGATGAATTTTCTATTGTTTTACTTTGCCACCGGTTTCTTTGATTTAGTTAGCTATCTAGCCAAGCAAAACTTGTGCTGGTGTGAAGAAGAGAAGACAGAACCTGTACTGTAATTTATCTCTTTCCCTTACCAGACAGTGTGCTGGTCTCTCTCTGAACATTTTCCCAGTTAACTGCAGACCGAACCTGGTAACTGTGTGGTGGAGTTGGATTCCCATCCCAGGCAGACAGCTCTGTTTGGCCTCCAGACCTCTGGGTTTGTATGGCTTTCAATCATGAGAAATCCTAAATTGACAGTTACTTTCAAGTTCAAGCAATAGCACTAATTCCCTGCTGCTTTACACTGTGCAGTCTCATAGCTGCCCTTTGTATTCGATTTCTTCCAAATGAGCTTCATTTGTTGACAGATTTTGAGATTTTCATGGTTGCCCTGTGCATTTCAATGCATGGTCCTAGTCTTTGGTCTTGAAATAATTTATAGCATGATGAATCTTTGTAGTGCTGTGTGATAAAACCACACCGGGAGTTTCTTCTTAACTGGAAGAAAGTGTTCACAAATTGTTTTAGAACTGATTTGTGCCCCCAGCAGTTTGTAACTGAGTGCTCTCTGACCACTGGTAGCCCTGCTGCTGTCTCTGATGTCTCTTCCGAGGCCAAAAGTGGTAAGAATGCTTGGGTCAGGCAATTGAATGGCCTCAAGTGGGCTGTTTTCTCCTCCCCCTCTTGTCTGCATGCATTCCACATGTCCTTCTCAATCAAAAGTTTGAATGAAATGTGTTTCTCTGCCCTGTGTAGAAGAATATGTTGCATTAATATACACAATGTATATTACAGGTACAACTGTGTAACAGGTCACAACCACAGTATATGTTAAGATGTACATGCATATATATATTTTTTTTTTTTAAAAAAGGGAGTTTAACATAGGGTTGTTAAGTTTGGTGGGTTTTTTAATAAAATAACAGATGTGACTTGAATCCTAAAATGTGAAAAAAGTTTCGTTCTCATGTTAGTAATTTTATGTGTCCTCCTATTAGCAACATTTTTGTCTGCAGTTTTGTGTTCTACAGGAGACTTCTTTTTCTTTCTCTTTATTGTTTTATTAGATGCTTCTGCTTTGAATTGCCTTTAATTTCACTGATGCTATTCAGCACGAAAGCTATAATCCTAGAATCGTGCTTTCTTCATAGCAGAACTGATGAGAAATAATTTTGTCCTGCACTTTACGTATGGTAATAACAGTAACTCTTGACATTTGCTCATCTTTGTGGTTATTTTTGGTTCTGTACAGCAAAGCAAACAGGCTATTGGTTCTGGTACCGGCCTGTAATGGAACAATTAAACTGTTTCTGCTCAGTCACATGGGGGTATGCAGTAGTGGTTATTTGGGTTTTTTAATATCCTTGCTATTCCTGAAATGTCTGATTGTTCTGGAGAAATTAGAACAAGTACAAATCAGTCCCCAAAGAAGTTTGTATCCTCAAGTAGAACAGAAGCGTGTAACGGTGTGCACGCAGCACATGTGTATCTGTATACTTGTCTTGTGGATATTGCTACTGGTATCATATGAGGCTTCAGTGTTCTTGGTGCTGCATGAATGGTGTTGGAAGAGGGCTGGTAGTTCATTGAACCTCTCATCTGAGTAGGCAGGAGCATTTGGTAGAGAAAAGAAAGGTGTGATAATTTGAAAAATGGGATGAATTAATTTCAGGTATATGAAAGATATCCAGTCTCTTTTAGACAAAAAAACCCAAACCAAACCACAAAAACAGACTAGAGAAAAAAGAAAAGGGGAAGGGGAGGGAAGTAGTTAAGAAAAGTGTTTCCATGTAAAGATTGTCTGTCCTCATTGTGTACTTGCATCTCTGTCACACCTTCTGTGGTCACTGGGCACTTAAACAGCAAGAACTATTTTTTCAGAGTTGTGGACCATTTTATCACACATTAGCAAGAGGAACATGACATTTGAGGCATATCCGTAAAAGGAGACTTTGTGGTCTCAGAAGGGTCCATAAGAATAGCAATCACTCATTTGGTAGTCTGGAGCTTTCTAAAAAACAGCAGGCTAAAGGGCAAGCTCGAACCACAGAAGGAGTAGTTAAGGATTTGAGTAGTTAAGGAGTGTATCCATTAGTGTTTCTTGCCACTCTGCTCTGTCTAAACTGCACATACTGGATAAAAACCCCTGTGTCTTCTTAAAACCCCATCCATTCAGTTTTCTATTTCTGAAATGTTTTCTCAATGAAAGTATGGAAGTGATGACAAGCCATGCTGTTTTCATCTTTCCTCTTTTCAGTAGCCCCACACTATTGTGACACATACCATATTTGAAGTATAACTGCAAAAACGTTTCCTGTGATATTTAATTGGGAATCTATTGTGAAATGGGGAATATGTTTAATATCCAGCCTGCTGATTTGGTTGGGTGAAAGACGTGGAAGAGGAAGGCACTGGGTGCACTTTTCATTTTCAGGGTACATGATACTCAGAACGACATTTAATGGTAGCTGAAGGCACGGCGGTGAGTTCATTTGCACAGAACTGCTTCCGTCATTTCAAATGATTTACCAGGAAGGAAAAAGCAAGGTGGAATTGGCAAGCTTTAAGGGTTTTAAGCTGTAAAATGCAAAAGAGGAGAAAATCCATTGTGAGGAATTACGAGGAAGAAGTTGTAGAAGACACCATCCAGAGACGTATGATTTCCTGGTGCTGACAACCACAGCAGGCTGCTGTCTTTAATACAGGCAGTTTGCACTCTTGCTCTGATTCTACTCTAGCTTGTGCAGATGTAACTCCTTTGACATTAATAAGTTCTTGCAATAACTGATAGAGCTGAACTGAAACCTGTCAGGCATCTTTTTCTGGCTTCCCCTTGAACACCTGTAGTCCTCTCACACATTTTATGCTCTTTAGGGAGGGAACAAAACACAGTCCTAAATGAGTTGAATAGTTTTCTGTATGTTTGCACGTCTGCATTTAACAGTCCCAGGTTACTCTTTGTTATTGTCCCAGTCAACCTTCTCCTGATGCTAGCAGTTCTTTCTCTTTTATGAGCTGTGTTGCTTGCAGCACTGAACAGATTTTTCTTAAAGCAATCAGACTGAAGTAGAAGGTAAATTCTTATTGAAACAGGTTGTTGAAGGAATGGAGAAGTGTTCAAAAGCCTCAGATGCATGCTTGCTATCAGGCACACAGATATACCAAATCTATTTGTCTTCTCCTTCTTAAGATGATGAAAACAATTTTTGTGTTCACTTATGGGAACAGAAATGTTTCAGGAGGAAAAAATTGTGTTTATATATACATATAGAGCAACAAAAGTCAGTTGGGTTGAGAGAAGTGTACAGTTTGTTTAGCTTGCATTAATTTGCCCATGTAATAAAGCGAGTGAGAGTTATGGCCTGTGCTTTATGTGTTGCAGTGGTGCTCTGCTCCATGTATTTCTATAAAAAGTATCCAAGCACAGAATTATTCATGGCTGCTGGACAGTAAAGCTGCTCAAATCCTTTCAAAATTAAACCTGGTGGTCAAAATATCAATGTCTTAACCAGATCAGTGGCTTTGAAAATGAAATACAAGTAGTTTCTCTTGCTATGGCATGGATATATTTACATTTAGAGTATGGAAACTGTAGTAGCTTAAAAGTAACTGCTTTTTTATTGGGGAACCAATGTGACTTTCCTTATAAACAGATTTAAACATGACGTTTCATAGATAAGAGGGGACCCTTGGCAACATTGTTTGGTATACTCATTTTAGTCCAAAGGACTTGCTTCTGCTCTGTATCTTCCACTGAGGTATGCGTATAAGCAGTCTTCTTTTGTGCCGTATTTCTCAATTAAATTCTCCTGCAAAATTGCTTTGCTCCTTTGCCTGGAAAGATAAAGCCATTCTCTGGCAGGAAATCTTAATTCAAATTATAAGATATAAGACACATATTTCTCGCTTCCTTTTCAATAATGTCTGTTTCGTTTTTCTCCATGTTAATGAGTTGCTTAGATCTACCTTTTGATGGAAAATCACAATGTAAAGAGAGAAATGTTGTTAGAAGAACACTGCAGTAATTGTAGCCCTCATGTCCTGGTCTCGGTTCTCCCCTTCACATTTTGACCTTGTGTCAATAGGTCACCGTTGTGTTTGCATTCTGACAAATTTCTACTTTATTTTCACTTTGTGCAGATGAATTATTGTAGCCATGAATGCTTTGCATAAATAGCTCATCATTTCATTAGACCCTGATTTATAGCCATCAAGTGTTTGTGTTTTTCAGCCCTTCTGTTCAGACACTAGTCTGCTAGACAGTATGATCAGATCATTTATCAGATATGTTTTGCTCTCTTTTCACATCAGTCAGCTTAACTGCATTCTCAATGGTATTTTGTTTGGCTCTTAATTCCATTTTTTTTTTGTCCTTTTTTTTTGAGTAGCTTTATTCTTTGGTTATAGCAAGTGGCAGTGTACACATACAGGTATCAATGGGTATCTGTAGGTGCTCAGATATGAATGTCCTACCTCATCCAATAAGCAGAAGATACTCATGTTTCTGCACATACTGTTGTGTGCTTAAACAATTTGGAAATGGAGTGGAAGGACTTTTGTGTATGAGCACTTGCACAGGTGATGTTGACCTGGAGTTTTAAGCTGATGTAAGATGGGTGGAAGGACAGTGTGGTGTTTTCCACAGGAGCTGCTGGCTGTGGAAGGAAAGGGGGGCCCTGCTCCCCCAGAGTGAAGTGCTGGTGTCATGGGGGTGCCTGGTTCTGGACAGACCATTGCAAACCCTGAGCAACCTCCACCTATGACCTTGATAAGCCATGCAAACTCTTTGTTGACCTTGATAAGCCATGCAAACTCTTTGTTTCTGTGTTTTCAGGCAACTTTAAATTTCTTTTTGTCAGTGTAGCTTGACTGCCCTATCAGTTCAAGATTAGAAACCAGCCTTCTACCAGTGATATTTCTCTCTTGATTTTTTTAATTATTTAAAATTCCTACCACTGTGTATAGAGCTGAAAAGAGCCCTGAGACAAAACCCAATCCAATTCCTCCTCTTCTTCAAAAAGAGAGAATAAACCATCCGGTTCTTCCCTTTTTCAGACCCAGAAAGGTCAGCATTGATACAGCAGGATGAAACTGCAAAAGAATTAAACAATGTAAGCACTGTTGTTTTCAATCCCTGTTGATACTTTCGAAATCACACTGACCTGCTCAGGCTGTGCATTATGTTTGTTCTAACTAAACATGGGCACACACAGCTCCCTTTGATTTTTTTGCCTGGGAAGGTAGAAAAAACCACCCGTGTCACTGTACACTGCTCACCACCTGAGACTTTTATTTTCTTCCCCACCTTCTCCAGGGATACACACACTTTTTTCTTCTAGGCACTGACTTCCCTAGCTATTAGGACACAGATGAGTTAAATGAGAGAAAAGGCAGGCTCCCACTGTCTGCACCATCACGTGGATATGAGAATATGCTGTAGGTGCTCAAGGTGTCTTTTAAAGAGCTTTAAAAACTGTGGTGTAGCCACACACACCATTGTAAGCAGGCAACATTTAAAAACTTTAGTAAAGGATGTAAAAGGAAACCAGAGGAAATGGCTGGGTGTTTGAACACTAGGAATGCAGGGAGTCTGCAAAAGGTTGATGTCTGTTGTCTTCGTGCTACTGGGAGGAACAATAACAGCTAAATGAGATAAAATTTACTAGTCTGATGTGGCATGCTAAGCACATGAGCAAAAGAAAGCTCCAAGTCCTTTCTCTTTAAATTGCAGATAGAACACATTAATATTCATTTTGTTCTTTGCCATCGTCTCATGTTTCAACCCTCCAGATGATAATTAAGACAATAGAAGATAAAATTTTGTACTGTATAAAATTGCATTCAAGTCTTAACAAATAAGAGATTATTCTGTCCAGTAAACAAAACATAATCATCCTGGCACCCTTACAGAGGAGAGCCTAAAATAGAAACTCTACTCTTTATAGGTCATGTAAAATGTCATCATCTCTTTCATTATCTGTACTGTTTGGATGAAAAAGAACTGATTAATTTAAAAGAACCTTGGCTTATTTGCTAACAAGGTTATTTTCTCATTGATTGCTGAGAAGTCTAGTTCCTTTGGAAGGGGTTGCAAATTATGAGTAAATCAATTGTCAGCCTGTGTAGATGCATCTGCCATTTATGTGCTGGCAGGGTAGGCTTGTGTGTACATGGTGTTTATATAGAAACTTCAGAAGTACCTTGCTTGAATGAAACCTCTGGGTCTGGGCAAAGGTGGAAAGGCAGCTACCAGGGGAGTGCTCTATCACAAAGAGCCAGTCTCAGCATCTTTTAAAAGTTTAAATACCAAACAGGCTCTGTCTTAAAAGAAAGACTAAAAAAAAAAACCCCAAACTTAAATTAGACCAATGAATTAATATTTAGGCATATAATTTTAAAACTCCCAGGGTAGAAGTGTGCAAAACCACAATATATTAGGGACAGTAGGTTTGCCAGGCCAGCCTGGCTGGACTCATTTAGAAACAGAATCACAGCATGTTAGGGGTTGAAAGGGACCTCAAGAAGCAGAGCTTCTTTCTAGTACCACTCCTGCCTGGGCGATACTTGGGATTTTGGGTTCCCTGTATGAACTGTTCATCTGTGGTTTCTGTGGATGCCTGTTGTGCATTGTGTTCTAAATGGATTTTGTTCAAAAAACCCCACACCTGCCTCACAGAGTTCCTCCTTTGTTCATTTGCCCTGATTCAGACTCTAAAAGTAGGACCATGTTCAAGTGGGAGCAGTGCATTTATTCTGGATAAATAGCTATTCCTTTTGCCCACTATTTGTCTGACACCTTTTCTTGCCAAGCTGTGAGAACCTGACCCAAAGTCCTTTTAAGTCAGCAGAAAAACTCCCAATGACTTAATAAGTGGAGGTAGACCTTTCCAAAGTCCCAAAGTAACATAGGAGCAGAAACCACAGTGACATTCGCTCAGCAGAAATGCGAGGCCAATGCTGTGTTTCCTTGCATCTTTTGCTGTATCATTTTAGAAGTCTCTGAAATGTTTCTCCCCTCCAGTTGAGATGGAGTACAAGGGGCTTCAGCGTACCTGGGTTGCTTAAAAAGTCTTTCAACTTTGCAGGACTTCTAGGCTTTGACTCTGCACCCCCAAAAGTGAGAGAAGCGTAAAATGAATTTCAGGCTAAGCTGATTAGAGCTTTCCATTTCAGAATCAGTGTGAGAGACCTCCATCCAAATGCATTTGATTAAGTGGGGCTGAAAAATGTTTGTTAGCAAACCAACTGAGGAAGTACAAGGAGAGCTCTCCAAAATAATAAGAATAAAAAGTTAAGGAGGAAGAATTAGTATTTAGGCACTTAATGTTGAATTTTTATTGCTTTCTATTGCATCTCTTGTTATCTTTAGCTGAGTCTAGAGAATGCTTATCAAAATAATTTAAAAAATAAAGTGGCTGTTGGTTTGAATGGCACTGACATAAAGCTGCTGCTTGAACATGCAGATTTCCTGGCAGAATAGCTAATTGGTTCAAACCAGTGAGCCTGGAGAGCCGACACTTACCAGGCAAAGATGGACACAAAGCATGGGCCAGTCTACTTGTGTCCTGCAAAATGGGAAACATTCCATAAAGCCAAACTCAGCAGCAAAGCCTGATTATACATTTCATCTCTGCTTTTCTTGTTAATCTGTCACAAAAGCCATTCATTGTGGATATAGGAGAAAACCACCAAGACTGCCCCTGGAATCAGTAATGCAGAGGGAATGAAACCAATGTTTCTTTCCATTTTGAATTCTGAGAAACTGTTATTTTGACCACTTCTGGTCTTCTCTTTTCCAGTTAATTGTTTTTAGTGTGAGATGCCTGCAGCTAAGGGGATGTGCTCGCACAGCTAAGGGCCTTGCTTGGGCCTAACTGAGCAGCCAAAAAAGCCTGTGTTTCCTTTTCTACCAAACCAGATTCTGTGAAACTTCACTCTGCAGGTCCCGGTGTATGGTGGTTTCGGAACTGAACTGAGCTGGTGTTTTCAGTCCCTTTTTATTTGTAGTGTGGTAACCTTTCATGAGCCACCATTTTTGGATTAACATGCTAATTATTCCTTCAGTATGTGTTTTCTAAGGAGAGACAGGAGGTGTGTGAGCAGGGGGACTTGACTGTGTTGAGCCTGGAAATGTATGAACCTGTGGCCAGGATAAAGGTAGTCTGGCAAGCCAGGGCACCCACAGAGCTACGTCTGATTTCTGCAGAAATGTCATGTTCCTGCAGAATGTCTCCAGTTTGACAAATGCCATTTTGTGATCAAAAGCATTCCACAGAAAATGTCTAACCCGACATACACTTGAGTCGAGCGTTCCTCTCTCTATTCCATACTCTGCTTTTCACCAAAAGAGACCATGTCCTTTTGATTCTGTTGCAGAACTGCTCTGCTTTAAATCTGAAGGAGCCATTTATATTCTGTTTCTTTGTAATTAAAATTCTTATCCCCAAAAATATGTTTTCCATTAAATATTCCTGCCCTGCACTAATAAATCTAAATTTTGTAGCTATTGTCTCTGGAAATATATATTTTGCTATATGCCACACATAAACATTTATTTCCTGTTTGAGAAAATGTGGTTTTTACCATCTGTAATATTCATATTTGTTTCTTGGGGGGAGGAAGGAGAAGTTGGGGTGACAGAAACATGATACAGGCCCTCCTAAACACATTAAGAAAATGAGACTTTGTGACCAAGGCAAAAAAAAAAGTTTGTTACAGAACCTAGTAAGTTATTTCATATACTTTTCTCTTTTTTTCTTACAAACTTGCTTTATGTGAGGTATTAAATTTATAATGAAGAGCAGAGTTATTCACGTTCATTTGGTTTTTCTTTATGAATGTGAGTTTTTCGATATTTTAGCTGCTGTCATTGACCAGCCTTTAACGTGGTGGTTACAGAAGAGAAGGGTTGCTCTACATGGAAGAGACAGTCCCAAGATTAAAAGCATTTTTGTTTTATGTGCCTTTGTGTGGAATAGCTAAGAGCAACGTTGCTCTTGTTCACTTTAGCTGACAATTAGAGTTTTGCCAATAAGATATGGCAGTACTTTATTAAAACTCATAATATAGTGGCCTGCTGTAGTTCTTGCTTGCTCCAGCCAACTCATTTATTCTGCCAGTGCTTTAAAATCTTATTTTAGAATTTCATTTCCATTTCCCCCACAAAAGGGAGGCCAACAATGTTGTGTATTGAATTGTTTTTACAACAGAATCAGCATGTTAATGCTTTCCTTTTACCAGCGAGGTTTTCTGACCCTTTGTAGGTTCTTGGTCAACCGAGCAATTGAAAAGATTTTAGCTTATCATTTTGTTCTAAACTCTTCTAAATTGCTGTTGTATCTCCCACTCTTCCAGATCCTTCACCTGCCTGTTCAGCACTGTCTTTCTAAATTAGATATCCAAGTAACAGCTCAGGACATTATACAACTAGTTTGAGTCAATTGTGCTTTAAACTTGAACATAATTTTTCAAGAAAAATGTTCAAACTTGACGCAACATTTTCCAGGGATGAAGAATATCCTCCAACCATCAGAAGGCTGTTCCAGTGGTAGACTAAAAATAAAGCCAAAATATTTGAAGTTGGAATAATTAACCAGAACTAGTCCAATTTCTTACATCTTGTTTTCTCTTTGCGAATGAGATGAAATTAAAAGAAGCTGCAGTCACTTTCCCTGCAAGCCAGGTTGGTTTTCTTAACCAGTGTGACCTTCTTGCTCAATTTTTGTGGCTTCTTGTGTCTCATGTAAAGTGTGCTTCAACTGCTCCCAACTGTTAAACACATTTTTCTGTTTAAATGTTTTTTTTCCCCAACAGATTTAGCTCATAATCATTTTCAGCTTTGAGAGCCTGACTTTCTAAATCACAAAGTGGTGTTGCCTGTGTGCTTCTTTCATGTACTGTATGTTAGTGGTTTGGTGTGTCTTCTATATGTCCACACATGTTTGGGGGTTTGTTTTAAAAATACATAATTATAAACAAGTGAAAATAACCCAAGCACACTAAACAAACAAAAAGCGAGTCCATCTCAGGTTGAGCTTCTTTTTTCTTTGGTGGGACAGTGGTGCACCTGAGTGTGCATTATCCAGCCATGCTGGAGAATGGATGGTCAGTTGGCATGTGCTTTGGATAGAACTTCCAATGGACACAGTATGATTTTTAGCTGGGTTCTTCCAAGAAGGTCAATATTTTCTGAGACATGAAATAATTGTGAGGGGGGAAAAATTACCAAAATAACCAGAAGCAAAATTCCAGTCTTGTCTGTGTTTAGCGTGTGTTTATGGCCTGACCATCACAGGTTCTCAGTGCTAGATTTTATGTATTCAGTACCTCTGGAAATCAGGCCGTTAATATCGACATATGCCTGGGAGCCAGTGAGGGCAGAGTGAAAAACTATAAAGCTGTGATTAGTATTCAGAGGTGACCTGCCTGGGCAATGGGAGCTTGTCCTTCCAGCAATTGAGGAAGAACAAGGATGAAAAAGTATTTAGCTTGGCTGCTGAAGGAATTAGAGGTCATGTTAAAAACAAACAAACAAACAAACCAACACCAAAACCCAATATCTATGCTTAAGTTGAAGAGAAGTGCAAGCAAAACCAAGTCCAAAGTGTGAGTAGCTATTCAGATTTCCTGCGTTACAGGCATGAATGCCACTGTTTCCCCATTTTTCTGGAAGAATCAAATGCTGTATTTAGGGAATGGGTTTAAAATTTTGCAAATATTTTCCTAGTGCCATTCTAGAAAATGAGTTTGTTGGCATATTGTTACGTGGGGCTTGCTCTGCTAAAGCATTGTAATGCCGTCTGTTTCTCAATCTGATTTGGCTTTTGCAGCTCAAATGTTATATCCTACTTTTAGAACATATGGTAACTCCTTTCAGGAGACAGAGAGAGATATGCATCTAATTTCCAGAAACGGATCGTTGCCTTTGAGTGAAAGACTGGGAGTGCTTTTCATCTTGATTTTCCTGTTCTCCCTATTCGGCCTAGACTTTCTTCTTCACCCCCTGCCCTGCTGCCTCCCATAAGCCCTCCCTGCATCCGAGGAAAGACTTGTGGGCAGCTTTGAGCCTGAGCAGAGGAAAAGAAACAACGCTCCCTTATCCAGGTTGCTTCCTGAAACCCAGGTTTTTACAGAGTAGGTGTCAGTGAGAAGTGCTGATGTGTGGCTCCCATGCAGACTGCGCTTTCCTGATGAAGTATTACCGGAAGATTGGGTTGCTCACGTAGCCCAGTCTGTGTTTATTGATGGAAAGGCTTAGTGGAGACGGGGAGTGAGCCACTCAGCCTGAATCTTTCAGAGTCGCTCATGGAAAGAGGCTGCATCCCATGCCACTCTCTTACAATGATTTCATTCTGCATTCACTTCGGATGTGTAGGAGGTTTTTTCTTTCCTTTCTTTCTTTCTTTTTTAAAGCCTACGTGGCAACATCAACGATTCTTGCCACTAATGACTGCTTCATACTCCTCATTGCTCTTCTCTACAGGAACACGCAGTGCAAAAAGCCTGAGCACAGCAGTGTCTTTGTGTGCAAGACAAAATGCCTTCCTCAGAGGAATGTCTCGGCTTCCCTAAGTTCACCTCTGGGTCTGGCTTTCTGTAAAGTTTTGCAGAGTTGAGGCTTTGCTCTGGGCGCCTGGTTTAAGGTCACTGCCAAGAGGAAGCATTTATGGACGTGACTTCCATGTTACAGCTTGAGTGTTCAGCCAGTTAACTTAAGCCTCTAGTGCAATACTGATCTGTCCGTAGAGCTGTCTGAAGCATTTAGTTTGAGGCTAATCCAGATTTCATTGAAAACATGTCTGGAGGATGTTGCGTTACTTTGTACACCTAACTCCAAAGGTTTTCTGATGAAAAACTTAGTGTGTGTGGCTATTAATCAGTATTACACTTTATCTTGGAGATTTTTCATTTTAGTAGGAAAATACCCTGCATTTGTGATCCTAGCAGGTCCCTTCCTCACCTTGGCTCACCTTATTCTCTGCTGTCATTCCTGGAGGTGACCTGAGAGTCTGGGCTCCCTCCATGTCTTGCGTCTGTGGATTCTTCACTGTGGAAAAGGAAAACAGAAAACTGAGGTGAGACCTTGCAGCATTTCATAAAAATAGCATGAGGGAAGAAGTACTCCTGTGAGTCAAAGCAGAGTAATAGTGGTTAAACTCCAGGTTTTAGTAAGTTGGGTTCTTGATGAACTATGCTGTAGACAAGAAGCACCCTGGCTGGCTCTATGTCTGCCACCACCGTATGGATGCAGGAAAGCCATGTTTCTGAAGCTCTGTGCCTGACCTGTTCATGTCAGGCTATGTGTTTAGAGCTATCCATGTCCAACAGGTGTTAATACTGCTGACCTATCTTTTCCCTCTTCTATTCATCATTATGTTCTTGCTGCTTGAGCTGCATGCTTTCAGCTTTTTTGCTTCACATGAGGTGAAGCAAAGTCTCCTAGACATTCCTGGGGCAGGTACAGTCAGTGCTTTCTTTAGAAGAACATAATCTTTTATTTAGTGTCATGGCATTAGGGGCTCCATATGGACACAGAAGATACTAGAAGAGAGGAGCAGAAAATGTGCTCATATTCTTCTCATCCCTTTACATGAAGGTAGAATTGCTCTGCATGGAAACCTGCTGCAGCCTGCAGAAAAGCTATGGCAAAGATGAACAGAATGAGGCTCCTCTTGACATGGACACAGCTTTAGCTACCTCCAGCAGTTTGTGTCACCCACCAACACTCGGGACACTTGACCTGCTCAGACACAGAAGGGATCCAGGACTGCTGCTGTAGTTGTACTGTGCTCTTCAACAAATCAACTAAAACAATGATATTTTGAGGAAGAAAATAAAAGAGTTGTTTCTTAAAGTAGGAAAATGCCCTCATTTATGCAGTAGCTTTTTGATGACTGGACTGTCTATCTAGGCTTTCCTTTGAGTCCCACAAAAAGAGAGCTTAACTGGCAAGTGTTCTAATATTTCAGTGGCTTAAAGGCTTCAGGGTGTATTTGCCTGTGGTGGTTCTATGGGACTCTTTAACTTTCCTTGTTTTTCTCTTGTTCTTTGAGAGCACTGTCAATGTTAGCCAGGTCTATAGGATATCCTGCTGCCAAACTTCAACCAGGACATGACAGTATTCCTGCAGGAACCACCCAGGACAGACCACACGCCCCTTCCTGGGATGCTGTCATGGCTGGGTGGCCTCCCTCTCTCCCAAATCAGTGTCCTGGGGCTGCAAAGATATGGGTGAGCAAAGGAACATTTCTTATCCAGGAGCTTTGAGGAACTCAAGATTGAAACCTGAGGGCACCCAGAAACTTTGAAGATGCCAGAAAGGGAGAAAGGCTGGGCTGGGCTTTCTGCAGCATCTATATCATTGCTGGTCTGATTTCAGCTAGGGGCAGCAGAAGTGTATTTATCACAAGCGTTCAAAATTTTCAGGCCTGGTGTATAAATGATAATGGTTTTGCTTTTCATCCTCCAAGCTTGAGCCTTGTGGATTTCTCTTTTTTTTGCACTTCTCAACTGAAAGACTATTTGTTTAAATTTATACTAGAAATATGAATCACTATTAATGCACAGAAAATAAGGTGGAGCACCCTGCGAACAGAGTAGATTAGGTTAGGTGCTCATAGAATAGTTTCACCATGGATTTATGATCTGTTAAGTGCATTTCTATAGCAGCAAATGCTGAATTACCACTCCGGTGCTGGTTCATTCACCCATGCAGATTGAGAGCGATACCAAACGGTACTGTGCCAAGAAAGCTCTTGCCTGCTCCTAATTCCGAACGCAGCCTGAAAGTTTTGAGTGAATACATCTCCTTCAGAATCACAACTTACACCTAAAATAATATTTTAAGAAGTTCTGTTAGTAATAAAGTAACAAGTGTTATTCATTCTCCAGACAGGAATTACTGAAGTGCTCTCTGCTGATTCAGCAGCTAGGCTGCTGCTGAAGTCTTAACCATGCTCCATCAAAGTAGAGTTTTATTGCTGTGTAGGTAGTTCATCCTGTAACTTTGTGCAATTCTTTATAACAGAGCCCTCCAGCTTATCATCATGTCCTTCCACTAGAAGGATTTTGCATTAGATGGGGCTTTGTTGTTCTGAGCAGGTTTTAAAGCATAAAAATTGGAAAGTATTTTATGTTTTACTTCAGGAAGGTGAAGTGGTATGGATTTGTTAGACTAATGGAAAAGTCTAAGGCCCTGATCTGAGCAGTTTTTCTCTGTAGAGGTTGGTACAAATTAAAGTAATGTAGCGATTAGGACTGGACACAGCATTTCCAACAAAACTACATGTTTTACCAGTAACTTTGTCAACAGAAACTCTCCAAATTGATATGGAAACAATCACTGACAATAACAGATGAGGCTATTGAATTTGTGTGGGACATCCAAACTTCTGGACTTTCTGGCACTGGTTTGTACTGAGCAATAAAAGTTCATTGCTATTTTTTTGATTGATTGTTTTTAACAGAAGAAAAAAAGAGAAGCAAATAGAACTGGAGTCATGTCAGGTGTCTGCTGAGCTGTTAATTGTTAAGCTGAACTCCCATGGCAATATTTAAATATCTCTTTAGCACATTGAGCCATAAAAGGTTTTTAAGTTTCCTGTGTTAGGAAGCTGTAGTAGCAATTAATTTACTAACATGTTATGGGTTTATGAGGTACCTTCATTTCATGGGTGGCTGGAAGATATGACATACTTAGATTATATTGAATTTAAGAAGCCACATAAATTCTTAAGGTTTCTAAGCTGGATGGTTTTTCTTTGTGATCTTATTCAAACTCTAGCTAACTGTGATGAATGTTTTGTGTCTTACTATATATCCTTGTGTCTTTGACCTCACCGGAGACTTGAAATAACAAACATAGGTACTGGACCTTACTTATGTATTTACTTAGTAGTTAAAACAAGAAAGCAAAGCAAACCATGATGTATTCTCTCCAGCACCACATTGACAAATGGCTGTTGGAACTGTGTTAAACTGTGACCTTAAAGCCACAGGCGTAATGAAACTGTGATCTGGCAGATGTGACAGACTCATCTTACATAAATCACTCTCTTTTGTCACTGCTGGCATATGGCCAATGAATCTTCTAATTATTGAATGGCTTTTATAGCCCCATTATTTATAATCACTTTTGGACAGCAGCTGGAAGACAAGGATGGGACAGAATGAAATGATATAGCGCAAACTATTATCATTTTTGTAACAACTGCTGGGATTAGGAATATTTGATGATGATGTGGTTCCCAGTACAGTCTTGTTAAATGATAAAAATCCACTCAGCCTTCATTTTGTCTTCTAAGATGGGCTGCTTCCTACTGGACCTTGCCATGAAAATTACTATATTAATTGATCCAGAAATATCTCCAGACATTAATAAAATATATCTCTGAGTATCAGGGCCACTGTTACATCAGGGCTTGAGGAAAATCCATTGCAAGCATTAGTAAGACATAGTGGTGATGCTCTGGCACTACTGTGCCAAGTGCTATACAGAAGAGAATTAAGAAGGGCCTTCTGCTCCCCAGAAGCACTGTTTACCCCCTCTTTTTAGGAAGAATTTAACTACAAATGTGAAAGTTATCTTTAATTATGTTATTAACATTTTAAAATCTCTTTAAAATAAAACCAAACCAGGTGAATTTTGTAAGGGAGATGGTGGGGTTTAAAGCACTGTACAATTAAGGGGAGCTATTTTGACACTAACTCTAGATGAGCGTGTTGAGTTGTTGATTGCTTGGTTTTGTTTGGTTTGGATCCCCCCCCCATCTACATCCTGTGTTTTGTAGTACAGAAATAAACCCCTGCCAACCATGATAAGTTATTAATAGTTGTTAAATACCTTCAGATAGAGACCTTCAGATGAAAGACAGCATGTTATAATCAGGGGTTTATACTGCAAATCCAACATGTGCAATCTTTGTGTCTTTAAAAAATTGAATCCTTCCCTCTCAATGTAGACATCAGGGCGGCGAGAGTGAGTCTTAATCCAGATGACTCTATTGCACTTTTATCCCTTTACTGAGGCCTTTAACCTTTCATTGCTTCATGGCCCCGTTTTTTGAAATGGTCTTTGTCTGCCCACAGAGAATCCCTCTCCTAAATACTCCTTTAAATGGAGATCCTGACAGGAGAAGGGGGATGCCGTGGCAATTCAGGGATGGAAAATGGATTTTTCCAGTTCAGATGCTATCAGTTGCTGTGAATGTAGCAATCGGTAGCCCTTCCAGAGAAGACTAAAGCAAAAATATATACTGCTGTAAACCTGCTTATAAGACTGTAATATAGGTCAGAGAATGCTGTGTCCCGGGCCTGACCCTGACCCATCTTTGCCTGAGTGAAGCACAAAGCTCCATAGGCTCTGTCACAGTATAGCTGTTTATCAGGATTATTGATGACCATCTCAAACCGTAAATGGGATAAACCAGCTGTAGTAATTAATATAAACATAAACTATAGAATGACAGTTTCCAAATACTAAAACACGAGTTCAAAATACACCTTCAGAATATCCATATTGCACAGCTCTGGCATAGGCTGCCTACCAGCTGGCAGGAAGGTGCTGTCAGCCCTGCCGTGTTTATGCTCAGCTTTTTCTTGAAAAAATTCAGATTTTGCTGGGTCATTTCTGCAGTCTGCTTTCCTTATTGAAGCCTGTATGTCAATAAGGCAAGAGGCTTTCACCCCCCAGGTCTGCGCTGATGCTGGTAGTGCTCTTGAGATGGATGTTCTTGTGCAGCAAAGACAGCATTAGATGATCTCGTATGCAGCTTTCTTCCCTGCAGAAACTGGAAATTGGAGCAATGAGAGTCAGAACATAATTCAAAGCATAGCTTCTCTAGTGCCTTTAACGTGAGGCAACTGTTGGAGGACAAATATGTGTCAGAAGATTGTGGATTTGAAAGAAGAGGGTTGAAAAACAGTCAATATTTTTCATTAATCACAAAAACATCTAGGTTACATATTTATCTACCACATTGACAAGTAGAGTTTATTGTTTCTCCCAAAACCTGTATGTCAGTTGTTTGGTGGTCTGGGGTTTTTTTCTTTGTTTGTTGCTTTGGGTTTGTTTTTAGTTTGTTTGGGGTTTTTTAAAAATATATTTTGTTTCCCCTTGGTGTTTGTCTTTGCTACAAAAATATTGTTGTTACATTGTAAGTGTTTGGGAGCATGATTGACATACTGTAAAATGCAGTATGATAATTAAGAATACTTGAGAAAACCAGCTGTTCAGTGAGTTGCCCTCTGTTTCATTAAAGGTAAAGATGGATCCAGATAATAAGATGGCAACATCTCAGATCCAGAGTAGTACTTTGGGGAGAGCAGAGGTGGAAAGTTCGTCCCCTGACTGTATCTTCTCATAAAGGCAGGCATTGGTTTTGTTTAGTGGGAGAAAAAGAAACTGTTGCAACATCAAAAAACATTCCTTGAATGTGTTTTACTTCTACAACTTTAAAACACCAGTTTTGGTGAGTTTAGTAGGGAGGAATTTATTTTTGCATTTTTGTAATATCTGATTTTTTTAAAGCCAGTTATATCAACTTAATTTTGATTACAGAAATAACAAGGTGATTTTTTTCATCGTGGAAATAAATGCATTTCCAACATATCCTGAGCAGCAGGAAGGAAGAGCTGAGCACTGGCTCTTAAGACATCTGTCCCCTCTCTGTTTTGGAAACTGTGGTTTCTGGGTTGCATCTTTTGTTCCTCCGCTATTATTACTGTTGCATCTTTTTGCACGCTTTTAGCAGAGGAGAAAAGGAAGGATCTTGGAAGAGTACATGTAAGATTCTGTCTCCTTGAGAACAGAGGAGTATTTTGAAGGGTAGTCGTATAGTTCTAGTGAACACAGCTCATCTCTAAGGAAACCGACGCCAGGTGCTTTCTTGAGCTGAACTTATTACATGGAATTAGACTTCACAAAGGGAGGACTTTGCATAAAATCAGGTGGTTCTGGGCACTTGCCCTTCCACCCAGCCTGATGATGGTTGGAGTATGGACAGAAGCCATCAGAGGGTGAGACTTGTTTTCAGAGGGGGTGTGCACAAGCAATAGGTGCCCCGAGGATCAGATTGAATTTTACTGCTGCCATTTGCACCCGGGAGGTCAGCGAAACACTGCTGGCTTATCTGGCAGATTCTCAGGAGTTGTGGGTGCATGCACCTAAGGCTCAAAAAAAATTTATCAGAGTTTATAAACTTGCACTGGAATCTTGCACTAGAATCAACTGAATAACCCCAATATTATTGGGAAGTATGTGCCCTCTCAAGTCTGAGGAGATTTTTGGAAAAGAAAATCAGAGCAGAGCAAAACATTTCAAATGGTAGAGAATCCAATCTGGAGTTAGCTTCTGTGTTAGCTCATTTTCTTCTTCCATGCTCTGAAGTGAGTTGCATAGGGTAAGCCTGCTTTTGTCCACAGCTGTGGTCTCAGTGTCTGCTGAGTTGAGATCATCGGGGCTGCAAGAAGCATTTGTTTTCATCAAGAATTTTCTGGAATTTAGCAAGGAAAATGTGCCTCAGCAAGCATTTTCTGGTTTGTTTTTTTTCCTGTTTTCTTTTTTTCTCCCCATTTAAAAATAAATGAAATAAATCGACACGAGCATCACAGTGGGCTCCCTAAGGGGACAATTGCATTGCTACAGCCCCTATTTTTGCAACTGCCGTGTTGGCTGGTGCATCAGTGATGCAGCTGGGAAATCCCAGCTACTACATAAACCAAATAAGCAAACTTTCCAGCGGGGGCTGTAATAGACTGAGCTGCTAGATGGAATGGGCACAGAGGGAAGCTAAAAGCGGGTATCATCAGTAAATTGCATATTTTTTGTGGTCAAACAAGCCTGAGCTCAGCACCTCTAGATGTTAGTGTGACATAAATCACTGAATCGTGACTCACACTATTTCAGGAGAAAGTCTGTCTTATAGGATACACATAGTTTATTAATTTATAACACATAGTTATAAATGAA
Source organism: Porphyrio hochstetteri (assembly GCA_020800305.1). Lineage (NCBI taxonomy): Eukaryota > Metazoa > Chordata > Aves > Gruiformes > Rallidae > Porphyrio > Porphyrio hochstetteri. Next base: position 11,288,867 of record CM036916.1, on the reverse strand, counting down.
TACAAATATATAAACAATATAATATAAATATATCTTATATAATTATATATAATATAAATATATAAGATTAATATAAATCTATAGATAATTTATATAAATATAATTTAACACATAGTTATAAATTAATAAACTATCTGTATGATACACATAGTGCATTAATTCACTGGAGTAAGCCCTTACATTAAGTACAAACTGTTGTATTTATTGGTTTTGCTATAGGAAACCACCTTGTCTTACTATCTCTTGTTCAAAAAAAAAATAGACTGATAAGTTAAAAGATAAAGGAATGCTTTATTATTTCAGCAGATGCTCTTTTTTTATGCCTAGTTCTCTCTCCTGAGTAAAACAGTGCAGTATCAATTCGAAGATCTGGAGTTGGACAATCAGCTCTAATACTGGAAAACTGTAGCCCACAGGTCTGCCAAGCCCTCCACGTGCCTCCTGTGTGGGAAACCAGTTTTATAGTGTAATAACCAAAGACCACGTGTTAGAAAATGTGTGGATAATCTGCACTTGGAGTGAGGGGTGTTGGTGGGGTATGTCAGGAAAGCATGTTGAGCCAGTTTTATCTGCCTTAATTTCGGTTTTGTTGTTTGAGCATCATGGTCTTAACATTTTTTCTGTCTTTTCCTATCTGGGCCTGCTGCCTAAGCCTTCTTTTTTTCAATAAGAAATTAAAAAAAGAAGAACTGTCTGGAGAACCTATATACAAATCAGCTACTTATTTTTTAGAATTTGACTTAGTATTTCAGGCTAGTGGCTTTTGTGTTTAGTTTTGGTTTTAGACTAAGATGACGGATAAAATGTCACAGGACTTTGTCAGGCAGATGGGCTGTTCCTTCCTATAGTCATTTAGTGGTCTGCACTCTTACTCATTTGTCTGGTACCACTGCTGTCTCTCAGACCCACTGTCCAACTGCACTGCGTTGCAGTATTATTATTCTTGATTTGCTCTGCAGTGATTCCTAGAGGCTCCAGCCAGGAATCTGCAACTGTGATGTAATGTTCAGTGTCAACAAGCATAGAGAAGATCTGTGTGTTACATATTCACAATCAAAAAAAATCATAAGGGAAATTATAAAAGACCATGGAAACAGCTGCGATGGTTCGGCGTGCCATCCCTGTAGCCCAGCATCCTGGCTCCTGCTGTGGCCATAAATAAGATGCCTCACAAAGGAAAGGGAAAGTGCGAGGCATATGATATTACCCCACTTCTTTCCCCAGGTTTCTCAGCCACCAGCAGCTCATTTTAAGCTCAAGGGCTTTCCTTCACCCTCTTTTGTAACCCCCAATGTGTCTGTCTTCCAAGTGCTTTTCCAGCCTTCCCTCGAAGCCCCTCAATATAATATGCTCCTCACACACCACAGCTCTCTCCAGCAAGGAGACCTGCTGCAGTCTGTGTGAACTACTGCTGCTGTTTGGTGATTGAACCGAGCTCCCACCTGCTTTGGCTGGGGTCTCCTAGTCCTTGTGTTGGGAGAGGCAGGAGCAGCCAGTCCCCACCCGTCCCCTCCACATGTTGGAGACTGATGCCCACACCAGGCTGCAACATCCCATCTCGCTTTCTTGGTCCTTCTGTGGCCACAGCTCCAGACTTTGATCATCCTGGTTGCATTTCTCTGAAGCTTTTCCAGTGTGTGGGTTTTTTTTCCTTTTCTTTGTAGAACAGAAGAGTTTCTACCCCCGTTCCCTGTATGTTCTTGTGTGGTTGTTCTCTTCAGTCAAATTAATGTCAGTGTTATTCCAGACTTGAAAATACTTCAATTTCTGGGAAAAGACTTTAATAAGTTGCTTTAGCTCATATGTTCTGCTATAAGACAGGATTTGGTGTTCAGCAACTAGCAATGTTCGTTAACAACTAAGTTCTTTTTCATTGTTTTTGGTGGGGTTTTGTTTTGTTTTCAACTCATCTTTATTCTCTCAAAGTGTTCAAAACTGAATGGGGAAATAAATAGATTTAAGTGAAAAGTGCTGGATGTTATTCAGTTGTTTTTAGGACTTTAGGTGCTCTTAAGTCCTTCAATCAATTCTATTCTAACTCCTGCTGTGCGCTGGGGTAGATACCAGTGCAAAGTATAGCATTTGTTTGAGTCTGTGCCATGTTCAGCTCTATTAGTATTTCTAACAGGAGAACCCTGTGCCGTCAGTCTGTCTGCCCAGCTCACCTTCAGCGAGCAATACTCTACCTTTATTGTTTTGCTTCTTTTTCACATCATCTGTCTTTCTCCATTTGCTCAGATAAATAAGTGATAAAAGGGAATGATGACCTGTTTAACACCAGAGGAAGAAAGATGCATTATGAGACAAGAGAGACCTCTTGTTTACAGCGAGTTATTTTTAGTAATTAGCCATTTGTAGAGGAAGATGAACCTCCGCTTGTAAAGTCAGCATGCCATAATTTAGGGGACTCTGAATGGAAGTCTAACATTTGCCTGAATTGGAAATGTTAATTGTGTGTAGTTAGAAATAAATAAACGGCTGTTTTTTAATTTGCAGGAAGCAGACTGAACAAAGACCTGAGACATTATCTCAACCAGAGGTTTCAGAAAGGATCGCCGGATCACGATCTGCAGCAAACTATTAGAGACAACCTTTATCGCCATGCTGTGCCTTGTAAGTAACGAAATACTGACCTGGTGGATCCCATGGAGTAGAATTTTGGAGGCAGCCTTCAACGTGGTGGTGTGCACGGCTCTGGGGGTGACTCGGTTTTCAGCTTGGGCAGAATTCCATGCGTGACAGCAGATAGGGTTCAGGTAGGGTTGAAAAGGAAACCGGTTCATCCCTGAACTCTGCTTTTTTGATGACCTTTTTGGAACAGTTAATGGTTTGATGCAGGTCTGTGATATTGTGAAGAAAAAAATCCCTGAAAAAACAGCCATGAGTACTTGCCTTACAAATAGTCTTCATTAATATTGTTATGGTGAATGTTCCTTTATTGATTCGAAACTTATGAATAAAAAAAGAGCCTTTATTTTTATTTCCTTAGCAGAACTTTATTTCTGATACTTATTTAACTTGTGAAATTGAAGAGCATTTCAGCATTTTATGGCTGGGTGCCATTGTAGCAGGCAACTGTCACTGTTGGAAGGTCGTCCTCAATTCAAGTAGGAGATAGGCAGCATGATGCAGTGAAGCTGAGAAAGAAATGCTCTTTTTCACTCCAAAAACAACCAGGAGGAAAACTGAGACGTTTAGAGAGTGTAATCTTTAGAAGTTCAGAATCTTTACCCAAAATCAGACTGTCTTTTGGGAACACGTACAAAGACTGGCAAATGATCCAGTTTCATTGTGCCTCTGTTTGGCATTGCCCAGCTATCAGGAGAGGCTGTTGTAAAGGAAAGGTTTTTCTGCTTGAACTTGTATGAGCTGGGGAAAATGGTATCCTTTTCAGATAAGGCTGGGACAAAAACTAGTAGACATCCTAGTTACAGCATACTGAGATGAGCAGCAAAATAGCTTAAGTTTTTGATCTCAGCATGAATCGGATGTTGTTTATCCTGGTAGTCTCATATAAATGTTGAATAATGATGTTGCCACTCAAAAATCACATAACGGTATGCAGAGTAGTAGCTGCTTTAAATGTAAGTGTTGCATGCAGGAGGACTGTGTGGGACCACAGTTAAACTTCTGTGGTAACACTGGCAAATGATGATTCTTCAAATGACAGGTGCTGTATATCACCATGGAGCTTATTCTCATTTTATCAGTGGAAAGCATGGACCAAATTATGTTTAAAATGCTGTTTATGGACATGAAGAATAAGTATGGATGATTATTTTCTACTGAACACTTCCATTTTCCATTTTGTCAACGTGAAATATGATTAGTTTTCAATCATCTAACTTGCCAGGCTGCAGATTTCTAAAGCATACTGTGGAAAATGCCTTCCAGGAGACCACAGGCAATGTTTGGCTTGGTAGATGCAATATCATGATGTTAATGTCCTACCTATGTGTTATATTCCAATTTCTAAAGCAGCAAATGAGCGTTAAGTTCTGTGAAAGCATTTTGTGTGTTACCAAGGCTACATTTTGAAATGCTTTCCATCGATTCTTTCCTCTGATTTATTGAACTCGATGGTGAGCTAAACTGCTTGGACTTGCTAAAGACTTTTGATTTAAAATTAAGAGCGGTGAAAGTGATTCCTGCCTTTTAGAAATAGCTGGGGGAGATACAGGTTGTCAATGTATTAATAAGAACAGCAGTTTCATTTATGAAACAAATGGAAAAATCTGAGATGTGGAGTTAGTTCTGTGTCTCCATACCTGCTGAGCTGTAAAGCAGGTATCATTTAATTTTTCCTTCATGTTCTGTGGGGATGGTATTAGTGGTAGGTTTTAAGAATGATGCTAATATTCTTATGTGAATTTGAATGAAACTGCTGCACACATGGAGGGTTGGGATGCTTTACAGGTCTGGAGATTAATCTAGCTGTACGCTCATATTTTTATTCCTTGGTACACGTGACCAGTAAATCCAGAGCCCTGGACCAATCTCTAGTGCTAATGGATTATGAAGCCTAGTATTTTGAAAATGGAATTCCCTGCTGATTATGTGGTAAACATGAACAAGAACACAAGGTCACTTGGACTGAGCATGCTTGGCCTGACAGCTGCTTTTTGTTGCACTAATACAAGGGCTAAATGAAGTGATGTTTAGCGAACGCAAAATGGAGAAAGGTGATGGTAACCCATTCTCCCCCAACAGTTCTAGTAAGAATCCAATGCTGTTCATCTCTGACTACTTTGGTACAGGTGGTGAGAAGACCCAGAGAGCTTCTGCTTCCCACACAACTGCATGCCAGTTGCGTGCTTGGCTGCCTCGGGATCTGAGTGAAGATATGGCTATAGCTTTTGTAGAAGATAGAGGTCAAGCAGAGGGCTGGGAAGACGCAGAAAGTGTGACTTGACCTCATTATTTCATCTGACAGTGAAACGCTGCTTAAGCTTTGTTTAGATTTTTACTTTAGGAGAGTTGGCTAAGAGTTTGCTTTATTCTCTGGTGAAAAATCAAGGGTAAGAGAGTGGGATGATGCCAGATCCCAAAGGTGATATGAGTACTGCCTAAGTGGGTGACACGGGGATGGCTTGCTGAGAGACCAGAGGACTTCATCCCTAAGTGTGGGAACTATCATGTAGAAAGAAGACCTTGAAATGGACCCAAAAATGAAGTATTGAGATAAGTAGATGAACCACACAGTTATTTTTGCAAGCTGAAGTCTTTCCCTGATCCCTCAGTGCCCTCTTGTCCCTCCAGCATGCTTCCTCTGAATGGTTGTACCATCAGCTCCCTGCTCCCCATTGAGCTGATTTTTTTTCCTGCAAAGATCCATAGTAAACAACAGCTGTGACAAGCTTCCAGGTGGCCTCCAAGTTTGGTTGTCATGCTGTCGTGAGTGCTCTGTTGTTACTAACACACGAAACCCACGGGTCTATTTACAGACCCAAAGTGTTCTCCTCTGGCACTTACAGCTTCAGCATCCTAATCTGGGATCAGGCCAGAGTAAGGAAGAAAGGCAGGACACCTTATTTATGTATTTGGTTGGTACATAAGTGCTTATGTAGCCATGCATTTACAGTGCACCATCCTTTGAGAGAGTCAGTGTAGTTCAGCCACTGTAGTTCAGCAGCTGAACCATGTGGCATTTCCTTCGCTCTCTTCCTGATGTTCTCCGTTCACTTCACGTGCTGGGCCAGAGACTTATTTTAGAGCGTTTTTGTCTTCTGCTTAAGAAAAATCAGCACCGTAAACTTGAGCAAAGTTAATTCTCTTCACATGTTCATCTTCACATGTTCAGATAAATGGCTGTTTGCATTCCTAGCATGTAGAATCCGCTGTCAGAACTAGAAAAAAAACCTCAAATACGTCATCCAGATTAGCAAGATGTTGGTCCAGTCTCTAGCTATCCCCTTTGCCTCGTTTTGTTTTGAAGCACCATATTTTTCCTGTTTTCTGATGTGCCTAATGAAGATCATCAGAAATAATGCTCTATTTGTGGGCTAGTTAATGGCTCCATTGAGCTTGGAGTAGACTGTGAATTGGCAACAATTTCAGGATTACTGATTGCCCGTGACTGTACCAGAAGTGCTTTGACTGATGCAGAGATTTTGCCCACAGCTTATTTCTAGTGTGGATTTTCCCACACAGGACTGGTGTATGTGAAGATTTCCTTAGTGGAAAATGTGATTAGTTGGAAGTACATGTAAGAATATATCCATCGAATGGGTGTTTCCCAGTGGCCCTACCTTGGGATACCTGTGCAGTAGTGCTAATTGAGAAACCATCCGTGATGGCAACTTACTTTAACACCACAGTGCAGCACCGTGACCAAACCAGGGTTCACAGAAGGATGAACAGGCAGGATTATCTTCCTCATTTTGAAATGATGGTAGAGGGCATCTGTTTAAAATAAACAAGCAGTACTGGTCATTTGTCCTAGTTGCTTACTCTCAACAACCTGACAGCAGTTTTCTTCTCAAAGTATATTGAGAAGAATCAGAGAGATGGTATTATTTCCACAAAACCTTATCTCAGCATGTTGTTTTTTCCTATGAGCACATTTACTCGATTTTCTGCTTGGTTCAGTCCTGTGTAACGTGGGCCTGGCAGCTAGAGTGGGCCTGGCATCTGTACCATTACTTGCTAAAACAGTATACCTGGTGCAGGCATGACAGAAGTATCAGATCAGTGGTCCTCATCCTATTCATATTCTGTGTTTATCTTATTTCTGTAGTGTACAAATCTTTCCTTTGCCAGGTTATAGTCTACAGAAGCAAAACTCCAGAAAGTGCAAGGTCTTTTTGGTGGTGATTGAAATGGGGACAATGTAATGGCTAGCTTAGAGTTAAGTCTTAGATGTCAGCCTAGACACTGTGTGGCAATCTTTTCTTTTTCTTCTTCCCAAAACTGGCTTTTAAAGCCTCAGGAGGTCATCATTCAACAGTTGATTCACTTTCCCAAAACAAGTACATGCCCTGGGATTAATTGGCTTGGAGAGTTTAACGCTAGAGATTTACCACTTTCATTTCTGCTGTCTGTTCTCTCACCTTCCCAGAGTTTGATCTGTTCCTCTGTCTTCAATTACGGAACAGTAGCTCCAACTGTTATGGGTAGTCTTAGAGGGGAGCGTGGAGCAAAATGGAAAGAAATGGATAAAAATCAATAGTGTAAGTGTCGAGTGATCTGTCAGGAGGCTTAGAAAAAGACAGCGACACCCAGGCACCTGCCTGGCCTGAGCTCGCTCACATTTCAGTGGGAAATTTGAGAATAAGTCTCTTTATTCCGAAGGATCAGCTGGTGCAGAGGAAAAGTCTTCTTTCGAAGGAAAACAAAGAATATGGAACAAGGAAACTTCACAGTATTTATAGGACAAACTTGAGTGAGTGGATATAGAAGAGCACATTGAACCTTATTATTTGGATTAAATGTTTTCATGGGTAATTGCACTACCAAAGGGTAGTTCAGTTGCTTCAGGAGTCGGTGAAGCTGCGACATGCGTAGCCACCATCATCTGCAGCTAATGGAGGACTAGAGAGATTAAATGGGCTGGAGTGTGATGAAACTGCTGTCAAACATGCAGACTTAGGTGATTTCCCAGGATGGTTTTTAAAGTCCTGTAGCGCCGGGTTGCCCATAAGTACTTCTGAACTTCAAAATGAACTGATGGAAGGGATATGCAAACCAGCTTATAGAAGGATAGTTTCTTTAGAATATTGAATATAATGGTGCATCAGTGTACAGGGAGAAAGTGCTGAAGTGAAGCAGAAAGCCCTTTATGTTATGAATGCATTTGTTTTTACATGTGGGGATATTTGAGTCACAATTCTGAAGTTATTTTTAGTTACTAATTTTTATTAAGGATAAACAGAATCACTGACAGTGCACATTATTTTTCTTCACAGGCAATAAATCATCAGTTTATGTACACAAATGTTCCTTGAATTCTCAAAAGCTTTCCAGACCTGCAGCCGTATTTATTATCCAAATACCTTTTGTTGCAGTTCCCTTCCTAAAGGTGTAATTCTGCTTTTGTAATGAGAAAAAGTTGCAGTGACCATGAAATATTCATTCGAAGGCCCACACTGATAAGGTGATGAACAGCAAGCTGATCTTTTTTTACTAACACATGAGAAATAATTAATTGCTTTACAAGATTTATGTTAGGAAAAAAGTTTTAAATATTTTTAAATTGTGTCCTTATCAGTAGCGTGCAATGTACAGGTACCAGCATTATGTAAAGATAATTTTTCTCAAGAATGTTTTTTGTGAGTTAATCTAACTCTGAAGAGTATGAAGTATATTTTCCATGCCAGCTAATGCACACACACACATAGACTTTTTCCTGTATTTTCAGCAGGGAATATATCCTGAGTACAACCAGTAGGTTTAGAAAATCCTTGCTGCTGTGTTCCGGGGAGTGCAGAATTGCAGCTGAGTCCCCTGTACTTTTCAGGGATACAGTTATTCCAGTTATTAGTGAACCAGATGTGTTTTCACTTTTGAGAGAGAAAAATGCCCCTTTCTGAGCAACAGGTCCAATATTTCTGTAGTTCAGTTCCTTTCTGTACAGAGTCATTTCTGTGTGATCTAGGAGACTTCAGACCTTTCTTTCCATCTGGCCTGTGCTTTCAGATCAATAGTGCATTTTGTGCCAGTGGAACTAGTGGGGGTTTGGGTTTGGTTTGGATTGGTTTGGGGTTTTGTTTTGGTGGTTTGTTTTTTTTTTTAACATTTGGAAATAAAAGCACTTATGATAGCAAATATTGCTCCATCTGCTTACCCATTTGTGAGGAATAGCTTTTTTTTGTGCTTCACTGTGCACCCGGTTGAAATTGCATGAGGCACCAGAGAACAGCACAAAGCAGAAGAGATCAGCCTTACAGGCTCTCCCATGCCACTTGCCAAAGGAGATTTGGGTAAGAAGTGTGGGAAGAGATTACATGGCTAGCTTGCTTTGTTTTCTTTGTTAGTCCCCAGTGTACTTAATTTTGTGGGGGTTTTTTTCATTGCAGTTGCTTTGTACTACGGCAAAGCATCTGCGAGTGGGTATGTAGGTAGTGGAAACAACGTCTCTGCATATGTTTTAAAATGTAGAAGTTTCTAAGGTTGTGAGTCTTGGAAAGCAGAGAGTAAATCAGAGCTGAGGGCAGGATCAGCTGTTTGGACGTTGCAGGGGTGGAGATGAATTACTCCACATTATTTACTTGAAAACTGGCTCTTACCTGCCATAGTTTTATTTGCCATCACAATTTAAACTATAGAAGAGGTGCAAAACGCAGTAACCCCCCCAGTAATGGAATGAAAATCTGCTGAAGAGTCTGTGGTCAAAGGTGATAAGTGTCCTTACATCCATATTTTTCATATGATGCCCCAGGGTCCTGATTGGATCTTTTGTGATGCCTGCAGTGTCCCAGCTTTTGATTTCATAGAGGCAGCTTGATTTCTTTTCAACTAACACCATGTATCAGTTCAAGGTTTACAGTGTATTGATTATTCTGTGAGCCAACAGAATGAGTATTCCAGGCAAAAGGAGCAGTTTAAAATGAGGAAAAATGAAACACATAGATGTTTATTAACCCATTCTTCCACTGACATTTGCATTTGAGATTCACATTTAATATCTCGTGATTAACTCCCTCTAGGAAGCACCCTTTTCTCGTATAGGTCTATTTGTGCTTGGATGTGTTGATTTTTGGCTTCACAGTTACTGAAGTCCTGTGCTTCTTTCATCAAAGATGGCAGTGCTTAGAAGAGGACACCTAAAGAGCTATCTGTATGACATTATTCCAGTCCAGTGAGGTACCCACAATGTACTGTGGGCAAAACCAGTGGCATTGCAGAGGAGGAAACACCTGTGTCATCCCAGTCCCATACACAGATGCTGTGACAGTTTCTGAGCCCAGGAAGGCAATGGCAGAAACAAGCTCTGGACACTTGGATGAGGATGTAGATTTGCAACGTTTCATCTTCAAACAATTCTCCTTTTCTTAACATTAGAATGTTACTTCACATAAAGCGTGCTGTATTTGTTCTCTAAATCCTTTCTCTCTATATTTCAGTGGAGAGGAGATTAGCTGTGTAATCGTTTATAAAGCTGTTTAGATTTTCCTAGCTGGTTTTCATTGAGGAGAGTCATACCCAGTACCTTTACTAGGAATAACTCTGTAAATTAATCTTCATTGATTTCCTCCCCACCCCACCCCCTCCCCCAGTGACTAAGGTAGAAAAAGTAGAATAAATATTTCGAGTTCTGCCAATATTGAAAGGGAAATAAATCTTTCCTATTAGTCATAAAGGTCTAGCTGTATCCTTTTTTTTCTTTTTTTTTAGTAATGTCCTCTTGAATAATTAGAGCTTTGAGTTATGCAGTCAAGATTCCTGGGTCACTGCCAGAGCAGATTTGTTTAAGAGGGACACTAGTTCCCTGAATTCCTTTTAAAGGGCTTTGTAACATCCCAGGCTGCTCTTAATTAGTGATTTAAGAGGGAATACATCTGTTTCACTGAGGATTGTGAAAATTATTATTTAAATGGAAATGTTTAATAAATGGCTCTTTGAAAAGCTAATGGATCTTCAAAACAAGACGTGTACCACCGAGTAACCTGGTGGATAGTGATCTAGCCGTTCTACTTGCAGGTGCTTTTTGGACAAAGATGGAGAAAAACATCAAAAACCCTTCGAAGCGTCATCTGCCATCGTGTTATATTTCATATTTCATCTTTCATCATTCGTTCACTACCTGCACTTTCTCTTTAAATTTCAGGTTTAACATTTCATTTACCAGGGGAAAGAACAGTAAACAAACGCTGATGCTGGTAAAAGGGGGTCTGTAGGAAGAAGCAGTATCGCTTATTAGATGAATTGATGATAGTTCATTTTTCTCTCTGACCATCATGGCAGCTCAAATACTGCCACTACAATATGGATTTTTCTACCAAATTCAAAACTACTTAATGAGAGATTGTTATATGCTGAAAATATGCAGGTAATTTTTGCTGTATTGGGAATTTGAACCGGCATACCTCAGAACTGAGGGGCTGGGGCAGGTGACAGAGGAAGGAGGAACTCCAAATCAAGAAGCTGCTGCTTTTAGCAAACTCTTCCTTGAATACATGAGGAGACGGATATTTATACATGCAGCATTACCATCTCCTACTGCTCACAAGTCTTGCATTAATAATCAAAACCTTGAAACTGGATATTTTAACTCTTTTCATGTACCTGTTAGTTTCTGAGCCCTTACTGCCATCTTCTTTCATGTTTTTCTAGGGTGTGGATTTTTTGGGTATGTTTTATTTTGTTCAGAGAGGGCTAATACATGAGAGCGGTAAATGGACTTTAATGGTGAGGTTATTTTCAGGTGTCCTAAATTCAGGTATGTAAGGTTTTGGGAAAAGCAGCAAGTGTTGCAAGACATGCCAGAGAATTGAGGAAACCCAGCAGTATGCTAAATGGCCATGCACAAGTAGTGAGGCTGGACTCAGCAGTGGGGCAGAGCTGGAGCCTGTTCCTTCAGCAACGTAAGCATCCCATAATGTTCATAAATGCATTTCCCACTTTTGCATTCCCATAATCTTAAACATATTTATTGCTATCTCACTCAGCCTTCTGCAGTCCTCTGCAAAACACCCAGTTCTTTCTAGAAGGGAACAGCTGATGAGATGTGATAGTGCTGCTTCTGTGTAACTAACCACGCTGGAGAATCACATTGACAGACACTCTGTAAATTGCCCACATTATAGAACATTGATGATACCATTAAAATGGTAAATTTAATATTATAGTACTATTAGATTTCTCCCTCATTAACTCTGATCTGATAAACAACCTCCGGCATATTTTGAAGGTAATAGTCACCTTACAATCACTCCTGCTCCTCTCTATCTGGCATTTCAAGCTCCTATAGATTTATAGTTCTTCTGTCATCTAATCTGTACTTACTCCTTTATTTTTTTCTTTGAACTTGAGCTTCCAAGCAGACCTTTTCTGAGAGGGCCCTGGGCATGCAATTAACACTTCACAGCAAGAATGAAGTCATCCTAAATTCCATTCCTGAGACTTAGGACAAAACCAGTTTCAGAGAATAAAAGGAACCCGATGTTCAGGCAATCACGATGCAGATCTCCAGAGGTGTTTTAGCACTGAGCTCTTTATAAGGGTTGACACAGGGTAACCCTGTATTGTGTTTTTGGCTTTTGCCACCAGGTATCTGAGCAGCCTCTGACAAATCATGTTGAAGAAGTAGGTGTTGAAAAGGGGAGTGAGCAGGTGCTGTGTCAGAGGTTGCGATGGGTGCTGGGCGCAGCCCTGCCAGGCAGAGTAGCCCTGCCACAGCACTCTTGGGAGCTGGAAGAGCTGAAGACAGTTGGGTTTTTGTCTACTGCATCTTGTCCAGCAGAGACAACTTCCACTCCCAAATTTTAATCTGCAAGCAGCAAAACCACAAGTTGCAGTTTAACGTAACCTTAGCTCCTCTCGACTGGCAGGGAGGCTTCTGTGGAGGTATCACTTGGCTCCTTGTTTTCCTAAGTGAGTCATGGTTTAATTAGAGTGCTGTCTCAAGGAGGAGGTGGTTGTTATCCATCACCTATCACAATGTAAAAGTGGAAAGCGATGCTGAAACGCTGACCCTTAATCTGAAGTGCACCATCTGTGTTTTATTTCCACATCTTGCTGAGTTTACGGTTATTTGAATTCACAGTTTGTTCCCCATTTGCTGTTCCCACGTGGTAAGTGAATTGGATCCCAAATGTACTGACAAAAGATTGAGAAGTCTGTTGAAGAAGTTTGTTCCTACCTACAAGAGTGCTCTATCTCACACTTCTTCCACCCCGTGAGTTAAAGCCCAGCTGTAAAATCTCATCTCAAGATGTTCTTCTTTCATGGTGGGAAGTTGGGGTTACAGTAAGGACAAAGTCTCCCTTCCCCATTCTGAGCTGATTTGTGGCTTGCCTTTGACTTTCTGCTCAAGAAAAGGTAGAGTTCTATCACATCTGACAAAGTATGTGCTTTACTGATCCTATAAATTTGCTTGGATGCTGATTTGGTGGTGCTTGGCATTGGAACACCACTCTTATTTAATCTTTTTTCTGTGTTAGTATGAGCCAAAGTGTTTCATGGTAAAATAAAACTGGGTATAATATAACCAAAGGTGCTGTAGTTATGACCGTAACAGTTTTCATGGTGCAACATTGAATTACTCTGATTTTAGAATGGGCAAGCAGCTCAAAACCAGGTTGAATTTCATTTATTCTCTTTTGTTTCTATTTTTTTCTACTCACAGCAACCATTTTCTGAAGCCACAACTAACTGTAAAACAGATATAAAATTTAAACATGCTATATTTCAGAAGCAAGCCATCAAAACGCTGAAGGCTGTGTAAACTTAAATACCTTCTTTGGCGTTTGGTGTAGACCACACAAGCTCTGAGAAATTGATTACTCTGGTGCTCGAAGGGGCTTTCATGATACAAACAGAGGTTTGCATTGAATTTCTTTCTTTGTGTGGGGGACTTTTTCCCTCTTCCCCCCCCCCCCCCCCAAAAAAAAAGCTTTTAAACCTCAGATTAAAAATAAGTCATTTCATTGTTTCCTTTCCCCTCTCCTAAATCTTATGAAAGAGTTTTCATGAATGATTGGGGAGTTGCATCTCTGAATAAACGTAACGTAAAATGCTTCATTTATTTTCTTAATAAAGAGGCTTTTTTTCTGGAATGTCCCATTTAGGTCCTGCCTCACTGAAACATCATCTGGTGAGAGAGCTTGCCTGGCTTGTGCTATTTTTTAAATTTCTTTTGTGGATGTGAAAGAGGAGAGGAATGAAGAGTTACTTGTTTTCGTGTTGCAGTTTTCAAGTTTACTGTATCCAGAACTCTAAACCCATCATTATCAGAGGCTTTGGACTTCCCAAGGAGACTGTGAGCTGGCCAGACACATACACAAAAACCAGCCTAAGATTCAATGAGGGTCTCGTTGATAGATCAGGAGGGTGACTCTTGAGCAAAGAATTTTTAGCTTTTCTTTCTAATCCTGAGACACATCTTGGGCCAGCACCTTGAGATGGATGGTGTTTTCATGAAAATATTGATGTCTTGTAAAAGTAAGACTATTTTATATATTTATAATGGGGCCATTCTCCTCTTCATGTGAGGCTGTTTCTCTTACCAAGGTAACATAAGGCTTGGTCTGTCTCTTGGTGGTATTTTGCCCCTTCCCAGTTCAAACACCTTTTGGGATTGGCTACTTCAGGTCACTGTCTTTGCGCTGTTGGGTTTGGTAGTGGAACAAAGGCATGATGTATTTTCCTTCCATTGCCTGGCCCTCGCACACACGTGCTGCAAACTTGTGAGCTGTCGCCTCCATCCACACCTGTACCGAGGTGCTTTGCAAGAAAGGCTGTTAGCTGGTGTGGTGCACAATACCTCCTCACTGGAGCAGCAGCAACAGCGGGTGCTATCTCTGCCGTGCCTGAGCCCTGGTCCATGGGAGCAGATGACCAGGGCTGGCCCCACAGCACCCTTGCCCACTCCACCAGCTTCTCGAGATCCACATGAGCCCCACTGAGCTGTGGGGAAGCAGGTTTCCTTGCGAAGCTGGAGTCCCCTGGGAATTTCAGCGCTGCATCTAAGCAATCCTGTCCTGTGAGATATGTGGAAAGCGTCCAAGACGGACACCTGCTGGCTCTGAAGCAGTCAAGTGCTTTTTCCAAAATATCTTTGGCCCCTGTTCTTGATGTTTACTTTTAAAAAGATACAGGCATGTGTTGGCTGCAAAAGAAAGGAAAAAACAATAATCATTGCTACTGTCACTGAAATTCCCCGCAGATTCAAAAGAAAGATGAAAGTTGGTAGTTTAAGAGGAACTCGGAGCCCTTGGGACTAGCACAGCAAAAACCAGAAGGATGCTCTGTATTCTGTCTGATTGCTTGCAGGAATGAGCACTGTATCTCCTATGGAGAGAGCGAGACAGAGCTAGAAATGCATATTTGCATAGTTCCCCATTCTCGTGCCTTGCAAACTAGGACAATACCATTTTGCACTTCCCTGGGCATATTCTCAAACAGCATCTTCATGGAAGTGTTAGAGAAATAAAAAGAGTAAGGGAGAAAGAAGAGAGGGGAGAAAAATCTGCCTCGTGGTATTTCAGCTCTCCAGCGTACACAGGTGCTTTTTAATCCCTCTGGCCTACATATTCCACAGCCCTTAGGAATAGAGGAGTCGTGATGTAATGCTCTTTTCCTCACACTCCCAGCTTAAATACAGATGGAAATTGTTGTCATGTGTTAGAAATGTCACCAATAATATAAAAGGCAGGCTTCTGCATTCTCCCTTTTGCACTGTCAGCTGCTGCTGCCAGCTTATTCTTCCCTCTCAAACCTATTGTCATGTGGCAGAAACCCTGATGTAAGTAAGCCCTGTCCTCCCCCTGCTTATGATCCCTGCATTTTTTATTCCCCTCTGCTGCAGTGCTGAGGATCATTACATACCACGACTTAAAGACAAGACCTCACAAAGGAAGGATTAATCTTGTATTTGTGCTTGAATTTCGAAGGACTCAGGCAAGTGAGAATGTTCTGTTGTATTCCTTTTTTTTTTCCTATTTTTTTCCCTGAGGGTGCTAAGAAATGAAAAGAGGCAGATGCGATAAGCCAGGTCTGTGTTTACTGAGCGAACCCGGCGGTTCCTGAGCTGCAGGTTGTGCACGTAGGGAGGAGAGCCGGGTTATAACGGGAGGCAGGGGAGGCTGCGGGGTCGGGAAGGGAGCTGCGGCGCGGGGCTGCACAGCCGTAGCCCAGCCTGGGAGGACAGATGGCTAGTGCTGCTTTTTAATTCATCAAGCAGGCTTTACGTGAGGCCCGTTGGCGAGCGGGTGTGCTGCGAAAAGCGGGGTCAATGGGCACGAATAGGCTGAGATCAGGACCAGATGCCTGCCGAACAATGGGGCTTTTGAAAGAAATGCGGGAGGAAGCGTGGCGCTGGCTTTGTACTGCCTCCGCATTGCAGGTTGGAATGGGGCAGCTCCGATTTAATGAAGTGCATTCCTAAACGTGGTCGTCAGCCCGGGCTGGGAGACAAGGGGACATGTCAGAAAGGGGGGCTTGTGGGGCCGGCGTTGGCGGGGGGGAGCGATCCACTGATGGATCGCCCCGAACAATGCAGTCTTAGTGTTGGATGGGAAAAACCATCAATACATCCCTGTGCATATTAATGTGATACAGCAGGTGTTGCTAAATGTCTGTCCCCTCATTGTTCTCCAGCCGCTGGGCTGAGGAGGGGGCAGGAAGGAGACCTCGCGAGGGAGGTACTTGTTTGGGGTAGAAATGTAGCTGCTCCCCACACGGCCGCGCATGCCGAAAGTAAACTGGGAGGCGAGAACCGGCGCGAGTTTCTGCTCCTGGGGTTGCAGCGTGGGGTGAGGTGCTGGTTGCTGGGCAGTGGTCCCCTGTGCCTAGCAAGGGGATGCAGGCGTGGAGAGGCTGGTCACATCTTAAAGGCAGAGCAGGACCAGGAGGGGTTTTTTCTCTGCAAAATGTCCCCTAAACTAAGCAGGTGTGAGGGCTGCGAAGTGGATCTCCTGAGAGCAGGCTGGGTCACCAGGGCAGAGGGCAAGAAGAGAGAAGGCAGAAATGGTGTCTCCGTTGAAATTCAGTACAGAGAGAGTTAAAAAGGGCTTTTTTTTTTTTTTCCCAGCTTCTCCAGCAATGCATCAGTTGTGAATGAGTTGCAGGAGCTGTGTGTGAATTGCAAAAAACAAGATGCACAACATGGATAAAACCAAACAAAATAGCTGTTGCTGCATTTGAGTGTATCCTGCTGCACCAGCTGGATATACCCCTCCTTAGGATAGTTTTCTATGTAATGGAAGTAACATCCATAAATACTTACAGCCGTGTTAGCCAGGGCAATTCTTGAAGGCTTGGAGGGGAGTGTACGTAGTCTGTCATTATTATATTTATTTCTTAATATAAAGACACCCATTTAATTGCTGCCATTGTGTTGTCTGCTCCCCTTGTGATTTGTGACATGCTATACTGTGTTTGTCAGCAGAATGAAAGGGGTCTTTGTTCCGTATTCGTATTATGGCACACTGCATCCCTCAGTGAAAATGGAATATTTGCCTTCAGAGCTAACTTAGCTGGTGATCTGTGCCCACTGTTACACTGGGAAAGGGTTCTGGTTTTTCCCTGGAGTTACAGAGGAAATTGCAGGCAAGACTTGTGTCGGGTTATTTATTTTTACACATCAGTGTGTTAATAGCGATGAAGAGTGATCAGCTTGCTTTGCCCACAGGACAGGTAAATCATGGCCAGTGGTTGCTGCAGCTTTGCATATTGTGGCTGCTTTCCATGTATCCCTTGTCTGTGGATGGATGGCCAAGTCAGTGATGAGCTGGGATTCAGTCCTTGTCCACCTTAGATCATTTACTGCTGTGTAACCTCCTGTGCCACCAAGAGTTTAGAAAAATAAACAAGCCTCTGTAGCATGGACCAGCTTGTGTGCCTGGCCAAAGGTTGGCCAAGACCACGGACTGGAGAGTGACTTTTTGGGGATGCCAGTAGCACTTGTAGAGCACTTTGCAGCCGAGTGTGAGCTGGATTAGGTTACAGTATCACTTAACATCAGCAGCATTGTCAGTCACTATCTATTTACTGTCCTTTTCATGCTCCAGCTCCTTGGGTATTGGGCTGTGTGCATGTAAATGGGGATGGTTTACAAGTGTAGAGGCTGGAAATAGCAGCCCAAAAAGACCTAAATTTTAGTGCTTGCCCAGCTGATTGATTAGACTGCTGGTAACACGCATCGCGGGGCTGCATGGAACTTGTTTCTAAACTGAACCACTAGGTTCAGCAGCTCCAGCTTTATGCTGTTGATGATGCTCGTTTTCTCCTCTGCAGTGCAAAAGGAAAAAGGGGCAATATGCAAAGTCTAGCTCAGTCCCAGGAGACTGCTATGGTCTGCTGCAAATGGCTTTTCCATTAGAGGGTCTGGCTCAGTACAGGGCCAGATTGTGAACCTGTTGCTTGTCATTGTGTGGCTCCTCCTGCAATGTAGGACATTATATCAAGGAGTAACTTTGCTCTGGAGAGAGCAAGGGTTTGCTCAGTGCTGCAGAAGAGCAGGGAGTGTTTTTCTCCCTTGCCAGCTTGTTTCCACTCGTCATTGCCTACTGCTACTTCTGTCAGATGGAAGCAATGATGGATCCATGTAGATCCAAGAATGATGCTTCACATCCTTCTGGGAAACTGCTACAGAGCTGGTGAGAAAGAGCACCGGCAGCTGCTCAAGGAGCACTTCAGCTCTTTGCTGTTGATGTCTTGCAGAGCCAGGTTTTGCCAGAACAGCAATAAGCCTTTTCTAGTTGAATTTCTTTCTTTTTTTTTATATACTTCGCTAATGCAGGTAATCCAGCCTGCAATTTGAAGCTTAAAGTATCCCTTTTGCCATTATTGACAACCCCTAGCACAAGTAAAGCTGTCATAGCAGTCAAAGTGATGCAGAAAGAAAAAAGCAGCAATGAAAGCCATTAATTCAGCAGCAGAAGCTGATTAAATGGTGCTGGGTCTTGACTCTGCATCTGACAGTGATAATACTTACCCTGCATTTCAGTCGTTTGAAAGTTTGTATGCTGCAGGTAAGGCTTCTGCCTGCACTTTGAAGCTTGTGTGTAGACACCCTTCTGACAGCATTTCCATCCCTTCCAGTGCATTGAGTCTTTAAGTGTTTACACAAGAAATGCTTCTGAAATTAATGCACATTAAGTCCTTTTGGTCAAGAGATTCTGGGTGCTGTGGTATTCGATAAAGCTTACTCAAAATGTGGCACTATTTTCAGTCAAATTCTGCTAAATCCTGTCCTGAAATCCTCTGAATATTTTGCTCTTGAATATTCTGGTAAGCATGATGACTGGTTCACTGTGTTAATCCTATATGGTCTTTCTGTCTGCAGCTAATCCTGAGCTGTTGTTGCTGTTCTGCATACATGAGTAAGATTCTTCCCCCCACCCCCTTGATGATATCCAGTAAAATTCCAGCTGACTCCTAAAAGATAGCAGATCAAATGCCTTAGTTTTCCTTTTTCTTCTCTTTAAGTACGGGTCTTGAGTCTCTTCTACTTGAAAAACAAAAGGTGGAGAAATAGGACAGATATCCTGGATCTCTTGTGCTCTAGCTGAAGGCACACACTGGCTCTCACTCCATGCAGGATGTCTTCAGGAATCTCATATGTTGACAAATCTGGAGGAAAAAGACATGGTTCAGTCAAGTTTCTGAATTCACCCACATTTGACAGAATTTCTATCACAACTTCTCATTAATTAGAGATGAAGCTGATACTGATGCCTATAGTTAATCTTTAATTCCTAAAATAAAACTATTGGAATTTTCTGGTTTTCCCTTGCACAGTGAAATGCAGGGAGAAACAATAGTGGTGGCCTTTATATTTTTTTTTAAAGCTGGACCTACATGTCCATGGAAGATGTGCTTTGGCAAAATCTACCCCTTTCTGGTGGAAAAAACTTTCCCTTTGGACAGTTACTATCATCTCAAAATTCCTATTTGACCATGTTTCAGATTTAGTAGAAAAACTAATGTAAAGATGAGACATGGTTTAACCTTGGGTTGATTTCCCCCTCCTACCTCCACTGTTTCCACCCATGGGACAGACATTGTACCTCCTTTTAGTAAGATTAACATACTTGCATAAAATATGTTAATATCAGTATGCCCTGTATTGACACAGTGTCATGGGGTGTATATGTTTGCACAGTGTGTGTAATACACTTACACTTCCATTTAACTGCTAACACCAAAATGTCATGAACAGGAGAGTCTATGGTCACTCAAATGAAATTATTTTTCTTTAAAATTGTGTAATATTTAGTTAATATTTAGTTAAACCCACATCTTTACTTGAAAGACATTGAATATTCTCTTTTTTTAATTTTTTTTTCTTTTTAATAAGCTTTCAAATTATTCGTTAAGATGTTAAAATCCAAAAGGAAGAAATAGTTGGCCTGGTAGTTTGAGGCAAAATTCCCATCAAAACCATGTAAAGTCAGCCCTAAGCAGGCTGTGCCTGAACAACCAGACACAGATCTTACCAGGTTAGATGTTTTCTGAAAAATTCCAGTATTAAAATAGGGGGGGAAAAAAGCCTGCTCAATGAGTAAGGTAGTCCTGTCAGTAGTTGGAATACAGCTGTGAATGTATTGTAAAGTAGCTTGTTGCTTTCCCTGCCCAAGCAGAGATGTCTGTCCTGGCATCCGCAGGGATACCACCTTCTTGGTTTGCCTGAGGAAACTCGATCCATTGTAGATTGGCCATTTTAATTTGTTTTGGGGTTTGCTGTGTGCTTTGTTTTCATTAAAAGTGCCTTTTAATGCACTTGAAGATAAGATGAGAATCAGGCACTCAAAAACAAAAGCTCTGAAAGAGCTGGAACTGAGATAATGATATATAGGAGAAAAAGTAAAATTGCTTCTCTCTCTTCCTGTGTTGGCATCTCTGGGTACAGGTTTTACCAGGAGCCTCTGATAGGTGTAGCACTAGCATTGAGACTGCTCTGGGGTTGATTTTTTTAAATTTTATTCTCTTTTTTTAACATTAATTTGACTGAACAGGAAGCAGGTTGAATAATAGTCATGTGGAAGGTGCTATTGGAAATGCACGCTTTGTCAACACTGCGGTGGTGATTAATAGTGTGTCGTTTCTTTGATGGTGCACTAACAATTCAGCACTGGAATGGAAGCCCTTGATAAAGGTGGGGAAGTGGCTGGGGAAAAAAATTATCTTCTCCCTCTCTTTCTTATGTGAAGCATAAAAAGAGCCTGAGGCTTGAGACATCCCCTGTGGCTTGGGTCTGAGGAACCCAAGTCCTTTTTAGGGGGTGCTGATAAATGGATTATAGCAATGCAAGTTACCTGCACAGTGCTACAGCGATACTAGTTAAAGGTGTGTTTGGAATGTAGTTTAGTTGACAAGTCCTAGTGTCCTGGTGTTGACAAGGCAATATTTTAACATGTGATAATCTGTCATCCTAAACTCCTAAGGGAAATCAAGTGTTTACCACATTTGGATGCATGAGCTAAAACTGTCCTCTGCCTTTTCTACACAAAAGCTTTAATTTTGTTTTATTTTTTTCTGGTGAAGATGAAGTCAACTCATTTTGAGTCCTAATCAGGAAGTGATTCGGAGTCTGTGCTCATTAAATCCTTCCCTTCACTCCTGGGATTGCCAGCGAGGATGTCACACATTACCTGCTGATGAGATGATGTTTTTGTGAAGGAGATGAATGCCCCAGAAAGTATTCTCACAGCGCCAAACCACTGGGAAGCTAGAAAGGGTCTAGAAAGCCACAGCAAGGCTGGAATTTGAGTACTTGAGCTAGTTTTACCATTGCTTTGTTAAGCAGCTGCTTACCCGTTAGAGAGAACTCGTCTTCAGTCATATGTGATATGGGGGACAGCAGGGTTGAGCCCTGCTGTTCTCATTATTTGAAGTGTCAGAGTTTCTTTGGGTTATTAGGGTACAACACACAGCATTTAATTCCCCTTATCAGCTCCTTTCATCATCGTCTGATTGGATGGATCCTTTAAAATTCCTTCCCCCCCCCCCCCCCCCCCATTTTTTCCTCTTTCTCATATTTCATGTAATCTATTGTTTTATTAGTTCAGTGGCCTTTTTGGGTCATTGCAGTCTAAGTATTCTGACTTTTATAAAGGTCTTGGTGACTAAATATTAGTGACCTCTATTCATCTTCCTTGTGCTTCTCCTAGGCGGTGCAGTCTGATTTTGAGCTGCACTGTGCTACGGTATCAGGGAGTTCATCGCATGGTTAATCAAAACCCATTTCTTCTCCGCAGATGAAGGTGCCCGTTGAGTACATTGTGTTGCTCAGTTTCTGCTTCAGTGTTTGGTTAAAGAGAATCCCTGCAAAAGAGGTGAAGAGAAACTAGCTTGTGGAACTTCACCAGCCTTACTAAAATAATGTACCGTGACACAATTAAAAGTATATTGTTGGATTCAGGAGAGTCCAAGGAAAGACTCAACAAGCTATGCACGGTTGACTTGAATTTCCAAATTACATAAGAGGAAATGGAAGAGTTACACCAATGGAAGTCTTTTTGGAAAATTCAGCCTTATATTGGTAGGCTCATATTTTGGGGTATTCTTCAGGTACAGCCTATGAGGCATTTCTGCATCTCAGATCCTGCCTCTTGGTCAGAGCTGATTAGACATGGGTCTGAGGAGCATTTGGGGTACCAAGGTTAGGAAATCTCAAAATTGATGCTGCCATAATGTGACCATTTTATGCATTATATCCTGCTGCTATCTCAGCAAGTTTCATCAAATAGACATGTAGCATAAGGCATTTCCTCTTGCTCAGACTTTCTCCTTCTGGTAGCCCTCTGCCTCATTTGTTATTCTCTGCTACACACTAAGTGAAGTGAGAAGCAGGTTTTATAATGGAATAAGTATGGACATCAGAATGGAAGAATTGTTGAGAAACATCTGCATGCACCAAGAGAAGCAAAACCTGTTTAAGCAACCTGGACTGTGGCCTTTGGTAGCTCAGAAGTACTTAGTTTGGGAGACACCATGTTAGCAGGCATCCGTTTCCATATACTGCTGTAGGCATTTTAAAAAGGCAGGGGAGAAGTGAAGGAATGCTCCAAAATTTCAAACTCCTGCCTCCCTCCCAAAACTGAGAGCAGGCTGTTAAGGAGGGTATGAGAACAGCTATGGGAGATTTCAACTGCAGTATTTCAAGTTTGGGAAACCTTGAAATGGGAGTCACTGGAAGTAAAAGCTTGTAATAGAGTGTGTGAAATGGGCTTTTCAGATGTTGCCGCTGGCTGCATCTGACACACGTAAAGCTTAAATTTTTAAGCAAGGGGAGATTTTAATGCCACCCAAATGTTGCTTTCGTACAGAGAACCCTTGCATCTCTAGCTGCAAAATGGCACAGCGTCACCGTGGGGATCTTTAAATTGAAGGACCTTTCTCTAATAAAAGGTCTACTTTGCTGTAAAGGAGATACTAGGGTTATACCATCTTGAAGGGCAAGCTGGTAAATGAGATATTATTATCTCAGTGTGTTCTTTTAGTAAAATATTTAAAAGTGGCTCACTCCTGGCGAATTACCTGCTGACCCGATCCTCTAGCAGCCTTATTAAATAGTTGCCTGTTGTAACATTCTTTGTGAAGTTAAAGCGTGTCCCACTGCACTAAGCACTATTTCAGATATCCCCACTATAACAAAAAGTCTTTATATAGTAATGGTGCAAACCGATGGCTCTCATGGGTGCTTTCATAATGAGGTTTTATGGTAACTGTTCTCTGATCCCTTTTCTCCTTTCACCAGTGTATCAAATTTACCCAGTTTCTCTCCGCATTCATAGAGCTTAACAAATTTGCTCTTCTAACCCCTCCGATGATCCAAACAATATTTGTGATACAGAGTGAGTTTACCAAAACAAACGGTGGCAGAAAACATCCCTGTTACTTCTGGCCTGGCTTGATGAGCTTCTGCACATCAGCTGGGTGGTTGCAGCTATCCAGGTCCCCACTCCGTGCCCTGAGCAAATGCAGAATGAAACGAGGTAGTTTGAAAGTGCTGCTCTTTAAAAGCTCATACACCGCCTGAGAACTGGGGTACTCTGGGGCTGTCGCATCGCCAGGGGTAACTTGATTTCTTTTGGTCATCTGTCTATAACCTGAGAAGACTTTTAAGAGCAATGAAGTGTTTCTGCTCACCATATGGCGGTAGGCGGCTGCCTTTGCTGCTTGAGGTTTGCAGTGCTGTTACAGCAGCAGAAACAACGCCGATGTGACTGGCACCTGAACAAACAATTGCACTTGCGCCTTGGGCTTTGAAACTGTATTCCTTGGATATTCTTGGGGGGGGAGTGGAAAAAAATCTAAACTCAGTAGATGTCTTTCCTGACCTCATACCTACCTACAGTATTTTTGATAGCTCTTCCTCAGGAGTTCTTTATTTTAAATGCATTTTACAAATCCGCATTCAAATGAGCCTGACGCAATTAATTTTTGTAATCTAGTCATTTTATATTGCTGGCCATCCTTTTGGTGCTTGTACCTCTTGCTCTAGAGAGTCTTCAGTGTTTTTCAAGAACCCACGGTCTGTCCTTGTCACAGAAAACATGATTGGGTTAAAACCTTCCATTCTTTTCTCCCTTGATGCATATGCCTTCTCCCTGTTTGAATGTGTCTGATGCATCTAGGCAGTAAGAAGCAGAAGTGCTCGAAGACTGCCAGTTCTGGTTCTGTGATTTGTACCAGTCAGGTTTGCCAGATCCATCTTTTATGTCTAGAGACTTGTGGCAGTGAGGATTGGCAGCATGCAGTGGGAGCTGGTGGTCTGGGCTGTGGCTTTGCAGTGGACCAACAGGTATAGGTATAGGCTGATGGGTATCTCCTAGCTGTATGTTCTCGGGTAGCTTCTTGTCTTTGTCACTGTCTGCCTTCATCTCTGCATGCTGCAGGCTTATCTACCTCCAAAAAAATAGGTGGGTTGAGTAAAGAAAGGATCTGTCCTAAAATACTGCAAGTGATGTTAACAGGAGAGTGTTATGGCTGGGTGCAGTGATTGATCTTTTGCATATCCCTCCACAGTTTATCTCAATCCTCAAGAGCTATTTTGTCAGGTGTTGGCTGTGTTTCAAGAAAAAGAGGAAAAAGTAATACGATAAATTTCAAAATGTTACATGAAGCAACAGCAAGGAATAATCCTGCTTTCTGCAGAAATGCTGTAGGAGTTGGTGTGGCTGCTCCTTTGGACTATGCTGCTGCTTGACACAGCCTACAGACTGCTCAAACTCTGTGCAGCAGTAGGACTAAACCAGCTCCTGTATTCAAAGCTTTTCCAGCTTAAAGTTTTATTAAAAAAAGTTTGTTGGGCTCTGCTTGTGAGCCAGTATGTACCTTACTACGCTGACTGTGAGGTCCGATACCATCTCAGTAATTAAGTGCCAGCATCCTACAGCACAGTGGGCTTAATAGGCTGTCAGCAGCTTAAATACCACCTGATATTAAATTTATCAGTCTAACTTTTTCAGCATTCTGCAGCTGCCCTGTGGTAACAATGGCCATGGCAAGTTGTGTAGAGGTGATGCCTACTGCACAGGCACCACTTGCTTGCTTTAATTGCTGATCTGTTATCTTCTTCAAAAGGCAGGGGAAGAAAGGTATCCTTAAAGCAGGTTTATGCCCACCTCCCATCAGCCCGTTCTGTAGCAGACTCTTTGAGTTTCCAGCACATTGGGCTGTGATGTTTGGAAATGGGAAGGGACGTGTGGTGGCAGGCCAGCCCATGAAGCCCAAGTCTGACTACAGTGGAGATGCCCTGCAAGTCCCTGGGAGCCGGCTGCAAGGGCTCTTCCTCCTGTCCCTGCACAGGGTGCTCACAGTTGCTGCTAAGCAGGCTGCAGCAATTGCTACTCACCTTCTTGCTGGCTTTTCCTGCTGGAATGCTCAAGATGCTGCAAGGAAGAGAGAAAGGTGCCCAGGAGGTGGGAGAGGGCTTAGGGTTGGCTCTTTGGGCAAAATCCCTCCTTTATTCAGCATTATGTAGAAGACACTGTAGGATCCTAGTTGCAGTACAGTTCCTCATGCCCACCTGTAATACAAATAATGGTGAGAATTCATCCCTCTCTGCCTTATTTTCTCCCATTGTAAGTCAAGGCTAATGATATGCTCCTTTTTTTAAAGCTCTTTGGGATCGCTGGATGAAAAGCCCTATGTAATTATTAAAGTGCAGCTTTTATGGTGCTGCCTTTGGAAGGAAGAGAAAAAAAATATATTCACTTGGCAAAATATTGTGTTGTAGATGGAGCTTTGGAAATCTGACTTTCATTGTTGAAGCTAAAATTAAAAAGGACAGTTCTGCTGTATATTCTTGTGCCAAAGCCAGGCCTGCATTGAGGCTGCATAGAAGCTTTATGCACCACTGGAAATGTATGAAAAAGAAAAAAGGAAGAGCAAACTGAAACAAAAGAAGGGCTGGTCAGAAATAAAATGAAGTAAATCCAGCGATGCCCGTGAGCGCCTCTTCTCTGTCTGTGGGACTCAGAGCTGCTTAGGCAATGTAACACCAAGTTCTTAGCAGAGTATATGCTTCTGGCCACACCATTTTCATGGCCATTAAGTTCAAATGCTTGTCTGTTTCCTGAGATGAAAGAAGTCAGAGCTCACTCAAAATAAAAAGAAGCCTGCAAATTCTGAAGCAGCTCTGCTGCATGCAGTTCGCCTGGGAACTGCACCTCAAAATACCATTTTTACCTACTTTGAGCAAGGCAGAGGCTGATACGAATGCCTCATTGTTTTGTCTCAAGATTGTTTTCCCAGAAAATAGCTTTCAAAATATTTATTTTTTGGTAAATGCATGCATATAATTATAGATAAAGGGTAATTTGTGTCTCTGAATATTGTACTGTCAGATGGAAGCTGAGTGGTTTAATACCAAAATGGCACTTCACATTTAAATCATGCCTATGTGCTTTTTTATGTTTTTACAATAGATTCAGTAGCTAATCATCACTAAAATTGGCTTTTTGAAATCACATGCTGTGTTAGATCGTCTGATGGTTTATTTGGAAAATGGGAGGTGACAGTGATACTGCAGTGGGTCGAGACTGTAACATGGAAGTTAAAAAGGAAACAAAAATAGCATCACATTGGTCTGTCCATGTGCACTCAGCCTTGCTGAGCACATGGCTATGCTGATCACCAGAATGCTGGAAAGTTTGATGAATTTGACTAATTTGTTGGAAATCTCAAAAAAATGTAGTGAAAAACTAACAAATATGTTCGTAGCAACATCCAAACTGCAAGGTGAAAACTCTTGCTCAAAACACCACAGGGTGTTAGCAATGCTGAGACCTTCATTTCCAGTTACAGCCTACCTGTGTGTGGATTTTTGGAAAAAGACAAGGATAGACTCGTGACATCCTCACCACAACAGTGAGGATCCAAACCACAGAAAGATAAAACTGTGGAAGTAAATTCTTTCAAGTCTTTTCTATAAAAACAAAGCATTTCAGGGCAAAAGTCTGCTTTCCCATGCATTGGGCCAAGTTATTGATGCTTCACATGTATTTTTTTCTCTGTGATATCAGATGTGGCTAGATCAAACAGCAAACAATTCTGTCCCTCGCCCAGCTGGAAAAAACTGTTGCACTATGTTATGCAGCTCAGCTAGTATTCATATGGCCAGCCCACATGATAATGATTTAAATGATCATAAAGCTGTTCTTTTTATAATACAGAATTTATACATATATTTTTTTAAAAAGTAACTCAGTAGGCTTACTAGGTGCCAAACTTTACAGAATTCTTTTGCTATGGAACTGTTTAGAAGTTCCTGGGAAATTTGTGTTCTTTATTTGTAAGCCCAGATGAAAATGCTCAACTAAGTATGACCCAAATCAGTTAAAACATTTGCAAGTTACAGAACTGTGGCCAAGAGAAAAGTCCTGCTTCTGCCCCCAAAAATACTTTTTATTTTTAAAAAAAATGCAATTTTACAGGTAGTTAATTTTTAATGCAGACAGGTATATTTTTGGTGTTTAAGGGCTGTCTTTTATTGGGCAAGAGATAGTGGAAAAAGGAATATCTGTGGAGAGCTTTGTGCAGACTTGTTTTGGAATGAATAAAACCGCAATTTTAGCAGTCAGTATTTTTTTGGTGTGCTTACAAACATGTTTCAGTGGAGAACTGAGGGGAAAATGTTGCAGTCATAACCATGGTGCATTCCTGGTACTAGTCTTCCAACTCTAAATGGTCTTAATTAATTTCTTATATGTGCTTTTGGAGTTTTGGGGAGACCAGTTGGTGTTCTGTGGGTATGACAGAGACAGGGCACTTATGTTTGACCTGGTCCATTTATTTCAGGTGAGCGTTTGATCAGGGTGTTGTTGCTATGGGGCTATGCATGGTACCTTTGGAGGGAGGAGGAGTAGGGTGTGTGTTCAGCTCTATTCTGCTGACTAGTGACCACTCACCAGTGTTTCAGTTTGGTTCGAGCCTCTTGCTCCCAAATTTCCTGAGCTGCTGCGGGAGATGAGCATCCTCTGACTTGGGGGATAATCAAGTAGTTCATTTATAATGCATGCACATCAGTTGGGCTTTAATTTGTTTATTTGTTGTGTTAGTAATTTGATGGGATAGATTTCTTTAATGTATGCATGTGGTTATTTGTATAAAGAACTGCTGCTCTGATCCTGATAGCTGACAGCACTGCCCCTCAGGACAGCACTCTTCACTCTGGAAGTACCTCAACCTCATAAATAAGGAATTTGCATAACGCTATTTAGAGATTTAAAAGAACAAAGAAAGACTCCTCTTGCCTGTCTCTTGAACCATTTTAAGTATCTTAGCTTTGTTTTGTTGCTTTACTACATACAGAATAGGTCTTGAAAAACTTCTGAAGGGATAAGTTAGGTTCTTCCAGTTGTACAGACATCCAGGTGCTTTAAACATGGTCTTAAAAAGGTTGTTGAAGTTACAGCTGTGGTGGAGGAATTACTGGGTGAAACATTCTTTGCTTGTCTGGAGAGATCAGACTGGATTATCATAGTGGTGTTTTCTTATGGAAAAGATTCTTTCTTTTGGATTGTTCTAAACTTGAGTCCTAACAGCAAAAAATCCTCATGCGTCACAAGAGGCCTGTCTCCTAGTTTAACCTCCTCAGCTGGCATAAATCACTGCAGCCTTTTTTTATGTCAGGTCACAGGCTTGGATAAGCATATTTATTCATATCAAGCCGCTGAATGTTTTGAGGTTCATCTATGACCAAACATCAGAAAGCTCTTGAAATGTTTTGTGATATAATGTCTACTTCAAATAAATGGGATAGTCTCAATTGCCTCTTATAGTTGGTTCATTTTAATGGATTTTTATCCTCTTTTCTTTCCCTGATCAAAACAAATGCAGCTCACCTCTGGCATGAGGTCAGATGGGCGCTTGATGAGATTTGCTAATGCCCGTGGTTATAATAACAGGCGTGGACCCTCCTGACGTAAAAGGCCTCCTTTGAGCTCATCCCCGCACATCCAGGTCACCTGCTCAGTCCGGGACAGTCTGTGGACTCTGACACATGGTGGGAATCTTGCTATCAACTGCAAGAAGAGTGTGGTTTGGTGTGTGGGTCCTCTTACCTGTTGGAAGAAGGGCTAATAAAGACTAGGTGAGGGGCCATAAGACCTACTACAGAACAGCTTTTCAGATGAGGCTCCCCTTCAATTAAGGATCTTCCCCAGCATTAGAGCATGATGTCTACTGAGATCATCTTGTTTTAAGGATCCTCATGCCTTAGCTTTCAGTCCTTGAGAATTTGGTGCCTTTATTGGGATGCTGCTTAAACAAGGTGGGTGCTGATGGATCTTGGATCTGAACTTGTCAGTTCTGGTTTTTTCCTAAATAGAAATTGGCACAAATTTGAAATATAGGTAGCTCACATCATTGGGATGCAAGGCACAAAGGAATGAAGTTTCAGATGAATATGAGAGATGGACTGTCCAGAGCCATTGGCACCTACAGAAGTTCCAAAGGATTAAATGTTTTTTTCTCTTTTCATTGTATAGGGATGAAAGGGTTCATCTTAAGTTGCAAGTTACTTAATGTTCTTAATGAATTTAAACTATTTGGTGGGGCAGACAGTTAGAAGTGGGAACTGAATGCAAGAATGTCGTTGAGCCCTACACTGGGCAAGTCAATTATTGACCACACACATAGAGCCTTGAAAACATTTAGTTTAAAAATCTTGTTATGTAATGGGGCAGAAAGCAATGTAAAAGGCATGGAGCTGCACTTGCAGCTGGCATAGATCACCATAGTACTATGGATTTCAGGGTAGCAACACCGATTTCTGCTAGTTGAGATCCTGGCCTTTAATCTGTCGTCAATCTAATAAAATTGAGCTGCTCTAATTACCACGGTGTCTGTCAGAAATATGTTTGCTTGAAATGATAAAGCTGAGTTGGATCCTGGAGCCCACACAAGTCAGCAAATACTGTGCAAATCTGAGTTAAACCATTTGTTTGCCCACTTAAGGAGAGGTTGTCCACGGTCATGGTATGTGTGGAAAGACAGCGGGGGAGTGAGAGGAACAACTGAAACATATGGCCAAAGTGAGCTGTTTCTTTATTCCAATGCATCAGGATAAGACAAGCTGTTGAACCGATGAGAAAGCTTCTTTATATATACACCATATCTCAAGATGAAAACTGGAAGAAATTCAGTACCGCTGATCTTGCATATGTATTTGAATGAAGGTAAAGCAAATTGTTGAACTGAAAGCAGGGAGAAAAATTCCCCAAACCCAGCCTCCCCAAATCCATAATAGCTGCATCATTATGTAAGAGAAAACAGCAGTTCCCCCACCAAAGTGTCCATAAACTGAAACCTTATCAATACTTCCAGATGCTCACTGACTTTATGATACCGTTAAGTTTAATTGTGCTGAGATAATGGATTGTATTTGCATGGAACAAGGTCTTTTCAGAAGCAGGTTTGGGGAGCATGCAAGCACAAGGGAGGAGTGGCATAAATTGAGCCGTGCTCTTTGCTGTGTCTTAACTGGTAGGAATTTTGACCTTGTGTTTTCTTGAAAAGAAATGTGGAAGTAGCATTTTCCCAGTATCTGTGACCTCCTGAATGGTCAAATTGGAGAACTTTCTGTATCGCAGCTGTGCTTGCTGCAACTGATGCCCTTGCAGTGGCGGTTAATTTAGCTCTTAGTAAGGAACACCAGTTTATTATTATTTAAGTCAAGAGTTACAGTTTTGAGCTGTGTTCCTTGGGCTGTTTCTCCCCCAGTCAATGGACAGGGGAGCATTGACATTAGTTTCAGAGTGAACAGAGAGACCAGCATGCACTGGGTCTGCAAATCCCGATTTGTGACTAATCCAGGGAGAAGCTTCGTGCCTGTCCTTGAAGCATTTTATTAGCAAAGGCTTTCCATCACCAAAACCTAATATTTGCAGGTTTTATCAGCTGTCCTACTGGCATATATTCATCTTATTGTCCATTCCCATCATTTATTCAAGGGAGCAGCAGTATCGACTGCCCCCCTACAACAGTCAGGAATTTAAGAGGGGATCTTCCAGTCCTCCAAAGCAGCAAATGTTTTACAAGATGTATGGGCAGAATTTTTTCTTGAATTTTTGGTGTTAGGCACTGCTGCTGTGTCTGAAAGTGTTGCTAAACATGGCCTGGCATGACACTATCAAAGGAATTGGCTTTCATGTACTCTAAAATATACATAAACCTTCTGTGGAAAATATATGTAGTTATTTTTAAACTGATAAACAGGATTGTGACAATTTTTAAGTGGGAATAATGGATACTATGAATTCTCCTACTTATTTGCACATTCAAGTATTGACAAGACCGCTAAAATCATAATGTATATCATAATATATATTTTGGCTTCTGCTGTCGGTTTGATATCTTGTGTGCTTTTAATAGACATTTATTGTCCTGCATTCTCATTAAATGGGCATATTTATGTTCTAGCACTTAATTGGGAAGGAAGTGTCGCAACTGTTGTTTTATGCTGGAGAAATTTGGCATCAAGGCATATGCAAAACAGTTCTACTTTTGGAAAGTATTGACTAAGTGATCAACTATTGCAATGAAGTTTAACAGAAAAATTGAAACAGGAGAATCTAATTAAAGGACTAAGAAAACTGTACACAGTCTGTATTGGGATTGCTCTCCTGTCTCACCTAAAAGAACACATTTTCTTTTTCTTCTGTGTTTTCTGAATGGCCCAGCTGTGGTTACTTTCTGACTTACCTGGTTTCAGTATTCTGCAAAGTACTTTGGGACTTGTAGTTTGTTGAGCACGTTTTACCTATGTTGAATATATTCATTGGTACCTGTGCTGGCTAACAGAGCCATGCTATCTCACTGAGCTCTGCTGGAGTGTGTGCATTGCTTTTGGATTGGCTTTCAGTTGCAAATCGTGCCTTGAACTACGTTTAGTCTGGGTTTCTTGTACCACGTATGTCTATGATGAGCGATTTTTCAAATGGCAATAGTATCAGAGATTCAGCAGCCTGGGAAACCAGCAGATCACTGTGGTCACACACCCACAGAGTTTTTTGTTTAGAGGTACGCCGTTTGTGTTTGCGAAGGAGTTGGAGCAACTCTGCTCAGTATTTTCCTTTCATGAATATATATAGGAGAGAATACCATACATAGGCTGGCTAGACTGTATAGAGCCAGCGCTGCTTCACAGGGGGTTAGTGAAAACAACAGGGTTTTTCCTTGTTATTCTCTGGGGACTTTCAGCTAAGACAGCTTTTTCTGTACATCACATATATGATGTTCATGCTATGTTACTTTAGTGTTTCTGGAAACTGATGGAGTGTTAGCATTGGCCAACAGCTCTCAACAATCCTAGGACCATCATCTGCCAATTCTTTCCTAGAATTGTCTTCCTGCATCAAGTAATCTGCTGAGTGTTTTAATGAACTTATTTATTTTAATCTTGCCTCTCTGAAATGATAGTTTCTGTCAGAAATCTAGACCTACATCAGTGCTGATTCAGCCTGTGTGTGTGTTTGTATAAATATAATATATGTATTTATTTTTCCATTATTTTGAACAGTTCTTGAAAGTGTTTCTAGGGAGTGCATAGCTCTCTGCATTACTTTCTCTGGTGAAGTATTCCCTTTTACTGCCACAAGAAAATCTTTAGCTTTTCTCCATTACTGTGTCATTTAGTCATCATAGGCAGATGAGTTTATCTTCTAAAAAGTGCCTTAAAGATGTTAAAGTGATAGCATTACAGTTTAAAACCCTTCTGACACTGTCTATTCCACTAGAGTACTAAATCTTGTCTTCACATCCGAATGAAAATCAAGCAAAGCTTTCACTTGCTTGACAATTGTTGCAAAATATAAGAAAATGCTCACACTTTCACATAGTAATGACTGTGTCATCTCAGTGCAGTTCAAAGAGCAGACCCTTTTATGCACATAGACAACATTTACTTTTGAGATCCGTTGCTATTTCCTAGGCTTCTGTGGCAAAGAACTAACAAAGCGTTTTGTAGTTACCGTGCCATTTACCACAGTGTTGCTGAAATGATCTTGCTCATTCATATTCTGAAAAAGAAACCTACATTCTTGAGAAAGCCAAAACTTCCTCACTGGACTGAAAACAAATGGAGAAGTAGGGAAAGGATGGTTTTTTCTCCTCTTCTGTGCATGATAGTATAGCTCACATCTGTGTGGTGCTGTTCAGGAAGGGAGTAAGAAATGGTGTATTTCTTGTTTAATTTCTAAGTGCCGAAGCTATAGTTAAAGCTGTACAACAGATGAAGTTTCACAAAAGCAAGACCTGTCCTAGAGCATCACTGACTTGAAAGCAGAGCAAAATTTCATGGTGTAAATGCCATCACCAGGGTTGGAAGTGTCCTCTGCTCTTTTCTTCCCAGTGGACCAAAAGCTAATAAATTTGCTGGTTAATTCTCTAGTATGTGGTGATGGAGAGGGGATAATAGTTCTTTATCTTCTGAAATCTGAGTTTCTGTAGGGCTTTGTGTATGTGCACATAGAATCAGTGCTGCAAACCACCTTGTCCAGGACCTATAGGGTCTGTAACAATAGAGGAACAACTGCTAAGTATGATTTGCCTTTTTAATTATTGCTTCAATCATGGGTACTCAGCATTTGTAATGGCAATCGATGCAATAATCAGGGCATAACTAGGAACCATTGAGCAGAGCAGAATCCATCACATTTACTTAGCCTTTGTGACCCTTGGGAAAAGTACCTGGGTTTTACCGAATTACTGTATCCATGATAATTAAGGTAAAACCGGATAAGAAGGGATGACTGCTCATGCCAGATGAAATCTCTCACCTTGTCTCCCGGGACAGAGGATGCCTAGCCAGCAATGTAATGGGTATTGCATGGGGTACATTTAAATTGAAGGGACCTGATGGACCTTCCCCCTTCCATGTGCTGTTCCATGGGAATAAGTATGATCTGCCTGACCAGGGGATGTTGAGCCTGGTCAGACATGGGGACAAGCTGGCA
This sequence comes from Porphyrio hochstetteri, assembly GCA_020800305.1. Classification (NCBI taxonomy): domain Eukaryota; kingdom Metazoa; phylum Chordata; class Aves; order Gruiformes; family Rallidae; genus Porphyrio; species Porphyrio hochstetteri. The sequence continues at coordinate 11,254,800 of CM036916.1, read as the reverse complement.
GTTTTGAAACTCAGGGTCCCTTATCTTCTGCCTCTGCTCATCATCCTTGCACAGTCAAGCTCCTGTTCTTGCTTTCTCTGTACTTGAATTAATCGCATACCTTCTTGTGCCCCTGATTCTGGGACCTGCCCGCAGCTTTGAGCAGGACTCATGCAAGCTGCCTCTCTCCTCTGCATGGAGTTTGTTGAAGCTGCAGCTCAGACCTGCAGCTTCGTTCCTCTGCTTCTCCCCTCCTGCATGTGTAAAGTCCTGACCAGGATGTGGTTTATAACGTGGCGTAGGGACCACTGACCTCTCAGGCTTGCAGTTCTGAGCTACAGGTTCCAAAAAATTTTGGGAACTAATTCAGGAGTCCCAATGAACCTGTATCTGTATGTTATTTCTCATTTTTATGTCGCCTGAGTCTGTTAGCCTTATGGTAGTGTTTGACTCGCTGTACATTTGCTGTTACTGGTGTGGGGCAACTGGCAAGCGATTTGTTTTTTACACTTCAAGAAGGATGTTGTCTTCCTTTGAAAACATTTCAGTTTCTCTCCAGAGACAAAATAAAATGAAGGGGTCAATTCCTGTGACAGTTATTTTGTAGTAGCTCTGTGGATAGAACTGATTACTTACATGGCTACTGAGTATATGTTGCGTGTTTGATTTGGGTTCATTGTATGAACTGAAAAAAAATACATCCAGGCTGCTTTGGAGTGGAAGAATTCTGCTATCAGTTCAATCTGTTTTCCTTGTTGTTGTTTCCATGTAATGAAAAGATAAATATGCAAACATATTTACTTCATTAATTTTAAACAGTGCCAGGCAAAAGGCTCTGTCTAGGGATGGTGGAAAAATATTGTGAAAATTAGCTCTACATCTTTTGCTTTCAGTCAACTCTGTTAATTAGGATCAAAGTACTGCAATTTTAAAAAGTTCTCACTGCCTCTTCCCACACATTTCCATATTTCAAAAAGATGCAGTTAACTAAGGCTGAGATTGGCAGTAAAGCCTAGGGGAATGAGGGTTCACGTCCTAATCGCTGGGCACCAACATCCCCGAGGCCTCTGAAAAGGTAGGATTAATTGTGGAGTGAGGGCAGGTTGGATGCCTGTTCCTTAGGGTGGCCACGGGGATGGGAATGGGATGACTGTTTTTCCCACCCATCCTCCTTGCAGGTTGTCTTCTGCGGCGTGATTGCGTGTGGTTTCATCTTCACTCTGATAAGACAAGCATGGTGAGATAGCTGCTTTTACGGCTGTGAAAACATCTCTCTGCCTGGTAATTAGCACTGGGATACTTGTAGGAAGAATGAAAGAATGAATAATACACTGGGTCAGTGCTTTCCATCAGTAGATTGCAATTTTCCAAATGACCTCAATACCAAATGAAATCCATAAGTTGGTGGTTGTCTGCAGAGGAAATTGAGGCACAGAAAGGTGATGCACAGACCCCCATATCCCCAGCAGGCTGGGAACAGGGCTGCCACGCCAGGGTCATCATGCAGGGAGGTGCTCGTGCTGTGTTTCATTTGGCTTTCCTCTCAAGCATGAAGACGTTTCAATTTTAAGCAGGCACATCGTTACAGAAGGATGTTGAGTCAGCTTAAAAATAATCATGTTGAGATACATAATTTACCTTTACTTGCACTGATAACACTTCAAATTCTAAATACTATTTTTTCTGTGTTTGGGGAGGGGGGATTTATGACTGTAATTTATGTTGCTGTGTTGCTTTTTTCTCAGTTTAGATGCAAGGCTTACTAGTTTCATACTCTGAAATATATTTATCTTCCCAGTTATTGTGCATTAAAAGACCACAGCATTTGGATTGTAAAGCATGTGTGAACTTCTCTGGGTTCATTGCTGGATCATCAGTGTTCAGATTGTTAGAAAAGACCCATCAGGGTTTTGGTTTTGGATGTAAATGATGCATAAATGTTTGTAAACCTGACACAAAATGCTCTACAATGGGTGTAGATCTGGCCAATTTAATCACACTGGAAAAGTGGCAGGAGGCTTCTTTTGCCCTGTTGCAGAAGTGTGAGCTTCCCTCTGCTTGAGAAGCCCTTGGCACTGCTGGCCCGTTCTTGGTGAGACAAGCCTTGCCTTGTAATTCACAGCAGTGCGTTGAGTTATCACCCTCATCGGATCCACCTTTCCCTGACTCCAGTGACTGACAACAGTGTATCAGAATGGGTCATGGGCGAAGGATCGTCATTGCTTAACTGTAGGTGCCTTGGAGCGGGAATCGGTGTCGTTACTCTTTGTTAGTGCAGCGTCTTCCAGAAAGGGGACCTGCCTGAGGTTTGGCTATAAAACAAATCCTGGTGCTGTCTCTTACTGCTCTGCTCTCACTTCCTCTATGGCTCTGTGCAACTGGCTGCAGAGTTCTGGCTGCACCAGAGGACACACAAAGGCACAGGCTGGCTTTCGTTTTGAAAATGAGATGGTGGGAAGAGCCTGGCTTTGGTGCCAGAAACCGTCCTCTTTTGCATCTCTTCAAACTCCACATTTATTTAAACACGATCACGTGTTGCCCTTCAGAATGGCTGATGGTATTGTCCCCTGCCTTTCTTGGGATGCTTGATGGTGATCTAATCTGGCTGGACATGCACAGCAGCTACCAGCCTTCTCTTCTCTTGTTCTCACTTCTAATAACCATCTTGGGCATAGCTGCTGGTACAAAGTACTGTGCTTTGCTGTCTTTTGGTGGGTGGGGTTTATTTAGTGTAGGGAGCACACAGCTATTTGGTTAACTTTTATGTAAAAGTCAAAATCAATTCATTCCTGACATTGAGTATGGTTTACTGGGACCCCTGTAATGGGCTGGCCTTTGGCATTAATAGTTGTCATTTTCTGCAGTGAAGCTGGGATGCATTTGTATGCAGGCAGGGAATTTCTAGGTGCAGGGGGTAGATCTGAGGCTGATTCATCCTGCATTATAAGCAGCGGGCCATGTGTGCACGCCTCCCAACCACATCTCGCTTGTGCATTCCCCTCAGTCCCTGGGGTCACCAGCCTGGAGAGCCTGGCTGAGGCTTCCCAGCAGAGATGTGGTCCTGGCTGACAGCACACTGAGCATCCAGGAGCCATCAGTCCAAACCTCAGCCCTGCCCTTTCCTGGCTGCTCTTTCTCTGTGTCCCTTTGTGCTTGTCTTTTAGGAAGTGGGAATGCTGTTTGTGGGAAGTTTGGTTCTCATATAACGTGTATTGAATTCCAAAGAGTCAATGCTCTCATTTAAGGGCTTGCTGTTGTTATTTCACCAAAGTGTGAACAAAAAGAATGAGCTATTTAGTGTTTGATGTTTGGTAGCAGAATTGAGGAAAATTACCTTTAGGTTGAAACAAGAAAAGAAAGGATAAATGCATATCGCATGTTCCTAACTAATAAAAATTAGAGGTGTGGTTTCTAATGCTCTGCCTGATCTCTCCCATGTTTCAATTAACAAGAATAGCTCTGATATCAAATCTTATTTTAAGAAGATGCAGTTGCAGGTGGGTCATCGTTCATTTTGCAGTAACACGGGCTGGGTGGTCAGCTCAGGCCTTCTGAGCTCTTTGCAGCTCACAAACACTTAAAGCGTGCCAAATTATGGTGTGTGGTGGCCAACTAGCTCGGGTGGGCATGGATGCTGGGGTACTCCAAATCCCCAGCAAGGAGAGGGGAGTTAGCAAGGGGGCTGCCTGCTGGGGCTGGTGGGACCCATGGGCAGGTTCAGGTTGACTCTGTGGCACAAAGGAGCAGTAGGACACATCATGCTTCTGAACCGCTGATGGGACGGGTCTCGTGGCACGTGTCATGCAGTGCCTACTTCACAGATTTGCAAAGCTTAAACACAGGCAGTGACATATAAAACGTCTGGGTGCATTGTACCAAGACAATGCATAAACCTGCATGAGAAACCATTGCCTTTATGTGACCCTGGTGAGTGATGTGTGAAGCTGTAGGCATCAGCTGGAAGCAAGAAGCTCAGGAGGGGGCAGCAAGGGAGCTGGGAAGGCAAACTAGCTCCCACTTTCATTTGTGCCCAGGGGAGTATCCTCACTTGTGTGTGGATCTCAAAGTCCTGCTGAGGAGATGTTCTCCTGGCCAGGGAAACTCATGTGGCTTTCAGGGGGCAGCAGGTGAGGCCTCAGTGTTTATTCAAAGAGAGCTGACCTTGCCTTGCAGGAACGGGTTTAGCTCTCCATGCCTGCGATTATGTAGGTTGGTTCAAAAGGGCAGAGCATGCTGCAGTTGCATCACTGGGATTGCAAGCTTTTTTATTATTATTATTATTTTTGTTGCTGTTGTTGGTAAAGCTCTATGTAGATATCATTGCTGATGCCCTTTACTTAGGAGAAACATCATGCTAGTCTAAAATCAATGAGATTTTAGAGCTGGTCTGAATGGACAGCTCATCTTGGCAAACTAGGAGCTGTGATCTGAATTGCACTGGTTTAGGTTTAGTCCAGCTTCCTACAGCACAACTTTGCAGTGGCTATTAAAATGCAATAGTTGCAGACTGAATAAGTTGCTTCAAGTGGATCCTTTGATATCAGTTGGTTCCATGTCTGAGCCTGGCTCATGGTAACCGCTACTGTCAGGAGGAACAGGATTGAGGAAGGCGGCATTTGCATGAGTCCATGGATGGAGGAGCTTCTAGTGTGTAATCAAGTGAGCTGTGGCTGTCACTTTCTAAAATGCTTGTTTTATTCTTCTGTTTGTTTATTTTAAGGAAGACATGACGATGGGGGAGGAGTGAGGGCAGCTTTGTATTCCTTCTGTATTTGTCAGCTCATGTTTTTCTAAAAATGTCAGGCTTAAAATTTAATGTTTCAGGATTGCAGGAAAAATTGTACCCTGATCATTTTGTCTGCAGGGTTTCCCCATGAGTTTGCATCACCTAATTTTAATTTAAACTTATCCTTTTCTTGGGCCCATAAAGAGATAGCAGGAGCCAGAATTACAGCTGTGGTAAATCTGTACAGCTCCCTCGGCGGGGAGCAGCCAGGCGCTAGGTTGTTAGTGTGGATGGTGCGCACCTACCCGTGTCCTGCCGGACCATAAAGCCAGCCATAATTTTCCCATCCTAGAACATTGAATCAGTGCTGGGAAAATGACTCAAGGACAGGAAAATCCAACCCTCTATCCCAGCACCAGCATTTGTAGGTATACCCCTGGGGTAACGAGGACTCCGGGGCATGGTCTCTTGGCTCAGTGCCCCTTTGCTCTCATGCTCTCCTGAACATTTCCAGTGTTTCCATCGGCTTCTGTCTAAAACCAGCATTGTCTTACTAAGGATTCAGCTCCTTTGAAGGGAAACCCAGTTGCTTATGATCCATCACCTGTGGCCATCTCAGCCCAGGTGCTTTCTTCCCTCTGCATGTATAAATCTGCGTGGCTGCATTGACAGCAAGGTCACTTCCACCCCATGAACTTAATGGCATCGCTTTACGTCCAAGTATCAATTTCTATATTACTGGTGTCAGTTTTCCTTATGTTAAAGAAACATTAAGCACCATTAACATAATCATACATGTCAGTGGCAGCGAACATACCTTCAGAAGTCCCTCAGCTGAGTGCAATGTGAGCTGCCCTCCAGCTACGCAGAACAAAAGGTTGTGTGTTAACAATATTAATGGCTGCACGAAACCAGTGCAGATGAAATCAGGCTTACTTTTAATCAGTCTTCAGGGGTTTCATGTGCTGAAGCTATTTGTTTATAGCGAAGGCCAGGTTGTGCCAGAATCTATTAAGCACTGGAAAACTGATCAGTCCTTTCTTTTGCTCGCTCCTAATGTGAGAAAAGGAGACACTCTGTGGCAGGGAAGTAAACCTGAAATGATACTTTGCAGGGCATCTCTGCAGTCTGAGAGAGGCTGGGATACAGCAATAAACACCGTGATGGAACCATAAAGGTTCCTTTTAGTATCATTGATTCTACTTACATTTTTAAACATCAAAACTGAATGGTGTCTGTGCGGTGCTGGGGCGGGGGGAAGGCGCTTACCCTTGAAGGGACCATGTGTCTCATAAGGGCAAGAAAGGGATTTTCAGGTATAGTAAATATAGCATCTCATAATTTGCTTGTGGGTTGTGTACTGGTAAAATATTAGTCATTGACCGCTTGGGTAGAACACTTCTGATTCAGTACAGCAAGCTGTTTCCTTTAATAGAAAGTTTTATTCAGTAGGAAGGTTGTTGTCTTGCTGTTCTCTGATTGTTAAAAGCATTGGGTACTATATATCACCTAGAATCTGCTACTCTGTGATACTTCATGGTATGTGGGATATCTTTGAAAGACTATTTTTAGTAAACAAATCCATGGAGAAGTTAAAAAATAAGAAGTTTTAACTTTGTAACACTTCAAGAATTTTCATGCTTCTGCTCTTGCAAAACGAACAAAAAATGCACATACAGGGGTACCAGATGTCCCAGCACAAGTGTCACAATGGAATTTTTCAGAATTAGTAATTTTTAACATCTATATTCAGAATAGAATGGTCTGGGTTGGAAGGGACCCCAAGGATGATAGAGTTCCAATCCCCCTGCCACACGCAGGGCCACCAACCTCCAGGAATGATCTAGACAAGGTTGCCCAGGGCCCCATCCAACCTGGCCTTGAACACCTCCGGGTATACTTCTATTTATCAGTAGAAATATTGCAGTTCAGAGGAAGTTGCTAGAATACATGCTTCCAGGCATTCTATCAAAATATCAAAACATTGTGGGTTGGGGTTTGTTGTTTTGTGAGTTTTTTTTAAAGCTGATAATAGTTTTGCAATCTAATCTGGTGAGCTCAGTACCAGAGTAGCTCAATGAAATTTTAGGCCTGGTTTATATAGTGCATATTAAATGATCATTTCCTCAAAATCAATGAATAGGATGAACAAAGCAGCACATAGCTCTGCACTTAGTTAATACAGATTCCAGATGATGGTGAACATTTCTTTTCAGAACATACATGTCTCATGCACATGTCTTTGTGTAATATCCTGAAAAAAAGCAAGATTTGTTCTCCAAGGACATACATGTATTCCTTGTTTCACAAGAGCATGGATGTGAAGGACCAGGTTACAGATTGGAGATCCTCCTCTCTCTGAGATGTTTGTCTGCAGTATATTGATCAGGCTTCTCTCTTCTTCCTTCCTCTCCTGCCCTGCCTGAGATAAATAGAGTGAAGTGTCAAATTAGAATCCAAGAGAAGTTGAGAACCAACGAGTTGTGCTGCCAGCCAGCTTCAAAGAGTGAGGTTGGTTTTTCTTCCTCCTGCGACACAGACTCTTGTGGATATGGGCTCCAACTGTTTTTCTCTGAAGTTACATTTTTGGGCTGCTTTAAGGCTGCCTCTCTGTTTTCCTCCTTTCTACAGTCTTGGCCAACTCCTGGACTACATGGTGAGCGTTAGTGTTTTGGCAGGAGACTGAACGTGGAGGCAGGGTGTGTTATCTGTACAAGTGTGGTACTGCAGCCATGGCAGGGCTGAGGGATGCTGAGCATCAGGGCTTCTGAGATCCCTGGAGAGAAAAATCTCAAGGGGTTTTTGAGAACTAAGTTGAATTCCCTTAAGAAGTAATCAAATATGCAGGGGGAAAAATGACTTAGAAATCACTTTATCCTGCTGCTTCAAATTATTTTTAACAAATATTAAGTTAAATCCTAGCTATGCTCTAAGCTGTCTTTAAGGAAAAGAGACAGTAAAGAATCCACTCTCATTTTCACCTACTCTCATTTTCACCTACTCTGGGTGATGAATTGGACCCTTGTCTTTCCTAATGTCCCACTTCCTGCTGCCATCAAGGACAATGACAAACACTTGTTTACTAAAATGGAAGGATGGTTTGGCCTTTTATCAAGGCTAAATTCAAATTAGGCCTGAAAAATAGGTCTTGTTGTTGGGATCACACCTGGCCACAGGTCTTTGCATTGTACATACTCAGGGTTTTGTTCCTGCTTGAATTTTCACCAGCTTTGTCCCTCTACTCTGTGCACCTGGAGTCCCTCTGACATACTGAGCCGTGGATGTTGTCTGGAGAAGAGGAGGCTGAGAAGGGGATCTTATCAACACATATAAATGTCTTAACGGTGGATGTCTAGAGGATGGGACTAGACTCTTCTCAATGTTCCCAGTGACAGGACAACGGGCAGGACGCTGCTGCCCAGAGAGTCCTTCTCTGGAGAGAATCAAATCCCACCTAGACACGATCCTGTGCAGCCTGCTCTAGATGATCCTGCTTTGGCCAGAGGGTTGCACTAGATGACCTTCAGAGGTCCCTTCCAACCCCTGCCCTTCTGGGATTCTGTGAAAAGGTGTGGGAAGATGAAGATGCTCACTCCTGTGAGGCACCCACTGATCTGACCTCCAGGAGAGGCACTGGGGGTGCAGCATCCTTCCCCTCTCCCACAGTCTTGTCAGTTGCACTCATATTGCCAAACAAAGCAGAAGGGAAGCGCTTCATGTCCTTCTCCTCAGGACCAAAGCTTCGGTTGGAAGTGCTTGACCCTACCCAGGCCTTGTGCTGCCCACAGAGTGCTACCCCGGCTGCTTGTGTGTTTATGGGAGCAGCAGCTGCAGGTTTGGTTTGGTGGTATATACTGCCCTTACGCTGGATCGTGGATTGTGCTTCCATATGGGATGAAGGACAGTGATGTACCGAGCTTATTAAATACTCTGTAATGCAATCCTGAAGTGACCTCAATCCTGCCTCCTGCTTCCTCTCACCTTTCAGGCAAGAGAGGTAATGAGTGAGCAGATGAGTGAAGGGGTAGTACCAAACCTCCCCTCTCATGCAGACAGGAGCAAATTAAAGATAACAGCTTATTGCTGAGACTGGAAATTGCCGCCAGGCAGAGGAACAGCTTTACCTTTCAGGATTACCGAAGGCCCTGCTCCCTCCCTGCCCCTCCAGTTCATATTTTTGTGTTTCATTTCTTCCCCTAAGTTTGAAATTAATCTATTACCCATTCCAGGAGCTTTCCACGCTTCGCTCTTACCTTTGTTGAGCTGTTTCTTATTGCCTACAGTCATGTTTGGACAGTGGTCCAGTTTAAAGCATCGTTTACCTTTGGGTGTTGCCAGCGTGGCAATGTTATGAAGCTGGGATGGCATAGGAAGCGTGCAGTTTGTTTCTCTTCTTTATTATTCTTTTTTTTTCCCCCTCCACCTTTTATTCTCTTCTCTTCTTAAGCCTCTGAGGAATTTCGGGAGTAAGTTCAAACTTTTCTTTGAGCCATAAAAATGCTGAGCTCTTTTCCCTTTTTAGAAAAGGAAGACGATTTTATGGAGTTTTGTGTTTGTCTGGTTTGTGTGCGGTGGCTCCAGGAGCTGGAATTTTAAGTCAACTGCACAACTGAGTGATGTTATACCAGGATGTGTTCCTATTAACCCATTTTTTGGATAAACCTGCTGCTTTTTATTTTTTTAATGCATCAGACACCTTATCAGTGTTTATCTTTACTTTGTGTGGATGGTTTACACTGACTCCCAGTTAAATGCAAATGCTGATGTGAAGTAGCCAGCGGTCAAAGGGATTGTTTGGAGAGCTCTTCCAATTATCTGTGCTACTTTGTGAAGGGACAGTTTAGATAGCCAAGAGAAACTGTGTTTATAGGATAGATATGTGTGTGTATTTATAGCATCCCTCCATCCACATATTTGCATTCCTGTGTTGGAGGGGAGGAAAAAGGTGCAGTTAGTCCTAAAGAGATTTTGGAGAGCAGAGGGGAGAGAGAAGGGCTTAGTCCTTCTCCTTTGGTCAATGGTAGAAAAAGTGAATGGCTTTTGTAAGTGTTTCTTTGTTGTGTTTGACCCTGTGTATCCCACTCATGAGTGTGTTTGAGGCGTGTGCCCCTTGTATGCTATACCCACCAGGCTTGCTCCCCCCTCCCAAGGATGGCAGGCAGTGTGTTCTCTCTGCCACCTCCTTGGAGCTTTAGTTCTCTGTGTGTGTGTATGATTATTTCTCTATGCATATTTTAAGATGGTTCAGGGTGGGGAAAGGAGGACAAAAAAAAAAAGGGTTGTCACATTTTCTTTCTTAAAACAACAAAACTGAAAATCCCTGGCTTTGTACAGACCAAGCATGCACTGGCTGTGGTTAGCATCTCCCTCCAGGACCGAATGAGGCTTCATCCTCTTGTCTGAAGCTTTGTGCTTAATAGAAGCCAGACTGACACTTCATTTTCAGAACTGCCTTGGTTTGGGAGACATTACCCACCTTCAGATCTTTACATTTGATGGGGTTTATTTTTTTTTTTTTCACTTCTTTAGGTGACAAAAATAAGGGGAGGGGGTGTAGGGGGAGAGGAAAAAAAAAGGAGGCTGTTCCCTTTAAAGTCAACCCATCCTTAGGCTTTGCCGCTTTCCCCGGATCGCTCGCCTTGCTCGGGCGAAGCAGGGGTCCAGCGAGCGTTTGCCCGCGCTGTTGGCTGTCAGGATCATGTGGTTCGCTCCGTGGGTGCTGTGAGCGCCGTGTTTATCCAGGGCCATGTGGAGGTGGGCGGGTGCCTACCCAGGGACAGGGGGACAGGAGAAGCCCGGCTCTCGCACAGCAGCCACGCTGTGAATAGCCCACATTGACTGAACTGTCTAACCGGACTAATTTGCTGTGCCTGTGGGCTTGATAAAAGAAGCAGCTGCTGGTGAAGGCTTGCTCAGATGCATGTAGATGAGACTGTGGACTGCCAGAAGGATCCGAGCAGATTTTTATTCTTCCTTGCTGCGTTTCTTCTGGAATCCCTCCCTCCGGCTCCCGTGAAGTTACATTGATCAGGTAAACTATTTTAGTCCTTCCCTGCCTTCCGTGGCTGCCGGCCGGCGTGCCTGCCTGCTGGATGGATAGCTGAGGGAACGGGCTCTGCTGCAGGGGTGGCAGAACAGCTCCCTTTTAGAGCAGACACACATTTTCACTGCTTCCTGCAAGCTGGCAGTTGTGAGGCTTTGAAAATTGTGCAGCCATGTTACACAGCCACAATTATTTCCCTTCCTCCCCCTCTCCTCCCCGTTTAATTTTGCTGTGATCTAAATAAGGCTAAGTCTGGTATTTCTCGTTTGCATCTGTCGATGCACCAGCCAGCCATGTTTTTCATGTGATTATGTACACTGTGCGGGTCTTGCTGGGAATGCAAAGATGTTCGCTGTCCTTTTGGTGCCAGGCCCTTTACATCTTCTCTTGGGGAAAAGAAAAATCATTAGAAAATATCTGTAGCATGCCGCATGAATTTTTGTGAGCGCTGGGGAAGCAGGCTGAAGATGAGAGCTGAAGGCTCCCCACATCCCCCCACCGACCAAATGTGATTGTTTGTATTAAAATAGGTGTTGCTCCATATTATACTCCCCCAGTCCATACCCCCTCCCGCATTTACATTTATTATTTTTATGTGTTGATTTAATAAAGCTATGGCTCAGCTGGAGAAAAGGAAGAAGAAAAAAAGGGATGAAAAGGATGGCCTTTTGTGTTGAGATCTTTTGTGCTGCTCACCCACCCCCCTACAGCTTCCCGGGGTAGTACCAGCAGCCTTTAGTTTAACTGGCTGCTGCCTGCAAAACAGCCTTGCAGAATTGGAGGGGGGCAGCGGAGGGGGGTGGGGGAGAGTGGGAACTCAGATGTGTCTGCTTGCAGTGTGAGAGAGATGTTAAATGGGATTGAGAATCTGCAGACTGGAAAATGCTGCACAATTTAACGGAAAGGGTATTACCTGCAGGGATTAACCCTATTTACTGCCAATCTCTTCTCTTTCGGCTTCTTCGCTTCGCTCTTGCTGTGTAATAGCAGTTGAGTTTCTGCAGCAAGAGCCTGGGTGCTTTAGAGCACAGCAGCAGTGATTTTAGCTGATGCGTTTAAGAAATGCCCTGTAAATGCCTTTAAACCTGAGTGTTTCACCTCAGAGGTGGCACTGGAAGGTGTGGTGTCCCTCCCTGCAAGATCTGTGAATCAGCAGGTTACTGTTACAAACTCCTGGGAGTGACTTTAGAATTCGCTCACTGAGCATTTTGCCACTTTTTGGCACTTGAAACGCTCCCACCAGAAATGTGTCTTTGTGTCCCTGTAACTATTGCCACTTTGGGAGTCGAGGATGGTTTGCTGTTGTGGGATTAATGGTTCCTGTTGTCAGTGTTACTGGAGGTGCCAGGTCTCTGAAGGAGCCCTGGCATCCCCTTCTGCAAAGAAATGCCTTGATGAGAAAGCATTAATTTATCCTCCCATACACATGGAGATAGACATCCTGGCCTGGCTAAATGGGGGAAAGTGGGGGGTGGGAAGGGGTGGTGGTGGTGGTGAAGGTGGTCTTTGTATATATTGTAGAGTGGAGCTTCTCTTTAATATTCGACTTTAGTTTTAGACTTTGCTTTTTTACAGACCTAGGGCAGCACAATGCCTTAAGCACACTCATCCACTGGAGACCGGAGCAGTTAGTACAGCAGTGCTTCTATTGCTCTGTTTTCCCTGGATCTCAAGCCCCTTATATATGCAAACTCACACCTGAATATATAAATTCAGCTTCACAACATCTTACAGGCTGATTGCTGTTGTCCCCCGCAGTCAGAATTGAGCATGTTGCAAACAGTGATGTGCCCGTAGGACCATTTGAGTTTATAGATGTATTTAAAACCTGCTTTTTCCCCTGTCACACTGTGAAGACTATAATGAGGCTTGCACCTGGGTACCTTTGGACACACATCCATCCCTGTACAAAAATGGGGTTGTCATTAAACAAATCTTTTCCAAAGTTTCAGAGAGAGTGGAGTGGGTCCAGACCATTCTTGGAGGGGTCCGAATCTTTACCCAGCAGCCTGAGGTTTTTTGTTCTCCCAGGATGCTGCTGCCTGATTAATCCCTTTTCTTGTGGGATATAGGCTGAGTGGAGATTGGCTATTGTTGATGTGAATTATGGAGTGGCTGAGCATATCATCTGTTGCTTTTAGCGGTATGCACTATAACATACTCATACAGGCAGTTCAAATAAGCCGGAAGACGATAAATCTGAAGGAAAGAAAACAGTAAAAATTGGGAAACTTCAAGTTGCATATGGACTGTCTCACCAGAGGGGAATGTTTTGTGGGGATTCAGATGCTTCTAGTGGGATCAACACATGTTTTTTATCTGCTTTTTCTTTTTTTATAATCTTTCTTTGTCTCCAGGGTGGAAGCAGGTGAAATGAAACAATGAGGTGATCTGTACGTAGAATATTGCCAACCAGAAGTGTAAAATACAAAATCATTAAGAAATGAAAAAAGGCCTCTTTCCCCCTCTGTCTTCTGCCTTGCAGGCGCAATTAGAACTAGAGACCAGATTTCAGACAGAGGAGTGGTTTTCAACTTGACAGTGCCCCTTTTAAGCCCTCACTGGTTTGCTCCCCAGCGACTGGTGTCTGGATAGATAAATGATTGCAAAAGCACAGTTTGCAATATGAGGTGCTATTTTTCAGCTGTCCCTTCGCAGTGTATTTAAAATACTGGTCTTCATGTGTCTTCTGAGGCTTTGTAGGACGGGGAGATTATCATATCATTTCCTTAGATATCATTGTAAAAAGGAAAGAAAGAGCTTTTCAAAATCTTGGGTAGTAATACATAAATAAAAACCAAATAAACCTTCCATGCTACTGCCTGAAAGGAGTTTCACCCATGATGATGATCTGCTGTATAGGTTGTCACTCTGCTTAAATTCCACAGCAGAACTGTGACACCATCTGTTCCCTTTCACTGTGTGCAAAAAAATGGTTTCCTTTCATTAGCATTAAGCTGCATAAAGAGACTGGAGGTCTAGAAATATCCCAGTCTTTCAGTGACACATACCTTCTCAAGACAAGAGTTCATTATAAGCATCGCTCGTGTTCCTAAGAGAGAATGGGAGTTTTTGAGTAATATGCTTTGAAAGGGGAGGAGGGGGACACCCCATCCATCCATTGCGATGAAACCAGAAAGGTTTCTGAGATGTGTGAAGATGTTGGTGATTCAGAACAGCCGTCGTCTTTACTATTGTATTAAGGCAGCAGGTCTGGTGCATGCCAGCATTGGATTGGTACCTGGGTTGCAGCAATTGCCTGGACATGGGACAGACCCCAATGCCCATCCTCTGTGACTGTCAAATTTTCAGTTATTGTCCTCTTTTCACTTACAAAGTTACATCAGATGCAGAATTGTGCTTCAAGTTACACATTTTGCTTTCATTATCTCTTTTCGTTGACCATGCTGTGTTCTAATGTCATTTTAATGCTAGCGTGGCTGAACAGTTGGTGATGACAGAGATGTGTATTCAGCAGTGCCCCATTGCAGGCTTGTCTTCTGACCACTCTTAAGGATGGCTTGGTAAATAAATGCAAGGCAGGAGAAACCCGCATCATTCTCCTCTGAAATGCTATCTATATGTAAATCTGTGATGCCATTTTTCCCCCCCTTTAAAAGTTGAAAAGCACTTTCAGTTCCTGTTTAACGGTTGCTCCCTCTGAATTACATGAAGCAATGAAGAGAGGTCAGCCAATGCTGTCCAGCTGGAATGAAACCTCTTTTTGTTGTTTCTCCGCGAAGCTGCTGCAAATACATTGGAGATGCAGCGAACGTAGAGCAAGAGAAGCCACCAGGACTGCACTGCATACCCAGTGGATCTCAATCATAAAATATTAATCAGGCACTGCGGATCTGAGTTGTCACCTCCACATATGGAATGAGGCACACAGCCCCGCTCCGCCTCTTCCCCCCAAAGTTCCCAGAATTAAAACATTTGTTAGTTGTGATTAATAAAGACACCTGACAGAGCCCTCGTTGAAAGGAATCAGCACTTTGGATCAGGTTTAACAATCAAACTTTGGAGCTTGGTAAGCACAAGCCTCCCCTGAGTGCTGGGGGGAGGACACAATATCCTCAGTTTAAGCTTAACTGGTGAAATTCAGTTCCCTTGGATGTGAGCATGCTGCACTGTGACTTGAAAAGTGGTTTTGCCCAGTTATCTCTCAGAAGTTCCTTCTTCCTTTAAACCCCATCGGCTCTTCCCATTTCTCTGCTTCAGGTGCAGGTTGCTCAGGTGCATTTTGAAACATCAGTTCTGGTGACATCTCCTATTTCAAGCCATCCTAATGCCACTACAGCTCTTTCTCTGTGAGCTGGCAGGCTGGGATGCATAAGTTGTTGAGATACAGGAACTTTGCCTGCCATGCAGACATGGGCAAGGACTTCTATTAGAAGATAACGCTCTTTCTTGGCTTTGGTGCTGTTGAAGCAGCCAGTAATTTCTCACTTGCCCATCTAGTGAGGGCCTGCAGGTTCCTGGCCCTAAGAGCAATGTGTCCTGAACACATTTGGCTGGTTAGTTTATTATATTTAAACAAATACTTAGGTCTGTGGGCTGCTGCTGTGTGTGACCTGTGTGCTTACAGCTGGAGCTGGGCTGAGCTTTTCTTGACCAGAGCCTTCCCTCCACCCAAGCAGTAATTTTCATTTCATAAAATGTGTCGGAGCTGAATAAGTTTGAAATTTTCTCTTGATGCAAAAGAAGAGGTCTGATGTGGTGACTTGCAGATTAGTGGCGAGAATTTGACTACAGAACATATCGTGATAGTGGTGAAAGAGAAAGCAGGTATCTAACTGGCTACACCGTGAAGGTCCCAAGGGCAACAGGGGTCTTTTGCAAAGCAGTCCTGATTTGGAGAATTCCTCCTCTGAATCCTACTGCTTCAAGTTGTGGGTGGTTCTTAAGATGACCTACAAAAATATGAAATATGATTTGTGACAGCAATTTGTGGTCCGGTGTGTAAGGAACTGTTGGAGATACAGAAAGAAGAGACAGGACTTGTTGGGATTTGAGGTGCTGGGCTGCAGAGTTTGCTCATCACGATGCAAAGTTATGCTTGTCCTGGTGCAGAAATCCCCATGACTAGTCCACAGGGTAGCTGAGCTTTGTGGCTGAGTGTGTGAGCAAGCCTCATCCTGCCATATTGGTGATGGGCAGGTACCTGGGATCCAGCGGTGTCCAGTGGGAAAAAAATGTGGTGTCTAGTAGAAGGAGGATTGGGAAGAGGCAAAACCATGATGCTGGAATGTGCTGAATATCCCTGGGTTGTACGCTGAAAAGAATTGGATCTCCCCCTTCCTTCCAGCTAGTGTGTGTGTTGTTGTGTCTTGCAGATGTATTGAAAATCTGTGTTAGAGCTGTGAGCAATTAACACATTTCCCGAGGACACATGGAGAGAAACTGAACTTGCATGTGATCTAGCACAGTTCTGCCTTAATAGATCTTGGCATTGCCTATGATTTAAAATTGTTTTACTGACACACAACCATAGTTAAGCTCCAGTGGTCTGGTTGTGTGGAGAGGGTTCATGATGCCAGTGCAGGCTGCTCACCTTCTTGTATTGAGTATGTGGCTGGGATGCTGTGAAGCCTCAAAGACTGAAATGGATTCAGACTTTGATTCCAATTCATACTGGCAGTTTTCACCTTGAAAAATGTGCTTTGCCTTCTCGTTAAGGAGATGGTTCAGAAAAAAAGAAAAATAGTAATGGATAGAGTTGAATGGGAAACAGTTCTCTTTCCTGCAAAATATTTTAAGATATCTGGAACAATAACATTTTTGTAAGTTCAAGACCTATTGCATTTTTTTTTTGAAGAAAGATGAGAGACAAATGAAAAATAAACCTCACTGTAGCCAAAACACAGGCTTGGGAGAGCATGGGAGAACTGCCCTTTGAGAAACTGGTGCTCTTGCTTCTCTCTGGGAACATGGAAAGCACATCCAGTTCCTGCGCTGCTCAGCAGAGACTGGGTGTGTACAGAAAGGAGAAGGACCAGGATAACATCTGCATGAGGAGGGAAACAGCAGCAATGGGGGCCCTTTGAGAAGAGGAGAGGGTGGAGATTGCAATAGAGCAATGGTTGTGATCTGGGGAATGGTTTTCAGCGAACATGGCATGGAAGAGGAATAGAGACAGTGGGCTTTTTGGAAGAAGCTTCCGAGATTTGAGATTGATTTGAGATTAAAATTGTGCAATCCGAACATATCAATGACTTTTCTCTGTAATTAGAGCTCCTGATACTCTCTTGGATGCTGTGCATAGACTAAGACCTCATTCAAAACACTTGAACACAGATTTTTAGTACTGTGCTGGATCGAGGCCACCATGATAAATACAAATGTTAATGATTTTCCAGGCTCATACTTAAAATTCAGTGGTTGAAGTTTGCAAACTGATTGTGCAGATTGCCAAATTAGGTCCAATTACTCAAATTTAGATGAGCTTTGCATAAAACATACAAATGTGTTCAATGCAGTATTCTGCTTAGGTCTGTGATTTCATTTCACCAGGCTTATATTTGCATGAGTTCATTAAAATTGGTTTCATTTCTTTCTGCTTTTTTTTTTTCCCTAGCATCGCTTTGAAAAAGTGGTATTTAAGCTGGGGAAAAATACTAAAGAACAGGCACGTAATTATGAAATGAAGCTAAATGAAGTCATGCAGCACCATCGTGGTCCATTCTGTCAAAGAGGGAACTTGAGAACTCATTACTGAGCCCAAAGTTCAAACTAACCACTCTCTGTCAAAGGTTTCTAGTCCATCAGTCAATTAAATGAGACCTTCCACTCTATGGTTATCCAGTCTCTGTGGGCCAGTTGTTGATTGGTGAGGGAGAAAAACATTTCCACTTCATCAGGACTGCTCTTGGTTTGTATGCTAATTAGTATTTATTTTTCCTATTAAAAATAATAACTTGGACAAGGAAGTGCTGCTCCTCTTGTGTTTGTTAATCCTTTGAAAGAAAAGCGAGACGTCTCTCGGCCTGAACAAATGAGAAAATCTCCAGGCAGACTAAAGGCTTTAATGAGGTTGTTACCTCTCTCAAAAGCCACCCGACCCGTTCAAAAGGTGACAGTCTTGCATCTCCTGGAGCATGGAGACATGCCTCCTTGTCTTTATTAATGACTTTGTTTATTGCTGTGTAAGGTATCCAAGTGTCAGAATAATATTTATGTTTATTTAGAAGTACCATTTAGTGCTCCAGTAAGTTACGCTTTGTTATCTGGAAATTAATTTACCTAGCTCGTGGTCCAGATGTGAAAAAACATACCTACTCTGCATGCAAAACTACTTCTTCAAAATGAACTTCATATAGTGCACCCAGTCTATGTGTGTCTCTGTGGCATAAGAAAGAATTAGCACGCCTTGAGGCAGAACCCTTTTAAAGAGCAGTTTAAACAATAGTCTCCATCAGTCTTGTAGAAGCCCTAATGTTTTAATAAATCTGTAATGAGCTGCTTAAAAAAATGTATTACGGTATCTTAATGGCGACCTTGTAATCAAGATTGCAAACCTATTTTCTACTGGAAGCAGGTTCTGACATTCTGCTCCTTCCCAGCCTTCTTGAGAGCATGGTTTTCAACTTGCAATTCCATGTGTGTGGCGGGGAGGGATTGTTCCACTCCTCCCAGTCTGCCATCGTCTGAGGGCAATTGCACAAGGTGTTTGCTTTCATTCTCCTGTTTTGTCAAGATGTAGTGATTTTGCTTTTGGAGAAGTGTTGTTGCTCTCAGACAAAGCGGAGTATGTCAGAAACAATTTTGTATAGGAAAAAATATTATTGTTTGGTTGCCTGCTGTGACAGTTACTCAGGTATTTTTAGAACTGTGGAGTTGTTCACAGGCAGTAAAAATCGGTGAGACAATCCTCTCTGACCTCAGTAAACCATGTAAACTTTCCTTACCGCTTGGGTCTGGTAGCTTAAGTACCTTCCACCTTGTAAAAAATAGCCATGAAAACAGAAACCGACCTCTGGAGAGTCCGGGGTGTCCCATTTCCCCACTGCCTCCCTGTGCAGGACTCTTAAAAACCTGTATGTGCTGGATAGGCCTTTGTTCACACAGCCCCTTTGGCCTAGGTGCTTGCAGGCCGTGCGCTTCTCCGAGGGGAAGTGGGAACAGTAGCTCCATTATTTCTGGAATGATTCCTGGTGAATGCTAACATTTCAGCTTCT
The DNA here is from genome assembly GCA_020800305.1 of Porphyrio hochstetteri. NCBI lineage: Eukaryota > Metazoa > Chordata > Aves > Gruiformes > Rallidae > Porphyrio > Porphyrio hochstetteri. The sequence goes on along the minus strand of CM036916.1, from coordinate 11,235,875 downwards.
TCCTCTGAGTGCCGCGGTGGTGTCAGTGTGAGTTTCAGCGCTCCAAGATGTGAGTTTGTGCAGTTATATTTTGTTTCCACCTTGTCACAACCAAAACAGGGAAGAGAGTCTGGGTGGAAATGGCTACCGCAGTTGATTTTCAGTTGCTTTCGCCATGAAAGCTGTTGCTCATTCATTTCATTCCCTTCTCTCCTGTGTTTCAGGATAAAAGCCGTAGAAAATCCAGACCTCCAAGTGATAATTGTGTTAAGTTTCGAGGCTAATCTCAGTGACTGAGCTGGGGAGCAGAGGGCTGTAAATAAAGTCTGCGCTTACGCTTGGACTGAAGTCTTTTCTGAATGTTTCAGCGTTTTCACTCTGTCGCTTCTAGCAAGGCACCGATTGAATCGCTCTGAGTTACCTCATCTGAAAGATGACATTGCTAATTTTTTACCTGTCTCCCAGAAATGCAGCGAGACTTCACAGGACAAGCAGTGAGTGTTGCCTGCGGGACAACCTGGCTCCATTCCCACTGCATGTCCATGCAGAGTCCCGCTTCCCCAATGCTCAGCAGCGATGATGCATTTGTGCTTGGAGTGAGCTGAGGTATTTGACACCTCTAAAAAATGGGGCTTATATCAAATAGCCTGTTCAAGCACTTTATAGAAATGAATGCTTTAGTCTTTGCCATATAAAACAAGACAGCAAACTGAGGCAGGGGACGGAAAGCCAAAACAGGCAGCTGCAAAACTGGAGCTTTCCAATATCTAGGCTGAGCTTGTTCTGTTGGTTTGATGCACTGCTGAAGAAGCAGGGAAGGCAGCAAAGGTAGGCATGCTATTGGCTGCCAGCGGAAACCGAAGAAAACAGTCACTAAAAAGAACATTTCAGCTGGGCTTTTCTGATCAGATGTGCTCTGAGGCTTCCCTTTGCCTTTGGAGGTCAGAAGGGGCTGCCATCTGCAGCTGCTCTGCCCAAAATTAATGTGACCGAGGGCGATGTGACTTGGAAACCATGTTTTGCAGTGCATGGAGGTTTGGGGGGAAGGTATGGTCTAGACAGGATGACATGGTGTGGGTGTCATCTCCTCCCATTTTCCCTGTGAGGGTCTCAGCCGTGGGCACTGGTTTGCTCTATGTGTCACCCTAACTTGTATCATGGTTTTCTGCACTTTCCCTCCGAGAGATTTGAACTGGTGTGAACATGTTAACTCCAGAATCTGTCACTTGTGACTTCCAGACTTCCACCTTGAGATTTACTAAGCATTACCTAAATCTATATTGTCAAGACTTGACACATTTATTGATCCTCCTATTTAAGTGGGATCCATTAGGGCCATCTCCGTCGGCGTTTCCTCCAAAGTTTAAGCACAAGTAGTGCTACCACTCTGCATTTCCAGAGGTAGAGAGGTGGGCTGTTAAGTGTCATGTCATGGTAGAGGCTGACTGAGTTCAGTCCAACTCAGGAGATGAATCACTGAATGATCACAGGTTTGTTGAGGAATGAGTGAACTGTTTACGTAAAAACTCAATCTGGGAAGCTCTGAGTGTGGCTTTACTGGCAAAGCATGAGAATTAAGGTATGTAGGTGGTGGTATGTGCAGATACGTGTTTCTGATCTTTTGTAACCTTGGGAAGCTTCTCCTTTTCCATAAAACAGGGATAACAATACGTCCCTGCTTCAGTAAAGTGCCTTTAAGTGTACTGCTGAAGTGCTATATACAACCAGCCCCGGATAAGAGCCTTTATCTCCCGCGTCAGTTATTCCTATGCTAAGGCTGGCTGCTGGAGGAATAAATAGAACCTGTTCCTCTGTATTAAGTGACTGCCTGAGCTCACGTCTGCTCTATAGTTAAGCATGAGGCTATATGTTTTCAGACATACTTCTTTACAAGTTATGTTATTAGTCACATGTGCCTTTTGTGGTGTCATTGGGCCTATAAAGTTTAAATGCTGGATGCAGAAAGGGGAGAACAGGATAACCTTTTAACCTGTATGTTATTAGAAATCTATTTTAGATGATCCCTGTGGAAATGTTACTGACAGTTTTGCTTCTGAAGGCAGACAGTAACTACTCATCATTTTCTCCGGAAAGGAAATAATATGAACTGTGCAAAGCCTAATGAAGGGGAAGTGGCTGATTTATTGGGAAAATTTATATAGCTTTCTGATGTTGCCTGGTTTTATGTTAATCTTGTTGTGTGAACTGTGGGTTGGGAATAATTGAGAATCATGGAGGATAGAGTAGTTTTTGTAGTCCATAAATTATAAGTGTAGGTTATACCTTCATCAACAGCAGCACCAGTTTCTTTTGAAACTTTTCCAGAGTTGTAGCCACTTCCAATAAATCAATACAATAGAGTTCAGAACAGAGTTGTGTCCTATACCAGATCACTGCAAGGAGGGCTTCCTTGAAATTTTGAGAAGAGAGGACAGGAAGAAGTGAAACATGAATGCAAGCTCAGCCTATGTGTCATGGAAATTCTCTCATTTGAATTCTGAGCATAGGGTTCTTTAGTTACAGCAGAGATACAACGGCAATGCCACTGCTGTATTTGCTGCAATCACAGAAACTGGAATGCCATGTAAGACCTTCCATGCTGGGAAAGATCAAAATTCCCCCCAGGATTTTGGCTCATCCTTTGGTCTTAAAATGCCTTTTGGAGAGAACATATGTGGAAGGAGTAAGAGCGGAGGACAAGGTGCCAAGGCTTCTGCCATGGTGCCTGACTGCCACTGAATTTCACGAGCAGCTGGGTTCGGTGGGAGGTGAGCACCTTTGGGCATCCTTTGAGATGCCTTCCAAAGCCCAGCTCTGCAACTGGCTTCGCTGCAGGTCTGTCATAAAATTCTTTTATTTTCCTCCTGGTCTTGATCTTTACAGGGGCAAATGAACAGAGAATTATGCCAGATCCATAGGTTATCTCTCCATGTTCACTCCAGATTAGAAAGAAGCAGCCATGCTGCTCCTAAATAGCTATTTTAGTGGGGGTTCTGCAAGCTTTTTGGGGGGAGCACCGCAACATGTACCAAGCTGAAACCTGCACCTACAACATCTCTTTCTTTATTAACAGGAACATACATATAAAACCAGGATTTTAAAGGTGCATTATGTAAATTAATCCTAGACTTCAGAGAAGGAGTGGCTTTTTGGTGTTAAATATGCTTTTCTAGAGTAAAATGTGTGTTTGTGCATGACTTGTATAACAATTGTGTGGTTGTGATAACTGAGATACGTTTATCATATATATATATGTATTTGAACTCACCATCTCAGCTGGACTTTGAACTTGTGACATCTCCTGCTTAAAAAGAAGAAAAATCTGTATCTCTGGCAAAAGTCTTCTTTCCTGCTTTCTACCCACAAATTAGTCTTTTACACGACATACTTTTAATGTCCTGCAGATAGCTGGGAAATCCCCCACCTTCCTTATAAAATTCAGTGTGCCAGAGCTGAGGGCAGGGCGAGGAGGATTCACCTTGCACCAAGCACCACTCTTCTAGAGGCAAAGATGCTGGATGTTTGAAAACGTTTCCTAGAGAACTTGGGAAACAGGGGCTGTATGATACTGCTGAAGCATGGACATTTTTACCTACCCTATGAGGAGGCCCACCTCTAGACTTAGAAGGAGCTACACAATCAGGCTTGAAAGCTGTCATACTTAAAAGCTCTCTTTGGGTTTTTTTTAGTGTTTTATTTCCCGCTGAGTTTCTATATCTGTGCAGGTATTTTTATCACAACATCTTTCTAATTTTTCTGTGTACCACTGTAGAAGGAGGAAAATATGCAGAAGGCTTTAGTAGATGGCTGCTGGGAATGACCACTGTATCTCCAGATGGGCTCTAGTGAATAAGGATTATTTGTGTATGTAACAGCTGATGAGTCCCATTCCTGTTGGCTTTAGTATGGCTTAAACTTAAAGCTGAAGAAGACAGCTTGTGCATACTGGACAGCAGATTTAAAGCTCTCTCACTGGGTTTTTTATTCTTGGTAGGGTGTGGAGTAGCTGGGAAGGGCACCTTAGTCACAGCCCAGAGCTGTGCTGCATACTGTAGAGACTCAGTACAAAATCAATAGGCAAGGTTACCGACAGTATCTGATGCAAAGTGATGTAGAAAGGAAAGGACTCTGTGAAATTACTTGCTGGACAGCAGTCAGGTCTCCTGGCACCCTGAGTTGCTGTCAGGAGGGTCTTCTGGGAGAAAGAAAACTGGGAGAGGAATGTGTAGTATCAATGGCTTCTCGCCACGAGTGTGTGTCAATGTAAATGTAAGCAGAAGAGAATAGCATGTAGGAGGATGGAGAAAACATTGCTGAGGAAAGATGGGCTGGGTAAGTTGGTGAATATTTCCTAACACAAAAAAAGCAATATATATGAGAGAAAAGCATATATTGACTTAGTAAGGTGTCATGTTATCTAGTGTTTAGTGGTCCCTTTGTTTTGGAAAGAGGATTTACCGGATTTGACTTAGGTTTTCTCACCGTCGCTTGGCCTCCCAGTAAGCTGGTCACAACTGTCTATAAACTCAGCAGTGAAGGTAAGGAGAGATTTTGTGCCATAGCTCTGCTTTTTCCATTCCTTCTGCTTGAGGGAGATTAGGATTTTCTCCACCTTTCACCCCTGGCACTCTTCCATGTTGTTTTTAATTGCGAAGCAATGTGGTGCTTTTTCCTCAGCCAGAAGAGATGGCATGTAGTTCTTTTGTGCAATAAACTGCCGTATCAATCACTCCACACAAGGCAATAAACTATTGCAGCACTGTTGCTTTTACCTCTCAGGTTTCTACTAAATAGTCCAACTTCTGAAGACCTTAGAAGGGGGATCCTGCAATTGGATTTAGGTCCATGTCTTTCCTATCATCCTTGCACTATTTGAGATGCTGAAAGTAAATTCCACTTGCAGTGTAATTCCTAAAATGTGGTCTTATTTGGAAGCAGGGTCATAGACAAACTTTGTGTCTCATGTACCTAGTAAAGTCTCCTTTCGGTGTGGGGAAAAGAGCAGTCACTTTGCTGTGCTTGCATCCTGAGCCATATGGCGTTTTGTGAAACATTGCTAGATGCAAGCTACCTTTCTTCTCCAGCAAGATGAAAAGGAAAACTGAGCTAGGATTACCCATTTGGGATGGTTAGAGATGGGATGTGAGAAGCCCTTCAAAATTCCCCTTCTTACTGTTGCTCATTTTGCCTGTGGTACAAAGTTGTGCACACACCACAGCAGACAAAGGGAATTTGGAAACCAGAGACCCAAACCATTTTTTCAAAGCCATGTTTTTTGATCTCTGGAGATAGATACTACTTTTCTTCCCTACACATGCTTGTAAACACCAGTCTGGGAAAGCACTGCAGGAACAAAGATTCCAGAGTCTCCACACAGAGGTTGGTGAGTTCCCCAGAGTGTTGGAGGAAGACATTGCACTCTTTTTTTTCTTTCCCTGCTGGGAGATGGGAGATGAATGTAAAAATCTAGAAGATGCTACAGTTAGAAGCAGTCAGGTGAGCTGCAGCAAGTGAGCATCTGAATGCATTTAGCCCAGCGCGAAGGTAAGGCAAACTGACTTGTCCTCATTTATTTCACCATGCTTGGAGTGGTTGGTCTGAGGGGGACAGTGCAGTTGGGTGCTGCAGCACAGCTGGGCTGCCCGGGCAGTGCTAAATGGCAGGAGCTGGATCTCAGAGCTTTGAAATCTCAGAAAAACTCAACTGTGATGTTTCCTTTATTTATTTTTTTTTTTAAAGCAAGGTTGCTTGCAATGTGAATGCTTGCTGGAATTTAAATACACTTACAGCAAAAAAAATGCCAGAGCAGAGCAATTTTTCAGTTTAACAGTTTTGCGATGTTGGTGGCAGTATTTCTGTACAGGCTTCTCCTGCAAGTGAGGCACAAAGCAGGAGTGCTTGGAAAGCAGAAAACCACCATGTTTGCAGGGGAGGAGGCTGTAGCTTTCCCTTCTGGGACAAGGTGCCCATCAACTAAACAGCTGTTCTGCTCTGCAAAGGACACCGCCAAGGTTGTTAGTGTCTACAAATTGAGTATCTCGCTGATGATCTTTTTGTGAAGTATTTAATTTCTAGGCAAAGGAGGGAGGAGTGAATAAATTACTTTATCCCTTGTCAGATCTCTCCTTTGTGAAGTGCAGCCATTGTACTCCCAGGTTGGGATCGGCTTCCATAATTCTTTTTAATTACAACATTAAAATATTACAAAGATTAAACTTTGCTCATGAGCAACAGCAATCTCAACTGTTTAACACACAGAGAAAACCCCAACCCCCCCCCCCCCCCCAAAAAACAGAATCCAAACTATTAGTCTTAATGTGGGTCACATACACTTAAGTATTTTGCAATATGTTCAAAAACAAGGTCACTTTAGTATTTCAGTGTCTCAAGGTGGCTCTGCAGTCTGGGTTTGCTACTACAGTTTCCCAGCTGGGGCCAATATTGCTACCGTGAGGGAGAGAAAATGCCAAAGCTGCATGGGAAACTGTTAAATTCTTCAGGGACGGGCTGCCAGAGCAGAATGGGCTTGGGGAAGATTTGCTCATAAAAGGAGTCTGCATGATACTTATCTCAATGAATTGGACAGCCAGAATTGTAACAGGATCAAGAAGTGATCCTGAGCTGATTCTCAGATGCTTTGGGTGTTTTTTCACTGTCAAATTTTAATTTTTTTTTTTTTTTAAGTGTGAAGAATAATTTCCACTTCCATGAATATCACTCAAAATGTATGAGCTGCAAGCATAGCGTTGGCTTGTTGAAATGAGGGACCTAGACTTATGTATGCTGATGTCATTTTTCTTTAAAAAAATGATGGTGGATAGAGTGAAAATTCAGAATTCAGGGGAGGCTTCTTAATAAACACAGATGCAACCCAGAGAACTTTTCCATTCCAAATTATATCGCTAGGATTCTTTAAAATAAAACTTGACCTACATTACGAGTTCCACCTAAAATAGCACACCTTGCAGGTGATTTCCATGAGGTCTTATTTTCTAGCAGATTACTGTGCTGATGGCAGAATTTCTTCTTTAATAATGCCACAAAAATGTAAGCAAGCGATGGTAACTCAGCTGCCAAGCCACAGCCAGGGGCTGCCAGTCGATCCAGCTGATGGAAGAAGCCTTAAAATGAGAAGAGATGGCAGAAGGTGTTGCTTCTGTCTTGAGTAAAGGACTGACCTGTAGTATATCCTGAAAATGTGACTGGGGAGAAGCTGCCACGTGGTGAGGAGCCAGCGTGTCTGGGGCACTGAGGTGGGTGGTGTGGAGAAGGTACCAGTGAGCCTGACAAAACCTATCCAGTTTTGTAGGAGGGTGCAGAGACACAGGGGAAGAGACGGAAAAGGCAGAGGAAGGTGCATGGGTAGTCCCAGGGATAGGAGGAAGAAGCTGAGGCTGATAGGTGAGGTACGGAGTGGCTTACGGTGATGAGAGCAGCAGGGAGAAGTTGACATCAAAATTCAGTGCCACTGAGGAAGCTGGGCTGGTGACACTGTGGATGGTTGAGTTGGTTATGCTCCTGAGGTAACATTCATCTCACCTGACTGCGGATCGTACAGCTGAGTGAAGTTACTGGAAGCCCTTTGAGGCCAATGAAGAGACATTGAAGCTCCTGGAGTGCAGCTCAGCTCACCATAAGGTGGCTGTTAGGCTGTGCCATGCTCTGGATGAGTGTGTGTCTCACCATTGAGAACAAAGGGAGTGTGAAGCACTAGCTCAGTTTGAGATGTCTACCTTGTCAGCCTTGAAAGCTAGGTGAGATAGATGGTACCTCTGGGACACAATTCAAGCCCCACTGCAGCCAATGACAAGGGTTTTTGGTGGACATTAAAGGACAATAGAGTTCACTCTTTACCGCAGCAGTGCAAAAGAGATTTAAATGGCAGAACAGCAGCAGAGGAGGTTTCCAGCAGATGAGGCTGAGCTGCTCCTGGCATGAGTGGCTCTGAGAATGCAGTCTGTTTGCTTAGGTGCACACTGAGTGCTAATAAGATGGCTTGTGTTGCATTATTTCATGAGGTGGTGTCAGAGGCTACAGAAGATCTTGTTAGTAGCTGCGGGAGCACCATGATATATTCTGATTTTGTTTTCCCTTCTCCCAAAGGAAAAGGGTAATTTAGTACTTTTCTCATGGGAACCAAGTGCTGGAATAAACTCCAGGGTCATGAAATCCAGTGACCCTGTTCCCTCAGGCAAACACATAATATCATCTCTTTCATAAACCAATCAAATATTTGATCTCACAGAAAGCCAGCAAACTACAGGTTATGCTGACAAAAAGAAAACAAACTTTTGTTGGGTAGAAAGAAGCATCACTCTGTGCCTTTCCCTAGCACTTTTGTTTGTTGTTTTATGCATCGTGGTGTCAGTACTTGGGGTTTTGCTGTAAATATAGGTTTTAAGAGAAGATTTGGGTTTGTTTAGTATTTGAACATCTTTGTGCTGTCCGTGGTAATTCTCACCTATCTCCTCCTGGCTTTGAAACAGCAGTCATGTTTATGAATGGCTTTAAAATAATTGATGAAAGAGATGATTTGCATGAAGAACAAAGTAGTGCTGAGACTTTGGCTGAGACCTATCCACACCTTTCTGGTGCTTGGGGAAATAGAACATGAAAAGGGGAAAAGGTTTTTTGTTGGGGTTTTTTTCCTTCCCCTTCCACTTCCCTTTGTTCCTGCTGGCAGAGGATGCCTGTAGAAGCAACTGCTCTATTCCCAAGAAGACTTTTGAATTGTAATCAGTTGGTCAGATGTATAAACAAACTGTATTGGATGAAGTAAGTAAAATACGGTCCCAGAACAGACAGTCTGCATTATTCGGAATCACCTTTCCTTCTTACCCTGGAGAGGCAGCTAGCTGGGCATGTTCAGGGTATGCCCTTGTGAGAAGGCTGAAGTGCAGGTCCCTGGCAGTTCCTGCTAAGTGGCTTGTGGTAATAAAGCTGGAAGGTTAAAAATAGACCTAAATTGAGAAATAGGTGTAAAGATCTGTGGAAGGTTTAGGGCTATCACATGGCTTTCTATCTGTGTGGGGGTTTTATTCTTTTTAACTGTATAAGAACTAAGTGGTTGCTCACAACAGAAGAACTCATAAAATACCCCCAAGGAAATTTAGTCAAGTCCTCTATCGATTTTGTTTCCTTGAGGTTAGTTACTATAAATAACCCTTGGAGAGAATCACATTCCTCTTCCAAAAACAAACCAGGGAAAAAAGCTCTTGGACCGAGAAGTCACCAAACTTTCCTGACACTAATGCTTGAAAGAGGGCTGGGGCAGAGAGCTGCTTCTGATGTGATGTGAAGTGCCGCTGCGTGTTTCGGAGAGGTGAGGATGCTTCTCCGGCGGTACGGAGCGCCGACACGCTGCAGACGCTGCGAGGGGCGGAGGCAGGGGTGCGGGCTGCGGCCACGCTTTTCGATCTCGCCTTCGCGTCCCCCACCGCCCTCCTAAACCCTCTCCGCGGTGGGGCTGGCACCGGCATGCCTTTTCCAGGCAGAAGCCCTCCCAGGCGCCAGGTCTGCCTTGCCCGCTCCTCGCTCGTGAAGGTTTCTTTCGCCTTGCGCTTCCTCCTTCGCTTGACATCTCTTTCTGCGTCTGTGCGTTCGGGGTGGACGCGGGGTTGCGGCGCGGCTGCTGTCCCCCTCCCGCTGCCATTTGGCCAGCGGTGCTGGCAGTCGCTAGTTGACAGAAGCTGATGATTGATGTCAAGGCTGGGAGCAAACAGCTGCTGATTTGATTATTACTGTTTCATCTCGTAACCTTTTGGAGCATTATGGGAATATTTATTCACCTAGTCACGCTTAATGGCATTTGGTGCAGTACTTCCCCAGGAACAGTGATGGAGTGGTGTTGTACAGAGGTAGCTTAGAAATTCCCCTTCTTGTTCTTTGTATTTATTTACAGATACGGAGAGAGAAGCGAAGAAGATCCTGCTGCATGGGGGGAATGGAAAATTTGGCTATTTGACTGGGAGCAGTTACAGACATAGACGTGCAATATGTTAATAAAGTAATTGTGCTGTGTTGCTATAAAGAGGATGGCTTCATTATAAAATTCTTGGTTTAATACTGTCATTATAGCAGATGTATAGCATATGAACTAATTTGCATGCAGATAAGGAGGCTCTGACAGCTTGGTAGCATAATTACTGCATAGCATACAGCTCGCTGGTGCTGGGAGCTGAGGCTGTTGCTGGAGGGGTGCTCATGGGACTAATTACGTTGGCTTTGTTAAATTTAAAATAGTGTATAGCTGGGAAAGGGACCCCTCTCCTGTACTCCGTGGCGGGGGTGGTGGTGTGTACAATAAGTTACAGAAGCCTTGAACTGCTGCAGCCATTTTAAGCCATGCAAATGCCAGGATCTCGGCACCTCCCGGTGCAGTGGAGCAATAGACTTTTTATTCAACAGGGGAGCCTGTGCAAGCTTCCAGACAAAAGCTTTTAAATCTGTGATATTTCCATATATTAAAACTCCAGGTAGGTCTTCTTGGTAAGTGAATAAACGGTAGCTGCAGTTAACTTTGTTTTGTTTAGTATCTGCATAAGCAGATGCTGAATGTGTGAACTTAAACTGGTGAATAGATTCTCTCCCCTTCCCTGGTGCGCCTATCGCTTTGCTGCACTGTATCTGTGTCTGTGGGTTTGTCTCCACTTAATTTCAAGCATATTTTTGCTTCTTTTTTTTTCTCCCCCCTTTGCTTTGACCATGTCTGCAGTTTTTAAAGATCTTATTATTGAGGTTCTTTTACGGATTTCAAAACGTTTAATTCATTGCCAGGCCAATATAAACTGAAGGCATTTTATTTTCCCAGGGAAATCAAGACAGTACCACAGGAGATTGTTCTCCCCACCCCCCTGGTACATTCCCCCCTGCTACTGTCAGATTAGCTTGCAGAGAAGGGAGGAATTTGTGAATGCACAGTTGACTTTGATTACATAAGCTGGAAATTGGCAAACAGTATGGATTTATTTCAATTCCACTAACTTTAAAAAGAAATACATATTAAATTGGAAGTGCCTTAGGGCGTCAGACAAATGGGAAGCCAACCAGAAAGTGTGTATTCCCTCCCTGACCTCTCCTGTAGTGCCGTAGGTGATGTGGGTAGCTGGATGGGCTGAGGCTGCAGGTTATGCTGGGGGGAGTGGGATGGTTTTGGCGAGGGTGTGAGAAGGAAATGAGGACCGGTTTGTACCCAGTGACCAGGGCTGCCATGGGCGCCCTGCCATCAGGGAGGGAAGGGGCCGGGCTGCTGGAATGCAATTGCTGGCACCTGGCTGGGAATGGCCAAGGGGAGCACCCTCCTCCCCGCCCTTTTTGTGACACAGCAGCGAGGGAGGGTGATGCTCGAACAGGTACTGTGACAAGCCGCTTTTCCCAGCTCCCTGGAGGTTTCATCCTCACTCTGTGTGTCCTCACCTCCTGCTTCTCGGACCACAGCGAGCCAGGATGGGGCTCAGCATGGAGCTGTGCTCCTAGAAAGCAGGCTAGAAAGCATCGAGGGACCGCTTGGCTGCTTAACTCCTCTGTCCTAGTCCAGGGTAAGGATGTTGTGCTCCACTGTCCTAACACATTCACTCCTCCAGGATAAATGTTGCAAAGCCCCTGTATCTGTTTCCATAATGTCCCCTGCTAGACAAATAGTAACTTAGACCTTTTTCCTTTTATGCTAAATATTTACCCAAGTGTTTTGTCCTGCAGAATTCAAACTCATCCTTGTATGATCAGCTTGCAGTTTGTTAATCGGGGAATATAAATAGTCTGCTGGCATTGCTGCGGCTTTGGACTTCATGCTGTTGAGTCAATATAGTAGCAAATTTTTGGAATGGTTTGTTAATCTTATCAGCGTGCATTATGCATTTATTAATAGCAATTAGAGCCAATCACAGTGTCGCATTTGGAACTTTTTGCATCAAACAAATGTTTTTAGAGAAGATTACCATTCAATGGGAAATTTAGTATGTAAATATTTTTAAAATGGTATGTGGTAAGAGAAGGGGTACAGGAAAATCTGAACCCAGTGAACAGTTCTCACCAGAAGTCTTGTCTCTTCCTTCCCTTCCCCCAACCTCCCAAAGCAGAGTAAAAAGAGGAGGAAGGAAGGAAAGCCTATTGCTCTTTAAATGAATGTCCATGTTGAAGCAGTTTTATTAGGCTTTTTCTCCATATAACATCAGAGATTTCAAGTTAATTTTTGCAGGCTGTTCGGGCAGTTTTAATGTAGTATCACGTGCATGTTGTGATTTATTTTTTTCCCCCCGATGTGTCCTTGGTTTTGATGCTGAACTTGAGGTACCTCAAAAGATCAGGAAGGAACGCAGTCCTTTTCAAAATCAGTGCTCTGTGCTCTCTCGACTGCGTGCCCACTGTCTCAGTCACACAATCAAACCTTTCCCTGCCATCTCTGCTGCACACTCCTCCAGGTAACTTCTCACTGTCCTTTTAGCACAAGCCCTGAATAAGTCCTTTGGATCTCTTGCAATCACATGAACAATAAAAGGAGTAAGAGCATCTCTAAGGCTTCATGATTGGACCTTGTTGTTGTTTCCTTACCAACTCTGCTCCTCCCGTTTATGCTCTTTAGGCCTGCTGTTGCCACTCAGGAAACAGATTATCCAACACTTCTCCATTTTCCAGCCCAATCAGAGATTCTTCCTGAATCAGCAGTGCTTATTATCTCCAACTGTATATAATTACGGTAGAGAGGTTGCACCACCATAGCTGGATAATGTCAGCATTTCTATTACAGCCCTGTACTTTCAGTATCCTGAAACGAAGCTATAAAAACTCACTTTAGCTTTATCGTCCTTCTGATGGTGAGAGATAAAGTGTGTGCAATCAGCCTCTAAGCAGTCAAGAGAAAACCAGAACAAAAAAATTCCTCTTTGGGATGTCAGTTGTATGAATGCGTTGTTTAACTTGAGCTTTGCTCTCTGTCAGGCTGGCTGGTGTGCAACAGGCTGCAGATTTTGAACCTAAAGCAACAAACATCTTTCTCCTGTTTGGAAAGCTTGTAGCCAACCGGGGACAGTTAGATTTTTGCAGAAGTATTAAGCATCTGAAGTTAGTGGGTAGAGTGGCCATGAAAAGATCAATAATGTACAAACGCAGAAGGATTTGCAGGGTGGTGCAACAGAGGGAAAAAAAAAGAAATAAATGTGATTTCCAGTTTTCAGAACAAAGCAAGTGTGCCAAAATGTGGTGAGGATTTACTGGGGGTGAGGCAAGACTCCTGTAGAGTTATTCTACTCCAGGAAACATTTGAGTATACATATTTAACAATCTAATAACACAGTTGTATAAAAAACTTTTATATATATTTAATCAGTTATGAAAATACTGTTTGATGTGTGAGCCTGTTTTACAAAGGTCAGCTCTTGGCTGTTGTTTTTCTTTTAGTTTTTAGTGGCATTTTTAACCCTTTATCTTGCTGCACAAGCTGCCCTCTTCCTCCTGTTACGCCCAGTCCCATTTGCAACAACATGGATTAAGGGCAGGAGACTGGAGTTAACCCAGGTCCCTGGGGTCTCTGCAGTAGGAACCAGCCTGATACTCTTTATAATACTCAGTATTGTCATTTTCAAGGAAGGGAAGAGCGTGGGATTTAGTCTCTGTTTCAGAACTCAGATAAGAGCTCTGCCTCATGCTCTGCTGGTTATCGTCGTTGTACTGGCAGAGCGACTGGTGACAGTTGCAATGCTCTGCCTGAGTTCTGACACACTACTAATTATAGGATACAGTGGTGTAACTCCAGAGGTGATAATGAAGCCCGGACCGGTGTGTCAGCCAAGCTTTGAAGGGGTAACGCATTCCTGTTCGGCACCACGGTTCCATATTTGTATGTTTGTGGAGAGCTAGAGTCACACAGTCGTGTCTTGCTTGTTTGCACTGAGCCGAGAGGTGAAACATGCAGAGCAGTGAGGGTCTGTCATTTTAGTCAAGGTAATTGAGTTTTAACTGTTTGTCTTCCCTTTGGGAGATGTACGAGAAGAGAGGCAAGGGCAGGAGGGTGTTCATAAGAGACCATAAAACTTCTTGCCTGGAAAGTCATGGCAGGTCTTTCATGCTCTGATGTCTGGCGACAGACTCTCTGCTTCTGAGCTTGGGCTGTAGGAGATGAGTGAGCCATGTAAAACACCCTTACTTATATTGCACAGGCTCAGCTGTCACAAAATCCAGATGCAGAGCATGAGTAGGTGGTAAGGTGTGCAAATTAAGGGAGGGGCTGCGTTGAAGATGAGCTAGAAATTTGCCCTAGGAAGCTTGTGGTGACTGATGAAGGCTTTCTTTCCAGAAGTGATGAGCATAACCCTGGTGTTCTCTTTTGCTTTCCTACCTGAGGAGCGAACCCATCATGCAGACCTTGACAAGTTCTGCCCTTTAATCTTAGCCTGTGAACCAGGCTATCTCTCAGAGAGGCAGGCAACCAACTTTGCCCTCCCTTTAGGTTGTCTAAGGAGAGAAAAAATAACCTTCCAGGATTTAATTGCTAAGAGCACCTCATGGCTGGATGACCTGACAAGTTTAAGTAGGCCTGCTGCTTAACGCAGATCAATCAGTACAGTCCATGTGACAGATTTGGTTTTCTGTTTGCTTTGGTGGTGGTAAGAGGCACATCCTGAAGCACAGTGTGAGGGTGCAGAAACTAACATCTACCATGTAGCGGAAGTAGATAGAAGTGGCATTGTGGTCCAGTGCTACTGCAACCAGTGTGGAAGGGGTGTCCACACCTGCAGTTCTCATCCTTCCCTGGTGAGAAGGTTGGGACTTTATCCCAAGGTCCTTTGTGCTGAGGTAGAAGGGGTTCAGAAAGGGAAGAAATCTAATTGAGGAGAGGTTTAACAACAAACGTGATCCAAGAATTTCAGTGTGCACTGGAGACAAATCTGGCATAACTGGAGTTATACAAAAAGCAGGATTTTTTTTTTCCCTTTTGATCTCACCTGTTTCTGTCTCAGAGAGCGAGAAAAAACCATGTGTTTGCAGGGAGGGATTTCCTTTAACTGGTATGAACAACCCCCCCCCCCCCCCCCCCAAGAATATAATAAATGCTATTGGTATAGCCTTCTGATGTGCTAAGTCAGAAAGCTGCAGCCCTGCACAAAGGTGGCTGCTACAGGCGTTCTGGTGCATCCATCTCTCTCCCTCCATGTTCTTTCAGTCGTCTGTTACCAGCTTTTATCTGCCTGGACCACAGTCGTCATCCGCAGCTGTTTCCAAGGTTATACAGAATATCATTTAAAATTAGTGGGTATTGTTTAAATCCAAATGCAACTGCTGAGGACTGCCAGGCTGCGCTGCCGGAAGGGATGGCGTGATGAGCCAGCAGCGGGAGGTGGTGATCTGCAAGAGGACCAAGAGGGCAAGGGAGGGTGGGACTTACAGGTGAGGGGGGGTGGGAGCTGGCTGAGCACGTGGCATCGTGCTCATCTGTGAGGAAGCTCGACATCTCACAAACTTGCAAACCTTTAATCTGCAACGTGAATCTATATAAGGCTGCACGTGGAGGTGAGTGTGTGGCTCTGTCTGCGCTGGTCAGTGCTGATCACAGGTATGTAAAGGTCCTTGGCTGGATTTGAAGTCGAGTGTTGCTTGTAATCCAGTTGCACAATCGCTTGCCCTTGGCAAGCTGCAGCACGTGCCCTAGCAAATCCATAAATACTTGGCTGCTGAGCTCTGTCCTCGAGTGACTGCAGTGTAGATGTGCACTTTGTACAAACTCATCTAAAAGAGACATACTCTAAACAGGTGAATGAGTTGGCTTGGATACCTTGAAAAAAGTAAAACAGTTATCCTGTTCTACTGGCACACTTTACTACAACTCTTGACATAATTTAGAACATCTCTGCCCTCCTCCTGAAATTTTCACTACATGATTACAGTGTTGCCAGCTCTTGTCATTTGCAGACTTAAGAGGAAGCCTTGAAGAAGGTTATTTAGTCCATTTCTGTACCTCAAGACAAGAGTGACTATGCCTAGGCATCATCCCTGAGAGATGTGATATGGAGGATTGGTTTTCTGTCCTGAATGATTTCTAAAAGACTGACCATTAGGACCAATTGTAGCTGCCAGTGGGGATTCTCTACTGACGGTACCTGAGCACTGATGGAGGTGCTTTTGATGGACCACCATTTAGTTCAAAATGTGCCTTTTTCATGGTGGAAAGTGGGGAAGATGTTGCCCTGAAAGTGATAAAATCAGTGTAAGTGTACATCTTGAACATCACATGTTTGAAGGAATGGGAGCCTGCGAGAGCTGGCTAGCATTCAAACAGCACTTCTTCCAAGCACAGGAACGATGCATCCCTTTGAGGAGGAAATGGGGAAAGAGAGGCAGAAGACCTGCATGGATGAACAGGGAGCTATTGAGCAAACTCAAAGAGAAGCAGAAGATCTATGAATCATGGAAAAAGGGTCTGAGCACCTGGGAAGAATACAGGAATGTGGTCAGGGCCTGTAGGGATGCAACTAGGAAGGCTAAAGCCCTCTTGGAAATTAAGCTGGCAAGGGACATAAAGGATAATAAAAAGGGGTTTTTTAGACACGTGAACAGTAAGAGGATGTCCAGGGATAATGTAGGTCCCTTGCTGAATAAGGAGGGTGTCCTGGTTACGGGGGATGCTGAGAAAGTGGAGATATTGAATGCCGCCTTTGCTTCGGTCTTCACTTCAAAGGTCCCCCGGGACCCACAGACACTGGATGAGAGTAGGACTGATTGGGAAATGAAGAATTTCCCTCTGGTTCAAGTAGGGGAGGTCCAGGAGCGGCTCAAAGGGATTAATGCACACAAATCCATGGGCCCAGATGGGTTACATCCACGTGTGCTGAGGGAGCTGGCGGAGGTGATTGCTGAGCCGCTCTCTATCATCTTCGACAGGTCTTGGAGGACAGGAGAAGTGCCTGAAGACTGGAGGATAGCCAATGTCACTCCAGTCTTTAAAAAGGGCAAGAAGGAGGAACCTAGTAACTATAGGCCAGTCAGCCTCACCTCTGCCCCTGGAAAGGTAATGGAACAGCTTGTTCTGGATGCCATCTCCAAGCAATTGGAAGAGAAGAAGGTCATGAGGAGTAGTCAGCATGGATTCACTAAGGGGAAATCGTGCTCGACCAACCTCATAGCCTTCTACGATCTCATGACAGGCTGGGTAGATGGAGGGAGAGCAGTGGATGTCATCTACCTTGACTTCAGCAAGGCCTTTGATACTGTCTCCCATGACATCCTGATAGCAAAGCTGGGAAAGCATGGGATAGATGAGTGGACAGTGAGGTGGGTTGAGAATTGGCTGTCGGACCGAACCCAGAGGGTTGTGATTCGTGGAGTAGAATCTGACTGGAGGCCTGTTACCAGCGGTGTTCCCCAGGGCTCAGTGTTGGGTCCAGTCCTGTTTAATATCTTCATTGACGATCTTGATGAGGGAATAACATCCACCCTCAGCAAGTACGCCGATAATACAAAGCTGGGAGGAGTGGCTGACACGCAGGAGCACTGCGCTGCCATCCAGAGAGACCTGGACAGGCTGGAGAGCTGGGCAGTGAGAAACCAGATGAAGTTCAACAAAAGCAAGTGTAAAGTCTTGCACCTGGGAAGGAACAACTGTTTGTATCAGTACAGGCTGGGGGATGACCTGCTGGAGAAGAGCTCAGTGGAGAAGGACCTGGGGGTCCTGGTAGATGACAGGTTGGCCATGAGCCAGCAGTGTGCCTCGGTGGCCAAGAGAGCCAATGGGATCCTGGGATGCATCAGGAGGAGTGTAGCCAGCAGGTCAAAGGAGGTGATCCTCCCTCTCTACTCTGCCCTGGTCAGGCCCCACCTGGAGTATTGTGTCCAGTTCTGGGCTCCTTGGTATAAAAAGGACAGGGATCTCCTGGAAAGAGTCCAAAGAAGGGCTACGAAGATGATTAAGGGCCTAGAGCATCTCCCCTATGAGGAAAGGCTGAGTAAGCTGGGACTGTTCAGCCTTGAGAAGAGAAGACTAAGGGGGGACCTAATCAAAGTTTATAATTATCTGAAGCAGGGGATGCAGGGGGAATCGGCCAGCCCCTTTTCAGTGGTCTGTGGGGATAGGACAAGGGGCAATGGCTGCAAGTTGGAGCATAGGAAGTTCCGCACCAACATGCGGAAGAACTTTTTCACAGTGAGGGTGACTGAGCACTGGAATAGGCTGCCCAGGGGGGTGGTGGAGTCTCCTTCACTGGAGATATTCAAGACCCGCCTGGACGCCTATCTGAGCAATATGAGCTAGGGAGCCTGCTTTGGCGGGGGGGTTGGACCCGATGATCTCTCGAGGTCCCTTCCAACCCCTACAATTCTGTGATTCTGTGATTCTGTGATTTTTAAGGTTATCAAGGTTTTTTGCATCTGTCTTGATGTTTAGGAAGGAAAGGAATGACCTGGTTTGGAAATCTGTGCTGGGTGCCTGGACTGCTGATGCTACCAGCATGCCTGTGACAGCCCTTAAAAGAGGCCAATTTGTCTCCTGCAGTAACCTCACCTTCTGCTCTCCTCCAGCCCCAGAGACAAAGTAGTTTTCCAGTGTTTTTACATCAGTGAAGCAAATAGCTAGGTTAGGGCTATACCCTATGTCTGTTAGTGCAGAGCTAGGTCTCCTCCAAGCTTACATTTTTTTATGTTGACCTCTTAAAAATCCACCTGTAAGTGTCCCATAATAGGCTAGAGCTTTGGAAAATCTAGTTTTTACCTAGATACTAATTTATCACCCAAGAAATCTGAACTCCTTTACATGGGAGCACTGTATGTGAAAATAGGATGTAATCAAGTAGACTTGTCCCATCAGCCAATCCATGAAGTTACAGACTTGGGTCTGTAATACAGAGCATACAAAATAAACTTCTTACCAGCACCTCGTTTTTCTTTGTGTTACTGTGAGGCCTGGGAAAAAGGGACAGTAAGTGCAGAATGGCTGAGAATGAGCTGCTTTTTAAATCCAGTTATATAAATATTGTGACCATGGCTATCCAATTGCCACGTAAACCAGTCTGAATTAATTAATTATTATTTGTAAATTCACACATTGTGGTAAAACTGTAGCAGGAGTTTCATAAAATCACAGAATCATTAAGGTTGGAAAAGATCATCAAGTCCAACTGTCCCCCCCCCCACCTATATTATTTACTAAACCATGTCCCTAAGTACCTCATCCAACCTTTCCTTAAACACCCCAAGGGATGGTAACTCCACCACCTCCCTGGGCAACTTGTTCCAATGCCTGACCAAAAAGATAAGGAGTGTGAGCTAAAGATCATGAAATAGCACCTCAAAATAGTCTGTAGATATCTTCAGCCCTTGAGCTTTCATTGGTCCATAACTCCCGCTGGTGCTAACAGGAGTTGCTTGCACACAGCAAGTGGGGAATAGAATAGGAAATTCCAGTTGTCCTTGAGGCTGTATCTAGATCTGTGACCAGCAAGAGTCACAACTGGCACTGTTTGCTGTGGACCTTTTCTGCTGAAGGATGCTGGAGTGTGCACCCTGGAAAATGTCCGCTTAGGTTTGTGGTAGCCAGAGACTCTCATTAATCAAGGAAGCTTTCTCAAAGTTAAGACTTTTTAAAAGCGTGCAAGTTCATCCATGTGCATTTATCTTGCAGAAAAGTTCTGAATCCAAGCTCTCACTGATCGATGGCTGCATTAATTATGTACAAAAAGTTCACTTCTGCCAGCCTTGTTCACTTTGAATGCTGCTTTACTCTGGGAGGAATTGACTTGCATTATGCAGGTTGGACAAATTCACCTACAGTCTGAACTTCTGTAAAAGTCTCTGGGGAAGGTCAAGTTTCTGTTATTTTCAATAATAAATGAGATTCCCATTGAGTAAAATGATCCAGGAAATCAGCTTCAGCTCCCTGAGTGACGCTTTTGTGTGGCTTCTAATGGAGAGCTGGGAAGAACCAGTGGAGTTGAGGGAGGGATGAATCTCTTTGAGCCTCAGGTTTTGCAATCCTACCCTGGTAGAGTTGACTCCTAGGAAACACAAGTGTTAATGACCTTTTATGTATTTTGAAGAATGTCTCAGAGGTGTAATTTTTCAGATACATTTGTTTAAAGTCTTGACCTATCTCAAGTAAAGTTCTTGTAGGTGAAAGAGAGCTACAGTGCTGAGAGGACAGGATGGTATTTGCATAATAGGCAAAACACTTTCTCACAACCAGCGCAGTGTCTTCTCCTCACCGCTTTTTTCTGCCAAATGGGTGTTTGGAATCATTAATAACTGCATTTTTCCCTTAACTCTGGAAGTAGCCTAATTTACCTTAACAGAGGAAAAAAAAATTAAAATAATTTATGTGATTCATTCATCTAGAAAGTGTAAATCATAATACATTGCAGTCATGATAGGAAAAGTGCTATAGTGAATGTTTCAAACTTTAAATTTTCTGTTGAGGTATGAAGTGACCTGAAAGGAATGAGTGGCAGTTCATCAAAAAGATGTCTATTTCCTTGTAGTACTGTTTTATTGGCTTTTTTTTCCGGTTATTAATGTAAAAATTACTAAGAATATAGGGGATAATGGATGATTGCTATGCAGAGCTTGAATTTACTGCACAGTCACTGCTGGAAGGTGCTTTGGTTCTTTTGTATTGCCTCAAGAGAGAATTCTACCCATGTGTTTTGCTCCAGAAGTCATCTGTTGTTTTTCAGTGTATGCACATAAACAGCTCGTGCTGCTATGCCTAAATATTGAGTCAGCAGATCCCTCTGATGAAGCCATCACTGAGGACTGTCACGTTTATCTCAACAGATCAGCATCACACAGCACGTAATGCTATTAGCCCCAAAACGTTGTCTGCTAACCACAGAATCGTGGGACACAAGTGACCTTCTGCTCTTTCCCTTCCTAATCGGCTCTGAGCTTGGGCTGCCAGCTTGACTGCTCTGTGCCTCTACAGCCCATCTGAAAAATGGGCACAGTTTCCCCTTCCCACCTTACTGAAGGCATTATGAAGGTGAATATACTGATAAATCACAGACTTATAGAACATTAGGAGTGGAAGGGACCTCAAAAGATCATCTAGTCCAACCCCCCTGCCAAAGCAGGATCACCCAGACTAAATCACATGGGCAGGTTTGAATGTCTCCACAGAAAGAGACTCCACAACCTCTCTGGGCAGCCTGGTCCAGTGCTCCATCACCCTCATAGTGAAAAGTTCCTCATATTCACATGGAACTTCCTCTGTTCCAGCTTGCACTTGTTGCCCATTGTCCTGTGGCTGTCCATCACTGAGAAGAGGCTGGCTCCATCCTCCTGACTGTTGCCCTTTACATATTTATGGGAGCTGCTCAGATTTTTTGATGGATATTGAAGGATTGGGTGTTCACTTTATTTTCAATACTTAAAATGCCTGCAGTTAAATTCGCTCACATCCACTGGGCTTTGCTCACCCTCATCCTGCAGTTGCAGAGGTAGCAGGGATTCCTCTCTGCTCCTCTCTTGCCTTTCTGCAATGCTTCCTCAGCAGGGTGAGAGAAATGTTCCTTTAAAAAAACTGGATTGAAAATGGTCACACAAGGATACATCACCAAACCTGTTTTGCTCTTCACAGCCCAGCATGTCAGTGTGGGCCTCAGTGAAGACTGACAGCCCCGTGCTGGGAGGTGGGACCACTGGTATCTGCCAGCCTCATTGCCTCCAGCAGCGTGATGGGCAGCAAGAACTGTGCATCACCTCAAGTCAGCAGAGTCTGCTGAGTCAGAACCCCAGCTAAGGCAGGGAAAAAAGTTTGTTTCTCCTTTTGATCCACAAAACATTTATTCTCTCTAGGCTGCTATCCTGCAAAAACCTGAGCACATGTTTGGCATGAAGCATGAAAATCGGTCTTGAAGCAGTTGGAATACTTTGGAGTGAGCGGGTGATTTGCAGCGAGTGCCATTAACAGTTCTGTACCAGCATCTGTCTGGCAAAGTGGTTTCAGCTGCTTCAGTCACCTGAAGGGCTGAACACAGTTGTCAAAGGATAAATAAGTGCTGGAGTTTAGATTTATATTTTTATTTTGTTTGGTAAGGTCTTATCTCCTGTATGACATCCTTGTCCTGACGTAAAGCATTCTGTCTCTCTGATAATCACTTGACTATCCTCTAAGTCTAGTAACATACAGGTACTTCTGAGCAATCTCATCTCAGTGTTTTTCTGAAGCCTAGATCTGATTGTGTGTTTTCAGGCATTCATTTTCCAGGCGTGTACTGATCTGGTAGTGTGAGAAAGCAGATTTCTGAGGAAACTCTGCTCTCAACACCCCAGCTCACAACGTCCCCTGCCAACCGTGGCTAAGCCAAAGAGGTAATTGTGGTTCTAAGGATTACTTCCTTATACACAGTGTGATGCTGACACGGGTACAAGCTAAAACCGGGTGGTGTTTTTATTTGTTGGGAATTGGAGGCAAGACAAGGAACAGCTCATTTTGTTTGGGCTGCCAGGCAGTTACATGAGGATAATTTCCGTGTGCTGTTCATTTATGTTGGATTCGAACCAGTGATGGTGGGGACCTGGAGATGCTCTGGCATTACTCACCACAGTGGAAGTGGGAGCTGCTGGCACATTGTCTGTTGGCCAGTCAATACCAGAAAGGCACTGGTAAACCAGCAAATGAGTTTAAAATGACATTTAAATTCGGGGCACTTGCAGAAAATGATTTGCAAGAAGCTAATAAAATGACAGAGTGTGTAATGTGATGGAATGATTGTTTTGTGCGAACGCCGAGCTATAAACGCCTGCGCAGGGACATTTAACAGAGAGAAGGTATAACTAGAAGTAATCGGATGAAATGAAGCAAAGACCATTTAAACCAAACACTATGTCATTGTCCCCAGTTTAAGCACTGGAGTATTTTATAGGGGAGGTGCTTGGCTTCACAAAGGCAGAGTAAAGCACCCTGTGGGTGTATATCCTATGAAATTCATAGGTGATGACAGGATTGGGAGGCAAGGTTTTTATTATTTGTGTACAACTGAAAAAGCAATAAAATAAATGGATAAGCCTGTACACGTTATTGATAGCATGCCAGTTAGCTTCTGACTGCAGAGATACAGTTATGTGCTACCTAACCAGCAGGTTTTTGCTGTGCCAGGGAATGTTTTAATTAAAAGTGAGGCAAATGTATTGTAACTTGTGTTTTCTTTAGTATTTTATTGCACTTACAAAACCATAAGGATTAATAAGCTTTTTCTGTGTTAGAGCTGGGGGTGTGGAATTTATAGCAAGGGAACTGTAAAGGATAAAATATAGGTGTGGGGTTTTTTTCAGTGAGGTAAGAAAAGAATTAAAATTAATGTATTTGTTTTCTTTTACGTTTCAATGCTTCCAATTATCAATAGGGATGACTCTGAAACTCAAACACCAATCAGCTTCTGAATGTTTGGAATTTTTTCATCATCCTGAGCAGTTACTTAATCACAACATTACAGAAAGTGAACCAGGAAAATGTTTTCAACCAGCTAAAGCGTTAGCAATCATGAAGAACTAAAGCATGCCGTGCATACAGAGCTACGGGGGAAAAAGGCAGAAATTGGTAGCAGTTAAGAGCAGGTAAAATTAAGGGACAGGATCTGTAGGGAATAGTGCTTAAATGCACATATTGCTGGGGAGATTTGCTGTCTGTTCTAGTCCTTCCCTTGAGTTTCACAGTAAGTGCATCCATATGGCTACATTGCTGCGTGTTTCTATAATCTGCATGCTTCTGCTGTAGCTGATACATTTGCATTTATTGGTCAGGATCGCATCTGAAACAGAAAAACTACTGAGCAAAGGTCAAGGAAGATTTGTCAGGGAACGAGACCCATCTGAACCAGGGGTTGGTGATTGGCCAGAGCCAAAAAATGAAGAGCCACAAGAGACTCGTGGCTTTTCTAAGTGTGTAATGAGGTTATCGTGGTTGGAAATCCATTGGGTTTATAGCATTTTGCAGCTCTGGGCTAGGGAAGAAAGTATGCCATGGAGACAGTACCTCAAGTGTATGTTGTTCAGGGCAGAAGACTGGTTTAAATAACTATACAGTTGGAGTTTAGGTTTAAATTTTTATTTAATTGTGGTAGAATGGTGTTCTGTTTAAAAAATAATAATAATAAAAAAAAACCCTCTCTCTTTGAGTCTCTTTTCAGTAGACTGGTCACTGAAACAAACGTCAGGCAGTGCCTCAGAGATAAACGTGTATGTTTGGTATGACTCTTTCTGTGGTGGAATTTTGCAGAGATTAAACTAATGAACTGATCTAGTTTTAGGCACATGATGTTAGATGAGGTATTTTATTAAGACTTTTAACTGCAAATTAAAGGTCTGCTAGAAGGGCAGTTAAAGTCAGCAGAAAGAGTTTTATATCACACCCAAGCAGGGATGACCCACATTGTTTTGTACTTATCTCAGCAGTACAAACAGCCTTGGAAGACAAACGCAAGGGAGGTAAGTAATCTTTGTTGAAGCAGATGAGCTATTGGACATCAAATAATCTATTCTCCTATTCATTACTGTGGCTTTAAAGTGCAGAGTATCTTTTCATGGATATATGTGCACATATGTATGCAGGTATCAAAAGAAAATAGTTTTTTAATAAAATCTGAATTGAAATACTGAAGGTGCTCGCTCAGTGTTGGATACTCCATTTATTATGTGCTTAATTACAGCATCTGTTCGTAGGACACGTCTGAAGCCATCACATAGAAGAGAAAATAGGATACATTGTTTTGGGGAGATGAAAATATTTTTGCATCCAAGTTTTAGAGAAAAGAGATAAGTTTTTTCCTTCCAGTAATTGTGGCATCTTGTGCAGTAGTGCTGTTGTGGGAAACGAATGAGTAGTCTTGGTCCTGGGGAGATCTGCTGCTGATCTCACTGAGACAGGTTATATGGCAGACAGTAGCTTCTCATGTGTTTTTTATATTCTTCCTTTGGTTTCAATAGTGGCATGTATTACCCAAACATGGTTTTGGAGGGTTTTTTGGGTTTGGTTTTGGATTGGGTTGGGGTTTTTAAATTTTAAAATCCCAAGATAAAACTGGTCATTGTGTTCTTGTTCATCATTTCTACTTCAAGAATCCACTGTATGTCTTCCATGATATTGAGAAATTCCTCCAGCATTTCATGGTGGCTGAAAAGGATTGCACAGCAATTAAGTATTCCTTAAGTATTCCATAAGTATTCCTGGAAAGAGAATGAACTCATCTTACATGACTTGTGTGGTTTTGTGTGTCTTTGCTTTGAGACTTGACAATTCATCTGGCAAGAGTTTGTGGTACACCCAGTCCCAAGTACTGTCTTGGCCTTCATCTTTCCCACAGAGCTCTCCTCCCTGTTTTCTGTCTCTAAGGAAAAGGTTTGAGGGTGGTTTGTTTTTTATCTATTCTCTTATTTTACTCAAAACTTGTACTAAGCCACATGAAGATCTAACAGCTTATGGAAAACAATATTTCATACTGTCCTAAGCTCGGCCAGCCAGCCAGGCCTGACGGGGAGCTGATGTGTGTTTGGTTTCTCAGCAGCTGAGTGCCTCCACTCATTGGTTCGTAGCTTGGTTTCAATGCTAGCCCTTGACTTGTGAATCTCTTGGACAGGGCTACACCTTCTCTTTGACGATTTTTGGAAATCAGGGACCTTTGCAAGTACCCATGGAAAAAAGAGCTGATATAAAGCAAGATGGGGCATACCTCTGGATAATCTGCTCCTGTAGTGCAAACACATAAATAAGACAGTGAGTTATTTGTTTAAGTACAGCTTGCATGGGAGCAATCCTACATCCCAGGTCTCCTGAGGCTTATTTCAAAGCAGATTTTAAGCATTCATGTCCCCTTCCCCTCCTGCCCAACACCTCTGGCCTGTTGTATTTAATAGATGTGCCCATTCATAGGGGGTAGTCGTGTTAATCACATCGGGCTTTGGGCGGGCAGCGTAGGCATGGGGTGCCTGACGTGGGGCAGCCCTGAGCTGAGGGAGTGCTGCAGGGATCAGGTTAGCCTGGGGTTGAGAGAGTCTGGAGTACACGATCCACAGAATTAAAAATAGCCCAGTAATAAGGCTGCTCTGTAATTATCCAGTATATGTATTTAATTTACTGTCTTTGGCTGTAGCTCTTTCCAAGATAGCTGCTTTCAGTAGAAGTTTCATCTATAAACATAGAAGGAAAGCGGTCCTTTTGAAATAAAGATGTGTGTCATGGTTGTAGCGTTATCTAGACTTCTAAAAATGTATATATATGAGAGAAAATGAATATAAATGCAAGCATATAATCACCCTGTTAATTTACTCTCAGCTAATTTCACTTCCCGTAAGTCACATACACACTTATACAAATGGCAATTTTCATTCATTTCTGTGCCAATATTTAAAAGCAGAACATTCAGTGCAATCTCATTACTACGGCTTTATTGATTTATAAAATTACACTTTATTACACTAATCCATATATTAGAAAGAGTAAAACTGTGCATAGTTAAAGCTCAAGTCTCCTCACCGCGGACGTACATAGTTTGCTTTTTCATCAGTAGTTCACAATTTAAATTAGTGGATGTCATGCTGTTGGACTCCATGAACACAGGATTAATGGCAAACTCATTAGTTCATGAAGTTTAATCTTCTTGGTGGGTGTTCCACCTTGTGGGAAATGAGAGGGATTCGGCTGCAGGTGTCTGGTGAGGTAACAGCAATCACTCAGAGCAAGGGATCCAGAAGGCAAGCTGCTGCTATTGCAAACACAAGAGGATAGATTATTTATGAGCTATTTGATGCCAGAATAATCTTTTTTTTCCTTAAGAAAAAGCAATTGAATGCTCTGAGGGATGCAGGAAGAGGTTGTACCTGCACTATAGCAAGTGTCACCCTGTGCAGTACCATTGGTGGTACTCCCCTGGTCAGGGAGGTGCTGCTGTGTTTGGATATTTGGTGCAGATCCTTAAACAAGTCTTTTTGAAGTGGACTGTGGCAGGTTTTATACCCTTATTTCTTCTAGTCAACTGGTAATTATCAGTTTCTTTTAAATTGGTACCACTGTCCAGAGCGATCCCTTTCCTGCTGAATTGGCTTTGTAGAGCCACGCCATGGTGTTCACAACACATACGAGCAAGCCTGCAAAACTCCAATGCAGCAGCACGTTATTTCTGTCCTTTTTAATCTGCTGGGCCCTGATCCTGATCTGTAGGGTTTCCTAAATCCCATTGATTTCTCCAGAATTAGGCTCCTGAACTCCGTTGTGAGCCTGGGCTTGGCTCATCTTGTGCTGTGAAACGGAAACGAACCCACTTCCCCTGCCACAAAGCACTAGAAGGATGAATGTGTTGATTATCAGTGTTCTTATTCGGTGGCAGCGAAGGCCACAGAAATACCAAAAGTAGGTTTAAAAGGGACAAAAATAACTTGCTTGCCTGGAGGGTTTACAAACCCAGAGCTGCTTGCTGTGCAGCTTGGCTGAATCGTTTCTCTGGGGAGGCTGCTGGCAGTCAGGACTTCTTTGGGAGAGAGGACCTGAGAGATGTGACTGGACATGGTCTCTGAAAGAGGGCGAGAGGCTTTGCTGTGCACTGAGGGTCGACTTGCCGTTGTTGGGTGTGTGGGGTCGGCACAGACCTTTGAGTGAGAGGGGCTCCTTGGGAGATGCTGCTGTGCGATCCAGCTTTGGCCACTCATTATTGCTGGAAAGGCTGGTGGGAAGGTGGAGATACTGAGCTCTTTGCATAAATCCCTTCCATCTCACCCTGTAGAAGAAAAATTACTTCAGACCACAGCCAGGAAATGCATTTCCCTCTGAAATGTTTCTGTAGAAAGACAGGTTTGTCTTGGTCAGCTGTTTTCTGGGTTTAATCCGTCATTCCTGCTGACCGCGGTGACAGAAATTTGCTTTTAGTGCTGCAGTTGTCTGTGTGGCCAGGAAGAGTCAATCAGCATCTGTTCCTGCACATGCATCATTAGCAGAGCTGTGAATTAATTTCTAGCGACAGACCACATTCTCCTTTGGACTCAATTTCTACTCTGCCACCGAGACGCTTTGAATGCTTGTCACATTCTTGTGGTTTAGAGGTATCAAGTCACTGGCTAGAGAAGGGACAGGCAACATTTAAAGCCCCAGAATGAGCTTCCCGAGTTTCAAGTTTCAGGAGAAAATTGTATTTATAAGTCAAGCATGTTTGGTTTGTAAGAGAACAGACCTTTCTGGAACTTCCATATTTTCCTGTAGTTAAAACTACATGCTGCCCCTTACCATAGGTACGTGGAGGGAACACACATATAATGGATAGTGTCCAAACACAGTTCCTTCTACTGCTGGTGAATAAATCACGGTCAGTATTCTTAGTTTGGGTAACCCCAGAAGTCGATAAGATGAAGTAGTTTTGTGTCCCATGTTTTCTAGCAGAGAGGTTACACATTTTGTTGATGTAGATAAGGCTGTTTCTGATACCGTGCTGCAGATAATTTCTGCCTTCAGCTTGGCTGCTAATCAGGTGGTTTCTCCAGAGACCGAGCAGGTTGTCTGTGCCTTTTCCCTTCTCCACTTGCCATTAGCAGATCTGCAGAGTTTGTCCTGCCTTCTAGTTATCTGGCACCATAGGTGACAGATGCAGGAAAGCCAAAAGCAGTCTCTCCAAATTATTCTGTGACATGAGTGGGGAGAAGGTGACATCGAAGCACTGTGCAGATTGAAGAGGGGCTGTTTTCCTAATATGTTCCTTCCTTGGCAGCTGGAGATTTTTTCAGTGTAGGTGATGAGAGCAGTCTCCTTGCTGAATGAACAAAAATATCAGTCTCTGAGAGCAATGGCAAGAACAGCATCCTTCCTTCCAACCTGCCTGCAAAGGCCCGCAGCAGCACTTGGCATTGCAGCTTTGGGAGTCAGCAGCATCCCCCTACTCTTCACATTCAAACCTTATTTACTACAATTCCATTCACCAGTGACCTGAAATAGTATCAAATATGCTTATAGCAACTATATCATTACTGTATCATCACTATACTACTATATCATCACTCTGAGAGTAAAACTCCTACATTATCTGTCATTTTCAGAGAAGCTGGTCAGTGGAGATGAGAAGCAATTGACTTGAGGCTTGATCAGATCAAATGTCTTGGTGGCTCACCAGATTATCACAGCCAACCAGTGGAACTGGCTGAGGAGTTTGCAGAAATCATTGCTTTGAAAATGGGAGATGTAGGTGTTCCGCACTTGAGAAGTCAACTTCTAAATGACTTGCCATGGGGCTGTTTGGGTCCGTGGTAACAGAATTATGGCTCAAGAACTGTTTTTGTTTTAACAAGAAAGTAATTGAAGTGACTACAGCCCCTTTGAAGTCTTATTTTTAGATTACAATAAGAAAGATTCTGATTAATTTAGCAGCAGGGCATCAGTGGCTATTAACAGCTTAACATGAGGCCCTGCTAGATTGATAAGGAGCTAAACAGCCCCTGAATCACATATTAACAATCTGGCCATACTATAATTGAGGCTCATGTTGGGTAATTGTCAGCATGGTTGATAAGCAACACAACAGCAGCAGCTATTTGTCTTTTAAATGGGCTCTTAAATTATTCAGAATAATAGTTGATAGTCATCAGTACATCTGAGCTGCACTCCAGTTATTCTAGGCATGGATGACAAGCTTTAATTTCGTTAGCTCAAGTGCAGCGCTGGGCTCTGCTTGGGCAAACTCACCTGTGTCTGGAAGCAGTTTCCCAGGTAGGAACTCCAACCTGGGATGAGATCCACCGTCGTGGCCAGAGCATTAGTGGTGCATGAAAAAAACTAGGGTGCAGCTAGCTTGGGTGTGATAACCAAACCAACAGCCCGGCAAACATCTCACCTGGCATCTGGGCCACCCATGTTATATCTAGCTTAACCTTCCCAGACCAAGAGGAGGTAAAACCTGCGATACTAACCAGTGGTGTTATTTTTATTTATTTATATTTATAAATCTGCTGTGGTTGCAGAAGATTTGAGCAATTCCCCTATGAACTAAATGTCTCTAACTACTTTTATATGTTGTGGGACATTACAGCCAAATAAGAGTGGAAGTTTATGAACTATTGAATGTGCAGAAGGAGTTGGTAACCACTCAGATTCTCCTTCACAGAATCACAGAATCATAGGGGTTGGAAGGGACCTCGAGAGATCATTGGGTCCAACCCCCCTGCCAAAGCAGGCTCCCTAGCTCATATTGCACAGATAGGCGTCCAGATGAGTCTTGAATATCTCCAGAGAAGGAGACTCCACCACCTCCCTGGGCAGCCTATTCCAGTGCTCTGCCATCCTTCAGTTCCTTCTTGTAGCGTTAGCAATTCTGAGCTGGTCACACAGTGGGACATAGCTCAAATTAATTAACTAAATTGCTACCTAATGACAATAAGATGTGATGCCACTTAATATTTCAGTGCCAACATGGCAGGCAGGTTAACATATTTAAATATGATTGGCTCGCCTTTTCTAGTGGAGTGTCTTAACTTCTGTTTGGGCCATCCACAGCACTTGTGTTCAATTATTTCTCCCATTAACAGTAGACTGGTCTGCTATTAGCTCTGATAAAGTGTACATTCATCTCC
The DNA here is from genome assembly GCA_020800305.1 of Porphyrio hochstetteri. NCBI lineage: Eukaryota > Metazoa > Chordata > Aves > Gruiformes > Rallidae > Porphyrio > Porphyrio hochstetteri. The sequence goes on along the minus strand of CM036916.1, from coordinate 11,205,380 downwards.
ATAGCCCTCTCCTTCAGTGATGACCATCCCACAGTAAGGATGCTGAAATGCAATTTAAAAGGGGAGGGAGGATACACACACTATGCTTTGCACATAATTAAGTCACATTAATGATGGGAGACTTAATTACAATTTAGAGTTCATCAGCAGAGAACTCCAGCAGTAGCTTGCAGCCTGCGATGGTGTTGGGCTGTGCATGCACATGCTGCACAGCAGTTTCGGGCCATGAAGGGCTTGGGGTGGAAGGTGCTGATTATTCCCAGTGTCCTGCTCCTGAGAAAAGTCATCGAGTTTGCTTGCGCCTCTTGGTTTTCTTTTCTTTCCCCGTTTCTTTCCGCCCGCCCTCTCCCCCCACCCTCCTTGTGAAGCAACCCTTCTGGCTTTGTTGTAAGTGTGGTTTGTAATCATTGTACACATCCCAGATGGTTCATGAAAACTCTTTGAAATGCCATCTGCCAGGCGTGTGTCCAGCCGGCAGCCTGTCATTCTGCTACAAGAAAAACGGAGGCGGGTTTTCCCTTCCCCCTGCCTTTCTGAATTGCATTCAGCCACACTTGCTCAGATGTGAAGCCGGATAACAGCCTGAGCATCTGCAAGCAATCTTTGCTCTAGACAGCAACATGGAAAGTTGTTGGGTTTTTCGCCTTCGCCCAGATAAGATATCCCAACCAGCGTAGGTTTTATTTTCCCTCTGTTTGCTGCTGAGGACCGTCTCGAGGTGACAAATGTTATCTCTGTGATGTAATGTTTTTCTTCTACGTGGCGACTTGGCGTTTCTAATGCATTCGGCATTGATAGCGAGCGAGCACATCTGCGATTTTTTGACTTGAACATATTCAGGAAATTAAGAACACTGAGATGAAACAAATAGATCCATTAAAATGGCTCAGAGGAATTATGGCAGAGATATAATTGTCATGTCAGAGAGGCAGCCTGCACTAGTAAACTGCTGACTGCAATTTCACCGCTGTAAAAATTCAGAAGGAGGAAAAGAAAAAAAAAAAAAGATTAATAAATACTCTCTGTGGAACGATATAGATAAAGAAGAGGGCTTTAAAAGATAAAGTAAAATGAATCGTGAAGTTCCCTGATCTTTGTGTCGCTTGAATGTGTGTTGTCAGTTACTGAGAAAAAGTAAGTCCCGATATTTGTCATTCGGCTCCTGTACCGCGTGGCTCAGGGTGACATTTGACTGATGCATTGGATGAGGAGCGCTACAGAGTCTAATTCTCACTTCCATTGTGCTCCAGGCATGGGACAGCTACAGCACATCCTTGGACACACTTATTGCTGAAGCTTTTCATTCTTCTTCCTTCTCTCCTGTGGGCCTGGTTTAGGGCAACCTGGCAGTTGCCAGGCAGTTGCCAAGAGCCACGATGCTCTGATGAGGATCCTCATAGCCTGAACATCCACAGTGGTGTCGGTGCACAGGCATGAGGTGCTGCATGTGAGCTGTGTCCCTTCATCCTAGATGCTCCTTGCACACGGGGTGGGACCTGTGTGGACATTGCTAGCTCAGCCTTGCTGCCTGCCTTCAGACAGAGTTGCAGGTGCTGGGGCAGAGAGGGGCATGTGGTGCAGCTCCAGTATTTCTCTGGTCTAGATCTGTGAAAGGTGTTTCTCCTCTGTTCCAGGCTACTTTGTAAAAATCATTGTAGTCTTACCATAAGAATTTAAATAATGCAAAATCGAATCCTTTCAAATAGGAAAGAGTCATTCTGCTAGTAGGGTGAAGATATTCATCACCATTTCCATCCCCTTTTGCTTTTCCTCCTCCTGCCTTCACCTATTCGCACAGCTCCATGAGAAGGAATGATAGAAAAAGCAGAAGAATTTATAGGCTATCTGCAGGCTGATGGTAAATAATAGAAGAGAGAGCGTTTCTATTTTGAAACAAGTCATGGAGGATGTCAGAGAAAGTGCAGGTCTATCAAGGAAATTAATCTAGTGATAGTCTTTCAAGGGTGTCACTCCATCAAGACTGACCTCTTGAACAGTCTCTCAGATGAATAGGGCATAAGCAGACTTTCCGCTTCCCTGGCACTTGAGGAAAACATTTGCCAGATGCAGGCATGGTAAATTTATGCTCTTTCAATCTCTGAGATTTGGAATCTTCCCAATTAGCTTGCAGAAGCTCAGCTTTTTTATACTTTCTTCAGTCTTTTTGTCGAGGGTTTGAGCAATGGTGTGCATTGAGGAGGCACTGCCCAGGGGCCAGAAAAGTCCCACAGAAATGAGAAATCATGCTTCATTAAATGTTAGGTATGGTTTCCACATCTCCAGAGCTATTCCCAAGCCATCAGACTGGTTGCGGTCACAGCACTCGGACACCAACTCTCTAACATTGCTCTTTCTTCTAAAGTTCAGTTTTCTGTACCCTCTGTAAATCCGTCATGTATATTGAGCCTCAGACATACAGAATCCAGCCATCTCCTGGCTTCCAGAGTCATGGAAAATAAAGGAAATTGATCCTAATCAATTAAGCTGTGCTCAGTGACCTGAAATGCAGTGGCCCAAGCCATCTTAATGAAAAGTCATGAAAGGACTCACCTTACACCATGCTCTGAAGGGCTGTAAATTGGTCAGAAGGGAGAAGAGTTTCAGAGCTGGCAGAGTAGCGGTGCTCAGAGCCGTGTTCTCCGTGGGTGCTATTTAACTTGTCATGTGCTAGGGAGAGATTCAGTGTGAATTATTACTCAGAAAAAAGTCTTTCTTGAACTGGAATGAGCTCATAGGTGAACTTTTTGTGAGAAGGGTTTGCAGGTCGTCTCTTTAGTGAGTATGTGCAAATGCTGTGTCAAAACTGTCTTGCAGTTCTTTTTAATACTGAATAAAAAATAATAGTGTAAATAGAGATGAAATATGAAGAAGAAATAAGGTAGAGAAGAACTTTATGATGTGGAAGAATATTTGGTGAGATAAAGCAATGCAGAAATAATAGAAGCTAGAAAGAAGTTGCCTTATCTGAGAACACAGATTTCAGTTGTAGTGAAGTCTGGGAGACCATACTAATAGAGGAAGGTAATCGCTGGTGTTTTCCCAGATATCAAAGTCTTTCAGCTGCGTTTCCACATGTGATATGAGAGATTTCTTTGCCAGAGAGTCTTTCTGGGAATATCAAAGCCATTGTCATTGAGTGGAACAACTGGTACCACCAGTTCAGCCTTTCATCTATGTCTTGTCGTCTTTTCACGTGGAGTCCTAACTCATAATGGGACTCATGATGCTGCTTTTTGTAGCTTATTGAATTGGGTTTTGCGGATACTGTTGGATTTTTGTGACAATTTTATGTTGTCCCTTTTAGTTCTTGGTAAGCAAACACCTATATTAATGTGCTAATTTTTCCTTTCAGGCACAACCCGCCCTCCAAGAGAAGGAGAAGTGCCTGGTGTGGACTATAACTTTCTGACTGTGGAGGAGTTTCTGGAGTTGGAGCGCAGTGGGACCCTTCTGGAAGTAGGAACCTATGAAGGTACAGAGCCATGGGCAATGAAAAACCACTTTGGATAACCATGTTAGGACTCCAGACTTGTAACACCCTTGCTTGAATTAACCAGCTCCTGTTAGGAACTCACTTGTCATCCTAGTGCTCTGCTTCCCTTTACTCAGCGTACCCGAGAGAGGCAATGCCGGTATTGCTGTGCTTTTGTCTTTTCCCTTCAAGTCAAGTACCTCAAAAGATTAATGTCAGTAGCCCAGGAAAATCCAATAATAGAAATACTGAGGGAAGAAAATGCATCTTCACTTTGTACCTGCTATAACCCATCTTCTTGGACACTTTTTCTTCCCTCCTGCTGTCTCTTTCCCTTCATCTTCCCTAAGTACACATCCTTCATCACCCAGTTGTATCTCGCTTTGCAGCTACATGGTGCAATGCTTTTGCCCCTTTTTTTCTTTTTGTGATTCTAGGGTAATTGCTTCTACGTGGGTCATTGTGTTGATCTTTTTTACAGCACAGCTTTATAAGCAACAGTACTGAGAGAGCCAGGGGGCACTGAAATGTCACTAGGGTGAGAGCAGGGAAACAAGCTTTGACTCCTAGAGAAATGCACAGTGAATTGGCCATATTTAAGTTCACAATAGGATTTGTGTAACTAAACCCAAAGTCTATATGTGTTTTAAATTTAAAACTCCTTTTGGGGTGGGTATTTTCTTCTTTTTCCTTCTTTTTTTTTTTCTTCCCCTGGAGAACATTGAACCATACCTCTTGAGAGGACAATGTAAAGAAATCCTGTGCATGTTTGAAAGTCCTTCAGGTGTACTTCAGCTCCTTCATGTCATATTTCCATTTGCAAGAAGTTAAATGGGGCTTGTCATAAGTTGCTGAAGCCTTGTTCTTGCAGCCATTAGTAAGAAACAGGAAATGCATTTAAAAATAGGAACTACACACAAATCACTGGATAGTCTTTGAAAGTAGTCATCAAGTGTGAACAAAGATTGTGACACGCGGTTTTGGGTTTCAAGTTTTTTAAAAAGTCTGGAAACGCTGTTTGTTTAGTCTACTCCTTTAGAAACTCTCACTTAAGGTCACCTTTAATCTTGCACTTCTTTCCAACGGCAACCAATTGCAGTGTCAAACCTGGTTTGCATGAGGATGCTAAATGTATAATTTGGTTTCACTCCTCCATCTCTCTCAGCTGATTAGCTCCATCAGCACCAATGCTAGCGTTCCAGCAGCACTTCTCCAAAATGAGCTTTTTCCTCTCCATGTTTCTAATTATAACACTAAATTAGTTTTCTTTGTCATGGTGCTCGGAATAGATCAGCTGAGCTGCTTCACCATTGCTTCCTGATGGTATTTGTTCTGGTGACCTTTCCACTTGGAAAGACGAAATGGGTAACTGTCTGTAAGCTGGCTTCTGGGACTTGCTGGGAATTAGTTTTCAGGAAATGCTGTACCCATCTGAGACAGTTATAACGTGGTTGTTTCATTGCTTGTGCAATTATATGCGGTGGCAGCTAAGCTGTTTAGATTTCGTGGGTCGATCTTTTGAGTTGCTGAAGATGAGTGCAATAGATGTGTCTGAACTTTCAAGGAATAACTTGTCAGAAGTGCTGAGAAGACTCTTTCCCTGTCAACATCACTGACAGTGGTGCACAGGGTTTCTGGAGAGCTGGCCCATGGAAGGAAAAAATCAATAAGAATAAAGCAAATAATGATGATGCATGCATGCATGTGTGCCTCAAGACACATTACTATTTGATTGTAATGTGAAATAAATAAAGTTCATTTTTCACTTACACCTTCAAGAAATGATTTTGCTGCCTTCCAAGATTTCTTTAATGGCTCTGTTGTACTTTTTTTGGAAATCTTATTTTACAGCTGTATTGATCAAGATCGTGTCGATCTTAGTTAGGTCTCAGAAGATGGTGTGATTCAAACTCAGTGCTGCAATCACCAGCACTTTTGTCTATTAAAAAAAGCAAAACAACTATCCAAAACAAATTGACCACAAAGTAAGTAAGGCTTCTCATGTCCAAGTCTTTGTAACTGCCCAGCTTTATAGTCTTAGATTATTTTAATTATAATTTGGATTATGCTGCATTTTGCTGCTGCTTGGTTGTTTTTTTTAAAATGAACGACCATGAAGTTGATTGTATTATTGACCCTGCCAGTGATGGCTTACTCTAAACCAGAGGGATGGAACCCAACAAGAGGAAATAATCTTCTATTTCTCTCTGGAGAACAATAAAATAATACCTTAATGCATGCTTTTATTATTAATAATGCTACCTGTTGTACTAAGTGGGAATCAAACAACTGCAAAAATAGGGTTGCTTTTGATTGCAATGTAATTAGGTGATTTAGAGATGAAGGAAGGAGGATGCTATGAGATGGAGAGTAGTGATGAGGAATGGGGAACTCTTCATGTGCCTGGCAGCCACAAGCTCAGGGCTCGAGCAGGATGGTGGTTTGAGGTCAGGGTCCCAAGGTACTTTCTGTCCCTTCAGTTTCTGAGCATCTGCATGCAGTGGTGAGAGAGATGGATGCATGCTCTGTATTTCTGACCTGAATAATCAAGGTAAAAGTTTTGGCATTACTGGATGACATCTGTTTGCCTCTTGAAGGCATAAAGTCACCCAGCTACTGGCAGTGTCATCAACAAAATCCTTGTGAGGGAAGGCATAGCACAAGCATTTGTTTAGTAACAGTTACTGAAGAGAACTTCTGGGGAGAAAGATAAGAAAACAGGGAGCCATGAGAAGAAAAGTAATATAAAGGACTTTGATGCTGGTACGGATACTGTTGATTTGGAAAGAAAAATAATGAACAGAAGAGAACAGTTGGAAACCAGAGAAGAGTAGGAGAGTGTTACCAGGTTTGGAAGAACTACCTGGGTTTTGAAAGTGCTCTAATTGCCAAGAAAGGAACTGCAAGCCGAACAGGACCAAAAAGGTGTTGCCCACCTGCTGGGCCGAGCGATGTCATCACTGGTATTTCTTCCGTTGCGCTGCAAGTCGGTTCTTCTGGGCAGCTTTGGGTTCATATGCCAGTGAATGCAGAGCTGGCACCGCAGCTGCTCTTCTGGTTACCTGGCACCTCCCTGGTGTGCTCTACACCCAAAATGCTCCAAAGATCCCGATCAGGTGGGAGGGGGCATTTGCAAGACTTAATTCACCAGCCTTTCAGATCAAGTTTTAACACACCAATTTTTAACCGTAAAGCCTAGAAACTTCTGTTCCCCCTGCCCCCAAGGAAAGTTACACATTGATCCCATGTATCCAGGAGCTGGAGCTGAAATAGCTGGAAGGTCTTCCTGAAGCTGGGGTGCTGCACTGGTATGGGAGCTTTTTGCACCACGTGCATGCTGGTAAAGCTGTGTGCAATGTGCTCAAGCCAGTCAGTAATTCCCACTGACAATACACATTAGGACGGAAAAATCTTTTTAGACTTTGCACATTATCTAGACCTTCTGGTGGATAGGAAACCATGATAATTGTAATCTCAGGCATTTATTGACTGATCCTTCAGGGCATAAAATACGGACGGATGCGTGAAAGTAGTTGTGTAGGTTACTAATTATTTAGCAATTGCTTCTGCATCTGAATTGCAGGCTCTCACAGGGAGCCCAAGGGAGGGCTGTTTTGAGCAGAACCACAACTTCTAGATTTTATTCCCATTTCTTCCCCTGCTGTTGAGTGGCCCTGGGCAATTCAGGTAACTGCTCTGTGCTTCAGGTTACTGGCCTGGAGAATATTAAAACAACACTTACTTCTCTCTTCATTAATATTTCAGCAGCTATCCTGTGCCTGCAGTTATCTGCTATTACAGACGGGAGGGAGCGAGTGGAGGCGATGGTGTTTCAGGGGGCTGTGCTGGATGCAGCGGTGGAGATGGGTGCTGTGGTGACACGTGGGATCATGAGCGTGGTGGCTGAATTTTGAACGGGGGTGGCTGTGTCACCAGGGTCCAGCAAGGCTGTATTAATGAACGCCTGCCCAGCACTTAGTGATCCTCGAAAGAAAAAGTGCTGCACTTTATAACATGTGAAGGGTTATTACATTATAGCGTATTATTGTCAAGGCATCATCTTTCATTCTCGGGACAAGTGTTATGTGATTGCCAAGAGAAGTAATAAGTAATCTGCATTAGTCTCATGACTAAGATGTAATGGGGGGACTTGCTAACATTTTTAAAGTGTATAAAACTAGCTACTGTAGACAGAGTCTCCGATTGTGGTACTTAATGAGTATAATAAATTACCTTAATAGTGCAGTTAGAATTTCAGCTGAAGTGGAGAGGTCTATTCAGCAACATGCTTCAAATCAAGATGCCTTTAGCCTAATTTATCTGATGGGCTAGCTCTCCTTGGGTTTCTCAGCAGCAGCCCTGCTCCCCCAGCTGCTTTAGCAAGATGGCTGGATTTTCTTCGCTGCTCTTCTGGTGCCTGTGCGGCCTGTGTGTGGGTCTCACCAGCTTGGTACAACCTCGAAAGGAGAGCTGTCCATGGCATGCAAAACATGACAGGAAGGTTTGGGCGAGTAAGGGTGGCAGATGCTGGGGATGCCCATGCAGAGGAACAACATGTTCCACTTAATAAGATAAGATCCGCTTATTAATGTCTCCGTACTACAGATTGACTCAATAAATCATTGTGGCTCCTTTAGCACCATTATAATGTATCATGTCGAATATCCACTTATTAACATCTGTGCACCGTGGAAAGAGTCCTGGTCTATCTTTGGCTTTTATGCTTTGCCTTATTTATTTTTTTAAAAACCACTAGGAAGGAAAATAGACAACATAGTTTTTGTATCTATGCACGACTATTGGTGTTAAGCATGAGTGCTGCTACACTGAAGTGTCATCTGATAACAATGCTTCATCCTACAAGGAGCTAAAGTGGTAGCTGAGCAACTCTCTCTAAAGGCAAATATTCAAATGTCTGATAGGGGTTTAGAGGGATTTTGAATTTCCTATGGCATTCCTGATTTGGTTTCTCTCTGTGCATTTGCAATAAGTTTTCTGATGTGAGCTCTGTCTGAAATTGTTCATTCACAGTCCTGGTTTTCAGTCTTGATGCATCTTAAAATACAATCCTTGAGGGAAGAGGTTGTTGCCAAACACCTCTGGCAAAAAAGGATATGGTTAGTGTGTTTTTTGTTGTTTTCTTTTTCCTTCTAACTCAGATTTCAGGTTATTTTAAGGCATTGTTTACTCAAACAAGCCTGCTGTGGTGAAGGGTCTTTTTAGTAGTCCACTGATAGATGGCAGCCAGGCACACTTCAGCATCATTTCTTGCCCTCGGATGTGCTTGGGACTTTCTCTAGATGAGGTTGCTCCTTGCCGATGTGCTGCAGCTCGTTGGCAGCTGGGCAGCCCTTCTGCACCAAGAAACAGCCCGGCCTCCGCAAGCCACCACGTTTCCCTGCCGCTGCCCAGCTCACCCCGCGCTGCGAGCTGTGACGCACATGCCACTGCTTTCCAGAGAGGCAGGGTGTTAATGGGACACGTCCTCGTGCTGCGAGTACCGGTATAAATATTTCAGTATTTGCAAGAAGTGCTGTGTATTGCCATGCCTTAACATTGCGGTTTCTTGGTTCCTACAGCCTTGTGCTAGGTAGGACGAGTTCCAGCTGCTTCTCCTGTCTTCTCTGTATATACATGCACAAGCATGTGCTATTTATGTTCCCTGTGATTTATTTTTTTTTAAATCTATTTTTGTGCAGATGTAACAGTTGCTCTGATGTAGCTGAGTTCAGGAAACACAGAACTTCCAGAGCCATCTCATGCCTCACACTACCAAGACCTTCCTGCTTATGTGTTACTTTAAGTATCTTTGCTTTTTATTGGCATGTTAGAAATTTTCCATGCATTAAATCTGCTTGGACTTAACTGTATGTGAGTGTGGCAACAGCTAGTGATACCTCAACACAGGAAATAGCAGAAAAAAATGAGGCTGGCTTATGGGTGGGTGACTCTCTGCTGTGCTGGCATTGCCTTGAAGGACACTAATTGGAGTATGTGTTAAACTTCAGGTGTAAATTGAAATGTGCGTATTGTAACATTTTGACTAATTTAGCAAGAAATCCAGACTGATCTTTCAGTTAACCTCACTATTAATAGCTGTAAAAATTGACAGAGAATCTACTGTTTGAAGCAGATTTGATTTGCATACATTGCAGGTTAATTTCTCTGGGATCTCTTCCCTTGCCTGTGTTTTGCTTCCGATCCAGATGCTGTATCTGTGGCTGCCTCCCGGTTGCCTGGATACTCTGAATTTCCTCAAGGCAATTGTTAATCAATGTGCAGTTGCAGCTAGGTGAATCCCATGAGCAGCAGCCAGATCTGTCATCTAAATGTGGAAACCTGTAGCAGAATGTGATCCAGGAAGCGAATAGACAAAACACTGTAGCAGGAGCTCTGCTCCAGTCAATTCATCCTCTGCTAATCGGACACGAGCACTCTTGCTGGATTAGAGGAGCAGAGGTTCTTCTGCTAAAATTAAGGGTCAATTGTTTTGGTTCTTGTACAATGTAGAGAAGTGCAGCTGCGTCTAGGTAAAGAAAACAATTCGTTTATATTAATTACTTTTAAAGTCTTTGTGTCAAGGCCTTTCTTAATTTAGGGGCTTATCTCCAAGTCACTTCGCCAAAATACCCATTTGCATCAATACAGTAAGCAGTGAACTGGTTTTTTAAACATGAGCTGTTAATGGGGTCCTCGTTAACACAGAGTGGTAGCTTTGAAGATCAGATGCACCTCTCTGGACGCTCTGCGCTACACAGAGGCTTTTGAGTTTCTTGGGGTTTTTATAATTACAAAATTATGCCTCACAGTAGGCATTGGTAAATTAAGAACTGTGAGAACTCTACTCAGTACTTTCCAGAGAGACAAACACACTCCTGGTCCCAGGCCTAAATCTTTGCACACCAGAAAAGCAAGACAAATAAATTCCCCTCCCCAGCAAAAGAGAACAGCTAGAGCAAAGCCAACACCTACAGATTAAAGTAGCTGAAACACACGGTTTAGGACCACATTCTTCAATTGATGTTGCATCATTAGGATTAATGCTCAAGCTGGTGCCTCACATTGCACACAGCTCCTCTGCCTTCTTTTACCTCTCAGTGCCAGCTCTGCCGCCCTGTCCCCACCCCTGCAGCCTCCATCTGCAAGGTGAGACACCTGCTTCCACATCCATTCCACTTTAGGCAGGTTTAGATTGCATCTCTGTTCTCATGCATTTCAACCCAGTCCAGAAACAGCATCCTGGGTGGATGGAATCCTTTTAGCTCCAACCGTATTTGACAACAGTTTTTATGTATTAGATTCACAGCTATTTTACTTAAGGATAGCTATTTTGTCTGGTTTTGTGAGTTACATTTCAAATCCCAGGTCATATGAAAAACCTAGGGTTCTCCCTGAACTTACTCCCCATCAGGGGACTATTTAATAAGAATGTGGTGGTGTTTTGAAATAGAAGAAAAGTTTCCCATTACTGCTGGGTTTCTAAAACGTGAAGGAAAAAAAAAAATCAGTTCTCTTTGCTGCTTTAATTCATAAGCTGCAGGACAGGGGAGTAGCTGTAGATTGCTTTCATTGATTATGGCTGCTGCTTGAATTGGCAGAGGAAGAAGTGTTATGATGATGAGAACTTGTCTTATTGTTGTGATTAGCTGGTACCAAAGTCTAATTACTGTGCATGATGCTAAAATGTGTAAGCTGCTGACACGTAGAGATAAGGAGATGAAAAGAGATCAATTTATTCCAAATAGCTATTCTGTTCTGGGTGGGGGTTTTTTTCATTATTATTGTAATTTTTGTGTACTCTCCTGAGTGGTGCCTTGGAGTGTGTGGATTGAGTCATGGTTTGGGCTGAAAAACCTGCCATCAAACTTGGTTGGGGTTAAATAAGATTAAAGCACCGAGGGACTGAATAAAATAAGGGTTAGTGAAAGGTGATGACAAGGAATTCAGTTAATGCTATGAGCATCTGCTGAGTGGATGCATTGTTATTAGCTATTAATTTAGTTGCTCTAGGCAGGATCCAAATGTGATTGAGGCTAAAGCTGAGGAGCCCAGTTCCCATAGAAATCAGATATGGGAAAGTGGCAGCTCTGCTACGCTGGCTGCTTCAGAACTGGCCTTTCCACAGAAAATTAGAGGTTTTCCCACTGTCTTGAAATTTCCTTCTGCTGAGAGATGGGCTGCTCTTTTCCAGCTTTGAGACACCTCGTTAGGGACACAGTCCTCAGAAGTTTTGGAGAGTTTCACCTGAGCTGCTGAGGGAGCTCAGCGCCCCGGGGAGTCCTGCAGAACTACTGTGCTGACTTTAGAAAATGTTTTGGGTTCCTCTGGGATGACAGATGCTTGTGTATGCACATGTAACGTGCTGTTAATAATTAGAGCTGATTGGATATTCAGTACAAATTACACTGGCTATGAAGTTAGCCCCTTCTTTAGGCTTACAAGTGGCTCACAAAACACTGTTAAAGCATATTTTTAAATGTATGTTTTTTCAAAAATATTGACAGATTTAATTTGAGCAAATAATGTCGAGTGTTTTAAAACTGTTGCTGGGCTGTTCGCTGTCAGTTGTAAATGGTGCACGCTTGGATTTCTGAGTCACAGGGTAAATATTTTCTCTCTAATTTGTAGTATTAAACGTTAAGTTTTGATGACAATTTTAAGCGCCAGTCCCTCCTCATGGTGTGTCTGCTCCCATGCCCAAGCCCACGTGCCATGGCTTCAAAAAGAACTGCTTAAAGGAAAGAAATAGGTCTGACAGCACCTAGCAAACATTGAGGAAAAGAGGATTTCCGTTGTCTCTCATTCTCCCTGTCAGCTGGAAGCTGGCTTGGAGCTTTCTTATTTGGTTCTTTCCCTCACCTGTCCAACCTTATGTGAATCTGAAGGGAGAACTATGATAGTTTGGGTTTTTTTTTTTACTCAGGCTGAAGCTTCTCCTTTGGAGGAAGAAGAAAAGTTCAGCCCCAGTGGCTGCATTTCCCATATTCTGCAAAATAAACCCCACACGTGCAGAGCCATGCTCAGTGTCAGATTCATATTTGCTCCTTGTATGTGTTCATCTATGTTTCATCTCTACAACTTCTGTGTTGGTAGGAAGTAGTTATTCCCTAATAGTAGTGGTACCAACAACCACGGCTGGTTTGAAAAGTGGCTCATGATTTTGGTGTAAGCAAATCTGAAGTACTTGAGAGGAGCCTGTTTTTCTGCTGAGGAACAGCTCTCCGTGGACTGTTAAGAACTCCAGCCTTGCTTGTTGCTAGAGGAACTGAAAAGGAGCAAAACTCAAAGATATAATCTTATCTTTCTCTCTAATTAGAGGAGGGATGGTAACATCTGTGCTACACTATTGTCCAGGAGAAATAAAAACCCCACACTAGCAACATCCATATATCCCCTTCGTTCCCTTTGCTGCATCCATCACAAAAAGATTTAAACATTTACAACAGCCCTGAAATGAATTTTCCACAAATAGTGATATGCAGTGCCATAAATAAGAACTGCTCTCATGTCCATGGCACACGGGTGGCTCGCTTGGCTTAGCAGATAGCATCCTTAGAAAATATACATTTCATCTGGAAAAACAAATAAAGCAACAGAAAGAACCCCCAAACCCCAAAGTAGCAGCATTCAGAAGTGCTGAGGAGGCTAGGATGGGAACAGGGTTGGCTGTCCTTTTTCTGGCCACTTATCTTTGTGTTTTCCCTTTGCACTCTCTCTCCCCTATTCCTCCCATTTTTGTATAAAGGAGCCCTGCAATATGTAAAGCATAAGAATCATTTTTCTAGCAGAGACTGCAACCTGCTTGAGGAGCCTCCTTCCCCATTAGAGGCTCTTTCCAGAAGAAGTAATTTCCTTCTCCCTATAAATTATGCATCAATGTACATTTAAGATTCTGAAATGACGAACAGAAGATGAAAGCGTTGCGGAGTGTTGCTGCTCCTATGGAGCTGAATCCACGACGTTGTATACAGGCTGGAACACACCTTGTTAAGACAAACCTGCATGTGTTGCTGTCCTAGTACTCCGGCTGTAAAAGCATGGAGATGGGAACTCCTCTGACTTCTCCAGCCTCAGCCCTGTAAGGAAGACTTTTTGTTCCTCTCAGAAGGCAGTGAGGGGAAAAGATAGCAATGTGTGTCCAAAGTGGTCTTCCCAGATGGACTCTGCCAGCCTGGTCAGGGTGATTCCTGGTCTCCCTTGCTCTCAAAGTGTTGGGTGACCTTCCAGGGTGACAACACAGGTTGAGATCTGCAAGTGCTGGGCCATGCGTTATCCCTGTGGTTTTACCCTAATGCTGACAACAGCTTCAAGGTTTCTTCTGCACTAAGAAAGGCAATTCAGTTGGTTAAAGAGGAGTTGAGACAAACAACTAGTACTTCCAAACCAAAATACGTAATTTTGAACCTCAAGCGTGTGATGGCTGAGCACCATGAAATGCATTGGATGAGTGGAACTATGGTGCACAGCAATGGGGCAGCCTGCTGCAGAGCTGCTTGGCTGACTTTTAACTCAGTGTCTGAATGGTGTTGGCTTCTGCAATAAAAACTGCTTATGCATATGTATAAAAATAAATATAAATAATCTTTTTTTAGCTCATGTGATGTTTTAAAGTGTCTTCGCACAATCTACCCTGGGGCTGAGGTTTCCATCAGGCATAACGGGGTAATAAAGGGGCACATACACTTGCTGGGGGATGAATATTATATATGTAATTAGGTACTGAAAAATTAGAAAATAATGCTTTCAGGTTATACATAGCCTATGGAGACAGATGAAGAATGTAATCAAATGAACACGTGTACTTAGAGAAGAATTTTGTGCTGCTGCCACAGTTGAAGCTGGGAGGGCATCGTTTATATTTTGTTTCACCAGAGAATGCAGGGAGAATTTTACAGTCTACCCTTGGAATCTGAAGATGGCAAATAAAAATTTTATCATAATTCCTGAAATTAAAATTTGGGGAGGTTTATGTGAAACTGTTGTATATCACAGATCATTGTGTAAAAAAATGCACTGTGCAACAGGTCTGAATTCCTGTAATGCCCAGTGCTGAGGGAACTGATTCAGGAACTGTGAAATATCTCCATGGGATTCTGGCATCCATCACTGTGCACTTACTCTTTATTTCTTCCATGGTCACTTAAAATGACAATGAAGTGTCCCAGGCACTTTGCACTGTTTGCATCCCGTCTGGTGGTGGCTGCCAAGGGCTGTGTGTTTGCATAACTGGCTGCGTCCTTCATCCCTTCAAGTTTTCCTTTCAGGTCTGGTTGTTCACTTCTACCCAAGTTGACCCAACTGCTGAGTTTCCTCTTTGAATAAAGCACTGCCATGTGGTACCTTTCCTTTTCTCTCCTTTGGCAGAGTTTTCTTTTAGAGAGAGAATAGAATTGGGTTTTTGTTGGTTTTTTTTTTTTTGCTTTTTAAATGCAACACCCACCCTAAAAGAACCTGTGTATTAAAGCAGGCCATCAAGCCTTTCATCACTTCTCCAGGTGATAACAGTCATGAATTTTTTATTTTCTGCAGGGCTCACTCCAGATCTGCCAGAGCATTGTGTGGGTGCACACATGTAAAAGGGCTACTAATTGAAATTCAGATGTAACGAGATGAAGTTTTGCTATTCACCATGTCTGCCTTTTGTTTTAGCCCTTGTACGCTCAGTGCACCTAAACAATGCAGCCATTGCTTCTCCTTGTATATTCAACAAGAATAACTTAAGAGGCAAGAAATAATTCTGTGTCTGCTCTGGAGATGAAATATGCCCCCCCAAAAATGGGAATGGCGTGTGTTAGTTTATTAATTTACGTATGGAGAGAGACAGAGGTTTTGATGGAACGTAAAAGAAAATGAAATTGAGAACTTGCTGCTATAAACTGCTCTCTTTTGAAGATGCAAATGTGTTTCTATTGCCTAGGTAACTATTATGGAACACCCAAGCCTCCCAGCCAGCCCCTCAGTGGGAAAGTGACTTCCACCGATGCTCTGCAAAACCTGCAGCCTGGCTCCAAGCAGTCGACTCCAAAGCGAACCAAGTCTTACAATGATATGCAAAATGCTGGCATAGTGCATACAGAGAATGAGGAAGAGGATGATGTACCTGAAATGAGCAGTAGCTTCACAGGTAAAATAAAAATATTGCCATCCATCAGTTATGATAGACAGGAAAGATTTTTGGAAGGGGGATGGTTTTGGGTTTAATGGGTTTCCTGCAAAGATGTCGATCCCAGACAGAAATGGCCAGTAAGACCGGCATGACAGGCGTCTGGGTGTGGAGAATCTCCACAAGGAGAGGCCTCATGGGATTGAGCTTGATGAGGAAAAACTGGAGAAAAGCTCACATCCATTAGTTGCAGAAAGTTCAAGGAGGAGCTGAGCTATGGTTGACAGTTTCAATCATGATAAGCGTTATGAAATAGCTCAACCAGGATACATTTGAAATTAATTATTGCTGCTTTCAAAATATGTTTCTGTCCTTTCCCCTTCCTTGCATCTAGAGACACCTGTCACATACAATTACTAGGTCCTCTTTTCCAAGGTACCTTCCAGCAAACCAAGGGCTGCTTGCAGGAATGAGGTGTCAAGCAGGAGTGCAAGCTCTCTGTTTTTGTGAAGGCCTTGTGTCCTGCTGAACAGAGCTCTCAGTCCCAGCATGGCTGCCTGCGAGCGTTGACTGGAAACTTTTGCAATCTAAAATCAAGTGCTGTGCAGGCAGATTTCGAGCAAAATACTGTTGGGGATGAGTTGAGTTTCCACAGCAGTCAACTGGAAGTTTGTGAACTTCTGAGGGTCAACAGCCCCTCCCCGTGTCTGCAGTCCTAGTATTTGTTCATGCTTAGAGCATTATTTCCTCAGCTCAGTTTCAAGCACCAAATTCATCTTCCTAGCTCCCTTTGCAGAAGAGGCTTAGCAAGCAGCATTATCCAGATCTTCAGCCTTTCACTGCTGCTGTGAGTGCTCGCCACCACTGTCACTAGGTCCTTTATCCTCTGGTCATTTCCTCTCACCATGACAATTTTCCTTCCCTGTCTCTGATGAGTTATAGGAGCTGTTATGCCAGTTCTTGCCTGCCAAAGTCCTGGCACTTAACATCTGCATTGAGCTTTAACAGGATTCAGGCTGAGATTAGTTTTGTTCCTTTCTGGGCCAAATGGTTAAGTGGCCTTGAGGGTTGTTGCTGTTTGGCTGTTACCTGCTAGATGTTTCCAATTCAGCTCACTTCTGTCTGGCCTGATCCCTCCCAGCTGGAGATGCTGTCTCTGTTTACCAGCTCCTTCACAAAGCTTTGCACCTGATGGTAGTTTCCCACATCTTGTGACTGGCAACAACCTCAGCCCTTGTCACAGGATATGATCACAGAATCACTAGGTTGGAAAAGACCTTTGAGATCATCAGTATGATTCTTGGGAGGAAGCTGGTGGGAGATGCTGTTTGGCCTCCTTGCTGCCTGCCTCAGTTTGGTGCCCCTGAACTGACTCTAGCAGCTTTTCTCTCCCTTGTTTTCCTTCACAAGATGAAATACTGGAAGATGCAGCTCATTTGTCACAATGTTATCACACCCTGGCCCCTTGCCTCCATTAAATGGGCACAGAATCAAGAAAAGGGTTATTTCTCCTATACCAAGATGATTCCTTATGCTTATTTCACACATAAGAGTGCTAGCCATATTAAAATGCTCCTACTTCCTTAGAAGACCTTTCAGTGACTTGTGTTTTCCAGACTTTGGCATGTTTACACTCGCAGTCTTAAGCTGGCGATGATTCATTCATGCTTCTTTATCTTGTCAGCTTCTACCTAAAAATATCGAACGCCAGGAAGGCTAGAAAGCAGGCAGCCAGCTGAGGGTACTGGTAGAGTCTAGATCTTGTTTGTTTGTCCCTCCTCTCCCAGTTTATTCTTTTCAGTCTCTTGTCTTTCTAAAGGCAGACTAGAAATAGTGCGGGAGCTGCAGTTAACAGCCCTCACCACCCCAAATCAAGGGCTGTGAGTTGAGGATGTCAGTGGTCTCTGGGCTGGAGAGCGGAGACGAGGTCTTGGCTGTGAAGCCCTTTCGGTCCCTCTGCTTGGGGACTTAGCAGAGTGTGACACAGATCTCTGTCTTTCGCTCAGTGTGTTGCCTGCTGCGTGTGCTGGAGGCTGGTGGCTATTGATATTTCAACACCTTCAAGAACCAGGGAAAATACCTTTGATAGACACAGGGTAACTTCAGAATTTGTCTGTCACCAAGACCTCTGTGTGAAGGAGCATGGGGCACAGACCTCCTCTGTGGACAGCATTTGCTGTGATTAGGGGTGGAGGGAATGAAGCAGCAGTGTTTCATGGATACAGCATAAAACTGCCTGGATTTAAGCATCAGAAGTGCTTCCTTGGGGCGAGGAGGGTCACAAACATCATAAAATACTCCTGAATTACTTTGAAAGGATACAGCAATGAGCTGTGGAATAAGCCTCCTTAGACACCCAGAACAGGCACTAGTGAGCAGCAACACCTGGACACATTGTACAGTACTGACATTTCTTTTAATTTTTCATTTTTTTATTCAAAAACCCACACTGCACTATAGATGTTCATCATTAGCTTGTTGACTTTGAGCTTCTGGCTACCTTCTGCACTTGTGAAAATCTCCCCCTTTTGATCATTCTTCAAAAAGATAATTTTATTCTCCTAATCCCTGTCCCACAATCGTCGCTGCGGGACTGAACCTGTAAGCCTGCTCAGAACCCCGCTGAACTCCTCTACATCAGTGAGCCCTGGCCTCAGATGGCTGGGAAGACTTTGGTACCTCAGCAGGGCCTGTTAGAGCAAACGCAGAGGCTGATCACAGCGTCTGATGTGCGCTGGCGAGGGCCTGGCTGGCAGGGTGCGGGTGGGCAAAGCGAGCTCATCCCTGCCAGCAAAAAGGCTGCTGAGTCTCTCTCCTCGCTTCATCTGTTGCTGTGTCTTGCAATTTAAAAAAGCAAGGAGAGGAAAACTGTTAGGATAAACCCAGAGAAGCAAATGGGAGGAGAAAAAGACTGATTGGTCAATTTTATTTGTGTTTGTTTATTCTGCAGCAGAGTCTGGTGACCAAGACGAGCATCATACGCATATCGTACGAGAGACAGCCCCACCGTCCACGATTGATAGCCACACCAACGTTCCCACCACGGAACCATCTCAGAACCTCCCTCAATACCTACCTCCTTCTGCCGAGGATAACCTAGGTCCTCTGCCGGAAAACTGGGAGATGGCCTACACCGAGAACGGAGAAGTCTATTTTATAGAGTAAAGCACACTTTTGTTCTAATTCTGTCTCTTGCCCCCTCTCTCTGGGCATAAGAAAACCTCAGTGGATGCACTTTGTGTGTGTGTATGAAATATTTAGCATATAGTTACATTGCAGAGCTGTAAGTTCTTGACTTGTGAAGGGGTTTTGCATTTGCTGGTTGGATTAACAGCCAAATTACTCCTGAGTTCAAAGACGGGGGTATTGCTCCTTTTCTGAGGGCAGTTACAATAGCAACAGACACTTATAAAATATGGGCTGGGTGTTTTCATGGGTGGAATGAAAGCTCCTAATTGGAAGGGTTGAGACTTCATTTCTGGAGCCTGCCTCTGCAAAATGCAGCAGAGAGAATTCCTCTGTCGTGCGCTCAGGCGGTAGCAGAGCTGGGGAATGGAATTTGTGTGTTGTCTTCTCATCAGAACAAACGGGCCAAACGTGTTAACATGCTCCAGTGGTTTGCAGAAGGCATAGCTCGATGCAGAGTAGGTGCAGTCAGTTTAGAAAGGCAAGAAGTACCTTGTGCTCTGCAGTCTTTGCCAAAGAGCTGAGTGCTGTCAGCAGTTTTATGATGATATTGATTTTTTTTCATGCTATAAATAATAGTCTCTAATTATACTTGTCTAAATTTATTGAGATAGGAGTAACTTACAAAATGGGACCTGTTAGTGGAAGAGATTTCTTGTGCAGAGTTTAGCTAGACATTAAAATTCAATTAGCTTTTGAAACTCAAGCCCTTAGCTGCCCAAGTAGAGGAAGGGGGTGGGAATTGATTTTGGATTGGATGGTCTGTGTTAATGTGGTCTTGGAAACTGCGATCCTCCATCTGTGCACCAGAAGGAAGAGGGCAGTTAGTGCAGGAGAGCCCCCTCTGCTCATGGCCCTTTGGTAGTCTGGAGAATTCAGCTGGATTAGGGCAGTAAGGGGAGTGGGTCCTGCTCCTCATCAAGAGAGGGGACTTTTGGAAAGAGCTTGGGAAAGTTCATCAGGTTTTCCCCTTGGATGCAGTGTCGGGAGAAGAGTGCCAGAAGATCTGAGGGGCTGGGAGGACTGAGAGCACCACAACAGCTTAAGAGGGCTGCTGTAAAACAGCCATTTCCAGTTACCTCAAGAGGCTGCACCAACCCCTTGGTGAAAGCTAAATAAAGCCTAGAAGGCCCAATGCAAATTCTCATCTGCTGCATATCAGGTGAAACTGAAATGTGTTCATTATCATGAACACTGCATTCTGCCCCTCATTATGTCCTCAGGGTGCCTCATTCTCTGATGTACTTTCTGCCTTTAATGTATATAACACAGCCTGGGTAACAGCCCATCCAGCCTGCCATTTTCCTCCCTGGAGGAGGACGGATGATGAGCACTAAATGCAGCCCAAGCAACCAGTCGCTGCCGTCTTTGTCCTCACATGTGGCCTAGCTGTCCTCCCTCACAGGTGCTTCAGCAGGAGGTTCTGCTGCTGCCACCGATTTCCCCAAAACCCATCCCGTGACTGCTGCATTCCCTTGGTGATACAGGACTGTAGCACCTTAAATAATTTGTTAGACCTTCTGCAGGAGAATTATATAGCAAGAAGAATATAGCCTGCACACACGGCTGTCTGTCTGACATGAAAATCTGGTAGCACACCAACTGCTTCCTTCCCTGCAGTGCAGATTGACCGTTTTGAGGATACATACGCATAGGGGGTGATTTTGTGGGAGTACGTGTTGGTGTGGATGCAGCACTGAGTGAACGCAGTTCTATTAATTCTAAGGACACCCTGAGCCTAGAAACAATTTACTTTGATTTGTATCAAATTAAGAGAGCAAGCTAATGAGCTGTGTGGACCCAAGCTGGCTCAGATGTCTGTACCATCATCTACAGTGCTTTGGGTTATGGAGTCAGGGTGCTGAAGGGAGCAGTATGGGAATGTCTGAGTGGCTTGCACGGAACCAGCTCAGGTCCAGTGGGGCCAGAGCTGCATGTTGGATAATGGATCCCGAAGGCTTGCAGCTGAAGCAATTTGGCTCTTGAGATATGTTTCTCTGGTGCTTTAGTTGGGGTTTTTGTTACCCAGAGTCTCCCAGCCCCTCGTTACCCTGCGTGTAGATGTGTGCATGTGACAGGTCCGACACAATCCTGTCCCTCTGAGCGTGTGAGCAGAAGGGTGTTCAATTCAAACCACACTGTTGTGAGCCTTTGGTGAGAGAGGCAAAGTTGCAAGAAATATCCAAACGTTTCATTGCTCTCCTCCCACCACCCTCCTTCTCAGCTAGATAACAGACTTTCTAATTCCTAAGTTGGCAGAACCCCTCTGCTTTATTGCTGTTAATTTGCCTGACTTGCCGAATTTCTGCCGTTCGGTTTTCTAGTTGGCAATTAATCGCTCTGAAGCATATAAAGGGATTAAATGCATTTGGTCATCCCACTTTGGGAAGGCTGGGTGGCAGGGTGTGTAGAACAAGGACTTTTTATTTACGTGCCTGGCTCTCAGGAGCAGGGCAGTCCTCTCTACCTGCAGTAAAATGCCAGTTTGCTGATCAGTTGTTAGTTCCCAAGCATCATAGTCCTCATTGTGACATTTCCAGCTTCATGAGACTGTTGTGAGGGCAAGGTTAAGTTTGTAAACCTCTCTGAGACCTTGAAGGAGAAGCAAATAGCATTACTCTATGGTGTTGAAACTTAAAACTGTGAAGCAGTGTTAAAGGCTAAGCTAGATGAATGATACTCCAGGGACTGGAGGGCTATCGTTGCAGGTTATGTCTAAGCTGACATTGGGTTGTAGAAGAGGCATTATATTACACAATTGTCTCCACATGCACATGAAATGATGGGAGAAGATAATTTCTAGAAAATTTATTTTAAGCTTGTTTACTATGCAGCCTTCGCTGCTGGGACTGGCACTGTCAGGGGACGGGAAGAAAGGAAGAGTTGAAAGTAAAGATGTTCAACTTCCATCAAAGGCTTTGACAGAACAGTTTTCTTTGTGTAATTAAAAAGTTTTCACTGGAAATTTTGTTTCTGACTAATTTTATGGGTCAAATCTAGACAAACATCAAAGGCCTTTTGCAGGAACAAAGGTCACTGCATGGTTTATGGAGAAAGGGAACTTTTTTGTCAGGAGGAGGAGATGGCTCAGAGGCAGCTCCTAGAGTTAAGAAACAAACCACCAGTGACAGAAGTTTGGAAATCGATATAATATTGCAGGTTTCACATGCATCCTTCCAGTCAGGAGAGGTGGCTTGTGTCTTCTTGCTTTTCACCTTTGTGTGTTCAGTGCCAAGGTTCTTACGATTCCGTGGACTAGTTTGCAAAGCAGAAAATCATAATGCAGTTTCTTCTGCAGCAAAAGTATGCCTTCGGGTCTGTTGAATAATAAAGAGGATATATACTTTTATGTAACTGATACTTCAGCTCTGCTTTATTAACAAAGGTCATATTTCCATTTCTGCTTTCCAGCCATAATACAAAAACAACATCTTGGCTAGATCCACGGTGCCTGAACAAACAGCAGAAGCCTCTAGAAGAATGTGAAGATGATGGTAAGAGACTGAAAATAGTGAAATACTAATGTGTTTGGCCCGTTTCTATTTGGCCTTCTTCCTTTCCTTTTCCCCATTCCAATAACCCGTGTTCAGAAATACTTTAGAAAAATAAAGGCTTATCTGTAAGCACATAGAGACAATATCCGTTACATTGTAAAATCCCTGTTTGTGCCTGTAAGATAGCCATTGAGAGAGCAGATCTTTTAATAAAAATCAAAGAGGTGCTCGAAGTAAGGCTCCTCTGGTTTTGCAAAGGCATTTGAATAGTCACTGATGCTGAACAAGGCTCAAAGCTTTCTGACATGTTTGTTCCCTGGATCGCTGTGTAGGAGGAAAGCGACTGAGTCTCTGCGTGCTCCATTGTGTTCCGCTTCAACCACCTGCTTTACATGAATGGAAAGAGTTATATTGTTATTTCTTTGTTTGAGCAGGAATAACTCAATTGCTTCATTTCTACTGTTAAATTCTGACAGACCATTTAGCGTTATGATTGCAGAAAACAAATGCCATTTGAAAGTGTATTTTTTTGCCACTGAAAATTTACACTGAAGTAATTTTGTATTCCTTGAGATGTTGGAAATGCAAGCCACTGTCCAATACAGAACGACCAAATGTGGGACTGTGAGAGAAGGTTCTTTCCCTGCGTCCGTTAAGACATGCTGGAAGAAAAAGGGAATCATGATGAAAATAACTTGAATGTTTGGGAAAACCTGTGTAAAAGTTTTGGTTTACTGACCAGGAAAGGTGATGGTATTCTAACGTGTAATTTTGGCTAGCACAGTGCTATCATGGTAGACATATCTTAAAAATGGAAAGCTTAATTTTTCAGTGTTGGTGCTGTCCTTGTAAAATTAGTTTTTATAACGTGATTAACCTTCTACTGGCATGAGTCAGGCTCAATAAGAATTACAATTTTATTCCGGAAAAGAGTCAACTCAGTCCCTTTTACTGGTGGGTTCAAGCCTGGTCTCCAGAACTGCTCTTACTATTGTTGCACATGCAGTTTTTCAAACTCTGCTTCCTTTCACATCTGAGATTTTGCAGGATGTGAGAACTGGCCTGTACAGCCTTCACTGCTGCAATGAAGCAGGTCAACAACTTCATAGTGTGCAAAGCACCATACCCCCAAACCCCAGGGATGTGCAAAGCCCAGGCAGGAACATAGCGCAGCGAGCTGACGCCTGCTTCACATCCTTAGCAACTGGTGCCGTCTGTCAGGGAGCGAGCGGAGGGAGCTGGATTAATGAAGGCCTTGCTCTGCACCTAAAAATGGATATGTCAGTGGGTAATCAGAACTGGAACAAAATTAAATAGTAGCGTATGCAGGCAAAGCTCCCTCCTCCTTGCAGTTAAGCATTGCTGGCAATTTAAAGAGGAGGTTGCTAAGTCTTAGCATAGAGAGGTATAGTCTCTTTCAGAGGGTAGTTTTCTCTGAAACACAACTTGTGTCCTGGCTTTCACTACCATCAAGACTCCCACTACGTTGCCTGCCCCAGTGCAAGTGCCGCTGTGGGTCAGTGTGCCCTGTGCCGTGGGTCAGTGTGCCCTGTGCCGTGAATCAGCAGCAGTGGCTGAGCTCCTCTATTGAAGTTTTAAGTCTCCTCACAGAAGAGGAAGTCTTTTCCTTGTCCTCTTGGCAATTGTAATTATATACATTGGAATAATTTATTTTGTTGGGGTTAGAAACATACAGCTGGTATTTACGTATTTAATTAAGATCATAAATTTGCAGAGGAGTAGCATTTTTGTTTATCACATCCTTAAAATCAGCTAATTTCATTACACACCCGCATCCCCCACCCCTTCACTTCATTCACTAAGTTGCTCAGCAGTAGATATTTTTAACATTCACTAGTCAAACGAGTTGCTTCACGGGTACAGTGGTGCACGGCATGGTTTTGCTTGGCTCTCTGATCTTGCTTTACACATAAGAAGAGTTCTATAGCAGAAAACAATGTGAGCACAAAGAAGAGAGCAGGTTATTTTTACTGCATCGTAGAAGTCGGAGGGTTTTTGGCAAGGGTCACTGTTGGGGGTATTTCCACTGAAGTCAGTGGGACTCCTCCTGTGTTTTGTTTGTTCTGTGTTGTACGCGTGAGTTTTCAGGCTCAACCCCATCCTGTTTGTGGCTTTTATAAATGTCAGATGTTGTTTCAGATTTGTTTGGGTGCAGTTGCCTTGTGTTCTCTCTTTGTCAGGATATGTGTCCCTAACAAGTTTGTGGTTGTTTCCAGTTGTTTAGGCTGTCAAAGGAAATTGCAATTCATGTTTCATGCTAATGGTCCTGAACAACTGCTTTGGTAGAATATATTGCAAACAGGTCATGGAAGAGGGTTTTTTTTAGGTGTCCAAATTTTCTAAACCGATGTTGTGACACTACATCTTCTGTTTGCTTCTATCATTCATTTATGTGGCTTATACTTTACTGTATTAGGTCCAAGATTGGTTTTTTTTTACCATCTTTGTTCTGGTTTTGTCATCATCTTTCATTTCCAGACTACATTATTATTATTTATAGGCTAAGCAATACTTTAATCATCTGTGTCACTGTTAACTTATGAATATGGAGCAGATAATGATAAATGGAGCAACAGTGAATATTGATGGCTCTGTGTATTTGAAAAATTATGTGATCTTTGTCCCAGGTGCCTCACTAAAACTGGTGCATTCCCATATATGCCTCACCCGTGCATCTGGACTTTGGTGTAGGCCTCTGCCTCCCATTAAACAGGGTGCTTTGCCTTTGTGTCTACCTTAAATCATCTGAGTAGTTACAGTAAAGTCAATCAGACCTTGTATGCACATAAATTTAGCTACTTTCTTGAAAACCTTGCTACATTAGTTATTATTTAGATACAAGGTTTTCCTCTCAGATTCCTTCATCAGTATTCAGGCCTGGCCTTCTGATGGATCCGTGTGTCTACAGAACTGATTGCAAAGGTCGGACCATGCAGATCTGAGGGAGAAGCTTCGCTACAGCGAGAGCAACACAAATGTATTACTTTGCCATATCAAGCTGTGGCATGGGAGTAGTCAATTGATGTGGATATTTAGAGAATGCAAGAACCAGTTCTTTCATTATCTGCATCAGATCCATCAATATTCTAATCACTAACGTGTGATAAATGGTACGCTTGGGCTCTGTCTGTAGAAAATTAGTGCCGGTTCTGCTGTTTGCTGTAGGGAATTTCTTGCTTGGTGCTGGTATCTGAAATTTTCTTTTAATTTTTTCTGTCTCATTTACTGCTCTTCCCTTGGAGAAGAAGGGGTACACACGGAGGAACTGGACAGTGAACTAGGTAAATCATCCATCTCTCGTTTTAATGTTTGACTTCAACTGCACTGTTTTAAGCTTTTAATTACTTTCTCCTTTGTATCATTTTGCATCTTTCAGTTTTTTTATTTAAACAAGCCTAATTTATCAGCAAAACTTCCCTAGCACACAAAGCATTAACCTTACCATAGTAGCTTCAGATTGACAGTGTTTTTCTTACTGATTTGGTTTGAAGAAAGCTGGAGAGCCTTAATCGTGAAAAGTGTGTTCAAAGGTGCTTCCTCCTGGACCATGCAAAAATCAGGGGCTTTTCCTCTGGCATCGCTGGCTCCAGGATGAAGTTTATAGGTGCCAGAGTTGAAATCGACTAGCTAACGATGCTTTTTCTGTGGGGCCAAAGACATTTCCCAGACAAGAGAAGCAAAGTGAGATTTAAGTGTTACATAGGAGGTTTCTGCTGAGCTTGTGAGTGAAACAGCTGAAAATTCTGCTCAGTGGGTGATTTTATAAACAGATGATTTTCAGTGATGTGGTGCACTTTTATTTGCTGCATCTTTCTGTGAAGAATGTTGTCTTGCTATCTCAGCGGTGCTCATTCTGCTTATACTAATGGTAGAGGTAGTTGTTATTTGTGTTCAGCTATGCTCTACTGCACTTGGAAAGCTGAAAGGCATAAGAGGTTGCACAGGATTTTATTTCCACTAGGTCTGTTATTGCTTTTAAAGAGGACTGTATTTACGGTTTATAGTTCTGCGTACGGGAGGATTGTATTACCAGGGAATTAACCTCTGGTTTCTGTAATGACTCGCAAGTAAGTGTATTCTACTTCCCGCTTCTGTGTGATTGATACAACATCAGCAGCCAGCAGCTATTGCATGGACTTTTAACACTACTCCAGGAACTGTTCTTCTGGATAATATGCCTGGAAGAGTGTTGGGGGCCTAACTTTGTGCAAGAATTTGAAAGAAATAATGATTTCAAGAAGAATGCAGTCATTTTAGTGATACATTGCCATTACACGCTGCTCATACGGTAATCAGCAGCAAACCAAGAGACGTCAGAAGTTAGGTGGACACTTGCCAACAACCTGCAAAGATTTCTCATGAGAGTCTTCACAAAGGGTGACTCAACATAAGAGAGAGGTTAAAAAATTCAGGGTGATGTCAAAGGCAGTAATGAAATGGAAATGTTCCTTCCTTTCAGTCTGATATCAGGTTCTAGTCCAAGAGAAGAAGAGCTGAAAAAACAGATGCAGGGAAACTCATTAATTGATAAGCCTGACCCCAGGTCTACAGGCACTTACATACACGAGTGTTTTGTTGGACCATCATGAGATGTTCCCTCTGTTTTAATGCAGATAAGCTTATTGAGCTCATAGCCCATCAGTGTACTGTTGAGATTTGCCAGTGCTGCAGTGTAAAGAGAGAGATTTTCAAATGTCTCAGCTGGTTACAGCAGCTGGGGGCATGAAAACATGTGGCCTATTCGCTAACCCTACTCGTGGTTAGTATAAACTGGTTGGCACCACGTATGTAGCTCCAGAGCTTATTAACAGTTTCTGTTTGGAATATAAGAAAATTGAAGCATGTGCACATATTCTTGTTTTCTAATGAGGTGGGTTGAATATGGAGTAACAGGTCACCTCTTTTTAACAGAAGGTTGTATGAAAGGACACAAAAATTTAACCTTTAGAGTAGAATTTGACATGTTTAGGCAGATCCTTCTGGCCTTGCAGGGAGCACTAAGAGCTGAATATCCTAGGTCACCTCCAGCTCCTTTCAAGTGATGTGTGGGTGCCACTGAAATACCTAGTGGTTCAATAAGTTCTTTTTTAGGAATCCATCCCATAGCATCTCAGTAGGAATCCGTGTTTTTACACCAAGCTTGTAAAATTGGATATGTGTCTACACATATCCAGTCAGTGTGTCAGTACACACTGACAAATGCTCTGGACTGCAGAATGCTGCATGGATGTACCAAAAGAAAAACCATATGGCTCACTTGGGTCCCTAATAATGCAAAATGCTTTTGGAAATCTTGTATTTGTGATAAAAACTAATGCTCTGGGTCATCTTCAGTTTGGCAGGAGAGGTAGAGAAGGGAGATGAATAATTTAAAGCCACTTGGAAGCTAGACTGTGTGACATGGCTATGGAGAATATTACCTTACGCTTTAGGGAACATTCAGAGGCTTTTAGAAGTCAGAAAGTGCATCTGTGTGTGTAATCAACAGGTAATGTGTGGAAAGCTGCAGTTTTGTGCATTATTACTTCTGAAAACATGGAGATGTATTCCTTAAATGGAAAGCTGCAGAGATAGAAACCTGATGTGATACCATTTTCAAATGTGTTGGTTTTCTGACTTTGTGAAAATCTTTTAAAGCAAAAGAATAAATAAAATCTAATACAAAAACTTTTTGCACACAGAACAAAGAAAAAAAAGAAAGTTTAAAATTTAAAAATAGAAAACACTTAATTGTCCAAAACAGACAAAAGATATTTAGCAGGAAAAATTGTGGAAAACTCATTTTAAGGCATTTGTGCATTACTTCTCTCTTCCCTCATACAGTTTTATTTTTCTTCTACCCCCAGCTTGGTCTCTTTAGCATTCTACTTTCACCGTAGTGCAAAGGATTTAATGGCTGCCACAACTTGTGATTTTCCCAATTGCATGTTAGGTCTTAATTTAATTGTACTGAAAATCTTTAAGCCCCACAGTGTTTTCACCAGCCAGGACTCCTTTGTAAACCTGAGAGTTCCCTCTGGGACAAGACTTCTGAGACTGGCCTTTAGCTGTCTAACTTTTTCTTGCATACACTTGTAAAGTGTGAAGGAGTATCTGTTTCTGAAGTGTTCAGTATTTTCATGCCCAAAAGTTAGCACTGGCTTGCATTTGATTGATTATGTCTCAAGGAATCCAAAGATGTTAAACCCAATGAGGATAAAATAATGATAAGAATGTAAAACCTACCTTATATCTGCAAAGAAAGGATGTGTGGAGCAAAACCCATGAAATTTTATTTTATCTCATCTCCAACCAATTCTGAGCACAAGCATAAACTTTGAGTAATTACTCCATGGGTGTTTGTATAGATTCTGTTCATCTCCAGTCTGGAGAAATTTCTATCCTTATGGTAAGATAGCTGAAATTTGTAATACAGAACTAGATGTTACATTTATTCTAATTAATGGGCCACTGTTGATTGTATTGGCTCATCAAGTGATGCCATTAATGAAAATAAATCTTTGCATTTAATAATAAGCAAACATAGATTATTTATTATCAGTCTTGTCAATTTAGTGATAAAGTTTGAGGTATTATTTTGCATGGGGTATTTGAATGTGTGTTATATGACTGGCTTTTATTGTATTTTATTATTTATTTATTTAAATGAATGTGCAGAGTCTGTGGGACCACACTTGCACAGTCCAGATAGCATGGCAGAGCCTTCTTTCGAGATGATTCACAGCCTTGCACAAACACACCACTCTGTATTGTTAATAGGATGATTATTTCGGTACCCACAGCCAAAGGGAACATTGTGTTTAA
Organism: Porphyrio hochstetteri; assembly: GCA_020800305.1. NCBI lineage: Eukaryota > Metazoa > Chordata > Aves > Gruiformes > Rallidae > Porphyrio > Porphyrio hochstetteri. Next base: position 11,176,300 of record CM036916.1, on the reverse strand, counting down.
AAGAGTGGGACAGGGATCAGGCCCTTAAGTAATACATACAGCTTTAATAACCCTCAGTTGGATGCTGAAGTGATTTTATTACATTCACTAATTATAGTTAAAGTACTATGTGCAGTCTAGAAAATCAACAGGAACAAAAGTGGATACGTTTCCAAATGTTAATTTCATCTTCAGAACTGTTTTTTTGTTAATTATGCTAATTAAAAAAGGAAATCTTTGTTACATGTGATTATGGCAATATGTGTTTTTACATTAAGCGCTAGGCAGTGAAATACATCTGTGTGTGCCAGCCTCACTTGGGTGGATTCCATATGCCAGGCGTTTACGTTAACTTCACATTGTCCTGTTTCAAGATGTGCTTTCCCATTGGGCTTTGTCATGGCAAAGTGGAGTGTAAATCCCATAGAAAGGAGTCCAAAAACCCTGCTTTTTTCAGCAGCATAAACGGCTCAGCCCTGGTACAGGAGAGGAAAGTGGTCTCTCTGTTAGTGCACTACAATTCCTTGCCATAATCTCACCCATCTTCATAAGGTGGCACTAAAACGCCTTTGGCCTGTTGCCTGCATTGACTTCCACTGCAGTGCCTCCATCCAGGGCCACTCTGCCCTTCATGGTCAAACCAGGAGGGTACTTGAGGCACTGGCAGAAAGGAAATTTATCGATTGTTTGTTCATTTAATGCAAAAGGCAAATCTAAAATGGCCTGGCATGGGCATCTTCCCACTGATTTGCTAACCCAGCACTGGTGGGACAGGCTATGATGTTGGTGCTGTGCTATGCCAGCCTTAAAAGGAGGCTGTGATCATTCTGAAAAGTATTCAAAGCAAATGCCAAGCTACCGATGAGTTTTGCTCGCTGAGCATGAGCAGCTACCCGTCAGAAAACCACTGCATTGGAGGCTTCAGTAATGCTTTTTCTATTTCCAGAGTTGCCTGCTGGTTGGGAGAAAATTGAGGATCCCGTATATGGTGTCTACTATGTAGAGTAAGTGCTGCTTTCCGGCTCTGATTTGGCTGTTGGGTGGAGGAAGGCTTTACTCTGTGGTGGTCTATGTGCTTTGTAGCATCTCATACCAAGGAGGAGGAGACCCTGGTCCCTATATGGGCTGAGGGATGCCATGGGGGCTGGGAGAGACAACCCTGCCTTGCCATTCCCCGACCTCTGGTGGGCTCTGGGAGCAGCACCCTGGGTGGGGGTGGGCTCGGCAGGGACAGCACCCTGGGTAAGCTCCAGGGGAGACAGGAGCACCCCTCAGTCAGGGCATGCAGGAGCCCCAGCACCTCACAAAATAGTTGTGAGCAGGTATGCAATTAACTGAGCTTGATCCCTGCTGTATAGTGCTGTGATCAAAGTATGAGTGGGCAAAGCAGACCTACAATTTGCTTAGAAATCAGGAAACACTCAAAAGGAGGAATAGCTGAGCCTGTGTGACCAAACCGCCCTGGCAGAGGCTCTTGCATCAGGATGTGTTGTGAATAGAATTACAGGTTTAATGGGGCTCTCTCTGGAATTAGAACAGCTTCTTCTTTATCTAGATGTCAGATCGCTCCCTTGGGAAACCAGAGATCTGAGTTTTGTTTCATCACTGACCCCATAAAATGAATTTTTAATGATGTGTATATTCCTGTCTAGCAGAATGGCTTATGATAGCCCTCAGAATAGACATGGAATACAGCTTCTGTCTGCTTTGGCTCATTTCTGACCCTACCATCTGTGCCTAGGGAAACAAGGTTAGCAAACTGTGTAATTATGGCTTGACATTTATTTACCAAAGACATCAAGAATATTTTTTGGCTATTAAATGCCATGCCAAGAGGTCTTTCCTGCATTTTTTTTCCTGACACTTTTTGTATACATGCCCATTAGTTTTGTGGCATTCCTTAGTGATGAAATTAAATAGAAAAGTAGCAGCAATAAGTCTTAAGTTTATTTTACTTACTACATGTAAGCTAGCATGGCAGTTCTAATTTGAACATTTGTTTCTGTCCCTCCCAACTCAGGCACTCTGTTACTGCATAATATTTTTTATTGAGAAATGACTGTATCATGAAAAAGTTTGTATCATTTTTAAAGTAGTTATCACTTTTTTCTTAACGTTCTGAAGATATCTTGAAATTGGAAATCCTTTCCACAACTCGTTCTTTTCTATTTGATTAGTTAAATACTTTTCCTGTGTTCTAATAATTGACCTTTAGCAGAAAAAAAATACCTGAATATAACTATCTAGAATGGCTCTATCGTAATTAGTTGAAAAAGTGGTTGGTTGTTCATTCGTGGGAGGGAGGTTAATAAAGATGTGTGGGATGAAACACAATAAAATAGCAAATCCTTAATAGTAAACTTTGCTTTGGATACAGATGGGCTTTAAGCCAACATCATTTTTTTTTTAAGGTCTGCCTGCTCCTCTGCTGTAGCAAAATCACTGTTGAAAAATTGCACTTGGGGGGGACGGTTGATGAGCAGCTCATTTTGGCTGCAGCCATCAGGCGCAGAGTCCCCAGACTTCTGCCCCCACCACCCTGGGATCACCCTTTAGTTTCATAAAATGCTTAATCCTCTATGGACTGCATTGCTTGTTGCCATGTTTGGGGTTAGGCTGCTTTTTATTTTCCCTTTTCCTGAGATTGCTAAAAAGTATGAGCTCTCAATATCTTGTACAGGGTCAAAAGCTGCCTAATGGCCCTCCAAGGACGACAGCTGAAGTTTCACCAAATGCTGGTTTCCATTGGGAGCATTTGCAGGTGGCTAATTCGGAATATTTGATCCGTTTGTAGCACAACTTTTCAGCTCAGGTATTTTTAAGACACCCTGGTAACAGTATGCATTGATCAGATAGCTGACAGCTGTTACCAGTTGTTGGGGTTTTTTATGGATTTTTTGTTTGGTTAGTTTTTTTTTGGGGTTTTTTTAAACTCCAATGAGCCAGGGACTGACCACACCTCTGGAAATCTGATTAAAGCAGGGATGATATAGGCATGTCTTTTAAAATGTGGTCAGGCAGAGCACCTTTTCTGCTTTAATCTCATTTTTCACAGATAGATCGTTAATGTTTTGGAAGGAATTAGCTGTTCCTATTCAGACATCATATCAGCACTGGAATCCACTTGTTTTCCTAAATAATGCATTTTGGCACGACTAGGCAAGCCTTGCTCCACATACACAGCAGCTGTTGGGTTTGTTTGGTATCTTACTGCTTTCCTCAGAGCAGTTTCATGCCTGGCTGTCACTCCTGCTTGTCACAAAGGGTTTCCTAATTTATTGCTCTCTTTCATCTCCAGCCACATCAACCGGAAGACTCAGTATGAAAACCCAGTTCTGGAAGCAAAGAGGAAGAAACAGCTTGAGCAACAACAGCAGCCACCAGAAGGTTGGCACCACCGAGGGCGCGATGGTTGGGGTTTTCGTGAGGGGACATGCCCTCTCTTGCCTTCTCAGCACCACGCCATTGTAGTTGTCCTCCCTCAAAGGGCCTTAGCATTTAAAGGCAAAATGATGTGCCTAGGAAAGGTTGTGTCTGCCCTTCATATAAGGTGCAGCAAAGGAGAAAACACGCATCATACAACTACCTGAACATAGCAGCTTCCTCCCGGTAAAGGGGAGAGATTTGTCTTATATTGTCCTTTATTTCTGGAAAGTTTCTCGGCTTCCTAGAAACAATTTAAACACACATTTTCCTCTTTAATCTGCACCATCAAATTACTAACTGTAGCTGGTGTTGTTCCAGTCTGCACTGGGACTCAAAGGCTGTCAAAGGGGATGAGGAGTGGGCCTTTACATATGCACTAGACAAACCCTGCAGCAATCTCAAAAACCCACTTTTTTTGTTTTCCTTTTTTCCCCCCCCCTTTTAATCTTTTTTCTTTCATTTTAAATGTATTGTTCTTCAAATGCAGCCCAACTGTGGTTTGGGAACCTTCATAGCTTTCACATCAGGTTATTTCACAAGAGTTACTACCCAAGGGGAGAATAATTCAGGCTTCCACATTCCTCCTGCATGATCACTTAGATGTGAATCAAGTTCCTTGTTTGAGTATGAAGTAGGGTGTCCCAATAAATGGATCAGTTGACCTGGACATAGAGAGTCCCCCAGAATGGTTTTTGGACATCCCATTCATTTTATTCCCTCTATCCCATTACTCTGTTTCCTCTCTTTGCCATGCTTCTCATATTTCCTCTGCTTGAACCCCCTCTCCTGGTGTGTGTACGTGCAGGAGCTCATAGTGCTGTTGTGAAACGAGTAACATTTCCCTCTCTGTCCTCTCTAGAATGGACAGAGGAGTGTCCATCTCTCCCACCTCCCGCTGCTCCAAACCATGTTTCAAACAACCAAGAGGCAGCTCGGGAAGCACCAGTGCAAGGTAACAACCTTGTTAAACCAGTTGTAAAAGTGCAACAAGGTTTTTTTCCTGAGAATAAAATTCCCTCAGCTACACATAAAGGGACTACCTACATGACTACTGTCACACATCAGGACCCTTTTATCAGAATTCCCATAGATTTTGAGACTGGTTGGTTTGAGATGACATTTGTTGCCAGATGCAAGAGGCAAATGAGATCTCCTGCATCAAAAAAGCAGTTTGGTTCTTCTCTGTGTAGAACTGCAAGTCTTTTAACAGGCATGGTGAAAACATGGGGTACAACACTGGTGGAATTTAGCAGCAACTTCGCTGGATGCAAATGCAAGTAGGAGGAGACCCTTTTCTACAGAGCTGTTTGGATATGTGAGGATTAGGCTTTGACACCTTTTAAACTCTGCTGAGTTTAGAACATGACTTTTACAATGAGATCTAGCACAGAGATTTTTCTGTTCTCACAGGTTGACATTCCCTCCCAAAAAGCTGCACCAATCTCACCATATTACACTGTGATTAAAGGCACAGGTGTGCATTAGCATGGCAGTATTTTAGTTTGAGAGCCAAAGCTGGTGTCATCCCATGTCTGCATTCCTGGGCAGGTAGAATTTCATGTTAAAGTAGTTTGAGAGCCCTGGAAACTGGTCAGCATGTTCGGGTGCTGGGATGCACAGAGCTTGTCAGAGCTGTTTGGCAGGGCCTTGGTTTTCGAGAGCTTGGGTGCCTTGGTTCCATTTGTGACTTCTGAGCAACCAGGTCCTGATTCTGCTACAGATGAGTCTGGCTTGCAACTTTGTGGATTTTCCTTTTTGTGTGCTTCCAAGCACATATCCAGATGAAAATTTGGAGAGGGGGTTGGAGCTGGGGGGAACGCCAGAAGAGGGAGATCCTCCGGCATTCAGAGAGCTCTGCAGAGCTACCTGGCCTCTGTACTGAACCTTTCTGTAGTAATGGAGGGTGAAGAGGCACAAGCACCTTGGCCACACATTAGGGGCAAATTACATCATGTTTCTGAAAAATTGGAGTTGAAGCTCCTCTGGGAAGTGCTGCGTGAGGAGGGCATGATAATGGGTCCAAATACTGCGGAACTACTTTGAAGTTGTACATGTGTACAACTTCTTTGGGCTATTAAAACCTTATTTATTAGTGTCAGTGGTCTGTGTATAGCCAAATGCTCACAGACTACTCGTTTGTCTTAAAAACCTAACCAGGCAGAACAGGAATGGTTCCTCAGTGTGCAGCGTGAGCTGAAATGTTGCCAGATCAGGTTGCCAGCAAGGGCAGAGACTTCCACTTATACCTGTTGCAGTATAAGCACTCTCTGGTTAAAAGTGGTTGTAAGTAGGCTTCATCTTTTGCTATATCTAAATCATGGGGCAAACAAGTGACATCATCCTGGTCTATAGGTGCCAGAGGCTAGGGAAGGTGAGAGAGGGGGTCTCCGGCTGGAGCACATCACCCTGGGAACAGCTGGTGGGAGGGGGCTGGTGCCGGGGGCTGGGAAAGACTCCCTTGATCTGCAGGTCAGCCATGATTTCCCAAAGTGAGCCTGGCCATGGTGCTGCTGTCCCCGGGGCGCCTTTCCCACCGTGAAGAGACAGAGAGGGTTCTGTGGTGGGTGGCACCTCATCAGCCCTTCCAAAACAGACGTGCCGAATCTGACAGCTCCAGCATTATCCCAAAGGGTATTAGAGTACATTACAGTAACCCAGACTTACAGCAAGCAAAAATGCAGGAGCTCTGGGGATCATACCGTGACCACCAGGCATGTAGTGTTAGACATTTTATCAGAGTGCCCCAAAAACGCTGGTCCTCCTCGGGGAGACATCCAGGAATGCCACCTTTGCCTTTTTAACTCCTACACTGTCAGGCTGGAGTAAAGACCAGCCATGCATCTATGCAGGATAGTGCAAAGAACCCATCATGGGGGTGACATTAGAAGCCTCACTCATCTCTGCCCCACTCCTGACTGCCAGCCACCAAAATTTCACACAGCGTTACAGAAGAGCATTAGCCTGTCTCAGCACCACTCCACGTGACATGTCCTGGCACCTGCTGATGATTCCTCCTCTCTTTCATTCCTTCCTCTTCCTTTCTCAGTGCTGCTCCCTCTTCTCTCGCTCCCCATTTGCAGCAGCTGTTTCCAACTTCCCTGGCCCATGTCTCATGCCCAGGGGTTTCTGTCTCTCCCACTGATGGCACTGCCAGTGGGCATGTGGGTACAAAGACCCTCCTTGTGCCCCTGGCACCGCTGTCCCAGATGGGGTTTTGTAGATGCACTCATTTAAAATGTGATCCCCTCCCAGATGCTGTAGGTGGGACACATCCTGTGGTGTTGCTATCCTGTTTGCCTGCATTCACAGGCAGATGCCAGCAAAGTGTGCTTGTTCTGCTTGTCTTTTGAACCAGAAATCAGCAGAGGACCAAGCCCTGCTGCACACTGCCTCTCAGCCATGTTGGGTACCTGAGACGCAGAGTTATACTTTGATAGCTGGGACTTTTTTGCAGTGTGGGGGCTGAGCAGAGCATCTGCCTATGGTACATGGGATTACTCTGTTCCTGTGCTGCCCTTCAAAGGCAGAAGACTGCAAGTCCTCATGCTGCCCCCTCATCAATAATCTTCAAATATACTTTTTATTTTCCTTCCTTCTTTCCCCCAGTCAAAGGCTTACAAGTCTCAAATCCCCTCACTCTCCCTCAAGGTCTCCTTTCTGAACACAGGCCCATGGCAATGCTGCCGAGGTTTTTGAAAGTACACTGCTGATCCTGGAGCTGTCACCAGAGGGCTTAGTGGCGCAGTCTTTTCCCCTCTAAGCATTAAAAACAATTAAAAGTGCAAAGGTGTTTAGTGTTGGCACTGTGAAGTACAGCGAGCATGATTCCCTTTCCGAGCCTGTGCAACATGCTTTGCAAGGATGCGCTTTTGTCTTTGGAGCGCCTCGTTCCCTCTTAACTGTGCTCCCAGAGAGCATTAACAGCCCTCTAGCACAACCACCCTGGATGGGGCTGCTCTTTGATCTGTACTTCACGTCCTGCAGTGTTTCATCCACAGCAGGCAAGGAAAGAGGAAAGATTTCAAATACTGTCTGAAGAACAACATCAGCGTCCTCCTCTTTTTCACTGGAGGAGGTCACAGGGTGATAGTGATGGTGGGGTGGGGAATTTACTGTAAAAGGTTATGCCAGAGCTCAGAAGTTGCTTTTTGCTTGGTGGGTTGGGAGAATGCCAAGTGCTGAAAATTGTAATGAATCTCCTTCCAGCAGAAGCTCTTGCTGCAGATTCCTTCCATCGGGAGGTATTTGTGCTGCCCCTGTCTCATAGAATCATAGAACCATAGGGGTTGGAAGGGACCTCGAGATATCATCGGGTCCAACCCCGCTGCCAAAGCAGGCGCCCTAGCTCATATTGCACAGATAGGCATTCAGATGGCGCTTGAATATCTCCAGAGATAGAGACTCCACCACCTCCCTGGGCAGCTTATTCCAGTGCTCTGTCGCCCTCACTGTGAGAAAGTTCCTCCGCATGTTGGTGCAGAACTTCCTATGCTCTAACTTGCAGCCATTGTCCCTTGTCCTTTCCCCACAGACCACTGAAAAGGGGCTGGCCATTTCCCCCTGCATCCCATGCTTAAGATATTTAAGCACTTCAGGACCAAGATAAGACACGTATCTAAGTCAGCATTGCCAGCTTTAATATATTCCGTTCCGTAAACCAACATGTTTTCCCCTTTGTAGCCGTGAGGCTTTGGTGTGCACAACTGCAGCTAACGAAGCACCAGGTACTAGGGTTTTTGCTCACTCTTTTTACTGCATGGTTGGATCCAAGGAGACAGGTGGAGTGCGATGAGGTGAGAGGATGCTGGCGTGCTGTTCAGTCCCATCCCAGCACACCGCTGTTTGTCTGTGTACTTGTTAGGGTGGGGAGGGGCAGAGGAAGAACAGATCAAACGCTCTTGCCTGCCTGTTTATAGTTTTTCCAAACTTCCTACACAGGAAAGCCTTTTTTTACACGAAACCCTTCTGAGTTGAAAGGGAAGTTCATCCACACCAAGCTAAGGAAAAGCAGCAGGGGTTTTGGCTTCACCGTTGTTGGAGGAGATGAGCCGGATGAATTTCTTCAAATCAAAAGTTTGGTGCTTGATGGCCCCGCAGCGCTGGATGGCAAAATGGAAACAGGTATCAATGCTTTAAATCAAAGTCACCACCACCACTTTGGTTTATGTTTTTACAGCTGGTTTTATGTGCAGTTTATAAAGGACTGTAGTCTTCATCCCCTTTTTGGGAAAAGGCATTTAGCTTTCCCATCAGCGAGCAGGGAAGTGAGATACATTGAGGAGTACGTTCAAAATCTTACAGCAAGGCACTTCGTGTGCTGGAATTTCACCTCAGGTGTTAAAATATCCAGCTGGGGCTCTGCCAGCTCCTGCAGAGAGGAGCCAGCAGTTGTGGGATCCACATCAGGCTGCAGGTTGCTGCTCCTCTGCGGCAGCAGATGCTGTGTTTTTGTAGGGGTGCATTACTCCGTGCTTGTGTATCTGCCATGCTGCTCACCTCATCTCCCAAGCTACTCCCAGGGGATGAGCGGAGGAGTAGTCTGGTTTGCATTTCCTTGCTTAGAGATGCCAAAGGCTAATTTGTTGTGTCAGAGATGAGGCCCAGTGTGATGAAATCGTGTTAGGATTCATCTGAGGTCCCAACTCCTCACTTGCAGGTAGAGCTTCACAACATTAAACATCCCTCTGTTGTAACCCCAGTGTTAAAAAATGAATCAGAACTTAATTGATACCTAGATTTCAGGCCGAAACGTGGCTGAGATGTGAGACGTGATGATATGTTTGAGCAGTTGGTATCTGAGAGCCTTCTGTTAGAGCTCTCATGTGCTCTCACTTTTGTTTCTATTGTATGTCAGTGTAGCGCAGTGTGTGACGCTGAGAGCTGGGCTTCCAAATAGCTGTTAAATGGGCCATATATTGTCACTGGAATTTATTAAAGTTTTTCATGAGTTGATTCCATTTTCACTTCAGAAAATGTTCATGTACATCAAGGCTTTAAGGAACGAATCCATTGAGTACAGATACTTCTTGCCTTCCTAAGTGTCACTGCTCCTTTTCCTTGCACAGGTACTTAAATGCTGCTGTTTGCAGTGGTACCTGTGGTGGCTGGGGATGAGCTTGAAGGCTCCTCACCCTCCCAGGGTGCACAAAACATACATGGTTGGTGTATCTGTCTGTATCCTCTACAGGGGACGTCATAGTCAGCGTGAACGATACCTGTGTGCTGGGGCACACTCACGCTCAAGTTGTGAAAATCTTCCAGTCCATCCCCATCGGTGCCAGCGTGGACCTTGAACTGTGCCGAGGCTACCCCCTGCCCTTCGATCCTGACGATCCCAACACAAGCCTGGTGACATCTGTGGCAATTTTGGACAAAGAGCCAATCATTGTGAATGGGCAGGAAAATTATGACTCCCCGGCAAGCCACAGTAGTAAAACAGGGAAAGTAAATGGCACAAAGGAAGCGAGACCCAGCAGCCCGGTTGAGGTCTCCTCCAACGGACCCCATGGTTACCCCAACGACACAGTCTCTTTGGCATCTTCAATAGCAACACAGCCTGAACTCATAACTGTGCATATAGTGAAAGGGCCTATGGGCTTTGGGTTTACTATAGCAGACAGTCCCGGTGGGGGCGGCCAAAGAGTGAAACAAATCGTGGACAGCCCGCGGTGCCGCGGCCTGAAGGAGGGTGATCTTATAGTCGAAGTCAACAAGAAGAATGTGCAGAGTCTCACTCACAACCAGGTGGTGGATATGCTGATTGAATGTCCTAAGGGAAGCGAAGTCACGTTGCTGGTGCAGCGAGGAGGTAAGTTTTCAAAAACTGCTTCAGAACCTTTCGTCTTGAAATTTTAAAAGACCTGCTCTCTTCATCTTCTCTGTAGAAATGGCTTATGTCCTAAGGTGTAGGAACTGCCCCACGCTGGCAGTTGTCACATCATGTAGATGGTTAAATGACTTTTTGATGCTGCACTGGGAGGAATGTGCATGTAGTTCCCACACGCAACATGCACTGCACACATCTTCTGGTCGTGCACAAAAGGGTGGTATGGGTACACGTGGTTATACCTTTACTTACATAACAAACCCTGATCCTCATGCTCATAAGACTTAATTATTTTAAATAGAACGTGGACATTTGTTGAGTTGTTGTGGGAGATGGAAGAAGCTGGTAATACGTTCTGTACTTTGCAGTCTTCAAAATCAGATCTCTAATGACTTTTCACTGTTGAAGGGTTACACCTGGGATACATTTGGAAGTGGAGGAGAGAATTTAAACTTCTCCAAGTTGTAAGCAGTTGAAATGTTACTTCTGGACATGCTTATCTGCTGCAAAACAGGGAGCTGGGCTCACTATTGGTCGCATTCCCCAGAGGCCACCAGCAGTACAAAAACTCACTACAGACAGTATGTCTGCATCCAGCATGGGAGCATGGACAGCGAGTGACCTGTACATGGGGTCAGTCCATCCACAGGAACTCTTTCCCTACACATAGTGAGTGTAAAGCAATCTGAGGTAGCACACCCCACCTCCATAGCATGCTTTTAGTCCATGGATTAAAATTACTGGAGGAGTTAGTGTCAAGATCGCAGGGACAGTCCATGTTAGCTGTTAAAAGCAAAGCTGAGAGCACAGGGGTCAGCTCTCCCTCCCTTTGCCCTGGCATCTGCGGCAGGGATTGGAGACAGGCAAAGACCTGGGCCCCACTGTGCTCCCTTCCCCATGCAGTGCTTTTTTAGGGAGTGTGTTGGTGCTCAGCACCTTGCAGGGCTGAGCATGCTGCAGGGACAGAGTTAAGCTGACAAGTAGGTGCTGAACCCAGCCCCCAGCCAGCCCTGAGGAGGACAGTTTGATATAGAAGTACTTTTCTGATGGCTTTTCTAAAGTGCTTTGATTAGTTAGCAACAAAAGGCAGTCTGTTTTAAGGGGGGACAAGCCACTTTCTGAATTTGCAACTCTGGTTTGTTTTTAAAGACCTGTTTGAAGGAATTGAGGACACTGATTCTGCCATTAATAGCAGCTCTGGAGAAAGCACTGCCTTTCTTATACTCCTTCTTTTCCAAGTGTTTACTGTGTTTTTTGCATTTTGATAGTAAATTAAAAGCTAGAGAAGAGAATAGATTAAGAATTCTCCAGTGTTCGAAGTGTGAGTTTCTTAAAGACTTTCAATACTTGAGAGGTTTAAAAAATGCACTGCATTCTCATGATTAATATATGTACTATGGAGAAAATATGGTTGGAAGAAAAATAGCAGCTATTATTAATCCTCCTAGAGAGCGCATATATATCTGGTAACACCATACATTAATTATTTGAATTGTGGCTGACATTTAATAATCCTCCCTATGCCTTGAAGGCATAATGAAAAGATTTGATGAGGAAATAAAAGCATAGTTTTAATAAGATAGTAAATAGCTCCCTGGTAATCATGCTGAATCTCTCTCTTCTTTTATTTAATCGAGATACTAACCACATGTTGAGCATTTGCTATCACCTTCCTTCATAGATACCATATCTATCTCCTTGAACTGCCTCTCTCCCTCCTTCAAGGTCCTGACATTTCCATCTGAGCATAGAGCACTTGCAGTTCCAAATTTCACGCTCTTGTGGTACAGGACTCGGTAACTGTGGTGGCCCTGGATCCACAGTTAATCACTGAAACACATTTTTCTTCACATCCCAGAAGAAAACTGGACTGAAAGGTGGTGGCTCAGAGGCTGAGCAGAATAGGGGCAGCAATAGTAGCCCCGGAATGAAAACCAGTCAGGTTTCATAGAATCATAGAATGCTCTGGGTTGGAAGGGACCTCAAAGATCATCCAGTTCTAACCCCCTCATGGGCAGGGACACCTTCGCTAGACCATGTCACCTAAAGCCACATCCATCCTGGTCTTGAACACTCCAGGGATGGGGCGAGATGCAGCTTGTTGTAACACACCCAGCCCTCAGTGCTGCTGCACGTGGGTCCCTTCTCCCTTAACTTTACCTCCTGTTACCCTGTCAAGTCTTTTATCAGAAGTACCATCCCCAGACAAGGTACAGCTATTTATTTTGGTCCGATTACGGAAATGTATTTGGCTCCCATGTGATGAGCTCCTTCAGGGCTCTTGAAGCAGTTCTTGCTTAGCTTCACTGTCAGTTGTCCTTTCCTCCTCCTCCCTCTGGTGTCCAGTGAAGAAAATGCTCAGATGCTGTCAGGCATCCTTGCGTTAGCCTAACATTTGCATTCAGGCAGGCTTTTCATAAAGCATCCCTGCAACACTAAGGCTGGTGTGCAGAGCTGTCGAAAGGATTTGTCAGAAGTGATTACTAATCATGCAGAAAAATATCAGAAAGAGATGTGTAATATACAGGAAAAGCTCTGCCTGCTCCAAGCTACTGGTGCGTTCCCAACAAAGAGGTTTAATTGTTAAAATGCAAACCCAGAGCTGCGTGGAGCAGCCTGTAGAACGGCTCTGTGAGGTGTATTCAGCTGAAGCGCTGGCTCATGGGAGCAGGTGAGTCCTGCTGCCTGCTGTGGCCTTTGAGTGAGGGACAGAAGAGCAATTTCAGGAAGGATGAAGCTGAAATGCCCCCTCTGTGCTCAAGGCTCATGTGTTGTCTGAAAGTCCTTTGCGGAGTCATACAAAATTGGGGTGGGGATAGATGCGTTAAGAAGAGGACAGCGTTGGGTCATTGAGATTGTGCTTTCCGGAGGCCCCGTCGAAAACTTGCCTTATCTATGTTCTGAGTTAATTTTTCATTTCCCCCTTCCTCCTCCCCTCTCTAGGCCTTGTTATCACTCTGGCCTCCCTGTTTCACCTACACGTTGTGCTGGGTAAAGCTCACTGGCCATATTGCGCTGTCTGGGCCTCAGTGCTTGAGGGGCTGGGGCTGAGCCGGAGCGGAGGCGGATGTGGAGGAGCTAACAGGGTGCGTGCAAGGGCAGGTCGGAAAAGCTGCTTTTGCTTAGTGAAATGAATGGACAGAGAGGACAGAATTATGGTCTCTAACTATTAGGTAGGAGACACAGGAGATAATTAAGCCAAAGAGAGGTCTTGGCTGAAGAACAACCGGGTGTTGTTGGGCCATGGGCAATTTAAACTGTAAATAAGAAAGCAGCGCCAAATCACTAGAGCCTGTAAGTCAGACTGGAGGAGTCACAAAGCCTTTGCTGGCTGAAGGTGAAGTCAGCGCGTTTGCAAGGGATGTGACATGGTGCCTGCAACAGCAGAGAAGATGCTTGGTAACCCAGCAGGGTCATTCCAGGGCTGGGCACCCAAAAGTAAACCAGTGCTGCTGGTTGCAAAATGCAGAATTAAACATATGGGTTTGTCCCTGTGCTGTACAATGTGATTGCATGTTTCAGTTATTTTAAAGGATTATTGTTAATAAGGCCACAAAAGGCACACCTTGATTTTGAGTATTTGTGGCTGAAAAGGTTCTTCTGACCTTGTATCTACAAAGTACATGAAGTACTTTTCTCCTAAAAAAAAAAAAAAGGCAAAGAAGGTAATAATATTTGCCACTTGAAATCCATTTGTTATTGAAGTCTTGTCCACGCACAGTAATCAACTGAAATAAGCAACTCTCCAATACCTCTCCATTCTGCACAGATTCTGTTCATAATAAAAGCAACATTTTGTCAGAATAATTTCCCTGCTCCCCAAGTGATTTTTATTCCAGGGAGTGGTGTCTCTGCTGGGACAGGTTGGCGGCTGTTTCAGAACAAGTTATTCCACAGAACTACTGTGCTGTATTTTTGGAGATCACTAAGGTCTAACATTTGTTTCAGTGAGCACGTTTCTGTGTCTTATTGATGTATTTTATATTAGAGTAAATGGGATTATTCTTCTTCTTTATTCTCCCCCCCCCCTTTTTTTTTTAGGTCAGTCTTCAGGTCATCCAAAAATATTGTGATTGATTTGTGTTTTGTTACAGGAATTAAGCTGAGCAGTTTTTGTGCAGGTTTGAATGGACAGTTTCCCTTCAGAGCTTTCATAGTTAATGTTCACCAGCATCTTTATTCACCAGAACATTGAAAATAGCATAAACCTTGAGCCTTATCTACATAATCCTCTTGAAGATGAGTTCCCACTGGCTTCAGATCACTCACATGCCATGTGCAAATCAGTGGAGTTTCTAATACCTTTCCTTAGTGCCAAATTAACATTAAGCTTGGGAATGGAAATCAGTCTGGAAATCAGTCATACCATATATATGCTGAAGTTTCAAAACTAAATGTATGTTATGGGAAAAAGAACCTATGCAACATCTACTTCTCTAAATGCCTGTCCGTGGCACCTGAGTGCTCACCGCAATGTAAAAGCAAAGTCCGTAGTAAATTCTCTGAATCCAAGTGAGTGGAAGGTGCTTATGGGGGCTGTGAGGTAGGTGGAAGTGGAGAGAGGCCTGCACCAATAGGCCTTGCTTGTTCAATCCATGACTATCTGGTGGTCGTAAGGAGCTCCTTGTGATCCATATGGCTTTGCAGCAATGGAACAAAACTACAAAGCTCTAAAGCAATAAACCTGCTTAGTCTCTTCAAGTGGATGGACCTTCATTTGCAGTTCTGGTGATGCTTTTGGCATGTGGGGGTTATTAACCTCCACCAATTCCCACGGGGAGGAGTTAACTCCTCCGTGTGCTGAAAATGTGTGCTAGAGTCAGCTGCTTGAAGGCTCTTTCTGTAGCCTAAAATGGAAGGACATTTTTTTATCTGTCTTCTGCCCATGCCATTGAAACATAGCATAGTAATATAAAAATGTGCATCGTTTTCTCTGCACTGTTTTCTGCAGCACCAGGCTCCCTGAAGCTAGGGTAGAAAGAGTTACAAGATCCTTTAGACACAGTGGGAGAACTTTACAAACAATATATCTTAACAACTTATAATTGCAAGCACATTATAACAGTGTGATTGAAATCAGCTTGCTCTTTGAGATCTAAAGTGTCAAAATATGATGCTTAGGCTTAAAGGAGCAATGGCATTGAGTGTTAAATATCTGAGTGAAATCCGTTACTGCTGCTGGACATCTCCTCACTGCTCCTTTCTGCCTCCACTGCAAAGACCCATCAGTCTGAATTTTCTGCACAAAAGTACTGGTTTTGTACTCATTTATCGAGCTCCTCTCCCCCCATAGAAATGAATGTTCCCTTACTGTCCTTACCAGAAGTGTTGGAAATGGATCATTTAGTGGTAAGAGCCAAACAGGAAAGAAAAAAAGGATCTCTCAGTGCTGGAATTAGAGCCCCTTTTCAGTTGCTATCCCTAATGATGTAAAACCATGGTAATTAGAGCTGCAATCAGCTATTCAGTACAAACTTGAACTCTTTTGAACAAGCCACTCACTTCTGTTTGCCCTTTAGGCTCGCAGTGAAGAGCGAGTTGAAAGTCATGCCACTGAGCATCTAGCTGCCAGAAAATTTCAAACTGCCTTAGCAGCTGCTGAAGTAGAGGAAAAGTGAGTCCAAACTGCATTTAGGACAAAAATCACAACCTGGGAATCATATGACCGTTACCACAGAGCGTGTCTGCCTGTGCCAAAGCTTCTGGAAAAGGAAGAAAAGGTCACCATTTCCAGCAGCATTTTCAGTTCCTAGTACAGAGGGAGCAGGGCATTATACTGGGGTCTTTGTCCCATGCTCGGATCCCTAGGAACTCTGGTGGATATCCTTGCTGAGCACAGAGCTGCTGGTACAGATCATCTCACATGCCACCTTTATGGTTAGTTTTCTTGCTCTGTTCCCCAGCCCATGTTGTGGCAGCTTCTTCCCTGAGCCGAAGCAGGAGCAGATCTAATTCCTCTGTGCCATATGCTGTGCTCGACTGACATCTACATTTTTTTGAAAATCAAATTTCAAGTCACCTCTTCTGTCAACGACTACCAGCTCCCAAAGCTCCCAGTACCTTCTGCTCTGGTATCTCCTATCAAACCTGCTTCTTGAATCTCAGCAATTTGTAGCTTCAGTATAGGTTATTTTGAGCAGTACACTGAAAAATACCTGGTACTGTAGTGCCAATAGTGCTATCCAGAAATAACAAGTGGGGGGGATATTTTTTATAGCTTATAAGCAGCCCTCATTAGTTAATAAATTTTATTTTAAAAATCAGAATTCATAGTATGCTCAAAGAAATACATATTCGTGCATAATGCCAAGATTTATTTTTCAAGTTCCTTACTTTGTATTCCAGGGTTGTTACTTTGTAATTCCAGAGTTACAGATTCCCTGATTAAATAGAGACTCTCACTGGGCATTTAAAAATCTGTCTTCGGTTGCCTGGGAATAGGGGAATCACATCAGTAAAATTTTTAAGTTGGTCGAAAAACTGCATTAAAAATTATGAAATGAGTGGGGTTTTTTAAATGTTTTGTGCTTTTTCTGAAAGCAGGCAATCTGAATAAAGAGACCTTGCTCCATACAGTTTTAACACAAACTGCCTGAGTTCCGTGAGTTATGTGCAGGGAAGGAGCAGATCTGGGGGAACCTTGGGTTGGGAATAGTTCCATCTTTTTTATTTCCCAAACTGCCAAGTCACTCTTTGCTGTTCTCTTCTTTCTGTTAGGTGGAACTATATTCTAACAAAGCCAGAAAAGCTGACGAGACTTTAAAAGCAAGTTTGATGTCACATTTGCTATTCTCTTACAGCCTTATCCTGATGAGGGACTGGTATATCAGGGAGCAGGTAGAAAAATCAGATGATGTCAGGAGGAGATGAAATAAAGGAAATGTTACAGATTTTGCTATTTTTAATAAGAAGTTTGAAGTTCATAGCCCTTATTAGAATTGCTTATGTGCTTGTATTTCAACCCACTGTGCAAGTTAGTTTTCCTCTGAACAGCCCCGTAGTCATAGATAACACCTTTTTTGGGGCAATGCTGTGTATTGTTATGCATCACCATACACTGATCACTGGTAATTGGTTTTGTAAAGCAAGCTAGCAGGAACTTGTTTTCTCTTTGTGATAAAAATAAGCCGAACTTAACATTTAAAATCAGGTCGTCTTATAAATAATGTAATATTTTGGGATTACGCGGTGTTTTTCTCCTTCAAAGTGTTTTACAGGTGTTAATCTTAGTGACACTAGCCGTTTGATGGTCTGAATTTACAGGGTTTGGGAAAACTGTGCTTACCAAAAGCATGAAGGGGGAAATTTTGGGGCTGCTGAAGTCCATGGCAAGGCTCCCATTAGACTCCAGGAGGCAGCAGGGTTTCACCAAGGTTTTAGATCCCTACATACGCCTGCAGCCACAAAGTGTAATTGTCAGTAGCTTGTTCAGACACCAAATAGTTTGATGTGCGTTACTAATATTCATACAAATGGTGCATTTGCAGGAACTAATTAATTAGCCTTACTAGGTCATGCTGGAGTTTCTCAATGCAAGACATCTGGTTGACATAGTAAGCGACAAATTCAGATATCAACCTCAAAAAGCTCAAGTGACTAAAAATCCTACGTTAAGCTCCTGAAGTTCCAGATATTGGAGTTCTTTCTGTCTTTTTATTTCAAGCCTCGAGTATTCATACCCAATTGCCTCTTCTACACCCTGGGAGACGAAGAAACTCCAAACAAAGCACATTGTCAATCAAGCACCTGACTCCAAAACCAACAGCTTTATAATATTACAGTTCTGATAAAAAAAAGGAGAATCAGCATTGCTGGCATGTGGACATTTTAATTGCCTGCAGAATTCCCAGCTCTTACTGGTGTGATGCATGCAAAGTGCTGGCATTAATCTATTAGTCATTTGAGGCACAAGTGTTTTCCCCTCAGCTACCCTTCATTAACTCCATTTGCACTGATTCTCCTCTAGAAATGAATAAGCAAATGAAGAGATGCCTGCAAAATCTGCTTTTTGGGTCAGCATTAGCTTTACATCAGTTGCCCTGCATTTTTGTGGCAGCGTGGCCTATCTATACTGTAACTTGTGTCCCCCAGATATATGTGTCATCCGAGCTCCAGAGTCGTGTGGAAGGGTAAAGTAGGATGGAACAGTTGCTGATTCATTGCTTGGCATTTTGTTACCCATTTTCCCTTAATTTCAAGGGCTGAGATCATTTCCTAAAGTTCTGAGATACTTCAGGAAACGTCCTTTAATGCCAGGAGGAAACCTGTACTTTAATTATTAAGGAGGTGAACAATTAACCTATTTGGAATAACGGAATAATTTCAGTTTTGCGTAATCTTGCGTGCTGTGGTGGTGTGTGTGCCGTGCATGCAGCTGCCTTTCTGCAGCAGGGGATCGAGATCAGCTTTACAATCTTTAAGAAAACCAAAGCATTTACTCAATGCTGAAAGAAAAAAACATCTGAAATCTTCCCATCAGGATGTTTTATTGCGTGAACCACCTTATCTTGTGGAAAGCAGTAGGCTCTTAGATGAGAACAAAACAGGAGGTTGCTTAGCAAATGAAAGATGAGAGCTCTGAAATTCTCCCTAAAGGCTTTTTTTCCTCCCTAACTTGAGGTTTTGAAAGTTGGCTTCTTCCCCACCCCCCATCTTGTGTTTTGATTTGGTTTCGGTATTAAATGCTGAAGTGGTATAAGTGGAGCAACTCAAACCCACACAGTGTTGTTTTATATCAAATGTGATGTGATGTAACACAAGGTGGCACAGCAGAACCTAATACTAGGCACTAGATAAGGCAGATTTAGCTAGAGATGTGCCTCCCACATCTTCATCGGGATTTGCACAGCGGGGAAATGGAGCAGACTTGGAGCTGTGCAGCAAGGAGGGTTTTATTCCACCCAGTTTCTCCTCCAGCCCTTACATACTGCCCGGGTGGCATTTCGGTGTGCATATACTTATAAATAATGAGGATTTATCAGCCACGTTACAGGTAGGTGCGGTGGCTGCTGGCCTGATTTGGCATTATAATAACCAGTCACAACAGATTTAATGAGGTATCAGAAATCCAGGAAAGGTCTTTGTTTATTGCTGTAATTAAATACATTTGGAGAGTCATTAAAAGCAATAGCAGGTGGGCAAAACTGAGGAAGAAGGATGGCTTTGTAATGGACTAGTCAGTGGTTTTGTTCTGAGACTGATTGGTTTTGAATGTCTATCCTCATGTCTCTAAGTCTCTGTTCTGTATTTAATTTTTTCCCCATTCTGCATTGGGATTTTACGTTTATTCATTTTCATGGGGTTTTGGGTGGTTTTTTTCTTGGACAGGTGGACTTATTTTTCTGATGGTGATAGTAATTAGGACTGTACCAGCTCTAAAGACCCTTTTAAAGTGGTGTCTTTCATGTCAGATGACCTGCAGTGTCCCATGAGTTGGACTTAGGAAGCTGGCAGGGCTTGTAGACCAGACAGATTTGGTAGAGAGACTGAGCTTCAGGAATGACAGAGCTGAGGATGCTGTGGCAGGTCAGGGCCGTGTTGTTGGGGGCACATGAAGATAATGTAGGTGAGGTTGTGGTGGGTGGATATCAGGACCCAGAAGTTTTGACTCTGTCCTGCTCCTCCTTAATGGTTAGTTTCAGACATGTGCAGTTCCATACTTGGAAGTATATTGAGTTACTGATTTATTTTTATAGAAAACTGTCTTTAAAATTGAATAAAGTCAGGTTTTATGAAAACATCTGCAAATCCATTGTCCTCTAGTAAAGATTTTCTGCCTCAGTATGCCATGTGTGCATGTGCAGCCCTCAGGGCTGAATCTGGCTAAGCATTCCATAAATATTAGCTTGTTATTAAGGGATGTTATTTATTAATAGCAACATCAAACTAATGCCAAGAGGCCCCTATTTGTAGGCATCCCCTTTGCGCCGGCTGCTCTCAAATATGAAATACGAGAATCTGCCATAAGCCCCACAGGTTTGAGCCGTGTGGATTTACACCTTGTAACGGTGCTGTGAGAAGTCTGAAGATAAACACGCTCACTGAGGAGCATAAATACAGATGTGACAATAGCAAAATACGGTTTCTCCACTACTAATCTCCTCAGTGCTGAGCTTGGAGTGACACGTGGGATTGGCCTTGAGGTGCTGCTGCCCTTTGGCACCCACATGGCCATGCCTCGGGATGGCCAGCTGAGGAAAAGAGGGGGTTTGGGGCTGGACATCTTCAAAATTGCTGCATACCCAAGAAATTGAGTTGTGCTTTAGAAAGAAACCTTGCAAGTCGTGGGTTTTGTGGGCAGCTACCGTCAGGGACATCCACACATGTATGCTTTTGTATATGAAAAAAACCCACAACATATGTACACACACAAAAAGAACATGGAGGTTTCTAATTGCTTCCCAATTCTGGCGTTTACCATTCATGAGGTTTCAGAAATGGAATGCCTATGTACATATTTGTTTAAATATTAACAGAGATTTTAAACTAAGCGTATGACTCCCAACAGCTTGAGCTTTCAGAAGAACTCTTCATTAAATGAGTTTCAAAATAGAAATATGCTCTCAACCATAGGTTAGATGGGTAATTGTCACTAATTCTCAGTCTCGTCATAATCTTACTGTCTTGGTATTTCCATATGTATCTTACTACATAGCTAATGTTACATTTTTATAGTAATTAAATAGCATTTTATTAGCCAGTATCATCTTCACTTCTAAAATCAATTCTGGTTTGAGATGCTGAAAATATGACCGAGACTTCAATTAGGAGGAATTATTTAGCATCCTGACCAAAAATGAGTAACTGAGGCTAGTACAATTTAACATCTTTAGAGCATCCAGAACTGAAATTCCTGTTAATGGCAATGATATACTGTGCCTCGTTATGTTTTTCACCAGTGCCAGTGGGTTAATAATGCCCGAGATGGTCTGTCAAAAACATCCCGTTCGTAGCATTAGAATTACAAACGTGGCATTTTTCACTGTGTTTGGTAGTTACCAAACTTGATTTATGGCAGGGCTATATTTCTGCAGCGTAAATTACTCTCCCAATTAAAGCTTGTGTTGCATAGCTTTTTTTCCAAGTGCAGTGACACTGTAGTTATGTAGATCACGATGACGACCAGAAAAGTTGGGCAGGGACAAGGCAGGGGTCATCTTCTTGACGGTGCTCCTCATGCCTGTATAGACTTGACTTCTCTTGCTGCAGATTATTCTGGTATGTTTTCTTGTTCTTTCTCCAGTCTGGGAAAGATCAAGTTCCATCTATTTTTTTAGATAGTATTTGTCCTCTATTAGAAATTCTTTGGCAATGGATTATACAGAACCAAGGGGACTGCTTTGTCACCACCAACCTCCTGTCTCCTGCCTCCCCTGCAGCACTAATGGCCATTAGCGTTAATTATTTAAAGTTCCTTGTTTTGCACACAGAAAGCAGCAATCAATGTGCAGTGCCTGGTTGTGTACCCCCTTACTCCAGTACTTTACCCCTCATTCTTCAAAGTCTTTTCTTTGATACAGCCTTTGGTTTTCCTCCAGCACGGTGGAAGCAGCACTCTTCAGAATGCTTGTTGGGTTGGGTTTTTTTCCTGGCATGGACATTTTCTGTGTAAGTGGTAACCTTGTGACACAGTCTGAAATGTTTCTTTTCCTGTGGTTTTTATTCATCTCCCACTAATTTTCAGTTGTTGTGCATTCTGGACTGCAATGATGAAACCTAATGTGTGACTTTTTCACGTAGGCTCATCTACGGGGTTTTGGGGTTTTTTATTTTTGTTGTTGTTTGGTTTTTGCTGTTGGTTATATCCCAGAGAAGCTGTGGATGCCCTCCTTTCCTGGCATCCAAGGCCAGGTTGGATGGGGATTTGGACACTCTGGGCTAGTGGAGGGTGTCCCTGCCCATGGCAGAGGATGGGACTGGGTGGGCTTTGAGGTCCCTTCCCCCTCAAACCAGTCTGGGATCCTGTGACTCTGTGCATGTCCAGATTAGAAATGTGAAACAATCATGAGAAGTAAAGTTACTCTATTTTTTTGTTTCATGTGCAAAAACATCCCAAAGCTGAAAAACCTGGAGCAGTAGCCATAGGTGTTATCTGTGGCAAGATGATAGCCTGGCTTCTAGACCGGCTCTTTGCAATTTCAAGTGCTTTTTCCTATGGGTAGATAGTACATACTGGGGCTGAATTGTTCCAACTTCAGGTGAAATCCCATTGAATTATATCTTTTTTCTGTGTTTATTTCTTTTGGCAGTGGGGGGAGCAGTGTTCTCACACCTTCACGTGTGAATATAAGGAGGAACTTTTTCACTGTGAGGGTGACAGAGCACTGGGACAGGCTGCCCAGAGAGGTTGTGGAGTCTCCTTCTCTGAAGACATTCAAAACCCACCAGGATGTGTGATTTAGTCTGGGTGATCCTGCTCTGGTGGGGGAGTTGGACTAGATGATCTTTTGAGGTCCCTTCCAACTCCTAATGCTCTGTGATTCTATGGTCAGGTGGGTTGACTGGATTAGTCCTGTGGTGCCTATAGACTGGTCTTCCTTAAGATTCAACTTCTGATTATTTTGATACACTGTCTCTAAAAGTTGAGGCAGTGCATCGAGTCATGATGTGCCTCATGTTCATCTAGGTAATTTTTGAGCATTTGTGGCCTTCTGCGCTCTCACCAGCATCAGGTCCAGGCTGTGGTATGGATTTATAGCTGTGTTCTCTATATCCTCAGTAAAATAGAATTCACCATGACTTGTGGTCTTCCTGTGTTACTTTGGTGGTTGCATGAAGACAAAAGACTAGAGGAAATGTTCCTATAAAAATGAAGGACCACTGCATGTCAGAAACTCGGGGTCGCAGTTTTGTCCTATGGGGTCTCCCATGAACTCATCGTAGGTAGGCTTAGGGAAAGCTTTCCACTTCCAAAAATGAAAACAAGCCAAATAATATGAATAAGCTGGGTTGCAGCCTTACTTCATGGACCACATCACTCTCAGTGATATGGTGTCACGCAACAGAAATGCCGCAGCTGATGGGGAATGGCATTAAGAGTGCTGAAGTCATGGTACAAAACTTGCTTAATGATTTGCATTTTTTCCCCTATGTTACAAAATGCAGTTGAGCAGATGGATGCAGCCAGCTGTACATAGAGCTTTAGGGAGTACTGGGGAGAAAAGAGAGAGGTTTTTGTTAAGATAAATGTAATAATCTCTGTGATAATTAGTTTAATTTAGATCCCTGCATCTGACTCATTTTTGACTAACCTTGTATGAAGCCTTTCTTGCCTTGCTGATGACTCTGTGAATTTAGTTTGATTACAATCCCTTTTTTGTGCTCATGGATTGCTCACTGATCACTGATATTTTTCATTAAGCAGTTGCTTTATTACATTGTTATTTAGAGGGGAGTAATTTGTGTTTTCTAATTAATTTAATTCCAGGCACATTTAGTAAGTAGCTACAATGAGCCCATTCAAGGGGTTTTAGGTCATATTGACATTGTTTACCAGATGTGCTCGTTTGTTTTAAAACACTGTTAACTCTGTGATGACAACAGCCCCGTTGGGTTACTTGACTCTTCAGCCTTCTCTAACCTGCACCTCCAAAGTCCCCCAAATTTAGAAGATGCCTTTCAAGTACTAGTGAGAGGTGTCCATAGGCATGAAATCACAGAGGAATTGCATTGCAAGCAGAGTCGGTATAAACTATTAATATTCCATTACCAGATTTGAGGGCAGAGCAGCAAAAAAGCCCTTTGGCTTCTCTTAGCGGGGATGTGAATGCATTGCTCCAATCACTAAAAAACTGGACAGTGCTGAAAAGACAGAGAGTTAAGTCCATGCTCAGCCCATTTACCTCTGAAACGGTTATAGTGAGGGTTCTGGGGAGAGCAGGGCAGCCAGGAGGATAAGCGTACCAAGCAAGGCATGGCGTGAGGAGTGAGCTGGGCAGTGATGGGACACATTAATGTAATCAAAAGGTGGATGCTGTAATTGATAGTTTCATCCCAAATTCCTAGGCTTGGGCAATTGTTTTGGCCAGAAGCTAGTGGTGCACCCAGCATTGGGGGGGTTATTTGGGCGCTTTGTGTTCGTCACTGTTAAATACCACATCCATTTTGGCGTCTGAGCATGAAAACTACGTATTATACGCCTGCAACATCAATAACTAGAGATTGAAAATGAGGCCCTAATTCGACGAATAAATGACAGTTTTACAGGAAAATGTACAGGGAGGTTATTCCCCTGACTATAAGCTTGTCCCATGAAAAACTACCGACTTTTGTTAACATGTTCTATAGTCGCTTATTTTGGGTAAAAAGTCCATTGCTGCTTCTTCTGCAGCCAAGTCTGGCACAGGGCAGTGACACTGTAAGATTCTTCAGTCTCTGAAGGACCCACCGGACAATGGCCTTGATGTGTTTTCCATTCTTTTGCAACTGTTTCCCATTCTTTTTTTTTTTTTTTAATTGGAACAGCCAAAATTAATGCCAAACTTTGAAGGAAAGATTTGTTCAGTAGTTCATACTTGGTAAATTTTAACATTTTGTGCTTGCAATACAATAAATGGAATTCTGGTACAGTTTGACCCAACAGCCCAGCAACTGCTCAGCTTTATTTCTTGCAGGGAACATTTACATTGCTGTAGTACCTTTTCTGGCTCATGCTGGTCAGTTAAGGGTGCGTGCATGCATGGGGATCCGTTCTACCTATTGATTTAATAGGAAAGAGCATCTCTTGGAAAGGGAGAGTAAACGTTTGTGTGCATGCATGTGGAAGGAGAGAGGGAGAGAGAGAATCTCTATCCGTGTGTTTATTTCTGTGATAAATGATGCCTGTTAAAAATGTGACTTGCCACGAACATTATTAGTGCTTTCCTCTTTAAGTGTATTACACAAACACCGTCATTGTCAGCAGAAATTAAGCTGCGGTCTTGATTGTTTAGTTCAAACAGTTTTGATGTTTCATAGTCCCTCGATCAATCAGTGCCTGGAGGGGTATCAGCCATTGGCTGGGAATGCATCAGAGGGATGTGCAGAGCACAGATATTCCTCAAAAGCTGAAAATACTTCGTTTAAAATACTCATTACAAGTGTGCATCCTGAGCCTGTGAACAGGCAGCAAAGTGAGCTGCGTTTATCATTTTTAATTGTGGATCTTCCCTATTCAGAGCTAACATCTCCCCAATTACCTTAAAACAAGCTTCTTCCTAGACAGATTTGTAATTCACTCGCATCGCTTATTTTATTCTACGTGTAAAAGTTAGACGGGGGGCACGGGTTTTAGCACAAACAAAATGCATAAAGTAGAAAACATAATGCAGCATAAATGCCACATAAATCACATCCTAAAGACAAAAGCAGATTTCAAACATCTGAATTGCCGAGCGTTTAATGTGGAGTGTAATCTTCTGGTGTGGTTTATGTTTGTTTCCTGGAGTGCCACGCGGAGCAAAACACAGGGAGTTCCCTCTCCTCCCGCAGCGGAGGGTGGTTTGCAAAATGCCCAGGAAAGAGCTTTTCCTGCGTCGTAGGTAAACCCCCGGCCGAGCGTCTCCTTTGCCGCTGGGAATTGAGCTATGTGCAGAAGCAGTTGATAGAAATCCCACTTGATTTTTCTCTCTCATCACTGAGCGGGTAAGAGGCTGCTCCAAAATGCAAAATTGTCCTTGAAGAAACCTTCTCCTGTGCCCTCACGGTTGTTGCTTCCTTTGTATCACCTGCAACCTGTCTTTAAGCCCCCCTTCTCCAAGCTCCCCAGCATCCCCCCAAGGGTCAGGACACTTGCAGTGCTGTTTTAGAGCCTGCGCTCTCTGGCATTGTAACTAACAGATAAAATCTCTGGCTTCAAAGATTTGCACTTAGGATGGGCAGGTAGGAAAATGTGTGTTCCCTCACTAAGATTCCCATTTTTAGGGTTAGAAGCTTATTCCTCCGCATGCTTTTGTTTTCCTTTGCCCAGCCTGTGTCTCCCGGTTCAAGCCAATGCACATTTTCCTTTGGAAAAAAAAAGAAATAAATTCGATTTCTAGAAAAATACTTTTTTAAAAAATCAACCTGTTCCCCCCTGCGCCGCCGCGATTGGTCTGATAAAATCGCCGAGGCGATCGCGTCAAAAGGAAATAGCCTTGGCTTAATTGTAAGCTAAGTCTCTCATAATCCAGGGGAGCATTTGAGATTCTGCCCGAGCGCTGGGTTTCGGCGGGCGCTGAGGGCTGTGTGTTTCTCTCCCAGCCTCCCGGCTGCTGCAGCACAAGTCAGCATAGCTAATGCAGATAGAGCTCTCCCCCCTCCCTGCTCCCTCTTCCCCGCTCCCGTCTCCTGCTCGCTCTCCCTCTCCCTGTGCTTTGATTCGATATGAACAGACTGGTAACTCCGATGCGAGAGCGAAAGCTGACATAACTCTGCAGATGGCTACGTTTGGATGATACACCTAGGGATTTTTCTTTAAGGGAAGGTAACGTTTTAGATGCTAATGTTTATTTTTCCCTTGTTGCCATTTTTCAGGACTGCCGGTCCCAAAGAAGAGCCCAAAGTCGGTAAGCACTTTTCAGCTACTATTTCTCTCTGTTTGTCTGCTTTGAAGGGGAAAGGCATGAGTTCAGTTTGTTTTCTTTGTGGGTCTCAATTGTTTTAAGTTGTCTTTCTGTTGCAACCATGATTATTACCTTGCACAGCTCCCGCTGCATGGGGAGATGAAAGAGGAATGCAGTACGGAAGGGAGACTTGTTTGCAAATAAAGCCTCAGGTTTACAGATCCTCTTTCCCTGACAGATGAGCTTCTCTGTCCTTTAACTTACCCCCCCAAAAAAGCTATTGTTTCCTTTTGGAAAGATGGGAGGCTCCACCTTCTTGCCAGATAGCAATTCCTGTCGGGTGCTTGGAGGCACCAACCTTTTCCATTAACTCCCTGAGTTTTCTTGAGTAGCCTTGGCTGAATTATTAAAGGAATGGGAAAGCATGCACCTTGTTGAGAGAGACAAAGCACGAATGGAGCATGATTACGGTTCCTGGGGAATATAGTTAGCTGTCCGAGTGCTTGCTCTGGAGGCATTTTCATAGTGAGCAGGGTTGTGATGCAGGTGTGCGATTCCTTATTTTTAAAAAAAGAAAGCTGAGCAGTGTTTTCTTGTCCCTTTTGATCTGATTTCCGTGTAAAGCTGTAACCTGGATGACATGTTAGCTTAATAGCATGGAAGCCACAATCTAAAGTATCATTAAAGCTCCGTGCATGATATTGCGGAAGAAATTAACGTGCTATTTGTATGCAACAAAAAGAAATGTTTTATTTTTAAAGGGAACAGAATGCTTAAAGCTCGAAAGTTTCCAGTTATCTGTTGACAGGGAGAGGGGAAAAAAAAGAGCTTTCTCTCTCCTGGTAGTGTTGGGGAAGTAAAGCGTGTGTGAGGTCTTTGCTGTGTTGCAAGACAGTGCGAAACTTCACCGACAGTCCCCGGTGGGTGCCAAAAACTGCAGCTGGGTGCAGCTCACCTCACTGCAAACCTGGGCAAGAGGTTTCTGAAAGGGCTGAGCAGAAGGCTCCCGCTTTTTTTAATGCGACTTCTCTGTTCATCCAAGAAGAAAGCCCTGAAATAATTAATGTGATTCTGATGGCTTAGGGCAGCGCTGATTAAAGTCACGTGAGCCCAGGCCTCTACCATTGTCAGCTCACATTAATGTTGAGAGGCAGAAGTGCGGGGTGTGTTCCCCTCGCAGATCGCAGGCACGTCAGACCCTGCACACTCGCTTCTGTCTCATACGCTGAGATTATTTCAGCCTTCGGTGAAACAGAAGCAAGTGTGTAAAATACGTATGCGGCTGGCACGCTTCCTTTCTCTGCCTGCACTTTTTCCCCCACCCCGGTCAGAGCAGGAGTCACTCTGCTTGATCTGGACTCCAACTCCTGTCATTAAACCAGCCCCGATCAATGAGTCTCCGGCTTTTCAGAGCGAGGAGGCTCCCGCTCGGCCACACGTGCATTGGGTGTGCATTGGGTGTCGGGTGAAGCGGGATCCTGCTGTGTCAGTCACCTTTCTGGCTGGCAGCCATGCAGCGTGAAAATCTGAGCACCATCTAAATCTGTGTCAGGATAATCCTGCCTCAGTGAACAAAGAGACTGCTTGCAAACAGGTGTAGCTCTGCAACAGCAGATTTCTCCCTACTGTTTGCTTTGACGAGCCAGTCAGCCTTGGGAAAGCAGTCCCATTCCCGTGCATGGCTCTCCTGAACCCTTTCACCTTGGTTTAGGGTCCCTTCAGTAATTTTTACTACGGCCCTAGGCGGTGCTGTTGCCTCTAAAGAGGAGGACTCACAAAAGCAGAGCCTCCTATTCCCCCTGCCTGCACACCGGATCATTTGCATCAGCAATTAGCAAGCGATGTTTTACACTGCCGCATTGTGCGGCAGCTTTAATGACCAACTACCGACCGCTCCTCAGAGGAGCAGAGCAGAGCCTGTCGAAGCCGGCACAGCCACTCCTTCCTTCCCAGGCACTGGTGATGTGCACAGATTGAGCACAGAAACCTGGAGCGAAGTGCCTTGGAGCAGCCCTGTGCAGAGGAGGAAGCTCCTTGGGGCTGTTTGGGATGGACTTAGACCCACGCCAGAGCTTCCGTGGCCACAGTGATGGTCAAAAAGAGTGGTATTGCCTAACACCTTCCTTCCTCAGTTCAGTTGCAGGGTCGGGGCTCCTCGACCCTTTTGGCTATGGAGGTTCCTGCTTACTCTTGTCCTGGCAGGGGAGAGCCAGCCCTGCTCTGCTGGCATGCTCCCTGCCTGGGATGCTGTCTCTTGCCCCCTGCCCCAGCATTTCCCAGGGATGGTTTGCTGCACTTGCAGCTCTTGGGTGAATGTGGGTGCTGCCAGCTGAACTGTGTACCCCTGGGCTGTCCCCAGCTCTGCACAGCTGGCCATGGGGCTTGGGTTGAATGTGCTCCCTGTTTCCCCAGCTCCCTTTCCCTGATACAGAGGGACTGTTTTCCAACATTCCTTGATTAATAAATAAGCTGCAGTTAGAGGACAGCGTGCATCCAGGCCAGGAGCAGTTGGCCTGATCTTAACTTGTGCTTGTTCTTTGTTCTTCCTGCTGCATCAGGGGAAAGACATCTCAGGTCTCCATCCTCCTCTGCTTCACTCAGTGGAAGGACCTCGTATTCTTTCCCAGAGCCTGGACACTCTCTCGACTTACGCCAACCGCTGTCTCTTGCTCAGACAAACCCTATTTTTACTTATCAACCCCAATCCCATAGTCCCAAAAGGCCAACTTCAGGCTGTTGGATACCTCCTGGCTAGGAAGGTTTCAGCCTCTTGGAGAGTTTTGTTAGTGCTGTGGCTGTGTTACCATCTGGGAATATTTTTCTCCATTGAGCCCAGTTCCTAGCCTGTGTTTTCCAGCCTGTGTATACCTTCTGGTGAGCTTTGCTCTTTTTCTCAGTTTTTAAGGAGAGTTTTTCAAACTCGGTGGAAGAACTAGATTAGTTTTAACATGGGACTGGGCACTTCCAAGTCCTTTCTTCCTCCTTTCCCCCATGGAGGCCACACTCACAGCAGCTCTCTGTGCTGCTTGTTTGTTTTCAGTTTCCCATCGATTCTCCTTTAGATTAAAATGGATAATATTTTGGCATTGACTTGCTGTGGATCTACATTTTCAGGGTGCAAGTTCTCTATTGTAGAGATTTTCCCTGCAATTATCCTGGCATAACATGGATGGAAACAAACTTTTTTTTTTTCCTTTTTTTTCCCCATTTGCTTCCTTCGAAATACTCCACAAGGGGGCAAAGATTCCCATTTCCAGCTCGCTCTGCTGCCGCTGCCAGCACCAGCTTCCTCAAAATGCTCCAGAGCACAAAATCTGCAGCTAGATCATCAGAAGACAGGATCACTGCAGGGGGAAGAAAGTGCTAAGGTCTTCCAAAAATCTAATTTTTCTTTCGGGTGTAAATAAATACATTGTCAGCATAGCTGAATTGTAGCCAAAAATGCAGTTCCTATCCACAGGCTGTCCCTGAGAAGAGACTTGCCACGTATTTTGGGTGGACAGGCTGCACTTTGGGCTCTTCTGGTGTCCTTTTTTGTTAGGGGGAGAAGTAGTCTCCATAGCCTGAGCATTCATACAACACATCCCTTCTTTCAGAGACCATTTTTTTCCTCCCCACTTTGAAATGCAGTGGGAGGAAACCACAGCAACTCTTCCCTCTCGCAGTTTCATGCCTGGAGAACCCTGTGCCAAAAAGCTTTGGTGTCCGTTCGTGCCGCAGGATGTGCTCCCTGCTGCTGTCACCTCTTCTGCTGCGGGTTTCTCCCTGCCTGACACAGACATACACAACTGCTGCAAACAATTAGTGTCCCATCTCTGCCTGCAGCCACCTCTCAGCCGGGTCATGGGCATCGGCTATTTTAGCAGTCACTGTACAAAGTAACGTTTAATTACTCTTTCATTTAGCATGAATGACAAACTGCTCTCTGCCGTGTGAGTCTCTGTCGCATTTTACAGGCACTTGGAGACTTCTGTAAGCAGTTTTTCTCCTGTCTGCTTTTGAAGCACAGCTGCCTCAAGCTCCCCAGCTCACATCGCCTGGGCTGTTTTCTTCCCTCCCTACAACCAGAGGACGATGTGGTGCTCAGTGTAGGCTCTCTCAGCCCCTCTGCTGAGGGAGAAGCTGCCTTTCAGGTCAGCAAATGAAGTGCCTGTGGCTGCAAATGGGATTGTGCAGAGGCAAGAAATCCTGGAAGGCTGATCTGTGCCCAGACCCTGACCACTGCTGCCCCCTCTTCTGCAGCAATTGCTCCCACAGCCCCACTCAGAAATCTAGGCCACACTGACTTTTAATTTTGACTAGTGGGGAAAGAGAAAAGCTGGAAGAGACCTTCTTCCCAATAGTACTTTTTCTTCACCCTACATTTTGCAGGATGAGCAATGCAAAGTTTCAGCAAGGGCATAAGGAAGTTGGCACTGCACAGGCATCCCTCAACTGCATCTCAAACCTGGGGCTTGGGTAGGACACTAAAAGTTCCAGCTTTCCATGTAGTTGTTTTGTCGTGGCTGTAATACAGGACCAGTGTGATTGAGTTTTTTAATCACTTGTATTTGAGTGTGCAGTCTGCCTGAATGAGCTCCAGGTAGCCATCGTAGTCTTGATTTTTAGCCACTTTTGGTTGAGAGATAGTATTTCTGGCAAGCTGTTTATGCTTATCACCAGCTCTGGAGATAGTCATAGACTCTGAAGGGTCAAGGGTGCTCCTGCTGACTTGGGTAGTTCAGTGCCCCATGCTCATGTAGCTGCTGTCAGAAGTCAACATGATCTGCTTTACTTTGCACTGAAAAACATGCTCAGCATCTCAGGGTGTGCAGAGGTCTGTCACCAGACAGCCCCATGCTCATCTGGCCCTGATTGACCCTCTTTCCTGCCCATGTAGGAGCTGATAGAGCCTCACAGTCAGATCCGGACCCAGGAGGATTGGCTTTAAAGCTTAGGAACAAGGCATGAGATAGAGAAGCCAACCTTCCATTGGCATAACATCAGCTCAGGTCTCTTGGGAAAGCGCCACCTTTGGACCAAGGCACAGACTTCTTCATCTGGGCAGTCCCCATTGCAAGAGCGTCATGGAGAGTTAGGGTGGTCAGACCCTGCAAGTTGTCATCCTGCTGATGTGCTGAAGCAGCTACAGCACATGTAAAAGTTTGGCCCCAAACCTTTTTGACCTCATCTGGTGATGTTAAAGTCCATTAACATTGTCTTGAATTCCTTTAATGACATAGATTCATTATTTCAGTGGTTGTGTTCTCTTCCTCTGTTTGCCTCATTAGCTCCTAAACTAAGATGTTTCAGGCTTTTTAAAGGAGTTACTGTTTGGAAAAGCAACTGCCCCCATGAAGAAGTTTCCCTCTTTCTTGCAAATTGTGTATTTGCAACTGAGACTCTAGTTTAATTCAATGTAGTTTTACTTGAGACACTCTGACACTTTTCATTTTCAACCCAGATACAAAACAGGATTCATAGTTGGTTCAGTATTTAGACCTTTTGTATCATAAAGTGAGAAAACGTTTTGAAGTTCAAAGTTTTTTCTTCTTAAATCAGAAAGTTTTCAGAGGCCTCAACATTTCTCCAAGGGCTGAATAAAGCTTCACATTTTAGTCCCTGTCTGTAAAGCAGCAATTTCCAGTGAGATTGACCTGAAGTTTCACAGGATGCTTGTACTTATTTTAGTAGTTTGGCCAAACAAACAAAATAATCCAGGTGGCTGGACTGAGAGTTGTGAAGTGGGGTTTTTTGTTTGTTTGTTAGTATTATTATTTTTAAGTTACAAAGGAGTGATTATCCACAGCATAGATGTTTTAAAACTACTTCATTTAAAAACTGAAGGGCTGTATGTGAGTTAGCTTCTTTGACCACTTAAAAAGCTAAAAATGTTTTGAAATTGGTTCAGATATTTGTATTTGAAAGTCTGCAATGAGCAATCACAGCAGGTATGCTTTGTTCAAAATGGCTTTAAAGGACAAAGACAATTTCTTATTCTAGTCGATCGAGATATCATTTAAAAAAACACTGGTAGTGGATCAACAGCTCAGATGTAAGGCTGTGAGTTCAAAGTCATTTGGGTGGTTGGAGCTGGTTTGGTTTTTTTTTCTCAGTGTAAACCTAAAAATATGCACAACTTTTACAAAGAACACCAAAAAACCCCCAGGAAAAAATATTGTTAAGACTGAAGAAGAAGGCACTTTGGTACAGTGACTTTCTGCTGTGTAATTGATTCAGCCCTGCGATGATGGAGTATTGGCTGCCTGGAGCTCTGCATTCAGAGGGAAGGAGGGGGTCCCCAGACCTGTGTGCACCCCAGCCTCCTGTGCTGATCTGCACTGTGTTTGCTGCTAGCTTTTTTCCCAAGCCCCACTTGGTTTCCTGTGAAGAAGCCCTGAAAGCAGAGATGCCTGTTGCAATGTGTTCAGGCACCCCCTGGCAGCAGGAAGCTTTACATTTTTGTCTGAGGTTTCTTAGGGGGACTGGCTCAGCCCTTTTAGCCAGGAAATGGTGGAGGTTGTAAAAACAACCTGTAGGATGCTATTTTTCCAGTCGCCCTCTGCATCACAGCAGCCTCTGGAACGTGCCAGTTCCCTGTGCCAGAGCAGGTGGGAGATTGGGCTTGACCTTGATGCCAACGCAAGGTCGTCTCAAAAGAGCATTAAAAAGCATTTGCTGTACAGTTTGGGGAGCTCTTGTTGAAGGAGGATTTTGCTGCATATTGAGTAGTACAAATCCCAGCAATGCAAATGTGACTTGTGCTTCATTTGAGCTCACCGTTGTGAATTTGAGTTAAGAATTATGTACCCTGCTTAGCTAAATATTGAGCAGGCAGAGCTCTTGACATACTGCTTTTGGGTAAGCCTTGAATTTAGGTGGACGCCTAAATTTTTCCTGGTTTAATATGCTGAATTAAAACAAGGAAATCAAACTGCAAATAGATGTTTTCACATTTGTGAAGGTCTGCTGTAAGCCTGTGGATGCTCTGGGAAGCAGAGACAAGAAAGTGGTACTCTCTTGTCCACCCACTCGAGATGTGGGGGTTGTGAGAGCTGCAGACAAGAAGTGATCTTTCATAGTAAGGGCTGTGCTTGAATCTGTTTCAGAGGGACTCTTTAAGTTTTCCCAGGGAAATCTGGTAGTTTTGCCTTTCTTTTGCCGGCTCAAGTCAGACCCTGATGTTATCTGAGTTAGAAGGTTGTAGAGTTTTTCTGCCTTAATGTAGGAAAAAATAAGTGCGCTGAAACTAGTAACCTATAATGAGATTTAGATTTGTTTTATGTGTGGCATGGAGAACTGCATTTTTTTTTTATGATAAATGACTTTGTTTTGCATATCTCTTTCTGTCAGTCTGCCTATCAAAATCTGTCATCGGGGAATTTAACTGTACCCAGCATTAACTGGTGGCAGCAAAACTGTGATTTATATATTTACTTATGTGCATGCAGAAACCCTGATCAAAGAAGGGAGAAAAATTGATGGAAAACACCCACTCAAAGACCAATAACCGTCTGTTCTCTCTCTTTCCACTCGCTTTCTTCCTTACAGCAACCACTTGAAAGGAAAGAC
Organism: Porphyrio hochstetteri; assembly: GCA_020800305.1. Taxonomy (NCBI): domain Eukaryota; kingdom Metazoa; phylum Chordata; class Aves; order Gruiformes; family Rallidae; genus Porphyrio; species Porphyrio hochstetteri. The sequence goes on along the minus strand of CM036916.1, from coordinate 11,141,998 downwards.
AGCCAAAACAGTTCTCAGCACAGCGTCTCCAGCCACCGCAGCGGGCACACCGCTTCCCCCGTTCACAGTACGCAGGTGCTGCCGGACTACACCGCCGCGGAGGCGCCGGCTGCGGATCAGCCGGACAGTTCTGGGCAGAAAAAGCCAGATCCATTCAAAATCTGGGCCCAGTCCAGGAGCATGTATGAAAGCCGACGTGAGTATGAAGCAGGTGTGGTTGCTAAGGCTACGGCTCTGGCAGCTGCTCTCTGTATATTTTCTTTGCAAAGAACTGAATCTTTTAGATTTATGTTGAAAAATATAAGGCTTCAGTTTGTTAATATTCTATCTGTCGGTGATATCTAGTTGATAGAGGTGAATTTTTCTCCCTGATGAGGAATGAATTTCAATCATCTCTAGGAAAGAGCACTTAGACCAAAGCTTAATTTTAAAAAAAAAAAAAAATCCCTTTAAAATTAAAGATAGTTTTCTTTTTCTTTGCTTTTACATGAAGCTGAAGGAGAAATTCCAAGTTTGTTATCCAGGTCCTAAGGTCTGTTTTTGAGGTTGAGGCTCATTGTCTGATATACATAAAAATTTCAGTAAGGAGGGGAAGTATTTAGTTTGCTGAATTCATATCAGATGCTTTCCAGTCTCACTCTGGGGAGGAGAAAATCCAGCTGAGCCATTTTACTTTGACCAGAGTGGACACTTTAACAATGCAGATATCACATGCATATTCTGAGTGGCTTTTATGGCAATTAATAATCTGCACACTTGGCTAATAGTTCAGCAGGGCTTTGACTCTGCTCCAAGACTATAAATACAGTTTCAATCAGTTTCTTCCTTGCAAACAAAATAAACATGCTGGCTTTGCTTTAATTGCACTGCTGAAGATGATCAAATCTATAAAAGCTTCTTAAGGAGGGAGTTAGGAGTTAGGATTATTAGGTTCATTTTCAAAAGCAATAGTTACTTTAGTCACAGGAAAAAGAGCTTCAAAGTTCTGGTGCTGTGAAAGAGTATCACCTGGAGTTTGATTTTATTGTCCTAACTGGAAAGTGGTAAAACCAGTATGAAATGAACATTACCCCAGCATGAAAAATGGTAGGACTGTTTTTTTCCTGACCAAATGAATCACTTTGAAATCTTATGTCCTGGAAAAATGAAATCATGAGTCACAGCTTCTTGGCTGAAGATGCATCTCTTCAGACTGAATGTCTAAGCAATGCAGCTTGTAGGTGTCTCAGCTTCTGTGCGTTGCGCTCCTTCCCTTCCCAGGGATTAGGAACGCTGACCCTGCCGGCTTTTGGGCCATGTTGTGCTCATCTACAGAGAGCTGCAGGGACAGACTTGGATGTGTGTCTCGCTGGAATAGGAAAAAGGGGCAGAGAGCCAAGGGACGGTGGCTCTTCGGCCCTGTAGAGCTGCGGGCAGAGCTCCTCCTTCTGCCTGGGTGGACAAGGCTGAGGCCATCGCTGTCCCATGGCATCGGCAGCACCCTTGCTCAGCTCATGTGGTTCCCATAGGCACTGTGCTGGCATTGCCTCTGACCCCCTGCAGCTACTTAGCTAATTTCTAATTAACTGTTTAACTCATACTAATTAGTCATTAGTATCAGCTTTGCAGCCGTAGCTCCTGCCTGTCTTTCCTGATAAAACCCGAGGCTGAGACAGAGAAACCCTGAAGTGCGCAGGCAGCCACTTGCCCTTCTGCGTCCAGCTCTGGCCCCATGTGCTAAATCCTCCCTCTTTCCTCGATGGCTGCAGGTATCTCCTAGAGGTTCTATCCTTGTCTGTGGTTAGAGTCCTTCCAGAGGCCTTTTCACTGTCTCTTGACCTACTGGTTTCCCACACCCCATCCCTCCCTTTTTCACAGTCCTCTCTGCTTGGGGCTTTTCTAGACTGAGATTAGCTGCACCCCTTCAGCTTCCCTGTCTCACCTTTCCATGGTCCAGCATTTCTGTGGTGGGCTTGATCCTCTTCTATCGCTTCGGTCCTTATCTCCTGCCTCTCTACCGGATGACACCTCCCTGTTTGAACATCAGAGATTCTCTACCACCTTTTTGTCCCATTTCCTTCCCAGGAAGGTGTTGTCTGAGATTTCTTGGTTTCACAAATAGAGGGTTCTTGCAGAATGGCAGAAGTGTGATGTGCTCGTGTCTGCTTGTAAGCATGTGCCACTAGCAATGTCCAAGAGCCTATGAATCTCCACCCTGAAGCTGGAGTGAAACACATTCCCTAGGGATTAACCTGCACTCTTACCTTGTGATGTGGCTTTGCTGTGCCTCTTGAAAGGTGAAGAAAAGCAGGAAAGATACAGTCTAAGTGAAAAAGGGCAGTTGAAAATGCCCTGTCTCTTGTCGCAGTCTGATCCTGAAGTGTGACTGGTGGTTTTATTTAGAGGTCAGTGGTCAGCTCTTCCTCCTTCCCTCGTTATGCCTTCACCTTTAATCCTTCTCACCAGTCTCAAAAATGGAGATGGTGATTCAGAGCTGAAACCCGGTGCCTTTTCTGCCCTGGGAGCTTGCAGTGAGCAACCATGTTTCTCTCCCTATGTCTGTACTAAGAGCAGGCAATTGGTGGCTGCTCTGTTATGAATGTGAATCATCCCTCTGAGACTCACTTCCCAGTGTAGCCCAGGCACCATCTGCACGGCGCTCAGACCACTCGTAGGAAGCTCTGCTGACATGGAACACCAGACTGTGGGATGGAAGAAGCCATTCCCTGGGCCTCCAGTTTCACCATCTGTCTGCTCCACGTGTGCTGTTCTTCGGGTTTTACCCAGCTGCAGTTCAGTTTAACTCCAGTGCCTTCCTTGGCTGGTGGTGATACAGTTGTATCATCAGTTTCTTCTTTGCTTGAGCACCCATTCCCTTTGGCTTTGGGACAGCATCTCCTCTCCTGTGATGTCCAGAGCTCTGGGTGCTAGGTGTGACTCACTCTGCATTCTTCTGATGAAGACATGAGCAGAACTAAAGAAATATCTAATGGACAGCGGGAGGATGCTCCCCTGATGCCAGTGCTGGTGAGTGCATCCTGCAACTGGAGCATTCGGTGGGCCCTAGAAGCCCCCCACTGCCCAAGGAGCCCCAGTTCAGCTCTCCCTGCCTCCCAGGCAAGGCTTGCTCTTTTTTGATTCATGGCCTTAAATTTTATATTGAAATTTTATATGGAAACCTGAGAAGGATTTTAAGATGTTCTTTTGAGAGGCAGGGTTTTGAATCCCCAACAAGTGGACTGAAAAACAGCAACAAGCTTTTGTGTTGAAGTATGTGATGAAGCTAAAAAAGACAGAATTTTAGATCATTAGATCATCTTCAGTGTTTTATTTCATCCCAATTGTGAAATTGTCGAGTATAAAGAGAACATAGTGCAATTTTTCAAGTGTAGCTGACACAAAAAGATGAATTCATTAGCCCTAGACCAGACAGATTTTTTTTTTCCCATCTAAAAATAATAATATAAAGAGGTTTCATTCGTTACATGAATACATCGTCTCCAGGATGTTTCTAAGTACTGAATCTATAATGACCACCTACTGCCTTTTTCACTGGGAGTGCATCCCACTGTTATTAACATTAATAATAATAATGATGTAGACACGGAAAGCACACAGGCAACATTTAAATTTTTTAGACTTGGTGAAATGCATTCTTCCTTTCCTTGAGTATTCTTTGCATCACCATTTCATAGAAAAAGACTATATTTGACTTAAGTGACTTGTCTCACTGAAGCCATTGGTAGAGCAGAATTTGGTTTGAAAGCACTAGAGAATCTGTAATTTTGTAAAAGCATGTTATTTCTTTTATTTACCCAAAGCATCTTAATGTCAGGAAGTACTTGGATTCTGCGGAGGAGAGCCACAGACGTTGCCTGTTTAGAGAGGGAAAAAAATAAGAAGGAAAATTAAGCTATAATTAATAATAGAGAGCTCAGTAATGGCTCCATAACCGTGCCTGGACTCTGGTTGAGTGGCAATACATGAGAACTGCAACTTTATGCAACCAATACTAAAGGGCTAAAGTTCCTTCACATGCAGCTCCCCGGGGTGAGGGGATCATGCCTGCAAGGTGCTGAGCGCTTGGGCTCTGGTCCAAGGAAGCTTATTTTCAAGCTGTAAACCCACAGGGACTCAGATGCTTTAAGGCTAAGGCTGAGCTCATGCTCTGCTGCAATCTGGCCCAGACTCAACAGTCTTTGCTGGATTAAGACTTTTTGAGAGTAGTAGCTGGCTTTGTGTCGAGCCTGAAACCCCATCATTCAGTGGTGGTAACAAATGCAGTCTTTGCTGGTGCTGAGTTTTAGCTGCCTGAGCTCTTCTTTATGGGTAACTCAGTGCTGCTAGTGGGAGTTGTGTACGTATGAATCAGAGAGAAGGACAAACCCTTGAGGTTTAAACACTGATGTGCTTCCAAGATCCAGGAATGACATACATGAAAAACACTCAGAGAAACAGTAACCGAGTAGTTTATCAGAGAACCACAATTCTGCCATCTTGCACGGTTTTATTGAAAATATATTTTTATAATATGCTTCTTATTTTTCAATGTATTATTAAACTTCCTTAAAGATTAACGCAATCTGTTGTCAAATTTTTCTCATGTGGCCTGATTGCTTTGCAAAATACCGTATCCTACATATGGCCATCTGTCAAAACAGCAGTGACAAAACGAATTAATCTGAATTGCAGATGTGTTAATGAATCCCTTTGAAGGGCTTAAGCATTTAATTAAAAGTAAAGCAGAACATGATAGATAATTTTTAAAGCTTTTAAAATATTCTAAGTTATTGTTAATATTTGAATTTTATTTTCAGGCACATAATTTATTTGGTAGGATTTTCTCTCCCCAAATCTAATTAAAATAATACAAACAAGTCTTGACCCCAAGTGTGTAGCATTCACTCACCAGCAATTACATAGAATTAAAAATATTTGCACAATGATACCAAACATTAGATACTTTCCCCCTAAAACAGAAAAGAAAAATACTCTCAGGAAATTGCAGCCGCTTTCTGATCAGACTGACTTTAAAGATGATAGTAAAAGCCCCTTGGTAGGGTTATGTCCTCTTATTATATTAATAGGAGACAAACAGTTGGGCACACAGATGTGACCATGCCCTTAGAGGATGTCTTGCTAAAAAGGACTATAGTACTTGCAGCACGTTGTGTGAGTTGCAGAGTCTGCTGAGCTGTGGATGGAGCTGGGTTGTGGGCACACTTTGGGTCTGGCACCAGTCTGGTCCGTGGCTCAGTCATGGCATTGCACCTTCTCCTGACTTCAGTGTCAGGACCTGATATTCTTGTCGAGGATGTGCTGAAACCATCTTTCAAAAGCTTTCCAGGCCACCAGAAGGGGTGATGAAATGGAAAAGACAGAAGAATTGGAATTCTTCTGCAGTGGGATAGAGTAGAAAACTGGGCTTTCCTGCAGATACGGAATCTCCTGAGATTTATGGCTTAAACCAGGATTTCTCAATCCTGAAACTCTATATCAGCCTCAGTGAGACTATTCACTCTTAATTTCAAGTTTGTTCTTATATAATTTGCTGAATCTGGGCCTTAAAACTTTTGTACTTTGCCAAGCTCTGAGTCATTGAAAGTGTTGCTGCTTCAAATGAGCTAGTGACTAAAGCAAACTCATAGTGATTCTCTTTGAATCCCTCTTTTCTTGAAACTGATATCACACTGGGCAGATTTTCTTAATGTATAACATGTAAGATAATTGTTAATGTTTGTCTAGGAGCATTTGATTAAAATGACCTCTAATTAAGGACTGCATTCATTGTTCACCACCAAGTATTGAGAAATTCTTTTTACATTATAATGATATTTTTGTTTGGAAAACGAATTGTGTCATGATGGTCATAATTTTTTTAATAGAAAAGTACTTTTAAGGTGTTTTCAAAGAGATTCCTCCTCTGAGGAACAAAAAGTGTTCTGCAGATACACCCGCATGCATGTGCATAGATGTGTAACTTCGTATGTGTGTGTGTATTATATATTCATATGCACAGAGGCATCTGCAAATAGATGTGAACTTTAGTATGTCGTAATCCATAGCGGCTATAACCTTAGTGATTATATGCATGAAAGCCTAACATGATCCATATAGTCAAAATTAACTAAATGAACTAACAAGTAAGCAGATACATTACGCTTTGCAAAATTGTAAAATTAATATTGCAGCTATGTCACCTTCGCCTGCAGCTGGACTGAGCAAGGGTGAGAGAGAGAGAGAAATCAATTCCACCAGTTTTGGAGAATGTAAGACAGTGCCGAGAATGTATCTGTGTCTTGTGATGTCTTGTTCTGGTGTCATTGCTGCTCTGTGGCGGGGGGCTCTCCATCACCAAGGGAGTCTGGCAGGGCGATACGCCAAGGTTAGCCACGAAGGTGCAAAGCACTTGCTTTACTGTATACTGGCTAGCAGCGGATTTCGTCGCCGTCGGGGTTGATGGGGTGGGGGTTGGATATCATGTTCCCATTTCGTTCATGAGTTTGCCTGTGTGGCTTATTAGCAGGGCTGTGGCACTCGCCTCTCCCTCCATTCTTCCTCACAGCCCCAGCAGAACTCTTCTTACTACTTTTGCGATGCTCACCAAGTGGTTTGGATTAATTAAGGGCAAGCACACTGGCGAGTTTTGCCTGTTTGGGCTATGTATGTGTTTCTTCTGAAAGAGTCAGACATGCTGGAGATCAGGCCAAGGTGCAGACCTGCAGTGAGTGACTCCTGGAGGCCATTTCTCATTCATTTTCAACAAAGTTTTACCACCACCATGAAATTTCCCTTTAAGTAAGGAAAGTGGCTCCTCTGAAACACTGCTGAATAATGAGAACCTGAAGTAATCTCCAGTATGGAAAGCTCCAGGGGTCCCACCTCAGCCTGTATGGAAGCACAGAGGTGGATGGGGTTTTCTGGGCCGTGCCAGTGAATCACCATACTGCAGAGTTGGCGCGAAAAGCAGTAAAAGGAGTTTTGTTGGGATGGTTGTAAATGTGCGTTGTCTGTATATTTGTTGTATCCATGTTTCGCCTCCCTGTAACCCTTCCAGTGGAAGGAGCGTTACCTGAATGAACTTGCTTCTTTGGGTATAGACTTGTCTTTTTGTATTGCCTTGGTTTGACACCACCGTTACACCTCGGCTTGCCGTTATCTCCAGCAGCCATTAATTGGCTAACTGGTAACCTGAACCAGGAACATAAGGCATCGTTCTGTGAGACCAGAGAGCTGACAAATGTGAAAGCATCGAGAGATGCTGAGGAAACAGGCCCACGCTGAAGCGCTCTGCAGAAGCCATTTTGCCTCTGACAGATCCAGCGCACACTATTAATTGGTTGGGGCCAGCCTTTGCCAAAAAAACCTGCAAAGTGCTGAAGAGATGCTCCTGAATGTGTCTGCTCTTCACGCTCCCCCTTGCTGAAGGCAGTGACAAACACCAATTAATTTGTTGTCTAAGGTCTGCTGTAGTTTCGCAAGTCTGTATGGCCTTCAGCCAGCTCGCCTCAGCAGATGAACCACGCAGGCTTCCAGCGTGTTCATCACCTGATTATTCTGTAATTGTATCCGGACAAAAATTAGCCTCTAGTTCAGTAAGGTGATGCACACAGGTCTTAAGCAAGCTTAGCTTATAATTGCAAGTAAATAAAATGTCAAAATATTATATGTAAAACCATTTTGAAGGAAGATGTCAAAGCAGACGTCTCTGCCTTAGCACTCACCTGTTCTTTGAATTTTTAGTATTCCCAGGTTTTAAAATCATGTTATATTTTAAACCTGTTGAGGCACTGAAGAGAGCATCAGAGCTAACTGAAAGACTTAACGCTGAAAAGCACTAGATGATTAAACCCAGACCTTTGAGCAACAGGCTCTGATGGTGTAAAATGCAATTGGGGCCCAGGCTGACACAGATGTCAGTGGAAAACAACGAGTTTATCTGCTCATATATTCAGAAAACTAGGTGATGTTTCATTAAACGTGTTGTATCCTGTATCTGAGTATGCACTTACTTAAATTACATTCCTCAACAGCATACTTTGGTTTCTTTAGTAAAGATACAGGCAGCTGACTTGTAAAGGAACATCTTTTTTTATCATCAATTATAAATTTTGGGAGGGGATCATTACAAAATTAGTCAATGTTACAGATACTAACCAATAAATATTAAATGAGCCTGAAGTTGTCTTCTGATATGATTTAATGTTAGCAATTAATTTTGCATTTTTAAAAAAGGGATGAAAGCAAGCATGAATAAGTTAATATAAAACATTACTGTTCAACCGCACTTCAAGGTTAGTACTTCACTGTATGCAATATTCATTGTAAAAACCTTGCTGGTGTTCCATACTAATGAATCAGTAAGGTTGGGCTTTTTTATGTTTCCAGCTGGTTTTGTCTGTTCAGTGGTTTTACAGAGCCCATACACGAGCAAGAGAGAGGCAGGAGAGATGCTTTGCTTTCAATGAAGCCCTTCTCTTTTACACCAACTGGGGATCCATCCCATAGTTATTTAAAGCAGTGTCAGTAGGCAAATAGGAAACTATGCTTGCAGAAGTTAATTAAACAGTGGAAGTCATAACGAGTGGCTCTTTTGTCTCCATGAAAGAGGCGGCAGCTGTATTGTTTCTGGCAGAGGGATTCTCTGTTGTTCACTTTGTTTATTGATGATTTGGAAGAGGCTTTTGCACTGGGTAATGAAGCTAATATTGATCGAAGGAAATATTACAGTGATAAACAAATGGCAAGTCACAATTAGACACCTAGAAAGTGTAAAGTTACAGTTCTCCTTCTTTCCCTTCAGTTCCAGATTACCAAGAGCAGGATATCTTTCTATGGAGAAAGGAAACCGGTTTTGGATTTAGGATTCTAGGTGGAAATGAGCCTGGAGAACCTGTGAGTATATCCAGAAGTGGTCTTGTTTTAATTTGTGACATCTTCCAGAATCATGGCAGCGGCATGTATGTGCAGAAGGGCATCATGGTATCTCTATTAAAATACCTAGTAGGCTGTGTATTTATCATTCAGCTCCTTCCCACCATCCCTCTAAAAATCAAACCAAAACTTCCGTAATTGAAGTGGGTGTGGCTTCCCCCTGCTATTCCCTGTTCTTGTGATAGCCTAAATGCAAACATGTAAGTCTGAAAATGCCTGGACAGTGAGGAAAGGATGTCACGTTTCCAAGTATTTTGATCTTAAGAGTGTCAGGTTTTGCTCAATTCCCTCCTTGCACTCTTTACCATAAATCCAGTGCCTGTGGAAGGTGTCAGGCTGAAACCACAAGGTCTTGTATGTGCTCCAGAGGTCAGAGCTACATAGTAGCAGCATACATTTCCACATATTTCCCTGCCAAAATATTTTGCTCATTTATGGAAAGAGATGCTGTGGATTCCTCTCATGTTAGAGCATCTCCACAGAACTGACTGAAACGAAGACTGAGTTGGTGGACAGGCGGGTGGTACGGAGCTTGGAAACCCTAGAGGCAACTGGAAGGATAACTCAATCTCAGCCTCCCTGACAGGACCTTCTGTGCTTTTAGCCATCTTCCTCTCTGGTCACTGTCCAGTTGAACACATTTCCCCAGGCTATCTGTCATTAGAGTGAATGGATTGCCTAAAGAAACAAGATGTCAATTTATTACAGTTCTGTGATGTGTCTGTGTTCACATGGAGCTGCTTTCACAGGAGTGGCTTTCCTGGCCAGCAGAACATTTGTCAACAATTCCCCTACTAAACAGGGTCTAACTACCAGTGCCCCTTGCTTCCAGCTGGATGTTGAGCTAGTTCTCATTTATCACTTTTTTTTTCTTCCCTTGATTTCCTTATTTCTTTTCCCCTATTTGTGCTAATCCATCAGATTTACATCGGTCACATTGTACCGCTGGGTGCTGCTGATGCTGACGGACGCCTGCGATCGGGTGATGAACTGATCTGCGTGGATGGGACACCTGTTGTTGGGAAATCACACCAGCTTGTCGTCCAGCTTATGCAACAGGCAGCCAAACAAGGTCATGTCAATCTGACCGTCAGGCGCAAAGTGGTTTACACAGGTAGGCTGCAGTGTCACTCTGCAGGGGTAGATTTTCGTGCCAGATTCCATCTGCTCAGCAAACAGTTTAAACCAAAAAAAAAAAGCTCCTCCTTGTAATACTGGGAAAGCTCAGGGGATGTGGTGCTATTCTTCCTCTATTGCCTACTTTTAGTCTTTTTTTTTTGTTCTTGATCAAATAAGGTTCAAATATTTTGTCAAGACTCTCAATCTCTGTCGACTTCTCTAGTCTTTGTGAAGGTTTCTGTTAAAACAAGGAGCTGTTCAGTTGCAACAGAACATTTTTAGTTGGATTCACACAGCAAGAGACACTGTGCCTGACTACCTGTGTTTTCTGTTTAATTCCCAAAAGAACTCTGCTGCCTGATAGCCACCCTTAAACTGGGAGTGAGGGAAAAGATGCTGAAGAGTCTACAGGAGGGGAAGCAAGGGCAGCCCATGAGTGAGGGCATCAGGGTGTGCGATGGCTTAATGTCCCAGGCACAGGAGGAGCTTCAACTGAGGTTGCAACATGTGGTCAGCAGCAGGATGCAAACCTCCAAGTGTCATTGGTTCTGGCAGTGCAGGTTTGGCCTGTTTGTTGTAATAGAGAGATTTCTGTGCGCTGAGTTACGCTAGGCACTGTGCACACACTGCACAAGTGTACCATCTAAAGGGACAAAAACAAGCTGGCAGGAAGACAGAGATGCAAAGAGAAGTGACACTGCCTGGTGGCATGCAGATTAGTGACACAAAAATGTCCTGATAGCAAGGAAAATTAAGACAAAAGCATGAGCTCTCTAAATGACATGTGTGACCTTATGCATAATAATGGAGAGTAACACTGAGGTGGTGCCTCTTGTGAGGCCCTTTAGGGCTCAAGTGTGGGATTCAGCTTAGCTCTCATTCAAAAGGAAGGACGTTATATAGCTTTTCAAGTTTAGACATCAGCAGAAAAATAGACAGTGACGTACTTTAAGATTAAAGAGCATCAAAATAACATTCAGGTTGAAAATTAGGCCCACAGTAGAAGTTAGGGTTAGAACAATACCTCTAAAATAGCTCCATATTCTTATCCAGGACTGAGCTACTTCTGCACAACATTAAATAAATGTTCACTTCTCATTTCTTTCCTTCTTCCCATTGTGAATTAAATGCTGGGTTATGTCTCTCCTCTGATAGCCTCTCTCATTCCTTACAAAGAGCTGCCAATGTGAGAGAAGCTTTAGGAGATGAGCCCCTGTAAGAAGGGGAAGGGCAGCTGAATTTCAGTATTGTTTTTTTCATGTAGATTTTCTGTCCAGTTTTACAGCCTCCAGTCTGGAAATTACCATAAAAGATTTAGATTCATGAAAGGTCGTCATAAAACCCCTTGATATTTCATTCTGGGGCTTGTTACTCCAGACCGAGCTATTTCTGAGTCATTTCAAATGTGGACACTTACTCTAGCATAAATTATTCAGGATTTCTTCTGCATTCTGCAGGATTTTAAATTCCAGCATAACTTTGTAGAGAAGCCTCTTCCTGAATTTTGGTCCCTTATTCCTCCTCTCATCTATGTGCCAGTAGAAAAAGATTGTTCACCTGAACAGGTACTCTGTGTCTTGAGATTCATATAGGGTAAAGTCTATAGTCCTGTATGCTTACAGTGTAGAATGCTCCATGTTTACTACATACTTTGAGTATGTAAGTGTGGGCAGGTACTTCTATCCAAGAGTATTTTCAAATTCTTTTTCTTTGGATTATGGGTCTCAGGTTTAGGGCTTGTTTGGTGTCTATTTTCCTTTTTTGCAGCTTTTAAGATCTTCAGCTTAATTTTGATTCACCAGATCAGAGAAGTGACCTGATTAGTGGAGGCAGCCATTCAGTAGAGACAAGTGCAACATGCTGCACTCAGCTGTGCAAATGGACTGTGGGGAACTGGATGAGCAGCAAGAAGCAGAAGCGATTGTGGGCCACAAGGTTTAACCTGAGGTTGGCTCAGGTAAAGGAAAACACGGTGCTGGGGTGTAGGCAGGGGGGAACTCTCCTGATTTCCCAGCAGATGATGGCTTAGCTGCAATATGGTCCAGCACTTCAAGAAAGACATGTTTGAGTTGGAGAGCGCCCAACTGGAGAGAGTCCAGGGGACCAGCGAGGATAAGGAGAGCTCTAGAAAACATGGTCTGCAAGGAAATATTGAACAAATTGGGATTGTTTAGTCTAAAGCAGAAAAGGGGGAGGAGGTGTTAAGCTCCCCAAGACTATAAGAGGCTGCTGCAAAGAGGAAGGGAATATGTTCTCCATATGCCTGCTAGATAGAACTAGAAATAATAGCCTTATGTTGCAGCAGGGAAGATTTAAGTTAGATATTGCAACCAATAGATTGCCTGGGAAGATATTTAACAGCAGATTAGACAAACATCTGTCAGGACTGACAGTAAGTATAGTTGGCCCTGACTCGAGCAGAGTGTGGACTAATCGATTTTTTTGAGATTTCTTCAAGCCGTTTTGGAGCTGATTAGATTTTAAACTAATAGCACTTCCACTTCAGTTGCTGTTAAACACTTGTTTAATATAATATTAATGTTGGTAATGTTTAATGGTTCCCCTGACTGTGCCAGACTGTACAGACAGCAGTAGCTCGTTCTTCCATCCAGAAAAGCTTGGGTCACACGTTATTTTGCGTTAGGATGGGTGGCTATTATTACTTAAGACCATGTTAATTAAAGGCAATCAGTGCTACCCAACTGATAGGACTGAGTTAAAAACGCAGAGGTGGTGAGTGACAGGTGTTTGATATCATTCTCTCTCCTCGCAGCCTGTGCACATATACACGGTTGTGCATGTAGAAGTGAAGTGAGGATGTGATATCTAAAGGAGGCACCTCAGAACTAATGTAATCCAGGTTTTAAATGCCACAGAGCATCCAAGCACACAGCGCTGCACTGGTTTAACTCTACTGCTGCTGTAGTTGGGCAGCAGAAGGCTTCTTGGCTGTATGACTGTACATGGGAGAGGATGAACATGTGTGGTCAGTGCCGTCACTGAACAGAGCTGTTGGTGCTGACATCCAAACGGTGGCAGAGCCCTTGATCACTGTGGCCATGATTTATAGATTAAAGCAGGAGATCTGCTTTACCTTTTTCTCAGTGGGTGGCACATTTCAAGCCCTGAAGAGTGCAACCTGCTCAGTCTTTTCTTTCCTTCCCAGTTCCCAAGGCAGAGAATGAAGTCCCATCCCCAGCCTCTTCCCACCACAGCAGCAACCAGCCCGCCTCGCTGACAGAGGAGAAGCGAACACCACAGGGCAGCCAGAACTCCCTCAACACCGTCAGCTCGGGCAGCGGCAGCACCAGTGGCATCGGCAGTGGCGGCGGAGGGGGGAGCGGTGTTGTCAGCACCGTGGTCCAGCCCTACGACGTGGAAATCCGCCGTGGGGAAAACGAGGGGTTTGGCTTCGTCATCGTCTCGTCGGTGAGCAGGCCAGAGGCGGGGACGACGTTCGGTAAGTGTTGGGGCTCTCTTAACACACCTCGAATGAGACGCAGGTTTAAGCGCTGCAGCGCAAGGAGGCAAGTGGGGATCTGTTTAATTAAAAGTCATAAGCATGCCCTAATTAATGTAATTAATAGCTTAATCGGAGGCCAAGGCTTGGTAGTTGGTTGCCTCCTGGGTTTTGTTCAGCGCTGAGCTGAGAAAAGCAAAATGAGAAATCCCAACCTGAAGAGCAAAAATGCCACCAATGGCAATTCCTGATGCTCCCCGAAGCTCTGTCTGTCCCTGCTAGCTGGATGCCTTTCTGGGGCTTGGTCTCAGAAAAGTGGCTGGGGATTCCCCCAGTGATGCCACTGGCTAGTGCAGGAATGGAGTAGGTAGAATGAAATATGTGTCCTGATGGTGGAATCGAGCCAGTTGATTTAAAAGCAGTAATGCTTAAACTGATTAACTTCTCTTTGGCAATCAGGGTTATTCTGATCCTCATTATGGAGTGAGCATGCTGATAGCTGGAAAGTTTTAATTAATAGTGCTTGCTGGTGAGACATAAATTGGAGAATACTGTTTAAAAAAAAGGATTTTTTGGACACATTCCACCTCTTCCCAAATTAATTTCATCAAAGCAGGGGGAAATGATGTTCCTGTGATGTCACACTTGATATCCTCCCCAAATAGAAGTGGTCGTGGTTTCTTTCTGAAGGCAGTCCTTTCTGCTAGGCAGACACCCATTTCCAAGTGTGTACATAAGCTGGTTCTGCAAGTGTGCACAGCACAGACTGCTCTAGAGCAGGAATGGCTTTGCATGGGGGAAACCCATCAGAGATGTTATTTTCTTCCCTTTCCATCTCCTCCAAAAGGGCCAGAGGCAGCATCCACTTCGAAGTTGTAAGGGAAAAAGAAGGTGTTCCCTTCCTGTTAGCCTGTGGTGTGTGATAGGGATGTAGGGGGAAAGACAGTATGAGTGCCCTGGCCATCTTCACACATCTTCTCAGAGCAGCAGGGTGGTGGTTTGCAGGTAAAATACATCCCCCTGTACAGCTTGAATGATCCTGCATCACGCAGGTGTGTGTGGAAAGTGGCCTTTCTCCCTTTGTTCCTAGGCTTTTTTCTCTGAAATTTCCTGCTGTTGAGCATCATCAGTGCCATTGCTAATAAATCAAGGGAGCATCATCTCCTTTGCTGGTATTGATGTAGCATAGGCTGTTTCTAGCACTGTTCTGGGCAGTCATGGCAGCAGAAGTTTCAAGGGGAAAATGTCTGGTGTAGACCTGGTGCATCAAGTTCTGTCTATTCTCAGGTGCTAGGCTACCTTGCACTGTCCTTGCTGCTGGAAACTGTTCTTCCAGAATGGGTATTTTGGTGCCAGAACACAACGGTGTAATGCAATCTAGATAAAACTGAACTCAGTCTAAACCAGAGAGCGTGCTTGTATCTTCTGAAAGAGTTTGCAAATGTGTGTAAGTAACTTACATTGTATGAAGACTATGCTCTCTTTTCTGCAGACAAACCTTGACCTGAGGTTGTAAAGAGTTGTGTTTGCTTTAGTCCAAGATACTTGCTAACTGGACGTTTTCTGTGCAGGGGCTCCTCATGGAGATCTGTTGATCTGTGACTGTTTTTCCTTTAATTTTTTTCAAGTATATTCAGCTTTTTCCTAATACTCTGCATGAGATGTGTTCCCTCTGCTGCGTGGTGCTTGCTTTGGACCTGCTTTGTAGTTCAATTTTGTTTTTTTTCTTTCATGGGTAGTGTTCAGAGATGGGCCAAACTGGTTCTATAAACCCACCTTGGTCACTTTGGTGTGGGCTCTGTCATCTGTGTCCAGTGCACTGGATAGAGTAGGAACTCACTTCACAAACCCTCAAAACAGCCTTTGAACTGGATGGGGTTTTGTAGTACCAGAAAGAGAAAATTTCTGACATCACAGTAAAGGAAGAAAAAAAAAACCAACCACCCAACCCAAAAATTCCTCCACCGTTTGCCACTAATATTAACAATTTCTGCCAGTCTTCATCGCATCTTTCCAACCTTTTCCTCTCACCTTACACTCCTTTCCTTAGCCTTTTCTTCTTTATGGTCTTTCTAGTGTTGTCACGTGTGCAGCAACGTATATCTCTAAAACTACTAATCAAATAAAGACTACAGCACAGATGGGAAAGTGCATCTTGAGGGTGAATGTATTGTGGATGCAAAGTATGAGATGACCGCTCTGTATATACCTCATGGTTTTAATCACGTGCTGTGTGTCCGAGGGCCTCTTGCCCCTGTAAGGAAGCTGAACAAAAGCCCAGTGGATTTATCTGAGTCAAGTTGTGTATCCCCTGTGTCCCAGTTCTTCATTTTGTGGAAGACCCTGTGTTTTTGGGACAAACAATTGCATGGAACAGGAGAGTTTTGTCTCCAAAACACATTCATCCTGAGGTGCTCTTGCTCTGTGTGCCAGACATCTCAATGGTATTGTGTGTGGTTTTAGAGGTATTTCAGTGAGAAGATCCTTATTCCTTCCCTGCTCCCATCCTGATGCCATCTAAGATCATAAAAGGGGAAGGGTTAACAGAGGCTGAGGTGGATGCCTGCACCAAATAGGTTACCTTTGTCAGTCTTGGCCCATCTGTAGTGGTCCTGTACCTTCCCTGGTAGTACCTTTAGTCACGATGGAAGAAAACCGTTTCATGTTGCCTCCCCGTGCAGCGCTGATAGATTGGGTCTTCGTGGTAGAAGGGGAGTCGCACTCCCTCCTAGGCCTAGAACAATTTTGTCTTTCTAAATTGAGAAAGAACAAAACATTGGCAGAAGCTTGAACAGCAGTTGACTTAGAGAAAGACTAGAGAGGCTGATGCGGATGTAATCTTGGAGGAGGAAGGTTGTGTTTTCTATAAACAGTTTCAATTTCTTTTCTCAAAACTAAAATCAGGATCTGGGTTGTGATGGGGCTACTGAGTGCAGTTGTAGCCTATAAAAATCTCACCATTTAGTAACAGAAGCCAAGGTGGGGGGAGTTTTGAGAGATTGACAAAACACCTTTTTTTTTTGTAAAAGAAGTAAAGTACTGTGCACTCATACTAGTTGATTGCCAATGTTTTGAACACTGGCAGCAAAGCTATCCTATAATAACTATTGCTTGATGCATTAATTAATTAACCCTTAACCTTCTCTTTCCCTTTTCAACCCTTTTTCTCCTTTTCCCCTCACCATATTCCCATGTATGTAAACAATTAAAAACCAAAACCAAAACCAAACAAAACAAAAACAACCCCCAAACCAATACAAAAGCGGGAAATGCATGTGTGGCCATGCCTCACAAAATAGGTCGGATAATTGAAGGGAGTCCCGCAGACCGCTGTGGCAAGCTGAAAGTAGGCGATCGGATCTTGGCTGTGAATGGGTGCTCCATCACCAACAAGTCGCATTCAGACATCGTCAACCTCATTAAGGAAGCGGGAAACACCGTTACCCTGCGCATCATTCCAGGAGATGGTAAAGTATATGTTTCCTGCTGTCTTGTCTGACCCCCTTGTTGGTTTTGTTCCTGGGCTTTTTGCATCAGTCAGAGCTGCAAAGTCATGGAGGACTCAATTTCCACTCCCGCTTTGGGAATTAGCAGTGAGGGAGGTGATGAGTCTTCCATAGCTTTATTTTTTGTTTCTTTCTATAGAAGTGGCAGTTCGTTTTGTTATTTTTTTTAAACAAGGAGGTGCTGTTTCTACATTGAAAAAATAATATTTCTTTCCATCATGCTTTTCAAGTGTCTCCTTAAAATGATCTTCTGTAAATTTGATGGATATCTCAGCATACTTTGATCTGATTCTTAGGTTAATAATGCAGCTTCACAATATTTAGGAAACACTTGTGAATCTGTGGAATTCCTGAAGCTTTGTATGTACACAAGCAGGCTATAGAGTAAAGAGATCACAGGAAGGAATAAACACTTTGTCATGTTTTAAGCTGTTTGAAAAGAAGATTTGTTATTATTCTGGGTAAGTTGCTTTGGGAGCAAGCTGAGTACATTTTAAAATGATTGTTAAATGTTGATGGCTCTGGAGCTGCTGTGTGCTTGCAGCTGATGGTTATAAGAGTTACCATGAACAGGATCTCCCTGTTTCAGATTGAAGGGAATGTGCAGGATCCTTAATAATATGCTGACACCTGATAATAATTACAGGACATAGAACTATTTAATAAAAATAAGGATCTGCTTTATATATCACTTTCTTTAAATTGCTCTCTATCTGTGATGCCAAATAGGAACAAAGCAGAAACATACGCAAAGTATCCATAGCAGAACTAAAATTGCTGTGGTTCTAAATTCTGAGTTATTTTGTTTGTTCATTGTCCTGCTCTGCCATGAAGAAGTTTGTAGGGAGAACTTGTTATGCAGAAGCCCTTTTACATTATTCTCTTTTTAAGCTGAATCCACAGGTCTAAGGTTTGATAGCTCAGATACAGTGCTAACAAGCATTTCTTAAGAGTTGCACAGGGCATTGTTTGCATTCAGTTAAATATAGAGAAAGTGGGATTAGGTTTGAAAGAAAGGTTGAGAAAGTATGGCTGAATTGAACCTGGTACCTGTAAAGCAGGATGAAGGAGTTTCATGATGTGATTTCCAGTGAGAAGCACTCTCTAGTTGCTAACTCTTCCCCTTTCTGATCTGAAACGTGGATTATGCTGTGCTTACTTATAGGATTAAAAATAGGCCAGGTTGAGAAATGATCTGGTTAGGAATGATTTCTGTGTAGGATGATCTGTTTTGCATAAAAGCTCTGTTTTGCTACTGTTTAGTAGCTACCAGGTCAAATGGTATATGATGCTTTGCTGCTTCCAGCAGAGTGACTGTTCATGAGTAATAAAATGGTTGTGAATCAGGCTAACACCTGAGCTGGCCTGTGTGGGCCAGTTTTGGGAGGTAAACTGGGAGAAGAATTGTTCATTACCTGTATTTTGGTATCTGATCAAAATCAAGGAAGGTGTGTCTTTGGATAAATATATATATTTTTTTCTTCTAAAGAGGCAAAAATGCATAAGAAATAAGTAACTTTTTGAATGGTTTAGGAGTTTTTTAAGAGGAACTTATCCTCCTGACATGAATGCTTACCCAGTATTGTCCATGAAAATATATGTACAAAATACCATTGTAAATTGCTTAGGTTATCAGGTATTCCTAGAGAAGGTGGAAAGCTATAATTTAGGGGAAGAGTCACCTCTTTTCCCTTGTAGCAATGCATACTTCAAGTCTTTTTATTTACTGTCCTTTCGAAATTCCAAGCCAGATTGCCAGCTTTGCACAGTGTTGCCTGCATTTAATTTCCAAAAGCCAGTCACACCAGACACTCAGAACTGCTGAGAGGTTTGCTCTAAAACCCACGAGATTTAAGAAACTGGTCTCGATGTTGTTTTCTTTTTGTCATCTGTGGGTGCTTTTGTTGATTTGTAGTTTTCTTTTTGTTGCTTTTGAGGTGCTTTTCTGATTAATATGAATGATCTGACAGTGTTCTTAAGGGGGGGGCGGGGAGAATGAATCAGAAGCCGTGCTTCTCAGAAAAACATGAAACTAAGGCTCGTCACACGACTCACAATAAACTGACATTGCTAATCTCTTCTAACATTATTAAAACACAAAGAGTTTTAGCTTTGTAATCTTACATCTTGCACCAACTCATTGGCACAGGCCATGGCAGAAGTGTATTTGTGATGAAATCACGGTCGTTCAGCAACGCTCCCAGCTGATACAGGGGTACAGAGAGCTGAAAAATGACAAGCTGAGATTAGGCATTTAATGGGCATCTGGTGTTCTGGGGCAGAACGGGGCGAGGAATCAATGAAACATGTAGGATTTTAAAAAGTGCAATTGTTAATTCTACTAGAGATGGTTTTTTCTTATATTTGTGCTCTGTTCCAGTTTTGCATGGTGGCTGGCACGCGTCCTGAACCTGTGTCTAAAACACAGCAAAATTATGCACAACTCCTGACTCATGGGATAGGGTGGGCTAAAGATAGATGCAGTACAGTGGCGTGAAGATACATCTGCACCAAAGATGTGTTGTTGCTCTGCTTGGTATTCTTAGTGTGACCTACTAAAGGGTAGGAATCTTGTATTCTCTTTGAAGCCCATCTTCATCTGATCTCCAAATATTTGTGGAGGATTGCAGAAGCTTTTGTTCTGGATGAATACAGAACACTGAACCATGTTTTGGGGCCGCCTTCTGTTGGGAAACCAATTTTAACATCAAGGCATCTTTACAAAATGCATGGAATTATTTCTTAAAATCCAACAGTGTAACCACACATGGGGACGTTTCCTTCTCACACAAGCCAGCTGCCAACGGCACGTTCTCACAAGGGCATGTTTTGGTCATGCCTACCCAGAGAGATGCAGGCAGACCCAGGAGCCTCTCGTGCTCTCTGAGCCACTGGACACCAGCCAGCTCTGGTCTGGAAGATGTTATGGCTCCATATGCTGAGGCTTTGGGCATGTTAACATGGGCACAGTGCTGCAAGCAAAGGAGTTGTGCTGCTGTGCTCTTGTTGCATCCATCTGTCTAAAAGCTTCTTCTTTTTCTCTTCCCCTTTTCCTGAGTTTCCCTTGACATGCACCAGCTACAGAAAGGAAAAACCTTCACCTCATCTAGATTTCTCCACAATTAAAATAAATCCATGCAGTAAAATACGTTCCCAGGACCAAGAAAACCCATGGCCACTACTGCTCCTTAATTTAGGGAAAAAACCCTCCCATTTCTGCAATTTTGTATTACAGCTGGACTCTGTTTAATAATGGAAGATTTCTCCATAGTCAATAAAATGAATTACCGGATGCCTGGAGCTTAAGAGGCAAACAAGGGCAGGGTAGAAGACCTTGAAATTTTATGTTGGAGAGCCAGATGTTTCCACCCAGTTTTCATTGCCTTTGGCTCTTTTTTAAAGTGTGATTTGAACTAGAGAAATTCAGTCAAGAAAAAAGGTGCATGGCCTTAATTTTAGGCAGAATTCTAAATGAGTTCTGGGTTAACTCTGCTCTGATGGAAGTCTATAAAAATGGCAAGGGGACCATTTTACCAGGCATTATTGTCCCTTTTCGGTCATGCCTACAGCAACACCCTTCCCCCTTTTGTCAAGCAGGAGAGAGGGCCTCTGTGCATAGAGAAATGGGGCATGTCTCCCATGACATCCTGATAGCAAAGCTGAGAAAGCATGGGATAGATGAGTGGACAGTGAGGTGGGTTGAGAATTGGCTGTCGGACCGAACCCAGAGGGTTGTGATTCGTGGAGTAGAATCTGACTGGAGGCCTGTTACCAGCGGTGTTCCCCAGGGCTCAGTGTTGGGTCCAGTCCTGTTTAATATCTTCATTGACGATCTTGATGAGGGAATAACATCCACCCTCAGCAAGTACGCCGATGATACAAAGCTGGGAGGAGTGGCTGACACGCAGGAGCACTGCGCTGCCATCCAGAGAGACCTGGACAGGCTGGAGAGCTGGGCAGTGAGAAACCAGATGAAGTTCAACAAAAGCAAGTGTAAAGTCTTGCACCTGGGAAGGAACAACTGTTTGTATC
This sequence comes from Porphyrio hochstetteri, assembly GCA_020800305.1. NCBI lineage: Eukaryota > Metazoa > Chordata > Aves > Gruiformes > Rallidae > Porphyrio > Porphyrio hochstetteri. The sequence continues at coordinate 11,120,968 of CM036916.1, read as the reverse complement.
AGTACAGGCTGGGGGATGACCTGCTGGAGAAGAGCTCAGTGGAGAAGGACCTGGGGGTCCTGGTAGATGACAGGTTGGCTGAGCCAGCAGTGTGCCTCGGTGGCCAAGAGAGCCAATGGGATCCTGGGATGCATCAGGAGGAGTGTAGCCAGCAGGTCAAAGGAGGTGATCCTCCCTCTCTACTCTGCCCTGGTCAGGCCCCACCTGGAGTATTGTGTCCAGTTCTGGGCTCCTTGGTATAAAAAGGACAGGGATCTCCTGGAAAGAGTCCAAAGAAGGGCTACGAAGATGATTAAGGGCCTAGAGCATCTCCCCTATGAGGAAAGGCTGAGTAAGCTGGGACTGTTCAGCCTTGAGAAGAGAAGACTAAGGGGGGATCTAATCAAAGTTTATAATTATCTGAAGCAGGGGATGCAGGGAGAATCGGCCAGCCCCTTTTCAGTGGTCTGTGGGGATAGGACAAGGGGCAATGGCTGCAAGTTGGAGCATAGGAAGTTCCGCACCAACATGCGGAAGAACTTTTTCACAGTGAGGGTGACTGAGCACTGGAATAGGCTGCCCAGGGAGGTGGTGGAGTCTCCTTCACTGGAGATATTCAAGACCCTCCTGGACGCCTATCTGAGCAATATGAGCTAGGGAGCCTGCTTTGGCAGGGGGGTTGGACCCGATGATCTCTCGAGGTCCCTTCCAACCCCTACAATTCTGTGATTCTGTGATTCTGTGATTTGTACCGGCTGATGTTGGGCTGAGAGCCCTTTGCCATGGTATAAGTTGAGTTTTGAAGTTAATCCTGCTCTCTGTGTTGTCTTGGTTGGCCTTTTTGTACCCAGAGCTGTTGATGCTTTTGGTGCAGGTGGTTCCACATCCCTACGTGCAGCTTTGAGCGTTCAGGCAGCAGTGGGTTGTATTTCAGAAATGGATTTCAGTAAGTCTGGGTTTTAGCCACGTTCAATATCACCTTGTGAGGTATTAGATAAAAGCCACATCTCAATCCTACTGAAGATTGCCATTTCTGATGGAAGAAGCACTGATAAGTTTATAATCCATGGAATAGTTATTACTTCTATAAAATTAATCATTCCAACCAACATATTTGGAGATTTAGTGATTGGAATTCATGTCAGTAGACACCAGACAAAACATTCTTCAGCCCTTCCTCCACAAGTCAGTCTTGCCTAACAGTCAGAGGTGTTTCTCATCCCAATTTCCCACGTTTGGGGTTTTTTTTTCCTTTTCTTTTTCCAATTGATTGTACAGTTTTGTATACATAATTGCTATGCCTTAGCTTAGATTTTATCCTGTCAGTTTTTAGATTTAAGAAATTTGAGCCGATCTCAAGTTCTTTAAAGCCAACGATGCTTTCCAGTGAAATGCCTTTGCACACCTCTTTATGTTTCTTTGCAGTGACTAGCTAATGGTTTTCCCTCATAATGAAAAAAGTAAAATTTATTTTGCAGAATCCTCCAATGCTACTTTATTGACCAATGCAGAAAAAATTGCTACAATCACAACCACACATACTCCTCAGCAAATACCACAGGAGACCAGGTCAGACTGTTTTTCTTGAGGAGAGCATGTTGATGTGCTCTCTCTTTGGCTACTTCTTGATCATCTTCACATCCCATGAGCTGGATTTTTCCTCTCTCCCTCTTTCTCTTATATGTTGCAGCAGGAACAACACCAAACCAAAGCAGGAATCCCAGTTTGATTTCAAACCACCCCAAGCAGCACAGGTAAGGAGAACGTTTCTAATTGTTTTGTTTGCCCCAAACTGTTGCTTGCAATCTGCTTGAGGACTGTGTTCAAATATTTCCCTTGGAAATTCCTACTGGGAAGTTGTTCTCCCTGTCTCTTGGCTGGGGAAAGAGGAATTTGCTGATGAGTTCCTTAGTATGTGCTGCTGTTGTTTCAGCTGAGAAACATTTCTAACACATTCTCATCGAGCCTTCAAGGGAGGGAAAAAAAGAAAGGGGGAAAAAAAAAAGCTGACATTTTTACAAAAATAATAATTTATATCTTTGTTTATTGAGTTATGTTTTTTGTGAGGGGCCTCTCCAGATAGTACTGTTGCATGCAAATTATAAATTCAGAGGGGGAAAAAAAGAGTAAAACTTAATACGGGGCAATAGCTGGAGTGTTCCAGCTTTCACAGACAGCATCTTATTAGAGAGATTATCTGTCTTACTGTTAACTTGCCTTTCCACTGGCCATCCCAGAAGTAACCTCGTCCATTAAGGACTTCAGGACACCCCTACAGTAACGGCATTTGTTGGAAAAAAAATAAAATCAGATTGCACGTGCTTCTGAGCTTCTCATGAGGGACTGGGTGAGGTGGTGACAAAAAGGAAAAGCTGCACCATGGCATAGACCCATCCCAGGCACCATTAGACATTTCACTAAAGCCTGGCACTGGAAGTGAGGTTGCCCCAGCCTTCCATGGGCTAGTTGGTGGAGCACTAACCCCCGTCCGGAGTGAGCCTTTCTGCAGGGGCACAGGAGGTGCTGTATATCAGAGGTGCTAAAAATGTGTGGGACTCGGCCAAGCCCATTCGTTCAAGCAGCTCTTTGCAGGCACTGCCTGTGCTCCACGTTGTGATCTGAGGAAGCAGGAAATCCTAGTCTGTGCGTGGAAACTCAAGTGAATTTCTTTCTTTAATTACAAGTAACAAAAATAATAACGTTCATTGGCTGAATAATTTCGGAATGGGAGTAGAGTGGCGTTAAGCTTTCTGTTCAATTGCACATGTGTTGTCTTCCCTCCAGCAGGACCAAGATTTTTACACTGTTGAGCTGGAAAGAGGAGCCAAAGGGTTTGGCTTCAGCCTTCGAGGTGGCCGGGAGTATAATATGGACCTGTACGTGCTGCGGCTAGCTGAGGATGGTCCGGCTGAGAGATGTGGGAAGATGAGGGTATGCACAAACATTTAAAAAAACACATTTCTTTGCAATAATTTGACTTCCCCTTCTCTCCCCTACAGACACACCTTCTGCTGTGCCAGCTGAGAGGAGAATGAAATGTTAACTGAAAGGAGCTGTGGCTCCTAGTTACCTGTCAGTGGCTTCTGTCACTCTTTGTATGCAGTCTGTTACAGTGGTTGTGCATTGCAAGGTTTCACACCTTTGTTCCAACTCAGAACTTTCAAAATCTGAGAATTTGAAAGAACTTTCAAATTCTTAATGTGTAATCCGACTTTTAAAGCCTCACAAAGAGGTAGCAGCGAAAAACGTAACAGCCACAATCTTTGTCAGCTCCTTGAAAGCTGCAGCCAAGAGTAGAGAATTGGGTTATTCCACCTGACCCCTTCCTCTGCCAGTGGGCAGAGTGGTGAAGGAGCGTGTCTGTCGACCCATGGGTTACAAAATTATGATGTAATCTTTGACTAGTATTACCTGTTAGCTTCGCATATCAGCTAAATTATAAACATGCCTATAGAAAAAAATTAATTGCCAAGTTTTATGTCCTGCTCACTCCTCAGTTAGAGAATGCATGAAAACTCTACTGCATATGTCTTTTTCTTCTCTAGATACATCACGTGAAGGGCATTTTCAAAATTCCTTTGCTAAGGGTAGATTTATAGGTCTAAAGTTTTTGCTGCTGAAATTAAATCAGTGCTGCCCTGTAGAAGTCAGTGCTTTGACAAGCTCCTCCAAGCCCTATTTTCTTATCCTGAGAAATGATTATATTTACAAAAACAGGTTTACTGGTTCACAGTAGATGTCTGTATCTATATCCAAGTGAGAAACAGACCTGAAGAAGCTATTTGAACATCCCAGTTACATCAGACTGTAAAACAAACAACCGCTTTGGCCAAAGACTTCAAAAACAATCAAAATAAAACAGCAGGAGTTCTAAGACAGCTCTGGGTGCTGAGGAATACAGTAATTCAAGGTGGTTTTACAGAACAGCAGTGGAATATTTTGATACCTCAAGCTCTCCCTTTCGTTTTCATGTCTCCCAGGCCCCTGCATACTGGTTTTTGTGGGCTGTCACTGGAAGGAGTTGGGCATATTTAGCTTTACCCTATGCATAGTTCTTATTCTACCTTTGCTGTGGCTTTTCTCTTGTGGTGGGCTAGGGGTGACCTTGGTGGGGGCTTGTTTCTAACCTCGGACTCGTTTCTTTTATTACATTGACAGATTGGTGATGAAATCTTAGAGATCAATGGAGAAACTACCAAGAACATGAAGCACGCTCGGGCCATCGAACTGATTAAAAATGGTGGCCGCAGGGTCCGCCTGTTTCTGAAACGTGGAGATGGCTCTGTCCCAGAATATGGTGGGTCAAACTATGAAAACATTCCTTTCTTCTCTGGCATCACTCCATGAATGATTTGTCTCAAGATCTGAAGCGGGAATTCTTTTTTATTTTCCTTTCTCACCAGTGTCTTACCAACCTTTGCAACATATGATTAATTGCCTCGCTTGTGCTGAATTTTCTACACATTTCATCCTTTGCTTGCTTCCATGGACTTGGGGCGCAGTGTAAGGCAAGATCATCATAGCAGTATTTTTGGTGATCAGAGAGGAAAACAAAACAAAACAAAACAAAAAAAAAACCTTATTGTCTTGTCCAGCCAAACAAGGAATGTCATTGAACTGTGCCAAACTGTTTCTCAGCGGCTGAATTGTTGTTTCAAATAGGTCTCTACTTCTTCTAATCAATGCAAAAACTGGGATCCTGAGTTATTATTCTGAAGCAGTGATTATTTTTTTTTTTGGTTAGGTTTTTCTCTTAGTTCCTGTCTGTATCCATAGACATGAATGCCGAGATGGCTTATGAGATTTTTGCCTTCCCTTAATATTAATGTAAATATATATAAAGTTATTTAAGAAAAAGAAGAAAAAAAGCTTTACTGCAAAAAACTATATTGATTTGGCCTCCTGAGCCCTTTTCTTCCCCCTTAAGCTGTCTGCTGGTTTCAAGTAGTTAATTTGTAAGGTCTGAAAAGGTGAGGAGGTTATGAAAAGGTGCTCTCGTGTCTGTCTTGGGGGAAACATTCAGCCTGTGTTTCTTGCTAAGAATTGCATTAGTTTTCCTTTTCTTCCCCCGGAGGTTGGATTGCTGGGTGGTTTAACTTAGCACACTATTTAATATTATAATTATATCTTATTTATTTGAGATAATTGTCAAATATTGTGCCCTCGATGGAGGGCTACTCCCAACCAAAGGTCTTTGAGGTTTCTATAGAAACTGATGATTGAAGGGATGTCCTTTATACTTTTCTCCCCATATTTGGGTTATTTCTGTGTCAGTAAGTCCTGTGTTTATCATTCACTCCATGTCCCAAAACCTGAAACAAAACCCTTCTGCACAATTTATGAACTAGATTTTCTTTTCATTTACTGTACCACATCTGAGAGTTTCTGCTCACTATTTAACTTAAAATGACCAATTCAGAGTAAAACCAACAAACAATTGAAGCGTTTAACAATACAGAAGGGAAGTTGTGGGTTTACACTTCTGTAATATAAATAGCACACCAGAAGGTTCAATGATGGCACTGAAATTCTGTAATGTTCTTTCTACTTTTGTCTTTTCCTATACTCCTCTGGATGTACAGTACTGTATCATATGCTAGACTGCATAAATACCCTGTAAATTAAGTGCTTCACTTCTCAAAGCCTATGTCTGTTGCACTGAGGATGGAAATCCACCACCAATTTTCTTTTGGCTACTACTAAACCACTAAACGTTCATTCTCCAAGCAAAGATTTAATATACAGGGGTTGCACTACTGTAAAGAATATCCTTGTAACATTTGGGACTCCTTCCTCTCTTCGTTCTGTTCGCTGCAGTCGCAAATGGTTCCTCTAATAATGTTAAGTTCCAATATTTTTCTGACTCGATTGGAACGTGCTTCTCTATGAGGCTGTATATTTTTGTAATGAGTTTTGTACTTATTTTTAATGTTGTGGTCTCTGGTGGACTTTATTTTCCGTTGTTGTTTGATTGTTAATGTTTTTTCTATGACATTCTGTGTCGCTGTTCCAGCTGTCTTTTAGAATGGATGCTCTCGTTGTCTGGGTTATTGAATCACCTCTTAGATGTCTCTATGTCACGATAATAACAACTGCTGTCTTTGCAGCCTTATATTTGGGTGAAGCCTAGACAATCTGACTGGAAAAAAAATAAACTTTCTTTATTCTAAGATAAAATATGAAGATTTTTCTTTCTTTCATCTTTATTATAGGGAATCTAAATTTTCTACTTTTCTCTTTCTCTTTCTCTTACTTTTCTTGGTGCTGGGCTCTTCCTTCCTCAGCGATGATACCTCCTAATATCGCTGCATGTATGAGAAATGACAAGCTCGGGGAGTCTTGCTTCTACCTTATGGGCCATAATCAAACTACGGTTTGTAGCTAAAATCAATACTAGGTGTTTTTGTGCTGTGGCCTAATTCCCTCACATTGCTTTCCGCTTTGCTATATTTTATATGTACAGCAGTTCATTCTGAGCACCCTGCGTCCCCTGAATTGTAAGTACACCACAGGACACGTTTAAACCTCACTTGTACCTTGTGCAATAGCCAGGTTGCTGCAAGCCACGTGCTTCCAGCCTCGGAAAAGCGGTGCGGTCCCCAGCTGCTGCCTGAAAAAGCTTAATAAGCCAAAACGCACACACGTGAGTCACAACACGGGTTTCACCTGGAGATCACACAAGTCACGGCCCATGCACACACGGACCTTCCCAAGCTAAGGAATGGAAATGCCATCAGATGGGAGACGCTTTGCATGATGGCAGGAGGAAGGGGGATATAGAGTGTTTGGCTTGGGGGAGGGAAGACAAACAGGAGGAAAACGGGGGGAAAAAAGCAAACAATTAAAAAAAAAATCTGTCCCCACAAGTGTTTGTGAGGGATTCCAGTCATTGCCATCAGGACAGTCCACCTCGAGGTGGGTGTCTCAGCAGGAAGCCTGCAGGAAGCGTAGCCAACACCAGCCGAGCTGCCGTGCTGAAGTTACTTTAAAAGAGAAAACAATAAGCAAATAAAAACAACATTGGCATTAAGTCAGCGCAGCCACTTTAATGTTTGCCATGTCTATAATGAATCATTCATAAACATCCATTACAAATGACATGAGTAATTGTGGCTCGGCTACAGCACAGGCTGGGTTATAGTTCTGGGGTTGGGGTTGGTTTTTTTCTCCTGCTTTGCAGTTTGTCTCACTGAGGTAGCTCAGCTGTATTTACCTGAAAGACAATGAACTGGAGATTAGGTTTTAATCAAAGCCATCCTACATATTACAATATCTTTCCATTGCTTTGATATGAAAGAATCATAAGTTTTGTCATCGTTGTTCGAATCATTGTGGCAAAACCAAAATCTACCCTAGGACTTTTCATAACCCAGTAGAACTAAGTGAGATTAAGTAATGTCTCAAACGAAATGGAAATAGCATGATTACAGTTTAATTCTCACACCTTCAAAATGTTACTTTACAAGGTGAAAACTTAATGATCAATTCTATTCCTGTACGTTTTCTGCTATTCGGAACGAGGCCTCCCACACCTGGAAGGCAGTACTTTCAAAAGACTTTAAAGAAAAATACCATTTCCTAAAGGCCCTCTTTATTGGAAACTGTTTAAAAAAACCCCAGCCAACAACCTGAACTACAGTATTTTTTTTTCCCCACTGGAAAGAAAGTGGTGTAAGAGAAACATTATGAATTGGGCTTGGGGAAAATGTAAAATGCCCCATGACGAGAAGAGCATAAAGATGATATCGGCTTGGACCAAAACACAGCTAACGAACAGAGCAGCACCAGTACTAACCTGTAACTCTCATTGTTCACTGTTAAATTAACAAAAGCTTCGGTTAGCCTTCGCTGACTGCTTTAACAGTTGTTTGTTTTTGTCACTAATGAAGTCTGAAGAGTGATAAGTGGTGTCACGGCGCCGCGGAAGGCATCGGTACCAAACGCTTTGCTGTTATTTTCTTTCAGACCCCAGCAGTGACAGGAACAGTCCCGCCACAGGTTCACAAAATGTATCGGAAATGAAACCTGTGCCATCCGACCGACGGCAGCACCCATCATCGGAGTCCAGTTATCCACCAGACCTTCACAAATCATCACAACATGGGGACAAGCGGACTTACGTTAGAGACCTTAAAGGCAGCAGAGAGTTTAGCAGACATCCCAATGAACACCACACTTGGAATGGGACTTCTAAAACCAACGACCACGTGCCAGGCAGGAGGACGGAGAGGTCGCCGGAAAAGAGGCGCGAGAGGCAGCCGGAGAGGGCGGTGGTGAACGGGCAGAAGAGGAGGTCTCCCGACAAGCGGAGGGAAGGGACAAGGAGTGCTGACAACACTTTGGAGAGGAGGGAGCGACACGAGCGAAGGAGAGACCTTTCCCCCGAGAGGCGCAGAGAGCGGTCGCCCAGCCGTCGCCGGCGGTCGCTGGAGAGACTCACAGAGCCGAGGAGGTCCCCCGATCGGAGAAGAGAGAGCTCCCTTGACCGGCGGGCCAAGTCATCCGACCGGCGGAGGGAGAGGTCGCCCGACAGACGGTTCAGGGAGGAGCGAGCCGGACACCGGGAGAGGGAAGACCCCGGCTGGAAGCATGAACCGAGCCGCAGGCACCCGCCCGAGCATCGCAGGCGGCCGTACAAGGAGTGCAGCACCGACCTCAGCATCTGAGGGGCTCCTCCGTGGTCCCCGTCGCCTTCGCCACACCGCAGCTGCGGAGGAGAGAGTGCGGGAGCTGAAACCATCCAGCTTTCGCAGGCGAGGAGACATCCGGCACCTGCTGATCCTACAAACCTTTTATGCAGATGAAATCTTATAACAAAGCAAAACAAAGTGTTGTGCCTGATGTATAATATTAAAGAAAGTATTTTTCAGTGTATTCTTTTTTTTTTTTTAATTACTTGCCAAATGTTAGTCCTAAAGGATTATAAAATTTTGTTTCTACATTCTTTGTAGATTTCTTAAGAATAATTCCTTTATCGGGCTACTTTCCCCCCTCCCCAATATAGTAAATGGGGGGTAGCCAGTAATATAATATAGGCAAAGGATTTTGTGACCAAGTTTGAATAATTTGATCCAGACTGTTCTCTAGTGACTCACTGCTACACTGTATGTAGAAAATTTTTTAAGGGTTGGGGGTGGGGAAGGAAGAAAATCATTCATCTCAGTAGGAATGGAGCACTCCTGCTGAAGGAATTAAAAAAAAAAAAAAAAAAAAAAAAAGAGACAAATGTTCCTGAAATTGCAAGAACTGTTTGAAGAGACTACTGTTTCAATGAAGGATATTTATAATAATAATAAATAATTAAAAAAAATACAAACCCACACAGCACAAGATGATTTACGAATAGGAATTTCTAGTTTGTTTCATGAACAGTTTATACTTTCAGGCCCCCTCTACATGATGCGCAAAGGCAGAAAGACTGGTAACCACCACGCCTGTGTCACACACTGATGTAGACTGTTGATCTCTCATTAGCCTCAGCAACATTTAATGATATTTCATTAAGGCAGCCGCCACAGCCCTACTCATCTTCTAGATGTATATGGACAGCAACCCGAGCATGCATGGTATTGTTTGTCTGCTTTGGAGTAAGGGACGGGAACGGGATCGTGGGATGAGGCATGATGCGGTGGGAGTAAAGTCCTCCCTCTCGGAGTAGGTGTATTCCTTCTGCTCAGGTAAAACCAGTGGGCTTCTCTTATTTTGCCAAATTCAAAAACTCTCTCTTCTTCTCGCTCTGTATTTAAGTTGGGGTTTTTTGTGTTACTGGTTCATTCTTACTGAGACAAAAGGAGCACACTTGCTGGGGAAAAAAAGGGAAAAGAAGAAAAAAAACGTATCAAAGGAAAAAAACACGGGCAAAAGAGGCAATCAGTGGGACAACCTGGTTGTAGAAGCCTATCCATACTGGTTATATGCTGTAAATTTGAATCTCAGAACAGCAGAAAAAGGGAAACCTGCGAGTTTTGAAGTTGTGTTTTTAAATTTGCGAGTTGTGTGGTAAGTCTGCTGTAGTACTGGTATACGATTTTAATGGATTACTGCCTAGCTGAGCCAAAATGTTTGCCGTTACTGTTGGACCACTAAAGTAAACTGCTGCTTTTTACAGTGCATTGGTGTGTACATGTATACTGTTTCACATTTCCCATATGAACGCAAAAACATTGCAAGTCTATCACTGTTGTTGCCATGGTACTGTAAAAACAAAACCAAGAAAGATGATGGCTGGTCATTGTGTGTACAGTTTAAATTGTAATTAATAGAGCCTGTTGGGAAAAAAAAAAAGAAACGAAACTGTTGCCTTTTTCTTGTATAAAAGAGGATTTATGACAAAATTTAGCTGTGAGGAATGTGATTAAGTGTTTATATTTCTGAAAATGGAACAAATTGATTCAGGGGATATATTTTAATATAAACTGAATCAGGTATGTAAAGCTGTTTTAAAATGGGAGACTATATAAGTAATTCTAAAGCTTTTGTTGGTTTGAATATCATTTCTTCCTTCATGGTGGGCCTGCTTATGTATTATTAAGCACTTGTATGCGGTCTATGTTCTTCAATCATCATTTCTTGCAATGTGCTATAGACATAATGCTCTTTTCTGTGTTGATGAAAAGCAGTATGTGGGCCAATCTTTTTTATAAAACACTATGCATATATAAATACTACATTGTTCATAGCTTTATTTGACTTAATGGGTTTATACATAACACTAGTATGAGTAGATGTGGACTTACCCAGTACAAGCTTCTTTCCTTGGAACAGACACTATGTATATGATGTAGCAACAAAGAAGGAGAAAGTCTGTGAATGCTATTTTTATCAAATAAAGTTTTCCATACAAAGAATACATATGAGTGTAGTGATAAGATAAAGGAGGAGCCACACTTACAACCTCACTTACCCCATCTGAATTAGTAAACTGTAGGTTGCAGTCTCTAGGGGCCATCCATTAAATACGTATTAATCATCCATTAAATATAAGTTCATTGTTTGACAAGCCCTAAAGCAAAGGTTCCCAGATCTCCAATACAGAATTTCCTTCCCTGGAGCAGCCAGAAGCGGAGGGTGTAGGTGAAGCAGGCTTTGTTACTACTCTGGGTTTGTACTCTGGCCCTTCATAACACAGCAGCACGTTCAGCAGTGGTAAACTCCCAACAAGGCAGCACCTACTCTACTGACGTGTATATATGTGCCTCATATGTATGTATACATATACATGCATATACATATATATATCGCCAAGACTATTCGTCTCCCATCTCCTAGTTCATGAAATGTGTAAAGAACATTAAGGATTGCAAAGCTGTTGACTTTAAATGGATTTCTTTTAAAATAGCTTTTAAACACTGTGGTTTGTCAGGCCCCACTCGTATGTTTTCCTGGTACTTCAGCTGGAGCCCAGGCAGCCTGAGAGCCACTGCTAAATGGTTTGAATCTCCAGTCCCAGCATCAGCAGAGGCTGAGCCTTTGGGGGGTATGGATGAGTCACTGAGAAAGCGTTTGGATATTTTAGGTTTGAATCTTTCATCATGTTCGGTGCCTTTTTACTCTGAGCTCACATTGTGAGGGCATACATTGGCTCTGAATTTCTATCTCCTGCTGCTACTGCTGTTTGTGCTTTCCTGGTGCGTGTTGTAGCACAGTTTAACTGATCTTACAGAGCTGATTAGGTGAGTCTCGAGCTTTTGAAGTGTGTCTTTGAAGTGGGGAGTCTCAAGCTGAAGAAGCTACTACATAGTTAATACTGAAATTCTATGCTACAGAAATACTTTCTTTAAAAAAAAACACCACTGCAAGTTGACCAAAAGAAGTTGCTCAAAGTGCCTTGTTAGTGGTGGCATCCTTTCTACTGCTTCCAAACCCACTGAAAGCTGGAGCTCTGCTCTAAAGCATGAGCGTTGCAGCTCCATATTCCACGGTGCAGCCTTGTAATTAATTCCAGCCTTACTGCTGACCATAAAATATTTTTCAAAACTTCTATAAATGAAAAGAACCCCTTTTTTAGATTGTAGCTTGGCTTGTGTTTTGTCAAACAATGTTCTACAGCTATGAAGCTGCCAAAAAGATGAATTAGAGTGTGTTCCTGATGCTGAACTGAAAAGTTTATGAAGTGGTAAGTGAAAAAGCTCTTCAAATTGATATTGTTAGTTTTGGGGGTTTGTTTTGGTGTTGAGTTTTTCATTTTATTTTATTTTTTATCAGAGTTACGTGGTCAGGATCCTGTGCCATCAGTGTGCTAGGTCTTGTCATTTGTGTAAGCATCAATTCATCCCAAATTGTGAATTTTTTTGACTGCAGAGGGGCTGATCAACCAACAGGGAGAATTATCTGGGATTTGATTTTTTTGGTTAGAGGTACAAATAGCTTCTAGGTTAGCTGAGCTGTGTTTTCTGCCTTTATCTGCTTTCACTCAATTCACTCCCTCTTGAATATTCATTCCTTGGCACTCGAGCCAGTGTTTTATTTAATAGTGACCTTGTGTTAAACCCATCTGCTGTACTATGCTTGTTTTATCACCGGAGTAGTAATTATAGATACTGTTCTCCTCCTCACTTCGCTACCTTTTGTTAGAACAGGCTTTCAGCTCTGTCTCTTGGCTGACTGTTCTGCTGAAGAACAGTATAAATGGCTCATAATATGTTCAGTTTATTTGGCTCACATAAATAGTACCAGGAAAAGATGTCATTTATGACCCGCTGCTGCCATCTGTAAACATGTGCCTGTTAGGCCTTTGGGATTGTATTTTCTTAAGATTTATTTTTAAAAAAGGAAGAGTAGGAACTAAAAAAAGTATCCCAATTTACTTAGCAGTTGTTGTAAATCGCGTGAGTCTGAGATGTTGCCAGTTTCTGTTTTGGATGCTATACTAATCCATCAACATTTCTTCCTGGGTATATAATGAAGAGGCAGTAAAGTGTCATACAAATGGAAAATTGTGGGGTTTCAGGACAGGAGCATAAAATACGTACTGCCACAAAGGCGACTGCTTAATGCACATAGAAATTCAGTGGCTGGGACTGACTGTGACATGTGGAATCTGCCACACAAACACGAACTTCAGGTCACAGATTGCTTTTCAGAATTTAAGGGACATGTATTTCTCTTTCCTTACTGCCTTATATTGGTGTGAACTCAGAGCAAGATAGTGTTGCACCTATACAACACACTGGGAAAAACTTGGCTTCACTTCCTAGGACATTCTTTTCCAAATTCCTATAAGAGGTCTTCAGACCTCATCTTCAATTGAACTCTTGGCAATTAACGTACAGGTTCCTCTGGTCTGAAATTTACCCTTTAAAATGCCCTTGTAAATAATAGATGGCCATCAAAGTTTTACAATGCAGTCGTTGCTGTGGGCACAGTGTTTCTTAAAATATTTAAAATCATTATGTTTCTTGGTATTTCCAGGACTTGGAAGAGGAAGACAGCTCGCATGCTCCTTCCCAGGTGGAATCGTGCTCACTGCAGGATTGTTCCTAAAACAAGCTAACAAATTATATCAAAACGTAGGAAGCTGTCTGCAGAACTGGGTCTGAATTCCCAATGAAATACCCGTAAGTGGCTAAGGCACTGAGCACACCCTCAACATTTATACCAGCTATGGTATAACATATATATCAGCTATGGTATAAATCCCAATAAAATCAAATAAGGTTTGTGCATGAGTTCAGGCTCAGGCAGTATTTACTCCCATCTTGCAGCAGAGGTTGGACTTGGTGTGTCTGGGCCTACAGGCACCAGCAGATAAGCCCTGGGAAACCAGTGGAAAATAATGCATGTCCCAGCCCTTCCACTTCAAAGTCAAGCATCTCTGCATAGACCCATTTCAGTGGTAATGATGTGCCCTTTGTTGACAGCAGAGATGAACACTCACCATCTTGCTCACAGGGCAGGTATGGAGGAGGGATGGTATCCTCAGGTCTTCTTTGGCAGCATGTGAATTGAAAAATCTTTGGTTTCAAGGAGTAATCTGAGCCTCAAGATGCTGAAATTGAAATGGAGGTGGCTTCACCTCTCCAAGGAGTCTCGTTAGCTTTAATTTTGCAGCAAATAGTTTCTTAAAGGAGAAGTTGTGAGGGAGTCTGCTGCAGCAGGAAGGAGAGGAGCAGAAAATCGTCTGCAGAGAAATACTTAAGCTGAGCATTTACTTTGGTCGTACTGAAGCAAATCCAAATTGCTAGCATCGTGCCCCAGCCAGTGGTCCCCTTCTCTGGTCTGTTCCTAAGCTGATGTGATTTGGTGCTGACTGTAAGGCTTGTGTGGAATAGGAATTCCACCTTGCTTCTGTGGCTTCTGTAGACCAGGCTTCGTCTCCACCCCTGTGTCATCTACAACCGGTCTTAAATTTACTCCTTGCCTTTGCAGTGGTCAAATTTCAGCACTCAGATTTTCTGTCAGAGGACTCGGCTCACGTGACATTACCGTGTGTCTGCTGTGAGCCAAGAGCATCTGTGTGGATGCGTCTGTGGCTGAGCTTATCTGCAGTAATATGTTGAGTCAGGAAAACTGGATGGTGAGACTGTCCCTCCAAGTGTGGTGACTCCCGTAAGTATGAATGAAATTTGTTGAATTAGCTGTCTTGCTTCTTTCTAAGGAATAGTGAGAAACAGGGATGTCTGGGGGAGGAAGTTGGCTGAGGCTCATTCCATATGTGCTAGGGAAAATATTGATTGGATGTGGAAGCAACTTGGAGAGTCTCTTGAGGACTCAGGCTTTTGTTCCACAGAAATGTGCAGTTTTTTTTCTCATTGTTTCTCAGTCAGATCCTTCTGGATCCTGTTTTCCTTCTGAGACTCCAGTTTGCTTTGGGGACCCACAGGCAGCTTCTTTTCTCTCTGATCCAACAATTGTTGCCACTGCTTTGAAGTGTTGAGTCTGCTGGCAAAGCCTTTGCCTTTCTAACCTTTGAACTGCGGTTGTGTAACACAGGGCTCGTTTCCAAGGACGTGAGGCGGTTTCTCTGCTGTACAGGACAGCAGCAGACACTATCAGCATGTCCCACTCAGTGGGAGCAGAGGTCCTAACCACGGGCATGGAGAGCTGAGGAGAGGGCATCCTCAGATAAAGCCAAGAATCACTCTGAAGGTGTACCAAAGTGCCATTTCCAGTGGGTTTCCAGATGTGACTTTATAAAAACTGAAGTGAGTCGTTAAAATTCACAGTACTGAATTCATTACTCTGTGAAATGATTTACTGAATGGTTAGAAGATGTTTAAAGATCCCCATGCACGATATTTGCTTGGTATTAATAACAGAAAGACCTTGAAAAAGATAACAACATGGCACATGTTTTCTTGTCATGCTTGCTTATATTTGTGTTGAGGATGCATCAGACATCTGTCTTCCTGCTCCAGTCCCCTCTCTGGTTGAAAGGGTAACTTGATGGGATAGGTGTGCTTAGACAAAATGCTGGGGATGTTAAAAAGAAGTCTTCTCACTGGCACCTCAGAAAAAGTCTAAACCAGCTCTTCGGTGGTCCTTGGAAAGTATCATTTTATACATGTGATACTCAAGGTCACTTAATATCCTTAATTACTACCCCGAAAAAGGTTTAATACTTAATAAAAGAAGCTGCTAACTGTGCCTCCCTACCATGCACGGCACACATCCACCCAAACAGCTGCTGCTTCTTCTGCTGACCAGTTACCAGAGCTGAAAGTTGACTACCGCTGAATTTCCTTGTGCTTTTGGGACAGCTTGGTCTGGAAGTTTTCAGCTTAATTGTGCAATAACAATGCAAAAATATACAAACTATAAACAGCTCTGAAGTGCTTAATATGACACACAATTTTGATTAGCTAGAGTCTGTGTCGAGAGCCTGGAAGAAACCTGTGTGAGGGACCCCGTATCTGCACAGTGCATCACTGTCCCACCGGCTAGTGCCTTCCAGCTGCCCACGGAACTGGAGCATCTGGGGCTGAGAGGCAGCTGGGCTGCCTTCATTACAGCACTCAGTGGCTTGAACTGGTGGACACAGAACTCTGCATTACTCCTGGGTCCCTGTGTGCATCTCCAGGGCATCCCAGAGCCAGAGGGGTGTTTTCCTTCATGAAGACCTCCAAGTAAGGAGGGACACTTCCTTTTGCTGAGAGCAGAGAGATGAATGCTTCCATCCCCTGTGACATTGCATCAACTCAAATACTTTACCCTGAAATTCTACCTATCTTAGAGATTAATCTTGGTTTGTAACTAATATTTATGATCATTGCCTCCACTATTTCGTTTCTTCAACGTATTGCAAAAATTCATATCCCTCTGCTTACTAATGATTTAATTCATCAGCCTGGCTCTCCGAATTCCAATTATTATTTAACAAAGATAGATCCTTCTTCTAACACAGCTTCGTGGCATTTCCAAATTATTTATTCTTTGTATGACTGATGTGTTTTACAGCCATGAAATCTCATGGTTTTGCATCAAATTTTTTTGCTATAAAAAGGATGCAGTCTAATTCGGCGAGCCAAAAATAGACACACAGTGCCTTCAGGTTTAGATGTGCTTTACACACATTGTGAAAAATGATCCATAAGGATAGCTGTTCAGAGGGAAAAGACAAGTGAATTTCATGTTAAAGTACTGAGTAAAGAGGCAAGTAGACTGTTGTGAGCTTCATTAAAAAGTGGATGATTGCTTGTTTGCACTTCTGTCAAGAGTGAGGTTTGGGTTTTGGTATCATTTCAAATAGGTATGGTTATTCTGCTTTGTGTTACTCAGTTTGCCTTCCTACCTGAAACCTCCTGTAGCTGCTAAAGCCCCATGATTTATATCATTGCCTTGCTGCATCTCTCTTGATAAAGTGGCGTATGGTTGATTCCTTTATTTCCAGCATGTTCTTTGTCTTTATCAACTTTTACTGCAAACAGTGGCAATTTATTCCTTCTCAGTCTCTTGTTCCTACAAGGCCTTGTACTAAAAGCGGGATGTTGGGAGATCTGGCGCTTCATTTATCAGAACAGAATCGCATCAACAGTTTTGCAGCAGAATGGAAAAGTTGGGAAAACAGTGAGAAGCTGTACGAGCAGATTTCATACACTGGGCTATTAGCAAAAACTGATTTTCCAAATTTGTGCAAAAACAGAGCAACTTTTGTTTGTGTGGAGTCTTGCCAAACCCACATTAATTGTATTTAATTTGATTGCTTGGAGCCCAGATGAAAATGCTTTTCAAATAATTAGTTGACTGTAATCATGGAGATCCTGATTCAGAAAAAAAGCCTTGCTGAGGAAAAAGGGTATGAGCATATGCCTGAGCTCTGTAGAAGCCAAAGGATGTAATCATTTAATTAAAAGCCTTCTTCAGCAAGGTCAGGAATGTTCATAGGAGTCATAATGGCCACCATTGTCTCAACCTGTGCCAGAAACAACACTGCTTGTGGTCTACTGATTAATAGGTTTCATGGTTTCCTGTCCTTGGCTTTTTTTCTTAACCACTCCGACAAGGATCTCCATGTTTGAGATTCATTCCACATGTGCTATCAAGTAGCAATGCCCCTTGTGCAACATGAGCACATTCAAAACCTGATTGCATCTTTGTGTCCCATTACTGTCCTCTCCTTCCCCAGGACGTTCCTCTCAGTGTTGTCTTCCCCAGGTTTCTCTGCTCTGCAGTGCTCACGTTCTCCAGGACAGGAACAGGCTCTACATTGGGTATATCCATTCATCTCAGTGTGTTGGATGAAAAGAGCATCTCTTCTGTCTCCTGATCACTTCTATTTAGAGGGTTTCTATTTCTTTTGCCACATGATCCCTATGCTGGGCAATATTCTCAGCCTTGCCATGATGATATCTCATAGCTCAACCTCAGGCATGTACCCAGACTCATAGGACACATTCACATCTCGGGCATCATCAGATCCTGGCTGAAGGGGCTCAACACCAACTGAAGGACACAGAGCAGAACACTGTGCAGCACATCACGTACCCTTGATTAAACTCTCTGCACTCTCGGTGAGCACAGATTTGTACTGAAATTAAGGTGCCAAAAAAAGCATATCTAGAACTGTACAGGTGATTCAAGTGTTTCCATAGGAATGAGTAGTTATGTACTACACAAATAATCTAGAGTTAATAAAGAATCAAGAGAAGCAGCTGAAGTTTAAGTTTCTTCTGTGGTGGAAGTGAACCAGAAATGCAAAGGAAAGGCAGATGTTGAAACAAAGATAAAGCCAAGTATACAGAAATCCATTTTCTTAAAACAACAAAAAAAGGCCTGTCAAAATGATAGTCAGGGTAGCATTTAGCTCTCAATGACTAAGTTAAGAACAAAAAGACTGCGAAACCCAAGCAAAACAGAAATGTAAAGAGCCCAAGAGATATCTCCACTCAAGAGATAGAAAAAACATTTTCAAATTCTCTTGTATGTTGTCAAAATGTTAACCTTTGAAAAATCCCACATTCACAGAATCACAAGGTTGGAAAAGACCGTTAAGATCATCAAGTCCAACTGTTCCTGTTCTATGCTAAACCATAGCCCTAAGTACACATCCAGGGAAGATGACTCGACCCCCTCCCAGGGCAGCCTGTTCCAGGCCCTGACAACTCTTTCAGTGAAGAACTTTTTCCTAACTTCTACTCTGAACCTGCCCTGGCGCAGCTTAGTGCCATTCCCCCTTGTCCTATCACCTGTCACTTGGCTGAAGAGACCATCACCTATCTCTCTATAACCTCCCTTCAGGTAGTTGTAAGCAGTGAAAAGGTCTCCTCTCAGCCTCCTCTTCCCCAGGCTAAACATCCCCATCTCCCTCAGACTTCCTCATATTATTTCCTTCCAGCCTCTTCCTCAGCCTGGTTGCCCTTCTCTGGACTTGCTCAAGGACATCAATGTCCTTCTTATGGTGAGGAGCCCAGAACTGGACAATGCACTTGAGGTGTGGCCTCACCAATGAAAAGTACAGGGGCAAACATTCCTATAAACTTGTACAAAAAAAAACCCAAAACAAAACTCCAAACCAAACCTCACAGAAAATAAGCCCAAAGCCAAACAGCCCGCCCTTCAAATGTTACCAAGGTTTTCCTCTCTTGGTCCACTCATAAGACAGCAGTGGAAATGTTCCAATGTAGTGTGAATACCAAAGATCAAGCAGCAGAGAAGAAACACATAAAACCTTGGGCCGCTTTTCCCCACACACTCTCGTATTCTTTCTTTGTATATTTAGCAGGGTTAAAACTAGGTCAGACTGCCCGCCATGTGCTGAAGCTGCGGCTGTGACATTAGCCTGGAGCTGCCTCTGGCTGCTGTCAGTTTTCAGGGCTGGTACGAGATTTCTGGTGGAGTTGGCGAGCCTGATCTTCCTCTTGCAGCCCATGGTGTAAATCAGAATGACTCTGCAGAGGCAGTGGAGTAAGGCATGGTGCAGGATGGAGAAGGCCTGGGCCAGGCACCCTCAGCCACTGCAGGAACCAGCGGGAGGCTGATCTTGAAGGCACGGCCAGGAAGGACCAGAAAGGTCTTGTATGAACAATATTCACCCTTTGGGCAGGAGGGCTGGGTCAATGCAGAGTTCATGGCTTCAGACAAGGGAGGGTTTCGCTCTCCTCTGCTAAAGAGGCAGCCAAAGGCTTTCTTATTGACAGGGGTGGGGGGCAATATGTGTGGGCAGGGACACTCATGCTTCGTTAAATAGAAGTCCATCTGTCAAACAACTCGTCTTCCCTCACTGAAGAGAAAGCAGAGCAGATATTCTTGCCCTTATGAAAAAATGAGCACATCAGCACACAGCTGCTGGGCACCATTTGGTGGTCTTCTTGCTTGAGCAAGTGTTACTGGCAGAGGTCTGAACCCTGAGCTGAGTGCTCGGTGCCGGCACTTTAGCATTAGAGGAGCTGAGACACTTTGTGTTAAAGAAGCAGAAATTCCTCGTCAAAGTCTGGCTCCCAGCAGTCGGGATGGGGGGCGGTGACGTTCACCATGGCAGTGGGAAGGGTTGGCCTCGGGGCTGTTGCCATCAGAGATGGAGGCTGCCTGGTTTCAGTGGGAAAAATGGGCCGGGAGATCCTGGGTGACATTCTGAAGGCAGGGGAGACAAGACCAGCTGGGCTGCTGGGAGCAATACCTGTGTCTTTCACTGCTCCTTGGTTTCTGATCACTTCATTTTATGAGTGTGCCTCATTACCAGCATCCCTGCATGGAAAACTGACCTGTGTCACCATGTTGTGTGGCACGTTACTCCCTGCACCCAGTTGCAGATCTTTAGATATTGCAACAGGTTTTAAAGGATAGATCAAAGTCCAGTAGTTCAAGTTCCTTGGGTTTCTGAAATGAATCCATTGTTACAGGGAAGCATAAATCCTAATGTGTTGCCGCTGCCGCTATGTATTAGCCCTGACAAATGGACCTTTAATGAATCAGGGTCACTACTGACAAGGTGAGAGATTTCTGTCTTGTTTTATTATCCCAAACCACAAAATAAGTCAATGGGAAAGGAGGCCATTCCCATTTCCCAACATCTCTCTGAGAAACTCCCAAAAGAAGTGCAACCCATAAAGCTAGCTCACTGTAAGCAAAGCTTGGAAGACACGAGGACTTTGGGTCTCAAGTTAGTGAGTACCTGCTCTTTTTCTGATGGGGTATTCTTTTTTATTTTGTGCTTTCTCTAATCGTTAATAATTTGAGATTGTGTTTTCAGAAGGAAGGACAACCACAGTAAGCCTAGACATGCTGGTCAGGAGGTTAATGGGGTGGGACAAGCAGCACCTAAATGAGGTTGCTGTATTCACTGTCTGGAGAATTTAATTCTCCATGTTCATTGTATTAAATTCTGATCTCAAGGACCTAAAATTTAATGGTGTGAAGACAGCAGTTTGTTTTTATTCCTATCACCTAGGACAAAAGGGTGGACTTCTAGGATATCTTGACAATAGCAGGATGTAAGGAGGAGGAGGAGGAGGAGGGGGCAGTAAAGGTGAGAAGAGAGTGATGCAAGTATCTCCCTTGGTTTTGGCTGAGTTGAGCGGTGAAGTGAAGGCAGTATATCAGCCAGTTCTGTTGTGTAAAGGATGCAAGATGCATCTGTCATGCTTCACAGGCTGCAGAAGCTATTATCCTTTGTGAAAGGCAGAATATTTCACCAGGAACATCTGAACGATCCCTGATCTCCTGGATGTTTTTGAAAGGGGCTCTCAGGCTTAGTAACCCATCAGCCCAGATGTGCTGAGCCCCTGGGTACAACAGGGACTTCGACTCTGCAGGGTCCCTCCGAGTAACACACACTGTGTTGGGGACAACAGGGCACGTACTGGTGCAGTCAGGGCAGGATGAGGGGGCTGCTGACAGAACTGATGGTGAAGCTGTCATGGGTCTCTAAATCTGGGCCCTGCAAAGCACCTGGGGCCAAGCTAAGCAGGAGCTCTTAGACACCATCCAGCAGAAAGCCAAGCAACAGCCACCCAGAAGCTGAGGGTGCAAAGTTCAGTGCACTCCCACCCATCTGCAGCACCTGGCTCAGCTCAGGGCTGAGGCATGGGAGGAGAGCTGCTCACCTGCTGTGTAGGGGCAGAGGTATTCAGCAGCAGCAGCAGATGTGACAACGTGCTGGTTTCTGTCTTAGGCCCTAGACACCAGCAGTTTCTGTTGTACAAGTGCACACGTGTGTGCAGTCCCCAGTCCTGTCCCCTTGCCCCCCCCAGGATTTCCTCAAGCTAAACACATCCAAAGGCTGTTGTGTTGGGTGTTTTTTCACCATCAAACAAGTGAATGTAATGGATTCCTTTAGTCAGGATCTGAATCCATCAGATCACCTGGCCTTACTTGAATGCAGCCTGCTCTCCTGTGAGCTCCTGGCTCTTGGCAGCCCTTAGATGTAGGTGTGAGCAGCAACTCTGAACTGTGGGGTGCCCTTCCCACCTCAGCAGTCTCTTCTGGTAATGGCTGGTGGTCAGAGTAAGTCCCCTGTGGCTGACGGGTGAAGGAGAGATGGCTTTTCTACACTGCTCTACTCCTTCAGGTGCAGGTGTTCTTCCCATGTCATTTGCGGCTGTTCAGCCTTTGGACAAGATTGTGCACACTTGGGTTTGGACATGAGATGCAGGTGTCAAGCTGAGCAAGAGGTCCTCAGCCCCTGGGCATCATGAACAGGTAGACAGATGAACTGACAAAAACCCTGATGAGGTCACTGTGCAGCGAGACCTTTGGCTGTCCCTTTTGCATGTGCTGGTGGCCAGCACAACACAACCCCACCACTGTCCCTTTGGGCCTGGGGATGGGAGCACTGGAGGATGCTGTAGGCAGTTGTGAAAGACAGGCATCCATCCTCACAGAAGAAAGGAGCCTTCCAAAAGCACAAGGAACCTCCAACCCTTTTGGACCTGACATGGAGACAGTTTCTGGGGTGGGAACTGAATCCACCATTGTGTTGTGTTGAGAGGCACCATGTTGGATGCTCCCAGGAACGTTATTGAAATTCTCTATCAAGTGCCCATGTGTTTATCTTGGAGAGCTTGAAAGGGTTATGAATCTGCTGAGTGCATATCAGTCTGAGGTGGAGAGCACAGGAACAATCATCATCGCTGTGGCAGGCAATATATTATGGCTGGCTTGCCGGGTTGAAAAGTGAATGCGATTTGTCTTCATGTTTGCTTTAGCGAGGGATAAGAGACTGTTTTGCTTGCTCAGGTGTTTTGAGTCTTTTAACTCTGCCTTTGTCTTGCTGGGTTTAGGAATTAGCTTCTAAGTGTTTGTGCATTCCTGCTTCTCAAACTGGCCATCATTTGTGTGTTTGTTCAGAGTGAAACGGGTCTGCTGTGCATGGTATTACTTCACGCTCCTGTTGATTGCTTTGCTGCTGCTGCAGTTTCAGAGGGGAAGAGGCACAAAGAAGCTGAAGCAGCATTTGTGTTTGAGAGGAATGAGGTGCAGAAGCTTGCTGTTTATTTAAGAAGCTGTTGCCATGTTTGTTAAAGCAGTGTTGGTTTGTATAGGTCTTCTCCTGTACGAGGAGAATAAAATGAAGGCATTCCAGTTCAGGTTAAAGGGCTCATGGGCAACAAAGTCACCTGAGAGGGAGACAGATAGGAGCAAGGAAACCATATGGTGGTGAAACTGTTGGCCTTGCTTCTCAAGTAAGCTGTCTTCCTGCTAACATGGCTGTCTGGTTCTGGAACAGCGTTAGTTTGCATCTGGCCATCTCACAGAACACAAGTCTGTCAGTCCTTGTCCATGCAGCCATGCCCTTAGTGTGACATTAATGCCAAATGTGCAGCTGGTAATAATATTCTTAGAGATAATTATTGAGTTTGACACTGATATAGTAAGGATTTTGTAAGTTATGTCCAGACTTCGTTTCTGCAGGGAGAGGAACCATTCCATAATAATTCACCATCCTATTTACCTAGAGTTGTCACAAAATATTCCTTCCAAATGGCCTGCATGAGTACTGGATGGGTAGAGGACATTTTGTGTTGTTGTTCCTTAATTCACGGGGAATAATTCATTGGCTGACAGCTGTGCTTGTAAAATGACTGGGTGCATCCCTCAGAAACAAGTCCTGACAATCCACTCAGCACCCAATTTGGCTTCACTGCATCTGTGCACTTGTAGTCGCTCTGTTATGCAACCTCTGTGCCTCTACCCACAGTCTGTTGACATTCATTTATTCATTTGATTTCAGCTTCGTATGCGGCAACCGCTGTCATTTCCATATTACGAAAGGAGGCTGGGAACATGTTGACACAAGGCTTGGGCTCGTGTCTATGCTCAGATAGCAGATGGGAAAAGCTCTGTACTCATCAAGGAAAAGAGGGTATTCAAGGACATCTCTTCCCTTTGGATGGAGGCTCTGTTGGGAGGGATGATCATTAAGTGGGACTCCCATTCCAGGAGAAAGGTTGAAATAAACATTTCATCCTATTTTTGCAAAACAAAATTCCCATTTGCATGGGTGGGAAGAAGCAAGAACCTTTTCTTGGCAAAAGCAACCCAAAGGCACTAATACTTCTGAAACAAAAATGAGCCTGGAAGGCCAAGCAAGAAGTAAATCCTCTAGCTCTGGGTGCTCCAAAGGGCCTGGGATCTAGTCTGGCTCCGTGAGGACTAGAATAAACAGTGGAGCTTTTGAGTGTGGCACTCCCAGCCCTGAAGATGACAAGGAAGCCCCAAAGTCATCACAAAAGGCAGATCTCCTGGTGCCTAGAAATGCCCATTGTGGCTTGCAGCAGGCACACAGAAAAGATTTAGGAGTGAATGGTTTCATGTTTGCCTGGGGCTGTGGAGAAAGAGACTAGGTAGCTCTTAGTTGATTTCTCACTGTACTCATCTGTCTAGGTACTGCTCTTCAGTATGCATCACCCATTATCTACATCCCCCATTCCCAGTCTGATCTATCTGCTTGACACAAGAAATGTAATGTGGGTACATTTCTCATCTGTATTGCAGGATAAAAGCTGCCCTTTTATTTCTACTGTTTGGAGAGGTGAGAAAAGGTGGACAAGCCCTCCACAAAAAGGTGAGGCCAGCAGGTGCCCTTTCATTTTCTGGAGATGTCGGCTTGTCCTGGAGGAAGATAGATCTTGGCTGAGAGACAAAGCCACAATACACCTATTGAATAATCTTCTACAGGTGACAAAGGCTGCAGTGATAATGGGAAAGAGAAGCTTTCTGGAGGCAAAATGCAGGTCACCTGGAAACACTGACTTTAGCCTTCACACATCTTCATTTGACCTCCTGGCACCAACTGGCCAAGGGTCTGGAAGGAGCTACTTTATCTCTCCACAGATAAGAGACCTGCTTCCCTGCAATTTTTATCTAAAGTAGTTATGCTGTGAAAATGTGATAACTGCCTCCGCAGCACTCACCTGCTTCTATAATGGGATAATTACAGATAAAGGTAATGTGGTTTTAATTTCATATTATTATTAGGCTGCTGGTGGGTAAATGTATGGGAGGTGATTTAATAAATAAATTTGAAGTTTCCCATGGTGAGCTGTTGGAAGGACATATCAACCATGGGTGAGCGGCACAGAGTGAATCAACCTTTGCAGAGCTGCTAGAGAGGAGATTAGGAGGGGAGGTAAAATGTGATGGCCTGTCCCTAGCTTTGGTGGATCAACAAATGCTTGGGGCTAGGGCTTAGCCTGGGGTCAGTGCTTCTGCTTATGTTGTTGCAGCAAGACCCAGAAGCTGTGGCTTCCAGCCCTGGCTTTACCAGAGATGGCTGTTTCTGAAGCCATGTTAATCCTGTGCCATCATAAAGCGAGGCCAAAGTTATTCCCTTGTCTCCTGCTCTAGAAAGGCATGGAGAAGAAGTTTCCTTTCAGCACCCGTGGGTGTTGGGCACAGCTGAGCTCTCTATATCTCCTGGGCTCACTAAGGAGCAAGCCAAGCACTCAGCCAGTTTGGGCTTTGTTATCCCCTTCCACTAGTGGAGGAAAACACTTTCTGCTTAGTCTGTCTTGCATTGTTTGAGATAAAAGATTAGCTTCTATGTTCCTGCCCTCTGCTCACAACCACTGAGGCTGGTGCAGAGTAGTCTGGTTGCAGCTGGTGTCTCCTCTGTGGGGTGAGGAACCTAATCAGGAGAATAACAGGAGATGTTCCCACATATGTAGGCAGTGCATTAAGAAACTGGCTCTTAGTCCTTCATTCAGTTTGTTTTGTCCACAGCCCTTTCTTTACCCAAAAGGATTTCTCGCAGCACTGGAGGCACAAGTATTTCTCTATTATTCAATTTCTGCTTCACTCCCCTCATTTGGAAAGGAGGGGGTGCAGAACAATGCTGAGTCTCCAGCTCCCTGATATCTCTGTGATTTCCCATATTGTCCAAAAACTCGGTCGTCTCAGTCAATAAGATACTCAGCCCTTCAGCCATGCAGGGAGCATCAGCTCACTCCTTACTCTTCAGATACTCAATTCTTTATGCTGTTTTTTCTTCCCATTTTTATACCCAGCTTACAGCCTTATTCTTCACGTTATGGAAATCTCACCTGGTGTGCTCAGGCCTTAGTGGAAATACGTGCTGTTTGCCAAGCAGCCTCTTCAGCTGCTTTCTTTCAATTCATCTCTTCTTAGAATTCAGCCCCTGGCTTTCACCCCCGGTAGGATCACAGGAGCCGAATCCTGCCAGGTTCACATGTTAAAGTACTGTATCCTATGTACGTGGAAATAACTTTAATAGCCCTGGGTAAAAAGGGAGTGTGGATTCTTCTGCCTAGAATGGGGGTTTGACTCTGATTCTTAGATGGTGTTATTATCGTATTTCTTACGAATGCTTGGATAAGAGCAAATTATTTTCAACTAGTATTAGGAAAGAAAGAAGTTCCTTTATTTATGTCTATGCTTTGTGGCTGAAATATATGATAACAAATGCCATCTGTCCATTTAATTAATGTTCACAGTGCCGTGAAGAGGGCTGCCCAGCAATAGAGAATATGACATTTGACTCGGCAAATTGAAAAGTCACGATAAAAGGTGATTAATGTTATTTAAAAATGCAATTACCGTTTGGCAGAAGGCAGGTTTGGGTCTTCTCTGATTGCCGAGGAGATGCAAGCTGGATGTAAAAGGCACTTGATGCTGCTGGTGCTGGGTGAACTGTAAATGTTTTATGACTTCTCTCACCTTAGAAAAAGTGCAGTGCCAACCTGTCACAGGAGCACACTTAATTGCTCTTTGACAACATTTTCATTGTTGCCTGAATATGCATGGTGGCCCTGCCTTCCACCCCCACCCCCTGCCCTCAGAGCTCTTGACATTAAAAGCTATTGATGGATGAGCTTGTTTTGACTAATTTTGAATCCACTTGAACATTATGGGTTTGAAAGTTCAATGCTGATGTAACTGAGTTTGCGTCCTGAGGGAAAGGAGGATGCTGGCAGGAGGGGAAGGAATTCCAGTGGAAAAAACTGGTGGAAAAGAGGGAAAGGTGGTGAGGAAAGACAGCAAGACCCAGGTGGTGGTGGGAGAAGATTGGGAGCAGAGAATGGAAAATTAAGTACAGTATGCTTGTGTGGGCATGTGTTTGTCTTGTTCCTGAAGCTGTGCTTAGCAGTGGGTTTTTTCCTTGCCTGAGAAGTGACTTAGGTAAGAAAATGAAATGTGTTCTGCAAGGAGAAATACCAGTTGTACATATGATGGGCAGAAAAAGCTGCTTAGCTTGATCTTATGCTCTAGACCATGGGAACTTAGGTCTTTGACTTCTTAAGGAAACCACTCCTTCCCTTCTCACCTTTCCCCCTCTACTCTCCTGGCTCAGGGAGAACGGGAATGGGACTAACACGGAAACACAAAACCCTGACAGACACGGAACCTGAGGGAACTGAAAAA
Source organism: Porphyrio hochstetteri (assembly GCA_020800305.1). Lineage (NCBI taxonomy): Eukaryota > Metazoa > Chordata > Aves > Gruiformes > Rallidae > Porphyrio > Porphyrio hochstetteri. The sequence continues at coordinate 11,093,734 of CM036916.1, read as the reverse complement.
TACATGCTGAATTATATAAGGTCAGGTGCTGCATGAGACCAAGTTGATGGCTGACACACGCATAGAGACCATCCACTCCTGCAAAGGGCTGTCTGCACGAGGGCTTGTGTGATCAGGCAAGGGAGGCTTGGGGAAAGTTAAGATTTCATAAAGCAATCTCCCATCGCTTCCAGCATCTCTTCCAGAATGTGAACTCCCTTTCATCACCATTCAGAAGTATTAGTATCTGCTCCGCTCATTGCATCACATCTGGATGGCTGACAGCATATAATAGAGGTCAGAAAGGATTGTGTTTCTTGGTCTCCACTTCACTGGCCAGGAACTGGCTGGTGTAGATGAGGCATGCTTACAAGATTATAATGGTAATTTGTAAGCCTTTGCTTGAAGCACTGCAGCTGAATCCGTTGTACAAGTGAAGCTGATGGCTGAAATCCAAGTCTTTGATAAATCACTTTATTGCTGACCTAATGAGTTCTTCATGACAAGAAGATTTCTGCAGCGGCTCATTCAACAAGCTATTTTCTATACTGGTGATCAGGACTGAAGAAACAGTTGCACGCAGAACTGCGAGGAGGTATGCCACTCTGCAGAGATTAATTGGGAACTCAATGGGTCTCAGTGTCAAACACCAGATGTTCTCCCTTTTGTAAATATATATATATATATATATATATATATATATAAAAATATGTCCAGACAGTGGCTTAATTTAGATTTACTTCATTACCTGGTGATGTCACTGCATTCCATCGTATTCAAATAATTGATAAGATTCATGTCTTTCATTCCAGAGAGACTCATTCTCTCTTTTAATTAATTGTAAATGCTTGATTGGGAGGGAGGGGCAAAAAACCTGCTTTCCTTCTTTCCTCTGTGCAGAGGAGAGTGTATCAGGGAAGGTCTGGATCCAGGTGGCTCGTGGATGGGGAAGCAGTGCTATCACTGTCAGCCTTGGGGGCTCCTCAGCCCATTGCTCCTTGCAGAAAACATCCCTCCTACAAGCAGGCCTGAAGGTGAGGGACCATCGCAACCTGCAGTGATGTGCTGGGGCTCCCTGCTCAGCATGGGGATGTGTGTCCACAGCAGCAGCGCATCAGGAGTGATCTGCACGATATTCTCTGCACTGTGCCTTTCCCTACCCAGCTCTTGAAGCACTTAGTGGAAAGGGACTGGTGTCTTTTGTCCCTAATTACAGCAGGGACAGCTGAAGTGGCTTCCAATTCTGTCCTGATGTTCCATTGCACCTTTCCTACTGGGTTCCCTGCCACTCAGGAGCCCGTTCTCTTGCACTACATCCCCCTTTAGGAGTTCAGCGTAACAACCGGATGGAGCTATTTGAGGTCTTTAAAAATGGTATCCTAGATGACTAATTATCATGAGGTGACTAATAGCTAGTGCTTCTGGGCAGAGCTGTACCTATAATACCCAGTTGTCACTATGTCTGCTAAAAATGAAGAAGGAAGAAAAGATAAATTTTGCCTGAGCTGTAACTTTTTCCAGGTCAAGTCTCTTCTTATTTCACTGTTAATCTTGAAGTATTACATAAATTTTGGGGCTGCGAAACTTCTGCGAGGTTGGATCTGAGGTAATTAAAATGAAGCCTTTCCTCTCTGGAGACAGCATGTCGATCAGGGCAGCACAGGGCCATCTCATGGGATGCTCCCAAGGAGACATCTCACCATGCTGGCTGCTGTGCACGTGGTGTAGCAAGGGCTTGCTGTCCCTCCTTGGGTCAGGATGCAAAGAGCTCCCCTGAAGCCCCTGCAGAGCCCCAGCAGACTGCTTAAATAATGGTAAAAAGCACTGGTTTGAGCACTGTGCATAATCTTGCACTGATATCAGCATCTACAGTGAAATTAAAAGTCATTGTTCAAGGTGAGTGCCTGAGGTGTTTGGAGCATCAAGGCTGGATTGCCCAGCAACTGCAGAGCTGGGCAGGGTTGTTGCCAATATGTTTGACTTGCGGGCAAGCTCAGGCTCCTGGGACTGGCTTTGTTTTGGTGTTTGTTTTTTTTTTTTAATGGCAAAAATGAAGCTATATGAGTTCACACCAACAGATATGAACTTAATTCAGTTATTCGTTTCTCTTCTTTCTGGGCTGAGCTCCTGTTCGGTTCATTTTCCTTCTGTTTAACCCTTTGCTTGCTTAAGCACGGGTGATCAATGCCTGACAGCTGCATGTCCTTCATTGTACGTTGGCATCTGGCTGTAGGAGCGATATATTTGTTCTAATAGCTAGGAGAGGAAAGATATGTGACATTTTTTGGGGGTGTATGTGTATGCACGCGTGATGAAAATTAGGCAACCTATTCAATTCCCTATTGCAAATCACGACGTGTGTTATCTGCTATCTCATTGTGCCTGTGCAAAGCTATCAACAGCTGTGATATCACAGCTGTCAGCTCATACACCCTTGCAGCTTATGATTGACAGGATTTCCTCTTTGGTTATTAAAGTAATAACAAGAAATACTCTGTGGAAAGCAACAGAATCTGCAGCAATTGAACATGCTTTCCCTGAGATGCATCTCAGCTTATTTTCTGGCAAAAGGTATTAAGCACCACACTTTTAATACCTGTAGTCAGCCAGAGCTTTACGGGCTGCATCTCTCCAAACATGAACGGGGTAAGGTGCCTTGATTTCAAGGCAGACTTACACTGAGGCTCTGGTTTAGTTATTTAGTGTTTTGTCTCTGGTGGGACCTGGAGTCAGCCAGGGCTCTAGGGTGGATGTGCTGGGACTTTCCTGTAAACTGAGTACACTGAGGACATCAAAGGGGCTTTGAATTATTAAACTGGCCTAGCATTGTGTGTGTAGAACATAGACTAAATAAGACAACTTTTGAGAAGGATAAACTTAGATCTGATGAATAAATAAAAGGGTTCAGAAACTAATTTCTCCACAGCCTTACCTATCCTCAGCAGGACAGACTCTGCTCTCGTGTTAGCCTTTGCCTACCACCTTCCCCAGGCTCCAGCAAGCTCTGTGCAAATCCTTCTGGGTTCCCAATACACTGTCCTTCCCACCAATGTCCTGTGGGAAGGGCAGGTATCAGCTCCCCTCTGCTTCCAGGGCTGCCACAATCCTGCCTGCTACATCCAACCCCTCCGCCTGGTCTTGCCACACTGCCCAGAGCTCCCCGGCTTGGCCACAGCATCTCCCACACTGCTGCCACTCAGCGCAGGGTGGGTGCCTGGCAGGCAGCAGACACCTTCTCCCAGGGCATCATCCAAGGTATGACAGCTGCCACAAGTCTTCTTTTTAAGAGGGAAATGCATCCCATCATAAGCAACAGGATTATCCCTGAGCACCCTAACTTTGACAGTTAAGTAGTCAGTGACACGTATTTCCTTGTGTGCGTTGAGCTCGCTCATGGCAGCAGTTACCAAGAGCACCTCTATCTTCTCACTTTATAAAGAGTATCAGCCAGTACAGAATAACAACCAAGAAACTCAACAAGTTCTTTTGCAGCCATTCTTTGGTGTAAACCCAAAACCAACCCCTTGCTGCTTAGCCAGAACTGAATAATGCGATGGAGGTCTGTGTCACAGCTGTGTGTTCAGGAGGCTCTGAATGTGGGAAGCTCTTCATCTTCTCCCAGTGGATTTGTACGATCTTCAGCAGTTCTCTTTTCTTTTGCTTCCTATCTGGAAAATTAAATTACTGTTCTGCCTTGTCTAGCAAGTTGCTGGGTGAGCTGGGCCAGGATCTCTGTTGGAGCCAGCTGGAGCTATTGTACATGATAAAGCAAAACTGAAATTTGATGGTTTGTGGTCCAGCTCCAGTATGGCTGGCTGTCTATATATCAACGTGCATGTGTGTGCTTGTCCTATAGCCAACAACTACACACATATATGTGAAATTACATTTCAGTCCTGATTCACAGAAGGATTTAGTGCCTCATAAATCCCTCTGGAATTCTGGATATTTCATCTTTTTTGCTGGTATTTTTGGTGTAAAGCTGACAAATAAGCAGCAAAGTCTTTCATTCACTGGCTGCTGTAATCAACTTGGTATAAGAAGAGGTGGCAAAGTTGTTTAAATTTTTCAGAGAGAATAATTCTTCCACATGGCAGAAAAAATGCTCTGGTAATGTAGGAGCTTAGCATTTCCTTTGAAAAGTGCCTCTTGTTGACTTACAAGACATATGAATGCAGTTCACTTGTATTAAAAAAAATGTTTTATAACCCTTCTATACAATGAAAATGATGTGTGAGGTGTAAATATTCTGGAGTAAAAATTGCATCCATTAAAATTTGTGAAAGAAATAACTAAGGAAAATGATGTTGCAAGTGATTTCCTGCCTGACCTGGGGCTTTGCAGTTCATCAGCCAGCTCAGTGGCTCTCTCCTGCTTCCCAGTTCCAGCTTACTGCAGGGTGACAGGTCTCAGTGAAGAGCTGTGTGCTGTGGCTTCCTAGTTTTGAACTAAATGGGGTGTTGCCAGTGAAGAATGGAAAGAAGAGCTCCCGCTGACTCCATTAGAGACTCTTCCACTTATTTAAGCACTAAGGTTAGGCTTTGAGGTGGAACTTCAGGGATCTTGATGTCCCCATGCTAATGTCCTGGGGAAGGCTGGTAGGAACTCAGGGAACTTGTATCCCCACACCATTCAAGAAATCTTTATCTTTATAAGGGAGAACTGACTGCTTGCATGTTAGATACTTTCGACCTCACATGCTTACGCATTTCCATTAAGAATGAAGCGACCGCTTCCCATAAATGCCTTGTCTTTTGTCTGTTTTCACTTACCTTGAAAAACACTCGTCCTCATGTGCGTGTTTACTCATCAGATGGAAAAAGTACCTCTTCTTCCTAGTCATCGCGTACGAATCTACAATAAAAATGAGGCGTATAAGCCATCAGAGACATAGCTACAGGCAAGAAGCAAAGTGGGCTTAGTGACCTTGATGTGCATGCTGTAGTTGTTATGGCAACGGGAAAGTGAAATCACTGTTGCTAAGGCTCAGGGAAATAAAGCTATCTCAGTCACTTAATGGTCATTATTCTCTAGTAACTTAATTTTGAGTTTGCTGCAAGCTAAACTGCAAAATGAGTCAGCAAACGATACAAAATCCTTAGTAGAAACATGAATGAGAGGGGATTTTTCTTTTCAGTCCCCTTCCTCTCAGCCCCTACAGTGAGATTGTGAGAGCAGCCACAGAGGTTTTGGAGCACTGAGTTGGGGTGATAATTCCCAGCGGTTATTAGGAGCCGCAGAGCGACACAGAGTGCAGCCTTGAGGCAGGAGCAGCGGATGGTGTGTGCTGACCCTGTAGAAGAGCAGGAGACATCTCCTTTTCTTGTCCAAACCCAGTGATTTGCGGGTTGTATTTATGAACAACAAATTACAATGCTCCTCCCAAGAATACCAGAAAGTTTAAGTCTTTTTCTACTCTCCTCATATCGACCGACTTGCTTGCTGGGAAAGTAGGGAGCTGCCATACTTTTGGTTTTTTTGGCCAGAGCCAAGATTTGGCTAATCCTCTCACATATTTGAGGACCAGACAAAAGTGTAGCTAGTGTGGCTAAAAAAATAATTCAATATACTGGTGATTTTAGCAGGTAAAAATAAAGACCCCTTCAAGAAATTCTAGCAAGCAAAATGTTGGAAACCTATTTTTTGGGATGAATTTTGTAAACCTTAAACAAGTTTAGCAGAGTAGAGCATGATAAAATTTCAAGAATAGAACAAGTGTACAAATATCAATGCCAGTTTTTGTTGAAAATGGCCCAAAAAAAGGCAGGAAAAATCTTCATCCCAGCAACATTCATGGGAATTGAGCACATGCAATGGGAAACTGTAGTCCAATTGCATTTTGCTGTGAAAATGAATATCACCATATGTTTGGAATATCGCTGTTCCTGAATTCTTTTATAGACCAAAGCCAAAATAAGAGGCTCTTTTCCTAAAAATAAATCCACCCTATTTCAATGTATCTGGCCCCCTATTACACCACCACCCCCTCAGAAATGTCATTGCAGGCTCTAGCGCCCTGTTCCGCAGTTGTGAATTAGTGAAGATTTTTCTAAAGGCTAATTGCAAACCCCTTTTGATTCCCAGTTAATTTCCAACAAGGCCAGATGTGAATTTGCAGTTTGGGCCTCTATATTGTTCCAGAAAAAGCAGTGGCATTAGCAGCTGAAAGCAGTCATTATGTGTTTGTTCTCACAGCAGACTGATTGCTCATCAAGCAGAGCAGAACCTCGAACAGGCTGAGCTGGATCGCAGAGCTATACATATGTATTCCTCCTTGAAAATGGACACAATCAGGCCATTCATGTATCCTGCCAAGATGCCTCTTGGTTTCAGATGCCCTGGGTGATTGCAGGGAAGATTTGCTTCTGCGCCTGTGTACTATGGCATTTATCAGGATGGTCTCCATTGAAATCAGCAGTATTTTACTGAAATGTAGATGAAATTGGAATCGATCCTGAGGATGAAAGCCAGTCCTGTGGAGGACATTAGGACTGGTGCCCCCGAATTTGTGTGGCTTTGAAAACGTGTCTGGCGCATCTCTGTGATGCTGGGCTGGGGGGATCGAGATGAGTGCTCGGACTTGTCATTGTCCTTAGGCATTGCTGCTGGCTCAGCGGTGCAGCACCGAGCAGAGGGCTTTGGCTGCTTAGCTGAATTTTGTTAAGGTTTTTCTACTGTAGAAGAGAGATTGCTGGAGTTTCTTTTTTTGGGTAGCTCTGTTACAGCTGCATGTTTGGCATGAGCCCACTTCTGCCTCAGCCCTGAGCCAGCTGGCCAGGGCGGAGGAAGGTGCTGCTTTCCTCTTGCCTGCCAAGGAGGATGCTCTGGGGCTGATCCACCTACTGACCCTGTGAGCCTCACAACAGCATCCCCTGACAGCTGGGGACCTGGTGGGCTGGGGAACCCTGTGGCTGTGCAGCTCAAATCTGAGGAGGGTGCATATGGAAGCAAGACGATATTTGGGAGATGCCACAGGCACTATTTGAGAAGCTGCTGTAATACAAAAAAACAAGGGCACCAGTATTGCCATTTTCTTTCAGAGTTTTACATCTTATTTGATGCTGTAGTCTGCAGAGCCTTTCTCAGCTAAGGACTTTGCTAGAATCCGATGTAGGGACTTCAGTCCCTCTCTGACTACTCATATCGTGCTGGTTTTGGTGTAATGCATTTAAGTGACATAAATTGCTATGGCTCCTCTCATACCCAGTAGTCTCTCATCTGCTTCTTTAAAGCTCAGACCAGCTGATTGCTGGCAGGGCCTGCAGCAACTACATGTAATTAAAGTATTCATTTAAAAAAAAAATTGATCATTAAATTAAATGGTTATTGAGAGTGTCGTTGCTAAACAGCCACGCAGATGACTAAGCAGAGCTTTGCATGAATATCCAGAACAGCAAAAACAATGGTGGAAATTGCTGTTCTCCTTGACATGAGATGCAGGATGTTCCCATTCAGGCTGGAGTTTTCAGCAGTATTGTCAGAAGGGCAATAGCTGTAAGAGATCTGCCCTGTCAACGTGTTGTTAAGTGGTAAACAAGTTCACACAGTGATGCCTTGGCGTGACGTGCACATGTTTTTATTGTCTGTAGAATTATGTATGGGAATATGAAAGTCTGAAATGGCACATGAAGGTATCAGTTGGGGAACAGAACCCTTTTTTTTTTTTCCTTTTTCTTTCTGAGGGAATGGAAATGTATTTCAGCTGAACTCTTGACTTGCTGAATTTTCTGTTTTATTCTTTTCATCTTTGAAAAAGGCTTTTCCTTTTACTTTTGTATGCATGCTTCAGCAAGATATCTCCAGCCAATGTATCTGCCTGTAGCAGGGATTTTGTTTTCCTGATCAATGGCATCAAAACCGCAGCATTTGAAGTTTTATGGTATTCTCTGATTTAGAGGGTTCTTTTAATAATGTATTATGTTTGAGACCTACCTCTGCGATTGAAATGTCACTTGGCCTCAATGTGGCCACTTCTTAGAAGAGTGGGAGCAAGAAAGGTCAAATTTAAAAAAAAGAAGGAAGGAAAGAAACAAAGAGACAGTGATGTCCAACTGCTTGGGAAAAGTTGGAGGTGTCTGTAAGCCCTTGTTCGAACATTCACAGCCTCCCATCACCTTTCCTACTGTATTGCTGCCTTTGCAGCTAGAAGACATAAGAAATTTTTACCTTACTGTTCCATTGTCATGTATAGAGAGTGCAATTATTTTTGTTCATGCTTATAAAGAGACAGTTATTGCTTGAAAAACTGTCCTCTAAATATAAACGGAACAAAGCCAAAAGGTACCAAAAAGGATCTGTCTTCTCACTGCCAGATAATGTGGGCGTAACAACATCACAGATCCAAGCTGCGAAGGGAAACCTATGGAAGTGGTGGGAGCTCATCCACCATCTTCTGGATCTGTTTGGCTTTTGCAAGGTGTCTGAGGTTGTGCCTTGAAAAACGCGGTCAGATTGCAGTGATGCAGTTTCCCTTTGAATATACATGGGAAGTACCTACTAAAACCTCTATGCTGTACATGACATGAGAAGTTGGTTGGAAAAACAATTTATGTTGTTAGTTGTGTTCTGCCTGTTCATGCACATTTAATCAACATCGTCATTCAGTACTTCACTGACATTGTTTTTACTCTGTAAGGTGCTAAAAAGGACAGAGATTTAATTTCAAAACTGGAACTTGTCTCGAAGTAATGGAAGAATCCATATAAATCAAGCCAGTACTGTTTTCTGATCATCTGTAACCGCCAACAATTTTCCCTGCAACCTCAATTAATAGTGTCCTGTAAAAGGCTTTTGTAGAAAGCTTGTGGCACTTGGGAGTAGTTCAACTGTCTCGTCTGTGCCATTTGCCAGAAAGACTCTGGGTTATTTTACTTGTTTGCCAGGGTTTTGGATTACAGGCAGTGTGAGAAACAAAAATGGTATAAAAAATCTCTTCATTATTTGCTGCCCTTGATTAGAGAGAAATTATGCTTTTGTTGATCCTCAGTTCCCAAAAGCAGCATTTTGGGAGAAAAATCCAACCAACATTCAATTTATTGATTTAATAATAAGCATGCTCTAGCCCCTGGGCTTCACCTCTGCCTGAAAGCATCTCTGACTGGGGAGGGAGCTGTAGTCTATGCCTCTGCATCATTCAGTCCAAGACTTGAAATAATCATGAAGGATGTCAGTTCATACCAACCGTCATATGGCCCGGAGGTGAACTTGTCTCTCTCCATTTGTAAATAAGCATAGATTTTAGAAGAGAGATTAATTGAAGATGTTTATTCCTTTACATGCAAATAAAAGGAGGTAATAGATGACAGAGAATGGAGAGGGTCCTGGGTTCTTGTCAGACCAGTATAAACTGCAGCACATGCAATTTCCTGAGGAGTGCTTTTGATGGGAAGGTTTAAGCAAGGAGGGAAAGGGAATTGCCTCCTGTTCTCTTGGGCACAATGAGAATAAGAGCAAACCCTCTCTCTCTCCTCCCAAAACATGGGCAGGACATCCCTGAAAATGCCATGGGAAGAACGGGCCGCTTTGTTTCTCTCCCCTGAAGGCATGGCACTTTGGCCCCGAGACCTCGACTGTGCCTTAAACCACACAAAGGCCCTGGGGGCTTCAAGAGTCTCCAGCCACTTGAACATTCCTGTTACGATGTTAACCTAAACAACCTAAAAATCGCTGCTCTGCTTCCGTGCTCTTCCCCTCGGCAGTGTGCTTGTTAGCCACAGACCCTGGCTGCTTTGGAGAACTGTCCACAGGAAAATGTTTGCAGCGTTGGCAATCATGTTAGCGGTGAGCAATCAATCAGCTCCGCTTGCGTAAACACAGAGAGAGCCCGCGATTGATTACTCGCAGCTCTGCTAACGATTGCAGCACCAACAGGCCCCAGGGCTTTAGGATTTTAAATGGACTAAAAATGATGGTTGCTATTTGGATCTGATCACCTTTCATCCTACTCAGGAAGTTAAAAATAAATGAGTTTTTTGGTACTAGGATGCTTATAAAAACAACATTAATGCAATCCATAAACTCTCTCCCCAGTGAACAACCTGCTGAGTGCTACAGGGAGCCCCTGATGTGGTCTTCATGCACCTTTGCAGCTTTTCTGCTGCCGCTGCCATCACAGAATCACAAGGTTGGAAAAGACCTTGGAAGATCATCAAGTCCAACCAATCCCATCCTAAGCTAAACCATATCCTTAAGTAGCTCAGTTTTATGCTTGTGTAACTGGTGTTGGGTATGACTGGGGAAGGATCTTGGTGATCCTGCTCTGGCAGGGGGATGTTGGACTAGATGATCTTTCAAGGTCCCTTCCAACTCCTAACGTTCTGGGATTCTGTGGAATGCTGGTGATGCTCTGAACTCATGGTCTGTGCTCTCCGATAGTTTGTATGTAGGGATTATCCTAGTCACACCAGGTTTTTGCATAGCATAAGTACTTTGCAAAATTCAAGAGAAATTTTCAAGGTGGGGGAAAGAGACATGCTCTGGAAGACTGTGCTTGAAGGTCTGAAAACTCAGTCTGCCCAATTTCTTTCTTGCCTGGCCATCCCATGAGATGATGATGTTGTACTGAGCTGTGAGAGAAAGGAATACACACAGTTCCTTTCGGCGAGGAGAATGGCTGAGGTTGTCTAGGGAAATTAATACATTGATATTGTTGCAACCAAGACAAGCAGCCAAATAGTTTCTAACTTTTTTGAGCAGTTTTAATGTAGTTAAGTGTCTCTGTGTGGCAATAGCAATATGGAGATAAAGCAGCTTTATAGGGCTGCATGTATCTCTCCCAACAAGAAGATTACTTGTTTTTCAAATAGCTTCCAATAGCTAAAATGACGCGACTGGACTGGAGACAAATTTCAAGTACATCTCTTGCCTTCTATTAAGTTTTGTTCTGAATTGAGTGCCTGCTCAAAGCAGATGTATCTTTGCTGCATGGTAGTCTGGATAGTGTCTCTAACCTCTTTCTCCTCCAAAGGCAAACTATTTCCTCTGTAGCTTGGGTACCATCCTGCAGGATGATTACTCAGAAACCAAAATCCCACCTTCAGAGGCGTTCATACTGTGAACACCCCAGCAAGGCTGGAGCACTTTGGGTCTGAGAGCAGCAAGATGCCCCTGCTCATAACCAGGGCTCTATAGGCATCCTCTTCCTACTGCTCTTTCTCTCCCCTCCCCACAAATTCCTGGCTCATTTTCCCCTGTAGCTGTCTTAACTTGTAGCCTCTTGTTAGCTAGCATTATTTTTCAGAATGAGCCCATAAATTTGCTTTTGCAGTGTGAATGCATTGCTTGTTAGTTACAGCTAAGCTGATGTACCTTTTGCTAAGTTAAAGTCAAAATACTCTTCAGTGTTGCTTCAGTGAGCGTGGTGTGTTAGCACTGACATCCCAATGACTAAGCACAGTCAGAGTTTAACGGAATTAATTTAAATGTCTTACAGCAAACGAATTATCCAAGGCAAATCCCAACCCTGTGTCACTTTGTCCAATGCTTTATTGATTTTGAATGCAAATTTAACTTATCAAAGAGCTTGCCAGCATCCAGACATTTTAACATCTTTAGATACTTCAATATTTTTGAAACATTTAATTACTGAAACATATGAAGAGTATCACAGCCCCTGTGTCAAATGGGACTTCAATTCTACATACTCAGGGAGTGGTTCTGCCGTTCTTATAAAGGATGGATAATGACTCATTCCTCCAAGATTACAATGCTACACAGCCAGAGAAAAGGAGCAAAAACCGGATCCAGAAGGCAAAGTGAAAATAATAGCCTCTTCTGTATCTTGAAGTAAGCCAGAAACCATTTTTGTTATGTTGTAAATGTTTTATGGCTCTGGACCTTTCCATGCTAAAGGTTTCACTGTGTTAACACTGGGGTTTTAATGTAAATCATCCACAGAGCAGACTGTAAATATACACAGGGACAGAGTAAGAGGATGCACTGGAGAAAAGTACATTTAAGCACCAAATATGTGAAAAATGCGATTGAGGTGATCAGCAAAATACTGGAGCGAGGACTTGGCACACAGGGCTGGGGGCATGGGGACCACTGGTGTCCTCCTCTGGCACTGCTTAAGGAGGTGTTTGGCTTTGTGCTGTTACGGGAGTTTGGTACCTCAGTCTCTTGGGCTCTGAGGCAGTGGTTGTGCACATCTGAGAGAGAGCAGCAGACTTGCTTTGGTTTCTGTGCTGGTTTGAAACTCTTCTCAAGCTGTGCTGTTTCGGATAAGACCTCACTATTGAGATAGATCTCAGGGGCTTCTGCACCTGAGAGTCAAGATGTTTTTTTCCTACAGCATCAGATGTTCTGGTAGGAGATGCTTCCTCTCCCTGTGCAACTTGTGTCTCTCTTTTTAGGAAAAGCATGTTTCTGCCTGGTGTTAACTTGCAAGAGTTGGCTGTCCTGTTGTGTAGCTGGGACGAGGCCCTGGGGCTTTCCTATGAGATAACCCAGTGAGTACCAACAGTCGATGTGTGAAGGAGGAGACATAGAAGCTGATTGTGCTGTCTTTAAAAATTGCTGGTACCTTGTCTCAGCCAGCATCGTGCAGTGAGGGAATCGTTACATCACTGTGCTGGGAAAAAGAAAACCCAGTACAGATAATAATGAAGTTACTTTCTTTGTCACGTTTCACAGCTCACTTTTAACAGCACCTCCAGTGTTCATACACACATCTCCTAAATGAGCTTTTCTCCTTGGCTACTCCTACCCAGGCATGGCGGATTGTAACGTCCCGTTGAGAAAGAAAGTGAATGGTAAGAGTGAGGATGGCTTCTTTTGGGACCAGCACTCCTCTGGTGCAGTCCCAGAAGAAGAAAAGAGCAGCTATGATTTCATCCAGGAATCGCCCTGGATTTGAGGCAACGAGAGACTCCCGACATTGCATGTGAGCTCTTACGACCTGAACCAGCTTGCCCAATGACAGCATTAAAAGGCAAACTGGGCACTGCTCTCAACAGTCAATTTATCCCTTAATGATGGAGTGTATTGCTGGTGAAATCCAAAAATCTGACAAATACTCATTCTTTAATTGTAACTTGAGTTGTATACTTGAAAGGTTAGTCTGGTGTTTTATGTCTGGCTACTTTATCTTTTAATTAAACGCCCATCAAACCTCTTTGATCTGAGAAACAAGGGCTCATAAAATGCCGAGTCACTGCTCTGCCCAGGTAATTCTCCATAATCCAGATTGTCTCATCCTGCAGCGTGGAGCTAATTTGAATCAAGGCTTTGGGTTGCTGTTGGGCTCCCTTTTCTGCTGAGCTTGTTGATTTGCATTCCAAGAGGATCCTCTGGGAGATCATGGGATTTGTGAGGAAAGTTGATTTTATCTTGTTATCTAGTGAGGGAATAACGTCATCCTCTGAACAAGAGGCAATGCAGGACGGCAATTATTCGGGTAGGTGGAAGATAGCAGGGAACAGGGGAGGCACAGTTGCTTAGCCTGGCCAGCCCTGGGCTGTTCCCTATTACAGAAATGCCATCAGAGCTTCTTCAAGTCATTCCCCGAGGCTAGGAAATGAGAGAAAATAAACCCCTGGTCCTCAGTTGCAAAAATCAGGAGCACAATCGTAGGAAATCATGAAAAGCTTTGACTTCATGAGATAAAATTCAGAGAGCTTTGGGTTTCTTTTGAGTGTATTTTCTGAGGATTTTGGACTCTATATACAAATTTAAAGCTTCTGCTGGCACCCTAAGAAGCAGGAATTTTATTTTTTCTTGATGTCAAGGGTTGGGTTTTTTGTAATCACCTGAACTGAAAAGCTCAAGAATCCCAAGTAACACAAGGTTCATAATAAAATCTCTGCAAGAGCCTGTCACCCTGAGGCACCCTGTGTCTGTTCAGTGACGTCTTTCAGGCACTTTGGCTCACTGCAGCAGTGTCCAGTTTGGAGGCCCTGTGTCCTGTGTTAATGCACCTTGTGAAGTGCTTGCTTTGCGTTTCCCTCCTCTCTGATGCAGCACTGTTTGATGGGCACACGTGCACCTGGGTGGGATGCTGCTGGGAAGCCGATGTCCCTGGAGGAGCACCTGAGGACCAAGCAAAGAGGCAGAAAGGAGGAGTGGAATAGCCAGAGTATGTGGAGGATGAAGCGAGGAGAAAGAGAGGACCAGCAGCCACTTATCTGGGTCCTGGACAGTGGGCAGCCGGGCTAAGGAGCTCCCAGCAGCCATGGTCATGGTCTCTGGCCAGTCTATCCTCTTGGCCAGATGTTTCCAAAGTCGGCACTATGCAGGTTACCCCCACCTCACATCCTGGCCTTTCTTCAGGCATATCCTTGACCATTCCCAGGAAATGCCCTCCATTTCTCCTCACCTTTCATATCTTCCCAGCTTGAGAACCACTTCATAAAAATGTATTTGAGACAGCAGAGCCCAGAACAAGCTTAGGCAGTGACTATTTATATATGTAAATATGTGAGTCTGTGCCAAGCTGATCTACAGAAACATGTTTATTTTTAAAAAGGATCTGTCTTTCTTACTTGTCCCTCAGGATAGCTTCTCTCTCCATCAGAGCTCTGCACCCAGCAGGGCCAGATGTCTCCTGGAGGGGTCCCTCCAAGGGCCCTTCAATGGGAGCTCTTGAGTACCTACCAGACTTCCATGTACGTCATTTAATGTACATCATGGGTTAGTTTGTAGTGATGCTTCACGCCTCCTCTGAGTGCTGATGCAGAAAGTGTTTGTAGGACTACAGAAGAAGGCTGGTTTGAGAAAAGGGTGATGTATTTATAAGGTCACCCCATCAACTCTAAACATATATCTTGTGTTGGTGATAACTACCATGGTTGACTTCTACTGCAGCACTATTTTAGTGCTGTTTGTAACATTCCCTCAGCATTAAACCCAGTGTTTGGTTTTAATCAGGTAGAGTGTCTTGAACCACCAAGTAAATTATCAATCAGCTTTGTTCATCCTGAAACCACTGGGGTTTCCCACGGGCCTTCTGCTCTTGTTTGTGTACAATGGCTACTGGATCTTCCTCAGCCTCTCAGAGGTAAAATCCAATTTTTCTTGTCCTCAAGAGCTTCCTGGTTTCTCCTCTTGCTCAACAGGGCAGGACAACAGTTTTCACTTACATGAAGAACTGATCACCATTATTCACATAAGTATTTGAAAGCTTACTATACATCACACTAAGTGTATCTTAAATGGTAGCTAAAATGCTTCACCACATTGGTTAATTTTACAGTTAAATCATTCATATGGGATACTATCGCTAGAGGCTGTCAAAGGTCAGCTATTTCCTCTTACCTTGAAAGCCAGAGTATGAATTCACTCATGTCTTAAGAGGACATAAGGTGCTAAAACACCATTTTTCTATAGTTCAGAGGTATTTCAGACTCAACTCGTTACAAAGATAATTGCTCTTATTTCTCCATTAACAGGAACTTTATGCCCTTTTGTGCATGAAAGCAAGCTGCAGTGTAAGTCTCATGTGAGATCTTAACTGGATTCTACCATATAAAATGTTCTCATGTACATTTTGTAGAAAGTAACAGACTTTTTGATTAGGCATCAAAAAGCCTCATGAGTTTCTGTTTGTAGACTGATTAGATGCTAGTGGTAAAGATGAGCATTTTGATTTAGTCACCACTTGTCGCAAAAACATACTAATACTCCTCCCATTGGGAGGTGGGAATAAAAGCAAAAGTTCTCCTAAAGTCCTAAAACTTGTGGCTAGTCCAGAAAAACAACTTAATTGATGTTCTCCCTGACCTTTCCCATCTTTTCATGTCAGAGCAGGGAAACTGAGCCTTGAAGAGCTTTATGGCAGCGGGGTATAAGGGTCCTTTGTGCTGTAGCTGTTCATTGTGAACTCAAATATTAAAAACTGTTTGCGATTGCTTCTGGTATTAAATGTTAGTGATATCTGTAATCACTTAACTTTTTCCCTTAAATACAAACTTTTAAGGTATTCTCTACCTAACTCCCTGTACAGAATTTGACCTGTCAATTAGCATCCTCATTGCAGCCACACAAAAATTGTCCAGCCTAAACAAAATCAATTCCATTGATTTCGAAGGGAAAGTTCACTTGAGGGATGGCTCACAAAGTCCTAAAAAACATGATTTTGGTACTAAACATTTCTACAGTCAGAGCTCCTTTTTTCAACAACGCATCGTGTGATGTTACTCTGATTTGAGCAGAACCCCATCAAGACAAATGGGTTTAACCACCACCTTTCATATGGTGACTGGAAGAGACGGTGACCACCAGCTCCTACTTCCCCCCTGCCAAAGAACAAAAAAAAGGACAGTGAGTCTTTCTTGGGATTTTGAAAGCCCAGAGCTTGGGTGGATGCTCTTTTGTAAAGTAGTCTGAATGGATTTGCAGAAGAGAAAAAGGGGCACTGAACCTGGAAATGGTGTGTGCTGAGGGAAGCAGAGAAAGGGTTTTGGAGCCATGTGGAGGGGGGGGAATTTCAGTGGTTTAATCCTTGGGTTTTTTTCTAAAATAGCCAGGCTTCGTGCAGCTGTCACTGCAGCAGTGCTCCCTGACCCACCAACTTCCCCTTAAATGAAATAACTTCTAAGGCTCTGACTTGTGACTAACTACTCAGGTCAGAAGTCCAAGCGGTATCAGTGGCTTGTTTCAGTATCTGCCCATCATGCTGCCTGCTCAATCAGCAAGGCCTCTGATACTGTGGAAAGATATTAAATACCAAGGAAGACAGCAAAAGTCATCACATACCTTTCCATGCAGGTGGGGTCATACCAGAGCTGACGGCTGATGCACACAAGGGAAGGCTCTGTGTCGCAGATGCACCTGCAAAGGCATGCACTGGAACCAAGGAGACCTCTGGACAGGCTCTGGGAGGAAAGACCCATCTTCTGCAGTGTACTCTGTGGGTCATTCGCCTCACCTCTTGGCTGAACTGTTTCAAATATTTGGAGCTGGCAACCATGTGTGGCTTTACAGACTATAAAAGGACTGCTGTATTTTGCTGTATAGGTTTTCTTAAATTCTTCCTTTCGTAAATGCTATGTTCATGAGCACATTTAAATGAGGTGTCCAGGGTAGGAGAAACAAAACCCCTTTGAGGACACATGCCTTTATCCCCAGATGGCAGAAGGAACCTTTTGATAACTTAGACCTTCCATGCCTGACTTTGAGATGACCAAAGGAAGGTGAGATGAGTATCAACGAACCAATAAAAATGGTGTACTGCTGCCTGTCTGTCCCTCATCTTCATTTCTGGCACAGTTACTGCTCCAAAGCAGCACATCAGTAACCTTGCCCCCAGGAATTGGAACACCAGTTCTTTAGTACATGATCAACACAGCCCTATCTAAGGGACAACTTACCTAGGATGGAGGTTTCTTTGCAGACTTTACTAGTTAAGGGTGACTGGCTACCTTAAAAGGTTGGCTTATCACTGCACACCATGAACACTTTATTAAGGAAAATCTTAGTCAGTTGTAGATACTACTGATTTATAAATGAGCTGACCTCAGAGGAGGAGGGTCTTACATTTCTTTTTGGAAGCATCTTGATAAATGTCATGTAATTCAAAAGGTCATCGATCCTCAAACTCTGCCTGAAAGGTCTGAGTGGAAAGGAACGCTCACATCCTCTGTTCCTTGGGAGCCTCCTAGATTCTCCATGAGCTTGGCTATGAAAAGACTTAATAACACATAGCATAATATCATAACACCATTTGTATTTAAAAGATGCATTTTGGAACGAAGCCCAGGAAACCCTCAAGCTCCCCTAGTCAAACGCTTGTCCACTTTTTCACAGATTTTGTGCTCTGTGAAAACACTTGCATTTTTGTTGTTGTTTATCTTAACGCCTTCTCTTCCTAATTAGGGCTGCACTGTACAGCTTTCAGTCTGTCACATTGTGAGATACAACTGAGAGGGTGTGTTACACCGCAAAGGCGGTGGCTGCAGCAGTCTGAGGCGGGTGATGGAATCGCTTTAGAGGCTCCGCTTTGATTAGCACCGACGTTTAATCGCAATTAGCTGACATAGTGCCGGCTGCAATTAGGCCTGGTCTAAAGCAGCACAACGAGCGCCGTGTCAGCTAGCTCAGCTCTTCACACATGACCACAGCCCTAATGAAGACTAAGCCCTTTGGTGGACACCTGTCATGAAATTCTCCATACTTCTCTCCTGCTCTCTCTTCCATGCTGCAATAGACAAAATCATTACGAACTGAGCATGCATATAGGTCTTTGCTTGTCAGTCTGGCTTTCCTAAGGCTCGGGGCACTTGGGTTGTGCTGTGCTGTGCTCTGCTTGATAAAAAGCTGAACTCGTTACCCTAAGAGGAAATGGGAAGTATGGGTCAAGCTTTCAATGGGGCTTCCCATCCCTCAGCCCCCAGAACGTGAGGATGGGATCACTTCTCCTCCCCTCTTATTCACAGAAGGAGCATGTCCTGTCATATATGTAGTCACCTAAAACTGTGTGATCCCTGTTGGCCTGGGGTGCAATACTTCACTCACATTGCCCTAGCAGCCTGGGTAGTGAGCATCCAGTCCTGTGCAGTTGTGGCTGTTCATTTGCCTTGTTCTTCATCATCACAGAGTGACTCTTCCCTAGGTAGCAGTAGGTGAGGGTTTCATCACTGAAAGCTTCTCCTTTAAGATGCTGATGATGTCTCTCTGACTGTTAGAATGCTATGCTGGCGTCCCCCAACTGCCATTGTTGTCTTCTGATTCTGCATTTTGTGTAGGCTTTCTGCTCCTAAACTCAATAGTCTACAGGTTCAGATTGTAAAGGTACTCAGACATTTTAAAAAAATCATTAACATTAGGTACCTTTTGAAAATATTGCTATACGTCAGTCTTTTCCTTCAAGCTTTTGACTACTGTTAAACATTTGGCCCCTAAATCATGTTTCCGAAACCAGATTGAGCTCAGATGTAGCCCTTCTATTATCTAAAGCCTGTGCCCCACATTTTGGCAAATCAATCATTGCTATTCCTGCTTCGAAGCCGTGGAACAGGCTGTCAACTGATATTAATCAATCTTTGTCATTGCCCATTTTCAAAAGTCATTAGCATGCTCAGCCTCACATTATATTCTCCAGCAGAAAAATAACACATTGTCAACTGTACTTTGTTATGAGTTACTACATGAGTGACCTTATAGATTGCACATGTGGAATAGAGGTCTGTATTTACTGAGAACCTTCGAGTTTTTGTGTTTGCCTTTATTGTATTTCCACTTTCTCTATTTTATTTTATTTTTTTAATATTACTTTGTTTTCTTTCACAGGCAAAACAGCTGTTTCCAAGGAAATGAAGGTAGCTGAGGAGCTGGTATGAATGTTGTAAGTAAATGAAGATATCAAGTACATCTGACTGTTGGAACGCTAGGAAGTGATTAATGACCCTTTAACACATTAAAAAAAGGTCTGCCAACATATAGATATTTCTGTTGTCACATACTAACGCTTTAAATTCCTATAAATGTGGCCATGGTGGAGAGGGCATGCGTAAAAATCTTTTTCTTAGCCATCGAGGCTTTACAGATGGATTTCTCTAGCTTGTTATTCCTCACAACACTGCTAAGGCTGGCTGCAGGAAGATACCTCCTTACTCTTCCCCCTTCCCTCCCCCTTTTTTTCAGAGGACAATTCTAAGAAGGCCTTTGTACCATATCACTTGGATGGCTTTGTTGCTGTTTCTCTCTACGTGCCAAGGGAGGGAAGTGACATATCCTCTGTGGGCTGATCTGTGCTGTTGGATGCTGTGGTTCCCAGAGCAGCATGGTGAACACTAGCTTGCAGTGCAGTGAGGGGCTGCTCCCCCACCTCAGGGCCTGCAGCCCCATCCCAGCATCCCCAGCCCCTGCAAAGCCACAGGGCTCCCACACCGGTTCTCTGCCAAGACATTTAATAAGGAAAACCTTCATGGGCTCCTGAGCACAAAACCAATCCAGTTCTGACGACACGTCTGAGACCTCAGAAGATGGGGCTGCAGGATTCTTTGCAAGGACTGACAATTAATGTGTATTTCTTCACCATCAGGTGAGCATGGAAACTTTAACAGTGTTGAAAGTTTGAGTGTTGCACCAGCGAGAGCCCTTGGGGTCAGTGAATCCCATCCCCTGCTGCCATAGGCAGGCATACCATAAAACCACTTTATAAAGGGAATGCTCTTTAAACTAGAGCTACCTATTTGCAAAGCTGAATCACAAGCGATGGCTCAGGATAGTTGTAAACATGTTTATTATTTCCAGAGTAAATTAATTCTGAGCAATAAAACCAATTTTTGCCTTTTGTACTGGCTTCTCAGCGTTTTCTTACAGCCCCCGTGGATGGCTGAGATCTCACACGTGCTTGGAAAAAATGTAGGCAATGGATTGTGAGTTAGATTTCTGGTAGATTTTTTTTTTTAAACTTCATTGAGTAAAAAACCCCCTACCATACTTAATAAGTAGGTATCCTCACACCCTTCCATTTCTAGATTGCCTTGAGGTGTAGCCTCAGGAAAAATACATTACAGACTCAAGTCCTGAGCTGATGGATGTTACTGTTATGCAGTAAGTTCAAGATCTGAAACAAACTCTTAAGAGTCATCACTAGCTGGAGACAGCAGGAGGTAATGGGAAGAATTCCAGGGCATTGCTGCTGAAAAACCCTTTCTAGTAGGTGAGGATCCACAAACCCCCACAGTAGAGGTTGTGACATCAAGACCCCCTCAACTGGAAAGCAAATACAGAAAATAGAGGTCTTCAACAGCCCTTCAATATGGCATTGCTTTTCTTGGGGCTAAATCTCAGGCAGGTCACTCACCTACATTCTTATCCAATGCTGTATTTTGCTTTAACTGGTTCATCAGAAGAATCAATCTCACTGGTATAATAAGAGTTCTGGTATCTCTGGAAGGAACTTCTGCTTCTGGGTGGTAGAAAAAGAAGAATGCAGAAGTTTTAAATCAGTTCACGCAAGGACACCTTAAACTCTGCCCAGTAAAAGCTTCACAGCATAATTTGTCTGTCTTTCCTGGGAAGTTTTATTATGAATACTTAGCAGGCGTTGTCAACACTGAAATGTCAAGTTTCCTGGTCAAAAAACTTGTGTCATCTTCTCCTATCTAGGTTTTATTTAGAAAAATGCACGCAGGAGTTTCTGACATACTAGATCCAGCCTGAGTCAGTGACAATACTAGATAATTGCCAGCAAACCACTTAGTGCATTTTAATAATGTCTGAAGAGCTTCCCAAATCCTCAGCCACGTTTCTCCCTAACGTAAACATTTTCAATATTTAATTTGGGTGATGCCAAGGAAGGCTGCTGTCTTCTTACCAGCTGAAAAATCCCGAGGAGGTCTCATAAGCACTGGGGCAAACAGCAGTAATGACCTGCCTTGATGGTGAGGGAGGATGGCTGTTGTGATCATCCACTGTCACGTCTGCTATCACAGTGAGGGGGGGTGCAAAGATATGGATTTTGAACCCACTTTAGAGGGTTTTTTTTCCCCCCCTGTATCTTTGTACCATAGCAAATGAGTTTCATCCTGTTTCAGCCAGCATAAGCTTGTGTAGCCTCAGTGATTACATATTTCATAGGCCATTGATTGAAGTGCTCTTACAGTCCTTTCCCCTTCTGAATGAATGTTTATCCCCTGGAGGCTTCTTCAATGTACCCAGGGACAAAGGTTTCAACTTAAGAAAACATTTGTGCAGGTCCACATAGGCAGCCTTGCTCTGCACGGCAGGTAAGCACATACTTAAGCACGTTAGAGATTATGGCGTGAAAACACAGACTTATATACATGCCTGAGTGTGCAGCTGGATAGGGACAGGCTGTTCTAAAACCATTTAGAAAATTATGCAGGATGTCCATGTCTCTGTCTCAGCACCTGTTATATTTTCTTTCCATTTTTTTTTCCTCTTCTGCTTATGCAAGCAATCCATTAAATAGCAGTACCCCAGAAGAATCAGTGTTGTGTCAGAAAAGCACCTTTTCCCTTGTGCCTTTATCAGTTTTTCTTTCTTGACTGTGAGCATCGTTCCTTCCTCCTCCAGAGAGCTTCTAATGTCTCTCTGTTTCAATGCTATGGTTACTGCATTGCCTCCACGGATTTTTAAAAATAAGGAGGTTTTTAATGCCAATTTCTGTCAGGTATTAAGTGCTGTCCAAGGCAGATCTGATAAAGAGTGAAATAAAATCAGACCTGTTCCACATCCCTTCTGGAGATGTTGCGTGTTTGCAGCCATCTGCGTGGTGTTGTAAAGGTGTGGGGAGGGATCCTGCAGTTCAGACTGCGTGGTGGTGCAGGCTTGTGGGCCTCTGCATTTCTGCAGCCTCTCTGCAGGCTGTCCCATCAATTCCAGCTCTGCTTCAGCAGCCCAGGAAGGAGGCCAGTGGGTTGCGTGGGGTTCACAGCAGCCGTAACTGGGCTTCCAAGGTGATTTCCAAGGATGGATCACCTCAGTCAGCATCCTCCAAGTGTGTGAAGCAGTGGATGACTTCAGGGATGGGATGTCTTAAAGGTGTAGCAGTATTACTGAGATCTTTATCCCTGGCAGAAATGTGATGTTGCCCATCAGGCTTCATGTGATAATATACCACTAAATGTAGTATATTCAAAATGTACTACTCCCTACAGTCTGCTGGAGACTGTGTGGAGGGAAAGGCTCCAGAGCAGATGTGCTATTGCCCGTGATTACTGAGCTGATTGTGGTTATTGTAGGTAAAACATTAATCATGACGGATTGATTATTTTTTTATGCTTGGGATATATGACTCTAAAGAAACAGGGTATTCATTAAATGCTGCTTCCTGCCATTAACCAGTGCTTTAAAAATGTTTAACACAGCCTGTGTGAGGCAAAGTGCTTTAGTAATCACAGAATCACAGAATCGTAGAGGTTGGAAGGGACCTCCAGAGATCATCAAGCAAATCCCCCTGCCAAAGCAGGTTCCCTAGGACAGGTTGCACAGATAAGAGTCCAGATGGGTCTTGAATGTCTCCAGAGAAGGAGACTCCACACCGCCCTGGGCAACCTGTCCCAGTGCTCTGTCACCCTCACCATGAAGAACTTCTTCAGCATATTGGTGGGGAACTTCCTGTGCTTCAACTTGAGGCCATTGCCCCTTGTCCTGTCCCCACAGACAACTGATAGTGCAGTTTTCTGTTATGTTTCCCATTGTTCCTCCACCGTGAGTGGTCATAGAATCACAGAATCATAGAATCACAGGGGTTGGAAGGGACCTCGAGAGATCATCGGGTCCAAACTGCCTGCCAGAGCAGGGTCACCCAGACATTGCTATTTTCCTTTGGGTTTTATTGCCTTTCCCTGTGTTTTCCACTTCCTTGCCCAGAGTGGGTGGGTAGCCCAGGCTGTGCAGGACACTTGTGCTGTGAGACTGACGAGAAGCTGGAGCCATTTGACCTCTGGGGATAAATTACCTCGGGCATTGCCCTGCAAAAGGCCGGGAAAGCGGGTTTTGTGGAGTACCCCTCTTCCCGATCGGATCCCTGACGTAAGCCCACCGGCCCGCGCAGGCCCCTGACGTGACGAAGCACCAGAGGGCAGTGTTACGTTGGATTGAGTCGCGCGGGGGCGCGAGCAGCGTGGGAACGCCTCGTGGCTGATGGATGGAGCCGGTCTGCGAGGAGGAGGAGACGTCTGCCAGGCAAGCGGCGGGGTGAGCCCCGCGCCGGGGCTGGGCGGTGGGAGAGGCAGCCCAGCTTGCAAGCCGCCGCCTTTTGCCTGCTTTGGTGCCCTCTTGCCTTGGGGTGCTGCTGAGCCAGGCGTTTTGGGGGGCAGGTCTCACTCCGGGGTCCCGACAGCCACCCTGACCCCCACGGGGCTCTGCTGTGATTTACGGTGCCTGCGTATCGGTCTCTGCCCACTGGCATTTCTGTGCCTACCTTACCTTGGGCATGGGGGTGCCTTGGTGGTACTTGGCTGAAAGCTCTGCAGAGCTGCTGCTTGGCTATTTGCACCTGGGTTTAGCGGGGCAGGGAAGCCAAGCCTTTATCAAATCCCCTCCCTGGCGTGGCTGGGGGTGAGATGTCCCAGCTCCCACCACCTCTGCTGGAGGTGCTGGAGCTTTTGTGCCCCATAACACCACCCAGCATCGGCAGGGACAAACTTGTTGGACCAGACTGGCCCAGCACAGGGACGTGGCAGTTCCATATGGTCTCAGTAAAAGGCAACCTCATCGTCACTCAGTGCCTTCTACAGGGCAGTAAAAGAGTAGTAGTTAAATAAAAAAAGCCTGGAAACAGCTGTGAGTGTATAAAACTAAAGGTGTTCTCCCAGAGAGAGGAGGGATGGAGAGAGGAACCTCTCCACAGAACAAGCACCATATCCCCAGCTGGGTACCAATAATCTGATCATTGTAACATGGTACTGTCTTACTGGGAGCTCTCTGGCCTCTAAAGCTCCTCTGTCAGCCTCTAGTTTTTCATGAATGATCCAAGAGTGAGGGCTCTCTCCACCTTTTTCCCTGTTTTCAAGGAAGCATGACTTTAAAAGCAAAGGGTTTATGTGTAACTGTGGTGGCTAATCTTGAAACACGAAGTAAGGGTTTAGCCTGGACATGCGTAATCTATTTGTGCCTGGAGGCTGGTTGGTTTTGTGCTCTCTAGTTTTCTGGTGGTTGTATTGTGCCTGGGAATGGATTGAAGCCACGGACAGGAGTATGGTGCTCCGACCCTAAAAAGGTGGCCAATAAAGGTCTCCTCAGTGCTTCGCACCTCTTCAGCCAAGCCTGCTAGACTCAGCTGGTGTGAAGTCCTAGGAGATCACACTGCAGGCTCGAAACCTCAGGCACCATTTTTGGATGTACACAAAAGACCTTGTTCTAATAGGAATTAATTAGCAGCTTAAATACTTGCAGGGTAGGAAATCCCCCACGGGGTATACTCGTTAAGGTTTCTTTACACATTACCTCCCAGGAGGATGCAGACTTTCCCTTACTTTCTAGCATCCCTTGCTGCTTCAGCAATAACTCCAGTATTTGTATTACAGCGGCAAAGTACTGCAACTATAAAATCTTCCAGTGCACATCTATTCCCCTGTGTTAGATGGGATTGTGATGGGCAATAATTCATCAAAAAGTCTGGGGTTATAGAGTCACATATTCATGCCCAGAGTGCCTTTAAGCAATGGAGAGGTGATAATGTCAGTGTAACCACACAGCCTGTTTGCATTATTTATGGCTCTCATGAATGACAAATTTGTATTTTAAAATGGTGGAGACATTTATCTGCTGTCCCGAAAAGCCGAATTATGAATGTGGCATAATCTTATCTCTAGGGCAGACATTCCCTTTTATTATTGGCATTTAATAAAAGAACATGTAATTAAAGAAAAGTAATTAACCTATTTCTAGGAACTTTGTATCTTGAATAAACAGGCAGCTAATGCAGCTCTAAGTGTGCTGCTGGGAGTCCTGCCTGCCAAAGCTGTCTTCTGAGGCAGGAGGTCTGTGTTATAACAAGGGAGAGGACTTTACATGAGTGTCTGTACAGTAGCACCGCAGCATTGTGTTCTTGCTTTAGTTTTGGAGACATTTTGCAAAGGAGTAATTTCTCCTATGGGGTGACCAGTTGGGGCAGAGGCTGAGGGAGATGTATCCCAGATGATCTCTGGCATGGCTTTACCACAAATATAAGAGCTCTGGTGATTTGGGAGACCCTCAAAAGTGGGGTGACTGAATGGGACAAGAATCCCATTCTGTTTTCCTTGTGTAGTGATAGTGACCAAAGTCTCAGGGTGGCCAACTAGTAGAGCACTTAAAAAGTTAAGTAATGCTGTTATCACATCAGCAAATATCAGTGCTTGCAATGTGGACTGGCTCTCCCGTACCACACTAGCTCCAGTGTGGGATGCTGTTCTGGAAACTGCCCTGCTGCATGTAGCAGAAGAGGGCAATCACAAAAAAATCTCATGAATCTTGTGTCCCTCTTCCACATTTTCCCCTTTTTGAAAAATGTGACTAGTTCCTTTAATTTAAAAAAAAACCACAAACCTTCCTGGTGAGACATTTCATCTTTCAGAAGCAGAACGTACTGCAGAGGCTAACAGTGTATCCAGAAAGAGAGCAGGCATGAGCAGCAGCAAAAGAAATTTCAAGTAGATATATGGGAAAACATCTTCATAATGGATGTAGTCAAATGCTGGAAAGAGAGATGCTGGGATCCTGGAGATATTCAGATACGTGGCCTGAGGTCCTGAGTAACTGATCCACCCTGCTTAGAGCAGGGGTCAGATCAATGACCTCTGGCAATCCCTCCCAATCCGTATTACTCTGAAGCTGGAAGCTGATCAGCTCCCTGACCACTTGAATTGTAGAAAGAATTTTTCTGGCTGCCTGGGCAGCCATGGGATGGGGGCTGTGTCTCCTTGGGGAGGCTGAGGATGGAGAGTACTGGTTGGAAGGCGTATGGCTGCTGTGACAAACCCACCCCAAACACAGGTGTGGGCTCTGCTTCTAGTGCTGCCAGGCAGAGGGGATTTCAGTGCAGTTTATTACAGGGAGCTGAGGAAATGATATTCAAGGCTTTGTGCAAATTATGAGGATGCTGGGAAGCTGTTCTGACACCTGATGAGCCACTGCTCTTCCGCTCTCAAAATGCTCTGTGTCTGCTTATCCTCTGCAAAGTGACACCAGTACGAATGTGTCTGATTTTGTAATGTGTGCTCTTTCTATAGGCATTCAAACCGCTTTGGGCTGCGTGATTACGAGAGCTGAGTCTCAGCTCCTGCTTTGCTGTCATTGTCAGCATTCATAACCATTGCCTGAGAGGTGGGAATTGAGCCCCGGTGCAGATCCAGGTGATTGCTTTCCTCTCCTAAAGCCTCTACATATGTTGCATGAATGTCACCACTGCCATCGCCCCACTGGTTAGCCACGCAGGTAAGAAAGGCTGTGCCTATCATTTAAATGAGATGCTGGCTCATCTGAGATTCACAGGCCTGCCACGAGGTTAATTACTTTTCTTTAAATAAATATGGCAGTGAAATATTCCATCTTTTCTTTTGGTATACTGATAGAAAGTTCAAGAAAAGGAAAACTGGTATGAGTTTACACTTCACAATTGCACTGCTATACCTGGAAAACACACCCTAGTGCAGATAAACCAGGGCTGCTAATGAAGTGATCAGAGGGACAGCAGAAGGCTTATCTGCATGGGGGGGACAGTTTGACCATTTCTCAGGTACCCGAAGCCTAACCAGCTCTGCCAGCTGGAGCAGTGTCCATGACAGGATGAAGGTAGCCATGAAGTTCAGACAGATGGCCGTAACCATCCAGAGGTTTCGGTAATCGAAGCTGGGTGTGCATGGAGTGAGGTGTCGTGCCAACACTTTCCTTGGACCTCCAGCTGAGCTGAGCGTGCCTGCCTGGGGTGTCAGTTGGTTGGGGATTTGTACTTGCATAATGGGGTGGAGAGGGAATGTTATCTCTGATTTTTATCTCTGGAGATGGCATCCAAACTATTTGACACCTTGTCAATTCATAACACATTTGCTTTCAGAATGACTCACTTGAGCCAGGGGCTTTGTGTGTGACACTGCTCTGTGCAATGCGCTCAAGGAGCTATCACATGCTATGGACACAGAATGCCGTGCCTGCTCCCCAGTTCAGTGTGAGGTGATCCCCTGCAGAGCTGCACTGTGGGCTATTTGTTCTGACTCTTCCTAAAAGAGGAAATCACTGCAGCTTTCACTCTGTAGTGGCTCCTCGGGACCCTTGCCTCCCCACCTTCTTCAGCCAAAGGTTCCCAAGCAGGAAACTAGCCCCTGGGCAGGAGGCTGATGCTCCAGCACAGCAGCAGGAACAGCCTCCTGCCTTTCCTAGGAATAAAAATGGGAGAGATTAATTTTTTGCAGTGAGCTTATATTCTGAGATGGGCCATGGCAGCTCATTGTTAACATACGTGGTGTAAGACTGTCCACAGGCAGGGCTGGGTGGGTAGAATCATAGAATGGTCTGGGTTAGAAGGGACCCCAAGGATCAGAGAGTTCCAACCCCCTGCCACAGGCAGGGCCACCAACCTCCAGGCATGATCTAGACCAGGTTTCCCAGGGCCCCATCCAACCTGGCCTTGAACACCTCCAGGGATGGGGTATCCACCACCTCTCTGGACAGCCCATTTTAGCATGTCACCATTCTCTCTGTAAAGAGCTTCCCCCTAATATCTAATCTAAACCTTCCCTCCTTTAGCTTCAATCCATTCCCCCTTGTCCTGCCATCATCTACCCTTTTAAAAAGTTGCTTCCCCTCCTGCTTATCTGCTCTGTTCAGGGACTGGAAGGCTGCAATAAGGTCCCCCCGCAGCCTTCCCTTCTCCAGGCTGAACAAGCCCAGCTCCCTCAGCCTCTCTTCATAGGGGAGGTGCCCCAGCCCTCTGATCATCTTTGTGGCCTCCTCTGAACCCTGTCCAACAGTTCCACATCTTGTACTGGGGATTGCCTACAATCCCAGGCAACAAAGCAGGAGAGGTTTACATGGGGGTGACAATGGCAATCGCACCTCCTCGTGCTGCCGACAGATCAGACACCAACCCACCAGATGTTAGCTCCAAGGGGCTTTAACCAGACGTGGCACTTTGAAGTTTTCTTCTAAACTCTGAGTGTATTTCCTTAAAGGCTAAAATACACTGGGAGTGCTGTGCTGCCTTTGCAGCATCCGGTCCTGCTGTAGGATATGCCAGTGTCCCAGAATAGAAGGCATATATATTTTTGTTGAGATGTAGTTTCTGAATGAGCGAAACACCAAGCGATTGCCATAAAGCTTTCTGTGGGTAATGCTCTTGTCCTTCTAGATTTGGGTGGCTATCTGACACACTCAGTATTGGCTGAAGATTAAAGAGTAGAGGGAGACTCTGCGTCTGGCTGGTTTCCTTCCACCGTGTCCTGGCAAAACAAAGCAAAGACAAACGTGACATCCCGCCCCGTGCGTTAGGTGGGGGAGCGGTTCAGGGACTCGGAGGCAGGAGGGCTGGGGGGTGCCTTCACTGATGGGACCAGGCTGGGAGTGGGCTGAGTCTGTCTTCCCTGGGCACAAGGAACGAGCAGCGCAGTGGGAACTAGAGCTGTGTCATGCCAGGTGCTGGAGGGATGCTGGCAGGAAGGCTGGCAAAGCGCCCTGAGGATTTCCTGGGAAGGACCATGCAGCCTTTGGAAGGCTTTAGGACACGTCAGACGAACGTGCATTGAGAAGGTTGAGGTGTAGCTGAGCTCTGGGACAAGGGTGTGCTAGATTCCAGAAACACTCAGCTGAGGTTCTTCCCAGCCTTTTCCCCCTGTGAATCTCCAACCATGACCTCCTCCTTCTGTGACTAAGCCCACGAAGAAATCATGTTCTTCATGGCCTCGAATGCTGTTTTGCAGAAGTGTTACTAGGCTCACTCTACACAGATTTTTATCTCCTGGTCATAGCACAGCTCTCCTGAGCATTTGCTCTGAGCTCCTCTGTCCCAGGGGAGGGCACCCAGGGCAGAGGTATGCTGGGGACATCTGGAGCTCTGACCCCATCTCAGCAGCCACCTCTCTCCACTCTTTGGCACGTAGGCAGCAGTGAGGCCAGGGAAATAGGAAAGATGGACATGTAAAAAGCCAGACATGGTTTATGCCCAAAGGCCAGACAGAATCAATATGTTCCCACAGAGCATATTGCATCTAATCAGTGTTTTCTGGGGGAAAATTTCTGACACGCTTGAAACCTGAGGCTGGATTTATTTGCAAATGCCTAGTGAGTGATAAGGAGGTGATTTAGGACTACATTTATTTTGCACGGGAAGAAGAAATGTATTAAGGCTAGTGTGATCTTTTTTTTTTTCTCTCTGTAGCGTTGGGAACGGCAGCTGCTCAGCAGGTCGTGGCAGGAGCTGTGTTTGCTCTACTTCTGGGCCACTTGTTGTGTTTGTGCTACTGGAGAAGGCAAAATTAATTAGAGTTGGGGAGATGCCAGTCCTTGATTTGGAATAAAATGGAAGGTGCTGGCAATTTTTAGGGAAAGTTTTTTTTTTTCTTGCAAAACAATTGAAATTCACAAATCACTAGATCACAAATCTAGTGGTGTTTGCAGGAAACAGTAATAAACCCCCTCAGCTAACTGGGAAAAAATGCTGCTTTTTTAGTAGGATGTGCTCTCCTCTGTCTGAATCCCAGAACATCAGGAGTTGGAAGGGACCTCGAAAGATCATCTAGTCCAACCCCCCAGCCAGAGCAGGATCACCCAGACTAAATCACACAGGAACATATCCAGGTGGGTTTGAATGTCTCCAGAGAAGGAGACTCCACAGCCTCTCTGGGCAGCCTTTCCCAGTGCTCTGTCACCCTCACAGTGAAAAAGTTCCTCCTTATATTCACATGGAGCTTCCTCTGCTCCAGCTGCACCCGCTGCCCCTTGTCCTGTCGCTGCCATCACTGAGAAGAGCCTGGCTCCGTCCTCCTGACTCTCGCCCTTTACATATTTATAACCATTAATAAGGTCACCCATCAGTCTCTTCCAAGCTAAAGAAGCCCAGCTCCCTCAGCCTTCCCTCATAAGGAAGGTGTTCCACTCCCTTAATAATCTTGAGGGCCCTGTGCTGGACTTTTTCAAGGAGTTCTGTGTCCTTCTTGAACTGAGGGACCCAGAACTGGACACAATATTCCAGATGTGGTCTCACCAGGGCAGAGCAGAGGGGGAGAAGGACCTCTCTTGACTGACTAACCACACCTCTTCTAATACACCCCAGGATGCCACTGGCCTTCTTAGCCATGAGGGTACATTGCTGGCTCATGGTCATCCTGCTGTCCCCCAGGTCCCTCTCACCTATGCTGCTCTCCAACAGGCCAGTTCCCAACCTATACTGGTACCTAGGGTTGTTCTTCCCCAAATGCCTGACCGTACACTTGCCCTTGTGAAATCTCATTAAGCTTCTTCCCACCCAGCTCTCCAGCCTGTCTGAGTCTTGCTGAATTGCAGCACATCCCTCTGGTATGTCAGCCACCCCTCCCAGGTTTGTGTCATCAGCAAAATTGCTGACTTTACACTCTATTCTCTCATCCAGGTTATCAATAAATATATTAAATAGCACAGGTCCCAGTACTGACCCCTGAGGGACTTCACTAGTACAGGCCTCCAGCTAGAATGACATCGTCAGACATTTACCAGCAGAATGATGAGACTTTCCCTGCCTTTATGCTGGACTGTGTATGCTATTGCAAACCCCTGTTTGAAGACCAAGTGGAAGAAAACTTCTGTTAGCATGAGGGGTTTAGAGATCCCAGGCTTTTGTCCTGTCCCAAATCTGCTCAAAATATCCCACATTAAAAAAAAATAAAATGAAGCATTAAAAAAATCACTGCTATGCAGAATAAACCCACTACAGAAACGGCTATTTATACACAAATATGTAAAAATCAAACCAGAGCCAAGAGTGCACATTTCTGTATGGAAGTCAAATGATTTGCCAAGTCCCAGCTGAAGGCGGTGAGTTGAAACAGCAGTTTGCACAAAATGTGTCAATATGATCAAAATGGCAGGTTTGGCTGCAAAGGAAGGAGCAGAAACTCTTCTGATATGTTTTCACCCAGTTCTGAAGCAGGGGTCTCAAGGCAGCACTCATAGTGCCACCATGGCTGGTGTATGTTTTGTTGCGATCCATCACATCAAGGAGAGGCAGGAAAAAATCATTACTCCATCCCTTTCCCACTGTGTGGTTATAACTGGGAAGGAAAGCCCAGAACTTCACCCCAGGGCCCTTCCAGGCTGGGACCCCCTCTGCTGAGATGGCCTTCAGAGGTGGTGGCTTCACTCATGAGACTTGGCCCACTGGAGGTGGTTGTGTGGGCCAGGAGGGACAGGGAAGGGGACATCTCCTTTCCCTATTCCCTTTTCTTCCATTGATTGCTTGGCACCATCCTGCACTGAGTCCCACCTTTGCCAAGTTGGATGGGGCTTCAGGCAACCTGGGCTAGTGGAGGCGGCTTTGGGGTCCCCTTGCGCTCAAACCCTTTGATGATTTTATGCTTTGCTTTTCCAGTGAATTAAAGAATCTGGGAAGAGAAGCACTTGTGTCTCAAGGTGAGAATTGCATTTGGTGGTGGCTCGAAGATCTAAACCAAAATATACATCTGCCCTGAGGACACGTTTTTCCCCAAACCTTCAGCACACTGCTGCAGAGACTCCATCCCCTCCATGATGGAGTGAAAACTGCATCCTTTGGCAGGAGGGGGATGATGGCTGGAAGTCCTTAGCAGCTTCCCTGGCCCAGCCCCGTCTGACAGCCGTGCAGTGCTCAAACCTGCTGGGGCTGCAGCTCAGTCTGATGTTCGTGTGGGTCTGCAGAGGGGCTTGGTGGTTGTTGTAACTTTGCCTGGCTGGGTTCTGGTGGAGAAGGCCTCTCAATATATATTTTGTCCCAGTCCTGCTGAAAAGGGGAGTGATAAAGCAACTTTGGTGGGTGCCTGGCCTCCAGCCAGGGTCAAACCACCACAGTGGTCTGTCTGGATTTTGTGGCAATAGGAAGGAGGGAGGCTAAGCCCACCCATGAGCTCCATTCTCCTGCTCTCCCACCACCACAGTGCACGGGGTCCCAGTGGCTCCCTGAGAGATGGGGAGAAGTTGAGTCTAGGGCCATGTTTGGGGGTACAGTGCATGGTCCGGGCAGGGCAGCACCTGCCTCCACAAAGCACAGCTGCCCTGGGGAGCCTGGCTGCTCAACCTGCACCAGGGTGGGAACACAGGACCAGGGTGGAGGCACACGGTGAGGTGCCCCTGGGGAAAGGCAGCCAAGCCAGGAGGGCTCAGGTGTTTGGTTTCTACCCAAGTCCCAAAAGCTGTGTGTGAGCTTCAGTCGTGGCAGCCTCAGCAAGATGCCTTTGGGAGGTGACCCTTGGTCTGGTGGGAGAAGCTCTCCTCTCCAGAGGCCTTGAGCATCCCAGCGCTCCATAAATCTAATTTGGTCCAAATTTACTGCCAGACTGTCTCTTCAGAAAAGCCTGTTTCCTTTCCTTCTGTGAGTGCCCCAGGAGCACGACACTGCGATGCACAGAACCCCAAGCATGGTGTATTAAATTATTGCTGCTCCTTCGGCTGACATGCAGAATGGAAGTTATAACTGATCTGTTTCTCCATGGAAATCTACTGCATTTAAGTATAGCTAATGGAGTAAATCTTATCTGTACACAGGGACTGCTTGTCCTGGTGCCTCTCTATCACTTGGGGATTGTATTAAGGTCCCTCAACGTGCCCAGAGTACGTACCCTTATAGACCCATGCGTGTGTCCCAATCGCAGCAAGTTTTCTGTGACCTTTTCATTCAACCTCCTCCAGGGTATGCCTACCAAAACCAAAAAAACCCTAAAACCAGCTGCTCCAGCCTCCATCAGACTCTGAGCTCTCAGGGCTTTTTTATGGGGCCCAGAAAAGTCAGCTGTGTGACTGATATTTCTATTTCAGCCAGGCACTAGTCGGGTGACTGCGTTCTGCATAGAGCACAGACTCTTCTCCCAATTACCGTGACTGTTGGAGCTTTAAAGTTGATGATTTTATGTTGTTGGAATATAAATTGATCATTAGAAATATTAATAATGGCT
Source organism: Porphyrio hochstetteri (assembly GCA_020800305.1). Taxonomy (NCBI): domain Eukaryota; kingdom Metazoa; phylum Chordata; class Aves; order Gruiformes; family Rallidae; genus Porphyrio; species Porphyrio hochstetteri. The sequence goes on along the minus strand of CM036916.1, from coordinate 11,060,252 downwards.
GCTTGACTTTATAATTAGCCATGTATCTATATTGCATTCAAGAGCTGTTAGTCTTCAATGAACATGTTCCAAATAATCCATTTATATTTAAATAAATTGACACGCAATAGCTATCTTAATCAATCTAAATCTGATTCCTATTTAGGACCCTCTGTTTTGCCACTTATAATTTCAGGCAGAATAGCAGCAGTTGAGTTTGGTAGGCTACAGGGTTTGCTTGGGATTTGGAGCCGCAGAAAGGCCAGGAGGGAGAACAGGCAACAAACAGTCTGCACCCCTGCAGACCCAAAGGGATAGACCCATCTGTCACTACAGGGAAATTTAGATCATGATAGTGGGACTGTAGCACTGGTGGGACAGAGGTTTGGGTCTTCTGTCACCTGCATGGATTATTGGATGTGTCCAGCAGTTAAAAAAATTCCTTGAATGTCAGATCATTAAAAATTAACTTTCATTTTTCCATCCATAAAATTGAAAATTCTCTGCTACTATCTATAATAGCTTGGTTTAAGTTTGTTGGTCACTTTATTGATTTACTAAGGTAAAGACTCTCCTGATGAGAGGGTCAGTCCTCAGCCAGTGGGCACTGTGTGACAGTGCTAAAGCCACATTAGCATTCGGGGGGTGAGGATCACAGTGATGAGTTTCTTTTTGGTGGTTTGTTTAGTTTGTTTTTCACTAGCAAAAGAGAGGTGCCCTTTTTATTGAGCACCATCAAAACCTCAGGAAATTATTCCTCCCTAGAGGACCAGAGTAGGTGTGAATATCTCAGCAGTGAGCAAAGACTTTCAGACCCCACCAGGGAGTTCCTGAAGGTGATGAAAACACTGTTTTCAACTGTTTTGCAATATGTTTTTATCCCCGTGAAGCTCCTATCAAAACAATCACACAAAAAACCCCTGTGTCTTGCAGCAGACTGATCTTATTTCTCTGTGTCTTCTTAGTGAAAATAAACAAAATAATAACAAAAAACCTCCCCAGCTTATGATGCCAACAGAGATTGCTAAACCTGGCAGTGCTTGGGGAAGGCTGGGGGTGTTGCACTGTCCCCAGCCCCAGGGGGTCACCAAGAGACAAGTTGGAAAACGGGAAGAAAAATGGAGGTACCACCATGGATATGGCCAGTAGGTCACCCTGTCTGAGACCTGGATTACCTGGGATGGCAGAAGACCTGGGGGACATCGATTTCCTAATTGCAGGTGTTTGGCTGCAGAGGTTTGTCTGGCTGTGGTGTCCTGCCTGCCAGCTCTTGCCTGGGGACACCCCACTAGACAGATGGAGCTCTGTCTTACCCCAAAATAAGGGAGGCATCTTGCTGGGAAACGCTCCCGGGGACTCTCTAGCAATAGCAGTGCTGGAGTTGCCAGAAAGGAGCAGACAACCTGTCAAACCTCAGCTGGGAGAAGCTCACGTGGGGCTTCATTAATGGGGAGCTGCTAGGGGTTGCTGAACAAAAGGACTGGCCCTGCAATGGTACAGTAGGCAGGGAGAGATTGGGTCTCTTTGACTGTGTTTCAGACAGGTCTGATGGGGTTTTTTTTTTCCACTTTGAAAGCTCCTTTATTCTCGTTTGTGCTTCCACAAAACAGCTGCTGTGTTTCAGGGCTCCCGGGGTGTTTTTGTGCACACAGTGGAAGAGGGGTCTGGATCGGGACCGGGATGGGTTCGCACCACATGGCAGAAAACTTCTCCCAGCCCCATCCAGCAAACTTTAAGCCTCCCATGGCCCAGATCGACACCTAAAAATCACTGCAAGGTGCCACAGCAGGAGAGCAGAAAGGGCAAAGCGCAGCAACAGTTTTATACAACTTTACAGGTAGAGGGAATTTGAGAGGTGAGGATGGCCATGGGGTGAGAAAAGTGGAAAAATCCCAGTGGCTGCCAGATTTTACCCTGGCAGAGGGGGAAGCCTGGAGATAATACATATTTTATACAATTTTTCACCGTTAGCGGTTCCCAGTCAGATTCTTTATCTAATGGGGTTTTGTTCACTGAAGCTATGTGATGTTGCCTTTCATTTTCCCCAGTTATTCTTCCTCGTCTGCCCTTATTACCTGGACACATTTGGGTGACATCCCTTTTTTACTACTTAAAGAAAAAATCCCACTACCTTCGCTACATCATATTTAAAGTCAACAGAAAGGCTTCAATGAGCCTCACACCGGACCTGCAATTGTTGCTTCCTTTCAGGTTTCTCGATATGATATTTGCCTCCTAGCAACCACCATTCGCAGGCAGCAGTACAGCAATATTAAGCTCTCACTTGTGTGCTGCAACTGGCATCCCAGTGCATCCCGCAGAGCTTTACAAAGCGCCCGGTGGTATCAACTCACTCCAACCGCCGTAGGTGTCATTTAGACAGCAGTGTTATGCAACAGTCTGAACAGCAAAGGAAAGTACTGTCCTACAGAGGCAGCAACAGGGGGATAGGGAGTGCTGCAGGCTAGGTTAATACCCCAGGTGTGATAGAAGTACCCTGAGGATGTTTGGGGATTACCTGTGGTTTTGCTGCCTGGAGTATCCCAAACAGGCAGTGAAACTCTGTCTTAGAGCTGCACTTTGTGCACTGGCTCATCCCAAGTGCAGTCTTCCAGCTCTGCTCTTTGACAGCTAATTTGGTGCCTTTTTCTTCCTTTAATTATAGCAATTCATCACACTCTCTGCCAGCTCATCCTCTCTGATATACTGGGATGCTGAATGTCATTTGTTCAGGTAGGACAAGGTGAAGCTTGCTTGCTGGGAGCAGTGATTTTTCCTTAAGGACTTGGCAAATGCTCCCAGCTGAGTGAAGCCTTTGGGTTACATCTGCTTCTTTTTCTCCTATTTTTGCATGTCCATCCCACAGATTCAGTTCCTGATTACCCAGCTTGCATAAATCCTGGGCTTGTTTGTGGAAACTCTTCTTTTACCTTCAGCTGTATCAGATGAGAGTTTGTGTGTTGTTCCTGTGGGGCTAAAGAACCAACGGTGTTCAGGCCGCTCCATCAGTGGGACGTTTCAAACGGATGTTTGTGGTTCAGAACAGCCTGGCCTCCTTAGCTCTTTCTTAAGGACTTCACAATAACTGATGTCTCACAAGGTTTGGATGAATAACCTCCATTCTAGCATATCCTATTTGAAAGTTGCCAGTAACTCTTCCTTGTTCATTAGCCACTAATTTAAAATCTGAAGGTCTTGTTGCTCATGATATTGGTGGGGTGATTCAAGGTTATTTAGTTGTGGTGTTGCATGAGAACCTCAGCTTTCATTAATGGAGAGGGAAGAAGTAAATATTTAGTGCGCTAAACAATTCCAAGAAGAAAGCTGAACACACAAAGCTGCAGGGCCAACATTCAGACGACAAGTTAAGACTGCTGCCTTTAAAACTGTTATCATTATTATTTTTAGATGTCATGACGTTTTTAATGAACTCCTGAGTTTTTAGAGCCTAGAGCAATTCAGTTGGGAAGAATTATATTTTTAAGCTGCAGCACATCTTTGGAACCCTCCCCGCTTAAGCTGAGAGGGAAGAGGATGCACAAGTGAGCTATGTATGTATGTATTTTTTGTATGCTGCAAATACATGTATATGGGCTAGCATGCCCATTGCACTTTAATTGTAGCTGTCTTCCTAACTAGATGGTTTGCAAGGGTCAAGTCTATAATCCAAGAAAATAAAAATTTTAAAAGTGGTAGCACAGATACACTGTGCACTTCACCGGTTCAACAGTCATAATATCTGGATCATATAAAAATAGCTATTTAACAACAACTGTTTCTCCCACAGCAATTAAGAACCTATGAAAGTTGAAAGATGATGAGCACCATATAATTGGTTTGTGCAGAGTCTAATGAGACTCTATTTTCTCAGTAAATAGAATATTCTCTTTCTTGAGAATAGAAAGAACAACTGATGATAAATATTTATAAGGGAATCTTATATTTTTCTTGTTATGGAGTCTTCATCAACAAACTACACTTCCAAAAAAAGTTACTCCTATTAGAAGTGCAGCTTATTTACTACTGATTAGTATCTGTACTGCAATGATGCCCAGAAACCAAATCCAAGATCTCGTGCTTCCCATGCCAAATTTCTGGATGCTCAGATCGGGCTATACATATATATAAAGTCCAGGTAACTCCAGCTGCACTCTGGTATCAAAATGAGTCACAGAAAAGTGTCTGGATATCTTCCTGTTCAGATGGACATGGGAGAAGCATGAAGAGCACTCGATTATCTGTTGAGGCCATTTCATCTGAGGATGAAGATTGACCAAGGCATGACAGCTGGACGCTGCTCCTCATGCTTGCTCTGAGAGCAAATCCTGGAGTAATGCACCATGCAATAATAGGAGCAATCTCAGGGTTATGTATGGCTTTTCTTAGCTACCTTCTCATCTATTTACTGTTCTTTAGTATCAAAGCAGCTTGGATGCTACACAGCACAAGTAGTTTGTATCAGGGCAGCAGGTAAGTGTGTGCATCTTGAGGAAAGCTACAAGACATCTTTCAGCAAGTAACATTTTTCTTCTAAGCTTTGTTCTTTAGTCTGTACACATGTTTTGACAAAAGACAACAACCAGTCTCCTCTGCAGACAAAAACAATAATTAAAAAAATGTACCCTGTCTGGGTTACATTCCCAGCGATCCACTTTTTGATATGAAGCACAACATCCTTGGATGCCTGATGGGGCAGAGGGAACTGTGGGTCCTGGACTCCAGGTGCCATCTACTCATTCTACTGGAACCACCCTAAATAATGTATCCTGTAGGCACTGCCTTATTTTATTTCTGTAACTCCACTTAAGGTTCTTTATGTGGGGTTTTGGGGGCTGCATTTTCTATAGGAATCCCAGTCACCACTGGAGTGACCACTTGAGAGACGCTTTGGCCATGGTGTGATGTGTGCATGTGCACTCTGATCCCATTTTGTCAACATGGATTATACAATGCGCTCACGTAAGATCTCTTGGCCAGCTCAGTTGACATGTGCTACGATAATTGTCTGACTGCAAGTAAAATAATGCGAAGATATATATTGATATTTCAATTACTTTTTAAATTGTCCTTGATGAGATGCCTGTGCCTGACTTGGGCATTAAAGTATGGATTGTATCTGATTCTCAGAACACATCATTTTGTCTGCTCGATGCATATAATAGCTTATACTCCCATCCTTTGCTTTAAAGAGTGACCCTAAATTGTATTTACACAATAAATTAATGTTCGCTTCTTACGCAGAGAAAAATGCTCCAAGGCATCTGCGTAAGTGGAATTTGCTCTGCTCTTCTTCCATGGTCTCAATCATAAATAAGAAGATATGAGTGCTCATGGGACAGTTGCTTTTACAGCTCTTTTATGGCGAGGGTGTTGAGGAACTAACAGTTTGAAACGGAACCAATTGTAGTCGTAAATACATCTCTTAATGTGGATATATCTTCATTATTTTCTTCCAGGAAATCAGACGATGGCAGAACAGAGATTCCTGAAGAACCTCGTTTTGAAGGCAAAGGTGACCTTTCTTCAGCAACGTATTAGTGGGTATCATGTGGACAGCTGCTGTGACTGCAAGGCAAGTTTCTCTGTTTAAAGAGGAAGAACTTGTCACCAGGGAAAATTTTAAATGCACAAGAAGTCTCATGTAGTATGAAATGCTACTGCACTCTTCCCTGAGGCATATGCTTAGATAGGATTTTCTCTAAAGAAAATGAGGGGGAAACATTGCATGCCAGATGTCTTCTTAAATATACTTGCTAAACAAGGTCATGTTAATCCATCTGGGTTCAAAACAATTTCACTTGCAGGATCAGGGATTATTATTTCACTGAGACCGAATCAAAGGTGCAGGTCTTAAAAGCAACAGATGAATTTCTTTTAGTGATATTCTGAATGGAAATTGTATCCTCTTCTTAAAGGAAACAAAATGAAATGAAGTGTTATGAGTGCTGCTGACCTGGCCTTCTGCTGAGACCAGGGACACGGGATAAGAGAGAGCGAATGGTTTAACCTCTGTCTACTCCATTGTTACGGTGAGACCGGAATAGCAAATGCAGTTCTGCCTTCCACATCCCGGAGGGGATGTGGCAAAGCTGGAAAAGGATGGCAGGAGGAGCCACAGGAAAGATATCAGGATGGGAAAATGTGCCTTATGGTGTGAGACTTAGAGAGCTTGATCTGTTTGGCTTCTCGGAAAGATTTCAGCCTAGATTGGATTACAGTGTTCCTTCAGGAGGAATAAATATTATATAGGTACTATTCCATCCAGTGCCTGAAGGCATATCAGGAACCCCTGTGTGATAGCTGAACTTAGACCCATTTATGTTTTAGACAGCACACACGTTTTCACTGTTGACATGGTTAGACATCAAAAACAGGAAACTTTTAGGTAGCAAACAGTCCATTTCTATGCCTAAAATCATGACAGTGAGTTTCATGGTAACGCAAACCCAAATTGTCAGCCAGCCCCTCTCCAGCAGAGTGACCAGCCATGGGTCTCCAGCCACAGGGACAATGCCCCGTGCGAGTTCCGAGCACTCAGCTGAGCTGTCCGTGTGTCTGTCCGCAAGCTGTGGCCGTGTCCATGCGCACCCAGTCCATCTCCGCACAGACAGGGTTACAGCAGAGGGTGCTCTGAGCTCGCCTTGCCGGGACAGCCCAGAGCCCTTCGTGGTAGCTCCCCAGGAGAGGCTGAGGAGTGTCCCAGGAGGAGCGAGCTGCCTAATCCAGCCGTGCAGGCTGTTTGCGGTCGGGCTTGCGAAGGCTCTTTGTGCCTGCGAATTAAATCACTGCGCAAATGCAAGGTCCTTGAGAGCTGCTGCTGCCCGTATTTTTGGCTGGGAAGCTGGAGCAGCGCTGTGTATGCGATTCCCACCGAGGGTGGTTATGTAAATACCGCTCTCACAATAGTTAACTAACAGAATTAACTCAGCTGGGAAGCAGAGGCAATATTCCTCTAATTTGTCCTCCATGGTCCTTTCCCCACCATGCTGTTGGTAAAAGGGCATTCTTGTATCAAAGCTCTGACAGGACTTTTAATCAAAATAATCCATTTTAGAATAATTCCTCATTTATGCTTCCCGCTTCCCTTTATCTTAATTTTTTCCCTTTTAACTTTTCTCACTGAAAAAAAAGAAAAAAAAAGGGCAGGGAGGAACATGGAAAAAAAATACACTACTCATTTCCCAGTTTTGTTTCTTTTTAAAAAAATAGTTGGAAGACTTTCAAAATGCCTGAAGCACTGCATGTGAAAAGTTCCCATTTCAAAATCAGGCCAGTATCTGGGCTTGGTGGAGAAGTCCTCCAGTTTGCTCCAGCCAGTTTTCATAACCATTTAGAAAGACTGTGATAACATTCAAGCTAAGGATGAAATATCACCTTCTTCCTGAAAACGGAAGGGGAGAGAACTTGGATGACATAGCAAAAGAACATGTGGAAGCAAATCATTGCTTATTTTCTCTTCCAGAGAACCCACACTGTAACATGGGTTTGGGGATGGAGGAAGGAGAGAGGATCCTTGCAACAGCCCCAGCTGCTGTAGGACCCGCAGGAAGAGATGATGGGTTGGGCAGGGAAAGAAGTCAGTCTGCCACAGCTGGGTTTTGGGGGGTCCTCTCAGACTGTACGAGGCAGCTGCATGGAGATGCTGGAGTCCCCTGAGGAAGGAAGGCCATAAATGTGCTCCTTGGCATTTGGAGGTGAGGCACAGTGCTGGCTGGTTAGTCATTCTGGGTTCCCTGCCCCTCCAAATCTGCAAGGAAAGACTTGGTATTTACTCTCTGACATTTTATTTGCTGGAGGACTGTTCTTAAAATACTGCGGTTTATGTACAAAATTTTGTTTTTGTATAAAATACCATTGAAGCTCAGTTGGGTCCTGAGTTGACCTCTGTTTAGCCCTCAGATCCTTCAACTTCTTATTTCATCTGTCTCACAGTACAAGACATGCTGCTCCCCGTCTCCCATACAGTCCACAAAGCTTGCTTCCCAGTACACATACCTAATTTGTAGCTAATACTCTCATTGTGGCTACTTTAATAACAGTATAGATTTTTTTTTCTAAATGACATGTATATGTGGCTCCTAAACAGCATTTTCCTGTTTCAGATTAAGCTTTTTTTGCTTTTCTTTTTCCCCAAGATGCCACATCATATATGGTTCTCTATAATCTATTGATTTCATCCTTAACCTTCATCAAAACATTGCTGGAGCAATCGAGGAGCAGACTGTGACCTATGCTGCAAAGAAAGAAGGGGCATGAGAAATCTACTTGCACCATTATACCGACCCTCTGCTTTGTGGGTAATGGCCTCCAGTCAAAGGAAAAGTATTAGCTAAGGAGTACTGGGAGGGTTATTTTCTCCCCTGCTAAGGCTCCTAGAAAGCGTATCTCTCCCATGGGACACAGGGCTGTTAGGTGGTACTGTCTTCTTCCTGGACAGGCTGGAAATTCAGAAGATGCCTGTGACATTCTTGCAAGGCCACAGGCAATGAGTACAATAAGGACAAGCCCAAATCTTGAAGGGGAACAAAGTAATAACTCAACCAGCTGGAGCTGAAAAAGGTCGCTGGCTCAGCTCCAGAAAGCCTGGTACGTTTTGATGTTTGTGGAATATCCTCATGTTTCTTACCAGGACACACTGCTGGGACGAGATCATGCCAGAGCAAGTTTATGATGCTGAGGCATCTCCTGGGTTTGACTGCAGCAGAAATACCTTGTGGTTTCTCTACATCTGGGTGAAATTAGTAAGTCCTGGAACACATGAAAATTAATAATAAAAATAAAAAGCTTTCCTTCCACCCCCCGTCACCTCCTCCCACTGACACGATTCGAAGATTTAAAATCAGTTTGTATCGTGGCCAGAGATTGGAGTTAGGTTTGTAATGTTTCCATTTAGAACAAGGAAATTGAAGTAGAGCAATTAATCAATAACAATATGGGAAAGTAAAGACTGAGACAGTCACTTAAAGCTTGCACGCTTCGCTGGGTAAGGGGAATTTTAGAAAACTTGTGTCTTTTACTGCTCATGTGCGTTTTATATTACCAACTCTTAAATACAGAGAGCAGCAGGGCTTTGTGTTGTGCTGCTTCACCCAGTGTTATAAACCCACTCATTTACAGGGAGCGGATACTTTATTATGAACAACCCCAAAGGGTTTCACTGACTGTTGTACAAACTGTGTGCTCAGGCCCATTTCATACAGGCATGAAATGCCATCATCCCTCAGGTGAAACAAAGCAAGTCTTCAGCAGCACAAAGCAAAGCTGCACAGCAATTTGGGAAAGGAAGTAGAAGAATAATGGATTCATTTGAAACTGCGGGGGGATCTTAACTATGCAGAATGCAATTACCAGAACTGGAGTTTATCCAGGACACTGGGGTTAAGACCCCATCTTTTACAAAAGATGCCACAGAATTGCCAGCATCCTTCCCCTCATTTCCTACGTGTTTCTCACTGGGTTCCTGCATACACACTGAATGAGGCCAGTCCTGTTTAGGCTGTGAAAAATGGTGGGGCAAGGTGGAAAAGAGAAACTAGTATTCCTCACTGACCAGAGCTTTCTCTTTGTGTGTGATGTAAAAGGGTTTGTATTGGAGAAGGAAATGAAGGGGGTGTGTGACTCCATCCAGAGCCATCAAACCAGGGCAGCTGCTGGTCCATGGTGTAAGTGATGGGCTGCTGAAATAGCAGCGTGACTTCACAGCAACAAGTTGGTCATCGGTACCTTAAGCCAGAAACAGACCATTTCTTCACCAAGTTTATGCGAGTCTCTAAGTACTTCTTAATTTGGATCAGGAGTCCCACATTTCAGTGGAGGCAATAAAACAAGGACAGTATGTCTAACATGGTGGCTCACAGAGAAGAGCAACATCACAGCACAGAAGGAAGACTTAAACCTCCTCTCTGTGTGGCATCTGTCAGGAGCTCTCCTGAACTGTTTGAGTTCCGGAGAGTTCCTTGACCTCCTTGAGCCCTGCTCCCACCAGACCCTCCACTGCCTTTCAAAAGTACACACAATACTTCCCATCATTTAATAACTTCATCTGAAAAATAACCAGAGGCCTGCCTCTTGTAGCATTTACACCCCAGCACACTCAGAGAGAAAAATCAGATGTCACAAGCTGGTTTTTAAAGGAGAGAGGAGAAAGGGCAAAGAGGGCAGTAAAGCCTGGTCCAGGCAGGGGTGGATGGAGCAAGGAGCAGAGCATCGCATCCAAGGACTGCCCCTGCCTCCCACTCACTGCAGGCAAACAAGCAGCATCGGTTCTGCAGGGGAGGAGGAGGGGCAATATTTGCTCAAATATATGTGTATTTTTAACTCCCACAAAGACACCGGTTATGAAAGTTTGGGAGCAGCATTTTTTTAACTTGGCACGATAGCTCATGTGTATCTGGAAAGCTGTCAGCTGATTTGTGAGATACCAAAGTCAGTTCAACACTTCTATTTCTGGGCATTTAACTTGATGAAATTAAAAGTCCATAAGCCCTGCATCTTTTTGCCAGGAGAACCAGGTCTTAGGTGTGCTCAGTGCTGGAAACTCCTGACTGTCCTACATTACCTCCATTTACTGTTGAGACTGTTAGGTCTTATTTAAATGTATGTAGTGAGATACCTGTAGCTACTGTTATTCTCACAAGGCTGTTGGGACCAGTAGAGTAAAGAAAAGGGGTAACCATCACAGAAAATTCGTAACAAAATCTGCTTGCCTGCTCACAGGTGTTGGGTGAAAAAGTTACCAATTACTGGTGAAACCCCAATAAATGCTGCTTCAGTCTTGTAACTGCAAATCTTTCTAATAGGATCTGGTTATTTCATGCCCTGCGCCATAAATCAGTGCCCCCGATGAGTGGGCTTTGAATAGCTGGACAAAAATAATTATCAAGATTAAATCAAAAGCAGCATGCTGCATGCAAAGGCAGTGTTAGCCAGGATGCATTCCTTTGAATGAAATCACTCAGAAGTGGCTTATAAATCTGGTACATGGCTGAGGTTGATGTGAGGAAATGTGACTGGTATGGATTTTCAGGTTTTATTGTGCATAGATACTGCATATGGTTAAAGTCTTCCTGCTCCTGCAGACAGCATCAGATTTCAGGCCACATGTATCCTGGGTCTTCATCTACCAAACGCAACAGGCGATGGCGCAGGGCTGAAGGACAGTTGTCACACCCCTCCCGCCACAACGCTCAGCAGAGCATCTGATTTGTACCAGCAGAAATGCAGAGAGGACCACAGGCAGAAAAGGAAGCCTGGGGAGATCAGACACCATTAGTGATTTCACTGAATAGACGAAGGACATGCAAAACCTGGAAAAAGAAACGTTGCTGGGATATAGTTTTACTCCATTTTAGCTGGCTTCTCCCTTGTGGTGTCCGACTGACCCGAGCACTGTGGGTATTTTCAAGCAGATTGGAAGTGACAGTGTTCTGATAGCTACTGTGCTGAGCACTGGCCAAATCATCGAGTGTTTATCCAGTTTTTCTCTTGTATTTATTGACCATTAATGAATCAGAACTTATTCTCCACAGACACTGGCAGAGCTAAAGCTGTGTCTACAAGCAGGAGCAATGCTCAGAAATACAGGAGTATACACTTGCCAGAATCAACAGGTACATTACTTATGCATCAGAGATGGTCTATTTACCTAATGCAAAATAATGCTCTATTTCAAATTCATCCTTAATATTCTCCCATAAACTAGTCTAATATATTTTTTACACGTAACATTCCTGTCTGGAATATTTTTCAGCTTATTTTCTCCAATTCATCTCCAGGGGAGCAAAGATTTGCATAACATTAGGTCAAAAGCCCATTGAGGATATACTACATGGAAATTTTGTGAAACAGATTCATCCCCTGGCTGTGAAGGAGAACTGGGCTCAGAGCATACGTTTACAAAGGCACCAAAAGCCAGACAATACCCAGAGGTTCTGCTTGCTACCAACAGTGCCCGGCAGAAAATGTGAAGGCACTGAATAGTTAATAGATCCATCACTATGGTACATAAAGCAGACAGTGCCAGGGCAGTATAAAGTCTGCCCAGAAGAATGATAAGGTGGTTACTGGAAAGTGATTATGATTCATAAGCTTATAGAAGGGGAAGGGCTGGTGTTAAGTGTCTCAGCACTGCAGAGTCCCTTTAATGCAGTGGCTGTTCACCTACTACTCAGTAATGGAGCATCCTTGTTATCCTCAGTTCCTGTTTCTCAGCATGGATAAAAATTTCAGTTTGGGATAATTTTTAACTTTTCAATAGTGAATACTATAAATTTTCCTGGAATTCTGCCTTTCAGCAAAAGAACAATAACCTTAACTTTTTTAATGGCCTTCATCATTCAGCAATCATGCTGAGAAGATTAATAGTAATAGCCGTATTTTATTATTTTTATAGCAGGTTGTAAGGGAAATGAATGTTAGCTTCTGTGTCAAATGAAGGTCACCCTGACCACCACTTGTTCTAGCAGAACTTTAGTGAAACTGGTACTATAGCTCAACTTCAGGTAACATCGTTAATGAGGAAGGGAGGAAAAAACAGCCTTAAGAATTCAGTGTACAAAGAAATCTGCAATGCTCAAACAAAATCAATAGTGCAGTATGAAAAATAGCCTAGGAAGTGAAATAGCTGATCCGCTGGCTCATTTAGAAATGCTTCATCCTGACCTAAAGTTTCACCCAAAGGAAATACAAGGTTTTCACCTAAAGTTGTATTAATTTTTTTTAATGAACTCCAGCCTGACTGAAAAGGGCTCAAGTTGCCTAATTCTGCCTCCTGGTTGTGTTTTCTCTCTCTGCGTGGCCCAGTTTCATTTGGGCTGTTCTGGAGGGCAAGCTCTGCAGCATGCTGCAGCCAGAGGATAGGACCTATGGCATTGGGTTGTGGTGGGCTTGGTTGTGCAGGGGAGGGCACCAGTGACCACAACACAGTGTGGGGAACTTGATTTTAAGGAAATGTGCTGGGTTTGGGGTCCTGCTACTTTGCTTTTTTTCAGGACTTGGGGTGTGCCTCTGCTCATGACCTCAGGATAGGCATGTTCCTCAAGCTGTAGCTGAAGAAAGAAAGATAGGGATGGGGCTGTGAAAGCATCTCCAAGCAAGAATCAGGGACAAAATTAGATCCCATTCCTGCTGTCATGTCAGGGGACTCTCACCCTGGTGTATCTGTTCACTGTGCCTCAGAAAGCATTTTGCTGCTTTATGGTTCAAGCTCCTTCTAAACACAGGTCCATTGTGGATGTTCATACAAACACCTGTGAAGGCCTTTGGGGTAGTTTTCCTTTCCCCTGTGAGGAACATTATGAGTAGACTCTCATGTTTTCTGATAGCTTGTGCTGAATATGCTCATAGCTGCAGCCTGAGTCAAACTGGGCTCCTCAGCTGCAGATGAGTTCCTTGAGTTGATTCCTCTTCCAAACCCATCAGTTGCACCTGGTGCTGATAAGAAAAGGAGCAACAGGAGGTTCTTGTGAGTGCTTAATGCCTACATGTGTTCTCCACCCCAGTAAGTTGGTTTTAAAAGGAAGAAGAAAGACCTTGCATGTAATTTTCTCAGTCTGAGGAAGCTGGCCCAGGGAGAAGGATGAAGGAGAGGATGTGTTCAGCACTGCTAGCATTGCCTTCTTAGCAGGAGGGTGAGTGAATGTACAGCCCCACTTTATATCCCAGTGCTGGACCAGTTTGAATTGTCTGAATCCTAGCCTGGGATTAAATCAGGGAAGTGGGCTGTGTTCCAAAACCCTTGCCTTCTCCTGTGTTACTGAAAATGCCTTTGCCTGTGTTGCTGCTAACTAGCCCTTTTATTACAGATTGTTGAATTATTAGTGATGGGTGGGGAGGGGAGATGAAACAGTGCAATGGGTGTGCAAGAATAGAAATGATCTATAAAATATGTTGGGGTGGAATAGAAAGGATTTGAAGAGGATAACAATTGTCTCTTTATCTGTGAAAGTCTTTCCCCACCCAGCATGAGTCTTGAGTCTTCCTGCTTTTTCCAAAAATAAAGGCCTTCTTATATCTAAAACACTTTGGAGTAATTTCATCTCCTGTTTAACTCCTGGCTAATAATTTCATCTTTCATTTCCTCCTATTGTTCCCCCTGGCATGCATTCCATCTATTATAAGCTCCAGATATCATAAAGTAATTTTTTTAGATTTAGGGAGAGGGAAATAAGAGTCAGGTGGTTTGAAATAAGGTTTTTATAGCAGTGCAAATTCTGGAAGCATTGTATGGAGACTAGTATTAAAGAAATATCTCTCTGGGAGGAGACTGGAGTGAGGAGACAAGGCAACCTTAGCTTTCTGCAGGAGCTGTATTACTGCCAAGGCAAGGGTAATTGCTCCCATTTAGGACTCTAATGTAAAATGGTGCTTTGCAGACACTGAGGAGAGATACTGGCTTTTCAGAGTCACAAAGTAGCTACTAGATTAAAAACTCAGGAGAGCTGGGCTTTTCTGAAAATCTCTGCCTAATTACTGTACTGAGAAAGTTGGCCACAAAACAGCGTGTTTACGAAATTAAAAAGTCTGTAAATATGGCTTTGCCTCTGTGTCTGTGCACAATGACAAACCCTGCAGAGTCCATCAGCTGGACCTGTTGTCTGTGTTTGCCAGCAAGGACGGGGCTCTGCTACATCATATCTCGAGATGATGTGCTGCTTCCATGCCTTCATTCTTTCCTCTGAGAGAAACAGCTCCAAGACTTTAATCTTCCTTTTGTCTTATAAAAGTGGATCGGAATCCTTAAGATATCAGCAAAGCCTGGCTTAGGAGTGTTGTCTGAGAGTTAGGTGTGGTGATGTAGCTCTGCTGATGATTCCCTCTGGATCTGTTTTTTTTCAGTCCTGCACCACAATATTTGGCCTACCAGGATGCAGAAAGGGGGGTGTGTGTGTGTTATTTGGCTGTTTAGACAGCATGGGGTAATGGGGCTTCCTGGTGGACACACAAAATCAGTTCTACTGGCAAAGCTACAGAGGAAGCGGGTGGCGGAACGGGAGGTAGAGAATTTGGGGCTTTCGCATGGGTGTTCCTTATTCAGTTCAGAAACAGAATGTATAGTGTTTGGGAGGACGGAGTACTGCTTCACCAAATTGCTCTAGGAGTTCCAAATATAAAAGCCTCTACAGATTAGACTTGGCTTTGCTCAATTAGTAATGACCACTGTATTTCCAATAGCTCTCTAGGCTGGAGCACTGGAACAGGCTACCCAGAGAGGCTGTGGAGCCTCCTCTGGAGGCATTCAAACCCCTCCTCAATGCATTCCTGTATGATTTAGACTGGGTAATCCTGCTCTGGCAGGGGGGTTGGACTAGATGATTTTTCAAGGCCCCTTCTAACTCCTAACCTTCTGTGATTCTACGACTTGCATTTGTGCTGTTCAGGTTTAATCCCGATCCCTTGAATCTTCTAGGACTTCCAGTGACCTTGTGTTTTGGATTGGTGTGCCAAACCTAGGTTTGGCCCTACAGTTGTTAGTTTTTTAAAACCTTATTGTTCTGGATTAATTGTTGCATGTCACTGTTCTTGGGTTTAATGAACAGTTATGATGACAACCAGGTTCTAACTCCTTATGGAAAGGCAGCACTTCATAAATACTGAGGTGTGCTCTTTCTACATGTGTACTGATTTCCTACAAACCTGGAAATCAAATTACATGGCTGCTGTCTTAGGACTGTAACTATTAAATTACTATTGCTAACAGATTCTTCTGAAATACATAAATAAGGAAGGGAGTTCCATATAGTCCAGAAAAACAAACAAATACCACACAAATGTGGCATGGTCTTTCTTGAAGAGGGAAGAGTGTGGCTGCTCTTTACTTGCAATATGAATATACTGCAGTATTACTGTGAAAGCCTTGCTGTCTTCAGCTCTGTGTCAGCTCCTTGACCTCCCAGGGTTTCCTCCACCAGCCCCTCTGCCTGTTGTGTGCTTGTGGCTGAGGTTCTCTGAGTGCCTTTGATGTGAGACACAGTGATTTATTATGAATGACACCTTGCAAGGACAAAATGAGCACAATCTCTGTTTATTTTTTGTTTGGTATGCAGTGGACCCAGTAGAAAGTCTTCAGGAGAACTGTGGAAAAACTAAATATTTTTATAAAGGAAAAGAATTGGCTGTTTCACTGCAGGACTTGCTGAAGGGAAACCTGCCAGTGAGAAATGCCTGGAAATGTGGCAGGCAGAGGGAAAAAGCCTTATAGTGAGAGAAGTAAAAGTTGGTGGACTGTCCCCAACTGGTGCTCTCTGAGGATCCTTTGTGGTGGGAGAGGACATGGAGATGCTGGTCTAGATCATTATTGAAGCTGTTATGTGGCTTTAAATCACCATGGGAACAAGTCAGTGCTGAATGTGTAGGGACCCAGAAAGACAGCCGGAAGTCACAAATCTCTTCCCTTTCACCCTGTTCTCTCACCTCTGCACTGGGTAGTCTGTTATAAAGGAAAGGCTGGCCTGAGGTAGCAGAGAATTAAAAGCTACAACAAAAACTCCAAGCAGATTAAACATTAAGTTATTCTGACACTCATTATATTAAACAGTCAGTTATTTACTAGTGGCACCAGAGAGCGCACATGGATTCTCTAGATCAGAACAAATGCAGTGATGAAGTCCAGGCTATTTGTAATAGTAAAGCTTTGGACACAGTGTGCCGAATCTGACGTGTCTCATCACTATGTGCATCACTTAGAGCTTTTATAAACAGCCATGCTTTTCCAGGAGTCAGACGTTAGGCAAGCACTTGGGCAGTGCCATGGAGGAGTGACGTAGCAGCATGATAAACATTCACAGAGATCCAAGTAGGGCCTTGAGATGGCTAAACCTTTGGGAAAACAGATTATGTGGGAAGGAGGAGTTGTTATGGGAATTGGAAGGTTGTATTGGCTGTGCCAGCAATGTGTAAGAAGCAAAGTCTCTTGAGCTTCCAAATTCCCAGAGTCCTCTCAAGGTCTGTGCCAATCAAAATAGGAGCAGGTTGCTGAAGAAATCTTTCAGCAGAGGGTAATGTATTTCTTTTGCTACTTCCAGCAACGTAGCAATAGCAGAGGAAACTCCTGTGAACGTTGGGAGGCAACTGTACCAGGCAGGATGCCACCTACCCCTCCTGCCCATGTCTGCTGGGTGGACATGACTTGAACTGCAAAGTGTGCTGGCTCTTCCTCTTTCCTGGAAGACTGCTGCATTCAGATTGCATGGGCGGGAGTGACTCCATGATAATCTTGTCAGAGCTATAGAGGGAGTGATTTTTGATTTACAGTGTGTACCTGTACCTCTCATGTACAAGAAGTACAGCTCAGAACCCACTTTCCTGAAGACATTGCATCACAAGCAGCTGCTTGCAGCGTTACTGGTGCAGGAGGGGCTGTGGGTATTCGAGGGGGTGTGATGGTGAATGATGTTCCCGATTTCTTGTCTTAAACATGAGTTTTTGGAGCTGACCTGCAATTGCAAAGATGAACTGTAAGGAACTGGTGCAATTGATGTGAGACCTCATACATTTACTACAGTGGCCTGTTTTTTGGGAAGCTACCTGTTGTGGTTCCTTGGAGGAGAGGGAAGAGTATTTTGTGTACATGTGGGACATTAACCACCTTGTGTTTCCCATATTACCTCTGTGCAGGCTGCAGATACTTTACAGCTGGGCTGGACCTTCTGCTGGTTTGAGCGCAGTGGTCAGGGTATTGGACTTTTATATCTAACTGAAGTGGAGAGGCAAATTGAAATATGAGTAACATCAGAAAACAGGCTATCTAGGTGACCTCCAAAGTAATATTATTTAACAGCAGCAACAAATGCACTGACAAACCATTGGAAAAATGACACAAAATATGAAGCAGTAATGGTATGATTTAAACCTAAAGGGCAACGCAGAATTGATGTTCAGAGTCTGTTCCCAAGCACTTTTGTCATCATCTGTTACAAGCATTGTGTACCCGCCCAACTGATGCAATTCCCATGGATGTCTTGGCTGTACTTGAGTTACATCCCACCCCAAGGGAGTTGACCCTTGGTTCACTGCGAGCAGAAAAAAGGTTCCTGTGGGATTCAGTGACCATGTTCCAGTTTGACCATGTACTTTCTGATGGCTTGCTGAGGTCGTATGTGTTGACTTACCCTATTCCTGCGTAACAAAGATTGGCAAATCTCTTTGGAGAGAGCCCATGACTCTGCACTGACTGAGCAGCATTAGACTGCTGAGTTGTGCCTTTTGTTTCAACAGTTCACATGATGCTTTGACTTGTTTCCATAAGCTGGAGCAGAGAGAGATGCAAGACAAAGAGGTCAAAGTGGAACAGGGAGAAGGTGCTGCCTCTCACTGTGAAAAGCCATCCTAAACCATTCATTGGGGGTCAGAAAGGTCATTTTGTAGAGCAAATAAATGAAGTCATAATTGACAGTGGTTTTCTTCTACCAATCAAAGAAAGGAAGAGAGCATGTGTTCTGGAAGCGTGTGTCAGCAGCAGTAAGGAACTGGTTGGTGAAAGTGGAGTTTATAACTCTTGGAGTACAAAATGTAAAGATCAAAACTATGGAGAGACACTAAATCAAATATGAAAATACAGAAAGAACTAATGGGAAGCTGCAGAAAGGAGAAAGAAAATAGAGCTCAAGGAAGAGGACAAAAGAGAATTGTGAAGAACATGATCAAACAAAATAAATTAAAAACCCAAGTTGAAGAGTGATGTTCCTTTTCCCATTAGGTACTCAGATCAAAACTTAAAACAAGGTGTTTGGAAAATGAAGGTAATGAAGTGGGGAACTGAGATGTTATTGTTGAAAGAAGAAATGTTGTCAAAACTCTACGATTGAGAGAGATTGGAAACTTCCTTGTATATGCAGTCATCAGCTTCTCTGTCTTCCCAGCTCACTCCTGTAGCGCTGCATGGCTGGCTCGATCTGTCTGGAGCACTGGTGACTATGGAGTAAGGAAGTGGAAAAGAAAGATCTGAACTTTAGCTCTGCATATTAGCACAGAAATCAGAACTCCTGACACTTTCTTTGTGAGTTTTTTCCCAGCTGAAAGTTTCAGACAACTGTAATGGAAGCAATTGAAATGTGATGTAGCTAAAACATCTTTTGCACGCTGCTCCCCAAGTGGAACACTAGACAATGTCACAAGTGCCATGCTTCAATCTTTTCTTTCAAATGACTGATTATTTCAAGCATATGTAGTGTGGACAATCTCTGCAGAAGTCAAAATGGGAATGCTGTGCACCCTGTCATGGCTTTGTTTTGATACAAGGGAATAAGAGCTTGCGCTAGATCTCTGGTGCTGCTGCTGCCCTTAGTCCTTGAATAGGGTTTCTCTTCAGCTGACATCTGCCACTGCTTGATAAATCAAATCAGCTCCACTGGCATGGAAACCACTGCAAAAGTATTTCAAATAGTGAGAATTAAATGGCTAATGTGGTAGGCTGAGAGCACCTAAAGGTGTTGGCCCGATTCAGCTTTAGGAGCCATCCAAACTTTTGTACCTCTTAAGCCTTTAGGAAACAGAAGTCTTTGCTATGGTGCTATAGAAAATGTGACAGTGTTTCATAGGGATCCAGCTGAAGGAGCAATCCTCAGGACTGAGATCACCAAGGGTATGACAGCAGGACCTGGATGTGTGGATGCTGAGCAGTCAGGCAAGTTCATCCTTTATAGGGTACCCTTACGTCAGCATAGAAGTGCCTCACAGGAAAAACAAATGAGGTATTATTTGTTTGGATACACACTGTGGCAATAGGAAACAAGCCTTCTGAGACTGATGGAGGTTTTAAGATCCCTTTTCTCGTAAACAAAACTGATTTTATTTTATTTTTTAAAATTAAGACATCTGTTATTAAGGCAAAGATTTATTTGCCCTGCCTCTGTGGTGCCTACTGATGTACTGTACCTGGGACACTGCAAAGGACTTACATTTTTGGGGGAAAAGTACTACATGGGAGATGAACTGCAACAGAATCTAGGTCTGCTCAAAACCTCGAGCACTCAAAAATTCAGCATGTCCTCTGCTTCCCTGTCCTCCCTGTTTTGCTCCCCATCCACAGCTCTGTTTCCTGTTGGTTTCATTTTGCAACATATAAAAACTTTGGCATGGCAAAACTACCAGTGGTGCCATAGGTCTCTAAAATGAATGGTGGGGTTTTTTTTTTTTGGAAGCTCTGCAAAGGCCATAAACTAAATTTGACTCTTTCTCTATATATTAAGCTCAGATGCTGCTTCCCTTTCTGATCTAATCTACAATAGGTAGCTGTCATATCCTGAGTACTTCTCCACCTGGATCTCTGTGGCTTCTGTAAAAAGCCAGGCATTCTTACTGGAGAAATACAATACACACATAAATCTGGCACGCTGTTTGTTAGAGAAGGCGAGCTCCTCTATCATCCATCCCATGACAAAGTCTGAGTGGTTGCAGCACTGTGCTGTCACAGATTGCATCTCCAGCATTATAAGCACCACAAACTTTGCACTTTATGGAATAAACACTACAGCCAGAACATGAAAATATTCCTGCAGATGCTGCAGTGTCACCGCAGCGAGGGAACCACACTGTGCTATTGATTCAGCTGAAATGCCTCTTGCAGAGCAAGCATCAAAGCAAGGCTGTTTTATCAGTTTACATACTTTAAGCTGAGAGTTTATTTCTTGCATAATCCTCCTGCCGGTGCTGTGGCAGAGCCCTTGCCAGAAGCGTCTGCTTCCTGCTCTGCAAATGTAATTTTTGCTCCCTGCTCTCCAGTTTTGGGCTGGCTTCTGTGAGTTTTCTGTACGTGCTGTTGCTGAGCCTAAGATGGGGGTGTGTGTTGGGCTTTTTCCTAAGATGAAAACATGGATTTAGAATTATTTTTTTAAAGAGATTTCTGAGTTTAGACAAAAATGGCTAGTTTGCTTCTTTGAGATCAGCCTCCTCTCACTATGACAGTGTGCTGGGACAAGGGGCAGCTTTCTCCATGAGTGGAGGGTGGCACTTGGGCCAAAGAACTACTGTGTCTTGCTTGACTGCAGGTCTGGTGTGTTGTGCTTCAGCCATCTGTGCTCAGTCCCTGCAGCTGTAAAACAGCCTTGGTAAAAGTCATCAGCTCTGAGCGTTTTAAGACCCGTGGGTCTCTACCAGCCAGCTCTGGGTTTAGATAGTGTACTTTAATGTGGTACCCCTGCAGTGTGATATTTTTAAGATCTCCTGTTTCTGTGCTCTCCTTTCAGTATTAGGATGGATATCTTAAAGATCCACTATTGAACCAGTGGTGAGGACCACAAAAAGTAGCTTATTAAAACCATACCTTTGCATTGAGTCCAGCCCAGGGAATCTTCCTTACGTGAACTTCGTGGGAGATGCATGCCAAGACAAAGATGAAGCTGGTTTAGGATGTAGGTGAAGTGGGCTCATCGCTTTCAAGGATGAAGTATCTCTCTGGGATGGGAAGTCTGCTGCCGTTCCCAGCAAAGCAGGAACTTTGCATATGAAAGCTGTGTAAATATTCACAAGCCATTGAACAGCTGTATATTTCTCTTGCTTACAGTAAAACCTGAGTGTAGACTGAGTCATACTTAGATGTGCTTGAGCATTGAGCAGTGTCCATCTCCTGTGGTCTCCTACCCCCATGCCCTGTTCCCAAGACCAGGCTGAGTTTCCACTTGGATGTTTTGTGACTAACATAGTGGCTCCTGGGAAATAATGCTTCCCAGACCAAGAAGTGGTGTGAGCATCTGTGAGCTTGGAGGAGACTGGCTGGAGAGCTGTCAGGCAGAGAAGGACCTGGGGGTGTTGGTTGACTGCAGACTGAATATGAGTCAGCAGTGTGCTCAGGTAGCCAAGAAGGCCAATGGCATCTTGGCTTGTATCAAAAACAGTGTGGCCAGTAGGTCTGGGGAGGTGATTGCGCCCCTGTACTCGGCATTGGTGAGGCCACACCTCGAGTGCTGTGTCCAGTTCTGGGCTCCTCACCACAAGAAGGACATGGAGGTCCTGGAGCGAGTCCAGAGAAAGGCAACCAGGCCGGTGAAGGGGCTGGAGGGCAAATCCTATGAGGAGCGGCTGAGGGAGCTGGGGCTGTTTAGCCTAGAGAAGAGGAGGCTGAGGGTAGACCTTATCACTGCCTACAATTACCTGAAGGGAGGTTATAGAGAGGTAGGTGATGGTCTCTTCAGCCAGGTGACAGGTGATAGGACAAGGGGGAATGGCATGAAGCTGTGCCAGGGCAGGTTTAGATTAGATGTTAGGAAAAAATTTTTACTGAAAGAGTTGTCAGGGCCTGGAACAGGCTGCCCAGGGAGGTGGTCGAGTCACCTTCCCTGGATGTGTTCAAAAAAAGGGTAGATGAAGTACTTAGGGATATGGTTTAGTTTAGGGTGTGAATGGTTGGACTTGATGATCTTAAAGGTCTTTTCCAACCTTGTGATTCTGTGTTACCTTTATTCCCTACTTCTGCTGAAGCTCCCTGAGTTTGGTTGCTGTGCACTAGTCTGACATCAGCCCCTCTAGCTCTGCTGACAATGCTTTCAGCAGGTGAGAAGCACGCTCCATGTCTTTTTGGACTGGGGGGCTTCTTTCACTTCTGCTGCTGTTCTCCTTGCTCCTGCTGCCACCTGAATGGTTTCTACCCAAAATAAAGCTGCCAACATCTATTTTCATTGTGCTGTGTAGCAGTCTTGAGAGAGAAAAAGCACAGCAGTTCTTTTTTGGGACACTTTGTTCCTAAGCACAGGAAGTTGTAAGATTGCTGATAACGAGCTAGTTCATTCATAGCTGATGCCAGAAATGACTGCCTTCTGTCAAGGAACCATCTTCATGAAAAAGAGCTGAGGACTGAGAAAAGCAAATCAGTTCTGTCTCTCTCAGTTACAGTGGATGCTTTTTTGCCTTGAAGTCTGCTATCTTTTAACTGTTTCCCTCCGAGTAGGTCCAGGCTGAAAATGCTCTGCTTGCATTTTCAGTAATTAATGACATTTCTCCAGTGCCATTTCTCTATGGTAACTTCTGGCCAGATGCTAAAGACTCTTTTTTGAGCTGTTGTGGATGGTTGACATTTCAGCTACTGCTTTGTAACCGTGGCATTCTGAGAAGTACTTTCTAGATGTTTTCCAACAACATGGTAATTGTATACCTACTTCTTGAGATGCATGAAGGTGTTTTAGTGCATAGAAAAAAAAAAATTCAAGACTGAAACATGATTCTTGGAAGTAGGCAGCCTAGCCATTCTGCTTTTATGAGTATAATTTAAATCAAACTAAGTTATGGGAGAGCGACAGTATGTCTCTTCAGTGAAAACTCATTTTGTGTTTTTGCATTCAATGTGGAGACAAGGATTTATTTTTCTTGAAGAGCTTTCCTAGTTTGTGTACTTAATGTACCTGTGGAAAACCAAATGATCATCTGGGGGGGGGGGTGAAATTCAGTATTCTGTTTTCCCATCTGTGGTCCCACTCTATCTCTGGAAGATCAGTCATGGCTTTATGGAGGATGGTTCATGGCTGTTTCTAGTTACAGGCACATCTGGGAATCTAAATAATATTACAGGACATGCTGGAGCATGGATTATTTGCAAAAAGGGCATGTTGACCCAAACTTATTTCTTTTGTCCCTACTTCCTTTATTTTCATGGGCATTTTTTTAGGAGTGGCCTTGGCTATGAAACTGCTGACAGTTCATTCCCCCTCCACTTGGTTTGTGGCTTTCTTTCCCGCTCAAGACTTGCAGCGAGGGTCATAATTTAATTAACTGGAAGACTTGCAAAGGGCAGATGATGTGAGGAGGTGGCCCTGTAAGTTGAGGTTTCCTTGGCAGGGTCCCATGTCCTCGCTACTTGTGGTATCAGCTAAGGTTGTGTGGAAGCAGGGAGCAAACTGTACAATCTATAAACCTGAGTCTAAATGCTACTGATTTCCTATTTGCCTAGGGAAGAGGGCTGGGGGGGCAAAATCATTTGGGGTACTTGTTCTGGTAGTCTCCTTGCCCCCTTAGAAGGGCTCTGGTTAAGCCATGAGCCAAGCACATCTCACTGCAACTCTCCCACACAGCTTCTCTATCTTTCTAATGTTGGTTTTAGATCAATTAAGAGCTGCTCTTTAAGGCAGGAATAATGCTTTTTCAGCCAGAAGAAAAAAAATTATAGTCCTCCCGATGAGGCTGAGGCTCTCCCTGCCTCAGATTTGCTTATGCAACAGTTGTATCTGCCACACTGCCACGGGCTTGATGAACAGCAGTGAAATTGTGATGGCTGCTTGGATTTGTGCTGTGTTAATTCAGTAAGCATAATTTATGGAAGTCTACCCAGGGCTGGGTTTTAACATGATACAGTCTAGGAATACAATGTTTATGTACCAAAATGTGTTTTGTAGCTTTGTTCCAATCCTCTGGTGTGGAAGTGTGGTCTTTAGGATGCCTCACTACTGAACATAAACTAAAAATATCTATGCTTTTTTATCAAGACTGAAGAATTAAAGGAGTCCTTCGGCTTTTAAATCTCAAGTTGTAGAATTATTCTTGGCTGTACTGAGGGGTCTGAAGCTGGGGTCTGGTCTGGTCCTCTCCTTTCCAGTTTCTTGCAATAGAAGTAGAGGCAGATCAGCCAGCCACTGGGGGAAGAAGAAAATCTGCTGTCACTCTAGCAAGCTCTGAGAGACTCTGGGTCCTCCTACAAGCTCTTACTGGGTCCCTGAAGTTGGTTTACACTTCTAGACAGATATCCAGCTATGTTGCAAGAAGGCAATGGCTCTTTACCCTTAACAGTCCACACAGCCAAGGATTGCTTACAGCCAGAGACCTGTTTTTTCAGTGTAATGAAGTAAAGCCAACAGGACTGATGACAAGGGCTTGCCTCTCCTAGACAGGATTCATCCCAGGAGAGCGTAGTGTGCCGTAGTCAACGGCTCTGATGTTGCTGCAGCAGAATAATCATGAATCTGGGGTACTTCTTGGCCTGTGAGTACTACAGAGATCTTTCTCTTTTTATGTAGCCTCTAGCAGTGGCTTTTAGTAGAGACGTTAGGCATGATGCAAGTAATATAATGGCAAAACTTTAGTAGCTTGTGTGCATGTTGTACTCCGGCTGAGAAAGTGAGATGATCCTTATTAATGCACGGGGAGTTGAAGCCCTCCTAAATGTGCCCTGCATATGTTTTTTTAAAAGAATTAAATTGCAGGACTGGATTATCCCATAGAGAATGTCTCTGCTCGGAAAACAAATCAGAGTGTGATGTTAAATATACTGTAGATATTAACATATGTTGTTTCTGTGCCTCTGGTGATAAGCCTGTTCAGTTATGGGTAGCTCGATGCATAAATCTCAGTGCATGTGTCAGTAGAGCCGTATACCTCTTGCAGTTGGTGTGTTGTGCTGATATAAAGTTAAGCAGGCTTTGTCCACATAAAAAGAAAACGTTTGTGCATCTAGTAAAAACCTACCTTTTTTTAATACTCAGTTCAACTCTAGAGATTCCAGCAAAGCTACAACTGTTAGCAGCATCCGGCTTTGGCTTTGCTGTGTGGGTTCACAGGAGGTTTCAGCTCGCCACTGCTCGCTGCAGAATTTGTCACTGGGAAGCATCGTTACAGTCATGTGGGGACAGGCATTCAGTTAGAAGTTGTGGGGGTGTTTTGTTTGCAGTGACTATTTTTTCTTTCAAGGCAGCACAGCCGCCAGAATTAACTGTCCCCATTAACAGAATGTGAATGTGAAGCTGCTGAAAGCAGCTGAAGAACCAGAAAAGCTGGAAAAATCTGCAGCCCATCACTGCACTAGCAGCACTGAGAAACATCTGCACTGCCAGTCTCTCAGTTCTCCTGGTTATGCTTAATTATTTAGAGCAGAACAAACATTTGAGTCCTTTTTTCCTCCCTGTCCTCTGAGAGTAGATGCATTAACAGACTCCTGGTGGTTTGTACAGGTACAGTGTTTCATGATGCAAGATGTGCTTTTGGAACCTCTCAGATACTTGAGTGAAGAACACAAAATGATCTTGCTATTTCATCAATCAGTATAAAATGCTACCTGTGATTACTTTTAATGGAGACGTTAATCTCTTGAGCTGCTCGAAAAAAGGTTTCAAGTGCAATGTATTGATGCATTAAAAATGAAGTTCTGATCAATGCAATATAGTGCCCAAGTCTGTTTGCACGTTCAATGGCTACAGTGGCGATCAGGCTAGGGACAGTGCTGAACATAGGGACAGCTGACAGCTTTTTTTTTTCTTTCCAAGAAGGAAGCAAGCATATAGAAAATAATGTTTTTCTGGTTACAGCAACTCATATTTATAGACTTTGTGCAGTGCAAACTGAAACTACTTATCATAAACTGAAACATGATGACTAATGAAATGCATGCATATCAAAGTAATGTGATGTTCTGTAATATTTTACAAAATGCTTCCAGGAAATTATATACAGGTGCCTCTCATCCATAAGAGGGCAGGAACCTCAGAGTGTTTAATCCCAGGTTGGGCATTTATTTTCTTATTGCTTGGAACAAATCTTTTGACTTTTCCATGGAGCTATTGTCTCTCTGGTGTGTTCTCCTCCAGCTAGAGCACACCTCCTGTGTTGATGTGCTCTACTTGAAGGATGTGACTAGCAGCTATTGTATAGAGTTTGGGAAGGAGAAACTCTTTAAACATGAAGTATCTCCATTCCTAACCTCCTCCCCTGGAATCACCCATGTACTAAGATGGTTCTCCAACAGCTGAATAGGCTCTTCATGCAGTGGTTGCCTATGCTTCAGCATCTTTACACAATGCTGATAGTTTGGAAAAATCAGCACAGGATGACAATGAAATCATGAGTGTTGTTGATTTGAACATCATGACAACAGTTTCTCTTGTTTGAAGGCCAAATTCGGGGCTGACACCAACAGTGCAATGCCATGAGTGTATCTACAAATTTGCTTATTGGTTAAGTGTGCTGAATCTTAAAGGAACAAGGAGCTGCATCAATCCTTGTATTTGTTGATCTAATAGAGTATATGACTTGTTCTATGAAGAAAAAACAGTTGAGGCTTTGATAGTTGAATGTTGGAGGGAGCATTACTGGATGGAGTGTCCCCCTGTGGTGTCAATGAGCAAATAACACAATAAACTTCATACAGAAACTATAGTGAGAAATAACCATGGAAATGGTATCATCTGAGCTTGCTAGGTGGTGGAAACAGGCTCTTCCCTGCCCCATTTTTCCATTATCACAGCTCCTGTGTGGTGGGAGGAAAGCAGGGGCCCAGGCAGCAGGAGAACTGTGGAGTATGAGGGAGCTCAGCTCTGTGAAGCAGGGACAGTGCCCTGTGGCATCGCTGTTCCTTCCATATCCTGTTTTTCCAGCAACAGGGAGAGAGGATGTGTAATATTCATGACCCCGAGATGCTCAGCACAACCTTGCAAGTATCATAGACTTATACAAAACCTATGGAAGTGAGTACCAGAAGGGAAAAGAAATTCATTTGAATGTCCTGGCTGATATTAGATGAGTAAGAGGGACTCTGTTCCTGATTTGTACAGTCCTGCTAGTAAAGTGTATCGGGGAACCTGAGGATCGCGTCACCCATCTGCTGGTGAAAGAGCTCTTGCCCTCCTCATTAGAGCAATGCGTGAGAGCAGTGCTTAATTATAAAGTGCCAAGGGTGATAAAAATTAGTTCCACTGAGGATTTACCTTCAATTTTTTTTTTCCCCTCCTGAGGGAGGAGGAGAATGGATCAGAGAAGAACAAGGTATGAATTTTATTTAAAAAAAATTAAAGGAAATAATGAAGGCACAGCTCTCCTCAGGCATAGGGCAGCCGACCCATTCAATGGGATATAGGACTGAAGACGTGGTGGTCATGAAGGCAACAGAGCTCAAGAATAGGAGGATACTTAAGAGAGAGGACACCAAAATTGCATGGAAATGTCTTCAGGAAAGCATCTAACTCAGGAGAAGAAATCCTAGACTAGACTGATTATAAAACCATTCAGGTCTCAGTCAAGGTACCAAGAGCAGGTACTGATGATGTGGCTCAAGATGCCACCACTGCAATATGAAGCATCCAGCCAAGAGGAAGAGTTTCATTCACTTGAGCTCTTCTCTAAGCAATGGATGTAGTGAAATGTAGTTGCATGTTTTCCAGGTTACAGCAGCTAATCATGTTTGTGTTTGGGAAAAGAAATGTTAACTATGGGCTATACCTCCTCCCCTCCCAATCTTCCATGCCCACATAATGCTCTCCTGCATTCAGAAGGTGAAGGTTTTCTTTGTCCAAGGAGTCATTTGACACCTGTATAATTTTATGCAAGGCAGTTTAGCATACAGAGTGTGAAGATAGATATGTTTTATTGTAATTGCTCCAGATATCTGTAAGACAGTAACTTCAAGGTGCTTATAAAGGCTATGTTTCTAAATAGTGGGATCTGGGAAAGGCCCTTAGAAACAGAAGGGGGAAAAGGCATTTTGGAAGAAAGAAGAGCTGTTAGAGGAAGATCTCAATTTCTATGTTTAGAAGCAGCCAAAATTTCAAGAGGAGATTGATCTTGAGTTAGTTTGGATTAGACTTTATTTCTGATTAATCTGTTCCTTGATATCTATGCTCCAAAAACCCAATTCTGTTTAAATCTTTTGAGTGGTATTACAAAATAAACATTTCAATTTGATTTGAAGGAGTTAAACAATGTGGTCGCACTTGAAGACAGTATATTAAAGTGATGACAGATGTCCAGGTCCACTTTCTTCCATAATTAAAGCTCTATTTGAATAAAACCTGAAAGGTTGTTGCCAGATCTCTTCTTTCAACCTTCTTTCATAACATTTGAGGTTCAGGCTTTGTATAAACCTTGGCAGAAATTTGAGAACCACAGTTAAATCCAGACTATATTTGACAAATAGAAACAAGCTTGGCTGGGCACTTGGGGCCAAGTGCATGTTGGAGTTTTATGACTCTCTGCAGTGGAGACTTCAGTCATCAGTTGTGGTGTTCTTTGAAAATTAGCTTCTTTCCCTCTTCCTCCCTAGATAGAATTAGGGTGTTTATAATATAAAATTTAAATATTTTTATTTCGGTTTCAATATTGCACCCAAAGCTTTCAATGTAAATATTTTATTTCTCGTTCATCTGGCTCTCATTCAAAAGTGTGCACTTTTTGCTATATTTTTACTTCAAAGCAGTAGCTTTGAAGTAAAATCTCAGTTTGGTTGTGGATGCCCGTTCTAACAACTTGGCCAAGCCAATATGCTTTGTTCATCCCTGCATTTCAGAAGATCCCATGGAAATAAATCTCTCTCCCCTACTGTGATTAGAGCCTATCCGACTTTTGCTGTATGCCTTTGCAGCAAGATCTTATCAGCCAAAGCTATACTGTTCCCTACCCATTATCTTATATGACATTCCCGACTGAGGTTTATTGACCCTCTCCTCTTGTTCCAGCTCTGTCAGTAGCAGGACTTCCATTTATTTGTAGCACTCCTGGCAGTGGAAGAAGTGAGGCTGGGGAATTGTTTCTAAGCAGTTACTATGCTGAGTATTAAATCAGCTATGACATGCTAAACTTTTGCAGTGAGTGAAAGGTTATTTGCAATGCTTCCTTCTGCAAGTGTGGATTAGGTACCTAATATGCCCTGTGTTCCCTGGAGAATACAGATGATGTGACATCCCTGGGAGGCATGGTAATAATAACGGAAGTCGGATAGAAAACTTGTTTTATCTGTTGAACACAAGGGCTTCTGAATGGTTTTGTTAGTGGTAAATACAGTGAGGACCTGAACTCTGCTATGGCAGAGTGGGAAGAGCAGCTGAGAACAAGTCTAGCCTTTTCCACTGATCTGAAAAAAATTTAGGGTAGGGCACTTGTAAACTGTCCAAGAGTACACAACTCTAAGCCCTTCACGACTTTGGGTTCTTGCTGTGACATTGCACTAAGTCAAGGTGGGATACCTGCAGTCCATGCTCATCCCTGTGTAACCTGAAGACTGAGGAATGTCTCTGCTTTTCTGGGATTAAATTTTCCCTTGTCTGTCTCAAAAGGCTTAAGCATGACAGGGCTGGGTTGAACGTTGTATCCTGAAGTGAACTGTGCTCTTAGGAAACACCCTGTAATTGTACCCAATGCATGCTGGCTATTGTTCTGTAAGTCATGTGTGCTTATGTTTTAGTTTAACTGTGTGTGTGCTGTAGTGTTGGTAAAAGTTGGCAATTGCACATGTAACTGTGCTTCCCCCCCTCATATTTAGCATTTTGGAAAATAATATTTGCTTATTGTCAGATTGCATCTGCTGCCTTGGTAGGAGAATCACTGTTTCTGCTAGAAACTGTGTTATGGATCAATTTTATCTTGTTTTATGCCTCCCTATTCTTATTGCCTTTTTTAAAAGAAGGGACATAGTGTCTTCATCCTTTGATTTATTAAGACCTCATTTTGAATTGTGGGATGTTGGTTAGCTCAAAGGCAGGCTGGGGTTACTCCAGTGCAATATCACCCTAAGAGATGAGTATGGATGTGAATATGTATTTCACTGCAGAACTATCTATAGGAATTGTAATGAATGATTGTGTTTAAAATTCCAATTCCTCACACTTAGGGGAGCAAAACCAACCGTGGGCCATGAGAAATACAAAATACATTTTGACTTGTAGCACTAAGCAGAAGCAGGTGTCTGGATTTGTCCCACAGAGCAGTGTGGATGCCTGCTTGAGGGAAGGGGGTTTCCAGCCTGATGGGGTTGATGGTGTGGGGAGGGGGGATGGATGTGTGCCTTGGAAAGAGGGCAGAGGTGACAGGTGGAGCCCACAGATGGGATCCAAACTGGGGGAAGAACTGAGTCTGAATGAGCTTTGATACTTTAGTATTTCAAGCTATGGACTGGTGCTGGTAGGGAGCATCTGCAGGCAACTGTACAAGTTGCCACATTGAGTGTTTAAACAAAAACTTGGCATTTATTCCTAACATGCCTTACTCAGACTCCATCTTACGTTGCTATTTGGGAAATACTTTAATGCTCATCCATGCTTGATGTTGTTTTAAACTTAAAGAAAAAACAAACCCTAAAAATAGTTGATGGCAGTGCATTACCTCAATTTACTCATGTATTTGGCATTTTAAATTAGCTTCACTGCAGTTTTATTTTTAGTTAGCTCCTAGTGAGAGTGAATAAACAGCCAGCCATACCCCAGCTTTCCACACAGGTTATCTTGGGCATAATTTTTCTCTGCTACTTCAAATAAGTCTGGCACAAAATAAATAGCACGTGTTTAATTTTACAAGAACGACATAGCTATGACAATATAAATAGAAAGCTAAGCAGGGAGGCAAAGGCCAACATCTCACCTAGAACAGGGTTTGTCGGTTGTGACTTGAAGCCTTTTCTTTGGACTCATGTGGGCCAGGCAGAAGCTAAACTGAGCCTAGCTGCCTGCTGGGGAAGAATGCCACGAGGGTACGGCACAGGCTGTTCTCCTAATCCTGTGCTCTTAGAGAAGCAAATGTTTTGGAGACATGCCAAACTTCAGCTATGCAAATCTCCCCTTCAGAAAGGGAACACCAACAGTAATCATGTATTTAAATTCCCAATTTGAAACCTCTGATACGACTCAAATTTTTATTTTTCTTGTTTAACTTAAGCAGTTATCATGTTCCAAATGGAAGCCAGTAAATCTTGGAGCAACTGGAGCATCTAGGGGTGAAATTTCCTCCTTTCCTGTCCCAGCTGCAGAGAGAAAGCTAACTCTTATTCTAATAGTATTTTCTAGGCTACTTAGTGTGGGGAAAATAATGCAAAGGGCTGAGTAACCCTGTCTATGGATTTTTTTAGAGGAAGTATTGGGAAACCGTCTTTAAAATGATCATCTTTGTACAGACCTTCTGACATGTGTGGAGCAGTCTCAGCCTGAAATGCAGCACTGGGATTCTCCAGGCTTTCTCCTCTTGTGTGCATTGCTTTCCTGTCACTCGTATATCATCTTTTTGCTTGGCACCATGTGGTTTTTATACTGCTGCTAGTGCTTTGTGGGTGTCTGTTCTCAGTGCTGCTTTTTATTGACTTTTTTTATTCCAATTAACTTACATCTGCATGCCAAACTTCAGTTTTTGAGGTCCAATTGATTCTACTGGCCACCTTATGAAAAAAGATCTGGTTTGTAAGTCAAAGAAGAAATTTGTTCCCTGAAACCGTGATTACGTTCTCTTTAGCCAAAAACTTTTGCAACTTTCTTGAAGACACTGGTCTGAATTTGTTTTACAGATGACTTGGGGCTTTGCTGTGGAACTTGTAAATTATCTATTTAGATTTGTACAAACTGTTCTTCTGGAATAAAATGGAATCACTTGGCCTTTGGGGAGTCGTGCTGGTGAAGTGATTTACATTTTT
The DNA here is from genome assembly GCA_020800305.1 of Porphyrio hochstetteri. Taxonomy (NCBI): domain Eukaryota; kingdom Metazoa; phylum Chordata; class Aves; order Gruiformes; family Rallidae; genus Porphyrio; species Porphyrio hochstetteri. The sequence continues at coordinate 11,027,980 of CM036916.1, read as the reverse complement.
GTTTTTAGGGCTTCAGATTAACAGAGCAACTGAGTGTGAGCTGAACTTTAGATGTGGAAATAGTTTTTGTGTGCCTTGATAGTGCTATGATAAGCTGCTAGCATCTTCTGTAAGCAGTGGCAAAGAGGGGTTTCTATAGCAGGGTTCTTTATGTTTTATTAAACCCATGTACACAAGGCTTCTCTTTCCACAGTGTCTGACTGGAGCAGGAGCACAGGCTGCTGTTTTACACTAAATACTTAGCATTTAGGTGGCTGAAGGCATAGGGGGGTGGATTCATTTCTGGCTTTGCTACTCCTCTGAGGAAGGCAGATGTCAATTGCAAAGGAAGAATACTGCTCAATGGGATTAAGAAGGGTAATTAAGGCCCAGAGTGTCTTCTGGACTGATTATTGAGAGCCACAGGGATAAACTTCTGGTGATTTTAATAAGATAATGTTCTCCTTTTAAGACCAGCTAACTCCAGCTGAGCCTACTGAGGTCACCTTCTGGCTGGAAGATCTGCCTGTGGAAAGGGAATGGTGCCCTGAAGTGGAGGGAAAGGATTCTTACCTTCAATAAACATGCGATAAGCAGGACTTGTGAGTCCAGTGACTCTTCTGTGTGGGCAGCTGATGGCAGCTCAGCAAAGCTCAGCCGAGGGCAGGCATGTATTTGAGAGGTAAACCAGTATTTAACAGTTCCAAAGCTTGAACACCAGTGCCCCTTTCTTTCTTCAGCCAAGCCATGATGTAATCTACATGTAGTCTCCTATGTCTGTGATATTTTTTTATAAATTCTTCTTCTTAAATCTGCCTTTTCCGCTGCCACCCCTTGCTCCCCTCTGCTGTCAGCAGTGGCATTTTCCAGACCCCTTCCAAGGACTTAACTCACATTCTGAGCCTGAGCAGTCCTGCCTTTTAGGCTTGCATTAAAGCGTCTGCCTTGGGTGGGAGATGATATACAGTAGTCTCCTTTATTTACAGGAACGTCTCTTTAATGAGAAATTCCCTCTCGAACTTCCCCCCCCCGAAGAACAGTCCGGCTGCTGTACTCGCATGTCCTGTTCCCCAGGACACCCACAGAAAGGGCATATGGATTTCTCACTGACCTGAGTGAATAATGTTCCTGGTAAATGTAAATTTTCTTAAGTTTGTAGGTACATTGGGATCTATGGTCTTTTTGTGTGGTTCAGAGCGTTGCTCTGCTCTTTGCCTCTGAAAACAGGGGGTTGATTTATAGCGGTTCTCTGTGAAAAATGGTAACACATGATTTATAACAGTATTCAGCCAACAACAGTCATCTCCCAAGTGCTCATTTTTTAAAAAAAAAAAATGCAGGAGGAGGCTCAAGCTGTCTGATAGATTTGAGGCCATCTCCACCATACCCAAAACCTTAGGCTGTGGGTACTTGTGGGAAGAGCTGGAAGAGATGGCTTTGTTCTGCAAAATTTGACAGAGGCATCCCATAAGCAGTACAAGAACACCCTGGGGAAAGCTGCAACCCTTTATGCTCCTTCCCAGTGGGGCTGAGCAGGCTGTGGAACTTCACCCCCTGGCCTTGTTCTCCCTTTCTCACCAAACACCTGTAAAATTCAGACCTGGATCACAGCATCCATGCTCTAAGCAGTGGTTTTGGTCCAACCTTTGCATATGGAAGTTGCTGCTCTTGCTCAGGTCAGGCAGCAATCTTAGTGGAAGAGCTGGCCCATAACTCCTGAGCACTCTGAATGTATTATGCACCGTGGTCTCAGGATGCATCTCCTCCTGCACTTGGGTAAACCCAGGTGTTTTCTTATTTCTATGAGCACTCAGGGGAGATTTGCTTCTGGCTGTCACATCAAATGATTTGGGGCTTCTGGACACTGCTTGGAGTTGGAAGAGCTATTGCACATTGATATTTTATTGTTTGGTAGTTTTATTCATCTTGCATCTCTGATAAGATCTCTCTCTTTCCACATAATCCCCTTCATCTGTGTGTGGTTTGGCATCAAAATGAAAATGTATAGGTGCCCCTTACTGATGTCTTCCTGCAGCCCGTTCAGTTGGTGCTAATGCCTTGTCTGAGAGACACATACCCTTTGGGGTGAATAAATACCTTACTAATAAAGGGGAAAAATGCTTTCCCTGATGCCAAAGGGTGGTGCCTGCAACATCTAGCAGGCCACTGCTGCCTGATTCCCTGCCAGTCCCTCCTTAGCCAGGCGTTTCCTAGGGGAGAGCTTTTGTCTTCAGTGATATATTACTTGCAAAGATAAGGAATTGTGGTCTTTTCTCTACTGACTAGGCATTTCAAGTTTCTCTTGTTAAGAATATTTCATTAAAAGTTTATCCCTACGTGCTGCAAACTGCTCTTGTCATAACAGTGTCCAGATGCATCTCTTAAAATTGTCTTTACCCGTTGGTTTTGATAACCTTCCTTGGCAACTTACCCTCTGTGCTGAACACTCTATGCATTATCCTGAGTCGTTCTGCTTGAGTGCCTGGGTCTCTCCTGGTGGTGTGCTTTGTTTTGGGGTTTTTGGGTTGGTTTTTTTTAGTGAGAGGCTCAATAAACTAAGAAACACCAACTTATTTCACATTGACCAGGGATTTAGATTTATAGTTCTCTGGTTGGAGACCAAAGAAGTTAAAATAAACTCCAGTTGTTTTGCCTTATCTCACTGGTGAAACATTGTCTGCGGGAGCTGAATTCATCCTCTTGTTTCTGCTGGTTTAGCAGTTCGTTATTTCCCTTGCGCTTTCTATTCAGTGTGTCCCAGCCTGTTGCACAGTAAAGCTCTTCTTTCCCATGCTTTGATTGAAACTTCCTCTTGTTTCAGCTGTGCTTTAACCAAGAGTACTTTGTCCTGAGCAGTAAAGGAAAGACGCAGCTCCTCGACACTGGCTCGCGAAGCCCATGCTGAGAATTCTTGTTTTCATACAATAACAGCTTTCCTAAGGAAGGCAGTTGGAATGGCACGTATACGTCATCCGCGCTGTGTAAGGCAATGGCATCACTCGGGCTGGTATGATGTCCTTTGTTAATGCACCCTCTGAACCTATTTGCATTCATACATACAGTGGGAAATTGTAAGCACTTCATGAGAGCTATAACCAATGAAGCTTCTCAAGAGGGGATTCCTGGGGGCCTATGTTGTTCCCAATTTGGGAGGCTTGCATCTTGGTGGGTTTTTTATTTGCTTGCAAATACGTTCTGTAAATACTTTGTATCAGGCCTGATTTTTTTTTTATTATTCTGTTTAGAAGACATTTTGAATCTCAGCAGGACTTTATGGTGCACTACTATCATGGTCTTAGATAATTTTAAAACTGAAGATTGAACGTTTGCTTTATTGTCCATCTTTGTATTTTATTTTCCCTTTCTCCTAGGGAAGCACAAATGCCTTTTAAAAAAAAAAAGGCTTTCTTGTATCTTTGTCTTATCAGAATCTTTTATCAATGGTTGCTACTGCTTCTGACCACTTGCTGCATCCTACACGTGACTGTTTTATATCAGTGTATTTGTTTGAGTGACCTGAGTGCTGTCATCCCTTTGATAGTGACAGAGCTGGACTTGTAACCATAATTGGCCTCAGCAATGACACGTACTAGTTTCAGAGGAGCCCTTAATTTGGGCAAACCCCATTTCTTCCCGCCACCTCACGTCTGTGACTTGCAGCAGTACGGAGCATGGCTGGGTTCAGTAAACCACATGCCTACTTCATCCTCGTGTGTTTGGAGACATGTGGTTTCTGGATGTGCTTGGTGTGCCCTACTTTGCTGCTTGATTTAAGCTTTACTCTTGTAAGCCTCTTTCTGATGCAAGTGCTGCACTCTTGCATGGGCTCTTGACTGGTTTTTTCCATCGTTACTTTTCAGTTTTACCCAATACCAGGCCTATCACTGAAAATCCAATGCCTGGGGATGTAAAATAAGTACACAGGAACACTTCAATAGTGACTTAAAGCATAAATCTCTGAATTCGGATCTGGTTTATCTTCCCTGACAAGAAAAGATGACATTACAGGAAAAGAGTAGGCAGGAGTAGAATTAAGGAGTTTTGGTTCTCGGTTGCTTAATGCAGGGAAGATAAGATTTTTCAGATATACTCAGATCTTGTTATTCTTCTTCTATCATTTGTCATTTGACATGAATCAGCATGCAGTCAGTGACAGGCTTGCTCCACTATTGCAAGAATTACATCTGAGCCAATCTGAGTTCAAGTATGGCACTGCCTGTACAGATAGCAACACTTCAGTTATGTCAGCAGAGAAAAACAGAAAGTGCTGCGGGGGTCAGAACAAGGCTTGGCTGAAAACCTCTTCAGTGCTGCTTGTCCCTGGCTCTTGCTGTCCAGAGAACCACGCTGACTCTTAGTGTGAGTCCTTCAAGCACTGTTAATGCCAGCCCTGCTCTGTGATGCAGGAAAATGCCAACTGCCTCATTAGAGAGAGCACTATACTAGCCATGCTGCTGCGTGAAGCTCTGCCTGTGCCCCTGCCCTTCTACCTGTCCCTGTGGTCCATAGCACATTGCTGAGGCTGGAGGATACAGAGCAGGCAGCCTATGCTGCTGTTCTCAACAAGGACTGCTCTGACTGGTGGTACGGGACAACAATATGTGTGTCCTGTAGTTCTGTGGGCTTGTTAAAAGGCATTTGTTTGATACATCCAGTCCTCAAAAAAATTACATCTTAAAAAACCTCAGAAAATGACCAAAGTACTGATTTATTTTGTGTTAAATTCTTGTTGCCGTCAGGACTGTTGTGTGGCCTATTAGAAAAAGCACGTATTTCAGAATGGGCTAAACTGATCTGTGGGCTTGCTTTGGTTACATTAAGTCCTTTTTCTGTTTGTTTGCAGTTTTATTTCTTTAAGCCCAACTGCAGCGGCCTATGGATAAAGAGAGCAGTCTTGTTTTGTGATGCTTACAGTATATCCACGGCATAATTCTCATGTATTTACACTGAAGTAAATGCTGCTATTGCTGTGAGGCAAATGCATCTCATAATCTAGTGTGGGCATCCAAGCATCTGGTGTGGGAGAGCCCAGATAGCCTCACATGGCAGGGAGGAGGAGAACTGGGAAGAGAAATCCTTGGGTTGCCCAGGCTGGTGGCCTCTATCTTCTGTGGGCTCTGCAAAATGGCCAATTCTGTGCATCCTTTTTCCTAAATGAAGAAAGAATCTGACGCTTTAATCCTCTTTCTCTAATTACCTTACATCTGTACCTTGCTTGATTTGGGTCTTAATGCAGCAAAGCTTTTTAAGCATGTTAAAGTGTTTTCCTTAATCAGGTTCTCGGGTTCTAATTCAAATACTCCCAGAGGCCTTTCTTCCCTGCTTTGGATGGTGTTTCCACATTTACGGACAGAAGCAAAGCAAGGTTTGTTTTTTTCTCTTTGCCTCCTTAGCATGCCTCAAACTTCTCTTATTCGGTGCTTGAAAGCGTTTTGGCTCTCCATTGCCAGCATACTTGGAGAAAAAGCTGGTCTGATAAGTAAGTACAACCATGACAGGACTTTCAATCGGGTTTGGGAGCTGCTACTCACACTGAGGGTGCTCCAGGGTGAACATCTGACCTGCAGCTTTGTGCCACTGACCACCCTAACTGTTTGGGGGCTCCCCGGGGCTCTCTGTGTCCTGCTACCTGCTGTGAACTGACAGGACCCTGCACACAGCCATGGAGCCATCAATCTTTTCTCCTCTTCCAAGGCAAAGGACTTGGATTCTTCCAGAATGTTTGCTTTAGTTTTCATGCTACTTCAAAGCTTCATCAGAAGGTTGATTTGATGCTTTGCTAACCAAAGTCTGGTTCCCAGCACCCTCTCATAGCTGTGCCAGCCAGTAGTGACCCCTCTCCTATCTTGCAGCACTTCGTGTTTCATTTGGTGCCAGGCTGATTTCTAGCAGACTCTGTGGCGTGATTATTTCTCGCTGCCGGCAAGTAAGTACCAAGCACACTTAGCCTGTCTTGCCTGTGGGTACGACCTTCCCGTAGCTCTGCTGTACCTCAATCTCTCACTGCCTGGCCTTTTCCCTGGTCTTCTCTAGCTAATTCAACTTGCACTCGTTCACATTCAATAAATGAATCTCAGAAAGGATGCGCTGGACTTGCAGCATCTGCGAGCAGTTGCCATATTGCCTCTAAGCAATGTTTTCCCTCCATCTTCATATCTGTCTCCTCTACTGGGACTGCAGGGCAGCTATCAGCTCTCTTTTCAGAGAGGATCATGATGTTAGCTGAGCCCTGCAGGCTTCTCTGTAATACAGAGTAATATTTGCTTTAATTTAATTAACTATTCGTATTCTCTTGGTGTGTTGCATTCTGCTCTGAAGATTGTGTGTTGCTAAGCAGACTGTGATTGCTGAACAACCTGATGGTACTGAAGAGCAATCCCTAACCTTTTAAGAGGGGTAGTTCAGGCAACACTGAAGAGCGTATCGTGATGTGCAGTGTATCCCTTCTACAAGAAAGCTGGATAATTTATATCCCTATAGAACGTTCTCTCTGAGGGTCTGTGTGCTTTTAAAGGCAGCTTTATGAATCCACACAGGTTTTATAGAATTGTATGGGTGTTGTCCATGTTTAAAACTTTATTGGTCATCATCTTTGTGACAGAAAATTGAGTTTACCTTTTATTAGTCTGGAATGGTGGTTGGTATATGTCACATCATAGTAAAAAAAAAAAAGAGTAAAAGTTGGAGACTCTGCTCTATTTCATATTTCCTCAGCTCCAAGGAAATATCTTCAAAATTGCTTTACTGCTTTTGAAAGAAATATGTTCTGGCTGGATTTGGAACTGGACTGTTGTATCCCTATTTCACATTAAAGAAGCTGAACTGTAAGGAAGAGTTGCTTCTATACTTATCACAAATCTGTGGCAGGCAGCCATAAGATATAAAGTGCAGATGAATGCAGAGAAAGTATCTCTAATAAAAAGGATTGAAACAATTTCACTGCTGCTTTTTATCCATACAATGGCCTGTGGGCATACAAGGCAACAAAAGGCATCCCAAGGAAATTGATACAGGCCAGAAGAGCACCCAGAGCGATAACAGCATGTGATGAGGGTAGCTGTGCCCAGCATCTGAGAGATGTGGCACATCCCCAGATTTGCAGACTGCAGCCTCAGAGCAAGTTTTTATTTCTCCCTTATGTTTGGATTCCCTCTTTTGTCTTGGACCTTGCTCCAGCTTGTGCTGGAGCTGAGAACAAAGCACTGGCTATAGGCCATGCTGCATTTGGTCCTTATCTCCCCAAATGTCAGCCCCTGGATTGAAAGAATGAGGTGGCTTCTTCCAGTCTGTCCCTTCTTCCTAGAGAGCAGCAAGCATCGCAGCATCCAGGCAGACTTGGGTGGGGTTTTTTCTGCATCTTTATGGTACTAAATATGTCAGCTCTGCATCTCAGCTGGGCCTTGGAGGTGTTACTGTGATATTATCATAATCATCGCAGGCAAATGGGTAAAGGATTCAGGGCTCAGTAGATGTTTTCTCTTGGGTTTGGCCACCAGTGTCTGCCTGCACGTGTTCCGTTGCCATAATCTTGTCTGAGTGTGTTGCCAGTGCCCACCATTTACTTCTGGGATTCATTGAACACATCATTAAATTACTTCTGCAGGTTAATTGAAGAAGCTACATGAGTTCAGGCGTTAGGATGAGCTGAGTACTAATCCCCTCTGTGTGTTTTGAAAGCCCATCTCAAAATTTATAAGTATGCAGCTATTCTCCCCCTTTAAATAAATATTGCCATAAAGGGTCCAGTCCTCACTGGTATAAACAGTGGTTCTTGGGCTGTTCTGTGAAAGTGCCTTTTGGAGGAGGAAACAAATGGGAAAACCACAAACCCAGAGAAAAACACTTTTAGAGAGAGAGTCAGATTAAAATCAAGCAGGTTGTGGAGGAAATGATGCCTGGTTTAGTGTATTTTTTAATATATTTTAGGTTTGCATCTCTAATTAATCTCTTTATGGTTCACATTACTGCGTGCAAGTGCATATTTGTAACGTGAGAGTTTGTCCAAACTGTTAGAGTATCCTTGTAAAATAAATAAGCAGCCATTGCTGCCTGCAGCTCTTGCCCATGATTTTTCCAATCTTTCAATGACTTTAACATGAAATGCAGAGTAGCTGTGGTGGGAGACAGGAGCCTCTGCCGGATCAGCAATAACTCTGTTAAAAGCAATAACCAGAGCTGCTGGTCACTGGCAAGTTGTGATTCAATAGTATCCTTGAGCAAAACACTTCTTTTTGGGAACTTTAACTCTTTAAAACACCTCTCTGACAACCAGTGTTTATAAGAGAGTGTAGGCGTAAGCCTTGTATGTGTACTGAGGTGGAGGATGTGTGATGGCTTTCACCATGAATGGAAACATCGTGCTGTAAGTCTCCAAGCTACAGGAGTGAGTGAGTCAGAGTAAACGTGGAAATGTCAGAACTGACTGTCCTCCTGGATGTTGCTATGATAAAATCCATCTCCTGGCAGTCAAGTATTTGCACAGCCCTAGAAGGATCCAGGGTTGGACAAAGTGCTCTAAAACTGATAAGTTTGCTGTGAAAACAAAACCCTTTGGAGGTCTCACTTCAGGCACAAATCTATTGGGTGACTTTTCTACTTCCAGCTGTGATGCCTGGTGCAAGGTGCAGGATAGGACTTGGGCTTTAAGCACTGAAATAATCAGGCTTCCAAAAGTAAAGGCATCAATGGATCAGACATCACTTTAAGCCTGCTTGTGGGGGGCTGCCTCCATCCTAGCAGATGAATGAGTCTGTGGCAGGCAGATCGCTGGATTAAACCACTCTGACACCCAATATTTTATCAGCAGGGAAGGAACGAGATTGATGCGCTAATCAGTCTGGATAATCTGAATGCAGAGGCTGTGTTTAACTGAGCAGTAGGAGAAAGGAGGCTTCTGTATTTCTGACAGGATCTTAAAGAGGCTTTGCAGATCCTGAGGACTCCTTGATATGTAGCTGGAGAGAAGCTGAGAGGAATGAATTGCTGCTGTGCAAAGTGAGGGCCTTTTCCTGCTGGTGGTGTGCAGTGTGCTGGCCCTGGAAAAGAGAATGGAAAGCGTGTGGGTGAGATGCATGACAAATTAAACCTCTGGATAACTTCCTGTCAGTAAATCACTTGCACTGAACACTAGTACTTCGTTCCTCAATGTGCCATGAAATCTTGTGCAAGGGCTTTACACCCTGTGTATTTGAAGGTGAAGCCTTACTGAAGTGTGTGGAATAGCAGAGATTGGGAAAACTCTGTGGGAACATTATGTACCACAGGCTGTACTTTCATGTGGTGCTCCAATCAAAACATCCTACGGTTGGGGTGAAACGCTTTTGATGTGACATTTGGGGTACACCAGAATTTGGGTGTATGTTTTATGTTTAACTCTAATCTCAGCTAGAAAACCAGATCAAGCTCCATTCTTGAGGGACCAGCCTCAGTTCTGAACATTTGTGACAAGCCGGCACCTTCGCATGGAATATAAGGTTGTTTTTCAGACCTGCTTTACATGGCAAAATGGTTTAATTGTAAATCGCTTTCATTAGTTACTAAATAGATGAGATAACTATGGCTATAGAGTGGTTACAGGTAATGCAACTTCCCAATTAAAGGATGTACATGCTGGAATTTAGCCAGAAAGAGCACTTTGGGCAACCTTTCCTCTGTGTCCCTGCGCTTGTCCATGCTGCTTAGCACAGCAGAGCCAGAGCCCAGTGCAGCCCATGTGTTTGGGTAGGTTTGTTCCGTTGCACTTCCTTTGGTAAGCAGGGCAGAAATGCCTGCATTTTCAGGCGTGTGAAGGGATTCAGTACCATTGTTAATGGGGTTTTTTTGTGGGCTTAAAACAAGATAGCTTGGAATCTAATTGGTTTAAATTATTTTTGGGATTTTTTTTTGGACTAAAGTTCATAAAATTCTGTCTCTGAGATAGATTTTGATCTTTTATGTGTGTGTCTGCTGTTACTTTATTTACTATGTGTATTGCAATAATGAGGAGAAGAGGGATCTTGTTATGCCTAGAACAATGCAGTTTGGAAAGAAAAAACAGACTCTCAACAAGCTAATTGTGGATTTTTCCCTTAGTGAGGAACCACAACAGAGGTAGACTTTTTAAGAAGGGCTTTAGAGAGTGCTGTGTTTGTAAACAGAGTGATTATAAAAAGCCTGGGTAACTTAGTAAATGGGAAACCATGGGGCCATATCACTGCAGGAAGAGAACTGTGGAGAAGTGGTGGGGGTAGGTTGCTCAGGCCCTGAAGCATCCCGTGTTAAGATAAGGGGATGAAGAGGTGTGGTTACAGATGTGGTGGCTCTGGGTGAAGCTTTAGGAAGAGACTTGCAGCAGTGCTGGTGGGAGCTGTATGTGTCTCTGAGTGACAGTCCAGTAACCATCTTAAACTTCCCTTTTCTTTCAAATTTTTAAGATGAACAGATTCATATAAAAGCAGAAATTTTGGCCTGTTCTGCTTTTCATTCAGGAAAGGGACCCTTGCTTGCATTATCTTGTGCAAAATAAGCTACAAGTCTATGGTGCAACTTTACAAAGCCCAACTCCTGGTGGATGAGCTCTGAAATGGGCTTGAAAATGTAAAGAAATTATTGACTTTCTGCATCTTTTTCTGGCTTGGAACCACCAGCTCTAGCCAATTGTAACAGCATGTAAAATAAAATGGGATGAGTAGCTATGTTAGTTATAAAGTATTGTACCAGCACTGCCTGGCCAAATGTTGAGATGTTGACGTGTTTGTGAGACAGGAATGATGATAAAGACTTGCTTGAAAATGAAGGGAGGGGGCAGGTGGGCAGAGTGTTGGGCACAACCACTTGTACATACTTGTTGTCAGTTAAAGCAGAACTGTGCTTTGGGATTGGCTTCATTTCAGATCTGAAGTCTGACTGTAAACTGGAAAAAGCAAACTTTCTCATGTTTTACCAGTAGGCATCCCTTAAATTGCAGGGACAATGCAGATGGAAGGGAAATGAGACAATACGGGGATTTCTGTCTTAAGAGTCTGTAGGTCAGCAGTAAATGAGTGCAGCCTTTTTTCTAGTGTTGTTTGCATTCACTGGAGGCAGGTCTTCACATTTGGGCTCCTTTGCCAGGCTGTAAATTGAGACCTTGTTGATGGCTTTGGTCAGTGGGTACTAGAGGCATCATCCCACAGCAGCAGAAGGGCTGTGCCTGGAAAGCTGTGAGACTCATGACCTTCAGCTCAGCTCTGGGGTGGGATCTCCTCTCCACTGTGGGAGAAGTTTTGCCTGGTTTCTTTTGCTCAGTCAGCACAGAAATGTGCACATGCAGTTTTCCAGCCCGAGACCATTCTCATCTTTAAGTCCTTCTGAACAAATGAGATATTGTTCATTAGTTCTGAGAACTATTTGTTAGTTAAAAAAAAAAATCTTTCTCCCTTGTAGCAAAGAAAGTTAATTGAAGTAACAACTGGTTTAACACTATCTTGTTTAAGGGAAAAAAATTCTAATAAATGTTTAACATTTTAACAAAGTTCAGTACACGCTCCAGCAGTACTGCATCTGTGTTTCCTCTTCGCCTGTTTTAAGCTTGGCATACAAAGTACCATTTAAATACCATGGTGAAAAGGGCAAGCATTCGATTTAATGCCTTTGAAATTATTCTGGAATTAAATCCTGGGCAATATATCTCAGTCGAGCAGTGTTGCATGTAGCCACATGCAGCTAATGAGCCATCAAAGGCAATGCTTTAAATCCCCATGCATACAGTACACAGTTCCTTTATTTTTGCTGTCATAACACAAATCACCAACCTTGATTCTAAATCAAACACAGGTAAAAGGAAGAAAGAAAAAGAAAAGGGGGTGGGGGGGAGGAAAAAGGAGGGAGTCACTTTGTGGCTAATTGGAAAGAAATTTGAAACAACAGTTGGGGTTTCTTTCAACACCATTAATCACCTCTGCTGGAACATCCTTCACAACCAAAGCTTTTCTTGTCCTTGTTGCTATTTTTCCTCTCTAACGTGGTACAGAATGTACGTACTCTTTGTTAGTCTTGAAAGCCATTTCTCTTGTGTTGTGGTAGAAGGGCTGAGAGTACAGCCCATGACAGCTCCCTTTGGTCTTGGTGGGGCCACAGGTTCTTTGCCTTCACCTGGTGCCCTGAATTTACCAGTAAGGACATGGCTGCTGCCCAGTGGGCTGCATGGGGGAAATGCCGATTCATTTTCTACCCTGTCCAGTACATCAAGACTACTGAGACCACGAGGACGTAATGCAATGAAAATAAGAAGCCACAACGGGAGGATGCGAGATAATATTTGTACAGAGTCAAGACATGGGTTCTGCCAGAATTTACTTCCCCTACTTTGTTTTCCTCCAGGCAAAAGGAACATATGCAACAGCTTCGGATTCATGCTGGTTGCCTGCAGGCTGCTTAATGGCCAGTGTAAAATGAGTGATGGATGCTAGCCAGCTCCATAATCATGAGTATTCACCTTGCTAAAATCCTTAAGGCACCTGGCTCTGCTGAGGGCCACCTGGGGTTCCTGCCACCCTCAAGCAGAGGAGCAGCACTGGGAATGTGTGGAAATCCCCCCTGGTGGCCTTGGCCACCTTGATTTTCATAGGGACTACAAGGAGGTCAAAGCAGGTTATCCCTGACGTGTTTTCTATTTGAGGGGCTGTAAGTGCCACATGTCCGGTTCCCAGCATCTTTTCTTGACTGGTTTGTGTTTTGGACAGCTTCATGGGGTGGGCTTTTAAGGTCTCACATCAGATATCCTTTAACTGCATGATGATGTTTGAAGCTCGGCAACAAGTAACTACAAAGAAACAACTACGTGTGTTAAGTGAGAGGTGTCTGTGGGCCAAATAGCGCTTTCCCTAAACACTTGAAATGCCCAAGGTGGCTAGGGATGGGGACAGGGAGAGATGGCTGCAGTGTGGCACAGAGGAAGTAACCTGCCCAGAGGTGTTAAGCCTGCCCAGAGGACTTAAATCTAGCCCTGCCCATGGAGGTTTGAGTGCTGTGGGTCAGTGTCCACACGCTGCTCCGGGTGCTGCAAAGCTCACGTGCGCGGGTGATGGAAATGCACTCGCTCGCAGTATCTTCAAGTGGAGAGTGAAGAAGCCAGAGTTGGAATTTATAACTATGATAATCCTTTAAAAAATAATTATTAATCTAGTAAGCAGTAATGAAAAACACTTAGGAGATTGGAGGAGAGATCTGTATGAGTCTTCAGCCCGCTGTGTTAACCAGGGTATTCCCAAGCTCTTACAGTTTATCTCAGGAATGTAAGTTTTGAGCAAAATAGTGTTTGTGCATTCTTATTTAAATGTTATCATCAGTTCTCACTAATGGAGTGGTTAAGAGGTTATAATGCTTACTGAGCTTTGAATTTTCTCTGGTTTTGATCCTCAGGCGACACGACTCAAATTTTGTGAGATTGTTTAACTTTCTGGCAAAAGAGATGTAGAAAACAAATCAAGCTTTACCATTGTAATTAAAATAACATCACCTCCCTTATAATATTCTTGTTTATGTGTTCATGCATGCATGTTTATACAGCATACACAAGACTTCGGGGCTGGGGTTTTTTTCCACCATAGAGAAAATTCTATTTGTGTCTTTTTAAAAAGATATCAATGGAGACTCATCACCTTTGCATTCAGCCTACGTTAATGTGATGAATAGAGATATTTTCCCTGTACCATTGCAAATATTTATAAACTACACATCACTGCAATTGACTTTAAAATGTATTTTTGCTCACAGGGATTTCCTCTGTTTGTCATAGTATTTATCCAACAGAGAAACACTGAAAAATGGGAACGTGTTAACAGAATAAGCTAGATGGATACAAATCATTCTCTTTCTGCCCCTTTGTGGGAATAATGTGAATATTTATAGATCTGGAAAGCTTTTGGGAGTCTTTAAGAAGCTGAGAGCCAAAGCCTTCCCTTTGTGCTGATGCCATTTCTTGCTTTGACCTGAGCATCCATCAGCTAGGAGCAGTAGTACCGAGGAGGCTGAATCAAATCAGTCATCTTACACTTAAGCCAAACTTTTGGGATTTGCTTCTATTAAAGCTGCAGGAACAAAGATGCAGAGCACCCATGAGGGTAACTTGATGCAGCACATGGCAAAAAGGGCATTCAATACGGTCATCTTAAGGAGTGGGAAGCATGTGGCATCTTCCTTTCAGACACTGCTGTGGTGTTGCACAGATTGAATGTGCAGCTAGCAGCTGTACTCTGCAGTGGTTTCCAGGCCTCTGCACCCATCACCTTTTGCCAAACTGTTTTATGCATAAGGTGGGACTCTGATAAGTGAAAGCATGCTGATAAGACAAAAGAGGAGGTTCTGGTGGGCAGCTCTTGCTTTTTGAAGCCAACTGATGGAGTGGGGAGAGGAGGAGGGTTAACATGATCCAGTGGGAAAGCAGAGAGCAGAAAAAGCACTTCAAAGCAAAGGCTGAGCAGGGGTCAAAAGCAGTGTCAGGTCCAAAGAGAAATGGAGAGAGGGAAACCTGAACTCTGCACCTTTCCCAACAAAGGAAGCAGTGTTGGGCAGTAGAGGGAAGAGTAGAGGTTGGTTAAAACAGACAAACTGTAGGGGAAAAAGGAGGTTAGAGAAGTGTGGGGGAAATAAAATTGTGTTTAAAAAAAAACCCAAACAAAACCCACCACACTGAATATCTCATGAAAAATCAGTTAAATTTCTCCTGCTGTGTTTTCTTTTTCAAGCTTCCACTTACAAGGTAGGAGCAAGGCTCCTCAGAGTGAGTGAGAATGTGTCTCATAAGAGGAGATGTGAGGTCGGGCTTTACCATACCTCATTCTTCATATGATGCTTTCATGTAATGGTTATATTTGAGTCTGTTGGCTTTAGGACTGCAGGCCCAATTTTGATCAGGCCGAAAGTCCCCCTTTTTGCCATATGGTACCAGTCTAAGTTAAAGCTGCAGGATAGATCCTTGGTTCTTTGTTCACATATAGTCAAAACAAATCAATAAAACACATTCAGAGGCTCACTTGGGATTGTAGAGGCTATAAAGCCTTCCAGAATGGTAAGCTTTACCAGAGTATTTTGCCTGAGGATGTTGTGTGGGCACGTAGCAAATTTATCCTATAGCAGTAAATGGTCATACAAGAACTAGAAAGTTATATGTTGTAAAATGTCCTGGATAATTTTGTGTGTTACCTGAGGATGGAAGCAGAGCAACTCCAAACTGGGAATGTAGTACAGGGAGAATGGATTGTAATTGCTTTGATCTGCATTGAACCCAGCTTGGTGGGGGGAAATAAGTGTCAAATATGACTAAGCATGACACAAGGGAATGTGCTGGCTGCACAGGAGTCACATCCAGACAAGGATCTGCTGCACCCAGAAGCAAGCTGTGGTAGGAAGTGGCCTGTGGGATCTCCTCGGAGGCCACGCATGCAGCTTCATGGCAGGAATGCTAAGGCATGCCAGCAAAAGTCTGACTAGCTGGTACCAAACTGGAGGAGAGGTTACTACTGACTTGTGCTGAAGCACTGGCCCTTTGCCTGGTTGCTGTGTGAAGCTGCTTGGCAAGCTCTCTGGGAGGCTGGGTTCCTCAGGTCTGCTGGCTCTGTGCCTCCTAGCCATTCTGGCTGCTCCTGGCTCCTGTGTCTGCAGGTTTAGCATGGATGTGTCCCAGCAGCTGCCTGGGTTGAGGGTCCTCAGCTCCATGGTTTCCTTGCAGAGGAGCTAGCAGTCTGGAACCTCTGCCGTGCCCTCCTGACAGTCTGGGACCTGGCTTGGGGACACCTGGTTCCCTTCCAATTACTGGAGCCAAAGGGAAGATGAGTACCTGCCAGCACCCAGCACCAAGGAATGGGACTCTCAGCTGTTGCCTAATTTGGAAAATTAGCATTGTTTTGATGTGTGTTTTTTCTTATTTCCTGACTATAAAGATTGCTGTAATTTCTAATCCTTTGTCCAAACCGGAATGATAACTTTATTCCAAACTCCCCATGGACTCAATTTCATTTGCTTTACCCTCCAGATTAATTAGATTTTCCATTACATGTCCTTTCTCCAGACCACAGTCTCTGCTTTTCTAGCCCTTTTCAGTTCCCTTGACCATGCATACCCTGTTGAGTGCTTGCTTTGTCTCCTCCCGTGTTAAGACAAACTTTCTTAGATGCTGTTTTCTCTTTGGTAATTGTTTCCATACTTTTAACAATCCTGGGATGTGGTGGAGCCCATCCATGCTCAGTTCTCAGTCCCTGTGTCTGAACTGCACACTCCTCTTTGTCACCTCCCTGTGGTATACTGGAACTCCCACTGTCCCAGACCTGCTGTCTCCGTGACATCACCAAGGCTTTCCAACTGCTCCCTCCATCCTGGAGCACACCCAAAATACAATAAGCTTTTATGGTTAAGAGAAAATGTCTGAGTCACAGAGCAACTGGACCTAGAGAAGTTAAATATCTCAGAGCATCAGTTATATTAACAATTACTGAAGGAAGAAGGGTGAGTATGGGAGACCGTGGCTTGCCCTCTCATTTTGTTGATTTCTGAGCCAAAACCTTGATGATGCAGTCATCCTGTCCCCCAGTGAAAATGCTGACAATACTTGCAGGTGAAATACATAAACATTTAAGAAAGTGGCTGTGTACCAATACTTTGTGGTATCTTGGGTAAGTAATCTTCAGCTACAGTCCAAAAAGAGCTTGATGAATTTCCTTATTTTAGCATTGTGTAGATACCCACAGCAGGAAAACACACACTTAGAGCAATTGCACTGATGTCAGAGGGTCCTGGGTGTCTCAAGCCTGAGAAAATACCTGGAATTGGTAGTTTCATCATTGGTGAATGGTGCAGATGATAGCCCTGTCCAGAAGCTGCAGTTGTCCCCTTGCTGGCATGAGCATCCTGGCTCAGCTCAGCGCCCTTCCTTGTTTGCAGGGGCAGTGGTGGTGTACTTGAAAGAGTCACTGGTGTCCTGTGTGATGTGCCTTGAGCTGGGACTGCAAGTCTGCTCTCTGCAGTAACTCTTAAGCAGTGGCTTTTGTGAGCTGTTGAGGTTTACACCTTAGCAATGCTGTGGCTTGGGGATAGGTGGATGTTCTGGAGAGTCTCAGGTGTATCCAAAAAAAGAAAAAAGGATTTGGTCCAAGAAGAATATTGCTCCACATGTCCCTAGCAAATTCAGTAATTACATGTCCTCCATTCCAAATATTAGAGCATTTAGGAATTTCAATTAGTAGGTCAGGTTAGTGTGTCCCAAGTGCCCCTTCTCACACTTTGGTATTATTTTTAATCAAATTGTTAAATAATAATGCTTTTAAAAGAAACAAAAACCATTTCAGGAGAACATTAAGTCCTGAAGTACCCCAAACAATAGTGCTGCTCCAAATTCCTGCTCTGTGTGTGGTGAGGAGACCAGGAAAAGCATGGGACTTTCCATTATGAGACCTGAGCCACCGCTGCTGATGAGAAATGGAGTAAGAAGGGTGGAAGGGAGTCTATAACAACACAGAGGTAATGCTGCTGTCTAAAACTGGCCCATTACATAATCTCAGATGTCAGCAACACTCTTGCTTGGGTTTATTTTAATGGCTCTTAGTGGTTATGGCTGATAGGTGACTGTGGGGCTCACACCCTGCTTTGGAGGGGTAGCCCAGAGAAAGCAGTGTCATCGCAAGCCTCCACACCTTGTCACCAGCGCACCCCAAGCCCAAGGGGACCGTGGCTGAGCCTGGGCACCCATTCAGCTGTGCTCTTTTGCTCCTTGCTTTCCCTGCTGAGCCTGGCAAAAAGGCCTCCAATTACTTCCAATTGTGGTGATGGCTTCGCGGGAGGTCAGACACCCATCTGCTGTGGCGGGGAATGAGCGGCCTGTCGATGGTGGCTGCTCCCCATCATGGCTGAGCTGGCTTGCTTCTGCACAGCGATGGCTCTGCAGCTCCACTATGGCCACAAGCTGCTGTCTTCCTGAGAGGGGCTTGGAAACCTCCATGAGGCCCCGAATGGCCCCACTGGCTTCTCCCTGCTTCTCAATCCTGGTAGATACAGTTGGCTTACGGGGACCAGTGTTGCATAAAACTGTGGTCTGAGGACAGATCATCTAGTCTTTAGGTGGGTCCAAACAAAGTCAATCTGTAACCTCTGACATGAATACAGCCTGGAGAAGCAATCCCTTCTTCATTTTCGTATTACACCTGCACACAAGCATTGTGGATGCTACAGTACAGCTTGTGGTAGAAGTTTGAAGGTTGGTGGATTGGCTGAGGGATGGATACATACACAAGCAAACAAGGGATGCAGAGAGTTGGCAGGCTGGAAGGGGAGGAGTGAAATCAAGTTGTGTGGAGGAAAGCTGGAGTGATCTCCCATCCACATGAGAAAGCTATTGCAGCTCTCTGCAATGTTAACCAAAGCCATGACTAGATAGGTCTTGGAGGAGCTAGGAGCAGGAGCCAGAAAATTCTAAATTGTCACAGCTTCAAAAAGTTACAGTTCTAAAAAGATTAATGTGTCCTATAGAGAATAGCATCTCTCTTTCCCTTCTTGCAGCAGAGCTCTGCAGCTGTGATTTTGGTGCTGTAAGGTTGTGTCACTTGCTGAAATCAGAGACTTTCAAAAGTCAATAGAACTTACACAGCTGATTTCAGGTAGGATAGGATTTTGATCTCCCTAAGAGCAGACTGGTCATTTTGTAAATGATTACTGAGGGAGAATAGGATCACACACCCTGTACTTGCAGGGGAAGTTTTAACTTGCATGCTTTGTCAATTAAAATTCGTAGGACACAAATGCAGCTCTGTGCAGCTCAGCATGGAGATGTTAATCCTGTTTCTGATGACCTCCAAGGAACTGTGTGCCTCTTGAAGCAACTTCTGAAAATGTAGACACTGTGAACATTTGAGAAGGACTCTTCCCTGCTCTTCTAAGGCATCAGATAGCACAAATGTCTCTTACAATGATTTTGCTCTAAATGCCCTGGAGCTCATTAGTTTGCAGTTCAAAAGCAGGTGCTAATAAAATACTGCTAGAATGTAATAGCTTTTTCTTCTCACTTCCAATAAGCTTTTCAGTTATTTTTTACGCATTGCATTTATTTAGATTCTTCTTCTATTGCAACAAAAAAAAAAAAATAGTTCAGCTGATGTATTCATTTAAGCAAGATTTTGGCATCGCTTTTTCTTCTACTCCATTGTGCTGCCTCATTCATGTTCTCCAGGAATGAACTTCTCAATGCAGTTTGATTTGTGTTGTTGGCTGGTTGGTTTTTTTATGACCTTGTTTCTATTCCAGCAGTTTGGTGCCTCAGGGCAGCAGGAGTCTTCCTGCAGAGAATGGTCCCTGTGGAGTTGTCTGTTCCCTTCTTCTGTCATTGCTTTCTGCTCCCACTCTTTTTTCTTCTTCCTTTGGCTGTTCAGGGACAATGGAGGAATTATTGGTCAGGACACACTGGACCCTCAGTCCAAATTATCATAGCTCATTCCCCAGATTTGCTGTGTACTCCTGAAAGGATGTAATACTTATGTCACCGTGTATTGCAACAGCAGTTGGAGGCCCAAAGCCAGTGGAAGGATGTTTGTGATTGCCATCATGCAGGCAGAAGTCAAGAAATATCAAAATGCACAAGATGGGCATTGAGCTAGGCAATGTTCAACCACTGAGGGTTTCCTAACTTCCTAGGTGTATTTTGAGACTGGATTTCTCTCTGTAGAGCTGGAATAATAATATACTCTGTCAACATAATGTTTAAACCTTTTTCATACATGAAACGTTTGACTATTTTGGTGTTGAGCAATGATTAGCAACCTCTTACTCTTTCTCTTACACCCCTTTCTGTGAGGTTTTGTCTCCACACATCCCTTTCCTCTCTCCTCCCTCCTTTTCGTTTAAGCGCAGGCTCACAGCAAGTCCAGCAATCCCAAACTAGTCATTACACTTTTTTTATTCCTCTGGAGGGATTATTTGTGTGTCACAATGTCACCAAGCTCATTAAAGACTGCCTGTTTAAAATCTGTGTGATTACTCGCATTTAGGTAACCAAATGGAAATGGGTTGAAATGCCTTTCAAAGTATGGTCAGAAACCTGTGCTTTACCTCCTCATTTTGCTTAGAAGAACCAAACTTAGAGCAGTGTGTCCTCTTTCTTTGGAAGGGTTTTTCCCTTTATGCTTATTTAGGCTGTGGGCACTTTTCTTAGGGCACTGCAGGACTCGAGGCAGTCTGAAGCTCCAAGCTTCTGGAAAAGCTGGTTGGTTTGGACTCATGACTTTTCCCTCTAGAAGAAGCTGCTTAATGCTCAGCACCAGCTCAGTAAGTGTTTTATACTGCAGAACTTTAATCTACATGAGCAGAGAGTGAAAGAGAGTAACTTAAGGGTAGGCTTTAGTCTTTGACAGGCTGTTCTAAGCAGGCTGAGACAGGGGGTCGTAGAAATTAAAGTATAGCTCTAATTGGGCGCTAGTCAGCCTCTGCTACATGCTCTGCATCTTCAGCTGCCAAAAAATTCAGGAAGCTGAGCATATTCCCATCCTGAGGAACTGAGTTGTAATGTAAAAAAAAAAAAATCCACTATCTGTAACACAGGAATTTCAGAACTCTTTATGTTAATCATTTTCTGTGTCATAATTTAAGGCCTTCACGTCTCAAAGCTGTGTTGGGGTGACTTATAATGAAAGAGCAGCAGTGACTTAAAACTTTATAGTTCATTTGGAAATATGTAAATACTTATAAAGCATAAAAGGTAAAAAACGTTGTCTTCTATTCCTGAAGATATCAGTTTTGTATTTAAAAAGCATCACGATTAAAGTACTTTAGTCGGATTTTGTGTATCTTGAAATTCATATATTGAGTGCTATTACAGAAATGTCAATGAATGCCATGCATAATGTTGTCTGATTTTTGGTTGTGAAGGCAAGGAAACGGAGCAGGAAGCCTTCCCCCATTTTCATCATCCCTAGCTGTGAAGCATCACCAGTGGGGAGAGGTGGCTGCAGGCACTTGTAGCATTTTCAGGTGTTGGGAGAGGGGTCCTGTGCTGTCCTGTGTGAGAGGGGGACCCTCTTATCCTAAGAGTTGCTTACAAATAGAGTATATTTGACCTTATCTTTCTGGTGACCAGTGATGACAAGGAGTAGTCAGTTACTGGTTGTAAGCACAGCCTCCTACAAGAGGGTCAATGTGAGCCATAATTGGTGATTTCACCTGTAAAAGAAGGAAAAAAAAGCTTGGCTGAAGAACAGATTCTTGGCTTAGTTTTCTCCTGGCCTATGGGGTACTACAGTTCACTTGAGGTAAAGAACATCAGTCATAGCTCTATGCCAGCCCCTGGGAAAATAGGGTACACCTGGTTACCAGAAGAGCTTAAGATGGATCTTTTCAGTCAGTCTACATGAAGAGCTGCATTTTCCAAATCTAGTGCAGAAAGTGTATGGAAAACATTTGAAAAAAGGCTATCTGGCAGTTAATGCTGGTAAACTTAATTTTAAACCCCTTCATAAGGGCTCAAATTTTGCATTAGTTATAGACATCATGAAGCTAAAGCTCTTGGAATAATGTAGTAAAGCCTTAGGTATGTTCTGTTACAATAAGATGGATTTTTGTCTTTTGTGGCAGTCTTGTATGAACTGGAAAATCAGCATTTGAATATGATGTGATAATTCTATTTAACAAAAAAAACACAAATCAAAACATAAGCCCAACAAAATCCAGCAGACCCAGCCAAACAAATTACATTTCTGTGTTGTCAGAGACATTTCAATCATTTATAATTTCAGATGTGGTGTGTGTTCCATTTCCATCCATTGCATAATTTTTGTTACCTCACATCTCACTTTCACTACGAGAATCAATATTATGCAGACCTCATACGAAGCTTTGTTCCAAGAAGTGTCAACTCTTGGACATAGCTTCTTCCTCTGACTGGATCTAGTCACTCAGGGTTTTTTAGTGGCAAAGTTCAAAATTTTAAGTGTGTACCTTCTACTGATGTCAACAATGATTGCACAAGAATATTTGAGTGCAATTGGTCCTGGTAAGTAGGGAAATTAGCCCTTTTATATGTGGCTAGCATATAGGAAAAATGAAATGTCTTTTCTTCTCTGCATTATTGTTGCTGAGACTGGGTTGGTTGGTTGTGACTTTTTTAATCAAAAAACATAGTAAGAGAATGTTTGGCACAAAAGTAAGATGCATTCTTCTACTCAAAACCTATATGGTGGGCTCCAGGAAGATATAGATATATTTGGGAGCAGACTTGCAGGGTGTGCCCCATGCCAAGCAACTAACCTAATTTGCACAGAGGCAGGATTTAGAAACTAAACTCTTCAAGATCGTTCTGAGCTCATAAATCTCTTTGTTTCTGACAGGTCTGATGATGTCAAATGTGCTTTTGGAGATCTTGCAAGGTGTAACAATACTTTCTTTTTGTTAGGGCTCTGTAGAAAAAAAACTTGTTCTATTGGTGCTTGACAGTTGGTGTGGGCATACTTATTTATAATGTAGTAATGCCATAAAAAAAAGATGCTTTCAGGAGGTTATGAAAATCACTTCCTACTGTGTTGTTCCATGGCTGCTGTTTCATTTCAGATTGGATGTGGGAAGAACACATGGCCCTGGTTACCTAATGGCGCAGGAAGAGCGCCGTCCTCCGTCACCTCTCGCTGCATTGTTAATGGTAAAGTATGAATCACTTTATCAGTTGGTACACTTTCATAATGTGGTATGGTGATTCGGATGTGCGTGCCTGTAATTAATGAGAGGGAGTTGCATGGCTAATTCCCTGTGCGGTGCTGACATCCTGTCTGCAGCTTTTACTTACGTGTCTCAAACAGCCGGTTATTGCATTACATCCTTGTATTATATAAATAAAGCCTTGACCTTTGTTCTTTGCAATATTGGTTCAGAGCAGTTTTAATTCAATTTGGAAAAGAAGCCTAAGTGTTAAAACCATTTGAATCTCCTTACGCACCTTGAACATTGGGACTATTTCGGCTCAAGAAAAAGCACTAAGTCTAAGAAATTGCCTTCTAGCTTTTTGTCATTGACAAATGAGCATGTATTTCTTCAGATTGAAACTATGCAGGAAGTCCTTTCTGGGCAGGGAGTATGTGTACTCCTCTGCATTGCAAGGCGTCATGGGTCTACAGAAATTATTAGCAGTGCAGTATTTTGTTTATTATTTCATCAAACAATTCTGAAACAATAACCCTCCTTAGGCAAGTTCCTTCCCCTGCTGCAGGCACATCTCCAGTAGTCTTTTTATTTTTCCCCATCACAATGTTTTATAGTTTGCTTAAGGCTTGTGTCTCTGAATCCTCCCTGATGAAGCCACACTAGCCCTAGAAATACTGTAGTCCATGAAGAGAGACCAGCTCACTGTTATGCTGGTATCTCTGTCACCATCCATGTGGTTGTGTTGGTTTTGCCCCGTGCGTGTGTTAGAAGTGGAGGTAAGCAGGTGCTTATGTCTCTGAGCATCTAAACTGTATTACTACTGAGCTCCAGTTCCCCACTGATAGAAAATGGGGCTAAAGGAGCTTAATTATCTTCTGTGGATATTGTGGGATAAATTTGTTAAAGATTTGGAGTATTAGAGCCAGACACAATCTGGCCTTTATTAAAATTGCTGTGATTGTAATGCCGTTAGTACCTCTGTGCAAATCCTAGCAAGAGTAATTTTTTTATAATGATGGAGATACAGATCCTCTAATTATCCAGGACCACTTAAATTAGCACCACAAATAACTGCTAAAAGTTGAGATTCATGATGTGAGACATAATTGATTTTGAATATGCTAGGGCACAACTGCTGTTAACAACATTGTACATCACTTTTCTCCTGATGGACATTTAACAACACTTTAAAGAAATGGAGATGTGGTTTATATTTTTGGGACCAGAAGCCTGAGAGAAACAAGTAAAGTAAAACAAACTTAGAGCTTGCTTTAATTTTTCACTCACTGCTATTTCCCCCTTGTATTGTTTAATTACAAGCAGCTTTATATCAGTTTTATATTGTTTACGGATTTTAAACTGGATGTAGTTACAAAAATCAGAATTAAGAAGTATTTTTTCTTGAAATCCTTTCAGATTTGTCCCCCTAGTAGAGGAAAAAAAAGGATTTCTAGCAAATGTCCATAGGTTTCCTGTGGGAGAAGTAAAATAAACCTTCATCACTGATTAAGTTGACTTACTCCATTTAGATCCACCCCCACACCCTCCCCAATAACTTTTGGTACAATTACATGCCAGCAGTGATTGCATGAAGCTGCCTGGATTCCGTGTAAATGATCTGTCTTTTCGGCATACAGGAGTTTTTGTAAATCATTTAAAGCAAGGCATTCTTCCATGCTTGGCAGAAGAAAGATACAGGGAGCTTTTGTACCTCAGTTGCATCAAATTGAATATTTCTTTAATCACCCTGGAGAAGAATGCACTTGATTGCATTCTGCAAGTTGTGCTGTTATTGTTCTTGGGTAGACCTGGTGGGTAACGGATGACCTGACTCCACACCACCTCTACCCCTGCCACCCCCTCAGATGCACCAGCTCTTCTCCCTTGGGCCAGACCTGCTCCACTCCAGTACTCGCTGCGCAACAGTCAAAAGAAAAGAATGTGAGGGAATAGCCATTAATAACAAAGTTGGCAACCCCCTGCGAGAAGAGGTATTTTCACATGAAAATCTTCTCCAAAGAAGTAATGAAGCCTTGCTTCCTTTGATATCTTATCAGGTAATTGCACAGAAGGTGATTTCCAGGTAAGGATTATTTTTCTTCTGGGTGTAGAGTGAATATTAACAGTTTTAAGAGATAAAAAGCTTTGCTCACTGCCCAAACTACCAAGGAATTAACACCTAGTGCAGCAGCTTAATTTTTTTTTCCCCTAATAAGACTGTGCTAAAAAGACAAAAACTCCTATATGAGACATTATTAACCCTCCAGAAGGGAGAAGCTGATGAAAGCTTGGGTCTGGTTTTACACATGGCTGCATAGTGATGTATTTAATTTTAAAGAACACTAAACAAATCTGAACCCTTCCCTCCCATTTTTAATTTATGGAAGGAAAATGGTAAAAGGACACAACTGAAAAAGAAAGTGGATTGTGCTGTCATCAACTTAGACATTTTCATGGGAAATACTATGAAAATATTAACAGAAAGAAAACACATTATGCTCAGTTTTCATTCATAAACTCCAAATTTAGTTATTTAATTTAATATAGGCTCAATCCCTGGCAAGAAGTTGTGGAAAGTCGTCCTGTTCCACTGGTGTCTTAAATTGGCACATTCAGCCTGAGCGCCAGAAAGTTAAGGGAAACTACAGTCCTTGGCCTCAGTTTATGAGCTAATTACCAATTTGAGAAAGGAAGCTTTTTCAGTGGAGGACTCATTCTGAAACTGTGTCTTCTGGCAGTGGTAAAAAAGGAGTTAAAGTGCTGCTGAGGCCTGC
Organism: Porphyrio hochstetteri; assembly: GCA_020800305.1. NCBI lineage: Eukaryota > Metazoa > Chordata > Aves > Gruiformes > Rallidae > Porphyrio > Porphyrio hochstetteri. The sequence goes on along the minus strand of CM036916.1, from coordinate 11,002,601 downwards.
CCCACCATGAAGAAGGAGTACTGGTGCACGAGCTTTTCCCTGGTGCTTTGGTGCTCAGCGTGGAAAGGATAAGCCTCTCCCAGCAGGCAGGGGAGGTAATGCTCTTAGGCAGGAGCAAACAGTGCTCATGTCGTGTTTGGAGGAGAACGCAACGTGTGATACCCTAAGCCAACAGGATGAACCCACCTGATTCCTATTGGGCTTTGCAAGCACTGTGGGGACAGTGTTTTGCCCATCCTGTTTTTTCATTGCATTTGTGTGTTAGAGGCTTTCTTTCTGATGTGGTCAGCAAAAACCTCTGAGTATGTGTCTGCCTGAACAGGTGCAAACATTTGCTTTATTATTTCCATCTGGATGCCAGGCTGTCCAGTCTGGGAGCTGTGCAGCCACGTTTCATACACAGAGGCACCTTAGCTCAGACTCAGTGATGCAAAAAAAAGGGGACTTCCAGGCTGCAAGCAGCTCACATCTGGTAGGACCCATGCGGGGCCGAGTGAGCACACAGCTGCCTGTGCCCATATGTGTAGATACATCAAATGTAAACAGGAATCCGGTTAATTTTCACATGTTTGCTACAGCTTCCCCTGCCTCCATGGAGGCCTCCCACAGCTGCCCTCCTTCTTGATCTTGCTGGGAAAGCCTGGATTTATGACAATGCAGACTGTTCCTTGGCCTCATACTGGGGTGACAGAAGTGGGGTAGGAGCTTCATTGAAGTATCAAGCAGGGAGGGAAGCCAGGCTGGGAGGAGATTCAGTCTAATCAACCCATGTCATCATCCTAATTTATCAGCTGCTGCCACAGAGAACAGGGAGCAAGACTGATGGAAGGGGAAGACACTTTTAGAGAAACACCCAGGAGATCATAAAATGTCTTTTAAATCGGGAGGAGGGGCTTGCTTGTAAATTGCAGCTTTCCTGCTCACAGAGTGTCCCTGCCATGGATTTTTAGCTCAGCACTTCCCTGAATAGAGTAGAGGGGATGGGAAGTGATTTGTCTTCCCGGGATGATGCTTGCTCTTTTAACCAGAACCAAGGAAGAGGGAAATATAAATGATTTCTCATACATGTCCGAAGTGCACATTATGATTATTTATATTTTGTTTCCTGTGAGTATCTGGGATCCACTTAAAGTGGCAGCACAGCATCCTGCCAGCATAGTGTGCAGGTGGTCGAACTTCAGCGGGGGAAAGTGAGGTGGGGGAAAAGCTACTCCGCTTTGTACTTGCATCTGCAAGTCCTGGGATGCTGCGGGTGCCCTGTTCTGTGCCAGGGTGCAGTGGTGTGCTGGGGTGGTGGGCAGCCTGGGACCAGGCTTGCTTTCCGGTGTGCAAGAGAGGACAATGGCCTCAACCTGGCTGGTGAATCAGTGCTGGGACTCGCCCTGCAATCAGCTGCGTGGCGCTCAGGAAACAAGCCACCTGCCCTGCTTCCTCTCATTTAGCTGGTTTATTTTTGAGTGGAAAAGGCTATCAGCTTTGTTCTTTTTTCTCAGGAACTCTGTGTCCTTTAGAGATCCCTGAAGGCTGCAGCGCAGTACGAGCAGCCCCAGGGACTCTCCTTTGGGGACTGTGTCCTGGTACCTTCACTCGAACCCAGGCACTCAAGCCAAGGCCATCCAGGAGAGATGTACATGGACTAAACCGCTGGGCAGTGTGGCAGAAACTCATCACGTTCTCTGAGCCTCCTCCCACCATGTTCCCAAGCAGAGCAGTGGAAATTGTTACTGAACAGGAAAACGGGTCCTGGCTCTGCTGAGCCTGTGCTGTCCCCACCTGCATGTAGCAACTGCCGCTCATGTGGTCCTGATGAGAGCAGTGACTCCAGGGCTGGGAGGCAGTATGGCTGCTGTTAGTCTGATCTGTATTTTTGGTGATATCTGCAGTGCTATGTACTGTAAGCCTGTCTGTGTCCATTTGTGACCATGTGCTCTGGCATTTCTTCCACTATATGTTTTGTGCTTAAAAAAGTAAATCTAAGGTCTGTCTATAGTCCAGTGGCACTTTCTCCATGGTAGTTACTATTCTCATGAGTAAGATTTGAGATGGTCCCTGACTCTGAACTGGCACAAAATAGTCCATCCCAGATACTGCAGATACAAATTCTAAGAGTATTTCTTTGCAAATCAGCTCTGGAAACACCAAGGTGGCTTAAAGTAACAGATGCTTCTTTACTATATTTTCAAGAAACACATTGTGCTTGCACTCTTCAGCCATTACTGTCTCCATCCGTATCTCATTGCTCCAGGTGAAGACAGCTGATCTAGGTCCTGGATGGGTGCTGTTGTTCAGGGTCCAGTGCTGTACTAAAGTGAGATGTTCCTATGAGGTGATGCTGTTTCTGGGACCTCAGCTGGTTTCTCTGACACAGTATCACACTCTGTAATGTCCTAGTTTCCTTGCTTGTCTGTCTTGGGGACGTCCAGCGCAGCTTTGAATCATATGGTGCATGCCTGCATTTGCAAAACACTACCAGTAATTAATGATTAAGTAGAAAATAAAGGAATGTGTGTAAGAACTTTTTTTAGAGCAATTCAATGTCTATCCATGCTTACAAACCCTTCTTTTATTCTACTCTTTTTTTCTATACCCACTAATTCACTTGAGCATCAATTAATTGATGTGTTTCAACCTGCTCACCCACTCTTTTTTTCAGGCTAGAATAGTTTCTGGGAGGTGGTTCTCTATCTCTTGCTGAACTTTTGCCAACCCAGTGGCGCTCTGAGAGGAATGTCAAGTGCTTAGTGAACATTAGTTCTCGTCAACAGGAGAGGATAAATATCACACCACCATATATACCAGAACAAAACCTGTCTTTGTCGTGTTAGTGTGGATTTGAACTGTAGCTCCAGGTAAAGGACATATGTATTCTTTCTCTGGGGGACTCTCACAGATCCATGTTTCTGATTGTGTTCTGCTGGGAAAGGTGCTCACCACTTCATTTCACCTCTGCAAAGCTGTGTGTAGGTACTTGGAGAGAATGATCTTGCCTGTATGTCCCCTGCTTTTGTGTGGGTATCATGATTTACAAAGCAGAAGACAGAGTGGACTGAATCTGAGAATCTCAGGTCATACCACTTCTGTGACATTTCATCCAGACTTATTCAGCTGCTGTGACTAAAATATCAGTGGAATTTTTATAGTAATTCATAGAATCACAAGCTGCTTTGGGCTGAAGGGACCTCAAAGATCACCTAGTTTTGTCCACTAACACAGGCTGCCAGAGCCCCATCCAACCTGGCCTTGAACCCTGCCAGGGATCCAGGGGCAGCCACGGCTTCTCTGGGCACCCTGTACCAGGGCCTCACCACCCTCATACTGAAAAATTTTATCCTTATATCTAATTTAAATCTACCCTATTTCACTTTAAAGCCAGTTACCCCTTGCCCTGTCACTCCTTACCCTTGCAAACAGTCCCTCCCCAGCTTTCCTGTATCCCCTTCAGGTACTGGCAGGCTGCTCTAAGGTCTCCTGGGGCCTTCTCTTCTCCAGTCTGAACAACCCCAACTCAGTCTGCCTTCAAAGCAGAAGTGCTCCAGCCCTCTGATCATCTTTGTGTCCTTCCTCTGGACTCACTCCCACACAAGGACTCGCTCCAACGCTTGCTTTCTTTCACAAGTTTTAGCTGATGAACAAGCCAGAGGTCTCTAGGCTCAACAGAGCTTACTCTATGCTTCTGATTTTTCTTCTCACAACCACCTCACTCTATTTTTAAATATCCTCATAAATCTTTACTTCAACCTTTGTTCAGGAAGCAACTAACGATATTAATACAAACCATGTAAACAAGGCATCATTACACAAGGTTAATCATGACACTATTAATTGCTAATTCTCTTCATAGCTTCATTCTCCTTTTTTGAATAACTTTTTTTGGACTGTAACCTCTCTTTCCTTTCCAATGTTTGTCTTTTCCCAGTTGACAAATGTAGGGGTTTATTCTGTTTCTTACAAAACATGAACCAGCCTGGCTCTTCTCATTAACTTCCTTATCATAAGCACCGTCATCTGTAATATTCATCATGTTAGCAGCATGGAGCTGGGAGCTGTGTGTATTCACTAACCCATATTCCCTCTTGGAGTTAGATGGTAGGATGGAAAAATATTGCAAGTTCATGTTTTCAGGGCAGGGTTTTTTCCTTGGCTGTTCTGCAGGAGTGGAATAAAAATAACTAAGACTCAACGCTGGGTCATCTTGCCCAGGGAGGCTGAGCAGCCATGCAGGAACGGAATGGTTTTCTCCTTGCTGGTAAGACTGGCTAGAGTCAAATGAAAAGAGGAGGTCTTTACTTAGTCATGCACTTTACTATTCCACTGCAGGTTCTCTAGAATACAATACATTGCAATAATGGTAACCAGAAAAATACCTGGAGGCTTGAAAGCAGGTTGCACAGTTCGTGCTGGTTAGTGATGAGTGATACAGACTGCAGTGAAATATTGTCCAAGTGCAGTCAGCACAGTGAAATGGTTTAGATATAAATGAAAAATAGCTGTAGTCTTGTAGCGGTTGCACAACAAAGAGGTATTTGCAGCCTGAAACTCAACTTCATCCTACTTAGGATATTTCCAAACAGGAAGGAAATAATTACCATGTCATTGAACTGGTCATAAAACTTCGTAGAGGGGATTCTTTCATTAGAGAGAGAAAGAGATGTCTGAAAGTCCACTGATTCAGAAGTTACTGAAAATTGGGGAAGAAAGGAAATGTTTCATTTAGATATTGTTTAGTAGCACCAATGTATATGCATTCCTGATTTTTCCTTTAACTTTGTAGTATGTATATGGTTGGTATTTTATTTCTGTATCTATAATACAGCATGAAAATATGTTGCCATGTAACAACTGCATCACAAGAAAGTATTGTACCACCAGCATAGATGGGAGTTTGGGGTTTGGTTTTGGCTGATAAAGTCTGCAGAGCTATTGCTCCAAAGGGATAGACATCCAGCAGATACACCACTGGTCTTCAGGAAAGGAGTAGTACTGTTCTGCTTCTGCTCTGTAAAAGATGAAGTCGGGAAACTGATGCCCACACTTGCCAAAAGTTGCAGTCTGATCACGACAGGCAGGGCTGAAGGCTTTCATTGCTGAACCCTTCACACAGTCCTCTCCTCTGGCTACACTGCTATTGATCAGAGCAGTGGGCTGTCATACATGGGAAACTTTCTGTTGTTTAAAAGGGAAAAAAAGAAAAAGAAGAAATTGTCTAGCCTGCTTTTTAGTTAAAGTGTTTCTTTGAACTGCTATTTGAACGGCCTCAGACTTACTCAAGCCAGGTGACTCTTAAGGACACCGCTGCATCATGTGCTCAGTATTATTAAGTCCTAACAACATGATTATCTTTGAACACATATCTGAGTACCAAGCTGAAGCATTATACTTGAGAAGCTAATCTTTGCCAGACCTTTAATGTGCTGAAAGGCAATGAATAACCACTTTTTTTCTTTTTTTAAAAGATGAGAATACTCTAAAGCAGTCATAGTTCAAGAGATGCCATTCTTGATTTGGGTAATGACAGGGATAAGAAGTCCAAATTTTTGGGTAAATGGAGTACTGGGTCACCAGGTCTACATGAAATACAGCTGAAAAATGTATGGGTAATAATAATATCTGGCAATGGGGAGGCATCATGCCACTGCTCAGAAAAGGATAAGCTATAGCAAATGGAGTCATTACAAAAAGGAGAACTTTGGAGTTAGACTGAAAGAAATCATTAGAATCCACTTCAAAATATTCAGCTTGGGTTGAAAGCAAAGCATATCACTTTAAATATTGATGTTAAGATGTTCACATCCTTATTTAGAAGTGCCTTTTGTGTGGACTTACACCACTTAAAAAAAAAAAATTAAGGGAACCTCTCACCATCCTACTGAGAGGTGAAAGCAGTAGAGATGCTGAGTGAGAGGACCCCAGTAGCTTATTTTCCAGTTTAGAAGTATCAGAGATATTCTCAGAGTAGTGGTAGTTATCCCCTTTGGGTTGTGCCTAACTTTGAACACTTTTCTGTCAATACAGGAACTGGCTTCATTGTGTTTGTTGTATGGAAAGGGTGAAGTCATGAATTTGAGTGGACAATACTGATCTACGTGTTTCTAAGGTCCAGGAATGACTGAAGATCCATCAGGCAAGGTGCTGCCTAAACATGCAGCCAGTACTTAGAGTCTGAGTAAATAAAACGGGAACAGAAAAGCTCAGTGACACACAACGACCCTGTAGGAAGCAGCAGCATCCTGGAGTCAGTCCAGCTGCTCTGACTGCTCGTCCATTGCCTTTTCCACTTGGATAGTGCTGTACAGGCATCTTGGATCATGCAGAAAGTATTGGATGATATATACCAAATGGGAGGCTTATTGTGGTTATCTCTATGAAGTCTTGGCACCAGAAGGAATTAAAAAATAGACATCAAATTATAGACACGTAGCTGTATCCTGAATGTATCTGTTTAACACGGTAATGTATAACTACTTGATTACTGACAGTGACATCTTCGGGCTGCTACTTATCTCAACCTGTCTCAAAATACATTGAGATCAGCCCTAGATTTATTTCTTGCTCTCGGTCTCAGGTGTAGCAATTAAAGAAATGTTCTGTATTGCTGAGAGCACCAGATGTGTGCAGTGGAGCATCCTATACTGACAAACATTTTCCTTTTAATAGTTCCTTTGGATACACACTGGCGTCTGGTTTTATTTTTCTGTTTATACTTTATTTTTCTGTTTTATGGAGCTGTTTCCTTGATGGGGTTTTTCAGTTTCTTGCCTTGGAGGATGGTTTGGGGTAGCACAGCAGGATTAAGAGCTGCCTCTTGTTTCTGTTTTCAGTTTTTAAGGTCGTTCTAAGTTCTTCACTTGAACCTTTCTGCATGAAATCAGCAATGCAGAATGCTGACTGGCTCTGAAACTGCATTGTGGATCATGATGATGTCTTCCTGGACATATCTGATGTCTTCTTGGTATCTCTCTTGTCTTCCTGGACCTGGAACCAAGCTTAACAAGTATGTTAACAAGTGTCTTTCAGGGCAAAGTTCTTCAGTCACAGTAGCTGCAGACCTTCATTTGCCCTCACCCTGGAGGTGGTGGGCAGCTGGAAGGTGGCAGGTGACTTTTCTCTCAAGTTCTACTTTTGGGGATTTATTTTTTTTCTTCCAATCTAACTTTCAGCTGTTTCTTCACTGCCAAGTGGAACAAGATGCTGGGTTGTGAATCATGGTGTCAAAGTCAAATGACTCAAGGCTAGAATTGCAGCAGCAAGCATATTCTAATAATTTAGAGAAATTTGATCTCTGGAATATTTTGTACCAAATGGAGAGTGCCATGCTGGATATGACAAGCTGAGAGAAGCCACAGACTAAGCCTGTAAGTAGAGTAGAAAGTCTTGCTTGACCTCTGCAAGTGATTATCTCGCTTCCTAAAGGGTGGAATTTGACTACTTTGACTATAATATGAGCACTTTTAAATGTTGTTCAGCGGGGTGGATGCTATTTCTTTGAAAAAACAGGCAGTGAAAAAAGAGATCTTTACATGCTTAATATTTAAAAGGGAATGTCAGGTGTATCCTGATACCATGATCATAAAATTCTAATTGGGAAACTCCTTATCTTGCAAAAATCCTATTTTATAATTTTTTCAAACAATGGTTCAGATAAAACGATGGTGAGAAAAAGATTAAAGTCCTGTTGGATAAAAAGCAATGCTGCACTATTTCAACCATCCTAGTTTTCAAAAAAGAACAAAATATGCAGTAATTCACACTATTGCAATGATTGTATTAATAGATATACAGGATGAATAAAACCACATTTGATTTAGTCCTCTTCTGGTGGTGCTGGTGGATTGTAAGGACTAACCTGTCTAACGCTACCCATTGAATAACTACTTTAGGTATTTCCCTTTTTTCCCCTCCCTGAAAAAAATAACCATCATGACTAATAATAGTTATGATAAATAACTGCCCTTGTGTTGTTTTTTTTCCTCTGGACATTGATCCTGATCCTTCCCATCTAACTTCATGCACGTGAATATTCCTGTTGATTAAGGTAAGAAGGTTTTTCACAACCATAAATCATTTTGGGATTTGGAGATACGATGTGTCAAATTAATCCCTGACATCACTCAACTACCTGGGCATCTACTTGGCCTGATACCACATGACACAACATGGGCAAAATTCAGTGTGAGAACTCTTGAAGCACAAATAGGAGCCAGGCTCCCAATGAGTGTCAGATGGGATAAAGATCCATGCTGCCCTACCCCTTCTATCTTGTAGGGCAGGACTTCCTGCCTGTGATAGACTATTTCCTAGGACATAGCTTGAAATAAAATAAATTATTTGAGAGATATTAATGTTAAAAAACCAACTCCATGGAGTTTATCTTGGCAGCAGACTTGTGTTGCTGGTTAGGTATGATCAGGGCTCCAAGACACTGCAGATACAGTCTATGTTTCTGTGTGGCAAAAGCTCAACCAGCACCTTTTTTCCTGTATTATGCTATGTTAGCTAAAGAGTGCTGCAGAAGGCCCCTGGATCTCTGGCTCTTGTTGACCCACAGTTCTTCCTTGGTACCAATCCCTTACATTAACACTTCCAAAGGGTTGAGGACAAGAGGGAGTGATATTAGGAAGTTTTCCTCCTTCTATCAAACGGAGCTGGGGTGCTGCAATGTGCTTCAGGGCCCAAAAGCTGGAGGCTACAATTGGATATGCCCCTGTGTGTTTGAGAAGTGATAAATCATATCCTGCTTTGATTAGCTTTCCTCCACCTCCAGTGGCTTTTCAGATCACATCTATTGAAAGAATTGCCATGGAGTTGGCATTAGAGGTGTGCCTCTAGGAAATACATTACCTGAATTTAAATGTGCTCATTCAGAAACACCTTTCCCACCTTTTTGTTGCCCTTGTTAGGGAAAAATGCTTCACTTTAAACTCCAGCTAACTGATTACCTGCCAGTTCTGAAGCTGTGCTCTGAATTAATCTGCTCCAAGAACCAACAGAGATGACTTATGTTTGGGCACCTCATAGGAAAGCAGGGAGATGAAAAGCCTTAGGAAAACTTTGACAAACAGCTTTGAGTGTTTGACCAACTATGCACAGCTGCTGCTGGATGAAGAATGCAAGTAATGTGCCAAACAGACAAGAGGTGATCAACAGGGAAGGCAGCTTTTGTATCTATACTGAGCACTTTATTTTCAGGAAAGGAGAGGAAATATGCTGGATTACCTGTAGGAGGTGTGCCTGCTTTTGCTAATGGATGTACCCAGTTTATGCATTAATTCCTAACTGGTCAGATCCTGTACTGAAGTACGCTGGAACCCCTCTGCAGTCAGTGGTGATACACCCATGCACAGCACCTTAATTTGATTTCATCCCACCCGTTCAAACTTGTCTTAGGGACTTGCTTGTAGAGCTAAACTTAAATATCTCTGCCCCCTCCAATTCCTGATTCCAGGCAATGATGTTTCCTCATAAATCCTGGATACAATAGCACCAGCATGACCCACCACTTCATTACATCAACGTGCAAAGCCGTGCGTTGTACTGAGGAGGAGTTTATCTCGTCAGAATGGATCCAGTCCAGGAACAAAGAAAGGAGTCAGGAATCTGATTATTTCTGGGCCAATTCCGTATGAATTACAGCTTCTCAGTTTTCCTGATGTCAGCTAGTCTGTCTTCTCTTCGCTTTCCCTCCCCACACAGGAGGTGAAGTATCCAGCCAGCACAGGCATCTTGATTAGCTGATTCCTTACCGATGCAGTAGGAGCTGGCCTCTGAATTTCCGATCGGGTTGGGATGAAATGTATCACATCCAGTGTCCTTTGAGCACGGGTTGTTTTGGTGCATGCCAAGCTTGTTCTGAAGTCAGGGACCCACATTACTGCTGGGAGCACAGGGAAATGTGGTGCTTCCTCAGCACCTCATCCGCTGGCTGGGAAGGGCAGCCCAATTTTCTCAGCATTGTGCACATGAAGGATCCCCAGATACAGAGGGGCAGTTTTCTGATGGCCAGATGCAGTGAGATCTTGTATAGCGTTTTTCACTATCAGCATGGAGGGATTAAAGGAAGAGGACTGTTAGGCTCTAGGCTCCTTTCCACTGGCTCAGACATGACTGGTAGGGAGGAAGAACAGTTTTGGGTTGTGGTTTTTTCATTTTATTCATTTTTTTCATTTTAAAAAATTATTATTTTTAATTACTTCAAAGGTCGTGCAAGACCAAGAAAGAACAGATAGCTTGTTTAGTCTGGTACGGTGTGTATATATATATATATATATATATATATACATCCATCACTTGTTTATTTCTTCTAGGCATTATGATTTCTGTGTATTTACTTAATGGTTTATATTTGACTAATGCACAACTTTTTTTCTGAAAGATATTCAAACTTGCTGCAGTGATTGCTGGGATTTCCAATGTTTTCCAAAACATTAAAAATTACATCAGTATGTCAAAAGCCTCCCCTTGCAACATTTTTCTATGATTCCCCTTTGTAAGTTTTGCAGACTTGATGGCTTTAGCAGACATGGCTCTTGTAGGGACTCACTAAGTTTAAGTATTTAATTGATCTTGAATGCATGGTGCATCCTGTACTACAGGACTGGGGTATTTACTGATCCCTTTAATTATTTTGTACACTCTAAGTTGTCATTTCCAGGTAGACTGATGCTTTTATAGAGGAATTGTAAACTATAGTGGTTTTCAGCAGAAAAGATGTTGCTAAGGGCAACTCATGGGTGTCCTAGCTGCAGCATGGTGACAGCTCTTCACTTGCTGCTTCTGGCACCTCTCTTTATGTCTGTTCTGAAGTTTAGATTAAGCAAAAAATTATATTCCACAGATACATTTTTTGCCCTTTTGTAAAATATTTGTTTACTTACCAAGTTTTCCTGTGTTTATTGCTGGGGATTTTTTTTTTTTTATTCAAGTTTTCATTGGCTTGGGAAGCATTTCTGCAGGGCCTTATAGAAATGTTAGTTGGATGTCTTGTCCTGCTTCCTCCCACGTCAGTGCCTGCCTGGTCGCAGTGCTCCTGGGTGTTTCTGATACACGTATTATTGTGCTGCAGACACAGAACTGGTGAAAAGCTAACTTTGTTTAATTTTGTTTCAAATTCTTAACCTACTGGGAAATTAATCCTGTTCTAGCAGTTGAAGACCAACACACAACTTTAACTGGTATCGGTGCTGGTAGCTTAAGTACCAGGTAGAATCTTCAGCATAATTTTCAGTGCTTCAACACAATTAAATATCTCTTATGACAGAAAACGGTTTGAAAATTAGTGTAATGCTACAAGTTCTGGAGGCTAAAACAGGAAGGACATCAAGTGTGAACCCTCAGTGAAGAATGGAGTCTGGAGCTCCCTTGTCTGACCTCTATTACACTACATAGCTTTGGACCTAGTGCCAAATGTTGAGAATATTATGGGGAAAAATTAGTTCTCAGCTCTGAAGCCCATTTTGAGAAGTTATGGTGCCATTGCCCAGAGATGGAGGTGCATAAAGCCCAGTCCTGCCCTCCCTGAGCAGTTGGTGTTGATACCCTGCTCTTGCTGCTACTGCTAATGGGGATGGGAACAACCAAAGTCATTGCGGTGTGAAACTGTGCTCCAGACTTGCATTGAGTAATCATGTTTTCTTACTCACCCACAGTCATGTTAACTTAGCTAACAAATTTCTAATCAGGTAGAGGTTTAGACAGCATTTAGAATAAGTATTTTGATTAATTGATTTTAGAGCTGTGCCTCTTCTGTCCCATTGACTGAGGACAATGATGATGGTGTGTTGAGAAGAGAGTTCATTGCCAGGCTGGTATAAATAGCCACAAGGAAAGGAGCTCTATCAGTGCAACTGGTACCAATCATACTTTCTCCTGCCACCAACACATGAGCTTCTCCAATTCCCCTTTCTGTTGGCAAAACAATGCTGTAACTGTGCATAGCCTCTCCTGCCAAGTTCAGGCTGTGGTAGAGGGAATCACGTACACCAGCAAAGAGTTCCTGTGATGGAGATGATGTCTCAGACTGGGACAAGCTCAGTCCTCAGGTGAGGAAAATCCTCTGGATGAAAAAACTCTAGACTCTTTCTGTCGTGTTTCCTTCTAAAATTAATCTGTTCAGATTCTTGTCCTCTTGTCAGTAATTCCTTAGTGCTGAGAACTCTGTGTGTACTTTTTAAAATACACAACCATGCATTTTTAAAATTTTTTAATTAATACTTTGCTGCTCTTAAAATTAAGCCTGAAGGTATGTATTCTGGAGCATCTAAAATAAAATTGTACTTTTGTATTAATAAACCCTTACATAAAAATAGCAGTTGAGTATATATTCACTGCCAAATGACAGATCACTAAATGGGAGAAATTACTAGCTAGACACCTGGATTGGAGTTTCTTGAGCAATAAACTAGCTTTTGACAGCTGTAGCCTCTTTTGCAGGTGCAAAAAGAACATTTTCTTATTTTATCTTCTTTCTATTGCTTAATGACTGAAATATTCCAAGTTGGGAAAACAACTGCGAGTTGAAAGAATAGGAAAATTTGTTTATCCCCTCTCAACTTATGACTAAAAGGTATGTGGGAGAGTCTGAGATGGACTAATTTGTATCTTGGAGAACATTGGAGCAAAGAAAAAATAGCTCAGCTGTTTAATTGCTAATAATATTTGCACTGTTAGGTACACCAACTGCCTTGAAATGCAATTAATATTTTGATAACATGTCCTAAAATATTCAAGATGCAATGTAGTTCTATTTAAACAATTCTGGTTATTTTTGTTCAGAAGCAGTATGACAAAGCACACATTAAAAAGTTAATAAGGTGAGTAAAAATGCTGCATTCTGTTTTCTCACAAACCAAATATAAAAGTCAAACACCAAAATAAATGCTGAGGTGTACAGTGACATAAATATGGTTTTAATGTATTATCTTAGTTAACAGAAGTATTAACTGCAACCTCAAAGCTATCTTTCTTTGCAATTAAACATTTCTATTAGTTGTTAGTCTTTGGGAATGACTTTTTCTTATGAATGCCTGTTAGAATGCCAACCGCAATATAAATTGAATTACTTAAATTGTGATTTCCTGGTTCTGATTTAAACCACAGTTAACAAAACCGATTTAAATCAAAGGGTTATAAATTGATCCATCCTGCTTTAAAAGTAATTAAGGATGTGCCTTGGAAGCATGCTTATATCAGTGTTTTGACTCAGTGGGTTCTTGGTATCATTCAGGTCTTAATAAATCACAGCAAGGGATGGGATTTTTATTTAGTGAGACATTCTTGATCTCTGAATTTAAGGCCACTGAAGAATAGATTAACATTTATAATTGCCAGGTTGATCAGTAACACAAATTAAAATGGGGGATTTCAAAACAAATTAACCTTTGCAGCACATCATGCGGAGACAGACCGTGAAGTCATTGAAAAGGCTCCCCTTGTCCTTGAAGTGATTTCCACAAATCACCACGTCCTCCGTGGTGATTTCCCACTCTGCAGCAAGAAGCCTCTGGAGTCTTGGTGTCCAAAAAATAAACTGTGATAGCTGGAAGAGCAACATGGACAGTTTGAGGCTGGCAAGTGACTGCACGGGCTATCGTTGCTTGGTGTTGCTCCAGGTGGATTTGTATGCTTTGGGACTAAGATTAGGATGTTTAGGCTAGGGCCAAATGGGTTTATAATTAGATACGTGCTGTCTCTGACCTACTAATTGAGGCTCACGTTTCCCTACTTCTTCCCTCCACATGTAAAGAGACTGCTTTACAGCAGTCAATGAAAACAAAATCTTCTGTATCCACATACTTTCCTGCCTCAAATCTGCCCAGCCCAGCCTTTGCTGAGAATCTCTCACTGCTCAGCTGGGAGGCAGCTCAGGCTTTTCCCAAAAGCTGTCCTCCTTTGGGATACCACATGGGCAGAACAGGACAGTGTGTCAGTACAGTCCGCCTTGTATGTATATATTAAATTATGAGCTAGATCTCACCTGGAGAAAACAACCATATGTGATAAGCACCTATGTGTGTGCAGTGCTTCTCCTCAGGCAGAAAAGTGGTCTTCCCTGGAGAAGATGATATGTCAATGGCACCATGTAAAATCTGAGGGGGTCCAATGCTGCTTCTTCCATGCCCAGGGATCTTCAGGGATGGAAGGTGCTGCTAAATGCAGGAAAATGGCATAGACCCCTGTGGAGGGTTATATGGGGGAAAAGCAGGGCAGTCTTAATGCCAGACAGCCATGGAGGGAATGGAAGGGAGTACCATTGGTCCTATTGGAGCAAATAGCTTTGGTCTCTTCCTTCGCAGGTACGTCAACTCCTGGAGACTTCTTCTCGACCTGTGTAGCTGATGAGGACTCCAAGATCCCTGTGTGATGTCATCCAGAGGAACAGAAAACTGTAAGGTGCTGTAACTGTGCTTTCAGCGTAGCCCTGTGTGATATGTTTTGCTGCCATACTCTATGGGGTCCCAGAGAAAATCTTTTTTCATATCTATAGTGGTTTGCCCATAATTTCTGTTCGCATGGGCAACCTTTAGTACCTTCAGTGTGCATTGCTGATGACTGATGTTGAATGCTAGAAGAAATACTGCCTGCTTCTCATCACTTAACGGTGTGCCTCCGCAGTCCTTCCCAGAACTGAGTAGTTAGAAACAAACATGGAGTACGTGACCCAACAGTGTGACCCTGTGGAAAGTATTAGATTATGCAGAAGCTTTATGCACATCCCTTATGTAACAGTAGAACTATTGTATAACTTGTCTTGTGGTCTGTGAGTGGACTGACACGAGGAGAAAATGGTAGCATTATCTCCTGATCCCAGGGCTCCAGGAGGATATAAATAGGGAACCAACAGTGTTATTAAAAGCTTCCTCTGAACATGAATGCCTTTTTTCATGTGTTAAGTTTATAAACAGAAGTTTAAACTAAAGCAAGCTAAGCTAAACAGACTAATAGACTGGCATCAACACAAAGCTGTGGCAGGTATAGTTATCGCTACTCACAGTGAGCGAATGCCGTGTTGCTAATGGGAAAGCAAAGCCAAGGAGGATCCTTAAAGCTGTCCAAACTTGAGCAGTGGAAATGCAAAATGCCTTTCTAGACTATGAACCACCTGATGCTGTGGCTGGGGGTGCTGGTGGCACTAGCTGAGGCTTGGCAGCCAGCTGTATGGTGCATGCAAAGGCACGGCGCTGGGCGCGGGAGGTAGGGACAGACCTCTCCTTCCTGCCAGGGCCATGCCAGCCATGTCCCGCTGAGATGCTCTTGGCTTCTGTCAGCCAAAGGATGGTGAAAAGTGGGAGGGAGGTGAGGAGAAGCTGATGCAGTGGGTATTGATAGGGCTACCGAATAGTCAGCCAAAGATATTTGGAATAATTTCCAGAAGTTTTGGCAGACAATGTAGGATTGCAGTCCAGAAGAAATAGGTACCTGTCCGTCTTGTTCAGCAGAAGCTTCCCACTGCTATTAATTGTATTGGCAATAGGAGCTAGTTAATAGTTGGAAAGTTATTGCTTTTTAATGCATATAAACATTGTGCAACTTCATAGACATGTTAAGTATGCCTGACCTTGCGTGGCTCACTTTTTCTTATTTAAATAAACTGCAGTTTGTGCAAGAATCTTTCTCTTTCCCCATGTTACATTACTTGCTGAATATTTTTTCTTTTTTTTTTCTTTGCCTATGGGAAATGAAATATTGCCTGTGGACCTTTTTCAAAATCAAAGCTCTTTAGCATGGTTGGCCTTTCTTGTCTATCTTATTATTGATATTTATGCAGATGCACTGGCAAAAACAAATTTATTGCAATAGTTATTGGACTGAATTTGAGGTTATTTACAACGTGGTTAGATGGGTTTTTATTGGACATGTCATAGTAGTCGCTTAACGCTTCTATAGCTGTCTAGCTGGGATTATGACATTAAATGGTATTTATTGTATATAATCCAGAAAATGTTATAGGAAGAGTAAATTCTAAGAGAGAAAGATGTAATCATCAGAGTATCAGAGAGACAAAGAACAAAAATGAAGTTTTAAACAGCAATTCTCAGCAGGGATGAGAGAAGGGAATATTTAGCGTGTGAAGAAGTCCAGGTGCAGATTTTAAGTTCTCTAAAGTGCACCAGCACTCTGCCTAACAGCTGACCTTTCCCTCATGAAATGGACATTTTTCATTTAGAAAAGGAAATGAGAATCTTCTTTGGTTCTTTTTCTTTTTTTTTTTTCTCCACTGATTGAGCTGAAAAGTTCCATGGGACCATTTTCTATAGGAAAGTATTTCCTAAAAATTAAGAATTTCACAAGCAGGTGTTACTTTGACATTTTTAATGCTTTGTGTTAAGGTGGCATGGACTGTTTTATTTCTTTGTGATGAATTCAAATGACAATGAATGTGTATGCTGAATTTCCTATGAATACATCTGGGTAAGGCAAAGAATAAGAGACTCTAAGAGCAAACATTTCCCAAACGAATTATGAACTTCCTTTAAACATAATTTCTTGTAATCTTCAGAAAACACAGATTCTGAAGGAAAACAAATTCCCCATTTTTTTTTATATAGACACAAACTATCTTAAAATATTTCACAAAAAAAGTCAGCCTTGTTGCTTCTGTTTAACAGATAGACCTGTTTCTGTGGGAGGATGCAGAGGAGAGAGGAAATGAGGCCACTGGAAGGTTTTGCAGGTGTGAGATGAAGCAGGATGGCTGTGGGTTTCCATCTCTCATGAAAGTGCAGCAGTTGAAGGACAGAGCATGGGGTAAAAGGAATTGTCCTCCTTTTTCTCATGCCTACTTTTTGCATTTCCTTGTAGCAAAAGAGTGTGTTTGCAGACAGTGTCACCGCTGTGCAGAAGCGGCAAACTCCATCCCAGCTTTTCCCTTTCTTGGCCTAATTCAGGTTGTCCAATCCAAGACCCGTGGGACTATCTTCCCTGCCTACGTGTAGTTAGCTCATCGTGGGATATGAGATTTCCATACAACTGTTGTGGACGAATGAATATGTATGTATTCTTTGGTTCTTGCAGATAGAAGAGCTGAAATACTCCAGCCTTTGGATACCAGAGCTTTGAATGGCATAAGATGGGATGTTGAGTAACATGGAGGCAGGAGAGCATGGGGGAAAGCCCTTTGCCCAGATCACACGTGGACCAGGAAGAGTTTTAATGATGATTTTTTAAAAGAGTGTAAATGCCAACTAAATTCAAACTAATGCTGGTGAGAAATTACGCTAGGTAATTCAAGGAGACTACATGTGTTCTTAAATTCATTAACTGCCCATAGATGGTTAAAGAGAACATAACTAAAAGTAATTACCTAGGAATTACAGAGTTCAAATGGAATGTGTTACTCTGCTCGCACAAAACTTCAAGGAATATAAATTAGATAATATTTTTAGCATATTCCACATTTTCAACGAAACTTACAAGCGAGGAAAAACATAATAATGTGAAGGAGCTGAAGATTCATGTTTCCATAATAGCTGTATCTGCACTATCTTACCTGCAAAATTTATCCTCTGTGGGTGGTGATGCTGTTGAATATTTTTTGATTTCTTAGACATCCTAATTTTCCCCTGCAAGCAGCTCTTTTGAGTATGGATATTAACCTGCAATCTCCTCCTAGTTAAAACTTTCTTTGGCCGCATTACACCTGAGCAAGAGCTTTTATAGGGAGAAAAGAGCAGCACACAAAAGCGATCAGAAATACACTCACAGAAATTCATTTTTATTTGAGCTGGTTCGTGCTAATTGTTCTCGTGAGGCTTGATCCAGAGTGCGGTGAAATCCAGAGGGCACTCCCTGGGTTGTGGGTCAGGCTTTCAGGTCACCAGTACGTGGCATGTGGTGAATAATGAGCAGCACGCTGCCCAGTGCCAACTCCTCGGGTCTTACTCTGATGATGGAGGTAAGAGTTTGTCCACTGAGTTCACAAAGTGCAGTCTCAGGGCTGGAGGAGACAATTGCCGCTTGCTCCTGCAGCAAAGGCAATCACAGACCCTAATGATCCGCAGGCTGGTGCGTCCCAGTAATGCAGTTGACCATGCCCTGATTAACGGGTGCAAACTGTGCCCCAGAACAATTTTCTCTAGAGTTAGCTCTTTTATGGATGCCAGTGGTCCAAGAAGTTGTTAGTTACTGCTGGGACTTGATATGATTACAAATGTATTTCCATACATAACTATGAGTACTGTGGTGGCTGATTTGTCCCTCTCACTGCTAGAAACAGGCTGGGACTGATACGTGTATTTTGCAAACAGAACTACGTATATTGAAACTGTTTATAGCAGGCTTTATTTCTTCTCCTTTTTTCATGCCTTAACAGCATCCTTTAAGCCAGTTCAAAAATTCTGTTTTGCAGGCAGAAACGTCCTTCCCTTTATTCTAGATTAGGTATTTGGGTGGGAAATGGGATTTGGAGATCCTTACCTACCTTTTGGTGTAAGCACTTCACGCCATGGCCCTCTGCTCTCTTACTAGGCTTTTTCCTCCTGTGGTAGACGTAAAGGTTGTGGGAGGTGGTTGCCACCTTTTGTGTCTTTTAAAGATACCAGCATGGTACAATCTAAGACCAGAGGGTCTGGACATCATCACCATAATCATGATAAGGTTTTGGGAGCCTCTTGCTCAATCCCAAAACTCCCAGCTATCACCACACTGGCAGAAACAGGTCCTTGGTCAACTGCCAGATTTTAGCACTTACCATCTCCATGAGTACACCTTCCTGATGTCCCACTGCTGAGTTGTACTGGTGTCACAAGGATCTAGAAACAGATGTGCAATTACTGAGCATAAATCAGATTACTCCACGGTTGAAAAACAAATGTTCAAGACTGGAAACAAAAGAGTTAATATAAAACTAATTTCTCTTACCTACTTTCCATAGACGCCAACCTTCCTATATAAATTTCCCTGTCATTAATGTAATAAAGCTCTGCTTTGTTCATAATTTACTACACCCTTCAATAAGCATTGTAATATTTGTGCAGGGCAAGTATATAAATCATTGTTGCCCTTCTCTAGTTCTTTTACTTATCTGGTTCTTTCAAGGTCACTAACCCACCTCATAGCTTTCATCTGGTTTAAATATTCTGCTGTTACCTTTTACACCTCGCTTCCCAGTTCATGCCCATATAGGTATCTGCAGCTGCATCTTCTCAAATAGCTATTGATCCATGTCTCCTTGCTAAAGGTTACTAACCTCATCAGTAGGAATGATACAAATTAAATCTCCTAGGGTTCACTTGCACCCTTCTGCTTGTTAGAAAGGGGGACTGTTTTCTGATTTTGTTGTTATTGACCACATTTTCTGCCTAGGATTTCTAAAACACAGACAATTTATCTTCAGTAAAACATGCTCATTTTGACACGAGTAGGCTTTCAATGCCTAGGTCATGTAGAGAAGCTAATCAATCCCTACTGACCTCCAAGAGCCTGAAATGTAGCTGGATAAGGCCCCAATCCAGCAAAGCACTTAAGGATATCCTTACGTAAACATATGATCAGTCCCATTTTCAGTATGATTTGGTGAGAAGTTCCTTTCAGAGTAGAGCATCTCAGGGGATCCTGCTTCTTGCAAGAGCTGTGCAAGTGGAGGCTGTACTGGTTGTAAACACAAGCTCAGTCCACGTTGCCTGGTATTCCTGCACTGGGCAAAGTAATGCTCCTCAACTGTGTTGCTTGCGGGGACATCCTCATGCTTTGAGGGAGCCTCTTCAGAGTTGTAGTGTGCCCTTGTCCTCTGCAAAGCTGATGGGCTCTTAGGGTGCTTGAGTTTCTTTTGCTGACTCTTTTAGAGACAATAAAATTATTTAGGAGTGGGCAGACTAATTGTTTTAGTCCTGCAGGACCTGACAGCTGTGCTCACCATATGATGACTGGAGAGATCATCCTGTCTTCTGGCTTCATCTGTTCCTTGAGCCAAGTGTGTTTCTTCCATGGAATTGCCATCCTATATTGAAAAACACAGGTGGAGCAGAGCTTTGCCATAGCTGGCTGCCGTGGAGCGAGGCTGGGATGGTTATCACCGCGTTATAGAAGAAAACAGGGCTAGAAGGGACCTGAGAAGGTCATCTCATCCACCCCCACGCAAACTGCTCCTGACACATGTTTGTCTAATGTGTTTCTTTAACCCTGCCAGCAGCAGAGATCCCCCAGGCTCCCTGGGTGATCTCCTCCAGTGCCTAATGACCTTTGCAGTGCGGAAATTTTTCTTAGTGCTGAACTTAACTCTCCCTTGCTGCATTTAAACCCATTACTTTTTGTGTTGTCCCTGTGGATGTGGATAACAATTTATTGCTTTCTTCCTTGCATAAGCCTTTTACATAATTGAAGACTGTTATCATGTCTCCTCTCAGTCTTCCCTGCTCTAGACTAAATAGCCCAGATAGGAGGATGAAAGCTAGAATGGGGTGTCAGGGAGAAGGAGTTAGAGGAGGAAATCACAGAGGGATTAATCCTGCTTCCTGTCCCCCCAGAAACGGACTTTTTGTTCTGAAGGATGGGGGCTGTGGGAGGGGTAGACGTGCTCCTTAGTACTGGTGATTCACTAACACAGCTCTGTGGACTGCCTACCTGATTGGTGGGTCGCTGCCTCACCGCCTAAGGAAGGGAGGCTTGGGCTGACCCTCTGCTGAGCTGCTACACTCCCATTCAGCCTGTATGCTTGGAAAATAAGGCTTGTATTTACCAACTCACAGGTCGGCTCCTGTGGGATATATCTCATTGAGCTCCTGTGTATCATGACAGCTGTTTCTAGGTGCTGTGTGTGTTATACTGCTGTTTTATGTGACTGTGTAACACCATCACCCCACAGCAGCACCCAGACACCCCTCTGTGAGCTTGGCCATGGAGCAGGAGTCCTCTCCTCTGATGGCAAAGTGGAGTTTCTGGGGGGAATGGTGCCTTCACTGCAGCTCTGCTTTCCACCCATGTGCAGGATGAGAAGCCACCCACCTCACACGCTGCCTACATGTGTTTCATGACTTGACTGCTGTTCACAAAACCCACACTTGGAACCGGCAAATGCCACCTGACCCAAAATGGCCCGGGGGGTATTGTGTCAATGTCGCATACATTAAGGAAGTACAGCGAGCAGTTGGAGTGACTTCTTGTGTTTGTAGCCCTGCTACATTATTCACGCCTGCTGTCAGAGCTGTAGCATGTACACAGCCATTGCATTGTGGCTCTCATAACCTGGAAGAAACAAAAATAGCTCCTAGCCTGGAGACTTCCAGAAGAACAAGGTGGGGGATAACACAGAGGGAAAATTGGTTCTTTATCACTTGACAGTCCCAAACAACTTTCAGTGACACCTTTTGCCATGCTCTAAGCACGTGTGGTGGGGCTTAGATGGACTCTGGTGGTGTGGGACCACAGGTTTATTTACATCAGAAAAAGGGTTGGCCTTCATTAGAGGCTGTTTGGGACAGCAGAGATGTCCTTAGCACTGCAAGAGCATTGCAGCCTGGCCGCAGCACACCCAGCCCCTCTCCAGCTCCCTCACTTGCTCATCCCTAGCATGTTGCAGCTTTCCAGTTCAATTATGCAGTAAAAAAATCCTAATAAATTGCTACCCAATTGCGTTTTGTCTTAACTCCCCCCCCCCCCCCCAGGAGTGACTTTGAAGATGACATTTGTATTTCTCAATTAAAACCACATTTGCCTGGTGCTGGGAAGGGAGGAGGTAGGGGCAGAAGAGAGAGAAACCCTTTTGTTCTCCTTCTTGTGGTTCCCCCTCACCTGCCAGGGCCAAGCTCCAAAGTAATTCCTAACAGCTGAGGTTAGCTGGGGACATCTAATCCCGGAAAGCTGGTCCTGAATTCCAGCACCAGCATGTGGCGTTTGAGTTTCATCAACAGCCATTTATGTGTAATTCCTCAAACCTCTGAAAAAGTATGGGTATGTGCTTATTTAATTGAAAAGCAATTTATTTTTTTCCCCCATAAATCAGAGCCCAGATGGCATCATCAGCAGTGGCAGCATTCATGCTTTTAAAGCCAAGCAGGCTCAGGAATGGTTTTGAGGATGTATTGGGGTCTTCTGAGTGTCCTCTAACTGGGGATGTCTATAGACTGACCAAGAATTGCAACTAAGGAGAGGGCTGAATCCTTTTTTCCTGATTTCCTGTAATGGAAGAAGATTGCTCTGTGCAGATGTGGTTTAAACCATCTTCCTGAGTTTGCTGAGACCTGTCCTGTTTGTTTACAAAAGGGCTGTAAGGAGCATCCTGGCAAGACAGTGGAAAGAAACCTCTCAAGGGTCAGCTCTACCGACACAGGAAGATGTGGCAGACCTGAGGGAAACACACCTTTTGAGGCACGGACAGGGACCAGATGGGATGCCTTGGGTAAAATTGCAGGTTGTTTTCTTTTTCAGAGTCAGTCAGCAGAGATAGCATGCTGTTTTTCTCAGGGGAATTTTAATTGTTTCAGAGTTCATTCCCCACTTGGCCCTAAATATTCACAACCCAAAGATAAAACTCCCTGTTGGTTCTCTTGCACTCCTGCCTAGCAAGAAAAGTTCTAATGGTTTTGGTAGTGGTTTCTCTAAGGCCATGCGCTTTTTATTACAAAAAGAAAAGCTTTGTTTTTGTTGCTTAGCCAATTGAAATGTTATTTGTATCCGGCAAATGAAATATTTTCTTTCAAATTATCTCATCTCACTAATTGATTACAACGGTTGCTGCTTGGATGCGTGCGGTGTACAGCCTCCAGTCCCTTTGCTCAGAGCAGGACTTCAGCCAGGCTGGTGTAGACCATCTCAGGAGAGAAACCAAGAGTAAAAGCTGTCAGGAATTTAGGGCTGCCTGTCCTGTGGAGGAGCCAGCATAGCTTCCATGAGGAAATAATTTGGGTGTCTGAAAAGAATATGCCCTAAAAATATTAGAAGTTTCTGTGGAAGATGAAACACTAGAGAGAATTGATAATTAAAAACAGAAGTCTAGCAATAACAAAAACATATAAAATTATCTAGAGAAAATTCCCTCAAGGAATAGGTATTTTCTGTTGTTCAGTACATGTACTTTCCACGCTAGCAGACTACTGATGAAACGTAATAATACAAATCCTCAGTCTCTGAATTTAAATCAGAAAGGGAAATGATTAACATAAAGGATACAGTACAGCAACTGAGATGTGCAAAAATGTTTCATATTGGTAAGTGTCTCGAATATAATAATTTTCAAATATTCGTGGCTGAAAAAGTTTCCTAAATGCTGTTTCCAAAATAGATGTTGTGAGACAGCAACTATGTCCTGAGCTGATTTCAAAACCATGGCAAATAATGTTGTTTCACATAAACACAAAAGAAAATGTGACCTCAACAGCAATGAAAGGGGGAAAAGTCATCCATGTCTTTGTGTCAAGGATGGAGAAAAAAGAGAGAAAATGCTTAAACAGGAAAGCTGGAAAAGCCAGCTTGGAGAAGCAATGTAATTCCCAGCTCTCCAACCCATCCGTGTGGTTCACGTGGTTATGATCTATTCTGCCTTGGCTCCTGCAGATGCTCTCACTGCTGCCTACTGCCAAGAAGTAGGTCAGAAACCTATTTTTGCTTCTATTCTTCTGTGGCCACATCGCCATCCCTTCTCCTCATGTGGGGACAGGAGAGCCTCTGAACAGAGGCTGTGAGACCAGCCCCATCCCACACAGTGCTGGCCTGGGCAGGGTGACCTGTGCCCAGCTCCTTCTGTTTCTGGCAAAACAGGAAAATGATGTCTCCAGTAGCAGGGATTGCCCCTGGGGTTCCCATCTCTCTCTGCTTGCTGGAGAGGGATTTTAAGGGAATTAGAGACTTAGTCTGTGGTTAAGTGCCCAAATTTAACAGAGTGAATCTCAGCCAAAGCATGTGTAATGTGCCAGCCCCATCCAGTAAGCCTGTATCCAAGCAGTGTGGAAGGTTTTGTGTTATCTCAGCTTTCAGTGGTCTGGGTTAGAGATTGGTCTTGCAAACAGTGGTGGGGCTGAGGTGGGGGTGGACAGGGATGTAAGGCAGAAGGGGGGACCTGGAGATGAAACAGAGGGAAATGTCTTTCCAGCACACACTTAGTGCTCTGGTGCTGAGCGCTGCCTGTTTCTCCTGCTGTACCCTGGGGCTAGTGATTTTATCACTTCTGCTTGCTAGCATCCTTCTTTCCTTCCCAGGTACTAGCTACTTTCTTTGTTTTGTTTTTTCCTTCCCCTCAAATTGTCCAATTGAATAACATAATTCAGTTAAATTCAGCAATTGTTTTCAACTTGTGCTTATTTTTGAAGTTAGCTAGAAGGCATGCCAGGAAGCTGCTCTGACTTTTCCTTCTGTGTTATCTAGAAATTAAAAAAAAACCCCCACCCAACAATAAGAAACTAACCTGAAGATGATTATCTCTCCTTATGGAGTTGCCCTATTTGTATCTCTTTGTCAGGAGTGCCAAAATCCTCTTCTCTTTGCCTCACCCCTCTCCCATCAATGCAAAGGAAAAGCTGGTGGGGACGATGCTTTTGCTATCCCAGAGCCCCATGACCTTTGGAGGACCAGTGATCCATCTCCCCGTGGGAGACTTCGCATTTTGCTGCCGACCAAGAAAATACTGTGCCCAAGTGAATAGCCTGACAAGTGGCAAACGCAGCCAGTGCTCCAGCCTCAGGGTATGGCATAGACCTAAAACTCAGCTTTGCCATTTGTCACCATTGAGGTGAGTTGCAGGAGATGCCAAGCAAGAACATCAATTGTAATGTGGGCCTCTAATTACATTTCCCTAAAATATCTCCAGGGTTCACTCAAACACTGCACTAGTTTGGCTGGGGGAATTGCAATCTCTGTGACATGAAAACAGACTGCAAAGCGGTTGCCTCATCGTTCTGCTTCTAGTAGGTCTTGACTACAGCTTTTCAGACCAATTTTTCCCTTTTCACAGTGCATCTGTCAAGATTCCTGCTCTGGAAAAGAAGATCAGAGCAAGCAGGGACTGAGGAGAACAAAAGCTGACCCAAACCTTTGACCTAAACTTAACATAAAGCCAAATGAAACCTTAGAAGTTTGTAAATGTTCATGAAACATTTCCACCTCCCGCTCCCCCTCGCCTTTATCTTTAGTTTCTTTATACTTCTACACTTACTGTTTCTAATTGAAAGCCTCATGTAAAGCCCCACTAAATTAATGGAAGGACTCTCACTGATTTTAGTGGTTTTTGATTTGGTCTCCCAAAGAAAGGAAATAATTTCTTTAATGGAATGTCTTTAAACTTAAGAGAAAACAAAACCTGAAGAGATAAGGAAATGCAGAGGTCAAATGCAATTTTCCAGCTAGCAGCACATGTTCTTCATCTGAACCACCCCGCCCACAAAATCGATATGGATATTGTGAACCCAGAAAAAAAAAAGATCGCTGTACAGAAACAGAATTGCTGAGGTAGAAGAGAATTGCTGAGGTAACAGTAAACTGGCTTAATAAACTATAACGTCTGTTTGCAACAAGAAAGTTTGCCTTCTTTACTGGCAGCTTGTGCTGCAGAAGACCAAGCCTTTCCCTGTGTACCAAAACTGCAAGAAAATGGTCAATCACATGAAAACATTATTAGCAAAATAACTCTGTGCTGCTCATACAGTTTTTCTAGGGGAATTTTGTCAGATGGGGGTAGAAATGGGGTAGTTTCTAGGGCGTAGTAACACCTGAACGATGTGTTAAATGGTCAGAATAAGAGTGTTCCTGAATTATATTATGGATTCATGGATGAGGGACTTGAGGAGTGTTGGTGAAACCAGCTCAAGCAGAAATTAAGACGTGGCTCTCCTTGGATGGCCGCTGTTACACAGCGGCTCAGCAGCGGCAGTTCCAATGGGACTGGTGTGGCCAGTTCAGACCTTGGTCTCCTCGAAAGTACTGACCTGCCTCACGCTCCTAGCTTGCACGTACAAAACCAGTGGTTTGTGTGCACAGACTGGTACTGCTGCATATTTTACTTGTGAACACATGCACAGCTTATCGAGAGAATCATTTCCCCCTGTTTGTGTAACAGACAGTTTTGATTTCCAGTCACCGGGCAGACGCGCACAGAGCAGCGTGTGCTCCAGGGACTGTAACTCGGTCTTAATGGAAAACACAGATGTGGGAAATGGTCCTAGGAAGATGCTGCTAATAAGCAGCTACTGCTCATTCATAATGTTGCTATAAATGAACATTATTATTGTCAATTATATGCAAATTTTACACAGCATATGGTTTTGGGTTTTGTTTTTTTTTTTCATTGTCGTCATTTTCTTTTTGTCTTCTCTTTGTCTTTTTTTCCCCCCTGTTTCCTACTAGATTTTCTGCTTCTGAGCTCCTCAAAGTCCTCTCCAGTGTCAAGTCTGGACTGTCTGGTCTCTGCCAGCATTATGCTCCCTGTCTCTCTCTGAGTGCCTGACGACTGTGACTGCATCACTTCGCTGGGAGACCTTGCGGTAGGTATGCTGAAAGGCTTGCTGCCTTCAGAGCACCTGCTGGGTGACTTTGGAGGCTTGGATAGTTCTGTCTATGCACTAAACATTGCTCAGTGCCTAAAAGGAAACATGGACATTGACCCAAAGGTGCTGGCCATCTGTAGACCATCCAATACAAGGTAGCAGTGGTGGAGGGAATCCTCTGGACAGAGAGATTGGGAACACCAAAATATAATCCCATTTGCTTTCCTCAGCCCAAGTTAGAAGGGAAAAATTCTACATGTTGGCCCACTGACAGTCTATTTTGACTGTCGAAACTTAGAAATCTTATCTTTTTCTCCCCACTCATCTTGGATCCAGTTTTACATTGGCTGTAATGACTCTGCTGTTGTAGTTTTTTTGTAAATGTTTGACCTATCTGTTTCTAGAAATCATGCAGGGCATGAATTACTGGAAATGAAGTAAAATGTACCAGACACAAGCTCAGCGCATTCTCTGTAGCTCATATTCTCTGAAGACTCATTTGTTCCTTTCCTCCTTTTAAATATTTCCTCTCTTCTTTCTGGCCTGATCTTGTTATTTGTTTCATCAGCCATTTGTTATCCAGCTCTTGGCGAAATATCAGGGAAATCTTCCTGACTGTGAACAGGGAAAAGCTTTTTTAAGGGAACAGCAGCTGCTTTACTCGGGAGACCTGAAAATGAGACAAGCCCAAATATTGCTTTTGCTGAGACAAAGGTTGCAAGGACTGCAATGTGCAGTTGGGCTTTTCTTTGTTTTTTAAGGGGTTTAAAGTGTCATTTCTTCCTGTAAAACTTGCCTCACTGCAAGTTTGATGTATCAGTCAAGTAGACAGTGATGGAGAGATGGACTGAGCTGATGTCTGGTGGAGGCTGATCTCCACATGTGTACCTCCATGGAGGCGGTGGGCCTTCTCATCCAGGGATGGAGATGCCTTTCTGGCTATAGTCACCCAGTCATTAAAGTGAGCAAACTTTGTGCTTTCATCTCTCCTGAGTGCACAGCTTCCTCAGCCCAGCTGAGTTGGGCTTAAACCCAGTCTGGGCCTCAATAAACTTTTCACTTCTGCAGTTTCACTGAAAGTTTGGCTTTGCTCTGGGATTATGTTGACACTGAGCTGCTTCGGGGCTGTTGGGTTCCGCTCTGTTTCCTCTCCAGCTGAAAGTTCGTAGCTGAGCCACGCAAGCGTGTCCTAACTTCAGAGCAAACTGGAGAAAAGGCAGCTCCAGCTGCAGCCCGCGGCCTGCCAGAGAGACTCCCCTGGCAGGTCTCTGACAAGCCTGTTACTACAAGTTTGTCCCAACCGGCAGTTCTGGCAAACACAGAAATTTGCATGAAGTTCATATTAGTTCAACATTAGCTCATGTTGCCAGCAGTTCAGTAGCTCCTTCTGACTACTTGAATGTCAGCTGAGAGATTTAAGCGCGTTTGCCGAGCACCCTCTGAGGAAGTGGCGAAGGTGGGCGAGCGTTTAGTTTTCACAGACATCACGGTCCAAGTGAGTTCTATAATGTCTTTTGATTGAAGATTTTAAGTCCAAATACGTAGTTGTCATCTCTGCAAGACATAATGGCACCTAGATTAACTTCCAAAATAGCAGAGGACACAGAAAAAGTAGGTTTATATAATAATATTCATTTCTACTCACTGGTTCAGAGAGGTCTTACATCAACTGTATAGAACCAAATATTTATAAAACCTTTCTTTTAAACTAGTTTCTCTTGCACTGACTGTATGTATTAAAACACAGACTATTCAAAAGTACTTTCTCCCCCTAAAGCGACTCTGTATTATAACCTCCATAACACCTTCAGCTGCTACAGAGACCTTGTAGAGCTGAGTATGCTCATGCTAAATAGATTTTGTAGCTTGTTCTTTAAGTTTGTCAAAGTCTTTTTCTTTAAAAAAAAAAATCCATGTTGGTCAAATTTTGGAGAAGGGTTTGCTGAAAGATCTCTAATTTTATTTCTTTTTCAATCTGGAAATTGACTCAAATTTCCGTAGGTATTTAATATTGTGCAAATATTTGCCAACATAGCCAATGTTTTTCCTACTCTCCTGACTTCTTATGGGAAATGAGGTTTAATTATTGTTTCACCCTTTGTATTGGGTGAATCCCGCACACTCTGAGCTGAGGTTAATGAGATAAACCCAAACCTTGACTAGATCTGGAGCAAGGCAGTGGCTTCTGCAGCTCCTCACAAATTTCTCCAGTATTGAGGTAGACCCATATCCAATGACCAGGCCTGAAACCTCTTCACATGCTGCCTCGAGATGTACCCTCAGCTATTGGAGCCAGGACCACTTCCATCCTGCTGGAGAAGGCTTTGCAAAGAGGAAGCAAAAATCCTCCCTGGTGCTGCTCAGAACAGATGGTGGCTTTGCAGGGACATCCATGGGAAGGGGGGAGCTCCTGCCCGGCCTTGGGAATGGGAGGCATGTCCACAGTGGGAGGCAGCACTCACGGGGCTCCAAGCTCTCATCATTGAGCAATTGTTCAGAACAAACATAGATGCTGTATATGAATGTAAAGCTTAATTTGTGGTTTTCACACCCACTGCATTTCTTGGAGTTGACATTTTCTGGAACTTTGGGGCTTTTTATCTCCAGGCTGTTGCTTAGTGGGGTTTTTTCTTGTTCATTTTACAGAAGTTACAGCCTGTGGTTTTATATCTACATAATAAAATAGCATACAATCTAACTGACCCATGCTTTAGTCAAAGCAGCTGTGTAACACTGTCTTCTACTCAAAGGTGTACAGACCTGGAGGACAGCGGGGACATGCATTTGGTTGGAATAACATGGTACAGCTGCACCATGACATTGCTTGGGTGGATGCTGAGAAATCTGGAGGAGTTCGTAGGGGAAATGTGGAGTTGGGGGGAAAAAAAGATTCCTGCTTCACCCACCATCCCCTTTGTGCCTAACAGTGAGAACAAAGCATCTTATTTTTCAGGCATGCCCTGGACCAGCTGTGACTGAGCAGCCCATGGCTGTTGCTTGCTCCTGATAGTGCCCAAAATCTTTGAGGTGTTTTCCAGGTAGAAGAAAAAGGCTGAAGATAGAAGAGAGAGGAAGGAGATTCAAGGCAGCAGGTAATTATTGTGAGTACAATCTCATTCATTCTAAAACTTCAGCCTTTTATGATGACTTTAAAGGCAAAAAACATGTTTTTCTGCCCTCTTAGGAGTACCAAAAGTCTCCTTGCTCCTCCTGCTCTGCATTAAAATTCGTGCAAGGCTTTGAGATGAGCCATGCAGTGGCAATCTTAGAAAATCAGATTAATATTTTCTCTGAGGAGGAAAAATAATGGGACTGACACCCTTTTCCTGAGAATGTCCATCCAAACAGAATAGGTATTTTAATTTATTGTCAAGTAGGTTGCAACGCAAATCACCAGGTCGCCTTGGGATGATGGGTGTGCAGAGACAGCAGGATAATTGTCACCTCCTGATCTACCATCATTAGGTGTGCAGCTTTGCCAGACATCGTGAGCCAAAACTCTGAAGGTTCTCTTCAAACCCCGCTACACCCTGACCTATCGTGATCCTTTTCTCAAAGGATCCTTCGTCCCTTCATCCTTTACCAGCCAGGATATGGTGGATTTTTGTACATGAAGCAACAAAAGCAGGCAGCCAACTGGAAAAAAACTGGTGATAGCCCCAGACAGATGCTGATGGACATTCCCCATTGGCTGAAAGTTTCTAGTGTAGTTTCAAGGACACTTTAATTTTCGAATCCCTTTTCCACTGGGCATGTACATATGAAGTCAGGTAGCAGAGCTAAAGGCTGGCACAAGAATATATGCCCAGCTGCCTGATTTCTGTTGTATACCATAATTACAGTAGTGTACACTTTGGACTGACAGCATTTTTCAGCAACGGCGTACTTTAGAAATAATAATTTCACAACAGCTATTTTTGTTGAATATTGCCTTATTCAGCAGGTCAGGTGAGCCAAGCCAATATTATCCCACTTTTCCAGACAGCAAAACAGAGAGAGAAAGAGGAATTATGTGACTCACCTGAGGTCAAGCAATATGTCCAAGAGAAAACCTGGCTAAGCTTAGAGATTACTGCCTCCCAGTGATCAAGATTGTGCTGTATTTCGGAGAAACTAATGTGTGTGCGCCAACTATAAATTAGAAATGGTAATGGCTTAGGAAGTTACCCATTCACCAGTGTGAGGGATGTTTTGATTGCATGGTATTGCAAGAGCCAGCAGGACACAGTGTTTACAGACAGCAATGGCCAGATCCTGCAAAATGTCCTCATGTTCCTACTTGTGCAAGTCACATGGCCTTCAGTTTCTTAAAGGAGAGCTGGATCATCACCAATAATTAATACAAGTCTATTGCTCTTCAATGAGCTTGTAATTTAGCAAAAATGGCCAAAGTTTTAATATTTTTAACCTCTTCTCTTTGCTACTGGCCATTTGCCATTCCATTAGCTGAAAGAGGTTAATAGTGATGGGGCTATTTCCCAAATATGGCATAGGCTATGTGATGAGAGGAACAGAAGTTGTATGTCCACGCAATTTGTTCAGCAAGTCTAGAAGAAACAGCATTTCTGAAATTGAACAATACAGTATAGCAATTCTAGAAATGAATTATCCTTTAGACAAAGAGTTTCCTTGTAATAATTATCCTTCAGAACAAAGAATTTCCTTGTAATAGGGATAATGCATTTGTACACGGGGAAAGGAGAAGCCAGGCCTTTTCTTCATGGTCTTTCTTCTCCTGAGTTGTATTATGGATGTCATTGAAGGAAGCGACCTCTGTAGAATAGGTCTAATTGCTAACTAATTATGTTTCAACAAAAATGAGCAGGGTCCCAGATTTTCCTTGGCTTGAATGTTTAAAGGAAAATAATAAGTATACGTAATAAAACAACAGAACCATTAAACATTGATTTACTTGTTTATTTTGCTATAAGAAATGAAATTGTTATTGGAATGGAATTAAACAGAGGTTTATGTGCTTGTATTCCCCATAGCCTTTTATACTCTAGTAATATAGCAATATTCATAAATCATACCAGAGCTTTCAAATTTCCTCAGGAGTGACCTAGGCAAGAAACCCTTAACAACTTGCTGAGAGACTTTGAAATTCAATTCAGCTGTAATATCATCATGACTAATTTATGGCTAGTTTGGTTGCTACAAAGATACATTTAAAGAAGCTGGCGTACACAGTGAGGATAAGATAAAACATGGCTTGAGTATCATGTAGTTATTCCACTAGAAAGATTTATTTTATGTTTCATTACTTTATTGAACATGGCAAACCAGTCTGTTCCTTGAGAGAGAAGAAATCTTAATTATATAATGAAACATGTAAATACTAGGCCTTCAACCAAGCAAAACAGGGAAAATGCTAGGTATGGAATGAAATCTTTATGCAGCTATTGAAGGACTCTGTTCCCTTTTGCCCTCAGATTCATTTGTGCGTGTGTGTGAACACGCATGCAGCAGCTTGCACGCACATGTAGTCTCTCTATATACATGTGTGTGTATAAATATACACATGCTCACACACACACATAAGGTTTGCACTTTAGAACAGGCTTAATAGTAAAATAGCATTAAGGCTGAGAGAGATGTTATCCGTCACAATTTGAACCCTGTTTCTGCAATGCCCAGCATCCCTGAAGCCCGTTTTCATCACACCGCAGCTTTTGAACTTCCTGCAAGGCTCATTATGCCAGATTGAGATTGATGACAAAGTGCAACATTTTGAAATTATTAAAGGTATTTGTTGTTCCTTTAGTTCCTTTTACCACAGAATGAAAAGGATGAAAAGTTAATCTTTTTTTTTTTTTTTTCCACAGCAATTAGATGTCTACTTTCTCAAATTTTATGTGGGTAGAAAACTCCCTCTGAACTCTGTGCGCTGGGACCCAACTCTTACCCATCTTGCTTTATCCCCCTTCCTCCAGCATCATCATCACTTCTTGGCTGAGACATGGATTTTCATTCTGTCCTTGCTGATAAGACTAGTGAATCATTTCAAGAAGGAGTTAAACTAAATTATTTCTTGGTGTATGTCTTCTTATGCCACGTGTCTTCAGGTAAGTTGCTGGTGAACCTTCCTGGATGTCAAGTTTATGCAGGTGACCTTCTCCAGGGCTTCTTGCCCTTACCAACCTCTTTTCCATCTATACCCAAGGGGCTGACCACAACCAGAGCTCCAACCCACCCAAGATCATCTTTGTCCCAGACACCCCGTGTAGTGGCATCTTGGCATCATACACAGAGAAGCAGTTTACAAGAGCCCCTGTGACTGACCAGAGATCTCCACCACGGTCATCCTGCTGTCACACCGCTGCCTACGACCTAGCCAACTGAGGGCTGGCACAGTGCTGATTCAGCAGGTGCCATCTCAATACCACCTACACAGCGACAGTGGTGGACACGTGATGCCCATGGCAAGTATTCAGCCAGGGGCAGCACAAACTGATGCGCTACTTCATAGGCAGTGGAAACGAGCCGCAGCCAAACTCATCACACACACCCATGACATGAGAGAAGCCTTGATATTCCTGTAAATCCACGAGGGAATTTATTCATCTCTGCCTCCAGCAACGGTGAATTACCCTGGTGACTGGTGCAATTCAGAAGCATATACAGCCATAATGAGAAAGTGCCGTGGTTTCCCTTAAAGTAAAACAGTGGTTATTGCTGATAGTTACTGCTTTTGTGAAGTATTAACGCATGGTTATAGCACAGCCATGTAGCAAAATTATAGGGGCCTGCAGAATGTTACTTAGCAACACTTGCTAATGTTGAGGTGGTAATGAAGAAATGGGGTAAAAAAGTACAGAGAATATTGGAGTCATAAAATAAACTGTGGTATGACTTGAGAAAGCTGTTCTGAAGATAAAGATGATGTCTCTTTCTCTTTTTGCCATGTGGATGTGGTAGAGGAACTTCAGAGCTGATTTGAAGCAACACATCTGAAATATTGAAGTAACAGAAACAAGCATTGCTTTATTTTTTTCTTTATCTTTGCTGCTGTTTGGGAAAAGCATCAGAATTGAATTTTGAAGATGCTCTCCCTGTCATTTCAAACCCATCCCGAGGCACTAGCTGGCCAATTAAAATAATCTCGCCTTTGGAAAGGCAGCATTTGTCAGAGTTAAGAATGAAGGTTTCTTTCTACTACATCTATTTTCCCAGTTCATTCATTTACATAAATCCCTCCCCCATTAATCAAATGCCTGTAGGCATATCTCAAGAAAAGGGTAAGGCAATAAAAATAAAGGCAGACATTTCTGGTTGTGGATGAACCTTCCACATTTTGCAGATCTGTCTCAGACTCTTATCTTGGTTTATCTCCACCTGTTTAAATTGGAAAACTCACAAAAATCCATCTCTCCAGAGATTTCCAAGGTTTCTTGATTTCATTTGGGTCAGAAATGCCACAAGAGATGCATTTCTCAGAGCACTTCTGAGTTGCTGCCAGGAACAGGGAGTGCTGGACTGTGCCACTTAAAAAAAAAAAAAAAAACAAAAAAAAACCCCAAAGTTTTCTTTGAAAAGTCACCAAATTTTATAAGCTTTAAAAAAAAAAATTGGCTTAGTTCAGTCTCGGGTATGATTAAAAGAGCTACTCTGATTTATTGGTGTCAAACAAAGTATGTTTGGGTAGGACGTTATTTTGTAATGGAAAAAGCATCAGTGGAAGCATTGCTCCTCAGCACTGCTTGGACTGGATGAGGACTGAGCCTTAAATTATAAGAGTCTTTAAGACTGGAGAAAAGGAAGACTGCTAAAAATGTTGTAACTAGAAGGCTGTCTCATCCTGCCCCACATAAAGGTGGCTGTGAAATCAACCTCAACAACACTTTGGGTTCTGCTGATGAAATAATGTGTGATGTTTGCCTGCTTTGGGCCTCACCCTGGCCCTGCAAAGCAAAGGGGAAGAAGTTTTTCATTCTTATTCCACCAGGAGTGCTGAGCCATTAACGTGGAGTGATGGTCTGGGGAAAGTTTCTCACTCTATAGGTGAATTTAGTTTAAAAAAAATTATTCTCCAGTTGGTAACATAGTTGCTTCCCACTGTCAAGTTTGCAATTTTTCTTTTTTCCTTGTAAATGACAAAGTCATTTTATTTTGACTAAGTTCTTGTTCTCCCATGTGTCCTTACCCAAAGCAGTGCTCTGCCAGAGTGCTGACACCGGGATGCATCTACCAAGGGCTATACAGAGACAAATGGAAAATCAAACATTGAGTGACAGGGGAGCCAAGCCTAACTATTACTGAAATGGTCTGCTTCAGCATGTACTTGTCCCACCAAAAGAAACAAACAAGAAAATCATCTTCCTTTGGAAGCATTTTTAATGGGAGAACACCTCTGCAAAGGGAGACCTTCCTGAAACCACCATGTTCATCTTCCCCAAAAGCATGTAACTGGAGTGATTTTTGGGCTTTAAATCTGCTTTACGACCTTTTGAGATGCCATTGAGACTGCAGCTGAGGACAAAATTAGAAGCAAATATAAATTTAATTTGGTGAACTTAGGATAAAAATGATATGGAAAAATCAACACTGACAGAAAAACTCTAACATGAAAAGTTATTATACTGGAAGGAGCAGAGTCTTCTGCACCTATACCCATCTTCTGCCTATACATATTCTCTGCCTATACATGTCTTCTGGCAGATGTTCTGCCTGTCCCACTTGCAGGCAACTACTCTGGGTCAAAATGCTCCAAACATTAACAAAAGGTGGTCCTCGTTCCGTAACTTTTAGCAGTGTTTATTTTGGGTGAACAAAATTGTCTTCTGTCTTAAGATGTTTAATGATTATTTGAAAGCAAGTTGATGAATAGAAGAGCGTGTACTCCCACTTGGGGCAAATGTATTTTTGGAGTGATTCATAATAATTAATCTTTGTCTAAGTGGAATGCATTAATTTCTCCTACTGGTCGTCGCTGCACTTCTGTTTCTTTTTCTAAGTTAGATGGTTCTGCTCCCAAGGCATATTTGCTGATTAAATTGGACCGCGACCGGGTACTCAGGTTATGTCGCTATTATCCAAACGATCTTTTAAAGAACACAGAGTACTTGTTTTTGCAGATACCCCGCATTTAATCACGGACCTCTGCAGCTTGTTATTTCTAGAATTCAGATCGCTGCGATTTAAGAGCCTCTCCGTCCTTGCCAGCGCTCAGCCATATAAAATAAACCCGCGCATTAAGGAAGAAAAGGAAAAAAGGAAAAGAAAAAAGAGAAGAAAAAAGCCCCAGCGAAGCCTGTGGAGCCGCAGAGGGATGGAGAGCAGCGCCCTGCCGCAGGACACGCCGCCCGCAGCGCGGATGCTCAGCAAAACGCTGCAGTTTGCCGGGGTTTCCCACGAGCCAGAACTTTATTTCCCAGTGCTGCTGCCCACAGCAGCGCCCAGGCTGCGACGGGGGTCCCTCGGGACGGGGGGACACACAGCCCCGCGAACGCGGTGCCGGGGGCAGCGGGAGGGGAATGGGGTGGAGGCGGAGCAGGGGAAGCGATTTCCCGCAGCCGCCAAGCTCTGGGTTTAGCTTGGCGTTTGCTCGTTCCGCGACCTCGCCGTGGGCTGCCCGGCGTCCCCGGGGTGGCGGGGGGCTGCCGAGCCGCTGCCGCGGAGCAGGGCGCCTGTTGCCGTCCCCCCACCCCCCGCCGCTGCCTCCTCCTCCTCCTCCTGCGGGGCGCCGGGGACTGCGGCAGGGATGCGGACGGAGCCGGCACGGCCTCTGGAGCCCTTACGCGGGCTCAAAGTGATCCAAGTTCCTTTTTTAGTAAAATCGCTTTGTCTCCAAAGCGCTGCGGAGCACAGCCGGCCTCCGCCGCCCCCCTCCTTGCGCTCGGCGCGGTGGAGGTGCCAGGCCGACGTGCCAGAAATACTCCTTGTCCCCAGAGACGAAGCAGCCCGGGGCCCCGCGGCCTCTACCCCGACCTGAGCCCCAGCCCGGCCTTGGGTTTACCCAGCCTGTCCTGCCTGTCCCATCGAGTCCCTGGCTGGTGAGAGCTGGTGGCAGCATTGCTCCTTTGTTCATTTCAAATGTGGCATCTGAGGAATGGACAGAAACCGGCAACTCTTTTCTTTTTTTTGTCTCCTGGCCTGGGATAATAAATAACTCGCATGCAACTGTAAAACACAGCGCTCAGGGCAGGGTTTTGCTGGCTGCGGGATGAAAAGCTCTGCACACTGTCATTAGTTCCTCACGGACTCTGTTTTGCCTTTTCCATGTTGGTGCTTAGCAGAACAGGCTGCTGCTGCTGCTGCTGGGGCAGGGCCAGGGTGCTGGGAGGAGTGGTGATGGGGGCAAGCGCTGGCAAGTGTCTGTTGCTGAGTTTGGGTGTGCTCCATTGCTAGTTCTAATGTCCTCCAATACCCCAGGAAGGCTTTGGCCCTATGTCTTTGCCAGCATGCCACCACATAAATAATTTACTCTCCCAGGTACCTCCTCCAGGTCAAGTGACAGCTTGAGGTGGGGATGGCTGACATCAAACTGCTCTCTGCAGAGATGCACAAGCAATCCCAGAGGGATCCCAGATGGGCAGAGGGAGGGTGAAAAGTGGGTGGGCAGGTATCAATAGGGGAGATTGGGAGATGCTGGGAACTAATGAGTGGCTAACGAGGTTGATAAGGAACATGGGGGTCAATGGAGAGAGCAATAAGCAGGAGGGATGATAGAAGACAAGGTGGGCTCATGAAGATGTTGAGATGTTTGGGGTTGCAGGTAAGAAGTAGATTCGCATTCATAAGTTTAATGAAATGACTTGTTGCATATCAGGATGTTGGTTTCTCCTGTTTTGGCTCCAAGCACAAGAGTCCTTGTCTCTCCCTAACCTCTTCAGAGATCACCTGTGTCCCTGGCAGCATATGGAGCAGATGCCTGTACACATGTAGTCTATGTGGCTGCAGCTATGATGCTGGTGTAAGAGAGTGTCTCTAGTTTGGGGAAGCTACATGCTGCACAGTGATATAACCCTTGGTAATGTGACAGGTTACTACTGGGTATTGAGACAGGCTTAGTCTTTTTATTTATGTAGTTAGTTAGTTTAATTATTTCTATAGG
This sequence comes from Porphyrio hochstetteri, assembly GCA_020800305.1. NCBI lineage: Eukaryota > Metazoa > Chordata > Aves > Gruiformes > Rallidae > Porphyrio > Porphyrio hochstetteri. The sequence continues at coordinate 10,965,146 of CM036916.1, read as the reverse complement.
TCTGCTGCCATCCTGGATGGCTCTGCTTTCGTGCTAAGTCCTGGAAGAAGGATGTTTCCTGGCAGGTTGTTCTTCCTACATGATGGGAGGTGAGTCTGGAGCTTCAGGGCAAAGCAGGATGGTCCCGTGATTAAGGTCTTATTCATTTGGGTGCTGTCCTGATGAACTGGATTCAGTTTCCCCAGTTACCTGGACTAAACTCTTCCAACATGACTACTTCTGTGGTTCTGGTGAAGGACTGGCTGGTTTCTGCACGCGTTGCATAGTCACAGTTGCAATAGATATTAATGAGAGCTGAGTTCTGCACTCACAGCCTAAAGACCTCTAAGAAGCAGGTTTTCACAGCAGTTTGGACATCCCAAAATCAGCTGAAATTTTTAATTTGATTCTGATTATTTCTCACCCCTCCCTATTCTCACAGCATGTGGTTTAGCTGCAAGAATACTTACGTTGCTTTTGGATGACCCAATGATGAGAAGTGCAGACAACCTATGAAGCTGTGAACAATTTTGTCTTATGGGCTGAAGCAACAGCCAGTGAGCAAGGCATAGTAAGTGCAGTAAGTGGCAAGTAGAAAACCAGACATAAAAATCATTAAAATGTACCCCCCACCCTCTGCAAGTGAAGGGCAGAAAACTCTTAGGAAATTCTTTGGGAATTTAGCTGTTCAGCCACTGCTGAACTCCAATTAGTGTGAAGATGGTGTTTGTGTAAGTCCTTTGCATGGAAAAGGTCCCGTTTCAACTACTCACCTGACACTGGATCATATTTATTCTGACACTGAGTGTTTTGTTACGCTGTGAACAGAGCAGTCACTGACAGAGTAACTTCTACTTGCCTTGAGGGATGGTGACATTACGGGGGGCCCTGTACTAGAGGCTGAAGATAGCTAATCAGTTACTGCATCTCTGGACCCTGCTGGGAACCTGAACTGTTAACCTGAATGCTTGGGTTTTTATGTGTTTTCCACTGAAATGGTTTAAAAGTATCCCTGTTACTACGAATTCTTGCTTATTTGTCATAAAGGGGGAAAAACACCAAACAGGAATTAACAAGTGGGTTTTCTTTGTGACTTCAGTCCCTCATTAGGAGGTTTATGATCAGGCTTTGGGAAAGCTTCGCTTGAATTATTTTAAGGTTCTAATGATAAAATCCTCAGGGAGGTCATGCACGTGGGGGATTTAATACCCATTCAGAACCATCTGGCATTAGATTACACGCAGGGAAAGAACAAAATCTGGCAGTAATATTCATCTCCATTAACCCAGAATACAGGCTGATATGATTATAGCAGAGAAAAATACTCTCACTCTTTCACCAGGAAAAGCCCTTAATAGACGTGGGCTAAATTGGTTTATAAAACTGAGGACTTCTTGAAGCATGGATCTGCCCTCTCATTGAGTGCATTTGCTTTGTCTTTAATATATTTTTCGTGTCTTTTTAACCTTGGCAACTAAGACGTTAAGGTATGAAATATCGCTAGGGTGAAAGATTGTGTTTGCAGCTCCTAATTTACTCTGTGAGCACAGTCTTAATAGTATGAGCATAATGCTGGAGTAGAGCCCATTGATGCTTTGCTGCTACTTCTTCTCAAGAACGTTACTGAGATCATTGTCCCAGCGACATCCTTAGCAAAACTCCCAGTGATCACAGACTGGTCTGGGTTGGAAGGGACCCCAAGGATCATAGAGTTCCAACTGCCCTGCCACAGGCAGGGCCACCAACCTCCAGGCCTGGATTTACACAAGATTGCCCAGGACCCCATCCAACCTGGCCTTGAACACCTCCAGGGACGAGGCATCCATCAGGCTGACATCTGGGCAGCCTGATGTCAGCGGTGACTGGATAATGTCATCTTAAACCATTCCCCTGAGACCCTGAACCAGTTATGTGCTTAAGTATGTGCTGAGCCTGAAGCACACTGACCAGCAAAGGTGTTTGGAGCAGACCTGGTTCAAAGAATGAAGAGTGCTGAGGAGGTGGTCACTTCTCATCTAGGTTAATTGTATTTCATCCTATCTGCTGGGCAGGCTCTCTTCAGCCTCCTGTGCTGCTCATTACTGCTTGCATCATTTTCATCTTGTCATTCCCCATCAGCACAATGACTTTTCTCTGGAGATGGTCTCTCTGTGCCCTCCACGTTTTCCACTCCTCTTCCCTCCTCTCCCAGCTCAGCACAGTGAGCACAGTCGGACAGCTCCTCTCCTTCAGCCAATGTTATGATTCACTTACTATATGGAAAGCAAAACCATATGGAAGACAAGAAAAGGCCATTTATCTCAAAGTCTATTGAGATGTGAACATCTCACATTAAGGCGTCAGTTCAGCCAGGCTTTCTTGCACATGTTGCTGTCATCTCTTTCCACCAGAACAGAGATGGACTCCTGCGTCAGCCAAAACAATCCTCTTAGCTTGTCATCTGGTTTGTGCTTAGCGTGGCCCTGCATACAAAACACTCAAATGTTCAGCATGGCCCTGCATACAAAACACTCAAATGTTCAGCATGGCCCTGCATACAAAACATCCAAAGGAAAAAAATAATTAAAAATAGTTTTATTACGTCTTTTCCTTTGTTCTGAGAAGCCACTTGAAGCAGCTTTGGAGACTGCTATCTGGTCAAGAAAATTGTTACCATCCTGAGATAGGGCTGTAAATGCATTGTGCATCAAGCCTGGCAAAGTGAAGTGTGTTCCATGTTCACTAATTGGATGCTTCTCCCTGAGTGGTGCAGAGAGGTTGATAGTATTCAATTAATAGCTGCTCTGAGGAAGGGAGATCCAAGGATGGAGTCCTAGCAATGCCAGCCGTGCTGCTGGTCGAGGGACAGCAGGCACAGCACATGGCCTAGAATGCTGCTCCGAGGTGTCCCGGTGCTTCCTCTGCTGAGGAAGGCCTCACGCGTGTAACCAGGTATTTAATGCTCCTTGTACAATACTGGCTCCCTGCTCCCTTTCTGCAGTCCCCACCAACACAATGAAATGACAGCTCTTTTAATTTGGGGTGAAAGCTTCCATCTTTCACACTTTTGGAGAATTAAGATGTAGGGAGCCCTCGGGGATGTGCTCCGGTGGGCGTCCTGCAGCGTCTGCCGGTACGTTTCTGCTTTCGTCTCCTTTCCTCTCCGGGGTTGTAACAAATTTGCTGATGGATTTATGCTGCAGTTGAAAACCAGAACCCAGGACAGGCTGTTCTCTGGCTTCATGCTCTAAACGTAAATACAAACGGCTATGCAAGTGTATCTGGTTCTTTCTATCTGCACGAGGATTTTATTATCTCTCTAAAATGGTCCTGAAGGGGAGCAAGAGACTGGCCATAAAACTGCTCAACCAGGAATAAGAAGGAGCAAACGTCAGGAGGCTGCTGTAAGACCATGTGAGTTGGAGCAGGCAATTAATACCCAGCATCAGTGGCTGTGCGAGCTGCATGTTTTCCTAGGAGGGTTTATCTTTTGAGGAAAAGCTGCCATCGGCTCGCATCAGACCTGCTCTGGTTAGAAGTGCATTTTTAACATGGAGAAAACTTTTTCCCCCTCTCCAGTTTTGCACTTCGCAGTGAGTCTCTAGGTTAATGACAGGCCTCTAAATTGACTTGTGTTGTGCAGCAGTGAAGCGCGTAATGAGGGGGGGGGAATGGCGGGGGGGGGGAATAATGCCAGGAATTATGGTTTAAATAAACCTCACACACCATGTTATTAGAAACTACCTGAGATGTGATTTAAGCAGTGTTAAATTCATCTTCCAAACAAGTTATCCCAGCTTTCCTGTGTGAGAAACCAGGAACTAAAGTGTGGGAAGCACTGAGGAATTGCAGGCAGCACGCAGCTCTCGGTTGCTTGCTCCGAGTACTCATAAAGCATCTGGGTCTTGGTTTTGTTGTCACTTTGCCCCTAATACACTCAGTGTCTCTTGCCTGTATCAGGTTCCATGTGCTGAACCAGACAAGGCAAATGGGGGGTGGCCAAGAGGGGGAGCAAAGCGCGATTGACACGTGCTTACCTGATAACGTGATGTTTGTGATGACTAGAAAAAGCCCATACTAACTCAACCAACCCCCCGTCTACCAATTCTGGACTCAGCCAAGAGTCAAATGCCTTTTTCATCTTGTCGGCCGCAGCCAGGCTGAAGCAGGCAGGGTGCTTTGCTGACTGAGCTGCTGTCGGCAGAGCTATTGCCATCTTTCAATCACTGCTCTTGGAAAACTGTTCCAACTATCATATTTCGAATGATTACAGCTGTTCTCCACTCCCTCAGAGATACCATCAGAAAGTAGTCGCTTACACTGAGATTACTTTAATGATATCAAAGGGTGTGGAAGAAGGCTGCTAATTAGTAAACCCTCAAGGTACAAAGATATAAATAGCCCTGGAGCGGTGAAAGCAGATCAGAATCTGCAGTCTAACATTATCTTGGGATGAAAGCATGGTGTGTAGACTGATTCCACTAGAGAAGAGTGATTGAACTTTCCTGTTGAGCCGAACAGCAGGGCTTGTTTTGATTGATAAAGCTCCTTGTCGGATTGTGCAGCTTATTATCAATTTATTGAGCCACCTGCCAAGCCTGATCCGGGAGCAGCAGTAGCAAGAACTTAGTCTGAGATCAGCAATCATTTTGGAGGGGAATTACTGTACTTATTAAAATAAATAAAATAACACCTATCCCAGTTTCTTTTTCAGAAAGCTAAAATGCTTCTGGGGTCCAGCCAAAAGAGAGAAATGGTGATAATCACAGAATCACAGAATCGTAGGGGTTGGAAGGGACCTCGAGAGATCGGGTCCAACCCCCCTGTCAAAGCAGGCTCCCTAGCACATATTGCACAGATAGGCGTCCAGACAAGTCTTGAATATCTCCAGAGAAGGAGACTCCACCACCTCCCTGAGCAGTCTGTCCCAGTGCTCTGTCACCCTCACTGTGTAAAAGTTCTTCCCGCATGTTGGTGCGGAACTTCCTGTGCTCCAATTTGCAGCCATTGTCCCTTGTCCTGTCCCCACAGACCACTGAAAAGGGGCTGGCCATTTCTCCCTGCATCCCATACTTAAGATATTTATAAACATTAATTAGGTCCCCCCCTTAGTCTTCTTTCCCCAGGCTGAACAGCCCCAGCTCACTCAGCCTTTCCTCATACGGGACATGTTCCAGGCCCTTAATCACCTTCGTAGCCCTTCTCTGGACTCTCTCCAGGAGATCCCTGTCTTTTTTATACCAGGGAGCCCAGAACTGGACACAATACTCCAGGTGGGGCCTGACCAGGGCAGAGTAGAGGGGGAGGATCACCTCCTGTGACCTGCTGGCCACACTCTTCCTGATGCAGTTGAAATTCATCAATTAGAGAAATAAGGCTATCCTCCCCAATGTGGACATGGTAAAGGGAAATGCCAGGGCTGGAAAAGATGGAAACTGCAGTGTTGCCCATTCTCGGGCACTTTGCAGACTTTGGAGCCACAACGTTCATCTCTCAGCTCTAACGACAGTTTGTTCTCTATCTTCCAGCACAACTGACACGGGTAAACCAGCCAGCTGCTCTGAAATGGCCATCCTGTGTTTTGATGTCACTGATACTCCTCCACACTTTGCTTTCCACAGGGATTACTTAAGAGTGGGTTTTTTTGGTTCTATTCTGCGTCTCTTGACCACGACACAAACCAGCCGCTTGCGGTGGCTTGACAGCGCTATCACCCTGCTGATAAACTTAGGAAGCTTGGTTTTAAAGAGCAGGCTGACTTAAGGGAAGGGGGTAGGGAGGGGAACTACACACCAAAAAAATAACCCGAGCTTCCCTCTAAAATACCAGCTGAGCCATAAGCGTGGATTTGCACAGCTGTTCCCGAAGGCAGGACTGGAGCACCGCACGTAAGGAGTGCTTCTGCAGGACCACACAAGTTTACTGCTATTCTTAAATCCTAGCTTTGCAACTGGGAAACTCCTGCCAAGTTGTTTGAGACAGTGGCACCTGGGAAGTATTATATGAATCTGTATTGCATCATGAGAACCCTATTTGCACTTAATTACACATCTCCCTCCCTCCCCCCAATATAACAAGCGAGACAGATGCTGCATCTACAAAGTGAGAAAGAAACACAGTTTTTAAGTGGAATCTGACAGCCAGAAGCCTAAGAGCAGGCTTCAGACATGATCCCAGCAATGAAGATCATGACAGTATTGAACACTTCAGACCAGTGAGTTTTGGTGCTGTCTATAGCAGTGATTCCATGTATCCTAATGCAGCTGGGATTTGAATGGATTGTCTTGCACTCCTGCTTCCTTGTGCCAAAACATTGGTGGAGAGGTCAAGACCTCCTTTCTCTCCCTTAGTCCTTCTCCATGAGCCCATTTCTCAGCCGAAAGCCTGGACATTATCTTCCCAGACCTCCTGTCTGCTGTTTTGTACAGTGCCGACCATAACAGCCTTACCCAGAGCGTGTTAAGAGTCCTTGCAAGGACCACCCTGCCTCTGTATTTGGGGCAGGAGGCTGACCGGCACCAACCGGGCTAACGCATCTGGTGATGCAGTCTGCTGAGGAAGGCCTCACACCGGCTGTGCTGGCCCATACCCGCAGCCTCACCGCATTGTGTTTAACAGGAGCAGGTCCCAGTAAGCAGGCCCAGCTGGTAGGTGGGCACAGATCCATCACCGCCTAACACCCGTCTGAGGCCCAGGGTGTTCATTCCCCAGAATGGCCGGAAGACGAGATATTTCTGTTTCACAGGGCAATCCCAGGGTGTACTTAGGACAAATGCGCAAATCGGTCTTTTTAAAGCAGTTAATTAGAAGTGTGGGTCTCCAGGAGCATTTCTGAGTTGGGCTCGTTACTCTCAGACATGCTGCTGTGTGTGCTTAGGGGCTTTGCCCTTTTATCCTCCCCTCATTTACAAGTCAAATCCTCCATCCCCTGCCATGTAATCCAAGACAGGAAATATCTTTTCTGTTTACATCACGCCATGGTAATGCAGTCACTAATCTGGCACAAGCCTGGGATGCTGTAAGGGGGTGATGCTCTTCCCACTGCCCTTTTCCCACCGTTGTCCTCACGCTGGGCTCTAAAATTCATGGCTTTGGGCTTTAATTCTCTAAGTTCTTTAAAGAAGCCCCAGAAGTGGGTGGAAAAATGTGTTTTATCAGATGGGATATAGTTGAGTGACTAAAATGAATGGCCCTCTACATGTAGAAAATGCAAATGTAGTAAGGAAAGTTTCAGTTTACCTGGTTCAGCAATTTTACAGATCAAGATTATTATCTTGGCTAAGAGGTGGAGTGTTTTGCCTTGAGTGTTTGTCTGCGTGGAGCCCACTTGACACAAAGTTTGAGTTACTGTAGATCAGGGGCTGCCTCCATGCAGCTCCTCTGTGTGATGGCTTTCCGTACAGAATGGAGATCTTTTGCGGTTTTACTTCAAAACTTGTCTAAATCTGTCACTTATTTAGGCACATCCTGGATTTACAAATGGGAGAAGGAAGGTATATGTGAGCAAAGTCACACTTTGACACCCTTCAAAATTTCCAGCGTCTTTTCGCATGGTGGTTAAGTTCATTCAATAGATGAATCATTAACACTTTTCCATATACTTTCATTTTAATATGTATGAGGGCTCCAAGCAAATATTGAGATGCTTAAAAGAACAAACAAAAAACCCCAAGCAGACCCCCCCACACACACCCAATAGTTTAGCTTTCCTATTTACTTTGACATGTGGTTTAAGCACGTTCTTCTAAACACATCAAGGCCAGTTGGTATCTTGCCTATTTGGCACGTTCTGAAAACATACGTGTCTAGCTTTGCAGCCGAAATGTGAGTCATTATTGCAATTAAATGTTTATATGCTGAGCAGCACAATGTCTTTATGTAACACAAAGCACTGTTTACAGTGCAAAGCATATTGGATATTATTAGGTGAAAAAATACTCCTTTTCATACGATACTAATTGATTTCTTCTCTATAAAGTTCTGGTAAGTTATCTCACATTCTGTGTTTTAAGTGTGTTTCCAATTTTAATGAAGTGTCTGGTTTAATGATGTGTGAATCCCAGTCAGGAAAAAGCCCTACTTTACACAAAGTTGTGAGGAGGGTATCTTTCCTCCCAAAGCTTCAGGAGCTGTGTCCTATGAGGAAGTTCCCCTATGAGGCAATAGCTCAGGTTTCCTTCTGTGCCGGAAAAAGCAGCATGAAGATGATCTCATGGATATCACTGCTTTTCAGCTCTCACCAGAATGCAGTAAACTGGACAGTGGGTGGAAAGCTTCCATGATTATATTCCTTTCAGAATTGGGAAACTGATATTGATTGAAGTTCAAGGCTTTTTATTCTGATTGTGTGTCATCTGGCTATTTAATTATTCAATAAACTTAGCTGGCCAAGAAATGTAAAGTGGAATTGCTGTAAAATAGCTGTGGTATGAGATGGTCCTGATAATTTATGTTGGTTTTGCTCAGACTTTCTCACAGCATTTTGGCATTGAATTAATTCTGGTTTTCATGTTAATAACTGAGTAGCATTCAGCAGTGCAAGGTGTCTTACCTTGTGTTACAGATATTTCTCCTTGTGAGGGGCAGGACCTACTATACTTCAAAGTGAGTTTAATTCCACTATGACACGCCAGGCACTTATCAGAACAAGGGTTATTTTAGTGGCTTGAATAAAAAAAAAAATTAAACTTTGCACTAAACTGTTTGTATCCCATTTGGGCTGGAAGTGTCTGTCTCTGCAGGACTTGACTGGACGTCACTTTTGGTGACTTACCCTTGTGCCTCAGTATCCCCTGGATTCGGGCCCTCAAAATGTGTGGAAACACCAGTGCACTTCCAGAGACAGAAGTTCAGGAAGAGAGACACTTTCCAGTCTTCCCCCAAAGAAATTTGCTTTGTCCTTACCTTGCCAAGAAGCATCATGTCAGCTGCAAAGACAGCTTTGCCTGGATGACAGGGTAGGTGGGGTAGAGCTTGTCCAGTGCTCCTGCCATGGGAGGAACAGACCACCATGTGCCCATCAAGGAGCATCTGAAGGTGGTGGGTTGTCCTTTGACTGCAGGACATGTTTTCTAAGGCAGCTGACAGATTCCTGGACTCCTGTTTTGTTAGTGTTATCCCAGCAGAGTCTGCAGGCATCTCACCTCAGATCAGCTGCGATAGTGGAGCAGTGCAAGGAGCTTTTATAGAGGTTATACTCATTTCTTAAAGCAAGAATAAAATGTTAATCTCCTCTGATCTGGGAGATAGATATTAGATGTGGATAAGCCTGTGTGCTGCTCAAAGAACAGGAAAGAAAATTAACTGTGACTCATGCCGCAGGTATGAGGAGGGTGGACAGCAGCCGACTCCTGCCTGGATACTCTGACTGAACAATGAAATGGGTTAGTTCAGGGTTTTCCTCACTTGTGCTCTTTCCAGGTCACTCAGTAAGAGCTGGCCCACAGCCCTGCTCTCTCCACTGCAACATCGAGGGTGGAGGTGGAGGTTTTGCAGCCCTGTGCAGCTCAGCAAGTCAGGGACGCTCTGACCAGCCAGCAGGAAAGGAAGAGTCCCATGGTGCAGGGCTGTTTGCTGAAAACCTCATCACAAACCAAACCCCAAGTCCTGCTTAAAAAGATAGGATTCATCAGCTTGCTTGAATTAGGTCTTTGTCTCAGATAGAGTGCCTGTGCCTTCAGTTGTGCATCCCTGGAAGAAGGGATGTGCCTCGATTGCCCAAAGCCCTGGCTTGTTCTGTGGGCAGCTTGCTCACTTCTGCACGGCATTTATTGATGCAGCACTTCCAGCCTGGCCTGAAACCTCCAATTTCCATTGTTGGGTGGGTCAAATGTGGTTTGGCTGAAGCTGATAAGCGTGGTTTTGTGTGAAGCTGCCCCTAGTGCCAAGCCAGCGGCAGTGGGAGGCACCACACTGTGCCCAGCCCCAGCGTAAGTCCCACTTCTCCAGGAGCTGGGCGAGCCTGGATTGGCCAACAAAATGCTTGGCCTTGAGCATTTCCACAGAGGACTCTGTGTACCCACTCAGTTCCTGCCTGCCTGATGGCCACTGGGATCCGTAGGTTGATGACACCATCCTACGTTGATTTGAAGAAGGTTTTGTCTAAGGTTTCTGTCAATATTTTTTGAGAATACCTGGGTGAAGTTTCCTGTGTTCACTGGAAAGAAAAGAAAAACGTGTGCATTGAAAGATGCAAAAGACAATCAGGAAATGCACAGATCATTGTTTCAGGCAGGCTGAGTGGTTGGGACCGAGTTAAATCATAGATAGAGTCTGTTTTGATTTTTGAGTGCTTTAAATTGTACAGTTACACTAAACAAGTTTGAGTAAAGAAATCTTTCAGGGGTAGCTTCCAGATTAATCCTTTGTTTCCTCAATCAGTGTCGCTGTGTTCTGCCAAGCATCAGTGCAGTTGTGTGACTACAGCTAGATGCTTTTAGCTGGATAAAGCAATGCTTTCTCACAATGCTGCAAAAAGAAAAAAGATATGTAAATAAATAGATTCAGGGACAATTTGTTCAACAAGGATGTATAGCACAGAGGAGATTCTGGAGTCATCTTCAAAGTTTATGCTGATGTTTTTAAAATGACCTATGAATGTCTCTCTCGTTTGTTAAGAGTCCAGAGGGATTATCGATATGATAGATTTGGGTTATTAAATTACTGTTGGAAATGTGGAGCTGACCTCCAGTGGCAAATATTTCTGTGAAAACATTGGCTAATGTTACATTCGGTGAACTTTATTGTTTCTTTTCTAAAATAAAAATAAACAATAGAAATACATTGGATGAGGCAAGAAAACAAAATAAGCCTATTTTGTGGCCCTTTCTGATAAGCAATAGAGTCTAACTGCTAACAAATGTTGGAGACATCTACTTTTAGCAGATATTCTAAGTCCCCGAGATGCCTCGAATGTAAACTAGGATGAATTTACCATCCCTTTTCTGCTGATGTTGACTAGAGCTGGTGAAGTGCATCCCCCCTGTACCAGCACCTCATTGCGCAATGCTGAGTGACGGCAGCGTGGTGGGGTCAATAACACCGTGATGGGAATAGGATCCTGGGGACAGATTTTTGGCTCAGAAAGGCAGAGTGAGTGACAGGGGAGCGATGCAGGAGATGGGCACCCAGAGCTCTGACATTTCCCTGAAATGTGCTTGGTCTGGGACCTGCATGGGGGTTTCCATCTCCTGGCTGTCATCCTGACGACCTTATTATACTGGCAGGAGCTCTGATCTGGTGAGTGCTTTGCTGTTTATACACATTCAGCACTTCCAGCAGGAGGAAGCTGGGGGAAAAAAAGCCTGTAATGAGCAGAAAAAGTACTTGAACCTGAGCCTCCTGTGCTGGGATGAGTACTCACAAGCACACTTTATAAATGAAAAGGACAGTTTTGATTTTGACCATTAATAAGCCCAGTCAGAAGAGTTCATGTGATGGATCTCTCAGTGATTTCAGGCTCTTTACAGAGAATTTTAATTCAGACCTTTACTAATGGCCTCAACATTTATGGCATTTTCCTTATGACCTCTTAAATTTCCTTATGACCTTTAAGAATAAAATCTTTACAGACTCTTTTGCCCTAGCACATGTGATATGTTTGACATCGATGTGCTGTGGTCAGATCCTCACCTGCAAAGCTGTCTGTCTTCATCAGTGCTTAACTTCTCCAGCCCTTCATGCTGGAGAAACCTGGTCTGAGTGTTGATCCTGTAGCCATCTCTAGATCTTCTGGTAGCCTTCAAGACAAAACCCTTTATGTGGCCCTTTCCCTGGGCAAAAGGCCCCCAAGGTCCAGTTTCTTAAGCCCTAAACTTCATCTTAGGTTACTAACTCCAATTGTTTTGTGAGAGCTCGTTAACCCCCCCCAAAAAGTGATAGAAAGCCAAGGGACACCAGAATAGCAGAGAGATGTTTTAAGAATAGAAAATGTTCCCTTTAACTTGAGAGAGTTAAATCAACAAAACCCTAAGCTCTTCCCTGTGGACCCTGTTCCTATCTCCTTGGAAGCATGATGTCTGGACAGTGTCCCCACACTGGATCACACATCTGTTCTCTAAGCTGTGACTCCTTGGTCATGCCCATGGAGTGGCTGTTTGCAGACTGGTCCCTTTTCACACTTGGCTTCTGGTGTTATGGCTCAGTCTGTGTCATCCAGCACTGGCCTCTTCACTAGTTACCAAGCTCTGAAAAATGACCTCTTCAATATTTCACATTAGCATGGTGCAAGAGGAGTGGGAGGCCAGATCATGAAATACAGGTTGTGATGCAAAATAACAATTGCAGTGTAAAATGAAATTGGGGTGGGAGGGGATGGGCAGGAAAGGAATCAAGGTCTACAAAACAAAGCTGCGATCACTGTTATCTGTACTATATTTTCTACTGGTGGGAAATGCTGAGATAATTCTAAAACCAAAATAATAAACCATGACCCAGGTCAGATCCCTGAATTCTGATGTTCCTGATATGTGGGAAGCGGAATTGCATCTCCACTGAGCACCCAAAGTCCATTCCTTCACAGCAAGATAGTCAGCAGTTATGTGGTCATGAATTAAAGCTGAAACAAAGTACTACTATTCTGCAGAGGCAAGCAGAATGTATTGACACGTACAGGGCACTGTGTTTTATATGCACTTAACAGCTTTCTGCCCACCACAGGCAAACACACAATCTGCTAGGTGCTTTGCCACATGCTCCATAGCATTAAGAGGAGGGGCCATTAAAAAAAAGGGTAATAACTAGGTGAGGAGTGTAGCTCTGCTTTCTTTCTTCAGCTTGCCAAGACCTGGGGAGCTGACTAAGTGCTGTCCAGGCTCGGAGTGGACGGAGAGCAGATCTGGTTATCTTATATATTGAGTGGAACTGCCCCAGGGGAAATTGCAGCCTGAAACTGGCTCAAGTGGTTTGGCACATAGGATGATATAACCTTCACATCAATAGCATCACCCATGAGATGCAAAACAAAGGCCATGCTATTGTAGAAAATCTTTCTCCCCTCTGGGCAGAAACGGATCTTGCTTCCTCACTGCTTGCCAGCTACCCAAGTTGTTTAGCAATTGTTTAACTTCACGCTGATGAATGAATGGTAAAACTGAAACAGAGCTGCAGAACACAGTTCAAACAGCAAGATAAAAAAGGATGGATAATGCATGGATAGCAGTGTCCAGAAGTGAAATGTGAAAATGCTGATAAATGAGAGCTAAGTTTTTAAATGGCAAGAAAGCAACACATGGAATGGATAAAGACTGAAGCGAAACGTAGCAGGGGCAGCACTCTGTAGCCTTGCTTGCCACATGTTACTGATTTGCTGGACATTTGAGGGATAATTTTCAGGTTTGCCATTCAGCATCACTGATGGATGCTCCTTTCTGCTCCAGAGCCATCCAAGAAGCTTGACCTTTTGAGTGCACTGCCAGCCCCACTAGAGATGGGTCAGCCCTTTGGAGTGTGCACGGGTTGGTGGGACTTTTAGGATTTTTCATAGTCTTTTCTATTATCCTTCTAGTTAAGTACAGATTTTACTTGCTAGTTTTCATTTGGATTAATTTTCTTCTTAATAGGGAGGACTAAAAGATTTAGCACCTATGTAGTCTGCAGCGGGGCACAGGTATCAGGACATGCTCTGTAAGGGATAGGGGAAAGAAACTTTTCTTTTTTAAAAGTTCATGAGTTTTTAAACACTGAAAAAGGTATTAATGTCCTGTTCTCTGCATTGTTGAGCCTGGCAGCAGTGGAAGGTAAGGACCTGTTGGCTCATCGTCATGATAAATGATGTGATGTGTTAGCTCTTTGTGTCCCACAGAGAAGCAAATTGAGTCATTCGACACGAGCAGTTATTCCCAGATGGAGCCCTGGTTGTCCACATGGCACAGCAGCTTCTTCTGCAGGCAGTGCCATGGGTGTCAGTGGGATGGATGGTTGGGCATGGGACAATTCAAAATTATCTGTAAAAAGCAGTAATCCAGAGACCTAGAGACACTTCTGTGTTGGATTGTGTTCCACTGAGTCACACATCCGAAGTTTAGAGGTGACCCTTAGATCCTCCATACTAGCCCCCGTGTACCTCAGACTGTTTATCCTCACCCATCCATCTTTGTGTGAAGCAAGAAACCTGTATTTGACTTGCACATGTCTTCCAGGAAGGCATCCAGTCTGGATTTAAAGATACCAGCAGACAGATGATCCATCACTTCATTGGGTAGTTCATTTCCAAGGTTAATCCTCCTCGCTCTGGAAATGTAATGCCTTATTTCTCATCTGAATTTGTCTGGCTTTAGTCCCTGCCCAGTCATTCTTGCTGTCTTCCTTCATTATTAAATAGCCTTTACATGCCTGGTGTTTTCTCCCCAAAGCTCCTGCTGCCCTATAGTCCAAGCATTTCCAAATCTTCAAAAGAACAAGCTCTGTGAGTGCCGAGCAAGCGTTTCCCTAGAGCTCAGGTCACTGTGACCTCATGTCCAGTAAAACACCTCCCACCTTTCTACATCCTTCAGAAGTAAAACCCCAGCATTGCCCATGGCATTGCAGTACTGCCCTCCCTGGCACTGTATACCCTGGAAAGGCTGTGCCCTCCTGGAAGTGCGTCCTGGGACCGTGCAAGCCCTTTTTTTTCTGTAGCATCCTTCTGGAGGTGCATGACATCCAGTCCCTGATCCTGGCTGCCTGCATTGGATTTGGCCATAGGTAGGACTCATTTTCTCTCACCAAAGCAAGCACTCCAGGTGACAGACTGCTCTCTCCATATCTACCATGCTGTGAATTCTCAGTTTGCACCCAGACGTTATCAGTGATATTTTTTACCTCTAATCAGAAGTTTCTAATCAGCTGCCTCATAATTATTTTTTCTTGTAATCAGGAGCTGCTGCAAGACAATATGCTGTGTGTGTGTTTAGAAAATATTTTTTTCAGTAACAGGAAAGAACTTGAAAAACCTTGAGCCAAGGGGGTTCTTTGTATCTTTTTTCTTTTAGTTTTGCCTCTTTTTTTTTTTTTTTTTTGACAGTTACATCTCCATCAGCTCCATTGGCAGAGCAGCTCCACCCCAGTCTGGGGTTGGTTCTGAGGTTACGAAAATTTACTCACCGATTCACTCTACGCACTGTGGCTTTTGTGAAATGGATTCATTTAGAAGTTTAATTACTGGAGATTAAATATATGACAGTAGAGGTAGACTGGAACATAATACTGATGCTCAGCCAACCTTGAACCCGCTTATTTGACTTGCTCAGCAAAACCCCATCAGATCTGTAGAACCACCAGACTTACCTATGTACATTTTCAGGTTGGTGTTTGTGGGAGCTGGCTTTTTCTTTTGTGATTTACATGATGTTGGAGGATTAGGTTAAAAGTATTTAAGTCTGCATTTCTTTTTCTTGGCCTTGAAAAAGTGCCCAGCTATGGATTAAAGAAAGTTAATACTATATACACAGTGGCCCTTTATACAGTTTTTTTTGCAAGATGCTTTTCCAGTTTTATTTTTCTAACAAAGGCAAAACATACGTGTTTCAGCTTTACTGTGTCATAAAAAACGATGATGGAGAAGGACATAAATATGTAATTAAAAAATATATCCAGAAATAGATCAAGATGAAAAAGTCCCAGAAGGCAAAAATGAAAGCTGTAAAATGGGGGGGAGGGGGAGCTTTCAAACTATTTTAATTAAATTTTGTAATAAGCTCAAGAACTGACCCACTCTCATTATGAGAAAGCAATCTGTGACAATCCAGATGCTTTTTATTTTCCCCAGACTGACAGTGACTGTGGATGGATCTCAACCACCCATGTGCCTGAGTACTCGTCTGCTTTGAGAGAAGCTCATGTCCCAGTCACTGGCCAGCTCCCATCTGGGAACATTTTACATGTGTCCATATGTTTCCCCTCTATTTGGTGCACGTTTGGATTTGCAAACTAATATCCACCTGTCCCTGCTGCAGAGGCTGGGAAGAGTGTGCATGGCTACCCCTGCTCCTTCAGGGAGCAGAAGGGATGTGGCAGCTCCTTGACCCGTGTGTCTTGTGTCTGATGGACCTGGAAGGGATCACAGAGTGACAGTGAGATGTTACTTTCTTCATTCACTAGAAAAAACAGGCTGCATTTAGGCTACTCCCTAGAGATACCAAAACAAGCCAAAGCCCATTACTGAGATGTTCCACCTGCCCAAACGATGCTCTCCAGCTCTTAATGAGCATTGCTGCAGGGGGGCAACCCAGAGCTCACCCACCTGTGGTGGAGCATCAGGGGTATGAACTGGTCACATGAAGCTCCTTAAAAGCACTGATGCTTCAGCCTCTGCTGTTTGCTGGTTGAAGAGGCTCCTTGGAGGCAGTCTGGGCTGCAGAGATCCAGCCCTCTCTTTGTGGGTGTTCTGGAGGAAGTTCAGCAGGTAGGTGGGAACCCTCTGTGCACCAGCATGGTCACTTGTGAAGAGGGAGGAGGCAAACTGTGAGTTTTACTGATTGTTTCCCCACTGTCTGCATGGGTGGGTGCTGGCCTTCCTTGGTACAGATGGCTTGATCTCCCCTTCCCAGACCAAGGGTGGTTGTACTTCCTGCTCCTGGATGTGCATTGCTGTGGCTTTCACTGACACCACTCAAGGCAAGCAGTATGCAGGGAGGAGGTTTGCAGGGTGTATTTAATTGCTCCTCTATTTCTTAACACAATTTAAGCTGACTGTCCCTGTGCCCTTATTTTTGTGCCTTGCCTAAAAATATGGGGCTAGCAGTTGATGTTGTTATACCACCCTGATTTCATTAGCCTGTACTGATTTAAAACAATGCAGGCTTTTCTTTCTTTAAAAAGGGGGGTAAAAAGCCAGTATGGCTTTAGTGCACTAGGTGAGGTGACACAGACCAGTGCTGGTGTTGGGCTGGATTGGAAGTGGAAAGGACTGATGGGTCCCTCTTCCTAAACTTGATTCTTGTGCCACTGCCATGGTGACACAGACGTTTCTCGTGCTCCGCACGTGTGCTTGTGTGCTGTGTGCCCCCTGAATACTGACGTGTGATTTTCTGGGTCTGTAATTAGAAAATCCTGAGTTCTTCGACGTTTTCCAGCAGTCAGGCTAACAGCTGACTTTGAGAAATGTGAAATCAACTGCTGTATCTCTGGATGCTGGTGCACATATCTCCAAGAGATGCGTTTCTGGAGACAGCAGTATACCACAACCCCGGTTTTGCAAGGAAAAACAATAGCAGTATCCTCATACATCAGGGAGAGCTCTTTCATGTGGTGAGGTCGGCGCCAGCCCCACCGTTCGATAGGAGATTACAGATCACTTACAAAGCACCAAATGCGTGAAAATTAATCGGTGTTCTGCCCTGCCCAGCTCCCTGCACCCAGCAGGTCAGGGATGGGCAGCAAAGAGAGGCTCCAGCCCCCTGGCTGGGGATGGGGGGTGTCCCAGTACCTCCTCAACAAGCTGAACCCTGACTGCAGACATGACTTTTATGGTTATTTTTAATGCATTTCAGCTTCTCACTGTAGGTTTTGGCACACGCACCCTCTCGAGGCTCTTGCATGCTGCTGGGTTCAGCACAGATCACTGGAAGGGGCTGCATTGTGACCTTTCTTTTCCTGGGGTGGCCCCTGCTCACATACAAAGGCTGTGTGAAGGATGCAGGATCACACCCATGAGCTCCATGGCTAAAGAAGAGCATGAACTTGAGACATACTAAGGACAGCTGAAAATAATTACTTTCTAACTGATCTGGTGGAGACTGGCCCTTAGAAATTATTTGATTTGTGTGAATAAGCTTGCTAGGAATTATAATCAAATATTGATGTGTTGAACCACGCTACTTCTTTCCTCAGTCCTGTGGTCTTTATGTTGCTGTGTTTTGAGCCAATTTTTACAATTCACGTCAATATGCCAAGGAAAACTTCCTCAGCAAACATAGTTCCTGCATCTGTGCAGTAGTTGGTTTTCAAAGTTAAACATCCCTGCCGTTTCACATTTTTTTAGATGCCAGCAGTGATTAGGCATTACCTTGGGCTAATTGCTTGTACAACTTCAGTTTTTACCTTGCAACCTCCTTAAAATTTACAGCTGCAACAACAGGAACAAACCCCATGCTCTAAGCAAACACAAATTAGTGAAAAACCAAAACAAAACTGGGTTTCTTTTGCAGCTGTTCATCCCCAAACTGGAGACCTACATACCACCCCCTCCATCTGAACATTATAAAAAGACACTACCCTGGTCTGAAGCAACATGTATTCAATGTCAGCCCAGAGCTTACCAAAGGCACCTTCTCCACTCAGAGAAAAAAAAAGTCACATTTATGATTAGTACTCTGGATCTCAAGGATTTTCTTTTAATGCAAGGGCTGCTGAACTCTTTAGTTAAAGGATTTGCATGAGTTTTCCTTTTTTTAATGTCTTTGATACTGCTGTTCAAACCAGATTTATGCAAACAGGACTCTACTGCTGTAATTACTGCACACACACCTAGGAAACAACAGACAGGGTTGCAAACAGGGGGAGCAGCTGAATTTTAAAGCCTATCATGCTGCAAACACTGCTCTGCTCCTGACTGAGGCATGTAAAACATAGCTTGAAAATGTTATGTACTTTGTGACTAGCAGGTAGGGTGTTTTTAAAGACAAGGCATGTGGAATGATGCCTCTTTGGGGCAGCATTGCCCAAGGGTTAAGATCTTTCTCCCCAGGATGGATTTCTGCATTAACTAAGCTGACTGAGGCCCGGGGACTGCGGGATGTGTAACCTCCCTCTAGCAAGGCAGCTGTAGCTCATGCTACATGTGTTTCCAGCCTGCCCTGGCTTCAGACAGCTCTCCTGGCCCAGGCGTTGCCACCCAAAAGAGCAAGGGATCACCTTGCTGCCTTTTGCAATTTTTTTTGGCGTGCTGTTATTAGATTCAGATGCTGGAACATGCATTAATGCCAGAGAGCCTACATCATGCCTGCGGATGTTTGCTAATCCCAAATTTCAGAGCCCTGGTCTTGCCAGAACATCAAAGCTTAGCAGAGCATTGCGGCACAGATGAGGAAATTACGAAGGGGCAGTCCGTGGCAGGTAATGGATTAGGGTCGTTCAGAGGAGTGAATGTTTGGATCAGGAAAATGATCAGTAATTACCAACAGTATGGGACTTGAGATGGTTCCAGGATTAATTTATATTTAGCTGCTTATGCCCCTGTCAGCATTTCCTTTGCCCCCTCTCCTGTATCCCCTGTGGGCATCAGTGTGAGAGGCTGCCTGGGGGAGGACCTGCTGCCCATCTTCTTTTCCTCCCATTACGGGTCTGCCTCCAGGTGCTGCTGGGCTCAGACTCTGTGCTGACTCTGGAGACTGTCTGCCCTGTTGTTAACGATGCTTCATCTTCCTTGGTATAAAAACATATGGCAAATTGGTTCTTCTGCCCTCTTTTATGGGGACAAATCCCCAAGCAAAGATCAGCATGTGAGCACAGGCACACATGTGCTCCCATGAATGCTAGTGAATGCCAAAATAAAAGTATGAAGAAGTAAAATTTGAGGCTGCCCTAGGAATCTCTGTTTTTAAAAGCATTTATTTGAGTAATTGCTAAAAGCTGTTTAAATAGCTTCGGCCAGTTTTTGTTCCTAATTCTAGGAATAGCCTTGAAACAAAATACTAAGCTGCTCTTTACTGGACATGGATGAAATAAGCATAGGCAGACTAAGCCAGGAAGTGGATGTCAGGCAGCACAGGTTGGGGGGGGATGACTGTATCTTGGCCTTTCTCTCCCCATATATAGCCAGAGCAAATAATATGCTTAAGCAGCTTAAAAGCTGCTTGAAGTGCTCATGTGTTGGTGAAAGCAGGGTGGGTCAGTAGTGGGAGCTCCCCTTGCCTCCTGTCTCAGCAGGTGTGTGTGCCCACTGGTTGGGCTGCTCGGGAGCAGAAGTGCTTTGCAAGCATGTGTAGTAAACAGATCTGCAGTAGCTAATGAAGCCAGAGCTCCCTACAATACCTCTTGCTGTGTCTTCTCTCTAGCATGACTGCTAATGAAAACCAAAGTTGCCCTACTCCTTTCTGCCCTTTTATCTCCACTTGTCTAGAGTCACCTCTGTTCCTGCCTCTCCAAAACCCCTTGACAACTCTTAAAAATCAACAGAGCCTCCAAAGCCATGTCATCTCAAAAAACCTTCAGCAGAGTTCCTCACCCCTACTCTTGGGCCGTTACTTGGGTACTGTAAATGCTGAGGGGAAGGCTCCGTCCTATTTCCCCATGGGAATCCCTTGGCTGTATAAAGGTTTAAGATTTGCTGTGTAGTCCAGGTGCCTTTTGATTTGAGTTGTGGCTGTGTTAGTCACGCAGAAGAGGAGGTAACATATTTCATCAGAGCTGCTGGGAATAGACTGTGGCCAGGAAATGAGAAAATGTGGCCGTCCCTCACCTGCATTTTCATTGCTTTCCTCCCTCCACGCTCCAGTCTCTCCTAACACGTCAGGAGGCACTCGGTGGCCCCAGAAAAGCATTTGTGTATGTGCTGTGCCCTCTCTGGAGACTGGCTAATACCTTGCTACTACTGTTATTACCAAGTAAATTCATTTCCTTAGCAAAAAATGGCAAGGCTCGTTCTGCAGTACTGGTGGCTCTAAAGCTTTGACCAGTAGGTCATTACACTACCTGCACCCCACAGCACCGGTTAGTCTGTTCATTGCTTTTCTTCCCCCTCTCTCTCTTTTTGTCATGAGCAAGAAATACGAAACTGTCCTTTCCCCTACTTACCTCATTAGGACTTTAATAACTGAAAGCACATTTTTGGCAATTAAAGTTGGCAGTCATCGCTGTTTCTTTTTGCTTTTTTTTTTTTTGAAAACAAGTCTGAACCTTTGCAGCAGCCCCAACACAAAAAAGGGGTTTTTTCCCTTTCTTTTTTGTAGAAGCTTAAAAAAAAGCAAAAGTCTGTGCCACTGTTGTGTAATGTTCTTGAGTAGAACAACTAACTTGCTGTGCAGTTAGCAAAATTAAGTTTACAGTTTTTCCAGCTGTTTTCTGTGATGCAACATAAACAATAAGAGCAATAGCCTCCTTTGGAAGTGCTCTGTGCAAGCCCCACACAACTGGATTCCAGCGTGATAAGGTTAGGTTATGCTGTCTGCTGCTGCTTGTTGTTCTTCTCAAATTTCTGAGTCAGCAAAAGCAGCGAGGAGAAAAGATATTGTACCATCACCCACTTTCATTCCTTCCCCATGCCAGGAGGAATGCAATATAATTGATGTAGGGACAACAGGGAGTTACAGAGGAAGTTTTTGTGGCTTCTAGAGGAGAAGTATTGAGCTTTGTATTGGGGGGGGGGAGGGGGAAAACCCACTCTTGTGGTGTTTCCAGAAATAAAAACTTGCTGAATAATGCAGCTTTCGTGCCTGCGTGTAAGGTGAGCTGTGCAAAGCAGGATCCTATCCATCAGCACAGTGGTGACAAGTTGCTTGGGTTGGCCCTCGCTGTGAAATGTTCCCTGAATGGGTGTAGCCATGGATGCTCTACCTGTGCTCTGGTTAGACATCAGGCAGCTCCAGTCTCAGATGAGGCTGGTGTTTACCCCGTCTGCATCAATCATTCCTTGCAGAAGGCACCAAGAAAAGGATTAATTCCCCATCGTGTGGAAGTGGGATGGATGGTGATGCGGTGGAAAGAGGATGTGTACCACTGGAGTTGGTTTGATGCTGCTGTCCCCCCTGGTCTGAGAGCCACACTGGGATAAATATCAATAGGTGTAAGAGTTGGGGATGGGGGTTGAGCTGGAGTGAACACAGTGGCATAGGGCCAAAGTATTGCCTTCAAATAGACACAAATGGCAGTGAAGCACCAGATTTAGGCAGTAAGCACGTAGTTCAAGTACCTGAGCTAATACCTGCTCCGATACTGAGGCAGTGCTCTGCATATGGGTGTGAGCCAGTGGAAAGCTCGATCAATCATGTCTGCAAGTGCTGCAGTTGTACATGCCGATGAAACATAAACGTAGCCAAGGACTTCAGCTGAAACATCCTTTGAAAAGGGATAAACTCTTCTAGAGCTCAGAATCCACTTGAGAGCGTCTTGCTGAGCGAAAAACAATCAATAAAGCAAGTCTATTTTTTGTCCTAGGACAACCATGGCCTTCTATTAAAGTCAAGGCAAAGCCATGGAGGCTCTGTACTGCTTCAGTTCCCATGGAAATCTGCAAGCTCACAATGCCTTTACAGGTCTAGACATCACATACCTGCAGACACAGCAGCTGGAAAGGTGCATTTCCTGTGAACAGTATTTTATCATTGAACCTCAAGTGGAAAAATCAGGTGAAAGATGGCAGTGCTGCTAGCATCTGATTCCATTTCTCAGTTACGCTTTATCCTCCCATGATCTCTTCAACTGGTGAGAAATGACAGGGTCTGATGCTGGTTTTGTGCCAAGGGAAATCATCTGAATCTGAACACAGGCTTCCAAAGAGATTTTTTTTGTGAATTACAAAGTTTTTCCCCTCTGTTGATGTGCAACAAGCCCTCTCCTGCCTCCCCCACACCTGTCTCTTTCTATGGCTGCAACGTCTGGTCATGCCCTGCTCCACAGAGAAGAAGCCAGGCATGTCTGAAACATTTACAGCTGTTGTTGCCAAGATACAGAAGGCGGCTCATTGGGTACGTGTGCCAAGTTATTAGCTGCTGAATGTGTACCAAGTCAGGGGCTGCAAATGTGCAGACTGACAGGTCCCTGGCTAATGAAAGGACCAAAGGCAACAACCCACATTTTCTGAGCAATTTCAAGCCATTCCTTTAGGCAGACTAAGCTGGAAGACAAAATTATCTTCTATCAGTGATGGGTAACCATGCAGCTGAGAACAGAGCAATAGCTCCGGTGTGTCCATCTAGTTGGGATATGGATCTAAGTTCCCAAGAGGCTTGTGAAGAGGGGGATTCAGCAGTTCTTTGTACTCTTTCCCTTTGAAATCTCCAGTTCTTGTTGAATCCAAGTCTGATGGAGAAAGAAACTGCTATCAAGAGTTGAAAGACTTGCTGTGCCTAAAGATATTCTAGATTTCAGAGATTTTTCTGTTCTGCATCAACACTAACTCAAGGC
Source organism: Porphyrio hochstetteri (assembly GCA_020800305.1). Taxonomy (NCBI): domain Eukaryota; kingdom Metazoa; phylum Chordata; class Aves; order Gruiformes; family Rallidae; genus Porphyrio; species Porphyrio hochstetteri. Next base: position 10,942,148 of record CM036916.1, on the reverse strand, counting down.
CTCCCAAAAGGTTCTTCAGAAAAAAAAGATTGAAAGAGACCTATTCAGGAATAAGAGAGAGCCCGAGGGCAAGGCCAGTTGTGTGGGCATTGGGAGGTGCAGGCTGAGTCACAGTGCAGGCTCTTGAATTTGGTTCTCCCACGTTCCTGACGAGCTGCCCAAGAGGCTGGCAATTCCTTATTCTGTGGTGAGTATCTCTTGGCTTTTGCTGAAGAATGCTGGCCAGAAGCTTAGAAACCTTTCCTGTTGAAAGTCTCATGAGCATCAATATGTTCTCACAAAGTCTTTTGATGAGCTGACATCTTGCAGCGTGGATGTTTCAGTGGCAGAGTCACAGCCTCTCCTAAATAAAATACTCTAACAGGCTTAGCAGCAGTATGAACACCAACTTTGATGTTCAAACACGTGTTCTAATATTGTGTCTTAGGCTTCAGTGGTGTTTTCATAGTATTATCCTGTAAAGCAAGTTTCCTGCTAGACTGCTCACGCTTTCCATCCCATACAGCAACAGACTGCAGGGCATTGAGGGTTGTAGCTAATTGAGGGGTGTATTGGGACAGAAGCCCTTTGATTGCTTTAATACCCTTAATTCACCTCAACCTCATGTGTCTATACAGTGCCCAGTGCATCAGATAATTTTATTTAGCCTGACAATGGCTACTTCCCTGTAGAAAAGTTCCTTGGAGAAATTCCTGCAGCTCTTAGCAATGCATAGTTATAGGTACTCTGTCATTGAACCTTTTTAAATAAGGTTGAAATAAACTCTATTATAGACCAATGATTCCTGTGGTGTTATCAGAACAGTGTTGTTAACGTGACACTTTATTGCTGTTCTGCCCATAAATTTAAGATTCTTAAAGTGTTTGTGCTTGCCTAAAACCCTCAGCTTCTGTTTTTCAATATACAATTTTTAATCTTCATGGTTGGATTCCTCTTGGGTTTAAACATGACCTTCAAGACTCTATATCCAAAAAACTGAATAGAAAAATCCCTCATATCTTGTTTGTTCTCTTAATTTTTATTTTTTTAAAGAAAACTGGTTGATCCTAAATGCCTGACCACTGTGAAAGGCTAACAGTGACCACAGGTGCATTACTTGTGTAACCTTTGTATCAAAACCAAGCACATACTACATTAAAAGCCATATTGTTTAAAAGGAAATTAACTTTATTACCATGGAAAATGGAAAGAAAAGCATTATTGCAAATGCAGTTCACCAAGAGAAATTCCAGATACTGGAAATCTCCTTTCCAATTGCTGCACAGGTTGATAATGGAATGATTAATACAGAAACAAAAGGAAGTGTGGAGTATTGGACTGGGGGCATGGAAAAAGCCCTCAGGCTAAAAAGTAGCTAATAATTTTGAATGTTTTCTTCAGGGACGATATACAAGAACCTAAGGATGGAAAACCTCACTCAGTGATGCTTTGAATAGGCATGGGCAGAGGAAGTAGGAACTGCCAATGCTGGGATATTCTTAGGAGCCATTAAGGTTGTCATTGGCGTGGCTCACCCTGAGACCATGAGCAGGGGACCTGCCCAACTGGGGACAATGGCAGACCTCTCTATGGGCAAGAGCAGCCCGTTGAGCTGTTCCATTTTCCTTTCTACATTGTTGTTCATTAGTATCTCCTTCCTGCAGAGGCCCCTGGACTTTGGCTCAGCTGGCAAAGGGTGGGTTTGTAAATTGATTCCTTTATTAAGCAGAATCTGCACAAACTGGTACCGGCTCTCCTGCTAACCAAGAGTCTGGTCTCTCCTTCCAGTGAGGAGGAGCTAAGCTTTGAGTCCATTTGTTAGTTTTGGCAAGCTCAGTGATTTCTTTAATCTTCCAATAAGCCTTTTTTCCCCCTCCAAATGACTCTGGATCCTTTACTAGAAGGATGTTGTAAATCACTCCAGAAGTTGGGGGGAAGGAAGTTAAGAAACACATCCAACTTCTCAGCATGTATCTGAAATACCTCTTTTGCTCCAACTGATATCAAGGATGTTTTCACAAATTGCACTCCATGTTTCTAGGAAATGGACATGAATTTAATAGCTTCCTTAATACTGCTTTTTTACTCCCTCTAGCTGGTGTGTGTGTTCCTCTACTCGGTGTTGTGTGGCAACTCGGAATCGACTGTAACTGTGTGGACACCTGTAGAAACTTGGCCTTGAATGTACTCACGGCCTCTTGGCAGGCCTTCTCCAGTTTAGCTGGGATTGAACCAGCAGTAATTGACTTTCAGGAAAGGACTAGCAATTTCCCTTTCCAAGATGAGCACCGGATTCTGGCAGGACACAAATGCATGTGCTGGAAGAAGAGCAAGGCTTGAACTTCTCTGTCAACTGGAGCTGCACAGTGAGATGGACACACAGGACAGGATGTTTCTGTTTCCCTGGCTCCTGCTGAAGTTATGTCTAAAATTTTGCCCTACTCTTTGTGTAAAGCAGCACAGTCTCAGGCTCCATTTGCTCCAAAACCAGAATGTAAAGGGCTGTAGGAGACTGCCTTTGCTCCAAAAAAGGAATGCAAAGCGGTGTAGCAGCAGCACTCACACCCAAGGACCAAAGTCAGGATCACCCCTTTGTGTTGGCCAATGCCTGACTCCCCAAAAAAGGTGGAGGTGGCACTGCCTCATGCCAGAAAGATCAGATCAGGCCCCTTGGCTGTAAAATGTTCTTTGGGATCTGCTCTAGCTGCAGGTGGTGATGACAAGCAGCTCCTTGGCTGTGCATTAAACCCAGCATCCCTCTTCATGCTATTAAGTGTATTCTTCTGGTCTGAGTAAATTACTGCTGGACATCTGTAAAACACATTTATGTGGCTAGGTTTCTGTAGACAAAGATGGGTTAGCTCTAGCTACCCTCACAGTTTAGCCCCAGGGTATGTTTCTGCTGTGGATGTCTCCAGTGACGAACAGCATTCCAGAGTTAACAAAAGGCAAGAGAAGGATTTTTGGCCTGTGTTATCCATTAGTGGCTGGAAGCTTGTGCCAAACAAATTCTTATTGTTATGGTTGATTTGTGTGTAGATATCAATGGATATACCTCTGAGAGCAAGGGAATTCTGTGTACAGGAACCCTTCTCCAGTGGTTCACATTTTTATGGCTTTCTATGCACCGCGCTGGGTATTGCACGTTATTAATATGTATGCTATCGGATTGCTGGAACCCAGGGGGATACAGTTGCTTTTCCTCATTCCTCAGGCTTGCAAAAGTGCATTCATATGTTTCAGTTTTTGCATGGTTACTGTCTTTATTGACTTTGTTGGACCATTCACAACATTGTGTTAGGCATATATGGATTTTGGAAGGATCCGAGCCTTATTATAACCTTTTCAACAAGAAAAAAAAATAGCTATTGTAACTTTGAGATGCAGCTCTCTGGATCTGTGTCCCTACGGTGCCTAGCTGTGGGTTACTCAGACATTAATTCTGTACCTGTGAACTGCAAGTATTTCAGGAACAACTACAAAATAGCTATATGCAAAGGCAGTAGAGCATCCAGGGACACGCTCTACCCTCCCGCGCAGACAGAGATTAAGAGCTCCTCTAGATGAGTGGCACAGGAATCATGCATCATTGTTACACTGAGATGCCTACACTGAAAAAAATTGATGAACATTAACAAACTTAAGTTCTTCATGGTGCAAGTTATTTTTCTAATTTTTAAAGATAATTTGAAGAAAATGAAGCATCAAAACCGTTTCTGTTGGCAAGGGCATCTTAAAACCAGGAATAAGAAATTTCCTTCTAGCAACAGCTAATACTTGGCAAACAAATGTCTGCTGAGCCCATTTGCTGGGATTATTTATGCCTTACTCTCAGTCTGTATGTGAACAATATTGCTAACATAGCACTCATCTAATTTAAAGCTGGGAGTGAAGCCATTGTATATAGTAGAAGGTATGAGTGGGGGAAATCCAAAGATATTATTTTCCAGGCCATATTTGTTTTTAAATCTGAGACATGCTGCAATCTGGTTATTCCAAAGGGGGACAGGAAAAGGGAAATTTCTCAAGAAGTATTTTTATGAACCATGAAGATAAATCACCTCCTTCAGAGCTGAGTTAGCAGTAGTCAAAGAAGCCATAATTCCTGAGGAGGGAAGGAACTCGGTGTAACCCCTGTTCTGCATGCCGGCTGTAGGCTGCACCCACAGAGCGTTTGTTTAAAAGCTTAGTCCCTCCAATACCTAGGGGAATCCTGGTGAAAGGGAGCACTAATGACATCTGAAGTTACTAATGTGCTATTAAAAACAAGCCTGCTGTTTAAAGTTGGCAGCGCATGAATCTTTTGTGATTAGAGGATGAAGAGCAACAGATAACCAGATAAAGATATCTACCAGAGCTGGCTCATAATATTTGCAGAGCACAAAGCAGAAACGGGGAATTCTGCTGCTACAAGCAGCCCTCACTTCATCTGTCCTCTAATATTTCAATTGCTTTGAGTTATGCCCGTGTTTCACGTGTGCAGTTTAAACACCAAAGGGCCAAGCAGAGGTTGTGCTTGCTTCTGGCCATCCAAATGGGCTTGAGTTTGATGCCTGTAGGAGCTGAATGCAAACAACCCTCTGAGAGCACCTTTCAGACACATCCTAGACTACAGGTGGTGTTTGCTTCTAATGCTGTGATGCTCTGCAGCTCCAGGGAGGGGTTGAGCAGGGCCTTTGGGAGGGGAGAGCGTCACTGCAGGAAAGTCCCCACATCTCCCAGTCTTCACACCCACCCCAGTCTACATTACTGCTGTGGGATAGCCTTTTGATGGGCATATTATCTTTTACAACCAGGCAAAGGGGCCCCTCTCCTGGAAGAGAACTCCTGGGGAGGTATTTCATCTGCCATCCTATCCCTTCCCACTGGATCAGCTCAGTCAAAAGGCACTGAGGGGTTAACCCTTGGGGCTCTGACTGTTCAGAGGTTGGGTGACATTGCTCAGGAATGGCTTTGCAGATTTTAGGCACCAGCAAGCACAAGATCATGTCTTCTGCTCTTTGCTGTCTGCAGCTGAAAATGGGATCTAAAGTGCCAAAAAAATCAGGGCAAAAATAGAGAACAGAAATGTGTAACTCATCTAAGGTACTAGACAGTGACAGACTATATAAAATGTTATTGTTCAACAAACACTGTCTCTAATAAACTCCATTTACTAGTGTTAGCAGCTTGGCAACTTGGAAACCCCAAACTCCAGTTAAGTAAGGAAACAAAAAGCAGAGCCATATGATGATACCCATAAACTACGCAGCTGGTTTCTGTTTTAAAAGATATTCTACTTTCCATATTAAATAAAGCTGCTTAGAGTGCAGAAAAAAACCCATATGGCTTGCTGGAAAATGAGGACCAAGTTAGAAAATAAAATTCCCTGGCCACGTACAGCCATTAGAAATGAAATTATGCTTTTTCTCTAGCTACTGTGGCATCAGAGAGATGAACACACCTCAGTGGAGCAAGGAGTGGGGGACCCTGCTGCTTCCATTCCCAGGAGATGCTTGGACCTTGGGAGATGCTGCGGTGGGAGCTGTGATGCTCAGTATCCCGATAATCTGCATATAAGGCCAGGTCCTGCATCCCTACTTACCATGGGATTCAGTAGGAATGGAGAGACCTCAGGGTTTTGCATGAATAATCTTTAGTCCCTTATAACAAGTTGACCTACTCTACCATCCTTCTTGGTGCAATTTGACCTAATATACTAGTTTCTGGTTATTCTCTAAGAACGAATGTATTTGTGAAATGAAGGTGTATGAAGCATTGCTACATTTGCTTGAAAAATATTTAAAACATCCCCTAATTAAATCTTCAGTGCAGTGAAAAAGGTGGATGCTAATTTTGCCTTTGTTTCAGCCAGTCTCCTTGAGTATTTCACATTCAGTGCTTGTCTGCTCTTTGGTAATTCTGGTATACACAATGTCCTGGAAAGCTCTGACTTCTCTGGATGGGATCAGCAGGCCAGACAGCCTCTGACTAGATAAAATTGTGGCATTGGCCTGGCACCATTGCCAGCTGTTGGTTCTGTTTTTGCTTACTGGAGTACCTGTGGCCAGGTAGAAGTAGCTGAAGTCCTCTTAGCGTCTTTCTTTGTATTTAGAAGTGTATGTGCTGGCAGAGCTTTCCTGCCGTGCTGGTTTCTGTACAGATAGATGTCACAGACCCAGAGACACACGTACAGGGTTGGTATTCTGGTGTCGTGGACTTCTGAGGTAGGCTGGAGAGATTTGATGGGAATATTTGTTTAAACCCATAGATGTCTCATATATCTCTGGAGGCTGGAAGAGGCACCTGCAAAATTCTTGTCCAAGTTTAGTTTGGGCATATGAACATTTCTAATGCTTCTCTGATGTTTTCCTCTGCAATTTCAGGTTTGAAGTCACCTTTCCTGACAATATCAGGATTCACAAAGGACTTGTGATGTGTTAGCTCCCAGTTGTTGCTCTTCTGGTGTCTGTAAACAGCTGTTCTCATGGAATCTGTCAGCAGTTTTAAAAACATCCAAATGATGTTTTACTGAAGGTTTTATAAAATAATTGTCAATGTAGAGCATAATTTTCTTCTATCATGTGCTGTCATAAGTAGCCTTTGAAGAACAGCAAAACAATTTAAGCAGCAGCACTTAAATTGGGAAGGAGTTTTGGCACACTGGAGAGCTTTAGGAAGCAAATCTCTCTAGAGGCCAGGATGTAAGTAATAACACGTTTATACACATGTGGATTAATATGGCAGAGATTAAACAAAAATAATAATTCAGAGAAAGTTGTTGACATTGCACATCAGAGTTGGAAACTATCAGTGAATTCAGAAAGAATGGTGAGGGTTGCCCAGGGAGGTGGTGGAGTCACCGTCCCTTGGGATGTTCAAGTAAAGGTTGGATGAGGTACTTAGGGACATGGTTTAGTTAGTAATATAGGTGGTGGGGGCAGCTGGACTGGACAGTCTTGGAGGTCTTCCAACCTTAATGATTCTGTGATGATCCTTCTATGCAATTCTGCACAAATCTTTGGACAACACAGCTCTCCAAAGCCTTTGCAGGACTATAATATCATTCACCTTGTGCTTACAAACTGTGAAGGGGCAACAGATCTGCAGGGAAGGTGGTGAGGGGGCTGTGGTTGCAGGATTCATCCTGTGGATGACCCAGCTGGGTGCTGAATTGGTGGCTGAAGCAAGTCTGTAGATGTTTTCCTCCATGAAGGGCTGGTTTAGGTTAAGGGTCCTGCAGCCCTCTGCACATAGTATGTCAACTGCAGTGGCAGCAGTCAGCACGTCCCCAGCTAAAGAGAGAAAAGTGCAATTGTCAAAACATAAAGTGGCATCTGGAAGGCTGGAAAGCAGAAAAGGTTGGATGGGAAGGAAAGAGAAGCAGCCTGGTGGGATTCAGCCTCCCAGGATAACTGGATAAAAAGCCTTACACATACTTTGTAGTAAAAGGCAAGTATGTGTTCAGAACGGGCAATGGAGTAGGAGGAGATAGAAAGATGTTTCATGTTTATCTCATAGTGAGGAGATAAGGACAAGGTGAGCAAGTTGATATTTTCAGGAGGAGAGACCCATTTTTCTGGATCTGCCGCCCAGGGGTCACATGAGCACATCAATCTCAGAGGGGAGGTGAGTGATGTTTCAGCTTCAGTGAAGAAGAAACAAGGAGGGATTCACTGGAGTGTGCAAGACTAGAACTGCCAGTCTGGAGACAAAAAATCTTGCTAATTACAGATCAGGTTATTTATGAAGTGTGGGGCTCCATCTTGCAGGAGCCAGTGATGAGACAAGCAGCTCTAACCCTAGAGAAATGCCTCCTGAGAGCCAGCAGCCTGGGAGATAAGCAAAGAGAGATCACAAGGAAGGAGGAACATGAGTCAAACAAAGGAAGCAAAAAGCAAACAGAAGCTGTCTGGAGGTGTGAGCATCCTGGGTCACAGTATGTCCTGTGGAGAGACCATGGAAAAATAGAACAAAGGGTGAGAAAAGGACCCTTGTCCCAAAGCTTCAGTGACTAAAGAAGTGAAAGAAGCAGAAGGAAGAGGCTCACAGTGTGGTTTTGTCAGATCCAGATTCAATAAATCCATGAGGCAGGAGAGGACTGCCAACCATTCAGCTGCGTTCGTACTTACGTTATTGAATCAACAATCTCTTCCCTGCCAGCTGGACTGTCATCTAATAAGCAGAAAAAAATCAGGCCTCAGAAATAAAATTAAGCCCATGGGAGAGCACAGGCTGGTGATAAGACACCTCCAGAACAGGTGTTGTTACCTCTTGGGCATCATGAGAGCTGCTGGCACAGAGGAGTGCCACCTCCAGTAGTGCAGGAGAAGGCATGGATGTGGTTGCAACACTGCAATACACTCAGATTAATCACAGGACAGTGGTCCCTCTGCACCTTATTTGGGGCACAAGGCTTTGCCAGGCCTTATTCTGCAGAGGTGAATGGATTCAGGGAGAACTTTGGTGAGTCTTGCTGGAACCATTAAATAATGAACTGGCAAAACTTCGAAGAGTGGGCATTAATGCACCCATAGAAACCAACAAAGACTGGATCAGCAGCCACATAAAGGAAAAAAAAAGCCTCCAGGAAAAGGAAAGTACAGTTTATCTAAGTGGAGGAACCACTTAGCCAAACACTGAAGTTTCTCACCATTATCATTACTTCAGGACAGGCCAGCTCACCTACCCGAAGCAAAGCATCCTGTGGCTGGGAGATTGAAGAGCCAGACAGAAGCAGTGTTGCCAGCCAGTTCAGGGGAGCTGGCTTTCTGAAAGACAAGCAGGGAAGAGCTGTGCCCAGAAGGACCAAAGATAAATTTTCTTCAGATTCAGAATCCTCCTTTGGCTTCCTGCTTTAATTCTTGGGATGGATGGTATAAATCAGCCTCAAATGAACAGAGGCTGAAAGATACGTAAAATATCTTAGGGTATTAAGCCAATAACAAATCAAAATGGATCAAAGCAAGGAGCTGCTGTGTGTAACACAGTCTACTGCACTGACAATTCAAAGATTAATTCTGCTCTGATGTACTTGCCTTTGCCCTGGCCGCCTCTGTGTCTCCTGGCTTCCCTCTGGGATCCAGGTCTCTCCCACAGGTCCATTGAAGGTGCTGACACATCCCACATATTCTCCTTGGCCAGGATGCTTCAATAGCTGCTCAGAAAGAGCCTGCCGCTTCTGAGGAATATGAATGCATCTCTTTGGGGCCCTCTGTTCCTGCCTGCTTAAGTCATGACATTTATCCTTTTGAACAGCCCCTCTTTCTCTAACGCTCCAACTGCAACTGGAGGGGAAAGAAAAGTTCTACATCTTCCCTCCAACAGGTAAGTGACAGTTCTTATCCTCAGTGTGATGGTACAATCTGTCTGAGATCTTAACCAGCCCAAAAACTGTCTGTCTGTGCTGGAGACACACAAAAACACAGCAGGGACTGCAGCTTCATTTCCAGGTGAGGAAAGTTATAGATGTGATTTACAGGGATTTTTTAAGAAAACTGCATATCTGTTCCCTGAGAAAGGAAGAACCTGATCAGGAAGGAAATGGGAACTGACTCCATCCCAGGGTTCAGACTGGGTTGAACCCAAGCCCTTTGCATATCTGAACGTGCCTACACAAACCCACCAGAGACTTCACCTCTCTCTGAACTCCATTTGAGTAAGAAGGTGGGCATTGTCTTTGGACCTCCAGAGTTCATGAGTTTCTCTCATCCCAGGAAAAGTGGTGAGATATTTTGAGACACAGCTCATTCAGAGAAGCCCTAGAGATCAGGAGGCTTGGAAACAGCACTTGGTCAAGCCCCATCAGAGAAAGCACCAGACCTGCCGAGGCTGCCAAGTGCAGCATCGTCTTATGGGACAGCACTGCCACGCACCAAGGAGTCTGATATGGAACAAAGAGTTTGGGGAGGGAGAAAAGGAGGTAAGGAATGAAGGTACAGGGCTGGGAGGAAAGAAGGGAGCAGCTTGAACTGAGAGGTTTGTGTATGGTGAGTAACAGGAGAGTGTTGGGGAGAGTTCAGCGTATATTAGAAGTATTTTCACATGCCTGATCCAGACCGTGACCCTGTAGGCAGTTGGCCTCTTTAGTAGGATCCGATGGTAATGTCATCGAAGGAGAAAAGAGCTGTGGGCAGGTTTCAGAAGCATGGGTTCACAGAGCGCTCGCACCTGCAGTCTGCTGCATTACACATGCAGTCCCTGGAAGCACATAAGCAGATCAAATGCAGACCTTAGGTGTGCTCTTGGCTCGTGCACTTCCAGGCAAACGGGCGGCACTTCTTTAAAGACATTGCAATGTGTTGTAAGGATAGAGCCTTGCTTTCATCGTGCCTTCACCCACATCTTTTTCATAGAGAGTTTATTTCACTACTCGACTGACATCTAACCCAATCCTTGGGGCAGAGGGAGTACAAGTTGTAGCTGACTGTACGGATCATAATGACCTTGCTCCATTACCCCTCGTTTGTGCAGCCCTTCCTCACACAGCTGTGATATTACCCGGCTGGGACTACACATCTCAATTTTCACTCTGAGTGTGCCAAGACGGTTTTTCAATACTGTGCTTTAGTCATGTTGCATCCTTTAGCATTAGTGGTAACATGGCTGTAAAACTGTGCCCCGGCATACGTCATGATTAAAGTACCACCATACTGCTCTTCTGCTAAAATAGGTACGTGCTGAACTAGGAGAGAGGTTGGATATCTCACTTCTGGGAAGCAGATCTGGGCATCTGATTTGTACCAGACACTGTTCATCCTTTGTATCCTTTCTTATTCTGTTTGCTCTTTCCAGTGTGCATTCCCTGCTGCATTAATGCTATGATGCTAGCTAAAATTGCTTCATCATTTGTCTATTGAATTAAAAGATCATCAGGGCATTAAAATGTTATTTAGAAGCTGCTGTTTACACAGATTGGTCATTAAAGATTCCAAGCTCCATTTAGCTCAGAGCTTACAAAGCAACTCATTAAGCTAAGACTGCAAGGCCCCCCATTCAGCAAAGCAACTAGCACACGCTTATGTTCCATTAAATTCAGTGAGTTTTTGGCTCATCATTTTGACTTTTGCCATTTTGTTCACTGGACGTTACAGCTGCTGTCAGTGGTTATTTTAAATTATATATCTTTTCCGATGCCACAAAAAATTTCTGAAGTTATCAAAGTCAGAGCATTTAAGGGCATTTAGAAAACAGTGTCCATCCAGCTGTACCATGAAAAAGCTGGTATGTGTAAGCATAAGCTTTATACTTGTGAGTGAAACCTGCAGTGTGGGCTGTGCATTGCCATTTGAGAGGTGGCAGCAAAGAGGCAATGACTGGAACACACCTTGACCACTGTTGACTCAAGTGTTCTTTCTGCGAGGCTGAAAAAAATTCAAGCGAGTCACAGAACACCTGCATCACTCATTTATTATGTTATTCAATAGAGCTTTTTGTGTTGGCTCCTTTGTTTCTCTGTCTCCATTGATGCTATCGTAGGTTAATTGGCACCGCTGCAAATGTTCACAGCTGTCTACAAGATGTTGGTGAGTGCATCATGTCAGTCAAGCATGCTATCACCAGGGAGATGAATTTATTTAATTCTTCAGGAAGACAGTTCTGTAATGTGACCTAATAAAATAAAATCTTTCAGCAAGCATCGGGAGAATATCCATCAGTCTTTGAGTTCAACAAAAAGGCTGAGCTTGTGCTGATACTTTATTATTTTAACAGTTACGCACTGAAATTTTAATAAAGTGGTCATGAGGCACATCTTATTCTGTTACATAAGCAAGATGCCTATTACACTTGGGATGCATAGAGCTTTTTACCCACATGTCTTCAATCTGGCCAAAAAGGGGATGAGTTTGTATGTTTTACATGCATATATGCATGGGTATTTTTTGTAGAAATGAAAAACCAGCATTATATCTGGCAGGTAAGGTGATGATTATTTTCTGAGTCACTTAAACTTTAGCCAGAGTGCCTCCAACATGTGCTTGAGTTCACTGCTGCACTTCTGTACCTTGCAGAGCATGCGCAGTCTGAAGCCATTGCTTACAGTCACTCTGGATTCAGAGCTTGTATATGCATATATTTATACAGGCTGACTTGATAAACCTCTGACTCCCTCTGCTCGTGCAAAAGAAGTGCTGTCTTTGGAGGCTGTGCTTGCAGGTGTGCTGAGGGAGGCGGGTGGTGATGGGGAGCAAGGCCATCCAGCAATGCTGCCCACCTGTTGGCCCTCAGTGGCTGTTTGCAAACCAGCTCTAACAGAGCAAGTGGGATCTTTCCAGACTGAAGGAAAGATCAAGCTGCTTTCACTCTATGATTAACATGAGTCCAGCTGTTTCCTCTGAGAGGAGAGGTTAAGGAAACTAGCTGACTGTTGTGGTAGCTCCTTTTGGTTGGAAGATGACCTGTGGTGCAATAGGCTGGGATGAAAGGGGTACTCCTGTGTTGCCAAGAGAAAGCTCAGCAGCTAGACTGCCTTATGCTCTTTCTTGCACAAAGACAGAAGACCTGCAAAGGTGTGTTCATCCCAGGTAATAGATTTGCATATATATTTTAACTGAAAACATTCATACTGCTGGCAAACTCTGCCCTGTTTTGTTCTTCTAAGGAGTCTTTGCAGAAAGTCTTGGGCTGTGCTTTTTGAAAAAAAGTCTGTTTCTGGGTTTTTTTGCTATAGGCTTTTCATAACAAAAGCAGTGCAATATATCCTGTTTAATGTTATATTGACTTACCATAACAGACTGCCTGTTAAGTGTAGCTAGAATGGAGCCATTATACCCTCTATCAAGTTTCAGAAAGTGGTAACCTTCAATTATGGCTACAGAGACTTGTTTTTCAAATGACGGAATAATTTATCTAAGAACACTAACCAGATTCATTTTTATTTAGTACTACAATCAAAAGGGCCAAACTACCCAAAAGCAGAAGCATTTGACCAGCTAGGAGATTTTCACTTTTTAAAGTCCAGCCTAAATGCCTTCATGGTGATTATTCTATGAGATCCCTGCTTAAAAGCATATTACAGGCTTATTGTAGTATTTCTCTTGAAAGATGATTATTACTTGAAGTGACAGTGCATCAATGTCAAGCACTAGTGTGCCCTCAGCATCTCTAAGTTTTTTGGAAATAATGCAATAGAAAACCTAGGCAATGTGTGTATGTGGGGGAGTAGGAAAGGGGGAAAGGAAATTGGCTCATCAAAATAATCTTACTTTATTTTTTTTTTAATGCAAGTCTGAAGAATGTCTCCTGCAAAATAGTGGTTTCCTGAATTCCATAAATCTTTCTGCTTTGGCAGCCTGTCTTAATTGTTCCTAGGTTTGAATTATTCATTCAAAATGTATGTTCTTAATGGCATTCAGTTGTGATTTTTTTTTCTTTTAGCCTTCACAAGAGAGGTGTGCAGTTGTGTCAGTAGCCTGTGCACAGCAGAGATGTGTATGTGTACAGCTTTTGTAGTAGCCATGATTCACAAACCCAGGGCTGTTTCACAGCTCTCCTCAGCAAGCTGTAATGATGTACTGTGTTGCTGGGAGCGAGTGTGCATTGGAGATGGAGGAGGAAATTTGTGGGGCAGTTTGAAGGGGTGGACTTCAAAATAAATGAGGTGATCTGGAAATATGCCCTTCTCATTAAAGTGGTGACCGCTGCAAAAACAGCAGAATCCCCACACCTTGTGTGGATTTCTTTGTGCTTTGCACAGGGGGAAAAAAAAAGGCAAAGCACTGCAGGGAGAGGTATTGATGCTCCTGCTAAAGCAGCAGTGGAATTCATGCAGCATAAAACAGGACACAAAAGGCCATTGGAAATGGGACTTGTCCTTGAGGAGAGCAAGGCTGTGTTTGTACACGGTAGAGCACACTTGTCCCACAAGTGGGTGAAGCTGGTTCAAGGCTTTTCAGTAGTTCAGGCATTTTGCACTTCCTCAGCCCTGAGGAATAAGTCACTAGCCTGGCTTCTGGGGCTCTCCTGTGGTTGAAATGGTGTGTTTGAGGGGAGACCTTTCTTTCTCTTTTAATGATGTCTCCTTCCTGTAGATAGGCAAGCAGCCGACATCCTGGTTTGCTAAGGCTGTGGCATCCACAAAATGGACAGATATCTCCCATTCCCTGTTCCTTGGGCTGCTTTTCCACTCCCTGGCAGTGCCCAAGGCAAGGCTGGATGGGGCTTTGGGCACCCTGGGCTAGTGGAGGGTGTCCCTGCTCATGTCAGGGGATGGGACTGGATGGACTCTGAGCTCCCTCCCCACCCAACCCAGTCTGTGATTTTATGGTACCTGAAAATGGGATGAGGATGATGACAAGAATGACTGTGCTTGAAAAGTCCTCCCTCCTCTATTGTAAGAGGCACACAAAGCTTGGAGTAAGCTAACCTGTAGTGCCTTTTGCACACATCTTTCTTATTTTTAGCAGACTGCCCTTTGTTCACACACATCCATCCTTTTAAGCTCTGAGAGCACACAAACAAGAAGTCGTCTACTGTCTTATTTTTCATTGTATGAAAAGTGCTATTAAATATATATTCCATAATGTGCAATTCAAGTCAGGAGCATGTTTTGATGTAATGGTGAAGGCAAAGAGCTTAGTAGGAGTCAAGAAAAAAATTAAAAGTTAACAAAAGCAAATAAAGATACGTGAATATTCCAACTTTAAACTATAAACTAATTATTGAATATATGAGGTCAGAGACAAATGTTCCCCAGGACAGCTGGAGAACAATTATTGATTAGGAGTTATAATTTACACAGTAATGCCAGGGACAATATTTGTCTAGAGTGGACATTAATCTCCTGGTAGAGCAATGCTCTTGTTCCTTGTCTTCTGCAGTAGCAAGAAAATTGATCAAATGGCTTAATACACACTAGAACATCCATATTCTGAGTTCAGTCATTTGTATTGCTATCACAAGTAATTATTGCTTATGGTATTGATTTCTTTAAAGGTCTTTCAGTCAGAGTTGACAGCCCTCTTGTATTGACCTACTTACAAACTTTGTTTTATACTAGCAGCTGGCATGCCATCTGAAAACCTAGCTGCTTTCTTCACAGACCCTATAGATTAATGACAGAAAGGTCCCTGATTCTCAATTACCTTAGCACTCCTTCTTGTGGTTTAAAGAGAAAGGGGTGCGGAAGGCAGGGTACTTGGTGTTCTCAGCCTGGCTTCTTTTCTAGTTGAAAGCAGGGAAGTTTGAGTCCCCACCCCTGTGGGACTTCATTAATACTTCTCCCAGGTGAACTTAGCCCCTCACAAAAGGGTTCTTTGTATTTTGTCTTCAACCAGCTCTTTGTTTGGGCAGATATCCAGGTCAGTAAGGAAAAAAAAAAGTCAATATTCTCTGTTGAATCAGTGGCTTTTTCCTGCTGTAAGTTTGAAAAGAGTTTCAAAGACAATATGGTTATAATTGGCCATAGAAATAAATATGTGTGTGTGTATGTACATGAGGAAGAAGTACAGAATTTGCATCAAAAACCATAAGTTTCTCTTAGATGGGAAAAAAAAGTCATTAGGGACATTGTTTCATTAAAAATGGAGAAAAAAGAAAAAGGAGGGTTAAAAAAAAAGCTACAAGTTTTTGGGTCTTATGTCACTGAGCAGCTGCCATTCTTCTTTATAGTACACAGTAAGATGAAAATTGCCCTTAAACCCCCTGGCCTGATACCAGCGTTTCTGCTGTGTGTTTGTTGCTATGGGTGAAGGGAGAAATGCAGAGCTCTCCAGTTTTAGGCATGCTTTCCCGAGGGAGAAGTTAATGGTGTGCTTGGGAGTGTCCGTACCTGTGAGTCAGGGCTGGTAGGATTCACACGACTTTTGATGTGGGATGGACTGAGGCCACTGGCAGCATCTCTGCCTTTCCTCTAGTTGCAGCAGAAGCGTTCCTGCTCCTCTTTAAACTTTAAAGTGGCTCACTTCTGTTCATTTTTCTCCTGGTCCCTCTTACTTATAATTGATATCCTGAAGAACCTCATGCTTGTAATAACCTCTACAGAGACTGAAAGCAGGTAGCTTTAATATAGACTTCTGGTTGAGCTTGCAAGAATACAGATACTGTAGAGCTCGATGGTGCTATCATGTCTCCTATCACCATAAAGCATCTTTGGCTTTGATGTGGGTGTTCTAATGCAGAAGGTAGTGAAATACTACTGCCCCCCTCCTAACAGTGTGGCATTAAAGCAGTGGGAGACACATCCAGATTCGTTGAGATATTTCAGGGCCTAATTAAGGACAGGACAATGAATACAGAAGTTTAAACCCGAGACTAGTGTCCTACTTGCCAGGCCAGGTGTCTTTCTCTAAAACAGTTCATAAGTGATTGTCTTATCCCATAGGTGTTGCAGTGAGGTTCCTCTGCCTTAATGCAGACATTTATCAAAATAAACTCTTTCCCTGCTCGTAAACTTGTGTCATCTGTAGTTATGAAAGTAAAAGGAAAAAAATGTAAAGTGCTATTGCTCAGCTAGTTTCCATTTCTGAGTTCGAGTAGACTGTCTTCTCTGGAAAGACCCTCTACACCTGAGCATGTGGTATTTTTTTTTAAAATGTTTTTTCCCCCTCCTCCTGTGCAGAGAACATGCAACAACCTTCATAGACAACCATTGTGCTCTGTTATGTTAATCTGGCACTGGGTGGAGGCCCATCAGTGGCATGTCTTGCTCTAAAGAGCAGAAAGCAGGGAAAAAAAAAAATTTAGAAAGACCCAAACAACTTGCATTTACTTCATCTCACCAGAATGTAAACTAAAGTGAATCTTGATGTTACATGCACGGATGTTGTAGTTGACATATCTCATGGCAAGCACCAAGTGAGAAGTGACGGAATGGCAGGAAGTTCAGGAGACCACAAATATCCAGCACTATGGGGTTGGTCCAGAGCGGCAACTTACACGAAAACAATGATCTAACTCCATTCTTAATTAAAGCAGTGCTTTTCAAGATATGATAGGAAGTTCGTGCTGTACTTGGACTCTGATTTTTAGCTGTGACTATTGATGCTACGGTAAAATTCGGGGCCAGCGGTCAACATGCAGGCACCCGCCCAGAGAGAGATGCATTTATTGCAGTCAGCATGCAATAAGCTGTGATATCCTGGAGCTCTTTAAAGAGTTACAGATTTCTGGATAACCAAAGAGCTAACATATGTTGGTTGTTTGCCCATGAATTGAACTATTATTTTATTAGCTAGACAGATACTCCTCTTTCACAATTTATTACGCTCTCTGTTCCTGGAGTATCTGTGAGCAGGGAGGATGTCTTCCTCTTGTCGTACAAATAAACTTTTGCAAAAGTTATTTTAAAGGTTATTTGGACTTAATCATGGACTCTTGACTCCACATTTTCTGCTCAGTATTTACATGGTGCTTAAATCAACCAATTCTCATCAGTTACATTTGTATTTCAGTTCTGGGATTTGAATGCGCCGTGTTATGGAAGAGTCAGCTGTATTGTAAAGAGGTCAGAGTAGGGAACTATGTATATGGAGATCTGGGGGGGCAGTGTTGCATGAGAAATAAGAGAAATTGTGAATGTCTGTATTCAGTAAAATGCACTGAAAAACCCCAAAGCCATATCTTTATGGGCCAGCAGTACTTTCCTCTTGCTGCAAACTGAGTTTGTGTTTGCACAGTCTGCCCGTGAAAATGTGTGCTCTACCTTCATTTTGCTCATTTAATTCCCGTTCTGAATCTCTAGTGACTTTGGGAGCAGGATCTTGTACAACATTAGCTGCAGCGCTCCATGCTTGGAATGACTTGTGGGGGCAACGCTTGACTTTACAAGCTGAAAATTCTTACTGCAAGCACTGATGCAGCAAACTGCAATGGAAAAGTGTGTAATGCTTGCAGCTGACTTTACTTTCCTCATTCTCTCTTTCCATTGCCCATGGGCTTCCTTGTGTACTCCTGTGATGAGATGCTAGTGTGCTGCATAATGAAAATCCAGTGTTAGACCCATTCAAGGATAAGTTATATATAATGGATGTAGTTGGATTCTGCTGAGTGCATCAGTAACACTACTGCCATAGTCCTCAGTGCTTTCCTTCAGCTTTTGATGGTTTTGATGTTGACAGTGAATTGTTCTAATTTCTCCAGACTTGATAATTTAAATTAAAAGTTCAAGATGGTAGGAGAATGCTCAGTGTATTTGGACCTAAATATTACTAAAATGTATATAAAAATATGTGTGAGATCTCTCAAGAAATGTAGCACAGTCGCTGTTAAATGTTACCTATTTGTCACCAATATCAGCATCTCTGTGTGCGGGAATATGTTTCATATCTGTACTGCTGGGAGCGTTCCCAGTGGGGAGTTGGAGGGGACGTGCTTGGGACAATGCACTGTTTCTAATCAGCTACACAAATGTTGGTGGATGGCAGTAGATTTATCATCTGAAATTATTCCCTCCAAGTAGGTTTTTTAATTGTAATACCAGGAAACTAGTCTCTTTTTTTCTCTCTTTTTCTTTTTTTTTTTTAAAGTTCTTTATTGAAATCATCTGGTTATACTCTACCTAATAAAACAGTAGTCTATGGCTGCTGGACTTCCTGTGAGAAAGCAGAATTCATCAGATATGTACTGACACTATAAAGGGGGATGGAAGTTGTATCAGTTGCTATAATAGAATGGAAAATATGTTGGATCCAGGTGTTGGTGGGCGTACGATGGTTTAAGCATGGGGCTGGTCACTGGAGCCATATCCACTTTCCCCAGCTGAAGATGGCGTATTTGTGTCACAGTTGCTCACGTCCTCAAGACAAAGCAGGCAGGAACACTGGTACGAATGGTTCAGTAGTATTTACTTCTCTTGCAGTCAGCAAAATCAACATGTGGAAGGTCTTCTGGGTGGAAATCATTCGAGTGAGAGGCTTGAATGTGAGCAGCCTGTTGTCTGCTGCTTCCCAGAGCCTCTTGGAAGGTGTGGAGCCACCTTGGATGGCTTGCTGTCTGGTCTGTGCACAGAGCAGCTTGGGCTTTGCTGTACACAAGAAGCAACTGCAGGTTTGGTTCCCAAGTCTGAAAATGAAAAAAAACCCAAAGAGCTGCCTTTCAGTATTTCTGATTTCACACTGTGCCAACAAACGATGACATGCCCACGTGTCACTGCCCCTCTGAAACTCCAGGATGCTCCGCTGAGGTGCAGAGAGCTCTCTTTCTAGAGCCACTTGCATCATTTAGGTCTGTATTAGGAAAAAATGCTTCCTCCTTGATTGTTCTGCATATGCTATTACAGTTGTCTCACTGTAATATCTAACAGCTCACTAATCATTCACTAAGTGATGGGGCTAATATAGACCCTGTGTGTTTCTCATCTCAGGGGGGGATATATTTACTGTTCATATTTCTATGGAGGTGGGTTTTTTCCCCTGTTTGCTACTCTGTCTTTTGCAGAAGACCTGATTAAAAATGCTATACTTAGTTCTCAGAGAACGCAAGGAGGAAATTCAGTAAAATTAAATTAGTCAGTGCTTTTATTTAGATTATTTTTATTTAACCCCTGAAGATAGCTGGGGAGAAAATTATTTTCCTTTCTTGGGAGCCAGAAAGTTAATTTAAAAGAAAAAAAAAAGTGAACATGGTCTGTCTGAGCAGTCTTCTCATCCTATTACCTGCTGGATAAAGTGAAAATGCTTCCAAGAAAGAAAGAAACTCATAGAAGACCAAAATGATGAAGACTCTGAGACCGTGAGCAGAGCAGGCTGCGAGGCAGACTGATACGGGAAAAAGTAGTGTCTGGCAGGGAGATAACAGGACTTGTGGTGTCTGTGGCCGGATTGGTTTTGATGAACAGACCGGCTTAGTGGTGTTGTCTCTATGACTCGCTGCTTAGCTATCTATAGAGGTCCCAGCAAAATAGTGCTTGCAGTTTTACACTCAACAATTTTCTCTCTCCCGCTGTGAATTCATGGCTGGAAAGCACTTGAATTAGCTCTGTCCAGGGTAAAATTTTGGTTTGGAAGAGTTGGTTTATATCAAAAACATATTTTTCCTGTTTGAAAGAAAAGAATTTTGAAAAGCCTTTTGTAACATCCATCTTAAGTAAGCAATAGATAATGTGGTGCACTGTCTCCGGCCAGTACTTTTCTTCAAAGGCACTTAAAATGTAGTAATGAATGGGCCATTCGCTCATTTGCACCTTTCTGGAGACACATACATTAGCAGTCAGTCTGGAGATGTCACGCGGTCGTGGATTCTTGCTTTGAGCTTATTTTGCTTTATTTATCCCTTGGCCAGGCCAGGCTGGCAGCTGCCTTGGGACCCGATTACTTAATTCAGTGGTTCCCAGGGAGGGAGAGCAGTCTTTTTGGTGAACGGGTCATTGAGGAGGAACAAGTTCAGGGGTTTTCTGTGACTTCCCATGAAGGCAGAGAATCGTGAATAAATGGCTCACCTCCTCTTAGATGCTGGCAGTAAAATATTCCTCTTTGACTGTGACTGCTTTGAAGTGTGTGTGTGTGTGTGTGGAGGGGGTTGGGTAAGCCTTTCCTGTACCACAAAGCAATGTGTGATTGATGGGTACTGGGAGATTGATGGTTACTGTGAAAATCCTCAACTCTGGTGGATCTGTCTAGAAATCTGATGGTTTGCCTGCATGAGGAAGCTTGGGAGACATAATCCAGGGTAATTAAAGTGTGAATTAAAAAGGGTGTTAGGCTGCACTGCCTTGTAGTTAAAGACAGCTTCAGATCTGAATAAAGCTATCTGCCCAGAGGTTTGGTGCAGTCTTTACTCATTCACTGTGAACTTGGAGTGATTTTGCTGAGTGTCCCTGCATAGCTGAGAAGCCAGTTGGATAAGCAAAGGAAAGTGCTGAAGATTCCTCTCTCATCAGCTATATTAAGTTTAGATGCTTCCTCAAGCCAATCCCTACCCAACCTTCCCCTCAGTCCTGGTGGCCTCTTTCATTTCACTGCCCCAGAAGGTCCCCTTCATCCTGTTTGCTCTGTATACATTGCAGTTGTGGAATTGCATGAACATTTTTTATGGTTAAGCTGAAGTCCCTTATGCCCCCATGTGAATTTTGCACGTAATTTTTCATATTCTTGAACTATGTCCACAAGCCTCCGGGTGCCAGTATACATCTCTGATTTTTATTTTTCTTTTCCTTTCTTAATTGCACAGAGGGTTTGTTTCTGATTTGTGAGACTTAGGAGGAACAAGCTGCAGTCCTGCATGTTTTTATATGACTCTATTCAATAGCACCCCGAGCAATATTTACAGTCCCTTGCAGTGGGCTTCCAAAACTTGACTCCTGGGCACATGCAAGTAAGACAAAATATCCGTGAGGAGCTGGCTATTAACTCTTACCTCTAACTCCAGACTAGTTCCCCACGCTGCCAGGGACAGAATGGGTGCAGGAGCTCATAGCTAAAGTTGTCACCCTGCTTTTATTGGTCTTTTTTTGTCTAGTTGAAGACAAAGTATTTTCTGGCATATGGGCGACATCTGATCTTCGAAGACCAGAGATGGCACCATTAATACAGGGGTTGTCTTCTGCTCAGAGCACAGGCAGTGGCCTGAGAGGAGTCCTCTGTGTAGTAATTCAAAGGCTGGGATGAATCTGCCTTCTGTGCCCTATGATGAACTGTTGAGGAAAGGTGTCAGAGTTGGGTTTGTGGGGTTTTTTGAGACTGCTCCCAAGAAGCCATCTATGAATCTGCTCATCATCAGGACACGTTCAGTGGTATCTGTAAAAAATGATGGAACCTCAAGCCATATATGAATAGAAGCTTCTATTAATGTGCATCAGCCCTTCTCTAGCTGAAGTCCCTGACAGTGTGTACAGGCTCTGAATCAGAGTGAGTGACATGAGGGAAGCAGCTTTTATTTAAAAATAAAAAATAAATCTTATTGTGTGGTCTTTGGGAAAACAGCTACTAATTCAGTTGTATTTGTTAATAGCGTTGCTGTTTTGAGCCTTTCGTGATATCTTCCTTGGTTTTGCCTGAACTTTTCTTTAAGGGATGCTGTATTTCCCCTGATCCATGGTTAGAAAAGAAGTTGGGGGGTATACAGTCTGTGCACACATCATCACATGTGCAGGAAGGTGCTGCATTCAGGTCAACCATGCAAAAAATGCAGTCTGTGGCATCATCTCACCCTTCCCACTGCTTACCTGGAGGAACTGTGCTGCAGTAGCTGGGACGGTTGGGGTGGGGAAACTACAGCTGCAGAGAATGGGAGAGATGCTCTGTGCTTAGAAGAAGGGTACTGGGCAGAAATATTTTATCTTTTGGTGTGGGATTGGTACTGAGAGTCCCATTCTGGCATTTGCGAGGGGTTTTCTTTTCAGTGTGTTGTGGAGACACATCTTCCTTTTCCATATTGTTCCCTGCATTTTGGTTCTTTGTCCATCCAGATGTGGCACTGTGCCAAACTTGTGAGTGATGAAAGCTGCACCCTTCTCTGTCTTGTAAAAATTCCAAGTCCCTGTTGAAGGAAAAGTCTCTCAGTGCATCAAATGTGCTCAGCCAGAAGCCAAGTTTGGTTCTCTGCTATGGATTTGGTACACAGGAGCTCACAAAACATCCTGCTCCATCCTCACTGTCTGCAATGGACAGGAGCTCTGCTTTTGGTGCTGTACAGTCACAGTCTTAATTTGTGTTGGTGTTAGCTCTTTCCCCTTGTCTTTAGATGAGAACACATCTATTTCCACCAGCTCTTTCCACTTAAATGCATCTGAATTATTGCAGAAAAAAGAAATATCTCCTATTTTGTATACTTTTAGGATAGAATTAGGGTTTTGGCCACCTTATTTATCTGTGGCTAATTCCATCTCCTGCCTTCTCATCTCTGTGTCTTGGAAAGAATTTCTCGCCACACATTGCTTGGAATGTGGTTGCTACTTTATGCCCAAATCCTACACTAGGATCCTTTTGTTGATCCCTTTTTCTTGCAGTGCTACTGCATGAATTCTGGGGATGTTCATTGAGATCTTATGATGCAGTTGACCCTAGTAGTGTGTCAGAAGACACCAGATTTTGGCTGTTTAGTGGCTGCTCTGGGAGGTGGTATGACAGAAGAGGGAAGCTGGTCCCTCAGGAAGGAGAGATGTCTTTTCTTATCTCTATATGATGAAGGTGGGTCTGACATTAAACACACAGAAGTTCAGTAAGCCCTCAGGATGAGGATGAGAAGTGACTTGGAGCTGATGCTTTACCCCCTTTTTGCTCAACTACTTCCCACTCACACGTCGTTTCTTTGCCCAGTAGAGAAGCTGCTCTTACAATATGGGAACATGCAGTGTGGGTGGCTTGGGGAACCAATGCTTGTTTGCTCCCAGTCAGACAGGGATGTGGGGAAGCAGTGGTATTAAATGTTTGTTTTAAAGCAGAGATCTTGGGTAAGGTTTCCTTTCTCACTGTTATCTTAAGTGAGGGTGAGTAACACCAACCCAATGTACGTGCATCACACAACCAAGGAAATGTCCTGTGATATGCTCTCAAGAGTTGAGTCCAATGCTTGAAAACTTGATATTTCACCGTTCCTCTTGGGAATATGGCAACAAAACATCCAGCATTGGAATATCTTGAATAAATTGGCGAGTAAGATTGCTCAGTGAAGGCAGTCGTTGACCCAAGGGCAAGCCGCCCTCCGGTGCTGTGGAGCGCTGGAGCGGCTAGTGGAGCGCAAGGGCCAGAAGATGTTGGGCTGGCCTCCTTGCAGAAGGGCTGGCTCTGCTCCAGACCCCTCCTCTCCTTCAAGGGAAAGGGGAATTCTAGGGGAGTGCCATGTACGTGGCAGAATTGGCTTGTGGTGTACAGATCCTCTGCACCTGCTGCCCTGGGGAGCTGTGTTAACGAAGGTGGTGTTACAGTCATTGTTGCTTCCTCTGCCCAGGTTTTGCACCATGTAGCTCATCCTGACCCTCACCTCTGCCCCATCCTTACTTCACTAGCTTGTTTTGTTCTCTTTGGCAATTTCCTGTGTATGTTTTAATTGATTCTCCCTCCTCCTTTTCTTCAGTCTCCTGGCTACTGTTCATCTGTCCTTCATGTATAAGTGTATATAAACAGCTGAAAAGTGGTACAGCTCCGGGTCAGAGCTCAGCTAATGCCTTCATCTTCAAAGGCTTCAGCTATCTGGACAAGGAGCTGCTAGTCATGCCCACCTTGAGATGCCCTTGGCACAGAGGCAGATACTTCTGGGTGTTGGACAGGATCCTAGGTTTTTCCCCTTGGGTTCACAGGCTGCCCTGTTACCTCTAGAGCCACTCACCATTTGGAAATTATTTAATGTGAATAATTTTCCCTCTGTGCAAGATCTTTGTTGCTAGAATGAAATAATCTTCATTTGATATTTTTTTTTCCCCTCTTCCAAGAAGAGAGTAGATGTGGTGTCTGGGTGTTGTATGCACACTTGGTGAGAGGCCATTCTCTGTGCTCCTTCAAAGAGGTAATTACAATTGTAGCTTATAAATCATTGGGGAGGTATAGAACTGTCGCCTCCTAATGTAGCTTTTTGCAAATGAGTGCCTATTATTTGCTTCCTGGTGGTGTAATTGTATCTGGTCTGAACTTACCATACGGATTGCATACTGCTGTGATTATATATTTGCCTCTCTGAGGCTGCCGGATACACAAAGGGAAGCGTGTGTGAGCTAACCTCTAGCAGAGGCTCTACAATTGTGGTTTCTTTCCCCTTAATCCCATTTCCAAGCAGTGGTATTGCTAAGACAATGTTGACCACCTGAACTATCTCAGCAGGAGAGCAGACAGTCATGTTAAGTTCCACTTTATTCTGTGGGGACGATATGTACACCAGTTTGTTTAGCTAGTGCAAGTGGCATCGATATTGTGAGGGGATAAACCACTGCATTTTGGCTACAACCTAGTGTAAGAGCCATATTAATAACTACTACTGACACTTTAAGGATTAGACACAATATGGCTCGAGTTTGAACTTAATAAAAATCTGGGAGCAAGCTGACAGAAATCAGTTCTAGTTGTGAAATATTGACAATTGTTAGTGTCATAAAAGGGATTGACTCTGCAATGCTAAACAATGCTTACATAAATGAGTAACGCCAAGGAACTGTTTTGCTCACAATATTTCCTCTCCTTACAAACAGAGGAAGCTGTGGCTTTGGGATTAGCCATGCTTAACATGGTATAAGAACAATACTATCTGTATTTTTGGCTGGTCAAACTGTGGTAGGGAAAATAATCTATTGCTGGATTTCTCTCTGAAATTGGCATAGCAGAGAAGGCAACCTTGAGACAGATGCCATTAAACCCACCAGCTCCAGGACTGGGGAGGTTCTTCCTCTCTTGGATGGGTTCCCTCCTCTGCCCACGGCAGACTCGTGTTGCTGTCCCTTGGAAAGAAAGGAAAACCTTCATCCTATTTGGTGATAGTGTTTGGTTGGGGAGTTGGGTTTTTTCCATTTAAATTTTCCAGTTGCATGCAACCCATAGAAGTCACCAGTAAAATTCACATGAAGGTCATCATTTAGCCCATTTTTAAAAAAAAGTTATATCACATCATTGTAACTTGAGAAACTCTGCGGTATTGTTATAAGATTTCCATGAATATCCATTAAATATCCAAACAATGCTGTTTCTTCATATCTGAAGTGAACTCTTGTTAACTTTGTTCTGACTTTTAGTTATAATCTTGGAAAATAGGTTGTTTATATTATGAAACTTCAGTGTCTTTCTGCCATTAATTTTCATATCTGAAGTTTCTCTGGCCATAGTGTTTAGACATTATGTTTAAATCCACAAAATGAATTTTTTGAAGGATCTGGCATCTGATTTAGCCTCCTTATCTTCATAGCTGGTTTATTCCTCAAAGTCATAGTCAAGTATACTCAACTTGATGGACTTTCAAGATTAGCTTCCCATTGCACGATAACTGTCACTAGTTTCCACCATCTTTACCATTTTATACTCCATAGAGGTAATACAGTGTTTTCCTACATGTTTGACAGTCCCCAGTGTCTACATGTTGCCTCTGTGCCCCACCCAGCCTGGTCACCTGTTGTCCCTGTTTGATTTTGGGTCCCCAAGTACCCATTCCAGCATCCAGGATTGCTGGAGACTGAAAATTCCTGTGCTCAGGCTTGTTATTCAAAGTGCAAAATTGCCTCAGTCCATCTCTGAAGTGGTCCTTTTGTCCACAGCTTCACCCAGACCAAGAGCTGTTGGAGACACAGTTGGGTGAGGAGGATGTTAGCCTCTGCTGTGTATGATTTTGCCAGTGTTGTGAAATCAAGTCTTGCAAACTGACTGCTGTAATTGTGCCTCATTGTGAAATCAAGTGTAATGTACCCACGTACGTGCTTTGTGTTGTGAAGGGAAATGCACTCACCAATACATTTGAAACCGCCTGGCTTTGTGTGCAGTTCCCAGAATCTTTTCTTACCCTTCACACATCTGTGTTTTCCTTGCATCCAGGCTATGTGGTTCTATGGAATCCATGAAGGAAACTTTTCCATGGGGAAAAGTACTGTGTTCAGTGTTACCTATAATTGAAAAACAAGACAAAGTATGCTAAGAGCAGAAATGTTTTGCATGTTTCTAGGTGTTAGGAAGAGGGTAGGAGGGTGTACACCCTAAAAAGCATCTGCATTTGTTACATGCACATTGCAGTATGAATGTAATGTTCAAACAATTCAGATAACTTTATTGAGCATTCAATTATCCTGGCTCATGAGAAATTTTTGCAATTAAAGTGAGCTAGTAATTACCCTCCAAGTATCCGTCAGTGCTCCAAGTAGCACTGAAGTAGGATTTAATGGCTCATATGCACTGTATGCCTCTCAGCATGACAGCATGAGTTTGGCTTTGCTCTTGTTATGGTCTGTCTCAGTGTGTCAGTGAGTATTTGGAAACTGGAGACAGATAAATCTTTCCTTAAATAAGTAGTTAACATAAGAGAGACAGCCATGCACTTTGTAAGCTGTTACTGCAACTTTTTCATTGGACTGGGGAGGAGGTAATTTGGGGTACCTTAAGACTATGATTACACTGGGGTCCATCCATTAGTTCTAACGTATTAAGTAATGCCGTTCTTCATAAAAATCTCACTTTTCTGCCCCTGTGTGTCTCCAGTTTTGGCACTTTACCAAGGCAGGGGTGCTAGCTTTGGCACCTCTATACCCCTCTGTGCCAGTGGCCCAGGTATTCTGCCAGTGCCCTCTGATTTGGCATGAAGGCTTCTCTTTTAACCTGGGTTCCTGTAGTTGGACATCTGCACTCTTTTCTTACTTCCATGTTTTGGGGTGATATTCTTTTGGCTAGAGTTTAAAATCCATCGAAAAATCTGCTGTGCCTACTGATGCCTAAGGGGGAGCTTTTGGGGCACTCTGCATCTTTCAGAATTGGTTTATTTGCATATATGTCTAGAAAGGAACTGAGTTCTTCTGGAAAAAACAAATAAAAACCCGCAAAACAAGAGAAAATCCCACTTAAACTCATAGGAAAGGTTTAGCTCCTTGACTTTAAATAGAAAAAATAAAAAGCTTTAATATAAACTCTGAACTTCACCAAAACTTGTTTACCGTTAAAACTTGCAATTGCCAAAGCTGATGTAGAGGCATAGTAGAGCCATATAGCACATACTTTAAAGCAATTTACAGTGCTGAGAATCTAATAAAGGTAGCTGACAAGATAATTGCCAAATTATATGAATGCATTACCACCACTCACACACAAATGCTCTTTAATTATTTTTTGGCATCCGAGAGAAGGAAGAGAAATGCTGAGTTAATAGACAACATGTAATCCATCTGTGTTTGTTTTGGTGCATCCTGGATTTGTGGAAGATACTGACAAGAGACGTTGCCTGGGGTACAATGACCTTTGTGCACAGGAAGAAAATTGCCACTCGCTAGACTAATAGTGTAAAACAAGAGAGTTGCTTGTCTTTGGATTATGACCCGGTCACCTAAAGCATGTGGGAAAAATGTGTTCAGATAAAGGCTACAAAATTGTTAACACTTTTAATTATGTTTAGATTACAGAGCATTATACAACTAGCAGTGTCCGTGTTATTGAAAACCTTATCAGCTGCCATTCAGTGAATGGCCCCACTAATAAAGTGCTTCATGGAATTTCTGCATGTATTTGTGCCTGGTGTTTGTCCAGCCACATCTCAGGGGTTTCCTTCTGAGGCATCCATCTGATCCTAATCCCAGCCAACAATAGCCATTTTACTCTATTATGCTCTATCACATAGCAATTAAATAAATCAATTCCTTGCTCTCATTGTAATTGTCTGTGTAGGCACCACACAGATGAAAATAAGAAAAATATTTCTTGCTTAGACAGTCATCTGAGATGTTGTTCAGCCACTTGTCTGTTATGCTTTCTTGATCCGTTTAGAAAATGACTTGGAATTACAATGAAATGGAACTCTTTACTAGCATCACTGTCTGATTTCATTTTTTTATTTTAAATTAAGCTGGTGGCCTATTCTGTGAAGGGTGAAGGTAAAATGTACTTCATTTATAATACTCTGTTCAAAGCTTGCTGCTTCAGATGGTAGAAACAAAGGGTGTAATGAAAACTGACATAAATTAGAATAGGAAGTATTGGTTGTGCATTTCTTAAGGATAGGATGGATAGATGAATAATTCTTCTTGTGAAAGATAGCTCACTGGCAGTGCAGAATAGCAGGGTAATGTGAGCACGTGCCTCTCCTGGCATCATGCATCCAGCATTCCCAAAGTATTCTGTGGAACCAAATTAATTTGGCAACTTGAAAACCCAAGTTGGAGGTTTGTTACTGGAGAAGCCATCAGTCGGGGGTTGGGAGGGGATTTGCGGTTTGCATTGCTGCTCTGATGGGCAGGGGAAGGGGATGCAGCAATGGGAGACAGGGAGGGCGAGGAGCTTGGAGGAGAGGGAATTCATCTTGTGATGGTGCAATGGCCTCATGCAGAGCGTGGTCCTTATCTGTAAAGACAGGTTGAGATCGTGCACACAGGGGGCTGGAGATACCTGGCACAGACAAGTTCTTTGGGAGAATAAAAGGGGTAATCCCTCTGCTCTGCAAATCAGGGGAGTGATGATGGATAGTAGATAACTGCTCACCAAGAGTTGGTTGGAAATCCTTTCCTCCCAGAATCCAAAACCACGGACTGTTTCATGGCCTAAATCTATTAGTCTAGGTTTCTGTGTGAAATCTTCCAAGAAAAACAAAGGCTTGTCCTGAGGCGTTATTTGAAAGTCCTGATTTTGACTTGTGGGGATGGGAATGTGCTTGGAAAAAGCTTTGGGTGGTGATTGTTCTTCACCAGCAGTCAGGAGGTTGCACTTTCTTTTTTCCTTTTTTTTCCCCCACAACCCTCCCCCCCTCCCCACCGCCCTTCCCCTCACTAAACCACTTCACTGTTTTTCCAGCAGCATGAGGCAATCACACCTTCAGTCCCCAGCATCATGTTCTTTGCAGATAAACGAAATTTGGGATGGGTTAAAATAACAGCAGGATTTCAGGTCGCTGTAATATCTGGAAGAAATTGTTCAGAGGATTTGTGCTCAGTCCAGCAGCCCCGGGAGCCAGCGCAGGCCTCAAGCGTGCTTGCCACCAGCCTGTTTTTGGGGTGAGCTCCCAGCAGCTGGCTTAACTGGGCATGCAGATTCAGTGCTTTCTTGCCCGTGCTTATTGAATGCCAATGTTTTTTATCACACAGCAGCTGGCTGAATTGGTGTAGGCACAGCAGCAGCCCAAGATGAATGCCCGGCTTCGGTGCCATAATGCTCTGGCAGAGCGGTGTCTCTTCCTGCCTGTGCTCATCTGTGTCCCAGCTGGGGTTACCGCAACCATCAGACTCCATGCAAGGAAGCTCCTGATGACAATGGAATTGTTTTGGCTAAAAATACCTACTTAGTTTTCAAGGTATGGAGCTTCCAAGAAGGTCTTTTGTTTGTTGTTCTCGGTGTCAGACCTTTGGGATGGATCTGTATTTATAGCTGTGGACAGCACATCTATTCTTGCTAGTTAATCATGCTTGGTCAGCTCTCTGATCAGACCTACAAGGTTTACCCCTGGTTCAAGCACATGGTGCAAGTTAATTGGCTACCAAGGTGCTTTTCCTGCACAGGATTTTTGAAACCAGCTTCTTCCTCAGTTTTGCTGCTTCCTACTGAAATCCAATTTCCACTTCCATCAATTGGCATCAACGGGAAATCTACCTCTCTGTGTTTGGCTGTATTAAAGCAAAGCCAACAGCTCTCAAAATAGCATACATCTCTTTGGGGGATGGTAAAGAGATGTTTTTGAACACATTATATTAGCATTGTCTCCAGCACAGAACAGTTCATCCTTACATTAAGATTTTATGCTCACAGAAGTATGGCTGAAGAGTATAAGCTGTTCTTTCCAACAGAATCGATCCGTTGGGGTACTTAAACACAGGCACCCCATGGCCACCATTATATAACGAATAATATAACTGCAGAAGCTTTACCAGAACATAGGTACTCACATGATCTTGATCTGCAAGTATTGCCTCAAGAATTGTTTCTAAGGCATGCTGTCTTCTGTGATCATCTTGGTTTGCAGGCTCGTCAAGCTGAGCTGTACTGTGGTTGATGGGGAGCAGTAAGAGCAGATTATCAGCCTTAAATAAAACTCATACCCTTTCATTTACTTTATTTCTCCGTATTTTTTTGTTAATCAAAAAGTGGGGCTGAGACAAACATGGCCTCAATGTGTGAAGATCTGTGGAGGGGGAGAAGTAATTACTGCGCAGAAAATTTTCAGAGTCTTCCCACACAAAATTTCTACTTTCAGAAATCCTCTAAGTATATGTTTTCACTCGTGGTTTAAATAATCCATATATGTCACCAGATTCTGGTTGAATTTTGCCTTTAAGTTCAACAGGCCATGTTTTTACTCAGCAATCTTGTCTGTTGCTAGTTTTAAACTACTTTCCAATTATGAATGACTCATTTCTCATTAGGGCTTTCTTATCTCATGGAGTCTCTGAATCAGATTTCACTCCTGTGCAGTTAAGCATTTAAACATGCTTAACTAAGCACATATTTAGGCCTTAAAACTAAGGGTGTAAGTGAATATTTTTCTCAGATATAAATGACAGCAAGTTCATGCTGATACTATTTTCTGAAGGGTTGAGTGTGAGTCACTTTATTCAAGC
Source organism: Porphyrio hochstetteri (assembly GCA_020800305.1). NCBI lineage: Eukaryota > Metazoa > Chordata > Aves > Gruiformes > Rallidae > Porphyrio > Porphyrio hochstetteri. The sequence continues at coordinate 10,911,103 of CM036916.1, read as the reverse complement.
GCCGCAGCGGTCCCGAGGTCTGTGAAATCTCTAGTGCCCGTAAAGTTAACCTTGGATAAGTGGCTGTGGCATCTGGACTTTGGTTTTGAGACCATATTTTGTAAATGTAAACATTGTCTTTCATTAGTATGCTCCAATGTTTGCCTAAAACGTTGTTTGTGTGAAATTCCTAACGGAGAGTTTTGCTAACAAATTATACTCAAGGAGCAGCAAAATTGAAGCAAACTCATTGCAGGGTGGAGTAAACGCACACAAGAAACTACAGACAGCAACCATCCAGTTTTCACTGACAATGTTTTCATTTCAGCATTTCAACATTTCATTTGTGATTTAAAAAAGAGTAATCAGAGTGCAATAAAAGCCAGGCTAGAATGTCTCCTTGTCTTTGGGGAGGCAGCAAGTATGAAGACTCCCTTGCACTCATCATTCATTTTCTACTTAACCTGCATGATACTTCAAGTAGTTACTTTGCTAGCAGGTAGAGTAACAACTGATTTAAGCTGTTTCTGAACTATTTCTCTTTAGCTGTAACTAATAAGCATAAACATTTGCTGTGTAGTTATCAGTAAAATATATTTTTCTGCAAGTACCAATAACAAACCAATCCCCTAATTAGGATATAAACCAGCTGGTGGCATTCACAGAAGCATTTTGCTTTGACAGATAACTCAGAGCAGAGGACAGCGGTATTTTCATTTGGTCCCTCTCAAAGCAACAGGAAAATGGAAAGAGAGTTTTGAAATTGTATTCTGCATGCATGTTAACTCCCACATTGTTTTCTGCCCGATATTATAAACAATATGTATTTGAGAGGGTTTAGATTTAATTGTGTTTCAAGTACTGTAGGAAGTGATTAAAGATATTGAACATTAATCTCAGAGTGGTACATCAGCAGCACCTCCAGCTTGTGCCCCCCCCCCCCCCCCCAAGTTAAACCCTCTGCAAACACCAGGGGTACGTAACCTTGCTGCTGCTTGCAGATTGCTCCCTAAAAATTTCATCAAATGCTTGTCTCTTTCTGATGTCTGCCTATGCAGTGCCTGTCAAGAGTTGGAAAGATAGATTGGTGTTGAATAACTACTGTTTGGATCCAAAAGGCTTTTAATAGCTGCATTACAATCCCTAGGAACTGCTCAGGGATTCTTTAACTGTAGTTAATGAATGTGTCTTAATGATGAGAACAAAATAAAATCAGGGTGGGCTGAACTCCTCCAAACGGTTTGTAAAACCTCAACGTGAGATCGATTCTATTCTTAACTTAATTCAGCAGTTTATAAATCAATATGCGAATGAGGGTGATAGGAAGATAGGGCTTATAGTCAGCTGCTTTCTCATGCTTTTGAGAAAAAGCAGACTCAAATTCAAGGCATCTGTTGCAAAACTAAATGGATTCTGGTTGAAATTTATTTCTAGAAAAGTTGCCCATTGGGACATTCCTGCAGTAACTTGAATATTTATTTCTGCTGTGAGACAAAATTGCCTCTGCTTTGGTTTTGATTTCTGAATGTCTGAGGGCCAAATCTCAGTTAATTTTGATGGGTATAGCTGTTCTCATTTACTTTGTTACAGAAAACTTTGCTTGAGATATCACGTCAAGGGAAAGATTTCTTGTAAGGAGAAGACTTTAGATGGGTTTGGTTTTGGTGGGTTTAGGGATTTATTTCTTTTTTTTCCTTGTGGAGATAGGGTCAAACTACAAGTAGAATACAGGCAGATACTCTGCTGGGGCAGGTAAAAAGCCGAGTTTAAATAGTTTCCTCAATAAAAATATGCGGCTGGTCTAGTGAATGTTACTGGTTTTTTTGCTCAAGTTTCTGTTTCTTATGGGTATAAGGATATTTTATTAATAACCTAAACATTTTCATTCAAAATAGTGCTAGTGGCCCTTGTTGGGAGGATGAGGACTTCATGATCTGATCCTTCACTGTGGGCTGAACTGACAACCAGTATGGGGAGGAACATAAACGCTACCTCTGCCCGGTTTCAAATGACAGAGATTTGGGGTTTTGTGTTTTGGGAGGGGTTATTTTAGGGAAGAAAATATTCTATTTTGACTGTCTCTAACTTTGATGTACTTTTTATCAATGTCCACAATAAGGTCTTTTGTCAGCAATCATTGTGCTCTTGAGGGAAGGCTGGTATATGGACTCAATGTGGTTGGACTCAATGATCTTAAGGGTCTTTTCCAACCCCGGTGATTCTATGATTCTATATGGGTCTCCTTCCGTGATCTCCCAAAATACTCCACAAGGCTTCTCCAGTGTCATTTATTGTATGTTGCAGAAGGTTTTTATGGGAACAGTGGTATGTGGATAGCATAGGTGCACATCCCTTTCCATACCTCATTGCTGTGGATCTCAATGTGAGAGTGGTGAGGCACCTCTATAGTGTTGTTATTTTAATACAGAGGGTTGTAGGGATTTCAGGATTTTCAGTCCGATTTTGTTTATTAGCACTTTGTCTAGCTACTTGCTACATGAAATAATTAATGTGATTTGGACATCTATTCAGGAGAAGGCTTTAAGTTCAACTTTTAAACTCTTTAGTTTGTGTATGGGAAATTTTTTCCCACTAGCTTTGCTTTGGGCTATTAGCCATAGCTGTACCCTGGCCAAACATTTTCATGAAGCATCAAGAATTTACTGAGTACATATGTTCATTTCTTTCCCGTGGGACTACCTTTCTCCTGCAATCCAGCCTGGAAAAGAAACTTACCTCTAAAACGACCTTGACATTTCCCACATTTCCTATACTTACACTCTTGAGTTCTTCAGGAAACCAGCACCAGTGGGGCAGTGTACAAAACTGCAAGTAAAAATCAACTTTATGGTTGTAAAACTCTTATATAAAAACTCACAATTTAAATACATGTGTGTGTTGGACATGTGCCAGGAGACAGAATAGAACTAGTTAGCAACTTAGTTGGTATTGAGAAATCTTTGCTCCTTTGTTAGCGTTGATATCGTGTGCTGATCTGAGCTTTAGAAACTTGGAAACAAAGTTCTAATCCTGGAGGGTCAGAAGCAGGAAACTCAACTGAGGCATCTCCTTATGGGTCCCTTCCAACTCAGTATAGTCTATGATTCTATGATCTCTGTCAGCTGCCTACTTAGCCCCAGCCCTCAACAGAGAAGTGTGACCAGGCTGCGGAGCTGGATGTCTCATACTTGCCAGAATGGATCTATCAATAGATTTGATTATGACTTAAAGTTGTTGTTTCTTCAGAGAGGATGGGACACACTTAAATCTGTATTGTCTTCTAGAAAGCTAACCTTTTTTCAGTACCAGGGTTCCATGAATGTTGGAAAGAGTGGCAGAGGCTGAGAGCTGATTCAGCTCACAAGGGGGTAGAGGGATGCATCTGGGGGAGCTACCCAAATAATTTTGCATGGTAAATTAACATTCAAAGGTTCTTTCGGTGTGGAGATGAGCTCTAAAGCCTGCTGTGTATTTGAGCAGTTAATTTCCATTCTATGGTGTTGTGCAACAAACATCCTGTGAAACTCCTTACCTTGTTTCTCAGATCAAATTCCTTCAAATATTTCCTTTTCAGTTTTTTTGAATACTTCCTACTGATACAGGATGGTGCATTGATTGCTTAGTTCTAGAGACACAACAGTGTTTGCTGCTGGGCCTTACCTGATGTAGTGATTTGTCATTATGTTTGTCCTACTCATTGAGACTGGTGAAAGTGCCAGCCAGTAAAAATAAGGTGAAACCTGTTGTATTTTTAATGAGGTGGGTTTTGCCCCCTGATGTCCATATGTAGGGTGCTCGGAGTCAAAAAGATCCACTTCATATTGTTTTTTAGCCAAACAAACCAAACATGCTTTGACTTTCAACAGAAGACAGGAGACTCTGAAAGGACACAATAGTAGTCAGCCTGCTGATTCTTCTGACTTCATCCTCCAAAATCCCATCCTTTGCTATTAGTTTCCCAGGAAACCTAGCCTTGCAACACGCCAACCTCTTTCTCAATTAGTATCTCTGAGTTATTTACACTATTTAAGGTTGCTCAGCTTGAAGGAGATTTTTCCAGCAAGGGTGGAGGGCTCCAGCTGCTTAGGTCCTTGAAGAAGTATTAAATTAGATAGTCAGAAAGCATGTAAGCAACTTACCCATCTTACCTGAGTATGACCTGGCCTGCTGCTTAGTTCAGACCACGTTTACGGCAGAGCTACTGAAACTCTGCCTGTGCAGCCCCCCTCAGCATACCTCCTGGGCCCATGTACTGCGGTGTGTTTGCGTAGCCCTCGCGTGCAGCTGTTATGCGACTTCTCTTTTTCCTAAGAAAAAATTGTTTAACTTTTTCTGCCTGTTTTAACAGGGTGCTACGTTAATATTAGCAAAAAGGAGGTTGCTGACGAATACTTGTGAATGTGAAGCAAAGGTTCTCGTGGGTTTGGGTTGTATCTTAGTTGGCTAGATGTTTTGGAATGAAAGCTTGATAGAAGTGAACTTTAACATGGACAGCATTGCTTTTTCCATAGTCATCAACTGTATGCTCTTTCCCTTGAATCTCCAGGGGCTCTTGTCAGTGTGTTGGTCCCAGTCACCAAGCGTGACTTGGGCAAAGACTGAGATCTGTGGGTTGGAGTCACTGTATTAGTTCTACCTTCTCCTCCAACTTGACTGATCACCAGGCAGCATGCAGATGTTTTCAGGTAACCCAACTCGTGGATGTCTGGGCATCATTTTGAATGTTGTTGCTTGTGGCATAATTTTCCTTGTGTGCTCAGGGTCACTGGTCTAATCTTTCAGGAATCTCAGTGTAGTATCCCTGGGGTTTGAAATCAGTAAACTTCCTTGTTTTGTACCAGGGGAAAAAAAAGTCCCTATCTTTTTCTATATATTTAAGAAAACAAAAAGTAACTCCCTAAGAACGCCCAAATCTGCTTTGATTATAACTGCTACATAAGCATTCTGTATAACAATGTGACAGATGAAGCAATTTGGGGAGTTGCAATTTGGGGAGTTTTTATTTGCTATTCAGCTTGCAGCAGGAAGAAAAAATTTGATGGTTTTGTCCACTATTTTGTTGAGGGCTGTCACTAACAATGATAATAACGACAACGTGACAAGACCACATGTGCACTTAAGGCAGGAGGAAAAACCAAAAAGCAGGATAAGTCAATCTGTAGATTTAATTTTCATGCTCTTGCAGTCTCAAAGGACTTGTATGACTGACACATGTAATAGCAAAAACCTGGATCTAAGGGTCTTCCTCCGCTGACCCAGCAAGCCTTTGCCAAATCATGATGGTTGCCTGATGCACAGCCTGAGTGTCAGCTGAAGAAAAAGAAACACCTGGGATTCAAGAGCTGAAAAAGACATTTTAAAAAGAAATACAAGCTGAAGTGGAAGAAGGTTACAGGCAAAAAGCAAAGATGGGGCTAGCTAAAATTAATAGTATGGAGGAGCAGACGTCACTGGTGATCAGGCTGCTCCTCCCTGGTGGATTACATGGACTTCTAGCCTGGGTTTTGTCACTAGCAATACTGTGTGGTTGCGATATTTCTGGTTCAGCCCTGGATCATGTCTAAATCCCCATCGTGCAGCAGTGCTCTGGGCAATGGGCAGTCCTCTGCAGCTGAAATGAGGGCCATCTACATCTGGGTGCAAGCCCCAGGTGAGAGGATGCACCAGGGAGCAGTGGCCAGCGAGGAGAAAGGCTCTGCTGCCAACCAGGAATGCCCCAGAGCTGATCTGCAGATTTGAGCTCCTATTTAATGTGATTTCCAGCACATATTTAATCGAGTTCATGACTACGGCTGGCTCGCATTCTTATGTCGCTTTTATCTGGATCTCTCTTCTCTCACCCCATAAAAAGTGCTTTTTATGAAGATGTGGAGTAGCCTACTGCACGAGTGACACATCACCTCCTGAAATCTAATAGAGCTGTCATCCTCATGTCACTGTTGTTATCTGTTAAAGTGATCAACTGAACATCTGTCCCTCTGTATTTCGTACAGTACAATCCGGGCTGCCAGCTCCCTCCACCCAGCCAGGTTCCCGGAAACGCTGAATTTTAAATGCTTTTGGAGTGGGAGGAAAGAGGGAGTGTTTTTTCATTTTTCAGTCAGCTGCATCTGATAAAACAACAATTTGTAGCACTGGGTAACCCCAAACATGTAAAAGCTCGTTTGTGAGCCATGCTGCAGTATTATAAAAAGGACTGGAGCTCTTCAAAACCCAGTCGATTGGAATCACATTGGACCCAAATTTGGCAAGAAAACCACCTATTTTCAGTGCTGAAATCTGTAACAAACTGGAAGTAATTCTCCATTAGCATGGAGTTCACATATAGCAAGGCTTCTGCTTCCAAAGCTGAATTATCCACAACAGCACAGGCTATTGCTGCTTTTAAGAGCAGGCATCCAAAACAAAGCATGGCCAGTTCCAGGTGTTCAATGCTGTAACGGGGGCCAGGTTTTTTTGAGACATTTGGATATGTTAAACATCATGTTGAACTCTTCTGAAAAATCTGCTCCCCTCTTAGCTGCTATAGAAAGGATTTTTACTAAAACTAAACTAAAAACAGACCAAATTTTCTTATTCTGAATGTTTTTGGAAAGTCCATTTTTTGCCAGGACCTGTGTATTTGGTTTCATGCTGCCCACAGGAAAGAAAAACAAAGAGCTCAAGAGTCTGGACTATCAGCAGAAAGCTGGAGAAAAGCAGTGATGGAATGGAGGGAGCAGGAAGGGGAGCAGACTGCAGGGCTTAGTGAGTCCCTCTTCCCCTATGTGCTTGGATAACACAGCTTCATCACATGCACCTCAAACTGAATTTCATGTCCTTCTGATGAATGAAGAGCTGAGCTGAGCAGATTGCTATTAAAACCAGGCAGATTTCATAGCATTAGCTGTAGGCTTGCAAACAGAAAATAGCTGACTGTTTTTTTCAGGGGTTTGGGGTTTTTTTGCTCTTGTTTTAATGCTTTTTGCCTAAATGGCAGCAGGTGTTCTGGGCTGTCCTGCCAGTGCTTCCATATGGGTCAGAAACCAAATCAGCTACCAAATACTGCTGCAAAGTAATTAACTGCTGCTTCTGTACTTCTCAACTCTCTTTTTTGCAGACACTGCATTTCTTTTGATTTACGGGCTGTACTGTACTTGTTTGTGGGGCAGTTTCCAGGTTGGTGTCTCTGCCTTTCTATTTTCAACTTGGTGTGAGTCAAATTCTAAATTTTACTAGTGTGTTGTTGGGTTGTTTTTTTCCCTGATACCCCTTTTTTCTTAGACATGGCTGAAGAGTTAAACCACATGCAAAGATGCTGCATTTTTAATACATTGCTACTGGGGTAACACAGTGATATTGGGATTGACATAGGATATGGAATATTTGAAAGTTCATCCAAAGAGAAGAGTCACAGCATGGGTATTTTATTAGCTGTGATGGCTGTTGATATCTTGAGAAACTTATCATTACACCACCTGGAAAGAATGTTTCCTGAAAAAAATAAGGCAGTTTGTCTCAATAAACACTTGGATACGGCACAAAGGACACTTGCTGGCTGTGTACCTGCAATCAAAATGGGTTAAGAATAAACTCTGTGTGTGCAGTCTGATTATGTGATGCTGATAAACTTGTAATCAAAGAAGGAAGACTCTTCTGAAGATCAAAGGAACTCTTATTCATGTGGATACATATGACATACCTGGTTACAGGCAATGGTCTAGCAGTGTCTTGCAGCAGCAAATTCAAATGGATGGATTGATGGTCTTTAGCGCTCTCTTTTCTGGCTTCGGGCACTCTGATCCAGCATTAGGAGTAAAATACACCTTCTTGCAGCCAGGGTGCATCCAGGTCCTCTTCCAAACTGAATTTTCAGTCAACTGGAGAGACCTAGGAGGGGTAGGGAAGCTATCAGAAATGTTTTGTTGTGGAAAGCCACCCTGACTTCTAGAGAATGGAGAGATGTACTTTATCCACTTGCTTCTCATTTTCCACTGCAGACATGGCCAAGAACCAGGGGAAAAAATAATCTTCCTCAGCTAAGACCTCTCTCATCCTTACGTTTATTGTGTGGTTTAGGCTTTGTCCTAGTACTAATGTACTTTCTACTGTAGTAATGCTAACAATTAAGACCTCTCAGTGCCTGCTCCTCCTCAGAGGACATACTCTCAGCACCCCACAACAGGACCATAACCCCGTCTGGTGTGGGGGTTAAAGGGAATTTTTGTAGACTCAGGACACACAGCTCAAGGAAAAAGCAGTTCTGTACCAAAACCAGCACTGATAGGGTGTGGAGGACTTTGATTATTCTGCTGAAACTTAAGCTGGTACCAAAATAGCCCCAAAAAATTGCAACAGGATGTATGTCCGAGACATGCTTCAGGTAGCCTCACGTTGGCTGGCACTCGTGAAGAGAAACTTGCCGCCTTAGTCATTGGCATGGGCCAGTCATCATGTTGCTGGTAATATTGCAAAGTATGAGGAAAAAAGATAAATTGAATACCTGGCAACAGGGTTTCCCCCCATATCTACCCCAACAGCAACCTCGGAAAAGGTTTTTCAATCCGAAGCAGGTCACTTGCACTAACAAGGGCTGTAACTAACCCTTCCCTCCTGTATCTTCCATTCAAGGAAAAATCCTAAGTGCCTGTCAACACCTCCAGGAATCGTGGTACAAAGGGTCTGTACAATGATCCCAGTCTCATCCAGGGTGTAAAATGCTCATGGACTCTTTCTTCCCCCTGCCTCCCCCTCCCCTTCTGTATATTCCAGCAATACTTGATGTTTCAGTCTCAGCTGCAGTTTACATCTGAAGTAGTTTGGCAGTTTATTTTGATTAGAATCCGAATAGTCATTTTTGATTAGCAGACTGCATAGATCAGGAACAATACAGCAAAGCTGAAGCCATGCAGATTGCCAAAGGTAACACACTATCTTTGCTTACTCAGGTTTTCAGTGCTGAACTTACTTGAAGTTGAGCTGAACCATGGAGTATTTATTTGTTTTGCAATTGTTGCCTACCAATCTGCTTTAGGTTTTGCTTGATTTCAAGAAGGGTTGGATTGCTTTGGCTTTTTGCTTTTTATTAAGCACTCCGGGTGCATTAATCCTCTGAAATATCAAAACGCCCTCAAGATTAATTACATGTATGGGTCAGTTATTTGTTGCATTCTACCCATATGAAACAGGTATTTGGGTTGGCAAGTTACCCAGAGGCAAGGGAAGGATTTGGTAGATTACAAGCAGCACTCTGACTTTTCATTCCTTTTTAGTCTTTGAGTTTATGTCGGAACTGAGCTTTACATATTCTCCAGGAATCAATTACTTCAAATGTCATGTTCTGCAAACAATCCTCACTGGAATGGTTTCATGATTTCATGGAATAGTTGAGATTGGAAAGAAAAATTGCAGGTCACCTAGACAAATCGCTGCACAAAGCAGAAACGGCTCCTTGTGTCTTCATCGTAGCCACTCATGAGGTGGCTGGAGAAAGCAATTAGTTGCACCCATCAACAGCTTTCTCTCTTCTAGGCTGAACAAATGTGGTGGTTGTTTTATCCTGTGCTTCAGCCCTTGTCTGACATAGCTACAGCATGCTCATGTCGTTCTTGATTGTAGTACTTCAGAGGTAGCCTTCTGAGGAGAATATAGGGTAATAATTGCTTCCCCTGACCTGCTGGCTAAACTTTTGGGAGTTCAGTGCTGTAGGTAGTTATCTTTGGTGCACTGCTGGCTCTCAATTTCTGGCCACCTAGTTCCCACCTCCTCTGCAAAGCTCTTTTGCATTCAGTTAATCTGCAACACACATAGGGATTATTGCCTCAAATGCAGGAGTTTGGTCTTGAACTCTGTTGAATTTCATGAAGTTTCTGTCAGTTGACTTCACCTGCCAGCCAAGGTGTAGCGGAATAGAGCCCTGTCCTCCAGCACATCAGCCCTTCCCACCAATTTGGTATCTTATGTGAACATGCTGAAGGTCCATTCTATTCCATTGTCTAGGTTAATGTGGCTAAACACAGTGAGCCTGGGTATCTAACTGTGAGTAGTTCCACTGACGTTTGGCCACCAGTTGAGTGTCACTAACCACTACTCTGAGCCTGGCAGCCCACCCATTTGTTCCATATATCTCCATGTGTCCCCTGAAAGGTTGGTTTGAATTAGAGGATGGTGTGGGCAAGGTCTGGGAAGATAATATGAGAGTAGTGAGGTCACAACTAGAGGACAGGCCCCATTTGCTAACAGATTTCATGGGGGGTGGTGCGCTTACACTGTATTCTCCTGGAGAAATCTCCAGTAGCATGTTTCAGTGTTCCTCAGACTTGGAATCTAGGTCTGTTTTCCTAAGATCTATCTGGCAAATGAATAATGCTCTCAGCAGCCAACTGTGCCTCAAATGTGATACAGCGGGGAGACCTCTCGTAAGGTGGAAGGGATTCAGACCACACCAGTTAAATCCAACTGCTGGAGTCCCAGTCCAGTGCTGCGGAAGGCCACTCTTAAGAGGAGCTTGTTTGCCAAATGCTGACAGATGACTGTCTTTTTCTCAACAACTGAACTCTTGTTTAGCTTTATTTCAAATGTTTACTTTTCTGCTGGGATTTCAATAAAAGACCCTTGTCTTGCAGCAGCAGCAAGTCATCCAGCACAAGAATGGGGTCTGTAAAACTGTCTTCATTTTGTGCTTGTAAAGCTCTTTGAGAGAAAGTGCACTACCCATCCTGTTTTGCTTTTGGAAGGAAGTTCAGCATACATTATTTCAGTTATGTTATTGTTAGCTCATCGGAACAAAGGGGCTGAGGGATAGCAAGCATAAAATAGTTGAAATATGTCCCTATAATTCTTCTTTTAAAATAACAAACAAACAAAAAACCCCAAACAAACAAAACCCCCCAAAAACAGGAAAAGAAAAAGGTTATTATCAGTTGTTAGGTTTTGAGCTGCTTTGATTTCTGGGTTGTCTTTTTTCTTCTGAGTTCCTATTAGCCTGTTGCATCTCAGGCTATCCCTGGTCCCCAGAAATAAGGCCACTTATTCAGTACAGACAGTTGTTCTTGAAAATTAAATTCTTCAGATAAATCATTGATATCTGGTCTGCTGAGGAAGAGTGTGTCCTTATGCAGTTGCTCCTCTTTCCTGGTGGCTGTTCCTTCTCCTACTGCATAGTGATCATCTCCCCATTGCTGAGCTAATGCTACAGCAGCTCTGGACAGGAGTGGAAATCTGTATTTTAATTTTTTTAAAAATATCTATTTGCCTTTTTTGTTTCAAGATTTAAATGTTGCAGAGCAGTAAGAAAAGGCTAGGGCTGGAGCAGCTCTCAAGTGCATAAGCTCTGCAGATGCAGCCCCCAGTACCTGTTGGGTGCACTCAGTGTTCATGGTCTCTGTGACAGCTCCCACCGCATCCAGCCCAGGAGTAAAACCAAATTTGTCTCTTCTCCCTGACTTCTGAAGAGAGAGGGGGAGCCATGGAGGAAAACCCTGTGGGCTCTTCTCCCCCACTAGTGTTGACTAAATCATGTGAGAGGGATTAAGGAGACTAGTGAAGCATTTTAACCCTGCTCTCGCCGCAAGAGCAGTGGAGACCTGGCACGTTCACTTAATAACCATGCATATGTATCAGAGGGGGGGCATGTATGTGAGGGGGGAGCGAGGTGGAGTTTAGCAAACAGCCCTTAATCCAATTCGCTCTTGATGCTGATGATGGGGGCCTGGTCAATGGTATGTAATACTGCTGAGTAGATTGATATAGATGTTATAGTAGATTGATATATTGATTCTGGCTTTTTGAGGCTTCAGGTTGTAAATTGGAACCGAAGAGTTTGAGTTCCACAATTCCCTTTACGGGACTGTAAAAGCAGCACGCTCACTCTGGACCATGAGCATTAAGGATCCCTCGCTGCTTTCCAGATGGCAGCAGCGCTGCAGCAGTTGTGTGGTGCTCCCACAGCCGTTCCCGCTCCTCCCTGGAGCTTTCTGAAACCTCTCTGCCTTTTGATAGTGGCCCAGCTCCCCAGTTCAGTGCCTCGTCTTTGTGCGAGCACCACGGAGTCCGCGCTGGAAGGGACATAATACTTCCTGAAGTGCTCATTTAGCCCAGCGGGAGAGAGGCGGCTAGCAGCATCCACACGGGTTATTAAGCTGTGCTGGAAAGAAAGAGCAAACTGCAGAGTTGTATTAGTTTATGTATTATCAGCATTTGTAAGGTACCTGTTGCCTTAGTAACAAGGAACAATGTATATAGCTTTGACCGGGCAAAATCACCCTCTGGTAAGGGAAATAAAAAATTCATGGCCTTTCCTCAGGAGCCACTCCTCCTGTGCTTGGGGAGGGGAGCTTAGAAGGCAGAAGAAACTGAGCTGGTTGTTATGATCATACAATCCTGGTTTCTGTTCATTCACTGCTCCTGGGACCCCTGCAGAGTTGCTAACAAGCTGTGTGTATGTTGAGAGCACGTAGGAATATGTCGGCGGCCAGGGGCACGGAGGGGTGTTGTAAGCGCATGTAACCCAAAGCAAGGGCAGTGCCTTTTGGTGCAGTGGGCTTGGGGTTAACCTGAGCTGTCCTTCAGGCGTCCCTCCTGCCCTCATCTCCAGTGGACACACGCCTGGCTGGGGAGCATGTTAGTTGTATTTCTGGTCCCATCCACCCCGGGAATTGGACTGCTTCTGCACGAGCATAGTGACAGGCTCTGCTGCTTGTGTGGTAGCTGCCCATGTTGCACAGCCCTTCTCTGGGCTTGCTGTTTTATTGTTAAATGTGAATAAAACCGTCACCCTGCAAGAAAAGCTACGGTAGGTCTCTCAGTAGCAACTACCTTTCTAATGTGGGGTGAATGATGGATGGGTGCCACTAACGTCACTATCATGGGAAGGTCTGAGGACCATTGTGCTGGGCACTGGGAGCTCAGCACTGGCATGGTGTTCCCATGGGGGTATAGCAGGGTTGTCGCATCTCTAGAGCAAGGAATCCAGTCCAAGTATATGGTTCTCTGGACTCTCGGATGCCTAATGCTTTCATTTCCCTTGTCTGCTCTGTAGAAATAGTGTAGCAAGATAAACATTGTGCTCAGCATGACAACTAAGAGAAATACTGCCAGGTCAACTTAAAGGCTGAGATGGGTTTGGAAGACAATGCTGACTTTGTGTCAAAATCAGGGGGGGACTCATCGCGTGGGTCCCAGCAGTCACGGGAGGTAAAGCAGCACTTTCTGTCACGCGTGAGTCAGCTAGCATGGGCTTGTTCCTTGTATTTATTCTATGTGCTGGCTAATGACAATACAGTTATTGTTCTTACACCTGTTTGCAAAAGGGAAATGAACCGATGACAGAATTTAAAGTGCCTCTCCACAAGGCAAATGGGTCAGGTTTCTTTTTTTTTACCATTTAGTGCAGTATATCTGGTCTCTCAAATTTCAGCTGCAACCCCAAAATATATATTTATAGGCAATTCAGAGCCTTGTTTTATCATTTTCTAAAGGGCAATAAAGTAAGTAATGAAAATCTCCACCAGGGTAAAATAAGAGGTGAGCTTCAGATAGCTGTAAAGCAGGCAGCCAGCTAAGGTGAATACAATTATTTGTGGCATCACAGGCTTCTGCTGCAGGAATATGTCACACGTGGTAGCCAGCAGCACAAAACTTACTTCACTTTGGTTTGACACTTGCTTTCACAATTGCTATACAATGAAAACACATCATCAATTACTGTTCCACCCTCCTATCACTCTGTTTTTGTTGCATCAGAAGAGATTTATCTTCACCTTCTATCAGCCACTGCAGTGGTTGCTGCCACTATTACTTTGACTATGATTTTAATTGCCTGTAGATGCTGCACTGATCTCTTTTCTGACACTAAAAGATTTAACAGTGGTGTTAAGCTCCAGAATCAATGTTAACAAGTCTTTATTTGGGACTATTTTATTTAATAGACTCTCATAGCTACTAGGGGTGATTTACAAAACTGACCTTCACAGACAACCTGGAAAACCAGAGAATCGACAAATGCATTTCTTCAACGAGTAATGGATCCTTCTTTATCAGGAATCACCCTGGCACCTAAGCCCTGGCCACAGCTTTTCCTGTCCCAAAGCATTACTGCTCTGACTCCTGACCAGATGTTTACTGCACTGTGAGGGGCAAACTTGTTAAATATGCTTTAAGATGCAGCAGCAGGGATGGAAGTAGCTGATTACTTGCAGTGCAGAGCCTCTTCCCATGTCTAGCTGAGCTGACAATGCAGTTTTAAATGTCCCAAGTAATGGGATTCTGAACCAAATGCTGTAAAAGATATGGTATGGAACAGCTAGGCTTTGATGGAGACATGGCTGGCTAACCTAACAGGCATTCCTTGCCTTTAACAACCATGCTACAAAGTGCAATGTTTTGTGTGGCTTTAAGTTCAATATGAAGGTTTCTGCTTTCAAAAGTAAAGGGGGGGAAAAAAAATTGCATTAGCATTCTGTTCTGGCAGCCAACGTGCCATTGGGACCATGCTGCCCAGCAGAAATGCCATGGAGACCATCTGTCTGCTCCTACCCATCACATTTCTTTCCATGCCAGTGGCTGGCAGGGCACTTCCATCCGTACGCAAACATCCAGGTTGCCGCCTGCAGTGGTATTTGCAAAGGTGAAATCAGGCAGCTGGTACAGAAGCTTGCTTGCTCCCGACTGGAAAAGTCAATGAGCATTTTATGGATGATAGGGTTGGGCATTTCTTCTCAAGTGACACCTCTCCACTTCCTTTTGCCCTCTGATCTGACTGCTGTAGGTGCTGTATGCACTTCATAGTCAATGACATAATAAAGGGTTATAAAGTGATGCAAGTGTGTTAAGAAGTACTATCCACAAATCAGTATTAAAATATTCTGGGTTATAATAAGATCCTATTACAAGAAAATTGAAGGATTTTTGCATCAGTTGATTAACCAGTTATGAAACTCTGCTTCTAATTAAACTGTCATGTGACATGAAATGTACAGTTGTAAATGAAAGGTGACGAGGCCATTTATTGCAAAACAAAATCAATTCATGTGATAAAAAGGGGGGTTATGCTTTTGTGTGGGGATGCTGCCAAGAGAAGTAGGAAGAGTGGTCCCGAAAATGAGAATGCCACAATGTGCTTTTACTCTAAAACTGAGTCCTGAATTTGCCCTGTTAGAAAAATCTATCGCGGGGACTTGAGTGAAGTATTATCTAACCATCTGAGACACAGCCCTATAATTCATGGGTCATTGACACAGTAGAGAAGATCAGTTCTGTCTATTGTAGCAGCAGAGGGACTCTTAATCCATGGATTATTAACGTGGAAAATTGAAGGGGCTGTTACAGGCTTGTGGTTTATTAGACTATTGTGGATTTAGGGAGCTTTAATTTGAAGATTATGGGCACAATGGAGTGCAACAGATCCCTTGACAATGTCAGTGGCAAGGCTTTTGTACAGGAGAAAGCTTCTGCCTGAATTCTGGCCTTCCCATCCCACAGGATACTGCTTAGAGAAACGCTTATGGGTCTGTAATCACCTTTGAAACTTGTTTGATCAGAGCAGCTCAGAAACTCACTTCTTGAAGATAGGGAGATCCAGAGTTGGCACTGGGCTAAACTTCATACCTGCAATGGTACTTGAGAATGGGACTGGTTTGCTTCTGGAAGGCGTGAGCCTCTGTTACTGGCAGCATCTGATCGCTGGTAAAACATCTGCTGGGAAGATCTCTGGTGACATGCACCACCACGGAGCAAAGGCAAGAGCTGGATGACCTTCCAGCTCGATTTTCTGAGATTTGTGCTCACAATAAAAGAGGAGGGAGCTGTGGGCAGAACTAACGTAAAGTGGTTGGACCTGGGGTCTTGATGTGTCCTCTATGTGCATATTCTGCTCAGGGTGTCCTTGAACGGGTCAGATTTGTGGCTCTTGTGTGAATGTCTGCAGCTGTGGGTGGACTGAGGGGAACAGGGAAGAAAGCCAAAACGCCATCTGTCCCTGGCATTGTTTGGTTTACTGCGCTGTTGTCCAGAAAAGCATGACTCAGTTGTGGAGCTCCTTGACGCTGGAAGTGGAGGAAGCCAAAGCATGAATGGGATCAAAAGGAATTACACAAATCCATAGGACTGCAGCTCAAGAATGGCTTTTGAATGATGGCTTAGGCACAACCTTGGGACCAAGATTTCTAGAAACGGGGAGGAGGGTGGGAGGAACAGACTATGCTTGTCCTCCTCTCTAGGTTCTAAGTACTGCCTACAATTCCTACTTCATTTCATTTTAGAGCCAGACAAAAACCTTGAAAGTTTTCCCAACAGGGAGAGAACTAAAGAAAAGAGAGAGCTGTATGAATTAAGCTGTAGGGTACATGAACTGGGGAAGGGAAAGAGAAAAGGGAGTAGGAAGCTCCTCCAAGCCAAGGGAGGAGTAGAGAGATGAATTGAAGGCTCCCATTTTTATCCCATTAATGTTGGGTAAAGAATTGCAGGCAGCATGAGTTGGACTTTACGTCGTGAAGACAGGCTTAAGTCAGCAAAGCTCTGTTACTCCTATTTATTTCTATTTTGCAATAAGGGGATGCTGCAGGAGAGAAAGTATGTGCAGGGCTTCAGAAACTGGCTCAAGAAAGTTTCAAGGAGCAGCCTTGGGCAGCAGGACAGTCTCTGTCCTCTGATGCTCCAATGCGTACCGAAGGCTTGGCTTCGATGCAGAATCCCAGCATAGAGCCTTGGTTAAGTAGTTTTAACTTCATTGGGGTGTTTCACTAGCTTGAGTGATTATTTTAATTGAAAAAATATATATTTATATGAAATAAACTCCTGTTTCTCAACTATGCTTATGTTACACCAATAGTTTGGTTTATATTGAAATAGTAAATGTTTAATATTCAGCCTGGGAATATTGTTTAGCACAAATAACCATTTCTTCAATATTAATTTCCACTTCAAGTATTTACATTTGCTTGCTTTCCCTCCCTTGCCCTCTCCCGTTCCCTCCCCCCACCAAAATTTACTTATATTCCACAGAGAATATATGTGACTTAGAGTAATGCAAAACAAATGGTGGATTGAGTGTATTTGCAGTGGCCTTTGAAAACTGTCCCAGTGTCCAAAGATGGCTCAGTTTTATTCCTCTAACTGTTCTGTGCTTACTGCTGCAACATGTCATCTACGCAGCCAGGAAGTTGTACAAGATATACAAGATTCCAGCCAACAGGATAAAATCCAAGTGATCTTTTAGCCAGCTTTTGAAATAAATAGAATTTTGTGACCCAGAACTCCAGAAATGGCTATTAACTGAGTGGTCAAACACAGATGGTCCATATGAAGTTTCCTGTGTAACTCCTAATGAAATATTTTATGTAATTTAAAAATATATAGGGATTTTGAGTACTATGCTATTTAAGGTAGTGCACATTGTTGCAAGGCAACAAGAACCTTCTGAGAAGCTCTTAGTTTTGGAAAATAGCTAAGTTTAAATGGCTTTTAGGTTTTGTGTCATACAGTTACAGAGTTCATATTCTAGCCAAACGGATGGATGTGTGAGCAGTGAGATATTCAGAAACTGCAAGGTCTGCTCAGTTTGAAGATGTCTCAGGAAGTTGAAAATTTTGATGTTTGGTGTTGTGGAGACAGGACATGTCTGCAAATGCTTTTTCAAACTCAGGTCTGTAGTTGGGCATTAAGCTTTTCAGCGCAGTAGTCGGGATGTGGGCCAGGGCTCTTGGTAAGGGTGCTGAGTCAATATCAGAAAGGAAACTTGTGCATACAGACCTCTCCAAAGGGAGAGTGAAGTCTCATATCACATTATGCTGGATCCACCGAGCACATGTATCTTCTGCTCAAGCCACATTGCCTGATTTTTGGGAAGCACTGAATGTGCAAGTGGGAGTACGCTTTTTACTGATGATGCACTGGACACCTGCAAGGTGTTCTTAAAACTTCGGTTGCTCTGAAACCCTGAACTAAAGTAGTGGGAATCTTTCCTTTCACTTCAGCAGATGTCTCCTCACAAATATGTAACAAAGTGTTTGTAATATTAGCAGTATTTTTTTAGGTGACGAAATAACTGAGGGTCAGAAATTAATTTTCTCTTGAGCATGGTGCTGAATGAACAATAGCTGAATAACTTTTATTTGGTATTTGCAATCACTGATTACACTCCCTCAAGATACTCTCACAATCTCTTATTCTTAATAAAGTGGCTGGAGTTCAGTAAACAGCTGGAGTGAAAAGGGAGTGGGAGGTAAAAACTGAGGTAGGTAGGATGTTATTCTGGTGAGTATGTGAAGGAAGGAAAGACCCTGAGCTCCTGGAGCTCTGGGCATCACCCTCCCTGTGAGAGGATTGTGAAATAACACATCCTTTGGTTGGCTGATTGCTAACTTTCAAAGCAGAGTGATATCCCAGTTGGATTTTTGCCAGCAGATGAAGCTTTCTTATAGAAGTCTAGAAAGCAGAACAGTCCTGTTTGACACTCACCTTCAGAGGGGGTACCTGGGCTGTCTGTTGGACAAAGAGTCCCCACAGTGCGTGGTGAATAGGGGCTCCCCTTGCCATTGCCATTCAGTGTAAACCACTGAAGCTTGTCCCCAGGAGAGCAGGGGAATAATGCTGCCTGGATGACTTCACCAAATTATTTCTGCTCGAGCTACCGATCTCTTATGTCTCGTGGCTTTCCTGTACAGCAAGGTCAGATGGAGAGCCATGGGGAGACTGCTGACACTAATTCAGAGCAAGCCTAACTATTTCTCCTCCTCAGCTTTGCCAAGAAAACTGTCTCTGCTGTGGAGTCAAAGCAAGGTGGGAATTTTCTTCTTTGTTCACTTGATCAAAGCAGTCAAAGTACATCCTTTGGGAGCTTTACGTATTATTGTTGCATAACATCTCTTTTTCCCTTAACTACTCCAGCCATTCATTATCCATCCAAATGGAACCTGGCAGTGCTTTCTGTATTCAAGTGTTTTGGATCAGTAGTTATATCTGTTGTCAGTCCAGAAAATGTCAGCTTTCATCTGCCCTCTCCTTCGCACGGAGCTCTTCCTTTTAAAATCAAGATTTTTGTTTAAATATTTAAACATTTATTTATTTAAGTAGCAAACTGATGCATTCTCTGTTCATGGCAAATTTCACTAGACTGCCTTTCTTTGGCTTTGCTTGTTGTCTTATGGCTCAGCAGATAACATATTAATGACCCAGCAGGATGTATCCTGGGGAGAAAATATACTATGTCTGGATTTTTTGGAGGTCCTTCACCTTGACATGCTACTCAGAAAGATGTGATTCTGATGGAACAAATACAGATGTTCCTTTGCTTGTACCACATCCACAAGGAGACATCTTCCATGGTTGCTTGTCTTGCACCAAAAGTTGCTGATGTTTCCTATAGGAATGTTAAGCTCTGTATTTATTAGTCTAATAAATGGCTGTCATTTAATGCTCCAACCAATACTCCTAGTAATTGCAATCAGAAGGGTTCCCATGTTGTGGATCAGTAATGGCTCATGAATTTGCTTCAATACCTTCCCATGACTCATCAGTAGAGTTGACACAGCTGAAGTCAAACTCAATTATGCAGTTTTGTTGGAGTTTTTTAAGCCTGGTTTCCTAAAGAGATGATTTCCAGCATCCCACTGTAAATCAGACTCTACACCTGAACAGGTTACTAAGTTTCGTCCAAATTTGACAGACAGCTAGATGTGTCAGCAATATCAAGATAAACAACTGAGAAAAGAAGAGATTAAGTTAACACCCTGCAATCAAGAACAAAAGTTGCCTTGTAATATCAAGTAATTCTCCAGACCCCACGAACTACTCATAGGAAAAGTATTCCCACTACAGGAGATGTTCTGATTTGATTTTATGTGTTGTTACCTAGAGACAGGCCCAACCCTGAGCCAGGGAGCCAAAAGAAACAAGGCTTTGCAGCTTCTGTGACTGTTGCAGATTGGCTTCTTATCAAATGCTTTCCTACCCTCACCATGAGAAATACACATCAGCTTTTGGGGTTTTGTTTTAAATAGACAAAGATGGTTTTTCCATTAAATAACATGCAACTGTCCTGGGAGGTGCATTCCCAGTACTTTCTTTACTAATTCTTGAGCACAGGTGGGAAAAGGAATCTGAGGGCAGAAGGCACAGCAAGCTTTCTTGCATTAGATAAGATGCCAGTCTAAGAACGTCTCTGGTGTGGGACAGTGGCTTGTGCAAGATGAAAATGCAAACACACCAGATTCATATGACGTGATGTGATGTCTCCGTGATCCTGTAATTCTGTCTGGGACATTGATGTTTGGGTCATAATGGTCCTCTGATGAATGCTGATAAAACGCTGAGTTTCTGCCACACATCAGAGCTGTTGCATGGTGAGGAACAGAGTGGGGCTGTTTTTCAGCTCTATGGTTTTGGTAGACCGTCATGACCAATGGCAAGGTCTTTTACTGCTCAAAAAAGGTGTTGGAGCTGAACCCCGCTTTCAGGTGTGAAGCTCTCCCCCAAGTCTGTGAAAGCCTTTGTTGACACGTGTAAAAGAAGAAAAGTAACATTTAGGAAGAAATGATGCCACAGAGGCTCTAGGTAGCACTGCCTAGCATGAGGACAGCGGCTATGCTGATAAATATTTCATAGATCGTTCATGTCTGGTAAAGGTGGGGAGCAATACATTAAACTTTTCATATTCCTTCCTTTACCTCCTTCTTTCAGATGAGTTGCTGGATGGAGCACCCCATTTTCCTGATCCTTCCTGATGAGGGGGGAAATCAGGAATAGGAAGAGCCAAGGTAGAGAAAACGATGTTGAAACAGATTGGGAAAGAAAGAGGCACACAGCAGTTCTCAAAATTCTCCCCAGCTGTCCAGCTCCCCTTGGCACCAGCATTAGAGAAATTCCTGTAAGTTTTCTATCTGCATCTTTGCAAACTTAAACCTCTCTGAATGTTTGGCACTAAATCTTCTACCCATGGTTACAGAAGGAATTTGAAGTATTACAGGGAACCGATCCTTCTTTGACAACAAAATGGTGTTTAATTGCTTCCCTTTCCATCTCGTGTGGTGCATTCTAGAGTGTTTGCCAGCTTGAGTTGAGTGCATTTCAGCTGTCACATTCTTTGTTGAGGGAAACTTCAAAACTGCTTTGCATCAGTAAGTATCTATATATATGTGTGTATTTATATATAAAAACATGCATAGTGTGTGTATACAAAGCATATTTATGGTATCAGGGAAATAAGAAATGACAGAGCTTCTGAGATTCCCAGTTCTTCTCCCAAGGAGAATTATACCTGTTGCTAGTGGCTTGTTAAAACATCTGAAGTGCGAGTGCCAGGTTGCACTGTGTTCGTCCTAAAACTTAAAGATGGCAGATGAACACTGAGTAGTGCTTTTTTTTTTTTTCTCCTTAACTTGTTTAATTTTTCCAGTAAACTCCCTCCCACCAGAAGCTCAGCTGGGACTGCTTACTTAAATTTATTTTGCTTAAAACAGGAACTGAGCCTTAAAACCATTATTAATAAACAGTTTATTTTTTACAGTGAAGCATCCAATGTAATTCATAAATTATTGTCCATTTAATTCAAGCCACTCACCTTTCCAGCTGTTTCTGTAATGAGCCTAATCCAAAGCCAATAAATTCAGTGGGTGCTTTGCCAGTAATGTCAGGGATTTTGGTGCAGGCACAAAGCCCTTTCAGGACTCCTTCCATCATCGCTCCTGATGTTTCCAGGTCCCATTGGAGCTGATTTGAAGAGGCCTTGATATGTGCTTGAACTTCTGGGTACTATACCCAGAAGGTTGTCCCAGGTAGAGGCTGCCATGCTAGCCAACGCAGTGGGTCCACCTCCCCTCTTTACCTTTATCATATTCTCTTTTGATTTAAAAATAGACCTGTGAGAAATTAAATTAACTTAGCCATGGCTCCCCTATAAGACTGAGTCTGCCATAGATGTAGCCAGCAACTTGCTCAATGACCATTCAAAGCTAGCCAATATGCAAGATCATATCCTAGGAAATAGGATGTTTCAAGCAGCTGGTTGGAGAGAGGAGCCTGTCTGTGACTATAACCCATGGCAAAAAAAGAAATAAAATAATTTCCAGTCCTTTTTGCTGCTCATTGAGCCTCTTCAGTTCATGAGTACCAAATGAGTTCATGAACAATTCTGCTGAGGGCTATGAAATACAAATACAAAGGCACCGCCCTGACTCCAGAAATCACCTGTGAAGTTTGTTAGAGACGCTTCAGGAGAAATGAGATAGGAAACATAACATAAAGGTACCTGGAAATGTTTGGGTTGGCAAAATTCACCCCACTTTCAGTGACCTGCAAAAAAGGGGAAAGTGGGTTAACCTTTATTTCCAGTGACCAGCCAAAGATGTGCATTGTTCTTCTCTGCATCTCACCTTTAACTGACTTCTATTCCAGTCCTCGTATGCTCCAGTGGCATCTGTGACATGATTCAAACAGGGGTAAGAGGCAGTCTGTGATGCCTGCAGACAGGAGAAATCAAAATATGTTAAGAATTACAGGTAGCTAGGTATTATTCTAAAATAATACAGAATATGACCAGCTAACTCTCTCTCTCATCTGCTCTAACTTTGTCAGGCACCATGAAGTTGCTTTGATTCCCCCAGCATTTCTGTGTGCAGGGCAGACAGAACAGTGATGAAATGCTCATTCTGCAATGTTTTTTCAAGCATCTGAGCCATCTCAGCTGACCAAATGGCTGCACTTTAGTGACTATCATCTGCATGGTGACATCAGCACTGGTTTGCTGTTAGATAACACTTCTCAGAAAGGGATATTTAATCTATTGCATTAGTTTTCCAAGTAATTGGGGAAAAAAAATACAAACAGGGAAGCTTTGCAAGGCCGGAGTTTGTTTTTCCTTATGACATCCTTTAAAACAAAGGTTAACCATCTGGTCAGATGAATCCTTGTAGGGCTAAGGTTCAAAACTGAAAATAACAGGCCAGCAAAAGTGTGCTAAGAGTAGATGTGATTGAGACATATAGCAAGTAGGGTGCTACTATAAATCTGAACTGTTAGGACAATCCATGAAGCCTTAGGTGTTGGCTGTTTTGGATTATTTTCAGCCTTTTTGAATTTTTAACGTTACTTCCTACTGAGGTTGGTCTGGTTGAGTAGTTGGTTTGTTTAGTCTTGTTGAACCCTATAAAATAAAACCTTTTTAGATTGGAGAGAGCTACAAGAGAAGGATGGAGGCATCCTGGGAGGCTGTCTCCAGCCCTTCCATCCTCCCTGCCACTTCATTTGGTTAGGAACATTTCCCCTTGCAGCCCTGTCCAGGGGCTGTTCCCATGAGGTGGGATGAATGACAAATGCCCAAAGGACTGTGCTGGGACCAGGGATTTGCTCTGCGGAACAGGCTCCTTCACACACTGCAGCCAAAACGGAGCTCGTGTCACTTGACTGAATTGGGTCCTGAGTTTATGGATTTAACTTCATTTTCTGCTACAAGCCTCCTGGTATGTAGGAAAGCAAATTCAAGCGTGCCACTGTGTTCACTGAGGCAGCAAACTTAGGGAGGGAGAAGGGTGTTTACATTTGGACAGCTTCTCTGTTCTCATTTTCAAGGCTTCTCTCAGATCTGAAATTAAAGGTCGGGTTGACTCCCCTCATTTGAAATAAAGAGGGGAAGAAAGTTAACCCTGTAGCAGGTGGCTCTAAAGTAGGAATTCCCACAAACATGAGCAAGTCCTCCCTTCTGCACTGTGGGGGCATATCTTTGAGCCTGATCTCCCTCCTGCTCCATTTTCATTCCCCTGCCCTCTTCATTAGCTGATGACAGTTCTAACTTCCTACATCCTTTTAAAGAGATCCCCCCTGCACATCATCTGGGATTCATGAAATGCAGAGATCCAGTAAGCAGCACAAATCACACATTTCTGGCCTGCGCTTGCCAGACACCCTGGATAAATTTTCAGCTGAGTTTATACTTCACCTCCCTCTGCTCTACAGAGGAATAATATATGGCTCCATTCACTCCAGAAAAACTTGCACCAAAACCCAAGGATCTATTCTGTGAAGGATTATTTTTTGCTGATTGAGAGGTGTTTGGAGATGACAGGCATCTGATCTCATCTTAAGCCTTAAATTGCAGTAAATCCTGTATTTATTTACTTTTTACTTCAACCAAATAGGACATTATCCTGCCTTGGAGTTAACGCTTTCAGTGCTTGCCTTAGCTGAGTGCTGCATGCCAAAGGCATCTGCTGCCACTGGACAAGGAACAGCACAGTGCCACCGATTCATGTACAAAACAGCTAAAACACTAAATAGGATTATGTGGCTCATAACACAGAGAGAATAAGAAACAGCCTGTTAAGCAGTCTTTAAGTCATACTACATGTATATAACTACTGCTTCGCTTCTGCACAGGGCAGCTGAAGGACAGGGAAAATAGTTAAACATCCTGAGATGCTGCGTTGTGTGTATGGGCACAGGATGCCATGCCTCAACATCTTCCTGATGTTGGCATCCAAAGGCTTGGGAGTAAGTGGATGTTTTCTTCAGGTCCCAACCTCTATTTGATTTGGCTTCGAATAACAGGGTGCAAAAAACCACTTCTGAAATGGGAAATGCTTATTTCTTCTTCCCCCCTACCCCACCAACATTCTCTCTATTATTTCTTTTTGTCCCACACCTTTCCAAGAGCTCCTTATCCTCCTGTATCCACAGGACCTGGCTGGCAGCCTTCTTCAGAACGGATTATCTTTGACTCAAATAGTACATTTACTTTGGGCTGAGTTACTAATAAATAGAGGTTTCTAGGTGATCTGAATGTGGTGAATGCATGTGGCAGGTTGGTACATTATGAACTTAAACAAAGAAGGCTTATAAGACTAAATATTGTTTTATTGCCTATTTAAGACAATAAAGAAGGAATGTTTGTATAAAAGAAGGTGCATTATCTCAAGACAGTGGTTTTATTTCTGCTATTACTAACACAGTGTTAGAAAGACCCAAAAGGTCTCTGTAAACTCTCCACTCTGAGCTATGATTAAGGCCAAAATGAACTGTTCCCAGTAAGTCCCAACCACAGACACAGAGCACTCAGCCTTCAGAGAAGTGTCCTGGGCAGTAAGGCTAGAGGTGGTCTGGTCAGTAACAGAGCTGGTTCGTAAGCATTTTGACTCAAATATGTTTTTTTTTTTTACTGGGTGGTAATGTGTGCAGGTGTAATTTAGCACAGAAGCACTAAAAAATTAATTGCTGCTGTACTCCTTGGATGTGTCCGGCCGCTCCTTGTTCTGAACCTCCTGTGGGCTCTGAGGGATGGTTTCAGCTCAGGCAGTAGCTGCTACCCTGGCACATAAACATTCACACTCTGCTTAGAAATCTAATTTTCTTCCCTTATTTGTTGTGGGGAAAAATTGCATGCCATTCTTGTCACAGAATTCCTTTCCTAATTTTCCTGTGTCTTTCACTCTCACAAGTTCTTCAATTGTGTTGGGCACAGCAAGTATTATTGTACCAGCTGTACTTCTTGCAATAGGTGATCCTAACAAAGCATTGCTGGGTGTCTTGTGAAATTCCAGCACTGGGGAGTACAGATCCCACCAGTTTCTACTACGGACTTTTGCTAACTTGTTTAGGTATACACATGAGGACTTTGATGTGATTTTCCTCCCATGCTCTCCAGCAAAGTGCCAAAATTATTTACCTCTGAACTGTGATCATTTGTCTAGAAAAGTGCAGTTTATGGCAGGTGTTAGGGATGAGTTTCTGCACACTGATTTTTCAATTGCTTGGTGCATCGGTTGAATGGCACAGATTTTAGTTTATACACCACTGAAAAAGCAAACTTATAAAGCAATGTTAATGATTTACAAAAGCACTTTTAATTATATACAAAATAATTTTTAAAATATATTGTCATTTCAAAAATTAATTTTTAGATCTATTTCAATTAGAGAGACTAGTCATATGTATATATATTCAATGAGACCTTAAGAGTTGAATTTGCCTTTATATTTCTTCCATTTACATTGATTAAATGCCATACACTAAATAACTCCCATACCCATTAACATATGATTTGCTCAGTAGTAATTACTTTGTCATCCTTACTTCCTCGGGCTGTTTTCAACCTTAAGCCACCGTTAATCCATGACCTTAGTGCTTTTGTCTCCAGGTCTGAATTATATAAGTATTATGGAACAAGGACTGAAATGAACTACTTTTGGCTTTATTGTACAATTATAGTCAGAAGACTGGAGTTTCTATTTTTGTTAACTAAAATAACAGAGTAAATTTAATTCTTTTAAGAAAGGATCACAAGAAAAAAAAAAATCTTTTTTCAGTGTGTCAAGGCAAAAATAAGAAATACTTCTAAGGGGAAAGTAAAAATGGAGGAAAATAGCAACTGTCTGCTTTTCTGGTTGTTTAGGATCGCTGCCAAGAGGACACAAAGACAACTGAAGCAGGAATGTACCCCATGCTCTGCAGTGACCACTGCAGTTGTAATTTAATAAAAGTTGCTGAGAGGGTGGGGAAAAGAAAAAAAGCCTTTGGTCATGGAGTTGAAATGGAAAAGTTGGTGCCTTTAAAGGACCTTTTTGTAATGTGTCTCCTCACACTCTTTCTCCTTCCCTGATGCTACCCAAAAAGCAGAACACCTGTTGAATGTCAGGTTTCCTTTTGGATGCAGGAGCACAGCATCATATAGCGTGGCCGTGTCTCTAATGGGCTGGGCAGTTTGTTCCTGCTCCTGTTCCAGGCGAAATGCCTGATTCTTGTTTGAAATGCTATCTCTAAGCTGCTTCTCATTTGATTGTTTACTTTCATGAAAGGTTATAATCAAAAGGCCAGACTTTTGGAAGAGTTTGGCTCCCTTGTATGATACTGGTTTCCAAGTGGTGTGTAAATAAGGGGTCACATTTTCCAAAGAGAGTACTGCCCCACCATCATTGCTGTGAGAAATCTGCTTTGCAGCTCCATGGCTGTATTTAGGGGGAAGCATTGCTGACAGGCTGAGTCAGTGGCCCAAATTCTCCTCCCTTTATCCATATAACCACATGAAAGCTTGTGCCTCCTATCCACAGAGTGTGCATGAATAATTTCCTTGGCATGGGACTGGAGCTAGCTAGCACAATAACTATGCTTTTGTAGGCTCCATATGTCCCTTGAAGCTTTTCAAACGATACAAAACTCTAGTACTGTGACTAAAATGAGAAAAGCCTGGGCAATGACTTCAGAAGCAATTGGGAGTGACCTAAAGCTCATGAAAGGACTCAGCTTCAGTGGTGTTGACCCAAGTCCATGAGACTTAGAGTTCCATCCAGACCCTATGGAGATCCTGGAATGACCCCTGCAGTCTGCAGAGAGATTGGGTTTAAATAGTGTAAGAGAGTGCTAATTTCCAAACACTTCAGAAATGCTGGACTCTTTAACTGTGCGTCTCGAAACGTGCTCAAGAAGTAAGTGTGCACACACATTGCATGGCCCTCTCCTCCTCTATGTGCTGAGCATTTTTAGTGTAGCAGAGTTCAGAAACGGAAGCGTAAACCTTCTGTTTACATCTATAAACAACATAAGGTACAAATTGCTGCAATACAAACTTCCTTGCTCTGGCCGTCCACTGACCTCAGCTATAAACAGCAAGGACTCTCCTTTCTCACAGTTGTAGGAGACTCCAGGCTCTGTGACAAAGTTACAACCAGCAAATGTCCTTGCAAAATCTTCTGTGTGAATTTTTCCAACCGCCGTGCTATTCATACGCTGCCCAGGGGCTCGTGGCTGTGGTGTGAGGGCCAGGCACTGCTGTATCCCTGCTTGCAGGGCACTCCAGACACCTCCCGACCACAGGGCGAGGCTGGCTGCGCTTGCATGTTATTTCCCAAAATCAAGAAAGGAGCTATGTGCGCTGCTGCCAAAGGGGCTGGGAGAGAGAGGTGCACGTTGGTACCATGTTTCAGACTGACAGTAGGCATCCGTGTCACTGTATCACATTCTCATGTCTTCTCTTGGAAGCTCTTTGCTGGGTCAAATAAATTGGTTACAAAATACCTAAGATTCTGCCAAGTAAGTACAAGCATAATTAGATTATATGCTTTGTCTTTTTTTTTCTTTTTTTTTTTAAATAGATTTCAATGAATGCAGAAAGAAAAAGATCTGACCAAGACAAGAGCTGGTTTCTAGGCACGGGAAATGGACTCCTTGGCGACCGGGATAGAGGATGCATGGCCTGAAGGAAGGACACAAGGAGAGGGCAGGGGCATGAGAAAGGTCTGAGGGAATGGGGCAGAAAAGTGAAAGGGACTTCTGTCCTTGACAGCTGTAATTATAGATCCACGAGCTGAAAGATTTCCCAACCCTTGCTGTTAAAAGCTCACAACCACTGGCAGTCCTAGGCCACCTGCACACGCATGCAATTGAGACTATGGTGGGGGCTTTTTAAATCAGAATTGGTTAATCTGGGATTTCCAGAGCTGTGTCTGTTCTGGATGCTCAGTGGAAGCTATCGCACTTGGTATCAATGTCAGACAATACAGCAGTGCAAGGTCAAGCTTTTCAATACCAACACCACAGCAGCAAAAGGGTGAAGAGTTACAATGATGTTTTTATCTCCCCAGGCAGGATGTGGGTCCCTCTCCTGGAGCAGCTCAGCAGAAGAGCACGAGGACATCATTTCTGGTGCGGGTGACCCAACAGCAGATCCCTGGAAGACGGGATGGTGTTCAGGTACAGCACTGTTGTAAGTTTACCTTGTTACTGCCCTGTCACCACTGAATGGTCACCCTTGGTGTACCCCGGAGATGATGTGAAATGGCCCCGAACAGACCAGCACTTCTATGTTTAAGCGATGCAGAAGTTCCTCTTCCGTTCCTTGTGCTGTGCAAGAGAAGGCAGGGCATGGGGGACAGTTCTTGGTCAGAGCTGTTATGAGGCTGCAAAAGCAGCAGAGAAATGGGGACTCTGGAACCCCCTTGATGCTCTCTGTAGAAGCTTGTTACATCCTGAAAACTGCTGACTCATGGCACATAGACCCATTCTCTGTTCATAATGATGTTCAAAATAATTTTCATGCAATTAGATACTGCTGCTCTAAGCCAGGTGGTTTTGCATACATATAACTGGGGCTACAGAAGTATATTCTCACTGTTCAGAGAGGTTAATCAATTAATGAATCAAACAGGATAGGCATTTGTTTCAATGAGCCCAGTATTGCACATCCATTCTGTGCAGGGTGCCCATTCGGCTCTTGGGGGTGTCTGGTTGACCCACAGGTGCTCGAGATGCCAGCATGGCTCACAAGCTATGAGTCTGGGGCTCTCAGCCATGGATCAGCATCTTCCTGTCCTGGTGCTGCGTGAACATAAATGTCCACCTTGTTGGTAGATAAAATGTCTCTGACTTGGATAATTCTCTGTTTTGATTATGGGCTTTGATTAACAAAGAGCTGTGGGCAGGAACCTGCTATGAAAATGGTATAGAGAAACAATACTGCTGCTATGTATGGCTTTCCCCTCTTTGTAACAAATGCCACTGTTGGCTGGCCAGCTAGCACGGAGTAATGCATTAACTGAGTGTGATAAGGTAGGGGAACTCTGATACCAGCACGGTTTTCAGTCCCGTGTTTGTTCTGCAGTTAGTACAAAGGGGTCTTGGTCCCTCAGTGGGACCTATCATGTCAAAACCATGTCAGTTAAGTCAACAAAACCATTCACGTTACAGTCATTTCCAAGTCATGCTTTCTCCCTTTAACATTTCCGTACAGAATTTTTAGGGATATTTAGGAATTAAGCTGTTAAAACGTGGCAACAGCTGGCTCACAAACGTGAGCCTGATTCCCACCACCAACATTCAGTGATGTTATTTATATTCTAGTGTATATAGAAAGTAGGGAGGCCTGACAAACATGACAGGTCTATCCAACATACTTGCATCATAGGATAGAAAATTACCTCCTTAGCAGAGCTGCTCTATCTCCAGCCATACAAGATTTGCTGTCCACGTGCACATCGCCTCAGGTCTGCCATGCACCCGCAGGCAATGAAAAGCTTCAGTGGGGTTGTGGTTATCAGGAAGGCTCAAATGACCCAAATCCTCTACCTAATGTCTGGGTAATGCTTCTGACCTAAAAAAATGTCATGCCCTTAAAGTGGGTCTATGGGAGCTCCATTCCTGGTGTCATCAAATGCAGCCTCTGGTATTGTAGATAATCGTGCTATGATCTGTACTGCAACTCAGTCACACTTTGTTTTAGGTGTGGGGTGTCTGAAAGCAGTATTTATATTACTGGCAGGTAGCTAGCTAATTCTTTCAGCAACACTGCTTATCCTTCCTGGCATCCTTACGGAGAGCAATCCTACCCCATCCTTCCTTGCAACCAGAAGACAAAGGCTTGGTTTAAACATCTTGGGAATTTTGAGGGCTGATCCATGTTTTTGTGTGCTTAGAGTTGACAAAATTAGCTGCTTGCTTCATTGACTGAAAACAAATAAAAAGAAATATCTGCCTGTGCAATGAATAATTCATCAGTGAAAATAAGTGCTGCAGGATACTATTTGGGATGAAAACTGCTTAATATTAGTCTCTGTGAGTCAATCTGCTACCTATAAAGTTAAAGAAGGGATTCCTGCTAGCTGTCTTCTCTTCAGGAAAAAAAAAAGAAGACAGAAAAAAACCCCTTCCTCTTAACAGTGCCTGCATTTAGAAACAGCCTACGTTCAGAGTAATTAAAACTGATGATCCTGACAAACATTCTTTGCCTCCAAAGAAATAGTCTATTGTAAACGTAAGCTCTCAAGATCCTTCCAGGCATACCAGCACAACTGTCTCCTAAAAATTCTTCCCAAGCCATCTGGTACCTTATCTTTGTAGCCAAGCCATACAATAACTTTAAAAGAAGATTGCTGCTAGCAGGCTTTAGTCTCAGGACTCCAGATTCCCCTGGAAGTATCACAGATAGCTCTAAGCCCATCAGCCAGGCAGCTCTTGTTGCGGGAATACTCCGCTTCTATCATGTCCCAGAAAGTCCAGCTGTGGTTTTTTGGGGAGATGCCTTCCTCGTGTGGTTTACAAAGGGAGTGAAGGAGTTACAGGGAGAAGCTGGAGACACTGAGTACTTCCAAACAGGGATTTACACTCCATTACTTCTCACTGCAGCAGCCCAGCCTGAGTGGCATGACATGAATGCGGTTACGAAGGCTGCAGCCAATTTACATCATTCCTGTAGCTCTCCCCGCACCTGCAAGGGGAACGTATGGATTCCAGGTTTGCTCCTACACAGACTTTGCTCCTACACAGCCTTTGCCATCAAAAAAAGGTGGCTAGTGAGCAGGAAGGCATGGAGCAGAGATGGCTGATGGAAACAGGAGGGAAAGAGAGGACAGGTCTGTTTCAGCTTTGCAGATCTACCAGGGTTTGCTGTCCCTTGTTTACATCATGCTGCTTCTGAGCCTGCTACTAAATTTTTCACTAAACTCCATAAATTACGAAACACTGAATTCTTACTGTCAAGTGCCCTACTTTGGTTGCAAAACTAGAGCTTGACAGTGAGAAGTCAAATAAGGAAGCCAAGGCTGCAGGCACCAGACAGCGAAGTGATGGTCCAGGCACAAACCAGAGCAGGGGACCCTGTGTTAACTGTGCCCAGCTGCTGAGATAAGGTGACAGCCATCGTGAGAAACAGGCAGGTTGTTGCAGAGCATATGG
Source organism: Porphyrio hochstetteri (assembly GCA_020800305.1). NCBI lineage: Eukaryota > Metazoa > Chordata > Aves > Gruiformes > Rallidae > Porphyrio > Porphyrio hochstetteri. Next base: position 10,879,498 of record CM036916.1, on the reverse strand, counting down.
CTGAAAATAGAACTTGCTCACCGCTCTCTCATCCAGGGCAAACACAGCATAGTTGGGAAGAGACCAAATCCCTTTCCAGATTTTTTGTTGCGTGTTTTGTATGCTGACTCTGCTGCCTAAACATCTCGAGCTCTGTCCCTACAGATGCTGGTTTCAGAGATGAGGAAACTGGGTGCAAGTGTCTAGGAGCATGTGTCAGAGGAGAGATCCTGCCTCAGCACCTCCTGCACTCAGCACATGGGGGACTTACTGCTAGTTCTGTCTGCAACATCAGATTTGAGCAGCGTCTCTTATTCCTTTAGCATTGGTGGGGGGGGTAATTCCATGTCACTGCTCCAGTCTGGTGCACCTTCTGGCTGTGGTAATGATGTGATGCCAGCAGCCGTACCAAGTGATGGAGCTGCCTTTAGATTATTCCTCCCTGTGCTGATCTGTGCTGGCAACCCTCAGCTACCTGGGCAGCATTTTAATATGCTCTGTTCTTTGGTGCTGCACCTTGGGGAGCACAGCCATTTTTCAAAGTTAGAGAGCAATGTTTTTTTCAAGCTGTTGCATCCTGGTACAGAAATACTGGGTGGTATATATGCTTGTCATGTGTATATTAATGAGCATGAAGTGATGATAGAGGGGCCAATTCTGCACTTCCCCAAGTCAGTGGAAGTTTTATTGATGAATTTTGACGGGAGATGGATTAGGCCTAAAACATTCCCATTTTTTAGCCACTGACAATTTTTAACGGTTTTATAACCAGCACAGACTTCCTACCACCTTACAAATACAACATCACCGCAAATACTTCCCCCTGGGACGTGTCTTTGCTTTTAGCTGGCTACCTTGTGACACCCTAGGGAAATCAAACAGTTTAAGAAAACAGAACTTGGTATCTGTAAAGCTGCTTAGCTTTTTTCCTACTCTAATGGATATTTGTATTTTATTATCTCTAGAGACAATCTACTATTTGGGGAAAGAATGAAAACAACCCTCCTAAAATAGAGTTTCATGGTTTAATGATCCCTGCACTGAAATATGACATCGTATGCTTCCACTGCGGGCAAGCTTGAGTGGGAGGGTAGAACGGATCACAGGTCTGAGCTCCACGACTCTATGTCCTTTGCCAAATCAACCATCTCAGTCTCTTCTTCCTAAGGTAACGGTGATACCTCGTAGAACTGTTAGGATAATTAGTTTATGTGAATAAAAGTACATGGCTGGAGGGGTAAAACTTTCTGTACCTGCAGAACTTCCAACATTCCCAGGTTGCCTTTTGGTGTGGGATTACAGAACATCTGCTTTGTTTAGTCCTGCTAGTATTACTGTTAATGTTTTGGCAAAGGCACCTGGAACACAGCGCAGATGCACAAGTACATAATATCAAAAGTCAGAAGGAGTGCATTCAGGTCCTGTTTGATTTATAGCGTGTCAAACACAAAAGATAAACCAACATATTGCTAGTGTGATGGCTTAATTTGCACAAAAATGGCAAGATCCAGAATTAAGTGTTTTGCAGCTACTTTAGGACTTGCCCAGATTGCTGCCTGTAGTCAAAAGTGTAGGGGATGGGAACCATAAATGTGTGTCAGGCCAAAGGAACTGGTGGCAGTTCCAGTGAGACCCACAAGCTGGGTCACTCTGAGCATGTGTTTTCTCCAGGGCAGATAAGAGGTGTAAGCAAAAGGAGCAGTGTGTGAATGGCCCGAGGCAATGCTGGGAGCAGGGGAGGGGTAAGCTGGAACCAGCAGTTTTAAGTGGAAAGCCTCAGGGGATCATTACGTCCATCCGTGCTGACCTGAAGCCGAAAATCCCACACATTTCCAGTGTCTACGTGGGCTTTGCTGTTCCTCCCACCCAGTCCCTAGTTCCTACTCATGGATCTGTTTTCCAGGGTCAAAGTTGTTTCTAAGGCAAGCTGAAAGCCAGTTGCATGTGAGCAGAGCAGTATGAGAGTCTTGTTTGCTTTTCCTCTTTCACCTTCTGTTCCCAAACGGTGGTTCCCCACCCAATCAAGGAGCAGGAATGATGTCTGCAAGCACAGGGTTCTACTGGTGTTTCCACTGCACCCAGCTGGCCCCTTTGTGCAGAGGGATGGCTCCCACAGGGTACAGCTCCTGCTACAATGTACTGGGTGGGAAGGTGTTTGTGTTCCAGTTTGACCTGGGACTAAAATGAAGGACATATGGGTTTTAACTGCTTGGGTGACCTTGGATTAGCCACTTCACTGTGGACATTTCTGTATTCTGGGGACTGGAATGGGACCGAGAATTTAATTCTGCTCTGCAGCATCCTGGCACATCATTTCACATCTCCCTTTGCCAACAGTCCTAAAACAGGGACCAGGATATGGGTCTGCAGAGGGCATGCTGAGACAGCAGTGCTGTGATAGTACTGCTAGAAATGGCAGGTACCACTTCCCAGACCTCTGTGTGTCGGAGAAGCAAACCCCCAAACAACCAAGCGATTTGAACATGAACAGCAACAGCATGCTAAGCAGCACATGGCTCTGTGTAAGAACTGAGAGCCCCATGGAGGAAGCAGGAGCTTAAATGGCTGCTACAGATAAGTTAAACTGTAGGTTTAAATCCTTTTAACCAGGATCAAAAAGAGTCGGCTTGGTACAGATAATGAAGTATATACACCAAGAACCTGCAAGTCGCAGCCCCTCCAAACAAACATGATAGGCTCAAACCAACTTAAAAATCCAGCCTTGGCGCAGTTGCTGAAAACTTTCCTTTAAAGAGAAGCCTTTATGTGAGCAGAACAGCTTCCTAAACCAAAAGGCAGCACAGAGCAGCATCCCTGTTACCAGCATTGGCAGACGAGCTGAAAAGCAGCCAGCGAGCAGTCAGCTGCTTGAAGGGAATGAAATCTTTCACTTTCTGACCACACAGATTAGGCACGAAGAGAAAATGTTTGTTGTCTTCAGTTATCTTGTGGCATTGAAGAGCAACCATCAAAGGGAAGCAGTCTGCCTTCTGGGATAATCGTTGGGCCAGTGAGTGGATGCAGCAGATAAAGGAAGATGACGCTGACCTGGAGAGGCCGAGCGGCAAAGAACAAAGATTAGTGGCTGGGAATTGCCTTCACCTATGGGGAAAAGTAGTCACAAGGGTGAAAAGCAGAGCAAAAAACCCACATGAAATTTGGGTTCCTTGAGTGCATTCTTGCAGGAGCATGCACCGCCTTAAGTTTCTCACCAAAGTCCTGCTGTTGTGACCAAGTTTTCGTTTTGTAGTTTACAGAAGAGGCTTTTGCAGCTCAACTTTTGCAGTATTTATGTAGGCAAAATTCCCAGCGTTTTAAAAGGATTTTTCCATGGGTAGGTATGGGCTCTTAGAGGTTACTTGTGACTGGGCAAGGACATGGAGTCTGCACAATCACCATACCGTAAGTATTAATAGATCCTTCCTAATAGGAAAGTTATTTGAATTTAAGATTGTAGCTTAGTTTCTCTAAACTCCACATAATCTATTTACTTAGGCTGGAGCTTTGCTTCTGCACTTCCTCATCTCCAGCTGTAAAGATTCAAAATGCTGCACAACATACAATTTTTCTATGTATCAGTGAAAATAGTAAGTAATTCTGTGATCCTAGAAGGTTTTTAGTACCATTGTGAAGTTTGGTCCCGGGAGCATTTTGGTCCACTCCCAACTGTCCCATAGTTGAGACCTCATTAGTCCCTCCCCAGGTCAGATCCCCTCTTCTGAAAGATGGATCCTTGTGTGTACATAGATGTCAAGGTTTTAGATGAGTGAGCAAGCTGTCGTGTCGAGGAGTCCGTGAGAGCACTCCTCCAGAAGACAACCTCACTCCAGCTCACTGCCAAAAAGAAAAGGGCCCAACCCACTCAAGTCACTGGTGTATGCTGCCACTTCACTCCATGCCAGCTCCCGAGCATCCCTGAACCCTGGAGCCAAACTGTTACTTTGTAGAGAACTAAGCCAAAAAAGCAAACCTTTGATGGGTTTCCCTGCGTCAGTAAGCTCAACAGGAGCAAGGCAGCTCCCACCAGCTCCGGGCCTGGCACAAGGGGATGCTGAGGCTGGGAGTGGTGGGATGTGGGGTGCTTGCGAAACACAGACAGCTGCTGCCCCAGGGCACTCTGCAATCCTGATAAAACAGCAGCAGATCTGTTTCCCAACACCATCCTGATGTGAGGATGAGAAGATGAGCAAAGGCTGTGCCCGTCTCCCCCAGGACACCGGCAGGACTAGCTCCACGTAAGCCTCCTCCTCCCTTTTGACTCAGCTCTAATGCTACGCTCAGCTTCTCACTTTCTTCCTCAGGCAACTCTTCGCTTTTCTTCACTCCCCCTTTGCTGACCAGCAGCTTGATATCATTCAACACACCCAACTGGCAGCGCCGGCTTGCCCAGAACATGTGTCTGCACCCACCCAAGTGTGGGATATGGTCTCCCCTGCCACGATGTCTGGGGCTGTATCCCAAGCGCAAGCACCCTGTATCTTTACCAGCCTGTGAAATCTAAGTGTTTTGGGGCGTAAATGGATGTGGTGGGAAGGTGTTGGAAGACTGTCAGGAGTTCAGTAATGTACAGGGTGCTCCGGCTAGCCCGAGCAGGACTGTAGCTCAGAGAGCAGGTATTACTCCTGGAATGAGTTGAGACATTTATTTAGTGATGGGGCAGAGAAAGCCTGAAGAAAAGGATCAGAGTGCCTGGAGGGAAGCCTGGGTTAAGATGCCCCTTTTTGTTCATCCAGCAGCCTAAGGATCACGTTTGCTTTTCCAACTCAAATAGGACATAGTTCAGTGTTTTGTGGGTGGGGGTACCAGGCTCTTTCGTGCCAGGATGGGCCGTGTAAGCCAGGGGCTTGTGGGGCAGCCCCAGTAGGCTTTGCAGATTGAAGTTGGTTTGTAATATAGTTTGGTCTTGCTCATCTTCCGAGGATTTCCACCTTAATGTGTGCACATGAGCAAGCCATGACCTGCGAGGATAGGAAGATGTTACTGTGCAAACACTGTGGCACTAAAAGCAAATCTGGTCCAGGTTGATTTATGAACAGCGGAGTGCATGGAGATATAACCATGTTTGGTTATTGGGAAGAGCTGCTCCTGGCAGTACACAACACCTACCAAAATGGGCACACCATCGGTCCCATGCACCCACCATGGAAGCAGGGAGACTCCTCTGCTCCGCAGAACTGGGGGACCACCAGGCAGCCGTGGCTCTGCTCACACCAGCCTTAAGGCTGGACACAGTGAGAAGACCCACTGCTGTTGTCAGAGCCGACTCCACATGAAGCAACTGAAAGTCTGGAAGCATCCTAGCTTTGCCAAGCGCCTGAAGCAAATCTGGGTGAGTTATCCTACTGTAAGCACCCGAGACTTAAATTAAACATGGTTTGTAAGCGTGGGTGCAACGCCACACTGGGAGGTTATGTGACATTACACCTTGCCCTAAAGGTGTGCTGACTTGGGTCTCCATCACCGTGGAGATTCCTACACTGTGCTGCACTGTGCAGAGCTGCTCCGAGGGCTTGCCTAGCAGCCCTGGGCAGCCAGCACAGAGTAAAGATGCATGGCTTTGCAGGTGATGCTTTGCTTACTTGGACTTTTATGTTCATTGTACAACATTAATAACTTACTGCTAATGGTTGAGGTCTGTAAGGCTTCTCCAGTTAGTCTGGAAGAGCCAGGATGTGCTATTTTGCCCAGAAGTGGATTCTGAATATATTTTTTTTAAATACAACAAATGCTGATATTTCTCTTCTTTGTCCCAAAGTTGTGTGAAGAAAGTACAGGGCTTTGATGTTTTCTATAGAAGCGGAAATCTGAACTTCCAAACTGTATCTTCTTTTGTCTTCCCTACAGGCTTTAAATTTCATTGCATCTTTTACCCATTTTGAGGGACCCCCCCCCCCCCCAAAACTCAACACACAACAAACCAAACCAAAAAACCCAAGACCAAAATCAACATCAAAGGGTTTGGGTTTTGGTTTGAGGAAGGGTATAAGACAATGTTTATGTACATTTAGATTGAAAGGATGTCTTAGATTTTTATCAAAAGCTTTTAATTGTAAAACTAAATAAACTCTGATAAGGAAATAATCTCTCTTTTACCTCAGGGTGCCTGAAAAGTACAAAACTGAACAAAAGTTGCCTTAAGCATCTCATCTCTGAGAAAGGCAGAAGTAAACTGCTGTGGAAGTGTCACACGGGGGATTCCTCGATCCTCGCACGCTGCTGCTCCGAGCTGTCTTTAAGAGGAAGGAAAACCATCAACTGTAAAGAAAACTCGGCTATCTTCCCGGTGAGTGACAAAGTGGCTCTTCCCCCGCCTCCCCGGCAGATCAGGCAGCAGCCGGTGCCGCTCAGCCCGGGTCACTTCGCATTTCCCGAACCCCTTGCAAGGAGCCAGCGGGGAGCGGCGGGCCGGGCCGGGCCGGGCCGGGAGTGTGGGGCCGCGGTTGGGGCTCGCCCCCGCCCGCCCCGTCCAGCCGCAGCGAAAGCTTTTCTTGGCGAAAACCTGCGATTCCGGCGTTCATCGGGAATGAAAGAAAGTGACATGTTAGGAAAGGGGGTGGGGGGGTGGAAGGGGAAGGAGGGCTGGCCCTGGCGCCGACAGGGCGGATCGCAACAGCGCCTTGTCCACGAAACACCGCCCATAAATTGGCTCCCGGGAGCGTCCCGTCTACCAGCTCGACGGGGGAAAAGGCAGAAAGCGAGGGAGAGAAGGGAGGCGGGAGGGCGGCCGGCTCCCCCGTCCCGGCCCGTCGGTCCCGGCCCTTCCGCCGCCGCGCACCATGCGCGGCCCCTGGCGCCCCGCGCCCCGGCGCCCCGCCCGCCCCTAACGCCGCCCGGCTCCAGCGCCTTTCTCCGGCAGTACCCCGGGGGGGGCGGGGAAGGGGGGGGGAAGAGAGAAAGGGGGCGGAAAAAAAAAGCAAAGCCAACAAAAAGGAAGGAAGGGGAGCAAAAGAAGGAGGAAAAGAGCCGGTGGGAAGCGGGAGAAGGCTGCGCTCCTCCGAGGACAGCGCGCAGCACCATGCAGCTGGCGCCGCTGGCGCTGGCACTCACCACGCTCTTCATCGACGGCTTGAGGATAGGAGCGAGGAGGCAGAAGCTGCACCCCAGGCAAGGTAAAGGGGTGCTATGGGGCGGGGCGGGGGGGGGGAACGACACGCCGCGGGAGTGTTGGGCCGCCGCCCCCCGAGGGGGATGGGGGGGACTCGACCTCCCGGCTCAGGGACATGTGCTTCGCTTGCCTTGCAGCCAAGCTGCTGGAGAAGCTCAGCGAATACGAGATCGTGACTCCTACCCGGGTGAATGAGTTTGGCGAGCCCTTCCCCACCGATGTCCACTTCAGGCGGCGGCGGCGGAGCACCGGCGCTGCCCCCGACGCATGGACAGCCGCCGCCTCCCCCAAAGCGCACTACAGGCTCTCCGCCTTCGGGCAGCAGTTCCTCTTCAACCTGACGGCCAGCTCGGCCTTCATCGCCCCACTCTTCACCGTCAGCCTCCTGGGAGAGCCCGCCGCCGACCAGCGGCGCCTCTACGCCGAGGCGGCCGACGCCGACGTGAAGCATTGTTTCTACCGGGGGCACGTCAACGCCCGCCCGCGGCACACCGCCGTCATCAGCCTCTGCTCCGGGATGGTGAGACCCTCGTCCCGGTCCCGGCCCAGCCAGGCACTCCGGAGCGGCGAGGCGGGGCTGGAGCACGGAGGAGGAGGAGCGGAGCGGGGCGAGGGAGGATGGGCAAGAGGGATGGGGGCGGCCCCTTTCCCCCCGGCTGAGGGATGGGGCTGGCGGTCGCAGTTCGTCCTGGTCCGGGGTTTCTCCCACCCGGCTTTTATTCCTCCGTCGGGTTGCGGCACCGGGGAGAACGCCTCCTGCTCCGCGGGTTTTGGGGGAAAAACTGCCACCCAGCGGCACCCCGGCGGGGAAGTCAGAGGGCGCACGCCCCGGGCACCGGCACCCTCCCGGGTCTGGGGTGCCGGTGAGGGCTGCAAAGGGATGGATGACTGGGGCTCCCCGGCAGCGCTGACCAGAGAGCCGCCCCGCACTCTGGGGCAGGGGCACGGTCCGAGGAGAGGTGAAGGCAGGCTGCCCGGCAGCCCCTCTAGCCTTCCTGGTGCTCTTCCCTACGGCGGGATGCCAGGAAAGGGATGAGCAGAGGTTCCCGGCTCATCCTGGACTGACCCTTCCAGCTACTCTAGTGCCTTCCTGCAGCCCGGGGTGCCTCTCCGGGAGGTCTCTGCTCGCCTCTGCCTTGTCCAGGCTTGGGCACACGTGGGGGCTGGGCAGGCCTTCCTCCTGGTCACGCTTCCCTGTCTAGGATGGCTGCAGGGTGCTTTTCGATGTCTTTTATTTGCCTGCCGAATCCCCAGTTTGTAGTCACATGCAGCTTGGAGTGTCAGTGTTGTCTCCTAAGCAGGGGTTTCCCTGTCTGGACACCTCCTTCTGGTCCTCACATGTAGGTTTAAAGCTTGTCTCAGGGAGAGTTGCTGTATGAAAACCAGTACAACCTGCTGGGGTTGCACTGAGGCCTCCAGCACGCTGCAGCACCATATTCCCCTGGGCAGCGGTGGCTTGATAAATCAAGCCACTGGGATGGGATCTGGCAGACATGCCCCTCTCAAGCAGCCCGGCATGGGTGCGAGCAGTGTGATGGGAGCTGGAGCTCCAGCCCATGCCTTCACAGGGGTCGCTGCAGAACTAGGCACTCGCTCACCTCCTTTGTCAATTGCTCACTTTGCTGGGTAGTTCTGCTCCGTAGTTTGTCATCACCCAAAGCTGACCGCCTGTTCCCCTCTGGTCCCTCTCAGCTAGGCACATTCAAGACTGACGATGGGGACTATTTTGTAGAGCCATTGCTATCGCTCGAAGAGCAGGAGTATGAAGAAGAGCACAATAAACCACATCTAGTCTATCGACACCGGACACCTCCAACCAACTCTTCTGAGGACAGGCAGACTTGCGATACTCCAGGTACTCGTTTTGTTACTGCCCTTCATGACTTGGCGCCTACGAAAGGGAAATGATTTGCAGTGAAGAGCCAGCAGGCTCATGCGGGGCAGAAGGGATGTGGAGTTGAGTGACCCCTCTAGAAATGGTACCACGTACACTAGGGCTGGGCTCGCAGTGGTGTTGCTGTCCACCTGTGCTTTCTAGTAATCGGTCATAAGGAAGTTGTGGTCAGGAGAAGTCTTACGGTTTCCGTTTCATCCCTGCTGTAAGGCTGGCAAGAGATCCTTTGGGCTGTCTTGCCTTAAATATCCCAGGAGCTTTAAACTTGCTTTCTGTCCTCTCTTTTATGTAATTCCTGATGATCCCAGTTGGATTTGTTCTCTGCCTGAAATTCTGTTTCTGTCCTTTAAGTGATATCCTTCTGTCTTGGTCTTGCTATTCTCCTGGTCTTCCCAAATCTGGTTGTGAGTTGCAATGTCTAATTTCTTTCTAGTGGAAATGAGAAGGTCCTAACACCAACCCTGACAGTTCTTCCCTTATTCATCACTTTTCCATGGTTCATTTTCAAAGGCTTTCTTTTTCCTCCTGGCCCTTCCTTCACCAGCACCATCTCCCTGACCTCTTTGCTCTGTCTTTCTAGTCTTTGCACATATGAAAGAGCACAAGCCTTTTTATCTCTCCTTCATGTGCCTTGGTGAGCAATAGCGTTGCTTCTACTGTCCCTATTATCTGCAGTGGCTTCCTGCTGCTCTCTGCTTCCTTGACTTCCTGATTTTCACAACTAATCCTCTCCTTTGGCAGCAAATACCTAAGTTCTCTCTGAAGAAGCTTATTCTTTCAGTCTCCTGTTTCACCTGCTGTTTCACCCTACTCCTTTGGCCTGCAGCTAGATCTACAGGAGCTTTAAAGCCTAAACAGAGTAGACCTTGACTTGCTTCCCTTGCGTGGGCTGCAAGCCGCTCATGTGCTGCAGAGTAGGTGGAGTTGCTCAGGGAGTAAAGATACCACTGGAGGAGAAGTCTGGTGGCAAACTTAGATTGTATGCGTGACTCGGTTGGCACCCATGACTGGATTGTGGCCATGCTGTTGATGCTTGCAGTGATCAGACTGAGTCAGAAGATGCTCTGGTGCTCTGTGACCAGACAGAGCTGATGCACTAGCAACATTTGTTGCTTTTAGAAGGCATGTGGCTTCATATGTCCACATGCAAACATGTGTGCTGGGGGACAATGGTACCTCTCACAAGGCTGTCGTTGTTTGTTCTTCCAAGGGTTGCTGCTGGACTATGCCATTCTGGTTTCTCTCTTCCAGCTGTTTCTGCTCCCTTCTTTGAGATCAGATGCAGGAGACTCAGAACAGTTGGAAAGAAACACGGAATCTGGCACATTGCATCAGTAGCCCTTGGAGGAATGGAGCAGCAGATCACAGGACTCATTGAATCAAAGGTAGCTGGGAGGGCTCTGACTTTTGCTTGTGGACTTTATTCTGTGCTGTTACAAGTCTGCTGTATTTCATCCCACTGTAAGCTCCCATTTAGGGTATTATCCTTCTGGATCACGATTCACAAGAATAATACTCCATCCATAATATTACTTATGTGATGTATATCTTTTTCTCCTGTGTTCCAGTATGCTTTGCTTCTTGCTTGTCTTCATTTCCTTGCCATTGTCAGTTGTGTTGTGTAGTGGAAGGAGGAGGTTTTGCCTCTCAAATACAGTCTTAAGGGTTCTAGATAGGTGTGACAGTCTTACTTGTCCTCCTGTCCTCTTTCCCTCCATCTGTCCCTCTCCCTTTTACAGTTGTCCAGGTTTTTGAAAAGGAATATTGCTTTGCTCATATGTGCATAGTGAACAAGTCTTGGTCACTTCATTTAAGGAGCAAGTGCAGGGCAGGTTGGGCAACGATGAAGCTTGGCGTTCCTCCCGCGGTTACCTTCTTTCCGCCAGAAGTATCTTGCATGTCTTTGGATCAGCGGAGAAAATGCAAAATCTAGCAGCACTCACTGCTTTGGACAGGATGCATCTGTCACTCCTACCAGAGAGAAGAGTTTCGTAAGAGTTTGGGAGTTTGTCATAGCTGTAGGGTGTTGTGTGAATCCCTCTCTTGTCAGAAGAACGTGTGAAAAGGTGCATTTTCATTGCAGGCTTCTGGAAGGGATTGGAATTTGGTCAAAGAGCAAATTCGTGCAAGGGAAATCTTAAGCACCCACCCTGCAGTCAGCAAGGAAGCCTACATTGGGTAGTGGTGCTGTTAAGAATAGCCTTCTGATTGTCTTCTTCCTCCAGATGATTAATAGACAACATAACCAGTGTACCCTTACCATGATGATGTAATTATAGGCTTCTTGTAGTATCCAGGAAAAGTTTCCCTTGTGAATTTACCGACAGGTTGAGTAAAGGCTTTCGTTTCCCATGGTCTCCCTGGTGTTACTTTTAGTTTTCACCATCCTCGGGTCAGCTTAAAAACCCAAGTATTTGATTTGGTTAAGTTTTAATTAGCAGTTTCTGATTAACAGTTTTCGGTCCTCTGACACGTGAGACACTCTGCAGATGTTCTGAAAAAAGATCTTTCTCCTGTTGCACGTTGATGGATATTGAATGCAGGCCGTGCTCTGCGTATGAACTTTCATAGCACACCACTGGAGTCTCCTGGCAATGCACTCTGGCCGTCTGGCATATAGCTCAGCCACCGCAATAAAAGCTTTTGTCAAGGTTTTCCTTGGGGTAACGGGTTAATGTAGTTTCAGTCATAGGAAATGGTGTGATTTCTCCTCCTTTCCTTCTTTTAGTAAGTGCCATGAATCAGTTTGTCATCTGGTCGAGGATCTGGCAGAATAATTAGTTGTGTTTTACTGAATAGCCCTGGTGGGATGAAGATTGGCCAGGCTGACGGTGTGATGTCACTAGGTGCAGTGCCGCTACCACCCATCGCTTCGCGATAGCAAGCTCTTCCGATCCAAATTATTAAATATCCGCCTTTTTGAGGTGGAGGAGGAAGAGAAAAGACGTTCTGATCCTAAAAAAAGAAGAAAAGGAAGTGGGTCATTGCAGAGCTGGAGAGCGGAGCTTTCCTGCGCCCCGTGGAGGAACAGTCTGACTCCGATGATAAAAGGCGCGTAGCTGCATCCTGCGGTGTCATGGGGAGCTGCGTCTGCTCTGCTGGCCAGCTTTGGGAGGCCAGTAGCAGCTCTCTGACTCCCGTCCAGTCTGACCTCCCACCAGAAACACACCAGCGAGCCCTACCCACTGTTTTCCACCTGAAACCCTGGAGGTTTTGTCTTGCAGAGAGATGTCCAGCTCCAGATGCCAACAGGACACTGCCCCTGATCGTCACCTAAATAAACCACTTCAGGCCACTTCTTGCTCTGCCACATTTCCCATGTTTTTTAGTCATTGTTATGTTTATAGATGTATTTTGGCTGTTGGCTTCTCTGGATTCTTTCTCTTCCAGGCTTGTTGGGTTTTATGATGGCTTTAGCCTTTCACTGAATCTCACCCAACCATTCTGACTGTTGGCCACCCCTTGTTCTGAAATAGACGTGGCCTCCACCTGCCTGGTGGCATTGACCCACAATGGCCCTGTGGCCATGAGCATAGACGGAAGAGTTGAGCTTTCTCATTTCCCCCCAACAGTGTCCTCAACTAGTTATTGCTCCAAACTTTACAAATTACTTGCAGTTTCTACTGTCACCCTGGAACAGGACTCCTGAATGAAGACTTCTGGGCAACTCCTTCTTTGTTCCAGCCGTGTTCACTTTGCTCTCCTCATCCCTGCTTTCTGTTTTCTTTCCAGTTTTGTTAGCTAAATACATCCCTGTTCTTTCCTCATTTTTCATAATTCTTTTATATTCAAGACCCATCTATGGCTGAGACTAATAAACCAAGAACTGCATCTATAGTGAGTGCCTGCTGTTCCTGTGACTTGTGGCCGGTCAGCTATGCCCATTCTGAGGCTGGTGATAGACCTGGGCACTGGGGCTGCATGTGAGGATCTTGCACAGAGTTCTGGCTCCTTAATGAGAACGCTTAAAACGGGAATATCTGCCGTTGGCAAAACTTCTTATGCAGAAGCAGCAGCAACACTCAGATGGTGCCAAACTAGTAGGAAGATGATTAGAGCTTTTCCTCTTTCTGGAGGAGATCCAGGGGGGCTGTAGCCAGCAAAGAAGCCTTCCAGCAATTTGTACTGAGGTGGTGAGATTTTGGAAGTGGGCTCAGATGAATGTAGGACAGAGCAGATCCTACCTGCTGGCTGTGTCCCCACCTGCCGCTGGCAGAGGTGGGAAAGCCTGGTGACTCAGCTGCTGAGCTTGCTTTCCAAAATACTTAGCATGTCCCAGTACCTGCCAGAAATGGACACACACAGGTCTTGCTCATCCAGATGAGAAGCAGCTCTGTGTATGTGAGTTCTGTTGAGAAGATTGCTGTGAAAAGCATTAGACAGATGGGCAACGTGAACCAAGTCTTGCCACCAAGCTAGCGTGACACAGGCATAATCAGCAATATGTCACTGATTTTTTTTTTGTTGCATTAATGAGTAATTTGTAATAGATTACCCCTTCTTAGCAACTTTATAATCCCTTCCCACAGAACGTGACTCTGGGGAGCCACCAGAGCAGAGGAGTGCTGCCCTGTATCTTTGAGAAGCAAAAGCCTGGTGCTGCCAGTTCGATGATTGTGGTCTTGTTTCTTCATAATTAGCCCTTACAGATGGTTGTCATCTCTGTCCTGGTGCCACCCAGCTGCACGGCTAGTCATTGATGATCCCACAGTACAAGGAGGAGATGGTCCTGCCACGGTGCTCCCATGCACTTGGGGAGGGGGTGGCAAGCTTGATGGTGCCAGGGTGTGGGTTTGTTCATGTGTTATCAGTGTCATGACTAGGGGGAGAATGTGTTGGGGGTCTGGCACTGTGGCTAAAGCATAACTTTGTCCCCTTCCATGTAATGTGGTCTCACATTGGCATAGGTAGGTGATGAGCTCTTTCTCCTGCCTGAGCTGTGGTTCAAGGTGTATACCCAGTGTTAGAACAGGTGGGGAACGGGGGAGGAAGAAAATTTTGTACTCCTTCCACAGATGATTTATATGTGTTACATTCTTATTTTGTAGCAGTTTTGAGGCAGAAACTTGGAATGCCTTTTCCACAGGACTTGATGTTTGTACTTTCGTGAGTGGTCCATGGTGGAATCCCAGATCTTTTGCACTCAACAGCCCTTTTGTATTTTTGCTATTTTTTTTTGACTGTTTGCCATGCTTCCAACTGTGACCTTATTTTGGTTTTCACCTTCTTCATCCAGCAGAATTTTGCATTCTAGGTGTCTGGTTTCCAGGCAGGTCTTCAGGCAAATTCTGTACTGCTGGCTCTCACGTAACTGTGGGGCTGCAGAAGATCTGCAGGGAGGTTTTCCTAAGCCTTTGTTTCCAGGTTGAGCAATCCATGAGCTCTTTCAAAAGTCTGTTTAAGCTGTCAGCTTTGCTTTTGGCCTCAGGGTAAAACATTGAGTTTGTACTTTCCTTCAGAAGAGTTTCTCATCTTAAGGATATGAACTGTAATTTATAGTCAGATAGTAATTATTTCAGGTTTCCTTCCCTCCCCAAACCACCAAACGAGAGAGTTACGTCACAAGTGCCATATGCTAATGTAATTAATTCTATTTCTGGCTTCCTATTGAGGTAATAGCACAGTAACAGCCAACTAGTACTTGGTCAAATGGGCCTGGGATGTCAAACACAAGCCTTTCCCATACTGAGTTGGGAAAGGGATCAGGCTGTAATGTTTATGCTATCTTGCAGCAGTGTTGGCAAGTGAGATAAGGTATTAGACTGACTTCAGCTTAAACACTTGATCGCAGCCAGTGATACAGTTCCCGTAACTCTTGTTTTGTTTGAAAATTTCTTGGTGTGAGTTATAAGCAAGGTGCACACATTTTGTTGTTAGTACTGAAAACATATCCAGCATCCACCTGGCATCGTACTGGTGGAAGACCAAGATTGTGACTAGACAAATTATTGACTGGTTGTTGTTTAACAACTTAGACATGGTGAGTGAACAGTTTAATTATTCTCCTGGAGTTAAAATGGATATACTTGCAGTTTTGCATCTACTTTTACATCACCTATGTGGACATTTGCTGAAGAAGGGCAGGTGGTAGAAGGAGGGAGGTATCACTGCTACTTTCTGTCTGTACCCTGTGGGGTATAGTACTGAAAATAAATGGTTTGACTGTACTGTGACTTTTCTTCCCACGTACTTGTATTACCACGTCATCACCATCCTCTCTATGGCCGATTACTAGGTAAAGGATCTAACAGGATTATTTTTTCTCATCTTACACTGAGTGTCAGTACAAAGCTGTGGTGATCTCAGTATTGTTCTTCTTGGTGTGGTACGTCGTAGGTATCATAATGTGCTGGCATACTCACAGCTATTACGCATTGAAAGTTGCATGAATAGCAAGCAAACAAGCATGGGAGCTTGGGGCTCAGGTGGCTTGTGAGGCAGAAGCCAGGTTCAGCAAGTGCAACTTCTAGAGCTCTGCAGGCAAATAGGTTCAGTTAGCCCAGGCAGCGCTGAAGGCAGCAGCCCTGGCTGTGCTCCTGATGTGCTGAAATGCCACCAGCATATGGCAGTGTGCCTGTGGGACATCTGTGCCAGTTTGACCCACAGCCTGGCTCAGATAAGTGTCTACTTGTAGGTGAAACACTGGGATGTGCTTTAGTAAAGTTCCCAGCCCTTTGTAGCATGGTTTTCCAGGGTATTTTGCCAGGGTTCTTTTTAAGTCATCCTACAGGGCTAGATTGTTGGGTTTTTTTCTTCCCGAACCAGGGGGTTATGGAACTGGTAACAGTCATTTTCAGCACTGTAACTTTCTGTCAGCCATACCTTAAACCTATTTTGTACCAGTTCAATGGTGCTTTTGTGCGTTGTGGTTGTGAGGTGCAGTAATTTAGTTATTTTCTCTGTAAGATGATCTTGAATCATTTCTGCCACATGCTCAGTTCAGTTGTTACTATCTGCTTCCTTAAAGAAACAATTTATTGTTTTGTTCATTATCTAGTTGCTCTCTACTGTGCAAAAGTGATAGCTTTCATGTACAACTTTTTACCTGAGGCAGAAAAAGTTCTCTAAAGCTGGAATGCATTCTCACATACATCATCAGGAGAGGAAATGTCTGGAGTATGTGTGGGTTTTGGTGTTTGCATGGTATGAAAACAGAGAATATTTTCTCACTGAGGGAAGTTGATTTGTGCTAATTACAAGTCTGTGGTTCTCAAGCATTCTGTTTCAAGCAGCAGGATCACCCCAAAAACCATAGGTGGGTTTAGCATCATCTTTTATGCTTTGTTACCGCCAGCGATGGAGTCTCCGTAGCCAAAGCCACCATCCTGCTTGTCCTGGTGCTCAGGCTGCAGGAGGTGAATGAAGGTGGGACTGCTTATTTTGCTATCAAGTGATGCTTCGTGCTCTATGTGGTTGCTTGCTGGCCTTAGACTATTTTCACATGTGACAGACAAGTAGCTCTGAGCTTCAGCTGGCTTCAGCAGCAGATGCCCCTGGACAGGGAAATTTCCAAGCACCTGAACATTTCTTCAATTGGGCACCTAGGAAGCCACTTAGTTGTGCACCACTAGCCAATGAAGATTGAAGCTCCAGTTGATCTGTTGAGCAGGTTCAGACTGGTTTGTATTTGAACACTTCCCAGTTTGGAGATTAGATAAATCGAACAAACTTTCATTTTCACCCTTAGAGCAGAATACCTTTCTGTTTGGATCCTTGGTGGCCCAGATCCTCCATTTCACTTCTCATTTACGTCATTGACCTTGCTTCTATCAGTACAGAGGGTTTTCCCTTTCTAACTCTGCCAGCAGCTCTGATTGCACAGGCAAGGACCGATCCAGAGGGACAGCAGGATTAGTCATGCTTGTTAGGACTGGTTGTCTCAGCGTGGTACAGATCCCTTTGTTCCACTACCATCTCTGGCTGTTGTCTGAACGGGGCAAGAAGCTGCTGGTGGCGAAGGGGTGTTCTGCTTTGGGTTACGCTCACAGTAACAGAGGTGACAATTTAGCCCCATTCAAATTAATCTGAGATATGTCCATAGATATGTTATTGAAAGATATAAACCGTATCAATATGGAATTAAAACAGACCCAGGGCTAGAAAAAACTCTTAATCCATCTTAGAACCTAAACAGGTCCTAAAGACAAAGCAGTTTTCATCCCATATCCTGCCAAGAAGAGCCTGAAAATATTATTTAATTTCAGCTAGTCTCCTCTGCATGGAGAAAATCCATTTTGCCTCTTTCCTCCCTTTTCCAGGTGATGGCTGTCACTTCAGCCACCACTATTGTACCAGCTACAAGCAGTGAACAGGCCAGGCAACTGTAGCCATAGGTTGTACCGAACTGTTTGGGCAGGGTTTGCTACTCAGGTCGAGAAAGGCAAGTCAAACACCGAGTGACTGCCTGGAGGGAGCTCAGCTGCATTTTAATCTCCTTTATGGAGGTGTGCAATAAATAATTAACTTCCAAGCGATAGTTTTATCATCTGCGCAGCTGGATCAGAGCCGGTCTGGGAGTGTTACGGGCCCACCACCGAGCAGCAAACTTTGTGTTAAAAATCCCAGGTCACACGTTCAGAAAATGCATGGTAGTTAAGTTGGTTTGAAAGGACCGTGCCCTTTTTTCTAGCAGGGAGAGGTTATTAATGTTATTAGAGCGAGAAATAGATTATTTTTTCCTCTCCCTGGCTCTCTCTTTTTTACTTTTTTTTTTTTTTCCCCTCCCTGCTATGTGCTGCGCTCTTGAACTTGGAGCTGAACTGGAACTGCTTGCATTGTCACATGTCTTATTTAATTGTGCAAATTGCTTTCTATTCCAAGGACAAGTTAATGTAGAAATGGAAAGGATTAAAACTGTTGGGATACGCAATCGCTCTTTCTTCTAATTTTTGGGTTTAGCATAACAATAGCTACTATTTCAAAAGCGGTCCCTGGCTCTGCCCTGTCACCCTTTCATGCAGGCAGAGTACTTGCGTAGAGCCTGAATCTCACCTGCTCCCTCCTTTGGGATAGATCCAAAGTCCATTAATCGGGAGGAATCACCTATAAATCAGCTCCTCGGGCTCTGGGCTGAGGCTTCTTGCACAAGCAAAAATAAATGGCACAGGAAGGAATATCCCTGCCACAGGATTAGGTCTCAATTCATTAAATCCCAAATAACAAAGAAGAAACAGAGCAGAAGAAAATGAACATATGCCTCCAGGTCTGTCTAAAGACAGTACAAACTGCTGTCTTAGGAAAGCAGGCAGCAAAATGGATGTTATTCCAGCAGCCTTTTAGCTACCCCTTGAAGTGTTATTAACTGTTGAATCGGTGC
This sequence comes from Porphyrio hochstetteri, assembly GCA_020800305.1. Lineage (NCBI taxonomy): Eukaryota > Metazoa > Chordata > Aves > Gruiformes > Rallidae > Porphyrio > Porphyrio hochstetteri. Next base: position 10,861,204 of record CM036916.1, on the reverse strand, counting down.
ATAGGCTCACCTGGTACTTGAATTATTGATCTGTAGCTTGCACAGGTTTAACATGTTTGTCTGCTCATTGGGAGTTTGTGGGGTTTTTTTCTCCCTGCAAATTAAAGAAAATGTTTTGTTACTAAAACCCATCCAATTGCTGCCATGTGTAGGTAGGTGTTTCTCAGGTCATTTGTAAAGATTGAGAGCTTGCCAAGCCAGCAATTTTCCTTCCTGATTTCTGTTAATATATTAACACAATAGAGGGGGGGTGGAAAAGCAAAACCAGGTGGAAAAATATCACACCCTTTTTTGGTGGTGTGTGTAGCAGTGGGAAGCTGTGGCTGTAAAATTGCAGTTTTCTTGTGTGGTGCAAGAGAGTTTTACTTCTGCTTGATTAAACAGCGATCTGCTGCACTGTTCAATAAGAGCATTTCTGCTGTGTCTGTTGTAACAGAGCAAGTGGAATATCAGCAGCATCGGGCACAAGGAGTACTGGCAGTCCCTGTACACAGCTCCCATAATCACTGGTTTTATGGATGAGTTGAGAGCGGTGTGCTGCCATTAGGGTTTAATTTTTTACAGGTGAATGTGCACGGTCTCTGAGGGTAGTTACACGTAAGAAAGATGGGTGAAGATAACAGTTCACTACTATCAAAGTCCAGGAGTGCCTTTCCATGCAATGCATCCCCCTGTGCTTGGTTTTACAGTAACTAGGCTGGTAAACATACTCGCAGGGGACTTGTGCAAATAGCGTGCTCTAAGTGTTGGAGGGGCTTCAGACCTGGGAAAAAATGGGTTGGCTTTTGAAGGGATGATGTGGCCGGCTTGATTTGTGTGCTGGGCAGGGGAAGTACGCTGATACTGTACTGACACTTGGCAGTGTTAGGGTAATGACTGGACTCAATGATTTTAAAGGTCTTTTCCAACCTGTATGGTTCTATGAGACTGTACCAGATCTCCCCAACAGAAAGGAAGGTATTTTTTTCTCTCTGCTGGGTGTACCTGGCTGTGTTGCATCTGGTTCTACTGCGTGATTGATCAGGTTGGGGCTCTAAACCAAACCTGGTATCTTATGTGGATCTCTGGGGGTTTTGGGTGGTGATTTTTGGTTTGTTTTTTAAACGAGTGACAGCACTAACTACATGATTTCAGTGCAAGCCTGGTGATTGTCAATTAATTTCTTTTAAAAGCCTCCTGTTTAACAAGTGTCTCTTCAAAGAATCCTGAGCATTTTACTCCCCTTTCCATCTACCCTCCTTCCATGACGATGGCCGGAGGAGAAGATGCATGAGCCCCATGGTCGTCCTCCCTGGGGCTCTGTGGAGCCAGGATGGTGGATGGTGCCGAGCTCTGCTTTCACATTGCAGACTTGCCCTCAGCTTTTCTCAAGTCCTGTTGAGCATCTCCCTATCCTTAACGTGCCTTTCCTTCAGCAGCTGCTTCTTTTGGAAGTTCTTTATTTAAAAGAGAAATTGAAGTGACTGGCTGCGGGTGCAGAGATGGGGGGAACTGGCTGAAGGGCTGAGGTTAGCACCTTCTCCTTGGTCTGGTGGTCTTCTCACCTTTAAGTTATTTGTATGCTTAGTTGGCTTCCCACACTGATTGGCACTGAGCGAGCCAGGATAATGTCACGGTTGCCCACGAAGCCGTGCCAGCATGAGAGCACATCCTTGCCAACACAAGGGCATTGATTAGTGCAGAGGAACTAGGGCAATCCAATTATAACTACAAATGCCATTGGCTTTCTCAAATTCTTACTGAAATAATTGCGGACTCTCTGCTGTATTAAGGTGGTCTGGACTGTATCAAGGAAGGGGAATTCACGTAGGACTTCAGTCATGCAGAGTAAACAGAATTTAATTCTTAAATACTCTGTTGCCTGATCACACGTAAGGCAAAAAGACAGCGTTTTTCAGATGGGTAGGAGCTGGCCAACCCTTTGCTTTCTTTGATCTTAGAGAATGTATTTTATATTTATTTTTTTGGAAATTATTACAAAATATCCTAAAAGGAAACTAAACAGGAAAAATAGCTGAGAAGTTTCCTATCATTTCAATCTTGTTTGAGCACTGAATATTCCTTTGTTCCCTAATATTATGCTTCCTCTAACTTACTCAGTGGGTCAGATAAGGAAATGTGATATTTTTCACCACCGTAACGAAATTAAACTAAAGCTACAAAGAGCGTGAGGGTTGTAGCCTGGAGTCTTAGATGAGTAGTTCAGATCTGGCTTTATATTAAATGCAGAATCAAACAATCTCTCGTGGAGGAATCACATTCAATTAGCTACTTCCTATGATGAACTGATTAAAAATTAAGTGGTATCAAATAAGACTGATTTTACTCTTACTTTTAAATAATGCTGTAATTACATACTAATCAGATGGTAAATCTTAATTGTACATGTTCCATATGTTTTATTTGCCTGTTCTCCCCCTTCATTTTGTCGTCTTTGTATCAGCATGGAGTATATTTTCGGGCTGCTTTTATGTTTGGCCTAATTGAATATCAAAAGCAGTATATGTGAAACTTCCTGAATTCTATTCTTTAGCCAGTGGCAGCTGTGCTATTAGATGACCTTTACCATTCCTGTAGCACAGGGGGAATAAAGGGAGGGGGGGAATTGAAGCCCAGCCATGTTATTGTTAGAGACAGAAATAAATCATATATAATTGCTTCACTATGAAGGCCAAATCCTGCCGTCCTTCATGCCTGAGTTAGAAATACAGGATTTGGACCTTTGTTTCCTGTGGTTTCCTGGCCACCTTGGACGTGCCCAGAATCCTCACGCTGCTGCTGCTGCGGTGGCTAATTACCATCTCCGAGCTCACGTCATGTTAAACTGAACTGCAGGCCCGGCCCGGCCTTCCTGCGCGGGCAAGGAGACGGCTCTGCTGCAGCAAAGCCTTTGCATGAATATCTGCCTTCAAGAGCTGTTGGCTTCCATAAAATGGTACTTTCAAACTTGAGTAGACCTTTGGAGGTTGGCTTCCACATAGCCCTCCTGTTTTGGTTAGCTGTTTGGAACAAGCGTGCACAGGTATTTTGACATAGCGTGCGTGTGGTATTAACTTTATTCACTCCAGAGTGTACTTTATGGCTTTATCCACTTTTTAATCATAGATCACGAACACAGTCACAAAAAGAACAAGCGGAAACACTGGAGAAGGCAGTGGGCAGAAAGCAGCATATTGTCTGATGTGGAGATGTTGAAACACAGCCTGGAAGTGAATTCGTTTTCTGCGGATAGCAACAAGACTGGGAACATGAGTGAAAAGAAGAGCCACAAACGAACAAAGCGGTTTCTCTCCTACCCTCGGTTTGTAGAAGTGATGGTGGTGGCTGACAGCAGGATGGTCGCCTACCATGGAGCTAATCTACAGCACTATGTCTTAACGTTAATGTCAATAGTGAGTATTCAGATGAGGAGGAGTAGGTTCACACATGGACTGTTTTCCAGTGGTTACAGAGCACCTGTTCTGCTATGTTCTCAGGCAGAACCCTCAGTTTGCCTTAGCCAGGCTTGGAGGTAGTGCTGGGATTAGAGTAAAGCTTGGTAAAACCCGGCTGGGGAGCACTGGTTGGAGTCTTCTTTCTTCCCAGAGCCATCACACTTCCTAGCCCTTCCCACATCTCTCCCTTCCAGCTTTCTGAACCCCAAGCAAGCATCACGAGAAGTATCACTGGCCCTTTAGTCCACACGCGGTACTCTTTATTTAAGTCTGTGTGACATAGCATCTGAATTAAAAAGGTACTTTGGGGACCTTCCAAGGACCTGATGGCCTTATGCCAGTTGCCTGACTTCCCTTGTTGTTGCAAGGAGAAGGAGCCTGTGGTCACCTGGATCTAGGATAGTGCTAGGGTTTGCTTTCCAGGATGAGGACAAGCATTTTGGTAGCTGCTGGTACTAGGATCAGTAGTGCAGTCCCCAGAAAAGCGGCTCTGTAGATGTATAGTGACTGGAAGTGTGCACAGGAAGTTCCGCACCATCCTGCGGAAGAACTTTTACACAGTGAGGGTGACAGAGCACTGGAATAGGCTGCCCAGGGAGGTGGTGGAGTCTCCTTCTATTCAAGACTCGTCTGGACGCCTATCTGTGCAATATGAGCTAGGGAGCCTGCTTTGGCAGGGGGGTTGGACCCAATGATCTCTCGAGGTCCCTTCCAACCCCTACGATTCTGTGATTCTGTGATCTAGCATGTGTCAATGGAGGGATTTTCATCCTGTTCAGGGGTAGAAGTACAGTGAATACATGGTCTAAATCTGTCCGTTTCAAAATGAGGCACTTGAGGAAATAAGTTGCTTTTGATAACCTTGGTTGGTGGTCATTGTATCTCAGAGCAGAATCATCCTGTAATCTGGTGAAATATGTGTTAAAGCACAAGGAAACATTGGGTTTCTGCGATAGCAACAGGTTGGTTTGATTCTAAAATTGTGCTTCTGGCAGGAGGTCTCTCCAGGTAGCATCAGAGCACTGAGTGGGGAAAAGCTAAGTGGGAAAAACAGTTCCAAAGCGGAAAACATGCATGTGCTATCTTAATTGTTTGTTTCCTTGAGCATTTGCAATAATTCTGAATACTTCTTTGTGAAACAGGTGGCCTCTATCTACAAAGACCCAAGCATTGGAAATCTAATTAATATCGTTATTGTGAAATTGGTCGTGATACATAATGAACAGGTAAGAGAAGTGATTTTCTTCTTTGTGATGCTGCCATTTGTAGTGAGGTTTGTGATGAATACTTAAAATACCTGCTTTGTGTGTGTCGCTTATTAGGACGGGCCTGCAATATCTTACAATGCCCAGACAACATTAAAAAACTTCTGCCAATGGCAGCAAACCCAGAACCACCCTGAAGGAAGTCACCTTCAACACGATACAGCCGTGCTTGTTACCAGGTATGGTGAATATTCTCATGAGAACTGTAGGCAGTCGTGTGTTGGAGGCTGTGAGCATGTAATATATCCAGCTATGGGAAATGTCTGGGTTTTGATGGGTGTGTAATGATAGGTGCAGTGGTGGGAGCAATGTAACTGTCAGCAGAACTGGGGCAATGTGTCCACCATAGCAGCAGATGACTTTGAGAGGTTCAGGACTGCCCAAGTTCTGCTCATGGGTGATGAAAGCGATTCAGGTTCTGACTGGATGATGTGGCAAACCAACATGAGAAGGTCTGATGGAGGACCAAGAATTGCTTTTGGATGTTGTTATGACTGTGCTTGTACCTTATTCACTGCTGTGTTGAACATTAATGTGTCAGGTCTGTTCTGCTTTCAGACAGGATATTTGTAGAGCGCACGACAAATGTGATACTCTGGGTAAGGAAAACCTTTTCTTTGTCTTTTAATAACTTTGTTTGTAGTGACAATGTTAGTTGCCTGTGCTGAACCATGGGCAACACTTCTTTTTCTATTATAAATGTCTTTGTTCTCTCCTAGGTCTGGCAGAGCTGGGCACAGTCTGTGACCCATACAGGAGCTGCTCAATTAGTGAAGATAACGGTCTGAGCACAGCTTTCACAATAGCCCATGAACTTGGCCATGTGTATGTTTTATGTAAATACATTTACATTTAAATAGCCCAAGATTTATGCTAGCTAGGGCTTGCCAGCCAGGCTAGGACTTGATACCTGCTGAGCCTAATTATTTGAGAGCAGATAAATATACTGGGGTAGAAGATGAACCACCAAGGAAGATTAAGCTGTGATTTGACTCTGGGAGGTGGTGGGATGCTCTGCAGTCTGTCTGAGAGGAGCAAAACCAGCAGATGCAAATTTTGGCAAGGATGAATGAGAGGGTACCCCAAGCAGCACCTGAGCAAGGGAGGAAAGCTGACAAAACTTCCCTTACTGCTGTATCTTCTCACCCCTACATGTGAATGTCAGCAGGATGTGCCCCACCAGCCATGATGTCCTGACCAGGATGCTGGGACTAGCCAGGTTTTTGGCTGTAGGTGGGAGATGCTGGGTACCTCAGGGAGGACGAAGGCAAGGGGCATGGGCACGTCTCACCTGGTCTTTGGGACTGAAGTCTCTTCCTCAGCCTGCCACAGCTTGCCCCACCACCATGCAGGGTGCTACTGAAGGCCCCGCAGCAGCTGTGTGTGAGAGGAGGAATTTCCCCAGGGTGTCTGGCAGGCCATCGGGAGGTATAAGTGAGCCTGACCCACCTACTGAACCATTCCGTGGAGGAAAATCTCATGCTACTGAAGAGATGCTATCACTCAAGATGCACCTCCTCCAATGAAAAATTCTTTTAATTGATTTTGACTCTTTTTGAGAGTGGTCATGAGAAGAATCATCTTGGGTCACGTAGTTCTTTATCCCCCACCTACAGCTCCTGGGCAGCTTGTTCAGTCCCGAGCCACCTCTCACAGGGTTTGCAGTGGATGTCTGTAGGTGTGGGATGGATGAGTACTTGGAAACAGATCTCTCATTGTTTTAAACTCCTTTTTTCTGCATGGAGAACAGATATGGTCTATTTTTAACCACAGCATTATTTGTTTAAATGAGATTTCCTGACGGAAAGTCCCCAAAGGTTTGACGTTCCCCACACCTAACCTGTGGCTAATTCCTTCGCTAATGCTGCCCCAGAGCTGCTGGAGGGGTTAGCGGTGCTCCTGAGGAGGAAATGCCTCTTTGCTCTTTTACAGGGAGCAGAGCAAAAAGGTGGTTCACTGGAGGTAATCTTAATGGGATATAAACTCCCCAGCCTTCGAACGCAGGATCACACCGGGTCATTTCCCCTTCTCCACTTCAAACAGCCAAGCACTTTAAGCCGTTCTGTCTCCGTTAGCATATTTGCCACATTCTTCAATATGTCATGTGCTGCAAACTTCGCATGGGCTTCTGCTGATAATGATTCTTGGTGGCATTTTGTAAACCTGCCACATAAAGTATAGGAGCCAAGTCTGTCCCTGGTGTGGCCCTATTTAGGCAACAGTATGTGGGATGAGCGTGGCCCGAGGTATTTGGATGCGTTAGAAAACGTTTTGCAGCCAAACTAGGGTGCTGCTGATGTAGATGAGGGAGTTTAGGCAGCAGTGGTTGGTGGGCTCAAGTCATTCATGTTCAGGAACTTGTTTTTTTGGCTCTGTTCCCTTTTTACAAAGGTGGAGCCAGACTCCAGCCTGCCTGCCAGATTTCAGCCATCAGCTGAGAAGGAAAATTCAGCTGAAATGGCATCTTAGGCCAGGGTCCCTCCAGTACTTGTCAGGCTAAATTTATATATATATATATAATGATGGTGCTGCGTGGCTTTTTGCAGGCAATTTCTAGGAACACAGTTTGAGCAGTGCTTGTTGACGCTTATGAATATGTGCATATTGATACTTTTATTCTGTAATATCTATGAGTGGAGTATCTAGGAAAAATTCTTGGGTTTGCTTACGTTTAGTTCACCCTGGAGCTCTTGCTGTGCTAAAATACTTGGCGGTTACCACTTAACTGATGGTGCTTTTTGCTGCTGTGTTTCTCTTAGATTTAACATGCCACATGATGACAATCATAAGTGTAAAGAAGATGGAGGTAAAAATCAACAGCATGTCATGGCACCAACGCTGAACTTCTACACCAATCCCTGGATGTGGTCAAAATGCAGCAGGAAATACATCACTGAATTTCTGGAGTAAGGCCTTGCATCTGCATGTGTTCAGCTGGTTTTATACGTACATGCATCCCATGGTTTGTTGGTTAATCTGAAATCCTAGCGTGCAGCATTGGGAGGAAATTGGAGGGATTTGTGTGTGCATGCATCCTTTACGTAGAGCAGGAATGCACCCCTGGCATCCAGTCCCTGCCAGTTCGTCCTCGTGATAAGCTGGCAAGGACCAGCCTCTCTATGGGAAAGAATAAGTCTTCCCCCATGGATATTGCTTTTAAGGAATGTGTGTTCTCCTTGAACCTGAAGAGTGAGTTTTGCAAGTCCTGTGGCCCAGATACAGAGCAGATTGAATCTTTCTGCTCTGCAGGTCAAGATAAAGCCCTGGCACTGGTCCATGGTGGGAGCACTGTTCCAGGAGCCTGTGGGTCAGTTTGGTGCAGCGACCACCCGTTTTGCCATGATGCTTTCCCACATGCTGTGATAGGGTGTGAACAAAACCCATGATGATGTCCTGGCAAATCCAGGAGTGTGGTCCCTTGGGCAGTTGTCATGGTTTAACTCCATCCAGTAACTAGTCAGCATGCAACCTCTCGCTCACCCCTCCTTCCTCAAGGGCACTGGGAGAAGAATGGAAAAAAACCAAAATCGTGGGTTGAGATAAGGACCATTTAATAGGATAACAAAGGAAGATTATGATGGTGATGCTGCTGCTGATTATTATTATTAAAAAGTGATGCACAAATGCAATCGCTTACCACATGCAGAGGAAAAACAACCAGTCTGTTGCTGAGCAGTGATCCCAGCTAGCTTCCTTGACTTAGTGTAGACACCACAACTACCTGGCAGCAACTAAAACCAGCAGTGTTATCAACATTGTTTTCATGCTAAATCCAAAACACAGCACTATACCAGCTGCTAGAAAGAGAATGAACTCTTATCTCAGACAAAACTAGGATGACTGTTCTTCTGCTAATCAATTTTTTTTCCTAACTACCCACCAGTGCTTGCTGAGCAACTAAATGCAGGTCGTGCATGCTCAGAAATGCTTTGCCAGGGTACTTGACAGTTGTTAGCACAGAGGTGGTGGTGAATGGGTAGCGCAGCCTCCTGCCTTCTTGTGCTTGTTAAACATGACGTGCGGTGCACAGCTGCCCTAAGTCTGTCTGGGGTAAACACCATGGGGTTCTAGTCTTGTCACCTCCTGTTTAACACCAGTTTTCTACTTTGTGTTGTAGCACTGGTTATGGGGAGTGTTTGCTTGATGAACCTTCATCAAGAACTTACACCTTGCCTCAGCAGCTCCCAGGGCTGATTTATGATGTCAACAAACAATGTGAGTTAATTTTTGGACCCGGATCTCAAGTCTGTCCATACATGGTAAGTGAAATTCCTCTCCTTGGTTTTCTCCTGCCAGAGCACAATAACGACTCCTTGGGTTGGATGAAGGGGAAGCTCGCAAGCCATGAGATTGTCAAGCTTGTGAGTTAGTGCTAAATCCTAGGGGGATAATTTCATAAAGGATCATCTGTCTGGTGAGGCGTGTGGCCTGTATTTATTTAATATTTTTGTCTTTTCAATAACTCAAGCAGATGCAGTGTCGACGACTCTGGTGTATTAACATCGATGGTGCACACAAGGGATGCCGTACCCAACACACACCTTGGGCTGATGGGACAGAATGTGAGCCTGGAAAGGTCTGTAATACCTGGTGGTTTATGCCTTGTAACTGGATTTTCCAGGTCTCAGCTTAAGTATCAGTCAAAATTATCCTAGTCCAGTGGCCAGTTGTATGAGACACAGCTGCTGACTGCAAGGGTGGAAGCCCAGAGCCACTCCGTGTGTTTCAAGCTTGGCCTGCATGGGTCAGCTCTACCCTAGATACCATGATTAAAATCCATTGCTCGTTATAATGTTCTTTAAAGCAGGTATTCCTTCAGAAGAGCTTATATTTTTTTAATTGATGGCCTTAAGTGAACTCTCAAGCAAATATTTTTGCAAATCTTCCCTGGGCTTTTATTAGAAATCTCCTCTGTGATGTGAGCAATTAGTAATTTTGTGTAACATGAACTTGCCAACTGGCTTCTCATCTCGACAATTTCAGAGTAAAGTATAGAACTGGTTGACATTTTCTGTATGGAAAGCTTTTGGCGTTAACTTATAGAAATTTTCAATTTCCATATGCAGTGTTTGTTTCCAGCTAGCACTGGGGTTTCTAGAATAAGTATTTAGTTTTCAGTTGTCCAGATATGGAAAAAAATAGTTGAGAGGATTTTTCTTTTGTTGAGATACTGAAGCTTTTGAAGACAAATGCTAACTAGTTTTCATCATTTGTGTCTGCACAAAAATAATCTCCATCTGGGTCTAGTAAAAGAGGTGTGATGTTACTCTGCAAGGTGTAGCTTAAAAATTTGCTTTTCTGGCTATTAATGATCAACAGTTAAAAATTTTCTTTAGAAAGTATCAGCATTGTAATTTGTAGTCTTTCAAATGTATTTTCATAAAAATATCTGGATGTTATTTTAGATACCATTTTCCATACAAGCCTTGGATCTACTTGGTAATTTATCTTCAGTTGTCTGTGTCTGAAAAGTCAATTGTCCAATGACACTTGACTGATGTCCTTCAAGACAATGGGTGTAATGTATCAATTTGCCTTCCTTTCTTAGGGGAAAGTGCAATCCACACACTTGTTTTTGGTGTTGAGAATGTGTGTTAGGGATGTGGTTTGAAAACCAATTCCTGAACTACTCCTTGGAGCCAGTGGTGCACCAAATTTAATGTTTTTATGTAAAATCTCCACCTTTTTTGGACACTCAGCATGAAGCTTAGGCATCTGTGGAGTCTCTGTGACTTGAGACCTTGTGTCTTCAACTTCTCTGTTGGTGAGCTTGAGGTCTGCTCACCACTGGAAGCTCAGAAATAACTATTTTCTTGAAATGCCAAAAATCTAGGCTGGAATTTTGTTTCAACAGCCCTGCTGTTACCCTTGGATATGACCAGAGTGAGGCACAAACAACTGCAAGTGAACAGATTAGCACCTCCTCAGACTCACCCTGTGTTAGCTGAGAGGCGGTCTCCAGCCGCATAGCTCTCGATAACAACCGTGCAAGCAAAAACATTTCAATCCACAAATTTAGACAATTTGACAGGTTTAGACAAATTGGATAAGTGTGACCTGAACCTCTCAGCTGAGAGCAGATGGGCTCTTCAGAAAAGCTAATGCGTTCAGGCATTTGGAGGGTATTCTGAAAGAAGTGCTTTATGGAGTAATTCTTCTATCTGTCTGTTGGTCTGATTCAAGCTTGAGGTTTGGATCATCATAAACTTGCTCCTCCTCAGTGTCTGCTTGGGCTTGCAAAGTGCTGAGGTGTGAGTCTGGAGTGCTTTTCTTTGGAATAAATCACTATTTTGGTACTCCGCTGTGGCCAGGAGCCCCATCAAACTGCTGCTTGCTGACTAATGCCTTGTCTCAAGTCTGTAGGGTCAAAGCCTGTGATCTATGGCTTGGCAGATGGAGAAAAGTACCGTGAGGTTTTTTATGGAGATACCTTTGGAAATGAAGGAGCCTTGAATAACTAAGGAAAACCTAGCTAAAACTGCTGGGGCGTGTATTTAACTGAGCTCTAAATTTATTCTTAAATCAAGGACATTAAAACAACATGGGAGCATTAGCTTATGCATATTTTGCACGTGAGGACACTGAATCTGATACTGCTAAATCAAGTAATGAGCTGAGCCCGGAGTTTGGCCTTTGCTGGGTAAGCACCAGTTGTGATGGTTTACAGTGCTTTGCAGCACCAGTGCATCATCGAGCAGAGATAAATCACTGAAAGAAAATAAAGAGGGTCGTAAACTTCGGCCTCTCTATCTCTTGTGGCTTTCAGGGTTGTGTAAAGAATGGCGAAAAAAAAGAGTAGATGAATAAGTAATCATTTCTGTCTCCTGCTGCATGGCAGCAGGTAGCGTATATACGTTATGCATGCGTGAAGCTTCACAGCACTTGCCTGCCCCCTGCTAATCTATTCAGTCAAAGTCAGCCTGAGGATGGGAGCTGGATTTGGTGAATTATCTGGGACTCCAGTGGCAAGACAAAGGAAAGGAAAGTCTGTTGTGTCTCCCATCCCTGCCGCTGCTCTCCTGCTCAACTGTGTGTTTAAGTTATTTTGAATTTGCTCCGGACAAAACCTCTTTTATTCTCTTCGTTCTCTGATCTGTATGCTCATAGGAAAGAGAACCCTGGCAGGTTTTTTAGCTTTTTTGTTGTAACTCAACATAGAAATTATTTTTAAAGTACAAAAGGCACAAAGGTTGCACAGCCAGACCATTCGGTGTGGTTCCAAGAAACACCATTGCGTTTCCATAAGATAATCTTGCTGATCATTTAAAACAGCTGCTCTTTTTTTTTTCTTTTCTTTTCCACCCCTTGATTTACCATCAACTCCAAACCCCAATTTTTAATAAAATCAAGGGATGTAGGCGATTTCCTGGTTAATGCTCAACCATTGTATGGAAGACATATAGGTCATGTCACGGTCTGTTAGCTGTGTACATTCACAAGTCAGCTATTTAGCCATCTTCTCTGGGTCAGTGGTGCCAAGTATGACTGTAGTTATATATTTAGCTGTGAGCATCAACATTGCTGTGAGAAATTCTCCATCGGGACAGCAACACTGGATTGGTGTCATGTATTTTTGTACACTGATGATAGCTGTTGGAGCTCTTTGTCCCTGCCCAGCACTGTGGTTCCCCATCCCACAGTTTTTTCAACTCTCTTAAGTGCCAGGGGGAGTTGCACATCGTAAGGCTTTGTCCTGCAGCAGAGAAACAGCCATTTCAGCTCATTTTATTCCTGTCCTTTATCATAGCTGATACTTTTCTGTTTCCATCTGGGGAAGCAAAGCTTCAGATGAAAGCAAATCCAGGGCATACCATAGCCTAGAGAGCACACTCATCTCTGAGCAAACACCACTTTTAGGGACCAAGCTCCAAGGGGTTCAGCTGTCCCGCAGACAGTGCCCAAATGGACCTGAGATCAGCCTTCTCCATTGGCAAAGCGGTGCGACAAGCTATCCTGGGCAAAAGGTGTTAAATGAGCTGTGGAGCCAGTGGCCTCTGAGCATAACCTCTATGACAGCTTGATTTGGCTCTGCCTTCCTAGATTGCTTCCTCCAAGGTGGTTCATAAGGATGTCTAAAAGGGGGATGAGTTCTTGGTGTGTCTTCATACAACCTTGTCCTGCTATCTGTGAAAGGATTGGGAAATACAGCACATTAGTGAACTGAACCCCATTGCCATAAGAGTCATCAGGTGTTTCTCTGCCTGAACAACATCTGGTACAGACAAACATTGTAAGGGAATATTTTAATGATGCACTACATATTTTCTACTCTAAGTCTGTAACCTCTTCTAATTTGTGAGCAATCAGCAATGTTTGGGCTTCCTATAATTGCAAAGATTTAGGCATCCGCCAGCAGATGAGTGTATCTCTGGGTTTAAATTTGCTTTAGCAAGCACTGTTCAGTGCGGGAAGCTCCACTCTTGTGGGTCCTGGGGGCACTTTTCCATCCACTCTGGTGGGGCCAGAAGGTGATTCATCCCTAGATCTCACCTCTCCAGAAGTTTGTGTAGTCAAACTAGCACGTGTACCCCAAAGGGACACAATTTATACCATAAAAATGGAGGATGGGAACTTGCCAAGATAACTTAAATGTGTTTTCTAAACAAAAGGAAAAAAAAAAAGTTACAGCTGGAAAACAAAAGCATAGGCCAGGCCTTGGCAAGTCCCATGTTATGGCTGAGTGGGAAAAAAATACTTTGGATTGAGGAATTAATTTTTCTATGTTATTTGCCCTTTGGGTTTGGAAGTTTTCTTTCCCTCTGTTCTGGGGCTTTGTACAGCTGTGGGGAGGTTTGATTTTTCCCTGTATTTTTTCCCTTCTGTCTGTCTCCTCCCCTGACACCGTGTGGTTCCTGTTGCTCTCCAGGAAATCAGATAAGCAGCTTTTTGAAAAATCAGTGCCCGAGCCCTGCCGCACTGTTTGGCTCCAGTAAACAGGGAATATTCAGTGGTTGCTGTTGTCCTCAGTCTTCTTCCCATAAACCATTCCCATGCACTCTGCAGCTTGCCTTCACTTGTTCCTTTAAGGGTTCAGAGAGGAAAGAAATATGGGGGGTAACAGACAAAAAAAAAAGGTTAATTTTATTTGATCATCAAATTTTTGCTGCATTTTGTGAGCGGTCGAGAAATAAGCATGAGCCTGGGCATCCAGGCTGGTCGCTGGTGGTCGGCTTGTAATGGAAAAGCAATGCAAACCCACCTTTCCTGCCTTTCTCCATGCACAGCACTGCCGGTTTGGGATGTGTGTGCCAAAAGAGCGAGAGGCGCCAGTGATAGACGGAGCGTGGGGGACATGGAGCCCTTTTGGGACTTGCTCAAGGACCTGTGGCGGCGGCATAAAGACGGCGATACGAGAGTGCAACAGGCCTGAGTAAGTGGATGGAGAGGAAACACTGGTGGGGGAAATGGGGAAGAGCAGCTGGTTTGCCCAAATTGGCTGAAATCCCCTTTGGCTGTGCCCAGCCCATGTGTGCTCCAGGGACCTGTGGCATTGCCATGGAAATGGGTGGCTTTGCCTGGCATGGATGAGGCAGCACGGGAACCCAGGAGGAGCTCATTGCAGGTTTGGTGTGTGGGTAAAGAGCACTGAAAAGGGTCCCATTCAACGCAGAGAGAAAGAAAAAGCTGTTATCTGTGTGGGGTTATTGCCCCCTGTTTTCATGGGGAGGCTTAGCTGGGGTGCCCCTTCCAAAGGTGTTTCTCTTCCTTCAAAGCTGTGGATTAGAGAGGAGAGAGAAGGGAAGGAGCCATGATCTTAATTTTTCACCATTTTACCCCGGCTTTGGCTGCTTTTGCAGCTGCTCCTACAGATTCGTTATACTGATTTCTACCATTTTATTCCTGCTTCGTCTGGTTTTGCCGCTTCTGGCTGCTTTTGCAGCTGATCCTTTATACAGTTGCATGTCAGCTGGTGCAGACTAGCCAAACCTCAGTAGAAATCTGTGCCCCATTAAAAAGTGGCCCTCAAAAATGTTTGCCGTCAGCCTGGAATGCAAAATCTTACACCCTTTGAAATGGCAGGGAATTTTGCTGGGGGCTTCAATGAGACAAATGCGTGGCTGGCGAAATATTAGTAATAGGTTGAGCAACTGGTATGAAAACAGCCTGTCTACATAAATTGTGAACTGTGCTGGTTTCTGTTTAGCTGCCTCCTTTCAGCACTCGAGAGCAAGAAGGGGTGGACAAGATGCTTTCCAGGCTCTAGTTTGCGACTGTGACATGGAGAGGGAGTCTGCAGAACTCGTTAGACTAAGGGGTCTTAAAAAGTTTTAGCAGGATGATTCCGCTTTCTTGTCATTGGCACCGGACATCTTATTGCCAAGGAAATTGCTGTTAGTGATGCACCAGTGACAGTTTCATCACCAGTAATGGGAGAAGGGAGAGCAGCACCAGTGGTGGAGGGACGGGAGAGGCTGGCTCAGCACAGCGGGGAAAGTGTCAAAAGAGGAAGGATTGAGGCTAAGGGAGTTCGACACCAGCACGTTAATTAAAATGATGCTGAGAAACATGAGTGCAAGAGTTCTCATCTCACCATGCTGAGTCAGCACATGCTATATGGTCTTCCAGTAGCCATGGAGACACAAAAGTAAAATCTCTTTCCTCACACAAAAATAGCTATGCTGCTGAACCTTTGGGTGCTGTCAGTGAGAAGAATTCCCATCTTCTGGAGAGACATCTGTTTGGACTGATAGCTTTTTGTGATAATCTCCTTTATCCTAAAGGCTAGTCAAGGGATTTTAAATGCCATCTTCTCTTACAGCTTGTGTTTTGTATCGTGGTGTTTCATGAGGCATATTGCTTGGGCTGGGATTTGCAAAAGCACCTAAATACACTCAGCACCAAGCTGCCTGTGGAATCCCCTGCATTTGTCACTAACTGGCTATTTTCCAGGCCCCCTTTCAAAAGCCATGTAGCTAGTGCTGGCCTCTTCTCCAACCCCTCATGAAGTTTTCCACAGGGACTCGTCTGTCCTAGCACTGTCCACAGAGCGTTACACTGACTCTTGTTTTGTCCTCGTAATTTGATGATGCAGCATGGGCTCCCATCATCTGCTTCCTCATTATTTTTGGGCTGCTGAGATGATGCAAGTGGGTAAGACGCTGCCAGGTACTCTCTTGCCTTTCCCACTTCTCAAAGTACTTCTCCTCTGTTGTAGAAGACAGCAAAACCAACCCACATACCTTGAGTAACATCTGGCATAGTTCTCGTCAGGTCTTTCCCATTCAAAGATGGTTTAGGTTATTTAAGATTATTTTTGTGTGCCTGAAGATCTGGGGTAGTGTCTTGCACACCAGTAAAATACTGTGTGAAATCTGGCATTGAAAATGAACACACACCCACCATCACAGCACAGAAAGTAAGGCTGCAGCTCCTGCCCCTGTAGCGTGCTCTGACGTGTATGTGTATTTTGCAGGGCTGCAGGAAGCTGTAAGCCTCTGAAATGGCAGCAGACTGTGTTTTGACATACGCTGAAGGAATGGATTAGCTAACCAGACCAGATCCTTCCCACCGAGATTGCCCACTTGGGAATTTGAGGCTGGCTGGTACAGACAAAGCCCACGGCTGCAGTGCATCACGTAAAAGGTCTGTGGTGCGAGTCCTGGTTTTCAAAGCAAGGCATAGCTGCACAGGCTTATTTCAGGAGATGCCAATACCAGAAGCCCTGTTTTCAGGAATGGCTTTCTGGATGGCAGAGTATTATCTCCATGCGAGTCTGATCACGTCACCGTTTTAGTCCATCACAAAGGTATCCACCTGTGCTGAAAGCTGTCTGAGCTTGACATGTAAACACATCTATAGATAACTGTGCTGGCCACTGGCAGCACATAAACCAACTCCCGGTCCCAGACCCTCCTGGGATGCTGTGAAGGAGATCTCGAATTCATCTCTGCATGCTAGAGCTTCACTGATTTTTGCATGAGCGCAGACACATAGGCAGACATGCAGATGAACACATGTACCCCATAGTTAATTCTCCAGGGGCCTGTTGATTCTCCTGTGGCAGCCTGAGTGCCCCTAGAACAACAGCATGGGGCTGAGCAGATGCAAAGCGCTTCCAGAACCACGCTTCTTGGAGAGGTGCCTCTACCTGGTGCTCCTGCACCACTGAGGTTTGGGTGCTTCCTTACGCTTTGCAAGAGAAAACGGGTCAGGGTGAGAAAACCGGTCAAGCTTAGCAATGGCAGAGGATGTGTTAAGCTTTGTGTATTCAAGACCTGTTGGGATGGGAGTGAGGACAAGACTGTTTCCCCAGGTCTGTCTGCTGTGTCCTGAGGGTTTTTGATGTGCTGGGAGGAATACAGTGGAGCAGGGGTGTGTGCAGGAGCTGGTGTGGGAATTATGCTAGGTTAAAAGCGGATCCACGTCAGCCATTAGTTAATCAAATAGACGATCCAGAGAGCAGGGACATTGAGAAGGGACACAGAGGTTTCTACCCACTGCATTCCCTTCTGTCTCTGCAGTACGTCATTGATGAATATCCTTAAAAATACTACATAGTGTGAAGTATCCCATATTTCTTTGTGACACTGAAAGTCGATGTTACGTAAGGCTGACTTACTTCCCAGGGTCAGCTCTCTTTGTTTACTCAGACTCCGTGAAAAACAACGCTGGTTTAAAAACACCCTAAAACTGTCAGGGAGGTTTGGGGCTGCTTTGAAATGTCAGAAGTGTGAGTGTGCTTCAGCCCCGGACGCTGGCTGCAGGGAGATTTACTGCCACAGTTATGAAGCTGACAGTTCACAGCAAGATGGCAAGTTTTGAGTCTGTGGTGTGTCCGTGTGTTCAATGTTATCTCAATCTCATGGGTCCTGTGGAGAGAAAAGGAAAACATGCAGGACTTGGGACCTTGGGATACTCTTAAAAACAAAAAAGCTCCTGCATAACTAACAACATTTAAAAGTCTTATTTTAATTAAATGGATTTATATTGGAAGCAGTGTGATAAAACTGCTGTAATTGCTTTTTTTATTATTATTTAAAGAATGCTTTGTTAGACATGTGCATACTTTGGAGCCTTTGTCAAACTGCAAGGGTCCTGCTGTGGTATAAATGCTTTCAGAGTGAAAATGATGAATCCTGTTAACTCCCCCATGGATGATTTGGGCTCACCAAGGTCTGGGCTGTGCTGCTGTCATAGCGAAGAAGTTTCCCTATGTGCTGTGAAGTGAGGTGGTCGAGATGTGCCTTTGTAGCTGGAAGGAGATAATGTGCCTGCATGGGAATAGTCTGCAGAAGGGCTCTGGTGATGAGACACCCCCAGAAATCTCCGCTCTGCCTGCGAGGCAGGAGACGTCCAGATGCATCCGCAGGGACTGCTGTGCTGGGTTAGCTCTGGAGCGGTCCCAAGTGTAATCAGCTAAATTAATTCAAGTTGTTTGTCATACCGAGGTGGAGAATAGACCACACCAGGTTTAGATTCGCTCCAGTAGGAACTGGCATAAAAGAAATCTGTAAAATGAAACCCACACTGGGCGCTGTGTGGTTTCTTGGGCTTTTTATCACTGTTACTTGCTTAATTGCAAGCACTGGAAACCTGCACAAGTGGCACATGTTTAGTTTCCAGATGGCGTGTGAGAGTCACCTTTTGAGCAGGTAGAGCTGCTGTTACCAGCTATGGCTCCGGGCTGTGCCTCAAGACAAATCATGCCCCTCGGCGTTTAGGATGGGACTTGAGGGGTCTGCATGTGGCACTGCGTATCTCAGCAAGGAGAGGATGCTGGCAGGAGAAATCCCATGTGTGGAGCTGGTGGTGCCTCTGCATCTTGCCCGCGGCTGCTGGAGGAGACAACTCCTGCCAAACCTGTGAGCATCCCTCATGTAGTGCTGGTGGGGTGGCAGGAAGTATTCCAACCCCTCCTTACTTTACAGGTAGTCTTTAGGCAAGTACAACCCCCTCTGTGTGCTTGTGGCTCCCCATTTATCTCCCAGGATCTCTGCTACCTGAATCGCAAATGGTTTTCAAATGTTAGAGTGAAGAATTGTTACTGTGGGAGAGCAAGCAGTGCTGGGCTTCATAGGTGGCTGAGATGCCTGTGCTTCAAGAGGTGCTAAAAAATCATGTTCAGCTGTAGGAACTGAATAATTCACTGTGAGTAGAAGCCCTCATACATGTGCAGGGGTTTTCTGTCTCTTTCGTTAGGAGACGCTGGCTGCATGCAATGTGGAGGGTGTACGGTGGGCATCTCCATGCGAAGGGCAGGGGAAGTTCCAGTTTATCACTTGTTTGTTCATGTTTTGGAAGGTCTCTGAGCATGCAAACCAGCTTCCTTCCTGAGGACTGTGCACTCTGCCAGCAGCCCTGGGGCACCATCTAGCCCCAGGGCAAAGCAGAGCCCATCTTAAAGAAGAGACAAGAGGTGCAGGACCTCAGCGCCTGGTGGGACCCATGTCTGATCCATGCTCCTTGCTAGTGCAGGCACTTGTCCTGTTCAGAGGTTGGCTAGAAGATGTAGGTTTAGTGATTGTTTCACAGCAGAAGCTGGAGCTGGGTACAGACATCATCTTGAGCTTTGAGGACCAGTGTCTGACTGTACATGCGCCTCAGCATGACATGGTCACAACACAGCAGCTCCAGCCACTCAGGATGCTCTTGCTCTCTGCCAACAACTCTGCAACACTGTTAAAGGGGGATGCTGGGGTTGACCAACCGGTGGAGGCTTTCCCATGCTGGTGGTTGTTAAATACATCCCCTGAGTTTTGGTCTTACTTGGGTTTTTTTTTTTTCTTTTTAGATAATTGCAGATTTTCCCAAGTTGACCCATGCCATCCAGATTGTAGTATTGTTCGTTCTGTGACGTCAGGGCAAAGCAAAGCTTTGCTTTGGCGGAGGGGTTGGACTCTATGATCTCTTGAGGTCCCTTCCAACCCCTACAGTTTTGTAATTCTGTGAAAGCTGCTTGGGTGGTACTGCAGTTTTACTATGCATATTAATGGTGGTAGCTTGTAGAAGCCTCCATTGTGCCCCCCAATTTCATTTCAAGTTTCAGGAGACAGCAGCAGAGATGGTGGGGAGGGTTTTGGAACATTTAAAGCATGGCACATCTTTTTTTTTTTTTAATTCTTATTATTACAATTCATAGAAGGCTGCACATAGATTGGCATGTGAAATCTTACCTAAGTTCCCAGAAGAAAGATCTTTTTAACAGACAGTAAGTAGGATAGCTTGTATCCCTCACAGCATCACCACAGCTGAAAAAGAGTCCTCACCAGAACAGTGCCTTCTGCCAAGCTCCTCCGATACCATCCGCATGCTACAACACTGGCTGGAGTGGGAGAGGCTTTTTTTGGTCCCTGAAGTGAACTGTTATCTGGCAAAAGCTCCATCTACATACAAGAACAAAAATAGTTTTATGACTACAGCCCTGAATCTGGGAGTTGGGAAATGTAAAATGACAATTTCTCCAAGACTTATCCTCTGGCTTTGATGTGGCTTGGATGATATTGCTCTCCCCAGTTTATACCAGAGTCATCCTACTATAAAATGGGGATAAAGTATTTATTGGCCATCTTTGTTGCTTTCTGGAATATGTGGAGATAAAGTCCTTTAGAAGTGTCTAGCATTCCCATTTCTACCATTTTGGACAATAAATTCCAAAGAACTAAGTGCTGCCAGGCATTTCAGCCTCCACAGGGAAGCCCTTACTCCTCTCTGTTGTGATGCTTAGTTACTTCCAATGCAGTAGATCAGATGCAAACACTGAGCCACCAAATCCGTAGGATTGATGGGGTTGTGGAGGGATGATCCCTGTATGGGATCCCTCAGCATGAAACTAAGTCTGTGGTTAGGGAGGAAGGTGTTGCTTTTCCTCTGGCTTCTCTCACTACAGCTGCATTCATCAGAGAGCAAATATTCCCTTTTTAGCATTGTATATATGGTCTTTTTTTACTAGACACCTGTATAAACTTCCCTGCTTCTGCCTAGGATGGTAATTACAAGACATGCACAAAGACAGAGCCTGCAAAATGATGCTGCAAATCCTGACTGCTGAACAGGTTGCAGAATTGGGATTGCATCTCATTTCCAGCCCGATCCTGTTCCTACAGGCCTAAAAATGGTGGGAAATACTGCGTGGGTCGCCGCATGAAGTTTAAATCCTGCAACACCGAACCGTGCTCGAAGCTGAAGAAGGATTTCCGGGATGAGCAGTGCGCTGACTTCGATGGGAAGCATTTTAACATCAATGGGCTGCCCACGAACGTGCGCTGGGTTCCCAAGTACAGCGGCAGTAAGTAGCAAGGGGCATGCAGGTCCTGCCTAAGGCAGGGTGATGGCATTTGGATAACGTGCTTCTGTTTTTTCTCCCTCCCACCCCCAGTCCTGATGAAGGATCGGTGCAAGTTGTTCTGCCGAGTGGCGGGAAATACAGCGTATTACCAGCTGCGGGATCGTGTCATCGACGGGACGCCCTGCGGCCCTGACACGAATGACATCTGTGTGCAGGGCCTTTGTCGGGTAAACTTTTTCCCTTCCCTTCTTTTTAGCGAGGGTGATTGCAGTTTCACATGGCAGGCTGGCACTTCTGCACCTCACTCCACCTGACTGGTGGAGTGCCCTCTGTTCTGGGGGACCACCATCAGCATCACCCGGCTTCGCAAGCCATGGCTGAAGCTTGTGGCAACCTCCAGGTTTGCAGAAGAGGGCACACATGGAGGGTGGTTGTACATCTGCCCTCAGTTTGTGAGGGCTGTGGGGGTCTGAGGCTGAACCCAAATGATGCTTCCTTTAGTGTTTGCTCCCAGTCAGACCCTTAACATTTCCATTCACAATTATTTTCCACACTTTCCTCCATGGGAACAACGAGCGCTGGGAGTTTTCTTGAGTGAAGGCATCGCCTGGTGCAAATGGCAGTTCTGTTTCTTGCTTAGTAAAAAAAGCCTTTTGTTTGAAAATGATCTGGGATGGCCTCGCTGTAAATCAGCAGGAAAATGTGAGGAAGCAAAACAATTTGTCTCACGGCAGCTTTTTGCATACAAAGCCTTTGTGCGCCTTAATTGTGAGGTTTGTAAATGCTGTTCTAGTCTGTATTTGCTCAATCTAGTTTTCTCAATTTCTCTCTTAAAGCAAGCTGGATGTGATCATGTGCTGAATTCCAAAGCAAGGAGAGATAAATGTGGTGTTTGTGGTGGGGATAATTCTTCATGCAAAACAGTTGCGGGCACATTTAACACGGTGCATTATGGTAAGAATCTGTTGCTAAAAACTTTATAGTAAAAAATGTGGGTCTATAAAAGCTGTTACCACACTTAATCTACAAAAACACTCATG
This sequence comes from Porphyrio hochstetteri, assembly GCA_020800305.1. Lineage (NCBI taxonomy): Eukaryota > Metazoa > Chordata > Aves > Gruiformes > Rallidae > Porphyrio > Porphyrio hochstetteri. Next base: position 10,839,240 of record CM036916.1, on the reverse strand, counting down.
TAAAATGCAAAATCCTTCTAGCTATAGCATATTCTGTTTTGTAACTATTTATGCTATCCCTAAATGAAAAGTATCGGTTTGTGTAATGGGAGGTAATTTTGCTTGTTTCCCATCCCCCCATAAAAAGCAAATGAAAATTCTGTGTAATAGCCTCGACTTTCTATTAAATCTTCTCTAGGCTATAACGTTGTGGTCCGCATCCCGGCTGGTGCAACTAATATTGATGTGCGTCAGCACAGTTACTCAGGGAAGCCAGAGGATGACAACTACCTGGGTGAGTTGTAGGTCTTGTTGCGGTCCAGAACTCTGCTTTACTGTCTGGTTGTGGTGATATGTCTACTGGCTGCTGCTCTCTGCTAGGCAGGATGAAGAATTCATTGGAGGGAGATGTTTTCTTATCAAGAGTTTATCTCCTATGTCTACCAAGCATTCAGCCTTATCTTGCTGCACCTTTTTGTTCATGCCGTCCTTGATGCAAAGTTTGGGAGGCTCTTAGATTGCAAGAATTATCCCCTTAGTCCTTTCCAGCCCCGGAGATACCCTGTCAAGCCTGGGTTGTGGGTGGGAGCTGAGGCACTAAGCTGGGAACCAGACAGGCTTCTGAGTTCTGCTGGAGTCTCCTCAGTATGACTTAACACATCACTGCTGTCACCATGCCTTGGCTGGAGAGTAAATATCCCGTACCCTGAAAGACCTGTGTACAAGCAAATCCAAAGAGAAATTATTTTCTATTCCCTTGAGAATAGTAATTCTCATTTCACTTAGACTGAGCCCTTCTTGTCCCTGCCTGACAGTGATACCTAACTGCAATAAAATACCTTGAGCCAAAGATTTTTGTTTGTTTTAAACCTAACAAGAACTCAGCCTTTGGTTGCTGGACATTCATAGTCACTATCTAATCTGTGGGTATGTCTCTAGAGCCAGATGAAAATGTTAGACCAGTCTGCTGCATGAACATACACTTTTAGCATGGCTGTGTGTCTCTCTTCCAGCATGCTGATCAGTAATTCACCCCTGAGAGAGTTCTGTTTGGGCCTGATAGCAAAGATAGCACAACGGATGTTACACCTGCCCTTAAGCCCTGTTTGTGTCCCTCGGAGTCACTTCAGGCCACTGACGGAGCAGGGAGTCAGTCTGTGGCCCCGTGTAGTCCCAGGGAGATAGTTGCTCTCCCTGCTCCGCTCCTTCTCTTCGGCACACCCAATGCTTGGCACTGCCAGCTGCACCCTGGTAGTGTGGGTCCCTGAGCAGGGCACTTCCTCTTCTTTCATCTCTCAAAATCTATGAATTGGTGTTTTTACAAAATACAAGGCTTAGCGTAGGTGCTTGTGGTGACTGGGTGGGTTGTGGACAGGACTAGGATGCTGGTCCCTACAGCATCAAAGGTAAAGGGATTCAGTTGAGAAACAAGTAGAGGAGACTTGTACACCAAAGGGAAACGGTGCTGGCTGCTACAGCTGTCGCTCTGAAATGTAGTCCACATGGCTGGACCCTTCATTCAGAACACTGGGTGCGTCCTGCCCTGTCCTCATTCCCAGACTGGGTTCACACAATACTGTCTATCCTCACACACATGCAGCTGTTCACTTATAGCCACCTTGCATCATTTCTACACGTTCACAGCAATGAAATGAGATGGTGCAGCATGAAAGCCACATAAAGGAGTCCACAAGAAAGCTGGAGAGGGCCTGTTTACAAGGGCATGTGGTGATAGGATGATGAAGGAGGGGAGATTTAAATTGGATACTAGGAAGTAATTCTTCACTGTGAGGGTGTTGAGACCCTGGCACAGGGTGCCCAGGGAAGCTGTGGCTGCCCCTTGATTCCTGGCAGGGTCAAGGGGCAGCCACAGGGTCAAGGCCAGGTTGGATGGGACTTTAGTCACCCTGGGTTTGTGAAGGGTGTCGCTACCCCTGGCAGGGGATGGCACTGGCTGAGCTTTGAGGTCACTTACAACCTAAACCAGTCTGGGAATCTATGAACGCACATGAATACCAAGAAAACCTTATTGAGTTTTCCATCCTGGGGTTGGGAGATACATTTCATTATTCATCTTTTTTAGAAAGACAATCCACCCTGTGTTGTGCCTGTTCAAACTGGTTCACCCCTGAAGGAGCCCCAAAGAACTTCTCAGCTCTTCTTGGAGGGCCTTTAATCTTCTTGGGAAGCAATGAAGTCAAATCTTCTTTAATGTTGCTTTAATATCGCTGGGAAAGCATCTCTTCACATTAGGCCTGACTAGAAGCAAATGAGAAGTGTGCATGTGTCCACTTATTTTGCAGCTCACTGAGTGTGAAATCTTGGGCCCTCAGTACCGTGAACCCTGTAGTTGCTTAACAATTTAGGAGGAATTTGATGTTGTCATCAAGTCCAAGACATGTACCTACTGTTGTAGGAGATACAGTAAATGGGAAGGACTCCTTTAATGAGTTTTACTACTGCTTAATGACATTAAAGTCTCCAAAGCGTGGAGTTCGGTTGAGTATAGTGTCTGCTTTGTGAGTTTTTCTCCATCTATTTCTTGCTTGCTACCAAGCAGTGTTTTGCTTCATTATCTCTCCTCATTCGGTATAAAAACCTTCCCTTTGGTGTTTTGGTGTTAAGTTTAGAATTTTCAGTACGGAGGCTTTGTAGTAATGTAGCTGTGATGGGTGAAATGGTGGGGAAACTAACTTAGGAAATTAGCTACATAATCGCATTAGTGTGAAGTTGTGCAGCAGACTGCTGTTTTCAGGAAACTGTTCCTTTTATAAAGCATTTAGGCTTTAAGCCTTCAGTGCTTTCACATACCTTAAGATTTGGAATAATAAAAAGTACAGGGGCAGGAGAGAGAAGTGGGGGGTCAGAGGGGAGATTCTGACCAAACTCCCTGTAATTACCTACTAGAAAATGAGGATTGGGCAATTAGGGTGCATATGTTCATCTTAAGAACACACCTGGGAACAACAGGGAAGCCACCCTATCTGCATGGCTAACAGAAAGATTTGGGTAGGGTTGTTTGTGAGCTGTATGAGGGGATGCAGACAGTTCTGTGTACAGCAGCCGACCCAGCGTGCCTTCTGGGCATCTCTCTCTGCCCTGGGTTATCGGTGAACTATTTAACAACAACTCCAGGCATTTAGCCTTCATTTTAATGAGGCTCTCCAGTGGGAAAAGGAGAAGGCGCAGTGTCCATAAGAACTCTGCTGCTCTCTTTACATCCCTTCTGTTTGAAAGTGCCAGTGGGCTTTTCCCCCCCTCCCCAGTGAAAAGGAGCACTGCGAGCGCATGACCCACGTTATTATGTACGTATGAGTTAATTCTGCGTCTTTAGTTCTTGTTTTTTGCACCTATGCAGCCTTATCTAACAGTCAAGGAGACTTTATATTAAATGGAGACTTTGTCGTCAGTATGTTTAAAAGGGAAATCAAAGTTGGGAATGCTGTGATCGAATACAGCGGATCGGATAATACTATTGAAAGGATTAATTCTACAGATCGGATTGAGCAAGAAATAACCCTTCAGGTGAAGTATATGTTGTGAGTGTGGAAAAGTCTGCCCAGCATTACTGGACTGATAGCAGTGGGCAGGGAACTCTGTTGGTTTACTCTGCTTGGTCTTTTTTTTTTTCCCCCCCTCAGGTTTTATCAGTGGGCAATTTGTACAATCCTGATGTTCGTTACACATTTAATATCCCCATTGAGGACAAACCTCAGCAGTTTTACTGGAATGCGTATGGGCCGTGGCACCCCTGCAGTAAGCTCTGTCAAGGTGGGTATTTGGGGAGGCTTAGTTTTGTCCTGGGTTCGTCTGGGACCTGGGCAGTGCTGTCAAATCCCTCTCCATTTGATTTCTTTGAGACTCTTATGTTACGGGTGTGATTGTTTCCCTGGGCTGTGGTAATGGATAACATCGTACGAGATCTAGCGCTGCTCTGCTGCTGCTTGGCCTTAGAGCAGGGCACCTTTACAGCCCCTCTGAGCCTTGCAACCTGGCATGCAGGGCTGGAAGCTCAACACAGAAAAGATTATGTGGTATTGCCTAAGGCTGCAGAAGGTATCGGTGTCCAGTTTTGGGTCTGATGCCCAATCGTTCCCACCTCCAGTACACACTGAGCCCATCCTTGCAGGCAGGCATGCTGCAGCTCTCAGCCAGTCACCGTCTCATCTGTGCTATACCCCTTCGGCTCTTCTTAGAGAGTCTTGACCCCCTCCGTTTCCTGAGAGAGACTTAAAAGCATAATTAAACATCAGAATGATTTGATCACTTTCCCATGTGACTCAAACAATGTGTTGGTTGGGTTTTTTTCTGTGTAGGAGAACGAAAAAGGAAACCTGTGTGTACAAGAGAGTCGGATCAGCTCACGGTGTCGGACCAGCGATGTGATCGGATTCCCCAGCCTGACCCCATCACCGAGCCTTGTAGCACAGAATGTGAATTAAGGTGCACTCTACTCAGCCACATATATACATTATGTCACATATTTATTGTTTACTCCTCTTTTCGTTTGCCTCTCGCCATAATTCCTTTTCTCAACTCAGCCCGTGTTAGACTTTAAAAAAGAAAAGGATTATCTGTTGCCTCTTTGTCACCCAAGAGGGACTGACATCCACCAGCTGTGTTTAAAGAGGCACTTTCCTACATTTGCACATTTCTCCTGTCAGATTAAATTAGCTCTAACTGCAGAAAAAAATCATCTAATGAGGAAAACTCTACCTGTGCCATACAGGGCCTGAAATTTGTATCTGCCTGGATCAGAAATGCTCAGCACCGTCCTAGAAACAGCCCACAAAGAGAGAAAAAAGCATTCACTCAAAGCAAAAGAGTAGCTACGGCTTGAATTTATCATCATTTGCTTAGAGCAAAGAATAGGCTTAAGCGTAGAGCAGGTTTGGGGCTGTCCCTAGACAACTCCTGGCGAGCTGGAATTGATGGAGCATAGCCTAAATAATCACAACCCATTTTCCTTTAAAAAGCAATCTGTTTTCCCTTCTGTAGCTTAAACGCGGTAGAATTAAAGGGCTGATGGTGGAGCAATTCAGATGGCCCAGGTTCCCGAGGGGTTTCCCGGCTGCCTGCAGTCCCAGGCTGCAGGGGCTGGATGGGGGCTGTAGGGTCGGGTTGTCGCGGTAACAGCTGTTGCCATTGCAACAGGTTGGAAACTCGAGAAGGGCAAAGGCAGGACTTTGAAAAGCAGGCGGTGATGTGAGGGCTCCCGCCATTCAGCAGCTATTGACTCCAAATCCCCTTGATCTTATTCTTCTCCTAGCTGTGCTGAAGTTTGCTCTCTTGACTCAGGAGCAGGGCTCTGCGCCCCACAGACACTTGTATCAACCCCCAGGTCTCCAGGACATGCAGGGGACATCACTGCCCCCTTCCCCAGGAGCCACCCCAGTGAGGTTGGGGGGGCGCAGTCGGCTTCTGGTGACTCCAGGGTCTCCAGCCTCTCCCTGGATGAGACCTCATGTCCAGCATCCCTTGGCAGAGCTGGGGCCTGGGTTGATATGAAGCCTGGGTTGGTGTATCTCTAGGGCCACCAGCACCAGCCCTTGCCCATCTCAGGAAAGAGGTACCAGGGTGGGAATCTGTCTGTCCAGAGGCATACATCCCTAATCCCCACTGACACCTCTGAGGTTTGTGTGTCTGGAAGCACATCATTTGCTCACCCTTTGGAGAGATTGAATGCTTTTACAGGCATCCTGCCCTGTAGAGTGCTGTGTCACACTTCTCAAGCTTGTGCAGATTGTTTTCTGACGCTGTATTTTTCAGCTTTTCATTTTTAGAGGCTGAAGTGTCACTCCTGCAGTGGAACATGGGGTGGAATGCCTTCAGAGCACTGCTCCTGGCTTGGCCACGGACTGCCTGTACAGCCTCATGTGGTCTGGCAGGGTCAGCGTGGCTTTGCTGCTTGTAAGAGGGACCTGGTGACAGTTCCTCACCCCCAAGAAGCAATGTCAGGGTTAACTGTCGAATGATTTTGGAAACCACAAAGCATGAGAAACTACTGTAAAGAGCCAAAACTTTCAGCCCAAAACCACGTATTCCTTATTTATATTAAACATCTCTGCGCACGTTACCTTCAGATTCCTAGAGCCCTGAAGCTCCATTGCCTCTTCTGATCCTCTCCAAGGAAAATGTCTTCATGTGGGGCTGTGGGCTTTGCTGCACCAGGCCTGACGTTTGCTCCCCTCTGCTCAGGTGGCACATTGCAAGGAAGAGCGAGTGTACAGCCCAGTGTGGACTGGGGTACCGCACCCTGGAGATCTACTGCTCCAAGTACAGCAGGCTGGAAGGGAAGATAGAGAAGGTTGACGATCGCTTCTGCAGCAGCCAGCCCAAGCCCAGCACGAGAGAGAAGTGCACTGGAGACTGTAATGTGGGAGGGTGGCGGTACTCGGCCTGGACCGAGGTAAGGGATGCTCAGTGATACGGTAAGCACTGTCTCCTCCTTGCACAGGGATATGTCAGGCTGTTTAGTTTGCAAACAACACACATATAAAAGTCAGGTACAGTGACGCTGTTTCCATTGCTTTTTCTGGAGGATACTGTAGTCCAAATCAACCTGGTACTCCTTATTTTTCACTGCAATTAATTTATGCTTTTAAGCATCCCAAGGTCTGTCTTCATTATGCTAAGCCTTGCTGGCTGTCATCTCCCATCAAAGCCAGCACCGCTGCCAGGCACTAGGGAGGATGTATCGCCATCAGCAGAGGACTTCCAAAATTTGTTTCCTTTACACTGTTTAGCTTTTCCGTGAACAAGAAGACTCCTGAGTGTGGTCTGGGCATTGAGAGAATGACGAGCCTGGGGCTTTCCAGGGAGGGCATGCTGATGGGGGAGGCTGGCTGGCTAGGGGGTGTTAATCTCTCCTAAAATGAGAATGAGCAACAGCCATTTGGGAGAACTGAAAGGCGACACTTGTAAAAGTAATAATGGGGTTATAACCCGAAATGAATTTGTGAAACTCATTGCTGTGAGATTGTATTAAGCTTAGCAAGATTGGCTTTTTAAAGGAATATATAAAGTAACAGCCTGTTACTTAAAGCACAAATTGTTCTTCTGGAGGTTTTCTGCAGTCCCTTCACAGTCCTGACTGCAAAGAGGGAGAAGGCAATAAATGGGCTCTCGACCCCTAATAGAGTGGCAGAAAGTATTTATTTGGCATCTCTCCTTCCCAGTGCTCCAAGAGCTGCGGTGGGGGCACGCGGCGGCGGCGAGCCATGTGCGTGAACACCTACAATGATGTCCTGGATGACAGCAAGTGCAGTCAGCAGGAGAAGCTGACAGTGCAGCGATGCAGCGACTTCTTGTGCCCCCAGTGGAAAACTGGAGACTGGTCTGAGGTAGGTGCTGGTCACCAGGGTGGGCTTAGGATGCTGGCCCTCCACCCTGAAGGGCTGGTGTCTGCAAAGAGAGATATCTGTCTCTGTGCATGTTTTGTGGCCCACGGCATCGTGGCACCCTTTCTCCTGCAGAACGTGGACCCAGCCTATGCCCAGGGAGGCTTGAGACAGACAGCAAGGTTGCTGGCCTTGTCACCACTGGTCAAGTGGCCACATCATAGAATCATCACCTGGGTTGGAAGAGACCCTTTAGATCACTAAGTCCAACCACAGCCTAACCCTGCCCAGCCTACCTCTAGACCATGTTTGCAAGTGCTTCATCCACTCACCTTTGTTGAGATGCCCCAGCATCTCAATGTCCTTCCTGTAGTGAGGGGCCCAAAACCAGGCACAGCACTTGAGGTGCGGCCTCACTGGAGCTTAGCACAGCGGAGCCATCACTGCCTTGGTCCTGCTGGTCACTGCTCCTGACGCAGGCCAGGGCACTGTTGGCCTCCCTGACCACCTGGGCACAGTGCTGGCTCATGTTCATCCCCGCTCCGAAGCCACAGGGGGTTATTTTCTCTCCAGTCCTGCAGTTCTTTTTCTCCATTTTTTCCACGGTTCCTCTGCACCTTTGAGAAGAAGAAAACCTTTTGCCCTCATTTTCCCTTGAGATTGTCCTTGTGAGCCCTGACAGCTCTGGCTGTCGCCGGAGGGCAGGATTTCACCCTATTAATATCTCGCTCAGCTCTCCCTGCTGCTTATTACTACTCCCTCTTCCACTGCTGTTGGTGTCCCTTGCAGTGCAACAAAACCATATTTGCATGGTCTTTTTCCTGCAGCAGGACCAGGGAACAGTCTTCAAAGGCTGCTTGTCACCTTTGTGGCCAAACAGCTTTCATTTCTGTGAATCACTCTATCTTTAGGAAATGATGAAAGCAATTAAGTGGGGACAGGGATTGTTCTCTGCGAAATATCTGTCTTTCGGGTTGAGCTGCTGCCAGCCCGAGCCATGCCTGGGCAGGGGAGCAGGCACTTGCAGCCTGTGGGCACTGAAACCCTTCTTGCGCACAAGGAGCGGAGCAAGTTTCTTTGCAAGCTTTTGGCACCCTGTTGTGCTCAGTCAGGCAGTTCTGTGGCTTTTCCCTCTGTCTCAAGGCTGCTGGAAGTCAGGAGACTTCATAGTCATGTGCTGACAGGTTGTAGCCTGGCTTTGCTCTCCATTGCTCCATCGTCTGCTCTGGGCCAGGTCCCGAGAGCAATCCTGTCTCTCTGCAAAGTACTCATGTGTTTCCAGCACATGTGGTCAGTAACTAAAGAGCCGCCTCTCGGCACCGGTTTTTACACAGCGCTTGCAGCGGGTCTCGAGGTTTATTTTTCAGTGCCAGGGCAGGTGCTGAGCTGGCAGCGCATCCCCAGCACTGCCTGAGCTCCGTGTTTTACTCCTCACAGTGCCTGGTCACCTGTGGAAAAGGGCACAAACACCGCCAGACCTGGTGCCAGTTTGGAGAAGATCGATTAAACGACAGGTTTTGCGATCCCGAAACAAAGCCGGAGTCGGTGCAGACATGCCAGCAGCAGGAGTGTGCTTCGTGGCAAGTGGGGCCCTGGGGCCAGGTACTGCAGAGCTGCCATGGGGCTCCTGGCTGGTGGGACCTGGGTGATGGTGGCCGAGCCGCTGCCCTTTCATCCAAATTCAGCGGCATAACTGTGTTAATTGATTTGCACAGCAAAGCAGCCCTCTGTTCACTTGGGTTCAGCGGATGGGCAGCAATAACAGTACCTGCCCTTTGTGCTAAATTTAATCTGTGTCATGCTAAATTGGCCATGATTTTTGAAAAAAGGGGTTTCCAAGGTTATGCTCCTAAATCCATATTTAGGCATGTAAATACCTGGCCTAATTTTCCCAGCAAAGCTGCTCCTGTGGCATAGCTGTTGTTGCTTTTAATGTTTTCCAGTTTCTGGGTTGGTGAGGGATTTTTTTTTTTTTCCTGTTAAAATACAAATTGCTCATTTCTCCTGGAGTGTTCTGGCATCTCCTTTTCCACAAAGCTGTTAGCTCTTGATTTAAAAAAAAAAAGAAAAAGGCAGCAAACCCAGACCAGTTATCCCAGTGAGACTTATTTCCCATCAGCAAAATTATTCATTAGCTGCTTGTGCTACCATGGGGCTGAACAACCAGTTTTAAAAGAGGACATGAAGCAGCTTCTACTAGACGATGATTTACTGTGTGCAGCAAAGTACGTCATTTAAATTCTTGCACCTTCATTCCCAAGGAAGCAAGTGAAGCGTGTGAGGCTCTGGTGGGTGCAGTGAATTAAAACTTTGACCTAATTTAAAGCTGAAATGCATGAAGTGGAGAGAAACCAGAAGGGAAGCTGGCTTTTATTTTCGCTGCTCATGCTGCGTGCCTAAACACAGGCTGCGCTGGTTAATACTTACGAACCAAAGCAGCTACTCAGACCTAATGCTTCTTTCTCCTGCCTGTCCTCTCCCAGTGCACAATGACCTGTGGCCAAGGCTACCAGATGCGAGCAGTGAAGTGTGTTGTGGGCACCTACGTGTCAGTGGTGGATGATAATGAGTGTAACGCTGCGACCAGGCCAACAGATACCCAGGTAGATTCTGCTGTTCTTTCTCCATCTTTTGCCAATGTGTGTCCAGAGACCTCCCAGCTGCAGCTTCAAGGGATGTCTTGTACTGAATGCCAGCCTATGCAGAGCAGTATCTTGATCCTTTAAATGCTCAGGAGCTGAAGAAGCAGCTGTAGACGAAAATGGGAAGACAACCAGGGAGTAGGAGGGGTCTGTGTTCTTTCTCTTGCATGGGGTGTGGGATGCCTGGCTGTTGGACCATTGCTGTATGGTGCTAATAACAACTAGGGACCATCACATCTTGGGAGCTGCACTGGACAGTGTAATGCATGTGCCAGCTACAATTCCAGAGGCACCTCCCCTGAACGGATAAATTAAGAAATGTTGCACACCCTTTGCAAACATGCAGAAGAGGCTTTCCATGCTGTGTTCGCTGGTACTTGGAAGTCCCATTTCAGGCAGGGGATATATCTGTGATGTCTGAAGGAGCTCAGTAAAGCACAACGTTACCATCTATCTTTCATCTAGGGAAGCTGTAGTGCTGGTGCCTTGCCCAGCTTTGGTCCTACATGACTTCACAGAGTTTAACTAAGGCCACAGCATTTAGGAAAGGGCTGCTTTTCCCATGTATGGAGACCAATTGCACTCTAGTCAAGGGGTAACAAACCCACTTGTCATCAGCCATTACTTGGCATGCACATCTCCAGTCTAAGTAAAGTCACAGCCATGCGGAAGTCATTTGCCATTTGTCAAGAGCTGCTCTCTCTCCCTTGCAGTGACGATCAGTATTCATTTCCTTTTTGGCAATGACTACTTGTAGGCTCATGGAGTAAAGTCATGGCTATTCATCATTCCTGTTGCCAGACCTCCCAGGAGGTCCTGACAGGACCAGAGCTCTCTTGCTAGGCACGGTACCAAGGCTGAGAAGAGTGACGTGCTTGTTCCCAAAACCTAGAACACTTACTGTGCGATGAAGATCAGCACATGGATGTAAGTGATCTGGTGGGCTATAGGGAGTCAAAGGGCTGCAATCAGCTCAGCAGCATAACCATTCCAAAGTGGGCTGCAGGACTTGCAGTGAAGGAAGGGAGCTTTGAAGGGAGATAAAGTTGCTGCTTTGCAGATGTGTTTTTCATACCAGAACTCTCTTAATGAACTTTCATCTTTTGCCTCAAAACCATCTGGTTTTAATGCATGGAGATGGGACGTGGTTATGGGGATCCCCACTGTAGAGTTAGTTCTAAGGAAGTCAAACATCCACTGAGGTTCTGCATAGGAAGCCCTCAGGGTATTGATACCAAATTTTGCTGATTGACCAAGAGGATATGAGGAGAAAGCCTGCCAACATAAGCATGCAGGTCACGGATTTTTCAAGACGTTGTGTGTGGTTGATAATTACACTGAAGAGGAGATGGTTTAACTGAAACATCTGCAAAGTCTTTATTTCCCTCTTTTCCCTCATGTATTTCATGTACAGGACTGTGAAATAGCATCATGTCCTCCCCATCCAAATAGTCCTGAGGCCAAGAGATCTGCGTCAGGCATTCACAGGACTCAGTGGAGATTTGGATCCTGGACACCGGTAAGTGTGTGTCCTAATACTTTCAGGATTATTTTATAGTAGACAGTGTATCTTTTTAAGTGCCTTTCACCAGTTTTTCATTCCAAAGTCCTTGTAATATCTACCAGGAAACTTTCTAGTGGAGTGCTTGTGCTCTTCCCTTAGTGCTCTGCAACGTGTGGGAAGGGTACCCAGATGAGATACGTCAGCTGTCGGGATGACCAGGGCTCGGTGGCTGATGAGTCAGCATGTTTCCACCTCCCGAAGCCTTCAGCCACAGAAACATGCACCGTGACGCCATGCGGGCAGTGGAAGGCCTTGGAGTGGAGCTCTGTAAGCATCATGCTGTCCCTTGCAGAAATCTTCACAGAATCACAGAACTTTAGGAGTTGGAAGGGACCTCGAAAGATCATCTACTCCAGCCCCCTGCCAGAGCAGGATCACCTAAGCTAAATCGCACAGGAACACATCCAGGCAGGGTTTGAATGTCTCCAGAGAAGGAGACTCCACAGCCTCTCTAGGCAGTCTGTTCCAGTGCTCTGTCACCCTCAGTGAAAACGCTCCTCCTTATAGACCTCGTTGCTAGAAATGTGTTTGTTTCATCTGTCATGTTTGCCCTTTTGTAATGGGGGGAGATTAAGGTTTTCTGCTGTTTGTTGTTAGCAATAGCTGCCTGGTTTTTGAAGCTGGAAATGTGACTGTGTCTCCTTTTCCCACTGTAATGCAGTGCTCGGTGACGTGTGGTCAAGGTAAGGCAACGCGACAAGTGATCTGCATCAATTACAGTGACCAGCTGGTGGATAGGAGTGAGTGTGATCCCGACGACCTCCCTGCCACCGAGCAAGACTGCTCCATGTCTCCTTGTCATCCAAACAGCCATGACTACGGCAGGCCCATCCACCCTTTCCTCTATCCGGATCATCGCCTGAAAGTGCACCCCGGAGGCAGCCCGAATCGAAACCGCGCGCATGTACCAGGAGGCAGTCAGTGGAGGATTGGCCCCTGGGGTGCTGTAAGTGCCCTGATTTTCTTATTGCTGGTTTCTGTGGGTTTTGTGTTTTCTCCTGGGCTAATCCAGGGTTTTCTGATGTCACAATGGAGGGAAAGGAAGGGCACACTTCTCCCTGCTCTCTGCTCTCGCCAGCAAGCCTTGCAGTAGGTTGCAGGCATCACTTCCCAGCCTCTCACACCTCGTATCTCCAAGGGTCTTCAGGCAGAAAGCTGACAGCATCATTTTCCATGAGGCAAAGGCCAATCTGTACTTCTTGGCTGTCTCCTGGGATGTTTACTGCTGTGCAGAGCTGTTGCCAAACCTTAAAGCTAGCTCCTCTCACCCCAGCCAGGTTGCACTGCTTTATCATGGAAGCCCCTAAAGGGAATTAAGCACAAATGGGATGTCAAACACATCATTAAAGGCAGTGGGGATTACTCACCTGCTTAAAACCAGGCTCATGTTTATTTTCTTTGCTTAGTCAGCACCTAAGTCATCACACTGCTATTAGTAATAGCTGGGTTTTGAAGTTAATAATGCCTGTTAGCTGTATTAAATTTCTTAGTTGCACATTTTCCCACAGTGCAAGGCACTGAGAAGGAGCAAAATTATTCCTGGATTCAACAAAGCTCTGGGCAATTGTGTCTTCCAGTGCTCTAGCACATGTGCTGGGGGGTTCCAGCGTCGGGTTGTGGTGTGCCAGGATGAGAACGGATACACTGCCAATAACTGTGATGAGAAAAGCAAACCCATGGAACAGAGATCGTGTGAATCCGGCCCCTGCCCTCAGTGGGTGTATGGCAACTGGGGAGAGGTGAGTGCACCATTCATCCTGCGCAGGGGAAGGCTTTCATTAGTGGGTGGTTGAAAAATGGGAGCAGAGTGGGATATCACGGCGACATTTATTAGAAAGATTGGAACATGGAAGGCAGCCTCTGAAAAATGAGTGAACCCTAGCAACTGCTCAGTGGTGTTTTCCTTTCCATTTGTCATGGGAAAATTTTCTTGCCAGGCAAAGGTGAATTGTACAAAAATGGAGATTTTTTTTTTTTTTGCTTTTTAAGGAAAGTAGTTTAACTGAAGGCCTTTTTTCTTAATAAAAACACTGCTCCGTTCTGAAAATTCATCTGAGACAAAAGATTAAGTGATGTTAACCTCCAGTAGCACATTGAGTCTGGCCATATCATTGTGGAGTGGCGTGAAGAGCTTGGGGAAGAGAGAACTCAATCAGCTGAGGCCCTGTCCGAGGCGCATACGGCACTTGAGGGGGATCTGGCTGGAGTGGGTTGGTGGGGAACAAAAATGACCATTGGGTCTCAAGACGTGCTAGTGCTTCGACTGACCTGTCAGCAGTATTTTTGCCCAGACGATGACTCCTCTGTCCTCTGCTGACTTCCAGTGCACGAAGCCATGCGGGGCAGGGACAAGAACACGACTGGTGGTGTGCCAGCGCCCTAATGGAGAAAGGTTTACGGATCTGAGCTGTGAAATCCTTGATAAGCCACCAGACAGAGAGCAGTGCAATGTGCAGGACTGTCCTAGAGATGCTGCCTGGAGCGCTGGTCCTTGGAGCTCGGTACGACCATAAACTCTTTCTCTTTGTGAACCGTTTTGTGGATATCCCGTAACAACAGATTTAATTTGCTTCAAACCAAGGTGCTAATGCTTCATGTCTTAAAACTGCACTTAAAGAGGATTATTGACAATATATTCAGTGTAACACCTGTTCAGGAAGGGCTTACAATTAGGGGAGCTAGAGTCCTTTAATTTAAAAGGCACTTTCTGCTAAGTAGCCACCTTTTGTCCAGTTTATTACTTTCTGCGAGCGCTGCACATTATGAGTCTTGGTTCGGAGTGAGTTCTTTGCATATGGATTTAAACCTGGCATTTAAGCGGTCCATTTCCAGTGAAGTTAAATTGTTCTGATATTTAATGGTAATACTGCACTGTGAACCTACTGGTTTACCAGTCGCATGTTCTCTGCCAAAAGCAAGATGACAGAGGAAAATAACGTACTGAATAGCATCCACTCCCAAGCTTGTACAAGCACCTATAGGGGTGAGTGTGTGCCCCTACCTGCCCCCACACATGGCTGTACAGGAACATGTGTGCATTCACACTTGTGCTCTATTTCTGTTCCCGTGTATATATGGGTGTGATGTACTGTGCAAAGACACCCGTGAGCTATTGTCCTGCATCTCTCTGGTTCTGGAGAGTTATTGTCTGGCCTGATCTCCAGCTGCTGCTCTAAGTATCAGTAAGTCAGCAAGGGATCAGCAAGGTGCTAGAACGCTTAAAACCCTGGGAGTTTTCTAATAACAAAATAGTGTTTGGAGCAGAGGTGTCTTACCCTGCTCCTTTGTCCCTGGAAGACTCTGCTACAGAGATGCTCTTGCAGTGGCAGGGCAGCCCTAAACTGTGGGGGGCTGGGCTGCTATTTTGGGTCCCACAGCTTTGAAATTGTCCCTTCGAAGCACAGGGATGAGCCCTGAGTCAAGGCGAGTTCTGCCTGGGGCGCTTCTGGCGCGCTGGAAACCATGGACCTGCCTGTTTTGGAGTGGCCTTCAAAGAAATGTCGCCCTTTATTGTATATCTTGTTACAAACAAATTTGAAGAAGATTTAAAAAAAAAATAATAATTTGACTCAAAAGCACTTTATAGGGTTAAAAAAAGAGAAAGGCATGTTTGTAATGCATTGGACTTCCTTAATTGTCATGGTTTGAAAAGTCATCGTGCTAAACTGTAACTGCATTCTTGTGTCTGTGGGTGCTTTCAGTAATGGGTTCAGTGATGCTCCTCGATGTCTTTACCATACCTCAGTGAGTTATGCAATAGCCATAAAACTGCTGAACTGGTGTTTATATGGTGCTGTTTCACCAGTACAAAGGATAGCAATATGAAATATTTCATTTGAGGTGCTAATGTACCACACGTACACTGATAGAGTTGGTGCTAAAAGTGAGGGAGGTGAGCTAAGCAGAGCTAGCAACCCACGCGGTGGCTTCCCTGTGGAATTACGGCTGGGAGTTGCTGCCAGCCTTCCTTACCTGTGCCAGACCATTTGCAAGAACCAAAGGTGTGGACAGAGTTGTGTTGTGTTTTGGCATCGCTCAGTGTTCAGCCTCTTCACAGCTGTTCAGGAGCAGGCTCCAGGGCTGCATCTGCTCCCCTGTGTTAGCAATGCAGGTTGCAGCCCTGTATTTTGGTTTTCAGTTGTTTGGGTTTGTGGGTTGGTTTTTTTTTTTCATTCACCCAGGAAAAATTTCCTCGACTCTTACTATTAACATTTGTGGGTTGTCCCTTGCTTGGTCTCCTGGGAGCAGGTGGGATGTCAGGCAAGATGCCTGCAGCATCTCCTCCTGGATGCCCACAGGTGAAGGGGCTGCAGATTTTTCAGTCTTACTCCTGAGGCTTTGTAAAGCCCTGAGCCTTTCAGTCTTACTCCTGTAGCTCTGATGTAGGGGACCCCAGAGCTATTTGAAGACTGAATTGGATCTATGGGGTCAACAGGGCTTCATTGTCACTCCTGCAAAATACTCCCCATATCTCTCTACCTCGTGCTACTACTGTAGGTAGTAACATCCAAATTTTTGTTTTCTTTCATGTGTTATCACCTGGATTTGCTTTAGCTCTGTCATCAGTTGCAAGCATCGTTCTGTAGCTGTACATACTTCATCTTTTGGGATGGAGTGTCACTACCGTATTTTTTGATCACTTTTGAAACAAGAGTGTAGTATTAGCTGAAAAATTTTCAGCAGTATGGATTTATGTATTTATGTAAAAGTGTATTTATTTTTCAGTATTGTTATTTAATTTTATAAAACTATTGCATACATTTATGATGTTTAATGTTAATGCTGAACAGTGAAAATTAAAGACAAGTAGAATGTAATCATAAACGAATTTGTATAATGATTTCTTCAGTCTTTTGCTAAATTAAGAACATATACTCAGTTTTGGTAACTTTTACTAAGTTTTCTGAATTGGTACTGCAATGTTCCATCTTTTGACTCGCTTTTATTTTACTTGCTTTGTTCTCCAACAGAAACTGTCATTCTTAATCATTAAACAAACACAGTTAAAAGTGTATGAATTATGAAGTTTGGATAACTTTCTTGCAAGCATCTGATTGGCTTAGTTTCACTCAAGTTTCAGTGGAATTAGTACTATAAAATGCATACAAATTAAAGCAGAGAGTCTGAAGAGTTCAACCCTCATTCCTCAGGCAAAGTTCCAGTGGGATTTTAAACAGTAAACAAGTGATTTTGTCTGGCTGGTTAAATCTAGGTTTTAAAAAGACCATTAAATGAATAAACAGATTCTGTATGTAAATGGTAATTTTATAACAGGAGACTGGTGAGATGCCGTGTCATTATAATGTATGTTCAAAGAGGACTAAGAGGAGGTGACACTTATTTCCTTGCTTATTTAAGAACATGTATTTAAACACCGCAGAATTGTACGCCGTGTGATAGACCTGACCTTTTCATTAAAACAATGCTTTAGAAAACACGCAGTGACTGTCACCAGGATACAGAGAGTGTTTTTTCTCCTCTGGATGCCTTATGGTATGAACACACAGAACTCCATACGTGCTCTTGAATACCGACAGGAAATCTCACCATGTTCTCCAGAACGGTAGAGATGCTCACAGAGTATTATCCATCGCTTCACTTAAAACCTGAGGCTGAACCCACTTCCCTTGGGGTAGATCTCCTTGCAAAAATCTCCATGAAGGTTTTGTACTGAAATTTCGGCTGACTGAAATATCCAGCTGTATGCCGATACGATTTATGAATAACACTGAATTCCCTTGTCATGGGCTTCTCATTCTTTCCGAGTTAGAAAATGGGGACACATAAGGTCAAACAATTATATCTTGCAGTGCCATGTCCTGGCTTAGTTGGGTGAGTCATTTAGGCACTGGGACGGTAATCATTTGACCTGTGGAAAATGGGTAGGTGGGGTTTTAGATGTGTTTCTTTTTTACTAAAAGTTACTACATTTTTAAAGTAGTCTGCTTTGCCAAACGCTTTCGCTCTTGGATGTTGGAAGTTCTAGCTGCTAATGCAGTGGCTACATAGCTCTTAGTGCTGGCAAAACAGCAGTGTGTGCTTCCCAGTCCTTCATCAGATGGGCAGAAATGCTGGTGGCTTGGTCTTCAAAGAACTTTTGTCCTAACAGTGAAGAATTGGAAGCTTAGCCTAAAATAATCAGAATATTATCCAGCTAAGCTTCAAACTCTATTACTGTCAATATGGATTCAGGTTTGGGTCAGGACAAGGATGCTGTATCCCCTTAGCCAGCACTGGAAGCTGCTGGCATTGATGACTTTCAGGGCTCTCTGCCTGTGCACAGGGATGCAGGTAGCGGCAAAGGGGCTCTGGACTCAGGAGGGAACAGAAGGACTGCCTGGCCAGCATCCATGTCAGGGAGCTGGCACTTGGGAATTTTAATCTTAAAATTGGTATCAATGGAAAATTCAGGTTATTTGTATTTAGTTCTGTCAAAGCCCCAACATGTTGTTTATAAAATGCCTGCCCTATGAAGCTGGCTGAACACAGGCTGTTCAACAGCAATATTCTCCATGTCGCTGTTCTGATAATGTTCTTAGCAGGCAGGATGTCAGCTCTCGCTAAGGCAGAAGTGATAACCAGGGGCAGATTTGGTTGCAAGTGTATATAACTCTGGTGTTCTCCTCCTCTCTTCTTCAGAGAATGAATCTGCTGTGACAGCAGCATTACTGAGCTGCTGTATGATTCTTTACACATGTTTTTGCAATAACAAAGCCGTCCTTGAAAAGGAAGTGATAGGCACACTGAACTCTGCAGTCACTCAGTGATTCGCGATGCCTATTCTGTCCTTCCTTCATATGATGCTGGTTCAGGTTCTGAGACTGCAGCAGAGAGTCACTATTTCTCTGTAGTGCCAGGTATTACCAGAAAACTAATAAAAAAGGTCATACCCTGAGAGCCCGTGGGGGAAGGACAGATGTTGCCGCAGCAGAGGAAGGCTGCACGCATGGTTTCAGCACCCATAGCCCAGGCAGAGAGGTGCACTGGGTGGCTTGCAGGCCTTTAGAAAAACAAGTTGAAATAGATGCCTTAGTGAAGATTTAATAAAACCGATCCAGACCAAAATGAGAACTTTGTAGCCTATGGATATCTCCAGACATCTGTCTGAAGCTGTCTCAATCTCAGGGCTGTTGACTGTATGCTTAGGCTGGCCCAGCAAGGCTGATGTCCCTCTTGGGTTCTGGGCTGTCTCCCCTCTAGGATCAGTCAGACTGACTGACTCCAAGGACTACGGATCGGTGTGCTGATGAAAGGAAAGAAGTTGTCTGCTGTGGTTCCCCCATCAGAGAAAGGTCTTTGATCTTTTCTGGTGCAGAGATGCAGATCTCTGGTTTTTGTCTAAAGAAGCAAACCAGACCCATTTCAGCCCTTCCCTGTACTCCCTGCTGTGTGTCACCCGTCCCCAGCATCCCACTGCCAGTACCCAGCTTCAGCCACCCTCCCAAACTGCACATCCCTGGGTGTGCTGGGATGGGCAGAGCCATACTGTCTGTTTCACCATCCACCTATTCGCTGCCTTGGAGCTCATCCCAGAGGGCAAATGCAGTTGGGGTTTCAAACAAAAAGAGGTGAGGGCTGCTCCTGCAGCTCTTTACCCAGCTCGCTGACCACTGTCCCTGCCGAGGCTCAGAGCTACAGCTGGTGGCTCCAAGCCAGTTGCAGATGGGTAACACCGGTGGCACCCAGTTGTGCCTGGTAGAGGAATATCACTTTTACTCCTCTCTTGCTACTCTAGTATCTCCTGTTTTTATTTTCCTTTCCATTTTTGTTGTTTGCCTGTCATTGTGCCTGTCGTTGCCAGACGTCTTTCACTGCCACTTCTGTTCCTCTTAAACGAGGAGAACTATATAGGTATGCTGTTGCTATCGGTTCTGCTCTCTCCTGTGTGCTAGTGTTGATGCTCCACGAGCGGGAAAACAACCATTAAAGCCTGTCTGCTACCTTGCAGGTGAGGGACCACCCTGTGGCACTTCGTGCTGATCGCTGAGCCTGCATTCCCGTGCTTTGCTGGGTCAGCTCCTCTGCAGGACTGTCCTGCAACTTAATTCTCAACTGCTGCGACCCACACTCCTCCCGTGTGGGCACCCCTTCCTCTCTGCACCCGTTGCGAACTGATCTGGTGTTAAATCTAGTGTCTAATAGTCTGATGGAGAAGTTAAAGGACTGTCCCACGTAAACTAATCCTATCTAATCCAGTGCCTGAATGCTGGGGAAGTGCCAGGGCCATGAACTGTGGGAAATGGCTAGTCTTGTCTGTTCCCCTCTGACAGCCTCTCCTGCTGCCAGGACAGAAGTGAGCTGGACCAGTGGTTGGACTCAGAAAGATTATTTTCTTGTAGCTTGAAACATTTCTCTTTCCCCTGCCCCCAGACACTACATCTTTTCCCAGGCTCCTCAGTGCACTTTCCCAGTCAGAGCAGGTAACTCCATTAGCGTTCCCTGATGTTTCTTACCATGTGTAGTCCAACCCATGCTTCTGTCCTAACTGAAAATACTTGCCTTTCTCCTCCCAGAGAATGACAGTGGCTGTGTGGTTGAGTTCAGTGTGCCTGTGTGGTTGCCTCTTTACACCTCCCATCCATGGGAAGGTCATTTTCTAGGCTGCTCACTGCTGGCCTGAACTGGGACAAGGGGTGGGACTGCTGTTCAGCAATGACTGCCTGCAGTCTTCGTGTCACAGTTGGCCTGTCAATGGCTGCTGATGTCATAATGTCTGCAGACCTCCTATACACACACATATGCACTCACACACACAGGAGAATTAAAGCGATAAATAAAAGGGCAGTTGCTGGGAACATTTGTGTCCCAGAGCACTGGCTTGGGGTGCAGGGGACACATTAGAGCAGTAACACACTTTCAGGGATGAGCTGTGAGGTTCAGCATCCTCAAGCAGATCCCTGAGCTGAGCATTGGCAAGCTTGGCTATGGTTTTGCCCACATTCCACATTCACAGAGTGTACTCCGAACTGCAATAATTGCTGTTGTTCAGATCCTTGGGATCATAGCATTTAGAAAAATGCATGTGTGATGATGCGGGACACTAAGCACAAAGACATTACTGTGTTTCTAACTTTCCCTGTGACTGATTTGTGTGTCATTAAGGAAAAATGATGTAGTCAATCTTGTTCCAAAGGCACTTAATGCTCTATTCATGTTCTAATTTTTACTAGCTCACAGGGAAGGCTAGCGAGCCAGCAGCATGGATGAAAATCTGTCTGATACCCAAGTCCATGTGCAGGCTGACAGTATTCAATCCCTACTGCATTACGCCAAGATTTTTCTATATAAAAGTGCTCCTATAGACACCTGGCGTGATGCACACCTGAGCAATAGGGCTGGTGTTCCTTGGAGAGCTCTTGGCTTTGTGCTTTGCTCCACCCAACACAGAGAAATCCTGTTCTTCAATGGGACTTCTAAATGCCATTGTAATATGGCACTTCGTAAAAAGACAAAGTGTCAGTTAACTTAGGCTGCTTGCTGCTTCAATTGCTACTTTCTTAAAGTGCCACAGCATGGAAAATAGGCTTTATTGGTGCCTTCCACGTCCCATTATACTGGCATCCTTGGGTAGCTCACTTGTCTCCTCCTAATTTGAGGAAATGCCATCTAAGGCCTCCCTCCCTGGAGAGACTTGCGTGGCTATTTGGCGGCTTTTGCTTGTTTGTTGTTCAAGTTAACTGGTGTGGAGCAGGGCAGGGATGAAGCTTTTAAGGCAGCTTTGTGTGTTCACAGCCCTGCTGGTTTCTGCACCCGGTGAAGTCTTTGTGTGGGAGGTAACAACAGGGCAGGTGAAGGAGGGGAAAAAGTACTACTTTGTAGGTGGATGCCACAGACAAGCTGGTGTACAGGTTCTCCTGCTGCAGTTACCTGCTTTTTTCCCATATGTCTTCTGAGGTTTCTTAGCTCAGGGAAATTGTTGTACTGACTTCAGGGCCTTGAATCTTAAAGGAATTAGATCCCAGGACCATCCTTTCCTCTGGGTAGTCTGTGCTGCAGGAGGAACAGGCTCCAGACACTCCAGCTTCATTCCTCTGCTGTAGCAACAGACCAATTTAGACCCTTTTCTTTGAGAAATTGCGCCCCCCCCCCCTTTTTTTTTAACCTGTTATGAGACATCATCTGAGGTCACTTGCCAGTGTCTGCAGCTTGGTTTGATAGGGAGAAGGTGGAGGTTTAGTGGATTGCTTTATTTCTCCCTTTTGCAAATAATCACTTGGGAAACTCCATGCCTGTGCTGCGAGCTGAGGGCAGAGCAGCTGGAGGATGGAGACCTGGCATGTGCTGCAGAGCCAGGGTGAGCTAGCATGGATGCTCCCTCTCACCCGTGCATGGGGTGAGGAGCTGGGCTCATGGGTGCTGGGGCTCGGCCTGCTCTTATGCACACGAAGGGCTGCCCTTTGGCTCTGGGAGGGCTCCTCAGGATGTTTTCACAGGGGTTCAGGACAAAGCTCACAGGCATACTTGGACTACTGTCCTGGTTCTGGCCAGGCCAGGGTTAGCATCCCCAGTCAGCCAACACAGGTGAGCTGAGTCAGCCCAGGTGAGCTGAGTTAGCCGGAGCTGTTTTCCACACCACCTGACAACACTTGCCCATAAAAGCAGCTGGTTGGGGAAGTGTAGGGGCTGGTTTTTTGCCTCTGGGACAGTTGGAGTGTGGCTGGGATGTCGGGTCGGTTGGTTCTTACCGTCGGGCAGCCCTCTGTAATTGTCGGGTTGATAAGGTACTCTGTATTAGCACTGGGTGTAAGTGTAACTAGCCATTATTGTTCTGTATTCACTTTGATATTTGGCAGTAAACTGTCCTTATCCCAACCCACGGAGGCTCTGCGTGTTTCTCCTCTGGAAGTGAGCAAGCGGCTTGGTGGGTATCTGGCCTCTAGCCAGGGCCAAACCACGACAACTCTGCACTCCATAAATCCCTAATATTAGTGTCTTGTTCTCAGTCCCCCCGTTTCTCTGGGCAGTCCGCATGGATTAAGCACTTCTAAAGCTTCTTCCAAGCTGCAGTGCAAAGCTCTGGTTTATTTTGCTCAGGTCTCTGGTCTAGTTGCTCTCCCTTGAACATAGAGACCGTTTGTCCCTTTTAGATATCCAAAATTCAGGTGTGTTTTTTGGCCCTTTACCAGCAGAAATCACAGTGACTGTGTACTGTCGGCTGCTGTGCATTAAGGTTACCTCTCCCTTTTACAGTTTTGCAGGAAAGGAAAGCTGGGTGAATCCTCTCCTGTCCATGTCCCACCCTGCAGACAGGGTCTTCTCAGTGTGCCAATGCACCCAGACATGAGTCCGTGCTGAAGGTGGAATAAGCAAGGTTACAAAGCAGCTGGGAACAAATATTTCCTAAACATCTCCTAAAGGCCCTGGAGAAACCATAGCAGGGAGCTGCACCCTTGTTTTAAGCCTGTTTCTTGTCTCCAGGGAGTTACCTGCTAAAATACCTTGCTGTTGTGAAGCTAATTAAGTTATTTGGGATGCCACAGAGCCTCTGTTGCTGGATGATACAAAAGGCTCAGGCATTTTAAGGCTTCTAGGAAAGGTTCAGCTGAAGAGGAACAATCCAGGTTTTCCTTGGTAGTGTTGTGTCTTTTGCTGTCTGTCATGCTCAAGGACTTCACAGGTACAGATATCCTGCAGCTGTGATTTCAGCATCTGTTAGCAGCAGTGTGAGTTACAGTAAGAGGGAATGTAGACTAGCAGGAGGCTGAAACATAACTATGAGGGTACCTAGTTGGGCTCTTCTTGAAGTTTGCTGATATCCAGGAGCACAGTGCCTCACAAGAGTGGGGTGTAAAGTGTTGTAGGACTCTGCCATGTTTCTGTTTTATTTCATCTAGCACATGTTTCAGCTCAGATTGTTGAAAAGGATGAACGAGGGCTTACTTACAACCGCTTACTTTCCATATAATCCTTAACGTGTGGAAATCTAAACCTACAAGGATTGATTTTAATTTCCTCCAAGAAGTTGCTCCTGGCAGAATCTGATAAAGTCAGTTTTAGTCTAATTCTTCCCAGCTCTACCCTTGGTGAGCTGTTGGAGCATACCTATCTTTGGGAATTCATTTGGTGATCACCACAGCTTGCATTCATTATCTCGAATACCTCCCAAATCGTCAGCTGATGCACAGGGGCCTGGAGAAGTGGTCTGACTGCATTTTCTGAAATTTTCTACGTTTGGGGGAGCACATCTCCAGGCTCTTGCTGGTGGTTTGCTTTCTCTGCTGCCTGTTGAGCTTGCCCGTTCAGTGCAGAAAATGAAGGAGAAGCAAACCCACTCCATAGCTCTGGATTGCTCTGCGCTGCCTCCTTCTTATCACCAAAATTTGCTCATTTGTGCCCAGCGTTGCTGAGTCCTTTCGGTGCCAGGCCAGCCTTGCTCCCACCCAGCCCGCCTCCTGGCAGCGGCATGGCTGCAGAATATGCTCCCAGTGCAGAAGAGCAGGTATCAGTTTCCTGCAGGAGGGTCAGAACCTGGACACATCCAGCCAGGATTTTATACAAATTTTTTAAGAGCTTTTGGGGTACATAATCTGTGGGATTTTTCCCCAGCTATCAGCCCAGTGAATCAGGTAGCAGCCATCCTATGTTAGAGAGATCTTAATGAACAAGATGTACCCTCATCTTCCAAAACAGCAGAATAGGAAATGCAGCAAGGGTTGGCTTGAAGCAATTTGCATGTACTTGGTAAAACAGAATCAGCTTTGTCGCTCCTGAACTCTGAAACAGAAAATAAATTTCTGTGGAAACAAAAACCAGGGGCTTGCTGCTGTGCTGGAGCAGAGCAACGCGTCGCAGGAGAGATTTAGCATCATGTTCTGACCTTTTGGGAAGCAGTTGATATGGAAATATTTTTGTCATATTTATTTAAACCTTTTCCTTGCATTTATTTAAACTAAGCAGTATATTTATTTGAAAAACCCAGCAGCATGCCAGTCTTGGTGCTTGGCACGTTACCAAAACTAACGGTGCGATAAATGTAATACCCTTAAATCTGTGCTCAAGGCTTTGATCCTAATGCTCTTAGGAAAGTCCTTTTGTTCTTAGTTCTCCATGCAAAGCCCAGGTGTGACTGCGGTGGTTTTAGGAGATAATAAAGATAGGAACAAGGTTTACTAGAATCTTTACTGTAATGGCTGTAGCTGATTTTTGAAATAGTACTTCTCTACTGTTTTATGTGCCACAATCATCTTGGGGGTTTTTTGAGAAACAACATGATGGGTTGTTTTTGTGCTATCCTCTATGCCCAGCTTGTCCTCCCAGGCTCACCCAGGGGTATTTTTTACTATCATGCCTCAATCACAGCCTGGAAAGAGCATTTGAGAGCAACATTTTCAGCACTTGACTGGAGGCAGAGATGGGTTGACCACGGGCATGCTCCTATAGGAAGCTGGTGAGTGAAAAAAGTCAACACAGTACCTTGGCTATACCTTCAGAGCTGGATCCAGAGGTGATTAAAACCAGTAGAAGTCTTTCTGTTGACTTCAAAGAGCCTTGGATGAGGCTGCTGTTCCACAGAGAGCCACCCATCCATCCCCAGTACTTTGAAGTATTTTCTGCAGGTGGTGTGCGATAGGGAAGCAATCAAGAAAAAGAAAGGAAAATATGAAAGGGGTGGTTTTGTCTGGGCTGTTCAAATGTTTTAAAGGCAAGGTCGAAGCTTACCTCACTGTGGCACTATTATTGATAGATATCGTAACCAGGCAGCAGCATTTGCAGTGATGAAGAGTCCTGATAGCAAAATGCTCCCAAAATAAATGACGAGGCTGATGGCAGTAGCTAGGTGACTCGCTCCCCTAAGTCACGTGGCGTTGAAATGAAGCCCCCTATTAAATTATTTTCTGCATGTGGCTCACATATGCTTAAAATCTATGTGCCAAATAAAAGTTGGAAATACCTGAGACAAATTAAAAGGCAGTTATGAAGTAGACTCTTTGCAAAGGAATGTTCAGTCTCTGATACTTGGTTACATTAGATTATTCAACATCTCTTTTCTGTCAGTGCAAATGAGATCATAACTCACATGTGCATGAAAGCAAATGGGTGGTTTAGATCTAAAAACACACAGCTGCCTCACTTTGATTTATATTAAAGACAGACATAGAAATAATTAATTCCAGCATCTCGGGAATTACATTTGAGTATTAGCAGAATTAGGCAAATTACACCTCAACCTTTGGGTGCACCGAGGTGTGCATTGGCGGTGGGACGGTGAGATAGATGTCAGCATCAGGCTCTGTGCCAAAGCTCAGCCATTTGTGGGAGGGGGGATCACAATTTTGGAAAAGCCTAGCACTATGAGGTCAAATATTTATCGGGCAACTCCAGGTCCCCAGGACTGTGCTCACATCGCTGCACAATGTGGTTATTCTTCCTGTAGAATAAGTAGCAGATCTAATGTGGTTTTAAAATAAGAAGCAAGATGCATTTTGCTGTACCAACTCGGGATGTCGGGCAAGAGAGAGTCCTGATCGCATCTATGAATTAACTCTTTAGCTTTGGCTGTCCTAGTGAGGTGGTATCAACCTGCAGAGAGAGTGCTGATGGGGGAGCACTTGAATTTTTGCTAAGTATTGGTGTTGGCCTTTAGTCCAGTGACAGCAAATGGATGAAGGTTTTACGGGTTTATGACTGGGTTTGGTAGGATTTGACATTCCCCTCTTGCTGCTGATGTGTTCATTGCCTGGGGAGACGTGTAGAAAGAATGAAAAAAATGAACTTCTGATGAAATTTGAAGGCTTATGAAAATAGGATAACATTAACACAATCTTTTTTTTCTGTTGATACTGAAGGTTATGGATCTGGGTAACTCATGGAAGTCTTATTTTACACCAAGGGACGGCATTCCCTCTGTTTCTCAGTGCAAGGTGGAATGTTACTCTTTTGAGTTTTTGGCTTATCTTGAATGTGGAGCTGGGCTCAGGAAAATTCAGAGGCACCCATCCCTGCCGCAGGCTAATTTGGCTTCCCCACCTCTTGCAGAGGAGCATCACTAATGGCCTTTAAACCCTGTTGATGGCAAGCTACCTTCTGTCCATCTGTAACTGTCTTGCAGCAGGAAAACAGCCTTTTTGAGGACATTGCTTGTAAAAACTTTTAAGCAGCCACATCCGAGTTACCTCCACCTCTCTCCATGTTGGCCTGAACTTTTCTATTTCCAAGCAAGTTACTGCTGTCTCGCTGGTTCTTTGTGTACCTCTTAACACAATAGGAGCTGAATGAGTTGGAAGTAGGGCTGTAATTTAAAATAATCACAGCTGCCAATGTATATGCCAATTTCTATTCTAATGGATCTTCCAGAGCTGCTACATATCTAAATTCTATTTTTTTAGGTTTCAAATGTATTCATAGGCTGGAAAGAGCTTGGGCTGTAATTTATTTCTTAGGAAAAATACTGATGGAGTTGCTCCAAAAGGAAGGTAGAAGCTTCATCTCTGCAAGTTTGCTCTGTACTGGAAAGAAAAAAAATAAATAAGCAGAACATTTTATATTGAGAAATGGTTGAAACAGTGTGTTTGTGCTCAAGGATTGAACCAGGATGCTTATGACATAGCATGTAATGACTTGCATAACATGTAATGAAGAAATTGAAGCTGAGTCTCTGGATGCATCATGCTGAGTAAGAGGCTTGTTCTACACGAAACTGTCATATTAAATTCTTGTCGTGATTCCAGACCCCTTTGATTCCTAAATCTTTTGGAGGAGACTAATCTGAAATCAAAGTGAAGTTGCTTGGGGTTTGCATGCCAGAAGTGGTCGCATTTGAAAAAGTTCAGTGAACCTGCAGAGGGAGGTTGAAATTAGTTGCTTCACTACAAAGCTTACAGCTAACATACCTGCTGATTTGCTTTTTGCTTTGATTCTTCAGGCTCTGCCTTCTTGCCACCTTCTGAGTTGTTTTCAAAAATGCATAAATCTTAAGGATGAGTATGTCCTGGTTTCAGTCTGTTTAGTCAAAATAATAATAATTTAAAAAAAGTAAATCAGTCTACACTGGCAAAACAAACATGAGCTGTAATACCAAGGACATGGGAAGACTGCATTTTTCTCTTCTGCCTTGTCCTTTTTGCATTTATTTCCCTCTGTGAAAGTGTGTATCGCTCTTTACTCTTCTGATTTACCAACATTTGACCTCCCTTTGTACCAAGGCAAATGGAAGTGGTTCCTTTCAAGTTCTTCTAAGCAGATACTGAGGGCTCCTGCCTTGATCCCTGTAAGATGACTCTGCTCCTTTGAAACCACTGGAGCAATGCCAGGAATCCAGCCTGTTATCCCTGCTGAATGTCAGCTGCTTTCTCTGTTTTGATAGTGGCATTTTGAGGTGCTTTGACTAAGAATATCATGCAATATTAAGTCCAAATGGGAACATTTCCAGCAGTTAAATTCTGCCCTTCCATATTCCCCTCAAGCTATGTGTAGGCTGCTGGGACGCTGGGGAAGTGCTTTTTGGTCCAGGTAAAAGAAAATACCCTGGATAGCCATGGCCAGTGTATAACCAGGTAGATGGCCCTGTGTGAAAGCTGATCTGTTGTTACTTTATATTTACAGTGTTCTGTCTCCTGTGGAAGGGGCCAGAAGCACCGCAGTGTGTACTGTTTGTCAAAGGAAGGCAGGCATGTAGAAGAAGATTATTGCAAGCACCTTGCTAAGCCCAACGTACAAAAGAAATGCAGAGGGGGCAGATGTCCGAAGTGGAAAGCAGGAGATTGGGGACAGGTGAGACATGTTGTATACCCTTTTGATATTCTTTGTCCGTCAATTTGGTTAGAAACTGGTTTTGCCATCATTTCTGTCCTCTTGGTTTTCTCAAGGGTAAAAGTTGTGCAAAACAGTGTAGCTTCATGGGCAGCAGTGGAGCAACACTGGTTTATACCAGCTGAAAACATGGCAACTTGCTTTCAGTGTCTACCTGAAAGCAAATTCCTCGTTGTATTTCTGGTAGAAAAGGCATTAGTGTATAATATTAAAGAGAATCTACTATTTTTTCGTGTTTTAAATATCATTACTATTTAAATATACCACATCCCAAGCAAAATCTTCCATAGTTTTGAGAAATCTGAAACTAGTTTTATTATCAGCTTCCTGGGAAAGCCTAAAGAATAATCAGAGCTGTTCATTAAAAATGCTTTTCACTATCTTTTGTATCTTAACAAGCTCATCACTTGATTTTGCTTCATTAAAAAGTCAGACACTGATGCGTAGAGCTGAAGCTGCTGGAAATGTGAAAGTGCTTGCAGTTATTAAGCGTCTTCCTTGCTGAAAGCATACCTTGAATCCTTGTTTTCCTGAAAATAATGTCTTTGTCATCACCTTGAAACTGCTGCATCACATTTTTATCTCCGAACCTTGCTTTTCCCTCTACCTCATTAGCGTGCTAATCAGCAGAATTATTGAAAAGCCCAAACTAAATGAACTGTTAACTTGTAAAACATCATGTTCTCTTGCCGTCTGTCTTCCAAATTAAGGTACAAAATACCTGTTCTCAGTGCATGCAAGCTGCCTGAAAGATAAACCATTAGCATTGCTACAGGCACACATGCAAATGTTAAGACTAGGACAGCATGCTCAGGTTTAATCTCAACTATTAATAAAGACAGTAAACCCATTGGTGCTCCATGATTGTTTTCAGAGTCGTTTTGGTTATTTTTTAATGCTTACCTTTGAATTCATAGCCTAGGAGTATTTGCCGTGAGGTGTGTAAGGGGCCAAGTGTGTGTTCTCCAAGAAGGTTGTTGCTGAGGTCCAAGTCCTTTACCCAGGGTATGGCTGGGAGCGCCCAGGTAGCCCTGCATTGCCCTGTGAAATGCACAGGACTGCTCCCATATTGGAAATTAAATCCACTTTATTACCTGCAGGACTGAACCTTCAGTTTTACACAGGAAGCTGGACTGAAAAGACACATGAGGCCATTAGACAGTCTTGTGGTATCCGATTTGCTCCTTATTTAAAGTGACTGCTCCTGAAGGCAATTTTTTTATAGCCAATAATTGTAAACATAATAATGCAATGGTCTGTCGATTGTGTTAAAATACACTAATGTTAATTGATAAAAGTACGTGTTTTAAAAAATCCCCACATTCCACCGCATGATTGGAGTTAATTTTATGCAAGTGGAGAAAGAAACCCAAGTTAATAAGAGGATGAGGTGATTTATGGCCTGAGGTAATCTCTTGTGACTAGGCAATTAAGGAATATTTGTATGCTAATGATAAGGCTAAGAATAAGCAGCACATTTCCAGGGGTAGCTGCTCAGTCCAGGTCCCTGATACTCGGTGTGCTCAGCCAGCCGGCATCTTGCTTAGGGAAAGAATAAAGGGGTAGAGACACTCAATCTGCATTCTGAAACGGGGCGTTTTAAAGCCAGGTGAAGTGCTCTGGCATGGTTTCCTTGCGTCCTGACCCTCACTCGTGCTGGCAGCATTTCTTTGCCTGCCTGTGACAGATGAAAAGCGGCGCTGCCAGATGTTGGGAGCGCTGGCCATGGCCGCCCCTCTGAGAGGTGTGCAGCGCTTGCATGGCTTGGCAGAAGGTTTAATGCCACAGAGCCGAGGTGGGTTTAGGTGCTGAACTTCTTATTATGAGCATGAAACATGCAGGGGTTTGGCACTCTGGACGCCTGGTCGATCAGGATCTAAATGGGCACAGAAACCCTGCGTCACCTTCCCCATCACTGGTGACCCTGTGGCAAATAGGAGCTGTGATCAGTTTGTAGTTAGATGCTATCAAAAAAAGCTTTCTGAAGGTCTAATTGCCTCCAAAAGGTAATCCCAGATCTGAACTGCTGTGGGCTGACTGCCTTTTGTCCTGGGTAAACCAGCAAAGGTCTGCATGAGGAATAAGGCAAAGTTTTCCTTTAAAAGTACATCCTCCTTGTTACTGTATATGCACAGGGCCCGTTGCATGTGCCTTTGGGTTCTGTTTTATTCCCTTTTACTTTGAGGGAAAGGAATTATTAAGAAAAACCCAAGATTAAAAAATACAGGAATGGTTAAAAATTAATCCCAGTTGGCTGAGATGGTGCTCTACTCTCAGGTTTTTCTCCCTCCAGATGTTTTGTATTCAGGGGCTGGGTAATTCTTTTCCAGATTGTTATGAATTTACTTTCCTGCAACAAAGCATTTTTAAGATATCTGTAATAATTAGAAGGGAAGATAAAAGTTTTTTCCTCCAAGATTTGAATGCGCTTGTGTCTGCACTGAAATGTCAGATTTAATGTGTTTGCATCTCCTAAGTGGTATCATTTACGGCCATTTACCTTTCGCTTAGCAAAAATACCAATATTTATTCTTCTGTCTGGTATTTAGATATTTCAGCTGCAGGCTGAGATCCAGCTGCATCTAAAAACAGGTAAAGCATGAGGTAGAGCTTCTTCATAGCTGAGCCAGCACTCAGCAGTTTGATGATTTACTCTCTCAATAGAGAAAGGACCCATTCCAGGGAAAACGTAGAGACCCTATAGAAAGGACAACTAGGCTGCCTGGCTCGTGGCATGCCATAGGAAAATATGTAAGCGCAGCACGTGTTGGCTGCCCCCAAACTAAATACCTTCTGGAAATGCCAACTGGCTTTATTTCCCCAAGATAGATACAGCCTGGATGATCAGTAATCTGCAAGTGTTCCCACTGATTTGGTCAGGGTGCAGCATTTATCCTGGGGGAGATCAACAGGGGCAAAGTGTCACCCCAGGCACGCAGTGAAATGACAGTACGGCTTTGCCTGGTGCCTTGCCTTGCCCAGTGCTCCAAGGACCAGCTGCCTCTTCCCCAACCCGCTCTGCCCGACATCACACGCAGCACTTCCCCCTCCAAAGAGCCATGGC
This sequence comes from Porphyrio hochstetteri, assembly GCA_020800305.1. NCBI lineage: Eukaryota > Metazoa > Chordata > Aves > Gruiformes > Rallidae > Porphyrio > Porphyrio hochstetteri. Next base: position 10,807,902 of record CM036916.1, on the reverse strand, counting down.
GTAGCTTGTGCTCTCCCTTATCATAACATTCCCGGGCTTGTGCCTTTTAGGTCGGTAATAAATGCAAACCAAAAGGCGTTTTTGGAGCACGGTATGCATCCTGGTGTATATGTTTCCCCAAGTTTGTGGCCATTATTCAGTTTAACTGTCCCCTTTGGAATGTGTAGGACAAACAGCACCGTTAATCACAGGGAGGCAGCGCAGCATATGGGAAACATTTGCATCACCAGTGACAGAAACCTCACTGCTGCTTTCAGAAGTTACACCAAAAAAACCCCCAAAACAACCCCTCCCACCTTCTTACAAATATCTGAAGACAGGCAAATATTCACAGTCAGCTTTTCTTTAGTCCTCTTGGCTTTATGGGATGTTCAGATAGTAAAGCAAACGGAGCGTTACGGAGGAATACTCTGCAGAAGAGGGAATTGCTTCTCCATTAGGTCCTGCTTAATTCCTTGCTTTAATAGGGCTGGCTTTTATGGGTATTGCAATAATGGGCTGCAAACTTGTTTTCCTTAGTTCCCGATGTATTAATAAGGTTGCTTATATTAACTATTAATTCAGCAAATGGCTAATCATAATAGCTGGGTTTTAAATGCATGCTTTTGATTTTTTATGTGCTTTCTTCTATAAATGCAAGGTCTTTTTATTCCAAATCTATATCATATACTTTAAGATCTAGCAAGAAAGAACCCGTACCCGAGGGACGTTAAGTACTGCTAAAGATATCGCAGTGTGCAGTCACAACAATAAGAAATGTTGCGTGAAAGAAAAAACAAGCTGTTAAAAGCATTGTAGTGTAGATAATAATTTGAAGATGCCTGAGAAACAGAAATTCAGGCTTTTCATGCTTGTGCCTGGGAGCGGGGAGAAATGTGTCCGCTGTATAATAAAGGAAATGTGAAATGCAGTTAATTTTTAAAAAGGCATTTATTTTCACAGCCTGCCCTGGCTCGTGTGCATGTTTAGATGCACACTGAAAGAAATCCCAGCTGTATCATACCTTTACCTCTCTAGTGCTACAGACTTTCTTCTCTATAATTCAAGTTTCCTTTTCATTAAAGCCCACTCCGGTGACACTTGTGGCGTTTGATATACTTTGAACTATTACTTCTTTGAGCCGAGTGCCTGAGGAGTAATATGCAGAGCCTTGCCGCCTCTGGCGTGTTGCAGTGGTTTAGCACTGTCGCTATCTCCAGAGGTTTTTGCAATATAAATCCTGTCTGGGAAATCCTGACCCCAGCAAAGCCAAAATTCCCTCTGGCATCAGCGGAGCAGGGATTTCAGCCCGTCTGTCTGCTCTGCACTTTGCAAAATGTTTCCCTCTTGCAATGAAAAGCCTCACCTGGAAGTTTAAGCGCCGGTGTTAGAGCATCGCTCCTGCTGCTGTTGAGCCCAGGGCAGCGGGTGAACCCCGGGAACTTACCGTGGTGGCTGTGATGGGGACCACCACTCACCTTTTGTCCTTTCCTCCAGTGCTCCGTGTCTTGCGGCCAGGGTGTCCAGCGGCGCACCGTGCACTGCCACAGCGGCACCCCGAAGGCAGCTGAGGAGGCAGAGTGTGACCCAGCAAGCCGGCCCCCTCCGCAGCGGGACTGCCACCTCCCTGAGTGCCCCACACACCACTGGGCAGCTGGCGAATGGCAAGCGGTAAGCGGGGTTCCCCTCCTCCGCCCTCCCCCGGGGTCAGGTCACTTGTGCTCTCAAGCGTGTGGCATGAGAGGATGCTGGAGCTGGGGGGGCTGCCAAGGCCAGTGTTTGCTGCTGGAGGGATGGGGTTTTGGGGTTTGCAGCCCAGGGTTGCCAAAAAAAAAATAGTGGAGGAAACATTTAATGTGTGCCAGCTGGAAGAGGGAATGGAGAAATATCCCCGTAGGGTTAATGTATTGCTTTGTGCTGCCCTGTGCTTGGCTATGTAAATATTGGGCAGGTTTTGGGCAGGATGAATTCGGGTCTGTTCTCAGAGGCTGAGCCCTGCTGCGCTCAGTAGTGAGCCCCTGCTCACTGGAATTGGGGAACATGTGTGATTTTCACTTTTCCTTCCCAGTTCCCCCAGCCCCTTCTGACAGCTCTCTTTTCTCGCTGAGCTCCTGGTCTGCGTTTCAAACCTTGAGCAGTGCTAGGATAAGGTCTCCCACAGGAGCTTTTTGGAGTGACTGAGATCAGCCCCTAGCAAAAATCAGAGCCCCTTAGGCTGGAGCAAGGGATAAAGCTGCTGCTTGGATGGCCCAGGGCACAACTGACTCAACTGCAGTGCAGACAGTGGGTAGGCTGAGGCTGGTCAGTGGCAGAAGGACAAGGGGACTCTGGGCAGAAGGAAGGGGTCCAAGAGGAGCCCTCCCCTGGGCTGCCTGCAGGATGCTGTGGCAGGCTTCGAGTGCATAACAGGTTTTGGCAGAGAAAGTTCAGACCAGGCACCAAAATTATTCCTTTTGTTCTAGTTTCATTCCATTTTTAGCTGTCCCTGGGTGAAAGAGTCCTGCCCCACTTGTCCTCCATCCCTGTCCCCCTGTCCCTGTGGTACAGGGACTGCCAGCCTTGGAAATGGTGATGGAGCTGCCAGCTCTGGGGACCTGACTCCTGTGTCACACAGCCCACAGAAGAGGCTGCTGCTCCTATGGAGAGAATGTCTTTGTCACATAGGGAGAAGGGGATTGCCTGTCATAGGCCCTCCATGGGAATGGAGAGGGGCAGAAGACCCTCCTACACCAGATGCATCAGCCTCCCTGCAAAACCACTGCTGACCCCACTGTCAGGGCAGCAGGGGTTCTATCCTGCACCCTTTGAACAGCAAAGGTCTCACTGACTTTGAAGGTCAGAGCTTGATCCTGGTCACCCCAATGCCAGCATTGCATAGCTCCATGGAGCAGGATGAATGTTAATGAAATGGGGGACGGCTTTCACTGGCAGTCAGGCTGCTTTTATATCGTTCCCACACAGCCCTGGGAGGTCTTAAGTGGAACAAAATTGGTGAAGGACCCTTCTTCAGAGACAATGTAAAGAGGCCATGGTGTAATCCTGCTCCAGTAACAACAGGTGGAAGGGCATCACTGGCTTTTCCTGCTCAAAGCCTTGGTGTTCGCAGTCACTTCCAGAGCCTTCCTTTATTGTGTCACTAAAAATATATATATAAAAATAAATAAAAAAGACAAAAAAGAAAAAAAGGGGGAGGGTAGGAAAAGCAAATTTACCAATGAGAGAAAAAGCATCTTGCAAGAAAAAAATTCGAGGTTAAGGCAGCATCTGCTTTCCTCTCACCTTTCCTTCCCCTGAGCTCGTTCTTGGCTGGTTACTGCATGGAGCACCCCAGACTGCAGGTAGCAGGGTGTGGTGTGACGGTATCTCACATCCACCTGGGCTGTATGGACAGCACAAACAAGTTTAGCTTCATTTCCTCAGTCTTGGCAGTGCTGGGAAGTTGGGTTTATGATCTTGTGTCATGCGGCCGCGGGTACAAGAGACCAGAGGACTGTGTCCCATTCCCATGTGCCGGGGAGCCGAGGCGTGATGGGAAGCAGCAACATCCTGGCTTGGAAAAGAACCATCAAAATGGCTGAGGAGGCTCCAGAAAATTCCTTGCAATGAACTTTTGCTTTTACACAGCCCGTTAAATTTCTTCAGCTAATAAATTTACACACAGCAAAGTAGGTCACCAAACAGCACGCAGTTGCAGTCCTTGCCCAACGGTGTAATTAGCCCTGAAAAGCCACAGCTCCTGCCCCATCCTTCCACCCTCTTTCCTTCATTTTTGTAACTTTTCAAACCAGTTGTGAGAGGTCCCTGCCTGCCCCCACCCTGCCGAGCCCTTGGTGGGAGGCAGACATTGATGTTTTCCTAAGGTTTTTCCAGGGCTCCCCATTGCACTGGGGGAATTTTTAAATGTGTTAGAGATTTTTATTGTCTTTTTCCCCCAGGGGAGCTTTGCTAGGGGCGTGGGCTGCAAGTTTCCTCCCCCGTAAATAAATAGCCATGCAGAGGATGCCCAATGTGAGCTTGCCCCTTTGGCTGACTCCAAACACTTCTTATGAGCACTTCTAATTTTGTTCTGATGTACCTGGTGAAGAAAGTAACAGCTAGTGCCTTCTCCCCAGCCATGAACACTGGCTGCAGGTTATTTATAGTGAGGAGGCACAGATTGCATTAGTATTCTCTGAGCAGGGAACAGCAATGAACCCTAATTGACATGAAAGGCGGGATGTAAAATAACATCCCAGCGCTGTCTTGTTCTTGATTTCTTATCTTTAAAGGGAATCTGTCGAGAGGGGTGGTTTTTTATTGTTCCTTTTTGTTGGTGGTGTTTAGAAAAATAGTTGGTCTTGCCAATGAAAAGGACTAGAGAACTTATTGGAAACCGTTTATTGCTCTGTTGGTGTTTGACCATTAATTAGCTGGTCTCAATGCCCGCACCAGGGAGAAGAGAGTCAATAGAAAGGGCCTTGCTAATGCCATAGGAAAACTCAGACCAGGGGCACAAATTAAAAGGGAAAATTGGGAAAGAGAATGGTGGGGGTTTTTAATATGAATCTCTGTGGAAGGATGATGCGCTGCTCTGGAAGCTAAGTGCTGTTCTTGAATCATTGACATTTGCCATTTGGGGAAAAGTCATGCCATTCTTGCCTGATTCAGACTGCAGAGTTACCCAAGGCATGTTTGAGGTGCTTGTGGCATGGGGTTTCATTTCATCTCTCCATCAGATTTTGATTTAAAAAAAACAAATAACAATGAATTCTGTTGCAAAGCAATGCCTTTTTTTTGTTTTTATTATTGTTATTAGTCTTCTAAAACAGCTGTAGCAGTGCTTGATACAGTCTTTAATTTGAACTGCCAGGAAAATAGTTCTGAATCTTGGAAATGAGGCAAATGAGACAAATATTGTCAAATGCCTGACCTGTTTTTCAGCTCTTGCTAGCAATAGCTCTTACACCCCGGCCCTGCTGTTTTATGTGAGATTTAGAGCAGTCATGGACATGAGATTTCATACAAAATCTATCACCATATTAAAAGGAAAAATAGCCTTTTCCTGCTAACTGAACTGTCCACTTTCTACGTGAATCATGTTTGATAACCTTGGGGTGTCTGATTGGAACCTCTGCAGTGTTTCTCTTTGATTTGGTTTATGATGGTCTCACCATCTTTGAGCCGTATTTAATATCTCAGTGGGATTATTTTAATTGCCAGCTGTCTCTAAAAATACAAATAATCAAACTTTACTTGACTGATGACAAAATGCACAGAGCTGGCTCACGTTTATTTGGCCATACAACTGGGGTTTTTTTCAGAGAAATCCAAAGCAGGCTGGTGTGTGCTTGAGAGTGTCAATCTTTCATCAGCAACTAATGACTTTAAATGAGGATGGGCTTTTGAACTGATAGCTCTTCATGGCCAATGTCAGAAGATGTGTTGATGGGATAGAGATTGTTCACCCTCCTAAAATTAAGCATGAGCCAATGTACTCTGCAAATCTAGGCTTGAATAAACATTAAGGGGGGGAGGTGAAATCAGCCTTAGTTTTTTTCCTCACTTCTTGGGGGAAGAAACTTTTTTCCCACTTTGCCATGAGCAACAGAGGGCTGGAAGGGTTCACCCTTCTCTGGTAACCACGTGCTGGGCTGGCGTACACCAAATCAGAGACAAGGGGAGCTTTGACCATCCTGTAGCCCCACTCCCACTGCACTGGAGAGTCCCTTGTTGGGAGGGAGATAGAAGGTTGGTGTTCACACTACCCCTGAAAGGTGCCGCTCAGGGAAGCTACGTCTTATCCACATGCAGTAACCCCCTTGCAGATTTTACTTATACAATATGGAGATATCAGAGAAGAGCAAATCTAGCACAGTTTGCTCTCTGGGGAAACCACACTCCAGCAAATTCTTCCAGTCCCTGTAGGATCGCTGTGTTTCAGCACAGACCTAGAAGGAGCTTCCACTCCGAGAACTTAAAGCAAAAGGGTAAATAAGGTTGAAAGCACATGAAGCCCTTGGGGTCTTTTGGCAGACTGCGGATTTTGCAGTGTTGACTGTTGCCTAAGAGCTCCTAAGTTATTCCTTCAGAATAAATGCTGCTTTGTGGGACTGCCTCTTCTTCCCTGTCCCACTCCACTTTGCTCAGTTACTAAATATTTATGACCAACATGACGTTGGGCTTGCTGTGGCTCTCTTGGTTTGCTGCTCCTGCCACAGATTGGTCTGTTCTTTCAGGGTTACCAGATAATTTGCAATCTGGATTCTGACAGCTAATTACAGAAATGGGGGCCTGGCAGTATCCATGTTGTACAATTAGCTGAACCCACTAAGATCTTGCTAATTGTGGGCCAGCCAGGAGAGCAGGAGCTGCTTTGGGGAGGCTGGAAACGGTGTTTGAAGGGCGAGACCCTAACTAGATTAAACTGGCACGGTCTTCTGAGCCTAGGTGACTTCAAACAGTGTTCCTGTACGGATAGGGATGGTCTGATTGAGTGTTTTATCCTTTTCCTTAGGGGAAGACATTTCCTGCACCTTTTATAAAATGATTATTTTCATGCATTTTTCTCCTTTTTAATCCAGTTAGCTGAAAGTGTTAGAAGTCTATTACAGGCGATAACTTTAAGAAAACAGGGTTTTATTCAGACAACTGCTCTTGTTTTATGTGTGTGTTTTATAAGATGCACTCTGAGCACAGACCCAATTCCAAGGGCACAGCCTCCAGCCAGGCTGGTTTTTCCAAGAGGAGAAGCAAAAGAACTGAGTCCTTAAAGTGTCCAGAAGCCCCCAGGGAGCAGTTGTGCTTGGCTAGCATGGGTTGGTCTTAATGTCAATCACAGAGGAGGAGGGGCATGTCTTAAAGAGCAGTGTTTAAAAGAGAATAAGCCTCTGCTGCAGTGGTTGCTGTGATGTGCCCCCATGCCGTGCCAAGGCAGGGACCAGGGAAGGAGCTCCTCCCGACACCTCAGCCCAAGGGTGTGATGGTGTGTGTTTTGGAAGGGGGCATCTGAATTATCCTTCTCCAAGGGGCTGCAATGATGTGGGTTGGCCTCTTTCTTTCCCCCTTGCCCCGTCTCCTGACCAGGCATGCCCACCTCTGCATCTCTTGGTCCCATCAGAGCTGGACTCCACATCTGCCCTGTCACAATACCTGCTGCTTTGGAGCCAGTGGGGCCCTGATCTTAAAATTGTCTCCAGGTGATACCAATGAGAGATGCCACCATGGGGCAGAGAGCTACCCGCCCCTCAGGCTGCTGGGAGGAGGGCTCTCTCGCTTTGCAGATGGGGATTAATTTGCTGACGCCCCGTGTGGGTTGCATGAGCTGAGCTGTGGTTTCTTGCATGCAGTGCATGAAGACGTGCGGGGAGGCATCTCGGTACCGCAAGGTGGTCTGTGTGGATGAGAACGAGCAGGTGCAGAACAACGGCTACTGTGACGCCAGCAAACGGCCCCCCGAAATTGAGAGCTGCAGGCTGTCGCCCTGCGAGTACGTCTGGATCACCGGCGAGTGGTCAGAGGTGAGTCCCCGTCCCCGCACAGGGACTGCGCTGCTCAGCACCAGGCCACCCTCTCCTCCTCTCGCTGCTGGCCTCCCTGAGATATTGCAACCCAAATCGACAGTGGCAGGGCAGTGCTGCGTGGTTTAATTGTTATATTTTGGTTTGTTTCTGTGTGTAATTTCCCTGCTGGAGTGAAAGGAGTGGGGCTGTGGGAGAAGACCAGGATATTAAAGACTAAACGCCAGTGTGCTCAGGGTCCTAGCTAATATCTAGAGGCAATTTTCTTCCAGAGCACATCGTGTTCAGTGGGCGCCCCCTTTGGTGGTGTGTCTATATTTCATTTATTTGGTTTTATTCCCATCCCCTCCCAAAGAGCTCCAGGGCCCTGTCAGCTGTACAAGGGTCCAGGCAAGCATCCTGGGGGAAAGGTAAGCCTGGATGCGACCGTGGGGACACATCCTTCCTCAATGCTGTCTTTGGCAGGAGCAGGGACCCGGTGGGAGTGGCGGCAGCAGGTTGACCTCGTGGCTGGGAGAGGGCTCGGCAAGGAAAATAGATGAGTTTTCTTTGTGGCAGGCGCTGCATGCAGGAGGACCTGGGCTAATCTCAGCCTGTTTCCTTCTGCAGCAAGTGAAGGATTACTTTCCACTTGGAGGAGCAGCAGAGGGAAATGACAAGGCAGCTGCTGACACAGCGCTGATTAAAAAGAAAGAACAAGCGGAGGGAAAAAAGAAAACATGCCAGGACTGAGGGGGAGGCGAGACAAACCACCTGAGATAGCACAGGAGGGAGAAACATGGAGAGATGAGAATTTCTTGGTGCAGCCTGGTCTCCTGGGTAGTTGCTAAGAGAAATGTTAGGGTACCTGTGACACTGCCCATCTGCCTCTTGCCCAGACACCCTCCACCCACTCCCACCATCTGTGACCCCGCAGGAGCAATCAGACCCGTAAAGATGAGGAGGTGGGTGAGGACTCATGGAGCTGGAGCTCAGCTCTCCCAGCTCCCGCTCAGCCTTTTGATGACGAGGGTGGAAGCACTTTTTGTCCTCTGATTGCAAGGAAAACCTTCCCTTTCTTCCAGTTGCTGCCAAATAGTGGCCATTCAGGGTCAATCTCAATCATTTTCTTTCTCTGCATCCCATGGTAAAAAAGGAAGAAACACCACTCAATAGAGCCATTTTGGCATTCCCTTTTGGGAATTCCCCATTTTGTTCTTCTCCTTTCTTTGTCTTTGAGGAGCGATAACGTGCACAGGAGCCAGCCTGGAGTAGAGGGTCCTGGAGCAGCTGCAGGGGCAGCACAGGGAGGAATTGGATGCTCAACAATGGTATCGCGCACCAGTCTGCCTTGGCAGCTCACACTACCTGTGGCTGGATTAGATAGCTACTAGTGGTCCCTTGGAGCAGCTTGCCGTATTCAAAATCAGTTCTCCTCCCCATTTTGGGCAGCCTTCCCAAAGCGTGTGGTGCTGACAGGTGCTTCCTCTGCCCGCAGTGCTCCGTGACTTGTGGGAAGGGATACCGGCAGCGCCTGGTGTCCTGCAGCGAGATTTACACCGGGAAGGACCACTACGAGTATGGGTACCAGAACACAGTCAACTGTCCAGGCACACAGCCCCCCAACATCCAGCCCTGCTACCTCGGGGAGTGCCCCATCTCAGCGTCCTGGCGCGTCGGCAACTGGGGAAGTGTAAGTTTGGCAAACTTCTTTTTTTAACAGAAAATATTGGAACAAGCTTCTGTTTCTTCACCCAGGGGACACAGTCCAAGTTTTGGCAAGGAAATGTCTGAGAGATGCATAAATTAATGCAATGAATACCCTCGTGCAGCTGCAGCGCCGCTGTGTCCATGCCCCATACTGAACCCGTTGTAAGGGCGAGTCCCAGCAACCATGAGAGGGGTCAGGATATCCCTGAAAAATTCGATTGTAGCCAAACCCTGTGGCAGTGTTGAGGGTCGTGCCAAATGCTTGATCAGAAAGTGAGATTATTGCTAGAAACAAGGGTTTGAAAGCCTTGTGCTGGAGTAGGAGGAGTGATGGATTAGCTGGCACTTGGGGTTCATGCATGAGCATGACTTGGGAACCACCAATAAATAGGCTGAAACACTGGTAATTTGAGTCTTAAATTGATTATATTATTATTATTATTATTATTATTATCATCATCATCATCATCTTATCCCCCCACACTTTCTTACCAATGCTGGGACAGGGCAGGGGAAATAACTTTCCCTTTCTGCTGGTTAATTGTGCCAATCCTTTTCTGGGACCTGAACTACAAGATAAAATTTTAGTTAAGGTGATACATTTAGCCTCTTTGGATTTCTGACATTCTTTGAAACATGGTGTTTCTCCCACGAATATGATTTATTAACACAGTTCAGGCATTTGTTAGGAATTTGTCAAGCCCTTACACAGCAATGAGGGTCAAGTCAAGCCAAATGCAGTGGCAGTTGTCACAGTAAATGGCAGAGCCATTTGAAGCCAAAGTTCCTCCTGCCCCATAGGAAGCCTCAGATCCTCCCTGCAAGTCAGGGCAGAGGAGTTACAGCAAAGAGCTCAGCCTCAACTAATTGGTATCTTACCCTGGAATTTCAGTGCAAAATATCCAACTCATTAGTGCAACTTCATTGCAAAAGAGTATCCATCTCAGAGAGCAAGACCCTTCTCCTCGCTTTGGGCTGCTGAACATCTCAGTCGCTACCAGGTGCCACAACCCTTCTCATCTCTGATTTTCAAAGGGATTTAATGAAAAATACCAGCACCTTTGATGGACAAATAGAGTCCCGCTCAGCTCCTTATTTAAGTTTCATGGATTTGGACTTGATAAAGAGTAAATGCCAAGTTGCAAATACCATGAGCCGTTGAAAAACGTCTCCTTCATTATGTGCTACTTCAGACTCGTCTTTTCTAAACAGAAGAGCTGCATCATTGTCCTGGCAGCCTGATACCTGGAGCCTGATTTTCAGTTCTGAAGTACTGAAAGGACAAATTGCAGGGATGCTCCCACTTCCCGTCGCCTGTGCTCATTGCCAGCCAGCAGGAACAAGCTGCTGCTCAGTAACTCCAGTAACTTGTGCGATTTCAGCCTTAAGATTGCCCTTGATTTAGGCTGTTTGCTCAGATGTAGCCATTTTTCCAGAAGGCAAGGGAAGTGAGGCTTTGGAGGCTGTGGATTCTTTGGTGCCATTTGGATAGAAAACAACAAACTATGTTATGTTTGTTCAGAGGCCCCTGTCAGTCCCAAGGAACATCTCCCAGCCACCCAGATGATTCCTACTGTTCAGGCCTTCTGGTGAACACTTTTCTCTTGTACAAACTTCCTCCTGTGAAAAACAAACAGTTTCATGTGAGCCTGTGGTTCTCCTTAACCCACACTGCCTCATCCTGGGAAGTGTTCAGGTGCTAAGTGAAGTTCAGCAGTCTTCTTGAAATAATTAGTGACAACGATAATAATGAAGGGATTAATAATAAAAGGGATTACTTGTTTGATTAAAATTAAGCCTGTGTTTGAACACTTAGTGGGATTGCAGCCTCTGCTGCTGTCTCTTCATGCAAGGGAAATGGGCTCTCTCTGTTCTTCATGAGCCCAGAAACTTTTGAGACAAAATAGTAATCTGTCTTCTGTCTTGCAGTGCTCTGTCACCTGTGGAGTTGGAGTCATGCACCGGTCGGTGCAGTGTTTGACGAACGATGACCAGGTCAGCACCTTGTGCCATGCGGATCTGAAACCTGAAGAGAGGAGGACATGCCACAATGTCCATGACTGTAAGTCTGCAGATTTGTACCTTCCTTTGCCTTTCCCATGGCTTGAGCATCCATTCCCATCAGGCTCCTAGAGATGTGCAGTATTTGCAGGCATTGGGAGCCATCCAACTGAGCACCGAGGGGCTCCAGGGAGACCTCTTAAAAATAAACAAGGTGGTTTGATGCTTTGGATGCTTCACGGTGTTACAAAAGAAATTTTGATGTACAGTTGCTGGGTGACTGCAAGTGTTTCTGTTTTGTTTCAGGTGAACTACCAAGGAATTGCAAAGATGTTAAAAGTCTCAAAGGTGTCACTGAAGACGGCGAATATTTCCTTCAAGTCAAAGGAAAGACATTAAAGGTGCATTGCAGCAACAGATTGATAGTTAATGCATTTCCCAAAGGTGAAGAGGACCCTGTGTGTGCTCTTCACTTCCACTCTTGGATTTTCTACCTTCAGTTTTCTTGGCCATCCCTTTGCATGTGATACCTGAAAAAATTCTGGCTTCTTTCTCTCAGGTGTATTGCTCTGGGATGCAGACTGACAGCCCGAAGGAGTACGTGACCCTTATAAATGGGGATGCAGAGAACTTTTCAGAAGTGTATGGATACAGGTAAGAACCCCCTTAATCCTCAACTTCACAATGGTTTTGTTTTCCATGGCAATATTTTCCAGTCATGAGTAGAAAGGGTTTTCTTTTGATTTAGATTGCATAACCCGACTGAATGTCCGTATAATGGGAGCAGAAGAGAAGACTGCCAGTGTAGGAAAGATTACACAGCAGCTGGGTTTTCCACCTTCAGCAAAGTAAGGCTGGACCTGAACACTATGCAAATAATAAGTGAGTAAAAACAGGGCCTTGCCATTAAACCAAAAATGTTTCTTTTACGCAAATGCAGTTGTAACTGTGAGCACGCAGGACTACTCTAGCAATATTCCTCAGCTCTCCTGGTAAAAGCTCCTTTAAACTCGGTCACCTGTTTGCTGCTTTACACTTTGAGGCTGCAACTCGAGTGCATTGGAGATGTTCATGTTATTTTTCTGTTATATGGGAAGATATTAAGACAGTTGCTGGTGCATCTGCTACGTGGAATTAATATTTATTTATGTGCTCCCAGTGGGGCAGTGTATTTTTTTGAGGATTTTATTTTATTTGGTCTCTTATGTTCAGACTGGAGTCAGGCTTAACCAGGGAGGAGCTGCTTTCTTACCTCCCACCCCTCCATATTTCACATAGATATGTGCCAGGGGATCCCAGTGATTGGAGCTCAGATGTGTTGGGGGATCCCAGTGCAGGGGGCTGGGCTTGGGGTAGGTATACTGCTCCCTTCAGGCCAGGGCAGAAGAAGCTCTTGGCAGAGCCAGACCCTGGGGAAATAACTAGTGTTCAGGGTGATGGAGCTGGGGCCCTGAATTTGCAGGGGAGGAGGGGAGTGTAGTAGTGAGATATAGGTGATACTCAGTCTCTCTTGTCGTTCATGGGAGCTGGGAGACATCCCGCCGCCAGAGAGCCTGCAGCATCCCATAGGGTTACGGTTCCAGGCGCCCTGACTCCAGCGATGCTATCAGTTTCCAGCAAATGTTTTAAAAATACAACATATTGTTGGGGGTTCACTCAGTAAATAGTGGAGATTTCTTAGCAAATTAAAATTCTTCCTTGTAAAATGACTCTTTATCTGATAAGGGTTTTTTTATCACTTAATTTTCAAGCCATGAGACCTCCCAGTCTATCAATCTGTAAAAAGCTCCTAATAGTCTGTAAAAGCTCCTAGGTAGAAATCTTAAAGGAACCACCCTCAGGGAATTTGATACCTATTCCCTTTGAATTTCAAAAGGAGCCGGGCACCTACTTCTGTCAGGCAGGAGCTATCTCATATCCCCATCTAAATGAGTCTCCCTTACTTCAAATCCCTCCAGAGCAAAATACCCTAGTTCCCTTTGAAAGCCAGACCCCTGAGCTGGGGCAGCCAGGAGAGCAGAGATGGGTCTTTGCCTTGGTTGAAAGTGGGGAATTTTCTGATACAAAAACAAAACCCAAGTCATGTGTTTGAGTTTGATTGTTATACCTAGACCCCAGATCACCAGCATATTTAAACCAAGCTGTAAATGTCGAGTGTGTGAGCATCCTGTTAAAGTCAGTGCCAGGAATCACATGTAGCATGAACTTGGGATTTAATATTAAAAATCCAGCAGATGAAGTCTTGACGCTGAAGATCGATGTATGAAATCAGCTTTAGTGAATTTAAACATTACCAAAAAGCGTGTTTACATGTATTTTGTCTCTCTCCCTGCATCTTTCTTTCCATGTTATTCACCAACTGTTCTCCACAGCGACCGATTTACAGTTTGCACGGACACATGATGGACGACCCGTTCCTTATGCCACTGCTGGGGACTGCTACAGCGCGGCCAAATGCCCACAGGTATTTGACAACAGCATTTATAGGAATTGGTGCCATTTGTTATGTTCAGGCCCTCTATTAATTACCACTGATCACATCAGCCCATCTCCAGCAAGTGTCACATTCTCGTCTCAGCAGTTGGAAACTTTTCCCTTTGCTCATGCAGAAAGCACTTACCTTTATTCTGTATGGGAAACCATCAGGTTATTACCAGACCAGCACTGAGCCTGGCTAAGGGACATTCCCTGGGGCCTAAAAGGAGAAAAGGAAGAAGAAATAAGCTGTGGGAGAAGGGCTGGGCTTTGCTTGGGCAGTTGAAGGCAGTGGGACCTGTCTGAGGAGGGCTTGGTGGAAGCAAGAGCAATACTGAATGAGGCCATCAGGATGCTCAGGGACCCTGCCTTTGTGCTTTGCAGTCTCATATCCACTGAAACTGCTGTTTGCAGGCGTGTGAGAAGATGGGTGGCATAGCCCTGTCTGGATGGAGAAGGCAGAAGACAGACAGTGGGGCTCCTGCCATGCCAGCTCAGGGGGGAGATGCCCAAGAAGGAGAGGGGAGAACCTTTACAGGGCAGGAACAGGTCAGGTTTCTGCTGCCAGACAGACAGAGCCTGTCTGTCAGAGACCACGATGGTACCTGCCAGCTGGTGCCCACTGTCCCCCACTCCCTGCTGCTTATTTTCACAGTGGCCCAGTGGGACCATTGCTCACTCTGCTTTGAGGCTGGGAAAACACTAACAAAAGCAATGCCTGTGCATCAGGGCAAATCCAGCCTGTCCCAGCACCATGAGGTGCCCAGCCACAAAAGCACAGAGCTGGGCACAGGCTGAGGTGCCTCCTCAGTAGCTTTAGGAGGACACCTAGCCCAGTTGCTTGGAAAGAAATATCCTTTCTTGAAAGTCTTTAGACTAATTAACTCTGTGGTACAGGTGGCTTGCTCTGTGTCCCCATCATGCCTTGGTTTTGTGGAGCTAGGGGATGGTAAGTGGTATGTTTGGGCAGTCCAAGGGTAGGCCATAGTCACAGAGGGCATTGAGTAGGGAGCTGCAGAGAGAGACGGCAGAGGGCAAACCTCTCCATCTCCTTCCCTCCCTACACTCAGAGCTGACACTTCTCTGCACAGCTCAGCGGCTCAGGGATTGACTCCTTTCCTCAGGAAGGCTCATGAATGTTAATATCCATCCACCTCACCCAGACAGTTTGCTCCTTGCAGAAAGCAACATTCCCAAGGCAGCAAGTGCAGGGAGCGAAGCTAACCGCCATCTGGTACTGCAAAACCATGCTGGGCTGCTGGTCAGCCTGGGGATGCGACCGCAGGATCGCTCCCTGGGCCCAGAAACGGGCAAGGCTGGGGTCTATCGTGGGATAAGGGGAAGGCTTGGGGGAATCTGCAGTGGATGCAGACATAGCCCTTAATTTTCCATCCATTTTGGGCATTTTGAGATGGGGTGGAATGAAGTGAAGGGCATTTTAAAGAAATAAATGAAAGAGTTTTGGTTTTACTGAAGTCAGGGGGCAGGGAGGGGGGAAGCCCAGTGGAAAATAACGATAATAAGGACAAGTGTGCCCTCTCCAGTCGATGAGGGAGCAGCGAGAACGGCTGCAACGCATCCCTGGGGTACCTTTTCCATCAGCTGCTGGAGCACAGCAGACTCCACAGTTTGCCATGGAAAAGCCAAGAATGCCCTCAGCCGGCAAGCCGCGAAAAAGCAGTGCAGAACCTAGAAAAACCAGTGAAAATCCCAAGATAAAGCCCCTCCTTCCCTGCAGCCACCCACGAAAAGGAAATTCCAAACCCGAGACATGCTGTGATTTGTACAGTATCTGCTAATCACTGTCTGAGCGATGGAAAAAATGGGAAACGTTGCCGGGAAGATCCTATTAGAAAAGTGACACCGTGGCACAAGCATGGCATTTCGGGATAACCAGGCTCATCTGCTTGTTTTTTAGGGTCGCTTCAGCATAGACCTTTACGGGACAGGCCTGTCCTTAATGGGAACAGCAAAGTGGCTCTCACAAGGGAACTATGCAGTGTCAGAAATTCAGAAATCTCCAGTAAGTTGTCATTTTACTCATGGTTATACACACTCGTGGGATGTTTCTGATTGTTGTCTTTCTTGGCAACATCTTCCAACCAGAGATAAACTGAAATCTAACAGCTGACATCAGAAGTGAAGTGTTGCCCGTAATCGTATGTGAGGTGGGGGGGACCCTGGTGGGTTTAACTTGATTTGAGTTATTGTAATTAATTAGTGAGCCTGCTTAACCGTGAAGCTGAAAAAGCTGCATGCTGTGGGGCAGACATATCCTTAATTAGTTGTCTGAGATGTCCAGCACGGTGCATCACATAGCATGCAGGACTGGGATGCGCAGAGTCAGGGCTGTGGAGCTGGGCTTGACCTGCTGCAGAGGGCCTGGGTGCCAGGTGAGTGTCCTGAGTAGGAATTGTTCCCAAAATGTGACTATGTAAAGGAGGATGGGTACATTCCCAATGGTCTGATCTGGGTTTCTGTCCTTGGGAAAGCCAGGTGTCACATCACAGCATGCTGCATCCCTGGGCATGGTCCGCTGTGGCTGCCCATGGGCCTGGTAACCTGGAGCTTCTGGATAAGCCAGGCAGGCCTTCAAAATCAATCCACAGCCAAATCTGAGCTCGTACAGCTTCATTTTCCTGCCCATTAGCACTTCTGTCACTGCCTTCGCGCTGTTGCTTCTGTGTCTTGTTCTGAAATTGGAGAAACCCAGGCTTGCTTTTTTTGGCTGTTACTTCATGTTAGTCATCCCAAGTGCCCCTGTTAAAACTCTCCAAAGGAGGTCACCATAATCATTTAACAAAAAGCAATTTGCTAAATATCCTCTCCCGTACTGCTTCCAGTCTCCCTGGCTCTGGGGAGCCCGCGAGCCTCATCAGCGCTGGCGCTCGTAAAGGAGAATTAAATGATAATTGGTCTGCCCATGCTACAGCAGAGCATCCTCCAGTGCAGGTAGAAGAGGACCATGCAGACCCCGTATGTTAGTTCTAGAAGGTGCTTTGCTAATTCTTCTCCCCATCAGAAAGGAGAAGCCTGGGCAGCTGACTTTGGGGTTGTGGAGAGCAGACGTTGTCACAGCTGGCAGAATTAAAACAAACTTCTAAGGGACAAGGGGTCTGAGGGACAACTCTCACCTCCGTCACCTGGTGGCATGTGTCAAGTGCCATTCCAAGGGTGTAATTGCCCACAGGAGCAGAAGAAAGGAAGGCATACTGGGAAGAGATGATAGCAGGCTGCTGCAATCACAGATCAATAGTGTCAAGGGCAGGATGGAGCTCGTTGAAAAATAAATGCTTTGTGCAAGCTTGTCCTGCACTTAAGTCCAATTTTCTGGTAATTGAGGGTTGAATTCCCCTCAAGAACTGTCTGTCTATTGTAATGACCAAGAGGAGAAAGACTCTGCAGAGGTGGGATAAGGAAGGACAGATGGAGGTATTTATTAATCTCCTGACTCAAGACCAGAGTTGCTGGGCTCTCCTGGAGAGCTGGATAACCCCAGGACCACTCTACATTTTCCTTTGTCTCTTCTGGCTGTGGGAATGCAGAGCTGAGGAGGTACAGCACCTTAGCAAGTGGCAGAGCCTTGCCCCATCGCTTTTCCTCTTCTTGTGTCTCTGGAGCCACTGCAGGCCTTTCCCTTCCAGAAGGATGTTTGCTGGTATTGCCTGCAAATATCCTTCCTGCGTCCTTTGTGTGCCCAGGCACAGCTGAGGAGCTGATATTGTCTAGACATGGTTTTGCTCTTGCATGAGCCAAGTTTACCGCTCATTACAGTTCTTCATTCTGGGGCAAATGGAAGAAAGCAGATACCCTTGAGACATGCTCCGAATGGCCTTCTGCTTGGGCATCTTTCAGTGTAATAAATCAAAACTACCCTTTCTTATTTGTGTTCGCCATCTGACCTGATAGCACTAAAGAGAATTATATTTGCATATATTTAAATATAACAGTGATTTCGTAGATTGATTTAGGCATAATTTGTTTTCCTTCCAAGACATTTTCTATTAAAACCCTTGGCTAGAATAACCCAGATCTGGCCCTTTCACAGCGTGGAGTTCGTGAGCCCTTACATAAGATGTTATTTCTGATTTTGCCTGCAGGATGGTACCAAAGTAGTAGGAAAATGTGGCGGTTACTGTGGGAAGTGTACTCCATCATCTGGAACAGGCCTCGATGTTCAGGTGTTATAGCAATGGTGAGTTCCCAGCTGCTTCCACACGAAGGGAAATCTTCCCAAAAAAACCCCTCCTGAAGTAGCAGAGCCTGCAAAAGCACTCGTGCATCGGTGACAGCCACCCACCCTGTGCAGCATCCCGGGAGCGATGGGATCCCGCACTTCCAGTCCTCACACCCCCCCTCAGTAACCCTTACTGGTATAACACTGTCAACTGGAAATGCGTTTCCCACCTCTCTGGCACCCACTTTGGCTCTGCTTTAGTGCTGGTCTCTAGTTACAGGTTTCAGAGGCTGATTTCAAGATGATGATGTGATTCTAATGTCTTTATTTTCTAGGTTCTCTGAGAGCAGCCAGCGGAGATGAGTCGGATGAAGGATAGTGATGCAATACCTCTGCCTTCCACTTTTTTATCTGTTTATGTGTGTATATAGATCGCATATTCTGAATGTACATAATATTTATGTTTGGAATTATTTATTTTGATTTAATATTTTTGTACGTAAAATCATTATATTAAGGCTGCTTTTACTATTTTTATTTTTTATTGTTAAAATCCTGCAGTCAAACCACTGCATTTTGCGTACTCTACATTATATGTAGCATTATGACAAGTGATACTTTATTGTCACTGTATTCAGTTGTTTACTTTCAATCAGTAATTTTCCTTCAGTTACGGGCTTCTTTGGCCCTCTACGGTGCTACACAATCTGCATAGGGGTATTTTTGGCATTTCAGTCTGTCTTTATGTAAGGAAAATAGACAAGATGTGCTTAAATTTTATTTTTAGGGATTAGGCCAACAGCACTCAAGGAAAACAAGACAATGAATACAGTGCTAGTTGCATTAGCAATCCTTATCTTTTAGGTATGTTTTGAATTTCACATGACCTCTGTGGCCAGTGCTGAAAGCACTGGTTTGGTGCTAACACGGTATTTATTAATGCTCTGTAGTTTTAGTTAATCCAGCGCCTTTATCAGTGAAAAATGGAAGAAAGCAGAAAACAAAAATTGTCCAGCGTTTCAAATAGATTAAGATCTACCCCAGGTTTAGGAAAATTCCTGCAGATGGATCTTCAGCTCGAGCCCCTTTTTTTTTTTTGCAGGGCTCTGAAGTGAACTCGCTGTTTAAAAAAACATATATTTGTCTCCTAATTGCATGTGCCACTGTGCTTCCTGGCTCCATCTGGAAGCGGGGTATTAACTCATCCCAGACAGGCTGATCAAGCCATATGTTTCCCTGGGCTGTGTGCTGAGAAGCACTGCGGTTTCTTATGGATGTTGTCACAAAATCCTAATGTGAAGCTGAAAGCATCCCCGTTGTGTTATCGCCCCGCGGGGCCGGTGAGGACCATGGGGTCTTGTGGCAGGGGATGGGGTGTCAGGACACCCAGCCAAGCCTCCCCTTCCTCTTGGCTGGGGGACTCCATTGCAGGCACCTGCTGCATTTCCCCAGCTTCCTACTCACTCTCAGACCATCTGCAAAGGGAGCTTCAGCGCCGGCTCTGCCTCGTTTCAACAAGATCACTCTGTACTTACTGATAACTCTGCCCCCCACCCCCTTCAAAAACAAGCTGCTTTACGCCTACTGTGTTGCCTCAGATCTTCCTGGTGAGGCATCTGCACTCCTTGCCTAGCCGCCATCCCATGTACAACCCAGCTTTTAGTGCTGGCTTTCTTTTTTTAATATAAAATGAGGAGACGTCTCCCATAGGTGCTGAACGCGGCCGTGCGGCAGCTCCCACCTGTACATGGCTTGTGGCACACCACGTTTTCACAGAGCTTTGTAGCACATTGAACGGGGGTGATGTGACCAGATTATTTTTGTAGTCTATGACTATGTCCCTTATCTCTTTCTCCATAATTTTACTTAGCGATAGGAAGATGCTGCCCCTTCATCTTACATGGTGGGGCAGCCAGGAGCACAAAGGACAAGGAAAGGAAGCTTCTCAGCACTAAATTGGCAGCAGTTTGGAAAAGCAAAGAGGCTTATCTGCTACTTCAGGTAACTCTTACAACTTTGGA
The DNA here is from genome assembly GCA_020800305.1 of Porphyrio hochstetteri. Lineage (NCBI taxonomy): Eukaryota > Metazoa > Chordata > Aves > Gruiformes > Rallidae > Porphyrio > Porphyrio hochstetteri. The sequence continues at coordinate 10,788,064 of CM036916.1, read as the reverse complement.
TGCAAATAGTTAGCAAACACAACCTCGGGAACTCATGGGAGTCTTTTGCAGAGCTCTCCAAAGGATGGTCATCAGTCTGTTACAAACCAGTTGGGTCAATAGTGATAATCAATCTGATCCCTGGATCCAGAACCCGTGTGCACGCTGGGCTGTGGTCAGCCTTTGGAGTGAAACCTGTCAGGGATCAGCGTGTTCATGTAGGCTGGGAGACATCTCACAGGCGAGCAGGGCTGTGTGACACTTATTCTGTGTATGCATCTGCTACTCCTATTGATTAGTAGTCAGACTTCGAGGAAAGAGTGAGGCTCTTACTCATAATTTGGGGGTTTTGGCTTAATAGTGCATGAGTAGATACGATCATATCTTAGACTGATTTTTTCACCTACGTTGTATGTCTATTCATACCAGTAATAAATTTTTATGAGAAAAATGCCAAAAATATCATTACAAAAGCGAAAGAAGGGGAAAAATGAAAGGGAAAAGTGGAAGGGGAAAAGGGAAAGATGAAAAAGGGAAAGGAGTAGTGATGGAATAGTGATTTTTTTTTTTAATGGTAGTTGCTTATGTATACCTTCTGTAGGGGAAAAGGGAAAATTGCACTATGAACTTTAGAAAGAAACAGTGGTGCTTAGAAAGTACAGGCTTATTATATTTTCTTTAATGAAGTGAATGGCTATTTATAAAAAGAAATATTATTTTGACCTGTACACGTTCATTTCTACCATATAGTTTCATAGCAGCTATTAACAGAGCAAGAGAAACCTTAAAAAAAAAATTAAACTATACGGGAAATAAAATGATAGAGCACTGATCCTGTGGTTCATTAAATAGGAACAGAGGTTGAAGGCCAGAGACATTAGATGTTTCTTGTTCAGGAAACAACTCTGGGGTTTTGTATATCAATGCCACTATTTTTCTACAAACTGTTTTTTGGTTTGGTTTTTTTTGTTTGGGTTTTTTGGGTTTTTTTGCAAGCACTTTCCTGTACAGTGTTTCTTTTCTTTCTGCTTATACTCAAAAGGAAATAAAAAGACCCGTGAGATACATCTGTATGGTCTTGCTCTATTTGCCATCGTATTTCAATCAATACCTGTGTGCTATTATAGAGGCAAAATACTTTGTACACAAGGAAATAATACATTGAATGGTAAACTTTCCTTTCTGTGCTGGTGTTTGTTTCCAAGCTTTGGGTTCCTTGTCTGATTGCCCCTTCCAAAAGGCATGAGGAGGGGTACTCATGCTGTTGATGTAGAGCTCAGCCCCAACCCCATACTGGTCTGTGGACCAGGGACCATCTTGGAGAATGGTCAGGGCCATCCATTTGTGTCCTGCCAGTTAACAGGCTGCTGCTCCCCGATTTCTGTCTGGGAGAGGAGTGCCCCAAGGTACTAAACATACCCGAGCACATCTCAGAGGTGTTCCATGCACTACTCAAACGTGGCTGGCGACTGAGTGCTGCTGCCATACATGCACCAGGGATGTCCCTTGCTATGGGACAAAAAGGCAGCCAAATAATTTATTTTGCAAATGTTTTTGAAGGATGAGCTGGGATACTGGACTTGGTCCACACCACTAGCAGTGCGATTTAAAGAAATTTTAAAAAATAATTAGAGGTTTGAAAAAACAGTATCAAATATACAAGAAAATTCAGGTAGAAGAAGTTTGAGTTTAAAGGAAGCAAACATGGGTTGGGGGCCCTTCCAACCCAGACGGTTCTATGGGGACTGGCTCCCAGGAGGACAATCTCGTGACACGCTGCAGCCAGAGTTTTACATCGCCGCTGCCCCAGAGGCTGCAGGTAAGAGTGAAGAAGTTGTATTTTTCTGTCCTCCCTTGTATGTTCCTCATGCTTTGTCTCAGAAAAATGCAGCAGATCTCGTAGTGCTGGCAGCTCCAGCCTTTTTCTGCTTTGATGTGCTCAATCCAAAAGGAGAGAGGGTACCCTTCTTGTACTGTCTGAAACAGATGCAGAACATGCAGTATTTCAAAAGCTTGATTCATAAAGGACCAATAACTTAAAGGTGTCTTTCTAGTCCAGCATTTATCCTTAATAACTGATTACAAAGACTTCGAACGTGGGCTGCTGTGGAATTAAGCTACGGGGGTGTCTGTGCACAGCCCCTGAATAATGAAAGGGTCATTTTAACACTTTTGATGCTTAGGTCCAGTTATTCTGTGAAAATGAGAGTGCTTTTTCTTCAGCCTCATTGTGCAGCCTATCAGGAATAATTGCTCCAGAGACAGAGGTGACTGCTTCATCACTTCAGCTTTCTCTTCTGCCCCAATAATGGGCATTTTTTCCTCCATATAAAAATAAAAAGCTTTTTGCTGAAGGCTGTTGGAAATGCACATCTCAAGGAGCTAGTCTTAAATCAGGGGATTTGCTAGAAAACCTTTTCCTGCATCATCATGAAAAAATGGGGAGGGGCAGAAAAATCCAAGGAATTTTCCAGTGAGACACTTCCAGACCTGACCTGGTTGGTCTTACCAACATGTCTCCTCTTCCCAAGCAGACAATGGAGGGCTGATTTAGAGAAAGGATTTCTGCCAGGGAAACAGCATTGAGGTGAGACACCTCTCCCATCTACCAGGCAAAAAGGCACAGGAACTCAGCCCAGCCCGGGAGTCATGAACTGATGAAGTGGCTCAGCCCACGTGGTAAGTCCTCCCATCTCTTGAACTCTTCGAGAACTCTTCAAATCAATTATTTTTAAGAAATACATTTGAATTCATCCAGAAATCACTCAATTTAGTAGCTCTTGGTCGTTTAGTGGGAGGGGGTGAGACCCTTTGTGGTACAAATTCCCGGAGGCAGCTCTCCAGCGTGGAGGAGGAAGGAGGCAGCAGCCAAAAGCAATGCCTGTCGGGCTCGCTCCAGTATTTTCCAAGTATTTTTGCCTGTGCTGGAGTAATCCAGGCAATCAGAATTGTAGTGTTCCAGAAGCAGATTTAGTTGACAAGTTTCTGACCTCTCTTTGCAATAGCGAGATGAAGAATGCTAAGAAGTTATTTTTGGCCTTCACAGAAAAGCCTGAGTTTCCACTTCAAAGTTTGCTTAATTTTTCAGCTATTTTACATTACCAAGCATGAGGCACAGATTTTGACAAATCAAAATTAGAAGAGAATAGTGTTTTGGCCTAACTCATATGCTTTTTTTGGGGGGGATGTGTGAGTGTGAAGGGGTATGTTGGTTTGTTACAATTTTTAAAAATTGCAAAATTTTCCATTAGATTACTTCTGCCTCTCTCTAATTATAAATAATACTTCTGAAGAGTTTGTAGACATGATCTGCTGGCAGTAGGTAGAGGGAAATCTGAGGAAGGTACCGTATTAAGTCGAGAGAAGGTAAGAAATACCTTCATTTGTGAAGCTGATTCAGGTCCTTCAAGGCAGTAGCTGGGTATGAAGTGCAGAGTCTGAGGCCATGCACATCAATACATTTCCACTGGGAAAACCTCAGTTCTGCTGGGAGCATAAGAGCCCAAATGGTTTCCACATTACATCTGCTCACAGGCTCAGGCACATGCCAGGCTTTAATGCTCCTAGCTCAATCTGAGCTGCCAGCAGTGATCTCAAGCTGCAGCTACTAAAACATTTGTTGGTAGTCAACGTCTCCATCTCTGAGAAGACAGTGTGAAGGGAAGAGCCAGAAGTCTGGAGTAATCCCCAAATTACAAACCCTTTTGTATGCAGCGCAGAGGGTGCAGGGAGAGGAAGAACTCTGTATTTTCTCCCTTAAAAGCATCACTTGGCTCCATTCATATGCTTACAATTTCTTCATCCCTCTTTAATCTGTGACTACATTTCAGATGAACAATTAAATTAATCAGGCCTTTGCTGCATTGTCATTTGCTGACCTTTCTCTTTGAAGCTGCTCACAGCTTACTGCCTGCCTTCCCTCACCCCCAGCAGAAAGGAGAATTTGCTGTGAAATGCTTTAATTGCTCCCACTCACGGGAGCCGGGCAGCGGGGATGGCTCCCTGCAAGCTGGCAAGAACCAACGTGTCCAGATAAGTCACTGCGCAGGCAGACCTGCAGTAAAGGTCTTAGCGACTGGCAACTACGAGCCGGGGGCTTATTTGCTCCCACGCCTCTGTAATCCCCCCCCATCATGCATGAGTAAAGCTGCCTGCAAGGGAAGGATGGAAGCAGGTACCAGATGCTGCCAGAGGCTGGAGCTCTGGCCTCACACACGGCTTGGGCTCCTCAAATGAATTTGTCTCAAATGCAGGTCTCAAGTTTGACCAGGCCTTTGGGAGCAGGGGCCAGATTTGAGGTGGTGGGAGCGCTGCGGGTTTGCCCCCAAGGTGGCACCTTGTCGGAGCTCGGTGAGAAGCAGCACGGACGCACTGGTGGCAATCTAGCCCCGCTTGGGAGAACGTGGCTGCAGATAGAATGTGCCCACGTTAGCTGAACTGGCAAATAACTGAGCTCTGAAGTAATAAACCGCATACGGCGCAGGCCAGGCTGCTGGAAGGAGGCGCAGTTCAGCAGTTCCATGGAGGTTTGGGGAATGACACAGTGAACCTAAGCCTTGTGAGAGCAGAAGCCCGTGGCCTTTCTGCCCATCTGTGCCGGGGCTCAGCTGCTGACTTTTCTGACTCCCTCTCTCCTTCACTGCTTGCTTCCTGGGGGATCTCCCAGCACTCCAGGTCTCTTCAAATCCGGGTGTCTCAGGGGACAATCCACACAGATCAATGATCTAAGGAAACCTCAGCCAAGGACATTTCTGCAGAGCACTCTGCAGTCTGTCTCTTGAACTGCTGTCCCCATCCAGGTGGGGCAAATGGAGAGGTGATGCCCTTCAGACACTTTTTAAAGAGATATCCCTCTATTCCACTGACTGGATTTCATAAAGTGGGGTGTCTGAAAGTCTTTCAACAGCTCTTGTCAACATCTATGGCTCTGCATGGACGATGCAGAGGGTGTGCCTTGTGCTGGTGCGTAGCTCACCTTCAATAACCCCTGGGAGCTGCACACCAGCCCCAGGAGATGTTGTGTCCTTAGATGTCCAGGATACCCTGGTAACACCCTCCTCTTCATCAGCTTTCCTCCACATCGTGCAAGTGGTATATGAAGCTTTCCACAGACTTATGTTCAGGTTTCACTAATGGCCCGGGACCTTCGAGACCATAGATGTAAGGAAGCATGTCACTTGGGAGGACTGTAAGCTTTGGACAGCAGGTAGGTCTGTTTGCCTTGGCCAAAGAACTGGCATCTCCAGCAGGTAAAAACAGCAGAAATGTAAAACCTGACAACAGCGTGGCCAGAGGGAAACTATTTCTAGCATCTCAGGACCCACAGACAGAGTTTTCTGAATTTTCCCATAGAGCGGCTACCGATCTCCCATTTGATAAAAGCCACTGCCCTGCCACAGCCACTGGCAGCCTGGTTTTGTCAGGTATTTCACATCCCTATTCATTATCACCAAGTTTCAGTCCTGTGAAAGGGGAAGAAAAAGGCTATTTTCTCATTTTCCTGGTGAGAAGAGACACTAAAGCAGCTTTAAAAAAATAAATAAAAGGACCTTTATTTCTGTGGGATGGCAAATGCATGATTAATGTGAGGGACCGAACAACATCCGTGGTGCTTTCAGTGCCGCTGCAAGCAAAGGGCAGGATGGTTTCACTCCTGAAACCATCTCTTTAGTCTGGAGAAGAGGAAGCTGAGGGGAGACCCTATCGCCACCTACAACTACCTGAAAGGAGGTTGTAGAGAAGTGGGTGTTGATCTCTTCACCCAACCAACAGGTGATAGGACGAGGGGGAATGGCCTCAAGCTGCACCAGGGCAGGTTCAGATCAGACATTAGGAAAACGTTCTTCACCAAAAGGGTTATCGGGCACTGGAACAGGCTGCCCAGGGAGGGTGTAGAGTCACCAACCCTGGATGTGTTTAAAAGATGGGTAGATGAGGTACTTAGGGATGTGGTTTAGCATAGGACAGGTACGGTTGGACTCTATCATCTCAAAGGTCTTTTCCAACCTTGTGATTCTGCAATTCTGTGATGATTCTGACAGCTCATCTCCTGCCTTGGCTGCTGACACTTTTCTCTCTATGATGTGCCCTAAATAGGTTTGTTTTTTCTCATCTTCAGGAATGGTCCTGAAAAGTGAAAGTAGCATGGAAGGAGTGTGAATTTACAACATAGAGCAAATCATTCTGCTGGCTTGCAAGAGAGCTCTAGGGATTGAGGGGGGGATAGTAGAAAATTACTTGTTGCTATAGCGCAAGGAGGTTTTGTGCAAATTGGCAGAGCCCCACTTGATTGCTTTGTTTAGCCTCAAATTGAGAAGCATTAAGGAACTGCATGAACCAAGGCCAGCTACCACCCGCCTCTCCTCAAAGACAGGCGGGGTAGAGCTGCGCCTGGGGAGTCTTGAGCTTGACAGCAAAGAAATCCAGTTGTGGGAGAAAGCTGCAGTGCTGTCATTTCAGGGAGCAAGTAACAGCCTGCAAGGATGAGGAGGGGACTGGAAAGAGGTGTAGGAGGGAGGGGGAGCAGGGTGGCAACCGGGATGCTCTCAGCACCCGGCACAGCCCGCACCCCAGCGCCGATGCCTCACTGTGCTAGCACCAGAGGATGGGGAGCGTGGGGTCCCCCCAGCACCACTGTGGTGCACAGCCTGCCCGGTTTGAGAGGGGCTGGGTCCTTTTTTTTGGGGAGTGGTGGTAAGGTTTATGTATGTGCTTGGCTCTGCATTTCATAGCAGGTGCTCCTCTCTGCAGAGTGGGACTGGGCTGCAAGTTTTTACTGGTGTGGACTTCAACTCCCAAATGCTATTTACAGGGAAATTGAAGACTGCCTTCAAAATTAACAATAGATGGCTATAAATCTTACTCAGTTACCTAGCAACTAACACAATAAAATCCTAAGGTTAAAAGGAGAAGGGTTATTTGGAGATACCTTGGGGAGCACATAATGGCCATTTGCATTCCTGGGTAGGAGGACACAAAAAAAATATCCTGGGATATTTACAAATTACTGTATTGATGGAGGGGAAAAGGTGGAATTACTCAGTGAGGTTTTAATCAAAATACCTCGGAACTGACAAATCTAACAAAAAAATAGTAGTCAAATGGCTGTGATAAAGATCATTCAGAAAATGTATGGCGGTCTGCAGGAATGATGGAAGGGTTTTGTTAAGTTGCTAAGCCCACTTTGTTACTGTTCCTGACATCTGAAGTGTGTGAGTACCACAGACTAACAGTGTAATGAATGTTGGAAGTGAATTTGACCGGTATGTGCCTGATGGAATATGCCCTAGAAAATCCTACGCACTGCAATAAACATTTCAAACTGAAGTAACATAGCATGATTCATCCCGGCCTGGGTTCCTGTTATGCACAGCACAGATTGAAATTCCATATCCCCACCTCAGTCTGGGGTTTCAGCACAGTCTTCTCTTCTGCCTGCGGTAATTGCGAATCTCAAAGCCAGAACAAGCAGAAACATGGTATTGTTTCCCTCCTAAAGGACCCTCGTGAGGGCACGTTTACCCAGGAAGGAGGAGGCTTGGTGGGAGAACTATGCAGTAAAAGAGATGCCTGGTCCCTAGCACACTCTTTCAGCAGCTTGTGGCACTTAGAGGCATTTTTTAAGCCCTCCTTTCGTTGTTGAAAGGCTTCGGACAATAACTGCCTAATAACAGTCAGACATTTATTACCTTCAGGGTACTAGATGGAGAGAGGATTCATGTTGAGTTGTAATTCACCTGTGCAGGATGCTGGCAGGAGGAACCGCGAGGGAATTGACTCTGTCCATAGCAGCCAAATTCACCTTGACATGGCAGAGAGAAGAAATCCCTAAGGCCAGCCAGCAAAATGAGTGTCTGCTCACTTGACTCCAGTGTTTTCTGTTGGTGGTACTGCTGCACTGGTGCTGATGGTCAGGGCTGGACCGTAGGGGTCGACAGAGGGTGTCAGAGAGCTGATGGAGGGATGCTAAAAGTTGTCTTCAGGTATTTTGGAGGTGATTTCCTAGGGTGAGGCACGGTTTGTGGGGTAAAAGAGCTGGGGGCAAATTCCTGGAAGGACTAGCAAACTTTCCTGTCTCTGTACACACAAGTTTTGTGACTGCCAGCTAACTCCCATGCAGAAGTGCTGGGCCAGAGCTAGAGCAGAGGCTCCATGGTCTTTGGTGGCAGAAGTTGTCCCCATATTTCCCATCCCCTGGCTGCAGCTCCTCTTCCTGGGTGGTAAGATCTGCCTGCTGGGCTTAGATGTAAATGACTTCACTGCTGCTACTGCTCAAGCTGGTGTCCCAAAGCGGATGCAGAGCCCTAATGGCATCTCCTTTCTCCCACGTGCAGCAGTGGGGCGTGCCACAAAGTGAGACTTGGCATGGCTGCAAGGTTGGGAACTTACCTGGGACTGGGCAAGCAGAACAGCTCTGCAACAACATGGGTTTTTTCTTCCCACCTGCTGCTGCCAGAGGCTGGGTTTGCTTGAAGAAGTGCCTTTACCTGACCTGGCGGCACAGCACAATGTGCCTGTTGGTCCAAGGTGCTCTGCGGGACTCGTGACCTGACCTGCTGAGCCACGAGGGCCAACACAGCCTGGGGCCACTGCAGCCACTGCAGCACCTGCCTGGCATCCAGGGCCACTTTCCTGCACAGATACCACATGACGCCCTGCACCACCTACCCAGTGACCAAAAGCTAACACAGGAACTGCATTTTACCCTTCCCTGAGCTCTCTGGTTCAAGTTCATCATTCCTGTAGCATCAGGTACAACAGGGAGCAGGGAAAGAAGAGCATCCCTGTCAGCCATCCATAACTTCCAGAGTCCATCTCACAATGCACGATTGGGCCAAACTGGGTTTTAAACTGGTTTAGTCATGAGAAAGGCTGGAAGAAGTGTCATCTCTAGGCAGGTTTGGTTGAAACAGAAATGGGAGGGGAAGATGACTTACGGAACAATTTAAGTGACAGCAGAAACAATAATTTGTCAGACAAACTGTCTGGCATATATTATCCATGTGTCTCTGTTTCTAAGCCTATTTGACAGCAGTATCTGACACCCCCCACCTCCAAGCTGAGTCTGCCTCCTCTCAAGGGGAAGATCTACGTGTTTATAAAAACAAAAACTCAAATCCCCCTTTTGAAAGCACCTCTTATGGTAGCACAGGTGGGGCTGGAGCTGAATTGCTGTCCCCTGCCCGCCCATCCATGCCAGGATGTGTGCATCATCCCCTTTGAACATGGTGAGAACAAGGGAGTGGGAGTTTATTTCCTGAGAGATCTTTAGTCTTGGCAGCTTTTCTGGGGGAGGAAAGAGAAGAGGAGCATTCAGGCCAGTGACATAATGTCTCCCCTCCCTTTCCCAAACACAAATCCCAGAGATGATGTTCTGGCCTGGCTGACTCCTTATGTAGATGCAGCATCTCCAAAACACGGATCAAGTCATCTTGACTGACCCTTCATTTGCCCTGGATGCCTTGGAAACTGCTGTCCCTGTGAGATACTTAGATGCCTAGGAGTCTCTGATTGTGATGAGGTCTTTGGACCTGAGTATTGTTGTGGCTCTGGGTGTACGTGACTTCCCCAGATCCCCCCCACCCCAGGCACACCAGGCCAGAAGCAGTGAGCAATCCTCTTTACCCGCATCTTCTGCACTCCCAGGCTGAGCCCTCATCTTCCTTCTCTTTTCAAACATGCTGGTGCAAATCTTGATGCTCAAAGCCTTCCCTGCCTTTGGCCTGTGTATTGAGGAGTTTCCCACCGGCATCTGCAGTATCTACTGAAATGAGGCTGGAGAACACAAGCCGTGTAGGGTGGCAGGCAAGTTTGGTAGCCACATGGACAGCTTGGGATGGAGGGAGGGGACCAACCTGCCTTGTTTTAAGAAGAGATTTAGAACCTGCTTCTTCATCAGGAGGCTGGAGCCATGATTCAGCACAGCCACACCTCCAAGGAATTTACCCTCCAACTTTGACTTACTTTTGCTGTTTTAAACTTATAGCAGATGTCCTCACCAGCCCTGTTATTGAGGGCACACAGCATCTCTTGCAACAGCAAAGCAATTAAAAAGGATTTGCAGGTCACCTTTAAAGCATTTCCCACAGCACGTTGAATCTTGTTATAAGTCCTGTATCTAATAATGCTTTTATTTCAGCAGTTTTAATTGGAGTTTTAAATATTCTAAATCTTATGCAAGACACCCAAAGTACCAGAGATTTTCAGGCCCTCTCTTGCACGCCACTGGTTCCCTGAGATCCCATTGACCTTCAGTGGAGATGACAGTGATTCCACACCCCTGACATCACCATATCCACCATTAGATACAGTTTATAGGTAGGGATGTTTCAATAAAGTCCAGTCTGCAAACAGTTGCCTGCCATGTGATGAAATGTGTGTGTGTTTGAAGAGATCACATCTTTCCTCAAGACTTCATGACATATTTGTGCACAACTAGATGAGGTGGAAACTCAGAGAGAAAAGGAGAAGGAAAATGATGAGATAATGTAGCAAAAGGGAGCAATGGAGGGAAGCTGGAGGGTTTTGGAAGGGTATAAATACAACAACTACAGAAAAACAGGGCAGGGAGTGCTGTTAATACTTTCCTACTGACACGATGAAAGCCCATGAACAAGAAAATTTTCTCTGTGATAAAATTCCCTGTTTGTTTGTTTGTTTTAAGAAGGACCAACATTTATTAGAGCAAAGAGTGAAAATCACCCTGAAACTTTTTCCTTGATGCTCTTCAAAAGGCAGCCACACAGATCCCAGCCTCTTTTCAGCCTCCTGGAGAGAAAGGTACAAATGAAAAAATTGACAAAAATGAGAATTGATTAAATGAAAAAAAAAAATATTATCAAAGCGTTATGGTTTTAGCCAGCTGTGAGGCAGCGAGGGGAAGGCACAAAGAGGCAGGGAAGGAGGGGAAGGAGATGACAGGATCTGCAAACAACCACAACCAGGAGGTGAAGCTGTGAAATGCTAATGGTGAAGCTGCTCCAAACCCACTGGGGACAAGTTTCTGAAGACCCCTGTGCTCATGGAGCATGTTTGCTGCTCCCCCTTCTCCCCATGTTACGTTTTGCTCTGCCTTGTGTCAGATGTGCTGTTTGATTGCAAACCCCCGGGGGCACGGCTGGATGTTGGCCGTGGGGATCCCTTTGTAGTGCAGTGTATAAATGACAAGGGCAGGCTGGTGTGCGGTCTGCCCCACAGCTCCCGGCCCCACAGCTCCCAGCCCCACAACTCCTGGCCCCGTTTGCCCATGTGTAGCTCCAGGAGGACCATGAACTCTGGGGGTGCAGCAGGTGCTTTGTGAGCCAACCCGGCATCTCAGGCTGCAAATCTATTTCACGTGACCGCGTTTCTCCCACACCCTGCTCGTGTTGGTGGACTAAATCTGTCCTTCACCAGGAGGGGAACAGAAGCTCAGCAGAAACCCGGGCTGTTTGTTCCCTGCCTTTGCCTATGCCAGCAAAAGCCTCTCCCCGCCCCTCCCCGCGCAGCGCAGGCTGCGATGTGCTCGGAGTTGTAACTTCAGTGCGTGCCCTTTCCGCGCTGCGGGATCCCACCTCCGCTCTCCCGGAGCTCAGGTTGTGTGCGAACACCCGTGCCCTGGAGCACTACCATCGCACTGCACCGGGCAGAGCTGGCTGAGCGCTGTGCTCCCGTGTGCGGCGGGACAACAGCCAGCGCCCGCGGAGGGTCGTTAACTCTGGAGCGGAACGATGACAGCAGCCGCTGCCTGCAGCGGGGCAACAGGAGCCGCCGGCCCGGGGCGAGGGGGCGGTGGCCTCTCCCGGGGCGGTGCCTGCCGGCCCGGGGGGCGGGGTGAAGGGGCGGGAGCGCGGCGCGGCGGAGGGGCGGCCGCCGAGGGGGGGGGGCGGGCCGGGGCGGCTGCTGCCGCGCACTCGGGCTGGGCTGCGCTCGGCTCCGCGGAGCGTGGCGCGGCGCTGCCATGTTCGGCCGCGGCTCCCGCAAGCGGCTCTCCGGCCGGTCGGTGAGTGCTGGGAAGGGGGTTGGTCTCTCTTCACCCCTCGCCCCCGTCCCGGTGGGGGTGCGCGCTCCCGCCCCGCTCCAACCTGTGGCTCCGTCCCGCCGCCCGCCCCGGCTGTGCCTCCGGTGCCGTGCGCGCTTCCCCCGCATCCCGGCCCCCAGTCCTCCGGGGGTGTGTGTGTGTGTCCCACCTCTCCCTGGTCCCGCCGGGCTCACTCCCTTGCCCCTTCTCCCGGCCGTGCGGGTTCCCCCTTTCCCCACAGGAACCCCTAGTCCCCAGACACCCCCCGTCCCGCAGCCGAGGGGCCGGCGCTGACCTCTGCGGTTTGTTGCAGCTGACGGCGTCGGGGGAGCCGGAGCGGGGCCAGCCCTGCAACACCTGCGGGGACCAGTGCCCCGGCTTTGCCCTGCACAAGTGGAGGTAAGGCCCGGCGGAACCCCGCTCCCATCGCTCCGTGTCCCCCGTCCCCCTCCGCCCCGAGGGCAGCGGGACCCTGAGGGCTTTCCCTTCGCGGGATTTTGTGACTCCTTCCCAGTTCGGTGCTTGTTCAGGGCTTTTTGGGGAGCGCTTGTGTTGTTGGTCTCAAAGTGTTTCCCATCCTGGGGACACAGGTGGGTTTGTCGGACCCACGGAGCAGTGCACAGGTGTGCCTGGTGCCGGTGCGAGGTGCAGCAGGATCCAGACCTGGGACTGGGGTAACTGGTTTCCTAATTACCACCTCCCAGCCCATCCGCAGCCGGGTGCAGTCAGGGGCTCTTCCAGCTGCCCCGGGTCGTGCTGGAGGCTAAAGCTGCCCTTGCCCGACCCGGACAGGCTGGGCTGGGAAGGGGGGTCGGGGCAGAAGGGGATCTGGGTGGTTTGCAACCAAACTGCTGTGTAAAACTCCTGCTTTCCCCTGTGACCCCCATGGTGGGGTTTTTCCCCCTCCCTGTGATGCCAAGCAGATATTTAGCTGTTAAAATGGATGGGGGCTGAGTGAGAGTGAACAAGCAAACAAGTATTTTTGGATATTTCTGTTCTGTCTCTTCACAAAACGGGTGGTACTGGTGCCTGGGCCCTGGCCCCAGCTGATCACCCTTATCCCTTCCCTGCGTTGTGCCATCCAGAAATGAGGTCCTGCTCATGGGCAGTCTGGGATGTGTCAGTATTAAATCTGGGACATGGGCTCTGGGAGCTGGTACACAGCCTTTTAGGCTAGGGAGCCCTTGGTGACCTTTAAACCTTATTTTATAGGGTATACCCTTTTCTGCAGCCTCTCCCACGCTCGGCACTCAGCCTCTGCCCTACTTCTCAGACCTGCATCTCAGCAGACTAAAGCCTGGGTTCAGAGCTAGGAGTGGGACTGATGTGTTCACACTGAGTTGTATCTTAAGCTTCAGCCCTGTAAATCATCCCTGGTGACATTTGTTCCAGGGTACAGTGGGATGGGGTCTGCCCCAAGGGATGCACAGCAACAGGTGGGGCTTGCTGTGGTTCTCTAACCTGTCCCTATGCAGGTGCTGGTGGCACATCCGAATGCACCATGTCCCTCCTGAGGTCTTCAGGAGATGATGTCTCCTTCTCCCAGGCTGCAGGAGCTGTGGTCTCCTGACACCATCCTCACAGTCTGAATCTGCCACGTGTGTGCATTAATAGATTTATGAGGTCACCTCTGAGTTGTCTTCAGGGCTTAGAAATACTTTCCCAAGCTGTCCCAGGTTTCCTTGCAGCTGGAATTTGGGGTAGCAGGCATTCCCACAGAAGTGCTTCGTGTCAAGGAGATCTTTGAACTGTAATAAGAGGAGTGGTCATCAAGGCTATTTCTTGTGCTTCAGGGACTTAAAAGGTGCTGTGGTTTGAGCTTTGTTATGTCAGAGGGGGCAACTATACAGCAGCTTTTGGTAGCATCCCATTAAAGGCCATATAGCCCAGTAGAAGAGGCACCCAGCTACTTGGGGAGCATCAGGTGAGAGGTGGTATCACGTCTCTGTTGAGGTTGTGCCCTCTGCACCAGCACACTGTGCCTCTTGGCATCAGGTCCTGCAAAACCCTGTGCAGAAGGAGGTGGGGCAGGATGCTCCAGCCTGCCAGGACCACCTGTAGCTGTCTCCTGGCTGCCCTTTTCTGAGGCACCCTGGACAAGAACAAGGCTTCTGGCTAAAACAGCATGGATTGTTTTCCACCAGCCTTTTCTCAGGAGGGAAGGGGTTACATTCTGCAGGCCAGGAGAAGGATGGGGGCTCTTGGGTGGGGGGGTCAGCCCCAGGGGACATTGTGGCTTGTGTGCTCTGGGTGTGCATCCCGCTGAGCACGTGATGCCAAGTTCAAGCTTGCACCAAGTTACTGTACACCAGGGACTGGACAAGCCAAGACCCCTCCTGCACACACATTCAAATTTAATTGCTTTGAACTAAGAGTAATTAGATAATTAAATGAAGGCAACTCCTCGTGAATCTGCTTTGGCAGGGGGGTTGGACTCCATGATCTCTGGAGAGATCCCTTCCAATCCCTAAAATTCTGTGAATCTGTGTGAACCTGTTTGCCAGAGCAGAATACCGAAGAGGTGCATTCATTTTTTTACTAGCCAGTGGTCTGTTAATGGTAGGGACCTGCAAGCAGGCAAATTAACAGTTCTGTACGTGTGAAGTATGCTCTGGTGCCCGTGCCCTCTGCGTGCCAGGCGGTGTAGCGAGCTCCTGCTGGGGATGCTCAATGACGCCTTAGTGTGCAGAGTGAGATGGGAGAAAAAACCCAAGGATTTGCAAGGAAATCTGCAGATGAAGGATACAAACTCAGATCAATTAACCACTAGAGATTTTGTAAGCCTTTTTCTAATCCTTTAATAGCATAGTTTTGCTGATAAATGTAAATAGGTCTCTTTTGCTTCAAAGATGGGAACTGGTGATATGCTATAGGGAGATGGAAAAGAATTTATAAGCTTGCAGGCACTGAAACCATTGCTATACAGCCATTGTCATAAACATAATGCAGCAGGATTGTGTATTTTCTAGCTACCTGTGATTTTAGGTGAGATCCGTGCAGCTACTCTGTCAAGCGGGCAAGTTGCTTTGTTAAGACATGAAAGATTCCCATGCTTGTACGTTCCCTTAAAAGCCACTTTTCTCAGATGGAGAGATGGCTTTGAGTGTGAATTTATCATTCCTGGAAGCACATGCACACTTTCCGAGCCAGGGAAAACACTTGAAAGTAAATTGTGTTCTGCAGAACTGCTTTATTTTCAGAATAAAACAGATCTCTGTACTATACATAGGTTATGTGCAGAAAGAAGATGAGATTGTGAAGCGATTAAAAAGCATCCCTGGTTTTAGAGTTTGTTTTTTCAATCTTCTTAATTTTACCCTGCAATTATAATCTCAAATTCAAGGTAGAGGATGAGTTATCCTGTAAAATTGTCAGCATAACCTGATACTATTTTGGGAACTGAAAACACCGTGTGTTACAGACACAGAAAAACAGGAGCCCACTGCCTGTGTCTTACCCCCTTGAAGCCTCCAGACCCCCTGCGTGCTGCAGACCTCTGCCTGGTGTTCTGAGGCAGAGAAATTCAATTTTTGGCTTTAAATCATTTAGCCCTGAAGAGGAGAAAGTAAGTGGCTTGTGTGTGAAAAGACTGAAGATTGAATTCCATCATCCTTGGGCGTGAAGTCTGCTATCAAACTCTAACCAGTATAACCCCTGATTTTTCATGGCCTGAATGACAAAATGACTCCTTCCCCTAATCGCATCGCTTTCTTTTATGGTAGGTTGTCAGTAAAGTACATAAGGACTGAAAAGTTGATCTGTGTGGGCTGCAGTCTGGAGGATGGAAATTGGGTGTGCATAACTAAATCCTCATTAATACAGGTCGATATTTGAAAGGTGGCTTTGTGTGGAAAAAAAAGTGAAATCAAATTCAATAAAAATCTCCCAACTCCTTAGGAGCCGGGTTGCTGTTTTCTAATCAGATCTGCAGTACATTAAACCCGTGTGCCATTCAGCTTGTTAACAAGCTTTGGCATTAAATAAAGCTGTCACTGGAGTTGGGTGAATGAATAGCCATTAGGAGTGTCTTTTGCATAATGTCTTGCAGAGAAAAGCCTGCGAGGGAGGTGGTCCGGGAGGAGGGAAGGGAAGGGAATTTATAACCTAGCCCTGGTGCAATTAGTATGAATATGCAAACCTTAAAGGTGACAAATGGTTGGCAGCTCCAGGAAGGGAGAGTGGCTTTTGCTGCTGTTAAGCCTACTGTGAAGAACTAATTTCGGATTTACTCCGGGCAAAGTAAAATTACAGCCTTAGTAGTGTATTTAAAACAACGGATCCTTCGTGTTGGGAGATTGGCATGTGTTTAGCACACAGAGGCATGGCTTGTGTGCTCCCAGAGAAAGCTTTGCAAAAAGCGATACTCTTGCAGTTCAACAGGCCTTGCTGTTCCCCATTCTCCACCTTCTCCTCCAAAACCACCAGCTAAAACAGTAGATGCAGGACACCTACATCTCAAGATGGTGTTGGGGCTCGGGTTTGAGGAGAGGGGATGCACCACCTGGTTTGCAAAGCCCGCAGCATCATGCGGCTGATTTCAGAGGGAAGGCGTTGGGATGCTGTGGTACATAAGATAATTTTAAAAATAGTGTCTGAAAAGCCTTTGGAGAAGCCTTTGTTGCCATAGTTATTCTTCTGGTTTGCAGAAGCATTTAAATAACAGTAATAAACGTGACATAAAGACAAGGACTGGCTTGCTGGGGTTTTAGCTTCAGTGTGAGGTTATATTTTACATATTTTCTTGGCGTCTCTTTTTTTTCTTCCATGTGCCCTGTAATCTTTTTCCCCTGAAGTCAAGTTTTGGTGGGTGAGAGATCTGCTTTTCTTCATGCATCACTGTCACACACCACAGTCTTCATACCAGCGGTGTGTGTCTGTGCAGCACCAAGGCAAATTCACGTGGCTGTTGGTGTGTTATTCCAAATTACCAAGTAAAGCACTGGGGTAGAGAATTGTTTCAGGCATTTATTTGATTCTCTAACTCACTATTTCACTGTAATCTACTGCAGCCAATCCCACAGAAGTCAGACCTCATCTCACCTTGTTGGATCTGAGAGCATCCACAAGGACAAACTTTTCAGCTTCTCAGGAGAAACCACATGGAGATCCCAGATGACACAGCATCAGCCCAAGGGGTTGCAATTGACCACTGGGTCTCAAAAACCTATGGACAAGGGAAAGAGGCATGTGTGTCATGAGGTGGTGTCCTGGTAAACGAGGCAGTTGACCAGAAGCCTGGAGATGTTTGAGGTTGCTGGGTGATGGTGGGCAGGTCGCTTTGCAGTCCTGTCCCTGCCTTGTTGACTGTAGGCAGGTTGTCGCTAGTGGCAGCGGGTGTTTGTTTCTTTGTGTTTCCCCAGTGCTCTGGATGTTACCTGCTTGCGTGTGGTGAGCAGTGAGAATCACAGAATGTCAGGGGCTGGAAGGGACCCTGAAAGATCATCTAGAGCAGGATTACCTAGATTAGGTCACAGGAAAGTGACCAGGCAGGTTTGAATGTCTCCAGAGAAGGAGACTCCGCAGCCTCTCTGGGCAGCCTGTCCCAGTGCTCTGTCACCCTCACAGTGGAAAAGTTTTTCCTTATGTTCACATGGAACCTCCTGTGCTCCAGCTTCAATCCGTTGCCCCTTGACCTATTATTGGACTTCCCATGTATTTCCAGCATCAATCACATTGGCCTGTCGCTGGCCTTGGCTGCAGGAGGGACATCCCAGCAGGATTGCTCACGTATCCCAGGGCACGTTTGGGTCTCCTGTTTGATGCCTAGTGCCTCATCCAGAGAGCAGAAACAATAATATTTGTAAGGCAGCACGTGAACGAACAGCACCGAATTCTGAAGCATTTGTTTCTGCTTCCCCAAAAAAGGAGGAAAAAAAAAAAACCCAGATTATTGCTTCCATATGTTTTCAGCATTTTTTGTAGGTTATGTATCTTTCACACACACGCTCCCAGCTTTTCCCTTTCATGAATAACATGCTTTGTGTCTGTCTCTCCTTTAGGATTCAGATATTCCCTACTTCCTTGCATGTTTATTTGAAAGGCTTTGGAGATGTAGGAATAGCAATACCTTATCTTGAATGGGCTTATGCTCGTGTCACTGCTGTGCCGACCTGTGCTGGGCATGGTTGGTTTTAGCGAACTTCTCATTTTGCAACAAACTTGGTGAAATAGGCAAAATTCAGCCAGCACAGTCCATCCATCCTGGCACAGTCCATCCCAGTGCTCTGGAGGTGAGGTGCTGAGGGACTGCATAGGGACCCAGCGGGCTGCTGTCCCCAGGAGAGCTGTGTATGTCCCCAGGGTTGGGCAGGAGTCGCCTCTCTCCCAAGGATGCAATCATGCTGATGGAGGGAGTGAAAAAATAAATTAAATAAATCCAAGGTGGGTTTTGTCTACTGATTTTAAAGCCTCTCAGAAAAAGGTTGGCATTGTTAGCTTTTTTGTTGTAAGCAGTTCAGGAAGGAGCAGACATTCACTGCCAGGTTACTTGCTGACAAAGTCAGCATCCTTCAGCCTCTGTGCCCAGGGTGATTTGGGATGGGTGGCTGCTGCACGCAGCAGCTCAGGAGGATGCTGGAGCATGTGCTTTGCTTGGCATCGATGACTTCAGCTGTCCTGTTTACTCAACACCTCTGGGATTAAGCTCTTGTGTAAGTTTGGAAAAAAATAAAAATCTACTTTTTCTTTGAGTTTTGAACCCCCGTGGCAATAGGGTACCCAGGGTACCCAGTGATGGCTCGTGCTGCTGTGACTGTTCCCACAGCATCTCTGTTGAGCGGCTGTGAGGGTGGGAGTTTGGGTGGGTTGTAGCATAGGGATCAGCTCCGTGCTGCCCTGGGACAATCTATCTCTTCATAAATGTTGAGCACACAGTTGCATTTAAGGAACTCCCAACCAATATTTTGGCCTGTCCCATCCACATCTTCATGCCCTGCTTCTGAAACAGCGCTTAGAACAGCCAAGACTGATAAGATATCCTGTTTGTGTTGGCTGGGAGACATGATATCCACTTTAGCAGACCATTACAATGTTGGAGGCAGTGTTGTCCCTGGCAAAAAGCCTAAAATAAATCCTTTAATTTTTTTGTGTACCATGTACAAAAGAGCAGGTGAGGTATGTACTTGTTTCCGGGCAAGCCTGGGGAGCCTGTTTGAAGTCCTTTACAAGCCACTCAGGATTGTATTGCAAGAACTCAAAGGAGTTGGAGACACTTCTTGATTAAATTTCAGCTGAACACAGAGCCCCAGTCTGCAGCTGGTGTAACTGGAGTTGTTCTGCAGCCAGGCTCTGCCCCACTCCATCACAGCTGAGCTGCTGGCAAAAGTCAAAAAAGCAGAATTTCTGGAGAGAAGGTGGTGTGGGCACTTTCCCTGCCTGTTTTGAAGCCACCTTGTGCAATTCTGGGTTTATGAATCAGGTGAAAAGCCACTAATAAGTTGTTGTGGGTTTGGGGAGCTGGGGTGCTACTCTATTTCTGGCGTGACTTTGAAGGACTGACACTGATGATGAAGGGGGCAGAGCAGGCAGACACTGAGTTCTGATTTTACTCCTAGATCAAACCTTTTTTAAGTTTGGGGGGGGAGGTTGCAATATATATATGTTTATTAGTATTTTTTAAATGACTACAGCTGCTTCTTGGTCTGCAAAGTGTGAAATGTTTGTCTGCCTGGTGTGAGTCAGTGAGTGGGGTTTGCCATCCTTCCCAGTGCCTCGGCCACGGTGCCATGCTGCAGACACTGGCAAAGCACGGCATCCCATTTTGGGATGGAATTGCCTGAGACAGACCCCCAAAACTGGGAAGCAGGATGGACTGGCTTGCAGTGGGGATCTCCTTCAAGCAGACAGCTGTTGATGCTGGAGGGTTTGGGTGCTGCGTAGAGGGTGATTCAGTGGGACATGGTGACCTGATTTAACAGCTCAGCGCTGCTGGATGTATAAGGTCCTGAATAACCTGTGTATCTCCCAGAGTAATGGGTTAAATCTGTCTGGAAACATCTGCTGAGCCAAGGAGGGGGAGGAGGTGGGAGATGAAGGGTCGCATGAGTCCCCTGGCACACAAAGCTGGGCTGTTGCCCCTGCCCTTGGCATCTCCATCTACTTCCTGAGTTTTGCTGCCATGCTGCAGACTCAGCCACTTTCGTCCTCCTTGCTGGCTCTGCAGGAGAGCAGATTCCTCCCTCCCCATGGGATGTGTCCATTGACCCCCAGTGCCCTGGAGAGCACAGAGCCCGGCAGAGCTGCCTGCGGCTGCAACCACTCACCTATGGCACGTGTTTGGCAGGGAGGGAAAACTCCTGTGCCTTTAACAGAGGGTTTGCAGCTGGCATTGTGAGCCTTTGTCACGAGCGTGGCATGGTGTGAAAGAAAAAGGTCCAGACCACTGGTTGGGAAAGAAAGCCAGCTTGGTGGGTAAAGGCTGGTACCTGAGATCCAAAGCTGGAGGAGGCTGGGGCAGCTATTTGACTGATGCCCTCTGAGCACTCCCCTCCTCTTTGTTGCTGTAGAGGGCTGTTCAGTTCTTTCAAGAGTTTCTCATGAGTTTTGTTCCCTTTCTGTTTGCCTTTTAAAAAGTCAATCTGCAGCCTTTTATTTATTTATTTTTTCAAAGACATTCTTTCCCCTCCCCTCCCTGCTCCCCTCACACCCAGTAATCCATCCTTATTACACCAGTGAGTCACTCTTCAAATAATCAATTGCGTTTTCATTGTCTGGCTTGTAAGTCTATCACCGAGCTTAAGGACTGCGGTAGTATCAGCTGAGACCTTTGGCAGATGGTTTTGCAATTCGTGATGCTCATTTGGATATTTGCTTTTTTGCCTCCGATGAATAATCTCCCAGCTGTGGCGGGGGGGGGGGGGGGGAAAGCCAGGCTGAGGACTCTTCCCTGTGTGCACAGCATCTCTGTGGCCGCTACCTAATGTCGGAGGAATTTGTAACATTAGCAGAATTGTCTGATGCAAGGCAAACTAATTTTGGGGTAAGGCTGTGAGCGTGGCTGTGAAGAGCCTTTTCCTCATGGGCTGTTGTTTCTTGTGTGTCCAGTGCATCCCCGAGGCGGCCGATGGCCAGAGCCTGTCTCAGGTTCATCAGTGCTAGGGCTGAGAGGCTTATACAAAATTCGGGGTGCTCCTCTTTGCTGACAGAGAGGCTGTTTCTTCCCCTACGTGTGTGTGGCTCTTTGCTCTCCGTGGGGCCGTGATGCTGGAGCTGAACGCTCTGAGAGCAAAGTATTACAATTATTGTTCTTCCCTCAGAGGGAGGCACTTTGTACTCAGCCATCGCAGCAAATATTTCATCCCCTATCAATTGCCCTCGTGCAGATGCTGCCACCGTGGTGATAAAAGACATAATGGCTGCTCTGGCTGATAAGGGGAGTATATAAATATAATTATTGAAATCCCTATGCAGAGCCGATGGATGGATGGATGGATGGAGGAGAGTCCCTCTCCCTGCAGGGTTTCTCTCGCTCCAGAGCCCGTTGGGGAGAGCAGGAGCGCTTGCCCCAGCACACTCCCCGCCGGCTGCAGCTCCTGGCAGCCGAAATGGGAGCTGCTTGGCCACAGCTGTAAGCACTTAGTAAAAGATGTCTTTTTTTCCTCCCCTCCCTCAACTTTCTTTCCTCCTCCTCTTCTCCTTGAAACCAAGCCATGGTCCCCGGGAGAGCCGGGAGGAAAGCCCTGAGCAGTTTGGGTGTTAGATGCTCCTGGGCTGGCTTGCAGGCAGATGGTGCTTGATGTGGTCACACCCTGATAGTGGGGTGAAGGTCTAAGGATCCAGCCCAACCTTGCAGGAAGCACACTGCAGCCGAGGAGCCAGATACTATTTAGATCAAGCCAACAAAAAAATATTTCCATGGCAGCAGTAACCATAGGAAACCTCCACAGCGTGTCTTGGGTGGTTCCTGTTTCCTTGCCTTCAACTGTTTGCTTTGCAAGCAGAGCAGTGGTTGCGAGTGCTCCATGCCTGTGGTGGCACCAGGAATGGCTGGTGAGCCTGGATGTCCCCTCCACCAGCTGTCCCCACGGCCTTGGCAGCTGCGCTCCGGGTTAAATCATCACTCCTGGTTTTCTCTGGCACTCCAGTTGGTAAAAAGATGCTTTCAGAGGATTCTTTAGATACTGTAAAGTCTCAAAGCCACCTTTTTACCTCGTGTCAGCTCACAAATGCGTGTTTGATCCTTAAATACCCAAGGCATGAAAGTGAATTGGCTCCCAGGGTCCAATTCTTCTTCCTTTCTATAGTGTCTTAGAAAGATGCTTTTATATTCCTTTTGGCTCAGCAAGTGATGCTTGGCCTTCAACCAAGATGGGGAATCTAGGACAAGAATCCCTGAGAATAGCAAGATGAGAAGTTATAAAAAAATACCAACACTTTGTTGGGAAAAAAATGTTGGAAAAAGATTAAATTTAAGAAATAATCCGGAATATTTTTGATCAGCTTCATGTGGATGCATTTACATGAGGGAGTCCGAGGAGGCTTGTTTTCCTGGGTACTGCCTCCTCTAGGAAATCCAAGTGGTGAAATGAATACAAATGCTGGAAATGGAGAGGTTTTGCAGTGAGTCACTGGAAGGGATGGGGAACCAGTTGTGCCGGTGTGTCTGTGCCATTCGGCAGCCAGCTCATCCCCTGACAAGGACAGGGTGGCTGCATGGGAGCACCCAGGGGCCTGGGCATCACTGGAGACTGCACCCATGGGTGTTCCAACCCTACAGCCCCCGTCCTGCTCTCGGTGGGCGGTTCAGAGATGTGCCCATGTAGCTTTGCAGAGCAGATGGGCCCCGCTTGCGGAGCTGAGCCTGTTGCACAGAGACAAGTTAAAAAAAGATGTCTCCTTCTGCAGGAGTGCAAAGCAAAGGGGGAAAATACATGGTGATGCCAGCAACCAGGATTGTGATGTTTGCATACCATGTGGTGCTGCTCCTTCCTCCCTGAGCCGTTGGGTGCTGGTGGTGTCAGGGTTTGGTCCTCTGTCTTTGACCCATCTGCTGTGGGTGGAGGTGAGCCCCTTTGCAGAGACGCTGCTGGGCTAGTTGCCTTGTAACATGTCCTGACTCTTTGCAGATGATTTAATGTCTGTTTTTGCAAACCCCACAGCTCTGCAGAAGTCAGGCTTTGGTTTAAAGATTACACAATGTTTGATGAAGCAGTGGTGGGGCAGGGAGGATGTTGAGTCCCCTTCTTCTCTTCTGGCCTGCCACACAAATGGGAACACTTACCACAGAGCTGTGCCCGTGCTGTTAAGCCTGCGTTTGGTGCAGTAAAGGCCGTGTATGGGAAATGCAGCCCCTTTAAGTGTCAGATCTGAGGAGAGCTGAGACGTGAGAAGACAATAAAAGTTAATATTCCTCAGTTGAGTTTGTGCAGCGTAGCTTGGATTTTTAATACCAAGTGCATAATTTATCACAAGATGTAGTGGTTTCAAATACCTATATTTGAATGTGTTTTAATATTATCCTTCTGTCCAGTAGCAGGAACAATGCTGCTTTACAAAAGAAAAATGATTTCATGTTGCCGTGTGATGGATGCAGCTTGTACCTCTAATAGATGTGCGATTTGCTGAAGTGTGAAGGCTACCTGATAAAATGCCTGAATAATAAAGCTATATTGTTTGTTCTGATTTCCCTTTGCTATTTTCAAACGCATAAATAAAACATTTTCACAGTTCCAACCCAGGCTATTTACTTGCTGCTGATGGAACTTAGAAGAGACGTGTCTCTTTTCAGTCTTGATGGGAGGTATCTTGTGGCATCAGCGTTGCGTGTCGCTCTCGGAAACGATCCAGCGTAATTATAAGAAATGTTTTGTCTGAAGGAAAGTTATAAGTATTTCTTTTAAAGAAATTAATAATTAATCTTCTCTAAACAAAGCAGCATTTGTCCCTGTGTACAGCAGAGGGCACTCGGCATCGCTGTGCTGCGAGGCTGCTGCTCGGGGCTGCTGGAGGGGGGAAAAAATAAATCACTGTGCTTAAATTATGTTTTGCAGAAATGAAATACTCTGTGTGTGTGTGTTTGCTTATATATATGTGTGTGTGAGTGTATATAAAAAGACACGAGGTGGCATATATATAAAAATAATCCCAGCACATAATATAAAACTTAAATATTCGTAGTGGTTTCTGAAGTTGGATGAAGTGCACGTTGTGTTGATTAACGCTCAGCCTGGTGTTACGCTGAGCTTTGGAGGGGGTTGAAGCATGCTGAGAGGGGAAAAACAGAGAGGCCCTGACTAGCAAAGGGTTGCAGTCTTCATCCTCCATGCAAAGAGGCAGAGTCTGGAGGCATCTTAAAATGTTGGGACCTACTCCAAGTCAAAGAAAGGACTTGAGAGGTGGATAGTGTTGGGGTATGCAGAATTAGGAGTTTTGTGCTAGACTTTGCAGGGCTGCGGTCTCATTCCCAGCAGCACCAAGCCCGTGCTCAGCTTTTGGCTTCGTTGTGGCACTATTAAAATATTCAGAGCAGATGGATTTCGTGCCATGCGTTGGGCACCGTGTTTTCTTGAGAAGCTGTAAGATGCCATGTTGAGTTTTCAGATTGTAGTCATTAATTCAAGAGGAGTTCAGATTTCCTCTGTCTCCCCCATCGAGCTGCTTGGGTTGGGCTTAATCTAAATCTCTTCGAGCAATAAAGGGGCTGGAAGTGTCAACAGTGTTGTATAAAGCATGGGGCCAGTAACAGGAGCGAGAGGGCATGTGGTTCAAGATAACCAGTTTATGCAAAGTACCCAGCTGGGTGGATTTTGCTGCTGCGTATCTGTGGACTGTAACGATTGGAGAAATATGGAAATGTTGGAGGGGGCTTTTAATAACGGGCGCTAATTGAGATGAAATGTATTTGGGTGGTAGGGAGTAATCCAAGATTACAATAGTAAGGATTTTTAAAATAGCCCTGGCTATTTCGGAGGGCAGCAGCGCTCCTTGTTACAGGGCTTAAAACAGCTTCTCCACGGAATTGTCACTGGCAGCACCCACACTTGCCTGGTGCTTCATGAGAGCTTGGTGCAGCTAAGACATGAAACGCCTTAGTAATTCCAAGGGTACAAGCTGGCCTGTGTGCTCCGAAGCACCTTCTCGCTGGCATAAAAGTGCTGTTGTATGGCTGTGCCTGGGTAATTGCTTTTCTGGATGTCTTGCTGGGGCAGGGCTCTGGTTTGACCTGTTATGGTGATCTCTCTGTTGGAGCAGTGAGCACGGCCTGGTGCTGCCACCACCAGTTAGATGCATCTGCCCAGCACTGGTGGGCTGGGAGGTATTAGTGGAACTCTGCTGGGAACAAAAGCCTCGCAGCTCTGGGATTGGGACGACAAGGAAGATGCAACACCTCTGGACTGCCCCACAGGCTCTAGGTTTTTGGGCAGGAGCAGGCAGGTTTCTGCTTGTGCTGCTTGGTTTTTCCTCTCTCGCGAGGTTTCGCTGGTCCGTATTCAGCACTGACTACGCTGCGAAGTGCTTCAGGCAACCAGCTCCTTGGGAAAAGATGGTTCTGAAATGTTTTGCAGGAGCTTGTCATCATTTAAAGGAGATTTGGCAATGCATGTCTCCAAAGGCCGCCTGCGCTCGTGGGCAGCCCAGCCTTGTGCTAGGGACCGGTGAGCCGTAGGACTCACCTTAGCCAATGTCAATAGAAATGGGACTACTTAAATACACAGTTAAAATATGTTGTTATGTTAGCATGTGGACCTCCATGCAAGATTGCTCTTTAACTGTATGCATTAAAAGGACCCCCACGGAAGATGTATAGGAGGCTGGTAAAAAAAATATTCCCAGTCTTAACAGCTTGTTTGCTGCCAAGTGGATTTTGGGCTGAAGTGAAAGGTACCTGGTTTTGGGGTATTTCTATCCAAATACAGGGTAAGAAGAAACGAGTTAAAAAGATGCTGCGTGCTTCCTGTCGGGTGATGAAATCCAGCTGCCCCGTCTGCTGGCTTTTCTCTTCGTGCTTTCGCACACGGTGCCCAAGCCATGGTAGCAAGAGGAGGTAGTTAGCGTTGGCTCGTGTGTTGTTGTGGTTCAGCTGGGCTGTCTTCCTGGGCTTTTCCAGATGATCCGGGAACTTGAGTAGTTCATAAAAGGAGCGAGTAGCCAAATGGACCAATAAAAGGAGTTTGTAGAAAAGCCCAATATATTTTATGAAGAAAGAAATGGATTCTCTAACGTGAGGGTTGTGTCTTGTAAAGTTTTGCAGGGCTGCTAGCGCTGTTAAAGGCTGGCTTTCCGCTCCAGCCGCTCTCTTTGAGTGTGTGCAGCAACTGTCTAAGCTTTCTTTTTGGCCTGAGCTCTTCCAGTTTGGGGTGAAATACTGGCCCTAGGGAAGTCACTGGGAGACCTGCCATGAATTTCCCAGGGACCTGGAAAGTGATCTTCAGCGTGAGACCTGTGATGACAGCCTTTGAATAAAAACCGTCCGGCCTTTGTGGGGCATTTTAGGCGAGGTAAAATACAGCTTTACATCTTCTTAATTCTCTTCTATGGCAACAACTGCAGCTAGAAGGCCAAAATTTGGCCTGACAGTGGTTCTTGCTGGGAAACGCCTTTGTGTGATCCAGGAAAAGTTAAGCTGTTTGGATTTGAGCAATGTATGAGTTTGCGGTGGCGGGGACGGTGCATGCAAGACATGACATTTCTAACCATGGTAACCCTACGAGTGAAATTTCAGCCCAGCACAGAGGGCAAGCACAAGGCTGATCAATGATTTAAATCTGTCCCCCTGCCTCCCTGCGCCCTCCAAGCTGTTGAAAGGGCTTGAAGCGGGCTGTGGTGCAGGGAGCTCGGGCGCTGTGCTGGCTCAGGTGGGTTTCATGCACCATCCATAGCAGTGGAGATCTCATCTCCCTGTGCTGCCCTGAAACCCATAGGATGGGGAGGCAGCAAACGAGGCACAGCATCCTTGGGGCTGGTCCCCTTCACATTGTTGAAGGGACAAGCAGGGAGTTGCAGGGAAGCAGAAAATAGGGATCTTGATACCGATTCAGTGCCTTACACATCCATGTGCAGGAGTGTCTGCAGCTTCGACCTTGATACTACCTGACCGGTGAGATTTTAAACTAAATCTTTTTAGCATTCTCCGTGTGCAGTTTGAATTTATTCTGATGGACTGCAGAGATGGAGTGGTGGTGTTCAAGCTAGGCTTGAATTTCTTAGCTGATAAAATTTTGATATCATTCTTCTGACTTGGCCCCAAAGGGCAGCGCTGCAGAGCTCTGCTAATCTGATGAGATCCGTGTTGTTTTGGTCTGACGGTTTGTGAGAGTGGTTTCTGCTATGCCCAGATTTTAAAATGGGGCAAAATCCCCGTTTCTGACCTGCCATTAAAATTTGGCTTTGAATCCAATTTCTCATCTTGTAAATACTGAATGGTGAAAAATTTCAGACTGTGTCCTCGCTACAAAATGATGATTTGTGCCGGCGCGTGGCCCTTCACTGAGCCAAGGATGGGGTGACACCACCTGCAACCAATTCTAAGAGAAGCATCCAGGCTTTAAAGAGATGGCATTACATTTCCCAATCACTTGAAGTCCTTATAGTCGTGGTGGTTACATTTGGAGATGGCTTGGTCATTTCCAGCTCTGGGGAGCTGGGTGTGTAGAGTTCCCCTCTTTGACGATGCTCAGCTCACCTTTGGCTTCATGGGAGCTCAGTGGTGTCTCCTCTTGTGGATAGCAATGCCCAGAAAACTGGGACGTGGGGCTGGATGAAGCACTGTGCCAACAGCCACGCTTTTGGCTACTGTGCCCCTTCCTGCCAGCTTTCTCCAAGGCAAAGGTTGTTTTTTACTGCTGGAGTTTGGGCTGTTCTTGCTTTCCCCGTGGCCACCTTTTGAGGGGATCGATGGTTGGTTTTGGCAGGAGTTGTTTTATTTCTTGCTTGCGAGTGTAGTGATCTCAGCTGTCTGCAGGTCTGCGTGAGGCTCTGTGCTAGAGCTGCTTTGATGTCTGCACTGATACATCTTAAGGCAGCTCAGGATGATTTTATGCAGTAGCCCCGAGGTGCTTGCACAGAAAAAGGTGCTTTAGAAATGTAAATTTTGTTTGAGGACAGATTTTTCTCTGCTGTTGTCTCTCGATTCAGGATGAGGCGGTA
Organism: Porphyrio hochstetteri; assembly: GCA_020800305.1. Taxonomy (NCBI): domain Eukaryota; kingdom Metazoa; phylum Chordata; class Aves; order Gruiformes; family Rallidae; genus Porphyrio; species Porphyrio hochstetteri. The sequence continues at coordinate 10,760,004 of CM036916.1, read as the reverse complement.
AAAATGTAGCGTTTAATTAAAGTTTGTAAAGGTTTGGAAATGAATTGCTATAAACATAAAAGGCATAATCAAATGCCTACCTAATCCCCACCTTAAGGGCACATTAAATGCAGAAGGAATATAATGTGTTGGAGACTCGGATTGAAAGTGATGAGGATTTGGGAGCAGATCTTTTATAGCTGGAGCTTCTAAATTATTTTACTTCAGGCTTAGGGATTTAAATTTCTACATATTATAGATAAACACAAAGCAGCCCAATGCTCAGTTGGTGTCGTTCTACCAAGTCATTTTAGTGACAAATCCATACAGCATGTCCTTGGGATGTGTGTTGCAGCACAGTGTCTTGTCCTGACGGTGGGTGGGATGGGAATCAGCTTTCGGTTCATCACCAAGTCAAGGACTTCTTCTCTGCAGTTGATGGCTGTTTAAAGAGGAGCACTTGCTAGATTGCCACTGTTGGAATAGAGCAGGGTGAAGAAGGGCATGTGGCATGGTGCAGTGTCAGCCAGGAGAGCCTGGGCTTCCTCAACTGCAGAGCTGCCTTCTGCCATCTCCAGCCTCAATTTAAAATAAACAAACAGATAAATAAAATTGAAACAATCTCAGACAGCAGAGATCAGATGCTGTTATCTTTCTGAGTCTCTGGAGAAATAAAATCTGGGCGCCTTGGAGCTGCCTGGCTCCATCAGCATCTCCCCGCCACTCCTGCTGTATCCCCAGGAGGCATGTATCCCAGAGAGCCAGTTTTCCCCATCAAACCACCATGCCCTCCCACTACCCCCCAGCAGTATGTTATCAGCAGGACTACACCATGGTTTTGTTTTGCAGTTGGTAATACTTCTTTGTGTTCCGTTTTGGGTAGAAACCAAAATGCATTCTGTGGTCTAGCTGTGATTCCTAGTACTTTTTCATATGAAAATTGGGAATATTGGTGGAGAAAGAGCAGCGAGGTGTCACTGAAAACTAGAGATGTGGCTAGACCCAGGTCTCGTGGTCCTTTGTTGGGATGGTGGGAGCAGAGGTTTGCTTTTGTTGGGACCAAAGCTTGGAAAGGTGGGATGGGGAGGGGTTTGCAGGGACACTGTGTGATGTTGGTGGTGATGAGGGCACCTGGAGGAGCAGAGGTGGTGGTAGAGGATCGTCCTTGCCAGTAGAATAGGGAAGGGCAGCAAAATGTTAAGTCATCCTCTAAATGACAAGGGGAGGAAAAGAGGCTGGGTAAAAGGGAAGGGTACAAAATACCTGGTGACAGAATCGAAAGGTGCCCAGTTAAGGGTAAAATTAGTCCTGTGCCTTGTACTGCAGGGCCCCATGGAAACGGGGAGGGCTTTCTTTTTCTGTTGAATTGGGCTCCGCGCCAGGTGAAAGAAAACATTTTCCCAACACCAAATGGAAAAATGCAAGGCAGACGTCTTAAATGAACTGTTAAAGGAATAGAGCTGTGAAAAGAATACTTTTGCTGTGTGCTGGGGTTATGCATTTAACAGATTTTTGACTATATGCGACCTTTGCAGTTTGTAGAGAGGAAAATCTGCTGCAGAAACTCAAGATGTGCTAAAGGCAAATGTCAGGGTCTCGTCGCTGTTCCCAGGCTGGGCTTTGCTCAGGAGGAATGGACAGTATCTTTCTGTCCTCCCCCAAAAATCTTGCTGCGTTTTCCCTTTCCCCTCTAGCCCTCTCCCCTCTCTTTCTACAGATCATTGGCAGCTCTACTCGTGCTTTAAAATAACCCAGGCTAAAAAGTGCGATTTGCGTTTCAGCGATTTTTTGATTACACCCACGTCCTATATTTATTGCTGTTTTAATCGTCTGTGTTAGCTTGAGATGCGTTTCTTTTGAGCAAGGGAGGGGGGTAAAAAAACCCCACAACTTGACTCTGTTGCTAACTGTTGCTAAGGGAAAGAAGATATTTATTCATCAGGGCACTTCTTCAGTACCGCGAGGCTGGTAGCCATGGAGGAGGAGTGTAAGGAAAAGAAACGGTTATGTATTTAAGCCCTTTCTGTTATTGTTGTTGGATTCTTGCCATATCTACTGATGGTCAGCAGATGTCTTTTTCTTTTTTTCCCCCATCTCAGCATTGTGCATCTTGGATTAGAGGTGCAGCTTGGGTTATGGTGTGGGGCGGCTGGTCCCCAAGAGCCTGATGTGAACCCAGGGGGTCCCCAGAAAGATCTGCATGGCTTTGGTGGGTCCCCGGTCCCACAGGCGTTATGAGACTCCTGTGTTTTGTCACTATGTCCCCTCAGCCTCTCCAAAGATGCTTTCTAGTCTTTGGCTTCAGTGTGTCCTTATAAAAAGCCCCATCAAATCAAAGGTGGCGAGAGCCAAAAATGATGCACATGGCTGCGTTCCTTCCCTGAGCTACTGCTGCTGGGGGACGTGCGGCAATGCCATTAGCTGGCTGTCGCCAAGGTAAGAGGTTTTCCTTTCGGCTGTCATAGCAACAAGAAAATATTGTTTTGACGGAGATCAAATTAAAAATTAAATTTGTCTCTTTCCTAGTAAGCGAATTGCTCACTTGTGAAAAATACAAATCACTTTGATCGGGGTAGATATCTTTGTAAGCACCTCTGTGGGTTTCCGAAGTGGAGTTTGCAAATGTTTCATGCCACGGTGTGTCCCTGCTGGGTTTATGTAGAGTGTCCCATGAATTTCAGCTTTGTTTAATGTTAGGCTTAGGCTGAAAAAACTTCCCTTGGCAAAGCTTCCTTCGTGCTTGTACCCTGCTACAGCTTGGAGGGGAAAAAACCAGGTCTGAGGAGTGTCTGGAAGCAAAAGGGATGGCCACTCAAATGTAGTGTTGCTATTCTTTCTACTAAAGAAACAAACAGTAATTTGGTGGGTTTTGAGATGCTTCTTGGAACACAAAGCTGAGCACAGCCCGAGAGAGAGAGCAGGAGGTGAGTCAGGAAAACGGGAGGGTGTGTGGCAGCACCAGTTAGAGAACAGTCCGAACATCTCTCTAATCCTCTTACACCCCCAAAGTTGTTTCCAGCTCGAGGACTTTCCATGCCAGACATGATTTCTAGGTATTGGGTGTCCCCAGGTGCCTTTCCATCCCATGAGTCTGTTGTCCCTTTGAGCCCATGGAAGCTTTTGGCATCCTCAGCATCACTTGCCACAGCTCGGTGCCATTGCATGGTGGACCACCTCTCTTGGGTTGCTTTGAACCTGAGTAGCTTCCTTTGGTGAGGTCACACTATCCTCAGCCTTCAGGTGAGGAAGCCCAGGAGTGAAAGACCTTCCCAGGCTGCTCACGGGTCCATACCAGCCCCAGCTCTATGCTGATGGCCATGTTTCTTCTCAAAGCAGCACATGGAAGCCCAAGCAAGTCGTATCTGTGTCCCTTTTGGCTTATAGCCTAGTAGCAGTAGCAGATTAACCACAGCCAAACTGGCTCTCTTGTTGGTTTGTCTGTATTTAAGATTCCTAATCGACAGGAAAAAAGCTTTTTGGCTGAAGATAAAGTAAAAGAAAGAAAAGGGTTTTCTTGGAAAGCATTTAAAAATCACAGGTATTCTTTAACAGTGTTGTAAAATAATTGTTTGGGTTGTTTTTTTCAAGGGACATGCTGTTAGCACCGATGGCTTGTGGATGAAACCAGGCTTTTTGACCACAGTAACAGCTCTGGCCTGACATCTGCCACTGCAGCACAATGGAACGAGGGCTGCACGAGTCCACGGTGCTTTGATTGGAAATGATCTCCAAAACTTTGGTGACAGATGGAGGCCAGGAACTCCCTCCAGATTCTGTGGGGTGCAGGAAGTCCAGCTGGGGTCAAGAGGGGCTGTCCTGTCAGGCAGTGTCCCTTGAGCTGCTCTCTAGACAGGCTTTGGCACTGGGTTGCCTGAAGCAGCATGAGAGGAAAGAGCCACCCAGAAAAGGTCCGTGCTTCCCAAAGTACTTCTGGGCTTTCAGTCATCTCAGCTTCCCAGGTGCCCAGCTCTTGGCTCAGAAGTGGTGGCTTTTGGTGATGAGCTCCTGTTTAATATTATTAGTGTATGCTGTTCCTCTGCAAGGGGCTCAGTCCCTGGGGACCCAGAGCTGCTCTGTGGGAGACGCTGCTTGCCCCGTTCCCAGTCTGGGGGAGCCTTGAGCCCCACATCCCGTATGCATGTCACAATGTCTCCAAGAAAGGAGGACAAAAGGAGAGGGCTTGCACGTTCAAATGTTGAAATTATAACAGCAATTTCCCTTTTGTCCTCATAGCAATCTGCACACAAAGCCTTTTCCAGTCAGCTCCCTTCTTAAGCACTCACTATTGATTTGTGAAATCAAACCAGGGCTGGGTGACGCTGTCGTTATCTGCCACAAGCTGATGGAGAAAGTCAATGCTGCCATCGACTTCCCATCGCATGTGGCTTTCGTAGGGTCCTCGGCAGATTGCGAGCGGCGTGATCACAGAATCGTAGAGGTTGGAAGGGACCTTGAGAGATCATCGGGTCCAATCTCCCTGCCAAAGCAGGTTCCCTAGGACAGGTCGCACAGGTCAGCATCCAGACAGGTCTTGAATATCTCCAGAGGAGACTCCACACCCCCCTGGGCAGCCTGTCCCAGGGCTGTGTCACCCTCACTGTGAAGAAATTCTTCCGCAGATTGGTGTGGAACTTCCTGTGCTCCAACTTGAAGCCATTGCCCAAGGCTGTATCTGCATGGCCAGTTATCACACGCTTTCTCTCAAATCCTCCTCCTCTTCCCCAAACCATGGTCTGCAGTGATGCCGTGCTCTGGGGATGTGCATCCTCAGCAGACGGGCAGCTGCCTGCAGGCAGCGTTGCTGCTGCATGCTGGCCTCTCCGCACCAGCAAGCATTCATTGTGCACTTCATTTCTCACGTGTTCACCTTCAGTCTTACAGCCGTGTGTGCGCACAGCGCTGCTGGCCCGCCAGCCAGGGTTATTTTATTGCTGGGGTTTGGAGGGGTTTTTTTTCCCTCATATATTTGAAAAAGCAACACAAAATTACATATATAAACGGCAACATCTGTTTCGGAAGCCTGGCCCAGGCAAATTACTGCTTTAGAAAGTCGGTGTAGATACTCCTGTGATTCACTTTCATGCTTTCCAGCGTCACATCATACCCACAGCGCTGTATTCCAGCTATGATAGGTGTGTCTTTTTTTTTCCCTCCTTCTTTTTTTACACCCACATCAAATTCTTAAAATAAGAGCACTGTAAAAGGAAAAAACTAACTTGAGTTTATTTTCCTCTGCAGTCCACAAGACCCTGGAAGTTATTATTAGGAGTGAGGTCATCACAGAGGAGGCTGTAACCCTTGGGGAAGGGTGTGGGCGAGCTGCAGAAAGAGGTGGTGTCCTGGGGCAAGGAAAGGTGGAAAAGTCCCCATCTACCTCTTGCCCACGTCCGTGATTTCAGCCAGATGGATTTGGGTTGTCCCGGTGCACATCCTCTCATGGTGGCTCTGGGAGCAGAAGGGATCTGCCCTGAGCAGTGCTGAGCTCCAGCACCATCCCTGTGCTGGCTTGCAGTGCCCAGACCACACCAACAGCTGGAGTGGAGCTATTCTTTTTTTTTTTTTTTCTTATTTCACATAAAGCAGACTTGGATCCTCGTTACCGTGGAAACCAGCAGCCCTAATTATAAGGAGTTTGATTCACTGGATGTAAAAAGCTATAATTCTTTTTCTCTTTAAAAAAAAAACAGAAGTAAAAAAGACATATCGTAAAATGATAACCCATACCTGACATAAGGTTAATCTTGAGTGTTTTCTGTGCGAGTGGTGTTCCAGAAACACACACAATACTAGTACTACGAGGTCTGCAGCAGCAAGCCAGGCTCAGATGAGCCATTACCATCCTTGCTGCCCATTACTTGTGCTGAACCATGGCTGCCTCCAGGCTCACACTGAAAACAAATCAAAGCCATTGCGTGGTTTTCTTTTTTTCTTCTCTATTTTTCCTCTCTTTTTTAAATTTTTTTTTTTTTTTTGCTATCACATCTTGTGCTGCACAAAGAGAAGAGATAAAGCCAGAGGGCAGAGGTGAAATCTCTCCTGCTGGGAACTCCGGACTGCAGCCAGGAAAAGAGCACAGCACCTCTTGGGTGCGGGAAGGACTAAAGTCTGTGCTGGACCCATGAATAGCTCCATTGAGCAGCTGCTGGGCTGGAAGTTAAGCAGTGGCTTAAGTGTTTTGCCAGATCTCCTGGAATTTGCTTGTTTTGCTGACAGTGGCGAAGTAGCGTTACGGTTTACATCAAAACAGGATGCAAGTCAACATGTAAATACTGTATAAAGAATACTCTGTGTGTGTGCAAAGTGGCCTTTGCCAGTGGTTTCAGAGTTCATCCTCCCCATCACGATGTCCTTTGAGGGAAATCAGCTGAAAGCTGCAAAAAACCAGGGAGTGTTTCCTGTCGTGGCTTTCTGCTGCCTTTTGCTTTAAGCAGGCGATGAGGGCACCGTCCCACATGGGTGAGAGCCTCAGTTGTATTTGGGTCAGGAGGGTTACTGGGGGGACAGAGATTTGCACATGGAATTGATTATTTTATTCTGGTTTTAGAATGTGCTTACGGCGGTTTAGAACTCAAATTCATCTTATAACACAGATACTTAAATCCTGGCTTAGAACCATAGCTAAGAGGAGAGTATTTAATACTTGCAAAATCCCCACTTCAAATAAACAGGGGAGAGTGGCTTTCTGGTTTATTGGTGAAGAAACAAAGCTGATATTTTAGAATATATCCCGTTAAAGTCTGCAGAGTGGGCTTTCACATCAGGATAAATACGAGGGCAGTGTCCCTCCAAGCATGAAAAGCAGGGGCTGTTGAGGGGATATGTTGGTGTAACTTCATCCACCCATGTGACAAGGGCTTTTTTCAGCAACCCCTGGTTGCTTGTGAGTCAGGAACTCGTTTTCCATGTGGGAACAGCTGCCATGTGCTTGTGTGGCTTCACAGAAGGAGCAGAGCTCATCGTCTTAGGTTTATGGTTGGACTTGATGGTCTTCAGGGTCTTTTCCAACATAAATGATTGATTCTATGATTGCTACCCTTGGTTGGGTTGCTATCTCCATTGTGTGGGTGAGAAACTAAGCTGTGGAGGGTTGGAGGGCCACAGCAGCCCTGTTGCTTCTGCAGAGATGGAAGCCTGGGCTGCTCTGAGGTCTCTCTCCGTGGGCTGCACCCTCCGGCTGTGTGGGGCACCCCAGCCCCTCATCAGGATGCTCCTATGACAGGACAAGCAGCTCCGAACAGCATGGGCAGAGGGGCTGCTTTCATGTGGAAAAGCCTTTCTATCCGTACCAGTCCAAGAGTGGTTGGTCTGGTGTGTTACTGCAGTTTGCTTGTGCGAGGCTGATCAGCACCATCGGACACTCTTCCAAAGGCTGGGGGAATAATCTGGGAGCAGTGTTCCTGTCTGCAGGAGCGGGATCGGCAGCTGCACCTTGCGTGCGTACAAATGGGACGAGGGAGCTGGAGACCCTGGGGATGCTCATTCTGCAAAATGCTCTCCTGTTAACGATGTCCCTATATCTGTGATTATGTAGCAAATTGTGTGCTCAAAGTTCCATACACGGGTGGTTTATCAAAGGCAGCAGACCCTCCTCCTGGGTTTAAGATTAGGCGTGTGGTTAAGTACCTCGAACTGTAGGGAAAGCAGCTAACCCCAGCCGGGACCTCAGCTGGGCGTTTTTGGGACTGAAAGAATTTCTTTGCCTTTTAAATGCCTCAGGATTTTTACAAGACATCCATCTCTGGTTTTAAAACCCCGTCACCATGGTATAGCGTATCAATGTCTGACAGCTGTAACCAGGTAAGAGTTACGATGGCTTGAACAGAATTTATGAAACCACAAATTACCTTTTGCCTATTGAAAATTAAAACAGCACTGGTGGTTTTGGACTAATACAAAGGAACCACAGTACTTTTTTCATTTAGCAGTTACCATGTGACTGATACTTTTTTTTTTTAACATACCCCCCCCCTCAATGTTTGGAATGTATAAATATATATTGGGCATTAAAAAAAATTATAAAAACTATTAGGCAAGAATAGCACATTAAGATGTATTTTACATGTTTTTCTTAGGCTCAGTTAGCCATATGTTAAAATAAATTTCAGCAGTGGCAACAATTCTTGTTTGAGATTGTGTCTTAATAAAATAGTATGTGGGTGGTAAATACAAGAAGATACATTTCTGCACAGGAATCAGTGACTGACCAGTATGTAATGATGCTGGGTAGTTTGATATAGATACGGCTTAAGAGACAATTCGAGGCTTCATTGGGGTTTGGCTGTTTTAACATATCAGGTAAGATGTTTATGTACACCATGTTCACTTCCACCTGCATCCCCTGGATGAGCATGTATTCCCATTCCCTCTGGAGCCAAAACCACTTCCAGCGGGGTCAGTGGGCTGTGCAAGGGTGCGTGGGATGGATGGACATGAGGTGAGCCAGGAAGTCGGTACACAGTGAGCATGGTGCAGAACTGCTCCTCTGAGGGTGTCTGTAGAGCTCCTGCATCTCCTGCAATCCTTGGTAGATGTGATGCTGGGAGAGCAGGCAGGACCTGCAGGGCTTGGTGTGTGACACAGGCTGTTGCACGCAGTCAGAGCTGGCTACAGGCACTGGGAGCATCTGACCCTGTTCTCTGGTACGACGTGGCCAAGGGGTGGACTGGGGAGGATACTGGCCAGCCTGGGTGCTTTTGGCCTTCTTCCACTTGCTAGCAGGGCATCCAGAGCTTGTACTGGTGGAGACTGCCAAGGAGAGCACTCCCATGCATGGCACACAGACGTGTGGCATGGATGGTGGGGACCACAGGAGCTTCACATGCCAGGACCCAGTGATGGAGAGACAATGACAGGACGAGAAAGATGAGCACTAATTCGCTTTCCACACACAACAAACCCAAAAAAGATCCAGTTCGTCCTCTGACCAGTCCAACGGCCCCAGTCTGCTGTAACACCTGTGGGCATGAGAGGGGCTGTGTCTCAGCGTTCTCCACTGTCCCCAGTCTGAGGCATGAGGACATCTTGCCTTCTGCCAGAGGAGCCTTGCTCAAGCAAAGACTGTTGCGTTCATTTCCTTGCATTGATTACACCAGCCAGGAATGGGTCCCGTGGTACTTCAGCAGATTTGTTGCTTCCTGATGCCGCTTCACCACTGCTCGTTCCTCCTGGAGATCTCTCCTGCTACCACAAACAGGTTTCCAAGTGCTGAGTGGCTCAGTGTCCTGATGTGTATGGGTAATCCATGCTTTAGCATCCTTGTGCAGTAGTTACCATCGTGTGTCTGTGCGTCCTTGCATGCCCAAGCACCCTGCAGCATACCAAGCTTTTCTTGACGCTCATATGCAGTGGGTGGAGGGCATGGAGGGTGAGCTGGGGAGCCAGCAGCCTCTCTGGTGTACAGACTTGAGCATGCTTATCTGTAGACTTTTTAGCATGTGGCAGTTGATATTTTTTAGTTAATGCTGTGTTTGCAGGGGGGTTGGGTGATGGTGGGGCACTGGGAGCTCAGCCTGGTGCCCAGCACCCTGTGACCACTGCTGTATGTGTCCCGTTGATCTTGTCTCTGTCAGCCCCAGCCACCCTCTGCTCTATTTAATGACTTCTTTCTTTTCAAGACTTCACAGGGCTGTGGATGAAACTGCTGTTTCTGGACTTATTTATTTATTAAAGCAGGAGAAAATAACCAAGGTCAGCCACACATTAGATTTTATTAAGGATTTCTGGAAGCCACATGAGATGCTAACATGAGTGTGATGGTGAATGCTGGGAAGTTCTTCTCCCAGCCTTATGCAGATGATCCACGCTCCCCGTTTATATTTTGAAGGTATTGTTTCATGTTGTATCGCTCTGGTCACCTCTGCTAAAGCAGTGAAGGCCAGAGCTGGGCTTTCATGATGTTCCCACGTGTGATTGTGTTGGTTTTAAACTGCTTTGCGTTGTTGCTGGCTTCCTTGTTGGTGAGCAGTGAAGAGGAGGACATGCCAGGGGTACCCTTTGCATCTGGCATTTCAGCCTTTCAAGTTGTTCTACGCTTGGATGAACAGGGATTTGCACCTTGACAGTGCTTTGCCCTGAGCTCAGGGATCTGCTGTATTTTCACCTGTGATGTTCTGCCACTTTCTCCCTTGTGATACTGGTGTAGTGAGGTGCAACACAGCTGTCAGTGAACAGCAGAGTCTGCATTAAAGACCGACAGCAAGTGATGTCCCAATGCTGCTGTCACTGACGAGCTGGGAAGGGGGCTTGGCTGTACCTGGGGTCAGTTTGGGGTGCACGCCCTCGCCTCCTGTGGTGCCCTGGCTCCTCCAGCTCCCACCCTCCATCAGATTCATCCCCATGCTTTTTATCTTCACTGCTCTTCATTTACTTAACTTTGCATTCATTCGGAATTTAACTCCAGCAGCCTGTTTTAATTGGTGGGGCTGCAGCGTTGTTGTGTTAAACTCAAGACAGATGGTGCTTAAACAGGGACCACACACAGTGACCTGCAGCAACGATGCTGTCCAGGCCAGCCTAGCAGGGTCCCGCGTGGGTACCGGTGGGTGGGAGCTGATGTGGAGTCAGGGGTGCTTTGCTGAGTGCCCTGAAGCACGAGGTGGGGAGAAGCAAAAGGGCCATGCTGGATGCAAGGGGAAGCATCCCCCCCTCCAGCTTGGGGCACAGATATTTTCCTATAAGAGCGGTGGAGAGTTTGCCAGGCTCGGCTCCATCACCTGGATGTGGCATTTGTCATAAAAAAAAATCCCATTTTTCTAGAAGGAGGGAGTGGAAACCCCTGCAAAGCAATGGCTGGAGCAGTCCCTTCCCCTTGCAGGCAGTGTGGAGAGCAGGGACAGAGCCAGGCAAAGGCTTTCTAATGAGGCGATACAGTGCCTCGTTATTAAGCATTGTGGCTGGACATAATTAGCTCAGCACACCAGTTGCCATGGCATCTGGCACACGTTGGCATGAGCACTGTGTTAGCTCTCTGCCCAAATGCTCCACCAGTTTGTTTCATCCCTTGGAGCCAGGAGACAGGAGATGTCCATAGAGCTGACCCTAAAGAGTTTGTGGCTCCTCAGCGTGAGGAGGAGGGAGACGAGGTGGGTGAGGAGGAGGAAGCACAGGGGTGGTTCTGCACCAGGAGACCCCCAATCCTTGTGCTTTGCTGCAGCAGCTGCCTCAGGACCCTCCTGGGGTCACACTTCAACCTGACGTACTGGCTGTACTGGGGCTCCGATAGTCATTGTACCAGCCCATCTCTCTGCATGCACTCTGCCAGCTCTTGCTGAGGGTGAATCGTGGGTGAGGAGGGTGTAATCCTGGCTCCAGTGAGGCAAAGCTCCCTGTGGTGCTCACAGGACCTCTTAGGAGCCTTTTACTTGTACTGGTATCTTCTAACTGCTTTTGCTTTTTTGGGTTATGCCTTGCAATCATAAACCTGTTCCCTCCTCAAGAGGATTATGAGGTCTTAAGGGTAGAGATATCACCCTGGCCACATGTCTGTAAGGTGCCTGCTTTACAGCTAGGTTTTGTCCCAAGGTGTAGATGCCCTCCCTTCAGCTTGTGCACCCACTGTTGGGAATATAGGACAGAGCATCCTGAAGGGACATCTTGCAACCAAAAATGCATCTTGATGCCATCAGACCTTGAGTAAGAGGCTGTGATTCACAGGAGCCCTCTGATGAGATTTGCCCTCCCGAATTTCTTGAACCCTCTGAGAAAGGACGGAGGCTCTGATGGAAAGGCCTGTCCTCTCTTGTCTGTTCCTGTAGCCGGGCAGTAAAACCTGGCGGTCAGTGGTTTTGTGAGCTGCCAAGAGAGCCAATAAGATGTGCCGTCCATGAGAAAGCACAGGGTTGTCCAAAGGCTTGCTCATCTCCCACGTGGAAATTGGTTTGCAAGTAGAAACAAGGAACCTGGGAATGGCTCTGCAATTAGAAACTCATCTGTCTGTGACTCTGGTGGGATAAAGAAGCCTCACACCTTACTTAGAGTAAATGGCAAGGTAACAAATGCTGGGATCCTGGCAGCTGGATTAAGGGTGATTATCATAGGATTTTAGGAGAATTAACATGGCAGTAAAATCAAAGAGAAACCCTGGGAAACAGTAAGAAGCGTGACAGCGGCAGACCCGCTCTGCCCATCTTCCTAACGCCTGCCTGCTGGTGTGTGCTGGGTCTGGTCTGGTCAGAGCGGCTTGGGGAGCGGGTCCAGAGCTGCCGACCCTCTGATGCACGGTGGTGATGGGAGAGGCAGAATGAGATGTCTTGGGGTGTAATTCACCCAGTACGAAATAAAATGTGATCCCGAGTTGTCGGTTGTGCTGCAGCCAAGATGCTGTTATGTGCATTTTTATGAGGCATTTTATCTAGAAGTGCTTTTCCTCTCGAGGACCCTTTAAGTTGATTTTCCACATCAACTTATTTTTATAATTGCATCATGTTTACTGATTCTGGCTCATGAACTTATAACATCTGAATGTTGTAACTGCAAGGCAGCCAGCCTTTCTGGGGAGACAGCATTGGATAAATACAGTACAGAGGAGCAGATACAGTCAATTAATTAGCTTGCACCCAGACTCAGTAATGAAGTGACTCACAGAGCATTTATTCAGGGAGTTGCACCCTACTTTGGGCTCTGCCCAGGGGCAGGTAGAGGAGAGATTACCTTATTTCCATTGGCTGCAAGTCAGCTTGTCTGGAAGATGAAAAGCAGCAAACTGGAGTTGATGTTCAAAGCTCAGGTCTGAAATCTCTAAATTTGAAATAAAAATAAACAGGAAAAACAACCAAAAAACCTCTTTATTAAGATATTTGATAATGAGAAGTAGTAACACAGATGAATAATGAAAGAGTTTGGAGTCATTAGTGAAGTAAACAGGGCAGAGAGGATTTGAAATATTTTTTTTTCCAATGGATTTTTTCTTTTTTTCTTTTTTTGACACCAATCTTGTATCAGTTGCCTGGTCAGTCACTCAGGGAATACCATTTTACTAGAGAATATTCTTTTAAATCATCTCAGCAGCTCATGCACAGTACACATCAGTTGCCATAATATTTTAGCTGTCATTTCAGTCAGCTCCTCTTGCAAGGCTCCATCCAACTCTGGGGTAAAATGGTGACACAGAGCAAAAAGCTTTCCCAGTTTCACCGCAGTCTGACATTTCCACTTGGAAAAATGTGCCTTTTCAGAACTATTTGTGACTTGCAGACAATGGCTTTGCATTTTTGGGTGGCACATGGTGCACGGCGAGCCTTGTCAAGGTGCTTAAAGCTCCGGCAGCAACCTGGTAGCAGGCTTGGGGTTCCCTCTGATTTCTACCCCATCAAACCTTCCCACGTTTCTCAGATTTTCTGCCAAATTGTCAGTGCAAAGCTTCACAGGCCTCGGTTCAGGCATTGCACTTTGTGCCTGCCGTTACTAAACGGTATTTACATAAGTAAGAGGGTGGAATATTGCTTACAGCCCTCGTTTGGTGTAGAGTAGCTCTCCAGCGATAAACTGTTTATATCGAAGAGGAAAATAATGTTTAAATTAAACGGGTAAGCAAATAGCTTGAGTTTGGCAAACAGATGCGAGGAACAGAGTAGAAGTCAAATCGTGGAGTTGTAATAATACGTGCAATAGTTTCTGGCTGTTCTGTGTCCTGGTTCCCCTCTGCTTCTGGTCCAGCATTGAGGGATGGGAGGAGTTGGGGACCTGGTGACCGCAGGAACCCGAGGGGGCTTCTGATGGGACTTTCAACCCATGCTGAACATTTTTTTTTTAATCACCAGTGCGAAGGAAATTTTTCAACGGCTTTGGGAACAATATGTCAATGGCAACTAAACAAGTTTTTAATAACATTTATTTATGGAGGGGTGGTGAACAGCATTTCTCTCCCCAGATCAGTTCCTCCAACACACAAGTGCCAGTTTGTACTGGGTTGCTGCGCTAACGTGATTTATTACTGTCCCCATTATTATATGTCCTTTCTAAATGACTTTTTTATTAATTTCAAGCGTTTGTTTGGTCCCTTTCAAATAGCAAAGGAAAGAGCCAAGTATGACAGTCTGATACTTTGACGTATTTATTGAGATCTATGTACTCTGGTTATCACCCCCTTCCAGCTCTGCAATGGGTTTGTTTACCCTGAATAGGGTTTTATGTACTGCACATGGAAGTACTATAAAAATTAAAACAACTTTACATTTGTTTCCCTTACTGTCTGAGATTGAGCCTCACAGTCTGTCCCAGCTATCCGGAGCTGGGAGAGGCGTTTGGTGGGGCAAAAGCAAAGTGTGGCAATGCTTATTTAAATTCTCTTCTTCTGAAGTAGGAAGTCCTGTTCTGTGTCGATAAAACACCCTGAGCTCAAAAAAGGAATCTAGGTACAAAGAAGACACAAATTGAAGGGGACCTGTTATAAAGGCTCTTCAGAAAAACCATAAGCAATATTATACGTATACTCTGTGTGTGTGTGTATATATACACACACTATTCTTTTTATTCTATTTTAGTTAAAAAGAGAGCTTTTCGCAGTCTCTGTGTACAAGTGGTGTGGTCCCATCTGGAAACCATTCTTCAGACATGCATCCTACACAATAGATCGCTGTTTTGCTGTTTAAAATGAGCCCAGTTCCCCTGAGCATACAGTGTATCCAGGCACTGGATGGATATCTTATCATCTATATTGCTTCGTTAATACTGCACAAACTGACCCTGTAGCTGTTCAGTGCTTTTGTGTGGTTGGTGTCATCTCTTGCAGCCAAACAAAAGTGCGTGCCAAGGAACTGAGGTCGCAAATCTGGGCATGCAACATGCTTATGGGGCCGTTAACCACCGTCAGCTAATTAAAGTTGGACTCCATTTTCTAACCCCATGACCCGACAGATTGCTGGTGGTTTTTGTTTTGTTGTTTTGGGGTTTTTTTTCCCTTTAAAAATAAATTCACATTGAGAAGTCTGAAGGAAAGCATCCTTCTGTGATGGCTGAAGGTGGCTTTGCCAGCCTGCAGTGTTGCTGTGTGCTGTCTGTGTAGGAGATGCACTTTGCTGGCAGCTGGATGGGGACTGTGCACTTAATCTGAGGTGCTCATCTGGGCCCTTTTTAACATCCATGGCACTGAGCTGATCTGAATGAACCCCAATTCTCCTTGAGGTGAGGATAACTTCTTTTTATACATGCTAAAAATGGGAACCCTTTCCTCTGGAAGTGGATAGGAGAACATGGGAAGGATCCCAGTGTGGGTGAGCCCCTGCTCCAAGAAGACTAGAAACTGCTGTGCAAAGCTATATTGGAGCCAGGAGGAGGGTGAAGGGGCTCGACCTCACTGAAATCCAGCAGGATTTGTTACTTCACTGAAGAAGCACTTGAGCCTTTCTCCCTGTTTGTCTGGGAAGAGTGATGCGCGCCCAAGGAGCCATAGAAACAACAAATAACAACCGCAGCACTAAATGGCTGCGTTCTAATCAAAAGCAGACTGTTGTGGTTATATCTGAACACTGTCATTACAAGAAACTCTGTAATGAGTATTTTTTTTTCTTTTTCTTTTATTTTTTTTCATTTGCATCAAACAGATTCCCTGTATTAGCATTAGCAGCCTTCTGTGGAGCCCGAGGTAGTTAGAAATGCAGTGGTGCTGCTTCAGTCTTTTGGGCAGATTTTCAGTTCTTATTTAAATCATGTGAGACAGTTCATTGAAAGCATGAGCTGCATGGAAAATAGCACGCTTGAGCTTTGCTGTCAATGAGCTGTCCATAGTCCAGTCCCTTTGGAGACCCAGAGCACTTATATATGTGTATATATACATTCACACAGATATATGTATAAATGTGATATACATAATATGTATATTGAATTACTGCATTGTGGTTGGGATGTCATATGTCCAGAGCATCTGGGAAGGTAAAGATGGGACATCCTTCTAGTAGCAGGTGAGGCTTTGTTTTCCTTATTTGCTGAAACCTCTCTTGTGGTAACTTTGGATTTTGTTTGGTGGTAACTGGCTTTATTATAGAGTAGGACTTTTCTTCATTGAGATGTAAGTTACCAAAAGTACCATGGTTGATAATTTTTTTTTGAGGGCAAGAAAATGTTTCTCAAAGACCTGTGCTGATACCCTGTCTAGCACAGGAAAGGCAGATTCGCACAGGATAAGCTGAAATGCCCCTTCAGCTTGGTTTTAAGAAGCATTAGTGAAAACATCTCCCCAAGGAGTTAGGAGGGATCATGTCTGCTTGTGTCTTGGTTATACCGATGGATAATCACACCTCACTGGTGCTTAACAGGAGTGTGAGAGCCCTTGCACTGCGAAAGTGATGCCTGAGGCTTTGACTTTAGGTCAATAATAAACCTTTAAAACCTAGCTGCGAACTCTGAAAAAAACCTGTAATTTTGCAGTAGCATAAGGGTAGTCATGATGGCATGATACATTTCTGGTGGAAGTGTGGTGAAGAAGCAGTGCAGTGAAGAGGGAGTGTTGTCTATAATAAATCACAATGGCTGGACCTCTGATGCTGCAGACTTGAGGAAAGCCTCCAGAAAGGATGGGCAGTGGGGTTTTGCTTGTGCTTGGAGATGGCCAGCCCTGCTGAGAGCCTTCCCAGAGGAATTGAGGTGAAGGTAGTGTCCTGGAGGAATGACAGGAATTTCTCAGGACAGGTATAATGATGTCATCAGCTGAGACACTGGGTCAGCACCCTGGACCAATGCGCCTGTACAGTTTAGCACATGTTTAAAGTGGAAATGACAATTCCTCTTTACAAGTTGAGAGAGATTTTGTTTAATTCAACATTTAGCTTTCAAGGATTCAGAGAGCTCACAAAGTTTTGGAAGGCTTGGGTGTTGTGTCAGCTTCTTTTGCTGTGCAGATGTTAATTACAGATGAACCAAGCAGTAATGCTGATGAACCCGTTCCCACCCGTTAAAGCATCTGTAGAATAAACGAGTGTCTTGGCTGAAGTGAGCACATGCTCACGCTCTGCTTATGGGAATCCAGATACTTTTGAAATTGATGTGCAGATCCACATGTCACCATGGTATGTTCTGAATGTATTTAGCATGTGTGCCACAGGAGCTGGAAATAATAGACACAAAGTTTAATTCAGTCCAACTTCGTTTGTGATTTTTGACTGTGGGCTGTTGTCGAGCAGACGATGGCTGTTTTGTTGATGGTACTGTTGGGGTATTTGGTTGCAGTGCAGCCATTTTGGGGCAGTAACGCAAACTTTGGAGTTCCTTTTTCATAATATTGCTTTTTCTACAGTTCAGGTTTATGGCATCTTGGAAGTAGAGTGTACTTTTGCATGTGACTTTTTTTTTTATGTTGTGGAGAAGTGGTCCAAGAGTGTTTGGTATTACCGAGACGTTTTTTAATGGGAAACATCTCTCTAGTTAACATGCTCAAGTTTTCGTAATGACATGCTCAGTAACCACCAACTGTATGCTCATTTTCTTCCCCCATTCACTTCAGTTCATGTTCAATCGGTTGATTTGTTTGGTTGTGAGACTTGGAGGATTTCAGTATGTCCAATTTGCAATAAGAAATAACAAATTTTACATAATTTTATGTGTGCTGTGCTTAAGGTACAGGAATTAATGTTTGTTCAGACGTCAGCACAACCTGGGCTGGTGCATGCTGGTGCAGGACAATGTGATGCTGCAGTTGATTTCTTTCACTGCCTCTTCCTCCATGCACAGACGTAGCCACAGTCTAAGACATGTGATGATCCACACAGTGAATGCACCTACTCCTTGGGGCATGCAGCTGGACTAAGGGACCTTGCATGAGCTCTTCTTTTTTTATGATTAGTTGGTTGAAATACTGACTTTATATCCCATGCACAAGTAGTTTTGCAACAGGCTACCAGTTTTATACCATTCCCTGCTCTTGAAAAGAGATTTGCAAGGTGTTAACCATTCATCGGAGATTTACTATTGAATTCTGTGGTTGTTCAAAGTTCCCAGCAGCTGTTGGCTTCAAATCTCCCTGATACATATTGCAGAAATCACTCTCTTCTACAGGAATCATTATAGCAGGGATATATCTCAGCCCCAGCTGCTCTCTCACACCATCCGTTACTGCTTGGGTTGGCGTGTTGGTGCGGGAGCATTTTGTCCACCTGCTGATAAGTTAAATTCTGTTTTGCATGCAGGTGACCAAACTCCTTTACAAATGCTTCTAGTGGTGCTGTGTTTACAATAAGAGATGAAAATTCTGTCTTTTTCTATCCTGCCCTTACGTGTCATAGCCTTCTGTTGGGTTTTTAAAAGCCAACTGTGCGATTCACAGTTGGGCTGTCGATAAAGATGCCCAGCACTTTCCTGCAGTGGCTGTAGAGATTTGTTTTGAGTGCCTCTCTGGACTCCACATGGTTTGATAAACATGCTTAGTCTATCATCCCTCTCTCCGTTTCCTGCAGTGATAATGGATTGTAGAAACCTTAATAAGCAAATTCAGGCTGATCCATCAAATAACCGAGTTGAAAGACATCACATCTCTCACTCAGCAAACAGATGCGAGATATTAGGGCTGCGAGTCACAGACCTGTGTGAGTTTAATGGGGAGGTTCTCATCATTCCCAGGGCCTTTGCCTGGAGTTGCAAAATAAATTATCCTCAGTAATTTTAATATTTCATGAAATCTTGCAAAGTGATGGCATTCTGGGCAGATTAATACAAAAGCTATAAAATTCACATATGCCATATGTTATATGAGCACCAAACGGGACGCCTGGGATTCCTAACATCAATACCATTTTAATGTTGGCTTTGGGAGTGATTCATGACATACTCGGCCCTGATGAGAACCTCAGTAGTTCAAGCGGCCTTACCTCCACGTGCATTTACTCTGTGCAAGTGGTTATTTGACTAGAGTTTTGAAAAACCACCGTATGTGGTGTTTGCTGGCTGTTTCAGGCTGTGATAGGACTGCTTGGTGATGCTGTGCGACCCTGGGGGCAGGTGTGGCAAAGGGCCACCATCCCCTCCCTGTGGTACCCACAGAACGGAGTCTGTATCAGGATCTCATCTCCCCTCTGTGTGTCAGATTCTCCTTCACTCTCAGGTAAATAGCTCGGATCAGTTATGCCAGGTTGGTGCTTGTGTGCAGACACGAGCTCTTTGAGAACGCTCGCTTCCGCGCTAATGAGCTGTCTTGGGTTTCCGCATTAAATCCACCCATAGTACGAGTTTCTCTTCACGCTGCCAGCCTCCCCAGGCTCCTCTCCTTTCAGCAGCAGTCCAAATGCAAGTGGTAATGATCCTGTCTCAGTGCTCCTGATTCAGGACTTTATCTGGGAGGTGTTGTACCCAGTCAGTGCTGTCAGGTACTGTTTGTAAACTGTCAATATTAAACACAATTATATATTTTTATATTCCTCCAGTATCTGTTAAAACCTCTTTAGAAAGAGGTCTGCTAGCTGAGTTCAGGGTGGGCTTTTTTAATTTTCTTTTTATTTTTTTTCCTTGAAAACCATGCCAACATCAAGGCCCTGCTGTGCCAGGATAATCACGGGCACTGCTTGCTACCTGGCGCTGCGTTTTGCTATGCTTCTCCTCATCTGTTCATTTATCTCAGACACATCAATCCCTTCTTAGGTCTCAGCCTGGCTCACCCAGGCTAGTTTTTGGGAAGGGGGTGCTGTGAGGACCCACACGAGTGTTTCAGCATGTCACGTTCCCCTGCAGCATCCGCATCCTGCATCCCACAGCTGTGGGTCCTGGGTCCCCGTGCTGGCCCTGGTAAGACAGTCAGGATAGCTTGTTCCTGCATCTGGCAGCAAAACGATGGTGCAGTTTGGTTTTGTTTGCTTGCTGAGGAGCTAAACCCATCCCTGGATGTTGATTTGGGAAGGCCTTTCGTGCCCACACGGCTTCAGGAGTTTGCTCACTGTATGAGACACTGGCAGGTGACAGGGATGTTTGCATTATAATTATCTTAATGCGCTTTTAACCTGGAGGCTATTCTGCAGCTCACAGAATGGTTTTAAAAATCCTGTCCCGGGGGCTTTCTTCTGTGCTGGGTTTTAGTACCACTAACAGGGCGCAC
This sequence comes from Porphyrio hochstetteri, assembly GCA_020800305.1. Lineage (NCBI taxonomy): Eukaryota > Metazoa > Chordata > Aves > Gruiformes > Rallidae > Porphyrio > Porphyrio hochstetteri. The sequence continues at coordinate 10,740,014 of CM036916.1, read as the reverse complement.
AAAACTCTGCGTGTTTTTCTTTCTGTGTTTCCTGATGCTTAGCCTAACGATCTAATGTGCTTAAAGTAGCCAGTGCTCTTCCTAAGGCACACACACACACAATTTGTGTTAAGTATTCAATTTTCAGTTTTCCATGCTGTTGCTTTTTCTCTGAAAAACAGGTCTTGTGCTGCAAAAAAAAGAGGCAAATACAGTTATTACTTGGGCAAGAGAAGATTAGTTGGCAACCTAAGCTTTTGTAGGAGCAAACACCCAGGGCATGAGTCTTTAGTCCAGTGGAAGTGCAGTTGCTATTGGGCAGTATTTTGGCGCTCTGTAGATGCCCAGGGAAGGTCTGAGCAGAGCCCAAGGCCTGGCTGTTGTGGATGTACAGGAAATAAAGCCCAGCGATCTGGATTGGCGCTGTTTGCTTGCAGCCTGTCTCTTGGAAACCTCTTGAGGGAAGAGTCAAAGGTCCCTGGAAGCTGTCTAATCAACGCAATCCAGGAGCAATTAAAAGCGTGCAGGTGCCTGTGCTTCAGAGTGGGTTGTTGTAGGCATTAATAAGTAAAGCATTAAGAAGCAAACAGGAGAAAGGCACTGGGACTGAGGTTCAAAATAGCAGTGGATGAGAGCATCATATCCCACTGCTGGATGTGCCTGAAGCGGCTGCTTGCTGTCTCCTGGCTGGGGAGGGAGGGAGAGGTGTGAGGCCAGTGCTGGGAGGTATATGGGCACCTGAAGGTGGGAACAACCCTCATCTGGGGTCTTGCTTGTCCCTTGGGCATTCTCATCCTCTGGGCATCTTTTCTAGACAAAAAGCGGTCCCCTCCTCTCTAAGCCTTCTTGGTCTGAGGTGGGAAGGCAGGAGGCAAAGACAGGCAGGGCAAAGGCAGGGTTAGGCTGTGTGGTGGAGCTGCCATTGCCCCCAGCCCTGTGGGATGCCCTGTGCTGGCAGGCAGCTCCCTGGAGGGAACAGAGTTGTTGAGAGGGCTGAGGCATGCTCATGCTTTGCCTTAGCCGTGTGATAGTGGGTATTGCTTTAATTGGATCTCTTGATGTGATTTCCACTCTTCCCTGTCCCCTCGGGATTTCTGTGTGTCTGAGACAGGCGATGCAGGTTTCCTAGGAGAGAGACACCGCAGTGCTGCGCCTGCTTACCCGGCCCTGTCCCCTGTGGCATGTCACTGGCTGTCTCAGCTCCTTGACGGGGCTGAGCCATGCAGCACCGTGACATCCTGCCCTGGTGTTATCTGTTTCTGGCACTGGAAACCTCATGAGCCTGAAAGAGTTGGGGTGGGGGGGAAATGCAGCAGTGGAAAGGACATAGGGATGTGGAGCCAGGAGTTGGACTCGATGATCTTTATGGGTCCTTTCCAACTTGGGATATTCTATATGATTCTGTGTCACCATGCCAAACCTATCAGTGCTGAGTGGGGTTCAGCCAGGACCTGGGTGCAGATCCAAGCTGTGGGATGAGGGTGTATGGCAGGGGTGTTGGGAGGAACTCCCCGGCAAATGATGCAGTTGCAGGGAGGAGGAGGAGAAGCCGAAGCCATCCATGAGTTGGGCAGCCCTGGCTGTTCCCAGAGCTGTTGGCATTTGCCATCCTTCCCACAGCGCAGACACCATTTGGGTTTGTGGTGCTCTCGTTGAGACGTGCTCATCCCCAGCTGACAGGACACTCGGGGGTTAATGCTGAGCATCCTTCCCCTCTCTCAGCAGAAGGACAGCAAGCCCTAGCAGTGTTTTGTTTTTAATATCAGTTGGCTGGTAGAAGAAAACTGATGTCAGAAAGCCCATCTTTCAGTGACAATATGATTAATTCCTTCTTAAGAGGAAAAATAAAAAAGGGTTGGGTATTTTTTCCCCTTGTTTTGCCATTACTTAAAGATGGTCTGACAGTAAAGAACTCGTGATTAATTGCACCGAAGGAAATATAATAGACACCTTTTCTTGGCATCATCTGTATTTTGTGTGATTTCACTATTACCTTGTTGGCTCAATGCAGAAAAATTATCTCTGAGGCCACTGTAAGGGATGTTAACTTCCTTCTCCTTATTACAGATTGATCTGTGATATCTGCTTTTCTCTAGGAGCTCTTTTATTCCCACAAACGATACAAACCTTCTGCTGTTTTCCATATATTGCACTTAAATAGTTCAATACCTTTTGGAACCTGTATGGGAGCATTTAATAAGGTCTCAATGATTGCCGTTTTTTGAAGGTTATATGAGATGAGAAATTTTATATTGTTTTAATAGCTGAATATATATGCTGTTGATTTCAGATAAACCAATATTTTTCTAATAAGGTGGAAAAATGATACCTTTTTTTTTTTGTTGTTTATATCCTCTGGAGTGTGAATATTTTTCCATCTGTGGTTTCCACTAAGAGGGATTTTCAATCTCTCTGAAATTTCTGCCTGAGTCCCAGCAATATTTGCCTAAGAGTAATCAGAGTATTACCCAAATCTCTGTTCAAAGCAACAGTGACCTTACCAGTGGTGAGCAATAATTGGATTAGTTTCAGAGATGTAGGAAGATTCACTGTAATAACAAAAGAAGAAATACCAAATGATAACACCACTTGTCTGCAGCACTGTAAGCCACAGCACTTTCCCTAGGATAGTTTAATAGCTTAGCATATTATGAATACTGAGTAAGAAAGGCAGAGACCTGGGGAATAGGCAGTGCCTTGCAGTTTGGGGTGATGCATGTATTTGTGGGGAGGGTGGTTGGTTTGTTTGTTATTATTACTAGGCAGGTGCTGTTGCCAGGATGTGATGCTGCATGTGTATGAAACTTGCACCCAGGGCAGTGCTCACTTGTCTGTGAGGTGGGTTGTAGTGAGTGTCGGGTTCACCTTGATGAGGGCAAAGGTACAGCCAAAAATGTCCCATCTTGGTGGAGTTATGGAAGGATGGCTTGGCATGGTGAGGCTGTGGCTGGGACACCTGCGTGTCCTGGGTCCACCCATCCCCTCCGCTGCCCATGGCTGACACTGGTGGGGTTTCTCCCAGAGAGGCTGAGCTGCTGCTGCAAAGACAAATTGGAAACCATTTGGAAGAGCAAATCCATACCAGCGTTGTGGGGTGAGCCTGACTGCCTGGTGCTCTGCTTTTAATTGTAATGAATTATATGGCTCGGCACGGCGGGGGGCTGAGCCTCTTGGCTGAAACTTGTGTAATTCACGTAAGTGTTTACACAAAAGCCAAGTAAATGTTAAGCTTCCTACAGATTCCCATGTACATGAACCCTTATTTGTGTTCAGTTTGGGAGGCTGGCGGGAGCAGAGCAGCACGTATGGCTGTGTGTCTGGGTGCACGTGTGAATTGCATGTGGCAAAAGATATGGAGGAGCCACGACCTTTAGATTTCCCTGGGGTGGTTTTGCAATGACCTGCCTGGTTCCCTCCCCCCCAAAAAAAAGTTTAGTATAGTTTTGGTTTAAGAGATGCTCAAGGACATGTGGGAGTTTGTGCCTCTTGACCACCAAAGAGAGAGACTTGTGCTGTGAAGGCTCCTGGTGTCTTTGAAGTCCTCCCCTGTGCCCACACGATGCTTCTAATTACTGCAAATGAACCTTATGGAGCACAGGCTGCTGTGTAATTCAAACCAACGCCTCTCGCCAGATGGGATCCCTCCCGGGCTAGACCTTGGCAGTGTCTGTCCCCGTGACAGTGGCAAGGAGCACGTCTCACACAAGCGGGTTGAGACGTTGGTCCTGAGCCCTGACGGCACCCAGTTGTGGAGCAGAGGTCCCTCAGCCTGGCCGTGCCCCATGTGTTGATGTGACCCTGCTCTAACACAGAGCCTGGCCCTGCGGAGCTCCTTGGCTTCCTCTCCACCTGAGGGAAGCTGAGATTTTGAGACCCTGGCAAGTCCTTGTTGTTGTCCTGATGGGGCCAGGTTTGCTTTGAAACGGCAAAACCAAGCCAGGCTGTTAGAGCATCTGCATTGAGATGATTCCCTGGGCACGGTGCAGCTAGGAGATCTGTATTCCTGGATGTAATTTTATTTTTAGAAAGCACGTTAAGGAGCATAACGGCTTCATTACCATGCCAATTGCAGCCCTGCCTGTTGAAGAGTATTTAATTGTTTTCATTCCCTGTGTGCAGGCATTTGTACTGGATAGGGCAGAAGCAGGAGAGGAAAGGAGTTTGTGTGACTGGAAACAGTGAGGATGCTGAAGTAGAAAGCAAAGTGCTTGCCTTGCAGCATCCCTGCAAGATTCCCTCCCCAAAGCATCCTGATACTCGAGATACCTGCAGTGTTTTGGAGACCTTTCCTACAGAAAGGAGACAGCCCCTCCTCCTGTTGCCTTTAGAGGAGCCATAATTTTTTCCTCTTTCAGGCCTTTCTCTTGGAAAAAAAAACAAACACCACATAATTTCATCAGATGGTGCTGGAGTTGAAGGAGAGGTAAGGGATTTGCCCCAGCAGGCAGTACCACAGCGGGGGGAATGCTGAACCCTTCCCAGATGCTCCCCAGGGGTTTCTCTCGTGCCTGCTTGCCTCAAGGATTTTTAGCTTCCTTACTGCTTCTGTGCAAGGAAGAATGTATAAAAACAGGTAAAAGAGAGAGGAAAGGAGAAAGGGGAAAAAAAAAAAAACAAAAGAAAAGGATTTATGTTTCTCTGGCAATGGTTTTCTGAGGAGCCCTGATTATTCAGCAGCAGTGGAAAAAACTGCAGAAGATGTAAATAATCTTCAGGATTATGCTAAAGCCAAGCTTCAGTCATCTTCCTGGGGAAAAAAAAATGCATGAGGCCTGTCCATTTAATAACCAACCAGCATTTCTCTAGGGCTTCTTATATTTTCATGAAGAGGATCAGTTGTCTTGAGGAGAAATGGTAATTCTGGCATCTACAAATACCCTTTGGTTGGGGGAGCGTGTGGTTCAGGTCGATGTACTGCTTTGATTGGGCTTTTTCTTCTCATTTTCTTTTTATGATGGTATCATACATTCTCATCCACAGTTGCATGCTAAAATGATCAAAAGTAAAGAGTTGGTTTATCATGAAATGTACTCAGTGGTGTGGGCTGTATCAAGATAAAAACACTACATGATTCTGAGCTTCCCCTGTGTTTATATTTGGTGCCAGAGGTAGTTGAGCGATTTTGGGAAGTGTGTATACAGTGCAGTCAGGCTCTCCAAAAAATAAAATCATGGTATCTTCTGAAATCTGTACAGGATCTTTCTTACCCTGCTGGCCTTAATTTTAGACTATCAAGTTTATTGTTCAAGGAGGAAAAAAATGGGTTTGTTGTGTGCTGTATTTAATCAAGTGCAGCAAAAAAAACTTATCACAGGCATCGTTCATCTTCGGAAGCCAATTTTAGTTTCCATTTTAGCTGTAGAAAACAACCAGCCCTGGTAAAATGGACTCATTTATTGTGGAGATGCGATGGCACCAAGATTGCAGCTGCTGGCAGGTATGGGCTGGTCTGCAGTGGCAGTCGCCATATGGATTTCTGTGGGGTTTCACTGTCGAGAGCTGTGCGTTTAATCGTGGTAGAGATGCCAGGAGATGGGGATTTGAGGGTGCTTGGAAATAAAGGAGAGTGTGTGGTGTTCCCATCACTGCTTCCGAAAGGCGAGGTGTGGTGTTGATGTTAATAAAAATGCCTGAGTGTGTTACCCGACAGCTCTTTGTGTGGTAGAGATGCTCTGATTTATAGGTGCACAGGGCTCGTTGAGGTGGGATGGTGGGGCTTGCGTTGCCCGGGAACAAATTCCAGTAATGACCACCCATACAGAGCTCTCTGGGCTTTCATTTCCAGCAGCCCCTAATTCAAGAAACAGTTTCTGTCACTCCAGGTTCAGCCACAGGCAAAGAAACGGCCAAGGGAGAAATAAGTGATGTGTCCTAAGCTGCAGGTAGGGAGCAGTGATATTTTTCATAATTTGAGGCATTAAAACTGTAATCTTCCAGTTCTGTTTCTGAGCATCCTGGCTGTCTCATATATCTGTAGGCTCCTGCAGCAGTATATTCTTCTCCAGGTTTGCACATGCCTGGGGTGATGGTTTGTGAGCTATTCTGGCAATATCAAAGAAAAAAAAAACCCAATAACAAACCCAGAAAGAAAAAGAACTAAAAGGCTTGGAAGGGGGCAGGGAGGGGATGTGATGCCAAGTGGAACAGCTCTGTCTTACCCGCCTCGAAGAGAAATCATCCGAACGCTGAAGGAGACAGGCTCCATCGCGCAGATTAATGTGTAGTGTTTGAAAGCAGCCAAGAACATTTCATACACACACATGACGAGGCTGGAAGGAGCTGGGCGGTTCATCTCTGCAGAAGCTATTCCTTTCTTTCCCTAAGAGGGCATTTAAAAAAAAAAAAAAGAGAGAGTACAGAGGTCTCTGGGAGCGCTCAGCCAGTTTAATTGGCTGAACATTGTGCTTTACAGTTGGGATTAATATGGATATTTCTTAATAACGTGTCACCTTGTCAGGAGTTTCAGGGTCAGGGCTGCATGGTGCTCGCAACTCAAGTTCTCGCCTTTCCTTCTGGTTTTTATTATTACAGTAGCTCCCGTTAGCAAATATTCAAAGGAATACTGTGCTAAGTCGGGTTCTTCTTTTCTTCCCATGCAACTAGTTAAAAAAAATAAATAGGAAGGACTGGAAGGGGAAAAATGGAAAGGGGAAGGATGGTCTGCAGAACTTGGCAATGATTGCTGTGGCATGGGATGCCTTATGGGTCCACACTGGCTTTGACCTGCGCACCAGGATTTACAGCACACCAGCAGAAACGCAGCAAGCTCAAACCTAAGCAAATCCCAGCCAGAAAGCAAATAAAAGAGGTGATTTAGCAGCACTCAAGATGGCTTCAAAGGACCTGAGACCATTAGCATTTTTACAAGTATTTCACAGCTGGTCTTGCTGCCTTTTATCTCCATGGGTCTCCCCTGAGTGACCACCATCATGGGGATGCCCATGGGGAGGAGGTGCAGGAGCTCCCTGTGCTGCTCCCTGGCAGCTGGGGTGATACCTGCCACCATTGATGAGGGGTATTTTGCTTTTTCTCTGGTTTTCTCCTTTTTCCTTCTTTTTCTCACCTTCCCTCCACACCCAGTAATTTCAAAGGGGGGCTTTGGGAAGCCCACCTACTTGATCAGCACAGGTAATTGCTGCCAGCACTAATGGGATGCATTCAGAAGAAGGTTTCTCTCATTTCCCTGTGCTCCTGCTTGTCCCTACCCTGCTCCAGGAGTGATGGTCCCCACAGCTTCACAGCCAGCATCTCACCCGCCGCAGAGAAGGGGTTCCTCTGCCTGGAGACACGGCAGAGTGCTGAGGCTGGAGCCTTCCCCGCTCTCTATAAAGTTGTTAGCAGCACAAAAGCAAGCAGCAAGCATGTGGCTGATAAAAGTCTCAGCGAGGCGTTTGCTCATCTTTTATGCATAGATAATTTTGATAGAGTTGCACCTCCAAAGCCTGCTGTCATCAAGGTGGCGTGAGCTGACCTGTTAATCATAAGAGGAATTAATGGAATTACAGCCGACAGAGGCCCCTCTCTGAAGAGCTGGTTCAGGACATAGAGTTGGGAGGAGGGGGCAATTTAAAAATTAAGTGCTGTGTGTTTACCTTAGAGCTGCGGATAAACTGGCAGGGAGTTGGATCCCAGGGAAGAAGGGGGCTTGGAGGAGATGAGCTCCAGCAATACAGGCACCAGGTCAACCACCTAATTCTGAGGAGTGTGAGACCATGTGCTTTTTCATTGCATCTACTCAGTAATTAATGGAGACCTTTAATTCAACTGGGGGGCATGAGCGGAGGGAGACTGGTGTCACCAGGCTTTTGTACCTGAAGGGGAGCCAGGCAAGATGGTCCTTCCCTACTCTTGCTTGATGGTGCTTCTGTGGTGGGAATTGGTTTAGCATCACTGACTTGAAGCCAGCTGAAGTCAAAGAATCCCTGCTGATGCTTTACACCACCTGAGGTTCTGGCTGTTTCCAGATATTCCCAAACAGCTGTTAGAAACTTCACGAAGCATTTACTATGAGTTTTCTTCCTAGGAAGTTTATTTTAAGATGCCATATATCCATGTAGCCTGCAGAGACTAAAAGAACAGCTTATCTCATCTGTGCAGAAAACCCATAAAGTCCTTAAGTATGTTTTATAGTGGTGCTTCTCGAAGGAAGGGTTGATTGCCTGGTCTTAAATATCCAAAAATGTGGTCCTGAATATGCGTACGTGAGAGCTCTCTGAAGAGCAGTCAGAGAGTCTGTCCCTAGGATGTTTCTGAAGAATAACGCAGTCTGTTGCATTGAAATGCTGTTGTCATTTGTGTGTTCAAAATGCACTTGGGGTGCGGGATTTGGAGCAAAGGACAGTCCTGTTAATAAGGAGCACGTTCCTGGGAAAGGGATGTGATGATAGAGTGAGGCATTTCTTCTTTAACAATGGAAGGAAGATAAATGCAGCTGGTCAGTTCCATGTGTGCACTTTGGGCAGTTTTGAAGTCTGTTCACCAGCTTTTGGACTAATTCCATATGGAGGAGGGGCAGGTTTCCCACAGAATCCACGACTGGTTTGCACTTTGGGAAACACAAAGTCATCCTCTTCCAAGGCAGCAAGCCCTAAGCAAAGGTGCTGTCCTTCCCATCACAGGCACTGGTGGGACTGCGGACACCCCTGTGCTATGCCAGCCAAGGAGGAGTTTTTCTGTCCACATCAGCTCCCTCCAGCAGCAGTGGGATTCCCTGTATCCCTGCTGAGCAGTGACAGCCTTGCAAATGTGCGGGGAACAGCAGGGCTGGATGAGGGGGATTGGTCAGCAAAAGAAAAGGCTGTTTTGCAAGCAGATGAGCAGGTACCTAGAGCCAGGCATCCTGGCAGGCAGCAGCGATGCTGTGAGGTGGTACTGTCCTTCTTGACCAAAACCTGCAGCCTGAGCTTTGCAAAGGCTATTGCTGCATGGACACAACCCTTACCTGTGGGGCTCCTATGCGGTTGCAAACAAGGAGGAGAAAGCCCCAGTGCAGAATCTGTGTCCAAGAAAGGGGAAACACCTCTGGGAAATGATTAATTTCTTACTCGGACCCTCAGGGTGTCATTTAAGGACTTAAGACCGGGAAAGAAAGTATATCATGCTGCTCTCTGCTGTTGCTATCTCTGGCTCAGCTGAGGCTCGCACCGGGTGGCACGTGGGTGGCTCTAAGCACGGTTTGCTACGGGGAAGCTCAAAAGGTTTCCGTTTGCCGTCCCATGTCTAGTGGTGAGGTGCTACTTCTCACCTACTGAACAACCCAGGGAAAATAAAGCAGCGAGGAAAGCTCAGACTTACAGGGGAGGGTGGGGAGAACATATTTTGGGTAGTCTGTCAGTCAGCTTGACACTAATTGGTTGCAGTAAGTAATCGTTCTCCATGTAAATTAGACTCCAATTTCCTCTGTAGTCTATCTGTTTGCTGTGTGGGCTTCGGTCTCTAATTAGGCTCTCACGTGGCAAACCTGGTTTGTAAGCTGCTTTTGTTCCTGGGGAGCCAGGCTCAGCCCTCCCCGCGATGCTGGGTTGATTTGAGCCCCGCTCCCGAGTGGGATGGTTCTTAGATCAACACTACCAAGTTCAAAATAAATTCTTTTAATGTATGTTTTGATTATTTCTCTATTTAAAGCTTGCAAAGGACTGGGTGTGGGGGGAAGGTTAAAATGTGAAGGGGCTTATGAGACTTACAATGGCAATACCACTTGGAAATGCTTCCTCTGTGTTCCTGGGAGCCCTGCTCACTCCTCCATGAATAGACCTCATTGAAGCTGTGGCCTCTGCGAAGGCTGGAGCAGCTTGCATGCATCTGGATCCTGCCGCTTGTCCACTGGGACACCTGGAACACATACCGCTTGCTCCAGCTCCCTTGCTTGGAGGCAGCTGTGTGAATGCATTCAAAGCTCGCCCGAACATCAGCCCACGCCTGGAGCTGCTCCAGGGTTGCACATCTGTAACCTAGTGCAGAAATGTGCAGTTGCACGAGAGGCTTTTATCCCTGGCCATCTCTTGTTCGCAAACGCAGGCAGGTTTTCTAGGTCGCTGCCCGCAGCGGGAAGCTGCCTGCTGTGTAGCTCTGGGGTTTCCAGGCAGCTCCCAGTACCCCCCACCTTTGCTCAAGGGTCAGAACCAAGCGCTGTGGTCAAACATCCAGCTTTGTGTGCAGCGATGGGAGCCGGGGTCCCTACAGCTAACGCCTGTGTCAGGCTGTTTGCCAGTGATACTTTGTGATCCAGTGGTTAGTTACCTTTGTGAAACTCTGTATAACTCCAGAAACTGTGTGCAAACCCTTTCTGTAAACCCTCCTCTTTGTGACACAGCCCTGACCCAGGTGCGTGAGCAGTACTGTGAGGCGTTCTGGTGCATAATGGGTTTATTGGCATCCTGATATTTACCGTGCTGACTTTCGACCCGGTGTTACACACTGGGAGTTACTGGCTTTCCCCAGTGCACTCGCAAGGCTGGGGTCACCCTGAAGCAGGGAGATAAGAAACTTCTGGGAGAAAGAGGTGAAGCAAATGGTGTGGGGTTGGGTTTTTTTATTGCTGCTCTTTACGGGATTTATATGTTGGCGAGGTAACTTTGCTTTCATACCGCTAGTCAAAACTGGAAGGGACGTTGGCTCAGTAAAGAGCTAAATTTGGGTAAAGGGACAGGATTGGATTAGGGTTTACGATGCTCACCAATAAGCTAAAACGGCGCTGGGCGTCACTCGCCAGCTGGGGCAGCAGCCGGGGAGTCTTCCCTCCCCAGTGACCGCAGCACAGGCAGCTGCTGCCCGGGTACCACCCGCTGCTGCCGGAGGATGCACTGCAGTCGGCAGCACGGAAGGCGCTTGCCCAGCCGCTGCCCATCCTTCTGTCTATCCGTCTGCCTGTCCCTCCCTCACCCATTACATGGGGGTTTCCAGCGTGCGAACTGAACGCCTGCTTAGCCCGGGTAAGTGATTGTGCCCGGTTTATAGCCTGTGAATGGATAAGCTGCTTTAAACGCTGTACAAATGTTTGCGCTGGGAAATTATTTTCTTTCTCAGCTCAGGCTCCTGCCTGTCTTTGCAAGCACCGCTTGTCGCTGCAGGCAGAGCCCAGGGGCTGCCAGGGGCCAGGCATAGCCCCTCCAAACCCCCCCCAAAGCAGGGATGTGCCACATCCCTTGCAAATACCTGACCCAGAGGACTCGGTAGAACTTTTGCTTGATGCAAACGGGATGTCTCTCACCAGACCCTGAGCCACTTCTGGTTTTCTACTCTGTCAAAAACCCTCTGAGGAGTAAAACGCTGCGGGAGGCTGGGGCTTATCTTCAGCTCTGGGTTTCCAAACGTGTGTCTTCTCAGCTGTTGCAAGGATTTGTGCGGAATGACAAAATGCGAATTTTGAGCCATTGGCAGCTGTGTTTAATACAGGATAAAGGGTTATTTTTAACTTTTGGATGTTGGATTATTGGGGGGTTTTTTTTGGTCTTTGTTCACATGAATTCAGGAGAAAACATCCAATTCCTCTGAGGCAAAACAAAGGCTTCTTTTAAGTGAAACAAAGATTTCTGAGTACTTAATCAAACTTGCTGAATTCAATTACTTTTGGATATTTTAGGAATTAAGCAGATAGTAGGCTGAGTTAGTGACAGACGATATGCTTACTTGGTAAAAGGGGTCCAGTCCTGCCAGAGAAGGCAGAGGAGCACACAGCCTACCCGACACCCACTCTGGTCCTGGGGCTGTTTGCTGGCTGGGGGTGCTTCACAGCATCCTCTGTTTGCCTTTGTTTAGACAGTGCAAATTAGTTGTGTGCTTTAGGATTCCTTCATTCTTCCAGCAGATGTTTTATCTGTGCAACTGGTGGAGTAATTAGGGAGAGAGACGTGGTGAGCAAACACCCCTTTTTGGGGGGTGGGTTAGAGAAACTGCAGAGTGTGTCCTGAGAGAGGCCGGCTGAGGAACAAAGCACAAGTTGCCAAATGCAAAATGCATATGGCTGTATTTCTGTGAAGGGGCTGTTCCCCTCTGCCCAAAACGGGCAGGGGCTGAGTCCTGGGGCAGAAGACCTTGCTGCTTCTTATGGCAAATTTCTCCTGACGTGAGAATTATTCATTCAGGATTTTTGTGGTGGCAGCTGGGGGATGATTAAATGTTCTGTCTGTGGGAAATTACCAGGAGATTTGAGTGTTTTTCTCAGTGGCTTTGGCACCAGCATCGGGGTGACATGGGAGCCTCCGGTCATGGAGTTTTGAAGGCTCTGGTTGCATGAGCATATTTTTGCTCTGCTACCATTTAAATAATGGCAGCAACATGCTGATTCCTCTAATGATCTTGATTAAGTTATTGGTTATTTCCTTAATTAGCTACTTGATCTACTTACACCTTAAATTAGTCTATTTGTTCACCCAGAAGAAGGGGAATAAAAAAAAAAAGCTTTTAAAAAGCTTTTTCTCCCTCTCCAAAAGGCATCCATCATCTCAGGCCAATAAGGGAGCCATAGATGAGCTGGCTTTCCTGGTGCTGCCACATCAGGGGTCTGTGCAGCAGTCATGGTGTTTGTGTGGTGATGAGAGGACGGTGCCAGCGGTGCTGGAGCATCCTGCCTGCCACCGCCAGGTCCTTCCCCAGTAGAGATGCCTTGGGGGCCTGGAAGAAAGCTGCTTCCAGGGGATGAGCAAAGTGCCACCATCCCTTTATTTGTGTAGGTGTTGACATATAAATTCAGCCAGCCGTTTCAGGTTGGCCATGGGAATATGTTGTTTGCAGATGGGATGCCGAGAGAGACGGGGGTGTTGGTACTTACCAGGGGCTGGCTCTCCTGGTGGCAACAAATTTTAAATGTGCTGCTGGAGAAGCGCGGTGTCGTTTATTATTACTGTTATTATTGTTGTTGTTATTATGTCAGCATTGTGCAGACAACCGAAATATGGCTTGGGGTGTCTTCTGAATGCTCTGTGGGTATTAACTGGGCTGGGGATGCCTGAGGTGGTGTCTCAGGGCCAGTTCTAGAGGGAAAAATTTCCTCTTTTACTCACCAGCAGCCTTTACGTTTCCTGCACATTAACACATGGTGTGCTGGCCACCCAGCACCTCTGCACAGCACTACCAGAGCCACCTCACCAGTTGGCACCAGTTCTTCACCAGACTTGCCCACGCACACTGTGTGCAACCCTCTCTCCCCTATCTCAGATTAGACTGGCGTTTTCCACTTTGGAGACTCCCCATGATGCATGTAACAGCAGCCAGTGCTTCAGACAGGCCTATTTGTTCATGCTTTTGTACCATTTATTACTCTTAATGATATTCCCCTCGTTAGCCTTAGCTTCACACCCTCCTTGGTGCAGAACTCGCTGAAACACATATTGCGTAATGAGCCTGCTTCCATATATAAACCGGAGACACAGAAGTTGGGACTCTCCCAGCTAAAACAGAGCTAAATACTTGCCCTCCAGTTACATTTTAGTATCTGTGCCAAAAAATTATGTATTTGGGAGGAATTACCAAAAGTTCTTTGGTAATTTGCGAGCCTTATTCCCTTGGGTCTTTTATACTTGTAGCAGTTTGGTGTGAATTTAGACTGTACAACTTTCCTCTCAAAAGAAACCCCGTGGCCCATGTGAAAGCCAGAACATCGCCCCGTGTGGCAGAGCCCCGGGGAGCAGCATGAACACATCTTCAGCACCGGGCTTCCTCCAGCCAGGATGTGCTTGCATGGCAGCAGCCCAAATCCCACATGCCACGTTTGGCAGCATGCACAGCCCGTACCTGGTGCTGCTAGCCCTGCTGCCTGTCTTGGCTGACTCGGGGTGCTCGGCGATGCTTCGGGTCTTGGGTCATCGCAGGAGAACTGCAGCTTTCGGTTGGGTTTGCAAAACAGCTTCTCAGCTGAGGGTTGGTGGGAAGGACTGGAATATATCAATGCTAACGGCTCAGAAAGCAATATCCTAGTACTTTTGTATTGTGATTCCTAAAGGGTTGTCATGACGTTGCAGGCGTGGTGGATCTTGCAGTCAGCTGTGCTTTGCACATCACGGATGAGCGTCACAGATGTTGCAGTGCAAGAGCGATGGTCACGCCTCTGGGTGATCCATGTTCCCTTCCATGTCTGTCCTGGATTGCTTGTGTAACCTCAGACAGATCATGGACATGCTCCAAGTTGCAGATGGGGCATAGCTGCAGAGCTTCCATGTGAGCTGTTTAGGGCTTGGTGTCAGAACGAAGCTGGCCCCAGGGTGGTGCCCAGGGACGCCAGTATCTGGATGGTACGTTTGGTGGACCACGTTGTGGCCAGGACATCCAAATACGAATGAAAAAGACAATAAAACCAGGCAAATAACTGCAGTCCAAAAAAAAGTATCCTGCTGGCTTGTCCCTTCTGCTTTTCTTTCTCTACAAACCCTGGGAGGAGGCAGCTGAGATAAAATAGGGTTAAATTTCCCCTTACATTCCTTGGAAGTTTGTGTTTGGATTTTGTCCTGTTGCTGTTGGTTTATGCAGTGGGGTTTCCCGCAGCTCAATCGCACGAGCATACTTCCAACTCTCAGTACTACGTGCAAAGATAAAACTGAAAGAAAGGGTGGGTCTGGGTAATGAGGTGGCTATTTAATCACAGCAGGACCCACGGGAAAATGTGCATTAAATATTTATGGGATGCTATTCGTTAACATTTTCACTGTGTTGGTACTGGGCAGTGCAGGAAAACTGTCTAGAGAATTGGAGTCTGTGTTACAGAGCCACAGAGCCGACAAGAGCCGCAGCACGGGAAGGCATGAACGCCTGCTTTGTTACCCGGTGCATTCCGTGTAGCCAGCCCTGTGCTTGGAGTTGCTGCAGTAAGCAGCGTTTCAAATGTTTTGCTTACAGCTCTGGCAGTGGTAAATACCCTGGGCCTGAATTTTCTGACTGCCATGTCTCATGTGAGTGCAAGAGGCTCCCCCTGAACCCCTGATTCGCAGGCAGGCAACTGGGGGGATGAGCCTGAGGCACTTTGTGTGTCTTCTTTTTACACGTCTCAAGACCGAGTTGCTGTAAAGGGCTGGGAATAGCAGAGGTTTGAGCTCTCAGAGCACTGGAAATTGGCTGGGGGTCTGTGTCCAACAGCCACTGTAGCTACCAAGTTAAGGAGTGAGTTACCTGTGGGTGTGAAATGATGCCAGGAAAATGAGAACTGATGATAAAACGGAATTAATGCTTGTTTTGCTAATAGGGGAGAAGGTACCAAATTACTCTGGTGCTATAAATCTAAAGCATTTCTTAACATTTGGTAAGTGAAGCTATTTAAATGCTTGAAATAATGCTTATTTGCCAGCCATTGCATCCTCGGATAGAGGATTATGGCACGGGACATTAGACTTCCCACCGCATCAAGAGGAAGATCTGAAGCCGTAGCAGGCTGATGGGTTTAAATATTCCTTTGAGATGAGACAGGGTCTCATGTCAGATTTTAGGATACCCTGTTGTAAGCCTGAGCAGCGTGCCAGGCTCAGGCTCCCCCCGGGACAGAAAGTTCATCTTGGTATTCCTGTCACTGGGAGAGCACTGTCCTACTTTTAACAAGTGCAAAAAGGGGCATATAAAGATACCAGAGTTCTACCTCCTTTACCCAAATGCCTGTTGGATAAAATAAATGCTAATCTTGACTAATTAGGTAATAGACTCACTGCGGATGTCTCCACAATCCATTTATGTACTTGAAAGCCCCATTAATTTCCGTGGCACCTTACGGCAGAGCAGGAAGCAAAAAGACCTGACTGTACCTGCACTTTCTGCCCTTCTGATCCCCCTGGCCCCTGAGAAAGGAGCCCTGTTGCTCCTGACGACAGTCGCAAGAGCTGTGAGGCTTGTGCACAGACCTCTCTGTGCCTCAGCCTCTCCTCTGTCATGTTGTGTCATTTCCATGAAGTGGGGCCTTGAAGCACCCCATGTAGATGGCTTTGATTGACTCACTGCTTACCTTTTGGCTGCGTAAACAGCCATGGATGTGTGTGGATGGGGAAGGCGTGGGAGCTGCTGTGGCTGGTCCCTGCTGTGAGCCGGGTCCCATCCAAGGAGCTGGGGAAGCAGCAAGTGCTCTCCTGCTCTCCTCTGCATCGTACGTGGAACAGAGAGTCTGCCAAAGTCAAAACTTCTTACAAAGTGGAGCTGTTCAGAGTACAGCAAGTGTCAGAATCCTTCTTGGCCGTGGGTTTGTGCCGGTGCGCATAGCAGACGCTCAGGGAGGGGAAGGCAGCTGTTGAGCTGTGATTGCTGCTTATTACACTAATTATAATAGTCTCGTTGGTATTGTGAGCTTCTCTTCTCCTTCCCCCATCTGTCTGTTTGGCCATCCATGGTTGCTCATCTTTTTTGAGATGGATGTTTGAAAGGCTCAGTACTGCAGGGACCCCAACTGCGCTCCCCCCGATTGCGGTTTGTGCAGAGAAGGAATGTTTGGGACTGAGGTGTTTGCCCTGAAATAAAGCCCAGAAAGGTAGATGCTGCCCCAGCTCTGCAGCTCCTCATTTCCAGGGATCTGAGCATGGTGAGCCACCGTGGTCAGGATGTTTGGGATGGGGGGAAGAGGATGATACCCAGCACTTGCTTCACTGCCCTTTTTCCTCCCTATGTCATTTTCTGTGCTCTGTGGGTACAACCAGTCTCAACAGTGGTCAGAGCAATCCCGCCCCAGTCCCTGCATGCTGGTTCCCAGCTCCAACCCAAAGGACATCCACTGCTTTCCAGAAATGTCCTCACTTCTCTGCCGACCTTACCCTCAGTGCACCTGCGGCAGCAGCTGAGCTGACCCCCAGATTCCTGTGCTTTTGTTGGGGGGAGTTAAACACTCAGAACAACCGAAGCGCTGCTCTTTTGGATGCCCACCTGGTTTTTATTTCACTGGGGAGAGGTTACTCATGGTCACAGGGCACTCACTTTGAAGGACCAGCCTGCTCTAGAGCATCCAGCAACATGCTCTCTGAACCACGGAACAACGAGGCTAGCTAAATCTCTGGCAGCAATGATTGCTTCTAAAAGGCTGATATATTTAGTTTGCTCGTGTTTAGCAAACATGTTTGCTTCGCCCTTTGAAGATAATGCTGCATGCAGCACAGCGTGGTAGGGGAAAATAGAGGAAGGAATGGCCTGTGGTTTGCAGCATGTTTAATGAGCAGTATCGGAGAGGAGCAATAGCTTTCGATGATGCCACTGTCTCCCTGATAAACATGAGTGGCTGGGTTTCCCCACCCTTCCCGGTGCTCAAGCTGTGGGCAGGATGCCCTCATGGGCTCCTACAAGCTGGGAGCACCACACCTGAGGCTTAGGCTGGTGGAGAGTGGCAACAGCCCGGCATGGCGATGCTGGTGTCTTTGCGGGTGCTGGGCACCGCAGAATCCCCTGACAGGGGATGTCTGCAAGCCACGCCTCGGTGTGGCTGTGATGGCAGCATCTCCTGACAGGGTTGCTTTGGCCCTTTGCTGCAGGCTGTTATTGGGTGTGCAGGCTGGGGCTGGTGCAGCGAGGAGGGATGCTCTGGGGACACTGCCTGCATGGGACCCAGCAGAGGAGGGAGCAGCTCTGGTGTCAGGGGACACGCTGCTGGCCGACCCTCTCCTGATACTATCTTAATCCTCCCCAGGGGTCCTGACTCCCCCTGTTCCTACGGCAGCTGGTTTAGTTGCGTTTCCCTGTAGATCACGATAAGATAAAAGCCTGGCCATGTTTTCCAATAAAGGAAGCGGGTTTAGAAGATGACAGGTTATAGGAGGAAGGGGATGCGGGTTTCCAGCTGCGCACTCTCGCCACCAGGGCCGCCTTTGATGAGGGCTGTGATTGATGCTGCGTTTGGAGCAGGCAGCCATCAGCCAGCGACGCGCTGACCTTTCCCTGACGGGCTGAGCAGCTCTAATGATCCTGATGGGTCTGGCGATTTGTATATTGGGTTTGATGTACAAGGCTTGACACAGCATGGAGAAATGGGACTGGGGTATGACTGACAGCCCCTTCCTGTTAGGGGTGGTGAGGTGCAGGCTGCTTCCCAGTGCTTTCCTTCAGTGGGGATGTTTTGCCAAATTGTATTGTAGCAGAGAAGTTCTACTGTTAAATACCTTGCTTTCTGGAGAACGAAGCAACTCGCAGGCCAGAAGGCTTATCACTGAGAAGGCTGTTCAAACTATATGCTTAAATTAATTAACATTTAGTGAATTATTTTTACCCTGACCTGAATGTTCAGGCTCCTTAGGCTGATGAAACAATGCAGTAGCTTGTGCCCAAGATTTTTTAATTCTTTTATTTTTGTTGTAATTCAGCTGTATAAAATCTCAAACCCTTAACTTCTTGCAGACAACATTAAAACCTTTTAATTTCCAAGAGTCGAGCTATGTATAAATCACACCCCGGTTGGTGCATCTCGTAGGTGCTTGTGGCAAGAGTAATGAATTTCGTGGTTTGTTATGAGCTACTAAAACCTACACAAACACAGAAAGCCTGTTGTAATCTCAGTGTATCATTTCAGAAAGCAATTTATTCCTAAGTATGAACAAATGTCATACCACGATAACAAATCGTTATTACTAATTAAAACAAAGGGAAGAATAGCAAACATCTCTTGTCATTCCCATGCAGTGCCAGGCTGGCTTGGGGATGCTTGGGCTCCATCCAGCTTCACCCAGTGGGACAGCCGGGCTGCAAACCTCGCCAGAGCCTGGGACATGGTGAGCTGCTCTCCGTGCTCAGGCAGGACACAGAGCTGTGGCCCGAAGGGTGCCAGGCAAGGAAGCACCCAACCTTAAACTGAGATCCCACTTCTCATCACTTCATTGGGGTTTTTATTTAAAATGAAGGTTAGCTGGGTTGTCGAAGTCTTGTAGCAGGTGGAGTTTGAGGTGGACCAAACCAACGCACACCTGTCCATCTGTGTTTGCTCTGGCCAGTTTCATATCATCTGGGTCTACTTCACACTAGCAGGTATGAAGTAAAAACCTATTTCAGCACCTCTCTGCTCACTGAGCAGTTTGGAGGCTGTGGGTAACGCAGTGTGAGGACTGGGGCACGTTCCTGACCGCAGCCCATCTCCCTGCGTTTGCCAATACACTGAATACATCATGAAAGACCATTTCTATTCACGACCAAGATGCGTTACTTCCTCCCAGGCAAGTGCATCGTATCACAGGAGCATCGGGTGGATCCAGAAACATGCTGGAGTTATCCCCTCCTTGCATTTAACACTGTTTAGCAGCAAATAGGCCTTTTCTCTTGGTTGGCAAGGAGCAGGCAGCAGTAGGTAGGAGCAGAAACACGGCTGTTGGAGCTATTAGTGGTTTCTGAGGAGCTTGGATGGAGCATTGTGCAGTCCCAGGACTTGCCTGCAGTGCCTGGTTTGGACCAGGGGGGCTCTGGTGGTGCCTGGCCAGGGCGAGGGGAGCACTGAAATCCCACTGGCAGCCAGAGATGATGTGTGTGGCACAGACTCGTGTCGCTTGGCTGGGGCTCTGGGCAGCCTCGAGACTTGCCTCTGAGCATGGAAATTGTTGAGCACCATGTCCCAGCCCTGGGGGATGCACAGCTTTTGATGGGGGGGACACACACTGGGTAGTGCATGGCTGGTGCAGAGCAGAGCTCAGTGAGCAAAGGCAAGAAATCCTCAGGGCATCATCACTGACCCGAAACACCCTATTAGACAGGTTTGAAGCCAAAAAATAAAATAAAAATCATCTAACATGACAGCGGCCCTGGCAGCATCAGGCAGTGAGAAGGACAGCAGTGAGGGAGCGCTGAGCTGCTGCCAGGGCACATGCTGATGCAGACTCTGGTTAGTCCGTTATCCTAGAAATACATCTTCTGTCTTGTGTGAATGGAAAATTAATTTGTTGCTGATCAAAGGTTTAGATCTTTGGAAAACATACCACCAGATAAGCTGAAGATTTATGCGTTTCCTTCGTAACATATTTTCAGTGAATGCTTTATTGTTTGTGGAAGGGCCCCAAGAAAAATGTCATTAAAAAATAACTCTGTTGAGTTTATTTAGCTTAAATTACGACACAGTGCTTTAATGAGGCTTTTGTAGACATCATTAAAGGACACTATTAAAAAGTCTTCAGAGAGGAATACTATCAGGCTAGCAAAGGGGAGAAACCACATGAGCATTCAGGTTGTTGATCACATTGGGTTAGGAATTTGATTTTGACAAACAAACGTAAAAAACATAGAGTTCAAGCCGGAGGCTATGAAAAGCCTTATTGTTGTTAAGCTTGCTAAAGCTTCTTGCATTAAGGTGATTAAAAAAAAAAAAAAGAGAGAAAGAGAGAAAGAGATATGGTGAGGGATTGAAACGCTGTCTGTGGTGTGCTCTGTGTGTCACATGTGGTGCTGGTCTGCGAACTGGGGGCACAGAGGGGTGGGGACAGTTGGTGGGTGATGGTCCTTTTGGGGTGCCTCGTCATGGGGAGGGTGGTGACAGGGTACAGGGCGGTGATGCTCAGGAGCACCAGCGCAGTGTGCCGTGTCATCTCGCAGTGTCACCCCGGTGTTTGCATGGTTTGGTGCTGCCAGAGGATGTGGGCAGCACAGGGTGTGTGCTCACAGCTGCTGCCTCACCGTCCGGCTCTGCCTGCGTACTGGAGGATGCTGGTGTGAGGGTCAGGCCTGTCTTGCTGGGTGAATTGGTAGGAAACAACAGGAAATTGTCTCTAAAATCAGCTGCAGTGCGTGCGGGCTGTACCTCCCCTTCTGTGTCAGCTGCTGCTGGGCTCAATGGGCTTTTAAAAACTAAATTCTTCCTTGCAGCCCGACAGCACAGATCCTTGCCTGTGGCTCAGCAGGAAATGAGTCGAGCGCGGCAGCGGTGACAGCAGGAGGAGAGGGTCTGTCTCACGCGGCCTTGGGCAGCAGCCGCGTGAAGGTACAAATGGCAGCCCTGAGAAAAAGCAGAGGAGGACAAGTTTTCAGGACTAATGATCTGTATCTGATGATGGTCTCTCTGCCTCTCCCTCCATCCCATCATCCCCTTTTTTCTCTGAAATAACACATCCCTGTTCCTGGTGCTGAGAGGTGTGGGGAGGGTCTGCTGCCTTGCTTAAAAAGAAGAAAGAAAAAAAGAATAAAATAAAGAGCTCAACCTCACTTAACGTCCTGACCTGTATTTCATGACTCGACCTCTCTCCAAGGAGCTTTCCCCATATCTTAGGCATGTCCCTATGTGTCTCCCAAAGAGCCAGGCATCTGGCTGGGAGGAGCGAGGCTGGACCCTAACACATAGGGTCTTCTCCCTTCCTGCTTGCTGCTGCAGCTTTGTGCAATCACCTTGCTTTTCCCCTCCAGTGTTTGCAAA
This sequence comes from Porphyrio hochstetteri, assembly GCA_020800305.1. NCBI lineage: Eukaryota > Metazoa > Chordata > Aves > Gruiformes > Rallidae > Porphyrio > Porphyrio hochstetteri. The sequence goes on along the minus strand of CM036916.1, from coordinate 10,718,767 downwards.
GCTGTGCCCTCTCCAGCCTCCCATTCTGCTGCTTATCACTGCCCCATAGCCATGGGAGCACAGCTCCAACTGTCCCCCAGCCTGGGGACCGGGCTGGGTTCAGCATCCTGGCACCAGGGTGGGAATGGTGGCTTGGCAAGAGGAGATTTCTCTGCAAACTACAGGGGCGAGCATGGGAATGGAGGGGAAAAAAACCACTGCGAGTATCCAGTTCTGCATTTCTGTGGGTTGAAAGAGTGATGGGAAAGTAATCTGTTGTTGTGCCTGTCACTGTGAGCCAGGACAGGCTTGGTGATGGGGATGAACTGCCATCCCACTGATCTTGCACCCACTTGTGGTGCACACAGCATGGGGAACAGCCTTTGTTCCCACAGGTAGCATTTTGGGGCAGAGGATGCTGGAGCCCCTGTAACATCCCAAGATAGCAATGCTGTACAGTGCCCTGGCAAGCTGCAGCAGAGGATGCTCACTAAATAATTCAGAAAGGCAACTTGATAGGACATTCATCAGGTTAGTAGCCCGGTGACCTTGAGGACAACCGGTCTGCTGTCACTGTGCATGGCTGCGCCATGTAGCTTGTTGTCATCGGGAGAGTCAACAGTGTCACGTGGAGCCCTATTGATTGACAGCTCATCGATACACCAAGGTGATAAAATGCAGGATTTATGAAACATGGGCTCTTACAGTGGTTTGTTAAATTAGCCGTAGGGATGAGTTTGTGCAAATGGCAGAAAGTCTGAAGTTGAGTGGGTTTGGGTCTTTGTCTTTAAAACTAGCAGCAAAGGGCAGAAAGATGTGGCTATCTTGACAAGAAGATTTGTCTATCTCCCACACCTCTGCACCTAAGCAGGGGCTTCCAGCTCTTGATCTTTATTTCTGTATCGGTTCGTTGCTGGCAGTTGTCACCATCCATCCTCGTAATGGTGCGAGTCCTTCACGTGACCTTTGATAACGTGCTCCATCGTTTCGGTATTCTCCTTGCTGCTTAATGAAACACCCATTTCACCTGCATAATGTGCAAGATCCGTCAAGAAATCGTGTGTGCCTTCTGGAGTTACTCCAACACATGACCTTTTCACAAGCCTTGCAGTAGCTAATGGTAATACAGAGCAATTCCCAACGAACCGACAGCTTTCAAAGAGGGAAAGCTCATTTCCACTTTCCTAAGACAGTTGTGTGTCCGAATGTGGCAGCTTCTAATCTGATTTCTTGTCTCAGAAGACCCTGCTCATTGGATTTTGTGGGTATTTAGGTTTGCAAGTATTGAAACAAGAAGTCTGCTAGGAGTGATGACAATTATATGTGCTGTTTGGAGACACAAAGCTCTTTACTTGTAGCTAGCCATGTTACAAGCATTGGTCTGACTGATTTTTTACATCAGCTTGTGACTCTCACTCCCATTTTATCTTTGTGGATTGACTTATATTTAAAAGTTTGCAATTTCTGGTGTCATCCCTTTCCTGGGGATGATCCAGTTGGCCAAGACAGCCAAGCAGAACTCAACCTTTGCCATACGATGCTTGGTTGCGTGGGGATGATGCCGCCATCAACCCTGTGGTGGGACCATGTTAGGCTGATGGCAAGTGATCACAGCTACCATAGATTGAGTTAAACAGAGCACATCATGCACGAAGTGGGGTTGGATGCTCAAGCTCATGCCCTCCCAACCTTTCCCCTGAGCACGGGGCCGGCTGGCGATCCCGTTCAAGTGGTCCTTGGAGCGCTAATAGGCGCTTTGCTCCCAAGTGTTTATAGCTAAAGGGTCTTTGCTCCTTGTAAATTAATGCAAATAAAGTCAGGCATGCTATGTGTTTGGTGAAAATTAGCACCTACGGGACCGGGTACGTATTGTTTGTGCCAGCAGCAGCCCCGAGTCACTGCTGCCTGCTTTTAGCACGATGCTTCCAGGGAGCATTGTTACAGTAAACACAGATAATTTCTGCTCTACAGCATTTCAGCTCAACATTATCATTTTATAAGCAGGCTTCTTGACTTGCTTTTGCCCAATTCAGTTTTTCTCTCGTTTCCTTTGTATTGTAATTAACATGTTCTGAACTGAAGAAGAAAAACACATCATCTTGGGGCCATGGCATGTTAAATGTAGAGAGATGAGCTAACAGCCTATCCACAAAGCAAGCTGGAAGGCTCAAAATGTGCCATTTTTAGGAAGCTGAAGGGTCAAGAGTGATTTTCCCTGCAAGTTGTGTGGCACTGCATAGTGGAGCGGACCCTTAGCACTGGGGCCATGCCCAGAAGAAGTGGAGGTGATGCTGCTCCTTCCTCCATGAAAGGAAGATCGGAGCAGTAATGGGGTCAGTGCTCAACTCTTGGACTTGCAGCTGCAGATTTAATTGAGGGGGAAAAAAAAAGAGGAGGGGAGGGGAGAAAATAATTAAAAAGAACTGTAAGTGTTCAAATATTTCATAAATGGCCCTGAACATTTTCTTTTGTCTGAAGTCATCTGAGCCAGATGAGGTCTCTGCACGATCTCGGTCTGTCCTGCTTGGCCGGGGTAAGTTGGAGCGGCTCCGAGGGGGAGCGGGGCTGGTTTGTCCCAGCTGAACATCTCGCCCTTGAGATTTTGAGTGTAATTCCATATAATAAAACTTAATTTATGAGCCTTAATAATAATAATTTAAGGCATTCGAGACTGCAGAAAGACGTGCAGCTGTAGTTTCTGCATCCTTCTGTGTTCTGTAAACATAGCTAATATTGCCAAAATCAAGGGCTCCAAAATCCAGAGCCAGGCCCCAAAAGTCAGGAGTGTGCTGCAAAAGCACTACATGTTGGAGGAGTTTTATTTGTTTTCTGTATTTTTCTGAGTCCATAGAAACTCAGATTTTGAATTTCACTCACTTTTTGCAAATGCAAAAGCTAAGAAGTACGCTCTCCCCCAGCTGACTTGAATTTGAGATTCATTTGTGACCACCTAATTCCCAAGCAACGGGCTTTAAGAGCAGCAGAAGAGATTTGGCAGCATAGCTCCTTCTCTGCATTGTCTTTTCTTTTCCGAGGGGAGGGAAGCAGGGGGAAAGGAGGCTTTGGCATCCCTGTCGGGGTGGTGTATTCCCGGGGCTCACGGTACTCACCTGAGATAGGAAAGGTGCGAATCGTGCATCTCTTGTGGCCGTATGAAAGGAAACGTGTTAAACTGTGCGGTAGCCAAAACGCCACGCTAATAACTTGTATTTCCCAGAATGTTTAGCCCTGCTGGCGCACAAACATGCTGCGCCTAAAAACCAGTGGGGAATCATAGCAAATGACTGCAGAAAATAATTAAGAGGGCATTGAAAGCCAGGAGAAAAACGATACGTTGCTCAGAGCTAGCGGATCATCGCGTTAATAGCCCACGTAACAAGGAAGCGGTGCTTTAAGTTTGACAGCAAGTTGAGGATTCGGTCAGCATCAAATAAGATGATAGTTGGGGAAGGATAATTAGCGTCCTCGCACTGTTCAATTTGGGCTGCTGGTGTGGAGCCAGGCGTTTGAGACGCGCACATGCGAGCCAGCGAGAAGGATGTTTTTCTCTCCCTTTCCCTAAGCAGCCTCACGGGGTTTATTGATTTCTAAGAGCAGACTGATTTCCATGTAAATAAATGGGAGGGTGGCCGGGCCGCGGCGCACGGTCCGGATGCGGTGACTTTGGCTTGCTGACATCATTGCTCATTAGCATGCAGGAGAGGAGAGCAATGCAACAGCAGAGCCCCGCTCCACTCCCGCGCCGGCAATTATTCTCCACGGGCTGCATCTCTCCTCGTTAATGCCTTGCGCTCAGAGAGCAAATTGGACATCCTCTTGCCACCTCCAAGGGTCATTTAGCAAAAGGCATATTGGGGTGGGGGGGAAAGCTGCTGGATTTATTGGGAGTAGGGGGAGGGCACCCTCTGGACCTGGATTTCAGAGCGAGGCGATTTAAGTGGGAGCTTAAGACACGGGGCAGGAATGGCATGTTTTTCCACGGCAGGTTTCCTTCGGAGACACGCAGCTGTCGGTGCGTGCTGCCTCTGAAAGGCTCCGACAAAAGCCCGTCTGGCAGCAGCCCCTGGCTGCGTGTGTCGGGGTGGTGGGCTGCGCCGGGGGAGTGCGGGATGCTTTATGGCACTGTGGAGCGTGGGCTGGTCCTGGAAGCAGCCCACCAGCCAAAAGTCAACTGGCAGGACTAGGGCGGCTGAGGAACCCGCTGGATTTTTTCCCTCTGCGCTGCTGTCGGTGGTGGGAACAGGTAAGAAACTGTGTTTTGCCAGTGACTTCAAAGTTGGCGTGGATTTTTAGGAAGGATGGAAAGTAGCGGGGAGGAGGAGGAATGAGCAGCATTCTGTGGATGCACATAGCTGCCTGCTAACTTTGCTCAGTGTGCTGTTGGTGAGGATCTGTGGGGGGGCCGTGCTTTTTTCCCCACCCTTGGCTGTTCTCGTTTATGGATGTAAAAGGTTAATGGTTAAATTGCATTTCTGCAACTGCAGGAAGTCAGGGAGAGATGCTGATGCCACTGTAATGGGCTTTTCATTTTAAAAATAATCGGGATCTCTCAGCTGGCTCTAAATAGGAATAAGTATTAAAAAATCCTCATCTCTCAGTGTTAATTTTGTTGCTCTACTAAATGCAGCTTCCAGAAGCCTGGGCTGTCTGGGCATTTTCTGAGCAGACTGTGTGCCGGCTGGTGTTGTGGATGGGGACGTTGCTGTTCAGATGTTTATTCTGGTGGTCTTGCCTTCCCGAGGAGAGAATTTTAAAGGAATAATCTTTCTGTCTTCTTATTCATGCCAGAATGCCTGACTATAAACCATCCTAGCACTATAATGTGGGATTATATTTTTCAGTGCAATCTTTTCAAGTCAAATTTCCTTTTTCTTTCTTTTTTTTTTTTATTCCTTTATTTTCCCCTCCCTGTTCCTTGAAGGAACATTTTAAGCAGATGTGACACAGGCACGACCTGTGACCGTGGAAAGATTTTAATCCAGTTACTCTTTGTTTTGTAGTCATGATTCCTTGGCAGTGCTAAACACTGATTAAATCTTTTCGAGCCGTTGAGGATTAGCGCTGGACAAAATAATGCCAAAATAATTATTCGCACCAGATGCAGTGTCATTGTTTCTGTTTTAGCTCTGTTACACTTATCTGGTAACTTATCTGACTTATTTTTATGCTGCTTATTATTCCACCTGCTGTGGGAGCACTTCCATGTCGCACATCACTGCGTTGTGTTTCTAAGGGTGCTACCTTGAACCTGTGATAAAGGTTCAGGAAGTAAAACTATCTGCAGCTTAACAAGATTTTATTTTCCTTTGTATTTTAATCTTCTCCCGTCGCATGTTTTTCTACCAGCCAGATTCAGTTTAACAAAATGACCCAGCCCTGTGCACTTGCTGCTGGCAGCCTCTCTGGGGCTTAGCTAGCACACACACACAGAGATCAGGCTGGTGGTGATTGCTTTCACAAACAGGTTGGTCTTGCCTGTCTCTGGGGATGTCATCTAAGCCTCAACTTTTGAAATAATTACAGTTTTCAGCCTAGCTCATCCTGCTTCCAAGCATTTTGCCTATCAGCTGGGGGGGGTTTTCTCCTTTAGGACATAACGGCCTGGGAGATGCTCGAATTGCAGTGTGTTTACTGCTTCCCATGGTTTCTGCTTGTCATGCTGCTCATGCAAACTGGTGAAGTCCCTTAAAATAGCGCTTACAGCCCCGGGAAGATCGCTGGGGAACCCACGGGGCTCAGCCTGTCTGTCCCAGGCTGGTGCTGGAGAGATGGGCTGCAAGCCTGGTCCAGGGTGGGGAAGAAGGTGCGCAGGAAGGTAAATGGTGCCTGTGAAGAGACCAGGATTATCCAAAGTTGAGGAGATGACCCACATGCTGAACAGAGCCAGGCTTCTTTGTGGAGAGCTGGTTTGGGATGAAGAGGTAGAGCTTAGGTCTTGCTAGAACCCCAGACATAGAGGCAGTTTTCTTCCTTCAGTTCCGCAGCAGAAAGAACCCCCTGCAATAGGACTCTGCATCTTCTGAGGCTGAGAAGCCACCAAACAGTATAATTAAAAATCTGGTAAGATAACCCATGGGGTCAGACAGGAGCCTGGAGGGAGAGTTTGGCAGGGGTTTGGCAGGCTGCTGCCTGCTCCCTCCACTCCCTCCCCTGGTCCATCCCTGCTGGCTAAGGACCCCACTGGGCTCTCAGGGGCTTGGACTTGAGGTTGTCCTACTACAGGGGACACCAGACCCCTCCCAGGTGTCCGTGGCTCCTGAGTCAGCCCACCCCATGGCTCTTCATGCCTTCCAAAATCATACATTGGCTTCAGCACTGTTTTCCCACCGGCTTTGGGGCTGTTACAGCTGTTACCAAGCCTGTTCTTCTCTTCAACATGGCAACTAGTGGTTTGCATTTCTTCTCCACGACCAGGGTAAAATACATGTGTTATCATTTCTGTATGCCAAGAGCTGGACCTTTAAGGAAGAAAAAAACCAATGCAAACATAAATACGGTGAGATGAGTGGCAAGGCTGTGAGCTGGCAGGCTGCCTCCATCGTCTTCGATGTGTCAGAGCAGCCTGTTGGACATCTTTTCTCCTGCTAGCATGGCTGGGCACAGGCTGGGGCTCATGCTACCTTATTTTTCCTCCTCTCTCTCTCTCTCCCCCTTTCTTGATCTGCAGCTCACATGGGTATAGTGCTTTGCCATCTCTGTTTAACCTCTAGTACCAAAAAAACCCAACATTGCATCTTCTGCAGAGTATCTTGAGAGCTCCAAAAGAAGAGTTCTTCTGAGAGCTGCTGACTTATTAATATCCCTTAATTTAAACATCTCATCTTTATGCATCAGAAGGTTCATGGCTTGTGTCAGGGGTTGTGGCTCATGGGAGCAGCCCAGCACTGTGGTTTGGGTCAGGAGAGCATTTAAGCACCCTGGGGCTCACAAGGGGAAACTGGAGCCTGAACAGGGACCTGTGTTCATTGCAGAATGCTGGGGAGCACAGGGGTGAAACACAATGACCCATGATGCACCCCAGCCCCCCGGTGTGATTTAGCCACAGGTTGGAAAGGTCGGTTGTGTTTTAATTCATCCCAGGATGTTGTTGAAAGGTCTGGCCACAGTTTTGGGCTGTGATCCTGGTCCCTGTTTGCCTGAGAGGGCCCCAAGACAGCCCTGATGAGGGATTTGGGCGTTTATACATTGTGTTTTGTCCTAATTTCTTGGTCCCCTCTGGGAGGAGCACAGCCTTGTGCACTGAGGGTTGTTGTCTGCCTCGTGGTGCCTGAGACCACAGACAGCAGAACTGGAAGCAGCCCCGAGGCTGCCCCAGGCTGTGCTGCAAAGAAGCAGTGCTCTGGGGACAGGGCAGTGGGGACCCACAGGCAGATGTTCCACCTGCTTCTCAAGTTGATGCTCCTGATTCACAGTGAAGGCAGACAAACTGGAGGCTCCTCAGAGATTGCTTTTGCTTCTATTTGGCTGCAACTGAGGTAGATTTGGGTTGGGGTTTTGGATTTTTTTTCCCTTCTTGATTAGACAAGAATAGCTTTTGCCATGGTAAAAGATTTTTACAGTGTCTTAAAAATAAAATGAGTTCCGTGTGGACAACTTCAGCCAAGGAGGAGAATTTTTCCAGGAGTGGAAATGGGGTTTGTAATAAAAGCTTCAGCACTACCCTGGGTACCTTCACAGTTGCTGCTGTTGGCACTGCGGAGGTCAGAGGGGATTAAAAATAACACAGCGCTGAAAATCTGACTTGCCTTGAGCGAATCAAGTGGGTAAAGAAGAGCAGTTGGATGGGCAAGATGTAGAAGAGCCTGACTTGCAACTCTTCCATCTTCTCTGTGTTTCCCCACCTACTGCAGACCTTTCCAGAGGTGTGGATGCTGGAGGTTGGCCACTGAAATCTGGGGGAATCGGATCTATAGGTGTAGTTTGATTGCTGCATTATTTCTCTGTTCCTTGGTTTCCTGACATTGTTGTGCTACCTGCTGTCTTGCTACCACTTGATGTTGATCTTTTAAACCAACTGTTCCTACAGCATCTCGGGTCAAGTGAGCATTGCCCTCCCATGGCCGTTGCAGGCCACCAAGGGCACCTTGTCCTCACCTTGCTGCTATCGTAAATGTCCATGTCTAACTTGCCTCACTTAGCCTCCTGCACCCTGGTTTGACAGATAAAAGCTTTCACAAAGTTTGCTTTTCAACCCAGAGAGCAAGAAGTCTTTGCAATTCATTCCCACTGATCGTTTTGGGTATTTTTTTTTCCCAGATGAAGTGACTCTGGAAGAGCTGTGAAGCTGCAGAAATGTTTTGTCCAGAGAGATGCTGCTTTGTAGCTGAGGTCCGTGGGACCCAGGGCCATGGGCAGTGGCTGGCCAGGGCTGCTGGGAGCATTTGAGTCAAAATATGGTGTTAGCGAAGTTGGAGAAGGAGTCTGAGCTTCAGCTCCAGGTGTCCATTTTGAGCACAACAGGTTGGGGCTCCTCTGATGAAGCTGATGTTCAGGGAGTAAATGGAGAAATCACCTTCCCAGGTGCACCTCCTGCCCCTGTCCCTCAGCTTTCCCATCAGTTAAATGGGAGAGCAGAGCACTCTCCCTAGTGGAGAAGAGCCGCTGGGCTCTCCTAGCTGGGGTGAAGGAGTATGTTAACTTTTCAGTTTAGGTGAATGTCTGCTTTCTGCTTGGGGTCTGGAGAAACCAGTCTGTGTGGCTGGAGCTCCCTCGGGAAGATGCCTCATTAGCTCTCAAACAAGGGGAGGAGATAACATTCAGGGATGTTAAGGCACCCTTGTTAAGAGGCTCAAGGGTCACATGAGCTGCCCCAAATCCTCAGCCTCTCCCATTTTCGAGAAGTCTTGTGATTTACTGTCTGATGACTGACCCAAAAGCCTCATTACAATCAGAAAGATGGCACAGGGCTGGGAAAAAAAAATCAGTCTGCCGTATATAATATACATCTTGGGCTGAGCAGGAAGGGAATTGTCCCTTTGCTTCTACACACCCTACCCGAGCTGAGCAGACAATTGCTTTTTGAGGGATTTATATTCTTGTGTGTTAATGTGAGCACAAATGCATGCAAATCCTTATGATGGAGCTGTCATGGGTTAACCCGGCTGGCAGCTCGAGTAACCACACAGCCGTTGGCTCACGCCCACCTCCCCACAGTGGGATGGGGAGAGGGTCAGGGGAAAGTAAAACTCTCATGAGTTGAGATAAAGACAGTTTAACATGACAGAGAAGGGAGAGAATAGTAACAATAATAATAATAATAATGAATAAAAAAAAAAGAATATACAAAACAATGATGAACTGCTCACCACCTGCAGACCACCGATGCCCAGCTAGTTCCTGAGCCGTGGTCTAAACCCCCAACAGCTTCCCCCAGGTTATATGCTGAGCATGATGCCATACGGTATGGAATATCTGTACCATATGGTATGGGGGATGGGGATGGGCACAGCTGGGGTCAGCCATGTCCCCTCCCAGCTCCTTGGGCACCCCAGCCTCCTTGCTGGTGAGGCAGCACCAGAAGCTGAAAAGTCCCTGGCAGTATAAACATTGCCTAGCAACAACCAAAATATCAGTGTGTTATCGACTTTAATCTCACCCTAAATCCAGAACACAGCACTGTACCTGCTACTGGGAAGGAAATTAATTCTGTCCCAGACAAAACCAGAGAGCAGCAGAGGCATCGCACAGCTCGGTATAGGCTGTGGCATTCTTGGGCCTCGCATTGTCTGGAGATGGTGTTGCTCCCTGATACAGCCCATTTACTGCCATCCCAGAAGAAACAAGTGAGAAGCAGAGATAAGCACACACTGGAGGGGTGCGGGAGGGGGTGATGAAGGCTGTTTGCCAAGTTCCTTCTTTGTCCAAGAGGAATTTTAGCATTTCTGCCACAACTTTAAACTCTGCCTTCAGTCTTGTTGCTGCCAGGAGGGGTGGGCTGGGCCCTCCCACCACCCTTTCTCAAAATATCCACAGTGCCCAGCCTGGACAGGCTTTGCTTTGGTGGTGTTTGCTGTGTTAGGTCCTGCATGTGCACCCAGCCAAACCAGCTGCCGTGGCTGGAAAAGAAGAGCCCTGTGGTCAGGAGCTTTTCCTGCGGGCAGTGGTCTGCTGCCCTCGCCACCCCAGGGCAGTCTGGTCCTGCCTGCGCTGCCCCAGACCCCCTCCCAGGCTCTTCACTAGGAGAGGCTGACTTGTCTGGCTCCTTTGCTGGACATAGAAACCATTTGCAAAGACTGACTTTGTCCTGGCTTCAAGCTGCCCTGGCTTCTTCCCTGTGCTTTCTTGCTCTGCTTGTGCTTTCCCAGTTTGGAGTTGTTGCTGGTTTTTCACAGCAGGGAGACCTCAGCTCTCTTCAGAAAGCTGGGGGCACGCTCACAGCTCTCTCCAGAGCCTGTTGCACAGCAGTAGTGTATTCAGTGTGGTTTAAATTATTGTTGGTGCCTTTGCTATGATGAAAGGGCTGCGGGAGGCTCCAGCGATGGCAGAGGCTGTGCTCTGTTAACGGTGGTGTACAGCAAGACGCTGCCTCATCCCAGGGACCTCTCAGGTCAGTTGGACTCAAGTCAAGGAGTACATACATAGACCTGGGCTGGAAATGTGCTTCTGCATCTCAAGTGCATCTCAAGGGACTCGGTAGCCAGCTTCTCCACTTGGTGTGTTGTTGGGCTCTGATTCCTTTTGTGTGCCTGTTGTTGCCCACAGAGAGCAGACGGCTGCAGCGGGTGGTGGATCCAGTTTGCCCCATCCCTGTGCACCAGAGGACGGGTGGGGATGTAACTGGGAATGGGGGTTAGAGCCTCCTCTGAAGGAATGCCGGCCGCTGTGCCAAGAGCACCACGTTAAAAGCAACCGTTGCAAAATACAACACATCCATCTTGTAACTTCATCACATGAAGCACGGGGGCCTTGAGTAGAACAAATTTTTCAATCTGTTTTTGAGCCGTTGCTGCTTCGTACCATGTGAAGTCAATTCAAAGCAGGCTCCTTTCCAGCTAAATCTGACACCAGGAAATGTTCTTTTTCTCCCCATTTGCTTCCTGCCGTCCTGGCCCTGCTGCAGGGCAGCTCCATGCCGAGCAGCCCATGCCTCCTGCAGCAGCATGGCTGTTGGCTGGCTCCCTCTCTGCTTTCCTCCCTGTCCACAAGCTATAGCTGCGTCACAGCTCCTTTATTTACCCCCCATGCCTGAATCTGGTCCTGCTGCCAGGTCTCCTTGGTTTTTTTGGGAAGCCCAATATTACTGGGTTTCTCCTCAACAGCCTTCAGCTCCTGGAGTCCAGCAATGCTGCAGGATGTCCCCAGCTTTTAGCAGCAGCACTGAAATATCTCCAGCCCTGTGCCCTCCCCAGTGCTGGAGACCTCTCCTAATCACCAGGGCAGGTCCTTCCCTGAGATGAGCTTGCATATCCAACTCTGGAATGAGAGCAAAAAGGAATTCCAGGGGATTTCCAGGGGGTGACCAGTACTAGCTGCTGCTGCTTGCTTAAAAAAAACCCACTGCTTGCCCACACTTCCCAAGTTGAGTGGGGCTCCTTGCTGCATGGGCAGCAGCAGTCTGTTGATGAAGTTTGGTGGTGGTTAGGTGAGGCTGGTGTCTGGCCAGCACCAAGCTAATGGGCTTCCCTTGGCAGGACATGCCACACCACCTGCACCCTTTATATGGTAAGGTATGCGGCACGCCAATGCACTGAGCATCTCCAGGCTCTGCCGCTCTTCCTGCATTAATGACTTGAGCCTTTGCTGGCAGGAGCAGCCTGGTGGGCTGGCAGCCACGGCCCCACTCCTCTCCAGCACCCACGGCACGGTCATCGTGCTCATAGTCAAGCGCTGGCACGTTGCATGGTCTTGTGTCACACCGCTCTGCTTTGAGGGTGGTGAGGAGATACTGCTTTTCAATTTCATCTCACATTTGAAATGTACATTTTTATATTAAGTTTTTACTACAGGGAATTATTTTTAATTATAGTGAGCTGGAAGATGATAAAATAAAGTTCAGTAAGTGAGACCTGTGTTGAAGGAGTCATGGAAACCATATCATAGGAGTGGAAAGACGCTCCTAGGACACCCAGTATTGTTCCCATGAAACAACATATCTTAATGTAAAGAAAATAATAGTAATTAAAGCTGTTAATCTTCTGCTTTTAATGAAGGGAAAGGAGGAGAACTGAGTATCTCAGGGGCAAGATCTTGAAGCTTGTAGATTTTTGCGCAGGGAGGTGGCAGAAACTCCCTGCCTGGAGATGCTCAGTTTTTAATGGTGCAAAGGTTTTATTGAGCCTGTTGTCCTGGCCTTGGGACATCACCAATGAGCAAACAGAATACCTGTGTCCTTTCCATCCTTTGCTTTTTTGACCAGGAGAAGCCACCCACCGGCAATACCTGCTTGGCTGGGACAGGGCAAGAGCGAGGGCGGTTGTGAATCAGCTTCCCAACCCAGTCTTGCGTACAGGATGGTGGTCATTTATAGTGACCTGTGGCATGACCAATCAATCATACAGCTCACTTATGAATTCTTTGACACTGTTATTTAAAGTCCCCACGGTGGCCCGGTGTATCTCATTTATTAAAAGCCACGACCTCTGACGCTCTCCTACCATCCTCCATCTCCTAGAAGGGATGTGTCTAGAGAGGGGAGGAGGGCAGAAACATGCAGGATGGCTTTTTCCACCACGGTCCCAATATTGCTGCTATTGGAGTGTGGACTGTTAGGTTTGCCTCCCTTTGAAGCTCGTGATTGACATCCTGAAAAGTAAAATTTGACTAAAAAGTCCTAAACCCTGTTAGAATAATGATCTGCAGTGCTGAGTCCTACGCTCTGGAGCTATTAATTATTCTTAGCATCTTGTTGCACCTTGAGCTGCTTCTAATCGTATTGTGAAAAGAGGTGGAAACAGCAAAGAAACCAGGGGCTTTGCTGGGGCAGAGTGCCCTTCCACAGTAGCTGATTAATTAAAGTATTCACATGAAATGGTGCCTTGATTATTTTTTAAGGTAACAGCCGGAGGCAATGCCGAGACTCTCTGACTGGACACAAACCAGACGCCGGGGGTGCGTGGGGGTCGCTGTGTGGTTTAGATCTGATGAAAGGCAGGAAATGGGAAAATCTGGCAAATCTCCCTGGCTTGACTTAAGGGAGCCTCTTGACTTTTGCTGGAGTGCATTTTTTGTGCTGTAATGGCCAAGTGGAAACTTAGACTCGAATCTGAGTCTGAGCACTGGTATGCTTAGCTGGCTTCTTGTGCACAGCGGTGAAAAAGAAGGAAAGGTGCTTGAGAATCACAGCCCCTGAGGTTTAACTGTTGCTGCCCTCTGAATTTCTTTGCTCTACCTTATGGCAGAGGAGCCTGTAATGGCAATGGTAGCTTTTGCCTTGCCTTTTATGCGGTGTCTTGCTATTTGTATTCTCTGTTTCCCTTCCACTACCCAAGTGAAACCATCTCTTGTTCCTCAGAAGCCAGTGGCGTTTCATTAGCTCAAACTAATTCAGAATCCTGTGTGGTTACTTGAAAGTAGATCCCGTCAACCTGTGTTGTACAAGAGCATTGCGTTTTCAGAAATAGAAACCAATTAATCAGCAGTCCCTTTCACCTCTTTTTATGGGGCTGGGGGGTCTTTTAAGCCAGGCTAGTCCTTCACCACTACCCCTGCCGAAGGGGAGTGATGTCCTAGCAGGTAAATGCTCAGGTCCCAGCCCATAAAGAGAATCTCCTACAGACCACCAACTGCAGGAACAGGCCCTTAAAAGGAGTACCAAGAAGCAGTATTTTCAGGGAATTAAGCTAATGGCTGTTAAATTGTAACCTATGGGCTGTTGTTTTAGTTTTTCTTGTGCTTCTTACCCCATGCACCTCTCAGGTGGCGTGCGAGCTGGTGTGCCGTGGCACGTGCTGTCGAGCCGGGTGGTTAAGATGCCATTGTAGTGTGACTGTGGTTTTTGTAGCCTCCATTAATTTAATTTAGCTTTATATGTTCAGACTATAATCGATTTTTATGCTACTTTAATAAGCAAATTTATGCTATCAGCATGCTAAAGGGACTCATCATTCACAGCTTCCCAGTCAACCCACCATTTTCTGTCCAAGCCAAGTGCTCAGCTGTCCTGCATTCCGTAACTGCTCTGCAATTCCCAGCTGGCATGCTGACCTGCACCGGGCAGGCGCGTGGCCCTCGCCTATGCCAGCCCCTGGAAGTACTCCCTGGAAAGGGACAAGCAATTGCCTGTCCCCAGTCATCATGCAGGCTGACTCAGCTTGATCACCAAGAGTTGTTACAGCAGATACAGCTTTCTGTTTCCTCCTTGTGAGAAAGACAAAGCCCGTGTTAGAAAATGCCAGAGCATGGGTTGAGTTTAGTATCTGCAAGCCAAAGACTGGTGGGAATTGCTTTGCTTTCTTACTCAAAGTGCAGCTCACCAGGGTATCTCCTCTTTTTCCTCTCTCCTCACCTTGCAGGAAGATTTGCCTTCACTGTAAGTGCTCCCAGGAAGAGCACATCGTAACAGTTATGCCTCTGGAGATGGAGAAGACTGTCACGAAGCTCATGTTTGACTTCCAGAGGAATTCCACTTCTGATGATGACTCGGGCTGTGCCTTGGAAGAGTACGCATGGGTTCCCCCTGGCCTGAAGCCTGAGCAGGTAATGGTGACACCACCTGGTTACCAGAAATAAATTGGTTTAATATGCTCTTTGGAAATAGTTGCCTTGATTTTCCTCCTGGGGGTGCAAGCACTTGTTGCATGTGGCTCTGTTTCTGGGTGCACTATGGAGGCTTGCAGAGACAGGTCTGGTCTGAGTGCACTAATGAAACAACAGAGATGTGATCTTTGCAGGGCTTGTGTTTTTCTACATCTTTAGATGTAATTGCTAATTGAGACGGAGGGAAACAAAATACTTCCCAGGTGGGGTTTGTTGTGGTTGTGCAAGGGAAGAGATACTGAGCTGTCTACTACCATTTCATGGGGGGAACTAAGTGGTGGGGCTCCAGCATCATGGACTTGATGCTCATACTCTGCCCTCCTGGACCACTCCGCTCCGCATTAAGTCTAGGGCAGAGAGTCAGAGCTGGTAGATGACTCTAAAAACAAAGCAAAGTCTTTGGGGTTGAATTTTTCAACCATGATGTTTATGCTTTTCCTGGAAACAACTGCTCAAATGAAGCTCAGGTCTCTTGGAACAGGAATTGAATGGGATGGATTAGACCTTGGCATGCTGTCTCTGTGGAGTGCACGTTGATTTCTGCTTCTTACAGTTTACATGATTTGTTTGGTTTTTATGCTGATCTTTTTTTACGTGTTCAGCTCAGAACTTAATTTGCAGAGGAGATTGCAAAATGAGCTTAGTATTGATAATTGCTATGGCAATCATTTTAAACCGTGTAAGGAGGCTGGGAGAGGGTGGAAAGCTTTCATTCTGAGTGTTGTAGTTGCTGTCCTTAAATACTGTGTTTTCCTGAGCTTTTATTCAGAAGGGCTTAGGCATTTCCTGAAATATTTTGGCACCGCCCGTAGGCTGTAAATATTATCTGTCTGATGAGAGAAAATCCAGTTGTTTGGTTTTGGGTTTCCCCCCCCCCCCCTTTCTTTTTTTCTTGTCATTACAAGCCTGGCTCAGTGCTTGCTTGAAACTCCACGGCACCATGTGTTTCATTTGGTGCCATCCAACCTTGCAAATCGGGCAGCAGCCTTGCTTTCCATCACATTCCATGTGTCAGAGGCTCCCTTCGTGCCTCCCAGGAGGTACAAGACATAGTGCATGGAGAGATACAGATGGTCTTGAAGTAGCTGTGCTGGTCCTGCATGGACAGAAATCAGTTAGGTTCCTTCCAGTTGAAGGACTGTACCCAAGCTGGTGCCACCTGCTCTCAGCACCACCTTCTGTCCAGGCATGTCAGTGGCTTCTGGAGTCCATGTGTTCCTATAGCTTTGGGTGAAAATACAGAGATTTAGTGACAGGGTGGTACCTGACTGGGTAGACGTTGTCTCTGATGAGTGTAGCATGGCATGGACAAGCGTTGAAACCTACTTCCTGGATGCTTCTTTGATCCCTTGGGCACTTTGTAAGAAATAGCATGCCACCAGGGAGTTTGGGATACTCAGGAGAAAAACAAAAGACCATTAGCTCTAGCAGTAGGTGCTGCCATCCCATGCATTACCCAGGTTGATGTATTTTTAGGTTCCTCCAGCATCTGTTTCTTGCAGAGGTCACGGTGCTCCTGGATACAGACACCCGCTCTCTAATTACACTCCTCTGTCTGCCTTGCTGGGTCTTTTAGCAGATTTGCCACTTCAGACCTGTCTCTAATCACCATGGAGATGAAGAGCAGCCGTAAGCAGAGCCTAAGACAGGCACTGAAATCCTTCCAGCATAGCTTGTTCACCAGCCCTTTTCGGGACCTTTCACGCATCAGATGAGCCACTAAGGACACAAAAGCAAGGTGTGACTTCTCTAGGCTGTGCAAGAGCCATGATGCAGGGCTGGGGGTTGTCCCCAGTGTAGAGCAGCACCCTGATTTTCTCCAGGAGTTACCACATGCCTAGGGTGTCGCAGGGCTGGGAGGTGCCCCAGGGTGCAGGAGGGAGTTTGCCTCCCACGAAGGGTAGGAGATACCTCTGCAGTAACCTGCTGGAGCAGTGCAAGCCTGCAGACAGACATGTGGCTTTCTGGTCGATGAGTCAGGCATGCGTACGTGATGTGGAGCCTCTGGAAGGCTGATGTCTGCCGTGGAGCAGTTGGTGGGTTGTGCTCCAGCTGAGGACACTGCTGTCAGGCTGGGCTGAAAATACAGGTTTGCAGGCAGTGGTTTTTTTCTCTGCCTTCTGCTGTTTCGCTGTCATATTCCTTTATGAAACAGCTGAAATGAAACTTTTCCTGCAATATTCTGCTTTATTAAAATCTCAGTGCGGCATATGATCTGGGGAGGTAAGTAGTCCCCTGAAAGACTAATGCAGCTTTCTTATTATACTTGGACGACAGCCTTCCTACCTTGCTGTTCTTGGGAGACAGCGTTCACATCTCACTCAACACAGCAATTTACAGGATTTCGGGGGCGGAGGGGAAAATTGGCCAACAAACATGACATCGTTTTTTGGCAGTTTCCATAGGTCATTTCAGAATTTGGAGAGTCCCTTCCAACCCATAGCTTAAAATATTAAGTATCATCTACAGGGGGATCAACCCAAACTGAGAAGGTCTCACTGGATTCCCGGACACTAATTCAGACATCAGCTGGTCTGTGGTATGTCAGCTAAGTGAAAATCATGTTGGTTGCTTAATGCCCACTGCTTGAAGAGAAAGAAAGCATTGATCTGGTGTTTACACAGATTGATCCAGTACAGGTAATGATCCAGACGTTGCACTGAAGAGCGGGGCTAAAAGTTGTCTTACCGAAGTTAACTTACATTGTGGCTCATCAGCATGCAGGGCTACAAAGTGCTTTACACAACAGCCATAAATATTACACATTTCTGACTGTGTTTGTAACACAAGGATGAAGATAGTACTATATAAACCAAAAAGTTATAATAACGCTGCATAAGGTATGGTAAAAATTCATCTGGAAAACTGGCTAAAATTTATGATGTCTCTGCCTAAGAAAGAGGGGTATAAAGTGGAAGGAGACTGGAAGTGTTATTTCATTGAGGAGCCGAGAAGAGCTTGGTTTGTTCAGCCTAGCAAATCGAAGGGTTATGATCATTCCCTATGCATTAGAGGAGGAAGAACAGTTACTCAAGCTCCAACTTTGGCACAAGAACATAGATATAAACTGGCTCTGAATGCATTCAGGCAGGAAATTGGAAGAGGTTTCAAACCATCAGAGGTGTAAGGCTCAGTGGCAACCTGCCAGCCGGGAGAGCGATGGGTAAGAACCCACAACTGAGCTCCATAAATTACAACGTGATTAGAAAATGTGGTTCCTTGTAATAGCAGTCAGCTACACAGGATGGCCAAGAGGCTCCTGTGGGCTTTAATCCCACTTGGATTGGGCCTCAATGGGAAGTTGTTTTGTGGCAGAAGAGGGACTTTCTCTTCTGGAGGATACAGAAGGGAATGGGAGAGGTGTCTGTATGCAGGCAAGGCAGAAGCTTGGGATGCAGGCTTTGAGAAATGCTCTTTATCCTGCCTGCCCTCCGAAAGTCGGATAAAGAAGTAAGTGTGAAAGTCCTGAAATGGGCAAACACCAACAGAAACTTGTCCTCAGCAGAGCAAAATCCCACACCCAGCTTGGATGCAAAGACGGAGGAAGGCGATTTTGGGAGCCAGTTTGTCTGCTGGGGCTGGCAGTCCGACAGCTGATCCTCCTTGCGCTGACATAAGTTTGAGGGCAGATGCTTAAAAATAAGTACTTTTATGATGTGTTTTTCACATTTTTAGGCAAGGCATGTGTAAATACATGTGAATGCGCAGCTTTGAATTCCTCAGGCCTGCGGTTTGGAGAAATCCATAAGGGTTATAACGTGCCAGCTTGAATTTCTGAATACAAGGGATTTTTGAGGATTCCTGTCTTCATTGTGTCTCAATAATAGGAGCAGCTGGTTATGGGCACAGATTTCCAATTAAATGAAAAATGGGGCTCTACTTCAGCTGCGGTGCGGTTTTCTGCATGGCTCTGGTCTGCCAACATTCAAGACCCTTGTATGTGCCATAGAAGCTTACTTTATTCCCTCTTGCTGTCAGCACAGTTGCTCTGATTGAGTCCCTTAAAAAAATATGAAAATCTCGTCTGACTTGAAATTAGTAGCACGAAGGGTCAGGGGACCATTTTCCTCTAAGGCAGCCATTAGAGCTTGGATCCTGAGCTTTGCAGTGCAGTGTGAAATCTGTAGCTGTCACTGGGAATTTTTTCAGGGGCTGCTGCATGTGTTGATTCCTGTTCTGGATCTTTTGCAAGACCTATAGCAAGGGCCTGGGTTATGAAACCTCCAAGCTTCATCAGTTGCTGTTCAGGTCACAAAGTGAGGAAAGGAGGGCAGAGATGAGCCTCCACTGAATGTGCATTTACACCTTACCTAAAGATACTCACTTTCACCACCTTGCTGTGGTAGAAGGTATGTTATCTGGGCCAGTTGTCTCTTGGGGACGTGTGCCTCACTTCTGCCTGTGTGTCACCATCGAGTGCATTTTACCTTCTTGTCCTTCCTCGAGCCGTGTAAGTTCGGCCAAATGTTTCACCCCTCAGGAGACTGAAGACTTGAATGCGACAAGGAAGGAGCAAGACCAAAGGAGCCCTGTGCCCCACACTTGCATAGTAACAGAGAGCAGATAAGTTAATTTTTGGCCAGGTAAAGGGAGGAAAAAAAATCCACATGAAGAGCTTTGCTTTCCTTGGTAGATCCTAATCCAGAGAGCACAGCTTGCTGGATGGGAAGCCAAGGGTGCCGAAGAGGAGGTCTAACTCATGTACACGGTGCCAGAAGCTGCAGCCACCTCTAGCCCTTACCCCCTGGGACACATGCATGCTGTGGTATTTTATCCAAAACCTGCGTTTCAGCACATTTTTAAAAGCTCTCCAATTTCACTTGGAGGTAGTGGTAAGTCCATCACCTCCCCAGTGAACTCTTTCAGGATCTAAATAGCCTCACGGTTAGCAGCTCTTATTTCAAGGCTGGAGCTGTCTAAATCCAGCCTCCAGGCATCAGACCATGCGGAATGCTTATCAGCCAGATGGAGCAGCAATCCCCCACACGAAATGCTTTTCTCCCTGTGTGTGATGCCTGTGCTGCATGACTTGGGGGCATCTGGGGTGGCTTAGGAGGTCCTGGAGCTATTCCTTCTGCCCTGCAGCCAAGCGGATGGAGGACATGTGAGTGCATCCCAACCTGTGATGAAAAACAAAACAAAAACAAATTATGGCAAAACCACATGTCTGGGCTTGTGCTCCATGTCTGTGTCCTGGGGTGTTCACCTGATCTTTGTGAGCCAATGGGAGCTGTTACAATTATTTAATCCTTGAAAACAGTCTTGTTATCAGGGAGGGAATCAGTTGCTTTTGGTGGGCCACAGGAACAAAATCACTGACCAGACAGGGTTTGCTTGGTTCTTAAATTTGAAGTAGCTGTGTGGTGGGCAGCAGAGGTGAGAGACAGGGTAAGAGCATGGAGTGGAAAGAAAACAGAGAAATCCCAGACTACATGATGTAAAACTTGTCCTGGAGCTTTATTTCAGTGCACAATTACAGCTTTTTCCTTGTTGCAGCATTATTCTGCTATGCTACCCCCGTGCCTTATAAATGCAAGAGCATTTTAAGTAGCAGACCCAGGGGGAATTATCAGCTATGATCAATGCAGCAGATGATGGTTATAATTGCTGGTGCTCAGGGGGCCTCTGAGCAGCGAGAGTGGCTCCGCTGGTCAGTACCTCGCAGCACAAAGACCACTCTCAGAAGCTTTTGAAAGCGCTGTTTCAGGCTTCTTTTAATCCAGATTCGATTTCTGCTTAAAAAGGAACTATCATGGCATGCAGTTTCACAAGTCTGAAACTTGTGGATTCACGGCCTTCATTCAAATGTTCTTCTTTGATGCCAGCAGGAAGCAATGTTTCCGCGGGATCTCTTACAGACCAAGAACTGCTCTGAAGGCTTGGCAGGAATGGATGTCGTCCTCGACTGGTGAGCAGCGACACTCAAACAACTCGGCTGCCGTTAGCCGTGGGAGGGAAGCGCATGGAGAGATGCAGAGTGTGCCAGAACAAATAGCACTTAGGAAAAGTTTTTCCTTTGTTCCTTGCCTTTGTCCCTGTGACTCGGGAGCGGGATTGTGAGAACAAACCCAGCATTGCGGGATGCCGGACTGCCCGGCGCCGGGGATTGCATCTGCCTCCCACTGCCATGTGCCGGCACACAGGCATGTTGATGGATCTGGGGGGTGCTAGTGGTCTTCTCTCATCCAGGGCTGCAGGGTCTTATGGAGAACCCAGCTCCCTCCTTAAGTACGTGCCTGACTGCATCCCCATGCTCAGCAGACCCAGCTGGCAGCTCCCACTCTGTTTGGGAGCATCTGGCCTTGCTGCGAGGATTGTTTTGCTTCAAGAAGTAAGTAAGCGCTTTGTATCCAGGGGGAAGGAGGACGTGCCAGGCTTGGGCCAGAGCACACTGAACCCGTTTCCCAGTTTCACACGTGCCATCATCTGTGGAGTTTGTGTGTGAGCCGGCGTGTACCGGCACTTCCAGCAGTTTGCAGAGACGTTGAGAGGGTTATTTGCGTGTGGCTTGTCTGGTGGTTTGTTCTTCCCCTTCACTTTTCCAAGGGAGGCCAGTAGGGATGAAATACCGAAGACACGAAGCTTACTTTCTCACTTGAATTTAAGTGCTCGGTGTAAAAGATCATTTCATGCCTGACGTGTGGTTCAAAGCCAGCACTGGGGAGGAGCGGGCGAGCTGCAGGAGCAGCCCCGCTTGTCCGGGCCAGCAAAGGCTTGTCAGAGCCGCTGTCCGCCTTCCTCCCCTGCAGCCAGAGCTTGTTGGGAGCTCGCAGATGGTGAGCTGGGGGACAGGGCCATGAGTGAGTGTCCACACTCACGTGCGCTGGCAGCCACTGCTCCGCACATCATTGCCCAGGCAGCTCTGCACGCCGGCATGGTGCATCCCAGGATGGCTCGGGGTGGATTGCTGGGGATGTGGGACCTGGCATGGTCCCAGGGGACCACGATGCTATTCCCAGCATGGGGAGGATGTTGGAGAGTGCCGGCATGCCTGGATTTTGAACAGACTCCACTGCATGCGATGAGCTACTGTGCTATGCCTGAGCAGTGGCTGACCCACCAAGGTCCCCTTTTTGGTGACATAAGCACTCAGGTGCTCTGCAGCACACAGGTCAGCAGGGCTGCTCTTGCAGGGCTCTTCGCAAAAGCCTTGCCAGCTGGTTTTGCAGTTTGTTTGGTTTCATGAAAGCCAGGCGGGACTGCCCAGCTGGATGTGCTGGAGCTGTTACGGCTGAGCAAGTCAGCACCCATCAGCTGAGCTGCGCCTGGCTGCCACACACTCCTTTGTAGTCCATCCCAGCCGTACAGTCATCCCCAACAGCCCGGTTTGGTGGGTGCTTTCCATAGGGGTGTTGTACTTAGGGTGAGTACAACCCAACGCTGCTTCCCACCAGCAATTCATGGCATAAAAGGCATGGTATTTCCTCTCCGCTTCCTTTAATTCATTGATCAAAGAGATCCTTCTTCAGTGGCTTAAATTCACAGGTTGCTTGCAAGCTTTTCCTTTTGGGAGAAGGTGTAAGATGTTGCTCACAAAGGTTGGGGGTGTGGGTTCTGTTTTGGGTCACCCCTGGGACCTCCAGGAGAAGCGGCAGTCCTGCCTCTATTTAGCAGGGACAGGGAGGCTTGCAAACTGTCAAAGCTAAACTGGAAACACACCCCAAACCTAGGAAGACTGCAGAACACAAAGGCATTTGTAAACTAATATAATTACTTTCCTCAGTGCCTTTGAATAAAGTTGGCTCCACTTTAAAGGCTTTTCCCTACCCTTGTTTTACATTATGTTCTTTCCTTTCTCCTGGTTTCTTTCTTTCTTAATTTCTATCTTCTCCCCTGTGCCCTCCCCTTTTAGCTCGAAGCAGTTGACAATTTCCAAAGTGTGTACCAGTTTTTGTTAGCAAAACCTGGCGTTTGGACATTTTCCCTTTGAAGGTGAGAATAACACCCTGGGAAGATGGGTATCTGCTGTGCCAGGTTCTCGCAGCACAGAGCCTGTCCGAGCGCCTGAGAGACCTCCCTGGGGCAGGATGGGGCTTGCCCAGCCAGCATGCCACAGCACCCACAGCCAGCCTGGCTTCCAGCACACTGGCCAGCCCCTCCACATGGCATCGGGGCCCCCAATGCTGTCTGAAGCCTTATTGTAACTCAACCTGATGTTGTCTGTGTTCCTCTGGGCTTTCTCCCATCCAGATGTGAGCAGAGGTCAGAGAAAAGAAGGGCAAGTGGGGAAGCAGGATGAAACCTAGCCTGGCCCCCATAAGTGGCTTGTGCGTGTAATGATGCTTATTAGGATAATCATGGACAGAGCAGATCTGTTGCAAGGGGAAACAGCAAGGTGTGGAACCACTGTGTTGTACAGCACAAGTATTTAATAATAAAACAGTTAAAGATAGCACATGATGTAGAAGGGATATGTTATCCACCCTGGGTCGTTGCCCCATGCTGTTTTCCTTATCTGGATGCAGCTCATGTTGCAGAGCCCATAAGGTCAGGGAGGAGCTGCCTGCTCATGCTGGGGGGTCTGTATCAGTCCCTTTGGCTGCAGTGTCCCTGCAAGGCTCACTAGCTCCAAAGGCTTGTGTGTGCTCCAAAGCCAGGCTGGATGGAGGAGGAGTTATTTGCATAGAAAACAGTGACCTTTTTATACAAAAACAAAGCGCAGACTGAACGGTTTTGTTTTCCAGTGAGTTAATATATTCTGCCAAATTTATCTGAAAATCCCCCTCCCCTCCTTTGTTTCCCCTTGTTGAGCACCCAGGCTGAGCTGCGCCAGCCCCACCACCTGCCACTCGCTCGTGGGGTAAGAAATGCTGTTGGTGCTGAGCACAGAGACCAGGGATGCTGGCAGACTGTGACCCCATCCCTTCTGAGCTCAGCTCCTACATTAGGGAAGCCAGGCACATCCCATAGAGAATCAGTGATGAATGAGACAGTGTATTTGCACAGGCCTGGACTGATATCAGCCTGGGAAAGGAGCATCTTTTTGCTCCTCACCTGCACTCTGGCTGGACCTCATTGGATAAGAGTGATGCCCCAACTGAAAAGATCTCTGCGTGCCCCTGCTTCAGATTTGTCCTCAGGAGGTATGGTGGGTGTAGAGGCAAAAGCAGAGGAAGGCATTGATGGGTGTAAAGAATGGGTTTTGTTCACACAAGATGTCCCATAGGATCTGGGCAAGGACTGGCAGCTGCCTCCACTCCATCCCCTCCATGAGCACCCCTGCAGAAGGTCTCCTGATGCAGATCCAAAGCAAACCCTTTCAGGTTATTTCGGGCAACAGAAACACAGGTTGGAGCCTGTTGTATTTATTTTGTTTTGCTTTTCAAACCAAATTGCCCATCCCTGCTGAGCTATGTTACTCGTGTGTGATGGGAGCCAGTTCCCGTGGACCTGCTGAGACTAAATAGAAAACTTCCCAGCGGAAGCAGGAGCAGAGCTGGGCACGTGCTTCCCAGTGCATTAGGCTCTGGGGAGGCAGCACCTGAAGGAAAAACTCACATCCCAGCTTTTTGCTCAGGGTGAGCATCTTGCAGCTCAGGGACCAGAACAGCCTGATGGAATTTGGCAGTTCTTCAAAAAAAACCCCAGTCATTTCTAGTATCCACCAACTTCAAGGACTTAGTGGGCAAAATATCTTCATTGCAAGAAAAGATACCCAAACCGACCAACTTGAGTGCAGGGAACGCGAGCAGCACATCCACACCTGGGGAATTTGGCTGCGAGAAGTCATCGGGCGCCTGTACTGGTGGGGAAGGCGTAGCGTGGCAGTGCAGTAGCCTTGCCAGCCTGGTGACGGGTATGCAGCCAGGGCATCACAGGGAGAGCCTCAGCTATATGCTTTGCTATGGACTGGCTGAATGAACTCAGGGAGCTCATGTAATGTTGCTATGCCATGAACAGTCTTTTCCAGTGTATATATCCACTACTTCATGTAATGTCATAAGAATTTAAGCGTTTTTTTAATGTGCTTTGATGTCCCTGGATGAAGGATGCTCTATAAATGCAAAGTAAGTATTCTAATGTACGTAGTTTGTTTTCTTTTTAACATAACAAAATCCTTAGCAGCCTTTCTTTCTTTCTTTGACAGTTTCCATAGCTGGTGGGTCTGTTTCTGCTGTGCCTTAGGAAAACAAATTTAGGGTTTCACGGCAGCATATGCTCAGTGTGTTCCTCAGCTTTGTGACCTGAGCAGTTCCCTTGTCATCAGCATTGCAGAGTTACGGGTGGAAATCTGCTAAAAATCTCCCTTTCCACAAAACCTGATGATGGGAAAGGTGGATGTTAGCGTCTGTTTGGGAAGGAACCATAAATTGAGAGAAATGATTGCAAGCCATGGAGCAGTTCTGCTCACAGGTAGCTCTGAGTGAGACCAGAGAGTGAGCTAAATGCAAAGTAATTCTTCCTGAATCATGCTGGTTTTGGGTATTTATTCTGGAATAAGAAGTGGTTTCTTCCTGTTAAAGGTAACTCCCTGTATGAAGCACCCCTTGCAGCCTGTGAGCCCCATTACCTGCCTCTGCATCCCCATCCCTCCCGGTGACCCACAGTAGCTTGTCATCCCGCAGATGCTATGAGGTTGTGTGGGCAGAGAGGGTTTCTCTGGGGAAAGCCAGTCCAGGTGGTGCAAAGCCCAAAACATGCAGTGAGGCAGAAAGCTGATCAGAAGCTGCTCCAAAGCAAGTGTGGTTTGGGAAGAGCCCTGTAAAAGCTGCAGGCAGCACAGCCGCTCGGAAACGAATTGCTGCCGTGTCTGAGAGCCAAGGGAGCATCTTGGGGTTAAACCCAGCATGGCAAAGGTGCAAAGCTGTATGCGTGGGGAGAACAGTTTGCATCTTTCTAGATGAGTACAGATTTAAGGAAGCCATCCAGCCCCCTGCTCCTGCTCAAGCAGCCAGAGGCATCCGAGGCAGCAGAGGCTCCCGATCCCAGCCAAGCAGTAAGAGCTTTCCCTTACCTTTCCCTTCTCCTGCTTCTTCCCAACCCATTCAGCATCACCATGGCTGTTTCAGAGCCGATGATCCTCAGCCAGTGAGTCCCATCCTGGTGCCCAGCCCGGCCCTGGAGTGCACGTCCCAGGCGTGGCAGTCAGAGGAGAGACACCGGGGTTTGGGGTGTGCTTCCTCTCCGGGCTGCCACCAGCCTCATCCAGCGCCAGGGCATGCCGTGCCCCACCACGCTGCCTCTTTAATAGCTGACTTTAATTACACGCTCCGAGACGAGAAAGAAAAACCCAAGCCTTCCAACAGATGGTTATCTGCTGTTTATTTCCACAAATCGCTGCAGAAAAAAGCCTGGAGGGTTTTGATGGAGGTGGAGGCTGAGATAGCCAGCAACACGGACGCTGCCGGGGCACAGCCTTTTTAACTTCCCTGCCAAGGCAGGTGCCGACACATCCCCACAGCCAGCAAAACATGCTAACGCTATGGAGGCTGACCGAGCAAACGGTAACGAGCTCCGCCGCTGCACCAGGGCTGCCACCTGTCTTCTCTCGGTGGACAAAAGGCACTGCCACTGAAGCGGCACATGGCTGCGTTTCCCTGCTTGAAATCGCTGGGAAAGCCCGTCACTTGCTGTCTCACAGGGGGGTGGCTGCTGGCTGGGCACTGGCTCAGGCCAAGGAGCCCCTCTGCAGCCCTCTCTCTTGCTCCCTTAGGTGCACCAGTACTACAGCTGCCTGCCGGAGGACAAGGTCCCCTACGTCAACAGCCCAGGAGAAAAATCTCGCATAAAACAGCTTTTGCACCAGCTGCCGCCCCACGACAATGAGGTTAGTACCCAAAAAGTTTCCTCGGACGCCCCTCAGGGCTGTGGGAGGGGAGGGCACGCACCTCCTGGGGCTGCTCTTGGAAGCATGGCTGGTCCTTTCTCAGCCCTTCCAGCTTTTCGGGGTGGGGGTGGGGTTACTTGGAGTTTGACTATGTTGCTCTGTAAGTGCCGTATTTTCTTGCTGCTTGGATTGTGCTGGAGGTGGGGAGGGAGTTGTTTGTTTCTGAGGTTAAAACATTTTTCATCATCTTCCTTCGGTTCTCTGAAATGAAATCATTTTTGCAGCCCTTAGAGGCCAAAGCTGTGTTAGAAGTGTCTTGAAATGCTGTTGAGATCAGCTAGAGCCAGATTTGAAGTTGCAAAAGCCTTTTCCCAAGTGCTGCTTCCGACTCGCCTTGGGAGCGGGAGTGCGTGTGCCAGGCAGGGGTTGCACTTGGGCTGAGCTGGGAGAGCCTGGCAAGCCGGGGGTTGAGTCAAGAGACCAGTCAGAGCAAATAAACCTTCTTACATCTCAGAAGAAAGATGTGAGGCAGCAAAATGGATCCGGTCTTTGACATCCTGTTCTTGCCAGTGAGAGCGTTAGCTTATGGTATCCCACAAAATTTCCCTGTGTAAACAACAAAAAAGTAATTTTCAAGCTGCTTTCCGAAGGAGCTGCTCTGGGAAATGCATGCAGGTAACTTGTTTGATCTAGGTCAGATTTTAACGAGTTTGCCTGCATGTGGCTGGGTGCCACAGGCACAGCGTGGGGCTGCCAAGCACAGGGGGGAGCTCCAGGCACCGGGCAAGGGGCTTCTTTCCGTGCACCCTCAGCTCCAACCTGCCTACCTGCCTTCTCTGGCAGCTGCTGGAAACCCACAGCCTCCGAGAGCTGAAGAACGTAGTGATGGATTCACAGGAAGGCTGCTACTGCAGCTCGTGCTGTTGGAAGCTGGAGGCATTAGCCTGCGTGTGTTTTCTGCAACCTGGCAGGTTTTGCATCCAGTTCCCCTTCATGCTCAGGTTGAAAAATTCAAGGTGTGTTGTTTGCTTACATGAAGGATCCTGCTCAGCTCCATGAGCTCACTCCCCAGTGTTGCAGAGGCTGGATCAGGCGCTGGTGCTACATGTGGCCACCTTGGCTCTGTCGTATTCTCCACTGAGATGCAACCAGCCAAGAGCTAAGCCTGCAGGATGACAGTAGCCAGGGAAACCTGAGAGTTTTATAATCTTTGGGGAAATTGCATAATTTGTTGTTTGTATCCTTTTATTTATTACCTTATTACCTTCCAACACAGAGGTTTTGCGTATGTGCAAACTTGACCCTACGCTGGAAGTTCCCAAATAGCCTGAACTCCAGCATTTACACAGGGAAAACAGGCTGCGCTCCTGGAGTGCCAATAGAGTGTTTGAAGCTGACATAAGACCTCTGCCACAGGGAGAAAACCATCGGTCTCATGGCTGGGTCTGGGTACGACTCAGAGGACCCAACTTTTTAGACTTTCCTACCAACTTAGTACCCGAAGAGCAACCTTCCTCCTGCCCTTTCTTCTCATCTCTACCTCTTGAAATTTTGGCCGATCCCTGGGCTCACTGAAGCCCACACAGCTGCGGTTCTCCAGCCTCCCAAGCCAAGGACAGGGTCCATTTGTGCAACCCCCTCGCAGAGGTTTGCAGAGCCCACGGGGCTGTGGCTCACTGGCTGCCCAGCTGGGGACACCCTAACACCGAGCATGGCTTGTGTTTTTTAGGTCCGCTACTGCAATTCCTTGGATGAGGAGGAGAAGAGGGAGCTCAAACTCTTCAGCAACCAAAGGAAGAGAGAAAATTTAGGGAGAGGCAATGTCCGGCCATTCCCTGTAACCATGACGGGAGCCATATGCGAGCAGGTGGGTGGCACCTGACAAACTGGCATGAGCAGGGTGGCTTTTTATTAATCACCAAAGTTAGGCGAGGAGCAGCACCTGCCCCATGCTCCCTGTGAGCACCAGGGTCCATCAGAGTGCTCACTGAGAGCACCTCCAGTAATTGAGGTGGAGCAGGTGCTTCAGCTCCTGGCCTTGTGCTGGGATGGGGCCAGGGAGCTGTTGATACCCTGGCTGTAAAACAGGGGTGGAAAGAAGTAAGAGACAGCAGAAAGCAGTTGGCTGGCGATGGGTGGCAGCGGGCTCATCCTCCCCTGTTAAACACCGGCTTTTCCAACAGTGTGGCGGCCAGATCAATGGAGGGGACATGGCCGTCTTTGCCTCGCGAGCAGGGCACGGTGTTTGCTGGCACCCTCCCTGCTTCATCTGCAGCGTCTGCAATGAGCTGCTGGTTGATCTGATCTACTTCTACCAAGACGGGAAGATCTACTGTGGCAGGCACCATGCTGAGTGCCTCAAGCCCCGCTGCGCAGCGTGCGACGAGGTAAGAGCCAGCTCACCAAGGATGCTGCCCATGGGGATGGCAAGAGAGGGTTCCCCTTGCCAGCTGGAGGGTATTTCCCTGCCATCCGGCCTGGCCTCTGCACAGAGGCATGCACACAAAGTACCATGATTTCGCTTTGCCAGAGGTTCACACAAGCTTCTCCTGGGGTTTCAGGGATGTTTAGTTGCAGTCTGCCTAGGACTGTTTTGGGAGAAGTCCTCGTCAACATGCCAGGAGCTGGGGGGGCTTTCCTGAGCATTTCAGTTACAGCATAGCCCCTGTGCTGTGTGATTTTAGCCCGGCTGTGTGTCGTGGTCCTCCTGGCTCCTCTGTCTCCCCAGAGGAAGGCTCTGGTGGGATGAGTGCCGCGTTTCCTACAAGAGAGCAGTGTCTGAATAGGCACCGAGCTGAAATGGGCTTTGAGAGAGGAGATTAACAGGCAATAGGAAGCTGAACAAATGGAACACAAAACAAATATAGAAAACCATACAGAGTTGCCTCTAAGCATTTCTCAAGTGTCAATCTCTGTTTAAAAGGCTGGTGAAGGAAATTGTTCTGGCTTTTAAAGTTATGAAAACCATAGTATGGAAAACCATATGTACTATAAAAACCCATGTCCCATCTATGCAAGCGTGTAATAGTAAATATCCAAGGCTATATGCACTTCAAATATAAAGAACATTGACGTATGTATCCAATTAAATTTGTAACGTTACCAGTAAAAAAACAACTCCTAACCATTCCGCTGGCCCCGTTTCCTTGTGGCTTAGGCTGGGTAGGTTTTTTTCATGTACTTTTTATCCTTGCAAATTCTCATACAAGTCTTTCATTCAGCTCCTTCCTTAACACACGCTTCTTCCCTGAAACCTCCGGCAGTAACTGCGAGAAGGAGTAACTGAGGAGTAAGAGGAACTGCAGGGGAAAAGCTTTTAGTGTGACCTGCGCCAGGGCAGAGAGCCAGGGAATAGAGCTGGCCCACTGCTTGCTCCCCCAGGCTGGCTTTGGGAGTGGAGATGGCACAGGTATGGGAAGCAGAGACAGCAAGGAAGCATCTGCTGTTTCACGAGTCTGCTCTTAACAGCGCTCTGTGCCTCACTTTCCCCATTGGTTTAATGGCTACTATCATTTTTATAAGCACAAGGGTGGAGTTGAAGCGATGGTGAAGAGCCAGGTAGCTCCACCTTCTCTCCCCTCCTGAGACCTGCCACTTGTCCTTGTGTTTTCACTCACCCTTTGTACTCAGGTGCCTGTTTCAGAGACTGGTAAATGCATTTTAATAAGTGGCTGCTCTGTTCTTCAGAAGTCCACCAGATCGATAGGTTGTATATGAGCATGTTTATTACCCTGATCGACCCCTCCTGCTGATGGATGTGCTTATGAGCACGTTAGCTCTGCCTTAACACTTTGTCGGCTGTGCGCTGACATGATGTAATGGATTCCCTTAGGAGGTGATGGGTGCCCCTGCCCCAAGGCAAGCCCCACCACGGGGGCCTTCCCATGTGGGATGGGAAGAAGGCTAGCTGTAAAATTTGGAAGTTGTATGTGCAAAGGGGCAGGACCACAATGCACAGGTAGGACACACAAAGGTTGGCATCCACATCCCAGGTCCCCTCTCTAACCCAAAGCCCCACGTTTGTTTTTCCCCCACCTTCCCCAGATCATTTTTGCTGACGAATGCACCGAGGCTGAAGGGCGGCACTGGCACATGAAGCACTTCTGCTGCTTCGAATGCGAGACGGTGCTAGGGGGGCAGAGGTACATCATGAAGGATGGCAGACCCTACTGCTGCAGCTGCTTCGAGTCTCTCTACGCCGAGTACTGTGACACCTGTGCCCAGCACATCGGTAAGCACCCTGCCCATGGCCCCCGGGGTGAGTGTGGTGCCAGGAGGGGAGTGGGGTAAAAACCTCTGCTGGGAAAGTTGTTTTCTGTTGTAT
This sequence comes from Porphyrio hochstetteri, assembly GCA_020800305.1. Classification (NCBI taxonomy): domain Eukaryota; kingdom Metazoa; phylum Chordata; class Aves; order Gruiformes; family Rallidae; genus Porphyrio; species Porphyrio hochstetteri. The sequence continues at coordinate 10,688,003 of CM036916.1, read as the reverse complement.
TAGGTGTTTGAGTGTGACCTGGGGCTGCGGGCAGGTCTGCCTGCAGCTGGGGTTCTGTGGCATCCGATGAGCTCGCACCCTTCTCATATCTAGCATGGTGATTTGTTTGGTTACACCACTGTGTAATCCTTTCTGTGGTTGGGGAGAGCAGCCTCAGGAGCCGTTGCAATTAGTGGAAGCTCTCTGGGGCCTCATGTAATGCCTGGAGGTTTTTTTCCCCCTTTGAACCTCACGTTCCTGTAAGCAGCCTGGTTCTTCCACTCTCATTCTTTTTCCCAGCCAAAGAATCGCATGAGTTAATGAGCTACTGTCAGGAAAGATGCTCGTTCATTAGGCATCATTGTTGTTTCTGTTTGCCTTTTTAAACCAACCTGCAGAGAGATGTTCTCACACAGAAATAACTCATCAGAGTCAATCCATGTTTCTAGAACAGTGATTGAAAGCGTACTTTATTCCGGGGGTTAGCTGTACCCCCAGCACTTGGTGTGGGGGGTGATAAAGCAGACAGGTTGGGAAGCCACCTCGCTGCTCCCCCCTATCCTGTTTGCCACTTGGCTGAGCATTAGCTCGCAAGGCGTGCAGGCAGCCCTCTCTTTGTCCGTGGTGGTGAGCTCACGTGTTCAAATAATTCATAGGCTGCAGGGAAAGGAAAAGAAAAAAACCACCCAAAACCGTTTTGCTCTTGTGCAGTGGCCAGATGGCACCGGGAGGAAGGAACAGGACTTGGAGGATGCGTTTGCTGTGACCTGCAGTGCATCCTTCCCGAAAGCTCAGCTGTAGAGCGGTGAAAAAGCAGCTGTTAACATTTCTCGCATGCTCTCTTCTCTTGAGCTTCCCCCATCTGCCGTCCTCCTTGCTGACTGTCAGTTTTTTGGGGCAAAATGCCTCTTTTTGGTGCATATCTGGACATCTCTAGCAAAGGAGGGACTTAAGGACCTCCTTAAGAGTTGCTAGGCTTGGGTTGGGGAGTGGAGGCTTCAGGTGAGGAGGCTGTGCTCCTTCCCCTGACTGCGAGGCACTGGAAAAGGAGCTAATAAAATCCCACCCACTGTCTTGTCTCACTTCTGTCCACAAGTGTAGGGCTCTGGTCTATGTATAAAAACATTTTGCTCATTATAAGGGGACAGAAAAACCCCAAGTACACCAAAGCAACTTTAGCTTGGAATAGAACGGACCGTTAACATAGCATTCATTTGAAAATTACCCATCAGCATTCAGCCCTCCCAGCAACACGGCTGCAGCGGGTGTGCAAGCCCATCTGCGTGCAGCTCCATGCCGTGCCGGCCAGCCTGCGCCGTGCACGGCATCTTCTTAGGTAACAGGGGCTTTTGCCATGAATGGCAGCTTAAATGGGTGAATAAATGTTATAATTGCAACCTCAGGAGCTTTGCTGACAGCTCTGAGCAAGACCCCTGTACCTGCAGTGGGTGCGTGCTCCAGCAGCTCCAGCCGGTGGCTGTGAGCAACACCAGGGTTTCGCTGGCGGGGGACAGGCTCTCTGCATCCATTCGTTTACTGAACCCAAGGGATAACCTGGGAAATGTGGCTGGGTGCAAGGGAAGGGGGTGAACTCAGATCCTGGGGACTGGCTCATTTTGCTCCCTTTTGGAGAAGGGGCCCCAGCAGCCAAAATGAAATTAGGATGTGGCTGCGGTAACAGCGAGGGACAAGGATGTTGTCTGCTCTGTCACATCCTTAACCGAGGCAGCACAAATTCCTCATTATGGTTCAGTTGGAAGCTTTTTATTTTTTTTTTTTAATAGGCAGCATGTTATTGCTTTGACTTCAAGGACTTTATGGAGAACTTCTTGCATTCCTTTGCTTTATGATCGGAAATATTCCCATTTAATACGAAATGGCTCGAGGCTCGGTTCTGCTGCCTTTCCTGACATTGAGTAACTCCCGAGCAAAGGCCTGCAGTCTGCAAGGAATTAGAAACAGGATTAACTTCATGTGTTGGAGAAACCCTGCTGAAGTGCTCTCAAGAGCGAGCCTGGGTGCCTGCCGCTCGTAGGGGATGCATGTGTTACGTGCAGCGTGAAGTGGTGTATGTGGGCTGACTCTGATGCTGTGTGTGTTCCTCCTTAAGGTATCGACCAGGGCCAGATGACGTACGATGGCCAACACTGGCACGCCACCGAGACCTGCTTCTGCTGTGCACAGTGCAAGAAGTCTCTGCTGGGACGGCCCTTCCTGCCCAAGCAGGGGCAGATCTTCTGCTCCCGGGCCTGCAGCGTCGGCGATGACCCCAACGGCTCCGACTCCTCCGACTCAGCTTTCCAGAGTGCACGAGCCAAAGAGTCCCGCCGCAGTGCCAAGATTGGCAAGAACAAGGGGAAAGGCGAGGAGGGGGCACACAGCCCATGCAACCAGCTGCAGGTCACCTCGAACCGCCTCTCCACTGACGTGGACCCGCTCTCGCTGCAGATGGATTTGCTGAGCCTGGCCAGCCAGACGCCGAGCCTCAACAGGGAGCACTTGTGGAGGAGCAGGGACGAGCTCTATCACTATGGGAGCAAAATGGAGCAAAGTCAGTCCCAAAGCCCTCTGCAGCTTCTCAGCCAGTGCAACATAAGGACCTCCTACAACCCCAGCCAGGTCCTGGGCTCACAGCCGGATTTATGGGCAAAACATTTCAGCAACCCAAAGAGGAGCTCCTCGCTGGCGATGAAAAGCCACGGTGGCAGCTTCATCCAGGACTGCAGAGAGGACTACTACTCGGGGAGGCTTCGCTCGCAGGAGATCTACAGCGACATGTCCAACCAGAGCTTCCCTGAGACCAGAGGAAGTCTCAAAGTCCCCAAGTATGAAGAGGAAGAGGAAGGCGGGATGCCAACCCCGCAGTGCCGCACCCGGCACCCCATCAACGCCCTCAAGTTCACAGAGGACCTGACACCCACTGAGCAGACTCCCCGTGGGTCCATGGAGTCCCTCGCGCTCTCCAATGCAACAGGTATGTCACTCCTGCTGCTGTCACCCTGTAGCCACCCCAGGACCTCCTCCATGTGATGGAGTCCCTTGTGCTCCAGGTCAGTGCCACAGCAGGTGTCTTCCCATTACAGGGATGTCTGGCAGGTTGGGGATGGCTGCTCAGAGCCACGGGCTTCCCAGCCCAGCCCTGGTGTGCACTAGCAGCCCCCTCTCACTTTGCTTGCTCGTTTCCCCAGTGCAGAGCTTTATAGATGGCTGGCCTTTATGTATAGCTCAAAACAAATGTTTCCAAGCTCTTTAATCCTCCCTTTTGTGAAGAAGGGGGAAAAAAATCAAGGCCAGCTGCTAATGCAGAGGCAGATTCCAGCCTTCAGCACTTGAAGGCCTGCTGGCAGCTGCCCTTGGGGGCTAAAAATATTTGTAAATGCTTTGAAATAGACCCAGTTATAACCCCTTTTGCATGTTACACAGTCCTCGAGCGCATGACTAGTTTAAAGAAATTCCTCCCCCCTTTATACACGGCTCTTTTCCTCCCCTTCCCCAGTCCTCAGAAACTGCAGGGAACAGCCAGGCGAGATGCTTGTCTCGTCAGGCTGAGCCCGTTTCTCCTGAGCGCATCCCAGGGTAGTATTTCTCATCCCTCTCACCCCAAACATGTTCAGGTTTCATTTCACGACCGTGGGGACCGGTGTGCGTGCACAGACGTGTCTGCGGTGGGGCTCTGGGCCGCAGCCCGGCGCTGGGGAGGCTCAGCCCCTGCACACGCCCCCCCGCGCCTGGTGCAGTTTACGTTAGGGGATGAGTTAGGGGATGAGTTAGGGGATGGCTGCACTCGTCTGTCACGGCTGTCACTTCCTTCCAAGTTGCTCAGCAGAAAGCTCGGAAAAGAAATTCCTGAGCTTGGTTTGCTCACCAGAGACACTGCCTGCCTTTTTCTTTGCCACTCTTTGGCTTTTTTCTGTTCCCACCAAGCAGTGCTTGGATTTGGGCAGGGCCTGCGCCCGCCTCCTGCAACAGGAGTCTGCCTGTCTTGCTGTCACCAGCAGCGAGCAGCCTGCAGCCTGCGAGGTGTTTGGTACCCAATCCCAAAGGCCTCCCATGGGATGCTGGCACCAGGTGGTAGGGATGCGCCGGCGAGCATTGCTGGGCCCCCAAAGAGCTGAGCGCCCCTGAAGTCAAGCTCTGTGCCTCTGCCCTGCCTGGACAGACAGGCGTGCTCTGCTACTCCTCCTCACTCCACTCCTGGGTTTCAGCATCTTTGTTTAGGGAAGTTGCCAGCCCAGTGCCAAGATGTGAAATGATCTCTGTATGCAGCCAGGATATCTCTGGTAAAGCAGGGAGGAGAGGAGAAATTAATGAGCTGGAGAAGTTTTTGCTCCAAATGGATCAAAATAGATGGAAATGGTGAGGGAGTTGGGAATTGCTCTTCAAAACAAGGTTCTCTGAAGCAAAGCCCCACATTTCCAAACCCGCTCATGTTCCTGAAAACTTCTGTTGTGTAAAACCCCGTCAGTACAAAGAGTCTTGAGCAACATCAAGTCTAGATGAGCAATCCCTGAAATCAGAAGTGGTTGTTGCGTGCTTAGGAGCTGAAGTGTAGCAAGTTATTTGGGATACAGGTCAAGAGATGAGAAACGTGGCAAGGCCTTCATATTACAGTGGAAACCATTCTGTCTTTCACTTCAGAAACCCCTTTTTACAGTGCTGGGAGGGAGATCTTCCCAAGGCATCGCTTCACCATACACAGCCAACATGCAAATTTCCTTATGGGCAGTGCCTGCCTTAACGACTCGCTTCTCCCCTGCTTTCAGGGGCAGATGCTCAGCATGATGGGGCTTGCAGTGAATTTAAGCAGTTCCTCTGCAGAGTGAGGTGATAACATTTTTATTAGCGTGCAAGATTTTAATAATTTTCTGTGCTCTGGGACCTGTCTCAGCACAGGCAGGGGGGCACTGCAGCAGGAGCAGGCAGCTCCCCCAGGCCCACGTGTGCAATTATGGAGGACACATTTATCATCCCACTTAATTGGCATTTTGAGGACAGGGAAATTTGGTGACCTGGCCCATGTGTGCAGGTCGCCTGGCAGATACCCCCATGGAGCTCCCCCCATTACAACCTGGGGATCCAGCTCATCCCACGCTCTCTGCCCTGCACACCCCAACTCTGCTTTGCAAGAAACTCCCAAACATCCGGATACAAGGTGCCTTTGAGCTTCCAAAGCTGCGCAGTTGCTCCACCTTATAAGGTGAAATAAATCGCACCACATCCATCTGTTATTTTATGGCATCGCTGAAAACATTCTTTTTTTCACACAGAGTTGAAGGGCAAACAGCCCCTGACCTGCAGAGCACACGTTCAGAGCTGGTCCCTCCCTGGCAGCAGGTTTTGCTGCCATGTTTCTATTTCAACTTAATTACTAATTAGCCAGAGATGCTGGTAAAAGCTGATAATACAGAAGGTGTGTGGCAGTAGTCTCTGTCCCTGCCTCCTCTGATGTTGCCCCTATAATATGTGTAATGCATTCAGTGCCAAACCAGGGGTCCCCCACTGGGTGGGTTAAGACCTGCATGACCCCAAGTCTCCTGCAAGACCCCAGCCTTTCACCTTACCAACCAGGCTCTACTTAATTGCATTAAAACCAGTTCCTCCTGGGTTAGTAAAGAGGCGTGACACCATGTTAATCCTGGGCACTTGCCCTTAAAAGTGCTTAATTGTGCTTTGCTGTGTCACAGCAGAGGTAGCCATGACCCTCCTTGTGCTTTGTTTCGGGGTTTGAATGAGGTGGGAGCATCTCTGCCATCCTCTGGTTCCCGCTTGTGAAATTGCCACAGGTGACAATGCGATTTAAACAGGTCGGCTGGCAAGGGCAGTTTTCCCACTGGTGGAGGGCATTTCTCCTTTCCTTCCACATTTCTGTGTGAAAAATCCCTTTTCTGCCAGAAACTGAAGTTTATGATGGGCTCTGTGCAACTATAGCTTCTCGGGTCTTCCTCCTGCCCTGCATGCCCATTAGATGGAGAGGCAAGGAGCAGAAAAGGACTCCCAGGACATGTTCCAAGAGAGAGCTCATTTTTGCTGATTTTATATTTAATTTCTTTTGCTTTCTTTTTCTCTTTTTCCTTTATCTTTTTCTCTTTTTATTTTTTCTTTCTTCTTTCTTTTTCTTTTCTTCTTTCTTTTTCTTTTCTTCTTTCTTTTTCTTCTTTCTTTTTCTTCTTTCTTTTTCTTCTTTCTTTTTCTTCTTTCTTTTTCCTCTTTCTTTTTCCTCTTTCTTTTTCCTCTTTCTTTTTCCTCTTTCTTTTTCCTCTTTCTTTTTCCTCTTTCTTTTTCCTCTTTCTTTTTCCTCTTTCTTTTTCCTCTTTCTTTTTCCTCTTTCTTTTTCCTCTTTCTTTTTCCTCTTTCTTTTTCCTCTTCTTTTTCCTCTTCTTTTTCCTCTTCTTTTTCCTCTTCTTTTTCCTCTTCTTTTTCCTCTTCTTTTTCCTCTTCTTTTTCCTCTTCTTTTTCCTCTTCTTTTTCCTCTTCTTTTTCCTCTTCTTTTTCCTCTTCTTTTTCCTCTTCTTTTTCCTCTTCTTTTTCCTCTTCTTTTTCCTCTTCTTTTTCCTCTTCTTTTTCCTCTTCTTTTTCCTCTTCTTTTTCCTCTTCTTTTTCCTCTTCTTTTTCCTCTTTTTCTTTTCTATTTCAGTGGCATTAGCAACAACGCAAAACAGTGGATGTTCTAGTAATGTTTACCCTCTAACTCCCTTCATTAAGCAATCAGGATGATATTAAGATGGAACTTGTCCAGGAAGCTTTTTTCTCAGGAGGAGGAGGAGCCTGATCCTACAGAGGTTAATTACTTCCCAGAAGATACTCGGTCCATCACTGCCCTGCTCCCAGTGCTGTGCTCTGCCTTGCTCTGCTTGTATTTGCATTGCCCTCTAAAAAGGTTTTGCAGGTGCTTTTTGTGCCCAGCGGCAGAGTTAGAAATCCAGAGCTGATGTCTGCTGATTCCAAGCAGTCATTCCCACAGAATGCTAGCTGGTCAAACAGCCCACTTAAGAAAGTACCTGGGGGCTAAATGTTATTCTCTGGGCATGGTCTGTTTGTGTGCAGCTTGCAGAGAGCAGGAGTGCTTTGGAGGGAGAAGTTGTGTTGAGTGGTGACGCTGTCGTATGCAGAAGGAGAAAAAGATTTTAAGTATGCCTTGAGAAAATGAGTTTGGGTGAGGGTAACAGGCTCATCCATCACAGGCATGAAGCCAAGGAAAAAGGATGCCTAACTGGTGCTGTTACAGGGTGGCATGTGGTTTCACATGTATGGCACATGTTTCTCCTCTTATCTGTGTTATGAGATGCCCAGAGGCCCCAGTAACTTGTTTTTCCAGGACTAAAAACCATCTGTGATATACTCAGAAAGCAGAGAGAAAAAACCCCTGTGAATATGAACATGGGTCAGCGCTGATCCCTGTGCACCTGAGTAGCAGAGTGACCTGACAGCATTGTCTATCTCCCAGCCCCTATTCCTCCTCTGCCTGAGGGGAGGGGCTGAATGCTGGAGGGGGAAAAGGAAAAACCTGTTTCTCAGGGCCAGGGTGTATTTTCTGAAGAAACACTCAATGACCCGGCCTCTCCCAACCTGAAGGCTCAGGAGCAGCTCCTGAACACCCCCAGGGATGGCAGTGAGGTGCTCAGCATGAGTGGGATCTGGGGACTGGTCCCTATTCCCATGCCCTCAGTGCCACAGCATCCTGTGGGTGCAACTCTCCCCTCTGGACTGGAGTGGGCAGCTGCCCCAGGTGCTTCATTTGCATTTCACAAGCCAGAAAATGATAAATGGATGCTCTTACTTAATTTTTCTAAGAAAAAGGAGGCTCCTAGCTCTCCAGCATTCTCCAACCATCCTCTTTCCCCCAGTCACGGGCATGTAAAACTGCTTTTGAGTCAGAAGATGGGATCCCTGGGGGGCTTTCTTGCAGTTTTGAGACCGATCTATAACATTCCTTAATTGAAACTGGGTCATTTCAAAACCCAAGTTGTGAAGATAGAGGGTTTCCTTCCCAGAGGGCCTATGCCAAAACATTAGAAAACTGCCAGGAATTTTTCTTCTCCCCCTCACCCCCTCAGTGTCACACATGGACGTGCCAAAGCACATGAGATAATGACCAAAGCAAAGGGAGAGCTGGAGCAGACTTCTGGAAGGAGATGCTGTCAGGGGAAGCAATAGCACAGCTTTCCAGCCGCTGAAGGGAGTACACAAACAGGAGGGGAATCAACTTTTTAAAAGGGTAGATAATGGCAGGACAAGGGGGAATGGATTGAAGCCAAAGAAGGGAAGGTTTAGATTAGGTATTAGGGGGAAGTTCTTTACAGAGAGAATGGTGAGGTGCTGGAACAAGCTGCCCAGAGAGGTGGTGGATGCCCCATCCCTGGGGGTGTTCTAGGCCAGGTTGGATGGGACCCTGGGCAACCTTGTGTAGATCCAGGCCTGGAGGTTGGTGGCCCTGCCTGTGGCAGGGGGGTTGGAACTCTATGATCCTTGGGGTCCCTTCCAACCCAGACCATTCCATGACTCTGTGATCCCTGTCCTGCCTGCTGGACATCGTGCCATGTCTGGGGAGGGCAGAGGAGCTGGTGGTGCTGATGAGGGGGGTTATGGGGGTGCTTCTAAGTTAAAATCCAACCCCTTTCCCAGCCAGCACCTGTGCAGGTGCTTCTCTCAGCAAGCCAGACAGAGGGACCGATCGGGTGGGAAATACCCCCTGACACCCTCAGGATGGCACACAGGGGACATGCCATGGGGGGAGGCTGTCAACACTGCGACCCGCTTGGCAAGCGCTCCACTTTCCCCCGAATTGTTTACTTTCCTTGATTTCCAGTTACATAAGGGTTCTGCTTTATTTCTGCACGCCCCGAGGTCGCTCAGAAGTGAGACAAGGCTGAGCTATAAACAAAGCCCTGAGCAGGCTGTTTCTCCTTAAGTTCCTCTTTAGTTCTCAGGGTTGAACTTGAAATAAACCCCGTTTCAGGGGTGGTGAGGATGCACCCGCCCAGTACTGTGTAGGGGAGAAGGCTCTGACACTGGGAGCTGAGCACGAGAGGTGCCGCACCTCCTGTGCCTCTATAGCTGCACTTACAGGCTGGCTGTTTGGCTGGCCTAGGTGCTGAGATTTGGTGCAGGCGGGCACCTATATGGGATTCAGGTGATGGGGACTGCGATGCACACCCTCACAGCGAAAAAGTTCCTCCTTATGTTCCCATGGAACTTCCCATGTTCCAGCTTGCACCTGCTGCCCCTTGTCCTATCACTGCCATCACTGAGAAGACCCTGACTCTGTCCTCCTGACTCTCGCCCTTTACATATTTATAAACATTAATGAGGTCACCCCTCAGTCTCCTCTCCTCCAAGCTAAAGAGGCCCAGCTCCCTCAGCCTTCCCTCATAAGGAAGGTGTTCCACTCCCTTCATCATCTTGGTGGCCCTGCGCTGGGCTCTTTCAAGGAGCTCTATGCCCTTCTTGAACTGAGGGGTTCAGAACAGGCTGCCCAGAGAGGCTGTGGAGTCTCCTTCTCTGGAGACATTCAAACCCACCTGGATGTGTGCCTGTGTGATTTAGTCTAGGTGATCCTGCTCTGGCAGGGGGGTTGGACTAGATGAACTTTCAAGGTCCCCTTCAACTCCTGATGTTCTGGGATTCTGGGATATGTGTGCACTGTGATAAGTGTAAAGGCAAGAAGCAAGCATCAGGGGAGCCCTGCTTGTTTGCAGTCTCCTCAGTCAGGGTGTTTTACATTCCCCTGCCGGGGTGAGGCAGGCAATGCTGCCTCTGCAGTGGGGTGTGGGCTGCAGCACAGCCTCACCCCGTGTTAGCCAGCTTCGTGGGGAGTTTAATTTAATGGGGGCTGGGAGCTGCTTGCCCTCACGGGGAGGCTTCATTCCCAGCCTCACACCCCGCTTTACATGCTCTCCGTGGCCCCTCTGCTGTCATTTGCCGAGTGGTTTAATAACTCCTAATTAATGCTACTCGCAGCCTGGGTTTAGCAAAGCGTACAGTGGGATTTAAGCCCCTCCGAGCGCTTGTTGTGGCAGGGTTGTAGAGGTGATGCTCACCAGGAATATCTCTGTGCCGCCGCTGTGATTAGTCAGTCGTTATTTCCCTTGGCAACGTTTTATGGGCTGAGTGTGGTTCCCCATACGGGTGGGGAAGGACTTCAGAGGGGATTGTACAGCACGTCCTTAGCAAACTTAATGTTAAGCAGAACCGTGCTTTGTGTCCCCGGCGCTGCAGCCAGCTCGAGTTTTATATCGAGCACCCGTAGATGAGCCACAGCTTTCGCTCGCGCTCATCCGAAAGGCGTGCGTTTCCATGGCTCTGGGGTGAAATACTGAGCCTGGCAGCCCAGGCAGGGGAGAGGCCGCAAAGTGACCTGCTATGTCCACATGCGCCGCAGTGCCGGCTCCAATCTGGTGGTGGGATAGCTGCTGGACCACGCTGGCAGCAGCAGGTGCCATCTCCTTCCAGCTGCTGATGGATGGATGCACTCCATGTCTCAGAGCATGATTTTGCAGGAGGGAAGTCTCTCTGTAGAATCTGCATATCATCCCTGTGTTTTGCACCCTTGGAAAGGGCTCAGTGATGTGGTACCAACCGTCTCACACCACAGCTCGCAACAGGACTCCTGCTCCCGTGGACAGCTTTGGGAAGCAGATTTGCAGGTTCCCTTGTTAGAAAAAGAACCCCTGCTGCCTTGGGGTGCCCGGGAAACCCTCTGGTGCCAGAGCCTCCCCCAGCCATCCTCTATCTGTGACCGCACAGGAAGACTTTTACTCTTCTCTAAGCTGAGATTTTCCTTGCAGGAGTTCAGCAGACCTGGAGAATGATGTATTCCTTTCCTCTTTGCAAGCATTTTTTTCTCCCACTTTTGAAGGCTGTTATTATATCCCCTTTGTCCTTCTCTTCCCTAGACTAAACAACCCCTGCTCTTTCAAACTTTATTTCTAGTTCACGTTTTCTAGATGTAATTTCTTTAGACAGATGGTTATTGCCATCCTCTGAACCCACTGCAGTCAGGCTGGAGTGCTCCTGCCTTGTTCCCACTGCGCCGTGCTGAGGCTCTGGGGCTCCGTAGAGAGGGGCAGGATCATTTTGCCAGCTTTGAAAAATGAATCTGGGTCTAACCCTCCCCATTCATGATGCTTTACACCTTGCGTTGGTACAACTGTAAAGCCTGGAGGTACCTTTGTGGGGTTTTTGTCTTGGTTAGAAGTCACATTCTTGACCTGGTACCTGCTCTGAGCATACTTAAGAGCTGTTTGGAGCTCTGCGTGTCTGCAGGGATGCTGTAAAAGCACAGTTTTGCTTCGGAGTGGAAAAAAATCCTTCACTGCCACCATGAGCAGATTTTAAGACATACTCCCTGGCCCCCAGCCACACCACTTGCTGGGTCACTTGTTTGTGTGGCTCCCCAAAAAAAGGCCTTTTTTTTTTTTTTTGCAGCATGCCAAATCTGCCTAGGCAGATGCATTTGGCCCTCAGCAGGGAGCATTTCCCACTCTGTCATATGGAAAAGTGAAGCTATTAGGTCTTGGGGTGGCTTTGCTGCAGGTTTCTGAGCACGGACTCCATCTCGCCCTGGGCTCTGCGTGCTGGCGATGGTGGTGTATGTGCTGCAAGCTGGATTCCTCTTACAATCCACATTTTCCCAGTGATTCGAGATCTTAAAGTGTGTGTGCTTAATTATAATCAGGCTGTCTGGATGAACAGCCAGAAACATCCCCAGGACCTAATAATTACTGATTAAACCCTGTGCTCCGAGCATAAGCTGTACGTGTACTGCAAGGTTCCTCATCTGAAATTGCTTCCCTCTGCGTTGGCCAATGCTTTGTAGAGGAAAAGACAAAGCAATCACAGTGTCTGCTGGAGGTGTGTGCAAGGGGCTGGAGACCCCCATCCCAAATAAGCTAAACCTGGGAAGCGCTGGCTCTGCCTTTCCAGGAGCTTCTCCCTAGATGCTCTTTTTACTTTTCCTTGCTTGGGTAGAGGGTTGAAGGAGAGAGATGGCCGTGGCAGAAGGAGATGGCCGTGGTGGAGAGAGATCACAGAATCACAGAATCATAGGGGTTGGAAGGGACCTCTGGAGATCATCGGGTACAACCCCCCTGCCAAAGCAAGCTCCCTAGGACAGGTTGCACAGGGAGACGTCCAGACGAGTCTTGAATATCTCCAGAGAAGGAGACTCCACACCCCGTGGGCAGCCTGTCCCAGGGCTCTGTCACCCTCACCATGAAGAAGTTCTTCCACATATTGGTGTGGAACTTCCTGTGCTCCAACTTGAGGCCATTGCCCCGTGTCCTGGCCCCACAGACCATTGAAAAGAGTCTGGCTGTCTCCTCATGTCCCACACTTCAGATATTTATAAACATTAAGATGACTGTGGCAGAGGGTGCTGGCTGATGTGGCTGGCTGGGCACCATCTCACCCTCACAACCCTTTTCAAACAGTGCTGCCAAAATCCATGTACTGACACAGCAGCATTTGGAGCCGTGTCCCTGCACGGCGCTGCTGCTGCCCATGGTTCTTGCGCTGGTTCTCTTAACGAGGGGCTGCATAAACGTCACCGTGGGCTCGTTTTCTTCAGCGTCGGCTGTTGTCTGACAGATCGGGTTAAGGCCACATTCGGTTGTCAGCGTTCGTGGTTGGATGGGTTCTGCTGGCGATCCCAACGTTATTCTGGCTTTTCAGGAGGTCTTTGAGCATATCAGAGAGTTGCTTTTCCCTCCTGGGGAGGGGAATACTGCTCAGCTTCTCCACATTGGCATGGGAACGACATGGGGAGCAGTGTGGGATGCAACAAGCGGCATTGCTGGGACCAAAGGCAAAGATCCTGGCTGCAGCGGGGAAGTGGTGTGTGCCGGGAATCGCTCGCTCAGCACCTGCCCATCAACAAGAAACTCAACACACCCCACATTGCCCTAGTCCCTGGGCTGTTTTCTGGGTGTTTTCAGACTATTTTCAGACTACCTCCATGTTGGCAGGAGCAGGGAGTGGAGCGCAGGCAGGCAGGTCCTTGGGGTGCACGGGGAGCCCGTGTGTTTCCAAAGGGCACTCAGCAGGGTTGGATTAGCTCACTTGAGGTCAGTGTGGCTTGGTGGAGGGAAGGCACAAAGCAGGCTTGAGAAGTGTGACCTTTTCAAAACAAAACATGGCTTTATCTTTATTTTTAATTTTTTTTTAACCTGACCTCTCCCTTTTCTTTTGGGATCCCCTTTACTTTACCTTCTTTTAATCATAAACTCCAGAAAGATTCCCCTTAACAGCAGAAGAGCAAAGGGGCAGAAAGGAAGGGCTGCAGTGGCTGGGGCTCGGGGAGCAAAGCCAAATCATGCAAGACCCAGCAGCAGCTTGTGCTCAAGTGCTAAAGCTCTTCCTGGTGCCACTGAGGGAAGGGTTTAGAAAACCTTGCCCATCTTTGCAGGGATCCACTAATCTTTTTTTTTAAGTCCAAAGACTCTGAGCCCAAAGAAACCCTGAAGTGGCTCATGAGCGGGGTTAGTGACAGCAGCCCTTGTTCAGGTTTGGCAGGCAGTGGCTGATGCCGAAGGAGCTGAGCTCTTGGTGAAATGTAAGCAGCTTTTGTTAAGGGGAAAAGAAGTTTATTCTTGAATTGTGGCCTGGGTTCTTGGGTTTTGTTGAGGGTTGGTTTTTTTTAAATTAATTTACAAAGTCATAAATTCTGTGTGATTGCATAAGGGCCGTGCGTCATGTTGAAAATCCTGCTGATGGTGCACAGCTCTCTCCACATTTGGTCTGCACGGGGAGGTTGTTGGAGAGGGATGGGGAGAAGAGCGCCAAAGCAAACACTTTGCATTTGATTTGGGATGAAATGGATTTCCTTTGAAACAGCTTGCGAAACACTGTCCTGAGCTTGTGATGCAAGTGCTGACTGCTGCCAGTTGTCAGGCCAAAATGGAGAGAGTCTGAATATAGTCTGAAAACGGCCCAGGGACTAGGGCATCGTGGGGTGTGTTGAGTTTCTCATTGATGGGCAGATGCTGAGTGGACACCCCACTTCTCTGCTGCTGGGTTAAGGCTTTCTGGGCTGGTAGAAGGCACCTTGCAGGAGCTCAGGGCCAGCCAGCACATGAGGGCAACCAATGGAGCTGGAGCTGATGTTCCTGGCTCCTGCCCACATGCAGCTCCCTAGATATCTGCAGGGGTAGCCTGACCCTCCTGCCATGCTACTGCCTACTGGGAGTTCTGGCAGACCCTCTGGAATTTGGGTGTTTCCTCGCCTCCTGGGGAACCCAACTGCATGCACATGGCCGCGGCTACACCTTCGGTCCTCCCAGAGTGTCATTCAGAGAACTTGTGCAATGCAGTGTGGTGACAAGCCCAAATTAGTCAGCAGCCCTGTTCTTAGCTGCCCGTGACATTGTTCAGTCCCAGGAACATGTTGTTGTTGCACAAGGTGTGGGTGATGGATCATGGCACCCTAGTTATCTCATCATGCAGGAGGCCTCAGGTTACCTCTGATGCATAATTTCTCGCTGGCATCACTAGTTATTCCTATCGAGTCGCAGACAGAGTAGACATATGGAGAAGGAAGTTGTGAAAAGCAACTTGGAGTCCAATTCAGAACACCTTAAATTGGTGTGATTTCCCCAAAGGAGGAACTGCCAGCTCTTAAAAAAAACAAACAAACAAAAAAAGAAGACAAGTCTTCTTGAAGGGCTCCTCAGGATAGCAGCTAAACCACCCAGTTATTTTTTAAAGCAAAAGTCTCGGGCCAAACCCAGCCTTCTCCCTGCATCTCTGCTGATAGAAAATTCTCCTCCTTAACTCTCTTTTTCCCCTTCCTTTCCCCTTTCCCTGCCAAGGCCTCTCTGCAGATGGTGGAGCCAAGCGCCAGGAGCACCTCTCCAGATTCTCGATGCCTGACCTGAGCAAAGACTCGGGCATGAATGTCTCTGAGAAGATGAGCAACATGGGCACTCTCAACTCCTCCATGCAGTTCCGAAGCGCCGAGTCTGTCCGCAGCCTGCTGTCGGTGCAGCAGTACCAGGACATGGAGCCCAACCTGCACGACCTTGCCAGCCCCCTTGGGTACCGAGAGCGGCCATCCCACGGGCGGATGCACCAGAGCTTCGATTACGGTAGCGGGGTGCCCGGGGGCAAGCTGGGGGCACAGGAGGCTTCTAGACATGCCCCCATGAGTGAGCGCACACGACGGCGAACTAACCTCCGGGATGATGACCGGCATTACCGCCCGCACCGGCCCCGGCGGTCTCGACGCTCCCGGTCGGATAATGCCCTGCACTTGGCCAGTGAGCAGTGCTACCGGCTGAAGGAGAGACCCTCGCTGCGAGCCAGGGAAGACTACGACCAGTTCATGCACCAGAGGAGCTGCAGAGAGACGATGGAGCAGGGTCCCCACAGGGACATCTATGGCCACTGTCCCCGGACAGTGTCGGATCTCGCCTTGCAGAACCACTTGGGTGAGAGATGGGGGCCCTACTTCGCCGAGTACGACTGGTGCTCGACCTGCTCCTCCTCGTCAGAGTCCGACAACGAGGGCTATTTCCTTGGGGAGCCGATTCCCCAGCCCACTCGCCTCCGGTACGTGACCAGCGAGGAGCTCCTGCACAAGTACGGCTCGTACAGCATGCCCAAGTCTTCCACGCTGGGTGGCAGGGGACAGTTGCACAGCCGGAAAAGACAGAAGAGCAAAAACTGTATCATATCCTAATGGCATCCTTGCCAGGCACCTTGGGAGAATGTAAATTAACTCACAAACTTGCACTGTTTTAGATCATCTAAGCGCTTTTATTGTAATGAAAAAAAGACCCGAAGAGTAGGGATCTGTGAGAAGGCTGTGGACTGGCTTCTTAAATCATCATCATCCTGGGCACGGTGAATATATTTTGCACATCTTACTTTGGAGGAGAAAAAAAAAAAAACAACCACCCACAACAAAACAACAACAAAGTTCACTTTATCCTGTAATATTTACCCAGCGGTTTTCCCTGTTTCTCCCAAATACTGCCACCCTCTTGGCTTCTGTTTGTCTGTACGTGTTGGTGACCACTGTTGACTCTCAGCATCGGTTTGGCGGTAGCTTTTGCTTTCCACCACGTTTTTGTTTCCTATTAGCCACGTCGGTAGGTGATTTGTCTCTCTCTGGGACAGCGTGGGAGCCTAAGTTATTTCCGTGATTGTTGTAAATGCAATGTAAATGAGAGTTTGGAGAAAAATATTTTTGTATTTTGTAATATCAGAGGAATTTCTATATCTTAGGAGTCACTGGGAAAATGCATGCACGTTCAGAATAGTTTTCGGCCAGAGCTAGCCAAACAGTACTTTGGACCCCTCTTTCCACTTCATCGTCAAATTTCTTAAGTATATCAGTGAGAGTTTGAGTTGACACATTTGTTTTGAGTGTTGTTTTTAGGTTGGGAGGGGGTTTAACCCTTTTTTTTTCCTGTTTGTTTTGTTCCTGGTAAATAAAGAGAACATCTTCTGATTTGTTAAATCTCGAAGAGGCCTCAGTGGCATTTTGAAGTCTGCTCACACCTGTGATTTTCAGGTATGTTCCATCAGGCAGATGCAGGAATCCTGACAGCTGCAAAAGGGACTTTTTTGGGGTTGGTTTGGTTGGTTTTGGTTTTTTTTTTAATTACTATCAATTAGGAAAGAACAGAACTACCAAATGTCTGCAATGTTGTAAATGACCAAAGCCGGAGAAGGAATTTTACACCTCTGTAGAGAACGCTGAAGTTACTAAACGTTGAACTATTATTTGGAGTAAATAAAAGTGTAAATGGTGCAATTGTGTGATGTCAGCATGACGTTGTTTTGAATATAGACTTGTCTTATGGTGCTCTAGTCTCCTGGGTTATGTTAACTGCTGTTCATTACCAAGTGGAAGTCTCAATATTGCCTACTGCCTAAACACATTAAGAGAACAACTGCAAACTGCTCCCCACAGGCCTGATCCTGCCCTGGTGTGATGCCCTCTCCCCTCCGAGGCTGCTTGTCATGGAGCGGGGGGGGGGGGGGGGTTTCATCCCCAAGGTGGGCTCAGCCCCTGCCTGAGGAGCTCCGCCAGCCTCAGCGTGGCAGAGTGCTCGATGCATAGGGCGCAGCTGTGTTGTTTCATGGTGGATGTGAGTTTGTTCTCTGTGTGCTTTAAACCATCGGGGTGCTGCCATCACCATGCATCCTGGCGGATGCACCACAGGATTGCAAACCAGCGTTGGTCGTGCCAGTGCTACCTGGAAAGGAGCAAACAGGGGCTTTTGGAACCCAAAGATGAGGGGTTAGTGCCTGAGGGTGTTAAAAATAGCTGGGCTTTGAGCTTGCAGGAGAGCTGAGAGGCTAAACCTGCTGCATCACCCTCGCCTCATGCTGCCAGCCCCTGCCCTGCACCCCAGGGACAAGGGTCCCACTGCAGGGCTGGCGCTGGCACCCCTGTGCACATGCAGGGCCGCCCCCTTGCCCGATGAAAGCAGCAGATGCAGAAAAATCTTGAAGGTGGATGTCTCCATACCACAGACTATTGCTAGGAAATCTTTTCGTTGTTTGTAAAGGACAATGTGATAATTATTATTCCTTTAAAAAGAAAAACAAAGCAAAACAAAAAAAAAAGAAATTACACTAAGTATATTTAAAAGAAAAAAAATGTTTTTTCCAGTTGGAATAAATGGAAGTATTCATCCAAAGGGAAGAGTCTCATGTGTATGTTTTTTGGTCTGAAGGAGTGTCGGTTAATTGTGAGTAGAAAACTCGGGGGGGTTTGTTTAACTGGTCTCACTCAGGGGCCAGCTCAGCTGTGGCTTCAGCGGGCAGGGAAAGCGGCAGAGGAGCATCCCCTGCACACCACTCGCCTTCCCCAGGGCTGGCAACTGGGATTCGTCTTTTGGTGTTAAAAAAGCCAAGTCTTCACCTGGTGTAAGTCAGCGCAGCACAGCCGAAATCCCTCCTCCTGGTGCTGGGGGGAGGCTTCAACCTGTAATTTGTAAATAACACCCTTCTCCTCAGAAAGATCACACATCTTTCTATGTTTTCCAAAACAGCCCTGTGTAATTTGGGTAGGGGTATTGCTTTTAGCGACACATATGACACTATAACTACAGGTTATTGTATAATTGGCATTTAATATGTACAATTTAATTCATTGTCAGTGATTAAAAGCACAATGAATGTTGTCTGTCAGCTCGGATACAGCTGAGCTGCTCTTTGTACAGCAGGAGCCTGAATCACTCAGCAAATGGAAGAGAAACCCTAATCCCCATCCTTTTCCCTTCAGCTGTGAGCTGCCTCTCCCCGGGGTAACATAACACGCTTTAAAGGCTCCTTGCAGCAGAATTACTGCGCCTTTCCCTATGCAGTCTGGTACCAAATCCAGGTCCCAGTGTCTCTGTGCACGGGATGATCTTGTTGCTGGCTCATCACAATCTGTTTCTCGGTGGAGAGCATTGCTGCAACCCAGCTTCAGCACAACGCTGGGTGCAGAAAATGAGCAGCAAATTGGGGGAGATCAATCATAGCACGTCAGGTGATGCTCCCACCTGCACGGCTGCTCCACCAGCACAACAGAAGGGGCTCGAATCACATTTTACAAGAGACAGTGCTGGCAAATACTGAGTCGGCACAAATTTCACCAATAAAAGTGCAAGTGCAGCTTCCAAACCCTTTTTTATTTTTCATATGGGCTCCAGAAATCCAATATACTTGGAAACACACAGTCCAAAAAAAAATAGGTGGTGGGTTCGGGGTTTTTTTTTGGACCATGTGTCTCAAAGTACATCTTTTCTCTTGGCCTGTTTGGAGAATGATTAACCATTTCTGACAAACCCACTGAGCTTGAGGGATGGAGCTACAAGTCTGTGAAATTTTGCTCCATGGCCATCTGGCCCTGCTGGTTCACCTCTCCACACACACTGCATGCGGGTGCCAGCACTCCTGGGAGCGGGGACACATACTGGCAGTTCCTTTCACATCGCTGAGAGCTGAGCACAGGTGACATCACCTAAACTGAGGATGTGTCAGCAGGTCCAGCTTCCTGGCAGGGGACCAGGCACAGTGATGGGGTCTCTGGCTGGGAGAGCGGGAAGCCTTTTTTGGTTTTTACTGGTGCCCTGGACAGAGGTATTGCCAGTCAGCCTGGCACACTGACAGTGTTGCTTTAAAAAAAATACAATCTCATCAGATCTATTGCTGCTACAATTTTCTTCCATAAAAAAGCCTGTCTTTCCCCATCTTTTTTTTCTTTTTTCCTTCTTTTTCCTTCCCCCAACCCCACCTCCCCAGCCCTGCCAAGGGAATGGCTTACAATTGCACCGGGGGGATTTAGGTCGGGTATCAGGGAGAATTTCTGTACTGAAAGGGCTGTCAGGAGTTGGAACAGGCTGCCCAGAGAGGTGGTGGAGTCACCATCCCCAGAGGTATTTAAAAGGCGAGTGGATGAAGTACTTAAAGACTTGATCTAGAGGTGGGCTGGGCAGGGTTAGGCTGTGGTTGGACTCGATGATCTCAAAGGTCTCTTCCAGCCCAGGTGGTTCTATGATCCTAAGTCCTTGGTAAGGCCCACTCAGTGTGACCCCAGGGGTTGGGATGGGTTCAGCAGTACCCTGCCCATCCCGGCATAGCCGTGAGATGCTAACCATGGCTTTGTGGGGCACAGGGGATTAGGCTGTCTTCAACACTCAAGCTGGGAGTGTGTGCGCTGCACCCCCACCTCCGAGTTGGCCCTGAGTACAGGGACACACCATCTTTCAGCAGCTACTACCTATGGTGCAAAGCCAACACCCACACTGCAGCCTGGGCAGCAACAGGCATGACATCCTTCGTGTCGTCCTTGCCTAAAACAGCCCCCTTCGTGTTGACTCTGCCTGGGGATTGGGGTGGGGAGGGGTGGGGAGCCCACTAAGGTCCATGCAACACCCAAAACACCCCAGTGTGGGCAATATGTTGTCCCAAAAGCCACTGGAGCTGTGCAGAGAAGCTTCCAGCACATGGAACCTTGGGGGGTTTTTGGGAAGCCGCAAGCCACACAGCCATGAACTCATGCAGATGGATTATAATCAGATGAGCAGAGCCTCTGCAGAAAGACACAGAGGTGGGAGCTACGAGGTTTGAAATAATCAGCAACATCCCGAACTGGAAACTGCTACGTGCAGCTAATGCCTCGTTTGCAAACGGCCCCATGCTCCAGCTGCAGCACCACCCCAGCTCGTGGGAGCCAGTGAGGGTGCAGCAGCCCGGGCATGTGCGAGCCCAGTGCCTCTGGAACCCCAGCTGCTCTGGAAGACGTGTCTATGTGCAGCTTAAAGGCAGCAGCACTGGGTGGCTGTTGAATTGCCAAGAGCAGTTAGCTGAAGGCTGCTGAATGGCCATGCATTTAATGTCACCATTTAGTGCCTCCAGACAACACCTGCCTGTGCAGCTCGGGGCCAGCAGCACCAAACCTAGCAATGCTCCCCATACCCTCCCCAGCTTCCCTGGACCCCTGGGCTGGTGGCTGCTGTGGTACCTGATGAAATTTGCTCTTTCAGGCTAAAAAAAAAAAAAAAAAAAAAGAAAGAAAAAGATCCCAGTTCCTTCCATTTGCATACAATTATGCTATTCTTGAAATCTAGGCTGTCCTCATTCTCCTGGAGATTATCTGCCACCTATTAGATGAGCATCCATCCTCCATGGCAAGGGGAAGCTCATTAGCTAAGAGCAATTTCAGAAGACTTTATTTTAAAGACTAAATGCCGTCTTTTTTTTTTTAATTCAACACATTTTCAACCTAGATCCTTCAAACTGTTTAGGAATTCAGCTTGTGTTTGAGTACAAGGGGACTCCATGGCCAAGGACACTAAGAACCATGAACAACTCACTAGAGAGCTGGATCCAAAAGCACCTCCAAGCCATCACGTTGCCTATCAGTGCATTTATAAACTGTACCAAATAATAACTCTTTTTTTCACTTCTTTTTTCCTTCTCCTTCTTCTAAGGGCCAGATCTTAATTCAGTGGGAGTCTTGTTAGCATGGTCTCATCTCCCCATCTCCCATGAGGTGCTGCCAAGCTGGGAGACCCAGAGCATCCACAGCCAAGAGCTGACCCTTTCCCACCCTGTCACCATCATACACAAGTTCACCAACCCCAACGCTTTCAGCATCCATTTTTCTGAGTTACTCCAGTGTGGTTTGCCCAGTTCCTTTGCTTTTCTGGGTGTGAGAGCTCACTTTTCCTTTTCTTTTTCAATTGCCTGCAGACAAACAGTGCCCAGCTGAAGGCTGGCAGCTCTGCAGAGGGAGGGGGATCCCCACACAGGTATTTTTGCTTTGGAGAGTCCCATTGGCACCTGCCTGTGGAAAGGCTGACCCATTTCCCATAGCTATTTCAATATTTACAACACTGAAGGATAAAACAAACAAACTAACTAAAACAAAATAGCTTTTTATTCCCATGCAGGTACTGCTGGACACTGACACTGGCCAGCAAGACACTCTTACAGCCATTCCTAGTGCCAGGATGCCTGCTTGGACCTCTGAGCAGGAAGAAAATTTAAATTATTTGTCTGCTGCCTCCGTCCATCAACACACTTGTGCTCCCTTGTGCCCTACTACCTGTAAAAACATCAGCTTCATGTGTGCCTCTAGGCTTCATCCTCACCTGGGAGGAGCAGAGGACACCAGCTCGCAGGGTTAACCCTCCTGATGGCACATCAGCCCTTAGCTCAGTGAGCAAAGGCCCCTTATCTACAGCTCCACCTTTCTGCTTCTTCATTTCTTATTAACAACTCAACAAATTGCCAGCTTCCCTGTTTTAGGCAAACCCACAGTCATTTGCTAAAGCATTCTCAGGAGAGTTTTCCCGTTGTAAAAGCAAATATTTATATCTGCTGCGCTCTTGGAGGCTCTGGATATGATCAACTCTTAAGGCACGATTCAGCTGAAAGAGCTGATTTATTAAAATGGATAAACAGCCCTGTGAAACAAGTTAATTCAGTCTAAATAAAGCATTAAACTCTGAAGAGAGCATATCAGATCACAGTATATACATACACACACGTATAGATGTGTGTATATATATGTATAGACACACACACATAATTCATACAATCAACTACGCAGTTCCCGGGACAGATCCTGTATCAACATCACCCCAGGAGAAAGCCAGCCCTGAGCCAGGCTATGTGTATATTAGGCAATGTATATATTAGCAGATGCCCTGATTTAACAAACTCACCTTGCCCTCCAGCAGCAGTGATCCCTTTGTCTGTTGCCCCTGCTTGTGCTCCGTGCCTCAGTTTCCCCATCTCCAAACCTCCACCGCAATGACATTTCTACCAGCAAGGAGCTCAAAAAGCCTCCTGTGGCAAGGGAGGCTGCCAAACCCCCTCTAATTTAAACCAGTGGCTCTGGCTTGGCATTTGAGCCAGTTTTGTTGTGACCTGGGTGCAAGCACGCTCAGGGGGTGTTCCTCCCCCCCAGCCACAGCTCATTTCCCATCAACACACCCATCCTATAGCTCCTTGCTGTACGAGCTCACTTCAGCTGCATACAAGACTTTAGTTCTTTTTTCTTCTGTTCTGTAAGTCGGGCTTTAATTGTCAATTATTTGCTCATGAGTACTCCTTTATGGCTGGCGCTGGAGCAGACTCAAGTGGTTTTTATTTTGGTACTCTGTTTAATTAGCTTTTTTGGAAGAGCGAGGCAGGGCAGAGATCCATTCTTGCTGCTCATCACATATTCATTATTTACATTTTTCAGTATCCTGAGTAACTCGGCACAGAAAACAAATAAATGAAGAGTGAAACGTACACAAAACATCTGGAGATGCTGCAGCTCTGTAATTACTGCTGCTCATGCACCATGCACAAGAGCTCACAGAGTGCCTGGCAGAAAGGCCAGTAACATATTGGCCTGATGGAGATTTTTTGCTGTTGGGGCTGGATGCTTCCAGATGAGCACCCCCAGCCCTCCTCCCTGGGTCAGGTCTCACCCTGACTCAATGCCAAAAGCCAAACCAGCAAAATCTGTGGTCAGCGTTGGGAGGCAGCAGCCTCCAGAGCTCTTGGCCCAAGACAGTAAATACAGCTGGTCAAATTAAGGCTGCTGGATAATTTATGTGATGACTCTTCAAAATAGTAAATCCCCTCCCTGGCCTGCGCCATCAGCTCACGTGGCTGGTGAGCAGTTTTGGAATATTTAGGAAGTTTTACTAAATTCATAGGCTCTTGTAAAGAAAACAGTGTAAAAACACTGAGTGAAATACTCATTTCCATGTCACACTGTGCACTGTTCACATGGCTACAGGGGACAGAAGAGGAGCCAGGGAGAGCTGCTGGGAAAAAAGGGGATGGAAGGGGAGCCAGGGAGAGCTGCTGGGAAAAGTCTTCATGGTTTGGCCCAAAATTTGCAAGATATGATGCCATCCTGTGCCCCCCCCCCACGGTGTCTATGCTCCCCCTGCCTCCGCTCACCTGCCCCAGAGGACTTAGATTAACATCTTGTCCTTGAGTAAGAGTTGGGTGAACTGATAATTTTTTCATGTGCCAGGGGGGTGAGACCCCAGCGCAGTGTGTGGGCCCTTGGTGAGCCCCTCCAGAGGTGCTGGAGTGGTCCCAACCCTTGGTGGGGGTGTCTTGCTGGCAGCCCTGGTGGGTGCTGATGGTCTAGAAGGTTGGAAAAGGGAAAGGAAAAAGGGGAAAAGGGGAAGGGGGAGAAACTCACCCCCACACTGGGTACCCAGCATCACGGTGGGCAGCCCCCTGGGGCAGGGGTACCTGAGCATGTCCCACAGGAGACACATGCCCTGTTCCACAGCCTCCTCTCCAGACACTTGGGCTCCCAGCAGTTCATCTCAGAATTCATGATGATGGGAGCGAGCACGCCTGACATCACCACCCAGCCCAGCTGTGACAGCAGAGGGGTTTGCTCAGAGAAAGGAAAAATCTTTGCATATTTATGAATGTAACTGTTTAAGGCAAAAGATACCGAGAGAGGAAGTTGATTTTGGATGCACAGAGAACTGGAGCAAACAAGCATCGCTCCCCATGGAGGCTTTATTGCAGCCCCAGAGATCCCTGCCTTTAATGCTCTTTGCTTGTTAACAGCCAAGAGAGTGTTGGGAGCGCCTGTCTGGGGGAAGAAAGGCGAATATCTCCCACTATCACTTTCATAATTTGGAGTTTCAAACTAATGTTGATAAGAACGTCATTATTGCTGAGAATCCCTGGGCTCAGGGAGTAAAATTCCTTTTATTTGCCTCAAGTGTCAGGATTTGCAAGTGCAGGAAATTTCCAAGCACTTGTCTAGGTCCCTGTTTGTATGCAAATGATGTTGTACCATTTCTTAGACTGAAAGACCTGATTTTTAGCTAGCATCAGTCAAAGCATCTGTCAGCCCTGTCAGAAAAGAAATACTTTGATTCTTTCAGGTCAAAGCAACCGAAAATTATTACGAGAATATTGAGGCAGTTTGAAGGCATGCAGAGTAAAATGAGAATTGTTCAAAACCTTTTTGTCTTTCAGTGAAGTTTCCATTTTTATTTTCCTGCCATATCTAATGGATTTTTTTTTTCCCCCTGTCGTGGTTTTGCCCCGGCCAAGGGCCGCACCCCACACAGTCGCTTGTACTTTTAAAAGGAAGGGGGAAGGAAAGTTGGGGGAAGGGGAAGAGGGAATGAAGAAAAGAGGAAAATAAACCACAACCTAGAAACCAGAACCACGCAGGTTGGGATAAGGATAGTTTACTAAACAATAACAGAAAACTAGATATAACAATAACCTAAGTTTAAAGCACAAAATAGATGAAACTGGTGATACACAATGCAATTTCTCACCAAACGACACAACTCAGGCCGCACAGCTTAGAACCGAACCCGACCGCCCCAGAAACTGCATGTCCTGGCGTTGTCTCCCCCTCTTCCCCCCAGTCCCCCCTTATACCGAACATGACGTAACTGGTATGGAATATCCTCTTTGGCCAATTCGGGTCACCTGTCCTGGCTGCGTCCCCTCCTTTCTCACTAGTAAGGAAGTATGCAGAGCTGAGAAAGGTCCTTGATTGCCCGGCAACAAATCGGAAACATCAGGGTGCTATCAGCACTATTCTCATGCTAACACCCAAACATGGCATTCCATCCACTGCTAAAAAAAAAGTTTAACTCCATCATAGCTGAAACCAGGACACCCCCACTGGTGACAAAGTTTTAAAATCAAATAATTCAATGCAATATTCCAGTTCTCCCTAACTGAGCAGGGAGCAGTATTGGGTTCATCCACATGTACAGGAGAAAACTGGGATGAGGAATGAACCAAGCTCAGGAATGGGAAAAAATAGTAGAAAATAAAGTAGGGGTTTGTGCCAAGGCTTGGAGGCATCAGGCAAGGCTCCGGGATTGAATGCTTGCAGGGATGCTGTAATTGCCAAGTGCTCGGCCATGGGGTCCTCTCCAGGAGGGAAGTAATCTCCCCAGGGTGAAAACTGTGCTGTTGTCCTGCACACAGGGACTCTGCAGGCCTGAGGTTTATGGTAAAAATAAAAGAAGGACTGTTTGCCACTGGAACACTTGTTCCTTGGTGTGGCCTGGGCCCATCTCTTAGCAAGACAACCAGAGCATCCTCCAGCATCCTCTGTGTGACTTGAGTTGGCTGGAAGTGGAAAATGCTGGCTTGCAACCCAAATCTGCTCATGTGAAGGAATCGCTTTCAGTAGCAGGATTTCTGCTTCTGAATCAAAATGATTTTTTAACAACCTTCTGGAGAGCTTGCAGTGTTCTCCCAGGCCCCTGGGAGGGGGCTGTCACTCTGCTCTTGGCAGAGAAGTCAAAAGTTCTCCCAGTAAGCCCCCATTCACCTGTTTATCACCGACAAATAGCTTCAGCACAGCTACCAACCAACAACACACCTCCAGCTCTGCCTCCTGCTCCCCTCTTGGCCAAAGACTGGGAGGGCTGGGATGTGCCAGCAGGTTCCCTGCCTGTGTGTATCAAAGCACAGTTCAAGTCCCGGAGTTGGCTAGAAATCAAGAAGCTGGTTTAAGGGACTGGCTTGGGACCACTGTCTCTCCATGAGCCGGTGGGAGCAGGCTGCTGGGGGTCCTGGCTTGTGGACCATGAATAGCTGGACAGTGTGAGCAGCCCAGCATGGCTCTGGTTTGTTCCCACCTTCATTCCCTGCCCACAGAACCAGCAAGGGGCATTGCTGCAGAAATGGAGGGAATCTCCAGGAGACTCTGAGCTGCTGCTTAGGGCAGCTTCAGGATCTGGGGGGCTGCTGGAGGATGCACCAATTCCTGATGCATCCAGCTTGTGCACTGTCACTGACCATTGCTCATCACAAAAGCCAGAGGAAGCAGCCCCAGCTCTGTGCTGAGCATCCACCTCCAGCACGGAAAGCAGATGGATTTTCATTTACAGAGGCACAAGGCTCACCCTCTCCTGCATATACACACACACACACACACACACACACACACAGAGTTCTGCATCACAGCCTCCATCATTTATATGAGGAACGGTGAGGAAATAACATATTATAATAACAGCATGAATATATGCCTCGAGCTCTGAATGATAAGGCAGTAATCAAGTTTCACCAACGTGGAGTGAGATTCCACAACTCTCTTTCCTAAAGATAAGCACATCCCAGGACTGGCATGATAACCTCTCCCCACTGGCACGCGTGGCCTCCAGAGAAGTGATTTTTTCTCCAGTAGCCACTACATTAAACTATAGGCAGAATATCCAGATCTAAATCAGCTTCCAGCTAATAGCCCCGATAACCACAGGGGCTTCATTTTCATACTGCATTATTTATTCATAGCACCTTGGGGAAGGAAGAGCCTCATGAGCAGTGGGAGTGGATGACATACCTGCAAACTAATATTCCCCTTTCACTGATGCGTTACTCTTAGATACCCAGCTAAGGACTGAGTGAATGAACAGCCAGCCAGCAGCAGCACCCTGCCCAGCAGCATCCCAAGCCTTCTGCACCTCATCCTTCTCCCAGAGTACAGCATGAGGTGTGGAGGCATTTCCTCAACAAAACCTTAACCTGATTCCTGATTTCCTTCCTGTGAGGTCCCTGTACTTCAGGCTTTCAGAAGCTGGAATTTCGGAGGTTTATGGCTGGCTGATCCATCTGTCCTGCCAAATGCCATTTCCACAAGCAAGTCTGAACTCTGGGATGGGCTCAAGCACTTGAGCAGAAAGGTGGATGCTCGCTCCTAGGCGTGCAAACACCACTCTGCAAACGTGGCCCATCCCACCCAGGCATGGCAAGTCAAGCAGCTAGGGCAAATTTACTGCTGCAACACAACGTAGTATCTCGGTACTACATAAATTTGTCCTTCTAAATTAAGCAGGTGAAGTGGGTAGATGGTAGAAAGTACTATTAGACATGTGGGGGTGGGGAAAAGTGGGAAAAAGTGGGAAAATAAGCCCGACTGTTTGCCTTCACCCACATTTCCAAGGTCAGCCACCCAATCGTGAGTCTGACAAGGGAAATGTGAACACCTCTCCAGCTATTCCTGGCCAACTGAAACATGCTGAACAACTGAAATGAGACAAAACAGTCTCCAACTTTCAGCTAAAAATGTAAAATTTCTAAAAGGCTCGGCCAAGAAAATGAAAGAACGTTTCAAGTTCTTGCAAAAATACAAGTTCCTGTGAGATTTTTACCTGCTTCCTTCCATAGAGCTTCAATCCCATAATTAGGTCTCCTCTCACTTCATCTGATGCTCTGCCCCGTTTATGCGCAGCTTTCTGACCTTGTTTCTGTATCTGGCAACTCTTTTTCTATTACTGCTCTCAAAAGAAGGAAAAAGAAAGGAGTCTTGACCTTCACGCAGATGACCGAGATCTGTAAGAACTGCTCTAACTTCGTATTTCAAAGGAGATGATCATGGTGTCAGAGTAGGGTAGCTACAAAACAGGAGACACATGTAGATTTTATATATGTATGTTTTTAAATATATAAAAAATATATTTTTATATATTTATATATACATAAAAAGTAGGAGATATATATCTCCTATATATATATATATCCTATATATATATATCTCCTATATATAACAGTGTATCTGTTCTATGGATAGCATCACTCTCTCTCTATATATATATAGATACACTCCAGCCAGTGCCTCAGTGGTCCAATGGGCCTCCCAAAATTGGTCCCTGAGAGGCCTCCCCACAGCCCTGAGCAGCACTGGGTGCAAGAAGTCTGATTTTATGGACAAACCTAAGCTTATAAAATGCAGGCAGTGGCTGAGCACACACTGCAGCTGTAACCCAGGGCCGAGAGGACGTCTCTGCTCATCTTGCATTTAAATCACAGTCAAAATTCGTTACCAGAGAAGAACCTTCCTGCCTGTGAAATGGTACATGCTCCCAGTCAGATCTGAGCTGTGAAACCATGTTCCCAAATGCCAAATCTAAGAATAGATGAGTCGTATGTCAACTGCATCACCTTTTTATCTGATAGATGTTTATTAAGTGAAGACAGACTATCTGTTGCACAAAAGTAAGCCACCTGCTGCCAAGCAGCAACTTTCCCTCTGCCACAGATAAATGTGTTCTCAGCTAATTTATGCTAATACTGTATTTCAAGTTATGCCACGCTTGCCAAATTTTGAAAGACCAGATTTCTCAGTGCTACAACACAATCCCATACAGAGCTACCCCCTCCTCTGATGGGGGCATAAACACCCAGCGATGGCCGCAGCTCCCCAGAAGCAGCTTTTGGCCAGGTCAGTGAGGCCAAGCTGACAGCACCTGCAAGAAACTGGACCAAGGTTATTTGGGACAGAGATTTGGCACAGTGAGCTCCTGTTAACCCACCTCTATTTGCAGATGTAGGTCTCGGGCTCATCTCTACTGCTCCCAACACTTCACCACTCTGGTGTATGGATCCATCCCTCTCTCAAGATGCCCAGCACCTGGTCCACACTCTGATTACAACAACGCTGTCACCTAGCAGCTATAATGCCTGGTCTGAGGTACTGTTCCCTCCTGCTCCAGCGCCAGGCTGTCAGCTGTGTCCCTGAGGGATAAGCCAGTGGTGGTGGTGGTGGCAGGGGTGATTCACCTGGCTTACAATCAGCCTTGGCATCTCCATGGCAACTCCAGGGGATGCTGCGCTCCTAATGGCTCATACAGAGCCGCCACACTCACAAGCAGCAGTGGCAACCAAGTTCTGTCTTGGTCATCTCCAAGGGAGCAACAGAAGAAATTAATGAGGCATCAGAACAGCCTTGAATAGTGTAATTGCCACAACAATTCCTCTGGATTAAAATCAGTCTGATCCTTAAAATACTCAGCATTTTTCCTGTCTCATGGTTTTTGTTCTGTTTCTGCTGCTCACAACACCCTGTACACATCCACGGAGGGGGCTGAAGGGGACTGAACATGATGTGCCACCCTAGGTCAGGCTCACTGTACCAGGACTGGGTTTCACCCACACAATGCGAAAGACCCCAAACAGAAGATGAAAAATCCCTCAGCATTAACCTAGTGCACCTTTCAACTGTGGCATACCAGAGGAAGAAGCATCTGAAAACATGCTGGAGTGGTTTTGCAATAAAAAAACCTAAAACCAGCTTCATTATTAGACAGATGAGAGCCCTAACCATAAATTCTAGGTCAAAGACTGAGCCCTGCCCACAGCACCACCTCAAATCCCCAACCTTCACCCCTCCAAAGTCTTTTGCAGGTGGGTGATTGTGATGTAGTAACCCCTGAGAGATTTTGCCTTTCCAGCTAAGTGAAAAGTGCATTTTTCATGCACAAGTTGCTGGGCAGCTCTCCCTCGGGGCCATACAGCTGTGGGAGAGGTCTGCACCCTGACCTTGGGGCAAGAAGACACTTGAAACCACCCAGACACCTGCTTGAGCAGGTGATGACCCACCTCCCTTCTGGGGTGCATCCCTGAGGATCTCTGGGCAGGATTTGGCCACTCATTGCTATTCAAGAGCCAAAAGGCACTTCTGTCTCATGCCTCGCATCCCACTCACCCCCAGCCTCTGCTGCCATGGTGGGAGCTCTCCCCCACGGCCCCTGCAGCTCCATGCATCAGGATATCAGGGAAAGCAAATTATACCATTTTTAGGGTTAACGTGTTTGCATTCATATTCCAAGCCTTGCTTTCACATCTATAACTCATTTTCCAACATCTTCAAGCAAATTTCACACTGTAGGAAAAATGTCAAGGGTTTAATCTGATATGTGTGATATTTACTGATGCCACTAGGGAGAGAGATGATCATATCTTCCACTTCCCATCATATTTCTCACAAGAGTGAAAACATACCAGGAGAATTCACTGGGTTTCTCTATACTTGGTATATGCAAATTAATATAAATCAAGCTATCTAAGCAGCACAGAAAAATACCTTTACATCTAAGGGACCCAAGGATGAGCTTATGTGCCCAAAAGCTTATCTGTTTATTCCAGTTGTATTAGATGGTCTTAGGGTATGTGGCTTTGCCAACAAGCCTTGCTGCAGCTGTATTTTAACTGCATCAGAGTGCAGGACCTGAAGCCCAGGACCAGCCTTCTGCAAGCCTTGTGCTTGGCATCATTTGGATTAAGACCAAAATTAAAGAAAGAAGGGGGAAAAATACCAAAACAGATGGATAAAAACTGTAATGCATCAATACTGGGATTTTCCTCTGATAAATTTATTCCCAGGAAAAGATTCCTCTAAAACTGCAAGGAACCCAGAGAGGGCTGTCAGACATGGCATTGGGGTCAGTGGCAATCTTGCACCACAACCTGAACCAAGCAGATAATGAACCAGGCAGCAATGTTCTTTCTCATTTGGGTCAATTCAAACCCCAGGATTTAGAACAAAAAGTGGCTGCAAGACTGGAAATCAGTGGTTTGCTGAGCTGTGGTGGAGCTGGGGGTGTCGACGGCGGGGTGGTGGGTCTGAGCTGGGCACAGTTGCCCACTCACAAGCCAGCCCACAGAGTCACACAGAGGGGATCTGTTCCCCAAAAACAGCTGAAGGAGCTCAGTATGCCCAATGCTGGAGAGAGCAGGGATGGGCTGTGGGCTGGGGCCCCGCTGCTCACAATGCACCCAGGCAGCCAGGCTCTGCCTCCTGAGCAGACTGAAAAGGCTCCAGTTAAGTCCTTTGCTGCATTGAGCCCTTTTCCTTTTTCCCTTTTTCAGAAATTAATGCTCTGTATTATAGATTGGGATATAGTGAGCAGAGAAAAAATTGCTCAGTATTTCATTTTTCATCCTAACCTGGGGCAGGGCAGGAGGCAGGGATGCAGTTCCAGTACCTGCAGTGGGGAGGACACATCGCTGGGCAGAGAGGACCAGGCGTTCCAAATGTCATCCCAGTCTGTCCCATTCCAATATCCACATCACTGCCAGGAGTCCTCTTGGGCCTGTGGATTAAATCCAGCTATTATTAATGCATGACATTCTGCAGATACCCACATATCAATCAATATTATTGACTTCAGTAAATTTTCCTCTGAGCCTATAACTGTAATTTAATTTTGCCCAGACCCCCCAAAAAAAAACCCCCAACAACCCAAACCATGCTGCATGAAAGCAATATTCCTCAGGCTTTGCTTTGGAAAGACATTCAGATCTCAGAAATAGGACTTGAAGTGTTTGTGGCGAGGAATATGCTTAATTAGATTCATGTCTGAGAAGTCCCCAGCTGTTCTGCAGACAAACAGAAATATCTGAGATTTCTTCCAGCTCTATGGAGACACAGAGATTGGCTCCTCTCCCTGTTGCTCCAGTCTAAGAGATTTGCACGTATGATTATTATCTGGTGCTGTTTCAGACAATACAAGATGCCACACAATCTCTGAGCACAAAGCAAATATTCCAGCATTTTGTTTCATGATTACTTCCACCCTGTTCGTTTCAGCATCTGAAAAAAAAAAGAAGTCTTTACTTTTTTTTTTTTCTTTTCATGTGAAAGGCTTTCTGGAAGTTGGACGTAACACGCATTCATTATGAAATGAAAATACCTCATGTGTTCAGGATGGAAAAAAAAAATCCCTGGCTTTCAAGAAAGCTTTGTGAGCTTATTAAAAACAAGAGTGCTCGCTATGCATGTCATTCTGCCAAATGAAAAATTCCCCTCCTCTCTGCTCAGGCTTGTAAGCTGCTTTGTGTGCTCAAGACCACTTTCCAGTGTCCAGCACATTTTCATGGTTAGTCTAGCTTGGAATGAAATAGCAGCTGCCTCACAATGATGGAAGGGACCGCAGAGCAGTCAGACCTTGGCTCCAATGTCACTGGAAAGGGATACTGGGGAAGCCGCCATTGACAACATCCTCCCATCCCTTGGACCTTGGGAGCAGACCCCTGTGGCACAGGGAACTGCCATACCCAAACCACACGTCTGGGGAGAAGCCGGAACAGGAACCATGTGCCAAAAACACAGCTGTCCATAAACACCACTGCTTGAGAAGCAGCGAGCTGTGACCGCTCCCGAAAGCCACATCCCCGGGGCACTGTGGCAAGTCCAACCGCACGCGGAAAGATGAAGTCTGGGAGCTCCAGCTCCAATTCCCAGGCCCATCTCACTATCCTGGCCTCTTTCTTGCTTCACATCGCTCACCCCATCCTCGTTTTTAGGGGTCCCACCCCCAGCTCCGCTCCTGGCTAATGTTTTGAGACAAAGTTGCAGTGCACTCCTTCCATTCCTCTAATGTCTTCTGCCACTCCCTGACTTCTCCATAGCTCATCCCACCACCCAAGCTGGCCTGCAAAGAGGGAAAAGTGAAATTTTTGAGCTAGCTGGAAAAAAACCCAGAGAGTAGTTCAATCTGACATATCACCGAGATCTCCCTCCCCACCCAAGGAGGGCCATACGCTGCTGGCAAGCACTGAAGGTTTTCCCAGAACTGGGATAATTCATTCCCACAGGGCAAACCTATGCACCCAGCATGGCTGCAAAACTCTGCGTTTCATCTGAGTAAGGACGAGATGACTGAGAGCAACTACGAAGATGAATAAACACTTGAGGAGCTTTGAAGAGCTGCTCTCAGCAGCCAGCAGTAGCATTCATTATCCCATAACAACCTGAAACAGGACCTCTGGGTGTCCCTTGCACGCCATGAGCCGAGTCAGTGGGTGGTGGCGTTTGGGCAGATGGGCTGGTTATTTGGGATGATTCAGTACTGGATCATATGAGGCTCATTTGCTATAGCAGATCCCATTCTCCATGTGGATTATCCACAAGGCTCCTTCTTTCTCCTAGTTCTTGATTCCCATTTATCTGGCAAGCAATTAAGACTGTTTAAGAAGAGGATCGCTTTGGATTTCTTTGAAGCTTTTTTTCTCTGATCTGGTATGTTTGCTCCTTAAAATATAACTTCAAATATTGTGGCATTCTGAATGTTTTCTGTTTCAGTAACAGGCTGGTAATTGTAATTAGTTTGATCACAGTGGGAATTAAAAAAAAACCCTCTGCTCCAAATGAGTTCCTTTGAATTTAGTTAAAAGGTGCTTTTTAAGCTGACAATCATTTTGACTGTAGTTTGTGAGAAAGACTCAAAGTTTAAATTTACGGGAACAGCTCATTTTACTGCAGGGTTGAGAATCCACTGTCTCAGAGCTCACTGGCATCGCGAGGTGCTAGTGAGAGCCAGAGCAAATATTTCTCTGGGCTCCCATTTTCATGCAGTATGTTTTAGATTACACTTAAGTGGATTCACGAGAGGAAGCTGGGGGTGGTGGGAGGGAAGGACGCGAGTAGGTAAGAATGAAAGGAGCCAGCGTGTGGAAAAATAGGAGGTAATAGTCAACTAAGATAAAACAAACGATGCTCAAAGGGTGAGGAGGTACTGGTAGGGTTGAGAGGATGTCATACAGAAAGGTCAGAGTTATTTGTACCAGACTGGATAGGGATAATAAGGAAATACATAAGGCTAATGTATCAAATGGTTGCCTCTTGACACTTCAGGAATGGCTGCGAGTCACTGGGGGTGGGATGGAGAAAACAGGAATAGGGGAATGAACCAGAAGAAAGCACCACGGAGATGCTAAAAATGTTAAAATAGTCGACATATGGTTCAAAATATTCACTACACCTTTTTCACGTTTGGACAACTCTGCAATAAGAGAGCAGCAGTTGAGAAACATCCACCCTCCTCTTCCACTCTAGTGGGTCCCAAACCTGTGCTGCTGGGAACTTGTGCTGAGCAGTGGGTCACCTCACACAGGCGAAGCTAATCCTTTGTTTGAGTCCTTCTGTGGGCGATGTGTCCTCCTCCACTAGCCAGAATACATCGCTACTCCCGAGGATGAGACAGCTCTGCCCTCCAAATCATTTCCACAGCAATATGCGGAATGCAATATATATTACAGTCGCCTGCAGCACCTGGATAGTGCTAGTGGGACAGCCAGGAGATATGAAAAGAGAAAATGGAATTGAGCCTGAACTTCTGCAGTCGGGTTCCCAGATGAGCAAGAGCAAGGGCAGCTTTGCAAACCAGCAGCGGAGGACAAGGTTGTCTCTAACTCTGGGGATAATTGTCATGGAAACAACAAGTAAAGTAGCACAGAACACAAGTAGGTATGAAAAAGGTAGCTGAAAATAGCTGCTCCAGTAATGTTTCTTTGCAAAGGTTCTAGACATTAAATGTCAATAGAATAAACAGTTTAGTCATTTTAGATGGTCTTGGGGCAAACCAGAAAATTGTGTCTCAGCAAAAACTCCAGGAGAAAAAAGCTCGGAGAGGAAAACAAATGCAAGTAATACTCCTGCAGCTTTATTACACACATACCTACACATGTATCAATAAACTCACACAGGTGTGTGTGCACATATACAGCACAGTGTGCATAACTATACAGAGTAAAGTGTGTCTATGTATGTGTGTACACTATGCATACTACTGAAAAAATAACACTGGAAAAAGAAACCAGCACAAAACAAATACTTCCTGCATCAAACTGAAGTAAGAGGATTTCTAGGAGGTTAATTTGACTGGAGTCCAAGGCCTTGAGCAGGAAAGCAAGTTGTTTGATGAGTTGGACCAGCATCTAGATGGCATCTGACCAAGGGTGGCTATGACCAGAAAATCCACACTGAGGGTGAGATCCAGCCACCCAACAGCCAAATGGATGGATGCCAAAGAGCTGAAATAACCAGGAAATGCATGAAACAGGGAACTTAGCATGTCAGCAGAGAGCCCTGATGGGCAGCGAGCAGGGGTACAGCCTCCAGAATTTACCAGCAAGCATTTGATGGCCACAAACCAGGACACCTTTGTTTCTGCTCAAGAGAGCAGCAAACTGCATTTCACAAAGTGCCTTTTCTTTGCTGTGAGGAACACCTCCCTGTGCCAGACGGACGGTGGCACACACAGCCTTATTCTTCCAGCCAAACTTGCCGGTGGGCTGATGCACATGAGCTGCAAGCACAGGGGAAGGAGAACAGAGTGCCAGCCTGGAGAGCAGAGCAGCAGGTACAACCTTTTTGGGATGGCACTGGGAATATGGACACGGAGGAAGACAGATGAAATGTGGAGGTACTGTCATGCAGGTCACACTAGGAAAACATTAAAGGGCAATTGAGTTGTAACAGGGAAAAATATTAGCTGAAAGATGCAAGAAACAGTAGAATATATGTTATATCACTCACCAGCACACGCTGCTGGCTGGGGCCAGGATAATCCCACTCCATTTTTTTATGCTACATTGGAATAAGCAGTGAATAAATGGGAATAATCCTGTGACAGCAAATGGTGTCCATGCACTAGCAAGTACCAAGCGGTTCATCTCAGCAGGCAAGATGAACAGAGGTTGGTTCAAGGGCAAGTAGCTGAGAAGCTCTCCAACATCATATCAGGGACATGTGAGTTGTGGGCAGGGCGTTTTAGAAGCTGTTCATATCCACACCATGTAAAATATAAGGATAGGAAACTCAAACTACACCCTGAAAGGAGGCAACAGTGGGAGAACCATCTCATTTATCAGACGAGGTGATTGCTACCACCAAGTGCAAGGACTGGGGAAAAAGAGAAAGGTCCAGAGAGCGAGAGATGAAGAGGGGAAAGTCAGGGGAGATGTGAAAAGAAAATGGAAATTGAGATAAAAATAACCCCAACGAAGAGGCACTTCTAATCAGCTACAGGAAAGTTAAACGCAGCCCCAGTTCAGAGACGGGTGGATATCTGCAAAGGCTGAACGCTGCAGCCAGCCAGGGCTTTACAGGGCACTAACCAGGTATTTGTGAATTAATACCATCGAGGCACAGGCTTCTTTACTGCTGAGCAGCTGTGACATAGAAAGGCACCGAAAGGAACTAATTACATGGGGGTTTTTACTCAATAATATCAAATCACAGCTGAAGAAGATTAAATATGCAACCAAAAGTTATCTACATTGTCATAATGCCACTAATAACACTAGCATTTATAGAGGGCTAAATCATGCTTTCCTCGCTTAAGGCCCTTCTCCCTGACCTTTGAAGGTTTGATCTCAAGACATGATGTAAATCATCTGGAGAGTTTTCTTCACCTCTACTGGATAAAGGATATTCTTATTCTGAAAACAGGGTTAGTTCTTCCTAATAAAAGAAAGAAAGATATTGGAAGTACTTGGGCATCCATGTTCTCTATTTCCCAAGGTCACTCAGACACCTCTGTGCAATGGTAAAGCAGTTCCCCTCAGCCGAGGAGCACTGCATGCAGAGATAGATGGTTTGAATTTTCTGTACACTTATTAAAACCAACATAAAATCTCCTAAAGTAATAATCCAGCTATTTTCACCCAAACTGACGTTTCTCAGGCTAGGAACTTAGGGTGACTGGTGCCAGGGCAGCACAGCATGGTGCTGTGTCTACACTCAAACCCCACTCACTCTGGTACTCACACTGCACTCAGGAGAAGGAAGGAAGAGCAGTTTCTTCAGTTAAACTGATGTTCAAGTCAATGGGCATTTGGCAGAGGCTCTCCAGGTATACCAACCACCTGCAGCAATGGCCAGAGTGACATTCCCAGATGTGTTAGAGAAGTACCTCGCTCTGTGAACTTAGTGGGACATTCAGATTGCATCCACTCCACCACTGGGTTTATTTTAAAAGCCAGCATGATGTTAAGGCATCACACTGGTGTCTGCATCAAACACCACATCCCTTGGTTAATAAATCAGTGCCTGGTTTGCTAGAAGATCTCAATAGAGGTTACACAACACTTCTCAGCCAAGAGCTTTTCTTTGCACAATGCAAAAACAACTTGTGTTATAAAGAGTGGGGGAAAATAAACAAGGCTGCATGTTTGAAAAGAAGCTGTGGAAAATACATCAGTATTTGTAATTACAGCGGCAGCTGCTGCTCTGCGAGCAGTTATGGATGCAGACTGTACCACAGATCTCGTACCCCTTCTCCCTGCTTCGCCCCCATCCCCACCACAGCAACACTCCCAGCAATTCCTCCCTATGTGCCACCACATATATATTTGCAGCCTGGTGGCTACACAGCAGTCCTCACTGCTGGCCACGTTCATTAAGTACCAGCTAAGTAAAGGTATCGGTAGCACAAGGTACTGGGATTACAGGCACTGCAGGTCAGAACAGCTGATATTTTCCAGTTGGGATCTGCTCTACCCGATCTGCCTGTAACACAGAATCATAGAATCGCCTGGGTTGGAAGAGACCTTTTAGATCACTGAGTCCAACCATAGCCTAAGCCTGACTAGTTCACCTCTAGATCGTGTCCTCAAGCACTTCATCTACACACCTTTTAATTACCTCCAGGGATGGTGACTCCACCACCTCCCTGGGCAGCCTGTTCCTATGCTTGACAACCCTTTCAGTAAAGAAATTCTTCCTGAAACTTCACAGAACTGGATGTCATTGAGAGCTCGTGATATCTACCAAATCTGGTTCAAGTTGACCAAGGGATTCGAACGCATTAGAGCCCAGGAACCCAGACTGATGAGCAGAGGGTATAATCACACGAGCTCTCGCCTTAGAAAAAGGCTTAAAACAACCTGTCAAAGGACAAAAGTCATCAAGGCACCACAGGGAAGGCTGACAAGGCTGAGCTAAGGAGAAGGAAAATGGAGTAAGTCCCCAGAGGACTGAAAGATTTCAAAATCCTTGCTCTCCTTTTCAAACTATTATCTCAATAAACCGGTAACTATCACATCAACTAGCCAACAACCTGAGGATTTTGCTACCAGCACGTGCAAACCCCAATGAATTCCAAAAGCACAGTTCATTTAAAGATCACATTATATGTATCATAATCAATATCCAGATTACAGCAAGGATCCTGCAAGGGAAAAGATATAATTGTAGACATGTAAAAACCCTCCAGTTTGGACAGAGACTGGGCAAGAGTAATCAGCACTTCTTAAAGTCTTAGAAGCATAGTGAAAGAGCTAGAGTGTGTGTAATTACCAGTGAGAGGCACT
This sequence comes from Porphyrio hochstetteri, assembly GCA_020800305.1. Classification (NCBI taxonomy): domain Eukaryota; kingdom Metazoa; phylum Chordata; class Aves; order Gruiformes; family Rallidae; genus Porphyrio; species Porphyrio hochstetteri. The sequence continues at coordinate 10,649,696 of CM036916.1, read as the reverse complement.
GCAGCAAAGCAGATAAAGTTAATTATACAGTACAGGAGCATACAGTTGATGTGGTAGTAATCATAGTCAACAGAGAAGTGCCCAACATAAGGAACTGCATACAATAAAAGCGATCATGTGGTGAAAGTGTACAGCACAAATTACCTAAAAACAAAGGAAGATACAGGCTCACAGCTGGAGCTGACAAATCTTAATGAAGATTTGTGGCTTTCTACAAGCAATAGGATACCTTAGAAAGCAGACCTTACCCCGTGGGTGATATCCCCCAAAAGCTGTCACATCAGCTTGGGGGGTATCAATATTTGTGCTTCACGTGGAGAAGCAAGGGCCAGATCCAGCACCAGTTTGTGAGAGCACTCACACTGGTTCTCAGAGGAAACACCAGTTCTGTCCTGGGTGCTGCTGCTGTGTATGAAACAAATGCACACGTGGGTTAGTCTGGAGTACCAATTTTTGAAAGTAAATCTGTACTTAGAAGACACACTAAATAGACCTCACAGTGAATTTCAGGCTCACAGGCTACCCTTTTGTACTGACCATTCACCATTCATGTACGCCCGGTAGCATTGAAAGCCGGGAGGCTGGGACACTACCTAAAATAAAAGGTTCCAGCATAAACCATTCATGTGTGTATATATTTATACATCTCTACAAATGTATTTTGGCATCTCTTGGTTTGATGATGGGACAGACGGAGCACACATCACCTCCCCGTGCCGGCAGCGTTCTCCTGCCCCTCGTTACAAGCCATCTCACACAGGAGCTGTCTCTTCCTATACATTTCAATGGCACCAGACACACCTGGCACCCTCCTCTATGCCCAGGGCTGCCACGGGTATGGGGCAAAGGAAGAGGCTCCCTGCTGTCCCATCCCTACCTGCCAGTTTGATTTCTCACGGCTGTTAGATATTAATAGCTTTTCAGATATCTAATTAATGCTGTGGTTTCATCTCATCTTCCCAGAGTAATAACCTCCCCCCAACATGGCTGTTGGTTGGAATGCCCCAATTAGCAGACTTTAATGCTGTAAAAGACTTAATTTGGGGACTATGTGAAACATTGTCCTTCAAAGCATCCTGCAGAACTAACAGGAAGGATTTACTGATTTGAGACTATCCAGATAAACAAACAAAACCACCACTGCTTGCAGGGAAACAGGCACCTTGCTGGTTAGCTGCAACTAACAGCACAGAGAGGGTAGCAGAACAACCGCAGGGAGGCCAAGGGATGCAAAATCCCATTCCAAGGGCATCTTCTAACTGTCCTTACTCTTGTGCCAGCACTTGTTCGATGCCAGCTGGCCAGCAGAGCAGTGCGGGCAGAGGGCTTGACCCAGTGCCTTTCACTCCTAACACAGACTCTGAGAGCCACCCTCACAGAGATAAGAGCCATATCTATGCCAGCAATAATCACTTATGAAAACAGATAACTTCTGGAAGCTTTTTTTTATAAGGAATCAGTGCCTAACACCTGTAGGTTTATGCACTGCAGCTCTAGGGCAGATCTGAGTATTGCTGTCAACACTTCCACCACTGAAAGATGAAGAATGAAGCCAGACGTGACTCAAGTACCATCTTTTCCAAACCTAAGCTGAAACAGCACTGCAAATGAAACAAATACATCGGCTTTGAAGCTGTCTGAGTATCACAGCAAGGTAAGAAAGTGTAATTGGTGTTAGGGAGGTGGGCCTGCAGCTCGTGGTGTGATGGCTGTGCACAGACTTCTCTACAGCACAGGCGCCGTAAGAAGCTCCCAGGACCCTTCACGCCTTTCGTGCTGCAAAAGCAAAGACATTCAGCAACACTTGGGTCTAATCCAGGGCGCTGTGGCGGGTCCTGACCTGCTGGCAGAGGATGCTCACAGTGTCTCTGAAGCCCAGGAGAGGCAGGGAGTGGCAGGGGACCTCCTTGGAGAGGAAAGCAGAGCAGTTCAGTGACCTGCTGCTGGAAGTGCCACATGCCCTGTGGTGCTGTGAGCTTTTCCCTTTGGGGCTGGACAAGCACAGGGAAGGGTGACAGCCAGGACCCCCAACTCCATCGATAGCACTCGCAAGCTTGTATCCTGACACTGCCATAATGAGGAGCCTAGACCCCAGGTGGTGGCTAGGGAGGGGGGCACAACAGGTTTCGGGTGGCCCTGCTGTGCCCCTGCAGAAGGCCGGTGGTCCCCAAAGATTTTGGTTAGCATTTAGCGGTAGCAGGGCTTCACTATGTGTGCTGGGGGGAAAAATATCCCCTCAGACCGAACACCCAGCAGTTATGGACGCGGCGCAGTTATCGCTCTGAAACAGTGCCACCTTGTGGCTGCTCAGCCGCCGTCGGACACGCTGCAGCTGATGTATCTCTCTCTGGACATCAGGGTGGCCTGGACACCCCTCCGAGGGTGAAGGGTTGGACAGGACACCACAAGGAGTAGCCCCACACAGGGGCATGGAAGGCCACCTGACTCTAGATAGCATTTAATAACACCTATCGCCGGAGAAGGAGGTCTGGACATCTCTATTTGCACTTCCAGCTCTGTCTGTGGCCTCTCACGCTGCAAAAATGGTAACGGGGAGGGTGGCATTACTTGGGGTGCTCACGATCACCTGTGACTCTCAGGGGTACTGACCACACAAGATGTGCCCACCCAGGAACTGTCAGGAGCAACCAAATCTCCCCATGCACATGAGCATCGCTGGGGGAGCACGGGGTCTGCACCATCCTCCAAAACTCCCTGGGAAAGGGAGTAAAAGGGAGGAAAAATCAACATGCTTGTTCTTCCTAGACACCAGAGAGCCCTTAATTTAATACCCCTTAATTTAACAGGTGGATGGCAGACCTCCCTCCGCTCCCCGTGAGAGGAGTGAAGCCTTCAGCTGCACGACAGGCAGCACTGGCCTGTCAGCAGCAAACGCCACTATATTTTGCTATTTTTAAGCTTGACTGCATGGATAAAGGGGCTGAAAAACCCATCCTCCTCCAAAACCACCATCAGGCAGAAGAGGTCTCCTTGGATGCCCTGAATGAGACCAGAGCCACGCCTGGGGTTGGTGCGAGCATGAAGGCAGACAGGATTAGGCTTTGCTGGTGCAGAGCCATGTCAAAGTGCTGAGGAGCTCCTGCCAGCTGCTAAAGGGGCTGGCTCCTACTTCCACCTGGATCACTGGCTAAAACAACCTGCAGCACATCCGTCCTGCCACTCATCGAGCAAGAGCATCATTAGAGTTACCAGGAGCTGCCACAGGGCTCCTCACAGCCCTGCTGTGCCTTGCTGGGAAGGAAACAATCACTTGAGGTCCACTGCAAAAAAACAATAAAAAGAAGGTATTTATTCATTTAGATGCTTCTGAATGCTGTAAGGCCACGTGAGAATTACAGTCACCACAAGGCCTTATTTCTTCACATAAATATTTGAGATATAAATATTCTCTCTGAATTTCCTTTCATATTTAGCTGTGAACACCACGTGTGCGTGGCCAGCTATCCTGCTCCCAGTTATTGCTTAAATATACATAAATATGAAAATGTGGGCAAATATTTACAGACAATAAATGCTGGGGGAGGGTGTTAATTAGCTAGTGTTTCATATGGTTACAAACAAAAACACAACAATAACTAAACCCAAGAAAATTAAAACTCTGTTCCTTTACTCTTCTCACACCTAGCAACTTATTTTAAGGTCACTTAAAAAGTGGCAAATCCAGAAATGGGAAAATGAAAAACTTTTTCTCCCACAGTACATAATGAAACTGTGGCTCTTACTGCCTCAACAAACTGCAGGTGCCAAAATCACAGCGACGTTCACAGGGTGCAGGCATTTCTACAGACAGCAAGAATGGCCAGAGCTATAATAGTTACAGAAGCCATGAGTTTTGGGAGAGAGGCAGACCTCTGGCTGTGGTTGCAAACCAATCTTTATTAGGGACTAGGAAAAGAGGTAAGGTGACAGCCAGATTATCTGCTTACAAGAGAGCTGCACATACTTTCCACCTTCCAAACAGTGCTGGAGAGACTGGCTGCAATAACTGGGCACTGGAGCTGATTCAGGGTTGTTTTTTTCCTTCTTCAATTTTTGTGAGCTAATCCCAGCTCGACTGCTCACACCAGTAACGCTCACCCATGTCTGCAGTGCCTGAGCATATGAAACATCACCCTTACTTAGCAGGAAAAAAAAACCCCAAACGTCCTTTTCTTCCCAAACAAGGCATGCTAAGAATAAACAGCATACCGCAGCACCGGAGCACGCTGCCCAAGAAATACAGCTGAGGAAAAGATTCAAAAGAAAAATATGCAAGACACTTAAAAGCATCTGTCATTAAATAAAAAAAAATTAATCTAATAGGTCTCTGAGCAAACACAAAGGCCAACGGGCAAATGACATAAACATTGCTGCAAAAAGATCAACGTGCCGTTCTCTGCAAAGCACCAAAGCCATTTCTTATTGTGCAATCAATACAAAAGTGATTGCAACTCAAAAAAAAAAATAGAAAACACAACAACCCCCCCCCCATAACCCTGCTCTTAAAGAAACAAAGGAGCTCCTCAACCTAAACTACAGATTCTCCTTTCAGTCTAATAGACTAGAACTATAAGACGGTAACTTAAATGAAGGGGGGAAAAATCAGAATCAACATAACAAGTATTAGCACTTATCAAAAACATGGCAGACAACAGTTCCTTCCAGAAAACTACTAAATAATTCACTCCCAATAAAAAGAAGCCAATCTTAGGAATACACAGTGCCAAAACAGTTGAAGGAACAGTTTCTCCCATGACCTAGATGAAAAACCCAAACCCCAAAATAGAGGCGCTGGCAAAAAGTGTCATGTTTAAAACTCAATTCTGGTTTTTTTTCCTGGCAAAAGACATCATTTAAACCCAAAGCGTCCTGAGGATCTCAGCTGTGTAAGTGTCGTCCAGGCTGGGCTGAGTGGGATCTTGCACCCCACAGGACATCCCTGGGCACCCAAAAATGCCCTTTGCAGGAGCCAGGCACCCCACCGCCCAGCTAGAGCATCCCCAGTCCTCCAGCACCGTGCAGACAGGGAACAACCCAACAGCCAGCACTGCAGTGACAGCAGCCAGTTGAGTTTTGCTCTAAAAGCACCAACTATGTTTTATGTTATTACAAATGACAAAGACAAACGCACAAGGGAAAACAAGGGCCGATACTCACAGGGTCTTAAAGGATAAAAATTGGATTTGATTTAGGGTAGCAGGCAGGGCTGAACCTTAACAACTCCACACACAGAAATTCATGAAGACACACACGATGCTGCGCTCATTATGTCCCACCTATAAAATGTAGCACAATTTGCAGGCAGCCCGCAGAAGGGAGGGGGAGTGGGGCAGGACCAGGGCTGATGGGGTGGGCTGATACACAGGCACCACCCAAATCTGCTGCCATCTGCACAATGACCCATCCTGCCTGGCCATCACTAAGGGAGAGTGTGGCAGGAACAGCAACCAGCAGGAGCAGGGCAGCATTGACTCCGCTGTGCTCAGCTCTGGTGAGGCCGCACCTTGAGTGCTGTGCCTGCTTTTGGGCCTTTCACTACAGGAAGGATGTTGAGACGCTGGAGTGTGTCCAGAAGCTGGTGGAGGGGCTGGAGCACAAGTCCTGTCGGGTCTGGCTGAGGGAGCTGGGGCTTTTTAGCCTTGAGGAAAGGAGGCTGAGGAGAGACTTCATCGCTCTGTACAGCTACCTGCCGGGTGGTTGCAGAGATGTCGGGGTTGGTCTCTTCTCTCGGGTGACCAGCGATAAAACAAGAGGAAATGGCTTAAAATTGGACCAGAGGAGATTTAGGTCGGGTATCAGGGAGAACTTCTGTACTGAAAGGGCTGTCAGGCGTTGGAACGGGCTGCCCAGGGAGGTGGTGGAGTCACCATCCCCGGAGGGACTTAAAAGGCGAGTGGATGAAGTGCTTGGGGACATGATCTAGAGGTGGCTGGGCAGGGTTAGGCCGTGGTTGGGCTCGGTGATCTCCAGGGTCTCTCCCAGCCCGGGTGAGTCCGCAGCCCGCGGGCCGGGGTTGCTGCGTGCGCGCCCAGCTGTCACGCACCGCCGCGAGCAGCGCGCTGCCCTTGCGCCCGGCCCTGCAGCCCCGCCCCGGCCCCGCAGCCCCGCCCCGGCACAGCCAGGCGCGCCCGGCCCCGCAGCCCCGCCCCGGCACAGCCAGGCGCGCCCGGCCCCGCAGCCCCGCCCCGGCACAGCCAGGCGCGCCCGGCCCCGCAGCCCCGCCCCGGCACAGCCAGGCGCGCCCGGCCCCGCAGCCCCGCCCCGGCACAGCCAGGCGCGCCGGGCCCTGCAGCCCCGCCCCGGCACAGCCAGGCGCGCCCGCCCCAGACCCGCCGCCTTACGCCTACGGCCTGTCCGCGGCCCGCCTAGCGCTCCCCCGGGCACGCGCACATCCGCAGCTCGCAGCCCCCCCTCCCCGCCGCCGCCCTGCGCAGACGCACGGCCGCGGCCCCGCGCATGCGCGCCTCCCCTCCCCAGCTCTCGGAGACCTCCGCTCCGGTAGGGGGCGCTGCGAGGCGGAAGCGCGCCGCCGTTTCCGCCCGTCGCAGCTGAGTCACTGGGCCGCGCCGCCGCCTGCCCCGCCGCCGTCCGTGACCGAGCTGCCTCGTCCCGTCCGCCCCGTCCCGCCGCGATGCCGCTGGAGAACCTGGAGGAGGAGGGGCTGCCCAAGAACCCCGACCTCCGCATCGCCCAGCTCCGCTTCCTTCTCAGCCTCCGGCCCCGCGCGCCCGACCCCGCCGCGCGCGACGAGCTGATGGCGGCCGTGCGGCTCCACAGTGAGTGCGGGACGGGCCCGGGAGCGGGGCGAGGGGCGGGGGGCTTTGGGCGCGTCGGTGCGGGGCCTGGCCCCCTGCCTCGGCCGTTCTGGCGCCGTGCTGGTGTTCGGGAGGCCGCGGCGCTTGGGGCGGGGAGCGAGGAGAGTGCGGGTGGGACAGGAGTGAGGAGACCAAGAAGCGTGCGGGGAAGGCCCGCTGGCACACCGCTCTGTACCGCCGCGGTTCGGTGAGCAGCTACCTGGCTGTAGAAAGGACGTGCCCAGCGTTGAGGATCAGCTCCAGCGTCCCTCGGTGCCCGTGCCCCTCGCAGCGGTCACCAGCAGCAGCTTTCCTGCTCTTTCAGATATGGCTCCGTATTACGAAGCGCTCTGCAAGTCTCTTGAGTGGCAGATCGACACGGATCTGTTGAACAAAATGAAGAAAGCCAACGAGGAGGAACTGAAGCGCCTCGACAATGAATTAGAAGATGCAGAAAAGATCCTGGGGGAGAGCGAAATCCGAGATGCGATGATGGCCAAAGCTGAGTACCTGTGCAGGATCGGGGACAAGGTTGGTTCGTGGCTGAGGCTTTATGGACTCATACGAAAAACACTGCACTGTAATCCTCTTAGTGAGACAGGTTCCAGTGAGCACTGTGCAGGGAGGAAGCTGTGTGACTTGGGGTATATTTTCTGTGCCACTCAGACATAGGTGGGAGGAAAGGGATGGTGTTACTAAAACTTAAATTATCTGGGAAAGCCTAACAGGCCTTAAACCAGTTTTTTCTTGTAAAAGGAAAAAGCTATTTTCCATTTTCTGTTTTTTAACATTTTCCAGATGTTATTTTTCACTTTGCTTATGTCTTTAGACTATTCTAAGCTATTTACAGGGTGCACCTTAATTTACAGAGCAGTTTTTCATAGTCCTTAGACTTAAAAGATACACAAGGATCGCTCTTTCAACTTGATTTAAACTTTGATTCCTTAAGATTATTCGAAATGCATGATACTGAAGTGCCGTGGGACACTGACAGAGTCACAGCTTGCAGTGAAAGATTGCACGTGCACCTAAAAGAGGCGTTTTGTAAATGCCCTGGGTGCTTTTAACATCTTTAAAGTAGCAAATCCTGCCTTGCTAGGAGGGAGCCCTGACTGCATTCCGCAAGACTTACGACAAAACCGTGGCACTGGGGCATCGTCTGGATATCGTGTTCTATCTGCTGAGGATTGGCTTGTTCTATATGGATAACGACCTCATCACACGGAACATTGAGAAGGCAAAAAGGTACTGCTGGGGTTGTTTGGGTGCACTGCAGCGGTTTTGAGGAGAGAAATACCTTTCTGTCAGGAAATGGCCAAAGCTGGTTGTGAGACACAGAGTGATGGGTGGGTGTTCCTGGGGTTTTTTTAATGAGAGGGAAGAAAAGAGAAAGGTTAATATTTAGTGTCGGCTATTTTCTAGCAGCTGAGTTGGTTTTAATTTGTAGCCCACCCCCTACTCCCATTTTTCTCTTCTGTAGCTGTTGGAAGAAAAGTAACTGTGGGTGTGATTAGACTGCAGGGTTGGCAGCCGAACCCAGGGGCTGCCAGTGCCGCGCGGCTGCTCTGTGAAGTGCCAGCTTTTGCCCAAAAGCAGGAGCCCAGTGTCAGCACAGTGTGCTTTGGTGCAGCTTCTTTCTCTCATTTTCACTGTTTCAGCATCCTCATTTTGAACTTCAGTGCTTCCAGTCTCGTCCCTGGTGCTATGAGGGGTGTCTTCCCAGCTACCCTGTTCCTCGGCTGATGACTTTTGTGTTGCCTTCACAGCAGATTTTTGTCTGCTGGACCTGCTTACATAGTCACATCGATTTTGTGTCAGGAAGATCCTTGAAAAGGGGCAGCTTTTATATTTTTCTCTTTGCTGCTAGTGGGATGGCGTTGATTTTGTCAGTATTGGCAGTAGGAATACATTGTCCAAGCCAGGGTTGGCAGTAATATTAGCGTGTGCATCTCAGAAGACTGGTGGCAGAACTTCAGAGGCGATAAACTTTTCCTTTCAGCTCAAACTTGTGTGTGGCCTCTGCTGTCCCAAGGAAGCTTCTTCCCTACCCCCAACAGAAGTACAAAACCTGGGCTGTCTTGACAAGCTGTAACATACATTAACCTTTCTCTACTCCCATGGAATCAGTTGATTTACTGTTTACTGTTATATTTCTTTCATACAACTTACTACATAATGCATAAGTAAATATGTCTTTGTTCTATTTTAAGTCTAATAGAAGAAGGAGGAGACTGGGACAGGAGAAATCGTCTCAAAGTATACCAGGGCCTTTACTGTGTAGCTATTCGAGATTTCAAACAAGCAGCAGAGCTCTTCCTTGATACAGTTTCAACGTTTACATCCTATGAACTGATGGATTACAAAACATTTGTAACCTACACGGTCTATGTCAGCATGATTGCCTTGGACAGGCCTGACCTTAGGGAAAAGGTAAGAAGAGCAGATGAGAGTGCCACTTTGGATGCAGCCTGTCTTGGACCTGTCTATCTCCAGGCTGAAAGCAATGGTATTTATGCACATTGTTTGTTTGTTTTCAGGTTATTAAAGGAGCAGAGATTCTGGAAGTGTTACATAGTTTGCCAGCTGTACGACAGTATCTCTTCTCTCTGTACGAGTGCCGTTACGCAGCCTTTTTCCAGTCCTTAGGTAAGGCTGTGTTTTTTCCTACAACACTATTTCAATTATTTGCTTCAGATCATGCACAACTTTTGTGGAGTAGCTACAGACTAGAAGCAGAGCCTCTTTATGCAGAAAAAAAAAAAAGCTGTGGTGTTTTTTTTCTTTTAAACAGACACCTAAAATTTGCTGCTGTTTGATTTTTAAAACAAACCAACCAACCTGAGCTTTTTGAAAGGTCCCATCTCATTAGGTGGAAAGACTTTTTCAAATGGCTGTGGAGCACTGTCTACCTGAAGAGCTGGGTCAGGCAAGAAAGCTTCCAAAGTTTGGTCTTTGAAAGATGTTACAAGTCCCGTAGTCCAAAGTCCCTGAAATTACAACCTGTGAAAGACAACATGTCAAGTTTTCATTGTTCTTTCATTGCTCTCTGCTCTTCTTTCTGTGTAAAAGGGTGACACAAAAAGAACCCCTCATATAGTGGAAGACGAGGCCTGGTGAGATTAAAAGCTCAGGGCAACATTTTTCTATTGCTGTCCTTATCTCTGGTTAAGAGCTAAAACTGGCAGGAGGAAAAGCCTGGGAATCCTAATTTAAAAGCCAGTACCAGAAAATTAATGGTCCTGCCTTACCCAGCTTTGGGTGACAACGCTGGCTAGTTACATACCCAGCACTGGCTGTCGCCTGGCTCTGCCTTGCTTCTGTGTGACAGCAGGTCCCAGCACTTACCTGGAGTGAGGCGGTGCCCCTGCAGCAGAGGGGACACTGCCTCACACCCTGACAGGAGGATTGGGTGCTGACAAACAGGGTGCTTTGCTTTGCCACAGTGTAGTTTGCATGTCCTTACTGCTGCTGGTTCCAGAACTGAATCAGAGCATGCAAACTTCTCTTCGGTGTAGAATGCCTTTCGTACCCTGAGGCACGCAAGGGATTCGCACCGAGTGCTTATTAACTGGTGTTACATCTCTTATTTACATAACTGATACTTTACATTTGTTAGCAATTACTGACTCATTTTCTTTCTTTTTCTTCATTTTTTCTTTCAGCTGTTGTAGAGCAAGAGATGAAGAAAGATTGGCTGTTTGCCCCTCACTACCGATACTACGTACGGGAAATGAGAATTCACGCGTATAGCCAGCTCCTGGAGTCCTACCGGTCACTGACATTAGGATACATGGCAGAAGCGTTTGGAGTCAGTGTAGAATTCATAGATCAGTAAGTTATTTGGCTTTTTAAGTCTGTAAAGGTCTCACTTTCCACCTTTTAATTGTTTGTAGCAATCCTGTTATGAATAAAAATTTTTGTTCTACTTTGATCCTAAACATGCCAAGCTAAGTTTTATGGAAGAGCTTCTGCTAACTTGAAGTGAACTTTATGTTTCTGAAAGGAAAAAAATCTGATTGCAGTCAAGCATGACAACTTTTCCAGTGTTTCTTCCATTCTAAACACCATATGAGAAACAAATCTTTTATTTCTAACTTTGTTCTTTAACCGGCTGTTTCTGTGGACCATCATAAGCTGTGGAGCTTGGGGTTTTGGGAGGATGACTGACTTCACAGCTGTGTGAAAACTTGGCTGTTACAGCTACAGGGATCCACACGTTTTATGAACCCTACAAGTCTTATGTAGTTTCGCTTTTTTTCTGCTGTGTGGATGGGATCTGCTCTTTGCAGCTGAAACGTACCCTGTGCTCTCAATTTGCAGGCAGAAACCTGACAGATTTAGGTCACAAGGGGAACTTTTTACTCTTTGCACACGAAACACTTTGTTTCAAATGCCTTCAAGAGTCATTCTTTTATACAGAAGTTTCAGGTTTTCTTATACAGAAAAGCATTAAGGAAATACGAATACTACTTAAAATATTCTAATAGGTGTTTCAGGAGAAATAAACCACCATTCAGTTTGAAACATTTACTTTTGAAGTCATACTAGTTCTTATGATTCACACTAATTAATATTAGTTGTAACTTGGTTTACTGTTGATCAAAGGAATGTTTTCTTCTCCTGTCAGTAATGTGCTGTAGCTCACCAGTTGATAAAATAAAATAATACTAATTTTTAAAAGCGCGGCATATCACAGAATCACAAGGTTGGAAAAGACCTTTAAGATCATTGAGTCCAACCATTCCTGTCCTATGCTAAACCATATCCCTAGGTACCTGATCTACCCCTTTTTTAAACATACCCAGGGAAGGTGACTCAACCCCCTCCCTGGGCAGCCTGTTTCAGGCCCTGACAACTCTTTCAGTGAAAATTTTTTTCCTAACGACTGATCTGCCCCTGCCCTGGTGCAGCTTGAGGCCATTTCCCCTTGTCCTATCTCCTATCACCCGGCTGAAGAGACCATTGCCCACCTCTCTGCACCCTCCTTTCAGGTAGTGAAGGCAGTGATAAGGTCTCCCCTCAGCCTCCTCTTCTCCAGGCTAACTAGGCAGTAGTGGATTATGAAGAGACTTTGCTGATGAATTGACTGGCTCGAAGATATTTACATCAGGATAAGTTCCAACCAGGCACACTACATGGCTGCTACCTTTGAATTTGAAGAGCAGCTGATGCTAAGTGATACATTTCACTTACTCAAGTGTGATTCTTAGGCCTGAGAAGAAAATATAGAGCTGGTTTGTATTCAGATCACTACAGTGATTATTCTCATGTGCAGTGTCCACACTTTAAGAAGATGAAGGTGCAGAAGATACCTTATGTGTAGGCTGTAACTCCAGAAATACAGAGCGGTGACCGTGTTGCTTTGTAGCAGCAGGTTCAGTGCAAACAAGTCTACAAGTCCTCAGCGAAACACAACCAACTTCTCTTTTTCTCTTTACTCAGGGAGCTTTCAAGATTCATCGCGGCTGGGCGATTACACTGCAAAATAGACAAAGTAAATGAGATCGTAGAAACTAACAGGTGAGCTGTCACTGCCTAGAAATTGTTTTTTGACAGCCTGGTTGAATTCTGTACATTTTGATGACACTTATTACAGAAATGTGTCTTGGTGCAAAACACATTCTCACTTCTAAAACTCTTTTTTTTTTTTTCCCCCCTTACTTCCTAGGCCTGATAGCAAGAATTGGCAGTACCAGGAAACCATCAAGAAAGGAGATTTGCTGCTAAACAGAGTTCAGAAACTTTCCAGAGTAATTAATATGTAATTTTTTTAATCCAAGGGAATGCAGAATTTAGATGTTTAAAACATTTTGGAAGTAACCTATAAATATATTGTATAACTTGGTATATTGTAGGTAAAAAAAATTACTAGGGAGAGAGAGGTAGTGTTTTTACTTTCCACTTCATTGTGTAAACAATGTTCTCTTTTGGTGTATGGATCCCAGTTCATTTATTAAATGTATGATACAGTTGGTGCTCTCTTGTAATATATATATACCAAGTCTCTTTCCTTGACTGTGTTATGCAGTGGTCAGGATTTCATAGCAAAGCAGGGTCGAGATCTGTGAGCAGAGGGAACACATGGCGATCCTGTGCTTGCTGGTTTAGGACTCTCTGAATCAAAGGTGAAGAGGAGCATAACAGTAAGCCTTGTTATGGAAGGGGAGTACAGCTTAAGGGAGAAGGAATAAGGATCAAAAGGTGAAGCAATAATATAACTATGAGAACTGTAATTTTGGGGACATCTTCAACCAAAGGAGCCTCTCCCTTAATATGCCATTTTTGCTGGCTGTTGAAGAGCATCAGCACACTGGCAAAGCAGCACAAAATCGTAGGGGTTGGAAGGGACCTCAAGAGATCATTGGGTCCAACCCCCAATTGCATATGTAACCACTTCCTCTGTTAGATTTGCAGATGTCAGAACGATGGTAGGAACAGCAGAAGACAGTACAGCAGTCTGCCACAGCTGATGAGTGCTCTCGGGAGGGGGGGGTGGTGATTTCGTTCTTTGCAGCTGCTGAGGAATAAATGTTACGAGTAGGCTGCTGCCATGCTGATGACGCACGGGCTCTGGCTGCAGTGCAGCCTGTGGCAGCAGCTGTTTACCCTGCCTGGCTTGCCTCGAGGCTTCTTTTTCCCTCCCAAAGCAAGCCTGGGACTTTGTTCTGGAAGCTGTTTGATGCCACCGTGCTTAGCAACAGAGTCACTGCGACTTCAGTGCCTGAAGTAACACCAAGGGCAGATCTACCCATGGAGCAATCCTGGCATGGGGGAGACACTGTGCAACAGCTGGGACAGCGTGGAACTGCACACCCCGCTCCTCCTGCGGGCAGCTCATGCAGGGTCTCCTGTCTCTGAACTGCTGCCCCAGTGTCAAGGCTCCATTCCTACTCTCTGCTGAACTACTTGGAAACTGAAAATACAGCCTAGGGCTTTGTGGTTCCCTGTTACCACTTACTAGAAGCTGTGTTGTGTTTTCCAAGGAGCAGCTGTTTAGTTTAAGGATGTACATTCCAGACAGTACTGCTAGGAAGAAAAATCTGATCTCCACTTTCTTCAGAAGAGTGAGAGTAGTACAAGAGCTCTAGTTTGTTCACCAGGTGGTCAGCTACTGGTTCTGTGCTTGGTGTGTTCACATGCATTTCTCTTACAAAGTTTTAATTCATTTTTGCCAATATTCAGACTTTTCAGACCTACACTAATATTTGCATTTTCTAGACCTGTTCCATAGCAGCTAAAGTACAGCCAGCTAGCAAGACTTCAGGGCTGGCTGCCTTTGGGTAACTGCCTTCATTCCATACATGCAAACACTGTGTGTATCAGAAGATCATCCCATGGATGGTGTGGGCTGTAGGCTTCACTGCATCAAAGGATTTAATTTCTAATACACAGATGAATTTTCCAACTTATTTGTACTTGAACTGGCCTTAATTAACTACATTGAAGCTTTGCAAAATAAATCCATTCAGCTTATGTATTACTATATATATATATATAAGTTAAAAACTTAACCAAGAAGGTGAGGCTAACGTGGGCTTCATTCGCTCAAGAGAAATCTTGCTGCCCTTTTACTGTAAGTAAGAGCAACAGAAAACAACAACCAGAAATGTCTATTTTGAGGAAAGTACAAGTACTACTGAAGCTTCTTGGTGTCCTATAAGATGTTTGCAGAGCTTTCACTTTCTATTTTATTCTAACCATCACTATCATCCTGTGGTAGCATTTCAGAATCTGGTGTCCTCTGCTCCGGCGGGTGAAAACCCAGGTTTGAAATAGAAGCACACGTGTGAAGCGCATGTGTCCTGCCAGAACAAAGCCAGAATTTGTTTTCAGCACACCACCAGTGAATTAATTCTAGTACAAATCTTTGTCAGGATGTCAGAGTTATCTAGAAAAAAGCTAATGGCACTAGATAGATAGAATTTTTAAAGACCTCGTATAAAGACTCTGACTTGCCTTGCTTGTTTCCTGACTTGGCCTACATCCTGCAGAGGCATATCTGGGTGGACCTCCAGGGCTTCTTGACAAAGCCTTTTGGTCCAAGGCCTGGCAATAAAGTCGTGGCTGTTTTACCTGAGCGATTTTAAACCTTACAGCAGCAGTTCAGCCTCTGAGCTGTGCCCAACGGTGGTGGGATAAAATCACGAAGCGCACAAAGCACAGCTGGAGCAGCTCTTCGTTCCTCTCCTGAAAAAAGGAAAAAGCAATCCAGTATGTAGATTCAATGATATGTAAGAAATACCTGCTTAATAGTCACCAAGGCCACTGAGTACTGATTCTAACTTTTCAAGGCTTCAGTATAGGCTTTCCAACATGTGGGGATGCTGAGGGGTCCAGCCTGGTCAGGCCTTGAGGTGATCAAGGGCACAGTATTTTTTATTCTGCCATTTTTAACTACCTACTTCAATCTCCAGATCAGAAGCGATAGGATTTCTGCTCCCCCTAAACCCTGAAGTAACCTCAGGTGACCTTGCACTGCTCCATGATCACCTTGGTTTTACCTGTGGTTTATCTAGTTTACCCAACTCCGATTGCGAGTGGCACACCAGACAGGGCTGCTCATGCCTCGGCCTTGACACCTTTCCATGGATTTATAGTCCACATGCCAAAGTTGTACATTCTCTCTTGTAATTTAAGCTGGTGCAGTTCCTTGAACTGATGCTGGTCTCCAATTTCGCTTTGGAAAGCTGACTTAATACTGGCAACAAGGTGCCCAGACTTGGACACAGATCTCAAGACACTGCTGCATCACAGGGACATTTTCCACCCCTGCCCTTAGGCTATGGGCAGGCGGGAGGGAAGGACAGGAGACAGGGTGTCCTAGTGTTTGTCGGGGAAGTTCCACTACAAAGTAGTTGAGACCTAATTTGTGTGCAAACATTTTTTGGCTCACCCATCTGCTGGTCGCCCAACGGCTCCGTCTCGTCTCTTGCTGACCACCGGGCTCCAGCTGAAGGTGCAGCCTTGCAGCCAGGGCACTCCTGGAGAAGCAGCCACCTGTCATGGGCTGGAAGGGACCCAGGTGAAGGGAGCTCAGCTGCCAAAATGGAGGTCAAAGTTTCCAGCGCTGTTGGAGAGGAGTTTAACAGAGCAGCAGTGCATGGCCCCTGCTGATGCTGCAGGAAGCGTTTGTACCTGTTTGTTTGGCTACAGATGTCAGCTCCAGCCCTTCCCAATGGGCTTGGAGGAGGATTTTTGACTGGCTGCCTCTCCCAGGCCAGTTTTCAGCCTTTGCAAAGAAGTTTGACTGCAGATTAGTCTGAACAACTTCAGAAAAGGTTTGAGATTCCCCTTACGTTTCACGGGCCAGAAGAACAAAATCAAAACAAGCACATGCCGCTTTTCCACAATGAAAGATCCCATGCTGCTTGTTAGGAACAAATCCAGCAGCTAACACAGCCCTGAGCCAAAGCACCAAGAAAAGCATTCAGTCAAATTAAGAGTCCCACGGTGGGACCTACGAGCCACGTGTGTTTGATTAGTTGGTGCAGCAGAACGTGGCAATAACGGACTGACAGGAATTTGCATGTAAATCAAGCCAGTTGTAAGCCCTTGTGTTGGTTGTTTCAGTAGTTGGTGTTGAGCAACAGCGGCCCGGGAGCGCTTCAGCCTCTATGAAGGGCATGGGATCCAGGGCTGCTCGCTGTTGGCCAGGCTGTACGCAGCCAGGGCACAGGGCCAGCTCCACAGCCCTGACTCCAGAGCTACACGTGCTGCAGGAGCAGGAGTTGGGAGGTTTCCTACCTAAGGCAGGCTGCAGCCTTTGAGACCAACACGTCCCCACCACAAAGCTGACACCTTTGGGTGCGACAGACACCCACTCTAAGCGCAAAGGGTATCAGCAGTACACACGTGCAGGCAGCAGCTACACCCAGAGAACCTCCAATGCTTGGAGCTGCATTACTCACACCATCGGGCTCGCTCTCCTACACCGCTACATAATCTGCCTGGATATAAACTGGAATATTTTCCTGTGACATGGTCGCTGCTTGCTACCAACTTTAGGGCTCCACACCAGGTCAGAAGGCATTTTTCATAGCAAACCCCTTTGCTGCTGGGAGCAGTGATAACTCACAGAGCAGCACTGCCCCAGGCTGCCTGGCACTGTGCCACAGGGTGCCAGGAATGGAGCCCAAAGCAGCCAAGGGGAAGAGGGAGGACAGACCAAACCACCTTGAAGAGCTTAGGGTTATACTGGATAAGCACACCCGTTTTCCTCTTTCCTCACCAGTTTTAGAGAACACCAAACCCTGCTCATTCGTGAACTTGCCTGAAAGCACTGAGCAGCAGAGCTCAGCTCTGCCCTGTGAGCTCCCGTCTCCCGCATGCTCTGTGCTGCTGTCGCTTGTAGAGCCCAGCTTCAGTGCCAACAGCTTATAGAGGATGGAGCAGACACTGGGAATGGCTACTGGAAAGAGATTTGCAGGAAGGCAAGGTAAGAAAATAAATAAAAATCTTCAGTCTACACAAAAGGTAAAATTAAGTATTAGAAGCATTCGTCATAAAAAGACAAAGCAGAACCCCCTTGTTGCCCGAACCCCATTTGTATCTTGCAGCATTTATTCCAAATACTAAGGAAAACCGTTCTTATTCTAAGAGCAAAAGAAAAGAAAGACATGATAAAGTATTGCCATGGGTGGAACTACAAACTCCTGTCCTTACAAACAGGCGTTTTAACCGGTTCTACAAACCGCTCCTCAGGCATCCCCCACCACACACCAGTCCTGAGGGGCCGCAGGGAGAAGCCTGCAGAGTATCTGCCCCTCAATGCACACACCCGAGCAGCCCGCTGTCACCCCACCGGCATGGAGGGGCTCTTTTGGAAGGAATGAGTTAAAAAGGGAACATGACCGTTCCCAAACCACACTTGGGGCTGTAAATGCTGCTACTTCTTGTTCAGAAAACAATCAAGCAAGAACCTGAAGTGACCAAATGTCCTTTGCAGCAGGCAGACACTGCAGCGGTCCTCTCCAAGCCAGTGCCAAGCCTCGGGGGAGGCAAAGCTCAGACCCTACCAGGCTGCATTGGCAGCCACTCTCGCAATGCTGAGGTACAGGGACAGCACCTGGCCGCATCCACTGCTCTGAAATTAGTTCACATAGGCACCAATACAGGTAACGTTTTCCTTTAATGGTGAATGATTTTATAATGAAGCAGAAACATATAATGTATTCCATGCAACCAACCTCATTTATTGAAAAGTCCTAATTTTATTGCCTTGTTTAGTAACATGTTTGTTCAACAAACTAATCTTTTTTCATGAAGCAAAGCACAACTTTTTCTTATAAATAGTATAAATTATTTTATTTACAGAAACTTGTTACAAAACAAATAGACTATATATTTATTTTTCTTTTAAATATCCAAAGTAA
The DNA here is from genome assembly GCA_020800305.1 of Porphyrio hochstetteri. Classification (NCBI taxonomy): domain Eukaryota; kingdom Metazoa; phylum Chordata; class Aves; order Gruiformes; family Rallidae; genus Porphyrio; species Porphyrio hochstetteri. Next base: position 10,631,530 of record CM036916.1, on the reverse strand, counting down.
TTTTTCTATCCCATGACATTTGTTCATGTACTATACAGCAGCCAACACAGAGTTCAGCTGATCAGATGCTTTTGATTATGTATACAAATTATCAAACTATTCACACATTTTACACAGGAGATTGCTTTTAGAACCAGGCTCAACACCGAGCAAGATGCTTTCAAGGCCTACATTCACATTGACATTATGTAGTGCTCATTTTAAAGTTATCTTTAAAATGTAAAATATCTTGCACAAAAGGTAAAAATGATTATTTTCTGCTGAATGGTGAAACATTTCAGAATCTTTCTAAGCCCAATTCCCTCCTCCAGGACAGAACGAGTGAAAGACGAGAGAGAGATTCCTTGGCAAGAGAACTCTGACAGGAAGACAACTGCCTTAGCAACGTCATTTGGAAATCACATCTTTATTTCTTAATGGGTTTAAGAGGTACTTACTTGTGGGTTTGTTTGATTTTTGTTTTGCTTTCCTGGAATGCCAACTGTTTTGAACATTTTCTAAATCATTTCACTGATGAATTAATAACCACTCCCCTCCCTCCCCACCCAAAATGAGACAGTTAAACTGCTGGTTAAAACCGTGTTTAAAACCCTTGGCATTGTATTAAATAAGAGTAATCAGTGGGATTGTTCCAACACATGGTGATCTAATTAAAAGATTTTACAAAAAAGTTACCAGCATCATTTGCTTTCTTTTGTCAACCCATCTCATTCATTTCAGAAAATGCTATCTATATATATGTATGCACGTATATATACGCACACCCATACATATACATACGCACCTATATCGCATAGAGGTGGAAAAAGCAAGCTCCAACATTTCAACTGAACATTCAAGTCTTTTAAGGAGAAGCTGTCTGAACAGTCCAAGCTTAAAACTAGTTATATCAGGCACTTTCAGTTTTTCCGTTAGTTTTAAACCACGTTGAGACCCACACAGATGCGCACGCACACACACGCACACAAACACTAAATAAACAAAATCAAAACCCCCAAAAAAAGAGAAGCAGTGTGTCACTTAACTAAACGTAGTCTTCTGGGAATCAGGCAACTGATAAGCAATGCCGTTATCCACCACTTCGGCTCTGATCCTGTGCTCGGATTCCAGCAGCAGAACCCGAGCGCAGGATCCAGGCGACAGGTTCCCTGTGTATCCACTCCCGAGACATGAAAAGGGACACAGCCTTTTTTTTAAATTCACAAAACAGAGGCATCCCTTAAGTTGCAAAGTAGGCATGTCAGCTATTGGCTTGGCAGTGAACCACTTCAAATTATAAAAAGGTATTTGCTTTTTTTTTTTTTAATTAATTAATAAATAAATACTAGATGATCTCAATTGTACCAAAACTGGATATAAGAAAAAAAGACCTGTGCAAAAATACATATTTAAATATGTACAATCAATTAACAAAATATGTCTTCTGAAATAGGGATACTTCAATATTTATAATAGAACAAGAAATTCCAAAATAAAGATACAAAAGTATGCTTTTTTTTTTCTTGTATAATTCTTTGTTCATCATTGCAGCAATTTTTTAGGTTAAGAAAACTGCAGGAGTCATAACGAGAAGTTGGAAAGACTATAAAAACTGTATCTCTTAAATTAATACCAAAATCTGTCTAGAAACAACCCAGCCACTGCAAATTCAATTTTGCGAGGAAAATTAATTTTAAGCTTCCTTAATATTTACAGTAAGAACTACGTGACAATAAAAGCTTCAGGAACGATGCTCTGCCTAGAACCAGGATCTAAGGAGTAGTAGTACTGAAGCAGGTCTACGCTCGAGGGCAGACAGAACTGAGGATGCTCTAACTCTTTACTCCCAGTGGCTTACAACCACGCGGCGCAGGACACCGCGGACGCCGGCTCTGTACGAGCAGCGGTCGGGAACTCACTTTTTGAGCCCGAGGGAGCACGGGTTTGCCATTTATGCTTTCAGATCAACAGAACCTCATTCGATCCTGCCCGATTTTTCTTTCCTTTTAAACCTTTGTGTCTACCAAGAGTCAAATTGCACTTGTGGCTGACGCTATCCTGGAGTGGAAGCTCTGCCCCGGGGACTTCATCGGAGCGCGGGTTTCACTCCGAAGGCGCAGGACCTCGTACGCTTTGATTGCTCTTTGTGGCATTTCACTTTGGTTCCTTTTACATTAAAACCAATGGCAGTTCTAACAATCCTTTCAACAGGGCATCTTATTAAATACAAATCCTTTTGTTCCTGAAAAGTTGTCTTTTTTTTCCTTTTTTCTTTTTAAAATTATATTTAAAGTTTGCATAATAAGTGTCTCTAGTACGTTGCTTTCTCAATGTGATCTTTCATATTGACTCAAAGCTAAAGTGTCTGCATAGAGGCTTCTTGTTGTTTTGCTGTATAACAACGATTACGTAGCAAGTTCAGGTTAAACTGAAAGCATCGGTAGGTAAACAACTAAGCAACTGCTACTCAGAGTGGCTTTGGATTCCCTGATGTACTACTTGCCACCAGAACTGGGGAGAAGGCTGGGCTACGCAAACAGTTGGACAGGCTCAGATTGTCTCTTCTCAGCAATAGCTGGTGCCCCTTTAAGGCAGAAAATAAATCCTATCTTCTTGGTTAGGAATTGTTTTTCCTTTGCTTTGCCCCTTAATAAAAGTTTAGTCACTTTTGAGACTTTACCTGATGTTTAAAAACTTAACAAAAACGTCCAGATGAATCAAACCCTAGTACAACAAGCCCTTTAGCAGAATTCACTTCTGAGGTGTTTTCAAGCAGGACAAAATAGTTCATAAAAATTGACTGGACTAGATATAAAACTGTGTAAAGCTCCTGTTATTCATAAAGCCTGGGTGGGTGTGGGACGACTGCAATGTACATATCTGTGCTTCATGGTGAACTCTGCTGTCCAATTGGTGTTTATTCCAGAATTTAAGAAAATTAACTAATCTTACTGAGCTGTTGGAAGTATAACACGTTAACAATTTAGTTATACAAACAAAGCATAAGGAAATTGAATTTTAGGTTGTTTTTTTTTTTTTTAAATAATTTAAATACTTAGCTTTAAAAAGGCTATTTTTAAAAGCCTTACCTGCTGGAAGGCAAATCCAGCCTAATTTAACCAATACAGTTCTATTTTTTTTAAATAACAGAGGCCTATGGTACACAGCACAGGGCAATAAATACGTTCTTTGGGCATAGATATTTAGAGGTTATTTGCCTTTGTCTGTTTGATGTTCTTGAATTTTTTTTAAAAAACAAAAGTAACTTTGCTTCTGCAATCAAATCTCTTTCAAAAGAATAGAAAACAGGCTTTGTATCATGCAAGTACAACATTTTTATACTTGTTTTCTGAGTGATAGCCTCAAACAAGTTTTTCTGGGTTTTTTTGTCGGGTTTGTTTTGTTTTTTATTTTAAACTCCTGATAGCTTCTTATCCCAAATTACTTGCAAAAGGCTGGGCAAAATACAGACTGTTTTTTTTTTGAATTGTGCTATTTTTATATTCCATTAAAGGAACATTGCTATAAAAACACTAAAGCCATATTTCCCTTCTTGAGGGCTTCTTTCCATTGTGCCTCACACATTTTTTCCCCCTCGTTTCGGGGTCCTCTCCATTGAGGGTGTCTGTCTGGTTAGCTATCACCTACAAAAGACACCATCAGTATAAAAATAAGTCCACAGTAACGTTTATTTCCCCCCCCAAAAGAAAAACATTCGTTTGCCCAGCCAATCTATGTCAGATAGTGGCAAGATGATGTACTCCTGTAAGGAAAATCTCACAGGTTCGTAGCGAACAGTCCAGACCACCGTTAACACTGATAAAGAGCAATTATGTGGCTGAACTTCATCCAGTGTCCATTTCTAGTATATTCACTGCTACAGACATGGCTTCAGGGAAATTCCTTATTTAAGTGACAGTCCAGTAGATTTCCACACCTGAGGACCATGGGAAGTTGGGAAAAACTCAAGGCATCTTGGAGTCCAGAAATCCAGATGGAGGTTTTGCTTGTAGTGAAAATTGTCCAGTTCGTTTCTCACCGTGGTGCATTCAGCCATCAGGGACGTGCCTTTGGCTTTGGAGCAAGTGAAAGAGAGAGAAGGACAAGTGAGCCAGGCTGTTATAACAGAAACCCTTAAAAGACATTTTCTGGATAACAAGAGGGTATTTTGGGGAAATCAGCAGGCACAACGTGACACCGCTAACATGAGGTTGGTTTCTCCAAGACTCAACAATTCTCAAGCTAAAGCTCTCTAAAGTTATAACAGCTTTAGACAATATTTTCTTCTTAATTCACTCACTTGTATTTCTCCTATATTTATATATCGCTTAGTTCAAATAACAACTAAGAAACTGTAAATTAAGAAGCCATTCTGGAAAAGCTCTTCCTGACCTCCCAGCTCTCCAGGTACACAGATTTCAGGTTACTAACACCAGAGGAAACAAAAAGTTTCTTGGATTTTCCATCTTGAAAAAAATCTCATTCTAAAGCGGTTCTCTAAACTATACTCCCATTGAGCTGCAGCAAATTATTTTTACCCCTCCAAGTCAATTTGCACAGTATTATTAAGAAGTCTGAGCTACCGGTCTCTAAATTATCACTCTCATTAACTTACCAAGAACTTTTGATCCCAACACACTACTTTTCCAATGCAATTTACTCAAAAAACCCAAAACCCCAAACCAATTGCTTACTTTATATTAAATCTGTTTGCTTTACCAACTAAAAAGGTTTATATCTTACTTATTTAATCTCGTTATTACTTATAAGTTAGTCAATGGCACCTTGGGATAATAGGCTTATTTTATCACGGTATCACAGGTCTGTTATCAGCATCATATGTTCCACTTTGTAGAATGCTTATTACTGACACAGAAACAAGAAGTCAGGCTCAGACATACAGCTCAGTTCCACGGCTGGCTGAGGAATTAAACATGAGGTCTGAATTTCATTTGAGAGCAATTTACTGGCAACATCTGAGGAACTCAGAACATCATATTTAAGTTACTAAAAACCTTGTGTAAATGTACTATAAAAACACTCAAAATGAGTAACAGACAAATCAGAGAACTGTCTTTTACCTGAACTGGATCTGGAATTGGCTAGCAAATAATAAAGAGAACACAGGTCATGCAAGCACGTGAAGAGACACATTCCTGTTGGCTTAGTTTGAGACAAAATTTCATACCTGATGAAAAAGCGAGTTGTTCATCAGCCCTTGTGTCCCTGGGATTGCACCAGTGTGTTTTGCATGAACATTGTTCACCGATGTCAATTTGGCAACTTTGTTTGATTTGCTGCTGCTGCTGCTGCTGTTGATGCTGCTTGAACCAGGTGAGCACTTTCTTTTCTTTCCTATTAATTTGTCAAGGGAAGAATGCGAATGGGAAAACCCGCTGTGGGAATTCACAGTCAGCTCGCTGGACTGATGAACAAAGGGCCCTAAGGAGAGCGTGGAGTCACTGCTGTTCATCATCACACTCATTCTCTTTATCGATTCTGCAGGGCTTCCAGTCGGAGGACCCCTCCCTGATTGGTCATGTTTGAGGCTAACTGAGTTAGCTTTGCTAGTCATACAGTTGAGGCCAACGCTGTGGGACGAAGCTGTCACTGACGGATGATAGGAGGTCCCAGAGTTTCCAGAGTTAACCACACAGTTTTTTCTAAAGGACTCTGTGGAATGAGAAGGTGCTAGCAGTGCGGAACTGTTTTTACGCTTCTTTCCTGAGCCGCCGCTGCTACTGACGCCGCCGGTGCTGTTACAGGTGCCACTGCCAGCAGAAGATTCCTTAGGTTTAAAAGATTTGCTGGATTTCATTTTCTGAGGTTTGCTGGGCATAGGTGAAGGTACAGAGGAAAGCACTGTAGGTGTTGAAGGGGATGAAGACACTTGTCTCGATTGCATACTGCAGACAGGATCCACTGCACCCAGAGTAGCAGGATTGGCATTTAGTGTCGTTCCATGTGATGGTACCGATTTGTTATTCAGAGACACGCAGGAAGGAGATACCAACGCTGGCGATGACATAACCATGGTGGTTAAGGGGAAACCTGCTGCACTGACGCCGTACTGCGAAGCAGGCATTGAGTTTGTCCGGTGCGGTGCACGAACTGATGCTGTGCTACTAGATGCTGGAGGAATTTTCCTGCAGGTGAACAGAAGAACAAAACAAAACCCTACATAGCTCCCATTCTTTGGAGTAATACCTGCTCTAGTAACGCTACATTGAAGCGATTGTATCTTGAGGGTGATTAATGCCATTACAATGTTTTAGTCAATTAACAGTTAATTGTTGTAAAAAAACTTAAAGCATAGACTACTGACTTTGTATCCAAATACTCTGAACAAAAGATTCCCGTTCTTTAACTAGACCCACACACTTCATGTATTTCCACAAACACCACGAATAAGAACTCTTTTGCCTCTACTCACTTCCACATCTGTGAGTTAAGATGCTTCTCCAACATGAAGTCAAGTGCACATCGAATATGGTTCCATCGCTTGTCAAACACGTAATAACCTCTTCCAATTTGCCGACTACCAAATGTGCAAAACTGAAAAGACAGATTTTACTGGTGTTTTCTACTTTCAGTAATGACTCTCTGAATAACAACGGACTTGTTTATAAATAAATACTGCAAAATTAATATGCCCTTAGGTTTTAAATCAATGATTAAAAAACCCAGAATATTTCTGTGGTGTAACAAGTACTTTAAACTTTGGGCCTTGGTATATGGGGATCATTGTCTTCCCATCTGATACTCCCCTACTTATTGCCAAAAACAGCAGCCAAATTTAAAACCCTCCAATTAAACAGGGAAGGACAACAGTGTATCTGTGTGTATAAATAAACTATATATACACATATATATGTGTGTGTGTGTATGTAACATGTACTTCTGAGGAGCTGTGAGCTATCCGCTCACAGTCTGTTTTGAAAAAAAGGAGAAATTTCATACACAGGCTAGGCAATAAGGCTTGTGCTCTCTGTTAGCCTAAATATGTAAATCTTCACAAAAGCAAGACAATACATTGCTGCTACGTTTGCTGTGATGATTTGCACTCAAGTGAAAAAAAGAGTGCATGTGTGTAAGAGAAAGTGCAGTGACAAAATTTCATCCAAAAGGCATTGTTTACATGTCCTTATTCTGAAACCACAGCCCTTCAGAGCAGGTAGCGATTTAGTCTTCCATATTTTGGCATTTTGGCTGGGGAAGTGAGCTCCAAACCAATTACTTTAGCACCTTTACCCTGCAACTACAATTAAACCTTTGCTGCCTACTAGACAACGAAACAATTTTCTTAAAATCTAGGAAAAAAACAACCCAAAGTCACACATCCAATAGGAAATCACCCTTAAACCCCCCCAAGGTAATTTGTTTCCCAGTTCAGAGCCAGAGAGAGACCAAGGTTAACCTTTACTTAAAACGTACAGCGGCTGGTTGAGGATGATGACCTGAATAATGACAATCCAGTTTTTCAACAGGCTCTTCTTTTTCGTCACATTCTCCCTCATCGCTGGATAACCGAGATGCTGGCTCAGCTGCAGGCAAGGGAGGGTGCGGAGACTCGTGGACAGAAGGAGTCTCGCTAGGGGCATTTCCACTGTGCTGGGCTGGACAGCCTGGAGGCCTGGGCAAGGCAAGGGGTAAAGCTGTTATTCAACTACATCTGCTTACGAAGCTTAACTTACTGACAGAAGGAAATCCACGTTAACAGATTTCTGGTATTTTCCATAGTCTGATAACGCATCTACTGAGAGGAAGGACAGGAGGTCTGGATACCCTGGAAAAGGAGCATTGCCTAATCATTGTCAAACTGCTTTCATTGCTGCCAGTCAGCTTTTACTATTTCAAACACCAAAGCCTCCTTGCTAGGAATTACAGCTCAGCACATAATTACTAATTGCAGTCAGTCACCAGGCCTAGAGCAAAACTACTGCCCCATCCAACAGATCCATATCGCTCTTAAAATCCACCCCATCAAGCCACCAGTAATAATTCCATACCACTTGATCTGTTGATTTTCCTTACCTTGGAAGACTGGGGGGATGAGGTTTGGGTTTATTAGGTAATAAAGGCTTTGATTCTGTAAGAGTAACTCCATGAGAATTTTGGTGCAGCTCCTGGGAAGTTTTAGTAGGTGAGGGATGTGGTTCCCTGAGAGGGGGCATCTGCTGATGATGATCCGAATGTCGAAGAAGTTCCTTTTCCCTGGTTTTGCTTTTGTGCTCAGCTAGTAACACATCAAATCGTTTTCTTCGACCCTGTACAGCCCTCCGCTGGGTTAAGGAATGTGTCTGCAAAACCAGGAATAGATCATTAATCCCAGGCTACTAGATCTGTGGAAATCAAACGCTCAAAACGTGTCTAGAGCTCTAAAACAGGGGAAATCATCATCGCATTCACAGTTAGTAAACAAATGGATGACTGAGAAAAACTTTTAGATCCATTGGTGGATGATTATATCCCTGTCTGACACAAAATAACAAAACACAGAAATTGAGTAAAAAGCTTCTTTCAAATTTCTTATTTAAAAAGAAACTGCCCAAGTTCTTATCAGGTTAATACTAGAATTAAAACAATCTTCTTGACATCAGTATTTGAGTTGCCAACTAGTGCACAACCAAAAATACTAAATATTTTATTTCAATTATGAAAATATTTATCACAAGAATGTTTAAAATCAGACTTTTAATGGGAGACATGAAAATATTTATAAATACTGCTTTGCTTCTTTCTATAAACTAGTATCTCCCTTGAAAACTCGTGTAATCAAAGAGATATTAAGGAATGCAAAAAACCCAGCAGAATCCAGTCAGAGACAAATCAGTTCTTTGAGCATCCTGAATGCTACACATAGCAAGATGTACACCTGTACATATGGCACAAATTCTAGGTACAGTGAAACAGATGGAAATTATTTTTCTGAATTGTTAAAGTCACACATCATACCTTTTTTCATGTGGCATAGAAGGTTTGATTGGGTTAATTTTAGTAGGTAAAAGTTTTTATCACATAATTCAGACACAAATAGCAACTAAAAAAGTATTTTATAAGTAGGTATGATAGCAGGACTTGCTGAGATACATTTCTTTCTCTTCTACACTTTTGAATTGCCTAGTTATCCTGTAAAATCTTGAAGCTTTTCCCTCCCTATTAGCAAAACAATTGCCTCCCCCCTTTAATTCCAAAAGGGCAATATGTTCAAGTTCAGTTCCCTTGGGTCATTAGTATCAGCTTCATTTACCTTTGTTCTGTAGGTGGTTTATTTACCAGATGCTTCCCCTACCGACAGTTCAGCTCTTTGCAAGGAAGTAGCTAAATATTACACAATTGCAGGGGATCTGGATTTTTGGTTACTTGTAACTAAGTGATACCCCTGTGTCCCCCAATCCGTTTGAGCCAGAGAATACATTTCATCTGACTAAAAGTTTTTAAAGATTGTTTAATTTAGAGTTTGACATATGTTTTTTTTCAGAAGACTCATTTCTGAGTTGGCCATAGCTGTGCATCAAGCAGCATTTACACAAAAACCTCCTAGGTACCTGCTGCAGGCTACTGTGGGGAAAGGAGGGGGTGTGAGAGGGGAGCAGCTTGATTTATTGAAGTCCTGCATCAACAAATAACACTTATAATGCTTATTAGGAATTTTAAAATTCATGATCCATGACCCAAATGAAGAACATGCTGGCCCCCTGCTACCTACATGCAGAGTAACGTAATCAGTTCCATCATGTTTAAAGGGCTTATATAAAAACACAAATCTCCGGGTTACTTTAAGAAATATGTTTTTGAATAAATAATTGACTGAACTTTGAAACCAATTCCTTTCTTGGTTCTAGGCAACATGTTTTGAGAAGTAGCATTTACAGCAATACTTACAGGCAGATAAAATTTGTAGTTTTGTTTTCTATCATATACCTCAGTAAGCTGAATTAAAACTTACAGAATCTTATTCTGATTAAGATACCTTACCTTGCATGTCAAAGACCTAGTACAAGGTTTCCTGGTTTCCACATCAATGACACCACAGTATATATCAGGATCAAATTCTCTCTCTGTCAAAAGGTACACACAGTATTGAAAAGTTATCAAGAGACATCTTGAAATACAAACGTTTATTTTAATTATAAAAATTAACCACATTAGAGACTGTTTTCAACTGCTCCTCTGGCAAATGTATAGATAGAAACACATAAGAACATTGCAAAAATAGAATTTTTCTACACTCTCAGCAAGTTTATGGGTGTGCTGAAATACAGATCTCAAGTCTACAATGAGAATGGAGACATTTTTGAGCTGTAAGGGACCCCAAACAAGGAGCAGATCCTGCACATTAGGATTAAAAGTCACCATCAACATGAACCGTGACAAACAAATGATGCCTTTTGCTGTTGGTTTTGATGTTAAGAACTTTTATACCATTATACACAGTAACTTTGTATAACTTTTGCTCTTTGTGTAAAAAGCAGCCTAGATTTACATTTTTGAGTTTATGAGGTGCTGGTTGTTCCACTTTCTATGTCTATTTGGACCTTCTATACAGAAGGAAGGAAAATAAAATCTTTAAAGGCAGCAGAAGTGCATTTAAAGAAATGCAGAAGTGCATAACTTTAAAACAGTAAGAACTGACAGCCTCTGATGTCTGGATGGCTTCTGAAAGCAATAGCCATGTTCCAAGGTGTCTGCATCCTTTAAGACTATGTCAAGCTATAGATTTAAATCCTAGTACATAAAACCTATTTAACTATGAGTTACAGTGTTAAAAAAGTGTTTAATTTACTTCTGAAACTTATTTTTATATATTCTATATATGTATTTCTATAGATACACTAAGAGGAATACAGCAAATAGTAATGAAAAACAATTACCTGACAATCTTTTATGTAAAAATTTCCTATTATTTGTATTTTCTTCAGATTTCTTTTCCAAAAATGGAGGCACAGAGAGACCTTTACCATTCAGTATCTGTCCAGGGGAAGGCAAGGGTGGCTTTGGTATTGAGGGACAATTAAGGCCAGTCTTTATTGAGGAACTCACAGTAGTAGAACAAGTTGGACCAACAGCAGCTTTCAGTTGGGCACCATCTATCTTTGGATGAATCTTTTCCACTTTGACAGATGGAGTCATACTATTATTTATGAAAAACAAAGGGGGGAGGAATTGAAAATTATAGTCATAAATTGTAAGTAGTACTTAAAATGTTATTATTCAGCAACAGTCTCCTCTGTTCACAATGCAAATGTAGACCTTCCTCTTTATTCACAGTTTTCTTATTTATTTTTTTTTCCACAATTTTTATGATGCCCATCATCTCTCCTGTCCTCTCTTCCCCATTTCCTTGACAGTATTTCAGAGAATCATCAGGGACTGCAGAAACTGTTGTTTGGATTCACAGGCACAGCCTATCACCAAAACAACTGGAATGGGCTTGTTATATCCAGTGAGAATTTCCCAGTTCTGTGACAGTAAACTGTATTATTTAAAGTGCAGCTTTACAAGAGTTCTTGCTCAACACAGTCATGAGTAGTATCTGTAATCTCAGACTAGGCTGCTGGAAAAGATCTGGAGGAGTTTAAACTGATTATCTCTTAAACCAAAACCCCTCTGAAACAAAAGAAAATTCTACTGCTACAGTGGTGTCAATGTAAGTAAATAACATGAATTCTTTGTCAGAACAATACTCACATTTTATCATGGGGAACTTTGCTATGCTGTACCGAATGCATTAACCTGTTGTTTCCACTGATCTGCAGCTTGTCTTTGGGTGATTTCAACAACTTGGAATTTGATGATGATGCACTAGTACCTCCACTGGATGAGCGATTGCTCCCACTTCCACTGCTACCTTTGTTTTTTGAAGGGAAAGATGAAATGAGGGAAAATACTGAAGAGGAAGGTGGAGTCAAAGGTGGCTTGCTGGAGGAGCTGTGTCTTCTTTCTGAAAAGGAGGGAAGAAAAAGAGGTTTTAAGCTCCCATATAGAAAGAATTCTTAAGTACTACATGTTGTCATCTACTCGGTTAAACATTTTTCCTGTATTGGCATGGGAGGTCTTCTGCCACATGCAGAGCAGAAGGGATACAAGCTTCACTGTAAACCATGAGGCTCCACTCACTGCTGGTCCCCAGTTCGTTACTGGAGTCTCAAATACAAGCTTAGGTTTTAGAAACACTCCCCACTCTCTCCACCTCGAAGAACAAGTAAGATTCAGACCCAGACTTCAGACACACCAAGCAGAGACCCCTAAGCTCAGGCCAAGCAAGCTTAAATATCCTATTTCCTCAAAGGATAGCAATTACCTGTATGTATGGCTCCTAATGGTCAAAATTATATTGGAGTCAACATTTTAACTTTCTCTTCATAACAACCTTCTGGTATGGTCTACCAGAAGTCTACTACCTCAACATGGAATGCCTCTGAGAACAGCAGCTTGAGTATTGACCCACACTGGTTTTTGGGGTGTTGTGGGATTTTTTTTTTGTTTAGTTTTCCTCTTATTAACTCTACAGAAATTGTATTTAGGAAGAACATCAAAAGGAACAACAGCTATTCTTCAAAAAAAAAAAAAAAAACCCAACCCCCAAAACAAACCCCAAAGAACCCCCAGCCCTGAACATTTTAGTTGAGTGTTCAAGTTTGGCCCATGAATGTGTTGGAAAAAATTATTTGATTAACATGAAATCATTAATGGGAATACATTGTTAGAACCATTTCAATTCAAATAGCATATATTATAAAGGATAATTTTTTTGAACAATGAATTCTCCATCACAAAACACCCACCAGGGTCAGGGTGTACCCAGCTCTGCCTACACATGGACACGTTATTTGACCGGTTGCTGGACTGATACTTGGACACCTGTGATTCCTTGATGATCAGTGTAATCAACACCTGCTTAAGAGACATGTCTGGCAATCAAGTGTACATAAACCACAGATTTAAGACGAGGTCCAAGAACGAGCAGGTCTATCAGGGAGTGTAAAGGCACCTTTCTCCTCCACAGCGGTTAACACCTCTTTCTCAGCCAAGTATTGCTAAAGGTGTCCAAATCCACTGCTGACCAACCCCAGGATCATCTTACAGATTTTGACTTAGGTACTTAATCTGTGAAAGATGCAGGCTACTCATGAAGTTACCAAATCTACAGCCAAGAGTGAAAGTCAAGTCCAGCATGCAACCTGTAACGCTCTGCAAAGTATAAATTAATATATCCGTGTTCTCCTTATATGACCTATTCTCACCCCAACCCTAAATACAGCAGTCATATGCCACTCAGATGATGACCAACCAGGACTCCATTCATAGCTGGAAGCTGTTAAACAAGACAGCACCAAACCTGCACAGATGTTGTCAGGCACATCACCTGCTGCATGACTCCTGCAAGCAAGCGTGTAACAGCCTGCAGCAGCAATAACCCAGGGAAAAACCTCACACTGCTCCAGCAGTGCAGAGAAAGGCACAGGAGTCCAACACCTGGCAAGCTGAATTCTTACAGAGGTGGGGAAGCTGCATTTTAAATACATTAATTAGCTCAGGAGGAAAAAAAAAAAAACCACCACCAAAAACCAAACAACCCAAAAGATAATGAAAAAGCATAGAGATTAGACTAGGAAGCTCCAGGCAAGAACTTATTTCTGACACTGAACCAAGTGATGTGTGTTTCTCTGCTTAACAAAATGTGTGCAAAGTACCTAATGAACCTTCTGCAAAAGAGTCATCACTTATTTTTACCAAAATGCCATGAGAGGTCTGGTGAAATGCCCAACAGGAGCACGTGATGAACGCAGTAATTAATGACACATCTCAAGAAACAACCGCCTTAAAAATGGAGTATTTAGAACAACTAGTTATCTGTGATGTTCAAATTCACCTACTTCACTTTCTAGAACCAGATGCCATTGAAGAGTCTGTGAGTGAAGCATGTTAGTGTATTTATGTTCTAGTAAGCGGCTGTGTTTCTAGGATGACATACTGCTTATTGCCAAATGTCTTTTTATAGCAATGGCAAGAATCCCCGAGCAGCTCTGATAAGTCACTATTTGAGGGCCATTAGTTCAGCAGTGCTACACCCTGTGAGATTACTCTGCGAGATAGTAAGAAAAATTGCTCAGTACTCTTCCACCTTCTGTATATTTAGAAAATTCAAAGTCCAAGTTCTTATCACAGTTGCATATAATCTCTAATAAACCAGCAGATGACTAATGCAGTCTTTGGGAGTTTGTTTTGATTTATTGTTTTTGAAGGAAGAGTGGGTGTTACTTCCTTGGAGAAACCCTGGCAGATGAGAAGAGAAAGGGACTAGAAGAAGGCTGAGTACTTTCTTGCATCACATGATGAGGAATAAACTAAACAAACTCTGAATCTGAGCTATTAATCCAAACGATATGAACACTCCTTTTCTGGTAACTTAAACTGGTACTGTACCGGTGCTGAATGGAGATGTCGCTGACTATTATTTGCACGATTGTTTCATAGCAGCAGTCTCAATACCAGTGAGGTAACATAAAAATAATGTGTGTTGAACAGTTGATATTATAATAATAAAAGAAATAGAATGAAGGTTAATGGCTGATCACACACCAACATCACTGTCTACCTGTCAGAGAGAATTGATGTTCTACAGCTAGACATATGATTTGGAAATCACAAAAAAAGCCAAACAAGCTTTTTCTAGAATTTTGGGACAATTTCTGAAAGAGATATTATAACACTGGAAGCCTGTGGAACCTTTACTCATTCCATCTGTAAGTAAACGACTTGCATAGTTTATTAACAAAATGAGATGACTTTCCAGCTAACTTTTTGTAACCTGCCTGGACCTGTTTCGTGGTGACTTAAGTACAAGTAGAGGTAGGGCTGCTACTAGGACTTGCACCTAGGATTTTGCTTAATGCCTTGGTCTTTTCATAAATTCATGGTTTTAAGTGAAATCTGCTTAAGGTCTGTTCTGCAAAGAACATAAAGACTACCGATGGTCTCAGCTTCTTGAAGAAAGCTAATACAATTTTTGAAACAAGATGTGTTCAGCATGGCATACTTTAACAAATGTATTTACTGACAGACTGCATAGCCTTCTAATGGAAAAATTACTACACAAACTATCACCAAATAATCAGGACAGCCATGCTTACTATGCATATTATAATGACAGATTCTACTAATCATCTCCTAATCTAACAAGGTTCCTATTTTGCCATTAACTCTGACTTGGCTTGAAAACATTTTAAAATGTAATTGCCTCCAGGTGTTCAGTTTTCAAATGATAAAGTTCCTACTCACATCCCTTCCAATAATTCTCAGAACGATTGTTTTGTGTCATGATAACACATCAGTTGTAGTACTGCAAACATTGCCCCTGTGTAACACAATTCTAAACTCTAGAATTTTGGGGAAGATTTTGTTTGCCTGTTTGGGGTTCTCTGTGTTGTTTGACTCTTGGGGTTTTGCTTTGTTTGGTTGTTGTTGGTTGGTTGGGTTTTTTATACACTGGAAAGATGTTAGCTTTGGCTTTGGTCAAGGAACCAGGAAGTCTTCCTCGATCTCACAGCACTGGGTAGAATCTGACCTACAATGAAAACTGCTTTCAGTGCTGAACCTGAACAGAAAAAACTCCTTAAATATCTTTGTGTTTATGTAGCAGCTTTGTGACCCTGTAAGAGAAAAGCTGTACAGAGTTAGAAAGCAGTGTCCCAGCAAAGCCTGTTTCTGCTCAGTGACCAGGGTATCTGTTAATTATCAATTTGGAAAAATACAGTCATAGTTTGTGTGCTACCAGATTTAAGTTGAGCAAGAATTACATCCTCATGCTGCCAAAGCACACAAGACTTCCTGATAAAATAGGTATTGATAACTTAAATCTCTTCAAGAGATTTAGAAAAAAAAAAAAAAAAAAAAAAGGATTAAACAGCATCACTTGGCCTTTAGTCTGACTGCCAATTTTCTTGGGGTTAAAGAAAAAAAAATAAAAATAAAAAAAAATCTTTGTTTTGATTGTATAGTTCCTACTAAGCAAACATTAATTTCTAACAAAATGCAGAAAATTAATCTGGAAAGAAAAAAGGGGAAAGAATAAAAGATCTTCTTATCATGTTTGGCTTTTTATTCCTCAATCAATGGGTAAACGTGTTGACTTATTGTGATTTATAACTTGATTTCTACATTAGAATATATGCTTTTATAGAGAAAAATACTCTGTTTTTCATTAAATGCTGCTTTCTTTGCTGTATGCTTAACAAAAAAAAAGTTAGGAGCAACAATACTCTTAAATTTCTTCAAAATGTTCCTCCCAGGTCTATACTTAGTTCTGAAAATTCAGGAAGTGGTTTATGCTGTCCACTCTCTGTGGGCATCAATTAATAGCTTCGGGCAGCAAACACAAGATGTACAGCTCAAATTTCATAAACCCTTTTTTTTAATACTGACTTCTTACGTAAGAGCTGGGCAAAAAGTCAAACTGACCTGTGTCAGTGCTAGCAGAGCTGTCAGTAGAAGTGTAGCATGCCCACTGGAACACACCGAGTTTAATTCGGTGAAGCACATTGCCACTTCAGTTACCATTAAAAACAGCAGTTTTAACATAGGTTAGACTAGGTGTAAGCACTGTGATTGGACCTCAGAATGTGTATACTGAAGCAAAGCATGAAGATAAGTTTATGTGTAAGAAATTATTATTTAATATATCTATCTCACTGAAAGTATAAGCACAATAAAAGTGCTACGTAAACCAAAATCACCTTTTTTTCCAATCACACCGTGCTACTGTTTGACTTGTCATTTGAGAAATGATTTAGTACAGCCATATTAAACTAAACATCTTTTACCTGAGGATAAAATTTATTTTCTCTCAGAATGAGTATTGTGCTTCTGGTTTATTTGGTCTTCCAATTTTTCCATAAGGATCAGACCTGTGACAGGACACTGCTCTGGAAGGACATCTCACTGTAAGTACAGGCTTTACTCAGCAACCAACTAAAATCGCTTTTGGAGCTCTCACCCAAATGCCTGTGTTGGTGCCTCATCCACCATCACTCTGACTTCCCCACAACAAAGAAAAAAGTTAGATCCGTGAGGATTTTGTAGGGGAAACTCAGCAGCTAAAAAAATCATGGGCATAGCAGGCAAATTACTCTTCCTGCGATGTCACCCAGGAGCCGTGCAGCTGCTTGGGAGGGATGTCCTGTGCTGAATCCTGACCTGCTGCTCACTCACTCGTTGCTGCTTGATTATCCCACTCTAATCATGGGACCCAGATACCAAGGATCCTGCCTTAATCTTCCACTGAAGTCCCTTTAATCACCTCATCAGTTCTGCTTGCGCTGTAAATCGGGAAGAGGTCACTCCATCTTCCATTGTGTGGTGTTTAAACTTACACTATGAGCTGAACAGACAGCATCTAAACAACGTTGTATTTCTCACTCCAGCAAGAAAGTTACAGGAAAAAAGTATTTCTGGAGTCCAAGTTATCAGTATGACAGACAGCCAAGGCCTGACTGACCCCGCTACAATCTGTCATGTCTCTACAGAGATTTCTCCTTGCTATTTCATAATAAAAAAAAAATGAATTGCTTTGCAACCAGCAGATGATATTCTTGTTTATCACTCAGTGTTAGCAAAGCCACGAAGAGAATTTGACTGATATATATGTGTGCTTACGGCACTCCACAGAAAAACACCACTTTGGGAACAAGAAAGAAAGGAAAGGCATAATTAAGATTGCAGCATACCAAATGCAAGGCAGGGCAGCACACACCTAAGTGTTACGTTGCTTTATGTATTTACATCACTTACTACAATGGTTTTCCTTATCTTGACCAGAGTTAAACAATATAAATAAATGGCCATAGGTACAAACTATTTATCTCACAGGTTTATGTAATATCTTTTCTGGCCAGGGTAGCAATACTGATGTAACTGCACATCCTGCACTTCATCACGTCACAGATGTTCAGCACATTTGCAGTACAGAATGTTTCTGCTGCCTGTGTAGATCCCACCACTAAAGAGGCGGCTAAGCTACAATGATAAAACTTTACTTAAAATTAATTTCTTCTCAAGAATCCAATAAAAAGCAACACCTAGCCCATTTTGAAGAGTGCAATTTAAAAGCCAGAGAAGTTGTCATCCCATTTGCTTTGCCTAGCAGAGAATTAAAACGCGACGCTTCATATTTTTGCATTACACCTTTGCCAGTGTTCAAAGACAGTCTTACACTTCCACTGAGATGGCTGATACCCAAGATAACAAAATTACCCTCTCAGGGGCAAAATCCAGAATTTAAATCGAAGTCATACATTACAGAGCAAAACACAACTACAGAGATCAATGATTTTTTAAAATCCCTTAAAAAAATGTTCTATCACATTAATTTGTGGAGACTTCAGCTTGGCAAGCACCATGTTCTCCCACAATGAGAACTCAGAAAATGACCTTCCTCTCAGAAAAGAGAGGTTGCTGAAACCAACAAATAAAGGAAACACATCAAGACCTTTCTATCTGCTGACTGGGTATGCTCCAAAATTGTATGTCAGTTCCTAGGGCATTTTTACTGCTCAGATGAGGGCCGTATGACCACTAAGTATTACATCTGCTTTCTGCATCTTTGTTTAATGGCAGAGTTGGTGTGTTAAACGTCCCGCTCTGCTGCCCAGCAGTCCTCATCATGGCAAAGGTCCCACTCACTCTTCCAGGTAGGAATTCCTACACCATTCCCTTGGCCATCACCTCCAACACACACACTACAAGTTTCCATAAAAAGCATATAGAATCTGGCTGTGCTTTAACTAGGGTGCGCTGATTTATTAATAAGACTCATAATTTTTCGTAAGATATGCTTTGGTTACAAATGCTCAATTCAGAACCCAAAGCTCTCACATATACCAGTATTTGGGTTTCAGTGTAACATTCCAGCTCCAAAACCCCTCCACAGTAGTTCACACTGATCGAAGACATAAATAAAACACACCCTATGCTCATGACGGCCCAGCTCACTTAGCTAAGCTTCGTCATGAAACCCAATTTCCAATGCAACCTAAAGCCACTGATTGTTTGGGGTGATGCATTTGTAACAGCAACTTTAACTGAAGATTTCACAGAAGCTACATCCTGTGAGTGCCCCAGAGTGACAGATTTTAGCTGAACCCTTACTGTGGTTTGTTGAAAAGCACGTTTACCCGAGCACTTGACATAGGAAATGTGAACAAAGTTGGGAATCAGAAAATGTTTGCTGAGAAGCATTCTGGCTTTTGTCTTCCCCGCCCTCACTGCCCTGTGTGTGCCACTTCAACCCCTGAAGCTTGCCAACATTTAAATTTGAATATATATGCTCAACTCCCAAGAGGTGTTACAGGGGTTAGGTTAACCACATCCGTTTGAAGAGGAGCAGAACCCAATCGTTAATCGTTAGCTATTGTTATTTACGGCAGCCAAAGAGAAGCGCTGGCTACTTTTAAAACTGTAAAGCAAATTATTCGACTTCTGATTTCTAAATAGGTGTGTTTATTATGTTCCTAGATATTTACTTTAGAGAACCGAAATCCTCTCACAAGCAATCACCGTGCAAAATACGTTAAATAAAGGAGTGTGAAGTTCTGGGTAAGCAGGGTCACTCACGGTTTTGCTGCTGCCACAGGAGGAAAGGGGGAGGAGTAGAAAGAGGTAATTTTCACTGTCAGGATTCTGAATTCCAACTTCTATACTTTAAAATCGTGATTCAGAAAGGACATGATCCTGTAACTATGATTTAGGGCATTTAAATGATGCTTTTCAAAATGGTACGACCGCAGCACAGTCAGCACGGTGTTGTAATTCTCTAATAGCCTAGCTAATTCTCTAGCCTAATTGGGCAGGAATAGCCACTCCGGTAACTGCTGCAGACAGCCCCAAACGCAGCACACCTCCCTGATCTCCCAAGATCACCACCCTGGAAAGGGGAGCAAGAAGCAGACTGCAAACACAGTTAAAGTAGCAAAAAAACCCATAAAATAGCGACACTAACATGTATTTAAATAACCCTCAAGTACCTCCCTTTCCCCACTGCTGCCTCTCTACAACTCTCTGGACATCACTAAAGCTAGTTTTTCCATTTTTCCATATTTGTTACTAATCCTTTCAAAACACCTTGTAATCAGCATACACGGGTAGTTTTGCAATCAGTTTCCACAGGATTTAACATTCCTGTTTAAAACACATGGTGTTTGCTCCCGAGAGATGTAAAATAACCTCTGAAGCACCCAGCACTACACGCTGTCAATCCCAAGCCTGTAGACAGACCAGGATTTCGCTGTGCTGTGCAGCAGCAAACTGGAATTAGGGATGTTCCCATCAGGTTTGTTTCACCTATTGAGATCCCTGTGGAGACCAATAAAACTCTCAAGAGCAGCACGGGAAGAACTGTCAGAGGCAGGACATTAAATTACTGACGGAGCTGAACCACAAGCAAAGAGAAGCCAAGGGGACCAACTATCAGGAGGTTGCCCTTGTCACCCAGAGGAGGATGCTTCCCACATCTTTCTCCATCCCCCTCTTTTCCCTGGTGAACACAAATGCGAGGGCTTTAACATCTCAGGAAGATTCCAGCATGATATCCAAGATCAGACACCTGGTAAACACTTTCCCAACCTGCTTGCCAAGAGGTGAAGGGCGTTTTTCTCACTGGGGAACTGGTTCCAGACCTTTCGGTCAGTAGCTGTCTTATAAATCGGTCAAGAGCTGGAATACAAATTGCCGTGTTATTACAGAAGGGCAGTAGAGTGTCTGAGATGGTAATCGGGCCACGGAGAGATTATAACGTCCACATTATGAGCACTAATCTCTGTGTAGCCTGTTGATGACATGTCAGTACCTGCACTGGCTGATTAAAAAGCAGGTATTGTATAAATCATCTTTTGCTATTAAAAAAGTTATTATTTGGGGGAAAAAAGTGGAGAAACCAGAGTGATGATAAACAAAAACATCAAACAAAGGTAACGGGTACAGATGAGCAGCGTGCCAAGATGCACACTCTGTCAGCTTCCTCAGAAATACAACTGGAACACAGTCGACTCATACAGGCTTGCCCTGAATGACATTAAAGAAACATTTCCATTTTTCAAAAGAAGCCTGAAGCAAATTAAAAATAAAAAAACCCAACATTATTCCAAAGTTTAATAAAATGTTGAGTAAACTTAATAGTGAACTATGTGTCAAAAGCAAGGGAATAAAGAATTAAGGGAAGAATCACCACCTGATCTGCCCATTTTCTCCCCAGAAATTGGGTTTACACATTTAACACCATGTTCTTCCCCTTCAGTACCAAAAATACTCCTCAAGTACAAGACTGTATCACATAACAACACTGTGTAATGTATTCAGGTGAGGTCACATATCCAAGTTCCTGTCCAGCTTTCATCTTGCTAACATTTTTATTCACGCCATAATCAGGAATTTTAATGTCTTCCCCTGTAGCTATTTCTTTTACACATAACAAACTTTAATTGTTGTACCTTGACTGTCAGACTCGGCTCTGCTACAAAAAACTCCAAATGCTGCTGATGAAAATTTGCTTAAAAGCTCTTATTGACCCAAAACACAGATGGGGTTATGGCCTAACTGGTGAAGTTCTGGAGATGGATGTTAAAAAAAAAAGTGCCTTGAAATGAAAAGCTCTCAGTATTGAAAGACATCAAGAAGAGTGAATTGACTTTGTTTTGAGCAGGAGAGTAAGAGGAAATACCACAGGATATACAAAAATAGCAGTGTCAGCTAAGTAAATCACAGTCTTTGATTTTGTCATTAAGAAACGACAGGATAAAAAGACGTTGAGCACATATCTTACATGCTGCACGATTAACTAGTGACATCCACAGCCACACGATACGAAGGCTTTGTAAGATTAACAAGAGATAAACGTGTACAGGGCTACTTAAAATTAGCCACCGCAGAGAAATGAGAGCGGTGTGAGGGATCCGGGCTGGGGTTCTGCCTGTGTGGCTAACACCTCGTTTCCTGTCCAAGTCTCTCAACATTGAAATGTTCAACTTTTTTCAGGATGGAAAATGAAGATGATAAGCAAACCTGTGGTAGGGCGAATTGCAGTATTTTTAGAAGATGTTTCAAGAGTCAAATAACTTCCCAAAATTTGAAATCTTTTGAAAAACAAACCACTCAATCTGCAACATTAATGGAAAACAGAAAATACTTTGGTTTCTTGGTTTAAATCAGACCTTTACATTCTTTTACTCCAAGATTTAAGGATTTCAGGCATTAGTCATTTTTCAAGTTATAGAAGAAAACTCATTACAGCTTATTTTATTAAGACTGGTCAATCAAAATTGACATGAAACAACCATTTTCATGTTTAAAATCACTGACCACGTTAACTATACACTAATTAAAATTTTACAGCAGTGTTAGCACAGTAAAGTCTCCCAGAAATCACTAATACAATCAAACGAGGGCATGAACCTACCCTGCTTGCACAGTAACGTCTTTCAAATTAAATAAACCAGCCTTTACACATTTCACTTTCAAAGAACCAAGCAATGCCATAATTAGGATGTGCTAACTAAAATGTTTGTGCAAGTTTAACCTTTTAAATAAAAACACAACTGCACTTGACACATCCAGAACACATCCAGGCTGTATTTGCATTTCCTATGTCCTCCAAAACAGAGACATAACAGCACAGAACATCCTGCCCACAGCCAGCCAGCCACAAAGCTGTACCAAGGAATGTATTTGCCCTCTGATTTAGAAATTACACAGATGAGCACACTCAGGAAAACAAGCTAAAATGAACATGCTCTTAATAGTTTCTTTCTTTAATTAACACTTTGATTAACAGCCACCAATTTATCCAGAAGCCTGACAGGTATGCTTTTACTGCTGTAGCTTCTGAGCACTTTGGGGGGATTTTCATTTCTGCAGGGAAACAACTGGGGAGCAGAGGCTGCTCCTGCGGCCTCCCCATCAGGTACTGCCCCTGCTCCGGAGGGAGAGCCCTCAGCAGGGAATGCGCAGCACGGAGCAGAGCTCATGGCTTTGCCTCTGCTCCTGGCAAACTTACAACCCGCCTGCTTTTGGAGCTGGGCCAGCCTGCTCCGGTGACATTTCAGAAGGGCTCACGCGGGCTGCTTGCAGCACGGAATCCCCGGCTGGGAGATTATCTGCCTCGCTCGTCAAACTCTGTCCAGGCCCCGCGACACCCATGGGCAATGTCGCCATCCACACCGGGCTGCCTTACCACTGGTGCTGGGGCTCCAGGCAGGCATCCTGTGGCAAATAGCTGCTCTGGGGCTTCTGGCCAGCCTCAGCTTTACCTACCAGCCTCCTCCTGACCATGGGAGCCACCAAGATGGCACTGGTGCAGGTCAGATATGGCCACAGCAGCAGGCCATGTGGATGGAGGTTAATCCCCTCCATGATTCCCATGGCAAGCTGCCAGGCCTGTGCTGGCAGCACTGGGACAGTTCCTCTGGTGAACATGCTTGTCACCCACTGCCCCATGTTGGGATGGTTCCCCTGCAGCTGAATCATCCAGCCTGGGGCACCCCGCACCCCCAGAGCTGAAGCACCCATGGCTGTTGGTGGTCTTGAAGGACACGGACCCTGCTGCCCCAGCAGAGTGTTGAGGACACTGGTGTGCTGCTCCTGCAGTGCAAATTCACTACAGTATTTACTGTTTACCCTCCTGAGCTTTCAGATAGGTCTCAACATCCTAAATTTCCATATTCTAAGACATCAGGGTCTGATTTCCATCCAAAGTCAGCACGTGGACTCTAAAATCTGATTTTTGTTAAATGGCTAATTTCTGGACCATTTCTTAAGTGTTCACTCAAAAATTACAGTGTATCTGTTGACAAAAATAGAATAGTAAAAAACAGCTTGTGGCTTTTGCTCTTGCTCTTGATTACCATTATCAAAGCTGAAATACCTGGCCTTTCCTCACTTATCAAATTCCTTTTAAGAAACAAGTCATGTTTTCACTATAATAAAAAGTTTGCCAAGAGGAGACAGTTGGCTTGTACAAGTATTGTGTATTACTATTAGTTAGCTTATTACTTTCTTTTCATTAAGAACCATTTCAGCAGATTGGGTTTTATGTGGATTGTTTTTTTTTTTCTTTCTGTTTTTAAAGGAACATATAGAAATCTGGAGACTACTGCTCCTGTTAACAAGCTCACAAATGAACACTAAATCCTAAACCACAAACGCTAAATATAAACCTTCCTGTGTCTGTGCTCTCTGAATGCAAGACAGCAACCAGTTCCTCTTTTGCTCTCTTGTTGAATTTCATGAGAAGTTGACAGCCCTTGTCACCTACTCATTAATTGTTAAGGACTCAGGAATACAAAGACATTTCCTTGGATTATGCTGTTTTTAAAACACATCTCCTTCCATCGCTAAAATTAGTACCAGGGGCACGCATGCTTTTGGAAGACTTGTTTCTATTGTACACTCTTCTACTTGACACCCGTAATTAAAACTGGGTAAGTCTCCAACAGATTTTAGTGGTTCAGAAAATTCTTTACTTTAAACTACTACGTGGGGAACCAGCACTGATGTATTTGTCTTCTTAAAAACTAGAATTTATCCTTCTTTAGTCTTTGATTTGGCCTCCTCTCATTTTAGGACCAAGAGGGCAAGTAATTTCTATTTTGTTTCTTGTTCCACAAATAAACTGACCAAGACCAGGCAATTTAATGCCCATGTGGAACAATACAGAGAGCTGTCTTCCTTCTGAGTAGGAGAGAGGACAAAGAACCCAACCGCTCAGAAACCTCGGCAGCTGGGCATCAAGGCAGGAGCTGGAATGGAAGGGAGAGGCATGACGGTACATTCACCCGGGGAGAAAACGGCAACGGCCCATGGGAAGGCACACAATGGCCAAGAGAGAATGCCACAGGATTTTATGCTTGCTTATGTTATAGTAACAGCGTGTGTATCAACTGTTTCCATCTGTGCCTTTGTTTTTATTTACTATTTTCTAATGACTAAAGATTTCCAAGTAACTTTATACAGTAAATATTCACCTTGAAATGAATTGATGCGTGTGCCATAGTTAAATCACATGTTGCCAGTATACTGACAACTGCAGAAACGATTTTACTTGAAATAGTAAGAACAACCTCTTACATAAGGCAAAGAAATTCTGAAGTTCTTTTCCTGGTACTAAATATCGCAAGAAGTTTTATTTCCTATCAACATTACTTAAAAGTAATTTTTACACACACCCCCCCAAATTTCCTACAGTATTAGATTGAATAAAACCACCTATATCCTCAGTAAATACCTGAGTTGAGATGGCAAAACTAGCTCTGCAAGCACGGGTGGAGCAGATGGGTGAGCAGCAGTTCAATACACATCCCTGTAGAAAAAAACTAACTTCCAGGCCACCGGTGTCAAAGACCATCCAAAAGGACAACTTGAATTGTATTGAAACCACTGTAATGGAAGAAAGTTTGCTTCCCACTAGTCAAGATAACATAAAGAACAGTATCAACCCCTTCCTTTGTTCGTTTCCTGACTGAACGCCTGCAATATGAACAGATATTTATATCATGTGTGATGCTATCAGTATGCACACACATACAGTAGCTCCCCAGCATGAGTACTGCAGAACGTTACAAAACACCAAAAAAACCCCTCAACAAACCAAAAATCCCCGCACCATTCTCCAACCTGAAGTATTCTGCATGTTTTGCATTACAGAGAAAATTACTTTTAAGATTAGCTAGAGAATTTCTACTCTTTGATTTACATTACGTTTTCTTGTCTGGTTTTGTGAAGAGAGATGAATGCAGCTCTACCATGTCTCCTCCCACCTGTCTACATTTTAGTGTTGCGTATTTTGAAACAGTAGGTTAATTTTAAGTAAGCATGAGAGCTGGATTTGAGGTAGAGGGCCCTTCTGCCCCCCAGCAGAGGTTCTGAAGATACTGGGGTTCATCTTTAGCATTAAAATCAGCATTCAGACAGCAAAGGTAGGACCTCTCAGCGCTCTTGTGGAAGGCAGGCAGGAGGATCTTCACAGGCCAGTCAACACACGCACACTCCAGCCTAGCTGTGGCACATGGATGTCTTACTAAACTTGCAGGGAGAAAAAAGAAAGAAGGGCAAAAACTGATCTGAAACCTGAAGCTACTACGTATATGCACAGAGCGGAAGGTGCTGCAATGGGAGGGTGGTGGCAAAGCATACAGAATGAAGCCACAGACAACCACAGTACAGTGGTTGTATCTCCACAGTACATGAAACAACTCATTTATCCTTTCTCAAAATCCAACAATCTCAGGCACCTATTTCACAATCCCTTTAAGCTGGCCGGTGCGAGCTAACATTGCCACAGCAAAGAGCATTCCTGCCCTCTCCCCCAATCCTGACCGCTCTGTTCGAGCCCTCGCACCATCTGCTCTCTCTGTAACAAAGAGCAAAACCGTCCCTTCAAAGGTCTGACGGTCTCACAAACCACAAGCCTTCTCCTGCCAAAGCCAGCAATTAACAAAGCGAGGCCTAGGAAGAATTAAAGTGTGACTCGATCCTGGGGAACGGGCTGGAGGCCTAAGCAAGTGGGGATGACGAACTGGGTTGTGAGCTGCAGTAATGCTTCGTTTGCCAGTTCTTAGATGTTCTGAGGGGTACATAAAAAAAATTTAGGCTTCCAAGGAATTTAATCTGATTGGTATCAACACTACATAAACTGGGCTTGCTTACACTGCAGCCTGCTTATGTTTACATTTAGTACCGTCTAAAATGATTTTGTTGTAAATATTTTGCTTTAAAGAGATTGTTTGGTTACTGGCTACTATTATTATTCTTCCTGGAAGGAAGAGAATGATGGGCCATGAGCCAACACCAAACTTCTTGAAGTTGATCAATCACGAACTCCAGCGTGGTCACTTGGAAAGCTGACTTAGCTGCTTTGGGGGTGCACAGACAGAATCCTGCTACGTGCTATGTGACACCACAAAAACAGCCTTAGTGAAGGGAGCAGCAAAATCATATAAAAAGCAGCACTACTGACTTGTGTTTAAATCCTTGTGTGTCTTTTTCTGACCCCCAAAACTGGAAACCAGTGCCCCAAAGTACCATCCTGAATGAAATTCCCAAAACCTCCAGAACCACAGGGCAGTGGAACTTTAAATTGGTGGATTTTCCTCTCTAGCAGCTGGCACTCTGGAGAGTGTCTTATGTGCTACAGAAAGCAGAAATATATCAGGCAGGATTTCTGGTTTTGGTGTTTTCTTTTCCAAGCTGGCACACTTAGAAGCTCCTCGGGTTTCAGAAAAGTAGAGCGAGTCCAAAACAAAATGGATGGCTGAGTACAGAGGAACAACTTGACAGGCTAGCTGGTGCACAGTCAAGTGACAGCACCGAATGCCACAGTATCTACTCCACTTATACAACGTGCTTGTTTATACTAGCACTTATAAGACTAGCTTGTTTATACAGTTATATACAAAATATAACTGCTACCCATATACACCCAGAGAGCCAAGGCTGTATGGACTCCTGCCATTTTCAGGGACTACAATCAGAAAAAGACATTTAGCACATTAGAATTCAAGCGTTCCACCACAGCTATTGTGGACCACTGCCACCTGGACAACGGGGACACGCAGAGGAAATAGCAAGCTGGCCAGGAGCTCATCAGGGCTTTCAGCACGTCCTAACTACCTAGCAAGCTTCTAGCCTCCCTGGGTACCTTCTTGTGATCACAGGAAAAGGTGATGGGTATGGCCCTGGAGATCAGTACCCATCCTCACTCTGTACACGCATCAATGAGTGGGCTGGACTGAGAAAGGAACTGGCCACAATCAGAGTTAAATGACACTAGCTGTCATTCTGAATCTGTGACAAGATGTGAGCATCAAGCCTTGCAGTACTATGCACATATATAAGTTTATATCATTTCTAAGGCTATTGAAGGAGTCACAGGTATTTTTAGAAGCTGTCTGGTGGATAGCTTTGGGACCCACGTGGTGACCTTTGGTCAAAAAGTACATGGTACTATGACGGGGAGGGGACTGGACTGTGGCAGTTTAAAAACCTTTCCTTTGACCTTAGAGGCCAGGAGAGGGCTGACATGGCGTGCTTCCAGGCACATACATGGTTGCATGTGGCTTGTCAGAGGCTGTAAGCCAAAATGAAACTGAAGAAAATGAGTGCTAGCTAGCCCCATGCCAATGACGAGAAGGGCCAGAGTCTTACAGAGTACTGTAAGGCTTCTCATTGTGAGCTAGGTGAAAGAAAGGAAAACAGTAACCTCGCTAAGTGCGCCCTAAAACAGCAGAACATCAAAATACTTAGCCTACAGACTCAAATAAGGCTTCAGCCACATAGTAACAAAGGACACACAGCCAATTTTCCTCTTAGCAAGAAGAGGAGCTATGAATTCCATGTGAATATGGACAATAACGAACAGCTCTTAAAACTACCAAAGTATATCACACAGAACTTCTGATCAGCTCAAATCCAGCTCTACAAATAATCCACAAACATCTGAAAATTTCAGGCTCAAAGGTTGAAGGGTGCATGGAAAAAGGGGTACTCTTTTACCTAACCCAGAGAATTAGCTGCAATCCGCCACAGAAACCAGGGCTTTCCCACCGCCAGACACGACAAACAGGTTCTCTGCAACCCGCTGTGTCACACACAGAGGACATGGCACAATATGGCCTCTGAGCAGCCGAGGAAGAAAATCCTATGGGGTAAAAACATAAGAAGGCTAAAAGCGAAGGCTTCCTTTTGAAAAGCTACTCTACAGAATTGTGAGTTAAAGATTTTCTTACAATCTTGCCAAACAACAAGGAAAACCTCAGTTCTGTAGGAACTGCTTCAACTCTCCAGGAGCCCAGTCTAATTGCATCCTCTACAAACCAGTGTAAAGACTACCAGTTTCATATCAACACGGGTAACTCATTATTTGGGGAACAGAGAACAGAAAAGAGAACAAGATTCTCTTGATGATGGCTCTTCTTTCTCTAATACAACCCGAGGGAACAAGCTCAAATGTAATTGCAACCTTTGTGGGCAGCTCTCTGGTTGTATGAGGCAGCAGAATAGGCAAAGATTATTAGGAGTTTACATATCAGACACACTGATGGCTTCTTCTCCAACATCATTTTGCTATTGTTCAAGGATTAACCTGTTGCCCTACTGCACGACAACTGGAGGAACATCTACTACATTGCTAAAAATACTGATTTTCTATACAAGCACTACATTATGGTTTTGTTTCAGCAAGAGCAAGTAATAGGTTTTGGAAGTTTTTTGGCCATTACTTCCTGAGATGTAGCTAACAGCGGCCTATTTAGTCAATATCAGAGACTTATGCAAAATTTCCTATCCTATTTATCTAATTGTTTGCCATTTTCCACATTTTTAAAAGATATTTGTAATTGCTTTCAAGTTTCACACTGTTACGGGTACTGCTTGGTACTGCAGGAGCTAATCCAGTACTACTATTGAAAAGCTGTTTGAATCTTTGTTAAGGTCAATGAAACATTTAAGAATCTGAATTTACTTTAAGGCCATTTACATTACTTGGATGTAATTATTTAGTGTTCAACTGAATTAAGCCTAATGAGCTTAACAAGCTGGCATTAATTGTGCTCTTTTGAAAGTGAATTTCATCCTGTATTTATTCCTTTTTTCTTTTCAACTTATTGAAGTGTATCATGCAGTTACTGATTGCTATTCATCAATAAACTTAAAGGTTTGGTTGCATACAAAGTGTTATACACTCCCTCTTCTGGCAATATCTTAAAAACACAGTTTCTAGACTTTATGAGTAGCAAATGTTAAATTTGAAATGTATTGCCTGGGAGAAAAAAAAATAAGAACAGAAAAACAACAAAACATTTCCATGTCAATATCTGGAAGTTTCTTTTTAAAAAGGCAGCAAACAGACCATCAAAAATGACTAGTTAACAGGTGGAACTTACTTGACATGATGCCTAAGTGCAGTAGGAAGCAGCCTACCTTCTTTGTAGCTGTGCTGAAAAACAAACTGTTAATTTTTGAGAACAATGTCATCTCGAGTTTCCCAAAAGCGTGACCTGAAGTCACCATTGGGTGCACTATTGCTGCCAGTGAGAATCCAGCGTTCAGAGCACTGCCTACTGTTCCTGAGGCAGCAGATGCTGAAGTTCCTATAAAACACGGTTTCTATGTAGGTCCAGCGTGGGTAACTTTTCTCCATCTAGTACACTGCCTCCTTTCCTCTCCACTTGCAGAGAACTGGTGGGCACTCATCTTCCTGCTCTGCTGCAAAAGCTGTGTGCACATCCTATGCATGTCCTAGCCTCTAAAAAAAGAACAACCCCAAAACTATTTAGAGCACTGAAAAGGAGAAATTTTAAACTAAAGATGCCCAGAAAGAAACAGCAGAAGGGATGTACAGGAAAACAAAAGATGACCCATTGGTATATGCACTCACACGCACATACTGATCTCTTTCCCTATCAGTGCCTGATAAAGCTGGCAGAGGTGTCTCCAGGACAAACTGCTGTTCCCCCCACCCCCCATCAAAACGTGCAAGATCTAGGAACGCCATGGCCTTACACAAACCACACTATTAGCATTGCTGGAAAAACATTAAGAGAGGAAGAACTAGAGAAAAAGCTTTTGTTTGCTTTGCCCTATTAAACCTCTCCTCCTTTCTTTCACTTTTCCCCCTCAACACAGAGCAATAAAACCAGACCCGTACTTACTTCATTCTCCCTCCTGCAAGGTCATTTTCTCCTACCTTCCTTATTTAGCTTCCTCCTTAGCACCTTCATCTATTTCTTTTTAAAATGTATTTTACTTACATTCTTTCTTTTCCGTTTCCCTTTTTAGCTATTCCCCCCTCCCACCCGTGCCCGCTCTTTCCCCTCCTCGGACACATACCCGCCCAGACTGCCAACCACTCAACTCTCGCTGTGCTGAGCCAGCCCTGCCAAGGCTGCCATCCTCCTGCCTGCACTGGCTGGCTGCTGCTGCCCCAGCTGGGTGCTGCACAGCTCTGCAACAGGTATCTTGGCAAAAAAAAAGCATGGAATTGATGGTTACTGATGAGATTTCCTATCTTCCCTCTGTGGTCGTCCTCACAGAGAGAGGCGATGTGCATAGCCTCTGTCTTCCGAACGCATCAGTTGTTCAAAGAGTTGGTTGACAGGATGAGAGCAACGTGAAACTATGGGCTTCCATTAAAAAAATACCCCCAAAACACCAAATCCACAAAATCCGAAACACCAACAGAAAAACACCCAAACTCTTTACTTCATAACAGTTCATTAGTCAACACTATTTTACAAGCTTCCTAGAAGACCTCTCCCTGGAATCACAAACTGCTGTGATGTTTGAGGTTTGCATTTCTTGGAACAATCTGCAGAGTTCATGAGAACACATATTTCACCCCCCAAAATAAATGAGGAAGGCCTTATAAATAATTGATCTGCATATGGTTAGTTTTTGAAATTAAACTATTTCTAACCGCACCCTCCAATGCTCATTGACACATTCCCAGCTCTCCTCTACGACAGCAGAAATCCTGCCCTTTTTTTTCCCACTCTGATTCAGGCTTGTCCCACCTCCCCAGCTCTTAAACAGGTTGCAGCTTCATTCTTCTGTACTCAGCTCAGGGCTGCATGCCAAGCCCGGCATGCCCATGGCCTGCCCTCCCAACGCGTGCCACCTCCTCTGGCCCAGCTCCAGCCAGGAGGAGTGGCTTAGTCATTAGAAAGAGCCCTTTTAGCTGGGAAGGAAAACTTCCAAGGATGTGGAGCATGTAGAACAGCCTTCCCTGAACCTGCAGAAAACCTGAAACGATGGTTACGAGAGCTGTGATCTGCTCCACATGCCATTTCATCACTCAAGATGGATTTTGAACAGTGAAACCTATCGGTGACTTCAGACTGGTTAGCTCATTTGTCAATCATTTTTAATCACAGACCTGATGAGACTCCTCCAGCTGGCTTCTTCCGAAGTGAAGCTGTCGTCAAATATACTCAACAGTTGCTTTTTATCAGAACTACACTTCTTTTTAGGTCTTACTTATATCTGTTGATCAACACACTAACTTTCTCCCTCACACTGAACAGCTATTTCTGTAAGTGACAGTGAACGCAGCACTGCTTCCTCTTTTCCCACAATGATAAAAATCTTTTTCTTTCTTTCCACTTGTTCTTCCCCTATCAATGCTAACTTCAAAAAGGGAGCTGTAAAACCCAGTCTCCAAATACCTAGCAAGGAGATCACTATAAAAGAAGAGAGGTTTCATGAACCCTTGTATAACTTTTTGTTATCTGGGTTTCAAAG
Organism: Porphyrio hochstetteri; assembly: GCA_020800305.1. Classification (NCBI taxonomy): domain Eukaryota; kingdom Metazoa; phylum Chordata; class Aves; order Gruiformes; family Rallidae; genus Porphyrio; species Porphyrio hochstetteri. Next base: position 10,599,268 of record CM036916.1, on the reverse strand, counting down.
TACTTCAGCATTTTAGTAAGAATTGAATAAAAAAAAACCCCAAAACATATTCTCTATCCAGCTAGTAATAAATCACTAGCAGGTAGCTCTTCTGCTGTGGCAGAACAACACAAAATTCAATTCACTCTAACCAAAGGTTAAAGGCATGTTAGTTTATATTATTTTAGCACACACACATACTGTAGGTAGAATAACATGAGTTACAGGACAAGCAGTAAACTGAACAGGAAATTTCTTTTTTAAATCTGAAGCCAAACGTTGGTTAGCTTGACAAATCCATGTACCCACAAAAAAGGAGGAAGCTTTACTAGAGAACTGCCATCAGCTTCTCAGACTCCCTACACTTTCACGTAACAAAGACCACAGCCATGACGTTTACAAAAATAACCTCCTGCACGTGAAGCATTTGTGATGTGTGGTGGTTTGAGACTGGCTGGAGGCCAGATGCCCACCAAAGTCACTCTATCACTCCCCTTTTCAGCTGGACAGGAGAGAAAATATATATTGAGAGGGGTAGGAGTCAAGATAAGGACAGGGAGAGATCATTCCACAACTACTGTCGCAGGCAAAACAGACACAACACAGAATAAAGAAAGAAAACTCTGATTTATTACACTATACACAGTGACACCAGAGTCGGGTAATGAGAAGTGCGACCAGATCTTAAAACACCTTCCCCCCATCCCTCCCTTCTTATCATACTCTACTTTAGTCATTATTTCACTCCCTTCTTCCCCCTCATTGTGGCACAGGGAGGGGCAGGGAATGGGGGAATGGGGGTTTGGGTCAGTTCCTCACAAGTTGTCTTCCTTCTTTGGCTGGGGAGAGGGCATGAGGTTGCATTCCTCACACCCATCCCCTGCTGCACTGTGGGGTCCCATCCAGGGGAGACAGTCCTCCACAAACTTCTCCAACATGAGTCCTTTCCCATGGGGCTTCAGCTCTTCACCAGCTGCCCAGACGTGGGTCACTTCCACGTGGTGCAGTCATAATTCATAGAATGTCTCTCAAGCCCAGACTGCTCCAGCCTGGTCCTCCACGGAGTCACAAGCCCCCCCAGCAAACCTGTTCCAGTGTGTGTGTGTGTCTCTCCATCTCTCTCCAGGGGCTGTAGGTTTTGCCAGGAGCTTGCTCCAACATGGGTCCCAGCATCTTCCATGTGTCTCCACTTGCTCCTGTGTGGGGTCTCCACACTGGCTGTAGATGGGATCTCTGCTGCCTGTCATCTTCCATGGGTTGCAAGAGGACAACTCACTCCACCATGGTCTTCTTCACGGGCTGCAGGAGAATCCTTCTCTCTGGTGCCTGGAGCACCTCCTCCCCATCCCACCCCTTCTTCACTGACCTCTGTGTCTGTGGAGTTTCTTACATCTCCTCACTCCCTTCTCTGGTGGCAAAAAGCAACCGCTTGTTTTTTAATTCCCCTCCAAAATGTGATTCTGAAAGGCCCTGTGACCATCGCTGATGGGCTCGGCCTTGGTCAGTGATGGGTCCAGCCTTAAGCCCAGCTGGTGTTTATTGTGGGGCCTGGGGGGAAGCTTCTAGCTGCTTCTTGCAGAAGCCACCTCTGCAGCTCCCCTCCTCCACCAGAACCCCGCCACACAAAACCACAACATGGCGTTACTGATCAGCACAGCACCTAAAGTCATCGCTCCTTAAAACGCACGTGGCAGAACTTGTGACTTTAAAATCCCAACGAGCACACTCGGGGTTCAGCTCATGGCTTTGGGGTACACATTTCAAAGCATAAAATACATTCAGAGCTGCATTCCAGGGGGTAATACTTTCCTGTTTAATGATGCACCATTTAAAAACAACTAAATAATCTGATTTTTTTTTTCCTTTTTTTTCGCCCTGAAGTGAATCCTGTGCCGACCTCTGAGCCCATTCCCTTCTGGGAATAAGCCAAGATGATTCTTGCAAAAGCTACAGAATTTCTCAACTCTCTGCCAAGAAGAAATTAAACTAGCTGTCGTTGGACCTAACACTAAGATCCAACTGCTGGAATCTGGACTGTGCGAACTACGGTGAGAGGACTGTGTATTTAAACAGAAGCTGCTGAAGCTGCCAATAATAATTTGTTAAATCATATACATTAACTCGAGCCATAACATGCCAAGTGCCACCTGTGCACATTTGGCAATAGGCTTGGCAGATTACTCCAGCACATCTGTGACACAACATAAAATATCCAAGTTTTATTTCTGTTATTAGACTACTACAGAAGATTACTGATACCCAGGAAAATTTCTGCAATTTATAGAAAAGGTTTTCATGCTACTTTAGTGAATAGTGGACACGTATTTACTGAAACAAATTGCTTGCTGTGAGAAGTGTGCAGGCCATAATGAAGGCTTATTCCTCCAAAACACAGATGAGCTCAAGCAATCTCTTACAAGGAAGAAACCCCTACAAAACCCCACCAAATAAAAAAATCCCACCAAATAACACCCACCTCCCCCTCCGTCCTCAGGTCCAATGGCTTTAGAACAAGATTCAGTACATTCCTTTCTCTTCCTATCTGCTTCAAAAGCTGTCCTGTACAGACACACTAACTTTGCAATCCATGCTAAACACTTTATTCTGTTCTAAGCAAGCAATATCTGCAGAACTTTAAAAAAACCAACAATAAACCCAAATGCTTAAAAGCTTAAAAATACTAACTACTGATATCATGTTTTTTCAGAACAATTAGTTGCTGTCAAATTTGAGGTAACAGAAAGAGGGTAGGACAAATTTATATTCAATTCATAGTATGTCAGAGGAAACCAAATACATAGTGCTGCGGGAGCTTAATACTTGAATTACAGATGATATCCAAAATACAACAGCATATTGTCAGGGATAGTTAACAGATCGTTTATCCCAATTAAAATCACAACAAGGATCACATGTTCTCTCCCAATCCAAGCACTTAACGCCAACACCAAAACCCCCTTACGACCAGCCAAAGCAGTAAAGCTGCTAACTAGAGGTGGGCGTGAGAACTGGCTGAGGGAGGAAGGAGTTGGGTTTTACAATTAGGTGAAGGAGATTCACAAAAGACCTCCCACTGACTTACAGGATGGACCCAAGTAAGTACAAGTGAACACGTCTCTCTACTGCCAGGATCAGCCCTCAGAGTGTCTCCAGGCTGAGGATAAGGTGGTGTGATGACTTTCTCTACTCCAATCTGAAGCCTCGAAAAGCTGGAATCAAAGCTTTTATGTTAAAGCTATATTAATTAATTGTCTCTTAAGCTACTTTGATATCAATCTACTCAGCGTTATTACATATCATTGAATCAAATCCCACAATCTCTAAGAAATCACAAAAGGTGGGTAAGTCCATAGCATTACCTCAGTTCTGCAGCTTACACCCCCAGTTTAAACGCGCACCCATCGGAAACCAAAACCCTTAAGCGATGCCCCACCTGCACTCAGAGCAGCAGCAAGCAGAGCTGACAGTACTGCTCACCTTTGCCACCGCATGCCAAACCGGTGGAAGTTAATCAAAACACTGGGCATAGCTTTTCAATGACTCAACAGTCTGACACACCATTATCATCTCTTTCCAATACGCACTGTATTAATGGTTTTCACAATTACTCTGTGACTCACAAGCACCTCTCAGGTTATGTTTCACAGGTAGCCTTCCTTATTCCTGCTGAGAGTTTAACCCTACTTAATATTTACAGAAACTAAGGCACAAAGGAAACAACTCTGCGATAACCCTAGGAAAAATTGGAAGGAAGAAACCCCAACACCTCTACGCTGCTGCTACTTCCTTTCTGCTGAGCTACCACCTCTCCTCCGAGCCACAGAGCAGCCTGGATGGTGCAGAGAAGCAGCTCTCCTCAGTCAGGAGGCTGATAACCACAGGGAGATGCGATAAGCCCGTAGAAGGGCTGACACACCAGCGAAAGGTCGTACGGCCTGAAAACTACATCACTTCAGGGTTTCCACGAACAACCTGAAATAACTGTCACAATGGCTTCCTCAAAATGCTACCTTTGGGTGAGGCACAGAACCATACCTGGCACCTTGGGACGAGACAGAGGGAACACAAGGGACACAGGCACATCCCGCTGTTTGTGGAGGGGGCATTCTTGACGAGCACGATGGTTAGCAACTTAAGAGACAGAAAAGTACTTTTTACTGTAAGAACTGACATACTAAAGAGAGAACCTGTGCAGCCACTTAAAAACTGCACCTGGTTTAAATACAGAGGGAGGGTCTATGCGGAAGTTGGAGATGCTGGCACACGATCACCAAATACTGTGTATTCTCAGAAGAGGTCATCACAGTAAGCCATCTCAGGTGCTTCACCCACGAGGCTGAATGCCTGAATGTTACACCTTTTCCCTGTTTTTCACCTCTGAATTGATCTTGAGCCATCCAAGAAAGATGCTGATACAATGTAACAATTCATAAACCAGCAACAATAATAATAGCAATAAAGGACTTAAATCCCTTGTCCAGCCCCACAAATGAAGCAGCTGAAACAACTCCTATGCAGCTGGCCAGCCTGCTCCTGTGCCTCCAGATCCCCAGCATCACAGCTGCCATACGCCAAGGGGTAAAAACCCTTCCAGTGTACTGACAGTCAGCTGCTGTACGCAGGCCAAAGACCACAAGCAGACTTCATATATCTCATTCTATCAGATTTTAAAATCTAACCCACACGTGGGTCTTGTGCATCACAAGTACATCACCAACTTTTACAAATGGGTGATAGTATATATACCAGCAATACAGAATAAATTATTAAAATGCTAATTCATACTCCAAAGGATTCTCAGATTGTCTCAGAAAGTAGGATTTAGTTTTGAGTATCTCTTCTAGCCAAACCCATGAAATATATCCATTACATAAATCAGGAATATGTGATTTGTATCAATATTTTAGTAAAAAGGTAAAATACTCTGAAGAAAAAGGTTACATTTAAATTATTTCTGACTACTTGCAGTCCAGGGAAAAAAAAGCCAGGATATATTCTGCAATGCACTTTCAAGCCTACCTAGTTTATCACAAACATGCTTCGGAAGAAATTAATTCGCTCATTAGGTTTAGTTAATAGTTTGTTTGGCCTTCCTTTGACCAAAGTGACATTTTAAAAGAGCGCATTCTACTTCAGAAAACAAAATCCCACGTGGCAAATTTCAAAGAACACCAAGTACAAGCGACACATACCACCAGGAGCTGTACAGTATTTTAATAGATCATTATTTCTCTGGCAACAATTAAAAATAACTTTAAAAGACCCTAAACACATCACAAAGGTACAGCTTCATAGATGCACTAGAATTTCTCAGAACTTGAAGTAACCTGTCCTTTACCGATCCCTGAAATAATGCTGCCAATAAAAGACCTAATTCAAGAAAACTGTGTGGAAAGTGTATTTTCTTGTTATCGTGAAGGCATATTTTTTGTTTTAAAAGAACTGGATGTTTGAGGCAATTTCTTTCTCCCCAAGTACACTGTGTTAAAAATAAAAACATACCATTGCCTGGTAATCAATCTCCTGCTATATTTATCAGCTTTCAGATTCAATTTTCTAAAATGAGGGAGAACGACATAAGGATTTCAAGAATGTGAAGGCTGATAAGAAGCAAGGGGAGCACTAGCTCTACACAAAATCACCCAGCCAGCCTTCTTACCTTTCTGAGGCTTGAGAAACTAAGGTCCTTTAATGACGTTCACCCCACCCAAGCCTGTTTTTCTCATCAGAATGTCCCCGCCTGTTTCCTCTGCACGCCGCAGCGTCTTCATTGTTCAGAATGGGCTTAAGAAATACTAACAACCTCATAATTTCCATCCTCTCCTACATTTCTCTCCAAGTATCAATCTGCCACTGATGTAAGCTTAAACTAAGAGAAAGCTTCATGTTTAGAGATCACACTCCTGCAGTGTGATACAGAATAGGAACACTACATTAGTGCTTATTTTTTAAAAATGTTTTCCATACCTTCATTCTGTAGTTCTCTCTTCATTCCATCCCTTTAAGTTGCAAGTAGTGCTTACAGAAGAGTCTGAATTAACTTCTCATAACAAGTTTAAGACTGGTACAAGCAGCATTACAACACCCCAGGTTTTCACGTCCATGGCCAAGAAGCAGCACCGTAACTACTCAGTTCTCAAATCACCCACCAGGCTGTCATGCCCACAGCTATGACACTGGTTCCTACAGTATGGATGCCCAGTTGTCAGACAGTATGTGAAGATCACCACCTCCTTTTTATAAAGGCAACCCAAGGTATCTACAGATACCCACAGCTCTCCATCACCACCAACCTCAGCCAGTTCCCTATTACTGACCTTGGACAGAAGATTCAACATGCCAACACCCAAAACTGGGAACCATCCAGTCCTCCCACATAAATTTATTTTTAACTGTCAGAATCAATTTAATATGATATTTTAGAAGGACTTATTGGACATCCCAACCTGATACTCAGCGACAGGTGAGAAATCATGCTGGCAAGGGATGGACTTGCTCTCAGTTGATATAGAGGCAACCAGAGTAAGAAAAGCCGATGCCCTTCTGTTCTCTTCCTTCCCTATAGCTCTGGAGATTTATGTCCACAAAACTGTGGAGTTTTAAAAATAATTATTACTACTGCCATCCACAGAATAATAACCAAAACAGTAAGAACTACGTCACAAAACCTATGGGATTATTCTCCACGACATTCTGTGTGACATGACTGCAGTAATCTAGCAGCACAAACAGGGGTGTAATTCACAAGGCACCGTAACACCAAAAATACCCAAACCCGAGTGAGAGGTGGAAAGCATAAGTTCACCCTCTGCATGGTGTAGAAGACCCTTTCCTATTCTCAAAGCAGCAGCAGAAGCAAGCATGCCATTTCTTGCCAAGGAGCTGGAATATTAAAGATGCAAGAAAAGTCATCCTTTGCTCTCAATGCTAGAAGAGCCTCCTCACCCATATCCTCCATTTTCTATCCTAAACACAGAGGGATCGGTAGGTGCACTGGGAAAAAAGGGAATGCAGACAAACACGCACACACAGAGGGAGGCAGGAGTAGCACAGAAGATGCTTTGTCCATCTTTTATTGGCATTTGGTTAGAAAACACCTCCTGAATTTCTCAAGAAACAAGAAGTGGAACACCCGAAACCTCCTATCCAAATATTAGCATGAAATTGTTTGAGATTCGTTTCTAGACCTGAGAGGAGTATGCAAAAGAAGAACTGCCAACCTCCCCCAGTTCGGTTTGTAGGAAGTAACTGAGGACTTGAACTTGGGTAGCACTTCACATATTCTCAGTCTTCTATCAACACTGGCTAACACCAACCAACACAACAAGAGCTTCCTAGCTGAGTTTATATACAAAACCATCGGACCAGTAAAACAAATGCAAATTGATACTTCTGAAAATAAATAAATAAGCTTGCTGGCCAGTGGAAGGGAACTGTGTTTTACAACAGAATCTCCAAATTCAGCTTTTAGCTCAATGTTACACTGTAACAGAACCCCTGTAAGAATAATCTGTGTAAATACACAAGGAGAAACGCCACACACAGACACAAACACACTACCCATACTGTCTGTGAAAGACACTATAGAAATGTCACTTCAGAATTCAACTGTACGTATGCAGCATTACGAGAAGGCATGAAAATTTTAAGGAACAAGATCTTTACATAACTGCATTATAATGTATATAAAATGATTAAACATTGGTTATATTCTTTGACATTATTTATAGTGTAATGATCTATGTACCATCAATTTAAAAAAAAATAAAAATTGCCAGGCTTAATCCTGATTTAACCTCACCCTTAATTATTAAAAATAGTTAAGCACTTACCATAATGTGATTGAAATGCCTGTGGTTTTACGACCTGATTACAGTGGTTACACATCACCAAATAGAAATCATCATGTGCCGGGCAAAGACCAAATATTGGCATATCTAAAAACAAAAAGACAAAATGGCATCTCTCAGCTGCTGACAATTATTGAAAAACAGTTTAATTACAGAGCCATGACACTAGTGCTGAATCATAATTTTAATACATTTGTATCAAATTTGAAAATGAGGAAAAAAAGAGCATATAATGCAATAGATAATTTTGTGCTGGAGTATTACAAAAGCAAAAAACAAAAATCTTCCTACAAAGAGAAATGTAAAATGAGCGATTATGTTTAGAAAACATCTATTAGAAAACTGATTTAGGGCTGATTATCTTATACCAGATGCAAGAATGTAATAAAAAAAGACTAACTTCAAATGACAAACACAACGTAAGAGGGGACAGTTTATGTATTCTGGAAGGGGTTTGGATTTTATTCCAATTTCATTAAATGAATTTTAAAAATGAACGTTATTTCCTATTTAATTTTTTTAAACCATTTTAAACACACAGTCTTTTACCAGGCAGTATTACATGCCTAATGGTTTTATTTGTTTAACAGTGCATTATAGTCCAGCCATCTGCTGCCAGGGATCTGTGTAACAGCTATATAAGAGAGAGAAATAGAGATAACGGTATGTCAGAGCATGTGTGGATTTCAGAGATAACACACATACTTGCAGACTTTTACTAATAAAATTAGTTTCTGCAATTTTGCTTCTAAGAATACAGTTTAAGAACATATTTTAACAGTTAAAACTGCATTCAGAGACTACTAGAGCATCAAATACAACATCTACTGTACAACTCAAAGATATATTGCATTTATATAACTAAATTGTTATTCAGTCATTAGAAGACATAAACCAGCAAACTGCAAACATAATAGTATAGATTCATTACTGCCCAACATGTGGCTAAGGGATCTAGAACGCTAGTTAAGGGTTTCAAACTGATGTAAGAAAACTTATTTTAAAAAACCCAAACTCAAGTAGTAGGTTTATCTTAATGGTAACTTAGAAATTAAGTTAAACTTATTTACCTCTGTGCTGGAGCTGACCCCAGAGATTTGTTTTAGAGCTACTAATTTGCCTACATGTATTTTTAACAACATCCATTATTTGTTCATTAGTGGAACACCAATTATGAAGCAAATTGAGTGGGCTGCATTTTAAGAGTGAATGTGATGTGACCCAAAGTATGGGGCGACGCTGTCATTCCTGTAGAGCCCCACGGACTCCACTTTGTTTCTCACAGAAAAAAGAATGTATCCACACCAAACAGCTTCCAGAGTGAAGGATCCTTCTGTAGTATCTTTATCATAAAAAATTAATTACCTTTCTTTTCAAAATAAGGTCTATGACATGTCTTCCAAGAACCTTATCAGTGCTATGTCAAGCACGATACCTGCAGGAACAGCTACAACTGGATTTTGCAGTTGGATGCAAATACCACGACCACAGATATCTGACATGGCTGTGACATCAGGGCTACACTTGTCTAAATCACAGGCACCTTTTCACAACTGAGGTTACATGAAATAAATAAATAAATTATAACCTGATTTGCACTTCATTAAGTAATGACTCTAGCTTATTTATTTATTTATAGGCTTTGTATTAAAAAAAGAAGAAAAAAGTATTAAGATCTCAGGCCCACCTAACACTGCCAACTAGGCAAAACTGAGTTTTCTGGGGGGGAATCAGCTAGGAATAGTAAACTCCTATTTCTCAATATCTACTTTCTGTGATGTAATATTAAGCTAGTTAAGGAGAAAAGTACAAACTTAAATGTCTTTGCAATATTTCATGCAGGAGCTCTTTGGGTATGCCTGCAGAAAGAAAGTTTCCACACGGCAAGCAAATACTCCAGGGTCACTTCCATTTGACTACTAGTACACCATGATGAATGGGACAATAACAGCGTGCGCTGCCTGCTATTTACATTGTTAATAGCACACAGACAGGCTACTACTGTATAATGCCTAACGAACTGTAAATCCACACCCTGGAACCTGTTCTCATAACCGTACCTTTCAGAGAACATTGGATTCACAGACTTTACACCAGCTTGTACAGAAAGCAAGGGGAGGTCATTAGCAGGAGGAAAGGATTGCCTACTCCTCTGTCTTGTGCCAGGCACTGGTCCGAGACATCACTATTGCTCAATTTCAGTACCCTTTTATGAATATTTGCTGCAAATACAGAGCTGTAATTTTAAACTACAAGTGAAACAAATTGGCAGAAATCAAGTAAAAGATATGTTCCTATTCTAGTTTGAGAATCCCAAAAAATCTGACTAATTTACAAGCATCCTTTACACTGTGAAGCATGTCTTGAGTTTTAAAACTGAAGCTCTGAGTGACAGGAGGCAATGTCAAAACACCAGGAAACAAACAAACTCATAAAGAATCATTCTAAGAGCAAAAACAGCTGACATAGGGGAAAAAAAAAAAAAAAAAAAAAGATTCAATGGACACCCAAAATCACAACCATGATTCCAAAGGAAGTCACGCACAGGACTCCAGCCAGACCACACCGATGAGTGTAAGAGATCTAACAGAGCAGCACCTAAATGCAACCAGTGAAGGTTAGAGTCCTAAATGCGATTTCATTTGTTGCCTCATATGAAACAAAAGCTATAGCTTCGTATTATCAAAGCCTTTATTTAAAATAGAAACAATCAAACCCTTTGTTAAAAGTCACCCACAGGGTCCCCAGGAAGATTGGAACCCAACTGTGCTGAGCACCGCATGAGCACAGAGACCAGCCCAAAAGTGCCACAGACTAGATACCAGCAAGCAAAAAGTAATATCAATACTTTACAGAGTCCTGAACATGAGTTTTAACGACAGTTTATAGCTGTAGGGAGCGTGACCCAACCAAATCAGTTAAGACAACTGGCAGAGACCTGAATCCACACTTCTCAACCTGGGAAGCCCCAATCTTGTTTCTGTGTTCCAGCAGGGCAAACTCTACGGCACCGCTATGAGAATGACAGATCAGACCATGCAGGCGTTAGGGAATAACATACAGGACAGTTTAATAAAACTTACATAAGAAGTACATACCAAGAGCAGGAGATGGATGTATAATTTTTCTCTTCCCCCCTGCCAAGCGCTTATGAAAGTTCACAAGTCTTGCAGCCGATATTCTAACGTCTAAACCTTTATACCTATTTCATTTAATGACATGCAAATGCTCTATTTAAAAGTCTAATGAAGTTTATAGTATTTCACCAGTGTCATTTCCAACACACTGTTCCTCTGAGTTTAAAGATTACTTTGTGAAATACTTCACTGCAAATGTAAAGCCCGTGCATCTCAAGGAAGAGCCTAGCAACCGTGATTCATATGTTCCTCTTTCAATGCTGTGCTCACTTAACTCTCTCCATCTGGGAATGTTTTTCAAGGTCAAACTCAAAATTTAAACCAAGACCTCAAACTTGCCATTTTTTTTTTCCATAAATGCAGTATTTACAAGATATCAAGATACAAATGCTGTTGTAGGAGCTGCTAGTTACATTAATTCCATTAGCACCAGAAATAAAACTAACTCCATTTTCCTCCATAGTATGAAACTTGGGACCATTGGGACCTCCAGAGTTCTCCTCTCTCTCAAATGTATCTTAGTTGCAGCATTTTTAAAAAGGTAACTTTAACTGGTGTATTGCTGTACTATTCACCAAGACTAGAGCAAGCCTGTGATGCCTTAGCTGCATTATTTGTTGAACATGTAATAAGAAAAATGCTTCTTATTCTGAGAAGACCTAAATAACATCTTTTCTAATAAAAAAAGGAAAAACAACAACGGACAATCTGGCATACTGCACATCAAGAAACACGGAGCTCAGCACGTCTACTCTGAAAAACTTTCTTAAGCTGAGCTGCCATCTCCTCCGGAGGGATATAGCAGCACATAAATCATCTAGTCATTTCTTAGTATTCCCAGCATTCTCCTTCAGGAGAATTCTCCTCATTCTCCTTCGTGTTTGTGGTCATCAAATGTAACTGTGGCTGGGTCCTCTCAATTCTGTTATTTAACATCTTGGACAACAGCACAAATAAAAGTGGCTAAAAATCACGCAGATAGAGCACAGGGCAGCAGTTTGCATTTACTGAGCCACTAGATTCAGTGACTGACACAGCTCCACTGCTTATTTTTATTGGATTTGGTGGGGTTTTTTGACACAGTCCCCCAAACTTATCAAATTTCCTACAATTCTTCTTGTCCCTTTTCAGCCTGAGACCCCTGCACAGGCTGTCTATGGTAGCATCTAAGACAACCTCCCTTCTAGAAACTAAGTATCACCAAAAAAAGTGAGGTCAAGATCTTCTCCGGGACAGCAAACTCCAGAGGAAGAGGGTAAAAGGAGACACAATCCTGACTGCTTGCAGAGACCAGAACACAAGTTTCCTATTTTTGCAGAAGTCTGCTCACCGCAACTGAAAAAACCAGGAGAGTGAAAACTGAAACAGAGGAAGAGAAAGCAAAACTAGCAATGGCAGAAGCGAAAGGGCAAAGAACAAACTCTATTAGAGGTAGGGGAAAAGAATAAAAAAACTTCATTAAATCAAGTGACAAGAATACATGAAGTACCGCAGAAATGTTTTAAGCCAGAATGCTGTAAATGCTCACTTCTTCCCTATCCCTTCTCAGCATAAGCATCTGCTTAATAAGGTTATTTTTAAAAGACTGATTTATCACAAAAACGTATGTACTGCTTGCCATTTACTGTAATCTGACAATGGGCATTTCATGCTGATGCCCAACATGAACAGTACAATGTTTTGAGACCCCCGCGGCATGGCATAACAGAACATGCCTTCAGCACACCACCGACCTGATATACTCCATAATATTTTTAATCACTACAGTTAATATTAGAGGCGTTAAAGCACAATGCTCTAGACTACTAATTTTACACTTGGAACAGATAAAACTTGCTGTTATCTTTACAACTCCACACACGGAGAATTTATTTGTTTTTTTCCTGGAGCCTGATCCAAATCCACCCTAAGTAAATGTACCAACTTTTATCGATTCACTAGGCTTTCCATTAAAACATCAGGGAACTGTTTTGGAGGTACTATATAAGGAAATTGTAAATACATCACATAATTTTGAAATAAAGCCAACTCTGGATTATTTGAACTATTTACTTCTTGCAACAACTATGTTCAAATAGCATCCACATGAGCTGTCTCGAAAACATTTGCTTCGTACTAGCAATGTTTTCTCTTCTCTTTAGAAAAGAATTAGTCTTGATCATACTAAGGTAAAAAATATGTGAGTACACCTTGTTTTAACTCGCAGTAACTGGTAAATCTTTCTTTAAAGGCATGCTTTTATGAGAACTTTGCTTTAAGGTAACAGAACTCTTTGCTAACATCTGAAAAAAAATTTGAAAAAGGGAAGAAAAAACACAGCTGCTGTAACTTCAAACCAGTTGACATCTTAAAGGAAAACATTTTGTGCCATCTCCGGTAATCTGCTTATAACACTTGTCCCAGCTTCTGTCAGATCCTGTTAATATTTCTATTTTTTTACACTTATGGTTGTGGAAAACATGAATGTCATTTTGCTATCTGAAAGTAGACAAAACCTCCAAAATTACTATTTTTAAGAGCCCGTGATTTGGGGGGAGGAGGAAAGAGGTACAAGGAGGAAGGCGACTAACCAGCATTTAGGGCCACATGAAACAGCCTGCACCAAACCCAGGCAGGTTGCAGGCAGAGAGCTGAGCTTGGTTACAACTGGACTAACGGCTCACAGGCAGCCCCAAAAGCTAAATTCTGCCAAGAAAGCTGCACACCACGCGGGACCTGCTGATCTATTGTTGACCTTAAGTGCCTACAACAAGAAATTTTCAGGAGCAAGGATGATCTTAGATGTAAGAATGAGGCAGCAAGCTTTGCACCCAACCTGTATTACAAGTTATCTTTGTTACCCTAAGCATAGCTCCCACCAAGAGTCATACAGACCCTTATTTTAAATTGATGTGAGGTTGGGTGGTTTGGGGTTTTTTTAGGTGTTTGGCCTAAGTAATCATTTCAAAACTTACCTTTCATACACAAATACTTCACTTTCTTAAACTAAATTATTATTTTCTACACAGTATTTTTCCAAAATATTTTCCAGAAAAACTCGAGTGCTTATCACTCATGAACACCTGTGTATTTTTGTATACTTATCAATGTTGAAATTAAACCACTGGCAAATTGTACTGCAAACTGTACTGTGCAAGATGATAATAATAATAATAATAATAATAATAAAAAGAGTATTCCTAAACAGATATTGTGAAAAAAATAACTAAACCCACACAGCATTCAGAACGTTCTGGTTTATACAAGTTTTAAATCAAAATAAGAGAACCCAGTAAAATACACATAGTTGGTAGTTTCCTGCAAAATCTCAAGTAACAAACACTTATTAATAGAACACAAGTATTTTATGAACCATGTGTGCAGGCGTAACAAATCTGTGCCTGCAAAGAACATATGCATAACCCAACAAACTGAACATGAAACGATCACATTTACATAGAGAAACACTTTAAAAAATAATAATCTGTCCTACAAGGTTTGTGTTCACGTTGCCTCAGACACAAAAGAACTTTTTAACACAAAATAAAGCAAAACAAACGGACATTCCCATCCCTGAGCCGTTTCATTTAGGCTCAGAGGGAAGCACTGCTCAAATATTTTCTGCAAGGCTACCTGTTCTTTAAATTCCTTGCCAACTCTGCTCTGTACATTAAGTAACTTACTTCTCTTTTTGCACAGGCAGCTCTGAAAACCCAGCTATTCGATGACACATTCGAGAGGTGCAGCTCTCCTTGGGCTCTGAACACAAGTAAGTGCATGAACCTTGTTTCACCAGGCAGATGCTGATTGATGAGATGAAAGAAGGAACAGCTGAAGACTTGATTAAATGTTTATACTGCATTTTCCACTTTGGCAAATACAGCAATTACACAGCATTTTAATAAAGTCCTAAGAATACCTCAAAGTTTTGGCTCAGAGAAATTACTTTCACTTCAAGGCCAAATATCACCCCCCACAATCTAGTTTATCTAGGCACAGGCACTGCATTACAAGATTTGATCGCTGTCCTAAATCTTTACTAGTGCCAGAATGCTCTATCTCTACAAGCAGAGTCCTCTCTGTCCAGTCTGTTTTTCCAGACAGCCAATTCAGTAGTTTTCATTTCCCTTACCCAAATTCAAGGCAGAATCTTGCCCAGTGAAACCTGAAAGGGTGAAGGAGGACCTACCTCTCCCAGCTCACGTTTTCTGTGGGTTCAGCCATGCTGCATTTCCAAAAATCCCATTCCCTGCACTGCCACCTCCAGCAAAAAGGTTTGCCCTGTGCTGTGGGCAGTAATACTCCTCCACACATACCCAAGCAGTGAACCCAAACACCAGTCCTTCTGCAAGGCTACGAGCGTATGACCCCTCCAAGTCTCCCATAGTCTCTTCTCCTCTGCTCTGCGAGGATGTGGAACGCAACACTGACAGTTGCTACATCTCCTGTTCTCTGAAATTTAACAGTCTTGGGAAATTTGTGTCATGCCCACCACTAAAAACTGAGCAGCAGACACCAAAGGGAAGCGTGTCATGCACACGTGCACCTGCAGCCTAGTGTGCAGCTGGGAGAGCTAATTTTAGGCTCCCAAGATTTGAATGTTCCTGTAATTATATATCAAACACATATGAAAGCAGACATCGAAGTATTTAGTTAAATTCTTTGTATACCAATTCAGCTACACACAATTAATCTTTCAGAAAATGTAACACAAAACGTATGTCAAATCGTTCATTCAAAGCTATTGAACAGGGGTTTTTTTAAAGTTTATTATACAGAATAATACAAAATGTCAGTGAGCAAGTTGGTTGTTAGAAAGACTGATTAATGAATTTCTCAAAGAAACACAAGTAGTCTATTTCAAGCTTTACACCAGATGAAAAAGACTCCCCACACATATTGTATTCCGTTACATCAGGTTTTCATCAACAATCTGAATGAAGTCAGTCATCTGCAAAAACTATTCCCATTTACTCATTCATTAGTTTTCAGAGTTGAAAATATTCTCAATTTCTTCAGCCAATTTGTATATTGCTACATAAATGCTGAACATACAATATGTCATATAAGAAATCTTTGAAGTCATGTGTTGTTTTTAGGTGATATGATCTCATTGTGCCACTGCTGTATTTTAGCCAACAAATTATTATTTCTGGTTTTCTGGCCAAAACCAACCCTACTTGTTACATACCCAATCCTAAAATACCTCAACGAACCCCCAACATTGAGTTTAATTTTGCTATTATGACACAAAAACAATTCAGGAACTAAACTCAGGGTTTACACAGTAGTATAAAAATCTAGGATAATTTAATATGAAAGGGTAAACAGAAACACTGCAATTATTATGCAGAAAGACAGCCTACTGTGGGGAGGGGGTGTGTTAGGGGAAGTTTGGGCCAAGCAAGTAGTCACAATCCCACCCTCAATTAAAATTAACTATATCATCCAGAGATTGTTCTGGATTATATTTCAAGTCATACACCCCAAAGCATGCGAGTGTTATGAACTGTTTTAATGGGTTTGGTACTTTTCTCCTCTTTCACACACAGCACCCTGCACTTTGCAGCAGCTGTACTTCTATAGTAGCAAAAAGGATGTTTGTTTTATTTAAACCTAAACTCAGGGTTTACACAAAACTGCTCACTGCAGAAGTATTTTGCTGCATCGTGGCTGCACAGGGTGAACGTGTCCCAGACACATCATCCTTTCCCATCACTTGTCTAGGCTTCTAAGGGGAAACTGGCACGAGTAGTTCTTGCCACCTTTCCCTACCTGATCGTCCTGATCACAGCAACACAATGGTACTGGCTGTAACCAAGAAAGTAGAGCAGTAGCAACTATCTGCTTTTAGATTTACACATTTTCTTGCTACCTGAGAGCTGGAGGAATACAATGTACCACGTGTATCTTTTGCGATGGGAGAATAAACAAGATAACATTAAAAAAGAATCAAGAATAAAATGACATCAGAACCACCACAGTCAATAGTCTTAAAAATACAAACTGTTTCAAGTAGAAAGAAGCACTAGAGACAGGCCTCTCTTGCAGGACAGCCTTACTGCAATGCTATTAAAAGCATCACAGGTTAGCACAAAATTTTCCTTGCTACATAGGACACAAGTAGCACTCATCACTGAACCTCTCCTACCCTCTTCCCGCTGACCACAGCCCCAACTCCTGCGCAACAGCAGTGCAACATTGTTCTGTAGTTGTGCAAAGGCGAAGCATCTTTGCACCAAGAGCACCCTGCATACACTGCACATCATGCACCTGGTACCCGAGGCAGGGAAGCAGCATATGCAAAAAAAATTAAGGAAAAATCCTAAGGGTGATCTGTCAACTGAATTCTATTTCAGTATTTTCTTTTATTAGGCAACCCAACTACCTAAAACCACCCCACCCCTGCCACTCCCATTCTCCATGCACTGGAACATCCATTTCAAAACTAAGACTGTTTCAACCATGTCTAACATAGCTGTAAGGAAACATGCCTGTCAATTTTCACATACCAATTTACATTCTGCACCCCTCTCAATTTGGCAGGCACTATTGGTTCTTCCATTAAAATTTACTTCCTTTGCTTTGCAGACTTACTAACAGTTGATTTGATACAATAAAAAAAACCCCAAACATTAAGTCATGCAGCAAGTGCATATAGATGTACTATAGCAAAACCCCCTCCAAGAATACTTATTTAGAGATTAAAAGATAAAGGGGAAAATAAAGCAATGTTTTTGTTGTTATGGTGCAGCAAAAGAACTAACCCACTTCTCATGTATTTGAACACACAAGTAGTGTCACCAAGCATTCTAAATTTGGCCACTGCATACCTTCAGACAAAGAAATGTTACTGAGTATTTAAATGATATAGCTGAGGAACCAGCAAACCCAAAGTCTTTACTTCAGACAAATTATACATCCCAGCACATACAGAGCTACTGTTGTCAGAGCTTCCCTTCCAAGAGGGAATCTATCTATCTATTCACACCAGTACTAGCTGTCCTCTGAGATGGTTATATTAACTAAACAGATAAGCACTGAAGAGAATCACGCTGTGTGCTCACAGTATTCTGCCAGTAATTCCACTGCTGGCTGTTTGTGATACAATACAAACCCGAAAACTCTTTACAGAAGTGCAATTTTTTTTTTCTTGTTATGGAATTTCAAATTTTTCTAAAGAAGAAATTTCAGTTTTGCCTTTGCCTGTCATCTCCCTTTTAGAACAAGCCCATCACTATCCTTACTTCAAAACGTGTTTCTTCACTGTTACAAGCTATTTGCCTTATTTTAGGAGCCCGCCTTCACAAAAACATTTCCACAACTCCATCTCCAAACATTACACATAAAACACACGGTATCTGCTACAGAATTAAAAATGACTCTAGGTGAACAAATCTGTACCCAGCATTATCCTTCCATATCCAGCACTTGTTCTCTGCTACTGAAGGAGCTCATTTCGCTCTTAGAACAGAAAAAGGTTGGGAAGGACTGCAGCTTTTAATATTTTTGAATTTAAATATATTATATTAAAAAAATTAAGATCACTGAAGATTATACATACATAAGATTCAAAAGGGCTGACATGCTTTAAAGTAATTTTTCTGTTCTTTCACGGTCTGGGCCTCACTAACATAACCAGACCAGCCCCCTTGTGATGCACATGGGAGGTAATATCTGTAACAAAACAAAAGGGAAGGAGAAAAGAATTTGCTCTGGCTACTTAATGTTGCTATGGTCTAACTCACATTTCTGACAGACACTTCTAAGACTAGTACTCTTCCACAGCTAACAGCACTTGTCACGCTGGGAAGATGATACATGAATACACAGGGGGAGGGCGGAAAAAGGAACTTTCCTCCCTTTTGTAGGCCTGCTAGGAAGCAAAATGCTCTGCTCATCGGGGGTGGGGGGGTGGTGGAAGTTCTGAACTGGGCATAAATTTTACTTTTTGGATGTCTCATGTCAAAAAGAACGTAAGAACAAAACTAATTGCGCAAGTGGCAAGACAGGAAGTCATCTTTACACTGACAGAAGATGAGACATACTCTGTGTATGACTGTGCAATGACACATGGACAAGTGGTGTCCTGCACCCCTGAGAACCCCACAGACCTCAAACAGTGGTCCCAGCACACTGTGTTACAGGACTAGGACTGTTCGCAAAGGTCTGTAGAGGAGATGTCAAAAAAGACATATGGAGTCAGTAGTAGGCAAGAGGCACTGCAAAGAACATACGGAGTTGGTATTTAAAAAAACACATGGAAGAGAACATTTCAGAGCACCAGTTAACTGTCCCTAGATGACTCAGGATGGCAACAGTAAGTACAATTAACTAGGTAACAGAAAATTGAAAGGTAAATAGAATCCTCTGATATTATGACAAATTTGTACATTTTACCACCCTCCAGCACACTGAAAACAAAGAACACATCCACCTTCCTAAGGCAGACAAAAGATAACTACTGCAAACACATCCAGGATAACAAAACTGTGGTTTACAACAGAAGCAGATCCTTTGCCAGCCGCAGCAGTTGCACGATGAACTTCAGGACCTATGCTGAGGTCTTGGGCGCAAACCCGCCCCAAGACTAAGGCAATCTCTACTGGTGCCTATCCAGGGTAGGCAGGCAGCCAAAGCCACTGCTGCCAAACTTGTTGAGCCAGTCTTCCCAGTGCTGGCCCACAATGCACCGCTTTGTGTTTGGAAACTGCTCAAAAGCTTTTGCTTCCAGCAACAGTGCGGAGCACTTGGGGAAAGATGCCAGAGGAGTCCATGAAAGGGTATCACAGGGCCACCAGAACAGTACGGACAGCCCAAATGCCCCTGTCAGTTGGTGACATCAGCCTGAATCACTGTGATGACGAATGACACAGTGCTTCCTGTGAAGCCTTCATCTGACACCACCACTCACAGGAGTTCAGGGAAACTCTCAGCGTGATTAAACTATAAATAAACCCGCTGATGCTGCACCTTCCCATTTTACAATGCAGAGCACCACCTATCCAGACTGTGAGTTTGGTCCCAGGGCCTTCCTTCACATGGCTGAGGTAATCCACGATGGCTCTTCATGGTGTCAGCAGAATGACAGAGAACTGAAGAGCTGCAGAGAACCCCTTTCTCATCCCAAGCAGTTGTAAACAAGATGAGACACACTGACAGCACACTGAAGATTTTACTCCTGTGCTCTACCTACTCTGCAGTTAAAAATAGCATTCTTATCTCCAAAACTATCAAGCCAACACTTCAGATCATTAAATTCAGGCCACAAAACCAACAGAAGAGCCTTGCAAGTTTTATTCTAGCAATGACAGAGTGGTCTGTGCCCCTACATTTCAGGGCATAGGCTTGACAGACAGGCAGAATGAGAAGGAAATTTCCTAAACAAGAGCTGATGCATTTTGGACTTTTTCTCCAAACACCCCATGGAAATAGCAGTGTTGTAACAGCCAGGCAAAGCAAACCAAGTCATCTGGCTATTAAAGCAAGTCCTACAGAAGGAATGACAGATAAGGAGAGGGTTCTGCCCAGCCTACAAACAAGACACAATCAAAGTGTATCAGGTATGGTTCAGACACCAGTATTTCTCCCCAAGCCCCAGAACACAACTGGTAGAAGTTTTTCTTCAATCACTTTAGCCACAAAAAAAGAGAATTTAGGACAGAGTTTTGCAATCCATTACACAAGGATGTATCACACTAGCTTTGGTAGGCAATACAGACACATTGAATTTCGCTCAAAACTTTGCCTCTGTAAATTACAAACAACATGGAACAGAAGCTCCTTAACAAGTATGATTTCTAGACAGTTGCTTTGTGTAACACAACTTTCACACAAATGAAAAATAAAATTCCTTCCGGAATTCATCTTTAAGTACTTTTATGAACTAAATGCTGCCAATCAGGATATTCATTTAAGTCTTTCCTCTCAAACACTTCCATTTAGTACCAGCGAGAACAGGATGGTTGCCATCTCTTCTGAGCAGAACAGATGCATTCAAACATAGATTATACATTTTTAACAAACAGATGAAGGAAACACACTAAAACCCCCTGGTATATTCCTCACAAACCAAAACCTTCCAGTTGTCAGAGGCAAGTTAAACTCCATTAATACATTTCTAGAGTTGTCCTATTCAAACTGGAGTAAAACAGACAATTTCAACATTTCCTGGGAAAGGTGTGAAAATTTATTATTTTGAAAGCTGCTTTCCAAATTATTTCACAGGGCTGTCTTAATAATCCAACACCCCCAGCATCTGACTACTGGGAACAATTCTGCTCCTTTGAAACATCCATCAAACACACAGCCAGGTAACCCAAATTTTTTTTGCAGAGTTTGAGGCCTCTGGATATCCCACACTACTACAGATTTTTTTGTGAAGGGGTAAGAATAATATTTGGTATGGTTCACATTTACGTATGCTGTATAGATGATGCCTCTTACTCCTTTTGGCATCATCTGCAACAGCCCCCAATAAGAGATAAAAATAAATTATGCCATAACTCTTCCTCAGCAGCGTTACCCAGATATAAATACTGTTCTCTCCAGTTCACAGAGATACTGGGAACCACCTGAGGAATTTCAGTCAAACAAACTTTTCATTTTTATTACCTTGTTTTCTAACACAGCTAATTACTGAAAATAAATTTTAAAACTAAGCAGCATGTTAAATAATATAAACTAATTCTTACTTGCTGTTACTTTTCAGTACACACTTACATATCATAACTGATTCTGACTTACAATACAGTTGCTCACGGACATGGCACCTCTGACACTCTGAGTTAACCAAGATACAGGAGCTACTATACCACGCAATCACATTGGTAGCCATGTAAAAATCAGAGCAGATCCACTCTAAAAAGATACATAAGCAAGCGTGGCCCAATGGATCAAAGGATTACCAGACCAAATACATACTGGAAAATTCATTATCTTCTTTAAACCACCCTCACCTTGTTTTGAAAACAACTTTAAAGTTAGAACGTGAACATTATTTCACAAGTGTTTCCCTCGGCAGAGATGGAGGAGTTGCTTAATCCAGCATTACTGGGAGGAAGCAGAAGAGATCAGAGAACCTCAACCTAGGTGTAAACCAATACAGATTTTTTTCTGCATTTTAGCCTGAAACAATAGCCAGAGGGTGTCATTTAGGCTACACACACCTTGACAGAGCAAAGGCTACAATATCTAGGGACCAACAAAATGCTTGTGTAGCACAATACTTTCCTGCAGGCTGTCTGATCATGGGGTTGGAGTGAGCATGGCTGTCTCACACATGCAGATCCTCTCACCTGAGCCCCACGACCTGGTCCTGCATCTTCCCTCGATGCAAAACCCTTGTTGACTTGAGGCTCACGACAAGACTTCACATCCCCAGACACCACTTAATAAACTGGCAGAGCTCCAATTTTCCCACTGACATCCACTACGTCATTTATGCGGTCAGTGAAAAAAAGCTGTAGGCAGAAAACTGAGTTTATGAAGGGTAAAATACCACAGAATTTTACGTTAAAGGAAAACAAACATCCAATTTACTGTGTATTCAGTGTATTATTTCCTGTTCAAATTTAACTCATTAAAGCTTCTACACTTCATTTAAATGCAAGTTGCTCTAGGACTTTCAGGCAACTATATCAGCATGAAATCGTCCAATAAACCTTCTTGCAAATAAAACTGTGAGAGCTCTATATTTCAGAACAACCTCAAAGCTGGTCCCTATTGGATTCTACCCCTTCAGCTGCTTTGTATACATTTTTTCAGTGTCAGTTGAGAACACTGCATTTTCTGTTACACTACAAACAGCTGATGAAAGATGCAAGTCCTGCTTAGCCACAGAAAAGCACATCAAGAATGCTGCGTTAAGTTTTCTAGCTCTTATGATCCCACCTGAAGAGGGGAAAGGCATAGCCAGTTATCCCTTTCACCTTTAATTTATTATCAGTGAAATCTGTCCATGAGCTCCATTGAAGCTATTGAAAGCTGAAATGAGGACAAAGGGTGAGCTTGTAAATAAGCAATCGTTCTCATGGGAAAACAGGTTACCACAAAATAGCTTATTCTAGGGCTGACAAGCAGTGTTTATACACAGATAACTGTGCATTTGAGGATTTATCATCTACTCGAGCCAATAACCTAAAATATTTATCCTCACAGTGACCACTTCCAAAGCTACTCCCAGTGATGTAGGAGCAGCTGCCTGTGCAGTTTACTTTGATGAAGTCATACCCCGTAGCATCTGGGGTTACCACGAGTATCTGACTTACGATGAGAATCAGTTCACCACTGCACCACTGGTCCTGGCTTACAGCTGCACACAGCCTGCACAAGCAGGGAGACCTTCTGACTCTGCAAAGCCTTCTAACAACAGCAACACCGATTACAGCAAATTCGTTGCCCTCTGTGACAACTGCTTTTACAGGCATGCTGCTCTGCTCCGTTACACTTTCAATTCCCTTTGCCAGAGTTTAACACTTGCTACTGAAAAGATGTAAGTACAAAGCTGTACTCATCTCTGTGTTGTCACCTACACTGCAAGAATGCCTAGGAAATAACATGAAGCATCATATATACAGGCAACTTCCACAGCAGTGGTAATTTTCTTCATTAAAAGGGAAAAAGCCCAGCAATTTTTAAGCATCTTATAGACTATTTAGAATACTTTATTACAAATGAAATATTTGTGAAAGAAATCCTTTCTGTCTTGTAAGTGATAAGAGATCACATGTATCCCAGCCAGCCTTTGGCAGGTACAGCCACAGGCTAGGCATAGCCAACCGAGGTGCAAGAACTGTGTGCTGCTTCTTTTACAGATCCACTGCAATGGAAGAAATAGCTTTTAAAATAGTTACCTCAGAGAAAGTAATCTGCATCCTCTTAACCCAATTTATTTGAAAGTACCCTTCACTAAGCCTTCTTCTCTTTCCTGCTCTACTTAGACGATAGTGTTATCAACTCATGTGAAAGGCATATTTCTACATCATTTTTATCATATTGTTATTCTCCTACTGAGCATTTGTTCTTAAATGTAGAACAGAAACGACACAAAAAGCAATATTTAATTAAATATTATCAAGACACCACCTCTTCTGCACAGGGATAACCTAGCTAATCATACATACCACTTAAGAAGCATTAGGTAACAGCGAAGTCCTGACTGTTATGTATGTGTATAGACAAATATTTAAAAGGTTCTTGTAAAAAAAACCCAAAAACCCCAAACAACCCACAAATCCTATTTCCTCATCTATTATAGATAGATTGAATTTTGGGGCTGCAGTTCCAGTGAAGTCCCAAAGGCCTTGCAATATCACACTAATAATACGGTAACATCCAAAACATGTAAAGTATCTTTAAAGCATAAAAGATGACACAGTTCTAACTCACAGTCTAACATCACAATATTCTATTTATAACATGTGACTCATCTCGCCAGAAATAATTAAATATTGTAAACAGAACTTGGGTTTAAAGGGAAAAAAAAATAACGAGAAGAAAATGAGGGCTACTCACTGCAGTTTATCTCAAAAGTAGCTTGAAAAACACGCAGTTTGAAAGGATACTCTCCCATATAATCTCCACAATTTTCCTAAACAGTTCAACACACTTAAAAGTCTCCTTGTAATTGTTTTACGATAACCAGTCCACAAATCCTTAAAACACTCTGTGTAAATAGCCAATTAAAATGCAATGAAACGAAGAGGAGATTCATCTGATAAGACTGAGAATAGCTATGCAGAATGTCAAAAAAGCAGCATGGCACTTTGTGCTGCTACCTTAAATATTTATTTCATTCTATTAAAAATTCTCACAGTGTACTTGCAGGCAGTCTAGGACTATAGAACCCTCTGAGCATCTTTGACATGATTTAACACAATGAAAATCAACTCAATTGAGCACCTCCCAAGGCTGAATAAAAACAAATTTAAATTTGAAATAAGATGCTGTCTCTTACTTGTATTTACAACTTAATATTGGAACAAATGTTTCAGCGATGCTTTAATTATTTATCGCACCCGCTGCTGGAAAAATTCTAGACCTTAGGTCTATGGACTTGGCTGCTCAACCCTGCCCAGCACAGGATCAAGAAGGTTTCATGGCATAGCTCTCAGTATGCTCAGAGCTCTGAAAGCTTCTATTAATAACAACTAATATAATTAAATTTCAAAGATTCTGCTGAATGCCCCAAGAGCTTCATGGAGTCTCTTTTTTCCACACATCCCCCCCACCCAAGGACAAGCTAACTCTCCAAGACCAGAAGTTCAGCTGCTATCAGGTGACACGGTACTGAATGGAATTTGCTCCCACCCGCTTTCCTGATAGATTCCTACGGTCATAAAGTCACTGGCAGACTGTAGGGATGCTGTAAAAGCAGCAAAGACCTCTTTTTAGCCAAGATTCAATAATCTTGATCAACAACAATTGATCAAATTGAGCTGGAGGCTTGGGTTACAAATGTTCTGTCCTCCGTCTATATTTTGTTGCCAGTTAGCTATAAAACACGGTGACAGAACTAGTGAAGTGCTTGAAACAGGCAGTACCAGGGGATTCACCTCTCAGAGGATGTAACACACACACCAAAAAAAAAAAAAAAAGCTGCACGTGTAACTAAAAAGATGAGATGCTCAAGCTCCTGCAAAGACACCCCATGGTTTCAGCATGCTCTCAACAAGCTATCAAAACCAAATATTCAAGCCATTTTAAGCTGTCGAACCAAATCTCTCTATTCCCCACACTTTTATTTGTCATTCTGAGATGCTAAAGATTCCTTTGCATATTATTGCACATATTTGAAAATTATTATTTCCTGAGTCAATATAAGAATCTAACAAACTTTCACCCCAACCACATCAAAAGGCTTGCACACATTAACAAGCATTACTGCATGTAAGGATGATCTTTGTTAAGAGCAGATAGGCTCTTTCTCACCAGTACAGCCCTGGGAGTCATGGTGGCTTGGTTTTTTTTTTGGTTTTGTTTTATTTATAACAACATACAAGGTATCTGGTGTGTTGTTATAAATAAAACTAGCAATTTAGTATGGTGAGAATCAGAGTTTCTAGGAGGTGACAGAGGGTCAAACCCCAAGTTCCAGTGAAGAGTTTAGGGCCTCATCATTTCTACTTAGATTTTTTCTACTCAAGAACTTCTCTGCTCTTGCAGAGAGGGAAACAAGCTGATCTGTTGTCTAATTTTGCGAGAAGCAAAAGTTCACTTTGTTGAAGCCTGGCAAAGTTACTATACTATACTCTACTCTACGCTTACAAGCACAGTTCTGAGATCATCACAACAATAATGGGCTAGAAAAGTTTTTAGAAGCAAACCAAATTCAACACAAGTTAGCTAGAATTGCCTAAAAATGAACTTATTGGGAAAATATTTCCAGGAACTGGCTACAAAGTTTGACACTAAGAATCATTTTCTTCAAATGAAAAATGATACTACAGACACATCAGCCTCCTTTTCAGGCCTACCGCATGAACTGAGCATAGGTGAGAACACTGGCTCTATCTGCTGAAATACGCTCCCACTATCACACAAACAAGCCTGAAAGATGCATTTCAGCAAAGTTTCATTTTAAAATATAAGAAAAACGCATTAGGAGTACTAGATTTTCTCCTTTGCTGTTTTAGAAGGCATTTACAGATTATAATGCAATATGCTACACTTGCTTCATCAGAGCAAAAGCCGTGTGGCAGGGGAATTGCTCCTTTTGCTGGTTCACAAGCAGTACATAATTAAATGACTCTATGAGCTAAAAGATTCTGTCATGTGAACTACGTATGAAGAGAACCACCTCAACTGCTTGTAACATGCTCTGACATTGACAGTATTGCTAAGACTTCAATGTACATGTCGATTTTAAAGGGTACTTTAATTTAGAGTCTTCCCATGGTGAAGGATGCGCCTTTCTCATTTCCATCTGTCAGGGATTTTCCATACCAAAAGTGAGCCAAGTCCACTGGGCTTGTACCTTATTCCTGCAGCTCAAATTTCTACATCAAAGCTCAGCACGGACTGTTACTGCCTCAAAAAGCCACATGCAGGAAAGCATCCAGTGAGGCTCTTGCTGTGGTGAAGGTCTGCGAGGATCCCAGCAGGAATGATTGCACATTATGGATTAGCAGAATAGAAAGCATGTAAGAACAGTAAAAAAGAAACAGGGAAGTATGAGACACAAACACTGGGGGTTTGGGAAGCCCAAATTCAATTTCTACTTCTTACTTTGATGTGAGCTTGCTCATGTCAAGAAGGGTTAGATACAGAGAAAAGTGTTTGAGACTATGGACTAATTTTAGTTTCCTGATCCCTACGTGGAACTAGCATCACTGACAGGTATTAAGGACTCATCAGGCTTCACAACCACCAGCGTGCTCAGAGAGGAGCTGCCTGATCAGCAACTAGGAAGTGCCAGTGACAAAGGTGTGTCTGAAATCCTGCCTCTCTCCCCAGCTTCCAAATGTCCTGAATCATACATTTATGCCCTTTATTTCTTTAAGGGAGCAACAGGCATCATTCTTTTCCTTTAAAGCATAACAAAAGGCAAAGTTGGTAACATTAAGACCCTTTTTAATACAGTGTTACAGCAATGGGAACTGCTCACTTCATTCAGGAGACGCAGACTCTAGTGTCTGCAAGCCTCTCAACACCAGGCAGGCTGCTGATGAAGAAGCTATTCTCACTAAAAGCCACAGAGAAACAGCATCTGGGAAAGGAAAGAACTACAACCCAGAACCCAGTGGGTACACGGGCTGTGGGAGCCTGACTTCACAACTGTCAAATAAAGAGAACAGTTCTTGATTTTGAACCCAGTTCTATTAAGTGGGCTGTAAAGTCATGTTCCCTCCTTCGCTCCCTCTCCAGGCCATGAATATTTAATTCTTTTATGCAAACTGGAAGAGTTGCAATGCAAGGTTAAATTAGCCTAAATAACCTTGAAATCCTTTTGTGAAGTTCAGCCTCTCAGTCAACTCCCAGTCTGTAGAGAAAGAACTGTCTTACATGACCAGTTCAGTTCTTAGCTGTGTTTGAAATACCGTGTGGTACCACGACAAAAAATCTTGAGGTTCACGTTGATTTGACAAAATTTCTATCTATGGTTCACCTTTCTGTGGTAAGTTCCATGATTTAGACAGTCCAATTATCTAATAAACATTTGGTCCTCAGTTCTGAATGCAAAATTCTTCCTGGGAAAAGGAACTGGTTACACTGTTCTCCAAATCTTATTTGATAACACAGAAATACATCCTGGCATGTTTTGCTACTCTCCTAGTTCTTTAAGTGCAAACTTAATTAACACCACTTTTTCTTTTGGTCCCTTTTGCAGAAGGCCAAGCTCCCTACAGACCAGCTACAGGTACGTGTGAAGTCACCATCTCATCCATATGTCATAAAGCAACTAAAATAAATAAACCTCTGGAAGCCTGACAGAGCTACTAAGTTTCACTTTTAATTCGCAGTGTTTTATGAACTTCCTTCAACTCATAACCCTATAAATCATTCACATAGTTGGGAGTCGGTGCAGAGAAGCTGTGTTTCAGTGGTCAGCCCAGGCAAAAAAAGAGTTTCATGATCCCTCTCCCGAGGAAAAAGAAAAAAAGAGATTATTCTTCACCCTGCCAGCTAATCTTTAAAATCTGGAAACTTTAGATGCTTGCCTTTTAAGAGGTAGACATAAGGATTTTCAAACATTCTTCCTTATTAGTAAAATCTTTACTAGAATAATGTGTATGTTTATTGTTATAAATACTGTTTTAGCACACGAATCATTTGCCTATTCAGAAATAAATCAAATACACAACACAACTATTAGATTGGAACTCAGCAGTGAAGTAATGAAGTGATTTTTCAAATGCCTAAATTAATACATATGCTCTGAAGATGCCAAAATGGCACAAGTGATTCTGAGCACCCCAGCATCACCACCTATCATGTCTTTCTGACAGGTCAGCGACCGCCAACTCTGGTCCTAGAAATTAATTTTTTTCCCAACTTTTACCAACACTGGGAATCCTACAATAAATATACATTTTGGTTCCACCCCAACATGGATCACTGCCTTCCAATCTTACTCCCCATGCCACCCCTGCTTTAGGTTTCATTTGCTGTTCACAGGTGAGTGAGTAGGTAAGTGCTGAATCAGATCAACTTATAAGGTCCTGGCAAGTCCTGCCTGCTGTTATCGTAAACTAAGTTTACAAACTCAGTCTTGTCAAGTAAATTACTTGTGTCTAACTGATGCAGTATTTAAAACAAGGCCTGTTCTATAGCATGCTTCTCAGGAAGTCCACCGGAACCAAGCCAGCACCAACAACATTAAAGTTTTAGAACATTTGTCTGCTGTAAAACAACTGCTAAAGTGGAAAAACAAACAAACAGAACATCAGGAATGAAACTCGTCACTGTTTTTTCCCACTTCCTGTTACAAAGTTACCAATAATCTATAATGTTCATTCATCATTCTGGTACAACTTCAAGTAGCATCGTCACTCTTGAAAGGAACTGGGCCATTAACTGGCTTTTGCTAATCACAGATGAAAGGTCACTCTCGTTCAACAGTACATGAAGAAATACACATAACACTGACATGACAGAGAAAGGGAACAGTGTTCTAACATTGACATGGATGATATTCAGAATCAAAATATTTTAGCTTAAGAAAAGATATTATCAGTGCTGGTTATACAGCTTTCTTAAGACTATTTGTAGGCTTAAAAAAAAAAAGGGCCGAGAAATATAATAAAGACAGTAAGTAACCTATGCCCTACCTTGTAGTTTTGAGATTATATATTAATGCAATAATAAGGCACGTAACAGCACTCACTGACAGACAGCAAATCCAAAGCCACCTTTCTCTCTCTCATGCAGGTCCTCTCGTAACTAGTTACAAGTAGGAAAACTTCTCTGTGTACTTTTCACCAAGAATGAATTGCACTCACCTTCTCGGCAAAGTCGCATCGCTTCTCGGTTCCTTCCATATTCCTTGAAACTTTCTTCTAATGCTGTTCCTAAAACCCAAAAGCCACAAGATTTCAAGCAACGCCGAAGGAGGGTAACGCTGACCCCCTGCTACTGACCTGTGACCCGTTCCCCTACGAGAACAAACCAGCACATCGGGGATAGGCGCTCCCATCATTGCGGCAGTAAATACAGCTCAGAGGAGCGCGATCCGCCGCCCTGTCCCCCGGAGCGGGTGCGGGGCCGGGGCTGCCCGAGCCGCTGACAGCGCCGGGGGCCGCCTCACCTGAAGCGGGAGCTTCCCCCTCGGCGGAATCAAGGGCAGGAGGTGCCGGCCTCCGGGGACTGGCTCAGACCTCCTCGCACCGTGTCCCGGATTACAGGAACTGGGGCAAGGGCTGCCCGCTCCGGGTCCCCGGCCAGGGAGCGCCGCCACCTCGGGAACCGCGAACCGGACAACGAACTCGGCCGCGACGTCGGAGGAGGGGGAACAGACCCTACATTCTCAACGGGGCCGGGACCCGCGGCGCCCTCCTGCCGGGCACCCTGCCGTGTCGTATCAGCGCCTCCCCCGGTCCCTCCCGCGGCGGGGCCGCGCCCGGGGCACCCCCAGCCCCGCGGGGAGCGGGGGTCGAGCCGGTAGAAGATGGGGGGAAGGGGGGGCGGAAGGGGGGCGGCCGCTCACCGTCGTTCCCGTGAAGTTTAGCAGCATCGACCCAGTGGCTCCAGGGCTGCCCCAGCATCGCCTCGGGGCTGGGCAGGGACCTGCGCTCCCCGACGGCCGCCATTGCCGCTACGGTGGCGGCGGGGCCGGCGCCGCTCCCGCCTCCTCCTCCTCCGCCTCCGCCTCCTTCGCCGTGGCGGGGCCGCCGCTGCCGCTGCCTGGCCGCCGCCGCGCTGCGCTGCTCCTTTCTGACGTCACCCACGGCCCGCGCCGACATTCTTTCCGCTGCTATAATGTAACGAGAAAAAGTCATCGGGCGCTTAAGGTGGCGCCGCGCTTTTAAGGAAGCGCCGCGGCGCTGTCAGCCCGCTCGCTCTTCCTCCCCACGGGGAACCTGCGGCCCTGGGGCGGTGTCGACTCACCTCTGCGGCGGCCCGGGGGGCAGGAGCCGGGTGCCCATTATTGTACGGGGAGAGCTCCCTTCCTCTTCACCGCGTAAGTGAGGCGCGTTTGTGTGTTTGCCCTAACAAAGCAGCGGAAGGGGGTATGGGGGTAGAAGAGCGGGGCTACACCGCCCTCCAGGCGCTCCCTGGCTCCATGGGCCCCCTTTCTCTCTCCGTACCACACAGCCTGCGACCCTACAAAAACAACGGCCGCATCACAACCCCGCCTGGCACCCGCTGCCCCGGGAAGGGGGGCGGACCAGCGACGCTACGCGGTGGGGCGGGGCGCGTAAGCCTTGCTCCGCCCCTCCTCGCCGCTCCACCTTAAACCCGGCGCCTCCTTAAACGCAGCAGCGAGCAGGAAGCTCGCTCCGGGCTGGCGGGGGGGGGACTCAGGGGGACACGGATGCCGCCCGCCCGAAGCGAGTTTCCTGCCCGCCGCTGGCTTCGTTATACTCGGAACCTGCCTCCGGGGGGGGGTGTGTGTCACTGTTATTCCGCATTTCTTTTTAAATAGCAGTTTGGGAGCTTTTTTTCCTTGAAGTTTGGGATGGCGCCGAGCGGCGTTCAAAGCCGGGACTGAAGGATGCTGCGGTGCCTGGAAACTCTTACTAATGAAGTTTAAGTTTTGCAAAATCAAGTTCTTTGGGGTTAGAATCCTTTTATCACAGGGCTTTCTGCTTAATCCACTACCGTGTTCAAGTAGCGATGCCCAATTAACTCTCGGGCCGGGATCTGCACAGCCTGCTGGCCAGGCGCTGTGCCGCTGTCAGTAACGCCATGTACCACCCGCAAGGAGCAGCCACGAACGTCTATAAAACCCGATCTGCTGCCTCCTCTCCAGGCACCCAGCTCGAGAGCACGGGACTTGCGCCATCCCTGGACCCGCTCGCAGATCCCCCACGTGGATTTGCAAAACTAGACAGCAGAAGTCAGACCTGTAAATAAATTTGTTTAAACTACGCCGTCCCAGTGCTGCGGAGGTGTGAGTATGCGCGGGCTTAGCCAGTGCTTTGCCGTTTTCAGCTGAAGTGTAGAACTAGACAAGCTAAAGATGTTTCTTGCCAAATTTAGGCATGTGAAAGATGCATAAATACAAGCTTATCGGACAACTGTCCTATGGGATAAGTTGTAATTATAGGAATAGTTTCAGTACTCCACCCAACTGATACCTTCTGTCACATTCACAATGTATCTTGTAAAATTGTAGATATACTACAGAATAGTTAGTGAGATCTTTCTCTCCCTTGATCACACTAAGTCTAATTTAACTGCTTAAAAGAAGGCAAACATCACAAGATTTCGATAAAGACAGCAACAATTACTTCTATGGCAGACACTCATAACAGGACTAATAAACAAAGGCTATCAACTTCTTGAGCTGGGCCCTGATCTTGGAGTTACACAACTTCGTAACACTATTGTAGCTTCCCAGAACAGCAGAACAACTCTTCAACTTAGGTCTGAGCATGAGTAAAGGTGTTTATGCAAGCAGTCTAAGGATAAATGATGAATGGCGGGCATTACTGTTTGAAGAATTATCAAACAGTATACTTTATAGTATAGAAGAAAGCTTTAATAAATAATAAGTAAAGGGCATCACTGGAAGAAAAGTGTCAGTCAGGTGCTAAACAATTTCTGACAGAACCTGAGCTCCTTCTGTGATCTGGAAGCTAGATCAGAAAAAAAATTAAAGTGATTCCTTTCAAGCTTAGCTCTCCAAGTGCTCCACAAATGGAGTCTAATACAACATCTGTAGCTGAATTCAGAGCCCTGCCACAGGACAAGGCAAGTTACAGACAGAATTATATACCCTGTATCTCATATTCTGCTTTATATTATGAACCCTACTTCGTTCTTACAGCTCTCCTTTGTTCTGGAAGAAGCTGTCAGAAAGCTGCCTCAGCTGCAGTTTGAAAAAGATCCTTGATACATCCAAATGTCAGTTGAATTCATAAAGGCTTTAGCTATTGTTTATTTTACATAGGTCATAAAGCAAATATAGTGATGGGTGACCAAACAGAGCCACAGAACACCTATGTCGCCTACCTTGTAATAGTGCTGATATATGTATGTCAAACTAAATAAAATGTCTTAATTTAGCAAAATTACATAGTCTGTCTAACTACTTTCATAAGCCAATTTATTATCAACTTTTCAGTTTCTAAGTTTGGCTCTCACCAAGTTATTCAGAAGTACCTCTTGCTTTAGAAGTGCCATCCAAACCGGTTAAAGCACACACCATCTTTATTTCATCCATCTTTATCTCCTTTCTTGCTCTTTTTTCCTCTTTCAAACAGCTTGTTGCATTTTTCCTCTCCCTCTTTCACAACTTCTCTTTTTTCCCCTATATATTCCCACTCAAGATCTAATTCTGCAGCCTGGGCCTTAGACTGGCTTTTAGGAAACCTTCCACTAGTAAAAGATGTTCCCACTACACCGTGAATACATGGATATTCCAGCAGAGGGAGGAAAGCAGCAGCAGAAAGACCAGTTCATCAGTTCAATCCACACGGGCAATTAGTCAGAGAACAGGAATAGGGGCAGATGAGAAACTCATTTTACAAGGACTGTGGGTGGAGAGAATTTTCTTTTCCTACAAATTCACTAGGCTGAATATGTGGTTGGGTTATTTTAAGCACACAAGTTCAATTCTCTTAAATTGTTTCCGTAGCAGTACACATGTATGCATTGATGATTTTAGGGAAAAGTAGGGAAAATCCTGAAAATCCATCAAGTTAGAAGGAGATCGTAATTGAAAACACATGCACAAGCTGTAGACTTTGAACAGAGGTGACTATTACAGATCCAAGACATCCAGGTCAGGAGTACAATCATCATAAGCTCCCTTGGCAATCAGCAGCGAGCCAGGGATACTTTTGGGATCAGTTTGGTCCCTTCTGGTCCAAAACTCTTTTTGAAGAAGCCCTTCTTTTCCCTCTGACCACAGAAGGAGGTAAGGATGACCATGCACATGAAACTAGGCACCTCCATTTGACACCCAGAATTAAGTGGGATGACTCTGCTCAGGAGCGGGCAGAAAGCTCAAGTGTGGAAAGCGCTGCCCAGAAGCCAACACTCCTTTAAGGGAAGAAGTGGTCCAGAAATGTTACACTTCAAAGAGCTTAACTGAGGAAGCAAAACAGCCCAAGAAGCAGCATCGGTACTGAGATGGTGTGTGAGTAGACACAGACTGCTTGTATGTGTGAACGTGAACAGGTATTCACCAAATGGAGGGGAAAAACACAGAGGGGTAAGGTAAGATCAGATAGAAAGTGGAGAAGGAAAAATATGAGGCAGGAAAACAGCAGAAAACAGTGGATGAGGTAGAGAAACCAGCCAAATAATGGGAAGCATAAACAAGAAATACAGCACAGCCTGCAAAATGAAAGAAAGGAGTCAAGAAGAAGAAACAAATACACAAAAAAGGAAAACCAGCAATTTTGAAGCTCACTAAATAGATTTACCAACATATTAACCATGGTTGGCGATCCTATGATTAAATGTATGCCTACGAACAGCATGCAACTGCTTAATACTGCAGAGGGTTGTTATTTTGTGGCATGACACTGCAGGCATTTTTTCACCTGTACCGGCAGGTTTCACTCCTTTGCCAGGTGGTCTGGGGAAGCTGTTCAAACAGGGAACACCTACCTCAGCTGCTCAGTTAGAATCTGTAAGACAGCCTCCGTATAGGACCTGTGACATGATAATTCTTCACTGGAATGAAAAAGGAAGGATGGATCTGCAGACAAAATCTTTTAAGAACCGAAGAAGTACAATGATATGTTTCACCAGTGACTTTCCACAATGAAAGTGAAAGGATGCAAGAACTGATGTGCAAAGGGAGAAACAGGGAGAACCCACGAGGGTCACGTTATCAGTAATAATAGTTAGTTCACAAAAAAGTCTGTCAAGGAAAACATCTGAGGGGCATTACGTACAATAAAGGAAATCAAATAAGTTAATTCTAGCCTAAAGGTATGAAATAATAAAGTAGGACTTAAAAACTAAGAAGAAATATTATTAGTGAAGACTTTTTGGTAGATGAGATTCAGGATGAGATGACAATTCTAGTAGCTGATACCCTGAAGTGAAGTCCCGACCTTCCCAACAGCTCCTGTTGACAGCAGTGGAACAGGGAATTCATTCTGTGCATTTTAAAATACAACTCCAGTATGAGAAGTGTAAGAATAAAATTGGGCAAGTAGAGAAGCAAGAGAAAAAAACTTCATATAAATCAGCATGTCCAAATGATCAGTGAACTATCTAGCCATAACAAAACAGACCATTTCATTTAAGCCCCACTACCAGAAAATATTAATACATCAAGGAAAATGCATTATGGTAATCTGTAGTTCACCCTCACCTCCAATGAAATCAAACAACTTCTCCATTTGTAGCTATACACAGGATCATGATCCTGCAGAATAATAATCCTGAGCAGAACACAACAAAAAATTACACAACAAACCATGCCAGCCAATTATCCTTTTCCCACAGATCCTGGAAACAGGTTGATGTGTATAATTTTATTTATGAGAAACACTTCAAAGGGGGAGCTGAAGATGCTCAGAAGTGCTACTTTAAATATTGGAATACAAAATTATTGTGGATACCTACTATAAACTACCTGTACCAGGGGAAAGAGCAATATTCTTAAGATTAGAAGACTGCTTTAACGTATCCTTTTCTGATGAGAAGAAATGAGGGAATGGAGGCTAACAAATGTCAGCAAATCTGCAAAGAATGGTGCATTAGGATGAGAATGCAATAGAAATTTTTTACACCCAAATTATAAACCTGTGTCAGAACCATGTGTTAGGAAAATATACAATATCTAACAAAAAATTGCAACCACTCCCTTCTTTATTTAACTAATATGTCTTAAACACAAGTCAAATTTCTGCAAGAATTGATGACATTGCAATCTAAGCAGAAAGAAGCCCAAGGAATATAGAAACATGGATCCTTGCTCTGCTCAGCTGTCACTAAATACTGTCTGTCAATCCTTGAAGAGACTTTTATAGAGAAAACACCAAATAGTGACACAATTTTTTCAAGTGTTAAAGGTAAATAGGTAAAAGTACACAAAATGCATCCAGTTAAAGATTCGGAAATCGAACTAATCTTTATTTTCCATAAGGTATTGAAATCACCTTTTTGAATTTGGAAATGTTAAAACAACTTTGGCAAACTAACTATGCAGATTAACCACTTTAATCAGAGGAATCAGAAATAGGTTTGACCTTTTAAATTTTCATTTATACACAGAGAATTCGATATTACAATTTAGAATGATTAAAATACACAGCCATTCAGCATCAATAGGAACAAAACATTAGCCTTGAATTTCCCTTTGTTGAAATCAAAGCACTTAACAGGGACAGTTTGATATCAACCATCTTTTGATGGAACCTAGCTACCACACAAGGTTTCCTAACCCTGCCTGGTTTCTTGCCAGCTTGTCTACTCGGCTCCTTGGCAATTCATTGAGGCAGAAGACTCTGGGTCCAAGCACAGCTCTCAGGATTTAAGAGTTACTTGAGACTACAATGATGCCTATCTACAATGTGAAGCTGCCCAAGTTCTCATACCCCCAGAAGTCTGACATGCTGATTACCACCAAATCAAGGATCCTGAAAAGCGTGGCACAAGGAAATTTAAATGTATACCATTCTGCTCACGTGTGATTGCTGCTTGCTGATGTTACCTGCACTGACCACATGCTTATCAAGTTAGCAACAAAATACCATACGAATAGGACATGGACAGATCCATGGGACTTGACAAGATGCATGCAAGGGTGCTAAGGTGCCCTTTTGGAACAAAAAAGGGAGCTAGTTTGAGAGGTCATGGATGTAGACCATGAGATTGGTGGCAAACTGGGTGAAGTGCTGCGCTCAAAGGGTGGTAATGGCTCAAAATCAAACTGGCAATTAGTCACAAATGGAGTTCTTGGGTAGCCAATATCCTAGCAACAGGTCAATATCCTATCCTAGTTCAATCCTATTCAGTATCTTTTAAAATTATCTGGATGATAGGAGTAAATGCATCCTCACCAAGTCTGCAGATGACACAAAACTTGAAGACAGAGAGATAGACAGGAAGGAAGTGTCACTATATACAGAGACTGTGACAGGTTGGAACACTGGGTCAGTTCAAGACACATTAAAAAACTGGATAGGGTCCAGAAGGGTGCCACCAATCTCACTAGAAGGTTGAAAAACCTACTGTAGAAAGGAGAAAGCATTGGGTTTGTTTGGCCTAAAGAAGAGAAGGCTTGGGGGGTGTGTGTGGGGGTGTAAATTCAGCAAGTGAAAGATAGTTACAGAGAAGATGGAGGTACTCTCTTCACGAGAAACACAGTGACAGGGAAAGAGGCAACAGGCACAAGTTGCTTCAGAAGTTCTGTCTGATACAAGTAAAAATATTCACTGTTAAGAAAAATTCAATATTGAAACAGGTTGCCCAGAGAAATGCTGGACTTTTCTTGCTGGAACTACTTAACACTTGCCTTGCCCAGGCCTCAGATAACACGTTTTCAACAGAAGGCTGGACCAGATGATGTCCAGAGGATTCTTCCAATCTAGACCTTCCTATGTTTATATGACTGTCTGATAGAAGTTGTGTCTCTATTTAGTGACAAGGAGCAAGGAAGTAGATCAGAACAATGACAATTTTAGTTTGCAGCCCCCCGCACTCTGAGTTCACTAACACAGCCACTTCTCAGGCTGCTGGAAAATCCTGGGGCAGCATTTTTTAAGAAAAACCTTGGATATTAAAGTTTCCAATGTTACATAAAGCAAGAGCCACACCATGACGAACATTCCTCGCTCTTCTTGAGCCCAGATTAACTCTGCCACTTAAATACATTCTGCAGACCAGCTCCATGCCAACTGTAATGGCCTTTTCTTCGGCAATCTATTTTAAGGTATATTAAAAGACGATTTGCACAGCAAATACTAGCCAGGCTGTTAACAGACTGGATTGTTCAAGTCTGTGCATAAGAAAAATGCAAACTGAGAGTGAAGTTTTTCCTTTCGTGACGTGAAGCAAAAATATACAGAATGGTGAAATGCATGGGATAATAAAGAGTAGAGATAAATGTAAAGGAAACAGAGAAAGAAACAGATATTATTTCAATTAATTAGTACTTGATAAAACACTCCGCACTAGCAACTTTTCAGCCATATTTTCCATTTATTACCATAATTTTCTTTTTCCCAATGTTCTGCCAAGAATGCTAGTCACAGAGAACCCCACTGTGTTAAGCAACTGTATAGGCTTTTCCTCAGTTTACAATTCTATTTTCTAAACTTGTAAAATAACAAGTATGGTATATACCAGAGCCTAACAGCCTTCAAAAGTTTGTTTATGCTTTCTAAAATATAATAATTAAAAATATACCCGACTGCCACATCCCCTTTGTCCAAATCACTTTGTCTAAGTGATTAAGCTATATTATCCAACTTCAATCTTTCTGACCATTCCATGCATTTGACCACTTCCTTTAAGTTGATAGTAAGGTCACCTTATTTCCCACTGAAACGTATATTAAACACCTGCATTAAAAAAAAAGTCTCCCCACAGCATCTGGTAACACTTCAGCCTTGCTTTGCAACCCTGCTAATATCCTGTTCTCCACGCTTCTCACACCTAAAGTATGTAGATATTATGCTTAAGGAAAATATTTGGGTAAGCATGTCACAGTACCTTGAAAGTATGGTGAATCGCTGGGTTGATTTATCAATTGATCTTCATCTGTTCAGATTTTGGAAGCTTTTTCTACTTTGTACCTGATTAATTCTGAAAGAAAACAAAAAGGGTACGGCAATAAGATATTTGAAACCTTCTGTTTCGTAATGATAAATGTATCTATTTAAAAACTAATAGGAAGCATTTTATCAATTTGATAAATACAGTTTCTGCAATGGATTTAAAATTGAAAGGTAAGCAGGGAGCTGTTATGCACTCTTATGTACAGAGCAGCTCTTTAAATGGCAGCCTGACATTACCAGAAAGGTATGCATTGGATGAAATCTCAATCTTCAGCCCCGTTACTGCACTTACATTGACTACTACCGACCGGATTTCCAAGCAGACGGTTGTGTCTGTATCACAAGCTGGTAACACCACAGCGCTGGATTTTCTACACAGGATTTTTCTAGAATGGCTCCAACAACTGGGGCTCTGGCTATGCAGTCATTGACATTTTTACCACCATGTCATAGAACGCGGATAGCTAAAAATGATCCCTCACGTAACAGTCATTAGTGACTATTACTGTATTGCTGATGAAGAATTTAACAAAAAATAGAGATCCACAGATTGAGGCCATTCCCACAAAAGGAACTTCTATCATCTCAAGCTCGGGTTTTTAAAAGCCTTTCATTTAATGCTTATAAACTTATTATTTATATAAACCAAATTTAAGCATGGTTTGCTTCGGTTTAGCATAAATCAATGCCTAATTGGTTAAATCTATTGCAAAGTCCAGTTAAAAAAAATAAATTCACTCATCCTGTGCATAGATTATAGTAAAGATCAAATAACTGATCTGTACAAGTGCTTTGAAATTAAACTGGTGATTTTTTTTTGCATCCACTAAAAAGTCATGAAGATAGATATAAATAAGCCAATCTAACATGGGGACCAGATGACACTTCAGAGAAAACTATTTTTTTCCCCTCCAAGGATTAAAGTCCAGACAAGAGGAATGCAGTCCAAGAGGGCATCCAAGCTGTCCCACAGGCTGTAGGGCTCTGCCCCAGCAGAAGGTGCAGAATGAAGCTTTTCCTCGCTTCTCTTGGAAGTTGTCTGCAAACTGAGCTCCTGTCTTTAAATTTGTCTTATGCACTGAAGATAAAACCCCTTTATTTTTTTTTTAAACTGCAGCTTAGCAGCTGATACTATCTTGACTGAGATCACCTACAGATATATTTATATTCCTAAGCTTTACTCTGCTCAATGACATACTTGATCCCAAGAAGTACATCCAAGCTTAATTATATTCTAGTTACTACAGAAAATCCAGAATTTTCTTCTTTTCAGTGGACAACACTTAAGGGCAAGTCCAGTTATTATTTTCTCTTTTTTCTCTGCAGTCATTTTTCTACATAAAGCATTGTTCTGCTTTATGGTAATAAAAAGATGATTAACAAATCTCTACACTAGCAGAAGTCTCAGAAAACACTGTATTGCCTTGTTACACATACAAATCTAATTGAATGCTACATTATAAAGTTTTCTATTCAACTCTTGCTGCTGGTCACTGGCAAAGGCAATGCAGTGTTTGTCAAAAGTACTCTTTTTCCTTCATCTGTTCAGGACAGGAAACTCTAAATTTGTACTAACCATCATTTTTACAGAAGATCACTCAGTGTTTAGCCACCTAGTCCCTTCAAGTATATGTTCTCCCTGGTGGAAGTAACTCACTCCATCTCCACCCCAATTTCTTCAAGGGATATGGGAGCTCTGCATGCAAAATGCCCCTTCTTTTATCCTCATGTAAATTTTATTAGTTACATAAAAACCAAGAACTATGTATAGAACAGAAGACTTCTCCCAATACTTTAAAATCTAGGAATAGGGCAGCAAGTGTTAAGTACAAAAAAAGGACCAGACAAAGGTGAAGGAAGGA
Organism: Porphyrio hochstetteri; assembly: GCA_020800305.1. Lineage (NCBI taxonomy): Eukaryota > Metazoa > Chordata > Aves > Gruiformes > Rallidae > Porphyrio > Porphyrio hochstetteri. The sequence goes on along the minus strand of CM036916.1, from coordinate 10,558,613 downwards.
ACAGCAAAAAAAATTATTCCTAGATAGGAGAGATCAGAGCACACTATGTCACCACCTGCGAATTTTGCTGCAGGGATTACATCTGGAGTTGAGTCTGAAGGAAGTTACGAGTATAAGTTTCAAAAGAGTAAAGTGACAGCTTAACGACCCTTTAAAGAGAAGTCTTTCTCTGGATAATGGGAGGCAAAGAACAGGTATGATTCTTGTTGAGAATTTACAGCAGGTCAATTACAGCCACAACTGTCAGCAGAGAGTAATGCAAGGAGGGATGGGATGATTGAGAATAAACCAGGAGGAGTTCTCTCTCCAGAAGGTAAGCACTTTGGTACCCTGGGAAAGGGTAAGCTAGTTGAAAGATGGGAAGATGACAAAAATAGTCAAAGCAGCAATCCAGGAAAATGGGAAAGGCCTGCAGTTTCAAACCAACGAGGCAGACTCAGCATCCTGTCACTCTTGATGCCTGACTATCAAAAGAAACTTGGTTGCAATTGCTATTTAATAGTTTGAGGAGATATTGATAGGCAAGACAGGAAACCACAGCCTGGCAGAGCAAAAGCTGCATCCCAGTCAAAATGTTATCTACAGAGATGTACATAATAAAGGCATACTGATGGTGACTAATGCGTATTATCCATTTAATGCAAACATAGGAAAATTGTAATTGCAAAGCAACTCATTAAAATATAGGGCATGTAAATGCATGTGATAACGCAGCCCTAACTTTTGAAAGTATCAAAACTAATGCCTCAGCTACCTAAACTCCTTTAACTCTTTTTCTTTTCAGCTGTCAGAAACAGGCACCAAAGAATGTGTGGAAATTTTGGAACATTCTCTCTCCTTTGCTATTTACTAGATACCCCAGATTATGATAAAATACAATGCCTACACATATAAAGCAAAGATTTGGATGCACCAGGTATGATCACCCCAACACTGGGCTTCATTTATGCCTTTTGTTTATGGGGGTAACCTCATGAGGTCTTATTCAACCCCTTGGAAAAATGGGTGCAGGAGGTGTGTGTTGCAGGAACACAAGCTGGCCACAGAAAGCTTGGGCTGCTAGGAAGAGTAAATCAGAACAATTCTCAGGCTAATCTCATTTGATGTGGGTCCTGATTGACTCAGGACCCCCCAACTACATAATCTCAGGGGGTCAAAGATGGTGTAGGAACCGTAAGCTCTGCCAATTACATAATTGGCCTCCTATTCCCTGTGGGAGACACGATTCTTTACAGCTTCAGAGATTAAAAAATAAGTATGAGCTACATGCTTCAAAATAGAGATTAGATACTGAATTTCTGTAAATAACAATCACTAAATCACTACATCTCAATATTTCAAATAATTTCTCAATATTTCATATACTTTCTATGTGTACTGATCCAAAGTATTTCTTGAAACTATTTAAATATTTACTATTACTTGTACAAACACAAATGCAACAGAACACTAGGTGCAAACTATAATCATGACACAACCTATTCTGAAACTGCTTCAGACATGCATAAGTATCTTCAGAGATAATGACAAGGGTCCAACTTAAATAGCTAATATCCTAGTTACTACATAACAAATATCTTAGTCAACAGAGAAGCAACAACACCTTTCTGATAATTCTAAAGAAGCTGATAAAAATTGCAAAATAATTAGTCATTGCGAAGTGCACTTGAGGGCTCTTAACTTTGACTACTGTCATTTTCATTTGTCTAACGGCAACAGGAACAGATTTGCATTCATTATTTTCCTCAACAAGCCACATTATCACTAATTTTAGTTTTATCTTCCAAGTATTTCTCCTTTAACTTGGAAGCCTTCCCTAGCAGTAAGACTAACAAAGCAATAAGAAGCCTCTGCATATTTCACTTCAGCTGTTTAAGTACAACCACACAAAGCACAGAACAGAAAGGTTAAGACCCACTTGGTTTCAGATATAATGAAAGATATTCTATGAGTATCTTGTCTTGTATTTCAAAACACCTGCACCTTGCAGTATGATTTATAACACCATTTGAAAGTTTAATCCATAAAACACATTAGCTTGCTGCAGCAAGCTAAGATTAGTAAGGACAGTTGAAATTATATTTATGCATTTCTTTAAAAATGGTATTTATATACATCTGTGGAGAGGAAAAAGATATGTTCTGCATCTTATACCATAGGAATATTTCACAGCAATTACAACTTGTATTACATCAGAAACACAAACAACAAAAGACTGGTAGCAAGCAATAAGACACTGGACATCAGAATTTCCTTTTTTAAAAATAAATTAAATCCTGATTGGCTCACTTAAAAGGATGCATGAAGTAAAACAGTAATGTTAAAAAGACTATAGAAACATATAATATAAATATACTTTTCAAGACAGAAAGACACAGCTAAGCAAGACAATGCAGAGTACATGATTAACAAGATTTGCAAAATTTATTACTGAGCTTCTCTGTTAAAGGTAACATTATTCAAACTACACCGGCATGGTTATTACAGATTAAAGATTTCAAATTAGCTCCTCATGTATATCATTACTGCGAGTGGTTGCATTTTTATCTGTCTAATTTTAAATTACTGCAGGCAGATGAAAGTCATCTTAAAATCTGACTCATAATTTAGGTACCATACCACTAACCTTAACAGAGATGCTGGTTCTTACACAGGTACAACACTATTCTCAATGTAAACAAAGGACACTGCCATGCACCCCAGGCTAAGGATGTCAGCATTTTTCAAACACCTTTCTGACTGTTCCATTTTATGGTGATGCAATATGACCTACATTTTCAATGGCCAAAGAGAGACAGAGAGATAGAAAGGGAGGAGATAGAGAAAAGAAAGACAGACAGACCTTTGCTGTCCTTATCCTCCATTAACTACAGCTTTAACTGTCCCTCATGGGGATGGGAATGGGCAAGAATAAAAGCAGAATAACCTTATGGCAAATTCTGAGTAAGATGCTGAAAGATAGGCTAGCATCAGAAATAGCAAGATTTTTTTCTTCTACAATCCTGTGAACAAGGACATAGTAATACCCACAACAGGAAAGAACAGTAGAATCAATAATTTTATAATCACTTGCCAGTACAAAGCTGTCTGTAATACAGATGCTTATTTTACCACCTTATATTTCCCATCATGTTCTACCAGTTCAGTTCTATGTACTCCCCTTAGATCTTTAAACGAAACACAAAATAATCCACATCATTATCATCATTTTTACAGAGAAATCGAGGCAATAGGAGTGATTTGCCCACAGTCACCTAGCAGGCCCAAGGCAGGGTCGGGAGCAGAAAGCATCACTCTTCATTATCTCTGTACCGTGCAATCTATTAGGGACTGTGATACCTGTCATCCTAATATATAATCTTGACATAATACCAGAATTATCTCTATCTTGTCTTCATGCACACGAACTTCACGCAGAAAACTGTACTAAATGACTGCTAACTCTCTGAAAGCTCTCCCTCACCAACGACAGTCCACATTTCCCAAACTGGCTCTGGAAATGCACTTGACTCTGAATTGTAAAACTTGGCATAAAATGTCAGTGGTGTTTTTCATTATAAACATGTAAAAAATAAAGTCGTATTTAAAGCTTTGGCCACTTTTTTTTCATTTTTCTACAACTAAAGCACCTTTCCTTTAAAAAAAATCAGTAGCTTTTTCACAGTTAAACTAGTACATTAAGAAATTAAAAGCCTGTTTCTAGCAAAAGCAAAAATCAAGATCTTCTGATTTTCAGTTACTCTTTTTTTTAGTGCCAAAATGTCCTGCAGAATATTTACAAAGCATTTAAAGGTTCACAGTCCCTTTACAGGTAGTTAATACAACATGCAAGGTAACAGTAAATCATTCTCTTATTATTGGAACTGAAGGCCTAAACTTGATCTTAAGTATACCTCTGTAAATCCAGAATGACTCCAGCCCTTTCCAATGAGTTTCTTGGGATTTGCACACATGTAAACAAGACTGTAATTTGGCACTGCATTTCAAAGTGGAGATCAATAAAATGTATAGATTAATTCCTGGTTTTGAACTGTATTTATTATAACAATCTCTTTCTTATCAAGCAGTATTCATCTCATGAAGTGCAATCATCCCTCCACAGCAAGGGCTGAGAAACTGTCATTCCTCTGCTCGAGTGCTGCTGCCCTTTCTAACTGCAACGGTACATCAAACTGGTTAGTAGTGATGAGTTAGGAAGGCAAACAGCACCTATTCAAAGAAAGGGAGAGAAAAAACTCACAGCCCATCCTACTTTGAAGAGATAAGACAGAGTGGAGAGTCAAGAGACAGACTGCTAATAAGTATGAGTATGAAGGAATTACCTGTAACATAATAGGAAGGAGTTTGGAAATTAAAAGAAGCATGTGGAGGCAGAACGGTGGTGGAAGACACAATGTCTTAAGCAAAAAGAGAACTGTTTCTCCAGTAACATGTGTCTATGAGCCTGTGAGAAAATATTCAATATTACAATACTAAGAACACACTAAGATTAGAATCACACATTCCTCCATTCCTATTATCCCTGGCTGCACCTTGGTCAATCTATTTTACTCTTTGAAATGGAATTTAGTGAGAAACTGGTATTTCTCCCATTATAAATATATTTATTTTTATTAATCTGGGTCAAAGTCTTGCTGATATAAAAGAACTCTCTTCACTACTATCAGCGTTACTAAAACTCTCTCCTGTGAATGCTTCACAGCAACATTTTTCCAGTTTCTTTTAGCTTTTTTTCTTCTTTTCTTTTTTTTTTTTTTTTCCTTTTCCTTTCTTCATAGTACCTGTGTTGCAGTTCGGAAGGGGGAGAAGCTGAGATGACACTTTCATTGTTGTCCAACACCATAAACATTCCACCTAGAGGAGCCAAGAGGTGCAGAGACCGTCAGGGTCCAAGCCAAGCAACCCAGCCCGCTCCTTCCCTTTGCCTACCAGTGACTGCCACCTAGGGACAGAGAGCACCGCCTCACAGGAACACAGTGCTGGCTGGTAACGAGGAGAAAAACCGTTAGAGCAAGGACAGAGCTGTTAATCCCATTCAAAAAAACCCCCAAGGACTCACATTCTACAAAGTTACAACTAGCTTTAAAGCAATTGTTTGTGTTTCTCTTCTTGAGGTGCCTTCTGACTGTGGAGCACCTGGCCCATGTCTCCCTGCTCCTCTCTGAAAACCACAATCGCATTTTGTTGTGAACACTCGAGTGGCACGTGTGGGGGGGCCATGCAAAACAGCCCCATATTGTTTCTCCAGGAAATCCTGTGCTTCAGATTGAGTGGGAAGCAACCTGCTAGGTCATGCTAAGAAACTGAATGCAAAATTTCATCATGAACGAAAGATGCAACAGTCACCTTTGAAAGGCCACCTGTGGAAAAGTGCCCCCAAAGCTTTAATGTTAATGACATCAGCAGTACTAATGAGATCAAAAGTGTCTTTCCAGTGGGATCAAACTTAATTTAAAGACTTTAATATTTTCATGTACATTCACACTGGACCCAAATACACTAGTGGCTCAACAGTCTACAAAAGCCCACTCTGGCCACTAATATTTCTTACACACTGCAAATTTGACACATATTTCTATACTAAATTGTCAGCTGTTCATTATACTGTATTAAAATAATATATTTTTCTAACAACTACTATTTATGTAGCTATTAATAGGGCACTCAACAGTCAAGCATTAATCAACCAACCGCTAGATATTCCCTAACTGAATACAAGGAAGGAATTTTTTTTTTTTGTTATTATTTATTTGGATAATGTAGTAATTTGCATTCCAACATATTCCCAGTAGCAGTAACCTTTTCTGCAAACCATGGACAGCCACGAAGCCACAGCTGCATAAGCACTAGCACACCCTTTAGCTATTAAATTCATTTATTAGCTATGGCTAATAATGTCTAGGGAAGAAATCAATTCTCCAGTTCCCTCACTCTTCTGTTCATGGTCAAGAAGACCTGTAATGAAGCATTATAAGAACACACATTTTCTTCTTAGATTTATCATTTTAACTGATATGCAACCTCCAGGTCACATGGTAGGTACACCTCCTCGTACTGCTAGTCCCACTAAAATTTAATTTTTCCTAAAGGAATACATATTCACAGATATATGTATTCCCTTAGGAAAAATTAATTATGAAATTAAGTGGGATTACAAAGCTTGCTGCTGAACCTGGCTACCTATGCATGAACCAAACATCAAGTTATAGTCTACTGAAATCACCAGTTTCTACCTTGTGCATGCACACAGCCAGCTGGAACAATTGCTCATTCAGATCCACACTTGGGCCACACTTCTTCCCCACAAAGCACTCCACCAATCCTCTTAGTTTTTCCAAGCAGAATAGCAATTCTGTAACTAGCCTGGATGCAACATTACAGCAGAGCAGAGTATTTAAACAGGACAAGGACATGTGAAGAAACACCACCCAAAAAACCAAACCCACTGAAAATAGGAACGTCACTTGACAACTTCTATAGACTTGCCTACGGATATGACAAACTCCAGTTGAAACAGGACTGATAAACAGGTCGTAGAGGTGGAAAATAGGGAATTACTGTAATAGCTGACCACAACAGTCCTGTGCCCTACCCATACCTACTAGAAGCTGTGCTAGGACTACCCCTTACATATTTTTCCCCAAGCAATGCCTGTATTGCAGCTGCTTAAAAGACCCCACCTGCAGAGAAGCCAACAGAGAACAACTGCTTACTTAAAGACCGCTATACTTGCTGAAGGCCTCTTCAAGGGAGCAACACATTCTCAAAGAATCCATCTCCACAGAAGAGTAACAAGAAGAACCACTACCAGAAAAAAAAAGATGCAGAATAGCAATTACACTCACTGATACTAGCAGAATGAGAAGAAAACGTAGGTTGCAAAATTACTGTCTGCCAAATTTAGTGGACTGGTCCTGGAAAGACATGATAGGGAACATACTCTATGAAATGCCAGTTACAAATAAAGAAAATTTTATAAGAATAATCCAGTCATTAAGTAATTTGTGACCCATACTATCATGTTACAAGTCTATGCCAACATTTGAGAGGACTAGCAAAGTTTGAAATCCCTTCAAGAGCTTGCAAGACCAGGACAGGCTTCTTTAACAGGTACATTTGAAAACACCAGCTCTTGAGCCATTTCCTTACATTTGTTTGATGACATAAAATACAGTTACAGATTGTTGCTCCTGTTTGTGCAAGCCTTTCATGTAACAACAGGAATGAAAAGCTTCACTGGAAAACCTGAGTGACAATACCCTCCCATTCCAATTCCAGCAAAGCAGCTGTAGCTCAATGCAATGTAGGTATTTTTCAGATTAAATTTCAAATTCATGGCATTAAAAAAAGTTCTGTATGTTTCAATGTACATGCACAGAATTTTATTTCAGGATATGTTATTGCTCAACATCATCCTAACTTTACTTATATATACATACACACACACACACATCAAAAACCACAAGCAGATCTCAAAAATGAAAAAACCCAACCCAGCAGACCATAACTGCCAAAGCGACACTGAAATGAAACTGAAGTGAAAATACTGACAACGAACCACAGAAATCACAGGTGCATACTTATTATTAGAACGGCTTTGCTCTGCTCTCATCTCTTACAAGCAAATCTTTATTCATTTAAGTTATAAAATCCAATTTACCTGACTCGCCTCTTTTATTAGTTCAATTCTCTCCATGTATAATCAACATTCAAATTTTTATTAAAATAAAGGCAGAGGACCAAAAAGTATGCCTCGGGGGTTTCAAGCATTCTGTTCTAATGTTTGCAAAAAAGGCCCAAAAAAACCCCAAGCAAACCTGAATGCTTGTTTATACCAAGTCTCTACTAAAACATTATTACAAAACCACTTACCTTGGGAGTTTTGTAAATACTATTAAGAGTAGTAACATTTTGGGTTTAATGTTTTGGGAACACATATAACCACTTTCCTATCTCAGCTGAAAATGTGTATGTATATATAAACACACACATATATACACATGCTTTATATATAACATTTCACATCCTTCCCTCTTTTTTGCCAACATTTGACATTGATTTTTCTATTTCCCTTTTGAAATTCACCAAAACAGTTTTTTCTGTTTGCCCAAACTTTTCAAATCCAAATTCTATCCTTGCTTGCACATAAAATTTGGAAATCATCAGGAAGGCATTCATAAAACGTTGAATAGAATCTAACCTTCAGTTAAAATGTAATCTTTCCCCACACTTGCATGTTTTTCTCTTGAACTTCCAAAACTACTGGTCTGCTTTTATGGATTATTTTCTTAAATGCTTTATTCCTCAGTTGTCTGGTGTCTTCTGCATTGGGTTTCACTGTTGCATTCAGTCTTTCTGACAGCAACACCACCTCATACTAGTCAACAGCCTGGTGATTACAAAATTCACTCTGATGGAAAGAATTACGGGCATTAATCCCCTCAGGAAGGAGGATAGCTGGGTTGAAGTCTCCCACACATGTGGTGAGCAGTCTAGTGGATAACAGCTCTGCTAATGACAAAAAGGGAACCAGAACCATTGCCACCTCCTGGGTTTTGAAAGCAAAGACTGACCTTTGCTCTCTTTTTGAAAGAAAAGGCTTATGATCCTAATTTCAAGAGAGCATGAATCCAAAATGCTCCCCAGAGAAAGGTGCTTAGCCCTGGATATAGGCGGGATTTAAGCACATTCTTACTTAAGCTACTACATCAAAAATGTGCAGATTCCTCATCTCCTTCAACCTGCTATGGCTGGTGTAATATTAATGAAACACCAGCAAATACTAAAGCATCTGGCTCCCTCCGTCCACCTTCGTGGAAACACAACCCATCTGATTTCAGCTAGACTAACCTTCCTTTGGTGGAACCAACCTGAGAAAGGTAAGGAAAAGCCATAACCTGAATCTGCTCCTTCTGGATCTGAGTGTCTCCTGGAAAAGACCTGTTGACCATCTCATCGTACATCTCCTGAAATGCTCTGATAGCAACTGATACAATAATTTAGAAGCTACATTTGTCTAACTCAAAAAAGCAAAAGAAACTGAGGAGAGCATGACAGCTAAGAAGGCCACAACTTCTCTTTGGGGTTTTAGCCTGCTTCCAGTCACTACTAGTGCGCTAACGATGGTCAGAAACAAAGTTCAGTGTTTTCCTTCAACATATGACATACTAAAACATAAAAGTGAGCGAGCATCACCAAAGCACGTGACCATGCCTTTGATTATTTCTGTTTCACTGCTCAGGCTTGTACTTCACTTAGAAACTAGGGGTGAGAATGTGCTTCAGCGTATCATATTTTATGGGAACTGTAAATTGTAGCTGGGCTTAAACACTACCCACTAACAGAGTTACTCTATTAAAAGAAAATAAACCATAAAATAATCCAAAGCAAAATATAAACCCATTTTAAAATGAGGAACATATGTTTATCTGTATAGACCTGATACTGTCTCTCTTCATCTTGTGAGATGCATTTCTTCTAACATCTCTCCATAGCGAGGCCAAGCTCAAAGCATTGTAAAACTTCTTGGTCTTCTTTTACAGATTTGGAGTGCTTTTAAAAACAATAATAAATCCAACCAACTAACTTCTATTAAAGTTTGAAAAGCTGACTCAGAAGCTGCGCAATAGCTCTGATTCAGCTTTCTTAGCCGAGTCAAAGCATCTGGCCACGTGATTCAGAAAATGCCGACCTGAAGTCGGGGCAAGAGCTGCTTTCCAAAGGAGGAAATGACTGTTTTCCCTTGTGATCTTTAGGTAAAATTTCCTCAGTAGCACTAACAGTTATTTATTCAAACATGATATGAGTAAATATGATATTCACAACTCTCTCATTGTTCATCCAATGTATCAAGCCACAGTTAAATACAAACATGTACCATATGGCCTGATGCCAACAGAGACAAATTCTTCTTAAAACCTCATTCAACATCCACCTCTTTCTCTGAAAACACTGTTACGCCACTGATGATGTTCAGGGTACAATGTAAATGCTACCAAACCAATGAACTGAAGCACTGGGGAAGGCAAAATAAAAATACACTTGTTTTTTCTTAGAAAAATAAAGAAGTCCACGCTGAAAACATCCTGCCAACAAACTAAGAGGCTGCTAGATAACCGACTAATCCTGCTGAAAACATTCCAAAAGAATAAATGGCTGCTTCCTTACAAAACACACAAAACGTCACCCTAAAAATACCCAAGGGTCATTTTAAATAACAGAATGCAGACACCATGTGGGAACTCTGGGGCATCGCACAAGCAGCCAAAGTCTACAGCACTAACAATTTCTAGTTTAAAAGAAAAATCTAACCACATAATCCGTCCTGCAGCAGTTTCATGACACCGAGTTTTATGAGATGCCTGCTAAAAAGCTTTTATTTCCTTGCCGAGGGGGAACCTACCAAGTCCCTGGGAATAGGTATCATGACCGAGCATATCACTTCCAACTTCTCCTAATTGCACTGCCTCAGTTAAAGCACCTTATGGCATGCACGCAAGGGATGCTTTCATTTGCTGGTGGCATCCCTGCACCTGTAAACTCAGATTTCTACACCAAATACCTAAATTTCCAGTATTGTGTAGTTTCAGCTTCAGTTTGACAAGCTTTAATAAATTAGTGACAGATCATCTTAAAATGTACAATAATTGATCTTCAAGCTTCATAAATATTCAGTAGGATCCAGATACGAAATGCAGAGAGCTGTTACATAATTCCTCTGAAGATATCTAAAAAGGGCAATATCACACTGTCACCTGTATAATCTAGAATAACAGAGACAGAGACTTTACATAGGAAAAAGTTATTTGAAAGCATTGCACAGCTTTTTTTTTAATTACTAAGGTAAGCTTTTGTCTCCCATCACGAGGAAATCAACAGTCTTTATAACAAACCCAAATTTCCAATACTTGCATTTTTTTTGGTGTCTGTCAAAAATTCTGCTTCTTTCAGTTAGTGAAAAATAAGAAATAAAAACAATCCTGTGGCCCAGAACTTGTGGTTACATTATTATCTGATAGGAGCCTGCTTTTTAAAGTATGGTTATTAACACTGCATTTAATCAGTCTTGCCAGCATAGACAGGAGACAGCAAAATTGATTACTGTTCAGATAATAAAATGTTGTATTTTTAAATTATTGTTGTCACTACAGTTGCAACAAGTATTTTCACTCTCCCTTCTCTCGTTATGTTGTAATTCTGTGAAAATGTGCTAGCTCTGCAGAAACACAAGGGTCCATGTTAGGAAAGCTTTTTACAAGACTAAGAACCACATTGCTCAGGCTCTTAAAAAAAAAAAAAAGAAACAAGAAAAGAAAAAACCCTACTACTTTTTTTTTTTTACCCCAATCACTGGGTTGAAAAAATTCAGGTTTCTGCCAAAAGCAAGTATTTTAATATCTGCAGAACTAGACAGCCAGAATTTTTACAGCACGAGATGACAAGCTCTTGAAACACTGATGCTAGTTTCCAGGCTAGAGAAGACTGCAGAGAAAATACAACACTCTAACATAATTTAAAATGAGAAAGCAGGGCGACACCAATAGGTTAGCTTGATATCCATCTTGCACAAAATCATGGTACACAATCAACGAAGAAAGAGAGGACAGTGGTAAAAAGCAATGCTAAACATAGGCTTACAGAAAATAGGTCTCGCTAAATAAATTTGGTATGGCTTTCTGACAAGAATATAGGTTGGACTGGATAAAAATACCTTGTAGTTTCTGACCTACTATACTTAGATCTCTGTAAGATTTAGTGCCACACAACAGTCTGATTTAGAAGTTATTCAACACGAAGTAAACCTGGAATCTAAAACCACCTCATAAATTATTAGGGCGGCTTAGGAAAAATATTTTAAATCCACCTCATCAATAGTTAAAGCTGTTTTCTTAGCTCTAAAAATCATAGCTCATTAGAGCCTGGAATACTATAAAAAGCTTCTTCCCCTTTAACATTTTCTGCAGTTGGAAAAAAATAATATATACAGGTAAAGAAAAGGTGGTATAAAGTAACTTTAAACTTTGCTTTTTATAGATTTTTTTTTCCAGGAAAGAAAACTTCAACATTAACAGATTTCCTCAATTTAAAAAAAATAAATCTGATGTATTTAAAAGCTGTTTTTCAGCAAAGAAGGGATACTGATGAAAAATCTGAACCAGTTCCACATACATGTAACATCTTGCAGTGCTAAACTTACCTAACTTAGAATTCTTGTATCCACAGTTACCTGGATGCATTACAGGGGATCATTTAACACTTTTGACAAGGCCAGTTGTGCAATAAATTATTATGTATTACCCACTTCAGGGTCTTACCATATGGCACAGAGAAAGGAACTCAAGGAAAGAGGGAAAACGACATCACATTTAGCTTAGTGGAAAGCTTGCACACGCAGGTACCTTCCAAAGGAGCTGGCATGGAGTAAGGTGCTACCCTGTGCAAGGCATTTTTTCCTATTGCATGAATCTCCAGTGCTGACGCCTTAAGGAAGATCCAGTGCTACCCAGGATCTGCCAGTCAGCTGAAGGGTTATATAAAACACTGTGACTGACAGAATCTGCACAGAAAATATGAACCAGTGAAGGACAAATAAATAGGAGTAGGTCAACCCTGCTTCAGAGATCTACATCATACATGACACCGAACTAATGGAAAAAAAACATGTTCGTACACAGTCCAGTGCAATACATAGTCCAGACATGTGAAACCAGGGCTGTTTCATAGGAACAAGTCAAGGAGCTGTATGTGGAGAAAATTGGTACAAAACTCCAAAGACACTGTGAATACTCAAACATGTATAGAAACCCAGCAAGGTGGAACTGGGTTTTTCCTGGGCAAAAACATCTTATGGAAGTACAGGTACAATAGGACATCAACACCTAGCCTTAGTGAGATTCTTGATGATGTATTTACCAAGTTCTACTTCCCTTTCTAAAAGAGAAAAATTAATGAACATTGATGATGCCTGAAAGGCCTGTCTTAAAAAGAAAAATAATGGCTTTGTTCTCTAAATTGTTCTTATGAGCCTAAGACCCAGAACTGAGAATTTGTAAGAATCTTGTAATTAGTAACACATATGAAGACAAGAATGGCCGAAAGTCATTAAATATTATGAACTAATCATACAGACGGCTGTATTCTAAATTAATTACTCAATGACTTTCTATTTGTCATTGTGGAGAGTTTAATAAGACTATCAGACCAACACTGGAATGCTAAACAAAAAGTAAGAAAAGATTATACTGGATTAAATTACAGAAAATAACAAAAATATTCTAACAAGATTAAATAATTGTGGCTTTTCACCTACAATAGTCTTCAATTCAGATCAATTCTCTGTAGTAGAAATGGAAAGGGCTCAGAAAATAGAAAAAACTCAGAGAAAGACAAGAAAAACATTAAATCTTGGTGAGACTGTATGCTTAAAGACTTCCAAGAGATGGTCAGTGGGTAAAGAGGGAAAGGGAGTGACAAACCACACTGATGAGATTTGTATAGATAAGTTCAGCCATGTCTTCATCTCACCCTGTGCCAAAACACAGGGCTGTACTGAAGTGACTAAAGCCTTAGGGAAAAAAAAAGGTTTTTGTCAAACCAACTATATGAAGTGGCAACAAATTCAGAGTTCATAAAAGTGAGAGGGTTTTTAATAGCACATACCTAACTTACGAATTCATGGCCTGCTCTTTGGCTCAAACTTTGTATAAGCAAATAGAGAGTTAGGTTTTCACATAAAATTGTATCACAAATCACATAATAATACACAAAAATTTCAAGAACAGAAATAACTTTTCCAGGTTGTCTGTGTTGGAAACACTTTACCCTCAAAAGTTAAGGCAGAGTTTGGACTGTTCCCTGCAATGCTTTCCCAATAGCACCTTCCAAAGAATCTCACCAGTTGCCTACTGAAGACAAAGTACTGGCTTGAAACAATCTCCAAATCCGTAACTAGCTGTTAAATACAAAAAAGTGCCTCTTGATCACTCACAGCTCTAAAACCAGGAAAGCACAGCACAGATTACAGCACACACCTACTTTTGTTCTTTTTCTACCTTGATATTCTCCAGACCCTAACAAGCAACTCAAGTATCCAAAGCAAAATGAAGAGGGGATATGAGGGTGTTTGGCTGTGGATCTGTGTCTCATGCACCATGACATGTACTACAGTAACACTGCCAGCTTTAGCTCTGCCCAAGTGTCAAAGTCTACAGACCAAAAGCCTAAAACTCAACACTGGGTATCGGTAACACCTTAGTATCTCCTTTCTCCAGATGCATCTAGCCTTTTTTTTTCCAGGGCTACCTTAAGTTTTTTGGAGCAGGAAGAAACAGCTTTTCTTCCTATCCACTTGTGACAGCCAAACTCTACAGGAAACTTAACAGAATAATGACTTTTTGCACACCCCAGGCCCTGCTGCTTTTCTTCCCAGCATCGAGTGGGGACGAGCCCAAAGGTGGCTGAGGGGAGGCCAGTCTGGCTCCCTCATGCCTGCTCCACGGGCATGTTTCCACCCTCACCGGTGGTGGGCACCAAGGGGCCAGCGCACCCACTCCCTCCAGCCACCGGGACCGGCCAGCCACTGCAGTGGGTCCCACCACCCTCACAGTGCCATTGCCTCGGCACCGGCCACCATGGCATAACCGTCCGCCTGCTCCCCTGTGCCGTTGCCTCTGTCCTCACAGGGCCGAGGCCATGCAGGAGCTGTGCAAGGGTAGTATGGGTTAGCCAAGGGAGATGGTGGCAGTGGCCCCGGGAGGGCGCTCCGAGGTTAGAGCATGGCAGGAGGGTGACCGAGCTGCACCCCGGCCCGGCAGCTGCCCCACTGCGGCGCGTCGAGGGCGAGGGAGCATGTGCCGGGGGCATGGCGGGGCGGCCCGGGCGGGGGGCGGCGGGGCCGGGGGCGCGGTGGCGGGGGCGGGGAGGTGCAGCCTGACTGCGGGCGCGGGGACCGCCGCTTCCCTCCCCCGTCGGCCCCTCACCTGGCGGGGCCGCCCCTCGCCAGGGGGCCGGTTCCACACGGGGCGCAGGCCTCGCCCGCCGGCCCTCCCCACCGCAGCCGCCGCCGGGCCGCGCGTCCGCCGCCAGCCGGCTCAGGCCCCAGCCGCCGCCGCCGCCTCCCCCTCCATGGCCGCCGCTCTCGCCGGCTGCATTGTGGGAAGCTGACCTCACTCGCTGCTGCCGCCGCCCCGCCGGCTCCGGCACTCGCCGCCATGGGGGCCGTGACCGACGGTGAGACCTCCCTCCTTCCTCCCTTCCTTCCTCCCTCCCGCGCCCCGGCCCTTGCCCGGCCCGTTCGGCTCGGCTCCCCTCAGCCCCGGGCCCGCATTGCCTCCCGCGCTCCAGGAAAGAATAGCTCCCCGCGCCCCGGCTTTAGGCCTCGCCCCGCGGCCCCTGGAGCCCTACCCCCGGCCTCTCACCCCGCAGACGGGCCTCCATCCTGGCCGCGGCCCCGCAGCCCGGCTCCCGGCCCTTCATGCCGGCGCACGCCCGGGCCTTGGGCGCCCCCCACCCCCAGGCCACTCCACCCGGGCCCCAGGGTCCCTCAGACCCGTGCTCCGGCCCGGCGCTTGGGACGCCGCCTGTTAAGCAGATCCTCCCGGTTTAGCCTCGGGAATCGTTCCCTGAAGGCCTGGGGTGAAACCCGCACTCGGCTCTGGGACGCAGCTGCCATTAAACAGGAGTTTTTCCTCAGATGAAGTTATCCGCAAGCGACTTCTGATCGATGGCGATGGTGCTGGTGACGACAGGCGGATCAATTTGTTGGTGAAGAGTTTAATTAAGTGGTGTAATTCCGGATCTCAAGAGGAAGGGTATTTGTTTTCTGTTGTGTTTTGGTTTTAGTCTTGAAACTTGCATTTCAGCGGGAAACCGGGCTTGATGCACTTTGAAAAGGTCCATGTTAAAACGGACACATCTGCTTTTCGGCAGGGCTCTGTGATATTTCCAGTGCAAATGCCAAACACTGTGGTGGGAGATGACGACTAGAGATGGGTCAGAAATTTCTGAAGGCTGCAGGTTGTATCATGAAATCTTCCAGCACCGCTTGAGTGCCCTCAGGATTGTCACACTGCTATTGTAACAGGATCGTGGCTTGAGTATTTTAGTTAGCAGCCCTGCATTTGTTCTGCTAGGGAAGGTTTCTGTTTTGTAGTACTGCTGGTACGTTTTATGCTGTTTTTTTTTTCTTCTAAAAAAAAAGGCTAAAGTGGTGAGGAATAAGCAACAAGCAGGTATTGTGCTGTGGGGTGCATACTAGTTCTAGATATAAATTCACAGAAGACACAATGTTGGGATTGAGCGTGCAGAGAAGTGCTGCAGTATTAAAATATTTATCTCAGCGATCATAGAGCCAGCCCTAGTTGGGAAGTTTATAAGCCCTGGACCACTCTGCCCATTGCTTTAACACTCACTTTGCACTTTTAAGGTGCAGTGTTTCTGCATGCACTTTCAAACAATTATATGTTGATTCTTTAAAATTTATTTATGTAATAATTGTCATTTGCCTTTTCCTTATGCTACACCAGGCTTTGTTTTCTTGTCGGGGGTATTTCTGTGCTGTTTAGGAATGTAGATCTTCTCTCTTTTCAGTTACAGCCAGTATCAACGAATGTTGAGTACTTTATCACAGTGTGAATTTTCAATGGGAAAAACTCTTCTGGTGTATGATATGAACTTGAGAGAAATGGAAAACTATGAAAAAATCTATAAGGATATAGGTAAAGATGAGAAAACGTTATTGGTTTCTGTTTGATGATTTATCTTATCAGCAAGATTGAGCCAGTTCTGGTGAATATATATTATGTCATGTATGAACATATATTATAATATGTATGAATATATATTATAGATACATGTATGAATATATATAGATATATATGATGAGTGGTTTAGTTTTGTTGTTTTTTCTTAATAGATAGTACTCATGTTGATGCTGTGAGCATCTTATCAGTATATAAAACAAATACAAGCTAAAGGTTTTTTAAGCAACTGAAGTGTATGCAGTTTTGAAGCTGATGGAGCTATCAGGCCACCATGTCAGAAATTACTCTTTATGCTTTTATAGTTCAGCAGAATAGCTTCTTTACATGTGGTTTTTGATTTCAATGTAACTGCATATTTTTCTTTTAAAGAAAACAGCATAACTGCAGCACATGAGAAAATTTCTGAATGCAAAAAACAAATCCTGCAAGCAAAAAGGATTCGAAAAAATCGCCAGGGTAAGGAGCAGGACCTGTTATTTACACTGTTTGGTTGCGTGTGCAGTTTCATTATTTTGTTATCTTTTGAAATACACTGTATGGAAAACACATGCCACATTTTTGGAAGTGCAAGGGAATATGCTGGCATCACGAATGCGATATAGAATCATAGAATGCTTTGGGTTGGAAGGGACCTTAAAGATCATCAAGTTCCAACCACCCTGCCATGGGCAGGGACACCTCTCACCAGGCCAGGCTGCTCAAGGTCCCATCCAGCCTGGCCTTGAACACCTCCAGGGAGGAGGCAGCTACCACTTCCCTGGGCAGCCTGTGCCAGGGCCTCCCCAACCTCGTAGTGAAGATTTTTTTCCTAGTATCCAATCTAAATCTACCCCCTTCCAATTTAAAACCATTCCTGCTCATCTTATCACTACACACCCTTCTAAAAAGGCCCTTTACAGCTTTCTTGTGGGCTCCTTCAGGTACTGGATGTCTGGTATAGTATATGTAGTTTGGTGGGTTC
Organism: Porphyrio hochstetteri; assembly: GCA_020800305.1. Classification (NCBI taxonomy): domain Eukaryota; kingdom Metazoa; phylum Chordata; class Aves; order Gruiformes; family Rallidae; genus Porphyrio; species Porphyrio hochstetteri. The sequence goes on along the minus strand of CM036916.1, from coordinate 10,540,892 downwards.
CACTCCCACTATTGAAAGTTTTCTGTGGTTGAACCAGTAGATCTCAGTAACAAGTGACATCAGGAAAACATAAAGCAGCAATTCACAGATGTTTTCAGGCCAAAAAACCCTGAAACAACCCCCAAAACATTGTATCACAATTCAGATGACTTGGGAAGAGCTAAAGCACATTATTAACAGCAAGAGGAGTTGAATAGACTCACACCCAGCACTGGTAATTATGCAAGTATATTTCATCAGCTCTTAAGGGAAGGTGATGTCTTGGCATAGGTAGAGACAGTGGTACCAGTTACACACCTAACAACTCTGTATGTGTCCTTGCTGAATACCTGGTATGAGAAGTGTCATTTTTCCCTACTCTTAAAAGTATGTGCTGGTAATTTCAATTGAAATTTAAAACATTTCCCTGTAACACTCTTAACAAAAGAATAGCAATTGAGGAGAAACAAGAATTTGGCGGGGGGGGAGGGCTTGTGGGTTTTTTTTGTTAAATGGCAAAAAAATGTTTAAAAATGTACCAGATGAAAGGTTTTAAATGCAGCTGATCAATTCTGTGGATAATTTTAGACTCGACTGGAAATTAAAAGAACCGTAGCCAGTAGAAATGTGAAGTTCTTACATCTTCACAAGCATAGGGCTGAGTTGGCTTTTCAATATGTTCTGTCCAGCCTGCAGCACAGATTTTTCCATGTGAATGAGGTAGTTCACATATGTAACAGTCTTACTATAAGAAAATGGCTGTTAGCTGCCTATATAATTACAATATTGTTCTTAATTTATCACACAGTTTAAAAAAAACAATACCCTGTTGTTTCTCAGGCAGCATTTTATACTTCTTCCCACAAATCTTTGATTAATGATTTGAGGCTTCATCTTAAATGTTTATAACATCTTATCAGCACTGTTCTCTGTACATATTCATTAGATTGTAACCAATGCTTATGAATCATGAACAAAAAGACCAAGTGTGCAGCAGTGCAGAGCTATTTAAAGGTCATGTTTTCTGGCCTCGTCCTTTATGAATCACTAGCACTGGATAAGTTTTGAGTACGTAATGGCCTAAAATCATATCTGAAGTTTACTTACAATTTTTTTTTATCTACTTTGAAATGTTATTGCATGGTCTAAATTATACAGGTTTTTTTAATACATATGGATATTTGCAGTGACATTTTTATGTACATAAGTTATGTAAAAATTTGAAAAACATTTGAAAAATATTAAAACAGTTTTTCAAGAAGAAAGAATCTGTACCAGTTTATGGTACCTGCTTTGAGGCTTTTGAATCTATAACTTCAGAATTATTTAGACTAACTATTTAAATTTCTTTCAGAATATGATGCATTGGCCAAAGTCATACAACACCATCCAGACAGGCATGAAACTTTGAAGTAAGTATGAGGCATTAAATTATAATAAGCCACTAAGCTAGAAGTCACCAGATTTGACATTTCATTGACCTTTCCTCACTTCTATATAATTTCTTTTGACACAGGAAAAACAGGTTTCATTTTAAAATTATGCCCTTATCAGCTTGCTTTAATTAATCTCCATTTGCCTGGGTTCAGAAGCATTGCTAATCATTTTGTATTTGAAGTTTTCTCATTGTTAAGTGAACTCAGATGTAAACGCACATCTAGTGTCAGTTAACCAGGGGTGAGTTGCTCAGAAAAGAGAGATAGTGGAGAACTGCTGGAAAGTGTGCCAGCAAGGGAGTCAGTAGTCACACAAAATACATAACACACAAGCAAGTAGCATGGAATGAGAGAAGGCAGGAGAAAGCTCTTGGGTTTTTTTCTGCTTTGCTGGTGGTAGTTGTTCCTGCATGCCTGGTTATAAATTACTACACCGTGTACCGCAGTATAACCTGCCCTGACACGCAGGTGAGACCTACTTGTTATCCCACTCATCTTACTGCATTGCTTGTGTTGGATATGGATCACTGTGCTTTTGGGTCATTCTGGGCAGTTGTGGGGAGATAACATTTTTAACTTCTACCAAAGCCATACAAACATTCCAGAACTCGTTCCATCTACAAGTTTGTTGGTCTCACCCTGATCAAAGATGTGGCATAGAGTTAGTGTTATTTAAATGCAGCTTGTGCCTATCCGGTTGCCTGCTATCAGGGAGACTGCAGAGGGAGTCTGTCTTTTCAGATTCTATGGTCTTTTGGAGCAAAAGGAAGATTTTTTTTATTATTATTATATTACCCTAATAATAGCATTTTTGTAGCTGCAAGCCACTGAAAATATTTCACATGATTCTTTCTTGTACTTTGTTTTCTTGTGTGGCTTGATTTCATTACCACAACTTTGATTATTACAGACAACTCTCATGAGGCTTGGCTATTTCTTACTTCATTAGCACATACCATTTATCAAATGAGGCTTCATAATAGAGAATTATCAAAAGTGATTTTTTTTCAGATTAAGAATGGAAACAACTAAATGCTAATACTTTCTTTTTTTTCTTAGAGGATGACAGGTTGTTGAGGTTTGGAGAGGTTGTTCTAATTTTCCTAACACCTCCAAGCATAAGTTTCTTGAGCAAACGTAGAAGTGGTGGTAAATTACAGCTATTAAAGTTGGCGTTTTGTCTTTTCTTAAACAATTTTATCATCTATTTAGGAGAGTACAGTACAAATACCAGTGTGTTCTTCCATTGGAAGAACGGCTACAGTCTATGCCCTTTTGTCTTTAGTCCTTCCTATCTGTAGCCAAAGACTTGAGCTATAATAGAGTACAATCTCTGATTTTACAGATGGGGAAGTAGGACAGAGTAAGAGAATGGAGCATTTCTAAAGGGATCTTGGTTCATAGGTGTTCAAGCTGTAACCACTCTCTCCAAGTGAACAGACTTGAAGTTTAGGAACTAGGTGAAGTTTTCATCCCATATTTTAATTACAAGTCTTCCTAGCTCTCTAGTTAGAGTAAAATATACTGAAAACTGTACTATGAACCACCCTTAAATCAAAATGGAGGAAGCCTTACTAATGACATCATGCTTTTCACAGAACTTTTAATCACTAAAAACACTTCAGAAAACTTCCTGTGAGGAGAAATGTCACAGTTTATTGTGAGAGTTACATTTAAAACTTTCACAGGCCGTATGGGACAATAGGACAAAGTTCAGAAAAATACTTGATGCTTTTAAGAGACTTTCTTGGAACAACTAGTCATGCAGCACAAAAGAAGCTGTTATCGGCTTAGTCACAAGTAATACACAGAAGGCAATTCAGGAAGTGTCAGGAGCTGAACTACTAAATGGCAGTGCCCACAGTGTAATTAGATACAGTATCAGAAGAGCTGTTAAGAGGACCAAGAAATGACACCAAATCTTTGAAAAGGAGATAAAAAAAATGAGAAGGCTAGGCAAAGGAAAGTATAACTCAAACAGAAAGTATAACTAGTAAAAATCCAGATGTAGCTTGGAGGTTAGTCTTTTCACAGACTGCTTCCACCTGACAGCACAGTTATCAACGGCAAGATTTGGCCAAATGGAAGTCTTTCAGAAACTAGAAACCAAATACTAGCAAAATCACTTATGAGCCTATAAGCTGCTGTTAGCCTGCTTCCATTACAAAAGGAAGGAATAATGTCACGCCCAACCCTCTTTCAGGCATTCCCTTCAAGGTACCTGGCATCCTGACTCAGAAATCTAAGACAACGCCCTCAGGTAGCACTAAAAAAGACCTTTTTCCCAGCCGTTGTGAGTTACTTGGAACTGGAGGCCTTTTTATGATTCCCTGCCCAGATTAGTTCCAGTAGCTGTCAGTGCTTCACAGGAAAAAACAAACCTTCTATTTCCTTGGTGACCTCGATATGGCTCTGCTGGCTAATTATTCAGGGATGGTCAGCCTCCATCCACTTCACCTTTAAAGAAACAGATTGTTCCCATTACATGGAGCATAAATTACTGTAGGCATCAGAGGAAAAGTAGAAGGGGCAAAACTGGAGGTTTGACGGTAAGAGTTGATGCACCGTCCTTGGAAAGCTAGTGTACATTTTGGTACCTGTTACTCCTTGCTGTACCATGAAAAGGATTGTTGTGGTCCATGATGGGTCCTACTGAGAAAACAAACAAATGCTTGCAGAAAGATCCCAAAGAGGTGTTGAGAGATTATGTATTTCAAAAGGATATAATAGTGAAGATTATAGGTGTTGCGTGTTTCCTTTATCTCTTAATGCCAGAGGCAATCAATGAAAATAGAAACGGACATTTGAGAAGGAAATGAGTATTTATATGGATCACAGTGCTAAATGGTGTGTGCTGGGGCATGGGCTGTATCAGGTAGTTTGATGTGTTCACCACCACTCTGGTCAGGCCACTGTTAGAAATAAGTTACTTAACTATGTGTTTGGTCAGTTGTAGTGCCTGGGAATTATTGTGTATGTAGGTTTACCAAATATTCTCCATGCTGATGCTATGTTCTTATTGAATCTACTGATGTCAACATAAAGAAAGCCTATGAACATGCCATGGGTGTTTAGTGTACCCCACTTCTTTAACTTTCATTGTACGGTCAAGTAACATGTTTGTGGTAGGACTGAATTGTTACAGTCCAAAGGCCCAGTGGATTCAAGCTTAGAGGCCTTGTTTTCTGTAGAAGTCCTGAAATTACAAGTTTATGAAATAGCACATAGAGACATAATTTTAAGCTGTTATGCTTTGCTTACCTTTGCTGTTTATTTGATGGTTCTGTTTCCTCCACTTAGTTCAAATCTATTTTTCAAGCATTTTACAGAACTTTAAAAAAAATACTATGACAATTTCTTTTCAGGCAGCTAGAAGCTTTGGGAAAAGAACTGCAACATCTTTCTCACACTAAAGAAAATGTTGAAGATAAGGTAGGTTTTTCATCGAAATTGTTATATAATAATATATTAGGAACATAAGTAATGGAGAATCTGCTACAGGTTGGTTTGCTGTATGTGCTCTGCATTTCTTAAAATACATACAAGATATGTATTTTATTATTCCAGTTGGAGCTGAGAAGAAAGCAGTTTCATGTTCTCCTGAGCACCATCCATGAACTTCAGCAAACCCTGGAAAGTAAGTGTTGTTCTTACGTAATATAACTAGGTGGAGTTTCAGCAGATCAGAAGGAATGATAGCTTCTAGCAGTGGACTAGCTCTGTGCAACCGAGGCTCGTGACCTCTTGCATCATCAGCATTTTTTTTCCCCCTAGTAGTAGTCCAGAGCTAGAGACTGGCCACAGATACTGTTGTAATTTCCTGACTAGCTTCAGGTTAATATGTAGGCAACAGACAACTTTCAAGTGTGGAGCTGGAGAATAGCAATTTGAGATTGTGTGTTTGTTTGAGGGGGGGTTGGGTTTTTTTAAACAGCAAAAGTATTTCTTACAGAAAAGTATTCTTATGCAGTTTCCAAACTTACTTGTGTGATTCCTGTTTCAGTAGTGTTGAACATGTCTCTGCCATCATGGTATCATTTGAGGCTTCACTAAAAAGAAACTGGAATACAGGAAAGCTTAATGACTTGCCTGCCTAGTGAGGCTGTAACAGAGCAGGGACTAAAACTGTCATACACAACAGCTAAATTCAGGAATTTGCCATACAGATACTTAATATTTTCAAATCAGCGCTTACTTTTCATACCTTGATATAGATAGTATTGCTTTAAATGTTATTTTCTGGGTATTTACAGTATCTTTCAATGACTGGGAATTGTTGGTCTAGCCTTTAAGCATGACCTGATTAACATACATAGATGGCTATAAGAGCAGACTTTCATTCTCTGAGGCCGTCTAGATCTTCTTAAGCAGAATGAACTGTTAATCCTAGGTGCACTTTGGCAGAAGGTTATTGTTATTATGTGTTACTAACACTTGCTTAAGTGTTAGTCTCTAAAATAGAGAATGTATAGGTTACCTTTCAGCTCCTAGGATTTTGTGAAGTGACATTTTAGTGGCAGGCACCACTTCAGTTTGAAATCTACCATTAATAGGCAAAGAGAAGGAATGTCATTTGAAGCAATCTAATAGTGTTTGCTTTAATTGGTACTAGTAAGATTTACCTGATGTTTCTGGTAATTGCTGTTACAGATAACAGCTTTGAAAACTTTGAAAGATTTTGTTTGTTTGAACATAGCATTTTGTGTAACAAGATACACAGCGACACATTTAGCTAAAGCAATCAGTGTAAAATACTTAAGTGGGACACAGCTCTGCAACAGAGTCTGTAAGTACAACCAAGCACGTGTGACTAACAGTAGTATTGAATTTTAGATGATGAAAAACTTTCAGAAGCTGAAGAATGTCAAGAAACTCAGATGGAAACAGAGACCAAACAGTAGATGTAAGATGAAGACTGACTACTGAAGTGTCCAAGTGTCTTCACTTTGCATTGAAACCAACAGTAAGAGAGTGCTGAAAAATAGTTTTCTATTGCTTCTGTGAATTTTTATACAAAAATAATAATTTTGCTTATGCTTCTGGGGTAGTCAGGTCCAGTTCTGTGCAGACAGGTACACTTTGCATTAATCCACAACATTTGAGAATTGTGACAATAAATAGATTTTGGTTTACAAAGGATGAAGCTTATGTACAGTACTTGTGAACTGTGGTGTTTGCAAGCCTTTGCCAATAAAATGTGTTTAAAAAGAGTTGCCTAATTTTTGTAGTAGGTATTGAGCCTAATGGTAAGGCCTTCATTTCTTACTTGACATGAGGGCAGTGCATCTTTGCATGAGTCCCGGCTTCCATACTCTAGTCCAGGTGGGACCTACAGCTGAACTAAGCAGGGTCTTAATTTTTCACAATAGCTGCCATTGTAGAACTTATATGTGACTAGACTAGAATTTTCTAGTTTTATATTCATAAAACAAATTACTTCTACAGAAGTAGTGCTTGTCAAGGGGCATAAACCAACAAAAAACCCACACTGTACTAGTTTTGGGGGTTTTATTTTTCCTTACAGTGATCTAAAGAACAGCAGTGGTCTGAGCCTTGCCTATGCTGTGTTCTGTGCAACCACATCAAAAGTAATTTTGAAGTTGCACATTTAAAACTGCAATATAAAAGATTTGTTCTCATAGAATCAGGAATCTAATCCTGATACCATTTCTATGCTGCCTCTGGATTTTATCTGTCAGTTAACTATTATGAAATACATCATAGTTCCTGAAAGAACCCTGCCTTTTTCATGATGACAAACCAAAGCAGTAGAGTGCCAATCATAATGTTAAAGAATCTCAAATAATAGCAACAGGGAGGCTGGAATCTCTCCACCTGGATCACCCTGCAGTCTGAGCAGTCTGTTGGGATGAAGCCTCAAAGATCACTGAATTGGGGAGGTAGGAAATGCAAGGTTTCAACCTTCCCAACAAGAGAAGAGAGCTGAGTATGCTCTAAGCTTTTGTAAGGCAGGGAGGAATAAACACAGGGCAGTAGGAGGTTGTGTCAATACCTGTTAGCCACATTCTAAAACCATCTGTTAAATCAAGCCTTCCAGTGGTTTGGGTAAAGGAACGTGTTTTGGATCTCACCCAGACTGAGTTATAAGCATACGTGGTTGAAGTTAAATGATAATGCTATACAGAATAGAACCTCCTTCTCAAACTAGGTGACAGCTGAGGGGGATTTCCGGGGTTGTGACTTTGGACTTTTATAGTCCAAAGGCTATATGATTCCCACCCTTGGTGACAGTGGATCTGTGTGCGTTGGGCTGAACAGACATATCTGAGCTTGCTTTGCTTGCGTTCCAAGTTTGCTAAAGGCAAGCCAGCTCAATGAGAAGTCGTACAGCTTCTGTAGCTCAGTTCAGCCCTGGACTAATAAGCTGTCAGAAGTCTTAGGGTTCACAGCTGGTCAATTCAGAACACAGGGGAAGCTCAGGTTTGCCTGATAGAGCCTGTGTAGACTTGTAGTGCTTCTTGTGCACTACAGATTTTGCAGGCTGGGGGAGGTTGTGAGCAAATAAAAGGGATTTATTATGAAAAATACACTGTCAAAAAGTATTTACTCTTCTGTGTTTTTTTTTCCCCTCCTAACAGCAGTGAATAGTAAGATATTTTGTAAAGCAGCAACACTAAATTATTGCCAAATCAGGGAGGAGTCACTTTCATGAATGTATGAATTACAAAGATCATAAATGAAAAAGTCTCAAGACACTTTTAAAGCATATTAATATTTTTTGTATGTGATTGGAAGGCCCGCTGAGTTACCTGGATTGTATTTTGGTGAAGAGGTGGATGACATTTACCAGCTAAAAATGGTCTCTTAACACCATCTTCATGAAACTCTCAAATTTTTCTATTTGTTTTACTCAGTACTTTGATCACTCAAATATCTTACCGCAGAACTTGGTCCATATAGAACCTGACCTGAAGCCTGATCAACGTGCGAGTCTGTCCCTCTAGTAAGGTAAACATACGCAGAAACAAAACTTGTACAGAAAAGAAGCATTACAAACACACAGCAAAGTAAGAGTATATTTAGTTTGAATTACAGTGATGCAATCTTGAAAAGAAATTAGTGTCCTAGAAAATGAAGTTGCCCTAGCACAGTGTGGCAGCAAGAGGGTGATGTCACCTTACTGCCTTGGAGAGCAACCAGAAAACATGACATTCATGCATTGCAAGTGCAGCCTCAGTAGGACACCTAAAATCTCAGGTCCCGTATTATTTCCATATTTATACCTCTTACCTTTTGAACATCAGATTTGTACCAAGAGAGAAACAAAACTGAATTAAACTCAAATACCAAACAACTTTTAACCTACAGTGCTATGAAGCTGCAAGTTCCAGGTTCGAATCTGCTGTGCACATGTTGAAAACAGATACCTGCATCTCCTTTATTCTTCTGTTGAAGTTTTCTTTGTGTCGTATTTCCAAGGCATAGATGATAGTTACTGTTTCATCCCTGCCTGGAAAGCTGTCCTGCTGTGATGCTGCTTACCTATGTTGGCTCTAAATGTGCACACAGAAAAATCTCTAAAAACCATAAACTCAGGCTCTCAACAACCGTGCTGCTTAAATATTTCCTGTTCTTAGGATTTGCCTTGTCACTATCTCAGCTGAAAGATTATTACATGGGGTAATGCTCCATCTTAGTGCTATCGCCATGTGGATGCAAAAATAAAAGCAGAGAGATGCTGAAACAGTACTCTGACATTTTGTATGCCAGGACTTGTTTTCCTGTCCTCTCCAAACAAGACAGCAGTAGAGAGTGGAAAATGAGCAGAACTGGTAACTTGGGCAGAATTTTTTAAGGGAGATTTAGTGAGCTCCATAGAGGGATGGAGGAAGGGGGAGAAAGAAGGTTATGGTGACACACTGCCAAGGGATGGATCTCTCTGAAACTGTGGTAATTTGAAGACAGCTGCTGCCAGCAAAGAAAATTGTGAAAAGTACATCCCAAAGATTTACGAGAGAGAAATTATGAGTTATTATAGATACTTGTCATTAAGCTTTTCAGCTGTCACAGCTGATTTGAACCATCCTTTCCTCCACTTTTCTCAGATCTTAGAAGGATCTCCTTGTTATGAGTTAAAAAAAACAAACCACCTAAAGTTCAGAAATACAGGCAAGTACTGTTAGCTTTGCTCTTGGAACCTGTGTGATTTTTATTTTCTAGGGTATGTGCATTAGGGAAATTCTGTATTATTGTGTGAACCACTTAAAATATGTACATAGACACACACACACACACAGAGACCCCAGGGAAAGCAAGTTAGCACTAGAGAAGTGCTCTGCCTTTCATGCTTCATCCTGATTGTCAAACGTGTTCTTGGGTTACCTCAGCCTTCATTTCCCAAGTCTATTTTAATAAGCATTATTATCTGTGTTGCAGAAGTCCCTAGAAGCACAGCTGGTAGCCCAGGGCCTGTGTGCTGTTGGCATCATACAAAGGCAGAACAAAAAGGGTGTTCCTGGGCAGCACTACAACAGCAGGAAGGTAAAGCCAGGCTCAAAGCAGTGTGCCCTGAGCAGTGTGCACTGCAGCCTGCCCACAGCCCCCTGATGCAATTCACCCGTGTGCTGGCAGCGGGCAGGAAGGCATCAGGAGCAGGCACAGCAGCGCTGCATGGGGCTGCTCAGTCACACCCTGAAGGTGCTCAGGGAATGGGACCCAGCACAGCCCCACCGACAGGGCTCAGCATCCTCATGTGGAGGAACTTCCCGGGTATTCCAGAGTAATCCTAAAGCCAGGGATGCAGTATGTCATGGCCTTTGTCCTGGTTAGCAGGTTCCTGAAGGGAACGATGAGGGGCCTGACAGTCTCTATGCAGAGAGAAAGGATGGAGAGCTTATTTCATAGGAGGAGCTCTAGCTCTGCCCTTGCTGGAAGCAGGGAGCTGGCTGTGTTGGGCAGTTGCTGCTGATGTTGCTGGCCACATGGCAGGAGCTGGTGGTAACTGAGGAACCTGTGAGGGAGGAACTCTGGAGAAAACTTGGTTTTCTCCATTAGTTCCATTAGCATTCCGTGTCGCTTTTACGCAGGACCACACGTTGGGATTCCACAAACTATTGCAGCTCCGAGAGCTGGGCAAGCTGGAGCTGCCAGCGAGGTGCCGCGCTGACCTGCAGCACCCAAGGCTTCGTCCGGTGGCCTTACTGACAGCTCTGAACGCAGAGGACGTCTGGCTGCGCAAGCAAGCGACAGCTGAAGAGCAACAGCGACGGCATGACTTGGGGACCATTTACCTTCCACCCCGGGGCCGGGGCGGCAGCGGGAGGCAGGGAGCATGAGGGGCAGGCGGGGGACAAGCGGGAGCAGGCAGGGGACTGTGGGGCAGGCGGGGCCCGGCAGGGCCATCAGGGCCCGGCAGGGGGCGGCCGCGCCGCGCTCGCAGCGTGGCGGGAGGGGCTGCCCGGCGCGGTGGCTGCGCTTTGGGCTCTTCCCCCTCAGCCCTACAAACCTTTGCAGTTTCCCAAGGTCCCGATTTCCCTGCACGCACAGCCCCACCGTGTCCGGAGCGGTTAAAACCCACCGAGGGCTTTCTCTGTTCTCCCCCGCGCTCGGTTTCCAGTGGCTCACCTGACCCACCTAAACCCCAGCGCACATCGAACACCAAAGGCGCACTGCCGAAACCTCGGCGCTTTGCGACGCCCACAACGTGACACGCCAGCTGATGGCAGCCGATACTTCGTTTTCCTACCGAGGTTACCCAAACCTCCCAGCTGCCCCTCCCACGCAAGGCTGGGAAAAGCGGAGCCTGACAGCACCTGCAGCAGGGACCGAGCACCCCCGTTCCCCCAGCATCTCCTGGCCCAGCAGCCCAAGGCCAAGGTGACAGCTGATTGGACTTGCTGCATACTGGGATGCTCAGAATTTGCAGCGAGAAACTTAGCTAAAGTTCACTGAAGGCGTGATGCTTTCTGAGAAGCCCTAAAGCAGACAACAGCCCAGGCACACACATTTCTAAAGTGCTCTCACATTAAAGTAAAATAAAAACCAAACCAACTAGACATTCTTAAGTTTTTGCCCGGTTTGCTCACCATGAAAAAGTCACCAGAGAGAATTCAAACTGATGGTTTATCTCCAAGGAGGAGTGGGTCATGTTCTTGTCAACAAAAAAGTGGTTTCATCATAAGTACATGCAGGCAGCAAACAGGCACCACTAGAAGCCCTTCCGAGTTATCCAGACAAACTGTCTGCAACCACCTTTCCAGTGACTCTTACATAAAGCATTATTACACTTAAATCTCCTCATAGGAACTGAGAGGAAATCTGTCTTTACGTTGAACTTGCTGTACCAAACTCCCCACACATTAGCTCCTATTCCAAACAAAATATTTCCCATGAAGCATTGCACTGTTGCTGAAAAACACCCCTTCTAAATGACACTAAGCTTCCAAGCCAAAACCAAAGGTCTCTGGTTGCTTACCAAGTACAAGAGGCAAGTTTAGACACAGCACATGGAAAAAACCACTGCTGTCCAGAGTGGCTTCACATGGTTATATCTGGGAAACCTTTACACCATGGTGGGAATTTGAAGGGGGAGATGTTTTAACTTAGTTGACAGGAAACCTGAAAAAAAGAATCAATGCTTTTATTTCTTTCTTAGTGCCCATTAGTGATGCAACCTTTTGACTTGTTCTGGGTGAATTCATAGAAAGCTTTTGGATAAATTCTGCTTTGTTCTCTTATCATGACTGTTGGAGATGGGAAGGGCCATGCAGCCCTGGGGCCATCACCCCCACCATCCATCTCATTTTTGTCCCCAGCACCCAGCAAGGTGCAGGACTGCACCGGAAACATCTGTAATGGGAGCATCCACTACTGGCTGCACCTCTGTGAATGCCCCGGTGTTGGGAGACAGGTTATGCTGAAGATTTTCCCTGGGTTGGCCAAGACATGCTGGTTATTTTTTAAAGTTGTGTGAGATCTCTGCCCTTCTGACACACCGGTGTGGCATTCCACTGAGGTGACCTGAGCAGTGATTGAAGGCAAACTGATGGACTTGATGAGAGAAACCTTCCCAGAGAGACCTGTGCCTCAGTGAAAGAAAATATGAGCATCAAAAGGATCTGGTGGTATATAACAATAGCGGGATTCCCTGAAAGAAGGAGGCAGCTTCTGCATTGGAGGACTCACCCTGTCAGGGGCACATATTCACTCTGTTTCCCTTATATTAAATGTTCTTCCCAGCACTCTGGAGAGAACAAAATCCCCAGGTTGGTCCTGACCCTGTAAAATCCAACAGAACCAAGGGAAGATTTCTTCCCAGCCATTGAGCGGGCTCTGCCAATGCCCGTGAGTCCCATTTGTGTCCGTGGGGTGGCAGTGAGTTGGGACAGGGAGCCAGGCTGAGCACAGGACCTGTGGGAGCTGCCTGGGCATAAAGGCTGTGCCAAAGAGCTGGGATAGCGGAGTGGTGTATTTGGGGTGTGTTTGGGTTTGACTTCTCATTACTAGTCCTTCAGGAGGATGCTGTAAGAGACAGCAAATCCCTCTTTGAATAGGCAGATTATGTTTGTATTTAACTTGTGCTGAAGTTCTCTCCCTTTCTCCTCCCTACTGCCTAACCCATCAAACCTGCCAGCTGCTTCGCTAAGAACACCAAGCAGTGACAAAGGATCTCAAGGCACACCAGGGGGAAAAAACCTGTGTAATCTCCTTGCTCCAATACAGTAAATAGCCAGCATAATGCAAAGAATGAATGTAAAGAGAGGTAAGAAGGGGATTTGTGTTTCACTGCAGCGTCTCTCAAGATGCAGATAGAGACATTCCCTAAGAACTAAATGCAGACCCCAGTCCTACAAGTGCACGAGCTAATGCTGGTATATCTGGCTTAGGGTGGTATAGGTAACATAATACATGATAAAACAAATCAGATCACCTGTACTTCAGTCCTCTCACGTGACACTGATTCGCTAGATGCCATGTAACAGCTGCAGCTAGCACCCAACACGCACTTCTCGAAGACAGAGCAGTCTGTCAAGAACAAAGTCTTGCAGGTCTTAAGAAGGAAACAGTGCTGCTCCCGTGATCTGGGTGAGGGGCTGAGCTAAAAACAATGCAGGGACCTTGCAAAACAACTCAAAACAAAAAAACAAGTGAGAAAGAACAGCATCATGGCATAGTTTGTGGGCGAAACCCTAAGGAAAGCAAAAGGGCTGTTTAGCAGCACAGCATCTCCATCATCTAACTGCCAGACCACCAGAAAGGCTGTGCTGTGCTAGCCCGGCCTTGGCCATGCAGCGGGGGACCATGGGGTCTGTGCAGAGCTGCCTGCTGCCTGCTCCCACAGGCTTGGGCTTCACCAGTGTTTACTTGGCCTGTGGATGCTTTTTAATCCGATGTCACAGGTTTCTCGAGTGTGCCAATTCCCGCTGTAGCCTCCTGCCAACTGATTGATGGTTTATGCCATTAAGAACGCCTGAGGATGAGAATTGCTAAAGAGCAGTGGGAATATTTACTTTCTCCTGCTAATGCAAGTAGCGAGCAGAGGACTTCAAAAACCTTGTAACCTGCGTGCAGCCAGCTGCAAGCCAAGCCTGTCTGAGGGCAAAAACAAGCTGTGGGACACAGCTCCCCAGGGAGAAACAGCTAAAATATAACAAATCCTCAGGAAGGAGTGCTCAAAGAATGGCTGTAGCATTAAACCACTGCTTTGCCTGCAGGGAATGGACATGTAAAACATGCAAGCCGGTGGACTTAATTACTTAGAAGAGGTGAAATAAGAAAAAAAAACTAGTAAAAAGGAAAGGAAAAGCAAGGAAAATTAACTGAGCTGACTCTCCCTGCTTTATTGTCTCCCAGACTAGAGCTTTACCCTCTGTATGTATGCACACACGTGTGCTCCCACACACACATCCCTGCCACTGGAAACCTCGCAGATGGCCAGGTACGCTGTGCAAAAGCCCTTCTGGAAGCTTAAACTGATTAAATCAAACACATGCATCTCAGTAGATCCTATTTTTTCTGACCATGGCTGAAAGCCTCACACCCATCGCTATCTCAGCTTCTCACTCGAGCCAACCCAGAGCCCCACATCCACTTCTTCCACTCCCACGCCTCTGCCAGCAATGCAAACACAGAGCAGCAGTGGAGGAGTAAACACTCCTTATTCCTTGTCTTGACACTCGGGGAAGCACTGGAAAGTTCGGCTACCTTGCTATTTCACATTGTCCTGTTATTACCCATTGTCAAACTTCCTCCGCTTGTTTTGCTTTACAATTACTCATCTCTCAGGGGAACAGCGGGGGAAGAGACCGGGCCCACGGAGCAGAGAGCAGCAATTTCACAGAGAAATAACAGTAACAGACCAAAATGAACTGATTACATGGATACGTCAGTGCAAATGAGACAAGAAAGATTCCCAGTTGCGTTATCTCCAAATTGCTACCTGCCCATTGCTGTGCCTGCGATTAGCCGTGTCAGCTGCAGCGGGACGGGTTCAGCACCCGCTCTGTCTCCTGCTCATTGATTTCAGCAGCGATTCCCAGCGAGTGTGACAGGGGCAGGTTGTGTGTGTTCACTCAAAGGCTGTAAAGCCCCTTGGACCGTGTGCTCAGCCGAATCATGAATCACTCTGCAGTGTCTGTCACTGGGGCTCCACAGCAGGGTAGCAAGGGAGCTGGCACGCCTGGGTGCACTGCGTGGATGCTGCACATCCCTCCTGGCCCCTCCTGCACACCCGGTCACCCCTTCACCTTTTCTTAGCTCGCAGGTAAAGGTAAGGTACCTGGACTGACCATGTAGAACCATGCAATTTAGGCTGCAGAGGATCTCTGGAGTGTCTTTAGCCCAACATCCCACTCAGAGCAGGGCCACCTTCAGATTTAGGTGAGGTTGCTTGGAGCCTGGACCCACATATCTGAGGATCCCCAGAAACAGAGGCCCCACAGCCCTGCTGGGCACCAGTTCCAATGCCTAACCATTCCCATTGGGAAATTTTTATTCCTTGCTGTCTGACTGACATTCCCTTGCCTGCCGTTGTGCCGTTGCTGAGGTCCTTGTGGCCATGGGACAAGCTGGGTTCTGTCACAGAGCTGAGCAGCATCACTGAGACATGACAACCCTCGGCAGCTCCTGCCCAGCCACACTCTCCAGGGCTTCATGTGCCAGGATCTGGCCACCAAAGTCAGCATGCAATTCTGCCTCTGCTCCTTCAGACAAGGCATCGAACAGGTTAATAAAAGCTCCTCTATTGATGGCACTCTATTCTTTTTCCAGCAAAATAAGAGATAAAGAGGTAGGGTTTCACATGAGATGGGAACTGAGTTCTCAGACAGCGTTATTACCTCCCTGCCATCAGCACAGCCACCCCACCTTTCCAGCTGAGGGGAGAGAGCAACTCCAGCATTTACCATGACAGATCCTACTCTGCTATCAGCCTGGGTGGCTGAAAGCCTCACCCCAAAACATTTCTTTCTAGAAGCATTTTTGCCTGCAGAGTCACCTACTGAGCATTCACACCATGCATCACACCAACATGGTACCGTTCACCTGCCAGCAGACTGACACCATGCCCATAGCCTTTCCAGTAATGTTTTATTTGAAAAGCCCAAAGAAAAATAATTAGCCATGCTCCTCATCAGAAAGCCAAACAATTGCAGCAGTGAATGATATTGTAGCAATGCCTATGAACTGCCAGCATTTTAATTATAAACTAATATCTTCAGTAGCTGACAATCCAGCTCTATAGCAGACCTGTTAAAAGCAAGACTGACAGTTCCAGAGTTATAGACCAGCAATTAAAGTTTTAGGCAGGTTGGTTTTTTTTGACTTCTTGCTTATTAAGATGTGTTTCTTGCCTATTAAAAGCTTTGGGGAAATTTCAGTGAAGTCCTTATGTTAATGAGTAGTGGGCTTTCCTCTAACTTTCAATGATTCATCCATCACAGCATGATGCAGGGACATGCTGAGGCCAGCAAGTGTCTCACTGGACTTCCTCCCAGTGCACCAGAGCTGTAACAGATGCTGTAACATCTTCAGCCTTCAAAGCACTGGGCCAGTTACTGCTCAGTGCCACCGAGCAGCTTTGCTGAACCCTGCTGAGAAGATGCCCTACGTACCAGTGGGGATTTATTTAGTTATTACCTAAATTTTAAAAATACATTTTTAAACAATAAAACTTCATTAAGCATAAAGAGGCTGCTAAGAACTCAGCAGTTTGCAATATCCAGAATATTAAAAAGAAGATGAAGCTTGTCCCTTCTCCAGCTTCTGCAGAACCGAGCTGTGGCTGGCTTTATTTTATCTTCATTCAGGAATGCAGACAAAGCATTGAGACTTTGCACACATGGAATCCCCCCAGGACTGCCTGTCCCTGCAAGAGGGCATTCCAAGCCCCCACTCGACCCAGCAGCAGAGCAGATGGAGGGCAGAGAGCACCCAGCAGCAGACAGCAACAGCCCTGAAAGCACCGGTACCAAACTGATGGAAATGCCCCCAGAAAAGTGATGCTGTTAGGGGAATCTGCCTCAAGTCAAGTCCAGGCTGAGAAAAAGGATAACAAAAATTACAAACTCTGCTGCAGGACATCCTGCACGGGCTGCGGCCATTCTACTGGCACAGCAGTGATCATCCAGACATGCTTGTACTGACTTGAAGCTTGCTGGCTGGTCCCTGGGCAGACAGGCCACAGCAGAAGATGCCCAGGGCAGATGGTGTTGCCCACCTGTGAGGTAAGAGTGTGCAGCCTCTGATCACCAGAGACCCAGGAGTTTAAGCCATGCTGCCTGACTTATGCAGCAAGCCTTGCCTTCACTGAAGCAGGGACAAAACCCCAGCCAAGACACAGCCTCCCCACCCTTCTCCAGGGCCACACAAGGATGCTTGGGCTTTGCACAGAGACATTCGCTGCCTGGAAAAGCACCTACACTGGCATCCATTTCTGAGAACATATTTCCACCCTTCAGGCCTGGCTCAAGGGAAAGGTCCCTGCGGCGTTCAGCAGAAGCAACCCTTGGGAATAGAACCCTGCTGAACAAGTCACACTGCATCTTAATTACAGAGAGCCGGCATTCCCTCGCATCAGAGACATTTGTGCTGGAAGGTAAGAGCTGAAGCCTGTCAGGTAGGGTGCTCCCTGCACAGGGATCCCTTAGGCAGGTGAACTGTGGAGTCTCTGCTCTCTGCCACAGCCTGCTGCTCACAGTCCTGGGCATCACTCACCCCAGCAACCCGCAACATCAGGCTGGGGGGCAAGAGAAGAGCCATGACTTGGCAGGCAAGGGCAAGGCATCCACCCCAGCTACCAGAGCCATTGAGGTAGCAAGTTCACCTATCCGACTCTTTCCCACTCCACCGACCCCTGGGTCTTGGCTTCATCCCTGCACCGCTGCTCCTGGGATGGGTTCACCTGCCCTCCCCAGGCACTGTGCTGCCTTTCTGTCTTATGAGCGGGCTGCTGGAGTGAAGAAACAAAGACTGCACGGGCTCAGAGGGCAGATCTTCAAAGCTTTTAGATGCTTATGCACAGGGAGCGCAGCGCTCGCCAGGGCTTTCAGAAACGTCTTGAGAAAGCCGTAAGGCTGACTTCCCTCTGTCCTTGGCCATGCTGAAAATCCTGCTCGGGGCTCCACCTGCCTCTGCACTCTGGCACTAAAGGGCCTTTTAAAAATTTGGGCTCATGGGACTAAGGCCACGTCCTGACACTGACAGCTCCTGCGGCAGGTTGGGAGGAATCACTTCAGAAAGTGGGGGATGGCCCTTTGCAGGAGCAGATGTTGCCGCCTGGCCTCGTGTGATTGTAAATGCCACAGATATGCTTGTTTGTGTTACTTACCTTTTGCATATATATTTTTCTAAACCTCAGGTTATTAGCCACGATTTTCTATGCAGGAGAGCTCAAGTCCCTGAACACACAGGGACACGCCGTAGCACTCGCCACCATGCAAACACCCCGGTTCAATCCAGACACAACCAAGACACTGCTGTTAGGGTTGTGCCTGGCACAGGGACAGCATGGCACACACATGTGCAGTTACCTGCTGTCCTTGGGCAAAGCCAACCTCAGGGCTTGGGGCTGGACCCTCCCAGGAGAGAGCAGAGTCCACCTCCCTCCCTCAGAAAGATGAAGGCACCAAATGCACTACAGACACAAGCTTCTGGCAGGCACCAGGGACAATTAAGCTATGATAAAATACTTTTGTTTCCTGCTTAAACCTTATGAACCATGATTCGACACCTTTTCCATAAGCTTTTGAGGAGCTGTGCTGAAGGAGAGAGGACTAGCCTCGGGGCAGGGCACGAGCAAGGACAGAAACTGGGGCTTGTTCATCACTCCTCATTCCAGGGGTAGTCACATGTGATGCTAATTTGAACTGGCAGTGGATTTTGCATAAAGACATCTCAGCACACCAGTCAGCCCCAACGTTTGCTGTGGAATTTAGTTTTCATATTACTAAAACCTTATAATGAAGTTTTCCAGCACAGATCTTGCTTCAAGCTTTGCTGCAGTGATATTCAATGCTAGTAGAGAGCACATTCACTCCAAAAGGTAAAGGGAGGAATATTATTACTGTTAAGTGTTCTGTGCTTGGCTTCAACTTCCTCACAATGTAGGATGCTAAGAACCATTGGGGTTACGTCCGTAGGATTTGCAGCATCTTTCCTTTGACAGACCTACCAAGAGCTTTTATGCAGGAGCAAAACATGCTAGGGAGCTGCTTTGGCAGGGGGGTTGGACCCGATGATCTCTCGAGGTCCCTTCCAACCCCTACGATTCTCTGATTCTGTGATTCTGTGATTTACTGTTGATGATACCAGCACCATTTCTATGATATCTGCTTTCAGTCTAGAATGTATTTACTTCATGCCTAGTGACAAGCATTTCAGTTAGCTCGCTCTCTATAAAGACCATTCCACCACTCTTAAGAGAGTCCTCCCTGGACAGGTTGTGTTACCCTTCTGAATCCATAGGCAACCACTGAAAACAGCTTCTGCCCATTTTTTTCTAGCTGGAAAAAAACCCCAACCCTCTTGGACCCTGAAGTTGCATCTTTAGAAAACTGATGGCAAACTGAATTCATGCACTTGTTTGTCACATACAGCTCTCCAGGTATCACATGGTTCCTAACTACTTATTTTCAGCTCTTTGTACAAGTCTCCTATTTAATATTTTAGAAATAATAAAAAACCAAACAAGTATGAAAGGACTGGTTTTCCCTCTGCTTGTGCCCCTGCTGTGTGCATCAGGATGCCTCACAAACAAGCCTGACCTTGGCCACCTCTTCTCCACTTACATCTCCGCAGTGTTTGGAGCAGAGCTCCTCTAGCTTTGCTTCCCAGCCAGGAGAGGGAAATCCTCAGCTGCAGTCTGGCAGGGTCCTGTACTTGCTGGGAGGTGACCCACAGTCCTGAGAGTGAAAGGACAGCCAAAATCTGAGAAACACAGCTGTTCTCTGCTTGCTGTCTAGTTACAGGCAGTGCTTCTACACACAGGCACGAAATGTTAATGTCTGTCCTCCTGATTTTCCCTTACTTATTCTGCACCCTTAGGATACAGGGGGGAGTTTCTCTGTATCATGAACCTCATGCAGGTTCTATGTATCTGTAGATATGCGTGAGGGATTTTTAACAAAAAGAGGATGACAGTTGCCACAGGAAATTGTGAATACATGCATACATACACACAGTCAAACACGCCCCCTGAGCCTTGGAGAGCTTTCAATTTCTTGGAGGAAATACTTGTAAAAAAGGGTGATGCCCCTCTGTTAGCTCCTGCTCAAACCTAGAGCTCAGCACCAAAGGAAGGAGTGAGTACCCTCCTCATGAGCTCTGATCTAAGCCAACAACGTCATTTTGTGACGTGGGCATGTGAATAAGTTGTCTTTGAGTAAGCCACAGCACAGCTACTCTATTAAATATGCATTTACCCTCCAGTTACTGCAAGGTAGTACATCCAGAGAGGTAACTACTTCACATGGCAATTGTGAGCATCAGCTTTGCTCTACAGGAGGGAAGAGCGGGGTGTCAGTTCTACTCCACCCTAAAGGTAGCTACCAAAAATACAAGGCAGCTTCACCTGAGATCCACTCACTGACAAAATACATTAAGAACCTTGAGCTTTTGTTTTCCTCTCAAACCCCTGTAATTGCTACATAAATAATCAGTTCAGTGCAGGATGGTTCAGTCAATCTGGCCCTGGGAAAACGTTAAGTAATAACAGTTTTGTGCAAGCTGCAGACTAGTGTCTTTATTAAAAACCTACATCAAAGCCCGTGCCTAGTCCAGTCTATTTATTAAAAACCTACATCAAAGCCCGTGCCTAGTCCAGTCTATTTATTAAAAACCTACATCAAAGCCCGTGCCTAGTCCAGTCTATTCATGCCACCACTCTCATTTTAACCATGCTCATACACAGAAGAATCCTGACGGATTGGAGCTGTAGGAGGTAAACCAGCAGATTGAAGAGGTTAAATGTATTTCTTTACTAATGGGACTGATGCTGTTCAAAGCTCCCATAAAAATTCAGCATGAAGAGCTTCCTAAGCTCAAGGGTTTTATACCCTTCATAATCATTCAACCTTTAAGCAGATACAAAGAAAATTTTTTTTCTCTGCCTCTCTCTGAATATACCCATCTCCTCAGGAGCAAGCAAAGGACTTCTATAGAGAACTTGATAAAATTCCTGAGACAGCTCATTAATTCTAGTCACTTCGGCAGTGACTTCCCCACCACTTGTGGCATTCAAAGAGGTTATAGATTGCCTTAGTAAAAACAAATCCTATTCATTAGCCATTTCCCTGCACTTGCATATTAATATTGTCTGGCCTCGTTAAATATAGAAACCTATTCTCTTTTAATCCATTTCTAACAGGCATTTTTTTCCCAGGGGTAGCCACACAATAACTGATAGTGAGTCATCTCACCTTCAGAAAGTTGGTGGTGGTCCCCAGATGGCCTCCCATTGCTGCTGGGGAGCTGGGGCAGGCCAGTTAGCTCTCTGGATCCTGTTTTGATGGGAAATGTAAAAATCTTTTGCACCATGCACCTTCTTTTTGTGGACACATAATTTAATCAGCAGAACTTTTCTCTGTTACACATGCGCTTATAAACAGGATCCAGCGGTGAGAATAAAAAATAACAACCACAAACAGTGCAAGGGGGAAATGTGAAGGACCTTGCAGACCTTTATCCTCTCTACAGCTCAGCTTCACACAGCACAACCCAACCAAACACCACCGATACTCTCACATAGCCCAAAACCAGAAAGACTGGGCAGCATCCACAGCAGGTAACTTGCTACCAAAGAAATCTTTATTCTACAGAGTAAAGAGTGATCTGTTAATTTACTTGATTTAAACGAAAGCTGGTTGAAATCTCTCAACTGCGTTGCATTGAATAAGGTTTTCCATGTAAACAGAAGCTTTGAAGTACCTCAGGGAGAGGAGGTGTGCTGAAGAGAGCATTGCTTTCTTGGCAAGCAAAAACTTGAAACTTTGGAGGTTTCCATGAAAACGAGGACTCTTGTGCTCTTAACTACATAAGGAGCAGTGTTATACCCTGAAATGGGAAATGGGATTTTCCATCTTTTTTTATCAGCTTCCAAGATTAATAGCTTTACAAGAATCTAATCCTTTCAGAAATCCAGCACAAGTATTTCCCTCTTGCTTCTTGCAACAGCAAACTATTCAGCCAAAGCGGGTACACAAAAACCTAGCAACTAATTTGAGCTACTGCGGTCACTCTGACAAGGCTGCAGGGAAAGAATTGGAGACAGAAGAATTACAGGGAAACTCTGAGATATTAAACAGCAGCCAAAACTTCCCTTTGGTACTGGCAGCTCACCATAAACCAAAAGCACTTCAAGCCCAGGGCTGCTGCAAGCTCCTGGTTGTTCATGTGGCAGCGTTTTCCCAATATTTGCTGTAATGAGGAGTTTCTGATGAGCTCTTGGTGCTGCTTGTAGCACCAGCCCAGGTATACCTCATTTTCCAAGAATAACTTTGGAAAAAAAAAAAAAAAAAAAAAAAAAAATCAGGATCTGTTGCAGCTTTCTGACAACTTATAATTACGGTTAAAACTGCAGTCAAGCAATTTCAGACAGGAAAGCAAGTAATTTCCCAGGGTTATCCACTGGGCAGCACCCTCCCCATCTGAACACCCATGGAGATGATAGCGTTCCCACTGTTCACGTTCCTGCAGAGCACATGCATGAAGGGAAAATGTCTATTAAGAAAAATAAAGCACTTCCACCTTTCTATCCCTTACAATCTCTAGTGATTTTCTCTATGCTAGAAATACAGCAATAATCCGCACACTCAAGCAGTGCTCCTGCACAGCACTATTCCAGCTCTGAAACTCTGAATAGTCCCCTGTGCCCACTGCAATGTGCCGGAGCCCCGACGTGAGCATTGCTCTCAGCATGAAATTCTGCACTGTGAGTGACCTCCACCTTTATATTGACTCCATGCATAACACAAGCATGACCAAAGTCTTTTTCCTGCTCTTCTAGGGCCTGACTTGCTTCCCACCCTCAGTACCTGTGCTAGGTGCTTGATTCACTCCAGAGATGGTTCAAGCACCATCAACAGTGGACCAGGTCCTCTGTGTTGTCAGGAGCCAGCCATTTGTGAAGCTGCACAGACAGCTCTGGGACAGCAGAGATTGATCCAGCATCCTTTAAATCAGCCCTGACTTCAGCATCAGTACAGCTGAACCTACCCACAACAAATCTCACTGCTACGTTGATGCAACAGCGATGAGATCAGAAATGTGATTCATCACTTTTAGAAGCCACTTTGCTGTGTTTTCAAGAATCATGACACTCTCTTAGCTGATTTTTACCAAGAAATCAATTACCCACTAGTGATTACAATTCTCAAAACAGGTTTCCAGTGATGTAAATCATCGTCACCTCACCAAAGCCGGTAGCACCAAGCCCATCTGCACGAGTAGCCTATCTCCTATTAGGATGGATGGCAATATATGAACCTTGTACAGCTGACAGACATTTATGGAGGATCATTACGGAGACTGCAACAGTATCAATTACTTTGACATGTTAATGGTTTCTTTTTAATTAGATACATAGGCACAGAGGTGATTGCAAATAATTCAGATGTTGCTGAGCTAACACGTCTTTACCAGGACAGGTCCCCAGATGTGCTTCATTCTGCACCAAAAAGCAATACATCAAGTATTGGGAAGCTCTTCAAGCAAGACCAAGGCTGGGAACACCATCTGGGAAGTAAAAACTGAACCCAAGTGCCTTGCATGCCACAAACCGCCCTGGTTATGGTGGGATCTAGCCTGACCCAAGCCCACCCCTAGCTAGAAGCAAGGCTGATGTGTCACAAAGCAAGCAGTGCTACGGGGTCTGGGTGCACATGGGCCGCAGCAGGGGAAGGAGATGAAATATTTGGGGTGCTGGTGAGCCCTTGGCAGATCACAGTGAGCCAATTAACCTTCCATCCCCGCAGGACATGCAGTTGTGCAGGGTGTGCTCTGGGCCTGGGAGCTGCGGCAGTCACACCTTTAATTATTTAAGCCAGAATAAACAGCAAAACGCTTCGATTTAATGAAGCTGTGGGATACCTGTCAGCATTTGACAGGGCTGAAAAAGGCTGCCAGGTACAGCTTCTGGCAGGGAGCCTGCAGACACAGCCTCATCCCCAAGGGGACAGGGTCCCAGGTCTCTGGTGCTTGCAGGGCAGGCAGGCCTCTTGCCCTTGGACCTGCCACTCCTGCCTTGGGGTTGCTGAGGATGGAGGCAGCTTTGAAGGGGAGATTATCACCTCTTGCATACCTTTTTCAGAATGCAATTGAAAAAATAAACAAATGCTGTCGCTTTTGAGCTCTGATATGAATAAGTCTAAGAAATACCTTGTCATTACACGGAATACATGATTCCAACCGTGTATATTTTTAATAACCACCTAGCATTACTAGCATGGCTTGCTTTGTCAAACTTTCAAGGTCACTGAGGAGTTAGTTTATGAGGAACCAGCTGAAGCTGCAGGTGTCAGTGTACATGAAATAATGCTTGCTCTACATGGTGGCACTGAGCCTTTCCACACAGGAATATTTTTTATGTTAATGTCTTATTTAAAGTCCTTTCCACAGAGTCATCTCATTTTCCTATCCTGTAAGCTATGTTTCACAAAAATTTCAATCCCTTTCCTAGAAAACTGGACAGCAAAGCAGTTTCCACTTCTCTCTCCAGACACTACAGCTGCGATACCATGACTGACCGTCTTCCCCCTACTCCCTTTCCCCAGGAATTTCTTCCTGGCAGTCTGCAGTGAATGTGACTCTGCAAAAGAGCAGCAAACTGTGGATTGGTATTGAATCCCTTGTTTCTAGGAGTAGGATGCAAAGTTGGCCAGATTTCCAGAATGGATGCTGGCTCAATTAGTTTTTCCAGCATCCCATAGCAATCCTATTGGCATCATTATCCACTACACAGACACCGTGAGTGCACGTATGTGTGTGAGTGCAAAACCTGCATGTGTTCAGCTTCTCTTTTTTAAGATAAATAAGGATAATGGAGCATGATATGGAAGATGAGGTGTGGCCTCGCAGGGATTTAAGGAAAGAAAAAACTCCCCTTATCCCCCGCCTGCCTCCAGCAGTCTCCACAAGAAGGGGAGACGCTTTGTTTAGCATCAGCCATCCTTGCTCAGAAAGACAAATTTTCTTTCATCAAGACACACAATTACTACACACAGCGTTCATAAAAACAATGCTGTATTTAGCAATTTGTAACATTAAATGTTGAAAGAAATCTTCTCTGATGGAGTTTGACAACTCTGTCCAGAAAAGAAAAAATAAATGAGTTTTCTTTAAGCTGGGAATAGTCCTTAACAGAAGCAGATTTAAATACAAACTAAAGTTCCCTCGCACTGCGCTGTAAATCACAAGGGAAACATAATTCATTTGCAGCAGTTTTCAACATGAAAACTTGGCAGTCTTTCAGCGAGTTTCATAATTGCTCTATTTTAAACTTCAGCTTGGAAATGCTCAAGATAGCTTTTTAGTTTTATTGAAAGGTTAATTTCACACCTACAGAAAAATATCAGCTTTCCATTAGACCTAACGGAGTGTTAAATGTGAAAATTACAGTCCCCTCATATGAATGTGCAAAGTTTGCTGCGGTTTTAACCCCTCCTGCTTCCCCATGATTTCCCAGGGGAGCCGAGGCACAATAGGCAGGCGCAGAGCCTCCCCAGGCACGGTGCCCGCCTGCCATGATGGTGCCCATCGCACACGCTCAGGTGTTATTGCTGGGTGAGAGCTGAAAGACAACACCAGTCACGGTAATTTGGGTGCTAGTGATGCGGGGTGGTGGGCCTTAGCGGCCTCCGCTTGAAAACCACCCAGCAAGGAGGGCGAATGGGGACGTATCCCTGGGACAGGCTTTGGATAAAAACACTGAGACTTTACAGATTTACATCTAAGTGTCTCAAAGCCAATAATCACCATCACATCACTGGGTTTACCTTGTTAGAACAGCGCAAAAAAGGGGTAGGAGAACAACAGGTTTACCCATTTCCCTTCTCATAACCTGAATTTTCTGTTGGGGTGAGAGGTGATATCAGGGCTCAGTCTGCTCCTGTGGCCCTTCTCTCATGACCAGGTAAGCACAACTCCTCTCCCACTGGTCAAACCAGGGCTCAGAATTAAGAAAAGCAATAAAATAATTCCTGTGCACTTGTTGCAACCTCCCATCCCACAGAGGTGCACAGAGTCCTCCCATTCGGGGTGGGGGATGTCTCTCTGAAGCCACCCCTGAATTCCCAGAAGAGCCCCGGGAGGACACTTTAAGCACCTAGGACTAAATACCTTGCTACAGTTTTGTGACAGAGCCTGAACTCAGCCTCCCATGCTCTAGACCAGGGCATTGAGAAAATCCCTGCAAACACAATGATTTCCCAATCTGCACCTTGCAATCCCTGCTTCCCAGCTCAGTTCTTCCCAGCAATTTAACACAGGCAGCACTTGTAGCACTAGTTTCAGTCACCCCTGATGGATACAGACACTTCATGGCTCCCGAAACTATCATTCCCCCCAAGCAACAAGTGTGCTTATGAGCATTGGTGTGCATGCTGCCGGAGGGGGAGGAAGAGAGGCAGATCCAGAAGAGTGAGCTTGTGTAGCCATATGTGCAGGAATGCCATTCGGAAAAAACATAGCTTTTTCCTTCAAGGAAACTATGATTCAGACACTACGTGGTGGAAAAGAAGTCACACTGAATTTCATTTGGGTATTTTAAATTCAATCCCACCAGAAACTCTTAGCTGGGGAAAGAGGGAAAGGGTGGGGTTAATTAATCCCAGTGCCATGGCTCTCTGCAAGGCATATTTACCATTGCAGTGCTCCCTTGGGCATGACACTGCCATTGCCAGGGGCTCCTGCCTGAGGAAGGTGCTGCTCGGGGCAGAGGGATCATCCACAGGGCTCAGAGGATGTGCAGAGGTGCCATCTCCCCCCATCCAATCAAGCTGAGACACTGTGCACGGCCACTGGCACACTGGAGTGCTGAGCTGCAGCTCCGCTGGGATTACAGTGCACACATGGGCTGCTGTGTCCCAGGTTTCCTGGGAAGGATTTAATCACAACCTGCAGACAAAGGATTAATGCAACAGGAAAAACAGGTTTATTGATTGTGAGTTATATCCCCTGCGCGTGTGCCTCATGGTGCCAGCACAGGGCTGCGCGGGGGGAGGCAGTGTGGCACAGCCCAGAGTCAAACCCCAAAGCACCTTGTCCCAGAGGCATGCGGTTCCCATCATACTGGGGTGGAATTCTCAGGTTTCTGGCAGTTTTGGCAAGCAGTGGTAATATCTGTTGATCTGCAGCCCCCTGAGAAATAACCATCTCATGCTCCAGATCCCTGGCCTCAAAGCCAAATACTCCTCCCTGCTATAGCAAAGCAGACCTCATGCATGGCAGAGACAGCCAGACCTGCAAATATCTTGGTCCGGACTCCTCACGGAGCAGAGGGAATTGGAAGACAGCTTAGAGAAGGAGCCTTCAACCAGGTGTCAGGCTGGGAGCCTCCAGAACTGCAGCCGGGTTTCCTAAACTGTGCTCCAGGCAAGGCGACACCTTGCCTTTTTAAGGTTGGCACATCTGAGAAGTGAGGTACAGCCCTGATAAGGAACTGCCAGAGAAGATATCAGTAAAATAACTGGTCTTTCTTTAGCTGCTTGCTCTTTTAAAAGCAGGTTTCCAGTTTCTCCCCATAATTATGAAAACCAGTAACTTGGATGTCTCAGATTCTCTTGTCTACAGCAGCAGGAAAAGCATAGCTTATGAAAAAAGCTGCTGTCTTTTTAAAAATAAGCTCCATTTTAACATTTGCAAGTTATCAGCATTGCAAGGATCCTGGCAGCGGGTGAGCCATCCTGCAGGAGATGGATGGGCAATCGGGGAACAAAGGCTTGTGCAATTTGGCTGAGTTAGTGGGAAGTTGAAAAAAAAGGATAAAAAAAAAGTTCAATCATCAGTAGGAACACCTCCAGGCAGCCCTCTCAGTGTTCCAGGTGAGCACCATCCCTCATCCAAAAGGCAGATAACCTTTACACTGTGCTCTACATTCAGTTTCTGGCCTTTAGAATCGTTGCTCTTCCGATCTTCCCCATGTAAATCATCACACTTCCCCTTTTTATGATATTCTAATTAAGAAAACTGTGATAACAGTAACTAATTATGTCCATAACACATTTTGAAGCACTCTCTCCGCCTGTCAACACTCAGAATGGGAGTCTAAACTTTGGCAGGGGTCCCAGAGCCAAAAAAGGGTCTGGAGCAAGATGCCACTAACCTCCTGTCATTAATCTTAGATAAAGAAGTTCCTATCAACAACCAGCGATTCGTTTGCCATCAGTCTCCAGGATCCTTGCACAGCTTTTCTGATACAGCTCAGTTACACTCTCTTAATTGCTTGCTCTCCAGCATACAGTCACTGCCATTTTAATGTCCCATTTTCCTGAATATATGATGCCTGTTTGGAAGGACTGGGTATTCAGGTGGACTGCAAGGAGTGTTTTACCATTTAGGAGATGCTGAAGTACACCAGCCTTTAAAAAACCTACTAGTAGGAGAGTGCTACTGAAAAGCTTCCCCAAATACACACAAAATCATCAAGATTTGTCACCTTGCTATTTCAGCTGCAACATCTTTCTCAGCACAGAGAGGTAGCACGGGCTGGGGAGCCTTTCATGCTGCAGTCAGAAGGGAAAGCTTCCCAGAGCCCCAGGAGAAATCAAGACACAGGGATTTCCAAGTTTGGGGGAATACCATCACATTTTAGCATCACGAGAAGGCAAAGCTCTGTAGCCTAACAGGTTGATAAACCAATCACACAAACAAACTCTAATTTCAGAAGTTCTTGTAATTAGCAGAGACTCTCATGTCTGCTTTGTTGGGACATCATGAGAGAAGCGGTGGCCGGGAGGCACCTTGAGCTATCGCCATTACCAGCAAGCCTCCTCCATCTTCAGTTCCTCCAGCAGCAACACACCCAGTCTGGAGCTGTAACTCTAGCCTTCCCACCTTGGTCCCAGCCCAGACATCTGCCCCTGCTTACCCCAGCCTCGCCTGCCCCACCATCAAGCACTGAAGCTTTGCAGGCATCTCTGACTGTCTGCACTGGGGACTTTAAATACAAAAGTTATGGAGAACAGACTCCTGAATGCCAATCAGTAGCAAATTGGGGGGGAGGGAGGTGCCTGCTGTTCAAGTCTCTCTATAGCATCTTTGGCCAACTTGTTTAAACCCTCCCCCCCATTTTAATCCCTGAGAAAAGTCATCTAACACACTGGATGTCATATTGCAAAAAGAGAGGTAAGCTGTTTGAATGTCACAGCCCTGGGCTGTACCTGCAATGTCAAAGGAAACCCGTCACCTTGACAAATAACGGGTGCAGCTGGCAGGTATCTGGCTGTCTAGATGGCAGGGAGTGCCCCTCTGGGGAGTTTTAATATTTTACCTGTGTCAGGCCCATGAGTTACAGCTTTTTGCAGCCAGTAGATTGATTATGTAGATTCACATGGTCTACAGAATACGTGCTGGGCGCAAAAGGTAGTGTAAATATATGTTACAGTGCCAACAGCTTGGTTTGTTTCGATGCCTGACAGGTTACACCAGAAGTTGAAGAGAACAGCGATGAGCAGCCACTTAGCTGTAAAAGAGAACTGTATCTGGCGGTGCTACTACACCTCAATTTTCAGCTGAACTGTCCTCAGAGGGACTTGAGCAGCTCTGCAGCGTGGTTTCAGATAGTACCTGGTAACGTCCTTTGCACTCTCCTGAGCTCACTGCAATTCGAGATGAGTTACTAGTCATTTCTTTTGGGATAGACTTATGTCTGTGTAGCACAGTGCAGTCCTGCTTGCCATTGAGAAAGCAAAGCGTGCTTAGATAATGATCCTATTAACAGTACAAATTTCACTTGTGCTATCAGGGTTAAATAAACCACACAGCTATTGCCAAGCCGACGGGTGCAATCGATGGCTGAGAAGCAGTGAGGAGGAATCAGGCCACAGCAAAGAGCAGTGGCTGGGCTGCTGATCAGGGTACCGGGAGGGGCAGGTGCTTCCCCACGTCTCTCACAACAGCCTTTCAGAAGAAATGAAACCCTGTCCATCTGTGACACACGATGCACCACGAAGAGCTACAAACTCAGCCCCCAGACAGCCTGATTGGATCCAAGGGTGTTGCAGTCAAGCCATCAGCACCGTGGATGAACCAGGCTAATCCAGGCACATCAAACAGCCTGGGACTGAACTGCAGCTCTGCAATATGTGCCTCTGGGCTGTAGTGTCTGCATGTAAGAGACAACATTGGGGTGCATGCTGCCCAAAGCAAGCTTGCAAAGCAGCAGTGAAAGAATACTAGCCAGTGAAAACTGAGTAGTTATTTCCTTCTGATCCCACTTCGCACACACAATCAGCTCCCATGGGAGCTATTTGGGTTTGTTTATGCCAGCCAGAAGTGAAAAGAAAATGTTGCCAGGCTAGAACATTTTAGTCCCTCCACAGAATCAGAGACTTATGGGAATAAGAAGGGACCTCCAGAGATCGAGCCCAACCCCGCTGCCAAAGCAGGTTCCCTAGAATATGTTGCACAGACAGGTCTTGAATATCTCCAAAGAAGGAGACTCCCTTGCTCCCACAATGCATGCAAGCAGAGCAGGTTACACCTCTGCCTGAGAGGTTTGCAACAGCAGCAGTGGAGCTGCTGGACAAAAAACCTGGCAGTAGGTTTGAAGGTTAAACCCTGGCTCCCATGGGATAGCTTGGCATGGCCGGAAGGCTACAAAAGCTCATCTGTTACTACACAACATGCCTCGAGGGGCTTCACCTTCTGATCCCAGGCAACAAGAACAGGAATGATGAGGGGGGTCTCTCTCAGGGCAACGTGTCACTAAAACACAGGTTTCTCCTATGATAATGTGGGTGGAGGGTTAGTGGCTTGGATGAAATGGAAAAAGTGAAGGAAGAATTAAAAAGGCCCCACCCCCAAGTTTCAATTGAACTGTATTTAATGATTAAAGGAAGCTAAAGAAAAAAAACTATTTTCCCCTGCTATAAAAAAGTTCAGAACATTTTCATTTCACAGGCAAAAAGTATTGCCTGACTTCTTGTGGTCTCTGCTTTTTACTGATGAGCTAGAAGTTTGCAGAATGAAACAACTCTGGGAAGTATCACTTCATGGAAAAGTACCATTTTTGCTGAGAAGCCATTTCTGGGAGTTTTAACCATACAATGGGATGCAACACAGCATCTGCTCCTTTGGCAAACTATTGCCTCACATTTGTTTTGGGACATCAACAGCTTTATTCATTATTAAAGATTATTCACATGCCAATGAAAGATTGGCATTTCTGAGAGATGCTCACAAAATTTCCATGAGTTTTAGCACATGCCTCCTTATTCAAAGTTTACATCAGAAATATGGCATCCACCATCCTCTTGTCCTTAAAAATATTTCTCTCATTCATCTGTGCATGGTTTAGATCAAAACCAGAAGGCAGGAACAATTCCAGTCAACAATCCCTTGTGTGAAGGATACGCATCCAGAAGTAGCGAGCTGTTGATCCCTCAGACAAAAAAGAAAACAAAACCAACCCAACAAACAACTGAAAATTCTTTGTTAAGTAAATGCTTATTGAGGAAGAGATCCAATTTGCAGCTCATCACCTGACTGCATCAGCTCCACATCAATCACTGCTACCACGTGTCTGATGGATTCTTACCATAGTGCTTCCTGGGGCTGTGGTGGTGTATGCGATGATCCCACCGCTCACTGTGGCTGAGGCACACACACTGGAGGTGCTCCCCCAGCTTTGTGTGCATGAGGGTAAGGTAACAGGCAGAAAGAGCATCAAATCATAGATAAAAACATACTGGCTGTGATGAACTAAGTGTACATGAATTTCTCAACACAGATGCCCCTCAAACTCTTCCATTGTATCCAAAGGAAAGCCCAGCTCCTCTGTGCACCAGCCCATGGCTGCCCTGCAGAGTTGTACCCACAGCAGAGTTGGACAGGCACAGAGAGGTTTTGCCCAATCATCATCCCTGTGGCCTGGCAAAACCTGCAACACAGCACTGGTCTCCATAGGGAAACCTGGCCAAAACCCCAGCAGAGTGGGAGATGTAACTCTTCCCAAGACGACAAGCAGCTGAGCTCCAAAAAAGTCAGAACTGATTCAGAAAAGGCAAGGAGAGACCCTTCATGAGCAAAACATAGGGCTGACCCCTTCCATGCAGGGTCCCAGAAGGTCCCATCTGCCATAACCCCACTCCAAGAATCCCTTTTAAGCCACAATTTCACGGATCTCTTAAAAGCATATATTTGAATATTTCCATGCATATAGATCTGGTCCTCTATCCTTTCAGGATAATCCAAGTTGACCGATAACCTCCACCTCCTGGCTGTGGCAAGCATCAGGACACGAGCAGAACCAAGGCAGCACGAGGGTACATCTGCACAAAGAGACGGAAGCCTGTGTTTTTACCTCCCACCCAGCTCTTACCTATGGAAGCAGCCCCTTTGGAACAAGTGCAGCAGTCATGCTCTGCTCCCCACACCCATTCCTGGTGATGCTGCTGTACATCTCTGGCATCTGTTGAGTGGCCACAGCTCCCAGCTCAGCCAGTGGAGCCAACTCACACCTGCTGTGCTTCAGCGTGTGCATCTGTGTGGTGTGGGGGCTCAGCAGCTGCCGTAAGGCTGATTGAGATGTCTCTGCCACCGGCAGAGGGAAGAAGCAGCCCTACAAAACCACCCTTCTTGTGAGTTGGAGCCCAAGCATGTGCTTGTGTCAGGCTTTAGCTCACTTCACCCACTATACCAGCAAGGACAATATTCTCCCCTTGCACACCTGTAGCCATGTTACGTGTCTCCTACTTACAAGGACGCTCCGTTTGCATCCCTCACCCCAGGACATACCTTTAGCCAAGTGACACCATTTATCAAGCACGGCACTCTCCCTCTTCCTTTGGTTCAGGAGCTAGTATTTATAGGCTTTCACAGGCCTTAAATATCTTTGTGTTACTATATACAGAACTGAAGTAATTTCCAGTTCGGAGGGGAGCCAGTTGTAGTGTGGCTCCTGCATCCAGCAGGCTGAAACCTCTGTGCTCAACCCTGCAGTCAGCGATGCCAAGAGCTGAGACCCAGCAGGAGCAGAGGAAAACCATACATTAAGTCCCTAGGGATGCTCTCCTCCACCTTGGTGACCACCTACTGACTTTGCTCATTGGTTATGTGCATAAAGGTGTACATAATACAGGGGGGGCTCCTTTATGGAGCAGTGCTACAATATTTGCACACACACTTTATTTAGACCACTACCCCAGTATTGCAGTGCAGACAGAAGCTCAGGACACGCCAGGGTGCCAGGTGTTTGAGGCCCCCAGGTAGAGCTGTCCTGTTTGCACATCCTGTCTCAAAGTAGCTCCAATTTTAACTCCAGGAGCCTGAGATCCTATGAACTAAGATGCTGCATCTAAAGTTACAGGGTGCCTTCTGCATTTTCTAGTAGATGTCTTAAAGTGAGTTATCTGAGCATACCAAACTGCAGAACCTAGGTTAATTCCTGTTTATATTTGGAAACATTTACCCTTCTGAAAAAGCTGTATTGCAGAGACAAGGGGGGAGGGGTAGTCATATATAAGGTGGTGTTAGAATCTGTTGTGCATAAGAGACAGATTTCTGCAGTGATTCGCCTGGGTAAAGGTTATTTAATTTAGTGAGATATGTTGTACTCAAGTGTTTAAATTAGAAACCTGCTCTGAGCTGAGGATCTTTGATTAGACAAAGAGGAGAACAGTAATCACTTGGAGCCCTGCACACAAGGGGCGAGCAGCCTCTTAGAATCCCTAATTTGTAATTTATTTATGCACTGCAAAGCCCACACACCTTAAAGGTTTAGATATTCTGCTTTCTGCCAGATACTCCTTGTGCGAGCAGCCCGCCACTCGCAGTCAGGTCATTTATCTTTCAAAATAGTGACAGAGCAATCTTGTCCTCTCTGGTTGGGGGTCTCTCTCTAGGCACAGGCATCTCGAGGTGGCTCCATTTCAACATGCATCATTTGAGAACCCGCTGTGGGCAAGTTCAAGCAGACAGCCACGTTGTAAAGTTGCTTCTTAATATGCAAACTGTGATCGTTATTGTATGCTGTGAAAGTACCAACATGTCACCATGCACATTGACCACAGGAGAGATGCTTCTAGAAACAATAAGAGTTTCCAGCAACAGACAGACCTCTGTTCATATAGATTACACACAGAAAGCCTGAGCCAATGAACTACCTGTTTAAATACATC
The DNA here is from genome assembly GCA_020800305.1 of Porphyrio hochstetteri. Lineage (NCBI taxonomy): Eukaryota > Metazoa > Chordata > Aves > Gruiformes > Rallidae > Porphyrio > Porphyrio hochstetteri. Next base: position 10,506,688 of record CM036916.1, on the reverse strand, counting down.
AGGACAAAGCTAGGATCCCCCCTTAAACACTTTGACCTGGCCCCTTCCAAGCCCAGCAACAGGAGCATGGGGCTTTCCAACTTGTCTTCAAACCTAGATCTTTCTCTGGGGTTGAATTGCAGATGTAGGATCTGGGAGCTTCTTTCCTCAGGTTCCAGCACCAGACAGTCACAGCTGCTTGCTGCAGGACCACAGACCTTGCAGCAGGGAGGATGCACTTCTGGGGCAACCAGTGCAGGAGGGTTGCAGCACAAGGCAGGCTGTAGGATGGAGTTCACTCTCCACACCTTTAAAATAAACTCTCTGGAGGGGAAGAGAGTCACCACTCAGGGACTGATAACAAGCAGATGAGAAGCATAGTTGGAGCAAAATAGCTCTGCACCTATCACTTCAGACTGGGGTCTGGAGCCATATGAGCTGGTAAGACACACCTCTGCCCTGTGCATTTGGGAGAGGATTCCCACCAGTCTGCCCCATCTCAAAAATGATAGCTTACAGTCTGATCACAGAGGGAGAAGAGAAATGAAAAGCCACAAGCATCCTCCAAGGCAACCAGATACTGCTGTTATCTCTATGGCAATTTTTAGTGACATCAGCATGCGCCAAGCTCAGCAGTTGAAGTCTGTCGTGTCTGGGATCAGCAGACAGATCTTTCCCTGCTGTCTTTGCCGGTACATTAGCATGTCTTACATTAATTCATCAAATTAAGAGCCCTGCAGTAAAGCAGAGGAAAACTTGTTGGAAAAAAGCTTGCTAAATATTCCATGAAATTTTGTTTTCAATACTTTGGCCAACAGTGCCCACACCCTGTGGCACAGCAGGCACACACAGAGTCCCTTGGCCAAAGACTGGGCTTGGCAGGGAAGCTGGGAAGGCTCTATTACACAGCAATCACAAACAGCCAGGCTTGTGTGTCCTGAAGAAGATGGCCTTGTGCAATGGCTCCAGGAAAGGTGATGCTACCCTTGATGAAGGATATTTGTTCCAAACGACAGGTGACGAGGCAGCTCTGCAGCTAGCACTGCTAACACAGGCAAGCACCTGAGCAGAGCCCTGGGACCTGGGATTTTCCCAGGCTAATGCACATTTAAGGTGAGTACATAGTATTGTACTGTATATCTCAGCGTGCGAGTAACTCCAGTTACCCCAGTATGGGCACCATTTGTTACCAGTTTGTCTCCTAGAGCTCCAGCAACACCATGGCAGTCCAAGGAAGGTTGCTTCCCAGGGAGCCCTGCTCACCCTTCCTCACCCCACAGCACAGGTTTGAGGGTTCAGCTGGCTTGAGTCAGTCCACCACCACAGGGGAGCATTTAGGGTTGTGCCCCTCCTTGAAACCAGGCTCACACAGATCATCACCAGGACCTCTGTTATTGTAAATAAATATAAACCCCTCGTGGGTTTTCTCTTGTCTTTCTAGTCAGGCTCCCAAGTTCCAGCCTTCCTGATGTCCCCAAGGAGCCATTAACTAATGAATAATTGAGACCTGATTTTAGAGGAGGCATCTCAGAGCTCACTTGAGAGCACATCATGTGGGACCCAGCGCCTGGCTCCCACCACGTGCACCTGTGAAAGGGGCTCCCTTGAGAAGGAGCCGACGGCTTTCCTGCAGTAATCACCTTCAGTGAGATGCAGCTACAACAGCAGCGAGTTACACACAGAACAGCAAGTCCCTGCTGGCATCGTGAGTGTGTGTGTGTGTGTGTGTGTCCCCACCATCTCCCCATAAACTAAGGGGCAATATTAAAGTGCAGGAGCTTCTGAACAGTCAGATTGAAAACAAAACAAAAAGTGAGCCATGCCAGGAAAAAAAACCAAGCCTTTATGAAATACTTGGCACCTTTTGGATGCTGACTGGCAGGGGAAGAGAGAATCACAGAATCATAGGGGTTGGAAGGGACCTCGAGAGATCCTCGGGTCCAACCCCCCTGCCAAAGCAGCTCCCCAGCTCATATTGCACAGATAGGCGTCCAGGCGGGTCTTGAATATCTCCAGTGAAGGAGACTCCACCACCTCCCTGGGCAGCCTGTCCCAGGGCTCTGTCACCCTCACTGTGTAAAAGTTCTTCCGCATGTTGGTGCAGAACTTCCTATGCTCCAGTTTACAGCCATTGCCCCTTGTCCTATCTCCACAGATGACTGAAAAGGGGTTGGCCAATTCCCCCTGCATCCCATACTTAAGATATTTATAAACATTAATTAGGTCCCCCCTCAGTCTTCTTTTCTCCAGGCTGAACAGCCCCAGCTCACTCAGCCTTTCCTCATACAGGAGCTGTTCCAGGCCCTTAATCATCTTCGTAGCCCTTCTCTGGACTCTCTCCAGGAGATCCCTGTCCTTTTTATACCAGAGAGCCCAGAACTGGACACAATACTCCAGGTGGGGCCTGACCAGGGCAGAGTAGAGGGGGAGGATCACCTCCTTAGACCTGCTGGCCACACTCTTCCTGATGCATCCCAGGATCCCATTGGCCCTCTTAGCCACCAGGGCACACTGCTGGCTCATAGCCAACCTGTCATCAACCAGGACCCCTAGGTCCTTCTCCACAGAGCTCTTCTCCAGCAGGTCATCCCCCAGCCTGTACTGATACTGACGGTTATTCCTCCCCAGGTGCAAGACTTTACACTTGCTTTTATTAAACCTCATCTGGTTTCTCCCTGCCCAGCTTTCCAGCCTGTCCAGGTCTCGCTGGATGGCAGCGCAGTGTTCCTGCCTGTCAGCCACCCCTCCCAGCTTTGTATCATCAGCATACTTGCTGAGGGTGGATGCTATTCCCTCATCAAGGTTGTTGATGAAGATATTAAACAGGACTGGACCCAACACCGAGCCCTGGGGAACACCGCTAGTCACAGGCCTCCATTCAGATTTTGTTCCACTGATCACGACCCTCTGAGCCCGGTCCGACAGCCAGTTCTCAACCCACCTCACTGTCCACTCATCTATCCCATGCTTTCTCAGCTTTGCTATCAGGATGTCATGGGAGACAGTATCGAAAGCCTTGCTGAAGTCAAGGTAGATGACATCCACTGCTCTCCCTCCATCCACCCAGCCGGTGATGAGATCCTAGAAGGCTATGAGATTGGTCGAGCACGATCTCCCGTTGGTGAATCCATGCTGACTACTCCTCATGACCTTCTTTTCTTCCAGTTGCTTGGTAATGGCATACAGAACAAGCTGTTCCATCACCTTTCCAGGGACAGAAGTGAGGCTGACTGGCCTATAATTGTTAGGGTCCTCCTTCTTGCCCTTTTTGAAGACTGGAGTGATATTGGCTATCCTCCAATCCTCAGGTACTTCTCCTGCTCTCCAAGAGCTATCGAAGATGATAGCAAGCGGCTCCGCAATCACTTCCGCCAGCTCCCTCAGCACACGTGGATGTATCCCATCTGGGCCCATGGATTTGTTTGCATTAATCCCTTTGAGCCGCTCCTGGACCACCCCTACCTCAACTAGAGGGAAGCTCTTCATTCCCCAAACACTCCTACTTTCATCCAGGATCTGCGGGTCCCAAGGGGCCTTTGGAGTGAAGACTGAGGCAAAGAAGGCATTCAGTATTTCCACCTTCTCATCATCACCCAATACCAGGACACCCGCCTCATTCATCAAGGGACCTACATTATCCCTGATCATCCTCTTAGTATTCACATATCTGGAAAAACTCTTTTTATTATCCTTTATATCCCTTGCCAGTTTCATCTCCAAGCGGGCTTGAGCCTTTCTAGTCGCGTCCCTACAGGCCCTGACAACATCCCTATAATCCTCCCAGGTGCACAGACCCTGTTTCCATAGTTCATAAACCCTCTGCTTCCCTTTGAGTTTACACATTAGCTCCCTGGTCATCCACACAGGTCTTCTGCCTCTCTTTCCCTATTCCTTACTCAAAGAGAGATATTAAGCTCTAAGAAAGGCTGGCTTTGTGCTCTTTACACTCCTACTGCCAATAAACTAGTCTTCTGCTCACGGGAGAGAAAAGGTGCTGGTGTTTTTGGGTAGTTTTGGTTTTTTTAACATCTTCAGCCCCAGATGCTAGCCACAACTGCTGGGATAGACAACTCCTCTCCTGTTAACATCAACACCGGGGGCATGAGAAACAACAAACATGGTATCGGATACAGAGAGTGCCTTGGGACAGGGGTGGGTGTCCCAGACCTGTTAGCTTCAGTACCTCGCAAACTGGGGGAAAGTTTCATCAAGAGCATCATCAGCAGGGAGGGAGGATGGCTCCTGGCAGAGGAAGGCATGCTGCACCAGCGGTGACCAGCAGAGTGATCGCCTGCTCTATTAGCAGCATTTTAATGCCAAAAGGCTTTTGACAAAGCCCCTTTCCAAGGCACTTAAAGCTGCTGGGATGTCACAGGATGAGAGAGAGGATCCTTTAATGCATTAGTAACTAGAGGAATAAAACCCCCCAAACCCACAAGGGTAGGAATAAGTCCCAGTTTTTCTCCAAAGAAGGGAGGTAGCCAGGGTTCTGTACTATTCACTACAGCCATAAGTGGCATGGAAAGTAATTCGGCAGCAAGACAGTTTCTAGGTGAGATAATTCAAGGTAGTGAAAACGGCAGGAAGTTTTATATATATACACCCACAGAGATATAGCAAATACACTCATTGCTATGTATTATAGAGATTATATATCTAACATATATTTTCTATATATACAAGCTTATAGCCATCCCCTTTGCTACAGACTGTGCCTGGATACCAGGCACCCTCCCAGGGAGGATGCAGAGGGAGGCAGTTAGCAATTGCAAACGCAACACAGCAGCACTCAGGGCTCCGACAGCAGGAACATCTTAGCAGCAGGTTAAATGCATTCCCTCAGAGAAAACTAAATGCCAAACCCTGAGCCTGGCCACCAATACAGCCCCAGAGGCCAAACCCTCCTGTTCTCCCCTAGGGCAGCACAGACAGCCAGGCCACATCAGCCAGTTCCCATCCCAGGGGGTCAGACAACCAGGACAGCCACTCCCCACCAAGAGCCATACAAACAGCTTCCAGACGAGCCCATAAGGGCAGAGTCTTTTATGAGTCACTACAGAAACCTGAGATGTCACAGCTTTTGGTTCCCCAGAGCTTATAAACATTACCATTTCAGTTCATTTGCTCATTAGGTGATCATTCAGGTGCTAGTCTATAACAAACAGGTTGGATACTTCAAGTACCTATTGGCCCCGTTAGCTCACAATACTCATTTGGATGCATACATCTCAGCAGAAATCTTCTTATGAAATAATTATCAATAACAGAATGGTCCCAGGAGAGCACGCAGACTGTTCACATGGCTTGCAGAGCAAGGGAACAACCCCACTTCTCCAAGGTATTTGTGCTTACAGAAAAAAGAAGCAAGGCCAGACTGGTCCTTCCAAAAGCTACTGGGATACAAGCTTTGCACACAAGACAGCTTCACAGCTGAGTTAAGTCAAGGGCATCAACAAACTCCCCACTCTGATTAATACCAACACTTACTTTCTCACATATAACAACCCTCTGATGTAAGGAGACACTTTACATACCTGTACAGCAGTGCAAAACAGCTCTCTAGTCCACTCAGCCTGGGAAGCCCAGCACCCTGACCTCTCCCCCAAGGGCTCTGCAGAAGAACAGCAGTTTCCCTTTATCAGAATTTCTGAGCTGATTTGAAACACTCTGCAGCTGAAAGCTTCCAGTTAAATGCCTAAGGAAGAGCTGCTAAACAATTTTCTGGGCTAGGGAAAAAAAAAAAAAAGAAGAGGGAGAACCAGAGCCAAAAATGTTGTTTTGAAGCCTCTGGCTATAACAACTTGGGGGGGAGAAAGGGGGCATCAGGCATGTCTGGAGCATGGCTACTACCCAATAAAGTTAAAAGTCAGTTTCCTTAGATGTTTTTCTGCTGTTCTAGATGCTCACATGCAGCATCCTAAAAAAATCCCAGTCATTTCAGATTTCCAAAGCCTCCAGATCCAGCCTTAGGCTTCCTTCTAGTTCAAAGCTCATTCTCCTCTTCCACCAGCAACCTCATTACTCCTGCAGAAGATGTACACCTCCCTGGACCATGCATGGAGCAACAGAGACTTGCCTCCTCCACCACATCTCCAAACACTGCCCAGCTGTCCTGGAGCATCATGTGCACCCCAAACCTCCAACACACACCTAGCCCCACTCCACACCCACTGCTGAGACTGGGGGTCTGGGACAGCCTCTGTCTCTCTTTGGGGGTAGCTAGGCTGGGGCTCTGCAGTACCACTGCTCCTCAGTCAGAGCTGGGCATCCCAAGCTTGACATGACCTAGGATTTGCTGGGTGAATTTGGATACATGTGGAAGAGCCTTCCTCTTAACCCAACTCAGGGGCAGCTCTTATCACCCTCTAACAGGGGTAAAAAGCCCAAGGTTCTCCTGTGGTCTCAAAGGTTATAACAATATTAGAGAAGAGTTAAGCACTGCTCTTTTATTCAGTATGCTTACCCATCCTTCCCTCACACATACTTGAGCACTCCCAGCATTGCTTCACCTCCGGATGCATTCAGCAGAAGGCTTTAGGTGCTCATTAATTAATGCCTAATTTGTGTGGGCCTCTGCTTACAATTCTTATGCAAATTGCTCTCAAATTGTGTTCTGTTTTCAGCTGAGCTGAATCAAAGCACTAAAAAGCCAGAAGAGGAAAGACAAATTGAGGAGTGTATGTGCAGGTAATAAAGCTTTTCTGGTCCTCAGAGGCTTTGCAATAACCTTGGGTCATGTGTACTACAAGCATACATTTAGAGTAGAGATAAGAGCACTGTAATGCCTGAGTTTTGCAGAACATGCAAGGTAAGAGCTGCTGTTGGAAAGAAGCTACTGATAAATGTTCACTGATGTTTTGGTTATTAATGGGATGTTTTTGTATAAACTCTTCTTCCTCCAGGAATATGATAGATTTTTACCAGGGGAGAAAAAAAGAGCTTTTCCATATCACTTAATCACCGTGGGTGCTGCCCAGTATGAACACAGCGCTTGACAAAGCCATGTCTAGTGTGATCTCTTTCTAATTTGTGTTCTTTATTACAGTTTGTTGTAGCTGCCTAATTAAAGTTTGTCAGGGAAGTAATCAGCCTTATTTCCATAGTGAGATCAGTTTAATAAGAAGGTAATTTTGCAATTTGTTTTCATTAATTAATTGGGCAAAACCCTAGGAAATCCGCACAGTGGGGTATAAAGCCAGGGAAGCTGTGACACCAGCTCTGGTGTCCAAGGAAAAAGGGTGGTTACCCCTTGGCAGTCTGCCCTCAATGTGGCTTTTGCCCCTGCCAGCTTTAGAGAAGCAAACTCCATCACCTGGATGTCTCTATTAGCACGTGTTGTCTTCAAACAAACCCCAAAAGAGCATCATGTGAGGATGGAGGCAGAACAATTAGATCAAGAAAAATCCACCAGCAGATGTAGGAAATGGGTCAACATCTGTACACAAGCTTCCTCCAACAGCCCCAGCTGTCAAAGGAAACCAATATCACACACCTGGGAAAAGGGACCAAAGAAATGGTGGGACAACTCCCCGGGCCACAGCTGGAGCAGAAGGAAAGGTCTCAGGCTTGTGTTGTGGATCTTTCTACTTGTCTCCATTGTAAGAATACTTAAACAATTTCCAGTACTAGCCAGCTTTATTCTACAAACTCCAGCAGAGACCCAGCGTGCATCAATTTACCCAGTCAGAGAGTCGTCCTAGCTTTAGCTGCCTTTCCAGAGAGCTCATGTTTCGTTTTGTAACACTGAACAATACTTAACAAGACACACAGTAATCACATGCAGCAAAGCAAGACTTTCACTGAAGATCATTTACTGGGATGATTGTTCTCCTCTGCTCAGGTCATGCTAGGGTGCCTGAGGGCCAACAAACTGCTGTGTGCAGGAGGTCACAAGGGTGAAAGAGCTCCTGGTATCCTGTCCATCATTTATTGATCATCTCTGAGAAACAAGGTCTTGATTTTGCCCACTGATGAACCTCTGCATCCATTTGGGCTGCCGGTTTTGCTGGAGGGTTAGAAACATGCCCACCTAAGGAGCTGTTTCTTCCACCCAAGAGGTCCTGGCCTCTCTGATTTCAGGAGCAGCTTTACAGGAGCATGTTCTACTGCTTGTGTTTCTCTATCCACCGGAGAGCAACTGAGAAGACTGGATGATGGCAAGGGCAATAAAATGAAAAGGAAAACACAAGTGTGAACTGGTATCTTGTCTCCAGAGGCTGCACTGGGGGTGTCAGAAATGCAAAGGTGCCCCTTGTGCCTGCAAGGCACCGCAGCTCGTGCCACCGTTGTGTGAGGAGCCACCACTTGGGGCTGACCCAGAGGCTCCCAGTACTCCAGGTCCTGGTGGAGTGTCACTGGCTCTTTGGTCAGCCATTACATGCTCATTCACTATAAAACCCAATTAGTGTTTTGGCACAGAAGAACCAAGCATCACCTGTTATTCTCTGTGCAGGACATCCCTTACAAGTTGGCCTTCTGGGGAGCTTCGAATGGGAGGAACAATGACCAAGGCATTAGACCACATAGGCACAAACAGCCTCTACTACAGACACCCAGGGCAGGCTTGGGCTGATCTCATGAGTTTCTTTATGTTCAGTTTGGGGGACCAGTTTCACCTGCTCTGTACATCCTGGGTGCTGGGACTGATTCTCGTTAGGGCTATGCATAGCATAAACTATCTCCTGCAATAACAATGAATAAAAGATAAGTCCCATGGCTGTGAATCTATCTATATCTAATGGCTGGTGTGTGCAGTTGGGGATTCGAGAGACAGCCTGATATATCTGGCTGCCGAACATCATTTGCTGTTTACCTCTGCTGGAGAAGGACTCAGAACACAGGCTATAAACACTTGCAGAGTTAGGGAACAGCAGATGAACAAAGCAAGGCAAGAAGATGCAGCTTCACTGGAAACCTTGTAAACCACTGGCTGCAGTAAAAGTCAATGCAGGAAATAAAAGCTGTCAGTTTGGAAAGCCATAAAAAACACCAGCTCTTCTTTATGTAGCCTCCCTGGCTGAGCTTGAAACAAAGATATTTTCTTTTTTTTCCAGGAGGTGTTTCAGACAGTTCCTTTGTGGCTCACAAACTATTACACTTTGGAGAGAGTATAATTCTGGGACAAAGCTTTTCATCTGCTCTGTAGCAAGCTCCTAAGAGGATGCACCACATAGCATCTTTCTGAGTCATTCTGAGACTCCTGAAGAAGGTTTTCCTACCATGTAGCCAAATTTACCTGCTACCGAGGTGGGCTGTGACTCAAACTTCTACCTCTCTCTGCAAAGTGACCTGCTGCAATAACCACTTGAGTGGATGTAGTAAGCAGCTGACAAGAAGTTTCCATGGGCCTCAACACACAGAAGTCCGAGGCTGTGCATCGCACACATTCTTGCAAAGTGTGTGCAACCAAGGCAAGTTTTATTTTATGTGAAAAAGTAACACAAGACTTGCTTTGAGGGAGGAGGAGGCAAGCAAAATGTGTCTTAGACAGCAAGGCTTCCCCAGCATCCAGGCTCCGGTGCCCCAGACAAGAGGTCTTAGTGGAGGTACAGTAACAGCACAGGAGTTGGGGACCCTATTTCTCTTTCCTGAAAAATTTATGCAAAATTACATGCATGGTGCATGTAGCCCTAGGCTCCTGGCACAAAGCTTGGCATGCAAAACTCTGCTGTGGCTCACTCCCTGCAAGTCGGTGGGCTGGGTGCAAGAGCTCCCTGGGAGAGCCTACCGTAGAGGTTAGACTAAAGCTGGATTTTCAAAACCTTCCAAGTCCAGTATGCCATAGAGTTAAGGCAAAATATGAAGTAAGAAGTCTTGGGGAGAAGCTGTAGGTGTGCTGATTAAAGTAAGAGAATGAAGCTGCTGTCCTGAGCTAATACTTGGAAGCTGAAGGCCTGAGGCTGAAGCTCTCCCCGACCCCCATTTCTCCTCTGGCAGTCATTTGAAAGATCACGTAACTGCAGACGTGACTGAGGCTTTCCAGAACAGGACTTTAAACTAGATCCAAAGTCTGCAGAACTTCCCAGGGTGGCTGTTCACACCTGGACAGTGTAGCTACACAAATCCCAACCCAACCCCATGCCCACAGAGGTCAGGTTTTGACTAGCCGCTCTTCACGCTCCCTTCACTTCTAGGGGGTTATCAGGTATTGATAGGATGTTCACACTTGCTGAAGCAGAGGAGGCTGCAGATTTCATCAATTTAGCTGCCTGTTCAACTCCTTAGCACTTGTGTGGGTTCTGCTACGAGCAATCGATGATGAACTCCCATTGCTTCCAATAGGAGCAAGCGAGGAACAAAATAAAACACAACAGTAGCCTTTTAAGCAAGCTTTTAGCCAGCTCCCCGAGGATGCAGCCAGACATGCTGTCTATGCCAGATCAGCTTCAAAGCCGTTAGCTGAGAGCGCTCAGAGCAGCCACAAATAGTCTGAGCTAATAAAAGAGCATCTTCCACAGCCGAGCTGCAAACTTCTGCCTACTCCTGACTATAAGAAGATGCTGGGACTCTTCCAAGAGCGTCCTTCTGCTTTTGAGCATCAGACAGGACTTTCAAGATGCAGATCAAGCCTTGCACATCCCATTCACTTTGCTCAGAAACTCTTGCAGAAACCATTGTGGTGCTTCTTGGAAAGATGTGGTCTTCTATGCAAGGAGCCCAGCATAGACTGGCATCCAGTTCCAGCTCTTCTACACACATTGTGCAAGGCACCTGGTTTATCTGTGCTTCTGGTTCCTTCCCTACCATTTGATTAACTTCACTATTGAAATGTTCCGGAATTGCTTCTTACTTTGGATTTTTGCTGTGAGTAGCACAAGGGGCTTTTGATTGAAGCCAGGGATTCAGGATGCTAGCTTACACCACACTGCACTGCAATAAAATGGGTTTGCATATGATGCGATGACAGGCTGAATTGATCTGATAAAAGGCTCTTAAGTCATTAATTCAAGCCATGCAAGATCATGAAACATTTCAGCAATAACAGAAACTGTGTTAGGGCCTTAGTGATTTCAAAAAAGTCTTTCTTAATTGGCTTCACAAAATATTATTCCTTTCAGCTTTTTGATGTAACAGCGATATTAAGAAATTTATGCTTTCAAAGTCACCAAACAAGCTTTCCAGGGCTGTGCTGTGTTTTCTTTAATAATGGGAAAGCCTTCTAAGGAGTCTCACATTCAGGCTATCTTTTTACCACCGAAAAGGAACATCAGCTGATTTTTTTAAGCTTTCACAGATCTTCTACCTGGCCAAAACCTAAGGGGAGAGGGGAAGAGACTGCGCAACACCAGGGCTACAGCAACATGAAGCTATGATGAGCTAAATAAATGAGGCTATCAGATTAAGTCCTTGTATTGATCCACAGTTCTTGGTCACAGACCACGTCCTCAGAGGAGACAAGCCCAGAAGAGATGGTCTCCAGGAGAGGTTTTCCTCTCCTCATCCATTCCTGTGCTCCCCTATCCCATCTCCAGAAGATCTGATGTGCACCCCATGGGGGCAGTCACCCTCGCAGCACAGGGCCACCAGTCCCTCAGCAGGAGGTGTATAGCAGGGACATCTCCATGAGCAAGCAAATGTGACAGAAATGGCTGCTTGCTGGTTCTGTCACTTGACCATTCTTGCAACCTACCCTCAGAGCAAGGCATGTGGCTAACACAAGTGTACATTCATAGGAAGACCATTTGTGAACCTTTAGCCTTTGGGCCAGGCCACGTCCAGGCTGAGGTTCAACCCCCACAGAGCAGTACCTTACCTGCTGGGCTTCACTTCAAACCCCACTGCATCCATTTGTACCTTTTCTTTCAGCTCTATCCCACACCGCACAGACACACAGATCTTTCCTCTCAAAACACATGGCTGTCAGCCTCCTACTGCAACGTGTTTTTCCTTCACACCAAGATCTGTTACAAAACATCCTTGTAGCCTCTGGAAACACTAAGAGCCCTTTTATGTCAAGGAGTTAAATCTTGTTACTCAGCTGGCATGACTTTCCCTCTTCTAACACCAAAGGCTTTAATCCCTTCCTGTTTAAAAAATAATGTACCAAAACTAAATCATTCTTGTCTTCACCTTTCCAGACAAGGAAGAAGAGAAAATCACAAGGGGTTGTGATGCTTTGCTAGCTTGCTCATTGTAACTGTCCTAGTGGAGGCTTGTTAAATCTGTACAGAGGACAGTCTGTTCCTGGGGTGTGAGACCGCTTATTGTGCTCCAAAAGGGATGTCACAGTGGACTAGATGTTTCTCTGAGACAGGAATGAAAACCAGGATTAGGATGGCAAGCATTTCCTACTGAGGCTCTGGCCCTCACCAAGTCCATGGCTGGGTGGCCAGTATCCCTCAGCTCCAACACACACTTTGTTGGTCACCCTTTCCCCCACCATCCCTAGCCTGGACCACCTCTTAGCTTATCTGGTTTTTCCTCTTCAGAGTTTCACAAAACACAAGACTCAGCTGATCAACATGTTTAACTAAGTCACTCCTTCGATCACACAAGCACAGCACTGCCAAAGATGCACTGCAAACATTGCACTTTCATAGCAATCACTCAATGAACAGGTCACCTGGAGGAGGAAATAAAAAGAAACAAATGCTCCTTTCAGAAGGGTTGATGGTGGGTTGGAAACCACACAGGATAACATAAACATTTACCAAAGGCTGCAACAGATTTTTGTGGTCACTGCCAATTGTGAAACCCATCCCTGGCATCACCCTGCTCAGGGCTGGAGTGACTGGGAGAGCCCTGGGGACTGAAACAGGCACTCCACGTCTGCTGCTACCCCAAAGGGAGACAGGGCTGTGTGCTCTTCCTGCAGCACAGGAGATGAGGTAGAGGTCTGGGAGAGCGTGGGCTGCCTTCCCCTGGCATGGAGCTGGGCTGGGGGCTGTGCATGGCTGCTAACTGGTGTCGGGGCCTCAGGACCCATGAGAACCCATCAGCACACCCTCCCAGAGCATGGATGAGGTCCAGAGCACCAACATTTCACTCCATGGACACAGGAGTGAGTTCAGCCACACTTGGATGAGACTTTATTTCATTTAAAAGGGAGCAGCACAAGGTATCCAGGCATTATCTCTGTGTGGTTAACTCCTGCTTTCCTTACAAAGCACCAAACCATTTCTTCTTTTAAAGCATTGGTCATTTTGTCATTTTCACATTTTTGATCTCCTGCAGCAGGTCAGACATTAGAGTGAGACTGACTAACAAGATCATGAAGTCTTCAAAATCAATTTTGTTCTCAGGCTCCTCATCCAGGGCAGAAATTATTTCCTGGTATTTTGGTTTGTTTTCTTGGCCCTGTGGAGAATTTTAGATTGGAAAAAAAAAAAAAACCAGAAGGAAAAAACTATAATTAAAGCCTGAAGTTCCTTTTTTATTGCATCACACACACACACAAAAAGACACCTATATAAAAATGAATATATCTTCTATCTTTCCATCCAGGTTTTTGTGTACGAATTCATATTAATTTTTCTAAAGATATCCCAAGAAACCAAAGCAGAAATATTATTGCCATCAGACAAAACAACCAGTCCCCAAATTTGCCCCTGAATCCAAAATACATCTTTTAAAAGATACCTAATCACCACTGAAAATCTGGCAGCGACTAATGTAGCTGGTGACTGCTGCAAAAAACAAAAATCTGCCACAAGTTTCCAGCCACAAGTGTTGATTAATGTATTTTTCACCATACCTGGCTGCCACCAGCACTCAGGGTGGGTGACCAAAGGAGAGGTGCAATGTCCCAAAGGCCTGCAGCTCTGTGGAATGGCACTGGCTGTCCCAGTACTGGGTCAGCGCTCTGGCAGACTACCAAACACTTAATAAAATGTGTTTCTTCTCTCCCTAAATGCCATTTCCTGGCTTTTTTTTTGCTGTTATGGTATTTTTTTCTGGTTTGTTTTTGGTTTGGGTTTGGTTTTGGGGATTTCTTTGCAGTTGCCCTACTTTGTTAACAAAACACGAGTGGGCACATCGACACTGGTTTAATCCTGTCCCTCCTCCTTTAGCCCTCAACATAAAGCAACTAATTCCCGTTTGTACCTTGGGAATACTGTGTGGATTGATGCCCACCCAGTGGCAAGGCGGAGCCCAAGGTGCCAATCCTGCGCCCAAAGCGCCTGGCCGGTGTCAGCCCAGCACCATCCGCCTGCCCAAACCCCCTCACCTGTATGAAAGCCCCAAACTGGGTTTGCAGCAGGTTTTTGGTTTCGGCTTTGCTGAGCTTGCCCCCAGGGTCAGCAGCGTTGTTGTACACCAAAGCTGCAGTAGCAAAAGCTTTTTCAAGGTCTGAGCCTTTTCCTAGAGCTGGGAGGAGCAGGGGGGGAAAAGTTACCAGTCTATCAGAAAAATGTGGCATTTGAGACATGATTGACAGGAATCAGTCAGAACCACCCTGAGTGGGTGGAAATCGGAATAGTTTCATTAAAGTTAATGAGACTGAAACTGTTTATACCCACAGAGGACCTGGCCCGGATTTTATTTGGAGCAGGACAGCAACATGCCTCACGTCCCATGAAAACACACCCCAAAAGGAAGCTTTTGCTTGGAGCTGGCAGTAATACAGGGTGACATATGAGACCCAACTGGTCTGCCCCCACCCTGGACATCCAGCAAGGACCTGCCATGCCATGGGGACAGGCCATGCTGGCTGTCTCCTGGGTGCAACTGGACTCTAGGATCCCATATCCGGGTAAACGTGGCCCATTAGGGAAGCCCAGCTGAACAGAAACACCCGTGTCTGAGCATCAGTGCTGCACTTTAGCATTTCAGCAAACAGGGATTTTGGCTGGGTCCACTCCCCTCGCTGCTAAGCCTCAGCCTAAAAGCTGTATACTCACAGCCCTCAGGCAGCATCAGGTGCCACAGGCGATTTGGGTTACGATTTTTAATCGAAAGGCAAGCAGAAGAGGCGACATGGATCAATGTAAGAGCATGTTGCACAGGGACCCATGAGACCCTCTGGTCTTGCTGGGGCTGGGAGTCTGCACAGCCTCCACAGCCCTGGGAAATCACCAGGATTTACTGCACACACGCACTGTGGCCTCCACAGACCCAAACCCCCAAGGGGCAATAAATGTGTCCCCTTACCTTTTATTGATGCCAGCTGCTTGGCTATGGGTATGCTGTTAGTGAGAGAGAAGAGAGACACAGTTATCACACGGGGAACTGTGTGTGTAAATACAGTTTGCCATGAGTGAGCTTACCAATTTCTCTTTCATTTAACCTCCCCCCCCAGAACCCAGAGCTTCCCAAGGAAAACTGATTTTCCTTCACAGCAAAAAGGAAAACTGCCTTTACAAGCAGCACGCAGCATCACGCAACTCCTAATTCATCACTGAAGCAAGTAGCCTGGAGCTGTTAGCAAAGGTGCTTATTAAATAATTTTGAGGGGTGTTGCAACATCCTCCAAGTCATTTCTTCAGAACATGAAAGGGGTCCAGAGAGTTTCACAGTTTTAAACCCACCCTCGGGCAAGAACAGAGAGGTCTGTCCTCCCCCACTCACCAGTGCTCCCAGTTTGGAGTGGACACATTGCTTTTATTTCCAGCATGACTCACGCTTGCAAGAAGCACCTCCCTGCTTTCTATTGAAACCTAAAGCCTGCTTACTCCTGCTAAAGTGCTGGAAACTAATTACAGAGAAGCCAACATGCAACAGAAGAGCTTGTTTGTGATAAAGACACATACATCCAGGTAATGAATTTCAAGACAAACGGCAGATCACTAGCAATGCAAAGAACAAAGTGATGACTTACTGCTTGGGCATGCCTTCTGCAGCTGAAGGGCTTTTTTTGGTGGAAGCAGGAGCTGGCTGATTGACTGAGTACTGCTTTGTGCTGGGAACACTTGCTCTGCAGCCACACATCTCCAGGTCGGGGTGTTTGTGATCTCTAAGCAACTCAAGTAATAGCAAACAGGTGAATTCAAGCTCTGCCCCGTGAGAGCAGCCCGCTTGCAGCCGTGCCCTATCAATAATGTAAATGCCACCTGGTGATCACGGAGCTGGCTAAATATATCAGCCTAGAGCAGCCCCTGTAAGGCAGCATTGCTGGGAGGGCGAGTAGCGTGGCTTTCATTTAATGTGAGAAGATGTTGGAAACAAACTGAACTAATGGAGCCTGAATCCTCTTAGATCTGTAGGGATGTAACTTTGTGTCGGGAATTAACTAAGACACTGAATCCATTCAGCTATGCACATTATCATTTTAATGGAAAGCCTTTCTAGCATAGGCAATGTAACTTGCCCCAAGCTATAAAGTAAGCTGTTCCCATAGACAGCCAGAAACCAAGCATCTCCCAAATCCTGACCCAGCATTTATCCTAGGAGAGTTTGCTCCTGCTCTAATATTTATTCCCCCAGTGCAGTGCAAAGAGGAGATCTGTTCTTCCCCTGAACTGCTCACCAAGCAGCACCCAGCATGGAGCCACTGCTTCAGTTCCTACCCGAATGGATACTGCCTGCTTCCCAAAGCAGCACGGAGCCATATGGCAGAGCAGTCGCGCATTAGAGGAACTGGAAGGGCTCCGATGAACTTTGTTATTTATTGGCACGGATATTGCTATTAGAAAACACACAGCTTGTCACACTGTCTGTCTCTATGCATGGTCTCCTTTCTGCGAATCCTTTGCCTAGAGGTGTCTAGACAGGATAACTTTGACCTAAAAGACCAGGCGGCCGTTTTAATCCCGCGGTGGTCTGCTAATAGATAGTGACTTCAGCTACCTCACCCAGCTCATCACTCCTGGTGAAAGGATATGATGCTGATGTTAAAACTACCCAGAATGAGACTTTATGTAACAGGACACACGCAAAGGAAGACTGCAACAGATGGCCTAGAGAATTAAAATGTTTTCCTCATTTAGTAGAAGCTAAATTACTGAAGGCTAATGAATAAGGATGTTCACCACCTTACTGTTCCTGGATTTTAATTATCTTAAAAAGCATGGGAAAAGAGAACCTTTAATTTTCCATCTAAGAGTGTCATTACTCAAACAATTCAGAGCCTTTTTCTGAGAGGTTTAAGCTGTCTTAGATCTCTAGTGCGTTCTTTAGGACTGGCTCATGAATAAAACAGAGCCTGTAATTGCAATGACGCAGCCAAAACACATATAATCAATGCTCATTATCCCATCAATTAACACACTAAAATTAAACAAGAATTCAGGCTTAGTAATCTGCCATCAGCTAAAAAAAAAAAAGAAGAAAAAAAGTCTTGATATCATGTTGAAGTGATAATTCCTTTTCACATCTGTTGAACCATACAAGAAGGCATGAAAAGCCTTACATCCCAGCTAATCCGCAGAATGGCAACGTTTGGTTTTAGCATCCAAGGTAAAAAATGAGAGTGAAAACCCGACTCTGTTGCATGTTCATCAGGTACAGGCAGTGCCGTGAGCTGGCTAGCAGAGCCAACCCTCTGCATTTTGGGCTCTTTCCATCGTAGATCAGGTTTCAGCTCACAGGGTTTTTTTTTTAATCTAACCCACTTTTGAGAGCCTGAGCTCTAGAACAGGTGATTTGCTTTGCTGGGGTAGTAACAAATTCAAGCCAGCCTGGGGTACATTATCCCTCCAGGATGTACTAATTAGCGTATGCAGGAGCATGGCTGCCTAACAGATAAAGGGTAGCATGAGGATAACCCTTGCCTTTGTAGATGATCAGCTTTAAGATTTTGGCTGTATGTGCTGTTGGAGTATTCTGGTCAGCAAGGTGTGCAGGGAGCCAGGCCATCTGCTCTGTATCTATTTTGGTACGCTCTGCTTATGTTTCAAATATCCAGGTGCTTTATCGGTCAATTTTTAGCATGTTCCACACACACGAACAACGTTGTCTGCACAAAACACACAGCTCAATACTTAAAACCACAAAACCTGTACAGGCAGTTCACTTACAATTACAGCCACTGCGAAAGGCCACGGTCTCCACTTGGCTTTCGGTATTTTCCCGGAGTTATCCCAAATTTTTCTGAGCGCCTTCTGCAATCTGAGAAGATTTCTGTTGTGGAACAGTTGTGTGTGATGGAGCCCCGGCTCCCTTAGTGATGACCCTACAACACTTGGCAGGGGCAGGTGTGGGCATGCCTGCGTGGGGCTGGCACAGCCAAGGGACAGAGGCACGAGGGAATTCCTAAAACCGATGATGCATTCACACCATTAGCTACTCAGACTGAGTTTCTTCAGTGAATTCTTAAGCTGCAAGAGAAGTGCTGCTAAACTGGTAATAGCTTTATTTCTTTGTGGCCAGAATATGGTCACTTTGATCTTATATAACAGATGTATTGTTACCAAAGAGCCAAGACTGTGAAGCACCCCCCCCATCCCCACTCTATTTCAGCCCAGAGCAGGACTGGCTGCCACAGTCTTATACTATTTTCCTCTTGCTCCATCCCTTTGAAATCAATTACTTAATGTGGGAAAAGCTCACAGAAGCAGCAGGTCTAATGTGCTCACCACAGTTGGTCTTAACATCAGCCACTACCTGTGGTGCCCCCGTGCCCCTTCTACCCTGGCAGGTGGGCTCAGCCCTGCTGGGGAAGGACCTCCTCCTTATCTTCTGCGTGCAAAGAGGAGACACAGCCCAGAGCAGGTTAAGGGGGGATTTGACCAGCTCAAGGGATCTGTAGCTGTGCTGCTGCAGCAACCAGTCTGCTTTGCACAGATCAAGTTAGCCAACGGCCACTGCACCCCGCTGGTCGCAGAGCCAAACTGGTTGCTGATCACGGGTAGCTGATTTACCTGTGCTAACACGCTGCACAAAACCCCCCAAATTTGAACCCCTGCATTTTTACCAGAAGGTTGGGAACGTGGAGGATAAATAAAATTGCAGGGTGATTGTATCTTACCCATTTGTTCCCCCATCACCATGCCTTTTGGGGTGCTCATTGCTGCTGCTGCTGCTCCTACCTGTGCTGGAATGGCTTAAGTGATGTTCTGTGTGTCCCAGGAACATTTGCTTCTTAGCCATTGCCATTTTTAAAAAATACCCCCTCATAGGCAATTTGATATCACTTAAGGGTGAAACTGGCACCAGTATTTACCTGTATCAACTGCGCTGGGTGCAGTTTGCTGACCGGTGCCTGATGCTTGACCTGCACTGCCCTGGGTAATGCAAACGCTGGGCACGCTCGGTGGGTCTGTGCAGGGGTTGGGGTGAGGAGGAGTCGTCCAAGCTGGGAGGCACAGATGGGTCAGCCCATCTCCCCTACTGCACACACAGGAGATAGCTCAGCTCTGGCTGGAATTTAGCTCTGGGGTCACAAATGACTAAAATATTTATGAAACCATTGCTGAGACAAGAGCAGGTAAAATGTCATTTAAGAAAAGCTATTAGAAATGGTCTTTCTGCAGGGAAACATCATTTGTCATCTCACGTCCAGGCAGTTTTCAGATGTGGGACAGCACTTGGGCCAAAATATGCTTGTGCCTCCTATGGGAGTTGTCAGGGAGCAGAGCAACTGTGGGGATCCCCTGTGTGCTGGCACCCAGCTTCTTCAGTCTCTTTGTAGATCTAATGAACCCAATGTTTTTGATATGGTACTCATTTTCAGAGGGAAACCTGAAAATGCTATTATAAAAAAAAAAAACCTCTAATAAATGTTTTATTATAAGACATCCAGACCTTAAAAAGGCAGCTATATTCATAAAAATCTAAAATCTTATTAAAGAAGGACACAGCAATAGAACCATAAGGAAAGGAACTGTTAGCTAAATGCAACAAATGGGGTGCTGCCCCACTCAACTGTTAAAATGTTATACCAGAATGCTAAGATCTCCATACTGAGGATGTAAGGCACTGATAAATGATAGGGCAATCAGCACACCAGATATTAATGCTAAAATACAGATTATTGCTGCTGTTAGAAAATTCTGGGAGGAAAAGCTCTTGGGTTTAGTAGAAGGAAGTAATAGAAGTTATCCTGAAAGAGAATAGTTAAGTGAGGGGGAGCACAAGCTAAGTAGTCTATCCACTCACATATATAAAGATTTTGACTCAACTCTGGGCTTAAAACTAAGAGACAAAGGACTAAAGGCTCACGACATCAAATAGCATAATATGATTTTTTTCAGAAAAAGGATGAAACAATACGTGGCAGTTTTTACTCAATAGTTCTTTCTCTCTCTGTAATACTAACTGGGAAACTCTGAAGACACTGTCAGGAGCAGCCTACAGACAGGTGCAGTGTGTACTGCACACATGTACTCTTTCGTCAAGTACACCAGAGTTTCAGCCAAGAATTGTTCAGTGCTAGAGCCTGAATTGCTCATACAAATTGAGAGCATACACAGATTGGAAATAATTAACCTCATCGAGTCTGGCAAGTGCAATATGAATTCATGCACTGGGAGCACAAACTTTCTCCAAGTCCCAGCCGTCACTGATGCTCTGTTATGGTCAAACCTGATGGCCACAGTGAAGGAGAGTTGATCTGTCATCAGGAAAGTATCTCACAATGAAAAAATACCCTGTCAAGTAAGGGCATAGCCCCCCGGGGTGGGTTTGCATCTCAGCTCATCCTTGTCTCCCTGATCTGCTGTGCAGCAAACAAACCAGGCTGCAGAGCCACCAGGTACCCAGAGCTGCTCCCTGCTCTCTCCAGCACTTCCCTGCAGAGGGTATGATACTGCAGCTTTGCAAACTGCCTCCTCTGCCCAGTCAAGAGCAACTGGGAAACCCTAAGCCAGCATGTCAGAATCCCTATTCCTTGGTCTCTGAGGCAACTGGAGTGAAAATCCTGTGCTCCCACCTCCCCTGCCACACTCACAGACCTACCTGCCTCTCCTTCACAGCTCTGCACTTGATAATGCAAATTCGTTCCCATCTCTGGTAGCTGAGAAATGGGCTATAAAGAGAAACACATGGGAAAACAGGAGGGACAGCACACAAGATCAAGGAACATGTTTTGGTTTGTTGGGGTTTTTTTTCCCAGGCTGACCTAGTTATTTAACTAAGTGGCAGAGATACTCACTAATGAAGAAGTAGGAAAGCAATCAGTCTGCCAGCAGCAGTGTCACAGAGGATGCTCGAGTTTGCTCAGCTATTTGTCTTAAGCCCAGGAAACATCAAATGGTCTTTACCATCTTGCTGCTCAACACTTTGCTTACAGTCACTATTCCCAGTTCAAATAAACCTCCAATTTCTCCACAATTGCCAAAGGATGTGACAAGACTCAAATCCAGAGGAACAGAGAGGAAACATTCAGATGTATTTTCACATCTAACACATCATTTTTGTTTTCACTTTTGCTGCTGCCATACTAAACTAATCCAAGAAGCTATAGATTAAGAGATTTTTCAGCCCTTCCAATTCACAGTGAAGACTACAGTGCCCAAAGGATAACAACAGCCTCAACCCTTCTGCATGGCAGCAAGGAGCTAACATACCTGTGAATGTCTGGGCTGCTGGGTAAAGCAAAGGGCAACTATTTCATGAAAACATGGGCACCCCCCTTTCACTAATTTTGCCAACTCTTCCACCAGCTCTGGCCTTCATAAAAATAATCTTAGATTTAGAGATCTGCAAATAATACCCCAAAAAAGGCATCATGTTAATTCTGTCTCCAGCCTTATATCAGAAACTGGCCTTTCTCCAGGGACGTCACCTTCTGAGGGTTTGGAAGCTGCAGTTCCTGTGCTCACATGGTTACACCAGAATTTCAGTTTGCTTGAAATGCAGGAATGAACCTAAGCAAAACTCTAGGTTTTTACCCTCAAATTGCATACAAAAGTTTGGAAATGGGACCCTGATGGTTTAGGTGGAAAAGCTGATTAGGAGAAAGCTAGTTGACACAAGCTAGTTGACATATGTTGCTAGTGGAGAGGCTTAGATGACTCAACTTGGGATATTCTTGATCAAATTAATAAAAAGTGGATTTTAAAAAAAGCCACAACTAAAAAAAAAACCAAAACAAGAAGTAGGACTATGTCAGAGGTGGCATGAAGAACATACATCTCATCCCCATCCTCTGCCACGTACACAGATTTCACTTTCTCCTGGCTTGCCTCTATCTAACTGTTTTCAAACAAAAAAAACCCCAAAACCAACCAACCCAAAGAATAGAAGAACTGAGAGCCCAGAAAATTATATTTTGCTCCTGTTTGGAATACCAGGACATTTAGATATTCTGGTCTGTCCTCTGCAGCTCCAACATGGCTTTCCATCAATCCACAGAACCAGGATAGTTAGCACAGTACTGGGCTAGTCCTACTGACAGGTGGAAAGAGAGGTAAAGAGGCAGGCAGGTATTAAATTGCACAGTTTTAATTATTTTCTTTTAAACTTGAGATACTGACCTTTAATCACAAGTGTTTGCAGAAGTGTCATAGTCCTCTGTACATTAAAACAATCCTCATAAAAGTGTAGGAAAACAGTAAGAATATGACCAATAAGGTCAAGCACAGGAAGGGTTATTTATCTTTAATAGTTCTCCTCTTAGTTATTTTGCAGTGACATTTTAGCATTGACATACTCTGAAAACATTAATTGTATGCAATAACTTTATTAGGGTCAAATAGATATCACAATATAGATTCATCCACCGAGTAGCCATAAATTGGTTACAACAATCATAGAAGAGACTAAGCTGTTTTAAGCTAAGATGCTTTCAACATTACAGCTCATACAATAAGATTATATATCGATACACTTGGATTTAGAAATGCAGATGATCAGTTTTGATTAGTACATTGTGCTTCAGACTTTCATTTGGGGTCAATCCATCCCAGATGGTGTAGTGAGGAAGGGCTGAATCTCCCAGGGAGAAATCTGAATGGGCTACAAGTTTGGATCAGGCTATTTTAGGACGAGTTCCTCTGAGCCTGGGTTATATTTGGTCAATCCAGTTACATTCTCCAGTAGCACCAAGCTAGCGCTCAGAGCAGCGACAGAACAGAGGGGCATCTAATCATCTTGAAACAGCATGGATGGAAAGGTTTTCTTATTATGAGAGGATGTGTAAAGGAATATTTACGCTTTGTAAGGTCACAACAATACGTGTGGGTTTCATGGTTTGCTGTATTAAGCAGCAGGGCATTTTCACATGGTTTTGTATACTGATCTCTGCACCTCTGTTATCTTAGTTAAATAAATACCTTTGTAAACATATAACACAGTTACTTGGTCCTTATTTTCCACAGCTCACGTTAAAAGATTCACAAAACATCCATAGAAATAGTGATTTATAGAATGAATACTTAGCTGAGTTAAATGGAATAAACATTGGTCAGGTACCGTAGATACTACTGAATGCCATTTCAAGGAAAAACATTTTCATTACAAAGCATTCAGAACTTGGGTAAGCCATATATTCAACTCTGCAAAATATATAAAAGATGCATACTTCTTTTAAACATACATTTAACAAAATGTAGTGGCAGAAGTCGAGAAATTCCATTTACACAGTCCAGACATTTGGTAGTATGAAACTGCTTTATCCATGCACTAAATTACAGATGACTCTGTTAACTGAAATAGTAAAATCTTCAGAAACAAAAAGGTATAAACAAATCAAATGCTCTGAAGAGTCACAGACAGGTAGTTTTGAAAATTTAGGTGCAAAGTTACATGCATGGATATACAGAATAATCTGTAGAAATAATAGTAAAACACTCTTGTTTTTCACCAAAATGCAGAAGGAAATCCAATTATAGTATGCATATTAAATACTACAGACTTGAGGCTACAAAATGCGTCTACCATCTTAACACATACAAAACTACCATAAAGTTATCTCTACAGTACATACTACAACATTGACTCCAGGTCACCACCTGCGATGAGCACGTCCCCTTTTTCTGGCTACTCAGGGTAAAAAAGGCCAACACCAGCCCATGGGCCACCTCCCAACTTCCTCAGGAGGTCAGCTTAGATCTTCAACCAACATTCCACACCATGTTGTAGTATTAATTTATGTAAAACCCTTGAAAACCTGGTGCCACTGAAACTTGAGACCTGTTAAACTCTCTACATGTGAGGGGTGCAAGAGCTCATGCTGTGTGAACTCTAAATTTGATTAGCGAAGGAGGTTGGCCCGCTCTGGCCGTAGCTCTGGGACTGGCCATATTCACCCACCTGGCCGTAGGAGCCCGGCTGGTTGTAGCCACCAGCTGGCCCGTAGCTGTCTTGGTTGTAGCCACCTTGGTTGTAGCTGCTAGACTGCTTCTCCATGGTGTCTGGAGGGTGCCGCTGGCCCGAGGAATGCCAGCCCGTCTCCTTAAACACAAACCAAATGTTGCCTGCCCAGAGGATAAAGTTCAAGAAGCCAAAGACCTAGGTGGGAAGAAGAGGACCTTTGTCATCTGGCAGCCATGGTCTCACAGCCCTGCCTAATATTTTGGGCCCTGCATAGTCCTGGGAGAAATAAATGCTGCTCCCAGTCCACCCTCCTCCCCCAAACCTGCTGAAAAATTTTCTCAGCCTTGGAGCAAATCCCCAGATTCACCCCCTTTAGCTGTAGCTCACAAGGTAGCTGTTTTCCTTTTTCTTTCTAAAAAAAGGTTGAGATTTTAGGCCAAAAATAATTTTTTTGTTGTTTGAAAACAGTTTAAATAAACCATGGAAAAATAAAATGGAAAGAAAATATTTTAAAAGAGAGGAATTAATTGCTTCACTGGCCTGAAGTTTTCTTTGTTTGGGGTTTTTTTAACATTCTGAAGAAAATTTTCCTTTTTTTTTTTTTGAAGATTTTTAAAGGGATCTGCAAGGCACAAACCCTTGTCTTCCTAAAGGAGTGCCCAGACCCCCTTCCAAAAGCATTGCAGTGAGCAAGTTAAAAGCAGACAGGCCAACCCAGGCCCTTGGACAGACACTTTGTTTTCTCCCCATCCCGACCCCACACGCTCATCCCCGCTGCTGCTCCTGCTGCTGTCGTGAGTCACGTTCTGCCTTTCCCTGCAGCTAGACTGCGCTTCCAATTAAATCACTTCAGTTAACTGGTTTACACTGGCTGATTTAGGTCAATACATGGGTAAAAAGAGATGAAAATACATCTGTCGGGTAGTGGTGAAAAGAAGTAATCAAAGTCACTTACAACCGAAGTGTTGAGGCTTGACATAACAGGGCTGCGAACGGGCAAGCATTTGTTGGACTGCTGTTTGCAGGCAGACATCAGTAACAGCACTTCTTCTGGGTCGGTTGCAATCTTTACATCTGACAGTCCTTTAGCCCAAGCAGATGAGCCCACTAGCCACAAGAATGAGAAGACCACTGTCACAATGAAATCCTAAAAGACAAATTAGTTAGAAGCATTATACTGGTGTGTCCGTTGGGAAGAAAAATAATAAAAATCACCAGAAAACTGAAAGTTTGCACCAGAGGAGAGAAAAAACCCCAAGAACTTATTTCATTGAAGGTTGTGATTACTGTCATCGCCTACAGAGCTAATTTTCAGATGCATTTGATGTCCCTAATGGGGTAGAACTCTCCAGCTCCTGTTTGCACCTCCAACCATGCAGCCAGATTCCTACAAGTGTGTGGCTGGTACCCAGGATGCTGAGCTGAGCTGCCTTGGAAATCTGGCTGCTCAAAACACCTGTCTGATGAATTAGGGTCAATTAAAAAAAATCTGGGATCTGATTAACGTTTATAAATATCTGAAGTGTGGGATACAGGGGGAAATAGTCAACCTCTTTTCAGTTGTCTGTGGGGACAGGACAAGGGGCAACGGCCTCAAGTTGGAACACAGAAAGTTCCACACCAATATGCAGAAGAACTTTTTGACAGTGAGGGTGACAGAGCTCTGGGACAGGCTGCCCAGGGGGGTGTGGAGTCTCCTTCTCTGGAGATATTCAAGACCCATCTGAACACCTACCTGTGCAACCTGTCTTAAAGAACCTGCTTTGGCAGGGGGGATTGGATTCGCTGATCTCTGGAGGTCCTTTCCAACCTCCAAGGTTCTGTGATTCTGTGCAATATAAATAGATGTCCGGAAGGAAGCTGGGCCCTCCTGAGGGCTGGCTCTCACCACAGGTGCTCCCACAGACAGCCAGGGTCACTTTCCAATAGGAAGCATTCCCATCCGTGGCAGCATCTCAGGAACAACCTGAAACTGGCTAATCCTCAGCTACCAGATGAGGAGTTTTCTCACCAGCTACAGGTAAGGCCAAATGTCCCTGCTGCACAAGCCGTGCAGCCGCTAATTATCATGAGCGAACAAATAAACAACAAGTCTTGCCAAGCAGAGAGTCCTCAGCTCCTCTCTGTCCTGGTAAAGCATTTGCTCCTAATTCCCATCCACATCAAATGAGAGGAGAAGGGGTGATGGTCCCTCCAGGATCCAGTGCCTCTGAGCAGCTCCGCTCTGAACTACTCTGCTCACTTTTCCCTCGAAAGACTCTCAGGAGCACACACAGGCATAAACTTCTCCTTGTCTTAGCCAGAACAAGTGGCCAAGTGACACTGTTGTTGTGTGGGTTTGGGGGAAAAGGAGGGAGGAGGTGTGATTTTTCAAGCTTTCTTGTGTCTTGCTAAAACAGAAGAGCCTTTCTGCTGTCATATTTCATCCCATCTGTCAGCCCACAACAGATGGTAGAGGTGCCAAAGTCTAACATACCACTAACTGCATCGCTGCGTCTTGATATCCCACCTCCCATGGGGGCTGCTTCCCCTTCCCCCTTGCAAAGTAAAGGTGTGCATGGAAGGAAGAGAGACTGTTCATTAAGAACACAGCATTTTGGGTTGCTATCCAGAGAAATTAGCAATCCCTGGGAAGCCCCATTCTCCTCTGCATTTGGGGAAGGAACTTTCCGTGGCATCATGGAGACAGAGGCCACGAGCCTCCATCATGATGGAAGAGGCACCAGTCAATAAACTAGCCACACAAGTGAGCCATGAACAAAGGATTTCTCTGCTCATGCAGATGGGATTAAATTAACTGTGCTTGGATGCTTTCCCAAAGGATACATCCTACTCTTTAAACAGTGCCACAATTGGTTTTCTGCAGGCCTGTGTCTGCCACCCTGCTTTGAGCCCCTCTGACTAAATGGGCTTTCTTGAAGACCGTGAAGCCCAGGAGCTGACAACTATCTTAACACCCAAAGAGATTCCGGGTAGGCAGGGGCATATCACCCAGCATAGTTTTTCTTCTCAGGGAGATTTCCAGCAAAAGGAATGACGGTATCTGATATGGCCTAGCAGTAACCGAATGCGAAATGGACTCCTGGAGTCAACAGTTCAATTGCAAAAGTTTCTAAACAATCCCAGCTGGTACAAACACCAGACATTCACTGAGCTGTGGATTAGGATGGGATATGGTCTTTATTGGCTATGAGGGTCGACATTTTACCTCCCTGAACGCCAGGCACCCATACAGGTTCTGACTGACACAATAGATGGGGACACACCAGAGTTTTGGGGAATACATTTTTGAAATGACAAGCAATTCTCTGCCACACTATTATGCTCTGCAAGTTAAATCAAGCTCTGCAATCAGCACATTGGCAATAACAATAAATGCATAACAGCAGGTAGAAATTTGAAGCAGGGACAAACTGACCAAAACTAAACAATGTAGGAGCTTAAAATTGCTAAAATGAGGAAAGTTTTAAAAGTGAACAAAGTTCCTGAAGCAGGTGACAGCAGAAGGGTTCAGACCTGCTGTCAAGCTCGCAGAGCCTGTCCTGTTGCTGGTGAGGGATTTGCACAACTCGTGGCACAAATGACCACAACATGCCATGAGTCCCTCACTCGAACGTCTAGTAACTCATGTCATGGGCTATAAAGTACTGCTAGGAACACCCAAGAGCACTGTGCAGTTGAGATGCTGGTCCTAAAAGGACTAAGTATTTAATGTTATTTCTCAGGTCTTGTCTACTCCATCTCATCCCATACTCCATCCTTCTGTGGACTTACTCTGTTCCCTCACACTGGGGTGTCCACACAAGGCTAGCCCTGCCCGATCCTTCCCTCTCTGCCCCAAGTACCCCATGTATGAGTAGATCAGAGTTTTGGGGGAATCCGCAGAAAAGGTCCCTGCTCCTGGAGGACCTAGGACCAGCATTCACAGCCCTTTTATACAGGAAGTCCCCAAAACAATACAATCTGGCTGGGCACAAGGAACACACCAAGCCAAAAGGGAGAGACCATGCAGCAGGACTCGGAGAGCAACCCACCCAGCCCCTCTGCCAGCCAAGGGACACAACCACTCCCAGGCACATGTTACAAGACCAACAGCTTGCTAGGACAACAGGCTGATGAAACATGAGGAATTTTGCAGTGAGTGCTCTCACCAAGGCTACCTGGCCGGACTTGGGCTCTTGGAGGATTTGTCCCATCTCCCGGGCGCTGAGCAACGAACAAACCATGTGAATAGAGCAAACTTGTGTCTTCCTATTTATTTTGAATCTTCGCTAACCTTCAGTTTTGGCTGGAACTTGAACTTCTCTTGTTTTCAAGTGGGTTTGGATTTCTGGCTGAACATTTTCACAGCTCTGGGTGGAACAGAGTTACAAGATAATGACATGCTGAAAATAAAAGTGAATTTCAAGCTAAGCTGTTCTGTGTCTTAATGCCTATCTGGGGAATTACTCCTTGGTAATTAAAGCCAGAGTGCCTGCATACTAAAACAAATCTTGCATTTGAATGTTTAATATCCCCATAGCATGGGTGATATTTTTTTCCCTTCTTTGGAACAAAGTAATTTTTTGTAGTCACTCTCTTGAAATGGTGTCTACAGATCTTTTCAGTGTGTACCATTGTATGGTTACATTATACTCCTAATTGCAAAGTTTCTTTCTCAGATCTCAGCTGAGATACTTTGGTCTGCCTACAGGTGCCTTTGGGACGGAGGCAAAATAGGAATGTGTAGGAGAAAGCAGAAAACAAGATTTAAAATATGCTGAATATCCAAGGAGGGAGTTTTCAAGAGCTTAAAGTATGTGTAACAAAAAAAGATATTCTTGCTGCCTTTTTCAAGTTGAAACTTGCTATTACCCAGTTTGCCAAAAATGCCTGCTTGGAACAAATTTGTATGTTATATGTTTTAGAATAGAACTGTGAATGTGCCTTTTCTTTTCATGGCAACTGAAACCTTTCTCCTTGCTATCAAGCTACTGGCAATTGCAAAATATCCATCTTTGGAGGGGGTAGTCACTTAAGTCCCCTGAGCACAGTTTCAGATCCCTCAGTGTCCCACACAATTCCATCCAGCCAAAAGCATCTTCAGGAGGTGCCTGTTCTCTGGGAAAGGGGCTGTATTTCACCTGCTCTGAGACAGACAGGGGCTTCAGGAGCCCACGGTGTAACACAAACATCCCTAACATGCTCTCCATGCCCAGCTCTCCCTCCTGGCCGGCATGGTCCAAGTTTGGCACAACAGCCTTAGGCTGTTACGTTTGAAAATACAGAAAACCTCAGCTCTGGCGTGGCTGGAGGATGCCTGGCATCCCTGCTTCACCTGCGCTTCCTCATCCCTCATTGAGCCGCAGCTGCTGGCCCTGTAACTGGCTTCCATGCAGGGCTTTCAGGACCTCTCTGCAAGCATTTCCACCTGCTAATGCTCATGCTATAAAATCTTTACATT
This sequence comes from Porphyrio hochstetteri, assembly GCA_020800305.1. Classification (NCBI taxonomy): domain Eukaryota; kingdom Metazoa; phylum Chordata; class Aves; order Gruiformes; family Rallidae; genus Porphyrio; species Porphyrio hochstetteri. Next base: position 10,477,194 of record CM036916.1, on the reverse strand, counting down.
TGACAAAGCCTTCTTGTACAGTGTACAGCAAGGGAGCACCTCCTCAAATGCCAAAGCCTTCAAACCTCCCAGCCAGAGCCCACCGAGCTCAGCAGCACTGCCAACAGGTTTCACAGCCACGCAGGAGCGGAGGGAGATTTCTTTACCCCAGCAAGGGTAAATCCCCCTGCTAGGAGGATTCACTCACACAGTCACACCGGACCCAAAAATCCAAGACCCACCCCAGCAAGAGCCATATCCCCAGCCCAGGAAAGCGGCCAACAGCAGGTTGCTGCAGGCAGCAAACACCTTTCTACAGTGGCAGTTTAGCTCTTTTTTTGGTTTGAACAAGGTCCCACCCCAGATTTTCTGCAGAATGAAGCTCTGAAAGAATTACACGCTCTTCACAATGGTGTACTGGCCTCGTGAGCTTGCTTCTGGCAGGGATGTGTAGAACCCTTTGGGAGGTACCAGTGTGTACAGCGAGGTCACTGGGTCTTCGGGTTCAAAAAGGAGATGACAAAAGTGAGCTGAAAAAGCTCTTTGAAATGCAAAGACTTATTCAGGTCGTTCACAATTTCATTTCTTATCTGCAGGATTCAATTTTTGTTTTTACAGATGGGTCTTTTATTCTTTTCCTATATTCAAGAAATCAGGACAAAGGGGAGGAAATAAAACACACTTAATCAAAGGTATCTCCAACAAGCAGACCAGAAGTGTACTTAACTCACTTGGTCTGCAACGTATGAAAAGCAGCAAATGCCTTTCTGTTTAATGTGATTATTCACAGGACTCCCAATGCAAAGGAAAGATCTCCTCTTACACGTAAGCATCTTTATGCAATGTAAGAATGAGATTATCTAGTAATCACCATAAAAATGAAGTATCTCTCTTCAGGGCTGTATCAGTCACTTCTCAGCTAAGTAATTTTATGCTTTTATACTAATTGATTGGAATACTAATAAAGAGATTTACGTCTCTACATAAATGCCTGTATTTTTCATGGCAAATCTATGACTTCCCAAAGACAATCCTGAAGGCACAGAGAGTTGTCAGAGTGTGGGTTCTCAATGGAGTACACGGGGTATGGAAAGCATGGAAAGAGTAAGAAGTCTGAGCAGTGGGTACTGATCATATAGGCTGTGACTGCTCTTTCCTTATTTTCCCCTCCCCAGAGATAGAGGAACATCTACCCCTGATGCCCTAAACCTTCAGCCCAGGGCAAACCGCAGCAAGGAGCTGCAGACAGATCTGAAACGGGGCATCAAGACAGTGGCACTTGGGGTGGCAGTGCCAGTGTCCAGCTCATCTCTGCTCTCACTGCAAACCAGCAATGTCTCCCCAGGGTACGTGGTGTTACACAAGTGGGAGTCAGCTTAGGTTAGGAATAGAGATGTAGATACACTGAAAACTGGTGAGATTTTGAGTGCTGCATTCATTAAAAAAAAAAAAACAAAACAAACCCAAAACCAAAGTCACCACTTCCAATTAATTTCTTTAAACTCTTTTTGGCTCTTGAGCACATTTGAGAAACTCCTTGCACATGTAGCCACTGAGGTGAGCCCCCAGCTCCTCACTGCACACGTGCCCTGGACAGGACTTTTCAGCAAAATTAAAATCACAGCTGCAGAGCTCAGAAGCACATTGCACATTCTTATTTATTAGGTATTTAATTGCTGGCAAAATGATCCTTGTTCCTTTGGGAACTGGGAATCCATGGTCCTCTCTTAGGTTTCTCTCTCCAGCATGAACCCCCTCAAATCTCTCCATGGAGCCATCGAGGCAAGAGGAGGGTACGCATGGTGAGGGCTCGCTGCTGACAGCCCTGATGGGAGGGGTGGCTCACCAAAAGGAAGATATGTATCCCCAAAACCTGGTAGGCAACCATAGCAACAGACATGGCTTACTGCATAGTGAATAAAACATCCAAGGCAGCCATGGAAAGAGTTAACAGTTTCAACTGGAAATATTTCCTTGCCGTGATGTATTACTTCACACTGAACATTAAAATATTTCTCCACAGTTAAAGTGATGCTTTGCTGAGATCTCAGCACATGCAGCCAGGTTTCCCTATATTTGTATCAACAAGGTAGATGTAGCATTTGTGACTGGAATTTCCCCTGCAAGTTTCTCACAATGTAGTGGTCATTAAATTCTTTATAAGCATATATCCTGCATCCAGCCAGGCCAGTCGAGTCAGTAACGCCTTCATGGTGCTCTGACTGCCTGTACAGCCTACACAAGGGGCTTTTAAAAATGTTTTAAAATTTCAAGTGTACAGGGTTTTTCCCCCCTCCTCCACTTCTACTGTCATATTCCTTTTTCAAATCCTGAAAATTTGTCAGGAGGAAAGGCAGCCAGCTCAGAGGGTGCTGCTTAAAGGCAGATGTCATCCCAGACTGAGCAAATACCAAGCCAAGAGGAAGTACAAGGCTTAAAATGGGAATGGTTTTAAATATGAGACTGCTCAGGCACTGCAGCAGAAGCAAGGACAGATGAAATTATCATCTTCTAACTCTTCACTAAGAGGCAAAAACCAGGTAGTCTGGAAACTGCCTGACACACAGCGACGAGGAAGGAGCAAGCACTGCCCTGCCACCTGCACCGCTACGTGCTGAGTGACTGCTGGCTGGACTCAAGCACACACAAAGCATCCCAGGTTTCTGCAGCACTTTTCTTTGGGAGGAACAATCTCAGGGACAGAGTTTACTCACACATCTGATATGATATACATATGATCTTGCTGGGTAATGTCAGCTCAGTGCCTGGAACTGGAGGATGCATCACCTGCCTCCCACGCACAACACATTACATCCCTTAGATGAGTCCTGCCGTTGTGGGAAGCTGGTTTATCACTCTGACTTTCCTTTGACTCTTGAACTTCTCCTGCCTACAGTTACTTGCTTGTTCTCTGCTCTGCATTTTCCTTACATTTCCACTGCACAGTAGGACTCAGACCCATCCCAATCACACTGCAATGCTGCAATCACTGCACTGGGCAGAGACCAGCAGGGATGTTGTCTGTGTGGAAAGTGGTCTTTTGTTCCCCAAAAGTACCCGGCAACACAGAGCTGGCAGTGCAGAGGAGTTTCTGGAGCACGTGGCTGGGCAGGAATAAACTGAGGATGTCCCCGAGCTGCTCCCCAACAAGAGCTGCCTTTGATGTAGGACACAGAGGCATCTTTATATTCTGAACAAATAAGGTCATTTAGACTTGGTTTAAAGACTGGGAAATCACAAACAGCAGCTTTAGTAAGACACTGGTTAAATTTAACCTGTAGATTCAATTACAATCCATTACACAGAACAAATTAGATCAATGCCACATTAATACTGCAGCAGATTGCACTGTGCATCCTGGGACAAACACAACTGCAGCAGCTGTATCAGGAAAGTTCTGTATAGTGCAAAAGGTCAGGTCACAATCCGACATATTCATATTTTCTTTTTCCTTTTCTATCACTACATGGGGTAACATCGTTGGTCAGAAGAAAGAATTATTTTCCACAAGAATATTACAATAGCAACTAATCCTTTAATGAGACAGTGTGAAATATTACTTGTTACCAACTGAATCCAATAGAAGAAAGGCACTTTATTTACTGCTTCTGTAGGGACCTCAATCTTGCCTGTCCCACCTCTCCCCTGTGAAGATTTCCCCTCCATTCCTTTACCATTTTCTAAGGAGAGAGGAAAGGTCCCAATCATTTTGAAAGAGATTCATTTCCTTTCTTGGGGATAGAGAATTTTTCCTTCTGTATCAATTCATCAGTTTTGAATTATGCAAACTTAAATAAAACAGCTCCCATCTCCTTGCAGCAGGACGAGCTTTCCCTCAAAACCCCATGATGCTATGATTACCTTCCTACAGTTTAATATTCCACTTACAGTGACTGCAGTTATTTCCTTTAACAGGCACAGCCTTTCTGCACTGCTGATTTATTTTCTTTTCTATTATATTTTTCTGACAGTGGTGCCTTATATTTTTCTTTATTGGTGGCTTTCAGGTCATTTAAGGCACAAGTCTCAACCAAATGTCTGGTTTCTGACAGTCAAACTTTAGACTTTTCTGGGAGCCAGAACTCTTCCCTTACATCGGTCCTCACCAAACTCCCACTGCCTTCCCTTTCAATTGCTCTTCACACTTCAGAGAAGCATTTCCTCTACCTTAGCATAACCTCATCCTTGCAGTCATGGAGGAGAGGGTCACCCATGGAAGGGAGAGTGTGAGGTAACCCTGCAGATCGAGAGACCTGACCCAACCGCTGCCCGGCCAAGGATCAGTGCACAGCTGCATCACAAGACCAAGGGGTGTATCATGGGCCGTGATGCACTAACAGGTAATGGACACCTAGAACCAAACAGCTCTTGCTGGCTTTACAGTCTTTGATTTATAAGAAAATGAATGCACAGCAGCACTTGCTTTTTATCACAAGCCTTCAGGAATCAGTAAAAAGAAAAATAAAGGCATGGACGGACACAGCTTGATGGGTGCACTGAATGATAAACGGCAAGTGAGGAGCCTCAGAAGCCAGCAGAGACACAGGAGAGTGCTGGGACCTCACAGTAATACTGAAAAACCAGCTACGTGATACTCCAGTAACTCAGAAAACTAATTTGGCTGAACCCAGCAGTAACTAGCAACAAGCAAGCCCTCTGGCTAGGGCTTGGTCAGGGACATGGTTTCATTTATCTCCTAGGATGATGCCAAATATCTCCTCCTTCCTTCCTGCCCTCCCCCGACCACCACCGAAGAAGCTCTGCTGTCACAGCTGTATGGCTTAGACCCCAACCCTGCAACACACTCATTATTTGAGCAAACATCACCACTGCAGGCAGTGGAAGAGGACTGGGGAGTCCCACAAGTACAAACAAGAACAGGGCTAAACTCCACTGGCCTGCAGGCTGTTACCCTTGACAGGAAACATTTAAATCACCACCAAGATTTTCTTTTAAACATGTGAATACAGAGATGCTTTGCACATTGGACCAGTTGGATGTCCCAGACCATGCCACAGCCTCAACCATCAAAAAAGCCAGAGGCTAAGACCTATGCCTGAAGGCGCCGCAGATGTACACTTACAATTAGAGGCCCTCTGTTGTTTTCACGGTACTTGTTCTGGAAGAAGATATAAACCACGGTGGCAGCCAGCGAGTAGAGGAAGGCGAAGACTGCGATGGTGACAAAGAACTCTGCTGAAGAGGAGAAGTCCCCTATCAAGGAGAGGGTTTCTCGGCGCTTGCCTTCACAAGTAGGAGCATCGAAATTCACTTCATGCAACCTGGAAAACATCCCAAAGAGCGGTAGGTGAAGTACAGAACAAGGCAACTGTTGTTGGAATAAAGACATAACACATTTGCTCTGTCTCCCTATCTCATTCCTGATGCGCATTGACCTCCCTGCATGAATACCTGGCCCTAGAAGCAGTCTTGCTGGCTGGGCTCTTCAGAGCTGCTCATACACATGAGGTTAATTCTATGTGAGCACCCAGGTGAGACTGAGGACCCAAACACATACTTTAATCAACCTCAGAAAAAAAAAATGATGAGTTGATGACCCAGAGGTTTGGTACAATACCCCTCCCCACCCAAATTCCTTTCTGGGGTTTTGCCATGGCAACAACTGAAAAGGGTAACATGTGAATTTATTTGATTCTTGAATTCTTACAATCAAGGTGGCAGAAAACAGGTCTTATCTTTGATATTAAGGCCGTGGGATACCTGTGTTGGGAAGCTCACAACTTTCTTACATAAAATAGCTTAATGCCCAGACACCTGTGGCTGTTCTCCCACTGGGCTGCAAGCCACATAGGGCCCCTACATTAAAGCTTTTAAAACCAGGCTGCAGCAGAAATACACAACTTGGGTCAAAAAAGGAGTCTGCATGTCCTGGTTTGAGCAATCAAAGCCCTAACCTTGCACTCGCGCACCATTTGCAATCAGTGACCGAGCTAATAGATCTGAGGTTCAATCTGGCAGCTCCTGCCAGACCCTTCTCTGCTCTAATAATTTTAATTTCTGATTCAGAAAGAGAAAGGGGATCCTTGGAGGGGGTATTTTGACATGTCCTGCTGTATGACCCAGATTAACTTCAGTGGGGACATGAGGCCCTGATGAGGACTCACACTGTTCCACTCTGCGCAGGGAGCACGGAGGGGACAAAGGCAGCAGCAAGTTAACAGCAGCAATTAAAGAAGTTATGATCTGGTGCAGAGAAAGGATGAGGCCTTCTGGGAGACATTCCTCTGCTCAAGGGCAATTAATGTGTGCAACAGCAAGGTGATGGCAGCAGCAGCAGCCATGAATATATGACTAAATAAAAAGTTAGGTCCCCAGAGGAAAACAAAAAGCCTGCAGTAGAAATCACAGAAGATGGATTAATGGACATTGGAGGATTGCATGACTTTTTTTCTTTTCCTGGTCCAAACTAAATGTACCCAAACACGTAGGCAGAAACTTTTCATCATCATTTGATGCGTAATGCTGGTTATTTACCTCAGGCACTTTCTTCCCTTAACTTCTGTGGCTATAGTAGTGGTGGGATGAAAACAAGAAACTCATCTGCCTAGATCAGGAAGATGAGCAGCAGCTGAGTTGCTGCCCCTACGCAAATCCAGCAAAGTCTGATGAAAGCTGAACACAAAAGACACTCTAATGCTCATGATCAGACAGTTTCCTGACTTGGTTTCAAAGCTTCCTGGCATCAGTGCGCACACACTTTTTGTCAGGGCTTATTGTTCTTTCCTAAAGGGAGGGGGAGAGGGGAGAGAAGGGGAAGGAAGATTTCCTAGTGCCTGTCATGCCAATTTTGCAGCCTGGAAAGTGGTTTTGTTTTAACCATCAGCAGGATTATGGAAAGATTTGAAAAGCATGATTTGCATGGTCTGAAAAGAAAGCTTGCTCTGCTTTCCTCAGGCACAGATGCTTGGGCACTGTATTGACACAGAACAAATCTGGGAACCCCACTGAAAACCCCTTGAACACAGCAGCAGCCTCCATGGAGTTTTGGATCAAGAAGAAACTTGACCCCATCCCTCCTCCCCCCAGGGAAATTCCATCCTGTGCAGCCACAGACTGTGCCCACCATCCTCCTCAGGTCCTAACTTCAAGGTTTGAGCTAGGTTGAAGGCAGCTTTCACCTTCTACCCAGGACAGGGGAACACCTGCAATGGGGTACAGAGCCAGAGCTGGGTACTGCCCAGTGTTCCCATCCTTGGGAGACTCAGGTTCCCCCATCAGCCCAGACTTTGCAACTCAAGACAAAAGCATTCAAGGTGGAGTGGGTTGGTTTGTTGTTAACCCCTCCCAATCCATCAAACTAAGTAGAATTTTCTGGTTCTTAAATAACCACACTTGTTGCATTTGAACAGCCACACTCAGGTACCACAGCTGCTTCTTAAGGGCCCTGCTGTGGGGTGCAGTACCCACTTTTCCAGCAGAGCACAGCAACAAGGATCCAGCCCCTCATGCTCCATGGTTTTATGTACCACCTCACTCTGCAAACAGGCTTTAGAGAATTGCTCTGGCCCTCACATGACTTTCACAAGCACTACGGAACCGAGCTGAGCTACACTAAATGCAATCCAATTGCTTTGGGGGGAAAAAAATCCCAAAACCAAGGCAATCCTGCATACATTTTATGGTGTAAAACACATCTTTACTTTTTTCCTCCCCTTAAGTCCTAAAATAGCACAGTGGGCAACACACAGTATTACAGATAGCAGTTCCTGGACTTGAAGATGAAGTAACTTAAGTGATGTTTCTATCAAGATTTAGACCAGGTCTTGCTGCCTACCCCCTGCACCTCCAACTGACTACAGCCCCATCTGGTCTAACCACCAACAACCCACCAGCCTTTCTGGAACATGGTAAAGTAGCCAAGACCACTTTCCTGTTCTGTTCCCCCTTATTCCTTAGTTTCGAGTCACAATAAGCCAGAAAAAACCCCATTCATGTATTATATTAACATCTCATATCTTCCCAGCAGAGCTTTTGTGGCCAAGCATCTGTCAGTGACACCAGATCACAGGAACCTTCTTCCATCAAGCTATCGTCATTCACTTGCTCTCCTTTTTAGATTTCCCTAGCCTCTAAGAGGGCATTCAGTAATTCGTGTCTCTTGTGGCCACCTCACCTATGCTCAAAGAACCGAGATCTCAGTTGTGCAAAGGGTCCCAAAATAGACTGTGACTCAGAACTGGGAAGAAGAGAAGGGTGGCAGGGAAGACAGGAGAGTGAGCCCAGCCCCAGGGTGGTTTGGGTGGATGCTGACTTCGCAAGATGCATTTGAGAAGTTTCTTTAGGGCAGGGGAGGATCAATGACAGAAAATCCAGGTTTACTAATCAAAACCTCTTTGATCTGGAATGGCATCTCAGAGGAAGTAGATTTTTTCCACCGATGGTGCTGAGTCAGCCTTTCTGGGGGCAGGATGGCTTGCTGATGACTCACAAAAAAATTAATTGCCTCTGCCTCCCACTTTTGATGTAATTCTACATGTTCTGCCTCTGACTTCCTCTGACTTACTCTTCTTTCATCTTCTCTTATCTCTCATTCTTTATACTCCAAATTTTCCTTAAGTCATCCTTGGTCGGTGCATTCCTTCTGCTGCTTTCCTGTCTCCAGCACCACCCCTGCATTTCACCTTTGCCTCTCCATTTCCTAAACCAAACCAGGAGCCCTGGGAGTGACCCTTTGCACTTTAACATTGGAGCGATGCCATTGTGCTGCACTGGCAGAAGTGAGTTTCACTGACTGATGGATAATGCAAATAAGGAACACTTCAGCTATAATGCACCTAATTAGGGGGGGAAAATAATGAAAAAACCTTTCCCTCCTAAGTTCCTCCAAAAAAGAGCTGGACAGTGCTTTTTGCCTTGTATTACACTGAGTATTGTTATTAATTCAGAAGTTAATGACTCTGGAAGGTGACCTGGCACTCCACACTAGCAGAGCAGCACGGAGGTCAGCCTTGCTGCTCATCACTGCTAACACCATCCCCTTCGCCTGCTGGGTCTGTTTGTTAACAGCAGCTGCCACTGCCCAGCCATCCAGGTCTGAATTCCCTCAAATTCACTTGAATCTGAAGCGAGTCCACCAAAGCCAGTCAAGTTTCACTGATGAAGTCACAGTAATTAAGGGCTTTTGAGGTTTCTTCTACCATTTGGCAAACTTTCCATTGCCGTGGGAAACACAATGACAAGACAGCTGTATTGTCTAGCTCGACAAGATCAAAAGAGGGCAGAAATGTTTTACAGTGGGAAAAAAAAAAAAGAAAGATTTTTACATTGTTCCACAATAGCAAAGAGCAGCTACAGTTCCAGACACTAATTACCCCTGCTCTGAAAACAATGCATGGAGCCAGGCGCGCTGAACAAAGCTACAGCTGTTACATGTGCGTGGGGGAACAGCAGCTCTGCTCTTGCCATGTAAATGTGAAGTTGCCTTTCTTTCCTGAACTTCCTTAGCACAATATTCAAGCCACAACTCACTTCTAATCATAGACACTCTTTTTTCAAGCAGCCTAGTCCACCCAATGGCCCTTGAGCACAAAACTGGTCTGAGCCAACCGCCTCAGACCCATCTTGCCCCACATCCTGTGCTACCAGCAGACACAGAAGAGCCCAAGCAGGAGAGTGTGTACCAAGTGATTTAATCTCATCTGACTCACAAAACCTCCCCCTTCAGCAATGCACACAGGGCTAGGACTTGAAACCAACGGAACATGCAATTAAAAGGCAAGTACATGCTCACATATTATTGATGAACCAGCAGAGACATCCTTTCCAGGGCTTTGATCAGTACCTGGATTGATAAATAGCAGATAAAGTTCTGCCTCCAAAAATTCTCAATGGGAGTTAGCATTTTGCCATTCCTTTACTAGGATGTGGGGAAAAAGAGGCAAAACAAGCTATCTGTTTTGGCAGGTTGTCTTATTTTCTGAAAATAGCATCTTGTAGTCCACCCCCCCACCCTGTCTATGATATGCTTGAGCAAAATCTGCAACACCCACACACGTGCTTGCAAGCATCCACAGATCCATTATCCTTTCATTGGGCTTTATTTCCCCCTCACTTGTTCCTGGTAGTCAAACTGTCAATTCTATTTACTGTTTGCAAAGCAATGAGAGAAACAAGACACTGGAAATTTGTTCCTGCAGGTAGCACTCATGGAGGAATTTGTTGTGAAATGTTTATCTTGGCTGATAAATCTCCAAAATGAGGGAAAAATTAAATTTTAAAATACAATAGCAAAACACTGAATTGCACAGGGCCCCTTAGTGAGTCAAACTGCTCAGGCACAATAACAGAACTGGGGGGTTTGCATTTTTTCTCAAGGATAAAAATAAAGGCATTTCTTTTAGTTAGCCATGGAAACACTGCGGCTCCCTCGCTTCAGAGGGCCATGCTGAGGTGCTCTCAAAGCCATGCCTCCAAGCTGGCCAGCCTTTGGGCAAATACCTCTTCTTGAGGTGCCGAATATGGATTTTCTGCAGGTTTAGTGGAAGAACAATAATAAACGAGCCTTTCCTCTCACAGCAGAGCTCATCATTCCCATAAGACTTCCCCAGAGATATTAACTGCTTGAAGAAAAACACTTTAAGGGTGACCTTTAATACTCAAGTGCAAGTAAGAAATCCATCTGAGAAGGAGAGGTCTTTTCTTTAATGAAATTGAGGTCCAGTGACTCTTCCAACACTCTTCACAGTCTGTTCTAAAGGAGGAAGCATACACAGTGCTCCTCACTGCAAAGGACACTTCTTCTGGCACCAGGCATCTCCACATGCTTTGTACTAAATCCTGGCTGAGAGGCTGCCCACAAGCGAGATACAAGCCTCCTTCCAACCTTTGGATGGTTGGATGGAGCTGAGCTTTCTCTTCCTCCCCCCAGATCTGCTTGGTGAGGACAGAACCCCGCAGCAATGGAGCCACTCTGCAAGCTCTCACATACTGTGAACTCTTGCAGATGGAGCCAGTGCTAAGCAGTCGCCCTCAGTCCACATTTTTTGCCAATTATAACTGTTATCCAGTAACTTCCATACATAGGATGTAAGTCTTCGCACCCACGCATCCTGGAGCTGTTGAAGTCAGTCTCTTTGAGGCAGCCAGCCTGTTAATACCACATCTGATCTGTTTGAAGTCCTTAATGTTGAAGTTCTCTCCAGCCCTTAAAGTCCTTTAGCTGAAGTGTTAATAGAGCCCTATATGGCTGTGGCAATGCAATAGGTTCAGGCAGCTGCTCCTTGGCTCTCCTGCACCTGTGATGTTCTGCCAAAACTAGAGTTTTCCACATACCCAACCCTAGGAAAGCAGTTCATTTTTCTCTGGAGATAGAAAACAAAAATAAAATTCTCCAGCTGACTCAGCAATCCAAGCTCAGCATTTTGTTTCTTTGCTTTCTACATCATGAAAGAATACAGTTCACTGAGCAAAGAGTATTTGAAAGTATTTTACTTTGAACTCCTGCCTTCTCAATGAAACCTCCCAGTTTCTTCCAAAAAACCACCCCAAAGCCAATATCTAAGTAGAGTTATTCAGCACTACCAATAGTTTCACACAAATACATACTTACCATGCAAACATTGATTCCTAACTCCTGCACTGGACATTTGAACATCCTAAAGATCCCCCTTTGTCACAGCTGTCTTCAGTGTCTTACACTCATCCAAATGCATATCAAGAGCAGCAGCATCAAAAAAACCCCCAGAAGACACAGTGGGGAAGCTGACCAGGAAAGCTGTAGAAACCTATATTCTCTTATGGTTTTTATCCAGTCAAAATAACAGAAAATATTCCCCCCCCCCCCCCATATTTTCAATTTCTTAACTTGTCAGGTTCCTAGACCTCACTTGCACATAGCTGTTGTGCAAACATTTGGCCAGTACTATTTTCCTACAGTACTGCTTTTAATAGGACAAGCTGTCAGCCACAGTTGCTGTCTCAACACACCACATTCCATGTGCTGTGTGGGGAGAGGTGGTAATTCCCCCAACGCTGTCGGATCGGAGCAGGCACACCATGATGCCTACCCAGAGCATCCCAACGCGCACATCCTTGGCTCCACCTCATATCTATTCTCCTGCTAAAACAGCAAGTCAGAGACCTGTCGAGGTGCTCAGGTCTCTTGGAAGGGAAGGTACAAAACATTTTTGAGGATGGAGTCTAAAGACATTGGAATAGGGTCAACACCAGCAGTGATGGGGAGAAGGCACCAGTGCCACATCTTTAGCTTGGGATCCCTCTTGCAGGATCGGCTCACAGTGATTGTGTTCACAAAGCTCTTGGAAAGCAGCCTGTGCAACAGCTTCATCACTCTCCCAGAGGAAGAAACGCCCCAGACATGTGCCAGCCGTAGCAATGAGCCTCCCCAGACTGCACGTAACAGCAATGCAAACTCTAGTACTCCACCGTAGCACCAAAAAGGAAATGAAACAGCTCATTATAGAACACGCGCTGCTGGGAGCGCTCGGAATGCTGAGTGGGTGATCCCAACCCCACTTCCAAGCCTACATCCAGACCCAGATTTATCTCCCAAGATATTTTCACAGCTCTTCAGAGGCACACACTTTTCCTTGCTGTGCAAGCAGAGCACAGCACTCAGAGACATGCTCCACTGGGCTTTACAAACCCAAATACCTTCTCAGATTGGGTACTTGCATTCTTTGTGGTACAGACTGGTGGCACTGCTCTCTGATTACTCTTTGCTGAACTATCTTCTTGGGTGAACTGCTTCCCAGTCCCTGGGAAGCTTGTCTCTGAAAGAAGGCAACCCTTGATTATCTTAAAGTCATTGTGTCCATGAGCAGTGCACATTAGGAGGCCTGGACATGCCAGAACAACATATTCATGTTGCCACATACACAGCCATCCAATGTTACCTGGTCCCACCATGAGATCCTGACTGAACCACAGCTCTGATACCCCTCCACTGCCCTTTCCTCTGGGCAGACACAGAAACCAGCTTCCAAAGGAACAAGCCTCTGTGAGAGCAGAGCAAAAGCTTTTATTTGGAGAAATATCCTCAGAAGTCTGAACATCTAGAGACAGAACATCAGCAGTCGAAAGCAGACAGCAAAGCCCTAAGAAAACAGTCATTGAGTCTAGCAGGAGCATTTCTGGGAAGCAGGTGTATCAAAACCCTGGGCAGTGCTTTTGCACAGAGTGATGTGGGAGGGCTGAGCCCCTCTTCCTGCACTCCAACAGTCTCCGCTGCAGCTCGCATCAGTCTATAACACCTACACCACCGCTGATCCACCCCTGCCTTCCACAATCAAATGGACTATGAACTCCACATACAAAACCAATCCCAATTCTAGGGCATTGCCTGATATTCAGCCAGAACCACCTGACAGCATAAATCTTTTGCCCTGTGAGAAGCAGGGTTCACATACATTTTAGTCTAGATCTATAAACCCTGAAAGCAGCAATTTCACCTCCAGAACCAGCTGAGATAAACACATGAGCAATTAAAGCAGACAAACAATGTTTATTCCTTTGCACTGTATTTTAACATTAACTTTGTATTTTAACTATAGTTTTCCTGAGCATATTCTCCTAAGGTAGTTAAAGCAATCAGATTAAGTGCTCTGTGGAGTTTTATGGCACAGCTCCAGTAAAACTACCAGTTAAAATATTATATCACATGTCAGGTCCTTTTCCTTCCGAGCCTGTGGGCTCAATCACAGGTTGAGCAGTGCACAGGGCAGATGCCAAGGCAGACCCACGGCTCTGCTGACTGACTGATGGACACTGTGTGACCCATGGAGCATCATTGCTGGGAATCCGGACAGGACACAGAGGTACATCACTGAGCAGGGCTATGCTGGATGGGGCTGGGTTCCCACCCTGTCCAAAGCCTATTGAACAAGAAATACCACCAAAGACATCCCACATATATCCAGTTCCTGCAGCCCCAGGGAACCCTTCAGTGCTGCTGCACAGCAAACACACATTTGGGAGCAGGGAAAGGGGGAAGGATGCGTGTTTGATTGCTCTCTCATCACATGCTGTCCAGGGTATGGGAACAAACACCAAACAAAGCAAAGCCAAAGGGTTTCTTCTTTGGTTGCTTCTGTCCTAGCAGCATGAAAACGTGCAAAAGGAAAATTGCAAGGGGAGTTGTGAAAAGCCTGACTTTTAGAAAAAGCCTTTGTGGCAGGCACAGATAAAACACCCTCACTGCACAATACTGCAGAGACTAGTAATGAATATATATTAAAAACTCAGATTGTGAAAATGCTGCATATATTAACAAATCCAAAAGCAACTTCCACTTCAAGAACAAATTCTGGCTAAAGTATTAATGAAGAATTTTTTTGGCACCAGAACAGCGTTAAGCATAAAATACAGACACCATGAAGCTAAGTAAACCAATATGGATCAATGCCATCCAAATTCATCAAGAATCCAGTAAGTTTGGAGTTCCAAAAGAACAGCTTCTACAATATAACAAAGACTTAAGCAGCAGCATTCTCTGCAGCAGATACCATCTTCAGAAACTTGCTGCCACTTTCCTTCCTGATTAACCCCCCAGCCAGCTGCATGCCCATCAACTCGGTGTTCCTGCAACATCTGTGCATAGATATTCCTACCAGAAGACAACAGCTAAACCAGTCTCAAGACCTTCAAAGCAAGACAAGCCTCCTCTATGGCTGCAGTTCAGCACTCAAGGATGTGTTTGCTTAAAGTTTTAAGGTATTAAAAACTACAGAGAAGCTGGAGAATATTGAGTGTAGAAGCAACTGAGAAGACCTCAACACCTGGAAAAGTCATCTTGCCTGCTAAGCTGCTGCCCTGTGACTGGGGCAGTCAGCATCTCCCCAGCTGTGCAACAGACTGAGGCCTGTTTTATAAAAATTGGAAACCAGGCCTCCCCCTCTGACCTACTCAAGCAGTATATCATTGTGCCCAGCCCAACACACCATCATGAACAAGCAAAGGCTTCGCCACTTAACTAGCCACTCTTGGGCCACAGCTTTTTGGCTGTGTACAGAATAGCTTGGCACAGAAGATAAGCCATTCAGATGAGCTACCAAATTGTTGGGACAGCAATGGTCTCTTCCTGCATATGATACAGTGCATCAATTATACCAAGGACCACATGACACCGGGTCAGCCTCAAAGAGAAGTTGAAGATGGGGCTGTTAGCAAATTTCTGGTGGCTTTCAATAGATCTCATGCAGGAACAAAGCATAACATGAGGGGAAGCATCTCCCAGCCACTCACTGCTGGGAAAAGGGTACTTGAGTTTATCCATGGTTCAGACAAAAGTGCAAACTGGCAGTAATAACCATTCTTTGGCCAAGTTGCCAGTGTTGAAGATTTCTACAAAGTGGGTTTTGAAGACTAATTGGGGTCAGGCAAAAGCACTCAAAACTAGAAAAGCCACAAAGGCATCCTTATTTTTATCTGTTCTAATCAGACCAGCAATGATTTCAAACTCCCTGACAATAGAAATTAAATTGTACATTGTGCTCAGACAGACACTACTGCAGACCACAGCTGTCCAAGTACAACAGCACAGATATTTCTCCCATTCTATCATCCTCTTGGTCTAAGTAAAAATAAAATCCTGCAGGACTTGCAGAAGCAGAGAGAAAAACCAAGGGCAGTATTCCCAGAGTCAGTGTGGTCTTTGAAAGCCCATGGACACTAGAGAACGCAGACTCAAAAATTTTACTTATTTCAGTAGTTTTGTAGCCATGCATGAGTAAACAAAAGTTTGTATCAGGGCTCTGAATTATGGCATTCAGTCTCTAATAACTAGAGCTGGTTACAAAAGCTTATTTCCTTATTAAAAATTATGTTCATCCAAAGCTGAAAAGAAAATATTTATTCTGCAGATCTGGATCACCTTTTCCTTGGCCCAGGAGACAATGTGAGAGCAAACAGCTTGAAGCCAATAGCTCATTGATTATAATGCTCATTTTGGTTATACAAGCTCCACATTCAGGTTGCTTATGGACTTGACCAAGGTCTCCAATGCCTCCACTGCCAGGGAGGCCACATGTTGGGGCTAAACTTTAAATAGCTCAGAAAGGTCTTGCATTCATGCCACTATGGAATAAAGTTTTACTGTGTTTCCATTGGAAAAAAAGAAAAAAAAAAATAGAGCTGTAATTTTCTGAACAGCCCTACAAATTACCAGAACATATAAATCACAACTTAAAAACCTGTATTTCCTAGTTAAAAATGTATGTTAATGCTTCAGTCTGCTTTGCAGCATTATGTCACATTAATTATGAAGAGAATTTTGTTGAGGTGTCACAATTACAGATATCAGTAACCTGGAGGATTATTTCCAGAGTTTCCCAGCAGGATGCAACATTAGGCTCCTCACTCATGTAACTTCCAGTTCCCAGTAACAGTAGGTAAAACCTAGAAGTCCTTATTAGGCAAACCTATTCAACATGAGGCCAAAACGAGATATGAAAAGCACTGCTGAGATCAGGGTTTGAAACAGTCATGGAAGATAAAGCCATGACCAAGCCCTTAGCACCCACCTCAAAGAGACAGTTTATATAACTGGGGTATTGATGAAAATCTCCAGCTTCACTGATGTGTTACTGAACACCTTCCCTCATCAGTCCAGTGCTAGATAAGGCAGAGTTTGGCAAAAGGGATTAAACTGATGCATCTTTCATAGAGCAATCAACAGAATCAGAAAAGACCATTGTAACCATGCAGCTTGTGCTCTTCACTGTTGAGCTTCACCCAAACATCCATGCAACTGCTGTTTGCGCAGAAGCACAGCTTTTCAAAAGGCACCAAGTTTTGATCTAAGGATTTCCAGGATGGAGATTTCTCCATTCATTAAGCTGGAATGGGTCATGCAGGGTTTAACTGGCACCTTTCACCTTCCCAGGAGCTCTGCTAAATCCACCTGGAAACTGGGACATCTACATTTCAGCACAGAGCGCATCTGAACTAGTGCAACTTCTGCAGGCTTGCTTTTGCTTCCATCTACCCACAGAAGTGTTACAAAGCCATAATTTACCTTTGCAAGAGGGACATCGGTGTGATGAACCAGCACAACATAAAACAGGAGCCTTGGGGAGTTTAACTAGATGACTTTATTTCTTTATCTCCCACCCTCAACCAGTCTGGCAGTCCAAGACAGCTTGGAGGAGAGCTTGCCATCATTACCTGAAAGTCAGCATTGCAGGGAACTGCTTTGTTTAAAAACTTCCAATTTATCAGCTGCTCCTGCTCTCCCAGCCCTAACAGACATTTCTCTTTCAGCCAAAATGTTTTCCACTGAATTCTAAAGCAAGATTTACCACAAATGGATAATAAAAGAAGGCTAGTACACTCTGGCACAGAAATATGTTAATATTAAGAGGCTTTTTCCAAAGAAAGATAGTTGCAAAGCACAAAGAGTTAGATACTTTCTTCTTAATTATCATCTGTAGCTTCTAAGTAGGCAATTTAGATCTGGCTGTCATACCGAAAGGAAAGGCCAGGCTACCCCGGCATGCAGATGAGGCACACAATTTAAAGGATGCTCAATGGGAATGCCTTCATTCAGATGAGATGCTTAGAAAGTGAATGAAAAGCTCCTATAAAATACAATTCCTTTTCTATCAGACACAAGGTTTACTTTGAGACAGCTTTATAGCACACCAGAAAGATATTGGTAGGCCATTTAAAACAAAGCCAAAAATGAGGTTTGTTTTGCTCACTGCTGTGACACAAAGCTGAGCACAGATGTG
Source organism: Porphyrio hochstetteri (assembly GCA_020800305.1). Taxonomy (NCBI): domain Eukaryota; kingdom Metazoa; phylum Chordata; class Aves; order Gruiformes; family Rallidae; genus Porphyrio; species Porphyrio hochstetteri. The sequence goes on along the minus strand of CM036916.1, from coordinate 10,459,507 downwards.
CCTTTCATTGGGCACCCATCACCAGGCATCCCCAGTCTATCCCACTGGCAACTGTGCCTCAATTCTAACACCTATGCACATACTTACCCAAACCATTGGCTTAAGTGAAATTGTGTTTAAAGTTTAGTTGTGTGATCCTCTGGGCCAATATTTTCCAAGTAGCTTGCAGGATGAATGGCATACTCCAACTGAATTCCCATGCAGCATATCTTAGGTACTCTGTGTATGCTGGCTGGGCTAAAGCACCTCCAAAAGCTAAAGGCAAGGAGATTTTAGTTCAGGATCTGCCTCAAGACTCAGCCAGCACACTTCTGGGATTGCATCAAAACAATCCTCCCTTCCCATGGTGCTGCAGCCTGTGCAGCCCAACCCACTCCTGGTGCTCACCCTGGCCACAGTCCCTGTGCAGCATCACCCCAGAGCCAGGCATTCCTCCTCAGGGCAGGGATTTTGTGAGAAAACCACAAAGCAGCAGGTGATATTAGGAGACAATCTCACTGGCTGTGTGCTGCGTGTGTGCAGAGTACACCACGAGAGCACTTCTGCTATGCAAAGTTTCAGGTAAATCAGGAGCTGAAGGAGCCCAAACCTTTCAGTACAACTCTCCTGGTTACAAGAAAAACATTATATTGCAAATTCCACAGCAAAAAATCTCAGTAACAAAGCTTGGTAGCAAAAACCAGACTCGGTAAGTCAAGCCTGGCAACCGAGCTAGTAGCATAAAAAAATTTGCTTTTAGGAAGATTAGTTAGAAAGCACCTTAAAACAATGAATACCAGCAACAAATGTGCACAGTGGCTGTCTATTCAACCACCTGCTATCAAAGTAAAGCCAACAAATAGCAAAGTACATGATAAAAATGCTGCTGGGATCAGAAGAATATAATAAAAATAAACAAATAGGACCTTTACCAGGACCCTTACTGCAGAAAAATATATTGCTTCAGGGCACTTGGATGAGTGACAAATCCAATCTGAAAGGGTGATGGACTGCAAGAGTAACAAATAATTCCAAGATGCTGATTCCCCACCACCACTGAAAGAATCATTACTGGGGTGAGGGTCAAGTTGATGAACACCCTACTGTGTGCCAAATTTGCAATAGATACTGTACCAAGCACAGATGCTCTAATACTAAGAAAAGCTGCTCGTGTGGATCCATAGAAGTCTTCTCTGTATTTGAACTTGAGTGATTAGTGCACTTATCTGTACTTCCTCACTTCTCCCTTCTCAAAGGGCAAATTCATTCAGGTCCAGAAGTGACCTGGGAAGAGAATGCAATTCTGGCAGAGATAAGAAGCAACCTCTTTGTGCTGGGGGTTTCTGTGCTCTGTGTTCCTGCTGCCAGAGTGACAAAGACAGTAAGATAATGCAGGAGCCAAGAACAAATATGATCTGGTCATAACTTCATACTAATATTTTTTTCTTGATTTTTTTTAAACTGCACCCTCCAAAACTCCTGCCTCCTAGAACTAATGATTCCTCTTAATTCATTTACATTGTTTGTTGCAGACTTTTGCAACTTGTAGGCTGGGGCTAAGAAAAAATTTCAGTAAGAGGGTATGGAGATGCTCCTTGGTTTGCAGGAACATCTGGAGCTATCTGCTGTGGAGTGCAATGCTCCTTCAGTACATTCAGGACTCACATGGGGCTCCCTAAGTCACTTGTTTGAAGTTGCATGTTTTAATCACACATCCTCAGGCCCCATCAGCACTGGTTTTGCCCTTCTTCATCTTCCCTTTCTTTATCTAAGGTGATGAGCTCAGAAACACATGGTCACAAGTGCGATGCTCCCCCTTTCATTCTGGAAAACTCCCTCCCCATTCTGATCTCACTTTAATAGGAACATTTTCAAGTTCCTTCAATCTCATTTCCAAAACAACCAAGTCCTCTCACATTGCCAAGCGATCCTGTTGAGCCTCACAATTTTGTTTTACTTGCTTAAAGTTCTTTACACTTTGCAATCAAGTAGCCAAGGTCTAGCAGTTTGGCTTCCAGGAGAAAATAAAACCTCAAACTCACAGCAACAGGAATGAAAGCAGCTGACAGACAGCTGCATGGCTTGCTTCATTTCAAGTCATGCAGGAAGAAACAGCTCACAAAGCAGCACTCAGGTATTCGGCTGCTTAAAGTGCCACTGCTGACAGCCACAACAGCACTGCTCTGTCAGATGCTCAGCAGATCTCTCCTTCCACCTACACCTCCCCCAGTTGTCAGCCAATAATCAGAACAGTGAAGGCATCTGAAAAAAGCTGTGTGAATATGGACTTATTCAGACCTGGATACAAGACAACTAGTGGGAAACTCATCCCACCTACATAAAGCCTACATGTCCATGCAGGCAGATAAGCTTCAGAATCAGTCTTGATGAGGGAGCCTCAACTTACAGCGTGTCTGCTTTTTCCCCAAGGGTATCAACTGCTCAAATATGAGATACTACCTTTCCCAACTAATCCCACCTGTGGTTTTAGAGTATCCCCTCTCCATTCTGTGGAAGGAGCACTGAAAAGCTGAAAGAGCAAATTCACGAGTAAGCCACAGGAATATTTAGATTAAGCAGTAAAATGACACCAAGTTCCACAGGTAGCACCAGACCAGATTTTCCAGGCACACATCTTCCACCCCTTATAGCCTGTACATCTTTGGAAACTTTCTGCAGGTGCCTCAGATTTGCATGCAAAGTTCCAAGCTGCATAAAGCTGAGCATCCTCATGCTTCTCCTAAAACACCAACTGGGTAATTACACATGCATTTCCTGCACATGGGTGAGGGCAGTCCCAAGCACAGCTACAGGCTGGGCAGAGAATGGATTGAGAGCAGCCAGAAGGAATTAGTGTTGGTTGATAGGTTCAACATGACCCACCAATGTAGGCTTGCAACCCAGAAAGCTAACTAACTATATCCTGGGCTGCATCAAAAGTGGTGTGACCAGCAGGTTGAAGGAAAGGATACTCCCCCTCTACTCAACTCTGAGACCCCACCTGCAGAACTGTATCCAGCTCTGGAGTCTTCAGTATGAGATAGACTAGGAGTCTTTGTTGGAGTGAGTCCAGATGAGGCCGCAGAGATGATCCAAGAGCCAGCGCACCTCTCCTATTAAGACAGGCTGAGGGAGTTTGGTTTGTTCAGCCTGGAGAAGAGAAGGCTCTGGGAAGTCCTAACAACAGCTTTCCAGTACCTAAAAGGGGCTACAGAAAAGCAGGGGAGGGACTGCTTGCAAGGCCAAGGAGTGATAGAACAAGCATTATGGCTTTAAGCTGAAGGTGGGGAGATTTAGAGTACATATAGGAAGAAAATCTTCCCCGTGAGGGCAGGGAGGCCCTGGCACAGGGTGCCCAGAGAAGCTGGGGCTGCCCCTGGATCCCTAGCAAGGTTCAAGGCCAGGTCGGATGGGGCTTTGGGCAACCTAGGCTAGTGGAGGGTGTCCCTGCCCATGGCAGGGGGGTTGGGACTAGGTGATCTTTAAGGTCCCTTCCAACCCAAACCATTCATGTGGCCAACTGTTCCACTGTATATGTCATACACCCAGTCTTCAGGTGCAGGCTCCTCCTATGTCCCACGCTGCTCCACGCACTCCCAGACATAGCTGGGAGCCACACAGACAGTTCAATGGCCAGCTGCAGCCTCAGTTGGATCATTCCTGCAAATAAACCCTATTTTGTATCATTTTCCCAAGATGCTGGGATGCTACAGTTACCCAGCAATACTTCCAGTTTTCTAATAAACAAGACTGTGGGAAACTGCAGATCCAGCCACATCCTAAGAGCAATAGTTGACACACCTGGTAAAATACTGGGAGATACTTGCTGGCTACATCTGTTTTAACTTGTTACACAAATTATTATTTTATAATCATGCAAATTAAAATCAGTTTACTGTAGGTTGCATTCTATAATGAATGGCAGAAAAATGACCTATTTGGAAGTAAATCACGTTACAAATCCACGTAACTCTGCTTGCAGGGTCCCTCTCGTGCATACTAACCAGAAATGAAAGAAAATGCAGACAAGTTCAAGACAAAAATACCAAAACATTTGTAATACCAGAGAGCATGCCTCTTTGGGGTAATAAATGTGTGTCAAGGAAGAACAACAGTTCAAGGAATCAAATTCAGTTTCCATTATTTAGAAGATGCTGTGGTTTAGAACACGTTAAAGAAATAGATGCTATTACCTCTGGCCTGTGCATAGCAATCATAAGCAAAACAGCATGTGATTTCCCAAGGAAGCAAAATAATTTGAGTCATAGTGTACTGGGCTTGAGATTGGATTAAGCATTCTTTTCTTAATCATCTCTATTCCTTAAAGAAATCACTTATATAGAAGTGAAAGGCTTCTAGAGTGGACCTGGCATCTTTGAAAACATAAGACTGGATGTTCTTTTGAAGCAGGATCCTAAATGACATGAACATATACATATATTTAATTTAACTACAGCTTTCAGACATACTTAAAATGAAATCTGTTTTCCCAAGTCACTAGGTCCCAAGGTTTAATATTTTGGCACCAAGAGATGCAGACAGGCAATTAGTAGAATTTTCAAAAGGATTTAAAAACTGTATTCAAACTTTGTTTGTCTTTCACTTCCCCTTCCCCACGGAGTGGCTCTTCCAGGTCTTTGCTCTCCAGGGGGTGAGAATCTGCATTCATTTACAGCCTAGTTAATGGCTAAACCATAGTTCACAGTTACTTTACCCCTGTTTTCTCTCTTGAGCCAATGTGGTTTTGTTCTTTTTCTCACCTACCACCTTCCACCCCAGAGCTGTCCTGCCCTTTACCAGCTCTTCATGACCACAACTTTGCTCCTCTTCACCAAGCTCCCATTCCCCAGCAGTTCCCACAGCCCCATCCACACCAGGTATAGCCAAATTCATTTCTCCCCCACACCCAGAGCCTAATCAACAATGTGAGGAGAATTCAGGGGCCCCAGACTGGGGCTTAATCAAAAGCTGCTAGAGGTGATGGAAAGCCCCACTGAAAAGGGGCTTCACATCAGCCTCCTGCAAACAAACCACCACGAACCAAGCCAGGTTACCTGAAGGGGTAGGCAAAGGCTATGTCAATGTTGAGGTCACTCTCTGACTTGTTTGCACAGTCCACACTGAGGCGCAGTCCTCCAGAGTACCCACCGCATGTTGCAAATGCAAAGATTGCAAAAAGCTGTCAAAAACAAACAACAGTTTAATTTTATTTCGTTTCAGCAACCACCACAAGCAGACCCATGGCCCCCTCATCAGGTTATCCATCACTCTGTGCATTCAAAGCATTGCCAGACATCACTCCTGCACCCTTCCCAAAAGCCAATGCAAAGAACCACAAAGCCCACAGCTCTGTTGCCACACACAGACAGAAACATCACTATTTTTTCTGTGCCAGGCATCTCAGCCCTCCCATCCTGTCTCAAACCCCATTTGGGATTCACAGCCCAGGCAGCTATTTAAATCATCCTGCTGGCAGGCAAACTTGGACAAGAGAAGGGTGAATATTGACTGACCATAATGAATCAGTCTTAAACCAAATAAAACACTGGCAGATGTATTTATAAGGAACAACTAGGATTAGCAACAGTACACCAAGACAGTTCACGTGGACACCATTCCATTGCATGGTAAAACACAGAGTCTTGCTGCCCCTCTTCCCCTTCATGTATGACTTTGAAAAAACCCACAATTTTTTATTTTTCCTAAATCATTACCATAACCCAAGATGGACAGAGAGGTGCAGTAAACTGTCACTCAGCAAAACAGAAAAAGATCAATACTCAGGATAAGCTCAGGCAAACCAGACAGGAACAAAGAGCTTGGGTGTTCTGATGCAAACCCATATCATATCTTAATCTTCCAGGAGAAAGAGGAGGAAGCGTGGAGGCCAGAGACACATCAGCATTTATAGTTATACCAGGGGGTCAGCTAGAGGAATTGGAAGTGGGCAGAGGTGCATTAAAGCATCACTGAGATAAGCTGCCTTGGAAGACCCTGAGCATAAGTGGGGACAGCTAATTTATGCTGTTGAAATGTAAATTAAATACATTTCATTACTATAGGTCTGAAGTGGGTCTGTCAGCTTTTGTAGAGTTACTCTGACATCTACGGTGGTGCAGATATGGGAAAATGACAAGTGATCATTTGTGATCCTGATCACAGTGACAATTAAATAGAAGTCAGCAACCCAGAGGAAACAAACCATGCACAAATCTGGAAAAGAAAACATTTTCTTGGACACTGGAGAATTACACAGCAAGCAGATGTAATGGTAAAACAGAGGACTGATCAATTCAGTAAAAGCAATATGGGAACATAATAAATAGGAAAAAAAAAAAGACCTTTCCCTCCTGCACATAGCTCTGCAAAACACACTGTTAATCTGAGATCTCCCACTTCACAGCACAAGCAAAGCCAGGTATTTTAGCAGCCTCCCTGGATATCAACTCTGCTCATGCATCTTTTCCCCAGACTCTGCCAGGGCAAGTCCTGAGCACTGGGGTGAGGACAGCATCCCAGTCTGCAAGGTGGGGAGCTGAGCATGATGGAGGACAAAGAATAATGAGAGAATAATGCAAATTCCCACCCTGCTTCTCACTCCCAATGCGATTATAGCATATCACTGAGGATAGATTTGAAAAGGCATTTAGGTGCCCAATGATAAGGAAAGTTGATAAAAACTTTGATTGAATCAATTCTTCATGCAGAGCTCACTGAAAAAAGGAAACTTGAATTGACTTATTAAATACATGCCACAAAATAGATGCTTCTATTTTAACTTGGATAGTGTTCCTTCACCCTAAATGAGACGCTTTCTGTAAATACAAGAAGTTTCTGCCATTACATGTAGCACAGCTCTGAAAATCAGTATTAATCATCTCAGTTTAATTTGTAAGGCAACGTCAGAAAACAATATATTAAGGAGAACAGGAGGAATTAGTGCTGACCTGCTTTCTGGCCTAATTAATGTAGTTGCAAATGCAAGTGTTTTACAGATGCACAGGGAGTCACAAAGATTAATGCAGTGATAAATAAAGAGGGAGCTGAAGGACTGGAGTGTGAGACAGACCTGCCATAAAGGAAGAACCATCAGCTCTCAGCTGCAGCTCTCTGCATGGTGACAAGCAGAGGAAAGACAAGCAGTTGAGCTGCATCTTCTTTAATCAAGTACTGGAAACCAGCATGCATGCATGCCATGTGCTTATTTGCCAAGGCTGTAGTGCCATACACAAAAACACTGCTCAGCTGTTGCTTCTCAGAAGAAGCTCCCAGCTTTAACTCCTCTCTGTTAAGAGCATTTTTTTATACACTTCAGTACCTGAAATCCCAACTCCTCAGACAGCTTGGCTCTAGACTTTACTTACCCCTTTAGCCCCAGGCTCTGCTCATAACCAGAGGCTTCTCAGATGCTTCCACTCATTCAGCAAATCCTTCCAGCCCTTTCCTCCTCAGCCACAACCCCTCTGGGCTGGCCCTCAAGTTTCCATCTTTGCTCCATACACAAGCTCTGCTGCAAGCACCACTCACAAGGCAGGTGGGAAAGGGAAAAGCACCCAGCTGGGGATTTTTATATCAAACTTCAGCAAGAGCTCAGCCAACCCAGGCTTGGCTCTCCACTGCAGCTGGATCTGATGCTGCTAACGGCTGGGATCACCCATCTGCCAGCAGCACTGGGATGGCTCCCACAGCTGCATGCAAAGGCCACGCAACACCTTTCGGAAGCATATTTAACATAGAATCATAGAATGGTCTGGGTTGGAAGGGAACTCAAGGATCATACAACTCCAACCTCCCTGCCACAGGCAGGGCCACCAACCTCCAGGCCTGAATCTACACAAGGTTGCCCAGGGCCCCATCCAACCTGGTCTTGAATTTATGTTTTGCATTGGGGGAGAGCAGGGTGAGGGCTGTAAATTTCTGGCATTTCTCTGGGGTGTCCTGGCTAAGTAGCAGGTATAATTCTTCTCTTGCCCAGGCAAACTTCTCCTCCTACCTCTGGGTTTTTTTCCTTCCCCCAAGTTTTGCTGCTTTATGTTGTCAGTGGAGTGCCTGGTGCGTTACACCAAGATTTACTTGCTGGGTTTTGTGCACACTGTAATTCTGTGGCAGTTGCAGGAATGCTGTAAACACCACTGTATTTTATTATAGCAGGATTTGTGTAAATGGCAGTTGTAAACCCCGTAATGGGAGCTTTATGGGCCAGATTCAATAAAACCTCCATCTGTGAGATAATTTTATTGAATCTGGCCTCTCCGAAATTGAAAAGTTTATGGAGAAAGGGAAAGCGTTTCCCTATGTTCCTATTTACTCTCTGCATATAAATCCACGCTCAGTGCTAGCCCCATCTGCAGCGTGCATGCATATCGCTTTCCCCCTTCATATGAGATAAATCTCCACAGCACGCAGTTACCTCTGGTTAGCACATGGCTGCTGCCTCAAGGCTCAGCCCCGACAGCAGCCCTGCGCCTGCCTTCCCCAAAAAAGCATCTGCCGGGAGAAACACTCTGCCCTTGAGGCAACAAATCTTTGCTGCTGTGGCTGTGCTGGGCTGCTCCTGCATGAGAGCAGGGCAAAAACCAGCCATCCCCTGTGCACTCTGTCCCTCCTGCAAGAGTGGATATTGCCCTGTGCTGGCCTGATGAGGATGATAATGCAGCAGGGAGGTCAGTGCCTTCACATCCGTCTAAAGCCTTGCAAGGGAAATGGAAAATGCCTGTCCTCAGCCTGGATCGATGGTTCATGTGGGATAACACCCTGAGCGAGCAACACACTTGTTTGATGTGCACGATCGAAGCAGATACCAACCCATCCGACCAGGCCACAGACGGAAGGAAGGAGGAGGAAGAGACATTATTTGTGCTCTCTGGCACAGAGCAGAGCAATACACATCTCCTGTGTCCAGTTCAGCCTGGCTGGAAGATCACCCTGCTTCTGCACAGTTTCAGACACATCCCCTGCTCCTGTTCCCAGACATTCCCTCTATGACCTCGTAGTCTCAGCCTGCACTATTGGTATGTTTTTGTAAGGAAGTCAGGTAAATCCCAGAGTCTTAACTCAATCAACAGTACTATACCTATTAGGGTGCAGCACAATAATTACCAGCTGTCACCGCGAAGTCAGATTAGCATTTTTTAAAGATCAGTTGGCTCCTTGGCACGTGGAGAAAAAATAGCAGTATAATTTCCAGCAGAGCACATGCTTCTCACACCAGCTCAGGGCAGACAAAGGTTCATCAGCTGATTTACGGGATCAGCTGGAAGTCCTCCTTCTGCTGCTGCCAGGCTTCAACGCAACGGCGATGGATCCTCTAATTCAGTATTCAGGAGCTGTTATTTATCCAGACTTCAGACTCAAGGCTGGTCCCCTTGTTTCTCAGCCCAGACACCCTTGGTGGCCCGGGGGGCTCAGGGTGTGCGATGCCCTGGGGGAGCTGAAGTCCCAGCTGTGCATTAGACAGTTGGCAGTGCCTCAGCACGTGACCCCGGACATCACTCATCCCGACGTGGGAAGGAAAAATGGGATTTGGCTTTCCAACAATTCCCCTCAATGCCTGCTGAGCGACAGGCTTGCTGTGTGCACCAGGAGAAGGCAGAACGGCTCCTGACAAGGCGAGTTAAAAGGCTTATGTAGAGCATGTTACAGCAAAAACATCCTGTTAGGAAGATAACACTGTCATTTAAAATTGATGAAACTTTTATATAAGCCACTTGCTTTTCCCAGGAGCATGTCTGCCCCAAGCAGCAGGCTTTGGCAGCTCGCTGGCAGATGAGATGGAGCTGCCCTGGGGATGCACCCCAAATCCCTGCCAGTTGAAAGAGGAGATCTCCACTCTGCTGAGGACTCATTGGCTGCTCCTCCAGGATGGTGAGATCTTAAAAAGAAACTGTATTGGTCTCACCTGGAGCTGTGATGGCCAAAGACAGGCTGGGAGGGATATTGGTCTTCAACGCTTTCACTTGGGGATCAGTGAGGAAAATGGGAAGGAGCCTACTGGATGCTTTCCTGGAGAGGGTCCCCCTGACCCCTCCCCCCCCCCAAAAAAAGCCCCTATAAACCTAAGGAAAACTCCTGACACTTAAGGAGCAATGTGAAATACCTGGACTGCCTATTCTTTTATTAGCCATTTTACACATCCAAAGTGTCTGGATGTAAGACTTCTCCTTCTCCAGATCACCATAATAAAGAGACTGCAAAACATCTGCCAAATGTTATACTGCTTTACACTTTCTCCTGCTCACTGTGGCCAATGGCAATGTGACAGCTGGGAGGGAGCACGCTGCTCTGAGGGCCCTGGAGACATCGCCCTGCAGCCAGCATCGCTCACCCAGCAGAGTGTCTCCTTAAACTGAGATTATTTATTTATAGAGCAGAACCAGTAATTGAACATTATTATTAAGACTGTAAAGGGACGGTTTGAAGGCACTAAATGACTGTATGGGAAAACATTTACTGCAGAGCTGATGACCCAAAATATGTCACCAGTGAAGGATTAGGAAGCAGTCTCTCCTCCAGGTCTCTGCCTGTTTCTTTTTTAAAATCTGGCATTTTTCCTGCACAGATCTGAGCTGCAGACTTCCTGGAATCACTTCTCCTACATACAAGCCTTTGTGCACTGGAGATTATCAGATTATTGACTTTGGGATTCCTAATTATATCAACTTGACTAGTTGATGAATTGGAGGTGGATAGCATCGCAGCTGACGCAGTGCTGGGGGGTAGGCGATGACTAGCAGGAGTCATTTTCCTACAACAGCTATACAGGGAGAAAGATGAAATATATTCTCCTCCTGCTGAGAAATAAACCCTAAAGCAATTGTTCACTAATTGCTGGAGTTTAGTGTGCCCCCTTACAAATAAACAGCAGCACCACAAAGTGATCCTGTGCCTGTCCAGACCAGGTCTGCATGGAGGGGAAAGCCGAGGGATTAGGGAACATCTTGGAGTTTGGGGCTTGAAGAACTGCACATCTGGGGAACACTGTACATCTGCCCAAACATCAATCCCAGCAGAGCCTCTGTTTTAGTGTGCTAAAGTGACTGTCCCACACCAGGAGCCACTTGCAGACTGCGGGCAACACCAGGATGTGGTGGCAGTTGGGAAAGGGCACTTGGTGTGACCACACTGGAGCTGGGGACATGCAACCTCTCCAGATCTCAAGCAAAGCATCTCAGAGCTTTCACTTGGATATCAAGACCTAATGTTTCCAGGGTCTTCTGAAAGGAAGATGGAAATGCAGCAATAGTTGTCTTGGAGGAAAACCTTTGCATCAACAATTTTATATGGCTTTACATTGAGCTAAGTGAATGAGGCCCTTTCTTGTGCATGGCGTGTGGCGAGGAAGGCCATCGCTGGAACACACCTTGTCCTCTAGACCCCGAGGCCAGCAGGACCCACACAGTATGAACTGCCATGTTCCCAGCCACTGTCACCCACCTGGAGGAGACCAACCTGTTCCAAGACCTCCCTGCTTGGCTGGGGTCTTCACGGGGGCATTTGCAGCAGCAAGCCTCTGTTTTGCATTTCAGGACACCCCACGGAGTGCAGCCCTTGATGCTGGACAAAAAGACCTGACCCTGTTTTGGGCAGGAACCCTGGAGCATCCTCTGTTTACAGCACAGGATTTCAAATGTGAAGCATTAACTTCACATTTTTTAAATGAAAAAAACCCCAAAAAACTTAATTTGACTCTTAATGGAAAGATTTATGGAAATGAAATTGGGGTATTTTTAGTGAGTAAAGATCATGTTATAATAATTTGGTTCTACAATACTTTAATCCCAAGGAGACAATTTTCTTTCTTTTTCTTTGAAGAAGACTTTTATCTTTTTTATTCATCTTTCATTGATTATTCTAAAAATCCCATTTAGCTCCACCACATAATGGTATAGTAGTCTTTTCTCATTATATTTTAATAGAATAAAACCCAACTGTATATGAGAGGATTAGATAGCCATTCGTAGAGGTAAAGAACATTGTTCCTCCAGATGGTCAGACAAAATCTGTGTAATACCTTTCCTATTTATTAAGTTCAAAATGTAATGCAAGCTGATGAGATGTGCTTCATCCAGTATTTAATGGGTCAGCCATGAAGTTGAAAGCTAATGCTAAGGTTGGCAGCACGCATGGAAGAGTTAACAGGCAGAAAATAAAGACATATTTAGAGCATCTTGGACTCAGTGAAATGAAAAGTTGTCAGAAGACAAAGCTACTTACACAAGTGGGGCAGAGATGTTAAGCTCTTCCTGCCCCTCTAACCATTTGTCAAAGGTTCGAGATAATTGAAGGCCTGAGGGGTTTTTTAATTTATTGTAAAAATTGCTTTCTGCATGTGGACACTGACACACTGGCAACAAGTCTTCCATGAAGCAAAATGCACCAACACTTGCTGCAGACAGATTTAGCAGTACCTGGTCTAATTACTGGGTGTGCACTGCTTCATGCAGGAGGTATGGCAGAGCCATAGTTTCACTGCGTTTACAGCCTGAAGCCCTTTCTCCCCCCCAAGCTGTGGAGCAGTCTGGAAGTTCCAGCTCTTCTCTGCAGTCTCCACAACTCCACATTTGTACTCTCTTCTTTTAAGGACGTGGGAGCACAAGTTGGACAGATTTGTTTAGATTTGTGTATATATGATCCCTGAATAACTCATGCTGTGACATACATCACTTCAGCAGAGACATGCGCTCCTTTTTGGGCCTGAAAACTCTTCCGGTCTCAGACTGCTAGCAAAAAAGAACAACCATGATGGTCTCCATCAGGATCCACACCACAACCAAGCCCAAAGCATAGCAAGTGCCAGCCCAGGAGAGCGGCCACCCCTGGGCTATGTCACCCTTTCTTCTGCCCACCCAGCTGGCCCCCTGCATGCCCACATTGTTTCATGAGCTGCTTTGGCATCAATCAGTGTGAACAAAACACCAAGGAAAGCCATGGTCCAGTAAAGGAGAGTTTTTCTAAGAGGCCACGTTAATTCTTATTAACAGGTAAGGTTTGGCAGCCCAGCAAACACTCAGGTTTGTGCAGAAACAGGCTGATTAAATGGGATTTATTGTGTAAGAAGTGTAAACATTTAATTATAAAATAAAAAAGGTTGGGCAGCTGCTCATTTCCTTGCTTGCTTGGTGGGTTTAAAAGCATCTGGGTTTAAAATGCCCCACAGTATAACATAAATGCACACACAGAGTGTGAACTAAGTTATTAATGAGTAAGATTTACTCCCTCTAATAAACACAGGGATTATACATTACAGCTGAGTGACATCCACACATGGGAAGCACTCTGTGAAGGGAAAGTGCCCCCTGAACTTCATGTCACTAAAACCCCAACAATTGATACAGCGTCAAGGGCCCAGTGACAGGTAAGACATAGCTCCTCTGCTGCAAGCACTGGATAGCAGGGGACCACAAACCCAGACTAAAAACAGAGCATTATACATGATGTACACACTGCCCCAGGCTTGGGCTGGCACAAGTCACCTCTCACAGCCAGGCAGCCCATCCCCATCCACAGCTTTCCCAGCATCATCCCCCAGGCACCACTGAGAAGGTCGAGAGCCCTGGCAACACCATCTGATGGCTGCTGTAATCAATTCCTTATCTAATTCAGTCTTTGTTCTTTCCATTAGCCTCAGCTCCTTTCCCAGCACTACCTGGGAGACCGGAGTTCGGCTGGAGCATTTTCCAGCTCTGATGAGAGGTGGGAGCGCTCATCTGACCAGAAAACACTCCGGCAGCTCGGTCCCTGCAGTGTGGCACAGCACGGGGCCCAACAAAGCCCTCCGTGGGTCAGCACCAACTGAGAGTGATTGTTGCAGGAAAGGCTCCTGTCCTTCAATCACACTGTATTATTTATGACCTAATGATTGCTGATTGACTAGCAGGGATTATACGGGTTCTAAGATGTTTCTGGGTGAATGAAAGGGCATTAACCTCATTATTATCACGTCTGTGCTCATCAGAGGCCATTAGTAGCTTCCTCTCAGCTCTCTGTGCTGCTGTGTGCTGCTATTTGGTGTCATCTGCTGCCTCTCCACCCGCCTGCCCCACAGGCATGAACGCCGGCCTTCCGCTCTGTCTTCTTTCTCCAGAGGAGTCAAGGAAATAGATGGAAATTATTTATCTTGGGGAAAAAAACCCAGAAAACCTTTGGGATTAATAATCTGGCACAACAGTTTTTCCCTGTGAGGATCTGAGAGTGCTTTCAAGTTGCTAAGCATTGGGGTGTCCAAACCCTTCTCACACACCCAGCAGCACTCTTTCAGATGATGTCTGGTCATTTTTCCCCTTTTTTTCTGTCCCACAACACCCACATGAATGGGATCACTGGGAACCAAGGCTTTCGGAAAAGCACAGCTGGTTTTCTAGGCAACACATCTATAGAGCCTTGCAGGAACCGGCCAGCCCTGGCCCCCGAGGCTCCTTAGGGGTGTCTTTCATTAACTTGTCCATCGCAGATGTCCCCTTCTTGCTCCAGACCAAACCTCGCTCTGGTACCTTTTACAATGGAGGATGGCTGGAGCCCTCTGCACCAGAGCTCTGTCTGGTATCCCATGCAGTTGGGACCCAAACGCAGGACCTGTTGGATCATCTCAAAGCAATTTTGGATGGAAAATTCCACTGGAGCTTGCTCCAACGTCAGCACCCGCCTCTGTGCAAAAGGCTGGAAGAAGAATTTGCTTCTGGCTAACTATCAGCCCACGTGGTGAAATATAATTTCTTTTCTAATAATTAAAATGATGGGCTATAAATGAACGTTTGCTTTGCTGAGCTCTGGGAATTCACAGGGAACATTTTGAGCAAGAACCATTTTTAAAACTAAAATCTCCCTTTCCTCTTCCTTTCCGCCACTCCTCGTCTCCTCTGTCCCCGAGGTGCCATTGCTCTCCTTCCCCACACTTAAATCATAAAAAGCAACAACTCAACACGAACATTATTAGGAAATGCTAGCAACACTGTCCTTACATTGAAATTAAAAATATTCCTTATCTCGCTCGCTCTTGACATACTTCATCTGGGCATCCTAAGTTGTTCTGTTTCCTGTACATCCTCCCCCATACTGTGCTCCTCCACATCTCTTGCCTCTCTCTTATTCTTCTCATGCCCTTTCATTCACATTCCCTGAAATCTGCAGCCATACCTGCTTCTAAACACACAAAAAGATAACAAAAAATGGAAAAAAACCACCCCAAACCCTTGGCAAAAATCTTGCCTGAATGTTCTTCATTCTCTTCCTAGTTCAAAATACTTAATTCTGAAATAACCAGGCGTCTTTTCCTTTCTCCCAACTGCTAGCAGCTGCTGTACCTCTTCTGTGCCGCTCCCCAATGCACGTAAAATCCTCCCAGACCCCAGAAGAAAGCATGCCCTTATACAAAACCAATAATGCATCAATATCTTTTTGGCTGTTGCAATCATTGTACCTGCACTGCTGGAGAGGATTATTCAGCTTGTTTTTTTATCTGTAGATTCAGGCCTATGGAATAAAACCAGGGCCAATAAAATAAGGAAGCAAAGAAAACACAAGCAGAATGAAAAAAGCAATTGAACATGCTATAAATTCAGAATCAGGTGAAAGCTAATTATGGTCATGCTCACTAAAAAGACGAGGACACAGCAAGGGAGATAGACTTATTAATTATTTGTGTTATGGTAGCACTTAGAAGCCCCAATCCTTTATCTGGGACTAACTGTGCTATACATGGCAAACACTCAAATATATCTTTGGGTAATTGCACACAGTTTTAAGGAAAATGTGCAAATGCTCTGTTCTTTTCACCTTCAGTGGTTTCTGGTTTGTTAATGCTGTTAAAGGAATCCGAGTTCACCATCACTCTCATCCTGAGCAGCTCCTGGGGTTGTTCCATAAGTCCAAGAACAAATAATTCAGCATGAGGGCACCTGGCACCCATAGCTGGATTGGGGAAACCACAGCAAACCCTCCAAAACGGGCACAAGATACATCCATCGCCATGCCCATCCCCTGGCATGGTGGACAGAGCGCTCACTGTTGCTAACAGGGATGCTTCATCCTCATTGACTCTGTGCAAGTTTGATTGCTTTTCTAATTAAGATATATTTTATGGTAATCTACCAAGCCCCTTAGACTAAATCACTCAGTTAATCTGTTGTTAGTGCCCATATGTTTACAGCTTCCCAGCCTGCTGCAGCATATTTGCTTTGCCACGGCGCCGGGGAAGTTCAGTGACAGATCAGCCGCTGTGCAGCCATTCAGGTGGTGCAGAGCCCATCCACCCAGCCTGCGTGTGGCACAGACAGACAGACAGACAGTCCTGGCACCCAGCGGTTCGGAAAGGTGCAACACTGCAGATATGGCACCCCTGCTGATCATCTGCCTCCTTCTCTGTCTCCACAGAAGGGTGTGGAGCATCTTTCTCATTTTCCTTCCCCCCCCCCACCCCCTGTTCTTTTTTTCTTGTTTTTCTTCCAAAATAAGAGGTAGCACATGACAGGAGGGGACAGCTGTTGAATTTCACAGCATTGTCATGTGTCTAGCCCCAGAGCTCACTTATTGAGTAGTTTCACTGCAGGTTCAAGGGCTCTGAGTAGCCCTTTGAGTGAAGGACAACAGCCACATTTGCAAACCAAGGACAGGTAGAGTCGGACCCTCTGTCTGCACCGGACATGGAATTAAATAAAAACTGAGCAAGTGCTCCACAGTTCCACTCCTGGTGACCCTGCAAGGAGTGTGTGTCCCCAGCATCAGCCTCCCCTGCAGCCCAGACACTCCAATGAGTCCCTTCCAACTCCTTGGGGACTGGCACTATGCTACTGCACGCCCTGGAAAGAGGCTAGATCTCTCCTTCAGGCTTGCCTGGGCTCCTTAACAACCCCACATCCCACATACAGACACACATGTGCTGTGCTGGCAGGCAGCAGCTTCATCTCTTCATCTGACATCAGGCTGCCCACACTGGTTGTAGACAAAGGAGCAGGGATGTGTTGAGCAGGGCCGTGGCTCTTGCCGTCCCCGGTCCATGGCTCTCCTCACACCATTCTGCATGCCTGCATCCCATGGCAGTACCCAGGCAGGCAGAGCTCAGGCAAGGACCTGAGGACCCCAGTCCTGCTCAGGCTAGCTGGGTTGGGCCCCCAGCCCATCACACACAAATGTGTTGTATTCACGAGGGTGTACCATGCTACTATTTGAAACAACTTGTGCTCAGCTTGCTGCAGGAAAGAGAGCCCAAAGGCAAAATTTAGGAAAGACCAAACTCTAGGTCAATTTGCCATCTGCCATCATAAGTACAGGGAAATATTCCCTGGAAAAAAATAGTCGTATAATTGTACAGGAACTCCTAATGAAGAGTGACATTAGGAATAAAACACCACCTGCCATCACCAGCAGTGACAGGCAGCTGCTATCCAATATCACCACGAATACCTTTCCCCCTGTAGAGTGACTATTGATCTGAACAGGATTAACAGAGGTGAGGAAAGTACTCATTAAGTCTTCCAAAGACTTGGCTAAAAAAAGAGTATCAGGCATTCAGGAGGAGCCAGATATTTAAGAAATCAATTTTTAAAAGGAGTTTAAGGAATTTTTCTAGGAACTGTTTGAACTGCCAGAGCAGCCAGCAAGGAGACAGGTCTCAAAGGAAAAAAGCTCCCCAGGATCCAGGCACCCCTAAAACAATGCTTCAAACTCCTTTCAAACCCTGATGCACCTCCTGAAAAGGGATAGTGACTCCTCCATTCCACTGGCACAAATCTCAGTTTTTTAGCCATGAACTTGTCCCTGCACCAAGCCCTGGTTTGCTCACCAGCCTGAGGTCGTCTTGCAGACAGGATGTCATGTTGCCAAGGGGTGATGGAGGCTGCTCCAAGGTCTAAGAGGTGAGTGGTGGTTTGGCCTACCAGACTGGGGAGAAGTTGCCCGCAGACCTGCTGCCACTAGGTAGCTGGAGATGAAGGAGTACCACACATTGCAGTGCTAGGATGGTCAAAAGGCAGTGAATGGAAAACCATGAATGTGGAAGACTCTTGTACGTACAACATGAGTAGCAGGCCAAGCTCTCCTGTGTCCCCAAGTTTGTCTCAGTCATGTCCTGTAGAGACGTCACGTAGGGCTGAAGGGATAGTTTCTACTCAGCCACAAGCTCCTCTGCTGAGGGAAAGCCTTGCAGTGATGGACTTAACCACATTATTCACTTTGTACCTTACACTGCCTTGGCTGCTGACGACCTGCCTTTGTGGACAGAGGTGAGACCTCCCCCTGCCTGCAGTCAAACCAAACCCTGGCCACTGTTCCTCTTCAAAGCTTTTAAGATGAGCTCAACTGTCTTCCCTAATAAACCACATCCCAGCTTTCAGGGCAGTCTGGCACCCCTGCTATCTTTAGTTATGTGGCACAGAAACCCCAGGCCTTTAGTTTTGCGGAGTAGGAAGCAGGAATTTTGCTACTTGGTTCATGGTACCCAGCCCCTTCCCCTCCAGGGTCACTCAAATGAGTTCTTCAACCACTGTCTTTCTGCTCACCTGGAGGACACTGCACGGAGCCAGACACCAGGGGCTCAGCAAAGTTAGAAGCACCTAACGCTGTCCTCAGGCAAGCAGGATTATGCTTGGGACATGTGTGAGATGTGCACTGCTCAGACACCCATGCCTTCCACACCTGAGGAGCTCAGTGACTGTGAAAAAGACAATTATTGCTGCGTACCTGGTTCTCTAACACAGTGCCACATAGCACATGTTTTCTAACACTGCCGAGCATATACGTTCAAGGCTGGTGCAAATATATATGGAACTTATGAAACAGCCATCAGGAAAAAAAGAGAAGCCCCTGAACCCAGTGCCTATGGGCTACAACATCAGGAACGGGGTGCGGTGCAATGCCCTGTGCCTGGCTGGCTGACACGGGGTGCTGCGTGCCAGCACCGGCTCCTGCCAAGCCACGGCACAAGACCCCAGCAGAGCTCAGGAGCCTGCTGCAGAGGGGCACACTGCAAAACATTCCATTAGCTGCTCTTCAGGCTAGTACAACCATTTCATGGTGGGGAAAAAACCCCAACGAACAATTAAACCGGCCCAAATGACTAAGCAGTTATCGCCCATCTGAAATTTCTGTCTGGAAGAGTTTAGCTTCAACTGCCACACACAACACCCTTACCTTCTCCTGGGGGTTTTAATAAACCCAGTTACAGTCTTCTAACATCTTATTAAAGTACACTTCATATATCTATTAGCATACCCCGGTGTCAGGAGAGTAGGCAGATCATTCTGGGTCTGATATGCTGATTTCCTGAGCAGGTATGTGCTCAAGCGTGTTCTCACAGCAGCTCCAGCTTGTGCTACAGCTGGAGTTTATAAAGACTTCTGAAACACCAAAGCGATCGACTCCCACGGACACGATTCAAGTATGAAAGCATCAAAGTGCCAATAAATAAATTCATATCGTGCTGGAATTTCAAGCACTGATTATGTAGTCTGAAGGTATTACAGCCATACATGTTGTTTTCCTCAGCCATACAATTACAATCACTGTCTTGTACTGCCTGGAAAGCACACCAGGAGCTATGATGGGGAGAGATAAATAACTGCAACTCGCTGTTATTTACAGGTAACAAAGAGGTCTCCAAGTTAGCCGAGAGCGCTGAGGAATGAGGCTGCTGAGCTGTACAAAGCAGATGCAGGGAGCAGAAAGTCAGAGCAACAGTCTATTGACCTGTATTAATGATGTTACGCTCTGGAAAAAAAAAGCTGTTTTCTTAATTACTTTAAAGATTTTCTTTATTTCATTAATGCATTTTGATGAGGAGCATGTTGCTGCCAACCTGCCATACTTTAGATTGATCTTTCTAAGGTAATATGCAGCCAGATATTCATGCTTCAGCTCGATCAATATTAAACAGCTTTTAGTGATTTTTATTTTTTTTTAAATATCAAATATTGCTGCATTATTTTTGAGGCTCCTTTGATTTAAAATGCCAGAAAGAACATGATAAATCAGAATTCCTCTTCCCTTTAATCCTCACTGTTCACGTTTCTCCTGTAAAAATGAAGTGCAAAACAAGTTTCCAAAGCAGGCACCCCTCCTGCAAAGCAAAACATAAACTGAAAAATCCCAAAACCCATGGAACAGTTTGGCTCAGCACGAGAGTACAAAGAAATGAAACCTAAAAAACAATTTTGTGGGCTTCACAATTCCTATAAAACCCCACTTCTCCCCCAAACAGTACAGTTACACAAATAGAGATGCATGTAACTTACCGGAGCAAATATCACCATACACATTTACAAAAGGATTTATAATCCAACTTGCGTCTCCTGAAATAAAGCAAGGTTTGTCTCATACTAAAAATAAAGGCTCCCAAAAGCTTCTCACAGTAGAGAGAGAGAGAGGGAGGGAGGGAGGAAGGGAGGGAGGGAGAGGGAGCAAGCGAGCACCAGCTCCTTGCCTCGCTTTTTATGAAGCAAATAAGGAGAGCAAGAAAATCAATGCTGAGAGAAAGTGAGATGATATACCAATCAGGCAGCAGCCTCAGCCTTATTTGCAGAGGGATGGCAAAATGCTCATATTATTAGACAATGACTATACACAGCCTAAGTAGAGAAAGCGAATACTTTCCCCTCCATGAGAGGCTGATTGCTTTGTTGTGGTGCAGGTACCACCACAGCAGGCTGGGAGATGCAACCCCTTCCCATCACTAATGCAGCATCGCTGTGTTCCTTTTGCATGTTCCATAGGCAAGAAACAGTTCACAATTCTGGGCTAAAGTTTTACTAAGCTTAAGCTCTGGCACTTAGAGAGTGTCATCAGAGCAGCGTGTCTTCATTGCTGGGTTTGGGGGGTTTTGGGAGCCTGTTGTATTTCCAGATGCCTTTCAGAACATCTCAGAAATCTGCCCCACACCTACACAGCAAGAGGCCCATCCAGAAAGGGGAAGAGACCACTCACATCCCCCGTAATTTAATGCACGCTGAGCTCCTCCTGTGCTCAGAGACCTCCAAAGCATCTTATGGAACTTGAGCTTTTGCCCCTTTTTTTTGCATCAGAGAAAAGCCATCAGGAAACCTGTGGGTACCCTTGCACCAAAAGCAAAAACTTCTGTGCTGTTAATCCACCTAAACAAAGCCCTTTCCTGTGCCCCCATGTGTGTTGGAAGGGGGAGGAGAAGAAGGTAGCAGAAGGTAAGCTCATTGCCTCTGACATACAGGCACTCGCAAACAGGACACATGGGTGGCAAATGCACGCCATTTCTCTGGGAAGATGCCACATTTGCTCCCCCCAACACCCCCTGGCAGCTGTACAAAGACACAAACCCCACACCCTGTCACCACAAGCCTCCTCACGAGAGGAGCTTCAGGCTGGTCCCACATCTCCGCGCAGTGTGCAGGACTCACATTCAGAGCACAAAATGGATCCGCAGATCCCTCTCTGCAAGGCGCCCAGCTCTGCACTTACCCCTGAGCCTCTGCCACCACCAGCCCACCACTGTTTGGTGTAACCAACACTGTGAATTGTGCTCTACACTATTTATTTATCAGCCCTGGGTTTATCACTGGTTTGGCCTCTTTTCTACACGCCGCAGCGAATACATTCAAATACGTGTGACCCCACGGACAAGACACAAGGTGAACTTTCTATTTTATTTGGAGACAGAAGTTGCACACTGGTATACAGAAACACCTGCTGGGTGACAACAGTTCCCTGGGCAGCAAAACTGGAGCACAATGGCTTTTCCCCGGTTGTTTGGGATTTATGTTGTGCAAGGAGAGCTGGAATTCAGAGGGAAAATCCTGAAGACAAAACCAGAGACCGAATTCATGTGATAATTTAATCAAGCCATCCGAGGCTTGCACTTTTAACACAATCTGGGCACAGAAAAGACTCCTAACAGCGATTTACAGGCGCTGGGCCCCTTTCCCACGAGCAGGAACCACGTTGTCACGCTGACAGATGCCACCACTGACGACATGGCCCCATGTTTCCAACAGATACAGCCCGATGCTGGCTGATGCTGTAATGAGGAGGCATCGTGGTGCTGAGAGAGGCTGAAGCTCGGCTGCTCGGCGCATTTTAACATCCATGAAAGCTGCTGCCTGCTGCTGTGCACGCTACCTACGCGAGTCCCAGCCACAAAGATTAGACAACTCAGCGCTTCTGGTCTGCAGATCTGGGCAGTGTTTGCCTCCCACCACACCATAAGCAGCCCTTCAGTGCCTTACCCACGCAGGAACTGCACTCCGCAGCTGTGCTCACACCACACAGGCAGTGTCTCAGCATCTGCCTGGTTAGCATCGGCCAACACGCCTTCCTCGCCGAGGACAGAGCTCACACATCTCACTCCTCCTTCCTTGCCATCTCAGGAAAAGCCAGAGCAGCCCAGACAAGGCACGAAGGAGGTTTTGTAGGAATAATGCAGCCCTGAAGAGGAACACGAACCAAAAGCCAGCAATGGGCAAAGGTGATTGAGGACCACACAAAACTTACCACCTGCTGCCTCAGCACAAGGGGCAATGCTGGCTCTCCCACACCCCAGTCAGAGATCTTCTCCACCTGGGCTGCTCCCACACATTGGCAGGAGGATGGCAGGAGAAGGCTCAGCCTGCCTAAGCTCCTCTGCTGAGACATCTCATTGCTTGTGGTCTTTTTCATTGCATGCAGCTCTCCAGCTGGCACTGAAACTCAATGTATCTCATGGTGACCAGCCTTGCTGCAAGGTGTGACAGCAAGTGAAATGCAAACACCTCTCATTTTCATTTTCCAGTGAGATAATCTTTTTTTTTCCCCTTCCCACAGCTACACAACTGCTGTTACTTAAACTCACTAAAATCTTCTGAAAACTTTGAAAAACATTCACTCAAACAGTTTTGCAGAGGCACCCTTTGGAGCTGCTGTGTCTCAGCCCCCCCAAAACATGTGCCCACTTGGGCACTGGCATGGTACATGGGGGTGCAGGATGCAGTTTTAGCCAAAGCATGATGGGTTGCAGCTGGTGATGACCGATCCTTCAGACAACCCTGCAAAACAGACTCCACAGCACAAGGAGATCAAAGCCTGCCTTTTTTCCAAACCAGAGACACACCATGAATTCTGTAGATGGGGTCTAACATTGCTGAAAGAGGATGCGTCGGTGCTTGCTGACAAGGCAAAACACTTGTCGGGCTGTGGCAGACCCCGTAGCGCTGCAGCCTGGTGTTTTCCTCAGCTTTATTAGATTCCTTTGCAAAAAATTCAACTGAAAATACTGGACAGGGCACTCAGCAACACCAAGCATAAACTCAGCTGCCCTTAATGCCACATCTCTCTCTGTGCCTTACCACAGCTTTCCGCTTCTGATTTTTAAGTTGGTAGTTTCAAAGCCAACTGAAAAGCTTCATGGGATTTAAGCCCCAGTCTCCTCTAGATACTACTGAAAAGCTGTACACATCCAGCAGATTTCCACCAGCTTTGCCACATCACTCAAGGGCCTGAAGAGATTTAATCCCTGCCTGTTCACGGCCAGCGTAGCTAAAAGGGATGCAGTGACACCCGTAATGGCAAGGGCTGCAGCCTGGGCAGAGACCTCTCCTCCCCAGGTACAGCAGTAGTCACGGGACACATCTGCACGAGGACAGCTTGAGATGGGGCTGCTCTCCAGCCTCCCCACCACGCTTTGCTGTCCCTTCCCCCAGCCCACCACAGGGTCCCTAAAGCCCATGCAAGGAGAGCCCAAAAGCACCGGTCATGCTTAGACCCTCTTGTTCCCGTGTCGCTGTACTCTTAGTGTATTGGCTCACATTACCCTGTTCAGGTCTGCATGCACGTGTCACTTCCCATATCACACACTGCATGGTGGAGATGAAGTCGTATTGGTCCTGCCATGGAGGACCTGAGTCAGAGTTTTTCCAGCATCATGGTTCTGGGCTCTGCCCAAGGCTGCATCTGCTCCCACTTGGTATTTAATAGCAGCGGAGCATCCATCCCACCCGTGCTGCAGCGCAAACATTGGTCACAGCAGCAGTGGCTGTGTGAGCAGGCTGGAGCCTGGCAGAAGGGCTGCAGCCCCGGCTTGGGGAGAGGGGAATCAACCAACCTGGAGCTGCTGCTGCAAATAACTCGCCAGCCCAAGAAATACCAAGACAGGCTGCCTGTTTGCCAACAGAGATTTTCACATTTCCCTCTCAATCTTTATTTAAATTTGTGAGGACAGAAAATTAACGAAGTCTGAGATACATAACCGAAACCCATTTGTTTTTCTTGTGGAAATGGAATGTTTCCTAATGAACCTCCCCTCCCCCTGTGCCGTTCGGCTCTGGATGCAAATATTGCTGCGAGTTTATCAATCTGCGGCTTGTTTCACGCAGTTTGCAATGCTAATGAGTAAACCAATTTTGACATATTATGTAAGCCAGTTTCTGAAACAGAGATTCTTGGCAGGCCAAATGTAAACACAGACACCCTCTTGCATCCAATTTAAATGAGCATGTTTCTGAAAGCATGAAGGGCTTGATTCTGTTGACTTATTCCTGATTTACTCCAGTGAAAAAGTATTAAAAAAACAATAAAAAAAAAAAAAGAATGAAGAAAACCAACCAAAGCCCTTCAATCCAATTCAATTACTAGTGCAGCAGCAGCAATCTGCAAAACAGATCTAATTTTCTAACACAGAAATGTGCTGGAATAAGCTAATGCAAGGTGGTGACTCGGGCACTGTATGAGCATCAGCACAGCACACGATGGGGAGCACACATGCCATTACAGATGGACCTAACCAGGGAGAGGACAGCTCTCCTCTCCCTCATCCTCCCAAGCCAAATTTAGTTCCAGGTAGTGCCCCATGGCACCCAGAGGGTGACTCCTTTCAGCCTCCCTGCTCTTCCATCGTGGCTTTGCAGGAGAAGGATGTCCCCTACCTGGGCAGCAGGCAAAACCCAACGGCAGCACCAGGCATTTCAAGCCACAAGCCGTTCCTGCTCCAGTCACTTTGGGGGTGGTGGGAACCCAGGGCATGAGGGAATAGCTGTCTTAGCAGGCACTGAAGGTCTGCCCCACACCAGTGCACGGCCAGGGACCAAGATCCTATAAACCACTCACTACCTTATCCTCCTGGCCTCAAACTGTCCCCACCACCAAGATGCTTGGACACCCCAATTAATGGATTATGTCCAGTTTTGACAGACTATGATCTGAGTACCTGAACAGCACGTCGAAAAGCACATCTGTTGGATGGCAGGCTGCAATGACCAGCAGCGCACCTTCCAGCGGCACAGGGACAAGCTGAAGGTCGCAAGCTCAGAGGTAACGGTAGCAGAAAGGAGAAGGGATGCATTTCACAGGCCACTCAGAACAGATAAAAATCTACTAGAGATGAACAGGATGTATTAAAGTGAGGAAGGGCTGGAATCAAATCTTTCATTTGCACTTTTCCCAGTGCCATCTGGAACATTTGCATCTGCCAAAAGCACAGCGTATTTCTGTCGACAAGTGGAAGCAAATGGGGCAGCAGCATACCTGGAGGTGGCCTTTGTCCTGCTAATGGCTCTGGGCATCTCCAGAGCATTTAAAAACTAAAACACAAGAGTGAAGTTGAACTGCGATGTTCCTGCCATGGCAGAGGAAATGAGACATGCTCTGCTGCGAGGTCAGGTGTGCTGCTGCAGAGTGTATTTATTGCACATGTCAGAGGTCCCACAAGACACCGGAGCTGCAAAACACAACCTCACATTCAATCTCGTTCACCACATCAGGGTATTGTTAATCACACCTGGCTCTTTTACATCATAAAGGAAAGCAAGAGGAAGAATACTTTTAGCCTCCAAGTATATATCCCACCCTGAGCGTTCACTGATGATGAGAGCTCTTTCCTTTGTGCTGTGTAGTGCTTTCAAACCATGATCACAAGCGGCTGAAATGCCACACATTTGCTGGCTCATCAGGTTTTACCCTGTAAGTTTGGAAATACACAGTTGCTGAAGTAATTCAAGTTTTTATGGCATCAGAGAAAACTTACTGCTGTCTAGATGCAAAAGAAAAAAAGAGGATAGTGCTTGAAAGGAGGGCAGCTGATGAGCAAGCATCGCTTGGGATGTTAACATCAGGGAGATGAAATGCCTGTACAGCCCCAGCCTGCCGTCACGCCAGCGCACATGGCAGCACGGCGGGGCTGCGGGGGAGCAGCAAAGGTTGGGAAGAGGAGACACCCCGCAGACCTGAGGGACTGCGCAGGTTCTCGTCTGAACTAGTACAAGCACAGCTCTTTGCTAACCAAATTCCCCCCTCCCACCCCTCTGTCGCCATCCCCGCATGGAGCCTGAGGCAGGAGTGAAGCCCAAAGCCAGATCACTGCATCAACTCCCACCGCATCCCATCCCATCCCACCCCCCAAGGGAGGTGAGGGCAGCAATCACCTGGCACACAGACTGATGCACCACACCACTAACAGACTGTTTGCTCACACAGGCACAAGAATGCTTAATTTCTAACATCTCATTTTCACTGTGATTTTAAATGATTTGGAATAACTCCTGTGGTTTGAAGTCCAGCTGTTATTCAGCGTGAGTCAATCTGGAAAGCCCTCCCTGTCCATCCAAGCATCCCCTGGACTTCTGATGCTCAGTAGAGTGTTGCTGCCACCCCCTTATTCTTAGTGATTCCTGCATTTTTCAACATCAAGTCCTGTTTCTGCATCTTAAACACCAGATGCTAAAATCATATAAAATAATAACCCGAAGGTCAAATGTGCATGGACTGGATGATGAAAACAGCAAGGAATAAAAGAGAATCAGATTAATTCCTATTGTAATTTTTATAGCTATTTAACAGGAAGCATGAAAAAAATCTAATTACTGTCAACTGTAAGTTTCCAGCTACCCAGCCAGCAGAGCTCTGTTATTAAACTACTGTATAATTGCCTCTTTTACTCTGCTTCCCACAGAAGTTGTGTTATTTCACTCATAGTTAAACTCATAATATTGGCTTCATAACTAATCCTGTCAATCGAAATCCCCGGGGGTTGGTGTGAGGATAAAAATAGCTGAGAGTTGTTCCTTCCCTCAGGTTTTTTTTCCAGAGCCCGTTTCTGCAAGTACCAGGAGGCGGCTCTGCGGTGCCACAGGCTGCTGCACCCACTGCCAACACGTGAATGCCGCTCCCTCGGCTCACACAGGGCCCAGGAGAGGGATGGGTCTTTCAGCAGGGAACTCATCCGCCCCGTCCTGTCCATCCTGGATAAGATAAACCCTGTCTGCCTCTCCCTCCCAACACACGCAGCTCAGGTAAAGTCTGTGAGGTTGTCCAGT
Source organism: Porphyrio hochstetteri (assembly GCA_020800305.1). Lineage (NCBI taxonomy): Eukaryota > Metazoa > Chordata > Aves > Gruiformes > Rallidae > Porphyrio > Porphyrio hochstetteri. Next base: position 10,432,292 of record CM036916.1, on the reverse strand, counting down.
CCAATCTCCAAGCCCAGGTGTGACTGCCTACCCTGGGGCCTGCCACCACCAGAGTTCAGCTGACACAACGCTAAGGGATGCATGAAGATCATGGGTTTCGTCCTCCCCCGAACACCAACCACTAAGAAGGGCATCTCACGGACAAAACCACACCGAAATACCCAACTACATGTTCAAGCATCAAAGATACCCCCAAAACAAGCACAATTTATGCACTCACTCAGGAGACTACACAAAGCACCAGACTTTTACCCGTCCAAGTTTCCTGCCTGAACTCCTACTTTCTCCCTGTGCATTGGACTGCTGCTCCTCACTAACTCCTGGTATGAGCCTCTCCTGGAGACAGCGGTGGATTTACTGCAGAACACCCAGGCAGGGCGTCCTGCCAGAGCTTCACATAGCAGAACATCCTCCTTGTCTGGTGGGATGCTCCCCTTGCCCAGGACACAGTGTGCATAGTGGGGTCAAAACCACCGTTCAGCTCAGGTTTAGGACGAGGTGCTAGGGCTGAAAGCAGGGAGGGAAGATGCATTTAACCTCGTACCCAGACCTGCCATCCGTGTCTCTGTCTCTCTGGAGACAACAACCCTGTGCCGGGGTTGCTCTCTGGTGGGCACACACAGAAACTGCTGAGAGCTGGTGAGGAACAGATGGGAAACAACACGTTTCCCAAAGCCATATCCCAAAGTGAGGGCCGGAGTGCCCATGCCAGGAAGGAGCTGATGCCAGGGCTCCTCTACCCTGCTCAGCCACTGCTGGGCAGCCCTTGCTTTGCTTCACCTGAGGCTCACGGCCTGACACCACAAGGCATACCAGCACTTGAGAGGCATCCCGGGGTTACACAACCGCTCTGTGTGATCCCAGTGCCACCTTCTGCAGGAACACAGCTCCTCCATTCTTTGCTCCTTCCTCCTTCCCGCCATCACTTTGCTTTACTGGCTGGGACAAGAGGATGGATGTACTTTGATGCCATTGTTCGTGCTGGCACCGGGGTGCTCTCAGGGAAACCAGGAGAGCGCCCAGCAAGCCCAGCCTGGAGAGCTCCAGTGTTCCAGGAGCATGTCTCCCCAGGAGCCTCAACTCTGTGTATAGCTGCCTCCCAGGAGGCAGTCCTCACAGCTTGCAGACAGCAACACTACGAGAGGACACCCCACAGGACTGCCTTGGCTGACACAGCTCTCAGCAGCCCTTCAGACACGAAATAAACACAGCCTGATGCAGCCCTCGTTTTCTCACCCATGGTGTTTGTGCAAATGCAGCCCCAGGGTGATGGAGCTCCTCACCCAGAAAACTCCAGAGACCTAGAAAAACTGTGTTACAGCCAAAGCTACCCCTGGCAATGGCTCTGCCACTGAGGAGAGCCCACAGCCTCCACATCTGTGCCAGACACAGAAAGGATGAAGGAGAGAAGCACCAACCTATCAGGGCTGAAGCAAACCCATTAGTGCGACTGAGAACTATCTCTGTGTCCAAGTATAGGACGACAGGAGAAGAGTAAAGAACAAATGAGAGAAACTGGAGCTGCTGGGCACAGGAGCAGCAAAAACTCCCACAGGAGCAAGTGCTGGTGATGGCACAGCAGGCAGAGAAGCTCAGAGCACCAGCACAGAGAGGGTGGCAGGAGCCAGCATGCCTCCACTCTTTGGATGCTCAGCCAGGTCCCCAAGGAGAACATGGCAAAGCAATCACTCTTACAAGCACAAGCCTTAGTATCTAGATCAATGTCCTTGGGGTCTCATTCTTCAAAAACTTCTGGGGGCTCCTGATCTTCCTCCATCTCCCCCAGCCGCCGCTGCTTGTGGTGTGTTTCAGCTTGTCAGATCTTCATCCTCAAAGAAGAGGAACAAATGTCCCAGGCTATCCTGTGCTCCTCCTGACGGGCCACAATGCATCCTGACAACTTCCTGTCAACCAGCAGTAGATCCTTCAGGAGGGATCTGGAAGAGAGCACAGGCTGCATAAGCACTGGGTAAATCAAGGTCAGTCCAACTTTCAAATTACACAGTGGTCTGAGCCTGCAAAAAACTGAACAGGGTCTCACTATTCCCCAAAATAAAGTACTGTAGATAAAAGGGTGAAAATGTATTTCAAATTGACTTGTTGGCCAGGTGAAAAGAAAAGCAAGTGCATTCCTGCTTCCATAACATCTAATTAGCAGTGGGATTTTAGATGCAAAAGCAAAGCATTCATCTTGCCACCTACTTTTCATTTAATATAGTTCAATCAAAGAGGCCATCAACCTTCCTAAATGGAAGTAATTAAGGACTGCAAGGGCTGTTGTGTTTGTCTTTGAGAGTGGAGCCTTTCCTTTGGCAAATCTTATGCCACTGGATGCATTCAGCCCACCAAAAGTTTCCAGGCAGCTGTTAGCCCCAAGGCTTGTTTCCAGATGTGAGGGACCCCACTGCTGCAGCTCCCTGAGATCTGCAATCCTTCCCCTGCAACATGACTACATCCATTATGGGAGCAAAAGACAACTGCTTCTGGTGAGCACACACCATGCAACCAACACACCCATGTGCCTGGGTGTAGGGGAGTAGAGCTGTCTGCACACACCCATCTCATCATGTAGGACACTTGCATTTTGGTCCTGTGATAACTGAATATCTAGTCACAACTGGAGGAGCAGGTGGCCCCATGTGACAAGACCAGGGACCACTGAAGAACCTCCACATGAAGAAAGAACCTGGAGGAAGGCAAGGGTTTAGCCATTTGGTGAAAGATCACACCTCTCTAGTTGATGCCTAGGCAGATAGGGCAGGGCAAGACCAAGAGGGGGCTGTGCCACTGTGCTGGATATCTGTTTAGTTCTGAGAGACACCAACCACTGAATGTTATGAGTATCTTGTATGGTCTCAATGCTCAGAAAAATCAGACATGTCCCTGACAGCAAGTAACATAGCTGATGCAAAAAACAGGTAATAACTTACCTGAATCATCATCATCAGAGGTCTTCCAAACACCAGCTTCAGGAAGGTCAGGTGCTGAGGTACTGCATTTCCCCTGTGAACGAAGGGGAATGGTGCATCTTCACTGAAAGGGTTATCAAGGACTGGAACAGGCTGCCCTGGGAAGTGGTTGAGGCCCTGGAGGTATTTAGAAGATGGTGTAATGTGGTGCTTAGGGACACAGTTTACAGGTAGACTTGGCAGTTAGCTTAACAGTTGGACTCTATGATCTCAAGGATCTTTTCCAACCTAAATAATTCTATGATTCTATTTTCTGAGTTAGGCAGCCACACAAGTGCTTTAGGTGGACCTTCCCTGTGGATCACAGAAAGCTGTCCTTGTCCGACCATCAGAGGGTTTCTGTGCAAATCAGCCCATTGTCCTTTTGTGTATGTATAAGACTCAAGTATTTGTTATTATTTCTTGAAGTGAGGAACCCCCAGGAGCACTTGGCAGGTTTGCATGGGAGACAATGCTCCTGCACGGTGCATGCAAGCTCTCACCTATTGGTCTGAATCAGTCATTTCCAGTAAAGTGCTGCACAAAAGTCTGGGTGTCCAGTACATGCTGACTGGGAATTTATGCAAATTTATTCTACAAATAATCTTGACAAATAGTGCTAAAGGCAAATTTGAGCTGAGACTGTCTGAGATCGAAGGTGTTAGTTGGGTTATCAGACACAGTGGGTGGCATGTTAATGAGTTCACTTCTTAACTAGTGGGTATAAGTGAGAGGCTTGATCTACAACTGAAAGAAAAAACTGAAAGAAAAATTGAATTTAGAGCACAACAGCTATTGCTGAATAGATTTGCATGCGGGCACTTGTTTTATCACAATGCCTACATAAATATGCATGGAGCTGCTGTTTCAGAGTAGCCCTGTATATGGACAAGTCTGTACAATAATTTTCTGGTCTAGATATTAAAAACAACTGTCTGCAAATAATATAAGGTAATAGCCTTCTGCAAAATCACCGTTTCTATTCATTTTACTGGCATCACCTTTGTTTACCCGTGTAACATGGGGAATGGATGGGTGGAAAAAAAAAAATAAATTCTTAGTTATTTTCAAGACTGCTATCTCACAGTTAAGAAAATGTACCAGGAGATGGAAGAACAGGTGTAGGCCCCATCTCTGCCGTAGTCGATTTTTCCTTTGTAGAAAGGCAGGATGCATCTCGTGCACCAGGCACAAAGCATTTTCTCTTACTTTAACCAGCACTCATTTTTCCTGAGCAGTTACATCAAGCCACTTACAGTTCTTCACATCCTACTGTAGCTTTGTTTTACTGACATAGTCCTCAGGTGTTTTTTTTTTTAATTCCCTGGAAAAAAATTACCTTTCCTCTTCCTTAAAGTGATTAGAAATATCATTCACATTACCCTCTGGATGTGAATTGAGCTATTCCCAACAGCCACTCAAAAAATACATAATCACCATAATTACTGGTGGCATCTAATTAACATTCAACTTCCTCTCTACAGCAGCTACAGCTGGACAAACCCATTTATTTCAACCTAAAACTAATGCCCTCCTAATTATTTTCCGCTGCACTAAGCAGCCCACCTGTGTCCATCCTCACTGACATCTCTGCCTAGCACAGAGGGTAGAGTGAGCTAAGTGAGTATCCCTGCATACTTAGCCTGCCATGGGCCCACCAACAAATACCCCATGCAAACACTGGGATGTGCCCCCCACTAATCACACAGCTGCTGGCTCTGTTAGCCTCCTTGACCAAGGTCAGGGTGGGCATGCTGATGGCCTCAGACCCTGGTGCATCTCAGTGCTGGTCTCCAGGCTGGTGCAGACCCTTTGCCATCACCTTTGTTCTCCTGTGCCAGCCACTCTGTAGCAGCAACAGGATCAGAACCACTCAACTCAAACAATTTTTAAAATGTAGGCAGACAGGGATTAGGCAGATAAAGCCACCTGGCTTTATGAACTGCCCGGCATCAGGCATTCATTCTCAATAAACCAAAGTACATATAAATCCACAATACCTCAGTTGTTTCAGTCTACTAGTTCTTTATAGCTCTTTCTATCCTGATGCACTCATCAGGCAACTTTTTAATTCTCTTTTGTTCTCCAGACACACATCACCTCTCTTGGTAGGAAAGCAATGCCTGCTGCTGCCATCTAGATGAGCTCCAACTCATTAGCTCTCTGTTTCTTTCCAAAACCTGGCTGAAAACTTTTCTCTTTAGCTCATGCCTCTATATTTTCCTCTCTCTTTGCTATTATCTCACTAATTATATTATTTCACCCTGTAACGACTGTAGCACTTGTAGGAACGATGCTCTGCAAAATTACCTTGTATTTGCATTTGAGCTTTCCTCATTACATTGCCTAGATATACAAAGGGGGGTGAGAAGAGAACTGACAGTTACCCAGGGAAGCTCTGGCTGAACTTCTCCTGAACTCCGGAATTACTCATGTCTCCCTAATTCCCTTCTCTCCCACTTCCATTTGTCATCTTTGGTGCAAATGAAAAGGTGCAGGCACTAGAAGGTCTCTGCTCAGCCCAGCCACCTAAGGTCACAAAACCCACAGTGACAGTAATATTTACCCCCAGGCAAATTTGGGTAAGACAGGCTAAGGAAGCTCAAGATCTATGGGGAGAAGAAAGGAGCTCAGACAGCGTGATCTCATAGGCTTCATTTGCTTCAGAGGTCAGTGAGAAAAATACAGAGTCGTCATGGATGGCCCGAGTTTCAAGGATAAAAAGAAATAAAAAAATAATCAGGGCATGCAGATTGGTGGGCTATTTATGCAATAGTCAAGTAGTTACAGTTTTGATGCCAACATAAGAGCTGAAAACCCCAGTTAAGCTCAGAAATTCAGCATCTTTAAACTCTGCATGAATTTCGCCTCCCCATCACCACTTGCTGAGTGGTAAAGTGCCTCCAAATTGAATTGTCCTGCCCTCCCCAAACAAATTTCCAGCTCCACAAAAGATAATATCATCTTGGGAGCTAGCTTGTGAAACGCTTTAGATAAGGCCATAAGCAGATGATCAAACTTTATGAAAATGCCCTAGCTCTTATCAGGGCAAATCAAGCTAAGAAGCATCAGAAAATTGAAGTCTCGGCATTTCATAAATCAAAGAGCTGCCTATGTGCTCCGCTGGTTATCCAGGAGCACTTGCATTTGAAGGGCTAATTGCAAACCAGGATATTTTCCCTTGCTATTTTTCCAGAAGAGAACTTAACAGAATTACCACAATGATGCTACTCTCCAGCCAGCAAAACATGGTTAACTTTGCCCTGGTGAACTACCTGCATTTCATTTACCTTCCCGATGCAGCCCAGGTTTGCAGACACCTGGGTTTGGGGCAGCTCTGCAGGTACCAGCAGCTCACCCCACATGCTGCCCTGTGTCCCACCACCATCTGTCTGGGCTAAAACCTCCCACCGCACATCAGTTCTCCTGGGAAAGGCACCCAAAAACATCAGCAAGGAGAGTCCTTGCCAACCCCAGAGCTCCACAACCAGCCTGGCAGGGGATGAGGTGTGATAGTGTCCGGTGCAGCGCAGCTGCCTTGCAGCTTCACCACGACGAGGACTCAGCAGTGCCAGCATCCAGCATGGCACCTCACACATTCAGCAGGCTTGGATGCTTCATGCATGCTTCCACAGCCAAAGGGGAGATGTGGCCTCTGACAGAGGTGGTGCTGTCAAGTCACGTGCCATTTGTTGATCGAAAGAGCAGGCAGGCGCTTTTTTGAAGGCAGGGGCTGGCAGTGCTATGAAATTGGAGTAAAACACATCAGAGCAGAGCAAAGCATGAAGCATTAAATCCCAGCAGTCTCCGCTGCCCCTGGCTAGCACCAGCAGCTCGGCATTTCAGCTGATCAGACTTGGGTCTGCAGGGCTCCTCTGACACACTCTGCCAGCACACGCCAAGCCTGGTCCCTCTGTGCTTGCCCGCTTTAATTGCCAATGAAGCGGAAGGAAACCAGCTCTTCCCTTCCTCTTGGATTATCCCCGGACACGGCACGCCCTGTGCAATGCCCCACTGTGCAACCCTCGCTTCTCTGGATGCGGCAACTCATTAGTGAGCACTAGGGCTAGGGAAGCCCCACAGAGCTGCCTTTCCAGCCCTCACCACTGAGGCTTCCCTAGGTTCTGTAAGATGTTGTGTGCACACATACGCTACCTCTGCAAGTCCCCTCAGCTGGGGCAGCGGGGGAATTGGGGTGGGGGTGGTATTTACTTTTACAAAACTTCCAGAAATGCAGTCACTTTGAAGCCACACCACACCATCCCATCAGGGGACATCCCATCAGGGGATGGTGAAGCTGGCCAGCAGGTTCAAAATATACTTGTACACCTGGCAGGGAGGCAGCCCCCACACAAGCTGAGTCACAGCCAAATTATTTCAGCTGATGCTTAAAGAGAGGACTTACAGACAATAAAACAAACATCCCCTTCGAACTGACCACCCCCTCCAAAGCCAAAGTGATAGGTAGCAACCTATCACTTCAAACCTCAGCTAGCACTCGCCTGCATTCCTAATTGCTTTTTGTTTCCTCTTGAGGCAATTAACTTCATACCCACCCTCTGACACCCTCTCACTCCAAAAAGCGGTTCCTGTTTTACTGGCACAGGGGTCTGCATTTGGAGCTCAGGCTTCAGTACCTATTCCCTTTGCTCTGTAAGGCTCTGCATGGGTTTGTGTCTGGGCATGTGGTTTGCTTCACCCTGATGAATTCATTATTTATGGGGCTGAAAGAGCAAAGCTGCTGAAACGGTTGTTCATCATTTAGCTCTTCTACATGTCTCTTGCAGGCATAACAAATGTTATGGGAAAGGAAAAGTCAGACTCGATGGGGTTGCTTGAGTGAAAATACAGAAATGAACTTGCAGATGCTGTGCAGAATGTATGCCAACATGTGCCACGCTTCCCTGCCGCCCACAGGGCTAAAGTTCTCCTACCTGGTCTCTGCCAGGTCCCAGTCATTCCCAGTTCCCCCGGCACGGTGCCCAGAGCAGCCCCAGCCTGGCACAGAGCAGTGAGCTGCAAGGGATGTTCGGGGTGAGGCAGGATCCCAGAATCCCAGATTTGTTCGGTTTTCACAGATTTGGCAAACGGCACTAGAGGGCAGAGCTGGTTACCCTCAGCATATCTGAGACAAGGGAAAAAAATCCATGACTTCAAAGCAGCTTCTCAATTCTCCACAGTCCCGTCCAATATCAAATGCCTGTTAATATTCAAAAGTCATCCAGCGTATTTCCACTTAGAAGCAACAAGCCCAGGCATTAACGAGCCAGCTGAGAGCCTGCACTTCCAATCTTAAATACACTCAAAGCAAGGAAGACCACCAGGTGTGGGACAGCCTCCTGCCAAGGCAGCAGCAGCACTGCCAGCCAGGGCCAGCCCCAGCCTCTTGCAACCCAGAGTGCAGAGGGCAATAGGAATAACATCTGCAGCAGGGAAAGAAGGAAGCTTGCCTTCTTCCCATCACAGAAAATCTGATAATGCCTTGATAAAAAGGCTTTCCTCATTAGGAAGCTTTGATCACAGAGACCTTGAATTATGGGGTTGCACAGGTGCCCCAGCTCACTGTGAAGGACCTCAAGAGATTATGGATAAAGCAAACAAACAAAGAAAAAGCTTCCAAACAGGCAAAACCTTCCAGGCTTTGTTCAACTTTGGCTTTGAGCAGATGACCATAGCCCATGGGATCCCCTGTAGCTGGGCAAGCAGGACTACACCACTACACCTACAGCGGCATCTATGTTCAACATCATCAGCCACCACCATGCCTGCCAGATCTTAGCTTGCTGCACCTTGCTCAGGAGGGCTGGGAGGGGCCATGATTTCCAAACCTGACACATCTGAGCTGTTACATGAGGAGGTTTTTGGATGGTTTACATTTGCTAACTTTGATATTGCACTTCGCTGCAGTGCTCTAGGTACTGACAGCTCCCTTGGACAAGGATGCTGGTGCTGAGAAACCCACTCCAAACCACTCACAAATCCTTCTCTTCTTATTTCCCCAGTGCACGCCGTGTGCTTTTCTTTATTATTAGCAAAATAAGTCATGCTGCAGGGCTGCCTACTGCTGGGTAGGAAAGCAAAGGAGTCTGGTGTCAGAAAGTCACTGTTTGTTCCAAGACCCAAGGAACTTGTTCATAAAGTACCACACCACGATGTAGCCAAGCACCCAGCTCCGCTGCCTACGATGGCACTTCATAAGAAAACCTCTCCTGAGAGTGGAAGGAAAAGGCCTGCAAAATATAACTCAGAGCACAGAGCATTAATGGCTTAGGCAACAGCACAGAATAGCTCTGGCTGTCTTGACAGCATGGGAAGAAAGTCTACTGTTAATATTTAAAGAGAAGGAAGGAAGAAAAGAAATAATAATTATATTGGTTTCAGGTCTTAGTCACATTTTGCCCCTTACCACAGCTAGTTCATTCCACATCTCTTCCTCCTGGGTACACCCTGCATCTCCTTCCTTGCAGATGAAAGTCAACACGTTGACTTATTTTCAAGCAGAATCTGCTTTCTGTGTCATCACAGTAAAGAGGGTTGGAAGAAGCCTCCGAGCAGAGGCCACACAACCCATCGCCTTGCCCGAGGCAGGGTCAGCTCTGTCCTTTCTGGCAGATGTTTGTCTAACTTCTGACCCCCAGTGACTGCAACTCCGTAAGTTCCCAAGGCAACTCTATTCCAGTGCTCCTCCATCCTCATCTTAAAATTATCTACCCTTAATATCACTTATTTTCATTCCAGCCACCACAGACATAGAGAATTGCCCATCCCTTTCCCTTCTGCAGCACCAGGACAACTCAAACAGAACGATCTCACCTCCCTGCAGTTTTCTGTTCTTGAGAGTAAGCAGCCTTAGTCCCACAACTTTTCTTCCCACAGCCTCTACTCTCAGCTCATTTTTGCAGTACCTTTCTGGACTCTGTTTCCTCAATCATCTCTTCCTTTGAGGATGAAGCCTGAAGCAGGATGCTTTCCCAAGGTCTAATCTGCACAGAGTAAAGCAGTACCTCCTCATTAGCCCTCCCAGTTTGCTAAGACCCCCTGCCTAATTGGCTGCTTTGCAACAGCATACCTGTTACTACCAGTCTATGAAGCATCACATCACAACCAAACCCTTTCCTCAAAACTCACCTCCCTGAAGGATGCTCCCACAAAGTCAGATGGCTGCAGGTACTTTCTCAGCAGCAAAGTCATCCCATAAGTTCTTTTAAGAAGCAGCTTATCCCTTTCCACTAGCTACATAAAAAAGCTGTCAGACTGCAGAGCACAATTTAGTTATCCTAAAATCTCTCAATCTCCTTGCTCACTGGTCATTTAGGCTTCCCTCATGCATATTTCCTCCCACCCCACATATCTCTGCACAGAAGCTGCTTGCTCACATGCTGCAGAGAAATCCAAGTGCAAGGACCAGGCAGACCTGACTTGCACAAGCACATCACCTTTCATCTCACAACTGCACCAGCCAAATCTGCCACATGCTCTCCCCTCCTCCCTTAAAAGCAATGGCTGAAGGAGGCTCTGCAGATGTGGCTAACGATGGTCTCAAACTTTCAGCCTGGCTGACTTGAGCTCACCTGCACTGACTCAGGCATTCAGGGTCCGGTGGTTTTACTTCATGCTGACAAATCCCAAAACGCACAGAGGTGTGACTGGGCTCCTCCTGAGCTCATCACTCACTGCTTGCTCTTCTCTCCCTTGCCACCCAGCTCCCCTAAGAGGCTGGGCACAGCACAGGCAGCTTTGGGTTCCTGCAAAACTCGAGCAATGTTTAGATGTGCAGACAAACTTCCTTTGCTCCTTTCTGTGCACTGACCAGTTTGCCATGTAGTTATCTTTAAATGGAGTTGGGCAGAGCACTGAGATGGATACTGTCCCTGTTCCACAATAAATTACCTGCAAATTACTCCTGGAAAGCAGCAGTAGTATACTAATATCAGACACCTTTCTTTCACCAGCTGCACGGTTATCCCTCTAACCGTGGCTGTGGTTGTCACGTACTGTGGTGGTGGAGCACTGTGCTGGGCTCATTTAACTTACACCTTATCTCCAGGTCTGCTGCAAAGTCTCACCGTCAATCTGAAAAGATGACTTCATTTATTCACAGAAGCTGACCCTGAATTACAGATCAGTCAGGGGAAAAGAAGCTTATGAAAAATCAAAAGTCATAAACTGTATATGGATATGAGTAACAAGAGCCAAGATAAAATGACTTCTCCCTCCCAAGGAGAACACAGAACACTAGCACCGCTGCATAACATGAAATTAAGACAGACAAGGTGCAACATCATTCCCAAGATGACATTCCATTCCTCTAATGTTAATGACCAAGACTGAGCCCGGTTCCAGCCACCCTCCAGGTTTTTAGCACATAGCAGTTCTTGACTGTAGCCCAAGTGTACCTGCCAAACCTGCTTGTATGCATTTGTGGCAACTCACATGGTGGTTGTGCAACATGGTATCTGATTTGCACATGCAAATTCTCATTAAAATAATGAATACACAATTAGCTTAGACAATTTTTCAGTGTGTGCTCAGGAGCTGTTTGACAATATACCCATGCTAAGTGTAAAGCACCCTTTTTGTCACTGCAAAACTGTGGCCTGCCATGGGATTATAAATAAAACACATACAAATTAGCATCTCGGGAGTATGAGCCATGAAAGCTGCCTCTGTCATCTCTTTGCTTCACACCTGCAGCTCACTACTTCTTCTCTCTCATGGCTGCCAAGTCTTCTTGAAGACTTATCTCATCAGTTAGGGAAAAAGGAAAGGATTAAAGAGTATTGGATGTGACATTTAAAAACCTGCGAATTACCTTGTAGCTGCAAATCCATATAATTACCAAACCCATTTTCTCCATTTCGATCATGCAAGTATTGTTAAATTCAGGAATACCAGCTTTAATAAAAACATGTTCCATATGAAAGAAAAAAAAAAAAGAGTCACTTTATTTGTAATGTAACTATTTGATTCTCTTCTCAAATATTTGCATGGTTTCGTTTAATTTTGTAGAAGCTGAAAACGGAGACGGAGATCAAAGAGACTGATTTCACCAGAGAGGATAGGTTTTATAGAGCTCTGAAAAGTTCTACCATCGCCTGAAGATGCTTTAATGCAGGAAAGATCTTTACATTTCCAGACTGCCAGCTTCAGTCAAGACTGAAGTCAAGATGAGTTCTTACCTGAACCGTGACTCGGACACCCAGTTTGGAGGCGACATCTTCTTGTTCATACTAGGTAATTTGAGGCAGGCTTAGGAATGTTTGTATCAGCCAGGTCACTTACACCAGGGCTCCTGTTTTTGATTAACTCAATCTGTAAGTATTTCACTGCACCCCAAGAAGGTAAGAGTGGGAAATAAGGAAAAAAACCCCTTTAGGCCTATGTTTATTTCAGCCAGTCATGCAGCATTAAACTATTTTATTCAATGTTCTTGTTTCTAACTAGAGTTTGCTGGGCTCCTCTGTGTACGCAACAGAATTGAGTAACATCCTGCAGTACATGACTTCAGACACACACAGGCTTAAACGAGGCTTTGTAGACAGTGATGCTCAGGGGTGTCACAATGAGTGATCCGTTCAGCTTCGGGGGAGTTGATACCATGACTAAAACTAGTGGCATCAAAGCCAACCAGAAGTCAGACTCTACCCTCACTTTTACATCCATTAAGCACTGGGATGTGATGGGGGAAACAGGCCATTACTCATACGGCATATATTTTCAGGCAGCCCACTGAAATAACCACAGCACTGCAAAATTAATTATAGGTATTTCTTTTTTAAAACCATCATCAAAAAAACCCGCAAAACCCTCCCTGAAAACGGCCTATCATGTTCTCCCAGCCCACAGCTAAGGCGCTCTGCTGCCAGCACGTTCTCACATTAACGCAGGGGAGGGAAATGCAGTTCCCACAGGGGATGATGCTGCGTGTGGCCCAACCTGGGGCCACGTATCCACACACTGGGAAAAATATCTGGCTGCTTCAGCACTGGATTTCCTTGTTATCTCTGGAGCTTGATTATTCTGGAAGGGCAGAGTTCAGTCACTACCCACACCAAGCTGGTGTGGCTGTAGTCTTCAAGATACATACTTATATTTATATCTATATTTATAAAGCACCTATCGCCATATTGATAAACATTCTTTGGAACCACTCTGACTGCAGAGGTAAGAACAGCAGTCAGCCTGACAGTACCTATTAACAAAATAGAGCAAAGGAATTTTACTCTCTCCCCATTGCTGAGGTTTGGACCCAGGAAAGGCCCAGAGGCATTCAAACTGCCCTATGCAGGACTCCTGGGAAAGCTGGCTTTGCTATGGGTGGGGTTTATTTTGGTGCCAGCCTGCTCCAGTGTGAGAGCTCCCCCGGGAGTGCTCTGTGGGGTTGGACAGAGGCACAGCCAAAGCTCACTGCTCCATGGGAAAGCCGTCCTAGAGACACTTCCTGCAGAGGAGTTTGTGCAGAAATCTCACACGCTATGAAAGCTTGCAGTTCTCAACCACATCAACCTCTCTTTGAAGAGGTTTTGAATTAAAAACCCCCAAAAATCTTGTTCGTTCTCCAGCTCTCCATTCCCCCCCCAGGTATTTGGCAGCCCCCTGACCTGGCGGATACCCCCAGACAACACGCCAGGGCTGGCTCTGCTGTAGGGGCTCCCTAAACCCAGGCTGCATCCAGTCAGGTGCACAGCCATTCATTGAAGGAGATCCAACTCCACCAACAGAGATGACACTGAGCCAGTGGTAAGCAAGGGGTTCCTCAAGAGTCATCAGTCTTCTCTTCCACACACCCACCTCGTTCTCCCCAGGTTTCATCTCAAGTAGCACAGAAGTTCCATTAACCCTGGTCCCAGCTCGGTGCCTATGGAGATAGTGTTGGACCAGAGCTTCCTGGGGGAAGGTCAGGGTGGATGTATCACCTGGGGCACAGGCCAGCATGGTTTGAAGGAGATGGGATACAAATAAAAAGAGCACAGGTTACATCTCGTACAGAGCTTAGAGCAAGTCATAACCTAACATGAGTATTTAGTGACCTTGTCGTTGCCATAATCCCAGCAAAGTCACAGCTGAGTCCTTATGGTGCTTTGATTTTAAAGCTCAATCCTTGTAAACAAGCTAGCTACAAGTACAGACAAAGGATACAGATAAAAGCAGTGGGAGGTTTTTCCTCTGCAAGAGCAGAAAACAATTTGTCTTGAAAAAAAACAAATCACAAAACTAGGCTTCTTTTTAAACAATTTCCTTCCAAAATTTTGGGGATATCACTTCCCCTTGAACTTGATTTGAAAGCAGACGTTACATTTGGGTTAAATTAAAATTTGACTGTCACTGAAGACAGAACCAACTGGGTGTAACAACCTCCCAGATTTTTGTTGATGCGGTGATGAAACACAAATATTTATGAGTTGAACACTGCCTCCAGCATCATTCAGAGAGTCCTTTTTTGCTCCAACCACCGTGTCAGGATTACAAGAGGAGGCTTGCAATGGATAAGCCCTTCACCTTAGCCCTCTGAGTAAGGTGAACAGCAGTAGCTGTACTTTATCACTGTGTGTATCTCTTCTACATCAGTGTTAGGCAAAGGCAAACAAAAACGTGAGATGGGGTAATACTGCTCAATAAAGAAATAATGAAAAATCTGGAGGCAACTTTGAAGTGAAGAATCAAACTGCTGTACAGAAATATGCAAAAGAAAGCCTGAATATATCACGGCAACAAGGCTGGTGCATTAAAAGGAAGAGCCTTGAGCTCCGCATAGAGGACGAGAAGAGCTCCTCTTTTACAGCTGGGGCACAAGAAGAAACTGCTTGCCAGTATGTCCCAAAGTCATGGGACCCAAGTATGACCCAGCCAAGAACCGAGTCCAGATTTCTCGGTGGCAGACTAGCATTATGAACACATCCTTCCTATCAAAGAAGGCTGGAAGAAATGCCCTGGAAGTACAAATCAATACAAGAAAATTAAGGCTAACTAATTAAGAAAATATTCCTCCATGCCTATGAAATCTATTACTACAGGTCAAGAGGAATTTGTCTCATTGCCTCATAAATGTCTTCTGTGCCTTACACTTCTCAGCAATGCATTGGCAGAGGTTGAAAGGGGATGTGGAAATATGGCCATCGCAGCACAGTGCCAAGCAGTCACCTCAGGGCATCCTCCATGGGGTAAAGAGGAATGGGCATCTGGGGTCAGCCCACAGATCCACCTAGCTCAATGTACAGCTGAGACACAACCAGTGCCAGCTAACGCCTTAGGAAAAAGGTGGGGGGGAGTGGGAGAAGCAGGGCATGCACAAACCAGTTCTCACTTTCCCCACTTCTATCCATGAGTGGGTTAAGGACCTGCAGAGCTGGAAACCATCTGCTTAAAAAAACATTTTTTTCTCTTCATTCAATCTCCCTGCTCCTTTTTGCTTTTCGCTTTCATGCCATTATCATGGAGTAAATCCTACCACTTCACTCAAGTTCCCTTGAATAAAGAGCTACTCATTTACTTCAGACTCAGCTGTTTAAGACTGTTCACCCACTGACTGCTATTAGATACCTGGCTGTACCCAAGTCACACATCTGAGTTCAGAAACTGGAGCATTTGTTTTCTGTAGCATTTCTTCCACAGGTGCAGCAGCACCATTGTGTGGTTATGTTGCCACATCGATCTCCTTCATAGCATGTTACTCCCGTGAAACAAATGTTAATAAGTAAGTAATTAGGGGTACTGAAGCACTGTTTTCCTTTTAAGAGGGTAACAGTTTGCCATCACAGGACACACTGGGAGCAGGTAGGCTGGATAAAGCCCTGCCAGGCACAGTTTAGGCTGAACCTATCTTGGGGCAGGAGAATGAGTGAAATGAACTCTTGAGATCAAAAAGGATGTGAAACAGATGAATTAGATGGAAAAATGATTATTCATTGGATGGACAAAATCGAGCAATTTATTATCTTTCTATTCCTCTAAGTGAGAGAAGATCCTATAAAGCCAAGTGTGGTCACGTTGCTGTGGAAAGAACTGCCCATATCAAGGATCCTATTCCCAAATCCAGTCTGTGTCACATCCCTACTCTTACATAATGTTCACAGAGGAAGAGCAGTTACAAACCTGTTAGGAAAATGATTTACTTAGTATCTACCATGGTACAACCTCCAGTGTGTCCTCAGAGGGCTGTGGAAGAATATAGCAGCCCAGAAACCAGAATTGGGCCAGTTACTAAGTTCAAACAACGTGTTAATTAAGGAAAAAACCCTCCAAACCCTTAGGAGGGTCAGAGGAAAACCACTTCCCCGATACGCCAGGTTGGTTCAATATCCAACTGCCAGAAATGCCCTGAAATAAGAACAAGTGCTGTGCTCTTGCCTAGGACTGAGCAGGACAGAGCAGGACTCAGCTTTTGTTTCCTGTCCAGGTCCCTTCTCCACACGGATAAGGAAGGTACAGCTGCGACCTCAAGAAAACGTAAGTAAGAAACCTCACCTTAAACTAACAGAGGGAGATTCCAGCTTGACATAAAGGGGAGAACTGAAGGTTACTTGAGATGCTGAACAAACCCCCCTTTACAATCACCACGCTGCTTTTGCCCATTTATCAGTCTGCAGTTTTGTTCTGCTTTCATCAACAAGAACTTGCTATCAAACACATCGCTGTGTGTATCTATCTGAGTGATGATGTATGAACCTGAAGGCTGGAGTGTGTGGCAGAGCTGTGCTTCACATCTGGGTTGGCTGCTGGGCTCAGTACTGCCCAGCCCACAATCTCACAGAGGTGCCTGACATCAGTCTCCCTGCAAGATTCACGGGCAAGGGAAGGGGTGCAGCACTCAGGAGAGGAACAGGAATTTTCTGATCATCGGCAATGGGAAGGAAATGTGTTTGACATACCACAGGGCAGCAGGGAGTGTGCCTGTAAAGCCCAGGAGTTTGTCACAGTTGCCTAAACAAACAGAGAACAGAAAACAGATGCTTTGCCTTAAATTCTACTGTGAGGGAGCATCACTTGTGTGCTCACTGAAAAAAACACACGAAGATGCTTGTAATAACTATGGAGACTACAGAAATGAAACTATACAGTACTGAGGGACCCAGGGAAAAATATTTTCAATTATCACTCCCTTAACCTGAATCAATATGTAATACCCAGAGGCAAGTTTCCCAAGGTGTGAGGGACCCAGGGAAAAATATTTTCAATTATCACTCCCTTAACCTGAATCAATATGTAATACCCAGAGGCAAGTTTCCCAAGGTGTGAGTGTGCAATTACCCACAGGAATTCTGCAGTGCCAGCCTGACTTCAGGGAGCATCTCCCCAGGTGCCTCTTCAACAGCCATGAAAAGCTGGCAATGCAGAGAGGCACTTGCCCTAAAAAGCTCTTGGAAATGAGGAAATTATGGCAGAGAGTTTTTGAAGGGCTGGGATGTGGGCAGTGCCATTGGAGGGGAAGCCATGCCAACCATCAGACCATGGTGGCAGGAAATGCACCCCACAGATCGCCAGTCCCTGGCTGGGGACAGTCCTGCTTGCACCCACCTTCGACCTGCCGGGAAAAGCAGCAGCAAGCAAGAAACAGCTGCAGTGATGCCTTCCTTGCCATGGACTTTTAAAGTAGCTTCTTCCACTTATTTCTAACTTTTCTGACTCTCCAGCTGCGCCCAGAGCAAGGTGCTTTTGGCACACACAGAGCGCTCAGTGTGGGATAATTTGCTATACCCACATCTCTATGAGGCAGCCTTCTTTTGCATCCCTCTGGCACTGCAGACAACTGGTTAATTTAATAGCTCGGAGCACCAAGAAGCACAGAAAATCATGTAAAGAAAAAAAAGCAATCAAGGGAAGGCTCCTAAGTGAGTTGCAGTGCCACTGCTGTCAGGGAAAGCTGCAGTCACCACAGGTCCCCTGAAGGACAGACACTGAAGGAGCTCTCAGCAAACATTTCTCATGTCACTTCCACTGTGGAGTTATCCTCCAGCCTCCATCTATGCTGGCTGTATACCTGGGTCCTCTGGGCTATGTTGCAGACAAGCGGCTCTCAGGACGAGGCACTGCCTCCCTGCTCTGTCCAGGAGAAGGGCCATGCCCTGCACATCATCAACCTGAATGCAGTGAATTGTACTAGGGTAGAGCCCATTTAGAAGAGTATTTTTAATATATATTTAGAGATTTATACATATTTAGAGATTTTCCTCTAACCCATCCCTGCTTCACAAGCAGCAGCATCTAATTCCAGCATCCGAGCTCAGTCTGTTAGCATTTTCCTGAGAAAGCAGCATTGGATATCTGGGCAGGGAAAGACATATTTGTTCTTTTTGTATTCTCCATCCACAAAGACAGTCGCCTCTGGGCCAGGCTTACAGCATGACTGCTCCAAATATAACACACACACATCTGTTGAGGAATAACTGGATGTGATCCTGCCTTTTACACACAGTCGCTTATTTGTCATCAGTCCTGGCTGCTAGAGAATGTCAGGCTGCATCCTTTCTCTTTTGCGTTGAGCCCCATGTAAAGAGCATCCTTGTACTTGCCTTTAATATTGGGGTGGTTGTGATTCCCTAGAAAAGCACAGATTGTGCTCGTATGGAATTACCTCCCATGGCCCAGGTTAGTTGTGACAGGAGTGAGAGGGTTTAAATGTGGCTGAGAGCAGAGTACTGTCAAGTCTGAGCCTTCAAACCAGCCCATGCCCCTTTTCTGGTTTGTATTTTGGTTTGAGTTTTTTTGTTGGTTTGTTGGGTTGGTTTGGGGTTTTTTTCCATATTCTTATGCCATAGAGAGCATTGGGGATGGGCAGATAAACTGTGGCAGCAGGTGAACAGGCAGGGGAGCTGGGATTTACCACATTTTGGACATTACAGGAGAAAAACATGGGAAATTGTGGTTTCTCAAATCATTACAACCCTACTGCTGCTGATCACAGCGTGGGGGACACAAGCTCACCCCAGAGCAGAGATGGGTTGCGTGCAAACCTTCATCCTCAGCATCGCACAGTCTCTCTCAACCCAGCAACACAGGCTCCTTCCACACTATCCCAGCTACCACTCAGATACCATTCTTTCCACACACAAACATGCACTACCCCATGCACAGGAGCACCTCCAGCCATCTCTGACACCAACACTGTAACCAATGGCACAGCAAATGGGCACCGCTGCTCTTCATACCAAATAGTTTTTCCCTGTCTTCAACTTCATCACAAGTAGCTCTTACACGCTGAACTTACGCAAACAAATGCTATTTTGGCAAATTCTTTTGTCAGCATTTTTATGACAATGGTTACAGGCATAATGCAGTGAATCCATCCTGCTGAAGAGAAAGGCAAGCATTCCTGAGAAAAATAGAAAGATTTAAAGAAAAAAAAATACTCTGGTCTGGAATGACTGTCAGTCTCTTCTTAAAATTATTCACTGCTTCCTTCACTGGTAGAATTTATTGCAAATGAAGGAAAAGAAAACACAATTAAGGAGAAGTAGCTAAGTCTCTTGCTGACAGCCTTCTGCAAACTAATACAGATTCAGAACAGTTCCAAAAGCTTTCAGCAATTCCAACAAACATCCGATGGATCACGACAGGTACACTGGGATGGTGTATTATTTAAAACATCACCTAGATTGGACAACGTTGCTGTCTTTATCCATCACAGAAGCAAGCTGAGCTCTAAGATTTTAGACCAGGAAAGTTCTTTACTGGCTGTTTCTGAGAGTTATACACAGATTTGACCTTGACAGGAAACAGCTCTAATCTTTATCCATGCATGGGCTGACCTGCTCACACACTATTATAAACATGTACATATGTAACAAAATAGTATGTACTATACATATATATATATATATAAAATTCCCTAGACTTCATAAAACAAGCTTACACCAGTATTGGCCTCTGGACAATAAAACTACACAAGTAAGAGGCCGTACACTTAACAAGCATGGCTACACAACTATCCAGAAAACAGCAACACATACAAAAATGGACACAAATCTATTTTCAGCCCACCATGATAAACAAAAAGATAAGAACACTGATAGACTGATTGTGATATTACCCTGCCTGGGAAAGCAGGGAGATAATGAGCTGTGAGAGCACAGAACAGTTCAGCACCAGTGATGCAGCTCTGAATGGTCACAGCTACCAAATAATAATGTTTACTGCAGCATTTCTGTCGAGACCAATTTGATGCCTCAGGTGGTTTGGGGAAGAATCATTTAGTCAACATGCAAAACCCAAATTCAACTGGAGGAAACTAATTAAACTGAGAGCATAAAAGACTTCTAAAATATTAAATAATGTCTGAAAAGACACCTTAGCACAACTGAACTGATGGGATTTTGGAAAAGCCTCTATTTATCTGGTCTTAAAACACCAGAGTTATCAGACCATCCAAGAAATGTTTCAATGTTGATCTCCTGCAATAAAGCCACCACTGGAGAAGGACATCAGTAATAATGCCTTCTGAGTAATCCTTTCATGTCACCCCTCTGACGTAATGATGCTACGCTCCTGTCGACCAGAAGATGTGATTGTAAAGGATGAAAAGTCACTTTCAGGAAGTCTTCATAAATATTTTAATTGGTTTCCATTGTACATGGATTTAGGACCAGAACCATTTTACCCTTTGAGATGCAGAAGTATCCTGACTGTAACCTCACTGAGGCTCTCCCTTTGCCTCTACAGTAGCAATCACCAACCCAAACGGCAGCTGTTGCTCATCCCAAAGCACTACTCCATCCATGCCCAGCAGGCTCCAGATGTGTGCCAGAAGGGTGCTCACACCACAAAGGGTCTGTGACTCCAAACCTTCCCTAATCAGGCAAAAATATTCTTCCAAATTAGATGCTGGCTACTGTAGCAGGTATGGATAAATACAATCATGCTATTATCTTCTTTTTAATGGATTTCCTGTGTGCTTATAAGATGAGCCAGATACTCTCAAGTGGTACAAAAACTTATGCATCCTGATAAGTGGAAATGGCATACAGTAACTCCAAAAGATACTAGAAAAGAACTCAGTTGAGCTTAACCTCTGCTACAGCCTGTTCATCCCCACATTACTCATCCTTTCCAGAAAACACACTCGGATGATTTGAGAGGTGATCAGCTGAATTCAAGCAGCTAGAAAAAGGCATGGACAGTCTCAGGGACATCATCCACCTGCGCATCCAGCAGCCACATCAGGGATGCTCCCATCACTGCACACCAATTACCCACCAGGTTTTACCGCTGCGAAGCCCTGGGAAACAATCCCTGTAATGCGCAGCGCTTTGCCCTTGTCAGGGAAACGGCAGCGAACGCTGCAGCTGCATCACTTCAGGAGCAGCCGCGGGATCCTGGTCGGGCAGCGCAGCGCCGGTTTTGCGCAGGTTTTGCGCAGCCGCCGCGACCGCCGCCAGGTGTCACCAACCTCTCGGGTAACGCGACCGCATCTCGAAATGCTTCATCCGGCTTTCGGTATTCCAGGGGGGATTTTCACACGTACAGCCAATGAGCAAAGCCAGTCTCACTTTCGCTCCGAACCCGGGTACTGCTTGTCTCCATTCTCGTACCAAGGGTGCCGGTACAGCCGCCTCCGGACAGCTGTATCGCTCCTACGGCACTCCTGCAGCCTGACATCTTACAGACGATTGGGTTTAACTCTCATCCCAATAAAGGATGTAGGGAACCGGGGTGATGTGTGCTGCCTCTGAACAAGGCAGACTGAAGCCTGGCAGCCTTTGAGGAAAGCCAGTATTTGAGCCTGAAACCGACCCCCAGAGCAGTTATGGTCCATATTTCCAGAGAAGAACTGGTTTGGGTCACTCCCAGAACTCCAGCTGAGGGGGAGATCGCTCCCAGATGTGTAAAACAAAGTATAAGTGACGAGAGTTAAAGGACATCTTTGGGGGTTGGACTTGATGATCCCTGGAGGTCCCTTCCAACCCCTAAAATTCTGTGGATCTGTGAAAAAGCAAAGTGGTAACTGCAAAAAGGACAATTACCTATCCTGGTACCTGGAGTAAACAGTATGGAGACCAAGACTTCCTATGTGAATCTGAAATAGCACAAAAGTGGGAGTGATGCAAAGCAAACCAGCTCAGATGGGGGCAATGAAATCATCTTTCCAACCAGCCTGGTGTCTTTGTGTACATGCATGACACTTCTACCATCAGCACCATGTAAGAGTGAGAGAGAAAACATGAGTTACTAATACTTCTGCATCGTTACAAAACTACCTAGGGGAAAAAAGTTATCACAGCAGATAACATACCCCAGGCCCCCAGCATGATGCCAAGCACAGAAGCAGGGACACACGAAGGCAGCACCCAGCACTAACTCTGGGAATGCTTTGAAGATGATCAGTGAGGAAATATTCTTGCAGTGTCTTGACACTACCTCATCATGTGACAGGCACTCTCAGAGGGATTCAAAACTCTTTTTATTCTCATTTGAGCTGCCATGGATAGTAACACCTTTAACTGGGAAAAGACCTTCCTTACTGGTCGGTAAGCCCCCAGGCCCTTTGGTTGAAACAAGCAAACCCTTGTGGAGTGACAAAGCTTAACAGCAGTCTTGAAACCTTAAAAATCATATAAAAAGTAGAACTTTCTTTTCTTCCTCTCTCTCTCCCCCTGACTATCCATCCCAATGCCGAAGCCTTGTCAAACACCCCAGACCTTACAGCATCCATCTGGCAGGTCCTCACGTCATCATATTCTTCGAGATTGTCACTGTCACGTCAGCTGAAGGTACCATCACTAAAGACACTATCCATGAGGTTCATGGAGGATGTTGGCCATATCTTCATATAAGAAAATCCCTGGAATCTGAATTTTTGGAATACCCTTCCTTTGGCCATGGAGACAGATATGAGACCAGAAATGTTTTACTTTGTTTAAAAGGCATCACTTTATATGGCATCCATTCCAGGAATATTTTCCTTTGTATGGCCACCAAAGCACCATGTCTTGTACATCAAGCTTCAGTTGCAATCTTCATACCTAAGCTGCAAAAAATCCTTCATGGTTTTCAACTGTATTTAAAAATCTGAAAATTTTCATCAATTCAATGCAAAGCTGTAAGTAAAAATGCCTCCAATCCATTCTGATTTTAAAGGTGCCATGTAAAATTTGCCTCCCAACCTTGCCAGATAGCAATGCAAAGTCTCAAGGGTATTGTGCCAGGTATCAAAAAAACCTTGTAATCCGGGACAGCAGAGATTTGGGGAGTCTGAAAAGAGGTGCTAACTATGTTATAGCTGAGTTGTGCTGAGGAGATCTTTATTAGTGAATGTTCAGCATTCACTATTAAAGATCTCTCTATTCACTATTAAAGATCACTCGGCATGTTGTTCATTTGTCAGCAGGAGTCACCAGTCTTGCACTGCCCTCTGGTTCTCTGCAAAGCCAGAAAGATGCTGTATTCTGCACAAGGAAATGCACATCATGCCTTTGAGCCCATGACATGTTTCACACTGCATATTCTGCTGCGAAAAACACAATGCACCATGGAGATGTGCAGTGAGTGAGGCAGAAACATCCCAGATTTGGGCCTACTCCTGTGGTGGGTCAGGGCAGCATCTTCCTCCCAAGCCCAGGATTGGGTCTTCTCCATGAACAGCACTCAGAAACGGCTAAGCAGTTTTCTCAGTGAAGGTACCTTTTCCTCTGACAGCACCTGGCTCAAACAAGAAAAGAGGGCTTGTGTTCCTCTTTGATTTTGCATCTCGTTATCCCACTCTTCACAGTGAGCAGATGTGAGGAGGCTTTTCACTTTTTAGAGCATTGCTGTATTCAGACTGGGTAGAAAATGCTGCATGACACCAGACAATTGCTCAAACACATCCAAGCGCTGTATCCTCTTATTCCTTAACCTAGGTTAATTCAGAAGTAATTCCAGACCTCATCCTCTATTGAATTTTTGGGTTTCTTGCTGTATGATGAGACCTAGCTTTGTCAGCAGCATCGGTAGGGGAAGAAGGTTGTCGCATCATTAAATCAGTGATGGGGGACCAGGAGCCCTGGATTAAATCCCCAGCTCAGACATGCACTGTCTCCATAAGCAAACACCAGCTTTTCCTGCCCCTTGCTTTTCCATGCATCAAACAGAGGTGGTTACTGTTCCTCCAGCCTACAAAAGCAGGGAGGATATTTGGCAGCACTCACTACAAGCCACGTTTCAATACAGCAAAGGGTGAAGTGAATGCCTAACCCATGCTGAAGGGTTTTAATTGTGTTTTTATCAATGGTGAGGCATTGCAAGTCAAGAGCTGTGACAATATACCCTAAATCACACGGGATTACTACATTGTGTCAAACAATCATATAATTAAGCAGCTTTAGTATGTTAACAGTTTGGAATCAGATTAGTGTTGTATTAGGCTAATAGAGTTGGTGCCCATTAATCCAGATCAATCACCCAACTCTGTTTGTTTATTTAAGATTTTTTTTTCAGAAATTAAAAAATATAAATCTAATTCCCAGCAGAACACGCACATGCTGTAGGGCAGGATGGGTTCATCAAGATATCTGGGCACGTGGATAAACCAAGTGCAGCTTAACTGGTTCAACTGCACAATGCAGAACTAAACCCCCTAATCCCCTGTGATGAGATTTTTGTGCTGTTCGAACAAAGAAGGTACCTCAAGAAGAGACGATGTATCTGGGCAGCAAGGTCCTGAGGCACCTCCATGTGTGCAGATGGCACTGTGTGCCATGGGGCTTAACACACCCCCAGGACCAGTATTAGAGTCCAGCACCTTACCTCGGGGACAAAGGTAAAAGAGGGAATGCTGCTTTTGTAGGGTCTTTGTGTTCCACCCATAGACCACTCTTAAGGACAGCTACATGGAAGCATTCAGCTGAAAAACCCTGTGAATACTGGAGCAAAGAGGGGGGCCAAGGGCCAGCCTATATTGCCAATGACCTGCACAGCACCGACAAGATTTAATCCAGCCTCACTGAATGCAGCCTACCCTTGGCACATCAAAAATACAAATTGCAGCAGAGTGGCATCTTGCCCGATTAAGGTTTGGTACAGATTTCAAACACAGAGGTGCTGCTTCAAATTCAGATTCCTACAGCCACATTAAGTAGAACTTATGTGTGTTTACTTAATTTATATATATGTGTGCACACACACTTGTGCAAATGTATGTATCTTCTCCCTACATATACATGCTTTCTATAATCTGTGCACAGATGTATTTTATATTGCAGTAGGGTAACAGCAAGATTTTACTTCTGCAGTTAATCTGGCTAAGGCAAAAATCACACATAGATGCAATCTCTTTTAAGCCAATTCTATATTGCTTTAGACTTGCAAAACACAGAATAAGTTTAGAGAAAATCAATGCATACTTATCTTAACAACTGGATCAATCGTCCAAATTCTTCAGTATCACTCAAATAATTCATTTTAATGTTAATTTAAGCTCATAAACAACACAGTCCCTAACAAGATAATTTCTGAAGTTATCATCTGCATTCAAAGACACAGTCAGCCAGCTAGAGAGAGATTTGATTTGCATTGCCTGAGTACTAGTGAGTCACCCAAGCACCCATAAAGCAGACTGCACGTGTGGAAGTTTAGTGCCAAAGAGCTAATTCATCATACCTTTTCTGAGACAAATCCCGTGGTGCAGAGTGTTGATGCTACAGTCCCCTGACGTGTGGACACTGAGCTTTTTATTCAGTGCAAGATGTTAGTCTAAGTGCAGAATACCAAGCCTTGAGTTTCAAAGTATAAATCCTGATCCAGAGTGTTTATGCTACTGGGGACAAAAAGCCTGCTTAGAAATATTGCCGAGAAAATGTCAAGCAATGAGCTATACGTGATGGAATGACATGGAGATGATGGGTTTCATGCTGAGAGTAAAATGGCAAAATACAGAACATGAAAAGGTTTGGACAGCACTGTGTTTTCTGAAGACCTAAGCTCAGCACACAACACTAAAAAGAAAACACACTTGCATCTGTTTTGTGATGGAGTCATAAATATCGATCAAGTATTTTTTTTGCTTGCTATCACACACTCATTGAGGTGTAGCTTGCTAAGATGAAAATATTTTATGGCAAAGACATCAGCGAGCATCCTTGCACCAGCAGAACAACATTCTGTGTGGATGCAATAGGTAGCACTTCAAATCTATTGGTATTTACAGCACACAGCAGTAAACACCACATAAAAAACATGGCTGTAGACACTTACCTTCAAGTCTGGCTTCAGCAATGTGTCATTAATGTGTATTTGTTGACCCTTTTGAAAGCAAACAAGAAAGCCTGAGCTGCAATTATGCCGGCAGGCAGCTCACTGGAGCAGCCCTAACTCCCCTCGCTTTCATTACTTTCTGATGGCCAGGCATGTCTTCTCACTAATACCATCTACAACACCAGTACTGGGCACAGTGCTGTACAGGGGTAGTTACCCTCGAGGGACAGGAGGCTCCTCTCAATTTGGGACCACATCTTTTTGAGAGGGCACTTGCTCCTGACCTTTCCGCCCCCATAGAAGGGTACAGAGGTCCCTGATGCTTTTGGAGGGGAAAAGACAGACCCATGTCCATCAGCACCATGTGAATCCATATCCCTCAAACCCTGGCATTTCTCCCAAGGTGACTGTGTGAATCATGTTTCTTCCCAAGAGGTGCCACCCCAGCCTTCGCTCCTCCTTACCTTCCATTTCAGTCACACACAGAGAGCCAAGGTTGCAGAGCTGCTGGCTCCTTGGTTTTACCTTTCCATTTCCAAATGCTTCAACATTTCTTCACTGTTCAGCAGCTAAAGCACCACGTCCCACTGGGACTGTGACAACGGTGTCATCAGCCACATCCTTCTGAAACCTGGCTTCTGCTAACCAGGAGCAGCAGTGGGAGGTGACTTCCTGATAGGTCCCCCAAGCACTGTCAGAACAGAAGACCCATCTTCCTTTCCCACATAAAAGAGACCAGCTGACTGAACCTCAAGAGGAATTACCACTGATTCCCAAAATATGCTATAGGTCTACACTAGCCATCTTTTTTCCCATTAAAATCTAAATAATGTATTAAGCAATGCAGCTGGAAAAGAACTTCTCAAAGAACTATTACTGTACATGTGTGTTTTCCCCTGTAAAGCTTCAATTTGCCACAAATAATTGCAGGCAGGAAAGCTGACATGTTCTGTACAGAAATTTCTTGACATTGTCAAAATTCTCATTCTGAACTGTTTCAAAATGAACAGTTTTGGTTGAAAAATATTGTGTTACAAAATTTTAACACATATAAAAAAGAAAGTATAATGGATCAAAATACTTCAGTTGACCAGATCTGAATTTTGGGGTGTTGGTATCTTTTTCAAGGCAAACAGACTTTGAAGATTTCAACATTTCTTCCTGACTCAAAACAGACAAAATTTTGGCAGTCTTGCCTTCTTTCGGTGAGACATGAAGGCTGTTTCACACATGGCTTTGCCAAGTGTCATTGAGAAAGAAATCACCCTCACATGTAGGGAGAGGGCAGATTTTTCTCCTCCCATGCCCTGCACCCTGTGAAACCCCTTGAGAGCACAGTGGTGGCTACAGAAAGAAATGCCCAGCTCTGGTACCCAGGGCCACCCTCTGCCCTGTCCTGTCCCAAGGGCATCCCAACCACTGCGCTCTCCCGGCTCTCGCAGGGATGCAGGTAGCCATGAGAGTCATCGAGTCTCCTGCTGCTGAGGATCACTGCATCATCACTCCCAATTTTCTTAGTTTTCTCACAAAACTAGCTTTGCTTCCTTCCTTTCTTATGCTGGCAGAGGAGCCTTGTCCTCTCCAGGGCTGCAGTGTTCATCTAATCTACCATGTGCCTACAGCCAAACAAAATTGGTTCATTAGCTCAACCAGCTGTTTGCCCCTTTATGTCTTTAAAGAACAAAGATATTTTTAAGCATACCCATTACATCAGAAAAAACAAGCCGAGCCCTCTTTTGCCTCGCTCTTGCACAGCAGCCTCTGTTTCTCACCAGACCAGCACTTTTCACACCTTTCAGAAAACAATTTAAAACCAAACACCAGACAGGAAAGCTCTCCTTGGCCACCTCTTCTGCTATTTTGGCAAGGTGTAGCCCAACCATAAACATTTATCTTCCACAAATAGTGCCTAACCTTCACAAATGGGAGTACTTCCGCCTTTTTGGTGTGACTGCTAACAGATTTATCACCTCCATCTACTACTTGGCCTATGTCATTGTTAAGATTAATTCAGTTTCTAGTACAATGAGAAACAGGCCATGCCAAGGATGAGTCGTCCCCCAGAAACCAGACTTTCAGCAGCACAGAGAAGAAAGGGAGGCACAGGCAATCCCAATAAGCACCCCACTATCTCCTCTGGCAAGCTGGCTGTGGGTATCCACCTCACCCCAGCATCCAAACAGCTTGATGCTCAAGGGAAGACCAAAAGCTTGATGCTCCCTTATGGAAGTACCACAAACATCACAGGCTCCACGGTCAGCCTGGCAAACATGGGTTTCTTTTCCTCCTCAGCTTCTCCTCCTGCACTCAAAACACGTGGGAAACACTGTTGCGCTGCTGCAGCCAGGACACTCATTGCTGTGGGACCACAAAACCCCACAGCCAAACTTACTATCTCATGTAGAGGTAGATGTTGTAGCTGCCATACCCAGCCCAAGCTCTCCCCCTTCCGCACTTACGTGTATCATTTGAAGGTTATGAGCCTGTAAATCATTGCCTTTAAGATGGGGTCTTGGTCTGGAAAGGAGGAGGGAGGCTCTGGTATTGCCAAAACATACAGGGAAAAAGAATAAATCCAACAAATTCAAAATAAACCATTTGTTTATCAATATCAGAAGCTTGAATTAGCATTTTATTTGTGTTTCTATACAGTGACAACATTCAGGTGAGATTAATAATAAAGTAATGTCACAGACTCAAAAGTAATGTTTTCTTGGTAACAAAGCACCGATGAAGACAAATCAGCATCACAATTTCATTCATACTCAAATCCGAGGAAATGAGCTGGCATAATTGACAACTCCATCTTTTTGACATATTTGTAATTTACTTAAGAAAAAACTAATGCAAACACGAAGTAAAACTTCAATATACAGGATAAAGAAACACACAATCAATGTCTCACACTCCCCTCAGCTGGAGGCAACGTGTTCCCTCAAACACAGTATTTATCTTCACGTTTCTAAATTATTCACTGTTATTACCTTTTTTTTTCTCCTGAAGACAAGCCAAGGTATTACTTTCCAAATTACTGGCTTCTATTCTTAGTTACCTGTAATTTCCATTTCCTGTGAAAGTCAGGGCAATCACGTGGAGCTGCAGGCTGGAAGCACGTGGGACTGTTTGCCTGTGAACCCCACGGGGGTTCAGGATGCCATGGCTCTGGGACACGCACAAAAACACACCGTGACAGTTCCTCCCCACGCTACATGAGTTGGGATCAGAGAGAGGGGAAAGGAAACCAGGTCACAGTGCTGCCACGAGACGCCCAGGAGAAGGGGTGGGTGAAGCATTCTGGCTGCTGACCTCACCAATGCCTGTTTCCCCACCCCCCATGAGCAGGTTGCACGATGAACACGTCACCTCGCGCATGGCTACGGCCTCAGCAGAACATATTGCTGAGACACGTGCCAATTGTTTGGCACCTGCAAGAAATCTGGCTAAGCCCTGTTAGAAGATGCTGTTTGGAATCACATTGATGTGTCATCCTCTTGCCACGGTATTTTTAGAGGGATATGTGATTTCTAGCCTTTTCCAAGCTAGAGAAAAATCCCACTGTGGCCATGATGGGCACGTGTCAAGGAATAGCAGCCACATAAGCACCGTTGTACCATGAATATGTAGGAAGTACTGGTACTCTTGCTGTAAAAAAGAGGTAGCAGGCAACCTGAGCATTTGGATCCAGATCTTCTTCCTTCAGGTACTGGCTTTAAACACTTTGCAACAGCTAAAGCAGCACAAGGATTCCACATTCAGTTCTGAACTTCTCTCTAACCTTTGCGGTGGCATTAGCATAAGGCAAGGAGACATATTTTGACTCCCATCTGTGCAAATCCTCCTTGTGCTGCAGAATCAACATTCTGTCAACCAATTATTTTATGCTGTATCACAGCACCAAGGGAGGGGGGGAGGGATGAGGGGGAATCATCACACCTACAATCAAAAGAGCAAGGTTTTGCAACATAGCATGTACTAAAGATGTCTGTCTTAAGTCAAACTAGCAGCCATATTTTATTCAAGAAGCATGTAAACAAATCTGGCACATTCATTATAAAAAAAAAAATTGTGTACCTAGCATGTTCATCACATTTCAGATATTCCATTCCTCCCTCCCCACCGAGCTCCATGGAGACAAGTCAATCACAGTTAACCATCTGGTAATCCTTAGCCCAGGCTGTGCAGCTGCTACCTACCATTTTTAATCAGGGCTATGTCTTCCATTCATGCTAAATAGGAGGCATGAACAGCTGCTTGGCCAACACTTTCAAGCAAGTGCTCTCGCGCTCTCTCTCTCTTTTTAGTATTCCTGGCTTCTCTTCCTTTCAGCTTTACATTTTGCCCATGTTTTACAAGCTTTCACTTTAAAAAAAAAAATTAATAGTGAAATAAGAGGAAAACACTGCTGATTGCTTCATCTTCAGAGGGTATCTCTGCTCTGAACAAGTTCCTGGGGAGGGGACACACACAACAGACTGCAATCACAGTCACTGGTTTCAGAAAGCAAAAATCAGTGCATTCATGGAAATCCATTTGGTTTTTACCTTACAGAGCCCTGCAGAACGGGTCTCCATCGCCTACATCACACAGGGGGAAGTTTCAAGCATGTCAGAGGTAAGATAAATTTAAGTTACGAATATAAGGATTCATTTTTCAAATGGGCACAGTAATTTCCCTAGCTTGCAGGGAAGGCTTCCTGCAGGCTTTTCTGTGTCCCAGCACACAAGCACAAGCCTCCCTGCCTCCCCAGGGGCACATGCCAAAGGCTTGTTATCCAAAATCCCCACCACATCAGGTTGTCTCACCTGCTTTGCTTGGATCCAGAGGAGCTGCTGCTCCCTTGTGAATCACATCTTGAGCTTCTCCCATCATCCAAAACACTTTGGACCTATTTTTATAGGAGGCTCAACTTCTAGAGCAACTAACCATCTTTTCCAGAGATCTACATGCTATAGCATCAGCACAACAAGTATCCCAGCTGCAACCACTTCAGAAAGCGGCACGTATCCTGCTCAGGTGGCAGATACCAGCCCAGCTCCATGTTGGGCACATACATGCCAATCCCTTGTTCTCTCTCCTGCACACATCCAGAGTGGTGACTGTAAGGTCTCACCACAGCAACCTGGAAAGAAATCCACTTGTATCCATTGGCAGTGAGGGATTTGCTGCAAAGTCTATTAGATGGTCATGGCAATCTGTGGTGATGCCAACCAGCAGAAGTGACTGAGAGAATCAGTACCCAGCCCAGCATGATTTCCACCCAGTTTTCTGTAGGAGCAGACACTAAGGCGTCTGTTTAGCCGTCTTGTTTAGGCCAACTCCTCCAGCATAGGGTGCTTTAGAGAAACATTTGTTTGTGTTTGGTTTTCCCCGAAATCCTCCTTCAGCCAAGAGATGCATTACTTCTAACAGCCTCTTCAGAAGAGCAGGATGTTGGAATAAGGAAATCATCCATCACCTCCACGCACCGTGAAACAACAACAATCACAATTTATACCCCAACGCTGTTGTTATAGTGTTATAGAACATTGCTACTTGCTCAACCCAACAACAAACAAAACCAATGTGAAGGTCACATTGAAAATAACAATATAAAAAAAAAGACCACACAATGCCATAGCTATTAAAAAACAATGTCTTTATTAATGACATGTCACTGGGGAGGTCAAATCTTGCATGGACAAATTAATCGGTTTGCCTTAACAGAATATAATCAGAGGACACTTTCAGCACAGAACAACACATAAAGGTTAACATAATCATGTCTTCTTCCTAGCCCACCACAAATTCAGCAATTAACTTTTAGGAGTTTGCCACATGTAAAAAAATAAAGAAATAAATCAGATGATAGGGTGGTGTTTCATCTTATGGAAGGAAAGTTCCTCCAAAACACAAAACATGTCAGAGCAAATTTTAAGACAAAATAAAAAAGGTCTAGAGATGTAGTAGAAGGACCCTGTGAAAAAAATGGCTCTAGGACAATGAGTGCCATCAAATCAATAAAGTTCACTTCTCTTTATGCATACACACCCATAAGATTACTACAAATGTTCTGCCTTAATGGCATTTGGTATTTCATAGGGGACAAAATAAAGTCTTCAAAATCAAAATGTGCAGATTCATTTCAACTCTTACATCAGTCAGCATGGATTGGAAAATCGTTACATTTCTCTGTTACCATGAGAGCCAACAGACTTTATGGTACTTGCTCTGATCGTGCCAGCTACTCTACTCCTCTACGGGCTACAGTGGGAACACGGATGTTTTTCCAGAGGCAATGACTTGGCAGGAACTCAGGCTCAGCAGCCCCCCCTGAACAGCTTTAACAACTACCACAGCCCAACCAAGTGCAGAAAACACTTTCCAGACTGAAGCACAGAGCAAGGGATTTCCTCGGTCACTGTAATGCTACAAAACTGTATGTCCTGGTTTCAGCAGGGACAGGGTTAATTTTCTTCCTAGCAGCTGGCATAGTGCTGTGTTTGGGATCTGGATGAGAATAATATGGATAACACACTGATGTTTTGGTTGCTGCCAAGCAGGCAAGGACTTCTCAGCTTCTCATCCTGCCAAGGAGGAGGCTGGGGGTACCCAAGGAGCTGGGAAGACACACACACACACACACCTGTGAGAGCTAACCCAAACTGCCCCAAGGGATATTCCATAACATGGCATACTGTACCATGCTCCATATGTAACTAAGGGTTGGCTGGGAGATGGCATGGCTCAGGGACTGGCTGAGCATCAGCTTTGGGTGGTGAGCAGTTGTGCTGTGCATCACCTGGTCTGTGTATTATTACTGTTATTACTGTTTTCCTTTCCTGTCCTATGAAACTGCCTTTATCCCAACCCACACGTTTTACCTTTTTGATACTCTCCCCCATCCCGCTGGTGAGGGTGAGTGAGGGAATGGAGGTGCAGTTGTTTCAGCTGCCTGCCAAGTTAAACCACAGCACTGCTGAAAGCTGAACTTTGCAGCCAAAATACTCTTAAAAATTATTCTGGGCAGCAATGCCCATGTTGTAGCCAGTGGTTGCCACTTCTGGCAAAAATGCTGATCCTCTGATGACACTATTGCTACATCAAAAGGGAGCATCTTTTCTGACAAGGATACATTTCCCTAGCTTTTGACACCACAGTTACAAGCCAAGGCAAGTTTGATTACTCCTTCCCCAAGCCAGGGATGTATCCTACAATTAGGAAAGGCTTACAGCACTTAAACCCACTGATAGGCAAGTGAAGTACCATCAAACCTCACAGCAACTGGTTCAGTGTGGAGCGAGCCCCAGACAGACACACATCCACTGCTGCAAAGACTTGGAGTGGCTACGTGCTTTCACACTGGTATAAAATGTGCAGATCTACCCCAGGTTAAAAAACTTCAGCGTGCAAATACTGGATGCTGAGCACAAAGCCCATGCAATGATGGGTTTAGATTTAATAATTTAATCTTGTGGGATTTTTGTCATAAAATAAACCCTACTCTTTGGGGGAAAAAAACCCAAAATGTGGTCCTATTAAGGAATGCATTCTTCCTTAGATTCACGCCTGGTATCTTTGTTGGTTGAAACAAAACCAAATCACAATCAGTCAGATGTGAGCTATAATAATGGCAGTGGTGATGATATTGAGTTTGTATCATGTGTGTGTGTGTGTGTGTGTGTCCAAGTATATCAGTTATGAAACGGAGACTGAAAGTACTGAAAGAGAATTTCAGCATCTTTACTTAAGAAAACAGAATAAACTAGAAATCTGGAAAAATAACTTGTGACTAATGCACAGATTTTATCATCTTGCGGATCGGAAGCCAGAGTTTGCTGGAAGTTGTCTCCTTTCCACTAATTTTCCTCAGATGAAACAGGCACTTGTGTTCTCTGAGTGCCTCGCCTCCATGCCTTTCGCAGCATATGCTCAAGTCTGCAGTTACTATTGATAGAATGGCAAAGAATTACCATTCTTAAGATTTTACTTACAAAAAAATCTGTTTAAGCTCAAGCGCTGCAGAATTTCAATTATAACTCAGATATTCACACTCAAACATCAGTCCTGGGACCTTCCCTTGCAAAATGACTACCACAGATGGAATTTCATTTAAATAAAGGCTGGGGTGATGCAGGCATTTAGTCTGTGGCCTCACCGGAGCCTGTGTGCATGCAGAAAAGCTGGTGATGACAATAAAATAGCAGAAATGTTCAGACTGGTTTAAGCCAAATGTCCAGTGGGACATTTGAAAAACTGCTAATTTGGAAGAGGAAATGCATAACTTGAAAGCAAGAAGAGAAACCTGCTCTGTGGTCATTAGCTGAAACCCTGGGACTATCTGTGTGATTAGCAGAGACAGCCAGCTTATCAAGAGAGTGTGGGCTGGGAGAGCGAAGCCCCACAAGTGAAGGATGCCCACGCTCTATGTACCCTTTCATACCAAGCATTTCTTGAACCCATCAACCCCTGTGCTAAGGTAAGAGAAGCTGAAGTCATCAATACTATAACCTGCATCAGGGACAAAACCTGTATGACACACAAGACTTCTGCAGGATTGGGGCTTGCCATGACTCAACCACAGTTTTCTGCAGGAGTCAACCCCTTGGTTCTCTTTCTCCCCAAAAATGAACAAGCAAACAAAAAAGGCACTGGTTAAAGCACCAAGGCACTATCACCAACAGGCTCTGGAAAGCATCTCAGAGGCTAGTAGATTGCAGTCAATTTGGTCTCCTTGCAGCAGGGACAACCACTGCCAGAGGATTACCTCTACCCCACTGCAGTAGTGTTAGTGGAGCACTTCAAGTTTGGGGGAGGAAGTGCATGAGATGGTGATACAGGCCCAGCAGATGAAGCAGCTCTGGTCCTGCCATTACTCAGCTCTGAGGCTGCAGCCACATCACAGCACATGGGATGCGAAGCGTAGACGGGGCATTACACTGCCCACCTCTGTGTTTCTTCCTTCTGCTCCCATGGGTGAATTCTGCAAGGCATTTCAATCAGAAAATGCCAAGTAGGCCAAACTCAGATCATATCACTGTACAACTCCCAATAGGAAAAACGATTTTCACATTATTAGGCGTGCAATAAACTAAAGGCACCACAAAGAGGGAGCATACACATCTAGCGATAGGAATGCCTGTGTTACACTTGAGGACTGTAACTATGAATTAGACCAGAAAACAAAATTTCCCACTTCCTAGGCTTTAGTACTAAAGCACCATCATCCAGATATAGATGCCGATACACAAGCTCACACAGTCTCTACAACGAAGTGACTCAAGCTATGATAATGTGTATGACCGGGTAAGAAACGTTGACATTGTCACTCAGTTAACAATACCATACGTGAGAATGTAACACAGAGAATGTATTCCTAAGGAGTGTGAAAATACGTTAACTCCTTGATGCTCTTCACAGTCCATCATCTGCTATAGAAGGCATGCCATAATATCCAAATCCCGAGTGGCAAAGATTAAAGACATGATACACAGCCATAATCAATTTTAATTACATTGTTTTACTCACAATCACCCTATAAACAGGACGGGAGCTAATTGGATCAATAAATGAATTCCCATCAAACTCAATGAGCTGCACATTCAGCAGGGGTAAGTTATCCCTGCCTATGGCTATAGAAAAACAGTTCACTCTCAGCATTATCGGGACAAGATCACTTTGAAATTGGCTCAAGCTGCAGATCACAGCGTTGCCAGCCCGCTGCTTCCCAAAGGCTCGCTGCGAAGGGCAAGGCTTTCAGAGTGGCTGCCGATCGCTTACGTACCCACCACAGTGGTCTTCATTATATTCGGTATGTGAAGCATAAAACATTCAACAACAGGATATTTTAACTCCTAAAACCAGTCAATTATGTTTGCTGAATTAGACCGTGTGACTGAGTTGGTAAGCGCAACAAAGGAACGAGAGTGAAACAAAAGCCCTGTTTAAAATAGGTTGCTCCTTTAGAAAAATTTGTAATTACACACTGCAAATGCATTTGCATGTTCAATGAGTAATACATGTTTCTTGCTATGAGAAACCCTGGAAAAGCTTAATCAAAGTCAAGCTTATCAGCAAAGGCTAATTGGCTTCCATAGCGCATCATCCGGCAGAATCTAGCATTAGAGCAAGCTTCGCCAACCATTAGTTGGCAGAAAATCCCAATTTATTCTGATAACAGAGGTCTTACCTCCAGGGGGTTTCCATGACCACATAATCAGGTGGTGCATCAGCGGCCCATCCCATGCCCTCCAGTCAGCATCACCCAGTTAATCTGGAAAGATGGGAACTGACCATGATGCAAAGAGTAATTTGGGAAGGAAGAAAGGTACAAGGGTGATACATAATGAGTTGAAATCTTTTTGGTTTAAGGAGGAGTGCAAAACTGAAACTAATTAATAAACCGCCATGAGTAATGCAACCCAAAAATGCAAAATAATGATGGACTGAAGTTTTCCCTACAGCGAGCTGTCAGCTCAGTTTGTGAACTGTAAGGTTCATTTCCCCAGTGTTATGCAAAGAAACAGCCCTTTTTTCCCTTTATTTAGAGTTCATATTTTAGCTGCTGAGCTTTTTAGGGAGGTGGGTTTTCAGGCATGATCTGCCTGTCCAAAAATGTGATCATATTCTGGGAAAGCACATCTTAGTACTTCCAGACTTGGATTTCCACCAAAATGACGTGACAACAAATAACAAAACCTAAAGAAAGTCAGAGTTTATGGGGGGTTTGGGGGTTAAACAATTGTATATAAAGATATATTTATCTACTTAACACTCCATCTGAAATCATCTTACAACTGTGTTGCAGCTTGAAATTGTTATAGTCAACCTAGTAAAAAGTATCATGATATATCGCCTGCTTAGTGCAGGTCGACAGTGAGGAGATAGGTATGGAATTTATTGCTGTACTAAACCTAGCGTGGAAGAAGTATTTCTGTCATTTCAACTCAGTGACTAATTCAAAGACAAAGACTCAAGACCCACTGGAACCACCTGCAAGCACCACATGAGGATCCATCTCTTCTACATGGCACTGCCTGGAGTTGAGTAGGTCTACCAGCTCATCCAGAGCCAGCTCAAGACATCTCCAGATGACGTGCGGTGCATGTCCCGCTAACGTTTGTCATTCATATCACCCAGCTACAAAACTCCACCTACAACAGTTAAACACAAGCAAAACAATCTGATTTTGTGCTTCAGAAGACCAACTAAGAGTCCCCTCACCTCCTGTAAATCCAAGTGTCAGACCTGGGTGATTAGGACCGTGTGTTTCCTAGGTGATAAGCCTTTCATTTTTCTGGAAGACATTTGAAATAGAGCATAGGAAGATTAATCCTCCCCAGAGAAGGGAGAGTTCACTGGCTAATTTCTCTTGCATTTAGATGTAATAATTAGGCGTATTGATTCTTCTGCTTTGTTCCTTGCCATTATAATGAAATAATTAAGACAACTTCAAGGAAATATTTGAAAGCTCATTTCACATTGTCTCTTCAAACATGGGCCACCTAACACTTATGTGCACACTCAAAGGGAAAAGCAAAGGCAGACTCTCGCATTATTTACCTCGGTAATTCATCAGGCACCAACTTCAGGCAGCAAAGTGCTGCCTCGGGCTCCACTCCATTTGCTGCCTATCTTTGCTATGAACAGCAACACAAATGAGATCCATCTGGTGCGACCAGAACACACATTGCTCTGCTAAGATCTCACCGCGGCTTGTTATCAAGAGGGCAATGGGAAAGAGCCTGACCCCCCTCCAAGACTTAAAAAGAAAGATTCCCAGCAAACCAATATTTGTGATTCCTCTTGCAGAGCCTCCCAGAAGCATTCTTGCAAAATATTATACAAATGCTGTTTCTAGTTCAAGTTTTTTAAGTTTAAGATTCCTGGAAGATGATGCTGAAGCGTCTACACTGAAGAGCACCCATGATCTCCATTCTCTTGCTCAGCAGTGCAACCAGGTTGGGTTTGTTGGGTTTTTTTTTCAAATGCCAGTACGAAATCATCCATGAAGGGCTCAATCTTTGCACTGCATCCGCAGGGGAAAAACATATCCCTGAGACAAGTGGTTTTGGGGCTCTCTGGTGGTCCTCAAGGACATGCAACTTGGCTGAATGAATCAGGGCCCAAACTGCGTGCACTTCTGCACACATACTCAGGGAGAGTCAGAACTGGAACAATTATTAGAAGGATGAATGAAGATATTAAACGTGTAAAAAGTCCTGAGAAGAGACACTCAAATTGAAAAGTATTTTCTCATGTCTGATTCAACATTACTAATTCAACAGTTGGTAAGAGTTCTCTGATGTCTCCAGCATGTCTCAGATTTAAATAAATTCTGGCAATTTTGTATTAAATAGCCTTTAAAATATTAATCTTGTAAAAACATGAGGAAATGAATATGCATTTTAACATGTGCTTGCCTCAAAAATACCACTAAGCCCAGCTGATAAAAAATCAGTTTCCCAGCTGCTGAGGGACAAAGGGGATGAATGAGAAGACCTACCTCACTCCCCCCCAAAAACATGCAGATATACTGTCCTAGGATATGACACCAGATGTTAGACGTGGATGAGCATTTAGGTGCAAAGTAGGCAGCAAACTTTCCAGAAGTGAGGCATTTACTACAGACTGAGATCACTGCAGCATCTGAACTCAAGAAGGAAAGTCACAGCCTTCTCTGCCTTTTCCCTTTGTGCAGTGTTCACTCAGACCCTCATGACTGATGCGGCTCCAGTGCAGTATTAGCTATTAACATTTAATAGGCATCTCCAGCATCCAGTGGTCACTCTCACAGCAGGAGACCAATGTTTATGATTGAACACTTGAAACAGAAATCTTAGATGTGGCTCCGTCTCAGGAGGAGAAAACATCTGAAGAATGAGTTTCTCTAATATTTATATTCCCTTGGAATTGAAGGGTGTTCTCTGTATGACTCACATCCATGTTTTTTCACTTGGGATGTTTTTAAAATCTGAGATTCAACACTGACTGGAGTACAAAAAGCATGACTTTTTTCCCCATCCTACATCAAAGGGCATTTTAGCCATGTACAGGAGACAGTAGTAACTGGGAATGGGTCATCTCCATGTTTACTGGGGAGACAGAAAGCCTAAAAGAAATAGGGATTTATGAACATAGGTTATATGTTAAATTTAAAACCTGTAAGGCTTAATTACAAGATGTACTTAGGGCCATTTCCTATTGGAACATCGTGCATACTTGGAAAACAAACAGAAAGACCCACACAGAATAAGGGCTCTTTCTTCTCCCCTCCATCCAAGAGTATCTTTACAGTCTAGATCAGATCTAAATAAAAAGGGGGAAAAAAATTCAAAAAAATAGTCTCATGACAAGTAATCCAATGCAGATTGTCTCCATTCATTTCCTCCTGCTGCACATCCCTTCTCAAATTCAGCGCAGTCATAGAAGAGCATCACGGAGAAACCTGTTCCAGTCATGTCTACATGGCAGGGGCTGCAACCAGCATCAGGTCTGAAAGCACAAGCATTACTGCCAGCCTCAAAGAGCCAAAAGATGCAGAAAAGAAATACCACAAATAACGGTTAGAGAGTTTCAATGCTTTGAAACTGCTTCCCAGAGTCCAACTTCTCTCTCAGCCTGGGGAAGCTGAAGGGCTCCTTGCTAGAGCAAGGCTCGCCATGAAGTCACATTGGCTGGGCTAAAATGTCTTTAGCATCAGGTGAATGTAAATGCTGCCTTTCTTTAAAGGCAGTTTAGTTCCTTTATAGCATCATTCAAGAGACATAAATGCAAGCCTCAAGCTCAGACAGACGCAACTAGCTGTTCAAAAGAAAATCATGGGCAAGATTTTGCTCTGGGCAGAAGGAATTTGCTACTGGTTTTGCAAAACCTTTTTTTTTTCCTGCAGGAGCCAGAAAGAAGAGTGAAGCTGAAGCAGAAGAACCATACAGGAACCTTGAGAAAACGTAAGAGGGGGCTTTCTGCCCAGCCAGGGAGGAGGGAAGCTGTGGATACAGCTGTGAATGCAGGAGCACAACAGGCTCCACCATGCTGCCAGTGCGGATAAACATGAGCACATCACTGAGACATCTGAAGTAACTACTTCTTTTAAAAGAAGAAATAACCTGCAAAAGTCTGGAAATCTAACAATTCAAATCAAAAGGGGCAGCAATATCACAGAAACACATTCAGTCTATACAAACATTTCACCAGTTCTCCAAGTGACAGGGAATACACTTTTCTTTGCAGTAACCCAGAACTGTACAAGACACGTTTCCATTCAGATAAGTTATCTCTTCCCTTCCCCACCAGCTGCTTTTAAAAGATGCATCTTGAACTTACAGCACTGGAGGGTTTTTTCTTCTCAGATTTTTAATTTGCTGGCATCATAAAGACCTTTAGTGACTGACAGTGTGAAGAGCGCTTTATCTGCGGAGGGCCCCGCTTTGAGCATTACGGTTGCCTCACTGCTTGCATTGCATTACACGGGGGCCAACGGAGCAGCCAGATGTTTCCCAGGGCCCCCCATCGTGCCCAGAGCCCCTCCACAGGGCTGAGCCAAACCACACATTGGTTACCCTAGTGCTAGCTTGAAACTTGGAGAAATCAGAGAAATGCTGCAGAGGAGGCAGCCACATCATCACGCTACACTGTTCAAGGTGCAATTATCAAAAGAACCCAACCAAACAACCCCAAATCACCCTAAAAACAAATTAAAACAAACAAAAAAAAGACCTGTGGGATACATCCAAATTCTCTTGAATGATGGCAAGGAACACCAGAGGAACCAGAAGATATTTCTTCCCAACTCTTGCCAGCTATTTGTCCTCCTGCAAGTCAGTGGGATGCAAGCCAGACTCCTCAAACAGTTTGGCAGTTTCATCAAGTGTTAAGAGTCACAAAGTTTAGCAACCCTGACCAACCAGCACGCAAAGCTTTCCACAATGTACCTGGTCATTGTCTGATGAAATTGCATCTTGACTGGAAGATCCCAGGGGGTTTCTTCACACGCGCTCAAAGCAGGGCACTCCCACAGCTCCACTGAGGGGAGACCTTATCACTGCTTACAACTACCTGACAGAAGGGTGTGGAGAGGTGGGCAATGGTCTCTTCAGCCAGGTGACAGGTGATAGGACAAGAGGAAATGGCAGAAAGCTGCGCCAGGCCAGGGTCAGATCAGATGTTAGGAAAAAAAAATTCAATGAAAGAGTTGTCAGGGCCTGAACAGGCTGCCCAGGGAGGGCGTTGAGTCACCATCCCTGGATGTGTTTAAAAAAAGGGTAGATGGACTTGATGATCTTAAAGGTCATTTCCAACCTTGTGATTCTGTGTGATTTCCTTGCCTCATTCCTGACCGCTGCTCCTGCAAGGCATCTCTTTTCCCTGGGCTCTTCCCATCCATACACACTACATGTTGGCTTTAAACACAGCAGACAATACTGGTGGTAAAAAATGGAACAGACTGCAAGAAGCCCATTTTCTTCTTTGAAGGCACCTGTGCTTTCTTGGTAAGGTGGCGAGCTGCTGAAATGCCAGGAGGCCAGTCTATAGGAAGCAGATAAGCACTATACGTGGCACGTTGAATCTGATTTCGCTGCGTACCACCATATGGAACAGAATCTCAGCGGCATCAAACGTTTACCTAAACCCCATTAATGTCTTCTCCAAGCCAATATTTATAGCATACACACCAGTAGCTGCTGTCAGAGTGTGTATAAATGTTAAACTGAACTGTTAAAGAAACATAATGACAGATGTAGAGATGCTGAAGAGTGCAATCTATTCTAATTTATGATAATTTATTTCCATCATCTGGAGCCCTATTCAGAAGAGAAAGCTGAATGCATCCCAAAGCACATCATGGGGTGGAGCGTAAAAATCCCCAGAAAAAAAATATCTCTTTGAAACCAAGCAAGAGTACTCTTGTCCTAACACCCAGGACATGCTTAGCAATCTCTCCGTGCAGAAGAAATACAGATGTGGGGTACTCGAGCCCTGCCTCCCAGCAGTCCAGTGACACACAGGTTTTATTGCAAGTCGGGAATAGCTGGGAACTGTTTGTCCCACGAGAGATGTTTGATCATTGCTGAGTCACTACTTTTTAGGGACTAAGCTGTACAAAAACCCATTTATTAGCTCCGCCAGAGCCTCTACAGCTGCGTTACCAACCAACGCTGCACCCATGGGTGGCCACTGCAAAGGAGCAGGCACACAGAAAGATGGAAAGCTATTTTTAAAAATGAGTTCACTATGCTATGGTGAGCTACGCAGCAGAAAAAGCTTCTCTATGTCACTGCACAGCAAGGCAAGCTGTGCTGGATCAGATCTGCCCTGAGCCCCATCTTTGTCTCTTGTTGCTGTCATTCTGCTCTGAAAACACAACGGAGGAGATGGGAAAAAATGAAAAAATAAAGACAAAAAAACCCCAAACCTAAACAAAAAAATAACTGTGAGAGCACTTCGTCCCTGCAGCAGAGACTGCTGCCAGGCCATGGAGGACCAGAGGCAAGGAGTTCACGTTCCCTCCCCAGGAAGGGCCGTAACGCGCTTGGCGGCGGCAGGAGGCTCTGCTGCGTGGCACACCCGGCGTCCCCTGCATATGTCGGCCCGCCGTGAAGCCAGCTCCTGCTGCCTGCCAGGGCCTCGCAATCTGGCCAGGCACAGATTTTGTGCTGGAACGGACGCCCTCTCCGCAGAGCCGCCTGCCACAAGTGACAGGCTGCAATGGCAGAGCGGGAGCGCGCACAGCCCACGAAGCCAACACAGCAGAACAAGGAGGCACAGGGACACGGCTTGCTGAGTCTCTGTGGGGACTCTGTGGTCTCTGTGGAGCTTTGAAAGACTCCACTTTGAGCAAAGAAAGGGCTAGGCACAGGATAGAAGCACAGACTGCAACACTGATACACGCAAGTCAGGTGAACGCTTCCCACCAGGACATTCTCTGCATTTCAGACTCGTTCATCTTAAAAAAAAGAAAAAAAATTTATCATCTTCCCTCCAAAACCACTGGCTCTTCTTTTTGCAAGTCCCAGTGCTCAGAGCTTGCAATATCTACCCTGGGAACACCATCACTTGGCCTCCAAGGAGTTTGGGTTAGCCAACTGTTCTGCCCCTGCTCTGTAAACCACAGCTGGACTACACCCTCCACCCCAATATGCATCACACGTGACGTGACTGTCACCAACTCCTCCAGGAGGAGCAAGCCTGAGACATCTGAAGGGGATGCTCTGGGCTGCAGAGAGCAGGAGGAGAAGACTGTTTCTTTAGAGAAACATTTTGAGATGAAATATTGCAGTTTCTGGCAAAAATGTTTCTCCATTCACAGTTGAACCAGAATGCCAAAGCTTCCAACGGAAATTTAGATGAAAAATTATTCTTGTCTCAAGGAAATTAAATTCCTTCTTCCCAATCAGCTCTACCCATGACTTTTCGATGCACCTGGCATTTAGGTACAGCCCAAACTGCAAAGGACAAATACTTCATATGTCCCTCGAGTCCCCTGTCCCAGGCTATAAAACACGAGGGAGCTCACTCTCATACCTTTCTTTGCTATAATATTACCACACACTCCCAGTTTGCTTATTGCCTCCCATCACCGTCAAATCCCGAC
The DNA here is from genome assembly GCA_020800305.1 of Porphyrio hochstetteri. Lineage (NCBI taxonomy): Eukaryota > Metazoa > Chordata > Aves > Gruiformes > Rallidae > Porphyrio > Porphyrio hochstetteri. The sequence goes on along the minus strand of CM036916.1, from coordinate 10,388,612 downwards.
CAGGGGCCAGCGCTGCGGAAATGTGTAACCATGTCTTTATTTGAAGACTTTTCCATACATTTAGAAATCGGCTGCAGAGGGACTGCTTGGCTATGTGCCACTCAGGACCCCCCTTTTGCACTGCTGCCCAGCCTGACAAACCCCCTCAAACTGGGCACTTGGCTGGAACTAATCAATAGGTGTGACCAGCCAAAGCTATACAGCATCATTCTGCTCTCTGAGGGATCAAACTCTATGAATTATTCCACTTGGAAATTATTCTGTTTTGCAATAAAAAAAATAATCTCAGCTCCTGGCCCCAGCCCTCTCAATGAGTAACTCCATCAAGGAAACTCTTCCTGCAGCACCATTCACAGAAGGAGATTAAAAATGGGGAGAGAACACGTTCCAAAAAGAAGCTCTATCGAGCTGTACTCATGAATAATCTCCCTGTGCACATGCTTTTGGTCACCAATTGGAACAGCCAGTTTGTGATGCGCTCAGTGCTTGGCAGTGTGCAGCTCCTGCACTTCTATCCATACCCAACCGCATCCTTGTGTCTGCGTGCAAGATGAGAACAAAACGCTGCTACGGCACAACGGCAGACACCATGTATATCAGCTTACTGAGATCAAAGGCACACAGCAGTGAAGAATTTAATTAAAATGTTAAAATGAAACAGGAAGGCATCCATTGTTTAATTTTTTGGCAGGCGTGTTCTTTCAAACTGGGACCTAATTCCTCTCCAGCACGCTGACTGCCCTTGGAGATGGCAATCAGGAGAGCTCTGCTGGATTTATCGGCTGCTGGATTTGGTGGTGGGGGAATCCCAACACTTGCTTCAGTTTTTCAAGGAGAAATTTTCAAGCACAGTCTCTAAACAAGCACTTGGAGAAAACGCTCAGCTCCAAAGTATAATTATTGCAACATACGTATTCTGCATTAACAAGCCAATTCCCAGTATCAAATCTAACCCCACTGGGCTGGGCACAACACACACCCATGGGCATCCTTCCTCCCATCAAGTCCCAAGATGGAGCTGTGACCTTGCCATGTCACTCCCAGCCACAACACTCTCCATACAAAGGTGGTTGTAAATGGGCTAAAAAATGGGTGCAGAACAGCGCTTATTTTGTGTGGAGTAGCAGGGGGGGAAGCAGCTACATGGTTTTAAACTTGCACACAGATGGGGGACTTGTTTTGTTTTGCTTCAAGCATACCTCCAGCACACAGCCAGGAAGATGATTATTCTGAAAACAGTTCAAATTTGCTTGTTAAATAACTGCAAGATATTTCCTGGCACCCTGGGGTGTTTTGACTTGGATGCTGAAGGCAGCCATAGACCATAATACAACCCACATCAAGAGGCTGTACCAACAAGCCGTATGTCTCCTTGGTTTTTGGGAACCTGGAAAGGAAGATTTTGCTATTCCTACAGTATTATTTGGGGTGCCACAGAGACTTTTCACCCAACATTCCGAAGACTGATAAATGTGGTGTCAAACATGGGGCCCCAGTGCAACCACCCAAAGGATCCGAGTTGAGGCTTATTGCCTCAGGCCAAAGATACTGTGGATTTGCATCACCTGAGAAGTAACACAGGAGGGCAGAGCATTAACATCAGGAAAAGTGAAGGCTGAGGACAGGCACAATAGACTTCTTGACATTCAAAGAGCTACTGAAGAGCTGTTGCTATAAATTGCTTCCTGTTGTATCAATGATCTTGCCGATGTTAGGTAGCATTTCTTTCCAACATCTTCTGGGCAGAATTTCACCCTCAATACTTCAGGTTCTTGAGCACTTCCAGTAAACATTCAGTCAGGCTGTTTGCAGCAGGCTCTGGTATTTCTCATGGAATAAAGATCAAGTTGACAGGTCGGGAGCTTTGCAAGACAGTCAAATCAGATTTATTTCTGACAGTGGGTACTGTACACCTCTCATCTGAGAATGTATAACACTTCATTGAAATTGTCCTGCTTTTCTCCTGCTTCCTTAACACAGGAAACAGGAAACCAGCCATCCCCTGCACATCTCAGGGCCCAGGATCCTTGTTGGGGTCTTCTTAGCAAGGAGATATCCCCAGTCCCCCAACAAAAGCCCCCTGTGCAGGGTCTCATGATCTCTGACCACTGAAAATACCCATGCTAACTTGTACCTTGCAATGGCACTGCCCAACTGGGGCTGGACATCTGCACCAGCACTTCTCTAGGAACAGGAGCCCACAGAGCTCCCCCCAGCCTTTATCCCAAGCTCCAGGCTGCAGCAGTTTCTCTCCCCACAGCATCAACCCAGCAGCTGCCACAGGCTTTGCCTCTAACGCAGCCTTCTCCCCAGATGCTAAAGCATTTTGGGAAAGGCACAGACAGAACAGCCTGTTCAGGGAAACACATTTATCTGTCCATTAGAACATCACGAAGAAAGGAAAGGCAAACCAATACAGGACAACGAGCACATTACTTCTGCCTTTCCTGGCCATTCTTCTTGGATTGTGTGCGCGTACCACAGCACTTTAAGGACCAAAGTCTGCATTAGGCTTGTGAGACCTTTCTGCTTTCCTCTCCACACTGAGGACCATAAGGTTACTTCACTGCCAAAGGAGGCTGCTCATCTGGAACCTCCCCTTCTCTGGAGGGCCCTCCTCAGTCTAATCCTCTGCTGATCCCTCTCCCCTCGCAGCATTATGACAACACTCAACTGCAACAGTAACTGAGCGGTCTGATGCAAGACTGACTCCCTGGCTGGACCTCACCTCTTTCACCACAACGAAGCTGAGCCTGACCAATGGCAGCTCTCACCTCACCATGCAATTCAGTTTGCAAACACACGCAAATACTGCATGCAGAAATCTGGCCTGTGTGCTCATGGATGTGCCCGTGTCCATAGGCTGCTATTTTACTATATTAAACATAACATCTTAGAAAATACTTCTTTACTTGACAGAATGCCATTACCAAACTCTTCCAATGCCACAATTCATATTTACAACTACAATAATTGAAACCACCATTATTTTATGTTATTTAAGCATTTCCTTAATAATAGGGAACAGTATTAGCTTTTCTAACCAAGTGAAGTATTCTGAGTAGGAAAACACCGCTCCCAAAGACAGACCCAGGAAGTCTCTACAATGGCCAGAAGATGAAACTGTGCAAATTAAACAAAGAAGAGCTTTACAGTTTGTCTATATTCAGTATTCTTGCCAAAAAGCAAGCTGTCACCTTAGCAACTATGTCACACTTTGCAGTACATATGCCACTTCGAACAAACACCTTAACAGCAGCACCTCCACACTGTATGTTCCTCTCCATCATGTTCTTTACAGCACTTTGCAGATCCCCCCTTTTATTCCTGAAAATAAAAGCCATTAAGACCCCTTTGGCCAGCTGCCATGCTGGAGGGACAGCCAGCCAAGTGCCGTTTTCCACATGGCACCCCAGGACCCTACATAACCGCCTTTATCTGGTGCCAGAGGAGAAAGCAGAGGTGAGGTGTGGTGTGGACACTTTGCCTTCCATTGCCAGCCCTGTGCAGAGCCCAGCATTACCTGCCTTCTGCCTCTCCAGGAGGAGGTCCTCCCTCCCAGAGCAGAGACTTCAACCAGAGACCAGGAGGTCTCCTGCCCATTGGGATCACCACGAGTCCAGGTTAACTCAGGGACCACAGGATCCAAAAAATGAAAGTGCGTTATCAGAAGCACCTCCAAGCCCGTCCTCTCCCGACTGCAGTATTGGAATCCAGAGATGTCAACATGCAGGGCTTTTACCCGGGGCTCCAATTATGCAGATGCTGATTTACAGGAGTGATGACAAACATCTCCCTCATAAAAATTGGCAAGGAGACTTTAACTGTGTATGTCTAATAGCAGAACCCTCTATCTCTATGCATCTTCTTGCTAGTTTGAAAGTCAGATCATTTTTGTTCTTCCCTTCATAGAAACCTGGTTTGCATATATAATCAAATTTAGCATTAATGAATCTCTCCCGTCATCTTCTATTCCTAATGCTTTGAACAGCCACATTTGGATAACACTAGCAGATGCTGCCATCAAGAAGGTGCCTTACCATGAGGAGAGTTCACCAGTTTCACCCAGGGATTGCCACAGAAGCAGCACACAACTCCAAAGACTCCCACCTCCTGGAGCACTGTATGTCAACCATGTGGGCTAATTCTCTTATCACTTGTTTATAGCAGGTCCCACTCTGGGCTGCTTGAGAATCATCAGGATTTAAATTAATTGTTAGGTGACCTTTTAAAAATCAATTCCTCCACGACCACAGCGTGACCCTACCTGGAAAACGGTAGGCACTTTACACATGGAAGATGCCATTTATTTGCAGCACGGTCGGGCATCGCTGACCTTTTCTCACCAGCATTTGTACCATTTTAAGAGCAACTTTTAATGGGAGAAGGTCAGCAGAGTTCTCAGCTTCCCACCAGAAATGCACACGGATAAACACACGTGTGAGCAGCCAGCTCTCAGCAGTCTATGTAATCCATGGGATCACAACACAGGCTTTCTGCTCTTCCACTTGTGTTCTGGGCTTTCAGTCTTTAGGGTTTCCATCCTCTTTCTGCTACCCTGATCTAAAAGCAAAAGGTTTGTCAAAGCAATGGCTTCAGAATCACACGGCCTGCAGATGCTGAGACTTAAAGACCACAAGGCACCACTACTGCTTCTGCTGCCTTTATCCCAGTCCCACTGACAGACTGACATCTGGCTCTCACATCTGGCTTCAGAGAGGCTACAAAAACTTTTTGGATCTTTCCTGTTGCACACAACAGAGCCTGATACCTAACAGCAAAACCCACCTCCCAATTCTTCCTAATGAAAAGGAATTCTTCACCACAAGTTCCCTGCCTGCAGATCACTGACGCCCCAATGTGTGTTCAGAAGTCACACGTCCAATGAGAAGGACCAATAAAGCCTGTTCGCAGGGCTCAGGTCTCTTGGATGCTCAGGTCTCTCTGCTTCACTGTGGCAGTTCCTGTCTGTGCAAAGCTGCAGTGTATTTTGCATGCATTATGCTAAGCTGCCTACAAAAAAATCATCCAATTAATGACAGCTTACAGAGAAGGGTTAGTTACATGGTAATTACCTTTCTAATATTAAAATAATCAAAAAATGTAAATCCATTTCTATAAGTGGCACATGTTTTATTGACCTGACACTACATATACAAGACCTCTGAGGTAGTAACAGGGACCAGGTTTTCAAGAACAGCTGGGCACCTACATTCCAAGGCAGGCATCAAAAATCTTGACGATACCTTTCTCCTACATATGTTTGTGTGCCTTGCACATCAGGATGGATGGACCCAGCACTGACTGCAGCATCTGATCCCAGAATTGCATAAGCAACATCAGCAGGCAGAGAGAAATATTCTTTTTATTAAGGTGTTTCCTTCTATATGAGGGTAGACAAGATCAAACACTGAACTCTTCCAGCCCTGCATCCATGAGGAGTGTTAAACTTCAGCAAGATTACCCTGCTCCATCACCTGAAGTCTCTGCCTGGGCCAGAATAGACAGCAGCCTTCTGGTTAAGCAAAAGACAAACAAGAGCAAGCAAACATAATGAGGAGTCTCAAGCAACTACAAAATATCTCAGGCCTTTAGTACACTATACAGAGCAAACTACTAATCACACATGCCTCATACAAGCAATACCTTCTTAACTTTTTTCATTTATTTTCAGCACCTCGATCTATGTAGGCTTTTCTAGGACACACTTGAAAGCATCCAGCTACTCATGTCCATTCATATGCATGCAAATATAATCAAACAAAAGGCTCCATGGCCAGATGAGCAATCAGCATTAGGACAAAAGACAAGAGTTATTATCAGTCTTTCAAGATGCAGATTCCCTTTGTCTTCCAAATACACATCTGTGTGCAAGGCAAGGGGTACTAACCCTTTCAGAAGCTATACAATCAAAGCAAGCTTGACTCTTGGAACAGCCTGCCCTATCTCATGGCTCTCCCATCAACGGATCACACCATGAAGGCAATTAAGGTTAGCTTGGTCCATGTACACACGGAGTTTTGAAACTGCCTTGAAATCCCTTTGTCAAATTTCCACCACAGATGAATGGGGATCTGTTCTCCAAAAGCTCTGAGCTGTTTTGGAAATCTCTGGCACATCCCATGACAACGCTCATGAGCAGTGATGATCTGCAGTCATACACGGCCTGGAATGCATTTTTTCCACACAAAGGCAAGAATTCAAACTACTCCTCCAACACATTTGGGTTCCTCAAACATTCTAATGTCCCCTTCAAGCTGCCCCATCAAGAAAAGCCCCAAGATTTGTCCTGCAATATCAGTGACACACATCTGCCCTGGTACAGACAGAGAGAGATACTTGTATGGTCCTGGTGCCCAAAGCATCCCCTCTCTGCTGCAAGCTGGTGGAGCAAGGAGCATGTTGGATGGTATTCCAAACCAACCACCTACAGATCATCATCAAGGCAATCACACCACCTCCCAACCTGCACAATGACAGAGTCTCTGCTTCTCTGCTCTTTATCCAGGATTACAGGGCAGGAACACAGCAGCTCCCATTATTTTACCCCACAACTGGGCAAATGTCAGGTTGCTTTGGGTCTGCAGGTGCTAAGTTGTTTGTGGCCGAAGTAATTACAAACCTCAGCCCAGCGATACAAAGTTTCCATTTTAATAGAACTATTTCCTGCACCTGATGATGCTCATAGCAGCTCATCCACACATCACCCTGCCCCGAACAAAGCCCCCTGGCTTGCTTTCGGAGGGTTCCAGAGTGGTGGCAGCTGCTAAACAGAGAGACCACGGCTTGCTTGTCTTGCCTGCTTCTTGCAGACCCTAGTAAAAGCAGTCTGGAGATCCACAGGACTGAAATTAATCCAGGGAGACAAATTAAGTCATTTCTTCTCTTTCATGTTTCCTCACTCATTAATGTCAGGTGAGCATATAGGAGAGTCACTGCTCAAGCGAAGTTGTAATAGTGTTTGTGACATTGCAAGGGGTTGTAGTGCCACAGCAGATTACCATGAGAGAGAAGCTTCAGAAGGACACCCCCTTCTCATGCAAAGAGCTGTGGAGTAATAGCCAGGGGAATAAAGCAGAACAAGAACAAATAAGGCTTTTAAACAGCTTTTCCCTGCTCCCAGCACATGCCACTAAGCAAGACTTGACTCAAAGCTAGAAACACGCAGGGCCTCCCTCCTACAGCTGTGTACAGCTTTCCAAGCCCAGACCAGTGATACACATACCCCAGGTACACAATGTGTTATACCACGGTGGAGTTCAAAAACTGCAACTCTTGCTCAATTGTTATAAGTCACTTCTTTTTTCCTCTGTACTTTTCCTGGATCTGAGCCGATGTTGTCTCTTAATGGCTTCTAAATGCAATTTCTTGGATGAAAATGAGATTACAAAGTACACGGGAAATACAAATTAAAACATATTATGGTGCTGTGAATATTCAGAAGAATCTTATCTCAGCATCTTCTCTCTGGGTGTTAGGTGATAGCCAAAACAGAAGACTGAAGAAGGTCAGATAAAGTCCGTGCTCCTCAAGACAGAGGCCACAGGCAGGCTGCAAGTACACTCGAATTTGCACACCTATAAATTGCTTCTGCATCAGTTGCAGTTTCACATTTGAGAAACCTATGGCCATCTCGGGCATCTCCAGGCTTGTAAATGTTCACATCCATTAATACACAAGTTTCAGCATCACTATTGTACAAGAGGTTTATTAATTATAATTAACATGCTGACCCCCAAGCTACGTGAGCCTACCTGAGCTGCCCAGGTGCAAGAGTTGCAAATTCAAGGCTGGACTTCCCAGACCATCTGAGGACCTACACCATCTCCAGCCTACCAGTCCTTCTGAAGACCCACACACACACCTCTGCCATCTGTTCTGTAACACTAGAAAGCCTCCCCCAAGCACTAGACCCACCCAGAACTGGTGCATCACCAGCTGGGCTATGAACTTTGTTTCTTTGCAGATGCAATCTAGGACTCAAGTAGGAGGTGTTAAGAGATGCCATGAGTAGCATATGGGCTATAGTACACAAACAACAGGGCAGAAGCACCGCTTTTCCCCTTGCACAAGCCTTGCACAAAGGGCTTTCCCCACCTCTGTGCCCTACCTGCTTGCTTCTCACACTAGAAAGTCAAAACCTGGCTTTCTGGGAAATAAGCATTAAAAAAGCCTAAGTTTTCCAAAAGCAGAAGTTAACACCTCCCTTCCAGGTGCCAAACAAGCCAAAAGAAGGCAACATAAAAACTGCATGCTCTTGCTTTCCCAAACCCGAAAACTCCCTAAAACTGGGTGTTATGATTCAGCTGCCACGTCACTGGCACAACACTGGCCACACCCTCTGACAGGTGATTACTGTAAAGCTCAAAAAAACCCCTCATCACCATTAACAAGAACAGGTTTAATAAATTCCACTGTCACCAGCACTTTTTGCATAAAAAGCCCCACTCACACATCATTTAACACCAGAAATGAAACAGCTGTAAATCCAGCAATTAGCAATGTAATTTGACTGTTCTGATCAAGTGCACCAAGGGCTGTGAAGCTGCCGGGGAATGTGGATGCAGCCACAGAATCAGCTGGGGCATTTGGTCTTTTTTTTAAAGTTTAAATGATCATTAGGCTGGAAAAAGGAGCCAGCGGGAGGGATGGACACTTAGTTGAGCCTGGAGATGGTAAACAGAGGTGGATAGCAGTTGGGAGTCATGGGGAGAGGAGAAGGAAGATGGGAGCAACGAGGTGAAGTGAATAGAGATGGAATTTGGGCAATCCAAAGGGCTTTTCAAGTATGTTAAAAAAAAAACCATGAAATGACCCCACAAAAAAAGTCTTCCATGCTTTGACATGCCACACGCTAAGAAGCCCTTAATTCCATTCACACATACATGTCAAAATAGGAAAAAGTCATTTTTCACACCATCTTAAATGTTAACAGTGTTCTTCTGCCCCCCTCCCCCCCACCACCCTGCCAGGCAGCGATGCCCCTCAGCCGTGTCAGGAGAGTGTCAGAAGAGCTCTGTTTACGTGCAGCCACACGTGCATTTACACGTACACAACCAGGCAGTGTGCAGACAGAGCAGCCAGAAGAGTTCTTCTACCTGTGGCTTTCAACCACGACAAAGGCAGCTTTTGTGTTCAGCTGTTGGAAGAAGTTACAGACCTTGGAAACTGCCAAGAGAAAAGAGTTCCCACTTGCTGTCCTGACGACACCAATGTACACAGAGGGAGGAGCAGGGGACAACAGGTTCCTCGAAGGGCACAGCGTGCACACCCCAGCCCTTCCCTCAGGAGCTTGCTCCCTAACCACCACCAGACTTCACTGGGCAAAAGACCACACTCGCAGCAGCTGTTTGCCATAGAAATAGCTTTGCTCCCCATTCTTCTGCTCCATGGCAAGTTCTGCAGAGTGCATAGCACCCCCAGACCGGTGTCTGGGGTTCAGCCCCTGGATGTCCTGAATTCTCCTTGAGCCACGAGCAGTAGCGCTGGGTGGGTTTGCAGGAGCTCTGGGTGAGGAACGCAAGGCACCTTGTCCATCCTCTGCACACAGGTCACCGAGCAGCAAGGCCACCTTGTCCCGAGCCCACAGCACCAACCACATCCCTGTCACCCAGATCCGTGGGACACAGTGCTTCAAGGTGCCCAGGAGGGGAGAGGAGCTGCAGACCACGGGCAGGAACCAGGTCAGGGTGAGCAGCTGCCCCCAGCACCCCAGAACACCCCCTCACAAACTCCCCATGGCCAGGCTGCGCTCAGCGGGTGCAAACATGTGGATAAAAGCACCCGCACACGGATGCACCCCCCAAAATACACAGCTTACATAATTCCCCAGCCAGTCGGCGTTAGGGGAATGTGATTAATCCTCCATGACATGTTCTGAACTTTCCGTTCAGAGAGGCTCTCTCCTCCCGCAGACCTACTGGCGATGAATGTCATTTGACCTGCAGACTTCACTACGAATGAGCATCAGAGCAACAGTGACATTGCTCCGCAAACCAATTATCTGCCCCCTTCCCCGCTCGGCCCAGAGACAAGTTTGCTAAATGCATAATGAGGATGAATTTTCCCCCATCCCTCGTTAAAAAAAAAAAAAAAAGAAAAAGAAAAATCGTTTATACCCAGAAGGATGGGGGGCAGGGGGGGAGCACCCATAAAGCCAGCCCCCAGCCCGCCCCGCCGGCCACATCGCTGCAGGGTGAGAGTCCCCAGCCTCAGCTCCTCGCCTCCCCCTCCCCCGGTCCCAACCCCTCCGCGGTCGCCGTCCCAACCCAGGTCCCACCTGTTCCGCGGTACGTAGCGCCGTGTGCGCACTTTAGGGTCAGCCGCCACCCCCCCGCCTTCCAGCCCACCCGCGTCCGACGCCCCCCCGGGACTCACCCACTCGAGCACCCTGAGGAAGGCCAGCGGCTCCTTCACTACGCGGAAAGTGCCCGCGGAGGCGAGCTGCGAGCAGAGACAGGCAGTCAGCACCGCGTCCGCTCCGCGCTTCTCCCCCCACACGCACCCCACTCCGCCTCCCTCCCCGCGGGGCTCCGCGTACCTGGTCCACCGCCTCCATGGCGCCGCAGCCCCGCGGAGCCGAGCGGAGCGGAGCCGCCCGCCAGCCGGGGATGCGCGGCGCAGCCCCCGCGCACGCCGGGCGGAGCAGCCGGGCGGGGCCCCGCGCCCCCCGCACCGCCCCGCGGAGCCGCCCCGCGCCCGGGCACCGCTCCGGCCTCCGCCCGCCGCCTCAGCGCTGCTCCCCCCGCGTCGCTCCGCCACTTCCTAAATTATTTCTCATTTTTGAAACAATCGTCTTTATTCCGGGGCAGGGAGGGATGGGAAGAAGGACATCGGGGGGCGGGGGGGGGAGTGGGGGACACACAACCCACGGAGAAGAAAACAAACCGCTTCCCCCACCGCCTGCAGAGAAACTGGGAATATTTCACTGGATGCCAGCACGCTGCACCGTGTCCTTCGTTCCCCTCTCGCCCCCCCGGGGCAGACTCGCCTGCCGCCCCCGGACCCGCGCAGCTCTGCCAGCCTGCTCCCTCGGCGCTCGCTCCCTCCTGCTTTTGTAGCATTTCCTTGACAGCAGAGCAGCGCTTTCTGCCTCGCGATGCTGTCGTTCTGGCCCCGTTTCCCAACATAGCCTTAATGATTCTATCCTGGGTGGCACAGCCTGGCAGGAGCAGCAAGTCCCTGTGTCCAGCCACACTCTTACTCCCCCGACAGCACTTCCAGTTCCTCGTGGGATTAAAACATCACCGTGAGGGTTTAGTGATGGAGGCAGGTTCTGCTCAGGAAAGTGCCGAGGGTGCAAAGCCATCAGCTCATTTAGCAGCACATACCCAGCAGCTGGATTTAGGCCCCAATTCTGCAAACATTTGCATATTTATTTAACCACCACACTGACAACCAGTTGTGCCACCAGAAGGACACCAGTGCTCAAAGAGGATTTGGACCCTAAGTAGGTCAGAGACTACAATATCTGCCTAAAAACTACCTGAGGCTTTATACCCTGTAAGGAATCAGCCTTCTGCAAAAGTTTAAGAAGTCGATTAGTTTTGCTCAGACTAGAGCTCTATTTAAAATATATATATAAAAATGTGTTCTTAGACTAAACAAGTATGTAGGGAGGTGAAGTTTTGAAGGTTTTGTTGGAATGTGAAGCAGAAGATTTTACGTCAGAGTTGTGGATGCACAGAAAAGCCAGCTGAAGTTGGGGGTAGTTCTGGGTCCAGTTTTATATTTATTTTAAATTATTTTTTTTACCCTATCAAAGCCACTTTTGAGGTCAGAATTAAACTTATATTTCATTTCTTTCAAGAAAAATATTGTTTCTTTTGTGCCTTCCTTTACACCCTAGAAGAAAAACAAAAAAAAAGGAAAGAAAATGGAAAACTTTCTTACAAAATATTGAATACATTGAAATAACAACCTCCAGGAAATGCAAACCACTTCTGAGAAGTTCTAGGAACTGCCTGCTGGTGGGCCAGTGCCATGGGAGGCAGAGTCCCACCACAAATGCATAGGGACAGAGCATCCCGAAGTCTCCAAAGGGCACAAGCAAGTAGCGAAACAAAACTCGCCCTCTGACTTCCAGCCAGAGCCTCCCTCACTGGTGCAGAGATGCAGGGCTAGGTCACTTCAAGCCATTTGCCTTCATCTCTCACCCTTGAAATTAGCTCAATCCCTGAGAGCAGGGTAACGACCCTCCCTCCTGCAGAGATTTCCACCTCTGGCATCTGATGTCAGCCATAGTTTGCACTAGGGCAAGTAACCTCCAAAATTCTTGGCTGTGGGAAGTTCCACAGCTTGCATTTTACCATGATTTTCATGTGCTTTTTCCTTTAATAGGCTTCTTTCATAGAAAGACTTACAGCTGTGGATGTATTGAAGCAGTTCAGAAGCTTTCTGAAAGACTTTAAAAAAAAATACTGAAACAGTTAGTAATGAGCAGTAAACCAGGGAGATGTGGGAATTATTTTTCCTTGGTTTTACTGGTAGTATATTCTGGAAAAAAATGTGCCCAACGTCCATTGACTGCCATGGAGAGCTGGAAGCCTAATTCTCCCACCCCATCATTAATTACCTCCTATTATAATCCTGAGATTTTTACCAACACTTGAGCTTTTTCATAAACTGTCAAGGGCAGAAAAAGAAACAAATACTCTTAAAAGCCTCATGATTGGCAGGTGGAGTCCCCTTGAAGGCTGGGATGATTTCCCCACAACTCTCTAGCTCAGCACGCTTGGGCTTGCAGTGCATACAGGAGCTCCCTCATGCTGCACTTTCCATTCTCTTTTGACCATCCCAGCTGTGTTTTGGCTTGATGTTCTTCAGCACTCGGCCACCCCCAGTTCAGCTTCACTCCCCTCAGACTTGAAATCCTTGCAGTACCATAGCAGCAACCTGATTTTCTCAGTGCTTGGTGCCTCTTCCAGCTGTTTAAGTCCTCCAAATGGCTGGAGAGGGCCCAGGACACTATGGCTAAAGCTCTTCCCTCATCCTTTTGGAAAAATAAATTTAATTTGCCTAAATCCTGATATTGCAAGTTTAAAGGCTGAAGTCATCATTTCAGGATTAGCATCTCATTCAGCTGCAACCAATGATTTCTGCCCTGTTTCTAGGAAGCACGCATCCCAGTTCTGCATTTGGGTATGGAGGGTGGCAACCTTCCCTGATTAATGGCAAGAGTAAGGACTGCATCTGTTAGGGGTTATGTATCAGCAGGAAAGCCAAAGGGAAAGGGTCTCTCTCTCACGCTGAGCTTGGCAAAGTTTTCTCCTAGGCCTTTACTGACAGATGGATGTTACCTTTCTGATCTTCCTGAACCTGGATTCTGGCAAATAGTTTCCTACTGCATCCTACGAGCACCAGGTCAACTAAACACAGCCTTTTGCTCCACACCTGTGGACTGCAGACCACACTGCCCTGGAAAGCATCAGATCAATGCAAGCAAGTACAGCTGTGCCAGTGCCACTCCTGAGCACGTGGCTCAGGATCAAATTGTCCCTGAGGGAGGGGAGAAGCAATCATTGCAGGGCAGGGACACTCACTTCAGGACTATAGTGACACTGTCCCGGCCCAGCCACAGCAGGCAGAGCCATGCCAGCCCTGAGGGGCTGAAAGGACAGCAGGGATTTGTCTCTGCTTGGGACACATTTGATTTAAATCTTACTTCCATCTAACAGGGAAGCAGTAAGGAATGATCTCCCATTCTGCTGGACCAGACATTAAGCGTGAGCCAGGTACACTTGCACACCAGTACGTGCAAACACACCTATGAGTGAGAGTGGCTGGAAAAGCATTTCTCCTTGCACACAGCAGAGCACAAAGCCTGTGACCCATGGGTCCTCCAGGCCACAGCAGCAAGGACCAGACGGTGGGGTTACCCAGTTTGAAGCAAGTTTAAGGCAACTGGTGATAGCACCAGTGCTATTTTTTTTTTTGAGCAGTTGGGTGTGGAAATGAGGTCTCACACACACGCTGGGAGGACCATATGGCACTTAGCACACCAGATTTCCCAGCTCCAGCCAGGCCTCAGTCTCACACTCTACCTGTCACTCTTCTCAAGAGCTGCACTGTCGAGGGTCACTTCATCCTCTCAGGGTCTCCATCAAATTTGTTCGCAATACCTTATCCCCAGAAAGGAAGAGCTTGGTGCCATCTCTTGCATCTTGCTGTTGCTTTTAAAGCTACCACACATTTTGATTAGGGTACAATGTTTTCCCCTGGGGCTGTATTCTGCACCAAGGAGCTTTTAACCTTCTCTGGCACAGGGGAATTCACTTTCCCATCCTAGTGCCAATTGCCAGTCATTCCATGTCCTAGCTTCATTTGCTTGAGGTCTTCACTCAAATTTAACAGATAAGCAACAAAAATAGGAGGCCTTGGGATGGCCACAAATTCCCTTCTGTGTGGCCAGGAACACAGGGATCCTTGGGGAGACCAGTCTCTGCCATGACATGCCAGCCAGCTCCTGTATCACACTTTCCAGCAACCACAAGCCTCCACTCCTTGCTCTGTTTTCAAATTCTAGGTTTGAACCCCCACCTATAAACAATCCTCAATAAACATCACTTCCCAAGGATCCACATTTCCTAAATTTCCTTCTGCCCAGACAACAGGGTCAAACGAGGATGTCAGCCCCCTCTGCCACATGTTAAAGCCAATACACAAAAAAGCCATGGCACTGCAGAATATGCCACCTTCAGAAGCCAAAAAAAGTCTGTATACAGAAGCCCACACGTGCTTGTTTCAGAGCACAACAGCCTGGGAAAAGAGACATGCCTCAGTATGTTGCCAGATAAACAGCAAAAAAATCACCAGGATTCAAATCAGTAGAGCAATAAGCCCATCGCTCCTTATTAAGCTAAAGGTACAGAAGTATTTCTAAAAAGAGCTTTGTTGAATCAGCATTTGTTTTTCTAGCAATGTGCACAATTCCTTTAAGCAGGGTTATTTTCTGAGTACAGTATGAAAATAATTACAGAGCACTTTCTAAAGGTTCAGTGATTAAGGCAAGCAGCCAGCTGTTTGGCTGCACAGCTGGCACTGACCAAGATGTATCATGTCTACCAGTCAAACAATAAGATTTCAGATCTCACACAACACTCACAATTACGTCTCTCCTGGTCTCTAAGAATAGCTGCAGAAGTACTTTTTGGTGCTTCTTTTTGGATTTCACTTACATCCATTAAATGAAAGTCGAGTTTTCCTGAATCCGAAAGGTTTGCCTGACTTCGCTGCAACCTTTGTGCTGGGTACAAAGAGCAATCCTGATTTGATTTTTAAAAATTAATCAGTCATTTTTCTTTTCCTTCTTAATCCTTCACCAACATCAAGCCTTGTCATTTTTGATCCTAGCCTCCAGAGCACATTGTCTGGCTTTAATCAAAAGCATTCTGTAATTAGGTTCCAGCTAATTTAGCTTAGACTATTTAAAAGCAAAAAAAAAAAAAAATACCCTTCCTTCCTGGTAAAACCCAGATAAGTTACAAAGGAGCAAACAGGAGTCACTTCATTTCATAAAACATTGGTGGCAAGGAAATCCTTCCCTTAAAAGCGTGGGGATATAATTTATCCTGGGCATTTTGAGGGTGAATTTGTACACACAACACACAAACGAGCATGAGAAGCACCACCAGAGTCATATTTTGTCTCTCTCCAAAAACCTGGGTCTGGAGCTCTAGAAGGGACACTGTCAGGGCTGGGATCCTTCAAATTCGACCTACTTTTCCATTTCATCCCTTGCCAAAGCAAATGTTTAAATGCTAAATTTATTTCTTTTTCCTAAAGGGAGAGGGAAATGTCAGTGTACCGGCTTCAAGGTAGAGCTGCAGACACCAGAGCTGCCTTGGGGTAACCAGGGAGGGAGGTGTTTGTACCACAACCTGCATCGAGATGATGCCCTCGGCAGCCCCAGCCCCATGAGGGACATGTTTGCATACCCCTGGTCTGTCCTGGCCTGATGCCTGTTTGGGGAGATGGCACAGCCCTAACCCTTCCTTGCTGCTGTTTCACATGACAGAAGTTTTTTCAGGTAAAGGATTAGAAGGTGAGGACTACCCAGTGGTGGAGAGGATTCACCTTCCCAGCTCCAGGATTGAACAGCAAATACCACAAACCCAAATTTTGTCCCTGAGTACCAGTATGAAGGACATGAACACCACCTGCATCATTTGAAAAGGATGAGGTAGGTCTACTGCATGCCCCATCCTTCCCTTTCTAAGGGAACATCTACTTGCCTCCTCAGCCTGGGTGAAAGCTTTGCAATTTGGCAGTGCAGCAGGTGCCAGTATTCCAAAGCACACCATGGAAAAGCCAAACTCACCAAAAATCCCCAAATTTACACCAGCACACCTCTGCAAGTTGGAAGGCATTTTTCACAGCTGGCTCTAGGATAGCTAATAAAAATGCAAAAGGCAGGAAACATCCCAAACACCATCACTCTCCAAGGCAGACTCATGCAACTCCACATACACCCACAGCCTGGAGCTGGTGCCCTATCACTCCAGAGAGCTGCAAGAGGACTCTTAAAAACTGCTACTTGCCTTTTACACTGCCACCTGCTAGTCTGAGCTCTCATGCAAAGCATGGGAGGAGAATGCAGTCTCTTCTTCAGCCAGGGGAAGTTCAAACTCATCCTTTCACAGAATCACAAGGTTGGAAAAGACCTTTAAGATCATCAAGTCCAACCATTCACATACTAAACTAAACCATATCCCTAAGTACTTCATCTACCCTTTTTTTGAACACATCCAGGGAAGGTGACTCGACCACCTCCCTGGGCAGCCTGTTCCAGGCCCTGACAACTCTTTCAGTAAAAAATTTTTTCCTAACATCCAATCTAAACCTGCCCTGGCACAGCTTCATGCCATTCCCCCTTGTCCTATCACCTGTCACCTGACTGAAGAGACCATCACCCACCTCCCTACACCCTCCTGCCAGGTCATTGTAGGTGGTGATAAGGTCTCCCCTCAGCCTCCTCTTCTCTAGGCTAAACAGCCCCAGCTCCCTCAGCTGCTCCTCATAGGATTTGCCCTCCAGCCCCTTCACCAGCCTGGTTGCCCTTCTCTGGACTTGCTCCAGGACCTCCATGTCCTTCTTGTGGTGAGGAGCCCAGAACTGGACACAGCACTCGAGGTGCAGCCTCACCAATGCCGAGTACAGGGGCACAATCACCTCCCCAGACCTACTGGCCACACTGTTTTTGATACAAGCCAAGATGCCATTGGCCTTCTTGGCTACCTGAGCACACTGCTGATTCATATTCAGTCTGCAGTCAACCAACACCCCCAGGTCCTTCTCTGCCTGACAGAAGGTTCCATAAGCACAGGGCTGCAGATGAGGCCAGGATGAGAGGCAAGCCGTCATCTGCTGTGCAGCCCAGGCAGGGACACTGCAGCAAGGGGGATGCTCCAGGTGATACCAAAATAGTCAGCAGGTCTCACTGGTGAAGCCTAGCCATGCTAGGCATTAGAGACAGTCACCCACTTGGATGTTCTTGTGAAAGGCATTTAATTATTGCTTGATGGGTGAAGAGCTGAGCGTGGCACCAGTTCCTGTAACCTGCAACAGGATTTCAAGAAGCTTTTAGAAAATCAGTCACTTTCCACATCTCTGAGATCAGAACCAGAAAATGGACCAGTCAAGTGTAAATTATTGGAAAACAACCGCTCCAAAAGTGACTGCCTATAACACCCCTGAGCAGCAGCACCCATTCCCCTTGTTCTCCCATTAGGCAATCCACATGTTATCTTTGCTTTCTTCCCACTGACCACAGCTGTCCCAAATGATTTCCCAAGCTTTGTGGGTTGAAAAATAAGCAGTGCTATAAGCTTTCAGGTCATAATAAGGAATTTTGCTGGATTTTACTGGAAATTTTGTTAGCCGTATGAATAGCCTGCCAGGGTGTGCTGAATTCAGATTATCAGTAGCAGCTCAAAGCAAAAGATTTATTACCTGTTATAAAGAGATCTGTGTAAAGCAATAGATAACCATCAGATAACAGCTGGAGGGTTAAATTTGTGCTTCATCAAATTGAAATTATTAAAAAAGCATAATCAAGGTGTTTTGAGATTTGGTAGAAGGGTTAAAATTTTAAAAAAAACCCACCAACCAAATTTCACTGCCCCTTCCAACAGCCTGTTGAGGTCATTTTCCCTTGCAAGAGACTCAGAGGGAGAGGTGCAACTCCCCCAGCACAGCACCAGCTCTTCCCAGCCTGAGATGGGCAGCACCAAGGTCTCCCTGCCTCACCATGGGCTTCCAAGTGCTGCTGCATCCTCATGTCAAATGAGAGTGCAGGTAGCTAAAGGGAAAGCTGCTTGCAGAGGTGGAGGAGCACCTGGATCCTCACAACTAGTCAAACCCTTGCCATGACTAGGCCCTCCTCTGCCCCAGGCAAAGTCCCTCAGTTCATTTGTTTCTGAGGGATCTAGCTAGTTACCTTAAAGCTATTATTTAGGCACTGCAAAGCACAGAAAAGCAGCCAGTATATTATTCCTGTTTACCAAACAACATCCAGCTTTCAAAAGAATAAATTAGCCTTCCCATCTGGTTAGAAACACCTTTTGGAGTTGTCCAAACACCCACAGCCCCTGAAATTGCAGAGAAAATTATTGTCTTTTGCTTTAAACACATTAGATGTGCACACACAGGTACCCCTTCTTTGCTGAAAGGCGAAACATCAGGGGAGCCTGTGGGATGGAGAACAGGCAGAGACCACTAAAACACAAAAGCCATGGTGAAAGGGCATTCCCAAACACAAGACACAGCATGGAAACTAAAGCAGAAAAGTAGGACAGAAAAAAATTAAAAGCCCCCACTGCCCCCAGATATAACCAAATGAGCAATTATAAAGAAAACAGACACAGCCCAGCACAAGGATCTCAAGTAACTACTGTTGAGCAGATAATAGGAGGGACTCTGCTGGAGGGAGGGATTATATTGAGTTAGCTCCTCCCAGGGGCATCATTAAGTTAATTAGCAAGAGGTGCAGAAGGGTATGCATAGTGCCTGAGGAGGAGCATTGGCTTTTTTTTTTTGTAGGGGAAGATGAGAGAGGCAGGTAATGCTCAGCATGAGATAGCAGTGGGTTATGTGCTAAGTATCCCTTGGTTTTGTTTTCTTTATAGTGATGTGCTTCCAAAGATAAATAAATTTCCTTTTCTTGTTGAAGGCTATTTTTCTCAGAACAAGAAAAATCTCGACTTTTCATACCTTAAACACCCAACCAAACAACAGAAGGGACTTCTGTAACATCTTTTTTCTGTTCCCCTTGATTTTTGTTATCTCTTGTCTCTTTTCCTCAAATTTTGGCTTTTGACTATACTTCCTGCTGCAGTTCAGAAACATTTGAAGTCCTTCAAGGACATCTCAGGTGCAGAAGGAGCTGGGGGCTATGGCATATCTCACAGACTCTGTCTGGGAGATGGGAAACAACTGCTTGAGTCTCTGAAACAACTTATTTAGGAGAAATGATAAGCTCAGGCTGTCCGAGAGTATTTGGTAGGCCTGAGGAAGAATGGGAGGCTGGAGAAGAAAATAAAGAAGGTTCTTTGCCCCCCCAGGCTGTTGTCAACAAAAGGCAGTGTAGTGACATTCTACCACTTTTCTCTAAATCTGCCTTGGCAGAAGCAACTTCTCAAGCAGCCTGATCTTTGTGAAGGCCATATTGTTTGGTTCAATGACCTGTGCACACCAGAACTTACTGGTGAGGCTGGAGATCTGGGGCCCAACGTGTGTGCATACATGTATATCCATACACAGTCCTAGGGCAATGTCACCCCACAGGTGTGAAAGCTACAGGGAACACGTGTGACCAAAGGACCAGTCCTTAAGCAGGGAGCTCAACCAGCGTGGCTAGAAGGACAGGGTCTGGCTATTCATGTGTCAGAGGACAGCTGTGAGCCAGCAGTGCAATATAGCCATGAGATACTGTATGGACCCTCCCAGGGGTGGTATTTTTGTTGGGGATAAAGGAGTGTTTGTACACCTGTACGGTTTGGGATGATGTGTGATGTTATGGCCACCCAAGAACACTGTAATCACAGAGGAAGGTGCGGAGAGGAGGGTGAAAGAGCTTAGCTGTTATCTGAGCAAAACCAGACGCAAATGCATGAAGTCTCAGGTCTCAAGCTCTGACTCTCTAGCCAGGCAGAGCAGTTCCCATATATCTACTGCTGCCCTCTTGGCCAAGAGGCTCGAAAGCAGCCCTTGACTGTGTAAGTGCATCCCTGTACCTCCCTGGATGGGTGCCATGGCATGGCAGCTGTCAATCTAGGAAAAAAAAAAGAGCAAATCAAGGCTTCAGTGGGCAAATTTTGGTAATTCCTGGCTGGGGAACTTGCTGCATGGCTCTTCACTCCTTTTCTCCTGGCTCTCTGGCAGCCATCAGCAATGCGGGAGTGAGCCTTGTGAAACACCAGCTGTGGGGTGAGAGTTTGGTGCTGGGGTTTTGGTTTAAACCCCCAATCTATCTGGGTTGGTTCCTGACAGAGGGATGCCCTGGGAACACATCAAGATCATCTACTGAACTTCTCTGTCTCACGGTTTCTCTCAGAGGGCGGATCTGACAGTGCTAGTAGTGTTTAGACTGAGAGCTCAATTGTGTTTTGACAACAGATTTTCCTGGTGTGATGGAGAAGAGCATATCCCAAAATCTGTTTTACTCGGGCTTGCGTCTCAGCAGTACTTAATAATCTGGGTTTGGATGCTCTATAAATAAAACAAAAGGCTCACGAGTCTCCTTGAGATGGTCTCCTTCCTCTCCTCCCAAGTTTAACGTGGAATACCTGCAAGTCTGAAATCTGGATACGTGTGTGAGGAGTGTTGTATCCAGCTCCACTCCCCTTCCTGCTGCTGCCCTGGGGAAAGCGGGGCTCAGAGTAGGGACAGTGATGACTGATGTGAGCGGGCTCTTTTTGTCTCCATCACATGAGTGAAATGGGGGGGCGGGGGAAGGGAAGTAAGTATAAAACCTGAAAAATACTTTGTTAAATCAGTTAATTTTTAATCTTAAAATATTATCAAGTTCTTAAGCAAAACAGATGAGTGTACATGTGTGTTCAAGTGCCTGGTCCAGTCCTGTTGTGCTGGAGGAAAGGGTTTAAGGAAATCCATCGGGAGCAGGTAATGGATTGAAGGAGTGAACGAAGGACTCCTCCAGATGAAGTCCAATCTCCCCAGCATCCACTCTTCACTGTCTGAGCATGCAGGGGAGGACCGCAAGAAGCTGCTACGTTTCAGAAGTAAAATCATGGCAACTGATGTTATCAAAAGCCTTATTTTGACATAATGGTTTAAAAGCCAGGCCGTTATCTTTACAAGGCTGCATTAAACACTCTATTAATAGAAATATTTGGATTAATTAAAAAAAGATACAGGTCAGGTGATTAAAATGCTTTTCAAAAAATATTTCATAACACTTTCCTTTGGTGTAAAAACAGGAGACCTTTGTTCTACAATAAAATCTCTGTTGCTATAAAGCACCATGTCATTAAATGAAGAAAACAATTTAGTCACTGAATTAATAAAAAATAGAACATTCTTCATTGTTTTAAAGGTTTGGGTTGGGGTTTTTTTTGATACAAACTTTACTAGTAATGAAAATTATGTGCATATAACAACGGGAGGAAATACGATTTTCCACATTTCTCAAGCAGGCCATCTCGTGTGCAATCTGCTCTGTGCTGTTCAGTGCAAACATGAAAGCAGCAGGATTTGAAGTGGTTTAATTGTCTTTTATCTAATTCTTTCAGACCAACTTCATTGTGAGGACATCCATTAGAATCCGAATCAGAATCAGTGCCATCATTTTTCTTTTATAAAAGCAAAATATCTAGATCATGAGGAGAAAACAAATCGAGGACTACTGATAAACTATAAATATTTCAGCAATACATGCTAAAGATAATGACTTTGGTATTTTAATGTGTTAGTTCCCCAATGTTTGAGCTGGTTTTTATACCTTTCATAATTCAGATTAAGTATAATTCCATTTTACAAATCAACAGTTCATTCCCAGCCTTCAACAGTGCAAAAGCCTTTTTGCACCTTTTTGGGCCTAAAAAATAAGAGCAATTTGCTGGCACAGCGTAAGATAGTGGCATGAATCAGACCCCTTACCTGAAAGGCATCAAAGAGAAAATCCTGCTTGTATTCTGTGATGACAGGAACAATTTTTAAAAATAATAGCCTGATTATATGCATATTTACATGTTAATCTGAGCTTGCAAAAAATTGTAATGTTCAAAGTGAAAATCAGGGAAGCCTAAATGTTTTATAAATATTAATTTGGGTTTTGTTTTATTGTGCAGTTTGTCACGGTGGATATTTTTAGTCAAACTTCCTCTGCGTTGCCATCAAACTGCCTTGACACGCCTGGCAACACATCCTAGTTATCATCTCTGTTTCTCTGCTGCATGGCCGTGCCCACCAAGGCAGAGGAGGAGCTTTTTTCCACCTCTGGTTTTGAAATTCTTAGTGGGTTTGGGATGGCAAAGAGGAAATAGAAAGATCAGTGCCCAGGCACTAATGAAGGGACGAGGGGGATAAGGGAAGCTGTCACTCAAATGCTTTAAATCAGTGACGTGAGCTCGAGAGAACGATTTTCAGACTGCTGGTTTCGAATCGAGCACTGGCACCAGGCAGTGAACTCGCCACCCTTCCCGCAGCCCATTTCCAGCATAACTTGCTGCTGCAGGGATGGGATGCGCATCCCTGATGTTGGGGCAAGCCAAATTTCTGCCCTGGGATGCGGATGGTTCATTTAAGCAACAAAAAGTCCTTCCCTGGCCACATCCATCCCAGTGCAGAGTGCAGCACTGAAGCCTTTCAACCACCCAGCTCCCACCGTGCCCAGAGCATCCCAGGCTCTCCAGGGGAACCACTGACTGAGGATGCTGCAGCACCCACCCTGGGGCTGCTCAATGCTCCAGGGCTGGCAGCCTGGAGCAGCTGCAGCCAGGCTCATTCTGATCCCACACGGAGCTAAATCTGGAACAAGTCCGCTGAGATCAGTGGCGTTTCCCTCGCATAAAGCCAATGCACGGGAAGGCAGATTATCCCAGACCAGATGTCACTTTCTGCAGCCGCTGCTGGCTCCTGCACAGTGTGGCTATGACTCTCTGCACCTTTCTCAGCTTTTATGTGGCTCTCGCCCTTACTTGGCTTCAGCAAGAGGATCCAGGAGAACATCCTGTCATTTCTTCTTGGTCTACCCTTTTTCAGTTTCATTGTTCTTAACCACAGACCTGGCACCTTAAAATGTGTTTTGCTAAAATAAAGTTAGGATTCTTTACAGGCAATTTTAGGATACACAGGGATCACCATTTTTTACAATCTCAAGTGCTGAATACTTCAAACATCAAACAAAAGCCTGAAATTTTTCCTCAAGCCACCACAACGTGAGGAAAATCCCGAAGCACTGCGAGGCTTGTGATTAAATCACAAGATCTATCAGCACCAGAGTGTGCAGAACAGCCCCTTTTGGTCTCTGGGCTAGGAAGGATCATTGCATTTGGTAATGTCCAAAGCCTAGCCACACAAAAAAATATTATCTCCTGTTGAACAGACCCTCCAACAGCAGTAGACCACCTTGGGGTCCCAGCTTCCTTACAGGAGCATTGTTCTGCCTCTCCCAGAGGACATGAGCAAAGGAGTCCTCATACTGCCCAAAGTCACTATCTGGATGATTCATCTTTTCTTCTTGAGTAAAGAAGAACCTTGCCTGGCTCTGTGTGAACATATGAGTTTCAAAGCTGGCTGTGTTTAACTCTGAGTGAAACAGAGATGGGATTTATTACTTGTATTGGGGAGTAATTTACAGTCTTGATCATGTGCTAGGAGCTGTAGGAATGGAGAACAAAAATGCTTTGTTTGAAAGCTTTGCCAAGAAAAAAGAGTACATACTGTATGTTTAGCAGCTTTGATATTTGATTTTCTTCAGTTGCATTCGCCATCGGCAACTGTGTGCTTGCTGAGGGAGCAAAGATGGTTCCAGAAGAGCTTCTGGCACAGATACACTGGCTCCTGAAGGAGCCCTTGAATTTGCACAGATAAAAGATTCTCCCTAAACATCTGTGCAGTCAGACACTGCCACACACGTTTGCATGAGGAAAATGAAAGAGAGAAGGTGATCCAAACAAGGCTAGACATCATCAAGACTTAGAGACTGCTAGTATATTTGCATGTCATTTGCACACTCTTGGTCCCACTCTAATAATCAGGGTAGTGTCTGAACCTGTGTTCTCTGGAGGCTTTGAAGAGCAAAACACTTGTATGTCAAATGAACTTCCCTTTTGCTTCAGTTTCAGACATAGAAAGACATCAAAGTAACACCAGGGATAATAAGTGACTGAGGTACACGTTGTTTTTCATTGTATAGATGTCCTAACGACACTATGCATATGATTTCTGTAATGCATGTTATAGCTGTGGTGTGAAAAGCTCTCTTTGGAACTATATTGTGCAGGTAGACTTTAATTTGGGGGAGAGAGAAGTGGATCAGACATCTGTGCTCCATTACATAGCTTGATTTTATTTTTGAGGAGAGAGAAAAAGAGCAGAGGTCTGTGCTCCAATATATAGCTAGAGTTTAATTTCAGGGAGAGAGAACAGAGGTCTAAGCCATGCTTTTTTCCCCCTGAAAGATCATACCTATCATGCCAGCTGAGAAGCCACCTTTGCCATGTTCTTCCAAACCCTGCTGTACCTTGACCATGTATAACCTCAAAAGGAAAGGAGCAGGAATATCAGATATTCTCCCCTGGCATGTACTGCATTTCACAGTGGGAGTTTAATGCCCAGCCATAATATTTTGCTATAACCCAGTATGCAAGCCCAAATTCCCAGTGCTTTCAATTACTGCACACCTGAGTGAAGAAACTG
This sequence comes from Porphyrio hochstetteri, assembly GCA_020800305.1. NCBI lineage: Eukaryota > Metazoa > Chordata > Aves > Gruiformes > Rallidae > Porphyrio > Porphyrio hochstetteri. Next base: position 10,363,733 of record CM036916.1, on the reverse strand, counting down.
CTGCTGATGGGATTAACAGTGGTGCAAGGTAAGTGGCACACAGTGACCTGTGGGGACCTCGGGTTGTTCCAGGAGCTGATTTCCACAGCAGGAGCAGGATGTGCAGTGGGTGGCTGACATCCTGCTCATCCTACCAAGGTGACCTGGGCAGTTGCAGGTGCTGATTTTCGGCAGGGATGGAGTATTGCATGCTGCAGGACCAGCTGTGTGCCCGCATGTTGCATCTAGAATGGGCAAGAGCAAGCCCAGAAGTGCTGGTGCTGATACAAGTCCCACGAATTTCCTGGGAACAAGGTCGGGGCTCTGATCCCCTGCAGTATTTCAAGTAAGATATTGCATCTTCAAGCTGCCACTGAAGAAGACAACCTAAGTTGTCTCTTGTGCTTATAGATATATAAGCACATATAGCTGTATGGACCCCAGAAATCTCACCTGATGTGATAATATGCTGTTGACTCTGGGAACTGCAGCAGGTCTCCATTCGTAAATGAGCAAGCAGCTCAGTCGTACAGCATAAATGTCAGGCGACGGCAGGCGTGGTGCTCCTTTGGAATGATTTTGTACATCATGATATAGAACTATGAAAAGCAACCCAGTTATCACTCATCCAAGACTAATGGCATGATGATAGTGATCACATATAACACGAGAGCTATCAAAAGGCAGAGCGCAATACGGTGCACACAGTTAAGGCTCTTTGGCTTCATTTGGACTGGGAACTACCTATGTTGTTTGTGTTTCCCACTGTACAAAGTGTGGCTTCAAGGAAAAAGGATCCTTTAGATGGGCTGATGCTTTTATATTCTGGATTTAGAATGAGGACTGATAGCCCTAGTGAATATACCCTTGAATATACACTTGGTTTGCAAGGGAAAGCAGCATCGATGCTCACCTGAGGCAGAAGAGCAGAGCTCTGCCTGCCACCTCATGCTGCTGGAGGCTGAGGAGAATTCACTGTCAGCCCCAAGTATGGTTTGGGTATTTGGGTTTGCCTTTCACACTAGATTTATAAGCTACCTGGTTCCCAGGGGGTGCAGTGATGTGGTACCTGGGGGAGACCGAAAGGCAGAAAGCTGCAGCACACCTACTTCATCTTTCTCAGTATGTAACTGCCAGGCGAGAAGTCTCTGTAGCCTTCAGTCCCATATCTTCAGCCAAAACACAATCCAAAGAGCTTTGAAGTTTAGTCACAAAGAATCAAAAAAGTATGTCAGACTGTCATAAGAAGTGAAGAAAAATTAACTTGGTGGATCGCCCACAGTAAATAATTGAAACAATGTTGGAACCCAGCAGGTTATAGAGTCTTCAGTGGTCACCATCCAATAAAACACCCGAAAATAACACAAGTACATGAGTAAAAAATGCTTTTTGAAAATCACTTGCACTGGGAGGGTGCACAGAACTGGCAGCCTGGCAGCTGAGGGGCAGCAGAGCTGCTGTGCCTCAGCATCTTCCTCCTAAAAATCCCTACTGCCAAAAAGCTCCTTGCTATCCTTAGGCTGTTGTATGTCTTATGGAGTTTAACTGTAATTATTGGTCTAAAAGCTGTGTTCAGGAAAGCTGTGATTATAGGAAGTCTGGAAACTTTCCTAATTCCTTAGTCCCATGGTAAGCAGTAGCAGGTAGCTTGGGGTGCACGTTCCCAGGCTGCTCTTCAAGGCCCCTTTTGCACCTCTTCAACTGTCCTCTCACAAAATGCCAACTTTTCACGACTAACAGTCTGAGGCAGAATAACTCACCCTCATTTCATTACGGAATAGCCCGAGCTCATAACCTCATGACAGGGAGAGGTAGGCCCCTGTGTTTAATCCTGGTGTCACTTCTTGTTGCCACTCTGTGAGTGGAAATATCCCTTCAGAAGCCAAATCTGTATTCCCTCGCAACGATATTCAGCAATCAAGAGTTTGACTAGCTCTTAGTGTTTCCAAAACGGATGGCATAATTAAATGATTTCAAGCCTGCTGTAATCAGAAGTGCACAGTCGATGAATATTCAAGCTGTTCTCATTGTTAGGGATGATAAAGTAACATCTTCTCTTTAGGTGGGTGATTTTTTATTGTCTAAAGAGTCATCCAGAAGATGGTGCCACAGTTCTGCCTGTAAAATGCCAGCCCGGAAGAAAGTCCTTGCATGGAAAATAATACTTCATAGAAATTTAAGAGCAAACTTATTTTCAAGGGCAGTTCAGAGCTCAAACCCTGACATTTAGTATGTGTTACGGCTCTTATTGAAAACTAGGGCAATGTATCTTTATTGCTTTTGCTCTGTCACTCCAGGCAAGGTCAGCCAGCACAAGAAGGAAGAGAAAAACCCATCCCATCTCCCCATTCCCCTCTGAAAAAGGGAGAAATCCTTGAGTATTTGTTAAAATGCTCTTTCCGAGTAGCAGCGAGCCATCAAAACCAATAAATAAGATGAGGGCTAAATAAGCTTCTCTCTGGATGCTTTATGAGGCTTCGGTGGAAGCAGGGAGTGCAGCATAAATTCAGCACATAGCTGTTTCTTTCACTTAAGGACAGGAAGCATTTCTGAGGCTTTGTGTCGCGGGAGAAAATGATGATGTCAAGCCTGTAGATCCTTGTAATCAGATTAAATAATCTGATTTCCATTTCACAAAGCTCTGCACTAGCATAGAAGGAAAAAAATGAAAACTGAGCTTGGTACGAAGCAAAATCTTTGCTCCTACCAAAAGCAGGCATTTAATTTTTTTCCCCATTACAATTTTCTGTTGTCTGAGGTCTCTTCTCTGTAGCTCAAGCAATTTGTCATCCGATTAGTCTGATGAAGCATAGAGAAGTCATTTGAACTGTAAATTTTCTTCAGGCAAAATAAAATGCAAACAAGAAGAGCTTCCTGTGCCTGCCAAAGTGATGATACTCGGAATACAAATAAGAAAAAGCCATGCTGACAGCATAAGCTATTTTTATATTCTGTCATTGGCTCCCGGGCATGGCAGTTTGAACAGGGCCGCATCTGTATTCCCAAACCCAAATAAACCATGTAGTCTTAAGTGAAGTTCATGTCTTACAGAATAGCTGTTTAATCACAGTGAAAGGATACATTGCAGGAAGGATGAATCATGATGTTGATTCACACTCGAGCTGTACGTTTACTGCTCGGATCAACCCGGACAGAAAAGCTAAAGAGAGGAGGGTTTCCTGCCGCTGACGCGAGAAGCGCCGTGCCACGCGGGAGAAGCCAGCAGGGACCTCTGCGCTGGCAGCGGCAGCTGAGGATGCTTCACGTCACGGTTCAGACCCGGAACTCTTAGGAGACACATGGAGACCTGGTTTGTGGTGGCAGCTGGGAACAGCCACGGGGGCATGCTCAGGACATGGGGCTGCTGCCACCCTGCCATGGAGGCTTCCCACCTTGCCCAGGGTGGCTGGCTTCACCACCTAAAGGCTCCCTCCAGGGCACAAGCTCACACCTGGCAGCCTTCACTTGGGTGTTCTGAGTGTAAAGGGCATTAAATGATGGGGATGAAGACGGATGCTGGGCTGGGTCTGTCGTTTCCCACAGCCTTAGTGTCTCTCAGTCTCACCCTCACGTGGCGCCTCTGTGAAAAGCAGCTGTGGCCTCATTCCCTTCTTCAAAACCCAAGGCATTTAGAAAACACAAACTCTTTTTCAACACTCTTGAGCAGCTGAATTATTGTACAGGCATATGTCATGCACTCATTACCTGCCGGGATGAGCTTAATGACTCTGGCTAATTGCAATAACATCTTGCTCTTATACACTGTTTGCCACCGCCAGACCTCAAAGCCTTTCAGTAGGTCAGCAGCATTAGCAACAGGCAAGGTTTCCCACAGAAAGCAGAGCTGAAAAGAGTGCTAATAGGACTGTAGCTAACAAATGGACCGTGCAGTCACACAGAGGCCTTGATCCTGCAAGTTGTTCCAAAATAATCCTCTGGAAAATGTTATCGGAGCAATAGGAGACTTTTGTGATGCAAAGGAACTGCTGCTTATGAATTTCTGGAAGGTAATCTTTCTTTCTCCAGATGAGCATTAAAGGGAAACTTATGCCAAGCCAGAGAGTGTTTCACTACCCAGGCACTATTAATTCCCCACCATGCAATATTATTTAATACTACTAATTCTCAACTCCTGAATTAGAAGATGAGCCTGATCTCTACAACGAATCACTTTGCAAAGCCAGGACCTTGCCTGGGTTTGCAAAGACAGTCCCACAGCACTTTGGGAAACCATCTCCTCCATCTCAGCAGAGTTCAGCACAGCTTCCTGCTGGGGTTGGATTCAGCAACCATCTGACTCAGATGAAACCCTCCGGTCAGTCAATCTGAGGGTAATAACCAAGGCTATTATGGAATTTAAAGTTGGTTGTTAATCAGGAAAAGTGGCTGAAGGCTTTGCTTCTCCCCTCGCTGTCCACGGCATTTGCTTTGCTGACTGCTCAGCAGCTGCTTGGGCCATGTGGTTTGCTGGCAACTGCGGGATGCTCAGTCAAGCTGCGACTTGAGTGGCACCAACGGCCACGTCATGAAGTGATGATTGATAACCTGATCAGAGCCATGACTGCGTTTCCACCCACGCTCGCTGCCAGTCCCTTTCAAGAGCGAGACGCCTCTATGCCGTGCTTTGCTTTTGATGAGCGAGTACAGCAAAACATGCAGCAAGAGTCCATCAGGCTTTTTACAGCTTTGGACAAGCCTGACGATGACTTTATCCCAAATTTGCTTCTGAGCAGCTGAGAATGTTTAGGGCTGTTCCCAATGTGTCCCAAAGCTAAGAGCTCTCTGGCAAACTGCCTCCCACCTCGGGCACCCAGGGCAGTTATCAGCCTGGTTATAAAAGACTATAAAATCCTTGCCTGGGGAGGATAGGAAAAGGGCAGGAGATGTGTCCTGCATCATGGGTGAGTGATGCAAACCTGGGGCCTTTAATGTCAGTGTTCTCACAGGCTCCACAAACGTTGTAAAAACTAGGAGGAGTGGATGATTCCCATGCATTTTAAGAAAATGGGGTGGTTGGGTGGAAAAGAAATAGATCAATGGGCTTTTTATTTATTTTACTTTTTTATCAACCTTTTCTCTGCAGGAAGAGGTGAGAAGTTGGGGGTTAGGCAGATCCTTGCTGTTGCTGGGGACTGGGAAGATCCTGCCATCAGGAGATGCCAATGTTGCAGTGACTTAGGCAGCAAGCATGGTGAGTGCTTGTGGGAGAGCTCTGAACCATACATCCATTCTTGCTGAAATCCACCTTGCTCAGCTCTGAGAGAAAGGAAGGGAAAAATAAGACCCAGATTATTAACATTGACTTTTGCCTTTTTCATTAGGACTTCACCCCGCAGGAGAAAAAAAAGGAAGGCAGAGCTAACGTCATGGATAAAATTGAAGCCCAAACCTGATTTTCATGCTCTATTTATTACAGTAGATCAGAGGTTTTGTCTGAGATCCTTGGGAATGCAAAGAACAGTGAGTTTGTTAGAGCAATGCAGCGGTTGCATATTTTCTCCTGCTTCAACACAAAACTCTGCTGTTTTCTCAGACTGAAACGGGTCCTTGTTCAAGAACTGACCTCAGGAATGAAGGTCCCTGACACTAGCTGAGAATTTAACCCCAAAAGCCTTGCACACACACACACACATCAGTCAGCTGTAGTCTGGCTGGAGAGCATCCACTTCCCCTGCACTGGAGGATGCAGCGCCCCAGGTGCTGGAAGAGGCAGTATCTGGTGCCAGCACCAGGCTCTCCAGCAGTGAGGACACTGTGGAACATCGTGGGTCGCCTGGAGACCTCCTGGATGGGTGGGTATGCCATGAGCATCAGGCACCTGCTAGAGCCACAATCTGGTGCGGGAGCAGCCAGCGGGCACTTTGCAGGGAATGTGGCAGTGCAGAGGGGAGGCACCCTGTCGCAGCACCCTCGTGGCACCTTCCCTCTTTGCCCAAATGCACCCAAAAATAGGCAGCCCTGCTCTCTCCCTCCAGGCAGGCGCATTCCCCAGCGATGCTATTGTTTTTTGGCTGCTGTTTCAGACACGTGGCAACTTACTGGCACAGCGGTTAGGCGTATGCATCCGCTTGCTTTCTCTTTCCAGGATCCAGCTGGGTGCCTTGGGGGTGTTAGAAATCCTCTAACATGAAATTAAACCAAAAATCCCAGCTCTCAGTGAGAGGGCTGCGCTTCTAGCCCAAGCTTTGTCTTTCAGGGAAAATGGCCTCACTTAGCAAGTTATCTGTGAGAGCCTGTCTGTTGTGTGCCAGTAATGCTATCATCTCGCTATCGGCTGCGTGCTGAATTACTCACTATTCAGTGACCTTTTAGCAGATTATTGGAATTATATTGAATTTCAGTGGGGGTTGTTGGAGCCTGCATCACATCAGGGCTCTCCCTGCCCTCTGTTAAATCACCGAGCTGCTGGAGCCAAGGCAATAGGATGAGTCCTTCTAGCTGTGTGGCTGGCGTGGTAACTTTCCATGTGTATGATCCATCAGAAAAGCTGTGCTCTGAATCCAAAAGCAGCAAGGCTCTCAGTGATCGATATTCAACAAAAGTGGGATTATTGATTTCTTGGTAGCAGAGGTGCAGGCTTTTTCCTTGTGGGATATTTCGTGCTGAGGTAGAGGCAAAATAACCGGTCTTTTCTATAGCTGTCTACATTCACTTGCACAGAAGAAGTAGGTTTTAGATCGGTATTTCCCTAAATGAAAATAACAGAAGGTGAGGAGGAGAGAAAATAATCAATCATAAATTTGCTTTCAAAGCTCTTCACAGGTACTTGAGAAGGAAAGTACCTAACTGATGGGCAGATTTTGAGTACACTGATACTAATCACATATGGTCTCAGGTTGGTGGAGTTTAAACTGGGGATCTCTAGCTGGAAATGGACCTGCTTTCCCAGCTGGACAGGCCCCTTCTAGTGATGCCAAGGAGCCATTCGATTGCTGACAGATCAGCACGTGGAGGAGGGAGCACAGCTTGTGACCACAGCAAGGGTTGCTGGAAACTTTTCTCCTGTGCAAGAGTCTCGTAGACTTTCTGACCTCTGAATATTTCTTGAGTGTACTTGAAATGGAGCAGAGCTGGGATGCAGGGGCTTGCTAACAGCAGAACCTGTTCTCCGCTCTTCCCTACCCATGTAGGCAGCATTAGAGACCAGGACATGAAAGAGCTCAACTATTTGTTCATTCATTACAAGCCCTGAGATCCGTAACCCTGGACAACACTTCAGTGCCAGTAACAGCATCGTTTCATATCCATTTACTGCTGTGACAACGTTCAAGTGCTGAAATACTCGCGGTTTCTAAGCCTGTAGTTCATGCCATGGGTAGCATCTAAAAATTCACAATTCTTTTCATACTAAGCTTCTGATGGTGGGAAACTATTTGCAAGGGTGCACTTGTACCCCTGCCTGGTCTGTGTGGGGGTAAGGGTCAGGGAATGGGGTGGTTTGCAGCCTCAGCTGGAGCTAAAACCAACCCTGTTGCTTTTCACCAAAACTGTATCATTCAATAATGATACAGTTAATAATAACCCACTTATGCAGCACACAGGGCAGTTGCACACCCCTGTGTGTACACTCTGATGCAGCACACAGGGCAGTTGCACACCCCTGTGTGTACACTCTTATGCAGTACACAGGGCAGTTGCACCCCCTGTGTGTACACTCTGATGCAGTACACAGGGCAGTTGCACACCCCTGTGTGTACACTCTGATGCAGCACACAGGGCAGTTGCACACCCCTGTGTGTACACTCTGATGCAGTACACAGGGCAGTTGCACACCCCTGTGTGTACACTCTGATGCAGCACACAGGGCAGTTGCACACCCCTGTGTGTACACTCTTATGCAGCACACAGGGCAGTTGCACACCCCTGTGTGTACACTCTTATGCAGCACACAGGGCAGTTGCACACCCCTGTGTGTACACTCTTATGCAGCACACAGAGCAGTTGCACCCCCTGTGTGTACACTCTGATGCAGCACACAGGGCAGTTGTACACTCCTATGCATGAGGCACAGGCTCAGCAATCTCAGCTACATCTCTGAGCGTTGCACTAAATAATTGCACATACATTATCCTAGAACCTTACAAACCTGATAACACTTTCAGCACAGAACAGCTACTATAAATAGTGGTACTTGGAAAAACACCAATTAGTACTTCTTAAATTAACTGAGCTTATTGTTGCGAAGAAGGAGCCTGTTCCTAAGCTTCCCCATTAGCAAGTGTAACCCATTTAAATCGGTGCTGCTAAAAATGGCCATCCCCCTCGTTATTCGCCAAAGAGGATAACGCCGGTAACTCTGATTGTGTCAGGGCAATAGGAAGATGAAAGATGTAAATATTGACTCCTCAAGTACAAGTAATTCAATCGCGTTTTCCTGCAGTTTGCTGAGTTGCCACTGGATGGGGCCGAATGTCTCCTTTTGCCAGAGCAGCTTGGCTTCCAGGGCGAGTGCAGGGATGGGGCGAGCGGCTGGAGCCCTTCGCCGAGGGGGCCGAGGTAAGAGCTCACCCACCCCTTACTCTTTTGACCCCGAGTGGGTCATTCCTTGACAAATCTCACTGTGCTTGCTTTGCCTCTCCCTGCATTAATTCATGGCCGCACACGAAATTGCTCTCCAAACGCCAAAGGAAAAGACAGTGGTACCCATCATGCAGCTGAAGGCAAAGGGCTGGCATGGAGCATCTGGCTCTTTTGGACAGGTCAGGTGGCATCACAAAATGTACGTGCATGGAGCTGACTTCCCCAGAGAAGCCAGGGAATTCATTTTCCTAACTGTTTGCTACATAAGGTGTGGCTAACTACCCTTTAAATCTTCATGAAAGCTGCCCAGCAGATCAAAGGAAGTTATTTTCCCACTCCCCTCAATGTACCTGGTGTAAACCATCCAGTTTGGCATCTTCCAGTTGGAAAGGGATGTAGGGAAAAAAGGAGAGGGATTTGTGGGAAGCTGCTCAGATAGTTGGGGACTGGGGCACATGGTGAGGGGCACGGTATCACAAAATTGTAGCTTGTAAACATAAGCCTCGAGGCTGTTCCTGAAAGGAGCTATTGTACTGTTTCCTTCTTGCTGGATCAAACAGCTGTCGAGTCACAGAACATCAGCCGGGCTGACCATAAGCCATACGTTTTTATGGCCTTCTGCTTGCTAGAACCAATGTAAACACATCTCTGAGTGGCAAGGGTGAAGGAGAAGGAGAGCATCCAACCCCAGGCCTTGTACAGCTGTACTTGGGTTGCCCAGGAAAGCCACACACTCAGGGAACGTGGCTTCACTTCTGCTCTTGTTATTCACAGCAGAGCCACAGTTTTCCCACCTTGAGTTGAGATTTGAGATGACCCCCTCTGGGCTGATCTCCTGCCATTCCAGAACCAACCTGAAAGTATCAGATCTTTCACTCCTTCATTTTCTGCTGCAGGAGATTAACAAGGTGCAGAAGAGGTACGCTGCCACATGGAAGTACCTCTGTCTGAGCTGGTGGCCAAGTCTGAAGCTCAGGCATACTCAATAAAAATCCAGTATTTCAACCTAGTATCTCCTTGGCTTAACTGGCAAGTATATAAAAATCATAAATTATGTGAATGAAGAATAATCATCTGGGGACTTGAAGGGAAAGAGAAATTAGACTAGTGTCTGTGCACAAGTGGGGGGTACAGGCTTGGGAGAGGGACTGATTTTGGGTGCTATTTCAGCATTTCCATGCTCCTGAGCCACCGTGCTGTCCAGCATCCATGGTCTGGTCGAGGATGAGGGTTTCAAACTTCTCCTTGATTACTTGGCATCGCTTTTGGAGCCAACCACCCAACTGGGCCAACGTTGCTATCTTAATAGTTCCCTGTCTGTAAAGAAACTCCCTTATATTGTGCAAACATGCTGTATGCTGGCAGGCAAAGGAGTGGTGCTAAATTGCATCAACTCTGAATATGAGCTTAAACATAGAACTCTTTTTATAACACCATAACTGTCTTCGTGTGATGAACACGGAGAGTGGAGCTCATTACCAGCCCAGGGGAGGAATCAGGCTGGGCCCACGGACCACGAATTCCTAGGGATGGGCTAAACATGGGCCTCTTCCTCCCTTACATGATCACAGTTACTCGCAGCCAAATGTTTCTAATTGCTTCCACTGAAGTTTATTACCTCAAAATACTCAACAGTGAATTGCACTGAAGTCGCCAAGGATCTGGGGAAAAGAGGCATTAAAGAGGTTGTCATCTCTGTCAGTCAAATCCAATGGCTGATTGGTAAATCAAGTGAGAAATGTGGCAGGTTTAACAGGCTTGGACATCCCCCAGTTGCTTGCTGACGGAATCCCCAGGGGAGATACTTGGTTATGATAGTAAAGGGGCTGAAAACCAGGTGATGATTTCAAAAAGTTGGATAAAAGTGAGATACCACCATCTTTTTAGCAGAACATCAGGCTAAAGAGATTGTAAAGGGGTTTGTTCCTCAAAGAGCAGCCCAGGCCTGAGCCTGTTTTATGTAGTAACAGCCTTTGCAAACAGTGTGTGCTAATGAAGTTTAGCAAGGAAAGAAAGCTGGAGGCATTTTCACCACAGAGATCTGACCACTGGGGAATAAATATGGGATGTAATTTAGTAGAATCAAAGCACCAGGTAATGCTCTTAATGAGCACTTCTGCTGTAAGTCGAGGGCTTATTATTTGGAAATGATTGCTCTCCACGTATCTGTTGCTAACAGACAGAGAGATGTGAAGTATGGATCCAGGAAACGGGATTGAAGGATGTAGCAGCAGAAAGCTTCTTCTAATGTGAACATAGATCTAACTGGGCACTGGTGAGCCCTCCTCTCAAACAAAGAGGTGCTGGGTGGGAGTATTAGTGTACTGGGGGCATAAGAGAGGAGTCTATGAGAGCTCTTTACATAAGCAAAGCCAAGGCTGTTGTTCTGCTTGAGCAAAGTACCTCACCCAGCAGCCCCATCCAGAAGCAGCACGGTGCCTGTGGGACCTGCTCAGCTCAGAGCACGGGTCCTTACCTCAGGAGCGGATGTAGGTGATGACAGGCAGCACGGCACAGCACTGAACAGCAGTGGCATGTCCCTTCTCTTTGCCCCACCGAGCACATCTCCGAGTGATGCTGAGACCTGAAGGCCACAGGGCTGCATGTCCAGCAGGGAGGCTCCTGGCAGTTTTCCAGCACTGGGGTACAGAGAGGAGTGGGAAATTAATAAAATTGGCAAAAAGAAGAGCAGTTGTAGATTAAATACAAAAGAATGGTATTTGGTTGATTAACTTTCTGGGACAGCGAGATTGCTGCAGCTGAAGGGGCCAAGTGAGTGCCTCTTCCAGACCCCTCATCTCCACTCCAGAGTGATGGGGACGCTTTCAGGCCTGCAGACACCTATTGTGTTTGCAGCTGAGCCCGTTGCTTCGCTTTGCTGGTCCCTCCATGCCTCCCCTCCCTTCAAAGAGTGGGTCTGAGAGAGGAAAGCCTCCACAGAAGGGTGAGCACTGCTGTGGTGATACTGCCTGTTTGCATCCAGCTACAAGAGCAGTGTGTGTGGGGCTAGGAAAGCAAACCCCTGTAATGGTGCTGCTGGCTCTGCTCCTTCCTCCTCACAGTCCTCCTCCTCTCTACACGAGCAGCTCTCATTGGCTGGGCACTGCCACCTGGAGCAGAGGGATGCAGGGAGCCCAAGAGCAAGGATGGATGGTGTTGCCAGCACAACTGGAGAAGCTCTTATCAGTGCAACACAGCACCCAGCCATCCATATTAATTTCATACCCAGTCATTTTGATTTTCTTTGGGTTTGAGAGACCTAGCAGAGGATTCCCCTTTGAAAGAAAGACTTAATCATAGTTTTTTTTCCATTTCCTCTTTCAAAATTTCTTCAGAAACAAAGAATTTTCTTAGGTATTTTATAGATACAGTGATCTGCTTGGTACCATTTCTGAGTCTGACTCATTATTCCAGTGAAGGGCTGCTGGATGCCTGGTCATGGCTTATGGGGTAGCACACCTGGACTGATGGGCTGCCAGGGAGGGTGGAGGAAAGGGCAGGGGGAGGATTGAATGAGAGAAAATCTTAAGCACCTTCCATCAAGGGAACATATAGGGCTTCCAGAGTGCTTAATAAAAAAGGCTGTATTATCATCTCTATCTTAATTAAATATATATATATAAACCTCAAAAACTTATGTCATCTTCATAGTAGCTTCTGTGAGCCTCCCTGCACCCCTGTCATCAACTCTGCCAGTGCTGGTGGGCTCTCTTAGTTGCCTACAAGAACTTATCCTCCTTTAATATGTTCCTAAAATGTCCATTGGGTGCTATGGCTCAGAAAGGTCAAGAAATGTCAGAGAGAAGCACTCAAAAACAAGAGAGGAAAGCAAAAGAGAAGAGCACCAAGGTTGGCTATTTCTCCAAGGGTCTTGGTAGGTTACAGCTCTCAAGGCAGTCTGTCCTGCTCACAGCAAGCTAACACAGAGCTGGAGAAGACCTTTCTTGCCCAGGAGAAGGATGTATCATTTTGTTGGGTGCCCTCTAAGGACAGAAAATGCCTGCACAAGAAAGCATGCTCCCGAGTGCCTGGCATGGCATCCAATCTGGCTTTGGAAGACTTGGCACCACACTCAAGGAGATATTAATTATGGGCAGTGCCACTGGAGCCTGCGCTTGCCTGCGCCAAGCTATGGGCGAGGCGTAGTGCCAACCATCACACAGCAGCCCTGTGTGGCTGATGCCAGTTGGGGGTTTATTGTCAGCTTGAGGAGGAGCTCCTCTCTTGAAGTGCCTGTGATGAGTGTTTGAATACTGTAGCATGTATTTGGAAGCACGCTTACTGTAATACAACAGTTGGATATTTGTCAAGTCCCATGTTACATACAGTAACACCCCCTTGGTTTCAACAGCGGTTGAGCATGAAAGAACAGTGGGATATTATTAGAACTTTCTGTACAAATGCCATTCAAATATCTGCACATTGTCCAACTGTGAGTAGTAATGTGCTGAGTTTAACAGAATGAGAGGCTCGTGCACTAGTGCATAGGTAGTTTGCACAAACTTTCCTGCCCACAACCTAGGAGCTGGGCTCCAGAGAACTTGCTTCAGCTGCTGTGCTTTCAGGGCTTTGGGAGTTTCACACAGGCATGTATTTTTTTTTAACTTAAGCATCACTAAAAAGTGAAGGGAACACGAGCATATACCTAGTTTAAGCTTTGCTTGAATTAATCAATAGCAGGTTTATAAAAATAGCAACAGCATGACATTTCCCCACTCCTTTTTGATTTGCGTTTCCTCTTGCTCCCTCATCTGTCAGGAACCACCTCATGACACTTGCCAGCTCTTCAGACTAGGTCCCTTCTTGCTCTCTGTTTATATAGTATGATGCAGTGATCCTATCTGCAAAAAAAAAAACCCTTTTCACCTGGAAACCTGCCAAAATTTCCTAGAAAACTCTTATCTGGGGCAGGCTCATGCCTCAGTTCAGAGAAAGCAGCTTGGTTTCAAGACAGCATGTTTAATTTGTCCTCATTGAAGGAGTGCATGCTCCTGTGCTTCTAGTCAGGGATGCTGCCCAAGACAGGGATGCAGGAATGGCTCCATGTCAGAGCACAGCAGAGGTTTGCCCTGGCCAAGTACTTGGCAAAGCTGGTTCTCCACTTCTTCTGAGCTTCTTGTAGGGGCTTGCTGCCTTCATGGAAAATGTTGCTGCCAACCAGCTTCTCACGCCTGCTTCACAAACAGGCTAAAATCCCTTTAACAAGGGATTCCCTTTGCACAAACTCCCTTTAAAAAAGGCATTTTAACAGCTCTCCCTAGCTGTTACAGAGAAATGAGGAGCATGGGACTTCTGAAGCGTTGATGTGATTTCTCTCTCTGAAGGGGAGTAAAGTTTGAAATGAAGGGGAAAGTCTTTGGCCACAGGAGACTGAATTGATTTTAATTACACTGATTTGCTAGTGGGAAGTAGAAAGAGTCTGAAGTTGGGAAGTGATAGGATCTCTCTGTGTCTTACATCTGCATTATTATTCTTTTTTTTTTTTAATAGCCAGAAAGAAAATGCAGTAGGAAGGATCAGGAAATTCAGAATTGGTTCAATTATGCCCTCTGCTGCTACGGGCCTGAAACAGGGTCCAGCATACTTCAGAGTAACAGCATGCAGCATCTGATTTGAAAGCTCTCCTTTGGCTTACAGGCTTGGAAAGCTAATTAAAACCCTTTTTGCTTAGAAGACTTTTCTGGCTCTCTTCCGCTCTCTTCCTTCCATCTAATAAGTGATGATCCTTCATTAGATCAGCATTATGCAAGAGGTATCACTTGACTACCTTGTTCAGCCTGAGAGCAACTGCTGCTGCCATTAATATTGGCAAAGACACTAATCCAAGCCATGATGTATTAGTGAGGGGCCATCAGAGAAATCCTTGCGTTTTATTTGCAGGAGAGCAGCTGGGAAGGAGAGGGAATAGAAGAACTGCCAAGGCCTGATCAGGAAGATGTCTTCATCTGGAAGGAGTCCTCTCCTCAGACAATGCTTGCAAACTTTGAGCCAAAAAAAAGAATATGCTTTGTTTACCCAAGAAAACCATTTACTCCTCTCAGCACACAACTTCTTTGTGGAACTTTCATTTATTTTATTTTTCATGTATTTATTGATGTTTACAGATGGTGAGCAACCATCAGTGGGGAATTTCACCGGGAAATAGCTGTTACCCAATATCCCGCATCCAGGCACATGTGGGCTCTGCAATGCTGCAGAGCGATATATAATGTTACAAAAGCCCACATGGCAAGGGGAGGAGGGACTCCACTTTTGACCTGCGATTTCTATGCCTCTGTGGCTTTTCATATCCCAAGGCTCTCTGAACACTTGGTTCTTCATATGCTGTCATCGCTCTCCCAAGTAAATGAAGCTGTTTAACTCATTGCTGTCTCTCTCTCACTCAAAGGATCTCAACACCAGCAAGTTTTCTCATGGACTGTTACAGTACAAAGAGAAGACAACTCAGAAATGCTGAAATACTACCCCTAAGACCTGCGGGGATTTAGGAAGACAAATGGACAGGGACACGTGGCATTACAGTGAGCTCCAGACATATGAGCTGTGACACGTGAAAGACAACTGAAGGGAAAATTGGGTAGTTGCATTGAAAATACTCTGAAAAGTGACTGAGATGTCTGAGATAGAGAGAGTCTCTTGGAAAGGAAAAAAATAAAGGAAAAATATATTATAATAAAAGATGGACAAGAGGAGCAGTTTACCCACCACTGCTGGCACTGCTACGCCATGTGAGGAGACCAAGACTTGTGTTCCCAGGCTCCTGTGATGTTTGGGCACTCGGCACTTTCACAAACTGACAACTAAGGGCAGATCAGGGCAGAAGTTTATGTAATGCAGGAACACACAGCCTCAGTTTTGGAACCTAAGGGGACTTGGGCGCTTGTCATCGGCATCTAGGAGAAACGTTCCCCCTTAACTGGATGACTGTGTTTGACGTGATGTGGATGTGACAGCTTCACATGTGCAATAGCACCAGCTTAGCTGAATCTGGAAGGCTGATACAATGGGTGCAGCTTGGATCATGTCTGAGCAGAAAAGGAGAAAAGATAATCGTGTTATTAAGTCACCTTGGTATTTTACACTTTGCAAACATAGAGGGCTTCTGCTTTTACACGTTTGCAGTTCATCTCAAGAAATGCCTTAGGACAGATCAAATGTGACAATAGGGGAGGAGTTCCTGGAGCCCAGGATGTGTTAAGAGGTGCAGGGGAGGGATTTAGCTCATGAAAATTGTGAGTTTGGCCAGAAAGCAGTTCTGGAGAGATGCAAGTGATGCTGGGAGCAGGCTGGGATTAGGCTGTGCCCTCCCATCCCTGCACACACACAGCCGCACACACAGCCGCTGCCAGCACAGATGTGCAATTTGCTCCTGCTTCCCCTCCTCGCTCTTGCAGGGTCTTTGGGAGGAGGCAGCCCAGCCCTGCAAAATTAATAGGGATTCAGGGTGGGAATGGGTGGTCTTTGTCATAGAATCACAGAATCACAGAATCGTAGGGGTTGGAAGGGACCTTGAGAGATCATTGGGTCCAACCCCCCGCCAAAGCAGGCTCCCTAGCACATATTGCACAGAAACAGAGAAGGGTGGGGGGAGTAGGGAAAAGCTATAATGAATTGCACATCTCTCTCCTGCATTTGCGTGAGGCTGGCTAGATGCAGACCCGGTCCTGGCGATACACTTCCCACGGCCAACAGACAGGGTCTGGGTGGCAGGAGCTGTGGGACACATCCACCAGCCATGTTGCTGCTGCTGCTGCTGGGAGGTGTCATGTGCTGCTGAAATCTGAGAAACCAAAAGCACTGGCAGGAGTAGGAGCACAGCAAGAGCGGGCAGGAGATGCTCTGGGCAAGAAAAAGCTTCTTCTAAAAGGATGCTGTCTTTAATCACCTTTGCATGGTGGGTAGTGGGTGCTGAGCTGAGGGGGAATGGCCATGGTGGTGGGGTGAGGAAGCCCAATGCCCCCAAGGTGCTGGGCACATCCCTGCAGCAGGGGAAGATCAACTGCAGTCATGAGTCTCCTGTTTGTTTCCAGGTAACATTTTCCCATATAAAGACGAATCCTTCTTACCTTCCCAGGGTGGAGGAAGTTTGTCTCAGCCAGCATTAGACAGCAGAACTGTGTTTGAGGCCTCTCTGGCATCTAAAGTCAGTGGAGAGATGTGGGTTCTGTGGGGATGCTTTATGCAAAATCCCCACCAGTGTCAGCTCAGACACAGCCCAGACTCCAGGCACTCTGCTCCCCTGCCCTGCTCAGGGAGCTGAGGCTTCCTCCAGCTCCCACCCATCAGCACGCAGAGATTGGTTGAGGGGGTTGTTTCCTTGCACCAGCTGTTTCCAAAGTCCGAGAACCAAAGGGGGACGTGATGATGCTGTAGGTTGCTGGGGCTCTGTGGCTGTGTGAGGATATCCACAAGAATCATTGTGCACAGAGACGCGCTGCACAGTCATCTTCTGCATCACCCCAGAGGCTACACAGGAGGTTGTGCTAGTGACTGCTTGTCAGCTTGGTGAGCAGCCATCATCAGATGTACATGATCAACTCAGCTGCAGTGTACTATAAAGAACACTAATTTGTTTTGGGTTTTTGCTTGCATCTCTCTGCTTTCTTCCTTCTAAGTGCACTTTTTCACACTTCATATTCCTAGAAATTACAATGAGGGGGTAGCTGCTATTTTATGAATGACCAGTGCGCTGAATTAGGTTTTAAAAATCACCATTTAGTTCATGGCATTTTAAGAACTCAGCATTTACATCAGGAGTTTAAAAAACACATGGACCTCTCTTTAGACTTGCTCTGTGCTCCATTTTCCCACAGCCTGTAAAAAAGAGCCAAGATGTGATGCCTATAGAAGGATCATGCAGTCCCTTCAGCAGTCTGCAGGTGAAAGTGAGATGATTTCATCTGAGAGCCTGGGAGCAACCTCGGCCCTGGATAAGGCCCAGGCTAATGGAAGGCTCACCCTCATTGTGCAAGCTGAGATAGCCACTATTAGCAGCGTTTCAGAAAACCAGAATACAGCAGATGCCTCATAATCTGCAGGAGAAGATTAAATGTTTTCCAGAGGCTGATTTTTGCTGCTCAGCTCAGCCCAAGTTTGTATCTTCTGGGATGACAGGATTTGGGTCCCTGAAAGGGACAGGTACGAGACTGCTGCTCTGATGATGCTTTCGGGTTTGTGTAGACTGCATCTCCCTACCAGTGGCTGCCACATCCCCAAAAGCAGTGGGTCTGGCTGCTTATCATCTCTGCCTTTAATCACCCTGTGACATTAGAAGCATTATTAATATCCATGCATACAGACAGTTCCCAGCCACCATCCCCAGCTTCCCATTGAAGCTGCTTGCTCAGACCAACTGGCTGCACTACGTATTATCTCAGAGACACAAGAGAACCAGGGAGTTGCAGCAGACACTTTCCAGCAGCAAACACCCAGGCTGCTGGCTGCTGAAGTCCATGCAAGCACTGCCTTTACTGGCAGTAATCTTTGGATGGGTCTTTGAGTACGATAATTAGTGAAAAACACAGATTTTCATTCTAGAACCACATTTTGCATGTGATTCAGACCCTCTCTTATCTGATTCATATCTGAAGGAGAAAAGCAAGTGAGGAGGGTGTGTGAGAGTAGGTAGCATGGCATGAAGGCCAGGCTGCAGGACCCTGCTCTGTGTCCATGCCCTGATCCCAGCAGGCAGCCTGTCTCCCAGACAAAGATGCCCATCTGATGGACCACGTGCCTCTGTCTATTCAAGGCAATACAGCAAGTCTCACAGCAGGGCAAATAGGAGCAGATGGGGAAATCTCACATCATCTGAATTTCAGGAGAAATGTAAGGTTATCTGCGCCTTCTAACATGCAAACTTCATTCTCTTTAATCTTCTAGATAGCACTTGTGAACAAGAGATGAGCTGGCAGCACGCTGGATTCAAATGAAAACCTCTTTGTTGTCACACTCAGCTTTGTGAAATGCTTGGCCTTAATTTCTGTTTAGATGTACAGTTTGAAAACTATTTTATCAGTAGCTATCAGTAGAGATGCTTTCAAATCACTTGTAAAAACTGTGAAGCAGAGCCCTGCCCTCCAAATATGCAGCCCCTTTGTTGGGTTTTTTTTGTTAGGAACTTCTTTTTCCGGAACCATCACTTCTCCCAGCTTTCAGAAGTGCCTTTACATTTTACTTCACGGATTACAGCACTTAAAGCATCTGATCTAAGTTCTACTACTCCCGCAGCTATTAATGCTGTCGTTAACATCTGAACTACCTTAATGTTGCTCCTGTGGCTTCCTGTCTCTCTTTGCAGTGCCTCGAAAACAGCAGCGGCTGCTGCAAGCTTGCAGATAACAGGGTATTTTCCTAATTGACAGTTGACATCTCCCCTCTTTTTATTTTTTTTTGCTTTGGATCAATCTGTTTGCTGGTTTTATCTGTGCAGTTAATTATCTTAGGAGCTCTTCTGATAATTGAGGCCCCCATTCCGACAGTATTTCTTGGCAACGCTGAAGATAAGAACGCAAGTGCACGTGATGCTCTGTGGATAAAGCCCATCTTGCCATCCCTGTCACTGCTGTACTGCTGGCCCCACAGCACCTGTCAGATCTGGCTTTGGTTGTGAAGGAGATGGTACATGCAAGTGGATTTGCTGATCTACTCAAAGCAGAATCAAGCGGCCATATCTAAACATGCTTCACAACATTTTCTTGGGCTTGGGAATATCAAAGGTCTTCAGGGGAGGGAGGTTAAGGACAGAAAGAGCAAGCCACAATCACTGAAGATGTTAACATGGCCAACAATAACCTGCTTCAAAAATTAGAGTTTTTTAAAAGTGATCTTTAGTTTTAAAATATATTTGAGGAGGAGTGGCATCTATTTTGGAAAGAGCATGACTTCCATCCCCAAAAAACATATACATCAGAAAAAACATCAAGAAAGCATAGGAAAATGTGCAAGGCACCAAACATTTGCACTTAGACACTATACTTCTGTAAATTAGTAGCTTCAGGTTTTTATCTCTGTAACCCATGCACAAAACATACTGTGAAAAGGGGGGACGTTGGAGACTTCAGTTAAAGGGTCTCTGTTCCTATTTTTTCCCCAGCACATCAAACCACCCTGACCTGTACATGCACATTCAATGAGTCCATCAGGGAGGAGGCTCCTGCCCTGTTAGGCATCAGCAGATGCTCAGAGGAAAAGCCAGGCAGCTCCACGGGTACTGCCAGTGGGATGAGGTGTGTGGGCAGGCAGTGTGCACAGCCCTGCCTGCAGCACAGCTCACACCTCCCTCCTCTCCCATCCCAGCACACAGCTGAGCCAGGACCTGGTGGATATTTCAGCAGTGCCAAGGAGCGTGCAAAATATTTCCCTGACTTGCTGGGCCCTGTGCACAGATAACATGATGGCAAGTGCTTGTCTCCCAAACTTTATTAAGAAGTTTCTTAAAATCCATCTGCAGCATCCCATCATTAGATGTAATTAACGAGCATGCTGTGGACAGAGGTAACGGCTCAGATCAAAGCTGTAGCAATTTATTTTTTCTGTTGCAAACAGCAACAATCTCCAGAGCTCCCTTGAGTCATTCCATCTTTATTAAACAGGCAGAGCCTTGGCTGCTGAGATTTGATAAATCAGGGACCAAGATGTGGGCTGAGGTGCAAGCTCCTATCTCCAAACATTCAATCAACGACCAATATAATGAAAGGAGGGTTGATAATTATAGGAACCTAGTACATTAACTGGCAGAACATTAATGGCAAAGAACAACATACAAGCTTATATTCCCTCTGGCTGAGAAGGTAAATTGCATTTTCAAGTTATGACAAACTTGACATTTGTTATTATCTATTATTATATTATTTATCTCCTTTAAAGTATCATTTAGAGGCCTCAGCTGTGGTCAGAGCCTGACCGTGCTCTGAAAAGGTTATATTTTAAGTCCCTGACATTCAAGATAATATTTCCTGCTGGCTTGGTTCTGCCAGCTCTAACAGAAGTTAAGCTGATTGGAAAAACGTCCATCTGAGTGTCTGGAGGAGTGTGAAATGCAAATGTGGAAGACTCCAGGTATATATTAGGCACCATCCTGCCTAATATCCATCCCGAATACTTGCAGAATGCTCCTCAGAAGGCACCCAGGGTGTGATATGCAGCAGGCTTTTCCCCACACTGTGGGTGAGGAGCAGGGACACATTTGGGTGCATTCCTCTGCTGGGTACCGCAGCCTCCTCTGATCCCTGAGAACAGGCCAGCGTGCACATGGATAAGGCTGGGTGAGGACTGGAGCAAAACCGGGTCCCACCTGTACACCACAAAACTGGGTGGGTGGGAGTGGAGCACCCCATGCACACTGGCTGTGACTGGGGGGCTGCACACCCCTGTGCTGCCTGTACACCAGCCTCGGAAGGGAAGGTTACTTTCTCCCTGCCT
Organism: Porphyrio hochstetteri; assembly: GCA_020800305.1. NCBI lineage: Eukaryota > Metazoa > Chordata > Aves > Gruiformes > Rallidae > Porphyrio > Porphyrio hochstetteri. The sequence goes on along the minus strand of CM036916.1, from coordinate 10,342,814 downwards.
CTGCTGGGGCCTCCCATTTGCCTCACTGCAGCTCCCTGCCTGTGAGTGCCCTTCTGGATGCTGGACCAGCAGTTTCCAGCCAATTACTCCTCATTATCTGGTGCCACCATAACTAACAAACATGATTACAAAGTGCAGATGTGCTGGTGTTACACCTCATCACTATGGCAGCATTTTCTTCTCTCACTTGGCCTGATGAGCTAATAATTAAAGCTTTCTATTTTTAGCAGCTTCATGTCATTCTGGGCCAGTTTGTTGTGGCATTCCCTAATGTTCTCTTCATCCTCATGGTACCTAACCCAGGCTGCTGCCACACCAATCAGTAGTGATTATGTTCTTAATTACTGCATCTTAAAAGGAAAATTTGGTTTAAAATTATATTGTATAAAAACAAACTTACGTTTCACATACCTTTCAGGCTAATAGGAATGGATGAACTAGAACTTACTAATTTCTAGTTTTACAGTGGCTTTGTAAGTTCTTTTCAAAGAACCACAGAACAGCCGAGGTTGGGCAGCACCTCAAAAGATCATCTGGTACAACCTTTATTCCTTAATCCTGATCATAAAACAAAGAGCTCCAGCCTGTCATGATATTTTGATTTGCAGACAATACATGTATATAGGAATAAAAATGGTTTAAATAATTATTTACAGACATAAATGATCTGAGGTTCTATTTGACTGGGTATCTGTAAGTAAGAACTCACCGGAAGAATTGCTGAGAGTTTTGGGACTCTCATTTAAGACCTGAAATGGGGGACAGCAAATTGAAGTGAATAAGAGTGGGTATCAAACAGCTCCAGAAAGCTACTTCAACTGAACTTAGAAAATATGGTGATTATTGCACTGGCCAGGAAATATTTGGCTGCAGAAAAGGAGCATCTCACTGCCAGGAAGGAAATCAGTGGAGTCAGGTGCAGTATAATATTTCAGCCTAATTTATTTATAGGTAGGTACATCATGGACAAGTACCAGAAGACCAGTGTGAATCAGGTAGGGAAGCCTTCCAAACTCCAGAAATCAACTTTTTTTTTTCCCCAGTTGCAGAAAAAATACACCTAGACTCACATCACAGCTGAGACAGGACCTTGCACTAGAGCCCCCCACCCATATTTTAATACAGGCACCTAACCAGGTAGATCCAGTGCTGCTGGGCCAATGCACCGATTCTTCTTCCCAGCTGCTGCTTGGCTCCCTCCCCACTGGCCTGGGCAAGGATATTTGATCCAGACACTCAGCTGTCACTTAGATTTACATTAATGAGTTGTTAGCAACATCCCTGTGTTTCACTTCAGATATCTGAAAAAGAAACATTAATTGATTACATTTTTTTCTTTGCAGGATCCTCCATGGAAATCACCAAGCAAAGTGTCTCAAGCAAGGTAGGCCCTTCCTTCTAGCAGCACTGTCATTGCACCAGGAGACTCACCATGGGAAAAGCTACAGGAGCCAAAAGCATAAATGGGTTCAAATAGGACCACCTGCACTTGTGAAGGATAACTTTATTCATGTCTATTGCATATCCAGCTGGCACATCCTCCCAGTGCTGGTGTCCCAGGAGCAGACAGACCACTTGCATGCACTCCTTCCTGTAAGTTTTCCATATACAGCCAGCATGTGGTTGTGCTGGTGCAGCACAACACAGCCATTTTTGTGCTTTTCTGGAGAAAAATGTTGCAGCAAGAACCATTTCTGAGGAAAAACCAAGCAGCCCCAATGGCACAAGGGGGCTGCTGCTGCAGCTCAGTCACTTAGTAGCACTCTGTCTTTGCATCAGCCACAAGTCCCCTCTCCCCCTCAGATTGCACTCCAGATAAGGGGGTTTATTATCTCCTGCAGGCGATTAAGACAGCTGACAGAGCACTGCACAAGACCCTGTGGTCCTTCACCTGAACTTAATTATGGATCAACTCAGAGAGCAGCTCGGCGTCCCTCCTGGCAAACATTTGCAATCAAATATGGCCACCAGCTGCTCTCCACCTAGGTCTGCACATGGCAGCCATCTTTCTGTTAGGCCAGCAGCTCAGCCAGCACCAGACTTCCCCCCTGCCCTGCCCCAGGCTGCCCTGGTCCAGTCCTGTTTAGTTACAAGGTAAGCCTGGTATGTCTCTGAGGTGTCATGTAGCTTTGTGCATGGAGAATGAGGGGAAAAGGTCCCTTCTGCTGCATGTGTGTTCTGAAAAAACTGGGATGAGCTGAAATGTTTGTACTTTTTAGAGTTTTAAATCATATTACCAGCATCTGGCTTATTTTCTGGAAGGGCAATGGCTCATTGCACCATGTGGATTAGTGAAAGCCTCCATTTATTATCATTATGTTGGTAATGTACCTCATCCACGTGCTTTGCTAATAGCTCCAGTAATTGTCCAAGGATGAGCTGCTTGCCTGGGACAAACTGGGGTTTCTGGGTGTACAAACCCTTCAAGAGCCTGTGACACCCAGAGGGTCCACAGCCTGTGGGGTGGTGAGAGATGCTTCATCAGCAAAGCTGATCAAAATAACTTGTATATTAGCACATACCATGCACTATCATGTAAGATCTAGCGTAAGCTTGTGCACAGGCATACCTACAAGTGCAGTGTGAACTTAGCCAGTAAAGTGTAGGAGTGTGGTTTTGGTTTTGTTTGGTTGTTTTTCCCTCCCCATGTGCACATTCCTAACTTATTAAGGGGATTTCAGGTTATGGGCTGGTTTTGTCATGCCACATGGCCGTGCTGATGCTGGGCTCGCATCATGGGGGCTGTTCCTCACAGCTGCTCTCTCACCACTGCTGACCAAGTTTCCCTCACCTGAGAGAGACATATGGGCAAAAAAAAACCCCATCCTGCATGGCTTAGCTCTGTTACTAATATACTTAATACAGTGGATTTTAGACAAAAGCAAGTTGGCTTAACCTTCATCCCCATTTGTTAGGACTCCAATTCTTTACTTTGAAAAAGGGATAATAGATGGATTGGGTAAGGGATCTGGACTGTGCAGCTCTGAGGACAGAAGCTGGTGCTTGAGAACCCATGGGGCCACTAGGGTTGGGACACCTCTGGTCCTCTCTCCAGGGACCAGTTGATGGCAATCTTTGGGAAGTATATGAGCAGTTGTCCAAACCACTTTGCACAGGGAAGGGAGAAAATCCAGGCTCCAGCTAGCTCTGATGGCACTGCCACCTCCCCTCTGACAGACAGAACCACGATTGGACTCAATCCAATATAAAGCTTTTAAAAAGGCCCCTTACTCTTATTTCCTCCAGCAATCAGGAAAAAAACCCCTCCAAAACAAAAAATACCCTCCACACAGTACATCAACTTGGACTTCACAGCTTTCCTGTCCTCCCCAGAAGGGCACAGAGCCAAAAAGCTGATGGAATCTATCCTGGCCTTCAGGATGTGCTCAGATATTATGTGTTTTAGAGAGGAGATTGGACTGGGAGGGGAGATGGCAGCTGGTGGGGCTCTGATGGGTGCAGGACCAGGCTCACCACACAGACTGGCTCCAGCCGTGCCCACATCGCAGTAGCTGCTGGATGGTGCCCATTAAAAGTCTCTGTCTAGGCCTAAGTCTTCCATTTGTTACTGTTAGTCCTTTGTTCTCAGTTAATGTTGATTCAAGTACTGTGTTTTGCAGGGGCTTTTTATGAAACTCCTTCAGTGACCTAGTTTGAGTTTAAAATAACCTTATTAGTAACACAGTAATGATAGTTACCCTTCCTACATGCAATTTGTCTTCAAGGCGTCGCTCCAACTTTAGGTAATCTTCACAGTCGTTGTGAGAGGCAGGTGCTCACTGCAGTATTTTGAGACAATTCTGTGTAAAAATGGAGATGATGCAACAAAAATTGGTTGATTCTTAGGTCCATTTTTCACCTGACTTTTTTTAATGTCTAATACTAAATTACTTTGGAAAAATGAGGTCATTAAAGGACAAGGAGGTAATCATTGTCCAGCAGTTACCCATTAGAAACTTTCATGCAAGTGCAGCTGGAGTAAACATAGAGCATCTGCTCAGTCTTTACTGGCACCAAGACCGTTTTCTGTATTTCAATCCATCAGAGGCTCTTTTGAGTAATTTGACATAATGAAGCAAGCGCGAATGAGCTGCAAATGCAGAAGAGCATTTCCAAGCTCCCACTGGCTCAGAAAATATTTGAGGATGTGGCTAAGTCTTGAACAGTGAAAAACTTGAGTGCTGTCCTCTGGCTACTTGTTCTCTTCAAGGTCTCTTGCTAAGTCCTAGGCAAAACCTCATACCTTGTTTATGGGATGTACTCAGATCCATCATACATAAGCCTTATTCATCCACCTCTGAGCTGAACATCAGGTCTTGCCAGCCTCTCTGGTCTTTTGGAAAGAGGTCAGAAAACATCCAGAGGAGAGCAATGGATGTATTTTGCTGCTGTGCTGTCACTGCAGTTTGGTCTGAGTAATTCCCTGAGCAGCCAAAAAATCCCTTTGATGTTCAGTTTTGGACGTTGGTAAAGTGTTTGATATGCTACCATAAGTTTTAGCCTAGAGACAGGATTGAATGTCAAGCCAAATGGGATTCTATATGTAATTAATGATTTATATGAATAGACATCCTATTGGCACATTTTAAACAGCCGTAGGACCTGAACCTCACAGAGGAGCACTTGAACGGGAAAGAAATGAGAGGAAAAGCTCCCCTGAGCTTGTGGTGGTTGATTGGGCTCTCCAGTTTGAAGCAACAGGTCAGCTATTTACCCCAAAGAGGTTTTCTTTATGCCTCTATTGCAAAGAAAGATCTCAGCCTTGTGTATTTTCTGTATATCCTGCCTCAGGGTGCGGGCTGATCTTAGGAAAGATTTAAAACTGGGGGAGCTCATCTTTCCAAATTGAAGTTAAGGTATTGACATACTCCCACAGCAGTGAGCCGGCTTTCCTCCACGCCTGTATTTCATTTGAATTCCCTGGAGGTGAAACTCAGATAAGAAATAATAGGCTTTGTGATTCACTGCTGCTTGCATGTGGAGGAGAAAACACCCATGTGAAAGGCCCTTGCACAGTGCCATGCAGCTTCTCTCGACGCCAGCAAGTACATGGGGCTCCAGCCCAGAAGACCAGACCAATCTTCTACCATTTGCTCAGCAGAGACTCTGTGATGACTCCTTACTGACATAAAATCCTTATTACAACTTTAAACGCTTCTCAGGGAGGTCAGGACAACATGGGAGCAGCCAGTTACTTGCTGCAAATGCAGATGAATTCGGGATTTTCCTACCTTCTACTTGATCAATTCATATCCAATTTAATTTTTCTAATCTCCTGGACCTTTGCAACCAGCTACTGTGGGAGAGCCTCGGTATGGCTCACCCTGTGCTTATGGGGAAGGAAATTGATGGACAAAATTATTCCCATTTTGGAGAGCCAGGAAGTTGTTCTCCACCTCCTGATGTTTTCCAAGTTTTCATCCTAATGAAAACATTTTTGGCTTGTCAAACTGAAAGCAGAAGTCAGCTCAGGGCAACTGAGTTAATTCATTTTCACTAAAAAGAAATCTTTTTCAAAAGATCTGTGCATGGAGAAAGAGGACTGAGGTGAAAAATTACATGGACTTGAAGAATGAAAGTCGTTTCAAAATGAAAATCAAGGTTGCACTTTGTTCAAACACAATATTGCAGTGTCTACAAACCCATCTTTTCATTATTTTTATTAGAAAAGCTTTTTACTGCAGGTTTCAGTTTTGATTAATCGTTTGGAAAAATCCCAAGACAATTTAGCTGGTCTTTGTCTCATTAAGTTTAACAAGAGATCGATTAAATGGACAAATCAGGAGGGGACATATGTGAGGGCGTCTTGCCTGGGCCTCTGGGAACTTGGCCCATGAGCACTTCCAGAACTGACTGTTTCACTCTATGGTATTTGTCACGATTTGAAAGATTATCTCAAAAGAAAGGAACCTGATGTTTTGCAGTTCAGCTGCTTGAAGACATCTGTCTCTGCAGGATTCCCACTCGTGGCCATGGAGGTTGATGTTGTCCCTAGTGTGGGCATGGGATGTACCCTAGCCCTTGCCATGGCAGAGATGCCCCCCAGACTGCTCCATGCTCAGAGGGAGGAGGCAGGCTGTGTGAGCCGTAGGTGACCACCCTGATAATCCATGGCCTGGTTTCTTCAGGTAAATCCTGTGCTACACCTTCAGAAGAGCTGACACCAGATGTGTACCTGTGCTTAAAAACAGAATATTGCACCTTGACTCATTCCATATAAACTTGTTCATCCTGAAACACAAAGAAATGCTCAAAAGTGTTTGCTGGGAAGTTTATTTCTCTATTTGCAGAGCTGAAGCTAATGGTGTGGCACCACATAACCCTTCCACTATTCTGTGCATTCTGTTTCTCCTCACTTTGCTCTGACAGTAACTTAAAATGGAAAATACCTGCAGGAGATCCAGTATTTTTAGCAGTGCTATGGAGTATTGAGTGCAGTGGAAGACTGACCTCTAAGACTTCCAGTAATATCAATAAATTGTCCCTCTTTGAAAGCCCTATTAGCACTGTATTCTCATCCTGGAAGTGCTGTTTGAGTGGTTTCTACATAATGAAAATTACAGCACCCCATAGGGCTTAATGAAAACACCTGGTGCCTGCCTGGAACTGCTTTTACTGTAGCCAAACACCTCAAAGTATATTTACAAAGATGGGTTAACGTGGAGATTTTCCTTGACAGAGAAATCATCAGGGAGTGAAGGCGAGATGCATGAAGCCAGGCTCTCCTCTCTGCTCAGTAAACTGTCAGTTGCTTGTTTAACGAAGGAGACCTAGGGTACAGCCATGTGCCTTGAGGCATTCACCCACAGAACAGTTACACCAACATGAGTCAGGAACCTTCTGTCCTAACGCCTCTCTAGGTAAAACATGGGAACCTTTGGGAAATGTACGCAAGGAGTCTCTGTAGGACAGGCCAGGTTGGATGGGGCTTTGGGTATCCTGGTCTAGTAGAGGGTGTCCCTTCCCATGGCAGGGGAGTGGGAACCAGGTGATGGATCCCTTCCAACCCAAACCAATCTGTGATTTTATGATTCTATGATGGTTTCAGGACAAGGAACCTCTTCATGCTTGCAGGAAAGGAAGACAATCCCTACTGTGTGAGAAGGCTGGGGCTTTTCTGCTCCCAAAATGAGGGTTTCCAGAACCAAAAAGGAAAAGCAGGGTTGCCATCCTATCCAAGCCTGATACAGACATGCTCAGCAGGAGTTAAGTGTGTTTGGGGTGCATGTCAAAACCTACTTCCCCTTGCACAGTGAAAGCCAAAAACTCAATGCCCTGGCTCTCCAGGTCCATCGAGAAGAGGGAGTGAAGAACCTACCCATCACCTCCAAACCCTCCTTCTGGCAGCATTCCCCAGGGAACCTGGTGTCCAAGGACACCAAAAGCTGCAGAGCTGCCTTCAGCCTGCTGTAGGCAGAAATCCCAAAGAGCCTGTATGGGAGAGTGATTGCTCTGAGACCAGCACAGGGGAAACAACATTAATTTAAACATTAAATGAAATTAAACAGAAAATTCAAAATGAGGGAGATCCTTGGCTGTCTCACCAGAAAATTACTGTCCCTTAATGTAGCTAAGCAGCCAGGCCACAGGGCAGCTGGGCAGATCGCCTTAGATGCCCAGAGCACAGGGGGTTTGTAAAGCGGGGTGCTCAGGATGAGTCCAAGCACTGGAAGGGGCAACATAAGCAGGCATGGTTGAACAGTGAACTGTCGAGTGCTTAGATGTGGCAGACACCTCCAAAGCATCAGATCAGCCTCTTTCCATTTGTTTAGAGGAGGCTGATGGCAGAGGACTGAAGTTCCAGCATCAGCAGATGACAGTCCCTGAACAGCCTCAGGAGGCTCTGATGCATGCGGTCCCCTGTCCAGGGACAGAGTTGGCATCTCCCTGCAACCTACCTCAAGCCTGGATGCAGTCAGGGTTGTTTCTGAGCCTTGAGGAGAGTCTTCAAATGCATTTAAAATCAGAATAGCTTCCACTCTGCAAACCTGCCTCAGCAGTGCTATCCTCACCTTCTTTGTAATCATCTTCCCCCTCTGATTCTTGCTCAGACTGCAACTTTGGGGGCAATCGGCCAGTGATCAATATGTGCACTATCTCCTGTACTATCTTTCCAGGGAAGGGGCTGCAGAATGAGCTTTTTTCAAACCAAGGAGCTGGCACAAGGCAGCGCTTTGCACTAGAGCTTTGCCAGGTTCATCCTCCTCCATCTCCCCACAGGCAGCAAGCATCACCTACTGACCCTCTCTGCAGGTGAGGGACCATCCAGCCCTTCAGCTCTTCAGCAGTTTTAACCTTGAGATCACACATTGGAGTGTGGCTGCTGAAAGAAAAAAAGCATTCCTCATTCTTTCCTAGGAAGATTGAGAATGTTGAAGGCAACGGAGAGAGTGTATGAAAAGGTCCCTGAGTGGAAATAACCATAAAGAGAAATAAATGGGTATTAAAAAAGAGCCAGCTTTGTTCATCAAAACTTGCAGCGCAGCCCAAGCTCGGAAATTCTCCAAGGACAGAGTGGATTAGTGATAACCCTCAGGAATATGGAATAAAGTATATAATTGAATACAGCAGCATCTTCATCACAGTTACAGGACAGAGCAGAGTTAACTCAGCTGGTAAAAATGTCAGCTAAAATATCTCCCCCTTTTCATCCATGGGTCGATGCTTAATACCTACTTCCTATTAGAAATGGCAGGTGAGTTGAAAAAGGCCTTCTGGCAGGTTTCAAGCCTTCTATAATATCTGAACATATTTCACCAGTTTAGAGCTATCTTCACATTTATGCTAATAATCTCTCTTAAATACCAATTTAAACACAAATTCCTGAAGCTGAAATCGATTGGATGTATCTGTAGATGAGTGCTGAAGATCTGAGAACTTGCATAGCACGTATTGTAATATGAAAAATAGCAGCAACCTAATAATACTGACTGCTTAGTAAACATAATGGAAATGAGTAGGGAGCACAGAATACTTAATACAGCTCCTTTCGAAGTGTTAAGACTGCCTTAAAACTGTGGATAAGGAGGTGAGGCCTTGGCAGCTTCTTTTAGAGGTAAAACATACAATGTTAAATTATGCATTTCAAGATCCAGAGAAATCAGTGAAAACATCTTCAAAAGAAAGGCTTAAGTGTCAAGATTCTCTGTTTGCTGCCTTCTGTCTCTAGGCAGGCAAAACATATCTTCATCCCACCCTTATGTTTGGTGGAAATTTGGATTTATCATACCTTTTTCTGAGTTCATGTTGGAAGGCAATTAGTGAAAGAGCTTGAGCAGAGGCCATCAATATTACTCTGCTTGATTAAAAAACCCATCTGGAGCTGGCAGTGAACTAGCCTGCTATTGGCAGGGGTTATTTAGTGCATCACTGTTCCTCTGCAAAACTCCGCATTTCCTCCATTATCACAGGGTGAGATCCCTGTGGGCAGAAACCTGGGAGATGGTTTAAAAAGTGAATGCAAAATGGTGTGAGGCCCTGATGCTTGTCAAAGAGATCAGGCCTAGAGGCTGCTGGCTCCTTGGGTTTTGGTACAGCAGATCCAAACCAGAGGCTTCAACATCCACTGGGGTTTAGTCCATCATTTACTCCTTTATCTGCTTATCAGGACAATCAAGGGTGAAGTACTTGTGTCTCCTGTGCTGTAACCCAAGCAGCCTAAGGACACAAACAGGACAAGACCTGGGAGGAGATATAAGAGCTTGGTTTACATCATCTCAAATAGCTGGAAAAGGGGGCAACAAGAGCTCTTTTCCAGCTCTGAAATCTCACCGATGTAGGGCTGTGTGGGCTGAGCACTGCAAAGAGAACAAAGAAAGGTAGAAACAAAACCTACTTTAAATGAGCCTTTATTCCCACCTGGTTCCTTTACTGAGCCCAGTTTGTCTTTGGAGTTAAATCTTCAGCCCAGGAGAAAGGGTTGCAGATCTGAAAGCATGATGGCTTGTTCCAGCTGGATCACCTGCTCCGGTGAGGTTTTGCCTCTGCTTACTGGCTTTCCCCTCATCACAGTTCAGCCTGTGTGCAGAAATCAGTCTAAAATCTCTTGCCCCGTTCCTCTCGATGGGAATATCGTACCTGATCAAGGGGAAGTGGAGTCACACATGAGGCACATGGGAACCCCTTGCTTATGGATGGAGAAAGGAGGTGCAGGCTGGACAGGGATTTTGCCCAGCATTGTGTACTGGGCCTAGGGCAAAGCTAGGAATTACATCTGTTTTCCCAGAGCCTGCTACTGGGATTTAGGCACACCACCCTCACGTGGATCATAGCTCCCGCTAGTGATTCGGCATGTTGCATGTTCTCCCTCTGGTCTCTCTTGTTCCTGTCGTAGCTGCTGGAGAAAAGACATGGTGAAACATCCCCAGCTGTAGTTTGTTTCACAGGTTTATTAGCATGACGCAAGACTGGGGGGAACACTTGAGATCGACATTTCCCAGCCAAAGCAGGTAGCATTGAGCTGGTGGTGCTGGTGGTCAGCATTTCAAAAAGGTCAGTCAAGAGCTAAATGTCTGTTTTCTATTTTATTAGTGACTGAGGATGTCTGTGGTTGAGGAGGAGGAGAAATAGGGGGAAATAACATGAAAAAGGTAGACACGGTGGGTACAGTCTCATCAGTACTGGATTTAGATGCTTTTCCCATTCATTCAAAACAATGGATTCCAAAGAAAGCTGCTCCCAGGAGTGGAGCCCTTCAAAGCTGAAATGCTTTATCTTGGGTGAATCACTGAGTCATTAACAAAGGAAGCCAGCTTGATTGCTTATTTTTAAACCTGCTTTTCTCAGACTCCTCTGGAAGTGGAATTTCACAGCTCCCGCAGCCCAGCCTTTGCTCACTGCCTGCAGCCACCTGCCTGGCAGAGCTGTGGAGCGGCACCTCCGTCACCTTCCTGTGCTCAGATGTTCAGAATGCATTACCGTTCACAGCAATATATGGGCTATTTTTCACCAGTGCCAGGGCATTATTAAGTCCTTTCCAGCTTGAGGCTGGTACATTTCCTTTCAAAGTTCAGAAGGTGAAGATAAAGAACTGTGGAAAAACTCTCCTTCGGTCACTGCTGGGACAAAACCATCAGATTTGTTCAAATCCTTGGACACAGATTTTCGTTTTTTTCATCTCTCAGTCTATACCACATGGAGCCATAGAGGGTGAGCTCAGACCTTGTGCGTAGCAGAAGAGTATCACTGTCATCTTTCTGTTATCACCCTTCTCCTTAGAGCTTGTTTTCAATAAATACTGAGAAGGGAATCCCAGTGCCACAGAACAACTGACTTTACAGACCACTTTGGTCTTGTAAAGAAGCAGAAGAAGCAGGTGTAGAGCCTGATACACACTAACTGCACTTCTGCGTACCTGCATTTGCGTGCTGGTTTGCATTGGACCTTTGGCTGTGTTGGGAGAGAAGTTAAATGTTTCCACCTTGCAGACTCTGCAGAGATGGGATGGTTCATCCAGATGTGCTGGTGCAGAAGCCAAAGCCTGATCCCACAAGACTCTCTCCCGAGGCAGGGAGCGCTGTATGTGCACTGTAAGGGCCATTTATTAATAGATCTGAGATGACAGTGCAGGATGTCATGTGGAGGGATCTTCTGCATTGGAGAATGATGGAAAGAGAACTGGCTAAGCCTTTTCCCCACCATCTGTTATTAAAGCCTCTCAGTTTTGCCAAGATCCTTCAGTTATCTGCAGAAGCCTCCCCACAATGCTGTTTTTCTCTCCTTGAGGGTGCTGAGGATCCTGCAGGGCTTAAAATCTGTCTGGACCATTCCACTTTTGCTCAAGATTATTCAAAACATGCTATAATAGGAGCTTTGTACCAAGCCAAGGCATTGATCCTGCTGCCCAAGGACACTGAAACGCAGCATGTCCTGTGTCGCAGGTGAGGGCACTCAGATGTTGAGGGAATGCAAAATATCATTTAAAACAAAGTAGATTTGAGTTAACATTTTAACTGAAAAAAAACCCCCAACCCTGGAAAATAAATATTTATTTTTCACCTTTAATCAGTTTTGAAAGGAATACAAGGGCCCCCAGGTCATTGGGTCCTGTACATCCATGTTGGTTTGTGATCTCAGATGCCAGATGATTTCCCTGGGTCACCTTGCTTGGCAACACTATGGTGAACAGAAACAGCTGAAGGAAGGACATTGTTGTTAGACCATAGTCATGTATTTTTTTTATCCCTCGATAGAAAGAAATAAGTTTGTTGTTATGTGTTACCTTTGTGGGTCAGGTCAAGTTCATCCCATGTAGGAAGGCCATTTGCAGACCTGCCTATTAAAAATTATTTTCACCTGAAATAATTTTACTTTAAGACAATCAGTAGGTTAGAGCTTGGGAGAATTAGGGAGTGTACTGTTAATAGAAATTGAACTCTTCCTTCACACTACCAGAAGGGAAGTATCTGGGTAATTTCCCCCTGAAATTCTCAGTCCTCCCATCAGTTCCTGCTTTCATTTTTCTTTAGTTTCCATTGACTCTCTCCATGCTTTCATTAGCAGCAGGTACCCTATTTCCATCCTTCAAAGACCTCACCAGCATTGTTTTTCAAACACTGAGGTACAAACATACAGAAGGGCAGTACATATAAAAGTGCATCATGAAACCCTCTGGATCAGACCCTGACCAGTGGTTTCAGCAGAGTGATGCCACCTCCCACCAGACAATAACATGACTTTTTCTTCTCAAAGAAAAATATCTCTAAATAACACCTTAATATGGTAAGGTTGAAGAGCAGAATATGCAGAAAAGGGGAAATTACCAAAACCCATCTGGTCTGGTTGCCAAGATAGTATTACAGAGCTGTCAATGGAAACAGCTTCGTTGAGTATACTTACAATCAAAATCAACTTGAAAGGCATTGGTCACACTGGATTTTCATTAGTCTAATGGCCAGGCCTAAAATGCAGTCAGATTTATCAATTAGAAATCCCTTTCATTGTCCTTATTTTGTGAAGAGCTAATGCTAGAAGACCATTCCAAAACAAAAGACATTACTCATACAGTACATATAATTTAAATATAGAAATTGATTCAGGACTTAACTATACAGAAATTACCAAGATAATTTCAGATGCATTATTTGACTGATTTATTTTTGTGAAAATATTTTTGTAAAGATCAACAAGCTGTTTTAGGTCTCACTGCACATGCAGCAGTGAGGGCATCTTTTTTGAAAACTCTTGGGATCTTTCCCAGGACTGTTTGCAGGGAGAGTGGACCTGCCTTTTCCTTTTAAGGGTTGTTGATTTTGCCTGATTTTCTTTATTTGCTTATTTTATAAGGCATAGTTCTTCTCTCTGCCTTTACTGATGATTATTTTTTCACAGCAACAGGACATCTATCCATACTAGTAAGAAAAATTCTTATTCCTTAATACAATAAGGTTTTTCTATACCAGACTACATTTTTGCTGTGTTATAAGTCAATCATAGTCAGGGAGATGTAGTAGAGAATGCCATAAATTAGTGAAGAGCACTAACCAGATTCAACTCCCAGTGAAGGCCCCCAAAGGCCACCTTTAGACTCGGGGCTGGGGCTGGGTCTTGGCAAGATGCTCTGCATCGTAAGACTTCATCCAGTGTGTCTTCAGCAGCTGAACCTGTGCATGTGGCAATCCCTGAGGACACCGCTCAGGTTTTCAGCTCTGAAGAAAATCCCAAAGTTTGTTTTCATTCTAAATGGGAAAAAAACAAACCCCAGAATTTTCTTGTAAACATGGTTTTTGGTTTTATTTGGTTTGGGAACAGGGGAGTGTTTCTTTGCACTAATGCTGGATCATGTAGTTCTGATACAGCACTAACTTTTGTTTCAATAACATGAAAACAGCTATAGTCTAGTATTTATCCTATTATTACAGCTAATATTCTACTACATCAAAGTCCAGGTGAAACAGCTTCAAGCTATTGTGAAACAAAGTATTTTGACACAATAGAGAAATGAGTAAGTCAAAATGATTCACTTCAGATTCCAAAAACTTCATCCAAAGCCACTCTTCTTTAAGAGAGCATTTCTAAGGCAGAAACCTGCTACTTTGGAAATGTTGTTTATTAGCTTGTTATTTATTAGCAAGCCTAAATCACAGCCTTCTTTTGCAAGTACAGCCTGGAGGAAGGGAGCTGCATTTCCCAAACTCTTTCTTCTCCCACGTTTACTGCAGAGAAAACCAGCCCTGAGCTGAGGAAGTCAATAAATCGTGGTTTGGTGATTCAGTAGTTGTCACTCCTGTGCTGCGATGGGGCTGCTGGCCCAAGGGACTGTGCCAACACTGCGTGCTGCCGAGCGTTGCTTTCAAGCTACGAGAGAGCATCTCACACTGTTTCCAGAAGTCAGCTGTGTAATGGAGGTGAGACAACTAGGAAAATAATAATGAGATTTCATCTAATTGAAAAGACTTTCTTTACCTTTGGAAAGGTTCAGGTCCCAGCTCAGCCAATGACCTTCAAGATCTACAGTGGAAAGTCCAACAGCACTGATGATCGTTACATAAAGTATCCTCCCCGAATGCAGAATAATCACTGCAGTTAATACAGTTCACTAGTTAAATTTACTTTATTGTATTTCACACAGCCCTATTTACACTTTAAGACCCAATTTGTTCCTGTCTATTAGAATACATATTGATTTTTTTCAGTTTTAGCATGTTGCAGAGCCTCTTGCAGGAGTATTTACATCTGAGAGCATCCCTAGCTGCCCTGCAAGATACACTGTAAGGCTGGACCCGAAGGACTGAATTTTATAATACTTAATAAAAGCCAGAACAAGATGGAAAACAGCATATAAAGAGCCAGCAACCAGTCTGCATGTTGATGGTTCATTTTCTAATCGTTCAGGTAAAGGATTCATTAAATGTTTCAATATTCTAGATAAGGATAAGGGGTGATTCCCTGGCTTTGAACCCCCAAAAGTGATGCAGCGGTGTGAACGGGGGGCATTAAAAGAGAGTGATTTTCAAGCTGTAATTTGGGGGAGCGCTTTCGCATGCTGTGCTTGTACACTGTCATTAATAATTAACCCTGTATTCAAATGGGAGATTTTGGAGTGAAAATATGCTAAAAAATTCAAGGTTGTTAACCTCAACACCAGTTCAAAACAGAATTCATTTTTCAGAAATGAGCACCTAAACTTAGCCCATATCTCATCCAAGCTCTTAAAGCAAAGAGTACATGTGCTCCTCTAGGCAGCATATTATTTACTTCTATCCTCATTTTGTTGCCAGCCAACCTGATGATTAAATGTTTAGAAACACCCTTATGATCATTAAGGGGCAGAACCCACCTCTCTCAGATTCTTTTGGTGTAGTGAAGATCAGGAAGCAAAAAACATCAAGATACGTTCCCTGCCAATGGAGAGTCTGTTGATGGAGAGTGAGACATGGAATCCATTGCCATGTTTCCTTCAAGGTTTTGCTGGCATTTTAGCGTTTTGCAGGTAGCAGAGGAGTTGGGAGGGGGGAGGTTTGGATAATGACCTTACTTGTCAAAATAACTATTTAAATTTCTACACAAGGTGCGTTTCAGAGGGACAAAACTGTGAATGTGAAACTTCCAGCTGAAAAAGACTGGAGAGAAATCAGGGAAAGATGGCATTTTGTCAATTTAAAAAATGCAACATCTTTGGAAATGTAAAGCATTTTGTCTCAACATTTTAAAGCTACTATCCGACGCTTCATTTGAAAGAATAGTTTCTTTCCTTTTAAAATCTGACCTGAATTTTTAGTGAAAGAAAATCATTAAATGGTTTATGGTGAATCAGAGCTTTTCATTCCAAACCAAACAAAACAGTTTCAGGTGTACTCAAGCAATTTTTTTTTTCTTTAATTGTCTCATTTAATTGTTATTATTATCATTTTGGCTAAACCAGAATCACTTTGCCCTTGGGAAGAAGAATATATTTTTCTCCCATTGCCACCTGCAGGGTTTCAGAGAGGGCATGTGGCAATTACACTTGCCCTTTGAGGGAAAAGAAAAGATGTGGTAATGAATTAAAATAAGAAATCTGCCTGGGAATAGCAGAGTCAACAGGCTACATGACAGCAGACATTACCAGTCCCTCCACTTACCTTAAATTAGCTGTTTAATCCTGTGACTATTAGTAGCATCACAATGACATCTCTTTTTAAATCCTTAATTTTAATCAACCCAGGTTCCTTGAAGTACCCATGGGATTGGGACTGTGATAGACCTGTGCCCCTTTCCTGGCAGTCCTTTAGTCTGCATCCTGGTGTCCATCCAGCCACATGCCACAGGTGCTCACTAAGTCATGTTGGGCAGAAGTCATCGTGCACCATGCAAAGGTAAAATAACAGGTGAAACACAGATACTGGGGTAAATGTAACTGATTGATGTTTATTTATCAGCATATGGCACCAAATTCTTCTTTAGAATGTAGTAACAGCCTCACTTGACTATACTAGACAAGGTATTTGCATACTTAAGGGCATTATTTGGCAACACATTACAGTTTCTATGGAAATACATACTTTTATTTGCTTGGTATCTGAAATATAATGCCAGGCATTGCAAAATCCACACCAGAGGCTTGGTATTCTACGTGGCACCATGACTGCGTAGTCCCCCACCCCATGGAAAGCTTTGTTGTGTGATATAAGGGCTCACTGGTGCTCACCAGTTAATTTGACTCCAGGGAAGCAGAGAAGACTAATGAGCCCCTGGGCAGCTGAATGCTTATAGTTGCTGTTGCACAGCTTCTTTCCCTAAAACATAAAGATTTACATTTCTACATATATTCTAGTTGAATTTGGCTCTCAATATTGCTAATAAAGCATGGTGATCTTTGCAACGAGTTATCCACAATTTTAGCATAAGATGAGATATGGAAAATGAGCAAAAAAACAAGGAAGAAAGATGACCAGAAAGAAAGAAGAGATGGGGATGTTTTCCCTGATAAACAAATTTCATGGTCAAATTATGCATGGATATCACACCTCAGGAAATAAACCCTCATTGTTGTGACTCAAAACTCTGTACAGACTGACAATGGCAATGACCAAGGCAAAATTCTTATTGAAATCTGCAACGCTAATATGGATTTTAAATAATCCCGTTGCACCCCACCAAAGATGGCAGTTCATTTCCAGAATCAGCAAAGCAGCTCAGCTTTTCTAGAGTGTATAAAAATGTCTGTGTGGGAACAACCCACAGAAGCTACTTTGCTTAATGAAAATGGAATTGGGAAAAAAAAAAAAAAAAAGAAGATGAAATATTCTAAACGATCCTGGCTGTAAAAATAAATCCCATGTAGGAAGCAGCACTGACAGAAAAAACAAAATTGTCAGAGATGACTCTTCCGCACCATCAACACTAAAAACCACTTGAAAAAAGGAAACCTCAGCTCAGCTCCCAACTCTTCTCTGGAAATAGCAGCAACAGTAAATTTTAATCTCAGTGCTGATTGCATGGGAGCAAGCAAAAATAAGAACCCTTCCCAAAGCTGTTACAAAGCTTGGAAAAGTAACAAGTTTTCATCATCAGTTTTAGACTTTCTACTTCTATCAGCACGCAGGTCAGACCCTGAGAGCTGTCTGTTCCTAGGCATAAACCAAGAAATAAGGATGGGATCCACCTCTGTGATGTTCCCCAAGCAGGCCTGAACCCTCACTGGCCCGTCTGAGCTGGGAAAGCAAACTCAGCATTGAAAAATTGGCCAGTTTTCACTCACAGACACTGCAAGCAAAATGATTAGGTGGCTTGGATCCTCAAAATTAGCACTCAACTTTTTTTTACTGTTTTTGGGGGGTTTGATTACTTTACACAAATTCCCTGATGCTGCCAGCAGACTCGTTACCTTGGTTGTGGGGTGGCAGGTTGTCCTAGGGGCTTGCTTACCAAAGAAAAGTTTCACAAAATTCACACCAAATATTTTTAGAGTTTCCCTTGCTATCACCTGTCAGTTACATCATGCCACAGTGTGTTACAGTCCCAAGCAGGAGTGGTCCATGTGTGCCCTTCTCTCCCACCCATGTGCAGCAGGACCCTGCAGCACTGGCTGAAGCACATTAATGTGTAAATCACGTAACTCTGAGTAAAATCCCTTCCCAGGTTATTCCAGGTGAGAGAAAAAAAAAGCAAACAAGAGGAGGAGGGGTTTGGATAACCTTGGAGGGGTTGGTGCTGACTTTCTCACACCCATCCCTGCAGTGAGGAGCGTTCCCATCCCAGTCATGATCCTGCAAATTTCTGCTACCCACATGGTCATGAACTACTTACGTGATTGAGAACCAGTAAAAGATTTAAAAATAAATCCCTGTGTACATGAGCTGGTAACACTTAAAACACGTCCCCAGAGCTTTATCTGGAGAAGTCTAAACAAGCCATCACATGTCTACAAGGCAATGACCACTCTGGTCTTCATCTCTATCCTTCATCTGCGTGAGCAGCCACGTGCAGGCTCCAGCAGCATGCATCAGGCCTCAATGCAACAAAGCTCCTGAGAACATTTCCCTTCGAGCAGACACTTAAATCTTTCATTAGTATCAGCGGGACAAAGGCAGCTGCTTAAACACTTTATTGAACAGCAGTAGACTTAAGCAGGCACTTACATGCTTTGTTCCATCAAGACATAAACTAGCTCTGAAGCAAATCAGTGAATTTTCCCCTTCTATATGCACATGCATAAAACATGCACCCGAGCTCAATGCTAAATCAGAGCATGCTTTCTCCCCTAGTCTAAGTAAATTCTTGTTTGCTCCAGATTCGATTCCTGCCAGATATTTTTCATTCTGGCTCTACTAACAGGCACAGCAGGCTCAGCATTGGTATTTTTAACAAAGTTGTTCTGATGGGCACGATGGAGCACATTCTGCATGCAGCATATAGAGAAATAGGTGTGCAGGGCCCATCAACAACAGTACCAGTGTGCCATAGTCAGTCTGACTGAGTAACACAGATGGAGAAATTAGAATCATTAATCTGGCTCTAGGTGCAGGTTTCTACACGTCTGAAAAGGAAAGTCTCCAAATTATGAAACTTTCAGAAGTGGACCTAGCTAATAGCAATAAATTAGCTCCCTCCCTCAGTCTGTTTTTCAGCCCAGCTCTCTGGTGGGTACACACAGCAGCACCTCCTAGCTTTGCTGCAGCTGAGGCTTTGTCAGCATTGCCATTATTAAATCCTGTTTTCAGAGTTTTATAACTTGCCTGTGAAAATTTACTCCAGGCTCAGAGTTGACATTTAAAGTGTCAGCTAAGAAGAGATTAATTCTTGAAGTGTATTTTTGAATGTGTTATGGCTGGGGTTTTTTTCAGTTACATGAAAACAAAGGGAATTGGAAGTTGATAGATTGGGATGCTTTTCCAAGGAGTATTTTTGGTCCCCTCCCCGGGAACCTTCTAATTTGGTTTTTATCTAAGGCATAGACTTTACACTCACTCCCCAAAGGCTTGATCAAAACCAGCTCATTCACTTCAGATGAGCCGTGGCCTGACATGCCAGATTTCAATAGAGAATCACTCCACATGCACAGTTAGCTTGATCTTCTTGTCCAACAAAATCCATGCAGAAGATGCTCCATGCATCTAGCAGGACTGGACAGCTCTGGTACCTATTACTGCCCACCTCCATCCATGGCAGGAGGGAGATGAGAGCCCCGTGGACAGCAGACTGCAGGTCCCAGGAGGTTAATGTCAGGCGTCTGTGCTCTCCAAGGACAGAGGATCGAAGAGCAGGCAAACCAGTGTGCTTCCAGTGGCAGTGTGGGTAGCCTCCACTCCTAACCTAAGACCTACACCTGTAAGGCACCTGTGACCTTACCATGGGGCTCAGGTCCCTGGCTGCACTTCTACTCCTCTAAAAGTATAAAATCAAAGATCTCAAGTGCAATTTCTTATGAAGCACCAACAATTAGCATTTCTAATGTATGCAGAAAGGGCCTTAAAGCATCTGGTTCATCCTACATGCTCTAAGAGGAGTATTCCCTTTTTCCATACATGGCTAACAAAGCCTAGGTGGTCAGCACACTGCTCTTGCTTCCACAAGCAGCTTGTAAACTGGTGCTCTTAAATCAAGGAGGAGGTTCCTCTGCAAACTGTGCGTCTTCACAAGACCCTGACGTGGACACAGCACTGTGACACTGTGACTGCAGCAAGACAGAAGTTTCATCTCTCCTTTGTTCACTGACACCATCCTCTGTCTTTTGCTGTCCTTGTGATGCAGCCTGGACTCTCATCATATGCTTACTGGGTATATATCTGTTTTCCAACATTATCTTCCTGTCCCAAATTCTTCTCTGATGGCTTTCCTTGATGTGAATTTAAATCCACCCTTTAGCTGCTATTTATAAGAAGCCCACTTGCCTCTCAGACTAATGTCCTTATTTTGTGTCTTATGGTAGCTTAGGAATTAACCAATTTGGCCAAGGCCAATCTAAATGACAAACGAAGTTTTTCTCTAGTGGGCATTTAAACTTTTAAAAAAGCAGAATGATTGTAAAGACAGTTTAGAGCCAAGCGTCTGGCAGGCATTGCATTTGTCACTAGGCGACAAGGGCCATCAATCTAACTAAATTGCTGTGTCTATATGAAATACTTGGCAATAATCAGGCAGTGGAAAAAAACAGAAAACAAGCACAAATTGTAGGCTTTGCACCCCAGTCTTGCAGGAGCAAAGATGAGAAATTTCTTGGTGCACCTTTCCTGCTGCTGTTTTGGGCTGTGCATGTCTGGTACGATCTGGTGTTTGTTACCCACCCAGGCAGCACCGAGGCATGGAGCATTGCTCCCGACCAGGTGGCTGTGAGGGAGCCTGTCAGGGAAGCCATAGCTTGGTAGCAGCTCGGTAGTCACGAGGGCCAGGAGTCCACTGTGAAATCCCCCAGAAAGAGAGAGTCCGCCTTCCAGTTTCCTGCCCCAACAGACAAGGGAGACAAAGGCAGCACAGGAGGCAGAACTGAGGAGCTGATCCAGACTTCTGGAGCTGCAGCCACAAATAACTCACCAACTGCGTGTCTTCAAGGACTAGGGAATCAGCAGCTCTCTGCCTCTCTCTTCCAAGGGATCTTTCTTCGTAACACACGCTGGACCAAATAGCCAGCTGCTTTCAGCCAAAGCAACTTCAGCGATGCTCCCCTACTGCCTGCCCCTAGCAGAGGCTCAGGAAAGCTTGACATAGTGAGCATGGTGTGCTCACCTTGGTGCACCAGAACTAGCATGTGCAAGTTCTGCAGTGCTTATGAGGGTGAGGTGTTTAAATCCCAACCTCCTCCCCAGACAGTCCTATCAGTAGACTGATTAAATCCTCCTGAGACAGACTTTGTGAGTAGACCAGCTCGTGGCAGATGTTTTTGGAAAATGCCCCTGTGCCAGGGAGCAGGGATCCCACACACCCTTCAGCAATGACAGAGACAGTCAGGTACTTCAGCAAAGCCTGTTCCTAACAAGGTTTCCATACATATCTCTTACTTGCAATAGCACTCACTTTATTTGTATTTACTGGTCAGCCTGCTCCCAGCAGGGTCAGAGCAGCCCTGTCTCAGATGCAAAGTGGCTGCAGAGCCCAGTGGGAGCCTGCTATGCTGAGTCGCCCTCCAAATTAGGTTTTATTGGTGGCTTGTGGAGTATGGTTTCTGACTGCCTTTGCCTCCTGTTCTCTTGCCATACTGAATATTGGAATGCAATTTCATTTCAGGCAAGCTTGCTCAGCTTCTGCACATTTGCTTTCTCTTTTCTCCTTGTCCCAAGTACTCAGGATTATTAGATTAGAGTTACTTTGGTCATTATTCAGAGAAATCCAGCCTTCTGCTTCTGCTGTATGGTCCCATCTCTATTCTCTCACTCAAACTGCCAATCTGATTTGTAAGTGATATCAATAGTTTCCTTATACCATTTTTGTCTTACTTTGTAAATCATATTCCCTTTGTGGCATACTGTCAAACGCTTCCCTGAAATCATGATAGATGATGTCCTCTATTACATACTTATCTAGCAATGCCCTGATGTACTCAAAGAATTCAAACACATTTGTCAGGCAGGAGCCTTCCCCCATGAATACAGCAGTCACTCAGAAAGTCCTGGTGATATCTGCTCCAAGCTTGGAGGGCATCAGTTCTGCTGCAGATCTGCTCTGGTTTGGGTGTCTGTTATGTATCATTTCGTGGGGCTCCATTTTTCAGACAGTGAGAAGACAAACCAAGATGGTTACTTGGAGGGCCTGCATTCTTTAAAAAGAAAGTAAGGACAAACCCCCAGGCACCAAATGCTGCTTTTTCCTATTCCCAGCAGAGACAAATTACCATTTCTGTCACCCAAACTGTCCTTTTCATTTAGAAGACTTGTACGCAAACATCTCACCAGCACTATTGGCAATGTGTTCCCAGGAAAGTGTGCAACACCTGCAACCAAGAAACATCAGCAATTTTTGTGGAAAGGCACACTTTTGAGAGGACAAGGCCCCTGCAGTGGGCTGTGCTGGACCTCAGCCTCCGAGGAGATCCTGATGCCAAAGAGCCCATAGAGATCGGCAGGGAAGTGGTTAAGAAAAAGCTTCTCCAAGATGACAAACAGCAGAGCTGGAAAACCTCAAAAGCCCTGCAATATGTAGGCTGGCATATGTTGGCTCCTCATATGGTTGGTTAGGTTGGACTGTGAGTGATGATGCATTCGCATGTAGAAGTCACTGTAGACATTAGAAGTGCCATCTGCATCCTCATGTGACAACTGTCCCTTGTCAGAGCCTGTCCCACATGTACTTCCTGAAACTACCCGTGTCACTTATGTAGTTGTTGCTCCCTGGAAACGCTTACCCTGACTGTTCTGGAAATCTGAGCAGAAATTCAGTCCTGCAGTGCTTTTCTGCTCCTTTTCCCTCTTAGAGGAAGGAGCTTTGACTCACTTTCAGATATCAGAATTTGGATCCCATATCTTGCAAATCCTGAAATATATTAAAAAATAACTTTCAGTGTCCCATTTCCTATCTGCCAGGCCCACTCTCATTTCAGCAGCAGGTTGGTTTAGATGATTAGGTCTAAAGAGATCAAAAAAAAATCAAATCAACATATTCAACATAGCTTCCTTGGAGAACTCCACCGATGCTTAGCAGGAGAAAGGATTGCATCTCTTGCTCCAGTGACTTCCTTCCCAGCTGTGGGAGAAGAGAGCAGCAGAGACATTTTAACTCAGGGATGTGCCCTCCAGGACAGCTTTTCCTCAGCACCTTTCCATACTTTACAGTTCCCTCAGCACCTCTCAGCGTGGGCTGTGCCGTCAGACAGATTGACCTGAATATTCCTGAAGGACAAAAGATGGAAGTTTTGGTGCTTCAGTCCTTTTGGCTACTGTGAGCACAAGACAGAAAAGACATAAGGTAGTGCAGACCACACCAACTGCCTGTAACACCCAGTCTTATTCTTATTTGAAGTAAATATATACCAGGGCTCTCCACCCAGATGGGAAAGGTGTGCTGCCAGCATCCACAGTGCCTACAGAAACTCCCCAAAGATGCCCTTAGCACGCAGCTCAGCATCCCTGAAGGAGTATCAGGCACACAGATCAGGTATACGTAGGACATGCCCAACTTCCAAGTTACCTATTACCTGTAACACATAAAATGTGTTTTACTGGAAGTCATTGTCCAAAAAAATGAAGACAAAAATGAGATGTAACCTGGACTGTCTAAAGGGAATTCGAGACCAAACCTGCCCTAGGTCTTGGTGTAGGTAACTGATCCAAGGTCAGGTCAGAAAGATTTGGTGGCACTCTGCTAAGGCTGGCATGTGAATTCCAAACCATCTGGTGGTCTTTGATCTGCATTGAATATTCCTTATCAAGAGCTGGAAGGAGCAATAAAGGAAAATGTTTTCCCAGAATGCTTCTGTGTGAACCCCTGCACAGGGCTCCTGTGGAAACCAGCCCAAGGACAGCATCCCATGGGTGGGACATGGATGGATGCCCTGGCCCTGCTTCCTGCCAGTTCCCCGGGGAAAGCAGCTCAGACACTGCTGGTTGCCTGCTGCCCCTGATAGAGTGCCTTCTTTGTACCCCTTGCAGACATCCAAGGTGGGTGCAAATTAATGTATGTAACGGGTAGTTTCACATAGCTTCTGGGAGCAGTTGGTTTGGGAACAGAAGAGTATTTTAATGACAGATTACAAATTGAATTTTAATGGCAAACAAATGGTGAGCTTTGTCACTGCTTCAGCAGTCTCACAAACAGGCTCTTGACCTCATAAATAAATGCTGGTTGATCCTCTGCATCAAACCAGCTAATCACCAAGAAGCAACCTGCATTTTACACCCTCTCCCCATAGGTACACTTCTGTGGTGCAGCATCTCCATGGTGTGTCTGAATGAGTATCACACTCCTCTGATGGACAGGGATCAACGCACGGATCGCTTAAGCTCTCATCAAGTGACAGAAGCAATAAGAGCAATTAAACAAAGAGGTCTAATGGGAATTTTCATCTTCTCTCTTCTAAATGATGATGGATGTCAGCGAAGGATATGTGGAAGAGAATATTTGAGTGAGATGCTTATGCTGTGTCTATCGTTACAGTTTTGAGTTGATGGAAATGTTATCTGCTATAAAAAAACCACAGTGCTTTGTGGGACCAACCAGCAAGTCCAAAGATGTCTCCAACTTTTCACTAGTTGCCATGAGAAAGTTTCATCTTCTCATTTTTCCAGGTCCAATTGATTTCCTTTCCTCTGGTATCTGTCTCCAGTGTTTACAAACCAGGGAAAAGCAATAATAGGAAACAGCTTCATTACCTGTGTCCAGTGCAATACTGAGAATGGGTTTTCAAAAGCAGGCACATGGGGGTGGGATGGGTACTGAAATAATTTGAGAGAAAGATTTTTAAATTGGATGTTTAATTTTCTATGTAGAAAGTTATTTACCTCCTCCTTGCCAAAAGAAATTAGCTGCCACAAATTTGTTGAAGCTTACAAAACATCTTTTTGTTTTAAGTCAGCAGTTTGTAGCATACAAAGTGATGTCATCCCACCTCTGTACCAAAGGCCTGAATAGACATTTTGGTGACGTCCCCGTTACTGTCATCTCATTCTAGTGACCTTGTGAACATCAAATGCAAAACTCCCTGTTTCCTCTAAGAAAATTCCCAGTGGGTGATTCTGTGATGACCAAGTAACAACTGTCATGGTAAGGAAGGCATTGAAGATATTGTTGTGGCAGAAAGACTGAGCTGAGCAAGGCACTGGAATAGAGATGAAGTTTGGGTACAAAATTAATGGCAAACCTGATTAGTTACAGGGGAAATCTGTGCAGGACCTTACAGACAATAAAAATAAATTTGTGATGTGAAATATAGAGAGTTTATTTCAAAATTGGCCTGAAAATATTACCTTGAAATTGAGTAAAGGCAACACAGTCCCAAGGCCAGACAGAAACCTCAATAGCAGAAAAGGATTTTGTTCAGAGAAATGCAATCATGAGCACCAAAAACATGGACTCTAACAGAAGAAGATGATGTGATGTGTCAGACAGTGTGACATGTCTACAATACATACCAGAAAGCTCATTGCATGAGAAATTAGCCCGCTTAAAGTCAATCAGATTGACAAATCCCAAATGGCTAGGGATGAGTTTGTGGGTAGGGTAGCTTAAATGAGTCTGTGAGGCTGTGTATCACCTTAACAACCACATTTGTTCAGCAGAAATCTCAGAGACTTGCTGAGGAGAGCTGAGATGTGTATAACTTAGCCATGTTGGTGTCAGATGAAAACAAAATGCAGCTTGGTTTTTATTTGCCCTCATCTTACACACAGAAGATCTTCATTTCAGTGATTCATGAAAAACCCTCCAGACAGCTACAAAATATAAAAGTTTAAAGAATTTTTGCTGTCACTGTTTCCATTAGCATAGAAAATTTAAAGCAAAAGTTAGTCATTCATTCAGATGTGGTCAATAGCCTGGCTGGTACATGGTGCAGTGCAGGGACCACCATACGCTGAGGTTCCCTGAGGCAAGATGTTTCCACTGGGACCTTTTTTAGTTTCAGAAAAATCCTACAAAGGTCATCATGCACAGGATTTGAGAGAGCAAGAGTAAGTCAACCTGTCCAAGCTTAGGACCTCTCACACCTGGGGTTGTGGCTGGGGATGCTGCAGCAGGGTTCAGCATGCATGAAAGAACAATCTGTTCCAAGTGAAAAAGCTGGAGTAATAATGCTAACAAAAATAAATCCTAGATGAAGGGAACATTTTTGAAATAGCAGATTTCATTCAGCAATGGCAATCTCCTCTTCCATTCCTCTTCTAGGAACAATTGCCATTCAATACCAAACAAAAGCATCATCTTAATCTCCCAGGATGCTGTTTCCAGGTGTTCAGTCTCAGCACACTGCCCTGTCTCTCCTTCCACATGGCTCCAAGCCATCAACAAGATTTCAACCAACTTCAGTGGCTTTCCATCGCTTCTATCATTGCTTATTTAGATCCAAAGCCTTCCCTACCTCCTTACAAGTTTTTGTTCTGGGAAACAATTGCTTCTGGTATGACTCAACTCTGCAAATAACTTATCTGATTTGTGCCATTCTGACTCAGCCATGCCACTGCGGTACAGTGATCACCAGTCCCTGGCAGGCAGTGACAGAGGGTCTCATGCCACCTTCCCTGTGGTCCTTGGGATGGCTCCAGGCCCTGCAACATAAAGGGTGCTGTGGAGAGCCCAGGGACCTCATCCCTCTTGTGCGTCACCAGAGTCTATTCTTCCTCAAGTACTCTCTCCTTGTGACATATTATGACAATTTTGTGCTGAATAGCAAGTGCACCGAGTTTAATAACCATTGAGGAGCTCATAAAAATTTAAACAAAGTCATGAGCTGGCAGTGGGGCAGCTGTGGCTGGATTTAATACCTCATCCCAAGAAAACTAATTTGTAATTATCTGCCTAAAACACCCCTGTGGCTGGGTTTTCTGCAGCAACTGAATGTACTGATCGTTACGATGTCTGCTCAGAGCACCTCGGCACCATGGTTTTGGGCTGCCATCCCCATTTCATGCTCCCAGCCCAGCCTGCTGATGCCGAAGAAACCTCCTTGAGACAGTTTGAATCACTGAGGATAATGGGAAGCCAGCGGTGCAAATGGAGATCTGCAAGGAGATGTTGCTCAGAGGCAGTGCCATTTCTGTACTCTGTTCTGCACTGGAGTGTGGAGCCTGGACACATCTGGGGTGTCAGAGGCAACCACTGCAGCAGGGGTAGACGGGGCTGCGGCAGGTGAACGGAGTCTGCCACCAACCTATGGCTCTTCTGCAGCTCTCCAAGGCCAATGCATGTCTGGTTGCTCATCTCTTCTCCAGCAAAGACAAGACGCAGGCCCTAAGGAAAGGGGATTTTCACCCAGGCCAGGCTCTGGCTGCCTTAGGGAAAGTTAGCACCTCTTAATGCTGACACCCAGCCATGGGGGTTTCAGGGCTGTAAGGAAACTTTTCTGCACCCTATGAGACAAGCCTTGGAGGACTTTGGTGCTGAATGTAGTGCTGTTTCTTTTCTTTCTTATGGGAGCCGCAATGATGTTACCTTCTCCAGATATGGGAGAGAGAGAAATGCCTTGTACGGGTGAGAACATTTTCTGCAAAACCCCTCTGTACAAAATACCCTCTAAAGCTGTTCAGAAATAATCTGTGTCTCTCACCTTCATTTCCCTTGCTGCCTGGGCCAAGGGGCTGTGAGCAGCTATGCCTGCGGCAGGGGATGCCAAAGCACAGAGCAGGGCTGTACAAGGCTTTCTCTGCTCCCAGGGCTCTCCTTTCCCATTGGACAGATCCAAGGGAAGGTGTTATGAGCAGGACAGCTGAAGAAGTCTTGGGTTCCCCAAGCTCTGATCCTAAACATGAACTTCCTTCTCATTAGGGGAATTAATCCTGGAAATTGCCATTCCTATGCATTCCCCAGTTCCATTTTCCAGTTGCTCATGAGAAACACTCCAAGGTCACCCCTAAAATCTCTATGGACATAGCTAACAGATTGAGTTTTTTGACAAAGTAATGGGCTGATCTTAAGGGTGTTAGCGGTATTAAATGTGTTAGCAGCCATATTTATAAAAGCTTTTAATCCCCCAGTTATCTTGTGACATAAATCATAAGCATCTTTATGGTAGGTTCTACTTCCTTTGTGTTTGGGAAGCACCGAAGAAATTTTAATAGTGGTATGACTAATCATCTGCTAATCACTTATCTCTTGACAAATTCCTAGTGACACAGCAAGAGTTTTACACATCTGTGCCCCATGAATATCCCTACTAAATAAGTCGTCTAAAGGATTATATTTCATTTTTCGGAACATATTATATAAGATTTCCACAGGGGAAGGAAAACACATTCCTAGCAGTCCATGAAGGAAGGCAGCTCACTTGCAAATGTGCCACATGGAAAAGGATGCAGGAGGACAAGGAGAAGAGGAAAGGAATTGTTCAAGGAGTCTGTTCTGTCTACTTACATCTTTACAAGCATTAGAAATAGCTTAGTAGCCTGACTCAAAAATCAGCCTGGTTTGATGGCAAGATATCGAAAGGAATTTGGATACTTAAACGGCACAGATTTCAGGGGGATTGAGTAGCTAAGGGCACAGAGAACCCATGTCCCAAAGTGCACACAGACCCCTTGCACATCTGTATCTACATGTAGTAGCCCAGCCCTGTGCATGGCTGAGGGTCTATTGGTGCCCACCCCAAGCTCTTGGGCAGATGTGACCCGCTGCTCACAGGGCTCATGGGCTGCACATCAACACAAACATTGTGTCACTGCCATGGGCACACGCATGAGGAACCCTCACAGATCTGTCCACTTCTTCAAATGCCAAAGTTGCAGTCACAAAAGGTTATTTGTGTCATCTACCAAACATATTTCATATCAAATCATCTTTACCTGAGGAGGGCAAGGAGGAATAACATTTATTCTTTTTTTTATGACACTGGGAGACCATTGATTCACTTAGGGTAACTCGCAGCAGGAACCCAGACCAAAAGGAGAGCTGTCCCGTTGTTGATCCCATAGTTTTTATGTCCTTTTTTTTCTGTGTTAAACAGAAAGTTTTCTCTGAAGCTCTACTCGTTTTATACTGAATAACAGCTTAGCAGCACCACATTCTTCTTAGGAAAATGGTATTGACAGTGCTATTTTAAGCCTCAGACCAACAGGCTGGTAGGAGCCTACGAGCAAGGTAAACCTTTGTGGGGAAGTCAAATCACTGAGCTGCACATCGCACTGCCCAAACATGTCAGCTGGGATCAGAGAAGCCCAGGATTTTAGAGGGAAATTAACTGGAGAGCCAATAAAATTCCTCAGGGTTCATGAGAAGCAATATTTCAGTCCAATGTTGCAAGCATGATCTACTTTTCATGATGGTATGAAAGGAAAGGAATGGCAGAAGTCAGATGAATTATTTTTCTAATTAATAAAAAAGACAGGAGTGGGTCCCTCACAGAGTCCTCCGTGCAGCTGGCACAGGGACCTTCTGATTACAGAGCAAACAGACCAGCCTTGGGGGTCTCAGGACAAAAGGAGGTTGTTGTCGCCCAAGGGAGAAGGACCCTCTACAAACAATTTTTGGACATTGCCATATATATATACCAAGACCCTGTAAATCCTCAGCTTTATTTTTAAATGTTGTGTTTGCATCTTATAGTCCAAGTTCCTTTAAATCTGACTGCAGAAACTAATACTTGCTGCTCATAATGACTTTGCTTCCACCGTGAAGCCAGGGTGAGCATCAGGAGCACTATTAAACAAAATTGTTTCCAGAATCGCTAGTTTAAATTTGTGGTAAGCTACCAGAGCTGAAAAGATCATTGAGAAGTAAAGCATGCACCTGACTTTTGCCAAGTCAGGTAATGAGATGAAAATTTTAGGAAAGGCAGTGTTCCCAAGGAAGAATGGGAAAGATTTCAGGCCTTGCCTACAGCATAGGAAAGGAGGAAGGACAAAGGGGATGTTTCTCTATCATTACCCTGGACAATACAATGCTGAGGTTGGGGTATAAAAGCTCTTTTAATGGAACGTAAATCCTCCAGCCCTGAGGTTTGCAACTGGCTTCATTCTGCCCTGCTGGGATTTAATCTTCTGTGGTCCCAACCGCTGCCCCATCCATCGCCGCATCACCCATTGACCAAACAGCCTGTGACGGCCATCAGCCGTCCTGCCTCCCTGCGGTTCTGCCTTCTCCTGATGAAGCTGCGGTGGGCATTTCATCCTCGGGAATATAATGTCAGCTGAGGCATGCCCCACCTTACTGCAGGAAAGGTCAGCCCTGCTCCAGCTCCCCCAAAGCAACGGTCGCAGGAGCTCTTGATCAAGTGCAGTAAACTGCACATCATACACAGCAGCCACTCACTTTGGGGTTGTTTGCTGCCAAATGTCTGTGGTCTTGCAACTCAATTTAAAATAGGTTAAAAATTCATGTGTCCACAGATGCTAAATGAGACAAATGATACGGATTTGACATGCCTGCATGCTCCTGGCAGTGGCCTTTTGATGTCAGAGATTGCTCGTGGTGTCTCCGGTCATAAGCCTTTCCATACTTGCAGAAATGTGGGTGACAGACTTCCTGCCCACAATTAGCTAAAGTTCAGACTTGATGGCTAAACAAGAAGGATAAATAAGAGGCAAGGACATTTCGTTAATTTTATTATATTCAAATTTGTATTTATCTTGTTTTACCAGCCGACCACGCTTGGACACTCGTGGAGCAAAGGAAGGAACAAGCAGAGATGGAAGCCACTCTGATTTCTCCATTGTTTGGTTTCAAACCTTTTCTAAGGGACATTTAATGTCAATTTCTGCAACACGCCTTTTGTTCCTCCCACTTTCCCACAAATGCCACACTCCTGTTTTTTGTCTGGAAGCATCTGTTTTGGACACTCATACATTAATATTTACAGGTAGCACTTGGACCTCCCAGGTCCCATCCATGCCTTCTCATCTGAGGATTATTCCAGGGCAAGCCCAGGTCCCCTCCCACTGCAGGGACCTCTCCTGAAGCTTGGATCAAAGCCCAAAGCATCCTGTTGGTTTGGGAAAGCCAATTCTGCCCATTTCCACCTTAACTCTTAAGTTTGAGTTCCTTCTACCACTGGTTGATGAAATAAATCCACAAGTGGAAAGCAGTAAGAGGAGTTTGTAATGCTTAGAGAGATGAGCATCTGTTTAAGTAACTACAGACAGACTTCTCCTAAAATTAAGACTTGTAAGTGCCTGTTGGAAGCCCATTAGAGCTGTTCTGGGCCATGCCAGCTCCCATTGCTGTCAGGGAGCAATGTCTTTTGGTTGACTTGAACAGGCACTGACATTGCTGCTGTCTGCATACCCGAATGTGGTTATGGCCAGGCTGATGAGGCACTCGGAGCAATTTGTCAATGGGGGAGCTCACAAAGTTTTTTGAAAAAAATCAGATTTGAGCATCTCCTTTGAAGCTTTATATCTCAAGGTAGTAAGAAAGAATGTTTGTCCGTGGCTGTGGCAGTCAAATGGATCACTTGATCCCCTGTTCCAGGAAAACCTCCTCCTGGTTAGGAACAAGTAGGGACAGAGAACCTGAGCTTGGGACCGGCATGTATTGCAAAGCCATTGTGCCATCTCTATGTCTGTCCTTCCCTTGCACACAGTATTTTTTAAAAGGAGGGATTACAGGGTAGTTCTAGGGGATGACTCAAGTAATTCTTGAAGTGCAAATTGAAAAACGTTGATGATCAAAGTGAAACAAGTTCTGTCATATAAAGGGAGTGTCTAAATGCAGTCTGATAAGGGCAGTTATCCCTGACCTATTTAAATGTTTCTGGCCTTGGGAAACAAAGCTTCAAAATAAATGAAATGCATAACAATACCCAAATGAGATTCACCTCTGCAATGCTAAATGTGCTTCAGAGCTGGAATTATATTTATTTTAATTCTGGTATAATCGCATTATCTCAAGTGTATGGTATAATGAAAAGAAAAAAAACCCAACAACTTTATTATACATACCAGCAGCACACACTAGGATAAAAATCTACATATATAGAGATACAGATTATGGCATTACTGATAGTTCTCTGAATTTTATCTTTTCTATCTTACTCTTGAGACACAGATACTTGTGAATATATTGCATTTCCTGGATTACCCCAAAGATCAACATTCCAGTTCAAATGAAAGAAGAACATGAATAAAAGGATAATGGGAAATTCAGCTCAACAGTGCAAATGGTCCTGGTCTGACTCTGCCTCTCCCAGCAGCTGTGGCATCCTCAGAGCTGGTGACACAGCAAGCAGCAGAGTGGCCTTTCCATGCAAAGAGTTAGAAGGGTATTTTTAAAAAACTGTTGTCTAAATTTTAGATCCTAAACTGATGTTGAGGCATTTGAATGTTAAATAATAATAATAAGGGATGCAAATAGCAATAAGCAGAGATTTTTCCCAGCTGATTGAATACAGCCCCAAAGAGCAGTGCCTGCAAACACTGTATATTCATTGCTGCAGATATTTTAGCATGCAGCTACATGATTATCAGTGGTAAGTGGCTCCAGTCTAAATGTCAAACTGAACTGGGGCACTTCTACGCCTTCCAGAACGGGTCTTAGAGTGAAGATGCTTAAAATATATAGTTATTATAAATTAAAAGGTGAGCTTGTGTGTGTTACGTTGTGTTAGTCCCCCTGTGCTTGGGACCCTGCTCCCGAGACTCAGGAATTGCCGGCGTGCTCTTAGCTCAAAGAAGATGTGAGATAAAAAGGCATTACTGTAACTTCTGTGAAAGAGGTGTATGGCTGTCCCCACAAAAATTTGCATTTTATATTACACATGTTGGGGAGCTTTGTCATACTTTAGCTAAGTGCCCCAAAACAGAGCAGGCACTTACTCAGAACTGGATAAACCGCAATATTGAACAACAGCTCAGATTTAGGGAGATCAGCTCTCCACGGGCCATACCGTACTCACCCCGTTGATGAAGAATGACTTCTGCTCCCAACACTGGGTTTCCAGCTCGGCTGCATGCCTCTGCAGGGCATGGATGAGTCACTCCCCACTTCCCTAATGCAGTGGGCATCTTTTCGAGCACAGATGATGTTCAGACAACTGCGTATGTTTACTCCTTCCACGCTCAGGATGGGGCTGGAGAAACAGAGTGAGAAAACCTTTTCTTTGTAGAGGTCCTACCGGTGTGTAGGAGAAAACTTGTTTGAGTTTTTGTGTCTGTTTTTTTCAAATTTCAGGTTCAAGTTAGAGCTGAGCATGAATTATGTGTTTTGATTATACATATATTATACATATATTCCCTGGAAATACAAGTTCTTCACAACTGGAGCTGTCCATGGGAAGGGGCTAATTTTGCTGGATTCCTTAGCACGAAATAGAGGGAAGAGTCTCTGGAACTGTCCAAATGTTTTGATGCTGATGTTTATCACTTAGCACAAAATCCTGCACTTCATCTTCCAAACAACATAATAGTAAGCTTATAGAAACAAAAGTGCTTATAGAAACAAAAATTGATACTGAGATGGAGTGCTTTCAATAATCTAAATTAATAACCAAAATAGTTTGCCTAGTTTCACCCATAATTGTGTCCAGGCCTTGACATTTAGTCCCAAGGTTTGGAATTATGTGTGTATGTATATATATATATATATATGTGTGTGTGTGTGTTTATATATACATGTGCACATGTGTAAATACACCTATAGATGTGTGCATATAAAAGTGCTCTTTGAGCAGATGCAGGCTCCTGAAGGAAAATCCAGATGCAAATCTGGATACTCCCTACACTGATGCAAATCTGGATCCTGATCCCCTGCCCACCCATCGCAGGGTGCAGCGGTAAAGGCAAGGTGATGATAGTCACTGCTGGCCCCCATGGAGGTGCTCCCAGCTCCTGGCTGGGATGGGAATATACAGCCCCAGATATTTAACTCCAAACACACAGTATATGCAGGAAATAAGATGATACTGAAACAATGCATTTGTGTTAAACAAAACCGCTAGCACTTAATGAGCCCCATCTTTTTCTGCGAGATAGGAGTGGAGGAGCACGAGCAGTGTGTTTATCATGCTGAAGGCATTGCAGGCTTTGACAGGAATGGAAATGAGAGGAAGGGAGGAAAAAGGATGGAGGTAGGGGAACAATATTCAGAATAGGGAACAGCTTGCCAGCTTCCTCCAAGGGTAACAGGGGAAGAGAGAGATTTTCATTAATGGATAACTGGCATTCCTCTACTTTTCATTTTCAACAAACCTTCTAATGATAATTACAGACTTTCTGTATTTATAGAGACCCAGTGCGTGTGTAGACAATAGCGTCATCTACCAAGTCCTTTCTTCTGCCGCTATACAAATTCAGCCATTATCTTCCATGCCCTTCATTAAAATATGAAAGGAGATAAGCAATATATAGCTATGTCATTTCCCAGTAGTAGGAGGGGAGGATCAGAATTAACTCTGGCTAAGGAGAGCCGAAAGAAAATCCGAAGGAAGAGTTAGAAAGAAAGGTAGGCAGAGCTGTACTCATACAAATTCCTGCTGTCAGCACTAATGCTTATGGGAATGATCAAAGGTGGGGAAAAAAAGAAAGAGGCCTATAAACCCACAAGGTTAATGCTCCAGAGGAGATACGCAGCCCACAGGGGTATCGTCTGCACTAACCAGATGGCAGAATTCCCATATAATCCTTTTCCTTGGTCTTCTTCAACAAAAAGATGTCTTCGCAGGATAAAAAGCTGGACATTTTAAACCTCCTGTGCTCACAGCATCATTAGCCAGGTACCTCCTATTTGCATTTATGGAGTAAGAAGGGGTACAAATTCTGCTATGCATAGTGGACACCTGAGCCAAATCACACTTTGGAGGACTGCACATTTCTGGTTGTATCTACGCACTTTTCATTAAAACAGATTCTTTAAAAAACTCCCCTCCCCCCTTCTTATATAAATTTCTTTAGTGACTTGATATTGGTGAGATTAAAAAGCAAAAAAAGATTAAGAAGTTTGATTTTTGGGAATTTTTTCTCAACAACTGGCATCCTCATGTGCTTTCAGATGCCACAGACTGACAAAATTAGTAGGATCCATAGAGCAAAGAGTCTTATGCCTGAAGTGTCTGTCAGTCCTGTATCCCTACCAGCATTCCAGAAAATTTGCTGTGGATCCTGGAAGTGCTCTCCAAAGCTCAGGCTCCTGGCTGTCTCAGGGTTATAAACCAGAGCAGTCATCATTAAAAGGCACTTTAATCTTGGCTGTAATTTTTATACTGCAAAAAGCATTTGGATGATCAATTTGCAT
Organism: Porphyrio hochstetteri; assembly: GCA_020800305.1. Taxonomy (NCBI): domain Eukaryota; kingdom Metazoa; phylum Chordata; class Aves; order Gruiformes; family Rallidae; genus Porphyrio; species Porphyrio hochstetteri. Next base: position 10,307,597 of record CM036916.1, on the reverse strand, counting down.
TAAAATAAGTCATCCAAAATATGGCACCTGCAACCTTGGAGCTGTATGGGAAACTGACTGCAGCTGATGAGCACTGGGAGGAACATGTTTGAGGTGGTTGTCCTTATCCCTGGCTACCCTAAGGGCCCTCTGGCATTTGTCTTGTGCTTTTGTTTTTCCTCTATCCTGTTATAGACCAGAACCATCTCTCAGCTCCAGCCAGCCAAAGCACATCTCCAAATCTTCCCCTTTCTGTGTACCTAAAGCAGCCTCACACCTTTCCAAAGTGCAAATCATGGCTCTGGGTAGAAGACACCCAAAGAATATCACAGAGCATTTGAAGCATCACATACTTTGCTTGTGAAATCCATGAAAATAAAGGGAGATAGCTTACCATCAACCCTCTATGTGCTTGTACACTATCTATAGTATTTTTTAGTAGCCGGGAAGGCTCAGAGGCATCTTCTCTCTCTGGAAAGTAGTAACATGAATAAATTCATACAGATTATATCCTATAGCATTGAAATTGCTTTTCTAGCTCTGAAGTGTAAATATTTTCATGTGATCCTAGCCATGTATGGCTGTTTCTTTTGGAGTACTGAATATTTATTGCTATTACCTTGGGAAGAAGATGCAGCGTGCGATGAGATTAACCTCTTTGCTGAGGGAAGGAATGGGAGCTGGAGGGAAAGCTGCCCTGTTTTGCTGAAAAGCCTCTAGATCCTGATGGCAACAAATCCACTGCAGCAGAGACAAGCCAGAGGTTTGAATCCTCCAAAAGTACTGTAGAGGTTGCTTTGCAGTCAGTCATAGTGTGCCATGCTCCGGTGACGTCGTTCATCACCTGCCCTTCAACAAGGTTATCTAATGATAGTGCTTTTATTGATATTCCTAATGGTCACAGGCGAGGACGTTTGGTGGCAATTCTTCAAGAATCGGTTAAAAATAGCAACGGCGCTACAAGGCTAGGCAGGAAGGCTCTGAGGCTGTAAGGGATCTTACAGAGAATTGCTAATCCATGCCTGCGGTTTCATTTCTCTGCCTTCAGTGACTGAAGTGTTGTTCCTTTCTCAGGAGTTTATAAACTCCACCACAGTGAAAGATTTGATGTTAGAGCTAAGGAAGTTATGAGAAAAGTAGAACCTAGACTTCAGAAATAACCATGTATTTTCTGCTTTCTGCAAATCCTAAGCACTACCAGAATTAGTTTCCTGTTTAATTTTGCTGTTCTCAAAAGCTATGAGTGCTTCCAGGCTAGCTGGCATTTCCATTTTTATTTAGCATTTGTCCACTTTGTCATTCCTCAGTTTGCATTTTAATAACATTACCAGAGGAGGATATTTAAAATGAAAAGTAACTCATGTTCTTTCTTCACTAAGATAAAAGTGTTCAAGGAACCTGAGCACAGAAAGTGAATGTGTTATTAGGGGATGATGACATTTCTGAGCAGTGAATAATGATCATTGTGGCTGTGGCTTACTGTCCTCAGAGGAAAGCCATAGCCACCAGTTCACTACTGCTGTAGTTCAAAATTTTGTGACCCCCATGGACCATGCAGCCAATGAGTATTGCTGTTTGCTGTCCATCATGGGAAAGGGTGCCTTTGTTTGCTCCTTGGCTCCCTCCATACCTGCAACCAAACCTGTGGCAAATACGGAGCAGAGCACCGTAGGAGAGTCCTCACCAGAGGGGAGCCAGCAGGGAAGCTGGACAGCGAAAGCAAAGGTGGGTATGCCTGTTCTGACACCCAGTTCATGTTGCAGCTGCTGTTTGATGACTTGGTTTTATATTCATTTAAAAATATGGAAAACCGTGTTTCCTGCAGTGCTTCTGTATGGTGATGCTCTGCGGTACCCGGGTCTGAGAGCAGAGGTCTGGGTAGCAGGGAGTGGCTTGGTGTGGAGAGAATATAAATGCTCACATCGCCCAAAAAGGAAAGGCTGTTTTTCAAGGGCCCGAGTGTATCACAGTGAAACACTGCTCCAGAGGCTGACAGGGGCAAGACAGAGGCAGCAGCAGTTATTTCCCTCCCCGTATTGCTGGTCTGCATCTGAAAAACCTCAGGCAGGAGATTTTGGCCTTTGCTTTCTGTTTCCTTCCAGCCAGCCACAAGAGCCCTTGGGCAGCAGGATGAATGCTGTGGCTCAGAGCAAACCCTCCCAGCTCCCCAGCAGCACTGTGCATCTCCTCTGGAGGGGCTGGGGGGCTCAGCCCCAGGACCCCAGCACAGCATCACCTGCTCAGCTACCTCAGCCCTTCCAAAAATAACATTTTGGCTCAGAAAAGCAGCAATGAGCGACATTTCCTCTGGTGATGAGACCCACTGCAGGATGAAAAACATTCTTCATCCTCCCCATCCTCTGCATCGTTATTTTTTAATTGCTAAATTCTTGCTTTTTTTCCCCCTCTATATTTTTCTTCCTTCACTCCTTTGTGCCTGGCACCAGGCTGTTGAACTGTAACATTACACAACCACCACCAGCCACCCGCCTCAGGGAGGCTCACCGTAACCCAGATGTGTCACATGAAAGGAGAAGTTGGGCTTATGACAGTGGGAAAAGCTTTTGCCTACTTCTTAAAAAAAACAACCTCTTCCCAACTTCATGCTAATAGTACAGCTCAGAGTAATCCCTACACAGTACTCTGAGCTGCTCAATGAAAAGGATTTTTGTTGCTGCTTCATGTTGCTTTTCAAACAAGATTTGGGTAATTGGGAAGTTGAAAACTACGGCACTTGAAAGACTGAAGCATCACACACCCTCCACCACCACCAATTCCAGTCACCAAGAATTGATCAGTTAAATTGATCAAAGTTACCATTCTAAAGCGATTTCGATGGGGCTGACCCCACAAAGTTCCCATCAAGACACTTACAGGGCTCAATCCATCTTTTCTTATACATGAGAGAGCTCTGTTTATGCCACTGAGTATGGCAACCCATCCTTGTGTCCAAAGCAAACTAGAATTAATGCTAAGAAAACACCAGTAGTTCCCACCAGTATATCCTGAGGTATATGGCAATTCAGGCATCAGTTCTATAATATAATAAATGATCCGGGAATAAATAATCCTTGAAGTGTAATGCATAAGCAGAAGAAACATTAGAACAAATGGCCACATGAGCCAATAAAATTAGGTCAGACCCAAACTTATTTGAAATCAATGAGTCTTCTCACTGATTCAGTGAATAGGCTTTCAATAGGACCATAAATGAACCTCTGTGGCAATCTTGATGGATATCAGAAATAAGTCTGCTAATGAGAATATTAGAAGAAAAATAAATCCAGCTTGAAAATATCTCCCTGTGATTAACTCCCCCATAATGCAAACGAGTATTTCTGCTGTTTAGTAAGTCTTTGGCATGGTTAAAGGTACAATTGACTTTTAAGGAAATTACGTTATCACCAGTTCCAGCTCTGCATCTTACTGGAAGTTATTTCTCATGCTAAATGATGACTTCTGATCCTGTCAGACTATGAATATAACTGGCAGTCCATACCCTTCAGGCAGATCTCCTTAAAAAAATAAAGTAAACCCAAACAAGGTCTCTCTCTGTTATGTGGAGGGAAAATCCATGCATGCACAACAAAAACTCCTACTTTAAATGACCACACATAGTACTACAACTCAGGTCACATTCAGGTCTTTTAGCTCGTGGCTTTTGCAGTGCAGATAAGAATGACTGGCAATTATTTCTGTTGCATAATTGGATTACCAGCAAATATATTCTTTCAGCTTCTTGTTTTCTGATATCATAATCAATGGTGTCACCAGGAATTTGCATGCACAGAAACACTTTAAACTCTGTTTAGTTTCTTGAACAGAAAAAATTCCTGGAGCTTCTCAAGCTGCCGGCAAGCAGGAGACCTTTAGACGTGGCCTCTAATTCACTCCTGTGTCTTATTGCTTAATTTGTGGTCTTATTGCTCCCTCTGCTTCCCAAGGATCAAGGCAAGGAGACTACAGCTGACAGGGGCAGAAGAAAGCTCAGAAGCCACCAGGCACAAAGGTGAAGCACAGATTATGCCTGTGGTCTGACATCTTGCAAGCACCCATCTTTCAGTCCATTATGAAATTCTTCCGCTTCACTTTGCTCTCAGGACCAGGGGGGACACAGAGCAGATGACAAAAGTGGATAAGAACTTGATTTCCACCAGGGTATGGGATTCCAGGGGCAACCCCACAGGCCCATGATTTTTAAAAATGCTTTGGACAGATGAGATAACCCTCCTTCAAGCTCTTCAGCCTCTGTCTTGGTGCTTGGCTATTGTAACAAGAGAATGGAAAAATAACCAGGGTATGAAATGAGTCGCTCAAGAACATTTATATTCCTAGAATAGGATTTCAAGAAGAATTTGTGAGTAAATCAGCTGGAATCATCTTTAAAGTCACTACTACTGGCACACACCATGCCCTGCATGACTGAGCTGACTCACAGGTAGCCTCTTCAGACCTTTGCCATTAATTTCAGGATGAGGATGATAAGAATTAAAGTAGAATGAGTCCCGCTCCATCCCTGCAGCCCTGACTCATCCACTCGGCTCCCTCAGCCAGGATGGAGAGGTGCTACAAACGGTGTCTTTTTCCACAGAACGTAGTCCTTTATTTAGCTGGAGGCAAGAGAAGCTTTGCCCTCCCTGGGCTAGGGTCTTTCAGTGGAACACGGTGGTGGGTGATCAGTGCAAGGCTCTGACACATGGCCTAGTCAACTGGGCTCTGCAGGTACAGCACATCAGCCCTCCCCAAACACAGGCTCCATCTGAGTCAGTTTACCTCCCATTTTCAGACCACCAAGGGGCTCTGTGTGAACACCAATGGGGACCCAGCCAATCTGTCCTAGCCCAGTGCCTCTGGCAGTGGAAGGATGATGCTGGCTGTCCCAGTGAGACTGAAGCCGGGGGAGATAACTCATAGGGATTGCAGGATGCCTGTGAGCATCGACACTGCAAGGGGTTCTCCAACCACTGCACCACATCCAGGACTCAGTCCAGGAACTCCAGGAATCAGAAAATCAGCCAGACATGTTTGTGAAACATTATCTGATGATCCCTGGCAGTAATTCAGTGGTGTCCCCTTCACTCTGCACCATCACTTCTGAAGGGCTCTCTTTCTACTCCTTGAAAAGCTAGAAAACCGCATTTCATCATGTCACTGGGGAGTTCAAGGAAAGCTGGTGTATTAATTAGACTTCCCTGCAGTTTAATCAATCACTGCTCAAGACTTGGGATGGAAATACGGCAATTAATCTTTTTTTCCTTGGGTGGTTTTTTTTTTTCATCAAAAGACAACCATTTGAGTATCCCTTGTTAGCAGGAGAATAATCTTGCACTCAATTACCACAATTATTGCCATTATTTATGGCTTTACAACATACCTTGAGAGTGACTACACAGTCCGTACCACAAAACAAGCAGTGTGATGATGGGCTGGGATTAAATATCAACTTTAATTCTAGTCCTATAACCAAAGCTATGTGAGGGAAGGGAGAAGATAGTGCCATTTGACTTTTAAACTGAGACAATTCATGACTTATTGCAGTCTCATTGGCTCTACTTGCTGGGTTTTTTTTAATCAGAGTGGTGTTAAACAAAAACCTTTGTCTAGCAAATAAATGAGGGAAGAGCCCAACCAAGCCATACGGTGAGATATCAGCTAACACATGTCATTCATCACCATTCCTGCAACTTCAGCCCTGTGGGAAGCCCTTTACGTCCATATGGATTTCCTGGGGTTTTTTTACATTCTTCATTCCCATTTTCTCCAGGGAGCTGCTGTGAGGCAATCTTCTCCTGATCAGCCATAGGGACTGCTGGGTCTGAAGCGCTCTGGGGAGAGGTAATGACTACGGTGAAGTTTCACACATCTCCTTAACTTATGGAGAGGAGAGTGGCTTGGCTGGCCCCATGCCAGCGCTGCTGTATGCCAGAGACATGATGGATCTGCAGCCACATGCAAAGTTCAGTAGCCAGTTTATTCAGGCTGCCATGCTAATGCATTGTCTTGACACCACCACAATATGCTCAAAATTACTGCTATGGAAAAAAGCAGGGTGACTGATAATTCCAAGAAGGAATTATTTTAGGTTTGGCACCTTCAGACCATGCGATTTCCAACTGCTCAGCAGATTAATATTTTGCATTTTAACCTTTACATCCATCTTCAGATACCATTGTATCCAAAAGAAAACGCTCTGAAAGAAATTGCAGACCTAAGCAGGGTGAAAGACTTTAAATAATGTAAAGCTCTTAAAGAACAAAGGGTTCATTATGTCGGTGTAAAACTGTTCATTTATTTGTAACCAGCCCCTTAAAGAAAAATCTGTCAAAGTACAGCTGAATATATCACTGCCAGAGTAGCCCTAGTAGGGGAGGGATTTTGTTTCCCTTCCAATATCGCATCAGGAAAGCAATCTCAAGCAACCAGTGAAGCATTCTTGTAACAAGATTCCTAAGTACTCCAAACAGATTGAAATTAGGAAATGAAAATGGGTGGTGGAAAATGAGAAATGGAAGTATTGTAATGCATAATTCGTATTTGCTTCTACTTTTTGAGGCATTGGCTATGTCTGGGACAAACAGCATATTTCAGCTATTTGTTTACAATGTAAACATTTACAAACTGGAAGTGTATGAATCAGGCTGTTGTTATTGCTTTGTCTTTAACATCTGATTACTCCAAGGGATGTTTTGTTCTAGGTATGAAGCAAAGCTGAGGTCTATATTCTACCAGCCTGTCTGTTAAGCTGCCTGCTCTCAGGCTTTGCCTTTCTTCAACAGGAAAAGGCCCAACTCACCCTACAGCTCTGGAAGCTGTGCCAAAATGGCGGTACTGTGAGTATGTACCCAGGTGTTCACACATGGCCTATTGAGTTTGGGGCTATATCAAGAGATCTGTGATGATTAGCTTCTAACACATTTATTCATTTTAACACAATTTTGTGTTAAGCACATTAAAAAGCGGGTCAGGGCCTACTTGCTGCCATGAATTTTCCTGGGGTGCATTAAAAGGAGCGTGACCAGCAGGTCAAAGGAGGTGATCCTCCCCCTCTACTCTGCCCTGGTCAGGCCCCACCTGGAGTATTGTGTCCAGTTCTGGGCTCCCTGGTATAAAAAAGACAGGGATCTCCTGGAAAGAGTCCAGCGGAGGGCTGTGAAGATGATTAAAGGCCTCAAGCATCTCCCCTGTGAGGAAAGGCTGAATGAACTGGAGCTGTTCAGCCTTGAGAAAAGAAGACTGAGAGGGAATCTGATCAATGTTTATAAATATCTTAAGAGTGGGACACAGCCTGCCTCTTTTCAATTGTCTGTGGGGAAAGGACATGGGGCAATGGCCTCAAGTTGGAGCACAGGAAGTTCCGCACCAATATGAGGAAGGTCTTTACATAGTGAGGGTGACAGAGCACTGGGACAGGCTGCCCAGGGGGGTTGTGGAGTCTCCTCTGGAGATATTCAAGACCCATCTGGACACCTCCCTGTGCGATATGTCCTAGGGAACCTGCTTCAGCAGGGGGGGTGGACTCACTGATCTCTGGAGGTCCCTTCCAACCCCTACAATTCTGTGATTCTGTGAAAACATCCGTTATGGCAAAATGCCAGAACTTAGATACTGGTAACAGATGCTGAGTTGAGAATGGTTAATGAATGCAGTGAACCTGTCATAGTGTGCAGGATTTGGGGCACACCTGAGGCTGGGGTGGCTCAGGCAGTGGCCTCAGTGGCCCCATGCTCCCTAGGGAGCGCAGCTCCGCCAGCTCCCAGCTCTACAGACAACACAGATTGGGCTCTAATAGGTTATAATTTATTTGTAATTTTGTTACCACAAGAAGCCATTAGTTGTGCATTAGGTTACCCAGTATCTTTGCAACGCTGTCATTTATTAGGTACTTCTCTGGATTAATATTTATTGTTATTGCTGTGTTTATTATCATTCTAATGGTTATTGATATTGTTGTGCTTATTTTGTGTATCAGGAACTTCAGTATATTAGCATGTGGGGTAGGACTAGGCAAGGGCTACCACAGAATAGCTGTGAGCTACAGGCTTTCCAAATCCTGCCTGCCCCATGCTTTGCTGCTGCGGATCTCAATGAGGAGCTGAGAAAGTCCTGCCCTCGGGTCAGGCCATGGCAACTGGGGCATGAGCACCAGGAGGGATTTCCCTCTGCTTCAGTCTCTGCCCAAGGTCCACAGGGAAAAACATCCTATTTTGCACAGATGCTGAGCCCCAGGGTGGCTAAAAGGTGTTCTCAGACTGCCCTTGGATCAGGCTGCTCTGGAAGAGTTTAGCATTTAGCCAGTTCAGCAGCTGAAATGCTGGATGGAGATACCCATTCTTTGTTGCATTATTCAGAGCCAACCTATTCCCAACTGCCCACGGACAACTGAGGCTTACCTTGACTGGCTTGGGGTTGGTTTTTTATATATCAACAATAGGGAAAACCTTCCCCCACCCAAGAAAAAGAGATAGGAAGTCAATTTGTCAAGGACATTGTAAATTCATAACAGCAACTTTCTGGTTTATCTATTTCCTAACATGGAAGGCTTGTATCTGTTGATATATACCAATGTCAACCATCAAGACAACACCATGAAGACAATTCCTTATTACGCCTTATGTCTGTATCTTGTAAAAAATTAGAAATATCCATATTCATAATTGCCTTCCAGGAAAAGTTCACAGGCAGATACTGTGATAGGTGCTGAGTCCACGCTACAAGCCATCAGCACCAAGGAAATTCCTGCTTGCGAAACAAAAGGATGAAACCATCCCCCAGTCTTAAGTTACAAAAAGAAAAAAAGTGTTTGATAACTTTTGACTGTAATGATTTTCTGGTCTTCACTGCCTTAAATGATCTCGACAGTGTCACTCAAACTTATTGAAAGCCAGGTCAAGCAAAACATATTAGACCAGCAAATTAAATTTCCTTATGAGGAGACATAGGAGGACAGAACTGAGCTCTGCCATTTGTCCTTTTTTCCCCCTCTTCCTTATCAGATGTCCACAGCCTGTTTATGTGGTTTTGCTGGTTTCTTTGGATGGCCATGGTTTGTCATGGGGGCAAGCAGTCACCAGAAGCTTCAGTGGGTTTGTCTTTTTCCTTTTTAAACAATCATAGAATCACTTAGGTTGGAAAAGACCTTTAAGATCACTGAGTCCACCCTAACCCTCCCTAGTCCACTTCTAGACTGTGTCCCAACAACAATGATGCATAAGGTAAAAAAAAAAAAAATTAAAATATTGCAAAACTTCAGGTGAGAACATGAGGTGGGAGTCTTCAGCTTTCCTGCATGGTCACTGTTCAGGCAAAATGTTCTGTTTTCCTTGGTTTTATGACTAAAGCAAAGAAAAACTCCAATATTCAGATACTGGCTTATCTTATTCCTAGTGTGAACAACCACTATAGATTTCATGGATTTCCACAAGCCACGAGTTTCACAGGAGGTTTTGTCTTCTCCCATACATTTTTCAAAAGCCATAATTTAAAAGTTTTGAACAACAAATGCCCAACGCTGTGTAATTATGAGACCAAGTGACCTGGGTATCCCAGCCTGCAGCCCAGACCCCAGCTCCATGCCCCAAGGGTGCCACTGGAGAAGATTACTGTTCGATGACAGAGGTCTTCACAACATGATATTTCTTGAATGTTTTTCTGGCAGTGTGATAAGGACAGGGCTGATAAGCGCATGCTTGGGCTCTGGCAGCATCCTTGTTTCTTCAGAAGAGGTCAGTGCCTTATCTGCACTCCTGCTCCTGGACCATTGTTTTCTGCCTGTTGCAGACTCAGGCGTGTGCCAGTGAGGTCGGTTATCCACGGCTTCTGCTCAGACACGTGTGTGCCATTTGTACTATATCTGTATCTTCTCTGTGATCAATACACAGAAGAATAAATAGATCTGTCAGTTAATTTCAGAGTGGAAAACATTTTGTTCCAGCATCTTTCCTTCCTTAAGGCAGTTGGAATAGTGAAGGTATATTATTTTTATTCGGTGCTTGAGGTTACAAGACAAATTAAAATAACAGAGCGTTCCAAATGAGATTGCAATGTAGGTATTGGCTTTCATTCATTTGATTTCTTTGACTGGGATATTAAATTGAATTGACTAGTCACATACTTCATAGGGCAGTGGATTTTTCACAGGAAAGCTCGAATTGCAGTTAATTTCACCTCCTGCAAAGCCCAGTTGTTTTCATGGACTGTGACTCAGGGTCTGGTGAGCTGCAGCTTTGGATCTTGTGGACTGGATGTCTGCAATGTTCAGCAACACTGGGGGTCCAGGGCCCTTGTAGTGATGAGCACGTGATGCAGAGCTGAGACAGGATATTCCCAAAGGATGTACAGCAGGGGGTTAGCCTCCCTCACAGAAGCATGTAGATACTAGGTCTGGCTAGAGTTCGGTTTAATAAAATCTCCCAAATAGTCTCTTGTGTACTAACACACTCTCAGTGCTTGCAGAAGTAATAAGAACTGGAGTTAAAAGTAGCAGATGCTCAGCTCTGCTGAGAATTAGAGATTTTATCCTCCGCCCAGACAGTCCGGTACAAAAAACTCCTTGCTGGAACAGAGACAGATTTCAGTCTTTTTTTTTCCAGAAGGCCAAACCCTTCCCACTCCACTCTTGATACATCCCACTCCAGCTTTCCTCTGCACTGGCGGCGGTGCTGCTAGACCCTCCGTTATCTGTTGTGTACATAAGAGAGCAGAAAATAAAGCAGTCGATTTTTGCAGCTCCAATTTTAGCAGTATTTTCACAGTTACTATTGTGCCAGAACTCCACTTGACACAAAGGAATCTAGTAGGTCAGCAGCTTGAAAATAAAGTCTAATTTTATATTTAGGCAAGTTATATAAGCATTTGCTAATTAAGAAAAGTGTTTGCCTATCATTCTCCCAGAAGAGAAAAACACACACAGTACTTGAAAGGTCCCTTAAAGTTAAAACCAGAATTGCTCAGAATTGCCCTTTCCATAAAAGATTTCTAAGAAATTTTCACAGGCCACATCAATATTTAAAAATAAATTCAAGTGTTATGTTTGAAAACATAGTGAGAAATGTGTTGGGTTTTAAGTAGCACAAGATGATAATGTTAGCACCTCTGCTAACAAAATCTCTGAAGCACTTGAAAGGACCCAATTAAATTAACAGGGACTTTTTGTTTTCTGTTTTTCATGCTGTAAAAGTAATTTGGCTGACGATTTCAACAGAGCTGAACCAGTAACCAATTTGCCAGCGAGAGAGAGGCAGTAAAAATTTTAAAAGGTCTCCAGTTTTCACTCTACATGAATAATTAGTGGAATTGCTTTTGGAAAATAAGCTAAATTCTGTGATGCATCTTCAGTCAATGGGGAAAAATACCGCTCATGACAACAACATACCTCCTAGCTGGAGGGAGGAGCACCAGACTTCACATTTCTGAGCATGGCAGGGCTGGAAAGCCACGAGTCAGAAATCTGTGTTTCTTCATGGATCAACAGCAGTTTTCCCAGGCAAATGGGATGACCGCAGAGTGAGCAGGGGACCATGTTTTTGTCCACAGCAGTGCTGTGGGTGCCGTGGCAAACAGCAGTTGTCCTTATGCTTTATAGTAAAGGCAAATTTATAGATTGTAAACAACCAGCTGTTAGTTTATGAATGGCCAATCAATCAATTTTACAGACTGCCAGAGTTTAACAACTCAAAAAAGCCTTTTTAAAATCAGTTAATAGTCACCTACATTGCATCCTATTGATGGGCTTTAATAACCACCCATACCATCCGCTCGTTGCTTAGCTGTGCGTTCAGCTACAGGATTTAGCTTCGAGCTACAGGGTGAGTAACATGCCCAGTGAGCCAGCTTTCATCCAATATTAGTATCTTCTTTAACTGGAGATCTTCATTAGCTGTCTGCTCATCGCAAAATGTTGGCAGAGGCTGCTGAAAGTTTCCCTTTGAAATGGCCCTGCTGAAGCAGCACAGGTTGTCTTTCTAGCTTGGTAATTCTCATCGCTCGCAGGCTTGGCTGAGCAAAAACGATGCCCTCCTCCTCCTCCCTTTGTACCACCACTATGGTTAGGGATTTCCAAACCCTCGTACCGCTCCTAACGTATCTGGCCACCTTCACACGTTTTATAGGCTTTTCTCCTTTCCTCAAGGTTTTTGGGTTCACTTAATTAATCATCTTTGTTCCAGTTCATTCTGCTTGATAATTAAGTCCGTTTATTCTAACCGGCTCTCTTCAAACACAGTGAATTCGGATGCATGAAGGGTATCTCTCAGCAGGAGGAAAAAACACCGCTAAGTGCCACGTTGCCAGCAGTGAAAAATGTCGTTTTGGATTGGCCTGCAGGTACCCTTCAGTAGTCATCTGCTAAGGGAAAACTTAAATGAGTGAAAAAAATTCTTCTCAGACCTTCATTTTGACTAACTCAGATCTTTTGTTTGGGTGGCTTTAGGAGAAGTAGCAGACATTGCTATTATACCTTTACTTTCTTAAGGGGGAAAAACTGCCTTTCTCAGAACGTCCCAAATTTTCTCATCCCTCCAGTCTGGCCTTTTCATCCCCAAGAGATCCTCACTCTGTGCCACCTTATGCCTGTGGAGCTGATTTCCCCCCTCTCAGAGCTCAACTCAGGTCACGAACCTATCTGCCTTACTGAGGCTACTTCCCAAAATGAAATCCTCACAACAAACAAACCCCGGTGTCTAAAAGGATGCTCCTTAGCACTACCCGACTCCAACAACAATTTTATGGGAATCCTTCTTTAATGCACCTGTTTTCCATGTTTTTCTGGCTGGAGAGAGCTTTAGCAGGAGTATGAGCTACAGCTAATCTTCCCCTAAGGTCTCCAGACCGACTGCAGCACTCCTCATTTGAATGCACCCCATGTCCATCACTTAATTTCCTAACCAGATGAAGCACAATGGTTTCTGGCCTGCCTGGCTCTGGAGCGCTCATTACAATAGCAGCCTGGGTATTAAAAAAAGACAAATACCTCTGAGATCCTTGTCAGTCTAATACATTCTTACTAGAATTAATAAAACACAGTAGTTTAATAGATGAAGACTTACTCATTCTCTGAAAAATATCTTGGTGGGAGTGACAATAAAACTATTCACGTTCTCCCATTTTTGTGCTGAGCATTATTTGCGTAGCTGTGAATCACCTCTGCTGCCAAAATGGGAACAGGGGAAAGCCAGTAAGGCTCCTGCAGGCAAAGACTTCAGCTGAATTTGTAGAAGGTTCCCTGGTTTTTATGGTTCTCTGAGAAGTATTTGTATTGCTGTCGTTTTTACCAGCATGGAGAACTTGAGCAACAACGAGCATCGCATCAGGTCTGCAAAAATGAACTTCAATCCATGCTACCCACGGGTGACAAAAAGAATTTATGAAGAAGACCTGTGATTTATAGTGAGCAATTCTGTCCTTGGGAAAGTGGAGAATTAATAATATTCAGAGAAATTGCACAGATTTAGAGCAGTGCTAATATAAATCAAAGAACAGGGCTGCATATTCTAAAGATGCTCTGCCTGTTCTGCCTGCAGCAGTAAAGAGGGGGGCCCTGAAGGGAGAAAGCAGGTCAGGTAGCTTCAAGCTAGCAGCCGCAGCTAAATCTAGCGGGGCTTGTGAATCAGAGCAGGTTTGTGACTTAAATCCATCAGGAATATGACTGACAGCCGGGATGCAGCGAGCGAGTCATATTCTTCCTCGTTCCTCATCCCTTGCCATGGGCAGCCTGGCAGGTTAGCCTTCAGTTAGGACAGAAGATGTGACACCAGCCTGTGATGGGGAAAAGAGGTGGGCTAGGAACTAAATCATGTTTTCTTCTGCAAATCATCCTCTTTTTAAAAAGGGGTTTTTTTCCCATCTTGATTATTTCCCCTCTTTTCTCCCTCCTTTCCTTCCTTTTCCCCATGTTAATGTTGTTCTTCATAAACGACACATAAAATCCTGCTCTTCATAAAAACTTTATGCTCCTTCATGCAATTTGTAACGCATTTTTTAACCCGGAAAATGAGGGGTTTGTGTTCAGTGCTTTGTAGTGCTTTATAACGGCAAGCCGGCTTCGTGAATCTGTGGGCCCAAGAGTAAAACTGAGACAAGCCCCCCCCCTGCAATCAGGAAATTACACCCAGTGAAAAGATCGCTGTTTAGGAGGCGTTAAGTAAATTACTCATCATAGTCTGTGGGTTTTCTGTAAAACAGGCTCCCCGTGCACAGGGGGTGTGCCAGCAGGCACTCAAGGCAGCGTGCGTGGTGCCAGCCTAATGACGCAGCAGGGATGTTTTTGCTGGGAGTTAATTAGGGAGCGGGAGGCCGGCCCAGTCCATGGGGAGACACTGCACTTGGTGACACCAGCCCAGTCCACGGGGACACACCACGCTTGGTGATGCTGCGCTGGATGCTGCATTACAGCGATGACATGGGTAGAGGAACAAGCGCTTTGCTGCGATCCTGCTGTGCACAGAGAGGCTTCAGCTTTGCAAGGAGCTGCAGGGAAGATGGTCTGCCCTCCCCACACTCTGCATCTCATGGATGGTTCATCACCCTCTCCAACCTGATCCATCACACTCGTCTGGTCACTGCCTGTAGTGAGATGGGGTGTGTTCAGATACTGTGAGGACAGGTGGGGCACCGGTCACCCAAGCAGCTGGAGCATGTGGGAGGATGGAGTGGACAGAGAATGGGACAGCTGCAACCCCTTTACCGTTCCTTGTAAGTTTAGGGTCCAGCACCACCATCCTCATGCCAGTGGAGTTCCTCCACCCTAGCAGGACTGGGAAAACCCCAAAGGGCTGCCTTGACTGGAAACTAGAAAAAGCATTAGAAAAGAAAAAGAAACTTCATCTCTGTAATTCAATTTGCAATGAATGAAGGGGCAGTGTTTCTGGCTGCCGAATATGGCCCTCTTCCACAGTCCTAAGGAGCAGAAAGCCCAAGTCTATCCCACAAGAACTGTCTTACAATTAAAGCCAAATTGCTTCAAATTTGTGTTTGGAAAGACAGAGAGGCAAGTACCTTATTTCAGTAGGACACTGAGTTTACATTCAGGCATTTGACTGATAAAAATATTTTACTATACAATATACTCAAATTTGTATTTACGAAGCTTTTGCTTCAGCATCTCATCTCTTCTTTTACCCCTTTCATAATTCAGGCTTTCATCTTATATTCCTCTGGGAAATTTTAAAAATAACTAAATAAATATCGTTTTTAAAAAGAAAGAAAACCAGGAAAAACTCTTAAAAAAGCATTTTGCCTCCACTTTGACTCTTACCTGTAACTCATATAAATAGAGGTATAATTAGACATTAAAAAGTGAACACATTAAGCTTCTTATAATTAATTATGATTTGCCTATTGAGTTAATGTCCTTGTAAATTATTCTGCAGGAGATTTGATTGCCTTTTCCAGAACATAATTGCATTGTTTATCCTATAGAGGCTTTCCATAGAGCTCTGTTAAACCAGAGGTACTTGTTAACTGTAATAAGGACCCATGCACAACGCAGTCATTTGCTTTGTTCTTTCTTGTTCACAATATCCAGATACACAGGCAATTTACAAAATCCCACAAACTGTCCATCTATATCTCAGATCTATTTTTTTTTCTTCTAAAATAATTTAGCTATAAACATCTTAAAACCAGGCATGTAGACTCACGCATCACATGCTCTTTTTATCTCACATTTTTAGGAGCAGTGTTTTCATAACTCAGGGCATAGGTTAGGTAAATTATATGACAGAGCACTACTGAATTTTCGACTTTTTCCCAAGGCCACAGGAAATAAACAGGCCTGATTATACCCTTCCAGAGGACAAAGATATTCCCTGTGAACACACACACTTCACCCACCTATGACAACTACTGATTAACAAGGCCTATGTTGCTGCTACCTGATGCTGCACAGAGTTTTGCAATGAGTGATTACTTTAAATAGCTTGATAATCAGGAGTAAATTAGGATGGGTGGGGCTGGGATGTTGGAGTCATTAAAAGATCAACCAACTTCCGTTTCTAGCCTATTTCCTGGAGATAGATGCCCTGGTCTTTTCCTTTGGCTGGCCAGGCTATGTTCATAGGGGAGTGAGTGAGTGAGTGAAGGAGTAGGGCAAGGAGTCAGCACTTATGTAGGCATGAGGAAACTGTCCCTTCTGGGTCCTCACTTGATGATCTCTAGTTCCCTGTGCTGGGCTGCAGAAGCTGCATGTCTATCACAGCTTGTGTAAGAGAAGACTCCTTTGCCAGATTGTGAAGAGATTTGTCCTCCTTGCTCTTGGGATGTGCTTGTGGTTTGCTCCTGAAGGTCAGCAGATGTCAGGTATGTGCTCCATCAGGGTCTGGGACCATGCAGAGCCTGCTGGTAGGGTTCCTGGTGCTGCTTAGTGGGAGGCTTGGCTCCAACCCAATTGCCTTTTTCCATGTGGGAAATGGGTGGTATGCTCTACTTGAGGGAACTCATTGACTTTAATCCAGCTTTTTTGATATCTGTGGTGGGCCTTTGAATAGGTCTTGGGGAAGGAAGCTCCCACCTGCACTTGCCTTGCTCACTTGGGTGCTGCAGGCACATTCAGGTGATTGCTTTCCCATAAATCTGGCTCAGCCTCAGAACTCCATTGCATTGATCTGGGGTGTGGCAGGGCTGGAGTAATATTTTTGCATTTGAGGTTCTCTCTGCTATACTTTTTGTTTCTCTTCTCATCCCTGATGAGAAACTTTAGACAGTCCTAATTGAAATTCTCTATTTCACTTCCCCCTCCCCGTTTCTGAGACTGGGTGGGTTTGCTTCACCCTTTGCTTCTTCCAGCTGATCCCTTTTACCTCTCCAGTGCATTACTGGCAGAAAAATCCTCCTCCTCACATCCTCCTTCTCCTTGCTTGCAATGTTCAGCAACCACAGTCGTGGGCAGAAGGACTTGCTGTGCTGAAGTCCACGGGCACTTTCTGTGGTGTGAGTTATTTCTGAGATTAATTAGCTTATCAGCTCCTTTAGATAAGGCTTGTTAAGTGCCTGCTTTAAAGAAAACAAATAGCAAAATCTTTGAACCTTTAGAGAGATCTCAAATTGGGGTTCAAGCCCAGGTAACTCCCCTCCTGCAGTTTGGTGAACCCCCCCTCCCCGGCGTATCAGCTCTTCCTCAGGCACCTGCCTTGTCCCGAAGTTCTGCACAAGTTGTGTAAATGTTACTTTCCTTTCTGCTGTCAACTCTTTATCTCCACATCATTTACTACTTCAAATAATGCTTTGAAAAAGGAACTCTGTCTGCTTTAAGATGAAAAATTACAATCCCTGAGTAACCCGCTCAAGCACATTGACAGGAAAGCTGTAATTTCAGGATGGCATCTTTCCCTCCACAGTCATGAGATTTATTGCAGATGAATGGAGCAACTGAGAAGTAATTTCTTAGTCACAAGTCTCAATAGATACACAAGGAAATGCCTTGATAGTCCATTGAGGAGCTATGTTAGATGGAATTCGTGCAAGTGTTCTCATAGCAGTGTTTTTACCTTCCTCCTAGCATGAAAAGAAGCCTTCATGAGTGGATTTTCCCAGGAAATCTCAAAGAGTTATTTTGGTTTGGTTTTGTAAGATCTAAATGCTTCTCTTAAGTCAGACTGCTGCATTCAGAGACAGGATTTTTAGGCTGTGTGTATCCACTTGCCTTCAGGTGTTGCCATAGGCACCCCTGTGTGAAAGGGAGGGTGCAATTCATGCTGTAATTCTGCAGCAGGGAATTCAGGGAAACCAGAGAACTGGAAATAAAGCTGAAACCTGTAATGAGGCAAGAAAAGGTAGAAATCTGTTGTGAGCATGGGCGGGTTGTTGAGCAGCAAGAGTGGGGGCAGGCTTCAATTTCATCTTGAGGATTTCCTTACTTCTCTGCAGCTGAATCCTTTGAAATAAGTGGGAGGAAGCCTTTGACAAAGAAATGGTGCCTAAAGGGTGCACAGCTTTTTTTGGCTGTTTAAAAATTATAGATTGTCTCTTAAGAGTCTTTGGTCAGCCAGGTGATTTTATTGAAGAGTTCATTGTCACAGAGAAAATTGTGGCACAATGGGAGTACTGGCAGCCCAGAACATGGTGCTGTTTATGCCAGAGTTACGATAAATACTCTGAAAAGCACTTCCAGTTATTTTGAATTACTTTATTCTCTTCATCCCTGAACTCTGATCACTTGCAAATTGAAGTGCTCTTAAAAACTTTAAGTACTCCATTAATTTTAAATTGCTCTAAACTGCACAAGCCCAGAAACTCAAAGCACTCTTGAAAATCTGAAGCCCTGGAATTATTTTGAATCGCTCAAAAATGTGGGTTCAAAATCCATCTTACTATGTTTAGTTTTTCACACTTGTGTTTTCCCTTGCAACAAGCAGAGCAGGGACATAACATCTTCTGCTCATTAGGGGGAAAAAACCCCCTAGTTCTAAGAACAAGTCTTCATCCAAATTGTTAAAATGAAAAAGGGCAACTTCTTCTAAGTTTGATAATACAGGAGGATTGGCAGAAAACATGCGTGCATTCAGACACTCCCATCTACCCTGAATCTTAAATTTGGGCAGACAGATGCTTTGATGTTTCTTTCCCTATTACTGATGACTCTTAAATTCTTGCCAAGGCTGGTGCTGCTTCCTTGTGCCTGCCAGCAACACCCATGGCGGGCTGCTCCACTGACACAATATCTGATTGCAAAGCTCCTGGGGTGCTGCTGGGCACCCCTGCTGCCTGTGAGCAATAAACCCTTCTGTTTTCTGCCTGGATTGACAGTAAGCTTCATCCCTGAAAAATGGCAGAGAGATTCTGATCAATATTTTAATAAACCCTGTGTGAAAGGGAAGGCAGGGCTGATGGGGGCTTGAAGATATTGGCAGGACGCACCCACAGTGCCTGAGTACAGGGGCAGCAGAACTGTAATGTTTCCTGCTCCTGGTACACCCTGGCACACCTCTTCTTCCAGCTGAGGTACCTGCCATCCCATCCCTGATGAGTGAGCCTGGTCCGCTCAAGCACCCAGACCAGCTGCCTGTCCCACAGGCACTGGAGGTGTCTGGAGGTGTGCATGCCAGTGGGGATGCTCAGCAACTTTAGGGCTGATAGTGTCAAAATTGATGATTTTTGAAAGCCTCTATAATGTCACTGCATTGTCTCTCACCCCCTGCCTGTGTGCTCCTTGTCATTCCCCCACCATGATGGTAAATCCTCAAAATAGATCTGACTTCCATTCTGGAGGGGTTTTGTGTTTTGGAGTGGGAAAGACTTCAAAATTCCAAAAAGCTTTCCTATTTTTATAATGGGAGGGGGAACACTCTGGAATATCTCTGTGCAAAGTTTGCCCAGTTCCTGAACTCTCTCTGTTCCCCAGATGGGGGTTGTAGGACCATGATGTAGGAGCAGATTCAGCCAGTGCAAGTACTTACATTGCTTCATTGACTTCAGTGGTGCCATCCCCATGTGTGAGTGTCCACCCAGTAGTTTTACCGACTGAGTTTAGACACGTGGGCTGTTACCAGTTCACGCCCCACCAAGCTCCTCTGGGTTAATATTGCCATAGGTTCCATCAAATCCTGGTGCTTAGGCTGTGCCTGAGCCAGAGAGCCCCAGCACTCACATCCATCACCAGGGTGATCCCCACAAACCATCCAGACTCAACTGAATATATGCAATTCTATATATTTCTTTATGCTGGGAGCCTTTATACTTTTGCATCAGACATATAAAATACTGTTTCTCCTTAGATGTTTCATGCTCTGATCTCAAAACAGGGAAAAAACTGTGTTTTACTGGGACCGACCTGACTTTGCATAGGTTTCCTTTTCTCAGCATCTTCTACTGGGGACAAATGTCACAGTGTGCAGTACAGGCAGACTCTGACTGTCGGCCACTAGCCACTATGAGCAGGTTTTGGTTTCAGTGAGTAAAATGTCACCCCATTTAATTGCAAGGTTGCTATGGACATGATGCTTAAATGTAAAGGAGCTCCACAGAACATCTGTGACAGGTTCCAGGCTGGGAGCCTCTTCTGACAAGTGGGAGAGCAAAAGGAGACATGCAGCTGCTGGAGTGCAGCTGACTAGGAAGGTGAGATGGCTGCAGCTGCATTCCACCTGGCTTTGTGTCCATGGCTGGACTGCACAAATAATAGGGAGGGGGCTTGCTTTGTTTTGAAGCAGATTTTCTGAGGTCACAAACCAAAAGGGCAACCTCCTCCCAGAACACCACACCAGGCTTTAACATCCCAGTGAACCCAGTGCCAAGGTCGACCCACCTGGGTTCCAGATAATTGGGAAGAGTTTCTCCTGCAAAGAGTACTCCACCTCCATGGCCAGGGCACCTGGGTATGAGGTAGAAAGGAGCAGAGGCATCTCTAGACCCTTTCTGGTACAAAGTGGCTTTGGTTTGTGTATTTGGAGAAGGAGGAGGTATGGAAGGTGCTCTCCTGGGACACTTGTAGTTGCATGGAGTAGCACAATGAGCTTGCAATGACTGCAGTACTGGAGAAGTCAAGCTCAAAGGTTGATGTGATGCCTTGTGCTCCTGTATTTCCAGCTCTTGTTGTTGTCACCCATTTGCTCAGAAGTGAGAATGGTGGTGCTGCCCTCCCTGGGAGACATGGCTCTGCAGGAAGGCATTGGTCCTGCTCTCTTCTCAACCCTGAGAGCTGAGATGCCTCACCTCACTTGGCTTCCAGAGCATGGAAGCTGAAGCAAGGCTTGTTCATGTACATATTGGAGGGTTGGACTTGATGATCTCTGGAGGTCCCTTCCAAACTCTACAAATCTGTGAATATGCTCAGCAGCAGAAACCTCTCCATGAGAAAGAGCAGCATTGAAAGCAGAAGTTAGTTGAGATGAGCACCTGAAGAGATTGTCCAGCATGCTGGGCTGGCTGGGAACTATATATATTTCTCATTACTTATGTATCAGACCACCCCCTGTGACAGCTGGGATGCTATTTGAGACCCCATGTGCATCAGGCCCCTGGGCTGGTCTGTAGAGCAGAGCTGGGTGCTTTCCCCCATGCCCTGGAGAGCTGTGTGTTCCCCCAGAAATTCCTGCTTCCTCAGTGCAGCAAGGGTGATGCTTAGAAGGATCCTGCAGACAAGCTGCTCTCAGCTAATATCTAATCAAAAGGAAATACCCTTTTGGCAAGGCGTGGGAGGAGCAGCATGGCGCTGTGCTTCACTGGGGACAAGTCACGCTGTGATCTTCAGCTGCTGGAGGAGAGTTAGGGATGACTAATATGTAATAAAGCAGCACAACAGGTTTGGCCCCCTGGTAAAGCCTTTGATTTTGGTGGCAGCCATTGACAGATGAAACTAAGAAATGCTTCACGCACTCAGATAAAGCCACTGGAGCACTATCATAAATAGAAAATTTAAATAAATAGACTTTTCCTCACAAAGAGGATGAGGAATAATAGCTACACAGGAAAGCTTTTGGGGATCTCAGTTAAGTAATTTGTTTTCCCAGAATTTTTTTTTAAAGTAATGTTTATCACAAAATAAATAATTCAGCATCTTTAAAAAATATAAATAAAATCTCTGATCGTTTCTTCCAAGAAACAGTATCAAATATTTAGGATTTCCTCCTTTCTAAAGTGACTGTTCCTGTCACAGGATTGTGGCCTTCTGTGTGGCTGAGCAGTGAGAGGCTTTCATCTTCAGTCAAAACAACCATCAAACACTTCTGCATCTCTCCCTGTTGTGGGGAAATCTGCTGTTTAAAAGCTCTCCCTCCTTTTAGGCTCTGATCTCTCTGCTATGTTCAACTGGGGGGAAAAGAAAAATGTAAAAACTGGAAAGGCAATTCTTCATCTCTCCAGGGAGATTTTCACTTTGGGACCTCAGCATCCTCAGCTGCCTTTGGCACAGCCCTAATTCCACACATACATCAAGGTCTGGCTTCAGCCAGTGTGCCTGGGGATGGATGTGCCATCACAGGTCTCTGGGGCACCTCGTGTGGGGTGCTGGGGGCTTTGCTTGCAGGGACCGGTGCCTGTCCCACCCTCCTGCCAGCAGATGTGTCTGCACAGACCTGCCTTTGCCAAAATCCAAACTTACACTCCAAGACTGTGAGCAGGTCACATCTGCATGGGTGTTGTCCCCTTGCTGTCCAGCTCTGTGCTGGCACCCAGCGTGCCATCAGGAGGGGAGCTGAGCGCCCTATTTTCTTTGAGCTCTACATTGATGCCAAGGACTGATTTGGTTTATCTGTTGGTGATGGTGCAGGTTGATTTATTCTTTAACTCAATTTTAATTCACAAGCCCTCACCCCAAAAAGCTATTTGCTGGTATGAAGGCTGTGTATGCACTAGAAATGCAATCAACACCTGCACTTGGGCATTTTTGTTCCCAAAAGAAGCAACCTGGTGAAGATGGGTTTGTTCTCTGCATGGTACTTGGCAGCACAACCAGGCAGAAAGCACAAACAATCAGCTGTGGTCTGGAACTGCAGCCTCCACAGTGAGATGGCCTTCCAGCTTGGTCAGGGATTGAGATGCAGCAGCTCCAGACCTGCTTCTGTGCAAGGAGAAGGACCAATGATACTGCTTTTCTTACTGAATTGAAGTCTCGGGGGGTCCAGCAGACCAAGTTTTAGAGTGGTTTAATGTGCCAGAGCTAAAATGCTTGTTCTACCCACCCCAGAAAATTGGGTTAAAATGGGTCATCTCAAAGTTGCTGCCTGAGGGCAGACTGCCTTAGGTATTTTGGTGTGGATTTGTTTGCAGAATAGCAAAAAAAAACAGGGAAGAAAAAGGCTGGAAAATGCTTCTAAACTATTAATAACATGTTCAACACAAAATCCAGCTGCTGACATCACCTCAGATATAAGAGGGGTGATCTTAGACACCCAGACCTTCATGGAACCTGAGCTCAGGATACTTGATCCTTACCAGCTCTTCACAGCTATTGACACCTTAAAAGAAAAGATTTCAAGAAAACAGATGAAGAAATGGATCCAGAGGGTCCACTGTAAATATTTTGTGCTCCTAAAGGAGCGATGTGCCACACTGGTGTGGAAAGCATGCTGTTCCTGTTTGTACCAGCAGTGTATCACCAGGTAAACTGCAGCCAAGCCTTCAGTGCCAGGGTGCCCGGACCCCTCCAGCGAGGATCTCCAGTTAGTGAACCAGAGGCTGCACAAAATGAGCTGCTTGGATGCAAACGCATCCTAAAGCACTTTAGCCATCAGCTGCTACCAGAAAGAAAAATAACCCCAAACCCATCATAACTGTATGGAAGCCAAATGACTGAAAAATCACTCCATGTGCCAGCTATTAAGTGATGTGTGATGAGGTGCTTCAGCATCATGGAAGAGATGAAACGACTCTGTGAAACAGAGGGGAAGGGGGAAGACAGAAGAATCTGCCTACACCAAACCAAGCCCTCTCCAAGAGATGAGGCACTGGTTTTCTTGCGCTGAAGGAACTGCTGAGAAAGGAAAACCATTGAGCTTGATGTTGGAAGAAACACAGATCTCAGGTCGATAGGTAGAGTCCTGATAGCAGTGGTTGTAGTCTCCAGCTGTGCCATTGCTCTAACAAAACATCCTGGTTTTTTCTGCAAAGACTGGAGAAAATGTTTCCACTGGAAGCCAAACGTTCTCTCAGCACCATATGTCAGAAATAACAGTATCAGGACACCCCCTTTAGCCTTTTAAAACCTAATTACCCATCCTCAGAGGCTGACCTCTGCTCCACCACAACCCCATTCTTGCCAAGCACAAGTGCCACAGCCTCTTTTGGTGACCAGGCAGATCTGATGGGATTTCACACAGGTTTTTTCCAGGTAACCAATCGAAATGCTGCCTGGCTTGGGGCCACAGAGTGCCTTCTGTAGAGATCCCACCTGAAACATCCCCACACCAACTGGTCTTTGGCAGGTAATTCTTTTAGCTTGTATTGAATTCACTTTGTGTGCCTTGTTCATTTTGTACTGAACCAGCTGCTTGAATGTTACATTGTGGGATACCAAGTCAAATATTTCACAGAAGCTTAAATCAACACCACTACCTTTATTAAGCAAAACTGTAATCTCATTATTTAAAAAAAAATTCCAGTTAGTTTTCAGAAGATCTATTCCTCATCAGCCACTGTTGATGGGCTT
Organism: Porphyrio hochstetteri; assembly: GCA_020800305.1. Classification (NCBI taxonomy): domain Eukaryota; kingdom Metazoa; phylum Chordata; class Aves; order Gruiformes; family Rallidae; genus Porphyrio; species Porphyrio hochstetteri. The sequence goes on along the minus strand of CM036916.1, from coordinate 10,283,542 downwards.
TAACGATACCATCCCTTCCTATTTTTTAATTTCTGCAGTTGTTTCTCATTGTCCAGGATCCATTATCTCCCCAGGATCAGAGCTCAGCAGGCCTATCAATATCCAAATCATTCAACTTTCCCTTATATAGCAGCTTTTTTTTCTTTCTCCTGCTGAAATTTTGCCTGTACTCCACGATCCCTGCAAAAACAGCATTAGCAGTCCAGAAAAAAACAGTAAGTTCTCTCCAAAACACTTCTATGCAAATTATTTAGACTGCTGATTTGAAGATGCTTAGCTGTTGTAACTATTGCTTGCTACCCCCTGAACTTCTGCTGTTATGCAAATTGTTGTATCATCATCATCTGATGGGAATGCATCATTTGTGGTTGTTTTTCTCCCCAGGTTCAGAACAGGAATATTTGTTCATTAAAAACATTTCCTTTCTGCATAATTATTGCCATTTCTATAATTTCAATTTGGTAAAGGTCCAAAGACATTGTTTGGCTTCCCTTCATCCCTAATATATTTTAAAAACCTTTTCTTACTGCTCTTTTCTCCGTAGCCTGTCTCTTGTATTCTTTTCCTTCCCTTATCTAATTTATCCAGTTTCTAATTTCCAAATTACACTAATTGCAACGTTCCCTTTTTCTGGTTGTTTTCTATTTAGATGCAAACATTGCTCCTTTCATTGTTTCTCTGAGACACGTTGCATTTCTGCAACCATCTCAGGGATCCTTTGCCAGAGGGTCTGGGGCTTTCAGAGGCTTTGGTTGCAGTAGCCTACAAAGGTACTCCTAGATTTTTTCCAAGTTCTGTTTTTCATTGTGAAAATGGCTTTTCCAAAGTACCAAATGGATGTGTGACTGGCTGAGTTCAGCACTGTATCTTGTACTTCTGGAGGAATGGCTACATCTCCATCCTGGAGTTGACCCCTCTCTGCCTGAGAGAACATATCTTGTTGGATGCCATTTGGTTTTGTATTGGGCAACTGTGAATCTCTAGAGCTTCAGTGAGTGCTGACAGGTATACAGAGGTGCCTGCTTTCGGGCAGCCTTCCCCAGGCACTCTCACATTTTCATCCCCAGCTTCTACTTCCATGAGAGGAGCACCCCAAGCTGGAAGCATTTGCTGGGCTGGGAGAATAGGTGCACTCACACAAGCAGAAGCTTATTGCCAAAAAGAGGATGCCCCAAAAATGCAAATTGATTCTCACTGCTGGGATAATCAGGCCAGGGCTCTCTGACTGTTTTTTCTGCATGGGTTTAATTTGTCAATTGATGAGCATTTTCTGCTGGGCCAGCAGCATATTTCTTGGTTATTTCTGTTTCTGCCTTTACGTAACAGACCCAGATTATCAGAGGTCATCCTGTGGATGTGATCTGGACCAGCTGCTGCTGTCAGAGCCATGCAATGTTCTCAGTGGTAGGATTTTGTAAGAGGGAGAAACACTGACAGGAACCCCTTGATGTAGGTGATGTTTTGGTGGTCAGGAAGAGTGTTTGCTGCCATGGTAGCTGAACCACAAATTAGCAAGATGAACAAATAAACCTGGCAGCCCATACAGTGCTCAGATGGTTGCCCCAGAGCTGCTGCCTCCCCCAGGCCACCCGGATCCCAGATCAGGGGTTTGGTTTGTAAGGTTTGGCATCTGTTGTCCTGAACGCTTCCTCTCTGGGACGCCACCTCTCCTCTTGTGTCTCAGGCTCTGGGGACTTGTATACTACACACAGTGCCAGCCTTGAGGGAACTCCCTCTTTAACCACCTCCCCAAATACAGGCACTCCAGGTTTTCTGAACACTTGTTAATTAATGAGCTCCCCCCATGAAAAATTCAGCACGTCTGGATTGCAGGCGAGTTGGTCACACATCCTGCTGGTGATAGCAGAAGATGGAGGCCAGCAAACCATGAAGACAACACCCTCCTCTCTGATGGAGATGCCTTTCTTTGCATTTTGCTCAGACTGTTTAAAATAAATTGCATCAATTTTCTTCATGATGCACAGTCTGAATCTTAAAAAATAACACTTTGGGGTATGAATAAATGGAGAATAATGTTATATTCCTGAGAATTTTTAGTCTTCCAGAATATGGCTACCCACCTTGATAACTGCTTGTTCCACACAGGGGCCAAGTAAATAGTTCTCCACTAATTCATGTCACTAGGTTGTAATTATGTTCTAGTAATACTCATGCACAGTGCTCTGTATAAATACAAGATCTAAAAATAGCCCCTGTGCCAGGAACCTGAAGCTCAAATGACACTGAAAGTAGTGCTGTATGAGCTAGGATCATGGTGTGCCTTATCTATCCATAGTTAGCCATCAGGTCAGGCTGATATTAGATGAAATAGGATTACTTTGCAAGCTTCAAGTCTGATTGCTCACATTAAAATTATTACAGGAAGTCACATATTTACTTAAGAGAAAAACAACCCTGAAGTCTTTGCTAAGTTTACTTCAGTGCTACATACAAAAAAGCATTCTGTTAAAGCAAAGGCTTGCTAGCATCTTCCTCTTCCTGCACACCAGTCCACGTGTTTCCCAAGCACTGAGCCTCTCGGGAATTCCACTCTTCTCAATTTGCACCAAAGTCTTTCATATGGCCAGTCACAGCTTGCTCTGCAGACAGGACTGGGCTCTCTGCTGCAACCAGTTCCCAGGTGAAGGGATGCTTGTGGTATCCAAGAGGCAGGAAAGAAACCACATATCCAAAGCACATGGCACTGTGTGTGTCTGCAGCATCAAGGTTCTTCCCAGATGCTCTTAGAGGAAGACATTTGTTGGACATTTTTCATTCTCAAGTTGATACTGGGATCTAAAATCTTGCTCTCTACAGAGAAGTGGTAACTGAACAGCATCTCCACAGGCCACTCATAATGATGACCTCTACATACACAGCAGAATTGATTAAATGTACACTTACTTCCCTGCAGCTTCAGCAAGGCCAGCAGGTCAATCGCATTAATATCTGATACTCTGTTTTATTGGAGATTTCTTGCAGAAATAAATGTCAGCATGGATGCAGTCCAGAAATGTAAAGATTCACTGGAAAAGTCAGACACAAATGGATCACATCTTGTGGTCTGACAAAGCTTTTTCCACTGATATTTCTCCCTAGGCACCTCAAGCTATGGATGCAATATAGGATGTGCTCTGTGATTAGGTGAAATGTTTTGTTGGATAAAGTGTCTTAGCACAACACAGAAGCAGGTGAAATGCAGTGGCTTTTGCGATGCAATACATCTCCCCTGACATTGGAGACGTTGTTACAAACACCTCCATCTCCATTAGTGGCATGGGCTCTGTTCGTAGCTAAGGAGACAAATCAAGACTCCTGAGGCAGGAGCTATGAGATACATTTAAGGCACCTATCATAAAAGGAGATGGACTGTTGCTTGAAAGCACCTGCTGTGCTGTAGTCTCTGCAAAAGGTGGCCTTGTTTGTAAGGAACCAGCAGTTTTGGTGATAGATGGCTCAGGGGGTGCTTGCAGCAGAGGTAACAGGATGGCTATGGCCCATCAGCCCTTTCTGCAGCTCAGACTCCTGCTTCCTCAGTTGCTTTCCCGTAACTGCTTTACTGCCCCAGAACAGCCTACAGACTTGACTTCTGTACTGGCTGCAAAACCTCCAGGAGATGTTAAAGTCTGTAGTGCACGATGTCAAGGACACGCCACACAGTCAAATGCACAACTTCAAATAGCATGATGTTATAGAGTAAGGTGGAAAATTAAAAGAGAAGGTGAGTGCTTCAGTGGTCCTGTCCCCTCCTGCCCCAGCACCACACAGGCAACATGATGCTGAGTCTGTACAACCTATTGTAAAGCTCAAGTACCTACCAAAACTGGTGCAATGACTAAGACACGAAGCTACTAGCACCGGGGTGTTTGTATGACTGGCAATTGCTCGCTAAATTTCATGTTTTGTTTACTCATATTCATCCTTGTCAGATTAAATTAGGTTTCAAAACGCTTTAAAAATGTTGGACAAGTTCAGTATATCATTAAGGGAAGATTCATTATCTGTGTAGCATTATTAAACTTATATCCTATAACCTTTATAGCACCAGTTTTTGGTAAGTTAATTACCCAAAGCCTTTCTGTACCAAGAACACTAATGAAACCTCTAACAGGCTGTGATCAAGCAATTTTTTCTAATATAGAGAAGTGCTTGGATTTATGTTTAAAGACAGAAAGGAAGAGCAGTGCCAATCTTTGGTGAATATATCTTGTATCTGCATTTGCAGAGGCTGGCTCGTTCCTTGATTACCATGTCCCTTGATTCCCCTTACAGATGGGGCGAACATGGCTGTACAAAGAGCGGCTTGCCAAGGCCCCCGTGGCACCTGTAAATCACAGACAGCAGTGATTGCTTTGTTGGGTTTGGGTTGGTTTGGTTTTTTCCCCCGTGGGTCTCAGAAATGTTTGTGGTCTCAGCTGTTTCCATGACTAGTCGAGTGCCAAGTCACCATTTCGAGCATCGTCCTGTGCCTGGTCCCGGGCGGCTTCGCTGGCTGGCAAGGTGAGGCACAGCCAGCTGCATCTGTGGGGGGATTTGTGGGCAAAAAGAGAACATATTAAAAAAAGAAACCAGGCAAAAATAGAGAAACGGAGAGAAAAATGGCCCGATGCTGGTTTTTGACCAGAGCAAAGCAGAAATGGGAGGAGCTCTCCCATCTTAATGGGCTCAAGCTGCGCCAGGGCAGGTTCAGATTAGATGTCAGGAAAAAAATCTTCACTGAAAGAGCTGTCAGGATGTGGAACAGGCTGCCCAGGGAGGGGGTTGAGTCACCATCCCTGGATGTGTTTAAAAGACTGGTAGATGAGGTACTTGGAGATATGGTTCAGCATAGGACAGGTACAGTTGGACTCGATGATCTTGTGATTCTGTGATGCTCAGTGTATAGGAAGACACGTTTTGGAAAGCGAGGAAACCAACAAAGACTGTAAAAATCAGTGCAGTGGGGAAGGTGCTGCAGTGCCCATGAGGGAAATGGTGGCTCCCATCTTGGTCACGGCCACATGGAGAGAGTCGGCACTAAAAGCTCACCCCATCTCCCCACACAGGCTGCACATCCCAGTGGGCTCTGATCCCCTGTGCATCATCCAGAAAGCGGGTTGCATGAACACGTGAAACAGAAAACTCGATAAATGCCAGGGATGGTGAAGTTTTAGAGCAAAACACCACCCTCACACATGGCAGTGATGTTAGGAAAGGTCCCCCAGCAAGCCCACTGCTCCCTGCCTGCCAGAACACCATTCTGCTGAGGGGACCAGGAGCAGGAGCTGCTCAGCTGTGAATTACCATGGGAAATCAGATGGGAAGAGGCTGTCTGCTTATGGATGCTGTGACATATGCTCTCAGAGAGCTTGATAAACTGCAGCAATATTTACCTAGTCACCCAATTTCTATTTCAGAGAGAAAAAGGGCAGCAGACATTAAGGAAAGTGGCCTTGTGAGAGCTTTTGCTCTCTCCCTCCTCTACAACTGTGAGATTTTTAGGAGATGAGGGACAGTAAGAAGGCTGGAAATAAACATGACACCTTTACCGGTTTGTATGTTTTTAGACAGAGAAATACGCTATCCCAAGTGTAGAAGAAGTTATGTAAAAGAAAGGTGTGTTTGCATTCTGCAGAGCTTCACATAAAACAGTGCAAGGAAGCCAGGAAGCATTCACGGAACAATCCTGAGCTGAGCATCTCTGGTACCTCGGTGTCATTTCCTGCCCTTAGAATCACTTTAAGAGGTGGCTTGAACAGAGCCTACACGAGTCTAAGCAGAGGCAGTATGCAATGCTGCCTAGAGGAAAATGGCACAGTGAAATGAGAGCCAAAGCCAGACACAAAGGGGAAAAGATAGCACAAAATGTTTGATTGAGACAGTATATAATGAGCTATGTAGAGACACCAGCTTCCCCCAGGCTGCTGGGCTTTGGAATCCTCACTGGGGATCCTGAACTAAGGTGCTGCTGAAGTGCAGGCACGTTCTCAGGAATTATGGGGTGTGATTCAGGTTTGGAGCTGCTGCCGGCCTCGAAAATCCATTCTCATCACTTGTGGCCAAAACCCATATGATTGCACCCTCTGATTTCAGCTGGGGCAGTGTCATCGCAAGGCAGGGACGGTTGAGCATCTTCCTCCCCCTCCGCAGGGAGGTGTCCCTGCCTACCTGCTCCTAATTGTCACAGAATAATAAGGTTGGAAAAGACCTTTAAGATCATCAAGTCCAACCATTCACATCCTAAACTAAACCATATCCCTAAGTACTTCATCTACCCTTTTTTTGAACACATCCAGGGAAGGTGACTCGACCACCTCCCTGGGCAGCCTGTTCCAGGCCCTGACAACTCTTTCAGTAAAAAATTTTTTCCTAACATCCAATCTAAACCTGCCCTGGCACAGCTTCATGCCATTCCCCCTTGTCCTATCACCTGTCACCTGACTGAAGAGACCATCACCTATCTCTCTACAACCTCCCTTCAGGTAATTGTAGGTGGTGATAAGGTCTCCCCTCAACCTCCTCTTCTCTAGGCTAAACAGCCCCAGCTCCCTCAGCCGCTCCTCATAGGATTTGCCCTCCAGCCCCTTCACCGGCCTGGTTGCCCTTCTCTGGACTCGCTCCAGGACCTCCATGTCCTTCTTGTGGTGAGGAGCCCAGAACTGGACACAGTACTCAAGGTGTCGCCTCACCAATGCCGAGTACAGGGGCACAATCACCTCCCTAGACCTACTGGCCACACTGTTTTTGATACAAGCCAAAATGCTATTGGCCTTCTTGGCTGCCTGAGCACACTGCTGACTCATATTCAGTCTGCAGTCAACCAACACCCCCAGGTCCTTCTCTGCCTGACAGCTCTCCAGCCAGTCTCCCCCAAGCCTGTAGCGCTGCAGGGGGTTGTTCTGTCCCATGTGCAGCACTCTACACTTGGCCTTGTTAAACTTCATCCCATTGGACTCAGCCCATCGGTCCAGTCTGTTCAGATCCCTCTGAAGAGCCTCCCTACCCTCAGGCAGATCAACACTTCCTCCTAGTTTAGTGTCATCTGCAAACTTAGTGAGGGAGCATTCAATCCCTTCGTTGAGATCATTGATAAAGATGTTGAACAAGACTGGACCCAGGACTGAGCCCTGGGGGATTTTCTGGTGATGCAGGAGCGTGTTCAAGCCTGGTACCTCCCTCATGATGGTGGAGCAGCCCTCTGAGGCTTGTCCTCACTGTCTGTGGTGATGGAGCATTCATGTGTTCACAGGATGGCACCACATGTCGGCGGAATCCGGCTGGGAAAAGGCATAGCACAAAGCCTGCTCAGGGACAGCCTGCCCAGGTGACACAAGTGCTGGCTCACACTCTGACAGGGGAGTCTGCTGGCAGGTTTTTGTGGTTATGGTTATTCCTGGTGAAGAGCTTCTTTCTTTCCCTGTGCTTTGAGCTGCAGGGTTTAGCTGACATTAGCCTTTTTCCAGCTGTTTGAAATCCAGTGAGCAGTGCTGCTTTGCTTCTTCCCTCTGCCATTGCCGGCCTCCTTGGGGGGAATATTTTGGCTGTTTTCCCATTTGAAGATTCGTTTGGGAATTTGGATGAGCCCAGAGAGCAAATTGTCTCTTTCATTCTCATCACAAATGCCACTAGAGTTATTTGCCTTCCTAATTATTTCTAACTCCACATAAAACACTGCCCTGCCCTCAGCAGCGGCACTAACCCTCCTACAGCTGGTCCTCTTTAGTAGGAGCCATTGCTTGTGGTTTTCACATTGTGTTTTTGCCGCCCTGCTTCTAGAAATGCTCCCAGAGGCTGGGCTGCCCTTCCACGTGCTGGCTGGGCACTGAGCAGCAGCTGGTATGCACACAACAGACACAGCATGGGCAGCACGGGCCTTGGGCAGCACAGTGCCCACACAACACAGCGCATATGCAGTGTGCAGCACGGGGCACATATAGCTCAGTGTACATCAAAGACTGTGCGTGTGCTACACAGTGCAGGCAGCATGACATGCGTGCAGAACTGTGTATATAAAGCACGGTGCATGAATAGCATGGTGCACAGACAGCACCAAGCACAGACAGCGTGGTGCATGTATGGCACAATGCCCAGGATCCCAAGCCTCCGTCAGAGTTCCCTAGAGTCCATCAGGGTGATGCCTGAGGGGCTCTGAAGGAGCTGAGCTCCCCAGCAGATGCAGCCCCAATGGCTCTGCCAGAGCCAGGCTGCCCTATGGCACTGGGGTGTCTCTCCTCCTCGCTCCCAGCCACCCGAGGACCATGTTACCTCCTCTATCCTTACCCCGTCTCCCACCGTAACGACACAGGGCTGTCTGGAGCTGTATTCTTCTACCCACGCAGCCCAAAGAGCTGCTGGGGAGGCATACAGACTTGGTCCCTCCGCTCCACACACAGTGAAACAGCTGCACTAAATTGCCTTGCCAGAGATTATGCCAGCGAGGCCAATAAAGCAATGAGTGTTCGAACAGTGTTTCAGCCCTGCTCTTCAAAAAACATTGTTTAGGAGAAATAAGTTCTGTCTTGATCAGCACAATCCTGTCTACTGAAGTTCAGGACTTATCTTAAAGATGTGTGCTTGACCGATACATGGAGGGACGAGAAGGTACAAGTGGAGAAGCTCCCACCAGGACTGACGGGGGGCTGATGGGTGTCCTGGAAACCCAGGACCCATATGGCTGAAAACTGGGATGCCCTGGTACCCAAAGCATGTGCAACCCTTGAGGCAACACCAGATGGGGAGAGATGCATTAGCCCTGGGAGATGGGAGCAGCTGTCCCTGTTCGATACCGGGGCTTTGCCGGTATCACAGAGCAGCTGCTGCAAACCACCTGCTGAAATAGGGTTTTTCTGTAGGATGAGCCATGCCCTGGTTGCAGGTAATGGCAGAAGCAACTCAGCAAGTCCACAAGCTGAAAAATTATGCCCTCTCACACTGTCTACCTGTTGCAGCTTGATTTGCTGTTAACCAGGATCTTTTCCATCTCTCTGCAATACCTCTGCAAATGATACTCAGTCCAGAGCATTGCCCAGGACCGAGGCAGGAAGATGCTCCTGTGAATCACAGAAACGGTGACACAGGAGAATTATTTTTGTTAAGCAACCTGACCATTCTTATAATTTATTGAAAATTAGCAGCGTCCTAGAGTCATTACAAAGAACATCATCTTTTTTAAATAACAGGCTGAGGCACTCCCATAGCAATTTCACTGTGTTATTACTAGCCACCACTTACACATAGAAATATTCATTTGTGGGTATATGTATGTATACACATACAACGCTCGATATCACCCCAGGATGAAGTTTCTTAGTGAAGGAGGCAATTTTGCATCTAGCCTGAAAGATACTACTCGTGACAAAAGCACTTGGGGAGTAATGGGAAGTGCTAACGCTGCACAACTGCTTGGAAGAGATCCAAACTGATGCTTTTAAAACCTACATCAAACCTTCCTGTTCTGCTGTCAAATTACTTGGAGGGCTGAAATCTGTGCAACTCAGCACCTTTCCCATCAGTAAATTACAGAATCAAAGTGTAATCAAACTATTAGAGGAGGTTTCCACGATGTAGAGAGGCATATTTTCCTGTATTAATATGCTTTTAAGGGATGAATTCACCCAGCAGTTGCTTTACCAGCTTGTAAAATGTGCAGTGTGAGCACAGCTAACACACACAGCAGGGCAGACCTGAACCTCTGGCCACTCATGAAAAACTGCTTTCCCTGTGCAAACTTCAGGACCTTTATCAGTCTGTAATTTTACTGGGGCCGTATTTATTTGGACTGTATTTCTCCATGAGCTGCACCTCATTTGGGTGAGCACATCCCTGACCCGGGGCACGTGTTTGCAAAGGGAAATTTTATGTTTGCCTTTGTCTTGTTTGCCTTGCCCAGGAAGGCAGAGCCCATCTTGGGAAGGGTGAAGTGGCAGCAGGGCTGCGCCTGTGGGCACTGGCTGGACCCTGTGGCAGCCCCTCGTCAGAGCTCGCTGCCTGTAGCAAATGGAGAGGGACAAGTCAAACGTTGCACTGAACACAGTTGAAACCAGTGAAACTGGTGAAACCACAGCCACAGGCTTCTTGATTTACACCGCAATGTCCCGGTGCTGCGTTCCAAACTTGTTCATACAAACGTGCTCCAGGATCAGACACCGGAACATCTGGGAAATTCGAAGTGAAAGGCACGAAGCTGGTTTCTTTTGCTTGTTTGTTTGCTTGGTACAGCTGATGTCTGCCTTTTTTTCATCAAAAATTGCCAAGGGTTGGTGAAAAGCAGCTTTCAACCTCTTTGAATCTGTGGGAGCCTAAATCTTTCCCAGAGGATCAATCTGGAAATTTCACAGGGAGCCTGGCTGAGGCTCACATGAATAACTAAAAAATGATCCTTTGGAGCTGTCAGAGAGGAATTCCTTTGAGGAAACTCAAATCCAGCAATTCCTGAACAGCTCAGAAGGGGACCCAAGAGCTGTCCTCCCAACGGGCCTTGGTGTGTCGAGATGCTCTCTATCATTTCCAAAATAACTGCAGGAGAAGCAGCCCCTTTCTAGGTGTCTGAGTTTTCAGCCCCAGTAAATCCCCCGCTGCCTACCCCTGCAAACTCTTTTTTCTCTTGCCAGCCCTGGCCCAGCTCCTCGACAGGAACCTCGACAAGCTGGATGTTATTTGCATCCTATCTGATGGCAACAGCAAAGCCCTTATGAGCAGCATCGAGTTTGTTTGCCATGTGTGAGCCAGTCCTTTACTGAATTAATTGCAGAGACATTTCAAAGTGCTGCGAGCCATGGCCGTGCCACCGGCGAAGATGCCACGTGGCACCTGAACGTTGGGTTTTTGGGAAGCACACAAACAGCCGGCTGGTATTTGTGTCAAATTGTTGATATGTAAGCAGGGAGCACGCTGTGCATTTAAATCACTTTCGCACTAAATTTGGAACAGAAATCATTAAATATTTATTCTGTGCCTAAAATACTGCTTGAGCGTCCTACTTACTGATATTACATATTAATTCACATAGATTTTTCTGTACTGATAATGCATTTATTTTAAAATGGTGACTCTGAGGCATTCATTATGATTGGGCTGTTTAATAAAAAGAGAGATTTGTAGCCCCAGAGGAATCCCATCTAGTCACTGCTGTAAACCTGAGGAAGTGGCTCTTGTGAAGGGAAATTCGAGGGTTCATAATTACTGCTAGGAAAAATAGCAATAGCTGGAAGTTTTTTGTGATCTGTGGAAGACCAGTAAAATCAGCCCTTCCAGAATAAAGACACTTCAAAGTCTAGCAGGAATTAGGAGTTATTTCCATAGCAGTGGGAGTACTGTCCGTTCAGAGAGGCAATTGCTAGGCCGGAGAGTAATTGCTACAAATTGATTTCCACCTTCTCTGGATTCTTTCCTGAAATGCAAAGACCAGTTGAAAAACTACCTCAAGAAACTTAAAAATAGGAACGTAGATGCACCTTGACTTGGCGGTGACCCTGGGGATGGCAAACTGGCGCTGAACGGCGGCAGCAGCAATCCAGCCCGGGTTTTGTAGGAGCTCTGTGCATGCTGGAATAGATCAGCTGCAATTATTTCCAGGCTCTGGGCTAGCAGAGTAGGGTGCATTTAATAAAGCTCCCGTGTTCCTCCTATCTGCAATAAGCCTCAGTCATTTTTAATTATAGACGCCTTGAAAGCTGGGAGTTGGTGTTGATTGGGCAGCAAAATATTGCTGTGGTCCTCTCAATAGCGTTTGGAAAAGGATTTGGGTGCTGAACCTGACACGGATGTGATGCTGCCAGTCTGGGCAGAAAGCACAGATAAACAGCTTGCTGGTGGATTTCACTGAGTGGCTGCAGACATTGAGCCTGCCCTCTTCCAAGGCCTGATGGGTCAGGTTAATTCAGTGCTATTTATTTTAACACCTGGTGTAATAAACCCTAGGAAGAGGCTGTGGAGACTGGAGCCAGCACCTGGGCCAAGCACATTCCTGGCTGTGAGCGGGCTCTACCCAAGCCCATGGGAGGAGAGCTGCAGGGCAGTGCGGGCCCAGGGCATGTTGTGGTTAAATATCCCCACTTCCTGCCCTGTGTTATCCAGGAGGACAATTCACTCTCTCCCCCTCTGCCCCTGCCCCAATGTGCCTCTCATGGTGCATCACCCCTTCTCTCCTGCAGTGTCTGCTCTCTCAGTGCCTTGGAGGAACAGCAGGATCCTGGCAGAGGCAAGTCAGGTGGATGTCACAAGTGTCAGCCTGAAGGCACAGAAGCCACCGGAGCTGATGTGCTGGCTGCCTCCTTCCCGCAGGGCTGTGGGAGTGCAGCATCGCCTTGGGGCCCAGGGCTGCTTCAAACTCAGCCACCAGCACCCCACACACAGCAGCGGTGCATCTAAATCCAGATACAGGGTGGAATAAGCACTCCTACCTCGGCACAGACAGCTATTTCTGACTCTGGAGCCTGGCTGCTGTGGGAGATCTCGTTTCCCCGCAGATGCTAATCATGTCTGGAAAGCAGCATCCAGCACTGCCACTGGCAAGGAATCATTGAATGTGTATGGTTGGAAGGGACCTTCAAAGGCCGTCTGTCCAACCCCGCTGCAGTGAGCAGGGACATCTTCACTAGATCAGGTCGTTTGGATCACCATCAAGCCTGACCTTGAATATCTCCAGGCTTGGGGCCTCCACTACTTCTCTGGGCAACCTGTGTCAGTGATCTACTACCTCATATTATAGGCACCTTTCAGGGATTAGAAGGCCACTATAAGGTCCCCCCAGAGCCTTCTCTTCTTCAATCTAAACAAGCCCAGCTCTCTCAGCCTGCCTTCAAATGAGGGGAGAGGTGAGGGAAAACACTGTCTCAACAGACTTTTTCAAGGCACCGGTAAGCTTTTCCAAAGCATCTTCAAACACGCTATCCAGAAATAGATTAGGAGGTGACCTCATTGCAAGCCCCAATTTCCCAGCAGTGCGAGTGGCACAGGGCACCCTGTCTCCCCTGGTAGGGGGCTCTGCCAGTCCCCAGCAGCCAGCTGCCACCGAGCGGGACACAGATAACTGGTCCCACCATGGAGCAGACACTGACCCTCAACTGACTGGAAGCTGCTTGCTGAGATAGCAGTTTGCTGAAGAAAGGAAACTTTCCTGCCCACATCGTAATTCAGGGTGCCCTGTGCTGTAAATACTCTGTGCACAGCGCAGGGAGGAGGCTAAGCAAATCCTACAGCGCCAGGAAGGGAAATGCAGAGCTGCAGCAGTGGCACCCCAGCTCCTGCACTGCCCACAGCTGCAGCGGCTGGGCCTCCTGACTTGCCTCCCATCCTCATCCCACGCTTCCCTAGTGCCAAGGGGTTAAGCAAGGCCAGCAGCCCTCCCCGCTCCTTGCTTTGCTCCTGGCGCAGCCCTGATGCAGCCAGGATCCCAGTGTAAATATTAGCTGAGCGTGAGTGAGCGGGTGAAAAGAGCACCGTTTTAAGCCATTCTGTTTGGAAGACACAGTAATCTATATAACGCTGTTACCAAGAAACCAGGATTGGTTTTGTGCTATTTTAGGAGATGGTGAAATGAACGGAGCCTGGGACACACCAGGATTTCTATTTCCCCCCCTGTAAATTAGTGCTATTACCAAGCAGCAGTGTTTCACAGTGGCTCTCAGCAGCCGCAGCCCGGACTCTCCTCATGCCTAAAAGAAAAGGATGTGCTGCTCGAGCCTGCCCACTCGCACACTCTCGCTACCAGGTGCCATCACTGCTGTTCTGCAATCTGCCAGTGGCAAGGTGTGAACTGCCCAGCCCCTCTGCCTGTGTCCTAGGACATCACAGCAAGTTCTGGGGAGCAGGTACCATTTACTCCGCACTGCTCCTTGCACAGCCCATGCAAGGCTGGCCCTCTGCAGCTCCTCTGCTTCCTCTCTAGGTGCTGCTGAAATTTCTCAGCTTTATGAACTGGGAGATATTTTTAAGTAGACTCTTTGCCATTTATTTTGTGTTTCCCCCCCTCCCATGTCACCTGCTACCACATAAAATTCAGACCTGTATTGCAAAATTGCTTTTCTGAAGCAAGAAGCACAGCTGAGCAAACACCTATTGCAGGATTTGGAGGCACAATGCCAAAGGGCCAGGGCTGTGGTGAGTAACAGCCAGAAGAACAAATGATCGCAGATGTTGGACTCCTGTTCATGGTGAGAGCAGCAGCCAGCAAGCAATGTGGGATTCCCAGGGGGCTGGCACCAGGCGGCACCATGCCCACCGCTCCACCACCCAAAATCAGGAGCTACTCTGCTAAAAGTGAGGGTGAATCTCAGTCCAGACCCCTGCACACCTCTGTGGCATTTTCAGATCCGTCCCCAGCATACTGCATGTATAAGGAAAACCATCCCTGGCTCACTGACCCACCCGAGCTGGACCAGGGACAGGAGCTTGCAGGTGCTGTAAGTGACCAGTGTGGAGAAGCGGTGGGTCCCCCTGCACCAGCATCCTGCAGTCTCACCTCACTTTCCAAATCTCCTGTGCAGTGCGAGCAACTTTTCATGCCCAGAAAGGATCTCAGGGGAGGCTAAACACACTCTCCTCTCTCCTTTCCCTTCTAGACCATCTCAGTGACTTGCTGCCATGGGTGTACATAGATTTTACAAAGGCACTAATTGCTTCCAGCTTTCATAAATATTCCGGTTCAGGCCTTTAACCAGGATTAATAAAAAGAGCGCTGGTTTGTTTATTTTTCATGCAAATGTGAGCCTCCCTCTGGGAGCTGTTCAGTTAAGCTCTCCCAAACGGCTGCTTTAAATGGAGTTTACTCTTTCGGAGGGTTTCTTCCAAATCACTGGGTCCTGCCAGCCTTCTTGTAAAGGCAGCACGGCAGCACCTGCCGCTGCATACATAGGCGCTCTCTTTCCAAAGCCAGGGCCTCTGCTCCAGCTCTGCTTTTCTTTACAGTCATTTCCACAAATCATTATCTACACTGACTCCCCCCCTCTCCACTGCCTAATGGGAATAAATGGAGAGGGATATGGATGCTCAAGTTTGTTCTACCATCAGCAGGTTCTTCCGTATGACACCACACAAAATGGGAAACAAATCTGAAACACTTCACAAAGTGCTTTTAATATCATTCAACTGATGCTGCTTCCAATACCTGAGGCCACCTGAGATCCCCTTTATGCAGCTGCAGTGGCTCCAGCCGGGAGAGGTGAGAAGCATTACGCCGTCCGCAGGGATGGCGCAGGCGCTGACAGGAGGGTGTGTATTTACTGCTCCTTGTTTGTCGTGTAAACACAAGCAGGCGCAGAGGTCGAGTATTCCCACCTGGTGAGCATTGCCTCTTACTGGAACCTGCAAGAGAGCTGGCAATGCAGGGTCTCATTAGGTAATTATTCGGGAAAGTGTTTTAGAAGGAGCAATTAATTCACGATGCTGGGAACAAATAGGTAGGGGCAGATTTTTTGAAACCTCCTGGAGCCTGCTCTGAAGTGATAAGCTAGAAAGGACAGTGGATTTCACAGCCATGTTGTGTATTGAAAACAAACTGCCCAACATCACGCACCCTTTTAACCCAAACAGCCTCTGGTTTAGTATCCTGAGCAAACAGCAATATACACCGATAGAATATCAAAAATGACTTAGCTAATGCTCTCATTTGTCTACATTTACCCACTCATAATGGGTAATTACACAATTACCCACCATGAAATACTACCCCTGGAAGTTACGCACATATAATTCTCATTATCACTCCACTGGTGCTGCTTCCCCTCCTGCACGGTGCCGGACAGTCATGCCTGTTTGCACGGATGCTCTTCTGGCTCAGTCAGTCATGTTCCAGAACATCTTTCTTGATGCAAAATTCAGGATTCCACATGCCATTTGTGTTTTTAGTTGGGAATATTCCCTGAGATGTTCCAACACCATGGAAGCCCTCAGGTCCTGCAAAAAACTGCCACAAAGATAGGTGCAGGGAGGCTGATGCTGAAAGCTTTTGAAAATCTGACTCCTTTTGGTGTCATCAGAGGGGATCTTTGCTGCAGATGCTGTAATAGTGCTGCTTTGCAGTAGGATGCAAACATCTGTAAGTGAGAGGTATTTTAGAGCTGGGTACAGTCTTTGGACAGAAATGGCTTCTGGAAACAGAAAACACAGAGGCCTGGGACTTTTTGACTGTTCTCACCTTTATTCAGAAAAAAACCCTTACTGTTCTAACTGTATGTTCACACCTGTGTGAATTAAGAAAAGATAAAGTGTCGATCCCTCTGAGGATGATGTGTCCCAGCTTCTCTGGCCCAGCAGCACTTCCAGATGAGCCTTGACTGACCCATGCCCGGATGCCTAGTCAGACCCTTTCAAGAATACTCAATTTCAAAGCTCTCCAATGAGCAAAATCTCACCCACTAAAGGATAAATATAATTCTGAAAGCTCCTAAAGAAGAACACATTTTTTTGGTGGTTGTATGTATCTATTTTGCATCAATTAATTTAAGAAATCTTTTCTGACAATCTGTCAGAGAAGTCAATCTGTCTCTATAGATAGATACGCAATGTCTGTGATGTTCCTACCAGCAAAAGTTGCTTCTGTCATCCCCAGCTGCTTTCCTCCAGTGAATCCACCTCTGCAGAGTTATCTGTAGCACTTCCAACCACCTGAACAGTTCAGAGCAATCACCACTGAAAGAAAACCTTTCATAAAAAAAGGGTCCCATTTTCCTCTAATCATCTTAGAGAGTTTCATTGCTGTCACGCCTGGGACAGGGAAGACGGAGAGCCGCAGCTTTGCAGCATCCACCTCCTCAACTATGAGAGACAGCACCTGCAGCCTCATGTCACAGAAATTTCTCCATGTCACAGAAATTTCTCCGTTACCCAGTACAATAAACATCACTTCTTTCCTGAAAACCCCAAAGACAAAGGCTTCTCCTCTGCTGTGGGATTACCTGGGGGTAATACCATTATAGGCACTGCCTTTTTTTTTTTGCCTTTGCAATCAGAACAACTGAACTCATGGCAATGAGCTTTTCTGAGGGATAATTGCACCAATTTCAAAAACCTCAAAAGAGACTTTCAAGAATAAGAGAACTTTGCTGGGGAAGAGATCTCTGAGATGTTCCCATCACCTTTGTGGCAGTCATCCTTGCATTAGACATGTGAGGCCACGTCTGGCAAAATGGCACTTGGAGGTGCTATGTGACCTGTCCCCATGGCAAAGGGGTTGGCAGCATGAGCGCACGGCATGGCCCTTGGGGCGAGGAGGGGCCATTGCATCACAGCAATGGTAGCTTGGTGCTTTTATTTGTTTCTTTGAGGAGATAATAAATAGGGAGCCACAAAGTGAAATGACACTGAGAAAGGCTGAGAGGGGCTGAAAAACCTCTTCCTATCCTCAGCTTGGACCAGCCTCTGCATCCCAACAGTACACGGTGCATCCATTCCTTTCCCAGACTGATGGGCAGATGCAGACTTAGGACATTGCCCTGTGCTGACAGCTGTCCTTGCCATCCTGCCCTGCAGCCAGCCCTGCTGCCCACCTTCACCAGCACTGCACGCTCAGCTCACACCTTCCACCCCAGATGCCGGGGTGTGGGATATCCCAGTACAATACCACAGTGGCTTCTGCCGGCTCTTGTCAGCCTGTGGGTTGGATCAACAGTCCTGACAGCAGCTCTAGAGAAACTGGGCAGTAAAGGACTGTCTCTGGAGGTGGTCTCGGTTGAAAGCAGTAGCCAGAGCAGTAGCAGAAGGCAGAGCAAGCTGTGTGGCTATTCCAGCTTTAGACATCACCAGTCTGATGTGCAGAATTTATTTGACTTGCTGGCTGAGCTGTTGCAAAAAATGCAGTGGTGCTTTCCAAGAGTCACCAATGAGTGGTGCAAACAAGAGAGGTGTGATGGTGAAACAGGGCTGGGGTGACATTCGCCTGGAGTGTCAGTGCATGTCAGCACCTGGCACTTGCAGGATCCCATCCACACCCTTGGGGGTCCAGGGCTTCCCTGCAGCCAGCACTCTTGCAGGGGGAGCGGGCTTGGGGCTGCTCAAAGAGCAGCAGTTGTGCCTTGCAGAGCTCACCCTTTTATCCTGGGCTGGACACCCTCCTGGGAGCTGGTCCCAAGAAGACCACACCACAGATGTCCCCATACAGTGCCAGGGATGTAAGGCTCTGCATCTCAGCCTTTTGGAACAGGACTCCCACTGGAGACCACAGGGGAAACTTTGCTTGCAGGAGCTTGACAAGTCAGCTCTTCTCCATAGAGCTCAGCATCTCCAGGGCTTCTTGCACTGCAGGCAGGACACTGGCTGCAGCCGACCACTGGCCGCTTTGCACTGCCTGGCATCTCCACAGGAGAGGGGGCTCCTATGGAGGTGGCAGCAAGCCCAGCCAGCGAGCCCAGCAGTTCCTGCATGCAGCCCCGCGAGCTGGCACAGCTCCAGCAGGTAAGGCTTACGGAAACTGGGAAAGCCATTTCTTCCCTTTCTGCACTGTTCTTTCAGCTGCTTCTCGTGATCTTTGGAAACGCAGGGTCCCAAAGTTTTTCCAGATTCATCTGCTATGCCAAGCTTTTAATTAGAGGTAGACAAGGAGCTCAGAAAGGCCAGCTGATGTGAAAATCCTGGAACACGTGGTCTGAAGCAGCACCCATCTCCCCTCCCGTGAGCTCCTCTCACAGCCCCATCCCCAGGAATCGCTGTTCACCTCCTCTCCCCCAGAGCAAAACAAACATTTATTAGCATGTATCGCAGGCGACAGGTATTTTGACATCTACACAAGCAGAGCTGCTAATTGAGCAGGAATAAAACCAAACCTTGAAAACACCCACCCACCATAAATACACATGTGCACACAAATGAGGGCTTGTCAGACCTGGAGGTCATTGAAAATTGAAGTGTTGAACACACACACACAGAGACACACTCTCACACACACATACACCCTCACACACACACACACTCTCACACACACATACACCCTCACACACACACACACTCTCACACACATAGACACACTCACACCCTCACACACACACACACTCTCACACACATAGACACACTCACACACTCACACACACAGACACACAGGCTCACAGACAGACAGACAGACAGACTCTCTCTCACACACACACACACACACACACACACACGGTGTCGGCACTGGCTCATCCCTCAGAGCGGCTCCCGAAGCCCCCAGTCTCTCCAGGTTGCCTTCTGAGCAGACGACCGCGGTGTCATTAGGCATGTAATAATTAGTGACTCGGGTGAAACACTCATTAGCAGCCCCGCTGCCCGTTAGGACTCTTGGCCGCGCCGAGGTGCCAGGAGAGCTGTCCGGCAGAGCAGGAAACTGACGAGGGCACCGCTCGTGCGGCTCGCGCGGCTGCGGGGACACGGCGGTGCCTGAGGAGGCACACCCAGCACACGGCGGTGCCCCGCGGGCGCAGCGGCCCGGCACCCCGGGCCCCCCCGCGGCGGCGGCCATGGCTGCGGCGCCCCGGCGGGGGCAGCAGCTGCTCGCGGGCCCCCAGCGGGCATGCGTGGTGGGGCCGCTCTCCTGCGCTCGCTCTCGGCCTCCCGCCCCGCCGAGCCGCCGCCGTGCAGCACCGCGGCCAGCGCCCGCGCGCGCGGGGCGGGGCGGGGCGAGGCGAGGGCGGGGCGGCGCGGGGGCGCGCGCGGGCGCGGCGGCGAGCGGAGCGGGCTCGGGGGCCGGACGGAGCCGCGCCGAGCGGACCTAGCGCAGCCCGGAGCCGGCCCGGCCGCGGCCGAGCCCAGTCGCCGCCGCGATGCTGGACCCGTCGTCCAGCGAGGAGGAGTCGGAGGAGCTTGTGGAGGAGGAAAGCGGCAAGGAGCCGCTGGCGCCTGCCGCGGCTCGGCTCTCGCCCAGCCGCCCCGGCGAGGGCCCGGGCGGCGGCGGCGGCGGCACCGGCGGCAGCACCGGCGGTAGCAGTGGCGGGGGGCTGCAGCCGGGCGGGCGCGGCGGCGGCGCGGCGCGGCCCGCCAGCCCCAGCCCTTCGGTGGCCAGCGAGAAGGAGAAGGACGAGCTGGAGCGGCTGCAGCGGGAGGAGGAGGAGAGGAAGAGGAAGCTGCAGCTCTACGTCTTCGTCATGCGCTGCATCGCCTACCCCTTCAACGCCAAGCAGCCCACCGACATGGCCCGCCGGCAGCAGAAGGTACCGCCACGCGGGATGCCCAGGCCCGGCTTCCCCTGCCCCGGCAGCTCCCCTGCCTGCGCCGGCCCCGGGCTGCTCCCTGCGCCGGTCCTCCAGCTCCCCGGCAGCAGCACCCTTGCTGCCTGCCCGCCCGCCCCAGCCCTCTCCCCCAAGTGCCCTTCTGCCCCCTGCTCACCTGCCCCGAGCCCCTCCCGCTGGCATCCGTGCCTACCCCATGCCTGTCCTCCTGCCTCCGTCCCACTCCCCAGCAGCCCCGTGCAGCCGCTCCCCAGGCCCGCGGCCGCCCGGGCGCCCCAAGGGCAATGCCGGTGCAGGGCACCTTGGACCCGCTCGGGTGGGGTTTGCTGGGAGCAGCCCCGTCCCGGGGCATCCCCAAGGGCAAGCCCCTGCCCTCAGCCACCCTGCTGTGGTCTTCTGCACGGAGCCAGCACGCTGGCATATGGCACTGCTCCTAGTTACGCAACATGGGGATTTGGGAAGTTTGGAATGTTGGCCATCTGAAGGCTCTCAAAAGGAGAGGAGTGGGTTGTGTTTCTGGAAAACACGGGGCACATGCCCTTGCCTCCTGCAAGGGGACTCTGCAACTCCGTGCTTGCTGCAAAGTTTGTGTAAGTGGGAGTGCTGGCACTGACTTGGGGAGTTACCGAGTCTCATTTCAACTTCTTACAAGTGTTTATGCGTGGCAAGCTCCCCGATGCTGGCTCCATGGCAAAACGTGGCAGCAGAGCTTTAAGATGAAGTTGTTGCCATGATCTTGACTCTTCCTTCCCGAGTGCGTCACCGTGGCAGGGCCGCACGCTGCTCCGGCCAGAGGCAGGGCAGGAGCGCTTCTCCCAGGCTCCCCGGCCTGAGGAGCCGTCTCTGAGCTCGCTTCTCTACCAGGGCACAAGCTCATGGGTCGGGACAGAAATTAAGTTTCTCTGGGATGCAAATGCAGGTGCCTTCCAGTCAAATGCAGCCAACTTTTTCCCTGGGGCAGCCAGAGTTAGGTCCATGATGTGATGCAGGTCTCTGGACCGCTGGCTAATTTTTACCTCCCCCTTCTTTTCAGTTGAGTTTCTTAGACTGCGGTTTTAGCCTTGATACCTCCCTGTGCTCACAAATGACCTTTACAAACCAGGCAGAGTCCTGGATGTATTGATGCAAGCGACATTCGGTTCTGCTACACCACAGGACTATTATTAGTCATTGCAACATACGGAGGTAGGAAAGTGTATCCGTACTGCGTGTAGTTTAAAGGCAATATAGGACAATCTGGTGTTGCTGGAAGGTTGAATGATCTGATTTTGTTTGCTGAGCAAAGTGCATAGCTGAAAATAGAGCTAGGTGTGGAGATTTTTTAAAAATAATTTCTCTTTTTGCCTAGAACCCTTTTCAATAGACTGTGGATTTTCAAAGTTGTCTTGGGGGCTTTTGTTTCCTGTGCAACTTCTTTGTGGCAGAGACAGATCATGGAATTTAAGGAATTGTTACTTTTCTGGAAGTTAAAGCAAATAAGTGAGCCCTGCAACTTTTTCTCCTGTAAAAGAGAACTGAGATTGAAAAGGAGTTTTTCCAAAGAAGCCAGCAGCATCTTAGCGGTCTGGAGAAGAGTGGCTGGAAGGAAGGGTGAGTCATAGTCCCTGAAATCAAAATGCTGCACTGTGAAGGGACAGAGAGAGGGGAAGGAAAGAGAAAAGGGGGGAATGAAGTGCAGATGAACCACAGTAATACGGAGCAATGAGGAAAATGGTAAACTGGCAGCAGTACTCAAGGCAATAGGGAAGTTACACAGGATCTTGGGAGGAAATGATCCATTCTCTGTGAAACAAAGAGCATAGGGAAATGCATCTGTCTTACTTGTAAAAATAACTAAAATAGGTGTGTCTTGGGGGCTTACTGCCTCCCCTCAAACTTAGCAGTGAGGTAGAATTGGGAAAGCTAAATCTAACTTGACAACACATGTCAAATTTAATTCACCCTTTTAAAGGTGAATTCATTCTGGGTTTTAGTCTTCTGTATATCCCTACGTTCAGTCAGTGTGCAGGTTCCTGGGAGTTAATCCTTGCCCTTTTTCCTTCACCAAGGCTCCTGTTGAAGTCAACTAAAGGACTGACCGGGCCCAGAATTTCTTGTTGGGCTTCACATGCTCCTCTGCTTTGCTCACCTATCCCTCTTGGAAAGCCCATCCTTCCTTCTATGGCTCCAGGGGACCAGAGGGTGAAGATGTGGAACTCATTCTCTCTTGGGCACCAAGCTTCTGTCATGGTGGCTCTGCCAGGTGGAATGATCTCCATGGGGACTTAGTGTTTGGTGGGCCTTCAGTAACAATGCTTCAAGACTCTCCAGAGTGGAGCAAATGCATTTTGGTCCTCAGGGGAAAGGTAGGAGAAAACGAGGTTTTGGTGCTGCTCTGATAAGAGCTGTTGCTTCGGTTTCCTTATCAGCAGAGGGGGATAAATTGCTGCTTCTCCATGTGTCATTTGCCTCCCCACCCTCACAGCCTGACATATGTGAGGGAAAGGTTTCATCCTGGGAGGAACGGGAAGCAGAATCCCTCCAGGTGTTGTGTTTTGCAGTCCCCACACTGTGCGGGACCAGCACATAGGACCGTGTCTCCTTGTCAGTAACGGAGGGAAGTGTTTGATCCCCTGCACGCATGGGCACCGCAGTTGCTGCTTGCAGGCAGGATGCTGGGGCCCTGAAGTGTGGGGACCTGCCAGACTTCACGTGGGGCTGCTCAGACCCCACGTCTGTGTTGGGGTGATGCCCAGCAGCCACTGCAGACCTGCTTTGGTGGAGCAACGAGGGCTGGTGACCTGTCCCTATCCCCAGCTGGTAGGTCCTGCCTGGTGCTGGGAGGAGGAGGAAGGTGAGGTCTGGCTTCACCTGGCCCACAGCTCTCCCCTGTAGCACAGGAGATGCTGCTGCCTCTGAGCACAGCCCAAGCAGGGTGACTGTGTCTTTGCAGGCGAGGCTGTTGCTCTGCAGAGCAGTTGCCAGGCTGAGTTACCTGATAAGCACCAGCCTGTCTCCACAGGAGGACCACAGGGCCCAAGATGGGCTGCAGCGCATGCTCCCAGAGCCCGGCTGCTTCTGTAGCTTCATCATCATCTTTGCAATTTTCTCGGGACAGAAAGCATTGATTTCATAGTAGCTGCTGCGCTGAAGTTCTTGCTGGGACTGGAGATGCCTGCAGTATGTCCCCCTGAGGTGTGTAATCCTCCTCCTCTGATCCTGCAGCGCTGCTGTATCAGAGCTGGCTGGTACCCGGAGCCCTGGGGGCCGCGTGTTCATGGTGTGATGCACTGCGGGTACCAGTTATGTGGCAGCATGCCTGTGTGTAGTTCTCAGAGCTGGAAAATGCAGCCTGGGGTTTTGCAACACTCATGAGCCACCTTGGAATGAAGAGGAGTGTGTACTTGAGGTACTGTTGCAACAGAAAGATAATTACCTGTGGTTTGATAAATTATAATGTACAGGAGAGTGAAGAGAGCAGTGGAGACGTGTGAATGGATGGCACAGCTGGGTATATGCTGCACGTGGGCATGATGGTGTCGTGTGTTTACACCGGTAACAAACTCTGCTTCAGATCTCAAGATGAATTCAAGCAAATGTCACTCAGAGCTGCTATTCTTCTGGTCCTGGCATCCCAGAAATTTCAGCAACAGGGTAAAAATTAGTTCTTTTAGATAGGTGGGTTGAAGCCTACACCTCTGCTTCAGGTCTATCGTGATGTTTAGGTGGTAAGGCTTCACTTGAGTAACTACACATCTGTGGTGTTTACCTGGAAGTTCCTTTATTTACATCTTACTAGCACTGTTTCCCAAGAAGGAGGCGGGGGGGGGGGCGGGGGGGAAAGCAGCAGCAGCTTATTAGATACCTGCCTGTGCTGTCTTACTTCCCACTTGGATTTCTTTAAGCCACTCCTGAATTCCAGACACATAAGAGATGCAGACAGTGGTCTGCAAGATGCTTATCCCTTAAAAGCCTGGTGAAACTGGGGAAATCTGTGTTTACCCCCTAGCCTGAGTGGGAGGAAGGTGACCATGTGTGGGCAGCCCTTACTAGACATTGGAGAATCTGAGCAAAAGACCTATGGGATGTGTGGCCTGGGGGAAAAGCTCAGCTCCTATCAGAGCTCACACTGTGCCGGGCACCAAAGGCTCCATCCTCACAATGCAGCTCCAGAGGAAAGTGGCTCTGCCAGCTCCACTGCTCTCAGTACAACGTGTTTTAGTACCGCAGATGGCACTTGGTAATTGCTTGCCCAGGATGTATTTAGTCTTTTCTCTAGCTCATGCTGACTTGTTGGAAGTAGAGTTGAGATGACTGGCCACGTGCTCTGTGCCTTTGCCTGCTCGAGCCCGACTGAAGCCTTTGAGAGGAGAGCTCAGCCAGCAACCTGGGGAACTTGGGCAACGTGTATGTCTCTGTAGCAATGTTGACCCATTGTCCTGACACATGGGTTGTACCTCTTGCTGGAGGTTGTACCTCCAAAGCAGCCAAGAGGCACAGTGCCACCCAGGAATCCGGCATTTGCTCATTCAAATTAGCAAAAGCTGAGACATCTTCTCCAGATTATCACCAGCCCCTCAAACGCTTGTGAAAGGGGCAGCAGGAATAACTCGTTAGGAGATAAAAAGTGGAGGGCGTGTTAGGGCAGGCACCGCTGCAGTTGTGGTTGCCATCACCTGTTTCCCATCACTGCTTTTCCTCCCTTTAGAAGGAGAGAGCAGGCAGGTGGCACTAAGGAGAGTAAATCAGTTCCCAGTGGGATAAATGGGGGGATGAGAAAAGTTCCAGCTTAGTTGCAGATTACAGGAGCTACTTCTGGGAGAAATGGCTTGTGATTTGGGTCCTTGTGTAAGCCTGTGGGATGACGTCGGGTGCATTAGGAAAAATCTCTGTCAGATTCAGCAAAGCACTTAAGCTAGTGCTTTGCTGAATGGTGATTGATTTAAGCATGGTGCTTAACGTGGAACAGTTGTGAGGGATGGGAAACTCTGTTAAATCAGTTACAGTGCATCTTAAAATATCAAATTTCTGCTGTTTTGGTGTGCATGCAGGTGCTACCAGTTAGCAGTGTAGTAAAGCTAGTGCAGCCTTCTGAATAATCACATACTTCTTCCCTAACATGGGTTGGGTTATTACTCTCATGCCATATTTACACAAGTTTTTTCTTAAAACTACCAACACATTGTTCTTCTGGGACTGACAGTGACCCAGGTGATGTTGGGACATGTTTTAGCAGCTTTCTGCTGGAGGAACTGTGATTTCTTTTTGGTTTTTTTTGGGTCAGATTCTGCCCTGGTGTCCCCAGAAAACCCATGCAAATGTAGTTTTCTCAGCTCTGTGGGAGAGGAGAGGTAAAGGATAATATTCTGCTTGTTTTCTGACTGTCTTCAGTTGCTCTCTAGTGCTGTTTAAGGAGATGCAAGGTCCAGGCAGGTCTGAAGCACGAGCAGGACCCCATGCACAGCTCTGTAGCTGCAACAGAGCTGAGCATCATCTAGCAAGGCTTGCAAAGCCATTGTTAGAGCCATGCCCGTAGAAGCGTGGAAGAGTAGTTTGCGTAGCTGGTCTGCGTCAGCGTGGACACAGCCAGATGAGAGCTGTGTGTGGGGCTGGGCCCTCAGCTAGGGCCCATCCTGTGCCAGCCCTGAGGTGAGGGTGAGCCTTCTGCATGGAGAGCATCCCGTGGGGAAGGAGGTTCTGGCATGTCTGACGTGGGGCACAGAGTCCGATCGTTGTGCTCGAGTTGTCTGGAATCTGCAAGAAAAGTCTTGTTTTCAGTCAAACCATTTGTTTTGCCAGTGCCTTATCTTAATTTAATTCTAGCAGATATTAAATATTTGTCATACTTTGGCTGTTTATGTACTTGCAGCTAATTGGGTTGGGAGGCAGGTAATTGAATAGGCTGCGAGCTCGGGCTTTGGCTGTTGTAGAACTCTGCAGTCTGATCCGTGGCCTGATGATTATTGTGGGTGGCACCTCTTGGGCCATAGATGTTGTGAACTAAGAGTGGAAAGGACTCATGAGATCGTAGAGCTCCAACCCTTGCTAAAGCCCATCGTTTCCAAAAGGTATTATTTATGGCCTCACTTCGCGTAGTCTAGACGCTCTCCCTGAAGCACTTTGCCTTGTGCACAACTTGTAATTCTTTCTGCTGAACGATGAGTCACTCGTTCTCTGTTCACCTAAAGCAGGGAGCGGTCAGCAAGTCATTTCCCTGTGTAAGTTTTTGTTAGCTGGGGAGTATTTAATTCAGTGTTAGTATGGCTTGGCAGAAGGGACCCAGCCACCACAGTGCTGGTACTAGAGATGTATGTATAAACCCCTCACAGCTACTGCTGATGCTTTAATCTGGAGGGGGATACAGGGTAACCCCCCTCTTTCTATTTAATTATGTACACCTGATTAATATATTCCATATTCATTGACCTTAATAATCAATAAAGCTGTAGCTTGGTGGTTGTCATGTGCGTTTAGTCAGTGGCTTCGGCAGTGCCAGGATTTCACCCACGAAATGATCTCTAGGAATCGTGTGTATTTTGGTGTGCCTTTAAAACCAAGGCTGATTAAAGCAGTAGGGTTCCCTTAAAACAGCAGACAAGGGGACCTTCCATGGTGGTGAGCAGACCCTCTCCTTTCATCACCCGGCAGGACAGGTGGCTCGTCTGAGATGGGGTTTGATGGGTGGCCTCTCAAAGGTCTTGCCTTCCTGGAAATAGAGCAGGGTGAGGTGCAGGGGAGTGTTATCCCACTCCCAGCTCTCAGAGAGCTTTGTGCAGGGACAGAAAGATGGACGGAGCTTGTCTCCTCACCTTGCCCATTCCATGTAGCAAGTGGGTCAGAACTGGGCCATCCTTCTTGTAAGGCATGTTTTGAGGAACCAGCAGCAGGGTTCAGCTGTGTCTTCATGAGGGTGGGAGAGAGGAGACGCAAGAGGTGGCAGGTTCCTGGTGAGTTTACTGAAGTTGTTACCCTGAAAATACTTACAAAAATACACAGAGCACCCTAACCTGGCGCTTGCTTTGGAAGAGGGGTTCATGGGTGCAGGATACTGGAGTTGCTTTGACTGGGTTTTATCCTGGATTGAGTGAGCATCTTCCTTAAAACCAGGCATAAGTGCAGTTGCTGAGTGTTTGATGTGAACATGTGCAATTGGTGTTTGAAAAGGTGCTTTTAGTGATAATATTTGGTGGTGTTTGTGATTCAGGCTGATCAAGTCAGACGTTTCCTAAAATTTAAACACCTGAGTCAAAATGTCATGCAAATATTTATGCAGCATGGGGTAAGCGATGCTGGTTTTGTAGTTGTCATAGTTCCAAGCTGCCTGTCTCACAGTAAGGTTGGGAGCTTGGGCTTTGCATAGTGTGAGGTGTATAATACCCTTGTGAGGGGACATTAGTACAGGCCACCTCCAGCGCACAACTCCATGACTTGAACCATGTGCTTCAGGACAGTCATGTGGCCACAACTCCTCAGATGCTGAGCCTCTGCCCATACACAACTGTCTGTGTTTGATGAAGACAATGAAATCTATTTTTCCTAGTGCAAAGGCGGAGGGGGTGTGTGGTGTTTAATGGTGATGCTGCATCTTTGGGGACTGAAGATGCAGAACCCCACTGACTTTGGTAGGACTTTGGGCTGGTGCCACAGGGCATTTGTACAAATACCCTGTCAAGCAGGGCTGCCCGCTAATGGTCTGGCAGCAGCCTTGCATGATCTTGTGGGCTGAATTAGGGAGATTCACCCAAGGGCAGGGTGGTCTTTGTCTTCAGAATATGTTGAGACCATCTTCAGGTCCAGCTTTGTAGGTTCCCTGTTTGAATCTCCTGCTCCCTTTTTTGGGTTGGATTTAGTTGCACACTCGATGACTTAGAACGAGCACAGGCTACAAACCGGATCTGGTCCTGTACAAGCATGGAGCAGATCCCATCCCTGCAAGCCCTGCTTCTTGCCTTCAGGTTGGGAGAGGATCCCGAGGGGGAGGAAACTCAACAAACTTTTTTTCAGTGGAAAAGAAGCACTTGATTTAGATGATGTTGTTGCCTAACATACTTCTGCAGGAGAAAGAAGCCCTGCATCCCAAGCAGCAGCGGCACCACAGCGTGTGGGGGCTCTGCTTAGTCCCTCAGAGGGAGTGGATGTGCTCCTGATTGCTTGTCTGGCACAGGGGAGGAAGGGCCTATTTCCAGGCTCACACCCTGAGGAACAACTGATGGAAGAAGCTATTTGTTAAGAAATGTCTTATTGAAACAGTTTCACACGTTACCTTGTGAGGAGCAGCGGTGATGTCTGCTATAGCATCTGAATTTGATCCCCAGTGCCTGCTGAGCTGCAGAAGATGACACTGGGAGCTTGCGGGGCCTCTGAGTTTGTAGTAAGCACTGACATTTGTTAGTTGCAATCGGTGTTTGCCACTGATGAGGTGTGTGGAACACATCAACTCCTGTAGGAAGCGATTCTCCCTTCCCTGGGGAAGTTATTGCATTACCAGCCCAGATGATGCAAAGTCGGCATTCCCCTGAGGTACAGCAGGCTGCCTGGAGTGCAGGATTTTAGCATCCTAACACAGCCTTGCCACCTCCTTATCCCAGAGAGCAGCCCCTTGCTTTCCTTGTGTGTCTCAGAGTGTGTGTGGTGGGGTGTGTGTGCATGAGGGTTGTTTCAGAGCCTGGGGGTGACAGCCAATGTATGGGCTCTGCCTGGGAGCAGGAGGGGACAGGCTGGCAGTGCTCACTGCCTGGCTGGTGGCACCCTGGCAGGATAAAGGGACTGGAGATTGGTATTTGGCTGTTGGAGTGAATGTGAAGCAGTCCTCCTACATACAGCACCGTGCTCACTGGAGTGAGATACGGTGTGAGCTCAGTAAGCAGAGAGGTTTGGGGTCAAAACCTTATTTTTCCTTCCTGTATAAGGCAAGTGCTTTTCTGTACATGTCCTCACTCACCCTTCTACCACCCATCTCCTTCCCAACAGGACTTGTGCTTCACTTGGAAACAAGCTCTTATCCCAAGGAAAGATCCAGGGGACCCTGTCCAGCCAGTGAAGTGGCTGAGTGAAGCAAAATGCTGTGAAGGTGCTGTGGGAGCAGGTTTGTGGGCTCACTCTGGCCAACCTTGCCACGTGGCCAGCATGGGTGACTGGAAGGGAGATGTTCCTCTGTGATCTGCTGGCCAGGTGCAGTCTCTTTGCCATTTGGTGCTCCCTTTGGATGTCCCTGTCTCATCACTGGGGGCTGGGAAGGAGAGGGGCTTCAGGCATTAAGTTATGGGTGCAAAAAATATCGGATGATTTGGGAGTAATTAAGTGAAGCTGTTCAGAAGTTCTGTTGGGATGGCTGTTGGTGCTGACTGGCACTAGCTTTTGCAAGGGGGTTTCACTGTGCCTGGCGTGCTGTGGGCAGGGTCAGCTGCTCTTGCACCTCGCAGCAGAGGATTTGGGCAGCTGGGAGGGGTTTCAGGCATCGCACAAGTAGAACATCAAGCAAAAGGCACGTTTCCTCTAAGATGCCAAATGACCTTTCCTGGTTCAGCAAGTGGGCACAAACGCTTTGCATGTTGCACACGCTGGGCTTGCTTTTAGTGCCTACACCCCTAGACTTCTCCTCCCTCCTCCCAGACTGCTCCTACCCGTCTTGCAACCAGAGATGACAGACTCATCGCTATCTCAGAAGGAAGCTAATGGGGTGACGCAGCAGGAGCCAGCTGCTTCGCTACCTGCATGGTGACAGTGCAAGGATGAAGGAAGGACACAGCCAGCACTTCTTCAGCCATGGGAGAGGCTGTGTGACCTGCCAGCAGTGTGTGCCGCAAAAACCTGTGCTGTGCCTCCCACCCCTGGCACTGCAGCCCACCCTCTGCCAGGGAGACCTCTGGGCAGAAGCCATCTGCTGCTGTTATCTGGGGATGTGCAGCTGTCTGAGCTGCATGGGGTTGTGTTTTGGTGCATAGCCAAGAGCTAGCTGGAGTTAGGACTGCAGAGACTTTGTGTGTGCTCAGTCATTTGTGAGGGCAGAGCAGCTCCTGAGCATGAATCGATGCCGATGCTCTGCAGTGGGAAGGGCACCAGGCCTGGCTGAGGGGGCTTAGAGCTGGGACAGCTTTGTTTCTTGCCTTTCTCAAGCCTTTGGTGCTCCAGTCTGCAAAGCTTCCCCATCCAGAAGGGTGTCTGTGAGGGAGCTGGGGCAGGGAGGAGGGATTGCTCACAGCTCTGAGGTGCGGCTGTGTTTTCTGTTTCCCATTAGCTTTGCAGCAGGCATGGCTCGGGGCCCTGTGGAAGTGGTGGGGAATAGTACTTTTCTAGCCTCCAGCTGTCTCCAGAGAGCAACAATGTCCTCAAAAACCCTGAAGCTGATCATACAGTGATGGTTTACATTGGCATGAAATCTGCTTGGTGCAATTCCTGCTCATTGTCTGGTTCCCTGGACTTCAGTGGTGCCTTCTGTTCATGACATGTTGGTCATGCTGCCCCTACCTTCAGCTGGGGTCTTGTGGGTTTTATTTCCTCCCAGGGCTCCTTTTTCCCCCAAGCAGGACCTGCAGTTTGCTGCAGCCATGCTGGCTTAGGCAGGGCAGGGAATGGCATCAGAGAGTTTGTTCTTTAAACTGCTCACACCGGCTGCCATGAGCCTGTACCCACAAGACTCAGGCATCCCCCGAGGGGTTACACCAGCCTGGGGAGATGGTTAGGTGGCTGCGGAGCAGAGCGAGCACACCTGACCACAGGTAGGAAACAGGAGCGGCAGCCTGTGGAGTGTTGCTCAAGTGGGTTTGGCATTTGAATTCCACTTTTAAGCCTCGTTCTTTGTTGTTAAACACTATTGCAGGCGCCACCATGTGTGCACGTGCCCGTGCAAGGGTTATGAGCGGGGTAGGACAGGGTCTCTGTGGGTGCAGGAGGGTCTCATCAGTGATGGTGGCAGCAGCTGCACTGCCCAGACTCCAGTGCCATGCACATCGCTGGCTGGTGTTAAATGGGTGTGTAAGGCTACAGCACATCTCTGCTGCAGAACTTCCGTTTGGAGTTCCTCAAGCTCAGACCTCCAGAGTTCCTGCTTGGGGCATATTTCATGCAGAAAGGTATGTGTGTGATGGAAATTCTTTGTGTAATCTCATCTCTCCATCAACTGTCTTCTCTCAGCTTCTGTCTCACACCAGGATATTCCTGTCTGTGCAGAAGTCACCCCAAAAGTGAATCAGATCCTGCTGAGCGGGACAGTCTTCCCACCACCTATTTATAGTGTGTGCAATTACCCTCCATGCATCTTGGAACTCTAATTGCCTTTTTATTGCTGTTTAGCAGTGTGTTAAAGGGTTTTGAATGCTCGTGCCTTGTTTTCTCGTTAGCTCTATTTATTCCTCTTTTGGCTTCCTTCCTCAACCTCATCAAATTTAGCATCTTCTCCTTGCCTTCAGGGCCTTGGGCAGCTCTGACACTTCTTACTACTTCTCCTGTGTCCTTTCTCATGTGGTTGTTCCAGATGCTCTGTGTTCTCCAGTCTCACTCCGACGTGCTGTCGGGACCCATCTCCTGGAAGAGGCTCTGTGGTGCCCTGGCAGGTCCCTTTGCTGGGCAGGATGGCTCAGGCAAGATGCTTTGGTGTCTCAGAAGGCAGTTGCCTTGCAGCAGGCGGGCGGGCGGGCTGCCCAGGCAATTAGGGGTGGGTACACAATCTGGGACTGGGGAGCAATGGTTAAGAACCTGGAAAGGAGCTGATAATAGGGACTGGGAGTTGGTAAGCAAGGCAGGAGGCAGGTGGTGTGGCCTAAGGTCCTCTATTTGGATATGTTTTGCCAGGGTGGCTCAGGAGCTGGCCCCCTCCCTGAGCTGGCTGTGACAGTCCCACGCAGGGAGGCAGCAGCAGACACAAATCCTGCACTCCTTCAGAGCCTTGCAGCTTGCTGGGCCGTGTGGTGCAGACACTGCCTTGCTGAAACCAGTATGGTCCCAGTGGAGTGGATTTGCTGCTGCAAAAAGCAGCCATGCTCTTCTGGGAGCCCCAAGCGTTGTGACAGCACTGTGGTCTGCTGCGTCACCAGTGATCCCCACGTGGCACGGCCCCTCTGAAGCATGCAGGGCTGAGGGTACGTACAACTGGTATCCCCAGGACTGTGTTTTTAATGCTTCCTCTGTGTCCTGTACCTGTTGTCACTCATCTACTCTCTCTGATGGCCATGACAACGTGGGCTTTGTGCTTGGACAGCACCTGGCACCCTGCATGAGTAACTGGGTGCAAGCAGTAGCTGGGGTTTGTCTCACAGTCTCTGAGTCTCGAGTCCTTTTCGGTGCTGTTTGCTTTATGTTTTAGTCTTGTTGTGTGGCATTTCCATAGCTTGAATTAATTTAATTATCCCCTAAGGTGCTTGCTTGCTCACGGTTGTCCGGGACTTTATTGCCCTCCTCTTGTGTACTGAGGAGCCCACACAGCTCTGAATCATCAGTAAATGTAATCATGGTGCTAGATGTTTGTTCTTCCATGATCTATACAATAGATAAAAAGGGTCTTAATACCAATCTGTGCCTCCCCTTTCAGCACCTCTGATGTTCCAAAGCGCTGTATGGCCCCGCCACTCGATCCTAACAGCATTCCTATTGACTAGCAGGATTAATATTTTATGTAAAATTAGATCTAAAGCTTTCTCACCCTGTAGGTACTTTATGTCCAGAGTTTGCCCCCAGCAGCCTAAGCATATCTGTTAAGTGTGGTGTTGGCTCGCTGAGGGCTTGGTGACCGGGCCCTTGGTTAAGGAGCCTGTGGCACTTTGGTGGGCTTGAGGCAGGTGAGTGCATGGTGCATCCCTGCCTTCATCCCTGCCTGCATCCATCAGCATTTGCCTGTGACCTGGTGGTGCTTGGACACAGGCTGTGCGGCGCTGCCCTAGGCTGGCATCCTCACTGGTGTGGGTTTTGTTACTCTAAGAGCAAATTACTGAACTGAGACAGGGTCTGAAGCTCCTCCTGGTCTCAGAGAGGTTTGTTCTTTCAGGTTCCTTGTGTTCCTGGGTAAAAGCAGAAGCAGAGCTTGTCAGTTTGGGCTCTGGCTGGGGGCTTGGGTTTGGGGGAGGTCACAGGTTCAGCTCCCCACTCGTTCCTCTACGAACTCACACAGTTCTCCAGGTCTTTCTCAAGCTGCCATCAGTAAAAAGGTGACAAAAATATTCCTTTCCTCCAAAGAGCACTGGAAGATGGTGAGAGCTTATGAGATACTGAGTTAATTGCTTAGTGCAGGCTGTGTGCATCCCTGGGAGCAGTAGGACTGGACCCAGTGAGAGTGGACGTGATGCAGCTCAGACGCACACAGACACTGAGCATCCACAGGCTGCCCATTCCACGACTTGCTGTGTCCTCTAAGCAGCTTCTACAGCTGTTCCCTCTTAAAATAAGACAGTTAATAGTCTTGCATAATTCATGCTTACAAGTTGTACACACTTGATGAGAAAGGGAGCCAATGTTTAATTGACGCACATGGGGCTTTGTATAGATCTTAACACCTTTACACACCATAGCCATGCACCCTTTCCTCCTCTCTGTCTGCATTTGGGGAGGTGGGCAGCAGGCTGCCCAGTGTTGCCGTGTGCAGGGAGCGCATGGCTTGCCTGCAGCTCATGCCTCCTGAGCCTGTCACTGGTGCTGCCATCCTTCAGGAGGGTGCAGCAGGGAGAACTGCACTGAAATCATAGAATCATAGAATCATAGGGGTTGGAAGGGACCTCAAGAGATCATCGGGTCCAACCCCCCTGCCAAAGCAGCTCCCTAGCTCATATTGCACAGATAGGCGTCCAGAAATGCAGAAGCGGGGCAGGAAGAATCTTCAGCCTTATTGCTCTGCTTTTCTCTCTCCTGTAAATGTTCTCAAAACCCCGTCACTGTCTGGAGGAAAGCATCCTGGAGTGCTTGGCCCTGTCTGCAACGCAAAGCTCTGCTCTGGCCACGTGCTTTGGGGATGCACACGCGCTCTGGCTGCCCTTGCTTAGGGCACTCGCAGTGCGAACCATGGCCAACTCCCAGGCTTCCAGATGTTTGTCCCAGGGTGATGGTTAAGGCTTGCAGGGACAAACAGGATGGGACCTCCAAGGGGAGGGGCTTCTAAACTAGTGTAGCAGCTCAGCTGCCCCACACTGACACCCATACGAGCGGGAGAAGAGTAAGACCCCTGATTCTTTCCCATCGTCCGGCCGCGCAGGATTTGGTGGCCAGCGAGAAGCAGATGGGTTGTTATTTCTGTGCCCTTTCATTTGATTGCTGCAGGTCTGGGAGGGAGCTACAGCTGCTACAGTCGTGTGGGCAAATTGTCTCCATTTATCTTGCAGTGCTGTGCCTCCATGATGTCAGATGGGCTCTTTACATTGCGTATATATTCAGGCTAAGCAAATCACAGTGTTTCTTCCATGAAAATTTAATGATAAAAGACAACACTATAAGTGATCTTTTTCTTTTTCTCCTTTAACCAATTGTTTCATTTGCTGTATAACGCTCACACTAATGGTAATAATCTCTCCTTGCTGCGGCTCAGGAGAACAGATGTTCCTTTTGAGTTTATTTTTTTTACCTAGACAGAATCTTTTGTTTGTTTGGTTTTGGTTTTTTTTTACAGCTCTGATTACTTGCTTTGCAATGCTGTGACCTATATTCAAGGTGAAACTTGTGATAAATATTTGCTTTGGGGAGGGAGGCACAACCATGTTTTTGAGAAGATTAAGGCCTGTCAGGCAGCAGCCCTCATTTCAATTAGATGTCAAAATGCAAATCATCCAGGCTCCAGAGTATGTCAAGGTGAGAGTAGAAAGGACTTTAATCCATTCAGAGATTAAATTGAAATCCCCACACACTGTAATTGTTCCTGGTCAATTATGGTGGCTAGGAACGGTGTGGGGGTAAGTCAAAGTTGTGCAGGAAAACCCTTTGATGATATTTTTGTCCTGGTAGATGTGTAGCTTGCTGGCTACACATAGTGCTTGCTCACTCAAAGGACTGTCGTCCCTCAAACAACAGAAAAATGACTGAGAGTTGCAGCTCTAATAACAGCTTCCCTGATTTTAATAGCTTGATTATTATTTATTCACTTCTGCGTGGGGTCTTAGCAGGTAAGTGGTGTGTGGGCTAGGTTGTGGCATGCCTGACATGGCCACAAGCTGTGATTTTTTGGGTTAGCATCTCTGCGTCATGTCTAGGGGACACATGGGGGCATGGTCTCCCCATCACCCTGGGGGTGCAGCGGTGGGTGCTTGGGGTATGCAGTGTGAGGCTGTGGGTGGATGCAGAGGATGTCCCATGCTCTTAAGTGTTCCTGCCTACGTGGGGATGCTGCTGGCTCTGTGTGTGTTGATCAGAAAAGCAGTGATGGTAACAAAGCCCAGGTGGTTTTTAAGGCTGATGTTGTGGGGGTGCGTCCTGCGCTGGGCATCCCAGGCAGGGGGGTTCCTCTGGGCTTTTTGTTCAGCCAGCCTCTTTCTTAAAAAATCCAGACACTTTACCTTAAAGCAAGAAACAAAATAATCCAGCAAAGTCAGGTGCAACGGGTGCTACAGCTGCACCTCCCTGGGTGACCTGTGGGACCAGCCAGCCTGGTGTGACTGCCCTGGTGCCTGTCCGGGCCAAGAGCTGGGGTTGCTGTGACAGAGGAGCTCATTGTGGGATGGCAGGCCATGGGAGCAGCCCCCCCAAGGATGGTGGCAGCTCTGCTGGATGCCCCATGGTATAGATGGGGCAACGATGCTGGCCAGGGCCACAGCCTGAAGTCGTTGAGCATCAGCATCACTAAATAGCATCATCCCCACTATGCTGGTGCCTTTGGGAGAGATGGTGCCTGGAGCCCAGAGTGGAGTTAGCTAAAGCAGAAAGGAGCACGTTAGCCTCAGGACTTTGGGGACTGGAGGGAGGAATTTCATGGATGCTTGGTATGGAGCGGTTAGGTGCTTGGGAGGCTTTTCTTGCCTTTGCTGGCTTTGAAAGGGTGAATGAGAGCGCTTGGGAGGGGGCAAGGCCCTGAAATATGCTCTTTCTCTCTGCATGAAAAGATAAGCTACAGTTTTAGAAAATGCAAGGTAAATGAAAGATGATGTTTATACTCTCCAGTCTTTCTCCTTTTCATATATCTGCTTCTCCTTCTGGCTTCTCAGCAAACATTAATGAAAAAATTGGGGGTGAGAACCAGCAAAAAACAACTTGTCCCTGTTGAAACCCTGTGTACAAGGTCATAGCTGTTTATGTAGCAAATCTCACAGGACTTGAAAAATGTCCTTGGTGTCGTCTTGTGCAATTTATCAGGGGTGTTTATGGAGTCACAGCACTACTTTGCACCAGGGATGGCAACCATACGCTACGGTTGTACATCGTTCCTCTTTTTGTACCCAGCTTGGATGACTAAGATTTGTAGATACAAAGCTTGTAAGCTCAATGGAAAAAATAGCAGAAATGTGGATTATGTAGCTATTTTCATAGCAAACCCCTTAATTATAGCCGCATGTAGACTTTGCACTAGACAAACTGCTCTAGACAGAGAAGCTGTGTAAGTGTCTCTGTACTTGGGAGCACAAAGGGCGTTTGCAGGCATCCCACACCCCCCCCTTCCCAAGGGAGATGAGCAGCCAGCCAGTCCCCCATGACCAGCAGGTTCCCCCCCCAGCCCCATGGGGCTGGGGGTGTTTTTGCAAGGCAGCTCCAGGCATTGCTCTTGGGAGCTGCTGGGAGTCAGGGATGGCGGGAAGGGCTGCAAAGGGGGAGGCAGAGGCAAGGGAACAACCTTCTGCATCACATGGGCTGCTGCTGAATCACTGTTTACGCTGTTTCTGTACCTGCTGACTCGATGCGTGGAAATAAGGTACCTCTATTTTTAGTTCCTACCTTGTGCATTCATGCACATGCACGCTGAAATTAGGCTTTTTGTGGTGGGAGCAGTTTCTTGCCTGCATGAGGAAAGTATCGCGGAGTTGTGGCACAGTAATGAATCCCACTTTCTTCCCTTCCTAGCATCATCTGCACAGGGAAAGAGTGCAGGAGAGCTGCTTGCTCAGTGTAGTAGGGAAGTAGTGTGGGATGGACCCCAGTGCCTTAGAGCTGTCCTCCTGTCAGTGCTGTCCAGCCCCAATCCTGCCCGCTGTCTTCTGGCACCAGAATTGCAGATGCCAAATGCTACTCCATATCCTGCTGTCTCCCTTTACCCTCCTATTTAGAGCTGATTTTGTACCTAAATATGATCTATCAACTGTTGCAGCAGGACCAGGGTGTTTCGGTTTGCTGCTGTCAGTTTTTACTCACCTGTGATTTCCTTTGCCTGTCTCATTGCTCGCTGATGCTGGTGGAGTGATACTGGAAGTTGGTCCCAAAGTAAAACCAGCACGTTTGCGTTGGCAGGAGTTGTGTGTTGGCTCTTACCTGCTGCTGCAGTTAATTGTGCTGTGAAAATGGGCACCGCTTTTGCATAGGAGCTGGGACACTGAGGTGAGGTAAAGCAGTGACTCTACAGTAGGAGAAAACAACGTTGATTTCTTTGAGGCCAAGATCTGGTTGGTTTGTTAATGCTGCATGGGGTACAAAGGTGGCTGCTGTGGGGTGTTCCAGGAGAAACAAGGCTTTCTCATCCTGGTGTATCAGGATTGACGGTGTTCTGGGAAGAGAAGAAATGAAAAGTAAGTGCATGGCTTCTAAACAGCCCTGCCATCACAGGGCAGCAGCTCTGTGGCACTGCGTCCTCAGCTGCTGCAGCTGCAGAACCTGGCTGGATCTCTTGAGCTGATGAGACTGACTCGGTGCTGCTCTGTCACGATGCGTTATTCCCTCCCTGGTGTCCTGCTGGTGTGCTGGGTGCTGGTCCTCCCCACTGGAAATCCTGGGAGCAGGTGGTGCTGCTGAAATGAGTGAGATGTTGTGTACGGTGATAGCAAACTGGTGAGTGTGCAAACAGGGAGTGTGCTGAAAGGCTCCTTGGGATTCCTGCCACAAAACACGGGCATCCAAAACCTTAATGCTGTATTTGCATATGTGATGTTCTTCCAACTGCCCGCAGGCTCACTGTCAGGAGAAAGTGGTAGGGGAGACCCTGCTGCTCCCAAATGTTGGGCAAAATTTGGCATCAGCTACTGGGAATCATGGCATTGACCCTGAGGTAGCTCAGGTTTTTGGAAAGCCTGGTTGCCAAACTGCCATCTCCCAGCTGGTCTCATGTCCTAAAGAGCCCACAGCAGTCTGGCCGTCCTTACCCAGCTTGGGCAGAGAGTTGGTATCCAGGAACTAGCGTTGCCTCCAAATTCAGAGCTGTTGCTCAAATAACCATTAACCGTGCCGTGAGGGGTTTGGGCTGGCCAGGGTGTGACTTGGTCATTCTGGTACTCGCTCTGCCCCAGCGACGTGTTATGTATTTTGGGTCTTTTGCTGCCCTTTGCCATTACAGTGCCTTGGTACCCACACTCAGGAGAGCACAGCATCCTTGTGAAACCCTTGCTGGGGGAGTTCCCCTTGCTGCAGGAATATCAGGCAGGAAGTAGTCACTTGCATCCCTGTGGAATAGTTTCTGCCTCTGGAGCCGCACGCAGAGCTGCTGTGCGTTCACTGCATGCATATCCCCAGTTCTTTCCTCGTATGAAAGAGCCTGCTGAATTGTTTTGAAACTTCACAGCAGGAAAGAGTTTTGTTTCTCATACTCCGTCATGTTTGCCAGCCCCGCTTGTGAGCTGTTTGCCAGCAGAATGTGCGCAGGTATAAACTCGTTGGCTTCACGTGGACTGGTTCTTCATGTGTTTGCAGCTGCCCTGTGGTGGGGCATCACCAGTCCGTGCTGGAAACCTCCCATGGCAAAAGCAGTGAGACAGGGGATGGGGAAACTGAGGAGAGGTGGGAGGAAGGTGCTTGTCATGAGGGAGAAATGCCATTTGCTTCTGCTTCACCTGCCTGCAAACTGATGAAGAGGACCTCCAGTCTGTGCCAGGACAGCTGGGGATAAGGGTGAGCGAAGGTTTAGCACATCCCCTGGGTGGGATGGTGTTACCTGAGGATGTGGAGGATACCAAGTGTGAACCCAGCAATTTTCTGAGTATCTCCTTAGAGGAACAGGCTTAGTGGGCTATTACTAAGTTTATGTTGAAAAGCCTATTTGTTAGGTGAGTTTTCCTACGCTTTTTAGAAACAGATCTGTAGTACCCCTCTGTTTTGTGGGGAGAAACACTGCAGGTTTGGGAATTTAACATCCTTTTCTTCTGGACTCCAAACTGAGATGCGAATTTTTTCTCTCCCAGGATTTTTAAAGCTAAGCATTATGAGGCTGGAACTGTGCAGGGAGCCCCAGCTGTCCCCAAGGCTTCAGTCTCCAGGATTATTCAGAGATTTGCAAGTTAGAAGAGTGCTGAAACCAGTTGCCCTCAGTTTCAGTGGAAAAGTATTGGATGGTACGCAGTGTCTTGCCACCAACTTCCTAGTGACCACCCTTCATCTGTGGCACTTTTCCATCATTGATGCTACCACAGGCAAGAGCTGTCTGCTTGACTTACAGCTATATGCTCTTACTTAAGGTGCAGAGAAACCAAGGCAAGGGAAGAGTGACCAAGCACAACCTGTGTGGGGAAGGCAGTCCCAAATCAGCACTGGGCACTAGCATCTCCCTGGGCACGGTGTAGAAAGAGCTATCAGCTGTGCTGGGGATGCTCTGCTGCTCAGCACAGGGTACGTGACATCTCATCAGACACGTGTGCAGGGAGCTCACAGGTCAATACCTCGTTACAGCAAATCCATGTGTCTGGCTTGCCTTTTTGCTCTCTAATTGCCACCTCCTTGCTTCCTATCTGCATCCAGTAAGCAAGCTGCCGTGATAGTTAATTACTCTTCTGGGTTGAGTGCTGTATTATAGTCCGTTCTGTCAATACTAATTGTTTTATAGAAATATGAAGTACCACTTTCCCTTCCCTCCGAGGACTGGGAGATGCAGTGTGAGCTTTAATGATATCATTTGCCCTTCTGTCCAGTGTGAACAGGAAAAGCCCATCTCCCTTTTGCAATGAGCACTTAGGGTTATCTTTTGGAGAGTGAGTATTGCTCTGTTTTTGGGGTTTGTTCCTTTCCAATAAAGCTCTTTCCCTGTCCTGGAAAGTGCTGGTAGCTTGCCAGTGGTGTGTATTTATTACTAATCAGTTGCAACCAAACATCAGACCGATGATTATTGTTTGTCCCAGGGAATCCAAGCCAATCCTTCCTTACACCATTCCCTTCCTGGGTGGGGTTCCTCCTTGCTCTTCAACCTTTGGTTTAATAAATAGGTTGTGCAAAAGAATATGTACAAGGTGGTCGTAGGTGGGCATCTCCTAAGAGCACACACAGGAGCATGTAGGGATGTCACATAAGGAAGACTGCCCTTCTCATGCAGGAAAAATGGCAGCCCTTGGTGTTGAATTGTCTCGCCACTTGCTTGGGCTGGTGCTGGTGGTCAAGGTAGGCATCCACTGGTGATGGTTCTCTGCAGGGGGATTTATCATTTTGGATGTGGTTTTATTGATCTGGAGGAAACACTCAATAACCCCACATTAATTCATAATTAAAGAGAAGTAAGTTAAAGCGTGCCCCAGCTGCGTTCAGGCTCTGCAGTGTGTTTGTAGTGATGGTGTGTTGGGGCTGTGCTCAGGTTCTTGCCTCGCTGGAGGTTTTGCTGTTGGTGTCTGTCGTTAGTGGGGTGAGCTCCGAGTGGGCACCCAAACTCTGTGCTAGCTGTCCTGCAGAGGCGCAACAGGGGGCAAGGGGAGCAGAAGTGGAATGGGGGAGCAGCCTTACCTG
Organism: Porphyrio hochstetteri; assembly: GCA_020800305.1. NCBI lineage: Eukaryota > Metazoa > Chordata > Aves > Gruiformes > Rallidae > Porphyrio > Porphyrio hochstetteri. The sequence goes on along the minus strand of CM036916.1, from coordinate 10,242,701 downwards.
GCTGTGGGAAAGGACCTGCTGCTGGGATGCTCCAGACCTGGACCTGACTGCCTACCCACAACTGTCCCCAGAAGCCCCAAAAAGGAGGTACGTGTGTGTCTGAGGTGCTGGTGAGATTTCAGTGTTGATGGGGAGGGTTTGCTGGCAGAAGGGTGGTTGGCAGAGTCACGTTCCCCAGTGGAATGGGGAGGGTGTCTTCACCCTTCGCTGCCTTGCACCTCCTGCTTGGCTGTGTCTCTGCCCTGCTTGGCACAGCCATGGGTATGTGTCATGGCACTTGGGCCAGGGCTTCATCTGCTCTTGGCTGGCTTACAGTGGGCAAAAGGAGACAGGCTGTAGGGGATGAGGGCTGGATGCAAGGGTGGCTGGTATTCCTCTCTCTTCCCAGGGTATTTGTGGGGCAGAACCATACTTAATGAGACTTGCTTTCAGAAAACAGCCCAACTTCTCTTGCTATCAGTGGTTTTCATCAGCAAGCATAGAAGAACAAGGGTATTCCAGACCCACAGGGCCAGAAATACTTAGAGAACTGGGAGGCAGGAGTGCTGATCTGCAAGTTGAGTGGTGCCAAGAGACTGCTGGCTGCTCCCACTGGCATGCCATGGTGCTGCACTGCTGGGCATCCTTGGGGCATCCTTGCCAGGCTGAGGAATCTCTGGAAGTCTGAACCTGCTGCATGCAGGGTGAGATGGCATGGCTGTCAATGCTTGCCATGAAGTGGGAGGCAACACAGCTTTTTCTGTGGAGGAGGGTTTGGGTGGGAGGGTTTGCACATTGTGTGGGATTTATAAACAAAGCTTACTCCAGAACGGGATGAACCTTTCCTTTATTCCATTAAAATATGGGATGGGGCAGAAATGAGCTTTTTAGACTTGGTTTTCATCCTCTTAGTGTGTTGAGGGCTCAGTGTTTTTGTGACCAGAGATGTGCCATTCAGTTTGGAGTTCCCATACAAAAACTTCCCATCCTTTCTGAGCACTCTGTGACTTCTCTGCTGTTTTCTCTACAAGCATTCAGGAAAGTTTGATGTACTGCTGCTGTCACCTGCAGAAATTACTGCTCCGTGACCTTAAATTGCATCCCAACTTCAAACCTGCTCCGTCAGGGGCTTGAGCAAGCTGGTGTCCTTGTTGTTGTATCACCCAGGCTTGTTGAAGGCTGCGTGTAAATTGCTCTCTGAGAACAGTTTTCTGCTTACAGTGTTCTGATCTCTGCCACAAACCTGATTATGGTTATATTAGGGAACAGGAGCATGAAAACCTGGGTCATTGCTTTGAATTTTAGTATTAAAGGTCCAAGTTCACCTGATTTTTATCCTTGGGGAGCAGCAGCCTGTGCCGCGTAGGCAGGAGCTCAGAGATCTGGCACCAGGAAGGCCAGGCTTCGCTTCTAGGACCTGTCTGGGGAAAAGGGACAGGGATGTCTCAGCTCTCGGCTTGTTTTAAGGTGAGAGCCTGGAGCTCCTGTCACTCAGTGGGACCCGATGCTGCTGCCCTGTGCCAGCCATCAGCGGGGTGCTGGGGTGCGACCCTGCCCTAGGAGTGGTGGCATCTCGCTGTTTGGGGCCAGCACCTGGAAACCTGTGGGAAAGCACCCACGGGCTTCAGTGGGAGTGGGGCTGGCTTCCAGGCTGTGCCCACCTGGGGTCTGTGGCATGAGGACGTGGCTTTTGGGAGGGTGCAGGTTGTGCCTCAAAGGCGGGTGAGGTTCCCACGCAGAGACTTGTATGTCCAGCGGCTCTGGATGCCACCAATGATACCATTGGCTTAATATTCATCTCCTGTGTTTGCAAATCTTGTTGGGAGCTGCAGATTCTTCTGTTAGTGATTTGGGGCTATTTCCTTCCATCCCTTATTAAGATGCATGTGTTTTTCCTCATTTAAAAAGATCATCTGTATCAAAATGCTAATGATCACAATACCTGGCTTCCTTTTCCCCAACAAAGATGACAGCAGTGATATAAATCATTATGTTTCTGATTGTAAAATTGCTACCTTCAGGCACATCTTTATTTTAGGGTTGGGTTTTTTGGCTGCCACAACTTACAAGAGAAAGACAGTTGGAAATATCCTCCTTTAATATGTAGTTTTCACAGCTCTCAAGTCTCTTTATCGAGTCAAGCTGCTTTGGCTGCCAGGCTGGAAAGAGCAGAAGATTAAAGGGCCTTTTTTTTAATATGCAGCTGTGCATATAAGTATATTGTGGCTTTCCTGAGGTAAGATAAAGTCATAAAGATTTCCTGGTGGGCTTTTGCATTGCTCAGCTATTGTGGTCCTTCCTGCAGCAGACAATGAATATCCTTTCCTCGGGACGTTTTGCTCCTCTGTTTTAAGCCCCAGGCACCTTCCTGCGGTTCCTGGTGTGTTCCTTGTGGGACTGTGGACCTTCCCAGCACCTTCCTGCAGCATCTTCAACAAGGTTGGCACGTGCAGGGTCCTGCTGGGAATTTGAATTTTAGCTGCTAATACTCAGAGTGAAATTTCCATGGGGTTTTAACGCAGCATCGTATAGAAACACATAGGACTGGGGGGGGGGGTTGGGTTGTGGGGTGGGGGTTTTTTTTTTCCACTTTTAGTTTTTATTTCCTCCCATCTATGTGGGGAGACACAAACGCCTGTCTGGGAAAGTCAGGAGCTGCAGAGTATCAGAAACATCACCACCATCTGCCCACCTCCCCAACGGCTGAGGTCTGTGCTTGGTGGATGACGACAGCCGGCCCTATCAGCGGTATGGCTTGTATTTAATTCTGCGTTACAATCCCTTTAATCTAGGATTATATCCAGTTGTTTTGTTCACGCAGGGTGTATGCTGTCAGATAAAAGCAATAGCAGCTGGGAGGAGAAAAATAGCTTCGAACAGGGGCTGAAAACCTTGAGTATCTGGAAATGCTTTTGTCAGAGATGTGAACCTAACTCGCAAGAAAAACATAGCCCAGGCAGGTGCAGGGGGTGACAGGACCCTCCAGCTCTGATAGATGAAGACCCTGGGAACGCAACTGGTTGCAAATGAAATGGTAATTGCTTTCCCCTCACTGAACGAAATCTTCTCTGAGGCGATTACACAGATTAAAGCTTCCCACTGCAATGTACCAGAATAAATATAGCCTGTGCCTCTCACGGGGGCCGCTGCGGAGCAGCGTCGGGCTGTGGGGCGCCTCATGTGAGGTACGGCAGGGTAGCTGGAGTCAAGAGTGGAAATCCTGTAAAAATAGGGCTGGAAGGACCTCAGGCTATCTGATTGTCTCCATCCCTCAAAGCAGGATTGAGTGTGCCCAGGTCGTTCCTGGTGGTGTTTGGTCGGTCCTGACCGGGATGTGAGGACACAGGCTGCCACCTCCTGTGCATCTGTGTTCTTACTGGGACAGGGCTTTTTCCCCAGTTTCCAGCCTAGCTTCCTTGATGTTACACACCCCTTTAATTTCTCATGATGGACACAGGATGAATTACGTGGTGCTTAGGGATGTGGTGTGGTGGCAGGCTTGGCAGTGCTAAGTTAACAGTAGGACTTGATGATCATGAGGGTCTTTCAAAACAAATAATTCTGAGTCTATGACTTCCTTCTTTGCAGCAGGTTTTTCTGTACTGAGGGAACCCTTCCCCAGGCTGACGTTTCTTGCCTTGTTCCTGCTGCCCTTCTGGAGGGCTCCCTAGGTGGTCAGTGCTACCAGAGTGCCCCTTCCCTGCCCCAGGGGATGGAGGTGCTCCCTCTGCCTCTTCTCTTCTCTGCTCATCTCTAGGTGATGCTTCAGCTTTTTTTCTATAACAAATACACTTTCCTTTGCTTGGGCTTGGCCTGTAGTCCTCTGCACCACCAGCTGAATAGCACTCTGCAAATGACTTGATGCACCCGCAGCCTTGCACTCTGTGTGCTAAGTTAAACCATTGCCCTCAATAATGGGTTCGTTTTGCCAACTTGATAATTGGCAGTAGATGCCACTTTGACTGAGGTGCAAAGGAGACTTTTCCGTGCCTACACAAAATTCTTTTCCTTGCTTATCACAGCATGATTTAACTACCTGGCATCGTTAGTGTTGTTTGATTAGGTTATGTGCTGTATAATTCCAAGTACAATGTGTGCATGGTAGTCACATAACACAAATTAAAAATCTCTGAAGTACAGGAGTCATACATGTGAGAGTCATAGAGATCCTCTTCCATGCTAATTAGTTCCTCTCCAGAAGAAAAAAGCATAAAGGAATGCAGTTCGTTTCGGAGTGTAGTAAAAGCTAATGAGTTGTGTGGGCTTGGACAGCACCTCGTGATGGAGCATCATGCCGGGTGGTACAAAGCTGTGTCTCTTCCCTGCAGCAGTTGGCTCCTGTGAAGAGTCTGGCTTTTCTAAGGTGGTCAGCAAACCTGATGTGGGCATGTGTGGGTACAGTGGGAGGGGAACGCTTTCTCCCACCCCTGCACCCAGACCCCATTGATGTGAGGTCGGGCTTGCTCTGTGGTTGCACTGTGCTTGGCTCTGCCCTCCCAGAGCTCAGCATCAGTCTGCTCCCAAGGGACACTGGCTGGTGTCCTTGATGCAGCCCTGTGAAGGGGACTGCTCGCGGCTCCCAGGGATTATCATGTGAAGATCACTTCAGTTATGAGCACCTTGGGGCTCAGGCTGGTGGGGTTTCCATTACTTCCATTCCGCACTAAATGGTATGGGGAGGGCATGAGTGTGCAGGTACTGGCGACAAAAATAAACCCTGGAGCTGACCTGGGTGTTGCTGGGACAAAGCAGGTCCCTGGGAAGCACAAGCTGCTGCAGAGGCATTTGCAACCAAAAAGGGGAGCACTCATGGTTGTGAAGGTGATCTCCTGCCATCACCTCCTATCAAGTGAATCAGCAGGAGAAAAGGTATGTCTCTGGCTCAGGGCTAGTTAGTTTAATTACCAGTGGTCCAGGCAGCTGAATTGGTGGCTTAAGTAATGCGAGTCTAAACTTCTGTGGTGTAAGTAACAGGTTGGAACACTCTGTTGCTGTCTGTGGAGAGCTGATGAGAAAGAAGTGGTGGGGGTGGTGGGGAGACACCTCACACTGGCAGGGGATCTGCTGTGAGACCTCATGGCTTTGCTGCAAATTGCAAGGGCCAAGGATGTGCCAGCAGCTCGCTTGCCTCATGTGCCACGCTCGATGAACGGCCATCACGGGCTCAGCACCTGCTTGTTAAACTGTTTGGGAGAACATAACCTTGATATCTACTGTATCTGCTCTCAGGGGAATCTGGTTTTGTATCTGGCTCTTTCTCTAAAGAAGGGAAATCTCTTGTTTATGTTTTGGGGGTTAATTTTCTCTAGGTTTTGTGCATCCAGAATCCTCTGTGACTTGAAGGTTGTTGTGATGGACTTTTCCTTCTGTCTGAACTGCTGGGCTGTAATGGGGGATGCAAAGCAGTACATTTAAAGTGAGAGTTGTTTCTGTGAAGGTGTGATGATTGTATAATTGCTGTCTGCTAAAAAAAACAATGAAAGCATGAGCTACTGTCTTTCCCTTGCTATAATGGGCTTACAAGGCAAAAATAACACACAAGTACCACTCTGAAGCAGAGGTAGGTGCAGCTGAACCCCGGGCACTAGATGAGGGACTGTGAGCAAGGGTTATTAACTTCTGCAGTTGAAACCTCTGTTTTGGTGATCCTGAGCTTTGAGGAGTCTGAGAGCCACAGGGGTGGCTGTAGGAAGGAGAAACCAGAGTGAGTAGGCCAAAGGCTACTCACGAGAAGATGCTTGTGTGCATTTAGGTAGGAAGCAGAATACTTCTTTCTGGTTGCCTGCTACAGACCTGTGCAAGTGAAGCTCGATATACCCAAACCCCACCCACCCAAACACCACCTTCTGATTTTCAACTGCTGTTCTTCCATACCTGTAGTTTTCTCATGACCGTCTTGTGGGATTTTTGTTATATGATCTTCTAAGTGCTTGTTTCTCCATACCAACACTTTCCTTGCCAGTCATCTTACCAGGGAGAGAAATGCAGCCTCCAAGCCCCATCCCAAGGACCTTGGTGGTTGTTGGCAGTAGCTGTAGGAAGTGCTGTGGTGGATACCTGGTTCCTTCCAGCTTGCTCCCAAGGACTAACCAGCTGCCATGTGGATGCTGGACCAGGGGTAGGCTTGTGCCATTGGGGGCACAGTGTTGTCTGTTTCCACCACTCCTGATCTGACTCCCCATCCCAACCAGAATAGAATCATAGAATGATTATGGTTGGAGAAAAAGCCTTCAAGATCGAGACCATTCATCTATCCAGCGCTACTAGGTTGAACGCTAGACAATGTTACCAAGTACAACATCTACTCTTCTTTTAAACCCCTCCAGATATGGTGACTCAACCACCTCCCTGGGCAACCTGTGCCAATGTCTGACAACCCTTTCAGTACTGAAATTTTTCCTACTATCCAACCTAAACTTGGCACAATTTGATACCATTTCCCCTTGTCCTGTCACTAGCTACCAGGGAGAAGAAACCAACCCGCACCTCACTACAACCACCTTTTAGGTAGTTGCAGAGAGCGATGAGGTCTCCCCTCAGTCTCCTTTTCTCCAGACTAACCAATCCCAGCTCCCTCAGCTGCACCTCATAATTTGTCTTCCAAACCCTTCACCAGCCTTGTAAGCCTTTCTCTGGACATGCTCAAGCATGCTGATGTCCTTCTTGTAGTGAGTGGCCTAAACCTGAACACAGAACTTGAGGTGTGGCCTCAGCAGTGCTGAGTACAGGGGAAGGATCACTTCCCTACTCCTGCTGGCCACACCAGGGATCCAGCCCTTCTCTGCAGCTTGTTGAGCTCTGAGTTTTCTCATGCATGCAGCCATTTGCATGGTACAGCTGCTGGGACTGACTTACTGCAGCTCGGTACTTATCTGAGGCGATCCCTGAGTCTGGAGACTGGTTGGCTTCCTGGCTGCTGCTGCTGCTGTCAGTAGTTCCCATTAATGCTAATGGAAATTGTGCTCTGGCATCAGCAGCACAACACCCCCCGGCTCAGGGCTCCGCTGTCTGTCAGCGTGATGCTGCAGGATTCGTGGGAATGGGATTGTGGAGGTAATTCCTTCTGCGTCACGCAGAGATTTTACTGGGAGGGGTGTTGGGGTTGCCTCATATGTAGCTACAGGGAATGTCACAGCGGCTCCAGCTGGGAAATGAACATGGTCACCCACCCAGATAGTCTGTAGGCAAGAGGATTTGTGCAGGAACTGGGGTACCAAACCCATTCAGAGGTCGTTTTGGTCTTCCAAACAGGCTGGTGGGTGCCCTGCTCTTACTGACTCACGTTGGCTGGACTCTGGGTTGCTCAAGATAGGCGTCTTTATTCTGTCATGCTCTTGCTGCATGTGCCTGTCCACTCTCAGCCTGTGATGTGGCAAAGGCATCTGTCTGTGCTGGGGTTTTTTTTTCTGATGCAATCTTTAGTTTCTTTGCTTTTCCACTATATCTGGGTGAGGGGATTTGTTTTTCTTGCTTAAACCCTGTTAAAATTATGTAAGGAATTAATAACAAAGCTTGGCAAAATAGTACATGGTTTGAAAAAAAGCAGTCACAGCATAGAAGATTAAAGGAAATAAAAAATTAATTTTGAGCCCTAAATTTAAAGGGAGTTTAGGTGTACCCCAGAAGACTGCAATTTCACTTCTCCATCCCGTGCTAAGACAGACATAGCATCAGCCAGGAGGAGTGACTTGTGCCCAGCAGGTCTGCATTTGGGCTTGGGGAGATTTGCAGATGACAAAGACTTTGACTTTTGAGTCAGTGAGGGGGAAAGTATCATCTTCATGGCTGGAGCTGCCTATTTTCTTCCCAATCTAATGGGCAGCGATGCTGGAGTTCTGTTCTATTGCTGGCTTCCCTGGTTTCTCCTTCCAATATTACCTGCAGGAGAAAACTTGTTGCTGATTTTTGTTAACCACGACATGCATGATCTCTGGCTTTCCGAGCCTGCAGCCAGGATTTTGGCTGGAACCTGTGAGGTTTCTCTCCTGCGTGGGTCAAGCCAAGTGCTGAAGCCTGGCTGGGAATGAGTTGGAGGTGGAACAAAGTTTCACACCAGTTTGTCCTCCTCTTGTCAGTGTGGGCAGGATACTTGCCCACTCAAGTAACCACCATGTGTAGATCTCTGAAGTTTGGGAACTGCAGACGATGAGAGGCTGAATGGCAAAGGAACGCTGGCATCACTGAAGGAACTGTCAGTGGAGATGGGCTGCTTCGTGCTGCTTCACTGGCACTTGCCCTTTGAGCACGCCCAGCCTTGCCTGACTTTCTGGATGAAACCTTCTTGGTCACAGCTCAGCTCAGTCCCCTCTTCGTTACGGGGTTTTGAAGCTGGTGTGGTGTTTTTTTGGCAGCGCTGCCTTCACCTGCGCACCCCAAGGGCTCCCTCCCCATCTCGCAGTGCGCCTCTTCCCTCGCCCAGCTGCCAGGGAAGCTTGCTGCCGTTCTCCTGGAGGGGTGTGAAGGCATTTGTCTTCGAGACAACCGTAAATCAGGGCCGCCTCCTCCCGAGCAGGCTGTGTGGGCCACTTCTGCAATATGTCGCTGGGCCACGTGCCTAGGGAGAGGCGATCGCTGGCTGCGCTGGTGCCTGTCCATCAGCTACTGCACGGGCTGAAACTCCACGCTCCTCTCATTCAAATATTTCAGGGCACTTTTAGGTAAAAGACTGGAGTCTCAGATCCTTGGTTCTGCAGATGTTATTGTTTTGGGGTTTTTTTAATTTGAGATTTTGTATTTTTCCTAAATACAATTTCCACAGGTAACAGTTCTCTCTCGTTCTTCGGCGTAGGCTGAGGCTTCTAATAGGAATAATTGAGCTTAAAAATAAACAAAAAAAAGGCAAAACACACAGTGGCTGGGACTGTGTGTGCGTATGCAGTGTGGCACGGGATCTGCTTTGTGGCATCGGAGTGTGGACCAGCCACCACCTGCACAGATCTGCTTCCAGGATGTACATAGCCTGCTCCTCACTCTTGCTGGGCAGAGGGAAACAAGATTGAAGAGAGGCTGAAGGAGCTGGGCTTGTTCAGCCTGGAGAAGAGAAGGCTGCGGGGGGACCTCATTGCAGCCTTCCAGTACATGAAGGGAGCAGAGAAACAGGAGGGGAATTAACTTTTTAAAAGGGTAGACAATGGCAGGACAAGGGGGAATGGACTAAAGCTAAAGGAGGGAAGGTTTAGATTAGATATTAGGGGGAAGTTTTTTACAGAGAGAGTGGTGAGGTGCTGGAACAGGCTGCCCAGAGAGGTGTTCAAGGCCAGATTGGATGGGGCCCTGGGCAACCTTGTCTGGATCCAGGCCTGGAGGTTGGTGGCCCTGCCTGTGGCAGGGGGTTGGAACTCTGATCCTTGGGGTCCTTTCCAACCCAGACCATTCTATGATTAGTGATTCAATGCTTCATGCTCCTTTCAGGAGTTGGTTTCCTCACTTATTGTAGTTTTTGACTCTTTACAGTTTCAGTGACCTCTTCCAGGGCTCCTGGGAGCACAAGTGAAGCTCCAGGATGGAGAATGCTGTAGGCAGATTCTAGCATAGCTGCCTCTTACCAAGAACAATTTGATTTTTGTCTTTTACTCTTTCTGTGTGCCCACGTGTTTTCTGCTCCTACAGACCCTCCTCTAAAATTACATGCTTCGAATCTGCAGGAGCTGTGTTGCTTTTTTGTGGGGGTTTCGACTTGTACTCTCTGTGCAGACAAACTCATTACCAGCTGTAGTAACAGGCAGTTCTTCCCTCCTGCCCTTTAGAACTGTGCTCCTTTATGTCCATGCACAGCCTGCTCACTGCCCTACTCCTGGGATTTTTCAACCAGCTATAAGGTGGCACAAAAGACATAAGGAACCTGGACTTAGGGCTTGGATGGTGTATTCTGGGAGTGTGTTGAAGAGGGTATTCACTCTGTCTGTGGCAGGTTGCTGTTTTTGTAGCATCAGCTTGCAATTCTTTTTCACATGCACAGAACCTGCAGCAGGTGAGGAGCAGGGACAGCTCATGTGATGGGAAGGGGATGCCAGGAGCAGTAACCCTCCCAGCAGAAACGCCCAGAGCTCATCACTCAAAGCCCTTAAAAATACCCTGCTTCAAGCCCAAAGAAGAAAAATTATTGTCTCTTCTTTTTGAGACAGGCTTCAGTGTTCTACATGGGGAAGGGTCCTTGCGTAGGGCCATGTGCAACTGTGGTGATGAAAATTGTGTCTTTAGGTAGTTAAAATATAATAGTGGTACTAAACTCGCTTTTCCTGGGTTTGTTACAAAAGCTGGGTGTTTCAAACTAGCGTCTCTCCCCTTCTGCCAAAGAAGGCACTATGGGCCATCAATGGCACAAAAAAGGCTTTATTTATGTTTTATTTTGCTTCCAGCTTACTGGTGCAGTCTCTTGTCTCCAGGCTGGGTTGTGGATGGGTGCTGAGGAGGCTGGACCAGACCTGACTTGGCTGCATTTCCTCTCTGTGCAGGGAGCCAGCATAAGTTATCCTTGCAGTTGAGCCCTGTTGCGTGGGGCTTGATGGCTGGTTCGGGGTCAGCAAGCAGCTTTGGGGGGTGGTATTTAACTTGGCTTAAACTTGGCAGGAGGTGGAAGGCAAAAGACTGCCAGTGTGCCAGCTAGAGGCACAGAGGTAGAGCTAGGATGTCCCTCTTGCCCCTGCCAGATGCCCTCAGGGACGGTCCCAAGCACATGCTGGTTATGGCATTGCTTCTTCAGCTCTACTGGTGGGTTCTGCTGTGGGGAAGGTCCTGGTGCCAAGCCATGTGTGGCCAGGACAAATCACCCTGGAGGTACCTGTCCTTCCACAGCTTCCCTGGCAGATCTCCTGGTTTTGCAAGGCTGGGATCTATCGCTGCAGACTCCAGAGCCAGTCAGGTAGCAAAAGGCTTTTCTCTTCTCTTCAAAACCATTACTGAACTCCATGCCTAATTTCCCACAGGCTAATTGTCGTCTTTGCAGATGCTGTGCAGGACGTGCACACACCCTACTCAGGACTGTATTGAATGCGAGTTCCCTACGTTCTGCTTATATTTACAGCCCAAAGCTGAGAAAAGGCCACAGTTTCCTCCATCCAGCCTTTGAGCCTGGAAACCTGAGCACTTGCTTGAGGTAACCCAGCCTCAGGGGTACATCCCCATGGGGCTCTCACCCTGCCTCAGACAATTTGCAAGATTTGCCCCTTTTATTTTCAGCCTTCTGACATAACCTGGGCCCAAAGACAAGGGCTGTGGGAGGAAAAAATTGATAATTCTAACCATACCTTCACTTAAATAATAATAAATCACCCCAGTTGACCAATGTTAATGCAAATAATGTTCCCTAATGTCTTGGAAGGAGCAGGAGGATACTCTGCTGTATCTTGGAGGATACTCTCTCAGTTATTTCGGACACATACCAGCCATGATGTAATGGACACATACCAATTCCCATGTCTCTGCTGGGCGGTGGGGATGGAAAGTTGAAATGCTGTTTTCTTGCAGTAGTTTTCTGTCTCAGAACAAACTACCTTCTACCAAACTTTTTTCTTGCTCCAAACAACATGCCCTTGTAAAGTCTGAGATTACTCACTTCAGCAGGAAATGTGAGGAGGAGGAGGAGGTGCACTACAGTTTCACACCTTTTCTCTCTTGTTTTTCTGTCTAGAAACAAGTTCTGTTCTGGCTTGACTGATTGATTGAACCTTTTTCAAGTGCTGTCTGAAGGAGACAGCTTATCTTTTGCTTGATCAAAGATGTCTTTGGCTCTTAAACAAATTTTCTTAAAATCTGGGGTGTTTTCTTTCTTTTTGTTTGTTTCCTGGAAATCGTAGCACATGCTCAAAGGGAGAATTTCAAACAGGGCGAGTTGCGCTCAGCCTCAGACATCAGTCAGGTCTCTTGATGGGCTGCTTGTTGGTTGACTGCTGACTGAATGTGTCAGCAGTGTGCCTGGGTGGCCAAGAAGGGTAATGGCATCCTGGCTTGTATCAGAAATAGTGTGGCCAGTAGGTCCAGGGAGGTGATTGTGCCCCTGTACTCGGCATTGGTAAGGCTGCACCTTGAGTACTGTGTCTAGTTCTGGGCCTCTCACTACAAGAAGGTCATTGAGGCCCTCAAGCTGAGGGAGCTGGGTTTGTTTAGTATGGAGAAGAGGAGGCTGAGGGGAGACCTTATCACCACCTACAGTGACCTGGCAGGAGGGTGTAGGGAGGTGGGCGATGGTCTCTTCAGACAGGTGACAGGTGATAGGACAAGGGGGAATGGGCTCAAGCTGCGCCAGGGCAGGGTCAGATCAGATGTTAGGAAAAAGTTCTTAGCTGAAAGAGTTGTCAGGACCTGGAACAGGCTGCCCAGGGAGGGGGTTGAGTCACCACCCCTGGATGTATGGGTCGATGAGGTACTTAGAGATATGATTTAGTAGAGGACAGGTACGGTTGGACTCGGTGATCTTAAAGGTCTTTTCCAACCTAGTGATTCTGTGAAAACATCCTTTCTTTAGAAAAGAAGTATCGCTTAGTCTTGGTGCTTCCCCTTTCACCCTGCCAGCCCAGTTTCAAGTCATTTAAACAACAGGCCTCCACTTGGGGGTTTGGTGGTTCCCCAGCTCTCGGCGAGGGGTGGTGGGTGCACACAGGATGCCCACCACAAGGCTCACCATTTCAGCTTTGTCTGCCTGGAAGCTTCTTTCCAGTTCTTGCTATCATATCCAGTCCCATCAAAGATATTCCCTCCCCTGCTAACTTTGCCAGGCTGCAAACAGCGCTTTCACAGAGCCTGGGACACACCGGGTGTCCTCCATTCATCTGTCTGTCGCTGCCGCTCAGTAAGAACTGGTTTTAAAATAGCTAGTGACATGGAGGAGAGTCAGAGTTTAATGATGAAAATACACAAAAATAACTCTGGTGATGGTGGATGTGCTTTTTTTAATTTAAAATAAAAAAGAAAGAGAAAAGGCAGAGGTTTTTGTTTGGAGATCTGAATTGTCAGTAGGAGATCTTTAGCTCTGGTTGTTTAATGTTGTCGTCGGCGCAAGCTGCTGTGTACGTTAACCAGGAAGGATGATTAGCTTTTGCAGTATGTAAGGTCTGCTTGGAGTGGGAACATAGAGATGAAAATAGTTCAAATAGTGATTTTTATAAGTGCTTCTCTAAAAGTAGCTTGCTTTTCTTCTTGGATCTTCTTCTATAGCACACCATCCCAGTCTGCGAGAGGCTCTCAGTCTTTTCATGTGTGTAGCCACTTCTGGAGAGCAATGAAGTACTGCTTGTCTCCTTTCAGAGATGGGAGAGGAGGCACAAAAGAAGCAGACAGCTGGGCTGTTGGAGAGCAAGGACTTGCCCAGGCCCTGGGATGCTGACCTCCTCTATGGAGGACCCACCAGCATGGACCAACTTGTGTTCCCACTCCATCCCTCACCCGCTCTTTGGACTCCATTAGTTTATGGATATTTAGCTGTCCTTAGGTTGTGTGTGGGATCTCCTGGAGGTGCTCAGACCAAGCACAGGATACACCAAGCCTTGCCTAGTCTGCAAAGTAGTTCAGGAACTGAGGCGCTTGTGTGGTAACGGTGGCACTACTGTACTGGCCCAGTGTGGTGGAAGGAGGTTGCCCACTGTTAGCCCTCAGGAGGGGCTGGCAGGGTGTCTCTGGTCAGGGGGGCTTTGGCCATGTTGAGCAGCTGAGTAAAACCATTTACTTTTATACAATTCTTTGCACATCACTTTTTTTATTAAATAAGTGCAGTATCAGCTCTCTTTTGCAGGTGGTTGAACTGAGAGATTATCCATGCCTGTTTTGGTGATTGAGCAGGAGGCTCAGGGCTTTGTGGCCACTGGGCACTTAGGTGTGCAGCATCCATACACCAAGCTGACTTCTTTACTTTCCTTGCCAGAAAGGCTGTAAAACATTCAAGTTCTGGAAGTTGTCCTCAGAATATTCTCATAGAAATTCTGGTAGGCTCATAGCCCACCCTGTCCCTGACTTTTCCAAGGGACGTGGTGTGGGTGACTCATAGGAGGTGACCTGTGATGTTCTCCACCTCCACACCGTGGTCTTCAGGCTTGGAAGTATGTGAGAGGTAATGTCTCAGAAGCTATGTCAAAAGCTTCAAGAAACCATGTGTTGTTTCCCATCCAAAAGAACAAGAGAAGGAGTGAAAATACTGCTTTCCAAGACTGCCTGTCAGGCTCGAGATGAAAAGGAAGATCTTCCCTTAATCCTTTTTCCTTGGCTAAGGCTTTTTTTGGAGGTTTTGGAGTAGCAGTGGACTGTACCTGCCATGCATACGGCACTGCTGGAGTAAAAGGGCAGGCAAAGCCCTTTCCCTTGCATTCACAAAGAGCTCCTGGACCAGTCAAACCAGACATGACTTGACCTGCGCCTCTGCCCAAGGCCCTTGCTAGCAGGATTTTCCAGAGGAGGTTCTGTAAGTGGTTTCGTTCGGGATCCTTGAAACTTGAGGTTAATCAGAAGGTGACCAGCGGGGAGCAAGGAGAGTGTTGGGCTGGCGAGGGCAGGAGGAGAGGAGCCAGCTCCAGAGTCCAGCCTGGAGGAGCTTGGAGGAGTAAAGGGATTTGTCTCCTGCCTTTGGGATACCCAGAGGGACAGCCCAGTGCTGGGGGGCTTTGCATGTCACCCCACGCATCCTGGATAGCCCCTGTTCTGTTTGCCTACTGGCTTTATTTGCTTGCTCTATTTCTGCTGGTATTTTTATGGGTTTGGGGGTTGGCTTGTTTTGTCTTGTTAACAGAGCAGGTACACTTTTACCACAGGCAGGGTGATGCTGAGCTTTCTGCTGAAATCTGCCAGATCATGACAATGATTTACCCAGCAGAGCTCACCAGGCCAGGCTCCCATCGTAGCAGAAGTCATCAGGGAGGTTTCTGAGGGCAGCAGTTGCTTCTCAGCCTGTGCTCAGTCACCAGCCTAGTATTCCATCGTTGCTATTTCTTACTTGTATTTTGTGCTGGCTTCTCCATTCCTCTGAGATCAAAGTAATTTTTTTTTATTAATCAGTAAAAAAATAGGGACATGTATCTGTTTGATCGTGCACAGAAATATACCCAGCAGGGCGAGCTTACTCTGGATCTGTGCAAACTCACTCTGCTAATGGCTTGCTTAGGTAGAACAAGATCAAATTTGGGAGAAGTTCCAAGTTTTCCGTGCTCTTGTCAGGTGGCTCCATCTTGGGGTTATTCACTTGCACACCAGCTGCAGAGGAGGGACCAGCCAGGAGCAGAGAGACACGACAGCAGATGGGAACTTGCAGACAGGAGCAGAAGTTCCTGAAGCTGTTGGAGCCACTTTTTCCAACAAGTGTGGTTGATCCTCATGGAAAGGGGGACCCTTTGCAGGGGAAGAGAGATGCAGATTTGGCATGTGAGGGTTGGATGGACGCACCTGGTATGAAGAGAGGTAGCAAGAGAAGCAGGCAGTGGCAAGGTATCTTTTGATGTGACTACATCTGGGCTTGCCCTGTGGTGGCAGACTGCAGAAAGAAGGCGTAATTTGGGAAGCACTGGGGAGAAGGTCACCATGGCAGAGGCCCAGTCCTGAATCCTGGCCTTGCTCTCCTTTTAGCGTCATGCATCGCTGTGTTTCAAAAAGTCGGAGCAGCCGTAATAACATTTTAGGTCTTCCCTGTATGTCAGAGGAGTGTGCCTAGCCAGCAGACAAGAGAAATGCTCTTGGGGTGTGAGAGGATAAAAAAGAGCATCCATGTGTTTCATAGAGCAACTCAGACCCTGGGCTTTGTCTCTTGTGATAAACTTGCTACTGGATGTCGTCTGGGGCAGTGGAGAGGAGTCATCTGCTCTGCTTGATCCAGAGGCTCTGTGCCTGCAACTGGCCCAACCAAAGGGATTGATGTTTTACCTTCCCATTACTTAACCGGCATTCCTGGAGCTTCTTTTAGAGAATAAATGTTCCAGCAAATGCCAAAATCACTTAGCACTCACTGCTTGAGCCCCAAAGCTGCTGCTGTTTGCTTGTAATAACGGAGGTAGTGAGAGGTCCCCACAGGGACTGGAGCTGATGCTGCAGTAGGGCACTGGCTGGATGGTAGCTGGTGGCTGAGCAGGGAAGGGTCTTCCTTCCTCTGCAGACAGCTTTTATGGGTTTTCTCACCCCTTGCTGGAGCTTAGGTCAAGAAATATTCCTGTAATGTTGAGCTGCTTTGGGTTGCTCCAATGTCTGACCTGCACATCGATGCTGGGCCAGTGTGTAAGGACTCAGGGGCTGTTTGTGTTGCTTGTGCCACACCCCAGCCTGGTTTCTGAGCATGGAACAGGGGGTTCCATGTGAGTGTGCTCCTTGGAGGGTCCCCATCACTCTGACCCATCCCCAGCAGCACAGGTGGGCTGAGCAGGCAGGACATGATCTGCTGCGGGCAGAAGAGGCTGTGGGTGCCTGTCAGTGCTCCAGGCATGGTTTTGTCTGCAGCAAGTCTTCCGAGAGCAGAGAAGGAGGCACCACGGTTCAGTGGCCAGGGATGTGACTGGTGCTTTTCTTGTTTGCCATCCACAAAGGATGAGTGTGGCTGATGAGTGGGCAGTGTGGATGGACCTGTAAATCATGGTTGGAGAGGAGAAGCATCAAATCGAGTGCTCACAAAGAAGGAATTGTATAGACAGCCCATAGATCAGTGTGTGTACGTACAGTGATCCATGTATGGTCAGACTGTAAGGGAAAAGGAAGTATGTGCCTGCTTGATATCCCTGCAAAGATGTATTGTGGCTGTCAGAAACCAAAGCACAAGGATCTCTCTTTGGTAACAAATATTAAACTTTTCTGAAACAACCACAAAATACACTGTTAGGCACCAGGGAAAAGGTCCCCCAGACTGACAGTTAATAACTGAAGCCTCATTGAATCATACCGCTTGCTTATGTTAACCACAAAAGGCCCGTGGTGTTCAGCAGTTTGCAGAGCAGCTGCATCTGTCCAGGAGAGTTTGCAATTAAAGCCCCAAAATCCTGGGGATGACAGCCACCCCCCATGCAGTCCTCTCTCCTGTCAGGGACAAAGCAGCACCCACACTAGGAAGAACCTGATGCATTTTCCCAGTGCAAAACAACCTGATGTCTCTTTTTTCCTAGTCTTGTGCCCATTGCTGGGGTCTCTGGCCTCTCCCCTGAGGGCAGCGCTCGGCTGCTCCGGCCCTCTGCATCTCCAGCCCTCTGCATCTCCCTGCCTTCTGCTGGTTTCCTGCCCAGCTGTGGAAGCAGTGATGAGGAGGGATGCACGTTCAGTTGTTGTAGCTTTTTCTTAAATTGCCTGGTGCTGCAGAGTAATAAAACATTTATTAGGTGTTACAAAATGAAGCCCAGAACAGCAGCACGGTGAGCAGGTAGATATTCCTCCTCTGTGCTGTGGAACTCAGCAGCAAGTGGCTTGAGGAGGAAGAGCATTAGGCTGCGCTTGGTCCTGTGCCCTAAGCCAGGCTCTAGACAAAGGCAGAGGTGCTTCCCCTGGGAATTAAGTGCCATCCTCAGCTGAACCGATTGCTGCATGACATGGGTGATAGTGATGGGCTGAGCCATCCAGGACCGGCGTGTAGCACCATGGTGCATCCTCATATCCTGGATGCAGGACAGACCCTTGTAGTGGGATGTGCTGGGTGCTAGAGCACCACAGGGCATCAGTGCATGGAGACACCCAGTCCTGGATGGGAGGTGCACAAGCATGGCAGGAGGGGGTGTCACCTCTTTCATTTGAAAGCCTTGTGTTGGGTGTGGTAGCATAAGGCAGGTTGCAAGGTCCTCTGGACGTGTCTGGCCCCATTCCCCTGCTCAAAGCAGGGCTTCCTCCCAAACTGAATCATGTTCATGCAATTAGGCTGTGGAAGTTTGCAAGGCTGGAGATGCCACAGTTTCTCTGGGGCCCTGTCTCAGTGCTGGACCACCCTCAAAGCCACATTATGCAAGAAATCTTCTAAATTCCTATGAAACTCTCCTTTCTGCTACCTTTCAAGGTATGTAGTCTGTGGCTCTGAGACATTTAATACTGTTGATGTGCATCACACAGAGCTTGGAAAGACAACTGTCCTGGGAATGCAAGTCATCTTGTTTTCTTCACACATGCAGATTTGAAAGTTCACTTTAAAAAAGTGAAAATCTGCAGAACTTGTTCTAATTCTTTCATGTTCAGAGCACACAAACCTGAGGCTCTGCTTTGAGCCCACCCATGATACAGCGTGAGGTACAAACCCCAGACTCAGCTCAGGTACTATCATGTTAGCACAGACCCTGGCTGTGACATGTATGACTGTGCGTATCCAGCGTGCTCAGGCACAGCAGAGTGCTTTGGAGGGAGGCTGGATTAGGGAGGCACATTGCTGTGTGTAACTTTTTTCCAGGGAATTTTCCTGCAGCAAACGTCTCTTTGCAGCACATGTGCTCTGCCAGCGTAGGCGAAGGAGGCTGGAGACGATGTGCAGAGATAGTGCCAGCTGTTTGCTGACTGGAGCAGCGCTGGAGAAGGTGCCATGGCTCTGTGCATCCAGGTTTGCCTTCAGCTCTGAGCCAGATGGAATGTATGCAGAAATAACACATAGTAAGAAAGCTGCTGGTGAGTGTTTGTGCCAAGGAGGCTGGTGCACTGTTTGATAAGAATCCGTATTAAACAAATACAAGAAATTGCCTCTGTGATTTGCTTGTGAGCATGGTGGGGACATGGCACGTGCCAGAGATTGGTGACCTCAGGAATGGGGTAGAGCAGATGGTGCTGGGCTTCTCTTCCAAAAAAAAAAAGAAAGTAGACCAAGATTGTGAGGAGGCATTTGGAAGCCCAGATCTAGTCAGTGATGAGCTCTTCCCCATAGTTTAGTCCATTATGGAAAAGACCTCTGCCAGGATTCTTACAAAAATCCATGCAGTCCATTAGGGATGCCAGCCCAAAGCTCCATGGGTGCCCCACCTGATACCTGTGCCAGGAGTACACCATCACAGCCCTAATTAATTATATTTTTAATATGCACGTGTATATCTGGCAGCTGAAGAGCTCATGTGCTTTAGGCAGATGAAGGGTGTGTGTGGAACACTCTGCTGCCTGAGCACACCACAAGATTAACTGGGGAGAGGTTGTTTGGGTCCGGAGCCACTGTATGCAAGCAGGGTGTTCTGTCCAAGGGAGAAATGACTCTGCTGTAACTGCTCTCAGTGTGGGACAGCTGTTAGGGAGAAAAGCAGCATGGGCTGGAGAAGTGAGGGAAGGTAAATAGTATAAACCTCTTCCACCCAGTGCAGTACCCCTGCTTACTCCCAGCCCTGTGCTCCTCTCCTGTACGATGGTACCTGGATTTGTACTTGCATCAGGGCGGTGAGGCTCTGCCCACCCTCCCCCCAGCTCACACCCACTGGGCATAAAACCCACCAGGGTTGGACCTACTGCAAAGGCTGGTCTGCTCAGTGGCCATGCTTTGGAGGGGAAGCAGTGCTGTTGGGTTTTTCCTGTTTGTGAGCACACTACAGGAGGTAACTAAGTGAGAAGTGGTTTGTGTCGGGCTCTCAGTTGCCGTGCTGGATCTGCAGAAGCTGTTGGCTTGCTTTATATGGATTCCTAGCCAATCACTGGTGCCTCTAATAGGGAGAGATAAAATAACACCCCTGCCTTTAAAGCACTTAAGCTTCCAGGTGAGTGTTGAGGGCACGTGCTCCTTTAAGCCTGTGGATGGGTTGGTGGCACTGCTTGGCCCTGCTTAAAGGCTTTGGAGCATGACGTTGGGGCTGAGGCTGCCCCCCCTTCCCTGGTCCAGCCCCTGTGGGGAGGTGCTGCCCCCCAGCCACCCCAGGGGTGCTTCTGGGATTCTCCTCGATGCCCTTGGTGCCTGACAAGGAGTGGAAGATGTGTAATGTTAGGCGGTGGAGTGTGCTGAGCAGATCTCATTGACCTGTGGGTCTGATCACCCTCCACTTCCTGGCTGGCACTGACTTTCTGCACCAGGAGTCTGCTCCCGTGCTGCAGAAGCTGAATGTGATGACTTCTGCTCAGATGGACTGCTTTCCTGACAACATCTGTGCTGGTGGCATAGGCACAGATCGATGCACCAGTGCTGTTGCACAGTCCAGAGGGGATGGAAGACAGAGGGTCCCGTTTAGCCAAGGATGGAGCCACGCTGCAGCCTGTTGTGATCCGAGAGGATCTCCTTTTTCCTGGAGGAGGACAATACTTGCACAGAGCTCGTGGGTGAGGAGGAGGCAACTGACACTCCAGTAGAGACAAACCTGCTGGATGATTCATTTCCGCAGTGCCCAGGAGCTGACGTGCAAGCTGCATGTTGGGAGTTTCTAGGAATTTCAAGAAGCATAGTTTGTTTTGGGAATGGCCCATTGAGAAAGAGCAGATAATATTGCTGCTAGGTGGCATTCTAGGAATTGAACAAGCAAGGACTTCTGGAGGTTGTCTTAAGAAATAACTTGGGGGGGAAATAATAAAAATGCCATGCACATTGTTAAAATCCTGAATGAAAAGCCTCTCAGCTCAGAGTATCTTTGCTCTTCATTCATCTTTCCTTGTGCCTCAACACCCTGATTTCAACATTACCTGTAGTTTTCCTGTTTCTTTTCCTGGTTTCTTAGGGCCTCTGTTGCC
The DNA here is from genome assembly GCA_020800305.1 of Porphyrio hochstetteri. Classification (NCBI taxonomy): domain Eukaryota; kingdom Metazoa; phylum Chordata; class Aves; order Gruiformes; family Rallidae; genus Porphyrio; species Porphyrio hochstetteri. The sequence continues at coordinate 10,222,169 of CM036916.1, read as the reverse complement.
CTGTGGTTTCTGCCTGATGATCGCAGTGGTGCTAATACAAAATCATCAATACATTTAATTAACATCCCGCTTTTCTTCCAGGTAATTAAATGCTTAATAAAAACAGACCGAGTGCTTTTCCACCAATGTCTCCTATTCGATTTCTACATTGTCTCTGGCTCCTCTTATCCATGACCTGGTTTTCTTTTCAGTTCCATCAGGCTCTTCCACCAGCTCAGATAGGTTTGGAGCCTGCTTTACATCTGATGCTGTTGCACGTTGCCCAAGGGCTTGTGATATCTAGGGTGCTGTTGGCAAGCACCACAAAGGGTTTTAGGTGCCTGACATGGCAGATGGACTCTTAGAGCCAAAACTTGGCATCCTGCCAGCCTTAAAGCCAGGCCATGCTTTTCCATGGGCTCATTGCAGAAGATGACAGAGGTTGAGGTGGGTCAGAATAGAGGGATGGTCCTTGCTCCAGCCCTGTGATGCAAAGCCTTGTTGTATGTGTGAGACCTTGTAAAGTGGGGGCTGCTGTTTTGGAGGTGGGGATGATCTGTCTGTCCAGCACCCACAGGGATGGCAGAGGCTGTTTGGTGTTTGCCAAAGCAGGGTGTGTTGAGTCTTGCTTTATGTCACTTTGATTGAAAACCTCTCTGTAAGCACCAGGATAAAGTCATCCTAGATTATCACATCAAATTGCCGTTGCTCACTAACCCTCCTTAGTGTGGTGTTGCAGAATTAATTACCAGTATTCATGATGTTCGTTACCGCAGTCCCTAAGCACCCTGCCTGGTGCATCATCTAGATCTAGAGATATTTATCGTTGCATTTACCAAGTGGTCCCTCTCCTGCTTTTTATCACTAGCTGTGTTTACCAGGCTTCATTACGCTCTAGTTGTTTGGATCTCTGCAGTTTTTGGTACTTTATTCAAAGCCATTAAGACACTTAGAGCAATTAATTTTATTTTTCTCTTCCATCCTAATGGGCTGGTTTCTTCTGCTGGCATACAAGTGAGAAAAACCCAGCCTCTTTGTTAGACCTTTTGGTCATTCATAAATAGTTGTCTTAATTCTCACCGCTTGCTTCTCAAGTTTGAAGTTCTCAAGTATGCATCTTGGTTGCTTCCTTCTCTTTTGTCTAAACTAATTCTTTTCCTCAAACATGAAGTAGCCACATGGTAAACCAATCACAACCACAGTTAAATGCCTGTAGTGCTTCAGCGTGAGTGTTATCTGCATCTTAAGAAAGTTGTACTGGTGTTGCTGGTACATGACATGTGTGCCTGCTGTGACTTTGACTGCCACGAGCTGAAGAGACGGGAGGGGTTAGCTGTCTGTGTTTTCAAACTGACAGATAAATTGGCAAAATAATGTCATGTTATCTTACAAGGCTGAAACAAACCCTTGTAAACCTTCTGACAATGTAGTTGTGCCAAAATTAGAACTGTCTTGTAAGTTGTATCAGCTGTGTGCTGGACAGGAACTGTTCTGAGCTACACAGAGGAAGCAGAGACAGTCCGTGCTTGGATAAGGAGAGCAGGTTTGCCCTCCTATAATTTCTTAGGCATTAAATGGCATTAATTTTTTTCCTGTGAGGCTTCCTGTTCAGTGATGAAACCTCATCTTCTGTAGGGGAGGAGAGGCTGAGCAGGGAAGAGACTGCTCTCCAACAGTCTCTTCCAAGCATTCACACAGCAGCTTGCTTGTGACTTGGGCATACCTGGAGCGGTAAAAGTCTTGTGTGCATCTTGTGTTGCCAGAGTTGTTTAGAAAAAGATGTTCAGGGTGGTTGTAGATGATCATGATGCTTGAATGAATTTGCCAGGGTGAAGAGAGTGTGTGTGTGTCTACCCACGCGTGGCTGATTCCTCATCTCTTGCTGCTGTCCCCAAAGGAGAGCAGAAGTGCACATCATAAGCACACAGATAAGATATTGCAGAAGAATTAGTGGGATTGTTTTCCTCATACATAAACGTTTCTTGACTAATTTTCTCTCTTTTGGCGTGTTTTGCAGATAAGTAAGCAGCAGCTCCAAACAATCAAAGATCGTTTCCAGGCCTTTCTCAACGGAGAAACCCAGATTGTAGCAGATGAAGCATTTATAAACGCTGTCCAGAGCTACTATGAGGTAAGGAGAGACAATACAATATTCATATCAATCCCTGTTCTCACCCCTGTTCAGAGATGGGGTCAAATTCTCATCTGATGGATTGTCCTTTATCGAGCAGCACAAAACAAAGGCAAATGTAATGCTTTTTATGTCTGGTGTCTCATACATCACAGTGTTTGTGATGTTCACGGCTTGAACATACAACTGTACAGCAACCGTGGCAACCCCTACACACGGTGTATCCTGTAGCTTGAGTAGGGGGAAGATCGCCCTTCCTTTAGGCTGAGAAATATCTCCCTGATGCCTTTGAACAGTTTAAAACAGGAAAAATGGCACAATGTAAAATAAATGCCCTGTGTTCCCTGGGAAAAATAACAAAGGAAAACTGGGCAGCATGTTCAGTTCTTACTGAAGCTTTTGCGTTGTGTCTAATTGACTTTGGGATTTTCAGCAAGTCTTCTCTTTCCTCTTTGGTATGACAAGTGCTCAAAACCAAAGGAGGAGGGAGGAGGATGTACATCTACAAGACTAGATGATACCAAAGAACGTGAAGCATCATTCATAATTGTGCAAAAGAATAATTATGCCTGTCTGTCTTTTTGCTCCTCTTTGTGTGCAGCCCTTAATGCTGCCTTTCATATGTCTTCTCAGAAGGGAAGAGCTTCTGATTTGGAAGGAAATCAGTGCTTGTGATTTGTATGGGTGTAGCTTTTTTTTGTTGCCTGCCTTTCTACAAACTGTTTCCCTTTCTCCCTAGAGCTGTTCTGTCATAAAAGGTGAAGATTTTGAATTTCTTACATAAAATATTTCTCTGGAAGTGGAATCTAAGAGGGGACCAAAATCATATACTGAGACCAAAGAGAATTTTAACTGTATAAAAATGGCAACAGCTGCTTCTGTGTAACGAAAGCACAAATTATCCCTGGATTAACTCTATTAAACCGGCCTAATAGTTACTGCTCTGCCATTCTCTGTACAGGAAGGAAGCTGAGAGTAATTTACATCTCTTATCAGAACAGAAATTGCCAGGGGATCATCAGTTTATCACAGCTTCACGGAACAGATGCTCTCAGAGAAAGTTTTCAAGATGGCATGAGCTGCATTTTACAACGTAAGAGCAGTGTAATCTGTTCAGACAAGACTGTTGGGCAGGAAAAGGAAAGTGCTTATAAACAGGCAAAGTATATCCCTGTTTCACTGGTGGGACTGGCTGGAAGTGTGTCCTGAGCAGCTCCAGAAGTCCTGTGCTGTATGATTACCCCAAGTAATCAAACTTAGGAAGAGCAGTTGATCATTAGATGTCTGCAGGCTCCATCTTCAGTTCAACCAGACACCTCACCTTCTCTGTCCTACTTAAAACAGGCTGCAAAAGGCATAATGCATCCTTATGTGTCCTTTAGCACAGCTTCCTTTTTCTTCTTTTTAACTATCAATCTCCTTTAGTTCACAACTGTGTGCTCTCAACCTCAGTGCAGCTGTAGCTTGGCTACGTGTGAATTCCTTGGCACCATCTGAGGTGGCACCAGGCAGTGTCTCACCACGGGAAGCCTCTGCTCCCTCAGCATGTCCCTGCTGACGGGGTTCTCCTTCCTCCTTTCTCTGCAGAGAGGTGCCCACCCTTGCTTGAGCCACGGTGCCATCACAGCAGGTCCTGCTTAGCTCCTGCAAATCTCAGTTTTGTGCAATCTAACTATCCCTTGGATGGATGTTATCTAGAAACTGGCGTTTAGGTACTGACAGTAAAGCTGCATGATGGCTTGGAAAATGCTAAAGCTTGGTTTTTTTGCTCAGCTGAAGCTGGACATCTCTCTACAGGACATTGTTGATGTTTGATGGGACCCACTTACGGTGCAGAACAGGTTCCCTACCTGGGGAATAATCTAATTTTTTCTGGAGAAAGAAAATAGGTAAAGGCAGCGCTGTAGGTCAAGAATGTGTTTGCTCTTGCCCTGAATATGTTTGCATGGCCACATTCTGCTGTTAAGTCTGCTGTCGAAGGAGTTGTCAGTCTTAGACTGGTTCACGGGCTGCCATCAAATTAAAAGATTGAGTGATCTGGGCAGGCTCTGTTACAGGTCTGCACAGCACCGCTGTGCTGCAGGCATGCTGCAGACCCTGTGTGCAAGGCAGGCCCAGCATGCTCTAACAGACACTCCAGGAGAGCTTTTCTCCTGTCCTTTTACTTCTAATGACTAAAGCCTCATCTGGCAGCCAGTGCTTTATGCAGCAATCCCTCCAGCGGGTATTATGGAAATGATTCGTTAGACCCATTTCCACTCTGCTGTGGGAAGATAGAGCCGGGGCCATGCCTGACGTGGGGGGATCAGCTATGGATGTAGCAGGAGGTGCCTGACCCAGTTCAGGAAGGCCGGTTCACCTCTGTGTGTACCTACACTAGGATAGTGCTCCAGCAGTCCCTGACTCCTGGCAGCCCTGCTAGGCAGTCCTACGGCCGAGCGATTCACCTGCTAGTTTCTAAAGAAAGCAGCTTGCTCTGCAGGACCAAACACTTCTTTTATCTTTTTTTATCTTTCTATTTCACGGTCTCTTTCTGCTGCTTTGTGTCTGACTGGCACTCCCCCGTGCCTGCCTCCTCCCTGCCAGCCCCAGCCCTCCTTTTCTCCGCAGCTCCACACCCAGGGAGGATAAACCCAGGCTGAGGGGAGATGGAGAGTCTGGTCCTTCTGCTTGTGCTGTCACCCCTGCAGTGGGGCTGAGGACCATGAGAAACAGCAGCCATGGATGCTGGTGGGTATGGGAAGTCATTAGCACTGTCGCACAGGGTCAGGCCGAAGGTGCCTGGAGCGGGTGATTAGAGAGGGGACCTGGCAGCCGAGGATGCCGCAGCAGGGCTGCTCTCCATGACCTCCCAGCATTTCCAGCAGTCAGTGTGCTGGGTTTGCCTCGGCTGTGTTGGGAGCTTGGACTTTGATAATGCTCATCTGTTACCTAAAAGCACCTGCACACACACAGGGTGTTATTGCTCATGTTTAAACTCTGCAAGGAAACAAAATGTGTGCTGGTATTATTTCAGCATGGACTGAGGAGGCTGCTGGTGGCATCCTGCCTCCCTCATCTGCAGGGAGTGCTGCTTGGCACAGTGATGTTGGAAGGAAACAACCCAGCTCTTCCTCAGCATTTTTGGGCTGGTCCTGGAGAAAAACCCACTACTACTCCCAACAGATGCCTGTGCCATCAAGCATCTGGGAACATAGAGTGCCATGTTGCTGAGTGGTATAAAAAGCCATAATCTGCCATGTCCTTAGGTCATCCTCAAGCTCTTTAATTATTGAGAGCTGACAGATACACCCTGATGCTGGCACAGCTTCTTCCCAGCCTGCTGCATTCATCCGTTCTCAGCATCATTAATAAAACAGCAGTTCTTGCTGGGCATCGATTGCTCTCCTGTGTTCAGGGCATCGGAGAGGAGCGCCACACAATGTCCCCCTGTCCCCTTCTCACCCATCAGCTCTGTGTTGCTCCCATGGCATCTCCTGGTCTGCAGGGGGGATCTGTTATGTTTAGGATCCTTTGCTGTTCTTGCAGTGGGAAGAGCATCTTCATCAAAGGCCTTCTCCCTCCCACGTGCTGTCAGTGTGGTGCACCTTGCCAGCTGCTCTCTCTGCAGGGCCTTCCAGGCAGCCACAAGCTGTGCTGAACCACCTTGTGTTACCTCAGCCAGGCTGCAGCAGGAAGGGATTTGGCCTCATCCACCCATGGCTCTGTTGTCTTTCTGGGTGTCTTGAGTTGTTCTGATGTGTTGTTACCCATCAGTTGGCAGCGGTCAGACCACTCATCCTTTCCCAGGACATTTTAACAGTGCTTTTAAAATTGCCCAGGCTGGAAAGACCAGGGAATGGGAGAAGCAGGGACACACGCTATTTAATGGAAGGTAATGTTAAGATAAAGAATACAATGCCATTCTCACTGTCTTGTGACAGCAGGGTAGCCTGCAAAGATCTCTTCCAGTCTTGTAGCTTAATGTAAGCCTGGGCCTTGCACTGGTCAGAGGTTTCCCAGGGGCCTGGCTGGCCGGATAATGCCACGCAATCCTGCTGATGGGAGCAGTATGACTGGGATGAATTTAGCTGGGTATCACTGTGCAGTGACTTCATTATTGAAACATTTGATGGAGCAAAATGTAATTCTGCTTTACCAAATGGCATTTATGTATCTGGTGAGGTGCAGCTACAGCATCGTGTGAAGTCCTAATTGCATCAAAACATTTTAGTGGATGCAAAACAGAAGCTTCACCCGGTTTCATTACCCTGCCCAAAGTACAGCTGAAACCTCTGTCCATCTGGCAACACGTGGTTGTTGAGTGAGGAGTTGGAAAGTCTATTGGTAGCTGGTTAGTGGGCTTCCTGGCAGCGAAACCATGCTTTTTGGTACTTAAAGGGGATGTTTAATACTACATTTTTTAATTAAACTGGCACCACTTGAAGTCACCCCTTTTTTGCAGGTATTTCTGAAAAGCGACCGTGTTGCCAGGATGGTGCAGAGCGGAGGGTGCTCAGCGAATGACTCCCGGGAGGTTTTCAAGAAGCACATTGAGAAGAGAGTGCGCAGCCTGCCAGAAATCGATGGCCTCAGCAAGGAGACAGTCCTGAGCTCTTGGATGGCAAAGTTTGATGCTATTTACCGTGGGGAAGAGGATCCCCGCAAGCAGCAGGCCAGGATGACAGCAAGCGCTGCCTCAGAGCTCATCCTCAGCAAGGAGCAGCTCTACGAGATGTTCCAGAACATTTTGGGGATCAAGAAATTTGAGCATCAGCTTCTATACAACGCGTGTCAGGTAAGGTCCTTCTCCTTGGCTGGGTGGAATGGAAGGGGGTTTCTTGGGGTAGGGCTTGCCAATGGGAAATGCTGCTGTTATGAACTGGAAACTTTGGATTGGACCAGACTGGTTTTGAGAGAACTTCCACTAGGGAAGGGGGTTTTGGTTCATGGTGGGACTTCTACACTGCCAGTTACGTTCTGACTATCCAAGTGGGCTGCTACATCTTGCTCGTGCTTTCTCTTGGTTTATGGCTTAGGGTTTCCTGCAGATGTGTTAGAAGGTCTTTATATTATATCAAGTTTTATTTCCTGAAATCCCATGGGATTGTTGAGATGGAAAACCTTTATTCCTCCAGCTTCGTGTCTGTATGAGCAGGTCTTTGGTGGTGCTTAAGTGAGCTGTTCTGCTGTGACCTGCCTTTCTGCTCTCACATCACCAGTCCAGATGACAGAAGTATGTTCTTGTAGCCTGCACTAACCTTATTAGTACTTGAAGCTCTACCTTATTAGTACTTGAAGCTCAGATGCCCCAGAGGTGGATGTCATATGCAAACTCATGTCCTGAGGTTGTGCAGGCTCTCCTTAAGTAGATGGAGCCTCTGTGACACCTGCCTGCCCGTGGGGGAAGGAGAGAGCATCCCAAACTCCCAGGCCCTCTGGGCAGCTCTGCTTGCACTATGACTTCCCAGATAGATTAAAACCTTTCCCATTTCTCTCTCTTTTCCCCACAGTAAGAACCAGTTCCCCAGAGGCGTGGAGCTGGAACTCTGCAGTGCTGCTTGCCTTTCCAGCAGCTCTTGCTGAGGGCTGTCAGTGGCAGTCCAGGCTGTCGGTGACCCAGATTATGGTCCCCTGCTATCAGATATAAATATCACAGGCAGGATAGAGGATGTCAGAGTCATGGGGAGGGTAAGGTAATGCTGTGGAAAGTTTTTGGAGGAGGAGCAGACCTCAATCTCTTCCCTGTAATTCAGGGGTTTGACTTCTTATTGAAATTAATACATTTGAGACCAATTGTCTGTCTTCTGTCTAGACATTCCCAGTTCTTTTCAAGACACAGAAAATTGGTTTTTTTCTCCCATGAAGAGTTTAATTATCTTGTAGTTGTTCTTCATGTCAGACCTTTACGGTGGAGTGGGGAGAGGATAATAAATATCCCCGAGTAAGGCATCTTCATGGCAAAAAGGCAACAGCAAGGATTGTGTCGGTGCTCATAAGTTGTGTTTACAAACTAGATTTCGTGCCTCTCTCCTCTGATGGAGGGCTTGTCTGAAAGCAATCCCGCAATATTTTCAGTGCCATGTTGAGAGCTGAATCACCTCTGCAGTTATTTCTTTCACTTAAATCCACCCAAACCCTGTGTCTCCTTTGACCTGTGCTTGGCTAAGGAGCTAGGATGGCTTTGTGTGAGCGTGTGGGTGATCCTACCTTCTTCTTCTGCAGTTCCCAGTGATGCAGAAAACAGTATTTAATCATGGCTGCCCTGCTTTGTGGGCGATCTCTGCTTACCAGAGCCTTTCTGGCTGCCACCACGAACCCAGCGGCTGCTCCCTGCAAATTGTCCTGTTGCGTTGAGCGACCTGTCTCCTGCAGCAGGTCCTAGCTTCGTGCTGGGAGTGAAGGATTTAGTTCTGGGTCTTTTCTTAATACTCAGAGGCAGCACACCCATACTTCAGGCTTTCACAGAAAGACGTAATTTCTGTTGAAAGCGACGATTAGCATGGGAGTTACTCTGGTTTTAATGCCAGGATAGTGAGGATTAGCTATGCTGAAGGGACAGGTTGTTATGTGCAGCACAGCTCAGAAAGCTGCATGGCCGGCAGGCATTCAGGCATCTGGTGTTTTCCCGGGGTACGGTGCAAGTGGTTACGGTGCCAAGGTGTTGGTATGGTGGGATGGGAGCCTGTCCCACAGGGAGCAGAGGTGGGAGCAGTGACACTGCAGGCTTGGGTGCTGCCTGTCACTCGCCTCTTCTGTCTTACCATGAAGCACCAAAATTGTTGCTGACCACTACCCCTTCCTGCAGGGTCCCAGCCATCGCTTGCGCACAGTCTGTTGTGGGGTACAAGTGAAACTGATCAGCCTAAAAGTGGGGTTTTTTGCTGTCTTGTATGGGGAGTTCCCATCACAAGTAGTAGAAGGTGCGTGCCACTCGGGTGGTGGGTTTTCCACAGGGAAGAGCAGAGAGTGATACACAATGAGCTGTGATTCAGTAACCTGCTCCTCCCCTCCGTGAACAGCTCCTCCCAATCTCTCGTGATGAAGCATTGGCATCAGCCCTGGAACAGGAGATCTTTCCCTCCTAAAATTTAATAGCAAATTATTTCCTGCTCTAACTGGAAAAGCTCTTGGTGTTTGCACAGGGCAGATTTCAAAGCCACAACAGTAGCTGCGTGCCTGATGGCTCAAGGCTGGAGGTGAAAGTCGAGCCTTCTGCACTGCCCTTTGTGGCCTGGAAGTTCTCCTGTACCATAACTTCCTGGACAGTGCTGAGCTGCTCTCGCTGATGGCATCTTCAACGTGTGAAGTCTGATACCAGTTAGGGAGCCAGAGGTGCCTGCCAACATTATGGCAATAGAATGGAATACATCTGGAGAACAGCTGGATGGGTGCTGGGTGGAAGGGGACCAGGGGTAGCCAGAGGGGAGGACCAGGTCCCTGCTTCTCATGTACGCAGTGCTGTGGTGGTGGCAGGGCTTGGATGTGTTTCTTCAGGACTTCCAGCCTTTCTCTCTCCCCCAGCCGCAAACACCTCTGCTGCTGAGCCAGCCTGTCCAGAGATGGGCAGCGAGCTCCCTTCCCAGGTTCTTGTAGTGCAGAGCATACCTCTGCAGCCCTGGCCCCATAACTCCTAAAAATGACCATTTATTTCTCATCCTGCTGTTGTGTTCCAGTCCAGATCGTGTTTCAGTCAGCCAGCCAAAGCAGTGCTCATCTGCCTGCCTGCGAAGACACGCCGACTCTGTTGAGGTAGTGATTTAAATTACTGTGGTCTGACTCTTGCCTCATCAGAGTTAATTGGAAGTACAACTTAAATGCTTTTCTTAATAATTTGATTGAAGCTTCTGTTGCCTGTTCTGTAAGAACAAAATATTTGATATCTTCTGTTTGCGAATAAGCTTTTAAGTAAAAGGAAAACACTGTCTGGCGTTTTCCTGGATATGCTGAAGTTGTAATATTCCCAGAAAGGCGGGCTCAAGTTGTGCATGTGCAGTGATTAATACATTTGCTTTCCTGCCCCAGGCAGCATACAGGCAGCTCCTGCCGGAGCCTGACCCAACAGCACACCTTGGTCAGCCCCAGGCTTTACACTCAGACGGAGTGGACCTCCCAAAGAAACCTGGGGGTAAACACGAGCTTCTCAGCGGGGCTTTGGCACCATATAAGCTACTCTTAGTTTTTGACCTACACTTCTCTGCTGTGCATGGGATGAATTGGGAAACGGAGCCTTGTCCCTGGCTGTCTGAATGCCATCGCTCCTTCAGAGTGGCAGCGTGGTGCTGTTGAAACAGTTTATCAGTCACCTGTGCTTGGGAAAGCAAAACCAGTTGGCTTTTCCTTTTCCTCCAGTCAGCTTTTCCCAGGGCGCTGGCTGCTCTGACACACTCTCCCTCACATGGATGTGCAGGGTGAAACTGCTCCAGAGGCCACGCAAAGAGGCAGGGGGTATGGAGGCTCCGCCTAGTTACTGTCCTAAAGCGTGAGCAGGAATGGTGCTGACGCTGGCTTGAACTTCTTGGTCTGAAGAAGGTGTTTTCCTCTCTGTGGCCTGCTACATCGTATTCACTAGTTGCATAATGATTACATCACTGGGATGGCATTCCCATCCATTTCTGAAATAATATTTTGTTTGGGCAGGAGAGTGATTTCTAAAGGGATAATTTTTTTTAATACAGTATCACCAGGTGGTACCAGATCAGTGTATTCTTAATGTGATAGCCCTCAGATAGCAGGATCTGAGATAGCAACAGAGCAAAAGGGATTGATGCAATTGGAAAGGCTTTTAGGGAACAAAGATGGGAGGTGGTGGTGTTGCAGAATGCTTGTGGAGGTAACAGCTTTAAGCACAACCTCTGACTAGAACATTTTAAATAATACACGGAGGCTTAGCTTGTGTTACGCAAAAATTTATGTGGCTTGATGTTTCTGCTCCACTGGAGTCAGCGTGGGAATTGGGTATCTCTGGCTCCAGCAGCGAACTCTTCTGCTCTGAGAGGCATCTTTGAGGGAGAAGTGTGTTTCAGCCTTGGGTGTCTGGTCCAGAACCCACTGGCAAGGCTTGAGTTTAGCTCTTCTGCTGTGTAATTAACCTGTGACTGTGGAAGCATTGTACAGGTGCTATTCTCTGTCGGTGTTGGGCAACTCCAGACTTGGGTCTTTGCTGCAGTAGGCATTTCCTTGGCCACAAGCCCTGTATTTCCCACTGACCTTCACGACAGCTGAAATGCAGCAGCATCTCAGAAAATCAGGCCGTGGTGTTCTCCCCTGTCTTGTTCTTCCCCAGCCGTAGGGCACTGATTTACTGTTCTATCTCAAGCTGTGTTTGAAAGTAATTTTTAGCTACAGTGAGAAAGAGCTCGTATAGTGCTGTTCAGCTAATCCAGCAGCAGTAGCTGATGTCTAGACCACATCTGTGATGAGCTGCCTGCTTTATCCTCCTGCTCGGAGGAAGCACAGGACTCTGGGCTGTCTTTGCAGGACTTTTTTCCCAGTGAGGGTGACAGAGCACTGTGACAGGCTGGCCGGGGGTGTTGTGGACTCTCCTTCTCTGTAGATACTCCAGACCCGTCTGGATGCCTACCTGTGCGATCTGTGCTAGGGAGCCTGCTTTGGCAGGGGGGTTGGACCCGATGAGCTATGGAGGTCCCTTCCAACCCCTGATTCTGTGATTCTGTCTGAATTCAAACTTCACAATCAGGCTTTCTCTTCTTTCCTGGCTCTGAAGTGTCCCGTGCACTGTGGCATTACTGTTAAGCATACAAGATACCTGTGCTAAGCTTCCAATTTCATACAACTTCCTTAGATATTAGATTTGAAAATAAATAGCTAAATATACACGTCAAACCTGCTGAGCAATACGCAGTAATACACAGTTGTGGTTTTTCAGCATCTATTCCCATCCACCCAGCAGAAGGTAAAACATCAGAGAAGCAAGCGTGCATGCACGAGTGGGCTACGACACAGACCAAGGCCCATCACTGTATGGCAGCTATTTCATGTAAAAAGGGGTGACAGCCTCTAACCTGAGCAGTTGGAATTGTTTTGTAAGTTTTGGAGCCAGTGGTTTTAGCTAGGAAACATTTCAACCCAAATTTGGCCAGTGGGAGCTTAAAACTAGAATTCGTCGTTTTGACATTTATTTTTGCAGCTGAATTAGGACACTGTGTCCAAAGGCTGACATTTCTCACAAAGCAGAAAGTTCCCCTGCCAAAATAAAATTGGTTTCAGAAGTGTTAGTGTACAAGAGCTTTAGGATTTCTGTCCTGAACCAACTGTTTGATCTTAGCACGAGTCAGTGTCAGAGATGATTCGCTGCAGTGGTGTCTTGCCTTGTGCCCCTCTCATCTCTGAGGTGGTTTTCCTGAGCTTCGTTTCTTGACTCGCTGCGTAGAGCCTGTTGTAAAGATGCTCCATTGGTACTTGGTAGATGCAACCTCAGTTAGGGCAGAAATAAATAAGGACAGAAATTCCCCTCAAGCACAATAACAGCTCAGAGGGTGAGGTGAAGGTTAAGGTGACCTCAGAATAAATGTTTGGCTGGTGTGTATCCTCCTCAAACCAAGTAGTTTAGTTTGTTGTGATGAAAAACTCCCAGCTGTGTCTTCTAGCAAGAATTGAGCCCCAGGGTCCTTGTGCACAGCATGGAGTTACCTGTCTGTGCACATCACTGTGTCCCTTCAAACCCCCACATATCCGAACAGGTGTCAGATCACTCCCTTCTGCTCCCTATCCATTGTTTTTGGAGAACATAAAGCGATTCCTTTTTATTCTAGCTTTGTCTTGAATAAAGGATACCTGGATGCAGTGGACATCAGCCCCAGGACATCAGCCTTGGCTTTTCCCCCCTTTTTCACTCCTTCGAAACACCTTTTGGTCACTCTACCTGTTTCCACACTGTGGGTGTTATCCCTCCTGCCCTTAAAACAAAGCCACCACCAATAAAAATAGGTTAAGGTAGTTTTGAAATGATCAAAAGCCTCAAAATCCATAAAGCATCATACTCTGTTTTCAGTAATTCAGTATTTATTTCCATGGAAACGGAAATGGCAGCCAGGAGCCTTCTGCAGGGTTGTAATTACTCCTGTAGCAGCCAGTGGCAGCCGCAGCATGCCTGACAGGGCTCGAGCATCTCCCAAAGACAGCAGTGATTTAGCGCCTGATGGGAAATTGAAAAAGGAAAAAGCACTGGGAAGTGAATGAAATCTTCCCCTTTGTAATAATGTGATGTAGATACAGGTGGTCCTTAGGGGAGGAGGGAGGGGATCGCCCTTATTTGTCGGCTTGGGGTGTGGTATTCTAAAGAATGATGTTGGCATGGGAGGACGGAGAAACCGAGAGGGACAGTGCAATGTCAGGGGAGGGGCATGTGTGATGTCTGGCTCCCCGGACCCTCAGGTGCTAGCTACCCCTTGGAGAGGTTTGCTGACAGACATCACTGTAGGTGCAGCAGTCCCCTAGTTGTCCCGCTTGGTCCCATGCGCTGTGGAAATGGTGACATGTGATGTATGGCTTTGCGTCTTTGTAATTAGAAGCAGGAGAAGTGGTTGAGATGGGACATCTGTCTGCTCTAGCACCCGATACACAGTCTCCTCCAGCACCTGACAGCGAGCTGCAGGGAACTGCTCAGCTTCTGGGAGGGCATATGAGGGGGGGATGAGTGGGGAGACCCTGCCAGCCCCACAGTGTGCCATGGTGCAGCTGCTTTTTGGGGAAGAAAATGCAGTGATCGTGCTCTACCAGAGTGGGACGTGCTCCCCGAGCTGTCTGCACCACGTGTCAGATCTGCACAGACACATACTGACCTACACGTGCATCCGTTCGCTGTAGGATCAGCTTATGTTCCGTGCTGGTATGGACTGAGAGAGCAATCTTGGCCCCTGTAATTAAATGTAAAGCAAATTAGTTCTTCTATTAAACAAAATAAATCTGATGTAGCCTAATGCTGTATTCTCTAGCTATGGCTGATCAATCGCTCCTGCAAAGAGCAGGCAAATGCGGCTGAGCAGATGGTCTTGGCTGAGGCATGGTCAATTAAACTAATTAAAGATGCTTTCATTTAATCAGAGGGTGTTTTAACCCTGTTAGCTGCCAGTTGGGGATGTATGTTTTTGTGCACTAGGAACTTCCAGTTCTGGCCCCACTACGGACATCTTCTGGGTTTACAGAAACCAGGCTAGAGTGCACATCCGAAGAGCAGATGTTTAGCAGAGAAATTATAATGTCACGCAACAACAGCAAAGACTCACAGAGGAAAAGTCGGTTGTTTTCTTCTAACACTAACCAGAGATGTTTGTTGGACTGAAGAAGTCTTCTGTGCTGAATCCTTCCCACACTACCTCCTGCCAGCCTTTGCTCCGGGTTTAGGGGTGTGGATGCCTCTCTGCAGCCTAGCCAAATGTCATTTGTTCCACCAGGACAAGCGGTGGCTCATTACAGTGCGTTATTTAAGGGACAGAAAATGGTTTCAGCATCCAGGCAGGTTCTGGAGTGGAGGACCAGCCTCTTGTTTCTGTTTTCTGCTGACATGTAAAAAGTTTTGGCTGCTGGAACCTGCTCCACCACAGGGAACGGACTTAATTCATGATGTGACTTAATTCATGATTTGCTGAAGAATTCCGCGGGGACTCCTCTGAACCACAGCCCTGGTTTAGATTGCTTAATTGATCACTCAGTTGTTAATTGTCACAACCTCACTATTTCCTGTCCCCCACCCCCGACCCGCTCCCCTGCCCTCACTGTACGGGCTGACACCACTTGCCAGCAAGGCAAGTGTGACCAGGACAGCTTGTTAGTCTAATGGAAAAGCATGCAAAATTATCTCCAGAAGCAGCAGTAGAGAAGGCTAATGTATCCAAACCATTAGCGGTCCCTTGCTGGGCAGCATGGAGGGGCTGTGGCACTTCGGGACCAGCCAAACTCTCTTTCCAGCAGCTTGTACAAATTAAATTAGAAGCTGTTGTGCTTTATCTAGAGGCCACGCGGGTAACTTCACGCATCAGACCAGATCTGTCCTCCTCCAGCAATATTGATCCCTGCAGGTACATTAGGGCTAAAGTCAGGATGATTTTCAAGATGCTCATCCTTTGTGAAATGGTTTTTATTCGGCTGTTTAGTGAGAGGGGTTTTGTGGTGCAATATCAGCTGAACGCTCTTCTTTGTCTGTGTGGACTGATTAATTTCCGCAGTTCAAGGTTTAAATTACCATCAAGACATCTCTTCAGTTTTATTTTTGCTTCAATTGGCCCACAAATGCTTTCCATCATCCGCATTCAGGCTGCAAAGGAATGCATAAAAAATGACCATGGTTACCTTATAAAATATCAATAACTTGACATTTTCAATCTACCTTAACCCCTCTGTTTAGGGGACTGCTAATTCTCTTCCTTCACTGAAAATGTAGTTATTGGCATGACTTCCCTGCTGCTTAGCCAGATTATTATTTTTTTAATCAGATCAGGAGCCTCATTTTGAATGGATGCTTTCTAATACAATTCTGTTTCCTTACCACCACCTTGCATTTTGGTAAGAATAAGTTGTGTGGTGAATTCTTGGTAGGAGCAATTGTGGAAAAGCGTGAAGGATTGAAGTAGCTGATGATGTGCTGCTCTGCTGATGCTGGCAGAGGTCTCTGGGAAAGAAAACACTTTGGCCCTGAGATTATTAGCTGGGAGGGTGGTTCTGATGTCTGCTGCCTCTGAGTGCCTGGCTGCTTCCTCCTCTGAGCCCATTTTATAGGGATAGATTGGAGCAGAGGGGAGGCTCAGGAAGCGGGACCGTTCCTGGCAGAGTTGTGCAGAGGGAGATGCTGAGGCAGTGGGGAAGGCTTTGCAGGAGCTACAGAAATAGGAGAAGTTCTTGAGCATCAGTAAAATGTGACAATGTTCAGGAGCAGGACACCCTGAAGCATTTGTGGCTGTGGGTAAGTCCATGCCATATCAGGTCCATCTTGAAGCATCTGTGGCCATGGTTGTGCCTGTGCTGCAGCAGGTATACCTCTGAAGGAGTTGTGGCCCAAGGGTAAGGCTGTGCTGGCGAAGGTGCACCTCAAAACGTCTGTAGAGAGAAGATTTGGGATAGCACAAAGTAAAAACCCCAGAGGTTTTAGAAACCTTCTGGGGAGCAAGTGGAGAAGATGTTGCTGAGTTCAGGGTAAACTCTTTGCCCTGAAAAACCCAGGCATCTCCTGGGGCACATTGACACTGCACAGGGTGGCCCAGCCACAGAACACTGGGTAGATCTCCCCGAGGAGAAGACAAGCCAACCTTTGTCCATCATGGGGGGCCAATGGCTGAAGGTGATCAGATGGTTACTGCTGATCTCCCCAAAAAGCAACGTGAAGTGTAACTGAGAGGGGTTGTAGGGCAGATTCCGAGTTGCGCTTCCACATGCTCTGGTTGCCAGAGGTGGGATTTGACTCTCAAAATGCTGTGTTTATTTTGAGCACTCTCTCTTGCTTCCCTAACTCAGAATTCAGTACAAACCAGTTCCTCAGCATGTCCTGTGTTTTATTAGGAACGGGAAATGTCACTCCTCCTCTTTTGTCTCTCCCTCAACCAGAGATGGTGAGCGGAAGACGTGACAAGGGAGTGACCCTGCTGGCCCCCTTCGGAGAAAGTAATCTTGTTTTTTCTTTGAGCAGCATTTGTTCCCTGCAGTACATGTTCCTGTCAATCAGCCCAGGAGGCCCTGGGAGACAGAAGGGGTGTTATCCAGACCTCTCTCTCTTTAAGCAGGGAACTGCTAACTGCAAAAGAACCCATATGTGATGCTTATCTTAAGGAAGGCTGGAATACTTAATAAGACATAACTGGTGCATGACCCTGTGCTGTGTTAATGCCTCTCTTTCCTTTTGACTGGAAATACAATGCAGCTGCTAGAATTTAATTTTGTATGTAGGTCTCTAAATCTAATTTGAATTCCACATGGAAACTTGGGTGCTTTGCAGTGCTTCAGCCCTCACTTATGTATTTTATTGCTGAAATCCTGGAGTTTTCCTGGGAACTTTCAATGCCTATCTCCTGAGCAAAGTACAAAGGTACTTTCATAGTTACACGTAGTCGGGGTTATACGTGGTCGTGCTGGAGGTTTGTGCCACAGCTCCAGGGTCTTCGTTTCAACCCGCAGTGTCTGGTCAGCGAACCTGTACTGTTTTTCACTGAGCTCTGCTGCCTGGCCTTACATGCTGCTCTTCCCATTTTCTTTTTATCCCCTTAAACAGAGTGTTCATTCTGTGACATACATCATCTGCTCAGCGAGTATTTTGAAGGTTCTGTATTAATATTTTACTGAGTTTTCTCTAATCTTATTTCTGAAAGACATGGCTTCTCCAAGGCTGCTTCTACCCCTTAGCAATCCATATTACGTTCAGTATTACAGAAAAGAGAAATTATCTTTTAAAAAGATGTGTTATTCACCAGTCCTTTCCTCCCCACCCTACGTTTCATTCTTCAGACTACCAGTGTTTCCATGTTACTTGACAAACGCTTCATGCCACAGCTTGGGATGTGATAGACAGTGTCATTTTAATTCAGAAGAGATTTTGGGAGTCAGATGGATCAAGCCATAGAAAGTACTGTGTGAATGTAAAATACAGCTGGGTTAATCTTTCTGTTTACATCTGAAAAAAGTACTAAAATAAAAGAGAATAGGTATATTTCTTAAGAGAAATGAGATATCAAGAATTTTCTTCAAAACGATATCAAATTAGGCGCATGTTTGTTCCCACTGAGCTTGACTATAAATTGGGAGATGATCAACAAACAAGATTTTATGCATTTCAAAGGTTTTGTCTCAATATCCCAAACTACAGGGGTGCAACTTACGTAAGCTGTTCCTTACCTCTGTTTCAGTGTGGAGTTTTCATATTCAATATACTATGGGTTTTTTTTTCTGGAACATCTGATTCTACTCGTGTTTGGTGAGAAATTAGAGTGCAGGTTCAATAGGGAATTGGATGCAAGACAGCTTCAAATACAGCCTCTCATGTATTTGAAAGGCAGCTATAATAGCTTAAAGTCACATAAAAACGGTGCTGGCCTCCATCACACAGGCTTTGCTGTATAATGCAGAGCCACAGTGATGTTTCCTAGTGGGAATGATCCATGCATCTGTTTTTTCTTGTATTCTAGCCTTTGGTCTAGTTCTTTTGTCTCTGAAATAGAGGATGGTAAGAAGATAAGAAGGTGATGATACAATATTCTTTGTCATTTAGCGTGAAGTCTTTGTAGAAACGTCATTGGAAGGAGGGAGGGAAAATGATTGCATCCTGCCACCTTGCAAAGAGTATGATGGTGTAACAGCCATTCCTTCCAAAGAGTATTTGGAGATTAAAGGCAATATTGAGCTGAAGTTCCCTACATAATATGGGAAGACTTAAAAGGCAAGGGAGTGAGGCACAAACTTCTTGAGCAGCTGGCTTGAAGTCAGCCTTCAGGGGCACGTGTATTTTGCTGTAGATGCAGTAAAGCTGGAGGCAGCAGATGTTAAATGTTGATGGGGATGGCAAGGAAGCGAGCGGAGTTTCCCAACACGGTTGTGTGTGATCCCCAAGTACTGGTGGCCCAAGAGAGCACAGTGAGGGCTGGAGGTTGTAGTCTGCACCCTGTGATGCACCATGTCTCCTGGACTGTGACCAAGTTCCTGTGCCTTGCAGGCTCCTGGGTGCTGGTAGGACCAAACTGTCTGTGGGTGTGTTCATGCTTGAGCCTTTAGCCTTCTGCAGAGTCCACTGGATTGAGGGGGGTGCAGCTCAAATCAGAGGCATTTCCCACAACAGAGGAGAAAAAAAATGCAGATGCATAGTTTTTGCTGTCCTCTTCTGAGCATGCTGCCAGGGCAGTGAGGTTTGCAATGACAAAAGGTGCTGGGGAGGAAGGAAGCAGAGTGACGGATGGAGGAGACCCGTGGAGAAGCATGAACAGTCTTTGCCCAACACCCTGCTGGGTTTTGGTTAAAAGTACCTATTGGTTCTCCTGGGCACTAGGATGTTACCCATGCTCATTTCTGCATCTTGACTGACTAGCAGCTGGGTTTACAGCTATCCTGTGAACAGCAGTGATCTTGTAGGTCATTGCTGGTTCACAGAAAGGGAAATCGGGCAAGGTCTATACCGAAGCTGCTTTGCTCCCAGTATCAACATAGAAAGGTAAAACATAGTACACAGAGAGCAAAATACCAGGTCACCAACAAAGGAAGGAGATCTTGGCAAGTAACACCAGTTGCAGTAGGGTGTGGGAGGGAGGCATTGAGTGAAGGCTTTACTCCTTGGCTGTTCCTTAGCAAAAAAAGCAACAGTGACGAGTTTCCTTGTTCCCAGGCTGAGGACCTCGAGCTGTTAGCTTTTTAGGAGGGTTTTGCTAGAAATAACTATCTTCTTTTGTGACCTAGCTAAGTCCAGAGACGATAGTGAGAAAGTCTTTTGGGTGGTTTAAATGATAAAATGCTAATAGTAGAGTAATTAAACGGTCTCTTATTTGTTCTCGACACCAGTCATTTATCCTGCTGATATTTCTGCCAGTTTGCTGGCGAGCTCATGTTGTACAACATTGGTGAAATGAGCTGCAGGCATGTGTTTGGCTGCCATTACCAGGAGTCTTGGCATGCCCACATGCAGAGCTGAGACCAGGGCTGATAAAATAGCTGCAAAACAGAGATGCAATAATTTCATGGAGAAGTTATTGGCACAGTAATCTTATTAAATCAGGTGAGGCCTGTTACATTCGATAATATAATTTGCCAAACGCATTTTACTTTGTTTTAAAATCACATTAAAACCCAGTGCTCTTTATTCTGAGCAGGGTGTGATACCAGCAACAGTTCCTCATCGCTGCATCTGCTGTCTCCTCGTGGTGTCAGGTCTCTCTCCCTACCTTCTCTCCCTGAGCATAGACAGATTCTTTAAAACGTACAATATCAAGCAGCCGTGCTCAGTCACCTTCTAGCTTGGTTCTTCAGTCACTTCTCTGCTTGTGGAGTTTCATTTCACTTGGCCTTTTTCTCTCTAACAGTGGATTTTGGCTGGGAACGGTTGTGTTCAGATGGTTAAGTAGCAACTGAGGGTAAATTAGCTGAAGGGGCTGTGGCTGCCACTGTCAAAATGATTCCAAAATAACTTTGTGGAGGAGACTGTCTGTCAGGTCAGACGAGAGGAGCGTCGTTTGGGTCTGCTTGGGGGGAACAGAGTTAGAAATTATAGTACATGCTGAATTAATAGAATAGCAATGCACTCTAAGTGCTGGTTTATATGCTCTCAGAGATGCATAATAAAAACTACGGTGACCACTCCTGAATATGCAGGATCAGCATTTGGGAAAGGGTCTGTTTGAAACCCTGCATTTTCCATGAGAATCGTCAGTATTTGCAATCAAATACTGTGGTTTCTTTGAGGTTAGTACAACAGGTTTTCTCTGGGAAGTCCTTGCTGACAGCGTGGTCCATAGCAAAGCGAGAGGAGAAAACTGGCCACCAGTTCTGCTGATGGTTTGGCTAATTGATGTGCTGCAGTTCTCCCTGGGTGGCACTGCCCGGAGCCCTGCTGCTCCCTTGCTCAGTGGCAGGAGGTGACTCTGCTCCTTTCCCGTGTTGCCAGACATGTAACTCCTGATCTTCTTTATTAACACTTATTGTAGGCAATTGTGCAGGGTCAGTGCTTGGTCAATCCGTTCAGCCTTTATGTATGGTGATTGCAAAACAGCTGAGGATGCCTGTCAGCCAGCAGAAGTTTTATTTCTGTGGATGGAAATAGCTAAAGATACGTTCAAGGAGATAATTGGGATCATTAAACTTTCCTATCATGGTGCCAGTTTCATCTATTGTATGGCTAAAAACATAAGCAGCATCAATGAACAAAACAAAAAATTCTATTTCTGTCCCAAATACACCAGCAGAAACACTGGTTCTGTAACATCAGAGTATGGGTCTGATCTTAACATCCTAGTTAGTGACCTTGGGAAGACCTGGTCTACTTCAAAATAACAGTGATGTTCTGAATGATGCCAAAATATATTATTTTTAGGCCAGATCAGCAGTTATCACTGCATAAAGTTATGTGATGTTGGGGATTAGTGGTCTGTTGGGTGAAGCACTGTGTGAACCGCTGCAAGTTGTTTGCCCTGATACCTGTGAGAGCTAGTGTCTCTGCCTCAGACTGTCTTGTCTGCAGAAAGGGTAGCGATATATGCATGAGGTGATTTAGGGAAGGGCAGTGCAGGATGCAAGGACAGGAAAGCGAGCGCATCGGTCTCCCTAAGGCTCCACGCCGTACCGGTGTGTCGCAGCAGAAGGGAATCTCTCTCCACTGTTGCGTGAAATTACTGGATGCCAGACATCAATCAAAAGTAAATCGCTCCTGTTCAAAGATGGAGAGTTCATAAGAATTGTTAATAACAACACTCCTGTGTAGAGGCGGCTTGGGGAGAGGTGTATGGGAGCACTTGTGGCTAGGTGAGGGAGCAGAGGAAAGGAAGAGATGGGCCTAGATGAGTCCTGCTGGGAAAGGAGTAAATGCCCATTCTTAGCATTAAATCAGATGTCACTGGAAGCCAGCAGGGACACACTGTTGGATGCGAAGTGTCCCATGCCAACAGGATCCCTACGGAAGGGAGCAGTGCTAGTACCACAGCCCACAGCAAGTATCAGCAAGGGCTGGGCTCGGACAAATTCACCCAGCCAAAAAGAATCAGCATGAAATGGGAACACGGCCTTCCAAACATGATGCTAGCTGTCTGCTGTGAAGCTGTTTTCAGGCTGTCATGATTCCTGCCTTAAGACAGAGCAAAATCCACCCCTCTGGTGTGAGGCAATGGGAGTTTTTTCCAACTGCCTCCGTGTCCTGGTGAGGCAAAGAGTGAGCTGGCTCTGCTGGGGAAGGTGAGACGGCAGGACCGGTCCTGTGCCTCGGTCACTTGCCTGCTCTGCTTTTCAGCATTGGAAACACCTGTGCTACTCTGGTTCTCCCAGATTGCAAGCCTGTAACCTCCAAGATAACCTCTAGCAACGTTTAGAGGAAGGTCAGCCTTTTTTAATCCTACCTCCTCTCCACACCCCCTCCTTCTTTCTGCTTCAGAAAAGGCTCTGGAGAGGACTAAGAGGGAAGGCAAGCAAGGGGGAAGTACAAGCTGTTGGAAATAATGTTAAAGCAAGAGTCAGACTTGCAGTAAGGTAACAAGATGGCAGGGAAGGTTGTGTCTGGGTTGTGGAGGGTTCTCAAAGTGCTGTGTGTAGTTCTGATACCCTGGGGTCATCAGCTGAGCGATCTCAGGACATGGGTGCAAGCAAGGAGCAAAGGCCACAGCCAGCCGCAGCCTCAGTGGGCATGCTGAGGTCTCCAGTCCTGGTGCCAAGCCTTAGGCCTGCGTCAAGGCTGGACTCATGCGGGGAAAGCATGAAAGACCAGCCAGGCTTTGAAATTAAGACTGAAGGCCTGAACAGGGTGGTGGAAGAGCATGTATCTCCAAAGGTAGACTGAAGGGAAAGAGTGCTGCAGAAGGGATGGAGACAAGGAGGATGTTTAGGGGTCTGGTGAATGTAAGTTACATACTGTGGGGTGTTGAGCAGATTCTAAAGGATTTGACTTTCAGAGCATTCTCTGAAAAGCCTGTGAGGAGAGCTGTGCATGAATGAGTCTGAACTCAGGGAAGTGCTGCAGCCACAGTGGCTGCTCAGGTCTTGGCTAGATAAATAGAGGAATGTCAAGATACTTTGGGGGATACCTTATCCTTCTATAGGGTAGCAGAAGGACCTCTGCTATATCCAAATCTGGGATCTGCACTATAAAAATGTGTTGGGAAGATCTCGGGAGTCATGTGGAAGGATGAAAAAGGTTTGGTGTACCCAGGGAAAGGGTCCCAGGTAATTTGATCCATTTCCTATGCACAGGAGCACAGTAAAACTGTGGGATTAAAGCAGATGCCATCGGCTGCATTTCTGAGAGTCAGGGCTGGAAGTGGACAAAGGTAGATATAATGCTGTTGGATAAGGGTCAAGTTTGAGTGGAGGGTACAGCTTTAGCGTAGCAACCACATAGCAACCACAGGCTGAGATCTCCTAGGGGTGTACGATGGATTGCATGGGAAGGGGTTAGTGATTGATTTTGGGCTCAGAGCCCATCGACCTCACATGGCTGGGCAGGTTTCAGACACCTGCACGGAAGTATCAGCATTACTGCTGAGTACAAAATCAAAATAGTGCAGTTAAATAACTGAGCTTTTTCTAGACTGGTTATTTAATTTTAGTCTGCAGCAAAGTTGTGGTGGGCTCTAAAAAGAAGCCCCGCAGGCAGGCAGATTGGAGCCACCTCCTGCTTTCCCGCAGCCGACAGCCTTTGCAATGGAAGTACCCGGGTTCAGAAGCAGGACTGGGACGCACAGAGCGCTCAGCACTGCGTGGTGCAGATGAAGGGATGCTGGCTTGCCACGCAAAGCTTGTTACAAACTCCCATCTGCTCAGAAGCAGAAGCTATAAGGTTTGTGTTGCACCAGTAATTATTTGTTATACACTTTAAAACATGAAATCCAGTCCAAATAGCATATATTTTTTTAGGATGTGTCATCGTACAGTCAAGAAAGCTGCCAGCAGCATAAACTTGAATGACTGCAGGATGATCGTGGTGGGGATGGGAGGTGATTACCTTCACTTCTGTGCCAGCCTTGCAAACCATCTCTTGCATGAAGTGTCCCCTGTACTGGTTTTGGAGGATGCCTGCAAGGAATACGGTTCCTGAAGGGCAGTGTCAGGTTTGTGCCAGGTTTCTGTTCGTCCTGGTGTGGGGATGGTGGATTGTGCCGACACAGCCAGTCACTCTGCAAGCAGGCATCGCCCCTGCTGCCTCTGCCTCGGTGCTGACAGCTGCCCTTGCCTGCGTTTTTAGCTGGAAAGGAAAAATAAATACATGTAAAGAGAAGGCTTTTTTTGCTTTGCCCATTTTGCCCTCCCCACACCTCAGTACTTGTCCCCTCTTCAGCTGGTGTATGCTCACATGAGGCAGCATCTTGCAGAGCTGGCTGCTTTCTAACCCGCTCCATTCATTTTATCTGCAGTGGAAACCACACATCTGGCGCAGCTGGGAGGTGTTCGGCCGGGTGTGAAAATGGCTTCAGAGGAGATGGGAGAGGATTGCTGGTTTTCTCCCAGTGGAATACAGAAGAAGCAATCTCATATATCTCAGTTTTCAGCAAACGCATCCCGCGGAGCGAGCCTGCATGCAGTTTGTAACGTAGGCAGATTTGGGATGAATGAAGCATTTTTCAGATTTACAGGCAACTAGTTGGGTTGTTCCAGCAATATTTTACCTTCCACTCTAAACTCCCCCCCCAAAAGAGTGAGAGACGGGATTCGAGATGGATCTAAGCAATTTAGAAACAGAACAGTTTAAGGGGTTTAGATTGCAAAACATGTAGTAAGAGCTGTCTGAAAAGGAATGCTTCCTGAGGGGGTGGGATCTGTTGTGGATTTTGCTCAGCCTATAAGCCAGATGATTCAGATATTCCCTCAACTTTCACGCAAGGTCACACCATGATCCTCAGTTGATTCCCTTGCATCTGCAAAGCAGCACAGGCAGGTATCTGAGCATCTCCCAGCTGTACCAGTTCCCAGCAAGAGCTCTCTCGCTCTCCTCCACCTTCCTTAAGAGCTCACAGCATTTGGGCTCTTGGGAAGCTGCTTTTTCCTGTTGTTTTTCCCTATGACCCCAGGTGGAAGGAGAGATGGCCACAGAGGGAGCTGCTCTTGTGCAAAGGGAGCAATCTGACCCCGTGGGTGGTTGTGTGCATACATTATTTTTTCCAGTGCCCTGAGCACTGATTTCTTCCCCTTGATTTCCATAGGTCTTCTTTAACAAGCTACTTAGTAATTAAAACAGAGGGGCAAGTGTTTCAGCTGTGTGTTCCATACATGTGTGTTCCTGTGGTTTTATAGCCAGTAGCATCTGATGCTACCTTCATTGGCAGTAAGAGGGTGGCTCTGGCAGCACAGTTTTGACCTGGTTGCAGAGTAGAATGAAGAAAAAACCCCAAAAAAACCTGAATCCCATGAGAACACATCAAGCATTGCTTTTCTCTTTAATCTCTTAATTGATGTTTTCTCTTAGTTTCTCAAAAGAACCACAACTGACACCTGAGATGGGCAGGTACTGATGCTGCAAGCCTGCAGCCACGGTTGCACTCAGGTTCACAGCTGGATTCCAGCTGCATATTCTGCACTCTTGCATGGCCTTTCTGCCCATGAAGTGCATTGCCCTTGGTGAAAGCTTAAAGGGAAGACTGAGGGTAGAATACAGATGAAATGGGATCAGAGAGCAGGTTATAACCTTATTTTTGCAATGCACTGCCATTCAGAAAGCACCAAGAGACCTCAACAATAGCAGAGACTATAGTGCTGTACTCTCTGAGCGTCCAATATATTTTTCTAACTCTGTAAGCAAAAGCCTTCTGCCCTGGTAACAATTTCAAAGGAAGGAGGTCATGCCTTGCTGAATGTAGTTCAAAATAAACTGCATTTTCTCAAAAAGCAGATGAGAGTGCTCCTTGCAGAGGAGCTGACTGGAAGAGTTACTGTGCAGCTACAATGAGGCCTGACCCACCACCCAACCCATGTCCCATCCTCAGATCCATCATCTTTTCACAGAACGGCTGTGGAAGACTGTGCCACCTATTTAAGCCCTGTTCTTGCCTACCCTCCCGGGGCAGGCTGCCCCTCCAGCACAAACCATCCAGGATTTGGGGTGGTGTGTGCTTCTCTTTCTTCTCCAGTTGTGTTGCATCCTGGCACGTGCCAAAGCTGAGGTGGTCCAGCCTGGTTTGGGATGAAGGTGGTGGGTAACTAGTGTTTTATTTGGCTTTAAATGCAAAGACAACAGTCAGTGAAACAGTGTGCAAAACAGCTCTCAACCCAATGGGGACAGAAAGCAAGATGTTGGGGTTCGTGGTGTCACACGTGGTGTCTGCCAAGAGCCTGGGATCGACCAGCGTGAGGCTGCAGACAGGGATTGAAAATGCTCAACCAGCAAACTGGCTCCATTCGCCATCTTGTGGTGATCGCTGTCTGGGGGGTGCAGGGTGTGCAGGGCGGTGGACAGACGGACACCCCGTCCCTCCCCTCCATCCGGAGCAGACCTGGAGACAAACAGCTCCCCTGTACCCTCCGGCATAGCTCAAAAGCTCCATAGAATAATATTCCATGTGGAGAAGGGTGTTAATGACAGGGAACGTGATTGACTGCCTTTTTCTGTTGCTGCTGCGTTGTCTCTGTTTCAATCAGCTCACATTAACCGCAGTTATATTTAACGCTGTCTGTCTACACGGCTGAATTTTTAGATTGTTAATTTTCAATTGCAAATCACTTAATTATGTCTGACTTTTTATAAATATTTGTAACGTGAGTTAATATTTTCTATTACACGGGATACGTGTTCTGGAAAAAAAAAACCCTGATTGTTCTTGCTGCTGTGCAGCGGGTCTGGTGGGAGCTGCTGAAGCCTCGCTGCTCTCTTATCTAGAGGCCGTTGCCTTTTACAGCTGATGCATCAGAAATCGAGGTGTGTAGCTGGCTGGCTCTACGGGTGACAGTTGGGAAAGCCATTAGGGTTCATTTGGCTCCCTGACAAGAAGAAAAGAAAATGTTTATTGTCCGCAGCGTGATAACACGGTGAAGACTCAATGCTCACGACGCTGCACGTATGTGTTACTGCATACGGGATGTGGAGACTGATGGCTTTTAGTCTAGGAGGAGTTTTAAACTGTCCTATTTTCAGGGACTTTGAACCCCAGAACTCCAAAAGCTTGTCTTCATCCTCACAGTGGGTGGCCATTGCCCATCCTCCCCAGCAGCCTTGTGTGCTGTCTGTGCCCGGCAGACACGGATGTTTGTCTTGGTGAGTCTCTTACAGGATTTGTGTAGCGAAGGTTGACAGACTGAACGTCTCAGTGTGGTACCTGCCTGGCTCTCAGCTGTGGCTCTTCCCATCACAGATGCTCTGAGTGAGGGCAGGGAGCCAGGGGAGCGCCTCTCCCCGCACCTCAGAGGCCATTCTACAGAGCTGCATGGGACCCTTGTCCTGCACACAGCTCCAACAGTGCTGGAGGCACCCGTGACTCACCAGCATATGGCAGCAGGGAAGGAGGGAAGTGTAAAGCGTGTGGAGACCTTTGTGGGTCACAGCTGTGGGGGTGTATGTCCCCAGAGAACAATGCCTGTGCTGCTGCGGGTGGTGTGACTGCAGCAGGTCTGGCTGCAGCACCTGGTGAGCATCCACACAGCTTGCTCAGACGATGCAAGGGTTGTTGGGGGTCAGTCAGGTGCACACTCAGGGTGGGACGATGCAATACCTGCTGTGTGTCCCAGCGTCACAACTGCCAGGGTTTGAGCTGGTTAGAGCAAAGCAGGCAGCAGGCTGGGAGTGGCAGCGCTGTGCTCCCTGTCCGAGGGAGGTGGGGTGTCCTGCCACTGCGCAGGAGCTGCTGCTTCTTCCAGACTGAAGCATCTTCTTCTGTAGTTGTTGTAGTATCTGTATACATAAATTATTTATCCTACACAGAATATGGACACATGACAGCGTTTTTCATATTGCTTAGATGGCTTGCTAGGCTGGCTATCCTCACCAGTTAGGTAACGAGGGTGGTGTACCCCATGGGAGGACTTGCCCCATCTGCTAAGATCTGCCCCCGCATGGTACCTTGTGCTCAGCTCCTGCTCTCACCTTATGGACTGGCTGCTCGGGAGAACATCACATTTTTGCTCCCTGTGTTTGTCTTGTCACAGCTATGCCTCTCACTGCTTTTCTGCGTCTACTTCAATTCTTCTCACATCCTTGATCTTAGTGCAGGTGCCAGAGCATCTCGCAGGAGTATCGCGTGGCGTTAAATCCCACACGACAGCTTGTGGCCCCATGTGGCCCTTCTCAGCAGTGCTGTACATCCATTTTGTGCCACTGGTTCTCCTGGGGCAGAAGAGGTCCTGTTGTGGAGGGCATCAGGCAGGAAAAGAAGTGGCAGATGTTTCCGGTTAGTGGAACTAGTGTTCCAGTCTCTGCTCCTCATGGGTTTTTTCCATATTGTTGAATGCTGATTATTTTAAGAAGAAGTGGCTTTTCCAGCATGCAGTGGTGAATTGAATAGGATCTATATGGCTATAAGGATATTGCTTCTGTTTAAAACCAGGAAATGCCCCCCAAGGTAACTTTCTCTGAAACCTTTCAATGACTCGAGTACAGCTGTCAGGGCACTGCTCTAAGGCAGGCGAGGGACCAACAATTTAATAGCAATTTAGCATAATAATAATTATTATTAATCCTTAATATTTGTTGTTGGTATGTATTGGCTGAAGGGAGTTAGAGATGTGGTATTTCGGCTCTGGATTTTGATAAATTGGTAACAGTCAGTGAAGTGTGTTAGGTGCAACCCAGAGGTACTGAAAACAGCTGGGTCTGGTGTGAAGGGCAACTCCCATGCAGATCGCCGCTGCTCTAGGAAAGGGGTTGAATGGCAACCTGCACAGAGATTTCTGGAGAAGTGTGGTCCTGGTCACAGGTAGGACCAGCAACTTTGGCTCCCTTAGGATGCTGTCCCTTAGAACATGTAGCGACCTCTTTGGAGGCTGAAGATTTGCTGCTCAGAGGCTTAAGTCTCCTAACTGCTTTCTCTCTGACCTTGTGAGAAAGCTTGCTGTAGCAAACCAGTGTAAAACGCATCAGCCTGTTCAGGAGAATGGTCTCTTTAGGTCTCTGGCTGTGATAAATCTAAACTTCACAAATACCAAAATGAACTGTAATGGGCAGCACTGCGATTTTTCTGTCTCCGTCCTTGAAAAAGAGGGAGCTGTAACCTTCCCTCTATATTCCCACTCCTCCTTTTCTGCTGATACCTGTTTGTTTGGCATGAAGTGGGAATCAAAGTCTAGCTCTTTGTGGTTAGAATCTGCTTTGGCAGTTCCTAGCTCAGAGCTTCTGCAGAAGAACATCTGTCACCGGGCTACTGCAAGAACCAGTGTTGCAATTTGAACTCCAAGCTATGTGCCAACATTTGGACAACAGCTGTCCAACTTCAAGCTACACCTCTGCAGCAGGCAAGTTTCTTTCTGAATAAGGCTTTTCTTTCAATTTAATGAGTAAAGGCGGTCATCATTTACATGATGATCTGTAATTTTTGTTATCTGTATGTTCAGCCATACCATCTTCCCTACCAAGAATGGTGCTGGCTACAGTGGAGCAACTTGAGCCTCTGTTTTACCACCTGGTTTCAGCCCCGTTAATGTCTTGTGTCAACCTGGAAGCCAGTTAGGGAATTTTAAGTTTATAGCTTAAGCCTGATCCTCAAGCTGTCCTCAGAGCTGATAACAAAGCATGCTCAGGCAAGGACCTAGTTATGCAGAGACCTCTGTGGGAGGGTACTCATGGCTTGGCCAGGGAACCCAACACCTCTGGTTCAAAAGGGTTTCTCCCTGCAGGAGCAGGGTTCCTTGTGGGATACCTTCTCATCCCCAAGTACCCATCTCTGCTGACCATCAGCAAGTAGGGCTTTGGTTTGAAATGTGTAAATAGACCATGATGCTCTGAAGCCCATCAGAAGCTCCTTCCTCATGTGTGGAAGGCTTTCAGTCGCTACAGCCACAGAAGCTGGCTGAAAAGTCACCCGATGGATGAAAGAGCAAGCAAAATCTGAGCTTCCTGCTTGAGACAACAGGAATTGAGAACTCTGCCCTGAGCACATTTCAGCACTGGGGGGAGTTTTAAAGATGGCATAAGTTTCTGTGCAACGCCATTGCCCTGGCCATTGTGTATACACTGTCAGAGATGCTCCCACATCTTACCACATCACCTTAAATCTGCTGAGTGACCATGTACTGCAGCTCTGCTGGAGCAAGTCCTCATGCAGGTGACTTAAGTTTCAAAGGCCAAAGCCCATTTAAAGTTGTGACAATTGTATTAAATACATCAAAAGATGAGGATTTGAGGATATGTGGATCTTTCTTCTGTTGTGTTTGGGGTGGGTGGACTGCAGCTAATTCTAGTTGTAAAAATCACTTGGAACTGAGTAATAGTTTATTGTTGTGCATTGGAAATTCAAGTGGTTCTCTTCCTGTTAAGTGATTTGAAATTCAATGTATGCTAACCTGTAAGGAAACATAAACAAGCTGACTGTGGTGATCTACCTCCAGCTGCATCAGCCAGACACAGCTCCAGTTTCTTTTGGGTGCTGTAGCTCAGAGCAGGCTGCTTGTATGACTGCAAGCATCCTTATGCAATGCCATAAGAAGAGAGTATTAAGGCATGTTCAGAGTCAAAGCCTCTGCATAGCTTAGTTTTTAAGCCCTTTCAGTGTCGTACACCTCGTGGATGATCTTGCAGAGGGATTTGCAGGGTTCAGAAGTTCTCTGGCCACAGATGGAAAGGATGTGCCTTTCGAGTGGAGGTACTCTGCCATCCCTTTTTTTTAACAGAATCACAGAATCACAGAATTATCAAGGTTGGAAAAGACCTAGAAGATCATCCAGTCCAACCATTCACCTATTACTACTAGCTCCCACTAAACCATATCCCTCAATACAACATCCAGTCTTTCCTTGAACACCCCCAGGGTTGGTGACTCCACCACCTCCCTGGGCAGTGCATTCCAGTGCCTGACTACCCTTTCTGAGAAGTAGTGCTTCCTAATGTCGTGCCTGAATCTCCCCTGGCGCAGCTTGCTACCATTCCCTCTAGTTCTGTCACTGCCTACACGGGAGAAGAGGCCGACCCCCAGCTCACTACAACCTCCCTTCAGGAAGTTATAGAGAGCTATAAGGTCTCCCCTAAGCCTCCTCTTCTCCAGGCTGAACAATCCCAGCTTCCTCAGACGCTCCTCGTAAGGCCTGTGTTCCAGACCCCTCACCAGCTTAGTAGCCCTCCTCTGAACGCGTTCCAGAGCCTCAATGTCTTTCCTGTAGTGAGGGGCCCAAAACTGAACACAGTACTCGAGATGCGGCCTCACAAGTGCTGAGTACAGGGGGACAATTACCTCCCTGCTCCTACTAGTAACACTATTTTTGATGCAAGCCAGGATGCCGTTGGCCTTCTTGGCCACCCGCGCACACTGTCGGCTCATGTTCAGCCGTGCATCAATCAGTACCCCCAGGTCCATTTCCTCCACACAGTCCTCCAGCCACTCCGCCCCAAGCCTATAGCGCTGCCTGGGGTTGTTGTGGCCAAAGTGCAGGACTCGGCATTTGCTCTTGTTGAACCTCATGCCATTGGCTTCAGCCCAGCTCTCCAGCCTGTCCAGATCCCTCTGTAGGGCCTCGCTACCCCCAGGCAGATCCACACTCCCAGCCAATTTAGTGTCATCTGCAAACTTACTGAGGGTGCACTCAATGCCCTCATCTAGGTCATCAATAAAGATATTGAAGAGGACAGGCCCCAGCACCGACCCCTGGGGAACACCACTCGTGACCGGTCGCCAGCTGGATTTAACTCCATTTACTACCACTCTCTGAGCCCGGCCCTCCAGCCAGCTCCTTACCCAGCCGAGGGTGTACCCATCCAAGCCACGGGCTGCCAGCTTCTGCAGGAGAATACTGTGGGAGACAGTGTCAAAGGCTTTGCTGAAGTCTAGGTAGACCACATCAACAGCCTTTCCCTCATCCAGCAGATGGGTCACTAGATCATAGAAGGAGATCAGGTTGGTCAAACAGGACCTGCCCTTCATGAACCCATGCTGGCTAGGCCTGATCCCCCGGCCATCCCGCACATACCGCATGATCTCCCTCAAGACCATCTGTTCCATAACCTTCCCTGGAACCGAGGTCAGGCTAACAGGCCTGTAGCTTGCAAAACCTTTGCAAAGGCAGGCAGTGCTTTTTCTTCCCCTCCCCATTTTGCTGAGTCTGTTTTTTCATTTACTTCCACTTACCATTACTCATAAATCTGGAGGTATCTTTGCACAACCTGCTGGAAAGCTGCGTGCCGGGTTTGCTTGTCTCAGCTTTCCTCAGCCCTGTGGTGCAACCTGCAGCTGGGTGAAGTTGGTAGGGGGGTTGGTACCTCAGGTGGTGGAAGGGGATGGTCACTTTTCCCACATAGGACCCATGTCAAGCACCCTGCTGCCCATGCCACGCCACCGACACATGCAGGCTGATTCGAGAGCACTCTGCAGACAAGCAGTAGGTACCCAAGGGTGCTGCTGGCAGCACTGAGAAGGGTGTGAGAAACCTCTCCCCGCTCGTGCTCCTCTGAAATATCTTGGAAATAGGCTCAGCCTGTGGTATAAACAGCTTTCTGCCAGGCAGCATTCAGGCTGGAGTTAATTCGAGGGTGGATCTCTTGACTTCGCCCGGTGAAGGGGGCGCGTTTGCCGATGGATGTGATGTGTGAGCGCCTGCGCAGCCCAGGCTGGTGCGGCACAGAGATGTATTGTGGTGTTATAAGATTGAGCGCTTGGGTGAGGAGGGGCTACTGTACATCCCAGGGAATATTTTTGCCAAGGAGTCTAACACAACCGTAGAGCTTGTGAACCATGAAATAAGATTTCTCTTAGAGAGGAAAGCATCAGCCCTTACTGAATTATCCACGTTGTTTCTGCTGTTTTAAATCACCCCCAGGACCCCCTGACTGCTCCCTCATGGCAGCAGCGGTTCACTCGATAATCCAGGAGCTTGCTGGGATAACGGGAGCAGGCACCCATCCGCAGCAAACGACTGACAATGTGCAGCTGCAGCTGGAAGTGACTGAATTCCCACACCAGGGACAATTTTACATGGGAGCAAAATGGTGGGGGGGATTCTCCAGGAGAAGAGGGTGCGTCTCCTTTTGGGATGCTGGAGCCCTGAGGCTGTACGAGGCGCTGGGACCAGTGGGAGGGAAAAAGAAAAATTTGGTTAAATAATAAATTGGGACTGTAATTCCTTGAACTAAGGGGAATTTCACAGTGTGCTAGTAATACTCTGTGACTCTGAGCCTGAGGACTGACGTGGGGAAGTCTGACTGGCTACAGGAGAGGGAGCTTGGAGCATCCCTGTCACACAGCAGGAGAGCGGTTCTCCTGGGGTGCATGGGGGTAGCACAGCGTGTGTACGGAGGGCACACATGCTGGTTCCCTCTTGCTCTTCCACAATCCTCTCTCCAGCTGCATGAGTGAGATGCTGAATCCACACATGTTCTGTGCTGATGCTACTGGTTTTGCTGACGCAGGGAGGTGTGTAACATGGGAAGCTGTCCTTGCTTCTTCTTCCTCGCCCTGTTTCACGTCTCAAGGCAGCTAGTGGTCCTTGGGTTGCAGTGTGCTGTGCAGAAGACTAGCATGTTGCCCAAGACATTAGTGACATCTTAGTGTCACTCATGTTCCTAATTGAGAAGGAAGGTCAGCATCCCACCCACGGCCCAGGGAAGGAGTGTTCACATTCTCTGCTTTCTGCTCCAGAGACATGGGCAAAGGTTGAGTGAGGCCTGGAGACAGGGCTGCCTGCCTCACTCAGCCCTTTCCACTCATATTTACTGGTAATGGGAAGAGGATGTTACAGATGATCTGTAATGGTGGCACAGAGAGTGTCTTAGTGTGTGGTTCACGGTGCCACTCTGTCCTGTCTCACAGCACCTTATTTTCTAGACCATGGCTTTCAGGTAAGAAACAGAGGGCTCCTGTGCAGTGAATCACTTTGGGGCCATGTGCTTCTTTCGACTGGAGCACTCCATGGTGCTGATGCCACAAGTTGTGAGTACGCCTGGACTGATAGGTTAATTATTAATTGATGGGGATTTATGAATTTTTCAGTATTTTCTCATTGTGCATCTCAAATCGAAGCCACCTTTTATGAGACAAAGATCCCTCCTGAAGCC
Organism: Porphyrio hochstetteri; assembly: GCA_020800305.1. Taxonomy (NCBI): domain Eukaryota; kingdom Metazoa; phylum Chordata; class Aves; order Gruiformes; family Rallidae; genus Porphyrio; species Porphyrio hochstetteri. Next base: position 10,188,279 of record CM036916.1, on the reverse strand, counting down.
CTACATCAAAGCTGCAAAATTGTCACCCATATTGTGATCTTGTTCAGCCTTCACATGCAGCATGTTTCCTTTGAAATACTTAATCAACCGTTTGCTGAGGTACAGAACTCCCAGCGTGTCGAAGGATGAAGGCTTTGAAACTCTCTCTTCTATGCTTTTGGCACCTATAGCCGTATGCGACACAGGTATTTGGCTGCATTAATTGTTTTGGGAGGATCAGAACCCCATTGCAAATGGTTTCTCCTCTGCAGGAGCATGGGGGAGGATGGCTGGGTTCGCCACCGCATTGTAACTCTTCTCCATCGGAGGGGAGATGTGTTCAGACAGCCCTGTTATGCTTCAGGAACAGGGACATTGTGACACTTACCACTCTTGCAAAGAAGTGGAGATCAGAATTAGCAGTGACTGGCAGGGAGGGATGAAGCTGTTAAATGGTCCCAGTGGTTTCTGTGCTGGGGCTGACAGCAATTACATCGACAATACCTGTCATGTCCATGGAGTGTGGCGTAAATGCCAGGCTGATCATCGAAAGTTGTATCTGAATGTTGCATCCTGTCATTATAAATCCTTGTCGCTTACAACAACGTTATTTCCACCAGTGCTGAGCTCAGAGTGTGGATGATCCCGTGTTGTGTTTAACTCACCCGTGCCTGTTGGGAGTGTGCCCCATCACTGCACCTATGGTGGCACAGCTGGGTCCACTCTCTCTCACCGATGGGCTGAGTGATGCATTCAGTGTGTCATCTCACCTGTGCTGCTGGCATCGTCTCGCTGTGGCTGATGGCACAGGGGCTGCACTCTGATCAGTGCCTGGGCAGGTGGGTCGGTTTGAGGTGTTAAACTGCATGGAGTGGCTTTGGGCATCATGACGAAGGGAAGAGGAGGGCAACCTGCACCGCCCTGGTATCACATTCGGAGCCAATGCTGTGATCGTCACGGTTTGGCTCCAAGCTGTGATAAACTGAAAGTGGAGCTTTAACTATATAACACATTAACTCCAAAACCGTGGGAATTTAATGTATTTCTTAACACCATTAATGTCCTTGAACTGCCTCCAGCATTTTCAGGGTTAGTGGAGATGAGCCTGGGCTCCTGGCTTTAAAAATTGATAAGGCTTAGGTTGGGCGATATGTGAGAGGTGTCTGACACAGCTACCAAATAGTTTAGGTGTGGATTTGGTGGCACTTCTTATGACTAAATGAGGTTGCTTTGTTTGCCTTTCACAGGTGTAGAGAGAGGTCTTGCATCCTTCCAGGACTGGACAAGGAAAAGTCCTGCAGTGTATTTTTTTTGGGGCCATGGAAGCAAAAGGTTGCTTCTGCAGACTAGCAGCTGGCGCTTACTGGTGATTAAAACTGCCAAACTCGTACAATGAACATTTTTAACCTCTTTCTTTCAATTACTAGTGCCCACTAAAAATAATTCCTTATTAGCAGTTTAGACCTAAAAAACCCCCCATCTTCTGCAAAATCTTTTCCTTGCAGTTGAACAGTCACCAGGGGTTAGAGCGGGTGCATGCCCTGCAATGCCTTCAGCGCTGGCTGGCTGCCATGCTGGGAAATTTTGGGTTCCACTCAGAACCTGATCTTCATAATGTTTTTTATTTTTATGCTTTTACTTTAGCAACTGGTAACGCCAACGTAGATAATCTCTGCAGGGCAAGCGGAGAGAGCTAATGTCCTGTGCGGGTAGATGTATGAAAACATCTAATTTACCAGCAGGCAGTGGGGTAATGATCAGTTGAGAATTGCAAATTATGTACGTCATATATTTGTGGCATGCTGCTGAAGAAAAAGCCCAGTGCATATGACAAATCATATATATGCTGAAATTTATAATACGTTTCACATATAATTGACTGGGGCAACCTTATGATTTATATCTTTGCTTTATTCATAGCACGCCCATAACACAGTCATAATGCAGAACGAAACTAATTCAATTTCTCTTTGACTTTGTAAATCATTTATGTATTTGGCTGTCAAGTATTTGAATATAAAGTGGGCATACATACAGCAGAAAATGAATAGCTGATTCCCTAGTTAAGAAATTGAGTTTAAATGATGTTAGGTTCTGTGTTGCCTTACGTGGATGTTGTCTTGCTTAGACAGCATGTGCCCCTTGCCTTGTTTCACAAGCAAAGTGTATTTTATGGGGACCAGCATTACTCTCCTAATGGCCCTATATAGTGTTATGGCTGTGTAAAACGTACTCAGCTTGCTCTGATGACAACAGGAGCCCTTCCCAGGCTCAGGAGCAGTAAGTGCTGCTGCTCCCTGTCCTGAGAGGTCTGCTGGAACGTGCCAGGAGGACATGAAAGGAGGGCAGAAGAAAATGTTCTGTTGGCCACGACAGCAGCCCTGAAGATCAGTGTTTGCAGTGGAACTACCATGCAGAGCCATTGAAATTACAGCCTGGAAAGACTTTTTTTTTTCCCCTTTAAATACCAGATTACCTGGCTTGGCATCACTAGTTAACCTTGGGAAGCACAGCAGCATCTAGCCTTCAAAAAGAATACCTTACCCACGCAACAGCAACTGAGGAGGCTGCCTTGGGTGCTTGCTGTTTCCTAAAAAAAATAATCTTCTGCAGTCAGATCCTTGCTTGATGTGGTTTTTGACACCTGTAGCATCATTGGAAAACATCTGCAAAATCAAGATAGTGCAGAAAGTGTGAGGCAGCTTGCTGGCTCATTATCATACTGCAAAAACAGCTCTCCTCCACAGCAGCACCCTTGATTTCTAAATTTAGTGTGTGAGTTATTTTGGGTAGTGTGTGATTAACCTCAATTACTGTAGCTGGGATGGAATTCAAATCATGCCCCCTCTTTTCAGAGATGCAAAGAAATGGAAATCTGGGACTGCACATTCCCTGCCCTTAGAGAAGCAGCTCTGAGAGATGTGCTTGCACATCCCCAGAGGTCAGCTGTGTGATGCATTTCGTCAGGGAGATATTACTGGGGGCAGCTGATCCCAAAAGGTGCTGGTGGTCCGGGGCTCTCTACTGGTTATGGGATCAGAGTACAATGATGAAGGCAGCAGGTGTGAATGAAACCTGGTGGCCACAGCAGAGATCACTGAAGCTTCAGTGGATCATGGTCAGCACACTTTGCAGTTTTTCTGCTTTAGTTAAATCTGTAACAGAGGCTGTCAGAGACTGATAAAAATATACTTTCCCTTAATCTGAGCCGTAATGGATGTTGGCTCTCTGGAAAATCATTGGTGGTGAAGCGATAAGCAAACGTGCACGTGCATGCAGATGTATGTGAGCGTGTGTGGGAGAGGGGAGATGCAGGATGCACAGGCAGACGGGTGAGAAGATGCTGTGGGAAGCAGCATATCCCAGCCCATCCAGGGAGCACCGACAGACGAGCTCGTTGTTCGTCAGGCTGCAGATTGAAACTTTTCTTGTTGCTGGAGCTGTAACTTTCCAGACTGCACTGCACCAGTCAGGCCTTTCTGTCAAGCTATTTGTCTCCAGAGGAGGATAAAACCCAGGGAGGTGGTTAGCACACCCCCAAGCCAGCGAATAAAGCTCATTTATGTGTAGCAGTCGGCGGGAGAGCTAACGTACAGCAGCTTGTGGCAATTGCATTTGCTGGTAGACAGAAGGGGCCCGTGCTTTGAAAACAGAGGCGGCATTTGGATGGAGCAGCCATCCCTCCTGCCTGAAGTCACATTTACGTGGTGAGCCATAACCATGAGGTTCTGCAGCAGGCTGACCTTGGGCTTGTGCCTCATGGTGGAGCAGCACCGTGACCTCCCTGCTGCTGCGTGTTTCTAACCTTTTGCCATGGCCAAAACAACCTGAGTCTGAAGAGGAGTTAAGCCTGGAAAACAGCTATAAACATGCCACCTCATTACATCAGCTATTGACTCCTTTGGCAGCTAGGCTTGATTTTGGGCTTTTCTGTGGTAGTGTGTAATTTATGCCTGTGTATTCCCACTAAAAAACCCAACCAAGCCCTCCCGATGTTGCGGTCACGCCGTGTCTTCCGTGGCTGCTGTAATTGCTTGCTTAGCTGGCAGAAACAACGTTTTACCCTTGGAAGGTATTTCAGGGCCAGGCACGTGCCAAACACTGAACCACAGGCCTGTGGGCAATGTGCTGGGGAAATAAAAAACCTCGGCTGAAGGCTGCAGGAAAACGGCTTATGTGAATCAGGTGGTAACACAGGGCTGCAGCAATATGGAGGAAAACAGAAAGGAAATAAGCAAATACTACAGCAAAACAGTGTCTTCCCAGTCCTGTGGTTTCATCTGTCTTGGGACCTGGTGAATATGGTGTGTGTCCTTTGGGGGAGGGGGGGCTCTGTCCCGAAGCAGGGCCCGTCACCTCTCCCTCTAAGCTATACTTACTTAATTGATGAGGTAATACAGATGGTCAGCCTGAGGAACTGAGCTGCTTGTAAAGGTGCTGCATTTTCACTGTGATTTGCTTTCTGTTTTCATACAGCTGGACAACCCAGATGAGCAAGCAGCACAGATCAGACGTGAGTTGGATGGACGTCTTCAGATGGCAGAGCAGATTGCCAAGGTAAAAAAAGAAAAAAGGTTCCTTCTGTATTAACAAGCTCTTCATATAGAAGTACCTAAGTAGCTTGGTGCAGCCCCCAGGTCCTGTCCTTCCCTTGCAGGTTTCTTTTCCCAGCAATCACCATTTTAAAATGACCAGATTTTTAACAACAAACAAATCAAGTACAGATAAGCTGTTGTGATGTGCATTCTTGGAATGTCCTGATGAGTTGGGGCAGTTTAGGTGCCTGCAAAGTTCCTTACATGCATCCTCAGCAGTGGGGAAGAAATTGCCTTGAAGTGCTTCAGCTAGTTCTGCAAGTGCAGGTCTGAGCCCTCTTCGTCAGACTTCAGTGTGAGGCAATAAGGTGGTTGATGGCATGTATAAAGGAACCAGGAAGTGCCCTAGAAGTGTTTATGCCATTTGTAAAAGTACTCAGGATATGGTCTCCCAGACATGTTCATGATTTGCATGGGAGCAGCCAGGCTCCGTACAGCCATCACTGCTGTCTGGAGCAGCAGACACAGGACCTCCAGTTTTTGTAACCAAGCACCCAGCTAAGCTCCCCAGAGATGCTTCTGTAAGAAGACACCTCCAGAGGAGCTAATCACACCCTCACACTGCAGATGCAGATTTAGGTGGCCTCAGATGGACAGTAAATGGAGGGAAACTCTGGATCCTGTTGACATCAGTATGGCAGAGATTTTGTCCTTACCTCTAATCAGATGCTCCGAGTCACATATAAAGCCCTAATGGGGCTAAAGTCATTGGGAATGATTTATCTGGCTCTTCTTGATAATCAAGAAACCATTACTAGAAGAAAAAGGTCTAATCAGAGCTCAGGTTAGGGACCAGCCTTTCAACAGCAGCCCTCCTGGCACCAAGCTGTGCCAAATGGTGGGGTTTTATGAGAAAGGTAATACCAGAGCTGTTTGGGACCACGCTGAGAACCCTGGGTGTGAAAAGCAGAGCACATTCAGTTATGGCCAGGCTTTAGCAAGGATGCCAGTGCATCTGCGCAGTGGCTCCTCACTAACGTGTCTGGTAAGCAGCTGCTGCCTCGCATCTTTGAGGAGCAAGGGTCTGGCTTTTTCCCACTTCACTGATAAAAATAGCAAGGGGGGACAGGGACCACGTGGGCAAACGATGGCACAGCAAAGCAGCAAGCAGTCTGCAGCTCTGGTATTCAGCATTTGGCCCTTTGCCATTTTATTGTCAAGAAAACCTACATAATTTTTTTTATTTGCAGCAAAATACAAGCCCCTGCCTGGAGCACTGCCACCCAGTTCTGGGATGGGTAGCCAGGCACTGGGTGCCAGACTGAGATTGCCTGGTTTTGCTGTTTCATTTCCTCCTCGTGGTGTGTGAGGCACAACAATACACCTGGTTCAATAGCAGCCAGCATAGGCTGCATCTTCATGAATTACTTTTTGCAAACGAGGGTTTGCCATTTCCATTCCTCCCCTGAGGACACTGAAAACAAACCATGTCACTGCTGGCCCTGCAAGAGACAGGGGGAAGTCCTCAACACAACCTGATGTTTCCCTGTGCAGAATTCAACCTTCAAAATACAGCTGTGCAGCTTGGGGGGGGGGGGGGGCAGTTTAGAGTAAAATCGACCTACCTGTGATCCACTTGGCAGGTATTGATATTTAATCTCAGTCACGTTACTGCTGCAGGCCTTTTCTCCAGAATGTCAGATCCCACCAGCATCTGCCTACGACAAGCCTTGTTCCTTCAGACCCATGAATACCATCTCTTGGAGGCATCCAAGACCTTTTGAATCCTTCTCTGTGTCCTCCTTTCCAGGCAAGGCTGCTTTCCCTTTAGCATCGAGCAGGTTCACCATTCAGCTCCATGAAAGGATAGCATTTCCCATTTTATCTCTATTTATCTCCAGTTTGCAGCTTTTAATGCAGATTTGCTGCACGGGAAGAGCTGCTGTGCTGGTGAAACCAGCCCTGAGGTGGCTGGCTGGGAGATTCCATGCTAAAAGCAAATTAGCACCTCGTTAATAAATTAAGAAAGTCACACTAGGATTTTTGTACTTCAGAGGGAAGGAAAGCTGTGGAGACTAATGGGACCTGGGATCACAGTGCCACAGGACTGGTGGTTCTGCAAGCCCACATGTGACCCTGAACAAGTCACCATGCATGCCAGCTTTCCTCCGTGACCAGGTCCTGCACCTGGGTACCAGGGCACAGCTCTGGGTCTTTTTACCTCCTCATGAGCCCAGGAGACCTCAGCACAGTGCAGTGCCTAGTGTAGCACTAGGCAGAGTCCCCCACCGAGCCTGACTCCATCAGCACACATCAGCCCAGCCTTGGAGCCAGCCAGCTTGAGGATCACACTGGAAGTCAAGCAGATGTTTTGAAGCTGAGTCTGGACAGGCTTTTCACTCAGCATGCTGTACTTTTCCTAGCAGCTAAATGAGAGCGGCATTGCAGCCCAGAGCTGAGGGCTGCCAAGGCAGAGGTGTGTTTCTCTCTGCAGCAGTGAGTGCTCTGCTGTCCCGCAGTGTCTTTCCCCTGACCCACTCACCTGGCCTCAAGGGCAAGGAGGAGCACTTGTGGGGGTAACCAAATGAAGCCTTGTCCTGACACCAGAGCAATATGTCTGTCTGGGGCTGGACTCACTCTGTTCCAGCCTGCAGTCTCTTAATGCTGCTGCTGTCCACGCTTGTCCCCATTTCTGGTCCTCTCCCTGCTCCAAGTACACAGGGAGGTGCCTAACCCTTTCTTGCATGTGTCTGCATCCTTAGCTTGTGTCTTCCTCCAGCTTTCCCCCAGCTCTCTCTCCACTCTGATGGGTAACTTGCGACCATGCTTGCACCTCTGCATTCGCATCAGCAGACCCAGTCCCAGTTAAATTGTTATGCGTCACTTCAAACCACCAGGTTTTAACCTTAGCATGAGCAGTTGCTGGTGGCACACAGGGAACTGTCTTGGTCCTTGCTGCATTTCTGAAAAGGTTTGTGGGGACAGTGCCAAAATTGCAGTCCCTGGCGAGATGGATAGCAGCGCACAGAAGAAGCAATAATGTTAGAACATCATTGCTTCAGCAGTAGTTCTCAGAATCTACAAAACAGTTGGGTGTTTTCCTGGGGGTAGCTTGTGACTTATATAATGCATAAACAATAAACCAGTCTGATTAGGTAGTTTATCTTAGGCCAGATCTAATTTACATGAGAGAATTGCTTCCCAATACTGAGACTGGAAACAGACAACTATATTTTTACTGCTTGGTGCGAGTGCTGCTGTGAGCTGTGTTTGTAATGGGTAAGCTGTTGAGGGCTGATGCAAAACCTAGTGCCGTGGAGTACTTTTTCAGCAGCTTGATGACAGTCTTCTAGAAGAAACATGACCTTGTTTTCTTTTCTAGCATACACTTTACGAGCTGCTTTTTACAATGTTATGAATTGCTGCTAAGATCCTTTGCATGTCAGCCTCGAGTTTGCTGCCTGCAGATGCTGCCTCGCTGCCGTACGCGTCGTGCAGTCTGTCTGAACCCACCGAGAGACGTTTGAACCCTGAGCAGATTCAGGGCATGGGCAGAGTTGTCAGAAGACGTAGGGCTCAGACTAGTGATGCTAACAGGGCTGGAGTATGGGCAGCAGCTCAAAGCTGAGGACACACTTGGAGGCACATCACGTTTTGCTCTCACTGTCAGCTTTGGTTTTAAGTGTCTTGTTTACAGCAACCAGCATTAGAGGGTCTCAGAGTAAAAGGTTGTCTTCCTGGAGGGAGACAAGTAGTGGAAAGGGTGTTTTACTCCTCCCAGTTGGGACTGCATGTTTCTGCCCATACGTTGGTAATTTTCCCCTCCTTGGGCTCCTTTCACACCTCAAAAACTAATGGAGCAACTGCTCAGAACTACCCTAAAGAGAGCTGGTGCATTTTGGAGACTGGAAAACAAGTCCCCAACTGTCAGCATCCTTTGAATCGTTAGTAAATGGCTGTCAGTCACAAAGTTCAGCTGAGATCTAATTATGAATACATATATATGAGGAAAACCATTTGCAGATAGAAAAATGAATGAAACACAAAGTGTATGCAAGAAACAGTAACACTGGATAAGTACCAAGTGGTAATTCCATGGGAAGCTAACAATAATGTTTCTACATTACATGTGGGGGAAGCTGTAATTTGTCATCTGGTTTGTGTTCTTTGTTCTTATACCTCTCTCCAGATGCTCCAGGGGGATTTTCCCAGTGCAAGACATGGTTGCTGATTGCCACTGCAACTCACTCTGTTGTTTTTGTTTCCAAACCCAAGGAGCGCAAGTTTCCAAAGTTTGTGTCCAAAGAAATGGAGAACATGTACATTGAGGAGCTGAAGTCATCTGTCAATCTCCTGATGGCAAACTTGGAGAGCATGCCTGTGTCTAAAGGAGGTTCTGAGTTCAAGCTGCAGAAGCTGAAACGTAGTCACAACACCTCGATAATCGACATGGGAGAAGAAAACGAGAACCAGCTTTCCAAATCAGACGTGGTGTTGTCGTTCTCCCTGGAGGTAAGCTTCAGGCACTCAACTGTGTGAAGGGTTTGTGTGAATGAAAATCATAGCAGCTGACTTCTGCTCAGTTCAAACTTCAGTTAGGTGGAGAGAGGTCAGTAGAAACCACTTTTTGATCTCCATGAGGATGTTCCTGAGCAGTAGTTCCTCTCTGAGTGACCAGAAGCTTTACCTGTGGTCAGACACTGTCCTTTCTGGTGTCTCACCATCATGCTGGAACAAACTGTATGAGAGAAACTGTCTGGCATTTCCTGCTGATGTAGATCAAATGAGTCAGAACTCTGCATCGTTAACTGACCTCTGCATACGGCTTGTTACTGAGTGTACCCCAGTAACCCTGAGCCTGGATTGTACCTGAATCCAGTACAAGACGGTAAATGGCGATGTGTTTAAACATCCCCATTTAGAGGTATCACCATCTTTCCTTGTGAGCCTTGCTTCCTCTTTGGAGAATTAGTAAAAATTCTGGGGGCTTGAATGCACCCAACAGCCTGGCTTGCAGCTTGTGTGGACATACTGGGCATTGCTGGCTTGCTCCTGGCTTTGCGTTGGGCTCTGACTTCGTGCTTGGCACTTTGTTGGGCACTTTGTTGAGTACATGCCAGGGGAGGCAGGGTGCTGCGGGGACCCACTGTTACCTCCATCCCAGGCTGTCTCCATCCTGGAAGTGGTGTTGTGTAATAGCTGTTTTCAGCCAACTTAATTGCTCCGTGCAGACACCTTTTCTGTCTAGCCAAGGCATTTACCAGCATACAAGGCATCACCAGCTGTGGTGACAAAGCAGAGACACCGTACTCTTGTCAAGGTACTCACCATACAGAGTGGTTGGTTACACCATACAGAGTCAGTGCCTCTCAGTGGGTGGGTTTACGTTACCTTGTCAAACTGCCACCAGAATGGGGTCAAAAATGTAGGATGCAGAAAAATCCAAAAATTCTATTTTTGTCTAGTTTCCTGTTTATTTCTTTTCCTGAGGGGTGTCCTGTTATATATATCATGCCAATGCAAAACTTAACAACACTGGCTGTCCAGTCTCAGGGTTTAACTCATTAGATGTCTGAAACCATCTTTACAATGTGCAGTTCAGCCTTATTTAAAAACAGGGCTATGAACCCAGAGATGGTGCCTTCAACAGCAGCATCAAATAAAGCCTGACTTCTGAGCGTTCCTGTACGGAGGAGCAGGGAACTGTCACAAAGCAGTAGACTTCTCTGTCGGAAAAGCCAGTGCGGCGAGTAGAGCCGTGCACAAAGGGACTCGTCCTTACAACGGGATGTCTCAAACGCTTTGCTCCAGCTGAACCCCATCCATCAGGAAGCAGAAGCTCAGTCAAGCACTGACTTCGGGAGCTGGCAGGTCTGTGCACTGCTCTGTGCATGAAACCTTGCTGCAGGAGAGCTTTTGCTGAAAATACGTGCTCATCAGAGGAGAATCTGTGTGCCAGGCAAGGGATCCTCACCCTGTGTATAGACTTCATAGGTTGCTGTAATAAAACACGAGCAGGAACTCCCACAGGTGGTGTTTTTGGAGAAAACAGTTAACAGGATTGATCACTTTGCCCTTTTTAAAAAAATTTTAGTTACCTGCAAGAAACTTAGATGGTCATTTCTTAATATGAAAGATGGAGAAAGACTGCTTGGAAGGGCCCATAGTGCCAGGACAAGGGGCAGTCATTTTAAACTGAAAAAAAGTAGATTTAGATTAAATATAGGGAGGTTCTTTGTGATGAAGGTGATGAGACACCAGCACAGGTTGCCTGGAAAAGCTGAGACTGCCCCTGTATCCCTAGCAGGGTTTAAGACCAGGTTGGAGAAGGACCTGGGGGTGTTGGTTGACTGCAGACTGAATATGAGTCAGCAGTGTGCTCAGGCAGCCAAGAAGGCCAATGGCATCTTGGCTTGTATCAAAAACAGTGTGGCCAGTAGGTCTGGGGAGGTGATTGTGCCCCTGTACTCGGCATTGGTGAGGCCGCACCTCGAGTGCTGTGTCCAGTTCTGGGCTCCTCACCACAAGAAGGACATGGAGGTCCTGGAGCGAGTCCAGAGAAAGGCAACCAGGCCGGTGAAGGGGCTGGAGGGCAAATCCTATGAGGAGCGGCTGAGGGAGCTGGGGCTGTTTAGCCTAGAGAAGAGGAGGCTGAGGGGAGACCTTATCACCACCTACAATTACCTGAAGGGAGGTTGTAGAGAGATAGGTGATGGTCTCTTCAGTCAGGTGACAGGTGATAGGACAAGGGGGAATGGCATGAAGCTGTGCCAGGGCAGGTTTAGATTGGATGTTAGGAAAAAAATTTTTACTGAAAGAGTTGTCAGGGCCTGGAACAGGCTGCCCAGGGAGGTGGTCGAGTCACCTTCCCTGGATGTGTTCAAAAAAAGGGTAGATGAAGTACTTAGGGATATGGTTTAGTTTAGTATGTGAATGGTTGGACTTGATGATCTTAAAGGTCTTTTCCAACCTTGTTATTCTGTGATTCTGTGATTCTGTGGATGGGGTTCTGGGCACCCTGGGCTAGTGGAGGATGTCCCTGCCGATGGCAGGGGGTTGGAAGTAGGTGATCTTCAAAGATGACCCCCAAACCATGCTGTCATTAATGTTGAAAACAGGCTTTTGGCACAAGCTGAGTATCTATAAGCTTTTTTTTTTCTGTATTTCACATATTGAGGCACTTGTAGGTGGGGCAGGAACATGTCTGTGAGACCCATCTTCTGAAACTGGGTACAGCCCTGGGCACCCAAGCGTTTCAACAAGCCCATGTATTATCAGAGGGAGAACTCCTGGTCTACATACAGACCTCCTGGTCTCTGTACAGACATCGCAGACTGCCGTGGTTCCTGCTCAGCCTGGGCAGTGCCACCACCATCCCAGCTGCCACCACGAACATTCAGCAGCACGTGGAGAACCCCAGCGCTGCATGACCCTGTGGGTTCAGCAGCCAGAGTGAGATTTGAAGGAAACTGCTCCTCTTACACTCCTCTTCCTTTGCCCCACAGGTTGTCATCATGGAGGTGCAGGGTCTGAAGTCACTGGCCCCCAACCGCATTGTATACTGTACCATGGAAGTCGAAGGTGGGGAGAAGCTGCAGACTGACCAGGCTGAAGCCTCAAAGCCAACGTAAGTCTTGCTTTGCCATTTGCTCTCTCCACCATGCTCTCCTTTGCCCCATCTCTGTGCTGCTGAGTCACTGAGGATAGCTCTGGCTCCTGTGTGGTGACAGCAGAGGGAACTCTGAAAGCAGAGGAGAAATGTGGTCTTCCATGTATGTAGAGCATCATCCTCCAACTAAGAATGGCCCATAAGCCCTGATTGAGGGGAAAAAGTGTTAATGACAGGCTTACGTCTCTTGTAGCCATAGAGATATAAATTTGTACGTACATGTAAGTACTTTGCTAAGTAGGGATGCAGTTAAGCATGTGCTTAGGTAAATACTAGTGTGAGTGTCCATCTAAACTGGGGCCATCAGGTGTAGGTACATGAGCTCATCCTCACTCAGAACGAGTGGTGGTCATCAAGGAAACAGCTGGCAGGGACATGCTCCAGCAGCCACAGCCAGAGGTGGGAGAGGAGCTGGGGAAAGTTTCAAATCACTCAATTAAAGCTTTATCTGAGGCCACTCTGCCCTTGTACAGGTCAAGGGCAAGGTTTTGTTCTTTCCTCTTTGACCTGGTCTCCAAATTACCAGCCGTGGCCCCACTCTTGGCATTTTGGTCTTATCCAGATGTTGTTATAAGCCTGCTAGTAGTGATTGATCTTTGTTAATTTGGAAGGAGGAAATGATGAATGGTTTATTTCCTTCTGATTTGTGGGAGTAGTTAACTTGAAACACTATTTGAGGCAGTTTTCCTCTGGTTGGTTCACTGCAGAGATTTCATACTTGAATGAAATTTTTTGTGCACATCCTCACAGAGGAGAATTTTCCAGGTGATACGTAGCCTCATCTGGTGGTGGGGAGCAGGGCAGGAGAGCTTCTGTTAGGACATTCCCTCTCTGTTCCCATATCCCAGTCCCTTTGAGTGACTGGTCCCCAGCAGCATTTCACCAGCAGCTTCCCACGCTCGTGGAAAAAAAGCCAAAACCACCCGTGTGCATTACATGCAAGTATCCAAGCAGTGTGGGCAACCAGTCCAAGACCAGCTGATGCAGGCAGGAGAGCAGAGCTGAAGGCAGGCCACCTTCCCTTGGTGGTTTTCCTCCTGCTGAGGCACAGAAACTGCTGATGCCTTGCACCCTGTGCTGTACTGGAAGAGCAGGAATCTGCAGTAAGTGGTTTAAAAACAATATTCCCAATCAGGGAAGCTGCTGCAGCCTAGCTTGCTTTTCAAAACGCTTCAGAATCTGCTTCAGAGAAGGAAGTAGGAGAGCTGGGCTTGGAAGAAAATTTCCATAAGAACCTGCAGTTGTCATTATTTTAGGTATTTTTATTGCTTCAGTGGAGAAAGTTGGGCTCCATTTAAGGGAAATTACTGCTACCCATACTGAAAAGCGTTTCTGGGTTACATGTGTTTGTTTAGCTTGGTCTGTTCATCCCACTTCTGTGGAGTCTGTCCTTCCTTACACAAGCTGCCTTCTTGTCAGCCATTGGACCATTTATACAGGCATTGTTTTGAAAATAAGGGCTTCAGGAGTGAGCTCTTTAATTGAGTAGGTCTTTTTATCATAATGAAATGTACAGTGTCTGGGCATGAAGCCATCAGCCCTCAGGAAAATGCAGCCAATGCTGAATGCTGTGGCGTGATATGAGTTATACAAGTCCATCACACTCATCCTCTCTCTGCACTGGGCTTCCCATAAAGGCACGAGTCAGGCTTGAAGTCCTCTAGGTCGCTCCATCACTTGGGTTAACGCCTATGGAAATGCCTTAGGAGGGGAGTAGGTTTGACCGTTCTGTTCCTTGAGGATCCTCAAACTTTTTACTTCCAAAACCAAAGACCAGCCAAGCCAATGCTCTAAAATAACCTTGCACAGAAAACAGACCATCACAGAAAGCTTGTCCTTTTTTCTTCTCTGCATTACAAGTGCTTCTTTCACCTTGCTTCCCCTTCCCAACACAAGAGCCCAGGCAGGGAAAACCAAAACTCTGTGAAAGCAATTTACTGCACTTAGATTCTCCTCTACAGAGGAGAAGGAAAGAGAGAATGAACCAGATGTGACATGTTTGTCATGTTGCTTACAGCAAGACTTGAAGGCCCTCAGGTACTCCAGTGATGAGGGCAGTGATAGAAACAGCTCAGAGAAGTCTTTGGTGTGTTTCCTAAGGTGACTTTCAGACAAAAGATTTGTGGTCAGCCAAAACAACCTTCTGGAGTGTCTCTTTGAAGGCCACTCTCAGCAAGGTCATTCACACATGTTTCATTGTGGACTTTTTATCAGAAGCAAGACACTGTTAAAGGAACTAGATGAGCAAAAGGATGTATTGTGTGCCAGTACTGGAGCTCTTTGCTCCCCAGGCCTCCCAGGTGTTTGTGTGCTTTGGCAGGGGATGCTGCCTGGCCTGGGGGCGAGGAGCACGCTGTGGGGGTTTTGAGCCTCAGCACTTTGAAGGTGTAAATACTGAGGCAGGTTATTGCTGTCCTTCCCCAAACCTGAGTGCAGGTTAAGTGCCTGTACTCAGAAGATGCAGAGAACACAGGTCTGGAAGTAAGCGGTATTTTCTCATATTTAATTCTTCAACTGCTCAGAATTCAGTTTTGCTGTTGGCTGGAGGCTCTACAAGCTACACAAGACTTTATTTCTCATATGTGTCAGGGGGAAAAAATGCATTTGAACGGTAAGATTTGCTGGAAGCCTTCCCTTTTTTATAACAGCCCTGTGTCCTGGGGAGCTGGAAAGGGGAGTGCATGGGTCTGCACAGCCTTATAGAGTCACATACTGGTTTGTGTTGGGAGGGACCTCAAAGCCCACTCAGTGCCACCCACTGCCATGGGCTGGGACATCCTCTGCTAGCTCAGGGTGCCCAAAGCCCCATCCAACCTGGCCTTGAACCTTGCCAGGGATCCAGGGGCAGCCACAGCTTCTCTGGACACCCTGTGCCAGGGCCTCCCCACCCTCATAGTGACCTTGTAGGATATCTTTTTACCTGAGAATGACTCATGGAGTTGTTCACCCTATTCTGATGTGTCCTTGAAATGCCATCCCTCAGCTAAAATACCCAGGTGGCACTAAAACACACTGTTGGCAGTGGCTGCTCTTCAGCTTGATGCTGTGCCATACGTCCTAACCTGGACTACACACCTCTAACAGAAAAAGGCAGCTTCCCAAACGGGGAAGGATTTCCAAAACCACTGGTCTAGTTGTGAGAGGTTCATCTTTTGTCATCCCTGGTGTGAATCCAGCAGGTTTTGAGAATAAGATGTTCCAAAGTATCTTAGTGACTTAGGAGCTTGGATCCTGTTTGTAGATCTTGAAAAGAGGCAGAGGAGCAGCAGGGTTAGCTGCCACGCATACCAAGTGATCAGACAAGGACTGTGTGCAAGGATTGTGGCTCTTGGGAGAACAGTGAATACTGGTCTGCTTTTTCTTCTTAGGCTCCGTGTTGGATTCCTGACGTTTTAAGCTCAATCCCTTCATGTGAGGATTATCTGCCTCAGCGCTGGTATAGGGGATGGCACAGATCTAGAGAAAGCCAGACCTGAAATAGCAAGGGTTATTTCAGATCAGGCTTGTAGTGTATTATTAGTAGTGCTTTTAATAAGTTGTGTAAGAAAAAGCCTTTGTATTATGCCCTAACCCACAGATGCCTCCTCAAAATATCCCAAATCCCAGTGCAAGCAGGATTTTACTGCTTTTCATGCTGGAATTGTATTCTTACAGATCTTTGAAAGTTTTATTCCCCACCCTGTCTTCCCTGCACGTTGGCCTGCTGTCTGCTCTCTGCAAGGCACAGAGGGTGAGGTGGCTCAGCACATCCTCGACACCGCTGTTCCAGAAGCTGTGTTAGTAGTGCTGCTGTTTGTACAGCCTGAAAACAAGGTTCCCGAGGGGTCTGGGAACAGCAGAAAAGGTCCAGGCACAACATCCCTGTCCTGTGGTCCCTAAAGAAGCTGCTGGATATATTTAAATGATGACCTGTGCTTGTAGCAATGCTCATGGGCTGCACCAGTGATTCATCGTCTTGTATCACCTTTCTCTCGTGCGAGCAGAACACAAGAAAACAGAGAGAACTGAACAACAGCAAGGTCCTACATGCTTATGGATAAATGCTGTGTGTTCACCTGGGTGTGTTTCAGCATGCAGATAAGTCTCATTCTCCCCTGGCTTGCAGTAGTGAGAATTGGGTGCATTGAACTCAGCTGAACTATTTGGGTTAAAAGCAGTAAATAACCAGTGCGGGAGGATCCAGCCAACCTGTCTGGGCATTCTGGCTGGCCCAAGAGCAGAGAGAGGTGTGGGCTGCTCCTATGATTGTGGAAGTGGGTTTGAAGGTTATATATCCCCCCTTGCAGAGCAGCCTCTTCAGGACGAGTGTCAAAGGCATGCAGTAGCTCAGAGTATAAGTAGTGAGGATGGAGCTTATTATTTTTGAAAAAGAGGACTTTTTATTGCTTTGCTTTTTTTTTCTCCCCTGCAGTTTTCTTATGTGTGTGCTGTTGGGGCAGTGCTGGAGAGAGGACACGCAACAGGTCACTTCTCATGTTGCTTGTCATGACCAAGAGCTTGTGCTTCATGCCCTCTCCAGAAACTTGCTCTTGATAAAGTAACGTCTTTGGTAAACTTTTAAACCTCTCTGTCTCCATTCCCTTAGCCACTGCACTAGGAGACAGGGGTGCTCTGGTTTATCTTTGTGCTGGCTTCCAGTGCTGCTCCCTGATTTGCTGTCAAGGTGCTCTGGCAGTTTGACTGCTTCTCTCTGCTGCAACAGGCTGCCCCTGTCAGAATCACTACACCAAACCTCCAAGCTTATTGCTCAGCTAGGGTCTTAGTTTCAGATCGGTGTGCCACATCCATCAGAGCCTGCTGTCTTACTGGGAAGAGAGACAGGAACTCCACAGCATCCTTCCACAGCGCCATTCAGTGACATCTTCTGAGAAATGGGCACTGAGTAGCAAAGGGAAGGGAGGCTGGCAAGCAGGGATGCCCTCTCTCTCTTTGCAGAGGGGGATAATCTGGTCTTTTCATTCAGGAATCCCCTGCCTCAAGGCCCTGGAGTTTGAAGTGATGCTCAGTGGCTTTGCACAGAGTAAGAGCTTGGAAGGGGGGCCTTGTTGCAGTCAGTGTTTTGCTGCCACAGTTAGTTGGGAGATGCTGTGAACGCTTCCCTGTGGCAAAGCGAGCAGTGAGATGAACTTGCATGTATGAATTACAAATAAATATTCTGTGCCCTGTAGAACAAATGTAATTCCTCTAAACTGAAGGGGTTTATACTGGTGTGAGCGGGAGCAGAGTTTAGCCCATAATTCACATTGTGTATCGCTTGGTACAGCCATTGGTGCTGTGCCTGGTAGGTTGCTTCTGGACATGTGTGGTTCTGCCATCAAGGAGGGTGACCAGAGCCTGTGGCACCGCTGCCTGGCTGCAGTGGCAGCCCCGTGGGCTCTGCAGACAAGAAGCAGGACCAGCTGCTGTCAGCTTCCCGACGTGAGCCCATGCTACCCTCAGAGCTGTTGCTGTGTTGCAGAGGTATCGCCTCATGGCAAAGCTCAGGTAGAAGACCCGTGTGTCTATGCCTACACGGTTTTAAGCAGTCATTTATATTTAGGTTTGCATGCCTGGCTAAGCCTTGTGTAAGCAAAATCCATGATGTTGGGTAAAGAACAAAGCAAAAGGAAATTTTAGGAGATAGCTGCTGGTTTTGTGTGTGGGTTTTTTCCTCCTCCTTCTAGTTGGCTTCAGCATTAAATATAAGCTGTCTTAATTACCCAGACTGATAGGCTTGCCTTTCCAGTTGCACAATTTTGTTTCACAGCTGTGCAGATGTTTACAGCTCTTTTTCCTTCAGAAACCTCCAGGAGCCTTACGAATGTGTCAAAGCAGGTGACTGAGTCCTGGGTACAGCTAACATCAGACACCATTGCTTCTGAGATAACATTCATGGGATGATGGTCTGAGCAGAGGGTTAGTCTTTGCCAAGACATCTCTTGGGGAAACGTCTTCTGGGAGAGATCTTTGGCTTTGCTCTGTGCAAGCACAGTACAGATGGGCTGTGAGTTACTTTTAGCCCCTCTAAAGGGAACAATGAAGTGTCCAAATCCCCTCCCCAATAATTCTTCTCTTACAACTACTTAGCATGTCTAGGAGCCAGTTTTTGGATGAGATCGTGCGCGGCTTTGCACCCAAAGGGTTCTGCTGTTAGTTTGGTTGGACCTGCTCTTCAGATCCCCTTTTGTATGTATGCTGGTGTTTCCATAATGCTCCTGAGATTTATGCTATGACATTCACATTTTTGAAAGTGGAGGCTGTGGACAAGTCATTAAGCACAGCAAAAAATGCAGTAAAAAGTTATTACCCAGGTGAAAGCCTCTGATCTATTATGGGAAGCCTTCACGCAAGCGGTTTAGTGGCCTTTTTAATTAGAAATTCAGAATCTCTTCTGATGCTTCCTCTTAGCTGCTCAGCAGGAGTGGGTCTATAAAAAAATCTGTGTTAGATTAAAGGGCTGAGTTTTTCCCCAGAATAAAGGCAAGTATCACTCCTATGGCTGCACTGCCCTTGTGCAGCCTCCTGGACAGCAGTACAGTGGTCTGCTGGGACTGCAGATGGTAATCCCACTCCCAAAGGTCTCCTGTGTGGTTCCTCCTCTCTCCTGTTCTGGAAACTGTGTTGGAGAATAATGAAGACTTGTTTCTATAGACTTACCTCTTGTAGCTGGGTTCTCTAGTATCACGTAAGTGCAAGCTCTGCCAGATTTCCCTGACCTTTAGAGCATACGTAGCATTGCTTTCACATGGATTCTCTGGTGTCTAGTGAGGGTTGAGCTCATGCATCTTCTCTTTCACAGATGTCTTTCTTTTCTCGCCAGCTGTCTTATTTTTTAAGTGCTCCTATGCACTTGTGAATTATGTATTCCTGTGATAACGCATACATTCAAATTTAAGTATTCCAGAAGGTGTGATGATGCCCAAGGCAATTTTCATTGACATCCGTCTGCTTCATCACTCCTGTGCGTGCAACCTTAAGATGGGATAGTAAAGACCAAAAAGGACATTGAAACAAGACTGAGATTCAATGATCTGGAGTAGTGCTAAATTAAGAGGAAGAGTTGAGGGATACATGCTGTGTTCTTGTTTAATACCCATGGTTGGCATTTTTAAAAAATTAAGGTGTGCCTTAGTACAAGCTCTGCACATCCCTTGCCAAGGGAAAGGCTGGGGGTGAGATGTGAGAAGTGCCCAGTTGTTTGTTTATTTATTAAGTACCATGTATGAGTAATGCCCATTCTTACTTAAAGAGGTGCCAGCACTATTTTTGGTTGTGAAGCAGTGTAGGGAGATAGAGAGCGTGCTTTGAAGAATTGGTGCTGTGCCTACTGCCTGGACAGAGCTCTGGAAGAGGGAACGGTTTCATGGGAAGACCAGCACTGACAGTGATATCTCAACATGTTAGCAGTCCCTTCTATGAAAGGAAGGTAGACAGGCCTGGTGTCTTTGTGAATGTGCTAGGTCTCCCGGTGTACACTGTGTGTGAGAGCACTTGAAGTGAGCTATGCACTGTTGGCACTACATGGGCAAAGAGGCGGAGGCATGCTCCTGGAGAGAGAGGAGCAAGGAGACACACAGCAGCATTTTCTTGTACCCCTTCCAGAGCAACCCCAAGGTATTTCAGATTGAAAAAGCCTATGAAAGGCAGGACACGGTGCACAGGAGGGTCTTGCCCTGCTCACTGGTCTTTTGCACCTTTGCCGCAAGGCTTTGTAGGCCAATAAAGCTGGCCTTAACTAGGAACAGCCCTCTGCGGTCATGTTTTCTTACAGGATGGTAAGAGTTGATAGAAATGTCTAGCCACGTCTTAATTAGCTCTGTGGCTGATTCAGTGGAGCATCTTTGGCCAAAGGAAACTTTGGTTACCATGTGCATGGCATTGCAGTCACCTTATACCAGAAGTGGTAGCTACCACAGATAGTAAACACGCACAGACCCCTTCCCGTGTCACGAGTGGCTCCCACAGTATCCCAAGCGGATTTACCGCTACGGCAGGTACAGGAGGCAGCCTCCTAAAACCAGTTACTCCTTCAGTTCGGATGTGATGCTCCCAGCAAAAGGCTGCTGGATTACCTTCCTGTGCCCCCCTGCTGAGCTCTTCCCCTCTAATTGTAATTCGCCCGCATTAAGCGAGGGCACGGGACATTGAAAACCGCGCCGCTGCCGTTACCCGCGGCAGCCCGGAGGCTGCGGGGACAGGCGCTCCCCGCGTCCCACCCAGACCGGCCGGGCTTCTGCGGGAGCCGTCGGCCTGGCGGGAGGTACGGTCCGGGGTTTGGTAGGTGGGGGTGAGGCTGGTCCGGGACATCTCTGGGGCAGGAATGCCATCTTGTGGCCACCGACAGCTGATGTGTGATCAGATCCACCGCCAGCCCTTCCCTCAAGCTTCCCCGTCACGCTTCTCCTGCGCACCAGCTCTGCTTGGGGAACAGAGACGAAGCTCTGCCGAGCCGCGATCATCCTTTTTTTGGGTTCCTAAAGCTGTGCTGTCGGCCTCGACAGCTCCTCTTGGCTGCCGTGCCCTGGCAGCCGAGCGACACGGTGCTGGCACAGGAGTGGGGTCTGCAGGGACTGCTTGTGAGCCATGAGCAGATCAGGAGCAGACCTTCACAGGCTTTGCTTTGCTGCGGTCTCTGTCAGCTTTTCCCTGTTCCTTCTGCACCTTGCGCTCTCCAGCGCAGATGTGATGCTCTCCTAGACATGTTTCTCTCCGCCGGCAGTTGTACTGTCGCCGTAGCCAGTTTGAGGATGTGGGAGTTGCAGCTCCTGGAGAGAGAGATGGTGCCTGTTATCAGCTGTCTGGTACTGCTGGCTGCATCATGTTAAGCAAGATGGTGTCTGCGTGCGTGACACCTACATGTGTCTCTGAGCTGTGGGAACAAAAAATGGACAGTCCATGAAATGTTGCAGGTTGGAAGAAATCCTCAGCAGCTGCTGGGAGTCCTTAGGGGCATTCTATCTCTGCTCACCTTTTGGATAACACGGCAGTGGTGTGTTTGAGTAAATGAACCCCCTTTTCATCAGCAAAAGAATTGCCAATGATGCTTTTTTTTTTTGGTAGAGGGAGTATTATATCCGTGACAGGAATTAAGACGTCACAGGAAACCATGTATTCACTCAAAGGGCCCCTGGGTTATCCCATCAGAGCAGATGTCAGTACTCCATGCAGAGACATGGCCTCCCTCTGCCTTACGCAGCCCCTGGGGAGGGTTGCTGCTGGCCATTGCATGTGGGGATGCTGACTTTCGGTCACCTGTGCAGTAACTGCATCGGTGGAAGCAGATTTTATCATCGCTGTGAAGTCTGCACAGGGAAGTCTAGGAGGAATCAAATCTGTTTGCGCTGTCACTCCCACTTCAACTGAGCTTCTTCCGAGGGGATGGGACTGAAAGGCTGTTCTGTCAGCAGAAAGGGAGGAGAGGAAACAAATGTGAGCAAAAATAGGCTGCGTTGTCAGTCTGTCTGATCTCTTTGGTTATCCTGTTCTGAAGGTGAGTAAACACATCGAACTTTTACTGTGGGAGGAATCCCAGAGGAGCCTCAGCAGCTCCTGGGAATCAAGCAGTGCTGTGGATGCAAACCATTCTCAATCCACTTCCACAGGCAGAGTGGGAAGGTACCTTTCTTAACACCTCAGTTGTATTTCCTAGCCCAGGACATCTTTGCACAAGCAGAAACATAGACTTTTCTTTGCATCTCTATATATTCTTTGAGATTTTAACTTAGGATCTTTTCTGTGCACCTGCAGCAGTCACCTCCAGCACCCCTCCTTAGTGGTGGAAGGACAGGGGCACTTTTGAGGTAGGCTTCGTTTCATCTGCTTGCCGCCTCTCTATTGGGATGAAGCAAATTAAGGCTTAACTCCACTGACTGTTAATTGATCTCTCCTTATTACAATAGCAGGAGCCCAAAGCAGGTGACACGGGCAGGCGTACACGGTGGTAAAGTCCCCTAAATTTATGGTTTTCCACAGTTGTGATCCATCTCTTGTCTTAGCATCCTCTCCTGGTATCTAAAGATCAAATCCTTTCCTTGGAGTCATAGTTGTGTTTGAGGCCCTCTTTGGTATGTGAAATCCAAACTCAGTCCCACAAAACCTACCAAATAGATTAACTGACTTGTGATTATGTCAGTGGATGGCTGCTGCTGGGGGGAGGAGCCAACACCTCCCATACTTCATACACAGCTTGATGCCCTTACTGATTGTTGCAGAGCAGACAGCATGCACTTTCTTTGTTTGCTCTCTTTACTCAGCACCTTATTTTCATTCTGACTACATTTTTTATCTCTCAGCAATGATGTCTCTTGAGATGGTGCATCGCCTGCTGGGTTGCATTTCTCAGAAGAACCCATCTGACCTCAGTGGAGTTTTGTAGTGCTACTGCAGTAAATAGCAAACTGGTTTGTGACTGCTCCCGACCCAGCATCCCCAAACGGGCTGTGGCTTGTGGCTTTCTCCCACTGAAACAGAGGTGTGCATGGAGCTGCAGGTCTCCAGCTGCATGACCCAGCCTGTGGGCTTTCTTGGAAAGCCTGAAAAAACAGCCTGAATTCTTCTGTTGCCCTTGGGCTTGTTTCAAATCCCAAAGACACAAACCAAAAGCCTATTATCCATCACTGTTACCCATGAGAGATGCAAAGAATACATATTTTCCCTGAAGGCTTTGGGATGCCCTACTTCTTTTTATTGCTGCTTTGTGACCCAGCTGGTGCAAGTGTGAGCACCTGCCTCCACCACGTGTCGTGGCCACGTCTGTGCTGTCACATCCCCTGCTACTTCAGTGTCTTTCCAACACTGCTCCCAAAGCAGAACGAGCAGTCTGCTCTCCCCACGCCTGCTTGTGAAGGGCTCAGCACGTGGGCAGCATTGTCTCGTTTACGTCATTCCTGGAAGTTCACAAATACCCGTTTCTGGAAGTGAAATGAGCGTTTTCATCCCTCTGGAATTAATGCTGTCCCTGCATCGGGTTTTGCTGTCGACCTGAGTAAGTCTGTGCATGCTCCATTATAACGAGCTGCAGCCTCACAGTGTGGGCAAGGGAAGATCAGAAAGGCCACTGATAACTGAAATCTTGGCCGTTGATCTCTATTTCATGGGTTTGAACAGATGGTATGTGGAAAGCATTAGGGAATATAACAAAAAACTTTCCTGCAGGCTTCTTCACGGTTCACTGTTAAACATGTTTAAAACCTGCATGTTTTCCTCCTTCCTTGTATCTCTAGAAATATGTAAAAAAGAAGCTCACCTTAGTGCTGCATTAGAGGAAAAGGTGTGCTACTCCTCAGCTGTGTGAAGGTAGGTTAGCTCAGTGCCTGGCATGCTGCTTCTCCAATTTTATTTTTCCCCATGCTCAAGCTTTGGGTGTCCATGATTTATGGCTCAGGATTTAAGGCTGTTTCCTGGGAAGGTCTCTTCTGGGAGGGGAGGAGTGGGCTGAAAACAGAAAACCATCATTTGTTAGGCAGGATTTCTGGAATAACTAAATCAAAGCTGTACATAGAGTTTTAGTCTCCCAACGACGAAGCAGGATCGGACCTCTCCATCCTCAGAGCGGGATCCAGCTCCAGCACGCACCAACACCGGGCGCTGTGATTAGCTGAGAAGCCAAGGCTGGATTAAAACACCACACCATGCAAGATGAAGTAGTGACCCAGGGAAAGGTGGCTTTGCTGACATGTGTTTCCTCAAAAAAAACAAGGCAGTGTCTATCAGTCTGCTCTCGAGCTTCCCTTCACCAGCCAGCTCACTGTGGTGGCCAAACAAAAGATACACCAGGAGGGACACAGACACGCTGGTGTGGGTGCCAGGAGAGAAGAGATGAGGGATATGGATGGAGAGAAGCACACGAAGCATAATCCTTTCCTGCCTACATCAGCAGCACACAATGGAGGCAGCTGGAGCAGCTGGCTGCTAGGTACCACATCCTGCTTTGGCAGCAGAAGACAGAAAGCAAGGTTAAGCTGGCCTTGAAAATTTTGTCCCAGACATGGTCACATATATTGAAGGCCTTTCAGATGGACCTTCCTGCCTATGTGCACAACCAGGCGCTTGCTGCTGGAGGGTGGATGGTGCTGGGTGCTGGTTTAAGTGGCTCTGCCCCTGAAGGTATGGAGACAGCAGCATGCCATGTTCTGCATTCCCAAGGACATGCTCCTGGCCTGGGAGGGGACAGGCATTGCTGTGGTTACATATGAAAAATGATACTGGGCAGGTGGCTCAATACACTTGTGCAAATCTAGGCAACGTGCAGGAATATCATTCTGCAAGACCTTTTTACTCCAGCAATGAACTCGTGGGAAGAAGGCAGAAGGGCAGCATCTCCTGCAGAGAGGGGCCCTGTCCCAGGATACTGTTGGGCATAATGCACACCTGGGGTGAACCTACCAAGGGAAGAGCGTAACTCTCCTTTAATGCACGTTTTCACTTCTGTTTTCTGATTTTTTTCCCATTTATTCCATGCAAGCTGGCAAGTAAACCCCTTTAAAGAAATGTATCTAAGGAGGGAGAAAAGGTGTCCTCTGGCAGTTTCAAAGCTCGTGAGAACCGGTCATAGATCACGTTTAAATGTCAACCCCGTTGAAAGCACATCACTCCCCAGCTGCTCCCATGTTAGCCTGCTGACAGGCCGAGCTGGTTAGCAGGGCTGATTCATGGCCCCACAGTGTAATTCAGTTGCTCTTGTTCATTATTTATAGAAATCACGGGCATCGATGGTCTGGCTACATCAAGTTAGAAGAGCAATGATGGGAGAAGGGTTACTGGTTCAAATTCGGCAGAGGCTAAGCAGGCTTGATGGAGACCACAGTACACAAATGAAAGATTTTAACGTATCCTCCTTTAGAGGAACTTACACACTAGAGGTCAATAGAAATGACTGTAAATGTCTCTCAGGGACAGCTGAGAAAGTCGTGGATTAGGCCACGTAAGTGGGATATCATGGAGAAAAGCAGCTGGAGCTTGAAACCCTGCTGTCTGCTTTCATGCCAGATATAAGTGCAGTCAGGACAAGGACCCTTGCAGGGTTTTGCTCAAGCCTTATTCATATCCCAAATAGTTTTTTAATGGCACACTGTAACATAAGCAGTACTGTGGTGTTTGAATGATTTTGTCTTTATGGCTATATAGTAACTTAACTTCCTAATCGCTGTGTCTGCATTTTGGTAGCACTCAGAGGCTACAGCCAAAGATCAGGATGTAAAGCACTTCAGATCCATAGGATGCAGAGAATTGTTTCTGCAGTGACATTGTGGCAGGAAAAGGTGAGAACCTGGTGCAGCAGCAAGGTGAGGAGCCTTGGTGGTCTGTCTTGTTTTTGTAAGTTGGGAAGGGCAGAGTAGCATCAACCTGAAGATTTGACAGAAGATCACCAGTGTGTTGCTTGAAACAGCTGACAGCAGCTTGGTTAGAGCAGCCTGACACCTGCATCAACAATGGCATCGCTTTCCCTCCATGTGCCAGTAAGGATGGTGCCCACGAGAGCTCCCAAATGCTCCTGATACCAGACAGGTGAGCCCATCCTTGGAGTGCTTTCTGTTAGACAAGCTCGTGGAGGTAGTGGGGAGCAAGGCTGACCTTTGTCCCTTGTTGTCTACTGTGGACATGTGTCATTTTATGTTTCATTCAGAAAAAAATCTCAGTTTTAGGCTGTTTGGTTAGTAACTGTGACGGCACCTCTAGGTCAATCTGTAGGCACAAAGGGATGATTTTACTTATTTTACTTGTAAAAGGTAGAGCAGGGGCCAGCATTTGCCTAGTTAGCACCCAGAGCACATCTCATCCTCTGGCTCTTTGCAACCAGAAGACTTCAGCTACTCATCCTAAATTTGATGCCTAACTAGAGATGGAAGTAGATCCTAGTGATATCACTGGTACAACAGAGGTCCCGTAAATAGGGCGGTGATTGTAGCAAAGTCCTGATGAACAGCAGCATTTCTTGGTCGGCTCCAGGCTTTGGGATGCACTGGGCAATCAGAAGTGCTGGGCTGAGGGTTTCAGGTGGGATTCAGGTGGTTGATGTGGTTCTCGTTGAGAAAGTAATGTCAGGATTTTCTACACTTATGTGGTGTGTATCTATCTATATCTATATCCTTTTGGCCAGAATGCTGTTGTTTGTCCTCATTTGCAGATGTATTATGGCTTTGAAACATTAGTGTAACCTCTGTGGTGTGGGGACAGGTAGTGTGGGTACTTTATGAAGAGATTTCTCCAGAAAGGGTCCTAAGGCAGTTTCCCAGCAAATAAACACCTGCAGTGATGGCTTGCTTAATTATTAAATATGGAAATGAAACCATTACATTGTTAGTCCCCTGGAAGAGCCCAATACCTAACTACTGTCCAGAGCTAATTTTCTGAACAATAATTTAATACCCAGCGCAGATAAACGGCGTACTTAGATTGAATACAAATGATGTTTCAGTGACATGAATTATGGCCTTATGCTGAGCGTCACTATGGCAACTAATGACATCACCGCAGGCTTCAACCTGCACAAAACCCAACTTCTGAGGGTCTCTATTTGTTGGCACAGATCTTTTCAGGGCTTTTGGGGGTATGAATATGTAAGCACCACCGTGTTGTCAAGGGTTTGCTATGTATGTTTACTGTCATTTGAAACATTTATTCCCTTTGTGGTTGATGTTGTTCTCATGAAGGAAACCTAATGAAAATTACTGTTTGTATTTGGTTAGTAACATTTGTTGATAACATATGGTCTGGGAATGCTTCAGCAAATAAGAGCTTTTTAATAGTAAACAGAGATATGAGTTCTATAAAGCAGATGCTGTCAAAATACAAAGTGTAAGGTTGGATATTTTCTTACTTTTGCTGCTTACCCAAAGTGAGCTTATCTTCCTACTTTCCTTGCTGGGGACAATGTGATTTTTTAAGAGAGAAAACATAACCTGTGACCTGAAGCTGCAATCAGAAAATAAGGTGTGGGTTTTTATTTTTTTTGTTTCTGGTGTTTAAATCATTTATTAGGTAGCTAGTGGATCACACCTGAAAAAGATGTAATACTGGGGGTCTGGCTGGACCTGTAGCGCTGTAGGTAATTTATGCCAAACCTCTGCTCCCTGACACTGGTGGCAGTTCAATGCATCATCATAAGAGATGAAGCGTGTTAACAGTGACACTGGGAGAGAAAACTTCAGAGCAAAGCTGATGAAGGCCCTGAGTTCGTTAATCAGTTCTGCGCTGAACATGCTCATCTGCTAAGCTCAGTTGGACAAGATCTGCTCAGTGGAGAACAGCATAAACCATACTCCTTGTGCACAGGAAGATGTAAATTATTTTTCCCCATAACTTTACAAATGCAGAACTTGCTGTTTGGTATTTATGTTTGAAGAACATCTACTTGCTGGACCATGTGTCACCTGAGCCTTTCCCCAGTCATTTCAAGAGAATTGCCTTTCTTCAGCAGAGGATCTGGCTTGAGGACAGTGTAAGAAAGCATTGAGTGGTGTGAGGGTGAAAAGAAGTGATTAGGAGATAGGGTATGATCTCTCATCTGACTTGCAGTATTTTATGTTGCACTGTGTTCCGTCACATCACTTGGAGGTGCTCCTCATGACATGCTCTTGGTTTCTTCTGGTTTACAAAAAGCACTTCATCTGTGATTATTCTTCAAGGTTGCTTGTGCACTTTGCATGAGGTTTCAAGTATGATGAATTTTCAGGGTCTCCAGGAACAATGTAAGAATCTAACTCACAATGAGTTACTAAAAAAAAAACCTGAAGAGAACAATAAAGAGAAAAATACAAAAAAAGATAAAAGAGCAGCTCTTATCTGCTAGTTTCACTTTGGGCCTCTGTGTGGTAAGATGCTCCGGAGCATCCTCCTTGCAGTGGTGCACTCTTCCTCTCTGCTCTTCATTTTTGGCAGAGCTGGTCTCTGTTTTGGGAGTGCTTTGCTTAGCTCTGTCTGGAAGTCTCTCTCTGGCTTTATTTTAATAATTCTTGAATTTTCTAAACTGTAGAAACAAAGCCTGAAACACAGCTGTGAAGTCTCAAATATAAAAGCATCGTGACTTGTTACTCCTTTGCATAGAATGTATTGGATTTTTTCTCTTCTCTGCTCCTTTCAAAATTGTTTAAAGCTTGCAAACAGGCATTACTTCAAGTTCTACTTAAGTTTTGTTCTGTGACCCTCTTCAGTCTGTGCTTCTTTGTCAGAGGGGAGCATTTTCCTGTATCAGAAACCTTAGCACAGGTGAGTGATTTGACGTGCCGGTGTGAGTGGCACCACTTGCGGAGGCTCTTCAGGAGCCTATTTGGAAAGCCGTGGCCCTTAGGATCCTGAGCAGACTTGGTGTTTCACAGGCTTCATTTCCCTACGTTCTCTCTAAATAAAGGCTGACTGCTGTGTAAGGGCCAGGTGTCTTTAAGAGAAACCCAGGAGGATGCTCGCCAGCACAGCTCGGGTGAGCCCTCACAGATGTCACCAGCCTCAGCACACTGCTTACTGGGATGGGATCAGGGCCCAGGAGGGAGGTCCCTGAAACAAAGTGCAGTGTGCTGTGACCTAACCAGGACTCTGTCCTCAAAGCTTCTCCAAGTGTCTGGGTTGAGAGAGGAAACCTCTAGTGCAACAAACGGGGCCAGACCCATCACCAGACCTCCCTGTGTCGGGCTGCTGCGGTTCCCACACTCAGGCAGGGATGGTCAGCTGCGGGGTGCGCTCCCCTTGTAAGATATAAACTGGCAAATTTGGCCATTTTGGCAGACTGTGGCTGGGATCCTGTGCCTGCTGGTGCCACTTGGAACAAGTTCTCTGCACACTCGGGTAGTTGTGGTTGCAGGAGCTTGGAGGTATCATCTAGACATGCATGTCTGGGGGGAAGCGTATCTCATACTGTGGGTCATTCAGCTGCCACAGCGCTGCTTTCCAAGCCACTGGGCCAGCTCGGGGATGATTCATAGACGTGGTGGTCTTGGTTCATTGTGTAATTGGAGAGGTGGATGCATCCTGGCCACTGCCATCCCATCCCCAAGGAGCTGGCGCCGTCCTCTGCAGTCCCTGCAAACTAGGACTACTCTAGATGGCATGGCTTGAACTTAAATCTGCACTGGGTTGGAACTAGAAAGAGGAGCCAGGTTAAACTGGGGTTTCTTCAGAGGAAACAAACTTCACTCTCAATCTGGAAAGGTGAGGTTAATTAGCCAAGAGAAGAGCAGAGGCATGAGCAACTACAGATGTCCTAGATCCTCAAATTCTGTTGTAACTATACAGGCTGTTGTTGCAGGAGATGTATTATTCTTTCTAAATAAAAAAAATAAAAAAGTTCTCTTAATTTTGTTTTCATGCTGTTCCCAAACACTCTTTCCCCAAAGAACCATCATGGTTTTTCCAAACATCTGTCCCACATTTCCCTAAGATGATAACTAATGCCCTTATCACTCAGACAGCCCAGCAATTTTGGCTTCTGCCAGGCAGCACATTTTTGGTTAACCATTGAACACCCAAGGTGTAGGATGTCAAATTGAACATCTCTCTGTCCTTATTTTCACAGCTGGGGCACCCAAGGAGACTTCACGACAACGCACGCACTTCCTGCAGTAAAGGTGAAGCTGTTCACGGAGAGCACGGGAGTGCTGGCTCTGGAGGACAAAGAGCTTGGGAGGGTAAGGAGATTTTTGAGTTTAATAATGTTTCTTTCCTTCTGGCCCTGCTTTTCTAGAGAAATCTCTCCTGTACGGAAATATCTTTGGAGCACAACATGCTCTGCTTTTTTGCCAAGCTTCAGGAGAGGGAAAAAAGCAAGCTCTCCACTGCTGGAAAGGAGTGCATCTCGCATGCTGTCTTTGTTGTGAGTTTTTAATGGCAGCATTTCAGCTGGCTGTGCCTGCTCTCAGCGAAGGCAGAAGATCTTGTGTGCGATATTGGCAGTCCGGAAAGCCTTAGAAGTTGCTTACGGAAATGGACATTCCTCAGGCAGAAAAGGGGATTATGCTAAAGGAAAAAGAGGGGATTTAAGTTTGGCAGGAAAGTGTTAAGCTGCTTTCATATCTGCTGAGCAGGCGGTGCATGGTTTGAGAGTTTGAAAGCACCGATTGCGGTACTCGCTGCAAAGGGCTTGAAATCCTGGTTTCTCCTGGGGGTTATGGCTGAATTGGTGGCTTCAGTGGGGCTGGGCTGGACTGGGGAGTGCAATGTGAGGGCTCATTGCCCCCATCAGTGGTGCTAATAGCAAAGATCTCAGATTCCCCTGGTATGGAGCTGACTTTCCCATGCCATCTCTGCTCCTCACCCACGGTCCCTTGGGACTGGTGGGCCTCCATCGCTGCAGCCCACACCTCCAAACCACCTGTGGACAGCCCTTTTCTGTGGCTTTGGGACACTTCAGTTAGTCTCTGTGGATTTTTTGTAGATGTAAAATTTGTGATGGCCCCAGGCATAATTGGTATCAAACTCCCTGTCATGCCTTCCTCAGCTCCTCAGGGGTGTGAGATCAGCATGGTGAAGACCCCATGAAAACCAGTTCAGGGAACTGCACCTTACACATGGGCTTGGATTCTCCTGTGTCACAGCTCAGCATGGCCTGAGTGGTCTCCAGGAGCATCCTGGGCTTGCTCTGCCCTGCGCTGCAGCACACCTTGTGCCTGCATGGCCATGGCCAAGAAAACCACAATCCTGTGGCAAACACAAGCATGTTATTTACAACTCCAGACTGACCTCATAGGGTGTTTCTTGCTAACTCCGTGGCTGCTTGTGAGAGGGTCTGTGTCTGTAAAACAAAGCTTTTCCTAATTAATGTGGTTTTCCATTGATCCTATTCATACAAATGCCAAATGTTCTTTCAGGTCCTAGTGAGCTCTTGATTTAATTTATATCTTTACAGTGGAGACCACTGCATGTGATTTTTTTTTTTTTCCCCTCACATAATTTATGTTCATTTTACCTACTTGTATCTTCACACTCATGTAACATCCTTTGTTCTTGCACTTGGGAGAAAGGTAAAGTTACCCCTTCTTTTCTTGTCTCAATCATTTCGTAAAAGAGTCGCAGCCCTTTTCAGCCTTTCCTCACTCACACCTTCATCCTTCCTTTCTCCCTGTCCTGTTTGGTTTCTTATGATGGTGGTGGCCCCAGCAGGCTGCAGTGCTCCAGCCCAAGGCCTGCAGCTGCTTTGCCACACAACATCACACTACTTTTTCAGGATTATTTTCAAAACCTCCTTCTTCAAGCAGCCCGGCGTTCCTGTCTTTATCTGCCGCAGCATGCTGAGCAGAGCTTTCCCCCATCCTGGCCACGATGCCGTTTAGGGCTCTTTGCCCTGAGTGGTTACATTCTCTGAGGACCCACTTGCTTTATAAGTCTTGTTTCCACTGGCAGCCATGAGCGGTGCTGACTTTGCGGGTCTCGGGAAGCAATTAGTCGTGCATGTTGTTCTGAGAAAAGACGTCAGGCCCCACAGCAACCCCTCTTGCCCTGCGATGCTGACGAGCCAGCCCTGCAAATGCACTTTAATTCCCAGTGCAGTGAGAAGCCATCCCTCTGCTCTGAGATTCTCTGGTCTGAAGGATGTGGGCCAGCAGCGGCGAGCGCAGGGAGCCGGGTGGTGATTTCCTCTGGCCCGTGGCCACCGGTGCTTTCAGTCGGCCCAACTTCAGAGGGATGCTCAGTGTGCCCAGAGCGGCTGAGAGATGACGCGTGTCTGCTCAGGCTGCATCAAGGCTTCTTTTCTAATGGAATAATGAAAGCGGGAGTGTTAAGCCCCTGGTTTAGCTGTTGGAATGGGCACGAACCTGGCTGCATGGAGAGAGGAGGGAAGCAGGTTTTATACACAAAACCGCCCGTGCTCAGCCGCCCTTTGAGAAGCGGCTTTGTGCTCTGCCAGGCATGTACAATGCCCACTTTCTATTGCAAGTGTTCAACTGGCACCCGGCCGGCACTCCTCATTTCGCCACTTTCATCGAAGGGAGAGCTAGAAAATGCTCCCAAGCCCTAAACTGCTGGATGGGCAGCTGAAGGCATGGGAATACATCCTGGCCGTATTGAAGCCGGTGGCAAAGCTCCCATGGATTTCAGCTGTGCCAAGACTTCATCTACTGAGAGCAAGGAGGGGAAGAGCCATGAATTACAACAACACTGCGCAATGTTTATGCACCTTTTGATGAAAAAGAGTTAGAAATCAAAGTGTGGAGCATCCCAAACACCCTGAGTGGCTGCTGCCTCACTGAGAGGTGATTTAGTGCATGACCTGCCTTGCAGCGGGTACTTGAAAGCTGCTCAGAGTTTGGGTCCATCCGTGGTTCAAACAAAACCCCTCGTGGAGGACTCTCTTCTCATCCTCAGGATTTGCTGTAAGTGTGAGGTATTTTTAAAGAGTGATGCAGTAGAGACTGTTGTTGCACTGTTGTTACCAGTGTAACTAATAAGAGCTTCAGATTCCTGCCAGAGAAAGCATTAGTGTAATTCAATAAAAGAAGTCATAAATAATGGTGATGAGCAAGGGTGAAGTCGAGGATCTACTGATGTTAATCTCGGTCTTTGGAGGAGGCAATAAACTAATTTTTAAAATCATTCATCAGAGTGTAATAGCATCAAAGATGTTTTGGTGGAATACAGCCTCTAGGTTGTTGGCTCAGTAATGAAGTTGAAGAGCAGAGAAATGCAAGGTTATAGCCTGGGCTGGAGTTTTGCAGGAGCTGACTGAGCATCAGCAAGGAATGAGTGATAGAAGCACAGCAAATAATGAGGGTGAATGCTGCCATTTGTAAAGTAATGCTTGCATAAAGGTTAGTGGATGTAAAGGAGATTTGTCTTACTTCAGGTCTGTGGAATGAATTTGAACCAGGTAAAGTCACCTCTCAGTGAAAGCACCCAAACGGGTGAGGGAGGGAAGAGGGTTAAATTGCTTCAAAGGACACATATGGAAACACCAGGTGAAAATGGTGGATGTGGTGTAGAGCTGGGAGCCACTCTGTGACTTGTTGTCTGAGGGAGCTGCTCTGCTTTGTAGGGCTTTTAGAGTGGGAAAAGCACAGCTATGACTAGGAAAGATTACTCACCTTTTCGAGCCTTCATTGATGAGCCAAACACTCCCATTGGTGTGCACCCACAGCTCCGCTGCAGTTGGTTCTGGAGACCATCCCACCATTTCTTCACTACAAGAAATTGCAGCAGAGAGTCCTGCAGCTGCTGCTGTCATGACATGGAATGCAGATTTTATCTGCTGTCACAATGCAGTCAACACACCAGCCTACCTAAAACACTGTCTATTGCATCCAGGCTTAACATGAAGCTAAAAATCAAACCAGCTCCCCCACAAACTGAAGTAGCATCAGATGAACCATTTTAGGTAGAACTTTCTGAGCCCTCGAAACAGCACACCTCACATGGGAAATGTCAGGAAGGCTGGAGGGTTGATCAAGCTGTGTGAGTCTGAAAATGGGTGACTGCAGTGGGCAACCTCAGCAAAAAACTTGTTGCTGGTTTGCTAATCACCAAAGTTCACAGAATCACACAGAATCACAGAACAAGGTTGGAAAAGACCTTTAAGATCATCAAGTCCAACCATTCGCATCCTAAAC
Organism: Porphyrio hochstetteri; assembly: GCA_020800305.1. Taxonomy (NCBI): domain Eukaryota; kingdom Metazoa; phylum Chordata; class Aves; order Gruiformes; family Rallidae; genus Porphyrio; species Porphyrio hochstetteri. The sequence goes on along the minus strand of CM036916.1, from coordinate 10,154,587 downwards.
TAAACCATATCCCTGAGTACCTCATCTACCCTTTTTTTGAACACATCCAGGGAAGGTGACTTGACCACCTCCCTGGGCAGCCTGTTCCAGGCCCTGACAACTCTTTCAGTAAAAAATTTTTTCCTAACATCCAATCTAAACCTGCCCTGGCACAGCTTCATGCCATTCCCCCTTGTCCTATCACCTGTCACCTGACTGAAGAGACCATCACCTATCTCTCTATAACCTCCCATCACTTCTTCACCACCACTTCTAGACTGATTTATTTGGACAGTTGCAAATTCATTTACCACAATCTTTCCTTAAACAATAGGAATTGATAATGCAGTTCTGTTCTGCACGGCCCATGAACAATGGCACAGTAGAGAGAGAAGGCAGAGAATATACAAACTAATCTCAAAATGATAAGCTGTACTTTACAAAAGCAATAAAAAACCATCCTCACTGATGTGAATCATAACTTCCAGGCTGATTTTTAGGTCAAAAGTAGCTCATGTGATGTGCTTTTGTTCCTTGTTAAAACTCATTTTGTTAATAATTTTTCCAATTAATGTTGTTGATTTTGATGCTTGCAGGTTGTTCTCCACCCTACTCCCAATAGCCCAAAGCAATCGGAGTGGCACAAAATGACTGTTTCCAAAAACTGCCCAGATCAAGACCTGAAGATCAAGCTTGCTGTGCGAATGGATAAGCCTCAAAACATGAAGCACTCTGGGTAAATGCTTGTCTTGATCTGAACTCAATTTGTCTTGAATGTGCATTAGAAAAATCTCTCCTTTTTAAGATTCTGGATGAGAAACTCTTTCTCAACTTCACAGGAGGTCAAAAGAAAGATTAAATATAAAAATGGCATCAGTTCAGTAATTTAGAATGCACTTTCTGTATTTTTAGCATAGAGTTTTTAGTGCATATCAGCCAAACATTTTAAAGTTTAAACAGTATTCCTCAGGAAATTGCTAGGTTATTTTTTTTCCTGTAAGGAAATAATAGGTGGACTGCCTGACTCTTACTGAAAATGGTATCATTTTGTCATTTATTCTGTGTTTCCCTTGGTTGTCTTCTCAGAACCAAGAAGCACAGTGCACCTTCTGCTTGAAATAAACTCTGGTGTGATTGTCATTACATATACAGAGGTCCACAGCACAATTAAACTGGAGTGGGCTGGAGTAGGACTTATGGTCTGGAAGGTTAAAAGAGAAACTTCTCACCCCCAGACGTGTGTCAAAGGATCTGGGGTTTGGGGGATCCCTGACCGCCAACCCTGGCTTCCACCTTTGTGCCGTGCAATTACAAATTAGATCATCCTAATTCCCATCATTAGAGGGAAGATGTAGCTAACACCATTGGCAAGGCTTTCCTTGGCTTGTCCTTAGAGCTGAGGCTGTGATAAAATATAGAAACTGTCCAGGAGACTCACTGTTTAACTCTTTCTTATTGATGCTATAAAAGTGACTTTGTTTCATTTTTAGTTTTGTTTTGTTAGATCCAATCCATTATTAGATGGTTTGTATTGCTTATCTTTTTTTTTTAAATGCTTTCTCCCCCTCCTTCCTTCTCTGCTAACAAGACCAGAGCTAATGGCCATGTGTGAAGGTAAATTTTCCCACCATGACCACAGGCACCAAAAGCAAGAAAGGAACAGTTTTCCTTTTGTATTTGTTTCCTTGACTGCAGCTGATAACAGCAGAGCTGAGCAGTCCTGGCTTTACTCATCCTTTCTTCAACTAACATTTGATTTACAATAAAGATGCTGCTTAAAACGATGTGGTTTGTAAGACTAGCTGGCTATCAGAACCGAGATCGATTTTGTGTTAGCACAAAGTTAGCACTTAGTAGCAGGAGCAGCAAACAGGACATTTATTTCCCTGTTCTCAGACTAGCCAAGGACTCAGTGCCCACGTTAGCATGACTTGGAGTTTTGTGGCATAAATATTCACTAAGAGTACGCTGAATCTCTTCTGGCATAGGGATCCACTAGCATAACCAAAAAGGAATTGTTTTTCTATTTATTGAGCCAGAACTAAAGTAATTATGGTGATACATAAAACATATTACTGCTGAATAATGTCCTTGTGTTTATTATTAGTCTGGTGCCTGCCACTATTTTTGCCAGTGTTTGTATTACAGTGTCACAGTGGCCGTTTCATTGCAGAGATTAAATGCTAATTTTGACATTAATTTTAAAAGTTAATTCTTCCTTTGTAGAAAACTGTAAATTCACTCCTCCTCAGAAATTATTCCATTTGCTTGAGTATCTGTAGCCAAGCCATTTCTAGGAATTAATCTTAAGCCATTCAGCAGTGTCCTGATTTAGTCAGTCCAGTAGATACTGGGATCCCAGCTACTGGTTTTGATGTAAGTGTCCCTCTGTTTGACAGCTACCCTCAGCCAAGTGGTTTTGTGAAGGCTTAAGGCAACACTGGGGATTTCTCTCCTTTAGTTTCAAATGTATTCTTCACCCATTGGCCCATGTCGTGGCCATTCACTGGCACTAAAGAGCTTCTAAATTCTGAACAAGTTGTGAAAGACAAAGAGGAAGAGAGAATTAATACTGTGTTACATTAAGACTCTGGGAGCTTTTTGTGTCACTCTCTTTACAGGTTATTTGTTCAGGCTAGAAATAAATACATTCATGAATGCTGCTGAGCTTAAGAGTCTTTTAATTACTCCTGCTTGTGCATTAACTCCAGTTTCTAGGTGTAAAGAAAACATATTGAAAAGCAAGAGAAGAGAACAACAAATAGTCAGTTGTGTACTGAGTGCACCTGTTCTTTTCTCCTAGGTATTTATGGGCCATTGGTAAAAATGTTTGGAAGAGATGGAAGAAACGATTCTTTGTCCTGGTCCAGGTAACAAGATTTAGCTGGATGTGATCTTAAATCACAACATGAAATCTTTTGGTTGGTCCTCTGGCCATTTTCAGTGCTGTACAGTTGCTGCTGAGCTGTGGTTCTGCATAGGTTGTTTAAGTCATGGATTTTTTCCTGAATATATGCATCTTCTCAAGGATGTCCCAGTTGCAGACCTCTAGCCATGAGCTCCCTAAATGTGTACGAATTCTTGGTGAAATGGAGAATCAATTTTAGTGAGGAATTGATGAGATGAGTAAGCTCTGTTTGCCTTGGCTGGAGGTACTTGGGTGGGAACGCTCCCTTCTGAGCCTGCAGGTAAAATTTGAGGTTGATTGAAATGAAAACAAGTTTCATCACTGGCTCCCTCAAAGCCAGTATACTGTTTTTAACATTTGTCTTGCCTCCATGTTCATTACTGCCTCTCATTGTCTCCAGCTCTCACCTATCATTTTGTGATGTCTTTCTTCCTTTTCCCCTTTTTACTTTTTTCCACTTTCTGCCCTCCCAGTTTCAATAGACCTGTATATTTAACCATGGTTAAGAATTTCAAGGAAACAGGCAGAAGATGTCTGCTGTGATCCAAAAGGATCTGGTCAGTACGTGGTGTATTAGGTCTTCCCTCACCTTCCTAAGTGCAGCTGAAAACACTGCATTGGCCACAGAAGTGTGGGCTCCCAGTGTGAGCAGCTCCATCTTCCCACCAACCTGATAAAGCCACAGAGTCCTCTTGGGTCCATCTCTCCCTCCCTTCTCTCTGGGTTCCCCAGGGTATGTTGTCTCCAAGTATTAGAAACAGAAGCCTTGTGTGGGGTCCAGTGATGAAAGCAACACAGAGATGCTCTGATGGAGTCACACGGGATCCAGATGAGATCTTGGACAGCACCAATCCAAATGGATCAAATCAGAGGGTGAAATCCTACTGCCAAAGAAGCAGATGGTAGGCCTGCTGCAGAGGGGCTGGGATTTCACCTGTGTGCAAGAGCAGAGATGGTGTGAACTGGCTGCTTTAGGCTCCACCTTTGGGTTGGTGTGTGATTGTGTGCCAGCTTTCCCATGCCAGTAAGGAGAGAAGTCTGCACAGTCCATCTTCCACCTTACACACCTGGTTTCTCTGGTCATAAATCACCTGGTGTAAACTGGTTAGTTTGTTTTGAGTTAATTATTACTCAGTAGGACATTTAATTCCATTCCCTGTTTGTCCATCATTGCTGGCTTCCATAGAGCTAAGCTATGTGGCAGATAAGAAAATCCATCCTGGGGAGGTAAAAGGGATTTACAGTGTGCATGACTCATATAAGTAGGAGCCTGTTTGCAGAAACCAGTTGAGTACCTAGTCCAATAACCAAGTGTGATCAGGAGTGACAGCTTAAGTGCTTGCTTTTTATTCCAAATGGGGTCAAAATGGACACGGGATTGGGGGAGTAAGTGTAGAGCAGCCACAGCCTCTATCTGCCCAAGCAACATGTTTAGGTTTAGGTAAAAGTGATGGGTTTAGGATCTCTCTCATCCTTTCCAAGAGGCATCTGGTTTGCAAATGCACCTTCCATGCAGGTCCCTGGTGAGGTAGGGTGCTTGGCACCTCGCAGGAGAAGCCAGCATCTTGCAGAGCTGGATTGCTGGGAGCAAACCCCAAACTGTCCCCTGTGTAAGAAGTGACAGAGGTCATAATAAAGGAGAGGCATTTTGCAATCATTATGTAGCAATCCTGTTCTTGGGCAGGGATTGAGGGACTGCTTTTCTCTGTATGTTTCCTTTATTGTGTTCTGAAATGATGTTAAAACTGCTGTGACAGTCTGTGATCACCTGTAGAGCCATTTGGATCGCTTTTGCCCAAGAGACAATTCATTCCTACTAGACCATGTCCTCAGTCCCTTTTCACCATGAGCAGAGATTCTTCAAAGCAGAGAATCCTCTTTCCTAACATAACTTCCCCCCAAAATAAACCTAATGATACTCTTCTATGCGAGGGTTTGCAGGTTTGGACATGGATTCCCATGTCTCTCCCAAGGAGCCTTTCTTCTGCCCCTTCTGTGTGGTGGCAGTTGCTTCTCTAGTTCTCAGTTGCTATATATTCCTCAGCTTGCTGTGGAGTTGAAGCTTTCAGAGTTATTCCATGTTTTCTCATGTTACTAGGTCTGTATTCGTCAGTTGGCATATAAGAGGAGAATTTGGCCAGAAAAGCAATTCATTTGAATAAGATGAGCAGACTTTTGCCCCCAGAGAGTCTCTGTAGCCCACCTCAGAAATTCCAGCTGCCACTGCAGCTTCTCTGTTATGTTACCGTTTGCTCAACATTTGGTGCAATGTAAAGTGTTCTGCCGTACATCAAATATAAACAAGAAACACTCTCTATGCAGTCCCTCAGATGTAGTTTGAGCATATTGAACATGTCAGCAGGCAATAAAGATGGAATAAAAATACTTTGCTGTCCGTATGTTTGTCATTTGCTTTTCATGCAATGCAAAGGATGGGTGCTGATACGAACAGGGATTGGCAGCAAAGGTGTTGATGTCCAGGATGCTCTGAACTCTGCTAAACAGCAGACAGGGAATAACCCCCACAGGAAGGTGAGCTGGCTCTGATAGGCAAAGAACAGACAAAGAGCAGCCCCTGTTGCAGGAGCTTGCTCATCTGCACCAGGCTCCTGCTTGCACCAGAGCCGAGAGCTGGAGTCCAAAGCCGAGTCCATTTGGGATATAGTGGTCTGGTCAGTCTGTGACACTGCCAAGAGGGCAAGGCTGTATGTTTGGATGAATAGCTAAACATTTCCTTTCTAATCCCTTGTCTCTGTCCCTTACCTGCAGCATCTTCTATTGCAGCTGTCTCCTCTCCCGTCCCTTGCAGGGTAACCTCCTCCTCCTGGTCCTGTGCCCTCTCCTGCCCCTCTTTCCCCATTTGTCAGGGATGCAGCCTCCGTTCCTTCAGTGCTGTTGGGTGGTTTAGAAATTCATGGTAACAAATACTCAGACTCTTCCTAACGATCTAAACAAGGCACAGAGGTGCCAAACCACATGGGCTTCGGCAAGGAGGAAGGTGTTGATGGCAGTTTGTCTCTTTTGTGTCACTGATGCCTTGCCTGTATGAACGGAGGCTTTGGGCGTGTATGTAGGAAAAGTAGCTCTGTAGGGAGCATTCCCACTGCTACTTGGCTTGTGAAAACCCTGGAAAGAAGAGGAAAGGAGCAATAACTGCCTTGTAATTTGGGTGGAATAATCCCTCGCACCTTCTGTGTCTGTGTAACTGCGAGGGTTGCACAGGAGCGGAGATGATTTGTTTGGGTGTAGTGGGTGAGAGCAGTTCCTTTGTGCCATTCCTAGAACTGGGCCTCACCTCTCCAGCACAGGCATTGATGGGTGGACTTGGTTCAAGCCCTCAGGAAAGGTTTACAGCATGGTGCAGTGGGCAGAGTGGAGCCTGTGCTCCTCCAGCATGCACCCGTGTGTTCAGAGGGGATAGTTTTCTCTTTCGAATGAATCGCAGTCCTCTCTGCACGCTGCCCACCCTTCTCGTAGACACCCTTTGAGATGAGCAGCAGAAGAGCAGAATACTGATTAGATGTAAATTACATGGCAGAGACTTGTTACTTGCCTAATTTTAAATCCTGAGATATGCAGCGTGAAAGCGATGGCAGAATATGGCCCTGAGCTTGGATGGAAATGGTCCTCAGCATCACAAGTGAGGAAAATGCTTCGTAAAGGCAACAGCAATGCCAGTGGCAGTGGTAAGCGGAAGAAGTGGAGCAATTTAGGGCAAAGTTCTCTGCAAGTGGGTAGGAAAGAAAATGTACATCCATCACAGATGTTGTAAGTGTTTCCTAAGTTGCTGTATCAGCTGCTGGAGCACAGCATACAAATTTCAGCCACTTTTGCCAATTAGACCCTTGATGGTGCAAAAGCTGGGAATTTTGATAGCTGACAGGGCTTGTATTAATTCTTTGCAAGGTCTGATGTGCTGTACTGGCAGCAACACTGTTGTTGGTTCTGGTGGGTTTGCTGGCTTTGCGATAGGAAATTTCTTCTAAAGATTCTTAAGGGCAAGTGAATTAATTACATGGAGATTTCAGACTGAATCTGTTCTTCTCTTGTCATAACCCCGTTTCTGTGCTCTGGCAGCATATGGGAAGTAACACTCCATGGTACCTGGATGACATGTCTGCTGAGTAGCTTGAAGCAGTTTTCAGCTGATTGTGTCTGATGGTGTTTGCAGAATGTTGTTGGAATCAGATCAACTCTCTGCAGATTAAAACCAGTTGCAGTGTCTACGCCTGGATCTATTGTTCTAGTGACAGACTCCCTGAACTCATTATAATTCAGACTAACTGTGACAGTTCCTGCTTTTAGCAAAACTCAGCTGACTCGGGATAAAATGAAATGAAGTAAGTCTTCAGGAACTCCAGATAACCAACAGAGTTTGAAAATAATTCGGAACAATTGCAGTATTCTAAACCAGGTCCTAGACCATGGTCCTCAAGTCAAGGTAAATGACCCGTAGCTGATTCCTGTAATCATTAAATCACATTTTGCTTAGACGCTCGATGAGAACTCAGCGCAGGTGGTGATTCTTGAGGAACCTTGGGTGTTGTTGATGAATAAAAAAAAGTTGGAGAGCTGCTGGTTAAATAGATGCTTGCGTGTCCCATCCGTACTCGTGCGCAATGGCTTCCCATCATCAGCCCTGCCCGAGGCCAACACATGCACACCTCCTGCTTGAAGGAAGAACATGGGAGAACTGCTGTGTGCAGTTGTTTAGGCCTCAGTGGATGTGCTGAGATGTGAAAACTGTTGGTTTTGCTCTTATTTTTTTAAGCTAGATCATTTCCTCTGCTCATTTGTGCCAGGAAAGGGCTCGGGCAGCAACATACAGCTGCAACCAGAGGACAAGAGTCTCCCATCAAAGCGGAAAGCTGTATTGCAGCTGGCAGTATCTTAGCACAGTTTCTCTCCCTTGGGACAAAATGCATGCTGTTAATCTAGGAAAAGTCCATTTAAGAATTTAACCCAAGTGGGGCAGTGTTATGTCAACAGTGGGAAAGGGGGAGGCAGATGACTGAGCTCGGAGTGTGAGGGATGACAATTAACAGGTTTGAGCAGGATCCTGGGGAAACCAGTGCTGGCTAAAGCAGTAGTCTCTAGTGGAAAAACAAGGACGAAGTCAGGACTGGTTAATACATATCTACTGCATTTATTAATCAGTTGGATTATATAGCTGGTGACAGAATATGGTTGAATGCCAAGAAAGTCAGATCTAATTTAGCAGCCTGGGAATAGTGAACTTTGGCATTTATCTCCCGTTGTCTTCTTCCCCTTTCCTGAATTTCTTTGTCTTTTTCTCTTTCTTCTCCCCTTTCTTTTCCTTCTGTTCTCTTGTCTCAAATTATTTCTCAAAGTGTTTTTCCTTTTTTTTTTTTTTTTGTAGTGAACCAGCCAGCGCAGCCTTGGATTATTTCCCTTCTTTTAGTTTTGCTACTTCAGCTTCCTTAGATGCTCCTTTCCTGGCCCTCATCAAGTCCCTGGATGAAATCCCAGCTGCTTTGGGAGTTTGTCCCTCACTGGGCAGAATTTTCTCCTCTGTCTTCCTTCAGTTTCCTCTCTGTATCTGTGCTTTTTCCAATTACTCAAACCATTCATCTTGCCCATCCCATCTGCTCGCTCGCTCTTGTACTCAGCTATGGTTCGGTGTGAACTCAGCAGGCTGTAAGATTAATTTCTGCTATTAACTGTTTCACTCGTCTGGCCGCTTCCACGCTTCTAAAGAAAGCAGGCTCTGTAAAGCATGGTATTTTAGAGGACTGATGAAAGGCAAGCTGCAATCTCCACTTGACCCTATAGCTGTTCAGCAGCAGAGCACAATCATAACGTATCGAGCTTTCTAGAATTTCATTTTGTTGGGTTTTGCTTTGCCGCTGAGTGTAGATGGAAGGAGCCACATTGCACTGGTGGCAGATGAGCTTCTTTCTGAGCAGAAAGTAAATGCTTTAGGCAGAAGGATAGGACATACAGGCTGTTATGCCAGTCCTTGAAGTCAGGAGCTTGAGCTGCTTAGGTGCAGGCACCCTGCACGTCACTATTGGCACCTCTTCCAGAGGCCGTTTATAGCTCGCTCCTCCCTCCAGCCTGATCCCAGGCTGCCTTCTGCCAGCAGGCTCTTGGGCAATCCTGAGCCTGGGCCTTGGGCATGAGCTATGTGAGTAGAGAAGTTGGTCGTGAACCCAGATGAGCCTTAGCTCATCACACGTTGTAGACCCACCACTAGGAACTCTTAGAAGTCTCTTCTAATAATGACATCAGGCAGCTTCTTCCAAGGGAATCATACAGATGCTAACAGGAGGGACAAGTTTACTCTGCCTCTGCCAGAGGATGGCTCCACTGGAGCCTGCTGTCTACATCTGTATTTTATAATTTCTAACATGAGAACTGTGAGCTCCGAAATGCCTGCATGTGTTCCCACATGTTACTGTTGTGTCAGCATGGTTGGGTTATTGATAGGGATGAATAATATTTTCTGGGTCCAAAGAGGAGAGGAATTATTTGTGTATAAAGAAGAACCTGAAATTCAGACCTCGTGCTTTGGGTCAGGGAAGAGGACAAACTCCTGCGTGGATTTTACCTGTTGTTTATAGAATATGCAAGAGAAAGGGGGGGGAAGCATGAGTTGTACATGAGTTGTATTGATGTTTTCAATCAATGCTAGCGTAGGTTTGCACTGACTCACTTCGGGGAATTAAATTTATCGCTCAGTCCCTGAAGCTCAGGCTGTCTAACACAGAGAAACCAAATCCTTCCTTGCTCCGGCTGCGAATCCAGCCCGTTCAGGAGTTTCTCCAGGAGATGGCAGCAATATACTGCGAGTCCCGCGGGCTGAGCGCTGCGGGAGCCGGCTGAACGCCGTGCTGCGGGGCACCGGGTTATTTTTAGACTTCTTCCTGTTAATCTTTTTAATTTTTGTGTTGCCGGTACGATGGTAAGGCAATGCAAAGTTCAGAGCAGCGAGCGTGCACTGGTGTGCTCCTGCGATTGGTCTGTTACTTGTCAATCTCCCGTCAGCGCTTGGTAGTTTTAAGGAGGAGGCAAGATGCTTAAAGCATCGCTTTTAGTCTTACTCCCACAAACGTGTTAATGATAGGGTTTATTCTTGGGTGGCTTTTGGAGCCGTTCCCTGGAGGGAAGGCAGGGTGCAGGCAGGGCTGCTGGCAGCGGGCTGGCAGCTCGCAGAAGCCCGTAGAGGGCAGCAATATACCGAGCGCCGACGGGGAGATGCTATGCCAATAGACGGGTCTCCTGAATTAAATAATTGGCATTTTATTAGCGATAGTTGCCACCAAAATAGGTGCTGCATGCATGTTTGTAGCAGAGGGATTTGTCCGGAGTTTGGAGGCAAAATCTCCCAGTCCAGCCACTCCCCATCACTTGGGATCTCTCCGTGCTTCCAAAAAATGACAAGCACGATCCGTTGCCACCCACCAGAGTTTGAAAGTTTTCTCCAGAGGTCAAGAAGATGTCCAGACTAATAAAATTACGTCAGGCGTCCAGGATGTGACACAACCTTAACAAAGTCATTTGAAATCATTTGACAGTAAATTTCCCCGTGAGTTCCTCGCCTGGGGCATGGAGAATCCTCTCCTCTGCTCCCTGGATGAGCTTCTCGCCGACCATCCAGATTGCAGCGCACCGAGTACGCGAAGGGTCTTGATGCGGCCTGATGGCCTCCTGAAGGCGATTCGGGAGCCTGGCAGAGCCCCCGCAGCTGAGTTGGCTTCCGTCAAGAGCTTGACATTGAATGTATCGTGTCATGCAGATGGTACCTCAGAGGAGTGAGAGCTGCCATTTACAGCACTGATGACAACAACTGCCGAGATCAGTGGGATCTTAAGATTGCTTTAATATGACTGGCACCTAGCAATTTAGCTCACATTGTTTGTGACAGGGTGTCACTCTTGCACTTGTCTGGGGATGAATGATAGAGGGTTTTTAAAGCACGGAGCTTCCTCTTTTGGAGGAAATTAAACCGCTGTATGTACTGGTGTGGAGAATTCGATGCCTTCCACAGCAGGGAGCGTTAGGAGAGAGTTTTGCAAAAGCCTGGTAAAAAAGTTTAGTCTGTCTCTTATGGGAAATGACCATCAAAATTACCCCCAGTCCCTGTAAACACGCCACCAGCAAGCGGCATTTGTGAGCGCTTTGTACTCTGCCTTGTCGTGATCACCTGGTGCCATCTTAGCTTTGTGATTTTCTTCAGGTTAGTCAATATACATTTGCTATGTGCAGCTACCGGGAGAAAAAAGCTGAACCTCAAGAGCTGCTGCAGCTCGACGGATACACTGTGGACTACACCGACCCGCAGCCAGGTACGGGGGTGAGGGCTTGCTGTGCACCCGCAGGTGCCCGGGCTTGCCACGCTGCATACGGCTCCCAAATGGGAGTCCTCTCTGTCTCTCTCTCTCCCCCTGCTTGCAGCTGAACTGTGATCAGCATTATTCTAAATATGTTTGTGTTTATACTGATCATTAGCTATGCATGACTTTACTATAAATAGATCTAAGGAATTGAGCTAGGAGTTGCACCAGAGGAGGGAAAGACTCATCTCTTCTGGGGAGCGTAACTGAATTAGACGCTTAAATCCCAGGGAAATTTGATTGTGAACTGAATGCTCAAATCAAGTGATGATCCTCACCTGTTTCTTCAGATTTTATTCCCTAAATAAAAGGTTAGCAGCTGTGCCTGTCTTTATTGTAGAAAATACTTACAGGACCAAGCCAGCATTTTTGCACCCATCCTTTTCTCCGTGATGGATATGAGTGAGTGGAGGGGGCAGGGACAAGGATAGAAAGCTCCCTGGTACCTGGAGGTACCTGTTGAGCAGTGAGACCCTTCCCCAAGCAGGGGAGCACTGCATTTCTTTTATGTCAGTGGGGCAACACATTAAGCGTGGTGACCCTCACCGTGCCTCAGATCACAGTATCCCCACAGGAGATGAAGAAAGATACACTTAGTTCATTGGCTGTCAAAACCTTGATTCCGGGTTAATTCTCATGTTGGGGAGATGGGTGCTGAGTGAGGACAGGGAGAGAAATAAACACATGACCCAAGCACATTTTGTGCACAGTTTTTGCACTGATGCTCTTGGTTTAATTGGAAACCCCCCACCACATCCCCTCAAAACCCATTTTTAATGGGGCTCCAGTGGTTTGACTTGCATGGGTGGGGCTGTAGGTGAGAGAAGCAATTAATCCGGGTGTGTTGGGGCATGCTTTAGTAATTGTGGTGCCTGGTCCTACCTAGGGACCTGGTGGGCTCTCTCACCGGTGAGTTTGGTACGGGAGAGGGGATGGATCTAAGCCAGGAGCCAGGGGAAGCATGGAGCTGGCTGGGAACACCCTGGGGAGTGGTCTTAGGGTGGGAAGCTGGAGGATATCCCTTCACTGACCTCAAAGTATACGAAACTCCATTGTTGCTTCCTCTCCTGACAGGTTTGGAGGGTGGCAGAGCATTCTTCAACGCAGTGAAGGAAGGCGACACGGTGATTTTTGCAAGTGACGATGAGCAGGACCGTATCCTGTGGGTCCAAGCCATGTACCGAGCCACCGGCCAGTCTCACAAACCTGTGCCGCCTACCCAAGTGCAAAAGCTAAATGCTAAAGGAGGAAATGTGCCCCAGCTAGATGCCCCAATCTCTCAATTTTGTAAGTAAATAAGTTCTCTTAGAGAGCAGAAGTCTTTGATGGAAAGATTTTCTGCACTGATGTAAATGAGTATTCGCACATGTGTTTCTGACTTCAAAATGAAATCTTTTTCATTATCATTAAGCTGCTTTTTACATCAGTGGATACAGAAGCAGTTAAGCTGTGTGTTTAGCACAACCAAACCCAAGAAACAAAATTCCTTGGGGAACTTGTCAATGAGTATTTTAAAGTGCAATACTTGATGGAAGAGAGACTGGGATCTGAGAACCTGAGACCCAGCTTGCTTTCTGCAGCCACGCTTTTTACCCCCGCACAATAAACTGCACACCCAGATCAGAGCGATTCATTAGCGCCATTAGCTGTCTATCAAACGCATCACGTGCTCAGAACTACAGGTGCAAATCTTGCAAGTACGAAATGCACACACAAAAAGAGGTCTCCTGTTGAATATTCAACTGTAGGAAAACATATGGTATTTTTAACAGGTTGCTTTGCAGGCCAGTTAGATGTGAATTTAAAGCAATCATCTTTTAAATCGTAACTGTGCTGCATGTCCTGTGCAGTTATACCCAGTTCGCTTAATTTGAGATTTAGAGCAATTTCTTTTGTCTTGCAAATGTAATTTGATTATAAAGCAGACAAATGCCTCCTTGCTCATTCGTGAAGGTCTCGATCACGGGTCTGCAGCCCCTTTGTTATATAACATAGAGCAGTTCTCACTAGTTTCAGCAAAGTTTAAGAGTTAGTATCATTAAATGTAAGTAAAATAAGGAGAAGTGGTAAATATTAGCAAAATCTTCTAATTAAATCGGGTTTTAACATTTATGATCGACTCTGTAAAGCTGTTGCAGGGTGTTTTATTGTAAGGAACTCAGAAAATCTGCCCGTTGCTTATCAGTATCATTTGACCATATTTTATACTGGTCTCACTTCTTCCTGTCGACATTTATAGAAAATAACAATGCAAGGCATGCAGCCCTGTGATGAGTGCTACAGCAGAAAACCTCTGCTTGGTGCTTTTTCTTCTTTTTTCTTTTTCTTTTTTGTATGATCCACATCCCTGCATATTTTGGACTTCCTTTTGCCTTGTGTTGCTGCTGCTGCCAGCAATGATGTAGCATGATGCAGTGTGGTAAACCCAGAGTCAGTATTTTCATTTCAGTGACCCTCATCCTCTTCGTCCCAGTCAGGTCACTGGCTTTAGGACCACAAGGTGTAAAGGATTGGGGTTGGGGGGGAAGGATGCTTCTTAGAAAGCCAAAGTGGAAGATAGGAATTGTGCTCTTGCAAGTGGAAGTTGACTGGCTGTAATTAGCCTCCTGACACAGCTGAGTCATGCTGACCTGAGAGCGGTCTTAGGGGTTGTATGTCCCTCTGCCCAGGTTCTGGGATGTAGCAGGCACAGGTCCTCCTACGGCTGCTTTTGTACATGCTAAAGGCCTTCGAAGTGTAGCAAGGGAGAGCAGCAAAGGGATGCTGCTTGTGGCTGCCTCTCCTAACAAGTGATGCTGAATGATGCTCTTAGCTGTGTGGTTGGTGGGAAGAGGGCGCACTCCTGTTCATACCAGCGTGATCCCTGTGGATTAGGATGAAGGCAGCCAGAGAACATCCAGCTGGGGAAGTGCCTTTCCCTCCAGTCTTCTCCCATCGTTGCAGACATTAGGCCTGGAGAATTTTTCTCTGGGTGAATTCCTGAGGTTTAGGGAGTTTTCACTTTGCCAGACCAATATGTGGGGTCAAGTGAAAGGTGATGCCTGGGGCCATGGATCTTTGGGTGGGTTGTCCCCATGCACAGCCAACTGCTGTGTGTGTGGGGAAAGCTGACCTTCCCCGGATAGTTACCTGGGATGGAGAAAGGGCAGCTGGTTTGTCCTGGTCCTTGACAGGGAGCAGCAGAGTGGGTTATGGACTCCAGGAGTTCTGTCTGCACCTAACCACAACCCAAAACATCCATCAGAGACTCATGGTCCACCAGACCTGTATCAGCCTGACTGCTCAAAGCTATACAGGTGCCACAGGTTTGACCTTGCTTTTTCCATCTTGCTTGCCTGCCAGGAGGCAGGGATCCCTCATTTTAATTTCTGGTGAAAACAGCTGAGATTTCACCCCCCCTAGTCCCTACAGGGCATCTGCAGGGTCAGGATCTGACTCAGTTTCTCTCACTTGTTCTCATGCCAATACCAGCTCCAAATCTGGATCATTTGGCTTTTCTATGCCAACACCCTCTTCCCATTCATAATGTGTTTTCCCCATAATCTGGGTAACTTCAGGCTGCCCTTTTATTGCAGCAGGCACTGGAAAACCCTTTTGGTTGTGTGGTGCCAAAGTGTGGAAGGGGGAAACCAGTCAGCTCCTCAGTATGATGATGATGACTTGCTACTTCAGCATCCTCTGAGCTAGTGTGTTTTGTTCTCAGTCTTACTTCCTCCTCCTTCCCTGGATCTAGATCCCTCTGAAAGCTCTTTGTGCACAGGACCTTCATCCTGCAAGAGGAGGTGGGCAGCATGCCATAGTACAGCTTCGTCTCAACAGCAAGGCCGCCTCATTTTTCATACTTCAGCGTTTGTAGGTGGCAGTGCTCATGGCAAAAGTCATTGGGTGCAGCAGTTAAATAAGCAGAAGCAGAAGTGTCACGCGTGCCACACGAGATGGCTTCACCAGAGTCTTAGATGCACAAATAATGTATCTCAGCTCCTTCAGTCTTGAAATTCAAACATGTCAAGTATTGCATTTTTAAAAAGGGTCTTGGTTTGTTGTTGGGGTTTTTTTGGCTTGGGTTTTTTGGTTTGTTATTTTTGTTGCCTGCAGAAAGGTAAGGACTTTTGCCAGACGTTTTATTCTTGTACATTTCTCTTTATACCTGTCGTATTTTTTTGTGCTTATTAGAGGCTATGGTGAATGAGGATGTGCAAAGAAGTAAATGTTAAGCCATTTGACGAGTAACTGTTGTTCTAGCTTTCATGTTGTAGCAGTCCAAGATGGCACATGCGCATGCATGCACATGCAGAGAAAATCCAGCCCTCCGCTCCTGTGATGGAGCTGTCTGTTAAACGGGAACTTGAGAAGAACATGCTTTGCTGTTGGGGAAACTTGGGAGAAATACTGAATTTGTTTGGTTCCCACCTTTTTTGACTTAGTAAACACAGACTTCAGCAGCACTCAAATTCTCATCTGAAGTTTGATAGCAGTGCTTGACTTGGAAGTAAACAGACAGCTCCAAACACGGGTGGAGTTTATTTTATTTGCAACTTAAGTACTGAGAAAAATAGATCCTGCTATTCATTAATTTTCGTATTACTCTACAATCCCTTTTATGTGGGCGACCAATACCTGTTAGACTGAAAAGTTTTTGCTTTTTTCTTATTTTGCTACAATTTAAAAGGAAAACTCCATTCACGCAAAGCTGTGCTTCTCTCCAGTGTTCGCATTATAAAAGAAAAAACCCAAAACTGTTCTTGCTTACTGTTGAAATCATGCACAGTATTATAGTCAATAATGCTGCCAATACATCTTACACCTTTTGGCAATATTTGAGCTTCATAAAAGTGGTCACTTGTCTGAAAGCACCAATCTTTGTTCGTTCTGTGTTAGTGATGCATCAAACAAAATTCCCAAACATGCTCAAATGCTCATTTGTTTTCAAATCCTTTTCTTTTTAACATGAAAGATTGGTCCGTACTTGTTTTACGTATCACTTGTGGTTATATTTCTTTTTTTTTTAAATGTCTGTTTATATTTAATGACTTAATCACACCATATACAAAGAGTTGGTTGTTTTGAGAATTTGTAATTATCTGTTCCCCCATAAGAAGTAGCGAGGTTTATTGAGCTGCTTACAAAATTTTCAGCTGTGTTTGGTTTTTTTTGGTTGGTTTGATTTTCTTTAAGTTTCTTTTTCATTCTTTGCTTAAACCCAAATATTTAGCTGCTAGGTTAGGGCTCCTGTCTGCTTTCCTGAGCCTTGTTGCTAGTCTTTATGTTATTCTGGTTTGTTCCTTCTTACCCTGCTAACTTCTAGCTGGACTCAAGGGTAAGTGCTTCCCTGTAGCTAGCACAGCTCAGATAATCAGACTAGATTATCTGACATATGCAATGTGCTTTTTTTTCTCTTAAATCTTTCTCATGTTTAGATTTTGTAGTACAAACTTTCCATGTTATTTTCCTGAATTGAGGTTTGAAATGTAAGTTTCCATACTGAAATTAGGATGCATGTGATGTTTGCATAATTGCCTTCTCTCCCTGGCTTTCACATTGGCATCAAGTGATCCTCTTAGCAAAGCCAATCATTAACATTTCTATTTTTCATTCCAAGATGTAAATATTAATTAACATCACAATAAAACTGTAAATAATACCTTCTTTTGTTTCATGGAATTTACATCTAGTTGACTGCTTCCTGCCTGAAAACAGATCATTTTGCACTCTGACAATATCCTTTCTCTCCGTGCCGATGATTAGCTTGGTGCAGCGCACCAGTGTGCGGGGCTAACCGTGGACACCTCAAAGCATAGAAAGGTAGGGCAGGACACCCCAAGAGACCGAGAGGAGGTGCAGGACTCCACAGGAGGCCCCCCAAAAACAACCCTTTGCACATGCCTTGTGGAAACAAGCCCGAGTCATTGAGATTTGGTAGTTCCCTCTCCCGTAAAACTCGTAGGGGATGATTTCAGCAGCTAGCGGCAGCTTTCTGGGTCACCCTGGGTTTGGAGATGCTGACCCACTCCTACTTAAATACATATACTCACGGAGGGGTGCTGCTGTTCCCCCAAATTACTGTAAATTAATGTTTTAGCGTGGGGCTGAATCACCACTCAAAGCAATGCTGGAAAAGCATAAGGCAGGGGGATTATTATTATTATTATTATTATTATTATCATTATTATTATTATTATTATTATTATTATTATTATTATTATTATTATTATTATTTTACCTTTTCCTACTGGAATACCTACTTTGAAAAAGATAAAAGCACAAACTTGTGCTGTAAAAGAGCTTCTCCTTAATCTGTGTTCAGTCTTAAATACACCCGGTCCAAACCCTTTATTGGTGTTAAAAGCTGCTTCTCTAATACCTGGTGAGTGCCTGCTTTCCTTAGGAGGGAATAGCATCTGTGGGTCATGAGAGCTGGCAAATATGTATCCAGAGTATCTGAATGCAATTATGAGAAGGAACAGGCGGTGTCATCCCTCCTGGCCATCAAATAAGCCTCCTTTTTTTTCTTCTTCTGCCTTTTGTTTCTTTTTTCTTCTTTTTTTTTTTGTTTCTGTGTGTGAGTATGTGCGTGTGTGTATAAATATACCCCTGGGTAGCAGGCAGAATTCCTTCTCAGCAGACACTTTCTTTTTTCTTTCTTTTTTTTTTTTGTTTTGTTTTCTTTTCTAAATGTTTGGATTTCCAAAGAGGATTCTTATCAGACTTAACCAAAAAAAGAACAAAAAGAAAAAAAAAATTGATGGAAATACAGATTTTTTTTGCCATTTTGAAAGAAAGAAAGAAAGAGTGAATGAATGAATGAATGAACTTGGGTCTGGCAACATTACATGTATTTGCACTACAATGCATTGCTATCCTATTAGATTATTAGTTTTGTGCTTTAATTGCTTTTTTTTTTAAGATAGTTAGAGATATCATGAGAACGCTGCTGTGTCTTCTGTATTGTCAACTTGCAGATGCTTCATTGCAGGAATGCAGAGTTTAAATATTAATTCAGTTCTCACATAACTTGCATGAATTTAAAACTAGCCTGTAAATCACTTCTACGTGCTTTAAGTAGCATGGGACTCTTAACTTATGAAATACAAATTCACAGGTTTCTGCAGTCATCCAATTCAAAATATTTTTAAATAGCTGCAAAAATGCTCTGAAACAATGTTTTATATTATAAATAGCTGTTCTAAAACTGTGTTTTTAACTTGCCACACAAGGAATTATGTAAGTGCATACTACAAATTCTTACTCATTTAACTACCAAACATTAGGTAACTTAGATTTCGACTCGGTGCCTGGTGTGTCGGGTGATTTACAGGAACCTTCATAATCGTTTATTAAAATTGAAACTCGAGCAGGAAGGGATTTGTCTGCAGCATGGGAAAAGCCATAAAACATAAGAATAAACAGCCCGTTAAATTTAAAGCTATCTTGTAATGTGGAATAATATGAAGGGGGGGAAAAAAAAGAGCTCTTAGATGTCCAGCTGAGAGGCGAGTTCAGCCTGCTACAGCAGCCGCAGCTCCTGCGAGGAGGAAGAGGAGGAGGAGGTTTGCAGACCCCACACGCACACACACACACACACACACACACACACACACACACTCATATCACTTTTCAGAGGTGCCGATGCCGTAGTGCCCATGGCGAGGAGGGGACTTGGTAAGTCACCAGCCGGCACTGCCAGCATCTCGCTCACGAACGGCACCCTGGCATTTTACATCCTGGTATCCGGGGGGGTTTTGTTCCCCCCCTCAGAACACCGGTATTTGTTAGTGAAGCCTCTGGCTCCACACAGCCAAATGAAACGAGGTTTCTAGGTGCTTCCCCTGGGTATTTCTTTAACGAGGTGCAGCCCAAGCCTGTCCGTTGGCTCTGCTTAAGAGAGCAGGAGGGGACCTGGCCACCCCTCAGAGCACACGGCCGAGCGTGCGGCAGGTTGCGGTGGGCACGCCATCGCCCGCCTGTCGCGGTGCACTGCTGGTGAGCACCACGCAGGCTGGAAAACTTCTCCCACTTTGCCCATCCAGACCAGCGAAGACTTTTCTAGAAATATCTGTAAATGAGTAGCTGCCATCAATCATTGTCATTCCTTTATTTCATGTCTCCTGATGAGGTTGACTAGTGTCATTGTTTGTTACTGTCCAAACCACATCTTCATTCTTGTAATGTCAAGCAGATATGACAAGCACACATTTTCCAGATGAGTAAGATACAAAGTCACCTTTTAATTTACAGTTGTTCGGGTTTTTTTGTTTGTTGGGGGGGTTTTTTGGGGTGTTTGGTTTTTTTTTTTTTAATAAGCAAATGTGTCATAAAATTTACTGGATGTTCAGTTGCCTTTGGTACTTAAACAAAGTCACTCATTAACAAAAAGAAAGAAATCTGGAGTAAGAAATTCTTAAAATAAAATGGCTACCCAAAGCCTTTTATAACAAGAATTCTTTTATGGAGCTTGTCCCCCACTATTAACTTCACTGCTCACAGAGCAAAATCTGCCAAAATTATTGCTGGAGCATAAAAGACACAGAGGGCAGGAAAATACATTTAAGGAAAAAAAAAAAAGAATGAGAGATTTGACTGTTTTGTCTCTTCTTATTTAAATAACAGTTGGATAAAGAGAAATACAGCCATCAGAGGACCAAATGGTGGGACGGTCCTTTGGTTTTCATTATGATTGTTGTTGAAATCTTTGTGTTCCTGACACTGGCAGATTTTTAAGACTGATTTCAGACACTTGTAAGGAGGAGGGGGGGTGACAGGGGGCTAGTTCATAGAGTCAGTATGAAATGCAAACTGGATAAAACCAAACAAAACAAACCCAGTAGTACTTAAAAGAAAAAAACAAACCAAAAAGGCTGTAATGTAGGTGACTGAGTGTAATATAAAAGGCCAGAGTCTGCAGTTTTCCAGCAGAAAGGTTTGTGGAGGCCGTGCTGTTCGTCCACCTCGGCTGGCAGCTCCCTTCCGAGACCACCATCGAACGCCTTTCAGCTGCAGTTGTGTGCAGCTTGTCTAAATATGTAAGATAACTTTTGTGGGCCTGCAGCAGCATTTTGGCTGGGACCCTGAACAAAGAAGCACCAGCGAGCTTGGCACGGCACCTTGGGAAGGGATTGTAAATTACTGGAGCATCATATAACTTTCTTTCTTTGTTTTCTCCTTTCTTTTTAGCTAGAATAACAGAGCAGGGTCAAAAAAGTGACTGTATTTGACCGAAACAATTAATTTAAAGCACTTAGAAATTAGCTGTACAGTTAGGGTGTGAATATTAGCCATTCACGTTTTGTACTTGGCTTAAAATCTCATCCAAACTGTACCAGCCATTTTGAAAGGGGTTATGTTATACGTAAAGCTTATTTCACGTGTAGATGTTGGCATCATTTTAAATCACAGGTCAGCTGTCTGGAGCAGAGTAATAATATGTTTAGATCTGGCCTTTTCTTTTTCTGTGGCTGAGGAAGTTTAATGCTTTTGGTATAATTCAATTCCTAAATTTCATTTTTAATTTTTCCATCAGAAAAATCAACATGTAAAAATAAATTGCAAGTTGCATGAGGTATTTATTAATTAAGGGAAGGTGTGTTTAGCATAGGATTTTCTTTTTTAACCTACTCCAAGTTACTCTTAGGAATTTTAAGCATCTGGCCCAGAGCAGATTCTCCATTTAAGAGAAATGTATGTATTACCATTCTCCAAAGACGTCTCCAGTTCACACCATGCCAGCTTTATACCCTGGGTGTGCGACGTGCACCCCCCAGCCCTGCAGCTCTGCTGATGCAGAACGGGTGCTGAGGCTAGAACCGTGGGGCTGGGCTGCTGCAGGGAGAGCTGCTCATCTTCCTTCCCACGGCAGAAAACCATGTTTTAAACCACTGACCGAGCAGAAGTCGTGAGGCTTAATACGTTTTTGGTCTCTTGAGCTCACGCGGTGCTGTGCCTGATGCCTCTCTTGGGGTGGTGATTCTGAGGTGGGGAAGGTTGGGGCAGATGGGCTCTCAAGCGGGCTCAGGATGCTTCGAAGTGGTTAATGAAAGTAAAATCGTCCCTGATTATGGGCAGTCGTGAAGGCTGTTTAATCACTGTGTCTGTTCTCACGCTTGGCAGGGAACTGTCTGTGCCCCTGCCTTGGGCAGGGAGCTCTTTAAAAGCCCAGGATGGACCCTCAGCTGCGTAGAAGTGAGCAGAGCTTTGGTGGGTTCACACCAAGCCAAGGTCTCCTCTGAGCCCACCTTGCTCAGAGAACATAAAGCAGGGAAAAGCTTATTAATCTGGAGTGGAAAATATTCATTTCAAATATGCTTCCTAGCACATGTGTTCAAAAAAGTTCACCAGCTAAAGGGCTAGAGGACTCTTCAAATTTCCAGCTGATTTACTCAGCTCTCAGAGCTTTGTTGGCTGAGCAGGAGGATTGACAGTGTATCAGGGCTTCTAATTGAAAAGTAATAAAATCTCTGAGCGAAGCTGGCAAATGAAGGCCTCCAGCCAATTTGTCAGCTTGCAGTCAACTCCGAGGAGCCGGGCAGAGCAGCAAGCCATTAAAAATAGTCTGATAATATCTGTTGAAACATTTTGTGGGCTCTAGGGATGGAATCGAAAACAGCATAGACAAACTCTTTGGGAGTGAATGCAATCAAATCGATCTTTGCCCAGAGGGACAGAGATGATGGGGCATAAAGCTGTCAAAACAGGAGCCGACCCATGCCCTGTGCCCCAGCACTGGGTGGGCATCACATCCCTGGCCTAAGGATGCTGGAGAGGTGCCGTAGAGGTGATGTACTCATCAGGGAGGTTGTCCCCATGCCCCGAGCCAGCCCTCGTGCTGCCACATTGCTCGGCTCTGGCAGCGGCTGCTTCTGTCCCCGTGCTGAATGCATGGAGCCCGCAGCGGAGGGGGGATTTGGGGCTGGGGAGAGAGCCCGGGGTGGGAGGCAGCAGGACCTGGTGCATGGACTGAAACAGGGAAGTGGACCCTCAAAAATTAACCAGCCGCAGGGAAAAAAAAAAATCAGTGTTTATCCGGCAGGGTTTTAATGAGGAAAATTGCCAGCTACTGCTGAATTAAGTATTGCTAGCAGCTGATTGAAATGTTACATATTTTAATTTGTCTGATTTCTTTCCAGTGGGTGATGTTATTTATATAGTTTGTATATAGCTAACAACAGACTATACAGCAAATGTAAAGATTACTTCCAATGATCAGTAATATC
Source organism: Porphyrio hochstetteri (assembly GCA_020800305.1). Classification (NCBI taxonomy): domain Eukaryota; kingdom Metazoa; phylum Chordata; class Aves; order Gruiformes; family Rallidae; genus Porphyrio; species Porphyrio hochstetteri. The sequence goes on along the minus strand of CM036916.1, from coordinate 10,132,136 downwards.
TGAGAGCACAGACACAAACGAGGTACTTAGGAAGACCTGCCATCCCTCATAGCTTAATATTCCATACTAAAACATATATACAGAACAACACTGTCTCATTATCATTTAAAGCTTTATTTCATTTTATTTTAATTTAATTTTTAATTAAAAGTTTTTGGTTTTTTTCTGGTGAAGAGGGATTTTGTGTTACAACAAATACAGTTACCATATACTACTACCAGCCTTGCGGAAAACTGCATTTTTGTGTCCTTTCAGCCACATTGTTTCAAGGCCACCCAGTTCCCTTAGGAGGCTATAAACAGGGGAAGGATTTAAATCCTATTTTCTTTGTGGAGGATTTGGCAGGAACCCATATAGTAGGAAGCTGAGCACAGACAAAACCGAGTGAAAGGTGTCCTTTAATTCCCTGGCCACTGGTAGAACAAAGCTTGCTCCCAGCAGGGTCCCGGCTGGCCGCACCCAGGCCGGCTCGGCTGCTTCATTTCAACTGCTGAATTCGATGTATTTTTAGTTAACCATGTTGAGATTAATTAATTAGCCCCTAGGAGTTAGTGCCCGTAAACGTCACCCAAAGCAGAGAAGTGTGAATACGTTGGGGCTGTTAATTCGCCCAAAAATGGCAGCTCGTAATCCAGGCAGAGGAAATTCAGTCCCTCCGTCGGGCTGACTGGCAGCTCTGCCACACTATCAGGTTACTGCCTCAGTGACAACAAACTACATATCAATTTAACTACTTAGTGGTGCTTAAAAGAGCATCTTTTTATTTCAGCGAGGTAGCATTTAAAGCTGCCATTAGGGGGAAAAAAAATTGCCATGGGGAGACAAACATTGGCATTTGGATAAAGAACAACACAACTGGTCTGGTACCTAGAAAACCTAGTAAATGTAGAGGAAAAAACTTCATTAGAATGGCAGAATCTATTATAAATAACTGCAACTATCTAAATAGGAGCTAATTTACTCATGTGAGCCAAAATTGTTAACTCATAGCGTCTTGTAAGATGCAGACTAAGTTCTTGGGTTTGCGTTCTGGTTTCAAGCACAGAATAAATGCACTATAACGAGCAGCTGACAAGATGTTAATTCTAAAATTCTTTTGCCTAAATGCAGGAAGACAATCCATAACTGATGCAAGTTGACAATGGGAGGTGATAAGTGTACTGTATAGCCTGCAAAGAGAAAAGTTAATGGCAATGTAGGGACCAGGAGATATTTAGCTTTCATGCTTCATACTGTATATTTTTTTCTGTTGTATTTGTCAACTGAAATGTCTTATATCTCTCTAAATGGTGTCTTTCTCTATATGTATAAATGAACAGATGCAGATAGAGCTCAAAAGCATGGCATGGATGAATTTATCTCTTCCAATCCCTGTAACTTTGACCACGCTTCACTCTTTGAGATGGTTCAGCGCCTCACTTTGGACCACAGACTTAATGATTCCTATTCTTGTCTGGCAAGTATATTCTTTGGTCTCTAGTGATATAAACATCAAGCAGCAAAGTCAAAGCTAGTGCAAGTGGGGGCTAATCCCCCTGTTGCTGGAAGATTGACTTCTGTTTACACCAGGTTTGAATTTGGCCCAGAGATATTTTCTTTTGAGAGGCTACCTGCAGTGAACTGACTGCTGTTCTTCTCCAACTGCACTGTCTTTATCATTTCTGTTTGCAATGCTTAAATTGTTTCTTCCTGCAAAGACAAACTCCGTTGTGGGGATGTGAAGTAGAGAGCAGTGCTTTGCAGCCTCCCACACTGCCTTCCAGAGTCCTCTGGATGAAAGAACAGGGGAAGGATGATGGTCTGGTACCACCTTCCATGTCAATGGAGTCCCACCAGGAATAACTGTGGCCCAGCTCTGTGCCTCTTTATGGACAGGGATCCCAAACAGGTAACAGGTGGGACTAGGTAGATAACTGCAGCGATGCTGCGGTCTGTCCATGCTCATGTAATCGCATGCCCATCCTGGTTGTTCTCATGAGCACAGGTTGCAGCTCTCAGCCCACTGCTGTCTAACACAGTCTATGGGATAGTGGCATGGAGATGCTCCAGGGCAGCTTGTAGTCTTTAGCTGGGGTGCAGTGCCTGGGGGCTCTTAGCTGCTGTGAGGGTTGAAATGACAAATAACCTGTAACAATACAACTTGAACAATTAATTTTAAGAGTTTCAGTGAGGAGGATGAAGAGGCTCTTAGTTTCTGAGAAGGAGGATGAAGCCGTTCTGGAGAGGCCTGAAATGAACTCCTGTCCTGAACATGGCATGGGACAGATCCTGACCTCCCACCCTCCTAGTGTTGCACAGAGAGCTCCACACTGGGGTGTTGTCATGGGCTTCAGCAGAAGGACCACCCTGTGCCAATAGCCTTCATCTTTTGCCAGCTGGGCAGTCCCTGCACTTAGGGTTCTTGCACGGCTTGCTGTTAAAAGCAGCAACCTGGGAACACAAGGGAACAGCTGACAGTGAGACTGTCAGTCTCAAATCCTGCCCTCCACCTCCTCCATGGTGCTCCTGTCACCTGCTCTGCTCCTTGCACCACATGCAAAGGCTGATCTCCTCAGAAAGGCTGAGATCCAGTAGATGCCATTAGTGGTAGTGAGTTGTCACCTTCCTGATGAGAGGCAGGGCTAGGAGGAACAGTTGGATGTCCCCTGAGGTAAGGATGGGGCGGGGGGAAGGCTGCAATGTGCACTTTACTCACACATACCCAAGTGGTACAAGTAGGCTTGGTGGGAGCATTGTCAGACCTGCGGCAGGTTTCTCACCAGTTCCATCGCGGTCTTAGCTCTGGCAGGCAGTGAGTTTGGCATGCAGCTTCTGCTCCCCACGCATGGCTGACCCTAGGAAGACCATCCCCATCCATGCATGTCTGACAGGTTGGCTTGCAGCTGGTTTGTCTCTGTGCAGTCTTGGGCCTGGTGAGAGAACTGTGGCAGATTAAATTCATGGAGAGGTACCAGGCTATTGCTGAAAATAATTAACAATGTTTCTCTTCAAGAAACCCACCAGCCACGCTTCTGCTTGCTCTTGAAATGTTTCGGCCCTTGCTAGAAGCTACTGGAGTGGGGAAGCACCAAGACTTGTGCCGCTTTGGAGCAGAGCATCACCAATTAACCATCTTCTTTCAAACCACCCATTGCAGAGTGTTGTAAAGAAGATAATATGCTTGGATTTCACATGCCGCTTTAGCTATTTTAATATGGTTTAGTCGTGAACATGGTATAAAAAAACCCAGACTGACCTCAAAATTTGAGTTCAACTGCAAAGAGCTCCCATTGCTCTTGATACATCTGTGGGCCGTTGGTGATACCACTGTGCTGGCTTGCCCGGAGGAGCTGCGAGCCCGTGGTAAGCCTGCTCTGTCCGCTCTCTGTGCCACTGGGCAATTGTTATTCTCCCAACAGGACATTCCCATGCAAGGTCCCACAGAGTTTTGCCTCGTCACACCTCTTCTTGCTTTCAGACATGGACGTGGAGGTGCCAGGGAAGACTTGCCCTGACACAGAGGCTTACCCTGACGCAGCGGATAACTTGGATTCTCCTCCTTTCCGTGGAATCAGGTTACACCACGTTATTAAGAGCCCACTCGCTGGCTGAGCTGGGGCATCCCTAGGAAAACAAACAGGCTGGCTGACTAATCTCAGCTATGGCAGAAGTGATGTTTGCTGGCAGAGAGCACCGTGCTGGGGAAGGGGAACAGCGCTGTCTGCAGAGCTTGCTGAGGGCTCCTGCCCATCATCCACAAATTGGCAACACAGTCACATTCATGGCTCTTCCTGGACTTTGGGAAGAGTATGGAGCTCTTCAGCTTAGTATGGACCCCACACATGCATGGGTCTTCATTCCTTTTGCTTGGAGTGTGTCTGAGGCTGCCCTTGAACTCTTCCCAATACTTCCCAACCCACTGCCAGCAGCTGCCTCTTGCAGCCATGTCTCAGCTGGGGCTGTATTGCCCATGATGTGTCAGGATTTGTGGGATTGGCATAATACAGCATGGCATTTCCTGAGGAAAGGTGGTCTTCCGGATTGTCCAGCCTAGCCAAGATGATGTGAAGGAGACAGGTTAAAAGGTCCATGAAGGAGGTCACCAAAATGAAATACCTTTGGTTTTCCTATGATAAATGGGAAAACTCAGCTACTGAAAAGTGAAAACCGACCAAGCCTTGCTTTACCCAGCTCCAAAGCTCCACTCCCTGGGATCTGTGTCCCTTCTTGGTGCAGTTCAGCTTGTCAAACACAGTCACTTGAGCTCTATGTGCTCCATGGCCTTCATCCATTGTCCCCTCCAGATTTCCTCATGCCGTTAAAGACCATCTGGGAGACCACACTGAGCTACACCTAGCTGCACTGGGGAGAGACACCCAATGTGTCATCACTATCAGTTGTGTTTGCCAGAATGGCTGGTTGTCAGCTGGTTGCGCCAGGCAAATCTTAATCAAGAGCCAGGATCTGCCTGAAGATGTGGGGGATTTGCCTGAATACCGCCTCTCAAACCTTAGATTTTTTTTCTGGGTCTGTGGGGAGCAGCATTTGCTGCTCCTTTGGAGCCCTGTTCAGCAGCAGGTTTTTTATTTCCTACCTCTGCCATGCAGAAGACAACCACCTGGTCCTCCTGGGCTCTGGATCTCTCCACCATAGTCTGCTTGCCTGTGCTCTCCCGAGGTATGAGGCTCATCACTGAACCTCAGAGCTTCTGCTCAGGCTTCCCCTCACTGAGCCATGGCAGCGATCTTGCGTGTTTGCCCCCATTCCCTCCATCCACCTGAGGACCAGCACTTCTGAGACTGTGGTGCAGGGGAGCAGCATGGGGTGCTCCAGATCACTGGGTGATTCGCCCCAAACTGGGCTTGATACTTGGCTTTGGTGAAATCAGCACCAGCCTTCCCTTTGATGTCGGTAGGGTTGAGGTTTCACCCCATAGGGAGGACTGAGTTGTTTGTATATATTAGGTGAATATAACAATTCCAACTGCATTCCCACCCTGTATTAGGTGAATATAACAATTCCAACTGCATTCCCACCCCGGTAACCCGATGCACAAGTCTTTCTGTCACAGAACAGTTACAGCATCTCTGTATTTTTACCATGCCTGATCACCAAAGACTCGAGTGAAGAGAGGCAAGGTGAAGACATGGTCCAAGGATGTCACAGACAGGCAATGCAAAGAAATACATAATCAAGTATAATACCACCAACCAAAAAGCAAACAAAAATACCATTAAAAGCAGTGAAGGCAAATATACTCCTCCCAAAAAATAGCCTTCCAGAGTGCCGTCCCATCTGCATTGTTCTATGGCTTCATTTTGAAATGTGCACTTGTAGTGATCCCAGCACTGTAGCTACTCCCTATATCTATCATTTTCCCCTCATTATTTTAATTCTTTTCTCAATCTGTTTTGGAGTTGGCCCAATAAGGATGAGCAAATCCTTCTCTATGTCTTTGAGCTCTTAATTGATATTTCTTCAACTCTTTTCAAAGCAGCTATTTTGGCATCTAGAAAAGATTTGGTGTCATCTGAGTGGTAGAAAATATATTTTAATCTTTCACAGCAGTGTTGTTTCTAAGATGTAGCATTTGGGGTAACAGATGGGGTGGCAAAGAAGTTGCCTATAGGGGCAGTGCTCTGCCTCAACTACTCTCCCGCCCGCTGCAGGAACTTTTCAATTAAACGATGAAAGATTTTGCAGCTTGATGCATTCCAGAGCTGCGTCTTAGCAATTGTTTAGCACCCAAATTTCCATGTAAATATTGACGGTTTTGCAGCATTTTGAAAAGCAATCTACAAGAGTATTCTTGTTCTCACTAGCGCCTTTCCCAAAGGCGAGGAGAGCTCCGCTTCACCTGTCCCGAGATGGTCACCGGAGATGTCCCCTCATGAGAAAGGGCATCCTCCTCAGGAGTCCTGACATTGCACCGCAGGTGATGTGTCCCCAGGCCCTCAGAACTGACAGCCAGAAATAGTCTGAGGTTTCTGGGTGTGTAAAGAAACCCTGCTCGTGAGCAGAGCCTCCCTTTGCTCCGATGCTGAGGAGGTGGGCGATGGCAGAGTGTGTTGCCAGCGGTACACGATAAGGGCAACGGGAAACATCCCTTTCTGATACTGTGGAGCTGCCTTCCTCTGTCTGCAGGACGTTCCTTCCTACCTGCCAGATGCAAGAGAAGTCATTATTCAGTGTAATCCTCCATGCTCTCCCCCAGATCAGTCTTCTTGCTCCTGGCTGAATGTACAGTCCCATCCCTGAAATGAGATTACTGTTTCACGCTGTTTAAATAACCAAACCTTTGTCATCTCTTAAAGGTGTATTTCTTTTTTCCTTTTCTTTCTTCTTTTTTTGCTTTGTTTTTTGCTAGGCACTAACAGGAACTGCCCTGACTTTTCAGTGGTTTAAATGACGTTTCCCTTTAATGGTAGCATGACATGTTTCTGTTAACAGTTGCACTGAGTATATGCTGTGTTTGGGTGATGCTGTACAGACTGTATTGTTTAAGAGTGACCTCTCTCCTTTTTCCTTAATGTAGCCTTAGGTTTGTATTTCTTTTATTAGAACAGTTGACCACTACACCTCCAAATCTGATAGCCTTTGTATTTAATAACTTATATTTAAAATCAAGTCTCTTTATTTCTAAACAGGGCTGGTTTAGTCCTGGCCAGGTCTTTGTGCTAGATGAGTATTGTGCACGTAATGGAGTGAGAGGCTGTCACAGACATCTCTGCTACCTCAGAGATTTGCTAGAGCGCGCAGAAAACGGAGCTATGATTGACCCCACCTTACTTCACTACAGCTTTGCCTTTTGTGCATCACATGTTCATGGCAACAGGTAAGGAATTCTTCTCGGCTAGCAGCTCCCTGCCAGCAAGGGATGACTTTGTCAGATATAGGTTTCCTTGGATAATGCACAACAGTCCCCAATTTGTTTTCACAGTGGATGTTTGGCAGCAGCGCTTCTAGTGGCATAGTCGGTTTGTTTGTTTGTTTCCTTGCTTGTTTAATGTAAGCAGTAAAAATGCACGTAGAGGATCCAGAAATGAGGGTTTTTAACTTTCTTACCCAGGCACCTGCTAGATGCCGTTCTGGACAAGACAGAGTTGAAGCACCCATGGCTGTCATGGGCTGAATAAATAGAAGTATCTGATATACTGTGCTGATTTAATTGCTGTGCCAGGCGACCTGATAGGTTGCAGCAGTGAAATTTGCAGCAGTAGCAAACTTCAGTGTTCAGGGCTTTAAGACCCTGAGCACCCATGTCTCATTTAAAGTCTGTGTGATGTCAGTTTGGAAATTGCTTAGACATAACTGAAAATTTTCTCTTGCTGCTTGTTGCAAAGAAATTCCAATTTCAGAAGTAGCCCGTTCCTTTCTCTCAAGTGTGGCAAATCTTTGATGGGAGGAACTGGAGCTGTGCTTTTTCCTTTTCTATTTATTTTGTTGACAGTTGTAGGATCTATTGCAGCTTCTTTTTCTGCTTTTATCTGTTAAATTGCATTATATACTTTGAGATATCACTCTCTATCCTGCATATGCTGCTGAAGGAAGGAATGTTATAAAATAATTATGTGTTTTCATAAACCCTCTGGTAAATACCATCCCAAATTATGACACACATTGCCCAGGTTTCACATTGCAAGGCTGCCGCTTGCTTTTGCAGTTACTTTCATACATCTTGTCATGGAAACCGAGTTTTTGCTTCCTTAGTTTCTTTTTAGTTCTGACTTTCTTTTGCTCATTGGTTCCTTCTTTGCCAATTGTTAATTTGATTTCAGTTGTTTGCTTTCAGTTGAGTTTCCTTTTGATTTATTTTGAGTTTTTTCATGCTTTCTTCTTGTTTCTTTCACTTTTGCTGCTGGCCTTTCTCCCCCCTGCGTTTCAATCACTGCCCAAAGCCAACTTAAGGCAGAATTACTTGGTGGGTCACAGCCAAGTGCAGAAGGTGAGGGGGGCAAAGTGTCTCATACCCCTGCCGCTGAAGCGGAGACAAAAAAGGATTCCAAAAAGGAGTCCAAAAAAAGGAAAGATTCCAAATCCCAGCCAAATCCGGAGCCAAAAAGGTAAGCCAAAGTGTGCAGTGCACAGAAGTGTGTTGTAGAAGGCACCAGGCTGCTCGGTCACTGAGCACACTGGGCAGGTTATGTCCCTGCGGCACGGGGAGACCCGCTGCGGCACTGGCATTTGGGCCTTACACTCTCCTGGGAGTCGGATGGTGTTTGGGCACCTGAGTCCTGCAGGGGGGTCATGGCCGTGAGTTTTTTAGGTGTGTGTTTAGGAAATTGCTGGCATGGCATGTAGGGGATGAGACTGGGCAGGGGAAGCAGGCTGCCCCCACTGCCCCTGTTCCATAACCAGGGCTCATACTGGCAGGAGACTGTTGTGGGGACAGGACCTAGTTCAAAACCCCTTGGGCTGGTAACAGAGAGGAGGTTGGATGCTGGTCATGACTGTCCCATGTACCTCTTCCCAGGATGCAACACAGCCTGAGCTGCAGCCTCCTCTTCATCAGAGTTGGTAGCTGGAGGTATCTGACAGTACTGGCCAAGGTGACACCCCACCATTTGCTCCCCATGGGGCTGGAGAGTTGTGGACTCAGGAAATCATAGAATCACAGAATTGTAGGCGTTGGAAGGGACCTCGAGAGATCATCGGGTCCAACCCATGCTGCATGTAGAACCCAGTCCTGTACCAGTACAGCTGCCCAAGGCTGCGCATGGCTGCTGTGCTGTACTGTGCTGTGCTGGAAGGCTGCTGGGTGCTGCCAAAGGGGCAGTCGAGTAACTTATTTAAAACTTTACAAGAAAGGAACGAGAAGTTTTGCTGTGTCTTAGCTGTCTTTAGCTGATGGTTGACTTCACATCAAAAGGCTGAAGGTTCATATTCCTTCCTGGTCGTCACCATCTCTCTGTTCCTGGGGATTATGGGAGCTGCAGGGCTGTGGCATTGCGCTTTCTCACTGAGGGCAGGCTCTGTGTAATGCCCAGGAGCCAGAGTAGCTTGGTACAGAGACTGCTGAGTGCAGTCTGTGGCCTCTGCTATTGGGAAATCACAAAACCGGACTGCAGGGTTCTGAGAGAAAATGTGACTTCACATCTTTCATGTCTGCTCTCAGAAGTAGAATATCTGAGCAGAAGTCACGATGTCTTTTCGGAAAGCTGCTTAGGCCACATGTGTCATGCATTGGCAAGCTGGCTGGCAGAGAGCGACAGAAAGCCAGTGTTTTCCCATGCAGTCATTGCTGGCAGTTGTGATGTCTGTAGATCCAGGTTCACTTTAGCTACATCCCTTCCTCCGACCTGCCACGACCATACATTGCTTGGTGCCTTAAGGCTGGCCATGCTCTCCCCCAGAAATTCTGCTTGTGGCAGAGCTGAAAAACTCTCTGTGTAAAAAATTGTAGAGGTAGGAGCACATCTGACCCAGCACAGTGTCCAACGGAGCATCATGGAGCAGCCATGCATTGCGTTGTTACTGGTATGCACGGCGGTCAGGAAAAGGTTCAAGTTGCAACGCATTTTTCTGTTTAACAAATGCTTCTTTTTCTGTCCAAAGTGTTGCTTTTCTTTACAAAAGGAAGTTCTTTCACTTTGAGACAGTAAAAAAAACCCAAGCGGGTGGTTTAGTTTTCCCCAGAATGAGGTTGGCTGTCAGTCAGAATATGCCACCTAGTAATGAAGGTCGAGCAGGGAGATAATTTCATGTGGCTATCAATCTCCTGTATTAGCAGCAGACAGTGATGGAGCTGAGGTGGGCTGTCTGTTTGTATCGTGTTTGCGTAAGGTCAGGCAGTGAGACAACAGTCGCTCGCAGTCAGCGGGGAAGTGCAGGCAGGCAGCAGTGTGGATGCTGAGGACAGCCTGAAGGTCAAGGCTGACAGGATGACAGGCATCAGTGTGGGGACGATGCCTCCCCGCCTGTCCAGCTCCTGCTGTTGCACTGCAGCCAGAACGGGAGCAGGATGGCTGCTGGTGGAGATGCACCTCCAGCTTGGAGCTGACCCTGTGGCCGCAGCAGGTGAAATGGTCAAAATGTGGGTTTGGGGATATTTTGGAGCCCTGTTGCTTTATGCGTCAGGGTTTGGTTCTCTCCGGCTTGTGTAGCTTGTTCAGACCCCGGAAAGCCTGACATAACCTCTCCAAAAGAAGGCTGTAAATCACTGCTGTTTGCATGACAGTCCCCTTAATTTTTCTGTTTATTTAATCCTTTTCCAAGTACAAATTGAGTTGATGTAAATCGCTTGTCCTAAGTTTCACCTCCTGCTGACACCTGAATACGTATGGTGCAGGCTGTCAGAAAGGCAGGGACCAGCAAAAGGCAGAGATTGATGAGTATCTGCATGGCTTGCTGTTACCAAGCACTTGCTCTTTGCTAGGACTGAGGAGCTCCAGGATTTTTCACTGTAGTGGACACTAGTGATTTGATAACAAGGGTTTGTCCACCAGCTGCCACTGGATGCCTTTTGTGAAGTCCTGCCCTTATGATAGACGATGAAATTTCTGATGTATTTACCTACCTGACAGGTAAGGAAGGCACAGCATTACTCAGGCATCCAGCAACACATCTTGTGTCCTTACTGGTGTTTGCTTTTGGTATCACCGCTGTAGTGTTGAGGCTGTCACATTCCTTTATCAACAGCCCTCCAAAAAATATCAAAGGCAAGAAGCAGGAATACTTGTAAGAGGACTTTGTGGTTTGGGGTACAATTATGAAAGGTTTTACATGGTCACCCAGGACTTTCCCTGCCTTCTGTTTCCATGGTTTTCGCTGTCCTCACGATGGAGGGCTATGACAGTACTGCCAATGTCATTTGATGTGATGTGTTAGGGGAGCCTCACTGCTTCCCTTTTGGCACATGCGAGAGGTGTTACCAGGGCAGAAAGTTGAGTTCAGCTTTCCCAAGCCCAAATTTAGTGCCTAAATCTTGAAGGGCAATTTCTGCCCCTTTTGAAGATGTGGCTTTCAGGAGTGACCATGATTTCCCATGGGCCTTTTCTGTGTTTAGCCATGTGATACCTTTCTCTTTCAACACTAAAGGTGGTGTCGAAAAAGATTCTCCATTTGATTTACTAATCCCAAACTTTTAAGAATAAACTAAAACCTGATCTAGTGAAGGGTCTCCCTGCTCATAGCTGGCAGTGTGAAATAGGTGATCTTTGAGGTCCCTTCCAACCCAATCCAGTCTTATTCTGTCATTCTACGAAAATATCAATTATGTACATGCTAAGTATTAGAAAACACTGAGTTTATCAAAATCAGCATGGCAGACTGAGTCTCCTCCAGTCTATTAACAACCAAACAGCTTCATTGTCTGTGAATTGTTTGGTGACTACCCAAGGTCCAAGCAGTTACCAGTCTCTCTGTTAATTAATTTGGTAGTCACTGATTTGCCTTTTCCTCTATAAAGCTGTATTTTAGAACATTAAACTTGTTTTCAAGAAGTAGCTCTTTCATTAGCTAGCATTAAACTGAAGGACAGTAAATATAAATTAGATATAAGGAAGAAATTCTTCCCTGTGAGGGTGGGGAGGCCCTGGTACAGGCTGCCCAGAGAAGCTGTGACTGCCCCTGGATCCCTAGCAGGGTTCAAGGCCAGGTTTGATGGGGCTTTGGGCACCCTGGGCTAGTAGAGCGTGTCCCTGCCCATGGCAGGGGGTGGCACTGGGTGGGCTTTGAGAACCCTCCCAACCCAAACCAGTCTGTGGCTCTCTGAACATTAGCATTAGCTTTTGTTAGGTTTTTTCACAACTGTAATCCAGCAGAAATAATGTTATTGTCATAAATTTGAGGAATTGAAATGCCTGTGTAACCTATTTGCAATGTTTTCCATCATACTCCCATTCCATGCCCAGCTGTTTCACACACAGGCAAGTTTTCTGTGCAACTAGTTAACAAACTGAAACAGGACATCTTTGGTCCCTTAAAAGAAGTAGTAAATATATGAACACGTTATCACGGTAGCTTCATATGCTTCCCATAGTACTTTGTGTTTAGCTCCCACGTCTCATTGAGGGTAAGCACACTGGCTGCAGCCGGGCAGGTTAAAGTCTGGCGTGGTGTGATGCCATAACCTTTCATGAGGTGCCGGCTCCATGTCCCGACCAGCCCTGTGACAAGTCCGCAGTGACACGGGATGCGTTATGGCTGTCTGTCGGATAGGATCGAGTGTCTGTGCTGAAGGGAGGTGGATTGCCAGCCACCAGCAGATAACCAGCTCTGTGCGGCGGGCTGACGTGATTCATTACAATGGGTGTAGGATGGCAGTGCTCAGAAACCATCCGGTTCAGCCGCGGTACGTCAGGGGTGTAGATCGCACATGAGAAGCGATGATCCGTGACTTGGCTCGGTGCTGCGGCGTGGAGGAGAGCCCAAGCAGAATGAAGGCAGGAGTTGGGAGGATGAAATGGCTCCCATGCTCTGCGGCGTCTGGAGCGGGCGGCTGGGGAAGAGCCCAGGGGAGCGGGCGGAAGGCTGGGTTGAACAAAGGCCTTTCAATCGGCATTTTGCGCTCGGTGTGAATCCCCAGAAGAAAGGGGAGTCGGGGCGGGGAGGGGGGGAAATTGAGGTTTGCTGAATAAGCTTTTTTCAAGGGGTCTAAACAGGTGGGCTCTTTGAGGTCAGATTTGCTGGGGGAGATAGAGGAGGCAGCAGGCAGGCAGCTGTGGTCCTGCCCACGTCCCCAGAGCCAGTCCCCGTGCAACCGGTGGGACTTCGCACAGGCAAGCCTTCCTGCGAGGGATCCTTTGAAAGCCTATCCTGACACATGCCGTCCAAGGCACTAATCATCGATGTTTACTGTATAGCTCATATGTGCTGCACCTGGCAACCAGCAAGGGAGCTGAAGGCAGCACGTGTTTTATATTTGAGTTGTTACTTAAAAAATCAAATTATTTGCATCAGTTTTTGACATTGTTTTTTTTTCCTTGGCTCTGTATGCCAGGGCTCACAGTGCGTGCAAAGATCTGTTTGCTACGTGTAAGCAATATTTTCCCCAGTAAAAAAAAAAGTGTAGACAAGTTAAACATAAAAGGTGTAAAAGATGGTATGTCTTTTCATTTATAAGCCGCCATGGTATTTCATACAGGCGTATGTCAAAGAGATTAACCCGCTGGAGCTATACTGTATATTTATAATTGCATACAAATGCATGCTATTGCTTCATATATTAGTCTTTGTTAAAAAATCATTTTGATATATTTGTTTTAGCAGCATAACTAGCCCTGGGGGCACTGGGTATAATTAGAAAAGGGCATGGGGGGAGGCGGGGCTTGTAGAATAAAGCAGTGGCCTTAGGATCACAGGTCCTAATTATAATTTATAATTAACCCCGGAATTTGCACAAACCATCTAAGATAAACAAGGACTATAATTTTTTTTTCTGTTTAAATTGCAACCTTTTTTTTTCTTTAATTTCAGCACCTGCTTTGTTGATGTTGTTTTCATGGCTTCAAACTTAAAAACAAGGAGGGGATTAAGAAAGTGACATTTAAAACTTTTCATATGAAATATTTACAGTGGGAATTTACTAGTTTAGAGCCAACATAGTGAATCTGCAGCAGAGGGAGTGAGCCGAAACTTGTTTACTTCAATTAAAATGTTCCTTATTTGTTTTTCCTGCCTTTTTTTGCCCTTCTGCTTCCCTCTCTGCCCACCACTTCTGCCACACACCTCAAGGAGCTGTAGAGAATCGAATTAAATTGTGTCTCACAGATGGAGACGTATACGCTGCTTGTTGATTCAAAGTCATAGACCCAAACCCATTTTGTCCCCCCTGCATTTGTATTTACCATGTACATACAGAACTTTTTGTTCGCCCCTTTGCTCTCCATTTATTCCCTGTCACTGCTTCAGTGCAGTACCGATTGTGTGTGAGCACATCCCTTTCCTCCAGCTGCATTGTAGCTAACCTTGCTGCAGAAATGCAGCTCACTGGAGGAGTCGGTGCTTCTGTCCATGAGATCAAATAGCAAATATCAAAGTTGAGCAGGAGACCTTTGCTGATAACAAAATAGCCAGTAAGAACAAGCCAGCATCAGAACAAGCCGGTGTGACTTGGGCTTCTCCTGGGGATTTTTTCCACCCATGTGCTGGAATTGTCTAGAGCACAGAAGTGAATCTTAAATTATAGCAATGCTAAGCTATATACCCTTTGTGTTCTTGCAAAAGGGAAAATAAATATGTTCCCTCAAAAAGATTACATTTTCGAAGTATATTTGACTTGAATATTTAATTAGGTTTCAAAATTATCAAGCTAATAAATTAAGTGCAAGGCTTTGGGTAATGTTTTTCCAGTTCTATGTATATCCTGCATTTGTCACTAATTAATGAGTTCCTAATGCTTCAGCTTCTGGGAAGATGAGCAACAAAGATTAACATAACTAGTAAATCCGAAGATGTGCAGCTGGGTTATAGTATTTGAAATTTGACAAAAAACATTGGAAGTATTATTATTAGTGACATGGCTCAAGATGGGGGATTGTGAGGAAAGCAAAGATGACAGAACTGGTGCTAACCACTGTGACAACAACTTGAAAAGCAGCCGACATGACATCTTTCCTATCATGCTGCCGAAAATGTCAACTTTGTGAAGGACAGTGAGAAAATGGTTTGCCAAAAATTTGAAAGGTAGATTCAAGAGATGCTCATCATGTCAGATGCAATATAGTCCACAGCTGGGTGAGAAAGGGAGTCCTTGCCGTGGTGATGGCTCTCGGTTGGCAGGCCCTTCCAGACATCCGCGCTGCTCCAAAAATGGCTACAGCTGACCTGTAGATTGTCTCAAGTTTGCAGTAGCATGATAGGTGACAGTGGAGTGTGTTTACATGGGACAGCAGTCCCTGTGTGGAGGGACCAGTGACTGGAGTCACTGGGTGTGATGTCCTTCTGCCTCACAAAGGCTTAACCACCCAGTCTTTGCCTCTGTGGTCTATGTGCACCTCGGTTGTTGGGTTGGTTCCCTTGGGTGAGAGACACGTTGGCCAGAGGTTTCCCTCACCAGAGCCCACCTGTTGTCTTTGTGTGGGTCAGTGTTTTCAAAGAGAGGCTTCCAGAGCCTCCACTACCCAGCCAAGATGCGAGCGATGCTCTCATGTCAGCCCGTTTTGGGTGTCCACCATGAGCTGTTATGTGCTGACTGCTAAGTAACTGTTTCAAAGCCCTTTGAATACAGTGAGAAACTGCGATTCATGTGAAAGGGCTGCGACCCAACCTGAGCTGTCAGATCCCACCATTAAATCTCACCGGTTGAGGTTATTGACCCAGAAAAGGGTAACATAACTTTCAGACCATTTCCAGTCCATCAGCAAATCACTGCCAGGGCAGGTGGCCTTTCCTACATCATTTGTCAGCGCTGATACAATTAACCTGGTGACACTCCTTGAGCTGTTATGGGTACGGAGGGGGGTGGACCGAATGCCAGAAGTCGAATGAGGGCTCCAACCCTGCCCCTTAACATACAGCATTTATTGTGGTCTGCCTTGAATTATCTGCACTTCTGCTTGGGAGCAAAGCAGGCACTGCGAGTTCACAGCATCACAAAAGGCATGAACATCTCTGGCTGAATGTTAAATATTTTATGGAACTTTGGAATAAAAATATATTAAGCATGTTCAGACATTAATTTTTGCTCAATATCTAATTTGGTTTTTTTTGTGGCTTGCTCATTTCTTCAAAATAACTAGTCCTAATTAGGTACTAATGAGACCAGATCCATACTTCCAAAACTGTTTATGAAATGTGTTCCCCAGCTGAGACATTTTATCCAAGTTTCAGCCTAAATCTTTTTTTCCTTTTTTTTTTCTCCTTAATACACAACTGAATTTGGCAAATAATCAAGTAAAGATTTCTGATTAAATGCTGTTTAAATTTAAATACATCCCTTGGTATTCAAGTCTTTTTCTGTGTCCATGTTGCAAGTTTTACATAACATATTTAGCTTCAAAATTTTCCAGTAAATATCATGTAAGGTTTGCTAGTTCCTCTTCCAAAATGTTTTAATGGTTTATTCACCTGTGTTGGAATATCGGAGTCCATATTTATGATATTAAGAGCTTACTAAATGCAGGGTCAAGTAGAAGTGATGGTACAGATTTTATAGCTTTTAATTTTTTATAGGGTTGTGGGTTTTTTTAAGTTTAGGGCCTTTGATTCTTTAAGAGGAAAATAAAGCCAACCAATTAACCCCTGACAGGAGGTTCATTAGAAGCTTTGTAATCCTTTGCCAAGTCTTTTGTATAGCCAAACCAGTCTAGTACTGCGGATTTATGCAGCTTAAGCTGAACACTGGAGGAGGCCTTTAAGTAAGAACATTTGTTCGATTTTAAGACGTCTTACGTTACCTAAAGAGCGCCTGTGCCAGCAGAGTTGCCCAGGAGTACACGGATCCGTAGGCTTGGCTTGCCGGCAGTGGGGAGCGGTGCTGTGGATTGTCTGCCTGGCCGATTCCTTTGCTGGATGGATTAGATTCACTCTGTCCTCTCACCCGGGATGCTGCTGCGCAGCTTATTTTGCCGTGTGGGTGTCGGAGAGAAGGAGGGGATTGCTGCTTTTGGCTCTCGGATGGGTTGGCATCCGCAGAGGTACGGGGTGGAAGAGCGTGGGGACCCACGGCATCATCCAGCCCCCGGAGAGCTTCGGCAGGGTTTGCCTGCACACTGTGCTCTGTGAAAGATGAGAAATGCCCCGAGGCAGCAGGACCTGGGTGTCTCGCAACGCACTCCTGTGCACTCCTGAAATTACAAGTGTGTCGGAAATAGTCTGAGAAAATCTCGCATAAATTGCAGCAGTGTGTTTATTTTTATAAATTAAAATCAAGTGGCTGGAAAGGCATTGCATTTTCAAATACAAAATGCATGTCTCTCTCTAGGAACATTTCAGTGGAATATATTGAAGATGGTTCTCTTCAAGAAATCACTCTAACGAGGTGATTCGGTGGTTATGAAGGAGTGCAGAATTTTATATTCTGTTTGTATATAGGCCTGTTGTCAATATTCTTTTATACTGTGGGTTATGTTAAATTAGCAGCTGAATTTTTCTGCAGAAATTAAGTCCTTATTTTGCCAGCAATGGGCTCGATCCTGCAGTGAGGGCTGGCAACATGCTCCCTGTCATATACCTATATTTAAAAGGAGATTCTGCTTTTCTGACTTCTCTGTCATAGAAAAAATGAATGAGGGTGGGGGCTGGGGGGGGTGTCTCCATCTCAATTATCCCTCTGAGCGAGGATATTTCTTTATTTAGTTTATGTTGGCTACTTCAGCAGTTGTGCTGCCGTGACCAGCCGTGTCTCAGCACAGCACTTCCTCTGTCTTGGGTCTCACAATTGGTGATGTCCCTTTCGGAGGGAGCTGTGTGCTGTGGGGATGAGTTACCAGGGTGGCAAGGTGGAGCCTGACTCATTCCTGGCGTTTCTCCTCCAGGCCTGACGGGATAGGAACTGTGACCATCGATGAGAAAGAGCGTTTCGAAGAGATCAAGGAGCGGCTTCGTTTGCTGCTGGAGAATCAGATCACACATTTTAGGTAAAGGCAGAGAGCCCAGGCTGAATGCGAGAGGACTGATTTCCTCCCAGCTCCCTCCTATAAGCAGCAAAGCCAAAAGGCAGGTTTTGAATGCACACAGGAATTTTGCATATGTGGCACAGATCTACACAGGGCAGCGAAGCTTCACTGCAGCATGTTTGTAGCTGGAGAGTGATTTTAAATATAAAACCTTTAAAGGACATTTGAAACCATCTTGCTCCCACAAGCATGGCAATGCTGTGGATTTTTTCTAAATTTTAGCTACAAATTTAAAAAATCCTTCTCTTATTTCCTTGTTCCCCTCTGCTCAGTCATTGCCCATTTATTTTCCCTTCTCTGCAGTATACAGACAGGCAGGGCTTTCTGCAGGGATGCCACGCTACGGAAAGGATGGGTACTGCCCCCACAAGAAGGGATGAGTTGCCCCCTGCACACCAGCCGTGTCCAGGGCAGGTTGTGCATGTGTGCAGGGAGATGGACGATGTACGTTCGCACACAGAGTCCCCACCTGAGCCCTTTGAGCTGCCGCTCGCCAGGGACAGTGACTGTTCAGAGGGTTACCTGCAGCCTGGTGCATTGCCAGCTCTCCAGCTGGAAGGAAATGTCCTTTCCAGGGGGGCTTTCCCCTCCCCTCTCTCCCCCCCTCCCCCCCCCCCCATTTTTACAAGAAGGTGATATTTAACTCCTGGAAAATCTAAAAACTCATCTGGTGACACCCGGATTTAATTAGCTGCTAAAACTGTCAGCTTCTTACTACCCTGTATTCTGTTTTGCTGCCTCAGTGTCCACACCATCAGACCCTTTTGGAAAGCCTCCCTGTAGAAAGACTGCTCATTCCAGGCAGAGGGACTGCAGAATTGCTTTGGCATATTTCAGAAAGCATCTTTATAGCTCTGGAAAGGCTTCTTCATATGCACCAGGTCTGATGTTAACATGATGTGCTTTTTCTAGGTACTGCTTTCCATTTGGCCGCCCAGAAGGTGCACTAAAAGCTACTCTATCGCTGCTGGAAAGGGTAAGCGTAAGAGTAACAGAGAGTAGTTAAAGCTGCCTGTATCTCGGGTATCTTTCCATCCCAGGACAGCAGGAGGATCTGTTGCTTTTGCACAGGATGTGTGATTAATTATAGTTAATATTGAAGTGTAGGTGTTTAGGTAGGGTTGTTATCTCTCCTGCTGGAGCTCGGGGACCAGTGTGTAGCCTGGCCGCTGAAGGCAGCACAGCCTATGTTTGCGTTGATAGTTAAAGGTGGAGGATCTCGCTGGCAAGCATCTGCGCCACAGACACTTGCAAGTGATGTCTGGCTGCTGTCCGGTGAAATTCCCATCTCAAGCCAGGCTCATTCTCCCCAGGGTGTGTGGAACCTGTTCATCATCCTCCCTATCCCTATTTCTGCCTTCCTGCTGCTCCAACATCCCTCTCACCTTGGCTGACCTGCAGTATGGCTGAGCCCAGACCTAAGCCCAAGTTAATCAGCAGAGCCCAAGAAGGGCATAACATTGCCTGACACTGGGCAAACTCTGATAGATCTTAATGTCATGCCCTAAAAAAACAGAAGCACAGATTTCAGGGTATGCCGTAGGGTATAGATAGAGAAGGAGAGTAACACAGCAGTGGTAGGTCCCATGTCTCAAGCTGGCCAAGGTGACCTTGTAGCAGATCCTGAAATATTGCACACACACCCTGAGAGCCGTGCAGCACTAGTGTAGGAATGGATGTACGTGCTGGGCTTGGAGAAAAGCAGTTCTGTGTGCCCGATGCCACAACAAATCAGATTTTCTTGTGTCAAGGTTCTGATGAAAGACATAGTTACTCCAGTCCCTCAAGAGGAGGTAAAAACAGTCATCCGTAAATGCTTGGAGCAAGCAGCTCTAGTCAATTATACTCGACTATCAGAGTATGCCAAAATTGAAGGTAAGGCTCTTTCTTTGTGAAATTACCATTTTGTTATATTTCTAGGTGGCAACTGTGGCTGGGAGCTATTTCAAAGAAGCTCATTTGCTATTTATTCGCTTGTCAATAAAACTGATGTGATTCTGAATCATTTTTGTGGTGTTGGCTTCGGAAGCAGTTGAGAATGGAAGCTATGCAAAACGTTTCTTTTTCTGGAAAGGAGAGAGGAAACAGTTAAAAGGAGCTGTAGTTGGGGGGTTTTTTTGATCGTTAGCGCATTTGGCCAGTGGTGTAGGATTCAGACTCATGTCGTGGTTTTAAAAAACAAATTGAGAAATACTTGGAATGTCATCTTTGCGGCTGAAGGTATAGTGCAGCTAATTGCTTGTGACAGTGGAGTTCAGGAAACAAATGAAAAATAAGAAGCCGAAAAACTGTTTAATCTATGCTTAATCATTTGCAGCCAATTTAAAACATCTTTTTTTCTGGAAGTGTTACAGTGTCTTTGCAGTTTGCATAGCAGCCATTGATCAGTGATCCTATACTTGCATCAGATTTCTTTCTTGTCACTCTAAATCCAGCACAGCTGATATTATTGACCTTTTAAGTTACGGGAGAATAATAACCAGTGACCAGAGACACATGTAGCTATCAAAAAGACATTGTAAAGCTTGCTAGAGGATATGCGTTAGCTGAAGCTCTGTGATCCAGTCGTTCTTTACATGTTAATCAGTTTTATGTTGGTACCTTGTTGGCTGCTGTTCCCAACTTGAAACTCCTACACAACTTTCTGAGTTCCCAACCGCTTAAACCTGTATGTTCCAGATGAATGGTATGTTCTGCTCCAGACTTTGGGTTTCTGTCGTGTCTGATGTGAAGCTGAGATTATCGTTGTATGCCTTTAGGACAATATTGAGAGGAGAAAGAAAACCCCCAAAACTCCCTCTGATTTGTTTCTCGTTCTTGTTTACATGAAAAATTGGGTTATTATATGACAAATTGTCGAGGTTCTGTACATGACATGTCCTCTCTTTTTCCATTTGTTTTCTGTCTAACGATGCAAATTGTGTACCAGTGGTAATGAATTCATTGTTATGCATCCAGTGAGAAACACTTAAGAATTGGGCACTAAAAGGATGTTTATCAACTCTTGACTTGGTAATGAGTGACAAAAATAGAGAAGGAACGAAGGTTTCATAAGCACTGTATTATCAGGCAATTTATTGAAGTACTCAACTTCACAGGATATTTTAATTGGTGTATTCTGTCAAATGCAATGTTTAAATATACTTGACGAGGATGGAGAAGGACTGAGAATCAAAAGCAGCTTTTCTGTTGATGGATGCTTCTACCCGGGGCTGGCTCCCTTAGGTTCTCTGTGTAAATATCACTAACTTGTTGGTAAGATTTGCTCTCTTCTTTCAGATAAATCTATGCAAAAACAAACTTTATGATCTGTAAGTAAAAATGCATTCATTTCCAAAGTAGAACAGTTAATGTGTACTTTTCCTTTTGTGCCTCAATTCTTCTTGGTTGTGTTAATTACCTGCCCTCTTTTTCGCACTGTGACTTTTAGGTCTGGGAATACTTTGAAGCAACAAACCTTTTTTTTTCCAGCTACCCTTTCCGAGAAATAGTTCATTCCACACTACCTGCTCTCTTCTGCTTTTCTCCTCCTTTATCCGTGATTGGCCACAGCCACTTTTTGATACTATCTCTATAAAAGTGGTTGTAACACCAATTTCCAAGCATGCTGGGATTGTTAATTTGAACAACCCAACATCCGCCAGCTGCATGCATCAGGTTTTCTCTCATGAGCATAGTCCACTACACGTTCAAATGCTTCCCAAGAAAAGCAAGTAACAAATTTCCTTGGTGAGATGTGTTCCTGCGTGTTACACGTGGCCTTTACACCTTGCTTTTTAAAGCTGACATTTGAATAGCCATGCGTTTAGGAGAGCTTTGTCAGAGAGACACAAAACCAAATCAGAGGTGCTTGAGGCTATGCTTATGAAGAAATACCTGTGAAAGCCTTAGATACTGAAGGCTGAAATCCTTAGTATCTCGGAGCCTTAAACCAATGAAATTACTCATGACGTTTTGATCATTATATTCTTGCAAACAGTTCAGAGCAAACCTCTGGAGTCATGGTCACAGCCTCTCTTGTGACTCATGGGCATGCTGAATGGTTAATCCAGTAGATTTCCAATTTTAACCCTCCTATTTTTTTCCTTTTTGGTTTTTTTTTTCCTTCCTTTTATCCTGTGTGTATCCCAGAATACTCTATGGCTACTCTCCTTTTAACCTAATATAAAGTTTTCCTCTGACCTATAGCCTATAACCTCTTTACCTCTGACCTAAGCCTCTTGCATGCCCAAATCCTCTTTTATAGGGAAAAAGAGAGAAATGTATGAGCATCCTGTCTTCTGCTTGGCCTCTCAAGTGATGGATTTAACCATTCGTGAGTACCTACCACCCTCCTCTCCATGCTGTCCTCACTCTTTCTGTTTTTCATTACCTCAAGAAAGTCCAGATCCAAACCAACTCACTCTCCTTGCTTCAAGTCTTTTAGCATTGGCTTGTCTGTTGCTTCTGTCTGTGAAACCCAGTGTGAGAAGTCCAGTCACTTTTTATCAGCCTAAACCAGGTTAGACAATTAACCCATCTGTTTGTGATAAATTCAGATCGTCCGTAAGTTTTTTCAGTTCTTCTTTATGTCCGTGACCTGAATGCATTTTTACTTTGCTTCCGTGTAACCCCAATTTGTAAAGTGCTTGTCACTGGTACACAATCAAAAGGTAGCAGCTACATCGGGGAGAAGTGAGCTAGAGGTCAGATAAAGGACACTTGGAAAAAGCCATCCCTTTGCCTGCGTATAAGATCTTTACCCAATCCTGTGTATAAGATCGTATAAGGCTGTCCTTTCTCTGTACATCAGATCTTACATGTCTCCTGTCTGTTAGCTCTCCAACAGAAAGATGTGCTTTACTTGCTCTCCTCCTCGAGGTTTTTTTACCGATTCCTTTGCGCCGAGCTCTGGAGGGGACGTCCCGGCCCCGCTGCCACTCAGAGATCCCCTCTGTGTCCTCAGAGCTCGCCCTCTCTGGTTTTCTATTTGTGCAGCGTTTTCTTTCACCTCCGTGAAAGGAGCTTCTTTTGGTAACCCCATGCTTTGGAGGGAGGGGGATTGGTGGGGGGGTGAGATGGGGCGACTTTTCTTCTTTTCAAATGTCATATATCACACATAAGTGGGGGGCTGTGCGATCCACTTGCTCATTAATCCTGCATATCTGTTCTTGTTTCTCTCTTTTCTCTCCTTGTTGCTTTCTCTCTTTCATATAGAGAATCAAAAGGACGCAGGTGAACAATTGTATATGCATTATAAATTGCTAGGACTGTTGAGTTATATTTCTTTTGTTTTCTTTTTTCATAGCTCCTTAAGATATGTACTCCTTCAGGCTGAAAATGGAGATGCATTAATACTTAAGGAGTTAATTTGTGCTGTCTAAATAATCTCCTTTTCCTCCTGCCTTAGAATAGAGTGTAGATTAGTAGCACCTTGTAGAAATATAGTATCTTCTTAGCAGACAGTTTTAGAGGAGAATCTAGCCTTTGTAAAGAGAAAGTTTGTTGTTTTCCAAAAGAACCGCAGCTCATTTTGGGTGAAAAAACCAATGTTGGTGATTTGGCCATTAATTGAACACACCTAACAAGCACATTTATAACTAAACTAATGTTCATTTTTGGTTTTCATATCTTCTGTTTTATGCCCTGATGGGAGGACTGGGGTTTTAATTTCTTCTTTCAATTTTTTTTTTAAATTCCTTTCTTTTTTTGTTAATGTGTAACAAACAACCTGGTGGGACAGAAGTCGTGTTTGTCTCTTGTTTCTAACCTGTGGTGACATGTAAGGAGGCAAAGGCACAGCTCGAGTGCCCATCCCTTCAGCAGGGATGGTGGAGCTCTGCAGCCCCTGTTCTCGTTTCTGTTGTATCCCAGAGTCCTGGTTCGAAAGTCCTTGAAACCTGAACTGTTCATTTCTTTTTGTGAGTAGATTGTTCTGTTTTGTGAAAAAAAAAAATACTAAAAAGGGTCAGATTGATTTCAGCTCTATTTGCAAAGGGAAATTGCCTTTAAAAAGCAGTATGAGAGACTGGGCCAGGTTCTACCCTGGCTTCCCCAGGCCCCTGCAGCTCAAATTTGGCCCAGGATATAGAGACACTGCATGTAGTAAAATTAATCTTGAATAGCAATACATATTTAGAAAATGGAGAGTATTTTTTCCTTACAGCTCTGAGAGGTGCAAATAAACAAACAGCAAATAGAACAATCCCAGCTATTACCATGAACCACAGCAGATTAAAGGGAGAGCAGGCTGTTGTGCGGGAAGCACAATAAGTGCTCTGAGCATCGCACTTGCTGGCAACTGCCCGTCACGTGCTGACAGTTTAGAAACTCAGAAGGATGTTCCTATGGCCCAGATTGTTTAAAAATAAAACTGCTTCCTCTCGATGCTCGGAGTGAGTGAAAGGACACAGGGGGTTCTAACTCCGCTGCTTCGTGTCTACCAATCTCCTGTTGTCCTAAATGAAGATTTTTTTGGGCAATGTCAGCGGAACTCAACTTGAAACCAGTTCCTCAGCTTAAGTGGAGTCAGAAGTGACTAGGCTTTGGCCTGACTTTTTATTTTGCCAGAAGCAAGAATAAATAGTAAGATACTGAAAACGACTTCTCCTTAAACACATAAATGTCACTCTTTGATGTCCTTTCTCCTGAAAATAGTGTAGCCTTTTGTCTTGCTTTAAAAATATGGATTAGAAATAGAACATTAAACAGAACGCTATGCTAAAACAATTAAAGTTTAATGACTTGCTTTAATTATTAATCAGATAAAACTACTAACACTCACATTAATAAGTGCAACCTTTTAATAAGTGTTCATCTGCTTATTTATATACGTCAGAAACCCATTGTTCCTTTAGAAAAGAATAACTTCTCCATCCCTTAAGCCCGGGATTGGTGAAATGGGCTGCACTGTGTTGGTGTGCTGTGGCACTGAGGGATCCCAGTGAACAGAAATGCCACTTTAAGCTGCTGGAGTTGGGTACAGGCAGCTTTAGAGCTGGTGCCAGCCAAGGCAATAGTTGTCAGTTTAGCAATTAGTTGTGCTTAGTATAAGACCTTTTTTAAAATATATACAGTTTTCAGACTGCTTATTTCTCATGTTGTGATCTGGTTTTGGTCTCTGTAAAGAGAGGCTTCTTGTGGCACTGCTGAGTTGATGCACAGAGTTCAGAAGTGAAGGAGATGCAGGGATGGAGGCAGCTCTCTCCTCACTGCTCAGTGTCTGGCTAACGGGGCAATGGAGCATGGACTGCAAGGGGGAAGGACCTGGAGATCAGAGGGACCCACTGGAGTCCGATTGCTCTGTCGCAATTTCTGTAGGGAAACCACCTACTCTTGGGCTACACAAAAATACCAGGTTTTTCTTGTTGCACAGCCTCCCCAGGGAAGCAGGGCTCTGGAGGCAGGGCATCGTGCCATGCTCCATCACAGGTGTGCACTGTCCTCCCCAGATCTGTCCCTGCCAGCCAGGCCAGCGGGGGAGTCTGACTTCCCTCCAAAACACCCCTGGCAGAGGTGCCAGGCTGGGTACAAAGCTGAAACTCAGTGCAGTGGCCAGTGCTGCCCATGGAGCAGCAAGGGGCAGCCGCAGTGCCCGTGCAGAGGCAGACATCTCTCAGGTGCCTGCATCAGGCTGGGGACCTGGGTGCACCCACAGGAGAGGGACTGAGAGGCGGTTTTGGCTGCATCAGCTTCAGCTGGCACCAGCCGTGGAGCATCTTGCACATAGCACTCGCCAGCAGACATGGAAAGCATCCTCAGCCGAGGAAGCCGGTGCGGAAGAGGTCAGTTTTTGACTAAAGCAATGCAACTGGTTGTTGAGAAGCAGTGATATTTTTCAAGGCATTCTTACTGGCCCTGGTAATGGTCCCTGTGCTCACTTTACACTCACCTTCCCTATTTCTGGATCTCAACCTGGGAAGCTCTGTGCACATCCCTGTAACTCAATGAGTGCACCGAAGGACTAGGGGCTGAGCTGCTTCTCAGTTAACCTGGCCCAAGACAAGGAGAGGTCCTGTGTGTTTTGTCAGCCCAGCCTCTGCTAGGAAATCACTCCCAGCATTTGTGATAAGCCACAAAGCTTAACAAAAAAATAATAACACATCCTCTAAATAAATACAGATGCAAAATGTATGAAAACATTAGTCTTTGGATGCAGGAGTGGAGACTGAAGTCATTAACAAGTCGGGCACTTCAGCTCATGACCACAACCTGTCCTTGTGTGCTGCTGAACTGCTGCCTTATTCCTTTCCTTCCTTGAAATGGCATTCGGTTGTGTTTAACGAACAGGCAGCTTTCAAGATCTCTCGCCCTTTCAAAGGCAGTGTTTAAAGCAGTATCAAAGTTACTATGAAAGCTTCACAAAGCACAAAGATCCGCATTGTGCCATTATCTTTCTACAAGTCTCTTACCAACTGCAGAGCAACTTGGTGCCTGAGGCGTGAGATATAATTCAGATATGCAAAAATTCCTCACTGAGCTGAATGATCGTCAGAAAGTCAGGAGATCGGCTCTTTTCAGTATGTTGAGTTTTGAGAGCTGAATTGGTCTCTTTGTGAGTTGAAAAATCAACATTTGTATGAATTTTTCTTACTTTTATGATAGCTCATCTTATTTCAAAAGAAAAAAAATGGTATCGTCAGTGAAATCGCTTTCAGATAGATGCAAATTCATTTCACAGATATAATAAAAGGCTGCTTTGCCTCCTCCTCAGGCTAAGTCCATTGTTCTTCACTGTTATCTTGAGAGCAGCAGCTCTTTTTATCATTTTCATGATTGGCTTGCAAACGAACGCACCCATAACACTTCATACCAAAGCCTTTGGCAGGGGTCATGTATTTTTAATTATTACAAGGAACCCATTGAGTCAGTGGCTACACTTTTAAAACCTATGAAAAGTGAGCAGTGCTCTTCTCCTACAGCAAGTGTAATTCTCACTGTTGCTGATGCGTTCGTAGCCCGTCTAGCAGGAATCAGGGCACTGAGTGAGAAACGTGTAGTTTGAAAATCTTCTAGTCCACAGAGAGTCACGCACACCGAGCTCTATACAGTATGCATACTCAAAGCAGCGCTGATTTTTTTAATATACTCATTGTTATACTCATTGCAGGCTGAAGCTGGTTGCAGGTACAACCCCAGTAATTTGAGTTTCTGCAAGCGTTTTATTTGCAAGTACCACACAGAAGTGTAAAAACCTTTGCAGAAGATTGTCCAGGGAAGTGCTTTGTCAGGTTGTTAGGAAGAATGAAGCTGCTCCTGCCTTCGATTTCAATGATGGAGGTGTTTAAATCTTACCCATTTGACACACACGAACAACAAATACAAGAGCGTTTTTGATGCTAAACTGGCTGTGGCAAGGGATTAGAGAGGAGAAGGACAGGGAAGAAAGAAAAGCCAAAAGAAACAAAACCTGCCACACAAGCTGCAGCTGATCGCTGGCAAGTGCCGTAAAACCCATCCAGCATTAAACATCTCCCTCGCTCCAAGCAGGAGCTGAGACACCCCATGAAAGGGACCTCATGTATCATCCCTGAGACCTGGACCAAGAGAAGCACATGAGCTGCAGCTCCTCACAGGGCATTGCAGGAACGACCCCATTTGTATTTAAATTTACAGATTAATCACTTTTCCTTAGCCAGACCTTAATCTTTTAAATTTTCTTGCAATAAAGAGGCAGCAATGACAAGCACGAGTCAGGGCTCACAAGGTGTTCAGTGCGCAGAGGAGGGCAGAGAGCTCTGGATGGCTTTGCAGTCATCGTATAAGAGCCCTGGATTTGGGTCTGAAAAATTTAAATGAACAAAAGAGCTGAGTAGTTCTGCAGATTGGGCCAGATCGGAATTACATCAAGAATTCGTTGCTTAACCTGCTGTAATCCCATGTGGAAGCTTGTTTCCAAGAGCCAGTGGAGGCGGGGAGATGCCAGGAGCAGGGGTAAGGCGCTGGGGGGGGATCTCTCGCAAGCCTCCCTGGGGAAGTGAGAGCCACCCCGGGGCACTGTGCTGACAACTGCTCAGCAGGAGCCTCCTCCAAGCTGTTTTGTACGAGCTACACTAGCGATTTGTGAAGTCCCAGTGCTGCTGCATCTCCTGCCTCTTCCTCCTCTTCTTTCTCTGCTAATGACTTTTCCCTAGGATAGAAAACATTTGCGCAAGTCAGACCTGTTTGACTCCATGGGGTCTGGATGTCCATGAAGTCTGAAATCTGTTTTTCAGTGGGTAGCTGTTGGTGATGCAGAGGCTGGACTCACATTTGAGGGTGCTTGAGGGTCACAGCGCTGGGAGCTGCGGTGGGATGCAGTTTTGTGACTCAATTTTCCCCTGGATTTGATGCTCTTAGGAGGACCTCTCTCTCTTTGACTCTCCCAACTTTGGAGCCCTGTGGACTCCCTGGGTGGCAGGGGACTCCCACCACTTGCCTGGCAGAAGCGGGTGGGAGAAGATGTATGATTCCCCTCTCCCCATGGTCCCTTCCCATCCAGGGACCTTGGCACAAGCTGCTCCATAGTGATGGGCAGTGACATATTCATCCTGCATCTATATGTTGACCTCAGGAGCCATCAGTAAGTAGCCAAATTGAATTCTCGCTTATGTTTTAAACTAGAGTGAAAGTCATTAGGCCAATGCCAAAAGAGCAGTTGTTTTTGTCACTTGAGGATAAGGTTTCTGGCAACAAAGCCACCCCTGGTACACACTCAACAAGGATCAGGATGACTGCAGACATGAACAAATAGATTTGCTTCTCCTGTTGTCAGAAAACAACAAAAAAAACCCCCAAAACCAGTAGCTTGAATCTAAGAGTCTGAATTA
The DNA here is from genome assembly GCA_020800305.1 of Porphyrio hochstetteri. Classification (NCBI taxonomy): domain Eukaryota; kingdom Metazoa; phylum Chordata; class Aves; order Gruiformes; family Rallidae; genus Porphyrio; species Porphyrio hochstetteri. The sequence goes on along the minus strand of CM036916.1, from coordinate 10,103,812 downwards.
AATCATTACACAGCTTAAAAGACTAAAAATATGTGTGTGTGTGTGTGTGTGTGTGTGTATGCGCACGTGCGCATCGTATGTGTGTTTGTGTACATGTGTGTATCTGTGTATGGAGAGGGGAACCAACCTAACTCGTACTCTTTAACTAACGGTTTACTCGAATATTCTTTATTATACTTTGATAAGTGTTAGAATTCTGTGAGAACTAAAAGCAATCAGAAATCTACTTTGCACCAGCCAACCGATTTTTTTTCCCCCACTGGAAAATGCAAGCAAAATGGCAAGGACTTTTGGCAATAGAATGTCCAGATAAATATGCCAGATTCTTTGCAAATGGCATTATTAAAAATAGTCACAATGCTGCTAAAAACTGCTATTAAATTGAATAGAAACTATTGTGTTAATATATTCAGAGTACGTAATTTATTCGCTGCGTGTATGTAAAAGGAAAGGCTATTTTCTTTGAATTTTTCCTATGCTGATATTGTAAACTATATGACAGATGGGTCAAGTCCTGATTGCAGTATTCTAACATTTGGAATAGCAAGTAACATATTTGATAGAGCTGGCAAGTTTTTATATATGATTCAACCCAGAATATAAAAGCCACTAGAATTCCAAGTTGAAAATAATTAAATGAGCTGGAAACGATCAGGAACCACACATTTTTAAGTGACAGATTTTTTTACATGTTTAAATTGCACAAGAATATTTTATAGCTCCCTTTAACCAACAGTGACGTTTAATTCTAAAATGTGTAATTGATATTTGCAAAGCAATTAATTCCTGTGGCTCGTTATTCTATTGCTAAATGTACCTAAGCGATGGGGTGCTGACTCGAAGCGATCGTTTTTAGTTCACTGTTTCGAAATTCCTGACTTTAAACTGAATTACCCTGATTCCATTTCCTCTCATGGCTGCATGAAGTGCAGGTTCATACTTGCATTGCATTTCTAGCTTTCTGATTGCAGGGTGCCGTAGCACGTTCGAATCTGCTGACTTCTAGAATATGTGTTGTCAAACGGTGTCGTTGCCATGTAATACTTAAAGTACCGATAAGAAAAACCCAGCAGCTTATCCCATTCCTATACGATCATTCCTGCTTATGTTACTTTCAAAGTTTCCATCTTTTTGTCACTGTTTATGAAGTCATTTGTCTCTTTACTTTTGGTGTCTCTCTGTCATGCACAAGCAGCCCGTCCGTCCAAGCCCAAGCCACCGGCTGGGCCACCATCATCTCCTCAAACGCAGACTAACATGATAAATCATATGCTCAAAGGCATGGCCAAACAGCCGCCAAGTACTGTAATAGTCTTCCTTCCTTTTATTCGGTGGTTTTCTAGTCTAGCAGTTGCTTGTGTAGCAGTAGAAAGCTAGTTCTCATGTGCAGCTTTACACAAAGTACCTAGCGCGACGTGGTAGGTTTTAGAGATTTAGAGGTAGCATTTATTTCAAAATGTCCACATTTTTTTGTCTAGCAATGTCTGACATATGCAACATTTTCAAATATCAACGTCAGCACAAAATAACATTGTTGTTGCATAACATTTTGCATGAAAACTATAAATATGTATGAGCTTTACATGATGTTGGATGAAATGTTTGATAAGTATATCGTATACGTTTCATGTAACTGTCAGTGCTCCAGCTATCTTAGCAGAATATTCTGATGTATAGTAACTTAACCAGGGAAATATTTAAAATAAGAAGAAAAAAAATTAAGATTGACATCTGCTGGCTGCCAAAGTTGTATAAGCATCAATATTTTCTTTAAAGACAGCATCTCTGAGCAGTTGTTCTTATTAACACTTTTGTCTTTTAGTTGTATTTGAGAGCAGATCAGTGTTGCAAATGAGAATGGGCCTGATGCTACTCTGATCAATGGAGAAGCTTCCTCTTGGCTTCAGAGGTGCAGAAACAGCCAGAGCTTACCAAGGGACATGTCTTGGGACTCATTTTGCACAAAAGGAAGAGATTTCTCCTTTTAGCCAGTGAGAAAGAATGAGGAGTTAACCAGTAGTTAACTATTTCAGTATTTGCCTGATAAATTATATTAAGAGAAACCTGGATTATTATTTGGTGTTGTTTCCAGTGATAGAAGAAATTAAAGGGAAACCAGAGGAGAAACCCTCAAGGGGCATAAATCAGCAAAAATTAGAGTTTGTTTGCATGTTGTATCTCCCAGCCAGGCTGAGCATCTGCAATGCCTGACGTCCGCTGACCGGGTTGCTGAGCTCCTCTGAAAACCAGCCCGTGTACCACTCGCTCAACCGCCTAATTGTGACCATTTTGAAAAATCTGGCTTTCCTTTTTGTGGGAAATTTGTTACCTGTAAACAAGTATTCAGGGAAAACTAGGAGCAGGCAGGATTTTGAGGGAGAAAATTAGGTCCTGAAAGCTCGCCGAGCCTTGTGAAAGGCTGGGTTTGCTCCCTGGGTGACCCAGTCGAGCAGAGCAATGCCATCTGCATGCAACCACAAATGGAGAAGACCTAAACACTAGCAAAACCAAGTGAGATCCCCAGCCAGCACCTTGCATGTTGGCAAGCTGCTGGCATAGCCAGCCTCCAGGAATCCCAGGGTGGTTGCTAGTAGCGGTGCTTCAGCCTGCACACTGCTAGCATTTTGCTGTGTTGGGGACACGCAGGCTGCCGTGCACTGCCAGTTACAGGTTGATTTGGCTATTTGGCTTTCGGATTTTGGTACTCCACCCATTTACAGATTCTCCAGTGTTGTTATCACGGAGAGAGAGGCCAAAATATACACCAGTGCAGAGGTGTGGATTGGCTGTTCTAGTTCTTCATCCTCACCGCAGTGGAGAGCAAGGATTGGCACCCAGTTGTTAACCAGAGGGACGCGTCTGTAGTTAACGTGGTGGCGTGCCGCAGTGTGGGTAGATCCTCGGGGAGCAGCTCTTCTGCTCTGCTGCTCCTCAGGGCAACCGTCACAGGAGGTTTTGCAGACCTTGGAGAGGGGAGACGTGGAGTCAGCTCGCAGAAACCTCCTCATCTGCGCTCAGCCAGCTCTGCCATTCAATGAAAACGTGCTTATTTTCTTTGTCTCTGTTATTTCTAGTGAAATACTCTAAATGTTCCAGATTGTTAGCACCTCGGATGTTTAGTATGTTATTAATAATATAAATTACCTCAAAGAATATAATTTAATTATTTTTAAAAGCCTTCAGAGAACACCACAAAAATAACTCTTCCTAGCTAAACACCAAGCTCCAGGATTTAAACTCTTTGGTTTGTTTGTGGGATTTTTGCTGTAAAGTTGCATCTCTTTTCCCATATAAATCTTACCTATGAACACCTAGTGGGATTTACCACCTTCCACTCCCTCCAGCATGTGTAACTCCTTGACCCCTGTGGAGTTAAATCCTGGAGCAAGGCAGACCTGCAGTTTTTGCTTTCAGTAGCAGGTGACATTTAAATTGCTGAAGCCTGACGATTTATTAAAAGTACAGACAGATTTGTTTGAATTGATCTTCTTATAAGAATTTTTAAATAATGTGATTTCTATAATAGCATCATCTACATTGAAGGATACATATTGTTCGTATATTAGTGGCCAGATGCTGTCTTTAGGGAATGCAATGTTCTTATTTGAGCTAATAAAGTGCCACCATCGCACCACAGAGCAAAACAACTCTGACGGTATTGTGAAATTTGGAGCTGGAGCACTGTATTTTCATAGTATAATAACGAATGTGGCTTTCTGGTTTGCTCAGTACTAATTATATAAGCATTTAACATATGCATGAAAAGATCTTTAAGACTGTAGAATATTATGGGATTTTTTAATATTTTTTTTAAACCTCTAAAATAACTTACTGTACGTCTAGCTTTTCATTCTGCCTCCCTTTTAACTCGAGTTCTTGTACTACAGAAAATGTAGGCCGGTTAGTCACACCAGCTAAAAAGTTAGAAGATACAATACGTCTGGCAGAGTTGGTAATTGAAGTCCTACAGCAAAATGAAGAACACCATGCAGAGGTGAGCAGCGGTGCCCTGCGAGGTCGTGTGTCTCAGGTCTTCGGCAGGCTGCGGTGACTTGCCAGGAGCTTTGTATGCTTGTGCCATGCCTTCCCAACTGGTTCTGGGTTATCTCCTTTAAAAGCCAAAAGTATTCATAAATAATGGTGCCTGAGTGCAATGAAAGCAAAGTACAGTTCAGGAGGATTGCTTTTGTGGAGGGGAGGGAGGGTTGAAAGAGGGATTAATTAAGTTCTGCTCTCCTCTACGTCAGTCTGCAGCCTTTCATACAGCGCCAGCAGGAGCTGAATCTGGCCAAATACGTTCACCACCAACTACATAAGCCTGTCCACTTTTCAGAAAGGTTGTATTTCCAAAAAAATGTCATGTCTTTGTGTCTCCGGACAGCACTAACGGGGTCCCTGCAGCGGCTTACTGCTCCGGCTGCCCAGAGCTGGAGCTAGGAAAACCACCACAAAACAAAACAGTTCCATTTTTTTGTCCCTTTCTGAGCATTCAGGTTGGCTCCAGGGGTTTCCCTGTGGTACAAGATTAACTCACCTGGTCTCCAGTTGGCCTCCTCTGCCTTGGTTTATTGGGAATACATCAGTTACTAGTTGCGGAGGCTAGGATGAATTATTCTCATTATTTGGGTTATCTAAGGCCTTTTAAAACTACTCTTAACTCTTCAAAGCACTTTAGCGGGAAGATTCATGCTTTAAAACCACTGAAACCTTGTCATAGTCAAATATAGACCAGAAAATCTTGAGGCTTGATCCTGGAAACACTTGACCCCAGGGGCAGCTGACATTGCTGGCTGTAGTCCCGCTCTCGGCACGTCAGGATGTTGCTGGCTGAGCCGGTGATGTGACATACCCGTGTAAGTATTTGCAGGATTGAGCCCTCTGTTCTCTATAGATCTGGTGCTCTCAGATACATGTTGAAACGTTAATCATTTTGAGGTTGAGAGTGGACAGTTACTGTGTATGACTGTAGGTAATGTAACACTCATTCACTATTTTCTCTTTTCCTTCCCATTGATATATATATATACTCACTATATTTTGCATTAAGAGCATTTGATAATTTCACAATCACCTAAAAATCATTCCAGTGTATATTAAATTTGCGGTATATTTTAACTTATTGATAATACACAGCAATCCACAACACCCAACTAATGCCTGATTGCATATTTAAATTTCCTCCCTGTTTTTCTACTGTTCATTCAATCTTGGATGATCCTGGCAGGGGAAAGAGGTATGTGACTAAACTGAATGAAACGAGTCACTCCTGTCATATTTCGTGCATGCCCTCTCAGTGCCATGTTTCCTACTGGGATTTTACCCGGGTTGCCCCTCGCTTCCGTAACTTTGACCGAGGAATGTAACAGCAACTTCGAGTCGGCTGCTTGCGGAGCTGGTGGCCTGACACAGGAGGGTAAATGTGGCATACCAGTCGGGTCCATGCATGTAGCAATGGGTATATTTTACAAGCGCTGCAGTTACATCCCAACACAACCCTACCTGCCTGGACTCTCCTCAGCCTGTCGTTACCTCTGTTGTTTTGCATTCACCCAACCTCTAGTACACTGTGGTGGAGATGGACTAAGTACTACACGAGTGCCTAGATTGGTAGTGGTCTTCCTCTGGTTTTGTCTGTATGTGCCTTGTATTGGATATACAGTATTTATATGTAGAGAGAGAATATATGGGGTGAAGAGTGAAATAAACTCTGTGTGTTACAAAAGCAAAGGAGGTGCTCAAGAGCACCGTGCTTGCACACAAACTGCAATAACCCGTCCGAGGATAATGAGTGCTTTATTCCACTCCTCACCAGCACAGGCTGGATGTGCAGCCAGCCGGGAAGGAGCTGTTATTAAAATGCAGGTGGTTTTGGAAATGGTAGGCTTCTGAAGGGAGGTGGTTACAGGGCCGGTCGCATTCAGCCAGCCACGCTGCCAAGATCCTCCCTGGGAGGAAGACTCAAAACTCTTCTCCAGCATCTTTTGCGTCACAAGGTTTTGATTAGAGACAGAAGGTTAATGCCAACTCAGATAGGAGGCATCCCAGTCCCTTGTTCTGAATGGTGACCTAGAAGAGTGAAATTCATCTCTCTCCAGAAGCCCAGCACACTGTCGGTACGTTATTGAATCCCTGTCCTGAGGGTGGCTGTGGCATTTCAGCAGTGTACAGGCAGTTGGCCAGCTCTCTGCACCCAAAGGAAGAGAGAGAAGAGGCTGGGTGGTTTCTCACTGATTTTTATTATGCATCGTAGCCACGTTATGATCTTGCTGTGCAATGAGAACTGCTGCTGAGGTATTGCACTTTTTTTTTTTTCCCCCCCCAAAAATTATTCCAGATGAGGGGTTTTTGACACGTCCTTTCACCTGGAGAAGGTTTCACTCACTAGGTGTGACTCTTCGGTCTACTTTGGATGTTCAGCAGAAAATTAAATTCCACCACTTACTGAAGAAATGCTTTAATTTACTGAAAATCAACAGCTTTTGTGATTAAAACATGCCCCTTTGCTCCCCACGCGGACATCCGGGCAGACTCAATAATAAAGAACCCAGAAAATAATACTCCAGCATGGAAAATGTTAAAACATGTCTTAGTTGGGTTTGTCTTACCCAAAGAGAGAAGCAAACCAGCACAGGCAGAAATGCAGCAGAAACTGTGTGCCTACGTCTGTAATCTGGGAGAGCGGGAGGTCTCTGTCATTGTGTCATCTCTCCCATCAGATGTCTCCCACCTCCCCATTCCGTTCCTCTGGATGACTGATGACAAATGCCAGAGATGATGGCATTCACCGATTTTTAAACTTGCGGTTTCTCTCTCTATGTATACATATGTGTATATGTATATATGTATTTTAACTCTTCGAGGTCATACATATATACATGTGTATCCATGTGTAAAATATATGATAATAGGTGTGTTTGGCTAGAAAGCACACTTTTTTTCCCCTTTACATTGTGTTTTGAACAACGCAGGTAAGTAGATGGTAAATAAATGAAATGTTACCATCTTGAAGGAGCTTTTCAGAGTATGGTGTTGCCACTTGCACTGCAGGAAGGTCCTGCTCACTGAGACCAGGGAGGAGGAGGAGGTAGAGGATCCTGACATAAGCTAGAAACTTACAGAGTTAAAATTTTACTTTTCCAGCAAAAGGGGAACTGTGACTGGTTTGGCTATATTTTTTTCCCACAAACAATCGCATGCTTTTCTTCATAACTTCTCTTAAAAATAGCAATTTTTTTTTCCTTTTTCACGGAAGCAGGTTTTTATTGCAGGATGTGTTGGGATTTTTTGCACAACAGCTTCTTTGGCCTCCCCTCTTTTTCTTCCCCCCAAATCTCCGGTTGCTGTTGGTCCTTTGTAGTGATCGCTCTTTGCCCACAGACCTGCGGCCAGTATCTGATGGGGACACGGCCTGGCAGGGTCTTGGCAGGCAGAGGTACAGCCAGAGAAACTGCATCAGTGCAAGGACAGCCCTGGCACCCTCCTTGGAAACTACAGACAAGCACTGCTGATTTTAAGGGGACCCTCCGCACCCCCGTTGCTCAGCAACTCATTTCCCCACTGATGCTCTGGGGAGAAGGTTTGAGCAGGGATCAGGAGCAGACCTGGGTCTGGATGTTTTGTACTCCAGTGTGATTTTGTAGCAGTTCGATGCCTCCCCATGCAGCACTGCTGGGCATCCAGCCGTGCACTTGGACCAAATGTGGTCAGAAGAGCTGAAGAGCGTTGCCATGCATGCTCAGCCCTCCAGGCTCCCTCACCTCAGTTTTGGCTTTTCACAGAATCACAGAATTGTAGGGGTTGGAAGGGACCTCAAGAGGTCATCGAGCCCAAGTAACAACTCTGCAGATGGCCAGGGCCACCATTGCCACTGCCCCTGAGCTTTCCAGACACCCCTGGGCAGGTGTTGCTGCCTCAGTGTCCAATGGCTTCCTCTGTGTGCATGGGGCCAGGGCCAGTTTGCAGATGAAGGTGCCCACTGAGTCCCCATGCCATGACCTCAGGGATGCTATAACCTACTGTTGGTGTCACTTTGGGCACAGCTTTTGCCCAGCCTTCTCCTGGGCACACTGAAGTTGTGCCTTCATGGCACAGCCCACCTCATCCATATCTTTGCCCCCATGACAGGGCAGGCCCAATACTAAGATTAGTTTGGAGGTTATTTAGTTATTTTGGTTATTTTACACCATGGATGTGCTCTGGGCACATAACTCCTGGTGCAACATTCAACCTAGGTACGTTTTAGTACCAGTTTTATATCAGTGCAAGGAATAATAAAGCAGGGCAGTGTCAGTCTGCTTTAGTTTTTGGGTGAAGGAAGGAGGGGAAATAGTTCCAAAGACACCCCTGCCAGTATCACTGGCAGTCAGGCCAAAACAGGAAGAATTAGAGGGGTCCATGGCAGAAACAGGGTTTTGGGGCACTGCTCCCTCTCCATGGCTGAGTGAACCAGCAGCTGGAGTCGCTCTCTGCACATCAGTGCAGTTCTTCATCAGGGAATCGAAACTGAACCCTGAGAATGTCAAAGTCCCTTCTGCTTTTTCATGTGTGCTAAAATCTGCAAAAAATCCCCCTCCCTGACTGGCAATTCCTCTTAAACCCAGTTCATCTATTCCCAGTCTTTTCCCTCTCATCTCCAGTCTTGTGCCTATGCTAGAAGATTCTTTTTCTTGCAAAATGCTGGAAAGCTGTTTCTCAGATCCTTTAAGTCCCTGAGCAATTTCCCGTCACTTCAGAAGGACAGCACATGGTCCTAATGACAGCACTTCTCATATTGCATGTTCCCAGCCAGAAGTGATTACTAAACACGCATGCATGCGTTCGCAGCATTCACATCTGAGCCATGTATGATGTGAATGTCACGTCAGAGAGCCCGTACAGTCAATTTTAAGGACCCATGTGCATGAGAATGAATTACTTCACCGGTATTTTTTGATTTTCAAGTTTAGATATTTTTTTTTTCCTGCCTCTCTGATAATACAGGCTTGCTGTAGATTATTATTTTTTTTTAAATCTTGGCATGTTGATAATAGAGCTTTGTAATTAGTTTCCTAATCAGTAGCATTATGAAGGTGGTAGAGTGTTTCTATGGATGTGTATAGCTGACCATGTAAAATGAACAGTGCTGTGGTAACTTTTACTGGTGATGCTTGCAGTATCTCCTAAGGACAGCATGAGTGATTTAGGACAGATTTAAATGTTTTAGGCTTCCAGTTTTTCAAGACAAATAGAAGTAGTGAATCTAAATAAAATTTGAACTGTTGAAAAACACAGGAGAAAACCCACAGGCACAGTGAAGAAACTCCTGAATATCTTTACATTAGAATAAGAATTACTTGATTTTTTTTTTTTTGTCTGATAAGTAGCATAAGTAAAGATGAATCAAGTCATTTATTGTAAACTGAACAGACAAAACCTTCTCTGCCATGTTTTGGCTGGGTGCCTTTACAGTGGAACTCTGAACAGATCCTCTGCAAGTAACTTTTGTATTAAAATAGCAGTGCCTAATTCCAGCGATTAGCACTGTCTGTGCAGGCTAGCACTTGAAAGCACTGTTCTCTTTACAATAAAGGTAGTTTCCATGGGATGCACTCTTTTTTTTTCTTTTTTTTCCTTTTTTTTTTCTTTTTTTCTATTGAGATATGCGGCCTGACATCTTTCCCTGTGCTTTACTAGAACTAATATACTTTTTTATTATCTTTTTCTACCAACTCTGAAGGCCTTTGCTTGGTGGTCAGACTTAATGGTTGAGCACGCGGAGACCTTCCTGTCACTGTTTGCAGTGGATATGGATGCTGCGTTAGAGGTGCAACCCCCAGACACCTGGGACAGCTTTCCGCTCTTTCAGCTTCTAAACGATTCCCTCCGTAGTGACTGTATGTATTGTATTTTGATCTTTATCCTTTTCTTCTTTCCCCAACGGGCAGCTCAGGTTACTGATAATACTTTCAGCTTTTCCACACCGCACAGAGGACTGAGATGGGTAGAGATGTACAGTACATACTCTCTTAGCATCTGCTAGATTTTGTTCTATTTCCACTGGATAAAAAGCACACAGACACCCCCTAAATCAGATGCTTTGGCTGAAGGTGAGAAGTTGAACTTTTATTTTGCTTCATCTTCTCAAGTCTCTTGGCAATGGCTGCCTGATAAGCAGGGAAATAGGTACTCTACCTCACTGTCATTAAATGTGTGTATCGTTTTATATGTGTGTACTGCATTTATTTAACATGGAGTAAAACAGTCCCTGCTGAAAGATTTTATTGAAGGGAGGGAAACGTTAAAGTAAATGCAAGCAGTAGTTTAGAAGAATGGTGCTCTGTGAAATAAGGCTTTTCTCCAAAGCACTATGTCCGTGCCTTCAAAACCCGCAAGGATCTGTCCCCAGTGGTCCAGCCGCTCCCTGGGGAGCTGGTGGCAGAATTAGCATTGCCTTCAGATAGGTGCCAGACCAGGGTCCCAGTTAGCTTTCTGAGACCACGTAAAAAGGCCACAGACTCATCCTCAGAGAGCAATTTCCAGCGTCATGATAGTGAGTAACCAAAGCAGAAATTACTCCCCTACCTGAAAAAGCCCGTAATGTTTTGCCATGCTGTATTTCTTACATCCATTTTATTCACAGGAAATAATGTATTTGTAAGTTTAACATTAATGGAAAAGAAGATTCATTGTCTGTTTATTTGTTTGGAGTAAGAAGCCATTCCTGCTGTCTTTGTCATGAACATTGGTGCCCGATGCCAGCTCCTGTTATGTTCTTGAAGTTTCTTCCTGTTCGCTGACAAATTCATTGTGTAATGAAGTGCCACGCTGTGGTTTGTTACAGAGGTTTTAGTAACAGTAGTGTCTTACTATACTTTTATTTATCTATTCTAGATAATTTGTGCAATGGAAAATTCCACAAACACCTCCAAGACCTGTTTGCTCCACTTGTTGTTAGATATGTCGATCTGATGGAGTCCTCAATTGCACAGTCAATTCACAGGGGCTTTGAGCGGGAGTCATGGGAGCCAGTAAAGTAAGGAAACCTCCTTTGATACAATCGGAATTTGGGTGCAAATGGATGGAGAGTCATACAGAGATGAACTAGCAAACATTAGACTGGACATGCAGAAAGTGCTTTAGATTTTCTAGTTTAACGCTGAAAATAGAAGGCCTGATCTCTTCAGGGTTTTTGAGTTAATGAGGGAAATGGTGTTTGCTTTTTGAAATGCATTGCTGCCTCAGTTTGAACTGTGTGCCTTTGGACATGGAAGCATGAAAATGTGAAAACCTTCTTCACTGGCATGGCTTTTTGGATCCCGTTCTAAAAGGCCTTTTCCAATGCTGCTTTTGAACTCAAATCCTTTTCAGGACAAAACCCCTTGCTCCACTGCGTTCGGTCCAGCCCTGTAACCCGTGTGAGTCATTGCTGTATTTACTCTTCCCAATACTTACTTTTTCCTCCCACCCTGTGGAAGGATAGCACAGCGTTGTGCTTCACACATCAGCCCCGCGGCTGATGGCTGCACATGTCCCCATGTCCCAGGGCAGCTCTGCCAGGTCCCAGCTCCCTTGCCTGTAGTGTTAGGCTGCAGAAACCATTGTGAAACACAGGCAAGATGGTTCAAGCAGAATCGGTTATTAAATTCGAAGAACCAGGAATTTACCAGCAAGAAATTAGTAGCCTGAGAGAAACCGAAATTGCACTCGAGCTGGTGAATGATAAAAATGTGGCATGTGCTTTGGATTACTGTTGTTATTTCACAGGTTTTGAAGCATTGCTGAACCCTGTCATGCTTGCTCTAAAGAGCCAAGTCAGATCCTACGGAGGAAAAGAACTGACTTTTCCTTCTGATGAAGGTATTGAAAGAGAAAGATCACCCCTTTGCAAGCATCATGAGTCTGGCGGTGCCTCAGACAGAGGATTGGGACCGGGTCACTTCTGGAGAGACTGTTTTCCCTGCTTTTTTTGTGATTCTCTAGGCAAAGTGAAGTGGCACTGCACTCTCAGAGGTTGCTGTATAAAAGAACGTGTGGTCTTTCAGGGCTTTTCACACCAAATATGTTCCGTTTATGAGGAGAAGAGATTTTTGTTCGGCAGCCAGCCTCCCATATGCAACCTGGAATCTGAGTACCCAGGTTTTTTCCCTTCTTTCTTGTGCATCCCCAGCATCCGTAAGGATTCTGCCTGCCAAATCTCAGGCCTTTTCTTGACACCTGATCATCCCCTCTGTTTTGAGTGGGGTTAAGTGGCTGGCATTCAGGAGTTTCTCTCACTTTCCATTTGCTGCCTTTGGTCCGCAGGCTAACAGGATTAAAAATCCTAAAAAATCCTGTTTCAAATAAGCAGATGTGACCCAGAAAACATACAAGAAATAGATCTTTCGAGTAGGAGAATGCCATTTTTACAGCCACTCCTTCGAGCAGAATTGCACTTCGAAGTTAGCATTAACTTTAGTTGCAGAGCTATGCTTTAGTAGTGAATATGTTTGTGTTTCCTGGTCTGTTACAAAACAGAGGCGGGCAGCTAACTCTGGGTACCTGTCCATCTCTAACTCTGGGTGCCTGTCCATCTCAGACAAGCAGTCAGTAAGCAATGCATTATGTTTTTTTCTTTTGTCAGAAGCTGACGTCATTTTGGCTTTTAATCACTTTTGTGGCTTAACTATAGATTTCCATAAGTTCTTGGCTGTGGTAGGTGCCTGTCGAAATGCTTCATCCCTGGATATGCCGTTATGTATCATTTTCAAGTTATTGCTGATAGTTAGAGAAGACCTTTTCTTAATTTTATTATAATGGTCATTCCCTTCTGGAGTCCAGTTACAGAGTGCTTTGAGCATTGCAGTTTCAAGCAAAAGCCCAGGATGGACTATCTGTCTTACAGGCTTGGGTATTTAAAAGATTTCTTCCAGCAGGAAAGTGGGTGCTTTTCACAAGAAGCTTGTGTCCATCTGGTGAAAAGATGCACTCCGGGGTTGGGTTGGGTTTTTTTTCACTAGTTGGTATTTTGTTCTTGTGTCTCGCACACAGAAGTGTGAGTTGTGAATGCCGGCTTCGCGCAGTGCGACCCGGCAAAGGAAGGTACCAGTGAATGCACAGAGGGTGGCACATACTGTGTCAGGGAAAAGAGGGGTGTCATTCCTAGGATCTTGTGACAGTTCGGATGTGCTGTTTGGAACTAAATGTTAAGGCATCTTCATCTTTTGCCTCCTGGGCAGACCACCTGCTCCTCTTTGTCTGATCGACAGTGAACTTGCAGAAGAGCTCAGGTCAGAGATGTAGTTTGCTTCACACTCCTGTACCTACTGCCTTCTCCCCCAATGCAGCCATACTTCAGCACAGCTGAATTGATTCTCAGATAGTTTGGACCAGCCAACTCCCATCCAAGTCACAGCCTTTCATTCCTGCCTCTCCAGCAGACCTTTCTGGGAATCGGGAACACTGTGGCCAGAAGAGGTAGATCATCGTGGCTTGTCCATTCCACCAAGCTTACTGTTGTCCCACTTTGGATCTCTACGATGAATTGTGAGAAGGAAATCTCCTTATTTCCTGTTAACCAAGAAACTATTCCTCAACACAGAGTCTTTTGAAAGGGTTTCTCTATGCTCGTTCTTGCAGTCAAGGCTGAAATATGTAGCCCTCCATAACCTGACCAGATGGCAGTTTGCAAGCATGTATTTCTTCTATTTTCATTGCTGAATACTCTGCACCTTATGCTACGAGGAGTTAGGTATAGAAATCACAAACAGCGAGAGATACTGTTAAGTATTGAAAACATGGGGCGGGTAAGCATTGATGTAATGTGCTCATGAGGGCTATGTAATCTGCCTCTGCAGAGCTGCTGAATTTGCAGGGGGTCCGTGCCCTATAGCTAGAGCAGCTGGTGTGCTTGTATGAATCCACGCAGAGAAATGTGGAACACTTGTCCTTCGCACAGTCATCCAAATACGGAGGATACAGAGTAGGTCTGTTCTCTGGTGAGTTGAGAGGTCTTGGAAAAGTAGGGTTTGCAATGGGGGTTTTTTTCATGCTAGCTTCTCAGAGAACGCTGATTTATCTTGCAGCCAGCAGACACGTACGTGTGTGTGTGTGTCTCTGTGTGTGTGTCTGTGTTGAAAGATCTTCTCGAGCAAATGCTAAAGCTGGTGCAATGACAACCCGTTCAATCGCTTGACTAGGACGTTACTCACTGACCTATGGCTGTCTCTACTGCACTGTAGTTCTAGCTTTAGCATCTATTAATTGCTCACTAACACTTTGCAAACTATTTATAAATGTATCTTTAATATAAATGTAAGAACTTGAACAGAATGACTATACTAATCATTTTATAAGGTTGTACTACTACAAAATGCTAGTGAAAAACTTTTGCCCCTAAAAGAAGCACTGCTGTAGTGAAAATGAGTATTTTTGTTACTATTCTGGGTGTCAGTCACAGGAAGAGCACACATTTGACTGCCTACTTCACTATCAAGCTCTTTGCTTCACATCAAGGCTTTTGTGAAAAGATTTGCTCAGCTTAGGCAGTAAGGTGGTAAGTGTTTGTAGTGATGGAAGAGACAGCCGTTTGCATCTTCCATCGCTAACCCATTTCAGGCATCCCATAGGAACTGAGCATTTAAGTATGGACAGGGCTCTTGTTGAGCTCTGTTATGAAGCCAGGAGGCAGCCCAGTAAACTGGCTGTGATTTTTCTGCCCTCCTTTCAGTGCCAGGGCAGCTCTACAGGGGCAGCCCCTGTGCAATTGGACGTGTTTTTCTGTGGTCAGTGCTACAGTACAGTGTGATGGGATGTTGTCCAGGGGTATGTTGCCAGTCTGTTTGCACTGAGAATTCCCCAGCAGACAGTGCAGGTGAAAGCCACTTACACAACAAACAGGCTCAAAAGGGGGTGAATCTGGAGAAGCCAAGAAAACAAGCTCCAGAGTGTGCGTCTTTTATCAAGCATATCAGGAGCCAGTCCCGAAGCTGAGTCGTCTTAAATCAGACAGCCCTCATCTTGTTGATGCAAATGCCCACATTCCCTGCCTGATGGCTGAGGTTATATTTAGCCATCTATATTAAATAGGCATGGCTGGCTTCTAGAAACAGTTTCTCATCTTGGACCTGTAGTTCTGTGGTCTGAGCAACTGCAGGCTGGAACATTTGTTGGTAATATTAATAATTTTTTACAGGTCTCACTGCAACTGTTAGTCAGATAATTAGATCAGTTGAACCTGCAAAACTGTGCATGTCAATTCAGGAGAATATTTTTAAAATTAGTTGCTGTATGTTAACATAATATACTCCATTATTTTGCTGTTTTGTTTTGTTTTAAGAGTACTAACTTATTCTTGCAACATATCCTTGCATCAGCAAAATAATGTGTTGTATAAAAGAAATATGTTTCCGTGTGAATATAGTATACTGTTTACTCTAGAAGTCATATTTTATTAATACAGTGTTTTTATTAATATAACACTGTCACTTCTTGAATTTTAATATTAAAACCAAAGGTCCTCTGATTTATGTATTTACCATCTGGCTAAGTTATTTAAGTTGCTTTTCCTTATACATTTATATGTTGTCCACCTCTTGCTATTTCTTTATTTATTCCATATCAGTATCTAACCACATGCACTGCCATTTCTGAAGATTTAACACTCTCTCAATCACTATGGGGTCTGTGTCTCATTCAATAATCATATCATCTTAATAGCAGATACAGTATGAATGGGAACAATGGACAGCTTTGTTACATTAGTACATTCTCATATCTGCTTGCTGCCTAACAAAGAGAGCCAGCAGATACTGTGAAACCAAATCTACTAAGAATCATAGAAACACAATAAAACAGGAACACACTTAACTTTTTCACTAGAAAAAGACTTCGGATTGTTGGTTTCCTCCCCAGAAAGGGATTTTATTCACAAAGGGAGAATGAAGATGAATCCTGTTCCCTAAGTCTTGCCACCAATAACAAGTTGAGTTCTTGCAGAGATAGGTTTCAAACCTTCTGTTGCATTAGGAAGCATTTATTCAGTACAGCCAGCTCAATTCCATTACTTTGGGTTTTTTCTTTATATATAAAACTTACAGTAAGAAATGGAGTTCAAAGTACGACTCAAAGAAGTTGCTAACATTTTCATATTCCTTGAAGGACATACCGTATAATTTGGTAGTTTTCCTAGAGTCCAGATAATGCTGCCTGTACAGTGACTTGTTTAATCTGGGGGGATGGGAGAGACCCCCTAAAGTGGCATGGACTGGTGGGGTCACTGAGCGCAGGGAGGTTCGGTCACTGAAGCTATGGCCATGCACAGCAATAGAAGAGCTTTCAGTAGCTCCAGCAGCGCAGGGTGAAATCCTGAAGTCCTGATTCCATTTTCACTGAGCCCAAGTAATCGTCTGGTGAAAGTGGTGTGAAAGCATTTTGTTCCTCAAATACCTCCGTAAAACCATCTATGGGTTGTGTCCCATATCCAGTATTACTGGATTAAGGCAAAAACAAGATACACTTCCCAAACTGGCGTCTGATTCCCAAATCCCCTGACGTTTTTATTTTGCATAAAATTCAACTGTGATGAGGTACTCAGTAAAACAGATTTAGACCACTTCTAGCACCTGGAGACCCATCACAGTAAAACACGTCAGGATGTTCTGCGAACTCTGTGCACGCGGTGCTTTAACCCCACACACCACGTAGTATGTAGCACTGGATTAATCCCCTGGGCCCACTTTTAAAATATCTCTGTTTGCCTAACAGTTACATGTCTGAAAATATTTATTGAAGGCATGAGGTCCTTGATAAATTACCACATGCTTGATAAATTAACCTTTGAATGTCTTACCCACCCCATGGGCCGTTTCCAGCCGATAAACATTTGTCTAGCAGGTCTGGATTCCTTAGGTGCAATTCATTCAAGTGCACACGTAGAGCTGGGCAGCCTGCAGGACCCCTTTTCTCCACACCCAGGAATACCAGGGTAGGGTCAAGGTGTGGGTCTTCTCTGAGGAAGAACCTCGTGGTTCACCGTTTCATTGCTCCAGATGAGCACATCTTCATACAGAATAAACAGAGAGGTTTTGGATGAAATCCCGACTCCTGGATTCGGTGGCAAGAATAACTCTTACGGACTTGTGCAGGGCCGGAATGTCAAACTCTCTGTTTATTACTTTGAAGCCTAATTCCCTGGTAGATCTCCTAGTTTAGCTCTTTCATCAAAGGAGTGTGGAAGAGCCAAGGCTCACTTCCTTGCTGGAGAGGTTTTTTCCCTGAGGAAAAGCTGCTCTCTGCACTGTGAAATGCTATCAGGACTGGAAGGTGGAGTTATCTTCTGTGGGTGTGTGAGTGCTCTATTAATCTGCTACTTTGTGATTCTTCTTTTCATTCTGGTTTTGGTTTGTTGGTTTGGTTTTTTTTAAGTAACTTGCTTTTTACTGCGGGCAGCAAACCCAGTACACTTAAGCTTCCATACTCACGCTTCTTTCTGAAATGTTTTGCTTCAGTTTTTTAACTGTCGTCCTGCTGTGAACTTTGCAGATTTGTTTATGAGTGTCATGTGCTTCTGCTTACATCTGCATTGTCACTGTTATGGTATTTTTTCTTTCTGTCTGTTTCTTCCACAGGAGTTTAACAAGTAATCTGCCCAATGTGAATCTACCAAATGTGAATCTCCCTAAAGTACCAAATCTACCAGTTAACATCCCACTAGGCATCCCACAAATGCCTAGCTTTTCTGCACCGTCATGGATGGCTGCTATTTATGATTCTGAGTGTGTATTCAGTTCAAATTAGATCTCATTTAAATTTAAAGTAATCTTGGCATGGATATGTATTGTTTGTTTCTGTGCATTATATAAAACTTTAAAGAGTGATACAGTTAATTAGACGTTTTCTGAATGAGACACTAGTGAATTTCTGGCATGTGTATTTTGAGGGTTTTTTTGTATAAATCTTGAAAATTTGTCTTACTCCCACTGAGAGTTTGAGCAAGTATCTTGCTTTACAAAATAGCTGTCAAGAATGGGACATGGTCTGAACAACATACGAACCACAGAGCTTATAATGTGACATTTTGTGTCTCAGCAAAGAATTTTGCCCAAAAGAGAAGATGAACCAATTTCGATGCCAGTCAACCAATTTCTGTGGACCAGATGTAGATCTAAAAGTGAATTTTATTTAATGCAAGCTCCACATTTCCCAGACAATAACTTTTGTCTTGATTTTGATGGATCAGTTTGACAAAGAGGAACACCCTGCAAGTTTTTATTCATGTTGGGGGAGGCCCCAGAGAGCAAGTAAGACCTCAAAGCCATCATTACAGCCTGAATAATGCTGTGACCGGTGAAAGAAAGATATTTTCAACATAAGTTTTACATTCTGGCCTGGAAAATCAGGCACGATATCAAAGCAGTCGATCCAAAGGAGCCTTGTGCTCAGTGCTGCCAGCTCCCTGCCCGAGCTTCCCAGGGTGGATGGGTGGAGCTCAGGGGGGATGTACCACAAATCCTGAGCCCAGAGAAGGCACGTTATCCTTTTATAGCAGATTTCCCTTGAAAGTCCCAGCCACCAAGCAGTGGAGAGTGGTCCTCACTGGGCTCAACCCAAATTTTGTCATTGGAGGTAGCTCATCTCCCAAGATGTCCTGGCATGGGAACTGAGATCTTGCCAGCTCTCCTTCCAAATTCCTAGAGGGTTATTGAGGGTTGGAGTGGGGTGGTCTCAGCCAGCACCGCACAGATGTGTTGCTTTTCCCTTACTCACTTAAAAGATAAAAACTGAGGGAACCCCCCTCCCCAAAACTCCCCACTTCACTGTTACTGAAACACCCTCAATTACATCTACACCTGGAGTCCACCAAAATGCCTCTGCCCTTAGCCTCGTGCAGGCTTTATTCCAGAGCAGTGGTAACCAACCAGAAGTAAAACAAACACCAATGCTTGGGGTTTTTTAATAGATTTTAAAAGAACTTTTTAAACATTAGCACGGTCATTTATGTTTTAAAGCTATACAACTCATATTCATGCTAAGATAGCTATATTAAAGGCTAGCTTAGGCAGTTGTCTGTAAAGAGTACTTGAAAGTTTTAATCTTTCTCTGTGCATGCTTTGTGGTATTGCCCTTGAAAAGATAAGAATCATGTCATGATAGAAAATCAGATAATCCCTCTGAAAACGCTTGAGCATCAGTGGTACATCACAAGCTGCCTGCGTGATTAGTGTAATTGCAGTGCTCACAAGTAACATATTAACAGTGCATCTTGGAAATTAACCTGCTATATTGTTTACTTGCACAGAGCCCTAATCAAAAGTGAGGAAAAGACCAAGAAAGATGCTTTGAAAAATTTGCAACCAAATGTGTGTCGTAATGTTGCTGTAGTAAATACCAATTACTGTATTTGTACGCATTCAATTATTGAAAACATAAATTCATGCAGTTCCAAAACTGGGGTTAGACTGTTAAAGCTTGTTTATGCCCAAGCACAGGTTTGACCAGGCAAAAACTAAAGACTGACAGTAGATCAGCACTTGAGACTTGTGCAAACTGGTCCCCTGGTTAAAGGAAATGCCTGATTCTTTATCTTTTCATCTCCCTGGTTTCCTTTGACTCACCCTTCCCCTCCATCAAGGACGTGTTACCTGTTGCTTAGTGTCAGATACGTTTCTCCTACAACCCAGATGATTCATTCTTTATCTCGTTAACTCTGTTAGCACAGGACCCCTCCAGGACCCCTGTAGCATGTCGGGACTACGGTTCTCACCTTGTAGTAGCCATGTATGCATTAGCTCCGATCTCCTCTAGCATTAACTCAATGCAGCTGGCATCTGTCACAATAGAAACACCCTCCCTCATCTGTTTCTATAGATGATGTCAGCACAAGTGGTAATGCATGGTGTGTTAAATATCTTATAAATTACCGTGTTAGCATTAGTGGTATGCGAGGAGGGGGTTGAAACTCTTGAAGCTCCCTTGGTAATTGTTCTGAAAAAAAAGTGAGGGAGAAGGAGAGAGGGAGAGAAAAGGGTTATGGATGCATAAATTTCTCTGCACAAACAGAGCACAATCCAGTTCTGTATTTTTATTCTGTAAGTGGAGGTTTGAGATATAATTATACTGTGAAAAGAGCCGGTGTAGCTACACACTGCAGGACCAAAGACTTCCATCTGGGCAGGGGTGTGGGTACAAGAATATATGCTTGGGAGAGAAATTCAGAGTTTTCTGACAGACCAAAGATGTTGCAAAAAATTTTTCTTAAAAACACGAAAATTTGTTGTCCTATAGATGCCTTTGCAAGAGGCAGATCTATGAAAAGGTGCAGTGGCCAATCCTGCCAAAACTCCTGGATGAGAGATGCCTAGTGCCCTTAGCAAAATTGATTTACCCTGATTTTTTTTCAGCTATTCAAGAGATAAAGCGTGTCCTCGCTCACCACTTGTTAGCACTGTCCCTTACCTGGAAACGGGGGCCTCACTGGGGGGGACAAGGCAACCTCAAGGTATAATTCAGAGTGGGGGGAGAATTGCATGAAACCCTAAATCTTAATAACTGCATACATTCTAGTATGGCAGTTATTACTGATCGAGGATTTTCTACCACAATTTGTAGCCTTAATTCTTAATAATCACATACGTTAATGTGGTTATTAACTAAGGCTGATTTTTACCATACACACATTCCTCCTGTTAATATGTGTAACTCATAATGTTGTCTTACTCATCTGGTCTGGAAAGTTTTGTGGGTTATGACAGCAAGGTAGATTAGGCAACTGTATGGTAAAACTCAAAATCCTGATGGTGGAGATTGCCAGCGTTGTCCTGTGTATGAAACTACTGTCTGCTCTACACTTGTTGCAGGAATGGTCTCCACATCAGGTTACAAAGAGCCTGATGCCACTTATGACTTTTGTTCTCATTTTGCCCTGCCAGCAATGGATCAGGCACCTCGGAAGATCTGTTCTGGAAGCTTGATGCCCTACAGACCTTCATTCGGGACTTACACTGGCCTGAGGAGGAGTTTGGAAAACACTTAGAGCAGCGCTTGAAGCTTATGGCGAGTGACATGATCGAGTCCTGCGTAAAGAGGTACGTGCCCACGAGTGAACTGGTGTTTCCCACAGAAACTCACAGCATGCAAGGTTTTTTCTGCCTTGTTATCAATTAAGCTTCATTTTGACCACCATTTATTGGTGACCCCAACTCACCTCCACCAAGCACAGGCATCATGGAAAGCCACCTTGTTGTTGTGAATTGTGGACTCTCCCAAGCAAGGGCTTCTGTGGTTTGACTCTGGAGAATGCATAATTCAAAATAAGACAGTAAACCACCCATTCTTTTGAGCTTTATCAGCAGTTACTCGTCTCAGGGAGCCATGTGTGAGGTCAAGTCTTTGTAAATGCTGTTTGATGTCAGTGGGGCTGGGAGCTGAAGGCATAGCCCTAAGTAAGATCCCAGCACCCACCTAAAAAACACAGATCCATGAAAAAACGAGCAGAAAAGTGATCCCAGAAAGGGAGTCTTGTGTAGCTTGGCACACAGCCTTCACATCTGCTGTCGACTGGGAAAAGCTGTTGTATCATCAGCTACATTATAGGATACTCACCTGCAGATCTTCCAAAACAGAGAAGTTTCCTTAAAAAATCTCTTAAACATACAGGCAGCTGTCATTCTCAAAGCGAAGTGTTAAGACTAAACTTCCAACCTTTCCACAGTCATTTATTTCCATTGGGCATCAAAAGTAGATCAGGCAGAAGGAAGAAATGAACTTTGCATTCCATTGTGCAGAAATTAATAGACAAAGAGATGAACCAAAGGACAAATGGGTGCCAAATATAGCTGGTACATGCTAATGTTAGCTGTAATGCGTGATGAGGCTGTTCTGTACCACAATTGCCTGGCCACTCTGCAAGTGCGAGCGTGGCATTTATTGTTCTCATGTTCCTCACAGTCTGGATGTGCAATGTCACCGTAGGAGAAGGCATATTCGGTCCCCGAGATGTGGGCAGGAGACTCACCCATTGGAAGGCAGGCAGCTCAAGGCTTGCTCTCTCACTGTTCTGGAATAAACCCCAGTGTGTTTTATGTGTGGTGAGGTGGTCATTGAGCAAGTCCCCCTTTATTGCACCAGCTTCTCTTTGGTCCTTGGGATGGCAGGAACGCTGAACTTCAGTTGTCATCCAGTTGTCAGACCTCTCTTTGGGAGCAAACCCAGTGCTGGAGCTCTGTGCTCTGCTCTGCCTCCAGCACCACCAGCAAAAACATTCTTTTTTCTTTTCTTTTCTTTTCTTTTCTTTTTTCTTTTCTTTTCTTTTCTTTTCTTTTCTTTTCTTTTCTTTTCTTTTCTTTTCTTTTCTTTTCTTTTCTTTTCTTTTCTTTTCTTTTCTTTTCTTTTTTCTTTTTTTTTCTTTTCTCTTTTCTTTTCTTTTCTTTTTTCTTTTTTTTTCTTTTTTCTTTTTCTTTTTTTTCTTTTTCTTTTTTCTTTTTTTCTTTTTTCTTTATTCTTTTATCTTTTTTTTCTTTTTTTCTTTCCTTTTTTCTTTTATTGGAACCAAGGCACCTTTGCTACACCTGCAGTGCAGTTAGAGATGCAATGATCTGTAGAAATCAGACCAGGTCAGCTCAGCTGAGATAACTGGGTAAAACAAGCAAATTTCCAGGTACATTGAAAGAGGACTCATGTGCCTGAAAGCCTGGGATTAATTTTTTTTCCCAACTGCTTCAACCTTTCTACAAATATGTTGCCCCTCTGTAAAAACCTGGCCCAGCCTGTAATGGTATGACTATATATAATGGTTCTGAGCATAAGTAAGTAGGAACATGCTCATCTCTGCGAGGAGATGGAAAATCCCAGTCACTTTGGGTCCTTTCAGTAATTATCAAGATTCTAGTCCCCGAGTCCAGGCTAAATCTGGCACTGGTAATTAAATCAGTTCAAATGCCACTGCTGATGTAAACCAATATGCTGCCTTCCCTATTTATATCACCTGCAAACAGGGCCTGGCTAAGGTTTCTTTAGCAATTTCAGTTTGACACAACATTTTTCTTCGCGTCTGTCTCTGAACTGTTGAATACCATGGAGGAGCCACCCCGCCTTCCGCACTCAGTTGTATTTCGGTGCTGTCAGGAACGCAGCCCTTGCAAGGAAGGGCTGTTTCGCTAATAAATCAGGGCAGGAGGACCTGTGTACTGGCTCAGATCTCATCCCAAGAACGGGAGTTTCACATTTGTAAATGAGTTTTCATTTGCATAACCCTTGGGGGTTCTTTCAAGATCAGAGTTATTCCTGAGCTGCAGCTGATATTATTTGTTATTTCTAAATTGAAGCTCCTATGTTAATTTGTTGGCAGATTCTGTGTGATGTGATAATTGTTCTGTGTTAGGTTAGATTAGTGAAGTACCTCAGGAATCTGCGGAAGGGGTCCAGGGAAAGGCAAGGCAGTGCCCACCGTACTGCAGGTATTCTCCATCTTAGGGCCGCAGATGCCTTGGTATTTTAAAATACAACACAGGAGCAAACCCTGTATTCTTTAGCCCAACCAAGCTTTTGGTGTAACGCGGTTTGTAACTGTCAGGGATGTGAACTTTGAGCTCAGTGAAACCCCGGAGGAGCAGAGAGGTGCGTGCTCGTGTGACGCCTGTGTTCAGACGCACACAACTGTGCCTGTGCACGCTTTGCACATGTATTCCAGTGAGGGTGTGTGCTTCAGGGAAACCACTTCCATCAACTTCCAAGGCAATTAGGAAATTTCAGCAAGCAAATACGATCATTTAGACCTAAAAATGCAATGATCTGGCAATGTCCTTTCAACCAAGCAGTGAAGGAGTTCTTTGTAGTGGATATCATGGAGCAATGGGAGCGTCCTTTAGTGTGTCAGGTTTGCTACTTGGCTGTGGTTATAAATCAACTCATGCAGCCAAATTATAGGTGTATGTTGACACTGCAGTTTGTAACATCATCACACTGTTTATCAAGCATGAGAAAGTCATAGTTTCCCTGAAACCGTTGCACACTTTATAAATAGCATGTGTGCTGGAAAGTTGGTTTCTTTTTAAACTGGAAAATCATTTTTGGTAAAAGCCCATTCATATCAATTGCATTCCAGTGCTCCCAGCAGCGTTTGGCTTTCTGTGTTGTTGAACTGTTCTTGATACTGTTTCACATTATTATTATTTGAAAGCAACTGAAATGTCTTTTTTCTCCTTTGCTTAACAGAACCAGGATTGCATTTGAAGTAAAGCTGCAAAAAACCAGCCGATCAACAGATTTCCGAGTCCCTCAATCAATATGCACCATGTTTAATGTCATGGTGGATGCCAAAGCTCAATCAACAAAGCTTTGCAGTATGGAAATGGGCCAAGAGGTAAAAATGCAGGTTCTTCCTTTCACAGCTTTTAAAGGCAATTTCATGAAATTTCCTATCTCCTCTTGTGCTCGTTTCAGAGGCATTATATCAGTTGTGGACTTAGCCTTCCTTATAGAGTGTACAGATGAATATGCAAGGGCTTGCTCTCAAATAAATCTAAGTAATATAAACATTTGGAATCCTTGTCACTGAAGGGTGACTTTTAGCAAGGATTGTGGTATGCATAAGGTATCTCTTAAGCTTGGTTGATGCATGATGACCATGTATATTGAGTCATTAACTGCACCTTGGAGCCAAGTGTCTGGAGCCAAGACGTTCTGTATATGACTATTTCCTGTAGATAAGGAAAACAGAAGTGCCAAGTTGTTGCTGTCACACTTGTAAGAGAAAAAAAAAAAAAGGAAAAAACCAAAAACATCCCAGCAAAATAGATACTTTCCAAAAGTAGATTGAAATTCCAGCTTCTGTGACTTCCTTGACTATTGGCTATAATCAGATGCTTGATGATGCTGGATTTCCAGGTTCTTAATGACTCGAATTTCCAAACAACAAACCTATTTTAAATAATTGCAGATAATTATTTTCTCATGAAGCCATTGTTGCACGTTGAAGTTTCTGTGAAATGATCTCTGAATTACAAAGACATGGCAACTTGGACTAGATTAAATGCATCATAATGATCATTTTGCTACAGTGGCTTCAAGCCAAATTACATATTCCTGTACCAGTCTAGAATAAATTCAAATACTGTTTGGCTCTCCTGTGCTGCTTGTCAGCATTTCCTAGATGAGCCCTTTCACTACAACTTTCCACAGCCATATTTTGCAGTGAATCGTTGTGAGGTGTTTGGGGTTTTAATTGTGTGCCTCACCCTGTTCCTCTGGGAAGATTTGCTCCAAAGGCCACTGGATGCAGCAGGGATCCTTGCCCCAGTGCTGTTTTGATCAGACCCAACTGTTCTTTTTATTTTTCTTGTACATGTTTCAGTTATGACATTTTATTTGTGACAGTTGCCTTGCAAGAGAGGTTTCATACTGCTCATCATTAATACTGCTTGTCATCAGGTTCTTCCTTCATCCTCCAGGTCAGCTGAGGCAGACCTTGAGTGGGCTTTGGTTGTCCACTCCTGGACATGAACTTCTCTGCCATTTTCTGTCCCATATTCATATCCATTTATCCCCCAAAACCCCTTAGCCTGCAGCTGCTGCAACATCTGCCAGGAAGGGCCATGGTTGCAGTGCTCCCCACTGCAAACCAGGACCACAGCCCTGTGCATTATACCAGCATGATCCCTGGGGACAGGGATGTTTTGCAGATTGTGCAGACTCTGACACTATGACAGAGCAAGCTCACTGCACTTATAAAACTCTAAGGTTGAGTGTCCAGATGGCACGAGACTGACAACATCAGCTGCATCTGGGTAGAGTGTGAGCAGGCCCTTGCTCCATCTTTCCATGCTACCTTGCAATGCCCTGTGCTTGCCACAGGCTCCTCTGCAGTTTGAGTGTCAGACACATTGCGCGCTCGTCCCAAGTCAAACTGCAAGTGAGAGGGGAGCGGGCAGCAGCGCGGTTGTTTCTCTCACCGCTGTTCTCATCTGTGGCAGGGATTAGCTCTGCAAATCTGCCTGTGCCGCTTCAAGAAGGTGTTTGGTACGGCAGCTCCGAGACAGCCTAACTCCTGTGGCAAGCAGCAGTTGCTGGGGCATGAGGTTTTTAACAGCTCCTGAACTAATAGACCTGTAAAGCAGATGTAAATTATCAGTGCATAAGTTACCATTTAGGGCTGCAGAATTTTATACACCCTCCCTTTTCTTTTATTTTCTTCTCTTCCTTTTAATGAGTGTTCCGACCTCCCCCTCCATTCGCTCATGACGCTCCATATTTCAGCTACCTCAATCTCTTCTTGAAGCTGTCTAAACCTGTCTGCTGACATGGTCATGCTGGGGGGAGCGAAGGTTAAGGTACAGACCTGTCATTACAGCCCGTGAGGGAAGGACAAAGCGCCACCCTGCCTCTTCCAGTCCCTAGAGGAAATGATGAGACAGTCCGATAGGCAGCAGAGGGATGAGAAACCAGGTTTTGAGCCTCAGTCTTCCTCCATAATTCAGGGAGCTGGGTCTGTGCATCGGTGAGTCACTCTGTCCCCCAGCCCCGGTGTGTGGCAGCCACACAGCTCATCCAGGGCTGCCTGCAGCCCCACTGGGGAGGGATGGACAGGGAGGGAAGGACAGACACAACTTGCTGACAGGACCCTCCGTCAGTGCTGCAGCTGCTACCAGGCTCCTAAAATACACAGTCCTTCGCAGGCAGTTCCAAAACAGTGAAAAGGGCTCACATTGCCCACTGCAGTGTTTGGGCAGCGGCGTTTGCCCACACCTAACTGGAGAAGACTTTTTATGGGAAACAAACCACTTGTTTTCGTGATGGGCCAAGCTGTACCTGGGCAAAGACTCTGGACAAGTTATCTGACCTTGCTCCTGTAGTTTTCCCCTACCCCAAAGGCCTTCCCTTTAAAACCACCTCCACTTGCACCACTTTGAACAGATACTTGAATGCATTTTGCAAGCATTACCCTGGGAAACAAACACCCATCATTTCATTTCCATTTCCTTGTCTCTAAAGGCAGCTGTTAAAACATTTGGTAAACATACTTTACCATCTTAAATATTTATTTTTCCTCTGAATTTTTAATACATCTAAGGGGATAAATGTATGTATTAAATGTTTCTCAGTTGGTCTAGTATGTTTCTATTTAATATCTAAGGTCAGATGGTCCTTAGAGAAATACAACGTACACACAATCTGTTACATGACAAGGCAAGATACTCATCACATAAAGTCAAGTTGAATCATTGTAGTGCACTGATTATGGATTGTAATAATTGAGCTAATAGAAAGCTGCAATGAACTCGATCGAAAGTGGGAGCTACTCTGGGTAAAGCAAACCAGTTATGCGATCTTTAACCTTGAGTGTTTTCAGAAGAAATGTAGAAGGAGCTGTTAGAAATGCTGGTTTACAAGCCAGGCGTCTCGGAAAGCTGCACCAGGCAGTGATTTTCCAAACCCTCGTCCTGGCCAAGGCTCGTCTTCCTGAGGGGGAGCTGGGGCTGCAGCCCCAGGGTGCAGGGTGCACGTGGCTGCAGCAGCCCACAGCAGGACCCACAGCCTCACAGGTCCTATGCTGTGTGGGCCCTGGCCCTGGCACCAGGCCTATGTCTGCCTCAGGGATGGCAACTGCAGTGGCAATGAACAGTCAGAGTTTTACCTTGGTCCGTGCACAGGGTCCTGTCCTGCTCTCAGAGCTGCAGTTTTGTTCCATCAGGGCTTTTACTTGCTTTTAAAGCAAGCTTTGAATTGAAAATGCATCAGTCAGTGCATTCTGCAGTGTACTGGTTTGCATGCAGCTAGCTGTTTTGAGTTTAAACTCATGATTTACCCAATGAAAGCAGTTAGCTACATCCATGGTCACAAGGACCTTCATGCACACAGAAAAGGCAGCAGCAGAAGGAAAACATCACAGGGAACACACCCCCAATGTATGCACAACCCCTTCTTCGGCTCCCTTGAGAGGTCCTGGCTGAGGACACTGAGGACATCAGCAGCTCCTACCTGTATCCAGCTGTTACAGGTCCCTATCACCCTGCAGCTACATCTCCAGCTGTGCTGGGAACAGCCAGGTCAATCCCAGGTGCTGCTGAAGCCTAGCTCTGCATTAAACAGATTTGTCATAACTATAATCCCAACAAGGGACTCCCTACAACCTTCCTCTTTGGAGCAAAACAAAACCATAAGAGACTGGCAGCAGTTAGGTACCTCCTGGCCCCTTCCCCCTGCAAATACTACAGGTAGCGATCTCTGGTGTTTTGGTGAAAGGAGGTTTTGATCATGTTTCATTTTCCATTGCTTATTGTTTCTGTGCATGGCGCTGCTGTTCTCATATGTCCCTTTTTTTTTAAAGGTTTTGGTTTATTTATTGTTTCTCTTCATATGTTCTTTTTTCCTGTCTTTTGCACTTTCCTCTTTATTTCTCTCCCCAATCACCTGAAAAGTTTGCTAAAGAGTGGGTAAGTGTGTCCTACTTTTATTTTGTTTTTTCCAAACTCTTGTTTTAATATGTTGCTGTCATAGGAAAGAGAAAAAAAAATTCCCCAAACTGCAGAGCAGATCAGACACTGAGACCAACATCTAGCATTTGTAAAGCCCTCGCAGTCTTCCTTCACAAAGTCTGATTAGTATTTAAAGCAGATTTGTCTCTTTCAATGTGATTTGATTTTAACATTTTAAAACAATATTAATGCCAAGTGGTAATGAATATAGTGACTAGCACCAGTGCTTGAAATGTTTGACTGAAAAATCAAATGTTTTGTGTTGGAAAGCAGTCATAATCAGTATTTTCTCAGTCCATTGAAAATAAGAATATACTGTATGTTTTCACTAATTAAATCTTGTATTGGAAACAGGTCTTTTCTAAATTAGTAGAAGACTGTATTTTAGTACCTATTCTAGCCATATTGCAGCTGATTGCATCAGAGCTCCCAAGCTAAGCAAGGTTTGGCATGTGCAGAAATTGGGTTGAAGACTCGGAAACGCTGACGCTGCAGGTGCTGGCGCTGGTCAGCCGGTTCCGAGCTCGTGCCGCAGGATCTGCTGATATCCAGGGCTCAGGGCTGCACTGCCTGCTGGCTTTTGCACGGAACAAAAAGACTCATCTTGGTTTGTTGGGTGTTTTTTTCTATCTGTCATATAGTCACCGAGCAAAGCGTTCAAACAAGTGCTTCATTTGAGCCATGTGCCTGCTGAACCCAGTGTGTAACACGGGTTCAGGTGCTTTGCTGCAGCAGATGGGAAGGGTGCAGTGACATCCCCAGTGGTTCAGCCTGCTGCAAACTGCCCTGGTGCAGCACATCCTCCCTGCTCCCCTTCCCGGGACTCTGTGCTTCGCGGTGCCCTGGGCAAGGCCTGTCCCTTTCCTCCCACAGCAGGCATATGGACAAAGCATGTACAAAGTGAGCAGGGTAATGCCTGCAGAACTGAAGCAAAAGGACTTTCTTTGGGCATCTAGGAGCACCGGGTGTTGTCTTCCCGAGGTGGAAGGTGCACTGGGTGTTGGTGGTCTCCAGCATGGCAAAGCTTCCCCTCCGATGTGTGCGCGTGGCTCCCGGAGCAGCGGACACACAGAAGAGGGCAGGGTTTGCCCATGCTTCACAAACTGATGGCAGATTTTCCTAAATTCAAGGTCCCTCCTACGAACGTAAGTAATCCCCGGCCACTGCAGTGGAGCACAGGGTAATAAGCTGCAGAATTCTTCAGTTTAATGCTGCGTATTGTGATTTACCAAGGGAAGAGGCTGACAACTGTAGAGCTCTTGCCTGTGATCAGTGCTAATATTTTCCTCCCCCTCTCCTTTTATTTTTCTTTAGCACCAGTACCATTCAAAAATAGATGAACTAATTGAGGAAACCGTCAAAGAAATGATAACACTCCTCGTGGCAAAGGTAACCTTCGGCTTCAGGTGAAGTGATTCACTGTTAACATTGCGTTTTTAATATGTGTGTTTCCATTAAAATGTGACACATTAAGATGTTGAATTGGCTTCTTGTTTCTCACAGGCAAAATCGTACATCTCCCAGTCCTTTCATGGTGACTCTTTGATGATTAGGAACTGCGTGAGATGTAATAGGCTGCTAGCAGGATTGCCATACTGGGCCAGCAGTGGTTTTAAGGGATGGGGGTTAACACCAATGGGGTAACACCCCATGGTCAGCATCACCCACAGCACTGAGGGTAGCTGCAGTCAGGGGGTGGCACCACTAAATGCCACTGTGTAGATGTTGGAGTGGCACGCAGAGGTGGTCACCACTCCTACGCATAAGGTTGTGCGGACAAAATAACTCGTCTTGTGCAAGATCACCATATGCTCTTCTAAGAAATTAATTTAGAGGTGACAGTAGTGGGAAATACACTCCAAAATGTCAGGTTTAATTGTTTGGAAATTGTTTTTCATCAGAGTCAGCTCCTCTAGCTCAGCTGCCAGCATTTCCCCTGGGTTGTTGTGTAGGTCTGGTGTGCTGTGCTAAGGCAGAGGGGAATTGATACGTAGGGAGAAAGATGGTGGGGTGTGTTTTCCTCTAGTTTCAAACTTTCTGAGAATAAGTCATCCCTATTATACAGTGGAGACCTTTAAACATAATCTGCCAACATATGCCGGTTCGATTCTTCTGCAAGAATACCCAGCTAGCTGCATGCTTGACACTGCGTACTGGGAGCAAGAGCCACCGGCTTTCCTGTCCAGAGAAGCTGTGCAGGCTTCCCCATACACTGCACCCACCTCTCATCCCCAGCATCACCCATGACACCAAAGGGTGAATCCCACCCAGCGAGAGGTGGACCATGAAGCACCCCAAAGGCGCAGTGGTCTTTTCTCCCCACCCCCCGGCCTGCTGGGCTCAGGGTCAGGTTGTCCCTTCCTTTGGCAATGCTGAGAGCTCCACTGGCTTCTTTGAAGCTGGTGCTGATTTTTACACCCTTGTTCAATTAGCAAAAATAATTGCAGTATTTTTTGTCTTTGTAGTTTGTCACCATTTTGGAAGGAGTCTTGGCCAAACTGTCTAGATACGATGAAGGAACTTTGTTTTCTTCTTTCCTGTCATTTACTGTAAGTACACAATATTTTCCTTTCCTCTTTTCTTTACTTTTCTCCTGAGTTGTAATCTGCTCTCCCAGGACTAGATCAGCTCATAATAGTTCTGCCATTCTGTGGTGGTCGAACGCTGTAACCCCCACAGGAACAGACAACCTGTATGCGCATCTGGAGTACTTAAACACCCAGGGTGCCTACGCCATTGTATTGCAACACAGAGTAAAGCCACCTCCAGTCAGGCTGGAGTTTATTGAGGATGCATATGAAGCTGCAAAAAAATCATTACACTAAACATGCCATTTCCCTAACTAAAGAAGTTGCTTCATTGCCACCTTGCCTGACAGGCACATTCCTTTCGTTCTTCTTGCCGTAACAGTCACCATCTTCAGTATTAAAAATAAAATAAGGGAGATCCAGGGAGTGCATTTGTGTTTCTAGAAGAGAACAGGGTAAGGAAATGCCATGAGGTTGCGCAGCACAATGCTACATTTCTCCCTAACATAATGGCACCAACCCACAGCTCATCACATTGCGTATTTCTTAGAAAGGTACAGGGCAGGAACTGTGTCCATACAAAACTGGCCTCAGTATCCAGAAGGGTTTAGCAGTCTGAGCTGTATTCGAGAGTATTGTCATGACAGCTTCTTCAGGCAAACACACAGCAGTGGATTTCCAAAGGTCTTCTGAAAACGCATGCTAGAAAGTTTACAAGAGCCTATCTTTGCAAGTGTGGCTTCTCTCAGCTCAGCTCACAGGCAGGTGTATACCCAAAAGCACGTGTCTGGGGTTGCTTGGAAAGACTCTAACGTTTTCACCCACAGCCCATCCTGCACTCGCTTGTTCATGGAGACTGGGTGGGAGCTAGAAGGCACTGCTCAGCAAACTGGAAATGCTTTCCCAAAATCTCACCTGGGATTTGTCTTAGCTACTCATGACTGTCAGCTGTTTGCTACTCCTGGGCCCTTTTTGCTGAGTTTGAGTAGTTTTGTAGGATGTGTTGGGACATGGGGATGGATGTAGGAAGCCCTGCTGACAGGCAGCTGTGCGCACACAAAATCTGGCAGCTTATCTAAACTGCCATGGGGTTCAAACCAAGTGTCCCGACTTTTCAGGATGCTGGAGGCACTTTGTTCTTCTGAGAGGGAGCAGACCGGAGGACATCCCACCCGCTGCCCCGCAGTGCGGCTCTTCTCCCAGGATAACTGCAGTGTGGCTACAGCCCTGGGGCTGTGCTCGTCCCTGCTCAGGGGGTGCAGGGGGTGGCTTGGGGTGGAAAGGATACTTTCCCTCGTTCCAGTGCAGTGGGGGGTTAGGAGATGCTCCTGTGCCAGCAGCAGAGGATGTGGAGGCGGCAGCTTTTCGGGCATCGGAAGTACCGGCATCAGCCCGGGTAGACAGTGTAACATGCAGCCCTTCCTTCTCCGTGAATCCAGGCTGTTCCTTGGTTGATGCTGCGTTGCTCCCACATCCTACTGTTTACGCTGCCAAGTGCTGCTCCCTTCGATTGCTGAGTGAACACCTGGGCCACGCTCCAGCTCTGGGTGCCCTTGAGGAGTCAGCATATAGGTGCATGGGGGTGAAGCATCCTCACTCTGCTGCTCCTTGGATACTTGGTGACAATTAACAGCTCCAGCAGCAGTAAGATGGTCTGTCCTGCTCCAACAGCCCCACAGCCTTTGAGCCTGGCTCCATAGCTTCAGTTTCCCAAGTTCCCATCCAGGAAGGGATGTGCATCCAGATAGTTACTGTGTGGGTGAGTCGTGGTGCATGCACATCCCCAGGAAGGTGCCCAGCTCTCACCCCAGCAAGGAGGCTGGTGCCTTTTGGAGGAACATGATTGCTCCTTTCTGGGCAAGGGATGTCTCTGGCTTTGGCCCTCTTGTTTGCTGGGAGCCACTGGTCAGCACCAGCTGCAAGAGGAGGCTGGGAGACAGCCTCGACCCCTTTGGCAGTGGGCTGAGAAAGCCTCCCTCCCCTGCAGTAGTAATGTGATTTGCTGTGTTTAGTGTTTGCAGTGATAAATAGAGAAACTCTCTCTTGTTACAGCATGCTTGCACCACCTCCCACGTTTTCGCTGTCTGAACAAATACAACAAAGTGTGATGGTCCAAGCCGCTGAGCTCTAGAAAGCATTAGTCTCCCACCCCCTTCCACCGACTTCTCTCATCGCGTGTTTTCCAGGCGCTCTGCAAGTGACATGTAATCAGGGGTCTTGTGACAGACAGTTTTATCACCTAGTAGGATATCCTCATTTCCAATTCTTGCCTCGAAATTCAAAATAAAATTAATGCATCTGTTGTCCTAATAAATTCTCACTAGCCACTTCTCCTTGCAGAGCACTTTGGGAGGAAAATACCCTTCTAAATTTGGACAGACTTTTTTTTTTCCCCCCTGTTTGTTGCTACATTTAAGTGCATCTCAGCGGCAGCAGCCCAGGCCCTGGCTGGGTGTCTGCATGTGCAGATCCACTGAGTCACAGGAATGACAGCTGCTAAAATTCCCTTTAATCTGGATGGCCTCTGTAGGCGGAGAATTACACCTACGGTAATTAAAACTAAAGACTGCATATTACCCAAGGGAGACAGAAGTAAAAGATCTTATTTTTGTTCTGTGCAAAATTTGTATGGTAAACTGAGACGTTTCATGGCAAAGTCACATACTTTGTGAAAAACGGCAGCCTAGCAAAAATCACACAACATCCGGCAGTTTGGAAATTTTACTAAATGTAGCCAAATCTGAGTTTAAAGAAAAACAAGTAATTATTCTGATTAAAGGGGAGTGGGCAGGAGAAGCAGCTCAGTTTTTTTGTGGGTGGGTGGAGGGGGGAGATCGCAGGAAGCCAACTGAGTTATTCTTGTCGCCTCTTGGCTTTGGGATAGAAGGCAGCTTGAAACGATGGCGCTAAGCTGGACCTAAGAGTGCTAAACCCGTGCTCAGGTTGCAGGTTTCCTGGGGTGCCGCTGCATTACTGCATGCTCTGTACAATGCTGGAAGATACAGGTACATGGCACGGTGCTGCCCTGAGCTTGAATTCTGTGGGCTTTCGAGCCACGTCATTTTATGAGCTGTCCTCTTGATTGCTTAGCTTTGCTGCTCAGAAAAAAGAGCTCTTTTGGAGCTGGCTTGGGTGGCCTTGCCTGCGGCTGCTCCACACCAGCGTGGGTGTGCCATGACTGCCTGCTCCTCCGGAGCTGCAGCCCTTGGCCGGGCTCCAACTGCCTTCACACATGGAGGTTGGGGCTCCTCCGCTCCCGTTTGGCAGGAGCAAGGGATAGCGCTTCGCTACCTCCCAAGAAAGTTGTGAGGATAAATGCAGTGAAAGGGCGAGGTGTCCAGACGGTCGGCTGGAAACCATGATACCTGGAGGAGAGATGAGTGTTCGCTCTTTGCTGGGAGCGAGGGCTTAGCACTGATTTTGCTACCTCCTTCGCAAACTCGTGCTGGGACGTGCCCCGTCCCCTTCCATCCCCTCTGGCAGCCAGACCCTGGGTCACATCACAGCGGCAGGCACTCAGCACCCTCCTCCTGCCCTTCCCTCTGTTCTTGCCCCCTGGCTTGGCAGCTCGGGTGCTGCCAATACTTGCAGTGTTCACCTCGGCAATTACCACCAGTCTGGTCTTTTGTATCGCCTCATTGTGCTTAATTATGCACCCCCCACACACACCATATGAGTGCTTCCACCCACTCTCACATTCTGTCTCACACATACATTCATTCTCTCATTCGGGACACATAATTTATTCATCCCAAGATGCAACTGTGTGCGTGTTATATTTAGGCTGTTTTAATGGTAGCTTTAGAAATATTTAAAAGCAGGTGAGCTTTTACACCCAAACAAAGATGGCCGGCAACGCTTACCCTAATTAAAAGCAGCAGCGTTGTGGAAAATCCCAGCCGTACTCTTTCTAGACACAGTGCCTTATGCTAAAGTGAGGAAAAAGGTCTTTCTGGCCAGCTGGGCACTGCTCAGTTGGAAAAGTTGGCCCTGACGTTGGGGGCTACCCCGCCACCCGTGCCAGGCGATGTGCACCCTGCTGTGTGGCAGACCAGAGGCAAAGTAAATTTGGGGTCTTGCAGCCCCCGACGGCTTGTGAGGACACCCTGGAGCACAGCGTCTGCCCTCTGATACCCTGCCTCAAATAACATCTTTTATAAGGGAGGGGAGATCATAGGAAACTCTAATGGGAAGCAGAAAAAGCTCTGCGGTTGCTGTGTGGCACGAGCACGCTTCCCCAGCACAGTCTGCGAGCTCCTGCCAGCATGGAAAAGGTGGAAAATAACGTCCAAGGCTGCAGCTTGCAAAGCAGGGGGAAGCACACTGTGGCCGCGACTGTGGGCATCAGACAAAATTAGGGTCCTTCAAGGTGCTTTCTTGTGCCTGCCATGGTGCAGGAGCCTGCCGCCTCACTGTGCTGTCGTGGCCCCGCTGCCAGGGGAGCCCCCACCATCCCCAGGATGCAGCTCCCAACAGGAGAGACACGCGCTGCCTTTGGAGACATGTGGCATCGGGCAGAGAACGAGGCCTCCAAAGAAAATAACGATGTCTACTTACGAACCCCGTCTTCCCCCGCTCACTGAAGTAGAAGAGGGAGAAGCACAACTCCCACACTATCATCTGTTGCTATTAGAGCTTTAGCGGCAGCAAAGTTACCTCTCCAAAACAACAACAACAAAAACACCACCCTTGCGTATCCTTTTAGACAGGAAATGTCGTTTTTATCACCCTTTCCCCCCCACTCAGCATTATGTTGTCCCATGTCTTAGCTGGAGCAGCTTTTACAGGTGTTTACAGAAAAAGCAGAGACCTGAAAACGTGCTGATGGTGTAAACTCTCTTCTTGTTCCTTTTACAGGTGAAGGCTGCTTCCAAATACGTGGATGTACCCGTAAGCACAATTTAAACAACTTCTGTCATAGTAATTTGCTTCGTGCTTTGGTTTATGGCATGTGCAGCAACCCACGTTACGCATTAATAGCCAAGATTCAACCATGGGCCTTCACACTTCTAACATTTGAACTGGAAAGAATAATCTCCATGGCCTTAATAATGAGCAGTTGCCCTCTTATGGAGACTTAGGAGGCTGTTTAGGCAATAATTTGCAGATGGTGTCAAAAAGGTACCATATTTATGCAATTGGCTTGAATCATATTTAAGTGGGGGAGAAAAAAAAGGGAGCAGTGCATTCTGTTAATTCTTCATTTGGACTTGTACAAATACAGTAGCATTTCCAAACAAAAAGGTCCAGACATGTTAGAACTGAGCCAACACACATCTAACACATTAGCTAATCTATTTTATTTTTGTTCTTCTAATTGTTGGTTTATTTTACTCTTTGGGAAAATGACTTCTTTATTACTTTGGGGAGATGGTGATGAGCTAGCAACATGTGTTTGGGAAATTGTTAATGAAAATAATTTCTTCCATTTTTCTGTAATTGGTATAGGAAAACTGTACATCGTCTCCTCTAATTAGACCTTGATTCATGAGGAAAAGACCCCTTAACATTCTTAGACACAGAGCACTTAACTTGCCAGAAATTTACATTTAAATTGAGTTGAAGTGTAATATATGAATGTTGGCTGGGATAAGGGGTTAGTTACTGTAACACTTGCAGGCAGAAAGATCCCGAGCAATTACAAATGAAGAAAAAAATAGTAGATGTTAGTATACCACACCAGTTCCTGCATCCAGTTAGACTGGGCAGTGTAAATCAAGAATAACTCAGTTGAGTTTGATGACCTATATAATGTATAGATGTACCCTTAGTTTGGATGTGATTGCTTTGCATCCTGTCACATGACAATGTGTTAAACTCAGATGTCTTGGACCACATCCTCTATGCTTAGTGTTTCTGTCCCTTTAGCTCAGAAGAAACCTTTCCTACCTTTAGCCCAGTGTGAGGAAGACAAACTCTCCAACAGTAAGAGATCTTGCTTGGTTTAAAATATCCCAGGGCAGAGATGGGCATCCTGTCCATTTGGAGTAATAGAAAGAAGATACCAAGAGCATTAGAGAGACTCAGAATTCATTTCTAGCCCTAGAAAATGTGGAGATCCTTCAGTTAAAACTCCTAGTCGTTCAAGTGCATCTTGAATGCGAAGTCACCAGGAATTTGAGCACAAAAAGATATTTTAAGTAACTTTTAGGGTAAAGCATGGCCTTTTCTGAGTCTTCTACATTCCTGGAAAGTAAAGTATGTCTAGGGAAGCAACCTAGGTAAAATGCTACACAAACCTTTTAAGCTTTTCCAAAAGCATTTTGTCATTGTAGCTGGGAGACCCTTGGGAGGTCCTCAACACTGCTGTCGTGAGGGAGAGCCAAGGTCTGCTTCCACCCTTGGAGCCAGTCAGGTGCTCTGGTTTTTGCATAAAATAGGGCAGTAATGATTCATCTGGGTTATTCTGTGGTTGTTTTCCCATCTCCCCCTGGAAATGAAGCCACATACAGTGGCTTCTTTAACGGCCCCAGCATTTTTGATTAAATGAGCTCCCAGACTTTTGCAGGAGGATGCCCCATGGTCCATGAGCCACTGCCTTTCTGAGGGAAGGAGAAAGAAAAGCCTGTTTTGTTAGAGGACAGAGGGGAAATCCTAGTGTTGAACAGAAAGCCATTAGTTAAATCTAATTCTGCAAACGCTGTTGCAATCGTCTGGGTACAAACCAATCCGTTTAATGCCACCTTGAAATGGGCACGATCGGCGTGCTGAAAATTGCTTGAAAGTGTAACACTTGACTACTGCCACATTTGTGTTGTCCTCATTGTTTTTCAAATTAATACCTTGTCATTGTTGCAGTAGGTGTTAAGAAATGTTACTGGCTTCCCGAGGGCCAAGCACTGGCCCTTTTCTTGATAATTGTTTGCTTTGTATTAAAAAACTCCCTTCCTACTGCTTTCCAAACTGTCCTCATTTTCACCCTGGAAATTACACAGATGTGTTAACTAACTTCAATTTGCAGCGGCTGACAATCGTATCTTGCAGAGAAACGATACTCTCTGATCTGAGGTAAATCACAGTAATGGAAACTAATGACACTAGTTATTAACAAACTTACAGTGTGCCATGGAAATTTAAGGTTTTGTGGCAGCTCTTGTAATGACTCGTGTTACAGTATTTTAATGGGTTTCCTTTGAGGTAAGTTTGATTCCCATATATAGAGCAATGTGAACTCAAACAGGATTTATTTTTTTGTTATTTTGAAGCATTTTCCTTTCCACCTGCCTCTGTTCCCCTTTTCTTTATAGAAATGCTGTTATCCTAAAGTCCTGCATGCGTGTAGGTTGCTGTTTAAAATCAGTTAAATTCTGCAGAGAGCCATAGTGGTGTGATAGCACAGGGAGGCTTTCTGCAGTTTAGCAGTGGCTTACACGTTCGTGTAGGCACAAATCCCCTGACCTACCATTTACCCAGTTTATTCTTAAGAGCAGTGCAAAATGTGAGCTAAAGTCAGGGGTCTAAACAGAGACAGGGAAGTGATTTGGGCATGCCTCCCCCAACACCAGCTGCTCACTGCACATATCCTCACACCGTAGAAGAACCAAGAGCCCATCTCTGGCTGTTAGCTTGCTACCTTCAGAAACCAGAGGGCTTGCATAGAGAAGATGTCCCAAGAAAACAGCAGATTCCCCAGCCTGGCTTGCTGGTTCACTCATTAGTGAATCACCAGGTAGCAAGACAACTTCCTGGCATCGGTATGTCAAGGGAGAGCTTTCCTCCTCCGACCAGCTTCACCCTAAGTGAAAGAAGAGAAAAAGCAGGCGTCTCTGCATGATCCTGTGCTGCAAACAGCGTTTCGCTGGGCGCGGGACGCAAGCAGCAGGACTTGGTGTCCATCAGGTAAGGAGAGCACAAACTGCAGGAGGACAGCAGGAGATGGAGGAGAAGGAGAAGTGGTGATGAGGCTACACAGAGGAGCTGCCCCCTGCACTATTCATGTTTTTCTTTCTCTCTCTCTCTCCCTCTCTCTCTCTCTCTCTCTTCTCTCCCCCATGCAGAAGCCGGGGATGGATGTTGCTGATGCCTATGTGACATTTGTCCGCCACTCTCAGGATGTCCTGCGTGATAAGGTCAATGAGGAGATGTATATAGAAAGGTTATTTGATGTAAGTAAATGCCTTCTCCTCCTTGGACACCAAGCAGGAGAGACCCAAAATGTGACAAAATAAGACAGGAGGATAAGTCACATTTTGAGAAAATTTACTGGTTATAGCTTTAAAAACTAAATAAATCTTTCCTTTCTTTCTGACTAAGGCTCGTATCTGCTCTCTGCCTGCTTTAAATCTCTACTGTAGTCTACTGTGTCTTGGTCTGTCTGTGTGTGGATTTTAAGGGAACAGCATCTTCTCAGAGAGCCCTTTACTATGTTTAAGCTTGTGGAAAATCTCTCTGTAACAGAACATCTCGGTCATTGTTCTCACTGTTAAAATTTGAGCCGGGTTTTTGGCAGCTGCACTCGCTAAGGGCTATCTCTTCTGCACATTTTGCAGTGTGTTCCATTGGCAGGAACTCCAAAAGTGATGGCAAATTAAACATACTAAATTTCAGTTTTAAAAGCTAACCAAACCAGAGCTGATTTAGGAACGGACTTGCATATTTCAGGAGGACCATCTTGTGGTGTCTGACACCAAAGGTAAAGTTGAGACGTGGTCTGCTCAATGAAGATGGCACGGTAGGAACTGACCCAGATGTTCAGAGCTATTTTTCTGTTGCACAAGATAAATTCATTGGACTGTATAAGAACAGTGACCTGTGATGCCCGTTTGTTTTGGACTTGGATGCATGTTAACTGATATCTCTGTTTCTGTTGCTCTTGTTGCATTACAGCCTTTCTGTCCTTGTAGCTATTCTATAGCAAAGGTTTTCTGTTGACAGCCAGCCTGTAGCATTAGTGTTTCAGTCTCCTTCAGGGTATCTGTCCATATATCGATTTCTGTTCGAAGCAGCTTCTGTCCCTACTTTCCTTCCTTTCATCTCTCAGCAGTGCCATTTCTCAGTCTCCCAGCTCTGGAACTGTAACAACCTTCCTCGCTTTCTTTACTCGCTCGTTTGCTTCCTCAGTGTGCAGGGAAAGCTGCTTTTTTTTTATTTTTTCCCCCAACCAACCTCCTCTTTCACTCAATACCTCTCTTTCTGCGCATTACCTGTCCCTTAGAAACCTCTTCCTCCTTTACAACTCCCACTCTTTCTTTCTCCCCGTACCTTACCGGATTAAAATGGAACTTATCTCTCATGTCAAATGTTTTATCACATTATATCAAGTGGCATGAATTAGAGTCAAATAATCTTACTGTGTACATCTACTAGCATGACCCATATCCACTGAGAATGCCTCATTCATGCACGGAGCACAGCAGTGCCTCCTCCGGGCGCCACGCGTGCTCGCTCCAGGGAGAGTTTGCAGCGCAGAGCACCAGACACAAATCACCCATCAAGCAGGCATGGGGAGAAAAAAACAAAACATAAAACAAAAGACTGTCGCTTCCATCTGCAGCGGGCCTGCGAGTGCATTGCTCGTTTGTGTTGAAATTTATTCCACGAGCAGTTAAATTTCCAGAGCTCATCTGGACTGTTCTTTTCAATGCCCACACTGCCTTTTCCCTCATCCTTTCCCTATGATTCACAGTTGGTGTGTTTGTACCCTTTTGGGCCATTATTTCCAATTTTCAAAAGGCTGTAATTAGCACAAATATTGATTTCCGTTTGATCTGCTCATACGTAGTTTTACAAGCCACATTTTAAGCAAATTAGCAGTTGACATTATAAAAAAAAAAAGAAAGAGCAGCTACCTTGAGGAAAGCAAAAAGTGCAAAAACTTGCTTTGCCTCCCTGCTCTCCTCAAATCTCCCTAGTCCTTGGGGAATAAAGCAAGGGGAGGGTTTTTTAATTCTCTGTCTGGCTGCAGGCAGGAGCATCAAGGTGTGGGAGCTGTGCCCATTCCTGTTCCCATTCCATTTCCCCATGCTGGTGAGGCAGCATTGGGACTGTGCCACCAGCATCTTCCCGTGTCTCTTGTGTACATGAGGGGGGTGAGCTGCAGGACCCTTGGTTTGCAGGGAGGGATGGGGATGTGGCGAGCCTGAGCTCCCCAAAAATGGGGATTCCATTTTGAGCAATCGTGTGTTGTCTTTGCCAGGTTGTAGCTGAAGGAGTGAATCGTCCCTGAAGTCAGCTCTCAGCATGGCAGAGGTGCTGCGGGTGGGACATGACGTAGCAAGGGGCCCAGACCCCTTTTAAATTGGTGCTGTGTTCACCTACATTTCAGTGCACACAGGAGCAAATGCTTAACACTGTTGTGCTGAGCTTGGTCTCAGCCACAGTCCTGCAGCCCTTTGCTCCCCTTGCCTAACATAGCAAAGCAGCACGACCATAGGGTCTTTAAGCTCTTTTGGTGTCTGCACTGAGATACCAAGGTCATATTTTCCAAGGTCATTTTAGGCACTAGCTACCTTCTCAATAAGAAAGAGAAGAGGAATAATCAAAAATGGTATTTATGGTGCTGAATTAGACTTGGGCCTGGTTTTGCTCTTGCTTCCCCCGGCACCGCAGAGGAGCAATCCTCTTAGCTGCAGAGTTTCTCCAGGCAATGCAATTATTAACACTTTCGAGGCCAGCTCCTCCTCTGGCTTAGCGCAGCGATGCTGGTTTACCCCAGCCAAAACCTTAGTCCCATTTTAGAATGTTCTATGCTAATGCATACAGCAGTGGCAGGTCAACAGCTGAAATCTGCCCACGGGCAGTTCCTCTGCTCTCAGTGGGGTCAGGTTGGAGATGCTCCCAGTACAGAGCTGAATGCCGGTTCTGTGTGGCCGTGAGCAGTGCAGGAGCAGCAGTGCACAGTGCAAGGCTGCCTGTCACGGGACATTCCCAATCCCCACACTCCTCCGCAGTCCTGCCTGGTGTTTCCATTCATTTCCCCTCTTTGTTTCCTCCTGGGAGCATAGGCTGCAGAGTGCATTAAGCCATTTCCCAACAGCAGCTGGGTTAACGCATTATTATTATTATTGTTATTATTATTATTATTAAGTATTTGTCATGATTTCTGAGCTCAGAAATTAACTCGTGTGCCCTGCTTGCACCTGCTGAATAGGGCTATGCTTTTTGGGAGATCCCAGTGTTGGCGGAAGATTATTGTAATATTTCTGTGTGGTCTGTGTGTTAATCCTCTTAATTCTGCAAATTAGTCAGGGTTCCCCCCTACTCCCCCCCGAAATAGACTCATCTTAATTTTAAAAATCTGTATTCCTGGGATCGTTGAACGAACAGATTGATCGTGGAGTTCTGCTGGTAATCAAAACCTAACTAGCTTTTTGGCAGTGCTGTTTACTGCAGAGTAACATGACTTATTTACTTGGCCTGGCTCACTAATTTGGTAACATTTAAAGCTAAAACACTGTAATAAGGCCCGTTGGTAGAGAGCAGTGGTAACAGAAGAGTTTCAGAATAGCATCGTAGCACCCGCTCCCTGTGTTCCTGCGCGTGGCTGAGTGCTTTCGGATTTAAACGGCTGTGATGCTTTGCATGTGATGCAGAAGGATTGCAAACTCTGTGTACTGCCTGGTAGAAAGTAAAATTTTACCACTTTTTCCTCAGAAAGG
The DNA here is from genome assembly GCA_020800305.1 of Porphyrio hochstetteri. NCBI lineage: Eukaryota > Metazoa > Chordata > Aves > Gruiformes > Rallidae > Porphyrio > Porphyrio hochstetteri. Next base: position 10,061,263 of record CM036916.1, on the reverse strand, counting down.
GGGCAGAATTGACATCCAGGTTGTGACTGTGTATAGGATCAGTGAGGCAGAGGCAGGCAGGTATGTCTTAAACACGGGAAAATATCTGCAGAGTGAGCTCGAGTCTTCAGACTGGTCCAGCAAAGTTCAGGTCCCCTTTGGCTTGGGACACTCAGAATTTCATAGGATCGGAGTTTATACATCCGTAATTTTGTTGGAAAGCAGTGGGAGTTTTAGTTGTAAGGGTTGTGCCCTTTGGTGGAAGTTATTTATAGATGTGTGTACGTGTGTGTAGCTTTACGCACACCCTTAGATACTTGCAGTATAGGTTTCAAACCGTCAGAACATATGTGATCCAGAAAGTCTATGATTGACTAGGAGATAGTGTGAATGCCAACCTTTCTGCCTCGTAAATTGGTAAACACTAATGTAAAACATAGCAAGAATATTTCCTCCCCAGCCACAGGCGAGTAGCACGTACACAAAAGGCTACTGAACGTCAAGCGAGCTCCCTGAGATCCTGCGAATTCCAGCATCCTGATGCAGTCCCTAAATAGCGCAGATGGCATTTTTCTCTCTGATGATTAATTCAATATCTTACCGAAAAAAACAAAAACATGCTTTTGATATGAGAGATCAAAACACCAAGAGAAGCTCCTAAGATTGCAAGGACCTAAAAGAAAAAAATTAATTTATTTTTTTCCTCCTTGTACTTCTTGAAGACACCAGCCTGAGTAGAAGATCAGGATTAAAACAGATGTGCTTAGTGCTAGTTCATCTGCTTAAATCTAGCAGCCTCTGGGATCAGTGATTAAAAAGCCATCTCTAACTTTGATGAAATCCACCACAATGGTAATGCTGTGTCTCTGATCGCTTGCTTATGGGCCTCATGTCTGCCTAAACCGGACATGGAAAACATTTCACTGGAGATGATACATGGATTATATGGGTCAATTATATACTTAATCTGCCTTCTGGGGATTAAATGTGCATAGATTGACCCTGCGTATTTGGCTTGTCCTTGGCAGTTGTCAGATCAGGAAGGTTGCCTTTACTAAAAAGTCTGGTAAGAACTTAATCACGCAGTGATACAGGCTGCTGAGGTGGCAGCAGTCACCGGGCCTTTTGCAGAAGCCAGTGTTACCACTTCACTGTCACGGTATGTGTTCTACTTCCTCAAAGGTCTGCGTCAAAGCCGGGATACCAGGCAGAGTATTTTCGCCTGGAATGAGAAAGCAAGCCTGTTTCTCTCTGCTAGACAGAGGCAATTTTTTTATTTATCTTGATGACAGGGTGGGATCGGTGGGGTGCAGGCAGGCCTAGCAGGGAAGGGCGATGGGACGGTCGCTCAGGTCCTCGCTCTGCAGCGGAGAAGATCCCACAACTCAGGTGTTGGAGGAGCGGGCATCTCCTTCCCACTGCCCCCGGCTGGGGCTGTAGCACCAGGTCCCGTCAGGCTCAGCTCAGCTGGGTTTTTAGGAAGTCTTTAGGAAGTTTTAGGAAGTTTTTAGGAAGTCTCAGAAACACCCTGGCAGTTGGTGGATTTTTGATTGCCTCTCCCCACCCAGAGCCCAGCAGGAGTGGCCTGAGGGCCTGAGGACACAGCTCAGGACTGTCCTCATATTTCTGAAGGCTCCCACCCTTGCTGTAACTGACTTATGAGTATCAGTGATAATAGAGATGCAGGGTGCTGGCTGTGCGAGGCTCAGACTTCAGCTAAATTCTCGTACACCTTCCCAGGAGCCTGACCGAGCACTTCTCACGGCTTTGCTGGAGGATCTGCAGGCAGCTCAGCCTACTGCTTTGGAGCCTGCTATCCCACCTGAGTATGCAGAAGAAATTACAGAGCACAGACCAACAGCTAGACCAGTTAATTCAGCAAGTCCTCTGCAGACATTTTAGCATTAGCTTATTCTTAAAAATCAAAGCTTTTGTCTTCAGCAGGGTTACTCACTCAAATTTTGGCAGCTCCTTCAAGGCGTGCTCGCAGGATCATGGCATTTCTTGCTAGAGTGTAAGCCTTGCATGGCACAATCAAATGCCAAAAGAGAGCCCTTCTCACCCCCCCTTCTCCTTCCCCTCCTCGAACCTAAAAGCCTGCTCGTGAGTCAGTGGAACTACTCACTGTGAGTTAGAATTACTCACAGGAGGACGGGTTGCAGGATCAGGGGAAGAACGGATATCAGACTGCGCGCCGGGCTCCCATCTAATATCTGCTTGCAGCCGTGCTCACCGCTTTCCCTTAGACAGACAACAACCTGTTTCCCTCCCACGCAGCTAGACTGCTCATTAGGGCACTAACTCTCTCCCACTCCCATCCTGATATGGCCTCCACTGAGCTATTTCTTCTGCGTTGTTTTTTGCTTTTCTTTTTTTCCCCTTCCCCCCCCTCCCGTTCCCGAGTGAGTTGTGAAATGAAGACAATTAGGCAGACTGATCTCAAGGAAACGCAGCGCTGCTTTTCTCCCCGCGCATCTTCGGAGGAGCCGGAGCAGCGCAGCTTTTGCTGCAGAGGCTGCTGCAGCCCTTGGCTTGTTCTGCAGGACTTGGACCCAGACCTGGAGTCAGGGACCTTCACTGGGGAAGAACAAAAACTGAAATGGTGAAGGCAATTTTCTGTATATCTTCTAGGAAGGGACAAAATCTGAGGGGGCACAGCACACGCCAACCTTCCACAGCCGCCTTTGCTTCCCACATGCCCGCTCGCAGCCGCACGGAGCAGGCAGGGGAGCTTAGCACAGGCATCGCTCCTCAGAGCCAGCCTTGTCCTTTTTTACTCCCATACATGAGCTTCACGCAGCAGCAGCCCTGTGCTCACATGTGGCCTCCCGCATTCCCCTTAGCAAGGTTTCTTTCCTGAAGTGCTCATTTAAGTAGGCTTCATTTAATTTATTTTAGGGAGAGTCTTAATAAAATAAGTCCTAGATCTGTCACTGGATTTTACATGCTTGTAAGGGGTTTGGGGTTTTTTTTCCCTCCTAAATGTCTTTATCGGAACAGCTTTTCGTATTCCAGTAGACATTTGGTTGAAGACAGTTAATTTGATTTCTTTTCCAGAGGAGATTTTCCATTAATCATTCTAAGAAGGCAGACTGATTGCTCCGTTACGTTAAGGTCAGCATAGGCTTGCTAACATCATCCTCACAGTGCTTCTAAGCATCATAGATGTGTGTTTTAGGGCAGGCGCTGAGTGAAGGATCATTTATTTCCTGATAGACGTGAGTAGCAAGGTAGGTTTTGTGGAAGAGGGGCTATCGTGCTGTATTACGGGCAGTGAGGCATCCTCAAGCCAGAGCATGCCTTTTCCTGAGCAGCCTCCCTGCTCCAGGAGCGGGAGAGCTGCCTGTGTGCGTTCATAACTGTACGAGTTGCATAGCTCGCTCTGAGCTGGAGCTGCCTCCCAGCTTCATTTAAGAGGCCATAGCTAATTGGAGCTCCGGTCTTGTGGGTCGTGAGGAAGAGCCTGACGGCGCTGGTGTTCCCTGCGAACCCCAACCCAGCCGCGTCTGGGGGTGCGAGGAGCGTGGGAAGGGCCGGGACATCCCGATGCACACAGATGTGTAGGGCTGACCCCCCAGCCCGCCGGGGCACAGCTGCCGCAGCCGAGCCCCCTGCTGCCGGCGGCTTTGCTTTGCTCCCTCCCTCTGGGCTGTGCAAAGGGCCTTTGCCCAAAAAACCTCACGGTGCGCGCAGGGGTGAGCCAACGGCCCCTGCATGGACAATGACAAATTGTCTGATTTCCAGCAGTGCCTTCAATCCCTCTTTTCCTTTTCTTCCCCCGCAATCCAGCCCCACACAATCACTGCCATTGCCTGCACCAGCCAGCAGTGCATGCGAGATTAGCCGTCCCAGGTCACTTCGTTTTTCTTGATCTGCAGCTCTTTCCTCACCCGGTGCTCCTTTAAACCTTGCCCTGGATGTATGATATCAGCAGTCAAAAATGCTTAGCAGGACGGAGGCAGGCAGTGCGTTCTCTCCAGTGTGTCACCCCAGAAATGATCACAGGGGAGCTGCTCCCTCCTGCGCTCGGGACCAAGGTACCCTGGCAGCATCTAGCTCCATTTCTGAATTTGTAGGTTCTGAAAGACCCAGCTCAAGTCTGTCCAGTGCCACTTTGTAAGAGTTTTCAGTTCAATCTGATAACAAGTATTAGTAAAGTCTTGCACAGTGTGTGTTACTGCCTTGTATCTTGTTGAGCAACTTTGCATCCAGTTACACTGTTGCTGCCTTGCACTAACAGAGCCCTAGAATGGGGACAGAAAAAAAGCAGCATGTTGTGGGGATATTGTGTTTTACTAAGCTGCTTTATATAGAAACTCAGATTTTAATGTGTCAACTGCATTTCTTTTTTGAAAAATGGAAATAAGCAGAGAATATTTTATAGGTTAAAAAAAGTATTTGAGAACAAGCATCCATACAGAAGTGGTGTTGTGAGTGTGTGTGTGTGCGCGCGCACGCCTTTATTTTTTTTTTATGCAGAAGCTCTTAGATTTAGCAAAACTAAGGTCTGCAAAATCCTGCAGAGCAGCAGGTTTTTGGTGGCTTTATCTGACAGTTCCCAGCGAACGCTGTGCACTTTGCTGAGCTGTATCTGCAGTGAAGGGAGAGGGCTGCCAACCCGAGGGTGTACCCAGGGCACCTTTATAGCTCAGTCCTCTGCATGTGGGTACATGGGATGCTGCATGCCATCACACTCTGTACAGGCAGGGTCCTCAGGAGTGCACGTAGCCAGGATGGGCTTCACCTGTTAGCTGAAAGGCGGCACTTTCTGCAGGTGCCTGAGAGCTGGGGTTGTCCTGGGGAGGTAAGGAGCCACGTTCCAAGGCTCTCAGCTTGCAGACCTGCAGGTTTAAGCACAGGGTGTCCCTGGTTTGAGGACTTGGGAATGAGAGAGAAGTCAGAGGTGTTGCCAGGACCAGGCTCCCTACCCGGATCACTGAGCATCGGCTGTCACATCCCCTCGCACCCTGATGCAGATAAATAGTTGTTTCCACACAGGTCCCACTCGCAGGCTCAGGGCTGCTCTCCGTCCAGGCCTGAGCAGCCATGGCTCCAGGGTTTGTCCTCCCCGGCACAGGGCTGGGTGTTATTTGGTGATGATCAGCCAGCGGGGCTGCTGTAGGTGTTTGCTCACAGCAAACCCTGGTGTGCTGGGACTGAGGCATCCCCAGCTGTAGGAGGAGGTGAGCCCTTACAGCAAGGTCCTGCCCAGGAGATAAAGCTCAGGGGGATGTTGGCGTGTCTGGCCTGTGGCTCATCCCCAGGGCTGCCCTCACCTGATTTCACCTAGGCAGAGATTCTGACATCTGGCTAGTGATGACCACTAGACCACCCTGACACACAGCTTGGAAATGCCTGAGTGCGTACAAGCCATTGTATCCCCAGCAGCAGAGTTGTTCCTCCTCTGGTGAAGGTGCAGGACAGTCTGCAGGTCCCTTTCCGTCACTGTGTAGCTGCCATGGGAAACCTTTGCTTGTGAGACAGAGCACAGGGACTGCCTGCAAAGCTACTGCCGGGTGGAGTAAACAAACCTTCGCTCACCGTGGCATGTGGAGTTGCAGCTGCACAAAGCACGGTGTAGGTGTTAACTGATTTTGCACAGCACTGAAAGCAGAGAGTATTAGAGATGATCTTCTTGGGCGTCTTTATCTGCTGGGGACCTCAGTATGAAAGATGTCGGTCCCCCTCCTCATCCTCAAAAAGGGATGAAACCAGGACTGGAGAGAAATTGGCAGTGGGGAGATGAGTTGCCGCCCTTCGGCTCGCAGGGAATTAGCGCGATCCCACCAGCACATGCAGAAAACGCACTTACAAGGAGTCCCTCGCCTCCCTCCCATTAACACCCGTGGCACCGGCCTGCCGAGCCCCTTCGGGTCCAACTTCCATCCAATTAAGGGTGGAGCGCCAGCCTGAGCACACCCTGTTGCTGAGATCCCCAAACAGTGGGTGATCTCAGGTACCATATGTACTGCAAAATGCGTGCAGCACTTCAATGCGCTCGGGTCTGCGCTTCAGCTTTCATTCTGAATTCTCTTCCCTGTTCGAAGGCAGAGCTCTTGTGTGATTTAAAGTTTTTTTGTCATTTATTTTTGGGAAGAGAAAGGGGGGGGAGAGCAGATAATGTAATTCGGTAATGCCATTTGCATCCTAGACAGATGATGAGTTGCTCTGGCTAGCAGCTTAACCCTATTATGCAACGCTGGGACCGTGACTTTATTAAATAATAATACAAATTATTTTAATATTGAGCCCCTCTGGCTTTGTAACTTCCTTGTATAGCTACATTGTCGATGTGAATGGAATTTCATAGTTAGGGAATATAAGATAGAGGAGAAGGCATCCAGAAGTGACAGCACCAGGGTGGTTGTTGAATACACTGCGTGCACTTGCAGCGATAGGTTTTAGAGTGATACAAAAAAACCCCAGGAAGAAACAGTGCAGCCGTTTACCTCAGTAATAGCAGAATGTTAGTCCGACCTGGGAGACTCCAGAAAGATTCACAAGGCTTTGATAGAATAAAGTAGTAACATTTAAGGCAAAAAAGACCCCAACCCCCCCCCCCCCCCCCAAAAAAAAAAGGCCATAGGGTTTCAGGGAATTTACATTAAATCATTTGCACTTTACCAGATCTCTCAAATTTAACATAGAGTGTAGTGGAGAGGCTTAAATCAGAAAATGAGGGGCATGTTGCCCCTGTGAGGACTGCTTGTCTGGGTGCCCACAGAGCCCTGCCAGGGACAGCTGATGGAGGATTTGCTCATACAGGCAAGGTGCAAGCGTAGAGTCCGGAGTCTGGCAAAGAGTTTGCACACCCCAAACACTTCTGATGTGTGCGCTCCCTTTCCGAACGTACCAAGCCGAAGTCCCTGTAGAGAAGTTAAATCAGCACACAGCAATCTGTTACAAGCTTAGATTTATTTTCTGAAAGACACTTTCCAAAGTATATGAATGGGGGGAGGAATTACCTCCCTGAAAGGAAAGCGGTGGCTGCCCATAGCCCTCTCCATGCTTTGCTCCCTGTGCTCTCCAGGGCTACACCAAAGTGCTTGCTTCTGATGCCGACTTACACATACCTAACGAGAGCATATGCACTTAAAAGAATTACATGCCACAGAAAAGCTACCTAATGATCAGGCAGTGTTACTCTCCGGCGTGCGGCAGCGGAGCGGGACGATAACTGTTTATTTACTCTGTGTGGGTAATGTTCTGTTATTTTCCCATCGTTGGCAATAGCAAGAGAGCATCTGATATATACAATATTGGTGTGTATCCAATTGTTTGGGAACATCCGAAGTTTTGAAACACGGTTGTGAGAGAGGAATATAAGCTTAAGCTTGAAAGGCTAAAAAGCAGAAAGCCCCACACGTAAATGCCATTATGCACTTAATGAGGCAGGGTTTAAAAAAAAAAATCAGCCACACAAGTTGGTTTTATCAAAGAAAATGTATAAATAACAACCAGTGATTCAAACTGCCTCACAAAGGGAAAAGCAGGGACGGGAAGCTAGCACTTCACTTGTGGCATTCAGATAATAGTATTTACTACACTAATCTTTTGGGTTTAGCAATTGACAATCAATATATTATTATCAACAAGCGTTAACGCAAACAAAAAGCTTCCATTTCTTTTTTCAACGTCTCCCTTAAGTCCCTTAAATTTAATTAAAACCGGACAGCTCTCCCTCCAGTACAAATTGGAGTTAAAATCATATTAAATATTTGTTCTACAGGAAAACAAAAGTGTCAGCTTGTGCTACCAGGTTTGGCTGCTTTTTTTTTTCCCTGTTTTTTTTTTTACACACAGAGGGGAAAAAAAAAACCCCAGCTACTCAAAGTTAAAATAAAGTCTCTCTCCCTCCCTCCCCGTCTCCCAAGACTACTGTCTATAACATGTTGTTCCTTATAGAAAGTGGGATATGGTGGCATTTGCTTGATTAACTTGCTCGACAAAAGTGACAGCTGCTGTGGGTGCATGTAGCTAAGCTGCACAGCGCAGTTCCGCCTTTGTACATCTGTCAGCAAAAAAGGAGGAATAAAGAGTGAAAAGAGACAAATTGGTCCCAAAAGGCAATCCATTCAACTCAGGAGGTTTGCTCTATTCAAGCACTCGCTGGGAATCTCAAGTGCTAGGTAGCTTATTCAATTTCATTCATTCTTTAGAATGAGCCCACAAGTGTTTAATTTCTTATTCTGTTGAATAAAAAGGGGGAGCTTTTTTTTTTTTTTTATTGGTAGCATTAATTGTAAGACTAGCTGATCAATGCCTGTGATATTAACTCATTGCTTATTTTCTGGTTAGCTCTGTGCTCTCAGATCCACAGCCACTAAACTTCGTTTCTATAACCCAAGCAATGTCACGCACCGGTTTCTCTGCTTCTGGAAAACCCAGGCACTCGCAGAGATGCACCGCTCGGTTCCCTGAGCCTTCGCCCCTCCCAGGCTTGGGGTAACGGTTCAAATCCTTGGCAGGTGTAAGTCGAAAGAGTCACTGGGTTATTATTGATGCCACCCGTGGCCACGGCCAGGACGTGACTGAGCCAGATGCTCTTTGCCTGTGGGGCTGAGCCCCTGACCTTGCAGCAGGTTTGGCCCTCTGCTCTGGAGGAGGTTTTAGAGAGAAAAATGCTGATCTGCCTTTGGATGGCTCTTTGGGTTCCCTGGCAAACGGCTGGGGAGGGGGAGCCTGTAAGCAGGGCACTGTGGAGTGGCACCCAAGAGCAGAGGATGGGTTTTGTTGAGTAGTGAGAAGAGTTTGATGAATGCATGGGATGGGGATTGCTGCGTGGCAGAGTCTCTGCTTGCCATGCAGAAAACACAGTCTTGACAGGGAAAGATGTGCCAGAAGGTCCTACCATGTCTCGTCGTCGACACTGGGGACCAGAGCTATGTGTACACTTGTGGGGTCATGGCTCTTCGCCCATCCCAGCTGTGTCACATCCTCCTCCAAGGCCACCACCACCTCTCTTAGCTCAAGAGTTTCAGACACACTTGTGTCACCAAGGCCCTGTCCCTGCTTCTCTCCCACCCTCCCAGCCATGGGTCAGCCTTGGGGACAGCACATCACCTTCTGCAGCAAGGCAAAACTGGCATGTCCAAAACATGGTCTGAGATATAGCTGGGGCTCAGCTCTGGCACCCTGGCTGACACCTTGCGAGCACAGGCTGGGAGCAGGGCAGGAGGCAGACTTTGTCCCACCACTGCTTTCATCCACATCCACCATCCCAGCTGAGCTGCCCTTTGTAGTGGGCTCTCAAAGTGGGATCGTGTACGCTTCTGTGTACATTCAGGCTTGCTGGGAACATCTTGTTTGGTTTTTTTTTAAGGAAGGGAGTAGGAAACTGCATTGGTCAAGAGGCTCTAGCTTCATGCTTACTGTCTTTGCCAAGTCCTTGTAATTGCAATGGCTGCCTGGGATCAACAGTGAAACATGGAGAGAAGATGGAGAGGAGTGCCTTGGTGACCACAGAAGACCAGAGGGACAAGAATGGTCCTTCCATGACGGCTGTTGAGTGGCCTGGGCTTCGAGTTGCAGGCCTGCAGACAGTGTTGTGTGTACCAACCTGCACAGGGCGCAGCGTGAGCAAATGCAGGAGCACGGTCCCTTGGGTGGGCAGACTTCACCAGAAGAGTTCCTGCTCCCATTCCCCGGGCAAATCTTCATGCAATGCAGAGCTGGTCCCCAGGAAGAACAGTCCTGGACTGCTGTGGCTGCATCCCTGCCTTCCCTGTGGAGACACCTGCGAAGGAGAGGTGGCTGCCGTGAACACGTGTGACAACACCGAATACCGAATTTGATCTCGGAGCCGCCCGGGATGGGGATGGACTCAGCTCTGTTGGCTGTCACGTACTGTCAGCAGCTGTAAATCAGCACAGCCCCGCTGTGCTTTCCAGCAGCTGAGCTTCTGACCCAGCTTCTGACTGGACAGGGATGCAAATGCCAGATACAAAGAGTCGGTAATTTTTTGATTAATTTTTTTCCCCCCAGCCGATCGAGTCTCTTTGAGAAGGCTGTTGCCTGAGAGCAGGTTCTGTTTTCCCTGGGCAAGTAAGACTCATGGTCGGCACGTTCCTCTCTCTCCCTTCCCAACTCTGTGGTCCACTCGCTCCGTGCTGGCTGGCTCAGGGATGCTGCAGAGGCAGCCGCCCGGCATCCAGCCCCTCACCTTTGAAACACCTTGGATTCAAGGGTTCGTTTCAAAGCTGCCTTTCAGCGTTTCAAAACAAGCCTGTGTCCCAGACAAAGAGAGGGAGCCAGCCGGCATTCGGAGCCTCCTTGTGCAGTGTGTGTCACAGTTTTAAATAGATTTGGCCTGCCTGGATTGGTTCTGGTTGGAAAGCGAGTACTGAAATGAGAGGTCATAGGGGAGAGTTACTATGGTAATTGAGTAGTATCACCAGTAGTTTTGCTCTTATGAGCATTAAAGCACATAATAATAGACAAACAACAGTGGTTAAAGCAAGCAGGTAGGATTACTATGTTCTTTTGTCAGAAGTATATAATGTCTTGTAGTCAGTTTTAAAGACTTCTCAACCCCCAAATCCACCCAGCAGTCACCTGCTGAGTAATTTTGTATGCCTAATCTCTAGCCCTTAACTACAAGCTTTCTGCTAATTTGAGGCAAATGGGTATTTTTGACACTAAATAGGGCAGTAAAGAATCCCTGACCTAGAAAAACTCCGTTCCAAGGCACTGAGAGCAGAAAAATATTCTTTCAGCATCCTTGTGAGACCTTTGGAATGACATAAAATAGCTTTGACTAAACCGCGCTGCAGCCTCGATTAATGGTTTGCAGAAACTTGCTGAACATCCCTACTACAACTTCCCCCATAAAACTTGTCACTTCAGATTGCCATCAGCCACCACAACAATAATCATTTCATGCCTATTGCTAATTGCAAGCACAGCTGAGGCTCAGCGGGGTGCTCTTGCACAGTCCCAGGCCTTTATACCAGCCTCAATCTGTTGTATGGCACTTGTTCACACACAAAAAAACTACCAGTAAAGGCAGAAAGAGGCAGAGTCACAGGTTCCTTGTAATCCCTCTGCTACCCTGCTGACAACCCAGCCCTATAAGCATTCCTGGTTTTGTCCCGCTCTTTACAAAAGCTGAAGTGACCTTAAGCTACTAGTATGTAAGCTTTTGAATGAAGAATACAGCTCCTTCAGGTGCCTTAAGAAGCAGTGTTGCATCTGGCTTACGAGATTCTGTTTGCAGCACCCCTGGGGTGAGCTGTGGCTTCCTGTAACATGTAAAATATGAGTGTGAACTCAAGGTTCATGGCAAGGAACAGGAGGTCATGCTTCCATTCAGCTCACACCAAAGAAGACGGGGGTTTGCAGATGTTCCCGGGTATGTGTAATGACACCACCTCCCAGAAAGCAGAGGAGCCCAGCACAGGGCTTTTAATTTTTTTTTCTTTTTATATAAAATGTGCCACACTCAGTGTGTTACTTGCAGATTTATTCATATCAATTTTTGCAATTTATGTATTCAGAGACAAACTTGCTATTTCAGCAACTTATTGATCATGCTTTCGCATTCAAAAAAAAGACTGGTTGGAGTGGGGGGGAATGAGGAAACTTGTTCCTCGAGCTGGCTGGGGAGTTGGATGGCCAGCCGTGGAAGCCCATCCCTTGGCATGCTCCAGCTCCTCTAATACCTGTCCAGTAGCATCCCAGCCAGCCCATAGCTCTCCTTGTCTACTTAGGCTAGCACCCAGCAATGAGGGTGGCTGTCAAAGACAGAAGGGGAATGGGAAACCTAACCTGAACCCTGGTCTCTTCCCTGCTGACGTCCCAGTGGGTGTGTGGCATCCACAGCCATCCCTTGCCCTGTGCCTCCAGACTGTCAGTTGTCCTCTGCGTGATGGGCAGGGATGCCAGCTAGCATCAGTGATGCATGTGTGCACAGTGAGGTGTGTGGAGGTGAGGTCCACCGGTCTGGGAACTTCAGTGAGGTCTACTCATTCTTTACAACCAGGTGTGAGAATATGTTTACACTAGTTACTTCAGAGTGCCAGTGCCACAGCTTAGCCGGGGCGACAGAAATATGTTGCAGCCCTACAGCAAAGCCCCAAAGTTCAGTATTTGGGCGCTGCACTTCGTGTATGGGGACAAGCCACAAGGCTGGAGCCAGAGCCTGGAGGAACCCTGCGTCCCCAGCATGCACCCCGCTGCCCTTTGGGGAATGGCAGGGCCACCCAGGGAGAGTGAGGTGGCCGGTGTCCCCATGGGGGACACTGTGCTCTTTTGTCTGAAATGATCACGTTTCTGTTTCGGAGCATTTGGCTTTGTTGTTGTTTTTTTAATAATATAGTCATATGCAAATGTTATCTTCTTTGGTAGGTTAGTCATGAATCAGAGGGCTTGTGCATCTTATAGCACATCAACACTAGTGATAGCTAAAGGGAACATTTAATTTATGGGCTAACTTATTTTTATGAATATGCAGGGCTTAAATTCAGCAGTTGGTGTGTGCTCTATGAAGTGACGTGACGGTTTTGTGTATCAAGATCAATGAATTAGACTTTGTCTTTTTCTCATCGCGCAGAAAGTCTTTGGAGTAGCTCAGTGTTGAGAAATCGTCTCCTTTCACGCCGACAAGCAGTACGCCTGGCTGAACCCTTGTCAGCCGGTGCTGGAGAGGAGAGGGGTACGATTCCGATTCAGCTCTGAGGAGTTTGTGTCTCCCCAGAATCCAGCATGCTGAAGCGCCTTCTGGGAACACAGAAAAGTGTTTCGTTTGGCTTAATCTGAAGGTCTCGTGGAAGCAAAGGCACCGAGCTGATAACCTCCAGGCAGAGGTTATCACTTCTGTTTCAGCTCTGTGCAGCCATGTAGGTGTGTGTGGCACGGGGCACACAGAATGGCGGGACCTGCCCCCGCTGGGGGCTTCTTGTCTCCTTTAGTGTGACATTAACACCCGGCAGATCGTTTTGTGGAAGACGAGAGGCAGCAGTGGAAGGGAGAGGGCGTGTGTGTGTGACATACGGTCACCTTGTTCCTCTGTGGGTTTTGACTTAAAGAGGTGCTGGAAGGAGGTGTTTGGGTGACCCGAGCATCTGTGTGCCAGCACGGTCCTGGGTCACAGCTAATGCCACCCGAGAGTGTGAGTCATGTGAGCAAGCTGATTGCAGAAAAATGACATGATAAACAGTAACGATCTCTCTCTGAGAGTTTTGCCCACGCAGGCCCCCAGCATGACAAGGGAGCCCAGGCAGATCCCCCAGTGACAGCAGCCACTCTGTGCCACCCCCACCAGCTGGCTGCTGTCTGTCCTGGGTCACTGTCCCAGTTCCCACTGGCACCCAGGGCTCCCTGGGCACAGCCGGGGATGCCCTGGGCTCTCAGATGAGTCTGAGAGATTGGAAGCTGTGAAGAAACTCCAGACCTTTGTGTCTGTTATGCTGGTCACACCTACACCAGCTAACCAAGGTGCTTCACCCACAATTCAACCCCAATCTGATGTCAGGACCTCAGGTGACAGCTAACAGTATCTGAGCTTGGCTGCTATTATGGACAGAGCTCCTGCCTGCGTTTCTCCATCGGTTTCATTTGAGCTCTTAGCTCTCGACAGGTCTCTGTCCTGGAGATGAAGGGCCAGCAGGAATCTCTGCCACAAGTTACACAAGGTGTAAGCATCAAGCAAGAGGTCACCAAGTGCCATCTTTCGTGACTCTTCCATCCCTTTATTACCGCATCTTATGGAGGTCCTATAGAAATAGAAGTACAGGAGTATCTTCATCAAAGCGGGGGGGAGCAAACCCTTCCCCATGCAGCATGACTAACCTCTATGCTCTGCTCCTCATGTGGGGTAGCAATGCCTGGGTGCATTACCATACAGTTTAATAATGTGTTGAGCTGGGCTGATTAACTTGGACTCATCTGTTTGCTTTGGTGAGTCTTGTGCCAGGTTGTGGGTGCGCCAGGACAGCAGTGTCTGCAGTAACACCCAAGTTAGACTGCTGCAAGGTTTTAGGCTACAGTAACCTGGGTGGCACTCAATCAGGGTGTTTATAAACTGGTCCAGTAAGGGTTTTTTTTAATGTCTGACTGGTTTTAGATTCATTGCAGCTGGCCTGCAGCATGGGTTTTGATCTGTGTGTGTGTGTGTGTGCCTAAGATTGCAAGAGAAGGGTGTGACTGCAGACAGAGGCGCAATGGGTTTCTGTACGCAGACCACTTTGTAATCAACCCTTGTGCTGAGCGCGGAGGGGAGGGTTTTGTGATCAGCTCCCTCCCACACACCCCCCCCAGCACCAGCTTTTCCTTTTCTTGAGGGCTCGCTGCTCGTCTGTGCAGTGTCAGACGTGCAACGCCAGCCCTGCGTGAGCGGGGCGCTGATCCACAGCCCACCGGAGACTTCCTGCACTGCGGGGCTGGCAGGCTGCTGCCACACAGCTGCAGGCCTTTCTCACAGACAGGCAGCAGTGTTTCAGCCCCTGGAGCGGCCCTGAGAGTTCAGCAGCTTGACACTACCTCATTTCTTTGCTGCTTTTCCATCTTCCCTAATTGTGAGGGTGACACCAAAGCATTTCCCATGCAGCACGGCCAGGTAGCTGTAAGGTGCTTGTGCCAGCATCCTCGCCCGCAGCCAAACCTTGCCCTGCACGAGCCTGCCCTCCTCTCACCGTCAGGGAGCCAGACTCACCCCAAGGCTGGTCGGGGTTGAATTTCAAGACGGTAAGTAGCTCGGATGCGTGTCTGACACACTTAAGGGCAGGACTGGAGGGTTAAAAAACTGATTTGGGCCAAGGGCATACCGGTGCTGGCAAGTCCCGCCAACCGCTAACTTAGACTGCAGAAGCCTCGAGGCCCTGCTGGTGGCCATCATCCCCCTAATAAGTTTGTTGCTGTTGTTACTATGATTTAAAAGCTCATGCATGGAAATTCTGTGTAAAAGAGGGTGCCTGTCTCCCCCTCTTAAGTCTGTCGTACCCCATGAACAGGCTGGCTGGTGGGAAAGGTTGGTACCGACTGTGTTGTTGAGGGCACAGCAGGCAGCCCTAACGTGGGTGCTGGAGAAGTCCTGTCTCTCTTGCAGCAATGGTACACCAGCTCGATGAATGTTGTCTGCACCTGGCTGACAGACCGCATGGACCTGCAGCTTCACATTTACCAACTGAAAACACTCATTAGGATAGTAAAGGTAATTATCTGATGTGTTTTTTGATACCGTCTTGCTGTCAGGAGGAGCGTGTGTGTATGTGTGCGGCCTGTTCTCTTAGGCAAACTGTTGATGCTAAATAAACTAAGCCATTCATTAAAATTCCTAAAAATTAAGATAGTTGTGTGTATGTAATGTAGTGAAGGATGAACAGGAGCTCGAAATGCATACAGCTGCAAAATACAGGTGTGCAAATAAGAACAAAGTAGGTGCTTGCATGAAAAAAGCAAATCTCTCACCATTTGACCCTACCTGCACAGTAAGTGCACCAAAATTAGCCTTTCTGGGGCCAAACATGTTGATTACACCAATGAACCCCAGTGTTAAAATGGGTTAAATCAAACTGAAAGTTTTTAACACTGTTTTACTAGAAACATTTAAACCCAGCTATGGCTTGTGATTATCGTCAGAATGCAAATGAGGATTGTTCTCATAGTTAATTGAAGTTGTTTCTTTTACAATGGGTGTATATAATCAACTCTAAGAGATCACAAAGGTGAGATAACATACCCTGAAAGTAACATTTTTTTCCTTGAATGCACGTGTATATGTGTGTGCGTGCGTGCCGTGGACTGATGATAATTATTTCAGTGTGAAATCACAGTGGTTTACATGAAATAATAAGATCACAGAAGGGGGTAAATATATTTTTGATCATTTTAGGTTCTATCTAATGCTTTTTGGTCTAGTATTTTAGAATGTTTATGGTCTTGTGTGCAGTGAACACATTGAAGGCATGAATAAATTAAAACTGAAATGTATTAAATGTGCTTTTCATAAGTGAAAACAACAGGCACAGACGAATTATTTCTACTTGTCAGCTAGCTGAGGAAAGCTTTATTTCTTGTGCTTTATTTATACCAATATTACATTCAGAAGCAGCTACAACAAATCCAAGAACTTCTAGCAGAACAGTAGTTTCCACAGAGCAGGATTGAATGAACTATGAGGTCAGAGTTTTATCTCAGAGTCAAGAAGTTTTTAAACATAAATTCAAGTGACAGATATTAATGTTAATAACAAGGGAAATATGGCTAACAATGGAAATACAGCTCCAGTTTCAGAATTAGGTGAAGAAAGAGAGATTTATGAAACTCGTGCCTTGGGCTTATGTTTATACATCAACAATTTTCCCCGGTATCCTGGACTTATTTAATCCCAATACTGTAGGTAGGATTATTTAATACAGAGCATTCCGGGAACATGTAATCACATCTGTGGTTACAGGCGATAGCTGTTCTGCTGCATAAAGAAAAATAACTGCCATTACCGGCAGAGGAGTGCATCCAGAAGCAAGGGAAGTTAGTTGGAGCAGCGCCCTTCTCCCTTGCTCCGATGTCTTTTTAGACCCCAGCCGACTGTACTAAAGGTCCCCTGAGCAGCCCCCAATACACTCCTCCTTTGAAGCTGCAGGCAGCCACACAGCCCGGGCCAAGGCAGGGCTGGAGTCACAGAGTTGCTCAAGGCACCCTAAAGGGACTTCTGCCATGAAGAATGGTGGCCAGCAGAGATGCAGAATGGCTCCGGGGCTGGGATTTCCCTGGCATGCCGGCCTCTGCCGGGGGTGGCCTCAAACCCCCAGCATGGCAGCACAGGCTCACTCCCGTGGCGAAGGAGGGGAGCCAGTGTAATCCCTGACCTCTGTGCCATCTCTTCCTTCCCCCGTGCCTCTTCCTGCTTTAGAAAACGTACCGGGATTTCCGACTGCAAGGCGTGCTGGACTCCACCTTGAACAGCAAAACCTACGAGACCATCCGGAACCGGCTGACAGTAGAGGAGGCCACAGCATCAGTCAGTGAAGGTGGAGGGCTCCAGGGGATCACCATGAAGGACAGCGATGAGGAAGATGAAGAGGACGACTAAGGAAGCTGGCCTGAAGGACCGGCTGGGGGTCGCCTGGTATCCATGCATGTACCTCATCTGTAACTCAGTTAGCCACATTAGGAATTTTTATGTCAGCTCTAAATGCCCATGAGAAGTTTACCAATACAAATGCCATGTTAGCTGTGTGGTAATAAGATTAGCACCTCTCTTTGATTCATTGGTTTCCTAATTTCATATCTATATGTTCATAAGCAATATGGAGCACCATTGTTTAATACTGTTAATGGAAAAACTACATAGAAAACATGCTAGGTGTGTCCCTGTTATAATTAAAGTTTAAACAATGCTTCATTAATGTACTGTATATACATTGATGGTAAATTGTTGTGAAGATGAGTGAATCGAGTCCTCTCATTTCTTTGTTTCTCTTCTGTGGATGCCAACTGCTTAAAATTAATAATAAAATTTTAAAAAAACAGCTTTGTTTTAAAAAGAAGAACGAGGCAATTACAAATGATTTTTTTTGTTCTCTCTGTTCATTTAAAAACCAGAAAACAAACAAACCCAGACAGCCGTTTGAATCATTCTGCATCCTTGTTAATGTACCAGGCTCTTCCCTTCAATATGCAGTTAACTCCATAGAGGCTACATCCCAAAGGATTAGTCATTCTAATTGCCACACCAGATTAATCCTATCATTATGGATATATCATGCCACATCATTACAAGTCCAAAGCAGTTGTTTTATGTTGACGTTTGCTCCTCTAAATGTTACTTTTTTTTTTTTGAATTTCAACTAACCATGTATGTACAAAGACGACTTTAATTACAATCTTAGACTATACAAATGTGTTTATAATAATATATTGAATATTTATTTCAGTAGGTTGTAACCATAATTTACAACTCCTCTGTTTCACGATGGTTTTTATATATGTCATGTACATTGCATTTGGACCAGTAACTGCATGTCCATCAGTCCCTCCTCCAGAGCTTTTACTTTCTGTGTAAAATAGTGATCCATCTTGCTTTTTTTGCCTTATACAAGCCGACAGTTGTAAAAGTGTGAGAACTGTGGCTTCTCAATAAATAACTATTCAGATGTCCTAAGAATAAATTATGGAGTCTTTTTATGTCTGCCTTAGAAACAAACAAAAAAAATACAAGCTGAGATGTAAGAGCCCCCACCTCTCAGAATAAAGGCATTTTCTTTTCTCATGGGTGTTCTTACAGTTTATTAATTCAGAAGATGGTTTCCTGATTTGCTACCAGAGGTCAGGGTGGGACCAGGCTGTATAACCCCCAGGCACAAGGACATTTCTTTCTGCGCTAACTTCCGCAGTTGTTTCCACCATTATCTGTTCTCTATGTCCTATGATTTGTCTCTGGACATCTAATTGATGGTCTGCTCTAGGACAGCCCAAGAGAACCAGCCTTGCCTGACACTTGCCTTCCACCAGAAGGCCTCGGTTTGTACTTCTCCCGAAGCAGCAGGCCACGGCCTGCGGGACACATACAAACAGGAGGCACGGGGCAGCACCTCACTGGAGGTACAGAGGAGGTTGGTCTGTTGGAAAGCATGTTAGGTTGGGAGTTTTCTGTAAGCTGTTGCAGTCGCTCCCTCCCATCAGGCAATTCAAATAAAAAATGACTCCTCCTAGCCCAGGTTTCAGTCATTTGAGAGAGAGGCAGAAGACCTGATGTCCTTTACCCCCCACGCACCCTGGCCTGTTGCTGCCCCGGGGAATGAGGACAAATGTTCACCACCCCCAAATAAAGGATGGGCAATTACTGGAAAATTGCCTCCTGCCTGACATAATGAACTGTTAAACTAAACTGTCTTTAAGTGCCCAAGAGCCAAGAGACTCTCCCTGGACACGTGGGAGGAGGAGGGAACCTCTGGGAACAGCCTGGGAAGGGGGAGTTAAGTCCCAAATGGGGCTAGGTTAGTTCACCTGCAACACTGGATTTCTGGGTCACTTCCCTCTGTGGCAGTTTAGCACCTGGCTCTAGAGGTGCTCTGCAGCCCCATCTATATGCCCATACCTTATATGTTCAAGCCCCACCTACCTGTGGTGACCTGCAGACACTATGGCCCCCCATTTCAAACAGGAACATTAGCTGGGTCTTTAGGAGTGGCTTGTAGGCATGCACATGTGGCACCATTTCCATGTTGAAAAGCCATTTGATGCACAAGGACAGACAAGTTTTAAACCCTGACTGTAGCCCAGTAGACAACATCTTGGTTTTTGTCTTGCTCTGTAATGCTGGTAAGAGGGAAGCATTGTCAGGAAAAGCCATCTCTCAGGACTTCAACAGGAATATGGCATTGTGGTCTCCCTCCAGCTGTGCAAATGCTTGGTCCCAACTCCCCAGAGGAACTGAGGCAGCAGTAAAGTGCTTAAGTCATACTGAGTCCACCAAAACATATTCTGGTGCCTCTGCAGGTCTGTCACTGGAATATATGCAAAAGCCATCTATATCATGTCATTGTTATGCCTGGAGCCTTCAAGCACACTCTGAAGCCCTCACAGGACTTACCTGATGAAACAAGTCTCACCAGACACAATAAACAAACCACAACCTAGGTGGCTGAGATCCACTTGAGACCCATACACATACTCATGCATACGTGTGCTCATGCCCTCTTCATCCTCTCCCTCAGCTGTCCCAAATATTTCTATGAAGGGGAACACCTCCCAGAGGGAGCTGTAAAAGTCTTACCTGGGGTGGTGACCATGCTGGTAGCAAAGCACACTGGGGGAGACCAAAATTTGTAGCTCCGCTCCCAGTCAGAGCAGAGCTGGAGAAACAGCTTGATTCTGCACTGGAACTACCTCCCCTGTTTTTCTTACCATTAAATATTTATTGGGTAAAAACACAGCCCACTTCCACCTTTCAAAGTTGTGAGCCCTGCTCGTTTTTTTCAATGAAAGAGTGTGGGCACACCCTTCAGGAGATACATGATCCTTGGCTGTGCATCACTAACACAGAGAGATGCCTCCCTGAAACAGCGGTGATGGACACCCTGGTCTGAGGTTCTCTGTCATTAGCAGTGACCCTATAGCCTGTGACAGGTTTTCATGTGCCCTCAAAACCCAATAAAGCACCACAGAGACCCCATAACAACCCTGAGGATATACCAGGCTTGACCACACATTCAGAACAAGCGTTAGCCAGCTTGCCTCTTTTAAGGAGTTTGGACCCAAATGATGAGCTTAAAGTTACACACTTAAGTGGTGCAGGAGGGGAGAAGCGCTCATGTACAAGCAATGCTGAGAAGCAGGATTTAACCTCCCAGTCAAGAGCCTGCAGCCTGTGGTTGAACAAAGGAGCACACTGTACCCTGACCCCCACCTCCTTTAACTCTGCAAATGGTTACATGGGTGCTGGCAGACCAATCCTGTCCTATAGGAGTGCTGCACCATGGGACCAGGAGGGGGAAGTGCCACTTTGGGTTAATCCTGAAGAAATGTTGAATCAAACCCAGTTTGGTTTTGTCTGAAATATATAAATCCGGGTTTAAAGCCCTCCTGGCCATGAACGATGCTTTGGATAGGACTCAGGGTCCTGCAGAGCAAAACTACGCCTCAAGCAGCATCTAAAAGGGCTTGCTGACAGCCAGGAGCATGCTGGCAAACCCAGCCAGGGAATGCAAAGGTCTGCTGCTGGTTTCACTTCAACCCATTGCTGCAATGGAATGAGCTCCAACAGTCAAAGGACTTTCTGCCAGTACAACTGTACCTAGATGAAGAATCTGCCAGTACAGTTATGTCAATCAGTTTTGGGAAAAGAGGAAAATTTCATTCTTCTGCCAGCAAAATTTTAAATGATAGATCAGGCCAAAACTTCTCTCATATTTACAGGGAAGTCCAGCGAAAATATCCTTTTTTTGACAGACTTACTTAAAGCATGTGGCATGGAGACTGAAAATGCTATCAACTATTTGACTGACAAGTGTCAGCAGCTGTTCATCCAATTTGTTTTATATTTCAGCAACTAACAGATTCTTTCCCCTCTGCTGTAATGCATGTCTCCTGGCCCATAGGCATCTTAGAAATTGCTTTTCTGCCTCTCTAGTGACCAAAACGTCAAAAATATTAGAAGACAATTTGTGTTCAGAAGCATAAACAGGCACGCAGCAAAGCAAAGCTGATTTTGTCAATGCTCAGGCTGTGCTCTTTTTTAAAAAGTCACAGCAAACCTAAGGCAAAAATTACTTCCCTAAGCTTTAAAAGAAAAAGCTGAAGCAAACAAAGCACCCGATGAATCAGCCCAGGTTAAACCATCCACCACCAAGAGGA
The DNA here is from genome assembly GCA_020800305.1 of Porphyrio hochstetteri. NCBI lineage: Eukaryota > Metazoa > Chordata > Aves > Gruiformes > Rallidae > Porphyrio > Porphyrio hochstetteri. Next base: position 10,039,990 of record CM036916.1, on the reverse strand, counting down.
AAAGCAGTCATCCAACCGCCAAGCAAACCACAGCTGAGCCGTATTTCAACCTCTGCACTTTGTCTGTGAAGTTCACAGCTCTGCAGTACCGTCACCAATGTCTGTTCAGAAAAACCTGCTCCATGGTGTCAGCATTCAACAGAGCCACCGCCACGTCAAGCTGAGTCCAGCAAGGAGAGTCCCTTAAGCCAGTCACAAAACCCAGCCTTCTTTATCTTAGGTCTAGCAGCGCTTTCAGAAACTCTTTGATCCCTGACTGCATATAAGTTACAATTCTTGCAGTTGCCACCCATTCTGAACTTGCTGGACAAAAAAACCTGCACGACACCCTCTCTCCAGTGAACTGCATCCATCTGGATTTCCTTCATTCAAGCACATTTAGGGTCATGAGCTAAACCTGAAGTGATATTTTTCCTCAGCCTTTCTAAAAGATACATATTCCATTTCAAGTTGTAAATCTGCATTTGTTGTAACTATGCAAAATATGGGAGGAAAAAAAAGTGCAGAGATTATATGCAATCTGCCAGCAGAGTTGTGTGCCATGAGGAAAATGCCTCACAGGTCAAAACAAAGAAAAACACTGAGCAACAAATTAGTTGCAGGCAGTAGCTAATATGGAGATCAAAAGATTAAAATCAACATGCAACGACGAAATCACTGGAATAATAGGAGCACTTAAGAAGATTAAGTCAATAACAGAGTCCAGTAGTACAAAAATAAGATTTTGATTATACTGTAAAATTTGATATTGGGAGAGCAAAAGCAATCACAACCACGACAAGCTTCGCTCTCCCCGCCTTAGACCATCTTGGCTCATTTCCTATGCAAGGAATACAGTTGTTGAAATAAACAGAAATGTTATGACTCAAGTGCTCGATTCAAAAACAAACCAGGTGGTCAGATCAGATTGGGGACTGACAAGACGGGGTCTGTAAAATGAGGACTTGTTGCAGATCCCGGAGGATACGACAGCTGGGGGGAACAAAGGCCACACCATTTAGGACTGCTTTCGGCAGAGAGAGCTCCACAAGCAGCTGATCTCGGGGGGCTGTCCCAGGCTGTCAGCTGGAGAGGAGCAGCAGGCCCTGGAAGGGAGGAAGGAGAAGAGAAATAGCTCAAAAAGCCTTGAAGTGAATGTGGTGGTGAACTCCGGTAACGGGGAAGGGCTTTTTCTATCCAGCTGAAACAGCAGAGTGTGGGTTTGCTTTCGCAATGTATTCAGAGGCAGAGCACACAGCAGCCTCCAAGCCCATGTGGACCCTCATGTAAGCAACAAGAACATATCCCATAACCATGTTCACGGTGCTAGGAGTCACCCAGTAGCACAGCCCAATTGGGATGGGAAGGATGACCCGCCAAGGGGCAGCGAACACTCACCACGACAGACCTACTCTCGGTCAGCCCAGGTATGTAAGCAAGAAGGGATGAGCCAGTCCTTCCAACTCCCACTGGCTGTGGCCATGGGACACCAATTTCGTCCACTGACTGCAGAGCCGAAGGAGAAAACGATCACCCCATTTACAGCCTCCTCACCTGAGAACTTCTGGAGCCCTTGGTGGATTCTGCAATGTGCTCCATTTCACGAGGAAGAGCCTAAGCAGCCCTCCTGCTCCCCAGAGCAGATGACTCGCCTGGGCTTTTCTCTGAATTGTTTTTTCAGCAACACTAACTCCAGCCCCACCCCCTCCCCAAAATCACAAGCTAGGCTCATAATTAAATTGAATAAATAAATTATCAGCTATTTTTACAGAATTTGTGGGTGTTCTTGAACATTCAGGGAATACTTAGGTTGTGCATTGAAGATTTTTCCTACAATAACAAGATCTGGGTTTTTAGTTTGGGTTCTGATTGTTAGGGAGATTTTTAGTGGATCTTCTAGATCATATCTTCTGGGGTGAAATCAGCACTTTTCTTGTGCCCAAGTGGTACAGCAGCAGTCTCAGTGGTCAATCTGGGAGTCCTGACAAGCTCACTCAGACTTAGCCATCAGAACCAGGGACATGCAGCACAGCCAGTCCAGCACAGCCGGAGGAAGGAGGTAACAAGGAGGTAATGTGCACCCTGGTACCTCGCAGCCCACGGAGTCCTGCTCTGCAGCGGGTGGGGACATCTGCGGCAACAGTTCAAACAAGGGCAATTACAAATCTCTAACATGTGGCATAGCCAGAAAGAGTGGTCAACACTGAGTGGGGAGTGAGTTGCAAAAAGACAGGGAAAGGTTGGCTTTGGAAAGAGTTTTTATCCCTTTTTTTTTTTTAATTTGAAAAAGCAAGTAATTTTGAAAAGATGTCTTTCCATCTCATTAAGGGGAGAGTATTCAAAACACGTGGGGTTTGTCCCACTTATTTTTTTTGGCCATCCTTCTTTCAAGCAGAAAAGGGAAGGAATAGGAACGCAAAACTGAAGTGGGCTTCTACCCATTTTCACTGCTTTTTGATCCTTTTTCTGAAACGTTTTCAGTAGGAAAGTGAGAACAAGGCCATCCCCCCATTATATTCTCCTTCTCTACTTCCTCCCACCTTTTCTCCTAAATAGAAAATAAGGGGAAAAAAACCCACAAAAACAGGAAAAAAAAAGTAAAGCTCCCACTCTTTGAAAATGAAAAAGTACCACACTTCAAACATTAGGAAGGGACATCTTTCATTTTCAGCATTCAGAAATAAAATGCAGCATTGCTCCATTACTGTAACATGAAGAGCGACTACTTCCCACAATTAGGATGGAGAACAGCAGCTCACCCCTTCAACAATTTCTTGCTTGCTTTACTGGCCGGATTGATTTCAGATACAATGTGGACTTCGCTGACTCCTCAACCACCTCCTGGGCCAGACCGGTCTCGCACCAGGCACTAGACTTCACCCATGATGTCTCTCTCCACTCCTCACAGGCAGGCAGTGTTTTTGGGGCATAAAGCCTGGCTGGGATCGAGCCGTTAGTTACCATTCCTGTTGACAGGCAAACTAGAATAGGCTCTGGCTCACTTTTCTCCGAGCTGCGGAAGGAGGAATGAGCCGAGAAAAGAGTTCATTCAATTGCTTCTGTTTGGCAGCTCTGCAGGACTCTCCGCACAGACAGAAAGAGATGTGGCAAGTAAGGAGTTGCCATTTTTAGAATTACATAAGCCAGTTTGATTGCCATCGAGGCACTCTGTGCAGCTCCTGCCATGGTGCCCTGCCGGTTGCTCTGGGGCTAGATTTCAAACAGCTTTAGGAGTAGGTCAGAAACCAGCTCTTAAAATTAGACTTGGGTTAAAAACGTCAGTGCTACCCCTGCCATCACTGACTAGGTCGACCAGCAATAGCCACACAAGGAATTTGGGCCAGTATACTTCCAAAATCCCACTAACCATGTTTGCTCTGGGACCCACAGAGTGTTCCAAAACCTAGCTCCCCAAGAGTGTTTCATTATGCAAAAAAACCCCACAACTAAATAAAATAGAATTATCTGCCTACATATATGCAGTAATATGTGCACAACTCAGTGAACAGGCTGAAAAAATAGCCTGGAGGGACACAATGGCTCTGCTCCAGCCAGGATGGCCTTGCCCTGCACTGACCTGCCCCATGCACAGTCGTGATGGTCCGTTTGGATGATGCAGCAGCAGGGTCACTCCAGCCACCCTAAGGGCCCAGCAGGACAAGACGGACCACCAGCAGGGGCTGAGGTGCTGGTACTGCTCCCATTACACGAGGTACTTCAGTTCCAAAGGTGTAATGGGAAGCACTCAAACCACCTCTTCATTCCAGCCCCAGACTTTGCTATCTCAATTCCCCCATTCATTGCTAGCTATTTTGTCCAAAAAGCATCTTGTCTCTGACCACTACAAACCCAACTCCAGCCAAACCCCTTGGGGACATGCCCAGGCAGTGCTCAGGGCACAACTGCTGCCTTGCTCCGAACCCCAGCACGGTGGGGCCAAAGGCCGGCAGCCCCACAGCCCAGCTCCCCTTCCTGCCCAACCCTGCTGGGCCCCTCCACTGTACCTTGCACTAACCACAAAGCCACATCAGAAGCTGTCCCCCAGCCTCACAAAAGGCATCCCCGTCCTAATTGCCTGGGTCGGTGGCTTGCCCGGTCGTTCATCACCTGCTAGTAAAAAAAAAAAATAATAATTTACATTTTTAAAGTATTTTTTAAAATCCATATAAAAAGCAAATCAGCATAGAAATCAAAGCCACCATTTGAGAGAGATCGAAGCATAATGCTAATAACTTTCGGCAGCTTCCACTGTGGAGTTTAAGCAGCTGCCAAGTTAAATAACTAGGAGGATCCTAAGTTATCTTCCAGTGGACCATAAATGCTCAGAGCCGACTACCCAGGCGGGGGCGGCCCGACGGGGCCTGCGGGGCCCCGAGCTCCCACCCGGCCAGGACCCACCCGGGATGCACCCCCGGGAAGCCCCTCGCCGAGTGGGTCTGGTTGTCGGGGGGCGAAAGGGAAACCCCCGGCAGTTTTCGATGTCCGCGGCCGGGGAGCGTTTGCGTGTGGGGCTGCCGGGCGCATAAGGGCCAGCGGATGAGAAGAGGCGATAGAGGAGCCCCGGGATGAGCCCGGTGTGTTCCGCGTAGAGGGCCGGGCCGTCCCGGCCGTCTCGGCCCCGCGATCGTTGTTCTGGGGCGGAGGGGGCTGCTGAGGTGCAAAAATAACCCTAAGAGCTATCGCGTCTGCGTTGCGAGAGGATTTGCGGCGTGCGCCTTCCAAGGAGAAATCCGCAAACCATTTCTCCCCTGCAAACGCCGGGGGTGGGATGGGGGTGTGCGAAGGATTAAAGCCCCACGGAGAGGCAGAAAGCTGCGCCGAGCCGGGACGTCGCAGCCCGCCTGACGTGCAGCCGGTCCTGACCCTAAAGCCGGGCTGGTCCATCCTCGCTCCCTCCCAAACCCGGCAGCCCCGTTCGGCGCTCACAGTTTAGAGAGGGGGCGAAGGCACGGCGGTGGGCAGGGCGGCGTGGCCGGGGCAGCTGTCTCAAAGTCAGTCAGTTGTAATATGTTTGCCGGAACAGCAGAAGTCGAATCGGGAGAGACAGCCTCCAGCTGTGCCTAAACCTGCGATTTCAATTAAAATACTGAGCTCCGATGCCCGGGGCTTAGCTGGGGTCCTAAAGCACCGATGCACAAGGCGTGTGGTACCCCGGGTTCTCGCCGGCCGGGAGGCAGCGGCAAAGCGCAGCCTGGGCCGGGAGGCTCCGCGGGGGCTTCTCCGGGCCGCGGGGAGGCGGTCCCGGTGCTGCTGCTGCACGGGGTCCTCGCCGCCGCTCGTCGCCCTCGAGAGCCCCGAGGCCTTACGGGACTCGCTGCCCCGAGCTGGGCGGTGGGTGCGGAGCGGAGAGCTGGGATACACCCGCCTCGGCCAGGGAGGAAAGGAGAGGGAGACCCGGGCCAGAAAACATCCGGGCCAGGAAACACCCCGGCAAGGACGAGGGCGGCGCGGGGAAGCTGGCAGCGAGCTCCCGGCCCCGGCTCCGCAGCCCTCTTTTATCCTGCCCGAAATCATCTCGTTTACAGAAAATATTTGTTTGCACTATTAGTTGGTACTGGAGTTAATTACTCAACGTGTGAGCGGGGAGTAATATGGATAAAAGCAGCCCCAGTGTTTATTGTGTGGGTGAGCTGTTGAGCGGTGCTTGAATAAACTGCAATTAGGGTTAGATAGAGATTAATTAACATGTGAGTGGCAAGGTGTAAAATAGTTCCCAACCCTCCACTCAGTATAATCTGCAGGCGAGGAAAAGAAGTTTGTGGAGGCTAATTAAATACTTTGCTAAAGCCGGCGAGCCCCGGGAGCGAGCGGAGCCCAGTCGCCGCCTGCTCGCTGCCCGGCGGAGGCGCGGGCTGGGCGGGCAGCGCGGCTCAGTTCGGCGCGGCTTCCCGGCGCTCAGCCGGGCTCTCCCGCAGCCCAACCACCGGACGCGCCTTGTGCCCGCTGCACATAGCTCTCCGCTATGTGCGGTCCCGTCCCACCTCCTCCCCAAAAACCGGGACGGGTTTCTCCCTCGCACGCTGACCCATCGGACCCAGACGGGGAGGATGAAGTTGGGAGACGCCAACAACTGATGCTTCAAGAGGAGAGACCCGCATCACCTCGCCACCCCCACCCCCCCCTCCGACGACTCCCTGAGCGGGTTGTCTTTCCCCCCCGTCCCCCCGGCCCCGAGCGCATCCCGGGCGGCGCAGGGCAGCCCCGGGGCAGGGCGCTCCCCTCCGCCCGCCGGGAGCCCGGGGCGGCCGCCGCTCTCTAAGTTTGTTTCTAGAGCGTGTTGTGGTTTGCAGGTGAAAAAGCCTGTCTGCAAACAGCCACCAGCGAGCTGCCCCGGCGGGGAGAGGAGGCGCGGCTTTGTCAGCGCCGCACAAAACCCCCGAATTCCTCCAAACTTTCTTAGGCGTGCTAGGGAGGCGGAAAAAAAAATATATAGGGGGCCTTTTCATTGCTTGCTTTACCTCTGGCCAGGCTCAATCTAAACCCTTCGCCCCCCTCCCCCGGATAATCCTCCCCTTTATTTTAGAAACACACAAAACGAGGTTCCACGCAGCGCTATAGTGGCTACAAGTGAAAGAGAATTGAGCGCTCTGAATCGCTGGGGAAAATTGGTTCGGCTGAATAGCCCCGGCGAGGGACGGGACGGCTAATCAGGGCCAGGGGAGGTGCTGCCGCTGAAGCCGGGCCCCCCTAAAACAGGTGGGCACGGGACTCTCTCAATTACCGCGTCCTCGCATCTGAGGTTTCTGCAAATCCTCCCTCCCGCATCAAGTCGTTTTAATTAGAGAGAGGAAAGGAAGAAACCCCGGCATCCAAGCGCTATAATGTAGCGTCGCCTATATATATTGGGGGTGGGGGGAGGAGGGGGGGGGAAACACGACACACGACCAGGGCTAGAAGGGAAAGGGAGAGCCGCCCGACTGGCCCACGGGGGAGCGGGGCACCTTTCGGGGTGACACTTTGCAAAATTCCCGTTCGCAGCGCACGGTTCCCTTTTAATTTTTTATTTTTTTTTAAAGCAGCGAAAACCCAGCCCTGGACTCGACTCCCTCCGCGTTTATTTAAGGCTAATCACCAGCTACCCTGAGAGGGGAGGGGGGGATTGGAATTAAACTTAGTTTAATTAACATTAATACACTGTCCTAATTAATGGGTTGGCTATTAATTTATACATGCTGGGGAGGCTCGCAGATAAGTGACAATTTATTAATTATCTTCCAGCTCGGTTGCAACGGAGCTGATTGCAGATGGGTTGCCAAAATAACTCGAGCATGGTTGCGTGGTAGTTGCTTTAGGGAAAAAAAAAAATCATTCTCCCCCTTCTTTAAAAAAAAAAAAAGAAAGAAAAAAAAAGAAAAAAACCCTCACGCTCACTCGGAGTGGCTCTTCTAACCCCAGCAAGAACTGGAGCACTCTTTTCCACCCAACTTGTGAATCGCACTTGCCTTCTAATTTGCCACATGCAAAACGATTCCTCTGCTTTGCAAGTTGCTTTTTAAGAAGGGAGAGAGAGAGGAAAAAACCCAGCTCGCACACGAGCGATTTGTGCGTCTTAAACTGGAAGGAAATTGTGCGTGGAGGGGCGGGGGGGGCTGCTCTTCCTCTCTCTGCCCCAACCCACCGCGCTCCAGCCCGGCGCCTCGGCTCGGGGAAGATCCATGGTGGCATCCCCATGTCATTCTGCTCGAAGTGACTTCATGTGATGTCAGCTTTAAATGTACGAGACCGTGATCTGACGCTCAGGAAGATGTTTGCTATCAAAATGTGACTGTGGCCACACTGCGCTGCTTGGATGCGTCTTGCCGGCACTGGGCAAAGGTAAGTGGTCCCAAGGCGAGCCCCGCCGCCCCTCGTCGTGCCCCCCGCCCCTGCATTTCCCGGACCGCGGCCATCGGTGGGGCTGGGCTGGGTGGCATTGGGTTGGGGGAGGCTTTTTCCTTTTTTTTTTTTTAATACTAACAAGGTCTAGCTTGCATGTTACTTTAGCGTGTTCCGCTTAATGAGCAGTAATCTGGTACCCTACGTGCCATTGTTCTTGGATATGTTCATTTGAATGTAAATAGGGAGGGGGTGCCGGGGGGGGTGTGTGTGGGGGGAGAACAAGGTGCTTATTAAATTGATTTGTCTCCTGGCTTTTCTGGAATGCAGAGCCGAGAGCGGGAGCGAGTCGTTGCTCACACCAAGTTCTCGCACGGCGGAGCGACATGGCGAGCTCGGGGTCGCTGGAGACGGTCATGCCTTCCTCCTGCCCCCGGCACGACGGCAGGGCCGCCGCCGCTAACCCCTCCAAGACCCTGGCCTTCTCCATCGAGCGGATCATGGCCAAGACGTCGGAGCCCAAGCCAGCCTTCGAGCAGAGGCAAGGCGGGCCAGAATCGGAGCCGGGCAAGAAGCCGCTGAGCCTGTGCTCGCCCCTGCCCTGCGTGATCCCCATCCCGCCGCTGGGCTACGAGGTGCCCTCCAAGACTCTCCTCAACTACTCGGAGCTGTGGAAGAGCAGCCTGCGGGGTGGCGCGGGGCTCTGCAAAGCCAACTGCGGTGTCTGCTGCAAGGCAGAGCTCGCCCTGGGCCAGCCCAGCGGTCGGCTCATCAAGCCGCAGGTCATCCACCAAGCGGGGACCGTGCCGGCTGCCCCCCGCTCACTCTACTACTTCAACTACCTGGACGCCGCGTACCACCCGGCCGACATCCTGCACGGACAGCTCTTCCCCGCCGGCCTGCTGGGCGCCCCGCCGCCGGGGGGGCTCTCGGCCCACCAGAAGCTTTTCCTGCTGGAGAACGCCAAGCTGGCGGGGCTGGCGGCCGAGAAGCTGCCGCCGCCACCGCCCTTCGCCCACAAGGAGCGGCTGCCGGGACACCTGGACCAGGTGATGAAGGAGGCGGCGGCGGCGGAGCGCGGCGGCCCCCCTAAGGGCCACGCCAAGTTGGGGAGCGGCGGCGGCGGGGCGGCGGAGGGCAAGCCCAAAAACTTTACCTGCGAAGTCTGCGGCAAGGTAAGGGGGGCGCCGGCAAGAGGCGAGGAGCGGGGCGGGGGGCGGCCGTGCCGTGCCTGACCTCGTCTTCCCGGCGCTTCCCCGCAGGTGTTCAACGCGCACTACAACCTCACCCGCCACATGCCGGTGCACACGGGGGCCAGGCCGTTCGTGTGCAAGGTCTGCGGGAAGGGCTTCCGCCAGGCCAGCACGCTGTGCCGGCACAAAATCATCCACACCCAGGTAGGTGGGGGGCAGCCGGGGTGCGGGAGGCAGCAGCTCCCCCCCTGCTCTCCCTGCAGCCCCCCTTGACGGGCCTTTCGCCCCCCGGTGCAGGAGAAACCCCACAAGTGCAACCAGTGCGGGAAGGCGTTCAACAGGAGCTCCACGCTCAACACCCACATCCGCATCCACGCCGGCTACAAGCCCTTCGTCTGCGAGTTCTGCGGCAAGGGCTTCCACCAGAAAGGTGAGCCGGGCCGAACCGGGCCGGGGGCCCCCGGAGGGCCCTTGCCCGTCATTAGCGGGGATTAAACGCGGCGAGCCCTGCCCGGCTGGGGGAAGAGCGGGGCGCGGGCAGAGCCACCGCCGCCGCTCCCAATTACCTTCCATCTAAGCCGGGCTGCATGGCCGGGAACTACTGACGGTTCTCCCTAAATGCTTTTTAAATGAGAGGTGCCGGGCCTTGGTCCTAATCCAGAGCCCTCCATTTGCCGCGGGTCACCGGGCTGACCCTGCCTCTCATTTGTGCCGTGCCAGTTGCGCGCTGCTCCGCGGTGACGCGGACTGAGTTTGACAAGTGGGACGGGGGTGCGGGAGGGAGACACTTCCTAAAGACAGCCCCCCCCGCCCTTGTCCTGCCCTGCCTTACCTGTGCGCCGTGCGGCCCAGGCACCCTCGGGTAACCCCCTTTCCCACCTTTTTTTCTCTCGCAGGCAACTACAAGAACCACAAGCTGACCCATAGCGGAGAGAAGCAGTACAAGTGCACCATTTGTAACAAAGCCTTCCACCAGATCTATAACTTGACTTTCCACATGCACACCCACAATGACAAGAAGCCCTTTACGTGCGTCACTTGCGGGAAAGGATTTTGCAGAAACTTTGATTTAAAGAAGCACGTCCGAAAGTTGCACGACAGCGTCTCCAGCGCTCCGCCACCGCCGCGGGACCCTGGGCGCAGCGGGCAGAGCTAAGTGCCCGGCGCACCGCCCCACTCGGACCTGCTCCACCAGGCCAGCACTATTTATCCAAACCAGCCTTTGCTTCTATGTCTTTTCCCCAGCGAGCTCAGCCGCCGGTAGCAAGCGATCCCGAGCCGCAGTTGTATATAAGAGGAATCTTATTTAACGGCGCCTTGTGCCGCCGGAGCGGGCCAGGAGGGGCCGGGCTGGCTGCCCCCCGCCAGGACAGCGCTGTTTATACGTGTCTGTAAATCTCCATTTTAAATGTACGCTCGAATAAGTGAGGAATATATATATATCTATATATATCTATGATGGGACAATAAACCGGCCCTTTGCAGGTGTCTCATTTCCCACCTCGGCCCCGGTCCGAGCGGGGACCGGGCTGAACGGCGCTATCCGCCATGTAAGCGCGGCTTGCGGGAGCTCCGGGCGTCGGGTACTGCGGCTCCAGAGCCGGCCGTGGGCTCCGGAGGAAACAGAAGGAGGGAGGGGGGAAACTGGGCGGCTTCAGAGGGCTGCCACCCTCCTCGGGTAAGGGGCAGCGCCGGTGCGGGACCCCCGGTGGGGCTGCGCGGCCCCGGCCGGCAGCGCGAAGGGCGGTTCGGAGTTTCCCAGAGCCGCTCTCCGGGGTCGGTTCATTACGGCGTGTTTAAGCCGCTCCTGAATGACTATCTTTTCCTGCATGCAGATGAAATGATCTCACGCTTGCTTTCCGAGTAATGACCCAAATTAAGAGAGAAAACACAGACCCTTCAAACCGCATTACATTAATCTAATCACTCCCAGCAGGCCTCAGAAACTCTTTTTGATCAGAATATGGATAATCAAGCACTTGGATTACACTAAATATTCCCTTTTCATCTCTCCCCCTCCCTCACTTTTAATATGCAAGTGTCTATTCCGGCCACGTCGTTAGGAACAATATTATTCTAGCGGAGAAGGGAGCTTGTGCCGGCCGTGCGTGTGCGTGCTGCTCGGGCCGGCTTGCCAATGAAGAGGGGAGCGAGCGAGGCACCAAAATGCCTGGGGACGCCGTAATGGGGAGTTCACCTTTCTCCGCTTAATTGAGTGGTTAAATGGGGGCAGGCGAGGACGAGCACAGCTCACCGCCGAGCGCAAGAACGGGAAGCAACCCCTCGCTCCGGCTTTCTGGATTCATTATTCGGCTGAGATACTCCGTGCTCCCCGAGGAGCGGGCTGGGGCCGGGGGGATGCCGGGCCGCCGTGCTCCCGTCGGAGCGACGGGGGAGATTTCAGTTTCTCGGGGTGTGGATTTTTACGTGCCAAAAGTATCGTTTTGTTGGTTTAGGTCGGGTGAGGAGCGGGAAAGGACGGCCGGTGATCCTGGCAGTCAAGATCGTGGCGGAATTTAAATGTTAAAGAATTTGGGGACAGTTTGAGGTTAAAAGGGAATTTAAACCCTAAAACAATCACAGTCGCCGTAAGTCACCGCTCTGGAAAACCTTGTAAGGGGGACGGGGAATCGGCGTTCCCTACACGAAGGGGCTGTAGCTCAAACCCTCGCAGGGTTTGCAAACCGCTAGCCGAGCCTGGCTCTCCCGCCGCCGCGATAGACGGGGCGGGACAGCCCACGGGCCGGGGGCTGCGGAAAGGGACTCCCCTACTCGGTGAGGACAGCGTGCGGGGGGAGGCCACGCAAGACGAGGTCCCGGAGAAGGGGAGCGGGGCGCGGAGGCGAGCGGCGTGTCCGGCGGGGCGTGCGCAGCCCGGGGAGCGGCTGTTCCTCCGCACTTCGGGTGCTGGGAAGAGGTCTGGGCTGCCAGCCGAGTGCCGAAAGCGGGAGCCAGGCGCGGCTGTGGGCCCCACAGACAGCGCGCAGGCTGCTTCCCCAGCCCTCCTGATGGGCGAGAGCAGTGCGAAACCTGCTCCCGGGAAAGAAATTAAGGAAGCGCGTTCTTTTCGCATTTTTATAAAAAGCGACGTTGTTTACAGAGCCGTCTGTGAGAGGGGGAGCGGCATCCTCGTCACGGCTAAGGGCATCCTCGGGGCACCCTGACGGGCCGCGCTCGCTGCCGCTGGGTGGGTCGGTCACCTCGCCCCTCCTGGGAGGCGGCGGGCAGCCTGCACCGGGCCGACAGTCGCCCCGGCTTACCCCCGACCTCGGACGCACTGGGAAGGGGCCACCGCAGCGCGCTCGCCGCCGGCCGGCCCCGGCACACACACCCCCCACCCCCCCGGGATCTCACCCGGATCCCGGCACACACAAGCCGCAGATCGCGGGGGAGGGGCGGCTCTGTCAGACACACACACGCCAGAGACTCCAATTATCTTCTCCCTCACAAGATGTTTCTGCTGTCCACGACTGCTCACACTTCGGCACTCTTGCCAGCAAGCCTCAATAATAACACAAAACCCGCACAAAAACCTCTCTCCCGGCGCCGCAGCCGCGCACACAACAGATTGAGCGGTGCCGGTGCCTCGGGGGGGAGGGTTAGAGGTGCCTCCGCGCAGAGAGGGACGTGCCAGCGCCGTCGGGCTTCCCCCCTCGGCCCGCCCGGCCCGGCCCGCCGCCTCCCCGGGACCAGGCGGCACCCAGGTGCGTCCCGCCAGGCACCGGGAAGCGAACAACCTAAAGGCAGCTGCGTTGCCCTTTTCCCTGCACTCCGCTCTCCAAACGTCTGAGCAACCAGTTTGCTGCTAGAAACATGTTAATTGCCAACGGAGCTCATTAAGGCATGCACATGCAAAACACAGCGAGGGAGATTAAATGGACAAAAGCGCAATAATGAACTGTCAACAATCGGACCCATCTACACGACCAGGAGCACTCAAGAATGAGGCATTTAGAGGCAACAAAGGATTGTCTGGGACAGGAAGAAAGGACGACCTAGACTTTTGTTTAGTCAACACAATTGATTACAAATGAGAGATTAACAGGATAGCTTCAGAGTTTTTTTGAAGGAGGCAGAAGAGAAAAGTCCAATTAAGTGCACCGAATGTTAACTACATTGATTTCCACGGCCAGCCCTAGAGAAATTCTCATTAAACCATCCCTGGCGATCCCTTTTGGAAAGTAATTTGTCTCCCTGATGGAGCAGAGAAAGGGAGCCGTGTAAAGAGAAAGAAGCGCTAGTTCTTGGCACAATGAGCTTAGGAGACACACTGGAAAGAGCCAAAGGGGGAGTTAATGAGCATCTGACAAGCCGCTTGGACCCGGGCCTGGAGAGCAGCGATGAAAAGATGGAATTGGCCAACAACTATTCTTTATATCAAACATAAAAAGGCCAATCTGAAACAGGGCTGCTCAAAGCTGGTGGGGAAGAAAAGAAAGGCCCCCACTGGGGGGTGGAGAGGAGGGCTCAACTGCCCCATTGGGACGGGGGAAAAAATAAAATAAATGCACCGGCATGTCCCTCTTCCGAGCGAGCGGAGTTGCAGGACCTCGGCAGGGGAACCGGCGCCCCGCCGCAGCCGCCCCCCAGCCCGGAGGCGTTTGCACAGCCCCCCAGGAAAGGGGACCCCACGCCAGCCGAGCCGCGTACCGTTTTAAGAGGTTATCCCGCAGAGGTAGATCACCGGCCAGCCCAAATCACAGGTCTCTGGCTCTCCCCAGAAGGCAGCGCCACCTCGAAACCCGCCTTGCTCCTCCCTGGGGTTACACTTGCCCACCTGCACCGACCCGGGCTGCAGCCCCCCCGGGCACCGCAGAGCGCAGCGCAAGGCAGCGCGCCTCCTCTCTGCTCGTGTAGACACGGCTCGCTCGGAGGCTCTTAAATCAGATTAGAGCTCGTTAATAACAATTTTGGCTTAAGTCTGTATTGACTTAGGTTTAGGAATGGCTTAGCACTTTCGCCTAAGTCAACACTACGGCTAAATTGACACATGCCTTTCCCAACCCGCCGGGTCCCCGCAGACGCCCAGGTGCCCGCAGGATTTGTCCTTCTCCCGCTTTTACAGAAGTCTTCCCAATATTTTTAAGCAAGCCTGCCGGGCCTCGAGCATGCCAGCCTGCCCACACGTGTTGCCCATGAGGGTCCCCCCCCACACCTCGCAGGATCGGGGCAGTTCTGTCCTTTGGGCTCTCGCCCTTTTCACTGCCCACCCACTGCTGGCCCTTCCCCAGGCCCCGACGGCGCCATCCGTGCCCCCTCCCTAACGCCTCTTTCCTTCCCCACCTCTCTCCACAGGCTTCCCTCTATCCCTTCAGATTTGGACCCCGGAAAGCCCCCGGAGAGCCGGGGCTGCGCTGCCACCTGCACCTGAACTCTGCGAAGAGAGGAAGGGGCCAGAGGCAGCTACCCCTGCAGCCGAAGTGAATGCGGCATAGCGGGTCCCGACGCGGGCATCGCCCTTCGGCCAGCACCGACAGCGCCCACGGCGAGGGCTACCGGCTCTCCGGCAGCGTTTGACCCCAGGAGCAGCTGCATGCGGATGGGACAGCGAAGGGGCAGGTAGGCCCCGGGGCTGTGCAGGCAGAAGGGGCGAGCGGCATGCTACGGCTGTGGTAACAGGTCCCCGTTCCCCGGGATGGGGGGGTTGGAGGTGCTGCTTGGTGACATGGTCACCCCGCACCCTCACTCTCCTAAGGGCTCCTGCGGGCACGTCTTAACACCATGACTAGCTTTGCCCCAAACCATTCACCTTCCTAAACCCCTTCCCCACCTTCTCCAGAGCCACCAGCCCTGCGGCTCTACAGAGCAGCCCCGGTGTTACAAGCACAGCGCCGTACTGTACGGCACCATCGCCATGTAACGACATCGGTAAAGACACATGAAAAGTGGGGAAAAAGCTCTTACCAGCTTGATTTCTACCATCCTCCCTGACTGCCCAGAAGATCCTACCCCACGCCTGGTCCCCTCTGACCACTAGCAGGCCTGCGTTATTCGTACTTATCTTTTGCAATTACTTAATTGATTAATTACGGAAAAGTGAGTCCAACACGTGCCTTCAATTACAAAAAAAAAAAAATAAAAAAAAGGGGTGTAGTTGGATCCGCGCTCTCCGTTTTGGGGCAGGTTGCCTTTCCCTGTCAGGTGTTGTGGCCCGCAAGGAGCCCCGGGACGGCCCACTAAAAACCGCGGCTCCCCTCCGCTCCGTCCCACCATTGGGACCATTAACAGCCAGCGCGGATGCTTAAAGTCACCGGTGTTCTTAACATCATTAAAAATCTGCTTTAAAGTGACTCCGTAAGAACGTGTTTAGTTATGGAAAAGCCTTGTTGTCCCAGTCGGGAGGGGTAAAAAATGCTATCAAACAGAGTGTGCAGAAAGAGTTTATAAACCCCAAACACCACAAAAACTTTACTTTTCCTACAAACGTTTAAATCTTTGCCGTCTACTGCGTTTCCGATGAGTAAGAGAGTGACCTGGCCTGAGACAGAAGTACTTCAACCGATGGGACTGGGACTGGGCACCCTGCGGCGAAGGGCAGCACCGCGGCTTCGCCTCTCCCGGCTCCTCACTGAGTCTTTCAGAGCACCCTCCGGGCGGCTCCATCCCGCGGGCGATACAAACAAATTGTGTGTGTGTGTGTGTGTGTGTGTGTGGAGTAGCCCCAGTCCACCGCGCTGCTCCGACAGCGGCGGCCGGGAGCAAAACCCTCGTCCAAACACAACGGGGTTGGGCGTTTTGAATCACTTGGAAGACAGAGGCCATGCGAGCCAAATATTCCCCAAATCGGGGCCGCTGGCTCGCTGCAATAGGCGCGATTGTCCTTTGAAGGGCGCAGGCGTTTTAAATCGCCCAGGAGCACCTGAGACCTCCTGCAATCCCACTCCCCAAGTCCCGCTAAGTGTCTGATACTCACTCCTTCTACCGCTTCCTCACCGCTGCCAGTTGCCAAGATATTTCACATAAATAGAGGCTTTCTGATTTATAATCAGCCTCTTCCTTCTGATTCATTATGTTAATGAATTGAGATATTACCAACATCGGATTATCGCATCACTGAATGAATCCAGCAAAAGCAAGCTGATTATTGAGGAAAAAGCCAAGCGTACCCGAAACTTCACAAAAAGAAGCATCCGAGAAACGCCGTAAAGCGGCCGCAGTTTTGTTTAAGCTCACCCTCCACCCCGTCCACACGGTGACGGGGGAACGCGACGGTTTCGTTCACATACACAAACCCTTCCCCTATGGAATTACGGAGACGCTTGCCACCGTTACGGTTATTATTACGAACGTTTCCAAGGAATCAAACCCGCTGCCCTGAGCTGCCCTGGGAGGATCGGCGCCGTGAAGCGAGAGGACGCGCACACGACGTGCTGCTTGCTCCTCGTTCCCCTTCTCAGCGCAGCACTCCTGACCGTACACGGCCTCAGCGCCCCCAAAACGACCGACCGCCGCCGTCTGCCCTCCCACTCAGACCTTCCCCACGCCCAGGGCCATCTCATTTTTTTTTAATTCACACACTCCGCTCCCCAAATTCCCTTTCCAAAGAGCCGCTTGGCTCGGGCTCTCCTCGGCTTGGAGCAATCCTACCCCTCGGGCAGGCTCCGCCAAGCCCCGGAGCGGAGGCGAGCGCAGCCGCGGCCAGCTGCAGGGACTGCGCTCAGGTTAGATCGCGTTTAACAAAGCTGCAGGCATGTGGTTCACTTAAGCAAATTATCCTCCGGAAGCTTTTATTGAGCAACAGTTAGAGCACCGTGAATGAAGCTATTGGGAACACATACAAACTAAATGGGTAAAGAAATGCAAGCCTGGAAACCAACATGACGTTTCCCAACACGGCTGCGAGGCAGGTACTAATTTACTGCGGCTTCAAGCTACGTAATTAGTCAAGGAGACTGTAATTTACTTATAGGACGGCAAAGTTTTCCTTTTATTAATTTGCAATATATTTGTAAAATAATCTTACGGCAGCTGGCTCCGCTTGAATCTGTTTCAAAAGTGTGATGTAAATACCGTCTCACACTATTTTGTTGCCTATTAGGGCTTTCTGGTAGGTGATACGACTGAGAGTAAGGAGAAAGAACGCCACACATTTATTTTTAAGATCATCCTCTCTAGTGACAAAACTTACAGGAAGAAGTGAGCATACTTCCTATCTGTATGCGTTAAAAAAAAGAGGTATGTAAAGTAACTCAAATGAAAAAGGTACAACTGGAAGACTTACGTACATAGAGGGTACGTTTTAGAGCTGTTTCAGCCGCGTTTAAAAGGAGTAGCAAATTCCCAAATTAAATCACGCTATTTACGGCAAAGACAAAGAGCTCCACACAACAGGAGGATGCACTAGAGAACCGGACTTTTTCCCCACCTGTTTCTTTTGCAAGGGTTTAAGTATCTCTTTCCATATCTCGCTAATAAGCACATATCTGAAGCGATTTATCTGCCAGTTAGGACGAGTGCAAATAATTGATCTGGGACTAATGATTATAGTCTTCACTCAGCGATTAGTATTTCAGATCAGTGTCAGAGGAAAAGAGATGAAAACAAACACTCTACCTATGCAAAGTATTTATCACTGGCAAGCTCTCACCGTTTGCACACTCAGCTACAGGCACCAATTTACATCCAACTCATGCGTGCAATGTAACTCTGAAAACCAAGAGGCAGTGACTGCAGGATCAAATCTTTATTTCAGCTGTAACACATTCTATCCATAGATTATAATCCTTGAGCAAACAGTATTACAGTAATGAAGAGTTTAGCATTACAAATATGTTAAAACAGCTTGCATTTGGGGTGATATTTAAGGTCAAGTTGTATCTGAACATAACTATTAAAATATTATGAAAATTACCATTATGGAGTAAATAATGTTTTCTTTCAGATGTAACCTCTAAAAGTACATTCCATTTCAAATTTGGTTTTCCTGTTTTGCAGTACCAACAAGCTCAAACTGAGCATCTACATCCCTGACCTGCTCTATGGGAATCAAAAAGACAGAAATGAAGAACTATAAGCTCAGCCTAAAATCATGCTCCAAACTTCTATGAAAACATGACCCTGAATAAATACAACCAAGAGGACACCATAGTAAGTGTCAAATATCACATGTCTAAACCCTCTTATTATTTTGTATGTATTCTCAAATTAACTTAATAGGCTTGAGGAAGATTCTGCAGAGTAAGAGATTTCTTATCCTAGGGAAAACTAACATGCCTTCTGCTACTGCCCCCACAGCCAGAATAACTGAGAAAGTAAAAAGCTTGGGAATGTGATGGTAGAGGTGACAAGATGGGTGAACAGGCTGTGCTCCTGGGTTAGTACTGTGGTTACTCATCTGTGCATAAATCTAAAAAAGGAGGATTAATTATTTCTTCTTGTAAAATACTCAAAGATTAACTTACAAACAGGTAAAAGCTTTGGCTTTCTTTACTGTTCTCTCAATTGCTTTTCCTCACCCACCAGTAAATAAGAAGCAACAGGCTCTTAGGACCATCTCAGCTTATGTCTACGTCTATTTTAGCACAAAAGGGCGAGCAGCAAGTCTAGGATGCAGAGTAGCAGGTTATGTTCTGAAAAAAATTACCCAAGATAGATAGGAAATTACATGAGATATATATGATATATATTTATATATATGTATAAGCTTGGTATGAGATGGGGGTAGCTATGTAGAATCAATGTTTGAAGTAACAGCTTTGACTTGGCAAAGAATACCAACTCAAGATCTCATTTAAAGCCAATATTAAACCTTATTGGTATTAATCACTTTTGGAGATTAAAAAAAACCCCAAAACCCAATTAAGTTTGACTAACATTTGCTTTCTCTAATTTGTACCTACAGAAAGACAAGTGGCAAGCTAGCTCAGTCACAGTAAAAACTACGCACTCAAGAAATCTAACTGGAGACACCATATAATTATGTTCCCTGCCACTGCTTGCCCCTAGGTCTGTGCCAAATCAGGAAACACTCACTCCTGTACCTTAATAGCCCTGCTGTGTGCCTCCCTGCCCCTACTGCTGTGCTGTTTCACAGTCATATGCAATTACATTTATTTATATCAGACCACAGGCCAACATGAAGGCTCTTGTCTCCAAGAGCAGTCACCTATACACATTCCTGCTTTAATGTTTTTCTTATTTTTTTCCTTTTCTGGACATGTTCCTAGATAATTTTCCACACACTAGGTGTCCTGTTGCTTCTAAAGCTATGCCGCAGTACAAAAAAAAAGTGAAAAATATCCTTCTTCAAAAATAAGATAATTTAATTTTAATCTCAGTCTCTTTGCCCAATAACAACAAAATAATCAGAAACACAGTATTTGAGCAGCTAACTGCAGCACAAAAGTACAGTAACACTGCTTGCAGGTAGGTGCCTTTCACAGCATGCTCCCAAATCCTTGCCCATCCAGCTGCCATGCCCTCACAGTCTGCACACTTAGCCTTCCTTCCATGGGAAATCAAAAGGAGGGAGGAGGTAGTGAGCATCAGCATTGTGTCTCAGTGTTTAAGTGGAATCCAAAAAGATAAAGACCCAGATTATTCACATATACAAACTATTTAGGGGCCCAGATTTTCATTTAAATGATTTCCCTTTGGAGAATAGGCTAAATCCTAGTCGTTGTTAGCAACTACCTGTTTACCCATCCCTTCCTTTTGAGCGTCGTGTAATAGCTTTTCCCTTCTTGTCTGCTCAACTGATTCCAATTATTTGCTTTTTAAACATGAGCTCCATAATTTTAAGATCCATACACATTCCCGCTAAATCAGATTGAGAACCACATTGTGATCTTACAGAAGAAAATATTACCAAGTTGTCTTTGTGACAGAACACTGAGTAGGTATAAAATTGCAATGGTCTCTATGCCAGGTTTTTTTTTAAGCTCTCTGCTTGTAACATGAAAGCCTAATTTGATATTTTTGTAGTTATATAACAGTTCTAATATTTTGTGACATTTTGTATTGTGACACTATAGATGAAATTGTCATCGGACTGACACCCTTTACTGTTTATTCCTTAATTACAACTGTTAACAACACTGCAGAGAAGCGTGCTAATCTGCCATCACATATTATGAAAACAACGTTATTGTTACAAACACCAACACCCACTCAACAGGATATTTCTAAGATGGCAGTTTCTGTAAAAACTTATCAGTTTAATGGACACTTCAATAGAAAAAGTTTTAAATGAACTCTTAATATTCCTGTTGAAAATATACAATTTTATATTGCAGATGAAGTTTTGATTTTATTGTGTCAGTGATTCCTCAGATAATTTAAATTCAGACAAAATTGTGCCTAGTTTCACTGAGAACTGTGTCTGCAGATGTTTGGTCTTTAAAGACTACCCAGACTTCCTATTATTAGCTAGCTAGAAGTTACTTCTCTAGTTCTGACTGGACCATAAACTCCCCACCAATAGCTAATCAGTGAATAACTGAACTATGTTTCATTAACACAAGTTTTAAATGAATGCAAGCTTATAGTGCACAGATCCAAAGCAATCAGGACATTTATAAGAAATGTCAGTGTCAACAGAACTCATTAAAACATACCTACTATTAAAAAAAAAAAAAAATCTATCTCTATACAGCATGGCAATGCATAGGTAAGTTTGTTATCAGCCAAGCAAAATTTGTAATAGTTAATATTTTCATATACTCTAAGATAAATTTTTTCCCCTCCTACTTCCAGGTTAGACATGGTAGTATGTTGTTGAGTATGAGAACTGACTTTAACAATATCTTGACTCAATTCTAGGTTCTTAATTAATAATTAAAAAATAATTTTTTTTCTAGGCTTCTTGGCTTAGGAAAGATGAAATTGCTGCAGGCCAAGTCACACACCTGAGTGGGTCTTCCACTTAACTGATACTTTAAAAAGCACTGCACTAGAAGAGTGAAATATTCATCCTGAGTTAGCCCACTGTACACTCAAGGCTCACTGATGCTGCACCTCTGTAGGAGGAAGCAAAGGAGCTGTTCAATGGCTGAAAATGAAAATATCTCCTAAACTTCAATATATGCTTGGTTCTTGGACAGTCACTGCCAGCTGCCTTTCAGTTTGCTTCCTTCAACTTTCCATGCCTAAGTCAAAGTTCTCAATTTTAGATTACATCAATGTAGAGAAAAAGGCATTAAGAGCAGCCTAGAAGTAGCAGAAACCCCTGGAAATTTGTTTAGGCTTTCTTGCCCTTAGACAGGAAATGCAAAGTAGGATGCAGAAGGTTGGGAAAAGCACCAGTGGTTACTGCAGTGAGGTGCAGAAGAAGCAATGAAAGTGGCAATGACAAAATCGGGGAAAGCAAGATGCAGAAATTCAAGGTGTTCCTTCCAGCTCTGCTCTCAGGAATGTTTTTACACAGATTCCTGATGCTAAATGAAGGCTCCTCTGTCTGATGCAAACAGCCTGCCTTTCCTGTTAACAGTAACTGCCTCTTCTCTCTCATCCACACAGAGACATATCACACAGACGACTGCAGTGAAGAAAGATAATGCACAAATTTGTCTTCACTTATTGCACTTATATGTAGAAGCAGAGGATTAAAAATAACCCAAAACTCTTCTCATACTGAAAAAGCAATTGCCTTGATGGGTGTCTCTACACACCAGTGTTTCTCACTTTTTATCCTAAAAGCCCCTTTAAGGATTATTTCTCTACTACAGAATAAAAATAAAGAATCATACACAATGTGATAATGGAAGCAAATTATCCAAAATAGTTAATTTTAATTTAAATTATTTATATTACAATTTAATGGCATAATGTGCTGTTGACTGATCTGGATTATTTTGTCTAAGCCGTAAATTACAAAACAAAATTAAACTAGAGTGTTTATTTTTGTGAATCTTCTTCTGGGTAGCTTATATTCTTTTTTGTAGTTTTCATTTTCTTAAAACCAATAGGAACTTCTGCTCTTCCTAAAAGAAACGCTTCCCACTTAGGAAGAGATTCTTTTATTGATGCCCAATAGAGAGTCTGAGAAAGACATAAGAAAAAAACACAAACTTAATCTCCAACTATGTGTTAGCCCACTTAAAAACAATACAGATATGCAATGCATTATTAAATCTTGCCTTATGATTGAAACAATACAGAAAAGAAAACACATTTACACATGAAATTTCAAATCTCTTGTACAATACAAAGTACTAGCCTGGAAAGATTTCATTCTGCAGCATGATTGTGAAGTGACTGAACGTGCCCTCTTGTGGTAAGCAACGATTAGTTTAGATCCTCACTGTACCTTTAATAAAATATTTTCCATGATAATAAGCTATTCCAAAAGCAGCTTTTATATTTAAGTACATGTGTTAGCAGAATTTAATTTTGAAGTGGAAGCAAAATTGTTTAATGTTATGAAAAGTGCTATGCAAATTGGTTATCCTAGAGAAGTTTGCAGTAATGTTTGAGTAAAATTTTAGACGTGATAAATCCGAAGTAATTGGCTTCAGTACTTCTATCCAGCACTATGCCATGGTCTAGAGAAATCACTGTGGATTACCTAATCCCCTTCTCTGCATTACCCCATGCCTCTGAGTAATAAATTTAGCTTCTCTTTTAAATGGACATACCATTCAAAATCCTAAAATTTTAAGTGCCATGTATAGTTTTTGTCCACACAATATGTGATATTGAGCCAAGACTTTACTCCCTCCACCCATGTATTTTTAAATATAAAAGTCCATTCAGAAAAGTAATTTTGTAGTAGACAATATTTATAGTACATACGCATTGAGCCTTTTTTTCCTTGTTTAAGTATATAATGTAGAAGCGTACCACACAACTGAACATCTCCTTGCAGAGTATTAGATTCCTGGCTAATCATTTTGATCCTTACAACTCAGATATAACTATGGCTCTTGCAGATTTACAAAAATATTTTCTTCAACAGATTTACTCAAGAATCTTTTTTGACAAGCATATGTGCTGTCACACAAAACTACTCCGACTTAGCAAGCTGGGGATCCATTATAGCCATAACTTTCAAAGTATATTAATACAGACACATATATGGCTGAGTGAAATATGCTCAGAAGTGTTTTGGAACAAAGCACGCACAAGAATTTTGCACCATGAAAGAAAGTTTTCTTTTTTCCACTATTTATAGCACTCTTCTCTCGAAGTATAAAAAAGGCTGAAATAGGATCTTCTCCTTCAAATAGTAGCTCTGCTCTCTCTAAAATTCAACTGCTGCTCCTGCACAGTGTAGACATCTCTGCAGCCAGAAGCAATTGCTCTGCGTTCCCCAATTTGTGCAGATTTCACTCTACGTGCTGCAAGCAGCTTAACACCTAACACAGGCCAGAGAGTGAAGCAGTCCAAAATTAATCCAGCTCTAGAGGTGCCTTGGAAATCCTCAATGAGTCTAAAACTACTTCTGAATGCATCAAAATAGGTTCAATCTTAGTAGCCTGAGATTTTTCTTAGCAAATTCCAAGATGTACACGTATATAGGATAAAGTGTACGCTTTTGGCTAAAATCTGTGAAAAAAAATAACAAAATCACTGAATGGGCATACTCAGTGTGCATCCTGTCACAGTGACAGGAGCAGGCTATTTACAAAATGTAATGTCAGTCAAAAACTTTGAACAGTAACCAGAAGAAGAAGCGATGCTTCTCATTTAAGTAATAGCCTAAGCATTACAACACTTGCCCAGCAGGTGTGAAACTAATGTACAGTACACCCTCACTTCACAGGCTGACAGTGCTAAAATCTATACCTTTCCCCTGCTTTGGCAGTGCCCTAGCATGCAATCCAGGGTGGGACGCTCTGTGCTACTAAGCCACCATACAACGAAGAACCTGCAAACCACTGGTGCAAGAAACACGAGTGGTCATCTGCCTCAGCCTCAACACTTAGGTGTTTTAGTTGGCACCAGGAAAAGCTGTTCCCAGGACTAATTCTGTCCTCATCATTCATTCATCAGAGCATAACACTGATAAAGCTCACTTCAGACTAAGAAACTGAATTTGTTACATGATGTCAAGAAAATTAGTTCTCCGAGTAAGCTGCTGTTCAAAATTTTTATCTTTAAATAATGTTTTAGGACTGCAGGTTGGAAGTAAAATCTGAGTGTACCTGACATAGCAGTACTTTTCATAAGCTCCCACACAACCACAAAATAACTCTGAGAAGTAAAAATTTCTCTGTTCACACTGATTAACTGTTGACCCTGAAATGTAAAGATGACAATCTATGGCAAACTGAAAATTGGATGACCACAGAAAGCAAACTAAATAGCTCTGACATAAACACAGTGATCTGATACTCACAACATTCATTTTTGTATTTGACTTAATTTTTAAATAGAAGTTTGTATAAATCTGAAAGCTGCTAAATATTTCCACCAGAATGCTCCAGAATCTAGGGACCTTGCCCCAGAATTTAGGTTCAGCTTGCTACACAGTACACAGGCCTTTGGCTATACCAGTCACTGGATTTTAAAATCAATTATTTTCACTTTAAGAACACGCTTCAGGGGAAAGAAAAAAGCAAAATATTTGGTAAACAGCAAATAAAAAGACAGAATTCTAGGACTTACTTCTAACTTAACAGTATCAGGATGTGGAAGTAAACACACTCTTTCTTGCAGCTTTTTTTCTGCTGCTTCTATGTCCTAAAACACAGGCAAAGTACACTTTAAAAACAAACACTTGGAATATTAAAAGGAAAATGCACACTTACATAAAGGCATGTAATTAAATTAACTAATTACAGATAACCAGCATTCATATAGTAACAAAGAAGTTCAGATCTTTCTGTTCAGTCATTCTGAAATCCAACTTGTAAGACTAACATCCTGCAGTTTCTAAATATGCTCAGTGTACCTTTTCAATAGAAGAATTAAGTTGCATGACCACATAATGCTGTTGCTGTAAAATACCACTATTCTTTCTGCATGCTAGGGTATACTACAGTTAAATTCTGCTCTCTAAAACTTACAAAAAGCAGGGGAACAGGATGGTTTTCTCTGTGCTGCATGAAGGCTGAAGTATGTATTCTAGCTACTGTAACTGTAAAGTAACTAGGCAAATTATGTGCAAGATCTTTACTCCTCAAGACAAAGATGACTTGCTAATATGCATGCATAACATGTGCACAAAAATGTAGAGCTGCAGCAAGCTGTTCACCAGACAAACTTGGATGACAATGCACCTCACATAGCTTTCTTACAAAAAAAAAATAAACAGTATTTGGGTTTCTGCTTGTCCAGTGGATGTGTGCTGGATTCACAAAGGCATAAATAAATTTCTATAAAAAGAAACAACCAAAAAACCACCAGCAACAAACAAATTAAAACACACCCCCCCCAGAAACAAACAAAAAACCAAACCCCAAACCAAACCTAACCGCCCTCCCCCTTTAAAGTTCTGACCCATTCTTGTGGGCTTAGTTCCATACCCAAACATTGAAGAGATTGAGTGGTGGGCAGATGAAGAGAGACAGAAAGGGACGTGGGAGTGGGGTGTGAAGAAGCCAAAGCTGAACAGAGTGGAGGGGGAAAGAAAGTATAGCAGATGGCAGAGTTGGGAGCAGAGAGCGGGTGTGAAGAGTACAACAGAAAAACTAAATGAGAGAGGAAATTCCCCAAAGGGACTTCCCAAATATTCACCACCGCTGCTGTTGAAAAGAGTGAGATTCTGGAGGAGCACATCCACAAGAGAGACCAAACATGATTACTCGTATTGAATAATAGCCAACCTGCATACATCAATAAGTAAACAGTGCTTGACTCAAGTTTAGTTTGAAAAATGTGACTCAAATTCAGTAGAGTACGATTAAAAGAGGGCAAAACCCAGCCTGATTGTTAGCTGAAGTTCAACTTAGTGATGCAGATGCACTCGGTTCATACAGTTTACAGTGGTCATCTTACTTTATTTCCTTTTACTAGGCCTCTAAGTCTAGTTGGATAAAAACTGATCTTGAGTATTATTCTTTCTACCTTTGAAATGAACTCTTTCATGTATCTTTGTCTTATTCCTGTTAACCATAAACCTGCATTTCCCAGTTGTCTTCCATTTTTGGGGAAATAAATACTGATCTTGAAATTCTGTGCCCAGAACCTTGATACTACATTTGGTTTTTGGCTTTATTGCTGGAGTAGTCACAGAAGTACTCACAGGTTTGAAATTTTTCATCTAGACTTGGTGGGGAGAGTAAGGGATTGATTACTGCGTTGCTTACTTCTAGAGGCCTCAGGTGGGAAAACTGGTGATGTAGAATCTTCTTCACATTGTAAAAGAACCACAAAAAAACTGCCCAGAGTGAAGGAAACTGAACGATGTATCTTATAAAAAGGTGGGAAAAACTTTGTTTTACTAGAGGTCTTACATATTTTTACAGTATTTGAGCTCTAAATCTTTCATTGCTCTGAGATGAAGGACATTGTGACTCAACCCTAACCACCTCAGTATTATGGTAAAAACTCAGCAAGCTTCTGCAAAGCTTTAGAAAGGACATAAGGCCACAGTGTGATACACTGACTACAAGATTGGGGCAAATAACTCATCTTTGAAGACTGCCCCTGGTCTGCTGTGTGTGTCCTTATCCATTCCATGTAGGGATTTGGTTCCTATTCTGTATTCCAAGTTTTCTTTTATTGTGAAAGGCTTTAACTTTTCCTGATATATGTGGAAGATACGAGCAGAACAAACTGCCCAGAGAGGTTATGGAGTCTCCTTCTCTGGAGACATTCAAAATCTACCTCTGTGACCTCCAGGTGATCCTGCTGTGGCAGGGGGAGTTGGACTAGATGATCTTCCAAGGTACCTTCCAACCCCTGACATTCTGTGACTCTGTGATTACAGCATGGCTGTATTCTCTTGTACATAATTACAAACCTAATGCAAGCAAAACTGTTCGCCTGTTTCTACAGTCAAGTGCATTTCCTTTAGCAGTAAAGCTAAAGGATGTCTGAGAATGAGTACACTTAACCCTCAGATTTATCTAAATCCTTGGAAGCAGCAAGTGGCTGCCTGTTTTCAGGCAAGAAGAGTAACAAGGGATAAAGGCAAGGGGAAATACAAGCAAAGATTGAAGCTATTTAAAGTTGTAAGTCAAAGTAACAGAGGACAACACAGGCTTAACTAACCTAGGCAAGGAATTTCTCTGTTGCATGTACTCAGAACAGATAATCCACAAATGGCACCAAATTAACGAAGCTTCTATCAGCATGGCTCAGACCAAGTCTGGAGAAGTTATCACCATAGTGAAAAGAAGGATCAATCACTACTGCTCACTTCTATTTTTCCACAGGATTTTCCTCCTGATTCCTCCTTCCTAATTCCTGTAGGGATTTCCACAGGAAGGAAAAATATCAATCAAAATCATTACCTCACTGTATACTCAGCTAAGTCATTGGCATGCTTATGATGATAGGAAATGAGCCTCTTTCAGGCAAGAAAGACAGCAGTTGTGTTTAGTAGAGAAGGTCACTTTGGCATAGCCTAGATATTGGATGTGTCTTTTTGTTGCTCACTCTAGTTTGTATATTGTGCAGTCTATTGTCATTCAGAATACCGATTTAATGACAGACAGTGAAAGAAATTTTTGCTGGAAGGTGTAGTATGCTTTAGAAAATAACTGGAACTACTGAAAGATTAGATGGCACTTCTTGTGTGTCTATACAACTCGTTAAGCCTTGTATGAAAAAGAAATCCCCATCACCAATATAAAAATAAATATATCAGTGGTGGAAATTGCTTTGGAAAAAAGCAGCAAATCTAATATGTCACAGTACAGAAAAAAAGAGAGCATCTTACAGTGCTTCCCCTAAAACCACAAGGACTCAAACAAAAACAATTCAAGACCCTACCCCAGAGGTAAAATGGAATGCATGACACATGCATCACTTTTAGGGGACCACATTCAGCTGTCATTTATATTGATATCAGTCTGGCAGAATCCCATTTAAATAATTCTAGAATTATATGCCTGTGAAGGAAAGCAAATTTGGTCTAAATTACCTTCCCAGTACTAACTACTATACAACATATTCTTTATTTTCTATTTCATGTTAGAAGCTGTTGCACAGTAATACATATTTCTAAACACAAGAAATATTACTGACAAGTGTCATAAATTAATTATAAATACAAGTCTGATTTCTGCTTTTTTTACAACAACAGTGTGTAAGTACCAAATGATACAGATTTCCCAAATCTGCAATCTCCCACTAAAGACATCAAGGAAAATACTTTGATAATTATGTTAAAATGCTGAACAAGTGCTTATAGTGTTAAAATTTCAATTAAAAAATAATCTTTAGTTCCTTGCTTCCTACTGATTAGAAAATAAATTAATGTTGAAATGCTTTCCTGTGCATAAATATCAACTAGCACAGAGAAAGAAAAATGTTTTTTTGCTAGGATCACATACTGAAAACAACTGATTTTGCTTACATGCAGAAAACCAGAAATGCAAATAAAAAAATAACACTTCATCATGTCCATGTATTTTTGAGTAGGCCAAATCAACAACTCTCCACATGGTAACTGTGAAATGTACAGTGCCTGGTATCAGGAACAATATTCTGAAGCTGGCACATTAATCAGTCTTGTTTTCAAGCTTCTCATATATTATTCTGCATAGATTTTTTTTTTTTTCCTGTTTTCTTCTGTTATCAGAAAGCATCTGCAGGAGTGCATGCCTGTTAAATCTAGTATAAAATTAATAGATATAAACTGATTTATGCTACTTTATCCTGCAACAGAATTTGTTTTGATACATATGTTTTTGCTTTTTTTCCGTACAAACACCAACATTTTTGACACTTGAAAGGAACAATTTTGAGGATGTGACAGAAGATGGCAAATATCTGTTTAACTGCAAAAATCTTTACACTCTGTATATGTCTGAGCTATTGTTAACGGTTCTGATACAACAAGCTTTCAGCATGCAGAAATATACCCTGCATTTACGATGTTTGTCTGCCTATGTTAACTGAGACTGTATTTTAAATATATAAATTAAAATATATTTATGAAATAAAAAACTATAATAAAAATGTGTGGAAATCAGGGCTCAAAATGGTTGAAAACACTAAATTAATGGAGCATGAACTACGGAAAAAAATAAACCAACCACCCACCTCTCCCCAGCCTCCCACACTTATCCATACGCACTCAGAGGGGTTTGAGTGCCCCAGCCCTCAATGTGCCATTTCCCAGAGTCCAAGTTGAAACACCTTCCCTGTCACAGAATAGTTAAGATTAACTGTTCTGCCTTGTTTGCCACTCCCTACAGATAACTTCCATTTAAATGCAAAGAGGGGCTGCAATAGAATGATACCCACCTGACGTGAACATTTTAAATCATAACCAGGTTATGCATTTAGAAACAAAAAAAATCCCCAAAATTTTGGCAATGCAAATTAATATAGTATTTTTCTGGAGTAAAATTTATTGTTCCAATAAACACCATACATGCAATACAGACCCTTAGTAAGTAAGAGTTCAAAGAAAATGTATGAGAGGTGAGAGTTTTCTGCTGATTCCTGAATAACAAACACTTTTCAAATGTATGCTCATGCCAGTGGTCAAGTGCAATCCCTTCAAAGTCAGATGCCTAAACTAGGGGTTCCAAATAAGTTTTAGCATTCCAGTCCCTAAAACCAAACCTAGATATTTTTAATTGCTCAAATGTCTGCTGAATTTACCTAGGAAACACAAATCTTACCTAAATATGACCACAGGTATGTAGAACAGCTATTAACACTATTAACAGTATCACCACTAGGAAGAGCCAGAAACACAAAACACTGCTTTCTAGAGGTTTGCAAGTAAGATTTTTCAAGTCACTCTACACCTCTTAAAAAAAAAAACAAACAAAAAGC
Source organism: Porphyrio hochstetteri (assembly GCA_020800305.1). NCBI lineage: Eukaryota > Metazoa > Chordata > Aves > Gruiformes > Rallidae > Porphyrio > Porphyrio hochstetteri. The sequence continues at coordinate 10,010,165 of CM036916.1, read as the reverse complement.
AACCCAAGAACTTCTTCCACAACTTCATACAACCATTCTATGGTTGCGGGAGAACATTTCCTACCCAAGACATTATAGGTTGCTCAGTCCCTATTTCCAAACATACCCTCATATCAAAGTATAGAGGTGCTTGTCAGACTCTTAAGTTTTCTTAGGCAGCCTTGTCAGACTCTTTAAGTTTCTTTAGGCAGACATGCAGTAGCATGTGCTGCATCTCTATGCGTACTTGGAGAAAAAAAAAAAAGAAAAAAAAAAGAAGGTAGTAGCAGCTGCCACCACGAGGCTCATATAAGAAGGGCATAGGAAATAGGTAGTGATATCATCAGATAATAAAGACCTGTCATTTAATACTTTTTGGTCAAGTTCCAGAAGAGGGAACTGTATATAAGAGAATTTAAATTATAACTATAGAGCAACCACTTTTTTTTTTTGTTTTAATTCCCTAAGCTACATACCCATGACATTTCAATGCGGTTCCTGGTAGTTGCAGAAACTTACATTTAAAAGTGCTGCATTCCTTTTATGAGCTGCATCAGCTGCTTGAGTTTGCCATGTCTTTTTAGTCTTTTTGTCTCCTAGATAAGTCTCCATCTGCTGTAGCAGCTCTGATCTCTGAGACAGTCTACAAAAGAAAACATTTTGTTAAGTGGGTAGAACATTTTGCTCAGGAGCTAGAAAATAACCTTTTTACCTTACCCAGTTTTCTCAAAACTAGGGGGCTAATTAAGCCGGCTGTAGGGTGGGTGTGCTGGGGGAGGGAAAAGGTACAGGCAGACACCACCTGCTGTGCTTGCATGAAGCTATAACTGTTACAACCAGCAGTCCTCATATGCTAAGGTGCTCAGAAGCACTGAATCTCCCAGAGCAGGAAAGACAGGGTGGGTTGGGGTGACTTGATCAGTGCTACTCTTGCTCCTTGGCAAGTACTAGTTGTCATAAGAAAAGCAGATTTTCCTGAATCATTAGTCTTTACTTCACAATCTGAGTTTACAGGGTAACAAAGAAGCAACTCTGTAATTGAGGAGTGGAGTGAAAGAATCCAATTACCTTCCCAAATAGGAATTTAACAGTGACAGGAGGTTAACAATGGAGATCTTAAACCAATACCACCATGGGAAGTCAAAAACCCCACCAACCTAAATACCCTTAACAGCAATCAAGGACGCTAATTCCAATAGTTCATGAAGGAAGAGTGCCACCTCCTGGAACACCAACCCCTAGTTGAACTACCACTGCACTCTGCGTAGCTCAGCTCCGCTGTTCACAGGATGGTCATGCGGGGAGAGGAAGGTCTCCCAAGACCCCAGTGCAAGCTGCTGTGAGACAGGCCACAGCACTGCAACAATACTTACATCTCTTCATGTCTTCTAGCAAGGTGAACTTCCTGAGCCAAATAGGATGACATTTTCAGTTGTCTGCCCCACTTTTGTCACACTATTAAAAGAAAAGCAAGTGAAATTAAAATATGTAGTTCTTAGTATTAAGCAGTTTCATGTTAAAAGGTTCCATGCTATAAATCTACATACCAGCTATTTCAACAAACCTTGCTTATAAAGTTTAATATTCACATCATTACACTACACTTTGAATACATGCACTCTATGGATGGTCATGAGTAAATCTTACTGCATCTAATGAGAGAGCTAATGTTTGAATTTCAGATTTAGCATTAAGTTTCCTCAAGTTTCAGGTGCTTACAACCACATACACAAACTTACGTGCTTGCATAATTTGTGTATTACTGCCTACACTGGTGATTTCTAGTTCTTGTCATGTTACTCTGAACACAAAGTTACACTTGCAAATACAATTTATAACTACCTCTCACAGATACAGTGCCCCATTCACCCCAATCTGTGTTTAAGTACAGGCATGACTGAACAAAATGACATAAGCAACTAGGCTAGTTTAATTTTTAAATGCTTGAAAACTTATGTGAAACTTTCCTGAGCTCAGCAGTTCAGTACTGTAACACAGTGCATGACGGAGTGCACAGCTTAAATTGTTTACACCTGGCTTTTGTTGAGGAATGAAGAAAATCAACTGCCCACTGCATGCAAATCAAGGTCCCACAGCACTTTTCAGAGGGCTGAGTGTTTTGCAGCCTAATATTTTTTCACCTCAGAGGTGGCTACATTGATGTCACATTAAAATTAGAGAAAATAAAAGAACCTTTCACACACTGTCAATGTGGAAAGCTGGGAGAGCTGAAGGACCCAGCTGAGTCAGGAGAGCATGAGGAAAGGCCGCCTCTGTATCCAGAGACGTAACTTTGAAGCAAGTTATTTACACCTGCGCTCTAACTTCAAAGGAGGACATTACCTAGGGAGGCAGGCTTCACCACGCTCTGGAAAACGCTTCTATGCAATGAGCCTGTTGCTAACGTTTCTCACCCCCTTTAGTAAGGCGCATATGCTCACCCCCTCAGGCGGGGTACCACCCAGGGAACCTCACGCCGCTTGCGAGGCCAGGCGAGATCCCCGCTCATGAGGCAACGCCTTTACCGGCCGCGGGAGAGCCCAAAGCACGGGGAGCCTGTGCCCACGCACCTCCTCTTTAGGGGAGCCCGGCTTACAAACGGCAGCAATGACCGGGCACACGGCGTGGGCATCCTCCGCCCGTAGCGCCGTGGGGCAATCGCTTCACACGCGGATTCCCTGGGCGGCTGCCAGGGCGTGAGGCAAGCCGGGCTGGGCCGCTGCGGGCAGCGTTACCCCGCAGCCCCACGCTCACCCCGTCTCGCCAGTAGCCCTCGGGTAGCGGCGCGGGCCGAGGGGCGGCGAGTCCGGGCGCTGTCCCCTCAGGTCGGCACCCGCGGGCAGGGCGGGAGCGCAGCGGCCGCGGAAGCGCGCACGCGACGGCCGGCGGCGCTCCCGAAGGGCCACGCAGCCCTCAGCCCTACCATTGGCAAAGGGGGGAGGGAGGATCTACGATTCCGTACCGTTCTGTAGGATTGCAGGGGTAAGGTAGGAAACAAACATTTAAAAAATAAAAAAAGGCGGACCTAGTTTACCTTGAGCCCCGCCGGCTTCGAAAAGGAAAGCAACCACCCACCATAACCCCCGTCACTGCTTCGCCTTACCCCCGCTGCCATGGAGACTGCCGGAAAGGCGGAACCTAGCCGTAGGCGCTGATTGGCTCCGTTGTACTACAGTAGGCGGAATCAGATGAGGTCGGGATCCGCCCCCGCTACTGTGACTGGAAGAACGCGGGAGGCAGAGCCCAATCAGTATTGGCGGGCGGGCCGGCCGCGGGGGGGTCTCGCGTAGTGACCGTTACCCCTGAGGGAAGCGGCCGGGGTGAGGCGGTGGCGTCCCGGCTGCTGCTGGGCTGCCCGCACGCGGAGGGTTGGCAGTGTGGGCAGACTCCTGCGGGCATTGCAGCCCAAACTGACCGCGGGAGAGCGAACCCGCGCCGGGTGCCATTGCAGCGCTGCTGAGGGTTAGGGTGTCCCGTTCTCCCTTGCAGCCGGCGCCCGCCCTCCCTAGGCCATCCTGTTCCCGGGCGGGGTGGCCTTGCGGTGGATGCCGGTGGGCACTGCCCTGTAGAAGGCTCAGCGTTCTGGCCTGGAAGTGGGCAGTGAATGCCAGCCAGGCTCCCCGCGAGCATTTTCAAGCCCTGAGGTGTGATCCTGCCCTCTGTGTTTCTGAGAGCAGAGTTTCTCACAGGCCCCAGAGCTGAGGAGCTCGTGTGGCTGGCAGGTCCCTCAGACAGGCTTCCATCAGAAGTACTTTCTGAAAAAAAGCACAATTCATGTGCTTTAATAAATGTTTTGTCCTTTGCAGAAAACATACACCGAACAATTATAAGCCAAACACAGCTGGAAGTTAATTTTTTGTAGTTTTCTTCGTTGTTGCCTGATAGATTTATGCATGTTCGCAGCTGCAGGTGTTTTCTAAAAGCAGCTTTGAAAGAACGAGCTTGTTCTTCCCTGCTTTCTTTCTAAATGTCGCTTGACCCTGGTGCTTTAAGATGCTTCATCATAAGCCTTTCTTACTGCTGATCTAAAGCTTCATGTGATTCTTCAGCTGCTTATCTTTTCCATTTTTTTCCCATTCTCTGATTTTACATTTTTGCAACAAATGTGCATTAATTCACTTTCTGACATATAATCCAGCATAAATTCTTTAATATGCTACTTGTCTTACTCCTACTCATTGTAGTAGTCAGGATAAATAGTACTTTGGGCGGGGGTGGTGGGGTGATTTGGTTTTTTAACCATTATGATGTAAAGATAAGACTTTCCAATACATGATTTGGAGAATGAGGGGCATGTCCTCATTTCTAATGGTGTGACAAGTTAATGGTTATGGTCTTAAGAAGTTTAAGGGAAAGCCTAAAGCCGAAGTGTTCTACTTTGAGTTACACCAGTTCTCTGTAACAGAGACAATCTTTCTTTCTTGTGGCATTTCATGAATTTCAGAAAGAATAGAGACAAATTGAAGTTTGGTTTATATAAACCAGAATATATGCCATTTGTGGAGAGAATGCAAAGAAGTGTTTTAGTTAAGCTACTGATACTATCAACTGTTCAGTGTTGCAGAAATAGGCAGGATGGAAGCCATTATTTCTTAATGACTACTTCATGTGACAATGGGATGAAACACTCTGTAAGTTCATAACTAATGAGCTGTAAGCTTTACATTTAGTTTTTCAGTATTAATATTCTTTTTTTGTTAGAAGAGCAACCTAACCTAGACCAGTTCCCAACTTATCAAGAAGGTAAGATTTAAACTTACTAAAAAAAAAAAAAGAAGAAAAAAGACTGCTAGCTGCTAGTAACAGCCAGAAATCCTCAATAGCAGGCTGTTTTGAATAGGTGGTTCCTTGTATCTATGAGAGAAGTTAGTGGGGGTCATTGCATTGGGGAAGGACATTTTTTTTGCATATTTTAATGCCCTGGCACATAATTGTAGCTTGTGTGTCATCATCCTCCCCCAGTTTCCAGTTATACTGTACAATCCTAACAGGGAAAAAACCCCAGTTTTATAAAAAGTTTTTTTCCCTCTCAGATAGTGTGTCTTCATTAGATACTTATATCTTTACGTGAATTTACTGTTGGATCACTGGCATAAAAATCTGCAAAGCTGTAAGTGAGACCCTGAGAATCTGTATTTACTGCCAAGTTGTGCTAATACCAAGTGTACACTTTAACACCAGAGTAGTCTCTGTGTTGCTTGGTCACAGCCTGCGGTAGAAGTGTTTCACATGAGATTGTGTCATCTGCCTAAATACAGATTAAGGATTTACTGTTGGCACTGAAATGTGGACACTGTGACCCTAGGGTTTGTTTTTTTTTTTTAAACCCTGCAATTTGGTTTTACTCTGAAAATTTAGGAGGGGTTTTCTGAGCGAAATCGGTGAATTGTAACACTAGATGGCACTTAAACACAGCTAACAAAGACTTGAAGTCTTGCAACACAAAAACAATCAAACACATTCTGTTCTAACATGCAGTTAATTATATCCTCAAAATGATGTCTTGGATTGATATTACTAAACAAACATGTATAAAATGTAATTACAGACAAGTGAAATAAATCCTGTAGACTTATAATTGCAAGATATGTTTTTTTGCTTGTAATATGCTACACACCTGTGCATAGTTTATATAGCTAGTATTTTATTTTGTCATTTTAACTAACATTTAGAATGGTGCGATTTAGCTTTATGTGCTTTTATTTACTGGTACCAATTTTTGCCATATGTTAGTTTTTAAAAACTGGAATGTTTTTATCTATTGGGATTTTTAACCAGGAATATTTCAAAGGGAAAATAATAAGGAAGGCATTTTTAATACATAACCCCTTCAACACTTTTTTAAAAAAAAATGCATGTATTTTAGGAGGATTTTTTTTCTGATTTTCCTTTGCTTTCCCTCTTCTTTCTTTACTTACCTCTATTGCTATAGTGGCTTAATATCCACTTGGAGGTCCAAAGTCGATCTGTTCAGCAACATTTCTTAAGTGATACCGTTGGTAAAATATACCAGGCCTAATATCCCAGCCATGAAATCCCATCAGAGCAGCTTGTGGCCATCACCTTGGCTTCTGGCAGTTTTCCCTATCAGCTGCAGAAGTGATTGGCAGCATTTCAATCAACTGCACAAACTCTGTGTGAGGCTGCTTTAAGTTACAAGAAGCTTAAAAGGCAAAGGCATGCAAGGCGATGTCCCCTCCAGTGCAGGAGCAAGCTAATAAAGCATCAGACAGAAAGTGCAAAGATTTGCTTGTGGTTTCTCTTTCCCCCCATATTCCAATATTCAGGGAGTTACTGTCAACTGTACTGTTGGCAGGTCCCATGCCATGCTCTGTCAGGGTTACAAAATAGCCGGCTTCTAAGATTAGAGTTGAGATGAAGCTCACAAATGGTAGGACAGCCCAGCAACACGAACTAATGTGAACAATCTGTGTATGCGTGTTAGAATTGCCCCCAGACACAGGTGAAATAGAACCCAAACAACAGACTGGGATGGGTTTAGCACCCATCAGCTGGTGCAAAAATAGTTGGACAAACTGGAGGTCAAGTTCAGAACAAGAGTTGGAGGACCTGTGGGAAGGGGAAGGACCGACAGCTCTGAGTGTGAGGGCACAGAGATGGTGGAACTCCAACTGGTTTGTGTGTCCTTGCAAGTGTAGTGTAAAACTGTGGATCTGGCCAGGCCAAACTGTCCATTGTCAAAGAAAAAAGTAATGGTTGAGGTAGAAGGACATGAAGGAAAGAAAAAAGCTAAGAAAAGCAGAATTCAGCTGGAAAATATTTGTTTGCTTGTTTGTTGCTTTTGAGAAAAAAAGATCCTTTTAAATTCCAGGTAGTAGTAGATACAGCTGCAAAATAAAAGCTAGGCAGTTCTTGAGACAGTTTACTGATACTCCCACTCGGTATTGTCAGGGTGCTTTCCTTCAGTAGTTTCTATGGCATGGCTCTTTCTTTTTCAAGATTTCAAGAAAATAGTTTGGCCCTTGAGTAATAACATTAAGCCTAAAAAAAATAAAAATTCTAAATTCTACAGGCCTCAACTGACTTTAACAGATGTACAGGTAGTAGGATGTTTTACAAGTAATTATAAAAACTATTTACAGTAATTAGCTTGAATCTAATTGCTTCTCAGCACGTTAGGATAGTAAATTACAGCTTTATTTCAAACAACTCCTGTTGTCTGTTTTCCCTAAACTGAACACAGGAAACCCAATAAAAACAAACACTTGGAGAGCCACCATTCTCGGTTCCTGTTTGAAGTATGTCGAGTGAGGATGCTTAGCTTTGATCTTACAAGCAGCACTTCACTTACTCATGTAGACTTCATCTTCCTTCCCTTGTGCACTGAGAATCCACTCCTGAGAGCAACACGAGGATGCATGTGAGCATGAGGGACAGAAATGCACCTTTTGGCTCTTAAGTGAGTCACGGCAGATGACTTATACATGAGAAGGCTGATTTTCCTAATTGGTGCTGAGAGCTAGGTTGTCCTTGGCAGTGATGCGGGGCCTTTGGAGTGGCTCAGAAGGACCAGAGGTATCTTTCTGTATGGGGAGCGTTGAGAAAGTGGCTTCCTCAGATTGGTGCCTATAATTATGATCAGACCCTGATCAGGTACATAATTATCATCTCCTTCAAAACCAAACCAGCTTATGTCTATTACATCTTGAGGTTCATTGGACTTCCTCAAGACTGATTTTCCTTCCATGCCCACAGAAAGCCTGTCACCTTTAGCCCGATTTGAAGTTCCTGCTTGAAACCATTGCCAGTTTACCGAGCAAGTCAGTGCCTGCTAATGCTGATGTGAGCCCAGTCACAGGCAGGCACTGTTGGTTAGATAAACAGTCTTCCAACTACTTCCCTACACCGCTTTGAACGGACTGGACAGTACAACTTTGTGTCTCCTTTTCCTTGGGGATGATGTTGATAGACACCATCTTCACTTTAGTCCATTTGCACTGGATATACAATCAGCCTATAACTTTTATCTACTGTAAGTAAAGCTATTGCCATCTGGTCTTACATTAAAACTGTCCTATTCTATAATGATGATACATCTACAGAAGCAAAAAGTACTTTGAATTTTAATATGTGCATTTATGTGACTGTCAAGATGCCTGATATTAATAGCTTGACTTTTACTGTAAGCAGAGGTACAAGAAATAACACCACCTTCACAGTTCTGGCACAGTTTCCTTATGAGCTGAATTCTCAGCCCATAGTTTCTGTCTCAGGTTTTTGCCATACCAACCTGAGCAGGAGTGTTCTATTTTTTATTTCATTTTAGATTTTGAATGCTTTTATTATGAGTTTCTTCAATTCCTGAGAGAAATTAGAGAGGCAACAATGCTTCTGTTATTGCATAACACCAACATTTATTGACAATAAAAATAACTGAACTTGCAGAAGAAGCCAATTTCTAATAAAACCTTTTACTAGGTTGTTGTTATGAAGGTTGAGCTATCCATTTTTTTACAAAAACCCACTCTTTTTAAAGAAAGGTCAGTCAATCTTTTTAGAAAGATTTAATAAACAACTTTTCCCTCCTTACCAAATATAGTCTTTTGTTGAATTGTTTCAGTTCCTATTAAAGCTTCACAAAAATGTACCTTCTATTATATTTCTTTTAATAGGTTTCTCAGCCTTATAACTATAATAAATTTGTCAGTCTAGCTTCACTGAACACCGGACTTGAAAATCCTACCACAACAGATTATAAATATAACCATTTCTAAACCCTTTCAAGAAGTTTTACCCTTTCTTTCAACACATTTTATGTACTCAGCAATTCAGTGAAAATAACCTTTCAGAGTCATTCTTTAAACTCTCTTTCTTGGTGATAGCACAGTCGAGTCATTTGATCAGTCAGTCAGAAAACCCGAGTTCTGTTCCATCTCTGGCAGGGTAGCTTCATAGTCTGAATCAACTCGCTCAAAGCCAATGTTTTCTTAAGTGTTCATTCAGAGGAAATGATGGACTTGACTTATATAGGGCCTGATTTTCAGAGTAGCCTTCTGCTCAGAACTGCAATTTTAAATCATGTTTAGCTGTGCCCTTAGCACTGCTAAAAAAATTAAATAAGTCTAATGCTATTTTGTTGGGTGATCAGAAATGAAGACCCTCAAAAGTAGGCTTTATAGCAGGCTTTGAGAGAGATGCAATACCTTTTTTTTTTGGTTTTTTTTTGCCTAATCTCTTTCCTCCATTTTGCTTCTATGAAATCTGGTTGTTTGTTTTTCTTTTGTTGTTGTTATTTTTTCAGGAGAGAAGTTACATTTTTTAGAAACACAAAATACTGTTTTGATAAACGGTTCTCTTCAGGACATGTTTTAAACTTTGAATGAATGAATGTAAACAGAATGTAACCAAGCCTTTAGAACATTAATAACCACACTAAAAGCAGAGAAGCAAGCAGCATGCTCACATAAATCCAAGAAAAGCAAACAGAATCCAAATATCTCAAGCCCTGTGTCATAAAATGAATCAACTTTGCTTTGTAAGGCTGTGTAAAGAATAAATAGCAATACATTATATTTACTTTGTATGGATGAATGGGAAGCAGGGAGAGGCAAGGGTTATTATCTAAGTAGTATAACAGCTTAATTAATGAATACCTCCAGGGGACACAAATAATCTACACTGGTCCCAATTTAAGCACATACTTTATCCTTCAGTTTAAACCCCCTTTTCAGGTTTACTTCTAGTCAGCAAATGGAGGAAAAGATGGACTACCTCTTCCTTCTTTCCTTTTGAGAGAATCCTTCAGCTGAGCTCCTTGCAAGCCCGGTATGGGTCATTCTGCAAGATGATTATGGTGTGTTTCTGGTCACATGAGTTCAAGAAAAATTAAGAAGTATAGAAAAAGCTTTTAGGATAATCAAGATAGTGGAGCAAGCATGTTTTGTGAGAAGAGATTAAAGTGTTTGGCTTATTTATCAAAACAAAAGCAGGAAGAGTATCTGATTGGTTTCTACTAATGTGAGTGGTGTTCACATCAGAGGAAGAAAGCTTTTTAAGCAAAAAGAGAGCTAGCAGAAGGACAAATGAATATAATGTATAAACCTTCTCTTGAACAGAGAAGTTTGAGAAAAGCACTTAAGCATCAGACAAGTGAACTTCTAGGACAGTGTCCCAGAAGGAGCAGAGGCAGGAAGAGCAAGAAAATGGATTCAATTTAACACAGACCTTCATCAGTTTGTGACTGGGAGCCTGCGACACATCTCTGTTCATGACCTTCAGAGGGAAGCCTGGCTTGCAGAGCCTTTCTGACAGCAAGCCTTTCGGAGCAGCCACATTCTGCTGAGCAGTGCTGGTGAAATTCCAGAGTCGCATCACCAGTGTCAATATTGCAATCAGCTGCTAGTCGTCTTTGAGAGAAAAATGGGAAATTAAAGCTCCACGTCACCTGCTGCTCTGTGCCTCTGGCTATGAATAGTATTGCAGAGGGAAAAGCAGCGATAAACCACGTAACGCAGAGCTTGGCTTTGCCTGCCAAGCCAGCCTGCTTGCAGTTACACCATGCTACTGCCTACGCAGGTGTGTAGGGTACACCATTCAGGCATTGGAAGGAGAATGTTCTTAACAAAATATCTCCCTGTTGTGAAGATCCTTCTGTCTGCGTAGGCTTCCTAATGTAAACTTCTATTTGCTGTGATCTTACCATGAGCTTTATGTGACAGAGTCCTACATTACATATTTTGTAGTTGGCTGTTTGTGTGAACCTGGGAAACCATAGCCTAAGGCACAGAAAGGCAGGTGAATTTAAATTTTAGCTTTCAAGTTGGTTTTCAAATGCTGTCAGTTTAAAATATTGAAATAACTGCACATTTTAACAACATCCCAGATTTTCTTACCCAATTGACTGTCTTTGACTGCACTGAGCAGGGCTCTATTTGTGACCAGAGTTATGGACAGCACTATAGAGTCCAGGTTTTAAAATAACTGGGTAAAAATGTCAGTGCTGCCATTGCCATGAAAAGGGTCAACACTTGGTTTTCTGTCATGTTTCAGCTTAGCAATAATGTAGTAAAGGAGATTTTCTTTGGGGAGATGAAGCAGTAAGTTCAGTAAGAAATATGAGAAAAGAAATACATTTGAAGGAATGAGAAAATTACTTTCCTTAGGGAGTATCATTTATTTTCTTCATTAAACCATATCACAGAAGGATATCAGTTGATAGCTCTTCAGTTTCTGAAAATGGACATTACTGTGGCAAAAGCTGTAGAGTTACAGCCGGTTTATATCAGATTTTTTAAAGAGCACATTTTTCTAATGAAATGAGGCTTATGTGGTCAGGCTCTGTGTGTGTGTTTACACACGGCTGTGCACACCTGCATGCCTGCACACATCTTGCATGTCTCTTTTTTCAAGTTGCCCAATTGCAGCCAAATTCAATACCAAGGTTACTAGTCCTCAAAACATTGCAGTTCTAAAAGTTTTGTGAAAATAGATGGCTATTCAGAGAAAAAGAAAGGCTATAAGGAGAGCTTACCACTTGCTAGATGTCAGAGTGTCTATGTAAGATTTCTTTCCTACAGACTCAAATCCATAGGAAACCAGGCTCCTTGGTTCTGTTATTCATCGTGCTGCTTAACTACTTACAATCTTTCTGTATTTAAAGCAAGTGAAATGAAACCAGTTTATATAAGCAATCAAGCAATCTGTTGCTAAAATATGGACTGCTGTATAAATCAAGCTGTTAGTGAGATGCCCTAAATTTCCTGTCTGGAAATGGGTCTGTGTAATTGGCTAATCTCTCAAAATAATTTGTGATACCTTTTTACACATTGTGCCAACTGGAATAATCAAACAGGGCTGATTAAAATTATGCTTCTCCCAGTTCTATTTAAAAATGTAGTTCATAACTTTTATATACTTTGAATTGGCTTAGACTATTGCAGACTCTCAGAAGACTGTTGTCTCTGCACTAGAAGATGCATAGCATCAAAGAAGTGGTTATTAGTCTCTGTTCATCTGTGGGAGACTGTGGGTGTAACCTGTGGGAGAGTTAATGAAAGCGTTGTTGGGGTCCACGGCCTAAATCCCACAAAGTGAGCTGAAGGTAGCAAGGTACATCACCTCAAGGTGCTGAAGGTACCTCCCAAAAATGCAACCCCTGGCAGTAGAAGGTCATTTTCAATATAACCTGAGTATTATTTATCAAGCTCTATCAAGGAGTCATTTCTGGGGCACATCTCCTGCTGTAGACATAGCACAGAATTAGGAGTAACATTCATTTAAAATTAGAGACCAGATGAAGAAAAGAAAGTATAGGAATTCAGTCTGGAAGGGAACTGTTTTTAAAAATATTAAGAGTCAGTTAATTTGGGGCAGAGGAGTTGTAATTATACAAATCAGGAACCACTCAGTCTTTTTAAGATGCACTATGAGAGAGAACAAAAGTGGATCATTAAAGAGAAATTTTAAAGTACTTCAGCTTTACTCCATCGCCTCTGGCTCTTCAGCTAACTGCTCTTTTCCGTGTGCCTTCAGTCTTTGCCAGTGGAGTGGTAGGAGTGAAGAGCACACACACCAACCTGATACCCACGCCCATACCAATACCCTCTGCCCGTCCTGACCAGAAGCTGCAGCTGGTGATCCACCCCGTCATTCCATCCCACATTAATGTCTCTGTGTGTCTTAAATGCAACATAATAATGGCTCTTGATCTTCATCCTTTTTTGTGCCTTGTGAAATACCCAGACCAAGGGAAGCCTTAAATGCTATCAGCCACCAGTACAACCTACAGCAGGATGTTCTTGGGACTACAGCTTGAGCAGCTCTTGGCCAGGCAATCCCTGTTCCTCCATAGGGATCTGCAGAACTGAGTGTGTGACCCCAGACTGTGTGGCAGTGTCAGGAGCAGCTCTCACCATGCACTTGAAACAGCTGCTATTGCAGAATTTGCTTCTTCCAGCTAAGACAGCATTAATTGCTAGAGTTTAGACTAGAGCAGAAAGGAAATAACCATCTAAGGATGTGCTCTCCACCTTGTTTTGACCCTCTTGCCTCTTCCTCCAAGCTGAGGTGCTTTTTACTGTAGAAACAAAATGCTCCTGTCTCAGCCTGATAAGCAAACCTCCATAAGGAATTATCTTCTAAAGAAAGAAGAGAAAAACTTGTGTGTTTGCAAAGCGCATGCAAGTTCTGAGGAAAATAAAAGGAGGATCTCTTTCCCTGTAGTTTATTGAGTTTCTTTGTTCCTTGGGTCTCATTGCATATGGCTCGCAAGACTGTGAGGAAATAGAGCCCTTGGAAGGCTGGGAAGTTATGATAACATATGTCTTCCTTTTCATCAGCTTCCTGGTGGAGTCTGTGTTTACATTTCATTCACTTGTGAATAGAAAAGCAACTGGATTAGTTTTAGAAACTTACTCAGCATGATATGGGGGTGAGGAGGAAGAGGGACAATGAAAGATCTCATAGCCACAAGACAGATTTACATTAAATGTTGCCTGGGAAAATTATTTGTTTACTTTGAGTAGAAATACTAAAAGGCAGTTAGATTACTAGCTACTTTCTAGGCCAAAAGACGTGCCTGAAAACCAGATTAATCTCAGTGGAAACACTAAGTTAGAAATGGCATAATTCTTTTTAAACTGTCAAAATGTTCTGCAAAGCCTCATTTGTAGTTATGGATAAGTAAAGCACACATCATAGATGTGATTTAGAAAGAACCATCCGTTTGCAGTCAGGATGCAGGATTCAGATCTGTTTACCATGACACCATTGACGTTCCAGACAGATCTTCCCAACATAACATGGGCAGAAAGATCTGTATTGCTGTGAGTATAGGGATATTCATACTGTATCAGGTTTTTAAGAAGGGACAATAGAGGACATCCAGGAAAAGTGGTGCAGAGCAACAGACAGTAATTCTTAGCAGGCTCTGACAGTCTGTAGACAAGGCACATCCAGAACCAGAGCTTGTCTCCACATCTTCATGTTTACTCCTCAGTTTAAGCTCATTTGCACAAATGTCTGGGGATAAGGTAAAGAGCATTGTACATAAATAAAGAGCAAACCTGTCTCCTTATTATGCATCCACACACTACTACTGATGATGCACATGGGCCCACAGCTAAGGTCCCAGGGTACTACTACCACAGAATAATTACTATTCATCATAAATATCTTTGTCAGAAGACTGAAATAGATACGCCTAAAATTGCTCAGGAAAATATGCAGTAATGCTGAAAGCCAAGAGATTTAGTGATAAGGTGACAGTAAAATCTTGGCTCCACTAAAGTCAAAATGAACTTTGCCAGTGGCTTCAGTAAAGCCAGATTTTTGCCTTGAGAGTCTGCCCAGACCAGCTGCTCGTCCTGGATGTCCTGAAGCATCTCCCGCTGAAGGGGCTCCAAGGAGAGGTGTGCTGTCATGAATTCAGAGACATGGATTTTCACAAGTCTATGTGCACCATGAATGGCTGTGCTACTCTTTTTGTGAACAACCTACTCTCTCCAGCTTTGCTATTAATTTTCACAAAGTCAGATACTGCTCAGTGCTCATGGTTGTCAGCATTTGCATTCCACCTCGCAAGGGAGAACTGGCAAAACCATTAAAGTACAGAGGGGTTTGTTAAAAAAATTGTTGACTTGCTATTTAGATAACACTGAAATGTGACTGTTGTGAAAAAAAAGAGACTTGAGCATAAACCACTTTTTTCCCCCTGAGATTTCCATCTCCTGTACACAAAAACAGGCAGAGAACCACTCCCAGTCCTCTGGCCACTTTTTAGCAATAGCATTTGCTTCTCAGGTTTAGTACGTCATGTTGTGACCATTTTAGTGGCTGACATGGACAGGAAACAGGGTTTAGTGTACTGGTGAAGCTGTACCTTCAGGCACTAGGCAGAACTGTGAAAGGAGGATTGAAGGTACCAGCTCATGGGGATAAGAGCAGAGATGTCCATCGCTGTGGCTCCACCACTGCATTTGGCCCCTCAAACCTGCATAGAACCCTGCTGACTTTGAAGACTGTTAGGAAACTCTTGGTCTTGTTCCCAAACCTGTCTGTACCAACACAACAGCAAGAGCCAAGCTTCTGCTACACGCACGAGTTGCCATCTGGGGAAGTGCAGTACACGGATTATTGATGACCACATCCTAGAAAGAATATGGTCTAGAAAGATGACCACACTGCAGAATATCAGCACTGTGTGATGACATCTAGACAAGGAATGCATAACGAAGCTGGGATTAGCTACACAGAGAAGATTCTTAGCGCTTGAGTACTGCCTGTTTGTGCTGCAATCTGTGGCAGTCCATACTACAACCTTATAATGAGGTTAGTTTATAAATTATTAATAGATAATATGAGCACCTAACAGATAAGAATAACCCAGGTTACAAGCTCATCAGCAGATAATGGTCTGTTGCAGTAATAATCAACCTGCTGAACTCTGTAATCACTGTAACAGTGGTGACCTATTTGTGAAAATATCTATTAATTCTTGCTAACTATTATAAAAGGAAGTTTAATGCAAAACATGGCAGTAATGGGCATATAATATGAGATCACTTTTAGCACTGTTTTTTCTTTCAGCACTTGCTTATGCTTGACAAGATCCTACTGTAAATAGGAAAAGTGTCAGCTAGAACTCAGGTGTGAGGAGAGGGAAAAATGCATTTGTCTTCTGCTGTTGCATTGTTAGGAAGCTCAGGATTTGAGTTGGGCAGAGGTGGTAATAGTTTCACGAATAAATGGTTTGTCACAGCAGTACATAGAACAGCTGTGCAAGTGAGTGATGTGAAATGACATCCTCTGGAAGTCACCCCTCCCCAATGACTATTTCATATCAACCAAATCGTATCCCCTAACTGTAGGTGGGCATCTAAATGGGACAATGGCCTCCTGTGACAACCAGGTACCTCATACCCACCTTGGATCTCAGGTTCACTTGAATATCTAAGAAAGACTTTGGGGTTTGCACACTTAACACAAGAATCGTACTTGCAAGAAGGCTAAAATCCCACCTTTGTTACCTTCTGAGTTGTCTCAAGTCTGGGACTCAGATTGAGCTATAAGAGTTGTAATGGCACAGTGTGAAACCAGCCATTGTCTGTTTTAAACAAGTTGAAAATTAATTTTTAGAATCCATCAAGAAGTTAAGAGTAAACTAAAATATCTGGAATTCTTTTATCTGGAGGTCTGCTGTCATTCAGCTCAGGAAGACTATGGGTGTCCCCAGTGCTGTGGAGGTGCCACCCTGGAGATGCCACGGATTTAGTGCTACTATTCTCCAAACCCAGCATGGAGGAGCTGACTACATATTTTTATATATTTTTCCTTTCTCATTTCCTGTGAGAAGCTGAACTCCAAGGATGTGACCTGCTCTGGGGACATGTAGCAGTGTGGATGCAGCCTACCTTTAGCAGAATAACTGTAGGTCTTTCTTCCTATTGCTTTGCAAAAGTACCTTGTATCCTTCACCAGAAACTCAAGTCAAGAAAGGAATGGATACGAAGGATTTTAGTGAATAAATTGGCATATCTTCTGATATTAGAGCAGGAGATAAAATTAAACAGAAAAAAACCCTAACCTGCAGAAACCAGAACAAACCCCTTCCCCCAAGCAATAGCATTTTCAGTCATTATACTGGGAATAACACGCAACAATAGGATTATGATGACTGCAAATGTACCATATTGAAATAAAATTAGTTTAAAAGGCAGGAACAATATCATCATCAGGTAGCTTTCTTGCAAGGTGGAAAAATAGCTTTAATAACTTTATTGTTGGAACTAGCCTAAAATAAAATATAAAGGCTCTCCCCTCCCCCAATACAACAGTGATTGTGTTAAAAGCAAGACCTCTGGGTCTAGAGGGCCCTTTTGGTGTTCCCAGCCTATGAAACACAAGGGCTATGGCATGCAGCTGGAAATCAGCAATGCAGAGTGTTGAAATCTCATTCAGAGATGGGTGTATTTCAGAGTAGAGAACCAAACAGGAATATTCATTATATGGAAAGTTAATGCATCATGCTGCCTAGGAAGGATGCCGAGAGGTGGCCCAGGAAAATCAATAAAGATTGAAATCTTTGTAAGTGCAGGCAGAATGTGGAATAAAAGCTCCAAAGGCAAGGAATCCAATTGCCAAAGTTAATATTCCCTTTTTGGGACATGCTTTTTGGACCTAGTAAGGTGGAGATAACACAATGGGGCTTTGCTCTCTGTTTTGGAAAGGGACCTCTCTGTAGCCTGAAGAAGAAAAGAGGGTGAGACATGATTCAGGGAGATCATCTGGGCAAGAGTGAAAGAAGACACCAGCCCTGCAAAGGGCTTTGACCAACCTGTTCTAGTGGAGGTGTCCTTGCCTGTAGCAGGGGGTTAGAACAAGATGATCTCTAAGATCATTTCCAACCCAAAGCATTCTATGATGCTGTGATTAATGAGGCTGTGATTAAGAGCTTGTTAATGACAAATGCCTGGTCAAAGCACTCAAAGTGGTGGGTTTTATGCCAGTTGTGAGAGAACAGACTTACCTCGTCTGTCATAAAGTCTATGGGGACGCAGCTTCCCCAGAACAATTTTTTGAATGGACTGGAAACCACAAGGAGGGCACTGGAGCGGGTCAGCACTTTGCACCATGTGACTTTGTGGTCATTTACAAAATTAGCTTTATCATACTGTGGACCACGTTTGACCTCCCAGGTGCATGCAGCAGCAGGAGCACAGAAACAGGTGCGATCTGAAAGAAATAAGTTCATAAAAAGGGGGGTGGTGGGGGAAACACTACCAATATCCCTTATTTACGAACTTTGGTGTAGTTGAACAATTTTATGCCATTTATATTAAATCACCGTGTTCTTTCCGCTTGTCATTTTGTAGCTTATTCTTTTCCCTTTTGTCATACCTTTTATGTGACAAGCTCCAGCTTAATACATTTTTTTGGCAGTTACATACTTAATCTTCCCAGTTCTTGCAGATACCAGCACAACAATGTGCTTCAGAAGCTATTAGAGTTGATGAATCCGAGACCAATCATTGATCTTTGCTGGGGACTGGAAGGTGCTGAGCCCTGGCTGGACGGATGGCTGGGGAGTTAGGAAGAAAATTTTGGCAGATAGAGAAAACTGTATCACAATAGGACTCTGCTCATCTGACCAGGTTTGGTAGAACCAGTTCTTCTTCCTGTGCACTCATAAAACATTCTCAGTTCACTGGGTGAATATGATCAAGGTATAATGGCATGAAGAGCTGGCTATAGCATTCTGCTGCTGTGGGGTTGATACGATGCAGGAAGGATACAGGGCAATTTTTTAACACATGCAGATTGTAAATGCAAATAATGGGATAAACAAATGTTGTAGAACTCTTTAAGCTGATACCCTGCATGAAGCCAATTAGGTATGTTTGTGGTATGCCTCATTCTTAACACAGTAGACTACTGTGATACATAAATCTATCAGAAGAAGAAAACCCTGCCTATTGCAAATGTACTCGTGAGGACAAAGAACAGAGATTGATAAGAATTTAAGTGTTTTGTTGCTTAGTGGCATTATCAACGCAGTCATCTTGGCATCGTAAGAGCCTACTGCTACAGATTTCAGGAGCTATATCTTTGCTAAGAGGTCAAAAGCATTTCTGAAGCGCACAAAGGATCTATGACCTCATAGTAGGCAAGCCACCTGGATGCTTTTTATTTCAGAAAAAAAAATAGGCAAAAAAAGAGAGCAAAGATTTACTTATGGCCAATTTCACAGCCTGCAATCAATTTACAGGTCACTAGGAGACTTTCAGGCAAAAGCATAACATATGTCTAACAGGCTCAAAGTAAGAGGCTATCTAGAAAATTGGATTTAAATAATAAGGAAATTATTTAAAGCACTAAAATTCAGAAAGCAGAGCCTTTCATAACCTGTTACTGAACTTTCAAGAGTTTTCATGATTTTTTCTCCCACTAATGGTGCTTTTCAGCTTGAAAGCTAATTTTAAGCAAAACTAAGGACAGTCTTTGTTAGTTGCAAAGTGTGATGACCTTTCTGTACCTAGGTAAATAAAGTGTTAAATAACTAACCCCCTTTATTTTGTGTCACCTATTTTTATACAGCTGGCTATAGTACAGTTACAGTAGCCAACAGCTTGTTTTGGTCACAGCTGCACCCATGGCACTCAAACATGCAAATGGATGTTCTCTACCGTGCTGGTTTGGTTCTTTATCTCAACCTACGAGTTTTGTCTTATTCTCTCCCTGATCCCACTGTGGGGAAAGTGCAAAGGGAAGAAACTGCGTTGGGCTTTAGTTGCCGCAACATCAACAAATGTCAGTTCACAATGTCACGAATTAAATTATATTTAATTTAGATGAAATTAAATGATGTTTAAAACTACAACTTAGAATCAGAATGTTCATCTGATGATCGGACTCAGTTTGTCCAACAGTTCTGACACTGAGCCAATACTGTTAAAGATAATGCTTTGAGCCTGTTAGGAAAAATTCCTGGAGGGTGAAGCTCTGTGGTGCTGATGGTCCCATCAGGCTGCATGTAATGAAGGCCTCAATTTATTGTTTTTCTATGGTTTTCTATTCTCCTTGGTCATCTGCTGATGAAACCTGATAAGCACCTTGTTACAGAGAATTACTCATTTACCTAGTATTCGCCGGACACCACTATTGTGCACCATGCAGGAACCTCTTTGCAGAGAGAAAACAGCCAGACTTTCTTTAAGAGACCATAATTTTCCTCCCATGCATTGGCTGAGAGAACAATGGAGATCTCATTTTATCCTGCAGTCACGCTCATCAGCCCTCCCCTTGCTTTTCTTTTCCAGCAAGGAACCAAAGAGGATTGCGGTCTTTCCCTCTCGCAGAAAGAAGGGGCATGCAGCACCCGGGATTGCTGGTGCTGGGCTTCAGAGCTCGCTGCACCAGGGGTTCAGGGGGTATTATTCAAAACAGAGTTCTCCCGCCCTTAAAGCTCAGTCTACAAAGTTCATAGTGATTGTCATTGTCAGCAGTATTTCCTGCCTGGCTAAAGGTCTGAGTGAAGGAAACACCTCAACCAAAGGAAGAGAACACACTGAACACCCTCAGTGACTGAGGGACACGCTGGTCTCTAGCAGACTATCAAGTCTTTGCCTGTCCCTCACAGCCTACTGATTACCCAGGGTGAAGTTAGTGTAAATCAGTTGAAAATGGGCTGCTCACATGTTACTGCTGTTTCCACCCACACAGTCCCAGCGCTGCCACATGCCCCACAGCAGCACACAGACACACAGGCGGTTGGGCAGTGGTGCTGCAGGGAGGGACTGGGGGTCTGTGAGACCTGTGGCTGAGAAGACACCGTTTCTCTATCAAGATGTGCAAATAGCTTTCAAAGATGTCTTACAGTATCTGGTCTTATTTTGGAGGTTCTCTCTGTTGCCTTAGTGTGTCATTCCCTCAGGTCTAGCTCGTGAGGGCTCACTAACAAGACTGCGTGTTACCTTCTGTACACATATGGTACATACCTACGGCCAGAGCAGAAACACCTCTTATAGAGCAGTACCAGAAGTAGCCATCAGCTGTCTCATACCCATCCTAGGCTGGATCTGCATGTAGGAGAAGACTTCAGTGATCTGCTCACTCCTGGCTGCAGGCATCATCCCCTGATGGACTCAGAGAAAGCTGGGACCCAAAAAGTCTAAACGGTGCGGAAAAACATCTACGTTACATAGCAGCCTGTAGGCCCCCATCTTTCAGACAGGGTATCATTTAAAATCATAAAAAACCCCAGCAAAACAGCTAGTGGAGGGTTGTGCCACATTCCCTTCTATCAAGCCTTGGGCTTCCAGCCAATTACGCCATCCTTCCAAGACAAAACACATATACCTTCTGTCTTTCTTCGGATGTTGACTCAGAAACTCCCTCTTTCAGCAGCTCCTTAGAATAAAGGAACAAAGTATTTATGATTAGCTCTTGTGCAAGAAGACCCTGTGGTACAGGATGTAAGACCAACACGATTTGGGTTTGGGAGTGACAGAAATTATGAGCCATACGGAACGCGTGGCTCACGGACACAGGGACAGTGAGACAGGAAATACTGGAAACTGCTCCCAATAAGAGACATGGAATGAAAGGCAGAATCTTTTCACAATTCAAAACCATAACACAAAACCCCCCAGCAAAGCAGGCATCGACTCCTAAACAAGGATTTGAAGACATAAGGAAGATAACAACTTTAGAAAAGAAAAGCGAGCCCAGTGACTGTCAGATTAATTGAACACAGTGTCAGGAAAGATTGCTTTGTGAAATGCTGCTTCTTAAGGCATTACAAAGTCAGAAAGACATCAAAACCATTGATTGGCAGCAAAGGGGAAACTGAAACCACAAGTGATCAATAAGGCAGCTGCCAGGAGGTGGGGGTGACACGTCTGTGCATGAAGCACTGCGTGGAGCTTGAAGTGGCTAAGTAATAGGACTGGGACCAAACCATTGATCAAAATTATTTTTATGTTGCAGAGGGTCTTGGAAGTACACCTTCTGGCATTTGAATCCATTTAATAAAAACCCTGCTATTATTTGTGCCTGCTTAGCATGACTGCTCGCAGCCTCTGGAAGCCTTAAAGGCTAAAGTCATTAGCTATTTATTACAGGAGAAGTTGGGATCTCCTGACACCACCAATTAATTCAGGCGTATTGTTAGCAGTGGGAAGTGCTGGTAAATCATATCTTTGTTGCCAAAGTACTAATGAACTACTTGGTACATGTTTCAACTGGATACAGGTGCCAGCCAGGCCTCTGCCCCAGCACCAGCACAAGAACCTGAGCGCTTTCTCCAAGGCTTCGTCTTTGCTTGGGTTCCCCACTCCCACCTTTGTTGCTCACCAGGATGGCTCAGGAGGACCCGGGACTCCAGCGTGTCGCTGCCAGAAGATGTGCAGGGCAGGGGGCTGCTGCTGAGCCCGGCTCAAGGCCAGGGCGAGTTACGGAATGGGCACCCTGCACCCGCAGCGAGCTCTGCCCCATGTGATGTATGTGCACATGATGGTTTGGTTAGCAGCGGGTGAGGTTTTGCCTTGGAGCTGCTCCCATGCAATGAACAGGAGGGTGGTCTCAGCACTTCTGGGGCTGCCTCAGGCTGTCCTGCTTTCTGCCACAGACACATCTCTTTGTCTTGCATCACTGTCCCAGGAGATCACAGAACAGAACCACAGAATCGTTTAGGTTGGAAAAGACCTTAAAGATCATCAAGGCCAACTGTTAACCTGGCACTGCCAAGCCCACCATTAAACCCTGTCCCTAAGCACCACGTCTTTGAAATCCCGCCAGGGATGGTGAGTCCAACCACTTCTCTGGGCAGCCTGTCCAAATGCCAGACAACCCTTTCAGTGAAGGCATTTTTCCTAATAGATGGATAGATGCTCCCACTGCCCAGACCCTTGTGGCTGTTCAAGCTCAATATTTTGCCCTATCTACCAAAGATGTGGGAAGATGATGACACCCTTCCTTCAGGAGTGGTATTTTAAATATCAAGAGACAAACCCTGCAGCCTCTCCTCTCCCAGGATGTCCTCCCCAATGTTTCACTAGGCAGCATCCTAGTTCACCCTGTCATTGCTCAGAGGATTTCCCAATCAATGACCATTCCTGTAGCTCTCCTTTTGCCTGTCTTCAGTGGGGTTCTGTTTTTTTTCCTGTGTGGTTCTCCCTCCCTTTCAGATGAAGATTTAAGCCTGCTGTGAGCAGGATGGGTTTCCTTACCTGGTCCCAGGTCAGACCTGCCAGGTCTGCCTTTGTCCTTCTTTTGCAGCAGGTGGGTTGACTTGTGTTCACAGCTTGCCAGCAGGTCCATCTCTCAGGCTGTCCCCAGACGAGGGGTATTTAAGTAACATTTCTCCTGTACCATTGTTCTGAAGCGCTCTGTACCCACCTCCCTCTGCATGAAGGGGCAGCCATCCTCTCCAGGGAGGTAGGGCAGCCAAGCTGGGCAAAGGACCCTTCCCCGGGTGCCAGCCCCAGCTGCCTGACCCTGGCCATGCTATAGCATCTCCCAGCACCTGACTGGCAGGCAGGGAAGCAGCTTCCTGTCCTCCCATGATTGCACCCAGAGCAGCAAGGCAGGTGGAGGCTGCTAGTGTCTCAGTGCTGGGCTGTCACCAGGACACAATGTGAGGGCTGGAGGAGGGATGCCATGGTCAGGGACTTTGTGGGGGTCAGCAGGCTGTGCCGCTGGCAGTGCCATGTCACACTAATCACGGTCCCCAACTAATGTCCCAGGCTCCCGCTTTCTCCCAGGCAACCCAAACACTGACCTTAGAGGTATGGAAGCAGCAGCACACAAGGAGGCAGATCGAGAGTGTGTTCATGTTACAGCAATTCTGTGTCACCAAGCAATTCCAGCTGCTGACATCATTTACCCATGGCAGGTATGGCTCCAGAGCTGCGTGCTGCTTGTCTCCCCCTGCCCTGTGTCCCCGCAGCTCACCACAGAGCCAAACACACAGTACCCACAAACCCACGCCATTTCCCCACCACAGCAATGGAAGGTAAGGCAGGTGCTCAGCACAGATCTGCATGGGAGGTGGGACGTGGTGCCGCCAAGGTTTTGCTGCAGAACACTGAGCACCGATGGAGCAGTGCCCCCCCATTTCAGTGACAGCTCTTGGCTCGGATGCAGCAGGGAGTAGGGGGGCCAGTATTTGCTCCTCGGAGTGTTTGCTGCTCTACCTCCAGGACTGGAGCATCCATCCCTCCCTCCAAGTCTGCCTGTGGTAGGGATGAGTACTTCTGTGTTTCCTACCACAGGTCCAGGGTTAGTTGAGCAGCAAGTGCAATAAATTGGGTGGCAGCAGCTTGGTGGAACACCCCCCTGCTCCATCCCCTCCAGGCAGACATCCACTGATAAAACCAGAACCCGACCTAAGGGAGGACACACCTGAAGGAGCCAGCCATACAGCTCAGGCTCTGAGATCCCCTTTGCAAGGATCAACACCCCTGTCCAAAGGTAGGTGGGTGAGCAGAGCCTGGGAGAGGAGCGGTGGGGAGAGGGACAGGGGTCACCAGCAGCTCTCTGATAGCCAGAGACAGTGCAGAGAGGAACAGTGATCTCTGCTGTCAAGCGGCTGAGAGACAGGTCCCAGCTGAGTCCTGCTTGGAAGTCTGAGATCTAATTAAAGCAGGCCTTGGATCTCATCACTCCTCCTGCACGCCTGGGACAATGAAATACTGACTCGTGCATCTGTTCCGTATGCGTATTTGATGCAAATAAGGCAGAACTCTGTAAATACATCAAAAACCATACTTTATTTTATGTATAGCAATACAATTTACATATTAAATAACACTATAATAGAATGATTTGATATAGTTTTAACATAACAAAAAGAAGATTCTTCAAGTTACAAAAAACCCCCAAACAAAAAAACCAACCAAAAAAAAGAGATCTCCCTCAAAATACTCCCTCCCACCCTCTCCCCAACCAAACACCACTTTTTTTTTTTTACTGGTTTTTTTTCCTTTTTTTTTGTCCTGAATGGATCAATGAGACAAACGTATCCAGTGACTGGCTAAGTCTAATTCCTATTGCACACACTGACAATGGAATCTAAAAAAAAAAAATTAAAAATAATCCAACTTTCACAATCACTGCCCCAAAGAAATGACATGTGTGGAAATCCTTTTTTGTAGTGTTGTGATGGTGTCTCACTACCTTGACACACAGAAGGAATGGATTCACATAGCCACCACAGAACTAGGAAGGAGGTGAAACTAGAAAAAAATTAGCTTTATATGAAAATATAAAATTCTATGATTATATACCATAGATACAAAGTTCCCAGAAGATGCTTATCCAAGCAACAAAATATTTACAGTTTTAATGACTTTGCTATTTTAAAAATGAAGGAAAAGAAAACAGGAGGACACGTGGATGCTTCGGTCTTTAGAAACAATGGCTGCTTGCTAGTTTCAAATGTCCTAACAAAACAAAGACAGTCACTACCCCAAATGTTGGAGAGTTGTGACATTGTATAAAATTGACTATCTCCTCTTTTGGAGACATGTTTATTCTTAAAACTCAAGACATTTTTCTTGAAATTAATTATCCTCTGTAGAAAATGCTTCCCTTTGCAAAGAGTTAACAAAAACACTAAAAACAGTTTAACAGCTAAGACAAAGTAGAGGCCAAATCTCTTCATTACAGTTCCTTCTCTTTCTTTGTTTTTTGCATTCCTTCCCCTTTGATAAGTAAAGCCAATGCAGTTCACATTGTTAGAGTGGCAACAAAGAGAAGAGGAGCAAAGGGGTAACAATAAGAATCAAATTATGTCTGTTAAAAAAGAAGAAAAAGAAGAAAACCAATGCAGTGGATTAACAAATAGGCATTTTCCCTTCATAAAAATTCACTGGCACCATTCGAACATAAACTTAGGAACACAGGATCTGATGTCAAAAGACGTGAATTTCAGAAAGACTGCTAAATCTTTAAGACAACTACATTTTAATTTAATTAACTTAATTTCTTTAAAATTAAGTTGGTTTTGTTTTGCTGAGAATTAGTAGTGTGCATCTTTGGTAGAATTGATAACTCTTTTTTAGCGTCTAAATAAAATACATCAGCTTAAAAAACTTTTAAGGAGGAGGCAGTTGTGCTGTGTCACAAAGATTCTTCTCCTAATGCTCCAATGTATCACTCTGGGTTCAAACAATTCAAGCAGTCAGAAACTGGGAAAACAACTGAAATTGGGCGGATCCTGAAATGATTCCACTAAACCTAGAACAGACCCACAGCACAGAAACACTCACGCACAAGTAGTTTAAGGGTTTCGGATTTGTTTTCTTTTTCCTGTTCCTAAATTACCATTTGGAACCAGACACCATGAAATACTAAGGACAATTCTGTGTTACATGGTTGTTTTTAGAGGTTGGTTCTGCAGAGGAATGGATGCTTAGCCTGCATGCTGAGCAGTGCTACTGGCTCTCCTGGACCTGCCTACTGATGCTAAGGCCATGTACAGGAGGGTTTGTAGGGTGGGGCCTTGGGCTAAGACTCTCACCTATTTTATAAGTTAAGATGAACCAGCAGCTTTCCAAGGACTCACTCCTTCCCTCCTGGAAAGCTTGGCTGCTCTTACGGGCACAACACACAGAAGTCTCTCATCCCGTGACACAGTCTGCAGGCACAGTACACACCCCAGACATGGGGAAAAGAATACTTTCTAAATGTAGCCATGTGTTCTTCAGTCCTTTATTACCTTATTTCTCAGGGCTGGTGCTGAGGGCCGCATTTTATATTGATGGGATATACTCAGGTTCCCTTAATATCATCTGGGAACTGCTGATGCTCAAAAGCCATCCTGACTGAATGCCAAGAAGAGGTCACAGCAGGAGGGTGACGTGGCAAAAGGGTAGGATGCACAGAGTGGGACTTTGGCCTGAGGCTTAGGAAAGCATCTCAGTGGGGCTTTAGGAGCGCAATCTCTGAGCACCTCTCTTCTCCTGCCAGTCCCGCTCCATCCCAGGGAAAGGGTGCAAATCCACATAAAAGAGCAGAACTGCAGCTGCTTACAGCAGGACAGATTTGGCTCTTCTGCACTCTTAATCCTAACCTTCACAAGCAATTCCAACTTCAGCCACTTCAAGCCTAACGCATCGCTACCATCTCCCAGCGCTCGGACTGTCAGCACAGCCCTGAACACACAGCTTGAGCCCCCTTAAGACAAAATCCACAGAGAACTCGCGCAGAACATCAGTGTAAATTATTTCCCCATGGATTAAAATCCCAAGCAAGTACTTCACGTGTGGGGAGATGCCAATGCAAACACATGGATTTCCACAGCATCTACCGAACTTTAACCCCCACAGCCTCCTTTCCCTGATGCTTAAAACTTGTGAAGAGGTAAGGGATTACACCAAGGGTGTTCAGGCAGCGTGTCACGAACCATGGTTATCTTCCATCGTGCCAGGGAAATGAAAAGTAATCAGCGGAAAGTACTGAGCAAATCCAACCCTCTCGATGCCTGCAGTAATCTTTCTGTCACTTAGCCCTTGTCAGGGTTTGAATTCTTAATTTCTCCCTACACCTCCCCAGGAACTTAAATACTTTGGATTGAGCTGATCAACTCATCAGGGTCCCTCTGTGCCACCATTGGGAATGCCTGGGGCCGGGGGGGGGTCTCTGCAGCCTCCAGTGCTGATGCACACTGGCCAGCAGATTGCTCCACAAAACCTCCCAGCCCTTGCAGGCTGGAAAATTTACTTTAACAATTCTCATTACTGGGCTGTAGCAACTGGACAGCCAGTCATAACTCCCACCAGACATTAACTGATGCCCGCCTTGGGGCTGGGTTGTCCCAGTGCAAAGGGGATGTGAACTGCGAAGCGTTCTTGGAACATTTTGCACATTTTTGATTTGGACTGGCTATTGCTGGACCTGGGATTTCCCTTCTGAACCCATGGATGTATTCCACTGCTCAGCACTAGCTGGGATCAGGATCACGTGCAGGGAGGGATTCAAGAGACTGCCAAGCAAAAAGTAACTATGTAAAAGGTTGCCGATGAAGTCTTAAAAACTTGAGTGTGGAATTAATCAAGTGTACTAGGCAATCTTCCCCTTACCAGAAAGGCCAGATGTTAGTTAGCACATACCAGTATGCACAGCTCCCCTGCTCAGTGGGGCTGTACCAGCCTGTTACTTCGCGGGGCTCTGGACCAAAACACCTCCTCTTGGGCTCATTTTGAGCAGCTCACTTTCAGCCTCCTTGCATGTGAAAATGTGCAGAACCTTCCTCTTCGCTAAGCTTCCTCCCTGCCCTCCCCTCCAACAAAAGAAGCGGGGGGAGGTTTGCCTTGCCAAGTGTCTATTTCAGCAAGAGTGGACTGGCAGAAATTGATAGGTTTACATTTAAATGAAAATAATAATAATAATAATAATAATAATAATAATAAAAAAATTAAAAATGCGGTAACATTTTGACAAGTCCTGAAAAATTCTGATGCGTTTTGTGCAGTTGAACTTTAAAAGCAAAGAAACTAATGCTGGATATGAGGGATAGCGCCCTTAACTGTTCACCAAATGTCAGGATGGTCCAAAGGACGTGTTTCCTTTTCAAGGCAGATTCAGTAACTCCTCCCTACTCAGCCAAGCTACGAAGAACACCATTAGCTTTCATCTCCAGGAAAATGAAGTCTGCGCTTACTTTGTTCAGTAAGGGATGGACCTTGCTGAATCACGACCAAATACAAAGGAAGAGGGAGCCAGTGAGGATGTACAGTTAAATGCTCCAAACAAGAATTCAATTATTTATATAATCTGGGGGAAACCATTTCGTGGGTGTGGGAGGGGAAACACAATCGGCTAGGTTTGCGCTAAAGAATTAGTTTGGCAAAAAAAAGAGGGAGAATGTAACTTTATAGGTAGTTTTTTTATTAGTTTGCTTCACCAGTAAATATGGATCAGTACTTTATGTTTTAGCACTAAAGTATGAAAATTACACACCTGTAAAAATGGCATCTAACAGTTATGAAATTAAGAAACGCCTGTCATCATGTAACATACCATTAGGTGTGAGGTCATATTCAAGAAATAGTAAGGAAATTAATGTGTTTAAAATATTGAATAGCTTAGTAATGTAAAATATTGCTACCTTCAATATATCTGAAAACAGGTCTGCTTTTAGGTTGTAGGAGAGTTCTCACTGGGTCAGCTCTGACGAGAATAAAACCCAAACACTTTCCCATCACAGGGCTGGTTAAAAACTAAAATCAACATTTTTTTTCTGAATACATGGGGAAACTTTGAAACTGCAAATCCAAATCCTGTCGCTGCGTCCCACAAATGAATCGCATCTAAGTTAAACTTAGGTTGCACGTAATTTATATATTCCATGTGAAGCAAGTCTTAGGCCTGCAAGTGTACAAACCAGCGCTTTGAAACAATACAGAGAGCATTGTTTCAGCTCCACAAGGCTATTACACCCTCACTAATAATCACCTGCCACGTTTTGTCAAGAAAGGATGAACACTGCTCATCCACTCCACTGGAATGCAGAATACCGTTACCAAAACTGTGACGTGATCCTTGAAATAATAAATATGGTATGAAGTGGTACAGTATCTGTCGTAGAAAGACTCCGCCTGGCCTAGCATTCAAGATTTAAGATTTGAGGGTCACTGTAGTCAGCAAAACTTCACTGCATTTAAACAAAACAGAAAAAGCGTATGTTTGTTGTCATGGAATGTCACATCAGGGCTTGTCTTGTATTAGAATATTATAGGCAGTAACACTGATCATATAGTGCAAACTAGATAAAATTGCGTTTCACTGTGTGAAATAAACAGAGGTGCGAATGCTCAGTAGGATACCATTAAGACATAAAATGGCAAAAAATAAATATCAAAACTTTTATCAGTGTAAAAAAGTAATTGGGTTATTGTATAACCTAGAGTCTGGCAAAAAAGGCCTCAAAAAAGTTCACTCAGTCTTCAGAAGTTCTACAAATTAAGTGCCTTTTCAGGTTTCCAATTAGACAAGAGACTCCATGCTTTCTGCCGGATCAGATTCATCACTGGCCATCACAGCACCATTTTTGTCCAGTGTCATGGGACCATTTCCATTTTCCTTAGTGCTGACCAAGCTTAGCATTGCCTTATAAAGAAACTGGTACTGTTCCTGGAAAAAAAAGAACACGTTATTTCAATCCTTTCGTGAGTGGCACTTAAATCTGGCATTTCTGGAGAAGGCCATGGATATTCATACAGCAAAGAAAGAGACAGAGCACAATTACATCTGTTAGTCTAGCTTAACCTTGTCAACCCCAAATTCCCATTCTAGGTAGATTATATTATTCCTGATATACTTTTAAAGGCTCCAGGAGGGCAGGACAACAGCTGAGCCCACAGCTTGGCCCCAGGTTGGGTTGTCCCCTTGTACCTCATATGCACACCAAGCCAAGGGGGCTGCTCTCACTGAACGCTGAGCGCAGAGCCCCTCTGTTGAGGTTGAAGCTTTACCTATCCGCAGCTCTACCCGCCCTGCAGATCACAACGAACCTGGCTGGAACAGCAGAGCTCAGCTTACAGGGCTGGCAGAGGGACAGTGACGAGCTGAAAGCTCTGTCTCTGCTATGGCTGCCTGCACAGTGGGCCCTGACTGCGTGAGAAGTCAGTCCTGCTGCACAGCAGAGACTTAGAGTGTGGGTTTGAGGTTCATAAAAAAGACAACTACACAAAACCAAGCCCAAGCACTAATTCTGCTCAGCAGCAGATGCAGTAGGGCTTGATAAGGTACAGAATGTGTGTTTTACTTCATGCTTTTGGTCTCAGATGAAAACCTTGCATACTATCCATTCACATTGCATTTAAAGACTTACGATGTCTGTAAATACTCCAGGCCGCATAAGATTTATCATCTTTGCCACCTGGAAAACATCGACAGCATTTTCATTCTCCAGCTGCTGGGACAGAGTGGTAAGGGCACAGAGCGTTCCCGCTGACACAGCGCCGTACCTAAAATACCACAACAAAATGTTACTCAGAAACAAACCCAGGCAGCCACACAGAGCTGTGGAAATGTTGATTATAAAATCTTATTTGATTACTGTAATTCATCTTTGTATCTATTAAATGCTCGTTTTATACTGGGCTCATTTTTATCCACTTTAATTTATAGAAGGAATCTGATGGTACACCAGTCAGCTCAGGATATCTGCAGTATTCAGTATGAAGAACTGTATCAGCAGAAGAACGTGAGTCAGTTAAAGATTCCCAGCCTGGAGACTCTAACACTCCAATCAGTTCTCACATGCCATGTGCACTGAAAGCATCTGCATTAAAACCCAGCGTATTTTAAATTCATTAGTGGGAGCTCAAGCAAAACATAAACGAATAGAAAGAAATGAGACTTTGCCTCTTCCTCCACATCTGACAATTACATAAAACTAACACGGATATGAGGTGCTCACAGGTAAATGGGGCACATCTCAAAGTCTTCCTTAGGTCTGATTCATAGGTGAAACGCAACATCCCCGAGTTGGGTACCCAAGAGACATTATGGATTCTGAAGAGTTGAGCTGTGCTGTCATTTAGTAAGAACCCAAGCAATGGTTATTCACTAGAAGCACGGATCAATGTGCCCTTGAGATACCGGTCAGGTGGAAACCTTACGGCTGCTACATCCATGGGCATCCTCAAATTGCGTGTGCGGGGCATGGGATAAAGGATCCTAAGCAACAGGGGTTCATAGCTGCTTCTGAGGACCCTCTGCTATCTTCTGCTCTCTCGGTACTCAGAAGATTGAAATTCTGTCCTGGCTTTTCTCTGTGACTTTGAGAGTCTGTGTCTCCACGTCCCTGTCTGTGAAAGGGGACATTGGTGCTAACTTGCTCTGTAAACTGTCTGGAGGGCTGTACATGAGAACTTAAATCATCGGCAAGTACTGCAATGCCATCTGGCATCATAAGATTACCACTAGGAATTTTAAAAACTTTCCTGTGGAAATCAAGACATATGCTGACTTAATTTTGTATGATTTTTGCAAACTCAATTTGCCTAGAAATGGGAAACAGAAATCAGATCACAATAGATCTGCTATATTTGACAGAAAGCGTATAGAAGTAGCAGAGCTTCTGCAGAACTACATAGATGGCTGTGACAGATCATCTACAGGGACAGTGGACAAAGTGGGCAATGCTTGTGCCTGATGGGACACAACTAAACCCCTTTGAGGGTCTAATGACCTAGTTTTCCCTTGGGCAGTAACCTCCAGCTCCCGACAATCCAAAGGCTTTTCTCTCAGAAAATTCTGCAGCAAATCTTTATCTAGTTGCCTACATATGGGCAGTTATATTTAAAAATCTTGTCAACTGCCTTGAGTTGAAATTTCTGAACTACTTTGAAATGCTGTTACCAAGTTCATCCCACCAAGTACTTCCTAAATACCACATGCATTTAGTAGCTACAAATTCATATATTTGGAATTAATCTGCAGTTGTAATTATTAGTGGATTATGTGATATAGTTGTTGCATGTAGCAAAGGGAAATTTTCATTTTCAGCTACATTTGCTCAGGCTCCAATGAAAAGCAGAATCCACATTATGTATTAGGCATAAAAATAAAATCATTGAATATGACAAATAAAGCAAAAAAGCAATTTACAGAAAGAATGACTCAGCACTGTTAGGAATGGGAGTTTGATTTTTTTTTTTTTTGGTCTAGCATGAAATGCCCAAATCAATAATGGTTCTAATTTTGTAAAACATAATCTTAAATACTGCAAGAGTAGCAAAACCTCACTTCAGACTACCCAAAGCATGAATATTAAAACTAGCCTGGAATTAATCAGTGCTGGCAAAAGGCAACAGAGCTTACACTGTGCATTAGCGAGGCAGGGGACGGTGGGAGAAAAACTACTTGCTGCAGCCCAAGGCACCATTTGTGGGAGTCAGTTGGGAAAAAACCTGTTGCAGCAGCAACACATGGATGTGAAGGGAAAGCTCCTTCAGTAATGGCAAATACCAGCGTGTGACATCAGCACAAAGGCTGCTCTGAAGTCACCAGAGAAATGGCAATAACGTTTCTGCACAGACGATGAAGATTTCCAAGACTGTGCCACTAACTCTGTTTGGTAGGATCTAAAGGGTCTAAAGGACTTGAGCATGGGGGGCTGAGGTGCAGCAGTTGTTTACACTGGCTCATATTTGCTCTGAGGGCAACGCAAGCAGTGACAGAAATTGGGCTTGCTTGGGATTTTAATGGCTGAATCATTCTGGGAAGCACTCAGCCCACATGGGAACCTCCATGTCCCTCCAAGGACACCCTGTTAGACCCAGGCTCCAGCTTCACTATAATGGCATTTTGCAGCTCCATAATATGTGCAAAATAACAACAAGCACTGCAATATTTAGCAGCCTTTATAGCTGGGCATTCGAGCAGAGCTGGCAAGACAATGCTCACCACTGCACTACAAAAGAGACAAGTGTTGGGGCATGCTGGCCTTGCATTAGTGGGCTCCCAACCCCACCTGGCACCGTATGGGCCCCTTGGAGTTTTGGGGGAAGCAGAAGGAGGAAAAATAAATTTGCTGTCAGAAAATCTAGGCCCTTTGTCACAGGATATTCCTGCTGGTCATGCTGAGATGGAGCTGAGCTGAGCTTCTCCTGTCTTACACAACACATTAAACTCGAGCCGTTAAGACAGGAACCCAGGGCTGTTTTGAAACTGGTTTCCATAAGCCCATATTGGGCTGCTTGGAGCCTTACCTAAACCAGGGCTCTTCTGGGCTCCAAAAGCAGTTTGTAGGATTTGTTTGGGATACTTCCAGCTGCAGAAGAACTCAAAATTCTTACAAAATAAACACAGCCTCACTTTCTGAGTCTACCTAAAATTATGACCGATGCAAAAAAACTACACTAAGCAAAATATATTTGGCCTCAGACACCAACTGAAAACTCATCCCTGGAAGGTTAAACATTTTGATCCTGTTCTCTAGACCCACTAAACCCCATCAACTGCACGCAAGAATGGATATCAGTCCTGACAGGTATCCTGTAGCTGAGTAACTCCTTGTACAACCTGCACATTAAATGGGAGAAAAGAGATGACATACTCATCATGAACTATGGTGGGGCCATCCCTCGTTAAGGCCTCTTCCTTGATTACATTGATAAGTTCAAAGGTACTGCTTATGGGTGCATCTGGGTTTGGCCATTTAGGACACTGAAAGTGGCGGACTTCCAGCACGTAGTCATCCTGCAATGAAAAACCAGCCTGGGCATTAGCTGCTTGAGCTTCACATTTATCCACTAAGGAGGGAAGAACCTCTCCACAAACTGGAGATACCTTCTTCCAAACAGTTTATATAGAAAGCACATGACAGACACAAAGCTCTAGCATCTCTGTAACAGTGAATGCCACAAAATAATACAACTTTAACAAAATGTTTAATTGATAAAAGACTTTGTATTTGAATTCTGGGCTTACATCCATACAAACCTTCTCTCAGAGCCCTTATAGCTCTAAAGTTAAACAAGAGAAGAGCAACCAAGGAATTAAAATTCAGTATCTTGTAGCAAAATCTAGCTGCAATCCAGATAGCAAAGCAGAGAAAAGAAATGTACTTAAGTAAAACCCCTTAATTAAGATCCCCCCCCCCCCGACAATTAAACTCTAAATACTGAATTTTATAAGCAGAAAAAGGACAATAAACCTTGGTATACTTTACAACAAATAATTCCATCTACTTGTGTGACTTCAAAGTCTTTACTTTCAAAGAAGACATACAATTAATAATACGGTCTCAGTAGCTAGAGGAATCTACCTGGACATAGAAGATATGAGAGGGAGAAGGAGCCAAGGAGAATACCCTTCCCCTGTGAGCAACAGGCATGCACATGTGTTTACAAGTAAACCCTTTCCAAAACCATTTCCAAACTCCTCTTCTTCCATATTTAAATGACATTAGTAACATTTTGGGGAAAAGCCAAGACCCACATTTGGAGGTTTATTTTACCTGGGTAGCTTCGAGGATAAAGTCATGGATGATAATCTGCTCTTCGTTAGAGAGGCACAGTCTGTCTTTGCTGATAAGGGTCACAGTAAAAGCCTCACAGTTCATGGATTCCTCACGACTTGGCCAGTACACAAACTCATCCTCTGCCTGGAGGAATGAAACAACACACTACTGCAACCTTTCAGATACCTTGTGTGTGTGACTGAAAAATCCAGTGGATCAAAA
Organism: Porphyrio hochstetteri; assembly: GCA_020800305.1. Taxonomy (NCBI): domain Eukaryota; kingdom Metazoa; phylum Chordata; class Aves; order Gruiformes; family Rallidae; genus Porphyrio; species Porphyrio hochstetteri. The sequence continues at coordinate 9,975,532 of CM036916.1, read as the reverse complement.
AATTGGTTTGATAAATAGAGATGATCAGGAGTTGACCTTTAAAAAACAATTCTGTCTAAAACAGATTTACTATTACAGTAGGCAGTAAGCCTCCCAGATCCTTCTTTTGTATGTCTAAACAGGTAATGTCTGTTTTTTAATTGGTTTCATAGGGAAATGGTTACCTTAGCTCACTCATACATAACCTTTGTATTGTATCCTAGGCTTTAATACCTTCTGCCTACGCAGTTTTCCATGGAAGTCAGATATGTGTTTAGAAAAAAATCTCGTTGACCTTTAAACATTAATTCCTTATATTTTAAAATTCTGTTTATTGTGGTCTATTCCAAAACTCAAGGTCTGTGGATCAGGTCTGGGTAGAGGACTGGTGGATACTTGTGTAGGGCTTGAATTTTTAGGAGCAAGGGAAGGAGTAAGGGAGAAGGAAGAAACCCAAATGCTCTCTTCCTGGAAAAAAACACTGGCTGAACTTCATGTGCTTTCTCCAACAAAACTCCTCTACTGAAAGGATGCTATAAAATCTCATGGACACGACGAACGGTGGAAGCAGCTCAGTGCTGAATGGCCTTACTAACAGGGTGTAGGCAAGAAACCCTCAAAGCTATTTTTTAAAAAATAGCTGTGCATTCCTGATTCACCACAGAGAAAAATCAGGCTCTGTAGCCACATACATGCAAACCTTGTTTCTCCTCCTAGCTTCAGAAGCCTACCGTCCCTGGAGCGTGAGCACAGAAGCCACCCGTGGCACTACACACCTGCATCTCTGAACAACCTGAGCTCTACTTGTGAGAAAACAAGAGCTATGAACCCACTTGTGCTGCTGTGGCCATGAGCGTGTCTCTAACCTCAGATCTTTCTGTGGGCCTGGAGCCTTTGCGCAAGATACTGTTGAGATTTGGGCCTTAAATGTTTATTGTGAAAATGAGACGTAGGGTTTTAATTCCTCTGAGTGTTTGAGAATTCTGCCCTCAATGTGCAGAGGCCAACGAGCAGTGTAATGCTGCTGAAGGCCAGGGAGGGGACCCGTCCTGCCAAGTGACAGCTCCTTGTGCAGCAGTAGCATGCTAAATTATCATCTTCTCCTTTGGCACTACACATGCAGCACCATGGCACTGTCTCAGTCCTGTGTCACCCCTCCTTGTCAGCCAACAACCTGCCCCAAACACTCTCTCAGGGGTGCTGCTGTCCAACCTTCACCCCGGGAATAGGCAGAAAGCAGAGACTGGGTGTCCTTGTAAAGGCTGTGGCCAAGCCCAGTATTCCTCCTTTACCCTTTAATCACTCTTGTTCTGCAGAGCTATTTCATGTACTTATAAAGACAAGATCAGCCTCTTCATTTCCACCTGACACACTTTCATTTCATTAGTGCTTTCTGATTTGATCGGCTTTCTCTGAACACTCTCTGCCTTGCGGTGCCTGCCATCCCTTTCATCGCGCCGCTCACGGGAAGCGTATTGACTGCCGCCTCTTTAGTAGCCCCTCACGACTGCTATTTTCCTGCTGTAATGGAGGTGGTTTCTCTCCCACTCTCAGCTACAATCATCTATTCGCCTCAGCGATGCGTGCATGAAGAAAGGAACCGTTTAGTTCTTAATCCTTTCCAACGCGCCCTCTCGAGACGTGCTAGTAAATCTGGAAGTAATGATTAGCACTTCACCTGTGCCTCCTCCTCCTTCTCCCTGTGTCTGCCTCATTATTTCCACTTAAATTAACATACATGTTTGCTTTTTTACTTTCATCCAAAATAGCACTTGTAACCTTGCCCTGCTGGAGTCTTGCATGGCCTGAGCCTTAAGTCCCTGGGCAAACACACAGCTATCCTGCTGTCCCTGCTTCGTATTTCTGCTCCTCTTAAAGACCTCACTGGTGGCCCTGGCCACCCAGGAACTTCGGTGTCCTGCATCCTGCCAGCCAGGCAGCCCTCAGTAGCTTCGCAGAGGTTGTCACCACTGGCATGCTGCCTGCAAGCACTGGGGTCCGTCCAGTTCAGAACATCTTTCCCCAGGGTGAGGGCAGAAGGGGAGAGCAAAAAACACACCCCACATCTCAGAATGTGTCTTTTTGAAGCTTGCGGTAAAGTTTGAGAAGGTGGCTCAAAATTTGTCTTGCTTTTGACCAGAAAACAGCTGGAGTGGGTAACTATGTGACCTGCCGGGCTAAGTGACTGCGGCACCACGCGGGGAGGGACGCGTTGGACTCACCAGGCTCTGGTTGTCTGGCAGCATGACGATGATCTGTGCGTTGTGATCCCAGATCATTCGCCAGAAATCTTTAGTGGTGTGTGGCAGCGGATGTTGGGTTATGATGAACTCGTTACTTCTGTAGTAGCCCTTTTGCAGCAAAACAGACCGCTTGGTTATTTATGGCCTTTGATGCTTTTAAAGCATTAATTTAATCTTTGGGGACACATAATGACCCTATTTCATTTTATTTCACAATATTTTCACACAGACTATAATTTTATAACTCTGCAGAGCCCCCGTTGTTTTCATTTACTCTAAATCCCAGAATTTACTTGACTGTATCTCATGGAAACACACATTCCATCTAAACCCATCTTGTATTTAATTTTTTTAGGCAACAATCTTTAATAAAACACAGTTAATAGCTTGACATTATGGGGAAGGTGTTAAAATCTCATCTGTTAATACACAGCCATTACATACGGAATTAAGACAATTACAGGCATCTGGTATTTAGCACCTTAGAATTGATTTTACTTTGTAATTAGGTGTTGGCTTCCTTACCATGATATAAGAGGCATTAATGTAATCTGTTCCTTTCATTCCAGGCAGCGGTGCCAAGCCCACTCTAGCACGCTCAGCTATAAGATTTAAAAAGAAAAAAAATATCACAGCCTGGTCATGGCACAATGCAGAAAGTAAGAATTTCTCAGACGTTAACAAACCAAACACTGTGCAGCTCCCATCTCCCGCAGGAGCAGGCCAGCACTTTAACTGCGTTAAAGCATTGCCTGCTAACACAGGATATAAAAGAGAATGTTGCACAATATTCCCACAAGGACAAAGTAATTTCAGGAATCAAATTTTACTATAGTAAAGATTTTCACAGCAGGCTGAATTACCAAATAACAGTATATGCAGTGATAACAGGGGATTTCAGGTAATTCTTGACTGTAGCGTTCCATTTGTCTCCAGCAGCACACAAACCCAGCTGATTTATTTTGTTTTCCCTACCACTCCATAGCACTACCATCACTCACTCCTCCCGGTCGGAGGGTGACGTTACCTCCAGAGACAAACCCTTCCCTGTTGGGTTACCACCCAGCAGAGTGAGTGTGAGTCTGTGCGTGTGGGTGTTGTTCAGGAGATCTACACTCTTCTATGTCTGAGGGCTGGGTTCATCAGCAACATCCTCAGACCAACCGACAGGCTCCAAGCTGAAATCAATGTGGCTGTGTGACACGAAGTGCCAAGTCATGTAGGCTATTTCTGCCCTGTTCACACTTGTTTTTAAGATATATCCTGATGACTTCCCTTTTTGTTAACAGATTTCATGATGGACCATATCTGTGCCATTATTCCTTTGTGCTAGCTCGGCTAGCACCTGTCCCTTATGCCCTGTGCTCTGGGTACCGTGCTGGGAATGATGCTGTGCCCACGCCTGGTCCGGTGTGACTTCGTACCGCCTGGCACCCACACACAGACTGTGTATCAGTGACCCCAAAACTGTGGCCTCTGGCACCAAACACCCTCAAGTCTGGGGAAGCCTTAGGGGAATCAACTTTTTAAAAGGATAGATAATGGTAGGACAAGGGGGAATGGATTGAAGCTAAAGGAAGGAAGGTTTAAATTAGATATTAGGGGGAAGTTTTTTACAGACAGAGTGGTGAGGTGCTGGAATGGGCTGCCCAGAGAGGTGGTGGATGCCCCATCCCTGGAGGTGTTCAAGGCCAGGTTGGATGGGGTCCTGGGCAACCCTGTGTAGATCCAGGCCTGGAGGTTGGTGGCCCTGCCTGTGGCAGAGGGGTTGGAACTCTGTGATCCTTGGGGTCCCTTCCAACCCAGACCATTCTATGATTCTACGATTCTAAGGCTCATGTGCAGAAACTGAGCATAGTAGCTTGAATTAGGAACAACTTGTGCCAATCACACCCGGAGACCTCACCTGAGCTGGGAGCGGTATCACAGCAATTCCCTCAGTATTCCACAGATTTATCCCCTACCTAACTATTCAAATTCTTAAGCACTTCAAATTAATGTTTCACTTGGACAGTATATCTGGCTGACTCTGTAACTATTTTCTTTTGTTCAGTCAGGGTAATTCTGAAAGACAAGACAGCTTGGTCTGAACAAAAGATTACATTTCTCCTTCCTCGTGGCTATGCCTTTTCATGCATAACACTGGGAGAATTCAGTATAAAAAGTTATGCTAGGCAGTAATCAAACTGAAGATGTGATCTTACACGGCACGACTGATGAGTTCCTGTTCTTCTCTTTGTTGCAGTCTTTCTGAGCGCTGAAGCATTCCACGTATTTTGCATTACACTGTGTAACCAGCTGAAAGAGAATAAAGTAGTAAGTCAGTCCTCATAGCACTCTAAATGAAGAGAGAAGGTTTCTTTGCCAACTCCTGCGAAGATGCATCAGTAGAAGAATAAATTGCATTGTTAAACTTGTTTAAAGTACTCAAGATGCCAATGGAAATCATCCTTTTCATACAACATGTTTAATGGATAAAAAGATCTCTGCAGCTCTCAGCTTCGAAACATCCTGAAAATGAAGTTCCATCAAAATGTGTTTTCACAGAACACTACATTTAGTTATCTTTGAGAATATATTTCAAAGACTTGCAGATATGTTCAGTCAGAAGCAGGTCTCGGTGAAGAAAAGCTAGCAAGATAGCACAACAACAAAACTTTTATGTTTTCTTCTAAAATAAAAGCCAGATCATTCCTGCAAAATGCCTTTTACTGCGAGGCCTTGGGGGAACCCACCATGCCAGCATTTGAGATCTGAGGCCATGGGTTATGTTCTCTGGTCTGTCAAGTTCACTCTGCACTGCCTGTGAGGCACAAACAAAAGCCAGGGATGCAGATTTGTATTTAAACATTCGTCCAGGGCATGAGGAAACTACCACAGCGAGGAGGGTTAAGGTGGCTTTTTCATCCCCTGCACTAGCAACTCCTTACTCAGCGCAATTTTACTGTAAGACGGTTTGATGTAGCCTACTGAGCCAGGGCATGAGCAGAACTTATTTTCTGTTGGCTCTGTGGTAGCAGCAGAAACAAGAGAAACATTTAATAATTGCTGCTGGTCACATCCCAGTTTCAAATGCACTCTAAACAAGATAGCACTCAACTCATCTATGTACTGGCAAAAGCCCCATTAGAAGTTATGTAGTTTCTAAATACCTGTGCAACGTTGGCAGAGAAAGTAATTTCTGAAAACAGCACTTCAGTTTTTGAAATGTTGCCATGAGTCATCAGAAAACATCCCTAAACATATAATTTAGTATTGTTTGTAAAAGTGGAATGGTTTTTTTAAAAATAAGAAATCTTTTTCTCCTGCTGCATTTTGTGTCTCTGTGTGTGTGTGCACGCACAGGCTTGTGCTTGCTTCTCTAATTTAGTAATTAAGCATCTGGAATGTCTTGACTGATGGAGAAGTATCGAGGTTTTGACAAGTGAATTCAGAGAAGAGCCTGTTCGGTTTTTGAATAGGATGGCACCTGGTGTAATGTAACAGTTTCAGTTCCTTAGGTAGTTATTAACTCGGTGAGTTTAGCTGTGCAAACAGATGTCATGTATAACCTTCTCATGATACATAGTCTCACAAAATATTTTTAAATGCATTCCAGTAATATACAATTGGAAAATCTTAGGTTTCAAATAGAAGATCTGGACAAAAAAATGTACTTTGGCCAGAATGAAAGCAGCTATGGCACAGCACGGAAAAGCAGCAACCACAGTTACTAGCAAGGAGAAAGGCCAATTGTGTTTCCTTGTCTTAACCCAGTTTTACTTCTTTATCTACAGTGCTGAAGCTGTAGGTTGTGCTAAGATCTTCATATCCTGTCTTTCTTCACACAGATTGGTGAGAGACCCGGTTTGGAGGAAGACTCCCAAGCCAAGCTAACCTGAAACATCCAGGAGCAGGGAGACAAGCAGCACACTCCAAACCAGTGTCCGTGTCCCTCTTCTCACCTATGACTTCACAAGCATCAGTGCTGATTTCCAGCAGCATAGCTGAGACCGCTCAGAGGACTGAACTTCTCAAGATGCTGTGCTAATCAAGCATTATGGTTTGGTTCCTTATCTGTGGCAACTGACAGCGATGACAAAACATACAAAAGAGAGAAGGGAAATGAAATCCCTCTGGATAGCAGTGATAAGCCTTACCTTGAACTGTTTTTCTAGTCGCGTCTTCCCTCCTATGCCAGGTATGAGGATGCTGTTAACATAACTATGCAGCTGGTTTGCAGATACTTCAGTCTCCTTCCCAAGGATGGCTTCCAACAAGGCATCATGAATAAAAATGTACTGCTCCTAGAAAAACAACAGTGTGTCACGTAGGCACTTGGAGCAAACTAAACAGCTGGCTTTAACTGAGGGGTAGAGCACACTAAAAGAAAGGGTGTGCAAAACAAGCCACCCATGCAAATACTGCCGAATCCAGAGTAAACCTTTACAAGTGTGGCACGTACAGCTCTAAGTCAAAAGCAAAATCTGAAGTTTCTGGTCTGGAGAGAGAGAGAGAGAGATTCCAGTACAAAAAGATGCCTGGTGATATATGCAATTTTTACAGGGATGTAACTGAAACACCCACTTTCTTTTTGATTACAACATAAAAAAAAAGAGCATGGCTCAAAATTCAACCCCACCACAGTCTTTACCTCTGTCTGGACGAGGTAGTTGCGCTGTGTCCTGATATGTTTCAGGAAACCCAGGACATTAACTGTGCTTTTGTCTTTTATCTGTTGCAGCATACTGTCTATCACAATGTAGGTACCAGTTCTGCCAACACCAGCACTACAGATGACATAAGAGAAACACGTGTAACACAGCTGGATGAAAGTAAACGTTCACAACAGCAGAACAAAACTAAGCAAATATTCCTGTTCACAGACTCTCATTTCCCTGCTGGCCACAACAAAAGTTTTAAAACAAAGTATTCTGGTTTCCTGGGAACTCTACCAGGTATACATATTTCGTGATCTGACACTTGGCTGTCCTAGTTCCACTGCTGCTGTTACTGGTGTTGGCTAGAAGAAGCCAAAGAAAGATCCACCTTATGCCAAACTCCTGCTATCCTGAACCACCAAGGTTGCTTGAGGCTGTGGGGCTGCCCTGGTTGGCTTCATCTTGAGGGAAGGCACAAGCTTCACAGTGGAGCTGTAACCCTGCTCTGAAAATGCAAGTGGTACCAGAAAGGTATGAGGGGACAAATCCTGTGGAAGCAGGAATCTTTGAAGGGGAGAAGGATGTTCCTGGACCCAACACAGTGGGAGGAGAGGGAAACTGTTCAGAGCTTCTCAGTTTCTGCTCAGGAAGCTGCTCGAACACCCATCATCCTCTATTCACTAGAGTGCTGTGTAGCCCCTCAAACACAGCAATGAAGACCACATCCCCTAACTCATTTAAGGGAAATCCTCTATTGTCTGCAAGCACTCATGCACTGAGTGTGGTTCAGTGGCAACAAATGCCCAGGTGTCCATGCATACACATGGTTGGTGGCCTGCCAGGGTGATCCTGCCCTGCCCACTCACCGAACGGGCAGGCTACAAACAAGGAACCACACAGCCACATCAACGTGATGCTTGGCAGCTCGGTATCATGACAAAGGGTTTTGCTAATGAAACTGGGAAGCTTTTGCACTGGATCTGTCTTAAGATGCAGGCAAAGCAAGCCAATGCCTACCCGCACTCCATAGGGCTGGTGCACTCCTTCAGTGTTAGTAACTTACAGTGTGTCTTGGCTGGCATGTAAAAGCACAGGCCGTGCAGCAGGCAAGTTGAAGTAGCTAATGACACCCATCGTACCTGCAGTGCACCACCACTGGTCCCATGTCTGGGGTTCTGGCTGCGGAGGATCTCCTAACGAAGGTTAGCACAGGCAGAGCGTACTCCGGCACACCCATGTCGGGCCACTGAGTGTAGTGGTACTGAATAACTGTTCTCTCGTTCTGACGACCTTTGGGGTTCCCCTTCTGACCCTGTGTGCAAAGATTAGAGGAGGGAAGCATGGAAAGATACTCAGTCCTATGGGCTGGCACAGCTGAAACAGTGCTGGGCTTGGTAACAGGTAAGTTTTCTGCAGCTCTGCCTCCTGCTAGGTGGAGACAGAGTTCAGGGAAAAATACACCTGGGAACAGGTAATAACAGCAACAACTGCGACACCAAAGCAGCAGTGAACTTGAGAAAAAGAAATACAGGCTAAACCTTTCCCCAGGTTCCTTGTAATCCTGGCTTTGCTTATTTATGTCCCATCCACCTGCCACTCCGAGCTGCCTATCCGAATGCTGAGCTTTGCCCCGTGTGCCTTGCATCCTACACAAGCCTGAAGGCATCTGGATGGGAACTCACCTTTTTCATCTTTGTGTTCCTGACTGTGAAGCGGCGCACAGTGTAGCAGGCGTGAATGTTTGTGCTCTTCAGCGTGACGATTATGTTGCCATACTCCTCGCTGTTCTCGGATGGCCAGTACTGATCACACTTCCTCTGCACAAAGACACAGTCGAGTGAGTTGGCTGAGGGTTTGAGCTGCTGCTTTACACTTGTGTTTAGAGCGTTTTAATAAAAGTAAAACCATGGCTAGCTCTCCATCCCTTTGTTATGCTAGTTATTTATCGTACATCAACATATATCACCCCAAACCATTTAAAAACAAATCTGGGGAGGTGGTAAGAAGGAACTGCTAACAAAACAGAAAATCTCTTACTCTTCCTTTTTCAACAAGGTTTGTGATCATGACAATGATTCCAGTATTTTGTTCCCAAATCATCCGCCAGAAATCTTCAAAGGTAGACTTTAAAGGTCCCTGGGTAGCAATGTAGGCTTTTGCTTTGTTGTAACCCTTCAAAGAAAACCATAATGAGATGAAAGCAGTATCATGGCAGACATATTAATATTTTAAAGGTAACAAAGGTGCCTTTCTCATTCAGAATGGCGAGGGATTTGTAGCAGAATTAGCACGTGAGGTTGGAAAGTATGGCCACAAGTGGCAATACCTCTTCCTTGTGGAAGGATTCTGAGTTAGAGAAAAGACAACAAATGATTTAAACAACTTACATCAACATAATTAGCATTAATGTAGTCACTGTGCTTAGAATCTTTTCCTGGTAAGGGCCTTAGCTTCACCCTGCTGTGATCATCTGCAGGATAAAAAACAGACCAGAGAAGCATTAAGGAAACAGCGCAGAACTGCAGGTACACATCCCATCTCCTAGGTATTGCAGCAGCACTTATTAGTACACAAAAGAAAATAGCCTTGGATTGGAGTCAGGAGGGAGATGGGAGTATCTCTTCTTAGTCATCTGCTCACAGTAGCAGGTCCTCACTCTTCACATCCCCTAACATACGTGGTTCATGCTGGGACAGCTTCTCCTTAAAGGACGGGGGAGCCTCGGGAGCAGGATCTCTAGGATCATCCACATCACAAGTGTAGCGTGACTCAAAGAGCCAGGACACCCGCAGGGCTGTGTGACATGCACAGGCACCGGCTCAGCTCTTGCAGGCAGTAAAGCTGCCTGAGCTCATTATTCGCTACTTGGTGCTGAGCTCAGACAGCTCTACTGGCTCTGGGAGCTGAGTGAATGTCCTCACTCCTTCACCACCCTCACTACACATAGAAGATAGACTTTAAGTCATGCTCTTTAGGTCTTCTTTTTTTTTCCCCCACCCAAATGCTTGACTTCTGCCTTAAATCAGAAAAAAAAAAATGCAGTCATCCTGCTCCGAAGCAGCAGCATTGGGCTGGGAGGTGCTTCCAACACATGCAGAGATGACACATGTGGGCTAACTCTAAGCATGAAGAATGTGGGTTCAGTTGCCTTCCTTGAACACCAGTGGAGAGAGACAAGTTCCTCTGGGGACAATCTGGAGGACTGGAGTGTCTGCTCCAGTTCTCCTCCAGTGGTACTTCTCTCCCTGTGCCCAGAGGGACCAGAATTCTGTGTCTAAAATCAGAGCTGGGACAACCATAATAAATCCCCTTGCCCAAGGGGCACACAGCCAGTCTTTCACAGGTCTGGGAGTTGGTCCACAGCCTTGGTTACTGCTGCGAATCTGTTAGACACAGGCATTTCCTTCCTGTGCCATCCAAAGCATTCAAGATTAATTACAGTGTTTATCAACACTGTAAACTTTGCATCAGCGACTCTCCGTCTTTGTTCCTAAACCACAGTGACTGCTGCATCTGCCACCTGTTCCACATCAGAGAATGCTATGGAGAAAGTTACTGCACTTCCATCCCAGACCTGCAAGAATTTGCATCCTAGAGCAGAGTCCAGATTTGCAGTTCTCAGAGGAACACAGGCAACGCCTGCACTGTCCTACAAAGATCACTGTTTGTCCCCGTCGTACACACCGCTGAAGCAGTTTGAAATCTCAGTATGATTTAGCACTTTTGGGATTATGAGGGAATCCCAAAGATCATCAATAAAACTCTGTGCCACCATGCACTTCCCTTGGGCCACTTTTCAGACATTAGAAGGCAGAAGAGCTCCGATCATCAATTCATCCCAGTTATTCCTCCACAAAATTTCATACCAGACCGATATTTCTAAACCAGCACTTGGAACATCAAACTGCAAAATATTTTAAAGCAAGAGGTGGAGTGAAATCCTGGCCCCAGAGAAGACACAGTGTCCACTGCCTTCAGTAGGGAATTGACCTCCCAGCCACACTTTCATGTGTTTATCAATTCCTGTGCAATACCATCACTCAAGGCCCCTTTTCCAGTCAGGCACAGACACGCTGTGAGAGGAGAATGCCTTTTCTGGTTGATGCATTGTGCTTACTTACAGGCGAGGATGTTGATGTATCTGTTCTTGTGCTTGTTGTCAGGGTGGTTGGAATGCTCTGCAGTGATGTTCATGTCGGCCGTGCAGCGCTGCACTTCCTAGGCATAAAAATTATTGGGATGGAAAATGTGTCAGTACAAAAAAATTTAAGCTTTATGTGTTTTTGCAACAGCTCACAGAAACCACATTTAAAATACCGATGTCTCAATTGCTGGATTGAACATGAAGCTGTTCTGAATTGTCCTATATGACATGGTCTGCTTAACGCAAGCCGTGTTGGCTGCTCCCTGGTGTGTGGTCACACAGATGTGGTGACAGATGTACTTTGGGCACCCTGAGGACTGACTGTCCCCTCAGACCAGCAGTCCATCCATCCATCCTCTGACCTGCATTCCCTGCTATGTCCCCTCTGTTCCCCTTGGGAAGGGAAGACAGAGTCCCTCAAAGGCAAGAGTGGCCAGTGCAGTGGAAGAAATGAAGTACAAAACCCACTGCAACAGCTGGACAACTTATCTGCTCATAACCTCTCAAAACAGGGTTTCTGACATTTAAGCTTGGCACTGACCTTTTGTTAGTTCCCTGCAGAGAGATGCCTTTTATAAAATATAAATAAAATAGATCTCTGAAGATAACAGCAAGTGCTTTAAATACCACTGCTTGGACACTGATTAACAGCCCACGGTATAGTGAAGAAGATAAAAGGTTGCATCTGCGTGTATATACATTTCCAAAGCAGAAAGAGGTCAGGTTTGCCAAGGTGATCATGAGGCCAGAGAGATGCAGAGTTCTGCCTAGTTGAGGCTGTAGGTTCGATACCTAATTCTCACAGATTGCAGTTCTTAACCTACCTCTTACTTACACTGTGCAACCTCAGAATACAGGGCTACTGAAATGGGGCAATGAAGGGTTTAGCAAAACAGCTATTCCCCTTGGCTGCACTGTCCTAGAAAGTTACACACCTCAGAGACCGTCTTGTGAACTGAATCACTAAAACTCATCTGTGATACCACCTCTAAGATATATTTTTTGTGTCTATGTAACTACAATCTCCCTGAAAAAGCTAAACCCCTTTTTATCACTAACATAAATATTCTTAGTTTAGGAACACATTTTTGAAAAAAATTATTTATGTTTGGAGTTTACAAAGTTGTGGGAGAAACTATATTTATTTAAGTATCTTATGAGTCCCAGAAATTGCACCAAACAGAACAAATTTCCCCCAAGGATATATGGGAAGTGCCAAATTACTTTGTACTTCAGGCTTTAAAAATAACAGTATAGAACCTGCCTAAGAGGGAAAGTCATTAGAAGCTCACAGCTGCTACAAAGATCACGAGCTAAGTGACAGAGAAAAATTATCAAGAGAAATGCTATACAAACAGCAGATGTAACAGAGTTCAGCATTATGCAGACATTTCACAAAGGACTTGCATAGCAATTTTGATATCTTCCCCAGCATTTACATTTTCAAAGTGCAAAGTACACTAAAACCTCGAACATTTTATAGCTTTTATATCCACATGACACTCCCAAATAACAATTGCTTCTCTCTTTCTCCCCTCCATAGGGGGAAACCGACTATGCTCAAGGAGATGAGCTGAGCAAAGACAAAGAGGAATCAAGCAAAACTCTCAGCTGGCCCTAATAGAATTTTCATAGTTCCATTTCTATCACAGAAATAAAAAAACACATTAAAGCGTGCGCTCCCCCTGATTCTGCCTGTCAGCTCCGGTAAGCAAGGGACTTGCGATTACACAATGGGCAGGATCAGCTCAGCCCAAGTCATAACTTAAAAGCAGCATTACTTACATGTTAGGTTGACTTAATGCAATTTCCTTTTACCTATTTTTGCATTTAGGAAATCATGTAACATCACTGCTGTACCACCGTAGGTCCTAAAAAATAACCCCTGGCTTCTGAAAAGCCTCACATCAAACTCTACATCCCTGCATCACTGCAAAATTCTTTTCAGAGGATATTAGCACTGAAACATTTATGCCAAATGCTGTAGAATTTAATACAGATGAATCCAATAAGGTTCTGTGGAGAATACTCTAAAAAGTTATAGAATTTAACAGGGAATTACCTCCCTGCTAAGGAATTTTCTCTGACAGTTTAAATACTACATAGTAAATGTATCACTTTCTATTAAATTCTATAGGATTTTTCCATAAGGGAATTGTTGGTGAGGTTAATCATTTTAATTAACCTTTTTATGTTGATGCTGACTGTTTTCTCAACTGTACATGTTCCCAGCTGGCCAATATAAAGTTAATAGAAGAGGAAGATTAATCTAAGACGGTGAAAAACACAGCAGTGGAAAAGAAGGTCTGACGCTGTGAGAGCTGATCATCTGAAAATGGCTTTTCTTAACACATAACATTCTAAATGATTTTAAATGCTCTGGAGAGCTGCTGTAATGGTGGATTCCTATGTCTGCACACTGCAAAGCATAGCAAAAGGAGACTGTCAAGAAAAGCTCCTTGTTGCCACTCCACCTCAAGTCTTTTTGTCTTTTCAAAAATCTACATAGAACAATATAAAACCATTCTGGCTTCACACACACCACACATCCCCCCCTTTCCCTTCCTCCCTCCCCCAGTCCAGGACACAGCCAATGCTCTGGGATATGGAGGCTGCCCAACGAGAAGGGGACTTGAGGACATTCTCCAGCTCCATGTTGGCCACTTGACACTGCTGGTGCTGCACACACAGATCAGGTTGAGAGCAGAGGGATGGTTATCCACACTGTCTTAGCCTCCCAGGTTCATCTCTCTATATTCTAACAGCAAATTACCTACCCACAGGCAGCCAGACAGTAAGGCACAAGTGAACATTCCTTTGTTATTAAAGTCAAAGCAGTTGTCTTTCATCAATGCACAAAATGCTGCAAGAAACAAAGACTAGTTGCAGCCTGTTATCTATGCCTCTGTTCAGAGTGTTATTTCCCTTTTGGCAGAAGAGGACAGCCTGGTGTCAATAAATACCACCTTGGAGAAAAGTTCCAAGAAGTCACCAACCTATTGATGCCTTTTTAGCACATTTACATATATTACGTATTTACTTTCCCAGCCTTTTTCCTACTGCTTATGCAATTAACACCTCGGAATTTCTAAATCTTACTGGCTACCAAGCCTTTCATTTGCATATAAAACATCACCATGATTATATTATTATTATTATACCTTAAACGTGCAGGCAGGCCACCAGGTCAGGTCTGACCCCAGGCTGCTCACTGCAACCTAAACCAACTCTTCTCTGACAAGCACAAAACTGCTACTGGCTCCTTGGAGTAGGGCAGGGAGTTATCACCACATCTGTAATTCATCCACAAACTTCTCAGCTCCAGGGTCTTTTCTTTGGCTTTCCTTAATCCTGCTTAGTCTCTTCCACCGATTTTAAGGGCGGCTGGTTAGCACACTGCTGCTCTTCGTGTTTAACTCTGCAGAACACATTACTGTCCAAAGATGAATGGATACAGGCTCTTATTCTGTCCTTTCCACTTATCATTGACAACCCAAGAAACCAAAGTACATGGTTTCAATTGACCGTTAGTTACTGTAAAAAGTGTTCTAGTCTATGCTATTATGGCTAATTTACCTTTTAATTATATTGTCCATGCTAATGCTAATTGGAATTTGATACACCCAGGTTTAACGACCCATTTTCATTGCCTTTCTGAAACAAGTTACAGATTAGTTTCTTCAAAACTTCAAAGAATTTCCATTTAAGTGCAAAATCAAACCGCTCCAGCGTCTTGCTGGCAATAGAAGGTTCTGAACAAGAATTTTTGCTACAGTGACTGAGCAGGAACTCAGTCTCTTGATTTGGCCTTCTGCAGTGCTGCTGTTGTTTCCCATTACTTCAGTCTGATGTCCTAGCAGGGGCTGAACTGTGAAAGCCTATGAATAGCAATGAGGAGGAATCATGAACAAAGAAAAGGTCCTAATCTGAAGGACTAAATTAGAGAAGATCCATAGCTCTGGTTTGATATTATTGTGATATTTTTCAGCATGAAAACAGCTAGTTCACCCACGCCTAAAATAATTTTTGACCTATTATTTTCATCTCAAATTAAACAATTTTGTGGTAGTGTTCTTGCTGTTTGTTTTATCACAGCAAACATGAAGACAGCATACCAACAGAGACAGCAGATAGTATTTGAAGATATCCCACAGGAATAGTGTAGATTTTTGCGATAATTTAGCACTAGTATAAACCCTCCAACAGCACACAAGAGAGAGGTGAGCTGGGGACAGCCTAGAAGGAAGGGGAAAATAAACAAACCCAAAGGATTCAACAGAGGAATAACAGCAGAGGAATCATGAATAGATAGCTAAAAATTCACGTAGATGAATGAGAGAGAAGAGGATGGCTAAGGACTGTTTGCTTGCAGTGTCCTGCCCTTCACTGGGTGGGGAGGTGTAGAAGCCTGACAGAAACCCTGCATTGCCTGTGCAGGGCTACGGCTCCTTCGAGCGAAGAGACTTTGGGTATGGCTGTGGTACTATGGCTAGTAAAGGATAGCCCAGATATCTCAGCTTCTTTTATTGCTTCTCTTCAACTGCATCTCTTAACTCACAGTGCCACTTTCTTGGGGTAGATCAAGCGGCGAGGGAAGAATCGAGAGGTCCAGGAAAGACCCCATGCTGCTGCGATCCTTCCTCCTCCAGCTTCCACAGTGCTGCTTCCCTTTGGTTTCAGTACAGCAATGCACAGGTTGAGAATAACTCTAATTACGGCAGTTTTGGGCCAGGGTTATAAAACACTTCCCAGTGCAGTAATGTCTGCTAGCAGCATGCTTTTGAAATGGCATCTTTCTACTGCCAAATTCCTTGGTGTAGATGCAGTTATAAGCATGTGTCTGGTGTAAGCTGTGTCTAATCTGTAAGGGATGCCAGTTTAACTACACGGTGTTTTTAGTGTCTCAAGAAATGTGCAAAGTGCAGCATTATCTGTCTTCAAAGCAGCCCTTCGCTAGAGAATAACATTCAGAGATCACCAGTTAAAAAGAGCTAGTGACCCCTGCCCTGAGCAGCAGCAACCATGAGAATAATGTTAGCAGATCCCTGCCACATCGCTGAAGATATAGATTTATGTGATTTTCTTACATTTCAGGACATTTAGAAGAAGGTGCCACTGGAGTATAAAGATATTTTCAATTTATGTGAAGAGGGAGCTAGACAGCCTGCCTCCAAGTTCAGTGAGCCTGTTCAGACTCCAAATTGGCAATGAATCATTACACTCACATGGCCACGGGCAGGAGAGGTCTGCGGAGATTGCATTCACCCACTCTAATCGCTCCCGCAGTGGCACTGACCAGCCCACTTCAGAATTAGGGAGGAGGGGAATAGAATTGTCTGATCTCAGAAATCCAAATCCGGCATTATACTACTAAAATTCACAGTTAACTTTGGGGATGGAGGGTGATTTCTTGGCTTAGCGTTCCTTTCTTAGAGCAAAAGGACAGGACTACTCAAAAAACTTACTGTGTTATTCCAGTAACTGGCCAGGGGGAGGGAGAGAAAAGCTCTTCTGTGGGAGGTGGCACTTCACACTCTTTTTGATACAAGAATTTGGAGGGCACATGCCCTATACAGTCAGGCTGGCTATCAGGGGAATAGAAGATGACAAATGTGACATCAGTTTTTAAAATGAGATCCAGAAGGGATTTCAGACACTACAGCTCACTAAATCTGGCTTCTCTATGGGGCAAACTGCTAGATGCTGTAATAAATTGCAGAGCTAGTGAACGCCTCTAACATACTGCAGAGAGGTCCCTGAAGAAGTCTGTAGGTAAGAACAGTCTGGAAGAGAATAACGTATTTGGGTTTCCAAAATGTTTGTGAAAAGGCCTCTCAGGATACTTAAAAAACTGATGTGTCTTGGAGCAAAAGGAAAACATGCCTTGTATACTAACAGGTTGTCCTGGTTTCAGCTATGATGGAGTTAATTATTTTTAGCAGTGGATGGAATGCCATGTTTGGGTGTTAGGATGAGAACAGTGCTGATAGCACCCTGATGTTTCTAGTTGTTGCCGGGCAATCAAGGACCTTTCTCAGCTCTGCATACTTCCTTACTAGTGAGAAAGGAGGGGACGTAGCCAGGACAGGTGACCCGAACTGGCCAAAGAGGATATTCCATGCCAGTTACGTCATGCTCAGTATAAAGGGGACTGGGGGGAAGAGGAGGAGACAACGCCAGGACGGGCGGTTTTCTGGGTACGGGGACGGGCTCTAAGCTGTGCGGCCTGGGTTCTGTGGTTTGGTGAGAAACTGCATTGTGTATCATCAGTTTCATCTATTTTGTACTTTAAACTTCTGTTATTGTTATATCTAGTTTTCGGTTATTGTTTAGTAAACTATCCTTATCCCAACCTGCGTGGTTCTGGTTTCTAGGTTGTGGTTTCTTTTCCTCCTTTCTTCCTTCCCTTTTCCCCCTCTCCCCCAACTTTCCCTCCCCCTTCCTTTTAAAAGTACAAGCGACTGTGTGGGATGCGGCCCTCGGCCGGGGCAAAACCACGACAGTCATTTTGGCGCCCAACGTGGGGCACGAACGGTTGGGATAACGGTAGATCTGACCCTAACTATCGCAATTAAGATAAGCACTGTTGTTTAAGCAATCTCTGGTCACGATGTTGTGGTATTTATTCACAAGGCTGTGGCAGCAAAACCACCGCATGCTGTATACAATCCTGGCAGGATTCTTTACTCTCTCAGGTCTGTGGCTCCCGTATTTGTTCCCATACTTCATTATAATGTATTTTATGATATCAGTCTATGATACAATAATATCGATGATCATGAGTTTAAGCTGGTACTTGTATGTCCATTCTTTGGACAGGGAGGGGTTAATAACAGCAGCCAGTATGGTGGGGGCACTGCTTTCTTTTCCTTTGGGCTAAATGCAACAGCTCTTAGGGCAGTTTTTGAAAATCTTCAATATCTCTGGGATATTCAAACTAGCATTTTGCTATTGGTAGGTTTGGGGCAGATGGTTCAGTTTTTGTTATATATCAAGCATAGGTTTATGAATACCACTGAAGAGCTTTCTCCGAGACAGAATAATCACGAGTGGCAGGGCATGTGGCAAAGTATGGGCGAGTACCTAGGTACTTTCTCACGCCCGATGGTTTGGAACTTCACTCCTGAACAGCTACAAGACCCCGATCAAGTGACTGCATACCTAAAGAAAAATTGCTGTAGGTTTCCCAGAGATGGACACCTTACTGCACTGTGCTGGGCTCTGGCCACTATTTATCAAACACTGCTTGATAGCAGGCAGCACTGTCAGCACTGCCAGCATTGTGAGGGAGAAGGGAAAGGAAACAGACTGGCAGATACTATAGCTGCTGCAACCACTGGGGCTGACACTGCAGCTACTGCAACCCCTGTGACTGACACTGCAGCTACTGTAATCTCTACAGCAGACACTGCAGATGATCAGAAAAACCAATCCACACCAGTGTCTGTTGCTCCCGTACAAAAGAGGAAATGCACAAAGAAATCAGTTCGCATAGTGACGGATGATGATGATGATCAACCAGGGCCATCTCGAGGATATCAGGAGGAGGCAGAACCAGAGATTGTTACCCGATCCCTGACTCTGAGTGAGCTGCGTGAGGTTCGAAAAGATTTCACCCGCCACCCAAGTGAGCACATTATCACTTGGTTGCTCCGATGTTGGGATCACGGGGCCAATAGTTTGGAGTTAGAAGGCAGAGAGGCCAAGCAGTTGGGATCCCTAGCTAGAGAAGGAGGAATTGACAAAGCAATTGGGAGGAGGCCGGAAATCCTCAGCCTCTGGAGGCGACTACTGTCAAGTGTGCAGGAAAGATATCCCATAAAGGAATATATTACATGTCAGACACCCAAGGGTAACAGCATAGAGACAGCTATCCAGCACCTGAGAGAATTAGCTGTACGGGAGATAATTTATTATGATCTGGACAATTCACGGCTTCCTGCTGATCCCGATGAAGTCCTATGCACTCCAGATATGTGGCGTAAGATTGTACGAAGTGCACCAGCAGGGTACACCAATTCACTGGCAGTAATTGACTGGACTGATATGGATCCACCAACCGTAAATGAGGTGGCCTGCCGACTCCGGAAATACCAAGACAATGTTTCCCTCTCCGTCATTGCAGCAGTAGAGAAACTGGTTCAACGACTTGACAACGTGTCCAACTCCCAACCCGTATGGAGCAATGTTGCAGCTACTGGGAGAAAGCGTCCATCGTTCCAAGAGGGAGAATACACACCACGACGTACATTGTGGTTTTACCTGCTTGATCATGGAGAGGACATGAGGAAATGGGATATGCAGCCCACCTCAGCCCTTCGAGCACGAGTAAATGAGCTGCGGGGTAAAACATTCGCACAACGAGATTCTGCCAGGAAGAAGGCTGCACCAGTTTCTACTGGGCAGTTCCCTAGACCAACTGGAAGGCCTACCTATATGTCTGATGTGTCTGATCCTCTTGAAAGGACCTCTAAGTCCTTTATGCAACCAGTGGAAAACAAATATGATCAGCAGCAATAGAGGGGCCCTGCCTCCAGCCAAGTGGTACGCCACAATTGACATTGCGAATGCTTTCTTCTCGATCCCACTGGCGCCAGAGTGCAGGCCACAGTTTGCTTTCACCTGGAGAGGCATCCAATACACGTGAAATCGTCTGCCCCAGGGGTGGAAACATAGCCCCACCATCTGCCACGGACTAATCCAGAATACACTGGAAAAGGGTGAAGCACCAGAGCACCTGCAGTACATTGATGACATCATTGTATGGGGCAACACAGCAGAGGAAGTTTTTGAAAAAGGAAACAGGGTAATTAAAATCCTTTTAGAAGCCGGTTTTGCTATAAAACGAAGTAAAGTCAAGGGGCCTACGTGAGAAATCCAGTTTTTAGGAATAAAATGGCAGGAATGCGTACCTCAAGGGGATTTGATTTTGGGTGAGAATAGCCAATATAATTAATAGAGTAGAAATTATAATAATTGCCAAATAACCCATTATTGTATATTCATTATTGTTATGATTGCTGTATGTTGTACCATAGCATTATAGCCGGAGTCATACAAGTTAATGAAGAATGAGTGCCATGATGATGGAACTAAAGCCTGGCCTCTCAAGAACTTTTTTTTTTTCCTTTTTTTTCCCTTTGAAAATAAACTCTGACCCACAGACTATGAGCATGGACCATGCCAGGTGTATCAGTCAAGAGCCTGAGATGCAGCATGCAACGAGCCAATGGAACATACAATTATTCTGAGAAACTGTTACGACAAATGGAGCCTGAAAATCATGGATAAATGAACTCAACAACTTCAGAGGGATGATTCACAGACTGAGGGAATAAGATCTGTATGCACGTATGTGTGCATACATGTGTACATACATATATGGGTGTGTGAAACACGAAACTGGTTGTACCCAAAGAAAATTGTTGGATCTGGTCATGACGTAAATGGTATGGAATAAGGGGTGGATAATGTCCTGGTTTCAGCTATGATGGAGTTAATTATTTTTAGCAGTGGATGGAATGCCATGTTTGGGTGTTAGGATGAGAACAGTGCTGATAGCACCCTGATGTTTCTAGTTGTTGCCGGGCAATCAAGGACCTTTCTCAGCTCTGCATACTTCCTTACTAGTGAGAAAGGAGGGGACGTAGCCAGGACAGGTGACCCGAACTGGCCAAAGAGGATATTCCATGCCAGTTACGTCATGCTCAGTATAAAGGGGACTGGGGGGAAGAGGAGGAGACAACGCCAGGACGGGCGGTTTTCTGGGTACGGGGACGGGCTCTAAGCTGTGCGGCCTGGGTTCTGTGGTTTGGTGAGAAACTGCATTGTGTATCATCAGTTTCATCTATTTTGTACTTTAAACTTCTGTTATTGTTATATCTAGTTTTCGGTTATTGTTTAGTAAACTATCCTTATCCCAACCTGCGTGGTTCTGGTTTCTAGGTTGTGGTTTCTTTTCCTCCTTTCTTCCTTCCCTTTTCCCCCTCTCCCCCAACTTTCCCTCCCCCTTCCTTTTAAAAGTACAAGCGACTGTGTGGGATGCGGCCCTCGGCCGGGGCAAAACCACGACACAGGTGAAAGGTGGGACTCACCGCCCAGGAGTTGTCAGTGTTCAGATTTCAACAGTGGGATGTTATGGGGACCTAATCTATTCACAAATGGACTATGGAGGAGAATAAGTATGGTTATGATACAAAATTATTCAGGATAATTAGAACAAAAGCTGTTTGTGAAGGGAAGCAGAACAATCTCGCAATACTGAGCGGCTGAGTGATAAAATGGCAAATGAAATTCAATGTTGATAAATGCAAAGTGATGTACTCGGGAAAAACAACCCTAACTATACATACACACTGACAGGTTCCAAATTTGCCATTGCCATTCAGCAACAAGACCTTGGGGTCACAGCTGATGGTCTTCTGGAGGTGTCAGCTGAGTGCTTAGTAGTTAAAAAACAAATAGTATGTTAGGAAGGAGGAAAGTAATAGAAAACCAAACAGCAAACATCACTGTGCTGCTGCAGAAGTCTGCAGTAAACCCACTCAGTAAATACTGTGCAGAGTTTTGGCCTTCCCATCTCCAAAAGGATATGATGAAGGAAATGAAAAAGGGTACTGAGGGAACAAGTCATCGTGAGTCTAGAATGGCTTCCTCAAACAAACAAATGAAATCGTTTAGATGTCATCAGATTTGAAAACAGATGATTAAGGGGAAATATGAGGGAGGAGGACAGAATCATGTGAGGTATTTAAGTGAACACGGATGTACTTTATAATGCAAAAGAGAAGTTATTAGGCATGAGTTAAAAGCAAAAGGAAGCCCACTCTTGTGGAACAATTTGTAGAATTCATTGCCAGGGGATGCTTTGGACAGCACAAGTCTAGAAGGGTTCAAGAGGTAATTAAAAATTTGTTGAAGAAAGATCTATCCAAGACTATTAAACATAACAATGCCAAGAAAATCTCTGGCTAGACAAGGAGGAGATATAATCTCTGGCTCAGGAAGCCTCTCAGTGTCTGTTCGGTTTTGCTACCAAACCCTGACCCAGTGCTGCCCTGTAAAATGTGGTACCTCACCCCGTGTCACAGAATCACAAGGTTGGAAAAGACCTTTAAGATCATCAAGTCCAACCATTCACATCCTAAACTAAACCATATCCCTAAGTACTTCATCTACCCCTTTTTTGAACACATCCAGGGGAGGTGACTCGACCACCTCCCTGGGCAGCCTGTTCCAGGCCCTGACAACTCTTTCAGTAAAAAATTTTTTCCTAACATCTAATCTAAACCTGCCCTGGCACAGCTTCATGCCATTCCCCCTTGTCCTATCACCTGTCACCTGGCTGAAAAGACCATCACCTACCTCTCTATAACCTCCCTTCAGGTAGTTGTAGGTGGTGATAAGGTCTCCCCTCAGCCTCCTCTTCTCTAGGCTAAACAGCCTCAGCTCCCTCAGCCGCTCCTCATAGGATTTGCCCTCCAGCCCCTTCACCAGTGTCCCATAGCAAGAGGGTACTGGAGCTGCCTGAGAGCAAGCCAAAAAAACCAAGCTGGTTGAGCAGACTCCAAGGTGGAATAGAGAGAGTTACATCAGAGATCAGTCCTGGTAATGCTGGACTGTGGGTTTTATTTTAAAAAGCTATTTGTTGTTCAGCATTAAATTGTGCCTTATATTTCTAGTTTATATCAAAAATTGAAAATTCACAGGACTCAAAGGTAATCGTAACAATTCTGTATATACAAGAAAGCCCAGCTATCACCAGACAATAAAGCTGGCTACTTGCACTATGATTACCCAAAGGGAATAAGGATTCATTTTGGATGTACTTTCTGAGGAAAGATTTGTGAGTTCAAAGTCCTTTCTTCCTCTGCACATAAAACGCTTCCTAAGCACATTCACAAAATATTTAGCTGTAATTACAGCTCATTTTAAGGGAAGGAGGGAGTATTCACAGAATTTACTTTCAAAGGAATCTTCCTCATGTAAAAGAACAACTCAGGACAGCCCCTAACACACTGCTGGAATCACTGGAAGAGACTTAGGCCAAAAACTAGTGACAAACAAATGGAGAATGTTTACCTTCTCCACTGGGCAGAGTACATGTATGCCTAGGTTGGACTTTCCTTCTACAGGTTCCACCATAAAACCTCCTGCCACAGAACCTTCTGAAGAGAATTTTGATCCTTCTCTTATTTTAAAAAAATCCCACGTGCTGGCTGTCTTTGGGAAGATTTATTTATTCTGTAGTATTGATTACATTTTTCAGCATCTCCTTGCCATCCTCTTCCCTCTTCCATTTAGATGTAAAAGGCAGATATTTTGTAAAAAGCCTGTCTGACTGCAGAACCTAATACCTGTTTTCAGAAGTTCCCCAGGGACAAAAGCCTAACAGAGCTGCAGTACTTTCCACCCAAGACTAGCAGCCCTGTGACACTGGATTTTCTGTTTCAGAGAGAATCCTGCTATTTCTCCATAAAACATTAGCTGTAAGAGGTAGATTCCAGCACACACTCCACAGCTGGATCTGAGCAGATGCGAGAAGTCTCACTGCTGGCAACCTCCAATAACTACTGTATAAACACAACCCCAGGCTGCTCTTGCCCTCAGCCACTTTAAAAACTGGGATTCCGATCTCTGAGTCACTTTAGGCACTTGAGAAACATTTTATGTACAGGCCCCATGAAAAATCCCAGGTTTGCTCTTCTGTCCCATCACTGTGAACCGTAAGGAAGAGAATCAGGCCCATGAGACATCAGCAGGACAGAACAAAAGCAATGAAAAGGAGACGGATGGTTTGTTCAGACAGTGATCACCTTGTTCCTATTCCTTCTCCTTACTTTAGCAGACTTCATTTACTCTGTAGGAAGCTGAGACCTCAGCTATGAGGAAAAACATCTTGAGTAACTATATTGACTTCAAAGGAGACACTCCAAATCTGAAGCCAGCCCAGAGAACAGAATGGGGTGTGTGCAGCGCAGACGTTGGAGCTTAACTTCTCTTCAGAGGGGACCCTGCGCTCCCCAGCACAGGACTCATCGGCCAAAGCTCTCTCTCTGAATGGCTGCAGTGGTGTGGCACTTGCAGCAGAGAGAAGGGAAAAAACGGGGCTATTAGAGCAGTGTTTGTCTTTGCTGAAACACAGGCGGAAGGTGTCCAACATTTGTTAATAGCAGTGATTTTGCGACAGCTGAAGCAAAGCCTGCTTAAAGCCAGACCAAGTTTACAGATGTGTTGCTGATTATTTTGAATAATTAAATGGTGTAAAACCCAGCTGTGATGAATAGCACTGGGGTCGCAATTCATAAATAATTGAGAAGAGTGAGTCGCATTTGATCATCCTGATCAAATTCTACTCCCTGGAGAATAAATGTTTGTCCTGAATACCATCAACATTGTTAAATGCCTCAATATTCCTGCTCAGCCATCCAGCCAGCAGTCAATTGAACTAAATCACTTTAACACCTTACACATTTGCCTTCCTCATGAATACAAAATGTTTCTAACTCACACAATGGGGTTTGGGCATCAGACAAAGCAGCCACTCTTTATAGACAGTAACCAAACAGTAACAATAAATGTTTTAAATGATCCCATTAAAAACAATTCCTGCATACAGTCTGGTCTTTACTGCAGTAAGCGAAGAAGCTGTAGATATTAAGCCACCTATTTTGTTTCATTGCTGTGTTTGTAAGCAGAGCCACCTCTATGATTCACATGCACCACACTAACACACCTCTGTGTGTGCTGGGGACACCAGTAGCACAGCTCCACGCCATTTCCTGGGGCTTCTCAGTACTTCCAGAATTTCAGCAGTGACTGTGATTAGACTGAATGAAATAGATGCCTAAAAACTTGCCAGAGAATACAACTTGAGCTTATTAGGGCCTGACTCCACATGCTCATGCTGTGTGATGTTTACCATGCTTCCACAATATGGGTTTGGTAACCCAGAGATGTAAAACTACCTTCACTTCATAGCAACTGCCTCCAACTTATAATAGACTTGTAGTCAGAATCTCTCCTAAACAGGTAACAAGAGGCAAACTTTAAAATAATAAAGACTGTCAACTAAATCCTTTTCCCTTGGTTTTACTCAAACAAAACAACCAACAATGTCAAAAGCAATCTTTCCTGGCTGAATAGAGCATGAATGAGGATTCCAGGAACTGACTCATAATTTAGGTTTTCATAAAAGACAGAATTCTACTACTCTTACTCATAGCGAGCACTGTTTTACTCCTTTTGGACATACTCAGGGGGTATGTCAATTCTCAGTGTGACTAAGAGGTGCAAATTCTGGGGCCAGCAAGAGTCAAATAAGCTGCAGTTTAACAGAAAATCCTGGAGTTAAAAGCAACTAACTGCTTGTATCTTCACGCTGTTCCTGGGGAACTAATTGCAGCAGCTTTTCCTATTTAATAAAAACTTAGGAGGGTCCACCCAGTAATAGGACCAAATCTGTGGTGGCTAGAAAGCATTTGTACCTGCCCAGTCCCACACTGCTCGTACCCTGTGGCACCCTGGCATTTCCCCATTTCTTCTGACACACTTGAGTGCTGCATTTACCTGGCGTGGCAGCATTGCACGGATATCGCACAGTCCCTAACTGAATCCTTCCATACACAATTCTTCATCCCTTAATACAGAATTAACTTTAGGAAAACAACATTTTATGGGTGGATCATTAAATTGTACCTCAAAGTCTTCTGAGAACCCATGCTGGTTATTAGAGTACAGCTCACTGATGTGTTTAACGAACTGCTTGACTGGAATTGCTTCCATATCATCTGTAGAAAGAAAGAGAGATTCAGAGTTGCTATTTGTCTCATACATCAAACTTCAGGAAAGCCTTCACTCAATATCACTTAGATCTGAGTTCCCAGGGGCAGAGCTAGTTCAATATGCGATAATAAGAAATCTTGATGAATGCGGCCAAATTTGAAGTAAACTCTTCATATTATATTTCTAATTCTAAGCACTGCAGTTACGAGACTGAGAGTCTATTCCCCCCGATGATAATTTACAAAGTCCAATTGAAGTTCAAGGATTGTTTAGTTCTTGTTTGCAGTTTGAAGATGGCTGTGGATGCCTCCTCCCATTCCACACTGTATAAAAAGAACAGAACAGACCCAAAACATCAAAGTACAGTTGACAGTTGCCCCCAGTAATTTTTTACCAGTCTGAGCAGACACACAGGCTTTTCTCCTGAAAGTAGCCAACTTTTTCCTTTTCACACAATGATGTAGAATCCAAATGGACTTATGAAACTGTCTCTGAGCTTAAGAACAGGCAACACAACACCCACACTGATTTGAGGTCCTTCTCACACCAGGCACCATACATAACAGTGAGTATGTATTCCACCAGACCATTTGTTCTTGGCTTAGCACGGTGCAAATTCCACCCAATATACCAATAAATCACCCACAGATGTTTTCTTAAAAGAAAGAAGTCAAAGGCTTGAATTGAATTAAAGACAAACAGGTCTGTTTTGAGCATCTGGGACTCCTGACACATTCTGGTAAAGCTGGGGTACAGGATAGGTGCCTTACTTCTCTTTCCTTGTCTCTCTTAAAAAAGGCCTGCACGTTGTTACAGCCACCACTGCAGTTGGTAGAAACACGCCAAGATTCATTAGTTAATATTTTCAGTCTGGCATTTAGAAAATGTAAATTGCTATACAACTGTGATTACTTTCAGCATGTGAAATAATCTATTGCCTGATGGCTACTATTGTCTGATTGCATGATTTTATGGCAATGCTCTGGTATTTATATATTCCATTTAATATTCTTCTGAAGATTGCATCCAGTTTATGTTTACTCCCAGTAATTCAGTGGTGTATTTTTTGCTCCCATTTAGCAGCCATATGGTTTGGTGCTACAGCTGCATTATAATCTGGATTCTTTTCCTTTTAAACATCTACATTATGATAGAAAAAATCCAAATATTTCTACAGATACTTAGCAAAATTTAACGATAAATAAATAGATGTGACATTTACTGTATTCAGAGTGAAAGATCTTTGGCAGCTAAAACCTCTAAGCTGTCACATATGCTTTTCTTAGCAAAGGGTATGAAGATCTGTATGTGTAAATGAGGTTCTATTTTGGCAAGAATTTTATAGATCACTGACAATCTGATTTCTTTCCAGCTGATGGCAGTTAATATTGACCATGTCATTACTTCTCTACTCTTATTTTATCAGGTAATGCTCTAAGGTGGCTTCTTGCATCTATTGACATTTTCAGATTTCAATCAGCTCTCTTCTATTTTATTTACAAGCCCCAATTGTTAAAGATACGTTTGC
Organism: Porphyrio hochstetteri; assembly: GCA_020800305.1. Lineage (NCBI taxonomy): Eukaryota > Metazoa > Chordata > Aves > Gruiformes > Rallidae > Porphyrio > Porphyrio hochstetteri. The sequence continues at coordinate 9,948,214 of CM036916.1, read as the reverse complement.
AATCTGATCACCTCCCAGTGTAGTAATGCTAGTTTAATTAACCACATGCTCATTTACTGAATAATACAGAATTCAAAACATGTGACAAGTGTACGCTCATCTAAGCAAAAATCTGCAGCATGCACAAATGCTGGCACTTTAAAATATTTAAGTGATAACATTTATTCTATGTAATATTGAGAACATTCTCATCCCATAACAGTATCTGTACTAATATTTTCGCAGCCAAGACATTTGAATGGAATATTTTATAGAAACAACTGCGAAGAGCAAGAGCCTGTAAAACAATCTTTCTTCCTGAAAATTAACCCATACAACTTAGATTTCCTTGGAAATAACTTGTACTATGATACCAATTTCACACGCTCTCACAAGAAAAGTTCCATAGTTATCATTTGTTTTTTTCCTTGAGTAGTCTAGCTCAACTGAGACCAACTGAGATCAAGGATTCACTGCAGCAGACCAGTGTGTCCAATTTAATTTTGCAGAAGGCAGAATTTAATTTTAATTGTGATCTGTGAGCCAAAAAATACATTAGAGATAACGTGCTCTCTGGTCCATTGAATTCCCACCAATTTCAAGGATGGGTCTGCACCAGAGATCCATGGCAAAATATGGTTAGTTTTCTTTTTATCATCATCACTGCATGGTGGCAGTATGTCTCCACCTTTATAGCCAGTGCTAATTCACTCCTCTCTTGTTCAGTGTCCTTTATTGCTTCTCCTCCCTTCCCTCTTCTGCATTTGCACTTCCCATTCCTTCCAGAAGCCTTAAACCCAATGCAGTTTCTTATCAACCGATAACATGAACAACAATTAGAGATTAAACAAGTTAAATAGGAAATACTGTTGACATATGAGCTCACTGGGTGAGAGAGACCTTGTCCTGCTGAAGCTGCCTATAAACTCAGGAAAACCATGTTGGAGCAAATGTGATTGTTCCATATTAGGACGATTAAAATATGCTTCCCAGCTGCACCCCCATCTTTCCCCTGCTGATAGCCACAAGAATGGAGCTGTACCTGAGATACAGTCCCTAACATATGGAACAGAAAAGTATTAAACTAAGTGTTAAAGTAATTTGGGTCTGTATTTTTCTATTCCTGACCTCCAAGTCCGAACTCCCACGCGGGAGCAAGAATTACTCTAGCTGGGGTGCATGCATGCTTAGCCATGGGGTACATGCTAGCTTGCCAGACCTCTGGTAAAATATGTACTAATATACTCAGCACTCTGTAGTGGTATCTGCTCTGATGTTATCTGAAGATGGCTGTGACCTTCTCTAAGAAAACCAACAGATGCAGCTAGAAGCACAGAATACGCTTTTCCTTGCACTATCGTCAGTCCAGAGGCTTTGGTTAAGCCTTCTTTCCATCTTAAGACAAATAGACTTCAATGACTATAATTCTTTTAGTCGATTGAAGAGATTAATGGAATCCTATAATGGCTAATTAGGAGCTCTCATAGTCGTTCTGTGCATATATTCCCTTTTGCACCATATACTTTTCCCCATCCAGAAGCCAGAGTGACATTTGATATCGTCAGTAAGATGCTTATGCTTTGCAAGACCTGTGTATTATTCAAAGAGAAGAGGGAAATGTTCTAATAACATACCTGCATCTCTAATACCGCAGATATAATTACAGTTCTGTCTAGCTTGGGTTTAGCCCTCTGTTTTATCACTGTCAATAAAGTGACTCTGGATTTACATCACTACAAAAGATGAGCTGAATCTGCCACCATACTAATGTACTAACCCTTTGTGTGATGTGGAGAAAGAAGTAATCTTAGATGGACAGGGGCAAAGGTCTCCCTTTAAAATACAGAATTTTAAAATAATTTTACACATATTTATTATTATAAATAATATAACTTGTAGTAATATTATTTATAACCAGACAGGACTGAAGCTGAGAGGTGGGGGTTATGTTTATTTACTATACTGGATATTTAACAGTTTGGTGAAGTTCCCATCTTCACTTGCTGGTCCAAGACCAGTGTCTGAGAAAAGACTTAAAGACACAAAACTGAAGGCGACCACAACAGAGCTCACTTCCTGCCCCAAAGGGAGGATGTCAAGAAAAAAGTCGAGTTTGTTTCAAAGAAATGTCAATGGCAACAGAGAATATGGAATAGATTCCTTTAGAAGTCAGCCACCTTCAAAAGAAACCCAGAGTGGATGGAAGCCGTAAGGCTAGAACAGGTTTACATTTAAAGTTTGGATAATTAGTAATCCTACCAGGATGGATCTTCCCCATCTCCCACTAAATAAGGTGCCTTTGTAATGTTAAAGTAATAGGGGCCAATTTCAAAAGAAAAATGGGATATCGTATCAGAGATGGCATTTCCACATAATAAGATCTCAGATTCATTTTGATTCATTTACAGCCTGAGAGCTCACTGGATAGCTCAGTGCCATTGGATTGGAATAGATGGGTTTGGGTCAGGAATTAATCCAGAAGGTCAGATCCAAAGTGCTTCCTTGTATTACCTTTGTCTAGCTTGGAGTTCTGGTGGTTTTGAAGAGCAGATGTTTGACACAGATGAAGAAGTCTCAGTAAGAAAATTCTCCCGTGTCTTTCATTCCGTTTGTAAATGCTTCTGTTTCTCAGCTATTACCTTACCCAGTCTACTAAATCCAATATACTCTTGGTATTTATGCCTTACTTTTAACGTGAAAGCTTATTCCATTTGTTTGTTAGTCACTGCACTTCAGCCTCTCATTTGCAAAGCCACCTGGATTCATGTGCCATAGCTGTCACGTGGCTTGGCCCATCTGCTCCGACAGCAGCGCTGACTGCGCCGCTCAGCAGCCCCGCAACGTCCCGTGCACTGCAGAAGCACCTCCATCAATTCTCAGCGTGCTCTTCACAGCTGGCTTCAGCCAAAGGACAAGGGGATTCTCCCACTCCCATCTCCCTGCCTGCGGGGCCGAGCAGTGAACTGAATCAGCCTGCTGATCTGGCTGATGACTGTAAGAAAGGATTAATTGATTTGTGGGGATGGGGAAGAAGGATTAGTTGTCAGTGGGGTAGGTGGGTTGATTCTACTATTAGCACAAAGAGCAGTGAAGTGACAGGGAAACTGCCCTTTCTGAAGGCACCACAAACCTAACCTGGCTTATGACAATTGTGAAACCAGTCACATTGTTAGCGACATTAATCCTGGAGAATCCACTCTCTATAGTGTATCCTCACCACTCTCACCTTCTGCAAAAAAGCTTTCCCAATTGGAAAGAAATATCTACTGGTAGGATCATGGTAGAACTGGATTTGTCCTCTTAACTCACTGAAAAAAATACGTATCTGACAAATGTTTTCCCATATCCATAGAGAACAAAGACCTTTCTCTTCCCAGCAGCACCTAACCCTGGGACGTCTATTCGTCTTTCACCCTCTTATTCTCCACTGCTGGAGACAACACCGACTGCAATTCCAGCATTTTTAAAATACTTCATTTCATTGTTAACCACATTCAGTGGGGTTCACGGATTTTTGGTTTTTTTACAAAGAGGGATGGAAAAATTCTGTAAGCAGCTGGAATACCCAGGACCAGTATATTTTGGATGCATATTACTTAAAACAGAGTCTTCCAGCCATCCCATAAGCTACAGTACGTATTGGAGTGAAGGCTGCAGAGCTGTAGCAAAAGCTTGTCTTCCCATGCAGTGCTGCACCCAAGCAACCCTGCGGAGTGCAAATCCCAGAGATTCATTTCCACAAACAGCAACGTGATCCAGTTTGAAATGGGATCTATGCAGCTGTCCCATGCAGTATGAAGGTGCAAACAACACACAGCCCAAATACATCTGTATTTCATCTGTCTCTAGAAAAGTGGTTGATGATAAAGTGGTTGATGATATAGAATGTGCTGATAGCAGCAGCATGCCCTTGGGTAAATCTTTGCCCCAGCAGAGGTAACTGGAGAACTATCAGCTCTGCTGAGGGTGGGTGTTCACCTCTACAGAGCAGCTTTGACAAAAATCCTACAGACTGAGCACGTCCTGTGAAGTGCACACACTTACTGGGATCAGAAACTACCCATGAAGCTCAGATTTTGTCCCTGACTGAATCTGAAGTGTTTAAGCACCCAACTCCATGGCCAAATCCTGCCCTAGCTCACATGAACACCGGACTCCATGAGTAATCCTGCATGTGAAAATGGGTGGTGCCCAGGTTCCTTCAAACCATTTTGGATTTAATGCATTTGAATTATACATGTTAATATAGTCAGAGCCTTTAATTCCACAGTATATTGGCTTTCCTTGCTTAAATATTTAGAGTAAGAATGCAACCGAAGCCACTTGGAATAATTCATTTTTCTGACTGATTGTACTGCCTTCTGTATTAAAAAATGGCCAGAAATGTAAGAACAGTTTTATTTGTATAACATATCAATTAATTTATGATACACCAAAGTCATTAAAAAGCCTTTAGTATTTAGCAGGTGTCTGCTTTTTGTGGACATCACATCTGCATAAATACTAAAAAGGATATACAGAAGGTGTCACTCTAGGAGAATGAACTACCTGCCGAAGCCCTTCAAGGCTGGCATCCTTCTGAAGCTGCTGACCTCAGTAATTAAGACAGATTATAAACTAAATCAATAATAAATTACTAAGAGCTGATTATTGGGGACACCATTTCTCATTAATGCTTACATTTTTGTAATCATGTGTTTATCCAGTGCTGTTTTTAATAAAAACACCTTTCAAAATGAAAAGGCATGGAAATGTTTGAGAGGCACAAACACCTCTGGAAGCCCTGCAGAGGTAGGCATGCTGAACGAAAAACACCTAAGTCCTTCCGGCAAAATAATTGCTATCTATTTGTTATAACCAAGTCAAATGAACCCAAGGGCAGGTTTCTGATAGAGGGGTGACACATGAAAAACCAGAATATGAAAAATCACCTGGGCAATATTGAGGCTACATTCATCTCTCTTGCTTGGAGATTTAATCTACTACAATGCTATTAGCCATGTGTCAGTCAGGAATATAAAGATGTTAATGATAAAATTTTATATGTGTCAAAATAAGAGCTCAGTTTAAATCTGCTTGTACAAATCTTGGATTAGGTTATCATTAATTATAAATGTAATAGCAATACACTTCTTCCCTTTAAGCAAAAAGCCAATTTTAGTCCAAGAGAATGAAATAATGTGAATTTTCCCTTAGCTCAGACATTAAACATGATCTTATTTGGGGTTGCCTGCTAAAGAATACAATTTTCATCTCATACATTTACCTCCTCAGGTCCCAGCAGTGTCATGGAATTACATGCATACCTTACATTTCAGCACATGGAGGTTCAACTCCAGGGCCCTGCAGCCCAGTTCAATGGCTCTCAGAGAAGGATGCATCTGCATTTCACATGGCCACCATGCAAAACACGTTTTTTGGTGATTTAACCTACTTCTGAAGCCTCCATACAAGTACCATGATTAGATACCACACCGTAAATTTTTCTGTGTGCTGGGGAGCTGCAATTTGTAGCACAGAAAAAGGAAGGTGGATGTTCCCTAAAATACCTTGATATTTTCTTGGCTTCAGAGGATGGCTGTGTTTGCGATATTGCATTCATGAATTTAATTGAAGCTGAAGATAGGTACAATTCACAATATGGTGCTGGAACATAAATCCGCAGGGAGCAGAAAGCAGAAATAAAGTCTTAAACAGCTGAAGAGCACTACCTCTGTGCTCAGTGAAGAGCTTCATGCCCTTGAGAAATAAGTCCTCAGCTGCAGTTAGCACTTTTCCTCGTACCTCGCCAGTCTCTAGCAGAGAGAGAGGATCACTGTGCTCAGTATGCTGTTACAGTAGTGGCCACAGATGTGTCCTGGTGCTCTCTAGCAATGCAACTCAAGACAGCTACATCTTAGCAGAAAACAGCATGACACCACACCTCTCCTGGGAACCCGCAGTTTCCTTGTCAAATGAGATACCTCTTGGTACGGCCTCTTAATAGAAACAGCTTGACACAGGGTGGATGCCACCAGAAGAGATCAGAAGCGTGGGAACCGAGCATGTAAAGAAATACAGGTCTAGCCACTGATGTTTGTCAGGAAAGGTCAAAGGCAACCATGGTTATGAAGGAATAAGGAAGAAGGAGGTTTAACAGAAGCTAAGAGTTAATAAGATGGACTCTTGATGGGAGGCCTTGTAACCATGAGGAGACAGAGTGAAATGAAGAGGGGTGACAGCTGCACTGGACTTCATGCCTTTGCACGACTGCACGAGGTGCTCAAGACACCTTTCTTGCTGCAGCATATTTGGCTACTCCCCTATTTCCTGGGCTCATGCACCCACACTGTCATTCCTGAAGAAGCAGGAGAATGTTTCTTCATTAGATTCTGCCATTGGTTATTTTAAATACAGTATCCATAAACTCCAGTACTAGTTAAAAATTTCATGTACTGCCCTTTACACCTAAAACTGTGTGCACCTTGATCCAAGCACTGGGAAGTGCCCCTGAGCCTTGCAGCCTAGACAGCCGAAAAGACTGGCATCACGTCTGGGACATTTCACTTACACTGAAAATGGTGAAAGATGTCTGGAATAAAAGGCTGAATGAATCAGTTGCATTGGCCAGCCATTGCATTCTTTATGAGCCATGGTTCCCTGGACTGTGGTCAAGACTACTCGGTTTTGAGTCTTGCCATAGGGTCAAGCCTGAAGTGCCTCCATACTGATCTCACATCAAGTCCTGCTGATGTGGGTGCCACAGTGTCCGCTGTGCCCAAGGACCGGGCAAGGAATGAGTAAAGCCACAGCAAGCTCCAGCACAATGCACCCCTCGAGCAGGAAAGCTCTGAAACAAAGGAGTGGAGGAGGAGGGTAGAAGAAGAATTTGTTCTAGTTCCACTATTTCATATCATCTAAGGTGCGCAGAGGTGTCTTCTGCACTGCTGGTGTGGAGCAGGTCTTGCAATGAGAAGAAAGGAAAAGTGATGAGGGATGCATTTTGTTTTGCAGCACTGCAAACATGCATGTCTGCAGCTGCAAGACTGCTGTTACTCTGACTTACCCAACTCTACTGAAATGGATCAAGTCCAGGAATGTTTTAACTGGTTATTGACTCAGCGATGAAAAAACCCCTTCAAACAGGAAAAGAAAGAGATCTCACCATGACCAAATGGTTACAGTGAAGAGATACAGGCAAAGATGATATGGAAGTTCCCAAAATTAACTGAGTGTGGAGGCAAAGGGAAAAGATATGGAGAAATAATTTTGTTGGGCTGAATGGCAGGGGAGTTCCAGAAATCTGCCATTGATTACAGATGCATTACTGTCAGGCGCAGGGCTTATGTGAGTTTAGATTTATACCTCAGCTTTAATATCCAGTGGGTGACTCAGTTAATGATATCTCCTTTGTCCTGTGTTTCTCTAGATCAAGCAGTGCAGATAATTATGAATAATGATAATGATTTGGGTCTCAGAGCAAATTTGCACAGATAAGCACATACCTATGGGTGATGTGGCTTCATGCACAATAATTAAGCACGTACGCCATGGGAAGTGGAAGAGAAAAAGGGTAAAATCATTCCTGTACAAGAAGATTTTTTTTTTGGATTTTGGACCTGGTAAGTTGCACTGCGTGCCTATCGCAAGCAGCTGGCAGATCGATTTGAGTGTTCACAGACCTGAGAAAACCAAGGGTTTGCCTAAACAGAAGCAGAATTTGGCACAAGAACTAAGCAGAAAAGCTACCTTTGAGCATGCCAACACGTCATGGAGCAGAGCAGTGGCATGCAGACACACCAGCGCCGCTTCCGAAACCTCTTGAGCTGCGTCAGGGCAGCGCTGCGCCTGGCTGCCAGACACCTGGCAGAGCCACCCCACACCTGGGCCAGGACCAGCCAACCCAAACCCACTCAGCTCCCTCCAACCGGCAGCTCACGGCACGCTGTAGATGGGCCTTGGCAAACACACTAAGCATCTTCAGACACACTGCTCTAAATTGCCATCCGTTTGGCTGCTGCACGTAACCCAGAGTAGAAGTTGGTCCGTTGAATTGTAGGAGGTAGATGCATGGCTCCACAGGGATCTATCCAAATGTCTTTTGTAAGGATTGGGTTTCACAATCTAACGGGGTTACTCTGAAAAACTTGCTTTTGCAAAAACGCTTATATTTTGCTTCTAGGATCAACGTGGCAAGCAAGATTTTCTCACACCCTCTGGCAGCTTCCAGAGGAAGAGTTCAGAGGTTTATCATGTCATCAGTTACAATCAGTTCAAAGGAGAATTTTGTCATTTAATATTTTTAAAGCATTTCAGTGGGCTGCCTATGTGGGAGGAGCAGCTGACGTCAGAGAAGACTGGCATTTAGCAACAGGTATACGGGGGAAAACAGGCCTCTTCTACATCTCCAAACAAGGAGAGTGTTTAGGAGAGCTTCAAGATCTTTCCAGGCAGTATCTCCCATCTTTGAAAAAAGCCAGCACAGCTGGAATGTCTCTCTACTAACAAGCTCTAAGGAGGTAACACACAAGAGTGGGCATGGTGAGACCATGCCAAAAAGCAGCCCCAAGAGGGAAGTGCTCCTCCTGATTTTAGAGCAGGGAGAAGGGAGCTCTCCAATTATCCAGGTTCTTCTGGGAAAACTCATCACAGGTGATCTAAGAATAAAACCTCTTGTCTCATGTTACCCTGAAGAAGGAGGGAGGCTCCTTACTAAGGTAGTGAGATGGCCAGGAGACACATCTTAGTCTGCCACAGAAAGGAGAGGAGATGATAGCATGTTTTCTTTTATTTTCGGTGGCACAGAATCAGTCTCCAAGGCAAGCTGCCTAATGTTTTCTGTAGGAAGGCAACAGCTAACCTTTCATATTAGCTCCCATGGGTACTTTGAAAGACTTTTTCTAGAAAGAAGTCACACATCTGCTGAGTAAAATCAAGGAAAATGTAACTATTCTTTCACTTTTCTAAGCAGCATGTTCTTCAGTCTCTCAGAGATGGCTTTCAATTTTTTTTTTTTTTAAATGAACCTAATTAGCTGCAAATGTAACCCTATCTTCATGACACAAATTACAGAACACGACAAGGAAACTTTAAACACTTTGAAGCAACAAGTATGAGGGTTTGACAGGCTTAGGTCAATACAACATTCTGAGTATCTTAATTCTGTCTGTGGAACTGACCAACACCAAACAGGGCAGCAGCTGCAAAGGCCCCTGTAACATCAAGCTGCTCACTGTCATCACTGCTTAAAGGGAGCTGGATCCTGCACTTAATAATTCCCAGGGGAAATGCCTCATGAAGACAGAGGAGAGAAACTCTGCTTCCAGCTTCACTCTCCATATAGCCCAGAGGAGAATTTGACCTCTGGTAACTTGATTAATACCAAATTAACAGATGGCTTTGGACTTTACTTGAGATTGCTTGCTTATCCCTGTGTCTTGCTTTCCTGCCTGAGACCCACCAGCTCCGCACACGCAGAAAGCGGGGAGCGAGCCCCCCGTCTCAAGACAGCAGTGGAGCTGCATATCCCTTGTCTGCAACCCGCCGCGACAGAGCAGCTGTTTTCAACCTGGATGCAATGCCTCAGTGTTTTTAAGAAGTGTTACTCATGTGTTTGACATTTTACAAAGGTTATTCTGAAATTTCCATTAAAACCATGTGGGAGAGGTGCCTATGGAAAAACACAGCACTGGCACTCAGACCCCACTGCACAGATCCTGAAATTAAATGAAGCAGCACCAATACAACACATTTCTACCAAAAATACGTGATTTATCACAAGCATAACCTTCTCATCTTTATGCAATTAAAACAGACTCCAAGCAGCACAAACACAGGAGATTAAGCCCTTCTTACCTGGAATAGGTATAATGGGAATACTTTCATTGGGGACCACACGGGGGGAACTGCTGTCCTCAACATAGAAATGGGCAGTCTGAAAACACTTTCTGTTAAAGGAAAAAGAAAAGAAAATAGGTGTGAAAAACTGTCCTCTGAAAAAAGAACTGGAAACTTTTGCACATGTTCTCCTTCTCCATTTCTGTTCCATTTCCGCTCCATACTTCGACATTACAGCTTTAAAACATCGATGTGTGAAAACACACGAGCGTTTTCTACAGTTAAAATCCTGATTCTGGTGTGTCTAATTCATTTGACATCTGACATCCACCCATCATAAATGCCTCTGTATATTATTGCTAAGTACCACTGAATATGAAATTACACTCACAAAAGTTAGTAGTTGCAAAACAGGTTTCAAATACATCATTCAGAAAAAAACCTCTGCACACAAGAAACAAATTCAGCATACAGTTCAAACCAAAATCCACCGAGGACACTAGCAGTTCCAGGGAAAATACACTTACTGTAGAAGTGTTTCTGCTGTGTAAGAGCAGTAATACAGACAGTAATACACCATCTGGAACTGCTGCACGTCATGATCTGCTATGAAAGTTACCCTTCAAACATTACAGGTTTTTGTTTGTTTGCTTTTTAACACTAAAGCCATCCATCCCTCATCCCATCCTCCTCCTGCAAACTTGCCTTACACACGCTGCCACAGAAAAATGCAATAGACACTTAGCGTGGGCCCCAGGACTCTTCTCTGAAAAGGCCTATAGAGAATAGGAGAACTTAAATCCACCTGACTTTTTTTTTTACCTGTATTTAATGCAAAGCAGAGAGCACAAGCTGGTCATCACAGAAAAGGTACTGAGCAGAATAACATCAAGAGATCCGAGGAGACTCTGCATGGTGATATTAACTGAGGCAGGGTTTTCCAACACCAGCGTCACTGCTCATTGCTGACTTAATGAGCTGCTTGAGGCTGGAACTGAATATTTAATGAGTCTTGCTTGGTGTGAGCAGCTATTGTGGCAGGAGAAGGGTCTGCTCTCATCTGTCGGGGTGCTTAACAATAGGTTCCCACTGCAGAAACATCCCCCTCATCGCGGCCCTTACGAACTGCTCCAACACCTAGGCAAAGTTTGGGGGCGGCCTCGGCAGCTGTGCCTTTTGTCAAGGTGCGGGTTCCCTCACCGAAACACATTTGCACGTAGTGGCTTTTAACTTTCCTCCTTGCAGTCTGCTTCTCTGCAATTTGGACACTGTGCTCTCCATAGCGAGCCCACTCTGCCGAGCCGGCTTTGCTGACTTTGTCAAAGTAATTTGTGCTCCCTTTGTTTACAACATCCACACATCCAGAGAGCAGAAATGTCACTAAAAATCAAACCGCTCTCTTAGGCATAAAAACCCAGAACCTAAATAATCAGGGGTGCTTGCTTTCTACGCTGTTGTACCTCCACAATGCTTTACAACGTACGCACATGCTATGGCAGCACAAGTACAACTTAAGACAATGCAGAAGCAGGAGAGAGTGGATCTCACAGCATGGAGTAATTGTCTCGGAGCAGCTTTCTATTTTCAGGCACGATGTCTTGCATTGTACTGAAGTTATTTATTTAGCGAGTATGCTTTTGTTAAGAAACACCATAAGGTGAATTCACACACGAGGATGCAAGACGTGCAAGTACTCTCACAGCATTTAAAAACATAGCTTGAACTCCCCCCACCCTACTTGCTCCCTGTTCTCATTTTTTTTTTGGCAGCCTTTATTTTGGACAATGCACACCCTGGGGGCACGCAGCAGAATAAATCAGTCACACATAAAGAAGAAACTATGAATATGAAACAGGCAAAAATGCTCCCAATTTTGATGTATTTGGGACTCTTTCCCTTGAGTCAATACTAGAAAAATCCTTCAACGGCTTCTCCCGGTAATGAAGGCCTTAAGAAGGTGTTTGATAAAAAGACAGACCTTTACGTAGGGATTTACGGGATTTTTAAAAGCTGGTGATACTTAAGAAAAGCAATTATTTTTTGCAATTTGTTACTTTATACTCTGAGAGGCTCTGATAGGCTGGCATTATGGGGTTTTTTATGCAGCCAGAAGACAGCTTTTTCTTAATAGCCTCAAAACATGTAATTGTGTTGGATAATCACATTGTGTGATATTGTGAGGCCCACGATGGCCATGATAGTTGAATACCCAGTCCAGCATATCTCTGCCGAGCACCATGTTGGAATAACAAGCTATTAAATGAGTATTTTACATAGTAAAGTTTTCTGCAATCATTAATGTCATTAACAATTCTGGATTTTATTCCTGGAAGACCTTCTGTAGCTGCTTTCAAAAGGCGGTCACCATGGAATTTGACTGAAGGTTTTCTCAAGTCACAAACATGCCAAAACACCCTCTTGTCTTATGCATATATATATATAAATAAAAATACAGCACGCTCATTACTTCACAGTGCTGAATACTAGCACATTAGGTGAAGACATGTCTCTCAAGCTCTTTTTTTCATTGCTCGTAATTGCTATAAATATTCCACATTTAGCCTCTCCAGCTGAGCTCACTGGGCTCAGGCCATCACATCCCTGTCCTGGCGACTCCCTCCATGTCTTGGGGCTCCCGATGGCAGCAGAAGGCAGCACTGATGGGACTATGCAGGCTCGAAATTGAGAGCAGGATAAAGCAAATTGAGCTTTAAAAGAACTTTTACAATAGGTTTCATGGACTCACTGGATGAATTTTCCAGCAGGCTCTGCTACTGGGTCCATTTCCTACTCTTGCACCTCTCTCTGCAGCCCCAGGAGGGAATACACATCTCAGGATGCCAGGCAGATGACTCCAGGCTTCCAGTTTGGATAATGTCCACTTTCAGGCTGGGACTGACTGGGTGAGGAGACACCAGGGCCCAAGAAGAGCCTTTTGCAAACTCATGTCTAGCTTAAGCAATAAATACTGATATAGCTGGGATCAAGGCTACTGAAAGGCGTTTCAGACAATTTAGTGTCTGCCTTCTCCCTCAGTTTACGATGCTCTTTCTATCCCCCAGCATTTCCCCTACCCATTACCTTTCCCTCAGTACACAAACCTTAAGCAGTAGCAGTTGCTAAGGCTACAAGAGGCTCCAGTAAATCTGTGTGCATACATGGGGAGGGCTGGATAAAGGAAAAGGATGAGAACAGAAAATTGCTTGTTTTGAGTCACTGGAGAAGCAGCTGTGGAGAGAGGTGGGAGTGGATGCAGGGCTAGACAAGGTGCAAGCCTACAACTGTTTTCACACGAGCACTTCAGCCTGTAACTTTTAACCCCAGTGTGTACACAAGCGCAGGTGTTTGCACCTGTGTGCCCATTTGCTCAGGAAACCAACACCATCAGCAGAAAACACCCCAGATTTTTCCCTGAGCACTGCAGTCCTTAGTGAATGAGCAATCGGGACTTGTCAATGGCACAAATGATTATTAAAATCTTAACAACTGAAATGCTAATTTTAGAATAATTCTTGCATTTCTGCAGCGCTGGTTGGGGAAAAGCAAGTCATAGCCTTGATTTCATTTCCTGAAGATTTCAGAGTCCACATCTACTCTGCAAAATACCAGTCTGTTGTCTCTGAAATAACGCCTGTGTGCAATGAAGCACATCGTTTTCTCTAGGCCCATATGTTTTTTTGGTTCCCTTTCCCTGGGGTACAATAACTGTGCGAGATTGTGGTGATCAGACACACAGTTGTCACATATGGACCAAAACACAGAAAATAAAACACGGCAAGATTAGCATCTCCCCGGAGAAGGACCAGAGGCAGGGTCTGGAATGCAAAGCTGATGGGAGGGAGAGCATCCCCCTGCTCGGGATCTTTCTGCAGCGGGTTATTAAAGCAAACTGATGGGATGGAAAGTCCAGGGAACAGCAGCACCTTATTATCAAGCCAGAAGCATAAAAATATGCCAAGAGATGGTCCTGATTAGCTGGGTTAAATGCTTGTTCCATCTCCACTGAGCAAAATACCAGATTAGCTTCTGTAGAAGAAGAGATGCCTCATGAGATTTTGACACTCAAAACAGGTCTCCTTGGTTATTAGTTAATAAACCTCAAGCAGCTTCTCCTTTATACTCATCTAAAAGCAAGAGGGAGAACCAGATCACATAATGGCCTGAAAGCATGGATGCATTTTATTTTCACGTAGAAGGTGGTGTCGTAGCGTTTAGTTAATACTGCCTCCAATACAAACACACAGCACGCACGGCAGTCGATGGGAGCACTGGGAATAGCTCTGAGGGCAGCTTTACTCCTCCCTACTCAGTCTAGCACGGGCAGCATCCCCTGATAAGTGCTGACAGGCGAGGGATCTGTGCTGCTCTGGAGCAGCTGAGGCAGGGAGAGAAGGAGCAAGGGGTTACTGCAGAGGGGGAAGTGATTGCCACTGCAAGTGGCTGGCTTCAAACCAGGACAGTGGCTGAGCAGAGGGAAAATCAAAGGGGAATGCTTCACTTTCTGGGGACAGCCAAAAGCCCTGTCCTGCCTCATATGCCAAAATGACTGGCATATTCATCGCTCCCTTGTTCACTAGGGATCTGCTCCTTCCAGCCATTTCTGTTGGCTGAAGCAGTGTGTATTCCCTCTCCAAGGCTAGCCAGATTTATACTACTTTATTTCTGTAACAGCATCTAGGAGCTCTAGGCTCCTGGTTTCTTGCAGCTACTCTGTTCTTGGGTCATTACCTCCTAAAGCATGACCAATTTGGGGGCAGATGGCTTGAAAGGGTCCTTGAGGCCTATTCACTGCTGTTGGAGCAGGGCAAACCTTGTCCTCTGGGTACCCTTCCTCCAGAAACCTCCTCCCACCAAGAGAAGCTCTGCAGAATGTACATTTATTAGCAAAGAGGCCAATAGTCCCTGCAGCCACCCCACTTTCACACACAGCCCTTAGCTGGTGGGCAGAATGGGCAAGGCTCAACAAGAGTCAAACCAGGATCTCTAATAGACCTCTAAACCTGGCTGCACAGGACATGGCTTAGTCTTTATCAAATGCAACCTGGACCTAGGCTTTCATTCACCATGCTCCTCCACCACAGGGCAGGGGGAGTGTGTGTCTGCAAATAACTTCTAAAGAAGGATCCAAAGACAGAAAACGATCCCTTTCACTACCTCTGCACATTCACTCTCACTTTCAATAGAAGAAAAGATGCTTCAGATTCTCATTGAACTGTTTTGCATGTTTTCCAGGAGACACAATTAAGATTGGTTTCTGCTGGCACCAAAACCAGAGTATGTATGCAGTCAAGTGTACTAGTAACACATGGCTCTGCACTTTAAACTAGCTTCACTATTCCTTGGCAAGCATTTGTCACTGTCAGAATTGGCAATGACTCCTCAGAAAAGAGCCGCAGACTACGGAACAACAGAAGCGCTGCAAATCACGACCATGTCACCAGCAGAGCAGTGGATGGGAGCCTGGACAACAGCTGTCTGCAGTCTGCACTGCTCTAGCTGGGGTCATCAGTCACTGATTTTTATGAGCAATAAAACTGACTCAAGCGTTAAGAAGAAAAAAAGAAGAGAAAACCACACGAAAAAAGCTGATCTTATGAATATGAATAAGTGACCAGCATGGAGCAGTGATATTGCATTCATTGTATAAGAGGGGCATCTGCATTTACTCTTTTTTGGCCAGATAATGGCTTCTATTGCCCTAATTTCCTACAATTATTTTCCTTCCTAGGTCTTAATGATCAGAATTCAAAAGCAGAGTTATAAAAGAACCTGTGCTATGCTGGAGTGGTAAGGCAGTGAAGGCTGACCAAACTGGAGCTACTGGAGGATATACAGAGCAGGAATGCTTAAAAAGCTGAAAAAGGAGGAACATTTCCCTACAATAATGCTGATTGTCCTGCATATCCCACCCGAAGATGATTTGCCTTCTCCCCAGTTTCTGCCTTTAATCTTCTTGAGCAGCGTTAAGCATCGCACAGATATGGTAACTGAAGAGGTCTAGATGGTACCTGGATGAGTTTCAGAAGCTCACAGCATGCCAAACCCTTGGCATCCTTTCCCTAGACAGACTGGTGAGAAGTAGACTGTCCCTTTCAGGGGACTTCCTGTGGGCAAAGGGAAACGTTCTTTCACATTAGTGAGTTGTTGTGCACCCACACAGTCCCACAAAAGCTAAAAGGATCTAAATGCTAATCACCAGTCCAACCACACATTCTGCAGTATCAGGGAGAAATAAAGATGAGAAAAAGGCTGGGAAAAGGTAGGTGGTGAAAAAAAAAAGGGTAAGACTTTAAGACTGTATTTGTGATGAAGAACACACCACTAGTAAAACTGTCCATCTGAAAAACTAATCTGCAAACAAGACTAGGGATTTCTGATATAGAAAGACAGCTAATTTAATATTTATGGCCTAAATTTGCCAGCTGACTACACAGCTTTCCACAAAATTAAAAATACTCTTCTCCTGATCCTCTGAGATCCAATCCCACACCAGAGACTAGTTGCCCATTTAGATCACATACCATATTGAACTCAGATATTATACAAGAAATAATAATTTTTAGAAGGGTATTCAAACAATGAAACAGTTAAGAAATGACAGCACAGCCCAAGATGAGCTGCTTTCAAGTCCTTCCCCCACTTCATCAGCTGCACGACCAGAAAGCGCCCAGGTGGCCAATGCAGAAATGCACTTAGAAAGCTCTTTAACCACAAATCCTAACTGGATAAATCTTAGTTTAACTCAGCACAAACATTTTCCACGCTTCCTTGTCCCATCTTCCCTGTGTCCCTGGAGAACCGCGAAGGCGATGGCGAAACCTTATTTGTGATGACACTTGGCCCTGTAACGCTTGGTAGCTAATTACTCTCTGGGTGACCTCTGACAGGGCTAGCAGCATCAGACCTTCCCCTCCTGCTTTAATCAATACCCATAACAGATGTGTTGGATACACTCAGCAATTTTACAGATGACTGAATGGGTTTACTCATCAGTATTTTCTACTGCAAGAGAACAAGCTCCCTGGTTATATGCATTACCACTCAAAACTTTAATGTCTTCGGGCAAAAATGGGGTAGAGAAACCTATGGGTGGTATCTTAAAATGGTTTAAATTAGGCATGGTTTTAAAAACCAAAGGGAAGCCCGACGTATTCATTTTCCTCTCCCTGAGCCAACTATTTAATGCAACATTCATAACAAAGACTAGAAAATCACAGAGGAAAACAAAGACATGCCTTTTCCAATCAACTAATACCTCAGGCAGTTCCTATAAAATGTGTACTTCCAATGCTCTAAACATCATGTAATATTAAAAAGGCGCCTAAAACTTTCACACAGGAGGGAGCTAAATTTAAGCAAGTGAAGAGTTGTTCTGTAATCACAAGAACTGCAGCAATCAATGAAGATTGCCTCTTACTAGAGAGAAGCTTTTAGTAACACCTCCAAGAACTCAAAATTGGGCATACTTGATATTACCATTTCAGGCCATGAATCCCCTTTGGGATGAATCTCGGGAAAGGAAGGAATAAAAACAGGGTGACACACACTGGGAGGTTAAAACACAGGTATTTTTAAACACCTCTTTAAAAGCATAATTCATTTGGACTGAAATTATCTTGTAAGAAAAATAATACAGAGGTGATCTCACCTAAGAGAGGACTCACCTGAACATGCCTACTTACTCCCTCCTATTTACTTTCAAATGGAAAAGCCCTGCTCTTTCCTTTGGAAAAATATTATTTCCTTCTTCTGAATGGGACGTCAGGACATTACATTTGACAATTATTTTAGGTATCCCAAGCCACGTAATACAAAAATGTGCTAAAAATTTAGCCCCAGGTTTTTGTTTTCCTCTGTTTTGATGGTCCTGTCCACCCTTATGCAGAAATGCCAGTTTGTTAAATATCATCAATTAAGTGGAAGCTCCCTTTTTCTCAACAGACATGTCCATGTGCACCTGGACTAAAGCTGCATGGGAGAACTAGGAAGATTTCCCAACACTGCTGGACATATTTCATGTTTAGCTTATTCGGGGCCAGGATAAAAATATTAAAAAATGTGATTATTTCCTTCCTCTTTTCATCACTGTGTTTGGAGGGTGGGCGCTTTTCACTGGCTATTTGGTAAAGAAATAGCTACTTAACATTTTTTTATGGTCTCTCTGTTAACTCTGTTTAGAACACAATTAGAAACGACACAAAAAGATACCTTCAGCAGCAGAGCACAAAGGAAAAGAAAAGAGCAGCTGGCGCCAAGAGCAGGGAAGCAAATTATTTAGTACCTGGCAGATAATGAGAACACTGAAAACACACTACTTAATGCTAGTGCTCTGACAGGGCTACGTACGTCACCTCATCACGCTAATACAGACAGACCGGGTGGCAGCCAGCTGGTCCTCCTACCCACCCATCTCCCTGAAAGCAAAGATTTGTAAGCTGCCAAATAATAAACCTGGACAGAAGTCTTGAGGATCATTAATCTCGCTATCAATCAACCCATTTGGAGATTCGCTTCTCGCTGTCGCTGATACTAATCTGGTAGCGACTAGAGAGCTCTGGGGAAGCCTGGAGTATGTGCCCCTGAGGAATTGCTTTAATGAGTTTCTTGCATTCAAAGGTTAACAAATGTGACATGGAAACACAAATATCAGAGACAGTGAACAACCATCCGCTGAACCGAACCGCTGAGAAATACCACGTTGTGTGTTCTGCTGCGGTGCGCTGAGAACAGCTCTAACTAGCTCTGTCAGAATACCCCAGGCAGACCCCAGTGACCTATCTCAGATGCCAGTAGACTTGCAGGCGCGTTGGTGTGAGCTCTGCCCGCTCCAGTACTCCTTATCTGCTGGGCTGAGCACCTCATGCCGAGCCCTGGGTTAACACAGCTACACCACAGAGAAGCAAGCCGTGTCTGCTGAAGTGGTGCTCCGGTTAGATCGGACAATCGAGTGTGGTCTGAACATAGCCACTGGGCTCCTACACCAAACAGCCCAGACCCACGCCAATTAATACATCAGAATAAAAAGTCCCCACATCGGTAGGATCCTTCCAGGACCACTTGCATTAAACGGGGCAGTATTTTCTGTGGGAATGTTTCTAAATAATAAATAGCATCAACTATAGCAATAATACCAGACAAAACCAAAGATAATTAATACTGGAAGAAAATTCTAATTAATACCAAAAAGCAGTAAGCAGTATTAAGCATCCTTTGGCATAACAAAGCAGCACAGAGAACAAAAATAACATATGTTTCAAATTGCCATCTCCACAGACTGCATAAACTGTAAGAATAATTCTAGATATACTATAAGCAAGAAATGGAGATAGAATTGACTATGCCACAAGGCAGAAGGGAATAGAAGGTTGATCCTGAAAATGCCTGAGATGAAGTGAGGAAGAGTTCCCTTCTCAAAATATTTATTAAGAAAAGGACATCTTTCAGGCTTAAAACTTGTTCAAAGCTCCCTGAATTTTAATCTCAAGGGAAGACATGTTTATTACACAAAAAGGACTCAAAGCATGAGGCGTATCAGGAAAGTTACCATGAAGTCTATTAGCAGGCCTCCAATTATAGAGAAGAGTCAGAATTGAAAAATCATAAAGTAACGGGTGTAGAAGAGACTTTGCCTTTAAGAAATCAATCAAAATTATTCTGAAAATTAGAAATTGCTTTCATCCTCATGACAAACTCTTTTTCAGTAAGTATACACTTGGGCACGTAAACTATTGCTTTCCTGTTGTCTTAATCAGTGTGTAGAAACATCTAATAACAAAACTAATCACAGGAGGAGAACATTTTGATTCAAGATAAAAGTTCATTGCAGATAAGTGAAACAGAAGAAATTCAGTCAACCTATGTTAATTATTAGATCCCTTAACACCAGATACAGTTTAATATATTTTCTATTTATAGACTCTTTTTTTTGCACTGTTTCCAAAGCTTTAATTTACCTTTCATTAAGCTCTTTATAACCTTTCAGTGTTGATAAAGGTGAGACTGGGGAAAAGGAGAAGAAAGCCCACAAGAATTGCAGTTAGCATCTTAGCAAAAACATATTAATGCTTCTTAATGCATGAAGAAATGCGCCTGGATCCATCAGGCACTTGCTCAGCAGCAGACACGTAAATTAAACACAAGTTTAATTGGCTTGGTATTTCCTTTCCTTGAAGCTCCCAAAGTGACACGGCCGCACAGGCAGACACTCATTCTGTCCTCCAGGAACACAGGAGGTGCCTGCTCCGAGGTGGATTCTTTGGTTCTGACACCTCTAGCAATTCAGAGTTATTTTCCTCCTACTGTATTTATGCATTTCATTTCCATGTTCTGATGTGATCTTTGGTGCTGCTTTTGCTGCCGTTAGCGCAGCAATTAGACAGCAAGCTTGGGAGCAGACAAGACGGCAGCAATCACCAGGGCCAAGATGATGTATTCGGGTGTGCAGGCAAGGGGACACTGCAGCGGGGACCCAGGTCCTGCTGCCAGACCCACTGCGACTATTTTCATCTCTGCTCATAACTGGGAACTGTAGTAGCAAGTTCTTGTTTTATTCCAGTACTTTAATTCAATTTTGTGAGCTAAAAATGTTTAAAATGCAGACTAAACAGCAGAGTATTTTGCCACTATTTCTGGTAGCTTTGTCCCAGACATTTGGTTTCAGATCTGTGATTTCCTGTCGAGAACACACAAGTGTGAAATACTTGTTGATCTGTTTATTCATTTGCCTCCTGGCTGATCGTAGTCATTTTGACAGAACGGATAAATTGACTTGCTCCTTGTTGTTTTTTTGTTTTTTCTTTTACTTTTTTTCCCCCCACATGCTCCTCCATCAGCCTGGAAGCACTGCCCCAGCTTCCCAGATGCTGTGCTTAGGTCTTTATCACTCCTACACCCTCACTTTACAGCCTGCAACCCCGTTTTAGAGGCTCGCTAAGCCAATTTCACACAATACTCAGGTTTGTATGAAATGCCACAAACAAACTCTCGCTATAGCAGCTTCTGCAACTCCATCTGCCAGATGAAAATGATACATAATATTTAGAGGAACTATTTTTGAACAATTCAAACCCAATAAACACTTTACGTCACTCTTTAGGGCATGAGATATATCCGTGACAATCAAACTCGGTAACTCCAGGCAGCATTTAACTATCTACCTACAACACAGCTCAGCAAATCATCTGTTTTTCCAAGTCATGAATAAACACTGCAATTTGCACAGGGAACAACTCTCCATCATTCTCACTGAGGAAAGGCAAAGGTTACAGCTTCAAGTGATCAGGAAGAACCCTGTGACCCCAGCGCAAGACTTTCTATGCAAAGCAGTTTCAGCAGGCTAACAAATGAGAGGCTTTCCTCTGACAGACACATAGCAGAACACAGGGCATTTAACTGATGTGCCTTTTTACTGCAAAACGTACTGTCTCCCTCCGGCCTGACTAGAGCAATGGGATGCAGCATCACCAGGAAGAGCTGAAGAACGCAAACTTGGCACCACATGGTAACTAAATGTTGATTCATGGAAATTATGAGACATTCAAATGGACAGGTCCCAGGCTCCAAATTAAGCTCCACTCTTGTATTGCCCCTGTGTGATTATAACAAGTTTGTGTAGAATTTGCTGCTCACTCTTCTAATTGGATTCCTGCAAAGGGCAGTTTGCCGTGCCATGAGCTTGTCACTTTATATCCTGCTTTAACTCCAAACCACTCAATTAATATTAAATTCGATTTATTATAAAAGCATTTGTTTCTACCCATATGATGCTATCAGCAGCAATCTCATTAATATTTATTTCCACAAAGCGGCCCACTGATGTTAAGATCTCAGATACAGCTGGTAACTTTAAAAGGGGAAAATATGTGAAGCCAAGAAGGTCAAAACAGAACATGAGCTGTAACAGAAAACATCCAACCCCTGTAAGTTTAACTCCTTCTTTGCAGAAAGCTGAGTCAATACAATAAGGCTGGTGGAAAGGGATGATAATGTTAAACTTAATCCAGTCAGCAGAAAAAAATGAAGAGTGGGATTGCCAACACAGCGCTCTCTGGGGTGGGAAGTTGCTGTCTGGCACACCAAGAAAAAAAGATCATGGAAGGGGAGATGCTGGAAGGGTGCATGGAAGGGGAATGGTCATCTGCCCAAGCTTAAACAAATAAAAAATAAAAAAGGAGAAGAACTGTGGATAACCCTGAGCTCTGGGTTAGGGTTGCTTTAAAGACCCTTCTTTTCAGCATCCTTTTCCATGCTCAGCACATAGGGAATTAGCACAGCCTGTCCCAGACTGACAGTGCAGAAGTCAGTGGGACTGCACACTCATTGTCCGAGGAGTGGAGGAGGAGATGGCTGCAGATGGTTTAAGTGGTTCAAAAAAGCTGGTAGAAATCTCAAGGATTCTCTTGCAAGCTTTCATTACAAGGAAGCATTGCTAAGGAAAGAGGAAACCCAAGCTCCAGTCCTACAGACAGCACTGCAACCCACCAAAACCTCGGAGTCGCACTAACACACCCCTTTCATTTCCCCACAGGCCTTGCAAATGCTGGTGAAACAGGAGCATTTCTTGTATCTTCGGAAGTGCCCAGCTGCTTCTCACACAGAATGCTCCTGAGAGTGAGATTACACATGCAGACACGGCGAGATGAAGCAGCTGCTGAGAATGTATATCAAATACTATGATTTCTTCTCTTCCTCTCTCTTATTCTGTGCATCTCAAATAAAACTAACCTGCAGGGACAACAGGGCTCTTTCTAGTAGACTCCACCTATTCCTTTAAACTATACAACAGGGAGCTTGTTCCATGTAGCCTTGTGGATAACAAAAACAGCGATGTTGAACTCTAACCTTCTGCTGCCACAAAGAGCTAAATTAATTCCCTGCAGCACATCAGCACTGCATTTGAAAAGGCCCAGACTCTGCAAAAAGCAGATGGAAACTAAACTTATGGGCCTTTAAAGACGTCAAGCATTTCCTTGCAGTGATGGCGTAAGAATCTTTCTTCTTCCCATCAATTTTTTTATTAATCAGAGCACACATGGCAACTCCCCGTGTGGCACCACTCAGGGCTCACCCCATCAACATAAAACCCTGCGAAATTATCACCTCGGGTTTACCACTGGGATAACAATGCTTTTATACCTAGAATTAAAAAGATGAATTGTCACAGCCTGGCAAATCAATATGCAGTGGCAGACACCTAACTCCAAGACTATTTCGTTGTCCCTTTTCTTCCCCACAGATTGTTCCCACATGCACGGCAGGATCTGGCTCAGAGACCCAGAGAAAGGACTCCTGTTGCACTGCTGTCGCCTCCAGAACCACGGTTTTGGAGATTTTTGAAGCATTTTGGACAGTAGCAAAGCCAAGCCCACATGCTCCTGGCTTAGGCACTCAAATACACTCCAGAGAGCTGCAGAGCCTGCATAGGGCCCCGAATTCTCATCCCTACCACCATGTAATGTAGGACAGAGATTCGTGATCGCCTGTTTTCTTGAGGCTGTTTGTGTGAGGACCTGAGTCAAGTTACTCCTTCTCCCCCAAAGAGCAGATGAGTTGGCATTTTTACCCATCAAGAGGGCGATGCAGTTGTGAAGTGCCCAATCATTTCTGAAGAGACACTGGGGGCCTGGTGCCAGGTCCTTATTCACAGATGACAATCATTACCATAAACATAAGAAAAAGGGTTCTGCCCTCCTGACTGCAGCCAAGAGCTCCACAAGAGTTGGCTTTGCAGTGTTAAATGTCACGTTTACAATGGGTTTTGCAACATGAAAGTCCGTAATTTGCTTTCCAGGGACCTATGCTTGATTATCAGGAGAGTTAGAAGCATTCACTGAAGTCTAATGAATAGAATTAACACATCATTTAAACAGGGACTAATATGTATGCAAATTAGAAAAAGTTAAAAATAAGAGTTCAAGCCATAATTTCAGAAAATGTAGACTGTATCCTTATGAAATATGAATGTTTCAATTCACCTCATATCTTTACATCTATGTTAGGTGCTTTGCATGTGAACAATAGGATGTATCAAGCCCATTTTGATTTTTATATTTGAACTCGGACTTATAAAATGGATTATACTGAAACATGAATAATATATATGCTAATTAAAGACTCCATTTAATGACACAAATAAAGATGAAGACCAACACAGGCTAATTTCCATTTGCAAATTTCCTAATTATTGTATTTTCCTTTAGAAAACAGAAACTTTGTTTCCACAGTCTCAGAAAAATACTCAGGGAGTATTTTCTTTCCTCAAAGTATTTTAAAAATATTTCCCATTTTAAAAAATTCTTTAGGGCTGATCTCCACAGAGATACAATTGCTTTGCCTCAATAGATTCTGAATTAAATATCACCCAAGCCAAACTATGGTGATTTGTGCATACAAATAGCATTACTTAATTATTATTAGATTTTTCTCTAATAAGGAATTATTGTTGATAAAGAGAAAGTGTCCACACTCCTCAGTATCACAAAGCATGCTCAGAGTAATTCTGGCAGGTGTAAACCATCTAAATGTCCTCGATTATTGACAGGCTGTTAATCTCTCTTCTACCTCCTGCTCCCCAAAATTAGACAGAACGAGGGCACAGGACAAGGGTACAGTTGTGGGGATACAAGGCATGAGCAGAGAACAGGAGTAGAACTTCTTCCATACAGAGCCTACAGCCAGCTTGCTGAAGAATACACTGATTGCAGGAAAAGCCCTTTCAGGTTAAAAGGCTTGCTTCTACCTATGATGGTGAGGAAAGCGGTTAAAAATAGTTCATTCAGATGGATATGAAGCCTGTAATGATATCAGGGGCAGGAGAACCTTTTTTTGCTGTTGTGTAAATGTTGGTTATGTGGATAAAGAAGCCTGGATTCAGCCTTAACTCACAGCCCAGCATTTGCAGGCTCTGAAAAGCAAACTCCAAAGCAAACCCATTTACTCCCTGATTGAAATAGCACCCTGAATGCTTCAAAAATGGGCTGCATGAACGGGAAGAGACTAACCATATCAGTACATTTAAGCCCTAAGGCTTTTATTTAAAAAATAATAATAAAAGAGCCAAAAAAATGACAGATATGAGGACTTCAAGGCCTGTGATATCAACTGCCATTATCAATTAACACTGAAATTTAGGTAACTTCTATGACTCTGAAGAGTAAATGATCATCATTTTGAGTTACCAAGTGGTTGGAAGTCCTCCATGCCCTCACTACTGCTAAGTACTGTGCAACATCTTCATCTGTACCACTGGTGCTGGGGAAGTGCAGCCTGGCACCGGGTGAGAAAAGGCTTTCCCTGGTCCCGGCTCAGCATCCTCTGCCTTTGTGGGGCACATCCCTCCACACTCCTCCTCTCAGCATTAGTGGAACTACCTTAGCAAAACCTGGAAAGCAGCAGGAAAGCTTGCAGGCCAGTTTACTCTGATCACTCCTCCAACTGCATATAAATCCTCTTCACTGATGAACAACTCAGCCACTAATAAACTGTGAGATGCAATCTCCCATGACAGGTTTAGGAGAGGCAGTCCTTCTGCCTGGGTGTTCTCTCATGCCAATTCAACATCCACATTTATGCCAGATCCATGAGCACGGGGGTAAACTCCATTTCCATTTGCTAGGGAGGATTTGCTCCAGCTGAGGATCCCTGTGTCACCAGCACCATGCCCGTGCAATAGGAAAGAGGTCCCATCATACATGACTCAAGAGGCCCCCATCCACAGGTATCTGGGATCAGAGCTCCAAGTCCAACCTGTGGTATGACAAAACACGCCTCAATCCATAACGGCTTAAAATGTATTAGACATGGGAGTGAATGAGATAAGCTGGTACAAAACGTGAGGCATTTTCCCAGTGCTCACTGGAAACCTCCTGGTAGTGGTTAAAAAAACAGTTTTAGAGGGTGAAAGACTGTGCAGAAATATATTCATTTAACTGATAATTTGATCAGAATGAAAATAAAGAACAAATTTGAGCCTTCAGGGAATAGAACATTTGTCATTATTTGGAAATGTTTTGATTTCTTTTTCTCAAACATTAACACTATTTTAAAAATTCAAATTTGGCTGATTTCTATTACATTATAAATGTCACTTTGTAGGGAATTTCAAAACGCTTTTTGTTCTGTTTTGGAAAAGACAGGATTTCTGCCCCTGGAAAGGTAATGGAACAGCTTGTTCTGGATGCCATCTCCAAGCAATTGGAAGAGAAGAAGGTCATGAGGAGTAGTCAGCATGGATTCACTAAGGGGAAATCGTGCTCGACCAACCTCATAGCCTTCTACGATCTCATGACAGGCTGGGTAGATGGAGGGAGAGCAGTGGATGTCATCTACCTTGACTTCAGCAAGGCCTTTGATACTGTCTCCCATGACATCCTGATAGCAAAGCTGAGAAAGCATGGGATAGATGAGTGGACAGTGAGGTGGGTTGAGAATTGGCTGTCGGACCGAACCCAGAGGGTTGTGATTCGTGGAGTAGAATCTGACTGGAGGCCTGTTACCAGCGGTGTTCCCCAGGGCTCAGTGTTGGGTCCAGTCCTGTTTAATATCTTCATTGATGATCTTGATGAGGGAATAACATCCACCCTCAGCAAGTATGCCGATGATACAAAGCTGGGAGGAGTGGCTGACACGCAGGAGCACTGCGCTGCCATCCAGAGAGACCTGGACAGGCTGGAGAGCTGGGCAGTGAGAAACCAGATGAAGTTCAACAAAAGCAAGTGTAAAGTCTTGCACCTGGGAAGGAACAACTGTTTGTATCAGTACAGGCTGGGGGATGACCTGCTGGAGAAGAGCTCAGTGGAGAAGGACCTGGGGGTCCTGGTAGATGACAGGTTGGCCATGAGCCAGCAGTGTGCCTCGGTGGCCAAGAGAGCCAATGGGATCCTGGGATGCATCAGGAGGAGTGTAGCCAGCAGGTCAAAGGAGGTGATCCTCCCTCTCTACTCTGCCCTGGTCAGGCCCCACCTGGAGTATTGTGTCCAGTTCTGGGCTCCTTGGTATAAAAAGGACAGGGATCTCCTGGAAAGAGTCCAAAGAAGGGCTACGAAGATGATTAAGGGCCTAGGGCCTAGAGCATCTCCCCTATGAGGAAAGGCTGAGTAAGCTGGGACTGTTCAGCCTTGAGAAGAGAAGACTAAGGGGGGACCTAATCAAAGTTTATAATTATCTGAAGCAGGGGATGCAGGGGGAATCGGCCAGCCCCTTTTCAGTGGTCTGTGGGGATAGGACAAGGGGCAATGGCTGCAAGTTGGAGCATAGGAAGTTCCGCACCAACATGCGGAAGAACTTTTTCACAGTGAGGGTGACTGAGCACTGGAATAGGCTGCCCAGGGAGGTGGTGGAGTCTCCTTCACTGGAGATATTCAAGACCCGCCTGGACGCCTATCTGAGCAATATGAGCTAGGGAGCCTGCTTTGGCAGGGGGGTTGGACCCGATGATCTCTCGAGGTCTCTTCCAACCCCTACAATTCTGTGATTCTGTGATTCTGTGATTTCCAAAACATGAAACAACCCACGGATTGAGAACCAGGCATGCCACCTACGCCTGCTTCAGCTGAGAAGTTAGGAGCTCAAATGGGTTTTAACCTGTATGTCAGTCGAGTGAAATACATGCTGTTTGTAGCAATAAAGAAATGTTTTCTTTTAAACAAACCACCTCAGTGTTCTACAATAAATGGAATGAATTCACGTACTTGCAACATTTGTAATAGCAGCACAACATGTGCTGTGCATTCCAAGGCACTGGTTTTTCCCAAACTGCACAGGTTTTAAGAAAAGTAAAATTAAGCCCACCCCTGCTTGTTATTGTTTTACTAGGCTGCTGATTCCTAGTATTTATCCAACCAGTTAAGATTGCTGAATTGATTTAATATTCTTACCCTATAATTTTACACTCAGACCACATCCTGCTGTGAAATAGCTAGTGCTAATGATAGTCCAAATGCTGCTGTGGGACTCAGGACAGCTCAGGGCCCTTCAATAGCTGTATTTTATGGTTACAAGGAGAGAGGAAAAAAATATAATTTATCTGGTTGCTGTGGTTAATTCACAGTTTCACAGCAGAGGTATACTGTTCCCTCCGGGTACATCTACTTGTATTATAGGATATTTCATTCACAGTTAGTCCAAGACATTCCTCTAGCTCTGGTCCTACCAATTTATGGGAGGAAATCTACTCCAGAGATACCTGTATACACTTTAACACATACTCTTACATAGTAAGAATATTATAGAAAAGATATAAACTACCAACAGATCAATAGAAAACATAAACTAGCATCACATCAAACAACAGGTTAATAAATTGCTGCTTTGAGCTAAGGAGGGGAACAGAAAAAAGGATGCATGCACCTTAAGAAATGGTCTTTTATTTTGAAGTGATTTAATTTCACCAAAAGCATTTGTGAAATTTGTTTCTCTTTTAAAATACTGATCATAGCTTTGAAAGCCAGAGTTATAAAAATTTTAAAATTTTATAGAAGTTTCCTGTAGAATAGCTTACAAAAGCCCAAACAGATGAGTAGGAGCAGTCACTGGTACCTGGCATCCTCTACTACTGTGTTTATCAGAAAACACATACTTCTCATGGCATACTATTTCTCAGCACCTACAAACCTGTTCTTAATGAGGCCTAATGAGAAGATTTGATTATTTCAAAAATGTGCATTCAAAATTACACCTTGCAAACTACTACCTTTAATCCAGTTACTACAGATAACATCTTGCACTATTTTTGAAGACCTCAACATTACAGCAACACCAGGGAAGGCATTTCCAGAAAAAATAATGTCTGCAATCAATCTATGTAATTAGTTCCAGAGAAACAAAGCAGAAAGATCAATTGCAGCCATGCCACAGATCCCTCCTTGCCTGACCTCAGCTGTCCTTGCCTGCTCCCCTTTGCTCTCTCTGCAGAAGAACATATTTAAGGAAATGCTGGGAAATTGTTGTTATACCTCTAAACAAAGCAGTGAGGAGTGTGTCTGCAGCAGTTTTCCAACTTGCTGCCAAGATTTTTGCATCAACTTCATGCCCTTTAACGTATAGGATGGCCTCTGCAAGGCCTGTGGGCAAAGCATAGCCTAAATGTCACAACTCTTATGGGGGACACTGTATAGCAAGTTAAAAATGAAAAAAAACCACAACACCCCAAACCAACAACAAACTATACTTTTTTGTTTGGGAGTTTTCAAGGTCACCAACGTGGCATTAGAATTCTAGTCTTCCACAACCAAAGCATGTATTCTCCTGTTGCTTGACTTACGACTGCATGCTTGACATTATCTTTTAAAATAAAGGTGATGCAGATATGGGCTCCTGCTGAGTTCAATGGCCACATCCATAAAAGTGCCTGCAGGAAAGATGTTCACACAACTGAACATGGTACAAAGATCCCAGGAGCTAAGGAACATGCACATTTTGGAGTGAGACTTCTCATTCAAAGGTACTGTTAAAAATAATCACAATCCAACAGGCAGCAGGACTGCAGGTGCTGGGACTGGTGGATATATGGCTGTGAAATCTTGGTTCTTCGAGCAATGGCCATTGCCTGTCTCCTTTGCAAGAACATACTCTCATGTAACAGCCTCTCCAGGGGTGTCTAGATTAAGTCTCCCTGGGTGCATTGCTCACTGGGTCTTTGCCCTTGGCATGAGGGGTGGCCTCATGTTGGCACTTACTGCTGCTAATGGGCTGGTTGTGGCATGTGTGGTACGGTTGGGGCCTTAGATAACACACAACAGGGGCAACAAACCAGAGCTATACCAACCCCTTCTCCTGTGTTTTGTTTTTAAACTTCAAATCATTGTTGTATTCTTAACTCTTCCCTACTTTTAGACTCCCTGCTGTAGAAGAACAGATGGAACAGAACTCCAAACAGATTTTTTTTCCACCAACCTGTGGGTCTCCTGACACAATTGTCCTCTGCAAGCTGCCTTTGCAGTTTCTTTCCTGCCCATTTTTATCTTCCTTTTACTCTCTCTCCAAAGCTAGAGCCCTCCCTCTCTTCTCTCCCCAGTTCTTTAGATGTGCTCTTTTATCGGCTTCATCTTATTCACTTTAAACGTGAAGCTTTTAAACTGTGTCTTCCAAACACTTTTTCAGGCTTCCAGCCTGTGATTTACAGGACAATTTATCACATTACAGCATTCCTCCTCTTTTCTCATGCTTGCACATGTGCTTTAAAGCTCACACTGCAGAGCTGTGGAGACCAGGCCTCAGTGCTCCTGTATGGGATCGATGACTCCTGTGGTGCTGCTGACGAATGGCTCCTTAACCTTGGTAAGGAACCTCAAAGTGAAATTCTGTGGACCACTGCATTATTATCTTGTGTCAAACCTAAATTTCTCTGTTACTGCAATTTAGGCCAAAGACCCCTCATTCCCAGCACAAGGAGTGAGGAAGATCACGTATTCCTGGCAGGCCCCTTTCATGTACTTGCTTCTCCTCTCCACTAAGAACCTGCCTGCCTATCTGGTCTAACCAAGTATCTCAGAGAAAAGGAGTATTGGACAAGAACAACCATAGTCCTCTCTCATTTACACCTGGAGACAAACCAGGCTGGTATAAATCTGGATTTGCTTTTCATTCACAGGGCAGCTGAGAGGAGAACACTACTTCACAAAATTCAGATGAAGGCTGGACATGTGTGACATGGGAAGAAGTTGGTTTCAAATAGGTGGCAAGAAGCAACTTGTTACTGAAACTGCATATTCTTGAGAACCCGTATAAGGTGACACAGGTTTTTCAGTCACGGGGACTCAAATTTACAAGGGCAACGTCTCAATTAGATGATACTGGTTATTCAGGAGCCACTGTGAACATCAATGGGACTGTTTAGGTTCAAACCTGAAGCAAAATCTAGACCGTGCTGTAACTTCAAAATGGAACACTCCTGGGTCAACATGTGCATACTGATTTTTGATGTTGCTTCTGATGCTATACAATTAGGGATAAAAGTATTGTTTTCTGAGTTTCATAGATAACCTGACAGTTCTGGAAATCACTTCTGATCTGCATTTAAGCGTGGCAAATGCCTCTCCAACTTTTTTCCTTTCTCAAGACAAAATTTGTGGGTCTGTGAGGCAGCAGCTCACTACTGGCCTCACCAGCGAGGAAAGGGAAACCTTGCAGAATTCTGGTTCGCAAGAAAAAGTAAAAGTAGTGTTAATTAAATAAGAGTAAAAGTAACAGGCATATAATGAGAGAACATGCCCCTTTCCACAGTCTAGCTCTTAACAGATCATCCAGCATGCTTAAAAAGCAACTTTCCATCTGCAAATCTGTCTCTCTCTCTTTTTTGTCTAATGAGCATGAGTTAGTCTGTTCAAAAGCCCAAATGGGCATCTCAGGGCCAATTCAGCAGCAGGGGGTCTGTTACTATAACAACTGATGACAACTGTGATTTCTGAAAGGCCCTGAAGTAGCCATTTGGGAAATGGTTATTGAAGAAGAAGTTGCGAAGGAATGGCTGCGCGGGTGCGGCGTCCCGGCCTCCCCTGTGCAGAGCTGCACTTGCCTACCTCAGCCCTTCACGCACAGAGAGAGCCCTGGAGCCCCGCCACCCTTGCAAACGGCCAGGTCGGATCCTTTTCGGCTCCCTGCAAGAGGAGAGAATGAAAGCCCATGAGCCGACCATGGGAGGAAGAGCAGCAACATGCTACGGATTTGGCACTATCCGATCTCTTTGTAGGCTTTTCACCTCCTTGCCCCAGGCGAGGTGCTTCTGGATGAAAGAGCGGAGGTGCTGCCAGAGAAGTTTTTGTGTTGATTTTCCTCACAATGGAAGAATGAGTGCTCAAAGAGTGATACCAACAGCTAGAACAAGCAACCCGCGGCTTCCCTGGGCTTCAGGATCGAAAGCAAGCTGCCCACCATCAGCACAAAGGATGAGCTTGGTTCCCCTTGCGGGAGGAGAGGGAGCTGATCGCAGGCCTGTTCTTTAGCGAAAGCAAGCAGCTCTTTGAGACACAAGACAGAAAAGGGCCCAATATTTCAGCACCTTTACCTCCAACACTGCAAATCAAATCAATCTGGATCTTCTGCAAATAAACCTGAAGTGCTTTTCCTGCATTGCCTGGGTTGAAGCGCAGAAATCAGAGGGCTCTCAATCAGGCAGGGCTGCATCCCACTTGCCAGGCAGTGATCTGCCCCATCCCTCTGAGACTGTTTCTCATCATATGAGACTAGATGTGGCCATTTCCAGAGGAAAATGGAAGTCATGTGTGTGAGCAAGGCATGCCTGGTTGCTAAAAGGAGATGGAAGCTGTGCACGGGTTCAGGTACACCACTCACCTCCACGTTTCCCCTCGTCTCCCTGTGGCGTTGCCCGTCTCCCAGCTCAGGAAATCTCTTGCCCTTGCTGGCTAGTTCTCCTCACTGCCTGTGATGACATGGGTTGTGCTCTGGGGCACTGGCATCCCCAAGCTGAGCACAAATACCTGGATGTGGTCCTCAAGCATCACTGGCCGCAGTGTCAGCGTGAGCATCCCCATCTCTCCTGCTCATTCCTTCCTTGCCATGGTTCCTCAGTTATGCTGGTACAACTCTATGTCTGGTTACTGCACGAACCAGACTGAGACCAAATCTGGCTTAAATCAGGCACAAGAGTCCCTCTTTTTTTTTAACACACAAACGTGGATTATTTCTCAATCCAGCTCCTCACATGGTCGTACAAACATTTGCATTGGTATCACGAGGGCAGAACAAGGGCAGGAACAGGGGAGGCTG
The DNA here is from genome assembly GCA_020800305.1 of Porphyrio hochstetteri. Lineage (NCBI taxonomy): Eukaryota > Metazoa > Chordata > Aves > Gruiformes > Rallidae > Porphyrio > Porphyrio hochstetteri. The sequence continues at coordinate 9,915,697 of CM036916.1, read as the reverse complement.
CTTAAACAGCCGCTGCTGAAATAAATACTCGTGCAACTGCACCCGAGGCATTCTTAAAATCAACACACAGGCTCTCAGGAAGCGTTACCACCTAGCATCCTCCACGAGTGAGAAAATGAGCAGAATCACGAATATTTTCGAGTAAGCTGAAAGCAGCTTTTAGCATTGGAAGCAAGCAATTTTACAACGGTCTGTAAATTTGCAATGTTCCTTTTTCAATCAGTACAGTAGATGAACAACACATTGTGTACTCATAAAATAAAACCTAGAGATAGGTTCAAATAACAATTTCAGCACTTTTTACGACCTGCTACAGGCAGAAGTTGTTTGGGTTTTTTTTCTTTCCCAATGAAGTTTTAACACTGTCTTAGCTACAGAGCACTGCAATTTCCCCAGAATTTAATACCAAAAGGCAGTTTTCCAAGGAATGGTTATTAGACAAGGTAACTATGGCAGCCCTTGGTCTTACATTGGAGCTTTCATTTCTGTGTTACAACAAATACATCTGACTGACCTTATTCAATGCTATTTTACCAGTGACAGAACTCAGATCCTGCACTACTGAACACCTGAGCTCATTCCCAGTGAAGTCTTTGCCACCAAGTTCAACAACACTGTCAAACTGTCAGTGACTTGGCCCTGGGTCACACAGAAGACCAAGAACTAAGTCAGAGAAAGAACTTGCATCTGATGCTCAGTGCCATTTCTTCTGCACTGCAAGGCATTGCCAGAGAAGTGTGAGGCTCTGTCACAGGACCCACCCCAAGGACTCTGTTCAACAGGTTGCTTAACAAAAAAACTAAGAAAACTCTTATTGTCTCTTAGATTCTATAGGGTTTTGCCTAAGGAAATTAAAAGGCATCTATTTCCCAAGCTGTTTCATATACACACATGACTATAAAGAAGCAATGCAAGCTTGCTTGCTCTTTGAAAGGCAGCAGCTGTGTTGTTCCAAAAATCCCTCCTGAACGTAAACATATTAGCACTGTATAAACAGCTTGATTTAATAAGAAATGCAATACAATATTCCTGCTTTGTCTTTGGGATCACGATGTTGATGGCTGCAATAATTCAGAGGTGAATTATGATATCTGCTGAAAAGAAAGAAAAAGAAAACTCTCCAGCTATAGTTGTGAATTAATTTCTTTTCCTCTTAGCTGAAAATGAGAAATGACTATAATTTAGTTCCCATTTAAAAGTTGCTGTTGGCTAAACTCTAAAATCTTAATTGCTTCTTAATATTCTCTGCTTATTTTTCCCTTTGAAACCAGTCTATAGCATTGCAGCATTTAGATTAAAAACCAGCATGGAAAACAAACAGTGGAAGGTCACCAGTCACTCCTAAAATATGGGGTTTTTTTCCTAAAATGACAGAACTTACTGTGTATCAAAGTATTTGAGTTGATTTTCCAACTTTAGTCACTCTCCTGCATCTCTGTGAAAAAGAAAGCAGCACTGACCCTGGATTTTCCTTACAGTGTCAATACTCAGGACATGTCCAATTTGTAACAGAATATAGTGGCAGTGCTAGAAAAGACACCTTTCAAGCTGTATTATGGCTCAGCAGACTGTAGGAACTTGCCTTGCTGCCAAAAACCTCAAGCCACGCTCAATCCCTAAATAGTTTGGAGGTCACTACCAAACACATTCTCAGAGCTCATAGAAAAGGCTGTGAGAATAACAGTGGCAAAGACTGCAGACAATCCAAGTAAAATTTTAAAGTGACTTTGAAGAACTGCAGAAGGATCTCATGATACTTAGTTTGGGCATAAAATCGTGGATGCAAAGAAAATGCCCAGAAACGCAAGAACCACGGACTTGGGAAAGTGTACCTTACAGTGCACACATTTTCACGAGCTCGAGATGAGCTAGCAGTGCTCCAGCAAAAGATCCCAAAATCCCAGTGAATAGTTCTCACAAGTTCTCAGTGGCAGGTCCTACAGCACACAGTTGCAGGAACCAGTAAAAAAAGGAATGAAAGCAGAAAAAAGCAATACCAAATTCTTGACTATTCTAAAAGAAAACAGTTTCAAGAACTAGAAGTTCTGGGAGCAATAGACCCCCTTAACATGCCCCCAACAGCTCAAGGATCAGCCAGGCCAGCTTTTCCTGAGGAGGAATCAAAACTGCACAGAAGCAAACTTCAATTATAGCCGTGATTGTCCCTCCTGCCCAGGAAGCCCAACTGTCAACCAGCCCCAGCAAATGTCATGGCTCCTGGTCATCCCATGATGGTGCTCTCTTCATTGCCCTGTGGTAAAGGCAGTGCAATTTTTGCAGCTTCATTATGCTGACCTAGTTTATTTTCCACTCTACCAACTTAAAATCCCATCACCCTCTTTGCACAGCAGTGCCATTAAAAGTACTGAATTCAGGAAACTTTAGGAGAAGGTAATTCAGAGCTGCTGCTTGCTGGCGAGTTCCCATCCCTTTTCATTACTGAGATGGTCATCCCACTAAAAAGACGGAAGTGAACCTTTCTCTTCAGCATCAATCATATTCTTTCACCATTTGTCCAGGATCCACATGGAAAAGGAACTGAGAGCAGCAAATTACCTCTGCAAATAAGGGAGTCTCGTTCAGAAACGGCACAGATCATTTCCAAATACATTCAATTACAAGAAGTCTCTAATGAACACAGCATGGAAGCTCGGCGGATAAAGAAAGGAAAAGCTTCATCAGTGACTGCTTCCTACCACTCTCCTCTTCAAACAAAGGGAACAAAAAACCTGGAGCTTCCTTACAAGATACCATCACGAAACTTACTTCATTGCTGTGTCACGGATTGAGTTACAAAGGGTCCAAACAGAGACAAATGCTTTGCCAAACCTTCACAAGCAACCTCCCTAACTCCTTATTTTGGTCCCTGGATAATAGGTCATCCGTGCATTGTGAAGAAGCAGAAGGCTTCGCTCTGCTTCATTGTTCTACTTATGTCACCTCTGGTCTCAAATCATCTAATCCCACAAATGCTCAAAAATGCAAAAGTGAAAATATCATTTGTTTTCCCCTCAAAATACATTGCCAAGGGGCAACCATGCCTCTTCTGCATTTTCTAGTTCTCTGCTTTTTTTTTCGTAATGCCTTTTCTCATACCAAAACAAAGAACTGCTGTGCAAGAAAAGACCCCTTGGTCCAGCATGCCTGTCCCCTTGAGGGTTATCCTTTCATAACAAGTGTTTCTCTGCTGTGCACTTCAATACCATGTTTCCCATACTGAAAAATCTGTCTCAAACTCGTTTTCATGCCATTTGCTTTGATAGTGTTATTTAGCAAATTATTCCATATGTTGCCCATTACATTTTAAGCTAAGTATTTCTTCCTGAAAATCCAGATCACTGTTCCTTTCAAACTTGTAAATTAGACTGCAGTGTTTGAGGATCTCTTTTTTCCTTACTATAAAACACTCCTGGAGATAAACATTTTATTTTTCCTAAGGAAAGGTAATCACACTGAAAAGGGCACATGAAATGCTGTCTTGCCACTTCAGTGACATGGTCCACACACCGTGAAATGTTACTGTGGACGATTTGTGTTCTAGTTGCTTGTTGATTTATTCTAAAACACACATTGACTTTTTTAATACACTCTGTATTTGTCAAAAAAAATGTTCAGAACTATGAAGGCAGATGCAGGAGACTGTTTTGAAGGTAGTACACATGTCCTCTCAAGTTTCTCTAGTGTTCCTCAATTTTTTGCTTCATGTTTTTCAAAAACTCTGGACTGCTACATGACATACTTTCCATACCTACAACAAATTTTTAATCTCTACCATTTTTTTGTTTTAATATCAGCTATACACAAAAAATTGAGCCACTGCTGGCAAGGGTATTAATGACAATGCTTGTAGTTTTACCAAAGCCACTGATGAATGTTAACTACTCAGGCATATTATGGAGAGCAGGTAAGAAACACTTACTGTCCATATGGAAAATAACAAGCTTTACTGGAAAGGTAATTTGGTTTCAGTTCTAGTCTTTCTTCATGTATCTTCCTTGATTTATGTGTATGTTTATTATTGCAAAGCAAATAAAAATTTTACGAAGTGGACAGCTAGGAATTTTGAGGATAAGTAGTTAATTTAATTAATATATCTTAATTTTAGACTTGACTCACATTATGATCTATAATAGATGCCAATATTTATCAAAAATTAGTCTCTAACTATTGGTCACTAAGCCAGTACTTCCCAACTTTAATATCTTCTCGGGGTGGAATTGTTACTCTTTGAGTGAATTAAACACTAATTTTGCAATTATTCCTCTCAATCCATTAGTAAAATTGCAGGAAATAGAAATGTTTTCCGAACAGTGAGAGCTACCAACAATCTTCTTAATAGCAGCTGTTAGTATTTTATTCCAAAAGCCTTTTCTTCTTAGAAAGGCATTTTGTAGCAACTCAAGATAAATATTACTAACCCCTCGTTACAGTGCTTCAGCATATGCCATACCCTTCAAGGGCTTGCCTCTGGTGGCTGTGATCAAGCTTAGTCCTTCAAATGAAGAAAATAAATATCGAAGGATGGGTCAGTGTGATGGCATCCTGTTTCGGCAGGGAGAGGGTTAATTTTCTTCCTAAAAGCTGGCATAGGCTGTGTTTGGGATTTGGATGAGAATAACGTTGGTAACACACTGATATTTAACTCGTTGCCAAGCAGGCAAGGACTTCTCAGCTTCTCATCCTGCCCTGCCAAGGAGGAGGCTGGGAGTGCCCAAGGAGCTGGGGGGTGGGGGAGCACAGCTGTGAAAGCTGACCCCAAATGCCCAAAGGGATATTCTCCACACTGTATGATGTCATGCTCCATATATATAACTGGGGGTTGTCCAGGAGATGGTTGGCTCAAGAAACAGCTGAACATTGACTTCGAGTGCATCACTGACCCCACTGTGCATCACTTGGCTTGCCTATTCTTTTGTCATTGCTATTGTCTTCCTTTCCTGTCCAATCAAACTGTCTTTACGTCAAGCTATGAGTTTTACCTTCCACCCCCTGCCCTGATTCTCTGCCCCCTCCCACTGGTGGGGGTGAGCAAACGGCTGTTTGGTTGCTTTAGCTGCCTGCTGGGCTAAACCACAACAAATGGGATCCTCAGAACCTTTCTGATTTCAGCTTTTGTGCCCATATCACTGCCATTTTATTCACTGTCTTACTGCAATGATGTTAATTACTTGCAGATGCTAATAGAAATTATTTCCACAAGACTATTGTAATCTATTTATTAATATTCTTTTAAATGTTCCCAGGCTCAACAATTTGGCCAATTAATTGTCAGTGAAATGGGTGTACTGAAAAACAGCTTGGTAGTTTTTTTAATTGATTCTGCAAATCTAATCATTAACAGACTGCTATCTCTCATCAAAGCTACTTTTCTGTATCCCACCTAATCAGATTTTGAAATAATTCCTAAATACCTTCTATGATGCTAATTCCTTGTTAATTTTCACTACCAGACAAATGAGGTATCTTTGGGTTCTGGTTCTGGCACAAGAAGGTGCTGCAGGTTTTAATTGACTCTAAATCAAATGGAGATGGATTTGTTGATGCTAATCCCAGCCTCCAACTCTGAACCAATGCCAACTGGTGTACAGGACAGTATGTCTTTGTAAGAGGCAATCTTTACTTTCTGACCTTGCAGCTTGCACTTCTGAACACTTTAGCAATGCTAAAGATCTCCTAATCAGAGCACTGCTGTGTAACACGAAACGAGCTCATTCCCCTCTTCTGAAGGACAAAGGAAGAACTGCCTAAGTTCACACAGGACATCCATGGCAAAGAGACCTATGGAACCAAGTCCAGCCTCACTGGGCTTTTCTCCCACAACCTGTTTTCCTCAAGGCCAAGACAAAGATACCTTTTCATAGCTATATTAGTGGGACTTACTGTGAAAATACTCATTGGCATTACAGCTGGCTCCACCATTGCTAGAGCTCTACCAAACTCCTTTTCATGAAATACAAAAAAAATCAATATTCAAAACAATATTTAATATTTAGTTAAACAACAAAGCTGTTTTGGCATCTGGAGAGTTATCTATTGCATCTAATCACTGTAACATCTAATAAAATAAAAAACAGAGGACCACATTAGAAACCACCACCTGAAAAGTGTTTTAAATCATCATCAGCTTCCAATCACAAAGAAACAAGCTCACCTCCAGTAGACAAGCACAGCAATGAGCAGAATGAGGCACACGAAGGTTAGTGCTGAGACCACAATAAGCGGGATGATCCATTCCATTTTACCGGGAGAAGGTCTCGTGGCCATGCTGGAGCTGTTCTTGTCAGCTGTGTGTTAAACACATAACAAAAATCATCACTAAATGGAAAGAGAATTACTGCATGGAAAAATGTGTAAGCAAACAAGTATCTTGTCCGTTTTACATGGTATGAGTAAACAGAGCAAAGATCTTCTAACTGCAGGGTGGGACTCCATTTGTCTTTAGTCTGAGACATGAGAGCACAAAAGTATGGTGTTTATTGCCACATATGGCTTGGATTTTACTACTGCCTGTAATTACAGTCGCATAGATGATTTTAGGGCTCTATCACGCAAGCACCTACTATCAGATGTGGAGTATCCCCACTGAGTCATTTCACCACGGTAACAAAGTAAACGCTTTGCTCGGTCATCAGTGTTTGCAGATAAATGCAACTGTTTCTCAACGCCGCAGGACAGCCCTGTTTGCAAAGCTCAGTGGAATACACTGCTTCAGAAATAAATTTCTTGGTAACTATCTTAAAATAAAAAAATTAAAAAATCCTCAACATGTTGGGTGTCATGTCACATCATTTGCGGAATTGTCACAATCTGGTGAGTTACTGCATACGAAGGCACTTTTTAGCATATGGATTGTCAAGATGGATGGATGAATGAATGGATAGGGTGTGTTGTAACTGACAGAAGAAATCATTATGCCACAGCTTTTGAACAAAATTAAAGTTGGTCAATATCCCGGGATCTGGCCGAGTAACTCCGCTTCACTTCTCGTGTGACATCTCGTTAAAATAACTGTATCGTATGTAAGAGGAGTATCTAGAGGTTCTGCAAGTACTGGAGCCAATGAGCATAGACACTGCACCACTGTACTTCAAAAGGCATCTAATTTGTGCACATCCATGTAGACTTGATGAATAAATTGTTTTAGGCAGAATGATGAAAAAAAAATACAGAAGTGGATTCTGTATCTTATTTGTGTTTCCTAACAAACAGGTGGTAGTTGATCAATACCTGTCAACTGGAGGCAATGGGAAAGGATTAGTGTAAACGGCTTCAGATCTGAATGAGGATTGAAATGTACGCACTTGACTTCTACTTTTTAGCCTACGTGAATCTTTCCTTACCAATGTGCATCCTTGCCCTCGCTCAGTATTATCATATCTTCTGAAACTACTGCAAATCCTACCAGAAGAACATAATTGCCTTTTCACCGTAGGCAGGCAAAACACAGATAATTGGAAGTCACCAGATGTCACATAATATGAAGTCATACTCTATTTTAATAGCATTTAGATTATACTCATCCATAGGCAGGAGTAAAATTCAACTAACATGGAAGTAAAGGTTAATTGTAAATGCTTTTGCCTGACTGCTGAAAACAGAGCAAGGTTGCAGGCTGCTGCAAGCCCAGCAAGAAATCTTTCTAGTTTTAAGAACTAGGCTGATGGAGGCAATGCCCTTTAGCAAGCAGCCTAAATGAGGTGCTAATCAGAGGGATGTTTGGGGGAAGTGAACGTGCACTGAGTATAGAACTGATCAAAGGAGAGATGAGTAGCCAGTTGTCTCCAACTTCAGCAAGAAAGGTGAACCGGGGTTACCAACAGTGCCCCTCTGCAGAGTAGGCACACAACATTGTACCTCGAGCCTGTGGTGAGCTTTCATCTTCACAGCATACTAATAATACACAACATACCGTTCTTAAGGCAGGTCTTTGATTTCCTTGACTAGCAAAGAATACGGAAAAGAACAACCCCAAAATTAAAGCAAAGGCTTATTCACTGTATTTGCCAAACTTGCAAAAATCATAAGCCCTGAGGCACTGTTTTTTATCAGTGCATTTCAAATCATTTAACAGCATGAAAAAATTAAGCCTGTGAGGTAAGTGTTACTAATCAGAAGGGTAAAAGGGACTGAGCAAAAATACATGCGATGTAATAAAACTTAGTAGGAGAGTGGAACAGTCCCATCACCTTCTAACAATTAGGGTGTTGCCTCATTTCTCTCCAAAGACAGTACTCTGTTTAGTTTCACCTCCACATATTTCAACACAAAAACATATGTTTCTGTTTGCATGGGGAGAAAATTAAATTCCATTGTAAGCACAGCATGGGCTGGAGTCCCAACACAAACTATCAAACTCTTCAGTGCTCATGATGCTCCTCTTACTCAGCCTACTGCGGAGAACACACGTCTCTGACCCTGCCAACTCCCTACATCACAGATGTGAGCATAAGAAAGTGTTCGGTATGCTGAGTGCCAGGATAGCAAATGTCATTCCTGCACACTGATGGCTGCTTCTGAGATCCCAGTTGGAAATGCCCAAGCAGTGATGTGCTCCAGGAAAAACGAGGCTGTTCCTGTGTTGGCTTTGAAGAAAAAGTATTAGGTGTTTTCCACTGCTTAAGTAAAGTGTTGAGAGAGCTTAAACAAACCAAGGGCAATAAAAATTGTATGAAAAGGAAAGATGAGGCCAGCAGCACAGATCAAGTGCTGGTGCCTGTCTTGAATATCGTGGCAGAAAAGGCAGCACGGTGGGTAACTGGGCAAAAGAGTTGAAGAAAATACACACACAAAAAGACAAATCTGGGCCTTTACAGCTTCCCACTCTCCTACATAACAAAATATTATAAAATAAAAAATAGTCAGCATCTCACTCTTTTCCAAAGCAAAAATGTTGAGCCTTGGTAGTGTCAACAGCATATTCTTGTAACGGTGCCCACCATACGTTGTACTTTGGGGAAAAAAAAGCTTTAAAAACGGACCAGGAAACACCATTTTTGCTAAGAAATGTAAACAGTTTCCAGTGGCATATGCCTTCGTTGAATTAATTCAGTTTGCCTTTTACTGGCTTGGAATTCATCCCAGTAGGAAGGAATAAAAATTATTACAGCATATCCGTTTCAGGAGGTCCCACGTGATACAAGCCCCAGCACTGCTAAATCTCCTCCTGCATCTGGAAAAATCCCTAACTCCTCTGCACCGCCCATTCAGCGGTTCCATCCAGTCCCTGGATGGATGAGGCCCTGGCACAGAGGATTAGAGGGCATTTGGCAGCGAGGGAGGCTTTGGCAGTGCAACTCTTGCACAAAGGTCAAGGCAAGAAAGAGGCATTCTACAACTTGTGAAATGTACTGTTTTTCTGTATATTCTTGGTAATCGGTTCCTGAGAATAGAAACATGTTTATTTCTCTTAAGGAACACTGCTTGCTATAATAAGCAGCCATGGCTGTAATATACAACCTATCTACCTTTATCACCCGTTGCACAAACCGCTGGACAAAGTTCTGTTTGTTGTACCAGTGCAGATACCGTTAACTACGACAATACCCGTGTTCTGCAGGCCAAAAGAAACCCCTGCTGCTGAACGGCCTCAGAGCATTCCATCACTTAAAACGAAGTCACCTGCTCATCTTTCCTTTGAGCAAATGAAATCGTGGATTTAGACAAAGGTGCCCATTAATTCTGGAAAACAGCATCGACTACATTATTAAGGGCAAAAGATGTTCTTTAACAAAAGCATTACTGTCGATACAAGCTGATGTCATTGTGGAGCCGTTTTCCCCACCTTTCTTTAAAGGCATTCCTGCAATAGTCATACTTCAAAGCTCTGCACAACTAAGCACAGCATTTCACTGGCCTGTAAACAGATGCCAATCATATTTAATCCTGATGTCACATATCTGAAATTCATACTGTTTGGAAACATCAAATAATTCAATCCTTTTGTTTTCAAGCCAGTCTGCTGTCTTCTCCTGGAGGTTGCCATGTAAAATGGCTCAAGTGCCACATGAAAATACAGCTTAATAAACCTCGCCATTTATGGAGAAAGAAAGTATTACACAGATGTTTAATTATCCTAATGAGGTTATTCCCTAAAAGGCTTTTGTAGCCTCAGAAGTGGCAAAGACTGTTCTAAAAACCAGAATTCCATCTCTGCCAAAGGCACACACCAAGCCTGAAATTTAACCCTGCACATCATCATCTCTCTACAAGCTCTCTCCTGGCAGGAACTCGGCAGAAGTCAGTGAATGCTGAGGGATGGGAGAGCCTGGCTGAAGTTCGGATGAAGGGCCAAACCCACATCTCTGTTCTCCGTCCCAGCTCAGGACTCCGGCAAAAGCCCCAACCAAACATCTATTAAATTGCTCACAACAGCCCATTTGTTATCTCCTGTCAGATACCAGGATCTGTTTAACTGTCTGCCACAGCAAACCAAAATTCTGTGAGATAATATCTGCTCTAGCCTGATTAAACTGAATCACACTGTTTTCCTACCCCCCCTTTGTGTGTGTGTAGAGCATCATTCTAATTGCCGTTTTTCCAATTTTCAGGTTTCAGAGTCGCAGACAATGCTGAGCAGCTGCGTGTGTAACAGTTGCAGATCAAAGGTACAATTAGTCTAATGTGGGCACCAAAACAGAGAAAAGGATGATCAGGAAAATGAAAGAGGAGAATGCAAGCAAGTGTTCAGTGACAGAAGAAAATCATTAGCGTTGGCCGATACCACCAGACAAGAAGAGGCCAATGCCATTTGGAAAATAATGACATGGCCTCGGGAGAGGTGTGTGTGTATGTGTGTGTGAAATAAGCACTAAAAGAAAATGAGCCTTGCTGTACTAATTGGCCTCGCACTTTCCCAGTAATTTCTCATGTGTTCCCTGTTCTCTAATCATCCACACTCGTGAGTACTTCCCCATTCAGTTATCTCCTTACAACTGCTAATTTGATGCTATATAATTAATTTTACAAGTGTACATTGTTATGAAACAATTTTCTACTCTTTAAAATGATTAAACTTTCTACTCACAAAAACATTTTTGAAACCTTGACAGCTATAAAAAAACCTGCTTTCCCAGAGAAAAGATGCATCCAAAAAAGTTTCTGCCTTCTGTGAGACAAAGTAAGCTGCAGGGGTTCTTTCTGCTGACTTCAGAAGTGGCCATCACCCTCTATTAACTGTCCTGAAGCTCAGGAATGCTTTCAGACACCTCTGGTAATGTTCTCTTGCCTTCAGCGGTTGTTGTCTTGATTTCCGGTTTACTTGGCTATGGAAAATCTTCCTTTCTCATAGGAAGAGGTCTTGCTTATGTCTGTAGTCTCACTGAACTCAAGTCCTTGTGTGAGCTAGGTCAGGTCTGCCTGTATGAATTGCCAATTTCCATATTACTGTGGAAAAGAATTACAAAGAAGCATCTAGTCTTGGGCTTCATGCTGGTGCTTGATTGATGGGCCGATTCACCATCTGTGGGTTTTTCTGGCATATGTCTTTGGTAACTTAGATCCAGGCTGGAGGAAAGGTCCTCCTGCAGTCTCAAGACTCTTCTCACCAGGGTAGCACTCCCAGTAGGCCAGCCAGGCCTTACTCAGCGACACCTACTGAAGTATTTGGGCAAATTACAAGTAAGGTAGATGTCAGCTATCCACTGCAGAAGCCTCAGGACAAAAGATGCAAAGGAAAGAAGAACTTGCCTGAAGAGACCTTGAAGGACCATTTCCTCTACACCTGGTATAATGGAATTCAGACTGAAAGCCTCTGTCCCAAAGTACATGTCCAAATGTTCTCAGAGTTGAAAAACACAAGCCCCTCTCAATGTCTGGACAAGGTTTGTGACCAACCTAATTTCTTCCACCTGGAGGTCAATGAGCCCTTCTTCATCTCTGAAGAGTCATTCCCAACCCTTTTGCTGCTGAGTGTCCTCTTCAGCATACTGAGAGACCTGGGAAAGGCTTGTCTGGGAAGTTGAAAATATGGTACAGTTCCTTCTTCTCATCCCAGGTATATCACCAGAGTGTTAACAAAGATATATCTAACCTTAATTTGGCTGAAACAGGCAACTTTTTCACTTATCTTTCCCCCAGCTAACACGTGCCAGTGATTTCAGCTGCCATTTTTGTAAAACACGGTGATCTTAGTTATTCTCCCTCCATCTATAAGCATGGAAAACCTAATTTGCAGAGTTCTTTCAAGACTGATCTTTGTGTGCAGTCAGTCTCCAGGCAGGGTCACTTCAAGCCTCCAAGTCAGCAAGTGAGTAGAGCTCTTAAAAGAGGCTGTCTAGTAGGAGGCAAAGCTGTACTGAACTACTTTCAGTGACAGTTCTCTGCATGCTAAAAAGAGACAGAAACCACTACAGACTAAGGGGATACAATTCATAGTAACTAGTCTTAGCAATATTAATAGTATTTCCCCATCACATTGATTTTAATCTTTTTTATATTAACTTCACCATGGAATAAAACCCAATCTAATAACAGCCCTTTGCTATGAGCTGAGAAACAAACCCCATCTTTCCTCCAATTTATTAGGCTGAGACTAAGCCATGAGGCACTTTCTAGGTCTTCTGTAAGGGGCACTGTACTTGGACCATCCAAGAAACTGGCACATGAAAGACAGTGAAGCAGAAGGCAGGAAGAACCAAAGACAACTATTTCAGAGGCAAGTTTACCTGGGCAGATTGAATTGCTGGGGTTTGAACCTAAATGGTGCTGAATGCTGACTCCCAGCATTGCAAAGTATAGATAGGACAAGTTCCCTCCTTCCTGATAAGAGGGTGATATGGGCAAAGGTTGAAAACTACCTGACAGGCAACTCAGACCATATTCAGTGGGAGCACTGGACTTGAAGGAGATTTCCAGTTGAGGAGTAAGAAAAACAGCAGTGTATTTTTAAAAAATCAGGACAACCCGGTGCAGGTTTCTTGGCTTCTGCATTGTTAATCTGTTCTCTTACAGAACAGTGATGATTCACAGCATTAGAGTCAGGTCAGCATTTCTGTAACAAACGTTATTAAAGATTGGATTTATCTTTGGTTTTTAAATTGGTTCTGAGCTGTAACTGAGTGCACAATGTCTGCATTTTTGTGTTTATAAATGTAGGGGAAAAATATGTAAGGTTTTTTTCACAATACTCTAGAGCAGCTTTGATGGGAAAACAAAATTACAAAACAGTCTATAGGTTAGCAAAATAAACAATAACAGCAAAAGCCTCAAACAAAGAAACAAGCACTATTTTATAAATACTGTGGTAATACACATAATCACTCAAATAAACTCAGTTGTATCTAAATCTCAGTCTTCGCTCTGCAAATAATTCCGTACACATGTACTCTGTTTGCTCCTTGCAGTTGTAAGATCTGTTTTCCTCACCAGTGTCAGAAGCTCCCTGAGCAGAAACACGTGCATGCGTGCTGGACTTCCTGCACAGTGAGTCAGGAGCACCGCGAGATACCTGTTTGCATAGGCCTGTGCAGCAAATCCTAACAGCACAGGGCTCGGTGCACATGCAGATCACCTGGGCATGCTTCCAGAAGGTCGTATTTGCTGTGTACATACTGTGGAGTCAGTACACACATCCAGAGCTGGCGTGTACAGGAGCATCGGTAACTCTCATCAGGACAGACAGATAATAAATGAAACTCTGCCCAGCTAGGATTTCTATTTTCAGGTAAGAAAGAAGGCAACCCTAGTGCAAAAGGCGCCTTGCCTTGGAAGATCAGCGCATGTAGGTCTTGTGATCCAACAATGATCCTGTGTTTGGGAGAATATCTCAAAACCTAAATTAGCTTACAGCGTATACAGCAACTTTCTCATGAAACACCAGCTTGGCACAGCAACTGCTCTTCCAAATTAATTTCACAGCTACAGTTCACTGCATTCCCCTCTCTTATTTTTTAAACAAAATTCTTAATGCAGCATGTTGGGGGTTAACATTTTTCCAATTTTTCTACTCTAGCAAGCTACAAGGACCATGAATCTGTCCCATTAAAATAAAAGGATGACCCTTCCTGTTCTGCTCTCCCCAGTAACATTTTATGCATTGGGTCCTGTGACGACCTGCCCATCAGATGAACCTGGGCACCACAACGAGATTGTACCTACTGGAAATCCATAAGTAATTCAGATTGTGTCATTTTTCAACACTCTTATACCAGTAAAAACAGTTTCCCTGGTGGTCACTCACCTGGGTTAATGGTGATGAATTTGTTATCTGAGGGGTATTCCTCTGGAAACCTGCCCTCCTTTGGAGAAGGTTTTCTCGTTGTCTCTGGTCTTCTTGGGATCTTGCCCGGGTAAAGTTCATTGGTGAACACTGGCGGCACTTGGGTGGAAGGGAGCGGCTGGGGCTGAGTGTCTGCTTCGGCAAGGCTCTCGTCCTCGGGCCCTCCAGCCGTGGGGGCAACATTTTGGTTTGGCTCTTCACCTGATATGGTTTTATTTCCTTCCTCCTCAGCAGTCCGGTTTGGGGAAGAAGCTGTGGCCACGCTGGGCTCTGTGCTATTGCGTGCCTCTGTGGCCACCGTTGCCCTGTTTTTCTCCTTCTTCTCAGCATCTTTTTCCTCCTCTTCCTCATGTTCCCGCTCCCCATCCTCACTTTCACTCTTTTCATCCTTCTCCCCTTCTTCAGCTCCCTCACCATCCTTTGTCAGCGCCGAGTCCCGCTCTGGCCCTGGGGAGGCAGCGGCCTCAGTAGCGGCCACCACGGGCCGTCCCGCCTGCTTGCTGGGGGTGGCCGCCGCTGGGAGCCGGGTTGGCCACACGCTGCTAGGGAAGGAGGAGATGCCACCACCACTGAAGCCCAGCCCTGCCAGCAAGGTGCTGGTCACCACTGAGGCCATGGTGGCCTGGCTGCCACTGGAAGAAGGCCCCATTCCCGTGGCCATGGACACAAAGGAGAAGGGGAGCCCCGAAGAGGTCCAGGTGGAGGAGCCAGAGCTGATGGGAGCCATGTCAGCTGAGGAGGCAGGAGATGCTGTGGGCTTGAGGAGGTCAGCAGGAACAGAGGGGAAGAAAACACAGCAGAGAGCATCAGCAGGGGCCCCAATATGCTATCTAGGGTCATTTTTCTTTTGCCTTTCCCCCCCTTTCCAGACATGTACCATTCCGGTTGGTATTCTCTTAAAATGAGAGACTTACACTGGCTGGACACAGGGCCAAGCCAGGAATGGGACAGAGCTACACAGCAAACCACGATGGGAAGAAACCTCCCTGCATTCACCACTTTCATGATCTCTCGAGGTCCCTTCCAACCCCTACAATTCTGTGATTCTGTGATTATCATCAAAACCCTCTTTATCGTTATCGTTATTTTACAGGAGGACCTTCTCCACCCACGTCACCGGTGACTTGTGAGTAATGTTTCCTCTCAGGGGTGAGGAGGATGTAAAGGAGTTTAATGAGTTTAGCTGCATTACTCACAGTGCTTTAATCCTCAGAATACAGAAGTTTAAAAATACAGCGTTACATAAGGGCTGCCCCAAAATAAGGGCTGCATTGCCAACGTGAGCATCTGTGGCTGGTGGGTCTGCTCTGACAGGAAACTCTGGCTCTTCCCACACACATTCTGAGGACCTTGAATGGTACTATTTTTATTTCCTTAATTTACCTATCAGCATTATTCTCTTAAGTACTGGTGTTGCAGTGAGGCATCGCTCCTGTTAGAAAAGACCCGCAGCATGGCTGGCTGGGCACTCCTGAATGATTAGAAGAGCATCAGGAGACCTTCGGGAAGTCACCACAACCTCCACCAGGACCACCAGGCTTGGCACCCAGCTTTCCCCATCCACCTGTTCACCACCAGCGATCCAGAGCCAGGGCTGTCATTGCCCACACTTCCCTTAGGCATCTGAGAGGGAGCGGGGAATGAACCATGGACTTTGCATCCTCTGCACCCTGCCCCTGTTATTCTAATGTCAATCCAGCGCATGTGTGCTCACTCCTGGGGCTCTGCGCACACAGGTCTATGCTCTACCAGAAATAAAAAGCCTTGGTATACACTTAAAGAACTAAACAAGTCATTTCCCTTCCTGAATTACATGTGGAAAAAGACACTGAGGTGTGGTGGCTGTGCATGAGCAGTAATTCTGTGGAAGAGACGGGGTCAGTAGTTCTGCTCAGACAACCTGACCACGGTCCCAATCTGACAGTGAAAAATACTTCACGCTACTGAATTCATCAGCAAAAGGAGCATTAGTTGGAAAGGTATGCGTCAGTTGAGGGCAAACAAGGGTTAAATAGGTGCTACTGCATGTTGAACAAAGCTGTAAAATGTTTATTTTTGGAACTGAAATTTATAGCTTAACACTATTTCAGCATCTCTCTGCAATTCCCGGTTTTACTCAGGCCGGGTAGTTGAAATGCTGCAGCATACCAAGAAAGGCTGCTTTCTCACATTATTTTTGACCAGCTGCAATCACAGAGAACCTGAGATCTCAAAAGAAAACCTGTGCTTTAGAGATTTCAAGCCAAAACTTTAAATAAGCATCTAAACTTTTGGATACTTATCAGCGTGAATCCCTAAGGCACTGTGAGATTTACTTTTTGCTGGCATGTACAGTCTCAAAGCTGGACTGAGCATTAAAATTTGACAGCAGATTTTATATGTCTAGAATACCTCTATACATCACTGAACAAGCATTAATCATTCAAATTCAAGCATTATATATGTTACTTGCTTACTAGGGAGTATATCAAACTGGAACAGAATAAAACCAGAAGCAATGTACTTAGAGTGAATTCAATAGTACGAATTCAGTTCATAAATTTGACTGAACAATTCAGCATACCAAATGCCAGGAAATTTAGGTTATGGATAGTTTATGTTAAAGAACCTAATAAGGTGCTTTCCAAACTCAGGCTGTGCATTCCAGTTTCACTGCCAATGTATCAACATTTCTGATGCTGGAATACAAAAGTCAGCTTCAGTGACTCGTTACAGTCTCACCTGAACTAAAATTAACCCATGGAGGTTGTTAAGGCTTTATTAGCACAATAGCAGGTATTCTTAAAACACTGGAAAAGCAACAATGCTGTACGTGAAAGCTTTATTCCTGCTGCACATACTTCTGGCCATACAGTCAATAAATTAAACTCATTTCCAGAGTCATCATTCAGATCACAAATCCCCTCATTTTAAATGAGTTCAGCACATGTTTGGGAAGATTTTTCAGCACTCCATTCTCCACTGGTCAAAGGAAGCCAGAAAACCAAAACCCCTTCCAGTATCAAAACCACACGGGGTGGGTTTGAACCACCCACCTCCCCAGGAAAGCAGGGTCCTGCCGCAGATGTACAACATCGTGCTGCCACCTGGTGGGAACGGCACCCCAAATTACGGCTGCCCACTCGCGCCCCGCAGCGCTTTATGGCCATGACTTACCACTCCTGTCTTCACAATTCTGGTCCCCTCGAAAATTCGAGTTGTGTTAGCTGAGAAACAAAGAACAGCGGCGTGTCAGCAGAGCGAAGGCCTGTCAGGAGACTTGTTCCACACACAGCATCAGACCCAAGGGGCTTAACTCTCTGCTTCACATCAAGGATTTAAGTTTTTAACTCACTGCTTGTTTTGGTTTGACATTACCCATTTCTGAGGTTTATTTATCTGCAAACTGGAGCTGGGGTGGGGGGAGCTCTCGGCAGAGCTGAGTTTCGCCCTACTTAATAAAATTTCTAGGAAGAAGCAAAACTTCAGCACTTAAAAAAAACATAGGAAAAAAAGCATCAAGTTCTTCTCTCAAATCTCAGCTTCACCAGATTTCTCCAATAAACTTAAAAAGAAACCCATGGCAAAGGCAGCTTGACATCCAGCTCTTTAGCTTTCATTTAAATATGTATGTTTTGGAAATCACTGAGGTTGTGTGCATGGTAAAACCTAAATGTCTCCACATGTGGTTGTCAAGGTAGGGCTGATCTCCTTTCCTCTCTACATAAAATAGACACTGATCAGACTCACAGCTCTGCTTCTGATACAGAAATAGGGTCTGTTGAATTTGGTTTAGAAAACTAGTACCAAGAAAAGCTGTCAAGTCTCCTAAAACCTGATGAACTCTGCCAGCAGAGAGGTGTAGGCAAATCCCCATCACTAGAAATAGGGCTCTGATAAAGCCACCTGTCACAATCCGAAATTATCATTGCCCACAAGCACTCAAACATCATCTGAAATAATTCCACACCATACTGCATGCTGCAAAGAAAATGTTAAACACACAGAGAGTCATAATGAGAAAATAGGTATGTGGGTTTTTTTACCTTGAAAGAGCATAGTCTGGCTAAAGTCACTACGCATTTCATTTCGGCAAACTGCTTGAACTCTGAACAGATAAAGGATGTCAGGTGAGACATGGCTAATGATGGCCTTCTGTTTAAAAAAAATAGATATTATTCAGTTTTTTACCCCCACAGTACTGTCCACGATCAGTTTGAATATATAAAGCATTGTGCTAACACAGGACATTACTAACTTATTTCTAAACAGAAATATTTGCTGGTCCCCTGGAAGAGGCCAAGGTCAAAGGACTTCCCTGGGATGAAAGTGGTACACCTGAACTGTGCCCATGAGAAAGAAATAAACATGTTCCACACCTACTCTTGTGACAGCCTTCATACTCTAACATCTCTGCTCTTCTCAGAAAAACATTAGAGGCATTAAAATGACATTTATATAGATGGAGACCCAAGTCCCCAACATGGGACAAGGCCAGAAAAATCACTGTACATTCAAACTTTATTTTGCAATTTGATGCTGGCAGCCTGTATCATCTGACAGCTCAGCACCCTGCACTGGGATGTCCCTCTGTACTTTTACACCTGAGACACTTCCTTGCTGCCTCCCAGCTACTCTTTTGTGTTGCCTTATGTCCCAATTTCAGCAGGGATAGGGTTAATTTTCTTCCTAAAAGCTGGCATAGTGCTGTGTTTGGGATCTGGATGAGAATAATGTTGGTAACACACTGATATTTTGCTTGTTGCCAAGCAGGCAAGGACTTCTCAGCTTCTCATCCTGCCCTGCCAAGGAGGAGGCTAGGGAGACACACACAGGGCTGGGAGAGCTGACCCAAACTGCCCCAAGGGATATTTCATACCATGGCATACTGTACCATGCTCCATATGTAACTGGGGGTTGGCTGGGAGGTGGCATGGCTCAGGGACTGGCTGAGCATCAGCTTTGTGGTGAGCAGTTGTGCTGTGCATCACCTGGTCTGTGTATTATTACTGTTATTGCTGTTTTCCTTTCCTGTCCTATGAAACTGCCTTTATCCCAACCCACACGTTTTACCTTTTTCATACTCTCCCCTACCCTGCTGGTGAGGGTGTGAGGGAATGGCTGTGTGGTTGTTTTAGCTGCCTGCCAGGTTAAACGACGACACCTTAGTCCATGATCACATGAGCTCACAACTGGTAGCTGACAGCAGCAGTAGCCGAGTGGGTCACTCAAAATACCAGTGAACTCTTTACCAAAACAATGGCTAGCTCTGTCTCAAGACAGGACAGTCCATCTGTCTCTGCCAAAGCACTGAAAGCAAATTGCACTTTCCTCTGAAAAAGAGTTTCCTCCTTCTTTTGCTCCTAAAACAGACTAAGCTGTCATTGCTTTCTTAACCTCCAAGCTCTGCTGCACAGCACCAGGGTCTCACTGCAATTTATTTTCAAGCTATCACTCCATCACATCCCCTGCACTTATAATTATTTCTTTTACATAAAACAGGATGCTGTGCCCACCTCATTTTTGCTGATTAAGGCTCTCCTTCTTATATCTGATTAAAAAAAGGGCTCCCTTAAGAATGTGAAGTTATGACAAGAGAGAGGTTACAATACATCATAACCTTGGGTGCCTTTCAATAGATTCCTTTCTGATTTCGTGAGGCACATCGTTCCCTAATGTGACCCAGATAACAACGTCTAGTGGGGAAATTGAAAATATAAATGGAAATGAAGTAAAAGAATCTTCTTCTAAGGGAATAAGAGAAGTATTATTGTATAACTGATTGAATGGGCCCAGAGGACTGTGTATTTGAAAAAAAAATATGATAACAGTCATTAGGAATAACACTCTCTGCTGCTGCATTTTTCATGTGCATATACAATTACTGATTTCATTATTCTAGAGGCTTTCTTTGATTAACAATAAACGGAGGCCTTTCAAACCTGAATATGTCACTTTGATTTTATATGCAGAGAATGTTAAAGACCAGTACAATACTTGCTTCCACTTAGACAAGAATGACAAGCAGATCAAACCCTAAATGGAGGAGATAGATCGGTGTTTCCATCTGTGCTGGAACTGTCTTACTCTTCCCTCTTTTTCTCCCACTGCCAGACATAGGCAGTGCTTGCACAAGGCCACTCCACAATAACCTTCTAGCCCTGACCACACAACTCCTATTGCTGGCAGCACTTACTGATCAGAAACTTCTCCAAAGTCTGCAAGGGGCTATGCACTGTGAAAAGCCTGAGCCCAGGAACAGATTTGGGGGGGATTGGGCTTATAACATGAAAATCTGTGAGCTGAACACAAGCCAAAAGGTGTTCAGAGCCTAACTATTTTCTGAGCCAGCTGCTTCTCGGCAACAGTACATGGAAAAGTGTCTGCAGACACAGTCCTTTATGCACTCACATAAACTATAAATTCACACTCCAGGGTTTTGGGTAGTCTGTCAGGCAACATTCAACCAAAGCTGAACGTTTTCATAGCAATTTATTGTGAGAGAAATGCTACCCTGTCTGTAAGGTAACAACTGCTTTCCTCCCCTACTTCTCTCTTCTGAGAAAACAACAATATAAGGATAGCTTGATACACGTGTCTGGGGTTGATGTTGTGGTTTTACCAGGTCCTTGTCACTGTCCTTGGTGAAAGTTTTCTCCTTTTCATCTTCATTTTTAGTCCAGCTATAGGAGATCATGTAGTTCATGATCGGAGGGTGGTAGATGGTTTCTGGTTGGTTCCAGGTTACGAGCAGTGCTGTCCTGTTCACAGGCTGCACTTTCATGTTGACTGGGGGAGTGCTGCAAGCTGAAAAACAGAAGGAAAAAATATGAAGCTTTCCTAAATAACCGGGAGAAAACAAACAGGAAGAACTGTGCCTCACTCTAAGAGCCAGGCTTTCTCTTTAATGCCCTTGCCTGCAGTAATAGCATAGACAGGAATCCACTGAGACCAACGGGATTTAATGCCACCTGCAGCTGCTTTCTGCTCTCCAGAGTAAAGGGAAGGAGAGAATCCATTCTCTGCAGGCAGGTTGCTTAGTTCTCCACTTAGTTTCAGCCCCGGTATTTGCATGCACACTTTAACTTTGTTACTTAAGACTCAAGAAGTCTACCTAACCAGAGCCCCAGCTTCCCTGGCCACTGTGTCCTGCAGCGTGCAGGGGTAAGTACCCCAATGTTCTCTGCAGGCCCTGGAAGTAGCTGGAACCTCTGAAAATGTGACACTGTTGGGTAAGTAAGTGTTTTTTTTTCTTAACCCAGTACAACTTGGCATGTGAGCAGCAGTTACTTTACGGTCCTACGTATTGTCCTTCACAGATTCTCAACTGTTTGTCAGTACTGTGTCACCCATGCAGGGAAGAGCAGCCCTTGGCCATCTCCTTCCTGTAACAGCCAGGGAAACCCTCCAGCCAGCCTCAGAAAGCCATGCCTTCCTAACTCTGTCTGCAGCAGGCAGGCACAAGTTAGGTCTTACTCAGGCGTAGGTCGGTGGAGAGGCCAGTCTAGGAACAGCTTAACCAGCGGGCAGGTAACAGAGCTTCTGTGTACTGCAGACACCAGCCCCCAGACTTCTTCAGGGAAGACCAAACCCATCCCGAAGGCTTCGGGAGGAGCGGGGTGCACACAGCCCACTCAAGACACCACTTCTGAAGCCACCGAGATGCAAACGTCAGGATGCTCCCGGAGAACACTAGATGGCACTCATATGCTATCGAAAAAGTACAACACGAAATTCCCAGCTCTAAAGAGTTTAGGGTTTTTTTCCCAAGCTTAGAAAATCGCGTTTAAAATACACAATTCAGGACAGATTCTCACATTCTCTTTCCCAATATAAACTCTGAACCAAGAAAAATCACTTGCCTAAACCCATGTGCCGTGGCAAAGGAGCTGGTCTCTTCTGCCAGGGAAAGTCACAGTGTCACCCAGCCCATCAAGCTGACACTTTTGTAGAATTATTTTCCCCAATACGACTTTTCCATTTAAAGCCAACACATTCAGCTTGTTTGTGCTCTGCAGGTATGTGACTGTGTGTACATTTGGCCATTATTTCACTTCTAAAGAGTCCTGGCAGCACTGAAGGGGGAAATGTCTATTCCTCAAGTTCGTCATGGAGCTCTGCTGTTACCTTACTGAAATAGCTATAGTTCTTAAATAAAAATGATTAAATGCTGCAAACACCAGTATTACCAGTAGAATATAAAAGTACCTGTCAAATGCATCGGTGCAGTTATAACTCAACTTTTGTACTAAAGAACATACATTGCAGCTACACAGTTGGGCAGGAAAGATCTTCAGTGTTTGCTCCTGCCGTGAGCGGTGACAACCTTGCTGTTTTGCAGCAGATCCTTCTGCTCGGCCCAGGATGATCCAGAAAAGCAAAGAAACCCTGAGGTACCTCCAAATCAGTTGTTCATTGACAAAAGGAGTAAGAGTTTCTATTTACACTGAGTAGAAGGGACCAAAATGGCATTCTGCTGGCAATACCACAAAGCCAGAAGCAACACCTTGGGCTGCTGCCTGCAGACCCCTTCCCTTCAGGTCTCTGTGGGGAGCCCACAGAACATGGCATCAGGGAGCCAGGGCCTGGCCAAGAGAGCACCGCTGAAAGCAGTGGCTGTTGTCTGTATTTACAGGCCTTCACAATCCTTGGTATGCCCCTCCATGCTCTCCTCTTTCCGCTGAGATAGTCAGATCAATTCTCACTGACATCACTGTTTATTGATAACTGCACCGATAAATCATAACTGCCCCCTTGGAAGCCCTTTGTCATCACAGAATTATGCTTCAAAATGCCAGGCCAGCCTTTACTGCTCCACCTAATCAAATCCTATCAGAGACAGGAGCCCAGGGTGAAGGACTACCCAAACCTGAAAGTCCTATCCAGTCCTCCTTCCTCCACGCAGAGATTTATATATTTAAAGTCATCATGCATCAAATTGTTTTAGAAATAATTCAACTAGGTAACTTTCATGACAGACAGAGAGATTGACCCAAACTGTGAGATGCCTCTGAACCATGGCTAGTCAGCTGTTTTTCAGTCAAGGACCCCAAGCCACCCTAGGGAGAGGGGACTGTCACATCCTCTATGCCATGCCACTTTGCAGGCAGCTCTGATGCCATGCAGAACAGCTCACGCCAACCAGAAGTGGGTATTTCCCAAGGGTAAATAGGAGACTTGCAGGCTCGAAGTGAGGAGACCTCCCCTCCACACCCCAGCACCTGGATCCCAGAAAGACATGAGCACTTTTAAGCAGCTGAGTGACTCCAATGACTTCACTGAGACAGGTTTTGACGAGGACAAACCTCATCCACAGCTGGCTGAAAGGGAGACTGAATTTACAATTCTGTTATTTCACAGTAAATATTCAAGAAATTTTCATGACTCAGTATGACTTTGCTCCAATTACTCCAAGGCACATAGCAGTACCTGATGTAATTAAGTAATAACCAACCTTTTCAGTTCAGCCATTTAATTTTTTTTTATTAACAGCTTAAATGGGCAAAAAAGAAATCTTTTTTTATAAAATGAAACATATGGTTTTATTAATTTAAGCAAACCTGCTCAGGACACAATGGAATAAAAAAACATTTGATCCAATAATTCAATTTGATGATTTAATTAAAGTGATACATAATAACATAGCAAATGTCTGAAAGGCAAGAAAAGAAAGTGTAATGATTTGACCATCTATAAAACAACTGGTATTTTCCTGAGATCTAATTTTCCTTTCAATACTCTGTGTGCCTTGGATTTTTGAAAGAAGATTAGAAGAATCACAGGCTCCTCGCCTTTTTTTTTTTGATGCTAAAGAACCTTTACTGATTGTGCAGAAATGTGCAGCTGAAGGACAAATAGGAATGTAGAAAGTGATTGGGACAGGGAGGGAGAAGTTTATGTCTTCCTTTGAATTGAATCTTGACACACTGGAGAGAAAAACGAGTAGTTTTGTTTTTTTTAAACCAGGGTAAACAAGCTAAAAAAGCCTGTAAATTAATGACTGCTTGAGGGGGGGAAAAAAAAAAAAAGGAGAACTGAAACCAACAGGCAGCATCATTTCACACTGAAACAGCATCTCAGCTATTTTTAGAAAAAATATTACTAATGCTCTCTCTCAAATTCAGAGCCTACGGGATAATAAAAATATTGAGGGGGCTTTCAGGACATCTTTTGGTGGCGTAGTGCAATACTGAGCAGATACCTGAACTGACCCTGGTCTAGCAGACACCAAAGCTGCCGTGTCCTGGCTAGCAGACAGTCCGTGCCAGGACTCCACAAGGCAGAAAAGCCTGGCCATGGCCATAGCGCTACATCTCAGAGGCACTCAACATGCAAGCACCATTGCAGTACCATGGCCATACCTCGTGGTAGGCAGCAATGCCCGCAGTGTGGCACACCTCAGACCACTTGGAATGAAGAACCTGAGCTGGAAACCTGGCAAACACACTGGCTCCTGCTGTAGGGAGAAGTCCTGCTGAACAGGGAGGGTTGTGCAGATGCATCTGGAAATTCTCTGGCCTGACACTGGGCAGCCTTGGACAGCATTTCCAGCTGTCGGCCATGCCCAGAGCTGTCTGGGAACCTGACACAGTCCTTTCTCTGCAGATCAGCCCACTAAAGAAGACAGGGGGCAAGCCAGCATCTTGGCTAGCCTTGTCTTCCAGGGCTCACTCAAGCCTGGAGAAAACCTGTTTGCCACTTGCAGACAAACGCAGCATGCTAATACAGTCCTCAGCACTGGCCAGGCCAGCCATACAGCAGAGAATTATTTTCTTCATGTTAAAAACATTCCAATGGGCTGGAACAAACAAAATTAATTTAACAACTCTGCATTCATCTCTCCCGTAATTTGATTTGTATGTTGTATTTGGCTACGTAACCTCCATGAGGTTTTCCTAACTGAAGCCTGATAAAGCTTAATCCAGAAGCTCCTGGCAGCTCCATTTCTGCGAGCTGAAAGACGAGAAGGGGGCTTATTGTTTTGCAAAATGTAACCACTGATATTACGATACACCCATGAATGCAGAAAGGGCATGGAAGAGAAAATGCCTTTTTTTTTTTTAGGCAGCCTACATTTCTCTTCCAAAGACAGAAATGCAAAACCAGCCAAACTTTCTGGTTTTTATCACGCTTTTTGCATATGCTACCTGCGGTTATAAAAAGAGCTATTTAGGGAAAGTTTGAGAGCACACAAGAACTGTATATTCAGTTATATCTTGTATACCTTCTCCCTGTAAAACAGGTGCCTCCTATGATGAATCCAGTGGCACTGGGCTCAGAGGGATTTATAAAATCCTCTAAAAATGTTCCAAGTTAGCTCTTCCATGCATAAAAATGTCACCACTTTAAAGGCAGTTATTTCTAGCTGTGCTATGCCCTCCTTTGGAAAATCCCACTCTCTCCCTCCTGCTGCACGTCTCAGCAACGCAAAACTGCCGATCCTTCCCGTGGTACCACGGGATATACATTGTGTGATAAAACCCTGACAATTCTCAGCACAGAAAAGCAACGTGCCAGTTAAGTCCTGAATCCCTCCTGGTGAGATGGGCAGGGATCTTCTGAGGCATTTAGAAGGAGGGGAGGGAGGAAGCATCAGCATCAAGATGCACCCATGGTACGTTACTGGCTCAGGACTGCTCAGAGGTAGCTCAAAGACAGGGACAAGGGTCTGCTCTTGTCCTGGGAGACAGCTCCTGGCTGCAAGGTGAGGGGGACTTCGCTTCTTTTTCTCACTGATCTGGATGGGAAAAGTGGCAAGGAATGGTGTTTCTTCCTCATAAAGGAGGAGCACAGAGGATGGTAGATGAGGCACTGCTTCCCACATAGTACGAGAGAAACTGAGTACCGATATGGGGGTTTCACGCCTTTCTTCCCCATAAGGCCAAACAAGGTGGTGGTCAAGCTCTTGGGGAAGAGAAGGCATTGCTTTCCCCTCTGCTTTCACTGGGAAGGCGTTGGAAGGGCCAGTTCTGCAGGACAGATGGACCACTGGCTGTTGTTGCTGTAACGACACTCCACTGATTTCAGAGACTCCCGAAAACTGACCTCGATGCCTGTGCTCTCAGCAAAGTACTGCACCGAGTTCACTCCGTCCTGCAGCCCCCAGCATCCCAGCTGCAGGAGACAGATGCCACCAATAGAGAAGGGAAGAAAAATACTTTGAACCATACATATATATACACACAAACATACATATTCCTTCCCATTATTATACCCTCAAAACTTCAAGTAAGCTCTGAAATGCAGAAATACAGCTTATACTGCAATGAGAGAACTCAGACTTGCTTTCAGTGCCATGCCAACAAAGTCCTGGTAAGGGAGGTGATACAGTGCCAGACTCAGCTACCTTGCTTTGGTATGACTCAGTGGAGACGCTTGGGAAGAGACTCCGATCCATAACAAACAGCAGCACTCTTTGGGCTGTCGCATTCAATCTCGGAGTTCAGCAAGGGCTGTGCTCCCAAAGGATAGCAAATAGACTACGAGGATCATATGCAGAGACAACACAGGCTTTAATACATAGAAAAGTGCTAAGAGGCATACTTAGAACATTTCCCCCTTCTCCTTTTACTAAACGTTTGCAGGTTTTTTGCTTTGCTTTAGCATACGTTCGTAACTTCTCAGCGTGCTTATAAATGACATTATTAATATATAAGGATAATTGCTTTAAAGAGAGGCACACATTTTTCCTTTACCTTTGCCTGCACTTTGCCAACAGGCATTTGCAGGCTCCAGAGCATGCCATACACACAAATATTTGTGTTGATCTCCTTCAATCCACAGGCAGAATGTAGCTGGGAGATAGATTATTTATCTTCCCTGCTCCTCCTACCTTTCACCATGCTTCAGACAAACAAGGGAGTTTCTTAAGGCATGTGGGACACCGGCAGGCCCCACACTTGTTTTATGAGCCTGTGAAATAACCTCATGAGCAAACCAGCATAGGGCACTTCTGAGAGGGGCTCTGGCTAAGCTGGGTTTTGCCCCTCTGCCTGTGTTTGGATTCCCTCCTGTATGGCTTGCTTTGTAGCATTTGAGTTTCCATGGCATCGCAGCAACAGACCCTGTTATACTGGAAGGCATGGACTGTGCGTTTTACTACTTTGTGCTTGAGCCCAACTATTCCATGTATTTCACAAATGCTGTTCCTGCAGCTGTGGCCTGAATCTCGGCGGGTGCAGATCCGCCTTGCACCGTCAGATGCCACGCTGGACTAAACTGATGCTGGCCAAGGGTCTGCCCTGCAAGCTCAGTGTTTATATTGCACACAGGCAGGTGTACATGCAGAGGGTGACCACACTGTTTAAAATGTACACCTGTGTCCTTATTTATACAGTGCGGCTGATGTGATCACATTGAGTGGCACGTGCTGATCAAGGGGGTGGTGGGGGGAAAGGAGGATTTCCTGGCAGAAGGACATGTGTTTGCTACGTTAGCCCTTTCACATGTCCTGGTGAAGGTTGTTTGGACCGGGGAGCATAGGAAGAACAAGCCAACAGGGCTGGTAGAGCGTCCCAGTACATGCCTGAGGGATGCTCACAATCAGATTGGCAAAGCAGCTTCCCTTTCACAGCTTCGGGGGGGTTCTTCCAACAGAAGGGATGAGCTGCAGGCACTCATGGTCCAAAGTACTGATGAGACTGAAATTAAAATCAGTACTTCTGCAGGCCAAACAGCTGGACTGGCAGGTAGGCAGGCAGTGCAGAAAGGAATTCCATGCAGGTGTAAATGGAATAAATCATCAGGATCCCTTGCAAGTACTCAGCTCTTCCAGCCTTAGGGGCAACCCAAACCATGCTTAAACTTTCATACTGAATTCGTCTTGCTCTCTTGGTTTGGGCCCTTTAAAATCTCTAAACAACTGCAAGCAGTTACTTACTGTTTATGAATAAATCCACTGGTAAGCTGTCCCCTGCATTCAAGCACAGGCACATACATTGCTCACGTTACAACCACACAGAAGTTACTACAGATGAAAGCAGAACTGTGCAGAACAGAGCCACTGCAAGGGGAACCATACGACTTATGTCAGGTATATGTACCGCATCTTTTTGTACCTAATTACCCCTCAAAATGTGTCTTTTTTTCCTGAAACACATTGCCTTCCACCTGACTGATCTGAGACTCCAGAAGGCAACAGCCTGCCCATCCCTGTGCTGTTCCTAGACTCCCGTGCGATTCAGTCTAGGTGATCCTGCTCTGGCAGGGGGGTTGGACTAGACAATCTTTTGAGGTCCCTTCCAACTCCTAACATTCTGTGATTCCTGCTTTTCCACGATGTGCTCCAAGATAAATATGTACATGAGGACCCAGCATTGCAGAGTAAGACATGGATGAGGTGGAAGGGATGAGGCATGCAGAAGAATGCTGATTGCTGCCTAAAATGTGATTACAGCAGGTACGTGAGGCGCACGTGAGAAAAGACTCTTGAAGCAACAGGTGAGTACATTTACTTGGAGTGCCGAGGCATCGTGGCAGCTGGGCAGGTCTGCAGTGCAAAGAAGATGCAGGGCAAGCAATTAGCAGCATGGTGTCACCAGCCTCCAGTGCAACCTTTTGCACCAAGCCAGCCTGCTGCACCAACAGAAGTCCTAATAATGATGCACAGGTTCACCTGCACCAGCACACTGTGGTAGGGTGCTGACCTGGTTAAAGGGGAACAGCATTGGGAAAGGATGATCTTCATGACAAAATGAAATAAAAAAAGGAAAGTAGGAGATGTCCAAGGAAACTGGAAAGGAGTTGTTGAACTATGAAGAAATCTTCCAAGATTTTTCTGAAGCACAAGAACAGTCAACTGGAACGGCAAAGATATCATAAATCAACTAAAAAAGGTTCTTGCTTATTTTTGTTTTCCATAAGATATTTAAAGAAAACAAATAGTTATCATTTTGCTTTAAGCAATCCTACCTAGGATTTCAATAATGTATCATTTAAGATTTACATTTACTATGTTATTGCTTTGGATAGAGTACATTTATTGTTAAAAAGTTATTTTGTGGTCATTTAGGTTTGACTAAAATATATTAATGACATCCTGCAAGAGCAGAACTTTTCTGCCTCTCACTCTTTTTGGCCTCCCAGAGAGAGAACCCGAGGGCATGAAGGGACTGCAAAGTTGTTTTGAGAGAGTTCTCATAAAACATGGGCATTTAGAAAGCAAAAACAAATTACTAGGAGCAGTAACAGAAGCCATAAATGAGACAAATAACCTGTTCTCATTCAGAAACACTGCTTCCAATGCTCGAAACTATCTGCCTCAAAATGCTAATGTCACTGCACTGAGCCTCCAGAACTTTGGATGCTGCTGCAGTGGAGGACTCCAAGGATGCCACACTGCGCAGAAAAGGCCTGACCTTCACAGGAGGCCTTAGTTTCATTCCTGACAGCAGGAGCTGTGAAACAGGGAGTATTTGTTTTGAGTTGTGGTGTACCTTTGACTGCAGATCGATAGCTGAAGCCATGCCTCCAGTGCAAAGCACGCAGGAGGGAAACTCCAAATACCTTCTATCCACATTTGAGCAGCACTAAGTTACAAGGACTTCCAAACCGTGCACCGGTGCCACACAGCAAAGAACAGTAAGGAAAACGATTGCCTGTACACTACCAGAGAAATGTCCCAGCTGTTAATTTAGAGTCCAAAGCTAAGTGAGTTTTACTAGAGTGAATTTATGACTGCTCATTATTTAACTTAGTCTAGGATCATAATTAAAGATGGTACTCTAAGGCGAATTCCCACTGATGGGAAACAGCATCATTTGAGACTCCAGCAAAGAGTAATCAGACACCTTTGGGGAAGTAATCAGGCATCTGTGAAAGAAAACTCTGATGTCAAGAGCTCCTCACATGGGATGCTTGTTTAAGTGTTGTAAGGCTTGCAGCACATTTAATGAGACAGAAAGGTTAAAGGTTTTTGGGCTTTTTTTTTTCCAGTATTAAAAAACATAAAGAGAAAAAAACAACAGTTGATGGTCCTAATCAGCAGCAAAATAAAATGGGCAAATATTGCTGCACACGGGGTACATCCTGAAACAAGGAAATGAAACGTGTTTTCCTCCTGAGTTTCCATGCCTACACCTGTAATGAAGTAGGTAATGTTTTGTAAATATATCTCTGCTTGATGGGACGAGATGTAAAAGTAGTAAGGAACATGCAGTCCTTGAACTGGATGGACTTTTATTTAAGAATTTTGTGTATTTGTCCCTGAAGAGCAATGTACAGTATTAAACTGATAAATAATTAGCAATCCCTCTAGCACAGCAGCTTGAAAGCAGCCCATGAAAAGGCCAGAGCACAATATGTGATATGACAGAGCAACACAGTCCTGAGCCACAGAGGAAAGGACACATTTTTAAGGGAGACAGCTATGTGCAAAAGAATCAAACACCGTCACTGATACTTACTGTAGCTGATAAATATTTAACAAATACATTCCTGGTTTAACATGTCTATACAGACAACCTCTTAGTTTTTAAAACTTTATATAAGGTGAGGCCTCTTCTAAATTTTACAGGCCCGATGATCTGCATAATTTATGTGATCAACTGTGTGCCTTGAAACTCTGAAAGTTTCATCTTCTTAAAAAATATTGTTCTGTTGTTGTTTGTGATCAATCCACCAGTTGCTATAATTACATAGCTGAACAGTATTTATCCTGGATGGTATATTTCAGAAATAAGATATGTAAAGATGATCTGTACAGCTTCTTGAAACAGCTCCAGGGTCAACTTAAGAATTAAGCTCAACTCTTGGGCTCTGATTCAGCAAAGATCTGATGCATATGCTTTTATTCCAAGCGCACAAGCAGTCCTCAAGAGAACTGTTTTAAATCAGCTTTTGCCAACGGGAGGAAGGAATGAGATAATGGAACAAAAAACACCACTTCTTGTTAAAACTGGTGTTTGGACTCTCCAAAAGTTAGCTTTCTACATTCAAATGAGTTAAATTATTTTCAACACCCTGTATTCTGATGACTAAAAAGACCGTGCCTCCCTTCACTGCCTCTTTAAAATTAAAAAAGAGGAGGGAGAGGAGAGTGAACTGCAAAACAAAAGCTGCTAACATTCATACTGGCTCACAAACTGGATCCAAAATGCACTGATGGTTTTGGTTGACCTAAAATAGCCTTTCCCAGAAGACATTTTATTTACCAAATGCCACCACTTACAGGGCTTTGCTAAGGAAATACTCAGAGGACTGGCATAAAGTGAGAAATAGTTTTCCTCCAGTGTATCTGCAGGTTACGCTGCTGGTCACGGTGCTGTGGCCCAAGATAGCTTTGATAGCTGGGAGAAGAGACGTTCCTGGTTGGTGCCAAACTGTTCAGGATAGCATGTTTGTCAATGGACAACTGCAGAGCTGCATCGCTTCGTGCTGATCTGAAACCCTTTATTCATCGGGGGATTCTGAAAATTATTCTGAACATTATGCAAATTGTTCTGGGCACATTTTCCTCCAAAATAAGAAAGGCTTACATAACGAACGCTACACTGTTTCCTAGATTAGCAATACTGCCCACAGACTTAATAGAGTGTGACAGAGGAAACAAATCGCAAAAATTCACACCGACAAACCAACCCAAACTTCCCCTCCAGAGCTGAGGGCCATCACAAACCATATCACCTTGCAGCAAGTAAGAGGCGCATTTTTGTGACCTTGCCTTTTTAACAACACACAAATCTAAGCACAGAGGGTAGACAAGAGCCAACATGTGACAGCCATTGGTCACATCGCTTAATGCAAGGGGGAAAGCTTTGAGATGCAACTGTGAAGAAGAAGAATCTGCATAAAATAAATATGTTATGCTAACCCTATACTCTTATATTTGTATGCTAGACTGCCTGGCTGAGAAGCGCTCCGTGCACTCGGCTCCTCAGTATTTTTGCATGAATGACACTATATAAAGAGGTACTGTATTTACTAGCTGAATAAACAATAGGTTTTGCTTTCACTCAAGTATTATGACTTCAACTCATTTTATTTATATGTCAGTAGTTCAGAATGTGCAGTGGACCAGGCACATCATCACTGTTCACCTTTGTCAAAGAAGGGGCCAGAAACATCCACATTGTTATATCTCTGGAACAGCTATAACTCATCCCTGTAACCTTTGGAGGATACGCTACAATCCATTTTGTGTTAGCATCACTGCAGCAGCCTATTTATTTTTAAGTTCATGAAAAAAATGCACCTATTTTCAGTGTCCCCTGATGTGCACACAACCCAAAAAGTGACAAGTTGACAGAGCCAGTACAAAAAGTCTGGCTGTCCAGCCATTAGCGTCCTACAGCAGAAGCTTAAGGGAAAAAAGAAATCACCAACCCCACCATCATCCCTGCCATCAGATGGCACGATGAATGCTGTCAGACCACAGGAAATGCATGTCCCACACCTGAGGGTCTCTCTTGAGCACGTGGTAAGCTCATATTCCCAGGCAGACATGAGTACAGAGCATTACGGTATGCGGATATGACAGAAGAAGATCGGGAGAGAATCACACGCACATAAGGTGTCCAGCACCCAGTTACCTAAACATGGACTAACAGCTGTGCATCTCCCTTGCTCCGTAGACTGGCTCACATCATGTTAACTAAGCCCCACATGCTTGGTAGGTCTGTGGGCCTTCAGGCTCCTAAAAATCAAAGTCAGTGCAAAACTTTCTGGTTATTCAAACTCTCCTTTGGTATCAACACTTTAAACTTCAAGATCAGCCCATTAACTACAGACCTCAGCATTTGTAATGCTCTGTCAAAACCGTGGGTTTCAGCTATTTACTATGGGGGTGAAAATCACCTAAAGCATTTTTATAATCTTAAAAACCATCCAGTAAGGCAAGGAATATGCAGGCACGTGGCCAAAGCAGTAAAATCTTCTTGAATATTATACCACACGTACCAGAGGCACCTTGGCTGCACTCAAAATAAAAACTACCCAGTTTTGTCACTTTTAACGGAATGTAACCTATTAACTTTCATCACTGTTCTGGGTAAGTAATATGTGCACAGGATGTAACTGAAGAAATAAATATTGACACATGTTGCTGTTAAAACACTGATTGAAAACTGCAGGCCAGAGCATCGGAGCGTAGCAGGGTTTCTTCATTCCCAAGACCTCCTTCTCACTTCTGATGTAAATTCTCTGTCCCAAGGCTGCCTTTAATGTACATGAGGTTTGTGTACGTGTATATTATATATATATAAATAAGCATGCTCACAGAATAATGAGCCCTGAGAAATGCGCTCTTCCAGCACTCTCTTGGGAGGGTGAGGTTGCTGAATGCAGCTGTTTTCATGATTCATGTGTTCTAAAAACTACGCTCTCTGTGCCTGGCCAGGTGAAAATGCCAGGTACGAAAGGGAAGCTTGTAAATCTGCTGAGCTGTTTCCTCCTGGCAAACTGCCCCCCTCTCCTTTACCTCTACCCAAAACTGGTTAAGCACCAAGCACTGCTCAAGACTGGAGACTGGGAAGTACATGACATTCCTCCTATGTATAAAAAACCACCATTTAATAAAATAAAGGCAAATAAAGGTAGTAAATGATATTTATTCCTAGTCTTATTTTATTTTATCCAGTACACATTTCTCTCAGAATTTTTGATGTGTTCTTCTAGCCAGAGCTGTCTGTGCCAACACAGTGACTCCAATCTCCCTCCCACCCCCCTCCATCCAGCTTATTATCCAGGGTCTGACAGAAGCAAGCGCCAGCTGCTCTACAAAAAGGCAGATGAAAACACTTCAGCTAGGCATTAGAAAATCACCTGCCCATAAGGAAGAGCTCCCCCCCACCCCATCACCACTACCATCAGATTGATACAAATGTTGAATTAAAAGGTTCACGGTTCTTCAAAGTCTGGTTACTGTAAAAATGAGACCCATAACCACATCTGGATACTCTCTTCCCATTCAAACACCGAATGAGTCAGTGGTAATGGGGCCGAAATTTTACCTCTGACCTTGTCCCTTCATGTTTTCTTTTGTCAGGCATCTCTAAGGCCCCACCAGCCAGTCAGCAAAACAGGGGCATTGCCAATTTGAGACTCACATATTCTGGGGCTTTACCATCACAGGGCCTTGTGACAGCAAGTTTCACAGATAACTGTAGGCACTCACAGGACGAGTTAAGTTACTGACACATACCAACAAGGAACGCCTGCATAACCCACATCCTATCTTTGGTAACTCACAGCCATCCTCAGTGCCATTTGATGACAAAATAGACAAAAACATTATCCTGAGTCAAGTGAGAAATTTTTAAGAGTAATTTACCTTTGGAAGCCTCTGTGCTGAGCGGATTTTCCAAGAGGTCTGTCATATCTTGGCTCCAAGCATCCTTCACGGCAGACTTGGACACCTTCCTGTTGTTCAGCTTTTGCTGTGGTCTGAAGTTATTCCTCAGGTACTCCACGGACTTGACATGATCTTGCTGTTCAGTGGTGAATATGGAGTAGAACGCCTCCAGCTGATTGCCGCCGTCATGGCAGGGGAGAGAAACAACGTTAATTAGACACACACAAAAAAAAAAGTGGTGAAATCTGGGTGGCTGATAAGAAAGTAAAATAGCAGGAAGTAAAATGTTGATGCCAAAACTGATAAACCACATGGGAAGTCAGGCTGCCCACTGAAATCACTGCCAACCGTCTTATCTTGGCTCAGCGCTTATCCTGCCCAACAAGGGAGAAGGCATTCTAGCGACCTGTTGACGCCTGTCATGGGCAAGGAAACATTTGCCCTTAAGACCCCTTGTCTGGAAGGGTTTTGCATGTGACACAGTCACGTCAAACCCTCCTCACCGCTGGCACCGTTCTGTTTTGCAGTACTGTGTCAAAAAGTGCTTTCAAGTCATTCCCTCCTCCAAAGCCTTCTCCAGGACAGGGCATCGCTACCTTATCTCCAAATGCTTTATGACGTTGAGTTGCCCAGCTAAGCTCCAGACAGTTCTTGAAGCCCTTTCATGGGAAGGTCACTGCAGTTGTCACACCTTCACGGGATGGATGGCCAAACCCATGAGAGCAGGTCAGTAGCACAACAGAGCAACCTCAGGACCACTCACTCCAACTGTCCTGACCTCCCTATTACCCACTGCTCCCTTCGATACCTAACTACAGGGTGAAAAAAAAGATAATGCAGACTAAATGTGTTTGGGTGCAGTTAGCACATACTCCTCTGGGAGTAAGTTTCTTCTGTTGGATTCAGATCTCAGCTGTTTTTAATAAAATGTATTAACCTGTAAAGAAAGAATTGTAATTGGAAAACTTTTCTGTTACTTCGTATCTTAGTATTTCTTAGAAAGAAATTTCTAGCAAACGGAGGTGAAAATATTTTCAGGTAATGTTTTTCTCACAGCTATCAAGGTCAGTATAGCATTTATTAATAGCTTGTTACCATTCAGGTCAAGAACTGAATTCATTATGTTTCTGCTATAAAGGCTGAGCAAGACAGAGCTGAGAAGGATTCAGTCCTGATATTGTTTATATCAACTTAAATTACATATATTGATAGCATGGATTCTGGGGGTATCGAGTCTGGCCCAAGACTTCAAAAAGGGACTTGAATTACATTTATAGCTTAATGACAGGTCAACTTTGAAGGCTACACCCTTTCTGTTAAGTGCATCGGTTCCAAAAGCTATGAAGCGTGTGAGAGTCCTGCAACTTGCAAGTGGGAAAAATTATCATCGTAGCATCAGTTGATCGTACTGATAAAACTAATCAAAGGAAGGTGTAACAGAGCAGCTAAGCATCCTCCACTGAATCAAGAGGTGCTCACTACTATTATTTAATTTCCCTTCAAACCAGTAATCTGAACCCCCTTTTGCTGCTGCTCTCCAGCTTACCCAGCCTGCTGTGCTTGACAACCCTAATGATTAGGCTGAAATCTGTAAAACTTCTCTTAAACCCTAGGGTAGGAGAG
This sequence comes from Porphyrio hochstetteri, assembly GCA_020800305.1. Taxonomy (NCBI): domain Eukaryota; kingdom Metazoa; phylum Chordata; class Aves; order Gruiformes; family Rallidae; genus Porphyrio; species Porphyrio hochstetteri. Next base: position 9,879,593 of record CM036916.1, on the reverse strand, counting down.
AGTCAATCTTTTTACACACTTCCTTTCAAAAGTAACCCCCCCTGGAGTGGGTGGTGCATCAGGCAAGCTAATGGAGACATGTGTAGGAACATTATCCCTGGGATGGATGGGGGGAAATGACAGACGTCACAGCTGTAACCCTGCATTTGGCAACTCTGCACTGCAACACAGCAGCAAGGGAACTGACTCCTACAATCACCTCTGAGACAGCAGCAGAACTCAGGCTTACACACTTTTAGCAGTATCTTCCCACTGATCATAACTATTCTTGCCGTACAAGCAGGGAAACTGAGGCAGATAACCAGCAGGGAGGGCTGACAGCCAGGGACTGGTTCCTACCCCAGGCAGGCAGCTCAGGTACTGCTTCCTGCCTTGCGGGTGCTGATGGTGGGATTTGGATTGTACTTTTCCTGCATGCTAGATGAATGCCCTATTCCCCGGTTCTCAACATCAATTCTCTCTCTGATTCTTCAGAGAAACATCTTGAAAAAATCTTGAAAGCAATTTCCTAATTATTAGTAGGAGCCCCTCAGAAGCACTGACAGATGGGTTAAAAAAGGGGTAAAAGGAGTACTATCTTACACTTTTGTCTTAAGAAAAAAACCCCAAACCCAGCAGATGAACCTGCTCTGCTCTTCTGTGAAAGCACAGACCAAAACTCTTGTGAATATTTACATATTTTCTGCACTTCATTCACAGGAAGCAGTTTTGATGAAGCCAGCTAACAGGGCTTAAGGTTACTTTATAAAAGCTCAAGAATTTGCGTAGCAACAGCTTCTCTGAAGTCAAGTCTCTAGGCTTATACATCCATGACACTAATTGAATTTTTAAACTTTCAGAGAGAACTTTTAAAATATTTTCTTCTGCCATGCTACCTTGGGGAGGTATAATTGCATTTTAACAACTGCCAATTCAAATATGATTTTTAACCTTCCCCTTTTTATGTGTTGAAGTATATTTAAGTAATTTCAACTTCATTTTTTCTACAAAAATATTATCTACCACAAATGAGAAATTAATTTATCTATAGCTGCCAGAAAAAAAATAATTATAAGAGCTGCAGTCAAGGAGCTACATTCATGCTCTTCAAGGAGTACAAGAGCTTCTGTTCCAAAGAAGAAACGAAAAGCTGTAGATACAGGGAAACCTGATCTAGAACTCCAAGTCCTGTAATTACAAACCATTAATGTGTGTACAGTTTACTAAGGGTTGGGTATATAAATGGCAATTAAAAATACTAAAACTGTTATAAGCACAATGAGATTCTCTGAGGTATGTATTATGAGAGATAATGCCATGCTTTGGGTCACTGAATGCACTTAGCTTTACAACGCAACTGCAGGGTGACACGGCTTGCCCTGTTTTGTTGTCTAATTATCAGGGAAGATGACAGTGATGGAGCACTGAGAATAAAAGAGAGAAGCCTCCACAAATGGACCACTTCTGTACTGTCCTTTTTACAGCAAGGTATTTTGCACAAAAGCATGGATTTAATTGGAACAGCAACAAAGCTTAAACAATATCACTTTCCTCCTCTGGGATTACACGCTGCTTCATGGGTTTTGTGATAAAGAAGGTTAAACTATGGCAATGGATTATGTGGCACTGTTTCTGTGAGGAACAAATAATAATCATAGCAATGGCAGGGTGGCAGGCTCTTAAAACACACCCATCTAGAGCCGCCAAGGGGAAGAATACTATTATTTATTCCACATGTGTTGTAGTATCAATGAAAGCCTGTCTACACGCAGAATTCCCAGCCCTTCGACCACACATGCATGCATAAAGCAGCACAACGCCAAATTTTAAAGGCTTGGCTTGGCACAGCTACTACTGTACAGCACAGGAAAGAGGCTATGCCAGGATAAAGTACCTTTATACCATTCTAGTGATGGCCATAATTGGTATTTACTGCTTTATTTGCATGTGTTAAAGAAGAAAAAGAAGAAAACAGAAGTCATGACCCACCTGATGCGTATAGAGGGTATAAAACTGAGTGTGGGCCAGGCCTTGCAGCCACCAAATAATAAACAGTAAACTTATTGATGTAGTGAAAAGCTACAAGGGATTGCAAGTATCCTGCAGGCAAGGCCAGAATTCAAAATGATCTCGACAATCAGAGAAATAGCCTGAAAAAAAACAAAGGGTCCGATTCAAGCGGGACCATGTGCAGAGAGTCCCACGCTCCAGCCAGAGCCGTGGGCTGCAGGAACACATGATGTGCTCAGCACGGCTAGAGAGCGCTCTGGGGAAAGCCTGGAGCAAAAGGGCTCCTGCTGACCAGGAGCAGAGCAGGGGCGATAACGTCACGCTTTTGTGAAAATAGCAAAATAACACCGGCACGGGTGGCCGGTCACATGAATCCTGCCGTGTCCCTCAGCCTGGGGAGCGCCCCAGCTGAAGTGCTGCCATGGGTTTGAGCACAGCATTTAAAAAAAAAAAGATGAAAGAGTCTATGGAGAAGCAATGGGATCTAGAAAATATGAAAAAAAGCCTGAAGCAGGGGCATGGTGATTGCCTGACGCCCTTTTGAAATGTCTGAGAACCAGCTTCTGTCAGTCACCATCACCCAGTGACCTATTCACTTACGCTTTACCGAATTACTGTCTTGAAAAAGTTTGCTTTTGGTGGCTTAAGCCAGCTGAATAAAAGGAAAGACTAACCTCAGCAGGATGGCTTTCTAAATACAACAGTCTTACGATGTCAAAATACGCTTAACGGGTAAACATCTGACTCCATCCAGCCACTACTTTATCGGGAGTGTTCTGCTCCAGACAAACCCCAGACATTGCTTCTATTTGCATTAAAAGCTGCTATGTGCTAATTTTAAAGATTTGTGCACCAGCTCTCTAAGCACATAATGGCAGCTTTACTGTGTTATAAAAACAGTTAAGCATGGAGAATTAATGGGAAGACGTCTTTTCTAATGTAATTAGTTCAAATTACTAAATCTGAGCAGAACTGAAATCACTCACTTTACTTTGAAAAGAAAGTTTCAATTAAAAAGAATAAAAAGGAACTCCATGTAAATATTTACACCACAGCTTAATTTAATCTTAGCAAAAACAATACCAAATAAATCACTGAAAGGAAACTGGGTTTCATGTTGTACTGTCTACTTAAGACTGATGGCTCATGTTCAGAAACAATATTACTTAAGAAAAACCTAAAAATCACCGACACTTCCTTTTTTGTCAACAGAGGCATTTCTGTTCTTGAAGTTAAAATGTCGGGTTTTGAAAACACTGTCTTTAAGAGGGCAAACCCAGAGATGGACTTCACTAACACAATAAACACACCTGATGGTAAGAAATGGGAACGGGCTTCCGAAAAACGATCCACTCCACGATCTCACTACACGGAGGAGTAGTCAGAGAACCTGCGTAGCGGTAGTAACTCCCCAGCGACGTTGGCAGAAGATCCCGCAGCACAAAGGGATCCAGAAAGGTCTCCTTCTCTGCAGGGAAGATTGACAAGCAGAATTACACTTTTTTTTTAACGTGTCTTTAAAACAGACATCACATTGATAGGCAGCCTAACAAGGTGTAATGGCAACAACATATTTTATCATATATATATATAATGAATGATGAAAACACCCTATCAGGAAGGCTCTGTAAGAGTTGATGTGTCGATTATTAAAAGAGCAGCCAAAACGCTAGTCAAACCTATACTGAACATGCACGCTCCTATTCAGGAGGCGTGCAGGTGTGAAATGCCCTTGCTATGCCACTGGTTTATGCTAGTATAGAAATACCAGCACTTCCAGTGCTCAGTAAATGACTCTTCAGCTCAATGGCAGTGAGAGTTGGCCAAAACCCAGCTGGAACACAGCTGGCCCCAGTGGTCCTACTTGCTGCCTGACCAAATAGCATCGGGAGCATCTCTTACCCATCCCCACGAGTGGGGAAAGGGATGTAGGAGTGGGGTCAACCTCTCTATGGGGAGCTGAGATGGAGAAGGTAGAGCCACACTGCCCAGCCGAACCTCTCTGGGTGCTGCTGGGGGGATGAGCTGAAGAGTAGGGCAGCAAGGCACCTCTGAAGCTGAGCTCCGGCTCCACGCAGTGCTCAAAAAGCAGCATCCAGCCAGTGCTTGTTCGGGACTGCCAGCACCCAACCACGCAGGCGGTGCAGGGTGCTGCTGGGTGCAGTCAGCACAGTACTAGAACCACGTTTCAGAGGTAGAACCACTGACTCTTCTCCCTAATCCGAGAAACTGCTTCCCAAGGTCCAACAGTCTGGGGACAAATTGTTTCCTCTGAGAAGCTCCTGGGACAGCCTGAGATGCAAACCTAAGCACTGACAGCATTTAGCTCCAAGGAACAGTGTCCAGCTGGTAATCTTTAACTCCGTGAAGAAAAATAAATAAATGCAAGGAGGGAACAGCTGTAGGCGAGACAATTTCCCTGCCATCCCTGAGCATTTATCCTCTGCAATTTATGTTGACTCACAGGCTGAAGCTCCCTCTTAGTCTGTGCAAAGGTGTTCACTGCCTCAGGGCATGCTGACCTGCGAGGCTCTCCCATACATCTCTATTCCTCATTGTCAATATTCTTTGTGCCTCAAACAAAAGTCCACATTTGGGCAGCAGGACCTCTCCTCTCTGTCTCATCAGAGCTGCTAGGCAAGCATGCTCCCCTCCTCCCCCCGGAGCAGAGCGGAGAGGCAGGTAGGCTGGTGACTGACACACACATCCTCCAAAGTCAGAAGGAAAAAAAAAAAATGATGAAGTCTGCAGAATTCACTTCCACAGCATCCCACAGTTTTCTAGAAGTTTTGATCAAACCCAGAGTTGCCTATACCTCTGAGCAGCAGCCTGATGGACTTTTTTATCCCTCTACGTCTGCTGCTGCAATTTGCAAAGACATGATGCGCTTTGGACATCTATTCTCCTGCACAGGATCAACAGGTGTGCAAATGTTTTCATAGCCTTTAGCATTCCAAAACATGAGTAATTCTATTAGAGTCAAAGCACACATTGTAACAGAGTACTGCAATCCCTGCATTAACAATGTATTTCCTTTGAATCCCAGCAGATATCAATCACTTCTGCATCTCAAAAAAGGAAACAAACAAATAATAAAACCCCATTTTTTCCTCTTCATAGCATACCTCTGGGAAAAAAAGTATGCTTAGATAATAAAGAGTAAAATATATATATATATGATTGGCCAAAGTTCAAAGAGATTCTAATCAAGAAGTTATAATTACAGCAAAAGGTCGTATTTAATTTGATTGGCTTATTTTTAAGCAGGAAAAAAATGGTTAGAAAAAGTGCAAACTTAGTCATAGGATTTGATTTCCAAATGCAGCACACATACATCTCCACAGTGAAATGACATGGGTTTTCTATTTCGGAAGCTGTCTGTCGCTGTGTGGAAGCTGAGCACACAGTGGCCCGCTCTGAATCTGAACAAGTATCTGAACACGCAAACATCCTCTGCGCCTCAACCACCACGGCTATATATGACATAGATGGAAGGCAGAGATGTATTTTGAAAAGAGCTTTCCTCTCACAGTTCAGAAAAAAACCCTGCAGTTCAAATTATCAATTTCACTATTTTTAACTTTTATCACCTTTTATTTACAATGACGGAATCGGTTAAGATGCTGGATAAACACTCTGTGAGACACTGGGAATACGGAGTATCCCGTTATCAAAGGATGGCAGGAGAACGAAGCTCATTTTACACTTTCAAGGATTTTTGTGCCATATGCCGACAATATTATATTTTAATAATTAATTGTTCATCAAAGGAAAAGATGAAGAACAGGGATGCTAAATTCAAAGTTATTCAAATTGCAAAAATGAATAATGCATGACTTTTATATTAAATACACACTGTATTAAGTAGTCTACATTTCATCCAACTCTGTCTTTCATTTTTAAACATTTTGAACTACAATATGAATAATCAACCAAGGGGAGCTTATTTAGACAGAGAAATATCTTATTTGAATGCAAACTGGAAGTATCCGACTATGATTAAATTTTGGTTATCAATTAGGGAGGGTTTTTTTCCTAAGCATTTCGAAAGTCACAGTCAGCTGTGAAAAAGAGTATTTCTTGAGGAAAAAGTAGCTTTGCTAATACACAGTTTAAGTAGGGCAGGGTGTACTCAATCTAATTTTTCATGGCTACAAGCAATGCTGTAAGTTTTCACTAATGAATTCCAAAGATTAAAATAAAAAAAAGTACATATAATTGGATTAAAATGACTACTAAAACAGATGATAATCAATTGATTATGCTTTAATAACCTAAACACTTCTGAAAACAGTCCATTTGTATCACTTCCATCTAGATGCATGGTGCAGAGTTTTAGAGACCAGAGTCATAAACAGATCCCAGGTGAACCTCATGAGGTTCAACAAAGCCAAGTGCATGGTCCTGCACCTGGGTCGGGACAATCCCCATTATCCATACAGGTTAGGAGATGATGTGCTTTAAAGCAGCTCTGAGGAAACAGACTTGGGAGTAGTCATGGATGAGAAGCTGGACATGACCATGTGCATCTGCAGCCCAGAAGGCCAACACATCCTGGGCTGCATCAAAAGAAGTGTGGCCGACAGATCAAGAGAGGTGATTTTGCCCCTCTGCTCTGGTCAAACCTCACCTGGAATACTTTGTCCTCAACACAAGAAGATGGACCTGTTGAAGCGTGTCCAGAGGAGTGCCACAAAAATGATCAATGGGCTGGAGCACCTCTCCCATAAAGACAGGCTGAGAGAGTTGGGCCTGTTCAGCTTGGAGAAGAGAAGGTTCTGGGGGGACCTTATAGCGGCCTTCCAATCCCTGAAAGGTGTGTATAAGAAAGCTAGGGAAGAACCATTCACGAGGGCATGTAGAAATAGAATGAGGAGTATTAGTTGTAAACTAGAAAAGGGAAGATTTAGGTTGGATGTCAGGAAAAAATTCTTCAGTATGTGGGTGGTAGATCACTGCCACAGGTTGCCCAGAGAAGTGGTGGAGGCCCCAAGCCTGGAGATATTCAAGGTCAGGCTTGATGGGGCTCCAAGTGACCTGATCTAGTGAAGATGTCCCTGCTTACTGCAGGGTTTGGACTAGATAACCTTTAGAGGGCCCTTCCAACCTCACACATTCTATGATTCGATGGTCTTCAGGTGAAGTTTAAAAGGAAAAGGTAATTGAGGAGTCTACCTCACATATCCTTTGAGAGCATACAGGAACAGTAAAAGCAATGTTATGTTCCTAAAAGCTTGAGACATCATTTAAAATACAATTTTGAAGGCATGTCACTTTTAAAATTTCAACTCTAAATTGGTAGTGGTTGTTGGTAAAACCATCTGGAGAATAATTTGCAAGCTAAGCAACAACACTTCTTGAAAAGGGCAGAAATATTTATATATAAAGAATAAGGTTGGAAATAATATGAAACCTTTTTCTACCATCTTTTATGACCAGCTCCTATTTCCCAATTTCAGTGCTTGAGACAGGCACGAGTTGTGGAACAGACTGAGCAGGGTGAGTTGTTCCTAGGAGGGAGAAGTGGACAAGGCTGGGAACTACATGATCTACAAGACAGCTGACAGGTACTAGGGAACAAATGGCAGACAAAAACCAAGACATCATGTTGGTGGAAACACGTGTCCACCTGCAAATACCTGTCCCACTGGAATCAATGCTGCAAAACTGACCCAGGAGCCACCTACTCATTCTTATGCATAAAATAGTGCCCCACGTGGAAGCAGCCTCTTTCCTGCTACTTGCTTGGCTCCCATCTCAGCACACAAATGCAGACAGACAGCCATGCAGACCAATAAACCACCCAGAGTTCCTCTGGGAAAGCAACTGCTGCTGAGGTCATCACTCCCAGGCAGTGCAGAGAAGGGCAGCACCCAAAACATGCACTGAGATGCCCCGCTCATGCCGTACAGCCAATTATACTGACAGTTAACAAACAACATTCTTTGTTTACAGCACCAAGGCCTGTAAAAGAAGCATTCCCTCTAATATTTCCAAAGGAAAAAAAAAATAGCAAGTACCACAGATTCAACTGCTGACAATTAAGACAATGAATGTGACATTTAAACTAGCAAGTGTTACACAGCACGGAAGGACAACATTGTATTTTAAATCTTGCATTCACAAAAAAGAATTAACAGAGCTAGCTGGTAATATATTTGACCTTCTGATGCAATATTCATGCCTACCTCCCATAACAGCAATGTGAAAACCAACACCCACTAAGTTCTTGGTTTAGGCTGGTAAATCTCCCTGCTATTTTGCATGGGACCAAGGGCCATTTTTTGTATGACCCAACCCAAAGTTCAGAGCAATCTGCAGGCATGCTTTAAAAAGCTGACCTATTTACACCCTTTGCCAAAGCACTGCCCCTAGATGGGAGCTAATACTGAACTGTGCACAACAGTTTTCCAATCAAGAGGAAAAAATGGGATCTTAAACCAGATACCAGTGGTAGGTGTCCACACGCTGCAGTTCTCACAAGCTGATGCCAACAAATATTACACTGCAAGAGCAATCAGCTGAATGTTTTAAGTTCAAGGACTGACTTGCTAAAAATACATTCTGTAAAATGCTGGATAAAGATAGACCTGAATTTTAACCAAATTGCTGTAGAGTAAGAGGCTTCTTGAGATACACAGGTAAACAGCACACAACTATCTGCGATCAAAATCCTTTTAAAATCTAACAGGAACTTGGATCGGAGATCACAAGAAAATAACTATATGCCAAGTCCATTTATATCTCATGGAATGCTTTGGGACTTTGATCATGCTTTTCTGTAAGAAAACAGGAACTTGGCTGCACTGAAAACAATATCTTAAAATGAGCTTATTTCCAAAATTAACGTATGTGCAATGCCTGATAGGTGGAAACGTTACCCAGCTACACTTTGAATAACTGAAATCTGCAATACCAATATAAAGAGCTTTGAAAGTCTCCCAAATTTGTTAAACAATGTTACTGCCAATTTCATTTTCACAACGAGCCAAGTCATTCTAAAGCCTCTGCATTCAAACATTTAAAAAGCAAACACACAAAAATAATCAAAAGTCCACCATGCTGCACACCCACTGAGCTAGAACTCCCCAGATAAAGTGGGCTGCACACCAGAGCCAGGGACCAGCCTCATGGTGGCGATTTTAGAGACGAGATTACAAATATTATGTTACCTTGACTGAAAACGTCAGCAGATGAGTACTTGCTGTGTAAATCTAGCACAAAGAGCTGTTTCTGACAGCCCCCTGTACTCAGGGTAATTCTTGTCATTTATTCTGCAATTATTTTTCTCACTTTTATTCATTTTTTTTTTTTAAAACAGCACCTCTGCTGAACAAGGAAGCGTAAGGATGCAGAAAGCACAGCATGGTGGGGAGGAAGGGAATGAGATAATAACACAGTCCTGCAGTCTAATTTAATCTGAGACAATCAGTGAGTGGTACAAAAAACATGAGGGAAGAAGAAAAGGCAAGTCTCCCCTGCAACAAAAATTGAAGTTGAAGATCTCTGTGCCAGGTGTCAGTCTCAGGTTTCATTTTTCTCATTCCCTCTCTTAAAACAGCTTAGGAGGAAAAGGTGTGACTGGGGAGGAGAGACCTGGACTCTTTGAAGAAGTAAAAAATAATATTGAACCTTTAATGCTTCAACACTGCTGATGCAGGGCTTGGCAGAGGGGCTGTTGTGGTTCTAGACTGGATTGAGACTCCTTGGGTTTTGCAGAACCTACCTGAAGGCAGAGGGATGTGTGGAGACAAAGCCGGAGGGATGCAGAGAATAAGACATACAAAATGGGCACCAGTGGTAGGGAGAAAAAGAAACTGTGACAAGTTGTTGAGAGGGGAAGAGGATCCCTGGAGCAAGTGGGACCCTGGCAGAGGTAGGGTGAAGCGAGAAAGAAGTGGCCAGAGGAGCAGGGGCTGTTGACATGTGTTCTCAGGCTTCCTCTGCAAATATCCTCAAAACCCACCAGGCAAGCACCCAGCTTTCTCCCCTGCAGACGCTTTGTTCACATTCACCATCAACCTTAATTCCTGACTTGGAGTTCTTCTCACCACAATCTTCCTTTTGTTAGTCCAAATTACCTTTCTCTGTGCAGTGTATTAATTCTATGTCGGCTTGCTGGTCTTGGCTCAGCTGTGACCAGCACTGCTTTCCGCAGAGCAGACGGGTGAAGGACCACAGATTTCCAACACTTCCATCATTTATTCTTTTAAATGATACAGACCCCTGCAGCTATGCGCAGAGCTGCCCTATATAAAGGTGTGAACTTATCACCTCTGCTCTCATCTTCATTTCCCACTTCCCTCCTACTCCCCTTTGGTCCACAGCTATCGTGTCCTGGCCCCTTTCACACGGCTACTCTGGCTGTGAACATGAGAACAGATCAGAAAACAAAAGAATATATCCAGATCATCCCCGAGGAAAAAGGAATGCTCCTCCACATTTCCTTCTCAGTTTAACACATCGCGCTGCTCTCCCTTTGATGGCCTTCCTTGTTCCAAATTGGGCTGCTGCTTTCTTCAAAGTTTTACTTTAAAAGACAAGGTCCCACGGTATCACATCTCACCCTCTCCCCCGCCTTTCTTCTCCACAACCCCTGGATATTTGGTGCAGAAAGCAAACAGCTTGTCAGGTGGTGTTATGGTTAAAGGTAAAAACAAAAGAAAAAACCTGTCATGCTGCTAATGGTGTTTTCTTGTTATTATGCCTTCTGGTGTGATAGATCCGCAGGGTAACTAACACTGTCTGGATTGCTTCCTTTTTAGTGCTGATTTATTTTAACAGGTTATTCACTGCCTTTTTGTCTAGGAAAACTGGAGAGATGTGCAACATATTTATTCTCTATCCTTTCTCATTATTAAAGCAATTCTGTTTCTACTGTATTTTGGTATGATCTTCCCAACAGGCCTCGAAACTTTGGTGGTCACCACCAGTTTGCTTGAACACCTCTCGCCCATCTCAAGGGAGGCCCGAGATCACACTCAGCTCCCTGCTGAGCTTAAGTTACGGCATTTTAATAATACAAAGGCAGAAGAAAAAAAGCAAGATTTTTCCCCCCCAAACTCCCTTTTAAATAAACAAAGGTTCCTCTCTTCCCCTCACCCCACCCCACGTTCACAAACAAGCAACAGATGCCATTGATTTGCTTTGTACCTCAGCTTTTGATCTAGCTGCACTTTGATTTTCAGTGCTCGCTTTTGACAAGGATGGGAATAAGAGCCCCATTTCTGTGACATTAATAGAGGCTTTTCTGCTGTGGTAATATATTTGTGCTCTGCTAATAATTTTCTGCTGATCCGTGTAGATTCATGGTGACAGACACAGAGAACAGGACAGAGTGACAAAACATGGTTTCCATCATTCCAGGGGCCTGGGGTAGCGTGGGCTAGGTTGCTGCTCCTTCCAACACCCATCTGCCTGTGAGGGAAAAGAGGATGGTGCAGAGCATCCCTGCCCAGGCTGGGAGAGGGCAAATGCTGCTGGGAAGGATGCTCTTTTAATGCCTTTCAGACCCTTGGTAAGAGCATGGAAGAAGCATCTCTAAGAGGCTTACATACAAAACTAAAGAGGGCAAGTAGAGCGGAGGTGAGAAAAAGCAATGCTACTGTGCAACAGCTCCATCCCACCAGGAGCTCCTCTGAGATCTTGCTGGAGTATGTGGTAGACAAAAGCTTTAGCAGCCATTTTAATGCAAATGAACTGTATAAGACACAACCTGGTATTCTGTGTTCTCCTATTCCCACAAGGGCACAATCATTCTCTCCAAGGCCCCAGTAGCTGCCTCAGCCCTTGCACAACAGCAGGTCCATCCTGCCCTGTGCCCTCAGCATCACGAGGAAGGACAAGGCGCAGAGAGGGGCTCAGAGCAGGGCACCCAGCTAAGCACATTGGCAGAAAATTCTGAATTGCAGCACCATGACTGGACCGTGCGTGATGCAAGTACAGCCTGGCACTAGTGACTTTACTGCCTCAGCTAATGATCCACCTTCAACTAAGGATGTGCATCATCGCACCAGCATTGCTGGAGACCTTTCCATCAGCTTTTGTGATGAGACGAGCATTTGAAGAGGAGCTAAAAAAGACCCCCAGCGGCAAGAGCTGAAAGACACCAGCAAGTCGGCATCAGAAAATTCCTATCACGCCCTGCCCGTGACTCCATCCCTTCTGCAGAGAGAGGGCTGCACGCTCCCAGCTGTCAGTCCCTGGAGGGCTCCGCGGCAGACGCACGCTCATGGCAGGGAAAGCAGGAGTGAGAATAGCAGGCACCTCACTGGCGGGAGGTGTGACAAATCCTTGGCAGAGCACAAAACCAAAAAGCAATTTCAAAATCAGCAACAGGCATCTGACAGCTCTGAAAACAGCCTCCTTGGCGGCTGCGCGCCTTTACAACGCTCTGCGAGGGCGGACGCAGGAGTTGGGGAGCACTGACGTGATGAGAACGTACTGTTCGGCAGGAAGATGCGGGGCAAACCCGAGAGCATTACCATTGATCCAAACATTGTTAGGCTGTTTGGTACATCACTGGTTCTCCTTCCAGCTAAGAAACTTTATATGGTTGCTCATGTAAAATTAAACTTAATGTGGCATTAAGATTCTACAAAATTATGCCTGGAGATGAGGAAACAAAGTGAACTCTGAGTAGCAACTAAGCCTACATTGATTTTTATGCATGTGTTTCTCTATCATTGTTACTAAGCTGGTGACACTGTGAAAGGAACAATTATTTATGTTCCATTGAATTAGTAAGTAATTCAAGTCCCTGATGAAATCTCAAGCAAAAATTGCTTTTACTTCCGCACAAAGTCCTTCTGACACTGGAATTGTTCACTTACCCCTGGAAGGGCACTGTGAGAATAAAAGAACACAGAAAAATAAAAAGCTATGCAAGAAAAATGAAAAACCAGCTCACTACTCATGAGCACCAGCACTACATCTAACCAAGGGACACTGGATCTGTCACCATCACAGGGACAGGCCAGCATGGGTTGCTCTGTGCTGCGAGGTGCAGCGTGCAGTCCCCATGCAGGACTGGGCCTTCAAGTGCCAGCACAAGGCAAATGGAGAAATGAGGATGAGTGCTTGTGTGGGTGTGTAATTTCCTCTCTGAAAACTGAATAATTACTGGGAAGGAGTGACCATCCTGTCCAGCTCAGCAAGGATGCTTAGCCTATTGGAGGGAGAGGGATATGGAAAACCAAGGAAATCTTATTTAAATAGGCACGTTGCAGTGAGGTACATGGGATGAGCAAACCTGAGGGGTGGGGGATCTCTCCTGCCCCAGCAGAGGATCCATGAACATGGTCTAATTTAAAAGCAAGATGGTTATCTCAACATGGATATGTATTCTTGATTTCTACATTATAGGCACATGTCTCTGTATTGTGATGATCACCTAAAAATAACATGGGCATAGAAATGTTATAAAATTAAAAGAAACCTGAGGTTTCAATGTTGCCTTTCTCCAGCTCCTTTTGTTGAATCCCTGCTTGACCTAACCGTCCTATCCAAAAACCGCAAGAGTTTCCCACTGTATTTCAGCCAAAAAGTCCTTGTTGCCTTAGGGTTCCAGCTGAATGCAGCCAAAAGGCAGGAAGAACCTTTTCAGATAAATTAAAAAAAATGTGCTCACGGAAGATGAAGTAAATTACATCAAGAAAAGAAATGAGGGTGCCTGGAATAAAAGCTCACATCTTTACTATTATGCTATATAATAACATTAAAAGAGAGATATGATATGAGAATTCTTCACTGAAGCGTTCCATCAATATTTAACTTAAAGAGAACAATTTCTTTGAACAACTACTTTGTAGGAGGAAATTCCCTTAACTCTAGCCACCGAAAGCGCCTCAGAAAAGCCCTTTAATCAGGGCCTTTGAAACAGGAAGGAAAGCAAGATTTTCCTCTTTTTCTTCCTTAATGTTTTGAAAAGGAAACAAGCTATTGAAATATATCAAGCGATTTCCTTTGCTTGAAACACTAGCTGCCTTCTGTGCATTGTGAGCAAAACAAAAATAAATGCCTTTTATCCACCCAGATTTTGCTGTGGGTAAGGCAGCACCAAGATGGACTAATCATTATGTGGTCAGGGAATCACAGCCTCAGGACTGTGCCACATCCTACCCAAACAATTATTTTTGGGAATGGAATAATACTCTTAGGAGACACCCTTACGATTATCCACGAGTGATCATTTCAGCTGCGGCGGCGAGGAGCAAGAGAGGGAGCAGAAATAAAAATGATGAGATGGCCAATCCGCTGTGGGGGGTAGAGTCATGAAATAGAAGGCAGGTAGAAAACAAAGCTAAAAAGAGATCCTGGTCCAGTTAAATGGCAGCTTTGACTTCAGCATCAAATTGCAGAGCCGTTGAGAAATCCTTGCAGCCCAACTCGTCCTCGCTTTATTTTTGCTCGCCTGTTCTGTTACCCAGTGGGAGCTAAATAATAACATCTATTTTTGTGGAAAACAACACAGTTTTTCAGCTCAGTGTGTTGTTTTTATTTCACAGCAGAACACTGCAATTTATAAACAGCAAAACCTATGGAAAATTCTCTAAATGAAGGACTTTATGGTATGTTATCATTTAACCCCTATTTTTCACTTTCATTGGATTTACTGGTGTTCCCAGTTGCAATGTTAAATGACTCTGAAAGTAGAGCAATTAATCCAAAATCCTATTTGTTTTAATCTAACACTGTCAACTAGTTTGAGGCTTGCAGTCAAGAGAAAAAAAATGTTTGTTAAGCTCTACAGCACTAGCTAATGTCTAAAGACAATCCTGGGAAAAGGTGCAAAGATGTTTTATCACAGCACTATAGATGGGACAGAGATTTATTATTGTACCTAGTACCATTCCAGCAGATGCCTTTTGAATTACAATGAGATTATTAAAACTTTACAAATCATTATATTAAAATCTGACAAGAGTACTTTGGGAACTGGAGCATCTTGATGTCACTGCTAATGATGCATTACCCATGATAAGGTTTCAGGAAAATTCCAAAGTAAAAACTGGTTATAAAAGTATAAAATATATTAATATTTATTTCAGTATCTGCTATAAGTTCAAGGATAATAGGTTTATATGCATCAGAACAGCCGAATGATCGTATTTATGTCAGCATTAGAAAGATGTTCATCTGCTGCAAAGTTTAATTAATTTTCACAGATAGTTAATTTTCTGTTTCATTATCAGCTCCCTAAATTTGAAAGACAAATAATTTATAAACAAATAGAAACTTCAGAGACGAGTATTTTTAGAGCAAACCGAAGACAAATAGCAGGACTGAAGCATCAACACTGCCTTCGAAGTATTAATATGAATGATAGATTGGAGTGGGGTTTGATTGATAACTTACGCATTCTAGAGCAATGACTGAAAAGAAACAAATTGTTTACTGTTAACCCCAACCCATTTTCAGGTAACAAATGACTCCTGATCTTTACCAATCAAACAATGGCTGTGATGCCCTTAAACATCACCGCATGAGGAATGTGCAGGCACACTGTGTCCTTCCAGGGGTGACCTGATCCCTTAAGGACAATATTCCTGCCCTTCTCCCCTTCCCAGCAAGAAGAAAGTTTAAGCAGCTACTTACCGTGATGTACGACGCCCTTCAACCCATGGATAATGGGATCCAGCGCAGGATTGTCCCTCTGACTGACCTACATGCAAAGGATACAGGATTGGTTACATCTATTCTGGCATCAGGCAGAACAGTCTCAGTTTAATCTTCTAAAGAGAAAAAAAGAGATGTTATCTAACAGGCTGCTTAATTCCCACATTTACAATGGCTCTCCACCAAAACGCCAGAGATACATGACATAATAAAATCAAGTAAGGAAGGTTAAATCAAAAGAAAGCATCCTCTGAATTCATTAAAACATTAGCCATATTATCAGCCCAGCAAAGTCTAAAACCAGCTGATTTTTCTCCCTCTACTTCTGCTTTCACAGAGGAAAACTGCTGTGATAAACAGAAGTTATCACAGACCAGTTCATCCCTTACTGATACAGGAATAAATTGGGTGTTGCCACTGAAATCAGTGAAGCTGGACCCCTTTCAGCCATAATGGAGCTGGGCCTTGGCATCCCTTTGCTCTTCATATTTTTACATTACTTAATTTACTGTCACTTGGACAAGGGAGAGATGGGAAAAAGCAAGCTTTGTGAGAGGATCTAAAAGAGATCTCTGATTTTTGATAACGCAATTGCCTGTTCTGCCAGACCAAAAGCTGGTATCCTGCAGCACCTCTTCCATCACCCAGCAATCGCCCGTGTCCTCTGCAATGGTGATACCCAGCACCAGTGTGAGGAGGGGAAGGATGGAGGAAGGATTAACCCTGTTGAGCTCCACAACTTCCAGATTAAACCCATCACTTCAGCCACTTTACTTGTAACACAGCCAAAGAATCTACAACCAATAATGCAATTTTTCTTTTAACCTTTTGCTTCTTCAGAGGTATTGAAGGAATAACTCACAGTTTCTGTGAATGTGTTCCACAATTTAAGACTCTTGCCAATTTACTTTTGGGAAATAAATACTGGCACATACCTCATTCATATAGTACATTTGGGGCTATTGTTGCCACCAGTCAGCACTGGAAGCCTGAACAGTGTTGAACATTTTTGGATGGACTACTTGAAATGGGAAAACACATCAAATGCAAGAGTTCCTCTGCACTTTGCTGCCTGCCCACTATCTCAATGTCATGAGGAAAAACAGAGTTTTAACCACTTTATGGCCATGTATTAACATATGAGGAAAAGAGTGGAGACAAAAGAAGTTGTCCGCAAGAAAGGACCTTGTACCCAGCAGGAACACACTTGCATGAAGTGCAGAAGCACACTCTTGGGAAGAGGATATCATGGACAGCAGCACATCAAAAAATGTGCTATTTTAAGAAAAAAAAACCAAACCAAACCAACAACCACAAATTTTAGTGGCTTAAGGAGAGAACGGGAATCCAGTGGCACAAGCAGCTTCTCCTCTCCTTCTTCCATACAACTAATGAAGGATCTTAGAAACATCTTCTTAGCCATCTGCACTGAAAACCCCACAGCTATCCACCTTTCTTTTTTCTGTCTGTTTGGCCTTTGAACTACTCTGCTGCATTCAGGGGATGTTTTCGTGCTCTCCTCCAGAGACAAAATAGTTTGTTTTGGGCTGGTGTTTTAAATGGAAATCGAAGATCCTTTTCTCACCACAGTACTCCACAACTTGCAACGATCAGGTAGGGCAAGATATGCCATAAAATTATGAAAGTAGCAACAGCAGCTTTGAAATATATATGGCTTAGATGTTACTGGCAATAACATTATTAGCCCTGAAGGCTGTAAGCTCTTTGAAGCATGAACTTTTATATGCCCAAAGGGGTGATTTGTACACTTTGGATTCTGTATAAATAATAATCACAGTACACTGAACCCAATGACCCACTTTGTAGGTTCTCTCTGGCTTCTGGGAAAATCAACAGTAAAAACTAAAAATGCAGAGCTCTTCCTGCAGGTTTTCCATTTACTCAGGTTTCTCCAAGCCATGGCCACCACTAAAACCCCCAAAATCATAAAAAAAAGTTACCAGCAATTTAGTATAAGACAGAAAGAAAAACTTGAACTGGACTTGAACCATGGGTTTTTTATTGCTGCTTAACTACAAACTGTAAAGAGTTTTATTTTGTTTGCTTTGTTTTGATTTCTGGTGACAGCTGCAATCAGTTTGAAGAAAGCAAATAGATGGAAAGAATCCTAAAGGTTAAAACTCTTCCTTTTGGGATTTTCTGTCAAAGTCGATCAATTCTTAACCTCCTCCTTGGCAGCACCCTTTTCATGTGCTGAGGTGGTATGCCTAGATAGATCCAGCTACGCAATCTTTTTGATAGCACATTCTGCACATGTGCTGTCCTCTTCAATAGCATGAAATCACGTTATTTCTTTGGGGGCTGGAAACCAAATGCTCCATGCATCTGTAATCGTGTTTCCTCCAAGGCTATAGGGAGTGGGAGCTCATGTTTCTTTAAGAATCTCATATAAACAAGTACCACTCACTGCGATGTCAGTTCAGACCTGCATGGACTATAGCCTCATTTTTCTTCCAGATGCTTTTCCCCTTTTTTCCTTATACTCACACGCTGCTCTCCTGTACCTCACTACAACTGTTTCCAGATCTTGGAAAGACTATTGGAAAAGTACCCAAAAGTTTCCTCATTTTGTGAAATGGTTCAGGCTTCAGAGCAAAACTTTTCTTACATCTTTTTTTTTCTTAGAGTTCTTAAAAAAACCCTTGAATTTCATATCTATTTTTTTTCCCCTCCGTGCTTTTCTGTATCCTTTTTCTGCCTGTGTTCATAGAAAAAGTGAGGTTTCTGAAACCCAAAACGTAAAGTTCTATCCCCACTGCAGTACATCTCTGGTTTAACTGGCCTCAAGGTACCATGCTGGTTGAGATCAGAGATTCACCCATACAAGACTCCTGTCTCTGACAACAGCTGATAGTTAAAAGAAAAGAAGGGCAAAAAAAGAAGGGAAAAAGGACAAAAATCTCTAGAAGTGTCCTTCTGACCTCTTTTAGGATTCCATGTCACAAAGCTTAAGCTTATCCTTCTACAAATGGTTTTAATCTTTCTGTTATACAATCTGTATTACAGACACAGCAGTGTATTTTTTATTATCTTATGAATTTATCCTGAAGAAAAACAGCAATGGATTCTTCAGCCTGACTTTACATGCCACATTTCTCACGATGCCTTGGCTACAGAGTTAAGAGAAAGACCATACATCTGTAATGGGGTCTCAGTGTTAGGCGTCACCCAACGCACACCTACCAAAGCTGAGCAAGGCTTCTCTTTTCCTGTGAGAGAAGAGCAATGAGTTTTCCCCTCCTCTTCCAAGAGGCTAACACAGAAGAAACATCCCAAATGAAAATTTCTCAAGCACAGGAATTTCAAGCACATACACAAACCTGCTATGCTGCTGGTCATGAGTGCTCAGCACAGCAAGAATTAATGGGACAGATGGAAAACCATCCTGAAATTGCCCTAAAATACCCACAGTACCACTACTACAAATGTTGTTTCCTGAACAAGATGCTTTTGCTCAAGACTGACTAACACTCCATAGGTCTGCAGTAAACAGGATAAATAATGCTTGCGTGCATCATTTGTAATTGAAAAATGCCTGTAATCCTCTTCAGCAGAAATAAATAGGTAACTATCATGCTAAGCGCAAGGGGAAAATAAACACAGAGATATCATTAAGCAGTTTCCTGTGCTAACAGAGCTCTCACCATAGGGTAAATATGGGATGAACATGACGTGAGGAAGCAAAATCTCCTTGTTTATCAGACCCTTTGGGTGACTTGCATACCTAGTGCACATGCCATTCCGAGTAGGATGAACAACTTGATGTTACTGCAGTGAATAAAACAAGTGTTTGTAGGAACAGGTAACGCACAAGTGACCCCATTCTGCAGTCGTACATCAGAGATGTTCTTCAAGTGAAGTCATGGTGGAAATCATTACCCTGGACAGGTTGCATTTACTTACAACTCCTGCATCTAGTGAGGGGACTGAGAAATGATTCATCCCTCAGTGAACAACAAGGCTGATCAGCCATGAACTCTATTGACAACAGCATTAACGCCTTTTTATGGCTTAACTTGTTGTCCCCTTGCTTGCAAGTGTTGTTCCTATGGCCTTACCCTCAGTCCACAGGGTAGGAGGCAGGCCAGGGAGCTTAACATCTTCTCACAGTAATGTCATTAATACTCCAAAGAGAAAACTTCCAGCAAAGGGGCAGAGTAGGAGTGGGACAAGAGGTCAGGCACAACCACAGCCATGCTGATCATATGCTGGCAGGGGCACCAAGCCACAGCACATAAAAACAGACGTTACTGGACAAGGTACTACTCTACAGAATGCCCCTGTGTTTCACCAGTACTAAGCTCAGCACGTCCTAGTGAGTTTAAAAAACCCCCAACCTATTCTCATTCTCTACCATTCACTGTACTCTTAAGTAGCTGAAGCTTTCTGCTCGTCTGATTATTGTGTAGGACAAAACCAGATCCTCCTGAAGTCTCTGATTTTACAAAAAATCAGCAGAGTTATAAAGTGTTAAAATTTATACCACATGCTATATAATTTAGACCATATGCTAAAGTCATACAAGTAAACCATAAACCATGACCGCTGGAAACAGTTCTACAAAGCAGAAAAGAAAAAAACTCTCAGGCAAAATTTCTGAGCTTCCAATGCTTATTTTAAGAACAAATAAAAGCAGAAAAACAGAGGAACCCCCAAATATACATCAAGGCAGTTAGAGAGGCAGCACAGCATTGCCAGACCATACCTTGGTGACCCCTGCCCAAAGGGCCAGAGTCCCTCCATTTCCCACTGCTCTGAGCATCCTCTCCGAAAGACAGGTTTATCCTCCCACCACCCAAGACAAAAAAGGCTGGGGGAAGCACCACAAGCTTGGTACCAGGATGGTACCAGTTACCTTGTGAAGAGTAGGTAGTTATAGCTTGAATAGCTCAGGAGCAAGGAATACACTTTCCTTTTAAATGCATGGTTAAATATATCTTTTGTATTGAAGAAAAGGGTGGTGGTAAAAAAGAACTGAAGAAAACACACCTATTCAGAGTGATAGGAAATACAAATTTCTCTCTCGTTTCCACCTTAAAAAAATATCTGGCATTTAGACTTATTAAACTGTCATAAATTTGCAGCAACTGCTTTCAAGCTCATTAAATGGGCTCACAGACAGTATTGCAAAGCATCTCAAAACGAGGGAGAATGCCACAGTCGGCTATATTGAAAGGCAAAATGACATGCATTTTGTGCAAGTCAGAGGAAAATGAATGGCAACAATTTTGTGATACAGTACCTGAGCCTTTCCCCTCCGAACAGTGATATAATTTACTTTTCTCTCCCACTGCAACATTTGGCCCTTGACTTGGAAACTAAATCTTCCATCTATCAAGCCTTACCCATCTGCTAAGTAAAATGGCCAAGACAATCTGCATGCCTTGAATTCGATATAGCCAGCTGCTCCCAGAGTGCTGTGGCATTAACATCCAGAGACCATCCTCTTGTGCTGTAAAGGACGGTGTCTGCCAAGGATGAATGACTACATACTTAACCGTGGCAGCTGAAGCCAGTGACAATGGCTGACACAGAGAGATGCCAATGTGTCAAATTCTACTTTCAATTACAACGGTGAAAGTCAGGGGTAATATTCCCCCAACCACACGCCTTCAGCTCCCATTCAGCTTGTGGTTTAAGATCTACAGCTCACCAGCCAAATACTCCAGTCTCCAAACACTCTGTACAAACAACGAAGAAGAAAAAGAAAACTATTATAAATTAACTAGGTTGCAGAGATTAAATTGTCCTGCAGGGTTTCAGGACAATCAACACGGTTAAACAATTTATTCTCTTATCAGCTCAGTAGCATTGGACAGGTGCCAGTCCTCAATCTCTGCAGGAAAGAACCTGATTTTCACTGTTTTAGAACAGAAATGAGAAGAATCCCATTAACGCGAACATTATGCCACACAATATGTATTTTAACATCACAGCAACAGCATTTCAAAGAATCTAAGATAACCACAGTCAAAAGAAACATACTTTTCTCAGCAAAGGGAAAGTACTTGGCATATTGCTTGTTAAACTTCAAATTGACGTCTTGGGGGCCAAATTATTTTAGAGCTAGCTTACAGCTTGCATAGGTCCTTACTCCTAACCCTTCTGAACAATGATGCTTTAGCCCTGCCTTGGTCTGCAGCACTAAGAAAGGATACATATCCTGGCTGTGTGGTACACATCTCTTTGCTCTGGACAAAGCCTATTGTCTCACCTCACTCTTCTCTCCCCTTTGAAGTCCAAATTCTAAAAGCTAGTTGTGAGTAAATATCTAATTTCTTAAACATTTAAAGCAGATCTGGAATGTGGACAAACCGATATTAAAAGGTCACATGTGCTTTGCTCTGAAGCACAGCAGGAAATATTTATTTTGACCTTCTCAGGAGAACTGATTGGTGAGAAGGGGCACTGGTTGACCCTACAGCCCAGTGAGCTATCTGTGAAGGCAAGAAAATGCCTACAGGGCTCCCATCACAACGATAAGCTAGATTTGGTGCTCTAAGTCTTTCACCTTCACAAGCACTAAATGATCCAAGAATGATGTATTCCTGGCTCCTCCACAGATGATATTTTCTTCCATCTCCCCCATACATGCTATAATTGCACATCTCCTGTACGAGCTGATGCAAAAGGACAAATCTGGCCAGGAGCCTGCAGCCTGACAGAGGTGAGCTGGAGATAGGAAGCATTTGCCGTGTAATGAATGGATTGCCCAAAGTAAGCATCCTGCAAAATATATTTGTAAGGGAAAACAAGAAATGGAAACAGTCCCCTCAATACTTCAAGTTGCTGCTCATGTGTAAAATCAGAGAGAATAACAGGGACCCAGGCAAGATGTGACACCGAACCCTATGCTGGCACACACACTATGTCATACAGATACTGCCATGACCTTTGATTTTTAAAAAATGTGCATTAGAGCTGAGTTCACCTTTGCCTACGGCACCTGGTTTCAGGTTCAGTGATTGGAAGGCAAATTCTGTTGAGTTAAATCTGGGTTTTGGGCTTCAGGTGTTAATAATCTTCCTTCAAATGAAAATACACTGAAGTCAGAGGAGCACACACTGGTGGAGGGGATGTTCCTAGATGTCTCACTCACTATGTTGTTTGAAAAGAGAGGAAAAAAAAAGTTAATGAATCTTCCAATGACTATTTTAAATAGACTAATGGGTGTGCATTGATCCTTCTAGCTAATTCCACTTTGAATAATACATCATTCTGACTGAAAGCTTGCTAGTGATGTATTAACTTCATATTTCATCACAGCTTTGGAGGGTATCTACAGTGAGATATTAACTAGCAGTGCCAAAGAGGAAGCTGCACTTTTTCCTTTTTATTTTTTTTTTTAATTTTTAACAGAAGTCCAAAATGGTTTTAAAAGCTATTGAACTGACTTTGGGGTGGGGTGATCTGGCTGCCCCTCACCTTTGATAGAGCGCAATGCAGCTGCTCACAACCACTTCTCCTCTCAGCCTTAGCTCACCCCCTCCTTCATTTTGTACCTGCTACCTCTGGACCAGAGATAGTCACAAACTTCGTGGGACAAACTAGACTATAGATCAGCAACTTCCACTCTCATTATGTCCAGCAGGGATCCTTGAAAATACAAGAAGCGTAAATAGTAACTGTTACACTAAAGGTTGGCTGAAGTATCTTAATGTGTGTGTAACTGAGAGAAACAAAAGATACCCGCAGCCCAAAAGCTCAATCTGATTAGCAGCAATAGAATATCTCAGATACAGAGCTCTGTAAAAGACAAAAATGTAATTGCAACGCAGAGGAGAGACAGCTTCAGTGGCAGATTCTCCAAGCTGGGAAAGCTTGATTGATAGACTGTACCATCTGCAGCTGCGCAAAAAAGGCTAGAGTAGCTGCAAGTTTATTTAAAGCAATTTTGGTGCACTGAGCCTACTTGTTCTCCTTTGAGAAAATAATATGATTTCTCCATAGAGCATGTAGTCTACTTATTTAAGCAGCAGTGTGCAAGATCTCTCAATCCTACCAGCAGTTCAGCTGGAAAAATGACACACCAGGGGGTAACATTTTATCAGGATGGAGGCTATTTTATAAAAACTGCCAT
Source organism: Porphyrio hochstetteri (assembly GCA_020800305.1). NCBI lineage: Eukaryota > Metazoa > Chordata > Aves > Gruiformes > Rallidae > Porphyrio > Porphyrio hochstetteri. Next base: position 9,855,886 of record CM036916.1, on the reverse strand, counting down.
CAGTTATAAACTGTTCTCACCGTCTGAGTTTAAAAAAAAGAGGGGAAAAAAAAGAGTTGGGTCTCTTTTAGAGTTTCCACAATCTGCCCAATTTCTGGGAGTTTTTAGGTAAAAATAACTATTTTGACCTAAGTAGAGAGGAAAATGAAATGTTGTAATGAAAAAAAATATAACAAGCACTACAGCCAGATCATCCTACAGCACTGACTTTGAACTACAGCTTCACACTTTTGGAGAGGCTAAACTCGAAACTGCGAAACCAAGAATGGAAGTTAGCTTTCATTTCCTTCTGCCTCTGATATATTCCATACAGAGGTGTGCAACTGAGAAATACGTATCTTCAGCTTTTTTTTGGTTTTTTTTTTTTAATTAGAACAATGAAATCTGCGGCTAAACAAGGAAATAAAAAGCACTGGGCAAAACATGACAGGTGGAAGGCAACAGCTCAGATGGGCTTCTGGAACCCCAGCATTTTTCAGGGGTTTTTTATTTAACTGCTCCAGCTAAGCTTGCCGAGGATGCAGCAGAGTTATCCAACCTTTTTCCTCTCTTCCAACCAACACAAAGGATTTTGGTGAGAAAGGTCCCAACAATCACCCTTTTAAAATGAAGATAAGAAGTTGCCTCAGCTTCCCAACAGCTTTCATTCATTCTACATGAAAAGTCCTCATTTTTCTGTCTCCCAGCTCTGCCCTCGGCTGCTTCCCCACAACAGCAGCAGCTCCCTCCAGCCCGCCAGCGCGAGATGACTCAAGCCGGCATCTATGAGTCACAAACACAAAGGATGCAGAAATGTCAATTAAGTTACACAGCCACTTCCCCAATGACAACCACACCTCACTTCACAATTAAATTAGAAATCCAGTGAAAACAAATTGTTGAAGGGCAAGATTTTTTTATCTCCCGCTCTGAAACATCCAAGTCCATTGTTCTTTTTACCTCATTTTTAAGGAGGTTGGTATGAACTGACCTAGTGAAACCGCCGCAGGAGTTTTTGCTACAGCAACTTCCCCACATCTAACGGAGCAGCTGTGGGCTGGAAGGGCTCTCTGGTGTCCAGACATCTTTGCAGAATGAGAACTCAATGTTAGACCAGTGGTGTTCATTAACAGCCTTCTGGCACAAGAGGACAAGTCTGTCAACTGTGATACGATTTTGTATTTGTAATTCTCTTTCAACCAAGTTCTTTCATTTTTACTTATCTTTTGTAAATTTTCAGTGTCATTTAAGTTCCTGCAGATGTGTGCAGTTTTGCAAAATGCTATGAACTTGCACAGTTCAGTGCTCGCGGTACCTAAGGCAGAAAGCACCAGCTAATCCTCAGAGTTTGCTCACTTCTGCCTCTGCTCTCATTTCTGAGTTTCCTCCCTCTTCCTTCGCCCACCTGCCACATCCTCCTCACTCTCTCTTCCCACCCAGTGAGCTGTTTCTGTTTCCTCCAACACTTCAGCATCCTCTCTTCCCAAACCGTTCCACATACCCCCTTCGTGCAACTCTGCCACTTCCTCCTCTCCACCCTCTTCCTCCTGCATCACCAAGGAAGTCCCTGTGCCCTTCTACTGGACATCCTTCATGGAGACAGGGAAAAGAAGTAGCCTCAGCTACTGAGGGCAGTGAGTGGGTTTGTCCAGTGGAATCTTGGACATCAAGGACTCCACAGTTAGTGGGTATGGAGTGCAGGTGCACCAAGAGCCAAGTCCTTGAGCATAGTGGGTACCATCAGCAGGGCAATCACAGCAGTAGAGCTCTGTGAAGCAGGTAAGATGAAGCAGTCGTCATCTCAATCTCCTACAAGCTAAGAGTGGCTGGATGTGGCCTGCAATTTTCTTCTCAGCTGCTTCTAAGCTACTCAAGCTCCTGCAGCAACAAAAGTACAGCTCAACACCACCCCCCCATTTCACCTGGTGTAACACTACACACAACGGTGAGGATCATATGTCAAGCTGTTTATTTTTTACTTGGTTAGAATGACCCAACAACTCAAGCAGTTCCTACAAAAACATTTCAACAAGTATCATGGCTAGTGTTTAAAGGAAATGGGGAAATTACTGTGCAGAAAAAAAAGCACTTAGAATACAAGTGCATTAAATGCCTGGGAAACATTCAGTTTGTGGCAGCAGTCTCTTCCTCTTGAAATACAAAGAAATACAAAAACTAACATGACATGTAAGCTTGTTTCAAGATGTTCTACATTTCAGCAGTGGCAAAGTGAATGCTATTCAATCACTGTGAGTAGGTGATAGTCAATTAAGTCACAGAACTCCTCAGGATGCTCTAGCCTTCACAGCTCAGCTCCACGGGCTTCTTACAGCTTTCCAGTGCTCCTGTGGAGCGTGACCCATCTATGGAGGGAGTTTTCAAGCTCTGTCTCTGGTCAGGAAGCCCTCCTCCTCCTACACAGGATATAACTGCAAAATTGCCAGAATCTCAAAATCTCAGGGTATGATAGAAGAAATAAAATGCAACCGAATCCAATTTAAAACAAAACTTAAAACATGGTTGGAACAAAAGGTGCTCTTTGAACAAGTCTAGCCTGACCCAGAGCAGTGAAGATGCTTCCTGCAGGTGGGTGCACACAGGAATGCTCTCCGGAAGAGTCTTCCATCTCCTCTCCTCTCACACACTCTCCAAAACTATTTACCAGAGAACCTGCCTATTAATCTGAGGTATTTACTTCCTTCTTTTTAACCTCTTCTGTTCACACCACAGCTCTTTAACTCTTGGGTGTCCACAGATCACGCACACTCGTTAAGAGCTTACCACCAGGCCTGGGGCCAGTCAGCTGGACCACCTCGGCTCCTGGTGCATGCTTGCCATGACTCCAGCTCTGTTACCCATCTCTAGAAAAGTTTCTGAATCTCATTTCTCAAAACCTGGCAGGCTGCATGCTCCTTTGATGCCACCACGCTCATATGGCAGCCTACGACTGACACCGCAACTCTTGTTGGGCTTTCCCCTGCCAAATGCTTGAGCTGGTATGGAGTGAGGCAAAAAGCCAATGCTCTGTAAGAACAACCCTCGGAGGGACACCTTCACTGCCAGGTCGCACAAGCAGTTCTCCCCAGAATGCCTCAGACCCCGCACATTTTGAATCCCAGCCCAGCTCTAACATGCATATGGGAAGCACCACACTGCTGGTGCTGGGAGGACCAGAGGGTTTCCAGAGCTAATGGCAGCAAGAGCTAGTCCTTGAAAGCCTGATGCTGCAGCATCTCATGTTCTCAGCAGACTGGCCTGTAACCCCAGCACGCTGGTAGGACACACCTGCATTTGCAGCTCTGACTACACAGATTTAAGGGGGGCAGCAAGCATTTTAACATATGGCATGATATCAAGGCTTAAAAAATCTTCTATTTTTAGAGGTAAAACACCAGTTATACGCCCCAGATGCAACACAAGCAGTAATGAAGGAAGAAAGAGGGTATTTCCTAAAAGGTAGCCACAGGCTGAGCACTTACAGCATAAATGCAGCATTAAAAAAAATTGCTTCTGACACAAGAACAGCTGACAGAGATAATCTCCATAGCTCAGCATGAATTTATACAGCCTTTCAGCAACTCTATTAGACAGGTGTGGTAGCAGCCAGCTGTCCTCCATGCACAGTTTCTCTAAAACCCGAGTGCCCATATGGCCCCGCAGCACAGCGAGGTGGTGCCACCTGCCTGGGCATCACCCCCCTCTCCCACCACCATCTGTCTGCAGAGAGGTGTCAGTGCCCATCTGAGGGGTAGTGCAGAGCAGGTCTAGAGAACACGTTCAGACTCAACAGTGATGGATGCTTCCATCCACCACACAGGGACCACCGAACAGCTCTACCTAGACAGGTTTAAAAGCCCTTTAATTCTCTGCCCAAGTTAGGAGAAAAGTCTCACCATAAGGTGGGGTGGGCTGCATGCTATTAGAAAGGTAAGCTTATTAGCTGAAATATAATAAATCTTCTGTAGATATTTGGAAAAGCAGAGGGCAACAGTTTGCTTTGCCATATCGCTGGTAATGAGTTGGCAAGAGGAAGGCATTCCAAAATGTTAACCTAAAGTTTAATTTGACTGGTATGCACCTGGGGAGAGTACTTAACAAGACCAGTTCATTCATGATGGGGAACTATCTGTCTGCTCAGGTCTTCCACAAAATGCAGCAGGATATAAAACCACGTGTTTTTAGCAGTTTAGAATACAAACTGCAGGAAATAAGCCTTTGAAAAGTGATTGATGTAGTCCAGCCATGTTTCACACAAGAGCATTTCAAAACGTGTTAGATGTTTTTACAGGATCTGGACACGATAAAGAAGGTTTGCTAGGTAGCAAGGTAGGTGGGGGGAAGAAAGAGCAAGAAAAAAATTGTATGTTAACTGCTTCTAGTACAGAGGCATGTGTATAATGCCACACAGACCTCAGATAAAACACACACAAAAAATTACTAGGTCCACTGTTAGGGTTATGGAGCTTGGTTTTCTAACCAATGCTTACTGATACAGCTGTTTTAAAATATTGATCTGGTAGCATGATCCTGAGGGAAAATGAGTATCAGACAGGGTGATTTAATTCAATCATCCTGATTCCTGCATCACATGATCCTATTTCTTCAAAAACCCAGAAGAAAGTGGTAACTTAAGTGAAGCTTACAGATCAGCTAATATATTTACAGCCTTAAAATAACATGAGACAGACTATAAAATACACTGAGATCCAAAGTTAATCTGGTTTAGCAATATTCTTGCAGCAAGTAAAGATGAATTTCACGCTAAAAAAAAAAAAATCCATTTTATCAGGAGCAAGACTGAGCTTTCTAATAACCAAGCTACTTTCTAATGTGGTACATCATTTTACTTTACTCATAAGGAGCAGCTTGCCAAGTCTCCAGTTAGGCTTCATTTGATACAGTACAGATGTTGCAAAACCAATACCTTCTTTCAGAAAGTCTCTTTACCCTTGATAACGACTACATTACAATGCATTTTTGATACGCAGAAATGGTACGGTTACAATCAGCACCTAAATAGTTTTCTGATGGTATCAGCCAGGCAGCTTTTCTTTGGCTTTTCAGTGCTCCCAGAGCTGTGAAACAGTTGCAAACACTGTAAGCTCATAGGAAAAATCCTACTCCATCTTGCAAGCCACAAAAATCACGGCTCAGAGGTGCTGTGAACAGATTCAAGCAATCTTTATTTAACACACATTTCAATTTTCAGCATAGATTAAGATGGTGATTGGCATTCTTGACTCTCATCTATCTCTACTAGAGCTTAATGCGTGTAAAAGCACATCCCAGCTTCTATGCTGGTTTTGTTCTGGGAACTCTGATATAAGCACAGCTGAAATTAAAACAAAGGGGGGCTTAGTATTAATCAAACTGGGCCCATTTAGCTCTTTCCAGACTCACCACCTCAGCCAGACTGGTGTGCTTTTCAGTGAATCTCAGATGTAGAAGGTAGGTCCGAAAGCTACTAAAATTATACTGCAAAAGGGTTCCAAGTTTACACACCCCCATCCCCACCCTATGAGCTCAAAGATTCCCGATTTAGATTCACAGGAGGTAAAACATCAGATACAAGGATTGCTCTGGGCAAGCCGCCATCTCGGCCACAGAATTATTTCGGGGGGCGATATGCCATCAGCATTATCAGTTAAGCCATCAGCCATACATACAAATGTCTACCTCTGTACAAAGCCATAAAGAAAGAGACCAGACTAGACTCTGATTTACTTTCATTGCCTTTCTTTGACCCCTGGAAAGAAAACCACCAGCTCAGAAAACCCTCGATAATCATCTCTCCCACAGTTGTCCTGCAGCACATAAACGACAGATGACAAAAACCAGCAACAACTTGACCCTCCGGCAGTAACCTGTAACACTGGATTTACAGTAATCTAGGATAGATTATAATTGAATTACTAAGGGATATTTTCCTGCATCCTCGCTCTGCGTCGTGTGTGATGTATAGGAACGACACGGGAAACCACACACATCATTGGTAGTAACTGGGGTGGTGCTCACAGGGACACACCAGCCTGATACCAACCCACGTCGTCCCTGGAAGGGGTGGGCAGCAGCCCCTGCTCCCACCCTGCTCCTCTACACTCCCATGCACGCTTCCACATCACATATGGTCTGGGAAAAACATTCTGGCATTTCAGGGCACCTGTTCTGAGATTTAGATATGGATGGGCAGTGTGGGCAGCTCAGATGAAGGTAGAATGAGGATGACCATGACCTCACTGATTGCACAAAAATGACACATTCCTTGTATTTGTCCAACGTGAGCCCTAAGTGATTCTTACATCTCACGGCAGCCTATTAACAACAAGAGACTTTGTGAATGGAGTATCTTGGTAAACACTTCAAACAAACCCATAAATTATGCATAGTCCGTATACTTTTTCTACCTTAGGGATCAAACCGAAACGAAACTAAAGAATTATGTTTTATTTGTATTAAAAATGCATTAGCTGCTGTCCGAGAAGGTTTTCTAGAACATTTGGTATGCTACCCAGGAAATTCTGTCTGAAGCTTGCATTGTTTATTATTGCAAATACCAGGAGAAACTTGGCACTGTTATATCTGAGAACTACAGTAATAATTCTTCAGGCAGAACAGCTTAAATTTAATAAGAATAACTTTTTCATCTGAGCCAGAAGATCTAAAGGCAAAGGAAGCCCCAATTTTTCCCATCTATTTTATATATTCAGACTTTACAACCAATTTCTCTTTTATGGTACAAAGTGAAGCTAGGCAATCATTTATGAACAGATCCTGTGCTCACCTTCACTTAAAATGTGCCATAACACTAACTGGTAACCAGAGACATATGAAGACTTTACAGTTTCATGGAAGAGGATGAAAACAAGTGTAATTTTTCTAAGGGGTACACAAATCCTGTGCAACAGCCTGCAGAACTGGGCAACATGTGGACTGAAGCACTGGAGTTTCCTGATTGAAATTAGATTTCTCCATCTACGTCTCATGAATGTAAACCACATGTAATATACTTGATTAGTCCTCTGAGAGACTAATGGGGTAGGAGTCTTGCGTGGCTACAGAGAATGTTTTTTGTAGAAAAAGAAATTGAATTAAATTTTAAAAAGAGGTAGGCAGACGGGCATTTTAAAAAAAAAAAAATCTTCCTGGAATTCAGGCTGGATGTTTTAGCAACACAGAGAAACAGGGATTCATCAGAGGCAGCTGCTGTGTTTGGAAGAGAGGAGAAGGGAAAGGAGATGAACGTACGGCTTTACTTCTCCTTTGATTCTGTATCTAAGACCACTTCCAGCAAAACTCTCCGAAGACTTGGAGAGCAAAAAACAGATGCTTTATTTCCAGTTTCTCTCCCTCTTCTCTTTTTCTTAAACAAAAAAGGTCAAGTTGAAACGCACCAGATTTGGAACATGTAAGAAGGATGGGGGATGAAGTAATTGTTGCTATCACAGAGTGGAGAAAAGGTACTTGTAGCAAAGAAAACAAGCCATGTTGAATGGATTCTTGGTGTTCAAAGACAGACTCTGCAAGGGGCTGTTATCCCTTCCCTACAGCAGGCAACAGGAGCCTGCCTGCAGGCTGGGGGTCCCCCTCTGCTTCCTGCTAGGTCTCACAGCACCCAGGCTCTAGGTCTGCTCTGTGATGTTTGACACGGTGATGAAGTGATGCATCAACAAAGCACACCAGAGTAAAATGCAAAAAGCATTACTGTAGTTAGAGAACTAATTTGTTTTTTAGTCTAATGGTTATAATCAGCAGACTTCCTGAGTATCAATCTTCCTGAACCACAGAGGGGGTGAGATTATAGACTGACGACTGTAATTTTTACATATTAGACATCTAAGTGTCATTTTCAGGAGTCTGGTAATGAAAACTCCACGAGATATTTTTCTATCAATTTAAAGATTTTTACAGCATGGCTACAAAAGTGATTTTTTTTTTTTTTGACACAGGATATTTTTAAATCACAGAGAAGTAAATTACTGTGTTTAAGGCACTGACATTAGACACTATAAATATTCCTAGACTGACTCCACTTTTGAACATCAAGGGTGAGAGGAAGGAAAGGGAGGCAAAAGAATATACAAATGCATGCTGATCAAGTTCTTAGGGCAAGTTACTCAAAAAACACTAAAATATAAAGGGACAATTATGAAAATTAAGGCTAACAAATTGATATATAATTTAATGAACCAAGTTAATAATGCGATCCCACTTGGAATTAATTGTAATACATTAATCAATTAAGAAGCATTGGAAAGCAAAAAAGCTACAAGTCAAAAACATTTACAATGCTGCAAACGAAAAGACTGTGATCCTGACATTCAAATGAACATTAAACTAGAAGAGCACAGAGATCTATTTCCCATGCAGTGCAGAGAACCAGCTTTCATTAATGGTTACGACAGCTACAAGATACTGTGTAGAGACTCCATAAAATAGAGAGCATTTTTCACATTTGTAGCATTGCACAACTTTGCAGTCCAAGTCCTCTTAACAGTAAAAAAGTTTACAGTTCCTTCCTAGCATTAATATGTGTGATGTTTCCATTACAGAAATCTGAGCAACGGACTGTGACTTATCAGAACAAGCAAAAGTCACTCGATAACCCAACACCATTGTTTGCCACCCTCCTTGCCAAACCAAAGAAGCAACACCACAAGTTCTGAATTGTGATCTCAGGCTCTGCAGTAAAGAAAGCGTTTACAGCACATTTTGGGGGAATAATATATATATATAAAGCACCTACTTGTTACTTTCAATTAGTTTTTTCAGACACTTGGGAAGTTGCATTTCTCTAGATATATCTGAGATTAAAAACAAAAGTCAGAGACTCTCTGTGCATTCTGTTATTTTGCTCTGCGCTGTAAAAAGGACTGTGTGGCACTGCTTTCTGTACAGCCCAGATCCTTTAAAACTCCACCTAACAAAAAGGCTTTAATTGAAAGTATTGCATTTTGGAGGTCATCTGACAAAATCTGGCTTCCTGCTCTCCTACCTTACTGGAAAATACCATGAACAAGTTCATAGAGCTGAAGAAAAGAAGGGGAAGGAAGATGATTGCTTGGGCACTGAAGAAGATAAGTGCACATAAGGTAGATTATCTTTTTACACTGCACAGTCAGCCTGTGGATAGAAAAGTTTCAACACAGCAGGTTGCAGCCATCATGATCTAGAGACTGCAAATGCCTCTTGGCAGAACACAGGCAAGCAGAAGCGGAACGATGTGTTTGCTTCCAAGAACGATCTGTTTCAGCCGCCCTGTCAGTCTGTCTGCCTCCAAATCCAGCCCCCCTTTCGCTCACGCATTTGTGCCTCCCTCCTCTGAGCACACTTGCTCAGGATGTTCGGGCTGCTGCATGAACACCTCTGCTCGTAGCAGCCCCAGATTCAGCCACGTGGGCTCCTTCCCCTGCATCAGCCATGACAAACATACAGCCACGTGAATGAGGAAGCCCAAACCCCCAGTATGCTGCTAACCAAGAGGAACTCTGCTCCTGGGATTGGAAACAAGGGACTACCAGGAGCCCAGGCTCTACACGGTAACCTCAGCAGCAAAGGTGTGCATCAGCATTGTCAAGGGCAGGAAAATTTGAAGTCCTGAGGATTACTCAATGCTAGGAAACCCCCCCAAAACAGACGAGGAAAAAGAAAAGAATCCACAGGTAAAAGGGCCATCATTTCTTTAGCTGCAATTCAGCTCACTGACAAAGTCCTTGAGCCAAGCTGCACCAGGTTCCCAGCCCCAAACCCTGTGCACCTCAAAGCTCCTGTGGCTTTTGCTCAGTGAAGTCCCAGGGCTCACCCCAGCAGTCTGCTGCTTGCTCCCCTGCCCTGCTTCCAGCAATGATCTTCAAGAAAGGGATGCAGCTCTGCCCATCTCACAACAGCATCTCCCTCCACAGCTAAAACCCTTAGGAACCTTCTCTACTAAACTCAAGACTTCACTGGGAGTCGTTGGGTTGGTACTCTCAAGAGTCAGCCTCCCCACTTAGGTACCAAAATAAAGCATGAAGAACCTTTTATTACAGAAACCTTTATTTAAAAACTAAATCTCTGCTGTAAACCACAATTTTACTCTTAAACAACATCTGAAACATGACAAATCTGGACAAAGGTATGGATTGGAATAAAGTTAAAGCCTCATCGTTAAGAACTTGAAACTCAATAATCACCAAAACTGAAACTAGATATATATGTATTTTTACTCACAGAGCTATTCTCCATCTGTTCTCTCCTTTCTTTCTTCTTTAACATAAAATATTCAAAAATATTCATATTTCCCAAAGAAACTTTCAACAGAAGTTGAAATAGAAATCTGAATTTTAGGCTTAAGTTAAAAAAAACCACCCTCCTTTTGTTTCTGTTAAGGGAAAGGTAGAATATAATGTTTAGAAACAGAAACTTCCCACGAATTTTAGTTTTCTACCCCAATTCACCTGGCAGTCAAAAGGGTTTCAGTGCAAATTTTTTCACTGGCACAAATATTTCCTGCTAGGCACCAAAAATTGCACCTTTTGGCTAAAGAGACCACTGCTGGAGGCTGTCCAGTGCCATTCACATTCAGAACTCAACCCAAATCTAACAGACTTGAAAAAGTTCTCATCATTTTATATTTGAATTCTCCATGACTCAAAGATAGATTTTGTCTTTTGATAATTTTATCTCCGTTTATTTAGTGGAAAATCAGGAGAATCTTTTTCTGCCTGGAGATGCTTCATATTACGTCATTACACACATTGTACAAGTTGTGCCTCAGAAAAAGGTACTCTCAGTACTGTATTTACCATATCTACCTACTCAGATTTGCTCTTCCTTTATGTGTCGGAGTAGCTACCTTGTAGCTCTCCATTACTCAAATATTTAAAGGCCAGAGACACTGTTTTCATTAAAAACTAATAAATAGCTGTAACAATTTCAAAATGCTAGGGAACTGAACTTCAGTGAGGAAGAAGACATTTCAAATTGTTTTGTCTTTTGTTGCATGGAGAGTTACCAGCAAACGTGCATGCACTTTGACAAACATAAATTATATCTTCCAAAGGCATCGAATAAGTAGCTTTAGCCTGCACACATTTTCATGTTATGGAGATAATAAAATATACCTGTACTAATTACTAAATAATACTGCTAATCAATAATAATAGTTTTAGTATGCATAAACTACTATTAATAAAACACCATGGGTTCTAATGTAACCATTAAAAGAATTAATACTGTAATTTAATTTTAAGGTCTTTACATGTATCTGAAGTCTATTAAAATAAATGGAAAGACTCTCAATGACTCTGGATGATGCCCTGCATGTTAATGATGCTCCATGTTATTTGCACTACTACAAATCACCTTTAAGACACTGCCTAAACACTGAAGGACTGATTATTCTTCATGTAGGTGGATGTAACGCTTTAGGAAACGTGCTCACCTCCCACTCTGTTCTCATTTTCACAGTCAAGCTAGTTGTGCTCAGACTTTCAAAAAGCATTGTAGTAACAGAGAGGTGGGATTAGGGAATTGCAGGAGAACACATGAAACTGTTAATGAAAGGGAAGAAGAAGAGGGCGGGGAGGATGCTGCTAGGGAAGTTAAAAGCTGAATTCTGTTACTTAAGAAATACACATTAAAAAAGCATATTTGAGCCAAATAGTCAATGGCTTTGATGGTGTTCCACTGATCTGTTCTGTGCTTAGCTCATTTAGGTCCCTGTGAAGAGCATGCTATTGATCACCTTCATGAAGCACACCAAGAACTACTACCAAAAAAAATCTTACAAGAGCAAAGCCACAATTACTATTTGCTTTGCTGAAGAACAAATCTCTGCACACATGAGTTAGTAGTAAGTATAGAAACATTTACAGACAAATGTCACAGTCAGGTCTAAAAGTTAAGAGTGCTACACAGCATTTTTTCAACCACCTTAAAAAAACCCGTTAGCACTGGAAAAGAGAATTAAGAATGGCATCCCAGAAAAAGAGCTGTAGAACCTTTGATTTTTCTCTCACATATTTCTGAAAATACCGTTAGTTGCATATTTGCTGCCAAGTACCTAATTGCCTTTAAAAATCTAGCCCCGCACTGCTAAAGCTCTTGAGTGACGGAGGTATCAACATCACTCTTCATTATGAAGATAATTTTAATGATGAAAGCATTGCTAAAAGTTATTTTAAAATTAATTTTTACTTTAACTTCTTTAGAGATGATTTGTTTCTGTACCTGAGATACAGTAACTAATCACTGATGGTTTTCTTTGCAAATAATAAAATAGATTTATATGCCCTCCCTGTAGGAACAAGAATTCCATCACCTCCTCCTGAATTTCTGAGCTATCGAATATTTGATGAGCGCTTAGGGAATCAGTATTGTGTCTTTTCACAGCAGTAATCAAGGAATGAAGTATTCTCTGCTGTAATGAATCTACCGCAGGCCCAAAAGATGAATATTTCAAATGCAAAAGCAGTATGTTTGTTTTGAACACATTTAAGTTTGGCTTTAATAAAGCAAGTAGTGAAGTGTGCAATGAATTATATTGTTAGATGGTTAAAACAGGGCCTTGCAATATGTCTGAATGCATTTAATCCAAGTAACTACTCATTTTAAATGTGACTTGTAAATATGCATTACATGTATATATATACGAAAGGATGACTCAGGAACCAGTGAGAGATGTGGGCCTTCCCTTCCAGTCCTGGCTTACTTCAAAAACCAGCTCAGCCTGACAATTAACCAAGGCCCAGAGCCAGAATATCATTAAGTACAAGCTGAACCTTATGAAGGACTGAAACTAAGCACGTGCACCAACAACTCAAGTCGGAATCATTTAAATTGAGACTGAAGTGCCCGGCTGGGCTGGGACCTGTTGCAGGTTGCTGGGTCTCACCATGCAGCCACAGGCAACTCTGAAGAGGTCCACAAAACAGTGACCCCCCTCAGAGTGGTTCTTCCACCACAGCATCATCGTTCCCACAAATCCAGCAGCCTTTAGGGCAGACCAAAGGCTATGTGAAGTTAAACATCTTCCACTAGCACTAGTTCCACTTTGAGAAACACCAGGTAGCCTCAGCACTGATGGGAACAGCTGCATTGTTTTTGCCTGGAAAACTTGTTCAGGAGGCACAGAGAAATCACTGGCGAGATCTCATTTGTCTCCAGAAGGTTAGGGCTTTTGCTAAAATAAAAAGTGAGCTCTCTTTAACAATAAAAAACCCAAGAACATTTTGACTCGTATTGCTGTCCAATACTCTGATGCCCTCTCCCTCTTGAAACATACTTTTTCCCACAGATACCCTCAGTAGAAGAAAAAAAGCTGTTTTTCCTATTAATTCCATCATCCTGGATGGGCTGAGAGAACCATTATACCTGACACCAGCATGCTGGAGGTCCCACCTTCCTTTTTCAGCCTGTTCCAGCTGTCCAGCTTTTAAAATAATATGAACTAAAAACATCAGGTTCCCAAATTATTTTGCTCCCCGTGGCCGCAGTGAGGACGAGAGAAGATCTTGAAGGAAAACACTGTGGTGTGATACAAGGTTTTGTTTGGTTGCTGTTTGGTTTTTTGCAGTGAGGTACCTCGTTCTGCCCCAGATAGACAGCTGCAGAACTAAAGTCTGCAGGAACTTTAGGCAGAGCCAAGTTCAGCAGAGCTTTGTTAGCTGCTGCACTCCCCTGTATGTACAACAGTCCCCAGCATGATGCTTGAAGTGATGCGATGGTCGGAAAAGGGACTGAGCGCTTATTATGGGGCCCTTTTCCACAACACTAGCATTCGTTTTATAACTTCTACTCCAATGCAGAAAAACAGCTTAGGGAGCCCAGTTAGAGATTTCAGGCCCACTCATCTCATTAACAAATTGAGAATACCTGCCCCAGCACGAGACCCTCCAGTGTCTCTCCGCAGTACAATACAGAGATGAGCAATTACGGCCGTTCGTACACACAAGAATTGTTTCCTGATTTTAACTAGCTGGTTTTTTTGGTCATGTCAACTGACCTGCAGCATGCAAACAGAAACAGAATTTATCAGAGTTTACAACAAAAGCAGAGATTTAATTAGCAATTACAACAAAGTTCCAAGTGCTTCAATTACCCAAGTTCAGAACCAATGCGCTTTACCTAGAAATTGCCCCTGAAACAGTGAATTCAGTAAGGAAAATTCTTATATGGTCCAAGTTAAATTATTTAAAAAGGAGGAAAGAAGGTTCTTAATTATTTAATGTTTCACCAATAATTATATAGTTCAGTATAATGTTCACTCACTGGAGAACCTGATTTTCAAAGGCACGTTAGTGAATATCAGTCAAACAAAAAACACCTGCCAGACTATAAACTCAGTCAGTACAGTACACACTCATTCCAGCACAGCATTAACACATTAGCAAAAATCCAAGTCTTGCTTTAATGGCAAACCTATCCAATAATTTCTCTGTTAAAATATTTACATAGAAAAGCATGTACAACTCAGTTTCCTAATGTTTTTGTAAAACCCAGCATGACCTCTATTGCTACAGGTTTTTAAAGCCATGCTCTAGATAAATGAGTTAGAGATGGGACTACAGCTCTGGAAAATAGCAAATTATAAAAGTAGTACTTGAATAGTCAAAGCTGCCAATCTAAATGTGGCCACAGACATCTCAGGCACATTTCATTCAAAAGGTACTAAGACTCGGTTTTAAAAGACAGCTTTTAAATTAGTTGCATGAAATACTAGCCATGGTAAGCTTATCAGCGTGGTGCCCTGGGGAGCAAGGCTGTCAAACACCAAGTATTCCTCACAAAAATGTCTGTAAAGGTTTTTCCAAGTCACAATTCACCAGCTCCAGCACACAAACACAGCTGAGGGAACCTTGGCCAAACACAGCACCTTGGCCAAACACAGCATGGATCTGTACAGGATTATCACCATTAATTAATAACCCTATGTACAAAAACTCTATGGGAGAAACTCTGGAAAACTCTCACGTTGGCCAATATAGTAGTTGCCACCCTGAAGTCTTTATAGTCTAATTGCACGAGCCAGAATTCAGCACATGCCCTTCCACAACGGGGATTCTGGGCTCTACAAATCTTCCTCAGCAGCTTTCCACCCTGGGGCAGAGCTACCCAGAGGGAAGACCTGATAGACTCAGAGGTTTAATGGCACACCACCGATTCATCATTTCAACCCAAAGGCAAGGAAAAAACTCACCCAAAACAGAAAACCATTTCCTTGCAGACGCAAAACAGGTTGTCCCTAGGTCACTTTGCCAAAGAGTTGCCTTACCCCCACTCTCTAGAAGAGATCAGAGACTGTTTATCAGTAATGGCTTCAGATTTCATGGCTCCTGGAGCAGAGGAGCCCAGCTGCACCATCATCCAGACTTTACAGCCTAATGTCCTGCGGCCTGCAGGGCTAGAAATGATGAAAAGTATAGATTTCTGCTTCCCCGAGGGGACTGCAATGCTCGATTGTGGTCTTAAAGAGCCTGAGGTCTCTTACAATCAAAGGTGGCTTTTTTAACAGCATTACAGACTATTTTAGGTTATTTTTAGGGAGTTTAATGGCTCCCTCGGAATCGTGCAAAATGGGACTTGCAGTAAGCACAGCACCTGGCTTTGCAAGTGGGGAATACAAAACACAGTCCCACTACAATTTTAAGATCCTCTAAAAACAGGGTTTATGGAATAAACGTCACATACAGACTAGGAAATGGTGCAACTTG
The DNA here is from genome assembly GCA_020800305.1 of Porphyrio hochstetteri. Classification (NCBI taxonomy): domain Eukaryota; kingdom Metazoa; phylum Chordata; class Aves; order Gruiformes; family Rallidae; genus Porphyrio; species Porphyrio hochstetteri. The sequence goes on along the minus strand of CM036916.1, from coordinate 9,840,218 downwards.
GGGCAGTGCTTCACATAGCTCCCGTGAAGCACATCAGGGTAATTTAGCAATTAAACTCCAGGCTGATGATGCCACAACATGCGTTGCACACCATGGCATGACATGTGCTCCTTCTGACAGAGCACCCAGACACAATGTGCAGCTCCTCGCTGTGGTAGAAACCAGGGAACAGCGCCTTTGGTTGTTCAGTCTCTAAACTTCTGTCTTGCAAGGCCAAACTCAATTTGCCCAATGCTTCCCACGGCACATCAAGATTAAGAAGTCTGGGGAATCATCCTGCTATGCCACTGTAAATTATCACAGCTCCACCAACTTTACCCTAACATGAAACGCCACAGAAGCGCTTAGAATTCAGCAGTGATGAATTTAACATGCCCACTTCCACTAGTCTGGTGTCAGCAGAGTTACAGCAATTTATGCAATACAAGGATCTGTCCTTTTCTCCTTATCAAAGCATTTGATCAAAATCAGTGACATGGAAAAAGACAACCTTACTTAATTTGAGCAGGAGAGTCAGGCTTGTCACTCTAACATCACAAGAAGAAGGGAGGTATTTACATATGGGTACTTGCATATTCTTTTTTATCTGGCTTCACAAAGATAACAACAGTAAGATCATTTTCTTCCACAGTAAAAACTAGTGTGAAACCTCACAGAGGACCAAAATTTTCCCTTGCTCTTCCCTCTCTTTTGAAAAAAGTGAGACCTTGAGAGATTTCAAATCTTCATTAGCCACTTCTCTGCCTGTGACAGGCTGGTGGGATGGAGTAGCTCCAACTCCCACCGTTCAATTCACTCTTGAGTCAGAAAGGAAAACCTCCATTTCTCATGCAACACGACAAGAAGCCCACAGTGCTGAACAGCCCTGCCACGTGGCTCGGCTTGCCAGCCATCGCAAGCAGCGGGCTCTACCCCACGCCGCAGTTCTCGAGCGTGTCGAACCAACAAATGAGCTAAGCGAGCAGCCACGCTCCTGAGGATGCATTTTAAACCAGGGGATGCATAAATTCACTCGCTCGGAAACCTGGTCTGTTCAAGAACTTGTTACTATGACAATTTAGAAGAAGCTGCTGCAGATAAGATTGATGAAACTTATTGATTAATTTTCTCTCAAGCTATGTTTGAATCTTAAGTTTTCTCTAAACAGAACCAGTTCCTGTTGGTTTGTTAGTATTCCAGGGACCGCAGCAGTGTGCTTCAGCAGTGAAGAAGTTCCATGATAAATGTGTTCTCCAATCTGCATCTGAAAAGTAGCTATAAAATCAGAACAATTCATGCAAAATTTTTCATTACGTTTTTAAATATACTTATTTACATTTTAAATCACACATAGACAATATGAAATATTTTTCACTTAGACAGGTGGGAACAAGAAAACAGATGCATCCATTAAGCTTGAAACAATTCAATGAATTAAATAGTACTTGGTGAATGCTTTGGTTTATGGATATATCCCCTGTTTAAACTTACTTGGAAAAACACGGCCATGGCTCCTATTACCCTGTTATCTAGAACTGCTGTTCCAAAACTGTCAAAGTCATCAGGATTGTAGAAGTAAATCTGCATCTGTAAAAATTAAAATCAACAAAATCACATTAGTGTTGATTCATACAGCTTTCAAATGAGGTAATGCATACACGTCCGTACATAAACCCAGTGTTATGAACCCAAGATAAAGAAATTCTGCTGAACAATATTGTTTAACTAGCATCTTGATTAATAGCATGACTGCCCTACTGGGACAGTAACCAGGGAACAGAGTCAATGCAAAGCATGTTAATACCAAACCCAAGGATAAACACTATGGTCAGTCTGTTCAGATGGTAAGCTTTGTGTTTTCTGCCAGGATCTCTTCATTTCTTTGCTCATTGCAGGCTCATCTCCTGCTCTGTTAAATGCACTAAACATATTTATCTTAAAAACCACAGAGAATTTTTGAACAGGATTTCAATGTTTTGAGTTATTCCTTTACTCTTAAAGCAATTTGAAGATAAAAGTCTATCTCTGTAGTAATGCATTTTTATGAGCCTCTGATACTCGGGACTATCAGTTAGGGTCAGACTTCTTCCTGACTTCATGACTTTTATTTCCAAAGCATAAGTACTCGCAAAAAAGGTGAGACAAACCCAGATATTTTTATGTCATTTTAGGATCTATAATATTAATAATTAGGCAAACCCAAAGTGAAAGCAGGTGAGAACAATGACTACTCAAACCAGTGAATGTCCAAGTTACAAGGATATAGGTCCACCAAGGAATAGCTTTCCCCACACTCACTGCTGTTGAACAATCCCACTTCACTCTGCACATGCCATGAATAAGGACAGCTCATAGAGGACCATGGGCACCTCTGCTCCTCATTTCCTGTATGGTTCTTGTTCCATTTACTGCACTAACTGAGCTCTCACTTCTGCCAGGCATCCTACCACATAGCTGCTTCTCCAGCAGTTGTGAAACTTGCCCATTCCTAGGAAGTCCCTCTGTATCAGCCATCTTCTGCGCCAGAGGATGTGGTCCACATCCAAAACATACAACACTCCCTTCTCAACATTACACCACGCAGGTGTGCACACTCTCACAGACTAAACTGAGTATCAGTAACAGTTGTAGGGGCGCTCTGCACAATGCAAATGAAAAACATGTGCCTGATGGTAATAGCCAAGCACAAGAACTGGACTTTGCAGTGGTTGCTCTTGGGACCATTTAGGGATCATCCTGAATGGAGTTCAGTCCAAACCAGTGCTGGGGGCAACACCACTGCAGGACAGCTGGCCAATGCAAACGCTCGCTCATGAATGTTGACTCCAGAAACAAAATCCCATCCTGGCTATGAAACAGGAATGAACCCATCAGGCTTCTCTGCCGATGGCCTCCGGCCCGAACCTGCGCATTCACTCCCGCTTCCCTGCTGCCCATCACCATTACCTGAGACCCATCCAGGCTGTTCCCAGCGTGACAAGGTGATAGGAAATAGCCAACAAGATAGAGATAAATGGAGATGTAAAGTCTAACTGAGACTGCCCATGATTCCTGACACACTGCTGGTCTGACCACTGCTCCTCCTGCAAGGCTCTCTGCGGGCAAACGCTCTGCTGCCAGCAATAACTTATTTGGGGCTGTTTGGGTTTTTCCAAGATTGTGCTGCATGTCAAATCCTCCTGTCTTCACAAATGCAAGTATTTTTCCCATGTTCTGAAAATTTGTGTGTTGCCAGATGAGATGATACCTTTTTATCTTGCTCAGGTATGTCCCTACTCATATTTACTGATTCCTAGACTTCTGACTGTATATATCGTCTGTAATGTACAATACTGGCAAAGTACCTATATATCTAATAAAACATCACCATACAGGGAAAAGGCCAAGATGAAGATCAGTCTCTTCAGATGCAGAGGTACTTTTTTTTTCAGCAGGAGGATAAAATACGACCATTCTCCAAATGGCTCACAAAAAAAGAAAAAAATTGTCTGGCACTCACTTGAGCTTCATAAAATTTGAAAGCAATTTTCTTCCCGTTTTGGCCTTCCTATTCCCAGTGTATTCACAGCACACAGAGAGATGCTGGCAATATCTCACAAAGTTGGTGGTGCCTCCAGGTTCTGACAACTTGTGCTTCAAACACATTGGCTGGGGTACAGCCACCCATCGATGGAGAAATTAGAAAGTTTGTTTCAGGTAGAATTGCTTTAAATTTCAATTTAGCCAGCACAGACAAAAGCTCACAAAACACTCACAAATTACGTTTTACTCCCCTTTAAAATAAAATCTAAGATTACGTCTACCTTACGTAAAACACTCTACTATATAGTCCTCGCAGGAATTTATGAAGAAAAGTATCACTGAGTGAATTCAGCATATGCCAAAATCATTTTGGATCAATTCTGCTCACAGCATTTTAAGGAAATTAATTTTTACAATACACTTTTGGATAGCAGTGCAAAGGGCTTTGGTAAAAAAGTGCTTAATTCAGATCCCTCGTCTCAGCAGTGCAATTTCACAAACTAATCAAGAACCACACTCTGCCTTGATTATCATACACATTGAAACGTTTTCCCACTGCTCCCCGGTGTTTTTCCAGGGAGCGTGGTTCCTCTCTCTGCATCCATCAAGTCAAGGGGAACTGTCTTGTATGAAAAATTATTGTCATCTGTCATACAGTAGCTTCCTTATGTGTTCATACAGCTAGAAGGAACATTTTAGGAGGAGAATCTCCCAGGAATTGCTATTATATAATTTACACACGCATACACTGCAAAAACAATGTTAAGAAGATGGTAAAGTTACATCCTCAAAGCTGCACGGTTCAGGCTGCTCATCAAACCACACCTGGACACCGCTGAGCATTAGTATTATGACAATTTTCTAATTATGTGATCACGTATTGTTCTCTTCCACAGTACAGCATCATCTGTTTTCCTCCCAATTTACAATAAAATGTAAATGTATCTAGTTTATTTTTGTTCTTTTATACATAATATACATAATCTTGAATGCATTTATCAGCAGATAGTTAATTAAATATTTTCTATGGGTGGCATAATGCTCTTTATGTACAAATCAGGAATAAGACAGTTACCCATAAAACTAATTTTGCTGCATACTTAAGTGGCCTAAACATGCCAGAAAATTTTCATTACTGCTCCTTATTATATAATTAGTATATAGAATACAAGGTGCATTTTGCATATAAATGACTTCTACTGTTTCTGCCTGGTACATACAAAGTAGGAGTACAGAATGCAACAAAGGGGTGTTTAAGCTTAAGAAAATTTGGATCTTATTATGGTATGTTGTTTGTAAAATGCAGAATGGAGCATCATCTGAGCTTGCATGCCCAACCTGAACTGTGGCAGTGCCTGACTTCAGCACCATAAACCATCATTTTCTTGTTGCATTGTTGCATGTGATTTCACAATAGCTTCTATTTTACAAAAATTAAAAAAAAAAAAAAAAGTAAAGTATTTTTAAAGGATCTGAATCCCTTAGCATTGGGAAAGCCTGAAATACCCTTTGCAGTTTCTATAGTGTGACACTAACTGCCTGCAGTCAGGCTGCTCTGTTCCACACATCCCTGCTGATAGTGCTCCAAACAGCCTTCCCAGTGGCACAGGTCCCACAGGGTGTAAGAGTTCTCTTCTCTATGGCACAATATATGAGATTTATAAGTCTTTCACATCTAGTCCCATTACAACTTGGAAGGATGGGAAAGGCTTACACAGACTTCCTTAATCTCAGATGTACAACACAGCAGTACGGTTGCATGTACCTTGTAAAGATCTATTATAAAAAAACATGTGGTGTCCAAGCAACTTGAAGTTTTCAGTATTTTGATAAGGAAAAGCTGAAACAAACTGTCCCTAGCGACACAAAGGCACTTCCTTGCTGGAAGACTCTCCCCATCCTAAAATGCTAACCGACAGCTATAGCAGCTACAGAGCTTTACCAAGGCAGGGAGAGGGCAAGAGTTTGCTTTTAATGGAAAAACTTTACGCTTTGACACTCTTCACACTCTAAAAGAGTAGAATTGTTTTCACTCAAACTTGAGAGAGATTTGCTGTACAGCACAGATTAAGCCTGAAAAAATCTCAGTGAAGGGGAAAATCTTCAGAATGTTACAAGTGCCTTAAAACAGAGGATTAGTGAGAAAACCCTCACTGCCACAACCCAGGAGATAATTGCCAGTCACCCTATAAAACCATGCCAGTGTTTCCCAGCCACGAAGACCCAGTGCCACACCATTGCAGTTTCCAGGCACTCCACACCTTTTTCCAGCTGACAGCACTTACAGGAATACACCATGTACAGCAACCCCATCCTGAAGCATCTCTGCCTCCACACTCCAACCAGTTACACCACCCCTCTGCCATGCTGTGGGGCTGGTGGTCCCCTCATCCTTGGGGTTGACCCACTCTGCAGAAACACCTTTCTTCAACCACATTCTTCCAACCTCTCCAGAAACCTGGCGTTCTCCAGAGCTGGAAAATGCCAGGCCCTGCTCTGTGCTTAAGACATTTTGGCTCAAAGCTGGGCTGCCACCACGCCGATCTCGTAAGGGCAGGCTGTCCAAAATGTGCGTGTGTATTACTGAGAAATACTGCCCACCAGAGATCAGCGCTGATTGTATTAAGTCCAATTGCCTCTGAATGACTAAACCCTCTTTATGAAATGTCACTGGCTTGCAAAAACTGAGCCTGATTCAAACGAATGACTTCCCCCTGTCACAAATAAAAGGCTCCAGCTCTCTGCTCAGATGCTCCTCCTCTGCTTGGCAAGACAGACGTCCAGACAGAAATCACCATTCCTGTGCATGACATCTTTTTGCTCTTATTACCCCACTACAAAGACATAAAATCTACATCCAATACAGACTATCATGGCTAAACTCATTCAGCACTTGAGAGAAAAGCCACAATGAGCATTTGATAGATCCCAGAAGATGTAAGCGAGTTCAAAGCAATTCTAAGAGACTGGAAACCAAGAGAGTACATTTTCCATAGACAGATGCCAAGTATTTTAAAAATAAATAATTGAGACTTAAATTGGACTGCTATCACCCTGTGCAACCTCCTACAGCAGATTTCTCTTCAGATTAAAAAAAATGAACAAAGGCTCATTGTGCTGTCACAGATGTGGAGTACAGAATATTCAATAGTATCAGGAATTCTGGTGGAAGGGAAAAGATCATCAGAATTAGCTTTCCGCTCATTTCCTTCCAGCAATCCAAGGGCCACCATGCAATTTAAAGCTACAAGAGAATAAAAAAAAAGATAAAAAGGAAAAAAAAAAAAAAGGTTTTATAGGGCAGCCAATTTTTGGATGAATCAGGCGGCAAGACGCAGAGGCAACAGATATGAGGTTTATTATGTATTGCTTGAGACACTGAGTATTTTCAGAGAGGCAAAACACACACAGGCATCACAGGTAGATCACAAATCTCTGCAGAGTGGGGAAACAAAAATTTTGAACTGTTTGCTTTAAACGGTGAGTTAATCACTGAATATACTAATTCTTAATTAGTACCTTTGCTGCTTATATTGTAAGAATAAATTATTCTCAGCCACTTTTTACAGCTGGATTTAAAACCTCTCACACAAAAAACCCAAATTCTGTGCTAAGATTATGAATCATACATGATTTTTCTTAATTCAGAGCCCGTATGTAAGTTACTTCTGCTTTAAATATGTGCATAGATTTCTAGCAAACTGAGTGATGTGATCCATTTGGCTGGAATAAAAATTTTCTACAGACATAATGTAATCTTCACTGCAGCACTGAAATTTCAGAATAACTGTCCTGCAGTCTGTGTGTTTACTGGAGTGTGAGATGTACACTGGGACAATAAAGTCTGATGTTTGACTTCTCATTACATTCTCTTAAAAAAACTCCCATGAAACTTATCATTTATAATATATTCTAAATCTGCTTAGAAAAGGCGGGGGGGGGGGAATAGCGAATCGTGATGTTTTCCAGTTCTCCTACTAGAGCCTGATGTAATAACACAGAGTATACTGCTCTTTTTTTTTTTTTAAAGATAAAGTTGAACAGGAGCAGATAATGGCATGTTTTTCCTGCCTAGTCTATTATTCATCAGTGAATTTTAACTATCGTTAGGCAGGTACAGAGATGTATTTTGAATGTCATAACTTAGTATTTTACAGTGCCTAAAAGTGTGCTGGGCAAATTGCAAAACAAAAAGTCAGACAGGGTCTTTGCCCTAAAGTAATTGCAACTTGATAATGAATACAATGCTCGGCTTAAAAAAATGGAAGGAGTTGAAACAACAGGAAGAGCAAAGATCATACAAGTGAAATAACAGAATTTAACTCAATTTAGACATTCACATGCCTTAGAAGTATGGTAAATTTCCCTTTCATCTTTTTTAATAGTATGCGTTAATTTTTGCTTTGTTGTCTACAAGACAGTAGGTCTATCCATGTTGTAAGTCAAGTCTAAGTGAGTTCATAGTAGTTTTCAACTGAAAGTTGGTAGTTTGCACGTTCTGCCCCTAATTCTGAGCAGTGTTTAAATCTGTGACTGATCCAGTAGCAGCCCAGTAGGAACAGCAAGGCAACACAATACTGGTATGATTGCCCTGGGCTTCAGGGCATTGCTGGATCCCAGCCATATCACTCTATTTTGAGTGTTACGTCCTAAATGTAAAGAGTCAAGTACCACCCTGGCAAGCCAGAAGCCTCCCTGATTTCTACTGCCAGAAATAAATACCCCTAGGCCCGCTCCCATCCCAAACAAGAGAATCCATCTCATGTGTACACACTGAGTCATTACACGTTGAAGGCATATTTGATACTAAAAAGCTGTATGTTGCCTTCATTTGTATTTCCTTAATACGAAAATAACAGTTTCAGTGTTTATGCTTTCCATAACACGAAACTTTTTTGCAATTGCTTTGTACTCCGAGTAACAGCCATATGATTCACCATGAAATGAAGTCTGGAAAATCGTTTTGGATAAATGGAACTATAAATTCAATAGAATTTCCATGACAACATAAATTGCAACACTCCGCCACAAGTAAAATGTTATAAATCATTCAAAACCAACAAAAAATCAGCAGTAAAGCCTTCTCTCTCACAACACACAGGACCCCTGAATTACAGAGCTGTGGCTATTACCTCCCCATGCAGCACCTCTCATTTCTGATCCTCTTCCTTGTTACAAGTGTTGTCTCGTTCCTGACCTCCTTCCAAGCACAGGGAATTATTACCAGCACTTTATTACTGAGATGTAAACAAGAATTGAGGCATAAAGAACAAGAGGTTATTTTTTAAAAAATATTTTTCCCCTTTTCTCATCTTCTAAAAAATGTTTAAATATCTTCATCCTGTGGTAATTATACCTGTGTATCCAGATACATCACAGCATCTTGTTAGATGCACAAATTTAGGAGGCTCTTTTTCTGGAAACATGGGTGGTAAGTGTACAATAGGGTGCTCAGTTAGCTCATAAAATGGATGTGAGCCACATGTCCAAGGGGTGGAAGAGATCCAATGAGAGGAGGAGGTAAAAATAATAAAAAGGATAAAAGATTACACCACACAGTATTGCTCAGTCATACTGCTCCATCAGAAGGTTCCTGACATAGGGTATTTCACTGAAAGTCCAAGGATCTGGAATGAAGTGATTCCAGGAGGACTTTCTCTGCAATTTAAAAATCACCACGGCCGCTGCATCTGTGCCTGTGAGGAAAACCTTGAAAATGCAAAGCTCCTCCCCTCCTGAAAAGATTAAGAAGCCCATAAAACTGAATGAGAGGCAAATAGCTCAGTATTCTGATTTTGGAGTAGAAGTATTCCTTACAAACCAGGTAACTTGGGAAGAAGCAGCAACCTACTAGTCCTTGGATTGCCAAGGTTCCTCTTCCCAGACTACCAGAGAGTTTCTGCTTTCATGTATAAATCACTGCCCATTTCTGGGCCTTGTTTCCTCATGTGTAAACTATGGTTATTGCCAATGCCTCCTTTAACTGGATATTTTATGAAGAAAAATAAGGAGGATTTGGAACAAATCAGAAGAATGGCAAGCAACTGAAAACCATGTGAAATAAACTACCTTTGGAGTGGTGTTGTAGGAAAAAAACCTTTGGCTTTCTGTTCATCTGCTTGATACTGCAATAAGGAAGTACCCCAGGGAGACAGCACCTTGGCTCTTAATACTGTTATCAACTTCTAAACAGCTCACAACTAACATAGAGCTGATGTTGGGGGCCAGTTCAGTGCAGACACTGCAAGACATGGCCTCCACATAACCCTGAGGGCATCTTCCAGGCTCCTGGAGGTCAGCTGGGGTCTTTCACCGGTCTTTCGTTCCACTACTGCACTCTGACTCTTGCCAGAGACTTTTTTATTTATTTCCTGGGTAGTTCAAGGTCTCACCCAGTGGCTTGGTCTCATCGTGGCATATTCCAAACAAGACAGCAAGCGCGTGCGTGCAGGAACACGCAATGCTGAGACTCCCGTTCCAGCAAGAGGCTAACTTTGCTTTCTAAAACCGTCCACATGGAAAAATTAGAAGCAATACTTAGCTGCTGGCAGGGGTGAACAACTGAAACAGGCAATTTAGGAAGTGGCTAAGCACCAAATACCACAGCAACTGAAAACAAACTGGATGGACTGAGTGTTTGTGCAGAATAGCTCTGAACTCAACCCAAAAGTGACTGGTTCAGATCTCTTCATCTGCTTCCCATAGTTTTCCTACAAGGAGAACTAAACTGCTGAAGAGTTTAAAACTCCAATACCCAAACTGTTCATACTTCAGTTCATCTTTCAGGGATCCATTTACTTTCTTAAACATCAAGAAGTGCTGCCAGAATGGAGAGAACTGCTGAGACTTCCTACCAAAAACAATCCAGCACTCTTTGGGGAAAGAAAGGAGCTGTACTTTAAAAATAAACCCTACAAAAGCCCACTTTTCCTAGCATGTGTGATTAATACAATTTCATATACCATTCACTTTAAAAGATGCACCAGCACAAGTATTCATTCCTCTGAGAGCTCCCATCCTAGTGCAAATTATTCCTTTTGTACTGTGGAATTCAGAATGTCCTGTGTGGTTTATTTGGGCTTTTTTTGTGATTTGGTTGCTTTTTTTTTTTAAGAAGGCAAGCTCTTCCATGAGGTTTAATGCCTCAGAACAAATTTTGAGATATTTATAGCTTTGTTGCATCTCTGGATTCAAAGCTATGCAGCAGATGGGGCACGTTTTCAGAAGCATTTTGCCAGGCGAAAGGCCATTCCTATCTCTGAGGGGATGCGAAATCCTGCGGGCTGTACACTTGCACAGTTATTTTTATTTATGAACTGTGAAGTATATGGGCAATTACAGCAGAACCAGCCCATAAGAGCAGCTTACTTGGAGGGCTTCATAACAGAGGGTAAAAATAACATGGGCTTTCCCATATTTTGCAGAATACACCTCTATCTAACACAGCGTTGTAATCTCAAAGATAAAGCAAGCAAGGTTCTCGTCATCAGAGGTCTCAGTAGCTCCTTGCAGATTACTGGAGAAAGGTGGGACAGGCCTAATTCTGCCACAGCCTTCCCATGTGGGTGTTTTACTTCAGGTTTCTCAAATGGGCTTAATATGCAAGGAGTGGGTACACTATATCCCTTCTAAAAGTCATGATCTCTTCATAATACCCCAAAGTGAAACCCCACAACCACCACCATGGGTTGCCTACCTGAACTCTCCAGTCTCTTGGAAAACCTTGCACATATCATCTCCATATTCTATCTCTGATCTTCTGGCATGCTGCACAGCTTTCTTTACCCTTATCCTCTGTTTCAGCGGAGTAGAAAGAGAAGTCTGCACGCATCTGAAGTGCATCTTCCTGTCTTAGTGACTTTGTGTAGGGATGGACATACAGAGAATACGCCACCCTAATGGCACCATCTGTTTGAGACATGACTCGGTATTAACACTACCAAGTCAAGAAGAACTGGACTTCAGCACAGCAAGAAGCAAAATATTCAAGTAGCAAAATCGACAGAGAGGTTAAAGTGCTAGAAACTGTGTGGCCTTTTAAAGTTAAAGCCTTGTCCACCGTCACATTTGCCAACCCATTTGCAAACACATTCTGGAATGGTCCTTTGCTAAATATAAATGTTACTCTTCCATGTCTGTGAAAGAGAAATACAAATCTAACTCTCACCCCCTCTCCCATGCTCATGTGCAAGGGATGCACCGTGCAAAGGATGCTCCCTTGTGCAAGGGATGCCGGGCTCTCTGCCAGCTTCAGCCTTTCCCTCTAGTCTACATTTTAGCAATAAAAATGAGTCTCAAGCCAGAAAGTCACATTACCACCATGGCTCACACCTGAGTATTTCTGAAGGCACCTCATCTGCCTCCGCATCTCACATTTGAACAATTCAGCTGGGTAATAGCCACCACCTAAGTTCTGGTTTCCAGTATGACAGCTGTTGGCTTTTCCCCAGGCTGCTGGTGACTTTGGCTCTACAAGTGCCCAACGAAATTAATTCTTGCTGATGCCATGACTACCTCCACCAGCCCCAGACACTTGGGTTGTGTGTGCAACTATGAATGGAAGGTGGAAACGCTGCAAAATGCTGCAGCCTCTCCCCATCACATAACAGGGAGAGCACACCCCACGCTGCCTAGGGCCAGGGCTGGGTCTGCATGGGGCAGGGAGAGTATCACCTGTGATATAAAACCACACCATTGTACGTGCTACCGGTACGTTCATCTCTCCTGGCATTGTTCTGTCACAGCATGAAATGCCTGAATGGAACTTTTGAAATATGGGAGTTGCACAAGTTAAGTCTTCATCATAAATCTGATAATTAACCTGCATAACTAATTTCCCTTCCAGCAGCAGGCTTAGGTTGGAATACATAGTCTATTCAATGCCTACTGAGAGAAGATTCCTATATTTCATGTTTACTTTAAGCGAGTATAAAAACCTAGGGACAAAGGGCCTCAAAGAGTCAAATTCCTCGCAGTTTCTACAGAGTGCCCTGAATAATACATAAAGCAGCTACGCTCTTATCCCTAAAACCACAGGTGTGAACCAGATGTCATGCTTATCTTCTCTTGAGATTACAGCAAACAATTGCACGCCTTCAGAATATCAAGTAAGCTTTGGATCAAGAAGCCTGAAATATATTAGAAGTGTGGCACTGAAGTTAAAAATTCAAATATTAACCTACAAATCACCGATTCATTTAAGAGTCTGTTTACAGCCTATGTACTATAAAAGTTATATTTCTTTTATTTAACCTTTTTATAACAAGATGTATTAAGAATCACAAATCTGAGATAAAACTGCTTTCATAAACCTCAGCCTTGGTCAGCAAAGTATTGCCAAACAGATTGTTCAAATATACCACCACCTATTTAAAATACACTGTGGCTCAAGGAACGGAATTAAAGTTAAAGCCTCGATTTAAATTTTAACCTTTCCTATTATTGTAATAAAGGTTTAGAAAAAGGTGAGCATATGCTGCACTCAAATATTGAAAGGAGATTAAAACTAGAACGGTATCTCAAAGAGAATTTCAAAGTTAACCAAAATACGATGCAAATGGTGTTCTAACCATAAACTCTTGACCATAACCAACCACCTAAAGGCACACATCCAAAGGATACTGCAGAACGTCCAGTTTCAAAAAAATGATGATTTCCTCACTCAACTAACAAATGTCACTAGTGTGTTGAGGTTTGGTAGTGGGGGCATTTTGGAAGAACAACAACAGGGTCCTCACAAGATGCACAAACTGCCATACTCCAGCATGCTTTGAAGGTCAATACTCATAGCGCAGAGTTTTCTCGCTTGAACTAGTTTCAGGCACCACGTCCCTGTGTGGACACCTCACGAGCAGTAGCGCTTGCTGCAGAGGGTGAGGGTCTGGGGTCTCTGATAGATTATCCACGTTCTATTTAATTCTCTTAGCTTTCCTCTTCCCCCCTTGCTAGCTGCATTCTTTAATCCAGTGTGCCTGATTTCCTTCCACAGCATCGCCTGTCAAGCACGCACACTCCAAAGGCTGTCAGCATCTAATGCTAACACTTCACTAAGAGAAGTCTTCCAGGTCAATTTATGACAGAAATATTGCAGGTTTGTAATTAGAGCCCTAGACAAGAAAGTCTTGTGTTTACTCAATAATCCCCATATTCACTTAATAAAGCACGCTTCTTGCTCTCACAGCTACAAAGAAAAGGTGCTGAATGCGGCTGAGATCCAACTGTTATCTGCCTGGTCCTTAGGGAGTTGAACTACCCTGTTCATACCAGTACTCACCAATGACCCAGAGCCTCATCCTGCCCTCCAGCAGCACAGACTGGGACTCCAGGGGAAAAAGCATCCAACATCTTGGCTCGTTCATGTTAATAAAACGGAGCACAAGAGTCATAGGCTAAGGTGTTAACATGACCCTGTCTGTAACACTGAGCAGTTGAACTTGGTTTGAGTTGAGAGCACAGACCCAGGCTTCTCAGCTCCATGGCAACACTAATGATTTAAACATCTTTATAACCCGTTATAAAAGATATACCATGAAAGTTAAGAACAGTACAGAAAAATAAAGAATTTCAAATATAAACAATTAAGTCTTGGAGCTTCACCGTATGCCTTATTCCCACCTAGTTAGAAAATGGGGTTTTCTTACAAGGACAATCTTTGGATATTAAATGTCGTAACAAACATTCTTCAGAAAAACAGATGAGTCTAGTCCTAATTTCTTCAGGAAAAAAAAAAAATCAACAAAAAGAAGAGGAGTGCACAGACAGATAACCATCTTTTGCAAGTGATACTCAGTACTTCATTCCTGTGGAAAACCAGGCAATGAAAGTGGCTGTTATCAGCCACCCCAACAGCTGGGAACTCCCTATCAGGTGGCAGAGGACACAGCTTTTCCCTGCCTCACCGGGCAAGGGATCACAGTAGAGCTGTCTGGGCTCACTCTGCCAGGCTCCTATTAAACAGGAGGAAGAAAGAGATAGGAAGGAAAAGCAGTGAGATGGGGGAAGAAAAGGACAAAGAAGATACAGCATGCGTATCTGTCACGCCCAAGGGCTGTTGAAGATCTAGGTGAAATCAGTGACAGCTCTGGTAGCTTCCCACACTGCTGCTCTGAGCAGGTCCAAACACATTCAGGATGGCGACTGCTTTCCCAGAGCACCCAGCCACATTGATGTAGTGGTATTACAAGGTCCAGAGATCCATGGAGACCAAGATGCAATTTTGTGGTCTTGCAATTTCTTGGCATTGCATTTTATCTCTTTCCCTTCATCAATACACTGCCTGGCCCTTTCATTCTCCAGATGTTCCTTTACCCAGACTGCCAGCCCAGGGGTACAGACCATGTAAATGGATCCATTAATTATGTTCAGCAATGATTTACAAATCACTAGTTTTGATCCACTAGTTTCCAGGTCCACTCCCTTCCCATGGATGCACAAAACTATCAGAAGGCATCTCAATGCTTTTTTAGATTATTTGAATCTGCTTTTCTGTAGTTCCACACACTGATCTTCTCTAGAGTAGTACTGCTACGGATGTCATCCGGTCCCCACCAGCAGAGCCCTCAAAAACGTGTGGTTCACACCATGGGTGCATCTAGCTCTGTATCCTGACTCCAGCACCAAGCACTAATAGAAAGAAAACACATGGCACTGTTTATATGGACAAACAGCAACTACCCCTTAACTACACCCCCACCGCTTCCAACAAGCCTCAGAGGCCTTTCTGAGCTGGAAGCTGCACAAGGCCCAGCCTGTGGCTTGTTTGTTCAAAACTGTTAAATCCTCTTTCCAACCTGTATTTGCTGCTAACTGCTAGCAGATCATCTCATGAGAGGTTCCACACGTGCGCTGCACGAAAAGTGTTCCTTTCTGTTGCATGTGCACCTTCTGTCTTTCTGGGCTCAGACCCTTAGTTACACCATGAAGTGTAACAGGCAACATCTATTTAACTCCTTTGAACTTTCGTGGACATTTGTAATCATGCGCCCCGAGTCCCCTTCTTCAAGCTGAGACGTCACAACAACTATGGAGATTCTTGTCTCATGGAAGGCGGTACGTATCACTGAAGCTCCTCTATGTTTTTGGGATGTACAAAGCATTTTTGCAGTTGGGCAATCAGAGCTGTTCAAGTCATACGTATCACGGAGTAAGGATTTTTCCTGTTGATCGTGCTAATTTCCTAATAAATTCTTATCTTCCCATTTGCCCCTTTTTGTTACTGCTGATCACTGAGCTCACATGGCCAGAGAGCTCCTGTAAGGACTCCAGGAATACTTTGTTGAGAGGCAATAATTAATTTCATGTTCATTGCTGTATGTGCATACTCGGAATCTTCTTTTTGACCTAGTTAAACTAGAAAATGAGATTTATATGATCCTGCTTTGTGTCCATGTCTGTATATGACATGTCAGTCCTTTGCAATAATTTTAGAATGCACTGACCAATTTCATCAAGACCCAAACGCTAACTCTGTTTCTCAAAGACTTTGCACCCAGACAAGTTCCTTTGCCATTAAGTGTCAAATGTAAAGCAAGACCCTATTAGTTTCATTGGTATGGATCAAATATTGAGGACTCTCCTTGTCCTATCACAAAGCACTTCATCACCACGTCCAACATAGACAGCAGCCATTACAGCAGCTGTCACATTCCCTCTGGGTTTTTTCTTTTACTTTAGAGCTGTACTGCATTAATTTCTGCACCAGAGGAGGTACCAGGACACACAACATACCTACTTCCTTTGACTCGACGGGATTGACATCAGGAGGTGCAGATTCCCATGAGTCACTGACAAAACACCAGCACTTGGATCTAAGCACACACAGTATTAATGGAAATGCACCATTCTGTTAAATATTGTAATATGGTAACTTTAATCATAAAGCGTCTCGGTATTTAAATACTTCAGGCACTGTAGACATTTATACAACTAGCAGTAGATGAATTTTCAAATAGATACTTCTGAGTAATTATCCTCTTGAGACAGCACCAATTGCTAAATAATGCCTCAGTTTAATAGCACATAGCTCTTAAGAAATGAAGATTTCTGGGGACTATTAAATCTCTCAGAAATGTAACAAAGATGGTAATAAATACCTTGCACTCTGTTTTAGTCCTTGTGTGGATGAGGAATAGGCCTTTTTTTTCCCCTCACCTGTTAGCTGGACTTCAAAGACAACTGCTTAGAAAATTAGGGGGCAGCCCCTCCTACTTGCTCTAATAACACAGAGTATACAAATTTGTTCTCCCAGACATCAGCAAAGGTTCCTTACAAGCAAAATTAGTACTCAGACTCGCAGGGAAAGCTGTCTTAGCAAAACCTAACAGAGGAAGAATAACCAGGTGGGATGGCTGAGTAGGAACTCCTGAAAATGCCATAATCCTTACGGATAAACTGGTGAGGAGTAATTGGTCTGTCCCTGCAGAACATCCCTCTGTTATTCCAGGGAAGAACTGCTGAGCAGAAAAAACACAGGAAACAGAAAGAGTATTCAATTCAAACTCACACCAGTGAATTGGGGCATGACCAGGGAGAGAGTTTTCAGAGGAACCTGGCTTCTGTGCAACACACAAAGCTCCAGAGTATCAGGAAAATGCAGACCTCTTCTTCATATAAAAATGCTGGCCTTCATTCATGTTCCCTAAAGATGTTTTTCCTAAAACTCTGCCTGCTTGCATATTACTTACCGCTAATAAAAGAGCCTAGGGAAAGAAATTTGCATTCTCTAGTCACCAGAGGTCTGTGAATAGAGCAATTCAGCATGTTGCTCCACAGAGAAGGTTGCCTTTTACCAGTCAAGAGCAAAAAGATGGAAGCAAGAGGCATAAAAAGTGCTTGTCTTCTCATCCTGACACCATCCTACCTCTCAGGGGCATTCAGAACCCTTTAGAGGTGGCAATGTCTCCAAAGCTATCCATGTCAGACTGCGTTTACCTTTCTGCTAGTTCACTCAATCCCCCAGCTTCATTCCAAAAGCAGCCATCAATAATACACAGAAGAGACCATCTCCTCGTATGGAGAAAGCAGAAGTTAAAATTACTGCAATAAAGCAAATTTGTAGCAGCTATCTGACCCCTAGTATCAAGTAGTTTGATCATCATTTGATGGTGCATCATGAAATGCTCCTGTATTTAATTCTGCTTTGAATGACGAATGAAAATAAGATGAACGATTTGATAACTTGGTGATCAAAAATTCCCATTGTACTTTCTTCCTCATTAGAAAAAATTACATTAAAAAAAGAGAAAGATTAATAAGGAAGTGCCAGATTTTAAGCAGTGATTGAGGACTTTACATAAAAAAGCTCAAGAAGTAAGGACAGCGAAGTATTTTTAGGTGTGCAATAAAACACGGCATTTAAACATATATATATGTCACTTTGGGTTCAGTGTGTGATAAATTTCCATTAGTATCTCCCTGACAATTGAAGCCCAGCTGAATACTAAATAAAGCCGTGAGGCTGGTCTGCTGAGCCCTGTTGTGCCAAAGAAGGAAGGTCTGAAAAACACAGGAAAAACACTCAGTGTGTGAGGTGCAATCATAAATACTTCTTCCGTGGCCACTACAGCAATTGAAGGGATATGGCCACCCAAGAGCACACTCTTACCCCATCAGGTAATCACATGTGTCCTGAACATAAACATGGCCTTCACCTTAACCCATGAAGGGTTTCCCTCTGAACAGCTATACTGTAGGCCAGCAAGTCACCAAGAGAACAGAAGCAGCAACTCCTTGTGTCTTCCTCCCATCCTGAAATTGCTGGAAATTTAATAAATGAGTAAAATAATTTTCAGGGCCATGGAAGAGGCTTTTAAGAGAATGACTTTATTATTCTGATGTCTGGACTCACCCCGTGAGGTCTTGGACCTGGGATTCCCATAGCTACAGGTAGTTCCTCTGAAAGCCACGCTCCCAGCTGTCCATATTCAAAACCTCCAAACACCAACAGCCTCCACACCAAAACCAATCATGCTAGCTATACTACGTGACATCAAATTTCACCTTCTAGACAAATTCAAGTGTGTCCACGAACACATATAGTGAACCCCACCTCTATTAAATTACCTTTTCAGAATGGAAAGCATTTGAGCAGTGCAACCTGACAAGTGCCAGATGAATGCAGTAAGGTACAAGCAGAGTAACACAGCACAATCGATAGGTTTAGGTAGATTGTTTTAATTGCACCACTTAGATACTCTTTTTTTTTCACCCACACACAGACAAAACAGGTTAAAACAGTGCTATGTTTAGACAGGGATTAGATCTTAAAAGTTGGATGCTGAGAGTGGAATCAGCGGTTGGTGAGAGTGAGGAGGCTTGGCCTGAAGCCACCCGTCTGTAAGCTGCTCGGATCCGGGTCCGTGGTGTTGGTACAGGGTCCAGCCTGACAGACATGGAGCCTGTTTCAAAAGGTGCTACAACCACAGAAGCCAGCAAACCACAGGACTTCTGCACATTTCCAGCTCAGAGAAAAGAACCTTAAAAAGAGAGGGTAGAATTACTCGGGTTTTCTCCAGCTGAACTAGACACCCAATCATTTCTTGGGGAAGATGGTTTAAAGAAGACCTAATGCATACCATAAACTACTGGAGCTGACATAACTTAGGTGAGATTTCCTCCTCCCTCCTTCCACATCGCAACCTGATTACAGCCACATACAAGTCTGAGTCTGTAATCACTATCACCTTGCTCTTTTCCACGTTAACAGCAGCAAGACATAAATAAGCATGAACTTTCCTCAACAGTAATAACGTCAGGCGTTTTACTAAATCTGTGATATAAAGAAATTTCACCCACTGTTAGATCCTCTTTATCACATGCAGAATTTTGTCGTATCTCACCAAGAAATAGTAGCTATATGCATATGGTTTTAAAAGATTCAGATCTTCCACATAAACACATACACCCACAAGCTTAGGGAAACAAAGGATTCTTTTTCAGCAGGATGCTGTGAAAAACAATGTTTATTTCCCCTTAAATGCGTGAAATTACAATAACTGATTGTCAGACCACCACAGTCTACTTATAATACCCTGAGAAATTCTAGCTGTTTGCAAACTGGTCTTGAACAACTTCCGAAGGCCTCTGTTAATGCCTGTTCCCAGTGAGGATGGAGATAATGCAGGAATCCCTCCCGCCACGAGAACAAATCAGTATTTTAACATTCTTACTGCGATATTGTTGGTCCAGACCTTGCAAAGAGCCACCAGGAAGGTTAGTTACAGCATATTCTATGATTTTAAACCCATCACAGACCAAGATAAAGCTGTATACCTGTTATTTTGGGGTTTTTTGTCTGTATTTTCCTAGCATATTTCACAGATTAGCATCCTTGTCAGTCCAGGCTCTTAAAAGAGCAGTAACAGGCAGAGATTTGTTTGACCAGACCTTAACTCCTCTGATTCCAAAATCTGGCTTTTCTAGGAGCTGTAATTATCGGGGGCAAGACCTGAAATGAACTTGTCAAGTGACAGTAATGGGCTCTCTTTCTCCCTTCCCCAAGACCAATCCTATTCATTTAGAGCAGGTCTATACACAAGACCATCTAATCTAATCTGCTGAAACCTCAGTGAGACCTGGCAGTATCTCAACTGGAAAATAGTTCTAAAATGAATAATAAGAAGACCTTTCAGCTTAATGCCTTGGCTACCACAAATACCTAATGGTGCACTTTGCACAAGTCACACTCAGACACTGGCAGCAGGAGAGGAACAAAACAAGAATTAGAGTCCGTTCCTCACTGCCACGCAAACATGGCTGCTTTAAACACAGAGTTACATATCAAGCAGGCAATTTTATTTCACAATACATTCTGATTCTATAAGGCTTCATCTCAGTCTTTGCTCATGTAAAAGATCTTAAGATCATTCAGCTGGAGCAAAGGCACCTTTTCTGCCCTATGTATACAGATAAAATGCGTGGAGGCTTGTCTGGGGAGGGAAAGACTGGGGTGACAGGGTACTACTTCCAAACCTCATCCTTTCCCATGAAGCATAAAGAAAAGTACAAATATCTCTATTTGTTAAGCTCCAAATAATTATAATTCATTTTGGCAAGCCCTAACACAGGAAAATGTCTTTACTTTCCCATCCTGTAAGTTTTTAGAAGGATGTGAGACTATGTGATTGATGGAAGCTTCCAAGCTTTTAAAGTAGTGGATACTGTAACGTTTTCCTTAGATAAATGATTTCCCCAATGCGGAAACGTTAGTTTTAATGAAATGAAATAGCCTTAATTGGTTGTGATGGGAAGTAAACCCCAAGATAAACATTGCATAAATAATTCACATCCTTCCATCTGGGGAACTTCTTCCTGAATTGCAAAGTGTCTCCAATCTGAAATGCAACAGACATTATTGTAGCAGCAGCTAAAAAACCGCAGTCTTCTTCCAATCTACTGCATCTGGAGTGGAGAGCATCTGCTATATTGGAGTCGAGTATTTTAAGACATAGCTTCAGAATTTTTTTTTTTTTTTTTTAAATTCTGGACTAGAACATTTTCTCCTAACACATGATCTTCCACAGAACTGGTCTCCGCTGTAACTGGATCTAACTTTAACACCTTGATCTATCTGTGGAAACTTACATTTCCCATGCTGTCCCAAGTGGAATATATAAAACCTTTCCCTCTCTTTTCATTTACACCATGCTGTGGCCAAGGCAGCATGTAAAGGACATTCAAGAATAGGTCTGTAGTGTGTTTTGTACTGGACTATGGTATATGGCCCTAATACTCTAATCTGCACTTACTGCTTATTCATTTTTAGAGTTAGTCTCCTAAAGAGTTAGTCCAGGAACAGCTCCAGGAACGTTTCCCCTAAGGACTTGCTGCCCAGACCAAAGACACTCAAGATGGGTCCTCTTGTCATACCAGAAAAGGCATCCGATTGCAAGTCCTCTGCAGAATTTGTGGCACTTACTACACCCCGAGCAAAAAACCAGGGGAACATGGAAGGAGTGAAACCACAAAACTCATTTGATTTGATGCTAGAAAACACACCATGGAGAACATAAGCAACTGCAGCGTCTACATGGTGATCTTCTGGGTGCTTCACAAATGAAGCCTAAGAGTATTTCATAAATTACGTTGTTTCGATCACACCTCATTCAGGACAGCTACTGGCTTTACCATGTGACTGAAGGAACCTTAGCATTGGTGCCAGCTACTAAAAAGTTTTTCTTTAGAGGTATTACTCAGGCAAGGTGAAACTCTAATGAAAATTGTGTTGATTTAAAACATGAACGTGCGAAAGAAACCCTTCCGAAGTGAAAATATGTTGTCTATACATAACTTCCAAAAATATATATATATTTAAATCAACAGTAATATTCTTAAAAAGGGAAACTGCTAGAAACATACTTATTTTTTCTGCCTATTATACAAAATAAATATGGGAGCATAATGAAAGAATATATTATGCTTGCTTGTGTTCGTCGTCACGATTTTTATAGGATCAAATCAAACAGACAATGGAAATGAGTTTTGCAGTTTCACTATGCCTTCTGGTTATCAAGTGATAAGTTCCTAGCTGATGGCCATTTTTTTTTCTCTTTTAATGCAGACTCCAAAACAAACGAGTCCAACACAAAGAATGAAACTTTTAAAAATAGATTTTTCCTCTCTCTCTGCAGCAGTTTGCAAACGATCGCACTTACAGAACGGGGTAGGGTATCGTTTTTGTCAAGGACTCAGTCGGATCTGTTTCCTTTTCATACAGCAAAGCCCACGATACCCTGAGACTGGACTCAAAACAGCAGTTTGCCAAATCTGTCCCTGCACACTCTGAAGCCTGCTACACTTAAAAGGCTTCTCCAGGCTTGAGTAGCTCTTAAACCTTGAATACAGAGAGGTGCTGCTAGATGAGTCACAAATCATTTAACAGGACTCTGCTCTGCTTTCAGAGTTGTGAGCGATGCTCGCAACATTTTATACCTATCAAACAAAGAGAATCAGAAAGGTGCTGAGATTCTCCACCCATGTAAGGACTAAGGCAGGCAAGAGGGATTTGATATGCCAGGATTTTTGGTTGCTTGCTCCCACTGAAGCCCTTGGAAAATGACACCTAAAGCACCGGAACCTTTCATATGTAATTAGCAAAAGGCAGCCTGAATTAGTTCATTTTCTCTATTATTTTAATGTAAGATGGGGAAGGGGTAAAAGAGAGGAAAACGTGAATTTCAAACCACAACAATGACTCAGGGTGATGCACAAGAGGTACCAATTAGAAACAGCAAGTTCATGTTTTGGTACTGCTTCAATTCCGCTTGGCGACGTCTGTACTAAAACAGCTTGTGGAGAGGGATGTGCCTGGAGCCTCTTTTAAGTTTCTTCATTTACAAAATCTACATCTTCAACACTCAGAGGTGCTCAGCAGTTTGAAAGGGGGCGAAAGAAAGAAAAGAAAGCCTTTTATGCTCAAGAGTCACTTTGTAGAATATCCCCAGACCACAAAAAAACAATTGCTTAGAACTTACATTTAATGTTAAGGGCTATTCAAGAAATGCAAAATGGGTTTTTTTTAAATGTTTAACCATATAAACAGAGACTGAGAATGCATTTCTTATTAAGCATTTTTATGGTTACAGCCACTCTGCTGCTGAAAAAGCAACTACTTATAAAAATAAAGCTAATATTTATGGGCACCATAGCTCAGGAAGGGACCTCTTTTATAAGACATTTACTGCAGCAGCCATCGCAGCTGAATCACGTTATTGCACAAAAATGAGGTGTTTTTAAAAAAAAAAAAAACTCAGGCTAACATTTAACAACTTTAAGTAAATGATAGCATATGAAATTAACTTCCAACAGTACTAAAAAAGAGAATAGCAAGGACCAAATCAGGGAGATGCTGACCGTCCTCCCACCATGTAAGTGCCTGCAACAGGGCCATAAAGTAGGCAATGAACTCTGTGACCAACACAAAAGCAGATAATTTACAGAGCTGTGCAGACGATTAGCAAATTAGTGTGCCTGGGACACCTCTCCTTGAGTGGCAGCAATCCCAGAGAGTTCAAAACTCCCCTCCTCATTACTCTCCCCCAGTATCAAGCACTGGATACAACACATCTGGTTTTACAACCATCACCAAGTCCACAGGGAAAAAACAGCCCACCACCCCTGTTCTCTACGAGATCAGGTCTGATGATGTTCTCCACTCCTCAGTAACTGCCAGCAGCCTCATTTGTGCAAACTTCTGTTCTACAGCACTCATTACAGAAAGACCTAATTACAGAAGTAGGAGCTACCACTTGTCCAGACCTTGATGGCATGACCTTTAAAGTACAAGTTCAAGGTCATACTTTAATTCACCCAAAGTCCCCAAGATGATTATTTTACAACATACACAACTAATCAAAGCCATGCTTTAGGATTTGGCAGACAAGCTGTTCTGTCTATCAGAATAACTCACAGATGGTATGTATGTGACACAACATATTCATCATGTTATATTCTTAGTATATGCAATTTTTCCCCTTACTAAATTTTCCAGTGTTCAGCAAGGGCTCTAAGAAACTGCTGGTGCCTTGGAAGAGATACCCTTCCAGCCTTGTTGTCTTTAAATTAACTGAATAAAGAATCTAAAGGTTGAAGAAACTCAATCTCCTGTGTAATTGTAAAACATACTGAATTTGATTTTTTACCTTAGGTACTATTTTTTAACTTCCATTTTGTAGCTCATGTTTGTTTTCTGCTCTACAGTTCACATATTGTACTTTCCTTTTGCTTGATGTGTGCCATATTGTTTTAGCTTTTGCTCTTACTTCTGCTTATTTATGATCCTTTTTTACCAAAATCTCAGTAAGATTTGCTTTAGGGGCATTTTTTTATCTTTTTTTTCCAGGTAGTTGCATGCATAAGTGAACCATTAAAATTGAATCAGTTCAGTGAATCAAACTGAATGACAACAAACTAAAATGAGCAGAAATATGCCTAAAGCAACAAGCAGATTACTTATTTTACTTATTTGTAATGTTGCTTTCTTTTTTTCCTCTCCTCTAGTTCTTCTGATGAAATACAGAGCCACATATTTTTCTAAATACCAGGATGAGTTTTCAATCCTGAATGCCAGGAAGTTTTTATAGAGGAAAACGCACAAAGGGAAGATGCAGCCACACCAGGTTAGGTTTGGGATGCTGGCCCAGCAGCCTGTTGTAGAGCTCACACCAGTTGGAGGAGTTACCCATCAAGCATGGGGAGTTAATGAAAATAAACTTCCTACTCCCAATTTCTCTTGCTCCTATTAAATCTGTCTATCATTTCCTCCTGTTTTGCTTCCGTTTCAGAGCTTCAAGAACACAAGTCACCTCTGTGGCTGATCTGTGTTTTGTACAGCATGCCTGCTTGGGTCGGTCCTTATTAAACGAGGAAAAATAACTGAAAATTCAGTTCTCTCCCTTGGAGAGAGGAAACCAACAGCCAGCACACAACCTACCACACTTTATGTTACACAATGATGAATGTCACTGCCATGGTCAGAATTTTCCAATGGTTTCCAGTGTTTTAGGTTTTACACTGAAAGCCAAAACATTAAGAAAGCAATTGACATAGTAGGCACATAAGTCCATGACTGTCAGTAGCAAGGTTTCACATGTGTCACTTGGCAGTAATAAAAGACTTCATATATACTGCTAGGACTGGATGATACTATTTTTATTTTTTATATGAGGAACTAAGGACAGGAATGCAAGCAATGGAGGGGAAAAATGAAGGCATTCCCAATTAATCATTTCCCCCAGTGACATTTTAATGCATTATTGTTACAATTATTCCAAAATGTCCTCAAAGGATCATCACACCAGCTTTTTCAGTCTTCATTTTTCACTGAGAGAAATTTTAACACGCAACCTTTCTGAAAAGTTTTGATCTCTGAAGGGGCAATACCTGTTCATCCTTCTCCCTTTGTGGGAGCAGGGCTACTACATGCTTCAAAATACCGGGTGTGCTCTGTTACAAGGGCCTCTTTTCATTTCCTTGCGTTTTCACTGGCTTGAGGCTTTCCCTGCTTTGGTTTCTTTTTTATTCACTCCCTAATGACATTCTTAAATTCTGTATTTTCAGAAACTGACTTAAAACATGGCAAGAAAAAATGTAGCTGTCAGGCTGGGGGGGGGATGGAGGAGAGGTGGTATGTTGAGGTTGGTTTTTTTTTAAGCTATAAAGTTACTTTAATATTTTTTCCATTTTACAACACAGGAGTAAAATAACCTCTTCTGTGTCAGCATAATTAGTTCCCTAGTCCTGGCATGCCTAAGAGCCTCGTGTTGTTTGGGGTGCTGTTTGCCAGGGAACACTTAATATTCTCATCTATCACATGAATCAATAAAATGCAACCCTGTTTTTCACCAGGTGGCAGTGTATTAGGAAGAGTCATATGGGCTGAGTTAATTTAAAAGTAATAGACTGAAATTGTCCACATTACTTTTATTGAACTGACAGAGCAGGTCCAGTGCTGCTAAGAAATTAATCCCATTTCACAGAATCACAGTGCAAGGCCATAAAAGTTACTGGTTTATCTTAAAAATAATAAAACAAATTAAACTCAAGCTCTAATTTTTACTTCCAGAATATGGGGATTTTTAAAAGACACTACTCAGGAAATGAATAGGAGAATTAGAGCTATGCCAGGTCAACTTCATAGCCATTGGGTTACATTCACATTCTGCACCAAAAAAAGAATTTCTCCCTGATGATTATGAAGAAGTTAAAGCCTAAAAATTAACTTGAGGCAACTTCAATGTGTCAAAGTGAGGAGGGAAGTTCCCATAAATTCCCATGTTCCTCAGTGGAAGGAGAGGGCCCCTACAGAGGGTAGATGATCCCAAGGTCTCGGTGACCCTTGGGCTGGTGCAAGTCATCACTGAACAAAGAGAAAAACCAGGGTGAAGAGCCCAAAGTTGGGGACCTTGGGTCCACCTACCTGAGCTGGTCCAATGAGGACAAAAACCCCAGCATTCTCCCCCAAACTGAAAGCAGGCCAGATGCTCATGTTGGGGGCCTTCTACCTGCAATAACAACTTACTCCCCAGCCCAGCTCCCTGTTGGTTTGTTAACGCTTATGTACCATTAACATTAATTTTAATGTTTTGTCCAGAGCAGATTTTTACAGCACAGGAGACGGAGGAGGCTCAGTGCCAGAGCAGAGTGTGGCGAGCACTGCAGGACAGAAGCATAGGGGGAATCTCTGTCAGCAAAGCAGATTTCACCTTTGATAATACCTGTTTTATCGTTACTGGACCCTGGGCAGGAAGGCTTCACTGCAGAATATGGTGATGCACTCAATACAGCTGCATCCCTACATCACACCCTGAAACTTTGACCCTTATTTTCCTAAAAAGTTTAGTCCTCAAATTGATAAATTTCCTCAGACATGAAATTAAAATCTTCAGCACCAAAAATATATTTGCATCCAAGGATACTTGTCATTTCTCATATCCTGCTATTTAAATCATTTGACTTTGAGTGAGATATGGGAGAAATTTAAGTTTCAGTACATTTTAGTTTCCATCATTTCAAATTTACAACCCTGGAGTAAATCACACTGCCAAGACAAATGTCTTCACTTAAATCAGATTTGTTGCTTCCTTCCATACTTCAGAACATTAATAAAATTGGAGTTCTAGTTCATAATAATAGTTTCATCCTCACTGTGCCAGGAAAACCACAAGAAGTTCACAGGAACCTTAATTCACCCTCCACATCCTCACTTCTTTAGGTTAAGCAATTATAGGCTCTCATTTTTATTAGCTACGTGAACGCACATGCATCTGACTCAAATTCTTACAAGACTATCAGCATGCACACAGACAGTCCAGATATACTAAGATTTGCTTTAAACATCTCCTCTAAATGCTGTTCTTATCTTCAGACTTCCTGAAGATTGGAGGCATTAAACCAAACAAAACAGCTCTCTGGGAAAGGGGCAAAGGCACCTGAAAGCAGGCAAAATAGCAGGAATGTTTACAGCTTGCTCAAATTACTTGAAATTTCTCCCCTAAGTGAAAGAAATTTCTAACAATTGTTTTTCCCTGTCATCTTTCCAACACCTCTTACATCTGTGCTCTCAAAACAACCGAGCCCCTCTTCCATTTCTGGATCTGACATGCAATTATAAGAGCTGCTACCGATGAGGATTACTGATCCAGCCCTTCCAGTAAATACAGTATGATGGTTTTGTGTTTCCCTAGTTGCAGCATCACCCTCAGCCCCCAGTCAGGGGCCAAAGCGCATTGCTTCAGTCTTTCTGTGAGATTAAATGGCAGACAGCAATGAGACAAGGGCTAGCACCAAGGGTATCAACTGCCCTCATGCGGCATCTCTTCACAGAGCAGAAATCTCAGTATGTTTTAAAATAAACAAAACAAAAAAAAAGAGGCGCCACTTGAAGCTGTCTTGTTGACCCGCCACTTGCTAATCATTATCCTTAATCCTAAAGACTAACACAGATGGGGTGAGCGACACAAACCTGGATTTCCAGCACAGAGTAAGGAACGTGAATGCATCTTTCCAACTGCCACCCATCGAGAGCCCCTTTGACACACGTGGCTCCGGCGTTACATATGGCTTGTCAAAAGCCCTCCGTAATGGGAGGCAGATGTCAGTGGAATGTTGCTGGGAGCTCTGTGTGATTCAAAACGCTTACTGCAGCATTATTACAGTCATCTTTCAGCATGCTTTTACTCCCCAACCTCTCCCCATTTTAACAAAACAATCCTAAGCCTGTATTAACAACAGGGTTTAATGAAAACCATACATTTCATGATGAGTGTTTGGTCATGCATGGGAGATTTGTTTGGAATCAGGATCACTTCTCTCTAGGAATATGACAAGAGATTAAATCATTAAAAATGTATAGTCTGTAATTAGTTTATCATCGCCAGAATTGCAGGAATATTTTCCAACATAAAACTGATGCCACCAGCAAGAGATCATTTTGAAAGATCAATGTTGCTGAGATATCAGAAAACAAAGTAATTAGGAGACAGCATGCACGCTGTTCTCCTCTGTACTTTGTTTTACATACACACACACATCTATACATAAAATATATACATACACCTCCCCCTTATAAATCCAACAAGTGATGGGATGGATTCTGTGAGCCACAGAAACAATATTAGCAATTGTCTTAACTGACATGGTGATGTGAAACTATCCTGAAGCACCACCACCTTCCGAGCCTTGAGGATTGATACTAACTGCATATTTCTGGAGAAAGGAGCACAAAGCGCCACAAACAGGATCTTGGTATTAGTTAATTATGGCACTGCAATATTTTCACCAGAGGCATTTTAGAAATAAACTGCAGTACAGTGATGCTGTTTGTATTGCAATAGTTAAGGTGGTTTCAGACCATAAATTATAAACCTCATTTTTCAGAGTTTATGACAGGGCTATAAAAAAAGAAACCTGCCATAGCCAGTTTTCTTTTATGACATAAAAAAAAAATTAGCTATTTGAAAGCTATACATTTATGCATGAGTTCAATGGTTTCAAATGATTTTTCCCCTCCCACACTCTCCTGTTTTCAGTATGTACAAAGCCATGGTCACATTTTTGATGGTCATTCTTCTCTTCCTCCATACCGTGCCCCATGCCCTCAAATGTATTACCACTTCAAATCAGATTCTTTTGTTTTTCAGTGGGAACTGGCAATCTTATGTGAGTCAGCATCCCTGGACAACTCTCTGTAAGTATTTAGCAAGGAAATATTAAAGCTGTCATTTTCAATATGAGGTTCACAGACCCCTGGGGGACTAATTTCAAGGGGTCTGGAGAAGATAATTAAGAAAAGTCAGTTCACTGTCAGGAGGCTTAAACTGACTGAAAAAAGGCCTACACTTCAGCAGGAACATGTTTAGGAGACTCACAAATAAAATAAAAAATAAAAATTCAAACCTGCACTGAAATACTAAATTATGTTTTTCCAAGGAGAATATGAATTTAAAGCAGCGTAGAGGGTTGATGTCAGCTTCCAGTATAGAGAGTTTTATTCAAAGGCAGATGTCAGCCTTATAGGCTGAGCGCTTATATGCATCAGCCACAGCAGCACACACCAGCAGCCTTCAAATGGCAGCCCTGCCTCCAAAAGGACCAGGGAATTTGTGCCGTACCCAATCCTCCACTGCCAAGGTCACCACTTCACCAAGCTGTCACAGAGCGCTCCACCCCCTGCTTGTATATACGATCAAGCTGAGGTAAACATGTCAGTGTACCGCCCTTTGGAATTGAAATGGAGTTACTTTCTGGATCTCAGTTTCTTTGGAGTCACATATCAGAGGGAAAAAATGTCCTCCACTTCTAATAAAGAACAGATTCTGTCCTTGTCTCATCTCACCCATCCTTTTGTCCCTTTGGATGGGGGTGGGATGGGCTGTCTGGGAGATATTTTTCTCAATTTAGATACTACTTTGCACAAGAGAGCTAGACTGTGAACAGAAATGTGTACCAAAGGGGCACATGGTGCCAGAAGTCGAGATCAAGCTCTTCCTGGATTAACAGTTGTGTTGATACTTGTGGACTCGACTTTCAGGAACTGAGGAGGCCACCACGTATCAACCAGAAACAATTCCGAGCCATGTGCTAGGTCACCTTGCAAATGGGACACAGGACCTGAAGTCACTCACTTTTTCTACTCTTCCTATTGTTCATCAATATTACCAAAGAGCTCTACGATACTCAGTTGGAAAGCTCTACAAATACAAAATGTTCTGTGATAATCAAGCAAGACTTTTAGCATAGCTTGGTTTTATATGTGCTTTTCACGCTCATCGTATTCAACAGCTCTAGGCAGCAATTAGTTTGCTAAAGATCAAACAGTAGGTAACAGTAAAAATATAATCATTTTTCCTGACCTAAAAGCTGATCACTAAAGAAAACCAGCTCAGCTGACAGCTTGGAAAGCTTCTTCTGCCAAGCCTGGATGAACCACAAGAGTTTTCTTTCCTCACAACTACACTTCCATGGCCAAGTACTCATTCAGCCACGGCCTAATCCTGGCTACCATTATACACACATACCTGTGGGTGCAACCACTGAGTCAGACCAGCCTTTTACACCTATTTGCTCAATGCCATTTTCTCTGTGTGGTGACAGATTGCTACCACAGCCTCGGGGTAAGCGAACGTCGTATCTTCACCTTGCAGCAGGAAGGAACCATACTCTTACTTATGTCTGTCAGTGGAGACCCCAAAGACCTCCCAGGGGGTTTCTGTTTGGGCTATGCATTTCATAATTTGGCATACACAGCAGTGCCCTCCTCTTCTGCCTGTTGACGTCCCCCCCTTTCAGAGGAGCTCTGCAGGAAAAGGTGCTCGGTAGATATGGGGGGAATCAGCCTGTTTTCAGAAGCCACAGCTCTGCTCCTGCTCCTCACCTGCATACCTGCGATAACTCCCATGTTTACGTGGGTATTTCTAATGGGAATAACTGAATCCATTAGTCAACTCGGGGAAACGTTTACAGTTAAAAAATTTTTTATACTCAGCATGAAAACCCTCCTCCCCATTGTGGCAAATGCATGACTCCCATTAACCCCAACGAAGTCACACGTGCTTTGGGAAGGGTGAATCCTTCCATGTTTGGCTGTAGCAATAGCCTTTGGTCATACAGATATACAAAACCATAGAACAGCAGAACTTACCACCACAGACTGACACTGAATGTGCCACACCAAGACCTTCTAGGTTCACAAACATCCTTAATTTATATATAATATATAATGCATATGTACGCATATAGAAATGAGAGAGAATGCATAGCAAAATCACTTATCAGATTAGTCACAACTTCTTGAAAGGGATATGATATTTCAGTTTGAACTGCACTTTAAGTACTTTAAATTGAGATACAGAAACCTCTTCAACATCATTAACCTGGATTGAAAATAATCAATAAATAATAATTTTGCGTGTAAGTATGAAAGCAAATGTCTGATACATTAATTGTGAAATCCCTTTCTATACTAATGGTTGCCATAACCAAAGAGATCGATTCCATTATAGATATTTACACAGTGACCTATTAGGAATACAGAGAAGTATCATTTTTTACATTGATTATCCATCCTTAAAACAGATAGTAATGTATACTTAAATGCATGGATTGCAAAAATCATTTTTAACCTTTATTACGTACTCTTTGTTGAAAAGGAAATCGTTTGAGCATCGTGGTTTGAAGGACACAATTTCAATTTATGTCTTAAGAACAAAGGACAATTATGAACGTATACAAGAAAAAAACCCAACCAACTCTTACATGTAATAGCTGGGCAAGCCAGAGCTACCTAGAGCACAAATGTTTCTAATCTGAACCCAAGCAAGCAATACAGGCATTGCTGGGGAACCAGAAAATAAATACAATTTGTAAAGGTTTAATATGTATCGCCTTTCAGAAATGCCTGAAGCAAAATCCCAGCTCTGAATAGCTCCAACATAAACCAGCACAAGCTCTAATAGTATGCCTGATGCTGGAGGCAGTGCTTTTTAATCTGATGGACTTGTCCAGTGTCAAGTTTCCAGCGTAAACAGCAGAGCTATTGGGGGGATAATTACAAACCCCCAGCGAACGGCCTGAAGGTTACGCTGAAATGTGCCCGAGGGAGATCCCCTACAGCCAGAGCTGCTTGCTGCCCCCTGCCACAGCACCTGACCACCTCTCCTGCCTGCTGGCTGGGGCTCCAGCACTGGGAGAGGAAAACCTCTGTGTTGTGCTCAAGTGGAGGGGAAGCCTGTGGGCTTCAGGACAGAGCCCCTGGAGCCCCGAGCAAGACAGGCATCAGGGCTCCTATCAAGTCAAAGGCTGATGCAATGTTGATGTTCTCCTCCTAGAGAGGAGCAGGATGATGAAATACAATAGTCCCATCGTGGAGACATAAACATTACCAATGTGGCAATGAAGATCTGGGCATATCTGGAGAAAATTGAGAGAATTTAACCCTGGACGGCAGCTTCCTTGCACAAGGGAGGTTCGGCCGTCTTCAGGTTAGTTTTACAATTGCAGAGGAGAAATAGCTTCTTTTATTTGGCAGTAACTCTGCATAGAGCTCTCACTGGGGAAAAAAGAAATCTGAAAAATAAACCTCCTAGTGCATTGAAAATAAGCTGTCACTGGGTTAACCAAGCCCCACAGAAGTTGCGTGGTACCTGCTCTTAGCAAATTCACTTACCGATTATCAAATCAATTTAGTGATTCACCGAAGTGCCCATCATCCCTCAAGGCCCTGGCCACAGTTGTCAACAAGAACCAGGTGCTGACTCCTCTCTTACGGACATAACATGTCAAATTGAAGTTCCTATGCAGATCACAGCTTCCTGCCAGTACTGATCTCCTCATCCATCTTTCATACCTTAATCTGCTTAAAAACAAACAAAACCCACTGGTTTGTGAAAGTGCTGAACTTTCCACCACCAGCGAGGCCAGTGGTGGTATGGCAAGGATGAAGCCAGTGGTGGCACAGTGGGGATGCCACCAGCCCCTCAGGGTACCACAGTAAATTACCCATCAATACCATGAGACAGAAGCAGGAATAATTCCTCCTGGGTGCTCAGTCACTGATCTTTCCAGTCTATCAGGAAAAGGTTTTTTTTAGCTTTGATGCTTTTAGATAAATAAGTGTTTTTCAACATGAGCTTCTCCGTTGCCAGAGACAGAACATACAGTGTGCAATCAGGGAAACAGTACTGCCCTGCTCTACATCTCCTGTCCTTCTCAGCAGCACTCATTAAAAATCAAATTTCCAGTCCCATTTAGAGTCGTTCAAAACTCCAGTGAGTCTCTACAGATGAAACAGAGACCCAAATCTATCTCTGTACTTACATACACAGTACTTATCTGAACAAGCATTATTATTTCAAGCATGTGCAGACTGTTTCTGTGTCCTGGGGTGCACACCACAACCCCACAAATAACTTTGCACAAGGTAAAGAGATAGGACCAGCAAGTGACATTAACGGAAAGAACCAGCATTAGGTTTAACCCAGTGAAATCGTGGTGTTATTAGCTGTGTGAGAGCCTGGGCTGAATCTCACTCTACAAAAGCAACATCTCAGCTGTGGTCAGCTGCCTTCCTCTCCTCACCATGAGGTCTGCAGAGCCAGCACTGCGAAAGCTTCGTGTCTTAAAATACCTCTTGCATGAAACACCATGCCACTGTAAGCACTGCAGACCCTCAAACCTGTTCTGTCTGAGGCCCCATTTTAATCTTTTGAGCATCCTTTCTTTCTCAAGCATAAGCAGATTAAGTGCACTGAGCATCTTTCTTCAGCAATCACGGTAGATGCATTAAAATACAGTAAATGAAGGAGGACTGATAAGACTGTAATGAATGCATTATCTCAAATCCCAGATTGCTATAACTTTACAGAAGTAAAGAAATGAACCTAAGAACAGACTTTAAATACTGTTTCAAGGATAAAGTATCGATGTATTGATCTTATGAGTGCTATTATCAGATGGCTATCTCTGGGTGTCAGGTGAATCCATTCACTGATAGAAAGACAAGCCAGGTTTGTCAAGGCTCTAAAACTATCCTTGCTAATTATTTCTCTCCTACTGCCCTTTCCAGTTCCAGCTTCGAACTGCTACCAAATTATTCCTTGCAGCGTTACCAAAACCAGTTATGTTTTCCAGTTCTGTCTCACTTGATCACGATGGGAAAACATCTGAACTAACTCTGCTGCTAATGCTGCAATAGTACATCAGAGATCACATGTGGATGTTTCACTACCCCGAGTGTTAAACAGGCCAAAACAATTAGCAAGGAGGCTTCCTTTGAAATGAGAGCTTGCTTTTCTTCTACAGAAAACACTAATTTCCTCTTAAATGGTCTTCACGCTCCTTGGAGCCGAGTCCCACACTTGAGCATTTATGTTTCGTATATATTTCATATTCCTTTTATTTTAAATGGACCAATGCAACAACAGTTTGAGCTGGAAGCATCCAGAAACTGCTGTTCATGGAATCCCAGACTGGTTTGGGTTGGGAGGGACCCCAAAGCGCACCCAGTCCCTGCCATGGGCAGGGACACCCTCCACTAGCCCAGGGTGCTCAAAGCCCCATCCAACCTGGCCTTGGACACTGCCAGGGATTCAGGGGCAGCCCCAGCTTCTCTGGGCACCCTGTGCCAGGGCCTCATCACCCTCATATGTAAGAACTTCTTCCTAATACCTAATCTCAATCTCCCCTTCTTCAGCCTGAGGCCATTACCCCATGTCTTATCACCAGACAAGATGCCCTTGTAAACGGTCCCTTTCCAGCTTTCCAAACTGTCCTGAAAGACCAACTTATAAGATCATAATCCTGTATCCTGAAGATACAGCAACTCTGTGCAGGTTATGCCTGGTAAGGGGACACGAGGCTCAACACACACACCTCCTGTGCCACAAAGGGAATAGGAAGGGGAACATTTTATCAGAGGCAACATAAGGAATATCCATTTTTAGTTTTGACCAATTTGGGTCTTGGTCTGCTACTACTAAACTGTCTGATAAATCACCATATGGTTCAGTGGGAGGGCTAACAGGCCTTTCATAAATGGTATGCCAGCAACAACAGCATGTAGCTTTCAGCATTACTTAGTAAACAGCATGTGGTTTAACATCAGTGACTGATATGATTGAAGGTATCTACTTTGGGTATTTCCTCAAGGCAAAGGCCCCTCAAATTTTTCCTGGTTAAATGGGGAGCAAGGGGAATATTTGATGAGGTTGAGAAGAAAGACACGACTTTGGATTTGAGGATGGGTGACTCCATTTACGTTTAGGAAATAATGAGTTTTACTTTTACTCCCTTGAATCTCCATCCTTTGAATGCAGCTCATTATTAAGTGAGTGCTCACATTCCTGCCTCCTGAACAGAATGAGACCTCTCAAGCAAAGAATTTCAAATTAATTTTTTTAAAAACCTTCCCATTATCTCCAATCTCCTATTTTGGACTGCATGTAATGACATTTCTTTTTCTTAAGGGATATTATGGTCCTGTCTGGTACATGCCACCACAAGATTAAATGTGTCACTCAACCCTCAACGAGCCACCTTCTCCTCAAGAGCAGTGGCCTGACCCAAGAAGACATAGACCACAGAGAAAGGAGAACAGAATTTTCCTCTCAACCAAGGGTGATAAGAAACTAAAGAAAAGAGGTTTCCTCTTCTTTTTGGATTAATTTTGTAATTTTGGCTACTCATCCATGGGTAGTTTTGCATTTAGAAAAGTTTAATCTGCTACTCTGAGAACCCTTCAGCACTGCATGCAGATACTGAGGACTGAACTTATCTTAGTGTTAGGCACTGCCCTGAAAGAATAAAAAGTCACATGAAATCAACTGAAATCCCCCTTATGGCAATCCAGTTAAGGTAAAGAGCAAACGCAAGCAGAGTTGAAGGCATGGACTTCAAAACACAGAATGGTAGTTAAAAGCTCTAGAAAGACAAAAGTGACAAAATTCAAGAGATTTCATCCATCCTTGGCAAGTCCAAATCCCAAAGACATCTCTCTCTTCCACAACCAAACCCTGAGAAATAAAAATACGCATTAGTACAAGTTACATTCACCACCCAGTGTGAGCAAGGTTGCCTCTCCACCCTTTATTTGGTGTCTCAATCTGCTAAAAAATTGAATTTTCTCCCAATCCCAGAGAAGAATGATTCATCCTTAACTTATTCAGGAGACACTTTCAATCTTATTTTCCTGGACAATTAACAGCCCCCTCTGGAGACATGAGCAGTCTTTTGGCAGACCAGGTGCCATTTTCTGTGCTTGACTAAGCTACTAACAAACCATTAGCCCACTGCAGGGGGAAAAGCTCCTGCTCCACCTGGTAACACTATTTCTAATTCTGCTGGGATGCCAAAATTTGTTATTTCTTACAGATGTGTACATCAGGAGCTATGTTTTGTAGAAAAAAAAGCCAAATAAAAACCCATCCTGAATGGACAATGATGCCCAACCCCTCTCTGAGGGATACTATAACATATAGCATATCCTATGCCTTCCTGCAGAGGCAGCCAGTGTGACTGAGGCAGCTGCGGGCAGGAAACAGAAGACACTGCAGATTTCCTGGAAATATGAGCCCACCTCACCTCTCTGAAGCCAGAAGATAAAGGAAAGCCAGCCTAGATGGGATGGTGATAGAAAAGTACGTTATTGGCCTTTTGAGGCATGTGCTGAAAAGCCCAACTTAATTAGAGAATACAGAATTTTGCTTATTAAGTTGGGTAGAAAAATAGGGAGCAAGAGGACACGCATATTTGGTGATATAACTGTTTTCCCCAGATTGGTTTTTATTTACAGAAAGATGAGTGTTATGTGTCTCAAAGCATGAGCAAACACATACCTTTTTTTCTCATTTTCAACCACTTGATTGTTATTTCATTTCTACCAGACTGTAAACTCTTGCTGTGTTTTAGATCCTTTTTCAACTTTAGTTAACCTTCCCATCCTGCCTGGAAATACAATGCCTGTGAACTGGGGAAATAACGGGGACTACACTCATATTGCTGCCTGATCTCTTACATCATGTGAAGCTTTATCATAGAAAAAACAAACCAATTCATCCCTGCAGAGCCTGCGGTTATAGCAGCAGTGCTGCTGCATCCCAGAGCAGGAATTCCACCGGGACAGGCGCTGCGCAAACCCGGTGAAGAAAGACTCCTTGTCCCAAAGAGCTTTTAAACTCAATATAAGAGACAGCAGAGGGATTCAGGTGGGAGGCAAGAACAAAAATACGATACTACTGATCAGCAGAGTCTGCAGCGAATGCATTTCACAGCCTGCCTCCCCCCAGAATTAAAAAGCCTTTTGGTGATCCACATTATAAAATCAATTTTAATGAAAAACCTTTTTTAGACACATGAACAACCAGAAACACAAGCTTTTTTTTTAAACAAGCTTTTGCTCATCATCCCTTAGAAAACAGTTCTTTAACATGTGATAAAACAGGAGGGAAAAAGAAAAAAGTAAAAACCTGAGTAAATTTACCCAGTTTTCTAACTGCAAAAAATGTATGATGTAATTTTTTCTCTTGGCACGAAATTAGAGCAACTGTTTAGAATTCTTCAGGAAAAAATACAAAAATGCAATCAGTAAAGCACCAGTGCAACAGACAGTTTAAATAATTTCCTGCTTGCTGCCTTAAATCATGATTAACATTGGTGAAATTTGTTCCCACTGTTTGAGACCCAGTGAAATGACTTCCATAGGAAACACTGGCAGAGAAGCCACCAACAAGCCCATTAACCACATTAAGGTTTTGTTTTCATTTTTTTGTGTGCCAAGGAAACATTATCACTACTTAACATTTGGCAGCAAGAAAAGAAAAAAATTAAAATAGAAGAATAAAAAGAAACATTGCACAAATGTGTTATCTGTTTGTTATTTCCAGTGGGCCTGTTGGAAGGGTCATACATCTCCAGGGGAAGATGTCCCAAAGTCTCAGGACTGTTAGACTTGCCTGAAGGAGAAAGGCAGTGGTGAGCACCTATCAAACTTTCAACCAGTGTCCCAGGACCCTTGTGTACAGCTGACCTGGCGCAGCACGGCATGCAAACACACCCAGCCTGCGTACTTGGTAGCTGTACATGTACATACACGTGCTCAGAGCCCATAGCCCAGGACACCTGACTGCTCCAGCTCACCTTTCTAAGCATCACTCACTTTGTGACTGTGCATTTGGCTCTGAAACAATTGCCTTTTGGCCTCCAAGTTCCCAAACTTAAAAGTGATTTGGAAGAACTTGGTTCCTCTGTTTAAGACTGAGGTGGCCATTTCAGAGCAATAAAATAGCCCTCAATTAGCTTCTGCAGCATTACTGGAGCCCCCAGATCTAGCCATACTCAGTAAAGTGGTGCCTCTGTCCAAGATGCATTTGCACAGACTGACACTGAGGTTCAGCTGACTCCTCACCTCTGACTTGGGTTAGAAAGCCTCCACACACAGCTCCCCTACCTGCGCACACCTCTTGTGATCACACTGAGGGAAGAAGGCTGACATGGACTTACCAAGAAGAGCTCCTGCTACGTGTCCCTTTGAGTCTGTCGAAGTCCTAGCCTGTTCCTCACAACCAGGGCCAAACGGTGTCACCTTCTCATAATGAAATGCTTCACCACGCAGAGGCTGCCCAATACTCTAACACGTTCGCTACCTGACATCATGAAGCAGCAGAAGTAGCTATTACCTCCTATCCACAGAATCACAGAATAATAAGGTTGGAAAAGACCTTTAAGATCATCAAGTCCAACCATTCACATCCTAAACTAAACCATATCCCTAAGTACCTCATCTACCCTTTTTTTGAACACATCCAGGGAAGGTGACTCGACCACCTCCCTGGGCAGCCTGTTCCAGGCCCTGACAACTTTTTTCCTAACATCCAATCTAAACCTGCCCTGGAGCAGCTTCATGCCATCCACTGCTTTCTCCCAAGATCAAGTAACTATTCCAGAAGAACAGGACACCATGTAGGGTTTTTTTCCCTTCTCCTGCCACACTAGGTGTCCAGAGCCAGCAAACCCGGTGGCTGAAGTACCCGGTAAACTCGGCACGTAAAGCTCACCTTTACGGCTGGGGAGAGACAGTCCCATTTCTCTAACTCAAGAGAATCCCACACTTCAAGTAACAATCCTATTGAATCTGCTACCTTTCATTAAAGTAGCTCTTATAACTCTGTCAAATTCTCCAACCTTTGTATTGATTTTTTCTCCTATTCAAAATAACTCTCCTTTACAACAAGAGCTGGCTGTCAGCCTCTTCTCTCTTATTTTCACCCCATCTGATCCTCCTTCTCCTTGTCAGTCTTTCCAGATTCCAATTAATCATGTAGAAAATCAGGGATTTATGTTAAGAGGAATGTACAACTTTTAGCTCATGATTAACATACTCTAATTGCAATGTAGTGCTACTGCCTCAGACCTTTTCAACAAGGCAGTGGAAATCCTTTGGGGAAAGCAGGACATTCCCATCCAAGATGAAGAGAGTTATATCTGGTTCATGTTACTGGATAGCTATTTCAAAATAAAACTCTGGATGCACTGTAGCATTTACAACTCACTCTAGAAATTACTGGGGCCTGGCAGACAGGAGGAAGATGCTGCCATAAAACCAAACTGCTGTTACATCCCTAAATTTTGTCTGGGTCTCTATACGAACAGTCCCAAGACAGGCTAAGCCCTCCACTAAATGTATTTTAATTTCAGATCATCCTCTCATGTTTCTTCTTAATTATCATGGGGCATTCACAGAAAAGATCAGCCAGATGGAGACTAAATATTTCACTACTACAAGATGAAGCATTCTGCACTAAAATGGAACCTTGATTGCAATAAAGTCATTAATTAAAGTCTCAACTGATTCTCTTGTCAGTATATGGAAGGCACTAAAGACAACTGTGAGGAGACAGTGTATCAGCTACACTAAGGAAAATAGTAAACCAGACAGTTGTAAGATGAT
The DNA here is from genome assembly GCA_020800305.1 of Porphyrio hochstetteri. Lineage (NCBI taxonomy): Eukaryota > Metazoa > Chordata > Aves > Gruiformes > Rallidae > Porphyrio > Porphyrio hochstetteri. The sequence continues at coordinate 9,800,284 of CM036916.1, read as the reverse complement.
GTTTAACTTGCACTGCTCACCATCTTTGCAGTGCAACGTGATTGAAACTCAGCCATGTGCTCAGTATGTCCATCCATTCTATGGTTTTAAATTATGACGTGCTGATTTCCTGACAATAAGAAACCTGAACAAGTTTTAAAAGCTGTGAAGAGCAAAGAGGAGTGAAGTCTGGAGACTCCAGGAGTAAAATCTTGCTCTACTGAAGAGAAGACAGAGCAGCTTTTTTTGGCTTTAAGCATCTTGTATTTTTACAGTATTTTATGGCTCTCTGGACCCCTGAAGACTGAGGAAAGGGGAGACAGAAGACGGTAAGAAAACAGGTTGAAAAAACGATGCTAATTGTCAGTTTGGAAAAAAATTTTTAAAATAATTAAATGTGAAAATCCCCAAGCCATCTCCTTGTCTGAATGATTAAGTCAGGGGTGCTGTAAGAGATGTAGATGGAATAAGCAGTGCATGCTAAATTCCCTGGGCACTCTACAGCACAGACAGCATGAGTACAGAGCCAAATCCTCACTCAAGAGTTTCATCAGCACATCTCCCACGAAAGTCACTGGGAGCTCCAAGTACCCCCCCCGCCCCCCCCATAAGTGTGGATTTGGCCCTTGGAGAGAACGTTACAGTAAAATTACTTCAGACAGTCAAAGTCTCTCATTGTGATATATTCCCACCGGCCCTCTTCAGGTCCCTCCATCATTTACTGACTTCTACTTTGCTACATCCTGCCAGATGGAGGCAAGGAAATTTGAAGAGCAACTAGTAAACGAAATATAAGGAAATAAAGCCAGTGCTGGCTCCCTGTTTCACAATTAGTCTTCACCAGAGATCTTTGCAAAATTACAATTAGCAGATATGCTAGATGCCAGAAATAATAAACCCAGCTGCAACACAGCAACATAGGGTGTTAGCTCTCTCCTGTATACCAAAAAAACCACCATCAGATGCATTAATCTTTTAATACACCAAATGAGCATGCACACATCTAAACAAACTTACAAAAGCACAGAGGGCAATACTAAATAACACAAAATGATGCATATCTGACAATAAAAAGTAAATACTCTCTTCTATCCACTGGCAGACAAAAGGCTGGACATACACTGTAGATGACCCTAGGAGTGATAGAAAGCCTTAACATTCAGGATAAAACAAAACCCCCCATTAACTTGTCTCACTTTATTCCCTATAGTAAAGGTTTTCATGCAGTGAATACTGAGCATTTCTTCTACATTAATGCCACTGATAATATAAACCATCAGAATTTAAGTAATATAATGAGAGGTAGGATAGCTAACATACAGTGATAAACTTTGGCAAGGAGATCTGAGCATTCAAATTAGGACACCTAGCTGTAAATCTAGACCACACTGAAGTTAGCATGTATATTCAAAGGGAAAAAGAAGAAAATCAAAGTAGCAGCAAGAACAAAGACACCATTAGAACCTGGAAAGTCTTCTAAGAAACACGCTTACAGAAGAATAAGAATTTTTAATGCAAATGATTGGTTTGTAATAATAATTTACTAAAATGAGTCTATCAACATAATGTAAAAGCTCGTTAATCGACATGAAAGGGTGTTAGTTCTTGATTTTCTGCTGGGAAGTTTTGTGGGCTTTTGCTGCTTGGATTTTTTTTTAAATCTTTATTTCTTTTAAAGGAGAAGAACTGGAGACCTCCAAACACATGCATGTTGGCACTTGTGGGTACGAAATCACACTGCTATTTCAGAAGCCAAGTTGATGTTCCTATTACCAATTTGGCCTAGACAGTGCAAGTTTGTTCATGTAAGATTAAAGGCATGAGGTCTCTATGGCATATTGCAGTATGGTCCTTGGAATAAGATTCTCATTTACTAAATAAATTACTGTATATTACTGTATAATGGTGTTCACATTATAACTGACAATTAGTGCCATTAAAGAGAAAGCTCATAAACAGCCAAAGCTCACATCAAATTAACACAGTCATGATTAAAATCACTCTTCTGATTTCTGCTCTTCACAGAAATAATCAGCATTTTGCATAAAAATGAGTATGAAGCAGCTCAGGAGAAAAAAAAAAAAGTAAAAAATCAGTTATGCTGGGATGGTGGTACCAAATTCCACCAGCACAGCACTGCCACGTCAGCCCTTTGCTTGCCTATGAAATAGTAAGTGCCGGGTTTCCCTACTAGCAGGGAGCCCGCACAGCGTGCCCTGCCTGCGTAGAGCTTGCTGGTAACTGGTGCAGTGACACTGGAGATTAAAGCACTGCAGTTACTCTTCTTGGCTTTAATAAGGGGAACCTGGGTTCCCTCCTGGCCTGAGGGAAGCTCATCATCTTCATTTTAATTTTGTCACTTTGCCATTTAAATGGTTTCTAGTGTTTGCATGTTCATTCATAACGCTCCGACTTCAGAAAGAAAAAGAAAAACCTGAGTAATTATAGCGGAGAACAACAATAACAAAATACAAAGGAGTCAGCAATTCATTAAAATCTAGAGAATGTGGTGTTAAAAACTTTTCTTAAAGAAAAGAGGAGAGTCTTTCTAAACTGGCACAGAGCCTGCATTCTCATTAGGATTCGTGCTCCGCTCACACAGCGATACGCTAATGGCATCGCTTTAATCTTCTGCACCACAGCACTAGTTCCTGGCTTCACCCAAGATGGTTGTGCTAAAATGGCAAGGAAGAGGGAAAGAGAAACTCCAAGCCAATGCTGAGCAGGCTTCATATCATGAACTGGAACCTGGCTGTGGATAACGATTTGGGCACGTGGATCTCTCCATTCACAAATGCTACTTCAGAGACAGCCAAGCTCATAACAGCTTCATAAGGCTCAAGTATCACCAAGGAAAATCTAATCAATAAATAAGCAAGCAAGAGCACATAATGAGAGAATACCATTACATATGCCATGGATTGAAAAGGAATCACAATATGCTACATATGAATAAAAGCACTGCAAGATAATACGCCTTTGATCCAACATGCCTTTAAAGCAGGAAACAAAAGGATGTTCTCATATATCTTACCAACTAATTTAACATATAAATCACAAAAAAAATATGATCCAGATGGGCTTCAATGAAGGAAACCAATTAACGTAGACAGCCTTACCATCTGACACATTAGTTGTAATAATAAAAACCAAACAACATGGTCAAACAATAATGCTCTGTATTATATCTGACATTTCTAATTAGTTTCTGCATCCTCTTCAAGAAAAAAGACTACCAGTGAGCACTTTGTTTCCCAGAGGAAAAAACATCTAAACTTCATGGGCACAGAGCACAGTCTATGGATGAAGCTGATCTATCTGCATTCCCTTGGGACGTGCTTTGGAACTAATGGGTTTTGCATACTCCACATCTGGTTGCACAATTAGATTCAGAAAATGTTTCCTCTTGGCTGCATCGCCACTGTGACTGCTGCAGACCTGGAATGTCAATACCTGTGTACTCCTTAAAAGCTTTACCTATATCCACAGGCTTCGGATAACCAGAGTGATTTAGGCCTTGCTTTCTGTCAGATAGGAATTTGTTTTTCCTTCCACAGCCTTCCTAGAAATGCCACTCCGCAAGTGAAGTACAGTATTTCTGGCACTGACCCCCCCAGTGTCAGGCAATTAGGGCTGTATCAGACAGTTGCAAGCTGAACTACAATTAGCATTACAAATTAAAAGCTCTACTATGCATACACATGCAGTAACTGTCTGAGAGGTCTAATCCCAGATGTGTAGATTATTCTGGCATAGACTCAGTTTCACCACCTCAGACCTACCAGTCCTTTCAAAATCCACCCATGAAAATCCTTTTCAGCACATGATTGAAACCTGAAATTCTTGGGCAGGAGGTAGATCACAATGTGGAAAGGGTTGGTTTTGAAACCTCTCTTCCTTAAAAAAATACCAAAGGAAAGGCTGTGGGAATTCTGCTAATGCCGTGATACCCAGGAAGGTCAGAGTCCAGAGGGTCATGTCATTTCAAGAAATACAAACCACTTGGAAAAAATACTCTTTCGTTATCAACACTAAAGCTATCTGGTATAGCAATTTATTTTGCACAACGTTCATAAATATATGACCTAGATTCAGAAAGGCGTCTCCTTTTTTTTTTTTCTAAATTTTCAAGTAGTAAAAATTGGTATTCCAACCAGTTGGAGAGAAAATGAAGAGTATTTAAACTAAAGAAAAATTATTTCTAAGGAATTAGCTTTTTTCCCCAAAGTAAAATAGCTTGCATTCATCAAGCCAGCATCAAATAGCCTTGGCATCGTAAGAAAGGGTTTGCGGAGTCGAAATACTATTTCTGACACAGACAAGAAGGCCCAGGCTCCTTTATAATTTCTACTTCTTGAAATTTCAGAAGAGGAGTTGACTGACTGCAGACTTCTCAAGTGCTCTTCTGCCACCCAAAACCAGGGTTACAAATACCAGCATTGCCAATGGAGGGCAGCTGACACCACTTGGGCCTTTGCCACATCTGTTTGGATGGCTCTTTAAGAAATCACAGCTACATTTAGGCAGAAACTGTTGGAAAAGCTGTTAAATGTTCAAAAATAAAAAATAAATAAATCTCTGCCTCCCAGGACATATAGGTACAGAACTGGTAGATAAAACCAGCTTCTAATTCTCACGTGATGGGGTAGTTGAAGCAGGAAGGTGAAAATCTGAGGATTTGGTCAGTCTGTAACAACCTACCTTTGTGCTTTGGAAACCCCTTCCCACCTCCTGAAAAACAACTTGGCAGAAGCCACATGTGAGGAATTATGAATCAAGTTCTTGCAAGACTCAGCTCACAAGACAACTGTTTCTGCCCACATGTGAGCTTTCTGGGAAGCAACAGCTCCGTGCAACCTGCTCACATCCACGTGCCGCACTCTGAAAGTGCTTATCTGCTTACTGAAAGGTAATCCCAGATAACATCTCTCTTATCTCACCATGCAGAACCTTGAATATAAAGCGAAAAGTATCAACAAACTCTAGTGACACAGAAAACACTGCACTGCCAACAGAGTGACCCAGGACTGTCCATCAGATGCCAAGACCCAACCACACCAGACTCCATGGCAGCCTGCGGCTCTGGGACTCTCCCTGCCATCTAAATGCACGTCCTTTGTGGTCAGTTGCAGATGGCTGCCCGGCCCCACGCTCTGAATACAGCCGCCTTTGCAGGGTGCTGTACCCAAGCTGATACCTCGCTCCTGCTGCGGCACAGCACTCCACCACGTAGCTGGGCGGCTGGCGGAGCGGGGCTGGCTCAGCTCCAGCTGGCTCCTGCGCAGGCAGAGCGAAGGCCCAGCTGTTTGCACAGATCTGTGTGGACACCCTGTTAGTACAAGGCATGGGACCGCAGCTGAATGCAGGCAGGGAGAGGGATGTAAGCGTGCAAGGAAGCAATACCAGGGACAGACAGTGGCCTCTGCACAATGGCTCCCAAAAGGCTGCTATTTGTTTGGAAGTGTCATGGGAAAGAAATATTTGGAGGACAAGGAGGTCACTTTGCGGATATTCGCAAGGAGATCCTCCCACACATGAAAAGCTTATGGGAGAAACCAGGAAAGTGGCTGTTGCAACTTAACTCATGGGATGTGAGAGCTGGCATTGCTAGCAAAGCGTAGCTCAGAGCTGACATTGCAAAAGCACACAAGAGATGATAGATAGAGTGCTGCGAGGGCTGGAAGGGCCTTGAAAGTGATATGTTCACTGAAGGAAACATTGCCCTATTTCACAGTCATCTCAAACTACAGCAATATATTCTGATTTTATTTTTTTCGAGAACATAAGCGCATGTCTTTCCACTCACCTCAACTGGGAACCTCTTGCCATTGATGCTGTGCTCAGAGCCAGCTGATCCGTTGCTTTGACCCCAGTGAAACTCCACTTTCTCTGCCTTGAATCTGCCCGGCAACCCAGCACCACTGACAAAGTAATCGTCCTTCAGCAGGATAGCAACTGTACACATGGAACAAGAAGAAAGAGGTTCTTAGCACAGTTTTTCTGAAGCATTCACAGTTTTTTCTCATTATGTTAGAATACTTCTTCCAATGCAAGTAAAATGATGGATCATCATTTTCTTCTTTACAGGGATGGGTTTAAGAAAAAAGTCTACAAGTAATTCTGGCTAATTATGGAAGTAATTACGAAGTTACATAGACTACAGAAAACCACAAGTCCAAATTCCTCAAGGACTTCTTGCCCTCCTCATTACAGTTTGATTAAAATTTAAATGGCAAACTCCATCAAAACCTGTTTAATGTGGTTCCAGGGACTAATGTTTGACCATGTCACTTGGCCTTGCAAACCACTGAAGGTGTGTTAGATCACAAGTTAGGAAAACAAATGGATCCTATGCTTGTTGGGTTTCCTCTGTTTTCCTGGTGGAAGGGACAGAGGGGATGGGATGATCAGGAAGGAGATGGGATGGACCTGGTACCCTGTCCTACCTCTATTGCTGAACATGACATGCTTTCCTTAAGCTCCCTGCTCCTTTGGGTAAAACAGGGAGAGGGGACAATAACTTACTTGGGACCCACTCATGAGAAGTCCTCTGTAAGAACTTGGGTTTTATTACAATAACTCTGACATTATTATAATGTGATTCAAGAAGGGTCAAAAGGATTATCTTTGTATTTTCTTTTCATTTCCAAAAGCCTTTGTATTTTATGTAACAATAAAAGTCCAAATAGAGGACAAAATCATGTGGTGGAAGCGCATGCATGGTATAAGGGAGGTCAGTGGTCCAGCTAAGATCTGAATCCAGCTTTCCAAAAATTCCTGTCTGCTGCTCTCACTACCGGACCATCTGCCTTTCTAGCACCTCCCCTTGTTAATATGCACAACTGCTGAAAATTATTCCTTGCAAAATCCTTTCTTCTCATCCCTTACAAAACTTACTTAAAATCAGAACTAAAATTACATTTTCTTTCTTGTAAAAGCTGTGCCCAGAATCGTATGATTAAACTTTCTGGGTTGGGTTTGTTGGGTTTTATTTAAACACACTCCCCCCCTTTATTTATTTATTTTTTATTTTATTAAGTGGGAATAGCATAACCCACATGGTTTTCTCTGTGTTCTCGTGCCAACTGTTTCATCACGATGGGAACATTAATATAAATCCCATTTTATTATGTAAGAGGGAGGATTTTTATCCACTGCTGAAGAAACAAAAAGGGCTAGTTGTGCAACAGAAGTGACTGCTGGTGAACCAGCAGCAGGCTTTGCTGCAGGCTGGGCTCTCTGCCGCACCGGGGCTGCTCCCCATGAGGACAGACGGTTGGTAGGGCTGCCTCACCTCAGGTGCATCTGTGCAATATAGAAACATCTCAACTTGAAATTGTTTATGTTAAAACCATCTAAATGTTGAAGTGCACGAGACCATTTGGATCCTTTTAAATTCTGCCAGCGACATCGTGGGGCTGTTTTCTTCCCTGACTTCTGGTTCTTTCAGCACTGCCTTTGGATCCAAGTGTTTGTGTAGGCAGATGGGTGGTGCAGGGCTGGCTATAGAATGCTGCCTGTATCAGCCCAGGTACTGCTGGTGGCCACTGTCTCCTTACACCAAATACATGAAATGTGAGTGACTAAAAGCACCACTGCTCTCTTCCTCCCTCAAAAACTTCTCAATGAGCTCAGCAGTATTTTAAATACTGAAAATCCCATTCAACTGGTTATAAATTCCATAGATAAAATTGTAGCAGATGAGGAATACAGGAAAGCAGATTTGTGTGCATCTGTTAAAAACCTCTGTGGGGATTCAGTTGCATCTAATAAATATTTGATAGTTCCTAAATCATTTATGGCTCTGTCAGGGGTCATTTTACTTGTTTTAGATGAATAATTAAAAGGATAATTAGGAGGATGTACAATCTGAAATGTTCATCTAATTGTTCAATTTACAGTATTTCTCACACTGCTGAGCTGTACAACACATGTTCCCGTCACCTTCCTATCTCAGCAGCATCCCCCTACTGCCAGTGATTTGGAGGCTTCCCTCCCTTCCGTGTGATTTCTTGTCCTCAGAACTGGAGTAACCAAACATCTCCTCGCTTCTATCCAATGGTTTCTGTAGAGGGCACAGCAAGGACGCCATCCCCAAAGCCCACCAATTTAAAATTCTATATAATTGAGGACCAAAGGACGTGGTCTACAGACACCAAGACCTCAACTGTGCAATTCCATTTGCAGAACTGGGGCTCGAGCTATGTGCCTGTCACCTTCTGGAAAGCAAACCCCCATGGCAGAGGGGTTGGAACTAGATGATCTTTGAGGTCCCTTCCAACCCAAAGCATTCTATGATTCTCTGGAAATAAACCTGGCTACGAAGCAGCTCCCTGCCTTAGCAGAGCAGCTCTGACAGTTAGGACCAGCCAGTGTGATGCACATCATGTAGGAAAAGTCCTTAACAAAAACACACCGCTGGAAGAAATTGCAGTAGGTTCTCTAAATGGGGAGAGTTTTTAGAGGTTCTCAGTGACCTAAAAAGGGGAGAGTGGCAATGTCTGTGCAATGCTTGCAAGGGTAATGCTCCCACAGGTGCTCCTCCCACAGGGCAGGTGGGGCTCAAAGAAGCCTCATCAGCCTCCAGCCCTGCTGACACCAGCTAATGATTACAAAGGTGGCATAAGCAAACTAATGCAAACACAACTATGAAGTGTGCTTATACTCTCTAAGTGATCTTTACCACTTGGGAACCAGCTACTACGGTGATGAAATCGAACCCACATTAGTGCCTTCGCCAGTGTAATCACGCACAAAAGCATTTCTAGCCGAGACAGGGGCTTAATGAATCCATTTCCATTTTCTGAATGAAAAGCTGTTTTCTGTACATTGTCTGCCCTTTACCTGATGGGGGCAGGGGGAAATAGGGAAGAGCACAATAAATCTATAACCTCTTTACCTTTTAACATTTCAGAGCAAAAAAGTAACAAAGTGTTGTATCCTAAAAAAAAAAATAAATTACTGGGTGCAGTAACAAAACCCCAAGCAACACGTCTCCTGCCAGCTAATGAGCATCGAGGTTGAGGGCCTCTGGCTTTCCCTCAGACCCCTGTCTCTTTTAACCAGTCATTAATTGCTGAGAAATGCCCTCTACATCCGTCACCATTGCTTAAACAGATACTTAGTTTACTGTCTCTGTCAGTCTGCAATAGGAAGGTCTTCCTGTGGCCATCTGCTCCAAAACTCCACTGCCAAAAATGTCTCACAACTTATGGCACAACCTGCCTCTACGTTCTGCCCAGGAGCCAAAGCACCCTACTTGGTTTGCTACCAACCACCACCTTAAATATTAATCCCAGGCAAGTTTCTTCAAAAAGGTCAGAGAACCAAGAAAAAAAACGGGACTTGTGAAGATAAAGGAGGGGTTAAGAGCTCAGCAGAAGAAATCAGGGATGACAGGGAGGCAAAAAGAGTCTTCATGTTACCAGTAAAAGGCCGTAAGTTACCAAGAAAAGTGACAGTTACTGTTGCTCTGCGAAGCAATAACTTGTCAGCAAAAATCCATACCCCAATGGGTGAGGAAATCAAATATACAGCGGTGCTAAAATCGCCCAGCAGAGGAGATTGAAGGTATGACTTGCTTTGCCAGCTGCATGGAGACTGGAAAATTTGCTGGCACATTTTGGTTCAACATGGTTTCCTATTATATGTGCAGCAGCATGTTCCTATTACACGTGGTGTATAGCATTAGCATCTCAGAACAGCATCATCATCACTTTTTTGTGGTATTTCTAATTACATTTAGTGCTGGTTACTGCAAACACCCCTCTGTGACCAAAAGGGCAGGGTGCATAACATGAACAGGTTAATTAAGCACCAAATTTCTGTAGTATTCAGCCTTACCTGAACTTCATGTCACTAAAGGGCAACTAAGTCAGGATTTCAAAGGAAACACCAGCATTTCTTAGCGAAGCTGGAAAAAACCCTCAGTAATGTATCAAAAACCTGGACCACACTTGGTGGTGCTTTGCTTTAACTGGATTTGTTTTGTTTTGAAAGGAAACAGGATCCCAGCCTGTCACCCCATGTCCTCTGAGGGGCAGTAACTCTGAATTTCTGCTAAGATCCTGAGCTGCTGGAACCAGATCAGAAGTACTTGCTTGACTCCAGGTTGGGGCTCGGATCTGATGTCCCCTGGGCGCAGTGGGTGTATCTGAGGTCCCTGAGTGCACAGTTGTGTTGCAAACTCCTTCAGCAGGTACATGCCCTGGGGTTTGCTGGCAGACCTCTGACTGGGGACACATTACATAAAGCACTAGGGAGACGTATGTCGAATGTTAATAAAGATAAAAATATCCTTCCAATAAATAAAATTGAATTAATTAGTGGTTTAATCCAATTCTCTAAAAATATTTGACCTTGTCAAATGAAGAGGGTGGCCTTATAATTTCTGCTTTTTACATTTTTAGAATTAAAGAGTAATCAAATGCATGCAGCTTTGCATATAAATCAACCTTGACCTTTTGGTGAACTGTTTTGGTAAAAATAAGCAGTACTCTGACTGTTCTTTTCTCTAAAAGCCAGAACAGACAAAGCAGAAGAGGATTCGGTTCAGTGAAGAACACAGCGCTATAATCATATCAGAAACACATTAATAAGCCCCCACTACTCTGAGCAGTTATTGCTCTTTCTTCTCTAAAACCCTCCAATTTCTAAGACTTCCCCTTTCCTACAAAAGTCTGAGCCTTGCATCTCAGCATTCTTTTGGATTAGATGTTACAGCCTCCCAAAGCTGATAATTCAAGGTTACACCTTGAAACACTTATACAGCTTTTTATTCTGAAGAACAACTGACTACCAAGAGAATTATTTTATACTGAGAACCTAGAAAAAAAAAAAATCCCTTTAAAAAATACCCCTCAAAATCAATCTGCAGAACTAGCTTTGCACAGAGCGCAGAGGCAGAGATAGGTGGCTGCTGCTGGAAAATTATATTTAAAAAAAAAAAAAAGATGAAAAAAAAAGCAGCAAACCCCAAACAGCAGAACAATGAAAAAGGAGGAGGAGGGTGGAACATGGCTTGAATTTTTAATTGACTGCAGACAGGCTGTGGAGACAAACAGAAAAGAACATACCAGTTTTTCCTGTGTTTTTCATCCAAGTCTTGTTCGAAGATTCATTGTCAAAACCATCAAGCTGCAGTTCTTGATACTCATCTCCAACACGTGCCTGATGGTCTACAATGTCTATGGGAGACTGGTGGGACCCTCCGCACTTCTCGCTGGAAGTAACCCAGTGCTCGGGACCGTAGGTACCTGTTAACAAACACCAATGCCAATTAACATTCCAGCGGCTCAGGAGCATTGGATAACTCTTAAGTAAGAGGATGAAGCACTTAAGCTCCCCAGGTAACTTCACAGCAGTTACACTTCCAGCATTTGAGAGAGGTTAAGTCTTGTAACCTTCGGAGGAGATTGAAATCCATCAGCTTTGCACAGTGCTCCAACTTTGCCTCCAGCAGTAATGAACAACGGGCTTTTATTTCATTAATTACTATTCTATAGAACTATCTGCAATTCCCAAGTTCCAAGTCTGTGCGTATGTTATGAATTACCATGGTGTTACACGAACTTTCCTAAAGCTGGGGTGTTAATATATTAATATATCCTTTACCTTTTCGTGTCAGATAAATAATGCACCAGCTATCTGTTAACTGCTGTTTGTAAAATACTCTCCTTAGATAATAAGATTTTTATTCATTATCTCATTTCTTTTGGAGGTTGTGAAGCCAGAAAAGATGGAAAGAACGAACTATATACTGGTAAATTGAAAGAAAACAACAAGGGGAAAAAACCCATCACACTCTGGATGGGGGAAGTCAAGAGGACAGTGACCCACCAGGAAAACACTGTAACTTTCTTTTGCTGCTGCTCTTACACACTCTGTTCCCATCTGATGTAAACTGCTCTCTCAAAACATGTCAAGTCAAATATTAGCAGTAAATGAGAAGCTCCGAGGACTGACGTGCAGTGTCTTGCATGTGTGCCTGTACCTAGGCACATCAGAGTCATCTATGGAAGCTATCCAAAAAACAGAGTCAAACACTGTCACCTCTCCTCCCCTCCACTCTCTTTTTTGATATTGAAAAAAAAAAAAAAAATTACAGGCAGGAGTTTAAGTTCTGGAGAGCAATATAGTCTCTTCTGTAATTTGTGAGTCCATCACTAGCTCCCATGCAAGGTCAGTAAGAGAAGAACATGCTACAGCTGCAAAAAAAACCCGACACCATCAGCCTCGGTCTCCAGCACATCAGGGCTCTCATGGGCTCAGCATACTACTTTGAAGTATTTTTCAGTAGTTTGAGATATCACTGTTATCACACCTGTCCCCCAACTCAAAAGGCAAGAGAAGAAGTGCCTCATGGTCCTGCTCCATAGCTTTCACCAGTTCCAGATCGCTTAGTGCTGTATTACCGGGTCCTCAACCCCAATTCACTTTAACTAAATCTCATGACAAGATTGCACCAGTCCTGCTGCTGGGCACAAGAAAGCAGCAGTGTCTTACACTGGCAGCAGGGGTGCGAGAGGTAGTGGCTCAAACCACCACTGTACCTGCCAGAGGCTGTGTGCCACAGCCCTGACTCACCCTGACCATTCCGTGACATTCTCCAGAACAAACAGTCAATACAAACAATATCTAAAAAATAAAAGATTTCAGGCAAAGACCTTGCCATCCCCACCACGTACCGGCTCTAGCTGCAATGTAACACCAGGGACCCTCAACAGCACAAGCAGAAGGATCTCCAGTGAAGTTCACATTTCTTTTATGACCTCCCTCTCCAATTCTTAAATTGTATTAACAGAGACTAAGAGATTATCTGCCTATGAGTGCAAACAGTGGTTTAAGCTCCTGAAGTAACAGCACAGAGTTCTTGTAAAGCACTTCTTGCTCACAGATCTTGAAGTGCTTTACAGCAGGGATCAGCACCATTATTCTCATGTAAAGACAGGGAAATTGATGGCCTGAGAAGAGAAGCAATTTGCCCAAGCTCATCTACCAAAACCAAGTTACAACCCAGGGCTGAACTCCGCGCACTCCCCAGACCCCTGATGTCATACCTGTATCATACCTCCGAACTACACAGTCAGCATGTCTGCTCGAAGGGCAGACAGCAGTAAATGATGCAGCAATATGCATTTATTACCCTTGCATCCGAGAAGCATATGTAAATTCAATTAGTGCCATCCAAACCCAGCAGTTGTGAAGGCCAGTTTCTTTAGCCCCCGGGTTTTAATCTGTCTAGTTGCAAAACGCAGTCTTCCTACCTTCCTGTGGGCTGGCACAGGACACTTCTTAATCAATAGCAAGCTTTTGTGCTATAGTCATCACACACAGAGGCTGTACAGTAACCAAAACAACAAGAAGAAAGTGTTTTACTTTTGATTACAATTAGGCAAAAATCACATCATCCTTTAAAAATAATTTACATCGTCTGCCCAGGTTAAAAATCAGTTTTGTTTACCCCGTGGCTCAACCAGTATTGTCAGCAAAAGCTGTTTTCAGTTAAGTTTTCCCCCATGTACCACAAGCAAGAAGAGAGTTACTAAAAAACCTTACATGGGAAAAACCAAACATGCTCCACTCAAACACAATGATTTTTCCTGATTCAGGACGCTCTTTGTAATTGGTTTGCAGTGAATTAATTGGCAATTCAGATTTGCTTTCCATATAACCTTGCATTGACTCAATGAAATTTGGGAATTTGCTTTCGAATGTTTAGTACTAAACATAATCATCAAACCTGCCAGCTCTTGTTTTTTGGCTTTTTTATAAACATGGGGTGAGCTTTTCAAAAGCACTCTGCTCACAGAGGTTTATCACAATGGTTTCAGCTGTGCATTCAAAAGGAGCTGTGCACTCACATTTTTCTTTTTTAAGTATTTTGGTGACCCTTCAGTCAATTGAGAGGTTTTTTTTCTTTCTTCTTTTTTGAGTAGGCAGATTTATTTTAACAGGGACTGTAGGGTTCCTTCCATGCATCTTGTCACAGAGATGATAAAAATACCCAACCCCGTACAGCCAGCTCTCAACCAATTTGCAGTGAGAACTGTCCTGTCAAAATGAATAAAATAAGCCATAAGGGTAAACGAACCAACCAAGCAACCACCATGCTGAATTAAAGCCTCAAGTGACTTAGGTACCTGGACTGACTCTCGCTGAAATGTAGTTTTTCACAGACCTTTAAAGACCTGTAAACTTTGTACCTTCATAAAAAAACACATTAAATCTATTTTTTTAAAAAAATTAAACTTGTTTGGATTAATTAAATAGCAATACATCTCTTTCTGTAAACACAATAGCATCACTTGGTTCTAAATCTGTAATTTACAAAAAAAGCCTAGCAGTATCTGCTCCCTTCATGTGACAGCAACAGGTTTTATGCATAAAATGCTTCTGTATCGGTGTTGAATTATTAAAGAAAAATCTAATGCGATGAAACCCCCTCAGCAATTCAAAACCCCAACTCAGTGCTGGTGCAGTGACTCCAAGTCTTGACATCCCAAATTACAGTCATGAGGCTAAACTCTGATTTAGAGGTTCAAGACCCGCTAGTTAAAATCAGCACAGGATTTTATAAACGGATAGGTTTTCCATTAATTTCTTTCAGAAGTTTTTGATATGCAAATTATTACATGCAATATGACTCACACCATTATGGCAGCAATTCGAGACAGAAATAGAGGCCGTGACCCCAACATCTCCAGTCCCAGCGGTGCAGGATTGAGGCCATCCCAGCTTTAACAATTAGTGTGACATGGCAAAGCGGAGCTGGGGGGGCAAGAAGCAACTTTGAGATTTTGAGTTTAAGACCCAAGTAAGTAAATTATATCCCATACCCAGCAAAAAATAAGCTCAACAACCTATAAAATGTAATCAAGAATGGTGCAAGGGGATTCATTTATTCACTGGTAGCCATCAGAAGGTTTAAGCCTAACTGCCTGCTTTTTTCCATGGACATTCAAGTGCAGTTTTAATTGAAACTGATCTTCCACTACAGATTTCAAATTAATTCTTCTTCCAAGTGTCTCATGCTCCAGACATCCTTGCCTTGCAAAAAACCCTATATCATTAGAGGAGGAAATAGAACACTTTTTCTAAGCTTGCAGGTATTGATTACCTATTCCTTCCATCAAAGCACAATTGCCATTCTGCACTGTATAAATCTCTTCAGCGTTAGACACTTTATAAAGTACTGAGAATTATGTCATTAATCATTTGCAGTTGCACCTGTCTTGCTTTATTGAATTCTTTATTTTTTAGAACTTTAAATAAATGCTTTTATATACAAACATGACACTAAATAAAGACTCTGTTTCACTTAAACGTAGTAAAAAAAAACCCCTCTTCATTCTGTGTGTGACATTTACCCATCTGAAACAGGGTAACTTATGGCTATTTGTATTTAATTTTTCCCAACAGTAAGCATCCTGGCTTTAATCAAATAAAATCTGGAATGAATTTGAATTGGACTTTAAGGGCTGACAAATAATTCAGTTTAAAGTCCAAACAAGTTAAGGGCCCTCACCTGGGATAATAAATAATACACATTTCCATTGAGATCGAGGGATAACCTGCAAGCAAAGGTAAATATGAGACAGCTCCATCCTGGACCAGGAGTATTTGACGCACGAGCAGCACAGAAGCAGGATGGATGGATAACATCTGGTATCCTCAGATAATGAAATCAGAATCCTGCCTCCAGGTAATCGTGCCACTGGGTCCTAGACCCAAGTGCACACTCTGGGGAAGGAGGGCTATGTTCTTCCCCAGGTAAACTAAAGGCACAGCAGCAAGGGAAGGTGGCGACTGGAGAGCACCTGAGTGATGGGATGGGGCTCAGGAAAGCCGTGAGGAAAGGGAATTTGGTCAGAGTGATGCCCTGAGCATCACAGAGAGGAGGCCACTCTCCTGCTCAGGATGCTGCGGAGCCCATCCATCTCCTGGGGTTGGAAACCCGGCAAGCTCATCTTGGGTTGCAGCCTGGTCCCTGGGGACTTGACCGTATCTCTGCCAAAACCAGGGCCAAAAGTGCTGCTGGCTTCCAAGGGGTGGAAGCAGAGGTGGGGGTAGGAACCTGAGCAACACCACGTTCTTACACATAATGTTTCCAACAACACCTAACTCCAGAGATGTTATCATCCACCCTAGCCTGAAATGACTTGATGCTTCCTAGATGGAGTCTGTATTCTTTTGTCATGCAAAATCTTTCTGTCAGTGACTGCAGGATCTTTAATAGATTTTTAATACACAGGCTGCTCTTTAAATAGAACCCAAGATTACTTTTTTCTTCTTTTTACTGTCCAACCAAAACAATGAGCAGTCTTCATTAATGAAAAACCCTTAAAATAATGTGTTCTGCCAAAATCTAATTAAAGCTTGTATAAAAATTTCCACCTAAAAAAAAATCGAATTTATTTATTTCTTTTCTACAATCTTTTGTTTAAAACATCTCTTATTAAAACCACTGGCATTTCCTTGATTTTAATTTATTTTTCAATTAATGGATCAGCTACTCTGATACTGACCAATGTGTAACACATATGCCTCTACACAGCATCCAAATATAGTTCAACAGACACAAGTAATTTTTGAGTAATGTGATTTTGATTATTTCTTTACAACTTGGAAAAGAGGTAGAAATATCAACACTTTTTTTCTTTTTAAATTTCACTTGCTTTTAATGCTTTCACAAAGATCTCACTTTAAATCCCAGGCCTAGCATGCAAAGAACTGGTTTAAATGTTTTACTTTTGCAGGTTTTTTGTTGTTATTGTTAGTTTGGGTTTGGGGTTTTTGTAAAATTCTCAGACAAACCTTTGTCTGTATTTGATGCCTCTGAACTTTTCACTTTTGAATGCAAAAGGTAGCAATGATTGCAAAGCAACCAAACCCCATCAATTCTGCAATTAAAGCAAATTAGCGCAGTTACTTTATGGGGACATCCTATTCCATCACCTTAATACGGGTGACCATCCATCCATGCTTGTGTGCAAAGCAGATTTCTACAGAACCGTAAGGAAAAGGGCACTGCTTATATCTCCTGCCCCCTTCCAGCCTAACTTTGCCCTCACTGCCCCCCGTGCAGACAGCTCTTGCTCCCCACTTGCACATTCAGTTCTGCAAGGCCAACAGAACCTATCCTCATATGAGGACATAGTCTATACCCAGAAGCAGCATGCCCACAGTTCAGGTAAAGTAGCAAAGGCTTTTTTCTTTCTGGGTTGGAAGGATGCAGGACCAGCTCATCCAAAATAGAACTAAAAACCTGCTAGACAGTGGCTTGGTATCCTCTTGGATGGCAGTGACATTTGGTGGTCAAGCGTGTTGGTGATGCCAACCAAACTGGTTGCCTCTAGCATGTACTACAGGCTGCCTTCCTGCTTGAAGCACAAGGAACAATATCCCAAAAGGCAGATTTCACTTGAAAGTCAATGGGGCCAGCCTCTGACACAGGATTTCTGAAAATATCTTGCTGTTTCAGAGGTGTGACAGTACTGTGCCATCCAGGGCAGACAGATATAAAAGGAAAAATTCCAGGCTTCTCTTGTGGCAAAATCCAACCAGTTATCAAGGATGGATGGAATGAAACAGAATTTCCTCTTCAACAAAAACTTCCCAACCTTTGCCTGCCCAGCTCTGGACAGGTAGGACCACACAGGTAAGAACCTCTGTGAGTTTATAGGCTCTGGGTAAATAGGGATGCTCTGCTTGGCATGTTCTGCACTTATGACCTGCTCAACCATTTAGCTGAGCAATGCCAAAGATGTGAATCTGCCTCCGAGTCCCTGTCATACCGGAACTTCTCCATCACGAGCCAGATCTCAAGAAACACTGAAAAGAAATGTCACCACTAGTAAACAAAACCTGTTCCTTTATTCACAGTGAGAAAAAGCAAGGAAGTTTTGCCCCTGTTTAGCTGTAAAGCAATGAATTTGCAGCAGAGGAAGGTGCTGATGCCATGTGACTTGACAGGAGGCAAGACACGTACTGCAGCTCCAGATCAGCCAAAAAAACAGCCTCCCTTACCCTCTTCTCTCACCACCAGTTCCCTCCTACAAAGTAAAAATAAAGAGAACCCCCGTAGGATGAAGACTAAAGACTGCATTTAGATATAAGGCAGAAAAGAATTTTTTGAATGATGTAGCTCTTGCTGAGTGATTTACTATGAGGCTGCATGGGTAAAGGTATAAAAATCCTTGAAAGCCTTGATAAAAATCAGCGGCATCTTTCAGAGGCCTTCCCATTGCAGAGAAAGCAATGAAGTTGTTGAATCATTATATTAGGGCAAAAAGTTGCTCAAATTATACTGTCTTGCTCTAAAATGATGGCAGACCAAACTCAAAGAGATGGAGGAGGAGAGCCCGTAGTGAAAGAGTTCACAGTGCTGCTTGGAACAAAGATTTCAGGATTTCCTACCCTGCGGGAAAGGGCTTTTCATTTTATTATTCTGTCATCACTCTGTTTAACATGAGACACTCACGCTTGCAGAAAATTCCAATTACTGCTTGAAAAATGAGATTGAATACCAATAGCAAGATCCTGAAGAGTTTGCTGAGAACGAAACAGGTCTAAGCATCATCCAGTCTGCAAGCTCAGTCCAGAAGAGTGTACAAGACATGCAAGAATCATATGCAGCCAAAGACAGGTTTTTTGAGAACTAAAAGAAGCTGAAAGAAATTCTCCCCAAGAACAATCTCTGATAAGGGATATCTTAACCAGCAGCTGTTGGAATAAACACAAATACAGGAAGATGGAACAAAAAGGGGCTGGATATAGATAACCTTTGAGTAAGCACTAGCAGCAACATCAGGAGCGCCAACTCCCTTCTGCACTGATGCCACCACACCTACAGAAATGCCCAGCCATGGGGCTGTAGAGGCAAAGCTGATCTTCAAAACCGATTCTGTCAGCAATACTGTCTCACTGCCAAAATGTGGCAGATGCAAAGAAAGGCTTTAAACCATGCTCCTAAATATAAACTATCCTATAATGTCTTCAGCTTTTAAACCTGAACGCAGAGCGAGGTGCATGTTCTCCCTGAATTTTCGTACCCACAGATGCTACAATTGTTCCTGGATTCTTTAATTAAACCTTCTAACCTTCAATTACCTTTGGCAAATTTTTTCTTGCATGTGTTTTCAACACCTCTGTATTCCTTAGTAGATATGTGAACACCTGTATTACAGCCTCACAGGATTTTTTTAATATATATCCCCCCCCTCCAGGACATATACATACCTTCTGCGTCCTAATTTTGTTCTTTAAAAAAAACTATGAAGCTGCCATGAATCTTGTATGAAGCTCCCACTGTACCTATCAACCTGCCAGCGGTGCAAATGTATGATAAATATCCAACACCAGGAAACACCAGGACCTTAAGACAAATGTTGCAGGAAGCTCACAATAAAGTGGAGTAAGTGTAATTACTAAAACAAGCTTTTTCCATAAACATTTCAAGTTTTAGCATTTGTGAGCTGAATAATTTACCACCACACCAAAGTGAAAACAGTACTAAGTTTAGCTGTGCTGGCAAAAGAGTTTGGGGGGTTTTGAAGGGGTGTCTCACATGATAAACTCTGGATAGACATGACTAGTGAGCTATTGAGTTCTGTAATAAATACTTTAAAAAATATTTATATTGAGCACAGAGCACAACAATATCAATGAAATTATGCAGAACCCACTGAGTGGGAGGATAAATTGTGGTATGAAAGGTGCCTGCTGATGGCAACTGATGGAGACAATACACATCCACATCCTCTGTTTCTTACAATTTTCTGCATTTTTAATAAATGTATCTGACATCTCACACCATCCATTTCATAACTGTCTGAGGCCTTTTTAAAACTGCTCACCCCTGAGCTGCGTATAATAAACGAGGTGATAACTTACATTTATAAGGGGAAAACAGGAGATTAATTTATATGAAGACATTGTAAATTAACTTTCTTCTCTTCCTTACTAGTTGAGTAAAGCTCCATGAAGGCTAAGGACAGACATAAAAATAGATTTTTTCCTAAATATAATTTTAAAAAGTATAAATCCTGATGGAAATTACTGAATGAAGATGTATTATGAATCAATGCAGTAGCTCAACGACAGCAGCGTTGCTGGGAGGAAGACATACATTTCAGTAATGTGTGCCTCAGACAGGGCACGGGGCCTTGGACAGGGCATGTCCAGGACCACTTTCTCCATGGAAGTCTTTCCTCTCTCTCATGATCCTTGTTTGCCTTTACAGGGTAACTGCTGTTAAATGATGGACCCCGACAGCAGAAATAAGGGTATTGCTGTAGTGCTTAAAGACAGCAGAAGGGAGAAGGGCTCCATTCTTCCTCATGCACAGCAGCACACAGCTCCTGCCTCAACAAGCTTTCAACTGACTAACGTTAAGAGGTGCAAGCAACCCAGCATGAAGCACCTGCGACCTGAAAACATGCAGCCCTCCTGAGCTAACCTCCCTGATTCTCTGACAACCTCACTTCACCCTCTCTTCTCCAAAGCCTGAGCTGGATAACCCACCAGAAAGGTGATCAAGCTTCCCATGGGACAGAAGAGAAACAAAAATGCCAAATCTCCCAAAGAGCAAAGATAAAAGAAGAAATGAGTCTGGTGTTTTGTGGAATTGAACAGGTGAAGAAGGAGCACAAGCATATATAATGCTGATGTAAACCATGGTCCCATCTGGGCTACCCCAAGGAGAAAGCACAACGTGAATAAAGCTCTGAGAAAATAAAACTGAGGAAACGAGGAAGAAACTGGGCAGGAAACCTCCCCACCCAAGGGTTGTTAGACACAGATGGGCACCTCGGGAGCTTCAATAAGACTTTGCTGAAAGAAGAGGAAGGAAGAGGATCTGAATTTGGCTTGGTGCTAATTAGAGCATCCCTGGCCAACCTCCAGAGCAGGCAGAAGTGAGGAGGCTGAGCAGACAGCTTCCCACCCTGTGCCTCTAACCTTATCCCCTGGTTGCGGGTGATGGTCCCATAAGACCCATGCCAAACAAACTGGGCAGCAGCCTGGGAGCAGCTGCTGAACTAGAATTTTGGTAGAGACACTTCAGGCTGCAGGAGGAATCAGGCAAGAGGAAAATCTGCCACAACAGGTATAGTGGGCTAAGGAATCCATTTATGGGGGTCTTTTGTCTTTAAATCAGAGATCCTGGCTTGTTTGAAGGCTTGACTGAGACCCTGTTGAAGCATCAAAGCTCCTGTGCAGCTGAACCTGCCCAGTGGCTCAGAAATGAACACTGAACGACAGTGACAGTAATAAGCCGTGACATTTAAGTCAGGAAATCTCAAATTCCCATCTTGCTTCTCTGTCTCCTTCCTACCACCAAGAGCAACACGCTCCATTTCACTCTCTTCTTTTACAAAGGGAGAAGTTCACCTGTCTCATCAGAGCATCTGCAAGGACTGCTCAAAACTCAGTGAGAGCCACAGAGATCAAAAGCGAGACTCAACTGCCCCATTCGGGACCTCGGTGCCCGGCTGCCTGCAAACACATTTAGGAACAACACAGTTCCAATTATTTCTCAAAGCATCGCAGACTTGAATCCTACTACCTCTCACATGTACCCTTAATAGCCTTGATCTTACCAAAGAAACTGCTAACGTAAATGATGCCTCACTGTAACTTAATTACCTCCAATTTAGGTGGGTACGGGAACAGAAAGTACCTTTCCTTGATTCCCATCTGTTCCTCATAACTAACCAAAGGAGCCTTCCCCAGAGCTCCGTCTCTGAAAGCCAGCATGAAGAAAAAAAGAAAAGGAGGAGGAAAGAAAGGAAAAAATTGTGTATTTTTATTGAATTTTTGCAGGATGCAGGTTAATAAAACACCCACAGAGAGCACAGAGCAATATAGAAAGGGAATAAAAGGAGGGAGGGCTGATATCAATAAAGCCTATCCAGAGGATAGCGGTGAAGTGAAAGCACTCACAATTTCAAAAGAAACCTGCTACAAAAATGATTTCCACTTGTTGCTTTGGTTCAGGTTTAAAATTTACAAAAAAACAGGAGTGTCCTAAGCAGACTGTGGCTCACAAAACAAAGCCAGGAACATAAAGTTACCTGTTGCTGAAACACGTCACCTTCGGCTTTCCTTGTTGATCTTAGGCTGACCAGGAGATGGCCACCATACTAAGACCTTAGTGTTTCACACTGACTTTGGTATGGTATTTCCTTTTTAGGTGAAAATCAGCTTTTGCACAACTAAGTTCTTAATGGCATCCCTGTTACAACAGCCTTCTCAATCCAGCTGTCCCTTTCGCTAATATGCCCCAGTAAAATAGCTCCCAGGAGAGTTTCTGGGAGATTGCCAGCTTTTACTTAACAACACATCATGAACCCTGGCCTCAACTTCCATTAACATTCAGTCTATGTTTCTACCATTAATTTAAGAGCATCAGGAGTAGGAATAAATGGGAAGACGATAAGCGGCCACAGTCCAGCCTGAGGTGCTCTAGCAGACAGCACTGCTTCTGCAGCGGAAGCACAGAAGACCTGCAACTGTTTTTCTCATTCTTGTTCCATATCTAGTCTTTCCAGTACATTATGCTAAATGGCTCAAACTATTCAAAACCAGCTTTAATTTTCCAATTAGGAAAGTCCAGAGTTTAAAAAAAGAACACAAAAAACCAAACCTAAAACCCAACAGACCCCAACAAACTGAAGTCATGAAAAGGTCCTGATGTTCCTAAGGCAGATCTTACTCCATCACACGCCTCCTGCCTGGACGAGCCTTCCACAGAAGCACGTTAGTGCTAGCAGAGAGAACTAGCAGCGCTGCTTCTCTTGCCCTGCTGTCCCCCGGCCCCGCAGCCTTGCCCGGCCACAGCACAGGCAAAGGCTCTTCCCTCCTGCTGGCACTCCCCTGCGGCAGGTAACCTGCACGCAAACAGCTGAGCAGCTGCTGTGGGGAAAAAACAGCTGCTGCAGAGAGCTGGCAGCAAAGTGACTGCTGTGATGGATAGAGTCAGGGTGAGCATTGCAGGAGATTCACTCCCACAGTACTAGTGGTGCACATTCAAATGCAGAGGGCAAAAAAAAAGGAGGGAAAAAATAACAAAAAAGGGAAAAAAACCTGGTATAAATAGTCTTTCTTCCAGCACTGCATGAACATTTTGTTTAGGGACTGTCACTTTAGGGACGCTCACCCCAGTACGCAGCTTTGAGCCACAGCTTGTCACCAAGATGAATTTTACCCAGGGCAAGGTAAGAGTATCACCTGTCCCTTCACTTCTCAGCCTGCAGCTCACACAGCTGCCCATGTACCACCACCAAGGATGCTCAGGAGCACAGCAGGTGCATTTGCCCACTGTCCCTCATCCCCTCGGCCAGAAGCGAGGAAGGCAGCAGCCACCTTGGAACATGCTTTCCCGTGCTGTCTAGTCACAGCAGCGTTTGGGCAGCCCACGGTGACATATACCATAAAATGGGATCTGGAGTGTATCACTTCACTGTGAAATCTGTAAGTTACAGGATTTATATGGTGTCTGCAGAGCACATTAGAAGATCATCATCATGGTGTCTTTTTGAGACAGACATAATTATTCAGGCTGTTATTCTACCTCACCAGTGCTTTTGAAAAACTATTTAATATTAACAAACCCTCACTAAAAACAATGTTTTGGTTGAGGGACTAATCTTCATATCAGTACACAGCCATACCTGGTCTTATCTACATTACCAATTCCCTGCTGATTGAGCGGATTCATTAACAACACAATCTCTGGCGACTGAAATGAAGTCTCATTCTTCGTATCACCGGTGCCTTGCTGTTTGCTTTTCCTTCACAGTATGCACACAAGTAATTAACTTACTATGCTCCGCTAGCTCCTGACACATTACTTGGCATAGAAAAAAATCACCAGCAGGTAGTTAAGCATGCAAAATATTTTCAGTCAAATGAACTTCATAACAAAGCGCTACTCAGGAGAAGTGCGGCCCTTTCTGATACGATGCTAACGTGCAGCACACTGCCCACACTGACAGGAGCTTCCTGAGCGGTAAGAAGAAAACAAAACAATGTCGTTTTTATCACTTTGGCTCAATATATAGGAAGTTTCTTTAGGGGGAAAAACTGGGAAGAAGTAGAGACATTCACCGAAAGGATGAGCACGGAGATCAACATGAGTGGCCCTTGTCAGTCTGACGTATGAGGACAGACACAAGATCCTTACAATATAGAAGAAAAAAGGGGAACAAACCCAAAGCTAAGAGGACATTCACTTCAATGCAGCACTACTCAGATTCCTGGTGTCTGGAAGTACGTAACAGAAGCACATTTCAACTTTCATGTCAAATAAATAAAAGTAATTTGCTATTTTAAGCCCAGAGCATTTTTAAGCCCAGAGCTCAACGACAGTGCAAACTCTCTAAACAAAACCATACAATTTATTACTCACCCCCCCCCCCCTAAAAACCTCTACCCAAGAACATAGCTTGAAATACACGAGTCATCTCAGTAATGCCAAGAGGTAGAACTGGAGTAAAGTTAATCCTGTCCTTATCTACCTGGAGGATGAAAGGTTATGGTACAAACAGATGGTGAATTACTCAGTGCAGCAGCAGTGCAGGGATACCGGGCTGACCACAGCGCAGGCTGGCAAGATGAAACATGAAGGGTGGGCTTCGCCTGAAGTGACAGGGCCAGCACTGACTTGGATAACACCAGGACTTTCCCTTGGGAATACAAAGACACCAGAGCCTTTGAGGAGCGCTCCTATGAACTGAACATGTTCTAAACTATGACTTAATTACCTTAATAATTTGCTCAGTACCAGAGTATGTGATCTTCATGCCATGCTGGTGCAGTCTGGCTAGTGTACAAAACAACATCACTTGCTCTACACTGTCCTCATCCTTCTTTTAAACCAAGAACAGCCGCAAATCCAAAACATATATAAAAATACTCGAAAAACAGCAGGAACTTGACTAGGGTAAAGACCTATTCACAGTATTACTAATCCCAACTTTGACCTTTTGTGACAAATTCTTGCTCAGTTGTTCTGTGCCCGCGTTGACCTAAAATGGTGGAAGTTGTGATCATTTAAGTTTCCTTCTACACAAGGAAAAATCCTTCTCAAGTCCTGGAAAATGAAACTTTTCTTTTGATCAGTTTTGTCCAGAAAACATTTGTTCCCTTCCCCTTCCAGTGCCACAAGGCATGTACCTCTGCCAAACTCAGTCTGTTGTTTCCACTCATTTGGTCACAGAATTTAGTTCCTCATGTTCCATTACTGCAATCTTTGCTTGTGACAAAAGAAATAGATCTGTGGAGGACAGAATTCACCATGATTTGTGTATATCATTTCCCTCTATTCTTGCACTGCTCTCAACTCGGCTCATTTAAATATAGCTGCTGTCATCGCCATCATGTTCAGTTCACCTGTTATGCAGAACCACACACTCCACCTCCAGCAGAGCAGGTTTTGCCTTGGCTTCAGATTTTCAACTGATTCTCCACCGTACCCCAGGCCTGAAATCCTTATTCATTTACAAGCTACCTGGCCCTTAAACAATATTTTCATTTGCTTGACAAGAATATTAATGGATGGAAGATAAATCAGATTTTTTTATTTCTAATTTCCATCAAAAATTAACAACTTCACTTAATAGCCACTGGCATTCTTGATAGTTACTGAGGTCTGTACAAAGTTCACTACATCAAGGAAAAGCTTGTCATATCTCCAAGAGCATTTGAAACCTGTCATGTTTCACAGGACAGAATCTCAGGTTTTGTTTGGTTTTCCATGCTCACGGTATCGGTAAAAAGTAACAGATTTTCACACCAGAAGAAACAGTTGGATAACACATACTGACAAGATGAGCATGATGAGTCATTACACTTCATAAGGTTGACTCTACAGAGCCTTAAAAACAGTTTTCACCTCGTTCAGAAAGGTGTTCAGCATTGAAGACATCAAGACTTGAGAAGTCACTATTTGTTGGGGTTTTTCTTTGGGGAGCTGATTGTTTTTTAAAGATAGTTTCAGCGTTGAACTGCTCTCCAAGTTTCAACCTGCAGCTTATTTCTAACGCTAGCTCATCAGGGTCCCAGCCCGTCTTTTCTTTGCCTTCTATTTATATATTACAAAGGCCTTCAGGAGATGTTTGTGCTTCACGGAGACACATGCTTCTCCAGAGACCTACCACACCCCCTTGGAGTCTTGATTAATAAATGTGCTAGGGGCTGGACAGCTTTCCTCCTGGAGGAAGGTCATGCACTACCCAGTAAGGAAGCCAGCCCTCCACTACCTTAGTTAGAGGATGTTGCCTGGATCCAAGATGAGCAAAGGAATGATGTCTCATGTAATCACAGACACCTTCCAAAAGCCTAGACTCCTCCTTTCAGCTCTGATGGAACTTGCCAAAGAACTTGAAGCATCCAAAAGTCAGAGGGGGAACAGATAAACAGATCCAGACTAAATACCACTTACAAATATTCACAGAAGTTTTTCTTTTCTTTTAGGTTAACCCTTAAGAGTTTCACGTATAAAAATCCAAATGCCAATTAAGCTCACTGTGGGGGCGAGAATTTTATACTACACTAAGCAATGCTGTCCCCTTGCACTTGTCTGTATTCCTGGGTTATCTATTATCTTACACTGAAGCCAAGAGCTTTTTTGAGGAGCAGAGCGACTTTCTGTTCCTGCTTTGTTCAGAATAAAATACAAAACAGATTTCAATCCATGACCAAAACTTCTTGCCAGTACAAACCTATAGGAATGAGTTCGAGTATTCTGAGTACTACAAGGTAATTGCAGAAGCAGCGTTCAGGAACATGGACCAAAATAAGTAATTAAACACAACATTCCTGATTAGAGAGCATGCCTTCAGTAATTTAATGCCTTTATTAAAGCTGTAGTTAGTGGATTTGAGAGACTGCAGCAGCCTTGGTCTCATGAGAACAAATTATGTCCTGCTTTTTAAACTAGAAAGTTTCTGGACTCTGTGGCTTCAGAGGAAAACCTGAAAACATAAAAGAAAGGTCCAGGAGCCAGAAGGCAAACAAGAACCTTAAAATTACTATCTTTTTTCAATCTCACCCAATTTGTTTTTGGCCAGTCTCATTACTTTTGAGCAACTGATCCTGGCAGTACTCCAGCGCACCAGAGTTTATTGACAAATACCAAACAGAATCTAATGCCAGGGGAAATAACAGAAAGAACCAAAACCATCACTACCAAAACCTGGGCTAATATGCAGAGTCCACACAGGTGCCCAACTGCCAGCTGCCCATCAGTGCTCAGCTCAGCACCACTCCCATCATCTTTATAAGCAAAAGGGAGAAAAAACAGAGTGCTATTTATCTCAGGATGCTGTTATTCTAGATGACACCTATACACATCATACTATCTAGCACAAAAAGAGATGGGTTTTTTTTTAAATATCAGAATTATGTGGATCTGTCCCAGGCCTATTAATAAACATTTCAGAAGAACATAGAGCATTCCTGTTTCTTCTTTGGTTGTGATGCATCCTGCACAAGCACCTGCTCTCAGAAATACACCTTTGGGTGGAGAAGATCGTTTTCTGAGGGACAGAAGCTCATACAAAGAGTAAGATTTTGAAAGGGTGGCTGGACCAATTTTTGTGTTCATTTGTTTAACTCTTGGTGAGTGATACCAGCTGACTTTTGCACAGATAATGTACCTTCTGGTCTCACTGGTCTTATCAGGTTTTCATGTCAGCAAGAAAGCAAGCAGGGCTCATTCTGAAGTAAATTCTGGATGTAACCACTTAAAACTTCACTAATACAGAGAAGCTAGCAAATCAGTAATAGAAGTTTATTAATTTAGTAGTTCCTGAGACAGATCTTACTCTTCTTTACTCACACTCTAGAGTTTACCTCACAGCTCCAGTTTATGCCTTGATGAAGTGGTTTAGAGAAGCTTTACGTTCTATAGCATGCACATCATGTAGCATAATGCTCCTGGTATGATGACTTGCAAAGTAAGCAGTGGATTTATTGCCCTAGACAAGACTCCAAGTTTTACTCACCCAGGGCAGCCAGCACAAACAGCCAAGAGCAAAGCTCACAGCTGAGAGCTCTGCTGTGAGATGTACGGCGCTAACTCACCCGACGATGGTCTGGTACCCAGCTTTAGCTCGCTTGTGTTTGCGACACAGTATCAGTCAGCTAGTGATTAGTTTCCATTTTCAGCATTCA
Organism: Porphyrio hochstetteri; assembly: GCA_020800305.1. Taxonomy (NCBI): domain Eukaryota; kingdom Metazoa; phylum Chordata; class Aves; order Gruiformes; family Rallidae; genus Porphyrio; species Porphyrio hochstetteri. Next base: position 9,772,129 of record CM036916.1, on the reverse strand, counting down.
CATGTTTTTGTGAACATTTCTTTTTATAGGCTCTGATTCAGCAAAGTACTTAAGCACATGCTTTACTTTAAATAGCTGAATAATCCAATGTCTTTTCAGCAAATGTTTAACTTTAATTGTGTGAATAGTTCCAGTTCAAGGGCTCCTCATATCTTGGACACCAAGCTCTCACTTATGTGCTCTATTCACTGCACAGATATAATATTATTCATGGGCTTCACATTACGCATTTACTTAAGTGCTTTGCTAAACAAGGTCCTAAAGCAAATATGCTACAGTCAGAGTTTATTTAATAATGATTCTACAAATTCAGTTCTAAACTGTCAAGCATTTTAAAAAGAAAAAACTAAATAACCATAGCATTTAGTGCAATTTCTTTTACATCTGCACCTTGATCTAGCACTGGCTACAATTGCGGTAACATGGTTCAATAAAGCGTGAGGATTTCCTTCTCCCACCCATTTAGGAGATGTGTTTGCTCCTTGAACTAAATAAAAAAATGTAAATTTAAAAATCCTGGGTTAAAACTACCTCTGCAGAGGCTTTCCCCAGAGCCCACGAGTGACATGGAGCTGTGCTGCTGCGGGGGCTGCAGCCCCTGCCATGTCAGGAAGAGGAAGGGGCCCCGTCAGAGAACTTGCCTCTCCAGTTACAGTATCCCCAGTCCCACCACGCATTTCAGTCTCCAAATAATAAGCTTTGATTACAAAAATATGACCAGAGTGTTCTGAGGGTCTTTTCACACGACTTTTTTGTTCTCAGTCAGAAGGAAATACTTGAGACAGACTTTCGAGTTCCTCTCCCATAACCACTGCTGCATTTTTACAGGGAAGCTGATGAATTTTCCTCTCATTAGAAGACTGCAGCAGCTGTGGCTTTAAGAAAAACACCAAATACTGCAAGACTAACAATAAAACTACCAGACCTGGCAGTGCTGCCTTACCCCTTTGGGCCATTTCCATTCCGAGCAGCTCCCTACCGAACCGCGCAATGCGGGGCCCCTTCCCAGTTAGTAAGCTACTGCTTCAGATGTTTCAAAATGCAGTGGTTTAAATTATTAGAAGGCAGCATGCCAAAAAGAAAAAAGAAGAGAAAAAAAGGGCTGCCAAAAGCACAACTTTCTGAAAAGCCAGCTCTCTAAATTTGTTAGATAAAAAGGCAAAGACTGAAATTCACACTTTACAGGCATCTGCTCCCAGAGTGAAACACCTCTCCCTTTCCTGGCATCAAGTCCCATGTCCCAGATGAAAGCCCATGCCCCGGGCCTGCAGGTAAAGGAAGTTTATCTTCTAACCTGGCCGGAGAAGCCAAATTAAAGTGGGTAAAAAGTGCAAACAGAACCAGATGCACCTGAGAAAAGAAAGAAAATAAATTCGCCTTGAAAGATAAAAGGATTAAGCTTTTCTGACCAGTAGCTGTAAAACGTGTAATGAATTTAGACGTTTCTTTTCCAAAGGAAGCAAGCTATTTAATGAGATAAGTGTTATTAAGATAGAGCAGAATAACTATAATGTAGAAAACTGCTCATTAGTTGGGACTTAATTGCTCTTATAGTTGGCGAGGAAGCAGTAATTACTACACCCAAAAAAAGATCTATATTTGGAGATTATTTGTTTTTGTGTATGGAACAAGAATACTACTTCAATATTAACCCAAAATTTAGCCAGAATATGTCCGGTGTCATCCCTTCAGAACTGAGCACTGACAAGTATAAAACTCTCTGGAAAGGAAAAACGAATTATCGATTATAGCAAGGAGTGTAATTGTAGTTTGTTCTGAAACAGGACTTTGATACATTTATAGGGTTTTATTCTCAGAGGTCTTGCTGTTTGCCTGGTTTGTTTATAAATATTTACCATGCACTATCTTCATAAAATAATTATTATTCAATGTGCACAGTAAAGAGAAGACATTAGAGATCTGGCTGTTTGTTTTTCCATTCTAATCTGTATGACAATATTTTGATTCGGTTTTAACACGCCAGTCCTCACAGCTGAACGTCCTGCACTGCCTCTGCCAGGTTACACACACAAACATTTACAGAAGCGCTCTGTGCTCGTGTGGCTGCTCACCTGACAGAGCTCAGAGGATCATGCTCATGCAGGGATCCCTGCTGCAGTTCACTGATGCTGGGAGGAGAGTTGATGTTCTAGTAATTTTGGTGATACAGGAGATACCAGCGCCTGCCACGCTGTCATTCCCTACAAAGCACTCAGTAATTCTGTACAGGGGCATTTAAAGAGTCATTTAAAAGGCAGCTTCTAACTGATGTACAAATTAAATCTGTGTGCAAGTGTTAAGCAAGGAAAGGTGCCGCCTGCAATGCTCCCACAAGCAGCTCCACCAGTGTTGAGGATGAAGAGCCCATTGATCCTGTGCTAACAGGGCTTTGATGCCAGATTCACGTGGTGCAAGATGCTTTCAAGCCAAGAAGAACCTCATGCTTTGGAATAGGCAACGGTCTGCACTTGACAAGGAATACATAGGTCTGCCTTGCCCTGCAGATCTGCTAAGGTTTTGGTAAGCACTACATACTGAACCTCTTTCAAGCGAGCGGAACTCTTCCTCAGAAGCTGCAAGCTTCCTTCACAGGCATTTCACAGACATAAAGCTTAAAAAGCACGGCCCTATCCCACTCCTGTCCCAAACAGCATCCAACTTCACTAATGCTAAAACAATAGAAGGAAAATTTCTTTGGATTTATCATCACTATCTGGTTGGGATCAGCAGCACCCAGATAAAGTACAACCAATTTGGTGATATATGTATCACCTCATTCGCTCATAAATCAATGTTATAAAACAAGTACTGGCAGGACAGCCAAGGTTAGAAACAATAAAAGAATTTTAGGCCAATTTTTATTTAATTTGATTGTATTTCAAGATAATGATACCCCTTTTAACTATGGGAAACATGCTCCATCTGTTCTCCAGAGCCTCTGTGGGCTTGCAATTTCCTTCCATGTGCAATTCCAGATGTTAGCCAGGACCCTGAAAGGCCCCTACAGCCCAGGTTCCTTGTTCTTGCTCCCTCAACACCGCAGGGGAAGACTACAACAGTGATGAAGACTGCATAAAGCCCCAAGCACCACACCAAAGATTTAGATGAGATTTTTAGCAGCACAGAGCACCTTCTGCAAATCCTCATTTGGCACGAGCTGAGATTAGCACCATTCTGGTGCTCTGAACCCCAGGGACCAGGGCAGGGTCTTCAAAATGCCAGAGCACCAAGCCCAGATCTACAGCAGCACTCTGTCCTCCTTGCAGCTGCAACCAGAATAAGCATACAGACACAGCCCAGGGCTTTTCCCTAGATAGAAATACAGAAATGGATTTTATGGGAGCCTGGAACTCATGCGAGCAGGATCTCCCTGAGAGCCTTTGGTAAGTGACACCACACAGGTACTTGGGTTTTTTGGTTTGGTTTTTTTTAATTAATAAAAATATGCACAAGGTTTTAAAAAAAAGGGTTCAAGAAATATTAAATGCTGGAAATATCCAGATATATGGAAATGCACAAAATACTATACACACCTTAAAAACTATTAAAATATTTTTAACATAGCTTTTGAAATCTCTCCAATTAAAAAAGTTAATATCAAAGCTCTGATGTGCAGAACTATCAATTGTAATTGGAAGATGATTCCGTGATAATCACTAATCCCCTACTAGTGCTTGGGTAAACTTAAGGGAAGAATACTCCAAAGGAAAAGGTAACTGCAGGGTAATTCACTATTCTGTTTTTACAAAGTAGGAAGCTTTCCTAGCTATGTTCAGCATTCAAACTTGCATATAAATAATTTCCAGTCCAAGCAGATTCTTTATACTGCTTTCAACCTCATATTGCTTGCATAAATCATATTTATTCTTTTATATGTATAGAGGGTTTTTTTTACAGAACCACCATTAATAGCATAGCAGATCAAATATTATTCCAAATTTAAATAAAATCTGTTCATGATTATGGTCATTAGCTAATGGTTTTATTTTCCTTTGGGACCATAATAAACATTAAAATTCAATTTATTTAACATTTACTTCTCATAAAAAAAAAAAAAGAAAAGAAAAGAGAAAGCATCATTTCCTTGCTACAAACAAGAAACTCTTGGGGTCACAAAACTCATGAGAAGCAGGTTTAAAAAAAATAATAAATCAACACAACCCCCCAAACCAAACCCACTTTAGAAGACTAATGAGGTACTGAAGAAAGGATGTAAATATACTCAGGAGCTCCTAGACGGGCTACGTGCCTAATCCTGCAGCCGCTAATTTCCCTAGCACTGCAAATGCTGTAATGCCCGTGGTTTTCAACCGTTTTGATTTGTACACTGCAAAACATCTCCCAGAGGGGTACAGATCCCAGCAACTGTGAACTTAAACCCATTGATAATCAGTTTTCTTTTCTTAGATACCATTCACGGACACATGATAAAAACCCCATGGATGCTTGAGGGTGCTACATCCCCAAACATCTGTGCGTGTCCAGTACCCCCAAACACCCGTGACAGACACCAGCACACACAACTGTTCTTATGATGATCATAATTTCTTTGATATATTTGCATGACTTAATCAAACTCTGGTAAATGCATTTTTTTCCCCTAAATTGATTTTCTTTCCAGAGCTCCCTTTGTCAGCTGATCTGATAAGTGCTAGAGGGCTGCACATCTCTCTGGCTGGTGCTCCCCTGTGTATTCATTCTTTTCACAGGTTCCCCTGCAAGACTACCATGATTTCACTGATTATTTTTCAGTAGACACTTTCTTAGACTACTTATAAACATACTGACCTAATTGCTTTTAATTATTCCAGTGGAGTCTGCTTTTACAGTGGCTATTTGCTTCCAAACAAAAGGAGAAATACTACTGTGAGAAGCATTGAAAAATCCATAGCCTGGGCTTCTCTCTGAAGCCTAAATCAATCAGAAGTTTAATGCACATTGTAAATGTTTATGTGCGTGTGTATTGTGCATGTATGCATGCATTATATAGGCCTATTTTACATCTATACCCATCTGTATATCACATAAGCCAAATGGGGCTAAGAAGGTAACAAACGCATTTAACTCTCAGTTTCAGAGACTCCGTGTTTCAGTGTCTTCTTAACAGCTTTTTATGAAGGACCCAAGCAAATCTGGTGTTTTCACTACCTTTCCTAGCACGTATTTAGAAACTTGTTTAAATCTTAGCAATCCATCCAGCTTGTTAGCATTTACATATAAATTCCTTGTGCATTACCCATATTAACAATGCTTCTTGAAATAGATGAAAAGTAGAGCTAGCGAGAAAGCCCATCACACTACATCCACCCTTTTAGCTGCCACGAAATCTGCAAAACATCTCCCATGAACAGCAGGATGGGTTGGACTGTTAACCTAAGCAAACAGCTTTACAAGAAACAGATCACCAGCAAAGTGAAGACGATATGCAGTTGAACAGGGAGATCCACAAGGGATAAAACTGGGAAGAGATGATACACAGAAATCTCAGTTTATTTGGAGCTAAATAAGAATCATAAAATCACAGAATCGTAGGGGTTGGAAGGGACCTCAAGAGATCATCAAGTCCAATCCCAAAGAACTTTTTTTTTTCCTTGACTGAAGTTTTAAACCCCAAATAGTAAAGGGGAAAAAAAAAAAAAGGATGAACCAAAATAAAGTAAGTGGAAAAGTGAAAGTGATAGCAGATGGTAGGGGTACCACATAAGTTCCTGCTACCACCTCATTTTGCCTCCAAAGACTGCGCAGCATATACAAGACCAGAAGATCTAAAGAGAAAATTCCTGTGCCGATAGCAGCTTGCTGCCCAGAAGACAGCAGTACGCTGAAAGCAAGCCTAAGCTTCCTTCAGACTTTGTATTCAAATACCAAAGGAAAATTTGTATTATCCATCAGTAGAAATAAGGTCAGTTTTGAGAACCTTTTTCAGCCATGGTTTCCTGAAATGAGCAGCTTGTGTGTTAATCTTACCATTCCGTTTAATATTTTTCAGCAAGGAAAAAAAGAGAGGCAGAACACAGCATTTCAATTAAAACAAACAAATCGTAACAAAACACCACCCACAAGATGTCTGTGAAACTGTCCCTCCTGGTATGGAATAAGATGAGGCTGGAACAACCTGCTAGCTAAGGTTTTCCAAATATATATATATTTTTAATTGTCTTACAAAGTAGTTTGCTCGCAACAAAGCAAATTCTTATCTTGACAATTACTAAAACGTTTTCATAGCAATTTAATTCTTAAATAATATTGTTCTGGTAAGAATCTTCTATTAAACTTGCAAATAACTATTTCAGCACAAGCCAGTATTGGCAGGTTGGCTATCCCCTTAGTGTGCCACTCCGAGCAGCTGGATTATTCCTGGCACATAACTTGACGTCTTGGAAGGCATTTCCTGAAGCTCAACCAATGTGATTCCACACACTTATCATTCAGAAGTCCTGTGGGAGGGGGTTTTGCTGTCTGTACACACTGAGAGCTTGTACCTAGCCACCTGGACAGCTCTGTTAAGTGGTAAGGGGAGGGTTCATACCTCCAAGCACCTATAGTGAAGGGATTTCTTGGAAAGTCACCTGCTGAAAGCTTTGCCAGGTCCTTAAACTGGGGACTGATCACAGCCTGACCCAAATCCATTCACTCACTATGCAATCCCACAACACTTGAAACATAACCAGTTTTTCAGCAGTCGTTCACTGCAGGTCTTTGCCCCAGTCTTTAATTCTAGTGTCTGACGTGATGCAACATCAACTGAATAGAAAAAAATCAGGACTTGCACTGCAGGAGCATAATTCACATTTAAGATGCAAAATGTGCTCTCATTATCACATCTTTTGGGTCTCAAGCCTTTCATAACTGGTATTATTGTGCTATTGATCACTGCCCAGCACTGTAATATATAGCGATCCTTCAGGTTTGAAGAAAGGTATGTGCCAGTCAGGTTTATGAAGCCTATAAACTTTTACTGTGCTTGTAGCATAACCAAAAAGAAAGAAAAAAAAAGGCATCCATAAATTTAATTATTTCTGGCTTCTGTTCTTGGAGACATCTCTCCAGGGCACAATCTAAAATTATTGAATACCACTTGGTTTCCTGGATCAAGGTGATGCAGGTTTTTTTTTTTTTCAGAACCTCGATGGCAATTAATGGAATAATTTCCTCCCATGCACGGGCCTTTCCTAAACACGTCGCTGTTATTCCCTGACCTCAGTGCGAACAGGCAGACTCGGAGGTGGAAAGAAATGCCAGCAAATTCTGCAGGGCTGCTTCGCCATGGCTGGCTCTCAGCACCATCCCCTGCCTCCGCTGAGCCACTGGCAGGTGGTGACTGATGCCTCAGTCCAGGCAGTTCTTGCATCTCTCCTTCTAACACGGAACAGATGGTTCCCTTTAACTGAAATACTTCCACCCTGCTCCCAAAACCACCTCCCCCCCTGATCCGCAATTAGAAACAAGGGATTGCTGAATCCCTCTATCCCACACTGGCCACTGTTCACTTGGAATTTCTTTCTTCCCTTTTAAATGTTTCTTTATTTTCATCAGCCAATAAGGGTAGAAGGATTTGCCACGGCTGCACACGTTAGTCTCTTGGGTTTGCTTATATACAGAGTTTATTTGCTTAAAAAGGCCAGTTTGAACTGGACTCCAACAAATGTGATTCCAACTAGTCTACTCTGCAGGGTATTTTCAGCTAAAAATACCCCTAAACAAACACAGCCTCCCCCCACTCAAAATTTTAGAAGCTAACAAATTTGCTTTGACCAGCCTTGAAGTAAATGTTTCATTTTTTGGTTTGAAAAAAACAACTTACTTTTGTAGTGAGCTACATCATAGAAAAGGATTAAGAATGCCCTTTAAAGGAGTATTTAGTTCGGCTGAAAACTTTTTGGTTTGTTTTATGTTTCAGCATGAATAGATGGTAGTCTTCTTTCAGGATTGATCCAATACATTTCCCACCTCCAACCTCCTCTCCCTTATTTTCCTGTTTGGGCACGGTCTCAAGAAATGAATTACTGACACAGCTACCCAGGGAAGAGATAATCCCAGCTGTAAAAATTTAGTCTAAAGACACAGCCAGATAAAAGATTAGGGATCATCATTCAAAAAACAACCCAACAGGCATTATGAGGAACTTGCACAGCTTTGCTACACGGATTACAACAGATTCATTTTAAACAGCCTTAGTATTTAAAAAAAGAAAAAAAATCATTTGGAAAACATCCATTAAAGTCAGGGATTAGGGAGGGAAAGCAAAGTAGGAGACCACACATTTGTTGCACAGAAGACACAGCTGACACGGTCCCCGTGGGCTGTGCACTTCCTTCCCATCCACTGGACTGCAGCCTTCTCCCATCAGTTACAAGAGAGCCAGAGCCTTTTCCCCTCATCCCAGGAGTCCCAGCAGCAAAAACCTACAGGTTTACACCGTGACAACTCAATAGAAGAAGAGGGTATCAAGTAACAACCAGATATACCAGATTTACAGCAACTAACAACTGCAAAATCGCCACTAGCTGGAAAGTTCCCTGTGTGTTTGGATTTCCAGTGAAACTTAAATCACAGTTTCCAATAAAAAACCCCAAACATTAATTCTGGCACACTTCTAAGTCTTTTGGTTCCTCGGCAACATCACCAATAGTCTAATCTCATTTCCTTAGAAATAATCATTGGGCTATTTAAATATTAACTAGAGGAAAATATTAACACACTATTTATGAAACAGACAAAACTGATCCCACACCCAGTAAAGCTTCCTGTCCCTAAGCAATCCTAAACCTTATTACACCCACATCAGGGCTCTGAATTCTCAGAAATACACCCAGAGGGCAGTTACAAGACCCAGCAGGGCTCATTTGATATCGGGGTACTGTAAGAAACGTGGCCCCATTTGTCCCTCCTCCCAGTCCCTGGACATTTGCTGCTGCAATGACAGAAACCCTGTACGTGTTTCCTGCCCTCCCAAATTCAGAGTGGCATCTGCAGTCCCTAGTACCAGGGAAGATCTTTGACATTCTATTGCATCGGAAGTCTCATCATGTGAAATCCTTTTACAACATCAGATTCTGATTCTCACATAAGCTCCTGAGGTATTTTTGCAGATTAATTGAAACTGAATAAATTTCCTTGACATTTTAAGCCCAGGTACTTCACGTGGCAGTTTGCCATCGCCGCCAGCTCAGCAGAGCACAGCTAAGCTTCCCACCAGTGGTCAGTCAAGGTCTCCAGCCTGGCTGAAGGCTCCTATTTAAGATTCGCCATACAGGGAGAGGCTGCAAGAGCAGCACTGCTCTTCGTACAGCTGTGATGCTGCTGTCCTCCTTTGAAAAAGAACAAGAAAGTATGAGGCACAGGATGAGCAGTGGCAGCCTGCACACCAGGTAGACATCTGGAAGGGAGCCAGAAGCCTCCGGCAGAAAGGGAACCTTTCATGCTGGGAGGGAGCACCTGGGAAGGCAACATTAGCATGCAGAAGAAGCTGGATGATTCCAGAATGAAATCCCAGTCTGGTGGGATAAGGTCTGTTTGGGTAGGGAAGAGGCACTACCCAGAATGGGGGAGAATGCTCACCCTTGGCAGGAAGGGTGACTCTAAGGGGATTCTTCTTTGCTCTTCCAGTTACATGGGGTAAAACACAAGACACCCAGCCCCCACTTCTACCTCCCTGCTTTACCCCCAAACACATTTGACCCAGAAAAGGTGATGTTCAGTGTTTGTCATTCCTTTGGGAGCTGCATTATTACCTGAACTTTTCAGTCTTTTCCTGCTTACTCTCTAGCAAATATCATCTCTCCCATATTACTGCGTAACATTTTTCACTCTCACATAAGTGGCAAAATACTGTCAGGTTTAGCTTTGAAGATGGGACATAAGGACCTTTCTCACAACATAAATACCATGAGGAATTCTCCCTGAGAAGCTTCTGAGATGAACTGTCTATGGTCCAAAGCAAGAAGTGTTACCTGACAACAGCGCAACTTGTATTTGCACATGTTTGGTAGGAAGAGGGAAGGAAACCCCCATCCAGACACAAACAGTATCTATTTTTGGCTTACAATTTTCCAAGTAATAACTGCTCAATGCCAACATTACCAGTACATGCTGGTATAAACAACAGCTGCCTCAACCAGAGGCAGGTTCATAGCACAAGAAAACCACATGGTCCAGTGTATCGGGATAGCACTTCATATTTCAGAGGTTCAAAGGCTCACATAAAACATCCACAAAAATTTCACACCAGCAGTCCCTATGAGAACTAGGGAGTTTTTTTCCACACTGGAGGTCATCTCTGACTTACTTTCAAGGTCTTACAAGACCAAAAGGGTGTGCACACAGAGCATCATGTAGTATTAAGGCTCAGACCTTCCAAAAAACTCACAGTCTTAGTGCTAGAAAGCAGATACACCCCAGGCTTGAACATCTATGCATTTGTAGGTTTGGAGGAGTTAAAAAAACCCCAACTGTATCACCTTCTAAAAAGTATTGAAGATGCAGGAGAGGAGGGAAGGATGGGGACAGGAATGCTGGGTTTTGTTTCCGTGGCTCCACCTTGCTCATCAGGCACATTCCAGCCAGTGCATCTTTCTCTCCCGAGCGAAATCTGTTTCTACAATTTTGCCAGAACATTTATATATGGCAGTGGCCAGCTGGCTGCTTGGAGAGCCATGTGTCAGTGGTCCTGGCGAATGCTTAATGTGTGATATGGATCTGCACAAACTGCAAGCACTTGGTTTGCAAACATTCCTGTTTTATGCATTTACAAAGCAGCTAGCAAAAGGAGAGGCTTCTGAAGCAAAGTCATGCAACATGGCAGACAGCTTATATATTAAGGCAATTACAGGAAGTTGTCCCTTCCCCCAGCATGTTGTGCCCTCATGGGCTGCAGTCAGCCTCTCCTGTGTCTCCCTACAAAATGCCATCACTCCTCATTTCCACAGATGGAAGAATTCAACACCAAAGTTTCTCCAAGAAAACAAGATGTGGGAACTCTCTGCAGCCTCTCTCCATCCCTCTGGAGGCCAGGAGGAGCAGTGCCAGCAGGCATGACCAGATAGCAGTATTCTCCCCAGCTGATGGCACCCTGGCTCTGGGGATGCTGCTAGAGATGTGTCTGATGAAGCCAACATCCACTTGTAGAGGGCTCACAGCAAGTCAGTCTACACGATTTTGGGAATCAAAAGGGGAAGCTGTAGAGCAGGACAGAGGCATGATTTGTGTCGATGTATTTTTGGGCTACTGACTGTACCATTCCAGAGCAGATGTTAGAAATGCATCAGGTGATGTGGGCTTTACAGGGGAAAAAAGCAAAAGCTGACTATACTGACAGAGTTCTGCAGCTATATTCCCCATGTATATAAAAAGTGCTCAGGAAGTTTAAGACAAGCCATCCATTTAGGGATTTGTTAATGCATCATCCCATGTGGTCTGTAGGCCTGTTTACAAGAATATATATGGCTTATTGACTAATGTCAGGCAAAATAGACTTCCCACCCTAGATTAAGTTTATCACAATCTCTGCAATCAGTCCAGCGAGCAAAAGCACAGGTGATAGATGAGCCTGCCACAGTCTCCCAAATGCCAGCAGATACCAACCGACAAGGGGAAGTAATTCCAAGCTAAGGAACCGACCCTCCTCCTTACACACAGCCAAGGGGCCTCCTGCTGATTTCCTCCACCCTGACAGCCTGAGGCCCCAGAAGTAGAATCGCCCGCCAGGCTCCAAACTACAAAGGCCACCACAGATCAGTATCAAAGCCATGACTTGTCCTGGAGACAAAAAGGAGGCTGGTCTCCAAACCACTGCCAGGACAGGCTCTTACAGCTGCAAACAGCTGCCCAGCCATCACTTCTGGGGGCTAGGTGTTTCCAATTAGAGATTAATTTGGCACATATCTTGAGCGGAAGTGGGTAAGGGCAGGCTGGAACAAAATAAAGCTTCTCCCTTTCCCCACAAGTAGAATCAGCTGACTTTAACATTTCAAAACAAAGTGATTTTAATACTTCAGGTCAAAATTATGTATTAATTATAAAAGCATAAGGAAATCACAGTGCAAAATTGAAGTCAGAAGTTTTAGTTTGTCCCAAACTTTGCAGCCCAAATCAAAGTTTCTGCAATCTGTGCACCAGAGTTCATGTCTGTTCCTCAGTATTTCCAACATAAGAATCCTGGTGACAGTTCCACTGAAACGCATCGCTGTTACCAAATCCACCATAAAAATCAAGTCAAATCTAAACCGTGAGAACCTGACAGTAACTGCATGGACATGGACAAGCAGCTCCTATAAACCTACCTGTCTGGAGAAGGACACAGAACACTGTACTAGACGTCACATCAAAATTAATCTTGATTTAAACAGGAAACCAATATGGGATAGCGAGTAGTGTCCTCTGGGTTATCATTAAGTACTTGCTGAAAGAATCTGTTTTTCCTCAAAATTAAGATCAAGGATTCCTTTTTCTTTCATTACATTGCCTGAAAGCTTCTTAGTAGCATCAGCAGTTTGTAAAGATAAAAAAACCCTGTTTAATCTGTAATTACAATGGGTTTAGGAGCTGCTAATAAATACATAAGGAAGCTTGGAAGAGGAACACTCACTTATTCAAAGCCACTCGTGCCACAAAGGTCAATTCTGTACATACTTGTCAGCCACCTGACCAAACGGATTTGTCCCAATTCAATTCTTAGACAGAAAATGCTATCCATTGAAACTCTTCTAAAAATCCAGCTACAAAGGAAGATTTGGAAGGCAAGAGTGTCTATTGTCAAGGTGGGATTTTAGTCTCAAATCTAAACATTTCATTGTTCCTACGTTACAGTTGCAGAAAATTCTGGCCGATACCACTACAAAAGTCAATCTGATAAACACGTTCAGCAGTAAATCCAGCTGTAGTCCCAAGAGGAGCTGTAATTCATGATGTTTATGAGTTGTATCTATTATGTGACATTCTCAAAGCTGAAAGTGTAAATACATGCAGAAAACCCAAAAGGAGGCTCTGGTAGATTAAAAATGACATTCAGCAACACAGAAGATGGGTCGTTAGAACTGGGAAAAATACAAGAATGAGCTACATAATAAAACAGATCAACAACGGTGACACAGGCAGTGGGGATTACAGCTGTCTGCTCTGCCTCTGCTACTACATCTGGTTACTGCTATGTGCCCTATGGAGGAGAACGGGGGAAAAAAAAGTCTCCATCTGATATGACTGCTCTGCCTGTTTAAGACTCAAAAGCTCCACTGAAAGCTTTCACAAAGCTGAAGGGAGCATGATTTATACAGAGCTACAAGCCTTTTACAGTCCATTTTGAGCAGAATGGACGTCAGTGCTACCTGTCTTTCAAGAATAGTGTTTCCTATTTTATTTACATTTGCTCTTCATTATGCTTTTAGAGTAACTCACCACCAACCCAGCCAATCAATTCAAACTATTTTGCAAGCATTTCAAGTCATTTCTTAGCATCAACCCATAGGCACTTGCTTCTACGTAATTATAATCATTTCTCTGCAGAGATTTTCTTCATTCAAGTGGCTTTGCCAAGCAACAAGAAACAAAAGAATAACCATGTCTAAAAATAGGTAGGAAAAAATGTAGGAATCCCATAACTATATTGAACAGGGTCATCAGGAAGAGAGCAGGGGATAAATGTGTCTCCATATGCCCTTTATGTCTTTTTTCAAAAATAGTGTCATTCAATGTTTGATAGGTATGGCTCTATATTATAGCTTAAACTTACTTAAAAAGAAAAATCCAGTATTTTAAACTCTTCTTGGGAGATTGGAAATTATCTGGCTAGTTGTTGCTTTTTGTCATCCTTCTGTTGCAGAAGCAAATTTAACTATTTCATTTAAGAAAAAAGAATAATACCACATCCTTACACAAAGTTCCTCACACATAAAGGCATTAAAATTTTGCCCTGTTCAGGTATTGATCTCAGATGTGAGCTCTTCCCTTCATTTCAGCAGATAAGGTGGCACTGCACCCGAATTAACCTGTCTATTGAGAGGGTCACAGCTCCAGACCTGCTGCTCTCACACCTGACCAAGACACTAAAATCCAAAGACCGGGATTTTAGCAACATAAGCTCAGAAAAAGGGGACTCAGAAGAAAGCTGCACACCTTGAATCCCAACGATCTCCCAATGGTAATAAGATAATTATTCTTCAACTCAAGAAATGTGAGTTCCCAGCTGCCCCCTGATAATTTCAAACCCAATGTTTTTCTTAAAAGAGACACTATTTCCTCACCAGGAGCTCCCATCTCTTTACCACTTGCACATTTATTTGAGACTGATCGAATCAAAAATCTTGTAAACTTCTGGCAGCACCCAGTATCACACAGCACCAGCCTTGTCACTAGTTTTAGGGCTGCCTTAAAATAAAAAGCAATCTGAGCATTTCTTAAAACCAAACATCCTCCCCCCACCCAATGTGTTGATGTGGTCACTAAATCCCGCTGGGTAATCTCCAGAATCCATCTGTTCCTTTTCATTCGCATCCTGAGAAGCCTCCCATAGCCCCTGATTATTTCTCAGCTTGTCTGAAGAAGTCTTCTGGCTTCCCAGACACTTGCTTCAGCCCCCTCTCCCCAGAGGTTTGCTGAAAAAGGCAGCTGCAAAGATTATCCACTCCAATGCTGTGCCCAGGCTCTCTTTAAATCCCTTGAAGGAGGAGACATTTTCTCTAAAGGGAAAAATGTTTTAATAGAGGCGAACAAATGTCCTTCAAGAATGAGTTTCTTCTCAGTTTGATCCTGGAAGCAAGACCCAGCTACAGATACCTTTTAGGCAAGCATCTCTGAGAGCATGGCTAAGAGAAGCACGAATTAGAGCCCCACACTGACCACTTCCAGACTCTCCACCATCAAGGAGGACCACGCTGGCAGTAAGGCACTACATTACCGAGCTGCACACATTAACAGGCTGTGAGATACTAGGAGCATTCACCAAAGGTCACCATCTAATAGCAGATGTAAGCATAAAAAGGATGACATTTTCCTAATGACCACAAAGCAGCTAAAATTACAGGAACGCGTATCTTCTTTTTCAGGTCAATACAGCCAACATGTCTGTACATTTAATGTATCAAACACAGCTGCACAAAACACCCTGAATGCTTCTCATTTAACTTGAGGGATGTTAAAAGTGGTGGAGGAAAAAAAACATACCTCTATTACTGGTGTTGTTGCATAAAATCAAAACACAAGAACCAAAGTCCCAGGAGACTTGTGATTTAATTGTTCAGTTGTATTTTGTTATTGCTTTAGTTGCAACTTGAAGTCCACAGGACTACGACCATCATACTCTTCACAGATTCCCACCAGCCCCCAACATGCTCCTGCACTGATCAAAGGTACCAACACTGAGCAGTGAACAGCAGTCCACAGAAGGCTTTGTGTTTGCTTACAATTTCAACATTACTGCTGCTCAAGTTTAATTCCAAGATTTATGGGGATGCCAAAGGGTTAACTTTGCTTGAAATTTTCCTATTTATTGTCATTCACTTCAAATAAGGCAAGTACTGAAGGAATTTATGATGCCCAAACCTGACAGTCACTGACTGGCTAACAAATCTTTCCTTCTGTTTTCAAAATAGGTTTGTGTTAATCTCTCAGGTCACTATCAAAGACAGTTTAGCATCTAATTTATCACCTTTTGGGCAGAGATCCATGCTGAAAAATTCACATCCAAACTGTAATTTGGTTCAGTTAATGATCTTTTCTCAGAGGAACTGGACAAAAACACATGGAAATGGAATAAGCTACTCACTTTTCAACTAAATGTTTGGTCTATGTCTTGGGAAATAAATTTAGGATGAACAAGCTGAATTTAGTCAATAGATTAAAAAAAAAAAAGAGTATTGGAGTACTGTTATAAATCAGTTGTCCTCCTTTCACAAGCCACATAGCAGTATTTCTCCTTTTTTAACAGAACATTGTGTCCAACAATGGAAAAAAAAGCCCTTGAAGAAATTGGAGATTCAAACAAGATTAGTGCTATTAAAAAAAAAGCTCTTCACGCACTATAAACATTTGACATATTTAGGCACCTAGATACAGTAATCAGAAATGTCAGGTTAAACAAGAAAAGCATAAAGGCAAAAATAGTTTAAAATGTGTACATCAATGTATACTGGCTTTCATTATAGTGGCAATCAATCACAGATTTTTGGTAGAACTATGACATTCTATTATGTCTTGAAAATATCATGGTATGGTTGACACCTTTACAGAAACACAAAGCTTGAAACATATATGGCATTTTAGCAGTGTTTCTTTCTCTCCTTTTTTTTCCTTCCCTTTTCTCCCTGAGAAGTGCCAGTGCCCGTGTAACAATTCCCAAGTGACACAAGCCAGTGTCACACATCCTGCTGAACTTCTCCCATGGGCTTTAGTGGGTGCTGGATGAGGACAGAAAGAGAGTATCAAAGCCCTTGACATTCCTGACTGGTTACTTATTTCCCTGTGATCAGTGCCCTGAGTGACTGTTTCTAGCCCTGATGAAAACTCATTTGTGAAATCCAGCATTAATTTGTTTATTCACTTTGTACCTCAAAGTGAGCTTCAAAATTTAACCCTGCTCTCCTGCCAGCCTTAGAAACATCCCAAAGTGGTAAAGTCCTCCAATACATTGGAACATTTAAAGATGTTCTGGGTCACATGTCCTCTTGCTTCTCAGTAATGCTCCTGCTCTTAATCATTATGCCCTGTGCTTTGCCAGCATCATCAGCAATTAAAGATACTGAGCACAGCTGTAGGATACAGCCCCAAGGACCTCCCAAGTGAGAAGCATGTGCTGCAGATGAAGGCTCTGGGATTACACCTTGCTGCAACTGCACACATCACCATTAGAATGAAAAGAAACTGGAAAAATAAAAATAATGCTGCTATTTTGCTTTGACACAGTTTTGGCCAAAATGGAGAACTGAACTAGCAGCTTCCAGAACCAAAACAATTACAGGTGTATATCCTGGGCCAGTGTCTGCCAGGGGCACGGCAATGGGAACGTACCAGCACATGGGTTGCAGTGAATTTTTTCAATTAACACCAGAAAATGTAGCCCTTAGCAACAACAAACACAGGATAAAACCAGTTAAAACAAAACATCCCCCCGCCCAGAAGAGAGTGGAAGGTACACCCTTGAAATGCCTTTTGATGTTAATACACTGCAATGAGTCTTAGCATAATCTGCTTCATGAAATACTGAAAGTAAATAAAAACTGGGAACACAAGCTTATCTCCCCCACCTTTCAAGAATACCTAATGCTTTCAGCCTTCCTTATGGCTGCATGGGGTTTTTCATTCGAGCCAGTGCGAACAGGACCTCAAAATGCCCTTTTCAATTCATCTCTTCAATGAGGAATTGCTGATAAGATCAATTAAGTGAGATGAGAAACAAAGCCCAAGCTATTGGTTCGGTGAGTCCTCTGCTTACTGTGTATTTCATAAAGACCAAAGGTTTGATGTTAATTTTCTGTGATGCATTTTCCAATAATCCATGAGTATGAGCTTGAGCACTGACAGAAAGAAGCGTTGTATTTCACAGCCACACAGGAGCAGACAGTTTTAGGATCATTTATTTAATTATGCAAATGCTACTCTTGTGACAACAAGAGACAGACTCAAGCTGAAGCCATACATTGGATAATAAAGTTCATATCCAACTGAAGATTCATTACCTGCTGCATCAACTCCAGCTATTACTGCATTATTACAGCTTATGCCACTGTGTAGTTAAAGTTGAGATAACACTTCCAATCTAAACCTCTATTTTTAGGACAGTTAAAAGTGTTCGTTATGTTTTCTTTAATTGGCTATTCTATGAGAGATTCTGAATGTACAAATTAAAAACAAAACCCAACCGCTGCTCTGAAGCTAATCACCGTTGAATAAACAAAGAGGCTTTTTAATCAACATAAACTTCACTTCTTCCTGGCTTTTTACAGCAACGCATCCCCAGAAGACACACAGTGTTCTCCCTGGTTCTCACCAATAGGTGCCTGAAAAGCAGCCGCAGAACACGACCTCAGCAGAAGACTCTGGCATCTCCCAGAGCACACGCAACGCAACCAGCCCTGCACCGAGTGCACCCCACTTGGCCAGCACACCGAGTGGGAAGAAAGGCACCAAGTTCATTTCCAAACTGGCACTCCATCCATCTGGCTATCTTATTGCCACCCTTCCCAAAGCTGTGCTGCAGACAGGAGTGTGGACAAGGCCATACCACAGAAATGCTACTCCTGGTTCTACCCACTCCACTTGAGGTATTATTCTGACCCAAACACAAAGCAAACACACTGTAAAAATTCCACTTACTTTCAACTCCGTGGGGTTCCCAACACAGTGAAACGCCAGTGACAGCAAAATACTGATACACCATGGGCAGCAGCACCTAAGGGCGATGTCCAACCCTATGGCTGAGCCATCCTCACGCAGGACTGCCACTAAAATCATAGAACCATAGATCACTTTGGGCTGGAAGGGACCTCAAAGATCATGACTGGACCCTCATTCTCCTATGTACCCACCATCCTCTCCACTGCTCTGGCTGCTGGGCTGATCCCACGGGGGCCTGAAAATATTCCTTTCTTTTTTTCCAAAGGTGGATTCTTTCTGAGGAGGCTGCCAGGGGGTCAGATGAGCGCAGCCGGCAGAGCCCGGGGAATGGCAGAGGACAGAACTGCACCTTCAGGGGTGGCACGTGCTTCAGCTGGCTCAGGTGCACCACAGAACAGTGACTCTAAAGTAATTATATTTTAAAATCTTCCATCTGAACAAAAAATCTTTTGCATGTAACAGAACACTCCTTTGCAACTGATGGACCAACAGAGAATAGGAGGCACGTTTCAGCTACACTTAGGTGTTTAAGGCTTAAAAGCTAAAGCATTTCATCTCAGGTACCACATGTACCACAAGACTGGGCAAGACATCCAGTCTCACTTCTGCAGAAAATTAGCCTTTCTGTATTAAACAGCTGTCTCTATAAATGTGTAAATGTCATACAGTAAATATGGACACTTGGATTTATTTTTAACTAGAAGGAGGATTTTATTATCAATTATCAATGCAGCTATTGCATGCCAAACACCGTGCATCAGCTACCTTCTTGGGTAGAAAAATTAATATGCTTGCTGTTATCCTGTGGAGAAGTTCTTTAGTGTCACCAAGGAATAAGGCAAATACTTAAATACAAAGCACCATAAAAATCTATCCCAGTCTACATTTTTCAGGGCCGAGAAAATATTATTATATGCATGTATGTATAGATACAGTGTCCGATGCAAAAGAAAAACCTTTCAACAAGATGAACGATATACAGAACACACATCTGATCTCCCCACTTGAAAAATGCTCTCTCTGCTGAAGTCCCTTCTCTGTCTGTGACAAGCTCCTTGTGTCCCAGCTCCGCACAGCAGCATTTAACCCAGCACAACGGCTGCTCAGGATGCAAGCGTCTGACTTCATGAAATCCAAAGGTAAGCAGATCCAAATCTCACCAGAGCTAATGGATTTGGCCCTTATCTTCTCTTGCTAAAGCACCCTGAGTGCCAAGAGACTTATCTAAGCATTAGGATTCAATATTAATATTATAGTGTAATATGCACGTATTATTCTCTCATCAGTGTTTCAGCTTATATACAACACTAGCATAGCTGCTTGCTCATATATATTTTTCATCTACCTTATTACACTTTTCTACTGAATACAAGAAGATCATCTGAATGCATTAGCTACGTCATCTGTTGAAGTTTGATTAAGAAAGGAATTATTTTTAACCTGGGACAGTTCCCAAATCACTTCATTGCATAGCTCAAAACCTGGCACAAGAGGAATGCACACAGCAGGGTACAAGCTGGGGGAGGAAGGGTAAAATCCACTTGTACCAAATTTGTCACCAATAAATACAACCAAAAGCTATGTCCTAAAGCAGTGAAAAACCATGGACCCAGCACAGCCACTCAACAGTACAGACACACATCTCGTTGGGATTCCCAGTGCACCCCTGCAGCTCAGGCGCTGTTTCCAGCGCATCCATGGTATTTAAATGCCTAAATCATTCAGGTGGCTTGTGAATTCCCCTGCATGCCTTACTCCATCTCTCCCAAACCTGTCCCCTGGTGACTTTCAAGGTCAACAGTGAAATTAGCAGCAGAACACGTGGCTTCCTCAGCCTGGGATAGGAAACAGCCCAACTTCGCCCGAATTTTACCAGCCATAGTGCTCACATCACAGCACCAGCTGCTTTCATTCATCTGCCTTGACAAAAAGAACGTTTCAGAAGTTGTACGTATGAGCGAACAAAACCACAAAGCACCTCAGGTCTCTCTCTCAAGGCTGTGGGCTTCCCATACACAGATCTGCAGATGAAAATGCAGCTTGAACCAAGGACTGAGGGGGAGCCTCTCTCCATAAGCATCAGGCACCATTTCAGCATGGCACATGCAACCTGCAAGACTAGGGGAAAGCTACAGGAAGCACAGGCGGCTGTACAGCACGCTCATCGCTTAAACACTCTATTTCATCCCAAGGTTCCAAAATGATAATAGACTTTATTCTAATTGGATTGTCTGCAATGAGCCAATTTAAGTGCTAAATGCTGCAAATTATTCAGCATGACATAGCAATGCAATGATCTGAGCCACTGCAGGGCAGGAGGCTTGTTGAAAGCTACAGTTCCTGAAGCATAATAAGGAGATGCAAGTCTTACTTGGCATGTCTCCACCAACCAGATTTGTATCGTTTCAACAGCCGCAGCGTGCCCACTAAGCAGTAACTAATGCTTTGACCTAAAACACAACCACTGTCAGCCAGCACACCTGATTAGAAGATGATTTTTCTGAACACACCTTTGAAGTCCGTATCACTCTAACTGCTGGCTTTCGAAGAGACTGAGTACCTGAGACATGGTATGTACACGACACAGTGCTCTGAAATATTGATCTAACCACAAGCTTTAAAATATTTAACAGACTGAGTCTGTGCCTTCGTCGTCAGGGTAAGAATGTCACATTTATTCACAATGATTTAAGGGACAGGAAGAGAGAGACAGTTAAAGCTTTAGATTTTATTCAGGTGCGATTACCGCAGCATGAATTACAAATGCAAATGAAGGACTCCTGTGTCACTGCTTAGTCCTGCACATAGCACACAGTTCAAAAGACAATTATTTTTAGTAATTATGTGTAAAGTGGTTTTTGACATATAGTTTCATTGTAAAGCGTATTAAAATTCCGTTGTTGTTTTAGCAAGGAAGAGAAAGTAAAGGACAGGGTTCTTCTCTTCTGATTGGAAATTTCCAATTATATTAGTGATTCACAAAAGAAATAAAATAAAAACAAAGTAGTCCATGTATCATATTCCCAACTCCTAATACACCACTGTCATTCTGCACAGCCACTGCAGGAGGCCATGCAGAATTCCTGAGGCTTGAGAGTTTTACAGGACTTGAGGTTAGTTATGATTAAAATCCAGACTCAACAGCAATGCCTACACTGTCACTCTTAAAAGGTATGGAGTTTTACACCAATTTCTGGTCACCAAACTCCAAACATGAAGCACTGGACCTCCAATCCCACCAAGCTGGAGAGACAAGAGCTGTTGAATAAGAGAGCAGCCTTACATCTTGCTTCTCAGCTGGGGCTACATCTCCTTCACAACAATTTAGCAGCACTCATCCTGAGTGGAAATCAGCTCCTCAGTTCTGTGAGAACTCTTGGATACAAGTTATCTGTTCCCACTGATATAAAAATGACGGATTTTAATACCTTCTGTCCAATATCATGCCTACTTGTCAGCATGATGGTACGTAGTTAATCACCAACATCTAATACGAATGCAGCATCTGATTTACTGAACAGAAATATTTATTAAAAATTTCTGCCCTAACTTGACTTTGCTTCTTGGCTTCTGGATTTATTAGAATTAACTCCAGTAGATGAGCAGTTTACTGTATTTTATTTTCCCACATATTTTCTAATCCACAGTGGCACAGGAACATTAATTCAGGAATTGGCTGCAATTATTTTTTGCTATTCAGCTAGGGGCAGTAAATGCAAACAGAATTGGCTGCGGTTCAATGTCATTGCATAGGATTTGCTCTATTGTTCCCTTAGATGCAGATGTTAGGGTATATAATGCTAAACCAAAATAGTGACAGTGTCATCCCAGGCACTTTCTAATGGGTTCCCAGTAGGTTTGGCTTTCTTGCTGGAAAATTAATTTCCTTTTACCTAAAAACAATCACAGAATTACAGAATCCAGACCACTTCTTCCATTATAAAAATCTGGAAAGGTAAGAATGCCTCAGCTGTTCGTTTTTCATACAAGGCTCAGAGTGCACTGTGGAACGAAGACCACAAGCTGCAAGCATTCACCTTAATCATGAAGGCAGTGAAAATGGTAACATAAGTAAGATATTTCACATTGCTATTTAAACAATGATTCTTTCCCTTGCAAATGCCAATTCTTTTCACATTGAAAGCACTAGAGAGGCTTGAAAAACTTGCCCGTTAATCAGGATTTCAGCACAATCCTCCAGGTTCTCAAGCCAATCATCAAGAAATTCTCTTGCTCTTTGGAAACACTGAGGGCAACAAAAAACCCAGCAGATGCAGCTTCTCCTTTTCTGCTGTGTTTGTTAAAGATCATTGTCTTGTCTTTTAAAAGAAATGCAGATGACACATTGCTACTACTGATATTTCTCTTTTAATTTGGGGGTGGTGGGACTAAATTATCTGCAGATCAGTATTATTGCTGTTTATCACACAAAAGTCTCTTCCCCAAGGAGAGAGCTGTGTAGGGCAGCACAGGATCTGAACAGGTACTACAGGTCCTTGCTGCTGTAGAAATAGCTGCAACAGAAAATACCAATTATCTTCCCAAACAAAGCTCCTCTGAAGCTGCAGTAGCCCAAGTGGGACATTACCACAACACCCCTGAGGGCAACCAACCATCTTATACGCATTTCTCCTGTGAAATGCTGATGGAAAATTGAAAGAGGAAATGATGAGATTTAAAAAGGCTTTCACGGCTTGCCCCTCCCCACAGAAATAAAGATACAAGCAAACCAAATCCATCTATCTTCTCTCTGCTGGGATGCTCCCCAACAACAGTTATTATAGCTCCCAGCTGGGAGCTCAGTCTTCACCACCTTCTGAAGACTGTCACAGCCACAGGTTCCTATCAGATTAGCAGGAGTCGGAAAAGACTGCCAAAATTTCGTACAGCACACTGTATGTACAACCCTTCACACGCTGCCTGATACATCCCCAATGTCAAAAAGAAGCCCATGTAAAGATGAGCACACTCAAGAGATAATGAGCTCTCCAGGGAGGAATCGAACATTCTAGCATGAAAGAGGTCCGCCAAGAGTAAGTTTTTATTTACACTCATTTCAAATGTCCACAGTTTTACTGCAGGAAGCTCTAATCCTGACATTCTCTGGTGTCGGCTCCCACCCATCCAAGCCTTTTACTACTGACCTTCATGGCTCTTTAATTGCAACTAGTACTCTTGATAACATTAAAATATACATTTTAATGGATCAATCTAGTTTTTTTTTTAAATGAAGACGAAAAGCCATGCATTGCAATTGAGAATCAGAGCCTGCTTGCCCAGTCTGATCTTCTTTGTAGTTATTTTCCACTGCACTAACGCAGAGAAAGCTAATGCTTTCAAAAAAATTACATTTTTTTTCTTTTTTGCTTAAATTCTAAAAAACAATAAGAAGTCAAAGATTTGACAGCAGCTGCAGCCAAAGCAGAAGAGAAGTAAGGCACCAAGCTTCCCTGCCCCATGTCAGGCAAAGCCCCTTCCTCCAGAGGACCATGGCTGCTCTCTGAACACAGGCTCCTTGGGCAGACACAATGCAGCACTGAGGATTCAGTCATAAGGACACATCTATACCACAAAAAAATTAATTACTCATCTTCTGTGTCATTTAAAGGTGTCAGGTCACAGCTCATTTCAGGACTAGAGTCCTCAACTCGCCCCCTACAGACTTTTGCAGCTCTGAACTGTGCAGAAAGGGGCTGCAACAGTTCAGTATCTTTGAGCCGTAGCCTAAGCACAGGGAAGGTTGCTGCAGCCCACGCACAGAACAGGAAGAAGAGGAACATCCAAGAGAAAATCATCAAATTCATTAATTATGAAGCTAGATAAAATTCACGCTAACAAGATTAACCTATTACACTATATGAATAAGCTGCCTCTTACGAGTCTGCTTAGTATCAGACTATTAGAGTCAGTTTTTTGCATGCAACATGTTGTATTCCAACAATACATCCAGCAAGAAATAAACCAAAACTGTTGGTTAGAAGCTGCACTCTGCCTGTCGATGCAGTCCTCTTCCCTGTGTGCTACAAGGGGGTTCCATTTCTTTATTTATTGAGCCTCCAAAAGAAAGTCTGTTCATCAGGGATGAGAAAGTCTGTTCATCAGGGATGAGCAAAAGCATCTCGTGAAGCAGGAGCAGCGCTTCAAGCGGGCAATTACTCGGCAACGTGTGCCCACGTTAGCTGAGAACTGAAAACTTGCTTTAGGGAACAGGGCATGAAAGTGAGAGCACACAGGCAGCGACAGGTCAGATGGGAGTCCATCCAAAGCAAATCTCGAGCAGGGACACTCAGAATACCAAGAAAATGTGGGTGAGGGTGTGGACTTGGGAAACAGCTACCAGTGCTTACAATCTTTTCAGAGCCTTAGGGCAAAGGAAACAAGTCCTCCTTCACTGCTTCCTAAACACACCCCCTGGCTACTGTAAGGGCTGTACCTGGGCATTTCCTCGTCATTCATGCCCTGAGTGCCCAAGGAGCCCTGTTGTTACACACCAGTGGGATCAAGTGAGCTAGTGCTATCTTTTATCGAGATTATACAGATACTAAAAAACCCACCACCTAACCAAGAGAAACTCTAACAGCATACAGAGGTAACATAACTGAAAAACCAATGCTAATAAATAGTATTTATTGAATGAATGATAAAGTGACTGAGAGTTTAGCTAAACATAATTCTAAGAAACATCAGATCAATATGGGACTCCCACATCTTTATGCATTTTGTTTAAGAATCTCCATTATGCTCTGCATTGCAGAAGTCATTCTGAGTGCATACTCTGCCAACTTCTGTAATGATTCAGAACTTTACAGACCTATGGTGATTTGTTAAAGAGGAAAAAAGATTATTACAAATGTTTACTTGTCTTCAAAGCTCCAAGTTTTGATTTAATGCTAAGGATACGAACAAAAGAATAAAATTTGTCTTCACTGCTTTAAGCACCATTCAAAGAGGAAATACAAACATCAAAGTGTCTTCAAATCTCACTGGGGTTTAGTACACTCAAGTCAATCAGAATGACAAAAATCTGTAATATGAAATTAAAAGGGCAATTGTTTTGTCCTTATGTGAAATTTGTTGTTACAGTTTAATGAGGAAAAACTAAAGTTAAAAGATTATAAACTCTGGAACATGAATCTGTAATTCAATTTTAATTAAAAAAAGCAAGAAAAAACTGATAAAGTATCAGTTTGTTTTATAGACAAATATTGTGTTTTTATTAAAAAACCCTCAAAATTAAACATTTACTTTCTCAGTAGTGCAACAGCATCAACACTTAAATATAATCACTAGCTGGTAGGTAGGTAGAAGCAGTATGAAATTCTGCAGTTTCACCTCACTTAAGAGCAAAACATCCCCAAATGCCTCCCCTGAACACATTGTTTTCCAACACTCAGAGAAACCTCTCAAAGAACATTAATACATAAATATTTGAGATTTAAATGCCACTGGGTCAGAGGGTTAGTGTAATACAATATTACTGTTACACTTTGCATTATAATCCTTATAGCTATGCTTGGTTTGCATTTTTTACAGCATAAGAAATCAAATTAGTTTGCTCTTCTGCTAAGTGCACAGCTCCTGGTGGCCATTAGTGTGACTTACAGGTCAGGAAGAACCTGGAATTTGGCAAACACATATCTTATTTCCAGAGGCTCCTATCACCTATAAATCTGACTGAAAAGAGTGAAAGGAAGAACAGCTCAACATCATTTTAAAATTAAGCTACTGCTGCTACCCAAGAAATGTGGAACTGTAAAGTTATTTGGAGCTGCTGGATGACAAAATGAAACCGATTCGAAGCATCGAAACCATTATGTAAGACCGTCTCTTACTTACCAGAGCAATGCAATTACCTGGCCCATTTCTTGATGAGCTTTCTTCACATATTATCTTGTGGATAGAAATGTTGTAGAATTCACAGTACCCTTGCTATAAAAATTTGGGGCAGTTCCTGCCGAGTTCAGTAATGAATGAGCACATAAATACAAAACCCCTAAATGAGACCTTGTGAATACACCATACAAGTATTCCATCCCTGCCTGCAATAAGCAGATACAACGGTATGACCTCAAAAGGAGTTTAGTATTCAGGTCACACTGATATTGCTAACATTATTTTTATATCAGTATCATTCACTTTTAGGTAGATTAATTCTAATAAATATGTGCTATATCAACAGACTTTTCATTATGGTCCATTTAACCTCATAAAACATAATTGATTCCTATTTGCTCTATCTGATCGATGCTTAGGGCTCACTGCTGAACTGTGCTAGTAAAAAAAGACAAGGCAGAAAAGGGCCATGTCTCTGCAGGATAAATAGCATGGTTGATACCCCATGTAGTTCTGATTGTCTGCATAAATATACACACATATGGAGAACAGAAACTAATACTGATGCTTTATTAACTCAAAAATCACATCCAAGAAACCAGCAATTTATAAATCTTTAGTATTTACTAGCTTGCATCTTCAAGGCACAAGACCTAGAACTGGACTTCCCATGCTACATAAATAAAGGGAATATTAGTGCAATATTTGGCTTAAAGAGCTTCCTCCTTTGGCTCACATTTCCTGCAGAGCTTGGGAAGAATGGTCTAAAAGGAGGTGCAACCTTTCCGTCTTCAGAAGGTGTCACAAAATGCAAGGCGGAAAGGGAGAGGAGGATATCTGTTTCACCCTACCGCCATGCCCCTTGCTACAGACTGCTGCACTCGCAGGATCTGAAAAGCTCCAGATTTAATGTATGAATAAAAGAATAGCCAAGGCTGCCTCACACAGACCTTGGATGCACGGACTTGCACTGAAAAGCAACAGGAGGGATGGTGTGACTGAAGGAGCAATGGGATTCACGCAGCCTGTGTTTCTGAAGGCCACCCTTCCTCATCGGGGCTTTTCTGACAGATGTTCAGAATCTGGGAAATCAACTCAGTGTCACAAGTTAAGCAGTGTAGGAGCTGGTAGATGTGAACAACTGCTCTGATTCAGGCAAGGCTGAAGTATTATCTGTCTGATTTCTGATTTTAGGTATGATAGTCTGACTTTGATCTGTCATAGAGAGACGTGGAAACACGTTCAAATCTTAAGTGCTTTTCCTAATAAGAATACAACAATGGCACATCCCTTTGATTCCTCAATTACTCAAGGTCATATACAGAATTTAGCACTCTTGTAACTATTAGTAAATTTTAATGTGTTTCAATGCAATATGTTGGAAGTAGAAGCTTCCAAAAATATTTCACTACTAAGAAATAAGATATTCACTTCGCTTCACTTCAGCTCACTTCTTTACAAAAAAGAAATCAAGCAAAAACTTAGAGATAAAAATCAAC
Organism: Porphyrio hochstetteri; assembly: GCA_020800305.1. Lineage (NCBI taxonomy): Eukaryota > Metazoa > Chordata > Aves > Gruiformes > Rallidae > Porphyrio > Porphyrio hochstetteri. The sequence continues at coordinate 9,744,473 of CM036916.1, read as the reverse complement.
TTTAAAAAAAATACAACAGCAAACCAAAGAGCTAAGTATGGTTAGTATAATGCTTTCAGTAGTGGGTAAATAATTTAAAGCCAAGTTCTTAACATTCATATTTAACTATGGAAGAAAACTATTCAAACATTATTTCTTCCTAAAAATATTAACGGAGCCAACTGATTTACTCTGTGTTGCATAGAGTGTTAGTGTGACAGACGGGAACAAAATGAACAAACACATATATAAAAGGAAAATTTCAGAATTGTATTTCCAACAGTTGCTCTCTATAATCTCTTGATCACAGAGAAAGAAGAGGATGCGTATTTCTTGTACCAACATTTGGAGTAGGGATTTAACTGCCCCAAAGCGGCAAAACTCATTATTTAAAATCTGAAACAATTTTTAACTTAAAGTTACACGGAGATGCACTTACATTACTAACAAAGACTTGCAGTTAACAGGGTGTGTCAACCAAATGATTCTCAGCAACTTTTACCAGGTGAAAAATAGTCTCCAGCACATATAAAGCATACTTAATGTTTCTGAGAAACCATCATTTGAAAGCTCACCTGCCCTGCATTTCTCTTAATGGGTCTATCAATTTTTAGAACACCCAGGGTACAGTAATATTTAATACTACATACTAAATGTTAACCAACATTTCAAAGCAATAAAAAAATGCCAAGAGACAGTTTCAGATTTCAGGATGCCAAGCTTGTCCAGTCAGCTAATCATCTCACAGCACAAGAAAAACAACAGGAAGACAACTACGGCACCAGGACTTGGTGATTAATTTAACTCTTCCAGGTAAGCACCTCAGGAGGAAAAGTCTGAAGGCACAATTAAGGGATGCTGAAGCAGGATTTCTAAAGAATCCTTGCTGTGAGATGATGCTAGACCCAAAAGCTTTTACTTTCCTCTCCACTAAGGCAGAAGCAATTTCCTTTGATTATGGTCTCCGACAGCCCCTTAGGTCAAGATGAAAGATCTATTTTTTCCTGGGTGAATCTGACATGCCAATCACCCAGTCAGCTCCAAGGGAATAACATTTGGCAACTAAGGAACAAATAAGTAGACCCAGCTGGCCAACAGCTCTTCAAGGGAGGAGCCTGGGCAGGGTCGAGAGACAGCTGATCTCCAACCATGACGATGCATGTACGCCCCCCTCAGCAAACCGTCACTGCATTTCACAAGAGCCATGGGCAGAGAGTTAGCAACAAATCCTGCTGGTGTGATAAGTCTGGGCAGGATTCACTCTCATAAATTGGGAAATTAAAGTTATTCTAGCAGGATGTGAAGATGAGGTTCATATCTCTAGACATTAGAAGAATAAAAATATCAATTTCACATTTGCTTTTATAGAACCCTGGCTTAACATGAATGAGAAACAGCTATCCAGAGCACCCATTCCTTGCTGTAATCATAGCTGCTCCATGGCCTTAGGGCAATAGAGCTGAGGGTGCTCACTCCACTCTGAGTGCTGAATTACCCTCATATGTGAGAGGCACAAGTACCCACACGCTACAGACTCAGCTGGATGCATGATCTCTGCAGGACAGTGTCATACATCCACACGTATACTTTGTGCTCTTTACTCAAATGTGGATTTTGCCATTTTACCTGAAAATCTCCAGTCTGAAGAGAGTGGTGTTTCACCAGTACAATGCCTCCAGAGGTTGTGAAAGGCAACCCCAAAAGTTGTAAGGGGTTAGCAACTGTATGTGTTAGGAGTGTCTCCTGACCTCACTGCTACCCTTGCCCTTCAGGAAAAGTATTTCCTGCCAGCTTCTCAAATCATACCCAAAAGTAACTCAATACTGTTATTACTAAGATTTTTTCCCCCTTCTCTGATTTCTTAGGTAGATACATGTAATGCATCCTGTACTCCAGCATCAAAAGGAGAGAAAATCCACTGATAGCTTGGTAAATTCCTTCCATTTCCCTTTCTCATTGCTGTTATCTTCTATTACTTATCTAAAAGCCACCCAGCTAAAGACCTTGCATACACTGCAGTTTAAAAAACACTGTTCAGAATGGTCCCTGCCTACAAGTCCTTTTGCAGCCAGAGAGAAGCAGCATATCTAGGCTAAGACAGGATCTCACGGCATCTCACCCGCAGGTGCCCATCTCCAGGCAGAGCTCAGTCCTTGCCTGGCTTTTTCCAGGCTATATTTGAAGTTTCCCACGTCCCACAACCAGTGGGTGTGGGAACAGGCGACAGAACTCATCTCCCGGAATCATTTTCCATCTGCATGAGGTCAGAAAGTTGTGTACCAGATTAGGTCATAAAACTGGATTTTATCTGAATCTGCAAGGATTCACATCTCTATCTGCACAGTCTATTTGCCCTAATTGCCGCTTTGACTCAAGATATTCCAGCATTTGTCAGTTTAAACAAAACTTTTAACACTGTTTGAACGTATCTAACAGCATTCAGGAATGTAATGAAGTCCCGCTTCCCCCCAAAGTCTGTGCCTATTTGCCCCTAAATAGTTCAGTGGAGAATTTATTTGAATTTATAGGCAGCAACCAAGTCATATATGGCTTTCTTAAATGCCTTATATAAGCAAAAACGCATAACTGAGACATGAGGAGTTCAGCATAATAGGAAGCCAGTACTTCATAAAAAGCAGTAATTTTCTAAAGCATCTTCTAAAAAAGAATCTTTCAAAATAACATACACTTCTTTTTTTTTCCTCCCTTTAGCAGCTGAAGATGATCAAAACCAACCTAATGAGTTCCCTGAGCTACAGTACTTCTCAGAGAGCACAGGTTGGCTCTCCCCTCTACCTTCCTGGATACCCAAAGCACATAGTGGACCTGACATTAGAAAACGCCACAGAGTCCAGAACTTAAATTGTAACAGATTTGCTGCGTGTGGGTTTTCTGTCAACAAGACTACATGGCAACGCTCTACCAAGGTGAAGTCAGCTCTTGAAATACAGCCTACATTTTCTAGGCTTGGGGCTTTCATTGAGAAAATGCAGGTCGTGCCCTGTGGTTCAATTTACAGAATCAGCTACCGATTGTTATTTATTTGCACTGTATCAAAAATTAGAAAATATGCAATGACTCACACCCATACATCTGAAAGCCATAGAAAACACTTTAAATTTAACATTACAAAAAGGAGCAAATTACACAACAAGCTCTTGATTATTGTCCAAGTTCACAATAACTTGCAAACATAAAAGACTTGGAGATGGTGTGGGATGTTTAATGGGATGCTTATTTTTACTAAACTTGCCAAGATCAGCTAACTTTATGTAACATTTTTCAGTGCTGCTATTTCATGCAAATGAATACATAAGTTTTTTCTGGGTAGAAAAGAAAAAAAAGAAAAGAAGAATAAAGGGGGGGGGTTGAGGGATGCGTCTTAAGTCAGATAACAGCTTTTAAATTTTAAACACACACAGATGCAAGCCTGTTTCAATGGAGGCTTATTCACCTCTAAAACATCATGCCCCTAGGGTATTAAATGCTCTTAATCAACAGTTGTTGATAATGATGTGTCACCTATCAAGATAAAAGTCTGAATGCAAAAACATCTGTTATGTTCCTTTGTTAGGAAATTGGTAACATAGTTTTTGAACACATAAAATTTGACTTTTAATTACCCTCTTAAACCTTCTGTTCGGTTATTAACCAACATTAACCCATAAGGACATTTAACATAGTGAGAACTATAAAACTTACTCCTACAGTGTTTCAATGGTCATGTTTCCATATTAACAAAATAGAGAAATTTTATTATAAAATTGTTGTTTTGCAGCTTTTGAATAAAATACTGAATTATTTCAATTAAAATTCAGCACAAGTAGCAGCACATCCCAGTAACTTATATAAACAGCACAGTGTAACCTTTGATAGCTTTCCTTAATAAAAAAGGCACCTTTTAGAAACATTCAACAAACAACTAGGTACACAAATTAAGAGTGGCATATTTTATAATCACAACCCATGTTACTCCTTTTCTTTTTAGTCGAGTGGAGTTCTGCATTCATAACAATAGAGGTAACAGACAGATAACTACACAAAACACTTTTCTTCTCTTTCCAACACCTGCCTGTGCAATGTTTCACGAAAAGGTCAGGAAAATGCAATGCCTTAAAAAAACTCAACACAACAAAACAACTTTAAAAGCACAAATACGTATTTCAAAACACTGTCATCTGATGGCAGTTATGAGGAAGATGATTTGCTATGCCATTTGTTTCATAGGCCCCCAGAACCATTCCATAGAGTGTCTCTTCTACCACCCTGTTCAGCCCTGTCCCAAACAATGTGACTTTTACCAAAGACTTATGACTTGGCCTTGCACTACCCAGAACACAGACGCTAGTCTCGGAAGATGACATAGTACAACTTACTTATCCATCATGTCACCATATGCAATCATCTTTGAAACATATATAAAAACAGAAAACTACCCGTTTGGACTGTAGAGACATACTAATGTTTAGACATCAGGGACAAAAATGTTCAAGAAAAAAAACAATTACAACAATTACTCCAGACATATAATGCCTCTTCATATTGAAGTGCCAGCCTTTCAGTCATGTTAGCACTGTAGTAATAAGGCAGCAGTCAGTCTGTTCTGTTGAGTGGGGAACTGCTCAGAGACCAAATCTATGCTCTTCTGTAGCCCCAGCAGTGAGGGTGCCCCACTGCCCAACGCAGTTGTGATGTATAGCAAACAGGGGTCCAGCCACACCTAAGGTACCTAACAGTAATATCTACATCAGTCATCTAGGCTTTCTCCCAACCCAGCAGAAAGAGTATCTAAATTTATGTTACCTAGGAAAAAAAGGTATCTCCATCATACTCTGCTCTTACACCCAACCAAAGTGCAGTTTGCTAGTTACTGTAGTTGGGTATCTCAAACTCTGGTATGTCCAAGACCTTACACTGGACAGATTTAACCTTTGCCAGTCTTAAGCCCACAGATGCATACAAAGAATGGAAATAAAAACTGATGTTACTGACAATGACATTAATAATGTGAGGTTTTTAAAAGTGGTGATGATATTGTTACTCACAGCAATTCTACTCATAGCTCCTTGCTACCTGACAAAAAGCACAGTACATGGCAACTCCTAAAACCTACTCCAAACACCTAATCCCACAGTGATGTAACAAAAAAACCCAACCACATTCCACCAATACCATGTGCCAGCCAGAGAATGCTCAAAGGAATCATCTTCCATAAAAGCTGCTGAAAGGATTGCTACGCTGCCAGGAACACCGACCCCACAACCACCCAAAGGATCTGCACCGCAAGAAAAGCCGTGACATTACAAGTATGGAATATGTTGGGATATATACACATCCACTTCTATTAATAATAACACACACAAAAAAAAATTGAAAGCCATTTTTGTTAGCCTTCAATTCGTTCAAAAACTCTCAAGGGAGAAGTATTTTTACACATTGGAGCGTTACTGTTACTTTTCCACCAACAGCTACAGCCACAGGCTAATGCCTGCAGAACTTCATCAAAGCTAAAATAAGAAGGAATATTACAGTGAGAGTATCAGAAGACGTAATTTAAAACTACACTGCAGTTATACTTCCAAGCAGAAGGCCAGAAACTACTACTTTTGTATTAAGAATGAAAGCTAACACACCTGTACAGTCACTTGATTGTACAGAACTAGGACGTTGCAAAAACCAGTGATCAAAATCTTCATGAAAGTGAACAACTTCTAGTGATGGAGATGAACATGCTTATCCACTGAATCTACACAGGGCCAAGACATGGTCATATCTGCTGGACTTGCAAATACAGAACAGCAACAAAAAGCACCATGATGAATTTGGGAATAACTAGGCAGAACATAAAAAGTTAAAGAGTTTGTAGTATTATTTTTTTCCATTCAATTTTAATGCTATCTGGGATAATTGTTAAGAAGATAAAAAGCTTTTGCATCTAATACCATGTTAGTTCTTACAGGACATATCTATATCCCAGCAGTCTGTGGCTGCTTTCCATGTTTCTGTAAGTCTGCAACCTTAGGAATTGCAATCTCTTTACTGGAAACAAAATGATTAAAAAGTGTCAGAAAAGAGCAGGGAAGAGGTCTCCAATTTCTGCTGTACCTTCTCTGTCAACCTCTCTGCAGACTCCAATTCCTGTATAAATCTCAGCCCTACGTTGAGATCGGTGGCTCGTGGCCAGCGCAGCCCACATTACCCAGCAAACACAACAACAGATACATTCTTCACCCTCACAATACACTTAAACTTGGGCTCCCAGAAATTTGGCCAAAGGAAGGCTTGTATTCATTCAACTTCTCAAGCAACTCCTTGTCATTTTGGCACAAGCACTTTACAACTCAATTTACAAGAAAAGTGGCAGTTTAGTTCCAGCTGCAAAGCTCCAAGAGTAATATTAGGAAAATAGGAACCATATTTCACCCTTTATTGGCAGGATATGCATAGCACTTCATTAATTTACTTAGCACCCAGGAACTGCGTGCACATATCAATTGGTGCTTTGATCAAGCTTTCACTTACTTGGAGTAGAATCTGACTGGAGGCCTGTTACCAGCAGTGTTCCCCAGGGCTCAGTGTTGGGTCCAGTCCTGTTTAATATCTTCATTGACGATCTTGATGAGGGAATAACATCCACCCTCAGCAAGTATGCCGATGATACAAAGCTGGGAGGAGTGGCTGACACGCAGGAGCACTGCGCTGCCATCCAGAGAGACCTGGACAGGCTGGAGAGCTGGGCAGTGAGAAACCAGATGAAGTTCAACAAAAGCAAGTGTAAAGTCTTGCACCTGGGAAGGAACAACTGTTTGTATCAGTACAGGCTGGGGGATGACCTGCTGGAGAAGAGCTCAGTGGAGAAGGACCTGGGGGTCCTGGTAGATGACAGGTTGGCCATGAGCCAGCAGTGTGCCTCGGTGGCCAAGAGAGCCAATGGGATCCTGGGATGCATCAGGAGGAGTGTAGCCAGCAGGTCAAAGGAGGTGATCCTCCCTCTCTACTCTGCCCTGGTCAGGCCCCACCTGGAGTATTGTGTCCAGTTCTGGGCTCCTTGGTATAAAAAGGACAGGGATCTCCTGGAAAGAGTCCAAAGAAGGGCTACGAAGATGATTAAGGGCCTAGAGCATCTCCCCTATGAGGAAAGGCTGAGTAAGCTGGGACTGTTCAGCCTTGAGAAGAGAAGACTAAGGGGGGACCTAATCAAAGTTTACAATTATCTGAAGCAGGGGATGCAGGGGGAATCGGCCAGCCCCTTTTCAGTGGTCTGTGGGGATAGGACAAGGGGCAATGGCTGCAAGTTGGAGCATAGGAAGTTCCGCACCAACATGCGGAAGAACTTTTTCACAGTGAGGGTGACTGAGCACTGGAATAGGCTGCCCAGGGGGGTGGTGGAGTCTCCTTCACTGGAGATATTCAAGACCCGCCTGGACGCCTATCTGAGCAATATGAGCTAGGGAGCCTGCTTTGGCAGGGGGGTTGGACCCGATGATCTCTCGAGGTCCCTTCCAACCCCTACAATTCTGAATTACTTAAGAGGCCAGTCCCTCCATAGATCAGTTTTCTAGCACAGACCAAAAGCAGGCATGTAAATAAATAAATAAAAGCCCAGAAAACTTAAAGAAAAATAAAAAGAAAAGAAAGAAAAAAGCAGGCAATCACTTGTTTACACTTAATTAAGCATAAAATAACTTCCCTCCTTCTTTGGGAAGGATGTAGATAAAATATGAATGGAAATAAAAGAGTGGCTGAGTAATCACTGCAGTTCAAACAATATTTCAAAAGCAGAACAAGTGTGATAAGATTCAGTAGCCTGTGGCAGGTGTTTGTCTGAGCGAACAACAGGATCATATTTTCATACTTTTGGCCATCTCTGTAGTCTGAGGCAAACCGCCAATTCCTACTCTGTACTGTCAACCCCCAGACCTAATGGAGATGAAAGGCAAAATATAGCTCAGCTCCAACTGCATTATTGATTCCAGCAGGGCCAGATTCGGGCTGACAGGGCTGAGGTCATAATTTAGCCATTAGCACTAGGAACGGCAGGATTCGTCTACCCAGAACTGCAGGACTATGGGCCATGCTCGCTCTTTTATGTCTAATCAATATTATATCGTGCAGTCGTCTCACTGGGCTAATGCAAGAACAGCCACAGCGCTGGTTTGAAGATCACTTCTAGCAAAAGGCAAAGACGAGATTCTCCTTGTAGACTATCAGTAGTCACAAACCTTGTACCACATCTGTTTTCCTGCTAGAACCCCTTGGTCACATTAAACTCTGTCTTCTCTCTACAAAAACCTAAAAAGACTGCACAAGACATTTAAAAAAAAATAGTGTTCGCAAGAATGGCTCTACCTACACCTTGGGGTTTTCCTACCTCTGCAGTGCTGCAGGCAGCTTCTCGTATCTGTAACATGAAAAATCTCAAACATAAAATACTATAACCCAAAATAAGCCCTATTGCTATACAATATCATGACACAAGTACAATTTATCACATGATCTTGCAATTTTTTTTACTTGCCTGTGGGCAGCCAGACCTACATTTTCCCTGCAAGAAGCTGCTTCCACAGCCGTTCCCACGCTTGACATGTCGAGTGAGAGGGCTGCAAATTTACCTTCAGCGATTTCCTCCAGGAACTACATTTATATTCTCATGTTTTCCAACAACTTTCTGATGGTCATTATAAATTTATTGAAATGCAAGCTACTACAAAAGTATTTCCTTCCCCCTTTAAATGGACCTTCCATACCAGGATGTCCACTGGAGGTAGAAAGTCCCATGGGAAAATGACTCTTGCATTCACATGCTTTTTTGTCCCCAGCCTTGGACTTCATTTCTCTAAGGACTGCTAAGTGGACACGTGTACTGAGCTGTACCGAGGTAGGGAAGCTCAGTTTTTCACATCTGCAAACTGTGAGCTACCCAGCTTTAAATACCCACTTAGGATGAAAGCTGCATCTTTCTTCTTCACGGCTCCTCAACTCAGAGATTTCTAACTTTGCAGGTTTTTTTATCTGTGATTTCTCTGAGGACTTCTCAATTCCCTGCCTAACCTTCTTTGATTCAGTTTGCTTCACTGGCTAAATTGGAGCCTGTAAGCAGGTAGAGCTCAAGATTTTAAATAACCACGTGTCACTGGTTATTTTAATTTGGTTTTGTTTTGAAAATAACAGTATAGAATGACCAACATTATCCTGACTTCAAAATTGGCTGCTGTAGCTCATCGCTCTTAATTATTTGATGAAGAAAGAGAGTTCCCTAAACGACAGCTCCTGAGATCCTTAGAAAATAATATATGGCAGGGTTTTATTAAATGCTGAAATATTTAGCTAAATTCAGTGACTCAGACAAATCTAGAGAATATAAATTTGGAGCTGTAACTTTATATATTAAACAGCTGCCTTAAGGCCTCAATTTATTTAAAAATAAATTTTATTGATTTTTTTTTGCACATTTTGGAATTAAATGTTACTGTCAGCTCCACACACGCTCATCTCTGGAGAGACTTCTCACGTACTATCATATCAACTCAAATTAAATTCTAATCCATTAGCATTAAACTCATACAAATCTGGTAGGGAAACTATGAGGGTGTTCCCACAACTTAATTTGCTACTTCTACCTAAAATAAGTATATCCTAGGTGGGGCAGCACTAACGTATCAAAACAAAGTCACTTTCAAAATAGGAAACAAACAGCAGTAATAAGTGGCCAGGTTTTTTCCCTGGAAGGAAGTTGACACTGAAGGGATTCCCACTCAAGACAGAAGCTCAAATCTTAATTTAACTGGGAAAAGGGAGTTCAAAAGTTGTCTGTGTATAAATTAAAAATAAATAAGCCCGGCAGATCTTGCCACTTGCCTTGCACCAAAAATCACTGCATGGAGTTATACAAGGATCTCACACACTGCGCAATAAATAGCAGATGAAATTCAATGACAATCAATGCAGAATCAACCCTAATTATATATACAATGATGGACTTGAAATTAGCTGTTAATATTCAGGGAAGACTTCAGAGTAATCACTTAGGCCGGCAGTTCTTTATGTGTCAGCTCCATCCTCCACAGCAGCCTGAAGGCCAAACAGAGCCCAAGGAATTGCTATGAAAGAATCAGAGAAAGAAGAAACACCGTTGCAACCATCTTACAAACCCACATCCTGAACACCAGGAGTGGTTCTGGCTCACTTTATCAAAAAGGATGGAAAAGAGTTACCAGGAAAGGCAGGAAGGATAAGTGATGGTTAGCCATGGTGTGCTATCATTTGTTTCAAAAAGGGGGGAAAAATAATTATCTGGGCCTGGAAAAAGAAATGATTCAGAGTAGAGAAGCATATACTAGCAGTTTTTTAAAAAATCAAAAATTGCGTGAAGATGATGATCACAAAGCTACTGTTCATGCTTTCTCCTGACACAAGAGCTCCAAAGCATCAGGTGCAATTTCGAGGCAGCAGGTTTACAGCAAACAAGTGCTTCTTCCTTCTGCCTCACACAGGCGTCACCACAGACCATCACAGAGGCCAGAAATACTAAAATGCTGCAAAAAGTCAATCAGACAAATGCTTGGGAAAAATATCCAATCCAGGGTTATTAAAAACAATTACGTAGATACAAGCTCTGGCTGAAGAAGTCTCCCATCTCCCAGACACAGACCACCACTGCCAGGCTGGGCAGGCCACAGACCCATCACCACCCACCTCATGCTCCTCCCCAATCAGTAACCATCACATCGAGTTACCAGATACACAAACACACAAAATACTGAGCTAAGCAGACCTCTAGTTTGACCTTTATGGCTGCTTAGGGATTTTTCCAAAGATGAAGCTGAGACACGTAATTGTGGTGCAATGGGATGGCATACTAAAAATGCCGGTATCTACAGCTCCATCACCTGCACTGGAATGTGCAGAAAATGTAGAGAGCCACACTGAGGCAATGTATAATTCATGCAAATTCTGGCATCAAAGCTCTTTAGGCTTGTCTTAAATAAACAAGTAATTCATCCCCCATATCCCTCTGCAGTCTGAAGCTAGTACTAATTATGTGGATATTCTGGTAGAAGTTAGAAGCCCAGCCGAGCCCACGGTCCATCCTATCCCATGCAACAGAGGAAGAGACCATTCTTCCCTCACAGCACCAGCAAGATAAATTAAAATATATAGTAGAAGGATCACAAGGAGGAAGAAAAAGAGAGATGATGCAGCTTTTCCTCCTCCAAACTACAGCATCAGGAACAGAATCCAGTTTTAAGTGGATGTCTGTACACTTCTAGACTGTCTCAAAGAGAGCCAAAACGTGATTTTTCCACACAGGCTTGCTAAGTACCGTGGAAAAGCATTTGAGAATCTCATGCAGATAACATGCCAGAACTGAAGAAATGTGACTCACAGAAACATTTTTTATGCATTTCACATATGCATAAACCATGTCACACTTAAACACTACCCCTCCTGTATGTTTCAGGCAATTTAAATATAAACCATGTCCATTAGTCTTGGGCTAGTGCTGTGAAATCTCATGAGGTAGGAAACACAAGTCAGTACAAAGAAGTACAAGATGTATATGTAAAGACATCTGGTACAGCTTTCTGAAATTTCAGACTTCAGCACTGTCAGCAATGAAGACAGTGAGCTTCTTTTCTTGAGGGGTCCAATTCTTCCCCGTTTTTTTAATCATGTCATTTCTACTGTCCTGGGTTTATCACAAAGCCCAAGACAAAGGAACAAACACTGCCTGGTCTATAAATCAAAACAGATCAGGCTTCAGAAAGGAACAAAATACCCAAACCCAGCGAAAAAGAATAGGGTCCGTAGACACGTCAGTTGTTGTTTTTTGAGAGGCTTTTCCCCTTCATATCACCTTTATTTGCATTGCTCTCTTACACCTTAAGCAACGGGCAACACAGACAAGGTCCCAGTGGTGTAAAGCAGCATGAGATTCTGCACAGAATCAGCCTCAAACTCTGCAGACATGCTGGTTGGCTTTTGATATTTTTCAAACACTTTTGGTACAGCCTTTGACATCCAGTTTCAAACAGTCTAGAAGTGACAAGAAGTAGCAATGTTAGTATTTTAATCGGAAAAAACCAGAAATATGAAATCCATCAAGATGATGCAGTCTAGCATTGCTTTTATTTAGGTGACAATATGAATGAGTCACAGGTAATTGCCAGGTAACACCAGGAACACAATTACCTTCAGTCAGCACTGTAGCCCCACTGCCAGCAACATGCATTGGAAGTAAGTTTTCTGCAGTGGGAAAATAACTCAGGGAAGCAGAACAGAGATAATCAAAAGTCAAGAATTCATATTAAACTGATGTTGAACATGAGTGAAAATATTTGATGAAAGGATTTCATTACTACAAAACAATTCACAATAATATTTACTGTAAGGGTTCCTATTCTCCAATTTAAGAACAGTAATTATTTTGCAACTATCATCAGCAAAATGGATACGCACCCCTCCTTAGGAAAGCAGTTTGCTTTACTGCTCCAGGCAGTACTAATTGCACACTGGTTTTGTCCAGTTTGCTCTGAAAGATTTGCTAGATTGCAGATACATTTCAAATGCAAGGTGTGAGGTCCAACTTCTAGCATCTGGTAGAAAGACGCATCAGTATCTCTTTAAATATTTAGTTTCCTGCCTAAAATTATTACTGGAATACCAAAAAGAAGCCCCTGACACCTCTAGTGAAAATTCTCTCATAGAAGAGTCCCAGTTTTAACAACAGAGATCTCAGGAACTACTTCTCTAACTTAATGAGCCTTGGCAGCCATTCAAATTAAACACTCTATTGTGCAAGGAGCTAATTATGCTGAGATTAAACCCAGAGAATGATAGGGACATTTACTGTACTTCTGGCAATTATAAGAGCTCTCAGCATTGAGGAATACAGCTTGTATTTCATAATTCTGAAAGATGTCCCTGCTAATCCAATAAAAAAATTGCATGTGCATGCACACGCATACAAGATTAATTAAATTTTAAAAACATTTTTCAAGTACTTCTAACACATATACAATCACAAATTATTACTATTAATATTATTTGTTTTGCCCTATTTCTCCTGTATCTGAATGTTCATCCTGTATCCCACATATTCATTTGTCATAATCCTCCACCGTTTCTCTGATAGGCAATTAATGTTATCTCTTTTCCTAGAAAAGCTTAAGTAATGACAGTAAAATATTTGCTCATTTAGTATTCTAATTAACTTTTCCAGTATCTTCCCTGATAATGCCCCTTTCTTTCCCAGAAAACCAAGTGGTCAGTTATCTTTCTCATTGCTATCCAAAGACAACGCATGCAAATACCTGGAGCTTTCCTTACTTGGCACACACAGGCAAAAGCACTTTTGAAACGTCATGACTAAAACCTGTCAGAGGATGATTTCCCATGTCCTCCTCACTAATACCTACTCAGAAGAGGTTCAATTATGCCACATAAACCCCTTTAAATCCCCCAAAGACTCGGGAAAGGTTGAAGGCAAGTGAACAGTAATGATCAAACTGTACTTAAGTTTAAGGTCTTCAGCATCCCATAGGCACAGACCCCTGCACACACAAGCTGGGTAGCAAAACAAATAAAAGTTGGATTTCCAATGGATTTTACGTTTTGCTGTTGGCTTCACCAGAGTCTTAATAGTGTGTGTAATCTGATTTAAGGTTCCCCCATCCCTGAGTCAAGGCATTCACAACAGCCGTTTCTCCAGGGGATTCGCTGATGTCTAATGCAAGCCCAGTTCCAGCAACACCATTCCTTGCAGGGAGAGGCATTAACAGAGCTGTGTTTCTCTACCCTGGCTTCTGTTTTCATCAAACTTTTCAAACTGCAATGGGTTCAACCCCACTAACCCTGCTTTTGCTGTCCCACCACATTCAGGAGCCTTGCCAACAGATGCAAAGTTTCTTGGGAGGACAGACAGGTGGAGAGAAGCATCAGCCTGAGGAATTAAGCCACCAAACTGCCTATCTGCAGTTTTTCAAGTTTTCAGCAAAAAATGGTCACCTAGAAGGAGGCAGTCCCTGATACCCTGAGCCCTCAGGGATCCTCTCCAGAAATTGTGAGGGAAAGCCCTTGTTCCTGGGAGCAGCTTTCATACACAAATCCTTCAGTAATTCTTCATATTCTGTTCTCTGTCAACATATTGTTTGGTTTAAAGATGGAAAACATAATTGTGAAAGGCCTGACCTCACTGGGGCTGAAGGGGTGTGAATCAGGGCACAGATGAGCTGCATCTGCAAGTAATTATTACTTAAGCAAGTCTCTAGAGGGTTGGAGGCAAAGCAAGGTTGCTATTATTAAATGTAGCCTACTGTAAAACAAGATAAATCAGAAAGAGTTACAGGTAATTATTAGTATGTTGTCATTGGTCAATCAACAAACTGCATTTAAGAAACTGTGATAAAGTGATTTCATATTTAACTGCTCATCATCAACACTTTGAGAGTGAGTAGTGGGGGTGAGCTAATTGTTTTAGTAAAAACAGAAGATAAACAAATTACAAGTGTCAAGAAATAGACAGTAGAGCAATACACTGAATGAATGCATCTTCTAAGCTTCTGTTCTCTAGATAGTTCTGTTTCTCTTGGAGAGCTGGCACATATATAGTGCACCCACTAAATCTCACTCCGTTTATGAGAAATATTCTCACTCAGAAGCATTCAGGAAGCTGCCACCATGTTTTTCCTACGGTGGGTATTCTAACCCAAAGAACATTTCACATTTGCTCTTGCTTTCCCTCATGTCACCTCCTGCCAACTCCCTGGTTCCTGTGCTTCTGAGGACACAGGGTGCTGGGAACAGAGCAGGGACAGCAGAACCTCAGTAGCACAACCCTGAGCATGTCACCATTTCCCATTCCAGTCTGGGGCTCCATTACAAGACAATCAGTAATTCCAAAAGCAGCATTAAGCCTTCTACACTATGGGACAACCTCCTATTAAATTGTACCTTTTTAATTCTGGAAGAGCCATGTCCAAGTGAGTGCCAAGCCACTGTCCTGCCCCTTCTGCTCTGCCAGAGCCTTCTCAGGCTCACATTTCAGCCCCTCTGGCTGCTGTTATAATCATGATCTTACCAGCACCACCTGGAAAACTCTGCCCACACAGGTGTCACAGCTGAACATACAAGTTTTGGTAGTTTTTTTCCTCCTAGGTTTTAAATGATTGCTTTTAAAATAAAGATAAATGAAAAATGCAGAACTCAGTGAAGGCAAGTATCATAACAGGCTAGTTTCAAAAAAAATCTTTGTTGCATTTATAAAAAAGCCAAGATTGTAGAACAGCAGCACTCTGGAAATCCTTCCTCTCAATTATGTAGTCAAAAGGATCCAAAAAAGGAACAAATTTGGTTAATTAAATATTTATAGATCCTTTATATGTCGCCATCCGCACCAGTTGTTTCTCGGGCCAGGACGCAGTATCTGCATTTGAAAACCTTTACATAACTTCTGATTTCTTCCATCTAGCTCCAGCAAGCTAATATAATCTAACTACACAGCCCTCTGTGTCCCTGTGCACACACTTGCAGTGAAGTGTGAATGCTGCATGGGAATAGTTTAAAGTATTTCTTTAATATTTTACCATAACTTTGGTCAATGTTTGCTTGCGTCCCCCTCTGATCCCAGGTGTTGGCACTTTTCCCTTTTTAAACTATCAGAAGAGACAGTTTTCTGGTTTGTTTCTTCTCTACAGCAGATGCATTCTTACCTAAAGAGGTTTCTGTAGTTTTTCTATTCTTCACTCCTTCCTTGGAGATTGATAGCTTGCTTTCCTGGTAGTTTTAAAATAATGTTTTATTTTTTTCTCCTTGGGTAGACAGACAGGTTCTAACATCCTTTTCTCTATATGACTATTATGTGTCATTCGATAATTACCTAGTAAGAGATAGGTAATTCTCCTATATCAGTATGTGGATTTTCAATTTTATTTTAAAAAAAAAGTATGTTAGAAAAAAGACCAAATTAAGTGAAAGACCTATATTCTATCAAAGCTCTGCACCAATAAAACTTATCTCTTCATCCATTCTCCAGTCTGCTGTAATTGAGGCACAGTTTCCCAGATTAATAGATACAATATCACTATTTAATCCTCTCCACAGAGACAGGTTATAATGGTCTGATGAACATGCTACTTAATGGACTACCTGGAAGTATTCAAATACAAGGCGATAAATGCAGGCTAGAAAACTATAGAAAATATACTAGAATAGAATGAGAATTAAGAAATAAATCATCACATAAGGAAAAAGGTTTATTCAGGGATGCATGGGGCTTTAGCTTTTCCATAAACATTCCCATTTTGAAATCTGTCCTTAATATTTTTTACTGTTCCCACAGCTTCATGTGAATGCACTGGTATCACACAAGGAGCAACCTATATTATCTTGCAGAGCAAGGCTGGTGTCTCCCACAAATTAATATTAGCTCAGTAACTTGGCAGATTGTGTGTATAGATCACCAAAAGACACATGGTGCCTCCCTGTTTCAGTATAAATATAACTTACCATGAATTTGTAACTTATAGTACAATATACCATCACCCTGTAGTTGTTATTTATTTGTTTTCAATTTCAATAGGGTAGAAATTAATTTGCCAGCCATACAGGCTCGCTGAGCAACAGCTGACCAGTGGGCTCTAAGCTCCTGGAAAACATCCAGTTTTAACTTACCCCAGAGAGACTGGGGCAGAAATCAGCTTAACCTCGCAGCAAGGGGTATTAACCAAGCTATTGTAAAGTCAGTCTGTTCATAAAAAGCTGTGTTTATGCAAAGCACAAGTATTAGCAAGGACTTCTCTGGCTTTCAAAGTCTGGGTAGGTTTTTATGCCTGTCCTACATGGGGACTGGGACTACCCAACACCAGCAGCATCCCTAGAATTTGTATGAATAGGAAGATGTTGGCCTCCAGTCCCCTGTGCAACAACACAGTTCCACAAGAGTTCACTACACAACCACTCGCAACCATCTACTTCAGGATGGCACCCCAAAAAAAGAAAAAAGCTTAATGAAAAGCTACACAGCTTCCTGCATGGCATACAGTGAACACAGTCAGATGCATGTGGATCTTGCCACCTGTGTGCTTAAGTCAGAAATCAGTTTATCCAAAGAAAAAAGCTTTTAAAAACCCCCACGGATAGAAGATTTAACGTCCCAGAATGACTGTGAAATGCTGACATAAACCAAACTTCCAAAATTTTACTGTTCTGGAGAGGGAAACATTGAATTACCAACATCCTTACATCTCAATCAAGCACCAAGTTAACTTTGTTTTTAATTACTGATGAGATTAAGACCATCAGGACTGATTTAATACACAAACAGCTCAGAATCCCTTCAGGTTTTGACTGCTCCTATATAAAATTATAAAAGGACATATAAAACAAAGCCTTTACATCCAGACACTAATCTAGAGGGTTCATGTAATAAAAATCTAATCATTACAAACTTTTTGTAAAGCACAGCTTGTATAAAAAGCCTTTTTTTCTTTTTTTATTTTAACACATTAGATCATCAGGACAAACACAGAGACACACGCTGCCCGTGCAGAACTCCTACCCAAGGGCTGCTGCACATCAACTGCTGTGTAAGAGCAAAGTTTCAGTGGGCACTATACCACTTCCCACGTCTTATCCTCACACACTTCATTCATAGAACATCCACCACTTCTCCCTCAACAAACTCAGGATTTCAGAGGGATGAGTGAGAATCCTTTTACCAACATGAGAACCAGGACATGGAGCGGAGAAGAGACTTGAGGTCAAGGTCCCAGTGCAGGAAGGGACCATATACCTACTAGCAAATGTCCCTCCATTGATCCACACCTTTCTACAGGGCACTAAAACACCACCCTTGATACACCTGACCCACACGAAACACTCCCATCACACTTTCCAAATTGAAAAGCAGGAGCACAAGTAATAATTTAAACAGAGAGGCAAAGTATTTTCAAATTACAGCACCTACAGTTGAAAGTTAAAGATGTTATATAGGTGACGTGCTTTATACTACAAGGAATGAACATGAATAACCTGTAACTTAAAGCTTTCAATTTAGAACTTCAACTCACAGAACTATACTTGGATGGTTACATTTACACAGTACTTTCTCAATATAATCTTCACTTTTCTATTCTAAAAACTAAAAAAAAAAAAAAAAAATAGAAACCCTAAGAAAATAAAAAAGGAAATCCATCCAAAAATTAAAATGGCTTTCAAACCACAGAGGTGATGAAAGGCTGCTATCTTCTGATTAACCTCATCCTTTCCTACAAGGTGGGTAGAATGCGTTTGACAAATCAGAATTTTAGCCAAGTTTATCAATAGAATAAAAACATGCTTTGTAATTTGTTTTTATTTTAGTCACTAAAACACATAATTATACTAATTCACATGCAAAATGGAAACCACAGTGGTTTCCAAATTCTTTGCTTATTAAAAACACCATAATCACTTCACAGTTTTACTTACAGTCATTTTGTTATAAATAACAGTACTTAATTCATTTCATAGATATACAGCCAGTGATAAACCACTCCAACATAGCCATGGGTATATGGTTATAAAAAGTTACTGTCAGTAAAGTGCCTGCAGTATGACTCAATATGCATAGTCATGTTATGTGCAAACAGACAGAGGTCAGAAATTAAGCTGTCCAGCTGGCTGGCATACAATTTATCAATGATTAATAGCAAATGCACGATGTTGAATGTGGGTGTACACACAATCCCGCCACGTGTTTAATGTCAGCATTACGAGATGGAGCTACAGCAATAAGGTTGTGTCCCATTAGTATCACACACATTATCATGAAAACACTTGCAGACATGAGAATTGCTTTTTGTCAGCTCATATATATGGTAAGTTAAAATAATGACACCCCCAAGTTTTATTTCCAGTAACAGATGCAGCCTGAGGGTTACAGTACAAGTTGAGTCTTATGTCTTACTACCCCGCTTCCCAGTCTCCACGCTGCTCTCCATCTGCTTGGCCCTTCCATTAAGGCACTCTCTATATTTAATTTGTGCGCCTCAGTCAAGCTTCTCACCAGCTGGCAAACAGACAAAGCAAATCCCAGACACTACCACGGGTTCAGGACCTAAGCAGTCCCACCAAGCAGCCAGCTTGTGTGTCAGGATTAGCTCACCCAGAGCCACTGGTTAATGGGGAAGCTTATTAGCTCAAGGCCTCCCCAGACAAATGGTCCTAAACAGGGACTCCTTCCCTAAGATGAGGGCAGGGAAGAGATACCCAGCTCTGCCCTGCATTGAATCAGCTGAGATAGCACTGCAAAGTGTTCCCTAGTTCTCCTGCACCAGGTACTCGGCTGTTGGCACAACGTCACCCTTCAGTGTATCCACCAGCAAAATGTGCAACCGCAACACCTGCACGGCTGCTCCTGGAGAGGAGACATCAGAACTCGGGAACATGAGAAACGCTCAGACTAACAGTCTATGACTCTGCATCTCTTATTTGTGAGACTTCAGCTCCTGAGTGCTAGTTTTCATTCCCCCTCTCACAGATTAAAAGGCCTGCAGTGTTGCCTCCCTGAACAGTTGTGTTCATAGAAAGTTATCGCCCGCTCCTTTGGAGAGGCAGCTAAAACTTGCACCCATTCCACACGCGTCACCAAAAGCATCAAGGCCAGAATTAAACCAGTGCTAAAGAGACAAGAAACACACCATTTCCATACAACACATAAACCCAGCTATCATCATAGCCTACTGCAGGATCCATTTCATTCTGAGAAGTTTGAAAACATTTTATCAATACATAACAGATGATGTTAAGGTAAGACATTTCATACAACTCACAGTACCCATCTCATCAAAAAAGCTGACTCTATCACAAGTCTCTTTTGATCAGAGAACAATGGCTCGAACAGAAACAGCTTCCAGGGCTGTTTGTCCACATAATTAGAAGACTTAACTCAATTTTCAGTCAGCTGCATTTAATGACAAAACTTGTGTCCCTGTTCAGCTAGTTAATAACTCAGATTATCCTTGCAAAAATATTCTGAACAAAGGTTGCTAATACATTAACCCACTTTGCAATATTTTATTTAATTGGTAACCCCAGCAGTTTTGGGTATGGCATGATACCATCCTTTGAAATCAGATGCAGAGACGTGGAGATAATTGGGATTGATTACAGCACTCAACAAAGAAGGAACAAAGACAGACAAATTATGGTCCAAGAGAAAAAAATGGAGCTTTTTCTGACTAGAGCATGAAGTCACACAGAAGTAGGAAAAATACATTCTGGATCGTAAAAGATCACGTTTTTGTGTAAGAAGCATTTTCTGCTGTACAACTGCGTGACTGAGGCACAGCAGTATCATTTTGTACCTGTAATAGGGATGCTATTTATTACATTTTATTGACTTGAATTTTATTTACTTTTACTCACACAGACTTTAAGCACGGCCAAGTCACTGCAGCGTGAAAAAATATATACATATATATATGCTGCTCCAGGTAATTCTGCAGGATGTAGAGCAGGTAACCAAGGCAGATGAGCTACACTCAAAGCCCAAAGAAGGGTATGACATTCTGAACAACACAAGAAAAAGCAGACCAAGATAGACGCCTATATATGTTCTCTAATTTCTACAGCACTTTAAGATAACACCCTACCCTTGGAAGTCACCCATGGGATTTGTAGCACTGCACTAGAATTTAACTACATGCACAGGCTTTTCACATCTCTCAAGAAGGGCTGAGCTCAGTTTTACCGTGTGTGGTTAGGTGAAGAGTGTAAATGGTAGACTTGGCAGCACTAGGTTAATGGTTGGACTTGATGACCTCAAAGGTCTTTTCCAACCTGAACAATTCCATGATTCTAAGAACTTGTATGTCTTGAGCGTGAGGCAAGAATCATTGTCTCTTACACACACCGTTCTATCCAGATTCCCAAGTACCTCTGCTTTTGTTAAGCATTCCTGATTCTTCGTCAACTTTGTGTAGGAACAGTCTTGATTGCAAAGCAAGCCAGCACCACAAATAAGCAGAACATAGAATAAATCATCTCTAGCTAGCTTTGCCTGTCATGCTTCAAGCAAACAGCTATAGAGCGACTCAGCAAGAGTGTCTGTCAGTGGGAGCCCACCTCTCCTTCCAAGACAGGTACAGTCTTCCTCCTGCCAAATTAAATTCTCGGGTAGTAACACTTCAGCTAAACTGCAAAAAGGAGGATATCCTGAATTATAAGAGATTTGCAGCAGTTTAACTACAGCAGTCTGATTAAGACAAGTAAACCTGCTGGCATTTTCTTGCATTTGCTAGGCAGCTCCTGTTGTGCTAGCCACAGCACAGGACACATGTTCAAAGGATGACGACAACACAACCCAAAGCCTAAGATAGCAACTAGTTGCCAGGTTCCTCCAGCAAACCTATGAGTGTCAGCAGTTCTGTGTTTTCGAGGTTTCAGCAGAAACTTGAATAAGGCCCATAATCAGCTTGAGGATTTCTTTAGTTGAGTAAGTCTATCAGAAGCTATCATCCCCCCTCTCCCCTTGTCTGGCTGCTGAACTGAGTATTTTTCCCTTGGAGAATCAAACATCAGTGACCTATTTCTGATTTAAGATATCAAAGATACCAGACACGTTTCATCCACACTATATGGCATAGAACATGGCCTGAAATGACAGAGATTGGGAGAGGAAAAGTAACTTAGGTTTCTAAGGCTGGAATCAGACCAATGAACTTACTCCAGATTTATAGCAGCATAACTACAAATGAAATTGGACCGTTATCTCCGGCTTTACAGCCACTGGAGTGGCACAGCAGGTATCAGGCCAGCTGCCATGGACCATATTTGTTAGGGAGAGCTTCTTTCCCTCATAAACCATATGAGCCAATTTCACCAATCAGAAAACAATTATACGGGTTTGCATACTTCAAAAGCCAGTGGAAAAAATTATACGTTGGCTGTCAATTTAGAATTTGAGTCTATTGTTTCACTTTATTTTGCTCAGAGTACAAAGCCATTACATGACAAAAATTAAATAAAACTGTTTCCTTGAGAGCTCTTTAAAATATTATAATGTATTTGTCTTAGAGCTTCATTAATCCATTTCTAACTCATTCTGCAGATTTACTCAACAGCTGTGCCTGATGTAAACTACAAATCTGGATAAAAATAAAGCTGCTATACCACTAATTCACTTTATTTTCAAAGACTTAAAAAACTCTTCTGCTACTTTTGATTCACAATGGCTTTTAGGTTATTCTACCCATAGGCAAGAAAAAGTATCTTTGCTGTAACAGAAGAACAAACAAGCACAAATACTAGAGTTGAAGAGTGAAATTAATTTAGATATCGAATACAGAAAGTATTCTGTCCTGCCATCTATGCCTTTTTTCAGGTGCAGATCAGTTTTCATTTTAAAGCTTCCACGTGCAGCACTGGAACAAAGCTGGAACTACCATTTTATTATTATTTATAGTGTTGCTGTAGCAGCTATCAAAACCTGCAGTTTTTCTTAAAAGAGACTGGATTTCAAAGAACAGTGAAAAGCAGCTGTAACTAAGTATTGTTTATGGCAAAGATGATTTACTGTAACAAACACCCATTGCTCTTTCTGTTAAGTAAAAAAAATAATTAAGGAGCCTAGTTATATAACATCCTCTAAATAAAAGGAAACGCTGCCTTTCAAGCTTTTTTGGCGGTTCCCAGCACCACAGTATCTACAACAGAAAATCACTCCAGGCTCACCATTCAACAGTGTCTTGGGGTGCAAGTGTTTGAGTAATGACTTAAGGTAGTTCGTTATGAATTGTATCTCTGCACCCTTCAGGCTTTGCTATAGTATTACTGTATGGCAGCACTCCTTTCCAATTTAGGAAATGTTACACTAATTGAGTATGCAGGCACACGCTCTCCCCATCTCTGATTAATTAGCACCACTCTAGCTCCTCGCATCAATCTTGTGAAAACCACTGTGACTGATCTTGTCTCACTTGGAGCTGAAAATTACTTTGCCAATAGCATAACATAATACTTTGGTATAAACAACAACAAAGTTGTTGGCCAAATTTGGTGGCCCCATGATCGTTCCTTTTATGTTGCACATCTCTCCAGTGCTTTTGAAGACAAAGGACGGGACTTCACTAACAGCAGACAAACCCAAGTCAGAAAAATTAAGACTGCATACTGGATGCCCTTCATTTTCACAATGGTGTCTCTGATCAACAGCGATGCATTTTTTTTGCAACCCCTGGTTTGACAAGATCACTTCAAAGGTCACTTTTGTCTCCCCACCCTTCCTTTAGATGAGGAAGAGGCCAGTTAAGGAAACCATTCAGGAGCTTCAGGCATTCCCGAGTAATTCCCAGAGGATGACTGTTAAAGCCTGACATAGCCAGGCTACACAGCATGACCCAGGGCCACTCTGCTGTGTTTCCCTTTCTTAAACTTTGGAAAAAGACTTTCTCTCCCTTGCCCAGTAGCCATTTTGAACCAACGCAAAGGAACAACATGAATTGCAAAATGTTTTTCTCACGTTGTCTTTTGCTACTGACAAGTCATACCATCGAGCCAAGAAATGTCAGCACTACAGAGATGAAGGCTGATGATTTCAGGGCAGAAGTGAAATTTTCAGGCAGAATTTCCCTGCTGGACGGGGCTCCTTTCATCACGTGTATCGCAACTCCCAGGCTAGCCTAAGGCTGCGCAGCTCAGCTCCCGTTCCCAGCCTGCCTCCAGCCCTATTGTTTTACACATTCTGTGTGCTCAGTCATCAGCCCAGATTTCACAGGCCATATTGTCTGTCTCTGAATTCACCAACTAGTTTTAACCCAGAATTCACTAAGCTCCTCAAGCTGTATGTTTCTGAACAAAACCACAAGAAAGGTTTCCAGCTAATACCAGCCCTTCTCTAATCTCTTCTGAGCTGCAGCTTTCCAGCTGAGCGTCCTTCTATTGTAGGCTCATGCTCCAAGATATGAAATACAGTAAGTGAAATGAGATGAGCTCTACCCCTGCTCTTAAACCACCATATTTCAGCAACACCACCAAGAATTTCTGCGTGGCTCTGCATGGGGAGATTTGAAAGGGCAGCATGCCAGCGGGAGCCACAGCAGCCACCACTGGTTCACGAGTGCCAGGTTCCTTCCATGCCTGCAAACCCTCTCCCTCCCTGCAGTCCCAGTGGGAAGCAGCTCATTTGGAGAAGATAACCTCTTTGCCTGCTGCACTGCAAAAGCAAACAGAGCTCCCTCCCAAAGAGATGTCAGGATCTCAGCAAGGTTGTTGCTGTGATCCTACTTGTGTTTGCTTTGGCTGTCTCCCTTGCCCAGAACTCCAAGGAAAGACCTAAGTTCCTCTTGGATTTGTAGAAACTGGGTGAGAAACAGACTTCCTGCTAAGTTGAAACTGAAAAGATTTTTAAAACAGCCACTGCCAGAAGGTTTACAAAGGCTGAGATTTTGAAAGTGTCCTGAGGGAAGCAAAGAACCTCTCAGAAATTAATGGGAATTAAACATCCCAAACCCATAGGCGATTCTGAAAATCCTATCAAAGTATCTAATACTTCCATCTGCCAAAGACACTAACATTTAAAACAAAAGTCATTTTATCATGGGCTAAGAATCAGTTTTCAAGTGGAAGAATTGCAAAATATTAAACCAATTACTCTGTTTGACAACTTGACGTGATTCTTCCCAGATGATGAGAAGGATGTAGCATGGCAGGAAATAGTAAGATCGTGACATAAAATGAGAAGCAACTTCTTAGAAGTCTCAGAAATCTATAGGTCAGAGCTCAGACTTATGTGTGATGTTGTATTCGGCAAGTATAACACAGGTATTTACTACCTAAGGCATAAGATTTATGACCCCCTTAAATACTTGTTAGCTTGCTTTGAAGCGCTTAGGTTATATAAGCGATATGATAGCTAATAACTTCTTTGTGCTTCTATCTTCTTTTTTTGTCACCTAAAACAAAGGTCTCCATCATGCAATATGGATATTTTAAAGTAGGCTGCACTAACCCGTCTCAGAGCCTTTTCTCACATAACTAACTCCAGCAGTTACTCAATACTCGTGCAGCTTGTGTAAGCCCAAGCCATGCCAATGTGACTGGCACAGAAAAGTTATAAGTTTCATTTTACATGGGGGTAAAAAAAACCCCACCACATTTGAGTGCAATATAAAAGGTCACATCAGTAAACAACAGGGACTGAGACACGAGCTCTAAGTGCTCCCTATGCAATATAACACATAGTGCTTCTAAAAGAAAAGGAAAACCGGTGACATTAAGAAACACATTTCCTGCTACTTCAAACCCTATGGTTAAATTCAACCTCGCTTCCTTATTTGACCTATGAAATTAAGCTGTGCGCCTCCCAACCCACACACGCACGTTTCCATACAGCCAAGGTTTCTATGAGAAAGCCTCGTTTACTGTGAAGAGCGACTTGCCTACAATTGGTTTCCTGGGGACCCAAAGCAGGATCACCACCAGCCCAGCCTGCCGAGGAGAAAACGCCAAAGCAGCGTTTTACCACAATTCCCCAGACCTCTATTTTCGACTGCTGTGACGTTGTAAGAAAGAAGATTCAATTAAGCAGATTCTTTAGGCTTACTCATCCAGCATTTTATGAACCATCTCACCTCTTATCAGGCTAAACCAGATATTTATTATAACAATAAGGACATTTCATACTAATGTTTCACATTCACTGAAGCCCAGAGATATTAAACAAGATCATTTACTGCTGTCTGCTACCATTTAAAAAACCGCATTCAGAAAATGTGAGGCGTTCAAAGGTTAATTTGGATTAATGTCAATGGATTTTGCTAACTTCTCCCAATCCCTGACTCCAGCACTTCCTCGAGGCCACAGAAGCCTTTCCAGATCAGCAGAACAGAGCCCGGATATGCGGAGACAGAACAGGCTCTGCCCTGACTACATGCTGTAATGCTCTCGTTCAACCCCACTGCGCAGTCCTGCCAAGCAGCCTCTATAATTGTACCTGCACTTGCAAGACATTCAGGTGTAATAAACCAGATTTTTTTAATATTCCCTCACAACCTGGATCACCCTGGTTCATCATGTCCCTTCCTCCCAGGGAACCTGGAGGGGCTCAGTCCAGCACTCATCCCTCCTGCTCCTGACCACCCAACATCCTCCTCTCAGAAGGGTTTAGCTCACAGCCATCGCTCTGCCTCCCCCTCCACTAAAGGAGGTCAATGCAGCCTTCAGCACAGACTATTGCTGTCGTTGCCTTGTTCCAGCAGAGTGGAGTCACAGGAAAACCTCTCAGCAGGTGCTGGTGCACAGTACAACCAGGCAGGAGCAACGAACGCATAAAGGCAGACAACATAAACTAAAATCTGACGCCAAATAGGGAAGGAGTAACTACAGAAAATTAAATACAGAATTTCTTTGTCTTTCTTTAGAGAAAGCTAGACTGACAATGTACAATGGGCCAGATAATGAGAAAGCCAGATGGCTGGATCTTGTGGAATTTGGGAAACGAGAAATGAGAGGAAAAGGCACTAGTATTTAAAAACCATTCTGCTGCTCAAGACAAATTTTAACATATTAAAACCATATGCCTTTTCTTCCTAAAACATTACCAGTCACTAGGGCCCTGAATATAAATCACGTTATACATGCTTTAAATACTAGTTTGGCATCTATTGTTCTAAAATACCAAGTACCCATGTGATAATACACTATTTCCCACATAAACCTTTAGATTTATTTTCTTTTGTTAAATTTTCTAATGTCATCATTACTTTCCTCCTATCAAACAAAAACATCGATGTGTAAGCACCATATCATCCTTTGCCCCACTGTATCTGGCTTCTCCAGCTACTCAGAGCACTGTGAACAGGCTGTGTAGGAAGGATATTATTCATGAAAGTTGGTTTCAGTTTAAAAATAAACTGTGCTTTACTACCAGAACACATAGCGAGTTTACAATGGCAATTAAACTATGTGCTTAGTAACAAACAGAAGTGTTTTTCTAAGTTGACACTTGTAATTAAGTACAAGTTCCTTCCATGGGACATGTTCTGGGTCAGGCTACCTGCACAGGAGCACGAGATCATCACCATTTTATAGCTCCCAACTCAAACTTGATTAATCACAAGGGAGAGGGAACAGTGTGGCTCTCTCCTTGGTCTTTCTGAGCCCTGTATACCCCTGCAGTCCAGATGCTGTGGATGCAGCACGGAGTGTGCCAGCCTTGAAGGAGAGGTGCAGTGGGAAAGTCCTTCAGGAACAAAGGTCAATTCTGTAGACATCTCCAGCTCAAAAGCTTATTTCATAAACAGTAAGTGTAGCTGGGGAGGAGATCGTGGGAGGAAGGTGGGGCAACACACAGGATTTCTGCTTCACAGGTTGATCTGCAACACAGGAGGGTTCAGGAAAGAATGCATCTGGCTGCCCAGTGCATAAATTGCTTTGGTGGCTCCTGAAGCGCTTAATCCATGAAGTGTCCTCAGACAGCAATGCAAATTACACTAGTATGTGAGTGGTGTCCCACTGTGGCAATTGCAAAAGAAATTCATGTTCAAGTCCTCTTCCTGAGCTACTGAGCAGTGAAACGAGTCTCACTTTTGCAGGGAATAGAAAGAGGAAAGTAGGCACTTAAGTCACTTATCTGGCTAAGAGGGTAATTCCACAGTACAGAAAACATAACATAGATGTGGGAGTACAGCATTAATATTATCAATACACTGTGGCCTCTACGCCTCCGTTAGCATTGGGCTTCTGTGGGCTAGATGCTCTACAAATGCACAAGAGGAAAAACTCCAGTAGAAGGAAGTGCAAGTGTGAGGTAATCTGTGTAGTCCTACTCCTTTATTCAGTGGTGGGGTACCTTGTAGAAGGCAAGAAATGAATAATGACTTCGGAAAGCAACTAAAACCAAAGTAAAAACAGCTTCTCTGTTTCAAAGCCTTTCCCTTCCCCTCTTAGAAGTAGTCTGTTCTTCCTCCTTCTGCAGAAATGCCATAGTATAAATCTATGGCTGTAAGGCATGTCTGGCCATCCGGGAAGGAGCTCAGCCAGCACAGCAGCATAACCACCACATACTCCAACCCCATATTTTTCATTCTTAACTTAACCATCAAATACTTTCCAATGCCAGAGTGTATTTACTGCCAGAAAGCTATTTGCTGCTTTGTACTAATCGTTCAAATAAACAAAAGAAGAAAAGGAAAAAGAGGTTAGCATGAGGTTCTGGAATTCTAGAAACGAGCAAAAAACTTTATGTTGTGTTTTAAAACATGCTTATCTAAACATCATATAAGACATTTTAGTGTGAGTGTATGTTTTCTTTTAGTTTTTAAACCAACAGAAAGCAGGGACTCTCCTTAATGAGTCTTCCATGGAATACGATGAACTAAAACCATACTGGAAGCAAAGTTCAAAAGAATGCATTCCACTTCTCCTAGAACTGGTTCTTAGTAAGAAGTTTCTGGCCACTTTGGGCCTGTTGAATATAGCTAACAGTCTTGTTAATAAAACAGTACAGTTTTTCCTAACTCTGCAATCCTGAAGATTTTCAATAATAGCAGTTCAAATCATTCACTGCATGTCCTTCAACTTTGACCTTGCACTTCATCAAGGGCATCCACTTAGACTAAAAATGCTGGTCCAAATTTTGCAGCTACGTGGAATTTGGTTTGAGTGCTGAATCACGTTATTCTACTGGACGGGCTAAGAATTCCTGATCATCCTATTGAGCAAAGTTTCAGCTGTGGCCCCTGTCCAGTGACCCATAGTGTTCAATACCCAGAACAGCAAAAAGAGGTATGAGGCCCTCTGCCCATGCAACACCACCTGGATGGGTACCTGTGGGTATCAGTGTGTGCCTCATGTGTATGTATTATTTATTAGTCCTCAGATACAAACTCAAGTTTTTCAGAAATTAGATAGGCATTTATATCCTTTCTCAGGCCACAGCACATGATTCCCTGCACAAAAATGCTTTGATATTTTGTGAAGTTGTGGTTATATTTAGCTTGTTAAGTTGTGGTTATGTTTAGTTGGCATTCCTAAAACATTTTTATGACCTACATGCATCAGAAGATACAAAATGAAGAGAGTCATGAGAACATCCTAAATGTTTTGGTGCCACACAACTGTTCATATTTAACTCCATCATTTCTCTCCTTAAGGGTCCATGCTATCACCTCTAACTGAAGATCCTTCTTACCTTCTACCTAACCTATGCTTGAAGCCATTACTGTCAACATTGACTACATGCTACATCTACTTCCAGACCCATCTCTCAGGAATGTTGTTTTTACAGGAGCTGGTTGTCTCAGCTGTTCTTTGCAACAAAAAACCTTGCAAGTTCAAATACCACATGTTCAGTAACAAACTCCAACCGACAATGGACTATACTCATTCATACAAAAAGGGTAAAAGGGTAAAGCAACTTATAAATTACTATCATAGTCTCAAATCTTTAATTGCAGCTAGTGATTTAAAACAGGAATGTTATCTATTTTCATCTTGAAGAAATTTAGGAGAAGCCATGGTTTCCTGTTATAGGGTGTTGTCCAAAACTGCTCAACAGAGGTCTGCAAAAATAATCTTTCTAGTTGGGTTTGAAAATAAATGCTTGGAGCTTTTCCCATTAAAAAAGGAAATGGGCTTGTCTGAAGTGCAAAACCTTCATATTCTTCAAAGAATACAAACAACCAAACAACTTAAAACCTTTTTGGGGGAGTCAAGGGAAGAGAAGGGAAGTGCTTCTAACATGGGATGACTGGATTTTTATCTTGATGCTGTAAGTAGACCTAAATATGTGGTATGACTAATATTTGTTTAACTCAGCTTCACTAAAGTAATTAGTTTAATATATAGCACAGTTAGATGACAAAGCAGCAGGAATGTTCCGTTTTAAATACAACAATGAAATGAAACTTTCCCAAATAACTCCTAATCTTTAAAGATAAAACTGCTATCTGGGTTTACACTACCAGAATACAAAATGGTTTCCTGAGATATTCTGGACAGTAACTATGTGTTATAAAGGAGCAGCTAGACAAGAGCCATTTTTTATTTTAAATTACCCCAGCCAGTCACCTCTCTGCATTCTGAGGTTTCTCTTGTTGCTATCCATTCTCTTTTTTTAAAATGCTCTAGGTGTTTTTCATCATTCTGATGCTGCTCTTCAGAAACACAGGATGTTGCAGCCAGGAATGGAAGATGACCCATATGGTCCTGGAGAGTCCTGCTGCTCCAGCATAAAAGAATCAGTCCATGTACAAAGGTGTCACAGCAGGGATGGAATGGTTCTGCCTTTCACAGAAGCATGCATGTGTGAGGGCTATGTGGTACATGCATAGTTAGGACACACTTCAGCCTTCTCATGTACTGTTCTCCCCAGTTCAGACTCCCCCTCCTCTTCATTTAGAAAAAAAATGCATACACTTGCTGCCAGCCACCCTTTTCCAAAGGAAACCCCAACACATTCATACCACTGCATTGGAGAGATTGGGTCTTCTGCAGTAAAAAAAATACAGGAAAATCTCAGCAGAAGGAGACTACCTCTGTAGGGTGTAAAATGACTAAACGAAAAGCTAATGAGTGCCCAGGAAGAGGGCCAGCCATAGCTGAGAAGTATAATCTGGAACTTGGAATGAGGAGTACTTTTGCTGCCAAACATATGTCATGAGCTGTTCCAGTGACTGTCTGTCTGTTCTTCTATAGGAGCCAGCTAAAAAAGGCAGTCAGGTCCCTGCAAACATTCTTCCAGTTTTGACCTAGAGACTGCAAAGCAAAGGGATTACTCCATTTGCATGAAGATTGTGCTTGAAGCAGTTATGAAAAAGTGCAGGAATGAAATTCTAATCTGCTGATGTATTTATAGCTGAAACGTGGCTTGCAAATAAGAATTCCAAAACATTTCAAGAGAGCCTTGCAAACAAAGACAATTTCATACATTTCATATGATTTCATAAAGACACAGGATCATAAAAATGAATTGTAAACCTGGTGACAAAGACAACCAATTAGTTCATCATCTTCATTTCCTGCTATGGCAAATTTTTTCTCCAGAGTATATTTAAAAGCACGTTCTAGATCTTAACAAAATTAGTTAACCCTGTAATTATGTGCAACACAGCAAGAGTCAGTAGTTTTTCCACAAAGAAATAGTCTAAACATTACGAACAAAACCATAGTAAGGATCTTGCCTGCCATAGATCTGTATTTGCTATGAAATCCCAAAACGCACAATCCTGGGATACTGTAGCTGCCAGAAAGTCTGTTCAAGTTGCAGAGCCAGACCCTTTCACAAGGCTATGAGAAGCATGACAGAGGACACAAACAGCAAAGGGCTTTAAAAGGACTGAAGTGGATAGGGAGTGTAAAATTTTCAGAAAGAAAGAATCCAGTCAGACATCTGCACCTAACTTCAGCCCTTTGCTCCTGGTACAGATTCTACTTCCAACACGACCCATAAAAATCCCTATATTGTGCAGTGACCCCTCCTGATCTCCTGGTCTGCAGAAGTTACAAATCCACCTCTGCACCCCAGACTTTCTAGACTTCCACCCTTCGGATGCCATTGTCTTGTGAGAAGGAGACAAGGCTCTAACACTATGTGCTTTGCCTGTAAGCACCTTACCTTTTGTATTGTTTTAACCTCCCCTGCACTGCTATGCATTAAAACATCTAACAGACAGACCAGACAACATCTCTGTTCACTAGTGCAGTGCACAGCAGATGTCCCCACCTCACTCTCCAAATTCACAAGGCTCATAAGCCTTTGTGCCACTTCTCTGGGATGCCCACCTCCTCTCCATAGGACCCATGAGATTAATGAAACACAGTTTGCACTCCACAGTGCCTTCCTTACATAAAAGCTGCAGAGATAAGGGCTTGGTCTTGCCTGAATCAGTAGGACTGCAACTGCTTCACTGAAAGGGAAAATAGACAACGCCAAGTATCTTCTCCTTGGTGTGGTTTTAACAGTGCTCTCATACATCTTTATTGGGTTTCCACCACATAGAAATGGTTTGGTTTATTCTGGAAATCCTGTAAACAAAGCAGTTCTAATAGTTTGAATTTTATTGTGACAAAGCAAAGCCAGAAGACCGACAGCTAAAAGAAGTTAAAGGTATTTATGGAAGAGGTACACTTGGGATATTTCAGTTGTCAGCTTTCATTTAAATCCCTAGACTGTGCTAAGTAGCCAGCATTCCAGTATGTGAAAATTACATACAAGATACAAATGTTTTTGGTAAGCTTGTAAAGGGTTCACACTCCCATTCTTAAAAAGAACATTCTTGCTGTCTTTGATGTTGTAAATCTTATTATGTAAAACAGACTGTTGTGTAAAATAAATGACGGTGCATGATCCTGCAAGAAGTTTAGTACCCATAAGTCGTTTTAAAGCCAACAGGAGTAAAGGGCACAAGGCATCAAGCAAATTTCTACCGTGAACTTGTGCTAGCCAGTTACTGAATGCAAAACCTGAGAGAAGAAAAATTCAAGTAAACACAACCTGCCCAAATCACAAGTCTGCATACTTGAAAAAAAGCTTGCATACAGGAAAAACTGCACAGCTTTTTCAATTGCTCTGGAAACATCTGAGCTACCAGCAAGACTGTTCTGCTTCCAAACTGATGCAGGAAGAAACTAGCACACCATTAGCTTTGCACTATAATCCTTAGAGACCCAATGGAAGATGGGTCTCATGAACATACGCAGTATATGAAGTCACTGCCAAGAGGACCTCAAGGTGAGCATCATTCAGTTCCATCGATAGCTGTTTGATGACTAAAATGAAAAGATGAATTTCAGATCCACAGATGGCGGTGGCAAAGCTTCCGTTGGTGAATGGAAGACCAGAGGCCATGAGAAAAACCTTAAAGAAAGTGCTATATTGCCTGTGAAAAGCGATGGATTGATTTCGCTCTCAACTGATGCCAAGCTCAGAATACAAGCTGTTGTATGGCAGTCTTGCCTCCAACACACTCATGCTCTCCTCAGAGTCAGCAACTTCCAGTGGCAGAGGAATAGTTAATCCTCTACACTCTGCCAAACATTGCTTCTCTATAGAGTCTACAAAAAAAGGCACAATTAGAGCAAGACACTCTATCAGGAGCTGGCGTAGAGCCATCAATTCATTTTTACTGTCCCCATAGGGCCAGCATTGGTAACTGCTGTACCCCTTCTGCTGCAGGTGAGCTAGTGGCCCAGTGTGGGAAGAGGACTTGAACAACCTACCAAATCGTCCATCTTTTTCTCCTTCCTGTAAAAGGGCCCCAGACACTTGCTGAAAGGATAAATATTGTGAATCTTCACCTTTCGATCTGGGCCACAGCAGGAGACCATGACCCCACCACAAGCAGCAAGCTTGTATATACCCTGCTCCATGGAAACGACGTATGCCAAGCAGATACTTATTTTTAGCTGGTCACTTGGCATAAAAATGATCACACCGTGTTTATTTGCATTTTTAGTTTAATTACCTCTAGCCTCCTGTTATACTTGAGAGAGCTCTAATAAGATGTTAAAAGAGAAGCAGTTCCCTACATACATTGCCTCAGGTTAGTTCAATGCCCCATTAGCCCCTCTAATGGCTTCTCATCTGGAAGCTTGGGTGTGGGTGTCCTGAAGTCAATGGAAAGAAAAGCATGGAGGCTGTGGGAATATAACACATCTTTCTGGACCTTACCTGTTCAGTCATGCACATTTTAGCTAACAACATCATTGTTGATCAGAGTTAAAAAACTTACCCCAATTAAGATAGCAATAGAAGCCACCTTTGCAGAAAGATAAAGAGTTTCAAAAAATTGTAGTTGCTTTTGGTGAATAAAAAACCAAACAGAAAAACAAAAATTAAAACATCACTTATCTTAGGAGAGTATCTTTTCCCATGGTGTTTTTACTAGGTGGCAGAAACTATCAAATTTTGTTATTCTTGGGCAGCAGCTCCATCACATTGCTCTCAGGTACAAGGAAGGTACAGGTTTTTCATTGCTTCTGGTAAGGGAATCCTCTGCTATGGTAACAGATCCCATTCTATGGTGCTTATGACCAGGACTAAGCTGCTTATAACTGATACTTCCCCACAAAGAACCACAGCAGGAATTCACTTCGTTCCCCATCAATAGCTCTGTGAAGTAACTTCCAATCCCTACCACATTCTCACCTTTCACTGAACAGACCAAGAGGGAACAGCAGAAAACATGACACGTTTTATAACCACACGCCTACTGATCAGCAATGAATACCTGAACTTGTGAGCTCGGCTCTGGAAGGAGCACGGAATACGTTCTCTGCTCTATAATGGGCAGGGGACTAGACCATCCTTACCATCAATCACTGCAATGCAAAAAAAACCCCCAAAAACCAAACCTGTCCTTCTGCAAGGTTTAAGACATTATTGCACTGTCCCTCAGTTGGATGTAGGAAGAAGTGGCAAGATGGGACAGGAGCCCAGACCTCAGTACTCTGGTCCATGACTTGGCTTGTTAAAACAAGTGTGCGCTATTGCTGCCAGTCCTGCTGCCTTCTGCCAGCTCTGGGACAGCACTGATGATCCCCAAGAGAGGAGAAGGGTCAACCTTCAGCTCCAACTCTGCATTTCGGGAAGATACCTGTGCAATAGCAGAGAAAGTGGTGGTTTCCACTCTCTGGAAACCCAGCTGGGAGAAAGGAGACAGGTATGCATCAGTGAGCAGCATGCTGGCAGGGAACAATTTTGTGGAGACAAGATCCAGTGGTACAGATATTCTCTGTATTCTGACAAGGATGGTGACACCACCCTGCTTCCCAAATTACAATATAAGTAACAGCACATTCCCTTATTTACAAGCTCCCTTGATTTCAAACAATTTTAAAAATAACTATGATCAAGAATGTGAAAGTGCATTTCTGAACCTAATTAGATGCTTGCCCCTCTTTGAAGGCATGTCTTGCCAGAGAATTCAGCTCTCTTACTGCTACATTACAAAGCAGCAAAACGAGCAGGGACATGGCAGCCCCAGGTTCCTTCATTCAGTTGAAACAAAACCACTTCCAGAGTTACATATTTAAGCATCACTTGTAGGACAACCCAGTTCATCCACATAAAACATTACTAACTGCTGTTAAGTCAATAGATTTATAGATTACC
Organism: Porphyrio hochstetteri; assembly: GCA_020800305.1. Lineage (NCBI taxonomy): Eukaryota > Metazoa > Chordata > Aves > Gruiformes > Rallidae > Porphyrio > Porphyrio hochstetteri. The sequence continues at coordinate 9,709,402 of CM036916.1, read as the reverse complement.
AGTTCATTATTTATTCCAGTAGGAGAAAAATAACAATCAAGATGCATTTAACAATCAAGATACATTTATTCAAGGCCTAATTGCACACACAGGGTGTGACCTTCACAATAAGAGGCAGTTTAACTCCAAGTGGGGTTTGGGTGTGAGCGGGGAACAGAATAAATAAAACCAAAACATCCCAATAAATCAAACCAGCAGCAGCATGACTCCCCCCTAGCAAATAAGTATTTTTCCAGCTACAATCAGTTATGGGAAAAGAAATAAAGTATTAGCTCCAATTGTACTTAAATCTGAATACACATATTTAATCTACATCGTTCAGAATTATATCTCCACCCCCTCACAACCTCAGATACACCAATGCTCTGTGTTCTCCCACAAATCTTGCATATTACTTACTTTTGAGTAATTTATCACGAAACCTAAAAACAGAAAGAGTATTTTGCTTCATGCAAAGTACCTCACATACCCCAAGTAATGTTTTGTTAAGCTGCAACATGTACAAATCCTGAGACAAACCTAATAACAGAAAATATCCCTGTTCCTTTTTAATTCCCTATTTCCTCTCAACTCAGAAGTAGAGGGAATAGCATAGCAAAAGAAATGCTTCCTAGCCATGAATTCATAACATCACTTAACTTTTTTGCAGTGTTGTTGAATACACAAATATATAAAATGTTGAAAATAGAGACTAGTCGTATTATTGAATGCATTTACTTAAAAACAAGGCAAAAAACGAATTCCAAGTAACACTCAAATGAAAAGCAAAACGTTAAAAGATACACTTAGAATAGCAAACACTAAAATTTCTCTTTCTTGAACCAGTTCAGCTGGATATTTTGGCAGTAGAAGCTGCACTACAATTTTACTTTAAATATGGCCAGGGAAAAATAGTATTGTGCTTGGGTTTTTTTTTTTTTTTTGGACAAATAAAGGAAAAAAGGCTCCTTAGTAGATGTTACACAAATTGAGGTGAAAACTATGGTTTTCTGCAATATGTAGCACAGAGAGGATTTAAATTTAATACAAAAAACACTGCTTTAAACCGATGAATCTGAAGCAGCAGACTCGTTGAGGTTGGCAGAAATATGCACGGATGAAGTAAGAGCCAAAATCTGTTTAGTTCCTGGGAGCTGGTCAGATATTTATGCTAATATAGAACAACCTTGGGTATCTGAATGTCACAGTGACACAGTATGTGTGGGGAGAGTTGAGGTTTTGGATAACTGAGGTAATTTTCAGAGTAATTAACTAATGTCAGGGGACATGACCATGTTCCAAATAACAGGGAAGGTTAGATAATCGAATGCTGCTGCCTTACCACTTATCTTACTGAATACTGTAAAGGTTTTTATTGAAAAGCTTTTACTGAAAAGGAGTTCAAGATCAAATGAGCACAGAGACCATTAATTTCACATGCAAAAAAAGCACTGCTACAAGGTATTTTGTGCCAAACCACATAGTGCTCATCTGCCAGACAAGAGAAGTGGTTTGTACCTTGAAGAGTGAATTCCTCCCTCTGAAGAATTTGCTGTGTGCCTCATCCCTTCAGCAGCGAGCTACAGCAGCACCCACCCAACTCCCCAAGTTGCAAGGCAAGGTCTGAGGATAAGAGCCTACCAGCTTTCCTTCTCATCTCCAAACCCAAGTCTCTCTGCATCACCTCAACTGCAAGTGCTGGATTTGCTGGTCTCAGCCCCATAGTGTCCTTCAGAAACACCCTGCAACATCTGGACTTTGCTAGTCCCAGGCAATGCTACTTAATGTAAATGTGATTCAGAATAACAAAAAGCTTTCCAGGAACACACTGGGTGGTTTGCCTTTTCCAACAGGCAGGTAGTAAAAAGTTTCCTTAGTATCTGCTCTAACCCTGCACAAATTTGGCCTGGACACTGCTGCTACTGCAACTGCAAGGATGGCCCCAAGACCAAAAGTCTCTTGGCAATCTTTCCACCAATGGTCTGTGTTGAAAGACACGAGTGGCTCCTGGGTGACGCTCTTACCATCCACACCTCACACATGTGAAAGGCTTTCTGCAGTTTTCAGTTCACTGACATGGCACAGAGTGAACGCTGCTCTGCTGCAGTCTCCCATTTCTCTCTACTTTTGTTCAGTTACCTCTCGTTTAGTGTTTCTGAAACATTTGCAATAGCAGCAGCAGAACAGCACCGACACCATTGTGCCTATTTTATAAGGCAATAATCCACTTCCCTCCTTCAGAAAAACTACTACGGGGAACAAGAGCTGGGTTACTGGCTTGTAAAACAGTGTGATGATAGTATTATTGTCTAAATTAATGTCATTTAACACTTCATACCACAGTTCCAGAGGTCCCACCTCAAGCATTAATAATGCATTTTGCTTTTTAACATGTCATATGGGAAAAGACCAACTTCTGACATGCAAGGATTGCATCAGTAAAACATAACTAATTGGTGCAATCTGCAACAAGAAAATTGGAGACCTTGATTGTTCCTAAGAACAGTTCAGTTACCTCAGTCTCCCAGCCCAACCTAACCTCTCCCCTGCCCTCCCAAATACAGTCTTTTTTGTCCTTTACATTATTCATTTCTCAGGAGTATAAGCTAAAAATGTACCTTCACATAGCTCTTCTGTGCTAAAAAGTATGTGTGTTACCTTTTCTGACCTACCTCATCCTCATTCATATATTCTATCCCATTTATCAATGTATGAAATTGAAGCCTTACAAAGGAATCACCCCCTCCCCCCCCAAAAAAGACAACAAAACAGGCCCCACATTGCTAAGACACAGTAAACAAGCCCTTGGCTGATAAATTTGCTTATGACAATATTGGCAGTAATTTGATTCGAATTCCAGTAAAGTCAATTTTGAATTATAGCAACCAGGGATGGAAAATAGCTGCTTTTCTAGCTGTTAACCCCATAAAAGCTCCTTTTTTGAACCATAACATAAGTGCAAAATATTTCCCTGGTGGTTCAGTTTAAACCAGTGATCAGTATAAGTGAAGCATGATAAATAGCTCCTGCACTACACCCCCATCAGCTGAAGTCTGCACAGGTTTAGCTGTGGAAACAGAAAGGTCATTCATTACTCAGTGTGAACAAACAGACGGCACATTTGTGATAAATAATAGCTATTACAGAGCTACAAAACACACTGAGGCTTTCTGCTTCTTAGCTGTGCATGACTTCCTCTGTATTACCCTTTAAATATAATTATTTAAAATAGTCTTCCTTGATAAAGACCCTGAAACTGCTATGGACTAAACTCATAAACCTAAGTATGAATATATAAATGTGTGTATCCGTATCATCTATCTACACACACATATATCTTTAAAACCATTTGTTTGCTTATGGTAAGCAGGGCATTAAGTCATTTGTCTCATCTACTACAAAACAACCCAGGATACAAGCAACATATTTGCCTTTATTTTCACTTCCCTCATCAGTCATGATGTGAATCTCAGGATTGTAAAAGAAACAGTAATTAGCAAGCCAACCTCTGGTCAGGAAACTCCTGAGATGTCAGTTCTCAGTCGCCGCTTTAAAAACCACATCCAGCAAGCAAATAACCTCCACACAATGTTCTCTTTCCCTGCCACGGGGACCAGAAGGGCAGGCTATGCCAGCACAGCTTTCACTTGCTGCTCAATCTTCTCAATAAAACATATTTTCTTAAAAGTACGACAGGCTTTAAGACCAGTTCAAACCCAGTAAGCATGGCAGGTGTACAGAGTCTCTCTGACACTCAGAAAGGGCAGATCGTCCTAACTCTCCCAGTATTAGCAACTGTGAAAGCCATAGTCTAGAAGTCTCACCACACTGCAAAACAGTGCACTTCCCAAGTGTTCCTGGTAAAAGAAAGGGATTATCTGGGACCTTTTTGTGAAGTAAATCGCTGCAGCCTGAAGCTAATATACTAAAATACATTTTCTACTTATCTACCTTTGTCCAGCATCCGCAGCGCCTGCTGCCTGTTCTCCCTTGCTGGGGCATGAAGGAAGCAACTCCACCTTTAATTATATCGATTTACTTTACAAATCCACAGGCTCCCTGAACACCCTGCCTTGCGGGCTTCTGCCACAATCTGAGCCTTCTTGGCAAGCTGGGAGCATAGGGCAGATGGAGAACTAACTGTTTTCCAACCACATTAAAGGTTTGGAAGGGTTTTTAGAAGTGTTTAGGATCATACTGTCCTGTCCTCTCACCAACATACCCGGTCACATGTGTTCAACCTCACAGTATCTCTTGAGCTTCAAGCGGCATTAAGTGTAATCTTGCAATCTCTGCTGGCTTCCACCCCTGCACTTCTGCTTGTTTCCCATCGAGGACACTTACCCCGCTCAGGAGGAGCCCCTCCAGCCACACAGAGGCACGGGAAATTAACTGGTCGCCGCGTGGATGCAGAGACATGAACGCTTGAGTGAGTGAATCTGATTGCAGAAGAGTCCAAGCAGCTCTGCGCTCCGACATCCAGCAGGAAATTAACTCTCCTGCATTCCCATCTCAGGCCTCTGCTGAATATGCAGCAGGAGCAATTAACTTGTACAGAGATGGGGAGGAAGGAGAAAAGGGGTGCAAAACTTTCAAACTTACACCATTAATCACAACCTGTAAATTCAGATGAAGAGACCAGAGAGGCAAACGATTCCCAGTAAGTTTCAATTCTTCATTTACATGGCAAACAGAAAACGCAGGTCGTAACTCACAGCAACTGGAGTGCAAACTATCAAATTAGCCCAATAGGGTATGTCATTGTGCAGCTTCAGAAACAAACAACAGCCAGCAACGGAGCCTCCTGAAAGTCAGAGATATTCAACTGAGCATACTACACAGTGTTCTAGGATGAGTGTGGTGATTACTGGGAGTAATGACATGAATAGCAAAATGATACAGAGCATTTATTTCAACCATGGAAATCAAAGCAGCCTGCAGCCATTTAAATTTTAGGCTTTACAGCTAAAGGCAAAACAAACTATAAAAAAAATTCCTAAGATAAAGAAAACTAGAGCTGCTTATTTCCTGTTAGGTTATGTATTTTTCTAGTACTCTGTGGAAATGGTACAAAGACTTGAAAAACAACGTTCAATTACAAAACTTTCCAACAACTGCATATAACGTTTTCTATCTTTAAGCAGAAAATAGGTTAGATACACTGTATGCATATAGCATCTCTGCATATGTGTGTATATGCACACAAGTGTAGACATCTGGCTTATCCTTAGTGTGGGGGTTGTTTCTTTTAAAAAGCAAACCACATATCTTTCAATGTGCAACTGGTGGAAAGCCTTTCAAAGGGCTTTCCACAGCTCACCACCTACAGTGCCTGCAGCAGAGTCAAAAGAGGAGGCAAAACCCACCTAAATTCCAGAGTGGATTGGTACCTCTTACCTGGCACCTGAGCCCCAATACTTATTTGCTTATAAGAAGCACATGGCATTTACCATAGGGCATCCAGTCAGATAAACTTAAAGTCAAAGGAAAAATGCTGGATCCAGCTGCAACAGAAGCTGTTGCCCTTAGAGCTATCCCTTGTTGAGGGTCACATCATAGTGGTCAGGTCAAAGCTGAGAGTGGCTCCACTGATTTGACATTCAATGGGAGGGGTCACTGTGACAACCTCATTAGCTCCTAACCCAAACCAACCCTCAACCCCATAGGCACTGGAATAAATAAATAGATGCTACACTGAAAACTCTCCCACTGAAACTCTGATTCCTTCAACAAACTAAAATTTCAGGAACCTTTATTCTTCCAGGCAACAAGATCCAACTGTCCCAACCAGATCCAGGCAATAGCAGGGTGTCATTCACTTGACTTCAGACCCACAGCTGAGAAACCCAGCTCTACACCACAGCTCAGTGAAGCCAAAACATGGCATTTTTTAGGACAAATGCATTACTGCAGGAAAAGCACAAAATGTTGTTCTAGAAATGCCTCTCCCTGTGCCCCCTTTTCTTAAACAAAGCTGTAAAAATATCAGGGGGAAAGCACCAAGCACAGGGGCTAAAGTATTTTTCACATGGCAGGCCAGACAGGAAGCATTTGGAAAATACTCTTCTACATAATTTAAAAGCAGCGAATCTCCAGACCACCACCTCAAACAGCACTCAAAGTGTAGAACACCTTTCAGCATCACTCACCTGAATTATCTCATTTCCTTTCTCGTAAATACCTGATTTGTATTTCTTGTGAATGGAAATATTAATTGGAAGCTACAAAGGATCCTCCTTTTATTTGCTTTTAAAAAATGATTTGCAGAAGCCATGAGATGCCGTTCCAAGAGTGTGGTTGGAGTTTGGGGGGGGTTTTTTTGGGTTTCTTTTTTTTCTAAAAACTCAGAGGTACAGTTTTAGGGGTCAGAGCTGCAGCCTGATACACACCTTGCAACCACAGAGGCTGCAGTAAGCCTCAGGCAGTAAAATGCAGACAGCAGTCTGGCAAATTGAGGACACCTTAGGGTAGGGCTCTCATTTCCATTAGGATCATCTTAAACCATTCCCAAAGGGTAAAGAGCAGTGTAAATGGCTTCTGAGTGGGAGTCAATTACATGTGTACAAAGGATCAAAACAATGCCAACACCACGCATACAAAGTGACAAGCTTCTTATTCAGAATTTTTAATGACTTTAATCTGTACCTTGCTTGAAATTCCTTGTAATCGGCTGTCCTGGTTCTGGCTGTCCTGGTTCTGGCCAGGCTGGAGTTAAGCTCCTCAAGCACAGGTGAGCTGAGTTAGCCAGGGCTGTTTCCTACACCACTCCCCAAAGGAACTGTAGATATACTGCTGCACCAATATTTATCTAACGAGTATTGCCTTCGTTTTCAAACCTTCGCTAAAAGAGGGGAGCTGAAAGATCAATACAGAGTTTCTGATGGTTCTCTGGATCAAAACAATACTCTTCTGGGAAACTTCAGCTCAATCCCCTTTCAGGGTATTACCAGGCAACACAGCCAGAAGCATGTTTGTAGGCTCCCAAACACTGATTTCATACCAAATTTCTACATACTCCAAGTCTGTAAGTTGCCAAGGTTCCACACTTGTTCAACAAATCTGTGTTCAAGACTTTGAACATCTCAGCCACACTCTACTTTAAAAATAAACAGTTAAACATGAATCCTAATTAAATTAATTTATTCAGTTCGCTCAGTTTTTCATTCACAACATGAGCAAAGCTGAGAGGACTAAGTCTCCTGGCCCCCCAATTCCGTGAAATCCTTCCAAGTACTGGCTTCGACTGTCAGTGTCTGAGCAGCCCCCTTGGATGAATGGGATTTACCACCACCACAAATACTTGTTTACTCACACAGCTAAGAATGTCAATTTACCCACTTCAAAAGTCAGGGCCAGAATGCCCAGGCGAGGCACAGGTAATACCTGGAATTTGGTTTTGGGTTCTTAGTCTGATCTTAATGACACAGTTGCAGCTACACAAGGGTATAGCAGAAAAGTAAACAGATACACACAAAAAATCCTGGGTCATCCAAAACTGAAAACACTTTTCTCCAAGGAAGGTGTATGCCATGAAATTTAAGTGGGTTAGGTTTGCTTATTCCCAAATCCTTTCATTCAACAATCAAAATCTGGAAGAAAGAAGCTTTTTTGTTTGCCATTAGTAGGGGTGGTTTGTTTTAGGAGTAAAATAAATTACAGTGTGAAGAAGAGTGCCTGACCACGAGCTGGCATATCACCAGCTTTTAATGGCAGTCTGAATGGCTCACACACTTTCCTTTTAGTCCAAGTCTCTTGATACTCCTTTTGGAGTTTGTTCACAGATTTAAAAAAAAAAAAAAAAAAAGAAGCGGCCTGAGGATTTAAAAAGTTTGCCATCTGAGTCATCTCTACATGATTTGGGTGAGCAAGCCTTTCATTTCCAGTCCTTTTTAGAAATAAAAACTCCCTAACGGAACGTGGTTACATCTGGAGTGGAATTTGCCGTTTGATCAACTAGAGATGTAGAATAGGGAGGTCTGACAATGGCAAATTGACTTTCTGCTTGGGGTAACTCAAAGTTCACATTAGCACTGAAAGAAGCTGAAGCAAGGTGCAGGAGTACGGTGTATGGTTAAAGGAGAGGCCTGGGAGACGAGCCTGCAACGCTCAATTCCCAGCCTTGGCAGTGACTCACTAAACCTGATTCCACAAAGCACTTGCAAACGCTCAGGATGTGGATGAAATTACTGCACTCCCTGAAGAACCTCACCGGCTCCGAGCCTGGATGACTTGCGTTTGATTTAACTTCGCTGTACCTCAGCCTGTGGTGTGTGCAGTCTTACATTTAATCTGTAATACGATTTGAGATCCCTGAATAAATATGCAATCCTCATAAATATTAATACTTTATTATTAAGTAAGTACTTCTTGCTTGTAACTGACCTACTAAGTTCTGAAATATCTGTTGCTGACATCAGTGGTGAAATTTTTGAATTTACATTAAAACCTGTTAGCAAGTTCAAAAGGTATGAAAAACCTGCCACTTTGCTCTTTTTACAGCAGATTTTACTACAGTGATGCAAACCCCAGAAACATCCATTTTCCATGCTGCACTTTTTCCTCAATCACCCTCAAAACCTAACTCTAAAAATCCAAGACACAGAAACAGTTCTGGCGTTCCAGACCACCAACAAATCTGATGAAGAGCCAAATCTGTCGGCACTGTCCAACACACCATGATGTCCCAGGAATAAAACAGCAGATGAAATGCACTGACAGAGTCTTTCATTCCCCTCGCTTCACGCCGATTTCCAGGACAGCACAACACATTTGAGCAGCAGCTGGAGGGTTGCTGGACACATAACTGTACTTCATAAAACAGCATCTGACCTCCTGCACTCCTACCACTAGAACGCTCTTAATTAGCTGCAGCCTGGGAATGGCTGGAGATTCCTAAAATAGTCAGCTAATGAAGAGTGACATACACCAAACCGTAACAGCCAAGAGAGCAGTGAACAGAGCCGCCAGCTTGGGGTTAAAGCATTGCACACGTCCAGGACTGCTGTCAAAGCTCCAACACTTTTCCTGAGCTATAGGAGTTCCATAAAACTAAAACAAACACACACAAAAAAAGGCCACAATAAACTTATTTCCTAAACCACTTGTGTGACATTAACAGTTTATGTATAATGACTCACTGGGTACAAGGAAATCACTTATAGCATCCATGTGTTTACATAACAGTCACTCTGTCAAGCACGTCTATTGCCAGAGGTAACCATGAACCTTTATCTCAGTATCTCTTACAACAAGAGGCAGCAGATCTAAACAGTACCAGTGTAATCCACAATCATAAAGGCAAAAGCAAATAAAGTAATGAAAAGTTAAAATCAAGGGTCACACTGACACGTACCGCTCCAAACATCCTACTGAGATTATTACAATTCAAGCCATGACAGTGCATAGAAAGAAATGTATAATTTCAAAGCACTGCAACTGCAAAGTGTGTTAGTAACAAGCAGCAGATGAGAGAAAAAGGTCTCTGTTATTAATCAGAATTCATATTTAAGAAACAGTGGTTGTTAAGTAACTCCTCTGAATCCTAATCACAACCAGGAAGGTACCAATTATTCTGACTCTCTCTTACTATTCATTAATATCACACTGAAATCTTATTTGCTTTTACACGCTGGGGGCGGGGAGGGGGGGTTGTGGTGGTGGTGTAGAAAATCAACTTTGAGGGGGCTGCTTTGCTTTTTTTAAGCTGCATCTGTACGTGCGGCGCAGCCCAACCCGCGGAGATCAGGTAATCAGGATACAAACAAGAACCCACATTCCACTAATTGGAAGGTCAGGTAAACAAAGCGCCATTTCCATAATAACAATATAGGCACTGCCTTGCAGACTTGCCATTATTTTTATGTTATCTCTCACCCTGACAAGCAAAATCTCCACTGAAACGAGAGAAATATTATAATACCGTTCCCTACATATTACTTCACCAACAGCTTCACCCCCCTCCAAGAGTGGCCTAATGCTTAAAGCTACACCAAAAAGCAGAGAAAGACATCAAAGCTCCAAGTCAGTGACGACTAAGAACGGGTAGGTCAGATTTTCAGTATAATAATACTCTTTTAGGCAGAAGAAAGCAAAACCTCAACAAGAATGAGCTGTAATAACGGTCAAGGTGTGTTAACACACGTTGGGGAAGGCTTTTTGTTTTTAAGCCGCTGCTATTTTGGAAGGTAGCCAAAGTATAATTCTGCCTCCCTTGATTGACAGAGCTTGCTATACCTTTAATTAAATCTGTGGCTGCACACCACCTTTGTCAGTAAGGATAAGGAATTAAAATTTAATTTTCTAAAGAAGAAACCCCTTCTCCTTACAGACAAACAGTATTTTTTTTAAACATATATATATACATACCATGATTAGCTGAGATTGTGTGTATGGCATTTCCAGAATAAAACTAATCAGTGTTACCATGCGCTCCACCACACTGCTCTATTTGCATTTTTTCCTGGAAGGCTTCCAAAAAAAAAAAGAGGACAATCTGCTTAGGAAGAGGCAAAATGCCCTGAACGTACCTTGAGGGGGACAACCAGCAGAGAACCACATAACTGGAGCCTGCTAGACCTAAATTCTCCTTCCACTCTACAAATTATGCCTGTGTGACTATTATTGAGACCATCAGTGGACAGAGACAGATGATCTTGACCCGTGGAGCACATGCAGCGACAGCAGGTCCACCCAGGCCCCTCACAGCCATGGAGGGAGAAGTAGAACAGACTGTCTACTCACCCAGGCTCTCAGCTCGCCAAACACTGACCCTCTCCTCTCCTTCCTGGTGATGCATCCATGGAGGAGTGCACCCAGACTATTGTGTAGTGGAGCTTCCCAATGAAATGTAATCCAAGGGCCACCAAGTGCCCAAATACGTGACGGACAGCAGTCATGGCCACAAACTGACTACCTTGGAAGATATCAGGGCTTCAATAACTCATCTTCAAGCTTGTGACAGTCAAATTAAACTAACAGAAGGCATTTTGTACCAAACTTTGGGAATACAGCTGGCATACATATCCAGCTTCTGGGATCTTGTGACTATGAGCAGATTTTATCAACTTCCAGACAGATAATGGCATGGGGAAAATAAAAGTCAAACCTTTCAGGTTTCACAGAACAGTTAAAGAAATACCACCCAAGAAGAATTAGAGAAAAACCTCAAAAGAGAAATCAGAGGATTATTTTTTCTTCCTTCATCTCAATGGTGTGATTTTTTAATACCAATCTCCTGATAGATTGGGCTTTTGAAAGATTAGAGCTGAGAGAACTGACAGAATCTGAATACTTTCAGCCCCACTGGAGCGATGAGCAAGACACTAGAAGGAAGGAGGAAAATTTCAGTCATCTTTCACCATTACTATGGGATTATCAGGTCTGCAAAGTCCCTCAACTTCCATGAGTACGTAAGGGAGTAAAACAAGCTAAAGACAAGGCAGGAGAACTCTGTACTACCTAAATCATCTTAGAAGACCATAAGAAACCAGTCCTAAAGAAGCAGTGAAGGTCACTAAGGAAGCAGAGTGAGGTTTTGTACCTGTGTCTCTGCTACTACTGGTCCTGTAGAAGATGAAACACTGCACTGGACTCCACCGCAGCCTCCAAGTGAGCATCTTTTGAAGCCAGTATTGCAGAGCTTAAGGAAAAAAAAAACCCACCTCATCTGCAGGCCCATCACAGAGCAGGAAGGGACCATGTCCTGACAGAGAACATTTGCTCCTACAAGCAATGACAAGCAGTTGCCAAGTGACAAATATGCTCATGAGGATCAAATGTCAGATTCAAAGGGTGTGAAACAAACCTGACATCAGCTTTAAGTATGGAGTTCCCTAAGGCATGTTCTGAGGGATCTTTTGAGCTTTTTTTGCTGAATTTTGAACCAAAGTACTGCTCTGGGAAGTTCTAGAGGGTGCACTGAATGCAACTTGTACCTGCAACACTGTTCTCACTGAACAGCAACTATATTTCTGCCCATGGCAGGGGGGCTGGAACCAGATGATATTTAAGGTCCCTTCAGATGCAAACCATTCTGCAACTCTACCATAGTGTCTGTACTGTTTTATATGCAATACACACATGGGAATGAAGTAGTTAAAAACTGTCAACTAAAATTAAAAACCAATCCACACAAAGTGGGTCAAGAACCTGAGTGCTGCTCTCTAATGCATGCTTACTGGTACCCACTGAACCACTCCTGTTCATGAAGATTCACATGCCTACTCATGCCGATCCCACTGAACCCCACAGCAACAAAACACTTTGCCACCATCCACCAATGAATCCTAACTGTGGCTTACTTTCATCCTAGCAAGACTGCAAGCATCTTTGATGGGAGAGATGTTACCAGCATGATGCTGAAATATGTGACCATCACCCACGTGAGTCAGCATTGAAGAGACCCCACCGGCTTACATGGGTTCCTGAAATCCAGACTGTGAGAGCAGAACCTGTAGGCATTCAACAACAGCCTCAAAGCAGCAGGAAAGTGAACTCACATAATTCTCCAGTCAAACGTTGTGCCAAATGTTGACTAAAATCGATCTGGACTTGCACACCTTCCTTCATAAAGTAACCAGCCACAATATTTTCCAAGTGTTCTGACAGTCCACCCTAATATTCAACTCAATATACATAACATAATTAAATTCCCAGTCTATTCTCTGGGGTGACTAAGCTCATCTACCGAAGCCTGCAATGAGTTACAAACAGTAGGACGTACCTAATAGGGAGAGGCTACTAACAGACCAGTTTGGGCAAATATTTTTTCCTGAAGGATTTTGAGTCCCCAGTTTCCATCCCTTCTCTGTGATGGCAGCTGTCATCCTCAAGCACTGCCTCCAAAAGATGCAGACTTGTGTCTAGATAGATAATACATCAATCTAATAAGCAACAATGACAAACGCTATCTTGTTTCATTATCAAATTAATATGGGCATTTGTGAAGCTTAACACACATCCTATCACCATGTCCAATGCAATTCTGGCAAGTTAAAAATAGTCAGAGCAGAGGATTCACTAGTCAGGACACAGAGGAGAGTGACAATTGTCTCCAACGCTCAGAGTCCCCTATCACCACCGAAACTAATGTCAGGGCAGCAAAGGAAGCAGATTCAGGTTTCACATGTCTTTCAGGCACGCACATGCATAATGCCGCCAACACGACTGACATTAGCAGAGTTGTACAAACACTTGAGCAATGCCAGGATCAAGCTCCTAGTTAACAACCTGACAAGACGGGATTTTACATACTAGTTTTCAACATTTCTCCCCTCCAATCCACTTCTCTTCAGTAAGCTACAATATTTAAAGAATAAAAATGTCTCTTCTTTCACTCAGCAGCCCATCACCACAATGACCTGTTGTAAGCTATGAGATCCTTCAAACAGCTAAAATTGACATTTTTTTCAAGAGGTTGGCAGGTTTTGATTTTTTGAAATCAAACAATTAGGTTTCTACCAGAAGTTCTTTGCACACACGAAGGCAGCCAGCAGGTCATTTAATTATTTATCTGCCAGAGGTCTTTTAAGGTGACTCTTGGAATATCCGAGCATCTCCATTTGAGAAAATATTGATTAAGACAAAGTCGTTAACAAGTGAATGTGTAGCTGCAGGAAGAACCTTGGCAGGTCTGTAATGAACACCCAGCCACTAAAAAGAGCTCTAAAGAGTACTTTAAAAGATGTAAACAAATATTCCTCTTTAAGCATAAGGCTTTTTTTAAAGAAAAAAAAATTTCTATGCTCTTCCCCCCCCCCCCTCTAAAAATTGTGACACCAGACTCCTTAAAGTCTGTCTCCTACAGCTATGCTAACTGTCAAGTATTATACATTATAACATGAATCGCCCTGCATGTTCTGAAACATTCCTATGTGTATATGACTAAGCAGTGGTGGTTCTTCCCTAAAATTTATTTCCTTAAAGGTATTAATTAAATCAAGAGTAACTTCAAAGGTAGTTCTGGTATACAAGCTAAGATACTGTTTTTCAGATGGAAAGACAAGATTTCTGTGAAGCTGAAACTTTGCTTTAATGTCATTATTTAAAACCAAAGCTAAGAGTTGAACCAAGAAAAAGAAAAATGTTCCAAAAGAGAAGAAAACACCCGGCTCAAACCATGAGGATATTTAAGCCCCTAATTATTATTTACACATTAACTGCCAAAATACACAAAAGATTTAGATTTCAGGGACCAGGTGAGAAAGGGCCACCATCAGTCTCCACATATACCTCTTCTATAAACATTCAAGAACACATTGCACTGAGTTTTGTACAACTATGCATCAGAGTGGACTGCTTTTTAAGCCCTAACTCACGAGGATATGTGGTGTAACTGTGCTCCTTCACCAGTAACAACGCAGCCTTGTCTGTCAGTCATGAAAAACAAAGAAAAAATGCAGGATTTCTAAAAAATATTGTGGATACTGGAGAACAAGCCAGCTTGAGACAGAAGGAGGGTCATGTAAAGGAGATGCAACTTTCCCTCCTGGCTTTCCATCTTCACGTGAAAATTTTATCAAGACTTGCTCAGAAACATAAGTATTTTGGGAAAATAGTGGCCCTACTTCTTGCAAGGACTTTGGGGGATACTGCAAAGGGGAAAACTCAAGGGTTTATTAAGGAAATGCAAATAATATGATGTTGTCTCCATTTTTCACATGCTTAAGGGGTTTTTTTGTTTTTTTTTTTCTTCTTCCATGACAAGTTCACCTCTTCCTACATATGACCTCCACCAGAAGAAACCTGCTAAACTCCACCCTAGTCTGTCTCAGCAAGATCTGCAGATGAAGGACTCAATTTTGATTTGACCCATAAATCACTGCAGCTCCAGTCAGCAAGAGAGGCCTGTTTGCAACACAACTCTCTTCTGACGTTCCTTCATTTTGTGTTGCAATTTCCTGGTAATCAGTGCTCTTCCCTTCTTTGTTTTAAGCTTTTCCTATTTGAAACAGGGACAGGTACTGGGCGTGTTACACATAGGAACCATGCAGGGTATCGACCCATTAATGAAGAGGCTTTCATCAAGAACAAATCATAATTACTGTCATATTTTCAAAGATCCTCCCTTTCCACCTTACCAGCTTCCTTTGCAGACAATGGGCATTCAAAAAAAGATGATACATCCCTCAAATTTGTTGAGAATTGCCAAGTCCTTAACTGCCCATGCAGATGCTCCACGATAGGGTGCACAATAGTTGCCACATATCTGTTGATTCTGCTCATGTTGTCACTCAACCGATCTACCAGCGTGTCCTGCAGCCATCTATTTTTGGAAGATGTATTACTATCTCTTGACACATAGAGGCAGCATATATAAAGGTTAGAGAAAGAGACTGAAAGTCACCACTGCTGGGCTCCACCGGTAGCTTTCTTGCTGCTTCTGTAGTAGTAGCTGGGTCAGGTATTTAAACCAGTGGTTTTAAATTGTGGTCAGTGGAACACCGATCGCAGAAGGAACATTTGCTGGTTGATGTTCTGAGAAACTGGCTGGGCAAGTACTGCTGGCTGTCCTTGTTCCCACACACGTATGTGGGATTTATTGCCAGGGCTAAGGCAAAAAGGCATCAGATATTTTCCTAATTATACTGCACATGAACAGCTCCTATTGTTCTTTGAAAGAGCACTGTGAAATGGCGAATGGCTAACGTCTGGAATACGGGACTTGTGAACTAATATATTCAGTCATCAGGGAAAACATCCCAATTCTCACCCCAAAATATTCCACTCTTCAATATATTTTTACGGGAAAAAAAGGGTACATTTCTGACATGCCTAATGGGAAGCTATCGTTCTTAATTGAGTTCTGTTTGCTCTATCCTTAGAAAACCACACGGTTTGAAGAAACAAAACAAGTGTTTTGTGACCATAAATGCCTTCCAAAAGCTGAACTGGGAAATAAAGCAAAGATTCGAGTAGGATTCTGCTGAGCTGATGTTACACAAGGGCTCATCTGTGCTGATGTGTATCAGCAGTGCTCTATTGATTACATTGATTTTACCCAGCTAAAGGTTTGACCTGCACTCTCTGAGGAAGAGCTAGAGCTAAACAACCTCTAACTAACTAAAGCCAAACAATAACTATCGAAGCAATAACTATCTTTAAGAAAATAAGGATCAAAGCCAATGACCATGCAATAACAGCAGCACAGGAATAAACTGTACACATGCCTAACCCAGACAGACCCAAACCAGAAAAAGCTCAAAGTGGGAAAAAAATAGAATATGCTGAGAAAATAACAGAAAACTCTGAAGGATTGGGGAGGAAAAGAAAAAAAGAAAATAAAGGTGAAGAGAAGTAAATGGCAGTCTCACACTGACCCTGAACCAACACAATTTCATCTAATACTGAAGTACAACATACATCTTCATTATGTTTCTCATTCAAACCAGGAAATCAAGACTAAGGACCTCAGTCTTCAAAATCCCTTTTGATACATATTTTAAATCCCCAAATTACTTTCCATCTATCAAACTTTCTGCCAGTATGAGCATCAACCCCCACAGTTTACAGACACATCCATATCTTTTTAGGGCTTTAGCCAAAGCAGCATCACTGTGGCTGTGTCTGCTGCTGTGCCACAGGGCTTAATCCTTCAGGGGTTCGCCTGGTCCTGGCCAGTGCTCAGGATGTGTCCAAGCCAGGTTCAAGACTCTCAGTACCCACTTTGCTACAACAGCTGTTAGCTTAGCTACCTGTTAGCTTAGCTATTCATTCTCTACTAGCACCTGTGGTCTGAGTAGTTGCTGAATTAGAAGCAATTTGGAGATTTTTCCTTATACATACACGGGCCAGTCCACATACATCAACAGCACAGATATGATAGGAATGCAGCTTGACACTTGAATGTACATGATTGTTCTTGCTCCTCCTAACACATAAATGCCACATATCCACACTGTTATCCTGTACAAACAACCAACCCCAACATAAAAACCACGAACAGTCAAACAGTCCCCTCAGTGCCCCCACTATCTATACTCTATTCACATTTAATCTCTCTGTTAATACAATAGAATTCCCTAAAGCACGTGTGTATACAAAAACATTTTCTCTCAAGACAGTGTCATACATCTTCATTCCAAGCTGAATAACTGATTGTATCCCAAGTTCTGTCACATCTCTTCACAGAAAAGGGCCTATCAGTAAAATCACCCCGCACTCTATGCTCAGTCAGCATGGAATGCCATTGCCAGACACATTTGCTGACCAATCAACTGCATCTTTGAAAATACTGGGATGAAAGATGAACCACGCAGCCTAATGTTCAAATATAAGTTACTCCCTGCTGTTTCTTCTCATTTGGCTTTGGTCAAATTTTACTTCGACCATGTTCCAGCACAACACTCTTTAATGGGCTGTGTGGACAGAGGAGATGTCCTGGTAGGTCGGAGCGATGCCCAGCCAGCTCACGGTTATCTCTTCAGCAGCAACAACTGCAGGAACTATTTAGGAAGTGCAGGAAAGCAGTTTGGATCAGGAATGGTAAGAGGTGCATCTCTTACAGCTTCTGATAGCTCTTGTTCACAGGTCTGTTCTTTCAGTTAGTACTGTACCTTCCTTGAGGTGCAAATACCAGCACTGTACAGTGCACTCAAGATACTGGCATGCCAAGGGTTTAGGTAGCAGTGAGACAAAGTAAACATAAATAAGTCTTTCAGAGACTTCCTAGGCTGGCCATATGTCACTATTAGGAGATTATAGTTATGTATATAACATCATTATGCTACAATAACATCTATCAACTCACGGCTCTACTGCCACCTGATGAAGATTACTGGCACAAGGAACAGTAACCACTTTAAGCCCATTGTATCAATCATCTTCACCTTAAGGGGTCTACAAGAACAATCTTTAACAGTCCCACAGGACAGCGATGCTGTATATGCTGCCCATGAGCCAGATATTGAGGCATTACCATTAAGGATCACAGAGCTCTAAAGGCACTGTTCCAGTCCATGGTCTCGGTGATCTGGCATTAGAGAGTTCCCAGACAGGCCTTAATATGAGCCTTTAATGAGCAAGTCACAGGTTGTTGTGTCATATCCTACTTGGGGACACTTTAGTTCACGGATCACATAATTAAAAGCAGTAAAGGCAACTTCAGAACTTCTATCAACCAGCCATCCATGGAGGAATGCCAGCTCCTCTAACCCTTACAGAAAAATTGTAAATCCTCCCTGTTCTTGCTATCTTTTTTTCTGCTGGTAGAAAGGAACCTATATTACAAATGAAGCATGCCTTCCCCCATCCTGCTTTAGCCACCAACAGATGACAAGAATGTAAAAATACCATTAATAACTAGTTTGCTCACTGTAATTAACACCTTCGCAGTCTTCTTACCAGGGAGAAATTGGCACACTCAAATAGGGCTCAGCAAGGTGTTATTTACTTAAGGAAAAAGAAAACATTAAAGCTTTATACGAAAGAAAATTATCTGTTATCTCTCATGGTTCTCAAATACATTTACAGCAGTGACTTTTCAGCCCGTGCTGTAAAAAAAATTAAAAAACCCCAAACAACTCTCGAAAAAAATCCATTAGGAACCTGAAGCATTATCTACCACTCTGCTACACTCTCCCTATTGAAACTGCCAACAAGAAATTCACAAGATTGGTTTTTCGGGTTGTTTATTTAGTTATTTTCCCCTGTGTTGATGACAGAGACAAAAAGCATCAACCATTCTGGGGCTCTGAAGGTCCCAGATACAATGGCAGCCTCCCTGAGTTCACAGCAGTCCCCTGGGTACAGAGAGCCCACCGACAGACATGGTCCCCTCAGCCTGTGCTGCAGGGATGAGAATGGCGGCTGAGATGCAGAGATTGCAATGATGGGTGGGACGTGATTCTCTGCTACCAAGACAAGAAGGGGGGATCCTCACTGGACCACCAGAGAGGCAGTGGGAGAGCAACACCAGTCTGGTCACATCAAAGGTCTGGCTCCTGACTGCACACCAGTTCTCTCCCTGTGCTGCAATTACAGATTAATTTTGTTTACAAAGCAAGAACAGAGAAGTCAAAAGACAGGAAACTACTGATCTCCATACAATGTGGCCACGTGAGCCAGATCCCACCAGAGGTTGGACCTTAACTCCTTTTCTCACAGTAAGTGGGAAAAGGCATTTCCTTATTCTAAGGACTTCTTATTTTGAACTCTGTCCCTTTTGGGCTGGAATGATCATCTCCTGTTGTCACAGGGTATACATCTGCCACTTACTGAGACCCATCATTCCTCTGCAGCATGGGTATGGCAAGCCTCATATGTTTAGCTCTTTATTCAACTGGCCCAAGCCCAGGATGGACATCTGTTAACCATTTAAGACCAAACAAACACACAGGAAGACGACAACCCCTTATGTCTGAGCTGCCACCATGGCCACCAAAACATCAAGCCATCCATAGTCACATACACAGCTTTCCTTTGGCTTGGAGTAAAAGCATGCATATCATGGACAGGCTAAGCTGGCAAACCAGAGATTCTGGGGCAAAGCTGCTCATTTCTTCCTTCTCTACTGGTCACCAGAATCTGAAAAGAACATTTTAACAAATCTGTTGTTCTTGGTTTTATTTTAATTCTGTCTTTGCTAAGAATTTCTTTTTGTGGTATCTGTTTATATAAATCCATAAGATAAATCCTCTGGGATTATAATAATTTCAAATGTTGTTTTTAAAGTAGCTATCATTTGTGAAAAGAAAACACCATCCCCCTCTTAATGTACACAAAATATAGGACATTAAAACATTTTTTTCCACATATTTCATACAATGCCATAGCAGTCTCAGTAATGGCATGAAAACATAACGACTCCCCGCCCTTCCCACTGCACAATTACAAGCGACAGGCATTTGATTGTTATTGCAACCACTTGTCAAATATCACAAGGAGTTTTCCCCCATTTCATGAGTTAAAAGGGTTTATAAACTACAAAACTGTGCAAAATGCAAAGTGCATTAACAAAATCAATATCTATCTAGATACCCTCTTAAGGAAGCTTATTTTTGATTAGTTTTCTTGACTCTTGAGAAATCTGGGAGCAGGAACAGAGGAAGAACACTTGTATTCATAGATTGGTTTGTCTAACAAGTTTGAAGATTTTCTTTTTTTCAGCTCTCATTTTGCATATAACTGCTTCTCCTCCTTTGCAGAAGATCCTCTGCCATATGTTCCTGTAAAAGGTGCTCTTTTGAAAGCCAGAAAAAAATAAATCATTTCCTATTCAGGCAGTGGATTTGCTCTTTACAGACTACCCTTTTTTGTCACCGTAGCAGAGAGGTCTCATGTTTTTAGCCTGACAGCGACCACGTTAATGTGGTTGCAATAATATTTGCACCTCAACAGTACATAGAAACGTGGGATTTTAAAGTAGCCTCAAGATCTCTCAAGTTCATTCCCAAATTCCCAAAGATTTAAAAAACAAACCCAATTACAACATCACCAAACCAAAACACCAAACGAAACCTCAGTAAGTTTACCTTTCGCCCTGAATATTTTGAAGCATACCAAGAAGGGGATACCAAATCCTGATCCCACCACATCCAACTCTGCTAACCACTCAACTCAACAGTTCAGGTCCTTGCTTGTGGTACAGAGTACATGACCAAGTGCTCTCTGTGGAGCAGGACAGTACACACACATACAACAGGCTCATCTAGCCAGCTGCTGGTGAAGTTTTCACCCTTAAATCAGGTGCTAAGTCTACTCAGTAAGCAGTTCACTGGAGTTTATAGATAAAGGCTAATTTTGTTATGTTTTGCCCTAAGTAAATGCAAATACAACTGTAATCCCTCCAATATGTGGCAATTGCAGGATCCAAACTGACCTGTCCCACAGTCTCATTTTATCCCTCTTTAGGGCAAGGCATGCTCCTTTCTTAAAACCAAGGGGGAAAATCATCTTAATTTAACTGATGGATAAGAAAATGGACAGTATCACATCTTTTCATTTACAATGACAAAGGATAATCATGATTTTGAGCAGTGCAAACCGAACATTTCCCCAGGCAGGCACCAAAGCTCAGAGAAAAGAGGGAGAGATAGCAGAGAAAAGAGGGAGAGATAGCAGCCAACGAGCCAGTGTCCAAGAAACGGATGCCAGCACAAACAAGACCTCTCACTTATAAAATATCTATGCATGATCTTTTGCTTCTCTGACCTGGAATTGATTGAATGCTGACCTGTATTACGCCAGTATTTGGTGTATCCATATCTCATTCATCATGTTTGACTTGGTCTATTCATATTGGAGAGACAGCCAATAATTTTTAGTGCTTAGGACACATTTCTGATTTGAGAACTAAGCCCATTTGAAACAAATTGGGTATTTTCCTTTTTCCTAGTATAGTGCCCTTGTTTAAAGGGGAAAAAAACCAACAAAGAGGCATTAATCTGGTGCACAGAGCCAGCTGAAAGATGGTCCAGGCAATTCTACAGTGGCAAGTATTGACAGCAGTTAATGCTTAAACAATATAGTTTGCTTTAGTCAGAAGAGAATAGTGGTTCATGACCTATCAATTCTTTCAGGTGTCTCACTCCTGCATTTTCCTATACATTGCCTGCATAATACCCTGTCTCTTTCTCCCTCAGATATTTGTCAGTGCGCAAAGCCATTCCTACTCTATATAATCATGGCAGCCAGGGACAACATATTGATATACAGCACTACTTTAGACCAAAGTACGAATATTACATTAGCTGAGTTATCACTATAAGGTTCTGACCTTTAACAATCCAATTTTAAATTCATTCATTTTCAAACTATTGAACTCAACTCTATCACATCACAGAAATCAACATTATTATGGTACATACTCCTGACAATGTTTAAGTCAAACCAAACTATGATGTATTAGTAAAATTTATCAAAATATGTTTGTGCTATTACCAATCTGGAAGGATGTGGTCACGTTTTGACCCTGAGTATTCTAGCAGAGAGAAGTTCTGTGTGTGAGATGGGTTCCTGTTCTTCCTTCCCCACACCTGATTGTGGATCAGAAAGCTCAGCTGTTCTGCCAAAGACAGAAGTGTGGGCACTATTACCATTCCCTGCATCAGGGTTATGTCCTGTTCTCAGGAGCAAGTCCTATACAAAAGAAGAAACAATTAAGGGCACAGGTAAAAGGTTAAACAGAAGTTTTTCCCAACACGTTGCTGGCAAAGAGAGGGAGGACTGGGGAGCTGAGAACTGCCCTCGAATCTCCAAGCAAGTTCCCAACCTAGTATCATATCTCACTGCACTCACTTTACCCCAGAACAAATTAAAACACAGTAAGGTTGTTTCCTGAGGCAGCTGAAACGCTCACCTGGCATTTAGCTAAAAGCAGCTATTTTGTCTTTCTGAACTACAATGCATAAACTGAAAAAGAAAAAGCCAAACCAATGTAAAATCCCTCAGAATACAAACTGCTTGCAAACAAGCAGCAGGGAAAGATTCCACTCTGTGTCAGCAACCTGAGAGTTAGAGAGCAAAACAGCAGCAGCTGAACGGAGGGGAAACTGCCAGTGCAACACTTAAATACAGCTATGCATCCCCTTGGCTCCTCAATCCCTCCTACCTGCACAGGACACTGAAGCTAATTGTTAAATACCAGCAGGCTGCCACCAGTATGCAGACGTCCCTTAAAGACTATGCAGGAATATTTAGATGCCAATTAGAGATTTTTTTGTCAGATCTTTAAACATGCTTAAAACGGCCAGCACCAACTTCCATCAAATGCTTAAAGAGCGAGAGCTTAGTTTAAAAAAAATAAGCAAAATACAAGGGACTGGATAGGACGGTGGGGCATGACATGCTCTGGCACACATCGGAACAGTACTGACAGAATAACACAGTTTTTTATTTCCATTTCACTTCCAAAATCAAAAGGATGCAAAGATGCAAGTTAGAGGGAACAAGCCACAAGTGCTTCCAGCAGCTTTCTCCTAAGGGCTGTAGATCTGATGGCCATTTCCCTCCATTCAACAAACTGTGCCTGAAAAGACAGAAATACATCCATGTGGGGACAGAAGTCATTATTTTATCAAATCGATTATTGCTGAAATCTTTGAGCTCTAAAACAAGTCTTCACTAAAGTCCTATTGACATCTGGGTTAACAATTATCTTTTTACAAGTTCTGAAGACATACTGAAAGTAATAGCACCCCCAGGTTAACAGAGAGCTAATTGATGCAAGACAGACAGTAGCATCCCAGCATCCCCCTGCCTATTAAAAACAAATCAGTCAATGGATCTGACTTTGTTCTGAATAACACCAGAAGAGGAGAGATTTTCAGGATTGCCTGGTGAGGAATGATAGCAGTGGGAAACCTTATGAAATTATAGACAGCCCAGTGAAAAGGAAAACAAAGGCAATGGAAATGTCATTCTACTTTAATGTTAAAAGAAAGAACACTAACTCAAGAGAGGGATTTCCCTTTAAGAATTCAGGCTTTAGGCAGGATAGAATTCTAGTTGTCAGGTTTAGGTGGGTGGCCATTTTAACCAATCTATTTAGCATATATTTTGCATATCTGTATTCAAAATATAAATTCTTCCTAATTGCTTTCTGAAAAGCCCTTTTCATTGAGATACTGTCTCCTCTGCAATGTCTTCCCTCAAGAGTCAAAAGCCAACACCCTAGAATTACAGAAATCTAGGTTAACACTCTTCTACATAAGCATAGGAACTTCATCTCAACTCAGAAGACAACAGTGATTCTTGAACTTCAAAGTATGGCAACTTCAATTTCTTGCTCAGATGAAGATTTATCAACCATTAAAACTACAAAACTATCTTCCTAGATCCACTCTTCCCCTTTTTCAGCACCTTCCTCAGACAACACAGCTCCTTCCAGTTTTTATAACCTATTTCTAAGGGGTCCTAATTTATGCCAAGAAAAACACTGTCTGTTAAATGGCATCATTAGACTCACATGATTTCTTGTGGTGCATGGGAAGTTTTTGGTCTCCTGCATACTAAATGATCCTTACAGTATGAAAGAAATTGGTATAAACAGCTGCTTTACTTTGTGCTCTGATAACTGACAAAAAACAGTCCTCAATGAAGAAGTCATCCTTTGCCTGGGGGAAAGTCAATGGGCAAGTAAGGAGGACATGAACAAAATTAGCAGATGGGGCACTGGTTTCTTCACCAAGGTGCATGTGGTCTGCAAGTGGATATCTGAGCAGAAGCCTTCACAAGCAGAGCTCTACTTTTTTGCATAGATTAATGTAAGATAAGGCTCTTCACCTGCTTCGTTGCCACAAATATTGTGTAGATCAAGAAAGAGGCAGCAGGGAAGAAACACGGATTCAGCTTTCTTGTTGTTTCTGTATTCAGAATGTGTTGACAGCAAGCCCAAGATATCTATCCAGCCACAAAGTCACAGAAAATGGGACAACAGCCAGGTATCAGGCATCTAGCAAATAGCCTTGTGACGACATCCATTTGGAGTCTGATGACCTAAGTTCAAAAAGATCTGCAAGAAGTTTTCAGGGTTTAAAAAAAACCCAAAACACTGGGGAATCACTTCCATGTATCACTACATTATCTAGCATTCAGTGCCAGTGAGCAAACTGGGAAAGGATGTGAAAAGTTGGAGAACAGAGTAAGGAACAATATGAAGTCAATCATATTGTGACAGATACAATAGATACAGAGGTGACAGGCAAGGAAGAAAAAAATCATATTCTCTTTCTACCTCTTCTGAGTACAGGGACACACAAGAAATACAGAAATATTCTGTTACCAAGGATGTATGTTTCTCATAAACATCTAAACCTTTTCTTTTGGCATGCTTTGGGTCTGATCCAAAAGCCTGACACAGCCACTAGAAATGGTTATTGGATTAAATTCTTAGACAGCACAGAAAACAGCAGGCTAAAGAATCTTAGCAGACTTTCCAAGACTATTCATTCATCTCTGGCTTGGGAAAAGCTTGTGAAGTGTCAGACTGAAGGAGAATTTTGCCAGGAAAATCTGGGTTTGAACCACAGGAGTGACTGGATGTAACAGCATCTCCCAAAGAGGTATCAAACAAGTGCTATAACAAAAAAAAACATGAAAACCCCCAAAAAGACAAACAAACCAATAAAACACAATTACTTAGTACCCCGTACAAAGGTTTCTCAATCATGCAAAACAAAGCCACAACTCAGAGGAATTTCTGAGAGGCAGAAATGTCAATTCAGCACCCAGCTCAGCCTGACCTTTAGAGAAGAGTTTTTCATTTTCACAACCATTTTCTATAGGAATAAGAACTCCTTTGAAAAACCTCCTGGAGATTGCTGGAGAAGCACAAGCCCTGGGAAAAGAATCAGACAGCCTCATAACCCTAGCAGTCACGAATTTCCAAACCTGCCCAGCTACTTGCAAACTCTGCTAGTGATTTGGGCAGGGGAAAAGCAAGCCTCCCCCTTCTTGTCTGCCTCCTCAGCCATCCCACTCCCCACATCTGCTAAGCATCTTGGCATGGCAGAGCAGCGTTACACCCTGGGCAGAATCTGCTCCAGCAAGTCACGTTTCTCTACAATTGCAAGCAAAGGGTGAAACGACAAAAGCTTTCAAAATTCCCATGGCAACAGCTCCTTCTTTCTGCAAACCCTGACTCCGCTGGCAGCCTTACTACAGCACAACGCCGCAGCAGAGGCGAGTCGAAGCCTGTACTCAGGTAGCATTACTTTTATTTAATAAAAAATTCCCAGGCACTAACCACCGACCACAGCTGGAGATGTAACCTTGAACTAAGGCACCTAATAGTTGCTCCTGCATGGATCCTTCTGCATTCCTATCTTTGCAATAACGGGCATATCTAAAACATTGGAAATCGGGTTTTTAAGGTCAGTAGGAGACCTTTAAAAGCTCTCCAAATAGAACCGAGGTCGTGACTACTTGTGGTCATTGATGTTACAGCAATTTTTATAAGTACAGGGATATTAATCCCAGGAGCCCGACAATTTCAATTTTTGTAATGACATTCTGTCCCCCTAAAACTTTTCGTCAACTTTAATATTCTTCACACACAGATCTGTTTTGTGCTGTTCTTAAGTGTTGTTAAGTGGTTGTTTCTTTTCACTGTGGAGCTGACTGACCACATTACAGCTATGTATGGAGTGAATTCTCTATGTTGTAGCATTGTTACTCTCAGAGGATCCCACATAGTCGGAAAATACTGTAATTTGATTTTTTTTAAACTACATTTTGTAAGAGCAGCCAATTATTTCTCTCCCTAGAAGGAATACAATAAAAAAATTAATTATGCCATGCTGTATTTAATTGAATTTTAAAATGGAAAAGGTCCACTGTAAAAACACCTACTGTATCAGTAATAGTGTTACTTGGGTTGAATCACTTTTTCAACAAGCTTGAAGAGGATTACAACAGTATTCTTATTTATTTCACGCACAGTTGGATGCCAGTGCCCTGACATTTTCAAGAGCATACATACAGTGTAATTCACATGAATAGTTTTATGGAATTATTTATATGAAATAAATTTCATGATCATTTAAGTAACTGCAAAATTTGAGCTCACAAATTTATTCCATATAAATTTGGACCAAAATGCATCGAGTTTTTTCCAAATTTAAATGATTCTGTTCTGTAGCAAGAAACACCTCCCCGAGACATGTGTGCGGCTGAAAAAAAGGTGTCCTCAGCACAGTTAACAGCATCAGCATGGGCATCTAATCTCTGTATCATGCTAAATATTTTCTTCTTTGAAGTGATAAAAATCCAACTGTCAAGCATTGCTTGATCTGACGTAACGCCTGGGGAAAGCTAATCAAAAGGAAGTCTTATAGGTTCCCCCTACTTAAATCCACCCACCCGTATAAGCACAAGTTAGAATTTTTATGAGGTAAAAGAGACTCTGCTGTCACAGCCCAGTGTTAATTGGCACAAAGGTTTGAGAATACCTTGGTTTTACTGAACCGCTTTGATTTCAAGACTTCTGAGCTGAATTTTCTTGCTTCTTTATAATCCTGTCTTAACTATCACTGAGTTTGAAGTGAAAAAGGAGCTTAGACAGATCTATATCAGTGTTCATTCATGCCAGACTCTTGCATTTTCATCACAAACCAGGTTTGAGAAAAATTCTGAGGGTAGGAGTAGCAGGGGGAACACAGGGACTGTGAATGCCCAGGGAATGTGAATCTCCTGTTCAGCTTGAGGGAGCACCAGGTGATGAACTATCCTCAGCCACCAAGGCAACATCCTCTTATTGTCTCCTCTGACTCTCCTTCAACTGCTACGTCAAGTAGGAACATTCACAATTAAGCAGTGAAATAAAAGACAACATGGCTCTGGTTTGACTGCTGCCCCTAGTTTGGTTGCAGTGGCCCTTTCTGTCATGGCTCCAGCCTCACAGTACTTCATTTCCGCTACACACTCTGTTGCCTCAGCTCCCGGCCATGCCAGGGTACTTCAAAAGCCTGGATGCCCTCTATTTCCATCAGGTGAGCATATCATCGTCAAGACTGTAGAATATAAACCACCACAGGTCTTCACCTCCCATAGAAAAGCAAAACCCCAAGGTGCAGCAGCAGGGCTGAGTGCTACACCCAGGCCTGTGCTTCTCCCTGGTATTGACTGGCCTCAGAAGAGGTGATGAAACCCCCCAATTAACCTTGCACCGCACTGCAAACAGGAGAGAATGTCACTGCTTGAGGACTGACAGGTGTTGTGTGCATTACCTGGAAACCTGGCAGCGATGAATAAAGAACCATATCTCACATGGAGCATTCAGCTTTGAGAGCTGTCGTGTTTTTATGTTTTCAGCCACGTTAGACATTTTACATTATAAAATTCCCTCTGCAATTACAAACGAGCTAATGCCACTTTGATCCTCATGCCCATGACTAATCAACACAAGACTCAAGCCATCAAGGGCTAAGAATAGAATCTGTAGTTTTCATAAAATTATTTTCTGTAGTATTTCTTTTTAACTTGACATATCTGACAAAAGGAGTTTGGTGGTCACACTTCATCCCATTTACCACGTGGTTTTCAGTTTGTTTCAATGTGCTATTAGTTATGCACTGAAAGGGATAGGCTTTCTGCCTCCTTATTTTCATAGAGCTGCCTTTACTAAAAAAATGTAAGACCCCAACTCTGCCAGCCTTGCTTATCAAATTAGAGACAAGTGTAATAAAATGGTTGTTGGACCAAGATTTTAACAAGGTACCTGAACATTGTCATTTTCACAATATTATGTTCCACTAATACCTTTCTCCCAATATTTTCTCAAAAACTTATTTAAGCCATAAAGCCTTGCAAAGATTATCCAGATTTTACAACACACAGTACACAAACTTTAATCTAATTTTACCTTTTCTTCGTAAGTACTCATGCAGCTTCCAGTGTCTAGTAAATATTATGTCTTGTCACAGATAACCAGCCATTCAACTAATTGGAGATTTCTATTAAGATTTCTCTTAAATTATTCTTTCCAGTAGCATTTATTCATCCAAATTCATCTCCCTGGAAATGAAGTCCTAGACTTTCTCTGCATTATCAATTTCTGTAGGAGATATTGGTATCGTTTTGGATTAAACAAGCAGAAAAGCTTTAAATCTGCAGAATTTATTTATACTGTAGGGTCTTAAAAGCACCTTCTTCAGCCACTATAGACAAAATTCTCAATTTATTTTAGTGCTGGGGAATACATGTTGCTCTTTTCCATCAGTTGTCTTTGCTTTAACATCCGTGTTCAGTAAAAAAAAAAGCAGGGATCACAAAATCTTGGGAGAGAAACTGAGTATTCAAAGGAGGAACTTCATTTCAATACATTTATAATGCATTTCCTATACAAAAACTTCAATATTTAGCTTTGTATCATCACATTAAACACAGAAGACCTCATTTCACATTCACAGAGGTTCGTTTGGGAGTCACCTGTACAAGAAGAAACAAGATAAGGTGAGCACAGAACTGAACAAGCATGCATTCACCGGCTGTCTGTCTGGTGACTTCCATTCACTGTGGCAGTGTGACGTTATACCTGTATCAATTCTATCAACACTAATTAATCTAACAGTAACCTTCTCCTGAATCCTCCCTTCAGTATTTTAAAGGTAACCGTTATCTCATAAATCAGAACTCCTATCTGATTGTCCTAGAGGTCTGTCAGTAATAAAACTCCACTTATAGAAGTTGCCTGTGGGAGATGCTTCTTCCTTTATCTGTCCTTTTTGTAAGTGAAGATGGACTCAGTTTCTGACAGTTCAATCCATGTGCTAGTTATGTCTACAGTCTAACAGCTTCGTATGAACCGTGCAGAGTTTCGACTCAGGGGTTTGGGTTTTTGCCCACCTCCACGTAGCACAGGGAGAAAAATACTCCTACAGCACATCTTGACACAGTCCCACAGCCCAGCCTACCGTAAAACAATCTCTGTCAGCATACACTGGCAGACTGCACAGGTTTAAATCACACCAGGAAGCAGTCAGGACAGGTGGCTGCAAAAAATATAGGCTTCCAGGGAGCCAAAACCTGACTTTTTGGAACTGATTTTGTTTGAGAAGTAAGCTTTTCCTGTCAGCCTCCAGGAGCGTAGTTCACTTGAGAAACACCTCTCAGAGGCACTGGCTGGCAGGACACAGATTGTTTCCAGTACTTTGGTTTAAAACCATACAGGAATAGCATTTATAGTTTCATTGATTAAAAATAATTTCCCTTTCATTTAGGGAGACAATGTCTTTGCATCAAGATAATGGGACCTAGCGTCTAAAAAGCCAGCAATATATCCTTTTTGTGAAAGTGACTCTTGGGGAAAAAGGGCACAATTATTCAAAAAAGTGTTTGCAGGAGAGACGGAAAGAGTGTAGCTGGCTGAAGATCTCTACCTTGTTATGGATATTCAAAGAAGACAGACATCTAAAAGCAAGAAAACTGAGGACTGATGAGAGCAGATAATGAGACCCAAATCTATCACCTCTAGCTGAAGCCTGACCTAAGCTGAACAGCAGAAAGCAGAACTGGAAATGGAGGTGACCTCCGCTGATTCTGCTAAGGACCCCTGTCTCCAAAGACATCAATACAGCCCACAAGGCCCATGTGAAGTCTGACCTCTCTCCCCACTGGATATGAAACCTCTAATTAGGACAGGGGCCTGCTGATGGAGCTCTGCAGGTGACACTTGGACTGTACATCTAGTATGGAGAAAGGGTTCCCACACCCATTTTTTTTTTTTCTTCTTCCAGACTTGGCAAACACATCTCTTTTCACCAGTGCAATGGGCGCTCCCCATCACACCATCACTGCTCTCCCAGTACGGGCAAGTTCTGCCAGCAGCACACTATCCCATTATTTATTCATGCAAACACTCCACTGCAAGGGGTCACAGGACTCATGACCCTACAGAAATAATATGAGACTGTGCCCGTATAAAGCCTCTGGCAGGAGGGGGTGTATTTGCTCTCCCCAGACAAGCCAGAGGATGTTGGTAAGGGTACGAGGCCTCTCCAGGCACAACAGGAAGATTGGTTTCTTTATTTTTATATTTTAAGACTTGAACTATGCATAACCTCGGGAGCGATTTAATGAACAGAGGGTTTTGAAGAGCCAAGCAGAGCCAAAATATGCTTTTAGATAAAGGTATTAAAATCCAATGACTTGCAAAAGACAGATCAATTATCCTAACCTGCCCTTTTACAAGGAAGCAGCAAAGTATTTGACAGCTTAAAATGAAAAACAAAAACCACCACAAAGCTATGTCAACATCGTATAAAAAAACCTGAAATCTGTGAATTCAAATGCAGTCCTGCCCTGCTTGCAGAACCACACAACTCTCCCCACATCCCCAGATCCAACACTACCAGGTAACAAGCACGCTCCTGACTCCTCTGCAGATTCAATAGATGCTGCACAGCAAGAACAGTACCTGTCCAAGTAGAAAATACAAGGAGAACCTGCCACCCTGGGTGGATCAGATGAGTGTGCTACCACATACTTACGTGATACACAAGAGTAGCCTGTGTCTTGGAAGAGTATGAAGCATATCTACAAACCCTGATTTCAATTCTAGTCTCAGCTTTCTCAGTCTTCTGGATGGCTTAGGACAGATAATGGCTTCTCCCTTACAGTGATGGGGTGGGGGGAAGGCAATAATCCCTGGCCTCACAGAAGTGCTACAAGTAAGGATACCTTAAGCATTCCCTCAATGAAGTTCAAGTTAAACATGACAAATGCATAAGGCACTGGGAGCTTGATGTGATTTTTATGGTCCAGGCTCTACCTGAAGATCTGATGGTAACAAGTATTTTCCTTACAAAGCAGCACACTGCAAACAGAAGTCACGGATGCACTAAAGCTCTTTAAAACCAGCATTATTGCTGTGTTCAGGGCTAATCAGGCCTGTACAATTTGGTATAAAATTAATCATCTAGGACTGTAGTAATAAAGTCTCACTTGGAGGCTGCATCTCTGCTTGGCATAGGCCCAGGCATGCACACTATGTCAGACTGCTGAAACACCATGGGGGAGAAACAGAAATAGTCATCTTCCCGACCCGAGTGCCCCAGGCATTCTCTCCATCACACCAAACAAGAAGACACAACATCTCCCGTCACAACTTCTCTGGATTTAGTGCAGGTACAAGACATTTTTCTGTGCTCTTCCAGTCATGCAGAAACTAAGCTTTATTACAATTATGTAGCAAATTTCTATCGCAATTAGCTTTATTTGCTCTTAGTTCTTGTTCCCAAAAGGCACGCTAGATACTAAAATAGCTAAGACGGGTCTAAAATAAAACATTAACTCTTATTGACTGAATAATTTTCTCATTGACAGTGAAACAAATGCAAACTACATAAAGTTAAACAGTAATGACTTTTCTGTAAAACTTCCTGTAAATGAATACTGGTGCTGTTAATTGCTATTAATTCTAGCTTAGTTATAATTTGTGGTAGAAGCGAGTATAGCACTTTTCACCGACAGCACATCACACTCAGACATGCTCTGTTTCCTATTAATGTCATCTCTCCTAGAGCTGGGGGCACGCACAGACTGGAGGCATCTGCTACACACCGAGCAGGGCACCGCACACTTCCCCAGTTCAGGCAGCCAGTGCACAGGGGTAGGCTGCCAAGGGAAAACAGCAACCCAAACATTTCAGTCTCGTTGTGCCTCTCGGCCCCTTCCAGCTCCGCTGAGGACACCAGAACATCCTTGCCTTTGCGTGTCAGGAATAGCAGGAGGATGAGACTGCTCTCAGTTATCACACCAGTAAACAAACTGTTTGGAAGCAGAGGAGAGAGGAGTATTCATGTCTTCTTCCTTTCTTCTCATCACGAGCAGGACTAGACATAGGCTAGTCCCAGTTCTACACAGTAATTTAAAATCAATATAATCACCGTGAACTTTGTCACCTCTGCTTCAGCTGAGTAGGTTTTTCATTCGGGTTCCTTGCCATTTTTCTCCCTGAAAATAAGTTTCCAGTCTGCCTTGAAATAAAATAAAGCCATCCTTGGCTTCAGCACAGCACATAAGCAGTCTCTCAAGGCATGCAAGACACAGAGCAGACTTCCATCTTCTGCACATCCCTACATTCAAATACAATGACTTCCATTAAACATTTAGGACTCAAATATTTATTCCAGCCAATTAAATTGAGCATTGCTTACCCTCCAAGGAACTCTCACCCTCCCTCAGCAGAGAGGACCGAAGTGCATTTTTTGTACTTACATATAACACAGTAACACCTAAGGCTACATAGAAATCCTCCCCACTAGATTGTAAATGCCTTGGAAGCAAACCTAGGCACATCTAGCATGGAAGATTTAAAGATTCTGTTGCTAGCCAACATAAACAAATGACCACTTCTGCCCCAAGCAGCTTACAGTCTAAGTTTCAAGAGACAATACAATGCAATACTGGGAGAGGACTGACAAAAGGACAAGGTGTAGACCTCTTCCACAGGCAGCAGGCAAGTCTAAAAGACTACAGAGTAAGGGCCCAGGAAAGGAACGGTCACTGGCACCAGAACATCCTACCACCACTGTCCCTGTAGATTCTAGAGGGAGGATTTACAGCTAGCATTTTGTACAGAAGAAATCACTAGCTAGACTTTGTTAATCGTGTTATCATGCGCACTAATTCATACGTCTCTCCTACAGCAAAACCTTTTTATTACAGAATTTCAAAAACCAATACTTGAATTTTAAACTTTAATATGAACTTACATTTAAACCATTAAATTATCCAGCGAAGCGGACGTGAATGTGAAAAAAGGCCATTTCCTCCATCATTTCATTAAATTTGAAAGTACTTATTTATTTTAATAAGTCGAGATGTCCATATGCCAGGAAATTAACATCAAAGAATGTTAAATATGCCCAGTATCACTTAAAAGCCTATGGAGTATTATGCATTTTCAAAAATAGCATAACTCAGCAAAACTACTTTCCCAACAGTTACTTTTTATTACAGTTTCCAATAGTTCTTTGGGGAAAAAAGCTGAAAGTGTTTACCATAGTCTGTGTTCCAGGTCACACAGAAATCTTATGATGCAATGTTGAATGCTGTGTCCAGCTACCACACCACAACTGCTGTCCCTAATTTAAGGTCTTCTGGTAATGAAAAATAGATGGTTGACTCCCAGGTGCTCTTCCAAGAGCTTCTGTGTAACCTCCTTCATCAGCACATATGATTGAGATGATGGATAGCCTCAAACAAAGGTTGCAGGGACTCAAGACTGTTTCCTCTGAACAGCTATACTGAACTCAGTACAACAGAACAGAATGGTCACTAATATTTTGATCACTTGAACTACCAAGCCATTCTTCAGCCTTAGGAACCCACCTGCTGAAATTGTAGGGACTTCCTCACAGGAACAAGATGTAACTGGTATGTACCCCAAAAAGCTACTCGTGAGAATTTGCAGTGTTCAATGGGAGCCCATAAAGGATTAGCCTCATTTCCTAAGGAAATGTGCCTAGGTGTTTGAGCTGCCTGTTGTACCCGCTCTACAAATTCCCTTTCTCCCCACCACCACTTACAAACCTGCTGGATGGCTGACCAAATCCAAGATAAGTGAGAGGTATTACAGGTACAGCACAGCCACCACTTGAGGCCCAAACATCAACATGGGGAACGGTGGCAAGGAGCACTACTGGAGGCCACACAAGAAGCTCAAAGCTTCTTAACCACTGGACACTTCCCACAGGAATATGAAGCATTTCAGCACAGGAAGCTGCTCAGAGTGATGTAGTTCTGTTATTTTTAACAGCAGAGAAAGGGAAGGTTCTTAGTACCTTCTCCAGCTCATAGTCCTCCCCTCACACCTTGCTCCAGCCATTCACACATTTAACACCAAGCCATGTCTCAGATGGCTTGTACAAATTTAAGGTTGAGATAACTTTTCTGTGTTGGCACTGACAGCAGTTAAGTCCTGCAGAGATCTGGGGAGCCATAGCACAATATAAACAGTAACTGAACCACATACACCAAACCCTTCTGTACGAAAGTCACATCCAAATCTCCACAAACTTACTGTCACATAGCAAACCCCCTTCCTCAGAGATCACTGTGTGATAACACTTTCATGCAAATAAGTGTCTCAATTTCAAGTCTCCAGCAACAGAAATCTAAATTAAAAACATGATCTGAAGTGCCACAGAAGATTCCAAGTTGAAATCTACCCGAAAAGTACACATCACCTCTAGTTAGGAGCAGACTAGCACCTGGCACATAAAACGGCTTTTCATACCCCAACAAGTCAGCCGGCTTCAGCAGCAGCCTAAGCCCAGCACACACACACCCCCCACCACATCTCAGGAGCAAAAGATGGCATGTAAAACTGAACATGAAGTGATCAAAACTCTCCACCACTTCCCCACTGTTGTCACCTCAGGGTAAATCTTACTCCTGAACTTGCGAAATAGATTCACCCAAACGCAAAGCAACGTAGCGTTCCATCACCTAACGTTCAATTCTGAACATGTCCACTTAACAGCCTGGTTGTACAGGAGCCCAACACATGGGATTGATCCCAGTGCCCAAAGACCAACTGATGTGAAATACTGCCAATGAGTCCTGTGAGGTCCTGATCCAGCATGGTGCCATACCACATGGTCAACATTGTAGAGACATCCGTGACAGCTCTAGCTGCAAGTGTGTTACGGACAAGTTAGGGAGGAGACAGGAGGCATTTGGTTCACTGTTCCACATAGGAAAAAGCAACAGAAACTGCAGTCCATGTACTAATACTCATCACCTTCAGACAGGCATTCAATTGCAGGGACATTTCCTCTTTTGTTTGTTTCTGAGGAAATTTAAACATCAAGACACTTGAGAAAGTCTCGGAAGTGAGTCAGAAATAAAGAAGCTGGTGTGAAACAGCTCCTCCTGAGCTTTCTTGCAGCTGGACAACTTAGATGTTAGCCTGAATGCTCTAATTACAGCAAGGTTTAAAAAAAAACCAGCAGTGGTACAGGCC
Source organism: Porphyrio hochstetteri (assembly GCA_020800305.1). Taxonomy (NCBI): domain Eukaryota; kingdom Metazoa; phylum Chordata; class Aves; order Gruiformes; family Rallidae; genus Porphyrio; species Porphyrio hochstetteri. Next base: position 9,674,019 of record CM036916.1, on the reverse strand, counting down.
AGCTTGAGACACCTCTGCTCAGCCACACTTGGGTCATCTGAGACTCAGCACCGAGGCCACTCTGTCCCCTCCTGGTCTTTACAGGTGGGACCACAATGTGACCCTGCCTTACATGGGCTATGCTAGGATAGAAGTGCATCTGCAAACACACTGGCCCGCAGGGCTGCAATCCTACAGCAGCATGGAGCAAACACGGGTCACGTATAACTGCATTTTAAGAGAAAGGTAGGGGAGGAAGGGCTCACTTCAGCCATGGGTAGAACAGCTTAGACTGGCTTAGGTGAAGCTCAACAGTACTGTTTGGAAGACAACAGGCAGGGTTTCCTTTGAAATGCAGAAAGATAGAAGGCCCAGCAGACTCTTTTGGTCAATGAGTTGCTTGCTGGTCAAGCCAGCCCACCTAAGCATTTTTAAAGCAGTTACGTGTATCAAAGGTATCTTACCCTACTGAAGATCCAACCATAAGCACTCTGGGTCAAGGATGCCCACCAGTCCTTACAGCTCAAGTTGCAATCTTCGTATCTCTGCAACAGGGACATAGGGCTCCTAATTCCTCATCAATTAAACCAGTCATCTCACTCAGTGTCCTGAAAACATTAACAACTATGTCCCACTCACCTGACAACTGGTCAGAGTTAAAAGATGGGAGTGGGTGGGAACACATACCTAGAAAACATTAATTCAGGGTTCAACTGAATTAAACCCGCTTGATTTCCCAGCTCTACAAAAACAGAAGCTTGATACTCAGGTTCTCAGGAAGGCTTGACATTACTTTCATACCGCAGAGCGACATACCTCTTCAATAAATCATACCAGTGACAATAGCCTCCCTCAGATAGGAAGGCTACAGAGCTGACCCTTAAGAGTTCAGAGAAGAGTTAAAAACATTTCCAGAAAATCATTCAAGTGCTGTTTAAAGATGTAATTTATATGCACAGCTCTGCACTCCATTGCAGGATTTCATATTTATTTAATTTGATGGTTAAACGTGTGCCCATCCAACTTTTTAAGCACATGCAGACTTTAATAAAAACTTTGTAATTTAGACCCAACTGTTCAGCGTACTGAAGAGCAAAAGGATGTCATCTTACGCAAGCAAAAACTGTCCCAACCCTACTGGAAAAAAAAAACCAAACCCAAAACCAGAGAACACCAAACAGACTGCGAGTTTCAACAAAGCATCCAGCACAGGCAGAAGTCCAGTTTGGAGCTGAAGGAAGAAGTAAGTTCCATTGCTTCCTCCAGGAAGGCCTCCTCTCAGCTCCGGAGCTCCGCACCACCTGTGCTGGTGACATGGTCTCCCCTAAGAAAAGTCAGTCTCCAAGGCAACTGAGATCTTGTCAATTAGCACTTGATAAGGTTGCATGTGTGGCCTAAGAAACAGTGCACAGCATCAGGACTCAGGCTGAATTTCCAAGTCTGCTGCACGCCGCATGGGGTGTATCAGAGCAGTTAGTTAAACTGCCCTGTCCTCCAGTTTCCATCACGTACACACACCCACCTCAGAGACCTTACAAGTGTTAGAAGTCCCACAATACAAAGCACTCACACTGCAGTACTAAAGGACACCTCAGAGCACACACAGACAAGACTATCTCTACCCTTCTGTAACAGGCCTGTGGCATTGCACAGGGAACCACCCCTGCCAGCAGCCCACGGCAGCACTGCCACTGCTCGCTCCTCCCTTCACACGGGATCTCAGCCTGACAGATGTATTCCTTTTGCTGGCAGGGGCTGCTTTTCCAAGGATCATTGTGATTAAAAACTGCATGTCTTCAATACCACATTCTGCAAGATGATGGAAATACTTTCTGGGAAAGGGGAGAGACTGGGAAATTCTTGGGGCAGAGACAGGGGAAAGATTATGTTCTGTACAGCAACTGAAATGACACGAAGCAGCCATTTGACATTACAAAAATAATAGAAATAATTCTACATCTCATGCATCAACTGCAGTATTGGCCTTGCTCAGCTCTGTCATACAAAGACTCCACTTACATCCTGGAACTAGAACTCCAATTCCTTCCTTGATTATTTCATGCTTGGACTATTGCAATAATATTTGTGCCAAGCTACTTTTCTCCCGCCACACTACAGGGCTATTCAGAGCTGCTCTGCTTGCTTGTTTCTCACTCAACTATCCATGCTGCTCACATACTGTCCTTCCCATTGTTGTTCTCCTGTATGAGTTCACTTGCATATGAAATCAAGACTGGAACTTCAGTGTACTACTGCAATAATTCAAGAATCTCACAGCAATTGGAGACTCCAACCTTCTGGGTATTCTCCAGTCCATTTGCAGAGCTTGTACAACAGCTGCTACCCAAATACTCCATCCTTCTTCTGTGTGTTTAAAATAGAGGTGTTTTGCATGTTTTTATGCCTAAAGAACTTGAAATATTTTACACTGTTTACTATTTCAATGCCTAGAAGTCAGCTAAACCGACAACTTTTTACTGCTCTTCAGCACAATGAGTTTCATGAAATAGTGCTTTGGTTGTTGTCATTCCAGAGGTTTTCTACAAATGTCCCAGTGAAATTGAAAGAATACACAACAAAAAGCACAGCACATTTGCAGAAGAGAGAGGTCCTCCCTCCCCAGCAAAAGCATCTCTTTGTGATTCCTCATTTCAGCATAGATAGCCAGAGCTGTGACTGCAGCAGTGCAAAGTAAAAATACTTTGATGTAGTATTGGAACAACTGTATCTGAAGCTCTGAAGATTTCATCTAGCATCTGTTGTCGTTTTGTACTTTTGTGCTGTGGTAGGGAAAAACTTCATGAAAGAAAGTTAAGGGAACGTCTGGTTCTTTGCACCTCTTACATTTAAGCTTCTCAAAGCTGTTCATCTGCCAATGGCCTATCTACGCAAAAACAGTTCAGAGCATCTGAAAACCAGAGATTTGCTTTAATGTATTTAAGTCATGAAAAACAATCAGCTTCCAGAAAGAACCTTGCAAAAAAAAGAGGAAAGAGGCAATTCCCCCCCCCCCCAAAAAAAAGAGGAAAAAAGGCAATTTCACCGTAACTGTGTGCAACATCTAAACATTCAGTCAACCATTTCATTATAGACTGGATACTAGGATTGACTACAGCAGTACTGGGAATAAGCTGTAAGCATAGCACACAAGAAAAGGTGGCAAGAAAGAGAGAGTAAACAGTATTAATGGTATTCAATAAGGAAATCGTGTCTGTGTCTAAGTAGAAACTAAATTACTATCTGAGGTTTTCTTAGCAGATTATTTAGAAACTTGCCAATAGACAAACAAAGCAAATGACAAGACTCTCAATCAGAGCTGTGTTCCCCAGCAATATGGCTTAGTAAAAATGATACAGACTACTTGGACTGCTTCTGGCAAGGCTGGCTCTCCTTGGAGGGCTGCTAATGTTAAATACTCAACTCGAACATGTGACGATGAATTCCTTATTCACACTGGCTTATGTTTAGGAAGAGATATCTTGTTTGCAGGGGTAGGAACTTTAAAGCTTATTTCTTCATTCTCATAACAAAACGCAAGGGTAACATTCTGTGCTCGTTACTTCACAACACAGAATAGCATTTTGCTTCTTCTCATCCTCCCAGTAACACACATTTCACTACAGCTTCTGCAGACAAGCATGTGTCTAGTGCACAGCTGTACAGTGCCAAGTGAATGGACATGAACACTCATGACCTGGTACCCTCAGAACACAATCAGAATACACAGCTGGTATCTCCTGTTTATTGGAGAACACACACAGCAAGATACCACTTGCTTTATCTGCACACATTAGAAACCAGGGTTCATGCTTAGACAGTAACAGCTAACTCTGGAGGTATGGTTTGCCACGTTTCTCTTATGAAAGAGTGTAGCATTGATTTTGGAACAACTGTTACTCTAACAAGACTGCACTTGGAAACGACTCCATCACAGCTGGTTTCAGCAGGGTTCACTGAAGACTAACAGTCATCTCTGATGAACACAGATAAAATATTCCAAGCTCAGTTTACTGATCAGATCAGATATTAATGGGAATATTTTTCCTAGCTCTCTCAGCTTAGCTCCTCTTTAGAAAGTCAGCGTAAAAGAGAGCCAGAACCTCCTCATTTTTACCACCCTGCATTTAAGAGAGCTGAGTACTGTCCCAGCAGAATGATAGCCCTGCACATGGTTTGCCAGAGTTTTGGTCAACGTCAAGATTTATTATTCTGAGGGACAGAGAGAGTGAAACACTGACCACTGCAAAGAGGCCATTAGTTACCCCTCAGTTCAATAAGTCTTGATGCTTCCCTTACTACGTGCTGATTATTTCCTGCCCATTTCGCATTAGCAGCTTATTTAATGAGAACAATCTAAGCAAAGGGAGCGAAATCCAGGCATTTACAAAGGACATCACCACGTTACATTTCATCACAGTTAACACCATTTTCAGGAAATAACCTTTACTGATCTTTCCTGTTTTAATGCCAGCAATTGCTTTTGAAAAGAACACTCAATTCTTATATTCTCCACCAGTTATGTTTTAAATAATAGCATCTTAAAGGACAGCAATAACTGCCTAAGTGTTGTAGGACAAAACATTCACACACTGATAGCATCCAGTAGCATGACAGCATGGCCACAGTTCCTATTCTTAATGGACACTTTTCCCCACTCACAGGGTCATCCCTACTCTTGTGAAGCTTATTTTTCTTCTATTAACTTCTAATGTTCATAGTAGTGCACGCAATCTTGGAAAGAAAGGATCCAACATTTTAGCCAGGAAAAAACATCACTAAGGACACACAAAAAGAACAGAAGCACCAGAAGTAGTGCTAATAATTTCACACAGAAGATGAGAAATCAAAGGTACAAAGAGGAAATGTGTCTTGTATACACCTTAAGATTAAAGGGAAAAAACAACTGGATGCATTTTCAACATAGGATTCTCTTTAAAAAACCATAGCTAAATAAACAAGTAAAGAACTGTATACATCCTTGGCCAGTGCCTGCTTTTTTGTTCTCTGAGAGGCCCAAATGGTTTTGATTACTTAAAAGTAATCCTTGAATGAGTCAGCATGCAAGAGTCAGGCTGATGAGTAGAAATTTCAAGAGAACAGGGCACACCGGCCCTACCAGTGCCAGTACCACAGCTCAACTGGGAACCTCCAGTGACAAAGACACCATTGCCTACAATATCCTGCCCCACAACAGCGCAGCCTCCCACTCCATACCACTGATTGCACATCTTAATACTGGGAATAATTAGATATCACATCTGAAATGGGAAGACTCCAAGAAAAGCTTCTCCATTTGAGTAAAAGTAAGGAGCAGTGCTTCCCCATGGCCACTTCTGGTTTTCCACAATCTCATGCAATGATTTTCACATTAATTTTACACGATAGGTATTCAGAAAAACAGGCATGGGTAGGTATAGGCCTTCAGAGCTACTGTGACTTAAGGCACAAGCATCTGCATCAGCATCTCACACTGTTGTCTGCTTTTAGTGTCCTGACCCTCTCACTTTCAATGTTTTGGGCTACTGTGAGGCCAAATGGGGTCTACTCAGGTCACTGAAGAGTTCTCAACACTGACAAATGCAACACTTGACACTGAATATTATGCTCTGTGAAGTAGCATACATTACACAAGGGAAGGCCAGCCAGAAAGCCCTGGATCTGGTAAACATTTCAGTTTCATGTTTCTGTAGGATTTCAAGTTTTAATTTTTTTTTTAAAAAAGCACTTATTTGTTTACAAAAATACTTCCACACTGACAACAAAGCACCTGAAACACCATCTATCACTGTAACTGGTAACAGAAACATACTGAGTTCTCTGGCAGCTGTAAGGATGTGCTAAAAATCATTTCCAAGTTGTCCGTTCAGTGGTTAGTCTAACAGAAAAGATTCTTGTGAAGAGACAAGACTGTACCAAAGCACATTCTGGATCCACAGCTACTTCTTGCTTTGCCTGTTCTGCCCTTATTCCACATTCCCCTTCGGGTACAAGTACCTGGCTGGTCACAGTTTAGGAAGCCTTGGCAAACCGTGAGACACGAACATGGAATAAATACTTGGCCAAAACATACATGAATGCACACATGCAGAGAAATTCCCCTGGAAATGTAGCCTGAGCTTCCTGAAAAACACTAAAAAGAACATCTAGGAGATCTCCAGCTCTGTTCAGCCTCGCAGTTCCTGTTTAAAGACAAGTTAGTCTTCTGTTTTCAGTGTTTGCTCACTTCTGAATTTGGTTTAAAGAGCTGCTAGCGTCGACTTAACGAAGTTTCTTCTGAAAGGCTGATTGTGTTTCCTTCTGTCTTTCTGACAGAACCCATTTAAAATGGGCCTTCTTCATTTAATTATCCAGTCTTTATTTTTGTGAGTTTTATTCCTGAACTGGAATAAATGTTACAGTCAGAATTGTGTCTGTAGACAACAGGCTTATTTTATAAGGCTTAAAAATCCTTTCCTCTACAGTCAGACAGTGAAGTGGGAGCTCTGCAGTGCCAGCTTTGCAGCTCTGTGCAGGGCACACACAGGATCAGCAGCAGGAGCTCACAGGGTCCTGCCACAGGGATGTTGGGGTCCATAGCTGCCCTATACAAATATTACAGCCCCGAGGGCTGCCCGACTCCTGATCGATCGGTGAAGTTTATCCTCTCTAAACTCTTGTGCCTGAGAAGCACAGTATTACCAAAGCAATATATAGTGATGCTATGGATTGCTCGTGAAAGCAGGAAAATACCCTGATTCCCAGAGTTTAACCTGTTAAGACCATTCTCTCTCCAAAAGAGCATGGAGAAGGGTCTCCTACGGGCTACAGAGGAATTACTCTAAAAGCACAGCATAGAGCAGATCCATCCTGTGGAAGATAAGACTTGCGTGCTCTCCACAGCATGGCCAGGTCCTTTTTCCACCCCCAGGCAGGAAAACCACAACTGGCTGGCTGCTTCCAGACCTCTCCACCCACACCTCGGGATTTACTGCAGAACACTTAAGCCCCAAAATAGAACAGTTCTGCAAGCAGACACTGCCATAAACACAGAGAGGCCTCTACTTGTACAACTCAGTACAGCTCAACTAAAAACAGTGTGAAGCCTTAGTGAAAGCTCAGCAGGGACACGGGGGTGCTGGTCAGCATTGGGGTTCGCAAATGGCTACCTGATGGCTGGCAGAAGCTGCCCTAGTCTTATTTGCTCCAGCTGGCAAATTCCCTACGAAGAAGCTTCCGATTCACCAGCACACAGCCTAGCATAACTTTCTTCCCTGCCCATAATTGCTGGGGCTGGGCCAGCAGATGTTGTACAACTAACCGGAGGGGAGCTGGCCTAACCATTTGAGGATAGGGAAGGGAAGCAGCCTACCAGATAATGTCTGTAAAATAGCTTGGAAATCATTGACACAGGCTAATTGCTAACTGCAGAGGAAAGTTTCCACTCTCTGTAGGCTCATTTGATGTAAACTTCCCAGTCATGTCCAAAACCCTACCCACAGGACAAACGTTGTTAGTACATAAACTGCTTAGCCAAGCCCTGCTCAGGGTTCCTGGGAAACATTCTGGGGAATGAAGAAGCAAGGAGAAAGGAACAGATAATGTTATCATCCTCCTCACTGTGCTCAGCTAGAAACAAACATCTGTCTGGCATCAGGGCTCTGCCACCCACCATTTATTCCCATCTTCTACCTAAAAATGGGAGCTATGTATTTGCATTACCTCTGAGCCCCTCAGTGAGCAAACACAGACAAAAACCTCAGATTCAGTTCAGAGGCTGAACTGGCTGGAAATCCTGCATGGAGCCGGAAGAAACCAAGCAAGAGGAGGAAAAAGAAACCCCTACGTGTTAAAAGACATGACAAAGCAGCAGCTTGTAGAAACATCCAGTTTCTAACAGAGCACAGACTCCTTTCCCGACCTAATTGCTCATATTAATTTTCACCCTTTCTCAGGAAGATGCTGATAATACTGCTAATCCTACAGGGCAGCATCAACCCTGGAAAAATTCCTTTACCTAACCATGCCTTTCCCCATTCTCTACTTGCCTTCACATTTTTCCTTTCAGACACAACCCAGATTGTTGCCTGCCTCTCAGCACCCACACTTTGCACGTGGCGCTGCCCCAGATCCCCAGGCACTGGATGTGGGGCTCCATGGGAACTGCTCCTCCTCACAGGCAGAGGCCATCATGGCTCTGGAGGGCACCAGATCCCCATTTACTTCCAGGAAGGACTTGCTCAGATGTGCTGAGCCCATGCAGCCAGAACACACAGCGCCAAGGCTGTTTGCTTACACCTGTATTTTGTGTCACGAAACCTTTGGCAAAGACCCAGGTTCTGCAGTGGGAGTACTTGGTCCTAAACCACATTCTCCTAGAAAGGCATTTCAAGTCCTTGTTCAAACAGGAGCCTGTCAAAGCATCCTGAGAAAACAACCTTATATCCTCTTCTGGTTTCTCGATAAGAGCTGGTAAATATATCATTTCCACCATTTCCATCTCTTAATTTACTCTTTTTATCAGCAACAGTGACAAAAATGTTCTAATTAGATAGCACTAATCAGGTAGGATGGCATGTGATTGACAGCTGCAAAGTCACTATCCTTACTCTGAAAAACAGATTGGCGATATTCCTCATAGAAGCAGGAGATTTATCAATGGACAAAAGGATGCAAAACCCCAAAAGGTAAGGTATAATTACACATCAGGACTATATATTTTATTTTGACATAAACTTAAAATGATTCGTGGGTGGCAAAAGCTTTTTTGGAGGGGTGAACAAGTGGTATTACTCATAAAGGAAGAGCACCACCATCGTAAGAATAGCATTAGGAAGACTGTCTCATATGCATAAACTGGTGTGTGGTGGGTTTGTGGGGATCTGTTGCTTAATTTGTTTAGGGCTTTTGTTTGTTGGGTTTTTTTATATCTTGCTCTGTTGTTTGTTTTTTTTTAAACCAGTCCTAGTGTAAAAGAGAGTCCAATAACTCAAGCAAAGAGCTTTGACACATACGACAACAGAATAATTCCACTAGTGTTTACCTTTTTTAAAACATTTTCATTTAACTACCTGCAATGAATACTCCAAATATATTTTTTGGTAGCAGAAACAAAATAAAACTGCCAGGTAACACTTCACTTGTAATATTTTACACAAGACAGGAGATAGGAATAGGCCATTCATTCAGAAACACATCTTTCCTGTTTATTTCTACTCTATGAGTTTAGGCTTAAAATCTAAAAGTTCTTTTAAGCTGCAATATGGAACTATATCTTGATACAGTATTTGTCCATCTGATAACAACCTCAAAGTTTAACAAAAAGTGGTCATTTGTCCTATGTCACTAAAGTGTTTAGATTTATTTTACTTGCATGACCTCATCTGCAAATGAGAGCCTGTATTTTAAAATATAACAGAGAAAACTTGTAACATCTGGTATTTTATGCGTTAACAGAAGAAGCCTCTAAGCTTGCCTATAATCATTCACTTCCAATGGAATTTATGGTCTGTATAGGAGAGGAATTCGCAGTTAAAAACAAGCATTTGCCTGTTTACCTGGTGTCAATATTCAGACTTCTGAGTAGAAAGTAATAATTTTCCTTCAGCTAAAACTAAGTCTGTGCAACATTCCTCTCGGACAAGCACTAAATGTTTGAAATGAATGTCAGATCCTCCAAAAAGAAGGCACAAGTTCATTATGATGCTTGAAACCTTCATAGGAAACTTTCTCAATATTAGACATTTTTAATAGAGTCAACACCTATTAGCACTATTTCAAGTTGTTTTTTCTTTTAACAACTTCAAATACAGACCTGGAATTTTCTAGATCTAAACCAACTGTCAAACCATACATCAAATACATCATTCTTCAGTATATCTTGATTTGTGGCATTTCAAAATTGTGCAGACACATCAGGTTTTCTATAAGACTTACAAAAGCGGTGGGACAAACAATGAAATACCTTCCTAGTATCCTACCTTCTCTGCATCACACATCCTCGTGTGATGCCGCACTGACAGGTCTCATTGTCATCATTATACTCCACCACAAAAATACATGCAAAGAAATAATTGTAACGTTCCTAAGTGGTTGTTTTTCTTAAATCTGGATGTATATATGGATGTTTACAGTCGTCTTAGAAGGTTCGACAGATTAAGCAAATAGTAAACTTGGGAACATACTCGTTGAACAGGGAAAGTAAAGAAAGTTTGCAGGAGTACGCCTTCTTAAGGGCATGTTAAGAAGCTAAAAGACAACTAAAAGGAGAAGCAGAATAATAAGGGCAATGCTGCAGGTAAATGGCAGGTGTTTGCAAGGAGGCCAATAGAAGAAAATACATTGTAAAACTAATTTAAAATATTTCTGAATGTAGTAGTGACAAAAAGCAAGTAAGCATGCTGATTTCTTGTGTCAGTCCTCTGAAGAAGACAACTCACCCGAGTATGCCCAGTAAGGATCCCCAGAAGCCTTTCGCCTCCGTATCTGCACGGAACTACCATGTCTGTTTTCATGCAGAGAGCCAACATAACCTTCAGTCAGAGCTGCGAAGAGAAGAAGCAGGAATTATTAGCAGAGTGGTATTTACTCCATAGAGTTTACACTGTAAAGCTTAAGTCTTTGTTGAGCAGAGACTAAAAACTTGGCATTGTTTAAAAAAAGTTTAGCAGACTTGTTCTCACCATGAAATCCCACCATCCAAAGATGATTCACAGAAACCAGGACTCACCAATACCATTATTCTGCACACACTTGCATAACTCCAGTGATTTGGATACAGAAATCCCAATATACACAAGCAAACAAGTATGAGCCATGATATATGACCAAACTTTATCTCTCAAGACTCAAGCGATAATTTACTTTGCTAGCAACTACCAAACTTCTAATTGTAATTTCAACACAAAGATTATCAAGATCCTTAACACAGATGCAACGTGGAATATGCTAGTTCAGTGTTGTCACGGTTATCATAACCGCATCTTGGGGTGGTTTGACCCTGGCTGGAGGCCAGATGCCTACCCAAGTCATTTTATCACTCCCCTTTCCAGCTGGACAGGGGAGAAAATTTGTATCAAGATGCTTAGGAGTTGAGGTAATGACAGGGAGAGACCATACCCCAATTAGAATTGCGGGAAAAACAGACTCAACACAGAAAAAAGGAAAGAAAACTCTCTAATTTATTACACAACACACAGAGTGAAAACAGAGTCAGATAATGACAAGTGCAATCAGATCTTAACACTCCATTCCTCCCTTCTTAGCAGACTTCACTTTAGTCATGATGTCACACCCTTCTTCCCCCCCACTGTGGCACAGGGAGGGGCAGGGAATGGAGTTTTTGGTCAGTTCCTCACAAGTCGTTTTACTTCTTAGCCAGAGTGGGGGACATTCCTTACACCCTTCCCCTGCTGCACCGTGGGGTCCCACCCACAGGAGACAGACCTCCACGAATTTCTCCAACATGAGTTCTTTTTGTCAGGGCTTCAGCTCCTCACCAGTTGTGTCAGTGTGGCTTCCTTCTATGGGATACTGACCTTCAGGCCCAGACTGCTCCAGCCCGGTCCCCCCCAGAGTCACGAGTCCCCCAGCCTGCTCCGGCATGGCTCTGTCTCTCCACAGGCTGCAGGTTTCACTGCCAGGAGCTTGCTCCAACACAGGCTTCCTACAGGGACACAGCATCACTTAGGTGTCTCCACTTGCTCTGGCATGGGGTCCTCCATGGGTTATAGATGGGATCGCTGTTCCCTGTCATTATCCATGGGCTGCAGGGGGATAGGCTGCTTCATCACGGTCTTCTCCACAGGCTGCAAGGGAATCTCTCTCTCTCTGGTGCCTGAAGTACCTCCCTCTTCTTCCCTGGCCTTGGTGCCTGCACAGCTCCTTACATCTTCTTACTCCCTTCTCTGGTGGGAAAAAGTGGCTGCTTGCAGGGGTTTTTTATTTCTAAATGTGACTCCCAGAGGTGCTGTGACCATCGCTGATGGCCTCGGCCAGCAACAATTCCAGCCTTGGGTCAGCTGGTGTTTGCTCTGTCAGACCTACAGAGAAGCCTCTTGCTACTTCTTGCAGCAGCCATCCCTGCAGCACCCCCTTCTTCACCAGGACCCAGCCACACAAAACTACAACACATACATTGGAAAACCCCAGGTAGAGCAGTTTCACCCAGGACTGAGTCAATCTCCTCCATATACAGCCTGCAGCCCTGCACCCACAGCGCACTGGGCAACACCCTCAGCACAAGCAAGGCTTGAGTAGTGTCACTGGAAACAATGCACTCAAGTAAGGCAGACACCTAGCACTGCCCTCTAGCCAGGAGAAGGTACTGCATGTCAGACAAAATAGTAGGCAGTACCAATGCCTTATGACATCAGAGAGGCCGGCAGTGAGGAAATCTCTGTAAAACTTCACAAACTAGATGGAATTAATTGAATCAGCAAAAATGGGGAAAAATACCCCATAACAAAACAAAACCAACAAACTCACAGACAAAACTGCACCCACATTGTACCCCAGAATTTTTCCTGTATACCTCAAACAATGACTTTTGTCTCTTGCAAAGGAATGCACAGCTTTCCCTGAAGACGTGGGTTGTTTGGGGTGTTTGTGTGCAAATTTTGCTTATTGTTTCTATGCATCTGACTAAACCAAACTGGAGGTGTGTGAATTCACAAAAGCCAGTAAAAGGTCTGTAATCAATTCAACAGCCTTTCACAGAGCACCACAGCTGAAAACTTTTGTGCTACAATAAACACACACAAACAAAATCCCCTTCAATCTGCAGCACTGAATGCTAAGAACAAGTAGGCATCAATTGGCTCTATGGACATTTAAGTCCAACTGATCCCAAACTGCATATTTCATCAGTAAGGTATTAGCTGAATAGTCCAAATGAAAACTTCAGGAAGTCATGTAGAGCACTGCTCCCCATACACAGTCACCAGGCACTGGCTACCCTTCTATCCCTGGGCCAATGACAGCTGGGCTGCTATGAAGCCCCTGCCAGGGCTTTATTGAACATGAAGTGCCAGTAACTAAGAATTCAGCTTTCTTTGCCTTTAGAAAAGCTTCTGAGTGACCCTCACTTTGTATCACAGTAGCGGAGAACACACTGTGTCTGAGGGCTGTCTATCTGCAATGTGGATCATGGGTTTCCGCAGATTTTTGGAATCTGGAAGTGGCAGGGAAAGTGATGCAATTACACTTTCACCCCTGCCAAATTTGCTCTTGTGCAAGCAAAGGTACTAATTGTGCAATTTATTATGAGACTCTGATTTCAATGAGTTTTCCAGATTTCTTGGCAACTTACTAAATGCTAGTTCAACCCAAGCTGCAAGCTAGAAATGCTGGAACACATCATGCTAACAGGATTTGTAGGCAACACTGTCACATAACTTACTTTCCTCTTCTGATTGACCCTACTACATCTACCTGGCTGAGAGGCAACAGGCACTCATTTCCACAGGAAAGATTACGTAAGGGATGTGGAGACCCAAACCCTCTTGGCAAAAAAAAACCTAAGCAAAGATCAGAGCCATGAAAGTCCCAAGGAAGAGCACACAGAAATATCCTAGGTGGATGGCTGGAAAGGTTATCAGAAAAAAACCCAGCCCAATTATTCACTTAAAAGTTGCATGCTGAGAAGTACACCTGAGGTCCCTCCTTACTGCAAAATGAAAGACAACAGTGACTTTCTTGTGGAGAGGCAGCAAATAGTTGTGAGACTCCTGCTACCCAGCAAGATTGACTCCTGCAGACAGGAGGAAGATTTCACCCTGTCTCCTCCAAGGAATAAGGTACTCCTGCAAGTAGCCACTCAGGGAGCACTTCTGTGTGCCTGACCACCTGAAGAAAGAAGCTACGTCCAAATAATCTGTATTTGTTGAAGGTAAAAAGGCTCCGAGTCTTTTTACAGACTGTAAAACATCTGAAGACATAAAACCCTTTGTACTCCTAGCTTTAACAGTCAAAAGCCACATAGCAACCATGGTATGGGTATGAATCATACCATTGATTTTCAGTATCCTCTGTGCAGAAAATTAAATTATGCAAATCCAAGCCTTTATGAATGTCTAACTTTAATGTGAAATTGAACATTTGCTTCAGTCAGCATCTTATTCGTGCAGTTTAAAACCTGACATTCTTTGAAAACATGCAGTTTTAGTTTTCTGCATAGACACTTAATAGATTTGTACAATTGTCTATACTTAGAAATAGTGAAGAGCCATGCTATAACACAAATTTACTTCCACCAAAAAGGATGTTACAAACCAAGAGAGGAGCTCAAGTTATTTGTCAAGAAAACTGTGGGAAGGAACTTGGCTGGTTATACCTCTAAATATCTTCTGTAGGACTGAAAGAGAAACACACTAGAACATCCTGTTCTAAATAAAATCCTGCATCACTGTTAGGAAGCCAAACATTAATTGCAACAGTCCCCTTCCAAACCTGCAATAACTCTGTTGGCATTAGCCATTTAGAGAAGATATACGTTTAGTGGACAGATGCAAAAACTCTGGGAAAAGGATGACAGGTCAAGATCTCTGGCCATGCTGTGAACTGGAACAGTAACGGTCTGTCTGTCTCTACCAAAATACATGGCACCACCTTTATTCCCTAAGCCGGCTCCGTTCCCCAGCCTGTTCATAGTAAGCCTTGCATTTTTGCATGGGGCCACACAAACACTCCAAAAAACCCCGTGAGAACAAAAAGTTATTGTTGCTAGTATGGTATACTGGTCATGTCACTGGAAACCACTGACTCAATCTCATGGTACTTTTGTTCTGTGGTGCCAACTGGGGTCAATGGACTCTCTTGTACTAAGGAAGTGCAGGTACAGAGCAGAGCACACAGTGGCTTCACAGGTAACAGTCTGGAAGAGCCAGAGCATTGCACTTGTGTTATTACAAAAAAATAAAGTGTTTCAAAGATCAAAAATCTCATGTTTCAAGGCAGAATCCTTCCTTTCCCAGGTTTTGGGAGATGTACCTTCTGATCAACTGGATACCATCAGTGTAAATTTAACAGGCATCTTGTGTTGCTCAGTCTTCTTTCACTGAAAATATATATAGCTAAAATATTATGCTTAGCTCCAGCTATTAGAGTACATTTATTCATTTTTGTGAAATGCTCCAGTTCCATGGTGTCAGAAGCTATGCATGCGATGAAATGACTCAAACTCAACTGACATTTTCCAGTGTTTCTACCATCCAAACAAACTTTGGAAGAAAACATTTTAAGAAAGTTTAGGTTACATTAGCACCAATCACTACAGGTTTCCACAAGTCTTCTTCAGCTGGGAGACAGCTAGTAGTGCAAGAACTGAGAGCAGCCAAGTGGTTTCCTGCTCTGCTCCTGCAGAATTGGATCCTGGAGAAAAGCCAGCAATTACATGGGTTGGTCTGGCACAGAGCAAACATGGGGAGGCTCCTCTCTTCTGGGAACCCTGGAAAAGTCGGGGAAGTGGAAATTGGGACAATAGGAGGGGCAGGAACATGCTGCAGGAAGGCTCAAAGCAGAGCAGCCAGAACAGAGGGGTGGAGTGGAATACAAGCACACACAGCAGGAGGCAGAAAGGAAGAGAGGGAACAAGCCCTTGCCCTGCCAAGGTTTCATTTGATGCATCACACCAGAGCTGATGGCAGAGGAGTAATGAATACCATAATATATGGTCTGAGACTTGCAGATACATGATTAAGAGAGAAGGGGACCAATCTTACACTCAGATACACAAGCGTGAAATTAAAACCCGAGCAACTCCTCTGGCTGCCGGGGCAGTATCGGTGTCCATGAAGCAGAACACCTGCAGTCAGTGGAGTTGTGCTGCGCTGATCAGAACTACTTCTGCAGCCAACAGAGAGGATCCTTCAAAGCTAACACGCAGAAATCGCTTACACACAATTGCATATAATTTTAATCGGCACTGAACGCTACATGATTTCAGATGATGTGCTAAATGAATCAACCCATGCCACGTATCTGCAGACAGCAAAAGCAATGCAACGCTGGGATACACCTTAGCATTCTGATCAGCTTCCCATTCACTCTGTCTCAATGTATTAACTTTCCAATAAAAATTATTTGATAAGTGCCCTCAAAGGTACGATAAGGTAATTCCTGCCTGAATACCTTCCTGGTATTCACAGTTCACATGAAAACACAAAATTTTATCCCCAATCTACCTTAAATATAAAGCTATGATTCTATTCAGAGAGATTATACCCTCGGCATTAGTGTTTAAAAGGTATCGAGCCATCAGCTGTGTAAAAAAGATCCTTTAAGGTCGATGCTTTATGTCTGAATGGTGAAATCATTAGTTATGATGGTAGATTAACTAGATTGCGTGCCAAACGTGGATTCTTTTAAGCTTTCTTTGAAAACGAGGGCTGCACACAAATCTGTTTTCAGCTGTACCAATTAAAACGGTACAAAGTCAAAGGTACACACATTACCCAGCTCATAATCATCCTGTGATTTGCCACTGAGGACTATACTAGCAGTTGAATCAGTTTTAGTACTAGTCCCTAATGTGGGCACACTTGCCAGGTGATACAGTTCAACCTGGTGCTACTGCTGGAAAACAAGCCATCCTTCAGAGACAAGACTTGACTACTGGAGTCCAGGGCAGCATCGTGTTATGAAAACACTGAAAGCAAGGGGGTAAAAATAAAATCTTGGTGGCGTGTAGCACAAAAGCACCACGCCATAATGAGTGTCAGTAATTAGTTCTGTATCGATGCAATGCCTGTAGAAAGGGAACTTTTCAAAACCAAGAAAACCACTACTTTCTTGAAGGGGAAGGGGACAGAGAAACATTACCTGAAGGGCTTTTGTATCATCTCTTAAATGGAGTTTAAGAGATCAGTGAGCCAAGACACTTAGCCATCTGCAAGCCTAAGGCTTCAAGCAAGACTCTCAAAAAAAAAAAAAACCAACAAACCCACCAACCCCAAACAACCACATCTTCAGCTAGGTGCATTTGCTGTATTTTTAATTGGGCTGTGGCTAAAGGGAAGCAGGTAAGCTGAAGACTCTGCAATGTTACGCACTGTAATACACACTGTAATACACACTGCTGAAAAGAGTGTAGGCTTCCAGGCCATTTCTTTGACTAAATTTTGTCAAATAGGCCAGAAAGATCAAGAGAGAAAAAAATGATGGGAAATAAATTTATAATACTAGGCAATTAAAATATTTTTGTACAATTAAAATAAATAATGGTTAACTTTGTCTCTCCAGGCTCTTTCACGGACAGCTTCCTAAACAAAACTAGGCTATTTGCCTTAAATATTTTACCACCCTTTGACAGCAAATAAATCTAGAAATATTTCAGGCACAGCTAATCCATTCTGATAGTGCATTACTTTTAAACAGTCTCTTCAGCCATAGATTCCCACATTTTGCAGATTATTTTACATCTTGCCAAAGAAGGATGAAAGTTAAAACAACATATGGTGGTCAGGCAGCATCAACAAATTATATTCTGAATGAGACTTCTTCCTTTGATTATGCTGCAGAGATTTCTTCTGATTATCAGATAAAAGACAAAACCTGTTCTCCTATGAATGCACAGGCAATTTTCACAGCTTTCCATTAATGAAATATGGGAGTTACAAATCACAAGTTTCTCCCGACTAAGTAAAATAACAGACTCCCGGATGCTGCATCTGCCAAGAGATGTATAAACCTTTCCCAGATGACAGTCACCCAGGCAGCCCCTTAGTTCTTGTACAAGCACAATCCCCAGGTCTATTCCTAACAGTGACACGGGGACTTCTAAGGCCATTCATCCTCTGCTGTTCATGTGTCTGATACACGATGTGGTAACAGCCCAAATCCTGAAAACAAGAACATAAATGCAGAGCACAGCAGGCCTTTACAGGAACTAAACCAGCAGACTGCAATTTGAAGATGAAAAATAGTCTAGGGAACACACTGTCAAACTGTGGGGATTAAATTAACTAGCAGAATTAAAAGCCCTTATCCCGAACATGAATACACCAGTCACTAGGTGCATTAACACTTGGTAACCTGTTGAGTTCAAAGCCAGCAAGTTAAGTGTAATGCAATTTTGTATTACTCCAATGTATCAACACAAGTGCAATGCAAGTCCCCAAGCATTAAAGCTGATGTAGACAAGCAACACAGAACAGATTTTCAGTGCAGTGTTTCCCTCATGTTACAAGGCATGGAGTTTCAGGGTGACAGGGAAGTCTCCTTCAGAGCAAGCCTTACAGCAAAACAAAGACAGACACAGGGGTACAGCAATGCCCTGTGCCATCAGCCACTCTCCAGCAGGATGGATGCCCTCCCAAGGAAAAGCAAACCAGCCTCCCCAGTCATGAGTTCCCACAGATCCTTCTCTCAGCCTGCCTTGGCTTTATAATCAAGATGAGCAAAGCTCATTAGCTAGACAGTAATGCAACTTCAAGTTGCATTAATGATGCCCCATTAAGGGGACTCAGGAAAAAGAAGCTTGGGAGGCCAGAAGAGACAGATGCTGTTGAATGATTAGAAAGTGTTTGATTTTGCATTTTCATGGCTTACACTCTGCTGGCATCAGCTGTGCAAGATATGACATAGCTGGTCAATTTGGACCATTGATGTCAACTGGCATCACCTGCAGCACTTCTGCTAGGAATGAGCAGTCAGACAGATAGAAATTGTTGGCACTGTTGGTTCTCTCAAGATAAAAGCACACAAATTAAACCAACTGCAACATCACCCCTTCCAGGAGGATGGTGCTCTACAGCAAAAGCTTCTGCCAGACAACTTGGGACTAAGGGTTCTTGGGCTGCAGTACCTGAACTCAAATCTATCTCTGTGTGTGAACAACATGGCACAAGAACAACCCAGTCTGTCACTTTTTTCCCCTGAGAAAAATCAGAAATGCTGAACAAAAGAGAAAGATAGCCCAGACAACGACACTCCTCCTCCAGGACGGAGGGGCTGCTCTTCGTGCCGCACTGCAAACAGCATGTGATAGCAGAAGTGAAGTTTGAGAACCCCAGCTTCAGAAAGACTCATCCCCCATCACTGAGAACTGTAAAACATATCAAAACCCACTGTGTTTGATCCCAACCCAGAGTAAAACCTTTATCCCACTGAACCGTTCCCTGACACTTCCCTGCATGTGGAAATACACTCCATTTAGCTTTAAGACAGTTTTCGAACAGATTGGCATTACAGGCATCTAAGCTGAGTTACCTTAAAGAAGGCTACTGCACATTACATATTAAAAATCCTTCGAGATACTTCTGCTTTGGGTAATCAGAAATAATTGGGAGCACCTGAAAATTCTGTAATCTTGAAAACTCTTGGGTCTGTGCATCCTTCAGTGTCCCTCAGATTTCTGTCAACCATTATATCATCTGCATTTCTTAAAAGGAAGAATCCTCATCCTTGTTCACAGCCTCTCATGCTGTTCTTCACAAGGGTCACGTCTCCTCTGAATTCTATTCCTAACAATCTATGATGCAAACACTGAAATAAAGCTTCAGAGCAGAGGTTCACAAGCAAGGCTGACCTGCACAGAAAAGCTGCTGCTCTCTCAGCCAGCGTTGGCTGAATCACAAGCAGATATTGGGGGAACACAAACTCCATGGTAGCCAGGTCAGAGCAAACCAAGGCAAGGAAAAGCCAGGTATTGGGGCAAAATGACTAATCACACAACCAGCTCCATCACTGCAATATTACCCCAAGGGCAAGCTTGAAGTCAAGCTGGGAAGAAGCCAGAGTCCGGAGGAATCACAGCACAGCTGTGCAAAAGGACTCAAAGCCATCAGCATAGGGCCACTGAGAATGGGCCATGGGCCATCTTGGTCTCTTCCTTCATGGCATGGTTTACCCAGGAAACATGTAATGGAGACAGGTTTGTACACTGAATTAACAATGGCAAAAGGGGGTTTTTATTTCGTTCCTGGCCTTATTCCAAGTACCTAGACCTACAGGGCTTTTACAACAGAAAACACTGCCTCGCTCTACTCCTCATGTAATTGGGTGCTGCAGCATGCCCAGCGTCAGAAGAGCAGCCTCTGGAGAGCAAATAAAGGAGACCTTCGTGGAGTACTCTGTACCTTCAAATTCCTTGTTTAATGCAGAATCATACCACTTTCATTTCACTAAACCCAGTAATCCTCACAAAAAACACACAAACTCATGCAAAGCCCCCGTTTCACCTTTCTGCTCTGGAAATAATTTCTTGTATCCACTGCCAGCATTTGTCCTAGTACAACCATATTGCATTCTCAACACAGATAGCCTCAAGTCACAAAGTGCATCTTGGTTAAAAAAACATCCCTGTACTTACTAGACTCATTCAAATAACCTTGTGATGCAGGGTGGCTCTGTGCATGACTTCTCTCCATGCAGGCGGCCACCTTGCCAGACCCAATCACACTTCCCCATAGGCAGTCCACGGTTTCATTTGCTGCTGTCACCACCCCATTAAAGCCACCTTTGCGTTATATCAGTAAAGACAATCATATATGTACAAACCAGGGCCTTCTCTGCTAAACTTACACAGTGTCCCCAGAAGGAGACTCTTTTTCCTTACCAGGATGCCAGATCTCTCCCAGAGAGGGGTTCTGCACTGACACGGCTCCAAGGCATCCCCTCCAACACCAAGGGAGCAGCAAGCCCAGCATTCACTCAGCAGAAAGCACGGGGCACTGCTGATTTCATTCACATTGAGAACAGCGAGGCACTTTCTGAAGCCAACAGACCTGCTCCCGCTGCATGGCATGAGATCAAACCTGCCCCATTATAAAGTCTTCAGAGATATGGGCTCTGTCAGCTAATAAAAATCCCTCATTCTTTATACAAAATGATTTTTTTAACCCGTGTCCTTTGGCCCATTTAACAATTTATTGACTGTGGGAAATAAAGTGAGGCCACATCAATCTCTTCCTGGTTATTTGGTTCAGGCTCTCAAATTAATGCAGAAGGTGGAAAGCTCAGTAAAGTACTATTTAAGAAAAGAAAGGAGAAATGCTCTAGTCCCACTGTGAGATATCTTCCTCTCAGTTTGCGGTCAGGTCTTTCCATCTACGGCTGCACAATCTCCTGGAGAAAAGATGGAAGGGTACAAATGAGCACGTTCCCCTGGATCGAGCAGAAATAACTTGAGATTTGTATCACCACACTGAAACAGATCTGCACCACACAGGTAGCCAGATTTAGTGCCTCCAGCATGTCACAGCAAATCCAGCCAGATCGACAAAAAATTATTTTAGGATTAAACTTAAGAGCCGGGCAAACAAGCATTCATTTTTATTTGTGTAAAAATGTTTTTAATTTGGCTTATGATCTACAGAACAGGGTGTTTTCATCTTTTTTTACACTGACAGCTTGCATTACATACAGATTTTGTAGCAAAGGGTTTCATCCACATTTATTTCCCAAAATACAAATCTAAAGTGGGAGCTGAGATAAATAGAGATGTTTTGTGCTGACTGAACAATTTTTTAGCCAGGGATATATGCCCCAAAAACGTGACCTACCATTTTGAGAACTCTTTTTTCCTTCTAAGTAAGTTGCATTGTTCAAAGGGAAAAGGCACTATAAATACTACAGAGCTGATCTGGAAAATGAATCAAACTTCCAACTTTGCTTTTCAGTTCGCCACTAGTTTTTCACCCAGGCAAGAATTTTTCTGGAAGTTTCCTGGCAGGAGGGTCTGTTGCTGTTTAAGGTCCAAAACTAATACTTGTTCCTTGGTCATCTGGCTCTGGAGAACACAGTAAAGATCTCAGCACAAAACCTACTAAGAGGAAGAGCACTAAGGCCTCTGGAAGAGAGACCAGAAAAAGCATTAACAGAGCTGAGATGAAGTAAACAGATAGAAAATGCCAGCCACAGCACACACTTTGTACTCATAGAGCAATGGTATGCAGCACAGGCTGAAGAGGCACAGGTCACTCTCCTATACAGCCAATTTAACCATCTGGAGAACAAAGCTAACTCCATACTCAGTAAACTTAAGTGATGCTAAACCAAGAGGAGAGAAAGCAAGCAAGAATGCTTCAAAAATACTCATCTGTCTGGCAAACTCAGCGAAATGGGCTGGTGTAAGTGAGACATTCCACTGAAGATAGATGTAAGGCAATGCAGTTAGGGAGAAATAATAATCAGTGCAGGAATGAAGTGAAAGACTGCTGTTTAGAAAGCAGTAATGCAGAAAGACTTGAGCATTAGGGTGGATAATGAATTAGATGAAAGTTCATGCTGCAATACCACTGCAGAAAAAGGCAATTGCTATCCTGGGGCACATGCACAGAGATGCTGGAAGCAATAACTCAGTTTCAGACAGTCTTTGGCTCGACTGTCACTGCAGTGCCACATGCTGTTTGAGGCCCATTACTCAAAAAAAACCCCATTTTTAACCAAAAATCTAAGACCTGAGGTGGGGGAGGGAGGAATGACAGGGGATGACACACAACATGGGGAATGAATCAAAGCATCTTTAACGCCAACCTTGTGCCCTACTCTGTGCTGGGCTGGCCTTGCCTTGGTGTGCTCATGCTCATACCCTTCAAGTCCCGAATGCTCCACTCCACTCTCTACCTCCTTGTTTCATACATCAATTTTCATAACAAGCCTCATAAAGAGGTAGATTTTAGAGCACTCAAAAGTGTTGATCTTCAGACAAGAAGTGCTCTCACAGCACAAGAGTGAAAGAGGACGAGATGAAGAGCTCCGTAAGGAACAAAGGGATGCTTTCACCTTGTGGCAGGCACGGTGGGAGCTGAAATGCACACCATCTTTTAAGCAAGGGGCAGGTTTGAGAGGAGATGCTCAGTGCATACAAGTGCTGGGAACAACACGTGCTTCGCTTGAGTGCCATAGCAGATCAGCTCTGGCTGAGAGTAGAGACCGAATCATATGTGATCGGATGTGGAGAGGCATACAGCCTTTCCGACTGATTTGAACAGATCCCACACGACTGACAAGAGAGAAGCCAGTGCTGGCAGGGGTAGAAGAAAGCTGGAGGATGCACACTCAGTGCCCAAGCTTTCCCTTTCCCCAGAGCATCTCTTCCCAGGACAGTGTGGGCACAGCAGCTCACTCCCTTCCTATTTCAGTCTCAACCACTGCAGCCGCTCTGCCTTCCCCAGTTCCAACCTTTACTAGTCCTACAGTTAGGATAAACACTTCAATTACTAAAAAACACAACAAAAGCACCGTGCCATTAAGACACATCTAGTGTACAGCCTGCAGCCTGACAAACATAATTGTTTTCTTAAGTATCATATGAATTCTCATGAAGCCTTCAGCCCACCTGCGGAAAACAAGGGTGTTGACTGCTGCAGGTTTTCCCCTTCCCAAGCAGATTGGCTTGGCTATTTAATTACAATACAGCTTTGTACTTAGTCCCCACTTGACTCAGAAAGCCCCAGAATGGTCCTCAAAACCCACAGAAAGTTTAATTACGCAAGAAAATAACTCTCCCCAAGGCAAGTTAATTCCAAAGTGTGTGTGTGTGTTCCACAGTTTCTATTTCCATATCTTAGGCTGCTGCTTTTATGCTTTCACTGTGAACTGTAACAATATTCTGTCTCACATACAGCTGGTGTCAGTGTCAGAAAACATACACATCCTTTTATGCAATGCTTAAAAGATTTCTCCGTGGCAATATCCTATGTTCTAGCTTGTCCACAAAAAGGAGATATTAATATCACAACACATAGTCTCTCTTACTCTAAACAATTTAAAAATACATTATAATAAGGAAATGACTTTTTAAATAACCAATGCATTAAACATTGACAGCATGTCAGTGCTTGTTCTGTGACAGCATTAGTCCTATCCATGACAGGGATCTGCAAAGCTGCATCTTACAACTACAAAGAATATCTATCAATACTGCACAGACTCACAAAAATGTGTTTTCCTCAAAAAAGTCATTCACCATTAAATATGCTTTTACTGTTATTCTGTTTTACATTCTCCATGTACACCATGGTCTTTGCTAGAGAAATCAAACGTAAGACTATTCATAAGAAAAACTCCTGTTGTCTTTCTTTTTTAACCCCCAATTCATATTTTGTAAACAAGCAGCTCAAAGCAATCAGTTCCAGTCAGGCTTTTCAGCTTTGGATTTAAATCCTTTCATGACTTCTTCAAAAAAACATGCATCAAAATTTTAGGGGGTGGGGGGAGGACTCTTGACATTGTAGTTTTTCTCTGATGAGCAAACTGATGTATTACAAAGCAGCATCTCTGTACTCAAGCTCCTTGCCAACTGACAGCCAAATCCGATTTGAGCACAGGACTTTAAATAGCTATAAAAAAGTTAATGATGATTAGTAAAATATCATGAACTGTATGTGATTCGATTTAAAGCTAGAGGAAAATAAAGACTGATGCAGAACACATTTGGCAACTGATATTCTCCATGCTAACAAAGCGTACACAGAGCATCTCAGCCCACAGAGCCTCTGCCTCCAGACTGCGCTGCTCTGACAGGAACTGGAAGATACAAACAGGAGATAAGAAGTTAGTTTAAGCAGATCTGCTGAAATACCAAGAAACTGCAAGAAGCTTAACTTCCAGCAGAGCTGGCTCCAGACATTATCCTATTAAGACAGATACTGGGACTTGCGAGGATTTTGGAAGTCCGAGCCACAGCCACCCACAAACACACCAAGCAAGCAATCCTTGTTTTCACCCCCCAGAATACACAGGGAAAGGGACACCGAGGTTGAAGCCTCCAAACTGAAGAGCAGCAATGGGTCTGAGATGATTCCGAGTCTTTGGGGACAAAACCCTGGGGAGGTACATAGGTGGGTGGATGGAGGAGGAGGACTACTTAGAGATGCTGGGCAGAAAGAACCCAAGATGGTCAGACACAGCACGGCAATGCTGAGAAAGGTCTGGCTTGGAGAACACCTTCAGCAGGCTGGTCTGACAGGTCAGCTGGACAAAAGCAGTGCTCACAGCAGCCAAAAGATAAAATGCTTTGTGAGAGAGTCACAACAGCTTCTTCCAGCCCCAGGTAGCTGCAGCAGAAGGGCGGGCAACACTAAGCCAGACTGCAGAGAAGCACTACCACAGCAGACTGGAGACAGGGCAAGGAGGAGAGAGCCCAAACACTGGACAAAGCAAACAGTAACAGAAACATCACACAGACTGGCATCCCACTTACAGCCAGTGACTGCCAGAGTTATTGCCACCCTTCATGAATTTCTGATGGCACTGATTATTTTCTTATCAGTAACCCACTCATGTAAGTCTAAATATTATAGTAACAAAAAAAGAAACAGAGCAGGAGGCTGCTTTTGTAATTTTTAGCCACTTCACTGCAGCAGAGCTGCGTTAACTGCAAATGAACCAAGCCCCAATTAATCTGGAAACACTTCATTTGAAGATTTTATTGTAAGTGTTAATTTATTGGAGCCCATTAAGCAACATGTAATCAATAACTATTTGTTATTTTCTGTATGGGTATGGAAAGGAAAAAAGTGCTTCTCAGGTCACAATAAGGACTATGTCAGGACCAGAAGAACAAAATTCTTGTTCTTAATCACCACTGAGACCCAATACAGCCAAGACATTCAGCACACTAAGCATTCACACACTTAAAATTTGGTCAGTGAGAAGATGTTACGCATAGACTCTGTCATTCACAAGTAATGGCCTAGGGATGGTGTAAGTTTTTGTACTACATAAAAGTCAGGTGACAGTCAAATTGAGACTTTTTAACATAATTTTGTTCCTACTCTGTAGTTACAAATTATGCAGATTATGAGGGAAGAGAGGGGTAGGTATTTTTTCTTATTAATATTTGAACAAATTTAAGTTAAGGTCTTTTTAATGAATAATATTTTTGAAGTATATAGGGGTGCCAGAATACGCCAGTAAAAGCTAGGTGCCATCAGAACACGGACTTCTTCAAAACGTATCTACTGTAATTTCCTCTTCAAAAACGGACTATGCCCTAGTAAAAATCTGCAATTTTCAGCCAGCTGTATTAATATTTCAACTTGGTAAATTATTCTTTTAAAAAAGTTTCTAATGAAGTAGCACTTGCTACATGTCTTTTAATAAGATTACATTTCTATTTATGATGTTATAATACATTGTATTAAAAACAAACGAAAGATTACCATGGGAGGAATAGAGATGTCTTCCTTCATTTTAAATTTAATTTAAAGTGGAGGAAAAGGATTTTTCTTCTAAATTAATATTTCCTTTGCGGTGTTAGGAATTCCAGCTCCAGTTATGAGAAGCAGAAAAGGAAACGTCTCCTTTTATGCGAACTCAAACAAAACACAGAACGAAACTTCAAAAAGCCTCATAGATACTAGAGAGCCAAAACTTGCATCTTTGCATAGTCCAAGGGCAGAGGTCCTATGCCAAGCTGCTCCTGCAGAAGTAGAGGGTAACAGGTAAAGGCTATTGCTTTGTATCATTATAGCCATCCTTACACCCAGTGAGGTGCAGAGCAGGGGAACAGAAGCCATCTTCAAATGAATCAGGTCAGTCAGAAGAGAAGCAAAATACCTACAGTGCCTGCCCATCATACTTCTCTTGCACCCCAAAGGCAAGGATGCCTTCCCTGCAGCATCAACAGAGGTCAGCTTCCTATATCTGTTAGATATTTACATTTTATGACTCAGGTTGATGAGAGCAGTAAGACCTTACAGACTGGGAACCAGCAGCATGCGGCCACAGAGTTTTATTCTACTGCTAGGTCAACAAAGCAGAACCCAAAAAGCAGTCCCATGCAACATCCTAAGACCTGGCCCACACCTCTGCTGAAATGATTAAGCATTGTGCTTCTCAAAGTGGAAAGTGTCCTTCCCATGCTCCCACCAAGTCAGGGAAGTTTCCTAATACAGCCAGATAAAACTGCTCTTACAGTCTCGTGCAATGTTCAATACCACAGCGTTCTGCAAAGGTGGTCTGCATTGGAAAAAGAGGTACAGAGTACAGAAATCATTACTCAGTATCATCTGATGGTTATCAAGATTAAAATGCAAGATCAGACTTGAAGGCCAGTGGACTGTTCCATCCAGGGAGTTGCACTGATTTGTCCTTCAGAAATTAAACACAGGGTGATGACAGAAGTTCAAAGACTGCACTGGGTTCAGCAAGCACCCACAGGTATTCAACTCAGGGACATCTGATAGAAGATGTACATGGAACAAAAGGGCTTTGAGCAGCAGAGGGATAGCCTTATGCTACCTGTGCTTATGCAACACTTGCCTACAAACAGGAGAAATGTTTTATGTATACTGTCCATATTATAAAAGATACCTTTTTTCTTCTGTAAGGTCCCACTACAGTTTGCAGGAATCCCCTAGCCCAGACTTTTTTTTAAAAAAATAAACAAACTGATAGCCTTTGAAAGGCAAAAAATAACACATTAAATCATCACCTACAGACTGACATGGGACTAGGGCAGAATAAGAGTCTCTGAGTAGAGACCAAACCTGCTCTGGAAAGCCCCCTCAACACCTGAGAGTTCCCAGAATAAAACAAGCATGCTCAGGAATATTTTTATTCTTGATAAAGCACCCGTGATATACCCCACACCGTGGAAATGGCCTTTAAAATCCGTGGTCTTGGACAGCTGGCCACAACCAGGCTAAAGCAGGGGGGAAGGAGGAGGGAAGTGCCAGACAAAAATGGAATTTTCTTCAGACAGGCCTTTACTGGTCCTTGATGGTCAACAAATTCCTAACAGATGTGCCTCATTCTGAGTGTGGAGAAATGAGTGCTGGTAACTGTTATTGTCAGGACAAATCAATTGGAGCCATATGTCTGCAGCGGCTGACAGCATCATGAAAATCACAAGCAATGCACAGACATCAGGATGCTGCTGAAAATAAGAGCTTTCCCATCGTGTAAAGGGCCTTTGGGAGATGCCTCTCTTGTTGAGATAGGTTTGTGAGAGTTAGCTTACGTACTTTGATTCTTTCAAACACTTGATTGTATGCAAGACACTGCCTTTCTCGTACCAATTCCCCAGACAGTAAGTTATAATTAACAGGAGGCAAAATGCTACAAATTAATCATAGGACATATCTCATTAGGATTCTTATTTTATCTAGATTAAATAAGAAACTGTCATGACAGAGAATGGAGAAGTTTCCTAACCTTCTCTACCACTCCACACTCCCTGACCAAATGTCAGCCATTATTCCCAGTGATGGAACCCAAGAGGGATGCAAAACTCACAGAAAATCATAAATGATAATAAAAAGGAACAAAAGGCAAAGATCTCGTTTAATAAGCTGAAGTTATGCTTTCAGAGCCTTTCCTCCTACAGTTCCTTTCCTAGATTTTTCAGGATACAAACTCGTCAGTGGCTATCAAACAGCTGTACTGTAAAAGAGGAATTGACATAGTGGAACAGATCCACGGACCATTTTTTTGGCCAGTACACTAGACCAAAGTAGTATAATATGCATTACAAGAAAAGGAACTAACTAACATTGTCAAGTCAGCAGGGTCTCATGTAGGTTAAAATGTAATGCAAGATCAGTGCCATAATTACCCACACCAAGCAATTTTTTAGGTTATTGACTATGCTGCAGATCCTGAATTTATGTCTTGGGGCTTAAATTGCAAAATATTATTGCAACGTGGCAGATACTATAATCCAGGTATCGGTAGCTATGCAGGATTGCTCGATATTTCTCTGAACAGCCAAGTCTCTCCAAAACCACTGCCTTTCTTTTACCAGTATTAATAAACAATCTGCCAGAATGCAAGCATGAGTATTTCTCTACAGCATACACACAAAGCAAGACAACAGAGATTTTCAAAGAAGTAATTTTCAAGAGACTTGTAGATACCTCACAGACATCCACCACTCCTGATTTATACCCTGATGAGCAGCAGCTGACAAGATGTGCATGCTCTCAGTATCCCTCTGTCCCTTCCCCATCCACTCTCCACACCACAACTCTTCCACACTTTTCCCATTCAGGTCACCATTTCTGACTCAGCCCAGGCCCACCCAGCCTTTACCATTAGGTGGTTGCATTACAGCATCTGGTAACTAACAGAGTTAATTAGCATTTTTCAGGTGTCTTATCAGGGAAGCCAAGCACACCTTCCAGCCCTTTGTGCCCACAGGAAAGCTTCACCCTTGC
The DNA here is from genome assembly GCA_020800305.1 of Porphyrio hochstetteri. Taxonomy (NCBI): domain Eukaryota; kingdom Metazoa; phylum Chordata; class Aves; order Gruiformes; family Rallidae; genus Porphyrio; species Porphyrio hochstetteri. Next base: position 9,644,962 of record CM036916.1, on the reverse strand, counting down.
CTTTGCCAAGCATGGGGTCAGGCAGCATGAACAGAAAGCCTCTCCCCTGAGCTATTCCAGAACAGCCAAATAACAGATTTCAGCAGAAAAGAAAAAAGTGCATTGCAAACTATCCTATCCTCCAAGGATAGGGCCTGGGCATAATTAAGCACACAATTTGGATTCTTCCTAAAATTTCAAAGGGAGGGAGAGGAGAAGCACTGACCAGCCTCTCAATCTGAGATCAGCCTGAGACTGAATGCAAGCCAGAGGCAGGGAGACAGCTGGAAGCTTATAGGACTTGAACCAATACAAAGATTACCGCTAGCCACTGTTTTCCCTCGTGGAAGAGGAGTGCCTTGTTTTCCTCTTGACCAGCAGTGCAGGTAAAGGTGAGCAGGGGATTGTTTGCTCCACCTGAAAACATAACAGCTATCCAAGGGCCCCTTGGGGACAAACCCACCAAAGTGGGAATGCCATAACATTCAGTGGATCATGTTGAAAGCAGCTACAGAGATTTTTTTTTTTTTTTTTTTAGAACAAAAATCAGCATTTTGTTCTTGACTCCTCTCTGCAAGTCAAAAGGCTGTGTTCACATGTCCCCATGGAAAGCTTGCTGCAGCCATGGACGAGGCCTGGTGTGAATGCTCAATGTATTCTCAGCCTTCCAGATCTCTACCAGGGCAGCTCCAACAAAACACACTGCACTTTTTCACCCTATCATTAAGCAGCGATGGGGTCAGAATACTGACTGCCACATGCTGCAAGGCAGTCCTGAAACTTGAGGCACCTACAACATCTGCTTCAAATGTCAGCCTGGCAATACAGGAGTAAAGGGGCAGAGTGCTCCAGTCTGTGCTTCACAGGAGGTCAGACCATCATTTAAATGATCCCTCTAGCCTTAACTTTTAGGTATTTTGTACTCAGGAGGCACATGGGGATCTCTCATGTCTCAATCATACCAAGAAGAAAAAAAAAAAAAAATTAAGAGGGAGGAATAGCCAGAACACTCTCAAGACATTTTGTGGAAAATGAATCCACACAAATAAGCATTTGGCAGAGAGAAAAGACCACATTCACACTAAGAAACTCAACCACGCATCTGCTACAACCAAGTTGTCCTTTCCTTGGAGGAGGAAGTTTCCATTGCTTGTGCTGGGGGCTTGAGCTATTGACAAAGTTATTTTTTCTTCACAATCTTCCTTTGACATATGGTTACAATGCTTTACTGCTGTATTAATCCTATTTTGTCTTTCAGATAATAAGGATATTGTTGTTCCTAAGTACTACGCTAATTGTTTTTGTCTAGTATTAAAAATACACTGCACTGCCTTATTCTAATTAACTTGAGATTATTATTGAAATAATGGTTTTATTACTTTACCACTGGCATTTTACTGCCTTGGAGTCTTAGTTGTACTCAAGCTATTATGACTTTGTAGCAATTGACTAACTACAATTATTCCATTATCCAGCTTCTAACATTTAATTGGGTGAGTGCAGAAAATACTTTGCCATTGCAAGATCTTTGCTTTCTGATTTATTAGAATTAACCTTCAAAATACAGAATCTAGATCCAGTTCAGTTTTCCTTCTTCTTGAGAAGAACACCATGAGGATCACTATAAGCTTTGTTTGGTTTAATTAGAAGGAGAAAAATTTAAAATACATCACAAGATTTATACTGACGCCCTCTGTCACACATTCTTCATTTCACACCTTGTGTAAGACTTCAGCCAATACACTTGCCTCTTCCCTGAATGAGAACACACCACAGGGCAGGATTGCTACATGTCATTAGCATGAACTACATTTTTTATTGATTTTTGGTGCTGTTTCTCCTCCATCCATCTGATGCATTGCAGAGTTCAGATTTAAGTTATAATTGAAATACTGGAAGCCATAATACCTTCCCAGGCTGCAATTCCCTCCGAGTTCCAGCTACAGAAACCCGCTGGGTGTCACGGTGCTGTGTAGGTACCAGTCACTGCAGCAAAGTTTGACTCAGCAGCAATATAAAAGTTTTTGCTGTTGTTTTTACCAATTGACTTTGAGAGGCTTCAAATAAGACCATTCAACTAGGTGTGCTCTTACTCCCAGTGGAAAACCTGTTAAGCTACCAGCTGCCTTTTAAATACAGGAGTAAGTGATGTGCATGCTATGAGGCAACGCAATTGCTGATTGCCAACAGGCAGGGCAGGCACTGTCTGCTGGCTGAAGCAGTGGTGCAAAAAGCAACGTTCAGAGAAGGTGCCCAAAGAACAGCTCAAATTGGCAGAGGAGATGAGAATATCAAGACATTTGTGCGCTGGCCAGTCTGAGGACATTTCTCATCCTGTGATGTGTGAACAGCTAGTTTAGAATCTGAGCACAATGTGTGCTTTTGCATACAGTCTGGTGCAATGAGGGGGGGAATGGAGAAAAAATAAAAATAAATCAGTAAGCAAACAAATAAACCAACCAGAAAGACCGAAGGCTAAAGAGTGCTACACTTTGAACTCCTACACCCTCATTTCCTGCTTTTATTGGCATTAAGTTAGGTCATTAACATTTTATCAATACATTATGTGTATATAATGTTACTGAGATTAATGGACACAGGCAATGCCCTTCTAAAGGCAATCAGAGTTCTGTAATAAGTTACACGCTTGCTTTTCCAACAAGCTGCTCGGTGGCAGGGATGCATGGATTTTTAAATACCTCAAAGTTTAATGTTAGAATTAAAAGTGTGACTACACTGCAGAAGTAACTTTAAAAGAACAGAGAGCTTAACCCAGATTTGTATGCTGCTCCTGACAACTGAAGTTTTGGAACCCAAGTAGTTCAGACTTCAGCATATGCTCTAAGTCAATATGTATTGAACTCCAAATCTCTGCTGTGGCTGATTAAGGACAAAGAAAGGACATGATACAATACTACAGGAATTGAGACCGTTCTTTTTTATGTTCCTGAGGAAAGAACATTGCTCATTTTTATTAAGTCTTAAACTTTCTGTTATCTGGCTACCTAATACCAGGTATGTTTACTGCCCTTGTTCCTGGCTTAAAGTTGTGCACAGCTTCAACTGTCATTCTGCTCACCAACTCTTGTTAAGAGACTGCACTCATTCAGTACATACTCCATTACATAAGTTTTATTAGAAGCCCAGGCAAAAACCCACTGCCTTCCTTCTCCTCCTCCTCCCCACTCTCCATCCTGCTGCTGTAGGTAACTCCTGTGAAATATTTTTAAATTTACCATTAGGATAATTTACAATACCCAGGGGACACCCTGCAGCTTAATATGTTGACATTGAAGCAGTTAACTATTAAAAGCCCCTCAGCAGCACTTAGGATTTACATTCCAGAAATGAGACATAAGCTCCTATCTCCTGGTTAGCCTCCAACCACCACCACAAAGGAAGGGAACACCTCTAGTCACGGTGATACAGCATAAAAGGAATCTCATGTCACACTATAACAGCCATCAGCATGATGCATTAGCTCCTTTGAGAACGTCTTACCGAGTTTTCTCCTTTGACTAGAGTACACATTCACAGAGAGAATTTAATTCAAAACCCTATGGGAGGAGACTCACCATGCTACCAGAAGTACAGACGTACAGGTGCTTTTAGGGCTGCCTTCACAGCAGGAACACTCTCCTTATTTCCACAATAGCTGGTGACAGAAATGCTGAACAGACTTCGAAATCTCACGAAAAGCTGTTAATCAAAGCTTCCTAAATGACAGCCCACCAACACCTAGCTCATTTTATCCAGAGCTGCCTGCAACCCCACCTGTGCTGCTCCTCCTAGGCCATGCCAGCCCCCAGCTCACGCTGAAGGAACATGCAGATCCCAATTTCTTACAGTACTTGGCAGTTATGCAACTCCACACAACCATTTCCAAACTGCCTCACTGTCCAGCTTGTCTTCTTCTCTGCCCTCCAGCTTATTTGTGCTGCTCATTCACTGCTATGTTCTTTTACATTAGCTAGGAAGGAGAGGAAAGAAGTAGCTTTCCAGTTAAAACTGTTGCTTGGAAGAGAAATTGGTAACTCTCCCCCCCTCTTCACCACCCTAACCCCATTCTGATTCTCAAGCTGCATTCCCTGAAGTGAATCATGTTGGCTAACAAAGGTTCCCAGGCTGACTCAGATAACCAGGAAGAGGGAGTCTTCCCCCTCAATGTTTTCAAAGGCTGAGTTTTAAAATAGCAATGCTGTTTTAACCTCTGACTATCTTAAAGGTTCAAGAACAGTTTAATCAGTGAATTCACTGCTTGTACCAAGTAAATCACCTAAATCCCATCAGCAGCACTCTCACTGTCCTGAGAAGTTTTTCTATGGAAAACATAGCAGCAATCAGATTAAGTTTTCAAAAGCTTCTGTGAAGTATTTCCTGTATTTTAAGAAATTACCTCAAAACACTATCCAATGTAACACTGATTTTAAAAGACCTATACAGGGCTCTGAAGCAGCCAGTACTTCATCAGCACTCAGTAATTGTACCATCACAGTAACTCATTGATAACCAGTAGGTACTTCTTCCCTCCCTCAGTTTCCCAAAGAAACTCCACTGCCTCTCACCATTCAGCAGCACATGTGACATCCAAGCAGTAGAGGGAAGGTCACAAGCATCTGAAACCATAGCACAGACAGCAAGATGATTTTTCTGCCTTGTCCATCATAATCCCTAGATTTCTTGCCATGAAAGAACAAGGAATAAGCAGCAGCAATCAGTCAATGACAGTGCAAATCTCTCTCCCCTGTGATCATAACGACATAGTATCTAAATCTGTTCATCACAGCATAGGTGCATAAAAAATAGGCACAGATGTGTCTTTCACACCACCACTAGCAAGATACTCCCCCTGTATTTGCTACATTATGAGATGATACCAATTTGCATTCATATTTTGATTACATCTGACTAAATTCTATGACATTCAGCAATTTGCAATGGATGGAATCTGACACCACCAAAGTGGGAGCTTTGCCACTGACTTCAGGGATGTGGTTTTGTCCATAGTGCTCAGATAAGCAGAGCTCTAAACAAACAGAGGACCACAACCTTTCTAAACTGCACAATTCTGAGTCACAACTCTGCTAAATCTACAGAGGTATACCAGTAAGAGTGGAATTCCCTAAACCATTGTTCTACCTCAGTTAAAGTTTATTGCATTGCAGTTGAATGGTACTTCATTGCGGTGCCTTCTTACATGCAATGCCCTGGACTGCAGGTGCAGCTAGGGGCTCCTTCCACACCTCCAGCCCCTCTGCATCTGGCACACTTTGCAGCCATTCCTGAGGATTTTGCATTTGATGCCAGTTGAGAAAGTGCAGGAGAGCAACGTCAGAGTTTTCCATTAAATCATGAATCCCTGAGGTCATGGATATATTGCAGCCAGAGGCAACCCTTCTATCCCAGCACCTGCTTGCAAAGTTGCAGGTTAACTGCAGCACATTCAAAGTGCATTACCTTGATAGAGTATCAGCCACCATGTAGGTTCAACATGATTTTGTCTTGCTGCACAGATCCTCTGGGAACCTGAGCCCAAGGTCAGACAGACTGAAAGCACTTTCAGAACATTTCTGTTTAACTAAGAATGAAAAAAGAGATTGCAATGGATATGCAGCCTCTCCTGTATCTTTATGCTTCAGTACAAGAGAAGGTCGACAGACTTTTTCAGGAGCATGTTCTCCAGTGACACGTTTGGAGCTCACCTGCTATCAGTTTACCTGTCCAAGAGATAGGATCACATAGTATCTGTTACCAGCTTCCAACTTCTCCTGTGCCATGCCTCACATACAAATATTTACATACACACATATGACTTTTCCTCATCTTCCTTTACAATACTCTTCAGCAGTGCCTTGAATAGTTTTAACTTCTGCTTTGCTTTAAGCTCACAAGAGTTTTCCCCTGCTCAGACAGGCAGACCCTCCAAGAAAAGCACCATCTTAACTGCCCCAGGTAGTTAGATCCATTCAAGCTTAATGCCTTGCAATTGCTAGTTTTAGGACCAAATCCACTTGTCAGGGGGAGAGCTGAAACTGTCTACTCCTCCCTGACAGCCCAACACATCACCTCTGAAATTCAATATATTCAATATCTATGCCAGTTTGAGACCTGAATCAATATTGCCATCAAGCATTCACCACCATGTTGCACTGAGTAGCTCACCTTAATGGCCAAGTCTTCTGTCCCCAGGAGACTGCTGCCAGCCAATTCAGCAGCCAGCCAGGTTCAGCTGCAAGTCTAATTCCTCCTATTCTGAGTGTCAAGTATTGTACCCACCGTTCTCTCTCCCAGGTCTCCTGGATACTCCTTCCACTGCTCCCCCAGCTCAACCGAAACTCTGCAACATTTCCTGTCCCCTTTTCTGGCCTGCACATAAAAATTGAATGTACTGTCATAAGGAGCACTGGGATCCCTGCTATTAGCCTTTTCCCACATCTAAATCTAATTTTCCATTGCTTGGCCAAGTTTCAGTCCTAAGCTGCGAGGTAAAAACACCGTGAAGCTTCAAATCTCCCAGAATATTTAACAAGGTAGGAGTTGGTTATTGGGAAAGAGTTTAAAAGGCAATTAGAGAGGCAGAAACTGTACATCTGCTGGCACAGCAGTGTCTAAGTAAAGGCGAAACAACTTTTCATCATAGTTTGGCAACATCATAGGGAACGCAATTTTTGTTAATAGAAACAAGTCAGAGACTCCTGATCCGGGCAGCTTTCAATGTTCATGTTATAATCACAAAAAGTAGACAGCACTCTCCTGTAAGTCACAGTGCTGATCCCATTCCTATGAGACTTTCCACAGAGTAAGACGAAGCAGAAGGGCTACCCTGTGCCAGAGCAAACGGTCAGCATCTTCCCAGGAAGCTGCACTGCATGCATTCATGTTGAAACAGCTCCTGGAAGAGCTACTAGGACTGCTGTTACCTCCATGAGGATTCTTATTCCAGAATAAAACCATTTAAATGGGATACTGGTACAACAGCAGCAACATAAATAAACCAGTACAATTGTATTGTTTCATTTCCTTGAGCGGCCTTTAAAATGATGAAAGCCTTCCTGTCCTCCAGAAGACAAGAAGCTGGTGTCATTTTTTAATACATTATGTACACAGTATTTCTGTTTGGACACTTAGACTCATCAAGAACGCCTACTTGAAAAAAGCCTCACCTGCTCCAGCTCAATACACAGAACAGCTGCATTCTGTTAAGTATGGAATATAAATATGTTTTCCTAGTTAGGAAAATACCATGTCAAACACTCTTCTCTCAGGTAACAGACACATGGAAACTAAGGTATCTAATAGGGCTGGGACATCTGGGAAAAGCCTGTCTGGAGAATAAGCTTGTTTATGAGAATAAAAACCTCACAAAAGCATCTCGACTAAGCTGGAGAGAAAATTAGGACAACAGAAAAAAAACACTGGGATTTTTTTTCCCCTAAACAAATGGCTTCACCTTTCAAACAAGCACAGGAGATGCCGGGAGGGCTGGTGACAATCATCACTGATGCGAATGATGGGATATGTCAAGAAAAGAGAAATGTCATGTGGGAAATGTAATTAAGCACTATAGAAAGGGGGCCAACACCTCCCCACCTACTCATGTGCTAAACAGAAAAGCCCAAATTTTATTAGTACAGCTCCTATTCACTCATTTGCGCTTTGATACTCCTGTACCAGATACATTTATGCACACAGCAGTCATTCTTGGAGCATTGGAGCATTCCAGTTACTTCCAGTCCAGGTAGAGCCACTGTTCATTCATTTTACCTAACACCACTTAACGTAATGGGATAGGGACAGAAATTCCAAATTTGATTGGGTTAATCTACAGTAAGTAAGTTTCTTTCCTTGTCCAGGAGGCTAAAAACATAAAATGTGTCCATGGCCATGAAATTTAAGGGATACTTCCTGTGCTGTTTAGACATTGCTGATGTTACCCACTCATTAACGCTGTCAGATCATTTAAGCATCTTAACAGCAATAACAGTGACAGCTGCATTTTCCGTATTAAAAACCCCTGGCCAAATTTTCTGATGCACATTCAACAGGTTTATGAACAGAAATGAGCCTGGCATCCTTTGTATCTGCTGAAAACCGTATGATGATCACAGCAGAGCTGAGTGTGACATACTCATACTGCCATTCCAGAGTGAAAAAAGGGGGGGGGGGTGTGGGGGGGTGCATGCACGGACAGAAGAGTAGAGAAAAATACAGATACTGACCTTTCAGAGTTAAGCTGGAGGTGGGGGGAGAACTTTTCCCCAAGATGGTTAGGGCATAACCTAGAATCAAAGTATGCACATAAAGCAGCCGTGCTGCCATGCCCTTAGTGGCAGCTGAGGAGAGGGCCCAGTGGCAGTCAGTCCACTGCAGCTGTGCATCTGATCATTGTCACAAGCTCTGTAATCCCTCGCCCTGAGCCAGTTCCTGGGCAGACCCACAGAAACTTAACAGATTTAGTAAAATCATCATCTCCAGCATCACAAGAGGATTAGTTGCCATCATCCCCTCTCTACCTTCCCCCCTTCCTGATATACTGAAAGAAAATAAGGTTTGAACAGCCTCCTGAATTCCCTGGTAGGTAACAAGTCCTCAAGTCACAGTAATCTTGGTGCACTGAAAGACCTCCCAACTTCCTCAGCTGCAGCTTTGTTAACCCACTGCGGCCCCAGTGCTGTTAGGATTCCTGCACAGAGGATGCAATACATCACTCCTGCACCCCATTTCTTTTGGCAAGGCTAAACTCTACCCAAAAAGATATACTTAATAATATTATCTTGGACATGCAGAAAAAGGTCCTTGTTTTCTAGACACTGTAGGGATACAGAAGGGACATGCTCCACCCTCCACAAGTTTACAGTATAAATAATTATAAAGCAATAGGCTTCTCCAGAGTTGCCCAAAGCCCAGGAACTGGCCCAGATTCTTCCATTCCCATTATTCACCCCTGGAACTCCTCTTTCCTCAAGAGCCCCCCATGCTCCATAGGCACACAACACAACATTTCTCTGTGCCTAGGTAAGCCCTTTTCCCTGGCCATCCCTACCAAAACCAGTAAGATCCCAGTGAAACAGGTACTGCAGCAGCACAGACACTGCAGAGGCGACGCTCCAACCCAGAGCAGTTCAAACCCCTGAAGGCTGCGGGTCCTGGTGCAGAACTGCCTCTGCCGTGCCGCAGAGTGAGAGGTATGAGGAAGGGGAAATCATGCATAACCATTCAAATGTCATGGAAGTAGGCTCCAGCAGCATGAAGAAGGGATAATTCAGACAAAATGTGCTCTAAAAAGGTGCCTACAGTTTCATTTCTGAAGAAAAACCTGTGTGGAAATTATCTAAAGTACTCTTCAAATGCTTCAGTGCTCGTGTAAATGGGGTAAAGTTGCACTGCTTAGCAACATCAACACACTGCTATTTAACTGCTTTCTCCCTTTCTTAAGTAGGGACCTTTGACTATTGTTTCCATAATCTTTCTTCTCCTTCCCTTACTACATCTCTACCGATGTTATTTGATTCCTTCAAGTGTACTTATTTGGGATCATATTAATTTTAAAATAACACAGGGGGAAAACGACTGTAAATAATGTCCTTGCAAATACATCTGCCAAGAAACTGATTACATGCATCCATGAAACATGCATCCAATCAGAAAAACCAGTTCCAGAAAATGACCCAAGAAGTCTGAAAATATATACATCCACTCTAAATTTATTTTCCAATTGTATAAACCGAATCGCTCTGTTTAAGTTCTGCACAGTTACTACACTGTCTTTCGGGCAACTTGTTATTCAGTGGACATAAAGGTGAGAAATTGCCTATCGAAATGCTGCATGTTCTGACAAAACCACAAGCAAATATATAGTCCCCAAAGATTCAGGGGCCTTTGCATACAATCCTATTAATTGCTAGAGGAAAGCAACCATATGGCAAGACAGTAGCGTGCTCGATGAGTGCACAGTGGGAGAGATGTAGCTGACTGGGAACTTTTTATAAAGGACAAGGGGAAAGAAGACAGAAGCTGCTAAATCTATAGATTATTCATTAGAAATTCAGTTATAGACTAGTGCATTTCTAATTACTGAGGTTCATTAAAGAACAGGGTTTTTTTCTAGATAAACTAGAAAACTTTCATCCTTATCATTACAAGAATGATTGAAATCTTGTTTCCATTAAAGTTTAGATGGCTTTAAATATCTTCCTTCAAGACTATAACAGCATGTAATTTAATGCTTACATAGGCAACAGAATACAAATTACATGTTTGCTACTCGACAGACAGTGTACCTGCGTGCCTTTTGCTGCGGGTGTGGGAGCCTCTGGGATGGAGGAACACATACTTTTTTTGGCACAAGTAAAAGTTCTGGCATCCTCCAAGCCCTCCCATTCCATTCATTCCTCTCCCTGATCAAAAAAACCACTTGGGCTGCTCAGCTGTGGGGAGGTTCAAGTGGGGAACCACACTTCAGGCAAAAAAAGCCTTCAGCAAAAGAACAGGTTACATCTAGTTTAACTCACTTCATTGACTCAGGTCACTATGTGGGTCCATAAACATCACCTAAAGAGGTGCCAACGCAACTGAAGCAGGCAGCAGAAGAAACAAACATGCAATGTAACAGAGTAACAGAGGCAGCAAACCATGACCTTAGCAAGTAAGTAACAGACTACTGCATTTCCTCTCAGTAGACTTTCTTGGAGCCAACAGGAGTTCTCCCCTACACCCTCATAGCACCAATCCCGATCAGGACCAGCTGCCAAGACATGAACTGGCCCGCACAGAAACCCCCCCAGACACAAGCACATCCTTCTCAGCACTGCAGCACGCAGGTACAGGCTCACCATGACCTTGGATACACAAAACAGTGGGAGCAAACAGACACAGGGATTTCATAAAGTCTATCAACACAACTGTTTGTATTGGGATTGGACAAAAGGACAGCCACAGAGAAATGAAACATGTACACCCTCATCTCAGTTTGCCCAACGTTCACAGCGTCACTCCTTGAGCTCCCAGGGGAGCAGGATTAGTGAGCGCTGGACCAGGAGGCACATGACACATCAAGCACTGCTACCCAGGAGCTTTGCTTCAGGGAAAGGCAGTGATTCAGCAGGGCTGAGACATCTGCCATCATTCACAGGAAACACTCAAAAGACACCAAGCTTACCATAAAACCTAACAGGCCTCACCTGCCTGTTGTTAAAGGCTGTCAAACAGATCCCATGGCCCCTCAAACTGTCTATCCCAAATCTTCCCAGCCTTAGCATTTGGCTCTTGCTTGTACCTGACACTTGATTAAATTTCAGCTTCTTGCACAAGGAATAAGGGGAACAGAAGCCTGTCACTGCACCTCCCAGCAACCTTCCTAAGGGTCAGCAGGCTCAGGCCAAGCCAGTGCAGTCACACCACCTTCTTCCTTGAGGCTCTGTGCCTCAAACTAGCCACAAAAAACTTAGCACAGGTCTCAGGAACAGCACAAGGCAGAAGTATGATGCCAGGTGACCTGCACACAGGCAACGCCACTGCTGCGTTTCTCACGAGTTTTGATTTCTGTGAAGTGTTCTCACAGCAATGGCATTGCTGACTCATGTTCAGCTTGTGACATACCACAGCTCCAGATCTTTTTTTGCAAGCCTTCTGCACAAACCCAAGTGATTGTTCCTACATTTGTCTTCAATGAATCACATCCAATTTTTTTTGGTAAGATTATTTATGTGGTGTATTTATAGCCTATCCCAGCTTCACGTCATCTGCAAGCTCAGTAAGTACACTCCCTTCTGCATCATCAGAATCATTATGAAAACTAAATTACTAAACAGAACTAGTGCCAGGACAGACCTTTTCCAAGCCATGCTCAGTATGTTATCCCATACATTCTTGAAAATAAAAGGCCACTAAGTAAACTTGTGTGAACTGCCTGAGTCACACATTTGCCACTCTATTTGTCATCTCTTTATGTAACTGCAAAATTACAGCAACAACCCCTCCCTCCCCCCTCACCCCCCAATATTTAGTGGAAAAGTAGCATGGTCAAACTACTTTTAAGGCTTTGTACAATCAATTTCTTGCCCATTTTCATAGGGAAAGCAAAGCTTACAATAGGTTTCATGCACTGCAAGGTGCAAGGTTCTGGCAAGTCTTTCAGCAGAATACTGTAACAGGCAGATTCACGTCCGGTGTTCAAGTCTAGACATGCAAATACTCACTACAGGAACCCTCAATGTCTGTTTGCAGCATTGAGGACTGAACTTCTGGAAGTTAAGATAGCTTGCTACGTCCCAGTAGACAGTCTGTCTCAGCCCCAGGAACTGTTCACCTGGGTTGAATCTCTTTCCTTCCCTGCCCAAGACTTTTGGATAGGCACATAGCCCCAGATGCTGCCTTCAGAGCCCCTCCTTGGAAAACAGGAGGATGGCATTGCTCCAGGACCCACAAACTCATTCCCCCATGCTGTCCATGCAGTATCTGAGCCCTGTTCCAGAAAGGAAACACCTCTGAATCTGTCCAATGTATTAACCTTATTTTAGGAGCCCCTTTCAGGCTGTTTCTCACATGGAAATCACTGTACTCCCTTCTCATCAATGAGACTCTTTGCTGTTCTGATGTTTTCCTTCCTTTGTTCTCTTTTTGTTTCAGTGAGTTAAGCTTATCTTTTGCTTTTGTTTTCCCGCAGTAGTAAAACTCTATTATGATGCTTGGCAGACAATTTAAGCTACTGTGACAATCATCTTTAAAAAGGGAATCTGCTTTCATAAACCCTTTCTACATGACTAAATATTCATTTCTGAGCTAGAAGTAGGCAAAGATTCTGCCCTCCTCACTATCTTGCTCATGATTTTAAAGCTACCTACAAATAAAAAAGACAAGCAGCAGCTGTTTGCAGAGGGATGTTGGTTTTTTTTAAGGATGTGCACAACACCCCCCTTGACAACACTTCACCTCAGAGGGGTTTTTTTGTTTTCTCTCACCTCTCATTCAGAAGAGGGGTTAAAGCAATACAAGAAGATACAAATCTGCAGGGTCTGCTCTGTTCTTACCTCCCAGGGTACACCACAGCCCAGACCTTTCACAAACAGCTTAAAGAAGTCACAAGAGGATTTTTTCTTGTGTGTTTTTACACAGAAATAATACGTTGTTTTTTTAATTTCCCCTTCAGGTTTTGAACCTTCCTTGGTGACATTTTTTAAGCTTTTCTGTAAAGCTCTAAGGACCATGGGATCTATTTCTACCAAAAGGCAAACAACCTGCACACAAATTCAAAAACTCAGACATGCTTCTCATAATCCCACGTGTCTCCAGAACTGGGGCTGTCAGGGAAGCAATACTGCAGGTTTCTGATTAGATATCACAAGAATTGGCAGAACTCATACAAAGGAGTCAATCCACAGCAGGTCATTAGACCCTGGAACAGATTCATGCATGCCTCTCCATCCTGTTCCTCTGCCATGAATCATTCCGCACTAACACACAGGAAAAGCACCATGTAGCAAACATCACACCAGGGACCTCCCAGAACATGCAACAATTTTGGCACCAATGGTGGCCCAAGCTTGTCTCCATGGCTTAGAAAGAAGCAGCAGCAGGAACACGTAGTAAATAAAACTCAATACAGAACCAGCAGAAAATTAGCTGGACATAGGAGGGTGCAGGGAAAACAGAAATGTGTTGAATCCCTACTGGTCGCTTGCACACCAGGTCTCTTCTCAAACTGGCAGAGATAGTTGTGGGAGTACCCCTTGTACAAACAAGGAGAGAACCAAACCCAATGGTAACAGCTTTTACTAAGACGAAGACCTAAGGAGGCACATAAGGATGTACCAGAGTTGGTGAGAGGGAAGGGGAAGGTTCTGTAACTCTGAGACCTGCACAACCTAACTTAGGTCACACGTGAATTAAAAAGAAGAAAAAAACCCCACACACATCCAACCAAAAAGACCAACAGCCTGACCCTACATTAAAATGAGCAAACAAACCAGAAATCATTAGGAATTAAACTGCCAAGAATTCTTTGTTAGGGGGGAAACCCCAAAACTCTCTATATTGAAATATTAAATTGGAAAAGATACAGGAGGATCACACATCTCCTCTTCTAGTAGTATTCTTCTAATACTTTGATCACTTGGGTTTGTTTTGTCAGTCGTTTTTCTAGTAGTTACTTTGTTACTGAATAAAGCACATTCTTAAAATAAATCAAAGCTCGCAGGCCGTGCCTATGAGCAGAATCTGCCCAGCTTGATTTTTTATGTGCAGAGCTACTCAGGTGCTCTCCTGAAAAGCTCTCACTCTAAAGGAAAGGTAAGAGGTAAGAACGCCAAAGGGAGCAGGCAAGGACAGACGAGCACTTTGTGCAGTTACACAGGTGCTCAGTTTTAAGCCACCAAAGCCAGGGAGAAGGGAAGGACTTGAACTTCCTGAAAATGTTTGGGAATATCAGCTGCAGGCTAAGATTCAACAGCTGAGGAATTAGAAAGGGCAAAGTCATGTGTCACTAAAAATATCCAGGCTCAACAGAGTTTGCTGCAGACCTGTCAGAAGTGACTGCCTCCCCAAAAACCCCAGCTCCATAATTACAGTGCAGGTGAAATTCCGCTCTGACCAAGTTTACAGAGCCCTTTCATAAAACTGCAGCAGACGTCACTGAGCACCACACACTGATTACTCAAAGCCTCAGTACCTTTAAGATGCTACATGTTTATTCAGCCCTTCTTTCTCCCTGGAGTTAACATTATCCTGTCTTAAAGGTTTGATGTAAAATCAAACAGCATGTTGTTTGGCTAAGCTTTGGTCTTCCTCTTAAGACTGCTATTTCTCAAAAAGCCATTTCAACACACAAATATACCAGGTCATCTAAATATAACTGACCCTACTTGGACATAAGTTCTCCTCACATCTGTCATCTCTCCCTCAGATCTTTTTAAATTGCACCTACTGGGTAATAAACTATGCTCTCTCACTGCACAAAGGCGCTGCTGCTTTCTTCCCCCAGTTTGGCAAGAGGATCAGCCAGAAGCTGTACAAAGACTATCTGCTGTGTGTATGCTATGTAATCGCTCCAGCGAGCGCTTGGCTTAGTCAAACTCAAAATTATGTTTAAATTCCCTTCAAAAAGCCCCCTCGGTGTCATGGTTTTCTGGGCTAATTCTAACCAACAGCACAGAGTGCTAGAAACCAGCAGCACAAAGTCACTGAAGTTCTTGGCTCTGGGTGAAATTAGAAACTGGAAGCAGCCCTGTACTTGGGGCTGGCTGTGCCACAGGACATGCAAAGCCTTCGCTCTGAGCTGCCAAGTTTGTGCACCAGGCAAAGCTGAATCCTCATCTTTCAGATGACCTGAGCTTCTTGACAACTCTTTCCCACCAGTTTAAGCATACAAACCTCCAAAACATCAAAACAATGCACAAAAAACATATGCTTTCCGCTGTCTCGTGGAGATCTCTCAAAGTAGTAAGGCATGAATTAAAAAAGCAATGAAGCAAACCTGAGCATCAGGACTCAGTGGTGGCTCTAGAAAGTGGTTTCTGCTGTATCAGACTATGGAATGTTAATACCAAAGAGAACTGCAGTATGAAATACCCTGTTCTTGCTCTGTATTGCTGGACCTTTCATAGACCAGATCCCACAATGAACTGAGTATGAAACAATGGCTTCAAGGCGTTAACCAGAGATGACAAAGTTAAGCTGTCTTATTTGCAGAGCCATTTTATCAATTAATTTGTGAGGTTACATCATATACTGTTGACTATTAAGTATATCACAAAACTGTTTCTGTAATACTCTCATTTGTTGTATAACAGCGCACTGAAGGCATTCAAAAGCAGTCTCAGTAAGCTGTTCTTATCACTTACGAGTACTCTGTGCCAAACAAGTTTTCCAAATAAATATTTCTAAAAATATTTTAGACTTATTAATAAAAGAAAAATTGTTCATTTTTTGTAATTCAAATAACCAAGTTCTACCACCTGAAACTAAGTTGTTCCACCTTTAGTCAAGAACTTCTTGACTATGGTCCCTTCAATAAGCTCATTCATGTCTGGCATCTCTACCAGGGATCAAAAAAAGAAAAAGGATCTAAGAACAGAAATCCAGTGTTTCCCACTTCCTCTGAAGAACTACCATGGTTTATCAACACACAGTTGACTCCTTACTGGAAAGTCCTGGTTCTGAACACATGAGCTCAAGTGGTAAGATCTGACCTATGTTCTGGGTTGCTTCTCTGGAGGCTGGTCCAAAGAGAAAACAACAGATGAAATCCCCACTCCTTTGTCACTGCAGCTGCACAAGTGTGCTACTGGAATTTAGGTTTTGGCTGAAGGTGAGATTTAACTTAGGACGAGGGAGTAGTCAACTTCAATAGAAAAAGCTTAGTTAAGCTTCAAAAGACAATGTCTCAACACTTGCCAGCTCTTCTAACTTAACCAAACCTACTGGATTAGAGATTTGGTTTGGGAAGGGGTTTTTGCTGTGTCTGTCATTTCCCACCCCCACCTCAGCAAAACAATTCAGAATTACTGTTGCTTTCAGACAAGATAAATAGATGGTTTTCTAAAGAAAAAGTTTCCTTTAAGTCTTTTTGATCTAAGGGAAGATATATACACATTGTATCAGCACCTTCCTTCAGTGATTGATGAGTCCAAGCCACTGATTTCAATTCAAGGGTATGCAGAAAAAGTAATATGCTTACTGGTATGTTTTATTGTTTCCTGCAGCACTGCTAGCAAGGTGATTGCCAGACTTGCTTGCTCAGGGAGGTACGTGCTTATCTGCTATGAAACATCTATATTCACCACCATTAACAGGAATAATTAGTACAGAGTAAGATAAGAGGTTTCAGTCCTGAAAGTCTAAGACCAGAGTGAAAAATATTATAAGACTCTACTCTGTTGTCCAATGAAGAATAATTATGATTGGCAAAGACAAGCCATTTTCTTGTGTAACCAAGATATTTTCCAAGACAAAAAGCCCTGTGGCCTATTGCAGCATGCTCTGCCATGCAGTCTTTTATCAGGTATCTCAGGGCTCCATAAGAGAGCCAAGTAAAAAAAATATCCTCCACAGGAACTTTGATCTATTGCTTTCTCCTCAGAAGCCTTTTTGTTCACTCTAAGTGAAGAGTTTGGTACTAGCCAGAAGTCGTTGCTTGACAAGAGACTGACATTCAAACACACCTACATACTGGTACATACAGCAGTAACGTTAATTAATTATTCCTTTTGGATCAGCTAATAATATAAAACAATAGAAAAAGCTTAGCCACTCCTATTTCAATCTAGTTTCTTTTATTTCCCTCTTATTACTTACACTTCCGGAAGAAAGGGGTTATGGCAAAGAAATTAATGGCTACAATGGCATTTGAATCTGTACCGGTTCTTCCAGTGTATCAGAGATGCCAAGTCATGAATTAAGCAATATAATTTAAGTTGTCATATATGGTGCAGTCTAATTTTCATGTTCTTAAAACAAAGTGCTCAGAGTATATTGGAGCATTTCAATCTTACAGGTTTTCACGTTGGTATTTCCCCGCTCTTCCAGGCTTGATGTTTAACAAGGCCAAGTGTAGAGTGCTGCACATGGGACATAATAACCCCATGTAGCACTACAGGCTTGTGGGAGACCGGCTGGAGAGCTGCCAGGCAGAGAAGGACCTGGGGGTGTTGGTTGACTGCAGGCTGAATATGAGTCAGCAGTGTGCTCAGGCAGCCAAGAAGGCCAATGGCATCTTGGCTTGTATCAAAAACAGTGTGGCCAGTAGGTCTAGGGAGGTGATTGTGCCCCTGTACTCGGCATTGGTGAGGCCGCACCTCGAGTGCTGTGTCCAGTTCTGGGCTCCTCACCATAAGAAGGACATGGAGGTCCTGGAGCACGTGCAGAGAAGGGCAACCAGGCTGGTGAAGGGGCTGGAGGGCAAATCCTATGAGGAGCAGCTGAGGGAGCTGGGGCTGTTTAGCTTAGAGAAGAGGAGGCTGAGGGGAGACCTTATCACCACCTGCAACTACCTGAAGGGAGGTTATACAGAGGTAGGTGATGGTCTCTTCAGCCAGGTGACAGGTGATAGGACAAGGGGGAATGCCATGAAGCTGCCCCAAGGCAAGATTAGATTGGATTTTTTACTGAAAGAGTTGTCAGGGCCTGGAACAGGCTGCCCAGGGAGGTGGTCACGTCACCTTCCCTGGATGTGTTCAAAAAAAAGGGTAGATGAAGTACTTAGGGATATGGTTTAGTTTAGGATGTGAATTGTTGGACTTGATGATCTTAAAGGTCTTTTCCAACCTTGTGATTCTGTAATTGTGCAGAAGTAAGGAAGGCCGTCGAAGTACAGGTGACTCATAGCATAAGCTCATGAGGTCCAAAATGGTTCTGTACAGCACTAATTCTTGGATAGCTGAGGAAGAGGGATTTTTAAAAAAAGAGACAAAAATCAAGTTTTAAGGAACAAAAATTGTGCATGAACTTAAATCAAACTTATATAAGCAATTATAACATTGACCTGGAGACCAGCAGGGTTAAACATCCTTCCTGGCAGATCTGGATCTCTAACTCAGAGTGCCCTTCCACTGGTGAGGTACAGAATATTCTAAGGGCAGAGAGCCACATCAAAGCTGTTCACTCTGCCTAACTAGTACTTGCAGAAGCTTGTGCTAGAGCTCTACCACCATCCTGCTACCCCACCACCAGTGAACTACAGCAAGCATCAGCATATGAAGTTATTCTTGTTTGTTCACCTGTTCTCAATTAATATATAGCAAATATTTGTATAAAATATTTAAATATTCACTGGATCAGAGAAAGGCTCAATTGCCTGGTAGTTAAGAGAATTTGCCAGGGGCAGAAAAAGGTAAAGAGGAAAGAATGAAAGCTCCGGGTTCTGCTAGAGTGAGAAGCTGAATTCAGCTTCAGTGGGAAGTAACTAAGACCTAACCTGGAAGAGAAGACATGTTTGGTAGGCTTGAAATGCTTCCTGTCCCTGGAACACTGCTGTAGCAATCTAGGTTTTCTACGGATGTGTTTTCGCCACCTTCATCCAGACAAGTTGATGACTTCATCCCAATAAGTAAGTTAAAAACTAAACAACAGACACCTGTCAAAATACAAAACATCCCTTGTCTCTGACATAAAGAGACCTGGAAATCATGAATAACCCATATGTAAAAATTGTGCCAAAACATCACAGCCAGAGAAGCCTGCTGTCACTAAAATGCATTCAATACAGCCTTTCTGCAATCTGATCAGAGACCTTACGTGTAACAGGGTGCTGCAATGACAATGCAGAAAGAATAAGAGATGAACTAAACGGTGAGTTTTAGTGCCCAAGCCGATTTGCAGTGCCCTCCTGAATGAGTAAGGGGATATCATTCAAAGCTCCTGATTTTGACAACTGGTATAAAAAGACAGCAAGGACAAAAAGAGTAAGACAAGTGACTAGTCAAATAATAAAATATTTTGAAAACCGGAGCTAAATTATTTGACTTACACCAAATCACATGGGGGATGAGGGCAGCTTCCTTTGGGGCCAAAGAAGAGAGGAAATACACTTCACTTTTCAAAGCAAGGCAGAAGTTTTGATTTCTATCCTTGCTTGTTCACTGGGCAGCTCTTTGCTGTCCCAAGCTCTCAGGCAGCTATGAGGCTTCTGGATGATGATGATGATGAACTGATCCAATGGACAGCACACATGGGTATTAGGAACTGCACTGATGTACAGACTCTTTACTATCTTCCCATCATGAGACCTGTGTTCAGAAGACACTCCACACCCCCAGAGCAGTTCAGCTGCTGGAGCATGCATCTCCTATAGTCACACCATCAGGAGCAGCTGCACTTGATGCTCTGGTTACTCACAGTCTCTCAAGTTTACACAATACAAGACAACTTTCTACCAGAAGAGGTGACTGGTACTGCAGACACAAGGATGATTTTCCCCTTGCTATGAGATAGCCCTCAATCCAGGTACATATTTAGAGGAAAAACAAAGACATGCAAAATCTGGCAGGAGGCAAGTTTAGTATCTCTTTCAGTCTCCACATTCTTGTTATTCTATCAGGAGAATGCATCCATTAATGTTGCATTGAACAGTCATTGGTGCCCCAAGGAAGACTTTGAAAAAACATTCTATTTACAGAGAAGCCTGTTAATGTGTCATCTACAATATGCCTCCCTCACTCCTGGGAAATCTGCATGAAAACAGGATTGTTATTGCTCTGACATTCTTGTGTTCCTAGTGCTCATTCCTCACTGGAAGAGGCAAGCTACCCTACCCTGCCATCCCTGCATACCAAGGCTCACACACACAGAAAAAAGAAGTATTTTAAGTGCAATCCCACCACAGTTTCAGCTCATGTTCCCTGAAATCCCACTTTTAGTAGCACGGAAGCTCACATGCCAAAGGAAACAGATGCTATAAAAGCCAATAAAAACAAATAAACATAAATAAATAACATTTTGTCACTATTAGTGAAGGTTTGTGATTATGTGGGTATTCAATAGGAGCAAACACATGTCCAACAAGGAAAAAAGTGCCAATGAAAAATACATCCAATGACATTGTATGGAGAAGGCAGATAAACGCCAGCTGACACCAGAGGGTAACAGACTGTCATTTAGTATTTCCCACATTTTTTTATTACTACTGGGTGCTGCCACACCTAACTCATGTCCTTCTCTTCATGGAGGGTGGGAAGAGAAGGAAAGCATCAAGAGGATTTAGGATTTAAGGGGAGTGCAGTTACCAGGACAGGCACCCATCTTGATGGGTCAGCACCAGTGGGAAGCTCCCATGCTATACTCCTTGCACTCCTGTCTCATTTCCACTGTTACTCCTTAGTTTATTCTGCACTTTGAGTCATGCATTCAGAACTAAAGGGACTGCAGAAGGGTTTACTGTTTAGGACCTCATCTGAAACAGACTGATCCTCAACGTCAGTGCAGCTGCCTCATATGCAGCATCGCATTCTAAAAATCCTTATGACATTTCTCTTTAGACATGAATCAGCAGACTAACAGATGTCTCATTCACACCATGTTTGAGTTTCAGTTTTACTAATGAAATTAATTTAGGGCCAAATTGCATCTTGAGTCGCACACAGAACTCTTGTTGACTCTCATGTCAGCCAAATACATGCATGGGAGAATGGAAATCTGACCTTAATTTTAGTCTGATCTTTGTAACAGACTGCTAATTTAAAGAGACAGATTGCGATGTCCCTTCATTGTGTGACATAATACCTTACCTCACAAATAATCCCACTGAACACAGCGAGATTTCTGGAGTCCCATACACTCCGAGAACGGTCAAGATCCCACAACTTGCCTGTTATTAGTGCAAACTGCACCTGAATCCTAAGAGGTACCAGTATGCAGCCTTCCCAAATCCTTCTCTCCTTGTGCAAGCAAGTGTGCACTCCTGGAAAGACATGCTGTGTCATAGCTGGGTTTTGTCCTGCAACACTCCATACAGACAGTACTCCTTGGAATGGAAGATGAGCAATAAGCAGGGAAAAGTTTGCTCTTCCCCACAGGTTGCTCAGAGCCTTCTACATGCAGATACAATCTTGCCTGGACCAGGGTCTGCAGCCAAACTGGACTAACTCACTTGAGCCACATCTGTTTGAAGCAGGACATGAATTCACATTTGCTTGCACACAGGCTCTCAGTCCCTGCGTAAAGTCATTGCTGGGAAGAGTTGCTCTATGGGAAGCAAGGCACTGTACTGGGGGGGGTTTAACCTCCATTTTCTCCAGGGGATGACTGAACCATGTCCTGAGCAGATCTGCCAGTACATTAAAAAAACAAAACCAAAAAAGTAAAACCAACTGAAACTCACAATGTGCTAGATCATTGGTATCACATCCTGCCTGACATTCCCTTCACCTCAAATACCTTCTGTAACTTGGTAGAGAAGAAACTTCTGTGCAAGTAACACTATGCTAAAAGAGAAACAACAACACACAGCCAAGCCACCATCATTGGCGGAATATTCAGCAGTTCCCACACGGATGACTCCAATCACATCACGTTTCACAGTGCTCCAGGAACACATCCACATTTCTAAGTCCCATACTGTTTCTAGCAGTGACACATGTTTACTTGGAATCAAGAGAAGTGTTTTCACTAATTTTTTTTCTTGAAGTGACACTTTTAACTTCACAGTTAATTTTAAGGACCTGGTTGTACAAAGAGCTGGTCACATTCCAACACAGTGAGAGCACCCCAATAGGCAGGATGCAACAAGAGCTGAAAACCATTTCTTACGTGAAAAATAAGCACCTGGAGGGCAGTAGCTTCTAACTAACTTATTATTATCTTTAGCCTTATCAGTAAAGTACAAGGTCAGCGAACTCCATGCATTGAGCATCTTAAGTTTCCACTTTCTCAGGAATATCAGTGGTTTTTTTGCTTAAGCCTGGTGACCAGATGTTATTTCCATGCTTTTGCAATAGATTTACTCTTCCTGTGTTTGCACCCCATCTAGCTAATAGCCAGTGTTTACTCAGAAAACTTGTTCTGTTAAGCTATATAAAAAACTATCAAAAATGCAATCTTGTTAGTAACATTCAGGGAGCGATTCTTGCTTCACTTACTGGCAGTTCTCTGGCTACCCTCAGCTATTCTCTCCGCCTGCCGAGATGACTGAGCCATATTACTGCTCCTCTTCCATGAAAATCTGAGGTTGAATTCAACTATGGTATGATGATAGATAGCCAAAAGCCAAACAGCACCTTGAATTTGTGGTTGGGTTGTCCATTTCACCAGCAGATGCATTTCTGCTACGATTACACAGTTAAAGACACAACACACCCTGTATGGCCTTTGCCTTCCAGTTATTTTGTGTTAGGCTATTTCTATACTTTTTTTACCATTTTAGAAAATCATTCTTGCTGGTATGTTACCAGATGGGAAGCTATGCTTTGGTAGCCTATAAGTCCAATGCTACACTGCGGAATTTGAGAATACCAAGCCAGAGGAAGAAAAATATACAAGAAATTTGAGGAACAAAAAAGTCTAAACAGTCTGGAACTAACACTGCTACAGATGCTTCCAAGCACTCAGTTTTCCTGCTGGTTTTGCTGCACCCCTTCTTGTCCAAACTGTCTTTTTTTACAGTATAACCTTCACTTCTGTTTCATGTCCTATTTTCCATTACATTTTGAATTGTTGCATTTATATTGAAAATCAGTTTCAGATACTTCCAACATATATTAATGACTTCTTAATAATTCAGAAGGCATTCAGAGCATAAGGTGCACCTCTACCAGATACTCCAGAAATCTTTGATAGAAGGTCAAGACTTTGGATGGTCTAAGCAGATAGTGACTCGACACCTCCTTTTCCTTGGCCTATGGTAGTTCATAAGTATGTCAAGATTTCTCATTGCTTTTGTACTTTTAAATAATAGTTTTTATGTAAGTTTGAATGGAAGGAGTTGAGAGTATTGTTATTTTCTGAGCTGCACCCAGGCAGACTCAAAGACATGTGGCGAGTTTTAGGTTGTTAGCTGATACTGTGCATCCGTAGCTTGTTATGGCAACACAAAGTACAGAGCCTTCTTGGGAAAAAACCCAACATATATAGCTGTACGTATATGCCTATAAATGATTCTACTTGATCTGGACATGTAAGTGTTCATACAGAAGCCTGAGCTCTGGCCAGATTATTGAGAAGTTTTTCTCCTTAGGATCTCCAAGCAACGGATATATTTTAGAGTTTAGCCAATTACAGTGATGTTACAAGCAAAATGAGTAAGTTAGATCACTTCTTAGTATTTCCTCTATCTTAAACACAGCTTGTCTCAAACTGCACCAAACCTTCACCCAAGCCCATCATGCCGTGAAGGCGTAATATCCCAAGTCTGCCGTTTGGGACTTAGCACACTTCAGCCTAAAAGCTCTTGGCTGGGTGTAATGGAGCTATGATTACATAGTAAATAGCTGTAAGTCCTAAGCTATTTGTGCACTGAGGCACAAATAGCTCACTATAACACAACTACACAGATGCATACGATGTGCAACATCAAAGGTTTTGCCATATTATGTAACCATCAATGATTTACTGCTCCCACCTATTTATAAACATCTGCCACACGTAACTACCACTGCCTCAGCCCAATAATTGCTGTTCATTACCACTGATTTCTAGCACCTAAGTTTGATGTTTATCATTAGCCAGAGAGCAGAGTTTACTGGAAGATGGCTTCCTCTCAAAATACAGACCTAACAGTGCTTCAGAGGAGTTTATGGGGGAGGAGACTCTTCACTGGGATTGCAGTAAACTGGAAAATCCCCCATGGAAGGAGCTGGGATTGTGCTACAGCATCTACCCAAAAAAGCCTAAGCACAGCATTATGGCCATAGTGAGAGGGAACAGCTTGGCTTGTACTCAACAAATATTTGAGCCATAGCTTTGGCTCTTGCCAGTTTGCTTCCTGACATTATTTCATATGCATAAAAAACAGTTTAAGATAACGTTGGGACTGTCACCCACACTGCAGCCTCCCCAAGCCAACAGAAGGGAACATGTCCCCATTTTATAGCCTATCCATATTGCATGATTAAGCTGTAAAAGCCACGTTGCTGCGTTATAAGCACTAAGCTATAATACACCAGATTTGTCTGAAGTTCCATGCATATCCAGCACAGTGTTTCAAAATATGCCCAATAAAAGTTAAGTTTTCATTTACAGTTTAGTTTTGTCAACAAATCTTGATTTACTATAGCTATCTGTCAAACACTACACTACTCCTTTTCAAATATTACAGGAACTAAAATACAAGTTTCTAATTAACTTTGTCATATGAATAAGAGTTGTTCTATAACTTCTCTCTTCAAAGTACTGAGATTTAAAGTAATAAATATTCCTTCAGAAGTAGGCCAGTTTGAATTTAATATGCACCAAATAAATATTCTCTCAATTAGATGGGTGCAAGTAAAAAGCTTTATGTTATGGCTTATAGCAATTTTAGATAAAGAGCTTGTGTGATGGAGTGAATCCAGCTACGAAATGATTGCAACAGTGCATCGTATTTTTAGCACTGGATGGCACCCATCTCAAAAATAATTCTGAGTATTTTCGCGATTTTGAGATCACACTAGGTTTTCAGCAAGACTACCATGCTTAATAGATTTCACAAATTACTCCTAAAAAATTAATAAGGGAAATTAAGGGTCCTTGTAATCAATCATGTAGCTTCTTATTTTGCAGAATTAGACCCTTCTCTTTGTGCAAGAACCATTGTCTAAGTTCTACCATTAGCCACGAGGCTGACTAAAGAGGAAAAAAATAAAATCACCCATTGCTGTGATGAAACATCTACATTATCAGTGCTTTGATATTCCAAACAAAATTCCTAAGCATCACTTCAACTGAAAGCCAAGCCTGTCTCCATGACTAATGAGAACTGTTGTGACTTTCTACTGCAGAACACCCTTACTGCTGACCTTTTTTGATTAAAGAGTGCAAGTTCAAAGAATGTTTATGAAAAAAAAATTTTTGTAAGTGTCCAATCCATAACTCCATTTAAAACTTTTCACGTGTCAACTGCCATGTAACTCCCTTCTGCATCACATCTCAGAGTTACACACCGACTATAGTGCATCAGATACCATTTGGAATGTTTTTTCACCAAAGCTTTATGGCTCTGTGACTAAGAAAGCATTCGTTCAAGGGGTTACACAGTCCCTATTGTACATATACCCAAAGATCTGTAGAGCTGCAGTTACTTATGGCAGCTATAGGTATCCATACACAGCTAGTCTGGGCAGGATGTGTTACAAGCTGCTGAAGAAAGTGATGGTATCACAAGCTTTTCATTATTTCACATTTTTTATATTGCTTTCATTAGCAGTGGCTTTCAGATCTTGTCAACAGATGTATAGGCATTGCCAAAAATGAGATCTTGGTTGGAATTAAGCGTCCACATCAGGAGAAAAGCAGTGGCAGAAACCTCCAAAGGTCAATAACAGTCTCTTCTAGAACAAGGGATTTTCCAGAAGAAGAGTGACTACCTCAAGCCATACAAGTCAGTATTCAGCCTGCAGACTTCAGCAGACACACTCATAAAAAATAAGATACATGTGGAAAGAGATGAGGTAGTCCTCAGCCAACACAGCCTGTGACAGCCACCTGCTGCAGGGAGCAACTGGGCAGCTATTCCCAGCCAGTACTTAACTGCTGGGGGAGATGCAAAACATCTGGACAGACCTGACTGATCAAAAAAAGACAAGAGAAATGTACTGCACCTCTTTTTCCTTTTTCTCCAAGAGCTGTTGTGCTGGTCCACGTTACCTTCTCCCAGCAAGAAGTAATACCAGTTTTGAAAATACAGCACTGAGGCAATGCTGCCTTTCAGTCACCTTTCAAAGCAAATCACATGAAGACTGAGAGATAATTAGTGCTCTGTATACCAAAGTATGACATCAAACAAGTCCTAACACTCTGCATTTCCCCTGAAACAATTGAGAGAACCTCAGTTCTGTGAAGTATTGAAGGGGGGGAACTAGGAAGCAACCTAAATACCTATCTACAACATTAAGTGTAATCAATTGAGGAATAACATAATCTAGTACTTTCAGTCCTACATTACAGTAGGGACAAGTTTGTAACTAATCCAGGGACTGCAGACACCTGTATTTCTCTTGGCTGCTAGCAGATGTCATGATCTTGGGCAGTGGGGACCAGTATCAAAGTGGTCTACAGAGATGCCACTGTTCGTAAACATTCCTAAAGCACAGAGTAACCAACACAACCCTTCCCTCCTAAAATATTGAATCCATTTCTCCTGCAGAATCTTCCTGAATTCACAGTTCCTGCTGTTTCTTCAGACATCAAGAAACTTTGACACAGCATCCAGTGCTGGGTTTGAATATGTCAGTGGAGCAGCTGAAGTGAAAATGTTAAGTGGCTTCGGCACTACTTGGGACCAGGGCTTCTGGGTAGAGGCAGAAGATGAATTTCTGGCAATGCTTTTCAGCCCCCTCACAGCCTTTTGTTCTGGGGGATCATTGCCTGTTATTAGCCTAATTCAAGAAATTCAGCTTTGTCTCATTTACTCTTAAATGATTTAAAATTCATCTTATAAATGGAGTATAGTCTGCTGTGATTCAGAGCTGCAAGTCTGCATCTATGACAGTAAGAAAGATATGACACGAAGTTCAATCTTAGGCCTGCTCATAGCTTCACTTTTCGTAAATTATTTACCATCTGTT
This sequence comes from Porphyrio hochstetteri, assembly GCA_020800305.1. Taxonomy (NCBI): domain Eukaryota; kingdom Metazoa; phylum Chordata; class Aves; order Gruiformes; family Rallidae; genus Porphyrio; species Porphyrio hochstetteri. Next base: position 9,617,798 of record CM036916.1, on the reverse strand, counting down.
CACAGAACTGTCTATTTAGACGAAGATGATTCAGCCATCCATGCCAGGAGTTACAAGTGGAGAAGTTGTACCAAGGAGTCAGACTGATTTCCACTTCAAGTATTACTGCTTTGTGGGTGCTGCCAGCAAGTATGGACGCAAGGCATTTTCCAAACACTTTTCTGAGCCTTGATTCGGGGAACAGTCAGCAATTTGTACATCTGCCAACTTGGTTCACTGAGCAACACGGTACGGATAGGTCTTCAGGAGGTACTTGCAAAGCAGACAGGATAGGGACCCGTGCAGATGAATGCAGGGAGATCATGAATTAACATATAGGGAGCCAAGGAGAAGGAAGCACAAAGATGGATCAAGAAGCATCTGACAAGCAAGAAGCAGAGCAGAAATGACAAGAGACCTTGGAAAGCCTAGCAAGTGAAGCTAAATGGAGAGGGTCACAGTTATGTATAGCTTTCAAGAGTGACAAAAAGTATCCATCAGATACAATAACTGGATAAGTAGTTTACTGGCAATTTCTAAGAAAGAAATTTCATGGACAAGTAGGTTAGAAAAAGTGTTCTGGCTGGATCAACAGGAGTAGTATGACTGAGATGACAGATTTACTTAATATATATTAATCAGAACAGGTTAGCAAAGAAAAGCCTGAACAAGAAAATACCCTGAAGAGATAGAGGAAATTCAGAGTAACTTGCTTGTTGTGGTCCTGAGCCAGAGGAGACATTGAGGCTTCTGTAACACTGCTTTATGACATTTGTAAGGCATTTTACTGAGACAAGCCAATACACAAGATCAAAAAGCAGCAGCTTAGCAAAGGACAAAGAGACACTTCTGCAAATTATCTGCCCAGAGATATGATAGCCTCTGCTATCATTGATTCATCTGTGAATTGGAAAAATTACCTGAAGATCAAGGTGAAGAGCAAAGGGGCCAAGAACAAAGCCTTAAGGAACAAACTCTTCCCTCCCAAAATCATTGGGTAAAGTAGCAACTGAAAATAGCAGCATCTCATAGGAAATGAAGTGTCAAGGACCAAACACTTGGCCATTCTGAACAACCCTGTAATGATTTTTATTACCACACTTTCAACAAGCAAAATTAGATGCCTAGTACTGTCAACAGCAACAGACTACAGCTGTCCTCTCTGCCCTCAAAAAATTCCCCACACCAAACATAGCACAAACAGCTGACCTCAAAACCCTCCAGACACCCTTCCTCCCAGAGGCATTGCACAGGTTTATAACATGGTGTCTCCCTCCCCTCTGCCTAGTTATAGTATGTTATTACTAATCCCACTACTACTAATCCCATGTAGAAAGCACAACAGCAGCAGCTCAGAGGCTGATAAAAGGAGATAACGCATATCCCCTCAAACAGAGCATAATTTTCTCAGGGATTTGAGCTTATTTATTAGGCATCCTTATGCTTCTTGGGAGATGGCTACATCTGCTGTGTACTGCAGATCCGACTTCTGCGCTGAAAGTGTGTCTATCAATTGTTGCAAGTTTTACATTTACATAAACAAGGTTTAGAAGTGTTCTTCCAACTACTAATTACTGAGAAGACAACAGAGAACAACTCTGAAAAAAGGCATTTTATCCTGTCCACACAGGATGGCAGTTGTCGCCAACACTCCAGGCTTTCTACAGACTCAGAATCACTGGAACGCAAGGAATCATTCCAATTGCAGATACAAAGAATAGCCTCTTCCAGGTCCAGTAAATTCCTACTTCCAGTTACAAACACACACATATTCCTGCTCTGAAAAGGCCAATACAAAAGTGTAGGGGGATCTAAAGCACAAAACAAAAAGACAAAAAACCAAAAAAAACCCCTAAGACACATATGTTGCAAAGCTGCATAGAAAAATACAACATGATTAACTGCTGCATATTTTAAATTCCTCAGGGACGCTGAAAATCCCAATGAAATAGATTTTATATATATATATCAGCTCCATAAACAAAAAAAAAAATTTAAGCTCCCACTTTAATAACCCTGCCAGAAATAAAGCACAAGAAGTATTTCTCCTCCATAGTAAAAAGCAAATAAAAAAAGTTGAAAAAGACACTAAGTGTCCAGATACTTGAAAAAGACCTTAAAGCAACATGCCATGGGCAAGAAACAAGCACCAATGTAAACAGAAAAGGCCAGTAGAAATATGTATATGTTGACAGTACTTCCTGAATAGGGAATAATACAGCTGGAGTATCAACAACATTATGCCTTGAGTTAGTGGCCCATTGCCACCCAGAACCCATCAACCGAGCAGCAGAAAAGAAAGCTGGCTTGTTACGAGATGCTGTTCTCATTTATGAAATGCTCATATTGGTACCAGAGTTAATAAAAACGAGCTATGGATGATAAGATCCAATTTTGCTTATGCACTACCCAGGCTGTGCCAGGCTCATTCTAACATACAGCTGAAGACACTTCCTGTCTCCATCAGCACACGACCCAGAAAACTCCTTCCCTAATGCAGGCAGCAGACTAAGTAGCTTCTCATTCACATCATCCAGGTAACTCGCCAGGGCTCCACAGGATGCTTCGAAAGGACCTTGGTATCCCATAGGTCCAGTGCCAATTTGCTGACCCCAAGGTCTTGCCTCAAATACCGTATAGCATTCCAAAAGCTACTATACACATATCCATGCTTATGAAGTAGAGTTGTGCCCAGACTATGAGCTGACCAGTGTGCAGATGCATGCTTTAAGACTAGTTTTCCAGAGCAGTTCAAAATATGTTTGGAAGCAACTTCCCTCCTTTTTCCTTCCAGCCCCAAGAAGTTGAGAGCTAAATTTACTATCTGGAAACAGCACCCAAGAAAGCTCAGGTAAGGAGGTTTCACAGGTTGTAACACAGACTCCCAGCTGAGACTGCACCCTTCAAATCTCTTTGGATGCTGCAGCCAAAGTCAACAACAGCATCACTCTCCAGGAAGCTTCTCAGCGGATCTGGCTCCATCAGTGTTCAGCAAGAATGCATGTGTGTGATGGGGGGGTTACCTAGTGTCATTGTATGGAGCTGTTTCTGGGTAGGCACTTCATTTTGCTTTGTTTTCTTTTTTATTTTAAACTGGAATCATCTTTAGAAGATGAGAAGTCCACCAGAAGAGTAGGCAGGAATCTTTACCACTGCATTAGAGCAGTGCCTCTGAGCACACTTGTGAGCTGAGGGCCGTGCTGTACGAGGTGCAAGAGGAACAGCAAACCACACTGCTTCCCTTCCAGGAATTCACAGGTTCCTGGCCAAGACAGGTCAAAACCCACAAGGCAGACAGGACAAGCAGGAGACTAAACACACAGAAGGGGTAAGAGGTATCAGGAGGAGGAGGAAGCAATATGGTGAACAGCTTCTAACAAAAGAATAAAATAAATAACAAGAAAAGCTCATAGTAGCAAGCGCTGAAATCTATTTCTGATCTTACTCAAAGGATGACAAATATTCTCAAGGGAAATAACAGTTCCTGACACCACACCCACACATCATTATGCTAAAGCTTTAGCATTTTCTGGCTGCTCAAAGCCATTCCAGTTTTAAAGAAACAGAACCTGGAAAACTGGAGGATTCTGGTGCTATTTGCATTCCCACAGCCCCAGCCAGCTCTCACGTTACATTGCCATGTCACCCTAATTTCCAACATCCTTCTCCACTGCTGGACAAGACACAAATACCATTCTAAATGGACAGACTGCAGAGACCATTAAATGAAATTAAGAACCTAAACTTTAAAAGGATATTCGACTCTCACGTTTTGCACTAATGTTTTAAACAATTACAATAATGTTTTTTGCAGCTAAGGAACCACCCTAACTTCAGTGCTGCCCTTTGGTAGTCAGTCAGACAGGATTCAAAAGCTCAGCCCAAAAACCTCTGAGCTTTACTGTTTGAAATAACCAGGCAGCAACCACTTGTGCTCCAAACTGATCCAGCAGCCCAGCCTAGTTCTCAGATCACAGAGCACTAGAACTTTTTGGTATCATGTCTCACATTTGTCTGCCCAAGCACAGCACTTCCAAGAGCAGGCAGTGACTGAAGACAAGACAACCCAACACCTAGGTGTCTGTGGCATCTAAAATTGCTATCTATTAAATTATCCTTTCCATACAAAAGAAATCAAGCCCTTCCACCCTTAACCAATGCCTCCATAACACAGACCAAGTGTAGTGCCCTCTTTACACGAGGATGGGAAAGAGAAAGGAGTGAGATGACAAATCACTCATGGGATCATTCCTTGCTCTCACCAAGGGCACCCACAGCTTCCCAGTATGAGGATGAGTCCTACAGAGGAGGGCTTCCTCAGTTCACCTCTGCTAAAAACAGCGGTCTAATCTACAGACCCAAGTTACACAGCATTTTCTATTGTATTTCACCTGGATAAATGCATTTTCAATGAGAAGTAGGTAAAAGCACAGCCTGGGGACACTTCAGAGTTGATATACTGGAAGATATTGCTCAGAAAAAAAAAATATTCAAAATTGTTAACATAATCAGAGCTGTATGGTGAAACCAGTGCTCAAACCCTATGCACAAATGAAGGCAACTAAGTTATTTGCTCCAGTTACATCTATTCTCTACCATCTCAAAGCCAGAAGTAAATTTCCAGACTAAAGAAACAAAGATACTCTTGCATCCTAAAGAAGATGAAGAGAAATTAATGCAGCAAAACAGTATGAATTAGCTTGGATTTTATACCCTGTAACTTGCATGTAAATAAAGCTAACTTTATTATGGTTTTTGTGTTAGCATACAGTCTCTGAATACTTCATCATGGATGAAAACGGAAACAACTTAAAAATCCCATGCACATGATAATAAGGCTCTGCAATGTACTCAAAAGAATACATATTCACAGATTTAGACTGCTTGTTGAAAAATTGAATAGAAAGCTGGAACAACTTAGAATGAAGCATCAAGTTTTAAGGAAAAAACAAAGCATTCTTGTTTGAGTTTTTTGTTTGGTTTTGAATTGAGCTTTTGGCCTTTTTTTAAAGTATTAGTGTCTAAAACTAAGGGTTAAGTTCAGAGGAAGAATTTTTATTTTAAAAAAAGTAGAATCTTAATTCATATTAGTACAGCTATTTACTAATCTGAATTGCTCTATCTCCCCCCTCCAAATTATGCAGAGGTAGTCTGTAAAGGTCCAAAAGCAGAATTACAGTAATGACAGTAATTACAGCAGTAATTACACTTTGGATGGGACAGAATTACCTTGCATTCCCTCTAGTGCTAGGCAGAATTCCTTTTCAGGTGGGTCAGTTTTGCTCCACTGAGCCTCAAAATAGAGCTTCCCATCTTATTTCACATTAAAAATAAGAGTAAAACCTGCAGAAAAAAGTTCAAAACTAGATTCTGGAGTGTTTCCCATTCTCACCCACGTGTATTTTTGCATCAATTAACTATAATAAAACAGTATTTCTTTCCAAAAATCTATGTATGCTTCCCCCCGCCCCTAGCAGAGTCCAAGATAAATATATAATAACTAAATACAAGATGCTGGGGGGACTTTCTGGTTTTCCCCCACCTTGTTACTTCCCATGCACATTCTGCTTATCATATCAAACTAAAACTTTGTGCATGCACTATCAGTAACGTGGGGAGCAGAAAGATTTCTAGCTCCACACGGAACAGCTACTTACATAGCTAAACAGGAAGGGCAGATTTTTCAAATACACTCCACTTGAAAATAATTGGGTTTACTCTGGGAAGATAAAAAACCCAAACTCACCCAAAACAAAAGCTGTAATCAGATTCCCTGCTGGGCTAATATATTCCATGCAGAAGCCTGTGCTATGAAGTTCACACTTAGAGGTAGGTGTGCTTGTTAGGTTCGAGCTGCACACACCACAACCAAGGTTTTGGGAGCAGCACTACCACAGCCTCTTTAAGAAGCTGCAGGATTCTCAGCACGTTTGCAGAGCAGTCCCTGAGTATTTCAGAAAGCATCTGTATTAACATGGCAATGCTTCTGTATTTTTGGAACTAACAGTTTTTGATTCCATCTTAAGTTTCGACTCAAGATCTGAAAGAAAATGGTGCTGCTTACTTTTTTTTTTTTAAGTGGGAAATGTGTTGCTGCTGGCACTTCTCTGGAATCTCTGCTCGATGCTGCCTTTAGCCAACGCCAACCGAGATTCCAGATGGGCTGCTGAGTGTTTTTGGTTTTTAAAAAACATGGCAGCCAATGCACCCATCTGGCTGCATACAGAAGTGACGCAGGAAAAGAGATCAAGCTCTACCCCTGTAACTGAGGTTGATAAATCAGGCGATAAAATTGTGCAGAGCAGGGAAGAAATATAAATGTATATCCAGAGAGAAGAGCAAGCACAATTTATCTGCATCATTAGAGTAAATGTTACCATTGAGTGACTGCCACCATGTTCCTCACACAGGAAAAGAAACTTTAGGCTGTCGAATCACTGTTGGTATGAGAACGAGCTGTGAAGATGCCTACACATGTATTTTAATACAGTTTAGATGCTTAGATTTGCAAATTTCTTACACAAAGAGCAAAGCAGTAAAGGTTCCTAAATTTACATTTCAAGGGAAATCAGAGGTCAAATTATTTTTGCACTTTGCATTATTTTTTAACAGCGTTAAAGATTGCACTTTTTGTTCCCCAGCCAGCTTACATTCACTTGCAGCAACAAGCAATTCCCAAAGCGCACAGCAGCAGAAAGCCCAGCAGGTGTAGCCAAGAGTATATTAACTCAATGGCATAACAGATGAGACCAAAGACCTCAAACTATCTAGCTTTGTTTCCACACCAGTACATCTCCAGTGCAGCCAGACACTTCACATGTGGCCACCCCCAAAAAAACAGTTGAGCACATTTTGTCGTCAATATAGCTTCTACATACCCTTTACTGCCGTGTGTTGGAAACTCTTTTCAGGTTCCCTGAAGGTAAGGAAGGGGAGGTCTCACAGAGAGGGCAGATCAACAGCCCCTTGGCACATCATCTTTAGTAAGGCCACTGGAGGAGTAAAGATGCCCACTAAAAGCATAAAAGGTCTCTTCCTGAAGATGATCCTGTCCTGACTAAACTCAAATTTTTCTCCAACAGTTTCACCAGGAAGTGCAGAGCAACAACGAGACAGACCCAACACAAACCCCTAAACCCCCATGCCAGTCTATGCCACTGGTCTTTGACCTTCAGTTTTAACAATACTTTGTAGCTTGAGCGAGGTGAAGTCAAGCCTATGATTCAGTTTAACAGGAAAATGTCTATTCTCAGTTGCAAATTACCATACCTGATATTCTTCCAAGAACTGTGTAAAAAAAACCCCTAGGTCTTTGTTATTTTTATTTGTTTAAAATCAAGAGGCACAAGTCTAATTCTCTTCTCACTTAATGCTGATTTAGTTACTTCAACTTCAGTAGAGTAACTTCTAATTTACAGTGGCACAAGCAAGAGGCAAGTGACAATGACAGAACTCTCTGGAGGAACACTGATTAAGCATACTCTTGGAGAGGTCTCTGTGGGTCCAAGTTAACCGTCAAGGCGTATGACCACCAAAGTGTCACATTCCTCAGCGGCCGTGCAGCACGATTGTCAAGTGACAGTTTAAATTACACAGAGTTTGCTTGCTCTTCTCCTTTCCTTGAAGAGTTCATTGCAACATTGATAGAAGGAGAATAAAAAAAAAGTCAAAGCAACCAAGACACAGAAGGAAAAAGCCCAGGCATATTGAAATCAGTGGGAGCTCTGCCATCCAGTTTGCTGGAGCCAGGATTTCATGCATTGTCTCATTCTATTAATATTTAAAAAAAACGAGAACAGATCTACCCAGAAGGACATCTCCTTCAAACTCTTAGATCACTGGCTTCTTCTAACCAGCCAGCCAGATGTTCCCAGAAGCACATCCTTTGCCTCCTGAAGAAGAGAACCATTTTATGCAGAACTCGCTGAGGCACTCACAGTGGAAGGTTCTGGCCATACTTTTACCAAATACCATATGGTTTCGTCTCACTAACACGGCAGCTTGCTTTGAGGCTGCGTGTGCTGCAATACAGGGGAGACTCATGTCTGTCAGTTGAGACTGTTCTCTTGCCTTTACAGCTTTTTAACCAAGAAACAAACAAAATTCTGGATATGTATCAAACTCTGCTTTATATTTTCCATCTAATAAACACTTTATTACTAAAAGCAAAGTATTACTTTCATAGAACCATTAAAATCAGAAGCTAGACAAATAATTGAGTGCCAACTAAAAGTATGAGTATGATGGATCCTAGCTAGGAATCCTGCTTTGTATTTCAGGCCTTTTGTTTGCCATTTCATCTCTACATGAAACAACCCATCGATTACCAGGTCTGACCCTGCCTAGGTATACATGCCTCATCCTGGAGGTTCCATAAGGCTCAAGGGTATTTATGGCTTATCACACTTGTGAAACAGCTATTTCATCTCTCTCTCCCCCTTTTTTTTCCCTTTTAAATAGCATTGCTTGTTAACCAGGAATCAAGATCACTAAATATAGACTGTTGCTGTATAAACAGAGACAATGAAATGTTTAGTCTACTGTCATTCTGACAACTGAAAACATCCTTAGGTCTGAGTATCAGACCCAGAACTAGATCAGCAGCAGTATTTCAGTGGCATTAACAGTGCCACTCAGTGCTCCAAAGAGATGACACTGGAACCCACTGTACTCAGCCAGTTCATTTTCTTCCAATGTTAATAATATTTCAATATACTTTATCTTCAGCTAGGTCAGGGCACTAACAGTCTCTTGAAGGTAGATATTATTTCCAGGAATTTCAACAGATTTTGGTAAAACGTACTTCAGTATCAATATTTATCCAAGATAAAATTGGAATCAGGTTGGCCATCTGTGCACCTTCTCCACTTCTGAGGTCACAGCAGATATATAGAGATGTGAGGGGTTTTTTTAATTGATTTTTAAGTTTCAATAAGCCTTAGCTGCTCCTTTGTAAAGCCACCAGATAGCAAACAGCAGTTCAGAGATGAACTAGTAACTTGAAATTAAGGCGGTCCAGAAATAATGGACTTCTGCCCCAAAATTATTCCTTTCTCTGTGAGAGCACATATATAACATAGCTAACATATATAACATAGCTAAGGGTTTCTGCTCCAGAGATCACCTAAGAAATCTCAACTGGCACTAGGAAGTCATTGCAGTGGCTGCCAACAGCTTGACTGGCTCTACATAAAACAAAAACAATAAAAATAGTGAGTGTAATGAGGTACAATAATTATACTTGTCACCCTGCTCACCTCCCTGATGTGTATGGCAGGAGGAGGTCAGGGACCTCATGAAAGAAGAAACACTTTGCTCTCTATATTCTGTAGTTGCTTCAGATCACTCTGAACACTACACTCACACAGGTGATGTTGGTAGGATCTCATACTACATGAGATAATTACACTTCTTATCACAGAAGACAAATCTTAAAAGTTAAACAACTAAAAAAATGCCAAAACCAATCAAACAAAAAAACACCATAAAATACTCAAGGCAAAAACATCTTAATCAGTTGGATTTGGAACTTCTGGGCTTTCTTTGGAAGAGCCCAGTTTTCACCGGATCTGAACGTATAAGCTTTTATACACACACGCATGAGTGCATCAAGTCTTAATAATGCTTATTTCTAGGGCTCAGACACAAGAACAACAATTTTATTTTCACTGCACAGCACTGCTACCAAAACCTAAGGTTAAATATTGTATCAGAGAAGAAAAAATACATTTTCTATAATACTTTGCAGGCTTTAGACATATTTATGTACATGGAAGATGATCAAATTTATTAGCAGTTGGTGGACTACGCAGGCTTTCATGAAACATCTCTGAATTACGATGCAAAGAAACAGTAAGTCAGCTCCTCAAATACCCATTTCTTAACTGTTAATTGTCTGGCAGAAACCTGAATTATTGTCAGCAGCAAGCTGAGGAACAGCCAAGTTAACTTGTCCTTGGTACATCCCTAGTACTCACAGTCCCAGGAGTTAAATGCTGGTTTAACATCCAGAGTGTGTTAAACACAGACTCCTCCATACCAGAATTACCACAACAATCCACTACCATCGCCTTCGTCCCAGTGCTGGCCTGACACAGATATTGTCTGAGCAGGGAAAAAAGAACATAAGTTGGAAGGGATGTAGCTGAGTTCCCAAGTAGGTCTTTGCTATGGAAATAAAGCAACAGAATGCATTTACTACAGTGTTTTTACTGTGGAGTAACACCACCAATGGTAAAGGACATTAAGTGGTCATAACAGAAATTGTTCTAAACATGGTGCAAGGTTTATTTTACCCTGCTCATGCAGAAGGCTAGCCCTAGCAAAGCAGTGTCTCTGTCAGCTCAGATGCTGAAGGCGCATCCCAGTGCTGCTGGCAGAAGAGCTGCCATTCAGCTATTGAATAATAAGCCGCCACGAAAAACAAGGGCTTTGTACTCAAGGTGCTCCACAACAACACTCTCAATTCTGGTGCGCTGATTGAGAGAGACTGCTCTGCCTGGCCTTTCGCTGTGAGACAATCCCAACGACATCCCCAAAAGGCATCGGCGGAAAACACAGAGCCTCCCTCGGGGGAAGCTGAGAAACGTCCTTACTACAAGGGCAGCGAGCACAGGCCTGACAAACGCGCCGTGAGAGAAGCTGAATGAGCAGCGTGAGCTCGATTTAACAATGCTTTTACAAATCGAAGACTGAAAAGCTGGAGGCAAAAAAGGCACATATTAGACGACTGGGTCAACGCTAGTCTGATAGCAGGCAATTTCACTGTAAGGAGTAAGAAATACGGAGGACTGTTCTGGAGGTAAGATTTAGTAACATCTACTGCCTGTGCTTAGAAAGAATAAAAATATATCTGAAATGTGTAAGCACATAAAATTTGTCCACCAGACATACAGAAAAGATGTAACACACATCCAGGCTTTTATGCGATTTATCTTCAGCTGAGGCTTCTGAAGTCATGTATCAAGCCATCCATTCACAATTATCAGGATGTTCCCATATGAAGGGGACTTACTAACATATTAAACACAGTTACAAGCTGGGTATGAACCATCAGTTTTGCAGCACAGCTTCTGCTCAGAGACAACTTTATACATGCACGCACAAAAACCTGAACAATTAGAGCTACCAACATCACTTATAAATTCTGCTATTCATCATCCCAAATGTTACATTTGGGAGCTGGGGGAGGAAGGAGCCTACAACCAGTCAGATTTAATCATAACATCTGCTAAGAACTCCCAACCCTCAATTTCATTCCAACAAGAAATAACCTTTAAGAACACACAAAAAAAAAAAGCTACGCTCCGTTCAACAAAACCCACTTGAAATATTTAATGTCAAGGCACTGATAAATTTAAAAGAAAAGGTTGGGATGTTTCAGTATCTGCATAAGGCAGTTGGAACAAGCTGCAGATTTACAGTGTCTGGTCAGAACTGGGGGATGTAGCATTGAGCATAAAGATGCTCAATCCAAAGTGCTGCTTAAATCAAAAAGCAAGCTTTGATTTGTATTAATTCCTTCTGATTTTAAAGATTCTGTGGCCATCTAATACCTGTCAGTGCACTAACTGGCTAACTCAGAGGGGAGACACTACAGTGCTGGGAAGATGCCTTGGTAGGGACAGTTATCTTCAACCTAAACAAAGCTTGTGAAACCTGTACATGATCCAGCCCAGAGAGAGGTTGGGTGCTATCAAGTAAAGGAATGAAGAGGCAGAAAGGAGTACAGCACAAGTGCAGAATAATGATTCCCCAGGTGGCTGCACCAGTCTTGCACTGACACTTATCACAGACTTCCCCCACACTGTAACTAGGAAAAAATATAATAAAAAAGCGGGGGTGGGGGGGGAAGCTCTGCACCTTGGATTGTTCATGGAGAAGAGGGGAGGAAATGGGTTTAAAATTACAGAGGAAGGAAAAGTCTGCAGAACAAGAAGAATGGTCCGTCCCCCCACCTCCAAACAAAACACAGAACATTCAAGTACAGTTCAAAAGTTTCCTAACAGCTAGAACCCCACAAGCTTCCTTGCACCCCACTGGAAAGGGACATTCCTGTAACTGAAGCCTTTAGCAACAAAGCACCTCCACGTACTTGTAGAATTTCCACCAGAAAGACATCAGGATACAAAGCAAATAGGGATTAACAGATTAACAAGAATATCCAGTGCAGTAATTTAGATGGCAACACAAAGTCTCATCTTCAATTAGTCCAAACCAGATTAGGTCTCCTGGGGCCATCATTAGGTTCAAGGTCAAACATTTCAACCAGGACACATACAAATGTTGTAATGCTACCAGCATCTGAAAGCCAAGGTAGATGAATCCAGATTACTGTACATTAGATCATCTCCAGAAGATTTCACAGGTTCCCCCCCGCCCCCATCACTACCTTACATTTCCAGTTTAATTTTGTTTCAACAATATGCTTCACAGACTAAAATATTACACTTAACATTTGACACTAATGTGTTCTAACCAAGTTGACGCATTAAAAGGATTACACATTTACAGATTACTGAGCAGGTTCCTCCTGGATGTCTGCCGAAAAAAATCCTGCAAATATTCTGGCTCTAGGCTCTTCCAGTTATACCCAGCATTCATCTTGATAGGTTAGTGTAATTGGTTTGCATGCCACAAAATAATCCGAAGCAAGCAATTGGGCTGCTTTTACTAGAGCCAAGCAGAGTTACAGAACGTGAATAAATTAAAAAGGAGGTTAAACATCAGCTAATTCTCCTCACAACACATCGCTGCTCATTCTGGTGCTTTGTCAATTTAGTAATCCAGCAAAACCATATATGCGACTTACCTTGTATGTGCAAGAGAGATTATTTGGAGGGAAAGAAATTTAAATTGTCTATAATAACAAACCTTAAACATTCAGAAAGAAGAGGGAAAGGAAGGAAGGAGAAAGCTACCAGATAAATTGGGGTTGCAAAACTGAAATAAAGGTTTCAGGTTTGCTTAGTTTATTTTGAAGCAGTAGAAATTCACCTTCTGAGGCCAATTTGCTTCCACAGATGTAAATATTGAAAATGCAATGAGAGAAGAGTGCAGCAGAAGGACCTGCCTGTCTCGTACAGGTAAGGACGGGACTGCAATTCTGAACTAGGTTAATCTATGTAACAACTCTCCTGAGGGCTTCCTGCACTTCTACACTTAGCATTCCAAACTTTTAGTGTTAATTTGAACTCCTACTTGCTTGGGGAGAAAACACAAATTTTGAAGCAAGTCTTTCATCACATCAGGATGCAACTCCACGTTCCACCAAGAATGAAGCGTTTCTTTCAAACCCCATATGGGGCAGCAGGGAAGTATTGTTTTGTGTTAGCAACTTATCTGAGAAAGAATCATGAAATGGTTAAACTCATACACACCCTTCCTGCCTCCCTGGGAAAGGAAGAGTGCATTTATTTATATATTCCATTGAGAAAGCTATATTTGCAAGCTATTTTAAGGCTGCAGATTGAAACGTTCATGTGGCAACGATAAAGCAATTTGAACAAAAGGGACCTTTTAGCCTGCTATATTTGCATGATACCATGGTCTTAAGATGAATTAAGTGATATATTTTCAAAAGATTCATGCCACAATCAATGACAAGTAGAATGAGAACATCGAAGAACACACCAACCCACCGTAAACTGTCTACAAGTTTTACACCTTAATGAGACAAAACAAGATATTCTAGCACAGCACTCTGATTGTTTCAAGTTAGGCTGCATTGTAGAAAGTCATTCTTGACAGACCTCACGTTTCTGCTTCTTTTCAATTAGCTTAACAACCTTACTGGTTGAATTTTGACATACATATTGCTTGAAAAGAAGCAATTTCTAAAAGCAGTATCCGGACCCAGGAAGGAGGAACTGAAATCCTCCATGTTTGGTGAAAATGTGATTAATGGGGAAACGATTCCTCTGTACAATCCAACGCAGTGAACCACTCTCTTCAAACACCGAGTATTTCCTTCAGTGGCATCCAATGATCTTGGCAGATCCAGTGATCCTGAGCAACCAAGTGGCTGTTTATCTCAGTTGTACTACATGCAATTTCCCATTGACACCTTACAAGCCCTTGGTGTTACCTTCAGTTCACAAAAGCACCCCAAATTCTACAGTCCTTCCTTCCTTCATTCCACCACTAGCCTTTTACTGCATCCTTCAATTTTCAGCATGCTGCATCAACCAAATTAAAAGAAGTCTTCAGAACTCAAACTGCTAATCACCTGCTTGTACTATTGATCAGCAGCTTTTACGACCTACTACAGCTGAATAAGAAACAACCACAGAACTTTAACAGGATGCTACATTTAGACTCTTGGAAACAGACATCCTCCCACATATCTCCAGTAGTGAATTCCTCCACTGTTCTAGCACAGCAGTCTGAACAGCTATGCAGTGGACCAGACAGAAATAGACCCATCTGGAAAAGGATGCATTTCTACAGGTTTTGCTGATTCTTCCCAAAATCTGATCACTGTGCTGACATGGGGAGCACTTGTGCCAAGGCTGTGTGCAAGACTCCACACCGAGCCAAGAGTGAACAACCAGCACTAGTCAGAAGAGCAAAGCCCACAGCAAAAACTGCACAGAACTGTACACAACATCCACTCCTCCCCTTGAAGACGTACAACCACAGTTTGCCACAAACACTACTGACGTTTGTGTTGATCAGACACAGGGCAACCAATCCAAAGGCTTGGACAGTCAACATCAGCATGGTTTTGTTTGGCTGGTTTTAATTGTTTTCTTGTTTCTTAAACGTCCTAAGAAGGAATAAGCAGAGAACTCAATGGCCATATTATTTTCCCCTCAGATTACTGTTACCTGTCACCGGTTCAAGAACAGAAAGCATTCAAGTATGCAGTGTTCATGCATTACCTCCAGAAGGACAAGAATGACAGTTAAAAACCCCCAATCCCCACAAAAGAGACTGTAGGTAGGAAAGGGAGGACAAGCACTTGAACACTTGACACCTTGCTTGAACACTTTCCCATGAAGCAGAAGAGTCCTTCCTACTGTTTCCTTTCCCCTCCAATGCAGTTTAAAAAAAAAATCCACTAGCCATAAAGCAGCTTACATATTCATGAAATAAGGATGAAAAGTCTGCATTTCTTAAGACATACACTCTCTTTTTCTATAGTCTCAAAAAGCAGACAATATTTTTAGTCAAATTCTCTTCACTGCTATTGGGCACTAAGGACAGATTTGTCAAATTAGTACCCAAAAGAAGATATAATGCCCTAGAAGGGAACATTTTGAATAAAGCTATCTACAGAGCCTCAACTGAAGTAGTCACATTGTACCTGGGCTATCATGTATTTGAAAGCAAATAGTTTATCAATGAGGAACAGACTACATGCAGTTGTTTCCCTCAAGTCATTACCCTACCGGAACCTGGAAGGAATGCTTGTCAGATACAGATGATAGAACCTGGAAGTCACAGCAGAAGTCTAACAAAAACACCCGAAGAAATATAACAAAACAAACCCCCCACACTTCATCTATCTCATCACTCCCTCCCCCAATGAAAACAAAGAAAATGTTGGTTTTTATATACACAGCAGGTAGGGCACCAGTATGTAATATCTACATAAAGCTAAGTTTTATGACCTGCCAACAACAGGCAGTCAGTGATTCCACATACCATTAAATAATTCAAGCTAAGCATCCAAAGGATTCTTGTCACCACGTGATTTGACAGGTTTCAGGAGGCAGAACTCAGTATTTCACTGCATATTCAAAAGAGAGCTCATGTGTGCTTTACAAGGTCCCTGCACTCCTGTGAACCTTGTCCATTATAAATACAGGCTTTAGATATATTCTCACTTTGAGATAACTTACACAGTTGACTATTTGCAGGGCAAACGAATGCAATCAAACACAAAAGCTTCAAGGAGATTAGAGAGCTGCCAAGGTCTGAACTGTATCAACAGCTTGAAGTCAGCTCATTCAATAAAGCTTTGACAGTATTACACTGGCAAAACAAACAAACCCGTGGTACTCACATCGGACACAGCTTCCTGTTGCACTAGCTGTTTCTACTCATGTTAGGGAAAAAGCATCTGTTAATTGCCATTTCTAGAGGAAGAATGTGATCCTGCTTTCATAGGAAAACTACAAGAGTGCCCTTGGGCCAGCACCCAAACTCACCTCCAACACAGACTAAGCCTTTTAGCTGTATGTCAAGGCTCAGTTTGCCCAATTTTAGCTATTGCTCCCCTTCTACCCACCCTCTCTTCCACGTTAGGCTGTCACACCGCACAAAATCAAATGTCTACAGAAATCAAACTATATCATGTCACCGTGTTTCAAACTTGAAGCTCCATTACAGAAAGCCTGACTGGTTCCCATACAACCCTGATGGTCAGCATGAATGACATGGTGTCTTCTATTCACACTACACACTGTTTCCCACACCTGGTTTTCCTTGCTTTGCATGGGAATGGATCACAGGGAAACACACTGTCCCTATTATTTTAGCCACCTGAAAATAATGGTTGTTTTCTAATGCCCTTATGCTTATCAGTATCCTGAACTGTAGTAAAAGCCTTTGATATTTTGGGAGTGTAGACTTATCTAGAAGTGTTTATCCTTAATGATGATTGTTTAACATTATCTTTACTTACTGGAGAAAAATTGTATTCTTACTCTTGCAATATGGGAACACAGCACTTGGGTCCCCTCTTACTGTGAAAGAGACATGCATTGAGTTCGATATAGACAAATGGATATTGACAGTTCTACCACTCTCATTCATAACACTGCATGTTTGGTTTGTCTTACTTCATTCAAAATATTTTGTCTCACTAAACCTAAATCAGCTGACCATTAACTCTCCATTGAAACTTACCTTCCTTTATCAGCTGTTTTTACTGCTACTGCTCTGTTTAGATTTTTCCTGTAATTTCCCTTTTTTTACTAATTATACTTTCTAGTCCCTCTGAAATTTATTCTGAAAACACAGGTTATTGTTTCTCTGAAAAGAACACATGGTTTTGAAGGGTGTGTAACAAAGCATTTTAAATGGTTTCCAACTATTTCTGTTTATATATTTGTTTCCTTCCTAACAGGTAAATTCTTTATGGCTCTTAAGTATAGAAATAACCACCCTTCTAAGGCCTTTACACATTGCTATATGCAGATGTTTATATTCACACACACAGTCAACATCTCTAACTTCAGGGATCACATTTTATTTGCACATGAAGCCGGCAAGTTTAAGCTCATGAGACTTGAGATTCATATACAGAACTGGAGGTGCTCTTACCTAATTGCTTTTGGAAGGTCCTCTACATCTCTAGCAGCTTTGCAAAGGCTGGAAAACCTGCATTCCACCCCTACCACCTTCTACAGATTTCACAGATCCCGTCTCCCTAGTTTTTTATGCTCCAGCACACACACACAGAGGAAGAAACTGGGCAGCATTCAAGTACGTCAGCTGTGCTCCAACACCGTAGAACACACAAGGATCCCTGTTTAGAAAGACAGCATTTCCAAGCAAACCTAAATTGCTCAAGTTAACTCTGATTCAGTGTCTCTCGGCTTATTATTTCTATATGCAAGAATCTCCTTAGAGCGCTGCAGATTTATGCATGACAAACAATCTTTTATTTTCAGAACTATCAGAATAAAACCACAGGCAGCAAAGTCGGGAGCTGGTGAGGCTTTGGCCCTGTAAAAGCTAAAAGACATACCCTCAACAGCCGTATTCTCCATGACCTGCACCAAGTCATTTTACTTACTGTGCAGAGAACACTTTCATACTTGGGAGAAGGCAGAATCTCCACTTCTATAGCTCATTAATAAGCAATTTCCATAGTTCATTAGTAAGCAAAAGGAATGTATACTGACAACTTGAAAAATTGTTCTGTGCTTAGTAATAAACTTCTATTCCTTGCCAGGGTTAAGGCAAATATGCACAGTACGTACATTTCAGATTTGCATTTCATGAATTTAACACTAGTGTGGCAGAAGAAAAATAGAATAGCTTTATTCATCCATGGAAGATAATACACTCAGTTCTAGCCTTCACTAGAAAACCAATCACTCCTCTATCAGACTTTAGACATTTTAAACACTGGGGAACTCACAAAATTGTGATTCCCCACTCTCAAGGAAAGCATACAGCCTAGCAAGATACATAACCTACTTAGTATGTCATACTTCTTACTAACACACACACTTTTATTTGGGGTTCTCTGAGCAAGCTCCAGGTCAACAAGATTAGATCCTTTGAGTGTTCCCAGGAAGGACAGAAGTGCTGGAAACAGATCTTGAGCTAAACATAGTGCCAAGCATGACTGTTTGACCATCTCCTATGGTTCACACTTCCATAAGAAATTAAAACCAAAACTGAAAAATCCATTTATAAAAATCCTCCATGTTTACTTCTTAAGAACTTCCCTTTTCCCTGTACCTATTTTAGCATGTATGGGTTCATAAAAACCCACAGTGCAATTAAGTGGTATTTCAGCAGCAGCAAACACCACGAGTGTCCCCACATACCCTCCAGACTCGGTGCAGTTCATACCTGAACATCAAAGGCAAACCAGCTGCCAGTTTCTAAGTAGTGAAAATAGGCACAACTCTACTGACTTCAGCAGAAATGTGCTTATTTTGGCTGATGGTAAATTTGATCAAGGCTCTGTATGCAGGCTCTGTATTCAAACAGCTGCTTATTTTAGGCCTATCACCATGTTCATCTAGCAGTTGCTAAGTCAGTTGCCCTCCACTGTAAAAGAACATAAATAGACACATTTCTCCCTTCCTTCCACTGAAAAGCACCCAAGCCAACAGCATCATCACTGGTAACGCACCAAGCAATCCTGTCACTTCCAAGAAGTGATTTGTGGCTTATTGTGGTTTTAAAGCTTCTCATCTACACCAGCTGAACCAGACAGTTTTTCTTCTACCCTTTCCTACTAGTATTATTTTAACATTTTAATAATAAATCATCATCTCCCTTTCACTTAGAAATAATATTTCTGCTTTAATGCTCCTCTGAATCCATAATCTTGTCTTCAAGAATGTTATCTCTTCCATTAAAAAGCTGTGTGTGTATTCACACACAGTCATTCAATCATTCAGGATAGTCACACACTTTCTGTACGAGATACCGTCCAGAAAGGCTCTTTCCGTAGCTGAAGTTTTCAGGTAAAGCAGTTCTGTGACAACACGCCACAACGTGATCCCTTTAATGAAGCAGCCAAAAAGCTGAAGTCATTTACTTCCATAACACTGGTTAACACTGGAAGTCTCACTGAGATCAATTTTAATCTGCCATTTATTACTACCTTCAAGAACTCTACATGCCTTCAAGAGAATCTATAGTAAACCCTTGCCCTTTTTATCTCCTTCATACCTAAGATCACAAAACTAATATAAGTCACAAGCCTTAAGAAGATATTGCTTTCCTGTTGACTCAGATTGCTTCCAAGCAGCTTTGCACACACAGGTACCGCTGCATTACATCACACAGACCTTTTAAACTTTCAGTAAGAGGCAGCAATAATGCATACAAACCAGCTGGAGAACAGCTTTCATTTCTGCAAGACGTTTTGGCAATTCTCTTTAGAGGAAAAACCTTGGTCTTCCTGTTAATGGATTGCTACCATAAATGTTTCATGAGCATCATGTTTTATGCGGGTGCTAAGTAAGGAAAAGATGAAAAATATTTGCTACTTCCAGTAAAACAACTGAACCCAGAGCCACTGAACAAAGGTATTCAGAACAAATGTCTTCACAGGCATAGATACACTATGAGAAACACTTCCACTGATCAACCAGAACGTTACTGGGTTACACTTGGCAGTTCCATCTTACTAATGCACGACCACCAAGTCGCCTCATAATGGAGCTGTAGCAGCACCAACCTCTCTACTGGATTGCAGGAGACAGAAGTAGATGACCCTCCTCAGAACAAAACACAGACTCCACAAGACTTCTGTCTGAGCAAATAAGGTTGCAATGGCACATCAATTTTCCTTCCTTTGCAGTGTGTGAAAGGGCATCTGAGAAGTATATACAGAAAATTGGAGTAAAAACATGGGGTTTTTTTCTAAATATAGAGTAGAGACCAAGCAGCATACAAGAACTTGCATGGCTTTGGAAAGCATTTACTGAGTTTTTTAAAAAAATCCACAAAAATCCTAAAAGAAGCATAATCTACTTGTTTAGTGAGAAATTTCTCACTTCCACCATTTTGGCTCTAATTTAGTAACATACTTCAAGAATTCAAGAGTTAAGATCTTGCTTAAGTATGTTCCAAGAGTTAAACCCAAGAGGCAAATGGGGGCTGTTGAGCTACGGTAGAAGGAACACAGCACTAAACCAGAGGTACTGACTGCGAGGTAACACACATAGCTGGGCACACACAGAGTATGAACCAGAGTATCACAAAGTACTAGTGCCTCCTGCACTAGCTAAGAGCTCCTGCTCCAAAAACGTAATGGTTCCATCCACTTTTATTTGGCCTTTTTTGAGCACAAAGTCAGAGTCAGGCTTCTGTCATCTGTGAGTTCTCATAGCTTCCATCAATGCCAACCACCAAAGAGATGCCCACAAGCCCTGTGTCAGCCAGGCTTTTCAGCTGCTGCTGTCTGGCCTTTCTCAACCACTACACTGGGATGAAACCGCAAAATAACTGTTTAGAGGTCCATCTCCCCCCAAGATTATCTTCCTTAAAAGCACTAACTGCATCACAGCCCAGATAGTTCTAGACCACTGCTTCACAGACAGGAATTTCTATGTAAGAAGAAATCGGCTTGTTTAGCCACCAGTCCTAAATAGGCAAAAACTAAGATAAAATCTCTCCCAGGAAATATACTCCATTAGAACCAGCGTAGGAGATTTTAGAGGTACAGTAGTATTTTAAAGGAACCACTGGCAAATCCAGTCTTACTTTAACTCTGAAAACTCAGAAGGGAAATGTTTTGCAATTTCAGAATCAAAACAAAATTTTTTGATTCTTTCAGCACTTATCCTTTAAGCACTCTAAGGACCAGCCCAGCACAGGTTTCCTGGATTCAAAGGTGACTATTACAGAGTGACAGGCGTATCTTGGTATTTGTAGCTTTTTCTTTATCATTGTGCAAAATGAACCAAAACAATGGACCAGGAGAGGAAACTGCCATCCTTCACAGAGGAAGGAGGCAGAGAAGCACCATCCCTTAATGCTATTTATACCACTGCAGCACTCAAAAGCTCTGAAGAGGTCTGCGGTGTGTTGAGCACTGTACAGACAAGGAAACAGTCTCTGCCCAAAAGGTCTCACACAAACGGGATGTCTAGCTGACCCAGCCCACCTCAGTCTCAGTCGGTTATAGAACAAACCCACAGTTTCCAAATTCCAATATTTAAACAAACAAAACCCCACCCGCAGCCCTCTGAGCCGGCCAGCTCCTTCTGCCTTTAGCTTATCAGGATAGCAAAGCCAATTAAAATAAACAGACTTATGATGCTCACAGCCTATCTGCATTGGGAATGCTTTAAAAAACCACCACAAAACAACAAAAAACCCTGAACAATAAAAAGCAGCACAGCCTGTAGCCAAAATAGCTGAAGTTACACTGCAGGAAATAGTACCGCGATGCTGCTCACAATGAGTGGCTGGTTTCCTGTGGCACACCAGCAATCCTTTGGGTGCCTGCTCTCCTCCAGGAAGGCCTGCAAGGATTGCATCACAGCTTGGCTTCAGGGCATTAAGCCAAGCTCTTTGTCAGAAAGCTCAAGCTTTAATCAGCAGCAAGAGGAAAACAGGGGCAATATCAACTACAGGTAAATCAGGGTCTTCTTCCCCCACATGGTCCTTTTCTGTTTTCTACAGCTCAAGAGCAGATTCCTTTACATAGGCATGTGTTTTAGTCTTGCCTCTGAACCACTGGCTATATTGATTTTAAACAGAAAAGGTTATAATAAGGAATATATTTATAAAACCAGAAGCACTTTTCCTATACTCCATAATTACTTCTATTCATGTGATTAAATTATACAGTGTTTAGCAAGGACTGAACTCCATTTAAAATGGAAGGCAGTTTACAAGTGTGACGTTCACTGGTCCAAAAAAAGAAGGGGGTAGAAACAAGAGAAAAAGCACAAAACCAAAAATCCATCCACACCATTAAATAATCATTTTCCCAGCACCACCAGTTTGTTCTGACCATATGAACACTAACACGTCATCCTCCCTTTGCTTTCATAGGAGGGAAGACATGAGTTCCACTGAAATCAGACCACCACGAAAGTTACTGTATGGCACATAAAACTGTGCCCAGGATATATATAAAATTCTACAGTCCCCTGGCAGCCCAAAATACAAATTTCAGGCTATGGGCTGGGGGGGGCTGTACACTGGTACAGGTCCAGCTTACAGAACACAAGGATCTAACAGCACCTCAATGTAATGCACAGAAGTTCCCAGGCTGGAAACTCTTGAGGGCAAAGTCTTCTTCTATCTAGACATTGTGCAAAGTCTCGTACGTTTGTTGTGCTGCATAAAGCAGGTTGATATGACAAATCCATACATTTTTAAGAATTCATGTCAAAGTACATTTTCTTTTTGTTATTTCTTAAACCTCACAAAGAAGCATGACCCCATCTGTTTTTTGCCCTCTTAAGAAAATAAATCACAGCATCCCTTCCTTCACCTAATGAAGTCTGTGGGAAGCGGCTCCAGCTCAGACTTTGCATACTTATTATTTGCCATTAGCTATTAACTCCCACTCATAGTGAACCTATGCTACTTTCATAGTCACCTGCATAAATATGTTTTGTCAAACCACAAAATTGCAGGGGGAAGAAAAAAAAAAAAAGAATGAATGACCATTACAAATCCATTTGGGCTACATCATTATCATTTCAGACTACAACCAAATCCCATTTTCCCTTTGCAAATTCAATTCCCATCAATAGCCCCATACATCAGTGGCTCCTCATGTTTGTGGCCTCATTTTTTACATTAAAAAAAATTGAAAGATTACTGCCAGTGTATAATAGGCAAACTGCATTTTCAATTCCCAACACATGTGCTCCAGGGAAAAAAAAGCATCACAAGGTAAGGGTAAGAAATGCAAATGAGTGCACTGCTATCAGCTGTATATTACCCTAGTGACATTACCATACTTCATATCTCCGGTTGTGTACTTCAGAGGAAAAAACCCACTACGTTGTCATTCAAGTAAATACTTTTATCATTTTAGTGAATATTAGTTTACTTCTTAGGTTTCTATTTTATGTACCCAGGGGCAACAAAACCAAGGA
This sequence comes from Porphyrio hochstetteri, assembly GCA_020800305.1. Lineage (NCBI taxonomy): Eukaryota > Metazoa > Chordata > Aves > Gruiformes > Rallidae > Porphyrio > Porphyrio hochstetteri. Next base: position 9,594,558 of record CM036916.1, on the reverse strand, counting down.
GAAGTATGGCTTTACGCATACATGGTTTTTATCTACTTCGGCAAAAATTTTTCCCATGACCAACATGGGCAACACAAGCTAGATTTCAGCTGAAGCACTGTTTTCCACATAGCAAGACTAAAATCCGAAACAAAACAAAAAAAAAACCAACCACACATACTGAAAAGGTTAGAGAGCTCCTTGGTATGCCAAACTTTCTTTTCCACCCATTCCACAGAGCATCACAGAGCAGTGATATCTGCAGGAATCAAAAAACTTCTCAACTTCTCAGGAATAAAATAACTGTAGCACATCTTTATTAAGCTACAGGTACCCAGCACACTGAGGAACTTGCATTGAATTTCAGCACCCGTGCTGCAAGGATAATTTGGGTCGCTTCTGGTAAACACTTGTTTCATTTGCGACGTGCTGCAATGCAACAGAGCAGCTCTTCAGGGAATTGAAGCAGGCAGGTAGTTCCTGTCAATCACTTCAAGGGTCCCTTCTCACACCAACAGACAGAAGATTCAGACACAACTCCAATTAGCGCTAATTGTAGTTCTCTCCAAGTCCCTCTGCAGCCAGAGATGACAGAGACTTCATACACAGTTCTTAACAAAAGTGGCAACACTAATTTTGTTCACTTCAAAATCTTTCTGGACGCAAAGCTCTAAGCTTGGTAAATAAGCCTAACAAGCTTTCAAATGGCAGAAGTAGCCTCTATTTCTAAAAATTCCACACAAATATTTTTCTTCTCTCAGGTGTCACAGCTGCAAATGTATAGGAATAGGAAATGGTGGGTTTGTAAGTTTTCATGCTGCATTTCCCTAAACACAAGGTTGTAAGTCTTAAGAGATCTTGACTAAGTTTTAACAACAGATAAAGCACATACTGAGAAGTGATGTGCCACCCTACAGCTCCCCACTCTCAGACCCCATACACGGCTCCCATAAGACTGTCACTCTGGTGCTTTACGCAGGGCCAGAGGAACTTCTGTAACAGCAGCAACAACAAACACAGCTCAGAACAGGCCACGTCCAAAATACCCTTGGGGCACAGCAAAACAGCAGTGCTACTTCTGCACAGACCCTGATTTTCTTTCTCTCCAGTATCACCATCTTCTTCCCTGGCAGAACTTTGCTGGATATGCTGCTCTATGGAGCTATATGAACCCTCACAGATGTTCATCAGAGTTTTGATGGCAAGAGCTGCATACCCCAAGTTCTCTTTCCCTCCTCTGCAGGCATGAATCTGCTCAGCTCTACAAATTGCTGCCCGCAGCTTCCTGAAGGGCTGTATCAGTTAACCACACTCAGAACACAACAGATCAACAAAATCTTCCGGACTTAAGTTCAGGTCAATACAGTATTGTCATAGTCATCAGTGGAGAGCTTCAGAGACAAAAGTCTTTTCTTTTTGTACAAAAAACCCCTAACCCTCATTTTTCTCCTGTGAGGCATCTCCACCATCTGCAAGACCCAAATATGGTTTTAAAAGAACATTTTGGGAACGGAGTTTTTACACAACAATTTCACACCAATCCTGCAAACAGCAAAGTCTGTCTACCAGAGATGCTCAAAAGTCCATCCATACAAACAAAACCTCTCAAGGAACTGATACAACTCAGATTAAAACAGTGTTTGCTGCCAACATGTCATGCCTTAATCACTGTACATTTAAATACACATCCTACAAAACAAATATCAGTGTCCACAGACTACAAGCTTATAAACAAAAAAACAGAAAAGAAAAATTTTAAAGTTTTAGCAATTAATTAAACCAGTTCTCATTACCTCAATTTCCATCTGCAATTATAATCATTTCCCATTTAAAATATCTACCACATTTTATTCTTAATTAAAAATGACATCCTTGCAATGAAGTGCAATATGAATTAACAATTCAAATGTTATCCATGCAAATTTGCTAGTCCTTTGATTTTTTTCCCCCCCTTTATGCAAAGTCATGTGTAGGTTTATTTTTATTAAGCTTGTATAACTTCACTCAACATCATCTGCTCTGAACTCTACACGTAGTACTCCAATCCAAGGACACAGAAGTAAGTTGTAAATGCTGCAATTTCTTTTCAAGTCTCACACAATTCACTTAAGAATCACTACATATGCGAAGAGGTATCTTTCCTAAATTTTTTTTTAAAATTCAGTGCAATTTTAAGATTTAAAGACACTTTACATCTCCAATGTTTTAACAACAGCCATTTCTTTATGCTCTGCTGGGTAAATCCAATGGAGAAATCACTGCAACACAATAAAGCCCCATCTTTAAATCATCTTTGTCTACACCTAGACCTCCCATAACTCAACTCCTCAACATGCCTCTCTGCCTTCAACTCTCCTGCAGGCATCTCTTAGACAGATCAGCGTTACCTCACTCTGCAGTGTTCTGAGCTTTCATCCCAGATTTAAAGTTTGTCCCGGCTTCATCAGCCAAGAAAAGTCTCATCTCAGATTCTCTAGAAGAACACACACCACACAGTATTAATGCCTTAAATGCATTTAATGCATAAAGCATTTGACCACCTTTTTTGTTGATTTTAAGGGAGTTCACAAATCAAGTGGCCCTAAAACAGTAATTTTTTTCCAAGTCTGTCCTGGTGTTTCTGCTCCCCTTTTGTACTGAGAAAACTCAATATGAATTTAGAACCCACTGAGTTAGAGTGTGTTGTTAGACGACTATATTCATAATTATAGACACATCCTCACCAACACTGACCTGCCTTGCCCAAAACTGCTCTTCTACCCCAGTCCAGCAGGAAACACCCTTTGGGTAGATGGCCAGCTGAAACATCATGGGACACATACAAAGCTGGGGGATTGTCTCCAGGGGGATCAGCTGGCTCCTGACAAGAGGATGCCCATGACTGCCTGGGTCTGGCTTCCCTGCCAAAAGAGGGCATCCCACAGCTGGGAAAAATTAAGGCATCATACAGTAAGTTTCCTTCAGCTGTATGACAGCAAAGCGAGGTTATTCAGAGCAGCAATTAGCCAGTGAAGGTGGCCAGCTGCTTCACAGATAAGATCCATACTGAGATTATCATTAGGGACCACAAGGTGAGTTTCTCAAGGGCCAGAGGGCAATGCAATGGCTTTAAACTGAGTGTATACTTATGAGGCAATTACGTGCATCAATATGAGGCACAAGAAAAATGCCATAGATCAGAGCAAGATCTGCAGTTTACCAAATTACAAGGACATATCTTGAAGTCAAATTACACAAACATAATTACACAAATTACACCATCACCTTCAAAGGAAGAGGTCTTCATGGTATTCCAAAAACCTCATTGTGTTTCTTTTTTAATAAATTCTGGCAAGACAAAGTTTCAAGTCATACATTTATTTTACTGGCTAGTTTAAAAACCCCTTTATTCAATGATCTTTTTCTGTCATAATCTCCTTATCTAATTTAAACAGAGTGCATTCTCTTGCTATGAGTGCAATTTTCATTTAAGCTGCTATAACTTGTGCACAAAGGAATATGTCAATTCAACTCACCAGCTAATACATTCTTCCTTGCTACAAGAGCAGCAAGTAGCCTATTTATACATCCCAATTTGAGGGTTGCTTTTTTTTTTTTTTACTTTTTCTTACAGAAAGGCCAGATGGCATCAAGACCCACATAACACACCTGGGACAAGTCAGAGAAAGCTTTTACAAAAATGTTAACTCTTTTTTGTCTTTCTTTCCCACCCTGCAAAGGCTGCATAAGATTAAGGCAATCAGAAAGGACTCAGGTGTCTGAAGGCAGTTCCCTGCAAGTGTCTCCTCCTTATCCCTCTTGTTCTTTTAGAAGCAAGCACACATGAAGTCTCTCTCTGCCCCTCCAATTATGTCATTTGTCCTCTGCTAACTTTTATCCACATTAAAACAAAAAACCTTCTATCCAACGCTGTAATTGGAGGAGCTTTAAATAGATAATTTAACCTTGGGAGGATGTTCATTTTCACTAAGCATATCTCTCCAATCTAAGAAACAGACAAACCCTTTCACCTGAGCATGCCAGTCTTTAATTGTGACAGCACTGTGAGATAATTCATTTCAAATAGTTGATCAACCCTGGGGAGTACAAATGCCTAAATATTTAACTGACAATGATGCCTTTTTAAATGAAAGCTCAGGCTTACAAAGACAGTTGTTGCATGATCAACAGCATACCAATGCTATCACCCAGACACAATTTATTTTACAAACCAAAAAGAACTGTTTTTCCAGAAACTATGCAGTAATTAGTAGATGTATCATTTTTTATCTGTCTCAGCCACTGACATCAGTTTACCAGCTCCTATCGCTTCTCAGAAGAAAGCCATCTGATTAAAGACAAATGCAAAGACTACTGCTATTCGTCCTCTCTGAAATATTCCACAGGCTTAGTATCAACACTGACATGATGATGCTGAAGCTCCAGAGCAAAGCAGAAGCCAGCCTTACAGAAGGTCAGAGGGTGAAGGTGTAGCTCTACCGTCCTCTAGGTCAGAGAAACTCAGATAAATGCTATGGAAAGGCTTCTTTTTCTGAAGTAGAGGGTAGTTTAATAGACAGGTGCAACCAGAAAAAACTCGCACCATTAAAGGAAAAACCAACTTCTCTGCAGAATATATACCACCTCGTTGTCAACGTACTTCTACTCAGCACCAGCAGACATTAGGACCCCTAAGGATGTCTCACCCTAATAACAGTGCCCACACAGATACCATAGAGTCCTCACAAGCATCTTGGATCCACTCAAGCAGAACAAGCTTTTGCAAAATACCTTTCTCCTTGTTTTCATTCCCAAGAAGAGAAGTCAGCTAGGCTGGTACCCGCATGTGTAACTCCCAGGCCAAGAAGGCTGCCTGGCAGCTGGAGGCATGGCAATCCACTAATAGTCTGAATTGCCCCCAAAAGGTGCTCCTCTCTCCCAAGATGCAGGGAGCTTCCACAGTGCCCTCGCTGCTCTCTCACTCTTTGTCTCACCAAGGATTAAAGCAGGAAGCAGTCCTGCCATTTGATACCTAAATTCAGCTGAGTCCAACAAGCTGCAGCACAGGTGTTCCCCCTCTCCTTTGCCATGGTGAGAGAAGCCATCCTGGCTTCAGCAAGCTGGTTCAGTCAGCCTTGATTGCATATGCCTGGGCACACAACCCTTCATCCTTGTATAGCAAGTCTTGAAAGCACCATCAATAAACTTTACCAGCACCCTGCTCTGCTGCAGTTTAGAAGGCAGAAAGCATAGCCACCTCCTCAGAGTTTCTCATCCAAACATACACCTTCAGTTATCCAAGCTCCCACGTTAGTCAAACCAGAACCCTCAAGCTGCACTCACACACCTGGGAGAAGGCAATGGGGAACATCATGGTGTTTCTCTGACCATAACAACTATGTCACCAAATGAAAGGACACAACTAGATGCCTTCATTCATGTCTCTGCACTGTAACATTTTAAGCACCACATAAGATGCAGGAACACAAGCAGCCAAGACAGTCTGTGTGTACAGGTATAGTGTGATGAACAGGGTCCAAAGTGTTCCAGTCTAATTAACTGAAAATGCTTTGCAGTCAGGAGTGACTTCGGTGTGAGGAAAAAAAGGGGCTTGGTTTGCCAGTCACAGGTGGAATGCATCCACACCAGCCTTCACTGCAAGGAAGACTGGATCAGATTCAGCTTTTCTGTAGCTGTTGGATCTAACAAAAGTTAGAGCAATTCAACCTGGTTCAACATCCTGGAAGTGATGCAAATGCAGACTGTCATCTGAGAAGTGCTGGTTACACACCAGCTAACTTAGAGAAGGTATTTTTAGCATGTTTGTCCAGCTTCATCATTTCAAAAATAGCTGCGGCCCAGTCCATTGGTGCCCTTCTCAGGGATACTGGAACATCAGGAGACATTGAGGTCTTCAGGGACAGCACACCTCATCACTCTTAAGGGCCTATGTTTCTTCCAAGTCAGGTTCAAATCCGGACATAACAGACTGTCAAGTTTAAGATTCTACAATATAGAGTCCCCCAGAATCAGTTAGGGGGGGTGGTTTTTTCCTCAAAATTATCATCAGATCCCTTCAATTAGTTGATGCCTTGGTCATATCACCTATGGTCTGGTATCTTAGACCATGCAATTTTCTAGTAATTGTCACTTGCAGTAATATCATGTCCTTCACCATGAAAATTCTGGGTTTCACAAACAGTCCTGGCATGGATCAGGAAACATCTGAAGTGGGAAAGAAGTGGCAAAGAAAAATATAGCCAAAATTTATGTTAAAATACATGCTAAAATTAAACTGATTTTGAGAACACCAATGTGTATTTTACACAGACTCTGTTGCCAGAGTTTCTATTGCTTTTTCAGTCTTTTTCTTGAAGCACTAAAGAAAATAGATAGTTGGTGAAACGGAGCATAGAAGGGAAAAAGGAGCAATCTGACTGTGAACACGATGGTACAAATAGCTTGCTTCTTCACTGATTCTCCTCATGGAAAAAGTTGTGACTATAGGCATTAGTGTTTGAAAACAAGCTATCTCCACATGCTTCCCCTCCATGAGGGAAAGTGCCCAACCTGATGAAGTAACATGTAAACAATACAACATCAATGCCATTGCAGCTTTTCAGGGAAGAAACTGCAATGAAGTTTCATTGCCTTCTATCAACACATCCTGGAGTAGATAGTTTTTTCTTGTTGACATTGCAATAAATCACTCACTAGTCAGATTCCATCGGACATTGCATCAAAGTGGAAATCCTCACGGAACTGAACAGGGAGAGGGTGGTTCCAGACCAAAACCAATAGTCCTGTATAACTAATTACCTGTGACTATGTAATATAGCCTTTCTCTGCATCACGTCTACTCTGGTACAAAACTGACAGGTGCTATCAGTTTTTATATGCATACAGACAACTCTAGCTTCAAAGTTTAGAAAAAAAAGCAGTAGTTAAACATTCTTCAGCCAGAGGAATCACTACTCCATCTGACTTCAGTATCACCTACCAAAGAAGTTTCTTGCCCAGTAAAGTAGCCTCATCTGTTCTTTGGACAGGCCTAGTCCTCCAAAATAAAACAGAAATCACTTTTTGCAGTGTTGTCTATAAGCCTGGGTTCAGACACATACTACAAATCCCCACTGAGAAGTCAGTTCCACTCTACTACTACTACATCTGATGAATATTTGTTCTAATCCACCTACAAACTGCTTTACTAATGGAAGAAACCTATTCAGATATACAATTCTAAGATTAATTATTATTATTATGCCAAGTTGTAAAAGCAACAGTATTCATGCATAAATATGTATATAGCAACCTGAATGTAAAAAGCACCTCAGAAGTGCTCAACAGACCAGACAGGGCAGAAGACTGATCCCAGAGCATCAGAAGGTGCTCCTTCATCAGTAAGAGCAAAACACAAAATATCAGAGAAATCAGGTCCTGATGTCCAGAAGATTGTTCCAACTGCTCAGCAGCAAGGGGATGAGTGACACAGCCTCAGCTTATACGTTCAAGCACTGCTGATGCCCGCTTGAAGCCTGCATCAGGCTGGACAGCACACACTGCCTAAGCGTAACCACAGCGGGATGGGGCAGACAAAGGAGCCCCCAGTCCAAATGGGGGGCTGCTCACACAGATGAGGGGCAAACAGCTACAGTAAAGGTAAGTACAGTGCTCAGGAAAGCAGCATTGTGCCTCTTGCTGGAATTTGGTTCCCACATGGCAAAGACCACCAGAATAACCACAAAGGCCGGTGACCCTCAGAACAATTCATCATTGGAAGGCAGTTAAGAAGAAAGAGCAAAGGAAAGGCAAAACACCTTTTTAAAGGCATTGATGCTTCTGAGTATAAGCTCTTTCTGAAAGAGGCTATAAATATTAAAGATGCTAACAGTCCGTTACCCTTACAGTCTCGCTGAAAGATCTCTAGAGGTTTGGTGGTTTGGGTTGGTTTTTTGGGTGGGACAGGAGGGTATTCCTTTCTTGGGTTTTTATATATATATATAAAATATATATATATATATATAACATATATATATATAAATATATATATAACACACACACACAAAACCACAGCACTGGCTCCTTCACAACCAGCTTGGCACCACTGAAGTGTCATCTTGGAAGGCAGGACAGCAAAGCGACACAATAAAACCCGAACAGGTAAGCAGACCTCTCATACACCACACGTGTGAGGACAGCAAGGGCTTAAGCAGCAAAGTAAATCGAGCCTTCTCCACTTTACTTGCAAGCATGAGAGCTAGCAAAAGGGTCCAATTTTTGTTAATGCTGCTTGTATCGATCACAGCAGAAGTTACTGAAAGGCACCAAGGGAAGCACTGAACAATTCATCAGCTCTCCAGGGCAGATAGGACAGTGCTACCGACTTTGATCCTGCATTTCGCTCAGTATCATATAGCCCAGGCAGCCAGTGACAACAGAAATGGTGTTCACCAAAACAATGTATTTGATTTCCAGCTCACCAAGAAAGGATACTCTTACTGAGGCCCAGGTGCTTCAACACTATCTCCAAGGAGCACAACCAGATGTAGCAGACTCCAGGATGGCCTCTGTTTCACAAGTAGAAGCAAATCAAGCTGTAAGCTCTCTCTCCCTCATACTCGGTGTATGCAGCTTAGAAACATTTGGTCTTGCAAAGAAAGAGAGCACTGCTTTATTACAGCAGGCACTCAGTCTCAGTTCAACAGAAAGCACAACTGCCTGGTAAATTAAAAACTGAAGATCAGAACAGAATTATTTAGCAAGTGAACTTGTTACTAATAGAGTGCAAATGAGACAAGTTAGAGCGGTTACCCATTGACAGCGTGCATCTTACAAGCCTCACCTAGCTCTGCAGACAGCTTGCACCCAAGATGCCTGCTGATGTCTCCCAGACACAGAAGCAAACAGCAGAATGCAATCTCAAACTACAGAAATGAAGAGTCATTGGTCAAAATAGCAAGCAAACTGTAAAGCATGAAGGTGGAATCAAGAGTACTGAGAAACTACAGGGCTCCTCAGATCCAATGGAAAAAAAAACATGTTATTTTCTTCCTAAGTTGGTTTTCACCTTGAAAGCTAATTGTTGAAAGATAAAAGGTCACACTGCTTAATAGCATGAAATAGAGAAAGCAGTACACGCAGATAGTGTTTGACATGAGGTATTAATTACCTTTTTGACAGGGAATCTGTTTGTGCTGTGATGTATTACTCCTTGTATAGAACTACGGCTTGGGATCCACTCACAATAGGTGTCACCAGCATGTGGACAAGTCACTTTTACCTTTCTTTCCTTGATCACTGTGTACCACGTCTGATCAATTTTTAAACACAGCTGGCTTCTTGACACACAAACATAAACTCCTGTGTGGTTTTAAGTGATTAGTCAAAAAGCAACTGTTTGCTGTTTTGGTAACAGATTCAAGATACTCACACACAAGTCCTAGGTCGCCTTCAAGAATGAAGGAACTGTGTTCTTCATCAGTATTACCTAGTTATTAATTACATTTTCTTCCTACAAAACACTGCTTTAGCAGTTTACTTCAACAGACTCTTGCTTTGACTACCAAGGTAGCCAAATCTGCCTCTTGCAAGTGGAAGCAAAAGAAAAGGCAAGAGAAGACTGAAACCAAGAGATTAAAGTAACAGAAAGTTCATTATACTCAGGAGCTTCAATGGAAAGTTAAACAGGAAATGAGATTTAGACCATCCAAAAGGTTCTTGTATTTGGAATTAAGAATTCTAGGAATTATTAAACATTTCTGAAATTAGAAGCAGCATTGGGCAAGATCACACCAACACAAGGAAACTCCCAATACAAATGTTGGCAATTACTTTTCTAAGGACTCAAGTTTCACCTTGCACAATTTAAAATGAGAGCAGAAAAATACAAATTCTCACGTAGACACTGGCCCAACATTGGTAGATGCCAAACTTCACTCAGAAGAAGCTGAGCAAACACCTTATCAAAAGTTGCCATACAACACCCAGGTTCACCCCACAGCAGCTGGCCTACCCCTTCTGGAAATGCTGTTTCCTAAGACACAAACTAATTCTTCCAACTGGATACTTACAGCAGTGACAGGAAGCTTGGCCAGTGAAAACTGAACCTTCATATGCATAAAGGACAAGCACTAAACAGCACGGTGTCCATCTCTGTCCATCTGGGCAGCCTGCTTTGCAAACTAAAGAGGATGAATTGTTGCACCCTGTAATCAACTCACCAGAGCAGCAACAAATCCTATTTTGGATGCTTCATCAGAGCATTACCTTCAGATATTTAATATTATGTTATGGTTCATCATTGCCTTAACTAGGAAGTACCAGCACTGCATAAGCCTGAATTCAATCCTGAATTTGACCCAGGTTAATTGTTATTGCTGGCAGTCTGCTGGCTGTGTGGTAAAAGCCAGCTGACAACATGACAACAGCTTCTTACATGAATTGGTGTGAGGCAGAAACATCCAAGCCAAGGACTGAAGGCACAGAGACCCAGACTCTGCTTTTTCCACTGGAAGCCATCCCTACAGAACACTGCCCAAATGTGCCAGGGGAAGCCCGTGCTACCCTGCCAGTGCAGGACTCCTGGGTCAACAGCCTTCACCACAGCCTCCAAGCACATGCTTCCCCTCCAGATGTATTTTTACCTACTTCAAATGCCAAGTATCTGCATTTAAATGCATTTACTGCATTTATTTCTCAGCAATTATTTAAAATAAATGTTTATTTTTAATACATATATGACATTTTGTTAGGTACACTGGAAAATAAAGCCATTCCTGCATATGCAAAAATTAGGAATTAATGAGATCTGGCAATTATCTTGATGGAAAGAACGAAGTGACATAGTTGAATATACAGAGGTTTACTAAAGAAAAAAGGCTGCTCTAGTAGTTAAAAAACAAACGAAATTGCTTCTTATTGATTTTAATTTAGGTTGAAACACTAGCTGTCTCTCCAACAAAGCCAGAAATGGCAACAACTATAAATGAGTACAAGATGCGATAAGATAGACAGATTCTTAAGCAATCTAGTATAGAGATGACCTCCAGTTTAGACAGTAGTTAAAATATGATATCATATATATGGATCAATAAGTAAGTTTGCATTTGTCTCAGCTCCAAAACCTGGAGAGCTTCACATCATTATTTTTTTTGTTTCTATAAAACGTTGTCCAATTAAGCTCTACTGTTGTGGGTTTTTTTCCTTACAGATCCTCTAGATTCTAATTTACAAATAAAATCAAGAGAAGCAATTAAATGTTAAGTACTATCAGCATGTTTCCCCAAGTGATGCACATGTGCAACAGAATAGAAGTAGTCCAATCTTGATAGAGAAGGCCAGGTTACAAATTGAAATACATTTGTATTACCATTACTCGCAGGCTTCAGGCTCTAGCAAGTAATAACGTGGGGCATCATGGTCCCCTTCTGTGCACAGCAAAGGCTCTTTGACCACGAGTCTCTCATAGGCTGCAGCAGCTGCAGATACTCTTTACTCCTCCAGTCTCCAGGACAAGCATGGACATGAAGCTGGGGCAACCAGGAGCCTGGGGTGCACAAGAGTATGTGCAGCACAGAACAAGGCTGGAAGGGACTTCTGGTGATGGCCATTCAGTCCATCACTTTAAAAGCTAGTTAAAACCTTCCTGGCAGGCTGCCTGGTCACTCCTCTCTAATCTCCAGGGCCTGCCTGCCTCATATTGCACTCTGTCCTCCTGAAGCACACAAGAATTATCACTATTGATTATTTTTATGATCATTTCCACATGCCAGAACTTGATCCAATATTAGCTGATAGGTATGGATAAGGTCTTCCCAATGGTCTTCGAAGGTTCCTATATTTGGAAGATCAGAGTCCCTCTCTACTTTAGTCATAAGAATCTCTCTACTTTCTCAACTACATTCAGACAGCAGCCTCTTCCCAGACAGGATTATTATTAGCTGGGGAAGAAGGGCCTTGTTTTCCTCATTTGATGCATGGTGCAATTTTCCCAAAACATCCAAAGAGCACCCAAGGGAGGCCACCTTAACAGACAGAGCCATATGAGGACACTATAACAAACACTTTCTACCAAAACCAGCAGCATGAATTAATGGTAACAGGGTGAGGGAATGGATGGAAGAACTACCACCACCTTCCTAAGAAATCTCTTGACTCCCTGAGCTTACACCCAAACTGTAATCCCCACTCCAAGTTTCCAAGGAAGCTCTACTGCTAGGCTCATCAGTCCTGTCACCAAGGGTGATAATGTGACCAGCAGGTCACAGCCATGTTCTGGATCTGTGTGAAGCTTTTGGTTTGCAATGCTTAGCAGAAGCCAAACCCCAAGACACCCGTTTTAGATAACTCCACAACAGGTACCTGGACTGTTACAGGATGCACTGACTACTACTCCCTTAAGAGTAGTTGGGTCAAAAAAAAGAAACAAAACCAGAACAAAAGATGTATCTAAGACACTAGGATTGCAGTGCTTAAGTAAAAGAGCGCTGCCTTCCTTTCTGTTCCTAAAATTGCCATTGTAGCCATATTCAAGTCATGAAAAACAGGAGATCCATTCAAGGAGTTTATTTTAGTAAAATTAAAACCCCTAAGAACTAGTGATCCAGGCCATATCCACTGACTATTTTGTTCAGCACTGACTCCAATAGCAATCTAGAAGTCATACTAGGCAAACAATCAACACGAGCTTTCTTGCTGTGGCAGAAAAATAAGCCAGTGAAAATCCTTGGACAAACAGAAAGGGCAAAAGCATCGCCCCTGTATATGATATGACTAAGACCAGTGTTCAGTTCTGATGTGCACCTTTCCAAAAATAAATTGAGGGAAAAAAGAACTGGAGAAAAGGCAAAAAAATACTACAAAATTATCAGAGGACTGGATAAAATCTAATAGTAAAAGGCTTGTGGAGTTCAGGTCACTGAGTTAATCAGGACATTGTGACATAGTTTTATTGTAACATATAAATACTTTCATGGTAACAAAAGATCAGAGGGCTATTTAAACTAGTAGAAAAAAGTGAAACATACAAGACAGTTGTTAAAGTGTAGTTTTGCAGCTTGAGCTTCACAGGTAAGGTGAGTAATTCAAACTGCCATTTTTTTCATGATTTATTTTAGTAACTACTTTAGTCAAAGACAAGAATTTTGTTATCACTTCAAAATGGGCATCAATCAAATAATTGATTTTTTTAAAAAACCTGATAGCTGTTAAAAAAAAAAAAACCCTCACAAATTCCACAGCAACACTCAGATTTGGTCAACAAAAACCGTGGTACAACCAAGCAGAGCGATTCCAAGGACTGGCTCACACAACAGGTGTCCCTTCAGAAAGCCAAGAACTTAACATGAGGAGTAGACACCTCTGCTTCACAAGCAGAATCAGACAAAGAGGTGGCTTTGCATTTCACCATGCAGTAGAAGAAAAGCCCTCTAAGAAGTATTAAGACAGTATTGTAACCTTGTACCTTTCTCACAAAACCAGCCTATGGAAATACCAACATGCAGAGTTGTTCTGCAAAATCATGCCGTGATGAGGGTTATGGTGCAAATTCTCACCTGATGAAAGCTGCCACAGAAACAGTGGCATCAGTCCTGCTAAGACAATTTGCAGCAGCTGAGGACCTGCCATTATGCCAAGATAAAACATTATAAACTTGCACAGGTTTACATAGATAACAATGAATTAATTCACAGTAAACAAGAGAGAAGCACTTTACAATGCATAAACAATGTAGTAAGAAACAGTTTAAAAAGTCACAGTTTCTGAAACTGCTGTTACTGAGCCCATACTTGTAACACTTACTTAAATAGCTAAAACTGCACAAAGGTGTTGCTTTGGAACACAAACAGCTATACAGAAGCCATATAATCTGATGCAAAGCCCTTGGGCAAAGAAGAAAGGAAAAAATAAACAACTAATTTTAGAACCTGAACACTCCATTAGCAATTCTCACCAATTAAAATATGATGCAACTGCTGTCAACAGGCAAATTTTAGTTGTATTTTAAGCATGGATTTAAATACAAAATACACAAGCTACTGCACTGGAAGAATAACAAGTAAATTAGTTACAAGGAGCATAGAGGCCAACAAGAAGAAACATTCCACTGGTCCTCTCTGCCTACCTACTAAATAAATGCAACCTTAAAGCGATGGTCATGGAGCACCATGCCTCAGTTCTACTTTGACTGCAGTAAATCTATACCATAATCTCCAGGAGTTTGAAAGCACCTTAGGAATCAAAATACCTATGAAAGTCTATTGAAAATGTAATCCTTAAACTCACTTGTGAGATCTGGTCTTAATTATTTGAAAACTGCTAGGTATCTTCATTTTCTCAACGTGGGGTTTCCAGGAGTTTGAGGGTAAAGGGGATGGATGGACATAACAGCCTCATGCTGAGGCCAGCTAAACCAAAGCTTGTATAAACATCCATCCATCCAGAAAATTACTAAACTTTCTCTTACAAAACCAAACAAAACCTCTTAGCCAAGACTTATCAGAGATGTGTATCACTAGCTTTGCTGCCTCCCAAGATACAAAAGGAGTTATTTTAAAATCCAGAAAGAAACGAGGGGAAGAGATGTATCAGGAGAGCACCTCTAAGCACACCAAACTGACACCAAGGCAGGCATCAGTCCTCAGTGGTGCAGGGGTTACATCATGACATCCTTGTTTTTAAAAACAGAATGAGACCCAAACAATACTTGCTGACTGTTTAGGATCAACAAGGGTCAGGACAGAACTGTTTCTATTTACCTCTGCAGTAGAAAAATGGCTTATCCAGTGCATTGGCAGGAGTGGTTTTACCTTCATATCCTGCTTATTCAGTGCTCACTGCTTGCTACAGGGAAGTTTCTCTTCCACTCTGGGAGAACTAACACTGCTTCTCAACCAGTCTGGTAAACTGACCAAGAAACTCCAGGCCTAAAATTTCAGATTGCTAGAACCATAATCAGTGCTGTAGATGCTTTTATAGGAGTAAGGAAAAGGCACTGCTTTGATTAAAGGAAGTATGATAGCGTTTTATACGTCCCTCACAAGCCTCCTGCAAGGACAGAAGATTGAAAGACTCAAGTGTGGGAAAAGTGAACAAGCGTCCGCTCTGCCTGCGAGGAGTTATCAGTTAGCTTTCCTTTACTGTCAGCACAACAAACTGACTCCCAACAGAAGAACTTTAACAGCACTCTGTCAGGGAGACAGGCACATTTTATTTAAAAAAAAAAAAAAAACAAAAAAAAACAGCTGCCACAAGACCAAATACCATTCCACATTTCGCTCCTAAATACCAATGCAGCTCTTCAGGGCTCAAGGTCTCATTCATTACATATCTGCAAGCAGAGAAAAGGATTTTTCAAAGCAGCTTTCCTAAGCTAAGCATCCAAGTCTCAAAACACCTAGATTTTCTTTCGAAAGGCCTCCATGCTATGAATGCAAAGTCCCTCAAAGCAGGCACTGGCCCAAGATAAACATATTCAGGCATCACTGCAGAATTTATGCTTAGAAAATCTGCAACACCCACGTCAATTGAGATTTTATGTGTCAGTACTGCTGGCAGGTGCATGATGTGGTCAAGTTTTAAGTTCTAGAAAATGGTTCATCATTATTCAAATGACTTGATAATTAAAAACGCTGGTACTTCAACTCCCAAGCAAACTTGGGAGATGCATAATAAAACCACATTAAAAAAAAACAAGGCCATGTAGTAACTGATTTTACTTTAACCATAGTTCACTTGCAGACTAATTCACACTGCCGTAAGGTGAGCCCATTTAGCGTAATGAAGTCATATCTTACAGTGATTGCGCGAACTCTTTTGTTTCCTTACTGCACTGTGTCCTCCCTCCTCCTCTGGGGAGCTGGGGAGTTCAGTCACTGTTTCCTTCAGCATCCTCTTAACACCACTAGCAGTCAGAGAAAAGAAAAAAATGAGACAAGAACAGCAAAACCCACAGAGCATTGCAGTATCTCCACTCCACTGCTGTCTACAGCCTGCACCCTCATTCTTCTGCTCCCTTTCTGGGTGGGAAATGCTCTGCTTAGGCTACAACGTGACAGCTCAAGGCACAAACCAGGACTCCACTGGCAGCTATGCCGCAACAAGGCACTGGAAGGCCAGCACTTGTAGACATGACCCATGTAGCCCTGATACACCTAGAACACCTGTCCTTACTAACCAGAAGCAGGGCAAGATACTTTGGAGAGCTCTATCACATGGCAGGAGCACTAAGAAAGCAGCCAACCTGACTTGCCGCAGGGCAAGTAGTGTAGCATGCTATCTGTACCCTGCAACATGGGTAACAAGACCATCAGCACAACCACAGGTTATTGGGCAATGGAAAAAGTTTAGAGCAACCCAGGGATCATTTTCCTGGGTTTTTCAGGCTGGGGTGGTGGTGGTGGTTATTCCCTGTTTCTTTGCTTTCTAAATATTTACTAACATATAAGTGTGAATACTAGGTGCTTTCATCAAAAGTTACTCTCTAGTTGGGTATCTCCAGTCGGCAACAGCTGGGGTTCTTCTGCTTAGTATGGAGTGTACATTAATTTGTACCTTCCTTCTCTGCTTTGCTTTGAGCCCCCACACAGCTCTACAGAGCTGATACAAGGCAATCCTTCAGGGAAGTAACCCTGGCAATTGGCGAAGTCACATTTCTGTCAACCTGGTGCACAAGACACAGGTCCACAATTTCCACTCGTAAGCAACACTGTGAGGAGTTTACCTCATGTAGAAGGGAAAACATTGTAAGGATATTTAGGCATCTAATGCAGCAAGCAGTCCCCATAACCCCATAAATTAACCCACTTGGTGCATATTGACATTCTCTGACAGCTCTGTAACTTTTAAGAACATTCTTCTCTACTGATGAGCTTTCATTTCCCAAAATACTTTAAAAATGTTGATTAGAGTTAAAGTTTTATGGCACATAGATACAAGTAATTACAATTTTGTCAGAGCAACTCCAATTTTTAGAAATGGAAGCATAGTAACTTAAGCAAACAAAATTTAGTCTCATTTTTTTCACAATTTCTCAGATTAAAGTTATATATTAGCTAAAGTACAGCATTATTGCTATACCCTTAGGCTTCAGAGCACATCATGCCACATGTTCATTTGGCTGCTAAGAAGCAGCAACCAAATGATTAGCATTTTTTCCAAGGACAGCTGAGATTAATAGTTTGAAGTCATTTCTTTAATTTAACCATGAAACTTGAACATTGAAATTAAAGTCAACGTTAATAACATTTTATTTCAGAAAACTAAGTCTGTTAGTCCTCAAGTACTGATCATAAGATGGATAGAGTCCTCACTGTTATCTGTCTTGTCTGTAATTGGAAACAAACCCCAACTATTAAACTTGCCTAACTTGATAACAGCATAGCTTTAACACAGTGCACATACGTAACTCCACACAAATCTTGTCCCTGCAGAGACCCAGAAACCTGGAGTGAAACCACCACCGTACTGAAGTCAGTAGTGTCTTCTGGTGGTCTTTATGGTACCAAGCAGGACTGTCCAGCAGAGGTTCCTGATGCAGGAGGGACAGATGAATGACATGACATCTCTGTGCTGGACTCTCAGAAGTTCCTTGCTGCTCTGACCAAAATAAGCATTTTCTGAAGACGATCAAAACCCCTTTTATCCCCATTTCCTAGGGAAAAAAAGGAGAAAAGACAGGGGACAAGGAATCCTAATTCATACAAAGGTCCTTCTCCCTCTTCCAAGCAGAGCGAGCCTGAAGATAGGCTTTTTAGACATTGCAAACACCCCAACATGACTGAGGGAATTCCAGTTACTCAACCTGTGTTCCTTTCTTTTTTGGATATACTCAAATCCCTTCCTTCCACAATACCTCTCCCTGACTTAGAAAGGAAGGGAGCCTCTTACTCATAGTTGAGGACTCTTGAAAGCTGTGTACTCGCTCTGTTAACCAGGAATTGGCTCCTGTACACCTGGTAACAGAGAGCAAATCTCTCCCTTGAGTTTTGCCCCCAGAAGCACACCAGCAAGCTCAGCTCTTACAGCCTGGGAAGACTCATTTGACGTTCTTTATCTGCAAGGACTCCACTAGCAACTTCCCATAACATAAAACATATTTTCAAAAGGCACAGAAAGTAAGGGATAATTAAAATGTAAGAAGTGTCATCTTCATAAAAACCGCAGGACTAAATAAAGTCTTGGAGGGCCCTCTCCTGTACGTTCCGTATTTCTCTACGTGCACAACACACCTTCCTCTCTCAACTCTTTAACAAACAAAGCTGGTCTTCTCTATGCCTTTAAAATTATCTGAAGTAGCATTTGATTAATTAATATGGAAAAGCTCCTAGTATATTTTTTCTCCTCCAAGCAGAAGACAGTTACACGCAAAATTAACTCTCAATTCAGAACTACAAGGGCTCAAAATCCAAAACGCATTTGCAGGCAGTTACCAGGTCAGCAACAATTTGATCCATTACCAGAGTCAATCTAAATTTAAGAAAATCACTTTCATTTATGCATCTAGTCTAAAAAAAGTTAACAATTGTCACTCCTCAGATGACAAGATTGTCACAGCAACAGAACTGCGCAGATGCGTACTTTTTCCTTTACTAAAAAAATATTTATACTCTCTTGGATAAAATTTTCTCACTGAGAAAATACATAGTAAGGATATTGCAGTAATGTTAATATTTATGTCTTGCTGATTTTTGGTACTGTGAATTTAGATTAATGAGCAAACAGACCCTATGGAAACAACCTCTCTTACCTTGTCTTTCTTTGATTTATTAAGCAACACAATCACCAGTGACAAGCCCACAGAGAAATGCACTAAACTTAACACTTCAGAGCAAAACTGAACCCACATTATTTTTTTGTGCAGGAATGACTCCTTCCTCTTACTGCAACCGAAGGAACACCAGCAAAAATATCTACTTACACAGTGAAAACCTATTACAGTCCTCCTAACAAAGGAATACCGCAAAGACTTATTTTTCTACATGGTTCATTTATTGTTGCTGAACAAAGAAAACAAAATAGCCTTTATGTTTCTTCACAAAGTAAAGTGATTTGCAGGGGAGAAAATAAACAGTGACCTCTCTTTCATTTAAAGAGAGCTAGATATGAAACAGAGGGAAGAAAGATGCTTGTAAATTAACATGTAAAATAACAAATACCTTAATTCTCTAATCCTCTCTAGAAAATGCAGTGAAAAGGTACTGAAATGTTTGCAGTAGGTACTAAACGGTTAATATTTGGCCGGGATTCCCCACCAACACAAATTCCGATGATTTGCCATTGGATGCTGTCAGCACCAATGTCCTGTTATAGTCCGCTGAGATCCTCCCTGCAGCTTTCCTGCCTGGGGCATCTCTGATGTACCGATCAGAGTCTGGAGCGTCCCTGTTTATCACCACGTTTTGCTTACCACCCCCTTGCACCCACGCACACCAGGTAATGCTGCTTTTCAGAACAAGGTATAAAAGAGTAGGCAAGTCACTGAAGTCTAACACGGTACCGCTGCACAAGAACTGAAGGCACAAAAGCCCTTCTGGAAATTAGTTTGCTTTCCAAGCAAGCAAACCTCCAGCCCTGAAACATCCCTAAGTATTACACAGCTGTTTTAGGGCTTCTAGCTTTAGAGCCTTTACACACAGCAAATGTCCACGGACCTATTACTCTCTGCTTGCATTGGCCTTTACATTCAAACCATAATGCTAATGTTATCTGGTTCAAACACCACTGATCTAAATCAGCCAGTCGTACAATGCTGTCATATTAAACCTACATCATAGCTTGTTTTCCTGAAGCGTTCATGGAGCCTGCCTTCTAGATGTAATTACTGTACAATATATATCAGAACCAGAGAGAAAGGCTTCACTCTGAGGGCTGAAATTGAGAAGAAATCAATACAAAGAAGATAAATGTTTCTTCAAGAGCTGCAGAGGTATTAACCCTCTCTCCAACTTACTTTCTTTTTGCTTCAAATCATGTTACCATGCGAGAAGCTGCTGGAAGGACTGGGATAGGTCTATCAGCTTCTCTCTGTGTTTGCGGTCAGGAAAAAAAAAAAGAAGTGGATTTGGGGAAAAAAAGGGAAGGAGAAAAAAAAAAGGGAGAGAGAAGTGGCTGTGCCTATAAAGATTCCAGAATTTACTTCTTTCTTCTCACACTTGCACACCTGGAAGCAGCCGACGACCCGGGCTGCATCAGGAGCGCACAGAAGGGACCGGGGGCGCCGCCGGGTGGGGACCCCTCAGGGGACGGGCGGGGAGGGGGTCTCGCCCCGCCAGGGCCACTCACATCGCACCCACCCCACCTAGGTCACCAATGCACGCCCCCACCCCCCGCCCCATCACTGCCGGGGAGGGGGGTAAGGACGCCCAGGACAAAGCAGACAAGCCACGCCGGGGGCGTGCGGGGATGCTGCGGCGGGAGATCCCCCAGCCGCTGCCGCGGGGCGGGGGAGGCACGGCCGGAGCGAACGCGGCCGTGCCTCGGGGCAGGCGGGTCCGCGCCGCGCGCCCGCGGAGGGGCGGAGGGCAGCGCGCGGCCCCGCGGGGGCGCCGGCGGCGCGAGAGCGCCCCTCGTGGGAAGCCGGGGCGCTGCGGAGGCGGCGGGAGCCGGAGCCCCGCGCGGGCGCCGCAAGTTCCCCCGGGCCGGGGGCGCTCCCCGGGGCGGGGGGGGGGGGGGGGGGGGCGGAAGGGGGGACGCGGGTCCCGCGGCGGGGCGCGGAGAGCGCCCACGCGGCCCCATCATACGCGGCCGCTGCATTTCGGTGGGGGGCGTGGAGGGATGCACAGGCACAAGTCATGGGGTGCTAGGGGAGGAGGGGGGGTGGAAAGCACGGCGGGAGCCCGGTGTCCCCCGCCCGCATAACCCCGCTCCCGCGGGTGGGTGTGGGGGTGCTCGCACAGAGCCAGCCCCGGGCGCGGAGCGGGCGCGCAGCCCCGCGCCCCGCTGCTCTGCCAAGGTCAGCGCGCCGGCACGGCGAGACACCCACCGCGAACACGAGTGGGGTGGGGAGAGCGGGCAGCCGCGCACAACTAAGTTTTTGGCGGGGGACGAGGGACTGCAGCAAGGGGTCGGGGCGCGGAGTCACGGTCCTCTCGGGGCGGCGGGCGGCAGTCCCGCAGCACAAAGGGAGCCCCCCCAGGCAGCCCCACGAAAGAAGCGCAGCGCACAACGAACCCCTCCGCCCGCCCCACGCCGTCGAGCGCTGCAATGCACCGGAGAGAGGGGATACCGCGCTGGGAGCGCGGATCCGAGACCGTGCACGGCCCCACTCGCGGGCAGCACTGCCCGCAGCCGCGAGGGTGCTGCGGAGCCGGGAGAAACCCCACGGTGGGGCCACCCATATAAAGCGGCCCCCGGAGCATCCTCCGCACTCCCGGGCACCCCACGGAGGTCGCGGACATGTGTGGCGGAGGCACCGGGAGCCCCCCCTCCCCAAGCCCAACCGCCGAGCTCACTCACCGGGGAAGCACACCACATCATGGAGCACGGAGCTGGTGATTTTCAAGAAAAAGATCCACCAACACGGTTGCAGTAGCCTCCGCATGTCCAAAGCCGCACATCGAAAGGGGAGAGGGGCTAAAAGAATTAACGCACAGGGGGGGAAAAAAGAATTAAAAAAAAGAAAAAAGAAAAAAAAGAAAAAAAGGGGGGGAAAAAGGAAGAAAAAAAAAAAACTTGTTGAAAATAAGTTTCTCCCCGCACCCCTCTTCCTGCGGGGGAAAGCGGGGGGCTCCCGCTCGCCTCCTCAACGCGGGGAAAACCCCACAACCGCGGGGCAGCGGGAGGACACAGAGAACGCGCCGGCGGGGCGCGGGGACCCCCCGCGCGGCGGGGCGCGGGGCGGCGCGGCTCAGGCGGGCAGCGGCGGCGGGGCGCGCGGCATGCCGCGGACGGGGCGCTCAGAGCCGCCTCCGCGCACGGGCGGGCGGGCGGCGGTCAGCCGGGGCCCCGGCGCGCTCCATCCTGCCGTACAGGAAGTGGCGGGCGAGCCCGGATCCTGGCGGAGACTTTAAAGCGGGGCGAGGGAGAGGGAGCGCGGCGGCGAGGCGAGGCGAGGCGAGGCGGCGGCGCGCCGGGCGCCCCGGCTGCGCGCCCCCGCCGCCCTTAAAGTGGCCGCGGCGGCGGGAGCGCGAGGGCGCGCGCCGCGGGGCCCCGCTCGTGTGCACGCACCGGCACCGCTGCCTCGCGCCCCACCGCGCCCCGCGCAATCTCCGCGCGCTCTCCGCGGAGCGGCGGCGCCGCCCGCCTCTCTGCCTGCGGAGTGTGTGCTGGGGGAGGAGAGAGGGAAGGAGGATGAGGGGGGCGCCGCCGGCAGCGCCGGGTTTCGGGGAGAAGCGTGTGGCTGAGCGGAGGAATCCCGCCGCTCTCGCAGCCCGGGCTTCGCGCTCCTGCCCGAGCGGTGCCGGTCTGAAGTTCCTTGTGGCGTTATGCCGCCCTCCGCGCCCGCTGCAGGGGCTTGGGGTTGGGTGTCCCCATGCCAGCCCCCTCCCCAGCTGTGTGCATCATTCTGTGTGGTGCCAGAGGTGCCCCCCTCCCCAAATCATACAGTTCCCCTCCCTCCCCTTCCGTACTGTGCATCACCCTGCTTATTGCCAGAGGTCCCCACAAAACCAGGCAGCTTAATCTTAATGCTGTGCTGCGTATGGCCGGAAATTCTTACCAAAATCATACCGGGCTTTTTCCTCCCCCCAGTGCTGTGCATCGTTCTGGGTATTGCTCGAGGCCCCCCACAAAACCGTGCAGGTTTTTTTTTTCCCCTCCCATATTGTAGTGTCTGCTTCCCCCTCCCAATCACATTCTGGGTATTGCCAGAGGTCCCCCACAAAACTGCTGGTTTCCCCCCAGTATCATGCACTATACTCTGCATTTCCAGAAAACCCCTCAAAGTGAGGTAGTTGCCTGACATTTTTGCAGAGTCAGGTGAAGTGTGTGTCCCAAGGCACGCTGCATCCCAATCCTGATCCACAGCCCCCCCTCGGCAGCACTTTCCCAGTGATTGATAACTTTGCACAGGAAACAGAAACAAAAAATGGTGTGAATTCAGGATGAAGGGATGGCTGCTTGCAGTTGGCATTTCCTGGCGGTGCTGTGGTCTGCTGAAGCTTAAATTTCATTCAGAAGTATTTTTTGTCTGTTTCTTTGGTAATTGTTTCCATTACAGGGATACTGTTTCAGCAGGGAAAGGGTTTGGCAGGGGTTTATCAGTGTGTGCTGTGCTCAGCTCTGGTTCTGTCATTTGCTGTGACCATCTCCTCTTTGCTTACCTGCAAACCTTCCCCATCTGCGGTGCTTCCAGAGGAGAGGAGATGGGCAGTAGGAGGAGGAACAGAGTAGGAAAATTCAGAAGTCATGTTTGTTCAGTGGAATGGCAGTGATTTTCCCTCCCGCTGCCTCAATGTAGGGAACACTGGAGCAGAGCCCTGGGAGCTGGGGTACTCACCACTGCTGAGCTCTGACTTTTCTGGAAGAGGCTGTGGCTTCGTGTCCATCCAGGTTTATCCCCCACAGCACAGGATGCCAAATCAGTGGATTATGCTGCAGCCAAAGAGCCACTAATTAGGAGGCGTTGTGTTTTCATATGCTTTCCTTTGACCTTCTCTCCACATCCCAGGTTGTGCTTGCCAAAAATTACAGTTGGAGGTTAAAAGTGCAGCCCTTACTAGGCAAAACTGTTTACCCCAGTAGGGATTTCACCAGTGTAAGGATTTAAGGACCTGATTAGATGTTCTCTGCCCTTGAGGGTACCACCCTGTGGGGTGTGCAAAGAGTGGAGAAGGTGCTTGCGTAGGGATTTATCTAAAACAAAACAAAAAATATGTGGGCCCTGAAGAAAGTACTTATCCAACTTATTGTTCATTAAATCATTTCCCAAA
Source organism: Porphyrio hochstetteri (assembly GCA_020800305.1). Taxonomy (NCBI): domain Eukaryota; kingdom Metazoa; phylum Chordata; class Aves; order Gruiformes; family Rallidae; genus Porphyrio; species Porphyrio hochstetteri. The sequence goes on along the minus strand of CM036916.1, from coordinate 9,570,733 downwards.
ACAGGTGGGGTTTGGAGGTTGGTTTCAACTCTCATAAAAAACAAAGATAAAATTTTAAGAGCTAAATTTCCCTGAATTTTTTGTTCCTATGAAAACCAATAAACAAATCCCCACCTGCCTTGACCTTTCGGATTCTGCAGTGGCATCTGTGTTCAGTTACTTATTGAATTGCTCCAGAAAAACCTGCAAAATATTCCCCTTTCAGCAATTGATTCCTAACTTTACCGATCCAGTGCAACAGATAGGCAGGCAGGTTCTCCTTCAGAACCGACACTTGGCTCAAATGATGGCTTCCTGCTATTGTAAGAGGCAGCCTTAAAGGATGTTTCAACAGGTCTCGTTACATGAGAAAAGTTATTAAACACTACTGCAGTCTCACAAAAGAAGAATAAAAGTATTGGATTTTTTTTCAAAGAGCAGTTACCATCAGGATTTTTCTCACTTATTCAAAATCCTTTGCAAGAGCTGTTAGTTACAACATTTTATATTTAAAATACATTTTAATTTTAGTTTAGGGTTTCTTATCCTGGAAAATAACAAATCTGAAACTGCCCCCATATCTCAGAAATGCAGGAATTCTACATTTTTGATCCTCAGAGCAAAAGTGCAAGATATAAAATACATAAGCAGAATACTGTCTCCTGAGGAGCACAGATGACTTCAGACGTCTATAAACTGCTAAGGAAGATTTTACAATGGCAGTGCTCCCATCAAACCCCAGAAGTGTTCGGGCTGGAGATTCACAGCAGTCCCCTCAGCTCTGAACTTCTAAAACCAACCGTGTAACACTCCAGTGTCGGCACAGACGGCTTGGTTCCACGTGCTGTGGTACAACGTGTGCAGTGACCCACTTTTCCTGGAGTGGCAAGTCAATCACGGCATCGTCACACATCAGTTTGGGAGCTGCAGTGGCAGAAGTGGCTTTGTTTCACATTAGCAGTTTGGGTGGGCAGAGAAATGGAAAGCTGTATGATGGAGATCCAGAGAACAAAATTAAGCACGGTTAAATGAGAATCCATTTCCTGCAGTATCTCTTTGCCTGCGGCGCACTGTCTATCAACAATACACAGGTACAAATTGGCCTGGAGATGTATCTTTAGCTATCCAAACAGAGAAAACTGCATTAGCAGCATGCTGCTCTGCCGGACTGGTGCCATGTGACTGAGGAGCACGTACATTAGATAGGATGTCTGATTCCTTCCCAATGCCTGAAGTACTGTGGTGCCATGAAAATAACTGCTACTGTATGAAGAGATTGTGGAGGGACATTATAATACAGTGCAGTTAAACCGGATTGATGGGTGTTCTGCAAATCCTGCAATATTTACTGTTAAACATGGTGGGTGCTGTCAAGGTGAAAGGAATGGGATCAGCATCTCTGCTTTGCATGGAACAGTGAATAAAAGATAACTTTTATCTTTTTTTCCCTCCTGTTTGAACAGGTAATATTTTTTATGCTGCCTTCGTCAACATATGGGCATCACTCCTGGGAGAGAAATGAAAGTCTGTTAATTTATTTGATCAGACATGAGGAATAATAGAAAACTGAAACGGAGACTTGCATTTGTCATATGTTTGAATTAGTGGAAAGCTGAAGAAAGCAGAAAAATACTGCAAGAAGTTTGAAGATGAGAGGGTTTATTGAATTAGAAAAATATTAATAGCATTAATCATTTCCTAAACAGGCTTCTTAACATCTATAATGACTATATAAAGGATTGGGGAAATAAAAATCAAAGAAAAAAATCGGATATAGAAAGTTACACTTCTTTGTATTTGGAATGAAAGGGATGAGTTTTCACTGATTTACATCCAGGCAGCCTCACAGGAATAGTTAAGCTGTGGGGAAAATACCAGATGAGGATCTAGCCCTGAAAAGACAAATCAACGGGAAGTACCGGAGAAACAGCTACAGTTCAGATTATAAGTAATGCGAGGCATAAACGTCCAGGTTAATTCGGCAGCCCTAGTTCCTCTCTGGCTTCATATAGACAGGGGGAAAAAAAGAAAAAGATGCTGAACTTGGAGTTTCATAAATTATATTATTGCAGAGTTACTTTCTTAGAGCCTCAGGACAGATGCATTCTTCTCAGGGTATGCTGTGAGGCTTGGAAGTCTTAACAAGAATCAGCATCCAAGAACCCTCTGAGAACCAGGGGTGGAGGGAAGCAAAGTAGCTGTGAGGCAAAAAGAAGAGGGTTTTATTTCAATATTGTCATAGCAATAAGCTGTGTTGTTTGATTTATGAAGACATAAAAATAGATTAACCTGGAGAGTCAGGTAAAGCAAAATGTATGAAGAATGTTATTGGGAGATGGAAACTCTAGGTAAAGACATGTGGTGCAGGTCAGAGATTGCTCCAAGTATTATCAGGCTGCACATCTGTAGCACTACCAGCAGTAATCAAATGAGGGTATCTGAGCACTGACTTGAGTGATGCTCCAAGACGTCCTGGCTGGGCAGTGTCCCACAAGGTTTTGCACAAGCTTCTTTTGGAAGACCAATACATTTATTTTCTTGTGATCTATAAAAGGAACCTCCACCTTAGGGTACCCTTAGGCTAAATCATTCAGAACAGACACTTGGTCACATGCTGAAATACCTACTTGAAAGATTCATCTTGATCTTCAAGTCATACAGCTCTTTTGTCTCCTGAAATGGCCTCAAAATGACTGTGTTCTGTAAAAGTGTGTGTTAGTAACGGGAGCGGTGGAGGGTCAGACTGATCAGCAATGAGTTTCTCTCTTTCAAAGGCAACTGTAGTTCAGAGTCCCGTGGTATGACCTTGCTAGGGCTGTAAGCGTGTGTTTAATTCACAAATCCTCTATTGTTAAAAGAAAAGAAGAAAAAAAATCTATTATCAGTGTAGCAGTGAGCAGAGTGAGCATGTTAATGACTGAAGCTGCGGGATGAGCATGGAAGACCCAGCTTACTGTCCTGTTTGTCTCTTAACCACATAAGTAGCTCGCCAGGAATACACTGCCTTTGAAGAATTTAAGGCAGAAACTAATGAGACAACAGACTTAGAAACCTTCATTGTTGGTGAAAAACAATATTTCTAGGTTTCAATAATATTTGAATTCAACGTATGTCTTGGGAACATCGGTTGCAGAAAAGCGAAAATCCTTTTTACCAGGAAGGCTCTATCCAGCCTCGATGTCTTTAACACTATCATGCTGCTTGCCAGTGAGATAACTGCAACTGTCAGGTTTTTTTTACACAGTAAAGTTGACTCAAGGACAGGCAGGGTTTGCAGGCAGCATGAACTCAGGCTGAATATAAGCTGCTGTAAGGAACAGCATGGGTGCAGTGTGCCGGACCTAGACATATTATAGACACAGTTAATATCCACAATCTTCTTGTCTCTAATAAGCTCGAGTTCCAGACCCCTTGTCTTCCAGAGTATTCCAGACAGCCAGTATCACAGTGGGATATCTACTCTTTTAAAGGCTTTATGCATTACAACCAAAACATCAGTCTCCATCCTTTCCCCTATAAGTAAATTGGTGAGAATGAATACATTTATTGAAGGTAGAATTTCTGCTGTTCCTTTCCCCCTCTTCCATTTCCCTGCTGTATTTTCTCAAAGGCACTAGTGCAACAGGCTCCTGCCTTCCTGCGTGGATGTCAGACAGATGTGTCAGAACCTACCTGTGATGGGTAAAGTCACGGGTGTGCAATGGTCCCAAGGGGGAGAGGCAGTAATGGCTCTGTAACAAGACATGACCTTCTAATATAAACCCATCGCAAATGGTGTCCAACGCCAGACCTCTGAAATTGTTCGACAATGAAAACCAATCAAGCAGACTGAAAAAAATTCTTTACTAGGCAATCCCAGGAGAGAACTTTAAGGAAAAAAAAAATAATCTGTTCTATAAATGGTAGAACCAGTCTCCAAATCTGTTTAAGGAAAGAAGAGAAAGATAAAATGGAACCTTTGCCAAATACAAGTTCATTCAGAGATACACTCTTTCTGAGTGCAGATATAAGATGGCATGTGAACTTTTATGTTCTGGCTACCTTTTTTAGTTGGTAATATCTTACAAAAGCTTGTACAGATGTGAATAATTACATTCCAGAAATGAATGCAGCCCCTGGTGGGTGTGTGTAGGGGGAAAGCCTTGACAGAACAAGGAAAGAAATAACATTTGTGTGTTACAAGGACAAGTATATCTTACTTTATTTTGGGCAACAGAGAAATGCAGGTTGCAGATTGCAACATAGTTCTGTCTTTGCCATTCCTCTCTGGTTTCCCGGATCTATGTTTTGTTTTGTTTTGTTTTGTTACAGCATTATCAGTTACTCAATATGGGCTTGCGTGAAGGTCTCTGGGTTTGAGTGTGGACAGGCAGTACATTAGCTAATATGATTCCATTAAAAAGGGATTCCATAGCCAGTGCCCCAATTAAACAAAGAAGCGTCAATATTAATAAACCTTCCAAAGAAAGGGATAAAATCAGATACCCACAGTGACCCCACAGACATGAGTGCTGGTCAGATCAATACACTCCCATAAGCACCGATGGAAATTGCTAAACAACAGCAACAACAATCTAGGCCACTGAGACCTGGCAGTACAGCATGCCTACAAAACATCCTGTGTTTTCCCTAGTTTTGTTTTCCATTCCCTTATTCTCCAGCCAAAGATCTGTGTCATGAGCATGAGCTACCTGTCCACAAGCAGTTTCTGCAGGAGTTCATCCTATCTCTTCTCAATGCCTGGTCTAAAAAGGGTTTCTAGGAAGTGTTGAGATGCTGTCCAAAAAGTTGAATAAGCAGTAATCCAAACCCCTGCCAGCTTACATCCCTAATGCAACCAAAACGATTTTCATTCATCTTTTCAATTGTCATCAAATATAGTTCCCCTGTAGCTGGGCACCACTCCACTGACGTAAACAACTGGGCACTTGCTTTCTTGGAACTACACCTACTTGGATCCAAGTCAAAGTTTTGCCAGTGCAAGGAGGAATGTGACCAAATACCACAAAAATGCAGTTGTTACTTTCCACAGTGTTTTGCTATTTTGGAAGTGTTGCAAGACTGTGCTCTTATCTTTTCTACCCAGATTTCATGTTCATAATGCATATCTTTGTGCCATCAAGGTCTGGTGGTTCCAATGCACTGTGCTCACAGCTATGGTATAGGAGGGTTTTAAACATTTTAAAATTTCAGCATCTGTTTTATGTTGATTTCAGGAGGAGAATGGGAGCAGAGGATGCCAAGTTCCAGAGAACAATAAACACTTCGGGCCAAATTCTCCCTTTGTCTCCAGTGGTGTAAATCTAACATCTCTTCATCCAGCTGACAGGTAGATTTGAGCCAGTATAATATAGGGTAGAGTCAAGGCCTTTAAATTGGAAGAACACAATTTCTTCCTCTGGCCCCTGCCCAAGAAAATATATTTAAAATATACAATAGATAGTAGAAAAAATTTTAATTAGCAATTTTTTATGGGGGTATTGGGTAAAAGCATTCCATTCTGGACTGAAAATGAGGCTTTCAGGACTGAGCCAAAAAGGGGAATGTTTATTATAAATGCTCTAAAGAGGAGTACAATTAAAATGTGTTTAGAACCTTGAACTGTTCTCTTAATCAATATGAACTTATAACTCCAGGTTTTAAAATAAGTAATGATGTCCAAATAGATTTTAGCATCTTAAGACACATTGTTGGGGAAAAAAAGGAAACTGAGAATAAAGTTGTAAGACTAATTCACGGTACAGAAATATGAGGCCTCATAATTCTCCCCAGAGCATCACCATTAGTAAAATATTACACTTTTTTTTCTGCAGGAGAAACACAACAGAACAACATTATTCTCTAGCGGTCAACATTAATTGCAAACCGATGGCCACTTCTGAACATGGGAGTCTTCACTGGGCCACATTTAATTACATTAACTGCCGGCACGTCAGCCTGCCCAGCTCGCAGCCCGGCCGGCGGAGCCGTTGTCGGTGGCACTGGCCAGAGCCGATGTACCACACGGGGGAGTCTCTCTGCACGCACGGGAAAGTTCATCCTTCATAAATCACTCGCTTTGGAAACTGATTTCTCTGTACTGCAGCTTTATGGTTTGACTGAGAGATAACATCAGATCTGCGACACTTGGCAGGGCAAAGCCAGAGCCTAAACTATGATGTTTCTCCAAATGGGCTGCTTGTAAGTAAGGTGAATAGGATTTTGTTGGTGGGGAAATCTGTGTCAAGCACGATTCTCTTTGTTAAACAGTGTTCAAACCACCAACTTGCCTGGTATTTCCATATAGAACACTAAGAAAAGTTTGAGAAATCCCAGCCATCAGTTAATAGACACTACAGATTTTATTTAATCATTTCAGAAAGCAGAGGGGGTGTGTGGCAGGTTCCTTCCATGGCATGGCAACGCATTTTCACCGCACAGCAAAAATGGAACGACAATGCCAGAGCAGGATTCAGGCATTTCAATATCACAGTTTTTCACTGCGATGTACAGCACGGCCTTCTACCATACAGTTACAGGAATAAAGGGCATGGTCCATGGTGTGGGCAGTCTCTGGGTACACCTGTCCTGCCATTTAATGAGCCTGGTACGTTGACAAAACACACCTTTCCTGAAGTGCAGCCCATGAGCAGTGCACACACCCCCTGAAAGTCATGTAGCAAATCTTGAGGGGGGAACCATCCTCATTCCCCAAGTCCATCTCAACCCAGAGGACACAGCAGTGATGAGGCTCCTGAACAAGGCACAAAGGGAAGTGCTGCCAGAGATCTCTCAAGGTGGCATGGGTTTTCTAGCACTGCATCTGACCATCCCAGGAAGCTTTCTCTTGGAATCGCAAATATCCTCATTCTTATGACCTTACCATGCCACACAGAGACTTCCTTTGCCAGCTCATTGTTACCTGCTACTAATACAGACTGCTGCTAGCACAATATACCATTATCCAGCAAAACAACATGTACTGACAAACACTGTTTAGGGAGTATTGGCTACCGATCTGAGAAAGCCAGGGTCACTGCTGAACAATACCAAAAGAGGTCTCACCAGCTTCTCCTCCCTCCTCCATTGAATGAGCTGTTAATAGACAAGCTGTTATAGAGGAATAGAACTAAATAGTTTACAAGCTTACATTTGAAGGCCTGTGAATTGCATTAGCTGAGCCAGCTGAGTGAGAGCCAAGACAATCTCCCCACGATTGTAGGAAATGTGGCATTGAGGCATGTGGAGGCAAAGGAAGTATGACAGTGACCAGGCTTAGAATATGCAAAGCTGGAATAATTACTGCTTTCTGTGGCACAGAATTTTTAGTTGAACTACGACATGGAATAAGCATCTCCTTTAAATGCACATGTGTGTGTGTGTTCATATTTTAAAACTATCTCTCTTTTATGCCAATATTAATTTACAGCCTTATTAGAAGACTCTTTGAAGCTGACTTTTAACAGTTCCCTATTGGACCCTTCCCCCTCCTAGCCCTCTTTCTCTACTGCACAGACCACTCTCACTATGAGCAATGACCACAGTTCTTTTTTGCTACTTGCTGTTTTCTTTGGGCCTAGCAACTATGAATAGGAACGTGAACCACTTCCAATTCAATTACCTGGACAATTATTTGGGATCAGTGGGACTGGAATGTGCAGCTGAAGAGTTTTTGGAACCCTCCACTTAGCAGCTAAGAGACTGACACAGTTCTTTTTAAAATTTCTTTCTGTTCTTTAACTTTACCCGAGACACAAAAGTTTTGAAAAGAGGCAGAACAAGAAAAATTAATAATAGAGAAACAGGAAAATTGAAAAGTAAAGAATTGAACCATCAGATAATTTGTTTTAAGACATTCAGTGGCAGAAAAGAATGAAGGAAAGATGAAGGAAAGGACAGTGAAAAAACAGCTGCCACTGAACAATGATAATTCAAAATTTCTAACTTTGAGAAAAGCTCAGAAACTTTTAAAGGGTCAGATTTTCACACAAAAGAATCGGTTTGGATCAAATATATTTTTTAAAAGTTTCAGGTTCAAGATTTCAACCTGCTTACAAGTTTCCATTTTTATATTTTCCTCCCACTTTTATACGCTCTTTGGTTAGAAACAAGCCCAGTGATGTCTCTAACCCATTGTTGCAATGACAGAAGTCTGATATACTGCAGGAAGAGCTGAGGCAGCTGGTTTAAGGCAGCCATTACAAATAACCTGAGGAGATCAGGTGACTGTGGAGAGGATATTCGGATATTCAGCAACATATAGCGATTGCTTTTGCCATAGCCTCCACTAATAGGTAGCTATCCTTGATAGCTCATTTACAGTCCAGTTAAATCAGACAGAAATCAGCCCAACAGGAACCACATTTTTGGCTTTTAAAAAACAGATTTCTTGGTACATTATCATATAAATTGTTCACAAACTGGACTAACCTGGGTCAGTGATCCAGATAACAGCTTTTCTAGTAAGACTTGAGCTTTGCCCATTAAACTTTGTCTCAGAATCTGAGTATCTTTACCACAAAGAAACCTTTCCGTCATGCTAACTTAAGAGTACCAGCCATCTGTTTCTTACCTCTGAAAGGAGAGCATTAGCCTCTACTCAGAAATCCAACATCCCGCTACATGAGGTGAGAATTTCTGCCACTATTTTAAAACCAGTGGCAAAACTCATGTTGATTTCGAAGGAACAGAGTGACTTGCTGACTTGTTAGATGCTCTCTCTGGCCTCCAGTCCTACAGTAACAGTGCAGGTGAATCAGCTTCTGGAATTGCATTCACCTGAGATCAGACCAAGTGAAGATTATGCATTTTCAGGTCCTTGGTTATGAAATTCTTTCAAGTACTTGCTGAGCAAAACTCCCTTTAAAGCTTCAGAGATGCCATCACTTCAAGGGCAGTTTGCTTCACTGAAAAGCTCAGGATTTATCTAATCAAACCTGGGAATTGTCCCCTTTTCTTTTGGTGGGTTGGTTTTCCTGAGCTGTTCAGATCACCCTCCTCTTAGATTCTTTCCTTCAGTTTTGTAGTTTCCTCAGGTTGGCTGATCTTTATTTCTGCTTTTAATATTATCTATTGATTTTATTGTAGTGCACTTACATGCTGTTCAACAGTCCCCTATTACTGTAAATAAAATGATATAAACAACTTGGCTTTCTTTCTGCATTTAAAATGCTTGGTAGCAGCCATCTCCACCCTTAACTGAGCATTTGACAGTGTTACTGCCAGTATCTGTGAGGGCAGCCCCTGAGACCTTCATGCCCCTCGCATGTCACTAGCATCCATGCTAAGCTAGATAAAGCTATCTTGGAACCTGTTGGTATTACTGGCTGGCTTTATCCAGCAAGCAGAGGTACCAGTGGCATCTGTGCATCTGTTGGATGGGCAGATGGAGGCAGCTGCCCTCTTAAACACTAGCAGCAATAGCAGTGTTAATATGTGCATCTATGACCCAGCAAGATATTGCTTATCTGCACTGTATGTGAAAGTCACTGGGGCTCCTGTTTTCAGATCAGGTGGGTGCTATTCCTATCTATCACTTACAGACCTTGGTTTAACTGGTCACTTAAATACAATGATAAAATACAAACCACAGCTTCATCTTTCTTTCCCCTTGTGACTTCTCTTCATGGGCATTCCTCTGCCCTGGCCTGTTTTACTGTCCTCAGGGAAACAACCAGCATAGTTCAAGTGCAGAAGCTGCATTCCCCTTGGCTAGCAAGAGTCGGTGGAGCATTCCCAGCACCCACACTCCCTTCAGACTGGTTGGCATTGGTGCTGTTATCAGCACAGCTGGAGGTCAAAGCAACTGCTGAAGGGCTGGGGCAGCTCCTCAAGCAGATCCCGCACTGCTGCACTTTGCTGAGTCGGCGCTTATGGTACATGGCTGCGTGGGCTGCAGTACACACCTACCCTGAGACTCCGGTGTTGCAAGGGGCCTGCTCTGTGAGCAGACATGCTACCATAGCTTATTCTAGCTATGTTGAGTATGGATAGCACAGCAGCCGATTCCCGACTGCTTGAATGAATGCCAGGAACTGCTGGAGGCTCTACAGTTTGCTTAAGCGAGCACAGGGCCATCGCCATTGTTATTTTGCCCTGACTGAGACAGATTGGTCTGGGGGCTGTCTCCATGAGTTCACAAGACTGACTGTACCAGGTCTGAGTGACTCTGTATTGATGTCCTCTACCTCTGCCAAGGTTAGAGATTTCAACCTCGTTGCAGGTGATGCTTACTCATGTCAAAGCCCCTTCTTTCACACGTACGTCTTTTCCCTGCACTGTCTGTAAGCTAGCACTGAAAATCAAACCTGGGCACTGGTTCAGATCAAGACTGCCAACAGACACCTTTATGTCATCTCCAAAAATACACAGCCTCTTTGCAAGTCTGCAGCCATGATAGCTTATAAAGCAGACCTTCACGTGAGGGATGTTCACGTCCAGACCTGCTGAAACAGTGCCAACATTTTCTCTAGTGCCCCAAATTTTAAAGACTTCAGTGTGAACATACTGGTTTTGACTCACTTTTACTTAAATACACACCTGAGATTTAAAAAATGGTGTGTTCTTTTAAATTTGTGGTGGTAAAAATAATCTATTTCAATTAGGTAATGCAAACTGTTTTGAAAAGAGCTGCGGAATATCCTTGTAAATATATTGTGAAAACAAGTAATTAAAATAGTCAAAATAATGAGTAAAAATCGCATGACTTTAAGAAAGCACATAAAGAGTAATCAAGCAGGGTAAAACCAAATAAGATTAATTTAAGTTAGAGACTCACGTACACGGTATATTGTATTCTTTGGACTGAACAGAAATGCATGCTGTGAAAGGGTGTTCTGAACTCCATTAAAGAGTAATCTTTGTACACAACAGTAGCGCTGTGCAAATAAATGTTGTGAGGCAAAATAAATAAGTTTTGAGAAATGAATGACTTTAGCAGTAGTTTGCCAATTAATTAGAACAAAGAAGGAAGTGTAGCAGACAACACAGAGAGATAAATAAGGAAGAGTTCAAGTTGCCATAACGGCTTTTTGCTATTCTCTTGCTCCACTGTTTGCTAATTCTTCCTCTCAGAAGCTTTGTGGGATTTTCTTTGGAGAGGAAAGGGAGCCAAGAGGATGCAGTAGCACTTTTGCTCACTCTTGAAACGCGATCTCAGGGTCTTACCTCAAAAAAGGTTAATTGTAACTTGATCCTTCCCACAATTTGTTCTAACAGCATGATGGAGTGTGAACTAGAATGGAGGAAGAATTTAAAAAGATTTTGGTAAGTTGCATATCTTCTAGACAGAAAGACCTGTTCCCCTACAGCAGTTAAGGAATTAACCGGTGCAATTTCATAATTATTAGTTATCATGGCTCAGAACCTGTGCAGGACAGGTCAGGTCCCAGAAAACTGTTAAGAGGGCAAATATAGCACCTGCTTTCAAGAAAATGGAAAAAGGAACTCTGGAGAAACCATGGATTTCTCAGCCTAACTCTAAACAAGCCATAACTGGAAAGAATAAATTAATGATTATAACATTTGGGGAATGACACCATCTTGGAAGGGACTGGAAATGCTACAGCACCACATCAGAAACGGTGCTCTCGGTAAACCAGAGAAATGATGCTAATTCAACAAGGTCACATCCACCCAAGAGAAATAAAAAGAATCACAGAATCACAGAATCACAGAATTGTAGGGGTTGGAAGGGACCTCGAGAGATCATCGGGTCCAACCCCCCTGCCAAAGCAGGCTCCCTAGCTCATATTGCTCAGATAGGCGTCCAGGCGGGTCTTGAATATCTCCAGTGAAGGAGACTCCACCACCTCCCTGGGCAGCCTATTCCAGTGCTCAGTCACCCTCACTGTGAAAAAGTTCTTCCGCATGTTGGTGCGGAACTTCCTATGCTCCAACTTGCAGCCATTGCCCCTTGTCCTATCCCCACAGACCACTGAAAAGGGGCTGGCCGATTCCCCCTGCATCCCCTGCTTCAGATAATTATAAACTTTGATTAGGTCCCCCCTTAGTCTTCTCTTCTCAAGGCTGAACAGTCCCAGCTTACTCAGCCTTTCCTCATAGGGGAGATGCTCTAGGCCCTTAATCATCTTCGTAGCCCTTCTTTGGACTCTTTCCAGGAGATCCCTGTCCTTTTTATACCAAGGAGCCCAGAACTGGACACAATACTCCAGGTGGGGCCTGACCAGGGCAGAGTAGAGAGGGAGGATCACCTCCTTTGACCTGCTGGCTACACTCCTCCTGATGCATCCCAGGATCCCATTGGCTCTCTTGGCCACCGAGGCACACTGCTGGCTCATGGCCAACCTGTCATCTACCAGGACCCCCAGGTCCTTCTCCACTGAGCTCTTCTCCAGCAGGTCATCCCCCAGCCTGTACTGATACAAACAGTTGTTCCTTCCCAGGTGCAAGACTTTACACTTGCTTTTGTTGAACTTCATCTGGTTTCTCACTGCCCAGCTCTCCAGCCTGTCCAGGTCTCTCTGGATGGCAGCGCAGTGCTCCTGCGTGTCAGCCACTCCTCCCAGCTTTGTATCATCGGCGTACTTGCTGAGGGTGGATGTTATTCCCTCATCAAGATCGTCAATGAAGATATTAAACAGGACTGGACCCAACACTGAGCCCTGGGGAACACCGCTGGTAACAGGCCTCCAGTCAGATTCTACTCCACGAATCACAACCCTCTGGGTTCGGTCCGACAGCCAATTCTCAACCCACCTCACTGTCCACTCATCTATCCCATGCTTTCTCAGCTTTGCTATCAGGATGTCATGGGAGACAGTATCAAAGGCCTTGCTGAAGTCAAGGTAGATGACATCCACTGCTCTCCCTCCATCGACCCAGCCTGTCATGAGATCGTAGAAGGCTGTGAGGTTGGTCGAGCACGATTTCCCCTTAGTGAATCCATGCTGACTACTCCTCATGACCTTCTTCTCTTCCAATTGCTTGGAGATGGCATCCAGAACAAGCTGTTCCATTACCTTTCCAGGGGCAGAGGTGAGGCTGACTGGCCTATAGTTACTAGGTTCCTCCTTCTTGCCCTTTTTAAAGACTGGAGTGACATTGGCTATCCTCCAGTCTTCAGGCACTTCTCCTGTCCTCCAAGACCTGTCGAAGATGATAGAGAGCGGCTCAGCAATCACCTCCGCCAGCTCCCTCAGCACACGTGGATGTAACCCATCTGGGCCCATGGATTTGTGTGCATTAATCCCTTTGAGCCGCTCCTGGACCTCCCCTACTGGAACCAGAGGGAAATTCTTCATTTCCCAATCAGTCCTACTCTCATCCAGTGTCTGTGGGTCCCGGGGGGCCTTTGAAGTGAAGACCGAAGCAAAGGCGGCATTCAATATCTCCACTTTCTCAGCATCCCCCGTAACCAGGACACCCTCCTTATTCAGCAAGGGACCTACATTATCCCTGGACATCCTCTTACTGTTCATGTGTCTAAAAAACCCCTTTTTATTATCCTTTATGTCCCTTGCCAGCTTAATTTCCAAGAGGGCTTTAGCCTTCCTAGTTGCATCCCTACAGGCCCTGACCACATTCCTGTATTCTTCCCAGGTGCTCAGACCCTTTTTCCACGATTCATAGATCTTCTGCTTCTCTTTGAGTTTGCTCAATAGCTCCCTGTTCATCCATGCAGGTCTTCTGCCTCTCTTTCCCCATTTCCTCCTCAAAGGGATGCATCGTTCCTGTGCTTGGAAGAAGTGCTGTTTGAATGCTAGCCAGCTCTCGCAGGCTCCCATTCCTTCAAACAGCGTAGCCCACGGGATAGCCCCCATTAAGTGGCGGAGGAGATCAAAGTTAGCTCTACCAAAATTCAGGGTAGCTATCCTACTTTTTGGCTTGCTTCTTCCACCCAGGATCATGAACTGAACCATTTCATGGTCGCTTTGCCCTAAGCTGCCCCCGACCTTCACTTCCCTAACAAGTCCATCCTTGTTAGTGAAAACAAGGTCCAGCAGCCGCCCTCCCCTTGTGGGCTCCTGCACCATCTGTAGCAGGAAATTGTCTTCAACACACTGCAGAAATTGTCTGGACTGCATACGACTGGCCGTATTGCTTGCCCAGCAAATATCTGGGTAGTTGAAGTCCCCCATAAGGATCAGTGCCTGGGAACTTGAGGCTACTTCTAACTGTTTATGGAATGCGTTATCTACCTGCTCCTCTTGATCAGGGGGCCTATAGCACACTCCCACAACAATGTCCCCCATACCGGTTTGCCCCTTGATTTTAACCCACAAGCACTCGACAGAAGGTTCATCCTTCCCCAGGTGGAGCTCAACACATTCTAGGTGCTCTCTCACATAAAGAGCAACTCCTCCACCTCGCTTCCCTAGCCTGTCTTTCCTAAAAAGCACATAGCCATCCATGACAGTGTGCCAGTCGTCCAGGTTGTCCCACCACGTCTCTGTGATTGCGATGAGATCATGGCCCTGCGACCGCACAAAGATCTCTAGTTCTTCTTGTTTGTTCCCCATGCTACGTGCATTTGTGTAAAGACAGTTCAGTGGTGAAGCAGATGTAGGTATCCTCAACGGCCCACAGCGAGATTTCTGACAGGGGACTGGCAAAAGAACTACATATAGGTAGGAGAAGCCAAACCTCCACATACCAAAAAGGCAGCAGAAGCCTGGAAGATCTGAAGGTGATAACATCCACAGTAAACGAGAAGTGTGATGTTCTTGTAAGAAAGCAAATCTTGTAAAACGTACTAACAGGGGCACTGCTTGTAACACACCAAACACGTTGCTCTGCTGTCCTCAGAACTATCGGAGGTTTACCAATTTACACTGAATTTGGCTTAAATATCGTATTTTTAAATAAAGGATTCAGGCCAACTGGACAGGAACAGCAATAAATATAAACCTATAAAGACATAAGCTATGAGAAAAATTTGGAGAAAACGGGTTCGTTTGTTTTTCACAATTGAGACGAATATGATAACAGACTTTCAGTGTGTAAGAAGCTACTAAAAAAGATAGTAATGCACTACCCATTGAGGTTAGGGCAGGAAAAATTGCTTTCATTTCCAACAGAGGAGATTTTGGTTATCTTTCTAACTATAAACCTAGGTAAGCACTGGAAGAAGTTGCTAGAGTGACTGTGGAATTTCCGTTATCTGAGGTTTTAAAGAACAGATTAGAAAAAATAGCTGTCAACCTTCTTGGGTGTACTTGATCCACATACCTCAGCAGAGGTGGAATTACACCAAACATCCTTTAAGCTCCTCGCCAGCCCTACCTTCCTCACCTCCTGAAATGCTGCAGTTGCATAGTTTTGTATTGCATATACACCTTAATTTTAATTAAAAACAAACATATAAACAAACAGCAAAAAGCTCAAGAAGAAACTTGAAAATATGGATCCTAGCATTTCAAAGATCAGAGGTAAGTAAAACAAGTCAGTGTCTTTTTGCTGACTCTGATGATTCCAGATGCAGCTGTGTTTCAACAGGGCTAGACAAAGAAGGAATAGAGATGCTGAAGGTGGGAATAAGCAATACCTATTCTGCTACCCACACTCTAAGAGCCCTTCCTGTATCTTTGTCTCATGCAAAAGCTGGGAAGGTCTTGTTGTTTTTCCTTGTCTTTGCTTTTGCAGAGTCCAGGAAGGGACCCTGTGAGATGCACTTGATGGAAGCTGAAAGGAGCAATCAAAGGCGTCTTGCTGAACATCATGGCCAGCATTTCCGTGTTCTGCAGGACCACACGGTCTATGTTTTAAGACCAAGGATCCCCAGAGAGGAGCTCAGGGGATATGCAAAGGGAGCAACAGAGGAAAGCAAGAGTGCCTCACGCAGATTCCTCCCCCACACTCAGAGAACCTGTTCCCCACACAATTGTGTCCTAACACAGTGAAATTTGCAGGGATAAAAGTGGCAGATTCAGCAAACATTGGGGGGTAGTTTAATATAGTTTCAACTATCCTCAGGCCCTTTTTTTTTCCTGTATGTTCAATTATGCTGTGGATTTATTGATAAATAAATCAAGTCTCTGCTTTCCATTTGTACACCGAGGGAAGCCACAGTCGAGTTGCAGAATTTGAGGAATACATCCATCTAAGCAGGTGAAATTCTCTTTGGTCTTTGAATCCTCTTGCAAATAAACTGTTCTTATCATATTTATGGAGTACCAGCTTTTCAACACTTAGTTGAAATCCTTGATTAGTTGATTAGTTGATTAGTTTATAATCCATAGTTCTCTGACCTTTTGCAAATAACTTCTATTTTGCCCTGAAAGGCAGTCTGTCCCAGCTCACACAGCCTATGTGTTGGTGTCTGTTTGCATTACTTGCATCTCCACTAACATCATTCCTCTTCCCTACGTTCTATAACGATGCCTAACACGCAATATTTGGACAGCTATTTGTTGTTGCTGATGAGACTCTGTCCACTGCTTTATTGTACAAGCTTTCAGGACACACTTTTGAATTGTTGGCCCTCCAGCATGCAAGAGCAGCAGATCTTCCTTTCACAGGTGAGCTATTAGAGGTACCTGGTGATGTCTGGAGTTTGATCTCAGTTTTTCTGAATGATGCTTTTTCATTTTGAAAACTCAGGGTGTTGATGTTTACTTTGAATCCATCATAATTTTATAAGTCCCACCAAGTAAGACTTCCTTTTCTTTCCCTGATGTGTGCTGACCTTAACTAAGAACGATGCTTCCCAATCCTCCCCATGCTGAGGCTCAGAGAAGCACACTGTGACATCAGGCCAGCAACTGCTACCTATTTCATCTCCACCATCAGCCCTGTGACAATGGCTCCATGCACAAGAACCACAAGCTGTCTTAGTGATTAGACTGGCAACAGGTGATAGCTCCAAGCCCTCCTAGAACCTCTTGTGCTGTCATGCCCTCCAGAGACATTATAACCATATTTAGTTTTCTAGCACAGCACCTTCTGGTGAGCTACTTACACATTAAAGTAATACCCGATCCCTACTGTAGGATACACCTGGGAAAAAGTCTGTTCCCAGGAGTTTTAAAGGAAAGGGTCTTGGGTTTTCAATATAAATATTTTAGCAAGCTACACCACCCCAGAGGAGGTGTTTGTTCCCCAGTTCTGTCTGTTGATACTTTTGTCTGAACTAACCAACTGTGCTTTGCACTGTCATTTGTAATTACAGTCTATAAATATTTTATATTCCTTTAAAATCAGGTTTTAAAATATTTAAATTAATTTAGGCTGGTGAATTAGATAGCCAGGAATTTGAAACTGAGCTTGTTTAATGCTCTGTGCTGCTTTTTTCAGCTTTTAACTGTAGCCCAAAGTCTCCCACTTTCTCTAGGATAAGCCAGTGGGAGATAATGTTACTTGTAACAGATGAATAGCCTGATTCAGTTAGCAAGGTTTTGTGTTTTCTTTCAATTATTTCAGCTAACTGAAACTGGGCTAACTGGGTTCCCTCTGACCTGGCAGTATGAATTTGGATGGGTGGGCACCATGGAGAATCTCCCTGAGTCCTGTAAAATTTCACAGTTATAACTGAGATTTATCTCTAAAATGGGAACCTGTTGTGATACATCCTGCAGTCATGCTATGTGCCATGCCCCATGCAGTATGCCCTGTATTGCCTAAACTCTGCTTCTGCAACTAAAGAATCCCAGGAATCCCCAGAAGATAACCCTTTCTGTGCTTCATTCAGTGACTACATCAAGACTTAGAAAGGATCTTTCCAAAATATTGTATCACAGACATGTCGTGGCAATTGCCAGCGTGTCCCAGAAATGTGCCGAGTGCCATAGTGACTACCTGTAGGAATAACCCCACAGACTTCACGCCTGAACTTAAGTTTTTATTTGGCGACTGAGAAATAGCTAACTTCTTGTAGATATAAGAGAAACTTCAAGAGCTGAATGTCTTTCCTTATTAGTGTGATGTTTCATTTTACCACGGGCTTGGGAGGTTTTGGATAGAGTGAAATGGTTCTGAGGGCTGTTCATCAAAGCAACAGCTGAAATCTCTGAAAATTTTAGAAAGAGTAAATAGACCTGTTGAAAGTGTAATTGCTACAGAAGACAACTTAGGGGTCCTGGGTGTAAAAGGTAAGTATCTGATAACTTGGCTTATCACAGTTGTTTTCTAGGAAGTTTTTCTTTTCTTAAGAAGATCAAACAAGCTATTGTCTTTAATAACTAGCTACTACTCTGAATTTCAAACCAGGTATTGTCAGTCTTATTCGAAAGAGCTGTCCACTTGTCTACCAGCTTGTGCAGCAAGTGGATCTTTCATGAGAGGAAGAGAAGAAAACAATCAGATGAAGGTACTTTCCTGCAAGCTCCAGTACCATTTATGAAATTAGTTACCTCTTACTCTTCTTAATCATGAAGTGCAAGGTGAGATCTGGTATGAAATTCAAAGATACTGAACAGTAAAGTGTAACTGATACCTTTTAGTTCTTTTAGTAGAGCTTAAGCAGGTGTGAGGCCACACACTTGGAACTCCTTAAAAAAGAAGTTGTTTGGGGCAAACACATATTTAGGATCTTTTCCTTAAATCCAGATCTTGCACCAGATTATTACTTTGTGTATTATCCATAGGCTGACGCAAACTATGGTTTCCCCTAGCATCCCACTTAAACCCTAGAAATAGGGTTTATTTCACACACACTGACTAGATGGGAGCAGGGAACATTATGATTGATTTTCGCTGTGACAAAAGCCACCTGGTTCTCCTGGAGAGAGGACAGGGAGGAGGAACCAGACTCTCTCTTAGCTGAGCTCTTCATCTGTTTCTGCTCTACTAAAGATTATCTAAGGCCATTTTTTCCCACTCTGTGCAAGTCATGCTTTGCATTCAAAGGAAATTTGTCTCAGGACTATAATCATGGCATAAATAGACCTATACAGGGCCTCCCTGAATCTGCATTCACTGAAAAAACCCATACCCGGCACATCTATGAGGAACCATTCAACCAGCTGACTAAGTGCATAAAGCATTTGAAAACACTAGCCTTATCTCCTCAAGAGTCGACAGCAAAATGTATGGCCACGTTGAAGTTTCTGGCAGTTCTAGAAATAGTGCCTGCTGAGCAAATAAGGTCAGAGTGGGTGGGTGAAAATAGATTGTTCTCAAAATTTGGCACATAAAACTTTAAAAGTGCTTTATGAACAGAAATCATTCTCTCAGGTCTTGATCCTGCAAAAGCTCATGTGGGTAGACTTCTCAGGCTCATAAATTTAAAGATCTGTTTATGTTTTTGCAGGGCGGGGTTTTAGGCTAAATAAAAGAAGGTGAAACATTAGCCATAGGAGGTTTCACCTTCAAAGGAAGATAGCTGTGCCTTTCTGTTTATTACCTTTCTTGTGAGCAAAATACTTGACTAATTTTTTTCATTTGTCCACCCTTTCAAAACTTAAGAATCAGTTCCTCTAAGGCACTTGTTTTGATTTTCCCACTCAGGTATTCTAGGAACTTGCTAAAATCATTTGACATTTGTGTTAATAACATAAAATCTTACTGATCTGAAATCTTTATATAATTAAGCAAAATAATACAGTTCCCTACATGGAACTAAAGTAGTTCAGGGAAATTCTCAGTGGAAATAAGGATGACTCATTCCTCAAGCAACACCAACAATTAAGTATACATAAGCTATCGGTTCCCAATTGGAAAAAATGGGGACATTTATATAATAAAGGGCTTTCTTAATCTGTGTGGAAAGATGATAAGGTATTTGTACCAGCTGAGACTGTATTCAGGAATCTGTTTACCAGTACTCAAGTTTATTCTCAGGAGCAGCATCCAGTGAATAAGACCATACTGGTGGTAATTTTAAGCCTCACATATTTGTAAAATCATTATGCTGTCAGTCCTTTCTGATGCCAAAGTCTGCATGCTGCGTGTTTAAGATTTTAGGATGAAGGTCTGAAAAAAATTTCTACATGTAGGTATTTAGAAGCAAACAAGAGCTGTGATTTGGGCAAAATCCAAGCAAAGAAAACCTTCTAAAGAAAAAACATCCTTAGATGCCATAAAATCTTTGTCTTCCTGGTAGGGGTATATCATTTTAAGCTCTATATATCATTCAGCTTCTTCCTTTGACATCAGCATGCCCCTTTCCTTTGCTTCATTTGCTGTGCCTTGAATCTGAGGTCTAATCACAACCAAGTCATTGCATGCCTTGTGCTGGGGGACAGACACCGTAAGCAGCCACACAAACCCTTGGATGCATTTAGATCACCTCTGCCATTTGGGTCTCTGCCTGTCCCCAGGCTGAAGGCTAGGTGGGCCCTTAGCAGTGACAGAGAGGTGTCAGTGACATTATTTAGCAGCACTGCTTCATACTCAGGAGCCCTGTTTTTCCCCCAGCACAATTTGGAATCCCACATTATTTACCTCTTGTGGTATCACACCCCATTTCCCACTGAAACTTCATGCTCTTTGCAACAGGTGGGGATCAAGGCTGAGAGGAGAGATGGCCAGGGTCACAGAGAAGGCTGTGAGGGCTGGATCAGGCCTGTGGCTCCTGCCTAGCAGAGGTCCCCTCTGCACAGCAGGGCAGCAGCATTGCTCCTCTGCAGGGCAGTGTGAGGGGACAGACAGCACTGTGATACCTGTGGGACTGCACAATGACCAGAGCCAGGCACCTTTTTGTAACCTCTCCCCTGCAAGGACTTACATCTAAGAACTACTCAGCTGGTAACAGCTTCACCAAACCTATGCTTTTATGAACAACAGCACATCATCTGTTCTTTCATCCTTTGGCTTTTTAGAGTCATCTTGTCAGGAAGCACAGTGTCTATTAAACATGCAGCTTGACAGATAGGGCTCTCCTGATAGCTAACTTCATTACATGTGTGTGTCTTTGCTTACACAATACACCCAGTTACACCGCTTCTTTCCTAAGGAGTGAGAAGTTTTTTTAAAGGTATGCAGGATTTGATCCACTGTGTTTACAGCACATATTGGATGAACCTTAATTTGCAGGAAGTCTTTACAAGTGGAAAACCTTGCTAAAACACATATTATTGAATGGATATCTCACTGTGCTTGGATCAATGAAGCTTATACTGTGGCTTAGCCCTAATCTGAGGACAATTCAGCAATTGAATCTCCTTATGTTAGGCTACTGGCAATGCTGCAGGACACATTTTGTATCTACTGATTAGCTGTGTTCAGTTTGTGCATAAAATGAAAAATAAATCAATGAAAACACTTAGAAAAATAAAATAGAGAAAGAGATGGATATATCAAAAAGCAAAAAGAAGAAACAGCCTTGTATATTCTGTAGCGAGATGGCAGATTTCTCTGAATTAGCATCTTTTTCTTGGTATCCTGGAAAGATTCTTAGGTCATCACACTGAAAAATTAATTTTTAAACATTTAATGCTTTAACTCTTAAAATAGCAGCAGTTCTGAACATGTGGTGGCTTTACATGGGCCCAGGGCAAGAAGTCCACTGGAAAGCCATCGCAGAGAGGCCTGTAATGCCTGATAACATGGCCAAGCACTGTTTCAGACTGGTTTCCTGGGATCATGCAATTGTGGGGATGGGCACAGGGATGGAGGCTTCTGATTCCTCCAGCTTTCATACAGGTATTAGGCAGTGAAAGAGGCGATTGTAATGCTTCTGCTAAGGGGGAAAACTTCAATCACATCTCATGCCTTATTAGATGCTGGGAACTATCGAGAGACAGTCTGAGTGCAATCCACAGAAAAGCAGGCAATGTTTGTTGCGGCTGCTCGAGGAACTACTTGTTATGAATATGGACCTGAGAATTCAACTCTCCCTAATTAAGTATTTTGGAAATGATTTTCACTGTTGGATTCATCCCTAAAAGGGGAAAAATTGTAGGCGCAGTAGCCTAGATTTGGATCTTGCAAAGCATTCCCAAGGTCTGTCACTTGGTTCTTGCTAAGTGGCTTCATGCAGCTAGGGATACATCTTAGCTTGTGTGTTTAATGCTTTTGAAAGGTGCTTAGCAGACAGCCTCAGAGGATGATTCCTGGGTATATTCTGCCTTCACATATGTACAAGTAACTCCCCTCGACACCACTGAGAACTGCCTCTGCTTATGAGAGATGTCAGCATCTTGCATTTTACCTCTGCACTTTGACACACTGGCAAGCCTGAACCTTCCCCTCTTTAATTACAATTTTTCATTTTTTATATGATTCTTACATGATTGATCAAAGTGTGCCTATTGGAAGGCAGTGCTGGAACTGCAGCTGTATGAACACAGCTTGCTTCATCATTTTAATCTTTTTTCTTTCAGCTGGCCTCAGCATCCCTTGATGTTTTCTGTCATTCTCCACCAAATGCCTCTACTGAGTACATTATTCTGTATTTGTGTATGTCCTTACACCTTGATCTGATGCAGAATTATCTCACACTACACTTGTGTTCTGCTATCTGTTTTGGTGCTTGCATCTCTTCCACTGCTTTCCAAATGTGTCTGGCTTGCTGAATTCCTGTTTGGAGACTATTGCTTCCCCTTTCAAAGGCCCAAATTTGCTTTTGTTTCTTTGATCTTTGGCCATCTATTTTTGTCCAGAGTTCTAGCTTTCCAGTTCCCTCTAATTTATTCTGGTATCCAGTGGTGTCCACAGCACCATGCAGATCGAGCTTGGTACCTAGAGCGGCAGAGAGTCATTGGTGTCAAAATTGTCAGGGCTTGGCTGTGGGACATCACTCTATTTTCCTTAGCCCAGAGCTGTGCTGACAGCCCCTGACACCACAGGAGAGGACAGGGCAGGCTGTGGGAGCAGCACCATCCTCCCCACTCCTCCCATGAAAGCAGAAGGTGATGTCTTACCATCCATAAATCTCTCCTTGGTCCCAGCTATTTTCTTCAGATGAGCAAGAATCAAATTTACCTGCACTTCTGAGAAACCAGAAGCTTTTTTGTCTGATGCCATCAGACTGAAGCATTGTCTGCTTTACACTTTTCTCAGTATCACCCCCCCCGCCCCCTTCCATTCCCATTGCTTAGGGTTTGTCATGATTTGAATCAGCTGCTCTCTGACAGTAATCAGATTAAAATATTAGGTTTCTACTTTTGAGATTTCCTTTCCTGACACTCACAGAAAAGAAGAGAAAGATGAAGTAGTTCCTCAAACATTGCTATCATAAAGTTCTATATTTACCCAAACTAAGTTGAAATTCACATTGCCTGCACTCTAAGCATCACTCCCACAGATTCTTTTACCATTACCCTTAAAAGACCAATCCAACAAGCTCTTCTTATGCTCTACTGATTTTCTAATTTCTCTTGTATTTTAATTTAAGTTAAAAACTAACCGTAGCCTTCCCGCTGTTCAATCTATTGCTTCTCTGTCAGGAAATCACCTTCTGCAAGAGTATTTGTGACCTAACAGCACAAAACCCAGAGAATAGCTTTTAGTTTCCAGAATAATGCCCAGTGGTTAATACCTCCAGTTTGTAGTGTCAGGTACTTTTGTACTTTTTCCTGGGATATTTCTGTGAGCACACAAGTAAATCCTGCTTTTCTGACTAGTGGAAAGAATCAGATAATCACAAGTGGAAATCATACTAAATCTGCAGAGATGCTAATGTGTTAAGAAGTTGGTCAGGCCTTAGATGATATGAAAAAAAGGCCTCTATTTCCTAAGAAACAAAGATACAGGTAAAGAAGATGACTAAAATCCTGTGGATAAAACGGAGAGCTCTTTCTCTTGTTTCCAGTAAAGTGCCACTACAGGGTCTCCCAAGAGACTTCTGTTAGTCCATATATTTTGGCTTCCCGGAGTTAGGTTGTTTCAGCGCAGAAGCAAAACACAAACTGGTATCACTGCTTGTCCTCTTGCTTTGGTATCAGCTGTCTGAAGTCTTTAATTTTGACCAAGGCACTACATCTCATTATTTGTAGTTTAGTGTAGGTTCAGTTCTCATCACAGAGCTAAGGGATTCATTCAGACTTGCAAGACTGAGTTGGATGGGTGAGGGCTGGCAGAGGTCCGTGCCACAGGTACAGCTCAACAGCTTCCCTATAGTTTGGTTTTGAGCATCGTAAAAGGCCATGCTTTGGTGACAGGTCAGTGCATCATCTACTTGGTGTAATATTGTACAAACTCTTGATTAAGAATTACTTCTTTTTTAGTAAACATAGCTACACATACACAAAACTGTTTATACATTAAACACTGCTGACATGAACATGATTATTTAAGCAGATGTGTCTTTAGTGCATAAAGAGTAATTCTTATTGTGTTTAACAGCAGCAGCCACATTTTTGCTAATTGGTAATAAATTCCCTTAGTACAGGACTTCTCAATTACTATTAACTGTTCTTATCCTCAAAGAAACAAGCCCACTAGGATCCAGAGTGCTGTCTCGTTACCACTGTACATCTGCACATAGACTGAAGCTGGGGATGACTCAGCAGCACTCAGGTGGCAGGTGCAGTCAGCCTTGCCTTCTCCTCCACGGTAATATTTATAATCAAAAAAGGCAACAATCAAAAGGTATAAGAGTAACAGAAGGTTCCCTCTGGGGTTGCATCCAAACCCCAAACCACATCAATGGTTGGGTCTTCCTCTTCTATTTCCCAGGCAGAAATAACTTACAGATTCCTTTTGATTCATGCATGAACATTTTGTGTTGGTGAGTTGTGGAAAGTGGTAGCTGGGCTGCAGCCCTTCCTCCTCCTCTGCTACAGAGTGTCCTGGCGCAAAGGGAAGAGGGCATTTGCCCCTCCTTGTACATCACAGACAGGAGTTGTTGGGTGCAGACTGGGCAATACTATTGCTCAGGCATCCTATTGAAGTCTGCATGTTTCTGACTGCCCTGCAGTATGCCTAATCATTCCCAGCACAGGTACACTCAAGCTGCCTCTCCTCATGCCATGGCATTGGGATGCAGCAGACTTGTTCCCATTTCTCTGTGCAAGAGGGAATAAGTGCTGAAGTGATGTCCAAGCGGTGGCCTTTTCACCCTGTCCAGGCAGTTTTTTGTCACTGAGCATGAAGGCCACCATTTGCTGCTGTCTTGCTGCGTACCATGCACACCTTTGTGGGCACCTTGTAATGGTCCCCACCATGTTCATCCACCAGCTGCTGTTGTAGGTTGACATCAGTTCCTTCTCATTTTCCGCAGCAGTACTCTGCATTTAGCTTTTAGTCTCAAAGACAATAACTTCCAAAAAATGTTTCATAATCAAGAAACTCTCCTGAATTTTTGGAATTAAGTGATTTCATGTAATTCTCACCTTTCAACTATTGCTTTCAACTTTGCCTTTTATTCTTTTGAGTTGCTCCTTGTCATGTTCCAGTTCAGAAAACATTAAAAGTAACCTTTTCCTAATGTTACAAGATATCAGGAGAGTTGTCTGCCTGAGTAATGGAAGTGTTTAATTTGAAGGGGGGGAAGCTATCAGCTGACTAATACAAAGGCATTATGTCTAGAGGCAAGGTCCCTGGACTGAGACACAGGGATTGTCTTCCCAGCCTCACTGTGTGAAATTCTTTCTACTCCATTTTCTCTTTTAAGCTTTTTATATCTCCCTTACTAGACCTTAAAGTTCTTTAGGGCAGGGGTTTCACCATGCACCAGTGCAGTACTCAAAACTATCGGGTCCTCAATTTTAATTAGTATGTCTGGGTACTATTATAATCAGGGGGAAAAAAAAAGTAGTAATAATCACTGGTAGAAAGTAATTCTCCTGGATTTTGCTTCGATCTCTAGTCTGTGGGTTAGTGTAGGAATCAGGCAAGCCACATAGCCTCTCTGATCCAGGCTCACTCCTACGGCACTCTGTTCACTGTCTTAGCCTTTTACCTCTCTCTGAAGTTGGTTCTTTATATGTTTGTGCAAGGGTAAAGTGTATGCTGAAATTCTCATCTACCTCCTAGGGGTGTTATTATGTTTAATACATTAATATTTATAAGAACTTTTATGTGCTTGGATGAAAGTAGCTATAGATATACAGTAATGTGCTCCCTGCATTAATGGCAAGGGTTAACATTAATAAAGCAGTACAGAGGGGGAAAGGGGGCCTTGCATACAAGATACAGCCTCTCTGGGGCAGCATAAGCCAAAGGGACATCCCAGTCCAGGAATCTCACACTGGGTGAGTTGAATGAGACAGGACCATGCATGCCAGTGAGCACAACTGGCCATGGTGGGGAATGTGCTTGCCACTCAGAGCTAGAACTGCACATAACCGCCCCTCCAAACTGCAGAGCTGCAACCCCACAGCCACCACACTTCTGTAGTGAGAAGTATAAAGAGATTTAATTGCTCCAGTTTTAGAATTGGGTAATTATAGCTGGTCAGTGTTTTGGCACTGAAGTAATAATTAACCATGTAGTGTGCTGGTTCTCCCGACAGCCCCACAGTTGGTCTTTGGAGAACTGATTTCCTCCTCTATTAATATGCATTTGCAACAAAATCTATGCCACTGACCTTATGTCTTAATGACCACTTGGGTATAGAAAAAGACATAAGGCAGAACCCCAGAGGTTAAACGTATCTAACTGCACAGCAAAAAATACCATTTGGTCTGGGAACTAATTTCAGTTCACTTTGAAAAAGAAAAATCTTCATTACATGAGATGATTTTTAAATGCCAAGATCATCTATTTAGAAAACTCATTAAAAAGATTTTGTATTTCTGAGTTTCTAGTCTATTCACTTTATGAAAATTTCAGGTGAAAGCCATATAATACAGACAGTAAATATGTGATATCAGTCTATTGAAATTTCAGTTGTGAAAAATTCTCCTTGAGAGCAATCCATAACTACAAGTTGCTGTGAAGAAATTCCTAGTGTAAAACAAGAGTCTGGTTCCTTGAGGACTGTAAGATGCAGCAGTAACATTGGGTCAATGTGGAGCTATAATAATTTTGAATAACACATGCTTTGAGGGAACAAAATGAAAGAGAGAAATAGAAGAAGGCTGAGTTAATGAAGGTGCCAGGCCGTTTGAGACAAGTCTTGCAGACACAATATATTTACAAGATGTTTTGTGGTTATGCTGTGGTGGACCCATAGATCAGTTCAAATAAATTAAACTCCTGGGACCATCGAAGCTTTTGTGAGAGAAGCAACAAGCATGTGTTGGCTATGTGCCTACAGGAAATGTTTGGAAAGCACAGAAAGATCAAGTTGGGCACTTTTCTGATGATGGGATCCATCCACTCAACAGTGGCATCTGTGTTTTATAAGAGGAAGACTACTCTGAGGAATGTGACATACTAGAAAAGTCAGAATTTGAACAAATCTTAGGGGCTCATGTCACTCAAAGTATTATATTTTCATTTATTTCATTTCAATTCATGTGAGCCTGCCTGGGTAGGAAGAAATTCTCCACAAAATAGTTTCACAGCAGTTATTAGGTCTCCTACATCACTTCAACAGAATCAGGCCAATTCCAGCCTTTTTGTTTTATTTGGGGTATCTAGAAGCTTGACATGACAAAGTGCAATTAGTCTTACTTCAGCACATCATCCTAAACCACAGTGAAACCCTCAGCTAGGGAAAGAGCAGGCCCCACATGCAGGAGAGACGATGCTTCTAGAAGGTAACCTGAGGCTGCTGCTAACAGTATTTGGCTGGTCTCCTTTAGCAGATCTGCCAGTTAAAGGTGGCATTCTCCCTTTGTTATTGCCAGTGACAGATATAATATTAAAGAAAGTTCATTTTGTACATGCAGGTGTTCAGAGATTCAGAGCATTCTTAACTGTGACGATGAAATTAATGCTACAGAGTTAGAGCAGTGTTGGAATGGCTATGTAATGCAAATACATTTAGAGAATTTCCACAAGTTACATCCCGGTGTTGCACACTACATTTCTGCTTGCAAAAAAATATTCATTTGGGAAAGGAGTACAGGAAATATCACTGTATTTAGTGCATTGTTCTACTGAGGAAAAATAACCTATTTGATTGAAACGAATTGACTAATTTGAAGATGTCTGGAAGCTATTTCTGGACAATATCAAGGTGAACGATAAAATGTATAGTTTATAGGAAACATGGGAAATGATATCTTCTCTGATGATTGGCTAGAAGTATCTGATATGAAACATCTGTCACTTAATGAAATTGTTCCCCAAAATAATGATTATAAGGTGCTTCAGGAAATGTTTAAGTCTAATTTAGCTTTATTACTAGTGTTCTAGGTTAATGAAAAGCATTCCCTATGCAGCTGCACATTGCCTGCTGTGTTTTTTCTTTCTATATATCTCATGGCATAAGCCATAAGAATATTAAAAAGTACATGCACTTACAAGCTGGTGCAACAGTGCTAGTATAGACCAACCTGGCTACCTGCTCCAGCACTCCTCTCTGGTGTCTGTGACATTAGCAGCAGAAAACAAGTACAATTATTTGTGAAGCATTATCTGCGTTCTTCATTTAAGAAAGGAAAAGAAATAGTGAAACATCCCAGTTAAGGTGCTGAAGCACTGGAGAGCCATTTACCACCACAGCTCCTTCCTAATGGAGATTTTTTTGCTTGAAATACTGCATACTGCATTATGTCTCTGCACTTTTCAAAGAACACCACCAAAGGTATCTGTAATGCAAAGGAACAGCCATTGATATGGTAATCAAATGTAAATGTCATAGTAGGTTACCTGAGATTATGTATTTTACAACACAATTACATTCCCATTAAATTAATACAGGAATCTTGCATTAGGAAGTCACACTTGGTAGCAAATACCTACTAAATGGTTGTCTGTTACAGTGCAGGAAAATGCAAATTTTGACTGATGGTAAAATGTACTGCTTTCTTTTAATAGACAAACAATAAAGCTGAAGCTGATCTAATTCTCAGCAGTTTGTGGGTTTATCTTTTCCTTATCTAATTTCCGTGTGTACAACTTGGGTACCTAATGCACCGACCTGTGTTTCAGTATGTGATTGAAAAAACCCCAACCAAGCAAACCTAATCACTGGGAGAAGGTGTAAGTTTTCATATCCAAAGGGGAAACGTTCCAATGATTTATGTTTCTAATACTATGCCCTCTTTATCTGCAGAATACACCTCTAAGTTCCAAACATAAGTGGTTTCCTGACTTAGGATTTGTGTGGAAAGTTTAAAAGTGGAACGACTTAGTGTCCTGTTTACAGTCTTGAGTCTATCTCTTGGCATGCTACAAGATTCCCCACATTAATGATTTGCTACTTCCATGTGACCGTAGAGAGCTGTGGGCATTTGGCAGTGAACATACAGCAAAGGAAATTCCTACTTTCAGTCTCCTGACTTTCCAGGAGAGATGGAAGAAATCCTGTATCCTGATGAGGACTCCAGGAGGAATTAGTATTGTAAAGATTTCCACCCAGAAGCTGTGTCCTTTCTCTGGAACTCTCCAGGACAAATTGGTCATTTGTTTAGACTCATTGTGTCTAACTGGGCTCTCTGATACACAGGGAGACATTGTTACTGTCTAACCTTAAGAGCTTTCATAAGACAAGCTGGATGTCTTCAACTTTCTCTGGTGACTGAAAAGAGACTGCTGAAAGTCACAGGGGCCACTGCAAATAACAAAGAATGGGATGCAGAGTGGGGGCTGTTTCTTTGGCTGTGGTAGCTCAGAATAACTTTCACAAAGTCATAGTGCTACACTTAATTACTCTGAGTAAGAAAAATTTGATCCATATTTTCATCAGCCTTCCCAAGCAATAGAATCTTTGTCGCCTACCACCCAGCCTTCACAGTGGCATACAACAGAATTAACTATGGCCATGAAAACAGCACAGATCGATCACTGGAGTAAAAAGCCCTTCTACTTACAAAGACAGACTTGCATTAAGTATGCACAAATCATAGGCTGAGTCAGAAAAGCCTTTCCTGTAGCTATTGTCAAAGGCAATGAAACAAAGCATTCCTGTAGATTCAGTTCTCATCATCGATATTAATGCATCCAAGTTCTTTTTGGATTCCTTTCTACAGCCACTAACCTTAGCTCACTCCTTAATCTCATGATTTGGCCTCAAACTTAGAAAAAAAAAGAAGTTGGTCATGTAGCATTTGCAGCGGGCTGCAACATAATTTGTAGTAGAACATTAATTTCTGCTTGATTTATTGATGGTGCTCACTTAAATCTTCTGTACCACGATGGATTGCATCTCAGTAAAAAGGGCCAAACCAAAATGGTATTTGGATGAAGTATAAAGCTTTAGACCCTGACCTGAGTACATTCCTAAGACTGAATGACTTCATCATCCAGCCATTGCTAAATTAAAGATGAAGAGCGTAGGAAGCTGTGCACAGCATATGCAAATGTGTTTTATATAGAATATGCTAACTTTGGCTATTTTTTGGTATTGTTTGCACACCCAAGGAAAGTAAGATGAAATTATACAGATTCTCTGTGGGTGTAGAAGTTGCACACTCATCTAATAAAGGAAACTACATACAACAAAATTCTATTTTCTTGGAATTTAGCCAAAATGCATCTATGCAAAGTAGACAATCTTTTCTCATATATATATATATCTCAATGATTTTTTTTCCTTCCAAGTACAAAAAGTAACCAATCCTCATCACAAGTATACCCTAAGAGATCCTTTCTATGAGTTAATAGTAGCAAAACGCATAAACTACATTAAAAAGTCTATTGTATGTCATTGTATGACAAAGACCTAATGTATTTAAAACTGAAGCTGAACATATTTATGAAAAAGAGAAAAGTTTTAATTTCTGCTCTGGAGCTGAAAAGATTTGAAAAAATCTCCTGCATGCTCCTGTTGCAGCTGCCTCATAGAGTAAGTAACACTGTCTCTGATGTACATTTTAAGAGCATCTTTGGAAAGAACCAAGTCAAAACAAGGATTATCAATACAAAAGAATCATCAGCAAGGATAGAATTTTTATGGGCCTCCTTCCATGCTTAGACAAAGAGAAATAAACTTGTAAGTAGGAGTCTCAGAGATTATGACATTAAATTGAATAATTATGCTTTTATTTTCCCATGTAATCAAATGGAGAAACAATCAAGTCAAACTCATCCTTGCTTCTTGTTCCCTTTGTCTGTTGCTCTGTAAATTAGAAATTCACAAGTGATGAAAAATAATAATGCACAAGTTATTCCTTCATTCAGTGTCAAAACTGTGTTTATTTACATAGGTATTGTGAACATCTGGAGTAGGGATTGTGAACAGGCCCTGGATTTGTGAACAGACACAAAAAGAAATGAGAACATAGGAAGTATGGCAGTGAAAAGAATAAAATATATGTACAAATGGTCATTCATGAAAAGCAACATTCAGTGATGACAATAGCATTGTAGTTTCTGTGGCAGTGAATATTGCAGCTCTCATCTTTCTTCCCGTAGTGCTTTTAACTCAGTTTCAAGTGCCATTGCCCATAAAGCCCTGACCAAATGTTTCAAGGCGACACTGGAATGCTTTGGATATCTTTTCCACCTCTTTTTTGATGTATATATGTTAAATCATTCTGTTGCTAACAAAAAGCTTGTATTTTTCTATTTCTGTACAAAAGCCTAGCTCTCTTTTTATACAAGCACAAACATTTTTACACATTTGTATTTGACCTAAATCTTTCTATTTTTATTTAACACTTTATTTATATATAACCATTTACTATATCAAGATACTACAAGTTAATAGAAGAAGCATTTACATTATAATGAGGATGCAGCTATTTCAATCTGATTGACCTTGTTACAGCTCATCTTTCAATTTCTTAATTAAAAAGATGCAATTTTGTTTCTATAATGCACCTAAGGAAGATGAAATTCTGAGCCAAAAATAAACTAAACCTCTTCTGGAATATATTTATAAAGAACTCTCTTATCATATTCCAATGTGAAAGGTCATTGATTTCCTGACTCTCACTAATTATAATTAATTTGAAAAACAGAATGTTTCTTAGCTTCATTAATATTTTCCATTACTATAGGGATAGAGGTCTGTGACTTGGACAAAACAAGAAAGGTCATAAATGTAGAGCATCATTCTTTTTCTCTTCTGAGAATCTACTGAAGTCCTCGGAGAGGGAAGGTATTTCAGAATGTGCTTAAATGTCCCCTGTCAGTAAAGCATGTCAGCACATTCTTCTGTTTGCTTAGAGATTTAGGTATCTTTTTACTGTGCTTGGCTGAACTGAGGAATCTTGCTAAATTAGGAGACAGAGCACAATTTGTACTGTAGGAAGACAGGGAAATATAAACACAAATTCGTTCTAACCTCCTCATCAAGAGGGATCTCAGCATTATTTGTTGTCTCCATTTTGCAGGAATGAAAATAGACCATTTATACATATTCATAAAATGCTGCTCTGATGGAGCTGCTTTGCAATGAGGATTGCTCATTGATGGGGTTCTTTCAGGGTCCACCTTTGATAGATTCTCCTCCAGTCACTACATTCATACAAGAAACTCCATCTCTAAAGAAGATGGTAAGTTTTGAAAAGCAGCTGCCAGCTTCCTGTCAAAATGGTAACAAGATCAGTATGTCAGGGTGCAAGGGATGTGCCACAACTGGTTTATCTAATCCAGCCAAGCCCAGCAGTGTTCAGTAGGTGTTACAGAGATTGTGAGCAGTTTGGTTGTTAAGGTTCAGTTAATTTCTACACAATTTCATAAGCAGTTTATAAAAAGTAATTCAAGACATTAACTCAACAATTGCACTTCAGTTTGAAAATAAACTCAGGATTCTAAATGGGTGAATGTGTTATTAACAACATCACCAATGCAAACTAAGGACAGCCTAGTGTAATGTTACCTGGGGTATGGTATTGCAGAACTGAGTGAAAGCCCTTAATGCTCAATGGCAGTAGTTCTGTCCACTGACACCAGTCAGCTTCTAAATGCCAAAACAAAAGTGGTTCACTTGGGATGGTGTTTTTGTCTCTCTCCTCCTAGAAAATCGCATTGTGGCACTTCTATTTTTTTTTCCCCAAGAGTCAACTGAAAATGAACATGAGAGGAAGGACGTTTTGTTGGAGAAAAAGTATCTTCTTGATTTTAGATGATTATAGATTTAATTACTCATTTCAATAGTTGACACTGCTCCAAATGGCAGTAGTTAAGAAAATATCAATCACTGTTTAAAATCCAGCTTCAAGTATTTGTCTGCAAATAGTTAACATACAAGATGGATGACAGAAGCTGGAGAAGTGTGGAGGGAAGCGCAATGGTTCTGTAGAGCCTGTTGTTTGCAAGAAGAGTTTCCATTGCCTGGCCCATTCCCCAGGCTGAACGCAGCAGTGATTTCCTACGGAGCTCAGTCTGAGGAAGTGACCTGTGCGGTGGTGCTGCACGGAGCAAAGATTAAAGCTTTTGAACATCAAGCATTTATCTCCAGGAAAGGGGCACCTTGTCAGCCACTGTCACTGCGTGACACTGAATGACGTCTAATTCATCCTTGCCACTAGATGACAGCACAGCAACACACATGTATAAAGTAACCAGCATTTTGCTACGGGTTAAGAATTCCTGGAGAAACAGGTTTCAGGAATTTTAGGACTAACCTTATGGCAAGAAGAGATGATATGAAATTTCTGTGTTTGGACTTCCTAGAGTCTTTGGACTTCATAATCCAACATGAATGTTGAGAAGGAATTTGTGTGACTTCTGTGCTACTGAACAGGACAAAAAGCCTCACATGCAACTGAATGTTCTCCATCTGGGTAGTTTCCTTATGTTTGCATAGATAAAGCAGAAAGTATGAGAACACAGTGGCTTGAAACTCTCAATGCTAAAACACAAACATGGCTACTAAATCCAGATGTCTAAGGAAGGTATTTGTTACAAGAAGAAGTTATATGAATACTTCTGAGATCAGATGACTTAGGATCAAGGAAAAGACAAGTCAAGTCTCTTCTCAGTGCTGATGTGGTGACTCTGTGATACAGTAGACTTTTAGTCCACATATTGAAAGACTAGAGAACTTTGGTACTGATAGATGTTTTTGACTGGAAAAATCCCAATAATTCTGCAATTATTATTATTATTATGATGTCACTGTTGTACTTGAGTTTGAATTAACAAAATATTCAGGTATGTTACTCCCTCACTCCCAAAGCAGGAAGATCTATATTCCCATGTCCCAAGAGAGGGTTCTACACCAGCCTGTCATGAGCAGGCTATGTCATGGTACAGTAATCCAGAAGTCATTAACTGTTCCTTCAACTGAAGTCTTGGACTCCCACACTTGTGCAAGCACCCTGCCTTCAAGACATTCTGGGGTCATTCCCAGTATTTTTCCTCCCTTCAACCTCTTCCCAAAAATATCTAAACCGAAGATACTTTTTCATCTATCAAAAAATGTGGTCCATTCCTGTGAAAACTTCTGGTTTTGACAAATCACTGTTTTTCCAAGAAACACTGTTTTGTTTCCAAATCTTTTCCAGTCAACAGCTGGAGAGAAGGTTTATGATTTTCTGTGTGGCAAAAAAAGAACAAATATGGATTTAATTTGAATGTAACAGTTAAAACCTCAATAAGAGAATGTGTTTGTCCTCCTTATCTTGCTTTCTTTTGTTCTCCTTACTCCTTTCTTAAAGGCATACAAGTCTAATACTAAATGAAAATAGTATTTGCTCCTGCATACCTCCGCTTGCAACCAGTGTCCCCAATAATTAGTGCTACTGCATATGTGTATGTATTCACCACATACAGGTTATGACACAAGAGGTCTGTAATATATTAGCACTTTGTGACCAATTCTTAAACATGTTTACAATTTTCTTCATAATTCTGCTTTCTTTCAAAGGGCAAGGAGAAATTACAGCCCACTCAGAAAAGGAGGAGAGAATAGCTGTGTGTGTGGGCAGAGAATAAGTATATTCCAGGATTTTCTGGCTTTTTCTTTCATCTATTTCTTTCTATTTGAAAATACAGCTGGTGGATACCATACAGGGAGTACTTTATCATTGGCAAAAAATGTGTAGGAGAAAAAAACCCCAAGTATGCCATTAATTGCTTATAAATATATGCTCTCAACCCCAGCAATCAGCCTTTAGGATTTCTAACCTCTAAGTTCTGTTCAATTCCTTCATTTGAATAAAATTATCAACTTGTATCTTTTCTAGCATGATTAAACACACTGCTTGCAGGCAGATTATGACTGAATAGCAAAGATTTGCATTTTTTGAAATAGAGTCTGTGTTCCTCTCTCTAGGTGTGTCTCTATAAATTTACACACATGTACATACACACATACATGTGTGTGTGCATGTCTACATATAAACAGAGGGGGTGGGGAGTGGGAAAAGAGTCAGGGGGGAAAAATCCCCAAAGCTAAGTTAGATGGAGTCATCTAGATGTTAAAGCCAGATTTTTCAAGCCTCTGCACCCAGTTGCACCCACTGTGACATTCAGAAGAATACAGTCCTGTATTTCTGAGGGAAGTTTAACACCTGAGATGCTGAGCCTTTCTCACTCTTCCAACCACACAGCTTAAGGACTTCAGCTGGAGGTTCCTCTTTTCTACCTATAAGACCTGTATTTTAAAAGCAAGGAGGAAGAAAACAGAAAATATCTCAGCCTGCTGAAAGCTTTTCCTTAGACAGCCATGCCTTGCATACAAATGGTTGCACCTGCAAACACTATAGGCACATTTGTGCCGGCCTGTTAAAAAGCTGGCCATAAAAGTAATTTTCCCCAAAGCCATGGTTATAAAAAAAAATTCCTTACCAAAATGTTACATGCTTTTAAATCTGTTCTTATTTTCCTTACGTATTATTTACTGTCATTCCCTCTCCCGCCTACAGAGTACCAAGTAACCAATACAGCTGTGCTCGCAGAGAGGCATAAACATTCTCTCACGTTATGATCTGACACGGTAATGTAATTGCACTGATATTGCAATAATAAATGAGAAAATTAAGTGCCTATAATACAACATATCACTATATGATAGGGAAAAAACACACGAGTGATGGCAGAAAGGGAAGTATCTCATGTCTGCTAAATGTAATTGGGGTTGAGGTGAGCACTTTTTGCTGATCATATGCCTGCCTGTGGCAGCTGAGTCTGAACTTCATTTTTTCATCACTTGGATAGTTTAACACTGATACAACAACACTGTGGAATTACAGTCAACTGACAATAGTAAAAGAGGGAAAAATTAAGCCTCCTCTGGCTACATATCATCCAGGTCATCTTGTTTTCCCCAGAGTTTCTAGCTCTCCTCTGCCTGTGATCCGTTAAGTGGGAGGCTCCATGTCCTTCTAGGGCAGGACACTTATTATGAGGTTACTATTCATCTTGCAGTTACAGCTGTCAATCAGCTTCAAGAGTTATATTGTCAATTAGGTCCCATAGGGCCAAAATGCAGTGAAATTCCATGTTATCATTTTCACTTGCAGTCTTCTATCAAGAGAATCAGTTTATCTGTTAATAAGATTATGGTAAGAAGAACATTATCGAGGCATGACAAATTCTAATGTCATGGGACCCATACTGTTAGATGGTACAGCTTTTCTCTTCATTCACAGATTTGCATTACATCACTGCAAGACACTCTACCGTACTCCTCAGAGGAGAAGCTTGCAATATAAACAGGCAGGACAGACAAAAGTTAGGAAAAAGCAGAATCATCATTCTAGACAGAGAGACCTTCTGGGTCTCCATAAGATTAAATGATCTGCCCAAGGCAGCACAAAAAAACAGCTTGTGGCAGTGCCAATTTTCTGTATTTCATAGTCTTTTGTAAACCTCTGTGCTATGCAGTCAACAGTTTTTCAAGTTGTCATTTGACCTGCCTTTCAAACCATGATCTTGTGTTTCAAAATAAGGCCATGCCTATGATATCAAATAAAATTTAAAATAGTATACACAGCCACTGTTAATTCTTTTGGCCTAGTTCTTCACAGAAGTTCCTCTGATTCCTACACTATGCAGGCAAATAATTTAAAAGGTTCTTTAAAATGAGACTGGTTCTCAGCATTTCTTTAGTCTCAGTAACATTCTATCTTTAAACAAGGAGTAGATGAATTTCCATCGTTTTCTTTTATTTACACTCGCCTTGTATTTTTTTTAACCAATCCAGAACTACTGCAGCTTCAACTGAAGAATGAACATTTTTAAAGTGAATTCACCAGCTGGATGCACACCTTCAGGTAAGCATGGTTAATTTGAAGTTCTGAGATGTTCTCTGACATCTGTGGTTGGAATTTTTCTCCCTCCATCATGGCACAACTGGACACTTACTGTACACTTGGTTTCTAGCATTCAGTCTGAAAATGACAGTATGACTCTTGGGCAGCCCATGTCACATGGAAATATGGGTATATGAAAGGAAATTTGCTGCACTATGTACGCAAAATGCCACTGCTAACTTGATGCTTTATTTAATCTCAGTGTGTAGAACAGGATTAACTTGCTCAATGATTCTGTCTCTTTTGGATCAAAAACAAACCTAGCTTGCAATAGAAAAATTAAACTGTGACAAAGTGTGATGGCTTTACAGTGCTTCTCAAACCTAGGAAACAGAGAGCAGCTTCATTTTCTGGTTTAGCTCCCTCACAAGTCTGTCCACCTGGGCAGCAGCACAGTGGTGGCACAGCAGTTTACTGCTTGAGCATCTCATTTGTGCACTCCTCCAGCTTTGCAACGTATCGGAGCAAATGTGTCACTTCTGTGACTCTGTCACCACTCAACAGGAGTCAATGACCTTTGCAGTAAATAAAATTTACCTAATTTTTAAATGGGACTTTTACAAAGATAAAATGAGAAAGTTACAGACTAACAGTAGTTTTAAAAATGTTTGGCAGCAGCAAAGCAAAAAGGCTTCAGTAGAGTCATGGACACTGGAACACTGCTGATTTCAGAAAAATTGTGCCAAATAAATGTGACCCATTCACTTTTTATGTGAGGGGTAAGGGATGTTCAGAAAAAGACAGTCAGGAAGGGTTGGAACAACCACAAATAATTCAGATAAACGGAGCTCAACTGTACAGCTGATCTACAGCTGATTTGGAAGTAGAAATGGCTGTAGATGCACAAGAAAAATCCAGAACTATTTGGGTACGTGCATGGATTGCATTTTAAATGTTTGGGAATGGCATCCATAAGGTGCTAAAATTCTTCAATAAGCCAAATGTGTATTTGGGTATGGTGGAAAATCAGTTGAAAGGACCAAGAAAAGGTGGTTATGCATATGGGGCAATGCTGGCATGACAGATGGTATTTGTTTTATTTATGTCTTTGCAACTGTGCTTATGTTCTTTTAAGAAGGCTGTCTGGGTGGAGCCTTGCAGAGAGGTTGTGCAGACTCCTTCCTCGGGGAAGCTGTTGAGTATGTTGAGACAGAAACAATTCCAGGCTGCATGGTGCAGGCAAAAGATACACAGCATGAAGACTGATGACTGGGAGCTCATGCAAGGACACTGCAGGGATGGGGAGGGTGCAGTCAGGCAAATCTCATGAAAGATGAAGAGGTGCACCCGGGGACAAGAGAAGAACAGAATTTGCTGAGTGACTTGGGAAGCTATTGAGTTGGTTGGAAGCAATCAACTGCTCGCAAGGACAGAGGGAACATGGGATAGCTGTGTACAAAACATTGCAATGCAGTTCTAGTTTCCCCAGATGTTTTAAGTAGCATTTAATTAAAAAGTTTCATTGCTAGTTTTTCTTCAAGTAAATGTTGGCTTTTCTGAATTCAAAATCATTGTGTCTGCGCTGGGTTGAAGGTCTGGGCACATGGATCTCAGTGCTGTGGTTGTCTTACTGTCTCATCTACAGTCAAAATATAAAAAGTGTTAAAACCACCTTACTTAATGCAAACATCTATTAAACATTTTCTAACCTCTTGGGTAAACAGAAAGCACTGGCATTCCTCTACTGATAGCGAATCCTTAAATTACTATTTTGGTCTTTAAACCTGTTTTCAGGAACAACAGATTATACTTAGAAAAGTATCTTCAGTAAGTACTGTGCTTCAGGAAGAGTCACATTCTCCTAAATAGTTTATTTTTTTGCCAGATGTTTTAAGA
This sequence comes from Porphyrio hochstetteri, assembly GCA_020800305.1. Classification (NCBI taxonomy): domain Eukaryota; kingdom Metazoa; phylum Chordata; class Aves; order Gruiformes; family Rallidae; genus Porphyrio; species Porphyrio hochstetteri. The sequence goes on along the minus strand of CM036916.1, from coordinate 9,531,899 downwards.
AACAAAGTCACTTTGGCTCAATTGAATTTTCTCTAAGCACATAGTTCCATCTCCAGGTAAGTCTTTGGAACAGATCACTAAAATACTGTTTATTCTTGTCAGTTCTTCAGATAACTTAACTGCTCCAGGTGTTTTTTGGCAACTGTAAAATAGAACTCCTTTATGGTGAAAAGACTTTGTTTTTTTCAGAACATTCCCAGGAGAACTGGATCATTCAGCTGTCAGTTTCTGTTAGGTAAGCAGCATATCTTGGACCTCAGTGCAGAAGTCTCTCGTTGCTACCACTGGATATAGCATAATGCAAGCAATTTATACTTCCCATTTATGTTAATAGTGATTTATTAAAAATTCATCAGAACAACTGAAGCTGGCAGAATCCCTCAGAATCACTAAATAATTAATAACTCTTCCACAAAGGTGACCTAGGCACAGCGTGCAATACCTTTCCTTTGGCTTACCACTGGAGTTTCTTTTTCTCTCCTAGAGTAAATAACGAGTCTCCCTATGCCAGAGCCATTGTTTAATAAGACGCTGCTTAATATAACTAATAGTTAACACCAAAGAGAGAAAAATTCTTTCCTAATCTCCACTCTTTTCTGGCATTTCCCCCCACACCCCACTCCTCCCACCCTCAAATTTTACAGATGTGAATGTCTCTACTTCAGATCCCTTTTCACAAAACAGAGCAAGATATAGTGGTGGTGTTGCCACTACCTTCTAACTAGGTCATTGAGGGTCTGAGTGTGAAGCATATGAAAAATAGAGACTCAGATCTCTTCTTAACTCCAGCAGATTTTAAGACATGTATTCGCTCTTCTGTTTTCCAGCAGTCTGGTTGGTATTGAGAGCTGCCCCCAATTTTGGCTGTTCCATTTGACATGATCTATCTGAAATAATACAGTTAATTAAAAAATATAAACAGTCATTGGAGAATGACTCCTCACTTCCCAAGCAGAGAGACATATTCTAGTTACACTCACTGTTTGTATCTCTCTCTATATATGAACTAAAATTCATTTTTCCATGCAACATACTAGAAGTTGAAGAGATATGTATAAACAATAACATGGGACAATTTGATAGAATTTGCAGGGTCAAGTCCTCTTCAGGAAAAGATAAAACTCAATATGGACCTGTCATCTCTGCAATTCAGACATTCAAACATTTCAGAAAATTAGAGACAGACTCTGAACTGTTCAGCACAGGAAAAAGGCATTTCTGATCATTTTCTGATCAGTTACTACTTGGCTGTTTATGATCATGACCAATTGCTGGTGGACAAGTTTTAAATCTATAGACTTGAGGTGTTAACTGAAGAGTGAATACAAAGATGAAATGAGGTTTGTCTAAAGTCACAGTTAGGTATCTCAGACCACTGTAAGTGCTTTAGAAAATCTTGCTCTTAACTGAATTGTTATCAGGTGAATAACTAGGGCTGTAAAACAGTGCAGCTCTATGCTTTTCATACTCTCATCTATAAGTAACTTCAATAATTTCAATTGCGTCAGTTGATGAAAGAGGGCACCTTCATTTCAGTTCTATAGAATAGGAATTCTAAATTATTTAACTTTTCAATATTTTATATTATGATTAGAAGAATAAAAATACAATTATTTTAATGACCAAGGAAAGTCTAGGGTCTGTTACTACTTGCTATACAAAAATACTTCCTTTTACAGCTGTGCAAGTGAAATAATTTGTGCAACTAGGATTCTAAGATATAAATCAGCAAATCTAGTTCTCCAGTATTTTACCTTTTTTCATTCCATAAAACATAAGTATCTATAGTCCTTCACAGTCATTTTAAAAAGGAACATTGAAATATATTCCTTCTTCCAAGAGGTCTGAATTACTAATTCTGTTAGTCTGCCAGTGCAATAATGGTGAAGTAACTAAGTAAGAGCTGAATTTGAGCCTGTCACAATGATCAGAGTTTTTTTGGGCTGCCAGACAAATCAGTCTTAACAGCATATGTTCATTTCCACAGTCTCTAAAAGTCTATAAGGATTCAATACATGTTTTCCAACTCTTACAAACTTAATGACAATCACCAAACACATGAAATTGCAATGATTACATATTTGAGAGGATGAGTATCTGACCAAGAAGGACTGGAATATTAAATGAAAAAAAAATGTTAGCATGGGAAATTATTGCACAGAAAATCTACTGGGTTGAGGGATGTTTTAAAGAGACAAGAAAAGGCCAATGGTGACCTTTTAACATTAAAAGTAGAAGACTGCTCTATTAGAACCTGTTTATTTAGGCACAGGAAGAATCTGTTTGCTTAGCAGAGGAAGAGAACTCTTTGTTTGTTCCTCCAAAACCCTGCTTTTTATATGCCTCTGTAACATTTCTATCCCCTGGCCTTTATCTTATATAGGAATCACATTGAAAAATATGAGAGAGAACTCTAGAACTTATATCCTAACAGACTGCTGTTCCTATGGTGGGAATTCCTTTGAGTGACTTTAATGCAAGAGCTCCCTTCATCAGCAGGGTGGCAAATGGAGATACATGGTGCAAGGGAGACAAAACAATAATCTGGATCCCCAAAAGAGGGGGAGGTCTCCTATAGAAATGAGTAAGTTGTCCTGACTAAGTTTTTTCTGCCTTCTGTCCATCTTTTAGACTGTGGTCTTTAGCTATGTGCTCCTCAGAGGTGTCTGCTTCTCTCCAGATGAGTACAAAGGTAACTAATACTTTTGTGTCACCTTGAATTCTGTTCTATTAGAGTGTCCTTGAAATCTCTCAGAGAAAACAAGCCTAGCTCCTCATAATTGCTTTGTATAGAAGATTCTCATAAGCTGGAATCACCCTGACTTCCTGCACTGCACCCTTCCAGGACTGAGAGCATCCCATACATGATAAGGTAATCAAAGCTGACTGCAATACTGCAGATGGAACTGGATTTTATACACTCCATCCTTTCATTAGTATTCTCTGTCTCTGAGTTTTCCTCTTTCTATTGATGCATTTCAGCAAGTGTGGGGTTTTTTACAATTCACTGGGATGATGACTTCAAGTACTTATTGACAATAGCCCTTATATATTCTTTTTCTGGTCAGTACTCTGCACAACTTTTCTATTTAATAAGTACTTCCTACTTCCTTACACAAGCCCAAATTACCCGTATTGTTGGGGACCCTGAATGTCAGTTGCTCCTAATTCAAATACAGTTTATATCCCTTGGTAAAAGCCACTGAATGCCCCTGTGGTTACCCAGCTATGTAGCCTTCCATTATATACCCACTGAGTCATAAGAATTGTACATCCTGATACCCCTGGTGGATGAGCAAGGAGACAAAGAGGAAATCATCTTTCTTTGTCAAACAATGTCTAGGTCTCGGTGTTATTATTACTGAGCTTGCACTCTTTCTCCCTTGCTGTGAGAGGCAATTTTTTCTTTAAAGAAACCAACACCTAAACAGATGAGATAAAGGATGGAGAAAGGAAGAATATATTACCCATTTTATAGATAAGTAACAAAGGCAGAGGGAAAGTAAGATACACTCCTGTGGCCACACAGGAGGTCTCTGGCACAGGCATGTTCCAAACAAACCCTTCACTCTTTGGTGTGGAGTCTATGAACTGTGAGTTGCAAGGATGTTAAAGCTCTTTTGTTAAATTACACTTTCTCTTTTAAGCAACTTACAGCAGGGCTTTTTATGGGAATCTTCTGTGACGTTCTAACTAATCATCTTCAGACATATCATTGCAGATTCAGTACCTGGATTTTCATGGAGCTGGGATTTAATTTGGGGTTCTGGGGGTTTGTGTATGATGAAACTCTATTGGAATTCCAACACATGCTTTGCTTTTATTAAATTTCACTATCCCCCTATTGCTGGCTAATGTCCTTGGTTGCATTAATACTGTCTTTTATTATGTGTGCAGCAGGTACCTGAGCCAAGTAACTGGCCTGTGCACATGGTGAGCAGACTTAATGGCGTCTGGTGGAGACTGGCTGTATCTGCACTAAATATTGGATAAAGTGAGAGTGTGAACCTGGCTGAGTTACCACTGGAGCTCTATATTGTGTGGAAGGAATAAAACCTGCCTCAGACTACATCTGCTCAGACTGTGCCTACGCTTTATTTTATATTACAGTTTCTCTATCCAGTAAATTAACTGGTTTTGTTATGAACGGGGTGGTGAAACAAGAAACTGGTATGTATATAGTGGGAACAACTGGGAGACTTTGGCTTCACAAGTGAATCAACACAGCAGTGTAGCTAATGCTAATTTAATCTTTCCACACAGTACAGGGATTACTTTTGGTTGACTCAAGCATGATTTTTTCCTGGACATCCTCATAGATGTCAGCAGAAAGGAGTAATAGAGGACAAGCATGGAATTCTGTCTGAGGCACCATTGCCCTTGTATTCCCTTCTCAATTTCTCCCATCTTTAGAGAATGGACTTAAAACTACCATTCCTCAGACAAACAAATTCCCAAACACCATAAATATTTTGCATTGTTAGACATTATCAAAGTCTCCAGGATTTCTCTGTTCCAGAGGCCACAGCTACCAGGATTTGTCAGGAGCACAAGTGGATGGTACTCTGAACCTGAATCAGAATACACCGGGAATGGTGAGTATCAGGGCTAAGTGGCAATATGTAATATCAAAAACAAAAACACAACTATGCTCTTCTCAGGGAACAGTTTCTGTCTTGGAGGCTTGGTTAAAAATGGGACTAAATTTATGTGTGTGCTCATGATCCCAAGAGTGGGTCAGGGTCTTTCTGTAGTATGGAGCACAGAACAGGAAAGCAGCCACAAAAAGCCTACCTAAGAGACAGAAATTACTCTTCTGTTCCAGGATTAAATGTATTCATCACATCATCATAGCTAGAATTTTTGTGACTTGGTTTCCTTTGTTTGGTTGCTTTGCATTAATATTAAAGGATGATTTGGGGGGAGAGAAAGAATGTCTCTTGAGAAACAGAAATGCAAAGGAAAAAATCTTTTGTTTGCAAGTGCATCAGACCTTGTAAAAGTATATAATCCATGGATCATTGGCACGATCAACTGTAATGGCTCCAAAAGAGCCATTGTGTTAATGTAGCCGATGAGCATGAGTACTGCCTCTGCATACGAAGAATCCTCATGAAAATTTTAACAACATGCAGATAGTGGGTGAGTGCAGCATGTAGTTGTTTTTAAAACTGAGAATAGAGTACTGTAAGTTTCATCAAAATGCAGAAGAAAAACTAAAATATATCCACCAGCAAAATGTAACTTTAGTAACATCTGATATTTTTTCTCAGATAAAGTGACTGATTTTTGACAAAGGAAATGAAATAGGACTAATTTATCTGGACTTCATAAAGGTTTTTGATATAATACCATTTGGGAAATTACTAGTTAAGCAAGAGAAGTTGGGGAATAGTACAAGAAATCTAAAGTAGGCAAGGAAATATCTGAAGAGATAGCAATTTAAGGGGAAAGCATCACAATGAAAAGAGCATGCTAACAGAGTTCTTCAAAGACTGATTTAATATTTTCATTAATGAGCCTGACACAGAAAGGAAAAATGGGGTAATGAAATTTCCTGAAAACAGAAAATTAGGAGATATCATCAATACCAAAGAGGACCAGAATATCATGTGGGACAACACAGATGATTTGATGACCTCAGAAATACAAACAGAATGGCATTTAATATTGCACACTGTAAAGTCATGGGTTCAAAGACAGAAATGAGAATTTCTACTTTTAGCTGATAGAAGTCTACCAAAGGTGATCTAGGAGTCCTGATCAGTTGCAAGATAACTGTAGGGACTAATGGAAAACAGTAGTGAGAAAGGAAAACATCATCTTCAGATGTATCAGGAAGGCACCAGAGACAATATTGCATGTAGACAGTGATGTAAGACCTGATCTTGAATATGGTAGAGAGTCACAGGCTGAACGAACAGGATTATTAACGTGATTAGAGAGAATGCAAAGAATTTGAATTGTTTTGCCAGCAAAACAATGGCTGAGAAAGGTTCTGATTAATGTCTGCCAACACCAGACATAGAGGGTAGCTATTTAAATTAAAAGTATTGCAGATAATGGAGTTTCGCATGGGTAATGCATACAGTGCGTAGCTGGAAATTAGAAGGATGATTCTGGTCACTGGAGGAGTGGCATACTGGAACAACTTCCAATAGGGGTGTCAAACACCTAGTGGTTTCTAATACAGGATGTGAACAGTTTGTGAATAGGATGAACGGAAGATAGTGGTGCCAAGTCCACAAGGTAGGAATCAGCTCTGCATGCCAGAATATTAACCTATGCAATAATATATTTTGAACATTAATCTTCTTAACCAACCTCTGAGTGACAAATGTGATCCTGGCACATGATTATGCAATTCAAACAGACAAAATTCAGACTTATGTCATACCACATACTGCTTTCCATGAGAACTAGTTTTGCTTTCCATGCAGCTTATCTATGTTGGGACTGAACTTCTGCATTAAAGAACTTCTGTACTTTAAAACAAATGTGTAATTCTAAGTAGTTTTATTTGTAGCCCTCTTGTTTCCTTTTATAATCTTCATTCTTCAAATTTCTGGTTTCTACCCATTTGTAAATAAAATTTCTGGTTTATTGTGTAAATATTCTGTTTATTTCCAAATACAGTGGGTTGAGTTTTTTGAAAATCTTTAGCTTTTACTTTTATCCAGCAATGATTAGGACTGAATTGCATTAACAAAAAAAAAAAAGAATTGGAGAGAGACACAGAATTTACAACCTTAAAAGAGTATTCTGATGTTGCTGTGCATGGAATGATAAGCTATTTGTTATATATTTTTGTGTTTGATAAAGGATAGTTGGAATTTGCTTGAAACTCTTCATTTTTTACCTTTTTTCTGCTTCCTAACATTTATCTCTCCTCAATCCTTTGGTACCTATGAAGTCTCAAAGATTTCTGTCAGATCCTTCTCAGTCAATTCCTTAAGATCCTCTGGTTGAATATGATTTGGACCTTCAGAATCATAAATATTGAAATGATCTAAATATTCTTTTATCTGCTTTTTATTAATTCAGCTGGTAGACATTCCGAAAGCCTCATTAATATTTATCTCACTGAGCTCCATGCTTCCCTCTTCTTTTATATTAAATAATCCAAAAAAATGTAGATGATGAGCAATTCTCTTTCTCTCTGGCCAGTATAAGTTGACCTTTCTTTTGATTTAGGATGATCTTTGTTTTCTTTTATCCACAGTGTATTTATTTTCATCTCCCAGGTTACACCCTTAACTTGAATTCTATTTTATCCTTTCCCCTCCTTATTATTTCTATTGTTTTGTATTACAGATGTAGCTGCTTGTGCTTCTAGCTCTTGTCTATTATGTGTTCTTTTCCTCCTTTCATTTTGTATATGGACTGTGTTGCCATATTTATGATTAAGAGAGTTTTCTATGTAGAACTTGTATATTAAAATGTGACCACCTCTTGAAAATATTAAAGTATGTACCTTATTTATTTTTCATATCTACAGCCATATAGGAATAATATCTGGTCAGTTTTGCTAATTTAAAATAATGGAATTTGAAATAGTAATTTAAGGAAGATTGTTAGATGCAGGTGTTTGAATATGAACACTCAGTGATTAAATGTTGGCATCACTGTAGCCTATGGGAATTTTGCCATCAGCTTCAGCTGCATTAGGATTTTATTCTGATTCTGTGCTTTAACTTTAAGCCTAGAACTAGACCCATGGACTTAGAAGTTGCAATGCAATAACATTTTTCCTTTGCCTGAGAGTTTCTTGAACTGGGATGATATATTCCATGTAAGAAATGTTTTCACAGAGAAAACGTAAAAATTAAGATGTTCCTATTTTAGAGTTAATGAGTAACGAGTGAGTCTCTCATGTGCACCTCCTCAAAAAGCAATATAAAATACTTATGAACAATGTATTCTTTGTTCTCATTTGTTTAAATGCTCTTTTGCAAAGTGTTCCATACACAAGGCTCTACAAAGAACAAAGCAGAACAATTAAAACAATATTTTTGGAACTTGGGGGTAATGTCTAACAAAAAAAAACCCAACCTAAAAATACTACTGCTATAGTATGACTACTATTACAGTATAGGTGTGTTTATATATAAGTTTTTTTAAAAACAATGATTACTCCATGGAAACAAAACTTGCCTTGCGTAGATAGTTGCAGTGTCATCTAAATGTAGGAGCCAGAGAGGTTTGCTAATTCTAAGGCATTCTGCAGAAGGTCAGACAATTGATGCTGATACATATTTGCACGTGTGGCTGAAAGCTAAGGTGGGACTATGTCACATTACTTGTCTGCAGACTTGTGAGTTAAGGCTGGTCCCAGAATATAGCTTCTTTTTCTCACCTGACTTTAATTTATTGGTTGGCACTAGTTCTTTCAACTGCATCCTGAGTTTTTAGGGAAATTCACAGAATCACAGAATACCAGGTTGGAAGGGAACTCAAAGATCATGTGGTTCAACCTTTCTTGGCAAAAGCTCCATCAAGACAAATGCATGGTCTAGTCAAGGTGGCCCAGCACCCTGTCAGGCTGAATCTAAAAAAGTGTCCAATACTGGGGAATCTGCCCCTTCCCCAGAGAGATTATTCTAATGGATGATTGTTCTCACTGCAAAAAATTTTCCTCTTGTGTCCAACTGGAATCTCCCCAGAATTAACTTGCACTCATTACCCCTCATCTATTCCATGTGACTGCTTGTAAAAAGGGGTTCTGTTCTTTGTATCCACACTTTCAGTGCAGGAACGTGGTGATGAGGTCTCCCCTAAGCCTTCTTTTCTCATGGCTGAACAAACTCAATGCTCTCAACCTTTCCTCATATGGCAGGCTTCCCAGTCTCTCTCTGGACCCTCCTCAGCCTGTCTACAACTTTTTTTGTGTAGTGGGGACTAAAACTGAACACAGTATTCCAGATGTGGGCTGTCAAGGGCTCAGTAGAGAGGGATAATGACTTCCTTATCACTGCTGGTGATGTCCTTGCTGATGCAACCCAGCATCCTATTGGCTTGCTTTGCTGCTGCACCACACTGTTCATTTATAAGGAGCTTGCTGTTCACCAGGACCCCCAAGTCTCTCTCCACAGAGCTGCTCTCCAGCCAGGTGGATCCTAGTCTGTGATGCATTCCTGGATTATGTTTTTCCAGGTGCAAGACTTTACACTTCTTGTTGAACTTCATAAGGTTCTTTTTAATCCACTCTTCCAGACCATCCAGGTCTTCTTACAGGGTGTCTCTCCCTTCCAAAGTGTCTACTTCCCCACTCAGTTTGGTGCCATCTGCCAACTTTATCAGGGTGCACTTGATCCCATCATCCAGATCATTTATGAAGATATTAAACAGCATTGGGCCCAATATCAATCCCTGGGGGACCCCACTTGTGACAGGTTGCCAGTTTGAAAAAGAGCTATTTACCATTGCCCTCTGGGTGCACCTGTCAGCCCAGAAAGCCCCCAACCCACCACACAGATCTTCCTTGACCATAACACATCAAGTTATACTCTTATGTTACACAGTTAGAAGACTCTTTATAGATATGGCAAAAAAGGACATACTCTTTCAAGTTCTTTGTGCTGCTTCTTACTTTCTCAAAATATATTGAAAAGATACTGAAATGATTTCCTAAAAATTAAGGTCAACATGGAAAAAACAAACACTATATTAACTGCACTGTAGCCAAATTTGTTGTAAATATCATGGGTCCAGCTGTAGCTTTTTTATTAGAAAAGCGATCTTCTTAATGATTTCATTCAGAGTCAATAATGATAAATAAAAGAAGACATTCAAACACTACATAAAGGGGCTCTATGCAGACTACATTTCAAAGACTCAATCTACTTTTACAGGTTATTAATATGGATTATGATTACTGTACTTCTGTAATTCAGTTTCCATCTGGTTTTACCTTATGTTCTAGAAAATCCATGTTTAGATAGAGATCTTGAGTATCTGCCTTATTGGCTAAGCTGCTAGAAGCTGTAGTGCCAAAAGAATGAATGTGAAAACTGACATGCTATGAAGGCTGATAAATAGAGATGCAATAGCATGAAAATTATGGTTATGAATAAAAGATTTATCCTCAAAACCATGATTTTTTATATAGTTTATATCATCATAGTATACAATTTTCAACTGTCACTTACTCCTCACTTGTGAGATTCTTCACAGAAAAGTAACTGCTACTTTCAAGTCAGGAATACCAGCAATTGTTCAATAGCTAAAACAGGCAGTTGCATGAGAAATGGCCATAACAATGAGCTGGAGCTGCTCATCCGGGATCATCTTGTTTATATTGATCTCTTGCCAGTGTTTGCATAGAATAAAATATCTTAGCCAGTTTGTACCATGGAAATAAATATAAATGTCTAAGGATGTACTGTCTGTATCCTTTCCCAAATGTCGGTGTGCCAGCAGGACACTTTCCAATTTGCTTGTCTTCTTTCTTAAGTACATAAAAGCCCTTTTCTACCAAGAATAATTAAAGTAATAAACACATTATTGGTGCCCAACTAAATATAAAATAAAAATTCCTAAATATTTACTAAAGGTTTGGTGCAAAATGCCAGCAACATTTAAGTAAATCAGCAAACATGGCTGCCACCATTGACAGATAAACACATGAAAGATGAACTGAATCACCACCCACTTCTCTGCTGTTGTGCAGCTCTGACTCCACTATTGTCTCCAGTGTGGAAAGGCATTACTGTGACCTGCTGTAATACTCATATAAATACAGTGAGGGCTCAGAGTCTGCTTCTTTCTACCAGATATGACAGCTACCAAACATCATTAGCATGTGAATGTGTCAGCTATATGTCATATATTACACCTGTAATATTTGTATTCGCATTAAAAGCAAAAATCCAGAATAGCTAGTTTCATCTATCCTAGAATTCTAACCTTGCTTTTGTGTACTTACACACAGGGAGGTAGTACACAGATAGTAAATATGTAGGAAATTTAAGTAAAGAATCCTGTCATAAAAATAAGCAGTGATCATTCCAACTTCATTTTACAACACTCTAATTTTAAAATAGCTATTTATGTATCTTATTATTCTTCAGGTATAAACCTTTGTAGCATTCAAGTGGAATGTCTGTAGTTTTTGTAAGAGGGAAAACACCTGCACAGGGACAAGCTTTGTATTTTATGCTAAATATATTAAAATTCATATGACATCTTACGGAAAAGAGACCAAAACCAAGAGGCATTTATTAAACATCAAATACACATCTTAGAGCAGCCAGGGCTAGATTCTTGTCCCCAAATGAGATAGATCATAGTAAAGGATAGAAGTGAGACAGTAGGTATTAGGAAAAAACCACAGGGACTTTCTTTTTCAGCACAGTAAGTTGGCTATGATTTCTCCTCAGTGCCCAAAGATAGGGCTGCACTCATTTGAACGCTGTTGTTTCAAGACGGAATAGTCCTTTACTGACTTTCTAGATATCTTGTTATCTATATCCTATTCCCATGCTACCCAGGGTATTATATTATGGTGTTCCCAGATCAAACTGCATGCTGCTTCTCCTTCAAGCAGCCAGTAGCTACCTGTGAATTCTAGAGACTGAGAGAGGAAGGAGTGAGGGGTAGAGAAGACTTCCCTCTCTTATTGGAATCATAAAATCTATCAGCTAGGACAAGTATTTTTGCCTACTCATTGCCTGAGTGGAATGCTCATCTAGATTCAAATTCTGCCTATGCTTTTTAGCCATTCTCCTCTTAAAAAATAAAAAAGAGAGAGAGAGAGAGAGAGAAATATTTTCCCCACCACTTATTTAAACAAGCATACTACATTGCTTTTAAATATTCCCATGTGGCCTCATGTTTGTGAGACTGGAATTCATCTGAACTTTTTTGTTGCCATTCTGTTGGCAATCAGTCTAGGCTTGCTGGCTTGCCAGCTAAGCGATCTTAATAGCACTATCTGTTTCTTGAGTAGCACCATTTTTCTCTGTAATTCTCCACTTGCTTCTCATGTTAATTTTGCTTTGCTGAGAAGCTTCTTGTGATAGCTCTGCAGTTTTGCTTTGTGCTCTAATCTTTCTGCACAAAAAGTATGAAAGCAAAATGACAATTTAAAGACCTGTGAATTTCTCTACTGAATATTCTGACCAACTTCATAACAGATCCAGGTGGAAGGCTTAAAAAGGGCTGAATCTAAACCTCAAATATCTTTGTCTTCCCCTTGAATTTAGCAATACAGCTTTTGATTAATTTATGAAGCTTGTATTTTTATAAGGTCAGTCTCAGTTGGTTCAACTCACTTCTGGACAATTTCTAGAGAGCACATAGAAGACACAGCCACAGAATACTGATGAAGGCAAAAGCAGAGTGGCAGCCTATGGTTAATTACTGTAAATAATCAATAAAACAACATACCTTTAGATTCTTCCTCTCTCCAACCAGCAACAGAGGAAACTTTTGCTGATATCCCAGTTTTAAATCCTCTCCTTTCCCTAAAGGAGTGGTGTAGGTGGGAATAATGTGACAGGACTCTGCTAAGACTATGACATTGAGCGCTGCAAATTTTTGTCCATCTTTGTCCACCTTTGCACAGGGCCTTTCTTTGACTACTGCCTTCCTACTTGCAGATTAATGCCAGATGTAAATATTCTAACTGAGAAAACTGCTCATGGTCTTATGCTAATCAGAGGACACCTATTCAAAAAGCCATGGGTTTTTTATTGAAAGAAATCTAACACAAGTTCTTATGTGCTTTATTAAAACTCCCAAGTACAAACACGAAGATACATACCTAGACTATTATTAATACTAAAATATTATCAATATCATTAAAACTAACAGAAACCTCAACAAACAAATCTAAAGCATATTGACATCAAAGCAACCAGTCAACAAATGGTTGTTGGGCTGTAGTTCACTTAGCTGGTTAATGAATGCTTAAAGTAATAATTTTTACACATTCTGAACCGGAGTTGAGAAAAACGAGTCTTTGCTTATAGATGCCAAATAAAGAATTCACAAAGTGAGTCATATCTATGTTTTATACTTGTTAAGAAATGGCACCAAACACAAGTTTCTTACTCTTCACTCATAATTCTGACATCAGGTATAAAGCTTCCTCTTGTAGAACTTAGTTTATACTAAGTTTGAAATTGTACTGAAGTATGAATCTGCACTGTGCTACTTCTGTTGTGGAGGTTTACTCTTCCCTCAGAGCAGTGCTACTGTGATACAGACTATGGGGGAAGCTTTGCTGATGGGAAGGGGAGGACTACTGCTCCCAATCTGACATTGCGTGACCAAGGAGATACCGTGTTACTCTGTGGATTCCCTTGTCCCTAGCAGCAGCCCCACAGATGCAACTGTCCATGCAACTGTCCAGAACAAGCTTGAGCAACAGTAGTCTGATGATTCCCATTTGCCAAAATTACAGTAATAATACCAGTTCCTTAAGACCTTAAAGGTCAGGACATGCTGTAATAAAAATGACTATAAGACAATATTTTAATACTGTTTAAAACTCATTACTGTTTTACTAGCATCTTTCCTCTGTTGACTGCACAAGTGCTCACAGATGTATATGCACATACAGTGTACAAAACCTACAATCACTTCCAACACCCCCCCTACCCCTCTCCCCTGCAAGAAGAAATCACCAGAGAAACCAGAGGAAAAAAATAAATTAAAAATATCGGAAAATTCTTACTAAAATTGGAGCATAAAGAAGAAAACACGGAAACATTTATGCTATCAAGGGCGTGGAGATGCTTTAGCTTTCTCAGTTTTCTGTAGTCTAGTCAAGTAAGATCTGAACTGCATTTAAGTAGCTGTAGGTGCAGTTTGTCACAATGTTTTTCACAAGCACCACGAATCGTCAAAGGTTCAGTTACATGTTTGTTGATACTTTATCATACTGTTCTCAAGGTAAATTTCCTTCAGGTAATTTATGGATTCAAAGGAAATGTTCTAAGTTTTGCCAGCAGAACTTGATTAAAAAAACCCAAACAACTAGCTTATTTCAGTTTGATGCAATTTAGAAAAAAAGGTCCTTAAATGACACTGTCACTGACAGATGAAATTTTATAAAAATTAATTACTGAAAGAAAACCCACTGCTATATGGCATTCTTCAGCATTAGTCCACTGGCCAATTTAAAGTACATTTGAGTAAACTTATGATTGGTTTGCTATTTCTAGTGAGATGCTTACAAGAGAAAATTAGAGTATTTTCCTCTAAATCAACTCTGGAATCTTAAGGAGGAAAAGACAATTTGAAGCTTATCAAGATGAAACCGCTTCACAGAAGAAATTTTAAATTTTAATATAAATTCTATAAATCCATGAAAGTCATATTCCTTGTAGAGAGCTTGAGTGTGAAGACTAGAGCTGGCTTAGAAAAGACCAAAGATTGTAACAATGCTTACCTGTGTTGCTTCAGCTGCTGTCAGTATCCTGCAACTTTTCTGCCTTTCATTTCTTCTTTCCTAGTAAAGCACAATACTTCGTAAGTAATATACTTGGTAAATCTTGAAAACATTTTCTAATTTGTTTTGACATGTCATGTCATGCCATGTGACAAACCAGAAGGAATTTTCCTTTGATTTTGCAACAAATACCCCACTCTGATGTCATGCCCTTGATGGCATCACCATATCAATGTTCTTAACATTAACATTCCCATCGATTGCTTAAAAACTTTTGAAGCTAACATATGTGCTGCCCAACCTTAACTTCTATATTTAGTTACTACAATATCTGTTTTAGTTGCTGTGATTTCTCACAAAACTGCCAGCAGATTTTGTTTCTTTTGTTGTGATAAAGTTCTTTTTATATTAAAATGATCTTGCTTAAGGTTGTTGCTGCTCCTTTAGTACAACTGGCACTGTATACTATCATTTTTTTGAACCATTGCGTGAAAAATTAAAATAAAACCTAAAATAAACAGAAAATCTTTATTGTTGTTTTCAAAAAGATGTAATGACCTATGATCACAGGAGTAAGGCAAATACCAAAGTCCTTACATACCAACCAGTTTCCTTTTCTGCTTTTTACACTGTTACTCTGTGAATCACCCTCTAACTGTCCCTGTGGGTATTCATCACATGGCATCTGGAATAGGCCCTATGTCCACTCAGGCAAAGAACATTCTGAGAAACCATCCTGCCCGTGGTAAGTATACCTCATATACCTGTGATTTAGCTTGCTCACGGTGTCCTCTCCCAGTAGCTTATGATTGCAACACAGGCTGAGTAATACAGTTAGTAAGGTCATGTAATAATATAAGCAATTGAGCTTAAGTGCAATTAAGCTAGTGCATCAGTGCTGGCCCTTTTTCCCCTCCATTTTTATATCATTCTTGGAATTATGAACAGTTAGCCTTCTGAGACATGCTTTTGTCTTGAAATTGAAGGCTGATATGTGTCAGCTCTTCTTTTCGCATATCATGTATTTTTTACAGTATCAAATTAATACAGCCTAGATCTTTTGAGGAAGGACTCCATGACATAAACTTTGAGAAAACTAAATAAATCTTTTATGGCTGTAGACCAGAATTCTAAATGAAAACTCTCATATTTTACAGAATAGCCAGTTTTGCCCTGTTTGGTTACCTGCTTTACATATAAGTTCTATAATAAACATATAGAGGGGGTAAAAAGAAGAGGCATGAAGCTTATGCAACCAGTTTATTCACTTATGTCCATGGGGGCACTTTTAACCGCATGATTAAGGTGTTTTCAGGCTAGATACACTGTACAAAGTGCCAAAACCTGTGGTTAGAGAGATCCTAAACATTCTCAAGGCCATACAAAAAGGCATACAAGCTCCTTCATTTACTGCAGAAGTTGAAGAAGGTACAAATTTGCATGGAGTTCCCTGTGTTTATAAATTTACTGGCTGCATGCTGAGCATATTAACTCAAAATAGTACATTTCAGTTTTCTGTGTGAAGAAATATGCTCCAAATGTATTATATTTCTTTTTCCCTGCAATTCTCAAATTAGACCTGGCTGAGAAATTTAGGCAAAAATCTGAAAAAATTAAGCATAGAACAGAATAAGTTGAAGGAGGGTGAAGAAACCCTAGTCTGGATATCGCCCTTACGACAACCCTAACACTTTGTGGCCCTCATGTAAACTGAGTATGTCCAGTTACTGGAAGTATTTATGTTAAAAGTACATTAAGGAACTTCACTGCTTATTAGTTTCAAGCCACAACACTGGCATATTTGAAAGAGAAGCTTACCGGTATCAGGAGACAAAGAGTGGTCTTTGCTCATTCAAAGTACATTGCTAACCATCTAAAGAATTATCTAATTTATTTAGTCTGTACTGATTAACTTCATTCTTGATGGAGACAGCTGCTATTGCATGTGATGACAAACAAGACTCCCTGCTGTGCTGCAAAGTTTTCTGACTAGATTGGCTCCTTTCCTACTAGCCACTATGTCTACAGAGAGCAAGAAAAAAAACAGGTGAAAGAAAGACCCCTTAAATAAGTTAGAAAAATACTAACAGTTCCCCAAATTTTTTCTTCATCTTTACCAGTTAGCTGAGGAATTGTAATCTAGGGCTTACTTTATGGTTTGGTTTTTTTCCTGTTCCAAAAATGTGAATTCAAGTTATCAAGCTGTGTTGATTTGAAAATTGGTGTTTATATTTTACTTATTGTATTGTATGCTATGACATATATCTATGACCCTACACCAATTAACCAGTTTCTTTTCCAAGATAAGAGTGTTGTTTCAATTACCCTTTTGAAATTTTATTTGTGGCATGCTGTAATTATACCTTGCACACACATTTAGTAAAGTTTCTCATTGAACTGAGAAACTGTGCATTGTGTTCACAAAAACCAGTTTGTTGTGTTCACTGTATTAAGCATGCTGTGAAAGCTTGTCCCTTGTGCTCAAAATGTAAATTGGACGTAGCTAATTGCATCTGCTGGTGATCATGTTCAGTGAGCGCAGATTTCTGGAGGGAAACGTGCCTACGCTTCTCCTCATGCTTAGATATAACTGTGAGTCCTCCTTCAGATATGCTTTAGTATTGGCAGGGTTAGACTTGATTGCCAGTGCTTCTTATGAGAAACAAAAACATTTTGTACTCTACTTGTTGATATAAAACTGGAAATGCTTTTTCTGTGTTGGATGTAGAATAGTTCTCGTTACGTTCTCTGCAAAACCCTGGTCCTGAAATCTTAAGTGATGAAACTGTATCCTTAAAGTAAAAGTAACATTATACTCATGCTGTTTATTGACTCTTTCAGTCAAGAGAGAGGTACAACATGTAAGGTAAAGAGAGGCTGCAGTTCTGTGGTTAGCAGCTGCAGCTGCTGAGGTAGTGGAGAGGAGACTTCATAGAAGGATTTAGTGCTCTTATTGAAAAATACAGAATCATTTGTGGGTGCAGTCACGGGAAATGCACAGGGTCTAAACTCAGCAGACATCTGGTGATGACAAGCTACCAGAGAGGAATTAATGACTGGCTTCACAGAAGGGGCTGTTTTGGTTAGATGCAGTATCATTGTTACTCTGCCAAAAACATGAATACTGTTCCCGGTTTTGAGGAAAAGAGAAATCACTAAGAGCAAGTTAGAAGAAACAGCCAGTGGTCTTAAAGAAGTAGTTGTTGAGTTGACCAGTGGATAATAGATTGTGGCTTGATTAAAATACTTAGAGCAAACCTACATCAGTAATAAAGAAGTAGCCATGGAAGTGAAACTTTTAATGCCTAAGACCCAGCCACCTTAAAATAGTGGTAATCCAGTACAGCATATGCTCCGGATCCCATCTAAATAAAACCAAGAAGGGACAGATATGGGATTGATTACTAAAAAAACCCCCAAAACCCAAACAAAAACCAGCAAGGAAAACTTCCTACCTAAGTCCTATGATGTTTTGTGGCTTTTCTAATGGCTATACACTAAAGTATCTTCTCACAGATGTTTGAGGATTGTGAGTAGTGTTATTCCACATGGGAAGAAGAAACAGACACTCATTTTAAATCACGGGACTCCACAGAAACAGACCATAAGGAGATTAACCTTACAATATGAAGGATGACAAAACTGCAAGATCTTAATTTACTAATACCATCGTTACTTCTTCAGAACCACTGTGTTCCTATTTTTTTGGATACACAACAAATATTAAGGCAAAAGGCAGAAGAAAGTTAGCTTCAAAATACATGTTAGGTACCATCACAGGTCTAGGATTTATAATGTAAGATAAAAAAAGTTTCATAGCGGAAACCACAGAATTCATCCCAAACCAACTACAATTCCCATGGATCACAGAGCCAGATAGACTCTCACCTATCACTTTGCAGGTAAAACAGCTTTTATCAGGGCTTGACATAGTGAAACTGAGATTTGCAAAGACAAGATATTAAGGGCTCATGCTCCTGCTAAAGATTAGGGGGAGAAAAATAAATTTGTTTCTGCCTAAGTATAAAACAGCTCAGTATAAATGAACAAAGTGAACTGTCCCATTGAACAAATAAGCAGTAGTGAGCAAAAAGAATGTTTTCTGGGATCTCTACCCAGCTTTTCTTCAAATGGAGATTACATGCTCAGTTGAATGTTAGAAGTAGATTATCTAGAAACACCCTTCACTTTTTCTTATGTATTGCATTTGTTTTTCTCTGCTAATAACAGAATATTAAATCTGTTTTTTGGTAAGCAAAGGCATCTGAGGTAGCAGTAACCCACCTCTTCATGTGCTTTTTACATTTCTTGGCAGTTCCAAGTATTTATGTAACACATAATCTCTGGTTACAGACAGAGGTTGCAACGTTAGAAATGGAGAATTATGACTAGAGCTATTCAAAGAGATTAGGATTTGAAGTTTGTTTTCAACAACATTTCAGTAACATTCAGGGTATTTTTTTCTTTTGTTGGTTTTAAAACTCTCTGACATATTTAAGTAGATTTCTCTGATGTGCTGCTTTACTGAAGTCTCAATTCTTTTCAGCATATACTTCAGTATAGTGTTTGTTTTCACAGTATCACAAGCATGTGCCTGGGACAAGAAGTCAAGTCTTTGTCTGTTTGCAGACCTCAAAGTAGGGAATGATTTTGAGTATTACTTTAAAATACTGAGTAGAAAACACATGACAACACACATAAAAGAATAAATGGGTATATTTTCATGAGGGTGTGATGAGCACATCATCTTACACAGTACCCATTGGTTTGAAAGGAGTTCCATCTGCAAATGGCAGTGAAACAGTCTATATAGAAATTAAATCTGATAGTCTTTGCTTTTACTAGTGATATTGACTCCTTAACAGTTAATGGCCATAAAGCACATCACGAAGGGAAAATTAAGATCCTTACAGCATGGGATGACCACAACAGTCAAGTAATTTAAAGGCAGCAAGGTGATGCAGATTAGGCTGCTGAAGTAAAGAGACAGACTTTTCTGTCTTCGTGTCCCTTAATGACTAATTGAGTCAGTCTGGGGAAAGAGAGTTCCTACTATTTGCCCGCTGTACTATTATATACTAACTTAGTTCAGCGAGATCAGTAAGACATGAGGAAAGCTACCAAAATAGTGCAAAGTAATAAAATCAATGCAGAGCTGTAATGCCATTAAAAAGACCAGGACGTCAGGAAAGTACAAGGCATTCTTTGGAGAGTCAAAATTAACACACGGAAATTAGAATCCGCAATGGCCTGGTAATTTGGGGAAAGGTCTATTTGCCACCCAGGGTGTAGCTGCAAATGATAATCATTAAGGTACAAATGTGACCCTGTGATGGTAAAATACTTCACTTGTACTAGACACAGGAATTACACACGCTGTATTTGCTTTTGTAAACAAAACGAGTGCTTAGTATGTTTCTCAGGATCAAGTGGAAGAGCAGACAGTACCGGATAATCTATTGCATAATCCTAGAAGACAGGTGTATGCACCATAAAAGGGACATATCTGGGGTAGCTTTGCAGACAACTGACACAAGGGAGATGTCACTGTGCACAAAGGGCTGGAAAAATGTGTAACAGCAGGGGAATTAGTGTTGTCACTTCAGCACAGAGTGATTTTTGGAATTAGGCAGGGGACTTTGCTGTATGGAAATACAGATACTGAGGCATTATCCATGGTAGTGGCATCAAAAGGCAATCTCAGTTCTCTGTTGGTATTAGGAAATAATGATACTTGATACCACATTCTTGGGTTGGTGACAACAATGTCTTCAACGTGAGTGTACAGGATAAGCTATGATGGTTGCAGTACTGGTCATTATTTGTGGCATCGGGCATTAACATAGCAGTAAGAGCACTTCGCTTTAATTCTCAGCGATACTGGCTCTAGCAAATACGCCAAGCCTGTCTTCCATTTGTTATACTCATTTCCTTAGAACATAAAGTTCAAGGTTTGGGCTTAAACCCAGCATATCTGATCGACTGAAGCACCAGAATACCAGTGATATTCAGCAACTTCATTCCTCTACTAAGTAGCTACCTTAAAAAAGCCAGGTACCAGATTGAAAAGGAACTCTCCTGCAAACTAAAGGTCCACTAGAAACCTGTCTTTTTGCCACAGGACCTTGTCTTCACCAAAAAAAAAACCAACAACCCCCGAGAAAAAAAAAAACCCTCAGTCCACCTGAACTAAAGCAAGGTACTAACCATGCTTTCTCTCTTTAGGAAAAGGGCAGAGGGAGAAACACTTGACAGCAGAAGCTAATCACAGTGCTGGTCACAGGCTCTGGAAGGTGCCCACTGCTGCGGAAGGCCTTGAACGACCCCAACACAGGGCTGAGGAGCAGCAGCAGCCATGGCTGTGCCAGGGAAGTCACCAGGGGCATTCCCACTGCCGGCACCACAGCAGAGAGAGGTGGAATCTCACTTCACCTGCACAGAATTGAAACCTCAAAGCCACGTGAGAGGAAAGGAAAATTGATGGCAGCCCTACAACTCTTGTCTCCACTGCGGGCCCAAAACAGGCACCTAGCAACAGCGTAAGTCCAGGGCACACCATGACAGGCATGCCACTTCCCTATGGTAACGCCGGGACAAGGGGCACCCACGCAACTTGCAAGACTTATCCCTGCAGACGCGCCCAGGCATAGCTGAAGCCGGGCGCGCTCCTCAACTCACCAACCTCTAATTCGCCTCGTGAGGGCTACAGCCTGAGGCCAGCTAAGCAAGTACGTCACGTCCCACCTCACGGCGAGGAGTGGAGGGACGAAATTACACCACCCCAAACCCGGCTGCTCTCCCAGCTGCGGCGCG
Source organism: Porphyrio hochstetteri (assembly GCA_020800305.1). Taxonomy (NCBI): domain Eukaryota; kingdom Metazoa; phylum Chordata; class Aves; order Gruiformes; family Rallidae; genus Porphyrio; species Porphyrio hochstetteri. The sequence continues at coordinate 9,510,691 of CM036916.1, read as the reverse complement.
CAAGCCCTGAGCGCACACGCCCAGCCGCCCCGCCCCGGCGAGAGTTGTTTAAGGGCCGGTCCCGCCTCCCTACCGCCCCTTGGCTACCACGGGCCAGCGCCGCTGTGCTCCGGTGCAACGCATGCGTGTTGGGAGACTGAGTGTAAGTCTCCATTTTGTGTTCCTTTTCCCCTCCCTCTCCGTCTTTGTGCTGCTGAGCTTTGCAGTGGGGAGGAGACGGCAGCGGTCGCTGAGGAGGGCAGTGGGAGCCGCTGCGCCGTCTCCTCTGCCTTACTGCAGGGCCGCCCGGCCTGGGGCTGCTGCACGCTAAGGTGGCCGGCGCCGCTTTCTGTTTCTTCAGCTCCCGCTGCGCTCGGGCGGCCGAGTCCGCCGCCGTGTGCGGGGCTAAAGGCGGCTCATGAGCCCTTTCTTCCTCCCGGCTGGGTATTGCAAAACCGCTATGGGAGCGTTTCCCATTGGTTTAGGTGGGTTTTTTGTTAGCACTGCCCGGCCGCCTCCACTCGCTTGGCGCTTGCCTATAGAGGTGAGCGAGCAGCAGCACCCCTGGAGCTGGGAGGGCATCTCTCACCCGGGCTGTAGACGCTTGCATTTGGGCTGTCCGTGATCTTGCTCCGGAGAGGTGGGGGAACCCGCTTTCTGGTTAGACATGCAGTGGGTTAAAGCAAATTAATCTTTATACCCTAGCCAAGCCAAAGGAGTCACCGCTGCAGCCAAGTAGTGTCCCCGAGATTCGGGCCATTTGCTTCAATTTAAATCCATGTATAAAGTAGCAACATTTAAAATAACTTCAGGTGCTTTACACGCTTTGGCCAAGTGATGTATCTGGTGCTCTTAGAACAAGTTTGTAAAGGGCTTTAGCTGGACCTGGGTATATTGAGTGATAGCTTCTTGCGCATAGCAAGGCTAGTTGTGTTTTTCTAAGCATGGCCTGTGTCCAAGGAGGAGATTAATTTTTATAGGTTCTTATTAAGCCACTTAGTTCTCCATTTAGATTTTATTCATTTGCTAAAAAAAAAAAAAATCTTGGTTCTGAGCTAGAACTGAGACTAACATGACCTTAGGGATGTTCAGGTGAAACTTGTTTTTCAGACAAAAAGTGGTTTAGGCGTAAACTATTGTTGTGAGATATAATGTAATTAAACCCCCCCCAGATAGTAATATTCTTTAAAAAAAGGAAAATAACCAGTTCACAGAATAATTGCACACAACATATTATCTGTAAGCAGTTTTCTGAGTAATTAATGTAATAATCAAATGTTGGATACTGGTGAGTCAAATAAGACATTCCAGAGCATGTGCTAAGATCTTGGCTACTTAATTTTACATTGAGTCACTGAAATGTCTAATGGAACAAAGTCATTAAATTGCCTTTTTCCTTGGGGCAAGATGTCTCTTATCTCACATAAATAGGCCCCTTGATTTCATAACCAGCTTTCATATTTCCCTTCAAATGCATTTTTAGATATTCTGAATAGTTTTAAATCTTTGAATGACAGCAGAGTGCTATTCCTATCTTTAAAAGTTACATTCCTGTGAGTGTTAGGCGTAGAGTGCTGGTAAAAGCTGAATTTAGTTCATTTGTCAGTTCTGCAACTTACCATGAAACCTCCAGTTGTATTTCTTTCAGCTTGTTTATTTTTTTTTCCCCTTGTAAGATATTTGGGTAGAAGTGTTGCTAGTTTCATTCAATGAGCTGTTACATTTCCAAGTATAGTGCTTCTGATGCAAGTTCTAATTAAATCTCTTCAAAACATGCTGTTTACTTAATTGGTATTATAGTCTTGAGAAAACTTGGGAGAATTAAGGCAGTAATATGTGAAAGCTGAGGCACATGCCTGTTTTCATTAACTTGCTTAACAAGCAACAGGTGTTTTTAGTTCAGTCCATTTTTCAGGTGTTTGTGGTCAATTTCTTGTATTTTTGTTACCCTTGTTATGGTTTGTGTCTTAGTCTCCAAGCAGAATGAGGAGTGTGTTAAACTAATGCTATGGTAATAGCAAAATATTTTGGTTGGACAGCATTTGAGTTGTATGTTTGCAGTTTACATTGACTGTACTGGTGACCAAGTTTATGTTTTTACATGGTGGGGTAAATTGGACTGTACAGACAGTATAATGAAAACAGTGACTTGGGTTAACTCATATAATTTAATATTGAGCACAGGATTATCCACTTGTCTTGCATATTATGACTGTGTACATACTTTATAGGATTTGCCTTTCTATAGTTACAATGTGTAATCCTCTCATTCGTTTTTGTCATCTGTCACACGAACCCTTTTGTGTATTTGGAGTAAATAGAATTGTTCAGTTTTATACATGTTGAAGTCACTCTCTTTTTTTCTCCAATATTTGGAGCTTCATTTATGTCAGTTATGTTTATTTGTATATTTCTATGTGCTTACAGTTTTGTCTATTTCTGCAAAAGTTCAAAATATTTCTACTACTTAACCTTGTCTGTTGGTTTGTGTTTAGAATGTCATTGGTGTGTGTATAAACAGCTTCAGGCAAATTGGTAATGTTTACTATAGAGGCCCAAATGTTGATCTTTTAAGTCTGCAAGAAAGCTGTTGTTGGCTACTACAGCTCAAGTTCTAATACTAGAATTATTCCAAAATGCAAGTTTATTATTTCCAAAGAATTTGGTGCTATCTAGGCAATCTTTTATTTTGTGCATTAAGATTAATTGGGTTTGAGTGGAACTTAGGATGACCAGTATCATCCATATTTTATCCTTTTTTTAATATTAGCTTAAAAGTCTCTTTTGTCTTGCTATACATTCTTAGCACTTACATTTAAATTATTCTTACAGGGTTCCTCATTTGTTGCTTTGTTATTTCTGTAAGCTCTAGGGGAACATGGTCACTTTAAAAGAGGTCTTAATATATTATGTTCATTCTTCCTGTCTTTCTCTACTACACCAGTAATTTATCAAATAAAACTGTCAGATATGTTTGGCACAATGTGTTCTTTGTGCATCCTTGTACTTTATAACTCATGTTTTCTCAATGCAATGTTAAAAAATGTATCTAGTGAGATTTAAAAAAAAAAAAGCCTAACCAAATCTGGGTTTTGTTTATTTGGTGATAAAATGTCTACTGGGTTTATTTGGGTGGTTGAGCCTACATGAGGGAAATAAAATTGTCCCTAAAGCTACAGAGTAATTCTGAAAATCCATTTTAAGTGTTCAGTGTCAGCATTCAAAGCCTTCCACTTCTGAGTGTTCATAAGTGGTTCCTTTTAGCGAGTTAGTTAACTTTTTACATCATACTGTGCACACAAAGTCAGGATAAAATTGGGTTGTATGAGAAGCAGCTTCATAATGCTTTACATTTACAAAACTTTACTATTAAAAATGAAACTTGTGTTAAACTTGTGTCCCATGCTTTTTGGGTTGCATCTGTAAGATGGATTTAGTCCTGTTTATAATTAACCCATTGCTTTCTGGTGAGTATGTGTGGTCCCTCAAAAGCCAGGAAGTGCCTCAAGTCTTTAATTCTCCCCCTCCCCCTTAATTTTCAAGACTGTAGACATGTTAATTGTATTCTTATAAGGAACATATTGAAGAGCTGATGTTAAAAAGACTCCTTTAGAAGTGCTTATATTGTGAGGAGGAATCCTGTACTATAATGTATGGGAGAGGTATGAGAGCCTCAGGGCAGAGAGGAGCAGGTGTGTAGGTAGGTTCCTGCAGGTGGCTCTGGTAACAGAGTGGAAGAAAAGGCTGATTCTGAGTGTGTTGGACTTTGCTATTTTCAGAATTTACCACCTCAACCCTGAAAGTTGTAATCATTAATTTACACTGTGCTATTTAGCTATAGGATTTATCGAAGGTCTATTTTTTTTTTATGTTACTGGTTTCCTCTGTCTTCGGGTGAAGTAGAGGAGATAAAGATTGCAAACTTCATAAATATTTCCGTGGATATTCACTTTTACTTACATTGATCCTTTGTGATTGCTGTGGTCTTCCAGTAGTCCAGAACTGGATATTATTGTGCTGAATTTCAAGGACTGGGACAGTAATCAGATGATCTGTTAGCTACATTTAATAGAATTATTATCTATAGTCAGCCAGAGAATTTGCTTTGATCAACAAATGGAATGTTAAGTAATTGTCCTTGATTCTTAGTCTCCTTATACTTTAGCTTGGGGTGGTATCAAGAGGAGTGTGACCAGCATAACAATTATTCAGATACAGAAAAACTTGGATTCTCGAGGCACATCTTGTGGGAATCAAATTATTGTATTTCTGAACAGTATATTACTGACATTTCTAAGGAAATACTTTGACTGGTTTCCTTTTTACTGTACTAATTAAAAATTTCATTTTCCTCCCATCTTGTTTCTCTACATAGAGTGGTGTCACAGACCAATTAAAGTTAAAAAGAGGCAAGCTTTAATAATGGACAAAACAGCTAACACTGTTTTTGAACTTAATTTTCTGTTGTTGACACTTTTTCCTTGTTAAAGTTGATTGCTGATAAAGAACTTTTCTACTCCAGAATTGCTTCTGTCAGTTGTTCTGTTTAAGTTATCATGTTTCGGCTTCCTTGGAGCAGAAGACAGGTGAGATAGTGTTCTGATGTATATTTCACATGAAGTGTTCTTGCAAATATTTGTAATGAAGTCTGAGTACCGAATGTATATTTGAAAATATTTGAGGTAAAAATCAACTAGAGCAATGATTCCTGTTTAAAAAAAAAAGGGGTGGGGGGGAAGATAAGCTTGGGAGTATGAGTAGCTGTATAAATAGGTGTGTGATCATTGGCTTTGGTGTGACTCTTCTGGCAGGAATCCTTAGATGACAGTTGTTTGAATATATATGCAGCACAGAAATGGTGATTGTGTTGTAAAGAGTCAGAATTCTGATTTGCCTTCATGTAAGTGAAAGCAATTGAACTGTAATGGCTTTGTAGTATTGTCTTCTTTAGGAGAGCCACTGATCCCTTGGGTCGTCAAAAAATGACACAGAAAAACACAGTCCTGTCACATTTAAAAAAAAAAAAAAAACAAACAAAAACTTTAAATAACTATAAATATGCAAGTCCAGAGCAGAGTCAAGTATTGGGATTTGCTGAAAATCAAATAGATTAAGGCAAGTTTTGCTTTGTGTTTCTCCTTTAGAAGGAACTTGGAAAGGTGAGGTGTATTTTCATGGCCATCAGTGAATAGATGGGCGAAGTATAGACTTTGGGCACATCATATGTAGCAATGTCACGATTAATTAATTTAGGCTACGTTGTTGCTATATAATACCTGTTTTTCCTATGTTTAAAACCAGGTGTGCAGTATACTCTTTCCTTTGGGAATGAAAAGTTATGCTCCTTTGTGCCATAAGAAACAAGAGTATCCTTGGATAGTAGAGAGGTTTGGGTAATGCCCAGTCTTTGAAAGCACACCTTAGTTCTCAAACATTTAAAAATACAGTAGAACTTTTCAAAATGATACAGGCCTGCTAGAGGCCTAAGCTTTTTGGAAATGGTGTGGTTAGTCCAGAAGTAAACTGAAATACACAGAGGCTTTGGTAAAAGCTATTTTAAACCTTGTGGGCAACACTAAAGAAAATACTCTCATTGTGAGGTGTAAATAAAGCTTTTGATTTTAATCAGTATATGTGCTTTTCCTGTCATCCATTTTCACTGCAATACTGAATATTTCCAGTATAACTCATCTGTTTTGAGGTGTAATGCAGCCAACTCAGCAACTGCATTTATCAGCTTTGCTTTTCTAGATACTTCGAAGTACAGATTTCCAGTATTGGCACTGCAGTGCTGTCTGTTACTTTATCAAAATCCTGCTATGGCTTTAGTGCATGAATAATCAAAAACATTAATATTAATTCTCAACATAATTTTTTTAGCGTTTGCACAGATTTAGCAAGTTATTAAATTGCTGAAATTCTGATGTGTCTGGTAGCTATTGGCCTCAGAAGGTACTCTGGTGTTTAGAAGTCATTGCATACTGACTTGTAGGACTAGTTTACATATGTCATTTAATTTGCTTTCAAAATTGTTTCTGAAATGTGAAAGAATAATGCTTTAAATTGGCATAGTGCTGACATTTGGCACTAAGTATGCATGTTATTTGTCCTATTCGATGGTATTATGCAAATACTGAAAATTAAGTACCTTCTAAACTGTTTTGCTGGATTTGTGTGCAGGTCTTAACTGAGAACTAAGAGATAATGAAGGCATGTTAGAAAGTGCTAGGTAAAATGCAAGGCTAAAATTTGCATTTGGCTTGTATTAAGACTGGGAATCAATTTTCTGTTAATGAAATAATATAATGATTCTCTGAACGGATAGGAAGTAGAGGATTTTGTAGTCTTTTTTGGGTTTGGAATAGCTTTTAAATTACATTAATGTGTTACTATTTTTTTAAATGGTCATTAATATGAAGTGGTGTTGCATTTTATTGTTTTCTGTTGTTAATATTTTGGTTTTTGGTTTTGTACCTGATTCTTACCACACTCTTGATACTTCACTTAAAAAAAATATTTATTTTATACTTTACCCATGATCTTTGGCATCTTAATGAATTAAAACCAGTGGCTTCATTACATGCTGATTTAATATACACTAGCAGAGCAACCAAGCTGACAGTCTTTAGATCCCTATGTGAAAGGACTTTGAAATTAAACTTGCAGAGAAATGTATGTCGTCTTTTTATTTCTTGTGCTGGGACATCTCCTAATGATTTCAGGATTTTACTTCCTCTTTGGTGTATGTTGTGTTATTAAATATTTAAGAATTATATGGTTGTGGTGAATACCATTTCAGAACAGCAGGATTTTATTCATTTCAGAGAAGTTTTCAGGTCAAATTTGTCTTCAAAACATTTGATTTTAGAAGGAGATGAGGGAAGGACAGAAGGGAGCTTGCCTGAATCTAAGGCTTCTAAATCTCTTCAGCTGTATTTTTGATTAGGCAGCTGTTTTGCTGAGGAAAATGTCTAGTCGTGTTTAAAATACTAGTTTCATGTATTTATTACTATGAAACTGTATGATGTTAATACCTCTAATATTTTCTGGTGTAGTAAGAAACCACCTATTGTACAGCTGTTAATTGACAAATATGTTTGTACAATATTGCCTTATTAGGGCCTCAGAAATGATCAAAGGGCTGGAGCACCTCTCCTGAGGAGGCAGGTTGAGAAAATTGGGCTTGTTCAGCTTGGAGGTGTGAAGGCTCCACGGGGACCTTATAGCTGCCTTCCAATCCCTGAAAGGTGCCTGTAAGAAAGCTGGGGAAGAACTGTTCCTGAGGGCATGTACAAATAGGATGAGAGGTGGTGGTTTTAAACTAGAAAAGGGGAGATTTAGCTTGGATATTAGGAAAAAGTTCCTCAATATGAGAGTGGTTGATCACTGGAACAAGTTGTCCAGAGAGGTAGTGGAGGCCAACACTGGAGATACTCAAGGTCAGGCTTCATGGGGCGCTGAGTGATCTGATCCAGTGAAGATGCTCCTGCTTACTGGGGTGGTAGTGTTTGGACTAGATGATCTTTAAAGGTCCTTTCCAACCTAACACTTTTTGTGATTCTTATAAAAACGTATGATGCAAGCTTGGATACTTTGGTGCTGATGGTGATGAGATGATAGATGATATGTCCTTTTCCTCTAGGTATCAGACTTTGAAATCACATTTTAATCATTCAGATGATAAGAATATCCTTTTGTGACTGCTGTTGCCTGACCAAATGTGTTGCTGCTATGGTACTAGCATCTGGAAGGATATAACCATACAGGCAATCAGAGTGACTGTCCATTTTGATGCTCTGCTAGCACGGATTGATTCAGTTCAGGAACCACTGCAGAAATGGTCAAAGTCAAGGGCTGGAAAGACAGCTTGATAATGGGAGTGAACTACACCTGTACTTGTAAGACTGACTTACTGCTATGTAGATGCAAGAAATACTGTGGTAGTGCTTGAGCCTAGACATACAGGGGTCTGCCTAGAGATATTTCTGTAATCATTTAATTGAGAAGTGATTAAAAAAATTTCAAAAACCAGTTTCTAAACTGCCTGCTAACTAACAGTATAAACAGTACTGCTTTTTTAGGACAGTTAGTCTTATGAGATTCTATGACTATGAAAAGTAGGACTTATTAACAGAGCTTTCATTCCTCTTTTAATTCATTTCATGTTTAATAACATGAGCAGCTCAAGGAATCCCAAATCAAGCAACTCCATCTCAGCTCCTGTTTCCTTTCCCATGTGTAAATGCATTTTTTACCCTGGTACAGCTTCTTACTGGATTGTGTGGGGAGTCAGACCAGGGAAGATGTCTGAGCAAATTGGCTGTACAAAAAAGGGTTGTTTTCAACCTTGACAAACCTAAGAGGTTCATTGTTCGAATTAATTGTGCAGCCTATGGATAGTTGCTTACACAAGCTTCTGTGAGATCTGGAGAGAGAGATAGAGAGAAGGGGAGCTGCTTTAGGTGGAAGAATTGTTAGCCTTACCACCCAGAAACTTGTGCTTGGAAACACAGGGTGAGTGAGAGTGCATCATAGAATGGTATGAGTTGGAAGGGACCCCAAGGATCATAGAGCTCCAACCCCCCTGCCACAGGCAGGGCCATCAACCTCAGGCCTGGAATTTACACTGCAACACTACAAAGTGCTGCTTGATTTTTATACTGTCCCAACTGAGGCAAAAAGGAACAGTTTCCAAACAGCCTATTAGCACTAGCCATAAGTGTGCAACTACTTCTGGAAGTTCAGCAGGTTCATGTAAACCAGTTTAATTGTGATTCAAAGTAGGCTAGATAATCATGCATCTATCACTGGATTTATCTCCTGAAAGGCTGCATCTTGGCTCTTAATGACAGTGGGACACTTACAGTCAATTTTAGAGAGAACCTGAATGCTGTCGTTCCTTTGTAGATACTGTTTACAGACTTACAGCTATGCAGACACTGAATCAAAACTGGTTTTATTCAATATTAGCATGAAACTGGGACATGGCCATGTTGTAATGGATCAGTAGCTGAGTTGCATTACTCTCTATGGAAGGCATAAAAATATACATTAAAACTATGTATTGGCATAAAAATCTATTGTATTATCTGCACTAATACATGTTCTGTACTGTAAATTTAACAAGTCAAATAGAGCATGTATAAATTATTGGCCTACACTGTTCAACAGCTTTTCTTGGATATCCTTTCTGAATAGTTTTCCCTATATACCTCTAGCAACCAGCACAGTATATATAGTGAACTAGAAGCTTTAAAAAAAAAATAAACACTGCCCTAAAACTTGTTGCTTGAAATACATGTGATGCTAAATATTTGGAGTTTCTAGGAGAAACTTCACCTTTAAACTTTGTCACTTTAGGACAATTTACTACCAAGTTAAATCAGAGAAAACGCATACACTGAAGTCTCTTCTACTTTGCCCTGGTTAGGTGTGGCTGCTTAACAGATGTTGCTGTTAGTGTTTCCTGTTGAAAACAGGGAAACATTTGTCTATTTTGATTTTTAAGGATATTGGAAAAAAAATTGAAAACCGCAGTTGTAAAAAAAAAAGCAATTTTTAATTAATAACTAGATCAAGGCTGGGGTTGCTTCAGTCTAATTTTTTTCTAAATTTGTTTTTTTTGAAAAAAGAGTCTTGAGGAAAAAAGTGTGAGTTTGGACTGAATTAGCTTTTCCTGAAAGTGAGTTCAGCAGAGCATTGCATCTCTTTACATCTTTTTATAGAAATACTCTTTTTTCTTTAATGATGTGAATGATTGAACTATGTATTTTTCCTACTAGACTCTGATCTACATAGATTTTAGGTTTCCAAAGTGGAAACTGTAGTAATTAGTGGTACATGTAGGCTTCCTTCTCCTACACCAAGCAGAACAAAACTGGACTTTGCCTTACAGCAGAGTGGTAACTTCCATTTCATGTTAAAAAATTGCAATGCAATAGCATAGTTGTAAGTTACTTCAATACTTGTTTGCAATCTTTTCATCTCATTTTAAATTACTTTCAGTGTCTGCATGCTGAGCCTTACTCAAGTTTCAGTTTCTTTAATGTTCATTTCCAGGTGCTAGGTTCTCAATGACTGGTTTGCAAGGTCAGATTGCTCTACCTTCTCAGACTAAGTGTCTGTACACAGTGATCAGCTCCCTTTCAACCTTCCTGATAAGCTGAATAAGTTGAAGTCCTTATTAGGAATAGATGAGGATATTAGATAGCTCTAGCAGAAGACAAGATCTAGGATAAAATCCACTGTGAGGTAAAGAGAGAGAAAAAAACCAAAATAGCATGGCAGGAGAGGAATAAGATTGTTGCCGTTTTCAAAAAGGGTTGGTGGCCCACAACACACTGACATAATGCATCACTGACACTGAAATGGGGGAGTGCTGCTCTGGAAAACTGTCTTGGTCATGATCCCCCTTAATGTGTGTTAATTCTCAGCAATGCTTGTTTTCAAATTATCTGTAACCTCTCTTCTGTTGCTTATTGTCTTAGAGGCAGCATCAAATGTGAATGGTATTTGAGTTAATGATTGGAGTGTGGATAAGTTGACCAAATTCTTAGTGATGTGTTTGGCTCACCTTGCTGCCCGTATATATTACAATCATAGTGTGGTTCCACAAGGAAACAGCCAGTGTATGAAACTAATTTGTTAGCTGTGCATAGTTACAAATTCACTTAGCTGACAGTATTTACTTTCTACTTTCTTTCTGGCTGTTCCCGTATATAAGTGGTTTGTTAATGTGAATGTTTCCTTGTAAATGTGGAGAGGTTAAGCTTCAACTCTACTCTGCCCTGGTCAGGCCCCACCTGGAGTATTGTGTCCAGTTTTGGGCTCCCTGGTATAAAAAAAGACAGAGATCACCTGGAGAGAGTCCAGAGAAGGGCTATGAAGATGATTAAGGGCCTGGAACATCTCCTGTATGAGGAAAGGCTGAGTGAGCTGGGGCTGTTCAGTCTGGAGAAAAGAAGACTGAAGGGGGACCTAATTAATGTTTATAAATATCTTAAGTATGGGATGCAGGGGGAATTGGCCAACCCCTTTTCAGTGGTCTGTGGAGACAGGACAAGGGGCAATGGCTGCAAGTTAAAGCATAGGAAGTTCCGCACCAACATGCGGAGGAACTTTTACACAGTGAGGGTGACAGAGCCCTGGGACAGGCTGCCTGGGGGGGGTGTCAAGTCTCCATCTCTGGAGATATTCAAGACCTGTCTGCATGCCTATCTGTGCAATATGTGCTAGGGAGCTGCTTTGGCAGGGGGGTTGGACCTGATGATCTCTCGAGGTCCCTTCCAACCCCTGTGATTCTATGAGTCAAAAACAATGAGGCTAGAGGTAATCTGAACCAGTGCTGTTAAAGTACATTATTTGATAAAACTATATTGTCGTATTGTACCCCTCAAGTGGAGTGTAGTCTTGGGTAAATACTAAATCAGTGAGAATCACTGTACTATTCAGTGGTGTTCTGAGCTCAAGAGTAAGCCAAACTTCAGCAATTTAGAAGTGTCTTTGTTGAGCTAGTTGTCTTTTACTCTTGTGCTATGTTTTCCAGCTTGTGCAAAACCCTATTGTCACTGTCAGCGTGGAAGGTCTGATCCGATGGAGGTTGCACATTCTGAATCTCAACAGGGCTTTCAGCTCTCCATGTTTATTCTCTCATTTCATCAGGCATAGGTGATACCACTGTGCTTGCAGTAAGCTGTTGCAGACTTGCGTAAAGTATAAGGTGCCTTTGTTTTTCCAAGTGGTACAAGCAATTGTCAGCTTTGGTGGCTGATAAGCAGTTTACAACTCTTGTTCTAACATGTGGCTTTCTAGAAAGGAAGGTATTGTCAGCTAGTTTCAACTAAGGCTAATCAGTGTATAGATATGAGGATTAGTTTCTTTGTAAGTAGGCATTTTTACTAGTCATTACTGCTTGTCAGTTTGTTTATGCTGCAAATCTTGGGAGTTCTAAAAAAAATTAACTCATCTCTGACAATCTAAGGTAATAAACATAACTAAGAAGCTTTAAGTAGCCTACTGTATGCCAGGTGATCATGGAGGCAACTACTGGCCAGTCCTACAAAAAGCACTTTTTAAAATATTTGTCTAACTTACCTTTTTTTCCTCTTAGGTGTCAGCTCTTCAACTGAACTGACAGCAACTTGGCTGACTGGCAGAAAGGGCTTTTTTCTCTAGGGTTGAATTGTGCATTTTTAGCTGGACACTGAGGGGAGTACACTTTCAGAGGAATCTTTCCTGAGCCTTGAGACTCTTAGAGCTATAGCCTACTTGAAAAAATGTTTATAATGATGCTTTTATTTTGGTAAAATATTGTCTCTCTTTTTTCCTTAAGTAGTTTTGTCATCTTTGTGTTGCTACATGGAAACTGAGACAGACTAACATTGTGCAAATCTGATTAAAATTATCTGTGCTGTTTCAAAGGTCAGGTGCCCTCGGTGAATTTGCTTTCAAATTATTTTGTTTATTCTGTGTACGTATGCATCTTGAGCTCTATAAAGGTCAGGACAGGAGATTAATTTTGGAATTTAAAGAAGTTAGATTTTTACTGCTAGTAGCCCTTGCTAGTTTCATTTGAACTAATGAAAACTGTTTTCTTTTGATTTCTTTTTTTTCCTGCTAGTTTTATTTCTCTAGTGAAGCTCATATGTATCTGTGAGGTCCATTTGAAAATAAAGAGGTGTAAGTAATGCATTTTATTTTTTGTATTTTATGTGATCTTAAACAAAGTACTGTGTACACAAATTAAACAGTGGTCTTATTTGTTTTTTGTTTAATTCATGTGCCACACTAACATCTTCCTAGCTAGAATAATGTATTTAAAGGATACAGACTATTTAACTGTCTCTTGCATCAAATGCTTTAATAAAATAGGGGGGGTGGTGCAATCCTTTAGAATTTTTAACAGTCCTGCTAATTAAAGTTCAGGTTGAATAATATAACCACAAAAGGATTTGTGTGTGTCAGTGAAGCATAACTAATTACAGTTTTCAGTTGCACTACCAATGACAGTTTGTAAGTAAGTGGGCTTCAACTAAATACAAAAGCAGCTGCATCTGTAAGGTGCCTAATTTTTGTCACAAAAAAGGCTGTTCTGTAAGTTCCTTCACATTGTAGGTCAGTCTGTAGAATGGTAGAAATATTTTTGTTGACTTTTTAAATAATGTTGTTTTGAAAATGTCTTTATTGCTATAATAATTATGATTTTTCACTTAAATGAGTATCTTTTTCAGAGTTTACATTCACTTGGAAAGTCTCAAGCTGTTTAAATCAGATTTTTCTGTCAGAAATATTCTGACATTGTTTCTTTTCTGACTTTAGGAGATGAAATCTGAATTAAGCTTATTGAACGAACATAATACCAAAAGTTAATAAAAAGCTATATTTTAGTGCACATTTTATGGAAACAATGGGCATATTTTGCAGTTCTGTGAAAGGTTAGATAATTGTCCTGAGTCTCTTTTTGTGGGTAAAAAGAATGTAAATCTTATCTAGGAAGTTGAGGCTCTTTCAGTAGTAACTAATAGATGCCTTTCTATGCACAGCACTAATCTTCCTTGCTAAAGATTAATTCAGTATATAATTAATCTGCAGTTGCTTCAGTTTGTGTGGATGTAACCAGGCTTGGGTATTCATAGCAACAGGTTGGTCACACAGATCTGGTTTTAGTTTAAAAAATGGCTTTAGACAAGTGGGTGTTTAGCCAGGTCCTTAATTCCAACTTCATATGACAGACAGCTGACTGCTGGGTACGTGTACCTGTAACGACACAGAAGGGTGGAGAGGCCCAGCCTGGTTGTGTATTTGCCTGTGGGAGTTTTGCCTCTTCTTTGAGGCTCTTATTTTCCTTTCCTGCCTTTTACTTATTAGTATTATTTGTAAGCTTCCCTCCACTGATTCATTATTGTTTGTAGCAGGCACCGTCTTTTCTCTTTACCTGAGTGTCTTCAATGAGAGAGATTTCTGTGTCAGCTTTTCCTTAATTTTCCCATTTGAATCCTAGTCCATTAAACAGCTCTAATGTTTTGTACCTGTTGTGAGGTGTATCCTTCCCAGTGCTGCGACTGAAGCAGTAGCTTTTAAACCTTGACAGTAGGATTTAACAAAATCTAAAAAAACCCCCACAAAACTTAGGATATTTGAAGTACAAGTTAAAATGTGGTTTCTAATATTAAATATACAAATATTTTATTTACTTGCAACAAGTTCTCTTAAAGTTTTACCCTGGTTTTTTTGCTTTCCCATGTATCAGGAAAAAAATGCCAGTTATAAATGTGGCACTTAACACTTTTCGTGTCACGTTAATTCTAATGTGTGACTTGTTTTTGAAAGACTTGACTAGCTGGGATAAAATCTCACTATGGTATTTGCTATAATGGCACCTCTCCAAGCTGTGATTTGAGTATCAGAATTGAAGACTGACTGTCAGTATCTACACATAGAGTTACGTTAGTTCAGGTTAAAAGAGGACTAGAAAGGGAGAAAAGGTAGAGTAGGAAAATACTGTTCTTGGGAGGAAGATTAATAATACATACCTTTTGAAAGTGATATATAGGGCCTGATGTTGTACATAATCAGTATTAGAAATGGGTGATTATCCACAGCATCTGGCTTAAGTAGATACTTTGGATAATACTTAAAGCTTCTAAAATGACTTCCTGTTTCTTTTTTCTCCCCAGGATTGTACTGTAATGTAGAACCAATTTCTTATTAATAGGCATAGCTTTACAGCTAACCAAACATTGGTACTGGTAAAGATCTTTTAAACTTTAATATACATAACATAACTCTTGAAATGTTTGGGTTTGGTGGATTCCTGTGCTGTTAGGTACTGAGTGTCCTGTGAGATACACTGGGAGCCCTAGAGTTAAGAGAACCGTCCTTTGAAGTTAACATGAGTTCTCCTGGGCATCTCGAACTGACTGGTGTGTGTACTGTCTGTATGTGGTACAGCATATTCTGGGACGCTTCTACTTTCACCTTATTGTGGATCTGTACTGCAAGAAGTGGAAACTAAATACGGAAACTACTAATATTTTCTTAAACACAAGGAATTCAAGTAACTGGCTGTGCATGTTCTATGTGCACCTGTGAGGTGAGATACCAGTGCCCGGTACTGTCTTCTGTCAACATCACTGCTACTTTTGTGCATGTAAATTCTTGAGGCTGAAAAGTTGTGGCTGTTCTTTTTTGCTTCAGTGATGTTCCGTCATAAATGTAAATAATTTATGCGAAACATGGAAGTAAATGAGATGCTGAGTATGAACATTATTCATCCTGTCCATATATATTATGTTTTATGCTAGTATCCATTTCGGGTTATATGCTTATAATTGACTGAATTAGTTATGCATTTGTTGAGTTCCACTTTGTTTTGGAGTATGTACACTATGTCTTCAGGAAGTTTGATGAAAAAGCTGGAGAAAACAAAGAATAAAGTATTGTCAGTGTTGATAAAAAACAGAAATCGGAAAAAGATGATGATAACATTGTTTAAATAGTGACTTGTAAATGCACAGGATTCTCATTAGTCCAACATCAGAAGACTAATGAATATTAATGAATGAGATCAAAGACATTTAGAAATCAAAGCCAGTAAACAACAATTATTTTTAAAAATTACATAAGTTTTTAACGTACAAAAATACAAACCTTTTTATTTTACTAGATCCATGAAAAGTTTTTCTTGAAAATATTTTTCCTCAAAATTTTTACGATGGACTAGAAAAGCAATTACATAATATAAACAAAACAGAAATATATACATGAAAATCTGAAATACGAAAAATGTTTTTTATTATGGTGTATTGAACCTATGAATTCAGCTGTGAAATCTAACAGACTGGGAATTTGAGCTTTGCCAGACCTCCGTGATTTGAGCTTGACTCAGACACAAATTGGTGAAATATTGAGAAGGAAATTCTGGATGTCTTGCACATTTGCTGTTTCTTATGTTTCCAGTCCTTTTCGTCACAAGTTACCTATGGTGTATATTACATAATGTAATTCTGGTAGACAGTTTAGTATGTAATTGAATAAAGATTCTAATGATTGAATGTCAGAGTAAAATGAGAACTATCTGCTTTTCCAAACACTATCTAGATCCACCACATAGCATGATTTGTATACTGCCCTTATTTAAACTTTGAACTGTGCATGGCAGTAGTACTGTCCAGGGTATTTCACCATCACTTTATAATGTAAATGAATCTTCCCAAGATTTTGGGAATAATTGGTGTAGATTATTAAATATTACTTTTCAGTTCTTTTAAAATATCTACTAGTATTCAATTAGCAATTCTTTTATTCCAAATGTAAAGTTAATTTCCGTATGAGATGATTTAAATGAAGTACTATGTCTAGGCATGAGTTAAGGTATCTTTTACTTCTGCAATTAAAAATTGCATATATCTGTGTAATATTTTTTTCTTGAAAATTCTGTAAGGGTTTTAATCCATTTAATCCTCAAAGGTCATAATACAAATACTACTCAAAGGCACAGATCCCTTGGTG
Source organism: Porphyrio hochstetteri (assembly GCA_020800305.1). NCBI lineage: Eukaryota > Metazoa > Chordata > Aves > Gruiformes > Rallidae > Porphyrio > Porphyrio hochstetteri. The sequence goes on along the minus strand of CM036916.1, from coordinate 9,494,203 downwards.
CAACACAGGTAAGTTCTGGTCCTAAAGTACTCCATCACTATGGGCAACAGTGATGTTACTTGACACTTTGTGATTCCTACAAACTTTAATGGCAACGTGGGGCTCGCAAGAGGATTCCTCAAATACTGCCAAAGTAACAGTTTCAGTTTGAACCTAGCTATAAAGCTAATGGTATCTAATGGCTTTTAGTGTCACTGAATCAAATTCCTCAAGTAGAAAGAATGGTTGACATTCTGTTTTAAAGTGACCGTATGTTTGACCCAGCTCTGCGATTGTGGTGCCATCACAATTGTATCTTGCTGCTGTAGGCTCTTGGAGGCTGACAAGCGGAACAAGTTGCTTTAGCTCACCTAGCTCATCTGTCACACTGAGCAGCTTGCAGATTTCTATTATCTGAATGAAATGTGGAGAGAGTACTTCTCTCTGCCTATCAGCATAGTCAGCAACCTGCTCACCCTGCCTCCCCCCATCAGTGAAATGCTAGAAAAATAGAGAATAAAAAAATATTTCCAGAGATGCAAATGTATGCCACATTTAATAATTTAAAGGTTTTTAGTTAAAAAAAAAAGAAATATATCCAGGAACTAGATGGAGGACTTTGGATGACATGGAAAGTTAATTTCCAAGGAAGGCTTGCAATTACCATATCTGAAAAGAAAGATGAAAAGCCTTCAGTTGTATGTTTAAAATCCAATGCTAAGGACAGTTTTGTAGTTCAGTAGGGCACTGACAGTCATCTCTGTTTTGTGAGTACTTTCTTAGTGTTTAAAATGTGCAGGCTTTTATGGAGGTTTTACTATGCTTTCCCAGAACAGGGCACATAGGAATTTTGTGCACTAGGCTAAATATTAACCATAATCAAATGCAGAGTTCTTTGAAGTTCTGTGATGAGAGCAATGTCAGGGCACTCAGTTTGTGTAGGTTGCTTTACTCTTGCAGTGACTTCTTTTTACTTGTTTTGAGAGTATTAGCAAAAAGTACAGAACCTAATGCTTAGTTAATGTTGATTAGAGGCTTTTCCCATATAAAACATTGATAGTTTTTTATAACCCTTTATAATCTGTCTCATTTTTGAAATGAAATTTTACTATTCTAAAAGCCAAGTGCTGTAACTGTCAATTTGTCTTATCCTACTTATCAGTAGTAACTGCCCTTTTAGGGTTCTTGAATTAGCCCTTACAGGAACCACAGAAATAATGTAGCACATCAGTAGGTGTTTGTTTGAATTTGATTATTAAGCTTTGATGGAAATTCCATTTAACCAAATATTTTGACTTACAGTAGTACAGTGTTCAACTCGTACCCGAAGAAAATTTGAAAAAGAATTGTTTCATTGATCCTTGCTTTTATATATTGCAGCTATTTAATGTATTTCTAAAAAATGTTTGGTCCCAAATTAGAAGATTTTTAGTCCTTTTTTTTTTTTGAGGTCTTGACTGACATTTTTCACTGACCTTTTTTCTTGTATGAACACTGAAGGTAAATTTTATATATAGCTTTAAGTATTGCTAAAGAATTTGTATCTTTTAGAACCACTTTACAGCTCTCAAAGATAAAAAATAGTAGAAAATAGGTTGAAATTTATAATGTGTTGAACTAAGGTGTAATAGTTAAGACTTCAAATACAATTTTTTTATCATTGCTGATCTGATATTTTAAAATTTACTGCAAAAGTGAATGCAAGTGTAATTTTATTATGGAAAAGCAATCTTGATGTATTGTCATGGATTTTGTCTCTTGCTGTTTAAAGAAAATTAATTTGCTGTTACGCAACTGTCCCTGAAAACAACTCATGACATGCTGTGGCTGCTGGCTGTAATGTTTACAGACACGGGTTGTAATTTGTATTTAGTTATAGCACTTGTGGAATTGTCTTATGACCTTTTTATTTAAAAGATTATGCCAATTATATGTTGTATCTATTGCTGCTGCAGACACGTGCACTTTAACCATGCCTAAATTGTGCATGTCTTAAAATGTCTGTATTTGGATAAAACTTGAGCTTTCTCCCTAGTGGCACTAACAGGCTGCTTTGGTGGTGGGTTTAGTGTGGTATTTAGAAACTAGACAAATGTTAGAATGGGTGATCATTTGATGATGATAAGGCAGCAGTGGAGAATGTGCTGTTGAAAGGTAGCAAATCTTTGCTGTAGCTAGTAATAATCACAAGCTGGCTTCTTTTTTTAATAAAAAGAATTATTGTGGCAGTCCACAAGAAAAATTATCTATGTGGCACATGTCAGAAATACCCTCTGGTATTTAAGAATGTCATAGATTATGCTGGGGGAGAAGCATCTTAATATTTTAGTTGATGTGATGCTGTAGAAAATGACTCAAAAGGAATACACCAGCTTATTTTTTTTGTTGACGAAATGATGAGCTGAACCACCGTGAACTTAATAAAAATAGGAGTATGGAGTGAATGTCATATGTATGAATTAGGAAGATATACGTATCTTTGGGCTTTGCAACTTCAGTGGAATAGAAAGGGTCATTCTGTGGTGATAGATGGAAATGTAGTGAATTGTACAGGATCTGAGAAAATGAGCATTGCATTTGTCATATCTGAGGGGAATGTCCAAGTGTGTGTGTGTGTCTATAACCCTATTAGTGGCAAAATGATTACAATAAGCCTTTGGGAGAGACCAATCAATATGATGGTTTTAAAGCTCAATGACAGCTGATGACAATTGAGCTGATGAGTTCTGTGGATGGCTTAGCCATGAAAAAAAAAAAAGCAAGAACATCATCTTTGTACTAAACACCTGTGTGGAAAAAGTTTGAAATAAGTCTCATAAAAATTAAATGAGGCATAATGTTCCAGGTTAGAAATGTCAGGTAAAGATGTTTAACTGAATCTTGTTAACTTAGTTATCATAGACAGCACGTGCATTCAGTATCATAGTTGAGAGCTTAACAAAAAACAAGAATCACTTCTGGTGATCTTGAAGACTGCGAATGTAATAAACTTTCCACAGTGCAGTTTGTTGATAAAATCAGTAGTTGTTAGGTTTTCGGGTTTTTTTGGATTTTCTGTTTTTTAAAATGCTTGTTCATTCAGAAAGTCCATGCTCTACTCAAAATAAATAAAACCTGTGACTTCTGACCAGACTGGATCAGTGATGATGTCACAGATGTCAAATGAATATCCAAAACAAGTAAGATGTAAGTGAACAGGAATATGTTATAAAGTCATCAGAAGACTGCTTCTTTAATGAATTCTACAACGTATTAAGGCTAAAATGTATTTTGTATGCATGGATTTTTGTTGTTGAGGTTGGTTTGTTTAAGTAAAAGCTTCTAAAATTGGAATCAGTTTTTCTGTGGAAAAGAGGGATTTATGAGAGGATAACCAAAATGCATGCTGATAAACCCATGGATATACAATTTATACACACACATGCAGACTTTCTAAAAATTTACAGCAATAGTGAAGATGTACACATCTGAAATTGATGTTCCTATTTCCTAAATTCCTAGGTACTACATGTGTAGCTTTGTCCCTTCACATGACCCATTTTTGTGTCAAATTTTGCTATAAGTCAAATAATTTGTAGAGCCGTTGTTTAGGTGCAATTGTGAAGTTAAAAGAGGCAAGGTAGAAATTTGTTTTCTCATTGGAGCAGTAATGAGGAGAGATTGGAAGTAACTCTCACTTGAGTCTTTCCTACTTCCATAAAAACTGAAGGGAATGCTCATAAGAATTTGGTTTTGGACAAAGTTGTGTTTCTTACTATGATAAAATAGGATTTCTGTTGTGCACAGTGTTACAAGGGTGATGTACAGATTCATAGTAGTGCAGATCAGAAGAGATTGTTGAAGCATTTGATTTCATCTCCTGTGGCAGGGAGGTAAATGTTACTCTTTTTCCTCTGTAGGAGGCAAATAACTTCTGTACCTGGTAGGAAGCTTGTCCTCGTTTGAAAAAACTGATGGTGGGATGAGCACCCACTTCCTTTGGTAATTGGTTCTACTCGTTATTCGTCTTCCAGATTAAACTTTGTTCTGTGCAAATTATCTTTTGGTTGTATGGAGTTGCACCTGGACACACATGCCAGGCAGTTCCCTGGTAACTTCACAGGAAATCAGTCTTCACCCAAATTGCCTCAGCTTTGGCTGCCCCCTCTATGTACGTCTCTGCTGGGTGACTTTAGTGTTAAAAACTAAACTACGGTGCCATTAAAGCAGTAGAGAGAAGCAACATCCTATTAGAGCAGATATGTACAGTAGTAGCTGAACAAAGTAAACATTATTATTAATGTATAGGCCAAACATTCCTCTTTTACTGATAGGCTGGTCATTTGTTCTGTGAATTTATTTATTACCCCTTTGTAGCCTGGAAGTATGGAAAGGAGAAGATGCTGTAAAGGTAAGTGTAGTATATTCTCTTGACAAACATTGCCTTACACCCTTTGCTGTATTGCAGATCTGAGTGCATAGATTAAAGATAAAGCTGACAGGATAACTTCTTTAGCCACCTGGCTTCTCTACCATGCAAAAACGCTGAGTGATAGAGGGAAAATGTAAAGAAAGTTGATGTGCTGAGGGTTGCCAAATCTTAGACAATGACTGCTGACTTCTGCTTTGTACACAGTAGTTAAGTTATTCTGGTGTAGTTATGTTCACAAAGATAAATGCTATGTCTATTTAAAAATAAATGCCCTGGTACTTCTTTAGGTCCCCAGCTGAATAATGCAATGTGAGGGGAAAAATAGTAATTAAAAGCAGATTTTGTTTTTATGGCCCTTCTGCATTTGCATGATGCTTGCTTATGTAGTAGTATGCATCAATTGTTTGTACAGAAAGCAGGAAATTAAGATACATATAACTGCATAGCTATGGACTTTTTTTACTGTGTAACTGGATAAACACTTAAAATTTAGGTAGCGGAGCGTAATTGCATAAAGTATCATAGTAACTTCAGTCTTTCCTTTGAAGATAATTCAGCATTCTGGACTTATAAATGTGTAACTTAATTGTTCTTTGATAAGTAGTTAAAGTAGAAATAGTTTTTGCTGAAAAGAGATTGGATAATACATCAGGCACACTGACAGGGACCCATTTGCATCAAGAAGGATTTTTTTAGTTGGATTCAAATGTCCTGTAATCTTGTTTCCAACAACTACTTCTTTTCATTTTGAGATTTTCCTTTGTCAGTTTCAGAAAAGTTGAACTGTGGTAATTAAAGCAGCCTAGAATATAAAAGGAAGATTTAGAAATTCAAGATAGTCACATTATGCAGTGAAATTTAAATTTATATGAATTTGTGGTGTCATAAATGGTAAATCACTGTGATCAACTGTTTAAATAGTTGTTAAACAACAGATTTGTGTAATATAGAAGAAATGAATATATGCTATGCTGTGATATGAGTTTGACTTTTTTCCTGACCATGTTTGCATTTTATGACATGGTAAATTCTTTTTTAATATTTATATGCACAGTTAAGCTGTTTATAGGCAGACGGATATATTAAAAAAGATTGGAACAAATATTTCTGGTGAATAGAAATATTTTAGGAGGAAAACTTTCAAGGGAAACAAGAAATTGTATGTGGCAGCAGTTATTTGTAGGTTTGTGGCTGTTAGTACCTGTTTAATCTTCTGTTTAACTATGGGGCCTGCAGTGTTGCATGTGATGGGTGAGCTGTGAACCCAATATCCTTATTATAATTATGCTTGTCTTTAATTTAGTTAGCCAGTGCTTCCATTTCTTACCTATGCATCCACCCACACAGATCTCTCTCCTGAGTTTTATTTGGGTACGGAGTGAAAATGTATGTTAGATTCCTGTCAGTGCCTGCATCCTTGAGGTGGCACATGTGCATAGCTGCTATCAGATGCTGTTACCATACAGGCTTCTCCTTGGAGGGATAATGGCAAAAGGAAAAGTCTCCTGCACCGTGTCAGCTAAGCCATGTCCTGGAGCATCATGTCTACGGGTTAACACCTCGAGGGATGGTGACTCTATCACCTCTCCGGGCAGCCTGTTACAATGCCTGACCATTCTTTCAGTGAAGAATTTTTTTCTAATACCAATCTAAACCTCCCCTGATAGAACTTGAGACCATTTCCTTTCATCCTATTGCTAGTTACAACTCCTTTCAGGTAGTTGTAGAGACTGATAAGGTCTCCCCTTAGTCTCCTTCATGCTAAACAACCCTAGTTCCTTCAGCTGCTCCTCATAAGACTTGTGCTCCAAACTCTACCACTTTCATTGCCCTTCTCTGGACCCGCTCCAGCACCTTGATGTCCTTCCTGTAATGAGTGTCCCAAAGCTGAACACAGGACTCAAGGTGCGGCGTCACCAGAACCACCGCATCATGCAGCTTCTTTTTGGATTGAAAAGGCAGTGTAGATAGGCTGTTAGTGTGTTAGGAGGGTGTTAAACAGGCAGACTGGGTGAGCAGAAACTGGTGATGAAGAATATCCGTTGTATGACCTGGTATTTTGGTGGTAATGGAATTGTATGTGTTGATCACCTGGTGATTTTGTGATCTCTGTGTCTCAGTGAGAGCCTGATTGCTTTGCTTTGGAGCCCTGAGTGGGCCTGGTGAACTGGGTCAGTTTGTTTTGTGAGCACATGTGACTTGAATTCCTGACACTGCACATGCTTTTGTTTGAACTGTGGTTACTCTGGCTCCAGGTATGGGGTAACAGGAGCTCTGAAGGCAGCTTTGAGAAGAAACGAGTGCAAGTGTCTTTATTTCCACAATTCAGTGTTCAGCTTGGTAGTGGGAGAGTTAGGAGCTACAACAGCTCTCTTTCCCTCTGGAGGCCAGTGGTCATTTTCTTCGTATGATGTGTGTGTTTGTATGTGTGAATCCATAGTCCTGAGTAAAAGATGAGAGACACTGCAAAATTAGAAATATTTTTGGACAACCAGAACTGTGACAAATATGTGTATCTGACCCAAGGAAGGAAGAATGCTGTGAGTCTACTCTTTCCGTTCTGCCTACAACCATTCATCATTTTGAATTCTGTAAGGAAATTGGCATCCTGAGTCAGCCAGGCCTAGAAATGTCAAGATGTTCTCTTGTGTAAATGTCTGTGGCATGGAAATCACTGAAGATGTACACACAGATAGCTGCACAGTCCAGCCTTTTAAACCTACAAGTAACACAGTTAAGTTTGAGTAGACAATCAAAATACCAACAAAATAAGAATGTGATGGTGCATAACAGGTACCATTGTTCTGCTATGGAAATTAAAGATGATTGTTAATTTCTTAGAGATGTGAAGGATTAATGTCTAGTTGCTCTTCTCAGGCTGTTCTTCAAAAAAAAGTAAAAATTCTTCAAAAGAAACTGACAAGTTTGTAAGTGAAAAGGAGTGATATGAGTGTGTTTCTCTATTGACCCACTGCTGGTAGGAGTCGGAGGGGAAAAGTCCATCCTTTGGCTTTGAATATTAAAATAAGTAGTTGTAGCCTGGCTAGAAAGGACTAAGGGAATCAGGAGGGAGCACAGTACTATGCCAAAATGGTGACTGGTATTTGAGATACTGGCTATAAATGCTGACTTACCAATATTCTAACAGGGAAAAGCACAAGAGGCAATGTTAGTCAGGGCTACAGGACACCAAATTGTAGTTGAATATAGGATGTTGATGTACCTAGAATGTATGGAAGGTGGGACTTGTTTTGTGACTGAGAATAAATTCCGTGTACTGATGGTTTTAAAATAGTCTCTATTTTTTCCAAGACTTAAAGGAATTAACGAGGGAAGGACAGAAAAAGGATGGAGAAAGACTCAACTAGAAAACAAAACATAAATTGCTGGCACATCACTACCTGGCAATATTGATAATGCTTGTTAGGTGAAAAGATGGAAGTGTTGAGGAAAAGCAGTCCATCTGCAAAGCAGCAGACTGCCTTCATGTTGTCTTACTACTTACATTGCAGTGGATCTAAATTTGATGGAGTATCTTTGTCATTGAGAGGGAGTAAAAGTTTCCTCACTAATGTTTCCTAATGTATTTCTTTTAATTTATTGAGGTCTTGAGAGTTGGAAACACTAATTGCTCACATTCCACAAATGAATGGCGGCAATCCTACCTTGAAATAAAATATTAGTGTCCAGCTCCTAAAGGAAGAAGTGTGTTCTCTGAATGCTTTTGTGTTTCAGCAGATTAATTTAGAAATAGCTTACTTGGTGAAAGCAGCGAAGACCTGTTTTCCAAATGACCACCTTCATATATCTGAGTTTTCTAAGACAATTTTCTGTAGTAGTTTGCTTGAAAGATGATTTGCTCTAATATTTTTTTCTGGGACAGTTGTTTGTGGAAGCCATCGCTGTGTTATATCTACACTTGGAAAATATAACTGCCTTGAACAGTGTAGATTTAATTTTTTTTATAGTAAGTTATCTGAATTTAGAAGTAGCTGACTTTGGAAGCCTGAGTGTGTCCTGTGGAAAGCAGCATGGAAGAATGGGAATGTATAGTTAATATATCCTTTTAAAGAGAGAGTATTTCTAGTAATAGAATACCAATTATATTATTGATGAACCAGAAGAAGTGAAAGGCGATTGCTTGAATTAAGGTGACATTGTATGTGAATGTGATCGAATTTAGGTTTCCTCTTACCAGACACAATTGGTAAGCCTTTAGAATCTCCAAATAAATACTCGTGCATTAAGGTCAGTCCAGACCTCATGGATTGCTTTTGCTTTCCCTGATAAAAGCAGATGCAAGCGTGCCAAATTGCTTTGCTCCAGCTTAACCCTAGCACTGTTTGAATTCGTAAATGCTACAAAAGGAAAGCTTATAAATGCATACAACAGTGAAGTGGAAAAATGTCATGCCTACCTAATCTATTTTCTGGGAAGGGGAGAAAAATATTTTATTCTTCTGCTGAGACTTGGGGAATAAAATGAGGACTGGATGTTATGCTTATAATCAAGAATTATCTTTCGTATTTCAGTGGATATAAACCCATGTTTTCTGTTGTCCTTCTGTTATATTGTCTCTGAAATGAGACTGTAAAGGAATTTTTTCTTGCTGTAGTGAATTTGAATAGTATGCTGCATTTAAATTATTTTTCATTTTTTGTACCTGTTTATATGATAGCTATTAAACAGCTGTTTTAGTGAAACTCTTGGTTGCAGGATAGTGTTCAAATAGTAGCACACCATTTAGGAGATGAAACAAACTTATGCTGCATAAGGGCTTTATAGGGTAACTAGTCTATCACAGTGTTAGAAATGGCATCAATGGGAGCTTTGTTATGAATTGATAACAAGTGTGTGGTTCTGAGTAACTTGGACAGAAAGAAAATGCTCCTAAAATGGAGTGCTTGAGGGAGAAGTTGGTTTTCACAAAGTAAACAGGGTCCCTTGAAAGCTGGGGGAAGGAAAAAAAAGGGGGTTGGAGGGATGTAATTCATGCTGTGTTTTGTCATAGGTTTGTGGCTTAAAACAAACTATATTTGCAACAGCTGCTTTGTCAGAGCTCCACAATACAGCATGTTAAATCATAACATCATTTTAAGAACACTTCTCTGTTTGCAGTGGGCGGTTTTTTTGGATGTCAGTAAGGTGAATTGTTGATAAAGGAAGTAAAGGTGATGTAGTAGTGGGTAAAGTTCACTGCATGTGTTGCTACTGCATCTTTTTGTATGTGTAAGTTGAAAAGCTGAAGGGAATAATATTTTCCATTATTACTTTCTCTGATTGTTTTCTTATATCATGCTGTCTTAAATATTTCATATTGCAGTCACATAGTAATTTTTAATTACTTGTTCAGAGATGAGTTCTGAGTTGCTTCCTTGGTTTTAGATAGTATGGAAAAATATTGATGCATTGGTCAAGATGTGCCATGCTTTTGTCACGGACAATAGTAATGTTCTGCACGTTGCTCTGTACTGAAGATGAGAAGGATTTTTACCAAGAATGGAATATAGCTGTATGTAGTGTTTTCACATATATTTCCTTTGTTTTGTATATACTATAGAGATTTTAAATGCATCATAAGAATTAAAAAACTAAGTGTTTCAACAAGAACCAGTGGATTTTGTCCCCCTATATGGAAGAACTCTTAGTTTTGAATGTTGCTAAAGAAGCAGTGCTCGGAAGGATTTTTCTGGTTTCTCAGTCAGTCATCGTTGCCATTGTATTAACTGGATGAGTCCTTCAAACTTTTGATGATTAATGTGTTTTGCACCTTGTAATTTGGGATTATGCCTTTCAAGCTGTATCCCACATTGATTTCAAACTTTAAAGGTTTTCAACATCCTAGTTGCTAAGTTAGAATTGTGTTAGAATTTAAATATGGCTGGAGAAGGAGATAATACCACTGGCAATCTGTTCTCAGGTGACTGCATCATATAGTTTTAAAATTGTGTATACCATGATAGGACTAAAATACAGTGTCTCCATACAACTTGTAACGGAAATTTATACTGAGACACTGGTAATGTAAGACACTTTTTCTGATGTAGGAGATTCAGAAGATACTAAAAATGCAGCTGTCTCACTATTAGTGTTCTGTTGTTATACCAGTATTTCTTGGCCAAGATGGAAATATTTATTGAAATCACTTAGAGGTGGGTTTTTTTAAGGGAAAGGGAACAGTTAACTTTAAGCTGTAATTGTGCAGAGTGTTTGCTCTAATGAAGGTAGCTTAGTGGTGGTATAATCAAGTTAATCTACAGCAGAATTTAAGTAATAGCATGTTTCTCAAGTTTTAAGTGAGGGTATCGAATATCTTGTGTGTTATCGATGGGTCTTCATCATAAATGTAACACAAAATGACTTAGTTGTAAAGTTGAAATTCTGCATCTAACAGGTGTCGAATCCTTCCCTTTTGGAAGGTGCTGCTTACGCTTGGGTACCTCTCATTGTACTTCCAAGTCTGAAATAGAGCAGGTAATACTTAAGCTACAATAGTTTTCCAAATGTCATAAATTCTTAACAAAACAAAATCAAAAGCATTTTAGTTGACAGTCTGTCAGCCCAATGAGATATTGACATGACTTTATAGGATGCAGATGGCAAAGGAAATCTAGTATTTTGCTGCTAACATGCATTTTTCATTTTCTTTCCAATGACAATCTTGTTATTAGGTTGCTAGTTTTCTGACAAAACATAGCGTGTGGCTACCTAATTAGATTGCTTTAAAGCCCATTGGTAATGCTGATGTATTTCTCATAATCCTTTTGCCCTAGGTTGCTTTTGTTAAAGGGTAACTTCTCAGTCTTCGGAAAAAAGCTTGTTCACTGGGCTAAACATGAAAAATGCATTATGCTTGATGTTATGCGTGATGTTCTTGGTAAAAGTATAATGTGCAACAGAATTCTCTCTATACCATGTCTCTTGAAGCTGTAGCTTCTGGGCAGAAATGGCAAAAAAGATGTTCAGATTGCAGATGAAGGGATTCTACTTAATCATAGTTGGTTAGAGATTAAACTTTAATCATTCAATTAAAGCTTTTGGCTTAACTTTTTTTACACTAGAAGATTAGTAACAGAAAAGCTTGGTCTGCATAAGTATGTGTTGCTTGGCATTGTAAAACAGTATGCTATTTGCACTAGCATATAGTATATTTTGTAAAGGAGTGGTTTTTACTTAATAGCTGAAAAAAAATCATAGTAGTAGGTGAGGTTTCTGTATTCCTTAAAATGGTCCACTAATGAAGCCTACGATGTCAGGGCTTCATCCCATGGAAACTGCTGTACAGTTTTTACCACTGAAAAGGTAACAATCACCCTTCTGTGTGATGGGAACAAGACTGAAAGATGTTATTAGGAAATTGCTTATTTAAAGGTACTCAAACTCAATTGCACAGAATTGAATTCACCAAGAAGGTTTAATGAAGAACTTTGAATACTTAACAGGGAAACCTGACACATTCCAGCCCCTCCATGCTTCATGTACTTTTCAGGGGTAAAGATAAAGCCAATGTTTGAAAACAAGGGAATTTTGTTAGGAATAGAAATAGGGATAGTAGATGTCACTGCAGATGTTAGGCCCCCTTTAAACTAATTCAATTAGGAAGACTGTCAAAAGGTTAATGCAAATCAATTTTTGAGAGACATTCTTTATCAAGCACTTTTGAAACTGCAGTTTTGAACTCTTAGTAGAAATTAAATAAAGGTTCTAATTTTGTCTTTCATACTGTACTCTGTCAACATAAAAAACCTGGCTTAATTCAGTGAGAGTTCCAATTTATATCTAAAACTTGTAATTTTCATTATTGCTACACAGCTTAAGCGCATTATTCCTACTTATCCTAGATGTCTATAATGTCATTTTTGTATGGTGATAAATTTTAATATCTATGTAGTCATGGTACTGCAAATACAGTACTGTATGTTACAACATTTCAGATAGAATAGAAATTTTAATAATTTAAATCAAAGTTACAGTATTTTGTTATCACAAAATAGTTCAGTGACCACTCAATATTGTACATTAGCCCAACTCTCATAAATTACTCTTCACTAGATTTTCAAGAAGCTTCTGATTGTCATCTTTAAACGTACGCCAGGTTTTTTGTGTCTAAAGCTCTATTGTCTTCCATCTTCATTTTCAAATGAAAAGTTACTTGGAATCTCTGCTAATCTTCTCAATGTAATGAGATGGGCAAGGAGGGTAGAAATCATCTGTTCCAGCTGTTCACTGGAAAGAGTGTCTGGTAGCTGTCCCTCCTGGCCCTGAGGGGCTGGGTGGCTTCAGAGAGGTTGAGTGTTCAGGAGTAGCTTCTCCCTAGAGAAACCCAGCCTCTGGATCAGTGCTACTACCTGGCAAGGATGTCTTTTTGCTATGTCCTTGTTATCAAATGTCATAGTCTTTTTTTGCCTCTTAAATGGTGTTACTCATGGCTTGAACTAAGCAGCTGCAGTAGCTAATTGAGTCTTCTTCCTCCCAATGTCACTGATCTGTGCTCTGCACAAAGGAGTGTGAATTCTTACTGTAATTCACCTGTACAATTTAAAATATAGGTAAATCTATTAACCTGTAGGTAGGTAAGCCTGATTATTAGCATTTATAAAAATGAGATGTTGAGGAAAATACTGGTTATCTGAACCTATTGATGCATTTTATGTGATGTAAGTAATTATTCTAGAAACATTTATTTTCTTTTAGGTAATGCTGTAGTAAATCACTGATGCTGCCTCTGTTTAAATAGTTCTGCAAACTAGGCTTATGCAAGGAATAGATTTGACTTTCAAGCCTGGACAGCACTGAAAGGTCCTGAAAAAGAACTTGTCCTTTTTTATGTATTTAAAGACTAACTGCAAGAACACAAGTTTAGTGAATACACTATTCTAAATTGATTGGAGAGCATTATAATGCATTGTTGCCTCTCCTAACTTTTTTTTTCATTTTCCCCCATCTCACAAAACCAGTTCAGACTTTGGAAGTGTACAGAAGCTCGGTCCTATTTAATGTGAGCATGGATATATCTTGACTTCCTCTCTCAGGACTGAGGGATGCTTAAATGGAAGAGATTCTCTATGTAGAGGGAGGTGCTGACACCTGTTCTGTTGACCAGGTTGTAGGTTCTGTCTGATATTGTCCCTTCTGATACAGAACAAATTGCGAAAGGTAAGAAGGGTTCCCTGTCTGCCTTTATTGAAAGCTGTTTCTTCTGATCTGTCATGTTATGATACCTTGTTTGAACAGTTTTGTTGAATCATCTTATGTTCAAGCCAGACTTTCAAAGCAGGTTTCTGTTGCGGAATGATCTTCTGTGCAGTAATTGACTGTGGATGAATATCAAAGGGTTTATTCACTATAACATCAAAGGGTCTATCTTATGCTACTAAAACATGTTAGATTAAGTTGCAGATGTGCAAGTATCATATGTTGGCAGGAGTATTCTGCCATAAATCCCTTTGTTCAATCACCAGATAACAAAACACAATCTTGATTTGTCCTACATAAGTGAATTGAAGAAGCAGATCTATTAATGGAGGCCTTGCTGAAGGATTTCACTCATTTGGTTCTTGAAGTTCTGTCTTTATCCAAAACTGTGAAGATTAACGCTACGTTTTGTACATTATATTTTATAGGGTCTTGTTTGCATGTTGTTTGGAAGAGGTTGCTTAGTTTAAATTTAAAAATGAATTTTTAGCCCTAGTGTTTCTTAGGAAGGTTTACTGTAAGCACCCCACAGCCTGCTTACAGTTACATTGAAAGAGAAAGTCAGTAGCTATACCTGCTTCTTGGTTTGCTAGTATTCTCAAAACGGGAATGTGGTGTTTTGAGAATGTCTATTATACATTTTCAATAGGTTTTAAATAAGCTGCATTGTAAGTGATATAAGGAAAAATCTGTTAAGAGGTGATATCTTAATTGTACTGCTGACCCTTACGGAAAAATTAGCTCTGGCCAATTTTTTTCTTGCTGTCAACTATTTATCAACTATTTCCCTCTTCCCGCAAATACTTGTTGCCATTTTAAAAAAGGGTGGGAAGGAAAAATATGCTTTTGATGCTGTTGATTCTGGAGATAACGTGTTGGGAGAAGAAACATGCTCTTCAAAGGGGGGGGCATCTGGGGCAAAATTATTAGCACTTTTGAAGTGAGCTTTTGGAACCAATAGGTGTACAGGTAGCTTGGTTGGGGTCTGAGTCACAGCTGAAAAAAGACTAACAAGCTATAGAAACTCTGTCCACTGGAACATTCATACTGCTTAATACCACGTTATGAACTTGAGAACAAGCTACTACGTGGGTATAAGGTGTTTGTTTTCATTAGAACCATATTCTATCAAAAGCTTTTCATGGGTTTTGTATAATAAGGAGGATGTATTTGGGATGTGAAAACGAGATGTTGGTTTATTTGGGAATTGAATGACACAGAGCATCCTTGAAGGGTTTTTTCATTACAATGACAGTGGTTTTCAGTGTTTTGGTAAGTGCAAACAAGTAGAAGTAGCAGAGGCCAATAAAGTCGTTACCTTCTGCATTGAGATGAACTAGAGGTAATAATGCATTACTATATGTGAAAAACTTTTTGACGCTGTTTTCAGAAGGTATTTGATGAGTTCAGGGAGGAGTTGGTGGTATCAGTAAATAACTTAGCTAGTTCTGTACCCAGCTTTTTGGTATTATAGCTCAAGGGAAAGTCAATAAACTGTAATTCCCAACATTAATATAATTATTTTGATTTTTTCCTTTTTCCTTCTTTTCTTTTCTGGCTCCTACAGAAGGCTGCAGTAATATAATATCAGATGGCCAAAAGCAATTCAGAAAGTCAGTGTCCCATAGGATGACATAGAATTGTAGGAAGACTGGGGGTGGAATAAATCATTTCCTCTGATCTTGTTAGGGATGAAATTATTAGAGGGAAGCAAATGTAATTTGCTGAATATTCTTGGATGAAGAGAAGTATGAAGCTCCTTTGATTACTAAAAGTACTTTTTTTAAAGTGTTTTTCTCTTCCTCTCACCATATTTTTCTTACACAATTTACAAAAGGCTTTCTTATAGCCACCTGTTTTGGTAGTTGTAATAGACTACTTTTACAGCTGATACTTTTATTTTGTTTGATTTAGGATAATTGGGTATTAATCCTCATCTTCTCCTGACCTGACCTGGTGAGAAATTATTTTAAATGTTTCAGTAAGAAAATTTACATTGTCTTTCTGATTATTTAATTATTCTGAAATTAACATATTCAGTTTCATGCTCCCATGAGAAAATATGGAAGACAGGTGAGATGGGTGAATCATAACAATGTAAATATTCTACTGAATAGTATAGGGCAAAGAACTTGGAAATTTACCTTAAAAACCAAAAGGTTTATCAGCTTCCTGTGAAAACACTCTTTTCTCTGAAGAAAAAGGATGATATGCTGAATCTTTAAAATTAAGAAAGAGTTTGTGTGCTGCCTCTAAACAGAAAAGAATAGGTGGCTGGTTTGGAGTACGTGAAGAGTCAGTCTTGCCAGGCCCAAGCAGAAAAAGCTGGAAGGTATTATTCATTCTGATCCCACCCCCCCTGCCTTTCTGGTACTGTGCCAGTCCCTCTTGGAGTGTGCAGCCTGTCCCAGGATGGTGCTTTATTCAAGGGGCTGGTATGGGGCTGGTACAGGAGGAGGTTCCTCACAGTGCAGTGACTGTTCCAGACCCAGCCAAAATTACCTGGTTGCTGTAAACAATCCTTGGCAAGCCCTGCTGCTGCTATTCCTTCAGCTGAGAGCTACACCATCTGTGGGAAGCTTTTCCTTTCACCAGCCAGGCAGGCTTTGACCCAGAAGTCTTTACTGTGCTCCCCACCCCTATTTCCGCCAGCACAAGCTGTATTCCAGAAGCATTTTGTCTGCAGTGAGATGTGGAATCTCTACAACATCCTGTTGGGATTGTGGTTATTTTCACAGCTTCTTACCAAATATTCCAACTTAAAATCATCATCTGTGTGATTATTTATGGCTGACTACGTTCTGTTCATGGTGTCATGTACTGCAGTAAAGCTGATGGAGTGTGATTTAGCAGCTCTGGCCACGTAGATCTGCTTTCAGTCACTTGAGCAGCTAGTAATTAGCAGCCATCATAGAAGGTTAACTTCAATGTTCGTCTCAATGCAAGTCTGCCCTGAAGAGTCAAACCCTAATAACTATTACTAAGCAAATACAATTCCATGTAGGTCTCTAACTCTAATAAGCTGGGATTTGATGTATGCTGTTTTCTAGCTAAAGCCTGAAGTTGGTTCAAATTGCCATTGTTAAGGAGGAATAAATAATGTTCAAAATGGGTGAATTTAAGAATACATTGTTCACATGTAATCAACTGACTGAAGTGCCTCAATTCCAGTTGTTGGGGAGGCTTGACTTTCAGTGAACTTAACACTATTTTCACCTCACTAATTCAGTGAACAGTAAGAGAAACTGAATTTACTGCTTGGTGGTTACTTAGTTGCCATTTTACAGTAAACATTTTTAGAGCACACTAACATAAGATGCTTCTGTTTGCACTGCCTCACTCTTGCTACAGTCGAGACATCCAAAGAATTAGAGTGTATCATGTTTATTCTTACCTTCCCCATGAATCTTGGAGGCTCATCAGTACATAGGAATGAGTTTCACAAAGCAGTTACAGGTTTGGATTATGCAGCTGAGCATGTTTTACAAATCCCACTAACTCCACTATTAGGCATTTGAGAGTTTGGTGACCTGTGGTAATTACGTTGTGTCACCTTTCAAAACAAGGCTAAGGCTTGTAGGTTGCTTGGGTGATTAGGGAAATGGTACTTGGTGATGTTTGTCTTGTACAACTGAGATTTTCTGCCATTTAATAGGGAGAATTTTTTACTACATGTAAAACTGAATGTGAATGATGTAGTCTAAATGTTCCTTCTGTATGGTTTGTTCTTGGGGGTTTTTATTTCCCTTTTGGTAGAAACCAGTAATCAGAATAGCAGACACCTGTCTGGTAAGAGCTGTTTTGTATAGCTCAAAGTAGTGCTACACTTTGAAATGCTGACAGGGCTTGCATAAACCATGATCTGATTTTTCTTGCCTTCTGGCAAGAAGGCAAGATCATGATGCTTCATTATTGAGGCAGGTTATTGTGTAGTATAACTAAAGCTGGAATAATCTATCACATTGTTCTTAAATTTTATTTCTGTGTGTTAGTTAGTGCCAAACTGATCCTGGGATTCTTTACTGAACAGGCTTTGGTGCACTGACTCACAAGTGTATTGAGCCAATATGACAGGAGAACATCTAATGTTTCATGATTAAAGAAAACATGAAAGTTAAAACTAAAAAGGCAAAAATAAAGAAATAAAATTTATCTCAGTTGTTGGTTTGTACTTACTGCATAGTTGTTACACTGCTGGAGTTTTGCAGGTAATAAGACTGTTGAATTCTCTCCTTTCAGTTTTTGTTGTCACCTTCTTGAAAAGTATTGTTTGGTTGAAGTGATCATTAGTGTATATGATTTGGAAATATATTTTATTGGAGCATTATAGTGCACTTGAGTCTGAAAAATGTGGGAGCCATGAGCACATGAGGCTTCCCAGGTATAGTTTTCTGCTAGTAGAGAATAATAGAATTTTTATAGTGGTCTTGAATAGAAGCAGCAGTCCATAATGTTTGCCTTGGAAAAAACAAGGTATTACAAGTGGAATAAGCCATAAAGATACTATGTAAGTAACATACTGAATAAAAGAAATCATTAATGGTGCTTATCAACAGATGACAGTTGCATGTGAAACAGATTGCATATAGAACTGTCCTGTACATTACATTTCTGAAACAACTGATATCAGTTGATATGTAAGTAATTAATGGGTTTCATTTCTCTCTGCATGATTTCTTGAAAGTGTATGTGGGAAGTCTGTAGTTACAGTTCATGGAAGCATCACTGGTGTTTTATTCCTAGGTGTGTCTATACAGATCATTAAATTCCTCTTCATGGTGCAAATATTTGTGTAAGTTCAAAATTGTGAATGACCAAGCGAATTTTATAGTTTGAAGTAATCATCCACAGGCAGTTGGCTGTATGACTAATAGAATTACGTATGCGTAAAATTGCTTTTACTGTAGAAGCCAAAATGCAGAATAATAGCTTGTCAAACTGTCATTTGCAAGTGAGATCATAGATTTCATAGTCCAAATTAGGTTGTGTTCTTTTTCTTTTTGTCAGGTCACATTCTAATAACCATATTGTGTATTAAACCCTGTGATTATCTGAACACTTGACAGATGGTAGGCTGTTAATTTATATGTAAGAGACAGTGATTGCCTCTGCAGTAATGGTATTCAACAAAATATGAAATGTCAAAATCCACTTCTTTGTTATGTTTTTACTTGACTTATTTCAGCAAGGTAATTCTAGCAGAGTAATTTTTATTTTTCATAGCTAAACATATGCTTCATTTACTAGTGTTAACAGGTTTTGGAGTTTTAAATCTTTTTATATTGAGATATGTTTACATGTTGGTTTAGAGTACAAGCAAATTGTAGAGTACAGTGAAAATGAAAAAGTTATTATGTTGATGACTCTAAATTTTTAATACATGCATTACTCAATTTTAGGCAAAATGAGATTAGTTTGGGGATGACTTAAGAAATACTATGATATTGATCAAGGGGCTTTGATAGACTGCCTAAATTGTTATCAAAAGGAGTAGTGAGTTGCTCCTAATATCATTTAATTATTGTCTTAACTCATTTGTAAGATGTTGCAGAAAACTGGTTTAGGCTCATCGGCTTTGGATTTCGCAGGCAAATGGGATCTAATGTATAGCTGGAGGATAAAAAGTGGCACAGCTCAGTGCCACATGGTTATCTGTACAAACTACGTACGTGTCATGGAGGTGTCTCCCAAACCCCTATCTGTTCCTCTTCATGGAAGCCGTGTTTCCAAAATGCTTTGGTCAGCAGTTGTTTTAAGGAGGTAGAGACTTGATGAACAGTATTCCAAGCATCCTGAGTACCATGAAGGAGGTCTTTGAGATAAAAAGAACATCACCATACTGTCCAGGTCAGCTAATACCAACAGAAGTATATCATTGCCTAGTATTTCTTGAAAACTGTAACTTACTAGCTACTTGAGTGGTTTTCCATGTAAGTTGTCTGCACTTAGTTCCAGTTAATAGGATTCTACTTGCTTTCAACTCCTCATAATGTACAGGGTGGCTTTGCAGTACTTCATGCCTAGTTAGAAAGATTTGCTTAACTCTTGGAAATTAGACTTTTTCACAAACATTGTGATTATTAATTACTTCAGAATTTATGTATGCTTTATTGAGAGCATCTGTCCTCTGACGTGTATCTTTTTTAAACCATTGTATGAGTTGCACTGAAGCCAGTACACTGACCTTCAAATTAAAGGGCAATCATATTTACTTTATACTATGACTCAGAAATCAGTGATTTATATCTAAAACTTTCTGAAAACTAACTCATTCTGCCAGGAAAAACTGCCTTAATACTAGCAGAGAACTTGACGAGTCTCACTGCCTTTTCTTGAGAAGCAGGTATTGTAACTTTTATTAAGAAGCTGTCTCTGAACAGCTGATTGTTCAGAGTTAAACATTAGAAAACTGCCTGAAAAAATACTTGAAGTGCTTTGTTTAGTGAAACATCCAATTTTAATATTGATAAAACTTTAAACACATAAGGTGTGTGATTCAGGAAATAACCTTCTGAAGCTGAAATACAAATCCCCACAGAAACTAGCTGACACTATAGTTTCCTTTGGCAATTGCTATTTTGAGAAATTTTTTTTCTACCTTTACCTCATGTTGAAGAATCCTTTACTCCTTTCAGATTATTGAGGTTTCTCTGTTGTATGTGAGTTCATGGGATTTGCTTGTTGATTACTGATTTGTTATGTGCTGAACCCTCAAGTAAATTTTAACAGCAAGGAGTTAAAAAATCTTTACTTTTTAGGAGGCAGTCCCCAAAATACTTGGCTTTTGAACAAACAGTTGAAGTTGGCAGTTTACTACTGGGGTAAAGAAATCAAGGAAAAGAGATAGAGGTGGCCAGGTATTTCGTTTGCTTGGAACATATTTCCGACAGAAGAGAGTGAAGTAGAAAGTCCCAACAGTCTTATTGTGTATTTTTGCAGTTCAGTTGTCTTTGACAGATGTATAATTCATTTATAATCAATCACTGTTGTATTTAGGTATTTGTTATGTCTTGACTTGTGGAGGAATAAGTTCCTTATTAATGTTCCTTAATCACTCACAAAATTAGCTTTCTGTAAACTGTTTCAGTGGGTCAAGAAAGGAGTTGTTGAGCCCTAAAGAATTGTAATCGCTTCACTTGTATTTCTAAGTGTCAGAGTATTAATTGTCACTTTCTCTGTGTGTGTGTGTATAATGTCTTAAACACTGAATTTGTACTTCAGGAATGGAAACAGCAAAGATAATGATAACCGTCCTGGTGTTAACAGATTTTTTTTGTTGTTGTTGGCTTCCAAGCTTGGGGAAAAAGTTTGTCATTGGCATAGTTAAAAATATTTACTTACTAAAAATACTAACTTTGAAGGATAATGTTGCTTAGGAAGAGGATCATGTACAATAATTTATTATATAAAATAGGCTGCGCTTCTAAAAATCATTGCTTGTATCTAAATGTTCTTATGTCTTGCACACTACAGAGATATGTTCAGTCATGGATGATTGTGATATTTTGAAGGGACTGCAGAGTAGTGTAGTACATGATTATTATTTCATGTAACCTTTTCCAAATATATGGAAAAGAGGTGTTTTTCTGTTTTGATAATGTTCCAAAGTATGTACTGCCAAAGAGAAAAAATTAAATGTAAGTAGAAGCACTGTTGCAGCTATTCACTTTCTCTGCGATTTTGCCTGCTATTTCCTTGAACATTCCCATGAAAGTGTATTTAAAGTAGAAAATATAATTGCTAAGATGAGCCCTTGCCATACTAAATAGTAGACGAAAAACCTACTGGGGCTGTCTATCAAGCCAAGCTGTTTCTTTGTTATTCTTGATAGAAAATATGCACCTTACCTATGTGGTAAACTAGTAGTTGCTTCCTTGGAAATTTATTTATTAATTTTCTATTGTGGCCTTGGTGATGGGGCTTGAAGGTGTTGGCACGCTGTCCAACAATTGGCATATCAGCCATTTCTGGATAAGAACCCTGCAATTGGGCTTCAGTGAGTTGTTAGAAAAATTTGCTAATGATTTTGTGGCCTCAGTTACTTGCATCTCAGGCCTTTTGTTTTGATGATTAAAGCACAAGCATAAAACTGGTTGCTATAGAAGACAGCACAGAAAGTGTTCCCTGAATTTAGGATACTTGCATTCCATAGCTGATTAAAATGTTAAAGAAAACTTTCTGAAAGTGTTAAGAAAATACAGTACACTACAGGATATAGGATAACTACATGAAACACATTAGCTAGAGCCTTAAAGATGTGGTGCTAATAGTGTTTATTTTGATGACACCTGACAATGTAAATATTACTATTTGTACTAGAAGTGTTGCATTTCATTTGAGGTTTTGTGGTACCTATTTTCTGCAAGACAAAATACATTCAGGAGCTTTATTTAAAGTATACCACAGTAGGTTCAACATAGTATTGAAGTACTGATGCTTTTGGTTTGATTAATAGATTTGTATGCATACAAGTGACAAAGTATTGCTGTGAGGGATACTGTTGTTTGCCGTTGAAACTTTCAAGAGATGTAATGGTCATCAGAAGATTAAAACTTCTAAAAGGCCCATGGAGACTCCTTTTGAAAAGAAAAATCTTGAACAGAATCTTTTCAATAATCATTTAGACAGTGAATCATTCTAGGTGCACACTTACTTATACAAAATCATCTTCCCTTAAATTAGCTTGGGTAAGAATGTCAAATGAAGTATTAAAAATGCACTGAAAAATCCACTGGCAATATTTGTATTAGGAACTGTTTGGAGGGATGGTAAGATGAGGCATACCTACTGGATTATAGAAATTTTTTCAAACCTAAAATGTGTTAGAGATTGTGAAGTGAAACATTAAGGTTGAAATGTGACCTGTTAGGTACCAACAGTAGCTTGTAGCTCCAAAGTAGGAGATAAAAATCATTGTTGTTGCTGGGAATGAAAAAAGAAACTGAACTGAAAATAAATATAAACATTATTGACTTCGGAAGCACAAGATCATGTTTTAATTAAAGGGGGCAAGCAGTCTAAGAAGAATGATGTACAGACCTTGGGGGGGTGGGAGCTAATTTACAATTGTTTCTTTTTTGTGACATAAGCCCCCCTTTCCTTTAAGATACATGAGGGTACAAAGTTGAAGCATGCTGTCAATTTGCCAATAATAGTAGCTGGAAGAAAGAATGTTTGTTCTCATAACACTTTATTGCGTTTTCTTAAAATCCCTGTTCTTCCTTGAGTAACTCTGGTAACCTCTTGTGATAATGGCCAGTTAACTCATCCATTCAGGTTTCATCTCTAACCTCATAGTTCCTGGAGTGAACTGCCTCCTCTTGCACTCTTTCCTTGAAGGCAGGTGAGAATTAGGGCCTAGATAATCTGTCGAAGTCAGGTACAGTGAAATGTTTTACTACTTTACAGCCAGAACGAGATTCTGAATTGAGAAGAGATGTGTCATGTTGAGGAACTCTTCCAAGTTAATTGCAATGTATCTGATGAGCTCTATAAATGCAGAGTAATAAGTCTCTGCATAGTTCAGGGAAAATGCATGTAATGCATAGCTTTTTTGTTATTTTGCTTGTGACTTTTGCATTACGCTGAATATATTTTCAGTGCATCAAAAATCACTCAAATACTGATGAATTGACGTGTTACTTGACATAGTGAGGTGTGTTTTCAAATAGGAATTAAGTTCCAAAGTACTGTTTGAAATCCTAAGCTTGTTTGTATTTCTATAGTATATCCATCTAAGGATCTCACAGCATTTCATAAGCATTAATGAATTAAGCCTCACTGCAAGGTAGGTATTATCCCAATTTCACAGATTGCAGGGAGGTTAATTAACTTGCCCAGAGTCACTCAGTGATCTGTGATGAAATTGGTTTCTATTTAAAAATGTCTGGATTTGCAGTCTCATGCTTTAACCATTAGGCTGTGGTTCCAAAATAATTTTTGTTGCTGAAAATAATGTTTGGCTTATTATCAAGTTGTTATAAGCTTTGTCTGTGCACAAAATAAAGCTGATGTGACCAAATCAGCTTTAACTTTATCTAGGTTTTCAGTATGGACAGCTAAACAGAGTTGCATTAGGACTGGGTTTAATTGGAAAGAAACTTCAAGTAGAAGTGTAGAAAACAGTGTAGTGTGTGTCTCTGTACAAGCTTGTGCTATGTCAAAGATAAATTAAAGCTAGTGTTCTGTTTGGTCTGAGTTTTTAATAGAAACATTCTAATTTCACTTAATCTAGTTTAACACAGATACCACAAATTGAAAAGTAAAGGGAAAAAGAAATTTGTCAAATATGTTTTTAAACCAGTTTGGTCATGTGTCCTATTGGTTCCAAGTATTTGTATAACCACCACTTTTAATTAAAAAAAAAAAAAATCCTGCTAAATGTTTTCACTCAGTAATGAAATACACAACTTCAGCTGAAGAAATTTATTAGTAAAAATTTATTTCTGGGAGAATCCATCTCTGTAGTTGGCTGGCTTGATAGGAAAGAAAGGAAAGAAAGTAATTTAGGAGAGAGGACTTTATTTTGTTTGATTTATAGCCCTTTTCCCCCTGCTTTTATTCCCAGGTATGCACATCTGGTAGTGAAAGTGGTGATGCTTGGGTCTTAAGAAACCTGCACCTTCTTCAGACTCTCCCTGTTGGTTCTTTCTACGTCTTTGGACGAGTCACTTAAACTGGCTTTAATATAGTTTCTGGATTTGCAAAATTGGCATAATACTTGTAAAATATGTTGAAATTTGGAAATCTGGTGTGATGAGGAAAGCATTATTTTTATCATAAAAGTGTTAGAAGCTTTTCAAAATAGAATAGCCTTTATTTCCAACTTTATCATCAATCTCATAATTCCTAGTTAAATGCAATTTTGTTTAATGAACAAGACTGGAATTCATCACTCATTCTCTTAATTAGCAGCACTTGACTTCATAAACTAAAATGCCTGATTTGAAAACTGTTATTTCTTTTCAGGTTGCTTTTTAAAATAATCATATTTTAGGGCATAAAAGTTTTTTAAAATGCCATATAAATTGCTCGTTGGTATTGCTGATAATCAGTAATGTAACAGCTTTGTAGAGCATGCAAATCTGGAACACCATAATCTTTTCTTTGAGCATCACTTCTTAGGTAGCACAGTAAGTGTGTGAGTCAGTGCTAGAGTTTTAAATGGCAATATCATGTGGTGTGGCATTCTCATACAATTTAAACTGATTTTTACAGCTTCAAATGCAGTAGATTTTTAACATCCAGCTTAATACAGTCAAAAGATTTGCCCATTTGAGAAACAAGATGACCAGTGAACCTTTAAGTACAACTTCCTCCCCATGTCTACTTTCCCATACTTTGTTTGTGACTGAAGGCAAGCATGTATTTCTAGTTCACAAACTCTAGTCTGGTTTTCCTGGATTTCTCTCTTTATTTTTGTCCAAGCAATGAAAAAGCTTCTATTCTGAAAGTAGCGGTCTACTTAGTGCTGACTTCAACAGCTTAAAATCTGTTTCTTCACTTGTATCTAATTTGCATAATGGTAGTGTGGCCTGTAAGTGCAATATAATGTAAATAATAAAACACAATAACCAGGAAAGCCAGTTTGATTTAATAAATGGTCCTTTGACACATTAGACATTCATTGCTTATAATTACTTGGAGACTCAGAATAGGCTCAGCTGTAATATGCCTGGTGTTACAGTTGAGATTTGTCAATAATGTATTTCATAGGTTACTTTTTCAGGTTGCCTTCATGTTCCCTTCTTTTTGTGCAGAAAATGAATTCAATTGGAAGTGGATTGACTAGGAAATGTTTAGTCTTGCTGCCACTCAGGCTTCTGAGAGGGATTGTTCAGTTATATAGATGTAAAATGAGTAGCAGGTAAAACTTCCTGTATTTGTCAGACTGTTCTTTCTTGCACATGATGTGATGGCAGCATGAGGCATCAAACTGTAATTGAAAGTGGCTTCACGTATATAAAAAATAGTTTCCTAGTCAAACAATTCAGAACCTTCAAGAACAGGTTGCAAACAAAAGCAGAGTGCCAGCCAGAGGTATAGTCCAAGATTTGTCTAATTATATTTGTACTGCACTAAAAAGAAGATCTACATTTCACCAGACTATTTGACCTTGTAGTGTTGGTAGTCTTGGTCATATACTGCATTCTTGAAAACATAAATTTGGGTCACTTCTGCTATGGCTGCTTTGGCAAAAGAACTTAATGATTTCAGTTGGACTTGCAAAGTTGCATACAGACAGTGTTCTTCACTTGAAGAAATGGTATCCTGTCTGGTAGAAAATTGCTATCAGTTGTTCTTTATCCCCCTGGCATGCTTAGAACAATGGTTGTGAGTAGCACCCAGCTCTTCTCTAGAATGGAATTTAAGTCTCTTCAGTTGATTTATTTCTCAATAGAGATAAATCTCATCTGGTATTTTCAGAAAAATTAAATGCAGCTGTCCCAGGAATACGTATCAATGTAACACAACGCTTCTATGGTTAGGACTATATTTATTAGTTGTGTATTACTTAATAGTATGGGCAGGATTGTTATAGTCAATTTGTTCTCTTAATACTGTTTTCAAATCTTGTGAACATTGAGATGTTATTGCCTGTGCCACAAAAAATAGGACTTCATATCCTAGGTCATTTAGATGCTATTGAAAATTTAATTGAGGTTTGTGTAGGTGAGGGGAGGTTTGTATGTCTCTTCACAGTTGGAAATAAAGGGGTTTTTTCCAGTTTTGTTTGGTGTTTCTTGCTTTTTGAGGAATCTGGCTTTGATTGGATAGAATTATCTTGGAATTCCTCCCTGAGACTTTCAGAGAAGACTTGTGTGGCTTTGGTGTCAAACTGGAAAGCTGTCTTGGTTAAGGGGCAATTACAACAACAATGTCTCTGCAGCCTGTTGGCCACAGGTTCTGGTGTCCGTGTGCTAGCCAAGTAATGCTGAAGTACTATGCAACTTTTTTGATGTAGGATCTGAATAGAATGTTGTAGAGTCTCTCATTTTGTAAGTAGTATCTACCTTGATGCCATCATGCAAAAAATAACGGAGGCTTTCATTGATTTCTTGTTTTATATTTTTGTATAGATCATGGTATGTTATGTCACTGTTCCTTTGTATTTGTTGGTTAGTATTGTATTAGCAGCAGTCCCAGTTTCCTAGGATATGTAGACTAACAGTTAAGGGGCAAGGGGAGGGAGTTTCATTCTTTTCCTGTATCTGCTATAGCCCCTGGGGTTTTCAAAAGTACTTGAGTCTTTCCATGTTTTTTTTCTTCATATTAGTGCCTTTCCATGGATAAGTAAGACTTACCGAAGGCAGTAATGTAGTTCATCTGAGCACTTTGATTTA
Organism: Porphyrio hochstetteri; assembly: GCA_020800305.1. Taxonomy (NCBI): domain Eukaryota; kingdom Metazoa; phylum Chordata; class Aves; order Gruiformes; family Rallidae; genus Porphyrio; species Porphyrio hochstetteri. The sequence continues at coordinate 9,467,275 of CM036916.1, read as the reverse complement.
GGAAAACCAATACCTAGTACCAAAGGAGTGAGCATCAGAAGAGGCTATGGATTAATGCTGAACGTGAAAGTTTTTCTTAATTAAATCTTGGTTTTGACACATGCCTGTGTTAAAGCATAAGAATTCTTCCCTTCAAAATTCTTGCATATAAAAAAAGGATTTTTTACATTAATACTCAAAACTGTTGTGGTTCTGTGTAGTGACTCAGAAACAATTTTGAGAGGAATTATAAAGCGCAAAAATCTGGTAAAAAGGGTCTTGGCAATTGAAAATTGAGGAAAACTAACTTCCTTTTTGCTTTGTAAAAGTAACCAGGGAAAACAGTTTCATTCATACTGGAACTTCAGGGCAGAATGTGAAGCTCCTGAAGGTGTGACTGTTCAAATCCCTGTTGTAGGTAGTAATTTATCTGCAGGAATGATGCTTAGAAGACTCTTCACCAACTTGCTTTGAGTGTAATGTATTACACATACATGTTGTTATCTGATTTAAGGGCAGGGTGGGGGGCGGAAAGCTGTAGCAAAAGCTTGGGGATTGTTTAGTCTCCTTTTTCCCCCATGGTCCTTGCTTTCTACATTTCTGTTGAGCACCCCATCAAGTACACTAGTGAAGTGCTCTGCTATCTGAAGGTGAAAAAAACATAGATTTAGAACTAAGTAATGATGATCAGAGCTGAGAAACAGCCGTCTCCTATTTCTGTTTATAGTTGGAATATAATAATCGAGTGTATCTGTGACAGAAAATTTGAAGGTACAAATGAACAAAGGTGGTGTTATTCCTGTGGCTTGGCAGTGCATCTAACTTAACGTGGGAGCTATTCTGTGTTAATAAGAATGTGTTTCATGCCGAAAAGTGATGTTAAACACAAATGAAAACCCCTTCTAACTATTATAACAACTATGTGTTTCAAATTAATGTAGGTTTATACCAGCTGTTACTGCCTCTGCGTAACAGCCTTCACAGTGGAATGCCTCACCTGCACCAAGTTGTGTATATGCATAAATCTTTGCAAGACTGGAGCTGTAGTGTTTCATTAAATGCAAAATGGTAAACTTTTATAGTTGTAGGCTTAATGTTTTTGTAAACCAATCTATAATTTCATTATGTCAGGGGAAATTGTATGAGTTTTATGTTAAGATGTCTAAACAATGACATTTTCTAAGTCTTTTTGAAGAGAGGAGATAAAATAAATTGGGCTCTTGCTAGTGTTGAAGTAAATCTCTTTTGCTGGTTTTTTTTTTTAAGAGCTGGGTGTATCTCTGCACACCCTGTGATTTGAGAATGTTTGTTTAATGAGGAACTTGTGTTGCTGCTTTACTCTCCCTGTACTTCTGGCTCACAGGAGGAAAGCATCAGCATAGGGAGAAAAAGCTTGTTTAGATATTAGGCTTTTAGTGAAAGACAGAAACTGTTTATCGTATCACTATTCTTTGCCATGTGGCTGTATTGGTACTCATCTTTCATTTTGTGTCTTTCCATCAGGAGTTAACCTTTTCTCTTCTTTCTTAGGCACATAACGTAGTCCAGCGAGTTGACTAATTGTCCTTGGCTCCATATTCAGAAGATGGTAAAAGTTGTTACAGTGTGTGACATAGAGCATCTCCAGGGGGATGGCCTGTTTCTGCTGCCTTCAGATGACACATAAGAGGCTGTTGGAGGTAGCTGTGTATGACTAAAGCTACAGAGGTTGCTGTTTGTTAGAAAGCAAGGAACATGAGGTATCTAAAGACCAGGTTCAAACTCTTAGAGGTTTTTATAACCAGTTGATACTTGCTTTATAAAATATTTTTTCCTAGTCAGAGAAACTGCTTATAAAGTTTGGTGCTTGAGTTCACTTTTCGCCAGATTTTAAGTGTGTTGGAACTTTATGCATTCACATAGTAGGCATGGTGTAAAATTTTGCATACCTGAGAAGATCAGAAACGTGTGACTTCAGTTTGAGTTCTGGCAGTACGGACAGGATTTGCTGGTGTGGTATTGTTGTGTGTAAGGATGTAAAGTTCAGTGATGTTCAGTGCAGTAGAATGAGTGTATATGTGTACATATGATTAGTCACTCCCCAGTGATGCTTCTGCTTGTTCTGAGTGTGATGAGTTGGTTTCTTTTTTTTTTAAGTAGTATCAGTTCTGCTTCTGATTACACCCCACTGTATTTCCAAACAATAGGTATGGTTCAGCTTCTTACCTGGCTGTGTTGAAGTATGGCAGCCTTCTGAGAGACTGACTCTAAATTAGCAATGAGGTGTGGGGATACTTACAGGTATCAAGATGTCACTGCTGGGATTCCTTCTTGTGTGTGCTTTTTTGTTGTGGGTTTGTTTGGTTTCTTCTATAAAGGAAAGCATGTCTTTTCAGTGATTGCTGGAGTTGTTCTGAAGATGAAACTTCTCTGAGCTTCAAGTCAGTGATATTAGTAGCCTTTCTTTTGATTGGCAGGCAATACTTTGATCTGGCGTAACTTGATTAAAAAACATAAGACTCAAAATGCAGTGCTAAATTTTATAACTTCTTTGCACAAGGAATGAATTTGGATGATAGAATATACTATTTATTTTAAGAAAAGAAAATGAATTGTTTTTGTTAAATTCCGTTGGGACTGAATTTTACATGAAGTTGTGATATACATAGTTTTCTAAGCCATATGTAAATGAACTCATTAGTGCACAGTCATACTGAAATCCTGTTTTGGCCCTGGGATAATTTGTCTTTTCAGAGCACAACATGCCATTATGATTCTTAAAAATATTTTTCTGTTTCTTTAAACATAATTCTGTCTCTTCTTTCCATCCTATACATGTAGCACTCAACATAAGGATGATGGGTTTTTTTCCCCTCTTGGTATTTTTAATAGATGTTCAAAAGGACTTCAGAGGTAATCTTAGTTAGACCAGTAGAGAGAGAAGAGTCATCAGTGGTGGCAGGCAAAGGGCGAAGGACGGAGAGTGTACTCCCTAGGTGCTGATAGTATACAATCTATGGACTGATCCCAAGGGAGCTACACAAGTACTTAGACAAGTGTGTAAGTACTTGCAGAATTGGCAGTGAAGTGATGAACAGAATATTTTACGTGGTGCTCAGATTTATAGAAGAAAAGGAAGAAACTGTTGTGCTAAATATACTGCATCATTTTGGGAAAGAGCTGGAAATGTCCCTCCTTTGGGGGAGGGGTTGGGGAGAACAATTAAGCTTTCTTCACAGTACACAGTGTTTTTATCTGTGGTGTTGCAGGCGGGATGTGATCTCATGTTCAAAAATTGTTCTATTCATCATTTTCTTAAGGGAACTAATTCCATGAGCTAGTTTTGTCACCTTGCCCTTACTACTACTTTTACTTAATTCTGTGAAATACAATTGATTATTTTGAGGCAATTTAATTTAAAAAAATAAAAGAAATTAATCAAAACTGGAAAAGCAAATGCTGAATTCAGTTCCTAGTTGTGGTTCTTTCTGCTTGTAATCTTGACATGGAGACCAAATTCAACTGTTGCAGTCTTCTAATATCTGTTGATAGGTGTGTTAGATTACTAATTTACTAAAGAATAAATTAACATTGCAGCATGACTTTGGAAAAAAAAAAACTGAAGTGCTGGAAACAGAAGTGATTTATTAAGATAAAATATTTACATAAATGTTTGAATACTTGCCTTTTGGCTTAAACCTTTTTATTATTTGCAGTAGAAATAAAGCTGATATTGTGTGTCGACAAACTCAGTTATGCTGTATATATCACCTAGGAGTAAATATTATCTTCAAAATATAATACATTGGTATCAGCTTTATAACTAAAACTAGAAATGATTGGAAACACTTTTCAAGGTACCCATAGGGATACAGAACCCTTTAATTTATTTTAACTTATTTTTAAAAAAGTGTGTGCTTACTAGAATTACTGCAGACATCTTAGAAACTTTAATAAAAAGACAGATTCCGTATTCCAGCAGGTTTTCTGTGCAGTTGGGCTATGTGGAGACAGAGTTGAGGTGGATTCCATTCTAAGTTAAAGTATTTTACTGCCTGTGTATGGAGGCCCCATAGCTATTATACTAGTTCTCTCCCTTTTATCTTCAAGAAGCCACTTGCTGCTTTTCTGAACCGAGACTTCTGATATGTAAAAATGTAGCATTTGTTATTTGATTAATACAAGATTCAATATTCTGTCTTGCCTGGATTTCCCAGAGTAATAAAAATTCGTCTTCTTTTTGCATTTAGTTTAGTTCAGGAGTAAGCAAAACACAGCTGTGAAACTCAACAGTTAGTTCCTCTCCTATTTTTCTGCTCAGCATCCTTTCCAGGGCATGACTATGTATAGCTATATATATGATTCTATATAGACATCTATAACCTTGTCCTTACTATTGTTTTAGCATACCAAAGATGACCTAAATGGCATGACCAAAAGTTTGTTTTGGAAAAGACTCTGACAGTTTGTTAAATTTGGATAATCACACCTCAGTGTACAGTGTTGCAATTTTAATACTGTTGTTTTGCAGTTTTTAAAAAATACAGTTTGTGAAATTCTAGAGTTATGTGAATGAATGAGATTATATAAAGGATGCTAATGAGACTGGACTCAATTGATTAGGAGGTCCCTTATCTTCCTGAGTTGTGTAAGTTGGTCCCCCCTGCCCTTCATAGTGTTAGTGTGTCTTCGGCATCCTTTACTTAATCACAGACTCTGTGTAATGATGCTGTGTTTCTATCAGTCGTATCTTCAAACTCACCGATTTGTTGTCAAGCAAATTTGGAGGAGCACCTTAGACAATTGAGGTCCTGTGAATTTCTGAGGGTATACCCTGACTAAATATCACCTCCTTAAGATCAAATCCCACATTTTTGTCCCAACAGCAGTGCACGATGGTTTGTTGGCAGTGATGACTAAGCTATCCTTGTCTACCCTCTTAATCCACAGCCCTAAGTCTTGCAACCTTCCCATCTGGGCAGGGTAACCAGTTAGAGGGAATAAGTTTTAGTTCCATTTTGTGCTTATCACTCTGTCTTGATTGCTTCTAGGTACTTGAATGCTTCTAGCTCTGTTTAAGGGGACTTGCCTATAATTGCATAAACTTGGGCAAAAAGAGTTGAGTATTAATACATTGAGGTGGCATATTTCTAAATCAGTGCTGCTTTAGCATACATTGCTCAAGTGGTTTGAATTAAAAATGAAATTGTTAAACCTTCAGGTAGCCCTTGGACTTGAAAAGTGGTGTTGGAAAAAAAGTAGTTGAATGACTTAATGAGTTGTTCAGTCACCTCAAAACTTTCCACTGTAGGGTGCTCACCCAATGTGACACGTCGCTGTAGGACTGTGCTTGCTCCAGGACAGGAAACAGGTTTTTTTTTTTTCCTATCTTATGGTCATGTTTGCTGCCTTTAGAGTGTGTCTTCAGGTGATAAGGGGTAATAGTAGTAGGGTATTCTCCTGGGGCTTCCAAGAATACATTTATCAACAGGCTAGGGGAGGTGGAAATACTAGATGCGGGAAACTTCACAATATTTGTTGTTTAGAATTTTTTTCTGTGGATTTTAAAAATACTTTCCTGATGAATGGGTGTTTTAGTTACCACTTAATAGGAGATGGATGTTGTACTTTGCACCAAGGAACAGGATGCTTTTAATGCTTTTTTACTATAAAGCTTCCCCTGGAATGTTCTTCACCTTCAGCAGACTTGTACTTAAATGCAGACTCTTTATTAAGCTGTTTAAAATTAGGGTTGAAATAAAGTTTTTGTTTCTCCATTTTAGTAATTCTTACCCTTTGGGCTGTGCTGTCCTTTGCCATATTCCGCCAATCTCCCTGAGCAGTTTTGAGGGGCTGTGTACTTGATCAGTCCTCCTCTCTGTCCTACCAAATTTTATCTTAAAGCATTTAGAAACTATTTTTGTGTTGCCATCAGGTGTGCTTTGTTTTGGGTTGTTTGTTTGTTTTGCCTTTTTTAACACCCTTGTGTAGCTATAGTGTGGATGTGACTTATGTGTCTTAAAGCTGTTCAAGATCTATGCCAGATAGAAGTGTTCTCTATGTCCCCTTACGTCTGAATGCTCTTGTGTACTGTTTTCTTTCTGCAGTCTATCAGTCCCTCACTCTCTTGGATGTATTTATGCAGCTCTTTTCCCTGGAGGAACTTTCAGTTATGTTTTATGATGGTTACTTATTTTCTCACCACCCTGTCCCCAGCCCCCCACATTAACGAACTGCTTTGCCTCCAATCCCTCAGGTTTTTTGTTGCAGTTTAGACTTTTCTGCTTTCATTCCATTATTTGTAAATAATTAATTTAGATTTTTATTAGGGAGCAGAAACTCATCCTGCTTCATGTATATGCTATGTACATGGATGCATGTGTATAATGTGTTTATAGCTTGTTTGAAAAGCACGTTTAGATCACGGGTACAAGTTAGATTTATGCTATGCTAGCAGGTTGGGCTCTGGGTTCTCCCCTTACTGTGGGTGTTGTTACAGACAGCTTGGTCAAATAGGTGTTTTATGTTTAGCTTGTTTAGTGAGTCAGAAATGTCTTTGTTCAGTCAGGATTTTTCAGCCATTGCCTTGAGAATAGACACATGACTCTACAGTGAAACGTTTGGACATACTGGCTCTAGACACTGTTAAAGTTCTACCTTCTTCTCTGTGTACTGCCACGGGTAAGACTTGAAACTAACTTGCATTCAAAGTTGAAATTGGTAAAAGTTGTATTCTGTGTGAGGGGAATGAGTGAAAGTTGCTCAGGGAGACTTAAACTGTACCACTAGAAGTTAAATAAAAGTTTCTTTCATGGTATGGCTTGCCCACTAGCTGTGCAGGTAATTGAAGGATTTTTTGGGGTTTGTTTCTCTCACCCCCATTATAATTCTGATAAAAACTTTCTGATGTTGCTTTAACTCAGCTGCAGAGAAATTTCTTCTTTGACTAAATCTAACCTGGATTCTGGAATACATTTCTCTAATAAGCTGTGACAGGCAGGTGTTTGAGAATTATGATTGTTTCTAGTTTTTAAAGTAGCCCTGGGGCTGCAAATATCACAGTGGTGCTGAAGAATAAAGGAAGGTTGAGGTGAAAGTAGTAATTTAAGTTCAGCAGATATGAGCTCAGTTCCTGGTTCTTGCTCCTTACTGACTTCCTGCTTGGGACTGGTAAAATAATTTTGTTTCTATCCGCTATTTTAAGGATTTTGTTCATAAATCCCACTGAACTTTCTAAGTCAAAGGAATTTAGATGTGGAAGTAGATTATTTTGAAAAAATCTTACGTTTTGTTCTCTGCTCCCATCAGAGAGATGGATGGTGATAACTTCGTTCCTTTATCTTTTTTAAATTACATTAATTTCACTGGATGTGGGGAACTGTGTTCCTGCACATCCCAGTGAACAGTGAACATCCCAGTAGCACTGGGACAGTTTGAGAGGCTCAGGACTCATAGAAGGCTATAAGGGGGTTCATTCACAGACATGCAATATATATATTATGTTAAAAATTCTTTGAGACCTTGAAAGGCATTTGATTTTTTAAAAGTGTATTTATACAAATGTATAGTAAAAGTTGTTACTGTGTCAGCAGGTTTCTTAGAGGTATGCTGAATAATATCTTAGCTGAACCCTTCTTCCCCCCAAAAAAAAGCAATACAAATTTTAGTTTGAACTATTTCTGAAAAACATCCTGGCAACTGTAGCCTCTACATGAACATTTCATAGAGGAAGGTTTTTGGTTTAGCTTTTCAATAGAGAATTTAAACAACAAAATACAAACCAGCAGCAAGAACTCAACTTGTCTGGATGCAAAAAGTATGAGAGGAATTTTTGTAAGTATTTGGTTGTCATAAATGTCTTGCCAAGGAGCTAGCCAGAATTATATTTGAGTCTGCTAATGGCAGAACTGCCTGCTGATAATAGCTCTCAGCAAGGAGCAATAGTAATAACCCTGATTTCTTGGCATGTTAAGAATTCCAGAAAATACCGTGTTTCCATCAGACATGGTGACTCCTGCAGTCATATGCAATGTCTTTGCTGTCTTCAGAAGACTAATAGGCTGAAATCAGAATGGTTCTGTATGATACATAAAAGAACTGGAGGCTGAAATAGCCAGTTGGTAATGCCAACTGGAACAAGTATGACTTGCAGCCATATGCCTACCCATCAGCCCATGCTTTCTCTTAGAAAAGATGTCTTCCCAGCTGCTTTATTTTTAAGGCAATATAGCTACGTGCATTGCTTGTTGATAACTATAGAATCACTTTTATTTTTCAACGGAAGAGCTATTAAAATTCAATAAGAGATGTAAGGTTTTTAATAATGGGTAAAGACATTTGAAACATCAAGGCTTTTAGCAACAGAATAAGTAGGGGTCTTATTTATGGTGATGCACAACAGCTTTATTTATGTTCATCTTACATTGGCTGTTTCTTAGGAAAGCTGTAGTTTAGCATGTGGCTGCTGTCAAGAGTGTGTAGAAACTAGAAATGCTGCTGGATAATGCTAAAGCTTTTTGTTAAAAAGTCTGAAAACCGATCTGAGGATTTTAAAAATGTGTAAAACTATCTCATGGGGCCCAGTACTAAAATTATTGAGGTAACTTCAGAAATTATTTATTGGTAGAATTATTTGAAAACATGTATTCAGTGAATGAGTTCAAAATTCTAAAATACTATATATGTCACCAAAAACCTGAAGGCTAGAAAAGTTTTCTTTTGTGGGGATGAATAGCACAAAATTCTGCTGAAATACTGAGTATATAGATTCCTTCCCTTACCCCTTAACTGTTCCATGCAATGGACAGTTAAGTTGTAGCAGCTATGCAGCTTTGTAGCCTGATTTATAGTACATTTAATTTAATTCACTAAAGGTGACCTTTTTGTATTTTACTACAGAGACATAAAGCTTGTCTCTGATTACCCAGGCTTATGTTGGAACTACTCATGGTAAAATGGACATGACAGTTGTACCCGTATCCCATTATATGGCCTGTGTTTTGAGCATTTATTTACCTAATTTTTCACTACTTAATTTCCTTATTAGAGTTTCGAATTTCCAGGGGCTTGACTAAAAACTTCTCACCCATGTCATTACCTACTGTGTACAGACTACCTCAAATTACAGCAGCTTCAGCACAGTACAAAACCTTTGGGGCTGTTAGTTGGTAAGAACACAGGATGGTGAGTCAGTGTTGTGCTACAGGTGGTTCTTGGGTCTCAGATCTACGGAGGAATGACTTTGTGAGATATATATACATAGCTTTAAATATCTAACGTGAAACTTATTCTCTCAGGAGAAAGAGAGGACTCATGACTTGCAAGAGGCAATTTCTTTGAGCACGTTCTGTGGGAAAGTTTAAGAATCAACTGGCCAACTGGGTAATTCCCATAGTGCTGCATGTTAGACCTTTGAACAGGGGAGTGTGGAGTGTAAGGCTCTGTGCCTTGTGGGGTTTTTTTGGTAGTGTGGGGTGGTGGTGGTTGTAGTTGGTTTTGCCAGTCGTGTCTTTCAGAAGACCTGGGATCTGACTTCTCCGGAAGCTTTCCCAAGGGATGGAAATGAAATCATTGTGTAAAGAGGACAAGGCTTCTTCCTTCTTTGTGTCTTTTGCCCTTCCCTCTTACATAATGTAAGAAAAAAAATAACTGAGAAGCCTTTAACCTGGATGGTTCATCTCCTGTTTAGGTTTTCCTCGTCCTTCCTGGAACTCACAGTTCTTTAGTCAGTCTAATGGTAAAGTCTTAATCAGTAAAACTATGAGTTAATTTTCCTCTATACTAAATTCCCAAAGTAAATTTAGGCAGTACTGTGAAATACTGGGTTTTTTTTTTTCTCTGCTTGTTTTGTTTCTAAATAAGATGTCATAGAGTTGCAGTAATTTTGTTCTATGTTCAGCTCTAATTTAATGTTAGAATTCAATCTAATCGACATATTTCAATTTTCCAATGGAAGTTTGACTCTAATTTGATGTTTAGACGCTGGTTGAGTCTCATGTCTTTGCATATTAATAAGTATTCCAGAAAGGTATCTGTTTATTCAGAGCAATAAATTTTAACGACTTCTGTTTGTACAGCATTAGAAAACATCTGGTGTTATCAAAACTCACAGACAAATGAACTTGCTGGAGTGAAGAGAGTCCTTTTCTGCTCATAATAACCTCAGCTGTTTCTTTAACCCTTAAATCAAATTTGTATGTGTGTAGCAATATTAAGACTCCTGAACTAGTAAAATTTGGTATTATGTAGAATTTGAGGAGCTGCTTTTGCTTACACCATGATTAGGTAATGTAGTTTTTTTGGGTTGTTTGCAAATAGACATCTCCAAGTGAAAAAGGGCTGTTTAAAAGCTGCTTTCTTCTAACTTGTGAAGAACTCTGTGTTTTTATAGTTATTATACTCAAGAGTGTCTGGCAAAAAATACCCATGAAGTAACTGCATAAAGGTGTTTTGGAAAATTTGTGTGAAAGTTGCTGTAGAAAAAAGAATAATTATTCTCTTGAGCTTAAAATTTTGTTCACACTTCCATGTTCTGCAAACTTCTGGTTTTAGCTCTTCGTTAATGCAGACCCTCTCAAGGTGAGCTCTGGTACCTCTCTTGATCTGGTTTGCACCTCTAATTTTTAAAATATGTATTAATGTTTTAAGTAGCAGTGAATAGGAAATGCTGTGTAATTTAGAAGTGGTTTATGATGTGTGCCTGATCTTCAGTCTAGAGAGTATAACTGATTTTTTATTTTTTTTTAAACCTGTGAAGAACGAGGATAATACTGCAAATCGAGATGAAAAGCAGGATGGTTGTAAAGAGGTTTTAATCTTCTTCAAATCCACCTGAAGACTGTAAGGAATGGAAGTGATTCTAGGGAACAGAAGAAAAGGATAGGCAGGCTGGAGCTATACACCCCTGCATATTGGCACTGCTCACAGTTCTTTCAAAGGATGGTTACAACTTTTCACAGCAGAAGCATCTTGACTTCAATATTATGGAAATTCTTCATGCAAAATGATTTCCCAGTCACTGTATTTTCTTCTCTGCCACAGGAAATAATCCCATAGGGTTGTTGAGGACAGTAAGCAAGTTGACTATTAAAAGATGGGTGGTTTGGTTTGAGTTTGGGTTCTTCTCTGTGGTACTTGTGTTCTGTTTTCTCTTGGCCAAATCTCATCTATCTTATGCTGTGTATCTGCAATGTAAAGATAGCTGTGGATTGGAAGGGGATTTTCATCGATTGCCTAAACTGGGAATATGTGTGGCTGTCTTGGTGTGCGTATGGTCTGGAAAAGAGGAACTCTGAAGGTAGTACTGTAATTGTAACAACTTTAAAAATAGTGAGTTGACTGGATGGTTTTTTTATTACACAGAAAACAAACTGTTGTCACATTTTTCAGCCTCCTGTCTAGCCATTGTATGTAAGAAAGTTACTAAGTAAATAGTATGCCAAGACAGACCTGTTGTAGCAGGTCCAGAGGAGGCCACAAAAATTAGCAGGGGGACAGAACACTTCTCTGAGGAAAGGCTGAGAGAGTTGTAGTTCATGGTATATATTTTCAATTTTTTTAGGGCTTCTTAAATGCTTCGGGATGCTTGAAATTGCGTTTACCTGAAAACAGGCTTGTGGAGATGTGACAAAAAGCAGGCATGCGAGCTGAATCTCTTTGAAAACAGGTTACTCTTCCTATCCAGTTTAATTGAAAAAGGAGCATGCTGGACCAGCTGTTATTCCTGTCTTACTGTTGTTCCCTTAAATCTGAAATTCTTGTAGACTATGGTAACGTCTTAAATAGTGCGACAACTAACACCTCTGGCTGCCTCCCCACAGAGTTGCTTATTCCAGATCTGGTTAGTACTGCTTACCAATGAGTGTTTGTACTTGGATAAAAACCAATTTTTGGACTGTTTGAGTGGCAAGGACAAGAATAAGAGACATCTCAGACTTTTCCTCTTGGGAATGCTATGTTTGCCTTCCAGAAGTACTGAACTAGGTTAGGAGCTGTGGTGGTGTGAAGCTGGTGTGCTGTCCATGGGCTCAGTGGTTAGCTTTCAAGCTGGCCTGCAAGTATTCTGCCAGGAGAAAATGATGATGGAAGTCAGCTAGTTCTATGCTTCTAGTCTCACTCCAGTGAAGTATGCACAGTTTCTTTTCCAGCTGTGAGTGTAATAGCCTCTCTGACTGATCCAGTGATTCGGTAAGCAGCTTCTGCTGTTTCAGCTACATAAGTATTATGGAGCTGTGGTGCTCATACTATTTTGCTTGAGAAAGGTGGTTTAGTAAATTAATATGAAAATAATCAAGTAAACATCAATAAATTACACAAAGTACTCTGACCCTAGCTAGTAACTTCTTGTGCTATAATACTGCAAAATAGAAACAAAGCAGCTGCTGTCTTACAAGAAGTTAATGTGCTCATGACTGTCTAGGCACTGGGTCTCTTTTTGGAAAAAGCACCAGTACGTTTTACAATGATAAATTTAGGAGAAATGCTAATTTTCAGAAGAAAATCCAAATGGTAAATTGCATCATTTATTTCTTTTAAAACTTATAAGAAGGAAGTATTTCACAGAATTTTTTTTTTACTTGCAGAGATGAATATCTAAAATTTTATTATGGATACAACTTCTATTAAAAGCCTTTCATTCATCATGGTCTGCATGGTTTGTATTGAGCACTCTGACTGACATTCCTTCCCTATTGCTACTGCTAAATTAAATTTCATTTTGACAGCTGACCACCAAGTCACACTTCCAGGGGCTATTTTAGAGTGACTGTGACATAAGGAAAATAGTTTATCTGTGAATATTATTCCTTGTAGATTTTTGTTCTTACAAATATGCTTTAACAGGCTTCAAGATTCTTGGGAAGAGTGCTTTTTTCATTCTCTTGACACTTTTTTCAGTGTGAAAGAAGTTGTGAAGTGTTGAAAGCATAGAATTTCCTTGATTAATGTAGCCTTTGAGATCCTCAGCTTCTTGGCAGCCTGTCCCTAAAGATTCTTCTTTTTTTCTTCACCCCTTCCTCCTCCCCCCCATTCCCTTAAGATATATAGAGGAGTAAACAGGTATATACTTCCACAGGAAAACAGGTGCTTGAAAATAGCGAAGGGAGCTAGTCTTATACCTAGATTTAAAAATAGTTGTTCCTGTTTCCTCCCATCCCCACCCCCCCCATTCCTTCCCCTTCACTCACACTTTTTAATGAACTGTTTCCTTGTTAACAGAAAAAATCAGTTGTTTAAAAGATCAGGGAAGTAGAATGTCTCTTGTCTTTGTACAGCACTGTCATAAGAGAGGTTTTGTGAAGCATAAAGAGAAGCTGAGATGTATTAGTGCTGGAAAGTTGAGTAAAAACAGCATTTTTACTGACTGTGAGGTAATAATTCCTGACTGTGAGGTATCCTACCTTTACAGACATAAGGCATACCAGTTCTGTGAGGACAAGGTGACATAGTTATAGAAACTTGATTTAGTGTAGCAACACCTGAGTCTCTGTTTATGCACTCGTGTTTCCAAGTTGTTGTCTGCTTTAAAAGAGGAACCAAACTCTACTGATTCAAAACCACGCTATTTTGCTTGATATCAGGAATCAAAACCTAGGATCTACTATTCTTGCTTTCAGGATAATATGAGTATCAAGTAAAATACTGAAGACAGTGAGTGTGGTCTTTTTTAACTGTCTTTAATTTGTGAAAGATGCTTCAAGCTCTAGATTTCTCTTTACATGCTTTGACTGTAGGAATGCCAGTGCTATGTGAATACAGATATATGAGCATACTTGTAAGTGAGAAGTGCTATGTTTGATCTGCCTCTTGAAAAAAAGCACTAGTATTTAGTTTGTGAGCTATAGATATGAGAAGTTCGATTATAGGTGATTTGTGTGTAATGCTGGTGAGGAACTGTGAGCACTTGGAAAAGCATTCCCTATGCCCCTCTAGTGAACTGCTAATAAAAGTAGTGCTTAGCTAGTACTGCAGGATTAATTCAGCTTGTTAGATGCTGTATATCACTGCTATGTTCAAATGAGCTGATGTGGCCTCTGTTGCACTGATAGTGCCCTGAATTTAATGAGCCAATACATTTCCTGATAGTGTCTGCCTGCATAAGTATATGTTGTTTATATATGTGATCTATGTCCGGAGTTTCCTCCCCAATTCCTTGTCCCTGAAAGATAAACTGTTTTAACTTACTTTTTTACACAGAATTGTACCCTGCTTCAAGGTGTCTTGTTAATTAGAGGGTTAGCAATGGAGCTTGAGCTTACGCCTCAATTCACACTTTCCTTATGGGAGCTATTGCTGTGGACAGACTTACATAGAGTGTCAGATGTTACCAGTACCAAAGCAGATAGAACCTCTGTTTTCTTGAGTCTGTTCTCAAAGCAGTCTCATCTTAATCTGAAATGTTTTCTTCATTAAAAAAGCTTTGCATGTTTGCCATATTTGGATTAGGATATCAATTACAGAGTGAGAACCTAAGCTAACTGCTAGTGGTGACCATCTCCTTCAGACTGATCTTAACTAGGTTTGAGAAGGGTCTCGTTCCTCTTCAGCGCTGCCCAATTCATAAATGAAGGATGACATGAATGAGCAGCAGATCACCTCGAGGTATCTTTAGAGATACTTTTCTGGCATTCATTGCTCCTTGGCCAAGTGTAGCAGATTCCTGATGGGTGGCTGAAATCATCTGCAAAGTTAATTTCTAATATGAAAGTGGTATGATGGCAGGTCTTTAAGCTGACTTTGCCCATTCTTACAGGTTGTTATGCTCTGCTGCTGGGTAGGCAGTGAGCATGCCAGAAACCTGTGCTGCAATCCTGGCAGGGCAAGGAGCATGGGCCTGCACAGCTCAGCAGCCATGTGGGAGGAGGTCTTACTGTGGGGCTGAATGGAAAGACAAAGTTTGAAGAAGGAAGCTCTCTTTTCTCATGATACTGTTCAGCCTATATGTAGGAAGCAATTATCTCTGTTTTGATTTTTCAGGTGATTCCATTTTCTACTTTGGAAACCTTTTGTCAGTCAGGTATATTCATGCTTGGTTTTGATTTGCCTCATTACTGTCTGTGTAGACTAAGTGAT
Source organism: Porphyrio hochstetteri (assembly GCA_020800305.1). Lineage (NCBI taxonomy): Eukaryota > Metazoa > Chordata > Aves > Gruiformes > Rallidae > Porphyrio > Porphyrio hochstetteri. The sequence goes on along the minus strand of CM036916.1, from coordinate 9,452,248 downwards.
GACCATTACTTCTGCTATTAGAATCAGCAGTGCAACTGCAGAGGAAAAAGCCACAGCTATCGGGTAGACATTAAAGAAATGTTTCTTGTTTGATGTTCAACTTGTCATGCCTTTTTTCTCATTGGGTCAAAATCTTCCTTTGTTCTTTTGAACATTTCAGGAAATAAGATACATAAAAATGACACTTGCTCCTGAACGTGGGGGTACCTAACTGCAGCCATCCCTGGAGTAGAACTCACCAATGACTTGAATAAATGAGTAGGCTTTTCATATCTGTGAGAAGCTTACAAAGCAGCTTTTGCTCTCTGACAATTCATGCTTAACTGGTTGAGATTTCAAGAACCTTAAGACAACACTTATTTGTAGCTATTTTCCCCCAAGTTTTTCATATTGTTTACCTGAGAGTATTCTAGCATTAATACACTGATGTTTTGAAATACAAAAAGCTATGTAAAAAATTGCACTTCTTAATGAAGGTTTGTTTAATCTATATCATTTGAGGTTTTGGAAATGTATGTATGGGGATTGAGTCTAAGTGAACTCTAGAATTGAGAGGTTATTATTTATCACAGTCGTAGCTGCCAGCCTTTTCAAATAGGATTTTTTTTTCCCCCTTAAGAATATGTATATCTCTTTTTGTAGCAATGTCATTGTGCCTTTTCTACCTCTTGCTAGGATTTTGTTTGTTTGGAGGTATCCTCAAGTTACTACTTTTCCTCTCTACAGAGCCTTACGAGGCAAAGACCCTCATTGGGGAAGGGACAGTTGGTGTGGTCTCTGGGCACAAATGCATGCTTAATTCACCTCAAGGGTTGCAACAAAAGGTCCCCAATGTTTACCTCTAATAAGGTTCCATAGTAGACAACTGCTTCTAAGTGTAAGAGAGTGTAAAAGGGGGGGAATTTTTTTTATTTTGGAACCTCTCTACACTAGTACGTGAAAAAAAGTAGTTGGCTTTAGAGTAGGTTAAGTGTGTTTTTTACTTCTGTTATTTCAACTATTGACAATCAAGTCGTTTTTCACCAAACAGTTCTAGGAAATCAAAAGGTGTTGTAAGAGCTGGTATGTGAAATATCAGCTCTGAAATAATGAGATTGGAAAAACTATGCATTTCACAAGCTGCATTTCTCATGGTTTGCAGGAGATTGTTATGGCTGATGGATAGGTTCTCTCAGCAGAGAATGCAATAAACCCTCCTCTCTTGGTCCCGATCCAGTGTTGGATAATAAGAACATAACTAATTCATCATTTCTCTACAGATTTCCAGTAATCTGTTATTAATGTTTGTATTCAAGTAAATATAACTAAAGCTGACAGATGTAAAAACTGTTGCGTTCACATCCCAATGATGCAGTGAGGTGTAAAAAAATGGCTAGGAACTGTAAAGTATAGCCTTTTGTGAAACCTAATGACAGTGTCTAACTTTATGATGAAAACACATTATTGTGAATGTCAGTGCACAGAGAATTGTTTAGACAGACTGCGATGATGATTGCTGAAGAAATATCAAAAGCAATAAAATATAGAACAACACTCTTCCATTGGTTTTGTTGTAATCCAACTACGTTATCACTTGTGTAGTATCATTTCATATAGAGAATGGTATTCGGTATGACAAGTGATTCTTTAAAAGGAAGTAATGGCAAAAAGGTTTGCTTTTGCTTTTAACATCTTAAAGACTTAATATGGATGCTGGCAATTTTTTTTCCCCTTTGGTCTAAACCACAATATTATGGCAATTTGAAGTGGAAGAAATGTTGAATTAGTTAAACTTTTTTGTGGATGAAGTTTGAGGCTCCAATTAACTTTAATTAGGGATTAAAAGATCCACTTCTGAACAGAATTGATTTGAACAGTAATCAAACTTAGTAGAAAAAATTTATTGAAAAAAGCTTGTGTTTATGAACATTGGTAGTTTCTTCAGGGTTTCTTCTTTTCTGTATTGAGCTTAAGATATGTTAAAGTACTGTTTATCTAACGTATTGCAATCCTTTGTGGTATAATTATATTTTTAGAAAGGAGAAGGCTTTATCCTCTATGAGGTCACTATGTACATGAGTTAGTAAAAACCCTCAGAGTTCCCCTGAAGTTGAAAATAAATTGCAGATCTTTGATCTCATTCATCAAAGTTATGAAGTCATGCAAGCTGCACTACTTAGGCCTGGTATAATACAAGGAAGTGTTGAGGCAGTCTTGTTTGTTCATACTGTCTAATCAATGACTCTTTCCTGAACCCTTGAGAAGTCTTTGCAGTGCTGTCTGCCACAGTAGGTATTTAGAGACAAAACCATAGACTATGTCCTCTGGATGCGTTCAGTTATGTTGGCTGTTTTGGGGTAACGTTTAGTTTCTTTCCTCTTTCACCTGGCTTGATAGCTCATTTTTGTTCAAATCATTTTTGCATTGCCACAAAGTCTAATTTCTTATTCTTGCTTTTAAGACTTAGCGGTCTATGTTTATAAATAGTCTCTGTCTACGTTTATGATCGTGGTATTTCTTGTGTTCTCCAAAGCCTACTTTTCCTACAGGGGCTGGGAAGGTGTTCTGGAGTTAAGTTAAATACAAAATGTGAGGAAAGTGGTCAGAAATAAATGCTTGAAAAAATTCAAGTTCCGAGCATGGCAAAAATAACCTGCTAACAGAAATAGGGTATGCTGTGTTTTCTTTTCTTTCTTTGTTCCAGATGAATAGGGTCTACAGAACAAAGGATAATAGGGGAAGAGGAACACTGAGGCCACCAGTTCACCTCTGCTCTCTCACTTAAAAGTAGTGGTGATCTCTAATTCTTCCAGACTTGTATAAAACTAACCATTCTATCCTTTGCAGGAGGGCACCTGCTTCACTTCTAATTTTTGTGCTCCCAGTCAATATAAATATGTGAAGATTAATACTGAAATAGGGTTTAGGGAGATGGTAGGCTTGATCTGATGGTGATATTGGCCTACCTATTATAAATGCTGGTACTTGGCTTATGATATGTTATTTTGGCATTAAAGGTATGTTTAAGTAAAAAGGAAGTATTTGTCACTAAACGTATTACAATGACAAATTCAGCTAAACTACAGAATACTATGGCACAATCTTCTGTATTCTGTTTTTTTATTGTTTCAGAGTACAGCCTCATATGTCTTAAAAACTGTTACTGAATCACTAAAACGATCCACAAGCATGTGTTGTTCTTTAGTTCTCTACTTGGGTGAAAATTCAAAATTGGAGAGAAATACTCACTTTCAGTTATGTGTGACCACAAGATTATATGCAGATACTGTGCACTCAGATGTGGTTATGATGATCCCTAACCCTTGTAACATCTGGCCTTTGCTTTTGTAAAGATCTGCATTTAGTGTGAGACAGTGTCCTGCACAGTGCTGAACACAGCAACCAGCTATCTCAAGAGCAGAGATTATTAGGAACGTGAAACTTCCATCAGCATTTCTCTACTTGCTCTGAATATTTTAATGTCTGTGTCCTATGTTTTAGGTTTCATGCATGAGTGTGGCTCTTAGTATCCAAAATATTTTGTTTATATTCAGAATCATGATCTTTATTGACACCTGTTTCTGCTGGCTGTCAACTGGTAGCAGAAGTTTCATCATAAATATCAAACCATTTTTTTACTCTGTTTAAAAAGAAACAGCACTGCTTTCTCATTCTCATATTTTATATTTGTATTAAAAGCCAAACCAAGCCAACCACAACAACAAACTGTCTCCTGGTGATAAGGTCAGAAATGATAGCTATCACACAAAGGGAAAGCTAGAGTACTGTTGAAGGGAGCCAGGAAAAGAGCTTGCATGATGAGAGAACAGATGATGCCTTTAAAGGGGCAGTGCATGAGACTTGCAAAACTTTCTTGGGATCAAAAAAACCCCCATTTTTAAAAATACAGATATGGTGGAAAGGTAGACAGTCAAGTGAAGGGAAGATGTTGAAAGTGAGTGGGGCAACTAGGATCAGGAGATGTGAAGAAATGTGGAATAAATACTAGGCTAAAGGTATGTATTGAAAGCTACAGAAGAAATGCATTTGATGTAGGAGATACCAGAAAACATAGTGTAGGGATGATGATACACTATTTCTGAGAAGTAGCTTCTACTTGCATTCATCAATGCACCTGTAATCATTGATAAACCAAAATTTTCTTTAAGGAAAAAACCTTCAGAAATAGCCTTGTCTATGGTTAATATCTCATCTGGTCAGCGTGCTGCCAAGATATATGGTGAGCTTAGTACTCCTACAGTGACTTCTTTTTTCCACAATGGAAGAACAGGACTGGCTTTTAAAAACCCCTCTTTAGCATCTTTTAGAGCATACTTGTTTTTCTCATTTGCAAACGTGGTCTTTGGCCCTCACAACTTGCATTTTTCATAAATGCAATTCATTGTCAGAATTAATGTTTGGATGTTTGTGAGAGGCAGGACTGTATCAGAGTTTTTTGCCAGTTAAGTATTTCTTAGGCAAAATCATCAGATTATAAATAAATTTTAATGGGAATATTTCATTTTAGAAGCCTGAAGTAATTTAATAAGTTAACAGTATTTTGTACTGCCTTCCACATGAGCTTCCCACCTAAACTATGATGAGACTGTTAGTTCAAAGGTACAATTTCTAGCAAAACCTGCTCAGTATAATAGAGGGGGCCAAAATGACTCCAGTTTGAATATAAGCAGCAGTAACTGATATTTGTAACTAATTATTACGTAGATGTAGATACTTGCAGGTGGTACCAAATAATTATAAATTATTATAGGTTTCCAAAAATGCATTGAATTAATATGATAGTCATAGATAATTCCAGAGGAATAAATTAGGAGCCTGTGCTTTGTTCTGTAATAACATCCAAGCAGTAGTACCTACTGTTCTGGCTATAGTTCACTGCTACCAGCATGTAAGTTTTGGGTCTGTATGACTTCCTATTGAGGATTGTGTATTTATCAAACTTAAGAATCTATGTTTTTGGGGTCTCCAAGGAAATTATATCTTAAAAGAGAATATTGGTAAAATAAGATTTCCCATTAAATGCTAGATATCTGTCATTATAAACTTAAGATGTACATATTGAAAATATAATTTTATGTTTTTGGAGTAATGCAGAAAGGGCAGTGGGAAATAGGGAGTTCCTTACATTCTTGTATTTGTGGAGGTTTTTATTCTCTTCTGTGATCATGGGTGAGGGAAGCAGGAGATATCCACGGGGACATTTTAGAGAGTTTATTTTTAATTAAATACGGATATGCTTCTTGGTTCAGTGTGGGGTGGTTTTTTTAATCCTGTTAAATATTCTACATGAGATATAAAATGTTACCTTGCAAATAATCATTCCATGGTCTAGGGGGAGATTGTTGTCCTTGAGGAACTGACTGCATAAAACAGGAGACTCTCAACTCTTTTTGGGTTTGAACTCCAGTAGGGCAGAGAGCACTGCTTTTGTCTCAGGATTAACAGGAATGGTAATAAAATAATAGATGTTCTGTGCATATGTTTTATTAGATGAGAAGAGTCAGTCACTTCATTTCTTAACTGTGACAGGAATGCTGATGCTATAGTGCTTGTATTTGATACCCCTGGGGATTATGGAAGAGAAGGCAAAGTCAGATCTATCACAAGGAGAAGAATTGCGAAGCAATGAAGAAGCATATGGTTGGTTGAAAACAGCTGGAGATAGGGAAGGCACACAGGACAGGGAAGAGGAAAGACTGGAGAAAATACTAAGCAAGTGGCTGGGCAAAAGGAAATTAGAGATTGAGGATTTCTGTAGAAGAGATGCTGCTTTGATTATAATGATTAGCAGCTGATGACTGGTCGCAGAGATTGCTCTTGCATGTTTTATAAACTCCTTTTTGAAGCAGCCGTGTTGCAGTGTTACAGTACTGTAGTCAAAATAGCTTCACCATTTTTTCATCAAAGAACTTACACAGAATCATGGTCAAACAACAACTAATGTACATCACTTTCTGCAATGGGAAATAAGGTAACTTCGGAGATAATGCAGGGAATAATAAAATTCCTACCAAGCACGCAAAGTGTATGCTAGAGCATGTAATTGGATTTCTTTAAATGAGCATATGTAATACTAAGGAATTAACTTTTTGTGTTGGAATACTGTTTTAGGTCTCACTGTAGGACTGCAGTTTAGTGAAGAATTTCATGCTAATATTCCCATGTAAATCTACCACCTTCCAATCTAAAACCATTCCCCGTCGTCCTATCACTACGTGTAAGTAAAAAGTCCCTTCCCAGCTTTCCTGTAGGTCCCTTCAGGTACTGGAAGGCTGCTCTAGGGTCTCCCCAGAGCCTTCTTTTCTCCAGGCTGAACAACCCCAACTCTCTCAGCCTGTTTTGTGGAAGGGATGCTGTTTTCCAAATACACGTCTTTTTGGCATGTATTGCAATAAAGAGATTCTCAGATACTTAAGACTAGTTCAATTTCAGTTATGCTTGTTATCCTTGCAAATTCATGGGGACACTGAAGAGTTGTGCTCCTTTACCCTTAGAGTAAGTGAAGAACAGCAAGTCATAAGCTGGTTCTTTAGCAATAATGTTACTGCATTGTCTAGTGCGTTTGGGCAATTATTCTAGAATTAAATTCTAGGGTTTTTTTTCTGGACAGGTGACATAATATGAGAAGAAAATCTCCAAATTTTGGGAAATAAATTTTACTCGAAGCAGAAACATAGTGAGGAGGTGTAGATACCCTGGTGTTCCACCAAAAGCTTTTCCTCTTGGCTCTTGAGTGCAGTTTGCACTTAGTTATAAACAATATTCGTGCACTTGATGTTTATAGTAATTGCTTGTTAGCTTTACTTTCTTAAATCATACTGAGAAGTTTTATGGCTCAAAATGTACAAAGCCCTAAGAATTCCAGAGGGGAAAACCCCAAAGAATTCCAGAGATCTAGGATTCCAGAGAACTCAAATCTAAGTTGTTTCAATTGCTTTTGAAATCCTGCTTCTCCTGTAAATTGTGAAGTTCCGGAGAAGTTTATTTTTTATAGGTTACATTTATTTATAGTGGTACATAACATTGAAATATGTGTTGTAGTTCCCTAATCTTGGGTAGAAGGAAGGGGAGGGAGAGTTTTCAACATTATAAGAATCTTTCAACTTAAAAATTTTGTTTGAATTGACTTACACCAGATAAACATGGTTGTAGCTGTTGTTCTGGAGTGTTAAAAGTATTGAAATTATTGCAAAGACTTAGTTTTTTTAAAAACTTTATTTCATGTTCCATTGGCATTACAAACACAACCACAGACTGGCTGCTCCATGTTAAAAAGCTTTCAGAGGGGGTAAATGGCCACAGCTGCTTTAGCCTGGCTGCTACTAACGACTTCAATGGTTTTTAGCTGTCACTATTCATTTTAGTTTTTGATTATGTTGTATATTGTCATCATTATAAGGTATTGCAGAATAATTGAATGTCACCTGCAAGAATACATTTATGGAGAAGTTATTTTGTGTTTATTGTATCACATGGGAAGCTCATTGCAAGTAAAATATAAAATAAACATAAATACTTCCAAGTTTCTATAACTGGTAATTTAATAGAAATAAAATGGATAACAATAAAAACATATTCACACTCCCTCCCAAAACAACCCCAAGCAAACCACACTGCCCAAAAAAACCCAAAATCAAAGCAAAGAAATCCTAAAAACCTCAAACTCAACCAACCTCAAATTCCACCTTTACTGTTGCTTAAAGGTATTTTATATATCCAAGTTTATACATTTTTGTGTGAGATTTCAGGTTGTGTGAGATTTCATTTCAGGGTGTGGATTTCAGTTGAGCTCCAGTTGGTCTTCTCACAGGTACAATTCTTAACATCTGATGTGAAGGGAAGGATCCTGAAAAAATTAATAGTAAACAGCAGTGTGAGTATTTCAAATTACTGTGTTAAAGTTGTTTAACTTACCATAGTTGCCCAATTTCTTTTCTTAGTTAAAAACAATCCTTGTGGATTCTTACCATCTCCAATGCTTTCTAGAAATCTTATTTACAACTGTTTTAAATGACATCCACAACTTTTAATGACACCACTAAGACTTTAAGGGCTATTGACTGCTGAAAGTAGGTTTGACCTGTGTAGCAGCTTAAACAGCATGCAGGCATTGCTGCTGTGGGGTTGGGGAGAGAATTGGCAAAAAAAAGAGTAAGAAAAGAGGAAAAAAGATAAAACTCATGGTTTGACATACAGACAGTTAATAAGATAGAAAAGGAAAACAATAATAATGACAAAAGAATATACCAACTAACTTATGTTGGCGCATGTACTCACCAATTAAATTTGATACTCTGCTAGTTCTCATGCCAAACCTCCTCCTGGCCCAATCTCCGGTTATTTATGGAGCATGACATGATAATGTAAGGAATATCCCCTTGGCCAGTTTGGGTCAGCTGCCCTGGCTGTGTCCCTCACCCCTTCTTGTGTACCCCCTGCCTCCTTGCTGATGGGGTGGTGTGAGAAGCTGAAAAGTCCTTGACTGCTTGGCAACAACTCAAACCATCAGTGTGTTACCAACATTATTCTCATCCTAACTCCCAAAGACAGTGCTACACTGCAAGGAGGAAAATTAACTCTCTCCCTGCTGAATCTAGGACAGCATCTTTAATTCCATTTTAAATTCTCTGGTTTAGAAGGACATTTATGGAGTGAAAAGAATACTCTGACTCCTTCCCTGCCGATAATTAATAATTTTGTCATGTGCCTTCTCTGTGCCTCTTCAGTAACCATGGCTCACCTTAATACCAGTGTTTGACATTAGAAGCCTCTCCAGAGAGGAAGAAAATCATTCAGAAATGAGCTGGATAAAGGTTATTAAACCAACACTTAAAATTCTAGTCCTGCACGTTTTCCTTTACCCCTAATTAAATGCCAAGAAGAGCAACGTGGAATTTTCAGTATATACATATGCTGAATATACCTTTATCAGAGGAAAAATACCTACAGGGAACTGAAACTTTATTCCTAGCAGTCAAATCCTCTTCCTTATACCTTTGAAAACCTGTTTTGCAAAAGTGGGAAAAGAAATCTTGGGGACTGAGTGTCCGAAGACTATGTGCTGAAGTACATCTGTTACATGATTCTTTCCTTAACTTTCCTTGTAGGTGTCAGGTTTTTAGCTTAAGTTCTCTCACTGGCTTCAGTGGTATTGTTTAAATGAAGGCAAACTGTGGGAGTAAAGTTTGTAGCATCAGGTCAGTACTGTGTATTTCCATCACCGCTTACAAACTGCTCCTTTGTCATCTCCCAGAAAGCTCCTAGACTAAGTTGAGTATCAGTATGAACGATAAGTGGAGCTGTGTATTGATTTCTAAATGACTGAGACCTTTGAATTGTGGGCGGGGAAAAATACCCCTGTGCACCCCAACATTCTGTCTTGAGGTTTTTCTGTTTCTAAACCTTCTGCAAGCTGTGTAGATGGGTAAAAAAATTAATTTTTAATCAACAGAATGTAACATGCTTAGTTACATTCTCTTTACAGGTAGGAGACACTGGCATCTGCAAAACGGTGATAATTTGTAGCGTTATCATTCCGACTTACAGTGCATGACCCCGAGCAGGTCGGGTCCTTTCAATTAGCAAGATGATGGTGTTAAATCCCACGCTATTATGTTCTTGTTGCCAGGCTCTACTGCTGATTTACAGAATATTACATGGGTTGGCCATTAAAGTCTAATTCCTACAATAAAAATTTAACACAAACTTCTTTTCCTAATTTATAAAACTATCTGGGTCTTTATAACCAATTTTTTCAACCTTGTGCATGTTGAATTATTACTACTTAGAAGTATAAAAGGTCTCTGGATCTTTAGCCTCCTGTGTTGGCTTTTTCAGTCAACTCTGCATATTAAATGATTTTACTCTTCTGAGTGGGGAACAGGTAATTGAGTGTAGCTGAGTACAGGTGCTAATTTTGATATTTAGTGCTTACTGGAAAATTTCCAAATAGTTGTAGCATCTCTAAAAGCTTTATAATCCCCAGGGTTGTATAAAACTGGGCTGGTGCTTGTTCAGGATAACTAGTGCTTTTCTTCTCCTTTCTTGTGAGAAAACCAGGGTTCTTTGTGAGAGCCAAGTTAACTGGAGATCGCTGTTTCCTGCTGCTATTTCATCCTGTAGTACTCTGATGTGGGGGGTGGGGGCGGGGGAGAAATGTTCCTTACTGAATTCTGGTAAGTTGTGATGGTTCTGCAGTGATTAGATCCACGTTTGCCAATGAATTATTTGCTCTGTATCAACCACATAAAATATTTGAACATATATTTTACTTAAAGAGAAGTTCTCTGTAATACTCTGGATACTTTCTTCTAAAGAGTTTTAGGTTAAAAATTGCACAGCAGTACATCAGCAAGGCCGCATAATCACAAAATAAACAGTACCTGGTTCTGCAGAGGCTTATCTCTATGGCAAGGGCTGTGGCTACTAAGGATTGTTTATAGTCATGTTCTTACTGTGCTTTTTGTTGTGGTCTTTGTCCTTCCATTTCCCTAAAGTTTTTTGGCTTCAGTTCTCTGCTGCCTTGCTTGCATCTCCATGCCCTAGAGTTTGCTTGCTTGTCTCCCACAATTCCCCCATCAACCTTTTTCTTTTTTTTGCCTGCACATTTTTGTTGGAAAAAAGGAAGAGGAGAGATTTGGATTGTATGCTGAGATCTTAATTGTTGGGGTTTTAGCCAATTCTTTTCATCCATTTAGTCAGAGGAAGTAGGGAGGAAATTGTTAGGTTTTTATGCTTTAGTGAAGGGTCAGAATTTCATGTTTTATTTGAAGTAGCTTAGTCCTGGTTTGTGCATTAACAAGCTCCTTACTCAGAACAAGAAGTGATGCATTCATTTCAGGAGTAAAATATGATACTACTTGTCTTGACAAAGTTTATAGGGTATCAAGTGCTGCCAACGTGCCTATTTCCCATAATAAATAATAATATTCCTGCATTTGTTGAGATCAGTGACAGTCACAGATGCTCAAAATGGGACCGAAGTTTGCCTACTAAGTCAAGTTTGTCTTTCTGCAAAGGCCTCTTGAGTTTCTGTTCTTGAGCATTATGCTCTCTCCTGTTCTGAAACCTCCACCAGGTTTTAGGTTCCCTTATCTGTCCTAATATTATGTCCCATATCATGTTTCCTGTTCAGATGCTAATGCCATCTTTGATGCTAGCTTCTATCCTGCATTTGCTTAAGGTTATTCCTGTAGTCTAACCAATTATCCAGTTCAGAAGTTATCAGAAGAAAAGGATGTAAGAGTTATTAAGAATAAATCTATTTATTTGAAAGGCTACAGAAATCTGTGTTCCTTAATGCAATAGGAATTGAACAGATGACTTCGATTTGCACTCAGCTCCAAGCAACCCTCTCCAGTCACCTCCTAACCCAAAACCCCAGTCAATTAATTGCTCTTGGGATGGTGCTTCCTGCACTTAATCTCATGACGTTCTTGGATTTTGCCCCACTTCATCAGTATGTACTCTTGTTTCTTTGAAATATAAAGTTGAACACAGCTCCATAAACATCTTCTGAGATCCCCAGGAAATTGCCTGTGTGTTAGTGACATAGCTTCTTTAATCTTCTGAGGTGCAAGTGTGAACTATGGGTGATGACCTGCATTGCTCTGTACAAATAGATAGATTATTCTTCTTTTGGTCCTGCTTGTCAGCTCAGCTCTTAAGTCCACTAGCTTTAGTGAAGCTTAAATTATTATATAGAATTAAATTTATTGGTAGGCACCTCTTGTGATTTGTCATGCTGTGCATTATGCTGAGGAGTGACTCCTCTTAAATGTATCTTTAGTTACTGAATTACCTGTATCAACACTTGTCTGTATCTCTTTCACAGTGGTGTCTCAAAGATCTTAACATTAGGTAGGTTTCAGGTTTGCAAACACTGCTGCAGACATGCAGCAGTGATGTGATTTCATAGCCTCCATGGAACATCTCATCTGCCTCTTGCAGCCCCTTGACTGATCTATCTGTTTTGATACATGTTTATAGAGAATCTGGCAACAGGTTGATTCCCTGATTATGTTTATGGCACTAAAAATAATATAGCACCCCAAAGGAAAATTTTGTTTTCTCAGCTAAGTATACATGTTTTTGTTTTTAAAGGACTCTCTCTTTCTTCTTTTTGAGAATGCACATCCACGTTTGTTTTGGTTTTGTAAGCATATTGTAATTGTGATATGTAAATCCTCTAATCCTGTTCCTCTTGAAACACGTTACCCAAGTGTAGTCACAATGTTCTGACCCTTGTGTTATTATTGTTCAGTGCAGAAGGAAAGGTGCAGCATTACTGCTGTTCTTTGTCTCTTAAAACTTAAGTCATTAGCGTAAAAATCAACTTTCATGGTGCTCAAGAAAGGAGGACATCTGTCCTGAAACTTCTGAATGCTATTTTTAGCTTTCCTTCATTTGAATGTTTCTCTTCATATTGTTCTACTTTTTGGTCAAATGATAAGAAAACAGATTTACTGCAGTCATCACTATTGATACCTTAGGAGTGCTTATATTCAGTTAAGATGAAAAACTGAGGAAAAAACTCATTGGACAGTGTAAAATTTGAATGGCTTTGATTATGAAACTACTATTCATATTAACCTACCTGTATCTGTGTTGGGATCCAAATTTCTTTGACCTTCAAATTCAGTAGAATGTCTCCTTGTATTTCTTTACTTACTACTGGATATTTGCTGGCTTGCCAGAAGATTTTTAATTGCAAACTAAGCCTGGCTGGCATGCAATAAAGTAGACTACTTTTTAAAAAATAATCTTACCTTTTGATCATGTAATAAGCCCCCCAAACCCAAGCAAGTGTGATAAGACATCTATAAAGCAATCTTTTAATAGGAGCAGTTAAAAGTGGAATAATGAAATGTGAGGATGTAGAATGATTTTCAAAACCACTTTAAATTTCTTTAATTATATACGAGAGGGAGGAGGACAAGAGCTGGCATTTTATTCAGAATAAATATGTGAGAATTTGTTCATAAAGATCTTATAAAACATGGCTGGTCAGATGATGCATATGCTTATAAATAAGGAACAAAAAAAAGAACTTATCCAAGTGATCTTGAACAAGTTGGAAGAGAATTCCAAGGGGAAAACAATTACAGTTGAGCAGTAAGTCAGTAGCCAGTACTGAATAATTTTCATTTAATAAATCCTGTCCTTTTAAAGAAAAGTCTTACCAAACACTATGTGTATGGTGCAGTGAGTGTTTGTCTCCCCTCCTGGTATGGCAGTAGAAATGATAAACTGATAGATATTCTGGACAAGGTACAGAGTCATATTTATATAATTAGTGTATAGTTGCTTTGAGCTTTTTTGCAAGGGAAACTTGTGTTACTAATGAAGGTCTGTTCTTGTCATGCAGAGAACATTTTAGTCTTCAAACAATTTTCACTCCCTTAATCTTTCTATTTTTCTGAAGCTGTTATTGTTGGAAAGGTGCCGAAGTGTCCTTTATGAAGCCATTTGCAAATGCCATGAATTTGCCAGCAGGGTATGAATAGCAGTGCAGCTGGTGGTCTTCCTATCCCCTCCAAGGCTGCTGTTGCTGTTTCAGTTATAATAGTCTTAAACAACAACATTGTGTTTCGCAATTCATATTTTTAATCTCATGGTGCAATAAACTCCAATTTTGTTATAAAGCTGTAGTGTTCCATGAAGACTGGCTGTTGCCACTGTTTACTTATATCCAGTTTTGGTAAAGCAGGAAATTTAATGCTGTTTCTAAACTAAGTCAATATCTACCAACCTGGTTCATTTTATCTGTGATCACTTAAGAGATTTAGTATTTTCTCTTAGATACTTATTCTGTTACTGGTACAGATCAGTGGAGTTGAAACAATTTAATGTTTATGCAGGAATCGTGGGTGTGGATGGGGTCCATCCTCTGCCATGTGATGGGGATGGGGGCTGGCTATTGAACAACTGATTATAAGACTTTTTTTTTCATTACAATATAAGTAAAAACCAAACTGCAGTGATTTGTAGTATGCATAGACACTTCTCTCCTTCTTGACCTAAAGCACTTCAGTAATATTTAGCTGTTTTTAAAAAAATAATGTTAAAGCTTTATATTTATACAGTATCGCTTGCAAAGTAGTACTGAATATTCTGTTCCATGTTTTACAGATTAATTATACAAAGAACATTTTTCAAGAAGTCAAGCTCCAAGGAACTGGTAGGTGCAAATGTGAAACTTCTCATGTTCTTGTTGTGAATTTCCTGGGTTTTCTGCTCTTAGCTTCGTTGGTGTCAACTTTCAGGTTTTACTCTGGAAGAAAGCACATGAAAAGTAGCTTTTTTTTTTTTTTAAAGAATGGAAACATTTTTAACACTTTGGCTATTCAGTGTTTAAGAAAAATGGAAAATATTTCATCCTGCAGTACAGTTGTGAATACAATGCAAATCCCACAATGCTGTGAAGCAGTTGAAGTCCTTGTAAAGACAGTGCTAAAAATAGCCTGAACTGTTTTTTTCTTCATATTTGTCTTTATCATTCAAATATCTATTGCTGTGCTGCCTCATGATGACTTTCATTCAGCGTAAGCTGTCAGTAGGTCAGAGAGACCTCATATCTTGGATGGAGTTATGAAATTTCCTGAGTTTATTACCCTATTAAAATTCATTTTAAATGTCAAAGTTCCTAATTTGTACAAGGAAACAGTTTGGGAGCATCTTCAAAGTTACACACAATTTTCTCCTTCAGTATCAAGTGAAGTATTGGCTAAAAATACAAGACCTTTGCAGCATATTATATTCCATTATTTCTGTGTTTGAACAGATAGTCTGCAGGGGTATCAGAAATAATAATTCTGTAGTCTTTTACAACTGGTCTTTTATATTAAAAATATGTGTAGAGGAAGTGTTACGTGATTTTAAACAAAAAACACTGGTTATAAAAAAAGCCACATTCTCAGCAAAGCCCAGCTGCCATTTTTTCCTTAGAAAATTCTCTGCTTTACTGTCCCCTGAATGACTCATTGTTTACTTTGACCCAGTTTGTACAGTGTTCCATAATGATAATTTAATTTTTTCTGTCTTGCAAAGTTCTGGCCTGTCTCACACTAGACCTTGGCCTCTGTCCTGGTGTAGTATTTGTTTGTCTTCTCACTGTATTGGGTGTTTTCATAATCGGATATCTCTAGCTTCAACTACTGAATGAATGCTTTACAGCAGGTAGAGCATTGCAAATAAAATAGATGTCAAGGCTAGATGGTAGTCTAGGTCTGAAATTGGGTGAGGAGGAAGACTATCAGCTGATGATCAAAGGAAATGTTTTTTTGAGCACTTTCACTGTGGTTCTGTTTTTGAAGGTGGACCCAAAACTGTCCTGTGGATCCAGCTGCATGTAAAACCTGAAGCTGGAACTTTGATAAATAGATTTTTCTTGTTAATGAAGAAATGTGTCATTAGCGGTATCAGATAACGTAGATATTGGTTTGTTGGTCTGTGAATAATTCCTTGTGTGGGAGTATGAGATTAACAATGGAGGACAAAAGAAATGATAAATTAGTTTAGTGATAAGGACTGGAGAGAGAGTAATCAGGAAGTAGCTTAAGTAGCTTGCTGCTTTGTGAAGCTTAAATATTACCTCTCACAACAGTAAAAGCTGTGGTGTTTATATCCAGCGTTGCTAGTTCTCTGAGTTTTGAGGATAGCTAATGTAGATGTAAAGAAGGTGCCTGTGAGACAAACAGTATGTATCATGTATCTCTCAAATACTGGTATCATGGGGGAAAAAAGTCAACAGGAAATTTCAGCAGTGTAGGATAAAAACAGTTGTAAAAGGGTTTAAAGTCACTATGAATTTTGTTTGGCATTGTAACTGACCATATGTAATACCCACTGTAGTACCCTTGTTAGTGTAACTTGCAGTCAGTGTGTGTTTATATATTTACATGATCACAACCCGTGTTAGAGGTATCATTGTCAAAGATGCTGGCCTGCACCTCTCATAGGTAATTGTTGTGCTTGTGGGTCCTGAGTAGCTATGCAAATGCTTGTGAGTCTCTACTAGATGTCTATATTGTATACCAAGATCCTTTTAAAACCAGAATTAAATTGCTTATATTAAAAAATAGAATGATGTTAATGGTAATAAAGGTTTAGATTTAATCATCAAGTTTTCATTACTTGAGCATGAAAAGCTTTGATTACATTGTACATTTATTTAGAACTTGTCACTGATTTTTTTTCAGCCACCTAAATGTTAGCTTTCTCAGTTGAACGTGTTCCTCTGAGCAGCTGTTCAGAAAATACTAGTTTTGCTATTTCTTGTCACCCGATAGGAAAGAGACTGATTTTTGTTCTCCAACATGAACAAGAATGCAAACTGTCTTAAATTCAGGTATTGATGTAAGATGAGTTAATACTGGGAAATTGAATGTCTTTCGTGTGCTCCAAACGTAGGTTTCAAGACAGTTAATCTCAGAATGGCATATCTCAGCAGATGTGTGGAATTTATAATAGATTTCATCTTCACCATAAGCCATAATAAATAGTTATATAAAAATTCTAGAAATGTCAAGAAGGAAGCAAAATGTCTCAATGCAAATCGATAACAATTTAGCTGTGGTGCCAGATCAGTTGTATTCTCTGGTTTGTTATTTTCAATGAAGAGACAATGTTTTACATATGCACTGTCATTTCTTTTTGTATTGATTCATCTTAATAGTTCCTTCTAGTTATTAGCATTACTATTATTTGTTTGACAGTACCACCTAGTGAATATGGCTGTTGTCATGAGCTGTAGTACAAGTTCCTGCTCACATGTGTAAGATACCTAGCCAATAATGCCAAAATCAGGGCAAAAATACGATCTCCATTTTACAAATGGTGTGCTTAACATGAGTACTTACCTTAGCTTCTGGGCAGAACTGTGTGATTCATGCTGGGAACTAAGCTGATGCTACCATGTTGTCACTAGTACTTGCAATAGTAAATTTGAAGCCATTTGGATAATGTATGTGTAAGCTGCAAAAACATCTTGCTTTCAGTTGCAGGCATATACTATTGCAACACACCTCAGAGGTGTGTAAGTTTCTGTCTTGTCTCCCCACTTCTTAATAACATGAGGCTGATGAATCTTCCAAGATCTGTATTTTCATCCTCCATTGAAAACAGCCCAGGCGCTTGGATACGAAACACTAGCCTTTATTCATCAGGGACTTACAGCTTGAGCTGTAGACATTTAGGTCATAGGTGAGAGTTTGTTAATGGAACTGAGCTCCTATCGAAGGACAGTTTCTTTGTTAATTTAAGAGCTCCTCTATTAATCAGAAAGAAAATAAGGCTGACTTTTTATTCACCAGCATCAAAAATGTCAAAAATCATTCTGAATGAGTACAGTGTCTATACAGTTAGTATGCTTTGTTGTACCTTCTTCAGTGTACTCAAGTACTAAGGATGACTTTCAGGTGCCTGTCATTCTTGGAGTTGTGTAAGTCTACAGCTCTGTTGCTTAGTAGTTGTAAGATTGAGTATTGTGATAGCTTCTTTCTGTTCCCAGCTCTGTTTATCTTCCTCTTTTCCATCCTCCCTCAAACACATGTAGATTTTTCTTGGCCATGTTTTGAAGTCGTTCTCCAGTTTTCAAGTTGTTGGATTAAAAGCTGTCATGATAAAAGTAGAATATAAAGAATAAACTTAAACTAGTCAAGGAAGTGTATTCACACTTCACACTGTGTGTTCACACAGATGAAGACAAACTGTAAAGAATGCTCTGGTGGTCCTGACAACTGTTGTGATCCCTCTGAATTTGATAATAGCAAATAATAATAATACTATCTTGACATTTAAGGGCATGTATCACACACTAGCTCAGATAGTAGATTATTTTGGTTTGTTCCATTTGTGTATTTTTAATATTGTTTAATACACGTACTGTTGAGTGAGCACATGTACCCTTTGGGGTGACATAAATTAATTCCACTCCCATCATGAAATCTCTCTGTGGATTTATCACAAATTGCTGCAGCTGTGAGTGTTTTCATGCTCTCATGAGAAGTATGAGATTAAATTCTCTCACTACTGTACTATTTTTAATTAATTTCACCTCCAAACTACTCATTTCCCAGTACCAGTTTTTCTCTCTTTGGTCAGCAGATAAATTAGTTAATGTCAAATTAATTAGTTAATGCAGTCAATATTTAAACACGTCATAAAAGGGCTAACAATGACTAGTACAGATTTGGTGTTGTGGAAGTAAGGGTTCATGTGTTTAACAGGAAAAACAGAAGTTGCATTTTCACATGAGTGGCTTGACAACTCCTGGTGATTTAAATATGGAACATGCTCAGCTTCAACAACTGTTGTGCCCATAGGTGGATCGTGAAGTGATACTTTTCTAGTAATTTGGAGAATTAACAAAGGAAAACAGAAATAACTGGCAAAGCCAAAAAGAATTGAACTGGGCTGCTGCATGCTATGAAAGGAGCATCCTGTTTGTTCTGGAACAGGAATCGAGGCGTATCAGAAATAACCACGAATTTCGGAACTGCTTGAAGAGTTTCAAGTGCTCAACATTATCTTAGGGATGAGCTTGGCCTGTGGGTTCCTACTGAATGGTGTCTGTGGTGAATATTGGGGAAATGAATGCAATAAACTGAGAGTTGTTGAGCTGCTGCTGTTCTAATGAAGAATGCTTTTGTGCATTTGTGTGTTTCCTGGGAGATCAGCCTTAGAACAGAGACTTAAATAGAGAGCAGGGCAGTGAGCCTCGAAAAGCACTGTTACCTGATTTGGTAGTGTCTTCTCATCCTCAAGTCCTGAGCTGTCAGCTTTGCCAAAACTGAGAAACTGGAGCCAATTACGACGTGTGACACAGGAAAAGGGAGAAGGAAGTTGTGGTTTATAGCCAGTTACTACAAACTACATTTAGTAGTAACTACATTGTGAAGCGAGGTGTTTGTGACTTGGTACTGGTAGAACACAGGGGATTACGACAAAGTTGTGTCTAGCCAGCGATTTGGGGAAACTGCCAATCATAGGTAAGACAGAATGCAAGCACCACTGGTTTTGGCAAGGTGAGTATACTTTACAATGACCAAAGAGCTTCTTGTGTCCTCTCAACCAGTAACATTGGTTCTGCCTTCTGTAATGGTCAGAACCTAGGGGTTATAACAGACATGTCAAATTGATAGATCCCTCCAAAGAAACAGAGATTGAGCCTGAGTGCCAAAAAAGAAAAAAATAGAAGGAACAAAAAAGAATCACTCAAAACTGTGTTCTGTAGGAAAAGAAACACTTAAATACTGTTCTGGATTTGCAGTGTCCTACTCATACCCCTTGATTTTTCCAAGTACTTACAAAACTGTCAAATACAGTTGTAAACTTCATGCTCTTGCCTTTAAGTGAAAACAGTGCCTGTTATTTCTTGTAATTTCTGAAAAGATTCCAGACATTAAATACCTTTCACAGAGTGAAATTTGTCTGTATGTCTAAGTGCTTAAATTAAGACTGCGAGGCGTAGTGGGATAGGTGTTCACTCTGGTAAATCTGCAGTATGTTGAGACCCCTTGAGATGAATTCTGCACAAAATGATTATCACCACATCAGCAGTGCTCTTACTACCTCAGTATTTTGCATTAGCAAAACCAAAGTAATGAAACATAATGCAGATTGATTTTAATAGAGAAAATAACATGTCTGGAAACTTTCATGATAACATGTTAGTTCTGGGTTATGAGTTAGGCTCTCTGATTTATAACGTTTTTCCTTGATAAGAGTTCTTTTTGCAATCCCCCACTGAACTGGATTCATTAAATATTTGCCTACAATATTTTCCACTAAAGGAGTTGTGTTAATGTTTTGGAAAACAGTATATTGTATACCAAAACTAATTTTAAATCTAATCAATTAGTTGAATAACTCTGGACAATCAAACAACATCTACCTTGCATTCAGTATTTTGTGGATGTTTTCAGGTACTGTATTAAGAACTTTAACACTTGAATTTTAATAAAAGTTGTGACTTAAAGACAGTAAATCCAATTTAAGTGTGTCTTTAATATTATGGATATTGACTCAATGGGGAGGATGCAGTGGATATTTTGTAATTTCAATGAACCATTTCCAATCATATTTTGTTACTGGTTTAAAAGTAGCATTGTGTTCCATCACTTTTTCTAAATCAGGTATAAATGGGGAAAACAGATGAAGGTATCCCGAAGATGCTTTGATAGGAGACAGCAAAACCAATTTACATGATTAATACATAGCAAATGGAATTATTTAGAATGAGTAGCTGAATCCTTGTAAGTTAAATGGGTGTCAGAAGAGATAATGGTTAACATGATTGGAAAAGAGGTAATTTCTTCAAAATACAGTTGCTCATATAAAACAATTACATAGACAAAAAAAGTCAGTAACAATTTCAGAAAACTATCTCGTTATGCTGAATTTAATTGAACAGCTTTAATGTTTGTCATTATTTAGAGATACAGAAAGTTTAGAAATTGTGGAGCTAGGTGATTTAGTGTGATGTTGATATTCTGCAGTGAAGACAATGAGATTCATGTTAATGGGACCTTTAAGCTTTTTTTTCATATTTTAACAGAACACAAAATTGGTTAGAAATAAAAAGATGGTATGCTGCAGCACAGGCAGTAGCAAAGTAGGGCACCAATTGTTTCCCCATCTTTCAGGGTGTGAATGAAATGAGTTCTGAACTCAGTTTGAGTAATATTTATTTGGGTATTGAAGATTTCTGGGTACTTTTAGTTTTGTTTGTGTAAAGGAAGTTCATTCAATTTCTTGTTTACTTGGTGTTTGAAGTGACATGTATGTGTTTAGTCATGAGTGTTAAACTGATTTATCTAAAGAAGTCAGGTAGGCAGAAGGGATGAATCTTTTGTGATTAGCATTTTTAATTGTCTTGCTCTTTTTTTCAAACTCTTACAACCACACTGTTGAATTAATTAATGGTTTGAATGATCATTCTCATCTCTGAGCTTCAGTATTAACCCTGCCTACTGTACCAGAAACGGAAAAGAAAGAACATTTTATTAGTTACTGTGGCATTGCCATTTTGCTTCCATTGAAACTCTCTGTGCTTGCAGCTGCTGGCTGGGTGCTGCAGACAGCATTGGGAAATTAGGATTATTGCTCTATATCATGGTGTGATGAGATGCTGTGTCAGAGGTGGTGATCACTGAGAACATTTTCTCTTCAGATGCTGGCACCAATGCAACACTAAGATAATTGGCTAAGTAGTGGAGTTTATTGCAAGTATGAGTAATTGTTGTATTGCTATTAATCCCTGCTTGTGAAGGGAGTTACTTGGGGAGTAAAGTTCAAAAGTCTGAAGATTTGGGTGGTCTGATGTAAATGATACAAAATGTTATTTTTCCAGTTTCTGAGTTTGCAGAGGGTTCACTGCAATTTGAAAAGTTGCTGTGATAGTGGTCTACATTGCTTATAAACTAATGTAGTAGTTAAATACTATATTTCCTACTTTGATATTAATATACTGTATGATAAAGAGGCTTTAGGGCATTGAAAGGTCTCTTTCTTTCTGAGGCCTGACCCTGAGGACAGTAAGCTTGCACTTTGTACGCTAAATCTTCTTTCACAAAGTTCTTCTATGATAAGCAAGTATTTTTATGGAATGATTTCTTTTTAAAAAAACAAACCTTGTTTTTTAAACTAGTAAAATTCCCAGTGGTGAGGGCAGTATTCTTGCATAGTGCTTGCGTGCATCTATTTGAAACTTTAATTGGTGTGGGCTGGCTTTTTTGTTTGTTTGAGTTTGTGTGTTTTTTAGTGTTTTCTCCCTCTTCCCCTCCTGCATTCTTCTCTGCTCGTTAAGAAATAATGGAATTTCTTCAGTGATGACTCAAGTATACTTGGAATTTGGTTGATGTTTCCTGTATTTCTTGCCTAATCTTTTCAAAAGCTATTATCCATGTGATGTATTA
Source organism: Porphyrio hochstetteri (assembly GCA_020800305.1). Classification (NCBI taxonomy): domain Eukaryota; kingdom Metazoa; phylum Chordata; class Aves; order Gruiformes; family Rallidae; genus Porphyrio; species Porphyrio hochstetteri. The sequence continues at coordinate 9,430,331 of CM036916.1, read as the reverse complement.
CAAGCTTCTGGGGAGAACAGAACATTATAGTTTCTACATGAATAACTTGTAAGAAAATGACTAAGTGGACTTGTTTATGGACCCAAAGCATTGGGTTACAACTCTAAAAAGGATATAAGAACAACGGACCCTGGTTAATATTCTGTGGAAGTTGGCAGCTTTGATGTATGTATTGGCAGATGTCTGCAGAACACAGATAAACAGGATTTGGAAATGGTGTGCAAATTTGAGAACTACTTGACCAGTCATAATTACAGCATTATAACAAAAGAGTGGCACTGAGAAGTAATAGTATGGTCTTTAATGTCTTGCACTGTCAATCATCATCTGTTAGTGATTCGGATAAATAGTTGGTGGCTTTACTAATCCATTCAGGCAATGGCTGGGTGGGGTTTTCCTATTTTCCAGATTTTACTCTGTGATAATAACTGTGTATTGCTTAGGAATTTTTTCAAGAGGAAAAGCAGCTAAAGAAGTGCCTTATTTCTTGGTTAGAAGTTAATCTGTCACTGGGGTTTGGCTATAACTCTGACTTCCTTTCCTTGATATTGAAAGAGTTCTGTGCTTTTTAATTTATGACGTTTTATCTGCCTGTGTGTTGTTGAGATAGTACAGTGTGTTATTTAGCATTGCAAAACTTAAAATGTCTTTCTTCTGGTTTAGAGAAAGTATCTTGGTTGTTTTCTGAGTTTGACCCAATTATTGTTCTTGAGGGGTTTTAGGAGCAATGACTTCACTGCATTTTGTAACATGGCTTTTCTTTTTAATTTTTATATGCCTTCTCTCCCCCCTGAACTTAGCTAATTACACTGAATGGCAATACCAGTGTTTCTAATACTTAACCTCTTGATTATATCAACAGCTAACTTAAAATGTCAGATTAAATATTCAGAAGGGAGAAAAACATGCTGAAGTGTTCTAGGAGGGAAAATAATGAACTTACAGAATTGGACAAAATAATGCACTATACCATGAGACCTACCAGTAAACCTCAGGTTGTTTTACCTTCCATTGCAGAATGGAAGTATTGATGCTCAGAAACACTGTGTAAATTTCTCAGCCCTTTACAAAAGAATACCAAAAGGTAATATTAAGTAAGAACTTGTAAATTTTTCTCTGGATAAGAAAAGCAATTCCAGTATACCTTCAGGTATAATAAAACAGGTACTCAACATGTTGTATGAGCTATGTTGTACAATCAGAGATGATTTTCTTACACCAGAGGATTAAATTTACGTGTTTCTGCTAAATGGTGCTTCTCTGTGCTTTTTGCTTCATCAGAAAAAGGAAACTGTATAAGCTGTTACTATAAGCTTAATACCACCTAAAATGCCAGTTTCTTTGTAGTGAATTGTGAGATTTGTAAGTGGGTGTTTAACAGTGGCCACGGCACTGTTCTTAGTGGGTAGGAAAGCCTGTATAGTTAGGAAAAGGTTTTTACTGTGAGTACAGTCCAACATTGCTGCCTGTGGTGCAGAGAATGTATTAGGAGTGCACCCTGTGGGAAAAGTCACAGCAGGAGCCATGGTAATGGGTAGTGTTGCTGGGGTTCACTCCCAGGAGTGGTTGCTCTGGCTGTTGGTGCATGTACAGAAATGTTATGCTGAGGATGGTTTATGTTCTGCTTCTTGTACCGGTTGCCCCTCATGGTTTGGGCTGAGATCTAGAGTTGTGAGGTGGTTCTCAGACTGTCTGGAATTCAGCAGGAGTAGTGGGAGCCATAAGTTCCACTGCAGTGAGTACAAGGAAAGCTAAGTGGAAAAGAACCAAGTTCTGTTCAGGAGGCTGCAAGAGTTAATTGCAAACAACTGTTACCAACACAATTCAGTATTTGTAGTGTGCTGGGTATACTATTTACTATTGCTATTTTCTTTCTGATTATGAGAATAAGTAATGCCTGTACTGACTGTTCTATAAACACTTTAACAATAATTTTGTCTTGAATGATACTTGCAGCAGCTACTTGCTTTTACAGCAATTGTGGTAACATAGATTGCACCAAAACATATTAAAGGAATGTCAGTATTTATGAAGATGATGAAGTGCTTGAGGTTTTAATAGCTGCAGTTCAATTGTATTGGTAGTAAATAGGAAATATTCTGAAAAGAATTTTGAGTTAGAAAATTGGCAAGATGGGGAATCGCTGGTGGGTTTTGCCTTCATTCAACATGAAGAATGACTTTGTTTTTCCATTTAGCTTGCTTTGTTTCTGTACAGGCCAAATACACTGAAAATTGGGATATGGTGGGTAGAGTCTCAGATTTAGGTTTGCAGTTCAGGCTTATAAGGTAAACATAAGTAGACTTTAAAACCTCATTTACTTTTAGTACTTTTCACAGAGGTGTGAACAGATCTATTGTTAGCACCTTTCCTGTAGTATTTAAAGTGCTGACACAAAGCAAACCTGAGCTACGTCAACTACAGATTTTACTTTTTCCTTTCAAAACTGTCATTCAGTTGTTTTCTATTACACTTCAGTTGTTATAGTCCAAGCATATTCTTTTGAGTGACTTATTTTTCTTTCAGATACAGTTAGATCAGTTGCTCCAGTGCTATTCAGGAAAAGATGGACTGATAGTAAGGCTTCTATGTCTCTCTTGTGACTGTGCCGAAGCACCTAAGACCTTCCTCATCTTGCACTGGGTGATAAAAGCTTTAACCTACTTTGCTGTTACTGTGATGCCAGTGCAGACACCTCACCCACTGTTCTCTATGTCATTACTCTTTGTTGCTTTCTGGTTATTTTTTTCTTTTGTCCTTGTATTAAACCCAAACTATTCAGTTCTGCATATTAATTTCCAGTTTGTTGTATTTACAGGTTGGTTCTTGCTCTTCTGCATCTTAGATTTTCTGAACTTTCTGCTGTTATTAAGGTTCTCACCTGGCATTTTTGGATGGTTTTGTCTCTACATGTGATCCTTTCTAACTCCATCTTTTACATAACTACTTGTGTCACAGTTCTCTTTGCTATTCAATTTATGTTGAATTCTTACTACAGCAGCCAGTTGAGTCTAATTATGATAGCAGCTTTCTAGAGTCTGTGGTTGTCAAGCAGAACCTGCTGCTATTTAATGGAATTATAGGGTAGTAGAATTGTCTAGGCCAACTCCCTGCTCAAAGCTAAAACTAAAGCAGGTTGCTCTGGATCTTTTCCAGTTGAACTCTGAAAATCTCTGAGGATGGGAAATTCTATGGGCCCTCTGGGGTGCCTGCTGCAGTACTTAATTGTTCTCTTTGTGATTATTTTTTCCTTACATGATCAGAATTTTTCATGCTACAGTTTGTGTCTATTGCCTCTTGTCCTTGCTGCTTCAGATGGAGAGCTGCTTATTGTCAATGCCATAGTGACATAAAGGAATGTGTAACATAAGATACCTGTTAATTTGCAACAATAAATCTTTTCCCATGAGTCCCTGTCAGAGGGGAATTAGATTGGATATTAAGAAGAAACTGAAAGGGTTGTCAAGCACTGGAATATGCTGCCCAGAGAGGTGTCAGAGTCACCATCCCTGGAAGCATTCAAAAGACATGTCAACATAGCACTTACAGGCTAGTAGATATGGTGGTGTTGGGTTGACTGTTTGACTTAATCATCTTGGAGGTGTTTTCTTGGAGTGTATCTTTCTGTGAGTTTCAAAGTTTGACCCAAATAGCAGAAAGTGATTGAGTCCAACCCAATTTTGGGTACTTTTGCTGAAATAGGAATATTAGCAAATGTAACGTGAATAGACTGCAGATCCTAACAGGTTGCAGGGAGTTTTCTTACGGCATTTGCAGAGTCGGCTGCCAACCAGAGAAAGAAACTTGTGAAAGCAGAAGCCATTGTCATGAATTAATTCTCACTTCATTGGCTAACTTGAAAAATCTGTTAAAATTAATTTTTGGAGATACCTAGCAGGAGAAGTAGCACTGTTGCACAGTGGTTGCTTGCAAATGAATTAAAGCAAATATACATCTTATTTCCTTTCTACTAAAGTAAACATTTACTGGGTGTAAACAGCTGAGAGATGCAGCATGTACCTCTCCAGTGTTGTCAGAAGAAACTTAACCTTTGTTTTCCTAAGTGAACTCCATAGTTTGTTCTCCTAGCTGCATCCACTCAGTACCAAATACACTGAATCAAGAACTGGCCTTTTTGTGTGGTTAAGAAAAAAAAAAAAGAAAAAAAGACAAAAATAACTGTTCCCTACAAGTGGTGTGACCTTTAGCTGTAGTTGTACCTGTTCTTGGGTTCTTTGGTATGTATCTTCAGGAGTATGTATGTTGTTTGTGACTCCCCCCACCTTCCTGCTGTTAATTAATTTCAGTTTGGAGTATTTTGAGCAGCCTGTTGCCTAAGGCATAGGCAGCCTGCGTTTACTGTAGCAGTGTGATATTTGTGATTCTTAATGTTCTTCTTGATCTGGAGTCAGCACCTGAAGAGGCTGGTGGTAGTTATAATAGATGCTTTTAACTGGTGGTAAGGGTTTATTAGCCTCTAAGCAGAGGTTCACAATATATGGACAGATCTGTCCTGCCATTTAATTTTAAGCAATGTACAGGCTCCATCTGACAGCCTGGATAATTTTGTTGCTGCTATATGCTTGTTCTCTATACATTGAAGCCTGTTGACACTGCCTTGCCTAGCAGGTGTCACTCTAGCAGGTAAGCACATGGAAAACAAAAACCAGCAAAGAAAACGCAGGATTCCCCTAGGGCAATAACTTTTGCTTTTATGTAGCAGCTATTTTCTGACAGGACACAGAATACCTTACGAAGCTTTCAAGTTCCTTGTACTTTTTCTTTGTGTGACTTCCCCTGTTCCACACAAGGTATCCATGTTTTTTTTTCTACTTCACTAAAGCACTTCCTTGGAGGAATAGTTCCTTTTCTCTTGGTGATTTTTCTACTTGGCTTGTTTTTGTAGAATTACAAAGGTGGGGGTGTCAATACTCCAGGTTTTTCAACAGCAACAAAATACATGTTTTTTCAAGACTCCTGTACTTAAGCAGGTGTGAAGGCAGGAACAGGGAATGTAAGTAAATGTACCTCTTACAAGGCCTCTGATTTATCAACCAAGACAAAAGCCTTGACAAACTTTATCATGTAAATACAAATAATCACCTGAAATCTGATTGCTCACTGAAGTGTACTGATCTGAAACATTCTTCAAATGTATAGAAATGTCTTATTCTTGACTTTTTTAGTGCCCCCTTAGAACACCTTCATCAGAATCTCTCTGACAGTCTCTTTACTTTGACATAGTATTAACATGGGAAACAGGAATGTCACTGGCAGGAGTGATAGACCTATGGTGTCTTGAAGATAAATAAGGAGGCAGTATTACTTGACTAGTTTTATTTATGTTATGTAAAGACTGAATTCCTTATATATTTATTCTTAAAGTAGACTCCCCTCAAGATAAGAATTTGATGAATTTTATCATTTGGGGGGTGGAGGTGATGGTGTTTGAAAAAAAGAATGGATAGATGGTGCTTCAAAAGAACTAAAGATATTAAAAATATTAGTAATGAATTTCAGATTTTGTACCAACAAACCATGTTATTATGGTTATTTTCAAGCTTCTGAGAGACAGTTAACTTCTGAATACTATTAAAAATATTTCAGTCTATACAACACTTCTTTTGCTGTTTTGTCTTGTCCTACAACAGAATGAGCAGAAGTGATTAGGAGTGTGGGGTTTTTATTTTGTTAAAGACAGTGTCTTTGTCTGTGATCCTTCAGGGAGACCATGGTTTTGGGCTAACGTTTCTGTGAACCTCTCATTTTCAGTTTTTCAATGCTGATGCATCATTCCTTTGTGTGAGAGATGGATCTAGGACAGTGCTGCTTTTCCTGGCAAAGCAAGATTCCTCCCCTCAACAAAAGAAGGGACATGAGGCACTTGTGCAGTGGTTTCAGAACTGGTTTTCAATTCTAAACTTGCAGCATCTGCTTGAACAAGGTCACCATAGGGATTTGAAAAGCAAAGCAATATTTAAAGAAATTCAAACTGCTTCTGCCATCTGAAACAAAGAGAAATGTGTGCAGGAGAAATGCTGTCTAAGCTCAGAGATCAGTGATATTCCAAAGGCCTAAGAGAGATGCACCTTTGAATTTTAATGCAGTAGTTTTATGTATCACATAAGATTGCTGGCTTGGAGGTTTGCTTTTCTATAATGGATGGAAATAACTTCTAGACTCTGCCTATGGCTGCAGATATGTTAAAATCCTATTTGGTAAATCGATTTCAGTGTTTTGGGTGAAGGCGTGTAAGCGATTCCAGGTTAAGAGGTTTTGGCTGATTTCTATTGGCAGGCTCTGGGCTAAGATCTTTTATCATCCTTTTAAAAAAACACCAAACCTACATATGAGTCCTTTTGCAAAGAAACTAAATGGTAAGTCCAATGTAGACATAATTTGTTTCTCCTTGAATAAGAGAAACGCTAATTGGTGAAACGTCTGCCTGGGTGAGACAGCTTCTTTATTTTCTTTGGTGAATTTAAATACACACCACCTTTAGAAAAATATAGAAAGTGGCATGTATGCTAGGGTAATAACAGAATGTAGACGTAATGGCATGTGTAATGAAATTTTACTGAGCAATAAAATAGATATTGACAACATGAATTTCTTTCAGAAAGACAAATGACACGTGGCTTATTGGAAACCCAAAGTGGTAGTGGCTTGTGTTACAAATAAACAACTCCCTTGGAGAAACTTGAAGCACCTTGTTAAATGGGGGCATTCCCTGCGCTGTGTAGAAACACGAGTTCTTAGTGCTGTTCTTCTGTGTTTTTATGACAGCATATTTATATCAGGGAAATACTTCTGAATGCAGTTACACTACTGAATGTTCTTATATTGGCGTACTTACTCTTTAGTAACTGTTATCATGTAATGGTGATTTACATTGGTAAAAAAGTCTATTCTATGGCTTTATTGATGGGATCAAGTTAATACTACATCACTAGTTAACGTAGTTCAACTTGCTAAGCTCTTAAGTGGTTTACTGTTCTGTTAGTGGGTCTGGATAGGGGAAAGATTGCTTCAGTTTGGCACCCTTGGAATAAATGCAATGAAGAACTGTACTGTTCTTGGTCCAGTTTATTCTCCCTGTTACGTGTAGATGGTACTGTTTATGAAAAGACAGTTTTCCTCAAAAATTGTCTCTATGCTCATAAGTCTGATTATTGTAGCTTGTGTGAAATACCTGCTATTTCATTCTTACTGAGCTTGGGTGCCAAACCTGTATGTCTTATTCCTACAGTAATGCCTGAGTGCCTAATGCAGATTGTTACGTGAAAAGTTAATGGAACTTCTGGGAAATTCTGAAAAGATCTTAGAATAATTTTGCATTTGCTCCAAGGTTCTGGAGGTCAAGATCTTGTCTTTCACAGAATGTTCAAGAGCTGGAGGAGTGCTAAGACCTTCTGGTGTTCTGTTCCAAGAAGAAGGGAGAACAACCACGTAATCCCCAAGGACACTTCAACCGTGACTATCAGGCTGGCTTAAGCACACTAGCCACGCACCCGTAAAATTATTTGTGCAAATCCTATTTGTATAGGTGCTTAAATATTTGCTTGAAAGTCATGATGTAATAATTACCTTTGAAACATTTGGACTGAGAGATGGTAATAAAAGCAGGGAAACAGAAAACTAGGGCTGCAGTGTAGGCCTTATGCTGCCCAACTGTACTACAGAACAAGATGTTACGTCCCATTCAGGTAAGCTTTCAGTGCAGCAGCAGATCTGCCAGAAGAGGTAATGAGGTTTGCTGAAGATCTTGACAGCAGACTACAGTAAATGGCATAGATGGTGTAACATTTCACTGAACATCTGTCAGTTTTTTTAAGGGAGTGCATACTTCTGTGCCAAATGGGTAAAACCTTTTTGTCTTGTCTTAATTAATAATAGTATATTTCCTTCTTACCAGCTTGAATGAGACATTCAGAGACTTGGCTTTCCTTTATTGAAAGATTTATGCTTGTTTCAGGAATGCAAGACAAATGTGGGTTACTTTTAGAGAATTATCAGGCAGATACTTTTCTGAAGTGCTTTGAGCACACTGCTTTTCAGTGTGTAGAAATTCAGGTACATGGCTTAGACATCTGTGTATTTAATGATGCTGTATACCATGTCCTGTTTTAGGTGTCATAGTAGTCTAGGGAACTGACTCATATAGACTTGCTATGAATTAATGCATGAAATGTTCTGAGATAACTATTCACATCACTTTGAAATGCCATATATTGTTTCTTTTTAGGGTCTGAACTTTATTTTTGCAGGTCTTGGTGCAAAGTGCCAGTTACTTAAGAAGTCGACCAAATAACCCAGGCAAAATCAACATCCTCCTTTCCAACCACAACATTGTAAGTCTCTTACAGGTTCACAGATTATTTTTCCATCTCTGAAAATCTAATTAGACACTGGTTTAAGCTTGTGTGATGTGAAAACACTTCAGAGATGTGATTATCAGATTTTTGGGAAGTCTCAGGATTTTTTACAGTTGCTGATGCATAGGATGTAGGTGAAGATTAATGGAGAACCAGAATGGCAAGAATCAGAAGTGTCTAACATGGTTACAAGCAGTGCTACCTGCTGTGTTACTCCCACGGAAGTTACAGCAAGCATGTTGAACAAGCAGAACAGTTAAAAAATGCATAAATGTGTAATATAAATTACTGTGTGTTTTTTCATAGAGGGTGAATTTGAGGTTACAATTTGAGACTTTCTACTTCTTTACTGGTATCTGAAGAGCTTCAGCTGCTCTGAGAGTGGTTTTGGGCTCCTCCTGAAGGAATCCCTTCAGACCTGCTTCAGGAGAGTTGATTTCCTTACCTGTTGGCTTAGGAGAGCCAGTTCAGGTAGAAGACTTAATAGCTACTGCTTCTCACCTACCTGTTCTCCTGATTCATTGCTTTGCTTATGTGAACTGCAGGATCTACATTTCCCCTTGGTTCAGTGTTAGTGCAAAGTATCCTTAGCCGAAGAGTAAGGTGGTGCCTCCAGCAGTGTTGCTGTTATTGATGACAATAGTAGAGCTTCTATATTTAAAAAAAAAAAAGAAGGCAGGGAGTGTGAACTCTGTGATATTTGTGTAGAATTCTGTTACTAAAGAACAGCTGTTACTTTAACCTGCAGCACTTTTAGTAATTTCTATGAAAAAGAGACCTGGTTTAATCCAGCTCCCCCTGCCTCCTCTCCTCAAGGATGAGTATCTTCTCCCATTTTATCTCTGCATATCATATGATTTTTGGTTTTATTTGTCTTTGGGATGACAGATCGGATGGATGCACAAGGAGTTCAGAGTTATTGCTAGGCTCTAAGCTTTTTTTTTGGCTAAATATCATGCTTTCAAACACTTCTTTCTTTGTAAATTATTTTTCAAACTACAAATAACAGCAATAAAAAGGTTCATTAAATCGTTTGGAAATGTGCAATACCAGATCATGCTGATTTGCTGCCCACAGGATGTCATTTTCATCTAAAACTAGCTAGGAGTCTTGAGTAAATTACAAATTTTTCTTCTGTATTTTAATTAATATGACCCATGTTTAATGTGTCTCACCATGGCTTTACCAGCATCCTGATTTCTTTTTCTTTATAAATGACCCCTTTTATACACTGTGCTATTGGTGAAGGAGCTCAGCCCTTTACAGGGTGCAGCACAAGGAACAAGCTTTCAGTGTTGTTTTCATTCCCTTGCTCACAGGCAACATAGACTTCTGAAATATTTTGGTAGTTTGTTGTGCACTGGTATTTTGTTTGTAATGTGGGAAACTTCTTGCTTGCCACCCTGGGAGATGTAACATGCTTGTACCTTTGTAGTGTGGCCGAAGTGAGATCCAGAGGAAGGACTGAATACCAAATATGGCCAGTTCTAAGCTACCTGTGAGCTGAGCTGGTGGGATGTATCTGCTCCCTGCTACTGGAGAGGGATTGCTGGGGTTACACAGTTTGGAAATAACCAGGCAAAGGTAGAGTAACTTGGAAAGGTGACTGTAGAGCTGACCACTGCTGCACCCTGTTGTGAGGAAGGCTGGTGGCTTTAGCTCATGTGGAGGGAAAGTACAATCCCTTCCATGCGTTGAGAAAGAAGCCAGGAATCTCTGCTCTAAGTAGAGGATGGATGTGGTAACTGGTGGGAGATGATGACCCTTCTAGGTTAGGGTGGCAAATGCATTTGTGAAGGATCCTGAAAGCTAAGTCCTGTTTTCAGTGTCTGTCCATGTTATAACAACTGTCATGATCAGACAGTTGCCTTGGCCCTTAAGACAGAATTGAAAAATCTCCTGTTTTGATGGGGTTTTTTTGTTCTAATTTTGTTGTGGCAAATTTGGGAAGTTTTATATAAAAATAATGGCAAGTAGGGCATGTGGCAAAAATCTCCAAATTCCTTGGGTAATTAAAAAACCTCTAATTCCTTTGTCAAGTGAATTGCATTTTACTGCAACTTCTACCCAAGCTGGAAGTTCCTTTACTTTTTGGTTAACTGTAGAAACAAGAGCATGTGGCCTCCAAAGAATCATGGTGCTACTTTCCTCTGCAGTAGTGTCTTGGTATGTGAACTATTAAGTTTTTTGGTTTGCTTCACATATCTCTTTCCTTCTTTTTTTATATGTTTGTGTCTTTGTGGTCTCACCTGTTTCTGCAATTCTGTACCTTCAGTTCGTTCATGTTCTTTGTGGGTTTTTTGTGCTGCCAGTTGACTGGTGTAAGACTTGGATCTTTCCTACAGTTGAATGAACCACTGTAAATCCTTCTTTGGAAATGTGAATTCCTGGGTATAATAATGTTGCTTGCTTCAGTTACAAATTCATTGGGTTCATAAAATAGGAACTCCTCATCAGCAGTTAACAGTGTTTGCCCATGTCATGCTGCTTTCCTGTTAATAGGCTGGGAAGAGTCTGTTCAGATTAGATTTAGGTCTTTTTTCTAAATGGCAAGTAACTCTTTGCAGCTTGCTTATATCTTTAATTCCTTGCCTCTGTTAAATGCATAGGATGTGTTTAGCTGTGACTTTTATTTTTATTGTTCTTTCTCCTCTCCAGCCCTGTCCCTCCTCCCCAAATCATAAAAGCACTTGAAACGAACTCTAAACTCCCAAAAAGATAAAAGTACTTTACGCTTGGGATGAATCTTAGAAGAACTTATTCTCAATATCTTCTTTACTGGAGATATGTGCAATCGCCTGTACTGTATCATCTCCTATTTGCCTACTGCTGCACAGTTTCAGTGATGTGGAAATGTCTGATGGAAAATAAATTCAAGATTGTTGTCTTTTTACTGCACTGAAAAATACCTAGACTTTTACAAAGCTTCCAGAAAATTATTTGCAGTCCATTTAGGGAAGCTGGCTGAGCTATCAATAGATAAGTCAGGTCTTTGCTTCTCTGAGGTATCCTTGAAAGTAAAGAATGTGAAAGGCTGAATTTTCAACTTGAATTTAACAGCTGCAGTTGTTCCAGAGTGAGCACTGAAAAAACTGCTGCATGTTTTTCTCCAGACCTTCTTTGCTGAAATTATAATGAGGACTGCTGAGGGCATTTATTTCTGTTAAGATAAAATGATAATTCTACTTTTAAGGTAACACTTTGTTTTAGGAAATGCTTTTTGATCTGAGCTTTCCTTAGTTACTCTGCCACAAAAATAACTGTTTTCGGTTTTTGTCACTTGAGGCTAGATTAGATCTAGCCTTTCTACTTTTATGATGAGTAACCTGTTCCTGCATTCCCTGTGGCTCTGGAGGGAAGTGAGCATCTTGGACCTACACATTGTGTGGATCCAGTGGTTAACCCCACGGTGGGGAAGGAAATGTATATAAATAGGTATTCATGTAGGGCCTATATGTTATATATTGTGCCTCCTTGCCACCAGAAGGTCTCTTACCAAAACTTAAGTGCCTTGTGTTGTGAGAAAGGAAGTCTTGAGGTCTTTGTGCTGCCTTTGACTTGCGTATGTTATTTCCCCTTTCTAAGTGTGAAAGGCATAAATGACTAACTGCATGCCAGGTGAGACTCAAATGAATCCAGACTTATCCCAGATAGATAGTATGTCTGTCTTTTAAGCTTTGTGGATTAAGCCTTGCACTCCAGGAAGCCATAAAAAATTAAAGCTTTGACCCACTCTTTTGTTTTAGCAGGGCATGGTGAAGGCTGTTTCATTTGGGTGCTGCTTTCTTATTTCAAGTGGTTCTCCAGATTTCTGGCTAAGAGACGAGTGTCCTTTGTGTAGAGGTGGTGTTGTGGAAATTTTTTAATTTCTAGATTTATATGCGAAAAGAAATACATTTCTGGTAGGCTTGAGCTTGAGATATGACCTCTCCAATAGGAGGGCCAAGCTGGGATGGGATGAATTAGGTATTTCCATAAAGCTTTTGTCGTAGTTTAGAGAAAGGCTAATTATGCTTCAGGTTGTTCAGATTGCTCTTGTCTTTGGACCACTTGATTATTATAACTGGGAAAGTACAACTCTATGGTGAGAGGTCTGAGGTGCACAGAGCTCTGTAGAAGATCCTAGAATAGGCAGTATAAGAACAAAGAATGGGAATGAAGTGTAGTGCTGCCTGATTCTGCTAGGAAGGTCTGTCTGGATGCTGTCAGTCAGTGTAGATCTAATTCTGAGTAATCAAGGTACAAAAATGCTGCTTAGAGTAAAAAAACCAGAAATCTTTATTCTCCAGGAAAAAAAGCTCTTCCTGAAACAGACAATTGAACAGACTAGCAAAAGGCTGGCTAGTGTTCAAATGGCCTGTGGGCTTTATCTTGGGGTTGCAGGACTTTCTCTTGTATATTGCTATCTACTACCATAAATACAGGATCCTATACAGAGGTGAAATTGAAGTTCACCAAAATGCTTAGTAATTACTTTAATCTGTTCACTTCTTAAGAGTCTTCCATAGCTTTATCCTTACCCTTACTGAAGTTCAGGAAGCTTTTTTTAATCTTAAAAATTCCAGCTTTAATTCTAGTATTCCTCTAGCTTGTTCCATGAGCTTTTTGGCCACTATGTTGATGCTTTTTTCCTGGCCCAAAGTTACTTCCCATTCCTTATTTTACATGATCTGAATGTTACTGGAATATTCTCATGCCTTCATTAGAGCCCAAGTGTTTCTTGTGAGTGATGTCCCATTGGCTATTATGGTGCTCACTGGGCTGGTGGCATTTTAAAGGCTCTAGATTCCAGGAATGTACAGAGACTTCTTTAAGGTAGAGATGCTACAAAGTATTTTGCTTTTCCCTTCCTCTCACCCAAAGCCAACAATAAAGTGGATGAAATGTGAATGTGGGTTTGTAAGGAACAAAAACCTCAACGAGGGTTTTGTAGAATTACAGAAAGGAAAAAGTAGGATCTCTGTAGTGGAGAATGATTAAAGATTTGGCGTATTCCCATGGACTGTGAACCTCTGGGAGTGAATGAGATGGCTTGAAGGATGGAATGGAGCAGCTGTAATATTTCATGTGTCACCTGTTTCTCAAGTACAATCCTGACAATGGTGTGCTTAACCTGCTTCGCATTATGCAATGTTAAATTAACCAATCAACGCTGACACTAAAATTTGCATACATGTTTCCTGTTGGTAGGGGAAAAATAGCATCAGGAACATAATAAAAGTTGACAGTCCTCTGCCTTTTTGCTCTGAGATGTCCTTCAACTGTAGAGTTACTTCCATAAACTTGGAGAAATCAGTGGTATCTTTTTGTGCTTTGCTGTTGGACCTTTTTCTCATGTTTGTTCTTGTATTTTTGCTGGTTTTCATTCTTTGTTTTTGCCTCCTCCCCTGCTTTCCTTCCTGCTGTTTATTTCCTAGCTGTAAAATATTTAATGATTCTTAAAGAAGTACAGGGCAACTTTGATTGACATAGTCAGTGCAGAGTGCTAACAAAGTTCAGAGGAGTTTGGGAATGGTAAAGAAAAGGCTGTCTGAGTGAACAGTTTTCCGTTACAGTTGATGGCATTCCTGCTGAGAAAATAATTTAAAAGATATACTGTTAACTCCTTTTAGATACCAGAAGTAATCAGGTGGTTTGGAACGTCTGTGGTGTTGAAAGTATGGAGGAGGAGGGATGTTCTGCACCAGTTTTTCCTTCTGTCTGTATAAAGATGATGTAATGACAACTCTTACTTCTGGGTATGTGGTCAGCAGAAGATGATAATGTGCCTTTAACCTTGAAGCCCTCAGAGTACTGTTATCATTCAGTGTTTTTTGATTATTATTTTGATGTCTGTTCCCTTGTGTTTGTGCTTTTTTGAGTGAGAGTAATGTGGACTTTGAGAAGTAGTGCTGATTATTTAAAGAATCACTCAGGGTAAAATATGTCTTTCTGGGAATTTGTGTTCCAGTAGATTAGCATTATTGATCATGCTCTCCTCACGTACTCTACAGATGATTTTAGGAATCTGAAGCAATTCTTTTCTTGTCTGAAGTAATTACCAGTAGAAGGAATAATCTAATTAGAAGACAACAAGGATGCACTCTAATTGTTCTAATAAATTATGTTAATGCTTTATGCTTGCAGTCAGGTTTAGTAAAAAAACATCTGACAAAGTGACAGCTTGTCTTGCAGTGCTAGCAGTATAATTTAAGCTTTCTCTGACTGAGAAATCTTACTGGTAGTAGACCTGTAACCTTGCATTTTAGGGGGTTTGGTCTCTTCAAGTTATTGCAAATTGCTAAAAAACTTTTCCCACCTAGTGTTGGTAGCATCAGTGAACTATTCTGTGTTGCAGTTGTTGGGGAAATCAGGCAACTTGCTAACTGACTCTGTGTAGTTCTTCAGTAGTGCTGTAGGATAGGAAACGTTCCAACAATCAGACCACTTCTGAAAGATTTAGTACTACAATATGTAATGCTAGCCTAGCCTACCCACTGAGTCTTGTCCAAGATATGTAACTGCACCTGGGACAAAGTGCACTTGGATAGAGTGGAAAAATTTCATCTCTGTTTAGCTGGTTTTCATCTTTTTCATGGATTAGAGCCATTCTAGTCTGCTCTGCAGGAGCGTAAAGCTGAATCTCAGTAGCAGCCACATGCATGCTTCTGATGCCCATGGAAAAGTGTCAGTGGCCCCCTTCTGCCAAACGATTGGGGTTGCATTGCTGAACACATGAGTGTATATTACTACGTGAGGATCACAAAGTGCCTACAGACCTGCCAGGCTGTAGGTAATTAAGCCAGGACTGAGTTCTTTGCTTAAATTGAATAAGGTCATGCTTGTGGCAACATAAGAATGACCGTCAGACATCAGGCCCACATGAAACAGAGCAGTTGATAGCTGTGATGGGGTTGGGGAAAGATGGCAAATGGATTGGAAGTGTATTATCCAATATGAGTAGAGTAAATTTCTCTCCCTTGCGTACTGCCCTGTCATCTGTCAGACAATGTTTTCAGTTTATTTTCTTCTGCTGACAAAATATTTCTGGCCACTTACATCTAGTGAGTGATCTCTTTCTCCAGAAAGGGATGGTGTTCTTGATTCTCACTAAATGGTTCTCTGCATTTACTCTTAATTAGATGAAGTACTGAAGGTGGCTCTGCCTGTTTTGTAGTATTATGACTCCTGGATGAGTGCCTTCACGATGTATCATCAGTGGTAGCATTAATGCCCTGTTTTACTTGTAAATGTTGGCAGCAAAGGGTGACAAGAACTCAGACTATTAGTAAGTGCTTTAAGATATAATTTAGAAACCTTTTCCCTAGACTTACGTTCTTCTATTATTTTTTTTAATGGAGCACAAGGTACAGCTAGAATTACTTAAGCCATGCCTGAGCTGCTTATGCTTAGTAAATATGCAGTAAATTGTTTAGAGTTAGATGCTGCCAACCTGAGAAGGTTTGGATTGCCTTTATTGGGTTTGTGCAAAATTGGGGGAGACAGAAAGGGATTGGTAAGGCTGTTCAGTAGACAGAATACAAGGAGGCTTCAAGACTGCTTAACTTCCCTCTAAACACTCTGTGTTCAAACTGTAGACTTTACAAATGGAAGGCCTGCCCAGATTAATCAACAAAACATTTATTTAAATAGACTTTTAGAAGTTAGAATGATGGCAACGTGGTGGAAGTTTGAAAGGCAGCGAGTCAAGGTAGAAACTGTTAGTTATCCTACACCAGGTTAGTTCTGTGCACTAGTCCCATAGAGGAGGGATGTAAAATGGATGGAATTAAATATGTAAGTAAAAACAGTAATGTTAAAGGATGCATCCACCCTTCCGATGCCTAGATAAAATTGCACTGGGTTGCTGTCTGTTTCTCTCTAAGCTATGTGGCATCCTGCTATTAAGTAGTCTTTATAACTGTGTATGAAAAAATACCTTGTCCTTCATTTGCTTCATCTAAAATTCAAATGCTCATTGCAGTGTGCAACTGCATTAGGAGTACTTAGACAAATTAAATGACTCAGTATGGTAGCTTTGAAGAATCTAATTTCCATGTGGGAAATCACTTTTATCATCTGGCAAGAAGACAAAATGTGAATTTTACCCTGGCTGCTTTTTTGGTAACATTTATGTTGCATGGGGTTTGCTTTAGCGTTAATCCAAACTCAAAGCATGGACCTGTTACTTAGCTCATAAATGCTTAACTAAATGTTACAGATTTTTAATGCACGTACAGATATTCATCTGTCTACTCTGTTCCCAACTTCTCTGTTGCATACAGGTTACTGAGAGCTCTGTTGCAGCAATTCTTGTATTGATGCAGGTTGGAACCATGATTTTATTTGCTATTTGTACCTAACTGTCTCTGTGGTGCCATTAGGGTTTGTAGCATAATTATATATATATGGAATTAAAAACTATGTATGTTGTGGATATGGTATCTGGAAGATACTTGTGGTGTATTCAGTTTGTTACTAACCTTACCTTTTTGACATCACCTGCTGCTGTGACTACTTATTAAAAAAAAAGAATAATTTATCCCTTGAAGAGTTTTCATCTGTTTCTGTAATGAAGCAGTGTCTGACAACATTTACTGGTATTTGTTATGAAAAACAGAACAGTCACAAACTGAAGAAAATGGTGATGATCAGAGGGCTGGAGCACCTCTCTGTGAAGACAGAGGGAGCTGGGCTTGTTCAGCTTGCAGAGAAGGCTTCCAGTCCCTAAAGGGGCTACAGGAAATCTTGAGAGGGACTGTTTATCAGGGACTGTAGTGATAGGACAAGGGGGAATGGCTTTAAACTGAGAGAGGGTAGGTTTAGATTACACATTAGGAAGAAATTCTTCCCTGTGAGGGTGGGCAGGCCCTGGAAGAGGGTGCCCAGAGAAGCTGTGGCTGCCTGTGGATCCCTGGCAGGGTTCAAGGCCAGGTTGAAAGGTGTTCTGAGCATCCTGGGCTAGTGGAGGGTGCCCCTGCCTGTGGCAGGGGGTGTGACTGGGTGGGCTTTGAGGTCCCTTCCTGTGACTCTGTGGTATCTAGGCTACGTATTCACCTATCAATAATTTGTATTAACTAGTCGAATTGGGTGAAGTTGCTTCTAGGAGTGCAGCAAATCCTGTGTATGGCTGCCAGCAGGTCAGTGCCTCAGGCTTCCTGGGTGGATGAACATAGATTATAACAACCATTGTGAAGAAAACCTGCAGAGAGCTGCTGGTAAAACAACTTTTCCATTTGTTCATATTTTCTACCTAACCTTGAGAACCTCAGATGTCATTCTTTTATTGCAGTCCTTTTGGACATACCTGGGCTGTTTTGAAGTTAACAGAAGCTTTGCTACTGATTCTAGGAAATGTGCGGTTTGGTCCTGTGTAGGGTCTAGTTCATGAATTTAGATTGCAGAACATGAAGTTCTGCCTCTTTCTTCTAATTATAAGGGGAACCAGGAAAAAAAAAGCTAAGCTAACTCTGCATAAGGCAGCTATCCATCTGAATTTTTTTGCAGGAAGGTGATCAGTACTACCACATGCTGCCAGCAACCTGTTATAAATCCTTTACAGGCTCTTAGAAAGCTAGTACATAATTAACTTTTGCTTGAAATTCTCTTAACCAAGAAAGAAACCTCCCCAGATAAGCATGAAAAATATAATGGATGCTTCTAGATGCTGCTTCTCTGAATGTTTTATGGCTTATTCCCCAGTGATATGGAAAGCCATAAAGGCAGCAGCAGAGTCTTCTGGGAGGGAACTATCTGATCAGTGTATTTGAGACCCTGGGCTTTCTGTACAGTCTTAAATTTGATGTAGAGACCAAAAGTGTGTTTGCTACTGTACAGTTTGGAGCAAAATACAGGCTGAAATCTCTGGTGTAGCTAAGACATGCTCTTAGCTAAAGAAAGGTTTGTTCAGAGGGAAAAAACGGCCAAGTAAAAACCAATTAGGTAGTTCTAGGAATGGGATTAGAGTAGTGGATGTGGGACCACATGCTGACGTAAGCTATATCTCTGTGAGGTTATCAACTCAAGTTATTATCTGGACACTTTTGTTGTAGCCTTTGGGCAAGCTTTTTGAAACAAAGGTGTTGCTCAGTTTAGCTTGGTTTCTTTTAGGTGATTTTAATTTCTGTTTCTCTTCTGGTGAATGGAAGGCATCAGCACTTTCAGGTGGTTTTATATGTGGCTCTGGACTTAGTGGAAACCATTCTAAGGACAGGAGAAAGTGACTCTAAGTTTTTCCCTTATTAGGTCAGGATTCTGACCATCAGGCTTGTTTAAAATTCTCATTGCTTTTAGCTGGGGTACAGTAGGCAAGTACTTTGCTGAGCTAGACTCAGACAGACTCCTGGGACTTGTAGGTTCAAAGTTCAGCCTACAAACTTGTGAGGGGGAAGCGGGCTCCTGCACTGCCTGTAATGCTCAGGGATGTATTGTGTGGGGTTTTTTGGTGGTGGTTGGTTTTTTGGTGGTTGTGCTCTTTGTCTAAAAAACTTGTAGAAAGATGGTGAGAGAATAGCTAGAGGAACTGTTTTAGAGAGCAAATAGAATTCCAGACCTTTCACAGGAGAAGGTATGCACCCAAAGCTGGGGAGAGATGAGAAAATGGGGCATGGATATGTCTCAAGGTGATGAATCTTTCATGGTTTTTTATTTTTCTTTGTTTTACTATGTTCTCTGGCTATTGGGCTTGCAGCAAATCAGGATACAAGTCTGTATGTCTCAGCTACCTCTCTACTTTTTGAAGAAAATATTCTTCCCCAAGTAGTCTCCTTATAAATGCTGTGGTTTCATATTTTGCTTGATACTAAGAAAATAATGTTGCGAGAAGTGCAAGCTAAGTCCTGCAAGAGGACATCTGATTGTCTCCACAAGGCAAGTCTTATGTCAGTCTCACAAATTAATACTCAGAATTCAGTGGGCTTTCTATGTTGTTGGTCCTTCTTTGCAGCAGCTTCTGAAATGCAAAAATTTTAGATGAAAATGTAAAATTGCTGTGCTGTGATCAAGGCAGGGATCAGCCCTTCTAATTTGTGGTAACAGTCTTTGTGAATTTGATCAGTCCTTGTTCAGTATTTATCTGCTGATCAGCACAAAACAAGTACCTTAGACTGGGTGCTGCTGAGTATTGCAACAACTCCTAAATGTCTTCAACAATTTTTAAGGAATGAAAGATTTAAAAAAAAAAAAGGGGGGGGGGAGGGGGGAGCTAATACTGGAAAACCTGTTAAAATACAGAAAATGCCATGGGTTTTCTTTGTGCAGACCTCTGAATCTTGGGTGTAAAGGTTCTGGACACAGACTGTCTTTCAAAACTTAAGAGTTTTGATATTTCCCTCCTTTTGACATCCCCTTAATGCTATTCTAAAAGTTTTTGTATTATCTGCAGGAATCGGAATTTTAGGATGGTTTCACAGTGACTATGTAGTTGTCATTTTATAAAAAGACCTGTCTGTAAGCATGAGAAACTACTATGAGGTTCTTGCAAATGGTTCTGAATTTCCCTATCTTCCAGCTTTCCTAAATTTTACCCAGATGTCTGATAAACAAAGCATTTCACACAGTATACTAGATTGGGCAGACACTAAATAAAGCAGGATGTAAATTATGTTTATACACCCTCTTGGCATTTTTCTCCTTCCATAGACTCAGCACAATTTCTTACCCCAGTGAGTCCCATTTACTGGTAACCTGGAATTCAACTGCATCAGACACTATTGTAAAAAATCTCAAACAGCTCACTAGAAACTTTTTATATTTAAAAATTATGTTCTACTTTACTACTTTATTATTGTCTCAATTATTTATTATAGATGTTTTCGTTTTTTATAAATGACTCCAAACTGTGGCAGTAACTATGTAAATAAAGTGCCCATCCCAAAGTCTGCTCTAGTGGAAGGGTTTGTGCCTTTAAATGAGCTTATTAGCAACTGCCACTTTAAGGCTTGTGCATAAGGATTTTAAAAAATTAAGAATTCCAGTTTTCAAACAACTGTTCTGTCCTTCCAACTTGGTGTGAGGTCATTGCACTTCCACACAAGGGTAGAAACTTCATAAATATTTGAATTTCTCAATATATTTTCATCTTTCATGTGTTAGATACTGTAAGTTTGACAGGCCACATTATCATGAATTGAATTACTGTAGCACTGGGTAATGAAGCTGCAAACCAGGACCCACTTTAAGAGCTGCTTTACTGGCCTACATATGTGGAAAAAGTTCTCTGATGCAGAGACCTGAAGGCCTCTGAGTGGGAGGCTGGAAGCAATCAGTATGAGCAGATGGCTGCGAGTAAGGTGGCACAGAAATCAGATGTTGGTCAGTTTGCTGGGCAGTCATCTTAAATGCCCAAACTTTATCTGCCCCAGGGCTTTTGTAGATGTAACATACTGGCAAGTGAACTTAGAAGAAAATGAAGAGGATGTTTTTTTTCTTTAAAGCCATTAAGGAGCTCTCATCCCTGAATCACAGTATATTGCTTGGGTACTCTGCAGCTAATTCTTTCCTTTAATGACTTGTAGACACCCCCTGAACAGAAATGAAGGTTAAATCCTGACTAGCTTAACTGACACAGACCCATTAGCTGGCACAGGTGTCTATGGTTAGCATTTGGTTTAGCAATTACAGAAAAAAGTTAAATACTCCAGTTTGACTTAACAGAGTAAAAGCAATTTCAAGTGTTGTCTGCTTGCTGGTGTTACATTAGAAGAATCTAGGTTTGCATATCTTCATAAAAAAGCAAACTCTGTGACTAACAGAATGAGAAAAGCGTCCCATAAAACTGCCTCTGTAAGTAATCTTTGGATTTTGATTTTCTCAGAGCAAGCTACAATTGTCAGCCTTCTCTCAAGAATGAAACACTGAAAGATCTCCATGGCTAAATTTAAACCTTCTAGCTGACAGATTTGCTGTGCATATAGGTGATGGACTGAATAAATGTCCTAGATGGATTTGATAAGTTATGTTTGCTCCTTCCTCACAGTTAGGAATGCCTGACTGGGGTGGGGAGAAGGTTGTGTTGTAGGTACTGGCAGTATTTTGATTGAGATTTTTGATGCAAGATGTTGTATCATATCAGTGACAAGTTCAAAAGATTGGAATTCATTATGAAATACTTCATAAATCAGTTACAAAAAATCTATCATTTGTGGCAGGTATCATGACAGGCTTTCAGGATAGCTTTTAGCCTTTAGGCTTCTGTCTCATACTTCTGTACATGTTTCTCAGTGTTGTGGAACTGTATTCATTCTTGCTGGGACTTAATAAAATAGGATGCACCAATGTCACTATTAATAAAAATCTGTCCACATTGAAATTCAGATATCCCAGATATGGAATACAACTTACTATGAATCACTGGCAAGAGTATAAATCTTAATGTTATGGATGTGTCCGAGGATGAAAATATAGATGTTAATTTTTAAAATCTACAATACTTTGAACAAACAAATCCTCCTTGTTACTGCATTTTTTTAAAATGATGAAATATTAGTCCCACTATGTGGACATGCTTATGTAACAGCTTATAAATATATATGAAACGCTTCCTAAGGAAGACAGAGTCTTTATTCCAGCAGTTTTAGTAACTGGCTGACAAATTTAGGAAAAAACAAAATCCCATGTACCCTGATAAATGAATGCCTTCTCCTCTCTTCAACAATTTAAATGCCAAAATCCATCTAAAACCTTCCTGATAAATATATGAAAATTGTACTTTCTGCTTTGATTTTTCTGTGTTTTTTCTTTGAGCTCTTTTCATCCTCCAAGAGGCATGGTAATTAATGATAATTACTAATTTATTGCTTTAGGTTATAATGCAAAACACCGGAGTAATCAAGTTTCTTGCTGCTCCTGGTTTAAAAGGCTATCCCAGGTTCTGCCCTGTAAAGCTCTGAGTTTTAAATCCTGTATTCTTCACTCCAGGAATCAAAATGGTGGGCCTTGAAGCCATGCCACAGGATAAAATTTCATGAAACGGAGAATGATGGAGTCTTAACAGGAGTTGAATTCCTGCTGGTAACCTTTGGCAGTTATGTTCAAGTATCTGTTGTGTGTCTGTTTAACACTTGTGATGTCAAGTAACTGAAATATTACTGTAGTTTTAAAACATACCTGAAATATATTCAAGTTTAAAGCTTTAGTAGATGACTAAGCTTCTTGTTAATGTTTGTCTCAAGCAGCCTCTTCAAAGTATTGGCTTGAAAACTAGTTTTTATACATGGTATATATGTGTTTGTATGTGTATATTTATCGTGTCTAAGTTGGCTTGTAATGTTGCCTTTCAGCTGTCAAGTTGCTTACCTGGAAAATATAGGCATTTTATTTGCAGAACAAATAATAGAAGGCTTTTAATGTGATTAATGAGAAAAAACATTTTGGTGTTTCCTGTTGTGATGAGGATGATTGTTTTTTTTTTTTTTAATTTAAGATTTTTTTTAACAATTAGGATTCTAGATACAATAGCTTTGGAAAGAGCAGTATGAAATAGCCATGAATGGAATAGGGGGATCAAAAAAAAGGCCAACTTTTCAGTCCTGGAACATCAGTGAAAGCTGAGAGAGAAATTTCATAGTTTTTATAGTTCAAGTGAGGTTGGCCCGAAGGCTTGTGGCAATGCATTTTATCCTTCCATGTTCTATCAGCTGAAGGCTGCATGGTTTGTAACAAAGGGAGGCTTTGCTATTGCTTGAAACAGTAAAGACTGTGCACAGTAACCTGTAAAATGATCCACTTCTATTCGAATGGCTTTATTAGGTGTCCCCTTCTAGTTGAGGAAAATAATAAGCATTTATCTTCCTTCCCTTGATCTTGGTAACAGAGAAAGCTCTGAGACACAAAACATTGGTCCCCAGTGTTGGGCCATGAAGACTCTTCAAGGCAGGGCATGTTGGCTTTTCTGCGTTCATGGGATATTTAGGATAGGGAGATCTGTTCAAATGCTGTGCTTTGGAAGAACACAAAGCAAAGTATGAATTTCCATATTCATCTGATTCAAAACCAGTCCATTCTAAACACTGTGATTGGAAGAAAATATTTCCTCTTTATAGATACTTATGTTACTTTTATGGTACCAAAAGGGTTTTATTGGATTGATAGTAAATCATATTGATGGCAACAAAACAATACATGAGTTACTGATGAGGAAATGACTGTCCCACAAAATGTGCACCTAGATAGAGGGTTTTAATGGAATCATTCAACTACTACTTAGAGCACCTTCCACTGTTGTTAAACTGTTGTAGGCTGACAAAATGTCACCTTAGGTTAATTCTGTTCACAGTAGCTTTGTACTTCTGCTTAGAGAAATCTTTGTGTCGCTAATTTACAGTAACAGTGTGGATTGTTGCATATACTTGTCTTCTAAACATTGTCCTATTTCTTACCCCAGGCTCATATTTCCTAATAGCACATTATCAAATCATGCTTGGAAAAGGGACTGCTGAATTACTTAGCTAGAAAGCAGTCATAGGTTTGGCTTTACTCCTGACCTTCACCAAATAATAAGAGGCAGCTGCATACATCTTGTGCATGACAGGAATGTTTAATCTCCATTTTCCTATAATACACCAGTGTAATTGAGAATGGAATGCATAGGGTCATATTGTCCCTTCCTTGCATGCTACAAAATCACTCTAATCATCCTCTGTACTGAGTTATATGGTATGGATTATTTTCTTATCCTTGGAGCTAAATAGTTGTATAGCTAAAATAGGTCCTAACAATGAGCTCCTTACAGTGTACAAAAATAAAGCATACCTTTGCTTTTCTGTTCCATTCTGAGAATGCAACGGTTTACTGTGTAGTAGGGGGAAGTTAATGTCATTTCATGTAACCCTTTCAGAAGATTGACTCGCTCTAGCTGTGCTATCTGTAACAATAGACTTGTGACTTGTTCTAAAGAGAAGATCTAATTAAAACTTAAAATCTTTGGGCTGAGGCTTAAAAGAAAACCTGAAAGAGAAGATGTAACGTTGACGTTTCTAACTACAGAAGCAATAGGTCTTGTCAAGGTTCTGCTTTATGGAAAAACTTATTTAGTGATTACCCGAAAACGCATGGTATTAAAGGTAATGCTGTCTAATTGTGATACTACTTACTAAGTAGACATTTTGGCAACTGGCACTTTAACAGGTAGCTAATAATTGATGCTCTAAATGTTGATGATTATTATTGTAACCAGAGCGGGGAAAAAAAGTGACATAAAAATTAAGTTCCCCCAAACCGAGCTGGGTCTATTCTGAGGAGTTCAGTAAGATTCTCATGGAGAATACACCTCTTCACACACAATGAGCACTTATGGATTAATTTCACCATTGAATAACTTTCTGACCCTCTGTAGCAAAGACCTTGAAGTTGTGTTTCCTTCTGTCAGGTAAAGATAGAGTGATATGTGGAAGCAGCCTCCTGCAACCTCCCAATGTGTGTGTTTTCTTATATGAACCTACTGCTCTCTTCTTACTCACTGAAACATGAGACCTGTCAGGGATTTCTTCACGTGGTCGTGACAGCAATGAACAAAGAAATGAATAGGAAAATCTAAACTGCTAATGTATTGTCATAAGGGGATGTGTGTCCATTTCTGTCCATGTTAAAACTATGTTTGGAAACACCCTGGGGTGCAAAAACCCACCTCAAAACAGGTAAATGATGTAACAGGAACCTTTGTGAGTCTCTAAATCACAGATGCCTTATCTTTGAACTGGGAATGCAATCTTGTGCATCAGAATGTGTTATAAACAGAAGGATTACAATGGATCCAGTAATGCAAAACAGCTTAGGTACTTGGGGCTTGGTCTGTATGTAAGGCCTGTATGTTTGAATAAAAGATTAGGCTGGAGAGTCCAACCCCCAGTAGACAGAGCTGGGGTGAGGATTATTTTGAGATCTGTGATAGAGCTTATTTCTCTGTATCTCTTGCAAAAATGTTTTAATCCGATCACAGTAGCAGATTTTATGAAGCCAGGAGGATTGGCATTGGTAAACAGAGTATCCAGCTGTACACCATAACCTCTGAAGAGATTGACTTTCTGCTGAAATCTGTGGTGAGGTTCACTCAAATACAAACCTTCTCCTTCTCTCTTCTACTTTTCTTCCTGTAGCCACCTGCATCTTTTAACTCTTCACCATGGTAATATTCTTTAATAGGGAGCTGAACCATGCAGCTGATACACCCCTGTGAATTCTAAAATAAAAGTATAGTCAAGCCAGAGCATCTCCAGACACTGAAGCCTTCAGTCTTCTCCATTCAAATGCATGTGGCTATAATGGGACCCGAAGTGGGCTTGCTAGGGACCTGTTAACTGAATGGTAACTCCCTGGAGAAATCTTGTGGTGAAATCAGGACCTTTCAGTATCGAACTGTTTTGCAGGGAAGAAAAACCTTGGTGGTTTTGGAGCTAAAAGGAGACTCTTAATATAAAACTACCTTCACTCGTAAGGAGCTACCATGGCACTTGCAATTTGGGAAGTGAAAAAGGTTCTTGCATTTGGGTTTCATTGGTCTTGTTCTGGTGCCCACCTTCAATATGACTGTGCATTTGTTTGGGTAAATTGCAGTGTAGTACGATCGAAGTGATCTAAGAAAGCCTGAGATGTACCACCAGCCACATAGGCTAATGTACTGAAGTGTCAAAGCCTTGGGTATATCTTTAATTAATCATCTGTGATTGCAGTTATTGGGGGTGGGGTGAAGTATGCTATGTGCCCACTCTGTAAATAAAGTCTTTGGCTAATGTAGAACTGATTCTGATCTAGTTCAGGAGTCTCACTAGATTTGTCTTTTTTTTTGAGTACATCTCAGGCTTCAAATTTAGGTTGGGGTGTGTGTGTGGGGGTGATAAATCCCTGATCAGCCCCAAGCAACAAAACCCCGAAACAACCCAAAACAAAAACACCCCCTTACCTCCCCTGCAACCTCCCAAACCAACCAAAACCCCTTATGGCTGTCATAACTGACAGCTGCAAAGAGAAGAAATACTTCTGCCCCAAAACCGAACTAATAAAGGAGAATTGACTGATACTTAAAGTTTCAGGTTAGATAAGAAGTACAGCAAGGCTAGTTAAGCATGTAAGTGGATTAGAAACTCAATCATCTTCCCATTATGAATATGAACAGATTAGGACCGAACTTCTGTCCGGCCATCTCGCAGCTCTTAGGTGGTTCTATCATTTTGGGTAGAATGGCCAATAGAGAAATGAACTGAGCGTAATCTGCTGTAGTGTGAAGATACGAACTAGATGGTACCTGGATGCCCTTTGACTCACTGAGCGGCATAAAATGAACATGCTGCAGGAGAGCAGGATATTGAACTTCTTCCGTTTGTATTTTTATGAAGACAAAGAGTTGTCATCAGTCAGTTTAAGAATAAACCCATTATTAAATGTATAATGTGAAAGGAAAAATGGTTCATTTGAAAAGCAATGGATATGTTTTGATTAATTATTATGTAAAAAAATGTTTTGAAATTGCTGCTTGTGCAGTGGTTTAGCTGTGGAATGAGCAGCTCAAGCAATTGATATATTGACAGATATCTACCTAGTAAATGAGTTCTAAATTACTCACTCTGATAACCAGCAGCTATCACGTGCTGATATTTGTACAGTTTCCCTTGTATAAACCCATAGATGGTCACTGTCAACTCTTTTTTCAAGTAATTATTGCTTTTTGGTGATGGCAAGAAGTTGCTGCTTCGTTTTGTGCTTTGAGAAATTTCTGCTTCCTTAACTGTGACTGAGAATTCTTACTGTTTGTTTTAAACAGGTCAGTTGCAAAAGCAAAACAAACCTTCATGTTGTACCCTTTTCCATACATCTTTCTCCTGTTTCTTTCCCCATAAGGTATGCTTTACTCCAGAGAAATGAGGTCCTGTCTGGTGGAGGGATACTCCAAGCTGACCAAATAACAGGAGATGCTTTAATTTCAGTGACAGAGATGAATGAATAGATGTGTCTTTCCTGATCCCAGTTTTACAGTAATGGTGGGAAAGATCTAGATGCTAGAGACTGAGTCTGTTAGAGGCAGGTTGCTCCCCAAAGGAGGTAAAAAGAGATAGTTGAATGCTGAGAATAGTGTGATGTTTTTTCTTTTCCCTCCAATGTGTTGGAGTTTTTTGTTTGCTTTTGTTTTTTGGGGGTATATTTTCTCCCTTTCTGCCCCTCCTTCCATGAAAAGGGGCTGGAAGGTGATACAAGTACTCTGTGTGTGTCTTTGCGCTACCTGCAGCAAGGCAGTGCTGGTAACTTAGTTCTACATTTACATGGAGATATGCGAGGGTCAGGTGCCTCTTCTGAGATCAGCAGGAGCTGGTCATCAGGGAGCATTATATTGTCTTGCCTAAAATACACAGCAAGTTCCAGATAGCCACACATTGGTTTTAGTCTCTGCTTTGAATATGTGGATATGATCGTTCAGATGCAGTGGCCTCAAGTTATTAATCCATTGAAATTATTCTCTTCAACTATCTTAATCCTCAAAGTACTCTTGACAGATAAGAAATGGGCTGTTGCTTATCTTATAATCAGACCACCTCTAGGGTACATCTGGAATAGTTGTGTAATATAATAATTTTTCTCCATTTAAGTAATCTAAAACAATTTACTAAATTCCTATCTTTCTTTTTGAAGTCTGAAATTTGTATTGTGCCACTTTGGGTCTCTGCAGGACAGCGTACAGAGTGTACTGCTTTGGAGACAAAAGTTGTATGTGAACATTAGAGATTTTAATACATGATATATTTGACATCAGTTTAGTGAGTCAAATGAGAGACTCTTGTGAGTATGTCTGCTTGCTAGGATCAAACCAGCTGGTATTTATTTGAAAAATATTCAGAAAACATGCTCTTGTTAATGATCCACTGCATGATCTGACATCTGGTAAACTAGTGCATTGTCATCTTTATGGTGAAAATCACCACAAATGATCAAGGCCAGGTTGGATGGGGCCCTGGGCAACCTAGTGTAGATCCAGGCCTGAGGTTGGTGGCCCTGCTTGTGGCAGGGGGGTTGCAGCTCTGTGATCCTTGGGGTCCCTTCCAACTCATACCATTCTATGATTCTATGAAATGATTAAAGATTTTGAGAACCATTCAACTTTGTGTTCTAAACTATGCTAATTATGGTAAAAATTGTTCTTATTAGCAACGTTATTGAATGATGGTAACCCATGACCAATCTCCTAGTAGAATCTCTTAGTACTGACAACAACAAATGCTAATCCCTCAAGTCATTTCCCTTTTAAACAAGCAGGTGGCTGTGGTTAATAGCGTTTGTTTTCCGTATTGTGTGTGGTAGGATAGAGTGGAGTTAATTTTTAATGGAATCCTATAGTTTAAACTATTTTATTGAATCTTTGACTGAAGAACTGAGCATCTGGAGGCATCTCGACTTGATTGTATTTGTTTCAGTGAGATTTGTTATGGTGAGAGTTGTTTTACTTTTTTGAAGCTGTGTATGTGTGCCCTTGAATGCATCGCAAAGATGTTGAGCTCCTTTTGAACCTTCCTGAGGATACAGTTCCAGAGTAGCTTAGGCTTCCTCAGAGGCTTGCCTGTGTTATGGCAGTTTCCCTTGTCTATTCTGCAAGTGGTCAGAACTTAGAGTAGTAATCACAGAAGCATAGGGGTTGGAAAGGGACCGTGAGAGATCATCGGGTCCAACGCCCCTGCTAAAGCAGGCTCCCCAGCTCATATTGCACAGATACGCGTCCAGACGAGTCTTGAATATCTCCAGAGAAGGAGACTCCACCACCTCCCTGGGCAGCCTATTCCAGTGCTCTGTCACCCTCACTGTGTAAAAGTACTTCCACATGTTGGTGTGGAACTTGCTATATTCTAACTTGCAGCCATGCTTCTGCCTGTATCGTATCGGTGGCACAGAGTCTCCTTGTGACCTGCTCATGCCTCCAGGGACATTTGTCTACTCCAGTGTTTCCAAAGAGCAGCAGAAGCTCGTGGTGCTCCACCTGACCTCATGGTACCTCTTTCTCCCCTGCTGCCGGGAGTATCTCTTCTGTCAGAGCTTCCGCTGGTGGTAGGGAGGAAAGGGGCTGTAGAAAGATACCATGAGACAGAGCATTTTCTGCTTCGGGGATGCTATGACATCCAGGAGATGTGGACGAGGAGACCTACATTTCTTGCGGGATGCTTTTCTGCAGCCCCAATTTGAGAGGCCCCACCATGAAAGTCACTCTTTCCTCCATCTGATGACAGCAACACAGGAAGGGTGGGGCCTGAGATATGTGTCAAGCGGGCTTTTGCCCACCAGTAGCCCTCCAGAGTCCAGCTCCACGCAGTCAAGACCAGCGGCTCCAGCCCCACACCCACCAGCTGAGCAGCAGGGTGGGTGGGCTTTGAACATGAAGCTGGTATTGTCAGCCCGGTGGCTTTCAAAGCAGCTCTCTGCCTCCTTGGGCAGAAAATAGGCATAGCCAGCACAATAACCCAGCTCCCAGTTTGGAGGTTTCCTTGGAGAAAGCGCCAGGTGAGCCCAGGTGCTGCCAAAGCTCCAAGAGACAGGACACCGGTGGGTCGGTGCCACGTAGCTCCTGGCACTGCTGCCTGCGGAGACACACTGTGCTCTCCAGGACTGTGAGGAAAAGTTGATGATGATTTTGAAAGGAGGTCTGCAGGCTTTCTGGGAACAGGGCAGGCTGCTTCTTTTTATACTGCCCCTGGGCGTTGTGACTGCTGTGTTGCCAAGTAGTGGCACTGTGACATGGGTGATGGGACACACCCCCTCAAGCTCTGCCCTCAAGCTCTGCCCACCAAAGCTCCACCCATCTAAGCCCCACCTTCTGCCTCTGATTGACTCACCAATCCTTGCCAATTTGCCAAGGCTCTTTTGCACTTTTTACAGTGAGGTCTTCTTGGGAGAAGTCCTGAATTGTCTCCTCTTCTTGAGCATATATTCCCTTGCACCCCATGAGCGCTTTTCCTCCTTCGGCCTTCATTCTTGATGCCTTTCTGGAAAGCTGTGGCAGCCCTCTCAGCCTCTGTCTTGCTCCTTCCAGTCTGGAGGCCTGCCATGGCCCTAAGCAAGTGCTTAGTCTTTCTCTGCCTTCATCCCACACTGTGGGAATCTGCCTTTATTGAACCCAAGGAATGCCAGGCGGCCACAGTAGTGCAGGGGAGTGCTCACCAGGGCTTTGCACGCTGCTTGTCTTTCCCTCCTGACACACCAGAATGGTTCTGCATGTTCTTTATTTTCACAGAGTTGATGAAAATATTTTTCCGGACTTGGAAAGATGGGGGATTCAGGGTGATGCCCAGATGACACAAGATAAAGACTGTAGGTCTTTCAATAGCAAGTTCAGTATATGTGTGATGGGTAGCCACTTAGCATTATACATTTGGGTTAAAAAAAAAATTGCTGTATCAAAACTTATTGAAGTGGAAGAATCATTAAAAGGGAAATGAAGGCTCTGAAATAGATGGGAGATGATTTATTCCCTCACCAAAATGAGCAAGTTCAGGCAATAACATTTGGAAATAGAATCTCTAAGACCCATTTCAACTGTCAGGATCTTCTGGTTAGATCCTTTGGTTTAGTTTGGTGTCAATTTTCTCTTTTAGTGGACTTGAGGCAGTAGATAGGTGATTTAAAGATGGATGGATGCAAAGCCTATTTTTGAAAAGGCCAGACATCTCTCTCTTCTCCTTTCTCTATTTGCACAATAACTGTCTTTCAAGTGCTTGTCACCTTTTAAAGTTTATATCACTTGTTGCAAAGGTTGTCATAGTGGTTTATTTTCCATCGTAACTATTCTGCGTAAAGCATTTCTTCCAACATTCTCTTTGAAGATGACCTTTCCTTAGCTTAAGTTCATGGCCTTTGTTGTTATATTTGACACAAGCCCCTGTAGCCTATAGACTTTACCTTTTGTTCTTGTACAAAATTCTTGTTGAACTTGGAAAGATCTGCTGTTAATTTATTTTTCCAAAGGCTAGACCTCATTCCCCTAAGGTTTTGGGGTTTTTAATTGTTGTTATCCCAGATCTTCCAGTATTTGTATGAGAGCAATACCTTCATTTTTGCATAGTTTTCCTAAAGAAGTGATTGGAAGTGGGAGCATTGTTCCATGTGTGCTGAGTCTCATATATATGCAATAAATACTGTTCCTCAGATGTTCATACATGAAATCATTCTAAATTGTATGAAATATAGCATTTGTTGTTGCATTTGAACCCACAGGAGTAAATTTTCACTATTCTTTTTTTATGGTAGCTTTTACTTAAAAGATGTTTCTGTATAACTGGCAACTAAAGAAATTACCCCATTTATGGGCGTAATCTGCACTAGATAAAGTCAGTTACGTGCCAAAAGCTTTTTTTATCAACTGAATTGCTGTACAAGTTCATCTACCTGATTTGAAAGTATCTGCACAGAATGGTAATTTGTCAAGGTAAATCTATGTGAATTTTCTCTCAACTTTGCAGTAATTGGTTTAAGCTATTTTTGATTCTGCAGGAATGAATTTATCCTAGGAAGAGAACAAAAAAGTCTGCAAATTCTTCCTTAGAACCGTTGTTAAACATCTTTTTAACTATTTTAAACTGTCTCTTGTATTTGAGGGCCCGGTTAGCTCTTGTGATAAGGAGTCTTGCCCATAATGCTACATTAGTAGGAACTAGATGTAAGGTGTCCCTTGTTCCATTAGTACTTTCTGTAACATCAGCTTTGTTTATCAAAGCACTGGGAAGCATTATCTTTTTTGAGTCCCTAGGTAGATGCTTTTATTAAAAGATAGCCTTTTCCTTATTTTTTTTCCAAAACTAAGCTGCTGAGAGTGAGAAGGTTGTGTTCTGTGGTATAAGCTGAAACTGATCTGATTCTGATACAGTATTGTATGATGTCTGACACTAGTTACTTGGAATACTGAAGTAAGTCTGGGTTGGACTCCATGATCTCTGGAGGTCCCTTCCAACCCCCGCAACTCTGTGAAACTATGAACTAAGTATTGATCTTCATAGGGCAGTTACCACTTACCCATAGTTTGTTAGTTGCAGTGTTTCTTCTATTGCTGACTTCATTACTCCTTTCATGTGCCTCAGCATTCTCTTTGTATCTGTACAACTTCATTGTTTATATTCTGAAATCAACTCGACCTGTAAAATTTTCTTGGTTTTGGTTGTGCCTTGCTGCAGGGCTCATTGGAAGCATCTGTTGATTTGCCTTCCTGTAAGGGAAGGGACCAATTTAATAATTATCACATAAAATTCAGTTTTGCACTGCACAGTACGATAGAAAACAGGCTTTCTAAGGAAGCTATCCTAAAGGTTGATTAGATAATCATATTTTCTTTAGAATTCTGTTATTTTTTAAATTAACTGTATGGAAGGATTATGAACTTTATTATAAATGGTTTTGAAGTTTTTCATAGAACAGCATTGTTAATGTCTGTGACACATGCTGGTTTTGTCTTTATTAAATACTGTAGGTTATTATCAGAAGGATTATTCTTGTGGCGCAACATAAATTACAATTCTTTGGTGCTTTTTAGCACACAGTCCTTCTGTTTTAAAATGTTATTTCTTTTTTTGGTTATAGAGAATTACTTTGGCTGGTTTGCATTCTACATCAGTAGCCAGTCCTGTGCATCATCATTGCTTGCTATCTTAATGTTACTGCTTCATTTTTTTGAGACTTCAAAAAAAATATTATTTAATCCTGGTTATAATCTTTCCCTCTTTTTATCCCAAGCCCAGTTGTGAGAAACATAAATCTACTGAATGTGAACCGTCTCATTGTTAACAAAACATCAAGTCAATGGCAGGGATATTGAGAATGCAGAAGTACTCTTAGGAAAACAGCTTCAGCGTTGAACCACACTCTTAGTGTGTATTTATACAGTGCTGGATTTTACTTAGATGATTTGAGCAAACACTGTCTAAATTTGGCCTTGAAGTAGGTACATAATTTCCTTGTCTATTATTTGATTATATTTGAGTTCTGTGCCATCTGTGAATGGGAAGTTGAACATATTATTTAATTATACAGATATATCCAAAAGAAGGTAATTACATGTTTTAATTTGGGGGGGTAGTTTTTTAATGCAACGTTGGATCTCATATCACTGTCACTTCCTAATTCTGCAAAGGGAAGGGTCCACTGAGCTGTGCTGTGCTGAAAAAGCAGCAGCAAGTAGGAGTTAGTCCCCACAAAGAAGTCATTACTATAAGATCAACAAATTTTGAAAGAAAGAATGTCCGTGTTAATCCTTAAGTATACTGTATAATTTCTGAAGATGAGGAAGCAAAACCCAGGCTCCAAAGGATTATTTACACATACACATGTGTGTATGCACAACACTGGACTTTGTCTTGGGTCTTTGCAGCATCCATTTGGGCAGTCAGGCACAATTAAATCCAGTGTGGGTTCTGCTGTATAGGGATGAATAAGACAAGAAGGGAGAAATCAAGGCATACTGGAGCCTTGATTTGTATGAGGGAGAAAATGAAATGTCATATGAAAAGTCTCTCTGGGATTCTCCTGTTTGTTTTCCAGTCCGTAGTGATTTTCACTGACTTGACAAACTAAGAAATTTTAGTCCCTTATGAAAAGAAAAATGCTTTCTAACTATGTTTAGTATTAAGCAAATTTCACTTTCTAAGTCTCAGACTGTAGTTACATCAACCCTGATACCCCTAGCATGGATCATTTTTCTGCATTTGCTCGCAAATAGCTGGCAGCACCTTTCTGAGCAGAACAGGCTGTGAATACAAAGTATTAATAAACCAGAAATGTATAGTTTCAATACAAGCAGTTTTTAAAATTCACATTTTGTATACTTAATGCCTAACTGACCTTTTCTGCTGTTGCTTAAATCTCTTAAAAATGCATCTAATTTCAAAACCAGAGTATTAGCCCATTTATATGTAAATTGCCTTTAATTCATGCATTGATTTGAAAGACTAATCCAAAAGAACCCTTACTGCAGGTGACCTTTATGACACTGTACTTCTGGGAAGACTGTAAAGTGGTTTCTTATGACCTCACATCCACCTGTAGCGTAACATATGCCTACTTCAGTCTGTATAAATCACTCATAAGAGGGTGGTTTTCAACCAGCACTGAATTATTAACACTCTGTCTTGGTTACAGTTATAGTTAAAATAAGTCCCATTTAAATCAATAATTATTTTGTGTTAGCATTCTTGCTTATTTGTGATGTTAAACACAATTAAGGTGTTCACTGATTATGCCCCTTGAATTGTAAATAGTAGTATAATCTTGCACTGAAATGACAGCCTTCAAATACAGTAACTTAAAAAAAAAATTCTGTATTATTTGCCAGAATTTCATGTCACCACAAGCACTGCTAGACCAAATGTGCTACATGGGACTTCTACTATTTCCTTTGCTAAAGGTGAAAGATTTTCCTTGGCAGAACAGGGTATGCAAAACTGGGATTATTATGTATTAGGGATTACAAATGTATGTTTTCATCCATTTGTGCTCCTGAAAGCAACTCTTGATCTACATCTGATGCAATGTATGCTTTGCTGCAGAGGGTGAAGGCTCACCTGGCTTGATGGGCAGTCTATTATTTACTGTTTTCTCACTGTGGCAGGTAATTACTGGGAGGCTCCATAATAATTCTGCTGAATTACTGTAATTGTTTATTGCTAATACATAGTGTTGAAGAAAAAATTAATTCTGTTTCTGGCTTCTCTTTTCAAAAAAAAATTTATTTTTTTCCATCAATTAAAGCTTCAGAAGAAAAATTGTACAAAGATCTAACATTAACTGTTGCCTACTTGCATAGTCATCAATAAGACAACAAATGATGTGAGGATATATTTTAGTTCAGTTGTAATGAATTTTTTTTGAACTAAGGCAAAACAAAATCTGCCTTTTAAAATCCATTTAGGCAACGAAGTATGCCAGACAGTACATGTCTATATTATTGTACAATAGTGAAGATTTTTTTGGTGTTGCATGCTTCACATGAGAAGACATAAAATACTTTATACTGAGTTATAATACAGGAATAATGCTTTACCAAGTTATAAAGAGTCATAGAAAAACACAGTAACAGCAACAAAAAAGTTTGGAGATAATGAGCTCCAAATTTCCCTGTGTCTACAATTATCACATACTTTTTCAGTGGTATCAGGATAAATAAATAATAATGGTCTTTGGGGTAGGACAGGCCTGTCTGCTCTCTAAGGAGATTATGTTTTTTCCAGAAGTGTGAGAACAAAGTGGGATCAGGAATGGTGTTTTACCACTTGCTGTTAACAAACATACAAAAATCCCCCAAAACCACCCCCCTGCGATTTCCAGAACAATGTAAGTTAAGAAAAAGATACCATAAAATCACACAACCAAAATGGGTGCTGGAACAAGAATGTTTCCTGATAGACATTCTTCATAATTATACTATCTACTTACCTGCTCTTTTAGCCACAAGTTGTTCATTATATCCTAACTTGGCCTGTGGAGATTCCCTACCATTAATAAACTATACATTGCTAGTGGGTATAGGGGCTTTTTTCTTTTCTGAAATATTGATCAAAAGTTTAGTTACTACGAGCGAATAGTGTTATCTTGGCATATAAGTATCAAAGGGGTTTTTTTAAATGTAAGGAAACATGCAGGAAGGCTGGCAGAATATACTTGGTGAAAAAATAAATTGGCATTCTGATGAGACTTGGAAAGTTTCATAGAAATGAACAACTGTATGTTAAAAATGTTGAAAAACAAAACCTAAAAAAACCCCAAAACAACTACCAGAGGAACTCACAGATGTTGGGAGGATGTTCTCATTTAGTATTGAAGGCCTGAACAGCCGTAGCTGTGAAGGCAGTGGGATGAGGATATACATTAGTATCCTTGTCTGGTTCGCTTAGGAATGTGATTACCCTTATTATTTGCTATGGTAATACAGTTGTCTGATGAAAAATTGGGGATAATTAGGTAATTAAAGGAATGGATGTAGGAAGGACTACTGAAAAACAGCTGTTTGTGCCAACAAATGTGATGGTGCTTGTGGCTGAGCCAAGTGGTCTAATGCAAGATTGGTAAATCTGGACATTTTTCTGGGCTTGCAGATACTCATGAAAAGCTTGAAACAGAAGTACTGGATTTAATTACCAAACCTAAAAGGCAGCGTACCTGTAGAATTGCTTTGTTTTGCTGTTATCATAGCATAGTTTAATAAAGAGTTGGGACGTTGTTTACTGTTACAGAATTTGTCAGCTTCTGGGTGGGTTGAATTGTATTTGTTTCTGGGCTTATTGCCTAGAGAACAAAATGCAAGAACAATAGTATTATCAAGTAAGAAAGAGTAAGATGGGGTCATTGGGGATGGGGGAATGAGGTTTTATTAGTGCTAGTATTTAAAAATTCTCATTATCTTTTTTCTTTGGCTGGATAACTGTATGGCTAATAAGAGTTCCTTTTCATCATCTTCTGGAGTGTATATGAGAGAGATGGAAAAAAGCAGCACAAAGACACCAACATTTGAGTGACTGAAAAATGTGTTGCACTACAAGTGATTAGTGATATTACTCTTAGAGCATTACTACAGTTTGTTATAGCTACGAATCTGTCCCCGCAGTGCCAGTGTTTCTGAAAGCTATGTCCCTTATCTTCCTCCCAGCTCTGGACTGGGGTTCTGTGTTGTTTGTATGAAAACTGTTGGACTTGGATTTTGGGTAGTAGTGCAGAGAATAAAAGATGATGACTTGCATTTTTTTATCTGTTTGAGATGGAAATTATTAGGTTTCATATTTGTATGCATGCAAACATGTGTAAGGTCTGACAGTTGTGTATACAAGTATTTACCTTGTTTACTATGTGCTAAGTATATAAAGTAAGGAACTTTATTTTTTCTGTAAGTATTATGTTGGTGTTTGTATTTAAGTATGAAAAGTGGTTCCAGTGTAAAGTGGGAAGTGGTGCTGCACTAAGTATTAAATTAAATACCACTTTGAATAGCTGTGAAAAATTAGCTGGAGCTTCCAGTGTCCATGTTTTGAACTCCTTGCATCCCCACTTGACATTGCTGAATGGGTCTCTATGTTATAGTAAACAACATGCCTGTCTCTCAATAGTGCTACTTGCAGGTAGAGCCCCTGTGGCAGCAGGGAGCATTTAATGGGGTGGGACTAGCAACTTTATGTAAGTCAGCTCCCGACAGATGAATTTATGTACAAACTCAGGAGGATCAAGGAGATTGATAATGATATATTCATAGGGTAACTGTCAGGAGGGACAGGACTGCAATACCAGGGATAAATGAAGATCTTGGCTCTGCAACATAATACTTCAGAGTGACAGTGAAATTAAGATGACAGAAAAGACTTATATTGATCAAAAGAAAGACTAGCCTTGGGCTAAAGGAACAAAGGGATTAACAAAAAGTGATGCAACTGGCATTCAATGACTAAATTCTGATATGATTCAGTGGGCACACCTTGGGAAACCTGTGACTTCGTATGTCAAGGACAGGGCTTGATGGCTGCATTAGTGCTTCAACTGGGTGTAAACATAAAAGAAAAAGGGTATGTCAAGGGGCATGTGAGACTATGCACTGAGCTCTTTTCCAGTTTTTCTTAGGCTTCTGTGTCAATACCCCTGGTGCCACAAATTGAGGAAGGGGTGTGTTGACTGCTGAGCGCACAGCCATCCTTCTGTGACTGTGTGCAGGCAGGGTGGCATGACTTACTGCCCACCAAACAGCTAACTGGACTTGCCTTCATAAAAGATGTTCCAGTTCACCAGGTTTATGTGCTGTGTTAGTGTGCTTTTTTTATTAGAGTTACATGTATTACAAGGAGAACTGGGGCCCTTTCTGTAAAGGTGGACAGATGTCAGTTGTCCCTCCTGTAGTTTCCAGGGCTGGAGTTGCATCCTCTTATAATAGTGCTACACTGATAAAGGAGGAAATGTGGTTTTCCTCTTGGAGCAAAAGGGTGATCACATCCTGTTGCATCACACAGGTGTTTAGTGGTGTCTTGGCATACATGGCAGCTGTTCAGTTGTGGGTTCAATGCTTTCTCTGGTCATGTTATTAATGAAGTAGTACTCCATGTTTCCTGTAGGCTTCTGAAGGGCTCAACTCTGAAAAGCATTCCCTCTGCCTTGTACTCTCAGAGGAGCAGCAGCAGTATAGTAAGTAAGGGTATTGAAGAGAATGTTTAGCTAAATTCAGGCAGGTGAGCTGTAGGTGAACCACCCTTTCAGTGCTGTCAGATAACCAAGCCTGAACTGTGGCAGGGAGGAGCATGTCAATATGGGGATGACAAGAAGATGGAAAAGTGTTTTTGAAGTAGCTCAGAGTGAAGTGGTCCTTGGGATGTATAAATTGTTGAATCCATACAAAGTGAAATTTCTCTCTAAGCTTCTACTGCATGGGAATTTCTGTGCTTTTCTAGTAGTTACTTAGGATATCTTGGCTGTTGCAGCGAAGCTTAGATTTTTTTACTTGAAACTTTTAAATAAAGTAAGAAACTATCCCTCCAAGAATTTGATGGGCTGTAGACACTGAAGTCCTGCACTTTCTACATCAGTTTCAATAGTAATAGATGAATGAAAACATGTTAGTGTTGCCTGAATTGGTGCCCTGTTGCCCATGAAAGGCTGCCTTCCTAATTCACAAGAAAAGAAATGTCAAATATAAAGGTTCCAAGACTCTTTCCCCTTTAAGTTGTGGTACTGGAGCGATTACATTGTTTTTTGATGAAGTTCAAATTGGAGCCTTTTATTGTTTTTCCTTCAGAAACTTTCTTTCCATGACAAGTGGATCTAATTTTCAAGATGTTTAATTTTTTTGCCTCTCGATATAGTAGATAATGCAAATACCATGCAATATTGGGAGGACATTTTTTAGCCTTCTGCAAATAGCATTTCCTTGTGTGAGTTCTGCAAAGCAAATTGTTTTGCTTGTCCAATTTGTCTTGTGTAATATGTAGTTAAACTAAAGTTTAAGGGTCACTCGTTCTTCCCATCTCCAGCCTATTTTATAGTTTAGATACAGTAGCTAGTTGGGGCTAATTCTCACTATGTGTAAAGCTTTAACTATGAGGCATATGTTTATCTAATTCTCCAGTTCTTTTTTTCTTTGCAGAAATGAATCAAAATGGAATATTTACTCGTTTATAACTCTAGTTAATTATTTTAATCTTTAATTTGCACTGTAGCATCTCGTAATGATTCTTGTATTGTATGCTGGTTTTGCTGCAGAAGAAAGCATATCACACTGGTCTGATACAAATAATTTGATACTATTCCAGTCTTACCCCCAAAATTTTTCATGCTACTGGGCTATACTATTCTGCATTACAGCTAGTTTGGAGATCTGGATTGTGTTCCAAGTCTCAGATGTAGTTATCAGCTCTGGCTGACCAGCACTTTCGCCTTGGGTTCTGATGATAGGCGAGGTAGCAGTTGCCATTGCTGGGTGCAGTAAAGTTCCTTGGCATCAACGCAAACAGTGGTGTTCCAGCCCTTCATTTGGGGTCACCAGAAATGTGGCACTCAATGTCTGAGAATGGATTTCTGTTCTGATTTTTTGTTTTGCTATTGTTGATTTTCTTTTTGGCAATATTCATATCTTTTGGTATGAATTTGTTTCAACAGTAAATATCTAATGTCTCCACTACTCTGATACTTTGTCCTCCTTGATACAATGAACAAGAAGCATTCCAGTGTTTGCACTGCTTGTCCTATGTCAGGCAACTTCCTTCCAACTTAAAATCCGTTTTCCTTGATTGCATCTTGTCAGATAATATTTAGGTTTGCAATGGCAGATGGAATAGATGTTTAATAAAACTGTTTCCAGAGTTATTCTCATGTTCACTGATGATAGAGACCATGCAAATGAGCAGTTACACAACTCCACATTGCTCTAGTTTTGTGATAGGAATAAGGGAGGTAAAAGAAATCAGTGTCTCATCAGTGGAAAAGGACCAGAATGATAGAAAAATATAATTTTCAGTAGAAATATTTGAGATCCTTTTAAGTGTGGGAAAGTAAAGCAATAGATAGAAACTCTAAAAATGGAGTTGTGTCCTTTTTGAATGAACTCTTTTTGGTGTTTTGGTTTATTTTTTTTCTCATGGCAAATACTTTCATGTTTCATGCCTTGGTATGTTGAAGGTATGTTGAATAAACCAAACTTCCTAATTGATATTTTAAAATTTTTTTTAGGATTTTTTTCTTTTTAAAATAATTTTTTCTAGAAAAGTTGGAAAATCTGTAAGAGGCAGACTGGCTAAAATGAAAATTATTTCAGTGCAGCTCTAATCCTATAGTTGTTCATAGCCAACTTAAATATTGAACGCTCCTTTCAGATCACAAACTTTTTTATTTCCTATGGATTGTTGGTCCCATGATGTTACATTTTGGTAAAATGATATAGAACCTTGTCTGTACATCTTTAATTTCTAAAAAAATATTTTTTCTAATAGAATAACTTTTGTTGTAAAAGTACCTTTGAAATAACAGATGCTTAGCTTTGT
This sequence comes from Porphyrio hochstetteri, assembly GCA_020800305.1. NCBI lineage: Eukaryota > Metazoa > Chordata > Aves > Gruiformes > Rallidae > Porphyrio > Porphyrio hochstetteri. The sequence goes on along the minus strand of CM036916.1, from coordinate 9,389,521 downwards.
TTCCCATTCTGTTTCTTGAAGTTTGGAAACAGAAATAATTGTCATCGATTTGCATTAAAGGGGAAGTTAGGTGGGACAGCCAAGCTGTTCTAACAACTCCCTGCCAGCGTCAGGGTACCCTTACTCTGCTCTCCCTGCTCTGATGTGCCCTGAACCCATTCCTGCACTAATTCAGCTTGTAACGAAGCACAAAGGGTGTGTTATGCTGGGTGTGAGTGAGCTTTCCCAAGGGCGTGCTGGGTGCCAGAGCTGAGCAGAGGGAGCATGTCTGCAAGACCGGGACGTGGAAGAGGAATTGAGGGGCTGAGAAGGATTCCCCTTTTAGAGAAAAAACTGACCTTGTGCAGCTGTCCTTTGCAACATCATTCATTAAGTGTTTCTGTAGTGATAGAGTACAGCCACGTTTGTGCTAGAAATAGTGAAAGGCAAAGGATTTCTTAATTAAATGTTAATTTTTTTAAATACAGCAATTTTGTTGCTCAATTTTTCCAAAAGCTATGTGGTTGTATGTAAGTTGTGGGTTAGTTTGATTTGACACTCTCCCTTTAAGAAGAAAAATCTTAATCTTCTGTCTAAAATAAATATATTTTTCCTGTTACTTAAGCAGCAAAATAATTAATTAGATGATTTTTAATTTCTTTCCTGCAATGAGTGCAGTCTGAGTGAATACTTTGAGGGCAGAAGGCTTTTCTATACACCCATCAGTGTTACATTTCACCCCCCCTCTCCATTGTAGTGACACTATGTTGCTGTGTGATTTCCATGCATCTCCTTTTTCCTTTTTTTGTCTTTTTTTCCCCAATTCCAATACTGCTTGCTGTTGTATTAGAAAAGAATCAGGGAACCAGCGTGTTTGCATGAAGGACATTTTAAATTCTAATGTCAAGGGTCATTAATCATTTTTGTTGTTAGACCTGTAAAGCTCAATTTCTACATACAGAAAAAACTGTGTGTTAGGAATCCATTTTGGTAATAACTCACATTAGCCTTTCACTTTCTGTGAGTTGCCAAGTACAAATTAAAAAAGACTATATAAAGTCAAAGCAGACTTGAATTTTTTACATCTATTCTCCAGAGTGTTTGTTTTGAGAACTTGTGTTGTCATAAGCACTTCCTACAATTTCTATTCCTTCTATTTTTACAATCCTTTTTCTTTCAAACTTTTATTTCAGTTTTCTGGTTGCACATTTTTCCTGGAATGGTAAAGGTTTTTTTTTAAAATTGAAAACCAGATATTTAAATAAGTTTATTAGCTTTTTTCCCAGAAGGCAGAAATGTATTTGTTCTCAGATGAAATTAGACATTACTTAGATAATAGCTAAAAGGATCTGCATGAATGAAAACTTGTAATTTCCTATCATTACTGTATTATTAATAATAACAACAAAGCCACAGTGGTCAGTTTGTCACTGCCATGAATGGTTATAGATTCTGATGTTTTGAGTAATGTTAAAGCTAATTAAACACAACTTTGCTGCACTTCAGAAAGGTGCAGGGTGAACTTAAATGCATCCTCGGCTGGGACCATGTGTTGTGGATTCCTCCTACGTGCTGCTCTTAAAGGCTGACCTGACTTATTTTTCAGTTATTTATCTACCTGGTTAACTGCTAGTGCCCCTGGTTCATAAGGGAATGGATTGTAGTTTCCATGTTAACTGAATAATGCCACTGCAACATGGTGTTTTGAGTGAGGAGCAAAGTTTCAGCACAACTTTTGGTTGTCAACTTGGACCATTATTGTTGGCATGGATTGAACCTTGCAGTTTGCCTATATTCAAGGACAAAAAGAGATAAACTAATTACTAAATATAAGCTTATCTATTTTAGATAAAGATGTCTCAAATGTTGAAGTTTTTCATATAACTTAAAAAATAAAAATCCAACAGAAAAAGAATAATATTGGAAGTTTCCAGTGTAACTTAGGAAACAGGAAATTTAGTAAGTTGTTATAAATTAACTATCTGCTACAGAGTAAGCTAGCAAATGCAAAGTAGTGCATTGAGTGTTAATTGAACTTAATTGCTTGTGAAAAGTCCTAATACGTTCTTTTCAAGCTGTATCAACAATTGAGTGCTGGCTACAAGTTTACTAAGCATAAGGGGCAGAAGAGAAAGGATTTTCTAGGTAAAGCAATGACACTTTATTTGGCAATTTAAAGAAAAAAAAAAATAGATATATAATACTCACTAGTGCTTTACTGTGGAGTGGATTAACATCTCTGTGCATTGGGCAATCATTAATTTGTTTGGTGAGATTATAATATTAGGCAGTTTTCTTTACAGATGATACTGTTCTGCTTATTACATAAGTAAATACATCACTAAGGACTCAATATTTGTGTACTATTTTGTATGCCATTATAAAGAAAGGCATGTTATGCTTAGCATACTTTACATTATGAAGAATAAGAAATAGTATAGATCTACAAAAACACACTCTTGTGAAAGGTGAGAAGTGCAAATATTGTTTAAAATTGAAATTAATATAGATGCATAGCTTTGGTGGAAAGTGTATAGATAAGAATCCTGTATCAGACCTCAACATTTTAATTACTGATTTAGGGGAATAACAGGAAAGGGGGTAATGTTACTATGAATATTCTGTAAATTAGTTGGGAGGTCATTGCATTTGCTTATTTTTTGAGGGAAGAAGCCAAAATCATGTAGAAATAGGACAATTTTGCTTCAATCTGTAGACCAGTATGCTTTATTGGAGATACTGCAACTTGCTTATTCCAGGTTGCTGAAAAATATGGAAATCTGCCTTCCTGTAATTCTACTGCATGGAAAATTTCTCACTTTAGAGCCACAAAGAATTAAATTAACAATTCTCATCCCCCTACAGCAATTTCTTTTAAAAATATCTATTTATAGAGTTTTCCCTTGGAGAATTTCTTAGTCTCCTTATAAATGTTTGCTCTCAGATCCTGTTCTGTGGAAAGATGATCGGGATGAACTCCTGTGGATCAGTAAAGATGAACATGGTGATAATAAAGCAGTTTAAATGTTTAGCATGCTAACTAATAATAACTTGCACTAAGATCACTCTTGTTTACTTTCTTAAGGGAGGGCTAGACTGCACTTTGGGCCTGACTCCCAAAGGTTGGGACTTTGGTTTAGAAGGATCAAAGAAACTTGCTGTTCTCTTCAAATGTTGAACAAGAATAAACCCGCTAGATCGTACTTATACTTGACATTTTTCTTCCTGAGCTAAAGGACTCTTATCAGAAAACACATCTGCCTTCATACAGTCTGAAGCGTAGGAAGACTCTCTTCATATTGATTATGGGGTTTTTTCCTCCCTAGTTACTGATTGCAGAATTTGTTTCTTGAGGAAGAGAGAATCATAAACTTTCCCCTTTATTTGCTGCCTGAACATTGAGACTTCTTAGAGTTTCCCTTCTGGAGGATTCTTCAGAGCACTTCTGGAAATCTGTAGCTAATCACTTTGGTAGTGTTCTTGCAGTAGACATGATGCAAATAACAGCACAGGTATATGTTTTATTGGCTTAAATGTAGCAACAACTTAAGAAAAAGAAAATAAAAGAAAATTCACTTGCTTTGCAAATGCAACTTCTTGTTTATTTCAATGGTGTTTGGTTGATTTATTTTGAAACCAGTGAACTTTGGATCAAACAAAATTATTTCCCTTCCATCTCTTCTTCCTTCTCACATCCTGTCTAAAAAGCATTCTTTTCCCCATCACTCATGATCTTTGTGGTTTTATATACATCCTACCCTATTTGAGCAAAGTCCAGAGCATTTCATAGTGCTGCCTAGGGAAATTTTACCAGCATCAGGATAATATTAAGAGAAGGAATCAACCAATTAATTTATTTCAAGGTAAGATCAGCATATCTGACTAGATATTATGTTACTGTGTGTGGCAAAATTTCAGAGTTAATTTAGACTATGTGAAGTAAAGTCATCCTTTTTGAAATGCATGAGAAGAGATGATTAAATTCCAGATTCCAGTGTAAATTAGCTTCTAAACATAGAGGTTTGCGGCTTGAATTGAATCAAAGAATATCTCAGAGGTTCAGAGTGTTAACTATTTGCTGATGGCTTTGCTCATTCATTTCTGGAAATGATATCTCACTGGGGTTGTCCAATTCACAGTATATAATGGATTAATGGTTTGGAACTTTATCTATAATTCTTGGGCTTTATGTTTAAACAGTTCATAAACCCTTGATATCCTTTTTTCCCCCTCTTGAATTCGTTAAAAAATACCATAAAGGAAAGCTACCCCTTGCTTTTCTTCATGTTTTACTATTTAGAAAAATGCATGGTTATATCAGTATTCTAAACCACTGTAATGTAAGAATTTAAGGACTTTGGGGAAGGAAGAAAAAGAAGTCAGTCTTTTGTTGAGTCCCTTCTGTCTAGAGCAGCTAAAATGGACAAATTCATCAACTGCCTGATGGATAGGGTGGTTACCTTCTGAAGGCTTAGAAAGCTAATACACCTTTCCATTGCAGCTCTTGCATAGCATTACCACTGGTTTGGCAGCTGTTTGACTACAATAGAGGGCCACCACTGATTTTATTATTTGTCTTTTAATGCTAACACTAATTCTATAATGTGTTCTACAAAACCTGTGATTTCAGTATTTTGAGCTGGACACAGTTAGGTCTGTCCATGTTTCCTCCTATCAGCTGTTTTCTTGAGATATGTAAGGGTGATTCTGTATCACTGTCTTCACAAAGACTTCTGCTCACTTTCCAGTGCGGTTGTTTCCCTCTCTCTGCTCTTGCTTTTGTTAGTTCTTAGGTTGTTTTCATATACAAAACTTCTGTTTCAATTCAGTTGGCTCAGATTATGTGAAATATCTTTCATGAGAGCAGTGGTACATTTAGGATAGCATTAATTAGAGATGCTTTTTAGGGAGAATACCTGGTACCTATTTGTAATACATCCTCCTTGTCTTCCTTGTGTCCACAGTAGTCATCTTTGATACTTGCCTTGCAGATCTAGTTCTTGTCCTTTAAATAAAACAAATTATAACATTTATAAAATAATCTTTACAAATTCTAACATGTATTCACTCTTCCCAGTTCTTATTTTGGAGCAATGTCTTCTTAACAGCAGCAGACAAGTTTTCTGCTGATTAGCCCTCTGCGAACTCAGTTTTGTCTGTGGTGTTCTTACTTCCAGGGTTCTTCCTGCTCTTTCAGATAAATAATGCAAAGAAGTTAAAGTATGGCCACTAAATCTAAATAAATGCTCTTTCAATGTGTGTAAGTGAGAGGGAATGGGTGAATACTGACATGGAAAGAATTAATCCAATATACACCATGTTTCAAACATCAGCAAGTGGGAGACAAGCCTTATGTCTGTGGAAGAAACTCGTCAAATATTCAGCTGTTGGTGTGTAAGTATATCTGATTGAAGCCAAAGAGGCAACGGGCCAACTGTGGTTTCTCAGCATTCCCAGAAGCATCAGTTCTTGCAAAGCAATATTTTTTTGTTTGCTTGGTAATGCCAAGTATGAGCTATTCAGTGGCTTCTCTGATGTTAGCTTTCAATGCTGGAAATTATACCTTGGCAGAGCATCCACATTATTAAGAAATTTAGAAAAAACCCAAGCTGGGTATGTTTTTCTGGGTTCCAAACTAAAAAGTAACATATTTATCCAAATTCTCTGTTCAGAGATATCTGCATTTCACCAAATAATTTTTCCTCTGTACTCTAAAGCAGTATAGCTTCCTGTCTTTTCTTTTTTATCTCTTAAAATTCTAAACTGCTGGGAAGCAATGTGAATAATTGATACATTTATTACTCATTGTTCGTTGATCTTGCGTAAAGGAAAAAAGAATTATCTTTTTATAGTCTGCTTTCCAGTGTACTAAACTGGTTTTAGGCATGCAAAAACCAGCAGCTATAGAGGAGGTTTTTCATTTCTGAGGAGGTTCTTCAGCTTCTGACTAGCTTGATGGACCTGCATTTTCAATTAAAAAGTCAACAAGCCCTGGTGTGGTAGTAGTAGAACTTAAGTGAAATGTAATCAACCAAACCCATCTTAATGAGTGAAATTACACTAGAGATTAATCTGTCTTGACGTAGAATGAAAATGCTAGGAAACACAATTGCTATTCCACTTCCCTTGGAAGATACAGCTGTTTTGCTTTCAAAATGTTTTAGGAGCAGTTAGAATTTAGATGTTACAGGCTTCTACACTGGGAGCTGGTCAATATTTGAGGTTTATATCCAGCTCAGATTTGATGTCAGATGGAGTATAAAATAGGACATGGCAATCCTTCTTCTCAAATGTATTAACACTGGTTCTGGTTCCAGATAAATTAATCTAAAAAGGATAAGGAATTAATTTTACAGGTCAGCTTGAGACATTCCCACTGGCATGTACCAGAACTTCTTCAGTGAAGGTTTTCAGACTGCTGTCACAGTATTTGAATGCATTTTAACTTTCCTTTGTCACAGAGATGTAGGCTTTGTATTTTCCCGTAAATAATAGGATAAATGTGAAGCTGTGTAGCCTTGGAATTAGGATAAGGAACAGGGTGTCATATCTAAATTCTGTCTCCAGCTTTGTCACTGTAAAGACTTTTGCCATGTGTACTTATCCTTTTGTGCCCTGTTCAGTAAAAGAGGGATAATGACACCAGCTTAATATTGCAAAGGGGTTTCAAGACAAGAAAAACTTACTGTGGTGGCATTGCTTTTCTAAATGCTTTATTGCTAAATTTTAGTTCAGGGACCAACTTTGATCTTTTGGGAGGGAATGTTCTCAAGTCTGTATCCAGCATGTGAGTCTTGAGGAATGACCATGCTTTGGGACACTTTGAGAGCCCTATTGAAAAGTGCTGGTACCATGAGAGCAGAGGGTGAGCTCTCGCCACGTTGCAGTGAATTAGTGACTGCTCCATCGCTCCATATTTTTTTTTTAATGCTCTTTAAGTTTTACTGATGGGTTAAAGATTTTGAGAAGCTAATCTTTAAGCGGAGTTATTCAAGTTGGAAAATCCAGCTTAATTGGGGTTTAGTTTAAGGAGAAAATAAAGGAATTTGAACTGTAGCTGAAGGTAGCTGCTGGTGGTTACACCTGGCTTGGCTTTTTCTCTGCCATTCTGCTTCCTTCTTAAGCAGTGATAGAAGATTTTACTTTTAATGCCAAGCAGTGAATTCTGGAAATGGGAGTGTCCTTTCATGTCACAGATATGTTTGTAGTTTAGAGAACTGCTTTACCTGTGAAGTGAAGAGAATGGGTGGATGGCACTTACCCACAGCAGCTGTTAGTTCCAGTTTAACAGCAACATCTGAATAAATACGTTTAGATACCATGAAGAAAGTATTGAAATGCTTGTTCAGGGCCCTTGCAGATCCTGATACAGATCAGACTGTGACAGTTGAGGACTGATTTGAGATAAGGTAGAAAATTCTGTGTGCATTTGAGGTCTTTGAGCTTTCAAGTGTTTTCTTCAGTTACTTGTTTTTTCCCTTATACACATTGTTTAGATAATATTCTTCTAGAGGGAAGTGAAATAGAAACAAAACATAAAAACATTTAAAGTGTGTCACTTGGTAAGGTGAGCACACCTCAAGAAGTAGCATATTTCTGGAAAATATTTTCCCAAACACTAAGAGAAGATAAAACCAAAAATGTTGCTGCTATAAAATGACATCTTTGGTTGCAGCAGGTATTTGACATGGTACTTTAGTGATTTCTGAAGTGGTAGAAACGGAACCCAAGTTATTGGGTATTATGTAGTGATTTAAAAAAAAAAAACCAAAACACTATTTCTTAAAACAGCAGAGATAACGTGGTGGTATTTAGTGCAGGGTATCCTTTGAGTAACCTTTTTTTTTTTATACTTGATGTTGCCAGTCTTAGTATTTTAAGTTGCTTTTTGAGGCATGTGTGGGTCCATGGACATAAAGCTGCTCCCCCTAATTTGTACTTTCTTTTTTATTGTGAAAGTGACGTTGTGGTGAACTACCAAACTTCTGCAAACTGAAGTTTGAGAGTGTTTTGCTCTGTTCAATGCCCACAGGCAAACTCTATTAGAAGCAATTGAAAGAATAGTAAGCAGGAACTCAGGAGTGAGTTGTTCTGCAGTACAGTTAGGGCTTGTTTTTCCCCACTTCATGACTTTGTGGAATAATTAAGTAAAACCTGAATAATCAACTATGATGCATGGTAAATAAAAGGCACATGCACAGAAAGGAGAATGAAGAAACTTAATATAGCATAAACACAATGTTATCCTCATTGCACAGTGAACTTTTTATGTCCTAGACTTTACTAGTTCATGCTTGTCATGGGAACACAATGCTGTTATCCACGCAGCATTCCCTAGCCTTCTTTCCAGAACATCTCAAGTTCATTATTGTCTGTTAAGATATTTAGAAGCTAAATTAAGCAATGCCATTTCATTACAAAATATAATAATTGGAAAGAGGGCAAATAGTCACATCCTGAATCTTGTTTATCAGTTAATTCTTTATTATAGTATAGCAGCAATTGCATATGCAAAGTGGAATACTAATTACATTCTGCATTTCTGTATAACACTGTAGTGGTTTATCAATGCTATTTAGCTGTGTAATGCACAGAGCCCAAACTATGGAACAGCAATAATAATAACAACGACAACCCATTTAATTTGCTATTAATGAATCTACAAAATGGAATGATATTAGTATTTTCAGAACAAGTGGTTAATTACAAACATCATTTGCATATTACTCTAGGTTGCTGCTGTATTATTTGTTGATATTGATTATAAGTCTTTTCTGGAGAAATTCTCATAGTGGGACATGCCAGGAGGCTTTTGTCACATGGTCTAGATTTTGGCCCAGGTATCTCCCTTCTTCCAAATCATGTGCTAAGATGGTGGTGGTCTGGGGTTTGGGGGGTGTCCTTTATTTTTTCTTTTTTTTTCCCCTTTATTTTAATGGGCATGTAGAAAGAAGGTAGAAGGGAGGTTGCTTTTTCTGATGCACTAGAAGCATTATTTCATCTAGTTTAGAGCTGTAAAACAGATTAGGTCTGAAAACAGTGATTTATCAAAGCTCAGTTCTCTTGTGCCTCTTGTTTAAGAAGAATTTTGCGGTCATAAGTGCACGGTGTTTCTGACAATAGAGCAATTCAATAGATTATTCATTCAAGCTGGGTTTTATACCTAGTTTTGTGGGAGGAGCAAAATGGATTTGGGCCCTGAAAACACAATGAGTCAACAAACATAACGTGAGGTTTAATTATCCAGTCACTGTGTATTTATTAGGAAAAGAAGCCAAGTGGTAGTTAAGTATGTCTGAAAGACTAACAGCAGAAAGCTCCCTCCCCCAGTTCAATCATTGTCTTAGTGCATAATAAACCATGGCAGGGAGGTGAGAATTACTCATTCATGGCCAAGGCTTGTTTGCAAAGGTAGCTAGAATCAGATAATCAATATAATTCTTATTGCCAGATGTTATCTTGTTAGGGAAAAGTATCACTGATTAGGTTTCCTTTCTGGACAAAGAAAAACTTATTGCTAAGTACAGGAAAAATAATTAAAGTTTTATGGCTGAAATTCGGATGTCTTCAATGTCTCCTGAAAATGTGGCAAATGACCTGTTTGAATGTGGTTTTGTTTGCATTTGTGCAGATGTGGCTTTCACTGTAACCTCAAAATATCCCTTGTCTTGTTTTTGTTAAACTTGCTGGCATACCCTGTTGATCATCATCTTTGGGAAACTCCAGTGAGGATGAGTGGGCAACAAGTTTCCTTTTCATCTTTTACATGTAAGTGGTTCACTATCTTAGTATTTTAAAGCTCCACTAAGTTGACAATGAGCTGCTAATGCAAATAACAATTTGCTTAGAAGCTGAGCACCTAAATTATCTAGCTGCTTACATGTCTGTCTTCCTTGATAACTGGACACAAGATGCCTGAGGTTAAAACCATGTACATCTGGTCTGTCTGCATTTTTCTCACTCCTGTTGTCTTTGGATTGAACAGTTGAAGCCTGGTAAACTTTGAGTTTCTACCTCTCCTGGCCTTAAGAAGGTATAATATGATTATTTTATAAGGCTGCTCCAAGCGGAAAAAGAATTTTAATACAAGCTATGATTGTGTGCTGGCTTGGCTGAGGGTAGAGTTCATGTTCTTCGCTGTAGTTGGTATGGGGCAGTGTGTTTGGGTTTGTGCTGGACACACAGTAGTTGCATGCTTGCATTTGCCTTTAGTTGTGATATGTGTATGATCAATGTCCGTAATGCCTTTCGTCTTCTATCAAGAAGAAAGCAGAGTAGGTAAGGACCCATATCCTTAACAGTGCTTTCCCTAGTGTCAGTGATAGTTTACTCCTGGCATTACCTTCCCTCCCAATGGAGTTGGCAAGCAGTGATATCAGACATTTTAATTCTTTATGGTGTCTTGCTCCTTGATTGCTTATGAATCGTTTTTCATGTTTGTCATCTTCTCTAAGAGTTGCAGTAGCCTTGGGATTTAAATTTCTTCCCATGAAATGTATATATTTGAGGCGGAGGTGAATGAGATGCTGAAAACTCTGCCCTGGGTTTGCTCTTGATTCTTACAGAATCTAACATGTAATTGTGCTGAAGTTGTACTTCGCTTGACTCAGAATTTAGTTAACTTGACTGAAATTGCTTTGTTTCTTACCCTGCTTTTTCTACTCTAAAAAGCAGAATGAGGATAGTTGCAGTTGAAATATGTGCACTTTCTGTTAATCCACTTGAACCTGCAAATGTTTTTTCTAAGATCTGAGAAGTCAGACATTAAGGGGAATCAGAGAAAGGGTGCTGGCTGGTCAACAGACAGTTTATCCAATTCAGTCTCCTGGTTAGGCTTATTAGGCTTCATGTTCGCTGCTTTAGAAATAAACACTGTAATTTCTCTTTATCAACTGTGGCTGTAGACTCATAGAATACATGCACGAACAAAGAAAATGGTCTGTCTTCATTTTACTAGTTTAAGCTGATGGGGTTTCCTTTTTAAATGTTACTACATGTATCTTCCTATCTTTCTCTTAGCAGAATTAACAGCTTGCCTTCAGTTTTCCATTGTGTATCTTCTATTTCATCCAAATACACCTATGTATGTGTAAGTGTGTATATATATGCCTGTAAATACATCTATAAAAATAATCATGTATTGTACTAGCCATTTGAAGAAGGAACCCGGGGGGGGGTGGTGGGGTGGTGGTGGTGGGAGGGAATCCTAATAGTTTGGCTAGGAGTAATAGTTTTCTTTTGTTTTTCAGCTTCCTCTAGTTTGCAGAACGTCAAGGTGTCTCTTTTTTCCAATCTAAAAAGCCTTTGTGCAAAAGCACAAGATGTCTTTGGCCCCCTAATTGGTGGTTCTGTCTTGTGACTCTCTTAATCAGAGGATTTGGGACATGCCACTTCTAGTCCAGGACTTCACAGATTTCCAACCAGTTAAATTTTGGACATTCACCCTCCACATTTAATTATCTGCTGCCTATTAATGTTCACAGTGTAAACTACTTTTTCCACATGCAGAAGCTCTGTTTTTAAGTTGGTGCATCACAGCTTTCCCAAAGCAAGTTAGGCTTTGCTTTTATTTTATTGTTTTTTTTTTTTTCCATGTCCAGAAGTGCATTTCTCCTTGGGTTGCATTGTTTTCCTAGTTTCCAGATGGGTACTAGTGGAAGGCAACATTTTCAACATTTTCATCCACGCTTTCTGATGGCTTCCATGAATGAATGATAAAATATCCACACAGTCCCACAGTGCTTGGGGTGAGATGGGAGCTTTGTATATTTTTAGACCAAGGTTCTAACAACACAGGTATTAATTGCTTAGGCCCAGAGCGCTTGTACAATATTGATTCTTCACTGTGCAAAAAAGACACTAGTGTTTCTAGTTAAGAAAAAAGACTGGGAAGTACTGCCTCAGAATGATGAGACCACAGTTGACATAGAAGAAGAATTAATATTAGCTACATGTGACTACTTGTTATTCCATCTTAGCATTTCATTAACATTGTACGGTTGCTTTCCACTTGGTTTCCTAGGGAATATGAAGCTTAATGTTGAAAGACACCTAGTCCAGCATTTCTGCCCTCTGGAGGGCTTAGAACATGCTTTTTGTGAGGACTGACTCCTTTCAGGGTCCCTGTTGTTGGTTCTGTGCCAATTTCTCAAGCAAAACTTACTTTTGCTTCAGCAGATATCAAAGAAAACTTTGCTTAATATATTTTTTGAGGATTTGGTCTGGAAAGAGATGACCACTTGGAAAGTAAGAGCTTTTTATGTTTCATGAAAGCTGTCCAGCATTAGGCCATCCTCAAGAAATGAGTCTTTGAAATAGGAGTTTAAAATGGACACACCAGAAATTATTAATATTAAACATTTATTAACTGAATTATTCCAATATAGAAATAGACTGATATTTCTGCTCAAGCTGCTCAGTGAATCTGTGAAGTTTAACTTCAGTTCCAGAGAACGGATTTGACATTATAATGTGGATGAAAGTAACCACTAAAAGAAAATGTTCTAGAATACTTTTTAATCTTTCAACTTGCTCTTAATTTTCCGAAGTGTTTTACCCTATAGATAGAAATGGAGTATCCATAAAGTCCTTTAAAACCAGCAATAGCGAATCTATTTTAAACCTGGGAAGTAGGCAGAATTTGTACAGGCAGGGTAATGTTTTTGTTCTAACATTCCCATTTGCTGCTGATGTTGATGTTTGTGCCCTTGCTGCTTCTGCTTAGCTGATCAATCATTAACCTGACTTCTGCATTTCATTCTGTGTGCAGTGTTCATCTTGGTGTTGTGGTGCTGAAGGCTGCTCACAGGCTTCCAAACCAAGAAACTGGGTGCTGCAGTAGGTGATTCAATTCTGTTATGGGGCTGAGCAGAATCACAAGCCTAATCTATGTTAGAAGCAAAAGCATTTAATCCATTTTAATAAAGAATTTTCTGAAGTGCTGAGCATCTGCTCTGTCTGTTAAGGAGTTAGTCTGCATACTTTTTGGTAAGAGTATTTTGGAAGTATGGCAAGGGCTTCCTGCTGGACTTTGGTTTGGTACTTGATACGGTTTTGAACCAACAGTGTGTAACCGTGTCTCTTTTTACCTGTTTCTAAAGATGGGGGTGGTAGCTTTTTGGCTGTTGTTTTGTTTTGTGGGGGGTTTCTCTGTTGTTTTAGTTTGGTTTTCACTTTCCTGTTAGCTTATAATCAAGATAGGTAGCCCTCTGGTTCAGGGGTTTAGAATAACAAATTCTTTGTCGTGTAGATAAATTCTGATTTTTTTAATGAATCTGAAGTCAGAGGATGAGTTGCTGCTGCAGTCAATTTCTTCCCTTCCCTTGGAACCCCATTTAGCTAATTTCAGTCCATAGGCAAGTATGGGCTTGTGTTTTGTGGTAACGAATCAATTTGAACCTCCTTATTTCTAGCTGTTAAATTTCATTAAAAGACAGGCAAATTATATCGAATACCTTGCTAAAATTACTGTCCAGTATAAGCAGTTGCAGCTGCAAGTTATTGTGTAGGAGAGCTGAGTTTGCTGTTTAAGTAATGGCAATTTTAAAATAAATTGACTATTCGTGTTCTTGATTATTGCTTCTTGCATTAGGCAGCATCAAGCTATTCGTGTCTCAGGTGTTGTCTTCTAAAATACATACTTCCAGGAAACATTCTACAGTAATCATCAATTGACTGTGACCCCACAGAGTTATAGAATAAGAATTGTCGTGTTTTAAAAAATAACTTTTCCAGCTCTGTATAAGCAGCTGTCCATGAATTCTGATTTGACCTGCTTCTTTCTGATTGGCAATACATGAGAACTTGCAGTGGAGGAAACAAACCAGAAGAACTGGGAGTTTGCGCAGAATTGCAGGGATTTGGTCCTGTTGGTAGAACAGAGATGTAGTGGGGTAGCATCCTGTCTGGAGTGCTGAATCTGTAGGTACAGGCTGAGCAGCCTGGGGGACGACGACGAGGGGAGTGCATCCTATAGAGAGTTGTCATCCAAATGCATGGAGTTGTGCTTTGAAATACGTCATGAGCCAGCTGAGAGCTTTTTGGGTAGAGATCATTGAGTAAAATGATCATCAGTAAAAATCTCTCTCCTTTATAGTGTTCTAATTTGAATACTGAGAACTGGAAATACTTGGCATCGGTAATTGTTTTTAAAGAACCTTTTGTCTTAGCCCCTTTGAGACTAGAGAACTTTAAAGAGGGTATATAAATATATTATGAAGTATTTGCATATAGTATTGAGCAACTTGCATACTAGAATTTAGAAGGCTAATAGAAGGTATTATCCCTGCCTTGGTATTACTAAATAACAGAGGGGGAAAAAAGAGTAAAATCCTAGAGATGGGAAAAGCAGGTTCACCTCTAAAAAGGAGAGATGGCAATAGATAAATTAGAAACTTTTTTCATTATAGAAAGGTACCAAGTAAGGCTGTTGAGTGAAAATCCAAGGAGTGAATGAATAAATACCTTCATATGAAGCCAGATTTCTCTTTCGAATACTGTTATCTTGACTTTAGAGGGGATGTATCGGGGGCTTGTATGAGATAGGACTTACCCTGATAAGAAAGCTGTCCTATAAGAATAATATTCTTCTTAGATGCCTGGTGCATGGCACTTCAGAGGTAATAGCTAAATATGTGTTTTTTCTAGATTTTGGGCAATATTTTTAACCTTAGGTGCACAAAAGTACTAATGTCATTCTATTCCTTGTTAAAAGGATACTTGCCATATGTGAGGCCACACAGGGAACATAATTAATTAATTTGTGCTAATATGCAGAAAGGGGGTGTTTTACATTGCAGACACATGAATTTGTACAATGCAGGTGATGTCAGCCAGCATGGCAGTGTTTCTCAATACACAGATAGAAGGAAGTGGGATTGCAGGAGTGGGAAGGTGTACACAGTGTGAGAAGCAGGTATGGATTTCAGAAACCTCACCTCTAACAGAGATTCTGAAAAACAGCACAATGGTTGGAAGGCAGGAAAGAACAAATGATATCACAGTAAGGGTCTAGATGTATTAAATCCTGAGATACAAATTGCTGAAAGAGACCAAGGAGCTGCACGTGTACTTCTCTAGTTAGTACAGAAGATGAGAAGAAGAAAAAGTTTTGTTGTTTTTTTGCCCATATTTTTTGTTCTAATATCTGTAGTCCTATGAGAAAAAGGAAGTGGTGAATGTGCAACAGCAACACTGGGAAGTCCTCTCTTCTTCTGAGAGTAAAGGACACCAGTTCTGCAGGGAGATTCTTCCATTTTGAGGCACCTAGAGAGTTAATTGGCACTGAAAATAAGTTTTGTGTACTTCGATATTTAGGCCAGATTTAAAAACAAACCAACCAAAGATTAAACCTCCTGTGTGCACCTGTGAGTGGAATGTAATTTTTAAAGTGTTCAGTATCCAGTAACTCATCAGGTTTAGGTTGGATGTTAGGAAAACATTTTTTTACTGAAAGAGTTGTCAGGGCCTGGAACAGGCTGCCCAGGGAGGGGCTGAGTCACCTTCCCTGGATGTGTTCAGAAAAAGGGTAGATGAAGTACTTAGGGATATGGTTTAGTTTAGGATGTGAGTGGTTGGACTTGATGATCTTAAAGGTCTTTTCCAACCTTGTGATTCTGTGGTTCTGTGATCTTAATGTTCACACTGGTCTCTTTCAAGAAAACATGGGCAGATAATCTGTAGTCTGAAATACAGCAACCTAGAAATAAAACAGATTTTTAGCATGTTATTTAGTAACTTGCTTTATCAAACTAGACAAACCAGAATAGGTAGAGACATGGCTAGTGTTTAAAAGAAATCACAGGTCTGCCTGATAGTAAAGAATCGTTCCAGAGCAATTCATCCTTGGGAAGCATTTACCTCTGTCATCCAGCCAAGGTCAGTGGCACATTCAGTTAATAGCTACATCCAAGACAGAAGCATAAATTAAAGGAATACCATAACTCTAAGTCAGTTTTGGCAGAAAATGAGAAGAATTTGGTTTGTAGGGTCTGCCTTTTCAGTTTTTGCCTGAAGTTGTGTAATTTTTTTTCTGTGGTGATTCTCATTGTTGGCAATTATCTCCTGAACTGCTTCCAGAAGAGCCCAGGAAAGTTAAATCTTGGTTGTCTTCTGGTAATGCCAAGATGCTGCAGCCAGTGGACAAAGGTCTGACTGTGCGCACAGGTGGTATGTCAGTAAGCCTGGAAGTAATCCTGCTGAAATGAATTTGACTACTAATAATCCTCACTAATAGAGGAAATATCTGCCCTCAGAAAAGGAACGTTTCCAGTGCTGGAAGCAGGTACACGTGCACATGCCCTGGCAGTTGGACTCAACTGCTAGTGCTGTCACCACCAGCATTTATACATACATGGAATTAGTAATTATATTTGTGTCTTCAACACAAACATTAAAATAGTTAAAGTGTACACTTAAAGGATTTAAAAGATCCTTTCTCCTTTTGTGCCCCACTGCCCTGACAGCTGACCAGAAATCCTCACCACCTCTTTTCTTGCAGCTTAATATATGGGTTTTAAATAATTTTTCTCAGTAGGCTTTGCTTTGAAGTCTAACTTTTGAACTTTAATATATGCTGCGATACTATATTGTTACATTGGCAAACAATGGGCTGAGACAAGGTAATAGGATTTTAAAGCTGTTTGCTCCGGCCTACTTTAATAAAATAAGAAAAATAGCAACAGAGAATGTGAGTAAAATAGGCTGGAATGATCTTAAGGCAAGATGATATTGTTACACATCAAAAACCTTGTTTCGTGTCACACAGGACTATGCTCTTTCCATCTGTAGCCTTTTTAGGAATACAAACCATGTTGCCTAATGTTTTGTGTTTACTTGTCTATGTGTATTGCCCTTGTCTATCTGTTGTATCTCCTCAGAATGGAGAAGATATGGGGCTGGGTTCATGCTGCTTTTTCTTTCTGGATGTAATGTAGTGACTGGAAGCACCTCGTTGAGTACTTAATGTAATAATGTTCAATCACACAACACAGGCCAGGGCTTCTTCCTAGGTGCAGACCCTTCCATTTTAAGTTTTAGGTTTATTTTTGGTTTGCTTTGAGTTTAAAAATAGGTGTTTTTTAACAAGTTTCACAAACTTAAGGAAATAGAATGAGTTTTTTTAAGTTACAATGGATATTATATAGGGATAGGAAGGAAATGTGGCTATGTTGATCAAAGCTGTCAGCTCTTGTTACTGGAGCATTCTTTGCATCAATTTTTAAATTGTTTAATAAAACATAGGGACTGTTTTTCCTCGTTCTAGTCTGTAGTCATCTAACTGCACTGAAGTCAGAGAAAGTACTTTTCATGCACACCACAGGAATGAGAAGGATGTACTCTCTTCTGCCTAAGGTTTCAGCATCTGGAAAGCAGAGCAGTTTCTTTTCCTAGGCTGAAAAAGAAATAAGCAGTAGGTAATGGTCTCTGTTTCAAACTTTTGAACCACCACTGGCAGCTCTTCCTGGCTAGCTTTAGGGCACTGGTTCTCTTTGATATGAATTTTGTGCCAAATTCTGTGTAAATTTATTTCTGTGAATCAGACATGGCTCTAAATGGATTTGCTTGTTTAAGGAGTGAGAGGACAATTTAGTCTCCTGCTTTTATTACATATTCTCATTTTGACATTGTGTATGAGTGTATTAAAAATAAGTGAGATTGCTTGTTTTTGCATGAGGCTTGGAAATGCAGCACATCCTTTCAAACCTCTGCAGTTTATGTTGTGTACTAAATGCATAAGCAGTTCTGCCAGGTTTCCAAGATGCAATCCTTCCTGGGGTAGACTTTGGCAACTGCATAATTAAGACAGCCACAGAGTGCAGCACTTTAGCTTGGGAAACAAGCAAGAATATCTCACTGAATTGAAATGGAAATGATGAGGGTGCACCTTAGCCAACTCAGGCTATCCAGCTACTGGAACTACAGTAGGGAAAGGAACTGTGCAGTTCTCATGGATGAAAAATAAAACTTGTTTCACTGTGCTTCTGTAAAAAGATGTTGAGTACAGGCACCTCTGTAAAAATTAGTGCTGACAACTTTGCAGGAAGAAATAGAAAAGTGTTTACAAGAAACATTTTAGGACTAATTAGAATGGAAAGCAGTTTCTGGGTCTGACACAGAAAAGTGGTCTGCTGAACCTTTTTTTCTCCTTTTCCCATTTATCAAAGAGATTTTTCATCATATTGCACATCTGCAGCCTTCAGAACAAATTCTGGCAAGAGTACTCAGCGTCACCATGAGAAAGAGCCTTAGATATTTCCCCAGGATAGAAAAAAGCCAACCCCTATCAATTCCCATTTCTCAGACAGAATGATGCCTTTAACAGTCTGTAATGAAAGTTTTTATATGTGAGAGGGATTACCAACATCAGCCTGTATTGTTCTTTGATGTGCCCCAAAAATATTGTGGCAGAAGGTATTAAAGAATAAATTGTGGGAGCTGAGTAGCCCCACCAGCACAGTTTGTCTCTTTGCCCTTAACCAACTTATGTCAGGGTGAATTCCTGCTTCACTGGGCTTATTGAGTTTCCTTAAACTTTGCCCTGTGTGTGTTTCGATTTGGTTCTTAGTTTCATATGTTAATCTTGTGTATTGGTGGCTTCTTGTTTTCAATTCATTATTGTTATTTCATAATTTAAGGGAAAGAAGTAAACCAGTAATAGTCTTGCCAGCTACTCCATACAGTGGAAGCAAAACTTCTCTGCCCGTTAGAGGCAAAGGGATGGGTTGCATGGGAGTTGTGTTTGAGCTTTGCCCATCTGGTAATCGTGTGGAAACCACTAGGACTAAATGTTTAGGTATCTGCTCTTGCCAGTCTCCAGAGAGTATTTGCTGTGATTTGTGATTAGATCTTGGTGCACATCATTCCCCTACTCTCAGAATTATATTAAAAATTAAATAAAACAGCAGTGTATTTTGCATACTTAGGTGATTAGTCTGTGTTAACCACATCATACTGAGATGAATGTACAGAGCAACGTTGTCCCTGATTTTTTTCTGGAAAATATTGAAATACAGAAAAATCACTATTATGCATACTTTTAAAATTATTTCCTTTATTATAGAAAATTAATTAATATATGACTTAGAAGAACACATAAACATGGACTGAGAGAGAAATATCTGCATAAATGGTATGAGCAGGGAATGGATACATTTGAGGATTAGCCTCAAATGCAGCTCTGCATCCAGAGCTCAAGTCTGATACACTTACATTTAAAAATTTGAATAATTAGAAATTTATCTTCTCCCTTAGGGATCTCTGTACCTTTCAAATTTTTAGTACTGTGGAAATACAAATTAAACAGAGCTCTGTTTCACTTTTCTTACGTCTTTTTTGCTCTTGACTTGTGATAGATAAGATCAAGATTTAAGCCTTGCCTAAAGGGCTGCTAATCTGTTTGCTCTTGATCTCTCCACCTGTTTGGAAGAGGCCAGAATACTGACTCTAAGGCTGATAGCTTTCTGGGTTGTTCTTTTCTTTGCTTTTCAGTCCCTAAAGACTACAGGGCCTCCTACTAAGACAGTTCTTTTTATACCCTATCCTGTAGTAAAAAGTAAGATGCATTTTAACAAGATTTCTGTTCTTAAACAAATGAAGACGTGCCCAGAGCAGAGGTATTTATACAGCGGTATAATCATTGTAATGGTTCTCTTCAGGCAAAGTGAGACATTTAAAATAAGGTCTTTTTCTATTCAGAACTCTGGAATCATTGCAGTGGGAGGCTAATAAAGCTCAATTTTAAGTTCCAAGGGAGTGTGCCAGGGGTGTGTGTGTGTTAGCATTCACTAGTCTTGGTAACTTGCCTGCTAAATGTGGGCAATCAGTTTTTATCTTTCTTGGGAGACCTGCCTCACTCTTCAGTGAGTAGTAGTTGGCTTGGCCAAATCATGTGTCATTCTTGGACCTCTGTTTGATTCCATCTCTTCAGCTTGTTGAACTAGATGCAAATTCCTTTTCTTTGCAGGGTGTATGCTGAAGCTGCTCCCTAGTATTCCTGAGTAGGCTAGGAGGTTAGTCTTGTTGTAATGCTGAGAAATGTCGTCTTTTGTCTCCACATCCTAGTGAAAGGAGAATAAAGAAAACAGCATCCACATCCCATTCTGCAGGACCAGAGGAATGTTAAAGTTTCCCTCAAAACTTTAAGGCTGTGTGTTAGTGTGTCGGTGACAGTAGAGACATGTAGATAGTAATAAAAACTGCAGTCCTCTAAGTGCTGGTTTCTTGCAAGAGTTTTAGCAATGGTATTTCTGGTTCCCCCTTTAAGGAATTCAGACCCTATAAGCTTGGATGCAATCACTAATCACTGCTAGCTGAAGATACTGTCAGGTTTCTCGATTTCTTATCCCCAAAATTGCCATGTTTCCAGAATCAAAGAAATTATTTTCATGTAAGTAACCTGTAAATTGAGATTTTACAGTTTGTCAAGAAAGTTGGGTTATTTGGAGGCAATAATCTCTGTATGGAGGCTAGTTTTCTTGTATGAAACATTCATTTTCCATTTATACTTTTAAAATATGGCATGCATTGGCTTACACAGGTCTGAAAGAATTGCATCTACCGTTCATCCTAAACAGAGGTAGGATGCGGTGAGTATGTTTTAGCATACCCTTGTAGTAAGGCTTTTTCTGGAGCAACTTTCTCTTGAGATATGTGGAGACCTTTATTAGAGGTTTGCTAGGATGTGAATCTGCATTTCCAAAGTTGCCAGTAACATGCTTCACCTACGTTAGAAATCCAAAAAACTGCTGCATGGTTCTGTTGGTTCTGAGTTGGCATGTCCTTCCCCAAAATGTTTGGAATAGGAATCACCTTTGGCTTGTATGTGTTTTGGGGTTTTTTGTTGTTTTGTTTTGGGTTTTCTTTAAGAAAACCCAAAAAGTACATAAGTGCATTTCTGAATCAGTCTCCAAACACCAGAAACAACTTCCTTCTGCCTAGATAGACATTATGACATATGGTGGTGGCAGTGGCAGCTGAATCGTTCTGAAAATGGAGAACTGTTGTATGAATTTCATTGGGAATCTAACCTTGGAGAAGACCACTGGAGATGAAAGGCCACTGCTCCAGGTGTTGGTTTATACAAATCTCCAAGAATTAATTAATTTTTCTGGTACTGGTGATAAGCAGTTGTACCCACCTGTAATTTGGTAGCTGGTAAATTGATGGAATTCCAGATAATACAGACATTGAACCATCTGCCTTGTTTGTTTCCACTTGAATAAACTTTGCCTGGTTCCGGCTAAAAAATTTTGGATAAAGAGACTGAGAGAAAAATCCAAATATTTGTTTACATATTTACTAAACAAAATATTGTTCTTAATTTTAAGTGTTGTTTACACTGTTACCAGTTTTTCAAATTTAGTTTTATACATGATAGCAAATGAAGACACACGTATGGTTAGTGAGGACCAGCCTTCCACTGGTCATCCTAAATGCTCTTAAGCTATATTTTGAAAGTAAATGTAAATCACTTTTTTCCTCCTTGTGGTGGTAGACTTTTTCAGCAGAGAAATGAGGCTGCATACAAAGCTTTACAAAAAGTGCAAAGATAATGCTGATTGATGTGGGTTATTATGTAAGTGCTGGACTAGCATTCATAACAGAATCGAAGTTGTAACAGAAATTAAACTTGCATTTAATTTTGATTACAAATAACCCCATTTACTTGTCCCCTACCACACCTGTCTGTTCAAAAATCATTATTGGGACACAGAAAGCACCGAAACGTTGGTGAACTTGCTATGTACCGCTGGAAGATTGCTGGAAGGAACCATTTCCTAGCCTAGAGGCAGGCACCAGTGTTGTCACTTCAGCCTGGCTTCCACAGCTGCTGGACAAAGCCATATGACTTCCCGAAATAAATTCATACTTGAATTAGGTCTTTTGTAAGAACATGGTATCTTGATTTGCTAAAAATTACTCTTGATAGAAAATGACTACTCTTGGTAATTTATTCAAATAATAACTTACCTTTAGGAGAAATACACTGAACAAAACATGTACTTAATTTTTAATCTGATCTTCTTTAATAGTTACCATTTTCCATCAGTAGAAGCTCTTATACCTTTGCATTTCTAGATTGTGAAAAATCTGTGTGGCTTGTAGCTGCTTTTGCACTCCAGACACTCCTCAAGCTTCCTTTCAATAAGTGAGATAGATGGAGTTCTGTGCCCTTTGTAAATTACATTTTCTAACAGATTTGTTGTGTTTGTTTCGCTTGAATATTCTCCAATATATCCACCTGATTTGAAAAATTATAAATCCCTGAATGAGGCTGTGTTCCAGCTGTGGCTGTACCAGTGCCAAATACAGAAAGTAGTTTAACATCCGTTTGTGTGCTTAGGATTTCCTTGCGTGCGTGGCCAGTGATGATGCTAAACCTCTGCTGGGAGGTCTGTGAGATGAATTCTGACACCAGGTCTTTTCTCAACTGCTGGTTCTCAGGGTAGTTTCCTGATACACAAATATGACAGGATACTTTTTGTTAAACCTGATGTTTTGCACCACCTCTGCTGCTCTTTTCTCAGTTTTTCCAGTCAACCCAGTCAGTTTCTTGCTTGGCATTAGTGTCCGGTATTATAGAATATTTTTCAGTCTGTTATGCACAAGCCTTATCTGTCCTGATTTAAATTTCCTTTTAAATACTAGTAAAGATGTTAATATTACCTTAAGTGCCCGATTCTGCAGCATTCAACTAAAATGAGGTGATTCTTGTTTGCAATTATTTATCAATGTCTGTTTATGTATTTTAAAAAATTACTTAAATATATCAATATCTATTTAAAAAACACATTTCATATATTTCATGTTGACTTTATGTAATTCCAGTTTCATCATTAAAATGCTGTGGGCTACTAAGTTGTTCTATAGAAATGTGTATGATTTTGAAGACACAGCCTTTTACATCAGCCAAACTTTCACATGCTTTTTTTAAAACAAAAAAAAACCCCAAAAAGCAGCTAGATACCAGATAGCTAACCTTATTTTGCATAAATCCATTTTGAATGGCATTAGTTTTACTTTGCTTTAATTGCTTATTAATAAAGTCGTATATCAGCCATGCTAGTATTTTGCCATTAGCTGGTTTTAGGCTCGCAAGACTATAATTACCTTACTTGCCCAATTTGTGGATTTTGTTTTTGCTTGCTTGTTTTCTAAAGCTTAGCGGTGTAATCTCTTCCTGACACTCTTGATGCTGCTTGGCTGGCGGTCTCAAAATTCTGGGATGCAAGTTATCCAGATCTGTTTAATTTCAGCAACTGTAGATTAATTTTCTCTCCCTAATTATTGCTGTAGAAAGCATCTCACCCTGAAACTGCATCATCTAGCTTTTTCCTGAAGCTTAATACTTTGTGAATACTTTTGGGTTTTTCTGTACTGTTAGTTCTATTAACATGTCAGCCACAAGTGATGCAAACATACAGTTGACTTAAATTCTGTTCTTAATAAAATCTTAAACTCTGGCCATTATTTTTTCTGTATCTGACCAGGAGGTCAGTTATACAGTTTCTTAATCCTGGCTCATAAGTATTGTTGGGAACAGCTTTACATTCCTGCATTATTTTTGTATCTTTCACTGTTCATTTAAACCAAGCAAGTTTATTAACTTTATACATTGCAAATCAGCTGTTCTCAGCTGACTTTTATAATGAACAATTCCCACTGTTTTATTTTTCAGGTTGTCCATAATTGCTTGTTTTACCCAAGGTTTGCTTAGGGTACTGCCACTTTTTTTGTTCTCTTCATTATGAGTAGCTTTGTATCTGAATCCTAAGTTTTCTTAAAATTTTACAGAAGGGGTAAGCAAAAGCAAGATGGTGATGCTTTCTAAATGCTCTTCCAAGAGCTGTGCCATCATATTCTTTTCTATTTTCAGCCTAGGGTTGGTAAATCAATGAATTTTTTGACCATAGCTTATCATGTTTGTTGCCATTTCTTAGTAACTTTTTAAACAGCAATGTGCACAGATATATGCAAACAAAAAGTACTGTTGAAAGTTGGGCTTCATTTAAGATGTTGGTATTTCTGTTTCAGCGTGGAAAGAGTGTGTGTTCAGTGGAGCTGGAGTGGATGCTGAAGGACTTGGTTTCCTGTGCGTAGTTTAGAAAGAATCGTAAGATTGCAACACTTCCCTTGTCAGTGCTTAGAGAAAGTATTTGTGTATATTCCATAGAAAAAATGCAGATTTTATTGACCAAGGAAATTAGTTGGTATGGTCTACCTCGATTCTGCTATAAAGTATGCACTTGTTTTTGGTAAACAAATAGAGTTTGGTTGGAAGTGTATAGGTTAAGGAAAATAGTAATAATTTGTCCTACATATTTTTATGCTATAAATAAGTCTGGAAATATATTTATAATTTGTGAGAAGACATGTCTGTTAGATAATGTAATCAAGTGTTCTGGTAGAACTGAATAGAGATTTTGAGGTAGAAATTGAGTGAATATGGAAATAAGTAGATTGTGTATTTGAGTGTAAGCTTGATAAGCACAATCACTGTATGGTTCTTCTTCCTCACTTGAATAATTGCCTGAGAAGAAGCTGTTCCTGGGGCATCTTAGTAGAAAAGGACATTTGAGGATAAGAAGCTTTTGTCTCATAACCTTCTTATTTTTTCAACTGATACTTAGAAATGCAAAACTGCTTTGGTTTGGTCTTGCTCTTCCTGTACATGAGCATTTTTCTGCTATAAACTAATGTAAATCATGCTAGGTGTAACAATGAAAGAGTATCCATACTGCTGAAAGTTAATCAGATAATACAGAAGATTAACCAGTATCATCTTAGGGTTACTTTTGATTGCAGAAATTGCTCTTTGCCCTTCAAATAAATTGTGCAAATAGACAATGAGTTAATGGAATAAATTAGAAGGTGATTGCTAGTAGATGCCCTTTATTCATCAGAGGAATAGCAGAGCACTGTATATACTAGTTAAGATTTTATTTTTTCAGTTTCTGTGTTAGTTCATATAATTGTTTTGAAAGAACAGGATGAGTCTTGAGTATATGCTCATGAATGGAATAGGTGTATCCAATTATAATCCACTTTTTATTCCTCTTCAACTCCAGGGAACTTTATGTTAAGAGCAGTTAAATCTGGGTCAAATACTAGTTTTGTGTCTGGGAGATCCATACTATTGTCTGATGAAATGGACAAATAGGCTATAAATTCTTTCAAATAATAAAATAAATTACAGGAAACTTACCTGGTTTAACTTTATGTAAATGAAATAGCAGTAAACAATCGCAGAGAAGACTGGATCTACAGTATTGATGTGATAAGTGGATTTCTGAAAACATATTTTAAGTCTTCTCTAGTGTGATGGGAAATTTTCCTTCCTGTAAAATGCTTTGGATTGTGCCTTTAATAAATTAAATCAAGATGTACTGAGAAATTAATTTAAAACAGTGTTGATTCAGAAATAATTAAGTATGGCAACACTTAAATGAACACATTCAAGAATTGTATGTAAATACATTTCACACTTAGGCTTACCTGGTTATTTACATATTATATGCACTACAGCATAATAGTTCTAAATGCCTTTAAATGCAAACTGCTGCTGAGATTTGATTGCTTATTTGCGATAATATTTCACTTGTGTTTGGAAAATAAATTCCTCTGGGGAAATCAATATTTGTCATGTCAGATTCCATACCTTGGTTGGTTGGGGGACAGGGCTGCCTCTGGGGGAGAGCTGATTGTTCATATGCTACTGTATTAGCAAGATCTGTTCGCAGAATAAAGGATTGCTCAGTCCAGATTCATCTATCATCCTGCTCTCTTCTGTCTTTTCCCTGAACATCCTGCACCACGGTGTGTAAATTCTCCATTCTGAACTGGAGAAAATAATAGCTCAGGCTCCTGGCTCCTTGGCTTGTTTCCTGTGTACCCAATAAATGTTTGACTGCATGTGTTTGTGTTCAGTAGGGACAGGAAATACCTGTGTATGGGAAAGATAAAGGGGATTGTAACTAGCTGGAGGAACATGCTTTACTGAGGTTTTTCTCTGACATAGGAAAAAAATGACAAAATGTGTACAGGAGAACTGCCTCTTTTTCCTGTGTCATTGAGTGGGAATAGACATATTTGTGTGCACTGAATGTTAGCAAAGTTAAGTTCCATACTAATAATACGCTCCAATTTGTCTGCAGAATTCTCCCATGAAGTATGATGCTCCAAATAATTCATTATGCATATGTTCCTCTTTTAAATAAGAAGATGTTTTGGAAATTTACCATTTTTTCTCTATGGACATGTAGAAATTTACCCTGCCCAATAAATAACCTCACTCTCCATCTGAGTAGGGTAGGCACAGGCATGATTCCCTCATTGTGCCTTCCAGAAGGTAAATCTGCAAAATTACACTCCCCAAAATTGTGCCCCCATGCACAGACCCACAGGAGATCACCCTGGAGGAATGTGTCTGCTCCCCCCACACCACTTTTGAATTTGTAATCACATTTCAAGAGTGGATTGCTTCAGGGCTGCTTGTAAGGTTATGTGACTGTTTCTTCTAAGATTACTCATCCCCAATTGCTAATTCTGCAGAGTAGTGGCTCTATCAGTAATGCAGAGATCCCCAAAAGATTCTTCCCTGCTTTATCAGTGCAAGCGTCCAGGGCACAGGTGCAGACTGAGAAGCTGTGTCTGAGCAAATTTAGAGATGTAGTATCCTGTATTGTACCTTCTGAAGAGATGCATATCAAAGTGCTGTGTTAAAAGTCATAATCTTGAGTGAAGTAATAATTTAGAGCTGTAGGCATACAGATTAGCTATTGCTATGGCAACCTGTTTACATTCTTCAATTAAAACAATGAGTTACAAAATATCAGTCCCACATCTCAAGGAGTAAGGCTCAAAACTTTGTCCTTTAAAATTCACACATAGGTCAATCACAGCTTGGAACAACTGTGCTGCATCTGAAACTGGATGTTGCTATGTAGTACTTGAGTTTCATTTTCCATTTAACTAAGTACATTAGGAGTGTGTTATATGTAAGCAAAACAATAACAACAACAATCTTCAAGTGTTTTAATCACTTGAAATAATTGTATTCAGGTTGTGTTCAGTTTTGTGGCTGTGGGTTTCTGTGCTTTAGTGCTGTACCAGTGTGATACTGGAAAGTGAACTGTATTATATTGCTCGTTCAAGGGTGATTGAACAAGCCAAAGGGGAGTGTACAGAGAGCGTGTGGATTGCTTGAGGGTAAAAGCTTCACCTGACTCAAATATATAATATATGCTCAAAGTTAGTGAGCATATTTTAATATAAGAATCAATTATCAAGATTCATACTAAATAACCTGGATGATCTTGGGTTAGGTTGTTAGTGAAATTACTTCAGAGAGCACGAGACTAAGAATAAGTTGTTAATACTTACTGTCAAAGAATATATTCCCTTGGAAGTGATCACCTGTTAAACTGCATTGAGCTGTGAAGTTTTACATTTTCAGAGATTTAACTGATAGAGGACACAGAATTATCTGTCTGCAAACTTGCGTGTGTCAATTCATATACACATGTACAAACATCTTGTTTAATCGAATAGTAAAATAGGCTCTAGTTTACCAGTTGCTACTCCAGAGGAAGGTTTTTGCAGTCAGTCATAAGAGGCAAGTTGGGAGAACTTGATTACAAATATATGAAAGGAATTTCCTTCAGTGCAATTGTAAGAACTTTCAGTGAAGGGGCTGTGAATCCTTCCTGTGCTCATCATGCAAGGAAGCAGTGGAAAGAGATTGGAAGAGGATGGGAAAAACAGTCTTCGATGTTTCTAATGATTGCCAATCTGTGGCCAGATGCCTCTAACAAGTTGAGAGAGTAATACTTAACGTAAGAACCTGAAGCCCTGTAAGATATTTGTGGCAGTTTTGGTGGAAACCTAATAATTTTTTTCCTTCTGTGCTCATTCATAATCCTCCTTCTTTCCTACACTGAAGAACTGGTTTCTTGGATGGTTGCAGACTGTCTGTCCTTGGAGTTTCAGATGGCCAAAGTCACAGTTGAAGTGATCTAGTCTTTGTGATAGTTACAGTTTTGTCCCAAGGTTGGAGGCAGCACTTGCAGAGATCCCTTCATCCAACATTTATTAGATCTTCTATACGATCTAGAAAAATAACTATTGCTTCTCTTTGCACCTTTGGCTTGCTGGTCTTCTAATACTGGGATAGAGGGAAATGCAGAGTTTACCTGGTTTATTGCTGGTTGAAGGGAAGATTTTGAAGGTTGGTTTGTTTTGGCCATGTTGTAATTTTGTTTTTTATAATTAATGGTTAAATAATCTGATTTTATACCAGCAATTTGATCCATACCACGGATCAAGTGATAAACTCGAAGTATGTTAAGAACACCATAGTGCTTTTTTATGCAGTGTTTGTGTGCTTGTGTATTTGTTGCTGTTTGCTGAAATTTGGTTTCTTGGCAAGTAAGTAATCTTCAATATAGAGGAAAAATAAAAAAGCTTTCTATCAGTGTTTTTCTCCTCTTTCTTTTTTCTAAAAGCTCATGAAGTGAGGACTGCATGTTTATTTTATTAATTTTAGTTTGGGGTTTTGGTTTGTTGTGGGTTTGGTTTTTTGTTTGTGGTTTGTTTTGGGGTTTTTTTTGTAGAAAATGTTACATTATTTAAAACACATGATTTCTGGATAAATTTTTACCTTTTCAGGATACCAGACTTTAGGTTCCCAGCTACATTTGCCTTTCTTCACATGACCAGATATTATGTCACCCTGTAATTCAGTACATTCTAACCGTTTTCAAACAAACCTTTTCTAAATTAGCGAAAGAAAATTAGAAAATTTCCAGGGAAATCCCTTGCTAGATAGCACATCTGTCAGTGCGTTTCAAGCTGGAGTAATTTTCATCAGCTTCCATCAGCAGTTTTGTTCAAAACTCAAATAAAATGTTTGCTGAAGGCAAATACAATTATTTTAGGGCATATCTCAAACTACCAAATATTTTACTGTTGAAACTGTAATGTCCCAACTTGTATCAACAATGACCTAGTTAAATTAAAAACTAAAAGAAGTAACTGAAATGATACACAATAGTGTGGAAACCTCTGGAGGCATTCTGTAAGGGAAGTGAAATAGCAGTGACTACCCTTTCAAGTACTGATAATATGCAGAGATGTTTGTCTTCATCAGTAGCTGAAAATGTGGCATATCACTATGTAAATTTGATTTTAGTCCTAATTAAATATTTAAAAGATGTTGGCTTTCTGTTGCCCTTTTAAGAAGATGGAATATTCTAGGTACAACATATTCTGGCTTTATTACTATAAAAATTGTTATAAATATGTAAGATCTGTTGACTAAGTATAGTGAATGCTGCTGATTTGAACAAATAATGGCTTCTAAGTACTCTCTGAAGACAGATGCTTTAGCTGATTTAGCAGATACTTTAATAGATTTCATTTATCTGGATGATATTTAAGATGATTGATAATTTTACACCAATAAAATTAGTTAATGGGGAATTTCTTAAGATTTTGTACAATTAAACTCCGGGAAACCTACTGTATTTTTTCAAATGATCAGTAAATATGTGATCCCCTTGCAAATTGTTTAACATAGAAAGATTTAATTTTAGCTTGAATGCGTTATGCTATTTTAGCACTTATGTTCTCAGAAATCCTAGAGTCTGCTGTCGGGTCAGAGGGCAGGACTGTGTTTAGGGGCCTTCCTGTAGGAGTTGTGCTGCCTGAGGGCTGTCACAAAGGTATCCATTGCCTTGAGAGCGTGTATATGCAGTCTAGGGAAGGAGGTGGTTTCCTAAGGCCAGCCATCACTTGCCTCTACAAGTTGCAAAGGGGCTTTTTTTGGAAGACGAAGGCAGCACTGGAGAGTTTCCTGGGGAGATGCTACTCCTTGATTCCCATGCTGACTTCTAGTTTAATTTCTGCCTGATGTTTTTTCACAGGAATTAGCAAACATGTCTATTGTTGAGAATTAAAATTTAATGCCTTTTGATAAAACTTGAGAGGACATTCCCCCAGTATATCTTCCCTTCCCAATTCTCTTATGCTAATGCGTAGTAAGTGTTAACAGAAGTAGCACTTGGACCAGTTCAAGCAATTGTATAGAAACTTCAGTAGAAGCCCTGCTGAATTCACCAAGCCTAGGCAAGCTTGGTATTTTATTTTTCTAATGCAATTTTTTCATCCACGCTTTGCTCATTACCACTTGTGGATGGAAATCAGAGATGCACAATGAGATCATAATTCATTCTTTGTATATAAACGTTACGTGTACAACCCACACGCAGAGAAGGTTATTAAGAATGCAGGAGCAAGCAGTTGAGGGAAAAGGGTGTTAACATTAAGGCTGGCATTGCAACCTAAATTCGTTTTCTCTTCTGCATTATAATGAAGTCTTTAATGCTAAGAACACATAATACTTTTACATAAGATTTCTTCCTTACTCAGTACACAAGATGGACAGTGTTCAATTAACAAGCAGCTATTCAAGATGTTGTTTTATCCTTAGTGTTTGATGTGTGGCCCTAAGCCTTTTTCACAAAGATCGTTCAGACTCTGCTCAGAAGTCAGAATTATTAATTTCCTCATAAGCTTTTCTGTGCTGCTCATCACTACTGTATCCAAGTGCTTCACACATTTTAAATTAAATTTATCTCCACAAAACTCCAGTGAGGGATGCAGGATAATCTCTATTTTACAGATGAGGAACTGACAGAGATTAAGGTAAAAAAAAAATCACCAAATTTAGATGCACGTTTTAAGACATAAGATTGGATTTTTAGAGCCCTTCAGATCATATAGTATGTACTGTGCTCAGCAAGCTGCGCTTGCTACTTCAGCTCAGGTGTATCTTCCTTGTCTCTAGGTATTTTCAACAGCATCTCAAGTGTGTAAACTGAAAATTTACATGGTACTATTGATTGCTGAGGGAAAGTTTGTGTATGATACCTTGTGTAGTATCACACAGGAGCTCTGAGCTTTCTCTGAAAGAGGCAAAACTTCATTGAATCGCCTGCAGAGAAGAGGCAGTGGGTCGTGCTGAAAACTCTTATGTCTGATTTTATTATTAAAGACTGTTTCTTAACACTTGCACATAAATTGCCATTATACAAGCTATCTGAATTCTCTTCCTTGTCAATATGATTGTTTGATTTTTACAAGGGAGAAGGATTAATTTGGAATATTGAAATTCGTGATCAAGTTAATTTGGTGAATGAATATTAACTGTAAAACCATATTGCCGAAAAGGCAGTACCATCTTTTCTATAATAAATATTAAGAGGATCTTTCCAAATGTGCTTTCATTTATTTTCATACTATGTTTGAATTTCTTTCCTCTATGAAGACTTTCTAAATACCAGAGGATTCATGAGTGAGTCTAGCAAAACAGTATGCCTCTTTTTAGGAAAACCTTAATTGGTGATTGTAATGTCTTATGTCCATGGTTTTTGTAGCAAGTACTTTTAGATGTACCTGATTTTACTTGTATTTTCTCCACTGGCAGTTTATTTTATGGTAGTACTTCTTGAGGTTTGCTGGCTGCTAAAGGAGTAGCATAGATAATCCAAGATAACATCTGAATTCCTCGTAGTCCTTTAAAACCAGCAGTATGGATTTGAACCGAGGCCTAAATATAGTGATTGCTCAGTCTTTCTGTTAATTTTGGAAAACTTTAATTTGATTAGATTGAAAAGAGATTTTACCATATCCTTTTCTGGCACTTTGTGCTCTCCTAAGTCTATCTGTGCTTTCTTTTCTTATCTTATCCATAGCATGGATATTTCTGTATGCTTTTTCGAAAGCTCTTTGAAACCCTTAGCTGACGATGATCAGGGAAGTGATATGCTTCTTGTGTTCAGTGTGGCTCTACCTATCAGAACAGTGTTTATGTATGTTATAATTGCCTAGCTACTTAGAGAAGCCAGTTTCTTTAAACGCCTCTTTAGTGTAGCCTACATCTAGCATTTTATTAGACTTCATTTCTTATATTGTGCCAAGTGCCCAACTTTTGTGGCACTGGAAGGCTATGCTACGTGTAGAAAGTTGGGAGGTTTTGTCCTGGCTATGGAATGTACTTACATCAGCCAACACATCTCTTGTAACAACAAGAGAAAGTTAGTTTTTTCGGTCAAAGTGTCTTTCCTTTCTTGTTGTAACTGTTTGCAGGCTGCTTAGAGCCAACTATTCTCAGAGCTTTATGGTGTTGCTGTGGCACTACATACGAACAAGTGCTTACTATTGAGGGGAAAATACAAGTTAGTGAGAACTTTGCTTGACTAAGTGTAATTACCTACTGGGTACTTTGTATTGTACATAAGTATCATATAAATGACCATTAAAATAATAAAGACCAGGTAAATTACATCCATTATTTAAGAGGTGCAATGATAGTCCAAAGTTTTCATTAGAAATATGCAATTTATGCCCACCTTCTGTAAAATATTTGATACTGGTAGTCAAGCAGCCAGGGCTGTAAATGGAGGGCTGTGGAACTGAGCTAGCACTCAGATTTATGAGTTATCTGTCCAGTGGAAGCCAGTACAGTCTGAGGAATTCACAAATAAATCAGAGGTTCAGCTCTGACAAATGCCAGCCAAATTTTTGAACCTACAGAGGGATCTCCAGTTGAGTTCTGTGCCACTTTGCCATGCTTCAGCCTAAACATTCATCCTGCAGATAGTAGATTAAGATTTAATCAAGTCTGTAGTTTTCTAATTACTCATGAATATCTTATTAGAAGGTCTTGCTGGCAAGGAACTCCAAAGCACTTTCAGTAGATTATACATAAATTTGTTCCAGAATTAGTTGCAGAACAGTCATGTGGCACCCAATTCTTGTTTAAAATGTTATCAGGTTTACTGACAAATGAGAATATAATACTGTCTCAGTTATTCCAATATTCCAATTCACCATGTGACCATAAATGTGTGTTTTTATCTTGAAAAGTTAAAAACACTAAAAACACTTTTATTGATGTCTGAAGTCAGAGCTGCAAAGGAAGCCACAAATACAGCAAAAAAAATACAAAATTATTTGCTTGGTTTGTGGCTTGATTATGTGACTTGTGCGATTCTGTATGGTGAGACTAGGTCAAAAAATAATCATATAGACTGTTGTCTAAAAGGAAGAAAAATCAGGAATAGTTGATCACAATGCATATTTTTCAGGATATTTGCCAACCATGAAGTAAAAAGCAAGTTAGAGACTGATGTGCATGTGCAGTTAAATGTTATAATTAGTACAGGCTATGACATGCTTATGATGTAAGACCATTAAAATAATACACTTGCAGAAATTGTGTGCTTAAAAATTTTCCCATGTTTAAAGAAACACTTTGATCAGTCCTTAATCTTTCGCCAAAGATGATGCTGGTTTGATACTGAGAGTTTTTCTACCTTTCCAAAATTTGCTTATTCTTTTAATGGACTTGCAGCCCAGTTATCATCCAACATGGCCTTGTTGACCCAGTATCTCCTACTGCACTGTGCAGAAATGCCAAAAATTGCGATCGCTGCTCCAGGTATTTTTTATAAGGATAGGGAAGCAGCCAGAAATCAGGGAAGTTATTTGCCTTTTTGTGAACATGTTGCCAAGTATAGAGAGAGCGTTTGTGGAAAATCAGAGAGAAAATATGTGCAGAGGGCAAGTTAAGCCTAGAAAACTATAAGCCCTCTTTTTCTCAGATCCTTTGCTCATGACTGCCTTTCTTCAAACAGTTAACTGAAGTGTACGCTCTGTATTTTTTGAAAGATTTGCAAACCATTTTGTGGCTTTACAACTGTTTTCTCAGCTTTCTCACCACCATTGTCTGAATGCGCTTTGCAGTTCCACTGGTTTAAAGGAACCAGAAAGAGTAAAATTCATGCACGCTTACATTTTGCCAGTGACTACTCTATAAACACTTGAAAATCTAAAAATAATTAGGAATTAGAATAGCACTTCATATTTTAATTGTCCAGTTTATAATTAGGTGTGTATGTCTACTGTGGTGGGTATATAAATAGACTCTAAAGTTGTAACAGCCCATTTTTGAGCAGTGGGCTTGACCTGTTTATCATGATGGGAGTGTCGTCATCTTCCCAGTTGTTGCTCGGCAGCAGCACATGTCTGCCTTCTGGGCTGGCAACTCATCACATGCAGAAGACTCAGTTAACCACAGCGTGCTGCACATCAGCTGCTTGGGACAGTCTTTGGGCCATGGGAGAAGGCTCTCATTCTTGTGAGGGAAGGAAAAGAGGCATGGGAAAGATGGGGACATAAATCCTTTAAAACAAGGCTTCATTGCCCATGGTACAACCTGGTTTAAATGGCTTTATTTTGGAGAACGTGCACATATATGAGGTGGAAAAATGAAAGCTAATGGGATGTCCTAAAGATTCCAACATCTAGCATTAGAATTAAATGCATGGTACATAAATGTAAAGAACCCACTATCTAGTATTATTAGTTATATGAATGTAAATCTGACAATAAATTTTCGTTAAATGACTCTCTTAATCTATATGCCTGAGGAATTATTAGGTAAAGTACAGTGTCTGCATTTTCTCTAAGTTTTTGTTACATTTATTAATTCAGCAAGATAAAAAGCATGTAGAGACACTGGGGTATTGCAGGAATTGCTCCAAATATAACATTCATAGGCGAACCCATGGTATAATATTAATAAATTGCATCCAGAATGAAATTAAGTATGATAACAATAATTCCAGACTACTTGTTACTATTTCTGTCTTATTTTTCTTTATATGGGCAAAAAGTATGGTCAGGAGTCACATTGTGTGTAGCTTTTTCTTTTCCCTTGGAGTTTCCAGAAAGCTCAACTGGTTCAGTCTTTCTATTGATAATTTCTTTTTAGTAAGGCTAGATTAACACTGCAGTCCTTTAATGTGGTTCCATCTGAAGAATGCAAAACTTTCTGCATCTTTCAGTTTCTCTGGTGCGAAGTATCAAAAACTTTAAAGAACAGAAGAACAAAATACAGAAAATCAATCTTTAGAAGTATGTGCTGAATCAATAAGGCTTTTTTCGGTTTTTTTTGAAGTGATGTAAGTGGTTTGTCAGTGACATAAATTACATCTGGGCTGTGTCTGGGAACTCACTATGGAACATTACTTGCTCATGGTATGCTTATTTTTGTTTGGAGTTTACTAATCCCATGCTGTCCCCGAGTGTATGACCCATCCTTTTACCATAGAACATCCTGAGTACTCTCCTTCTGACTCTGCTTTTGTTTATACCATCCATGAATTTTGGAAAGAGCCATTTCTCTCTTTACCTTGTGGACTTTACTTCTTGAATTTTTCACTTAGTTCCCTGCACCTTTTCTTCTGCAACTCTATTTGCCCCATCTCTTCTGTCCAATACTACAGATGCCCAAATTGCGTTCACTCAAAGGAAATAGGAAGCCACTTCAGGTGAAGGTTTAGTCTTGGTGTCTATTTCTAAAGCCTATAAAGTGACTTTATGTTGTGCTATATAAGTAATAAATAAGAATGCTAAAACACGACAGCTTTTTCTTCTCTCTGCATTTTTAAAATCACCTTTTTCCAGTGAAAGATATAGCAAAAGAAAATTTCTACTTGTTCCATCGTCAGCTCTTTTAGTTTGTAGCCTCAAAAGAAATGAGCTTAAGCTCAAGTGTTTCAATCTGCAGTGTGCTAGTCTCTATAGCGACCTTCCTCCCCCATCTCTCCCTTCACTAGGGTAGTTTTCCTTACTCAACGAATGTCACAATCTTTTATTGTTTCTCCAACATGTAATGTAGCCCTAGGTAGCCACCCTAGAAAAAGGATTTTCACAGTATAATTTCTGCCATTTACTTCATACTGCATAACATTTTCCTAAATTTTTCCTTTTCTGCCTTTGACCTTTCTGCTTTAAAAATGGCATGATTGATATTAATATTTTTCCCTGGTAAAAATGTATTTTACCTTGATCTTAGTGTTGGTAATACATTATTCTGTGTTCCTTCTTAATAAAAGCCGTTGGTTGTTTCATTACTCACTGTAGTTATTACAACACCAAAAGTCTCGTTCATCAGAATGACTTGCAGAGGCAAAACCAAACCCCCGATTTCTCCATGCATCAGGATAATAGCTGTGGTGGATTCAAGTTATTAAACTGTGTTTAAAATATAATGTGTGCTTGGTTTGTTTTATCAAGGAGATAAACACTAAGGGAAGACATGAATTTTTTTTTTATTGCGTAGGTATGCTTATACATCTTTTATTTTAAGTAGAAGTCAATGAGGAGGCAAACCTATTGATTGTTTTCCATTTCATAAAGTATTTTCCTTAAAATCACTGGTGTAGAGCATGGATTTTGAAAAGCTAGTAGTTCTCATGTCATCTTCTTGGATGATTAATGGAACAAGGAATCAATAATCTTGGGTAATCTCTGCTAAGGAGAGAATGTGGGTACACGTGTCGCGCAGAGTGTGAAGCTCTAGATGAAGTCTTGGAATTGGGATTCTGTTTGAAAGGTATCTTCTGTAGTATTGCACTGTGTTAAGTTTGTGCTTATGTATTCTGCCATGAAGCAGTCATAAACCAACTGCAAGACAAGGCAAGATTGGGATTTTTATTTCATGTTAGTGAAGTTTCAGGTGTAGCTAAATTGTCAAACTAGCAAAAAAAAACCCCAACCAAAAACCAACCCCAAAAAAACCTGACTCAAAAGAATGTGATATTTGGAAACAAGTCCTACTCTGTGGAAAAAGTTGAGCTGTTACCTGAGCACACCTCTGTGCTCAATTCAAACAAAATTGTGCTATGCAAACAAAGAGCTTGTGCTGCTAGAATTATCTCGGCATGGTTAAATGATACATGAGTCATCTCCTCTAGTGAACACAGTATACACATGGACAGTTGAAGGATGTAGTGCATGTTTTGTACTTTCATGATTCTCTTAAGCTTCCATTTTTCTTTAAATATAATGGATTACACAGTTCTTGTGCCTCTACAAACCTTTTCATTTATTGTGTCTAACTTTACCTGAATTATAACAAAAAAACAAGTTGGCCTAATTTGTATTCCAAAACGCTTGCTATAGAAGTGAGTTTGACAACTACTTCTGCATCATTTAGAAATGTTTATGCCCTCCACATGTATTATGGATAGTATATTGCTTTTGATACCCAGCTTGATTCTGCATTTGTTGTCAATGTTGTGGTTGCTTTACAGTGTTGTTACAGAACTGCTCACTTCCCTTAAAGTGTCTGTGTTGTCTTTGGTCAATAAAGACTTGGGTGTCTGGAGGTTTTTGAGGGTTGTGGGGGTTCTTGTTTTGGGGTGGTTTTGGGGTTTTTTTGGGGTGTGGGGTTGCTTTGCTTTGCTTTTTAAAAGACTGTAAAAGTCGTGACAATGACAGAGCAGAAACAGGACAGACTTACACAAGTCTTTTTTTTATAAGAAAAATAAATAAAAAGGCAAAAAGAACCAAGATGGATGAAGAGTTAAAGGAGGCAGCAGGAGGATGCTTGTGAGGCTCACCTTAAAACTTAGCTTGCCTTTACTGGCATTTAGAACAGATCTGAGTCTTGCTTTATTGCAGGGGCTGTAAATTCAGATCCCAGTACAACTAGTGTAGGCTAGCACTGTATTTGACCCCAGCTTTTAGATTGGTTAACAGTATTTTGCTTGCATATTATTAATCTTCTATTTAAAAACTAATATGTGAGGTCTGGACTGGCTGTGCAGAGGGATGAAGATGTGCTTCAACTCACTGGTGGTGGACAGAGTGGGGAAAACGAAAGACCAAGCATTGATGTATCAGCATTGTTTTAGTCACAAATCCAAAACATGGCACAATACAGGTTACTGTGAAGAAAGTTCACCCCATCCCTCTCAGACTCCCTTCTCTTGGATGTTGTCTGTTTTCTGTAAGGACCTACTCATCAGGCCCTGCTCAGGTTCCTGCTCGTGGTGCTATTCATGTTAACTGAGGCAAGTTCTGCACAGGGTTGGGTGCTGCTTGGTCAGCTTAGGCATGTTCTTGGGTCCATTGGTGTAACCCCAGAACTGCAAAGGAGCAGTAGGAGAAAGGGCTGGAGGGGCTGGGAAACACTACTGCAGCCTGGGTGAAAGCAGACAGAGCTGCAGGGGAAGGCAGGCGAAGGGATGCAAATGGATGGCCCTTAGCATCAAACACGTTAAGGTGCCTAGACCACAGTCTATTTTAATTTTAAGTGTAGATAATTTAGCTTGATTGACCATGCTAAGAAAATGGCAATACATTTAAACAGTAATAATTTGGATGTTTTCTTCACTGCTAGATTAAGCAGGGGGAAGCCACGTGTAGTGGATTCAACTCCATCATAATCTGTGTATGACGTGAGAAATCAGTCCTTGTCAACACTGCCAGGATTGGTTGCATGCATCACATTTAATGGGCTTTCTGTTCAGTAGCTTCTGTGGGTGGTGAAAGTGGAAAATAATCCACACAAGCTTTTCTCTTCAGCCCCATGTAGAGCATTAAATACCATTCCCATGGAGAGAATCTAGGCTATACCTGTCAAAGATGCTTGAGCACCTCTTCTAGTTTTGTAATTCTTCTTGGCTTTTTCAGAACAGAAATAGCAGCAGCATGCTATATTTTTGCTCACTGAGAGGGAGAGAGGTTTTTTTTAATTAGAGGCCGTTTTCTGAACCTGGAAGAACTCTAAGCACGTAGTTAATTCTTATACAAGGGTGGGAGTGTAGGATGCTGAGAGATAAAGGTGCTCTAGCAACAGAGGGCTAGTAGAAAAATGATTTTAAATTAAAACTATTTCTTTTTGTTAGTGTTTTTAAGTATTCTTTGATCAAGATGGCAAATCCTGGCTGCTAGGAACAAGGATGTTCCTTGCTATGTGCTTGGGTTAAATAAGTAACGTTCTGAATTGTGTGGATTTTATTCTCACAAAGTGGGGGTGAGGGGAGGGAATGAACGAAAAAATAATAAAGCACAAAGAGAGGGAAGATGGCATGCAGGGCAGTTCTTCATCATACTTTACCTCTTGAACATGGTGCAGAATTCAGATGTCTAAGTAGGAATACACTTTCTGCATAATCCAGCCTTTTGGAGGGAAAAATCACAAATATGCATTTAAGGATGTAGCTTTGGAAGATAAAGGGCAGTTTAGAAAATGCAGTGGAAAAATCTGAAGCTAGCCATAAGCATAATTTACTGGAGTGTTCCTTTAACTACTGTGTGTGTGACACAAGATGTCTTGTGTTGCTGAATTTAAGGGGGAAAAAAAAAAATTGTAGTCCTTAAAAATACCCAAACCGATGCAAAACCAAACCCCAAACTAGGTTGGTTTCATTTTGCCATACGAATTTGCTGTGTTTTTACACTAAAATTGAGTAGTAGAATCAGGAGTGTCAAAATTAATGAGCAGGTGATATTAATAATGGAAAATGACAAACTTTGAGAAACCTCCTTGGATTGTTTCTAAAATACTCATTTATATTAGCACAGAGACATAATGTTATTGTAATTGGTTTTCTTTAATATGCACAGTTTAACTTAGCAGCCCATTTCTCATTCTCTCGTGTTCCAACCAGGTTGGTAGTGTTCCTAGAACGGGTGCTCATTGACTCCTCAGCAAAAGCCTTGAGCTTGGTTCCCAGTGGGTGGTAATCTCTATACCTTGTCATTAAGGACAAGTAATTGTATGATAAAATAAAAGGGCATTTTGAAGTACCAGCACCATCTCAATTAAGCATCCATCAGAGAGGCCCATGGAGGCAGGAAGACAGCCTTACTGCCGTTGCTTCGTATGGTCGGTACAGCGACAGTAAGATCCAAAGGTGTTCCATGTTTTGGTCTCTGGCTCTAGAGATGACATGTGACAATCAGACACCTATCTTGATGTCCTAAAGGTCTGTCTTTAACTGAACCGCATCTTCTGTTTGGAGGTCTCCCTGTGTAATTCATACTAGAGATATTCTATAGGTTTTGCTGGTTAAAAAAATTGAGTGGGAAAAACACCAAACTCTAACCCTCAAAATGAAGTAAATTTCAAGAGCTGAGACCTGTGTTAATAGTTCCTCTAAAAAAAATACAGTAAATATGAGTAGTATTTATATAGGGAAATGCAGTGTGCTGTTATTAAGATTTTACAAAACTGTAATAACATTTGAAAATATTTCAGTGTACGTCAACAATTTTCTTAATGTTAAGGCTCTTATTTTTCAGGTTGTGATGTAGACTGTAGTATCTTTTTGTATGGGTTACACAGATTTGAGATGTGTTGTGGCTGTAAAATTAGTCTGCTTGCTATGTTAGCCTCTAATACTGCATTCCCACCTACAACTGCAGCAACACAGCTTGAAGGAAATTTAATTAGGAAAATGAGGCAGATGAAATAGGCAATGTAATGTATACATGCAATATGAAGAAGAGTAAATACACTTTTCATCTGAATAGTCAGAATAGAAACTGTGTTAAACTGGGCTGAAATTTTCTTTTATCAGAAATGGATTTCTTTCATTTTCTAACATTGCTGTGTAATTGTCCTCCTTATTACTGGGATTAGAAAGGCTACTATCATTAAAGAAGAAACATCTTTCACCAATTATATTTAGTTTCTGTTTTAGTTGGCAATGACCTCCTCATTATGTGAAAAATGGAAATCCCTAGAGGAGCAGACTTGGTGAGATTCCAATCAGCTGGGAAACCTTGTGCACACACTGCTTGCATCTCATGACCCACATGCATGCACCTGTACTGTATTGATTTCTGCTTGTTTACAGGCCATTCAAGTAAGAATGGTAGAATTCAGATGACTGAAAACTTACTCTACTGGTAGCAGTTTCCTGCCTCCTGCCCTATGGAATATTCCAGCCTTGCTGCAGTGTGTTGCTGTGCAGCCACACATTTTTCAAGTGTACCCATAACTCATTTCCCTAATGGATTTTTTAGCATTTGTGGTGTTTCTCTGCACAGATAATCATGCTTTACAGAAAAACAGAGGATCACTAGGGCAGAAAACAGATTAAGTAATATATAATAGATCGTGAACAACTAAGGAAAAAAAACCCAGCAATCCCATAACCCTCTTTCAGAACTGGAGGGAACAACCCTGGGACATCTGCAGCATGACATAGTGCAACCAGTACAACTGACATGCTTGTTTGTGACACATACTATATTTCCTTAGTCTGAAACAAGAGATAGAAATACATTATTCATCTATATTACTATATATTAAGCAAATAGAAAAAAGTTTTAATAGGTGCATTAATGCTACAAATGAGGTTTTAAAGTGTTCTAATAATTCTGGGTCACCCAACTGGTCTGTAACCTTCAAACTGTCATTAGGGAGGTGTGATCCATTCTGGACACTTCTTAGCAAGTTGTTGTTCTGATACCGATAGCAGATGTATTTTTTTTTTTCCCCAGTACAAATAAGGATTAATTCTAAATCCTCAGAGTTAAAGCAAGAGAAATTTTATTGCATGGATGGTAGCATGGTGGAATTTTTAGATTTGTGGAATAATATTTAGATATTTAAGCTAGGTGAGAAGATCTTCATCTTGGTTTTCTTGTTCAGACAAAAATGTTCTTTTCATTGAGTATCGACACTCTGTCTGTCCCATGTGTGCTCCCTGCAGTGATATTTTGACTTAGCAAAGCTTTTACCTCAGAGGATACCCTTGCCCTTAACATGAAGCCCTAAACACAGCTATAACCTTGGTTCTCGTAATAATCAATATTTGTTCCATTCTGCGACTTGAAGAATTTTGCAATATACATTTCAGGTTGGGTTTTGGTTATGTTTAACAGTGAGTTTCAGAGTTGTTGTTAGACTGCCAAGATCCACAGAAGCCCCTAGTTAATTGCAGATTGATGACTACAATTGGAAAAGCACCCGCTCATCCATTTCCAGCTTGCCTGGAGTCTCAGTTGTTGAAGCATGGAATCCACACCTTATTTCCACTGTTGTCAACCTTATCCTGCTGTTGTTTATTGTTTTTTTGCTTATGGCAGCAAACAGCCAGAGGATTTCTCCTGATGATTACCAAAATCTCAGGTTCTCTGCCTCCTTAAATGGAATTTCAAAGCATCAGTTTTTTGAAATCAGCATCTGTTATTTTAAAGCTTTGGTTCTGTGTTTAAGTCTATTCTCTGTGTCTGGACAGTTTTCATTATCAGTAGCCTGGAAAATGGAGTAAGAAATGATCAGCAGTACTTGTATTTCTGTCCATATTCTTGCAGTTAAGGGTGTGGTGCTACATTTGATTTTCTAGATACTGCAGGTAGTAGCTTACAGTTTCATCATGGGGTTGTAGTGCTGGCTGTTTTGTGTGTGTTGCTCCTTTTTCAGACACATTTCCTTCATTGGGAAGAGAACAAAGTCTCCCTGTTGTACCATGTGAAAATATTCTGGTGTGTTTTAATCAGAATGAGAAACCCCCACCTGTGGGGGGGGGCTGGTGCTGATGGACTGTTTAAGTGAAATGAGGAAGATTGGTTGAAGTTCCTAATAATTACTCTCTTCAGACATCAGCACAAGATAGCAGGTGTTTCCTCTGCTAAGTGATTCTTCCAGTAGCTTAAGGGATTTGATTTTTGTATGCTGTCAAGTTTCAGGTTTAATATACGGTAAAGTATGTGTCTTCTCAGACACTTAATCTACTGTTGACTTTATGGGAAAAAATATAATTATAGAACCTTTAAAGATCTTTGAAGCAGGGATGGTTAAAACCTCCACTCTTTCATGGTATGTTCAAGCATTTCCTTTAATCTGTGATTTTCAAAAAATAAAACAAGACATGGTGCCTGCTTAGAGAATGTTTATTACTTTGATCGTGTAGTCACCTGATTGGTTACTATATCTTATACAAAGTTTTATGTATGTTTTTCTGGTGTGAAGCCTGACTAGATGCATCTGCTGCTATCCTTAATTTAATTAAGTTCTTTTGTGACATCAGAGAGCTGAAAAAGATAGAACTTTCTTCAAAGAGCAAGTGTGTCTGCACTTAGAGGGGGTTGTTACATGTACTTTTTGTTGGAGCAGATTACAGAAATGGGAGCTTAAATTAGAAGAAATCTTTTAGATTACGAACCAATTTTCGGTCTTGCTAAACACAATAGGCTTGCAAGAAAAGATCTGCAGCAAGAGATCCTATGTGACTCTAACAGTATCTTTCTCCATCTGATACAACTTATTAAAATGAATTTTTTTTATTAGTCACTTGGTTCAAGCAAGGTAATGGCAAAATATTTTCGATGTATCTGAAGTATTGTGTCATGTGAAATTCTGCATTGCTTGATATTTTACCCTGCAGCACCTCGGATATTTCTGATTGAATTAAATACTTTAAATACTCTAGGGCTTAAAGGCCTAAAATAGACACTGTTAGGATTGTGCCATAGATATTTAAGAAGGATTTTCATCCTCAACAGAAGGAGAGAAAATTTTAATGAATGAAAGTAGAAATCTTCGTCTTTCTTTGAGAGACATAAAATGTTGCATAGAAGTATTGATCATTTTCACATTTCAGTTGCTCAAAGTAGAAAGCATGGATGGAAAACTACCAAGTATACATTCCTTAATTTCTCAGTATTCAATTGAGGTGCTTAGTGGAGAGATTGATTTAGAAACTGTGCTTTCTTTATTTCGTCGCTCCTGTGTGCATTGGTTTGCACTGTGGCAAAGGACATGGGGAAATAGTATTTGTGTGCTTCTCCAGGCACACTTGACTCAGATGCAAAACAAATGAAAAGTGGAGGGACAAGTTACATTTCTTTGTCTAGAATTTTGTTGGCCTATCAGGATGATGAGAAAAGGATTGAAGAAATGATATATAACATTTTTGGTCTCAAAAGAAGCCGTTTTCACCATCCCTTCAAAGAAGTGATACTTTTAGGAGAGCCTTACCAACCTCTCCAATGGACCAATGCCTCGCTGAGTCCAGGAGGCATTTTTCTTTCAGGAGCTGCCTGGGCAATTTCATTGTCTTGTTCCTGTTATTTGTAAAGGCAAAGTCGTTCCCTTAACTATCTTAACTATTGTCTCTTTCAGAGCCTGAAGATTAACATTTATCATGCTGAGATTCGGGCAGCACCTCATCAAGCCCTCCACAGTCTTCCTGAAGACTGAGCTCTCCTTTGCCCTCGTGAACCGGAGGCCGGTGGTCCCAGGACGTATCCTTTTGAGCAGTGCCTCAGCAATGAGCTCCTGCGCTCTTAGGAAAAGCTGGAAGAGCTCGGTGTGTATCAAAGGCCAGGTAGGATGCTACGTGAGTT
This sequence comes from Porphyrio hochstetteri, assembly GCA_020800305.1. NCBI lineage: Eukaryota > Metazoa > Chordata > Aves > Gruiformes > Rallidae > Porphyrio > Porphyrio hochstetteri. Next base: position 9,345,328 of record CM036916.1, on the reverse strand, counting down.
TAGTCTGGAACCAGGTGGGGGAACATAATATGCTTGATCAGTGTTGTAGAACTGCCGAAAACAGTTGCTAAGCAACTGTGACCTTAGAGGTGAGTCTCTATTGACCTTTTCACCACAGAAGATGTATAAACAACCAGGTGCTACGAAAAGCGTTTAAAAGTGTATCTGAGGTGGTACTGTTTAAATTTCATTTTATGCTAAATAACACATCCTGCTTCCCTTTTAATAATGTCACTTATTTTTAGATGTGGTAACTTCTTTATGGAGGATTTTCAACTTCTGGCTAAATGTACACAATTTGTCAAATGGCAGGAGAATCCTGTATGAAGACACTTTTTTGGGGGGTGGGGGGGATGACAGATTGCTTTGATTAATTTGGGTAGGAATAGATTAAATAAACCATCTGTATCGCGTGCACATTTCCTGAGGTAAAAAATGAAGCCCTGTATTGTAAGTAAAATTCTCACTTTAGAAACTGCACGGGAACTTGATTCTGCAAGGTGCCATATGCACCTATTTCGTGTATTTGGTAGTATGGTGTTTGACTTTCCAGTCAAAACTCTGTTGCTGTGCAACTTGTGCTGATTTCAGAGGCTGGAAGTGGAACATTCAGAAATATTCAAAACTAATCATTTCCATAGAGGTTTTAGTAGGACTCAGGGAATGGCTGGATGTGTTTTGGGAAAAGGCGGCAGCTATCTGGAGTTTATTGAAAGCTTTCTTGTTCTCCTGGAGTTTTTTGTTGTTTCTTTCACAATTTAAGGTATAGTTTAAAATTTAGTAACCTTTAATACGTTGTTTTTAAACCCATAAATATGTTGCTTCTGAAATACGGAATCTTCCTCTCCTATCACGTCTGCAGATTATAATTGTTCCAATATAGCACTTTTCTCTATACTTGCTTGGAGTGGTGTCTCTACCAGAAGTAATAAATAAAATGCATGGCAAAAACACACAAAGACTATAGAAACTGCAAAGGTGTTACTATTTCATCAGTGTATTTTAGTAAATTAAATGAACAGTTCTTCTCAACTTCAAGTTTCTGAAGTATCTGATGTAAATGAATGATTTGCAGACTTTTCATAAGATCAGTTAGCGTTTTCAAAGCTATCTAAAGACAGTATCACAGCAGTCACTGAGATGCAGAGCCTCTCAATGTCTATGTGCATCATCCAGATCAGAGAGTAAATAAGATGTTGTCAGTATTGTGTGTGCGTGGAAGTTTTAAAAACAGTAGTTAATGATTTTTTCCATTAATCAGTTCAGTGAACTATTACACCCATTGTTCAAAATAAAGAAGAGTTGTTTCAGGTGAAGGACGCTTGTTTTAAAGTTTTGTGAGCACCTAGTAGTGACAATTTAAGCAGCCTATAAAACTTAATTATTACAAGCTTCTTTCCTTCTTAAATAATTAAAGATTATAAACTCTAGTAGTATAGTTATTGCTGACTGTTTGGCAGATACATTTATTTGCTCAGGATTAGCTTTGTTATCCCATAATGAGTATTGCAGCATATTTTATGGTGTCACATTGTTTTAATAGCTTATGTATTGTAATATATAATGTAGTCTTTGTTTCTCCATTGAATAAATGTTCAGGTAATAAAACCCCAACCCTTTCCCTTTCTCATTACAATAAGAAAAAATTAGAAAAGATCTTGATGCAAAGGCTGGAATACAGTATGTAAAATAGAGCAATTTGCAGTTGTAAGCCTTTAAAATGCCTGTATAATGCAGCATTCATCTCGAGACCTGGCAGTAACAAGTGTATTTTCTTTGTTTTATGGCAATAATTTTATCTGCCTTGTCTTTGGCACACTTGTGACATTCCTTTTCTTTTCTTTTTTTTTCAGTAGAAAATAAAATATTAATGTTTGTGAATTAGAGAGACAAAGGAAATCAGTTTGAAAGCCAACTCACTCCAGGTGGTGGCTTTAATTAACTAGTGAGGTTGAAATTCCATCTTGAAACAGAACGTAGGATTGGAGTTGTGAATTTGCTGTAATAGTTTTAGAATAAAGCTATACTCTGGGAAAAAAATCACTCAAAATGATCTCGTGGAGTTCAGTGCTCATGATCTGAGCAATGCTGAGAGAAGCTTGTTCAGTTAATACATTGCAAAGTTTGGTTTAGTTTATTTCTAGCTGCCAATCCTGTGAATTCATATTGATACATGAAAGTTGCACTGTGCTAATGGCAACCACAAATAGGGGGTGGCAAGAACATAGCATTCACGGCAAGGGAATCACACAATGTCAGGGCTTGGAAGAGACTTTGAAAAATCATCTCGTCCAACTCCCCCACCAGAGCAGGATCACCTAGATTAGGTCACACATCCATGCAGGCTTTGAATGTCTCCAGAGAAGGAGATTCTACAACGTCTCTGGGCAGCCTGTGCCAGTGCTCTTTTGCCCTCACAGTCAAAATAGTTTTTCCTTATGTTCCCATGGAACCTCCTGTGCTCCAGCTTGCAGCCATGGCCAGCGACAGGACATGGGGCAATCCCTGAGAAGAGCCTGGCTCTGTCCTCCTGACTCTCACCCTTTACCTATTTATAAACATTAATGAGGTCACCCCTCAGTGTTGTCTTCTCCAAGCTAACAAGAGCTTTCCTGTTTTTGGAGAAAGCTGCCTCAGCATTAGACTTCTTTGCACACTGGTTCATGGACTCAGGAACTTGTTTGTAATGGGGTCCCTTTGAGTGTAGATGGGATTATTGCAGATGCTTAGGATGTAACTGGGATTGAGTAAGGATATCTGGCATTCAACTGGAACAACGTGTTCTGTGTAACCTAAAATAGTGCACGTGTTTGACAGTAGCAGCAAATTCATTCACTTATTTTGACCCAACTGAATGAAGGAGGAGAGTGGCACATGGTCCTTGTGCAGGATTTGTGCGTGCTCCCTTCCAAGCAGCCAGTCCCTTTGCTGTCACCTCATAGGAAAAGGGTTAAGTCTCAGAGGTGTCTGACCACAGTCTGTTTGAAGACATCAAGTCACTCAACTTCCATGACAAAATGAGGAATTACATACCTGCTCTGTTCTTGCCTGTATTTCAAAGGGGAAGATGGGGGCTTCCCTGCTCCTTCTACTCACCTGCCTTATTTCAGAGCAGATGGGCACATAGTATTGGGGACACTCCTGATTAATGAGGTATTGTTTTTTTGTGGCGTGTTTTTACGTTCAGTTTGTTTTGTATAAGAATTGTATGATTTTGTTTTGCTGATGCCTGGAGCCAAGGTGAAGATACAAAGTGCATATTTTAACAGTTAGAGTGGGAAGAAGGTGAGCTGGCTACTCTGTAAACTTGCTGGGATTTGTACACTTACTCAGGTACCAATACTGTTTTCTATGAAAAGTGGAGTCCCTGTTTCTTCTAAGTTGTGTTAGTTTGCTGCTCTGCAAAAGGTGGTTTGAAAAGCCATTTGTGGCTTCCTTGGACAACTGTGTGGTTATTTTAGAGGAGGCAGCTATTCAGTAGTTGGAATGGGGCGGGGATGTGTCTGTAGTGAGCAGATGCATTGCTTCTGTCATGCAATAGGCACAAGATGAACTGGATCAGCACATGCAACCAGCATGAGCTGAGCTTCTACTTGTCTTTTTGCTTAAATTATTTCATTCTGAGCCTTGCTGCTTCTGTAGTTCAGAGCAGAACAGTAGTGTCTTTTTAAGGAAAATCCATCTGCTCTTTGACACAGGGACTTTTTGCTCTTTATTGTGGTAACAAATACTTTGTGAATGAGCTACCATTTTATTGATGTTTTCCTAGCAATGTGCCATAGCTTTACATGGTCTTGCTCACATCTTCAATAAATATGAACTGGTTTTTTATCACTGCCTTTCTCAATGCATTGTGCAGGGTACTTGCTTTCATCTTGTGTTAAACATGAAAAATGAATTTGAACATTAGTAGAATCCATTTGGGGACTAGGACTTTTATTATAAATAAAATTATTCATTTGTTATGTCAAAAATTTTTTTCAGTAGACAAGGTATTGATCTTTGGATTTGTGTTCAGGATGCCAGAAGAACTAGCGTGAAAGGAACCCAGCAACATTTGTGAATTGATTGAATGCAATATGTAATGACAGAGACAAACATCAGATCTATGGCAATACTATATTATACAAAGCATTTTTCAACAGTTTATTGAATTGGTTATTAAAAAGATCAGGCTTTCCAGCTGGGAACAATGAGCTGAGGGCTACAAGGACCAAGCAGTTTTATAGAAGTTTGTGGTGGACAGTGTGGCTCCTCCAGTAAGTGCGTGTGTGTGTGTGTGTGTGTGTGTAATAAATTAGAATAAATACTTTAGGGTAACTTTTCATCTGGGTTTGATTGTGAACAGGCTTTTTTCTGTTAAAAAAAAAAATAAAGAGAGAAAAGGACACTGAATTTTGCTGGACTATTTGGTATTCCACTTCCACTGAGATCTAGTGTTTTCCACCAGGAAGTATTCTGATTGTGGAGAATAGATGACACCTAAAAACCCAGAGTATGTGATATTTTCTGGCATTTTCATCACTATGTGAAGTTAATGGTCATTATTTGTTGCCGAGACAGTGTGCTGTACTGTGAGTTACTGCAGCTTGTTCCTTTTATTAATGAGTAGAGAAAACATTAGTTGAACCAGATGCTTCTTCAAAGACTTGATAACACCCTAAGCTGCAGTGTAATTGTTCTGGGTCTGTTGCATGGGTGGGATGGGACCCAGGGTCATGCAATTTAAGAAGAGCATCTGCTTTGCTGTACGATTTGTCTCCTTGTGAGCTTCCCTGTCAAATGCTGTCAGAAGTGCCCTACTACTTGAGACAGACATATTCTATTTTGTCACAAATTATTGCTGCTTTTCTTAAAGGATTTGCTATTAGCAATAATCCTTTTGATTAGTATTGTTTGTTAATGTATTTTGAAAGTAATTTTTAGTTCAGTTACAGTCCTGACTTTGAAGATAGCACACTGACTCTGGAAAGAGCAGTGATAGTCTCTCACAAGTTGGGTTGGAAAAAAAATGGTGTTTGGCACATATATGAAATTTTAATTCTTCATAAAGTTACAGAGCTGCTGTTTATTGTGATTTAGTTAGTTTGAACATCGCACATTTATCACGTCTGTATTTATGCTACATAATTATGAACTTTATGGGTTTTATCCTATGCAAGTGTTAATATTTGCCATAAAACTAAGATTTGGAAAATAAAATTGGGTTATTGCAGAATATATAAATTTGCATTTACATATTGCAATAATGTACGCTGCACTGTTAAAACTACACATTATACATATCAAACCCTGTGGGAAAGTACTCTTTAGTGCTTGTTACAGAAGCTTCATGTGTATTACTATTATTATTAGTTTGCTTTAGCACAATGCGAAGGAGAAGTCGTGCTCCCTTTAGCTCTTTAGCAAAGAGCTAAAAATAAGGGGGTTTAGTAAAGACTTTATAACCTAAATATGACCCTGGAGATAGCAAGGGAATCACATGGAGACAGAAAATGTTTGGTACAATAAGGACGGAATTACTTTTAGGAATTTCTCAAAATGTCTAGCAACTGGAATAAGAAAGTACTAAGAGGAGGAATGAAATAGTTTTGTTGGTGTAGAAAAGACGTCCTGAATGGGAAGGACAGATAGAAATGATAGATCTTGTGTGAAAATGTGGGGGAAGTATAGAATCTATTTCTTCTGCAGGAATGCAGAAGAGATTCAGATTTACTTTCTGTATTATCAGTATCAGGTAAGTTCTTTTTGAGATACTGCACTGAAGCTGTTGAACATCAGTGGAAAACCTCATTATTTTTTCCTCCTTAGATCCCAAATAAACTGGTTCCATGACTCTTACTTACATGAGCAGTCCTGATCCCTCCAGTAGGGCTTGTTAATGCCATAATGTTTACTTGCACAAGCGAGAGTAAGAAAAATAGTTCCTATACTTAATAGAGTTTAGCTGAATTAAACTCTGTTGCACAAAGGGTAGGAGTGGGACTGCACCCTTGGCAGCAGCAAGCCAGTAGATCGGCTGCAGTGTATTCTCTGTCTACCTTCTGGGAAAATACTTTTCCTCAAACAGCCCAAAGAGTGAGTGCTCCACTCTGTGTATATGCAAACCACTTGAATTTAGTGGTGATAGAGAGGCCAGTTAATTACCTCAGGGTTGGAGTCATTTTGTTTGCAGACTACAAACACAGGGATGGTGTTTGACTCACTTCAGAAAATTCTGCTTCTGAAGATAATGGGTTCAGGGCTCTGTGCATAAAAGCTTGTCTGTCTGTCTTATTTGGGGGGCTGAGGTTCAACTGTATCGCTTTGATAAAAAGACTTTCTCTTCCTTCAAATTCTATCTTGCTTGAGAGGTGCTTACTTATTGAAGGAAAATATACTTTACCATAAGGATTTACCTATTCTGTTTGTGATGTTGCAGTTGAACAGAAGTTTTGATGAAAATACCATTCTAAATGTTTTGTGCTGGTATTTTAAATGGAAAAAATGGAATTAATGAAATCAAAAGTATTTTTTCCTGATATGTAAATGCATTAAGTTACCAGGTGAATTACTCATTTGCCTGCATTCAGCAGATTACTAATAAGAATTCCTCAGGCTGTACTACAGCCTGGAAGAGGTATTTAGAAGGCTGTATTAAGGCTGCATCTGGGAAGGGTAGTAGCTTCCGATTGGAGCCTGGTGTGTCTCACAGATAAATGCCTTGGAGGGATGAGCAGTCCCCAAGGATGTACAGGAGAATTTTTGAAACCTAGCCCGTGAGCCACTGTTCTGGTACCTATTATGCACACTTAAAACAATGCCCATAAAGTCAAGAACTATTTGGAAAGACTGTTCTTTTCATCATGACAAAAGTGTAGAACATCTAAATTTTACATCTAATGGCTGCTGATTACTATGGAAGGTCAAGTTTCTTAGAGGCTGCCTCCTCTCTTCCCAATGTTGTAGGCTTTATTTTTTTATACTATTTTTTTTATACTCTATACAGATGAGACCCTGTTTTATATGAAAACCTGATTTGGCAGGGGGTTGGACCTGATCTCTTGAGGTCCCTTCCAACCCCTACAATTCTGTGATTTTTTTTTTTAAAGGTTGAAAATATTTAATTAAACTCTCATATTTCAAATTATTTTGCAGTTACAGCCTCCCATTTTGTTGTGTTTACCCTCATTAACAATTTTCTAAAGCAGATTTGCATGTTCACGTCAACTTACAACTGTAGTTTTATAGTAACTGACTTAAGTGAATTTGCTTTGAGGCTCCTGTCATTGCAGTTCCAGAGATTATCTGGAAAAAAGAGTTTACCTGTTCGTATTTTAGCACAGCAAGGACTCTGGCTGAATGTTTAGTGAGAAAAGCCTCATCCTAAGGAGCTGGAAGAAGTTGAGTTTAAAAGACAGAGGAGGAAAGCTGTGTAGATCAAGTAAAATTAAGAGGTAGCGAACTTTTATATGAAAAGTGGGAGGGAGACCGAGATCGGATTCAGTAAAGGTAAAACTAGTGTTTCCTTTGAGCTTTAACACAGTAATTGGTTTTCTTGTTTGAAAAACTGTGAAGTCCGGTTCATAAATAATGAATACCTTTAGTCCTGCAGTTATTTTCTAGTCTGGTAGAGAGGCAATTTGTAATTGGTGTGGTTGTTGAACAAACCTGCAATTTTATCCTTGTTATCATATCAGTAACCCCAAACTCAACAACCATAAATGGACAATGGATAACAAATACAAAGGGGATGTTCACTGCCTTTGTAATTTTGCCACTACAGAAAAATTAAGTCTCCTGCATCAATAGCAGATATCCATGTGCTTTGCATTCAGGTACCACTTACCATGAATTTTATACAAGGAAGGAATAAAAAGATATTATTTCTTTTCTCACCACATAATGTGATTTAAATTCAGCTTCTTTTATTCTTCTAAGTAGTTCCTGACTAATGAAGGAGGTGACAGTTACAAGCCATTCCTGTTACAGTTTCTGCATGCTTAGGACCTTTTGTCCTCGACACAGCCATCGGGATATGATATGCAGCACACACACAGTTAACTGAGTCTAGGCAAGGTATTGCATGGCTTGCTCTTATGGCAGAATATAATTAAAAGAGATGATTGGAATACATGGTTATTCATAATGGATGTCACACAATTACCATAAGTAATGCAATCCAAGCAAAATCTCCATTTGTAATGAAAATAGATTTGCTGGAAAGTCAATTGGAAATTTCATTTCTTGCTTATTGTTTCTAACATATTGGAATATTTTGTGCTGTTCAGTGTAATACAGCTATGTGTTTTCTTCAAGTACGTTTTTTTGAGAGGCATCTGCCATGAATTTCCTGTTGTAACTGCTAAGAGGAGATCTAGTGAGATAATATTAAACTATTATCTCTTCTGTTTTCGGAATCTACAGTGTTCGCTGTGATGAGCCTAGTATATAGTATTTTTCTGTTGAAATGTATATTAATATTACTTGGTGTACCACGATTTAAATCTAAAGAAAATATTCCATAATTTCACAAGTAATCATCTTGTACTTTCTTGGGTTTTATGTAGGACAGAGTCCTTCTTTCTCTCTCTGCCTCTTCTCCGCCTCTTCACCCATGTAGCACTGCATGTCCAGTTCTGTCCTTTCCTCCAAAAGTGGCACAATACAGTTGCTCCCCCTTTGCCCTGTGCTCAGTTGTGCTCCATCGTTTGCTTAGGGAATGCTCTGCTGTGAGTTTGAACAGGCAGGTGAGACTATCAAAGACAGTGCTTCCAAATGGCCTTTTAATTGCTTTGCAGAGCTTCAGCTGAGGGTCAAGCACCTTCTTTGAGAAAGGTAATTGGGTAAATTATGTTTTAGTAAGTTATCTTGTGTAAAGCTATATATGAACAGAGCAGACAATGGAGGCTTTGTTGTAAAACCAAGGCTACAGTAGGAAATGGAGTGCATAATTCACTTAGAGATGTATTCCACTTATCACTTATACCATGTCTAGGTTTCGAAGGTGCACGAGTGTGTATAGTCTGCTATTAAATTGCTGATGTATTTCGTTTTTTGCTGTTCCTTATAACCCGTCTGACTTCTCTTGTTTCTGATCAAAACACATCAACTTCAGCACCTCTGAGTGAGTACTCTTGAGCAGATGTTCATGTTGTACAATATAAGTTGAAAATTCCTTTACTGATTCTTACTTCAACATTATTCTGCATTTAGATGAGCAGCCTCTCCACAGAAGCTGCCTAAGAGCAGTAACTTTTAGTCCAGGGTTTGTTATCTTTATCCATTAATAATTGGGGATGCATTGAGTTTACCTTATTGCTGTTTGTTTCATAAAATTGGAAATTTGTGCAATGAGTATGAGTTTAAATAGGTCAGTTTGGAAATTCTGGGGTTTATGAACTCTGGTTGATGGACTTCATATAGCCAAATCCAAAGTTTTCTTCAGTTTATGGAAAAAATATAACTATGAATGTATTCTACAAATGTGCCGTTGTGTGGTTCTGTATTCTCTGTTGTTCCCAGGTAGAGTTTTGCCTGGTAAAAGGGAAAAAATGTATGATACAGACTATATATTTATATATATATTTATATTATTCCATGTTTTCATGATTCAGGCATTGCTGTGTTTCCAGAATTCAGGCATTGCAATGGAATCAGAAGTTCAAATTTCAGGAGTGCTCTCTTAGGCTCAGTTTTGTTAGTGATGATTAAGCTGGAATAGAACCTGGGTTGTTTGGTATGTAGTTCAGTTTACTACATTTCTATTCCAAGGATAATGTTGAGAAAAATTACTACTGGATATAGTTCTGTGCATAAATGTGATTCCTGGCCAAGAAGAAACCCAGACCCCCATTGTGAAAACAATACATTGCCATTGGTACTCTTGAATTCAGCGTCCTGTGTGATTTGCAGAGCAAGAGGAAGAAGGGAGAAGTAGAGAAAGGGGAGTATTTGTATTTGCCACCTTACTTTTGACCTTTCAGAAGCATCTGGGCAGTGTTTATAGAGCCACACGGTTCCCTTCATACCATAGTTCTTTCTTTTCCTTTTGTGGTGGGATAGGGAGAGGAATAAGTTCATGCGGTGTCTTGATTTCAGAATATTAAAAAAGTTGCCAGAATGAAAGATTGTGCCAGAGAAATTTGAAAAATGACTTTATCATACCTGCTTATATGGGAACAATATTTCCAGGAATAAAAGTAATAGATTAACAAAGGCATTATTAAGAGCTGTAGCCATAAATCTGAAGCTGGAAATATATGAGCTATAAGCAGTGATTTTTATTTTTTTGCAAAGTTTGTATTTATTTAAAACACGGAGAGCAATTTAGTGACTGAAAAAAGATTGCTGGAAATGAGGAGCATTTGTTATGATTTAGTTCTTTGCAATCAAAGTTGGAACTTGTTTGTAAGGTTAGTAAAAAGCTATTATCTTCATGGAGGAATGATAATGGTGGAATCTGTGGGTTGGCATGGAGGAAATCAGAGTAGTTGATCTCTTTTTCTTTCATTGGCTGAATGATGAGGACTGTTGGTGGGACAACGATGAGCTGTGACTTTTTTTGCCATTCTCAAGTCTTCAAAATAAAATCTTTAGAAGAAAGACATATGAGAGGGAAGAAAGAGATGTACATTAGGAATAATGGATAATTAGATAACCTCTCAAAGAAGAGTTACATCTAATTTTTGAAGGGTTATCATTTAACTTTGAAAATAGTAATTGAGAATTACAAATAAAGTGGCTTTATTGATCTGCAAGTTGATATTCCTGCCAGGGGCTTGACAGGGAACATAACATTACTCTATTGCTAACTGTCTATTAATAGCTAATTTTGTTTGTTAATACACAAGTTAAGCAGAAGTTTATTGATTGCATTTCTTTAAGTCTAAATATAACTTCTGTGCATTGCATTCAATGTATAGCAAAATTGGATTAATTTGAACTGCATCTGAAAAAAAGGGTGATATTTTGGGAATGTAATTTTGCCTTTTCATGAGGAGATAAACAGGATACCTTGGCCAAGCATTACCTGCCTGTTGAATGCTTGGATACAAGGACCACCAGCAGTGTTGAAAACTATCTAACACTTTCTTGTCACAGCCAAATACCTTGCATCTCAATGGTCTATTGATATTTTTGGCAGGAAGTCCGCCTATCTTATTTGTAAAATGACATTATATGTTCCAAATGAGAGAAAATGAAAGCAAATATGGATATACTTTAATTTTGAAAAGCTCCATTGTGATGGAGGGAAATTGTCGGGAGCAAAAACTTTAAGCTCTTTGCAATAGGATCAATGCATTTTTCAGATGACACCTTACAAAATTTTAGTGAGCCGCTTCAGACACGGGTTTTTGCACTGTGTCACAGACAAATTAGTAGATTATTGCAAGAATGGTTTTTTGGATTTTTTTTTAGTTGGTTGGAGTGTTGGTTTTTTCTTCAGTCATTTTAAATGAATGTAAAACATGAAATTACCACCCTTCTTAGATAGTAGGAAGACTTAAAAAAACCCCAACAAAACACCCACCTAATTAGTATCCAGTCATAAGGAAGGATGCTAATGACATCTCTGCTCAATTGAAGTTTCCCTACTGTGACCCTATCAATATTAATATTTTCTTGTTGTTAAAAAAAAAAGTATCTGAATTTGACCTGGAGAAAGTTCATCACAAAAATATCGTGAGGTTGTATAATTCTACTTTTATCTTAATCTGCAAACAGCAATGCTACAGCGGCACCAAAGGAACACTGCTTAATTAGTGAAATATTTTGCTGAGGGTTGGTTTTATTTCAGTTTAGCAAACAGTGAAAGTATCCCCTTTTCCTCTCCAGTTCCTTAAAATAAAATGCAATGCATTTAATATCTATTATGACTTGTTTATAAATACCACATGCTATTAAATCATCTTTTTAATCATGTGGAGAAACATGCTTCTTACATGAAGGTGAGGTATGAACTGAAAGGATCTGGTGGAAACAGATGTTTTTAGAAAGGAAATCCAAGCAGCAGTTTAGAATAGCATTTATGTGTTGAGCTGAAAGAGAAAAATGGGAGAGAATTTGAACTAGACTGAATGGCTTTCCTTATCCTTTTAACATCTATCTCTGGTTTTATTATGTCATCTATTACTTAATTTTCTTGATTTTTATACAGTTAAAAGTTGGAAGAAATGTTTTATTTCAGTTATAGTCATTAAGAATAACGGAGCTGGTGCAAATTTTATTCAAATTGAAGCACAACAGAGAGAACAAATTAGACTGTGTGTGCACATCAGACTCAGGTTGGCCTCTGAAGATACATTGCATAGAAATAATAGGTTTTACGTAGAGAGTGAGGGGCTGTAGCACAGGGTGTAGACATGTATTTGTGCTGTGCTCCTTTGCCTGTATGGAAAGCTTGTTCCTGTGATTGTTTTTCTTACATTTATTAGATCTTCCTATGCAAATCTTATACTTGTTTGACCCATTTTTAAACTGCAGGGACACAAGATGTCAAGTTTGGGTTTGGGTCAGGAAAATTCCAAGCATAAATGCAGGCTGAGTGTATAATGGATTGGGATCAGCCAGGAGGACTTGAGCGTGTTGGTTGATGACAAAATTAACATGAGCTGGCAATGTGCACTTGCAACCTGGACAGCTGACAGCAGGGGAGAGGTTGTGTGCAAATCCAATGGATGATACTGAAGTTGCTCCCTTCATTCGGAACTGGGAGAATGATATGTATTTGGATGTATTTAGAAATGTAATGGGGTTTGAGCCTCCTAAATTAAATTAAATAACAGATGTATTATATTGAGCATTTTGATATGAAATAGAGACAAAGAGCCTGGCACTGCTAAACGAAAGAGAAAAAAGTGAAAATTTAAAGCAACCAATTGAAATACAAGAGCCTTTTCTGTGCAATGGTTGGATTACTGGTTTCCCTATAAATTAAAGAAAACAAAACTGTTGCTTTGGAGATACTCCTCTTTTTTTCACATTATCTATGCAGGGGTGAGGGGAAGGGCAATGATGTGCAGTCCAGCTTTGAGTATTTTCTCACATTTTCCTTGATCTTTAACTGTCACATTGATAATACCTGAATGAATTTAATTGTACCTCAGCTAAAGTGTTGTCCATAGGGGATTATTTTAGATTGCCTACCAGATATCAGAATAAAGAAGATAATGTGATTTGATGATTGTGTTTTGTCACAATTGAAATGGCACAGAGAGATGCTCTATTTGTCTTTTTAAATAATGAAAGTCAAATTCGGATTGTCATCTGATCTGTCAGAGAATTCAGCAGCAATAACTATCTTCCATTTCATTACTTCCATTCCCTTTTGAAACTTTAATTCTTGCAAGAAAAATTGTCAGATATTGTATATCTCAAGCGTTTGTTGTGCCCGTTTACTGCACAATTTAAGGACTGGTTTTAAAATTTCTTCACTGAATCAGCAACTTTGAGAAGATGATAACATTCCCAATAGTCATAGACACCTCCTGTGTTCCTTCCTGCAGGTTTGAGGAGAAAAAGAACTACTTACCTAATCCAATTAAGTTTTTAATTCATGTGGTTGTTTAAAATGGTGGTTAAGGTTTTTAAAGCTATGTATGTCCGGTGACTTGGATTGTTAAAGCTATTGCTGAGGTTTTGATGAGTGACTTCTTTGATGATTGTTTCCACTTGTGAATGGGGAGAGGGAAGTTTCATTACCTTCAAAAAGATTGGTGTTTTTCCTACTTTAAGCAAGATGTGTACTCTTGTTATTCTTTACATTGTACTGGTCGGTCAGTAGTCACAGCTTGTTGTGCATTTCTCCCCACAAAGAAGGGTAAAAGATAGCTTAAGAGTAAGATACTCCTAAACCTGAGAAATTTGAGAATATTTTCCCATTGGAGTTCAGATAGTTTGGAACACGTGACCTTTACAACCAGGTATTTAAGTGTTTCATTTTGAAAATAAAAATTCCAGTAAAAATACTGGACAGAAAAGGAAGAGAAATGATGTAGAAGTATAATAAAGTTTTGGGTTTTCTCATGACAGACGTTGGGTGTTTGACTGTCTTACTATTGTAGGGCTGAGGAGGTTCCCAGTGGGTTCCTTGTCCCATAATACTGGAGTGCAATGAAAGCCAGAAGACTCTCATAAACCTAATGTTATTCTATATCTTGAATCTCATTCTTGTTCGCTGTCAGTTGAGCTGCTGCAGTCTGCAAAGCCTCTGCTGTCAGAGGCACTGAATATCTGTTTAAGAAGGTCCTTTGTGACTTCCTAATTGCATTTCATGACAGTCCTGCTTTGTTCGGTATAATAATGAAATGGAAAACTTTCAGAATTAGTTTTAATATAAACATATAATATATGCAACACAATGATAAACCTTGAAAAACTGCCATTCACACTGAGTAATTAAATATCATTACCTTTACTTACAACTGGATTGTCTGTATTTTGTTTATTAAGTCGAGGGAAGCATAAGTGTGCTGCATATACTGAAAGCAATTCAGTTTGCCCAATTAGCCAAGTTTATGATTGATTTCAGAGGCATGTTTCATCTTAAGATATTCGTTGTTTTGTGCCTCTTAGGATTAAAACATTAGCCTTAAATTGTTTTTCCTTTTTATAATGTAGAGGTTTATTATAACTTTAGAACTTTCCATGCAGATTCAGTTGAAAATTAAGTTTAAAATATCCATCTAATAAGAAAGAAAAAAAGCAGTTATCCTTCCGTCATCCTCCTTGGAATTAGTTGTGCTAGGCACACAATACTGAGGATGAAACAAGGTGTGCTGTTTGCTTTAGAGACGTTTGTAGATTTTAGTGCTTTGAACCGTTCTCTTAGAAACTGATGTCCAGGGCCCAACCTTCACCACTGCACAGCATGAGGTAATACTCATGTGATGGTGCATTTGCCACTGACAAAAAGGAAGTAGAAAAGTAATTAATTGGTTTTGAATCTGCAGATGATAGTATAGCTCAGCTCACTTCAGAATATTAAAGTACCCCGAATGACGGACATTTGGAAGTAGTTTCCAATAACTTGAAAATGTCTTTTACTGAATCGGTAGAAACAGTAAGGAATAACTCTAAAACTGGAAGGCTGTTATTGCTTATTTCGCAGTTCCCTTCAATACCTTTTGGCAGCTATGAGAGATTTAGAACTGTGAAAGAACAGGTAATCTGAAGGAAAGCAATATTTTTTTCCCAGTTCTTCAGAAAGCAAAGATAGATAGCTTAGTAGAAAGGAAGATAATTAAACTTAAAGCCTTTAGATTATCCAGGTCTATACGATGGCAGTTATTAACCCAATTAACGTGTCTGAATTTATTCCCCAAAACTGTGTTGGTTTGGTTTTTTCAACTACATTTCTATAAATTAGAGGTGCCAACATACACATACTGCCCTATCAGTGAGGCTAAGCTAATATGGAGGAGGAAACTGCATTATTTACTCAGGCCATGTTCAACGCAACTTTAAACATTTTGCTAAACTAACAATTTAAACAAAATCTTTTTTAATAATAAGCAAGCTTTAATTGCTTTTTTGAATTGACCTTTCAAATTTGATTCTCACCTACAAAGTTATCAATGCTTGTGAATGCACAGTGGCAAATTTTTTTTGGCAGGGAGAAGGGGGGTATCCTTTTTTCCTGGTGTGTTTGATTGGTGTTCAGGTTTCATACATGACTGAGTTAATTTTAATTTCTTAAAATCACATTGCCATCAGTAGTTCAAGCTAGATAAAGAACTGAAGAACACACCTAGCATCTGCTGTAATGTCATGAATTTGCTGCTTTTCCTGTACATAAAACACTGTAATGAATTGAAAAGAATCTGATAAGAAGTTTGGTTTGGTCTATTAATATTAGACTCAAATATTTATTTAGGAGGCAGCCAATTTGTAGCTCAGAGGAGAGTTACATTTTATAAGCCTTTTGTAAGCTGGTAAACTGTATGAATCTAGCCAAGGTCTCGTCCCTACTTGTACTTTTTGTCAATTTAAAAAATATATTTCCTTGTATTAATGTTTCCATTTCTCTGCCTATTGTGATGTTTCATTTAGAAGATTGGACATGCTCCGTGTAATCACAAAAGCTATGATTTCTTAAAAAGGCTCCTTAAATCAATATATAGCTTCTGATGGCTACTTACTGGCTGTCTCAGAACCCCTTATTGTTTTTCTTGTCAAGGAAAATAGTTTCGATGGGAGAGGAAAAAGGTTGTATTCCTCCAAAATAAGTTTTTTAGATCACTTGCCATAGTAGATTGTTAGCAGTTATTTTATATTGATAATCTGGGATGAACTTAATGTTTTTGAATATTAGGTATTAATGAAATAGTACTGTTTTAATGACATGGTTGAATATGTTTCTTTTTTCTTAAAGTTGATTTGCATTGAGAGATACTTTAAATCATTACTTTCAAGAAGAAGAAAATACTCATGACAACAACATTTTTTTTTTTCCTGCTTGTTTTCTTACAGAAATATGTTCTCATCTTGTGTAGAGCTAGCTCCAGTCAGTAATCACTTTCTATATCAGTTATGGCTCTGTTTGAGCCATTTTTAGGATCACTGAGAAGTAACCCAATAGTAACGCAGTAGAAAGTATGATAAACTTTCTTAAGCTGTGAGGAACATTGTGGTTAGGTGTATTGAGGAATCTCATCTTTACATTGGGGCCTGATGGAGCTGAAAAACTATTGTTTGAAGTTTCAATATATTTCATTGTCATGAATGAATATTCAGAATGATAATCCTGCTTTTAAATGGAGATGCATCACATAGACTTTAAAATCTAAATGATATGTGCTAGTTTCATTTGGAAGTATAATTAAGGTGTATAATGTCATTTAACTGTTTAATGAACTCTGCATAATGTAATGGAATACAAATATTTGACCTTCTTGACAGTGACTGATGGATTGAAGTTGCACAGCATGATATCATTAGAATGTCAAATAACATCATTATTCATGATTATCAGGAATTATTCAGGTGAAATGGCAAATGTAATGGAAAGCTATTATTTGTGTGTGGGCCGCAGATTGACTTTCTTTGTCAGTGCCAGTCTCTTGATGATACAGGGGGAAGATACTCAGATTTATTGAGCTACAAAGAATTAATGTTATAGGTTAAACAAATGTCAATAATATCAGAAAAGTATTTTCAGTAGGTCAGGTCATGTATTAAGTGTCTAAGAGTAACTACTAGTGATAATGTTTTAACTTCTATTCTACTTTTCTTCTGGTGAATATTGAAGAATCTTTAGATTACAGGGTTTTGCAGCATAAGAATATATCAACAGTCACAGTTTTCTGGATGACATTTTTGATCAGTAGAAAGAAAAAATACTGTACAGCCTGTTTGCAGTGGAACTGCAATTTCATCCTTTGTTCTCAGAAGCTTGAATGCAGACTCTGGAATGCAGACTTTTGTTCCAAGACATCCTTTTTTAGAATTCAAACTGAAATAACAACTAGGTATTTTTCCTTCACCTAAATCCACAAGAGGTTGATGACCTGGGTCAGGCACTACCATATACGTTCAACCAGATCATCCAGATGCCTAAAGCTGAGCACATGCTCCTGCAGTTTGTTGAATTCTAGTCTCTATAAATGAATGATGAGTAACCTGTGTTGATTTGGATAATTAAGATCTTACACCTGAGACACGAATGAGCTGTGAAAATTAATTTTCCTGATCCAGACAAAACCTGTAATAATGTTTTATGACATACTTTCCACTGTAGGTGAGTCATGCAAAAAATAATTCAAGGCCCTGACCTGCAGGTACCAGTCGTGTTGTTCTCATCAGTGGGAGGTGGCATGCTTAAGAAGTGGCTGAATGGTCAGCTGCTATGTTCATAGTGAAAAACAGGATGAAATTGCAGATTCTTTACTGGCTGCACAGAACAGCCAATTTTCTCAGAATCCCTGGAGTTTCCATAGGACTGGGGTGAAGATGTCTATAATGCATATTTGGTATACAAATTGGCTTTTATTAGTAAGTGGTGGTCTATAGATGGGACAGCAGCTGCAGCGTGGTATGGCCAAGGGCACAGTGAACACGAAAGCTTTGCAGCCGCAGTTGCATGCTGCTGTGCTGTAGGATCACACACCTTTGTGTCATTTTTAATGTTGAGATGGGGTTGTGTCTTGGCTTTGTGTTATAAGAGAAGTGTTATAGCTTATTTAGGGATGGGTTTCCCTGCTCACTTCCTAGCATAATTACTTCTGTGCTTTGAAGCTTTAAAAAAGCCATGATGGACTATGGGGGGGTGGGTGTGTTTGTGTGTGTATAGATCTTAACAACCCTCACATAGAGCACATAAACATGATGCATTTAGAGCATGGAGTTTAGTAACATTGGCTTTTGTCTTCACTGTTGAATTTTGTATTTTCTGTTGAGCTCTATACAGCCTCAGGTGAAGTGTCTCTTTTTCCTCTTTTTTCTTCCCTATACTCATCACAGTGATTTAGAGTGCTTCTTGATTTGTATATTGCACCCAAGTCCCAATCCTAATGATCTAATTTACCTTTTGTTCATGACGTGTAAGTCCTAAAAGCAGGCTGAAGTTGGCAGCTTGGGAATTTATGTGGAAGCACATTTTCCATAAGGTCTCTGTAAATGTGCTCGAACAGGCTAACAGAAGGCTAGGTGATTTTCAGTACTTATTTTCAGGGTGTTAAAAACCTCTGAATCTTCTTTTGCTCCCTGCTGCCTGGGCTTCTACCTTAGTCAACAGGTTTGCAATCTCACCAGAACTCCCACTTCACAAGTTGTCAAATGATTGCTCGAGCAGTAAATGGAAACCTTAAACATGGGGAGGGTGTGTGATTTTTGGAGTAATATGCTATTACCAGGGAGCTAAAAAGTAGCCTATCCTTGAATATGCAAAAGTTGATGAGACATAACTCTTGACCGATGATGAATGTCTGGCAGTGGGGAAGAGATGCTATTGTTGCCATAATATTTTTTTTTTTCCTTTTGAAGTGCTGAAATACAATTCCAAAACTTTGAGGGAGTTTGGCAGTTCACCCCTCCAGCAGTTGGGTGGACAATCTTTCACATCGCCAGGGAGCTACACCTACGGTAGTGGTGTGGCTTCATAGCAGAACAGTAACAGTGTTCATCAGAGGCTTGCAGGTTATATTGTGCATATACACAGCGTGTTGCTTCTCTGAATACAGAAGACTCTAGCTTGCAAAGTAGTTCCAGAAGGAAAATTCCTGTGCCAGCAAACTGCAGTTCAGAGCCTAGGGCTGTGACCTTGGTCATGTATGCAATGTAAACTAATTCCTATGCGATTTTCAAAATCATGTTCTGTTATCTTAGTGCAGTTATCTTACAGAACAGAGTAAAACAAACACAGAGGAGCAGGAAAGGTGGTGCTAATTTGACCTTTGTGTACCGCTCCAAATAGTCCTTATTAATTTAAGCTCTTCTTACTTATTCAAATGAGGTCACTTAATAAAACTAGCTTTGTGTAAGACTTTGCAGGAGCAGATGCTGTATTTACATAATAAGAATAACATTTTAAAGTTTTATGAAATCATAATAAAAAATAAAAGACCTTATTACATAATGCTATCTTTGCTTATGCATTTGTAATTTATTCTAAATAAATATGTGTGGGGAGTCAATGTATGTTGTGGTTTAACCCCAGCTGGGAACTAAGCACCACACAGCTGCTTGTGCTGCCCTCACAATAGGATGGGGGAGAGAATTGGAAGGGTAAAAGTGAGAAAACTCCTGGGTTGAGGTAAAGACCCTTTCACAGGTAAAGCAAAAGCCATGCACGCAAGCAAAGCAAGACAAGGAATTCCTTCTCCACATCCTATGGCAGGCAGGTGTGCAGCCATCCCCAGCAGAGCAGGGCTCCACCACGTGTAATGGTGACTTAGGAAGACAAATGCTGTCACTTTGAATGTCCCCATCCTCCTTCCCCCAGCTTTATATGCTGAGCATGAGGCCATGCAGTATGGGCTATCACTTTGGTCATTGGGGTCAGCTGTCCCAGCTGTGTCCCCTTCCAGCTCCTTGTACACCCCCAGCCCACTCGCTGGGCAGAACAGCCCTTGGCTCTGTGTAAGCGCTGCTCAGCAGGAACGAAAATATCCCTGTGTTACCTGCATTATTTCCAGCACAAACCCAAACCCAAACCTGTACCCACTAGGATGAAGGAAATTAACTCTACCACAGCCAAACCAGCACAATATGTTAGTGTTTTAGAGATTCACCTGTCTTTCCTAAGTGAGATTATCAGTTTGGGCTAAATGTGCAAGTAGAAAGGATTTTGTATGTGAACATCAGCAAGCATCTCTCATGTATTAGATAACATTTAAATATTATCATTTATCTTCAGAAGAGTTCCATGAGCAGTTTTAACCAGATTTGGCAGAGGGGCAGAGTGTATGTCAAATGTAAGCAGGTAGCAGAGCAGAGGAGAGATCCTAATAGGGACCCAATGTGAAGATTTTACATGCTCTTCCCTTTTACTAGGCAGTAGGAAATCACACGAAATCAATTACCTGAGACATAAATCCATAGCAAAGTAGCTTGAGTTTGGGTGGAGATTTTTATTTTCACTGCTCATAAAATCCTTTGTTTATAGTATCATTAGGGATATTAGAAATTAAGAAAGTGTGTTCCTGTATAAGAATACTATTTCTCTTGAAGTCTGAAATATTTTATTAACATGCATATAATATTGTAATCACACTATAGCTTAAAATATACCTATGGGAGAATGTAATTAATATAGTCAGATACTCCTGGTATTGTTTATCAGGCGTGTGTTTTATTTTTGAGAATCTGCAGCACTATTACAATATAATTTAATAGAGCTGATTCCATTCTCAAGTTAGTTTGTTGCTTTAGTCCAATAGCTTGTGCATATGTTATCTTGCTAGATGAGATGGGGAAATTTGAAATGGATTAAAATGAATTTTAATGGATTATAATTACCTGTATTCATAACATATATTGAAATAGAAATAGCTTTGTGAGCTGTTATAAGAGCAGATCTAAATTCTCTAGGAGTGCAAAGATTTATATTTAGCTCTAACTGAATGATAAGAGAAACTGAGTGATGATACGGAAAATAAGCATGGGATTTAGGCTTAGTCTTTCATCCTTTCAAGTGCAAGTGACTTAGGTTTTCCATAGGAATATACATTTGGTGTAGACTTTACTTGAAAGAAGACTAATGATGCCCAAGTGTCCTATGTGGCATCCTTTATCTCTTTGTGAAGTATCTTAACTCTTTTTCCTTTGGCTATACATTGCAAACAAACAGCAAAGAAAAAGAATACCCCGAACTTTATGATTACTTGCTTGCCTCGAAAAACAGTAGGATGAAAATTGCATCTCATAAATTTTTAGTGGATATTATTAGAGTCATGTCATCTGTTCAGCATGTACTTTATACTTCAATTGTTAACAACTATGGAAACGAATGTGTTTTTAAGATTATGTAGGCTTATGAGTAGGACATGAATTTCCCACTAGAAAGTATGTTTCTCAAAAAAAACCTGTTTATAGATGACATGCTCATTTTAAGGTTAGTAAAACAGCTTAATTAGAATGAGATACGTCATTTGTCTATCATTTATCCCCATTATTTTTTTGAGTAGTACCCTGTTTCAAAAACTCTTGTCCTAGAAAGATGTGCATCTTTAAAAAAGAATGACAGAGCCACATAGGGCTTCGTGTCACTTTCAGATGGAGAATTCAATGACCATGACAAAACCGATGTCCTTATGGCTGTAAGGTTTCATCAGGTGGAATTCTTCTGTAAAACCTGCCTGTTATGATACATCCTGAAGTTTCAGTCTTTTCTGCTGTCCTGTAGGCAGTCTCAGGTCTTCTGTAGTGAATTCTATTGAACAATAATTAGGTTTGATCTAAAAGATGAAGTTTTTCTGTATCATAAAGAAAATCTTCAGACTCCTGGACTGACTTTCTTTAGTTTACCTTCCTGCCTTATCACATAACCAAGTAGAAGCTTCAGACACTTATTGCAAAGCTACTTATATTCATGACTGTTTCTGTTCAGAAACAACAAAATGAACCTTTGAATAATAACTTCATTTAAGTAAATATATGCCTTTAACAAGTTTGTTGTTTTTATGTAAATATGGAATAAGCAGAGCACTGCTTCATCTTAAGGATACTGGTATTTGAATTCAACCCTTTTTTTTCTTTGTCTTAAGGGAATGTTGATTTTCCAGCAATGTAGGGCTATGTATTGTAAACATAAAGAAATATTAGAATGCTTATGCATGTAGTACTTCTCATAAACACCTTTTTAGTCTAGCTTGGTCTTTAAAACAAGCACTGTTGTAATGGCACATGTAGTTCTGTTCTGATACAGTAAATTTTAAGGAAATCAATAACAGCATAAAGACAGAATTAGTGGCTACCTCAAATGTCTCCATGTGAATGTAAAGGCTGTCTTATCTGTAAGGAGCTGATGGCCATAAAATGAAGTGCATTTAAATACGTGGTTAAAGATGATTAAAATATCATACAGAACCAAAGCACTTCAGCTGTAGATATTCATTAAATTGACCATTAATAACTTGCGATATAAAGGAATATTACTGTATTCATAAATTTTGTATGCAGATTTTATTAAGCTGGCATGTTATATGAATTGATTCTCTGACATCTTCTGGCTGTGGCTGTATAGATAATAGTGTCTTGTATAAGTTTTCTATAATCTGGGAATTCTGATTGACTGTTTCTAGCTGGAAATTACAGCTTTGTTCTGGGGAGCAATTCTTGCAAACTGTTGGCAATCAAAAATGTAATTATAATGTTGTGTTCAGAATGGCCATAGTGGTATGTCAGCATTCGTGTCACAGATTCCTTTTTTCCAAGGCTTATAACTTGGACATAAAAACATGCTTGGACCTGACACTTAGTGTCATGTTTTTAACCTGATAATGAATGTTTCTTCCCTCCACTCTCTCCTTTTCTTATTGAAGTATGGGGTTCCATTTTGTACATAGTATTAATGAAAACAGGAATGCATCTGGCTTTTTATTAGGAAAATTTATCAGTAAACACCTAGCACTGTAGAGCTTTCTCCTGTGTGTTACTATTTAGCAGTCGATATGTTTTAGGGAAGAACATCAGAAAACGGGTAAAATTTTAGATGCATGGACAGAGTAACAACCATGGAGTATGCCTGTTGATACTTGAGAACTCTTGTCTTCCCAATTGTCACTTCTGTAATTTGGCTATGGAAGAATCAAGGGGAGTAAAACAAATGGACGTAGTGGAGCTTCCACTTCTTATACAAATGCTCTGTGCTTCTTAATGTTGCCAAGTATCCATATCATACAATTTTTAATGGTAAACACTAGAAAGTCAAGGTAGCCTGAGGGACAAGAAGTAGAGTTATTACTTTGAGGATGTTTGGTCCAAAGAAAACGCAGTTCAAAAGCAAGTCCTCAGTCTTAGACACAGTAATATATGTGCACACTTAGGTGGCGTATAGTTAATTTGTCGAGTCCCTAATGAGTTATTTTTGAGAACTGTTTAACATTGTGTTATGTAGTATATGAGGAAGCATTGATGTTACTTTCTATTAAGGATCTGTGGGTTTTTTTACTACTTTTTTGGAAAAGACTTGCAAGTTTGGCTATTCAAAATCCTGCTAGCCTACACAGCTCAGTACTACCCATGGAAAAAAAGCTTTCTAATGTTTTGTATTAACTTTTAATCTACAGAACATTTTAGATACTGGAGACTGAGCCTAGTCCTGGTGTCTTTATTTGATTATTCTTTACATTTTAAAAAGTTATGTAAAGGAAGGAATTATCATGAAAACCTTTCTTTTCAGGCCACCATTTATTTAATAGAAATGTAGATTATGGTCTTGCAAATAAGAGCGCAAGAGGTTTACTTTCTAAAGAATTAAGGCTTAATTGTCCTAAAAGTATGCCTTAAAAACGAATAATAAGAAAATATCTGCAGTTGTAACGGCTTGATTTTTACCAGCAAAAAGATACTTTCTGGTACTTCTCTGGTTCATATATGCAATAGAATTGTTTGTATAAAAAGGCAGGCCTGTGAGCTTAACTGTGACTCAGTGTGTGTCCAAACAGGTCTTTCTGTGATAACAGTAAATGCATTTTCAACAAGCTAATGATTCACATTTTTCTTGCAAAAGCCTGTTTATTTGAGAAGCTGGAGTGTAATAAAGCATCTGAAAAAATATATTCTATGCCAGTTTATCATTAATACTTTCAGCAGATGTATTTTGCTTTTGATGGGAGATCTCATGTTTTGATGTAATATAAACTGAAAATTACAAAACATTCACTATCCATTAACAGTTTTTTGAAAAAAAAAAATTAGAGTATTAAGTAGAACTGCACTGTTGAATGTAATATGATGTACAGTGGTTTACCCATGCTTATTCTGAAGGTGAAATTTAAGGTTTGTTAATAATATGTGCAAAGCAGCTTTGATGTGACATAAGTAATTATGAAATTTTTAACCATGATATAGTTTCGATCTGTGTCCTAGGAAAATGGGATTAGTGGGTTTGATGATGAAATCGAGGAGAAGTTTGGAACACAGCATTTAGTATGTTTTAAACTTGATGTAGTTAAAAGTAAGGATGTTTCACAGACTGGAGCAAAAAAGAAAGCTGACAAAAACACTAAGGACTTTGTTCATTAAAGAGTTGCATGCTGCTGCCCATGCTTGACCTTTTCCTAAGAGAAATATGAAATAAAAGCTGAAAATAGGACTACCATACCCACTTCTTTTTTTTCTGCCTATTGTTAAAACGCCTATCTCACCAGGCTACTTCCAACAAAATGAGCTTTCCTTTGGTTATTACAGCTGCTGAGAGAAGTGGGTAAGCTCCAGGCTTTAATTATTGACTCTCACTCTCTGAAAATAAATAGAGAAGCCATTTCTATTAGCCAGGACTTTATTGCCCTGGGTAGTATCACGATTTCCTATGAATTTTGTAATTAGACTGGAAACATTATGTTCCAGAAAGCATAGATCTGAAAAGGACATGTTATACCACTTAGTGGGATCAGAGAAGCATTTGTTAAAACGCCATCTCAAGCAGGAGCACCAAGAAAGGAGCCGGCACCTTCGCTACATGAACGGAGGAATGAAAAACATGAAATAAAATTCTAGCCCTTCCTTGGTGGTGATTGCATACTTTACCTCCTTCCAGCAGGCATGCAGGCATTTGATTTTTGATGCACCTTCTGTTCTCCCTGGCTTTATGGAGTATTTTCAAAGCTACGGAGCACACAAGATAGGTTTTTCAGTGAGGCTGTCAGTAGCAGCGTGTTCACTCTGGCATGGGTTTCTTTGCAAACTATTTCTGAGCCTCTTCTTCAGTCTGTTCTTTGAAATAGTTAAAAAAAAAAAAGTGGGTAATATCTCAAATGATTATTGAAAAAGAGTATGCGCAGGTGCATGTATCCATTCACATTAATGAACAGCCCCTTAATATTCAGCGGATTTGTAATACCTACTCAGAGTAGCCAGGCCTTCAGTGGCATTTCTTGCTTACACATTAGTTAAGAGCAAATATATTGAATTAAAAAATAAGGAATATATTTAGAGTATGATCATATCAGTGTAGAATGCTTTTAGTGCCATTTAGGGAGACATCTTGCAAGGTAGTAGTAACTGATAAGAAGTTGTCTTTATAAAAAAAAAAGAAAAAGAAGAAAAGAGATTGGAAATAAACTGGAATGAAAAGGCTCAACCTGAAATTTCCACAAGACAAACTTAGGCAGATTTAAAATGGAATTGCAAAAATACAATATTGGATCAAACAGAAAATAAAATTTCTCTAGTATGAAAATATCTCCTGCTGCTGAATTTCTTCTTGCATACAAAGTGTGAGTGTTACTCAACTGAAATATGCTGTAGTTCTTTTAGAAGGACTGAAATAAAATGAACCAAAATGATAAATCTGAAATATGGTGCGAATTAATTTGAACATTTCATCTCTAGGAAATGTTATTTAAAGTAACCTCCTCTTGAAGAATGTTTCCATTTTAATGTGTCTCTTTTTTTTTTTTTTTAAATGAAAACAAGTTTGGTAACAAAACAAAATTCTTCAGGTTTGCTAAGAAATAGCAGATTGTCAGGAAGGTGGTGAGGAATCTGCAGTCTTTGTCAAAAGCCCATTCTCCACTGTGTCTGTCTGTAAATTTTGATGTTCTTCTAAAAGAAATATTCTGAGTTATTTAGAAGCAGAGACTTGTTATAGGAAGAACTTTTAAGGTGCAAGACAGTGATCTAGACTCATAGGTAATACTTAGAAACATGTTGCTAATCATCTATAACACAGAACAAGGGCCATTTTAGAGGTCAGAAACAAAAACTGCCATAGAATATTCGGCAGTCAAGAAGCTTTTTCATGTAAGCTCTCCGAAAAGTAGTAATTTTTAATTACTTTTCTGTTTTGGACTTCTTGCATCAGCAGTAGAGACTGATCACTGTGTTACCGATCACTGATCTGATCACTGTGTAACACGGCTTTGAATGCATCGGTGGGTACTTAGCATATGCAGCTCATCTAGAGGCTGAAGTCATCATTGGGTGCTCTGGTTGAATGAGGGTGATATGGTGCTTTTGGTTTTATACATCAATTATTCATAGTTGTAAGATGCTTACAGAAATTAAAAAACATTACTAATGCCAACTTCCTTGCATAATTTGGCTGTGGCATGCAGGCTTTCTCCAAGCTTCTTTAGCCTAAAATAGACTAAACCCTCTTATCTGCTCACTTTGCTCGATGCAGAATTTCCTGACACCCAAATACACACAGAGGAACGCTCACAGACAAATTGCCATGGCAACCCTGAAGTCACCTCTCAACTGACTTTTTATGCTGCTTTTCTGTCCAGCTCTTTCACGGTAGCATCACCAATAAATAAATTGAGAATTAAAAGACAGGTTCTCTCAAAGCATATGTTTGGCAGGTAATTTGTGTGTTCCACAGTGATCCTATATGAATCTGCTGCTCTCTGAATGGTTTATCTAACTTGTGATTTTTAATTAGAAATACATGGAAGTAAAGTCATTTAGTGAGACGAAACTTAAGAGAAACTAATGAGAAACTAGCAGAGAACAGTTGAATTCATATTCAAGCAAACAAAACTTTAGTTGGAAGTCAATTAAGTGCACTCAAAGTAAAAAATGAAAACATGAACCCCCCAAATACTCTTACTCTGATTCATAAACCCAAGAAAATCACAAATTATTGGGAATCTACACCACCCTACATGTGCTTCCATACATTTTTTGTCTCTCTGACAGATAACTGCTTCACCTTGCTAAGGTTAAGGTGTTTGCTGTTGATTATACATGCATTACTAGAGCATGTGCTTATTCTATATTGATGGAAAATGTATGAGGCTGGAGGTGTTTCATGCTCCAGTCTGAGTAGCATACGAGAATTCTGTGTTTTCCAGAGGCTCTGGTTTGTGTTTCTCCCACAGTCCTGGTAGGAAAGTGAATGAGCTTTGAAAATGCAGGTGTCGGAGCAGTGGCAGCACTGCCAGACTTGGGTGGGGGCATTGGGGATTTGGATGTAGGGTTCTACAAAAGGCAGTGATTTTTAAAGAATCTTACGGCTATCTCTTGCTTTTTGATGAACGCTTGCTACTTGTAATGTTCCCAAAACGCCCCCCCCCCCAAAAAAAACAACCCCCAAAACAAACAAAAGAACCCACAATAACCTCCACCTAAAAAAACCCAAGGAAAAGAAGGGCTAAGGAACCAGGAATTATTTTAGTTTGATACAAGCTCACATCTAGAGAATATACTGTTGTCAGCAACACAAATACAAAAAAAAAAAATATAAGGGACTCATCACACAATTTTGGATATATCTGAATGCAGCAAAAGCTGCTGTGATATATGTTCATCTGATTCGTGTTAATATGGAATAATGTTGGGGGTGCATAATGACATACCCTTGTTATGGCTACGGGTCTGGGAGGGACAGTTTAAGGTTTTTGCATGGACTGAATGAAGTATGTTGAAGCAGCAACAAACTCTATAAACGATGTGCAAAGCTTTGCCTAAAGGACCACAATGTTAGCATTGTGATACTTCAGGAAAGCAACTTGCCTCTGAAAAGGAGGTAATGAAGAAGAAGAAGGAAAGAAGAATAGGAAGGTGCCTCAAGTCTGCAGAACCAGCTGCCTGAGTTCGTTAGCAAGACAAAAGCTGAGGCTCACCTACACGATGTCTTTAGGGGTGGGAGGGGGGATGCCTAACGGGCACTCTAGCATGTCAGTATATGGTTGGTCAGTTTAAGCCGGTGAGTGGTGAAGCTAGCCAAAACATTCACCAGATGGGGGAAGAGGGCATGCATAGAAAGAAGATGTGCCTATTCCTGGAAGACGTAAAAGCCAGGGACTGGAAGTGTACAGTGTGTGTCTTGGTGGAGCGGGGACTCATGGTGCACCCGGTGCTGCCTGTGCACCGCAGCGCTGTTTGCTTGCCTTTATTCGTTTAATAAATTGTTTAATTTGGTTAAAATCCTGTTTGGGACCAAGTCATGTATAACACTGCCTTGGCCTAAAAACCTTGGTTTGGTGTTACAGGTGTTCTACCTCATCTTTACCCCTTCTTATATACCATTCCTCTTGCTTCTCTTTCCTGCGCAGTCATACGTTTGGCAAACAGTTCACATGCAAGACCCATTGAACCTAGTAGGATTAATCAGGGCTTGAGAAAAGCACCGTGGACAATATATTTATTTTTCCTAGGGTTGATACCAGTGTCTGTTGTGTAACAGCTCCAGTAAAATGGTTTTGATCATGCTACTTCATAATTAGTCCAAAATGCAGCTCTGGGAGCAGCTTTGGCTTGCTCCCTTTCTTTTAATGCTAAGAGATCCAAGTGCAGCAGTGTTGCAGGGTGTGTTTTGGAGTAGTGCAGCATAATTTACCTGGAGCTGGTGTGACTGGGATGCTGAATCCAATGTACTCTTTCTTTGCATTGCTGAATGTTAATCGAGGAATTGGGTGGATTACAAAGGTTTCCACATAGTGCGAGAGATACACGTGTATCAAGTACATTGGATCGAGAAGATGATAAATATTATAACAGACTGTAACTGTTCATTCCTCTTTGATGTACCAGAATGCTCCTGCCATACAAGTTATCTTTGATATATTGAACTGATATTAGAAAGCCTTGTTTAATCCTTTCATTTTTGTTGAACTTTGCATGTTGAAACACTGAATTGTAATTTAGATTAGCTCTTTATACCCTCTTAAAGAAAAAAATACATCTGACTAGCTGAACAGAAATCACATTTTTGCCAATCAAATTGATGTTTACGTTAACTTCTCTGGTCAATGAGCCACATTAATGTTGGAAAGAGAAAATATGCAATTGCTTGATAATATTTTTTTATTCATGGTGTTTCATTGCAGTTATGAGAACATGAGCATAAAAATATTTGGGAGCCTGTCACCTAGGGTGGTGTTTTCTCTTGCTTGCTTATGTTTGCTAATTCACCTAGTCCTGTGATGCTCTATAGCTCTTAGCAAAGCTAAGGCTAAAAAGCCAGGTGTTGGGCAGGAATACCTAGACAGAGAAATGTGCTGACTGAAAAATAGCAGTAAAAATCCTGGTCAAACCTTAATGTTAGATGATTGTCTTAAGAACAGTAACCATGCATTTTTGATCAGGCTTGATGGGGCTCTGAGCAACTTATCTAGTGAATATGTTCCTGATTGCTGCAGGGGGGTTGGACTAGATGACTTTTAAAGGTCCCTTCCTAACGCATTCTATGATTCTGTTCTGCTTGAAACAGTTGAATAGAAACATTTTTTAATATCTTTTCCTTGTTGAGAAGAGACTGAGAATTTTCCAAACATTTTTGTTTCACTTCAATTAAAGGCTTGTTCCATTCTTGAATATGAAAGAATATTTAAAGTATTAGCATAATTTCAAATTTAAAATCCAGTTACTAAAGTATTTCTTTCTGAAAGTTCAGAAATATTTAGTTAATAAACACTATTTTAGTATATCTTTTTAAGAAATGCTTCAAAACAATGTCTTTGAACTTTTTCAAGGGAAAATGTTCACCTCCTTCCTTTGCTGACAGACTTCTCAAGCTAGTTATCTGCATCAAATTTCTATTCCTACATCCTCGTGCTCTTCCTGTTTAGTATTCATATCTGTAAACCCCTTTCTTACTGCTCTTGCATCTGTTCTGGAGGGGCTGTTAGAACATTGCCACATGTACTTCTGTAAATACTGGGGTGGGAGGGAAGAGAAAGCTCATACATCACTCCTTTTGGAGTGGGAGGAAAAGAAGAGATTTGTTTTCCCACACAGTAGCCATATTTTCCCTTATCTTTATTAAGCCCATTAATGGGAGAAAGAATGTTTTCTAGACATTGGAAGGGCACTGTGTCTCCAAAACAGCAGAACCCCAGGAATGAGAATCTCAAAGTTGTTTTCAGTTTTCACAAGCAATTCATAATGCTCAAAGTTACACTTTGAGCATTCCAGCTGGAGGAGCATGTTTTAGAATCATTAAGCTGAATTGTGCTAAATCTGTTGTTGCCTCCCAGCAGATAGCAAAAAGGTTTGTGGTAAATTTGTCCAACATTGCTGTGTATGCTTCCAGAGGGTTGTTACATGGCTTTGATGGATAGGATACGGGTAGGAAAAAATCACCATAACATCTGGGAAAGCAAGAATATGGGCATAAATATTCTTCTGGAAGAAGGTGACCACCTAGAGGTAATGACAGATGGTAAAGAAGCAAACTTGTCATGTGATTTGATCAACTAATTATGGTTTTGGACTACATAGTGCAGTGATATCAAGCCAAAAGTCATCTGTATTTGGTACTGATTTGAGAATACCTGGCATATTAACTCAACTTAATCTTAGAGTGTAACTTCTTCCACTTCAACAGTCATGTTTGGAGGAGAGTGCTGCTGTTTCAAACACTCTGTTGACATAAACAGTCATGATGATGTCCAAGTGTGCCACTATCAAAGGCAACAATGAGCTGGCTCTCTGAGGACAGTTTTACCTTGCAGCCATCCTGCTTAAGGCACTGATGGATTGCTAAGGAATGTTCACGTCCAAAAGAAACTTCTGTTAAATCATAAAAAGCAATGTGATGATTAATAGTAAGATACAATGGGGATGGAGAAAAAGGCTCAGCAGAAATCCTGGCTGTCAGAGAACTTTCTGAGAGTAGGATGTACTGTCAGTGCTTTTATAGTCTGTTATGCTTTGTATGTTTAAAATTGAAGGGTTAAAAACATCACTGCGACATAATAGGCGAAGAGTTCTGTGCTTGTGGAGAAGTTCTATGAGATGATTTAGTAATAATTTCCAAAATTCCCGAGAGTCTTTGACGTCTGGGAAATTAAGGCCTGAGGGACCTCATTCCTGAGCTCTTCAGTACAAAAATCTGTTCTGCTTTTATGCAGCATTCTTTACTTGGTAACAAATTAGAGTTAATAATCCTAATTTATCTACTTTTCTTCAAAAAGCAAGACATGACTGAGTTTTTTTAATAATATGCACATATTATTAATGACACTTGATCTACATAAGATAACATTAAGAAAAAAACAACACAGCCCTTTCTCTTGTATGCTTTAGCATTCAACCAGGCAGATACTTGATGCCACTTTCTTCAGGGAAGCAAATAATGTTTATTCAAGCCACTTGATTTTCCTGCAATTTATGGGATATGATAATTGCTGCAATTTTAAGATCAAAAAGTCATTCCTATTCATTTGAACACTAATGTCTTTTGGGGTTTGGGGACTTTCTATTAATCCAAAATGTTTAAAGGCTTAAAAAAAATCCCAAATTTTTGTAATGTGTTTGAAGGAGTGCACAAAATATGACAGTTCTCAGTGTGAAATGAATATTGTGGAGAGCATTGTCGGTAGGGGAGAATTAAGCACACTGGAAATCCATGAATTGCTGATATTGGAATAAAAATATCTACGTGCTGAACTTCAGTATCTGGCATCTGAAATGGAGAGCACATATGTACATGTATACATATATGGAGTTAGAGGTTAAAAAGCTATCAGAAAAAAGCTATCATAGAATTTTTTAATTGTAATGAATGAACTCTTTAACATGCTGGTAATGCTGCTTCATTGAAATTGAAAATAAAAGGTGATATAAAAAGAATATTCCCAGTGTGGCATCCCTGGTCTAGAAATAAATGCAGTCAGCAGTAGCACTGTACTTTAATCCTTTTATTTTTAAGAATGTGCTTTTTAAAATGTCTCTTTGTTGAGGATGTCATACAGGCATCCAGTTGCTGCATCTCTAAAGCAGAGAAAGCCTAATAGTTTTTCCATAGCACTGGAGAAGTGTCTGCTGCCTTTTGCTAGGTGAGTTGCTGTGCCCTGTGAGGCAAAGTTGAGGTACAGGACATGGACATGCTGGTCACACTTACACTGTCTGATTTGGTGACAATAGCTGTGAAAAATGCTTTCTCCTCTAGCTGGTTCTGAAGTTGTGAAGTTCTGAAGATGATTCATCAAACTGTGACTTGTACTTAGGACAGCTTACTTATTGCTAGCTGCTTGGTGTATCCTACTTCACATCCTTCCTGAAAAACTGTTTTTAGGTTGTGATTGATCAAGTCTTCTCTTTGGTATTAGTTTGCAGTGAGATTTGGTGCCCACTCTTCAGTCGTGCAGTTGGCACAAGGCAAACAGACTCTTTAGGGTGCATGTCGCGATCGATGGTGCGTGGCTTCCTGGCACCTTCCAAAGGATTTGTGAAGCTGCTGCTTGCTGGGTGAACTGGAAATTTGTGCAGTTTGGCCAGTGACAGGCAGGCCAAGGTAATTTGGTCAGGACTGGAAGGCTTTGGACCATATATACTGTACTTTGCTGTCAGCATAGTCCCACGACAAGGCTTTAATACATGTGGGTTTATGTACCTATTCTGGTACAGACCTTTTCACTATCTGACAAAAATTCCTGGAGTTAAGCAATTGAATATTTAATACAGTTGGTCATATTTCCCCATTGAAGTGCTTTCGCTGTGGACTGGCTCCACAGACTACTATGCTAGATCCTGGGCCTGTGTTAATGTTTGGTCACACTTAAATACCTAGAAAATGAGCCCCACTCAGCACAACCAGATTACAGATGAAAACAATAAACTATAATCAGAGAAGAGGGAAAGCATGTGCATCCAAGTGCCCCTACCGGGATGTTTCTCTAGATGATACTGCAGTGGTTCACAAACTGAGTAAGTTCAAACCTAAATTTATAACCCATTTGTTGATTGTAGTTAACTACAAATTTTCCAGAGTATTAGCTCATTCCCATCTGCCTATTTGCCAGTATGTTAAAATATCAATTGTGTGAAACTTTACTATAATGTTCTGGTGTCCTGCAGGAAGACTACAGAACTCAAATGCCATCCATAGTATCTCTGAAAAGAAAGCCAAATTTGTCGATAATAAGACCTGAAAAGGTCTTCTAGGCTGAAGAGGACTTGAAAAATTAACCAGGGCTAACCTGGGACAGAAACCAAAAACTTGCCTCACAGCCTCATGATAGCATAGGACCCACCCAAGCAATTTTATGATCTGGGTATCAAAATATTTTATTATTCATGGTTTTACTTTTTGCAGATAACTGAAGCATCATTTTGTGCCATAAAATCAGGGAGAAAAGTCCTAGGAAAAAAAACTCTGTGAGGAAGGGAAACATTCTGTTAGGCAATTGGACAGGTGTCCTACAGGGAAACATCTGGTAGGTGTCATACATTTGATAAATTTCCTAGGGAGCTTTGTCACTCCAAAGTAATGGCAAATGGGCTTTCCTGGGTCTAAGAAGTTCCTTTCCAAACTGAGATAAAGCCTCACACTTCAAACTGAGAAAAGAAAGAACACCTGGCAAGTGTTGCAACCTGGCTAACATAGAAACTCAGAGGAAGGAATGGGTTAACTTCCCACGGAATGCATCCAGGAGTTGTGGCTGGTATGTAAGACCAGTTTTCTGGAGCACAATGAGCGATTTCAAGAACATATTTTTGTCCCTCTTCTGTATGTCATATTTATTTCATGCATCCATCGCATTTATGCTTTGTAAACTAAAGTTATTGGTCCATGTTTCTGTCGTCACTCTGAGTTAAGAGGGTTACATATGGCTGGCTTTTAGAGATGGGGAAGCATGAGGAAAAGGGAACCAACATGTTGTACTGTAGTTGGTGTTGATTTTTACTATAAAATCAACATTGAGAGAGAATAGAGCCTAGAAGAAAGGCAGAGAAAATCTGGTTTTGATAATTGAATTTTCCCCAAAGAACTACACAGATCTTGCAACTAGTAAACTGCTATTACCCAAGATGTATATTCAAGTTCAGTGGTTTATTGAATTATATCAGTTCACTGAATGATTATCATCTTGGTTTTATTACCGGTGCGTTGCATAAAGATAGTATACAAATAAAAATCCCAGAGATGCCATAGAGCTGATGTATTTCCTCATTTCACTGTTGTGAACTCTATTGTTTAACTAGAGAATCAAGTAATTTTTCCTTTGCAGCTGTAGTGGAGATTTTTGGGAAGAGTTAGAGGGTACTGCTTGAATGAAAAGATTTTTATTCTCTGGTAGTAGGCAACTGTTCTTCAGAAAACTAACACAGAAACTTTACCTGGCAGGTTTCTTACTTTTCTCTCCCCCTTTAGAATGCAGAGAAGTAAAAAATTAAGTCTAGGAGATATATTTGTTGCTACTGCCTTGTATATGAAACAATAACACCTTTCCTAAGACACTCTAACAAATGTGGGATCAAGTATAGGCTGTGCTGCAGGGTGTGAAGAAATGAAGGCGTGATGATACAGGAGGTAAGTCACAACCCAGATTTCTTGCTGCCCTGTGGTTTTCTTACGTGCTCATTCTCAGTGGATTCCTGCACAGATATTGAACTGAAAAAGTGCAGGTATATAAACCATGAAGTGCTTTATGTGGTTTTTGAAATTACAAAACATTTAAGATCAGTTTTAAATATGTTCTGCTTTTTACTTTAGAACACGTTTCTGTAATGGCATATAAATATTTGAAAAATATCAGGTAGAAATTATGAACTTCTGGTGCTTGTTTTTGAGATGTGTGTTTTCTAGAAGTCGAAACCAGCTGATTTCTGTTATGAACGGCATTGTATTCCCCAAAATCTTATGTTCCCTGTGAAAGTAAGGGTGTGCAAGTTGTGACTGTGGCTCTGGCTAAGCGTTAGTCCTTGAAGCTCAGGACTGGTTGTTCCCAGCATTCATTTGGGGAGCCAAGATAATAAGAAACAGCTTGTGGTCTCAGATTGATTCCTGGTCTCAGGAAGCTGATGCATCCCATCTCCAGCTTCTTTCCAGGCCGTTTCCTCAAGCTCTCTACTGTTTTCTTTAAAATGAAAAATAGAAAAAGAATTACTGAATTGCTATTAATATTTTCTCATGTTAATTTCCTGTAGTCTTTCCTATAACTTTCACAGATTGCAGTTCTTGCGCCCATTCATGTTATCACTATATGTAAGAAGGGTCTGGAAACCTTGCCTTTGGAGAGATGTTTAAAGAGAGGTTTTGAGCTGTGTGACTGTCATGAAGATGTGTGGCATCAGTCTGTAGTCTTAGTGGAGTTCTTTAACCCTCCATATCCCCAAATTTTTGAAACAATTAAATACTTTTTTGGCAGCAAAAATGGAATTCTCAAAGAACAGATATTGTTTCTCGATATTTTTTTAAAAAGAAAAGATGTATCCTAAGAAATATAATTTTCAAACTACTGGAAAATGGACATGTGCATCTTTTTGGAGTTGGTTTGTTGTTGTTTTGTGGCATTTTTCTTTGCCCTTTTTTTAAAAAGGATGATTCTAGTGTAATTCCATGTGCTGTCAATTAAAAGGGGTAAATGATTAGAATTTGCAGGGCTGCTAATGAATACTTCTACTATTTACAAGTGCTCTTAACTCTTGAAATTTCAGGTGAAGATACATGCTTCAAAATTAAACATAGAAACCTTTCATCTCCTTAGGAGACATAATTCAAATGCCTTTTTGGGCTGAGTTGAAGACATCAGCTTCACTCTAACAGCACCAGCAGTGAGTGGGATTACAGGGTTATAATGTAGCGGCCTCAGAGACCTATTTTAATATCACAAGAAAAAAGTAAATTGTAATTTCTTTTAATCCTCTCATAAGAGTTTAATTAAAGGTTGAGTTTGTTTTTTTTCTTGAGACTGTCTATTGGCAGTACACTAGGAGCAGAATAAGTTAGTGTGAAACTAGCATGTTACAAAGTGCAAAATATTTTACATTTAAAAAACTTAAAATTTGATGTGGTTTTAATTGTTTAATCAAAATTTACTTGAATAATGAGCAAGTATTAAGAGCTTGGAACATCTCAATGTACCATATTTCTTAAAACCAAGTTATGAGTATTTCCTTTGGGGGGTGGAAATCTCATATTTTACAATATGCATATTGATTAATTGCTTTAGATATGAACTTAGAGCTGAAAGAAGGAAAATAAAATACTTTTGTGATATAATGTGGTATCAAAATACACAGAATTTTCTTTTTAGCCAATGTCTTTTTGGATAAATATTATTGACTTTAGGGTTAAAATTAAAGCAAACAAAAGTTCAGTAGTTTGAGCATTTAGTGCTCTGTGAAATGTACAGTGTATGGAGCGAATAGGTACAGGGAAAGGTGGTATTTTGGTTGATTGGATGGAATGAAACACATTTTCATCACAACTCAGTTTACTGCTGTTTCCCTGAAGTACAAATATGAGGAGCTCACTTTTTACTGGTTTTTATTCAGCTTCTCGTCTCAGCTTGCTGTTTGTTTGGGGGGAGTTCTTAAAGCTTTATTGCCATTCAAAGCACAACTGTTGTATTACTGCAAAGAAGCAAATCATCTGAGAAAAGTGATGGTCTCATTGTTAAGGCAGGTGATAAGGTCTTGAGAAGGCTGAATTCACTTCCCAGCGCTACCACTAACTTTCCTGTTCTTTTATCTTTGTCTCAGGAAATCAGGGATTGCAGTGCTGTTCTCACAAGGCTGTGCAGATATTTTCTGATACCGGAATGTTTGTTGTTTGACACCTCAAATAGCAAAGGAACATTCATGCTTGTAAGATATTCTGAGATGCTCATTACTACCGACAATATTGTCATCATAAGCATCCCTAATTACTGGGGAAAAAAAAAGACGATGCAGTTAAAAATAGCATGGCACAGTTAACAGGAAATATGAGCGTTCCTTGAATCCATTCTTTCAGCCAAAACTAAATGAGAGCCATGCAGACTGTTATGAATCATCACCCAAGCCTAGTCCTGGTAGTGCCCTATGTTTTGTGATTTGTTCAGACTTTGGGAAGAGAAAATATATATGTGGGTGGTAGATATGTCCCGCTGCTTGCTGGAAAAAGTGGAGTACTCTACTTTGCATAGCTGTGGTTAGGCCATTTCTTATTCTTAGATCCATATGGTAGTCTTTAAATATTAAAAATATTCCTGAAGAATAACTTTTAAAGTAAACTTTCACAGATGGGTTTTGGTAAGATGTCAACAAACATGACCTTTCAATCTCTAGTGCAAATGGCAATAAAAACCTAGCCTATCTAATCTGCCTGCAAATAGCTGTAGCTTCACTGATCTAGTCTAATCAAAGGAACAAGCCCACGGGGGTTTAAAGGATTTCTTGCTGTTGCTGCAGCCATTAATTTAATTGCTAGAGTACAGTGAACTCTGAGAGTACAGTAAATGTTTGGATCTGCAGGGAGATAAACAGCTGAACCCTTGGAAAAAAAAAATCTAAAGCAAATAGGGTTTTCTCTGCAATTAGTGTTGTCTTAAAGTATGTTTTAAAAGCAGGTCTCAGTGGACCTGACATGAGTTATCATCTGCGTTTCCATGTGATATACCTCTGGTTATTCCAACATGTCCTGCAGTAACTCCAGTGAATGGGCTGAAACTGCCAAGTGGAACACAGATATATAACTTGTGCTGCTAGTGCACGTGGGGGTGGTAATGCTCATTCCATCACCTGCCTGGCTGCTGCCATCCTCCTCCTCTTAAAATTATAGTTTGAATTTTGAGATGCTTTTCCCCCCAAGGATGTATTTTCAAGGTGCTGCAGCACTTTTAATTACATTTAAAGGTAATTGCTAGACAGGGCAGTGCTTAAATTCTTAGTGGGATGGAAAGAACTGATCATATGGAGAAAAAAGGGCTGCTTCTTGAACAGAAAGTACTCTTAACTGTACAGGTCTGAAGTGATTTCAGCTGAGGAATGTTTCTGAATTATATTTTTTTGTGGCACTTCTCAAAGCAGTCAGAGTTGCTGCCTTTTCAGTCTCAAAGATACTTTAGTTTTGGTATTAATAGAACTGTGTCTTTAGCAATGGCTGCATAGGGTGTTTTTTTGTTTTAATCAAAAGCGGAAAATTAATGTTGTTCTCAAGAACAAATGTTCCTCTGTAAAAATTTCTGAGCAATTTACTGGTCAGCAGAGCTGGGTGCTTTTCCATTTTGGCAGTGGACATTCCCACTTATGGAATGATGAATCGATTTAATTTAATGAGAACTGGCTTGAGGCAAAGCCAAGTTTAGAATAAAACAAAAAAAACCATTCTTATTGGGTTAGTGTTTAAATTGCCCTCTACCTGCTCTCCATCTCCACTGTTACACGTGCTGCCTTGTTTTGTTGTGCTGCTGGCAGGCGTGGGACATCTGTTTGGTGGGAGGACAGTTACCCACCAAAGGGAGGACGTTTTAAAATCATTTGTAGGTGGAAACCTGGGACCTCCAGTACAGTTGTAGATTCTTAAGGTGTTTGTGTGAGATTTTCGGATGGTTGGATGAACAAGGATTGGTTTCT
This sequence comes from Porphyrio hochstetteri, assembly GCA_020800305.1. NCBI lineage: Eukaryota > Metazoa > Chordata > Aves > Gruiformes > Rallidae > Porphyrio > Porphyrio hochstetteri. The sequence goes on along the minus strand of CM036916.1, from coordinate 9,306,454 downwards.
AGTGCATGAAACATGGTGGTAAATTCTAATTAATTAATGAGTTATGCATACTGGAGATTTAACTTAATTGTGGCTTGCAGTGCTGCAAAATATTTAGGAGAAACAAGACTTTTTGTGATACCTTCTTAGTGCAGAGTGTGAGAGTAGAAATGTATTAAGGGATGCATCCATCTGCTTGCTTTTTCACAGAAAACTGCTTTTGGTTTCCTTTTCTCATCCACAAACCAAACTGGCTTTTCCTCATAATGAAGGATAACCAGCTTAATGCTCCCTCACAGTGTCATAGAGCTCATTGCTTGCTGTCTCATGTGCCCTAGGCAGTTTTATGAAATTTATTTCTCACTGGGCTTGGCTAATCCAGTGGGAACACTAATGAGAAGGGTTAAAAAAAGACGTAAAGATAGTCGTGTTGATTTATAGATCAAATGTGACTACTGAAATGCAGGACAAGTCTAGGGAATGCTGTTACTGTAGAGTGTGATCCAAATGACAATCTTTTACAGATGTACATGTGAAACAAGCCCTGGGTTTGCCAGCAGAGCCTCTGCACTGTGCTCTCTGGAGCTCTCATTGAACCCTGTGCATTTTTCTTTAACGCAAAGGATGTTACAGTTTAGTTATTCAAAGAACAACATCGCATCAGTGTCCATAATGGGGATGTGAAGCTTTTGTCCCTCGGGGGACCACGCTTTGTGCCTCAGACATGTCATACTTTCTATAAAACAACCTAAGACCTAAGGACAGGCTTTAAGAAATGTTTAGGGACTAAAGAATGCAGCTTGTTATCCAACAACTGCTTCAAAATTACTTTGGTGTGTATTAATTTCTAATGAAGGCCCCTCGTAGTGCTGCCTGACCACAGGCAATATTTTCTAAGAATAAAAAATTGCTGAGGGTCAGTCAGTGTGTACTTGCTTTTGGTTTGTGTTGTGCTGCTTCGGAAGGGAATTAATTTCTATATGCTGACATTGTAATCTAGGACTACAGTATCGATATACTTAAAATCAGTCAGGTATAGAAGTAAGAAAATTCCAACAGTACCCTCAATTTATTTAAAAAAAAAAGCTCGCTCAAGCATGCAGTAGTTAAACTGTTCATGACTGCATGTAATTACATCATTACGTACACAGTCCTGTTTCTGTAATTTGGATCATTGGAGGGCAGAGTATCAAAATCTCTGTAATGGTGTTTAATTCCATTTTAACATTTCCTAGAGGAACTGCTTTGAGTTTATTCTCAAACCACAAAACTTAGAAACCCCCTTGAAGTTTGTGTGAGCTATGTGAGTTACAACTGCTTTTCTAAATCGGTTTGATAATGCAGTCATTAGTTTCCCATACCTTCTCATCTGTCTCTTTGATTCTAACAAACTTGCAGGAATTGTAGTAACCTACTACTTTTAGATTTTCTGAGTACTTTTAGGAGCCTAAATTTGGGATGGATTTTCTTTATTTTTCACATTAATACAGACTTTCACTGTTTTAGTTCATAATTGTTATACAGAAATGTTTCTGTTGGTTTGAGTTTTTGCTTTGAACCACAGTATAGAAGTACCATTTGACACTTGTTTTATGTCTGTACAACAGTCAAATGTGGCTTTTATTGTCTGTGAAGTGTATTGTTTGAGGGGTATATTTAAAAAAAAAAGTACCTTGAAAGCTATAGACAGACATGTGAGTTTTCCCCCTTTACCTAAGATTTTTTTCACTTTGCAGAAAAGTAACCATATTCCTAGCATGGTAATTCTGAAGGCTTGTGATTAATTACTATTGTGCTATTATTAAATCTTAAGATATTTAAAGTAATTCTTTCTTATAGTTGGAGTCATCATGTGAAATGACTAACTGCATGGTTTTGGTTTTTTGATAGAAGATTTCATCTTTGTTGCTCACAGGAGTCTGGCTGTTGTATTCAGGAGGCTTTGAATCAAGATGTAAAATAGGAGTAAAAGCTGCACTGAATCAGATGAGACATAAGGTCAAGTCCTGGATCTTCCAGTGACCGTCTTTGACCTTGAAAAAATTTTTACCTCTTCCTGCCTCATTTTCTCTTTTAGCAAGAGTGAAACTATAATGACAGTCAGTAGAAGTTCCGAGAACTCAGATTTCACTTAAGTTCTGAAATGATGCTGTGGAAGAGGTGCCAATTTCTCCATGGATGATAGGGTGAGCCTAAAGCAGCTGGATTGCTAATTAGGCAGAATCTAAGCCTCCATGTCTCAGTTTCTCCATATACCAGGACAGAATAATTGTTTCACTTCTCTCCCACGTTTTTTAAAAATGTACTCATTAAATTGTAACCTTTTTGAGACAGACTCTCCCTTATTATGCATGAAGCATAATAAGGAGTTATTTTTAGTATAAATTAATTTATAAATTAATAAACAGTTTTGGTTTAAAAGATGACTAAAACCTGTTAATTTCTTTAGCAGACATGTACTTACTCTGGAAGCCAGAGAGATGCTTTAAAATTCATATATAAAGTTTTTATATTTCAAAGTCCATAAAATGCCAGTTGCAGTTCTCATCAAGAAGGAAAGTTATCTACTGAGTTAGAATACCGGGTAGCTTTGATTCCTTCAAGAACACTGGTAGCTAGCTGTAGCTCTGTCTATAATTGACCTCTTGGGATGTCTATTTTTTGTTGGTCTAGTGGACAGGGTGAACATGATGCCAAATTATTAACTTGCACAAAAAGCCAAGGGACTAATAACATTAAGGAAAAAAAAAGCTTGATCCTTTTCACAGGCTTGATAATAGTATATGTTCGTCGTACATTAGCTCCTAGGGACCCAGCCTGGAAATCAGGAGTGCTATTATACTAATTACAAGATAGACACAAAACAAAAGATGCTTCTGCCCCAAAAAGATGAGAGTAAATTATACACAAATTGCATATAGTTCCTTTAATAGTACTGTATATCAACAGTAAATGCCCATAGTGTCCTGACCTTTCTATATACAGAACTTTGCACATACCAAGAAAGGAATGGAAAGAAAATGACTTTATCCTAGTGATTTGAAAGATAGAGACAAAGCAGTGTTTATGGAAAGACAATTTATAATCTGAGTGCTAGGAAGATGCTTTCATTTACTAGAACACAGCATCAAAGTGGGTAAGAGATACTGCAGGAAAAACCAGGTTTTCCAGATTCCTTGTAAGCATACTGTAAAATGTCCTAGTAACTCCTTAGATGAGAGGACTGCAGGTTTCAAATGCCAAGAAGTCATTGAAATGCCTATTGGCTAAAAGGAAGGAAAATGAGATAGCACAGGCTTTTAAAACTTGGAAAGGTTTTGACTGCCAGGCTTAGAATAATCAAAGACTTTATTTCATATTGAAAATACTAGTCATACAAGAAGGCAAGAAAGCTTATAAAGACTTTATAAGGAATATTTAGCACAAAATGAAGAGTAGATGAGCCAAGTATCCCAGGATGAGAATAATTAGAAGAAAGCCAGCAGTCTAAAGACAAACAATTAGAAACTGGCATACATCCAGCTGCTATAAAGTCAGGTTATTCTAGGGCAAGAAATATACCACTGTATCCTGAAATTACAGTCAGCTTATCTTAAGCAGCAGCTTGTATCCAGGCAGTGTTTGGTGTTCTATTCTGAACAAACAGAAACCATATCTCACTGGCAGAAGAATCAAAGATAAATTCATATGCAAAGGTGCCACTCGTCAGGAATTATGTATTTCAACAGACAAATTCTTCAGGATGCTGATACTGTATCTATTGTAGTGGGGGAGAGAAAATTCTGAGGTTAGACAAACACCATAATCTTATACAGCTACTTCAAATATGCACTTTGTAAAAATGTGGAAATGGGAGGAGAGCTTGTTTCCACCAGTGTTACTTGGTAGCCACAAAGTATTTGGTGGGGAGTTGGAGGAAACTGGCAGCAACTTTACACTTTTCAAACCCTACTTCATGAAACACGTACTTTTAGCACTCTCCTACAGAAGCTCGTTATTCACTTGAAGAACAGGTTCAACAATATCAAAGCACCTCTGTTCCCCCTCTGCTGCTTCCAGAGACAGCTTCTGGTGTGATGCTTCCAAATATATTTGGCCTTTGACCTCAAAGCAAGATTTACATTGCAATTTCTATTGTCAAGGACCTTCTTGTATGGCTGTGGGGAAGATGTGTAGTTATAAGCCTTTGGTTTCAGCTCTGAGTTACAGGTAATACAGGCTGACATACTGATTTGATAGCATTTCATAGTCTTTTTCCAACTTATTATTATTTCAGTTCTTAAAATATAAACATTTATTTAAAATACAGAGGGGTGCCTGAAATGATCAAGATGACTAGCAGTGAAGGTCTAAAGTGGATTGGACATTGCATTATGGAGAGGAGAATGCTGAAAAGAACATGATGACTTACAAAGTTCATAAGAGGCGTGGCAGGTTTTAAGAAAAAAAAAAGTTAAAAGCACTTATTTTTCTCTGTTCATTTCTTACTGAATATCCATATCCACAAGCTTTCCTCTAGACTTTAACCCAAGTGCTGTTCCATGGTGCTCCTGGCATTTATCCTCAAACAGCATTTCAGATTGTTAATAAATCCACAGTATACATTTTCTCCCATTTCCTCCATCCTTCCCTTATCCCTTTGTTTCTGTTCTTCCCATTAACACCAATGGCAACATGTTTTACAGAGCCCAAAATCAGATGGTTCCAGTGGTGTATAATTTTCTCTCTCTCCTCTCTCCAGAAGGCAGTTGCTTTCTGCAAAGCGTATGAAGAGCAAGAGGCTTGCTGTCAGATAGCAACATTCCCTCAGTTTGTTAGTTTTGCAGCCACAGACAGCACGTTGGAAAAGCACATGCCACGTCACCAAAATGCCTTTCCTCAGGGCCAGCTGCAGTCCACTTTGGCATGTCTCAGCTTGTTTTCAACTGGTTTTCCTTTGTTGCCATGATTATTTCTACTTTGTATGTTAGCCTTACAGGCAATACCTTAAAAACTAGCACACAAAAACAGTGTTCTCAGAAATCACTCCTGTATTTAAGGATGTTTTATGTAAGTATGACAATCCTATCATTATGTTACCAAAATGACAACTGCTCAGAGTCCTCCTTTCTCCCATGTCAACTTTGAAAGCCTTAATTATAATCTCAGCAGCAATAATCTTGTTCCAATGCAGTCAGTGTAGGCAGATCTATCGACCTGTAAATCACTTTAATAACAGTGGCTTTTTTTGTTTAGATTAAGTGAAGCTGCTGTTATTAGCAGAAAAATAACACGGGTTATTTGTTGGACCCAGCTTGTTGTACTGTGTGAAGTCCAGGCACAACTAATGAAATCTGTAAGGGACAGAAGTGTTTTCCATCCAGGATAACTCAGTCTTATCTGCAGTTCTGTAAGAACAGAAAACCTAGAACACAACAGACATTACAAAGCCAGTCAGGATTTAGGAAATACCAGAATTAAGATAATTTGTACAGGGTTTTTTTGTTCCTGTGTATACATCCTATCTCTAATTACACGATCACACTATTTCTTCATCCAAGATTTCAGCTTTCAGTATGCAGAAGGAGTTGTGCTTGCCTGTATGATTCTGCTTGTGGCCCTAGTGTTAGATGCTGTACTAGGGCTTTCTGCAGTGTTGTTTGCTTTATGGACTTTACTGTGACACACAACTGTATGTATGAACTTCACAAACGTAATGAACTTCTGCTCACACTGTCTCTTCTGGGAGATGATGTGATGGTGTTTATCCTTGTTTATGCAGGTGGAGATGAGGAACAGTGCACATAAACATCAGCTAATTTGGGGAGCCCATTATGAGCCATGATTTTTCAGAGCTCTGTTTTATGCAGCTTGTAACAAAGTTCACATCTCCCTTTATTTGCAGCTGTGAGAAAAAAGGAGTAGTTTTGTAAATCAGTACTACCCAAACTGAGGAATATTCAGTGAGCAAAAAACTGAAGTAACTTTGCATCATACCCTGCAGGTCTGGTTTCTGTCACCCTTTTCTGGATGGTGCACAATCCTCCTGCCCCATTCACTTTAGATAGTCACGAACCTTTCCTCTCAAGGCCAGCTGGCTACCTGACCAGATTTTTCCTTACTTGATGCTTTTCAAAGTCTTCACACAAAATGTCTTGCTGTCTGAGCTTTTTATTTCATGTACTGTCGTACTCATCTTAAGGTACACTTTTACTAATTCATTTAATTCTCTCTTCTGGTTTGGGACAGTTTTCAGTGATGATGAAGCAGTGTTTAGGAGTTCCTCCACCCATGAGGACATGTGGTAAGGGTAGAATACAAGAGGTTGTATCTCGTGAGAGATGTGTGAGGAAGAGGAACCTGTGGGTCGTTTGTAAGAAGAGAGTGGGCTCTTTTGTGTTAGCACTAAGAGCTGTGGAAACATCAGACCTCACCATATGGAGCCTGTAGGGTGATTGGTGCTGATTTGACTGAGAATGTTGAAACACTGTCTTTTCAGCTGGCTTTAGTGCACATCCAAATGTAGGGGGATTTTTGGCAAGGATGCCCAGTGAGTTGTTCCTTCCCACTACTTATGCCTCCAGTGCAGGAGGGTAATCAAGGAAAAGGCCGCCAAACTTTTATAACAGGTAAAAGAAACTTATTCATCACAAAGCCTCTTCACCAAAACAGCTGAAAAGGTTGGTTAAATGCCAGCTGCTTGGAAACAATGGTGTTAAGCATTAAATGAGAATGTAAGTGAATAATTATCCACATGCAGAGGCACAGTGCATTTCTGACAGCTCTGCATGGAAAAGCAAATGTTCACATGCTTTCAAAGTCTTCTTTTTACAAGACTTTGGGGTTTGGGTGGAAGGGCCAGTTCCTTTGAGATTGCGACTGGAAAGGCCTGGATCCATTAATTCTGGGGTTTGCTGTATAAAGAATGCCTGCACTTCCAGTGAGGTCTTAGAACTGTAAAGTTAAATGTTTTATTATAGTGTAAAATCTAGAAATCGGTAGTTTAAGGAACATGACTGAAACTCCAACGTTTTTGTGTAGGCTTGGTATTATAAGCACTAATTTGTTAAAAAGTAATAGATTCTTTTGTAAACACAGTTCTACTGAATGTGTTGTGGAATACTGTAATTGTACATGCTTCTTCAGAATTGGAATGTGAATCATATTTACCAGTAGGGTAAAATAATTCGATTAGTAAATATATACAAATAGTCCATTTTGCAAAATAGAGTATCTACAGCAGTGTAACTTGGCTTTAATCTGTTGGTTGCGGAAAGCACATTCTGGTTTGTCTGTGCATATTGGACAGTAAACCGATCTTCAGCAAATATCTGCTTAGGATTTTTTCTCCTCTCAAGTTCTTGCGGTCACTGTGATGTTTAACACCTAATGTGGGGAGAGCAGACAGCCAGAGTAATCTGATTTGGGCTTCTGCTGACTTTCTCTGTAGTCCTTTGGGAGCTTCACTACAAGCCTATGTGTGTTCACAGGCATCCATGTGTATGTGTGTGGAAGGGGGAGAAGTGCAAGGGGGGGTGTGTATATGCATGGTAAGTGTTCAAAACACCATGCAGCAAACCAGCAGTATTATTTTGATAGGGAAAAAGTTTTTTCAAACATACTGGTATGCTACTAGGTTTCTAGCGTGCACTTGTGTGACCTTGGATTATTTTTCTTACCTTTTTGGGGCTTAGATTTTTCCATTTGTAAAACAGAAATAATTTTGGAACACTTGCCTCATATTTGCTTGCTTAAATAAACAGTGGATTTTCCTCACGTAAGGTCTGTTCCATATGTTTGTAATGGTTCAAGCTCCTTGCTGCTTTGGATATTCGTTACTCAACTCATAGAATCTCACTCATATATAGAGAAAAATCTAAAACGTTGATTTTATTTTCTGGTTGCACAGTTATGGCAGAAAATTAATTATGTTGAGCATTTAAAAAGACAGACAATTTAAGGTAAGTTTAAAGTAAAAACACAGAAATAAAAATACCTGGTCAAGTTACAAGATGATGCTCTGTAGGAAAGATGTAAAATTGATAGCTTTGGGAACAATGGAAAGCAATTTACAGTCAAAACTGGAGTTCCCTCTGTCCTTTTTCCAATGTTATTTTCCATTTTAAAGAAGCTGACCACAGGGCTCAACTAGAGACCATTTCATTAGATGGTAACTAGGATATTGTTGTCTCTGTTGTATTTATTTGGTACAAGCATTGAAACATTAATCAAATATTTTTTGCAATTGACTGTTCTTCATGGTGGGAATACTGAAGAAATAGCAAGTTTTGGGAGCAAATTGAGATGATAAATTAGTTGAATGCTCATATTGTGTCCCCTAGCCCATTGTTCTAAGTGATTCTGTGTGCTTTTTTTATCTTTAAATGAGGTAAGATTGTTTCTACTGTTTCTGCAGATGTGATTGTCTTTGAGAAGAGCATCTGCATTTATTTCTTACAAATTGCTATTCCCAAATTTTATCTGCTGCTATAGTTTTGCATATAAACAACTTTGTGGTTTTATTCTATAGAAATACAATAACATATGATGCTACTTGTCAAGCTGTATTGTACAAAGAAATGTATCTTTGTGAGGTTTGAACAGGACAAGCTAAATGAAATCACTCTGTCATGAGGAATTTTAAGAGACAGCATTAACTATGTTTGCAGAAATATTTCAGAAGTAATTTTAAATTTTGATGTTTTAAGTGCCCAAAATTCAGATCTGCCACACATAAAATATTCCTTTTAAGAATGATCAGTTATTAAATTTGGAGCATCACATAGCTGCAAGCACTTCAGACCGTTTCAGGGAATTGTTCAGCAAGAGTCACCCATGTCCATCCCTTGCACTTAGTACAGTAGTGGTTAAGCTGAAATTCTGCTTAGATAAGTACTGTAACTGTCTGAGTAGCTTCAGACCTTTCTTTGGCGTTTTCTTTGGCTTGAAATACTGAAGCAATCATTTAAAGAGAGAGAAAGAAAAACTTCCTTGGCGAGGCTTGCTTGGGATACCAGACTTGCTTCAGTGAGTGCAGTAGCACGGCATTAACTGTGAGAGTGAGAATACTCCATGAGCAGAGTAGTCAGTAATACATCTCCAGGGATGTAAAGAGGAGGAAAATGAACACAGATCTCTGTGCTCTCAGGAAGGGCATTTTGAGTTTTGAACTGCACCGTTAAAAGGGAACTGGCTCTACGTTCCACTTTTTTTTGAAGCATGCACTTGTTTTTACTTTGCTTTTCTTATAGATACCAGTAATAAATATTTTATGTCAGGTTGAATTAATCATCATGTGCTGAACTGAGAAAATCTTGTGGTGTTTCACTGCAGTCTGGAAAAACAAGATAAATAATGGAATACCTTAATCAAAATCAGTTTGAGGTTCTTTAGTGTGGTGTTTGTTTTGGGGGGTTTTGTTTTGGGATTTTTGCTTTGGTTTTGGGGTTTTTTTACTTCACAGTTTCAGTGTTCAGCCAGAAAAGCGGTTATTCACAATATTCCTCATATTATCAGATCCTGAACTGATTCATGACCCAGCTTTACTTGCAAAGACTCCGTTCAGAGCGGTACACTGCACAGCAACCTCCCATGGAGTGCTTGTGAGTAAGAATGAACATGGGAGAGAAAGCAGACTGCACATAGCTGGTGTCCTTAACGTGCTGTTGGTACACTTTGTGTTGGGAAACAGGGAATCTTACTTTTTTTTTCCAAGTGGGCAAAACAGTAACTGTACCCTGGGCGTGCTTATTCAGGCCTGGAAGTTGCAGTACTGGAATTCAAGATGGCATCAGAAGCAGTGCCCAACTGCATTGTTCAGCACTGTGTGCCAGCCAATATCAAAGATATTTTAAAAAAAAAAAGAAAAGAAGAAAAAATAAAGGTGAGACTACTATGTTGACCGTAATGAAGTCTGTTGCTATCAGGAAAAAGAAAGGAAAATGTAATTACCTTACTGTATGAGGATGTGCAGTCACTCAATGTACTTCAAAAGCATTCTCTACATCTTCATTTATCATCATTATAAAGTGTTTCAAAAAGAGTTAATTTGCCTTCATCAAATAGCGCAAGGCATTTGCCTTCATGCATCCTTACACATGTAAATTAAAATGTTTGTTTACTTTGATATTTTGAGTTGTACATGTGCATTACTCTTCATAAAAGTTTAAGTGACAAAATTTGGGTGCAGTTTTTGAAACTAAAAATAAAATATTTCTAGCACAAATGAAAGTTTTGTATAAAAAGACTAGGGCAAAGGGGAAAAAAATGTTGGACATGGTACACTGAATACAGAATAACAGTTCACTCTGCACAAGAGTTCAACAGCAGAAAATGATGTATATATAGCTTTTAAATAATTTGCAGTTTAAGAAGATATTTTTAGTAAAATCGGTATCCAGACTCTCAGCAGGTATAAATAATTGTTCTTCCATTAACCTTGAAGTATTTCGATCATCTGACACTTTGGTTATGGAAGAAAAGATCTGGTCTCAAGCAGGAAAGTTTTGCAAAGCACAGCTGTATATATTGGAGATAATCTCCAGAGCTGTGCAGCATGTTACGTATGACTGTGGTTTTCCTGGAATTGCTTACCCCAGCTGGTTTTACCCAAACATCCACAAAATATAAGGAAAGGGGGTTCAGTTCTTTTGGACTCATCTTTATATTCTGTATTTTTTTTTGTGTTAAGTAGCAGAAGGTGTTTGTGGTTTCCATGTCAATCTCTTATGGACCTGATGAGTAGCCACATGCAAGCTGATGCATCCTGAACTTCAACAGAAGTGATAAACAATCAAAATAAACCAAAAAGTATCTCTGTTTGCACAAGCAGCTTATCATACAGGAGGCAAGTGATAAGTGGCAGTATTTCTAATTGTTACATTTTTGCAGAAGTACCATTGATTAAAAGTAGACACAGAAGTTAGGGTAGGTATAGAGTAAATGTCTTGTTTTCATATCCTGTGGATAACAAAAGGGTGTTTTCTATTTTTCAACTTGATTAGTCTTTTGCTGCTTGTCTAATATAAACTGCAACTGGAGAATGAGAACGGGATTAAGATGAACAGATGCATCTTCAACGAAGTGCTAGAAGTTGGATTTTTTTAGTAACTCTCTTGGTTGTCACTTCCTATTCATAACCCAGTTTACAACTTGTGTCTCAAAAGCATAATTTCTGTGCTTGGAATTTACATGGTTTTTCACTCAGGTAAAATAAGCATACTGATATTCCTTAACTTGCAATTACCTTCCTGGTGGCCCCTCTAAAATTCACACTATGAAAGGATGACATAGAGGACATGCAGTTTTAGTAGTCAGACTTTTCAGAGCTTGGGACTGATGCTAGGGAGCAGCAGGTCATCTTCCCTGCTTATAGAAACTTTATTTTTTTTTTCTCATTCAGCATTGTTTGCAGCCCATTTAATTCTCATTTTTCCATCACTTTTTCTTCATTCTGTTTCCTGTAAAGCTAGATCAACCTTTCCACTGGGTCACAGAAGAGCTTGAGAATTCCTATCTCATCGCAAAAATGAGATGTTAGACAAACTGTACTCTGAGCAGCTATCAGCATTACTTTTACTGCCAAACCAAGTTGGGTAGATAAGATACTCCATAAATTATGACTTCCAAAATTGTGAGTGGAAATTTAGGGATATTTTTCTGAAAATTTAAAAAAAAAAAAAGGCAGCATTAAACTGTTTTTCAGGTCATCCTTGAAAGTTTTTTCTGCTTTTATGAATATATGTGTTTACTAATGAATATTTTTTTTTCTTTCTACTAGTTCTGTCTTCCAACTAAACCAATGTAGTCCTTTTTAGTCTTTAATTCCCTTGAAAACAGCATCTTTTTCTGCTGTTTTCTATTTCTCTTTGTCTTGCATCTACAAGTGCAGAAGGGTGCTGTGCTCCCTAATCAAAAGCAAAATTTAAACCCTTTTCATTCAGTGGAAAAGATAAATTTATTTTTGTGTTGTGATGCAGAAAGGCAAACTGGAGGATTACTTCACAGCTTTTCTGGCGTGACCATGCTTGTTTCTGCTATGGATTCAAGTAGTATATTGCCCATAAAATTGTTGCCTCTGGCTCTTTTGCAGAGGCATAGTAATTATGAAAAAGAACTTTCTGTATTTCACTATTACCACTATAGCCTATTTCACACCTCTGTGTATTTATAGAGATATATATGCCGTGCAACAATTCATATTTTCATAAACATGAAGATAAAAGAAGAATTTATCATGGTTCAGAAACGAGGATAATGACTGAATGCGTGGCAACTTTTTTAAAAAGAAACGAAGGAGCAAAGACAATGAGCTGATGATGTCTCTGTCAGGCTAGCTAATTGCATGCGTTTTGAATGTGAACCTGGTGGTAGGAGGTAAAATAAAAGGTGACATTTAGACTGGTGACATGATAATTTCGATCCTGCCCCTAGAGCTTGAAATTGCATCTTATGTAGCTATGATCTGTTATTTCTGAAAGAAAAACGTGTCTTGGAGTATCATGCACCGTCACGAAAATCTTGCTGTAGGTGTGAAATGAGTGTGTGTGTAATGTCTGTATTTACAGACAATCTGTAAAATACTTCTTCCCTTTTCTAACTACAAGCTGAAAAAAATTGCATAGTCTTTGAAGGGACAGTAAATGTTCCATAATTGAGATAGCTGATATTTGATAATACCAGGATCTGAAATGTTAAATCACAATTCTACATCCTAATGTGCTACAGGAAAATTAGAAATGTACTGGAGTGAAGATGTTGCTTATAAAGGAAGAGAATAATAACAAGTACAGTGCTGATCTAGCTGAGGGACAGAATTGATTTCAGAGACTGTTAGTAAACATGTTTTTATATAAGGTACTATGGAAGTCCTAAACGGGAAAAAAAATGCTAAGCTGAAACTGATGGTCTGAAGAAAAAAGATTTTAATGACTAATGGCTGCTGTTAGGAAGTTTAGAAGGAATACAAAAACATAGAGCTTTCTGATGATACTGTGATTTATTTTGCTTCCTGTGTTATATCTTTTCATATGCAGTTCTTTAAGGGGAAAAAAAAAAAGCAATGGCTTTTAATTTTATAGAAGAAATCCAGATTCTTTAACTGTTCTGTATCTGTTTAGCTGACATTAAAAGCTATATCATTTCAGAAATGTAGAAAATCGGTCTAATACAAGCAAAAATAACTATAAAAATAGATCTACTTGATTTTTTTGCCCTTTTCAGCCCATTTTAACCAGTTATTTCATGTCCTGAGAAATGCACACAAGGCACAAAGAAGGGAAGAACAGAAGAGTTCTGATTGTAGCTGGGTCGATTCCAATAGTATCAAGGGGATGGAATACATAAAAGAAGTAAGAACAGATAAAAGTCATTGGATATGACATTTAGGATACTAAAGAAATGCTAGAATAATCATAAGCACTATAATGATTGCAAGAAGTAAGGTCTTTCATTAGATCAACTAGTATTGCTGGGGAAAAAAAACCCACACTGCATATTTTGAGACAAAACTGTATTTTCCACCCTTTTGTTGTGGTCCACTTACTGCATGTCTGCCCTCATCTATTTAGTATGCTCTTCTTCCTTAATTTTTACACAGTATCATTCATCTTTTAGTTTTTTTGGGAACTCTTCTTGAAGTTTAATCTTAGGAATCATGGTGGCTGATTAGAATAAATATCTAATTACAAACTCAGTTGGCTGCTTTGTTCCAGGTTTTGTAGATTTGGTTTTTTTTTTTTGATATATTTTTACATGTGTTGTCTTAAAATGTACATGAACAGATTGAGAAGGTGCATGCAGAAATTTCTGCTGTCGTTAGGATGAGTTAAGGTCTTTTGTCTTCGGAGATTTTGTGGCCCATTAACCCCAAATGATACTAATAATGTAGTTTTAAACCTTTCCTTTCCATTTGAAGTACAGTTGCATGGCGTGCCATTGTAACATCAATATCGTGATATGTTGGTTTCTCTAAACAGCATTTGGCAGCAGGGGAATACTGAGAGTTCTGAAAAATGCTGTATTTTTCACTTTTGTGAGTATGATAGAAAATTGCCACGTCTGCTTTCATTTAGTGAATTGTACAAATGGTAAAATGGCAACAAAATAATATTTTCTTTGCTCATTGACTGAATAAAGAGATTGTAATAAAGCTGACACTCCTTCTCCAGGTTACTGTAAGGTTTAGTGCAATTATAAGGGGAGACTTGCAATAAGTGCAGCAAGTCAGGATAGCTAACAGGGTTTTTATCTGAAGGTTGTTCTCAAGTTGCCAAAAGGAAGAGCATGTATGCTGCTTTTAGACAGTTTTATGTTTAAGCTGTGGCTTCAGTGATTTTAGTGCATAGTGACCCAGTCTTTTCAAAAAATACAGCCATGGTAGACTTGCATGTGAAATTAGGCACCTATATGTGCAAGACTAGTACCTAGGTACTTTGGAGTTTTAGATCTAAGTAGAATCACCCTGCAGTTTGGAAGAATCCATGTACAGCACTTACGCAGAATGCAGAGGGATGTTTGTGGTGCTCTCCTTTAACATTGACATCATACAGTAGAAGGAAGCCCTGGGTGTAAAGCTGTAACAAGGCTGTCAGTGGATCTTCACATACAATGGCACCTACACAGCTGGGGAGGTGCCCTGGGATGGAGATGTGAAGACGACCAGTGGGTGCTGCTGATAGACACGATTCTGCTCTGAGGACACCAATACCAGACAGAAGATGTGGCACAGCTGATGTAAAGCTCAGTCACTGTGGGTGCTTAGGAGATGTCAGTGTTCAGGGAGGAAGGTGGTACTGTCCCTGCCACAAAGGGAATTGGTCTTTGGACGGAAAGTTCAGTGAAGGCAATGAGGCTTGCTTAGAAAAGAAAGGAAACCACTTAATGTGGTCTCTGCAATTGTGTACTGTTTTCTAGAAGCACTACAAATTTAGTACAAAAAAAGAAGAGTAGAATTTACTGTATTATGTGTCCTTACACATCCATACAACAGAATAAAATAACTGCCACAGCATGACTCCTCTCACCAAAATAGACTATGGAGTGTTGGAGAGCAGTCTGTCATGCACATCAGGTGATCAGATACCCAGCCTACTGATGAGGGGAAACCATCCTGTTTGGTAGGGATTGTCATCCTACGAACACTGTAACCACCAAAACCAGAGTCCCTTAATTCACAGACTGAAGGAGCTATTGGTAGCAGAGTCCAACATAAGATTATTTTTAGATCTAAAAAAGTACTAAAACAGGTGAGAAAACTGTTAATCTGAATAGAGTGATAGTGTCAACTCTACCTTGCTAAGCAGCAGAAATTATGATGACTGTATCAATTGCATTCAGCACCTGGAAATACCCCTTATTTTATTTGTTAGGGAAATTGTGTTTGCCCAAGCACAGAATTTTGAATTTGAAATTAGAATAGGTGTTTTTTTGTTTGTTTGTTTGGATGCCATGACATCTGTTTCAGCTGCTGCAGTGTACATGGCTATAGTTTATTGCACATTGTTTGGAAAGTTTTGAATTGTGGGGCAGGTGTGTATTTTGATTGTTTCAATCCTGTTGTAAAGCTTTCCCTGCAGGTATACGTCTGAAACGATAAAGCAGGTCATATGGATGCCAGTGGTATTCAGTGGAATTCTAGTTAAAGGGTGTTTATTGTTGTTTTCTGGAAGGCATTTTTTGGTGATGCTTAACAGAGACCTTGTGAGAGGAGACAAACATGTAAATTAAGTCAACTTCTCAGACCTCTGGGATCTCTTACAGCATGAGTTACTCTTAACAGATAATTAGCTGGGGCTGTTAATCAAGTTTAACAGGTGTTGAGTAATGAACCGAGACAGGGCATCTGCTGTGACCGGCCTCTCACTCTAATCTGGTTAGGGAGCCTAATGCCAGTTGGAGCCCAAAATGCTTTACAGTGAGATCCAACATTGCATTTTCATGGTGCTTCCATCAGTCTTGTGATTATCAAAGAATGGTGACATTTGTAGCAGGAATACATAAGGAATTGGTCCAAAATTCCCAAAGTGGAAGCTATTAATGAATACATGTTCTTAATTTTCTTTTTATATTTGAATGAATTTTTTTGCCCAAATTATATGAGCAGTTGAACTACTGTACATGTTTATATCTGGTTGCCTTCAAAAATGTGATGAAATACATTCTAGAGTACTGTTTAACTAGGATCTTGTAGACCACTGTTGCCAGTGATAGGTAGAAATAGTTTTAGGTGTGTAATTTTCAAGACCTCTTTGCAATCAGAACTTCACAACTTTTATTTATTTATTGTGTTTGATGTTAAATCATTTTACTTACCGAAGAGATAGAGGCTTCACAATTCATTGCCACCAGGTAGCAGCTTCACCACTTTCAGCTGCTACCTTGGCCATTAAGCTGCATGTTTTCCCAATCATCTGTCTGCAGAATGGGTGGTGTGGATTATTAAAACTGTTTTCAACTCTGAGTGTGATGCCAAGTTTGGAGCTAACAGGATTGCTTGTCAGTGCACCATTTGGGCTTTTTTTGGTCCTGCCAAATGGGTACTACTGGAGGGGAATCCAGTGCTGCTGAGTATGCTCTGGGAGAAAGATACTCTATGGATAGGTCCTAACATGCCATGTCTGACCAAGGACCCTGCCTGCGTGTATACGTGTGTGTATATATGACAGATACTGCGTCATATCTGTCTTTTCCCTGGCAAATGTCTCCTGGCTGACGTGAGACAGAAAAGAAGCCCCAGTGTCCTTCCTGGAGGAGCACTGACAAGGGCTGTCGTATGGGTGAATGAGATGTGTATGCTGTCTGAATAGGGAATGAATTCCTATGTTTTCATGGTTTTGATGTCACTTTGCTTGCATTTAGTTGATGTAACCTTCACATCTCTGTCCAACCTGTGCCAAAAAGGAAAAAGTAACTCAGACTTTCATTTCGTTCCTCTTACTAGATAACTCCTGCTTGAAGCATCTTTGATTTAAAAGCTGGCTCATGTTGTTGTGAATATTGCAGCTCTGTGATTCTAACAGCGTCTGAGGCTTTTAGATATGTTTTGTCACTAAATGTAGTTATACCTGTGGCTATTTTGCTCCAGGCATCTTCTGTAAAATACTTGTGCCAGTCATTATGTATCTTGCTGATCAAATTCATAGCAGTGTTCCCAGCTATTTAGTTGTTAGTGCAAAAGGACATGCATATCCAGTAATAATTAACGTTATGCAAAGAATAAGTGCATTTATTGCAACTGGATGATTCAAACTATGTAGCTAATCTTCCTGGAAGAAGAAAGATGAAGAAACAGCGACACTTTCTACTGTTGGCAGTGTTTGGCACACGTCCTTTAGTTGGTGTGAGAGATGATGGTACTCTCATTACACAGGACTGAGGTCTTGGCCACAGTTTACCAAAGGTGATCATGGGGATTTTTAAAGCTAATTCCTTACATGAGAGGTAAAATTCTGATACAATGGACTCAGCAGCCAATTCCTCCTGACTGCAGATTTAGAGTGTTGCCCAGGAAGTCAGGAGAAACTCAGTAGAACTGGTATAACATAAAGCAACAAGGGAGGCTAGAGACAAGGTCAGAATAAGTGCATGGGAATTCAGAGTGAGGGAGATGAAGATATGGCACAGCTACAGAGAGAGTAGGGAGAAAACTGAGTGCAACCAGAAAGTGCCAGGAAGAGGAGACCCACATAGGTGGCAGGCTATGTGAGCGGAGCCTGGAGAAAATCAGGAGAGAAATATGGACCAGCTGCTAATCTGTGAGTGGGAAGGAAGCATCCCCAGTGTGGCTAGTGGAAGACCAGCATCAGTGCCAAGAGGCAAGAGAATTTGTGTCTCCCTGCTTGCTTTTTTTTGGTAACGGGCTTGTATAGTATCAGCTGTGCAATTTTGCCTTCTAAAAGGGTGCCAGTATTGAGTGGTGCTTGACTGTTTTATTAGAGATGCCTTTCTCTCCTGTTGAGAGCCATTCCTATATATTGTGTGCATTAACAGGTATGGTAAAATTCTTTGGGAAAGCTCTTCATATACATGCAAAATAGTCATAATTCAAAGTAGACATAGCTCAAAGATGGGTGTCTGATATTTCTTTTTTATTTTGTTTTCTCGTATGCTCAAAAGTATGACAAGAGATTAGAGCTTATTATGAATTTCTCTTGCCCAATTTAATTTTAAAAATCCTGGTTTGCAATGCTGTGATCTACTACAAGACCCTCTGGGAAATTGCATGTAAACTCATGACAGATGTGATATTAATCTGTGTCATTATTGCAAATAACAATTTCTAGGGGCTTTTTCTTCCTTTAGTTAACATAGAAACCTTGTTCATCTCTTCTGCCTTGCCCTGTTTAACCTTAAGGAGGATTGTGGTTCTGTGTAACTGTTGGCCATCTTAAGCCATCTGGTTAACCATGCATTCCTTTCACTGGGCTAGTGACACACCTCTCACTGTCAGAAAGCACAAAACCAAAGTTTTGCATTTTGTATCTCCTCTGATTAAAAAAATAAATAAATTGGGTGTAGATGTCAAAACTTGGGATCTCTCTTCCTAGGTGTTTTTACCCACATACACAGTACAGGCTCTGCAGACTCCTTTCCTGCATTCAGAATTATCCTGTCTGCTCCTCTGAGCCCCCTAACCTCTGCTCCAGTAGATAAATCACTTTCTGGAAACATCTGAAAAGTGTTTGAAATAACACACTTCCCCCCCTCAATCCCTCAGCTATGTCTTTTGTACACTGCTTTTGTTAAGTAAAGTAGGATTTAGTAATTCAGAGGTCGGTGGTTCTGTATCAAGTCTTAGATGATTAGTCACGACTGCCATTTTCTTTCCCTTTTCAGGTTTTTTGCAGTTCAAATTTTTGTGGTTCTCTGAGTGGTTTAATAACAGGCAGTGTTATGTGATTGTTGTCTTTCCGTGAATGCATAGTGAAATTGCTTT
Organism: Porphyrio hochstetteri; assembly: GCA_020800305.1. Taxonomy (NCBI): domain Eukaryota; kingdom Metazoa; phylum Chordata; class Aves; order Gruiformes; family Rallidae; genus Porphyrio; species Porphyrio hochstetteri. The sequence continues at coordinate 9,287,562 of CM036916.1, read as the reverse complement.
TGTAAGTAAAGTATATATTTGCATCTTATTTCATATAAGAAAACATATAGTTTCTTTAAAGTTACAGCTGTGTGTTACATCACTGGAAGCCATGAAGGCTCCAGAAAGTACTTTTTTGTTCTCCAGTTGTGCTACAAATTAACTTGCTGGACAGAATACTTAGTGCTCTAATTTTTATTAATAAAGCAGGAGGCATCTTGTAGCTGTGTTGTATTTTCTTCAAATTCTGAGGTTTTAGTGGCAATGACAGAGCTCTGCAAACTTCTCGAGGTTCTCCAGAAGGACTTGGACTTCTCTTATGGCTTTTGATATTTGATTAGACTTTGGTATCTTTCCGAGAGGTATGTAATGGACAGAGCACAAATTCTATAAATGTATGGTAGCAGCTTGTCATTGTCTGATCCCAAAATGCACACTGTAGTGTACGTAAGGTAATGCCTTTGTTTGTCATGGCTATGACGATAAATTAAAGTTCTTTTGCTTTCTTGCTGGATTTCAGTAAAAAGTACTTTTGATTGTTTCACTTCTACCAGGGAGTCAGAACAATCCCAAGAAACTCAATGCCAAAAGTGCTTCCATATAAACTTTTCAAGTTTTATTTGAATAATCTTAGGAGTGTTCCACTATCTTTGCTCTTTTTGGAGGCGCAGAGCTGCCCGCTGCCATTAAATGACTGAAAGGAGCAACCGAGTATGTTAACTGTGGTATTTCAGTGAGCAGTTACTGTTGTACAACTGCGTATGTTTGGTGTGTGAATTTCTGAGCAGATACCTGTATCTCTCTATAGATGAGTGCAGAGATCAGACAAAAAATAATTTTCTTCTTTTCAACCAGTATCTGTTGCTGCAAATAGTAAATTTTAGGTTCTAAAGTTGGTCTATTTGAGGCATCTGTCTGTAAGTAGAAGATACGATTATATTTTTTTCCCCAAAGGTTACTGCAGGAGTAGTGTAGGTTTGTTTGGCCTTTTTATGTGGCAGATTTTGTTTGTTTTAGTCAAGTGAACCATATTATATTTTCTAACAGGAAAGAAGTTTCCATGGATCTTGGGTTTTATAATTCTTATAATAGCATCAAACTGAATGTTCTTACAGCAGAGACATCTGTTTTTTCACAGTCGCCGTCTGTAGGAAGAGACTTTGTTTTGTTTTGAAATTCTTAGTTCATGAATTTTAGCAGATGATCATATTTAAGCCAGATTCTGATTGTCATCAGTACAAATTGGGAATTACCTCAGTTTATTTCACTTCATCTCTCCCAATTTACGTTAGTGTAAAGGAAAACCGAATCTAATGAATTGGCTGTTCTATTTCTGTGTTTAATTGTGTTGACAAGCAGTATTTTAAGAGAAATGAGACAATGCAATTGCATATAGCTTAGAACGCTCCAGTATTTTGACAGCTTATTGGTTTTTATTTTGCTATCTGAAAGAATGACTGGAAGACTTCATTTTGGGTTGACAAACAGTCTGTGGTATTCCAACCTTCTCTGTGAAGCTTTGAGCATATTGAAGCATACTTGCAATCCAAAAACTTTTTTAAACAAGTTGTTATAAAATTTCATATTTGTTCTCTCTGATGGTCAGTTCCTTATGGACTTTATAAAACACTCAATTTTTGGTTTTGGGTGGAAAAAATCCACTTTTCACCATATTGCAGCCATTGCACTACGTTTCCTAAAATGCGTGAATATCAGTTGTGCTTCTGATGTGACAGTATAGAGCAATGTGTGAACCCTTACAAATTATATTCTTAAATCTGTGCAAGCAAATGTTTTGACTTCTGAACTTCGTCAAGGCAAATTTGAGAGTCATACTTGATTTCAGCGTGTGGAAATGGAAGCATATACAAGTATGCTGGGCTCAAATGGATCTATTTCTCTTTTGAGTTTTATTTAGCTCTTGGAACAGAAATAGATGTCCTTAGTAAATCCCGAAGCTTTTACACCTCTAGTTTTATCTCAGACAAATTATTGGAAAATGCACAATGCCATTGATCTGACTAGAACTAATAGGAGTTTTAAATAGCAAAGAAAATAAGACCTTTAATGCGGAAAACCTCTTCCTCTGTTCTCCCTTTCTTTCCTTCCTTCCCAAAACATCAGCAAAAGGAGCTAATAAATGCAATTGATTTATTTTGAAGTGCTGTCTGTCTTTTTCACTTTTCTCCTGAAGAGCAGAGTGTCTCTGGCAGCCCTGGCTCCAGACGTCTGAGAGACAAGCTATAATATGTTTCAGAAAGTCCCTGTTTGATTGCATTTGTCTGGGTAAGGGCAGGGGGAGGGAAGAAATAGGCTTGGTCTTTGTTAGAATAATACTTAACTCCAAGAACAGCCTCACAAGGAAGGAGGGCGTTTCTGAACTAGGATTAACTAATCTCTCTCTTTGCAGTTGTTTCAGCATATTGGTAGTAAGCAGAGCAGTGGTGGTGTTTCTCCCCATCATGTGCTAATTAATACCCCTTTGGTTGTATCTGTTTACTGCAAATGCTGGGGCAGTAGAGCAGAATGCAATAAGCCATTCTGAAGCCTGTGCCTTGAAGAGCTATCTGTCCCAAACATGTTACATAAGAGCTGTGATGTTTTGCTCACACAGAGTAAATATTTTGAGCATGAAATATTTACTTGGTAGACTTGGCCATGTCTACAGATGCAGGCATAGCTGTGAGCTTGGAAGGCTGCATCCATCTTTCTTGGAGTTATCCCTGAATATTTAATTATAGCAGAAAAAACACTTAAATCCTAAAGTGCTCCCATATTGTGTTTTCATTTCAGTCTGTGTAAGAGTTTGCTGGAACCACTAAATGGCCTTTTTAGGATTTTCTTTCCTGGCTAAAGTGGTCAGGGGTGCAGCTCAAACTATGCGTGCATACTTGAAACAGAATGTAAGAGTCTAGTACCCACCAGTGGTTGTTCAGTACTTTCCCCCAACATGTTCCATCTTGAACCACCAGTGATTTACAGACTTCAAGGGTCTGTAAATTATTGCATCCATTGTTAGTAATTGCAGATTACTTACTGTCCGTGAATCTGTTTGATTTCTATTTGAATCCATTTATGCTTTTATCCCACATGCTGTTCTGTAGACATGTTTCACAACTTAATTACATGTTGTTTGAACAATTTCCCATCAACATTGGCATAACAGCTTTTTCTTAAAACATTATCATTTTCTGTACATGGAGAGCTTTGGGAAAGTGTACATGGAGAGCTTTGGGAATGGTGTTTCTACTTCTGTGCAGCTCTGGAGAATAGAGGATTAATCTTCCCTTCTCTGATTTTCAATACTTTAAGTTTTAAATAAATTAATTCTGATGTCGTTAGGTGGCATGTCTGTGCTATGCTATTCTACATACATTACGAGACAGAGTGAATGATTTGGGAATGATAGGGGGACCCAATAGCTGAAAACTCAGGTGAACAGTAAAAAGGGACAGGTCCACATGAGCTGGGACACTGGTTTGATATAGAGATGTGCACATCACATTACTTCTGACTCATGGGGGAGGAGATACCCTGCTGAGAAGTTTCAAGGTGTATAATTTCAGTGTTGAGAATTGTGGGCAGTGTGACATGTGTGTGCTTTTCTTCCTGGCAACATCCTTTGAAGCACTTTGAAGGAAAAAAAAACAGCACTATAAGGGATCATCTTTTAAAGACAGGACAATCACAGCAGAAATTGTCTAACCTCACCAATCTTGACATTGCAAGGGGATAATTTATTGTATTTTTTAAAAAAATTGAGCTTGTTCGTGTGTATCAGGTATAATTAATTCTGTGATCTTGGTTTATATTCCACATTTAATTGCAGCAATCGGATTGAATTTCAGAAAACCCTATTCCCAGGGTCAAGTGATTCCATTTTCTTCTTTGTTAAAAAACCAAAATCCTCCTGGGTGTTGGATCTTGGCTTTAAAAGTATGAGCTGTGTTTTTTCTGCACTGTGAGTTTCTCCCAAGGTGGCTCATTTTAGTTGTCCTTATTCAATTTTCAGTAGAATCTTAGCAACTTTTGGCTTCACTTTTCTGGCTACATTTGACTAAGGAGATTTTATGGATATTTGATAGGGTATTGGAAGGTATGCATGGATTTGCTTTGGAAAAGAATAGTTATTGGGTACATAATTTGATAGACTTGGTTTCCTAGAAACAGTTATCTTGAAGAGTTTGCTTGCTAATTTTTCTGATCTTTTTAGATTGTCTGAAATGGAAGGGCTGAGGAGAGGGCTATGTATAGAGAGGGGTGATCACTGTGTGTCTCTGATTAGGGAAAGCATTGGTGCTTAACTGTAATGACTGAGAGCCTGCACAGAACCTGATTTGTGATCCCGAGGAACTAGGAAAGACCAGCTAAGAGAGGTTATTATTCTTCATTATTGTTTTTTAAATGGAACCTCCTAAGTATTAACCTTCAAGCTAGCACATATAATCACAAACATGTTTAGAGTAACCAGATGCTAACAATCATTGAGACAATACACCTTCAGAGCAACACACAACCTGTCTTACTGTTTCTAAATGTGCGTGGCTTTTCTCGTAGGTGCTTTTTATCCATGTGCTAAGTGAAAAGATGCATAATCTTTGCTGCTGGGATGCCTAGATATTGATTAGACAATGGATAGCATTGTAATTATGCTCTACTCCTGAGCTGTGTCATAGAAATGGTACAGAAAAATGAAGAAATAGTTTTCCTGTATGTTTGTTACAAGTCTTACTGTCTTGATTACTGACTGTATTAAAATGTATTTAATATTGCTTTTCTGCATAAGGAATTTCTTTGCTGGGTTATGAACAATAGGTTTTAGAATCTTATTTGGCACTAGGTTTCAACCTGTGCCCAAATAAATCCAGTTTCCCAAATAAAAGTCTGTATGTGTTTTGTAGTTAATGCAAAGAAGAAATATTCTTTCTCTTGATACAAGGCTGGTTGAGTAATTGCACCTAACTTTCAGCTTTTCCTCTTTCAGAACATCTTTGGTGTTTTCGTGTTTTTGGTTTTGGCCAGTGTGGTAATAATTTCTTACCTCCCTTCTCACCCAGACATGAATCTGGTTCATATGACACTATGGTGACTTGTTCAGTGACGTGTGACTTGCACTGCTGCATACTTTCCTTCTGCCTCCTTGGGTCAGAGGCTTCACAAGGGACTTGTTAGGATTTTCCAGTTTAGTGAAATTAGAGTATGATGTACAATCACTAGTCTATTCTCAGTCTCTTCTGTATTGAAAGAGGTTTGCAGTCCACCCTTCTGGATCCTGAGGTTTTGGAGAACCCATGTTCCTGATAGTTTTTTCTTCTCTCTAAATGATGGCTTGTAATAAATGTAGGTACAGAGGAGAAATAAAGTTTTTGTAAGAGGAAACTGGCCTGTTACAGCCCCTGATCTTTACTGGAAGTAAATACTGCAGAACCGACTGAATCAAAGCTTTGGGAGGTGAGATATGGAGAGAAGACCTTTCCTGGCTTATAAAATATCAAGGAAGTAAACAAATGCTTTATATTCTCCTTGCTATTGAAAGCCAGAATGTCCTTTTTCCATTAAGAGTGTTTTGCTATTCTTTCAGAAATCTCCTTTAATTAAGGCTGTATAATATGTTTCCAAGGATATGAAGGAAATAATTCACCATGGTTCCAGCAGTTACTGTTGCTTTCCGATGAAGAAAAGCAGATATTTCTTATCACATGGAGAGGCAGCAATGATTAGAAATAGGCTATAGTTAGGAACCAATTTGTCTTTCTCTGGGCAGTTTCAAATATTGTTGGCTATTTTGCTATTTTATGCAGTGGTGTGCAGATATTGTAGTAAAGTATCATGATCCTGACTGTGCTGGGACATTTCTGGCAGAGGCTCTCCAACACACAGACTACTAGAGGCTTGACTGAACCCTTTTAAAGGATTCTGGGATGCTACAGGCACATTTGCTGCATCAGTGTAGTGTATTTGACTCAGTGTAAGGGCATCCAAACAGGACCGGAATTAGGGTTAACTCCCCCGCTTACATAGCTGCCCAGTAGCCTAGAAGTGGTGTCAATGTGCTTTTATCAAGAATGAATAGAGTCCAGTTTCTGCAGTGTCAGGTGGATAAAAAATATTTTAAGAGCTTCCTGTATTGATGCAGGACTTGCTCGGAGTAATTCTTGGCTAGTCCTTGTCCCAGAAAGAGCAAGAGGTGAAGTGAGAGCCTTGGCCACTGCCCCAGTGACCCTGGAACTGAAGAATAATCTCGTGTGTGCTCCTCAGAAGTACAGCAGGGTTTCAGCTCCTGCCTGTGCTGCTCCAGGACCTGTTAGTGCCCGTTACAGGCCTCTGCTTGAATGAGTCTTACCGCCCCCCTTTTCCTCACCTTCACAACTTGACCTGAATTCCTCTGTCTGCTTTTTGGTGATTATCTTAGTCTCCTTCACAATGTAGGTTCAACACAGGGAAAAACTGCCTGAGAAGAGGGAAGGTGAACTGCTAAATATGACAGTGCTAGAAAGTCAAACAAAAAGAACCTTTTTGAATTGCAAAAGGTGTAAAAGGCTGTAAAAGGCTTCAGTCTGCTTTTTGTTAAACATGTCTTTGAAGAACTGTCCGTCTCATTCACTTCCTCACTGCTTACAAAAAGGAGCAATGACAGCGCTGGCTCTGGGTGTCTGTCAGGAGAGCAATAGAAGTTTCAGCCATACCCAGTGTGATTGTGTTTGATAGGTAAAAACAGATAGATGCTAATTTCAAAACTTGACTTTCAAGTAGACACTTCTCTCTATGTCAGGTTAAGGAAATAAGAGGTATGTGTGGCTTATGGAAACAAGTCACTGAGGCTTTATGTGATTAAAAGTATTAAATTAATCTTTCACTTCATAGTGCTGATCAGAATTACTACCAATAAGGCATGTGCATTTATTTTCTGCAGGCACTGCAGTTTTTCTGTCTCCCTTCAGAGCAGAAATGTTGGAAATGAGTCAAATGTGATTCACTGTATACATGATGACTACCTTTGAAATAGCACTAATAGCTCCAAGAGCAGGACTTATCTGGTTTCATCTCTGATGTAAAGACCTGATAGTCAGTGGGGTTACAGTAGACATAATCCAGGCTTCTATGTCTTTTCCTCTTTTTTCTCTTGTTCCTGTTATTCTCCATTTTACATTTTATTTTAATGTGTTCTGAGGCTGCTTTTGTCAGAATTCTTGCTTTAATTATGTAAAGATTAGAGGTTTGTCACAGGACTGAACACAAACCCCAAGATGTCGCCCCTTCAGGGCTCCAGGGAAACATTGATCAGGAATCGATGAAGGACTGCTGGATAAGTAGATTCAACAAGTGTCTGGTGTGAATATGGCAGCTAGTTTACAAATGGGGTATCTCAAATGTTAATACAAGTGGTAAACATTGTAGGTAAATCCTCAAGTGGCAGAATGAATGGACTTCAGGTTCTCAGTGGACCAATGTTAATGGTGAAAAACAACATAAATACGATGTCTAAACACCGAAGTAAGCAGGCTGCATATAGCTAGATAAAGTAATCTGTTTACTTGGAAGTTTATTAAGAATTAGATATGAGGGGCCAGTATTTTTTCCAGAATATATAGTTATTTCCCTGCACTAAGTGAACAAAATTATTCTCAATATGCTGTTATGTATCTTGTAATTGAATGGAAATTTGAAGTTGATAACTGGCAATTACATTGATTTCCTTTTTGTTCCTTGGATATTCTTCAAAATGACAGTGCCTGTGGCAAATGTCACTTTATCAACAACAGTCACACAGCACCTTATTTCCAGTTCTAAAGCACCATGAAAGTATTCAGAGAGGCGGATAAAAGCTCTGAAGACTTGTTAGGATGGACAACTGTGACACCATCACCATCAAAATTATCCTAAACTCATTGTTTTGTCTGGGTATTTTAATTAGTCTGCTGGTGAAATAAATGGGGACATATGTTGCCACAGGAAAGTAGCAGGAGATGACAATCCGTTAAACTCTGACAGGTATTGTCGGCTTGAGAATGAATAATGAAAAAAGCGACAGTAATTAAAACATGTTTACTTAAGATGACAATTACTTGAAATATGGTTGCATAGTAAAGACCTCATTATGATCCAGACTCTGTAGGTAAAAATGATACTTATGTCAAGGTGTAATTAATTTCCTCTTGTTGGTGAGTGATAGGTCACTTGTGGTTCTGTCTCACCTTGTTTACATTCAATGGTTCTAGTAGTGGAGATGGTATCATACTTTAAACTCTTGTAGGCTGATAGTTTTATTTCTGGTTTTAAATGAAAGTATCTTTATGTATTTTAATTTATACATGGCCAAGTCTTGAAAAACATGAACTTTGAAAATTTTTCTTACATAAATCATATTTTTTATAACTGAAATAGTTGTTGCAGCCTATTTGCACCCCCTATCTTGCAGGTTTTATTTTGGTAATATGGAACTATGAATTGTAATTGAATGAACTGTTTCAGGAGAGCAAGGGTTTGAGATGCAAAAAACATCCAAAAAAAGCTGTCAATATGTCTTATCTTCTCTTGATAGACAGTTTGGATTATGCTTGCACTCAGAGAGGAGTTGCTAAGTACTGGGAGTTTTTTCCATGGCTCACTGGATTGGAATCAATGGACCTGTAACATTTCACAATCTCCTGAGTCCCAAGATTAATTTTTTTAAGAGTTCAAACATCAGATGCTGATTCTGTTCTCAGTCTTTAATATTTTCAGAGCCTTGTCTAAGGACATGGTATAGATTTACATTTGTGAAGAACCTCAGGAGAGCTGAAGATTAGAAACTATTTTTACATACACTTTTTTGATGTATTTTTTTCTTTTTCCCTTATTAGTAAGTTCTTAAAGCACTAAGAAGGCAGATAGCCATTTCATTTGTTCCCCCTTTTCCCTGTCCCTACCTGCCATCCAGTGTAATAATTTTCTGTTGGAGTTCAACTCTTGACTCTAAAATGTGGTGTGCCAACATTGATGCTTCTTAAGGATTACTAAAGGATTTTTATCACATTTGAAATATGCTGTGTATAATACTGTACAGTACAATAATGATAGTATATTTTAGAAAGTAAAACACAGTATAGTACAATAATTGTATGATGCTCATGTGCTTAAAATGTTGGGGACTCCGCAAAGATTTAATGTACTTGATGTCACATTGCAATATACTGACTTAGTTTGACAAATGTGCCCATGTGACCAGGAGTTGTCATCTCAGTGATAAATCCTGACAGCAAAATTAATTGCTGTTGGGGAAGTAATCTCAGTAAAACCTTTCTTTAGATCATTTAAATTTAAGCATATTTTTAAGAAGAGTATCTGATGCTAAAATAATATGTCTTCCATTCCAAATGATTAATATCTTATTTCTCACTACCTCTTAAAAATGAAAGATGCTGAGATGCCAAACTGGGATCAGAAACATCTCTCCTGTCTCATTTCTCTTGTATGTATTAATTGTTAATCAGTCATGGTAGTGTGAAGTCTGATAAACAAGTTGTGCTTTCACTGCTTCAGTGAAGAACTAACAGATCCTTTTAATATATCTTGGGAACGTAAGAATTGCTTTACAGTACCATGCTAGTGGTCTGTCTTGTCCGTTATCCCATTTCTCTAACAGTGCTGCAAATGAAATGCTGAAAGGAAAATGAAACAATTCACTTACTATAGCATTCTGGAATGAGATGGTCCTTGGTAGAGGTTGGGAAGAAAAATTCTATCATTGTGGCTGACTTACAGCCCTTAAAATGTGTGTGTGTGTATAGTTCTCCCTCTTCTTACTGTCCTTTCATGTGCGCTTTGGAAATACCTCATCCATTTTCTGTTTCCACCCAAATTTTGTGACCATATCTTCTATGTCTTTTTGTGTCATGGACTTTAAAATACATTGTTCTTCTTTAATAAGAAGAATGCATTAGGAATATCTTACCTTCGTTTTATGACCTCTCACTTTTGTCTTAATTACTATCATCTTAATTAGTGTCATCGTAATTAATGTCTGTACTATTTTAGACAAATTCTGACCAAAGATCATGCTTGCCCTATCCCACAGTACTTACTTGCCTTAATAGTCTTTTGTATGGACTTTGAGGGGGAAAAAAGTGTATTTTCAAATAATTATTTCAAACAGTTTCTTCAATCTGGTATCCACCTCCTGGACATATTGCATGTTAGTTGTACATTTCTGCAAGCTTTTTTCTAACAGGGGAATAACTCTGTCTTGATAAACAGATGTAATTGCCTCTACAGCATGACTGTCATAGACACAAATTTTAAGTACTGACTTGTTCTGTTAAGGTTTTTGTTTGCTGGTTTCCTGCTCTACTTTTCAATTGTTGCAGGGAAGAGCAGACTTTTCCTTCAAATTCTGTGCCATCTGAAGCAGCCTCTAGCTTCTAAATTGAAAGGCAAAAATTGATCTTGGGATAAAAGATAACACTCTAGGTTTCCAAGTCTCTGAAGTTAACCGTAGAAATGGGGGTGGAAGGATGTTGTCACCTTTTATCTCTTCTGTGAGGTGCACAGAATACAGGGTAAAGGGGCAAACCAAAACTGTTGGAAACAGAAGTTACATTTTTAGTTCCAGAATACAGATTATGAATTTCAGTGTTTTGTAAATCTTAGATACATGCTTTAATATAAGTTTTTCCACCAGGTTCAGATTATTTGACCCAATGGCTTACTAATATTTCTAACACTAGGCATTCTTTCTCTGTATTTATTTTAAGGATGAACAAAAAATATAGATCTCTGTGTGTATGTGTCTACATATATATATAAAAATCCTATTCTGGAAATAATTTCAGCAGTTAATAGGATAGGTTAGGCTTTTGCATTTTTGTTCTGTGAATTTCTTATTAAATTTTTTTTTTTGATGGAATTGTATGCTTCCTACCTTGAAGTGTCAGATTTATTATAGACAAAGCTCACTATACCAGTATAGACAAAGAAACAGTATTTTGATCTTAATATGACATAATTTTGTAAGCAATTTATTGCTGGTATAGATCACATTGATCAAGCTCACAGTGAATTTTCTAATAACTTGTATAATTTAAAGCTAATCTTTAGTAGAGCCAAGTCTTAGCTAAGAGTGAGCATACTGTGGTCAGTACTCATCCTGTTTCTACATTCATTCCTATTGATTCAAGCCATTTAGTTCAGAGATCTTGAATTCCCAGAACTATTCCTTGACCTGCTATTGAAGGATAGGGTGGATTTGTCTTGGCAGCACAGAGTTGGAGTTCCTTAAATACCCATTAGCTTTAGGTTTATCCTCATTTTACTTAGACACACATACACACATGGAGTAATTAGTTCGCTGTTGGCTTACATTTTCTGGATCACATCTACTTATAAAGACATCCTTACGAAAAGCAAATAGTTATTACTATCTCAGTAATTCCCCACTAAGGTCTAATTGATTGGCTTGTAGTCCCCAAGTCTACATTGTAGAAGGTTTTATCCTATTAGAAATCATTCACTTTTCTAGATGGCAGCTCTAGCTGGCAAATTGCTTAATTCCCATTGCATGAGAGGGAAAACTGTCCTTGATGAAAGTAAAATTACTGTGTGACAAGAAAAACTGACTTAAATGAGATGTACCAGCTACAGTTTCGTCATTCTGTTTTGGTTGGATTCATTTGTTGTGTTTTGGGTTGGGATTTCTCTTCCTCCTCACCCCATGCACACATCCATTTTTCATGTCAGTTCTAAGAATTGATAAATTTTAGTGGGCTTGATCTGATATGATAGAGACAAATCTGTCATTGAACATCTTTCTTAGTGTGAAATAAGCAAAAGTTCCACTGCAAGCAAAATCAGACATTTGGCCCAGAGTTAAAATTTTGCTGTTTGCAGAGAGATTCTTCATCATTTTCACAGCCAGAGCATGGCTTCTGGGAGAGAGAAAGAGGGCAAGCATGAAGCCTGTGTTTTCATGAAATCAAAAATGAAATTTGAGATAAAATTGGAATAAAACATGATTTTCACTTACCAGCTTTAAAGGCAGCAGGATTTGATTTTGACTTTTTTTCCTATAGCTCTACCAGTCATTTAAATTTCTTATTTGAATAAAGGCTCTCGGGGCATATACAGATCTTGGTCTGTGTTTGAGATTCCCACTGACAGCAGTGGGAGATCTGTGTGTGAGCCAACAGTGGTTTATGGCCCGTAGTTATTCTGTGCCTTAAAGGCACAATACACTTCTGCCACTTAACATTTAATTTACATATTCATAGTACAGAGGGTTATCCAATTCTTTCCCATAATAGTCCTACAAAACATGCAGGGAAGCAGAATAGCTGCTGCTGTACTGACCTATTGACCAGATCTACAGAGTGGCTTAGACCTTCTGATGCTGACTTGTCACAGCGTGTAACTGGCCTTTGCACTTGATGCAGCGTTAATGTTTGGGCTCCCACACTGCAATGTGTAGGAGGGTGGGATATAATAACCCCTGTCTTTGTGACCTGAGCTTATTCATACTGAGCAGTGGGGGGAAAAAAAAGTTATTTAAATCTGGCTCTGGGAATGTAAATGTTATCTTGGGTGTGGGGTGCTGTACTTATTTCTGACAGAGAGTCACATACCAAAGCCTCTTGAAGCACCTGTACCATCAAATCTGAACCGGGAATGCTCCTGTCTTAAAAAGCAGACTTGAAAGGAGATACCTCCACACAATGAAGGCTCCTTTGGGATGTCAGGCTTTGTCAAGCTGGTCCATCCTCAGCTCTCCTGTGTCAGAAAAGCCCTTTTTCTACCAGGACAGCCTTCATTCTGTAGCAAAGGTGTGCTTTACCCTTTCAGGTGAGTCTGTGCCTTTTGCAGAGGAAAGAAGTGAGGATGTATTTATAAATTTATGAATATTTTCAAGCTTCAGTCAGCCAATGTGAGGGAAGTGGGAGCCTGGCGCCATAGTCTAGAAATGGCAAAACTTAGTTATTATCAGGAATTCTAGGATCCAGTCTCCACTCCAAGGGCTGCCTATGCATTTTACATTAAATGAGCACTGCAGAAAATGAAACTTCAAGTGATATTGCCTGTAACAGTTAGCAGCATCTGCTTTTGCTGATTCACAGGGATTTGACTGATGTGTTTTAAAATTGCTTTGAGGTAGCAAAATCCACATGGAGTAGGAGCTCAATATTTATTAAACAGAAACTTGTGGCCAGCTTCACACGATGGACTCCTAGGTCTGTAAATATCATTCAAAACTGTTCTAAAATTATAAATTGCCATTATTATACATCATTGATGTAGAGATATCCAAAAACACCCTATTCAAACATCTTGTTTTCATTTCCTTGTAGCTCTTCCAGGTACTATCTGCAGGGCTAAACTCTTTCAGGCATGATACAGGCACATTTTAGACCTTAGTCTGAACGGTTTCATTGCATATTTGCCCTTTTATTATTGATTATATTGAAAAATCCAGGTGAAGCTATTAATCTATTTCCAAAAAGATAATTAAGGAAACTTGTTTCTGAAAATGTTCTCCTGGCCTTTCCTTTGGAAAAAAAATTCCAGGCTCTGTGGAACTATGACACTGAGCTGTGTCAGCATCTACTAAGGGACACAATAAGAACAGGCTTTACTTCAAGCATTCATGCCCCTCATTCTGTTTGAAAATAGAGATTCAAAAGGAGGAAGAGAGCACTAAAATACTGTGCAAGAGGAGCCGAAAACCCAATCCATTCTTCACTCCATGCTTTCCTCCTGATGGGTGAGAATGCTTTTTTCACTGATGGGAGTGCTAGTGTAGCAAAAAGCACATCAGAAAGCTGTTTTAATTTTTCTGAAGTCCTAGTTTTTTTATTTTTAATGTCTCTGCAATTTCTGTGTGATTTTGTTGTGGTTTAACCCCAGCCGATAGTGAAGCATGACACAGCTGCTTGCTCATCACCACCTTCCACCCCCATGGCCCTGGTGGGATGAGGAGGAGAATCAGAAAAAGGCGGGGTGGAGGAGGAAAAAAACCTACAAACAAAACCAGTAAACTTGTGGGTTGAGATAAAAACAGTTTACTAGGACAGGAAAGGAAGATGATAACACTAGCATATACAAAATGAGTGAGGCACAGTGCAAGTGCTCACCAGCTGCCAGTCAATGCACAGCCTGTCCCTGAGCAGCGATTGCACCCTGGCCAACTTCCTCCCCAGTTTATATACTGACCATGACATCATATGGTATGGAATATCCCTTTGGCCAGTTTGGGTCAGCTGTCCTGACTTTGTCCCCTCCCAGCTCCTTGTGCCCCCATGGGGAAGGCTCATGCCTCCTCACTGGCAAGGCCTGGGAAGCTGAAAACCCTTGACTTAATTGTAAACACTGTGGAGCAACAACTAAAAAAAAATCACTCTTATCAACATTATTCTCACACTAAATCCAAACCACAGAACTATCTATACCCATTACTAGGAAGAAAATAACTGTATCCCAGCTGAAACCAGGGCAGTTTTCAACCTCTCCTAATAAAGCGGCTTTCAGACCTCAAGTGATGCTTCTATGTACAGTCACTGGGGAGAAAAAAAAAAAAAAAAAAACTAGTTAATGGATTTGGCTGTGAAAGGCACAAAATTATGGAAAACGGGAATATTTATAGAGAGACCTGCCAGTGAGTTTGTTAAATAATAATGGAAAATTACAGACAGCAAGGTGGTCTCATTATCTTTGGTACAGAATTAAATCAAGCATCCAGCAGAATTTGTTTAACCTTTCCATGAAATTGTACTGAATTGCTCCAGACAGAAGCAACAACTCTTCAGAGTCTGTTTATTCTGTTTGGGATTTTTTATGTTTTGGGGTTTTTTTATTTATTTCTACAAGTTAATGGTGAAGTCTCTTGCAGACAGATAGTGGAAATACTGTTCTTTAAACAAATGACTTACATGCTTAAAATATTGCTATAAATTTTCTCCCCCTATTTTAATTACACCAGCCTTGCTGATATAGGAAGTATATCTTTGGTACTGCAAATGAGTGTGAATTCCTTTTGCAGAGGAAAGTGAGAAGTGGGATCTTTACTTTGAAATAAGAAATGGGGAATGGGGAAGGAAGAAAGCCCTACCAGTTAGTGACAGATTCCTTTTGGTGAATCTTTTGTAAGAATTCTCAATTCATGGGGAAATTGTTAGCTGTTACCACAGTTTCCACATGCTGGGGGAGCCTGCTTGGAGCCCAGCTTTACCACCTCCCTGGAAAGACAAGGGGAGATGTGGAACGTAAGTTAGAAGGAGCCCTGAGCAAAAGCCGTCCTACCTGTTCTCTGGGAGAGGGCCAGCTGCTGAATTTCTTTGACATCTGTTAATTTTAAGCCGTAGCAGGGACTGCTGCAGGCCCTCCAGAGAAGCCCTGGGAAGCTTTTGTAAGCTCTTGGGTCTGTACCATTCTTTTTTAAAATCTTCTGCTCTGTGCTTTGTCAATAGGCCCACTTTGAAACAACTGGAAAGAGCATCAGTGCTTGGGATCTCTTTTTGCAACGCTTTTCCTGGTAATGCTTACTTATCTCTAATGATGGTCTTCTGGGGCTTGGGAACAGTGGCTTCCAAGACTTCCAAATCCATGGTGAAGCCCAGACGTTGTGTAGAAAGCTCTAAGGAGAGCTCCACCCCAGGTAAAATATACAGTGTAAAGGTAAAACCCCCAAACTATAAGCAGAATAAAAGGATGGGAATCATAGAATGGTTTGGATTGGCAATGACCGTAAAGATCATCTAGTTCTATCCCCACAGTTGTGGACAGGGACATCTTTCACTTGACCAGGTTGCCCACAGCCCCATCCAACCTGGCCTTGAATACTTTCAAGGATGAGGCATCCACAATTTCTCTAGGCAACCTATTCTAGTGTCTCATCACCCCCAACATGAAGAATATCTTCCTTATATTTAATCTAAATCTGTCTATTTTAGTTTAAAACTGTTATCCCTTGTCCTATCCCTACAAGACCTGGTAAAATGTCTCTCTCCATCTTTCTTATAAGCATCCTTTAAGCATTGAAAGGCCATAGTAAGTCTCCCCTTCTGTTCTCCAGGCTAAAAAAACCCCTCAACTCTCAGCCTTTCTTCACAGAAGAGGTATTCCAGCCCACTGATCATTAAACAGCGACTGTATCTCTGATTGAGGTGTTTCTTGAGCCTCTGGGGGAACTCTGAGTACTCTTGGGAAAGCAATGAGTTTTTAGTACACAGTAAGCCTTTGCTTCTCGTAAACATCCAGCCTAATGCTAGGGATGTGATTTTTGACTGCTGTTTGGCTAGCTTTCAGGAGATATTGTTGCATGTGGCAGCCTAAAGACGTGTCTATTCTGATAAACAGCATTTGTATTTCTTTGACTGTGACATACTCAGCCTCTGCCAGCCTGTAGATGAGTCTTGTTTTAGCCTCCTACTATGGCCCCAAGTAGAGTGCACTATATCTGGGCCACTGAGTATAGCCCAGATAAACCACGGGCACAGTGAGGGCATTTTGAAACAAATATGTTTACAGCCAGTATTATTTGAGGCAAAACTCATCACTGACATAACATAGAGCTTGCTTCTGAGATGTATTTTATCCAACCCTTTCATCTTGTTAAATATAGTTCAGTGTTTTCTTTTTTCTGTTGAGCAGATGATTGCATTAATTTAAAGAATAACAGTTGGCACACCAGACATGCAAATGGCAAAAGACTATGGAAATAAAACAAGGAGTAATTGGTCTGTTAAAAGAACTTGATTTTATCTGTTTAAGAAACTAAATGCTATTCATTAAATATAAGCCAGTAGTCACAGGTACTGTGGCTTTCATTCATTTCTACGAGTATGCTTAGAGATGGCTTGGAGTGGGGCTTCTGTAATAAATGAGATCGTCTTCAGTGCTTTAAAAATAGATATATTACTTAGAGAAGGTGGAAAGTTTTCAACTTGCTTTTGTTATCTGCAATGACTGTCTGAACGAGTTCGATTTAATGAGAAACTGATATTGTAGTAGTCCAAATATATTTAAAAAAAACTAAACTGAAGTCATTCCGAGTTCAAGTCAACTGTAGAAGACTGATGAAAGGCAATGACATCAGACTTGCTAATAGCACTTCCTTTAGCTTACTGTTAATGATCACCATCAAATCAAATGCAGACTTGGTAGAATTCCAGACTTGAACAGAGTTGTACCAGAGATAAGTATTGCCCGCTTTAGATACCAGGAAAACAGGCACTGAGGCCTGTGTCAAGTCCAGTGAACCACTTCCTACACTTAATAGATGTTTATTCTTGTTAGGGCAATGGGAATTTAGTAAATCTCTCCTTCTCTCTTAGAAAAAAACTGTACAAATTGACAAGTTTTACTAATTTCCCTGGACAAAAGCAGTACATGTATTCCATGCTTATTTTTATCTCCTTTTCAGTGTTCTACCTATGCCATGAGAAATCCACATTTTGTGGGAATCATCACCATGCTAAGTATCTATTGTAGTAGGAACTTCCTGCTGGGGACACATCTGTTGGCTAAATAAGAAAGCAGATATGCAATGATACCTATTCTACTTCAGTACTGTAAACAGGCAGCACAATTAACGAAGGCTAATTAGTTGCATTTCATTCACGATATTTTATCACAAATGTAAAACCCCCTAAAACTATGGAAGGCTCAGTAACAAGCTTACTAAGAGAGAATACTTGGAACAAAGAACAATAATTTTCCCAATTTTTCTTGTTCTACAAAGCAATACTTCAGCTAGAATTGGCCACTGTGGTGTTACTGTTATAGTTCCATCAATTATTACCTGAAGGTGATTGATTACTGGTGGAGAACAGGGAAGACTGGATATGCATGTTGGAAGTCTGATACATTGCCCTCTGAACTCTTCAGAAGGAATGTATTGAATGAAAGAGAGGCAGAGAGATGAGGTTTGTTGGGCCTGGAGGAGAGCACGGTAAGATAGGAATCCACCAGCTGTCCTCCACCACATGGACAGGGCTGGGGAGAAGGTGGAGCCAGACTCTTCTCAGAGGAGGAACAGCTTGGAGGGATGTGGGACAACAGGTGCAAGTTGCAGTACAGGAAATTTTGATTTGATGTTGGGGAAAATACCTTTCTCAGTAGAAGTGGTTCAAACTGGAATTTAGGCTTGGAGAGACTGTGGGATACCATCCTTGGAGAGATTCAAAGCTAGGGTAAGGCTCTGAGCTGTGGTCCAATGATTATTATATTTCCCTTTTACCTACTGTAATATTTGTTAGAACTGGAAGGTTAATCTGATGGACTCCACAAACATTTGTTGGCTGTCTGAAATTAAGAGATATATAGGAATTCTGTGTCTGAGGAAGGTGATCCTATAATGAACCCTGTACTGTAGTGCAGGTATGGAAGGTGTAGAGTTAAAAGATCCTCAACTCTGGTGCTTCACTTGGTTGTATTTATGTTTTGTGGTAGACTTCTGCAAAATCTGAGAATTTATGGGTGGGGAGTAAAGTTTTTCAGCTCATAGCAGTGAAGTGAGTTGAACTGTGTTGCTGTTCTGATGTAGAATGTTATTTACAATCCTCTGAACTCTTTAGTTCATTTAGACGTGAGTAATTTTGTTTGCTGTAGTGCTCAGCACTCAAAGTCTTTATGTCTATTTGACAAGGAACCGATTAAACAAAAGAATCATAAAGATTGCAAAGATAAAGCAAAACTTTCTTAAATTGAGGTGCTACATAATTACCACAACTCACAAGTCGTTTTCAAGCAGCAGGCCTGAGTCACACCTGTGAATTAAATAATTATCTGCATCACTTAGCAATTACTGCAACTATTTGCCAATAGTGCTTTGTGTAAAGAAAAGGAATGCTGAGTACAGTAAGTAGGTTCCTAATGTATCTTAATTGACAACCATTTTTTAAGTTCAGTAGGATCTTTTCAGAGAAGCCTTCTTTCACTTGATTTCATGCTCTGCTTTGTAAGCTGTTAGAATTTACAACTTATGAATAATTTTTTTTCTAGCATAGTTTTTTTAAAGCAAATGACATGGATTTCATATTTGAAATCTATACACATATAAATGTGTAGCTGTTGGTGTATTTTTGAGAACTAAATGTCATTATTATGCTTTTCCTTTTTTTTGTAAAACACCATCTGTTTAGTAAACATCAAAATGGATTGATATGAAACTTAAAAAGTTTGTAACGGGAACAAAATAATGCATGAAAGATTAGATAAGAACAAGTCATTAAAATGGCCTATAAAAGGACAACCATCTGTAGCACTAAAATAATCTTTCTATTGATGACAGTAATAACTTTCTAAGTCAGTGACAATTTTGGATTTACAGCATAAATAGTCGTCATATGAAGCAAATAATTGGAATGTATTTTTTATAATTAATGAATACTCTTCCCCACCCTCGTTACCCTTGTGAAGAAACAGAATTTATGCAAAATATATGTGTGTGTGCTTAAGAATGACTTGTATCTCCGAGCTCACAAAAAGAAGCAATTATGAGTTCATTAAAAATATTATATATGTATCTGTAAGTCTGGGGAAAATAATTTTATGTTTATAGAGAATGTGCCTAATGTCCTTTGTCACTCTGAAAATCTGAGCAGAAGCAAGGAGAGTGCAAGATGCTGAGGGTGCAGTTTCAGTTAAAGATTCACATTCACAGAGATCCGCTCGTGGAGGGGCCAGTGGGTATTGCCTGAGCAGAGAAGGGCCAGCAGGTGACCCGAGAGGAGAGGATCTGTGCATTATTTTAATTAAAAGGGTACCTGTTCACAGTTTGATTATTTGACCGCTTCAAGGGCGTGTTATAGGGAAGTGTTTACTTGCAGTTGCACAGACCCTCAGCCTGGGAATGAGCACCATCCCCTCTTGCACCAGGATGCCAGGGTCACCTCTGTTGATTTGCATCTTGCTGGAGTTCTCCACTCCCTAACAGACCAATCCTGTTGGGAGTTGATTTAATTCCTTGTACATGAAAATTTATGTTCTTAGACTTAAAGCAACCCTTGTAATTCACTTTCAGTGCAAAAAAGGAATTCACTGAATAGAAAGTATTACCTTTGCTTCTTTTATTAGGCATATAGTTAAAGCTTTTCATCCCCAAAGTACTTTAAAAATGCTAATTAACCTTCATAAAACTTCCCTCCCCTTAATGGTAGGCGGCACATGAATGACTCCCTGCAACATTATAATCCAGCCATTTTAGTAATTAGTTTTGAAGTATAGCACATGAACTAATTAGAAAATTGTGCAACTACTAGGTACCTGTTGGCTACAAATGCCTGGGAACTATCAAAAAATGTCACACAGTTTCAAGTGATGTTGTAGTTGCGTACCTCATGGAGTAATAAATTCTTTGTATGCCTTGAGACAGGTCGCTGGGAGTCAGTGATGCTGAAAGTGCTCCTTGAAAGCTTTTCTGTTTTCCAGCCCCACACTGCCTGCCCCTTCAGGCGTTTTCTCCTTGTTGAAGAGCTTTGAGGCTGTGGCACTTGGAGGGCTGTGCCAAGCAGCAGTGCCTTTCATTAATTGCGTGTTGTACACAAGTAAAGCTGTGGCCAGGAGCCTTGCCTGACTGCTTAAAAAAGAACTAGTGTCACAACGAAGTGGTGTATCTAAGCAGATCCTACTCACTTGTTTTGGGTCATATCACATCCGTGCTTTTCAAGCAAAGATAGCTTAAAGGCACTAAAGACCATCTAGAAAAGTAAGCATGCACAGACTTTGAAGGTTATATCTTTCTTTTGTGTGAGGGAAGCTTTACATTCATATTAAAGGAGAGGCTCAGTATGTTCACGTTGAGTCATTTTTTTGTTTTTTAAATGTCTTTTTCCTCTTCAGTCTCTCTGTAAAGCAGAAATGAAACTTGCAACAAATGCTGGATACTTTGTGTGTGTATACCTATGTATATATGTGTTTGTACTTCTTCCTGCCTATTCTTGCTGCTGAGTGTACTCTTCTGAAATAAAGTTCCTTGGTATTTCTTGAAGACTGCATTGCTACCAAACCACAGAGCTCTAATGTATGCAGGTCAGAAGTCCATTAGTTCAAATTAGTCAATTCAGACTAAGCAATACCCTTGTTTATGTGACACAAGTTTAATTGAAGAAAACTATCTCAGATCAAATAGTTCTAGCCCTAGATGAAACAGCAGGCAAACCCTGATTCGTTTTGGAGGTCAGAGTCTTCGAGGACAATAGTCTATTTCTTTGTGCTTTTCATGTTTTCTGTTCAATACACAACCAAGCAAAACAGCCTGAGACTGGAAATCGAATGTTTCAGTACTTCAAATTGGTTTGCTGCAGTGTCAGAGTCCTCCTGTCTTATTGACGCTTTCAGAGTCAGTGATGCTGTGATTTTTAATAGTTTCGCTTTTATATATCAGACTTTTAATAGTATATAAGATGAACTCTGGTGTACAGATAAGCACAGCTGAATTCCAGTGACTTCCTATGGTTGGGGTGATGAAATCGGTTGCCCTTTTCCATGTTACCGTACTGTGTACAGTCTCTGCCCAGGGTAAATCCATTTATAGCACTTAAAAGTTTGTGGCTTGTGATATGTGAGAATATCATATCACTTGTTTTTGTCTGAGTTGAAGTTTAGGAAGTTCATCTGATATTCTTTCCTTAGAGGATGTACCAAATTTCCTCATTTTTAAACTTCAGCAATATAATCATGTTTCTAAAGACTGTGTCACATTTAGATAAATCAACATACCAACTGCACACGGCGTACAACTCGTTTCCACCACTTTGATATTTCCCTTTTCTCTGCTGTCCAAACATCTCTCCAGAACTCCAGTGACAAAACCCAAACAATATTATTTCATGCCAAAAAATAAATCATTGCCATTCCATTGAAGACAGAGGACTAAAATGCTTAGGTCTTGTTTCCAGAAATTTTTGTCAACTTGCAATTAATTTATTTTCCAAGATAAAATAATTTGACTAATTTTGTGTAGTGATGAATAACTGTGGGCTTTGCATCACCTCAAGCACACACTGAATTTGTTACTCAGTTTTGTAATTTTTTGAAAATTTTGTTGAGAGAGGGGTTTGAAGAATCCCCATTCTTTATGTTGTCAGGGTTATATTGGGATCTTCAGAAGATGTTCAGCTGGGTGAACACTTACCTGCCAGTTTGTGTAGAAAGATTTTGTTATCCTGGAGGTCACACAGCAGTCAGGCTATTTCTCTACCTTCTAGCGTCTCTTCCTGTGCAAGGGCAACAGCAGAAGTTTCTGGGTTTCAGAAGCTTCCAAAGCTGGTCAAATCATGCTGGAACCAGTCCTTACCTTGAGGGTAAAAGGGTTTGCTGCTGTTTTCTGGTTTTATTTTTTCAATTATAACTTTTCCCCCTTAAGATTGTGATTCTTCTGCCTGTGAGGAGTAAGATTTCCTGTGCCTTTTATGTAAACTTCCTAAAAAAACTTTGACTTTTTAAAACTTTGTATTTCTGTGCTTTTGGTTTCCACAGCTTCAAAGAGAGAACAAATTTTTGGACAGAAAATCAGAGAGATTCTCATCTGCATTCCTTTTAATCATTCAGTCTTTGCTCCACAACATATCTAACCCTTTCCTATTCCCCAAAAAGTAAGGATCAAAGTAAATATTGAAGGGACAATTTTTTAAAAGTCAAAACTGTATTTACTCCCATATAGCTCCACTTACCCAAGTGTGAAAATTTTTTTATAGTGTTGAGGGCCTTCAAGATTTTATTGGCCTCAATGAGAGAGTTCTTATTGGTCAGGACATTTGAAAATATTATCTTTTGCTTAGGTAGACATTAGATTTATCTGTTAGACTAACATATTAAAATTAAAAAAGTAATTTCTAAAATCTTGTCAATACCAATAATCAGCTGGGGAGTATATTAGAGATGTGTCACAAAAAAGTCTGGGTTTGTGGGGTTTTTTTTCTTAACCATATTTTAAAATTCTCACGTGCTATGGCTGCACTAATTTAATGTTGTTGAATTGTAGTTGATTGAAACTGTAAATGTTAGCATAGAATGTAGTGCTCTAATATTATTAATGAATTCAGTATTGGATTTTTTCTAAGAACTCACTGGATGAGTGAAGCAATAAATTAAGAGCTGTTTAGTGTAGTTCTTCAGCATTGGCTTTGTGGAGGGCTCACAGGAGGTGATTTTTTAGAAAAGATTTTTGAGCAACTGAGGTGGATTCTCTTCCTTTTTTGTTTCCCTCTTTACCTTAGATGATCTGAATTATTTAGGGAGTCGGTCAAAGAGGACAGGATGGTAGTACTAGCTGTTCCTTAGGAAAGTAAAAGAATTTGTGAAGCTGTAAAATCTACTGGAAATACTGGTAATTCAGAATGTAAATTGTCAGACTCCCTACTCTATACATTCCCTCATCTTGGATGCCCAACAAAAGTTGTTTTCCTATTTGTTTGGTTGGGTTTTTTGGTTTTTTTTTTTTTGGGGGGGGGGGAGTTGTGAGGATTACTCACCGCCTGATTCGTGTGTGGTGAGTAATGCTCTAGCATTTCTCATCATAAATTACAGATAAGTATCTCTCTTACTAATTCAGCCTGTAGTATATTTGCAATACGAAGCTTATTAAATAATGGAGTTTTTTCATAGTAGGTAAATTGATGTAAAAATATGTTCTCCTGCAATAACCCTGTAGCTCTAGTCAATCAATTTATGACTCTCCTCACATGTTTTTCTACAAATTTTCATGGTACTCTGCAGCCTGAGATTTCCCCTTTTCCAATGTGTGCAGCCCTTGCTCCGGCAGTGATGTGCAGAGGTCACTGTGCCCTGTGTTGTAGCCTGTCCTGGATTTACTTGCCCTAGAAGCTGCCATTCGTGCAAATATGCAGGTGCTGACACTCCACACATTCCTGAGAACTTTATTTATTTCCTTTAATTACGTTGTTACTCAGAGAAAAGGACTAATCTGCACCAGCCTGAGGGCAGGCTCAGTGCAAACGGTATGATCAAACTGGGTCACTTGCTTGTGTTATATTTTTATAGTTTTATTTATACAAAGACCCTTGGGCATTCCTGCACAGGCTGAGGCCCCAGTTGCACCCATGAATTGTCCTGAGATAAGGAATATCAGGTCTGAAGCCTGATGGCGACTGCCTCAGGCAGCTGCATGCAAACCTGGAGAGAGCAGGGCTTTCCTTGCCCCAGGCACAGATTGCCCTAACCTAGAGAGCTTCCCAGCCAACTACTTGCATTATGTGGCAGCATTTTTTTTCTTGGGTATGATTGCTATTTTCCTAAAACATATGATTCAGGGCTGAATTTATTTCTTATACTTTAATAGTAAAGAAACAAAAAATTCACTTGGTGATTTATACTCATTTATCATTTTGCCTACACTGTCCTTTACCCAAACAGCTCTTGCCTCCTTTTGTATTTTCCTTTCCCAGCCCAGTCCCTTATGTTATAAATATCACGAGAACTTCTATCTCTTCATCATCTTTTATTGTGGTAGACAATAAGATATATTGAATAAATACTTAAGTATATGGCAATAAATTAAAAAATCAGCATACCTCTTCTCTAGTCCGCAGTTAATGTTATCTTGTGTATGGGTTTGTAAGTCACTTAAACTTGCTTAACCACAATGTAAAATGCTATAACCTCTTCCCCTACTACTCTCCAAATAAGAGATAAAACATATCTTATTTGATTAAGCAGATGTTTTGGTGTAAAATGAAAATGGAAACACAACTTTCCAGGCTGTAGAAGTCTTTTTTGAAGAAGATTCTAGACTAGTTTAGAAGCTGGTGCTAGAAGATAACTTTAGGTCAACCTACTTTGTTTTTGCTTGGTTTTGGTTGAGTTCTTAGAAGTCTTTCATTTCTTAGAAGAAAAATAATGTCTTAGAAGAAAGAGAATTGATTAGAGAATTCATCTCTCAGAAGAAAGACTTTTCTTTCAGGGTGACTGAGCACTGGAACAGGCTGCCAGAGAGGCTGCAAAGTCTCCATATCCTTGGAGTTATTAAAAAATTTCCTGAACATGGTCCTGGGAAACCTGATTGAACAGAGGGGTCAGCAGGAGTGGATAAGATGACCTCCAGAGGTCCATTCCACCCCAAACCATTTGTGATTCATTGATGGAGCATCAGATCTAGCTGTTTTGCCTGTGGATTGGCATTGTCCACTGCAGTGCAAACCATACAATCTTATGGTGTGCCTGCATCTGCCCTGAAAACATTGATTCCAAATCAGTGTAATGTGTTGTCATGAAAATGACAGAGGGAGGAATTCCCATGTCTTAAATTCAGGCTTCATCTGTTTTCAGAACACATACTAGTTCCTTGAGCTCAACAAGAAGAATTTTCCACTTTGGAGGTCTCTTGTTTAGAATTTAAAACATCACTTCTGTGAACTCATGTGATATTTCTTGCTTGGAATTTTAAGTGAATCCAAATTGTTCTGCTACTTGTAGAAAGCCTGTCACTTACCCCCCTATGGCAGTACACAGCAGTGAGTTTCAGGAACTACTTATGCTACTCCTCCAAACAGATTTCTGTGCTTGCTCTTTAGGAAGATCTCTCTGTTTTGTTTCTTTTTTCTTCTTTCCTCCTACCTTCTTTTCCTTAAAAAAAAAAAAAAAAATTGCATTAGTTAGTGCATACTCACACATGCAAGCAAATGGGAAAACTACCAGATATCTCAGATATGACCCAAACTATCTACAGCAAGAATACCTACACTTCCTTTTGATTGCTGTTTCTTAACACAGTGTATGAGTGGCCATCTCCTCAAGGAGTGGTGTAAGGCTGCAAGAGGCAGGGGTGTTGGAGAATATTTAAGTATTTTTGAGAGAGAATGGGGCTAAGAAATGGGACAGGCATTTTTGAAACATGGCAATATTATAATAGGATAGATCTGAAACCTGTTGAAACTTTCCCTTTTGCTTTCAGAGTGAATCTGACAATTTTTAAGCTGATTTCTAATCTAATTCTGATTATAAGACTACTAAAAGAGAGCTTTGTAATAGGAATTGATTGCAGCTTTAACTGAGGAGCTGTTACTTCCTTTCTCTAGTCTTTTTGCCCCTTTCTTCAGTATATTCTTTATTAAATCTTTCTATCATGCTCCTTGTTTGACGCTGGCACAGTTGTGTAACTGCTGGCCCATAACAAAACATTAGTGGTACAGGTGGTTTTGGCAGCACAAGAGTTCCTCTCAGTCAGCTGCTCTGTGTTTTGATGTCTGGAAGACAGCTTTCTTAATTTCATTAGATAGGAGGTGGTCCAGAAAATTAAAGGTGCTGACAGTTCTAAGCAGCTGATTATAGACTAGAGTTATTACTCCTTGTAGTTTCATGACAGCAACAATTGTTTATATTTTTTAAAGATTAAAAATTCAGAAAAACAATTAAAATCAAGTAAAGTATTTAATATGTAATGAAATGTGGAAAGTTTTTATGCTAATAATATTCTTTATTCCTTTTCCCTCCAGTTAGGCTAAATTTTATTTTAAAATTGTTACCAAAGGCAACATTCACAGTCCCTTTTTAGGCAAAAGAGGAATATAGTAAAGTGGAGGAGTGGAACTCTTAGAACTACATTTTACAAATCTGACTGTGCTTCTGTGAACGTAAGCAGGCATAAAGGGGCAGAAAGGACCTGTGGGTGCAAGGAGGACAGGCTTGTGCGCTCATTATTTCCTCTTGTCTCACTGATGGAGAGTCTTTGTTGGACTAATTAAGCCATTGCTTTTAGCAACCTTTTTATTTTCTTTCTTTTTTCTTTCTTTTTTTTTTTTTTTACTACAACTGCAGAAAATTTTATCTTGGCTGCTTAAAACCTGAGGCATACAAGAAGAACTTGGAGAAGGGAGGGTCAGATGTAAGAGGGGAGAAGATAGGAAGTCACAATAGGCACCGATGTCTTGCACTGTGGATAGACTTGGAATTTGTCTGAAGCAGGTGGAAGTGGTTTGGCCAGGATACCTCTAAGGACCAGGATGGTGGAGACTTGGTAGCTGGTGGTGCCATCCAAGATGGAACAAACAGCTGGGATAATTAGGCTAACAGTTCCCCACTTTATCACTGAAGCCTAGTTTTGAATACCTTTAAAAGGTCCAGCTGAGGGGCAGGGAGGCCCATTTCCTTTTCAGTCTTCAGTATTGCAGGACAAGACTATCCACAGCTCAACCATGCCCTGTATGAGGAGCTGTCTGCTTTGGGGAATTGCTACCTGATAGCTTAGCATCTCCCCACTTCTTGTGCTGGAAGATACCATGAAGAGTTGAACTCACTCTTTCTGCACTTGCAAGTTCAGAGATGTCTGCTGTATCCCCACACAGTTGTCTTTTTTCTAAACTAAATACTTATAATATTATTTAGTAGTTCTTCATAAGAAAAAGGCTTTATACTTTTGTGCTTTAGAGAACTTTTTCTAGTATAATTCTGTCCTGGTTATGTTTGTCCAGCATGATTTCAAGTATCATCCTTTTACCTTTATGCTTGGACAAATCTGATTTCCCCCTCTTTCTGTCTTACTCTTTTCTGATAATACCTATTGCAGTACAGAAGTGTAATGCTCAAGAACCTTCATTCACTGTAGACCAAGTAGACCTTTGCTGGGTCTACTGGAAATGCTTCTGTTTCACCATGGAAGCCTGTGAGCAGAAGGATGCTCTTTGCTACTTCAGTAGCGTGTGGAGTCTTTTCTAGTTAGAGTTGTTGGTGGCTTCTTATTGTTGTTGTTTTGCTTTTAATGCATCAGGGGGTGACAGTATCAATAGTTTTCCTACTTTAGTCTAAGGGACTCATGCATAACCTTACCTTTAGTGCGCCACATGAACCTTATTGTGCCATGTGTTGAAGCACATTATCTTCAGCACAGCATGCTGACCGCAAGTCTGAGGACTCTTAATTCAAAACTAGCTACCACATTTTTGTTGTTTTGCTTAATAAGTTGCACGAACAGCAGTCTCTAAGCTTTGTGCCCTGCTTTCTTTATGGTGTAATATATTTGTAAACATGTTTCTTAACTTACTTCAAAACATGTTTGTTCTGCCTCATTTATTTGCAGATAACTTACTGTCTCTTGGATCTTTAACTTCTTGTTCTAATGATTGCTTTGAAATATTATTTTAATGAACCTATGAAACACATCATTGTATTCTTTTTTTTGTGGTTGGACTGCTAATGATACTCATCCATTAAGTAAATGGTTTTGTAAGCAATACAAATGTAATAAATAAAGTTAGTCTGTTCTTTTTTACCACTTTTCTGCTGATAGGCATACCACATGCTGGGAAGGTAATGTTTCATGACCGGAATAGTTCCGTTTGTAGGCAGACTGGGAATCTTTGTATTTAGATTCAGTCAAAGAGTTTCAAAGAACATTGCAAACTATAATTTATGTGTACCAGAATTTAAAATTTTTAAGCTGGTTGCAATGTCAGGTATACATTTGACTTGAGTGGCTGGTCTAGGCCTCACTTGGCCGAGTCTTTGATGGAAATACTGGAATTGAACCCATTATTATATTATAGTTTGAAGCCATCTCTGAAAGTGGTATTTCAGCTGCTGAGTTTCAGGGCTCTGAAATATGGGGAGCTTTTCACTGAGATAAAGAATAAGGAGGGTCCAGTGGCTGGGAGATGTAATATGTGCAGTGAGAAACTGTTGTGTTTGGCACAGGCTGCAGGAGGACAAGTCTCCCCCTGTGTTTTTCAATGGGAAATAGCTAGGGCCCTTTTTATTCTCACATTTTATTTTGTTAACACTGTCATATAGTGAATGTGGAATTTATACCAAATAATGTATATTACTTGGGAAGACTGTGGATTTAAAAGAATTACAAGTATTTTCAGAGTTAGTTCTAACATAAGGAGGTCTGGAGGTAGAAACAGGCTCCTGCTTGAATGTTTGAACCCAGTCTTGAACTGCTGAGAATTAGTCTGAGGCCTTCAGTGGAGGATGCAAACTGTCTTATTTTGGCTTGTTGCAGTGATTCTTAATCATTCCTGTACAACATCTGGTGGGGTCATTGTTACAAATAACCCACTGGATAGATAGATTGTGGAAGAGAACCAACACGGCACATTCTTATCACACAACTTCTAAATGGCTATAAATAACAACATTTCTGTTGACCAGCAAGGGTTAGCATTACAGCTAGGTACCTCCATTAAAAAAAAAACCCGAACAGTGGTATGCACATCACAAAAAGATGAAAATTATTCTCACTTTCGGTTACTTTCTTTTAATATTTCTAAGATGGACACTTACAGGAATAACTCAAGGTGAATTGTAGAGATGGATATATAGAATGGAGCCATAGCCCCTGCCATCCTAAATGGGGAATTTTCTTAATGAAGAGAGACGTTTTCTTTGAATTCTTGAGAGATCAATAGCGAATGTCACTGTGCAAAACTTCTAGGGATGTGCCAATGGCATAAAAAAAATCAAGCTGGTTATAAGTTATAAATGAGACATTTGCTTGAACTACTAGTGATGATTCCATAATGAGATTCACATCTCTTGATTTATTTTTTAATATATTTTAATTCTCTAAGGATATCAGAAATCTGTAATTTACAGCTCTGGAATGTAATCAGACTTAGCCATGAGAAGGCCAGGTTTAGCCATGCATATGGAAATGCCATAATATTTTACTAGGTAATTATAACTGGATAATTTAAGTTGAAAGGATAGGTCAGAAGTCTTCTTTGAAATGTTATTAATTCACTGAAGAAGTGAGAGTTACTATAAAAATTATTTTATCTCTCTTGGAGAAAGTAGTGCCTTTGCACTGCTCTAAGTGGTTCATTAAGACTTAAGCCAGATAGCACAAGCAAGAGTTCATGTCCCCCAAGATTTTGAAGGCACCTGCCACAAAGGATGAAAAATGAATTTACTAGTGTTTTATAAGGTCTTCTACAATCATTACTAATTTTGAAGAAGATAAAGGCAAGCATTGCCAGCAAGCATGCTTCTACTGTCCCAACATTTTTTTAGCAGCCTTTTAAAATGATTGCCTCAGGCATTCATTCAGGGAAAGAAGTACAGAGGTGATGGAAAATGGAGATTTTCATATGACTTCCACACATTAAGATGATTTGGGAAAATTATCCCATTTTCTAAATGTCCCACCATCATGAAATGCACAAAAGATTAGGATTTGCTTTGATTGGATGGCATTTTTCTTAGGCTTTGACTGTGTTCTGAACCCTAATGTCTGCTTGACTGGGGATTGCAGTACAGTGCAGGCTGCACTTACTGGGTTGAGGTTTTTGCCTTATAGAGAATTCTTTTTAAAGCATTCTTTAGCTAGTACAATGCTGGTGTTTACATATCTGCTTATTAAAACTAAATATAAATTTGAGGTGGCATTTTGGTTTATTTTCTACAGGTTGATGCAAATTGGATGGATATGTTATTCTAAAATTTATGCATTTTGGTGAAGAGTGAAGTTAAATTAAAACAGATTTGATAATTTTCTTTTGTACTGCATGGAGATATTAGGTCCTAGGCATGTCCCGAAAGGAAGAAGTCATCTTTCAGGGTCAGATTAAGCTTGCAGTCCAGAAGTTTTGGGCTGGTTAGGAGATACATGTTGGTCTCTGAATTTATTTCTCTGAACTTCTGAATCATGAAGTTGTTCTGTTGCAGTCCATGAAACTTGGATTTTTATTTCTTTAATTCTACATACAATACATAATACAATTTTAAAGAGACTTTAATGATAATTTGCTGAGAAAACTACTATACCAGGAGGTACATGAATTGCAGAGAAGTGGCCTAGTCACTGGACATTGGATTTAAACATCTCTAGGAAAAAACAAACAACTGGACAATATTAAGATACTGCTGAGTTCTTTCTGCTTTGGGTTTCAGAATTAACATATTTTTCTGATTCACTTTTAAGATAATAGCTTGGAAGTGCCATCAGTACAGGGACACGAGTGCAGAAAAGTCATTGTTTGCTAATAAAATGAAA
This sequence comes from Porphyrio hochstetteri, assembly GCA_020800305.1. Classification (NCBI taxonomy): domain Eukaryota; kingdom Metazoa; phylum Chordata; class Aves; order Gruiformes; family Rallidae; genus Porphyrio; species Porphyrio hochstetteri. The sequence continues at coordinate 9,256,670 of CM036916.1, read as the reverse complement.
TGCCTGAATAAAAGACAATAAATGCACTTCACTGAAGACCTTTCCTAAATGATGATTAATTACTCTTTTAAGGGTGTTTTTTCCTAGAGATATGCTGAACTACTCAACGGTTATTTGGAGTTGGCAGACCACGGACACTTTCCCGTCTGCCCTTCTTCCGCTGGCCAGGTTTTGTTGGAACATTGCAGTTATCCCATTTGGAAGTGAAGTGGGAAATGTCGTCCTTTAAATTTTAGCTGTCGTGTCAAATTAGGTCAGACTTTACAGCATGTCATAACACAAAGTGATGCAGCATGTTATAAACAGAGTCTGCTAAAAGTGTGTGCCTTATATTGCCAGTTGTACATTATTTGGAATGAAAGTGACTTTCTTATAAATCTTCATTGGATTCATAGGTCTTCTGAAAAGATGAATAGTGGGAATTACCGGGTCCTGCAATGTTGCAAATCATTTGTGTTGTTTGACTGTTCTGTTGAAAAATCTATTGCAGTCAATAGCACCAGTTTTCTAAAGAGGGTTGAGGTCTGCACAGAGCACTGAATCACTTCATAAAATAATTTCTGTGCAGCAAAGTTAAGCATAAGACAGTTTGAAACCCCAGAAGTATAGCAGGTGGTTTTACTGCTTTACTCAATTACAGAAATGATTGAATTTCTTTCAAAAAGGCAGGCCTTTTTTTCTTGCTTATAAGCAGAAGATCATGAAGGAGAACTCCACCCATTACAAAAAATGAGGTATTGTATTACCAGTCTGTTAAAGCAATCTGCTAGGCATGCTGGCAGGAGAACCCCATAATATTGCACTTCCGAGTCTGCCAGTTCTGTTACAGGAAAAGTCAGTTAGTGTGCCAAGCCTGGACAAAGGAATTTATGAGGAAATATTTAAATAAATAAATAAAAATCTGTCTCGATACATCTTCCCTTAAGTATTCATTAAAAAACATGTTGATGTTCATTATATGGAACTATTTTGACTAGGTTTTATACAGAAGACTTTTATACAGCTGATTTTTGAAAAAAAAAAAAAATTGTTGCCTTTCTTCTAACCTGGGTATGCCTTGAAGAGTGAAACCCATATCCAGAAAAAGGACTGAATGGCGTGCTGTACTTGATGCACACGATGCAAATGCTGGAATGTTGGTCTGCTGTTAGGTACAGAAAATCAGTCAGGTATAATTGTACTTGCAGTATTAGTTGGGATACTTTGTTGTAAACCATATGTTGTGCTGAACCACAACAGTGCAGAACAATCACAGATATTTCCTGCCACCACAAGCTCATCAGGAAATACACAATACAGGAGGCAACAAAACAAGCATGCAAAGAAGTACGAAGGCCAAGGGGAGAGTGTATTGGTCAGCTTAATTACTGGTGCTCTTGGAATAATCAAAATTTGGAGTGTGTAACACCAGATGTCATAAAAAAGATTGAATGAGTGAATCATTGTGCTTTGCTGCTCCTGGCCTGCCTTGGGTAATGGCAGATGACCCAACCACATGTACTCTTCGTCTTTTGTCTGGCACTAAACAGTGCAATGCTCTGGATTAAGCTGCTTGAAGTGCAGCTGAAAACTGAGAGCCTGTCTGCTTGTTTGTCATGGTAGTTTAGATAAATTTGAAAGATAACGTGACAGGATTCAGAATAAGAACAGATAAAGAAGTTCTGGCCAACAGCCTCTCTATCACTTAATACTCCGATAAACCAACAACACTGACTTTCACGGTTGTAGGTCAGGTTGCTGAGTGCATAATGGCTGCTGTATTTACTTGGCAACAACAAACACTTTGCTCTACTTAAGCGTGCCACTTGCTGCTAAAGGCTGCAGTTTTCTCTTTCTGTAATACGTCCATGGCAATTCTATGCCTCAAAAAGGCTATTATTATTGTTAGAGGGGAATGGAAATGCGTGTATACAAACAAAACCAGCTTGCGTGTACACCCACGTGCAGGTGCACTATGTGTACATGTAGCATGTGCTGTACATGTCTGTCATACCACACCATGGACTAAGGAACTGTGTAATATGCTGGTGGTTTTTTTTTCCCTCCCCAACTTGGACTATAGGTCTTCTGCATCCCTCTTTAGCCCACGTACAAAATGAAGAAGTTAGCCACAGAAATGCATAGTATTATTTGCATCATGATAAAGTTTAATGGTCCAAACCAAGTATTTGAATTTCATCACATTTAAGTACCTGGAAGGAGATTATCTCCTGCTCTGAAAATCATACCATCTAAAAAGGCAAAATTGATAAAAGACTGTGAGAGAAAAAGATGGATCTCTGAAGGGTGAACAGATTGGGTCAAGGTTAAAGAGCAGTTTCAAGACCTTCATGGCTTAAGTGAAAATTCTTCTCCCGAATACAGTGAATTTCGTTGGCTTCCATACAAATCTAAGGAATTAGAAGGGGCATTTGGTTGAACTTGAATCATTTGGCTCAAGATATGCTTGGGTTTTGGTTACTGTTTCCATTGAACTTTCAGCTGCTTCTGCAGAGTGAACAGCCTCCATTGTCAACCCTCAGAGCTTTGCTCTGTCAGGAAACTGACAGTTACTGGGCTGTTCAGTGAAAGAAACCGTGAGGTAGTCCTTGAAAATAGCCTTGAAAATACTTTCTGTAGGTGTGGTGTGGTTCAACCCCAGCCGGCAGCTAAGCACCATGCAGCCACTTGGTCATTCCCCCCTGTGGGTTGAGTGAGAGAACTAGAAAAACAAGAAAGGACGTAGGTTGAGATAAAGGTCATTTCACAGGTAAAGCAAAAGCTGCACACACAAACAAAGCAAGACAAGGGATTCCTTCCCCACATCCCATGGCAGGCAGGTGTGCAGCCATCCCCAGTAGAGCAGGGCCTCACCACATGTAACAGTGACTTGGGAAGACAAGCGCTGTCACTCCGAATGTTCCCCATTCCCCTTCAGTCCCCCAGCTTTATATGCTGAGCATGATGTCATATGGTATAGGCTATCCCTTTGGCCACTGGGGTCAGCTGTCCCCTCCCAGCTCCTTGTGCACCCCCAACCCACTCGCTGGGCAGAACAGCCCTTGGCTCTGTGTAAGCGCTGCTCAGCAGGAACAGAAACACCCCTGTGTTACCTACACTGTTTCCAGCACAAACCCAAACCACAGCCCCAAAACAACTAGTATGAAGCAAATGAACTCTACCCCAACCAAACCAGCACACAGTGATTATATTTTGCACAACCTATATGTTTTATCTGTATGTGCAAAATATGTGGCAATGATTTGAACAACATTGCTCAGCAGACTCATCACAACAGATTCCCTCTAGCTCTACTTCTGACAAAAACTGACAGGTAGGTAGGATTGACAGGTTGGAAAGATAACAGCAGGTCAGCTTCATCTAATAGGGACTTACCTTATTTTTTCTTGGCCAAACAGAAATGGCTAAGGATGCCCAGCATTTCTCCTGTTGACACGTCCAAGTGGACTCTCTTCATTCTGTAGCTTTGTATACCATTATGTTCCTTAACAAGGCCACTGATCAACAGTGACTCTATAATTCAGCATTGTGTTGTGTTTGTGGAACCATAACTGTTTGAGTGGTGTTTCTAAGTCCAGTAAATCAAAACCAAAAAGATTTTGAAACCTTTTGAAACAAAGCTTGAACTGGTATTAAAATATTTGCATGAAAAATCACCCCAAGGACTGTAACCCATCTGTTTAGATTATGCTTGCTGTAACTGATTGGCAGTGCACGGCTCTGCCTTTTTCTTTTTTAATGAGGAAAAAGTCTACTAACAACAGTGAAATCCCTGTTCTTAGACATTCCAAATAGAGTAACAATTTGCTAAAGTTAAGAGCAATAATGAATAATAAAGAGATGAGAAGTTAGAGCATCCTGACCTTGGGGAAGTTACCAGTGGATGGAAGGAAAGATCTAGGGGCCTTTCTGGGCACATCTGTTCAGCAGCCCAGTGGAGATAATTTCAGCTATTCATGTGATTTACGGCTGTTAAGAAACAGAAAATTATCTATTGCTGGGTTCAGATAGTTGTGTTTTCTTGACTTTTTTTCCTGTTGTTTTTCTGATTATTATTATTATTAATAATATTTCTTTCTGATAGGATTTTCCCTCTTACTGTGAGCCATAAAGACAGAGAAGAATGTTGTAAGAAACTGTGGAGATGCGTTGTGGGCTGCTAGGGGAGTTCAGTGTGCTCTGTTTCATGAGTAGAGTTGAATGTTGAAGGAGTCAAATAGCTGTTAGAAACCAACTGCTTGCAAGACATGCTGCACTTGGAGAGGAGCGTAGCTGTAATGTGTGTGCTGAAGGAGTTTGGGGAGTTAGAGAATGCAGAGAGAGCAGAAGTTGTATCAGGGGCTTGTAATTTAATGTCTTGAGTACCTGATAGGCAGGTCACAAGCATTTTATTCTCTCCCATGAAAGGGTAGGGATGTTGGAACCTAGTGGGTTTAAATGTACCTTGACTCAATTTTCTGTCTACATACAATGACCCAGTCGAGCACTTCCTTTTAAAAATTTTGCACTTTTTATACTGACTTAGATTCTGTGATTTTGCAGAGAGGTAAATTTTTCCCCTGTGGGTCTTTGAACTGGAGTGGGGAAAAGAGGATTTAAGAGAACCATGATGGTTTGTTTCTTCTTTTCCATTTTGTTCTGATGTGGTATTTGTGCAAAATAAGAGGAAGCAATGTGTATGGCAAACTGACAGCTCAGCCCAACTATGTTTAAAAAAATTTTGCAAAAGATCTTGCTTTTCTCTTCCATAGTCACCAACAAGAGAAATGCAACAGAATCTGGCAGGTCTGGAAGAGAGCCAGCAGAAGCTCCAGGGAAGACTTTTGCTCATCTTTCATTGCTCAGTACAAGTTTGCTCCTGCTTTGCTTTGACGTTAGTTTGCTTTTTTGTTAATTCATGCTGGCCCTAAGTAACTGTTTATCACTCAATGTGATCAGACCTTTTATGAGCCATATTACTCATAAGCCAGAGTTATGTGCCCTACATGTACTTGCAGTGCCAAGCCAAACCTGAGGTATGCTATTTTTTCCACACTGTATCCCACCAGCCTTTATTCATAGAGCATTTTGTGCATGTTTTGAGTCCAGAATTAGTGTGATAGTCTGAAGAGGATATTTTATCAAAATTATTAAATTTTTAAATTGCTCTGTTTATAATATTATGAGGTCACAGACCAATTCAAAACGTCATCATTTCAAAAGTCTGTTGCCCTGGAGAATTCACAGCTCACCGCACATACAAATAGCGTACCCAGAAAAATGACTGTGTTTCCTTTTTATCTCCTCAGGATCTGAGATATAGTGATGATGTGTGATTCTGAAGATGAAATGAACATAAAAGCGAATTAAAGGTGTTTAAGCACATCTGAGCTCCACTGAGCAGGACAGAAAAAAGGCAGAAGACTTTCTGCCTTGCAACATCTGGTGTAGGATGGCATTATGCAATTAGTTAACTGTTAGGAAAGGCTTTTCTTGAACACACAGCTTGTAGACGAAATCTTGTAATACCTAAGAATTACTAAACCCCCCTTTAAAAGCTCTTGAGTTTCATGTGTTTGATTTGAACAATTTTAACCTAAAGATGATGAGGAATCTGAGGCTTCCAGAAGGCGGAAATGAAAGACTCAGTAATTCCTCAAGTTATTTGGTTAGTGAACTCTTTTTTTGTGTGTCATATTTAACTTGGAACTTAGATTAAAACTGAGCTACATCCCTATAAACATTGCACTACATACCCCATTCATAGTCTCTATCAATAAAGATGCCAAAGAGTTTCCAGCTGGAAGACATTCCCAGTTTTTACCATGTTTTTAGTGCAGATACAAATGGACAGATTGCTGCTGATTTAAAGCATGTGGAAAAAGCCCATGGAGATTTATATTTCTTTCATGATTGAATGCTGATACTTGGTGTTATGTGGAAAAGCAGTCACTTGGTTTAATAGTTGCACAGCTGGTGTTATCTGAAAAATAATCATTATGATAGAAAGCACACATTTTTCATGTTTTCTGTCAGGTCTGTCAGACAATGTTCTGTGCTAAGTCTACACACTTCATCTGACATTCCTTAAATTAATATATTAACATATAATACTTTTAAGAATGTCAAAGTTATAAAATGTGACTGTAATTGAAACTCTAACAGAGTATGGCTGTGTAAAACAAAAGCAATTTGCAGGACGCGTAAAGTGAGAAAGTCACTACGATCCATGTTTAGAAACAACATGATATTATTGTCTGGAAAGCAAGTGACAAATTGCAAGAATTAAAATTATGCATAACCAAGTCAGCTTGGTAATATGTGCTGATTTCAACATCTTTAAATTACAGCGAATATGAAAATATTAATTTGAAGTGCAAAACAGCTTGATTACAAAAGCTGGGTTTCTCTTGGCTCCTCTGTACATTTTCAGTCTTTTTAAGCAAGCAAGGAGAGACAGATCAATGAAGTCTTCAAATGAACACACATTGTCACTTCTGAGGGTCTGGGTACTTGCTGGATATCCGTTATTTCTACCTGCAGTAACTGGACAGTTGATCTTTTTATCTTCTTGCTGCTAGAGGCAGGGGTGAGACTGGGAAAGAGAAGTTTATTTTCTCAGACTTCTCTCAATTGTATGTTAGTGGACAACCCACTAACACGTAAATCTGTCCCCTGTGGACTTCAAGCAATGGGAAGAAGGATAGAGAGAAGGTAGAATGTGAATGCAAAATGATCAGAGCAGTGACTGATCGTGTTATATGTAGTTCTTCCTCTTGTTGCTTTATCAAATGGCAGAGGTTACATCTCCCAAATGCAAGTTCCATAAGGAATGTTCCTATTTCTGGATTTGAATTATCTCCCTGTAGTTTTGTGAACTGGGATGTGAGTGGCTCCATGCTGAATTGAAACTCCCCACTGTTACAGACAAGTATCTGTCAGGAAAGGAAGTTGGTGGGCTGAGTTCCATTTGCTGCGCCTGGTGCTTTCTCCTTGGCTGTTTCCCACGACCAGTTTCCTACAGGATGCTCTGAAGATTTTGTGGAAGGAGAGGTCCTGTAATATTGGAAGTAGCACACTAATTCTGTACTCAGAAAGACCTATAGAATTTACCTGAAGCATAACCCTTAATGTGTAAATGATATTGAATGTAATCTGTTACTACCAGAAAATCCAAAGATTTGACTTATGAAAACTCATAATATTTATATTGCTTGCTTTTGCATTGCCATGACATTTTAAAGCTCTTCCCAGTATTTAAAAGCTTAACCCCATACTAAAGAGGTTGCATTTTTGCCATGAATATTTCATATGGAAGAAAAGTACAGTAAGCTCAATTCAAATAGAAAACTTCAGGATTTACGTGGACGTGCCCCAGCATATGTTATTGTTCTACTTTAGTTAGCTGCTTTAATAATGATCCTATAGAAAATTCACAGTTCCTGGTGTTAGTAGAAGTTTCCATGCACTCATAACTAGGGTTAATTCATTAAAGTAGCAATGACTACCCACTTTTACTTTTCATACAAGCAGCAAAAAATAAGGATAATGTCAGAAAATAGAGCTTGCAAGTCACAAGGTTGTCAGCTATCCTTAGTTCCTCACAGTGCAGCCAGAAAAGAAAGTATTTATGGTACAAAATGGAAGAACTCTTGAGTATGTCCTTAATACTGAAGACAAATGCACTCATTCAGACAGTGCATTCAAGAAGTCCAGTTCACAGAGATTGCTCTTTTATTTAGGGAATGTTTCTTTGTAAAGACAAGTAGCATTCTGCACTACTAAAAATGTTTGGTGTTCAGTTGCCATGGTGGCTTTAATTTTGAAGTTGGGTAGTAAGAGGCTGGCTGTTTGCAGATGTAGCTGTCTCCTTTCCCTCTGCCCTTGCTCTACTACTTGGCTGTTTTCAATGTTAATGTGACTCTTGAGCTAATTGCTGATTTTGCATTGGGTTTGTTTTCACCACGTTCACCCTCAGAGACAGTATGGACACAAATGGAAATGGTTTGAAAGAGAAGCATCAAAATGAAACCTCATCTATTTAAGCGGTACTTGTCAGCAATGCTTACCTCACTTGTGCTGATTTTATTCATTCATTTGCCTTTTAATGACCTTTTTCAGTGCCTTTCACACCCATTTTCACAAAAGATAGATATCAAGTAATGATGAACCTGTTCAACCACTCCGGCACAAAGTGCTGCTCTAGTCCCACAAGGTAGATGCTGTGGTTGTGCTAATCACTAATTCTCTTCTCCACTCCTTGGAAATGGGGATGAATTAGCATTACCACTTATAGTTTGCAGTGTGGTCAGCCCTCCTATAGCATAGGATTATTGCAGCAAACTCCAAAAGGGAGTCTGAAGAAGCTGATGCCAAGGCAAAATGCACTTGTGTGAAAACAGTGTTGAGCTGCACCAGAGACACCAAGCTAACAGACTTTGTTTAAATAAATACATGGTTTTGAGCTGCTGTTTTGTTCCTGTATTTATTTTAGGGTTCATGTTTTTAAATCTTTTTATTTTTCCTGTGTTTTTGCAACACAGCAATATCCTGCTATGCATGGATCAATCTGAAATATTGTTATTAGCCAAGAGAAATGTAACTTGTTTATGAAGAGAAACTTGTAAACTTAATGCACTCTTTTTCTATTCAATTATAAGTTTACTAAATACTCCCTGGTGATGCAATGAAGTGTGTGTTCATTCTTACTATTTCAGTAAAATCTCAAGCAATCATATTTTGTTCCTTTAATTTCAGGACACTGGCAATTCAAATACACGGAAAATAAAGACCCAGTGTTTCATATCTTAAATGATAGGCATCAGGAAAGAAAACCTCAGGTAGAAAAGTATTTTCCCACTTCAAAATGCACGTGTTCTGGCTGTGGTTTCACATGAAAAACACTTAGAGAATTTTGCCAGAGTTTTCAGGATGAACTCATGCTTTCCATCTTCCCAGTTGTTCACAGATGTGTTCAGCGAGTGTGGGTCCAGGTAGCAAGTTGGTTTAGCTTGTATCTGCAAGAATTCAAGAGAAGGTGCCTTCTTTGACACGATGCCTTTTGACTTTGCAAGTGAATGTCCCCTTGTCCCTACCTGTTGCCTGCTTTGCGGCAGCAGTGATAGACTTCCCTTCTCTCCCATCTGATCCAAGACCTCAGGCCTTCTTTTGATCATAGCACTGGGCTTTGCACTAAAGCTTCTCATGCTTTTGAAGTGAAAGCTCATTTCTCCTGCTGTGTTTGGGGCCTTGTGCACACTAGAGAATGAGCAGAATTTTGCCCTTTTATGTTTATGTGATGGATTTTGTCTTTATAGATCCCATATCACAAAATTCATAGGCTGGAAGAGACCTTGAGAGTTTATCCAGTTTATCCCTCTGCCAAAGGGATGCGCAGCCAAACCTAAATTATACCAGACTGACGATTGTCCACTTTAAACTTCTGCAACATTTCTAGGCTTCTATCACTGGACAATTACAACTTTTTTCAAATCTGAGGTTTTGGTGTTTTTTTAAAAAATATTCTTCTGAATTTTGGTGGAGATTTTTATTAGAAGGATAATCCTTCTCCTACTTGTACTGCTTTAGGAAATGAAGCTCCAGATTAGACTGGAAGAGAAATGCTCAGATTTATTCTTATAAGTAGTTCTTTTTCAGTAAATCAGGTTACACAAATACTATGGAAATCAATCCAGAACTTTTAAACAGTAAAGTCAATCCAAAACTTGTGTACTTTGCCTGGACAGGGCTTAATCTCCAGTTTTGCAGTTCTTTTCAATATTTATTAGATTTTTAGTTGGGTATGATTAGGTGTATGTTATTTTCAGAGCTTTCTGGCATGGCCAGTATGTATATAACATTATTATCTATTACTCACTAAGGTCACTGAATCTGTTTGTATTAATCTGAGTATTCTGAAAAGGTTTTAGGTTTCTTTGGGGTTACCTGTTTTTTGTTTCACAGGCAATAGTATATTTTTCATAAAATGTGGGGGATTGAAAACACAAATAAATTGATTTTTCGGACCTATTTAGTTATGGGCATTGATCCAGATCCAAGATCTTTGAAGAAAAATTTAGGCTCAAGAAGCTTATGTCATAATAGCAATGGCCACTGAGCCTCACTTCTCTTCATTGTGCTGCTGATGTTAGCCTTGAAAACTGAGCACAAGTAGCTTGTAAAACCCCATTATTGAAATACAGCTTCTGATCTGGTTTATCCTGCTAAATGCTACTTTGATTTATACTTTATTTTGGAATATAGTCATGCGATTTTCAACTTAAAACAGTTTTACATTAATAAAATATATTTCATCCATCTGCTATGTGCTTCATTTTATATGTTCCTGAACTTTCTGACAAACGTGCAACGTGAAGAAGTTTTGTTTGGAACTGAAATGCTAAGAGTAGCTTACCTGTTTCCAGACAGACAAAAGATTGAGGCCCCTTAAGATACACGTGTGCGTGTCTGTCAGTGTACGAAAGGAACTGATGGGTGCTAAACACAGCTCTCTGATGTGTAAGCAGTTTTAGCCTCATGGGAGTGCCAGGCATCCCTCAGGGAGGCCAGGCAGAAATGATGTTTAAGCTTTTCTGTGGGGAGCGTAACTGGAGAAAACAGATGGATCGGTCAAGCCACTGGACCCCTGTTAATTGCAAAAGGTTTGGGGCTGTATAGGTTAACCGGGTTTCCTGGAGACTAGGAGCAAAGGCAGAGCCTGACTTGTTTATTGGTTTGCACCAGTGCGTCTCTGGATATGTTAGCACTGTAATTCCCCAGGAAGCCAAGACAAAACTAGCGAAATACTGAGAGAAGTACTGTTGTGAGTGAAAAAAGGTATGGATTCTGCAAGGACCTGAACCAGCTGGAGAGGCAAGGTTTGAAACTGTATGTATTTTTTTTTCTTTTTTTCTCTTTTCAGTAAGTTATTTAGCTTGAAGAAGAACAACGCCTGATTTATATCATTGGGGGGTTTTGTCCTCATGGGAACACGACATTACTCTTATATTGGCTGACTCCCTTTGCTGGGTGGGGAAAAAAAAGCCAGTCTCAAGTTTACAGCTGTACATATGCAGCTAAATGAATGAGGAGCTCATTCTGTGGGCTACAGCAACTCAAGAAATAATTTATCATATGTTCAGCTTTACTCTAAAACATGTGAACATAAGAGTGCTATCTGTTTATAGCAGCTCAGAGATTCTGAGCTAGATTAAATTTGGGACTCTGAGTATGGAATTTTGTGGTTGTAGGGTGGTGTAGGGAAAGGGAGCAAAACTTGTGTGGAGGTTTTATAAGGCCAGACAAGCCTAACGTTAGGTTATCACAATCATTTTCTAATGTCTAGCAATGCTGCTTATTTTTTTTCCCCCTCTACTAATAGGAGTATAATTAGATATGAAAATGGTACAATAAAAACATTGTGTCCCGAGCTGCTGGGATTGTGTTAGGTTTTTATTTCAACTTGTAGTGAATTGTAGCCACCTTGGTTACATGCCAGGTTATCTGAACTGTTGCAAAAGCAAATGTTTTGAGTTATTCTGCTCATTTCTGGATGTTTGAAGACTAGTTTCCTTTTTGTGTGCTTAAAATTAGGGTGTTGATTGCTGACCTGGGTTTTTAATGAAAGATTTAATGAAAGATGAGGCTCTGACATACTCCTAGTTCATGTGCTCAGCAGCTAGGTTCTCTGGCACCCTGTTCTTTTTGGTAGTAGAGAAGGAGGAGCTTAAACCCACATGGCCAGTCCTGACTTCAGCACCCAGGTTTGAGAATCTAAGTCTACATTAAAAGAAGACCACCAGCAGAGTTTTGAGAGTGTCTTAAATTACCATCAAGCAGTTATGATTAATATATTTGTCTCTTTAGGGTTTTTGTGGCACTGATAATATTTGCTGTTCCCACTAAGACTCGATTAAATGAGTGCCTAAGACTGACGGGGAGTTTGTCTGTAATGACAAGTGCTTGACTGTAGCAGAAAATGATGAGCTGCCCCAGGGAGGCATCACCACCCACTTGAGCGAGATCCATGAAGGGTTTATGACCCGTTTGAATCCTGATTGAGCATCACTGTCTTGACCCTCGGGGAGCCAATTGTCTGGAATACTTGCTCTGTCAGTCTGAGCGATGTGCTCAGAATCCCTCTGAAACCTGTACAGCTTGATTGTGTGTAATACACACAGTGAATTATCAAAATGGTATAAAGATTGGGAAATATTTTATCACTGGGTATCGGTATGTCATGGTTAGAGAGTGTGCTGTTTTACTTGTCGAGTAAAATGTACTCTGAGCTTAACCCTTTCAGGAAGAAATTATTTCAGATTTGACACTGAACATATGAAAAGTTTCCTTTGAGGCAAACATGTCTGATAGGTGATTACTGAATGCAATTAACCTCCCTGTGAGCAGAAAATCTGTGCCCAGAGCTCTAGGGAAGCCTGAGGCTGAATTTGCTTGTGTGGGGCCCACAGCAAGATCTAGGCCTGGGTTGGCTGCAAGGTTTGGCCTGTTGAGCAACAGTAAGTTACCACCAGGCTGATGGGGATGGCAGCAGGTAGCATAGCTGTGAGCTCAATGTGTTTTCTAATGAAAAAGAAGCTTTTGTAAGTCCATGGCAAGAGTGGAGCTGGAATCCTGGTTCTGGGGTGGGGAATCTTGGGAAGAGACAGTTCAGGAGAGTGTTGCAGGCTGAGATAGCTGTTGTCATCTTCTTTTGAGTGAACATTGCCAACAGTGCCCTGCTAGTAGATGCTGTAGTGTAGTTAGGTGCTAAAGTTGGGAGCTCCTGTGTTCTTACCATGAAGCCCAGGCAAATGACAGGTAAAATTATTTTGTCCTTAGTATTATTAACAGTGGCTAGGAGACAGGAAACTAAAAATACCAGGTCAGATGGTTGCTCAAAATTTCTGACTTTTCTCCTGGGAAAATTTGTCTTTGTATTTAGTGGAATGCTAAAGAGTTTTGTTGTTAGCGGTGGTGTTTCTTTTTTATATGAATGATTCTCCTTGCTGCTTCTCTTTAATCTGCCTTTCTGCTGTGCTTGAGTAGGACAAGCTTACCAACAACTTCATAGTAACTTGCCTTTGAAAAGCAGGAAAAGCTCTTCAGGACTTGTATTTTGCTCTTAATTTTGTCACTGGCCCTTTACATCTAAAGTACTCTTGTCATACCAAACTCAGGATGGTCAAGTCTTAACCCATTCTGTAATAGGAGGGGGAATCCTCTTATTAATAAAAAAACCTTATCTGCTAGGTAGTGTTTAGATTATGTATTTATGTTGTAGGGAAGAAGGAGATAGTAGGACTGTTACTGCAAGTTTTTTACAGGGGAAAATAATCCAAACAGAACAAAACGTAAGTCAAACCAAAACCAAAACAACAAACCTCGAAAAGAACCTTTCATCTGTTCTACCCTCATTGCACAAAAGCAGAAAACATCATCTCAGGAGCAGAAATAGAAAAAAAAAATCCTCCTTTGTTTTATAGTTAGTATTTCACGGCCAGCTAATCTTTAGTATTATGGCTATTGAAGCAATTAAACAGATTAAGCAGGATTAACTGTTGTTTTTCTACTAACATAAAGATGGCCTCTTAATTTCTAATGCTCTTTTTCCTATGTAAATTGTACATTCATACCTTATTCCCAGAAAATTCTGGCAGGGTGTGTGTTTATGTCTATGCAGGTACTGTTGCTGTTAGCAACATTTTTTAAAATGACCAACTAGCATATGTAACTAAAACCATGTTAAAAAACTCATTAAATGTTAAAAAGGTTAGATAAATTAAAGGAAGTAGTAGCAGAACTCCTGTATAACTCAGTACAAGAGAACATCAATATTGCTCATTGAACAGTCTATTCTTCTAATTTGAAAAGAACAACTATTTGTCATGGTTCCTGTCCTTGGGCTGGCAGTTATCTAATTAAATGCATATGAAATTCAAAAGCCTTTACTGAGGGACAGTAATTTTCCTTGGTTGTTTTTAAAGTCACCAAGATGAAAGAAGAATTACATTCAACAGATAATGGATGAATTTCTCCATTGTGCATTAAGGTCTTGGATTGACTAATCATCCCATGGTTATTAATCAATGCGTTATCTTATAGTTTGAAATTAAAGGTTCTATTCTCATTATTGCTGACTCTAGGTAATAATACTTCCAGTCCTTGATTATGATGACACTGAAATGTACTGCCTCACAAAATACCACAAAACTAATAAAAAATAGATCAGATCTACAAAGAGCATTCCCAGTGCATTATATTTACATGATTGTTCAGCAAAGTATTTTTCAATCTAGTCTTTTCAGAATGACTTCTGTAATGTTCCTGTCATTTTTTTCACATTTACGTGAGTACCCCCCTTTTTCCTTACCATCCAAACATAACATGTAGATTTGCATATGATGATATTAAAACATAAAGACACTGCCCCAGTTTTTCCTTAAAGGAGCTGATTCCCCTGATCATGGCAGAATGATCAAGTGGTGGATTGTTCCAGGAACCCACTAAGTGTGCATACAATGTGGACAGTAAATAAGAAATTAGAGTTACAATTTCTGTTCTAAATACAAGGCAGTGCTCAAAAGGAACTTGTACACAAAAGTTAGCCATGACTGTACATTGTGAAGGTAGGCTGGCAAATTGGGAAAAGACAGCAGAACGTGTATATATATATTTCAGTAAAATTAGACATGTATTCTGGTATTTCTGAAGACCTGTTTTTAACCACTCATTGTGTAAGATGAAAAGATATTACAGCAGCAGGTGTGAGGATGGATTCATGGAAGAATTTTATTACTTATACCCTATTTACTGTCTCTTGCCCATACTTTGCCCTATGAAATCCTTTAAAACTCCAGGCGTAGTGCACTTGAGGACCTGCTCTTATGTGGCTCAAACTGAAGTTATTTTAAAAGAGAGCAAAATAGTCCCTGATTCTGTAATTGACGCTTATAGGGGCATCATACAAATGCAAAGATCTGATTATTCATGTGCAGCTGTGGAATTGGGATCTTAGAAAGTGGGATTTTATGGTTAATTGCATCTGAAAATAGCATCTGCAAAAGGGCAATGGCAACAGTAATAAATACTGTAATGAATCCTTATTTCTGACCTAAAACAATCAAGTTAAGTCTTGATGTGTAGCACAATTATAGTGAACAATCCACAGGGTGACGTTGGTTTCTGCGCAGATCTGTGATATTCTCTGGTTTGAATTCAGCGTTAAAAAACACAGTTTAAAATGTTTTTCATCAACTTCAAAAATAGTGCTTTGTTTAAAGATCAGAATGCTGCTTCTAGCCCAAATTATCATTTAGTCAACTGCCAATAATGATCTCTGCTCAGGAATGTTCTAGTAGTAAACCCTTTTGGTGGCAGAATAATGCTGCTGTTAATAGACTCCTACTCCTATTTTTGGTTTGGGCTACATCAGTGTCATGTTCAAAAGCAGTTGAATAATTCTCATTTCTGGGCATGTTGGTGTGAATACACCACTTCCGTTCTGCATTTAAATACTGGGGAAAGGCATTAAAAAGTCTTCTCATGAATAGTGAATGTGCTTTAAAGCTAAATATTTTAGAGTTTCAGCTTTAAACACAGGTGAATGATGATAGACTTCGCATGTAAAAAAATTATCCATTGTATTGGAGGAAGACTAGAAAAAGCAAGTCATTATGCATGATGAAATGATACAACCTTTCTGTGGTATGTTGTGCTTCATATCATCTGCTTTAATAGATAACCTAAGACATACCAGAGATTAATCTGTTATTAGCTATAATTAAATCACAAAGAGTGCTTCGTCAGCCTCCTTATTTCACTGGTCTTTCACTTGCTTATATCCTGGCTGTGCTTGAGCCAACACAAACATAGAGAAAGCTGAACTCTTTGAAAGAAAATATCTCCCAACATGTCAGAGCTAAGAACTCCACAGTATTGAAATTATACTCTGCTGGAGTCTATAATGTCCTAGAGAGATTTCATTATGTTTCATACACTGAAGTTTGTACTAAACTCCAATGTACAGTTCACACATCTGATAAAATATTAAAGAAGGACAAATATAGGGCTTGCCAAGCTGAGCTGCTGTAAACTTGTCCGTGCATATTTGGCCTTTCATGACTTATTGTGCATCTTTATTTATTGTTTCTGAATGAAGTGTATTGTCATGAAAATGACATTGTACTTGGAAAAATTCTATCAGGCAAAGTCAACCCCTAAAATAAGTGTTATAATAAATATGCAGAAATGTCATTCTTTACATTAGCCCAAAGGTTTTGTATAGCTTAAGGATATGTGCAGTAAGCTAACTATAAAAATAGAAGCTTGACAGTGGGGATGAATGTGTGTGTCAAAATAATATTACTCTTTCTGGGAGGATGGCAGAAAAAATGACACTACATCCACCAGCATGATTTTTATAGATCTGCCTCTTTGCCAGATGTCACCTTTTATAAACTACTTTATAAAAACATGACAGCGTAGTGAAGTAGTGTGTTTATAGCTTGATAAACTTTTGTAATAAAGTTAGGATTGGCTGAAAATTAAAGCCTTAGAGCCTACTCATTAAGCATTTGGGAAGCTTGCTCTGACTTAAAATGAAAAATATTAAAGAAATATGCAGAATGAGTCACTAGCAGTAAGTGGCTGTTTGCAGGAGTGTATGGCTTCTGGTAGTGTTTACCAGTATGCCATGCAATAACCTATCCAGATATATTACTGGGATTTTAGAGAATAAAGTTTGCATTACTTTAAATGTAAACACACACAGACAAAATATACAGTGTGTATTAAATTATATGTTTCCGAAGAGTACTATGAGGACATACAGGATTATGCCATAAATATCTCCCTGGCACACAATTGTTTTATTACATAATAAAGGACTGTATATTACCCTCTGCTGCACCATGCGACACATAATTCAGATTTTTCGTGACACGTCTAATTTATACAAGTCTCTGGCTCTAGAAATCATACAGGGATAATACCTTATACTTAAACTGTTACTAGCCTGAAAGACTTCAACACTGGAATTGCTCTCCCAAAACGATCGCAGGTCTGTGGAGGCTGGGGGTGCTGCTCTGTGTGCCTCACTAACTTGGTGCAGAGACAGAAGTCCCCTCCGGTCTGTAGGGAAGTTTGACAGACACCTTAAAGGCAGAGATACAAAGGCATCCTGCGTAGCCTCTTGCCTCTTAGAGAATTCCTGTCATACCTTCTTCCTTGCTCCTCCGCTTGGAGAAACTTTTAAAACTGTTCTGCCAAACTTTAGTCCATACATATTAATAGGTGGTGAGGAGAGGCCATTGGCAGTACGTGCAGCTGTGCTTTGTGCATCAGCTGCCGTGCTGCAGAGGCTCTCATGAAACAATATGAGGTGAAATCCTTTGCATGCACATAGTTTGCTCATAACTAGATGTAGCGATGCACTGAGAAGCAGAAATGTGACCGCTTGAAGGAACCCATGCTTCTTTGCTCGGCCACATCCTTTTGACAGACGCAACTTTACATAAAAATCATCCTGTAACATACAAGATCTTGTGTATGGGATGAACTGTAAGCAAGCTGCTTTTTCACAAATTATTTCTGTATTTGAATTCTGTAGCAATGTGTAACATATTCAAAACAGTGTGGAAAATAGGACTATTCTCTTGGCTCTGTTTGAAGTTCCTAACCTTTCCTACTTCTCCCCGTCCACAGATGCACTTGATTTTATATCTTGAAACTAAGCACTGGCTTCCTCTTGGGCTATGTAGGTTTGTCTTTTGTGGGGAAAAACACACACAAACACAATTTAGAATCATAGAAAAACAGCAGGGCACACTTCACTGTGTTGGGTTATGCTGATGCTCTGCCTCTCCAGTGTTTGTTTAACCTTTTTTTACGCCCCCAGATCTTTGATGATAGAGGCCCACATCTCCTCCAGGAAAATCTGCTTCAATATAATACTATTCACCTCGGGACACGCTGGGGGGATTTTATTTTATTTTTTCTGGTGTCTAACATGACTTGTTAAATTTCTAGAAGCTATCTGTTTGGGATTTTGTTGGGGTTGTTTTTGTTGAGGGCTTTTTGTTTGGTTGTTTGGTATGTTTTTTTACTGGGGGGAGGTGTTGTTTAATGAGCACAGTTAAAAGAGAGAAAATTGTATTATCAGATTTTGCTATGGATTTTTTCTAGTCCTCATGTACCCTGACAAAATATGCAGTACAGCAGCTAAAGTACAAATTTCCTAAACAACTTTAAGCTGAAGTTTACTCTGGTATTAGGATTAAGATAATGAATGTAAACTGACTTTTTGTTCTATAGTGAGCAGTCAATAAAGTATTTCCTAAAACCACATTGTACCTAAACTTTTGTCAGTGTAATAGAAAGGACATGTTGCTATAGAAAACGTTAGTTTGGTGGGGGTTTGAAGCAGGTGGATGCTCTGATTTATTTGTACTTGTATAATTTGTATATAATGTATAATTTGGTGTGCAGTCTGTGCTTGCTTTGCAGTCTTCTGGCACTGAAATGTTGTCAAGGGTGATACTTGGCTTCTGGTGGAATGATACGGAACTGCTTTTATTGGTGATAATTTCTGTAACACCGATTCTTGCTCTGTAGTTTTATCTCCATACACCTTGAAGCTTTTCAGTATTGAGATGTTCACGTTATTTAGCCCAAGGGTAGACTGCAGATGACTCATTGAAGAACATATGTCCAACCCAAACTATTCTATGATTCTGTGACATACCAGCATCTCTCTGCGAGTCACATGGCAGTATGGGGGGGACAGGACATTGGTCTTTTCCTGGGAAATGCTCCTTACCACTGAGTCCACATGAGCACAGGCTCCTACTGGGAGGCATCTTCTGTTGTGCTATGTACAAGGTGCCAAAGATCCCAAATCATGCCAACCCCCAAATGCATGTAACTCGTCAGATAATGGAATCTCATTGTTGTGTTGCTAATACCCAAGATGCAGTGATTGCAGGGAGAGGGCATGGTAAAAGGTTGGAAGGAAGGAGTTTTATACTTAGCTTTTGTGACTTTGCTCAGAAAATGGCAGAGACTTCCTTCTGCCCTTCCTCTCAGTCAGGAGCAGTCTCACAAAGCATGTGGTTGGCAAATCCTTCCTGTACCAGTTTTCTGGACTCCTGTCCATTGATAGCTAATGTTTTTCTGAGCACTGCTGAATATTTCTCATCTTAAGAAAAATGTAGGTTATGCTAGAGACAGATCGTTCCTTAAATTTTCTGTCCTATATAACTTGACTGCATAGATTTTGACAATTGTGGTAGTTTTCTGGGGTAGACATGTAGCTGTTTGGGCTAGTGCCCCTCAAGTTTCTCTGTATATATCCTGTTCTTTGTGCTGTGCTTAAAAAAATGTAAGTGTCAGCATTAATGGAGGTGTATGAGGTGCTTGGTAAATCTGTCAGTAGTCACTGATGGTTGAGATGGAAACAGGAAAATTACATTGTGATGTTAGAATGGTTTAGATCTTAGGATATATTTTTGTTGTGGTAAGGATTAAGTTTTGCTCCTTTAAGTCTTCATCTAATTTAAACGTGTCATCATAGAAAATGTTTCTTTTAACTGCTGATCCTGAGAGGCTGCTGGTCTTGAAGGCGAGTTACTAGGTAGACCTTTTGGCTTTTACTGAGAGGGACACCAGAATTATGAACAGGGCTTCGGCGTCTTCTTCTCTTGTTCTGTGATCCAACCAGAATAAAGTATGAAGCAGGTGGTGCTGTACTGGAAGCGCTGTGCTCTCAGCAAGACTGCAATGTCCAAGTGTTCCAGCAGGTTGGGTGTTGCACTGAATGGAGACTGTTGTCTTGTTGCAAATGGCTGGGTGGGTGCTGGAGGTCATGATGAGATGGGGAGCACGTTATCAGCTGAACTGTGGTGCCGCAAGTGACAGCCATGGCGAATTCCAGTCAGCATGCTGGAAGTGTTCCAAGAAAGTAACTTAAGTATGTCACCAGCACAAGGCATTAGACAACCATGCCTGACATGGCTTGAACTGCTAGTCCTACAGACCTGGACTTGCTTTACACAAGTACCTATGGTAGCATGCAGCTCACTGTGGTCTAAGCAAACAAGTACTCACTCAGTTCCCTGTGCTGAGCTTTGTGATATTGCAACCAAATGGGGCTATCCTAAAATGAGATACTTCAAACTTCAGGTTTTTTGGCTTGACTGGCTTTCTGCTGATATAATAGACCATGTGGACTCCCTGAGGAGTCTTGTGAGCAGTGAGGTCAGGTGCCCTTTAGTTTCTTGTGACAATTTAGTGACTGTACAAATACATGCAGGTTCCAATATATTTGTAAATCTCTACACTCAGCCGTTGATATTTGTAAATTAAGGGATTTCCAGATGCATGTGTTCTGCTGATGGATGGAAGGAACTTCTTGTGCTTCAAATGAAACACTTGAGCAGCACTGCTATTTTCTTCTAGCATACTTGCTTTTTTTAATCCTTCTCCTGTCATGTTCCTTGTCATGGGTTTTAAAGTCTTGTCATAGTAAAATCCTTTGTGGATAATATGCTCCTATGTATGATTCCAAATGGATGGAATTGCTTAAAAATTGTTCTTTGCTTTGTTTAGTTCTGAGAAGAAAAAAAAGGGGGGTGTGTGTGTCAACCCCCCCCATGGTATTTGTGAAAACTAATCAAACTTACTATAATGGCACCAAAATTACACCATGAGAATTTCCTGGATTCTGTTTGTGTATCTTGTATATGTTAATTTGCATGAATCTCAAACTGAAGGCATAGGTGCTTCTATGAGCATGAGATCCTATATATCTCATGGGCTCCCAACTGTCTGTTCCCTTTCATTCCACTCAGCTCCTGCAGTCCATACCCCATCGCATACAAGTCTTTTTCAGAGACTACAAAATGCCCCAAGATGGGGCTTGACCGAGTGGGTTTGTTTCCAAAGCTGAATTTAAAGCTCAGAGGAATTCAGCAGTGTTTGGTTTGGCTTGTTTCTGTTCAAGATACTCGCTCCTGCCAGCGCTGAATGTCAGCTGTGAAGATAAGGAGTGATTCTGCATCATGCACAATGCATTCTTTTGTTTCATTCCGTTTATCTGAGACTTTGTCCTTTTTGTTTTCACTCTCTGGTCCTTGACAGTTCCCAAGAAAGCACAAAGTGAAGTTTTGTAGCTGATTTAGGAAACGGAACTTTTCATAGTTCTATCAGTTACATGATGTGATCACTTGATCCTTTAATAAACCAGCTACTTCATTTTCCCATGTTTGTTTTTTTTTTTAAAAAAGCTGAGATTTCTTCAAATGCTACTTGCAAGTTATTTTTAAATGGCTTAAACCTAAAAATATGAAATAATTATAAAATGTAGTGAAATATAGTCAAAGGATTATGTATCCTTCCATTGTGTGCTTAAACATTTGGCATAAAAGATTTAGGCCAAAGAGAATATATACACAGCCATTTCCTTTTTCAAATGCTGAATTTTTGAGAACAATTTTATTGCATTTTTCTTAAAGTAATTTTTGAAGATAGCAGTTTTGCATGACTTGTAGCCAGTGAGACCTATGTTTCTGGGTCATTGTCAGGTGTGCAGGCTCTGCTGTTGGGGTTTCTTGTGCTGAGTAAGTTCCTTCTGAAAATTAATGGGACAATCTACCTTTTTCTGATACTTCTGGAATATGTCACAGAGATACATGGAATTCAATTCATCATAACCCATAAGCCTCAGCAGAAGGGCTCACTCACTCTCTTCATCTTCTCTCAGTTCTAGAGATTTTACAGAGTTGAGTGTGAAGGGATGGAAGCAAAGTGACAATGAAGAAATGTGACTAATGATCACGCTGCTAGAGGGGGGAAAGAAGTAGTGAAATTTAAGTTTTGTTAAGATGCAAAAATTCTTTACATAGAAGAAAGGTGTTCGATTAACTTTATTGGGGTTAGCATCTGACCCAAAGTAGGTCAGCAGTGAGATATTCTATGAAAGTGTTATGAGATTGTAGAGCATTATCCCAAAAGTAGGATAATCTCTGAATTATAAAAAGCATAAGGAGGGATGGATTAGGAAGGGGTGTAAGTAGTATGTTTTTCAAATATTAATAATAAAACTTTATAGATTAGTGTTTCTGATAAAGCAGAATATTCATCTCAAAAACTAATAGATTTTTGGGGGATATTTAGTGCTTTGTGGCAACAAAACATTACTTAGTTGAGAAAATCCAATCAGAAAAAAAAGGATATTATGATAATCGCTTTTGAAAGTGATTTATTCACCTTTTTAACTTCTACTTGCATAGTTATGAAACTGGTCTCAGTGATGCTGTTGCCTGCGTAGTTATTTTAGTAAAAATTTGAGAGGGTTACAGAGATGAGTTCAGGATTATGCACATACTATGCATCACTTTTCATATTAGTTTAGTAAATAATATTTAATGACTGACATACATGGAAATACAGCAAAATGCCTCATCTTTCCCTCTTAACCATGGATTAAATAAATAAGCCTTGTTTGTGCATTACAAAGATTTAGGTTTTTCTGGTTTTACAGTCCTTGGTAGCTGTAGATTGGGCTTTTTTTCAAATAAAACTGCTTTAAAAAAAAAAATGTCAAGGAAGTAAAGGAAGTCATGTAAATCACGGTCATTTACAATCTGAGAATCTGAGGATCTTGGCAAATGACTGATTTTGACTTTCCAATGGATTTTTGCTTGTGTCTATGGCTGCTTTTTCACAAAGAAAATTCGATGCAAAAGATCAAAGTACTGATTTTCATTACTCTTGTTTTCCTGACTGCCCCCAGGTGATGATTGATTTATGTATTTTAACAGCTTTAGCTGAAGGGTCCAGTTAACTGCATCTGTTTTTATTCTATGTATGGGCCAAGTTAAATCATCTTCTTCTATATATAGTCTATGGGGGTTTTTTTAATCTTTTTTTTTGGCAGGGGACAATCTACTTAAAATTCCAGTGGTTCCTAAGAGTGGCCATTTTAAACCTGTCCACAAATGCAAACCATGGACATACCAGAACTATTTATTTATTTTTTATTTATTTATTTATTTATTCCAGTTT
Source organism: Porphyrio hochstetteri (assembly GCA_020800305.1). Classification (NCBI taxonomy): domain Eukaryota; kingdom Metazoa; phylum Chordata; class Aves; order Gruiformes; family Rallidae; genus Porphyrio; species Porphyrio hochstetteri. Next base: position 9,233,633 of record CM036916.1, on the reverse strand, counting down.
TCACTGGAATAAATGTTATTCCTCTGTGTTCCATGTTTTAAAATAGTCACTTAGTGATATTTGTTTCTGCAGTGCATAGCTGTCTTGGATGTTCTCTTGATCTTGGCTACACATTATGAAGACCATAATTGTTTTCCAGGAGGTAGTAATTCTTTCCTGTTAATGTTATTGAAATTGATGAAAAATATTTTACTTGGTGGAAGTTTGCTTTTCCCAGTGAACAGTAACTCTGTTCCTTTGGAAATATATTATCTTAAAAGTGTATAGTAGAAATAGCAAGCTATTCCAGTCTAGGTGCTTCCAGTGTTTTGATAGGCTCTAAAAGAGAGCAACAGGGTATACTTTGTGGAGTTATTGTTGTAATTTCAGGAATGTCAGTTACCGAAATTAATTTTCGGATAAATCCAAAAGAAATATGGACAGAGAGAAACTTTCTGACTTATTAAAAGCAAAAGAGTCTGTAGTTCATCCCAGTAATAGGAAACTAGGCAGCCAGCTAGTATAAACATTTAAGAAGGAATTCAAGTTCAGGTTTTGATTAAGGGACTTCTGTTTGGCCTGCAGTTCGAGTAACTGTTCATATAAAAGCCCTGCAAATCCACTGCAAACAGATTTCAAACGGAAAGTTAAACCACCTCAACTTCAACCTCAGACAGAATGTATCTTCTTAATCATTATGAACTCCCGCCATTAGTGCTGAGGTAGGTGATAAATAGCCTGTCAGAGGTCTCTATCCAGCAGTCTTCCTTTGTATCTTAGGTATTGCAACATGTTAAGTTTCCAATTCTTTCTGATGAGCTGTGAGACCATAGATAATCTGTTCACTTAAGCGGAGTTCATATTAATTATATTGACAGCAAAATGGAGTATCTTAATTTTGCACTATCGATCAGAGGATTCTTTGGAAGACTACAGGGCTGAGAGAGCTTTCTATTGGACCTGGACTTTATGCTGAAGGTCTGTAAAAGTGACTAATATATAGCCTCTAGCTGTCCTCCATATATGTTCTAATTTGATGGATGTTTTTGTACTGACCAGCACTGCTATATGACTTTGTGTGTTTAAAGGGTCGGAAACCTCTGGGCCATGTGAAAAGCACGCCTCTATTCCTGAAGGCAGGAGGCCTTGAAACATCCCATTGTTAGCAAAGTTAATTCTAGTTTATTTGTCATTAATCAGGTGCTGTTGTCTGACAGTACATAATAGAACTAGAAAACAATCACTCAGAACAGGAAACAACTGTCAATTAATACGCTAATGAATCAAGTTTAGCAAAGGTGAAACAACTCAGACTCCCAGAGGAAAAGGGAAAATAGCTTCTGTGCTCAGAAAGTTCATCCTTTTCCTTTTCAGATCTGTTGTGTTTTGTTTTTTTTTTTAATTTGGCATTCCACTGGTACTTGCAAATGGAGTCCAGAATGTGCTTGGATATTTCTGTTCACAATTCAGTGTCCTCTGAATTGCCACAAGTAGATGAAAAGTTTCTTGGCAATTTGGTATTCTGCCTAAATGTTTTGGTAGCCCTTATTTCAGATGTCATTGCACCTTGTTCTGTGATGATGTTTCACATTATTTTTGTTCAAAAAAAAAAAATTGCAGTATTCTTGTGAACCTTTGCAATAAGAATTGGTAAATCACAGCTCTTCACTGGAATCTGTGCATGGAAAACTAGCTTTTCAAAATCCCATTGAATTGGTATTGGATGCACTGTGAAAAGGATGCAAACGCTGAATCTGTGAAAGTTGTCAACACTCTATGTTGCCCTGTGGCCTGGGGTGTCCAGCAGTGCACAATGTTTTCTGTGTCCATGAAGGAGCAAGGTGGTGAAATGACATGTATGTGAATTAATCTCAGACATTCAGTTTATGGTTAGCTTCAATTCGAAAGCTGTTGTAAATTTACCCCAGTGTTTTGAATTTAGCTGATTTGTATCTTCAACCAGGTTTTTTTTTTCTTTTTTTGTTTGGATTGAGATTTTTTAGTCTACACACTAGCATTTGAGTGCAGCAATTTGATGGGCTTAAAGGTTACTTTGTCCATAACAAACTTGCACAAGAGGTCTCCATCCTAAAATGCTGGTGGTGCTGCTGCCAGTTCATACTTACTTACTTGGCTGCCTGTACTAGACTGCAAGTTTACCTGTGTTCTCTCTTTTACTGTGGTGTCATCCGACTGGGTGATACCCTTCTTTTGAATTCTGAATGGATCTCAAATGGGTTGTTTTTAAATGTAAGAGAAAAAAATGCTGTATCTTCAGCCAGACAAGTAAATAAAATATGTCCTTGGGCAGTGCTTGAAGTACCAGTAGGAAGCTGTATGAGAGGAAACCATGTGCATTTCCTAGGCAAATCATTTTGATATTTTCAGTGTCCTGGATATGTAGGCTGGCATAAAGGAACGCAGCAGGAGTTATACTAATGGTGTTTGCCAGCTGTGGAGACAGAGGCTGGTGTTCTGTCAGCTCATTCTAATTATGGGTTTGGGTTTTTTTTCACTCATTATAAATAATAGAGGTATCTGTTATACTTGTGGGTCCAGCTTTTACTGTCTTGATGCAAAATAACTTTTGATGACATGTCGAAATATTAGAGAGAAAAATGACACCTGTAAAATGGGCACGGCCTTTGAAGTTGGCTTGTAACTTTACTGCAGGAGGTACTGTCCCATGTTTCCTGCAGGAGGTACTGTCCCAGTTTCCTTAGGAAACTGGCATGTGCTTTAGAGGTGCACTTGTTAGATAATCTTAGTAAAATAGCTTTTTGTAGACTGCTGTTGTGTGTTGCAGACATTAAAACATTTGGAGTTAGGTTTCAATAGATGTTAAAAATTCAAGTAAAATTTGACTGTTTCATGTATTTTTGAGCAGTATATTTTAAATATTGTACTTTGTACCTGCTTTAGAATTAGCAAAGGTATAGACAATGATTTTATAATAAAAGTTTGTTTAATTATCTATGCAGATACTGCTGAACAAGTCGACAACACAGCATAAATAGTAAATAATGTTGCTTTTATACTTTAAAATATATATAAGTAGCCTTGTAAGTTCTCCTGCTTAAGGCATTTAGCAGTTTATTTTTTACTTCCAGAATATTTCAAGATGTAAATTTTTTAATGTTCAAAAGAAGCAGGGGCATAAAACACATTGTTTTGAAACTCCAAGATGAATGGATGATTGGAGGCATTGTTCCTTTAAAGCACCGGCTGAGATGCCATTAACTGTGTGGCAATAACACATGGCCCCACATGGAGCACAACCGCCGAGGAGATAGCTGCAGCCTGAAATATCATTATTGGCAGGTTTCTGAATAATTTCACAAAGACACTTCAGGCCAGGAATCTTGTTAGTGGAACCTGGTCTCACTTCAGTCTTTATATCTCCAGCATGTAAAACTCAGTTGTATCCTCCTAAGACTCCCAGTATTATTTTTTTATTCAATTCACTAGCTGTGATTGACAAGGACCTCTTCATGAATATGTTAAGAAAGAACTGTTTCCTGGATATTATGTCCTTTCATATCTGTCATAACTAGAATATTCATGATTCTGTTTTTAACAGGCCTCCTGTTGTAAAAGAAATATCACGGAAACATGTTCTAGTTTTTATAAAGTCCAGGGAAAAATGAATGCCTTAGGGGCTGATAGGTAAGGGTTTTTTTTTTTAACAATTTAGAAATACAGTGTGACAGCTAGCAGAATATATATCAGCAAGCAGAAAGCTCTTAAATATCACAGTCACGGGCCTAGAATTGATAAACTGGTAGGGGGTATATATTTCTTTTTTTGTTTTCTAATGGCTGTAGTTTTGTAAGAAATTTATTGTACATTTCTCCATTTAAAAAAGCAATTATGAAATCAGGTTTCTTCATTTTTATTTCTGGATGCTGAGGTTTTTTCAGTCAAATCCTGCTGAAATGTAGACGTGCACAGGCATACGTCTTTGTTGTACAGGAACACTGGGCTGGTGAATGCCAACTCCCCTTTGATGGTTCAGTGCTGGCATCTCTTAACGCTCGGTTTAAATGGTATGTGAGAGGACAACAAAATTGAAGGACTGAAGAGCAGCCACCAGTTCCATGCAGAAACAAGCATATGCAAAACTCTCTAGCTTTATGGAGCAGGTAGAATTGTGGAAGATACTTTCTAAACCAAAACATAATTTTTCAAAACAAATTTTCTATTTAATAGAAAAATTTTATTTGGTCAAGGGATTTCTTACTCTAATAAATAGAAAAGAATGTTTTGAACTCATTTCATTTTGTCTTAAAGTACTTTAATTTCAGTTTTTGAGATTAAAAGACAAAATAACATCCCATTTATAGTCAGAATTGCAATTTTGACTTACAGTACAATGTGACTTTGACCTCGGTCAAAAGTAAACGCATTAGCTTTTCAGATAAGTTAAGTAGTTCCCATAGATGAGTCTCTCTTATTTGCTTTCTCTGAAAAACATTAAAGCTTGTTCTAGGGAAAAGAAATATTTTGTTCTAGCTGATTCTGGTGATTTCTAGTCCAAGAGACATTATCTGCAGCTGAACAGTGCTGCTGTGTTACATAACTTTGTTAATTTTAATCCTGGGGACTTGCAGTATGTTTCCAGATTGGTCATGTAGACACTTAGAAATATGTTACACAGAGAAATGCAGATGAGTGGGTGACTTTTTCCACCACTTCTACCTGAGGCTGGAATTCTTAGGGTCTTACTCAGCTCATTATTTCCTGAGGAAAAGATTAGTATAAATAATGCATACATACAAGTAGCTCTTTTCTAACTACTGGATGCCATTAGTTTTTTCAAAAGACGTCACTATCCTTTTTAAATAAGAAAAAAGAAAAGGTTTGTAAAAAGCTCTGAATTTGCGTTATCAGAGTGCTTTCTCTGTGGCTAATCATAGGCATCACCAGCCTTCAGCTGGAGCATACCATGTGCTGCCATGCTGTGAGCAGGTTCTTCTGGGCTGCAGAAGCGATTGAGGCCCTGTCCATGCACACCTCGTGGGGGTTCATCTGTTGCCACAATTTCATGCATCAAAAGGGGCAGCCCTGGTGTTTCATTAATGTAATAGGAACAAACCTGAGAACAGCACTGTTGTTTCACCTAGGTCTCTGTACAGCACATACTGACTTTTAGTCAGCAGGAGCTTGCTTCTCCCAAGAGCTGAGTGCTCTTGTCCCTTGGTGAGTGCAGCTCCTGGAGTCTGCAGGAGCTGAGGGCAGTTGCTGGGCAGCACACAGCATGTTGCAAGATCAAGCTTCATAAACTGGGGTGAAATTGAAGACACTGACCTGCAGGTGAAAGGCTCTGTATCCTATTAGCGATCTTAGTATCATACAGTCCCCCAAAGTAAATCATTCCTGATCAAAAAGCATGAAAACAGTCCTTCTTAGAAGCAAGTGCAAACTTACTGTGTGGATCAGCATGCTGAGGAAGGTCATGCCCGTCTGTCTTGGATAGTGAATATTGCTGGATATTTTATCTTCCAGAATGAAAACTATTTCTTTTGAAAGGAAGAATGAGATGCACACATCCCTGCTCTTCTGTTTGTCTTCAGATGTTTTCTCAAAGCTTGATTTTTCATAGACAAGTTGTATGGCAGATGGAGGATGTTCCAGTTCACTTTGAATGCTCATTGATCCCGGGGCAATAGGAGTTACTACAGGAAGTAAGAGGTACTGGACTTTGCTTTTACTTCAAAAGAGATTTCAGCTAGGATTGCACTTACGCCTGCCCACGGAATAAATACATCAGAAGATGTGATGTATTTATTATCATCTCAAGAGATCAAAACAACACAAGGGAAATTATAGGTGATTGTATTTATTGTGTTCCCTGTGTGGACAGGTTTTCCACTCTCCTGTTTAGCAGGACCTGTACTGACATATGCTGGAGGAGATTGACCCAGGGTCTGCAATGCTCATATTAGAGATATCAGTATACTATTTCTGATAGCTAATGGGCTTTTAATGATTTATGAACATTTTACCTCTTTATGTGACTGGTTTTGCATCCTAAGTCACTGGTGATTCATTGAGATCTCAGTGCAGGTCCACAGGATTCTTTTGCAGGCATCATTGAACTAAATATTAAATTACGTTTCCCTTGCTTTTTGTAACCTCTGTCTTTAGTTCTCATGGCTAAAGGGAAGATGGCAAAGCAGAGCCTGTATAACTTAAATCTGGATTCTGCCTGTCTAAAACATGATTAAGAAGAAAAAAAGGAAAGCCATCAAAGTGGTGTTTTAATGCCAAAAGCAGTGGTTAAAGAATGCTGCTGCCTTCTGTCTTAATCCATAAAAATCCTGCAGCTGGAATGTATATGGAATAGTCCTATATGAAAGAGACACGGGAAGAGAGAGAAGCCACGTTGGCTTATAACAATCCATGGGTGTTAAACTATGCTCACCAGCACAATAAAAAACCCAAACAAAACCACCAGAGAAATAAACAAACAGAAAGCCCAACCAAACCAAGTCAGCAATACTTATTACTTGCAGTGCTGTATGTGTGGATTTCTTTTTAGGCATACATTTCTGTTGTTGACATGGCAAAATTTTGATAAAAGAATTGTGGACTTAAATATTATTGCTTCTGGTCATATTTCAGTTATTCATTTTCTCCTACTTTGAATAATTAATATAAGCTATTATTAAATGAGTCATATAGACATTAAAGATATAAGAATGACAGGGAACTATGTGTTTTTGTGAAGAGATTCTATGAAAGTTCCATCACTTGGGCATTGAGTGGTTATAGAAATGGGAGGATAAAACAGTTTCACAATGGTTATGAAAGATAATTCACATCCCTGCTAATTGAGGGAAATGCTCTTTTGTTGTGCCTGTAATTCACAACAACGTTAATATGGAATGTCAATACTCTAGGATTAGTGTTTATTTCTCTCTAGACCCATGGTTTTCTGAAGCTGCTGACACCCTGATGCAGTATTTCTATATAAAGACATTTGAGTTAATTAGAAGTCTGGTTGACAAGCCTGTCTTTGAAAGTATGCACAACCTGGATAGTTGAGAAGTGCTGACGTGAAGGACGAAGGAGTGAAGCTGGTAGCTGAAAGAGGAGAGAATTGGGTGACATCATTGAGACAGCGAAATGGTGGGGACAGGGAAATTGGGAGTCGGGAAGAGAGGAAATAGCAATGAGAGCTTTGGGGCAGAGGAAGATGAAAGGAAAACATGTTCAAATCATCTTAAAAGATAAAACTTGAAAGGCTTCTTGGGGAAGGAGCTGTTTTACTGCGTAGTAGCTCTGCATTGTGCAGGCCCAGTTAGGTCATGTTCTCCTACTGCTCCCATGGTGATCCCTAACTGCAGTGTGGATACTATTGGAGAGGTGGTAGATGCTTTTATAGCTGATGCTACTTTCCACTTTAGAGCTGAATAAGCGACCCAGAGTGTTCATGTGGGATATAAAACTGTCTTACATCCCGATCAGCAGGGCCTCAGTTCCCTGTAATACCTTGGTGTCCATCCTGATCCTGACTCCAGGGAGTATTCTTGTGATATATTTCTGTCAAAATATAGAGATATTTATCATATTTTTAAATACTGCAGCATTTTCTGAAAAGATAATTATGTGAGATGAATGGGGCAGAACGTGAGGAGTCAATTAGAGCTGAATATTGTATATGATGAGATCTCTCCTCTGTTGTCTCTGAATAGAAAGCAGGAAAACATTGCACCAGATAGTTTTCATATCTCATGATGCAGCTCATGAACAGTATCAGCCATTCCATAACATGTTCACCTAAAGTCTTATGTTTTGCTAGCCACCATTTTAGAAGATGTTCAAGAAAGAACATTGAGGATCTTTTGTACAGCACCTCCAATTCTGAATAATTAGAATGGAAAGACTTTCAAGTTGGCTTCGAGTTTTAGGTTGTTATATAAATAAGTTCACAGGAATCTCAAATGCTTTACATAAATCTGACAGCAACTATAAAAGGCTTTTGAACATTTTTGTTGCCAAAGTCCCAGGGATTGCTGGAATCTTAAATAGCCTGTTTTAAGCTTCAATTCAGAAGCTTTTTGTCATGTTTAATAATGTGGTGAATAATTTCTTTTCTGTTCTTAGTTTCCTCAATTATAATCCACAAGGATCTTTGAGACATGGAATGGATGTTTTCCAGAGGCATGAGTGTTAGGGGTTTTTCCTACCCCAGTCTCAAAACTTGCTTTTCAAGTTCTCTTTTTATTAGCCTTTATCTATGTCTATCTTCTTCTAAAGGATTGTCATTACAAGATGCTAAATTGAAAAGGTTGTCAGTTGTCTCAGGGAACTGTGTTTGCAATATCAAAGGATCAGACTGTGATGATAAATACATCATAAAACCAGATGTGTAACACACTGCTTTATTAGGGACAAGTTTACAAACAGCAAAATGGTGGGATCCATGGCTTGGACTCAGTCCAGGGGGTCAAGCTCCCCTGAGGTCCACCAATATATTTCTAGGGTGAGCTGTATTGTAGTGCAACATGATAATTAAAAGCCAAGTATTGCCTGGAAACACAAAGAACAGATTTTCACAGAGACTCAGAAATGCCAGTGCCTGTCATCCATGGATGACACAGGATGTTGTTCCTGCTGTCACTATCAGGATGGTAGTTCTTGGAGCTGCAGGTTCAGAATTTCATTTCAGTTTAGGAGAAATGAGCAGAATTTTTGCCTGGTTTAGGTGAATTTTGTAATGACATTCTTAATAATTGAGTAACACTGTTCCTGTGCACCAGCCTGGTCAAATGTTAAAATGGGCCTCATGCAAACTGTTGTAATTCTTTCCATTTCTATGCATTCTCTTAAATGGCACCAATGTTTATTTGTTGTGTTCCTAAACAAGGCTGTTAAATTTCATAGGTAAGTAGAGACAATCTCTATATAATTTTCCTCTTGAAATTTGATAGAGCTCTTTGAATATGCTTAACTTTGTGCCTTGTGAATGTCTTGAGAAAATTAGGACTTAAGAGGGTGTTTGTGAAAATACATCTGTATTTGAGCTGAACAGTTTTTCTTTGAAGTTCTAGTTCTTCCTCTTCATCATCACCATGAAGCAACATTAATTCTCAGTGCACTGTGAATTAATCTTTTGGTAGCAAAATAATTTCAGAAGTATCTTGCTTTATAAATATTTGGAATGGTAAATGTTCTTAAAGGTGTATCTTTTTTTGGACTGTACATATGGGAGTATTCTGAATAGTGTTTTTAATCCAGAGTAATGGAATTTGCCACAGGCATTCACTTTGTAATCAAAAACTTTAAGAAATTTTACAATAAGGGAAAATATGTTTTTAAATTGCTCTAAAATTAAACTTATTTTATTAGAAAGCTTGGTATAAATGGAATTTTCACTTTGTGAGAATAAAAAAGCTTTATCTGCCTATTTTGATACCTACTGCAGATTCTGCCTCAGTGATATTAATGCCCCACATTGTTGAGCTTTCATCAAAAGACACAATAAAATTGTTTTCTTTTAATGAATAGTTCTGCTGTTTTGCAATCAAACATCTCTCTGCCATTTGTCATTGTATCCACCATTCTCCGGTGTCGCTCTTTAATAAGGTTCTTTTATTTGCTGTTGTACACTTTCCAGGAATAATTTTTCCATTTCAGGGAAGAGTTTTGGTTTACTGTAGTTTTTCTAATCTCATTTGATTTTACAGACTCATACAGTGAGGTTGTCTTTCTTTTCTCCCCATCTTATTGTATGGCCTTCTTATTACATGGTTCCTATTACGACACGCTCTCCTACTTCACTTTGCAGTTATTTCTAACAGATTTAACATTTCACTCTCCACATCCACTCTATGGGTATGTATAATGTATGGATGGCAGTACTATCCCATAAATTTTTAATGAATTGGCTCTTTATCCAGTGCTATCTAATAAAGATAATCATCAGAGTGCATTGTCATACTGCAGTGCCCAAGAAACTTTTTAATATTCCTTATTGCATATGCATATTCCCAAATTCTCTTTTACTCTCCTGTAGTATACCATGGTTCAATCACATTTCCATTATTTAGTTGAAAACCTGCACGTTTCATTCCTAATACCCTGAGGCTTAGGATGGAACACTAAATTGGCAGAGGGATGTGAAGAAATTTTATAAGTTCCAGTGAATAGTAGCTACTTGCTATTATTTAATTCTTTGCTTTTTTACAGAACTAAGATTTTAAAAAACTTTAACTGAAAACTAAACCTCATCACTGCATCTGTGCTGATTTTTTTCAAAGTCTTGGTGTTTTCAGTTGCTTGTCTTTCTTACTGAATTCTTTGGATGTCCACCAGATAACTGCAAAATCTGACGCTGTGGTGAGGCTGGGCAGTGGAGGAGGCAAAGTTATATTTTGCTGAGTTATTCGTAGTTCTGCAGATGTGCTGGCAGAGAAACCCAGAGTTCAGAGGAAATAACTATTTATTCACAAAATTATTTTATTCTGTCTGGAAGCTCACTATATCTGCTGGCAATGAATGAGGGGTTTTTTGGTGGTTGCTTTTTTTTTTTTCCTTTAGAAAAGTGTTTTAAGTTCTTAAAGTACATAACCTCTTTGTGCCACAAAGAATGCTATTTCCCACTCTCTACCTACCTGTGCTGTGCCTGTGCAGGTGTAGATTTAGCACTTTCAAAGGGTGATAATGAGCAGTTTCAGAGGAGGATCTCTCAGTGCAGTCACAGAACCAGCCAGCACAACTGCCAACTCTCTACAAGCACAATTCATTTTGTTTCCAGAGCCAGTTTCCATGAATGTTGCTTAGCCATGAAACTGCCAGGTTGGCTAGCGATTGCAACTGTGCTGTAGACAGAAATGGAAGCATTTACAGTACAAACATTTGATTTCTGCCAGCACACAGGTGCATACACTAAATGTAAATACTCCATTCAGGTTTCATGTTGAGAATAGGTTGCCTTTTATAATTGAAATTGAAACTTTAGTATTAAAACGTAATGGACTGCTGTTCAAGTTCCTGAAGTCAGTCTTATATCTTTTCTCTGCACTCTAATTTTGGTAAGGATAGTAAATTACTTCAAATCCAAGCCTTTAGTGTACATAATTAAATGGGAATCAACCTGCTGCATCAGCTCTTAGGATGCTGTCACGCTGAAGGCTCTCGCAGAGTGCATCATTTCTCAGCCCTTCTTCCATGGTTGGTCCAGAGGCAACTTCCTCTTGCCACCCCACTCCACCCCCACACTGCGATGGACTGCAGACCCCTGCCTGTCTCATTCATCTCCTCTGCATGTTGCTAAGGCACTCTGCTTCTGGCTAGCAAAGTAAGTGAGACTGGCCTTGAGGCATCCCCAGGAGGGTCATCACCCCCCTCTTCGTGCTAGTGGCAGCACCTCACCCTGTCCCATCTTTGCCCACAGTGGAGGTGCAGGGCCATGGGACACAGTACTGTGATTCAGAAACCTCCTCTGGCCTGTAGTGAGCTCATTAAAAAAATAATTTGATTTTATTATTGTAAATTCTAGAGGCAATTGTGTTCCAATAGTCAGGTGTTTTGATAATTGATCCTTAGATACAGACAGCTCTCCTAGGAATAGAGATATTAAAATTGTTAGTTGAGTTTTGAATATTTCTAAAAAGTGTTTGAGTCTTTCTCTTTCATAAGAACTGAAGTGCCATCTGCATGTCAGTGTATATATAAAGTCCCTTCCTGTGAAGTAAGTGGCTCTTAAAACTCAGGAGATAACATTATTTTAATTGCTTTCTTGAATGGATGCTGACTCTCATTATTATTAATGTTGACTGGATTCACAGTCCTATTGGAATCATCAGAGAGCAGCTTTTGTTGCTTAAACAAAGACATTTCAGTTCTAGTTTGCTAAAATGCTTTTTGATACTAAGGTTTCTTTAAAAAGAAAATAAGACAATGACTATTACTGTTAAGATTTTCTATGATAAAAATATCCATATCAGATCCAGCTAAAGTTTGGGAAAAAAGATAGCTGTGTTCTTCAACACACATGGTATGTGGGGAAGCCCTTTTGATAGCTGCTTGGGCTGTAAGAATTTGAATTGCTTTTGGTTTGCCCTTCTGTTCAAAGGGTTTTGTCCTTTTTTCAAGACACTGTAAGATAATATGAAACATTGCTGACTTTTTTGGTATTCTACTGTTAAAACTGATATCATGGAATAACATTTGGCTTCAAAGAATAGCTTTGTAGCTGAGCCTTGGCTGTAGGAATGAGACAGTAGCAACTGAAATAGGAAAAGCACTGAAGTAGTTCATGGATTTCTGGCCTAAGAGAAACACAGTCTCTCCTTATACTTCTGTATTTTAGCCACTCAGGAACTTGTATATGACCTGTACTAGCTTTAGACTAGGTAGAGACCTGCCATTGGCACGGCTCCAACAGTCGCGTAATAAATCCTGGGAGTAGCGGTGGGCATCAGGGCACTGCAGGTACCCCTCTGGAGTGCCCAGCCCAGGCAGGGCTAAGTGAGCTGCAATTGCTGCCAGCAGGTCCAGCTTTCCCTTTACAGCTGCACTTTCACAGCCCCTTAGCATGTGGCTTGTGTGGTTTTATCTGGTATCTGCTCTTTCTCATGCCAGTCTCTGCTCCTGCATATGAATCATTTAGGGGGGTAGACAGAGGCAGTGGGGAACTTTAGCAGTGGTGTTGCATCACAGCTGCTTCTAAATTCAGAGCCAGTCCAACAGCTGGAATTTAAGAGCAAATCTAAAATCTTCAATTTTATCTATAGTTTGTCTTAGTTATTTTAGAATGAAACAGAGCAGCCACAGCTATTGAATATTGGCTGTTTCACAAAGATACAGTTCTTTGCAGCAAAGCAGATAAAAGAAAACTCCCAAACCCCACCAGAATACATTTTCCTCCCTTAAACAGCATTGTTATGCTATCATTATCCTTCCCGTCTATCCCATTTTGCCTAGTAAGGCATCTGCTGTTTTTATATGACCAAAAAATGAACGTCAGGTCTGTCATAATAGTAAAAACTTTACTTGGTATAAATGCCTTGTATATTAGAGTGAATAAAGATCCTTTGAAGATCATATTCTTTCTTTGAAATTTTGTTTCATTGGCCAAAGAGCTGGCAGTCCTAGAGACCAAGATGATAGTGCAGCTCTGAAAATGCAGCTATTGATTTTGATAGGGCTAGGGTTTCACTCCAAGAAAGAATAATTTTGCTATCATTTTCAAAATGGGATGAACATGTGATATTTATTCCTTGAGACCGAGTATGTATTATGTTTATTTTGTACAAATTTAACCTTTTCTTTCCTAGCTTTATTTTAAATTAATTTACCTCAAGGTTTTATATTGCTGTATGTTGCATTATTATCTGAGCATCTTCCATAGGCAATCCGGAACAGCACGTCCTTAGATAGATTTCATGGAGTCTCTTCAACTTCTGTTTTCAGGCTAAAAACTGGTTTAGGGACTAATGACTCAGTTAGGCTTTTAGTACTCTGGATGGAGCTTTATGCTGTTCTGGGAAACATGGCATTGGTTTTGTTTCAGAGTAGTCTGCTTGGTACTCGCTGTCTGGTTTGTGTCAAATTTCTTCTTCCTAAGGTTATCCCAGTAGGTTAACTGTTATCCCATCAGAAAGAAAAGGACAGTTCTAAGAAGCTATGGGGAAGCTGTGTGGATGCTTTATCTCGGTTTAGCAAAGAAAACAGTATTGAGTGGGAATGGGAGGGAAATCCCTGAGAATACATAGCAGCCATTTCTCACTCTACGCTGTCCCCATGAGCAGAAGCTTTTAGCTAATCCTGTGATATTTATCTCCTTTAAAAATAAATAATTAAAAATTCAGTAATTGTCACCAGCTTGACAATTTTCATAGAGAAGACAGATTTCAGAAGAGATGTAAAAATCTGACTTGTATGTGCTTATTTTCATACTTGATGCCTTGCCCATTCCCTGTTCTCCAATGCCAGTGGTGTCTTCCCAGGCAGCGATAGTTTGACAATTGCAAGTTACAATAAGGAGCAGCCTCCTTGATTGTTTTCTTAAACTTTCTTTTTAATACACCCCTTCATATTCTGAATGACTGCCAAAACAATGGCAGGTCATACTAATTCCTTTTGAAAGAAGAAATAAAATATGTTCCCTTTATATGGAGTCAAGTTTTCCAAGCCTGGTTACTGGGGATTTTTGTGTGCAATTTGCACTCTCAGAGGCTGTTTCTGTATCACAGTGTATCATTGCCCACTTGTAACTCGAGTATGTGCTTTTTGAAAAGGATGGCGAATGTCCCATTTGCTCTCATGAGCTGGGCCATGGTGATGCTGAACCACATTTTCTCCCTGGCTCTGGGGGCACCTGGCTCCCGGCAGGTCCTTGGGGTTGGAGTTTTGTTCTGAGGTCCAGGGTGGTTGTAAATACCTGCCTACACGCATCAGCTTCTGCTGTTTCAATGTAAATTAGTACAGCTTTCAGATGAGCTGACAGCATTATTTGATCAGAAGAACTACGATTTTTTTTTTTCTTTTTTCCTGTCACACATACAGACATTTATCTTTACTCTGGAACTTTGGCTTAGTTTGTAAATTCTCAGGAGGTAAGCAAACCCAGAAACTTCCAGAGCAAGGATGTGTTGAACCAGAAAAAACAGGACCTGCAGCTTTGAGAAACTGAATCTCTCTCTTGATAAGAGCTGAAGCCCTGGGGCATACATATATATAGCCAAAACCACAACAAATACCAATGCACAAAATGTGTCACCAGAAAAGAAACTGAGAATTCATTCTGGGAGGAAAGATCTGCAAATCAATAAAAAAAGGGGATAAGAGAGATTTAACAAGAAATCTTACTGTGTTTCAGCACCACCACCACTGCCCCGCTGCCCCGATGACCAAGAACTGGGTTTTACATTAAAAACACTGCAGAGATAAGTTGAGCAGTAACTTGGTCACACTACCTCTGTTTTTCAAACTGTTTAAATGCTATGAATATAAAATTATCCTAATGAAGGAAAATTATATTTGAGCCTGGATGTACTGCGCTTCAGTAACTAGCACAGTGACAGTTTCTCTTACAGGCAGGTATCTTCCCTGTACTGTTTTAATTCAGCAGGGCTGCCTGTTGTAAAAGTCATGATGGCACATCTGTCATGATCTCTGATGGTATTATTTGTAATTTGCATGCAATTCAAGATTTGACAGACGCGTTCAAACAAGTGCTTTGAGGTGGTTGCAGTCACGTGTAGCTTATCACACAGAAAGCTGATGTGCTGGGTGGACAAGCCAGAACAGGCAAATTCAGCGATGGCATTTGCCTGTGGTTTCTTAGTCCCAAATTGCTGAATTTAGAAGTTAAAATGGGAAAGGTGTTTAACTAGGTGTCTTTAGAGGAGGAGCCTATGAAAAAACTGGAAATCAGCAGATGTATTTGGGAGCTCAGAGATCAAAATATGTAAAGTTTCGTACAGATTTGGTTTAAAATTAGGCAGATATCTGTAATGGAGATAAAAGAGCTGGGGATGATAAAGAGAGTACCTGGGAGAGGTATTGTAAATGTCCGATTTCTGCCCCCATGGAATTTCCTTTCAGACAACAAAGTGTCAGTTTGGGATTTGGGATCAGGGATGCACCCTAGGGATGCACCCTAGGGGCTCACTTGTAAGGCTTGGATCCTGACACCACATTAATCTGCTCTTCTTACGGGCAATGGGCTTGCAGATTGAGAATGCACTTGTAAATGTCTTGGCTTCATCAGTGGGAGAAGTGGACAAGTGGGCTGGGCATCTTTTGCCTCTCTGTGCCCTCTGGGGAGATGTGCATCTTTAAAAGAAAAGCTCTGGATTTGCATACTGCTTTATGTATCTGCTTTTTAAAATTGGATATGCCAAAGCATTAAACCAATTATGAAGAACTTCTGTGCTGTAATCACTTATCAGGTTGTTCTTCACTGACTGCTGTCTACGTGGACAGAATTTATCTGCAGCCTGGGCACCTCTTTGGTGTGCCAAGTTCTGTACAGACCATTTGTGTAACACTGGCTTTACAAAGGAAACCAGGGTTCTGCCTTATTTAAGCACTTTCCTATCAGTAAAATACTATCACAGATCAAATATAACCTGATTCAGGATTTCTTCTGGTCATTGTAACCCGAGATTAAAGCTAATTAGTTGATAGTATCATTCAGTCAATCAAACAAGCCTTGTAAAAATCAATACAGCTCGTAACATAATAATATCCTTTGTCCAGGCTCTTTATACATCATCTGCCACCATAATTGATACTGATGTAGAGCCACACAATGGTTCAAATCTGGACTGATTTGTTTTAGCAGTGACACTTTACCCAGCTAATTCAGGATCATTAACATCATTTTTCCAGTTACTGACCTTGGAGCAGCTGTTCCTATTTTGCTTATGAAAATTGCCATTACCCTTTCCTTGTTTTTATTCTTCTGCTTTTTTTCTGGGTTATTCTTGACAAGAAGAGTCTAGAGCTAAGTCTTAACTGATTGGTGAGCTTATTTTTTTAGCTGAATCTGACTTATTTTGCAGCAATGAAGTTCTCATGATAACTAAGCAAAATTAAATTTCTTGAGTGTATGACCTCCAAAATGATGATACTACACATCTTAAGGCTTATGGATCAGTAGTAAGTGTGTGGGAGGAAGCTACTGCTGAACTCGTTCATGTCTTTGTCCCTATAATCCATATTAAGACAGAATCTGACAGTAGTTGTGGGGCCATTCAGGAGCATGGAGGAGAAATTGTTAAAAAAAATTCTCATTAAGCCCTTTGGGTTAACCAGGTTTCTGTCACTCAGTGTGCCAGGAGACTGCTCAGACTATAGCAATGACATCCTCCAAACTTTTCTGAGCCCAAGAAATGTATCAACTCTGTCACACTTACGAAGTTTCTCTTCCTGCAATATGAACGTTACTCCATGGATTTACAAACTTAGCAAAAGCTTTGCAAATGAATGGGATAAATTCCCTAGGCCAAGTCCAAGTCTTGATGAAGTCAAAGGAAATTGTGATAATGATGTTTAGAGACCAAAATGGGGTTTAGCATATAGCTGTACATACACTGGGGGCTGATGTGTATTGGAAAGAGGGTAAATGAGATTACCAAGAAAAACTAAATAGATCTAATTTATATAGCTGCATGAAGATCTGTCATATGGATATGATGGTAACTGGCAATCATAATGTGTACTGTAGTATATGACCTGAAATAAGATACCTCACACTCAGTGAAAACTCTTTCCTAGTTGTCACATAATACAAGATGCTATGTTAATGGACAAAAAGCTGCTATTTAAATATCTCAGCTGGTCATATTGGATTTGGTTCTGCTAAATGATCCTCCAAATGGAGCCACCTAATTTCATGTGTTCGGTTTTGGTGACTTCATTGTCTAAATAAATAAGGTTGTACCATATTAAAATGGCAGACAGAATCTGCTGAGTGATGAAAGACTGGTAGTTGCTAGTAAGGATGGGGTTTATACAAGACAGCTGAAACATTATTTAAATATAGATATACATGAAGGAGTTTTCCCTTTAGATTTCTTTAAATATCTGTGCCTGCCAGTAAAGGAGCAATAATGACTCTACTAGATACATAGGATATTCGATCAATTCAGAGAAGTGAACATGGAGTGCAATGGACCACATTTTCAGCAGTGTTTCCAGCACCCTGTTCCATGCCCTCAGGCAGAAGAGTTCCCAACATATTCCCATAAAGTGATGTTGGTTCTCCTTCCAAACTCTCCTTTAATATCTCATTTTCCATGGTAGAAACACTGAAAATATAATACTTTAAGTTTATTGAGGGAGGTTGTTAATAACTCGAGACTACTGTGGAGATGCTGGACATCAGTTTTTTATTCTGTGTTTCCATCAGAGTTCCTTGTCTTCTGCTGGTTTATAAGATTTTCAAGTGAGATGGCTTTTTAGTCTGCTTGAACTACACTTAGTCTAGGGGTTGTGGTCCATGACTTGGCTCCCAGGTACTATGCTAATATAAATGATGATGGTGATGAAAATCTTAGGCCAGTTGCTCCACTGCTTCACCAAACAGCCTTTGAAAATGACAGGGTAGGGAACCCACTAACCTCCTCATGAGGATTATTAGCAGCGTATCCTGCAGGAATGTGGTGAGCATTTCGGCACCGCTCCCTGCAAATGCTGTCAGGAGGTATTAGAACCTTCCTCCCTCCGACCCCCAGCCTCAGACAGTCACAGTAGTGGTTTGGTTGGGTTTTTTTGCTGCTTGCAATGAAAGGATTACAAATTACAGTACTGGCAGGGTGACCATCCTCTGTCCTTTGCACTTGGTGGAAGAAAACAAGGGAATTTGTTTCTTCAGATATGCTCAGTGCAGTCCCAAGATTTAATCATGAGACATAACAGGGAAAAATTCAATTAGATCCAAATCTGAGGGAGTTCAGGTATCTTACTTCATCAGGGTCTATTAATTAGGTGCAATTTATAGGCTTTAAAAGAAAAGTAAATATAGCTGGTATTAGTTTAGCATTTAGCTGTCTTAAGTAAAGAAAAACAACCTCAAAATAACCTTCCTTTAAGTCTCCCCAGGCTTGTCTACCACATTTCATTCTCATATTTACACAGGATGAAAAAAAAAGCAGCCTGAAACAGAATATTGCAGTGATTCAAAACCCTTTCATCTGAGTGTCTCTCAGCGTGTTATTCACCATATCATAACAGAAATGATCACACCCCTCAGATTTAATTGGCAAATCCCATTGTTATGAGGCCTCAACATATACTAAAGTGTCTCTATTTTGCAGTGAGCCTGCAATGTGCTATTCTCTGTTGAGCACAATGAATATTTATATCCTTCCACTCTTTTCTGGGAGATGCAGAATTGTTTTGTGGTAGCTGCATCCTTCAGGACTCTTTCATTTTGTTTCCCATTTCCAGCCTTAATATTTTCAGTGATTGTGAAAGTGTGTCTTGCTGGTTCCTTCTGTCACTGTCAGGTCTTGGTTCCTCGACTGATGTTTATGGTACCTTTCTGGAAAAAAAAATGCCACTCTTTCTTTGATATTGTTGTTTAACATAATGAGAAACTGGAAGATGAGTGGTGACAACAACAAAAGCCATTCTAAAAGTAATAATTTCTATTAGGTAGTACAAAAATACAAAGTTTAGTTCTGTGCAAAGGATATTGCTTCCTCCTCCCAATATTCCCAGAGGGATTTTCACGGGTGCTTCCTATTTAGAATCTTACCATCAGTATGTGATTTGTGAATCCACTTTGGTAAAGTAAGTGCTAACAGAAGATACTTGCTTTACCTTAAACTAACCTCCGAACTGTTTAATTTTCCTTTGACAATGGAGGAAAAAAAGTGCCATGTACATGATGTCATAAGAAAATATTAAAAATAATCAATTAGCTCTTTAAAGAACCTCTGTATTGTGATTGGGAATATAAGGTGAAGAATAAGCTGGAAGTCATGTTAAATATTGTACAAGTGCTAGAATAATCCCAAAGCTACCTGCTGCAGATAATTCAAATTTTATTTAAGTTCCTGTTTTCACTTGGATATCATTGTCCTTTCCAAGGGATACAAGGTTTTACTATTGATTTTACGGGTGGAGTTGTCAAGAGCATCTGTAAAGCTTGAATTGATTTAATGTCAAAGTCCAAATACCACATTACTCCTCTGGAAATCTAATTAATTGAAATATATGCCATTTTAACATATTTGTAGTGAATGCTGCTAACCAATACCTGTGACAAATAGTTTAGCTGCATTTCCCAGGGTAATAGAAAGGAGAGTAATAGAAATGAGGTTCTGTTGATAATGGTAAAGAACACCCTTTCTTATTTAGTCAGGATTTACAATGAATGCATGTTTTATTCTTGTGATGACTTATGGATAGAATTACTTCTGGATTCTATGTATTACCAGTGTCTGTTTTCACACGGATTGCACAGCACGTCTTACTAGGCTGTTTATATAATAGTATTTGTATGTAGTAAACCTGCTCTCCAATTAACTCAAAAGCAGCAAGATAATTTGTGAATATGTTTGATAAAGTCAATTCTGGAGGAAAACTGTCAAAACTGAAGAAAAATATAAACAAAGTTGTTTGGCAGGGGTCAATGCCTCCGCATTACTGTTATGGGATCCTACGATACAGGGACTGGAAACTTGTTGGAAAGATAGTCAACTCACTGTAGGTTACTTTTAAAATATAACATAGGAAATTGTAATTTGAGATTTATTAGAGAAAAGAAAAAAACAAACCACAGTAAGACTTTGTCAGAACCCTTGTTTCAAAGCGACACCCTGAAATTAATGCTTCAGTAGAAATTTTTAGCTTAATAATTTTTCTGATGGCAGTTATCTATGGACATCTGATGCGTAATAATAACATGGTTGGAAACCAAAATGGAAATTTTGAGATGCCTGTTCCTGGAACTCTTTTGCATTGTAGACTGTGTGTCGCTGTACTTTCTAAAGTATCAAAGTTGATCTTTTAGGTTATCTACTTTTAGTCAATAAGATAAGTTTTCTTTTTTGCCACAAAGTGAGTAGATTTGTGAGTAGACTTTTAATTACACTGAAGAATGTAGTTTGAAATACTCTGAGGCAGAATGTACCATGCTTAAAATAATAATAAAACATTTAGAAGATTTAGACATGTTTTTTTCAGGCTGTTGCATCTAAATGGCATGCCAAAATCCCACAGGCAATTAATGGTGTTGTCTGCCTACTTCTCCTGGGATGCTTTGAAAATGTACACCTCTGGCATAATGATACAGAAATACAATAGCATGCTGTCATCATCAATAATATTTATTTTTTCTTCAGAGTTGATCATACATACTGACAATTTAATGATTTTTCTTGGAGACTCCAGACTGGTGGAAACTATGTAAGCATTGTTTAGTTACCTCATTTGGAAGATGGCTGCATACATCAATATTCATAACCCTGCATGCCACAGACACCCAACATTTGCTTTGGTTGGAAAGAGTACATAGTTTCTTTCTTTTGACCAACATTAAATACAGCAGCTGTAGGGGGTGGCCAAGAGGGAAAAATACTTTGCTATGGTGTGGTTACTTTGAGATAAGTGCCCAAACATGGCAATACTCTGAAGCCTATTCCACTTTCTGCAGCTCTTGGCTGTAACGGGTGCTGGTTGCCTAAAAGCTTACTGGTGAAAACGGAGCTGGACTGCTGTAAGCATCATTGCTGCTGCACTTGGTTAACAAGTCACTTGTGACTTCAAGAGATGCTTATATTTTTTGGCCAATGGGAACTTGGTGAACCAGCTTTTCTCCTTCTAGTAACAAGTAATGAAGTAAAAACAGCTGAAGCAGATCTTTTTCTGTGTGTGAAATATAAGTGACTTTCTATTAATATGACAACACGTGCCCCTTCTTTTTGTTTCTTTGCAGTTTTAATCTCTCTTTTTCTAAATGACATCATCAGACCCATAAAAATCTTTTGATTTTCTCCATATTGAAACAAGGTGGCATTAAAATAGTGCATATGGAATTTCAAATGAAATGTAGATCTCATTTCCATATCACTGTTTTCTTTACTCTTTTTTTTCTTCAGAAAATAGTCAAGGAGTCATTATATTTTCCAGCAAGCTGTCTTGTACACCCTGAAGGGAATATTATAAGATTAAATGCAGAGTAGCATTCCTCTAGCAAGGTGAATGTTTCTCATTACAGAGATCCCTAGTTGATCTCCTAAATATAATTCCCTGTAATAATGTGAAACTTCTGAATTATTTATTGTTTCATATTAGATCAGGAGTATAATTTCTGAAAATAAATTTATTGTCATGAGCAAATCAGCTTATGAAGGTTATCTATAACCATGGAATGAAAGAGAACAGATGCTGTGTTTTGCAAGACTATCTATTGTAGCTACTTTTTGGCTTTTAGGAGGAAGCTCTAAATGTGGATTTAAAAATTGATGAACTGTGTGACTCTGTTAATGTGCGGGCTTGGAGTCATAACACTCTGTGTCTTTACTATTTTATTCATTTGAATAAAAACATCTTTGAGTGAAGATCCGTGATTGTCTCCGACCTCCTCCTCCTCATGTTGCAAGCATCACATGGGCACACGGAGGTGTAGATGACAGTGCAGAAAGTTAACCCTTAGCGTGGTACTTCTAATGTATGAATGACAGATGGCTTGATGATGCCACTGGTACTTCACGGTGAAATGCCCGTGAACTTTTTAATTATTTTGGGAAATTACTGGTCTTTGACTTTACACGGTCCACATGCAGAATGGAGTGAGTCAATGTGTCCCAAGCTTCCAGCTCCATCAGATGTTTCCTTGCCTTGTTGGTGTGTCTTCTGCCAGGGTCCTTGAAGTGATGTTTCTCAGGCAATTCCCGTTCAGTGCCAGATCTCTCAAGTGCAGCTGAAATAACAAAGGGGAGATACTGCATGCCCACAGAGGGCACTGGTCTTGGTAAAGACAGATGTTCCCATTTAGCTTCTCCTGGTTAAGGTTAAGCTGTCAAGGTGCTTAGACAAATTTGAGCATTTATGCATGCTGCAAACTTCTCTCTTGTTTTTCCTGTCTCTGCTTTTTCCCAATATGTTCACCCTCTGTATTGTAGTGTGTTTTTCATTGTCTTTATACCTGAGGAATGTGTGGGTGAGCAAATTGCTCGATTAGGATTTACTGCGAGAGGTGACAGACTAGGACAGAAGTTTCAGTTTTCCTTGGCAGAAACTGAGCCCTCTTCCTGTACTTGTATCAGTCCTAGCAGCTTGCACTGCACTGAATCTTCTCAGGGCACTCCTCAGAAGCAGTTAATAGCTGCTTGTTAACAAGTCCCAAGTACAACTGTGTTTCGGCTCATTAGTAAAATAAACAACGGTGTGCAAAATCAAAGTGATTTTGGGGCTGACACACAGCACTGAGAAACCTATAAACACACTTCCACAGAATGACTTCTTCCACAAAACCTCAGCTGTTTTGCTGATCTGGCATTTAGTGTTCTAGGAAAAACTGTTAACTGTGTTAGACTGCAGGACCCAGCAGGTGAAGTGTCTGACTCCTGTCTGGGACAGAGGTTTAAGTCACAGTTGAAGTTTCAATTAACAGGACCTCATGGTTTCCTGCTGGGAGTCTAATGGATAATAGTTCACATTAAAAAGAACTAAACATAATTTAGCACATTTTGGTGCAGATGGCTGTCTATGTTGAAGAGATGGCCACCTGGTGACTGTATTATTTTTCACCCCTGAAGAATGGTTGCTGAGGTCAAGTCTTCAATCATTGGCAGGGATGTGGAGAGGCATTTGTGCTGTGACTCTGTGTGCCACCTGGACTCTCTAATTAAGGACTACCATTTTCTGCTTTGATAGCCCCTCTGCCTTGGTATAAACAAAATTCAGTCTGATTACAAACACCCCAAACTAATGAATGCTTTCTGGATCTGACGAGGCAATGTGGTGATTTTTAGCTTTGTTCATTCTGTTTTGTAATTAAAAATATAGAAGCGAACAAAAAATGTTTGCTCACCTCCTGCCTTGCAGTATACTTCTGGGAATTGATAGCAAGTTGAAGTCGTGCCTGAATCTTTGCAGCTGAGCTAGAGCAAGTGACTGCAGAACTCCTGTGTGCAGCAGTTTCCTTAGCTGACTTTCAAGTTACAAAAGATACTTCCAGGCCATTCCTGCAAGAATTTTGTTACAAAATGTTTTAATTATGAACAATTAACTAGTTAGCTAAGACTCAAAAAATGCATTTCTTCTATTCTTCTGCATCTAATTTCTCACTCTGGTAAAGCTTTGAGTACAAATTCCAGCAGAAGAGTCTACATAATGCATGTGGAAGACCTTTCTTTTTAATATTAAAATACAAAATTATAATTTCAGCACCAAGCTGGGAAATGATTCATTATTTGGATAATCAGAGAAACAAAGATGCGCTGGCTCAGATGTGTTATGATCTCTTTTGTGAGATTCATTAAATGGAGCCCCTGACTTCCAGAATCCATATCACTGTTCTCTGTCTTAGGGGGATTAAACTCTGTTATAGATTATATTTCATTCAACCATAGTGGATTAGTTGCAGTTTCTACCTTTTAATTAAACAGCTGCTGTAACTAAACACAAATTTGAATTATTTAAGATTCCACAGTATTTTAGTCAACTCACAGTGCTTGAATTTTTTAATTATATGAAGCTATACATATTTTATGATGAAGGCTTTAGTCAGATCAATCGACAATATCTAATAACATATCCTTTCTAGAAGCCTAAAGTATTTTCCCGAAACATGAAAAATATTTAAAGTAAACTAAAAAACAAGGCTATCTAGGAGAAATTCTGTCACCTAAATTTGCTTTGTGGCATTTGAAAAAATGTTTGGGGTGTTTTTGTTGGTTTTAAAGGTATTCTATTGCCCTATCATGTTGTCCAATTTGCAATGTCTGTCTCAGTATATCCATGTGTAAACATTGCCGCAATGTTTAAAAGGTGCTAATTGTGCTAGATTAATGAGCATCATGCTCAGATCAAAACATCATGATACTGGGAATTTAAGTGTCAAAATGAATATACATTTAGGAGTTTTGCTTTGTATGAATAACTGCAGTGAATACACAGAATATTTCTTTATGACATAATTAAAGCAAATCAATTAGTCAAGTATCTGTTATCAACAAGAATTCATTTGTACCACTGAAATAATTCTTTACACATGATTAAGGTTTATATCAAAGCCATTGCTTCCTTTTTCCTTTCTGGGAAAAAGAATGGCTCAATAAGTGAATATGCATGAACGCTGTATATACTGAAAAGATTCTTAAAGCCATTATGGAAAAACTCACTCATTTTGCCTTCCATTGTAGCTTATGCTACAGACAGTACAATTTTCTTTAATTTTTAAGACACTAATTGATATAAAAGAGGTTCATGGCTGAATTTCTTGGGCTAAACATATATTCACCAGTTAAAAGGTTGGTGTAATAATTACTATGTTTGTCCACATCTGTTAGCATTTCATATTTGGGATCTCTACAAATCGTGACCAGCACAATGAATAGAAGGGGAAATATCCCAATAGAAGTTTGGTTTTGGATGTATAGGAAGACTCTTCCGTTAAAGGTGAAAATGCTTAACTTCTAGGTAGCTGGGATGCCAAGAGGATAAGTAATTCTCTTTGATCAATGTGATGAAAATACAGTGTGCCCCATGAAAACACTATTGACAAAATGCGATTAACATCATTAAAGCCAAGAGGAACACACCTTCATTACATGTGTTGCTATCAACCTCTGTGGTGTGTTCATCAGTGAAGACTGAATGGAAGTGCCCATAAAGGAATTTATCAGCTATGACACATGTTATTAAGCTCAGTGAGCATTTAAGAATGCTTTTGTTGTCACTGAGGAAAATAATAGCTAAACTTAGGTATTCTCTGGTTATAGTGCCTCCCTTCTACAAGGCATGAGCAGAATTCAGCAATAAGACTGCAGTCACTGAAGTTTAAGAGAATGTAACCTGCATTCAAGAAAGCAAGCCCCAATATGTGCTAAGCATTATACTTAAAGCAAGGCTCAGGATCAATCTTTGGGTGGGAACAGGAATAGCCAGAAAAGGAATAGAAGGAAATTTGTTGGGATAAATATGAAAAAGTCACAAGACAGTCCTTTTTACTATGCAGACAGGAATGAGATAGCTGGTTAGTCTTCTTAAGATGAAGAAAAGTGGTAAGAGTTCAAGCTTTTCTTAATGGCTCATACATTAATTGCATTTTAAAAAAAAACCAGCCAACCAAAGGAAGAAACCCCCAAGAACAGGTGAAGGTGTGTAAATCTTGTGTGTATTAGAATTTTTGAGATGACACAAAACACTGAATTTGTAAGTCTTAAAGCAAACTACAGGTGGTAGTCTGTGAGCTCCTTCAAAGACAGAGTGGATTCTCATCAGAAACAGTTGTGTGTGTTTGAGAGACAATGGGAAGAACTGTGCATAACAAGAACAGTCCCAGAGCTTTGTGATAGGGAGTCTAACCTTGCTGTGACTGGACACAGGCAAGTCCCTGTGGTAACTGAAAGCCTTATTAATGTCACTGGATGGGCAAATATTTGTTCAAGGTCTGCAGCTTGAGCAAGCAGAGCCTCTATCAGTTATTGTTGCTGAAAAGAACTTTTGTGTCAATGCAAAGTGAAAAGACATTGAAAATAGGCAACACTTACTTCTGTTATGTTTTTAATATGTTGTATTGTTTAATGAGCAGTTTTTGCCCTTTTAGTTGATCTGATTACCTAGTTAATGCAAACACGTTTGTGTTCGAGTAAGATATGAATTAATTACTGAAATGTTTGCTATTATTACTTCAATATAATTTAATTTACAATTTAAAAAATTTCTTTCACCAACATGACAGGCATCTATCTTCTCTTTTTTTTTCTCTATCATTAAAAAGAAAACAAACTAGCAGACATGATTGATATTATGGACTAAATTCTTAACATGCTTATTTTTAGTACATAAATCTCTTGGAGCTCAAAATGGCAACTAAAAGTCCTTCTGTTTCTTACTGGCTTGATTTTTCCGAAATGTTGCCATCTTGTACAAAATAAGTCAATAGTTGTGGGGGGTTTTTTTAAATGAAATGTCAGGCTGAAATACTGCTTATTAAGTTTTGACTCAGAAAGAAAGATTTCAGTCAAATTCTCAAGTACTTGCAAGGTGGATATTATGAAAAAAAACTGTGGAGCCTAACAGTTTTAATCTCCGGTAAAATTTACCCTCAGTAATCTGACGAAGAAGCTCTAGAAGAGGGTGGGTGCATCGTGGAGGTCTTACCCAGCCTGCGTTCTGTGGCATCCTGGGATTACTCTCACAAAGAGCATGTGTCCTGTTACCTTGGCTTCGAAGAATTACAAAATCATCTTTTAACCCCATTTCAAACTTAGTGACACCCCCCCCCCCCCATCCTGACCCTGTGTTACTTTCTCTGAGGTCCCACTAAAGTTTAATTATTTCATCAGTCAGGGATTTTGTTATCTTTCATTTTCCCTGCTCATATAGTAGAAGTGGTAAGAAGGCAAATTAGAGGATGCTTTGCGACAAAAAGAAATAGAGAAACTTACTTGGGCTTCTGCCAGAGGGCAATGGCTTTATGCATCAGGAGAGGAAAAGTGATTGCTCCAGGCTCAGTTCTCTGGTTCTTGACTGTTTAATGTTTGATGCCTCTAAAAAGAAGTTAGAAATGTATATGGACAGATTTGGAAAGAATGTGCAGGTTTTTTGCTACAAGTAATTTTTAAGAGAAAATCTCTTATTTGATATGCTCAGATGGTCCAAATGTTTTTCCATGTTAGCTTGCTGATTGATCAAGAAGTAAATGCAGAGCTTTCTTAAATCAACTTAGAAAATAATTTTATTAAAACTAATTTAAATTAAATTTTGGCAAGAACAGTAGAAATCAATAAATAGTTGGAATACCAAAATAGAAATTACCAGAATTTTCACTTGATATTACTTTGCGGTTGGGCTGGGAGAGCCTGGAGTTTGAGTTGAGAGCTGCGTAATTTAGAGAATATTGCACTGGTTCCTTGTTAACTCATAACTGTAGGCAAATGACCCCCAGGATCCTGTCTGAATTCAGATGTATCACTTCACATTGCTGTAGCATGGGGTGGGTCCGTACACTGGGAAGTTTCTAACTTCCAAGCTCAAGAACCTCAAGATGTGTGTGGCCTGTTACAGAAAGGTGAAGTTCAGTGCTTGGATTTTAGTTTTTTCTCATGTTTCACTTACAGAAAAAGCTCTTTGCAGCATGGACAAACCAGCGATTTAACTTGTCAGGAAGCCGCAGACTGCAACTTCACCCTGCTTTTGTCAGGGACACGCTGCATTGAGGTGCTGGCATCCTTGGTGTAGATTTGTCCTCTCCTCTGTCCTAATCCTCTCAAATCTTAATTGCCTAAACTCTGAGAATTTCCATGGCAAAAATACGAATGTTGCCATGGCTCTTTTTGGAAGGCAGAACAATCCTGATAGTGTTACCTGTGTCTGGGATGATGTGGCAGCGATTTGGTCTCCCACTTTTCCAGCTGGGTATGGGCATGTTCTGTTTACATTTATTGGCTGCAGGTTTTGACTCAGCTGTGTGGTTTCACTGGTGTCAGAGAAAGGATGTGTGCATAGGTTACTGCACAGCAGTGAAACAGCTGCCTCCTGTCCTTTAGCTTGGTAGCTCCAGAAGAGACATCACTTTGTTAGATGAACATTTGGAGTTTGTTTGTTGCCTGAGAATATGCGACTCTGCTATGTTCTGGGAATCCCAGTAGGGAATCTGTTGTTGTGCAATAAGAAGGGTGTTTGGGGCAGTGGTGACCTTCAGAGTTTGAGGTCTGTATATGGTCTTGGTATGTGTTTTGGCTCAGCAGGTTATTTAGCCTATAGGAACGGGCTGTTTTTCTGAATCTAATATTATTTTCCTCAATACCAAAAAATCTTCATAGGGGGTTTGTGTCTGGACTTTTGGATAAAAATCCCCAGAGTACAATCAATGGACACTATGGAATTAATTTTCTTTTATAATTTTTGTATTTTCCTTCGACACATTCAATGCTGAAGCCTTCCTCAGTGTTGTAAAGCAGTGGGTGATGTTTGAGTCAGCTGCTCAGTAGTGCTGTTAGGGTTAACCTAATACATTACAGCAACAAGTGTATTTTGAAATGAATGTGAGAAAGAAAGGGGAAAAAAAATGAAAAAGAAAGATGACTAAATATTGTTGGCACTTGAATAAAACAAAAAACATAGAGTAATAATTTCCTCAGTCCCTGCAGTCATTCTTGAATTTTTAATATTGCTCTGTTTATTGTACCTTTACATTGCAGTCATGTTGTTTACCAAATAATTTCAGGCCATTGTAGTTGGAGAATGATGGCTTCCCAGAGTCATATTTTCCAGACGTCAATATGTGGTAGGAGCTTCTGGCTGGGTTCTGTTCCTGGTTGATTCATTTGATTGTAGGCTGTCAAGTTTGGGGGATTTTTAAATAATTTTTTCAATTGTGAGGTTACAAATGACTCATTCTGAAATGTTTCCCTTTTGGTGTTTTTAATGTCTGGAAAAAAAGTAAATCAAAAAAGGTCTTTATGTTTTTTCCTCACTCTTTTGTTATGAGATCTTAGAAGTGAAAAAGCCCTTTTACAGTTGCTTTCAAGGTATCATTAAGGCCCTCTAAATATATTTAATTTTTTTTTTTTTTAGAAAATGTGTAAAGTACAAGCTGTGCAGACATTTCAAAGGTAGTATCAGATTATTAAGTTTGGGTTGTACTCCCTTATTTTGTCAGTGGGATCCAGAGAAGCTCGTTTTAGTCTCTTTTCTGCCTAAAGGAGACTGGTAGGGGGAGTCCCTTGGCATTCAGTCTTAGCGAACAAAGGGGTACAAGAGAGCTGGTTGCTCTTCAAGAAGGAAGTCTTAAGGGCGCAGGAGCAGGCGGTCCCCCTGAGCCGCAAAATGAGCCGGCGGGGAAGAAGACCAGCGTGGATGAATAGGGAGTTACTCTTGAGGCTCCGTGAGAAAAAGAGAATCTACCGCCTGTGGAAGGAGGGACGGGTAACTGAGAATGAATTCAAGGAAGTTGTCAGGATGTGTAGAGGTGAAATCAGAAAGGCAAAAGCCCAGCTTGAATTTAACCTGGCCGCTGGGGTGAAAAAGAATAATAAACTCTTTTATAAGTACATTAACAGTAAGAGGAGGACAAAGGAGAATATCCACTCTTTACTGGATGAGGCTGGGAATGTGATCACTGAGGATAAGGAAAAGGCGGAGGTTCTGAATGCCTTCTTTACGTCTGTCTTTAAAGGTCAAACAGATCCTCAGGGTACCCCTCTCTCTGACCTGGTAGTCTCAGCTGGGGAGCATGCTAACTCCCCTGTGATTCTGGAAGAAACAGTCAGAGACTTCCTACTCCAACTGGACTGCCACAAGTCCATGGGGCCGGATGAGATCCACCCGAGAGTGCTGAGGGAACTGGCAGAGGTGGTAGCCGAGCCGCTTTCCATTATCTATCAGTCCTCCTTGCTGACTGGTGAGGTCCCAGAAGACTGGAGGCTTGCCAATGTGACTCCCATTTACAAGAAAGGTTGTAAGGAGGATCTGGGGAACTACAGGCCTGTTAGCCTGACCTCGGTTCCAGGGAAGGTTATGGAACAGATAGTCTTGAGGGAGATCATGCGGTATGTGCGGGATGGCCGGGGGATCAGGCCTAGCCAGCATGGGTTCATGAAGGGCAGGTCCTGTTTGACCAACCTGATCTCCTTCTATGATCTAGTGACCCATCTGCTGGATGAGGGAAAGGCTGTTGATGTGGTCTACCTAGACTTCAGCAAAGCCTTTGACACTGTCTCCCACAGTATTCTCCTGCAGAAGCTGGCAGCCCGTGGCTTGGATGGGTACACCCTCGGCTGGGTAAGGAGCTGGCTGGAGGGCCGGGCTCAGAGAGTGGTAGTAAATGGAGTTAAATCCAGCTGGCGACCGGTCACGAGTGGTGTTCCCCAGGGGTCGGTGCTGGGGCCTGTCCTCTTCAATATCTTTATTGATGACCTAGATGAGGGCATTGAGTGCACCCTCAGTAAGTTTGCAGATGACACTAAATTGGCTGGGAGTGTGGATCTGCCTGGGGGTAGCGAGGCCCTACAGAGGGATCTGGACAGGCTGGAGAGCTGGGCTGAAGCCAACGGCATGAGGTTCAACAAGAGCAAATGCCGAGTCCTGCACTTTGGCCACAACAACCCCAGGCAGCGCTATAGGCTTGGGGCGGAGTGGCTGGAGGACTGTGTGGAGGAAATGGACCTGGGGGTACTGATTGATGCACGGCTGAACATGAGCCGACAGTGTGCGCGGGTGGCCAAGAAGGCCAACGGCATCCTGGCTTGCATCAAAAATAGTGTTACTAGTAGGAGCAGGGAGGTAATTGTCCCCCTGTACTCAGCACTTGTGAGGCCGCATCTCGAGTACTGTGTTCAGTTTTGGGCCCCTCACTACAGGAAAGACATTGAGGCTCTGGAACGCGTTCAGAGGAGGGCTACTAAGCTGGTGAGGGGTCTGGAACACAGGCCTTATGAGGGGCGTCTGAGGAAGCTGGGATTGTTCAGCCTGGAGAAGAGGAGGCTTAGGGGAGACCTTATAGCTCTCTATAACTTCCTGAAGGGAGGTTGTAGTGAGCTGGGGGTCGGCCTCTTCTCCCGTGTAGGCAGTGACAGAACTAGAGGGAATGGTAGCAAGCTGCGCCAGGGGAGATTCAGGCTCGACATTAGGAAGCACTACTTCTCAGAAAGGGTAGTCAGGCACTGGAATGCACTGCCCAGGGAGGTGGTGGAGTCACCAACCCTGGGGGTGTTCAAGGAAAGACTGGATGTTGTATTGAGGGATATGGTTTAGTGGGAGCTAGTAGTAATAGGTGAATGGTTGGACTGGATGATCTTCTAGGTCTTTTCCAACCTTGATAATTCTGTGATTCTGTGATTCTGTAAATGAGCTAGTACAGCAATCAAGGGTCCATCTGGCCCTATTCCTGAAAGGGGCCAGAAGAACAGGGCCATTAAATAGTCAGGTTTCCCCACAATACTTTCCAACTTTCAGTATGGATCTCTCCTTGGTATAGTAGCTGAGTTATTTATATTGTTGAAGGAGAGAACAGTTAGGGCTGTACACCATACCTCTGGAAAAAAGGGGAAAATTACACATATGTGTTCACAGTAGGAGGAGATGCCTAACCAAAGTCACTGATTGTACTTTTAATTTAACTCCATTGTCTAGGTGGGAGACATGATGTTTCCACTTGTCTCTGTATTAGACATTGTTTTCACTTAGTTGCTTTTGACTCTTTCTTCTTTATTTCAAATGTACAATGTGTGTAGGCTGTATTTTATGCTTTTGCTGCAGTGTCTTTTGCTAAGAGAAATCCAAGCACTGTGGAGATGGATAGCTAAACTGCGTAATCTCCCTGTAGCATACTGCATCCTGTTACTTGTATACCAGGTCCTATGTACCTTGCTCAATTTTTACAGTCTTTACAAAAGCAATTTTCCTTTGACCTATATAGGTGTTTTCTTGAGTGAAAAAGGAGTTCAGATGCCAGATTCAGCTCACTCGTGACTGAGATGACAAATAGACTGAGAATGCTGTTACATTTGGGATTACCATGTGAGAAAGGTAGATTCTGGTTTTGCTTACATAGTTAATTTGCATGCACTCACATGTAATTTTTAAAGAAATAGATATAAGGAAAATAAGAGTTAATACTCTTTCTTTTCTCAGACTATACATATGACTGAATTATTGTACTACAGTGGGTTTTCTGTTGAATCCATGAATCGGGATTTGACCAGCTGAGGCAAGAACCTCTGGACCATTCGCTCTGAGTGGAGCATCCTTTTATGATGGTAGGAGTAGATGTCTATTCTAAGATCATAGTTAATTCTTAGACTTTCAGACTAGAAAGTACCTTTAAGATAAGGTAATCTGCTCTTTTGTGTCACAGAGGGATCAGATGTTACCAGTGGCAGCCCCTTGAAACAGAACTTGCTTGATCTGAGTTAGTTTTCTAGGCTGGAGCATGGTACAAAGGATCTCTTTAAAGCAGGTTTTGGGCAATTTATATTTAAACTTTTGTGAAAGAAATTATGCATGCAAGCAGAAATCTATACGCTATGGCTATGTAATTGGAACAGTAACATAAAATTACATTAAAGGAGGAAATTCATTATCATGTAATGTAATCAGGTACTGCAAGCTTCTGATCATTAGTTTTAACATTTAAGATGGAGAAATCATAGTTCAGGAAGTTGCACAGAAAGAGCAATCTCAAAAAGAGCTTCAAAGTACCTGCAACTAATCTAACACAAAGAATGATGTATTTCTCAAAATATACTATATACAAAGTGAGCCCTGCAGAGGAGTGGTGGACAACAGCCAGGCATGTAAGTCCATCATGAATCCTCATGATAGAGAATCATCCCCAAAAGAACCTTAAAGGTCATTGATAAAAATCTTAAAAATCAATTTTTTTGAGCATCATGGAATAACTGAAAGAAAATCAAAGCATACTTAATATGCTGAGGTTGCTTAACACTAGATAAGGCTGTTGCACCTGAATATAAAGTATGCTGAAGTCTGACAGAGGAATATTCCTGTAAACCTGCAAATACATATTTAATAATCAAGACATGATGTTATACATTTACCGTATGAACAAACAGCTGCCACATAATGTCCTCAGTACTGCTGAAGGGAGCCTATGTATTCCTCTTCATCTTTCTGATTAGACTGAAACCAGACATAGTCATTATAACTGTCTGCAAATGAATGCTTTTAAATATACCTGCTCTTTCTCTGGCTCAAATCTTCTCTGCCTTATTTTAATCTTTATTCATATCTTGGTCAGGCAGAATAAGGATAGGGGTTTTTTTCTGCGATGGCTCACAGGTACCGAGGAACCTTTCAGCTTAAAGAGGAAGAAATGACCTAGTTTATGGAATGCTATTTGTCTCTAAGGGATTTCTTCCTATTTGGTATCTCCCATATAGTAACGTATTTTGTAATAGATGCTATACTTTGATGGGAAGTCCCAAAAGGAGCATAAAAATCACTATCTTTTGAGGAGTTATTGAAACTTTTGCTCTTGTAAATAATGCAAGTAGTTAACAGGACAGAAACAATACTGAATATAGCAAGAAACTTCAGTACAGGTAGTAGAGAACCCCTGAAATTAAGAATTGTCTTTCTTTTAGCATGTCCTGATGCTTTAAGCCTCAGTTCATAAATTTAAACTGCTTGAATATAGATAATTTCCAGTTAGAAGAGGGTCAGTCATTAAAAAAGTATTAAGCATAAGCAAAATACTGCTTTGAAATATTTTATGTGCTTTTTCCTAGGGTACTATAAGCTGCCTTGTATAAAAATCTCTTGTTTGGCCCCAAATGTAAACACTTTTAAAACTAAAAAATATGAGGGATTTATGAGTTACATTATCCTTACACTTGAATTCCATTTGGAAATGAAAAGAAGAACAGATAGAATCAGACATTGTTCTCATGATTTTCCAACTTATTTTTCACAACTTGTTCCCTCTTGTTTTATTTGAGCCAAATCTCACACTTTAGATAACCCACTTTTTTTCCAGAACTATCAGAACAAATAGCTTCAGGTCCAGTCAATACAGTATCTTGCAGCTGTTTCTGGGCACCCCAGAGAATGGCGCAGCACGTAGTTGTCTGGATGTAATTCCAAACAGCCTCCGTTTATAATTCATGAGATTTTAAAAGATTCTGTCATTTTTGTTGCCATTAGCTATTTTGCCTATCCCTGCTAGCCATGTGGCTAGTCCACACCCCTCGGACCGTGGTTAAATTACTTTTTCAAATGTGCCTGCTGGAAGCCTAGCTGGGTTTTTTGCAGAGCCAGTGCAGTTTCACCACGCCAGAGCTGTGAGGCTGTGTTGAATCTCCTGCTGGTGATGGGGAAGACAGGTCCCTGGAGAAACATATGAGTTGATGTCATGCCATGGACATTGTTTCCTTCTATATGTGTTGGGGAAGAGATATGTCTAGGTAGGAGCTGCTTTTTTTTTTTGCTAAACGTGCTAGCTTGATGTCTGAGCCATGCAGAGATGGGAAGCTTGCTCCTGGGAGTATGTGTTACTTTTTGTTTGCCCAAGCGTCAAAGCTGTTGAGTGGTTAATGAAATGCAGTGTCAGCAGCACCTTTAGGAATGGGAAGTTTAGAAACAATAGTGACTCTGCAGATGCATGTTCTCCTTCTCTCTTCAGCTATAACATGCTTCAAATGAATGAAAGCTATGGGGGAATGAGGAAAGTCTGGTTTTATCTGCTAATGCATTAAAGAATATGTCTGATGGAGTGAAACGCGTGGGAGCAATGGAGGTTGGCAGAAAATTCATAACCTCAGAAACACCATATATGTCAGGAAACAGTTAATACTAAAATGATTGATTCAGCCTTTGACGCTCCTGATACTGTACAAGTCCTGAAGTGAGATATGGAAAGAATAAAAAAAAAAAAAAAAAAAAAGGCAAAATAAAATACTGGTCCATTAGCACATGTAGCAAAGGCGTAAAAGTTATGCTTTTATATTCACCTGTAACCCTGTCAGAGAATGCCAGACAATAATTTATTTCTAGCTGCCATATAAAAATATCTTCAACAAATATAGTGTTAGCTTCCCAGAAAAAGACTAATCTTTAAGACAACAATAAAAAGGGCAAGGAAGAGAGAAAGAACAGTTGATGTATGAGTAATGTGCAATATATTGTACATGCTGGATTTTAAAACCAGTTAGATCACAAAAGGCATATATACCAAAGCCAAGATTTTCAGGGAGAGGAGCCTAAATCCTACTTGATCTAAGTGTGTTGATTGCTCAGTGCTTCTGAAAATCAGGTAGGTACCTGTCTGTGTGTTAGGAACCTGAATTTTATTTTTTCTTGTATGTTTTAAATATCACAGTCTTCATAACTCTGCCCATATACATATATATTTGTCTAGTTGACACAGAGGAATTATCAAGAATCAGGAATCATTTGAGTCGAGCACTGCCAAGGGCCTGTTGTTTTGGTGCTCGGGACTTTGAGTCATAAGAGGGATAGAAATGCCCAATGAAGTGGCTATAAATGTGTCTGCTTCAGAGCCTGGATGATAATGAGAAGAACAATACAAAAAGTCAGGCAGAGTACAGCATAATGTCACATGGTAACTATGCCAGGCTGAACTTAGATCCAGGCAAGACCCTGGACACACATACATGCTTTCAGAAGAAGAAGTAGTGTGAGCAGCTTAGCTGGAAGTTACGTGGCGTGCTTGGAATACAGTTCCGGTTCTTTTGAGGTATCATAGTAGTTTGAATGTTGAAGATGGAAAAAGTTCAAGAGTGGGTACTGACTTCCCATTTCCAATTAAAGTACTGAAAACTGTAGTTCTCATAAGTTTCTCTTTGTCCCCTAATAGTCTGCTTTCCCTTCCCTCTTGTTCAGTCTGTTGCCATTCCCCTTACATGGTTCAGCACATCATAGAATCATAGAATAGTATGAGTTGGAAGGGACCCCAAGGATCATAGAGC
Organism: Porphyrio hochstetteri; assembly: GCA_020800305.1. Taxonomy (NCBI): domain Eukaryota; kingdom Metazoa; phylum Chordata; class Aves; order Gruiformes; family Rallidae; genus Porphyrio; species Porphyrio hochstetteri. The sequence goes on along the minus strand of CM036916.1, from coordinate 9,197,565 downwards.
TCCAACCCCCCGCCACAGGCAGGGCCACCAACCTCAGGCCTGGATCTACACTAGGTTGCCCAGGGCCCCATCCAATCTGGCCTTGAACACTTCCAGGGACGGGGCATCCACTACCTCTCTGGGCAGCCTGTTCCAGCACCTCAGCACTCTTTCTGTAAAAAACTTCCCCCTAATATCTAATCTATTGTCTACCTTCCTGTCCTCTTCATTAATAAGAGAATTCTGAGGAATGTACTTTTTTTGCCTTTATTCAGCCAACTTGATGCCTTCTGTGCATCTAGAAGTGTTGAGAGGAGTCTCAACAGTAAACAAGGGGCTGTTGCCAAGGTATTTTCCTGAAGAGGCTGACCTAGTGCTACCAAAACGTATCACACTGGTATGGGATGCAGGCATGCATCTAATAATACCTGTGCAGGATGAGTATTTACTCTTTGGACTTATTTGAGATGTTTAATTATCTAATTTTATTGAGCGTAGTCGTTTGCCTCCACCCATGCAGGTATAATGCGATCTAGTGTATGGAGGTACTTTGAATGAAGCCATTTGAAAATATCCAGCCAGCTGGATTTTTGAAAAGAAGCAAAGATGTAATATTCTTAAAAATTTAACTCTTAAACAGAGGCTAAGACTATTTTAGAACCAGTAAAGTTTACGGCATCATTGTAGAAGTGTTCCAAGTGTACATTGCTTCCAGTGGGTGGAAAGCACCTGCACAGGAATTTTTTATTTTGATGCCCTTTCTTCCCTTTATGTTTTTCCCAGTTTTGTAAATACTTTGGGTTTTGGGGCTGCCCAAAAGGGAGCACCAAGTTAACACATAGCTTTTTGGGAGGGTTTTATGTGCTTATTTTATTCTATTTTATTTTAATTTATTTTCCTCTGCCTCTGAGGTGTCATCTTGCTCTTTCTTGTTTGCCTGTTGTTTCTTGGCCCTGATTCCTGCCTTAGTCTTCTAGGTGTTATTGACCAAACCAAATACTTTTGGCACCCTGACATCTTTCTAGCAGCCAGAACCACACTAACCAGTGGTGCTTTTTCTTGCTACATTCGATGCTACCAACAGTGCCCTGCAAGTGGATGGTGGTGGAAACACCATATCAATCTGATTTGCAGTATATTCTTGTCTGTGCACTAGGATCCCACAATTTCTCACTACATACTTTCCTGTGAGCACAGAAGCAGAAGTGTTTATGAACAGGGTAAGACATGCTCTGGTGCAGATGTTGCATTTACGCTTTTATCTACCTAGACTCCTCCGTGGTTTCTCAGTCTTATGTTTTTACCACTGATAGTAAACATGCTGTTACTGCTGTGCCCAAAGTTTCACCCAGAGCGTGAAATCTGTTTAGTTGCCTGGTATTATCACAAAGTGACCCTGAATCCAGTGCAGAGGCTGTCAAAGAGCCTGCTCACCCTCTGCTCCCTGCTACAGAAACCAGTGGAGGTATGTGCCAGAGCTGCCTCTCTGGACTCCACGAGTTAAAACAGTTTTTTCCAGAAGAAATGCTCTGTTTCAAGGTTTTGAAAATGCATACGGTGTTGTACCTAATGCTGCTTTCTTTTTCACTAAGCATCTGTAGAAATGCTTTTGTAAAGGACAAATCTAATGGTCTTATTGCAGGACTTTGAAAGATAATTGAGTTGTCTACCATAAACTAATGTCTCTTATTCACTCCTGTTGAAAGATCACAAATCTTTATTTGGTGTGAGCTGGTTCTTATGTAAATTGTAGTAAATAATATATGAACGTATAGGCCAGCTAATGTAGGACTATACAGTGTTTGGTTTTGAAGAATTGTGCACATTTCTCAATGCAAAGGCAGAAAGGAGGAAGGAGGAGCAGTTAGTATTTCATATCCATGCATTGCAGGAAATAAAAGTAACAGCTCTAGTAAAATTCATATGCCAGACAACTGTAGAGCTGAAGAGACAGAGAATCCCAGAGGGTTAACTCCTCCTCACCTAAGCAAAGTAAATTATTTGACTTTTTGAAATGTCTTCTGAAATGTAATAAAATCTGAAGGGGGTAAGGATCTTCATCTCATTAATACAGGGTCCCAGCAAATGTCATTTTCTAAGCTGCTTTGGGAAATGGGATTCTTTTCAGATTTCAGCGAATAGTTCGCAGTCACAGTGCATTACTTTAGCAGCACATTTCTCTTCCTTACACATTACATGCAGCACAGTTTAAACAGTAGAGTGGGCTTATTTTGGCTTCATTCCTTTATATGAACAGAGAGAATTTTGATTTGCTATATATTTCACTGCTACTGTAGATTCCCTCTCCATCTTAAATGGTAGTTTATTAAGATTAAGTGCTTTCTTATGTAGATGTATTGAAAGGACCTTTGATTTGGTTTAAATTAAATTTGATTCAATTAAAATGTAAGATAGATTGAAGCACTTTCGTGAAGAGAAAATGAAAAAGGGTCCGTGAAAGAGAAGCAAAGCTACAATAGACATGGAATCAGGAGATTGCTATCAGGTAGGCAGGTTTTGAACACTGGATACCAGAAACACTACTTTCCATGAAGACCCTAACCTTGTGGTGTCTAGGTGGAGTACACAAAGAATGAACTGTATGGCTCGTACCCTAAGAAATTATCCAAAGTGACCAAGGGGGTCAGGTCTCATTAGCATTCAGCACCACTGCTTGGGCATGAAGAGAGAAAGAGGAAAAAAATGAAAGGGGGACAATAAAGGAGGGGAATGAGATAAGAAAAAAAAGGAGGATTTGTGAAATCCTTTTTTCTTTGTATTCTCTTCAACCCATGTGAAATCCATACGCCAGACCAGTAGGATGTCCTCTGGACAGGGCAAAAGAGGATTTTGTGTAAGTCATTTGCACTGAAATCACTTCTGGAGACCTCGGAGAATTTGCCTTGATACTGAACCTTTGTGTGGTCTTTCACATGGAAGGGTTTACGAGTTTAGAGCCATCATGAGCCGTAGGTTTGGAACCCAAACATTTCACTAAAGCAATTGCTCACTGGAACATTAACATCAAGCACCTCAGACTGTGCCCAGGATGAGTTACAGTCTGGAGATAGGAGCTGACCCTCTCCCTGGGAGCTGGCCCTGACTTTGAGCCCTGGTGAGGAAACTTTCTGAGCTGGGAGTCCTTATCCAATACTGCAAAGCCACTGATTTTTTTCCCCCACAGAACATGTCATTTTTAAGCAGCTTTTGGTCATTTCTAACACGGTCCAAATTTAAATCAGCGTTCTTAAAATAGGAAGTATTTTACTTTATTGTGACCAGCCAGAGCTGCTTAGCCCTCAGCAAAAAGGTTAGAAAAGCTTTTTTTATCCCTCTTTTTCTTTGCATATGTATGCTTCATTTCAGACCTGGAAATTCATAAAACCTTTTGCATTCAGAGGCATTATATATATGTGATGTTTTACCATTAAGTCATTTGATTAGAAGTCACTCTGACCAGTGTAACAGTGAACTTGGTTTAACAATACAATACTAACTGGCCACCAGAGAAACAGGGTTGTTTTGTCAGCTACAACTGTTGTCTTATATACATAATTGAAATTCTTAGAAATGCTTGACATTTTTTTATCAGACTGTCAAAGTGTTAAGTATTTAAATTCTCAGCACTACTTTAAAGATTTTATTTTCTTCTGAGGCAGTCACAAATATCAGCTTAATGTTAAAATATTGATTCTAGAAACGGTGATCTGTAAGAAAGCTAATTTCAACATTTTGTCTTGATTTAGTGCATTGCATTTAGATATTTTTCAGTCTGTTTATTTTCTGGTATTACATATGAAATGTAATAATCTAATCATGTTGACTTAGGATTGATATTTTTCACATTTATAAAGTTACTTGAACTTGCACAAGTTTCTTCTCCATGTGGCTTGGTGGCAGTTTATAAGGGTTTGTGCCTAATTTGGCATTAGAGACAAAAGATCTACTTAGTGCCATGGTTTTAAAAATATTTATTTGTTGTGGCTGAACCCATCAAGCAGCTAAAACAACCACACAGCTGTTTGCTCACACTCCCCCCACCACAGTGGGATGTGGGAGAGAATTGAAAAAAGTAAAACTTGTGGGTTGAGATAAAAACAGTTTAATTGGACAGAAAAGGAAGATAACAATAATAAAAAAAATGATGCACAGCACAGTTGCTCACCAACTGCCAACTGATCCCCAACTAGTTCCCAAGCCACCCTTCCTGGCAATCTACCCACCATTTTATATACTGAGCATGACATCGTACAGCATGGAATATCCTTTTGGCCACTTTGGGTCATCTGTGTCCTCTCCCAACCTCTTGTAAGCTCCTGCAGAAGGCTCACACCTCCTTGCTGGCAGGGCCAGCTTATTGTTAACACTGCTTAGCAACAACTAAGCATCAGTCTGTTATCAACATTATTTTCACACTAAATCCAAAGCACAGCACTGTGCCAGCTGCTATGAAGAAAATTAACTCTATCCCAGCTGAAACCAGGACAAAATATTAAAAAAACCCCAGTGAGATTCTGACTCAATTTGCAAAAGGGAAGAAAAACAGTAAAATTCAGTTTTAAAAAGGAGTCACTAGATGCAGGTGTATGCACATATGCACACTGTTCTTGGGGTAAGTGCACAGATATGTAAATGCCTTTCTTGGGAAAAGTCATAGTATGTTTTCTGAATGCACATTAGGAAGAATAAATAGACTGTGGAAAAATGTATTAGGTATTATACAGGTCCATAATATATAATGTGCATTTCTGTTAATTGATGTAGCCAATGCACAGTATAATAGCTGCAAAGGAACTGTTATGGTGCATGCTGTGAAGGCATATTAAAACAATACACAATAGTAATTTAAATTCTAATAAGTCCTTTAACATACAGCAGTATTGGATCCAAGAGTATGTCTATGATTTTCCAGTCTCAAAGGGACATGTATGTTTTTATTTCTGTAATATTAGTAGAAAAGAAATTACAAGCTCCAATACTACTAGAGTATGGACTATACTTTGCATATACATATTTCTTTGGTGTCAGGTAATACGAGTTTACTTTAGGTTAAAGCAGGTTGAATAATCTTTGTGCTTTTAATGTGAGCATCTAAACAACAGTTTCAGATAGTACACTGCTGTTAACTACTTTGAAGAATCTGCTGATTAAAAAGCAGTTGCGTGTGATTCTTTTAAACAGCTGAATACCTACTTGCCCTTATAATTCAGTGCATTTCAAGAATGTGAGATGTCCAGAGCTTTTGACCTCAGTAAATGCAATAACCCTGGATAAAGAATTTTTCAATTACCAGAGACCAAAACTTGGTGGCTAGTGTAAAGTCAGATACAGTATCTGTGGTGCGAAAGGAAAAATGGGCACTGAACAATGAGAAAGGTTAATATACAAAGGATGTTATTTCCCATGTTATCCTCTGCACAATAGTGTATCTTAAAAAACATGATGCACAGGAGCAGGGATCGCAAATTAATCAAGCATCACCCAAAAAGTAGAACTAGGGCTAAAAAGGACAGAGCTAATAAAGCAAAGGTTGAGATAAAGGAAGGATTGCATGGGAAACGTTGTTTGTCGCTTGGAATACAGCAATAAAGATAAGGCTGAAGAGTGTTTTAAAAATTTCAGTAAGTTCATATCTCACAAAGAAATACTGGGATATTTTTGTAGTTCATATATTAAAAAAAAAAAAAAAATCTCCCTTTAGGGATTTACACTGTAAAACCAAAGAACTAATCCTTTTACAGTAGCACCATAAAGGAAACCTCCTAATCCTTGTCAATGACTGTGTATCCAGTTATTATATCAGTTCAGAAATTTTGACAAACTCCCCTGCAGCCAGACTTCTCTTGGAACAAGATTGTCTTGGATGTCTTGAAATAGGCCATAGAAAAGCTGCTCTTTTGGTATGAAACACTGCGTAGACCCTTTGAAAGTTCATCTAATGAATTTCATTTTATACTAAGGAACCGTTGCTACTTAGCTGTCACCTCCCATTTGTCTTGATTGTACCACAGCAAGACTGAAAGTTCAAAGGTGTGTATCAGAATTTAGAGCAGTGGCAATTCTTCGAGCTGAGTTTAAGGTAGACCTCCAGGCAAGATTTACAAATGTGTTTTCCTGAAGCTCGGTTTTCACAGTCTTCAAATCGTTAATAATTAGATATGTTGTCTGTGAAAAGCTTAGCTTGAGAATAATTTGTGCAGCTGATGATCTTTCCTGCATGTGACCTCATTTTGCTTTTATGGAGTGGAAAGAGTTCAGTTAGCTGGATCAGTTTTAAGAAGGCAAAAAGATAATTTGTGCTGGAGTCTGAGCTCAATCCAAGGTCACATTTTCAGAGCTCTGCTCTGAAACTGCAAACCTTATCTCTGTGTTTGATTTCATAGGAAAAGTGGCCCACATCTGCTGGAAACGTGCCCTTGTAGTAGCTAGCCTAGACAAGAATTTTGCCTAGTTTGAACAAGCTCATTTCTGAGCTATGATGCTCGCTTCAGTTTGGAAAGAAGGGAAAGGTCTTTGCCGGACTCTAAGGATGCCTGTCACTTTCCTGTGCGTGTCTTGTCTTTCCTCTTACAAGTTAGTCTTAACTTTTGATAGGAGCATATTGAAGATATTGATGGAAAACGTGTCTTCTACAAACACTGAACAAACTGAACTGCACTTTGTATTGCTTTTTTATTTCTGCTCTGAGGACAATCCACAAAACGGGGCTTCTTGCTCACATTTAAAAAAAAACCCCAAACCTCTGTGCAAGTTGCAGCTATTTGCAAGTTCTAGCTATTTCCTTTGTCCTTCATCTTATGGTGTAACAGAGGTTTTTCTGCTTTATGCTGCCCTGCTGACATGCAAGCTGCCAAGCATTACCACCTCTGTCTCTAAAAGAGCTGATACCACATGTGAAGGGGAACGGGCAAGTGCCTTTCCACCCAGCGAGCAGCAGAATGGAAAAGGGATCACCATGGCAGCAGTGTTATTAAGTGCAAAGCCTCTTTTCAACGATTTTCATTATATACCAACTCCCCAACAGTGTTCTTTTCCCCTAAAGGTGGCAACTGTATTGCATGCTGGCTGCAAGGCACAGGTGCCAGATTCAGAAGTGCATTACAGGGTTAGCTTTGAACCCAATAAAAATACGATCTTGTAAGATCCCTGCTCCAGGCTTTAGGCTGGTGCAGTGAAGGATGTGGACGCAGTTTATGGGACTGGTGTCAGTTCACGTGGTTGCTGGGTTGCCTTCCCCATCCAGGTTATGTAGCTTTTTTTTTCCTATTGTCCTGTGATTGCCAGCGCCTCTTTTTCAGTGATGCACAGCAGGGAATGAGCTCATGAGTGAGACACCTTAGGAGCTAGCTACACGAAATGCACTTAGATGTCTCATAAAGTCCTGGAACTGCTATAGGTTTGAGATAATTACACCACTATTATGCTTGATTGCTTAAATATACTTTAAGAATTCATAAACAAGCATAGACTCCTCATGAAATAATAATGAAATAAACATGGGAGATGCATATTTCCATTTCAAATTTATATGAGGTGCCTCTGAGTTCAGTTTGTCATTAATTTTACTAAAATACAGTATATATAATTTGGCTATTTAGATGCAACATGCTTCACTGTACATTCTGGCCTACTCTGTATACATTGCCTGACTGTTACTCACACTCTACCCGCTCCTCCGTGTCTCATTACATATTTCAGGAAGACTCTGCTGTGTGTGCACGTGTCTGTTGTTCTGCTGTTTCTTAGTTACTCTTGAGCATTTTATTGGCTCAGACTTCAGACTGAAATGACTGCCACCAGAAGGATGTGTGTTACCAATCCATAGGAAAATGATGGATCTCGCTCTGTCCGTGCTCCCACACTGTAAAAGCTGATGCCAAAATGCAAAACAATGGGCTGTTTGGCCTCATCCCTTAGAGTGGCTTTTGCGTATTAATGAACTCTTTATTTTAGCTCAAATAATAAAAGAGTAACAGGAACTCAGCAGTTGCCTCTGTTGTTTACCTCCTCATCTCCTGAAGTTGTCTCCTGGAACAGATTCTACATCTGCCTCTACTTGCTGATCTCTTCTATGGCACCATGTGCAGTGAATTATCGCTGGGATTTAATTTTCACACTGCTCTCTGAACAACAGGACTAAGTCTCTTGGGGACTATAAAAGAGAATATAAAATGTCCTTTCTCTTGTGTTTGGAATGCTGTTGACTAGGGCACATCTTTCACCTAATATTATTCTTTCCAAATCCTTAGAGAAGATGACACTGTTTTGAGAAAAAAAGGTTGCAGATTTAATACTAATATCACGAGAAGTGAGCGCAACACTGGTCAACTGAAGCAGATAGAAAGAGAAAATGTGCAGTTGTTTCTGTTTTAAAATAAACAGCGCTATAACTATTCCTTCTTATTTCAAAGGAGAAATAATTGGAGCAACCCAGCTCCATAGCTCTTGGCAAAAGCTGTTTTCTTAAAATAGTAACTGGTATTGCCCAAGGAAAATAAAAGGAAGTTTCTCAATGAACCAACTGAAATGTACCTGTTGCTTTAACAAGCTTCCTGCATACCAGGGAGCAGAACAGAAAAACAATTGAAATTTCCTATAAAAGACAAGGCAATGGGATAAGCAGGTATCTGGCGCTAGTAAGATATTTAAGTATCTCTCAGTGCTTTGCTTCTGTCAGAATCATGAGGCATGGAGCTCACCTAGGGATTCTTTAGAATTACCAGTGCTTGAGAACAAAAATTACGGATAATTTTCCTTTCATCTCTTCTTCCCCATTTATATTTCAAGGTCGTCATCATCCCCTTAATATCAGAACCCCTCCCTATAGCAATATGCTAAGATTACTCTTATTTTCTTGGAGGTAATGCTATGAAATTACCTACAGTCTTTTAGAAATCTAGAGAGTCATATGGATGAAATCATGTTTTTCCTAGATAGATTGCTATCCGTCAGTAGTCTGCTTCTCTGCCATGTTGCACAAGGTTTCCTGAAAACTCTCTATGAAAATTTTTAATGTGCCATAAATTTAGTATTTGTTTTTAATGTATTTTATGTTGCCTTTATGTATATATAGTAAGCTGTGCTTTGTTTTCAAGTATCAGGGATTTCTTCATCCCATGAGGATTGAGAGATATTTAAAACAATTTATGTTGCTTTTTAAAAAGGGGAGAAAAATGTATCTTTTAGTAAAATTAGTCAACTTTTCTCACATTTTAAATAGAACAATTAAACTTAGTTTTCTACTCTCTAAATCAAAAGAAACAAGTTGGTGCCAGTAGTTACCTGGCAAATATTCCTATAACAATTACAAAATGCTGGAGAAAGCACTCCTCTCATTAGTTGAGGAACAAGGAGTGCTATTAGAATATGGAAAACATTATCATTTTCAGATACAGTGCATTCTGCATCTATTTAACTTCACTTTTTTTTAAAATTTTTTTTTTTTAATCCTTCCTGATTCCCAGCACTGATTTCAGGGAAAGTATGTATAAGCTCATGAATAAATGGTTATTCATGTTTAACAGTGGTTATGAGGCTATGTATAGTGCCAAACAGCATGAAGTGCTTGTAACAGGAAAGGTTAATGAAGGCATAGAGAAATGAAGTTGTTTGCTAATGTCACACAGCTAAGTTTATAACAGAAGAAAGAAGTTGAAGTAAGATTGCTTCATTTCTTGTCAAATACCTTAATCACAGGATTATCTGTATTCTTTTGGGATGTAACAAAGAACATTTGGCTTTAGTATTTTTAGGTATTGATTTTTAGGTCATTAAATGCAAAACAGTTCATATTTTCGAAAGGGCAGAATTAAAAGCACTCGGGTAGTTCTTTTGCATACTCAGTGATACACAGGCTAATACCGGTACTTGTAACTGGAACAGAACTTGTTTAGACATATGCAAACCCAATAACTCTGATTTTCTGCCTGTCAGGAATTTTATGTCAGCCTCCATTCAAAAAATTCTCCAAAACTTTGCAAGGAGGCTACTTACGCTCATCTTATTGTAGGCAGCGGTGCTGAGTTCTGAAAAAAACTTGATTGCACTTTGTTACTTTCCTATTTTAGTGTTTATAATCTGAGGTGTGGATTGACATTGATAATGTCCATTACTTGGTGTGTATATATCTATATTCTCTCATTTTCACGCACACGCACGTGTACCCTTGATTGTTACATCTCTCACCGTTCCTAGGCCTCTCACTTCTTGCAGGTAGCAAGGTGTGAATGGATTTTCTGATGGTCTAATTACCTCTGATTTTGGTCCTCCAATATCTTACCAACCTGCCTATTGCAAGAAATTGCTGTGAATGGAAATTAGTGCGATTCCACGTAGCGACTCTCTTTGCTAGCCCAGGCAGAAGGAAGTCACACTGGCTTCTTTTTAACATCCTGACTGTACAAATTTAGTGATAGAAGAGATTCAGAATAACCAAACCATTGGATGGATGGGAGAGGAGGGGTTAGTAGCTTCCCAGGTTGCTTGTTATATTGGCCTTTCCCTGGTTCTAATGTACCATGCGGGATGGGTGTCCAGGAGGTGGTTTGATGCTGTCTCTAAGGAGGCCTTTTTTTTTAAACTAGAGAATTTTAAGGCCCTATTTCAGTTTTCCAGGCACTCTGAAATAGCTGAAGAGGACCAACTGAGAAAGGTCTATAGTGGTTCAAGTCGGAAGATGTTATCTAAGTGAAGATTGTAGTTGCTGTGCTCTTACTACTATTGTAGATAACTTTTTATTTAAATAGACTTAGTAAGATTTAATAGATTCCTGTGCTATCCTTTCAGATTTTGACTTTTGCTCCAGGCTATTATCTGCCTTTTAAGGTAGTTTAGAAATAAAGTTGTGTGATTCCATGGCACACTCAGCTCACTTCACGCTTGCCAAACCATGAAAAAACCTGTCAGGTTTGTAGAGATGACATACATTTATACACCTGTCCCTATAAAAATGTAGTTAAAATGCTTAGTAAGGTTGGGGTTTTACCCAAAGCACTCTGAATTTCTTTGGCTTACTGCATCTTCACAGTGCCAAGTTCGGCTTTTTCCACATATACTTTTATGCAGATTAAAGGTTTGATCAGGTGGAATCTTTCCTCTTTGAATGTATAGTGTAGTAGTTCAGTAGCATGTGCATGTCTGTGTGTGCTAATATACACATAGTTACTTACAGATAGCACACTCTCTAGCTAACAATCAGTGCAGTTAGAGCAGCCTGACTTCCTTGTGCTAAACAAGGCCTAATGGAGCAACGCAGTTGTTTCAAACTTGTGGTGATAAAGCATTCTCACTTAATCTTCTTTTACTCACTTCCTGAATCTCTGCAATTTACAATGTGTTTACAAAAGAACTGAAGTTATGTGGCCATGTCTGGAAGCTCTGGGAATTAATTGTGATGAGCAGTCTCTCTATTTGTTTTCCTTTGGAGCTTCTAAAATGCTGTTCGGCTCAGATTCTCTTAACACCTCTATAGTCAACTTTTAAAGCATGTCTGTCACCCTTCTTATCCCTGTATCACATAATTGTATAAAAGGGAGGTGCCAGAATGAATCTTGGCCTTGTCCCTAAAAGATGTTAGCTGGCAGTCTGTGTTTAGACAGTGTATTACTAATCTTGGTCTTTATTTCATTTTTAATCAGAAAACTAGACAGTCGAACTTTGAGGTAATTCTCATGGAGAAGTGACAATTAGGTCTGTGTCATGAGCAGTCAAATTGGTTTATAATCTGCTGTGATTTATAAGGCAGTTCAAGTTCCCTGTGGTTATTAACCATGTGGATTTTTCATCTGGATCATGGATGAACATAAATACACATAGCATATACCAGATATGTAGATAACATTCAGCCAACGTGGGTAACACTTGTACTGCTTTGCCCATCTTGCTAGCAGTTTTCAGAGGATGTATGGTCAATTGGTGTAGAAATCTTTCACATAAGATTCATAGCAGTATTGAGGTCCATGTTCTCACTTGGCACTTATGATGGAAATTGAGTATTGCAGAGGTCTTCCAGTGTCTTTTTACACAGGCATGAATTTTCATCCTGTGTCTAGTTCGTGTAATGGTGTAAGCAAAGATTAATTTGACATGTCAGAAGTGGAAAGGATAGCTACATTTAGGGCTATAATCTTCTCTTATAACATATTAATGGCAGTTTTATATCTCTGTCAAAAGGAAAATGTACCTCTTAATACTCTTAGTAGTGGAGTATATTTTATTTATTTTATTAGTAAGACAAAGAACACAAGATGTGAATTGGCATTTCAGCCAATTGTCTTAAAATTACATAGTGTAAGAGTATAATTGTTACCTTCAAAAAGCTAGCTGGACTTCTTAATGACGCTTAAAGGTTGTGGTGCCACTTGAAGCAATTGCTATTGTGTCTTTCACTGCTGCCCTTTAGCATTAATATAGCAAGAGGCCTAACTGTGAAAGTCAGGAAAAAAATATAAATGCATTAAATAGACCTATTTCTTCAGTTGTAACTACTGGGGATTTAACTCCTGTCTCTGAGAGACGATGGAACTCCAAGGCCAGTCAGAGTAGCAGCAGGCTTTCATTTTCTTGTTGAATATCCTTGGTTTTCTGTATAAGCCCGACTTCTTACAATGGTTGGTAAAGGCAGAATACTGAGATAAAAATCAGTTGTTAAAGAAATATTTACTTAACATCTTAATGAATCAATCTATATTTGACTATTTTAGATCAAAGCTTTTGAGAAGATTAATCTTAAATTGCCTTCAAGGTTTTTGAGAAGATTGAAGGCAACTTCACTTATTTTTGACTGAAATCTTGAAGAATGCTAATATCACTGGCTGGAAGACACCAATTCCAAGGTGCACAAACACATGATACTGTGAAATCAGCTTCGTTTTCACTGGGATGAAAAGATCTTTTGAAAGGTTTTACAAAATACAAAAGCAAGTAACCTGCTGCATTTCAAAGTTACTGAGAGCTTAAGGCATTCATTTGGCATGAACCAGATTCAAGCCACTGAAGGAAACAGCATAGGGATTTGAAGTTGGGTTTTCTGCATCCCAAATGAGCATTCTTAGCTTTAAAAAGTATACTGGTCTGCCTTTCCTGTCTTTTCCCTCCCGTCTTTTCCCTCCTCCCTTTAGGTCCTTCAGCTTCAGGTCTCTCTGATGTCAGTTTTCTTCTGGTATACTAAGCTGCAAATACTCAGAAGTAACTGGAGTACTCTCTCTTCACCCTTTTGGCCTTGAACCTGAGTTTCCAAGCCCTTAAGAGAAAGAGCAGTAGGGACAGGATAGTTTGGAAGCTGACAGGAAGCAAAAAATGTGCATCAGGAACCACGTTCAGAGCAGAACTGTGTTTCTGTTAGGGCATGGGTACCCTTGTGCACTGTATACTGCTGGGGGCTAGGCAAATCTTCAGTGTGAAGCCAGTAATATCAAGTAAGATGGAGAAGAATTATGGATTAAAAATGTTCATGCTATGTTGTAACTCAGGTGGTGGCCCCCTTTGTGCTGCTGCTGAGATGGCTTCAGAATTGCGTCCCTTGTAAATGCGTATTTTAAAATCCTGTCTCTTGTTTGGTCCTTTTCAAAAATAAATTGAAAGTAGGCAGTAGAACACTTGATCAGCTTTTAGGCTTTCTATTCTTAAAGCTTTCCCCAGGCTGCCTTATGATTTCTTAAGTGGCATGCTTTGGTGGTTGATTATACTACCAGTTTTGCAGTACAAAACTTCTAACAGAGAAAAATCTATCATAAGGCTGAAAAAACCCCATACAGACACTGCCCTGAGCCGCCATATCTATTGCTCAGCTGTGCCCCATCGGTTAATGTTGAAGTCCTAGTAGCTTTATATTTTGTGTGTAAAGTGCTGGTAGCAGAGAAAGGTGAAGCTTATCAAGGTGGTTTGTGGGGTGGGCTTTTTTACTTTATGAACATCATATATGTTCATATATACTTTATGAACATTCATATAATGTGTGAGGAAAGAGGGGAAAAAACAATCAGTAAGAAATGGGATTGGACCTAACCACATTGAACTACAATGGAGAAAACATGGTGTTGCACAAAAGTGCAGTGCCAACATGGGTACAACCTGGGGCAGCACATGTCCATCACCCCCTCCATCAGAGCCATGACTGCACTTTCTTTGGTCTAAATCAAAGCTGGAACTTCACTAAGCTACATGTTGGGGAAAAAAAAAAAGTGATTTAGAAAAGAGTGGAAACTAATGAAATATTGAGAAGGAAATATGTCAGGAGAATGGGGCATGGAAACAAGAAATCCTTTGGAAAAGAGATATGGCACATGACATGAATGGCAGAGCTCAAATAGACTCAGGCATCCTGACATCTACACTAACATCCTGTCCCTTTCACTGCATCGCTTCTCAAAATATCCTGCCCTGAAAAATGGCAGAAGGTGTATACTGAAGTAACCTGTGCCAAGCTAGATGTTTCGTTTTATTTTCATTTATAATTCAGGAAACACATTTTGCAGAAAAACATCTCGATGGTAATACTCATTACAAGCAGCCTGCACTGTTGGATTCTCATTCTGGGCAGAGAAATATTGTGCTTCCACTCTGAATCTTTATTCCAGTAAACAACTAACTTAAGTCAAGCTCTGAAATATGTTTACAACTGGAAGAGGCCAGGTAAATAGAAGAAAAAAAAAATCCTTTGTGCAGGACAGGTGATGTCAGTGCAGTCTAAATATTCAGCATTCTTGCTCTGATATGTTCTTCTGACTACAGTGACACCTGCTGAGATTATATTGGATTCTTATTTTACAATATCCTTTTTCTAAATTAATTACCTTTCTGTAATCAGTCAGCCATGGTTGCTGTTTGTAAACAACATCTCCTGTACAAGTCTGAACAAGTGAATTAATGCCAATTAATTTCCAGTTAGATTATTTAAGAGACAGAATGATAGTTGGGGCAGTAGTATCTCTTGCTGTCTTTATCCATAGTCTCTTGAGATCCTTAATGTCCAAGGATTAAAAAAAAAAGAGAGCACTGCCATATGCTATCTGAAAAATGGTTGCTTGTGATTGTGCACCTTACTCAGGAAGGGGAACTGTAGTATTGGGCATCCAGATGAAAGTTTAAATCAATAATCTCATGGACTGATGTTACACCAAGTAACAGCTTCCCTTTGAGAAAATAGTTGTGTAAATAGTCACATAATGATGATGTCTCTTGTTACAGGTAACCTTTTCTATTTAAACTGATGTATTAGATATTTTGAACTTTCACATATAAAAATAGATTATAAATTGATTACTTGCAGGGATTTCTCTTCCTGTCAGGAGATAGTCCAGGTTTCAGAGTTTTTATTTGTTGCTGCCTCAAAATGGAGAGTTTTAAATGAGGTAGTTGCCATTTATAAGCTCAAAATGTGACGCTTTTGGACACAGCTGGATGCTGGAGGAGAACATGCTGCTGCAGAGCCAGCCAACAAACAAGGCTGTGAGAGGATGGCTCCAACTGGGACCTAACCAGGACAGCAAAAGCAGAAGAGTTGGGCCATGTTGTGTTAGGAATGCTGCTAGGAGGAGATGTAGGGGGCTTGGGATGGAGAGGAAAATTGTTAAGAAACAAAGCCTTACTGCTGAGGATGCACAAATAATGGAAAGTGACGATGCAAAGTAATGAAAAGGACTATATATACATAAAAAATTGTAAAAGCCTCGTTAAGATGCTGGAATTTATTGCCATGCTGCCACTAAAAAGCACACTTAGAATTCGAAACGGTCCTTCTGCCAGCAGAAATGAACTGTGCTCTGGAACAATTAGACCCTGCTTTTGTGTTTAGTATTTACAAGGCTGAATTAAGCCGCAAAATTAATGTTTTAGCCTTTTACCGTCTGGTAGGTTGGTCTAAAATCATTGCTGGGTCCATACTTGATTAATTTTTTTTTTTTTTTCTGGCTGGGTAAAAAACAAAGGAGAGGTTTGCTTTGTAAATGCTGGTCTCAGTAGACTCATCTCACATTCATGCTATTGCCCATTAAGATATCTAAAACAGGAAAAATATCAGTATCACTGTCTGAGACCAGCGATAGGTCAGGTAGGGTTGGTTCCTTTGAAAAACATCTTCCTATCCTGAATTTACCTTTTGTTCTCATAAGCATTAAACACACTTCTTACAGAATGTTTTGCTTACAAAGAATCCAGAAATATGATTATCTGAATGGAAATTATCTATAAAAACATACAAATCTGTGTAGAAACTCAGATTTATGTCTTGTGACTCTCTTGAGCCATGATATTAAATCGATTCTTGCTTATAATGGAAGTCAAGAATAAAAGAGGGATATGAGTCTTTTCCCAGGGAAGAGGAGTAGGTGCAAGCAGAACTGATCTGAACAAACTGAGGATAAGGCTAATGTTTTATATTTAAATTAAAACTAATACTTGGGAAACAAAAATTTGAATGGAGCAATTGTGTTAGAGACAGAATTGTGTTGCATCTATTTTACTCATAGATAACAGATTATTCCTGTAACATTTTGAGTTTTAATTTAATACATAGGTCCACAGGAAAATTATTTTCAAAAAATATTTTAGGCATTTTTTGAGTTATGTAAATAATTTTAATAGGGGTGTATGTATATATTTGTGTGCTTATATTTGCCTAGACAGACCTATTTCCTAGTTTATTGACAAGGTATTCTTTTTCATCAGCCTTTAATATGCTGACACATATGTATCTCTTGCTCTATGCACCAGCTGAGTTGTTCTATCTAAATGTAAAGAGTTTTCCTGGCTAGAATGCAGTGTACAGGATGAGCTAAGTCTCCTGGGTCTTGCTCACAATCATAAGCTGACACTGATAGCATTTTGCAGATGGTGCTTGGATGGACAAAAGAAGCGAACATATACAGATCTAATGAACGCACTGAATTGGTTTCTGTTCAGCATTTCTCACTGGACTACCAGAGAAAGGAAATTAAATCAACTCACGACAGCTATCTTGCACATCTCACCTGGGAAGGTATGCATGAGGTAGGACAGGCACTGCTTAACATTAATCAGTCTCCTGAAGTCATTACATTCATGAGGAAATGTAATTCACATGTGATTACTTTTTAATTTACTCTGTAATCACATTCCAAGTGAACAGGGCAAGCTTAAAATGAAATTTAAAAGTCAAATACTGCTTTGTATTAAGAATTCACAATTTTTATATGCACTTAGGTTAATAAAGATTTTACAATAACCATTTGTGACTGAACATATAATTTTTTGATAGAAACTGGTGCCATACTTTGGATAAAATGTATTTGATTTTTGTCCAAGCATTGTAGTGGACCCTAGGAGTTTCAGGATTATGTTTCATACTAAATTTTCCTCTTGTTTAAATTTTCTTTTTTTTTTTTAATAATAGAACAAAACAAAACGTCTGTATCCCAGATCTCAGTTTGCATGAATTAATGCATTTTTAATTTCTGCTTTGCCTCTGAGGCAAATTATACATTTGTTATATCCATCATCAGGAAAGGCAGGCAAGATTTCCTAAGAGCAGAACTGAGTTTATAGATCGTCAAGAGTTCCTTAAACTTTTGTTTTGATCCTAATTTCAGTGAATCAATTATTAAATTCCTGCATGTCATAAATGAAGTTACGAGCTTTTCAGAGTACCAAAACCCCTTGAATTGATCTAAACTTCTCAGTCGTTCTTGGCTCTGTGGTTATCATTTTCATTTCTACATAATTGTAATTTAACTTGAAGTGTTGGGAAGATAGTTCAGTGTTACTGTATTTGAGTACTAAAAGCTAGGAGGATGTCTGGAGTAAACTAAAGCGAATTCACCTTGGTTTAGTTTTAAAGGCAAAGCAAGTTGTTTCATGTAACACTGGATTTTTGTTTTGCTGGTGTAAATCTAACCCTCTGCTCCAGGCAGCCCTGCCTGCAGTGTGGGAGTGACCTTGTTATGCTTTCACAGAGTGTGCAGAACATGATGGTGTGTCCCAGAGAGTCCTGATCTTCTAATTCCCTTGGAACAGGAAATTTTTTGTTATTGTAGTTATTGTCATTGTAGCATCTTTCATATTGATAGGATGAAGGGTAATGGTTTTAAATTGGAAGGGGGTAGATTTAGATTGGATATTAGGAAGAAATTCTTCACTATGAGGATGGTGAGGCCCTTGCACAGGTAGCCCAAGGAGGTGGTAGCTGCCCCCTGGAAGTGTTCAAGGCCAGGTTGGGTGGGACCTTGAGCAACCTGGTCTAGTGCGAGGTGTCCCTGCCCATGGCAGGGGGTTGGAACTTGGTAATCATTAAGGTCCCTTCCAACCCAAACCATTCTATGATTCTATGAACAGGGTAGGGTCTATGTCAGTAGTAGAGAGAGGAAAGAAACCATGAAATCACCTCTATACTCTCACCAACCTGAGGACTGGGGGCCAGAACACACACTGGTAGTGGTTATGGTTTTGCTTCTTTGAGGTATCAGGTCCAGAAGGTTGAGGGGCACACTCCTTCCAGCCAGACTATCCAAGCTGTGGGTGAGGAGTGGGTTGGAAGGGTGCTTCATACAGGAATAAAGGTTGCAATTATTTTGTTCTTGTTGTGTCCCCTAAAGGAATGAGAAAAAAATTTCTCTTTTTTTTTTCACAGTTGGCTCTGTGAAAGTGATGATTTGATACATATGTTCTAACTGATCTCTTGGCAACGAAACACTACGCGTTAAAAAAGGTAGCATCCACCTACATAGAAATACATGTCATATAGGATTTTGGTTCATTTTCCACTACCTATGACAGAATACTCCCTGCATTCTATTTTTGCACAGAGGGAAGGGTGGTTTATGAATTAAGCTGGAGGAATTACTAAAACACGTGGTACTGTTCCCTTCCTTCATGAAGCAAGAAAGGATGTTTTGCTGCTAGAGCCCACAGTTTCCTGAGTCTACGAAAGGCCTCGTGCCCTTTGGTTTGCTTAACGGTGTCTTCTGGAGTGATAAAGCTCATGCTGTGGATCCTTGCTGGTTTGGTGGAGTTCTAGTCCTTGTCTTCAGGAGTCACTGGTTCACTCAGAGTATCACTCCTTCAATGGGCAGTTTGCATGCGTTGTTACCATTTATGACTGGGGCTTATATCCCTCTCCCTTCACACGTATCACTTGTAAAGGAGGTATGAGAGTACTTAGGGATACTGCTTTCCACTTTGACCTTTTAGTGGGAGACTAGTTTGAACATGAAGATCTCTGCTGCTTGGCTTGCTGCTTGCTAGTTTGGGGATTTCTGATCCCAGAGGCTGGGACACACCTGCAGACAGGAGACTGTGCTGCTAACCTGCAAAATGTAAAAACAGATTTTTATCTTGTAAAGTATTTTAGTCTTTGCAAATGTGAATGTAAAATAGATCTTTTGGTAATATTTTTGAAATGACTAACAAAAGCCCAACTGTCCATTTTGAAGGCCCATGAGGTAATGTGGTCAAGCAGGTAGCTACGAACTGATTTAAACTAAGATCTCCAGTCTGCTAAAATTAAACTTCAACAAATCTTACAGAAAAAGAACTGCAGCCATGGTTGCAAGACTCCTCTTGGACTCTTTAAGTCTTTCACTCCTCCATGTTTAACAACATAGTCATGATAAATGAGCCTTTGGGTCAACTTCTAGGCCTAACCTCCTTGGGAAGTTTTACTTCCAGACCAGAGACTGTCAGTTTAAATCAGGCACTTTGTTGTACTCAGGCATTGTCCCTTGCTGGCTGTTTGCATGACTTATGCTCTCATGATGCGTTACAAGCTTCAGTACTGAAAAACTTCTGTAAAAGGACAAGTAGAAGCTTTATATATTTCTAAAGCAGATAACCTTCATAAATAAGGGCACTGAGCATGCTGTTGCTAAATTACTTCTAAAATATGGTGAGATAGTTGGAATTAGGTTTCCCATGTGCTTGATCTGTGCCTGGCTCTTCATATGGGTTTATGGAGCATGAATAATGAAAGAGACTTTGTACACTAACATCTGGAAAGTCATAAAAGTATATTTATCACCACCCAAGACAACAAAGTGAAAAAATGCTCTAGACCTTGTGTGAGTAGCAATAGTATCTGAGGAGGTGAGTTTAATTGATAAAGATCTCCAGAGTATCTTCTGAGCAATGTCTCTTGTCAGATTATTAAAATTGCAATTATAATCAAGATAATTACTGTGGGGTCTCTTGTTCTGAAGGACTGGGTGAAACACAGGTCATTTTCTACTTGTCTTGGTCAGGACAGCCTCTCAACGGATGCAGGTGGGGTGTGGGGCAGGCCAGAGGTTTTACAATAGTTGCTTTGCTCATCATTTATAGGGAAAGAGATGGAAGTCTTTTAGCAGAGCACATTAATATGTAAGAACTGGAAAAAACCACCTTTATATAAAAAGTAGTCTCTAAGGAGTTGTGGATGGAATTGGAAATCGTCTACAGCACCAAGATCCCCATCCCTGAGATGATATGAATTACCATAGGTATTAAGAACAGTAAGTCTTCAAGTCACAGTTTTTTGAGCCAAATCTTGGTCCTCAGAATGACTCTCCGACACCCACTTTGCTTTGCAGTGAGATCCCCCATCTGTAATATCTCAGGGGATGTGCGGGAACAATCACCTACTGCATCACATCAGCCTTCATACTGCTGTGCTGGAGACCTGTCTGGGGATTTCTCCTGTTCCTATATATTCATTTCACTGCAATGTCAAATGGGCTTTTAAAAAAAGTTTGCTGGGAAATTGATTTGATTTAGAATTGAAGAGTTTGAAAATATTAACCATGTGTTAATTGCAAGGGGTTTACAGCAGTTTGCGTGAGTGGGGCTTTTTCTTTCGATGAATTTGAAGCAGTCTTCTGCTAAGAGTGAAGCTGATGAAATTATCTTTCCCAAAGGCTTTCACTTTCTCACATGTTGCATCAGTGAAATCGGTGTTACAGTAGAGTGCTCAGCTCTGGTGCTCCCAGAATGATGAAAAATAGTGAGACTGCAGAAAAGAACAATAACGATGAGTCAAGATATGGAGAAAATGCCTAAGAGTGGAGAAGCCATTGTTCAACCTGGTCAAAAGAAGGCCAAGAGATTCTGTGACTAATGGGTGTAAATGTTGTCACAAGGAGAAAATATTATGTGCTAATGGACTCCTTGGGCTTACAGAAAAGGGCAGAAAATTTATAGGAAGGGACATTGAGGGATCAGCCTCACTGGTTGGAATCGTCCCACCAGACCAGTGGGGTTGCTCATGTTTAAAGCTGAGGGTAATAAAAGTTCATCCCATGGTTAGCTAAGAGACAAAAGCAACAACAAAACAGTTTCTTGCCACCTTAAGCAAAGATGCACAAGCAACTGAATTTGTGTTTTCTTATATTTTAGACAAATAACTTATCTACTGCTTAAAATAGTCAATGAAAAGAATGTTTCTGTGGTTGGCATGCACAGCTGTTGGAAAATATTCCTTAGATTTGACATGTTAAAAATAAATCAATTGGATTTATGCTCCAGAATAACATTTTCTTCTGAAATCAGTCTGATTTAATTAAGTAAGTTCTATCAGCACACATGCAGCATCCCAACCTGGAAATCATTTAGTATAGATTGAAGGGACAGTTCTGGTTAACCTGGAATAAAAGTGTGGCATGTCATGTCCTGTGGTTTGGCTTGTTGGCTTGTTTTTTTGATTTTTGTTTTAATTAAAAAAAAAAAACCAACCAAGCCCCAACGCCACAACTTTATCTACATTTTGGTTTGTTACAGGTTCTCTTTTCTTTTTTTTTTTTCCCCCTTTTTTTTTCTCCTGTTTAGCCAGTGATCTCAAGAAGCAACTATTTAACAGCTCCAGACCTCCCTTTCCTGTTTTAGTCATGGAAAAAATAGCATCGTAGCAGATGAATATGAATATCAGCATTTTCTCTAAGACTTTTGCTGTCATTCAAGAGGAAAATATCACAATGTTGCTTTCCTGTTTCCTTTGGTCTGCCTCGGCTGCACTAGCCAGATTGTACTCTTTCCAGTGAGATTAAGTAACTGCATTTCTTTGGGGGGCAGAATACAGTATTCTCTAATAAAACACATCTGTTATAGCTGAAGGATCAGTCATGAGCTGACCTAAATGTGGGTTGGAAGTGCTCCTGAGGGGACACTTCTTTCTTTGGTCCTTTTGATCTTTTTTAAATCATTAGAAGTGGCAGCCCAGCTATATAAATAGTTCCCACTCCTAATTAACAGCTCTACCTTGCAGATGAAGGAGTATATAGACTTTGCTAAGTAAGTCTTAAGTGAGACTGTTTTGTGTTTACCTTTCATTAGGTCAGTGTCTCTTCCCTTCACAAGAAACTCTTTTCTTGGAGGGACCAGTCACAAGTAAATGTCAGGTAGCTTTTTAAAAAGCTCTCTTCATGCAGTTAAATTTAATTAACCCAAATCTGCTTTGAAAGAGTGTTTTCAGTGATTACTCCATAGCTTGGCAAGGTGTCCCCAGCAATAGGTCTCTCCCAGTAGTGTGACATTGCTGCATCCTATCAGATTTATATGCAACCTAGTTATATAGGTACTGGAAGAGGGAGAGAACAAAGTTGTTATGCTCAGCAAAACTGTCCAGAACTAGGAAACAAAAACTGAAATGATTGATTGTGTGAAGATTTCCACAAATGATACTAAAATTAAAACATTAAGCTAATGACTTTAAAGAAAATTGCATTGCCATGTGCAATTTATTCAGTAGAGAGAGAGCAAATGCAGTTTTACTAATAACACACACACAAAAAAAGACTGAAATCAAATTGAGCAAAGGAACCTTATTTCTTTCCTCCTCTCTCTGTCTCCCTCTCCCCGGAGCTTCAAAACTGAGTGGCTGTCAGAATTTTTCATCTGTTTGACCTGTCACAGGAGAGGTCAGTGCTGATCAGTGACTATACTTTTTAACAGACGGAGGGCTGTAATTGAGAATAATTCCTCTGCAATTTGGTAGGCAGGGGTTGTTTCAAACTGGCTTTCAAAGGCAGTGCCAGAATGGAAATGTTAGAAACTCTGTAAGTGAATCAGTTTTTGTTTGTGTGGCTGCAGTTTCTTTTTGGTTTTGTTTCTGGATTTTTATCCCTAATGAAACAACTACACAATGGAAGCACTCACATTTTAAACAGCAGTGTTTCATCCGGAAATTACTTGAAGTGCAATCAATTTTTACCACCTCTTGGGGTGCCCTGCAGCTAACAGGAGAAGGAGCCCAGAAATGCGATATTTGCTCTGAGTGACAAAATGCTGATTGTGGGGGCTCGGTTGCCCTGGGCTGGACATGTGGCACAGACAGCTGATGCACAAATGCCCAAGCAGCTGCTCTACCATGGGTTCGTGCTTGGCAAGAGGAGGCAGGGCTGCCAAAGGAGGAATTTTAAGGCTTCTCTGAACTAGCACTTGAAATAAGGGAGTCCGTCAGTTCAGCAGTGGGAGTCTTTGGTGAGAAGTAGGGAGCCCAGCTCAAGCTAGTCCTGGTGCTCCTCAAGATAAAAACGGTGTAAGCACCGCTGTTCTGTGTACGGGATGAAGGGAGCTGTGAGACTTTGTGGAAGGTTATGCTTCTGCACTGGCCTTTGTCCAAAGGTGAGTCAGTGGGCACAGATAGAAGCGCCCTAACCCAAGAATTATAAGATTTGCAAATAAAATGCACAGATCAGTGTTGAGTGCAATGTTCAAACACAACAGCTGTGCCAGAACTTCATAGTGGCTGATAAGAAGCCCAGGTTTCTGCTCGCTTGGGTTTCTCTGTGCTTCAGTCCAGCTCCTTGGGCAGAGCAGCCCTTGGCCAAGCGTAGCCTGTTTATGAGCCACTCCCGTGTCCCACAGCCATCATCTGCAACAGAGGGCACTCAGCTACAGTGGCCTCCTTGAATACTGATGTGGTTTTTATATAGCTTTTTAAATTATGAGGTTACAGTATCTTCAAGAGTTTTGAAGGACGCATTCTGCTGAACACCAATCCATGGCTTTCTCACTTTCTCAAAAAAAACCCCAAACAACTGCACCCAGTTTGTCCTTTAGTTAGAAATCTACAAAGCTTTGATGGGTATAAATGTTCCAGTTGCTCAACTGCCTCATCTTTAAAGTCCTTTCCTATTTTTTTACTCAAAGTACTGTAATATTAATTACATTTTTTGGGTTACCACAGCAGCTTAGTTCCTTGTGAGAATCCTGTTCAGAGTGGCCATAGATGCTGAGGTGTGTATTCATTAGACTGTCAGTTCAGATACAAAGGAATGTTAAAAAAGAATGGGGTTTGTCTGTCTTTAATCTTCCTCCCACTTTATTCAGCAAAATAAATTCCTTCCTTTGTCATGTTAACACTGTAGAGAAATTTTAAAAACTTAGATCATTTGAATACAACTAGTAGACTGCAAATTCTGCATAATAAATAGGTTTGTGCTGTGGTTACGTACCTGTACTGTACTTAGACTTGATTATGTAAATTAATATGTTCAGCTTGATTATGTAAACTGAGTCGATTTAGATCACAGCCTGGGCTGAGTACAATGACTATTTGGGGTTATTTGGCACGATACAGTATTATTCCCTTCCTCTCTGCTGGATATGACTGCATACTCCCAGCAGGCCAAAGCGCAATTAATTTAGAAACATGATCAAATTCTGCAATCATTACTGGATATTGTCCGCAGTCTCTAGAGACCACTGATAAGAACAACAATAGACTAAGACATGGTAGTCCTCTCATCCAAAGTCTAATTACAAAGTTATACGCTTTGGTTCTCAAAGGACAGCTTTTTAGCAGAACTTCAGCATCTTTGGGTTCTTTTTTTGCACTGTATCTATAATTTTATCCGTCTATCTATTTATCTTTCTTTCTTTCTTTCTTTTACAAAGCATGAGAAACAGGCTAATTGTATAACTTGAGTCCAGTGTGACGGTATTAAGGGCTTTATCATTGATGGATTGGATGTGTGATTGCTGTGAGTGTGTGAGTGACTGTGAAATCTTTTTTTATCATTTGCACACGGGCACAGAGAGGACAGGGCAGTGGTTGAGAACTCTCACCACTTCGTTCCTGGTGATCCCCTCAGGTCAGAAAAACATTTCTTTGACCTTGGCTTGGATTTACTCCCTTCCAGCAGACTCTAATTATGATAATTTTCTTTTTTTTATTGAATAATAATATTTTTTTAAAAAAACATCCAGAGCTTAAGGGCAAATACAGGCCAAAATGATCACATAGCTTGAATAGGAGAAGTTCTACTCTTAGAATTTGAGAAACTGTCTGAAATTGCAATTCAAATATCCACCTCCTCTGGAGTATTAAGTTTCAGACAGCCTTTATTTATGATAGCATTTGGTTAGTTTAATGATATGTTATTGATGCATGATAAAATTCTGGTTTCCTTCAGTACTAGTGTTTGGAATATAATATGCCATTTTAATCTCCAAATTACCAAGTATTAAATTATAACAAATTTCTTCCCTGTCTTCAGTACCACTAGGTATGCCACCATACCTCCAGATGGAGTAATGACCTGCAAAACAACAAGGGTACACTTGTCCCTGCTTTTTTAGACATCTATGATCTTGTGAAAAAAAACCAAAAAACCCTGGTTCCTATATGCAGAATTTAAATAGTTTTTTTTCTGGAATTCAGAGGTCTAATATGAATTAGTCCAATCACTGCAACAGAGGCATCTAACAAATATTTAACACTGTCTGACTTCAGCATCATCCACCAGAGTCCACAGACTGAACTCTGTTGCATATGAGTTTTACTGGGTGATTCCAGAAACTGGTTCTGTAGGAACAGGACAGCCTAGGAAGACTGAGCTCCCAACGAAGTATGTGAGATAGCTTTCTGTGCATTGGCATTGTGAACACATTCAGATATATATAGAGAAGAGAATATAACAGATTTTGAGTGTTTATCTGCGTATGAACAGTTACTTTACAGTACTATGTTTCAAGTTTTGAAATACACAATTTAAAAAAAAAAATGATTAATGGCAGTGAATGTAATTATGTGATTTTTTCTTTTCGCTGTGAAAGTAAAATTGATTTGCTTTTTAATTTTTTTTTTTTCTTGCTGTCTTTTCTCAAGGTTTTGGAAAGGATTAGGCAGAATCACTGTGCTGTGTAATGATGCATCCCAGCTAATTCTCTGTCCATTCATAGAAGAGAGTTCGGCTGGTAATGCAGACTGTTAGCAAACACTTTGATCAATGCAAATGTAGGAACAATTCGGCTACCTGAAATGCATAATAGATGGAATGGAGCAGAGCTTTACTTGACACAAATGACAATTAGTTAAATTTTTCAATTATGGTATTTAAAAACAAAACAAATTTTGAAACATTTTGTTTTGTCATTTTTCTGAAATAAAATATTTTCCATTTTTTACAATGATTCTTTCAAACCATTTCCTTAAAAGTTACTTAATTTTTTTGAATTCCAAATGGAGGTGTAGCATTTTAATTTTGTCAGAGTAAACTTTTTTACCATTTATGATCTTTCAAAAAAATTTAATAATTTTTAAAATTTTCACTAATTTTAATATTTTTTCCTGAATTTTCTAAAATCTGAATATCTGTCTTGTTTTTCCGTCTCATTTCTAATGTGCAAGATCTTATTTTGTATGCATGGAAGGGATATTCATTCTAATTAAGTTTCTCTCAATGGCTTTATGAGAGAAAATTTTCCTTCTAGGGTATCTGTAAACACAAACCCTGTGAAATCTGGTTCTGAGGTCCTGCTGTCATGCCAAAAACACTGGTGAATATAGAACATACAATTTAGTTCATTGATACCTCCAGAGAGACAAATGTGGGGTCTCGAATCATCCCTGGGATTTTGTATTGCAACTTTAGCTAAGGGTTTATTACTTGTTCTAAGTATTTATATTCGTGAAGGTGAACACAGAAGTTTTATTTATAGTTTCATTGTGTTTATGCAAAGTGCTAAGGGGCAGTGACAAAGGACACAGATGAAAATAATTTCTGTTCATCTTCATAAAAATCTTGACCCCTGTGGACATACTACTGATCTGGGTTTTGTGGAGGGGTTGATTTGATTATTCTGTTTTCCCTTACCCCAAAACTGAGGCATTAGTAAGAAGTGACAGCTTCCTTTCCTATGAGGTTATATCTTAAAAGCGCTCTGGTTAATATTCCAGGAAGAAAGATAAAACCCAAAAAAGTCTTTTGTGGGTTTTTATAGACATAAATTTTAGGAGAAAATTTGCTGAAGTCCAACTGCCACTCAACTGGCTTACAAGTTAAGCTGGAAAAGAACTCAAGATACCACTCGAGCCATAAATGTAGTCACTCCTGTGGTGTTATTAAAAAAGTCTCCTCCTAAAGAAATCCATTGATGCACTATATTCTAATTTACAGTTCTGTGACTTACATTTGTAACTATCAGCACCAGCTGCCAACACAGTCAAATAAATTCCAGCAATTCAGGATACTCTGATTTATGATAAGATCCCTTAGAAGGATGCTTGGGAAAAGAGATACTGAAAAAAAATAATGTTATTGTATATTGCAAAATGATCTTGTGTTCATTCCGTTTCCAAATAAGATTACCAAATAGGCAGTAAAATTATGTCAAGATCATCTGCATTAAAATGTCTATTAAAAGTTAAAGGTGCCAAAGTACCTTCTGTAATTTTTCCCTGCTGTTTGTAATAGCACCCTGTGAGGCTTGAAATTGGAATTGGATTGTCATCTGAAATGTTACTGTCTTCTCGTCGTCGTGCTTATGAATACTGTTGCTGAGAAATGTGTTGAAAAAGATGTATTGCATTAAAATCTGCTGCTTTACAATACCAAAGGCAGTGGTAGCTCCTGTGTCTCCTCCTGTTGCGATTCGTTACGATGGTGTTCACAGAATGGATCTGTCGCTGATCTCTCTGATGCATACACCAAGAAACCTTTACAACCTGTCTTTTACAGCTAAATCACTGATCTCTAGTTTTTGTGAATACAGTCATAAAAGTGTCTCCTATGTGTCTGAGGGGAAAGCAGTGGTCTGGGGCAGGTTAGCTGAGCAGAAGGAAGGTTAGGTGACCAGAGCAATGCACTGAGGAGCAGAACACTCTGTAATACACAGCAAGGAACAGGAGTTAGAGGTACCTTGTACTGCACTCTAAAGAGTTTCTTCCTTCATTTCTTCTAATTACGGTACTTGTAGGGGTGAGATGCGCTGCAAGGGTTTATGCATGTAAAGGTGGAAACCAAGTGAACAGGTATGTTCCAGTGTGACCATTGGTCATGGTTGTCGGTGGCCAGCATAGTGTGCCATACAAGTAGGTCCGTGTTCTAAATGTGTTCATTTTGGAATGGGTTGCTGTGGTGATACTGATTGAAGCCAGAGCTGGTTGTATCCTCTGCTTCCCGCTCCATAACCCCAAACAACAATCTGTTCTCATGATGCTAGTTTGAAATGATTTAAAGGATGTTATTTTAGACTTCAAAGGGGTTGCTCCATTTTTGCTCATTCTGATTCATCATTTCCAGTTTAAATCTGTTCTCTGATGGCTTGCTTTCATGAGACAGACTCAGACCATTCTGAAATTATGATTATTGAAAGAATATGAATCTGTTGTGCATTTAACATGGGCAAAATTTTATCTTTCCCCTTATTTACTGCTGCAGGGTAGTTTCATATATTTCCCCTAGTCATATCCATCATATTATAGCGCAGGAGTTTTACTTGCCTTTTCCACACTTTATGCAAACAGGTTGCTATACTTGTATATGGGATTAAAGACTCTGTGTGTGGGAAAGGCTTTACAGGAGGGCTCTGATTCTGACTGAGAGCTGTCTGCTGCTGTTGCTATCAACAGTGAATAATAGCTATGTTACGGTCTAATTCTGCAGAAATTGAGAGAAACACTTGGGTGGTGTAAGTAGTGGTAACCCCAATGTTTACCACCTCTGACTCCTTGGTCACTAGATTCATGCCAGTAACTTATTGGAGACCAAACCTGTATCAGAGAGGTTACTCATGTGGGAGCATTTGCAGGATCGGATTTTGTGTTTGTGCTCTGAAGTAATAAATCTCCTAGGGAAGACTGTCATTTTTACATGACATTTTAGACATAAAATCTGTTTGATGTTTAGGTTAGAAAATTTGATTAAAAATCAGGAATTAAAAATTTTAGTGCCTCATAATTTGATGGTACCTGTCAACTTCGAGCCCAGGCTATGCATTTCAAATTCATGGATGTTTACTTGAAAATAAATGACAAAATTATGTAGTGTGGGCGGGTTTTTTTCACTTTAGAATGTAGCTTTTATATCCCTTTATGGAATATTTTTGCCAGCTCCTGATAACCATCAAAATTGGATTTCTGTGTAATTGGTTTAACTGAAAAATAATATGCTAAGATAGAGATGTGAAGTTGTGGCTTTCCATGGTAATACCTTAGTTATATCGCTTTGGGTTATTCCTGCTATTTACAGAGTGCTTCAAAACCACCTAACAGACTCTGACTTCTAAACTTATTTTTTCTCTTTATGCTACACACATTAAAAGCATTTAAATTCCATTTAGTGCTATGTAAGCTAACACCAATATTTAGTGTTTTGTAGAAGACAGCTGTAAGGCTACTTATTTTCCTCTTTAAAGTCTTTTACAGTTCCTTTACCTGTATAGTCTTCAAATACTTTCCCCGTCTACATCACCAGTGAAATACTTCTGCTACTACTCTGACCATTTTAAGCTCACCTGGGATGTTTTCCCTTTTATCAATTCATTTTCCAAGGAAACTTGTTCGTTTTCTACTACACTTCATGAGAGATTGCTGAAATTACTGACCAGAAATAAAACCTGATAGATTTTAGTGTGTTTAATGACACTAGAATGTCCCTGCCATCCATCATTAGCCACGCTGATCGTGATATCGTACAACAAATGATGTCACGGCAGGGTCCAGGTGGAGTAATTTCAGCTGCAAAACTGCCCTTGAGCTTGCCTGAGGACAAGGTAGTTGTCCTAGTCTTCGTGCATTAAAGCTGGGGAAGGAGTAGGGCCTTTTCCCCAAAAACAAAATCATGTGAAAATGCATCTCGGGGCAGAGAGCAGCCTCAGCTGGGAACTGCTGCCATCCTCATAGGGGAAATCATAAACACAACGGCTCTTCCAGTGCAAATCACAGCAAGGTGCCCTTAAATAACTGAAGATGGTCAAGGAGGAGTGTTTTCCTTCACACTGAGATAAAACTGGTTGTTCCACATGCCCAGTCAGTGTGTCTCTGAAGGGAGGTATCTTGCAGCTGGCCAGTAACTTCCCAAACGCTGCCTGAGCAGGGCTGTTACCCCAAGGGAGCAGCTGCTGCAGTGACACAGGGAAAAGAGAAGCCCGTAAAACAAAAAGGTTCGGCTGAATGTGTGACTTCCCAAATACCAGTATTTTAAAAGTTCCTTTATAAATACACTTTTAAGCAGTGTACCCTAGTGCTTGCAAAGACAATTTGCAAACTGGGAGAAATTCTTATACGTCAAATCAGCCTCTGCTGGAATTTGAGGTACTTGTGATTCGTTCTCAAGTCAAATGATAGAGAAGAAATGAGGAATGGAGAGAATGTGTCCTTAACATAGACAGCCCAAAAGCTCTGGTGTCCTTTCATGATGATTCCCGCTGCAGGTGTGAGGCAGACAGTTGTAATTTTTTTTTTTTACTTTTTTAAAAACAGCCCCTGTCCAAATTACTTATATGCACCATTTCCCTTCACCATGCCTTAACTGGTGTAATAATATTCTCTATCTTTAATTAAAAATTAGAATTAATCTTTTTGAATTAAGCTTTTTAACTGATAACAGTGTAACACAACTGCAGTTAGGCTGCTGCTGCTTTTAGCTCATGCTTGTTTTAAAAAGGGTTTGTTACAGAGTGACTTAATTTATATGTGAGTGCATACTCTATCAAGAAGGGCCTGGTAATTTGATTCGGTCACTGCATTTCTGGTATGACCCATTTTATCACCTCTGTAAATTCTACTGAAAGGCATTGCGTTGGTCGTATACCTATATTTATTGTGAGTACAATATACATTGTGGCATTGCTCTCTAAACCGCTGGATAAGAGCGATTAAATTGTACCCTGAAAACAGGCCAAATAGTGTTAAACAACATGAATATACCTCATCTCCCAAATCTGAGAGCAGTTGCTGTCCTGCTGTCTTACACGCTCTTGGCATAATATGAGTAATCTTTCTGGCTTTTCAGCCTATTTTTAGTGTGTTGTTTGTTTTGCATTTATCTACATAACAACTGTGGGAGATTATATAGAAGAGAGAAATGGAGTGCCTTGACCTACATTAACTCGAAGCTGGGTAGCAGCAGCATTTTGGATTTGATCTGACAACACCTGGTTAAATTGATGCATTATCTGTCCTAGCTGTTACTTTTTGAGATGATGCTCTGTGCTCTTCCCTGTATGTCTATACTCTTCCCAACCTCAGTTGCTCGAAGCTTGTTTATTTTCTATGGGAGATAGTGGATGGCTCTTCAGGCCCTTGAGCCTTCCTCAAGCGATGTAGAAAGGGATTCTGGCTGATGGCAGGCAGAAATAACGTCCTTTCTCAAGTAGAAGTGCCACCTATTTGAAAGCTTCTTTTATTTTGCATGAACTGTGCCTGAGTTTTAGGCAAAGTGGGCTGAGAAGAGCTGCATAGCTCTGGCTTAGGCCCTCATGCTTGCAGCAGTGATCCCTCAAACTGCATAGGCAAGAGGATGGATGCACAACTCCCTCCAGATACTTCCTGGATTGTTAAACCTTTCTGATAAGGGTTGCTTGCTAACCCTTTTTCAATCAGCTATTAAGCCACCTTTATCTTTGGTCACATTATTTACTCATAAGATGCTTTGGAGAGCTAAGGATGTCCATATTGGCTCTGGGAGAACCTTAGCAGAATGAAGCTTACCACTAGTTCTATTGCCAGAGAAAGGAGAAATTAGCTTCACTGTTTATATGCTGTGTGGGCTGTGGGCCCAGCCATGGGTGAGGCGTAGGCAGACAGCTGAGAGTTACAGGGATGGATTGTGTAGATGGCTTCTTTCAATAAGAGATAAACTGCAGGTTTCCAGGTCTGATGAGTGACCACATTCTGAGCACAACTCTTTGAGAAGGAAGCTCAGCATTTCTTCTGCAAGTGCTTAAATTGACAGTGTGTCAATCTTAATCTTGGCCTAGTTTAGCTTTATTTGCCTTAACCACATTTGATCTGTGTGAATGGGCTGTTTATTGCTCTTAGAAAAGACAAGGGTAGTATTTGCCTTGTGTTGGCATATCCATGTACCTTTGACTTTTAAGATGTTCGTAGTTTGTTTTATAAAGCATCTGTCTATGCTACTGGCACTCCTGTAAATGTAAACACTACACAGTGCATCATACCAGATCAACACCCTCCTACACAGTATAAAATACTGCTCCATCTTAACAAACAACTCTCCTCCTCATTTCACAGCCTTCACCTAAAACTACAACAACAGATCAGCCATATAGCATGTCTTAAAAGTCAATTGACGTGAAGCAAGGGATTGGAGGGAGGAGCGGGTTTCAGCATTCACTCCTTTACTGCAGACCTCCATGAATGCTCTTGAACTTTCTTCACCCTCCAGAAAAAAGCCTCTTCCAGCCCCTCTTCTTCCTCCGTGTCTCTGTTATGAGTTTCATTGCCTGCTCTTTTATTCCAGATGAATGCCGCCTCCTCAGCTCTTTGTGTGTTTCTCCTCTTTCTACTTGTGTGACAGCTTCTAGCTCCTTTGAACACCTGTCTTTGTAAATCCTCCTTTTCCCTACAAAACTCTTCTTCCACAGATGTTCTGTTCCTATCTATTGCTCATCATTCTGTACTTCTCTCCACATATTTATTTTTGCGCTTTACCCTTTTAAGTGTCTCTAATCTGTGCAGTGAAAAAAATCCAGTGCTGCTCTTCGTGTGGATGATTGTGAGGAGGAATGTAAGGAGAGATGGGATGACACCTTTGGGGATCCTCACAACCAGATTTGACCTGCTGACCTTTTGCTGGTCACTTGGACCTCTCCTGGGTTGATAGCATCAGCACAGACCTAGTTAAATCCATTTCCCATAGTACAGGTTCTGTTTTCTTAGCTATGTCTTGGTTGCGGCTCTTCTGGATGGCTACATTTCCAACTAGCCAAGACCTTTGTCTGAATACAAATTACAGCATGTGTCTGTGTTATATATATACACACATTCTCCCCACGGCACGTTCCCCATCGCTTGCCCACAAACCCACATTTTGCTATATGGCCTTAGGATGCTCCCACTGCCTTCCCAGATATTTCTTCTTTTCTGAGATGCACCAAAAGCATGCTCATGCTGCTGATCATCAAGTGGCTGTCTGAGCCTTGGGTTTTCAGTGTAAGTCAGCATTATTTTCTGTTCAGCTATTGTGCTTTGGGCAATTTCTTGTGCTTTTGTTCATTCTAGGTTGGCTTTGTCAAAGTTCATCTTTGGGTTCTCTAAAAATTTATGTCACAAACTAGTCTTCATGTCTTCAAGATAGGCTGCCCAGACTGCCTATGAATACAGTAATCACTGTCCTGGCCAGGCATGTATTGTATTTAAATGGTTGTGTAAGTGCTAGCAGCTTAAGGCTATGCTTGCTGTTCCATCTCCTTGAAAGATTTGTTACTGACAATATCAGCCACATTCGAACTTTTAATGAGAATGTACAGTGTGGATTTTTTCACCCTGCAAATTTTCAGCCCAATGTTCCTTACCATATTATCCTCAGTGCAGCCTATGAAAGGGTTTCTGTATATTAAATCCAGTCCCCCGATCTGAGCTATGCTGTGTAATTTCACTAATGTTACAGTCAGATTCTCTAATGTACACTTAAGGTGATTAGAAATAGTTTAGTGTTCTTTCTCTGTCTCTTACCCTCTTTATTTTTTCTATCACTGTTACCCAAAGGAATTAAGAATAGAAACTGTATGGAAACACTTCTCTTGTTACATCATTGCCTCACATCTTCAAATTCCCTCTATAATGTATTCAATACTCTGTAATTATTCCCACCGTAACAGTAGGAACACACTTTTGGTAATCCCAGTGCTCCCTTTCACCACTAAAGTAACATTAGTTTTGTATTTAATATGACAGTATATCTGAGTTTAGTGGATCTCACAGTTTTACAGCACTGGCATTCAGTGTACTGAGATTATCCATTTTCAACTGCTGCATATTAATGTTGGCTTTGTGTGTATGAACTTTTGTTTTATGAACATGCTGCAATGCACTGTGCTGGAATTTGTAGATAGGCATAACATAGCATTTTGGCTATGCAAGATAAAATTTGAGAGCGTAGTAATAGCACAGCTTTCTGACAAGTGTAAATGCTGCTTGGAGGGAGCACAGCAGAAAAGCTGAGGAGACAACCGGCAAGATTCCTCCCAACTGTTCGGGAAGGTCGGCAAGAGAAATCTTAATCCTTGTGTCACACGCTGGCATTCTAGTTAAAATAATTGCTAAGTGTGCATATATCTGCCCAGACTCCTATTCAGGCTGTGTTTTAAAAGTACTGGTAAATATTTAACCTGCATCCAATGGAATAACAATTATCCTGTGATATCACTGTTCAGAGCGGTGTTATAAATCTTTCTCCATTTCAGCAGCAGCCTAGTGGAGTCCAGTCTATGTGAGGGATGCATGGGAATCATTAGACAGCAGGATGAAAAAGGAATAAATGTGCCTGGGGTTTCACTTTCAGCTCTATACATGGCGAGGCTTCTTCACCATTTGTTTTCTCAGAAAGCTCCTTCCCGGTCTTTGACATGCTGTAAACACTGCGGAACACTGAGAACTCAAAGCTTGTCCAGGAATTTGACTAGTAGGGTAAATGAAGACCTCCTGGATTCCATTAATTCCTGAAAATTGCATTGCTCTTTTTGCTAAGCCTGCTGAACATTGCATATTAAATCTGATATCCAGGCTGAATTAGAAGTTTCAGAGTTACATTCTATTTTATCTATATTCCTCATCCTGCACCATAATTACCATATCCTTCCTTGCTTCCCACCCAAGAGTATACACAGTGGTGTTTGGTCACAGAATCACAGAATTGTAGGGGTTGGAAGGGTCCTTGTGCTGAACATTCACAGCCACCCTTAGTGAGGTTTGCTACATCCTGGAATAGTTATGTTCACCCTAGAACTGGCTGCACATTAGCTGAGGTTATCAGGATTCTTCTGTGCACAGTGTGCAGAGTAGCTGAAATTAAAGGCACTATGAGATGTAATATGCTAGTCAGAAATCTAAGCATGCCCATATAATTGATATGATTTTATTTTTCAATTCATTTATAGTGTTCACTCTTGCTATCTTTACTCCACCTGTATTCCTTACTAATAGCTCTTTTGGGGCTCTGCTGCTGGGAAAAAACACCCAACAGGATAAAAAAGCAAAATCCATGCCATCATCTACCTCATAGTGATGCTGGCTCAATGACCAGCCTAATGGCACGCACTAGGCATG
The DNA here is from genome assembly GCA_020800305.1 of Porphyrio hochstetteri. Classification (NCBI taxonomy): domain Eukaryota; kingdom Metazoa; phylum Chordata; class Aves; order Gruiformes; family Rallidae; genus Porphyrio; species Porphyrio hochstetteri. Next base: position 9,162,134 of record CM036916.1, on the reverse strand, counting down.
TTCCCTACTTTTCTTGTAGAGAAATGGTCTTTGACATTTCTAAAGGTTTTCAACCACTTTTCCCACTCAGGTGAATTGCATTGCTTTGGGGCGAAAATAAACCATTGAAAAAATAAATTGTAAAATTTGATTGACAGAGCTCCCCTTCACAATCCCCATGTTTGCAACTCCTCCTCCGCAGGAAGCAATTGTAAAGAACAATCTCTACCTGGCACTTAAAGACCTAGAAGCTATGTTTTCACCCTGACTGCAATTTCCAATCCAGGTTGCTTTGTGGGATCTTCAAATCACATTGTGAAGGTACAGATCACATTGGCTAACCTCAAGGATGTTCAGCTGCCACAACAGTTGATTTAACAACATTTTTCAAACATTTCTGTGATGCTAGCCTTCTGCTTAGAGAGAGAATGACATCTGTTCCTTATGAAGTCTGTGCATTCCCTTTCTGTGTAAAGGTAGGACCTCACATCAGCATGGACAATAGATTAAGCTGTTTTTCATATAACGCCAACAGGACCTTGTCACTGTTGAGGTCACGTGCACAGTTTCGCCGGGTGTTTCAGAACCTCCTGGCACATAGTTACAAGCACTATTTGAGGGCTTGATGTCTGTTAAATCTTGCTTGATGAATCCCAACGTGTCAAGATGGTTTTTCTAGTTTGATTTCTGCAGGGCTTTTGGTGCTCTTCCTTGGGAGCTTTGAAACAGCATTTGCTTTTTCTCTTTTTTAAAGGAATGAGGGAACATAACTGTTCAAACTCAAGTGTTTTCTTAGAGAACAGTATCAATTGTTAAAGAAGCACCCTCTGACCTTTAAGCTTCAAATGACTTTGTGTCCAATTCTACTGGCAAGCTGAAGATTACAGAAGTTGAACACAAATACTTTTTTCACCTGGGAACAGAATAATGGGTGCAATTATTTTGTTTTATTTTTCCTTGTTATTCTTGCTTTTTTAACTGAACAGTCAGTGGTTACCACTGCTACTAAAAGAATGTGCTTTATTGGAAAAATAATTTGGGGCTGCAAGACATTCCAAGTGATACGATGAGCACAGTGATCGTGTATAACTCATTAGAAGACAGACAAGAGTATGTCCCTTTGTTTTGAATGTGGAGAAATGTTGCTGGATTAATGAGTGGCATTGGAATAGATCTGAAGCAGAAAATAGGTGGGTTTGGAACCATATGCTTGGAAAACATTTTATGCTTGGAATTGTGTTAGAGTGAATCTACCCATTGGACAGCGACTGAAAGGTCTCTCTCTGGGTATCTGAGAAACATCAGTTGCTCATCAGTCCTTGTATGTTTTTTGGAGTGAAGTTCATGGGTTGTGAAAGTTCTTAAGGTTTGGTGTTGTCCAAGGAGTTTTAAAAAGATACTTTGAAACATCTAACTCAAAGGCAAAGGAGTAATTTCCCAATGCATATAAATAGCTGTAAACATTAATTTTTTAAGACTCTTAGCAGTAAGGTCAAACAGGGTTTCTTACTCACTGTTTTGATGGTCCTCTAAGTTGTCAGTTCTGAAAAAGGAGGAAGGCAGTTGGAAATGAGAGGAAACAAAAAGCAGATCTTGTCTAAGCTCACAGACATTAAAATGAAAGGCACACATCTTGCAAGGGAAAGCAGAGCTCTGCCTTTGCCTCGCAGGCTGCCAAGGTAAGTTGGGAGCAAACATCACTAAAGAATGTTTATTCACCGCTGAGTTGCAGGTAGCTCTCTGGAGGACTTTCTGTACAAGGTGTAAAAATTCAAGCAATATGACCTTCCCTGAGACATCTTCACAGAGTACTCACCAGTGTAAGCCTCTAAAGGCAAAATAAATAAATTAAAGGAATTCCCTAACATAAGCATATCTATACCTGCTAAATCACCCACTAATTCCCTCCAGGGCATAAGTGTTGGTGTGCATTATCATGCCTATAAAACAGGAGTATCTGAGGCCTTTGATGGCTTCTTCTTAAATTAAAACTAGTTGAGTCACACCACCATGTGTGTTTATAAAGATCTTTTATGCGTATCTGCACATATATTGAATGTTTAATACTTGCAGTGGCTGTTCAGCATCAAAAGGGTGCATATTCAAGTTTTTTTGCAATTTCTTTGTGTTAAATGGATACTTGTGGCCCGCTCTAGGAGAAGTCAGGAAATCCAGGATGGAAAATCATTGTTAGTGTTTATCGCAGAAAAGTTTGAAGATAAAACAGAGTTCACTGCTCTGAGTTTTCATAACTCCTTTCATGTATGCACATAACTGCAGTAACAGCCACGTGGTGTTGCTCTGATGGTGGTCCCTGTTTTGAAGTAAATAGAGGAGCTCTGTGTTCATAAACTCACAAGCTGTTATCTGCACTTGCTAATGTCTCATTTCTGTGGCTTATGGGACTGGATCAGGGTTGTAAGTGAACTGGATTTGGGTCCTATACAAATCCATGGAGCAGGCTGCAAGTATGAGTGTCTTCACTTTGTGTCCCTTCATAGGGAGCCCACTGTCCTTTGGAGTTCCTATAGAGACCTGTGTTGTGCCTGAAGGCAGACAGAAGCAATCAGTCGAGCCAGAGGCAGTTTCAGTAGGTCTACACAGGACATGCCTGAGGCTCTCCAGCCCCTCAGGACACAGGGAGCAAAAGAGGTCCTGCCCAGAGAAGCAGAACAAAACTTAGCAAAGCAGTTGCTCAAACATGTGCTGAGGATCAAATAGTTTAAAGTTGTTTGGTTCCCCCTGCCAGAAAGGGGCTAGGTTTGAAATATTACTTCGTGTGAAAAACAAAACAAAAATTTTACAAAACTTTTCTTTGGAGTAGAGAGAGTTGTGAGTTATGGGCGGCATTTCCACATGCACATCACAGCGAGAGAAGCAGCATCTGAGCACTCTTGAAAATCTGGCTCTTAGTCTTGTTTTCAAGTGTTTTCCAGAGCTGTGGAAATTGTTGGTTGAAAGGTATCTGAATCTCTTAAATCACAGCCTAGAGAAAGAAAAGGTATTAGCTAGACAATCTTCCATCCCATTCTTCAGACAGTGTCTGGCATACGGAACCAACCCAAACTCTAAGAGGACTGCATGACTTCTGTCCGTTGTCAACAAAATGGCAATTAGATTTCTCCTCATTAGTGGGATGATATTATCTCCATTTTAGTTTGTACTTCCCATTGACCGGTTTCATTCTTATCTTTGTATGTAGATTGCAAACTCTAAAAGCAGGAATTATGTTTTTCTGTCACTTGGTGCCTGGCTCGATGGTTTCTGCCGCAGCAGGGGGATGGCAGGGGTAGAACATCAATGAGCAGGACTTTGAATGTAGGATGGCAACAGACTGTGTTTTCTTCTGACCTGCACTAGCTGGTGTCCCACCAGATGAAGGGCTGACAGCCACTTACAGGTTTCCCAGAAACACCGACTCTCTTGCATTTATATTTTCTGACATATTTAAGGGTTGAAGTCCATGTAAGAGAGCACAAGAGGTTACATAAACCATCTTTTCCTTCCCTAACAAATACAACACAATCAGACAACTCCATTAAAAACAAGCGTAGTTAAAAAAAAAAGAAAGAAAAAAAGAAAAGAAAAGAAAAAAAAGGACTTGCATTGTGCCTGTGTGTAACAAGTCCCAGCCTAGAGCAATTTCATATAGTTTAATTATAATTGTTGCAAACTGGGACTTGTGCTGGTAGCAATGGTACAGCCGTAGCTGTGGAAGAGAAGCACAAACAGTTTCATTGATGTAAATAAGAGCAGTTGAATTAATGGAGCAAGGTTCGAGTAGACTCCTTTTACCAAGTCTTTACTTTTGATTACTGAAAACCACCAAAGTACAGATGGGATACAATCTATGTGGCTGAAAGCACCTGTATCCTAAATAATTAACGTGACATTTACAAGACTGTTTGCTTACTCTTTTCCTCTTTTTTCTTTTTCTTTTTCTTTTTTTTTTTTTGACCAATTACTTCCAATAATGATAGCAAGTAGGTTTCTACTCCTGACTGAGTTAGTGATTATAATGTCAAAGGGGCTTGTATAATGTCTTCTGTGTCCTAATAAACCTGTCAGCTGAGGTTACGTTGCTTTCTAATTTTCACCAGTGTAACATGCCACTGCACAGCCAGGGAGAAATGGCAGGCTGGCAAGCACACAGCCCACTCTTGGGTGTATTTTCTTATAAGAGTGTGTCCTGATCAAAACAAACAAAATGGTTAAGCTTTAAGTTTACAGATTAATTCTACACTTTAAACACCAGTCTGCTGCTACCTTTTTGTGTGCTTAGTTTTGAGTCTTTGATCTGTATTGTCAGCCTTTTGCATCTTTTTTCTTAGTTTCCCTGGCAGTGCCTCATTTTAACATGCAGAATATAAATTCCACTTGCAGCAGGGTGCAACAATTAATAATCAATGATAATAGCAGCTAGGAAATCCTAATGAATTACTAAGGAGTACATATATCTTGATTTGTGCCTCTGTGTATGTGTGATGTTTTAAAGCAAGCTAAAGCAAGAGGTTGTGGGAGGAGAATCCATAGCTCTGCAGATGGCTGGAAAGAAAAGCATCTCATTAGTTAGGTGGGTGCAGTGGGAACATTAGATTAATGGCTGCACTGTGTGATTTCAGTCCCTTATATTTTCTGTACAGAATGATTTGCTTATATGTAAGTAAGAGCTTGCAAAATGGTCTGTAGAGACAGTGCATTCAGATAATTGTGGTTTCTACCAGGCAACTCTCCCTTTTACTGATATTTCCAGATCAGTTGGACTGTTCAAGGGGAATCCTAGGCAACTGTTTTCCAGGTTTCCTGTACTGGTGCAACAGTTGCATTCCTCAGGTTTGTGGGTTTTAGAAGCATCTTCAAAGGGGAAAAGCTGTTCTCAGGTTTGCTTGGCTCTTCTTGTGGAGAATACAGCCAAGCTACAGCAGCCTTCTTCCTCAGCCATGAGCTGCTGCACACTGAGAACAACTGACCTCTTCTGTGTGTCTGTGGGTCCCATCTTCAGTATTTTCTATGACCTAGGCCTGTGGTAGCAAAACCTTGCTGAGAGCCCTTGTGGGGGATAAACTAAGCTGCCTTGGAGACCCCTCAAAACTGTTTAATAAGAGGAGAAGCCATATTTTTGGTTTGAACAGTGGGTAGCGCCGTGCACTCTTGGGCTGTCAGTAGGGTGTTGGGAGGCTTCATACAGAAAGTGCTAGCAAGGGTAAAGTCACCTGTCTCAAACATGGACTGTGCAACAGATTCACCCCGAAGCTCCCAAGTTCCAGCCTCTTCTTCAGACAGCTGGTTTCACCTGAGTTTGACCTGTTTTCCCTACTGTAAATGAAGCAGAATATGCACATGGTATTATCACATTCATTGGCTGGAAAAGAGTAATTCTTCTAAATGAAAAAGCAAACAACTGTTGCATGCTGTTTTCCCCACTCAAAAAGGAACACAAAATATTTGCTGTGCTATCTAGTGCACAATCAAAAGTAATGTAAACACAGTGATAAGAGAGTGCTGAGTCCAGGCCAGCAGCTGAGCAGTTCCCAGTCCAGTCAATACACTGCTGCTCAGGACATCTGTCTACGTCCTTTTTTGCTAGCTTCCTTCCATCATCAGGAATCACACCCTTTTCTTCCTCCCTCTCTTCCTCCCTAAATTCGTTGGTCTCTCTCTTTCCACAAGCACAATCGCTGTTGTTCTGTGGCATGTTTTCCCTCCTGCTATTGCCACTTACAGGTTTCTTTTTGTCTCCCCAAGAGGGATCACCTTGCCTGAGGGTGTCTCATCTCCCCAGCACCAAGGAGAGAGGAACAGGTCTGCTCCATGCTCCGCAACATGCATCATTTCCAAGTTAGGATTTATTCAGCAATGGTGCCTATAGCAGGGAAGGTGCACCTCCTGAATCCATGACTAAGGCTGGAATGACCTGGTCCAGCACACTAGATGTGCATTCAGCCTGCAAAGGGGCTGCATTCTGCACCTCAGTTATGTGTGACAAATGTGAGAATTTTTTTCTCCTCATTACATTTTCAAATTTGCACTGTGCAGTGCTAATCAATTATTAAAAGTAGCTCAAAATCTTCTCAAGACATATGGGGATTATTGGCATCTGTGTGTTTAAGTAAGCAGGTATTTTACAGCTTGAAAATAGCATATGCCTAAGGTTTTAATGTAACAATTTAGTTTTGAAGAGTTGCAGCAGCAACACAAGTGTCTGTAACTCACCTACCATATGCTGTGGTGTGAGGGGACAGCAACAAACACTTATGTTACATATCCTGTTTCTTTGCTGGGGCTGCCTAAAATGCATATTGAAATGTGTTTGGGTTTCTTAAATGGAAAATAACATCCCTTTAAAAATATTTTAATAAAAATCAGCATTTTAGTGAGCAGAGTTTCATTTAGAAATGCAAATTACCACATTGTGTACTTTACAGCGTGGGTTTATGTTCAAAAGCATTGAATCCGCTGCATGCCACCAGACTTTTGTAGCTTGGTCACTTAAGCACTACTGGCAATTCCATCTGGAAGCCATTATTCCAGTTTCCATGTTTTCGAGGTTTGCAAGTTTGCATACATCCATCATGATTTAAAGCATTTGTCCTTTATTTAGTTAACAAGAAGGCACAGCTGTTTGCTTGCTTCTCCCACCAATCTCTTGCAGCATAGCTGTCTCAGAGGACTAAACTTACCTTGAGTTTCTCTACTCATGTAATTCACCGTATGTTTTGGGGAGGCATTTTCCTAAACATTTCTGGTCTGCATCTCTCTCCTAATTAAGGGTATACCCCTTAAATAAGGTCTGCACCAACAAGCATTTAGGTTTTAATTTTATGTGAACTTACCTAGTTGATTAAAATGTCGAAGGCAAATTTTTCTGCCTTAGCCATGGAGCCTGACTTTAAGGTATAAATGATGCCATTTGTATTTTGGTAATTTTTTTTTGTGATTCATTCTTTCCAAGTAATTTGTAAGAGAATCTTAAGGGCATTGGCCAAAATACATAGCTTAGCTGTGACTATAATCTTCCCCTTAGAAGAATGCTGGCTGACAAGGCTGCTAATGTGTCACCTTCTGATAATCTGATAATTATAAATGATGCAAATGCGAGCGTGGGGTAGTTGAGCAGCAGCACACAACAGGCATTGCCTGCCTGATGATTACAGCGCAAAAGGGCGGGGGGGTTTGCAAGTGGTAAGTCCAAAGGCCACCGTTCTTTAACCACCTGAGGCATGCTTTAATTACCCTGAAAGGCACAGCCTGTCATGTTCTATTGCCATTACGAGTATATTATGGGAATCAGGTGTTATTTATACATCAGAGAACTCATTGTACATTATATTTTGCCTTTTATGAATTTAGAAAAGAGGTTGAGTTTTGTCAGTAAATCTGGCATTCTATTCTTTCAGGGGGGGAAAAAGTATAATTTGTACTTTAATTAACTTTTTTTTTCTAGAGTGCAGCCTGCTTTGCAACTAAGAGAGTGTTATTGGTTTGGAATTGATTTTGGTGTCATATGTTGTCATTTGACAAAAAACAGTTTTACTAAGCTGTTTGACATTAGAACAGCTGGTAATGTCACTTTTGTTAATGTCTTTAACCACATTTTTAACAAAACAGCAGATGCTCATCACAAAAGCCATTTTCCTCTTCCATCCAAATGTGTAAAATCAGCTAACTTACTGCTTCAATTAAAGCTGAGCCTTCTAAACTAGGGAACTGACCTGAAAACAGACAACAGTTTTAGGAATGCCCATTACGTACATACCTGGTTAACATGAAGACCACCCCTACACCTATGAAATCTCTTTTTTTTGAGAAATATGTTCTCCAATACAAATAGCTGTTGCAAAGGGACCCCAGATTGTTACCTCTGAATTTTGAAGGATCTGTTTCAATGCTGAAATACTCAGCAGCCACAGAAAGTATTTACCATTAATACATATACATATGTACAAATTTTAGCATAATAAACAGCATCCTGTTTATTAATATATTTTAATTTAAATAATTTGAAACTCAGCAGTTCAACAGCTAAGAGGAACTGTAATCTGGGCTGGGGTGTTATATACCTCCAATTGTAACATATGTAAAAATATTTCTGCTTATAAAAATACATCTGCATTTTATCTGGTCACATAAGAGGATTTCCAATGAGCTGCATGTAAGTGCATGCTAACAAGTACTAACTTCCCCAGAACATTCTCATTTCTTTTAGTGAGTGCAATTATTTTTACATATTTGATTTATGGTAAAAACAAAAGGTAATACACATTGAGCAAATACAGCCCACATAGTCCATTTGTTATGTTATTTTTTGAAGTTTCTCAGACATCTGAAGTTCACTTACATTAGATTTCAATTTGGCTTTTGCTGTCAAGGTGACAGACTCATCCTCTGTGTCGTGTTTTAGCAACAATTCATAAAATCATAGCTTGGGTGGTGATATGGGAAATGGCTTAATGGGGGGATTATTTAACCCTTTCAGACATTTTAGGAGGAAGAAGTAAAAATAAACCTTTAGAAATCATAACACAGTAATTTAAAAGTAATGTTATATTTTCTATATATCAGTATATAGTATATATCACTCTTCCTCTCTTTCTTGTTTTTAAATATTTTCTTTATTTTTAGCTCAAGGTCAGTTCCAACACTGTAACTGTTACTAGGCAACAATTAAAAATGCTATCTGTACAGCTTTAAAATTCTGTTTATTAAGTAGAATATGTTAAGCTAACATATGCTTACTATAAAAAAAGAAATTATTGGCTTTTTTTTGTGTAGAGGGTGACAGCACAATATACCTCATGACTAAGAACCATATAGTTCATATTCTGAAATTTACCTTTTAAAAAAATCTGTAGATATTTAACAATCCCTGATAATACGAATTTGTTAAATGTTATTACAAATTATTATTGACACATAATAGTAAAATTATCAGAGTTTTACTTGAATGCTGAGAGCCTTTTTCTGATTCCTCGTTTCTAATAATCATACAGATTCGATGGTGCTGCCCTTACACCAGAGCTGGGTGTATTGCACTCCAAAATTTCTACTGCAATTTTCTTCCATTTGTAGGCAAGTTACATACCTGTTTGCATGTTAACTTTCTCTGCGACTCATTTAACAAATGCATGTGCTAGGCAAGCTTGCTGGAGGAAAAACAAGTACTTGCCAGCTAAGACACTATAGTTACAGACATGGAAATTTATATTCCTATTGGTGATCATTCAGTCTTTGTGATGGATTAGAACATGTACACATTTCAGTTAAAGAAAGAAAGTTTTCAGGTAGTCTCCAGTTGAGTGACAAATTGCAATAAACTGAGTCCAAATTTCAGGTTCTGAACACTTACTGTGGATTGCATCCAAACCACCTACTTTCTTACACTCTAGTACCCTGAAAAATTATACCTGCTTTAGTCTTTGAAGACACCTCACTGACTAGCTAGAACTATAAAGTTAAATGATGAATGGTTGATTTTATAACACCACAGGCAAAATTCATATTGATTTACTATGTTTAGAGTTTCACCCACTTAGACAAATGAAAGGTAGAATGTTTTTGGCTATATTCTTTCTTTATATAGTATTATCTTGTGGATTTTCATGAAGTAGAAAATACTTAAGCAAAATTCCACCTGCAGGTAAAGTGAGTTTGTGTTGACCAAGGACTGGATGTTTAGTACCCATTAAGCTATTGAAAAAAGTAAAATAGCACAATCTGCAAGGTGAGAGGGTTTAATTTGAGGAAGTTGCTACAAATTATGCATATTTTTGAGATTTTTCAGGAAGTGCAGATCTACCCATAGACAGTCAGCAATTTGCTCATCCGTTACTTTGTTTGAAAATTTCCTACATGAAACTAAGAATCGGTTTCGGATTCTGTTGCAGTGTTGTTTTGGTTCACTGTGCCCCTACTATCTCTTACTTTAAATTTATTCTAAAAGTTTTAAAAACTATTGTTAAAATATTCTGCTTACTGCAGTTGTGTTTCTTTATGCATATGTGAATAGCCTTTAAGTGAAGGGCAAATTGAAATAATTCTTCTTCTAATAAATTACAGATAGTAGCCTGTTTCTGTGGTCATACACTACAGGAGAAGGAGAAATTTGAATTTGTGCTGGTAGATTTTGTGTGATGCTATGCTGGGTTTCTCAAAGGGTGATCCCTCTGGAGGGGTCATGGGCCCCTTATTTTTACATTCCTCTAGAACGTTTCTCCTTGGTATTTCTCTTTCTTACTGGGTACAGTTTATTCCACTTGTGTCCAAACCACTATGATTCAGTTAATCTCTTTCTTTGGCCCAAAAAATAGCCCTGAATGCTAACTAGTTTTATCTGATCAGTGGAGATCACAAATCTTTCCTACCTACCTTTATTACACAGAATGACATTTTACTAAACAGAGCAGATTTAATTATTCAGTGATCTTTGAGCTTTTCTGACTTTGTTTTCCTAGCAGGCTTTAGGGCCACAGAAATCATACTCCTCTTGCTCTTGGAGCCATATCTATGACTCTTTTCCTCCGCTGCTTTAATTACTTTGAAGTCCTGGGGTAATCTCTGAGTTTTCAGCCAATCTTCAAGAAAATCACCTTGTTCTTGCTCTGAAATAGAACTTGCCCAAAAGTTTTCAGATTATGCTATGGTCCATGTGGTAGCTCATGCTGCTTCCAGCTCCTGCTAGGTAAGAGCTTAATCTCTCCTTCCTTTTCACCCAGATAAAGGACAGTCAGTCTGTTTGGGTAGAGAACTGCTTTACATTTTCTCCAGCCATTTAAGGCTACACAAACTTAAAATACGCAAAATGTATACCATGGACCTATACAGAGAATGCTAGATACGGATGTTGACTCACTGTAGTTATTTTACTATCCTTTTGTTAAAAAATCCCTTTCACAATCTAGAGAGCATGACATAAAGGTTAATAACTGTCCTTCCGTTGACTTAAGCTTGTGTCAGATCAATTCCTGATTGCTGTGTCCTATAGATGATCCAACTGAGTTTACTGATAGGCATTAATTTCAACATCAATATTATTCTTAAAGCCTTCAAATAAATGATATTTGAAAGTGGGAAGTGAAATCCCTAAAATACATCCTCCAAAAGACTCAGTTATTAGTATCATCCATCTTTCCATAATAATAGTAACTCGGAAGTCATGAAATACTGAAGATTAGTAGGCCCAAGACAAGCTTGAATAATGTGTTTAGTTCTGTTCAGGGCAGTTATCGAATGCAAGCTGACAAGAAGTCAGGTGAAATTTGCTATAAATGATTGCCAACTGTTACTTTTGTTTTCAGAAAGTATACCTTTCTCTGGGAATTTGAAATTAATTGAAGTTCTTTCACTGAATTTTCATTATAATTCCTTTTTTAAAAAGTAGCTACCTGAGGACAATTTGGGTAAATAACTGTTAAGTATCTAGAAAAATGCAAGAGATTTCTAGAACTGATAATGTACATGCAGGTAGTTGTCAGTAACCACTGTCCTCAGTATAGTTGAATTGTTGAAGTATTGAAATGTATCAAACATCAAAAGCATAAACTTTTTGGTTTTTAAAACACACCTTATTTACATAGTGCACAAAATGATTTTAAAAACACCTTGTGGGGAGGGGAGTCCCATTTTCCTTCAGTTTGGATAAAAACCTTGCCTGGCCCATCATGGTGTTGCTGCTGAAAGGGATGTCACACACAAACAGGTCGCTGTTGCAGAGTTTGTAATGATTTAAGCAGCAAAACTCCAGGAACTGTAAAAAGCATCAGGGAACAATCCCGACAACATTATTGCTGTTTATCTTGTCGCTTAATATGCTACTGGGAGAAACTGGTCTGTCATAGGAATAAGCATTTGATAAAAATGGTATATGGCAACATAAAGGACCACAGCTATGATTTTAAAGAAGTTTAAGTTTGCTGAATTTGAGCTGACATTTGTATGGATGGGAAAAGAAATGTCCTGGGCAATTTCCTTAGTGAACATATGGTGTAAATGGAGCTTCTTAATAAAGATTTGTTAGAATCTCTAAGACTGGAGGGGGGGAAGAAATTTTACTTAGCTCATTCTTCAGAAATACCTTCACTACTGTGGCCAAAAAACTTTTAAAAAAACCCCTAACAAACAAAGATCTGAGACATGCAACATAGAAAACATCAGTCCAAAATAATAAAATGGGTTGGCATTACTGAGTAACTGTAAACAGCATGGAAACTGATGTTAATTACGGGGGTTTGCTCCCAACTGGAGGTCCCTTGAAATTTCAGTCTAGTTTCTGAGCTGAGAGCAGGTACCCAGTCCATGACAATATCAGTTCTGAGGCCTGGTTTATTCTACAAACCTCAGAAAATGCAGATTTTTACAACTGGAGGGAAGTCATAATGCAAACGGATGGTGTGGGGATGGACAAGAGTTATCAGTCACTGTTACAGCCAGAATCTCTTCATACCGTGAAATTGTGGGTTGCAGGCATTAACTGTGTGAAGAAAATAGACAGGAATGTCTATAGCTGCTAGGTAAGCACAAGGTGGTGGTTCATACAGAGTGTAGGAAAGAAGGAAAGAAAATGATGGGTCTCCCTGTTTCTTGTGCAGGTTGGATGGTCTAACAGAGAATTAGACATGCTGATTCATTTTTTCTTCATACTATTTCCCTTGCAGGGAAAATTCTAGGGTCCACTGTTACAATGGTCTTGTGTACCAGGCTGTTGTGACCCCAGGCCTGTGGACTTGAAATGCTCTTGGGACTCACTTCTTTGGAAGACTTGAGAAGCACTGTTTCCCCAGTAGCCATGCACAAACACTCCAGGGCTGTTGGCAGAGATTACATATATGTTGTGTTCCAGATTTTTTCAGACATTCATAGCCATGTCAGTTACTGCTTTTGAGATGGTGTTCAATCCATCCTTTTCAAAGAGTTTCTATTGCAAAGGTCTCTATTAGAGGTGACAAACGTTTTCACTTGGTAAAGGTGAGATAGAAACTGTTATGAGTGGTGCAAAGTGAATTCCTGATTGTGATAACATGAACTCTACTGGATGCCATTGTGCATTTGTCATGACACTGTTGTGATGTTGTTTGTCACAGCAGCAGCTAGACTTAGTGCTACAAAAAAAAGAGTGCAGAGGAAGAATTCCTGTGTTGAAGATGGTAGAGCAAAATATGTAATGAGTGCTGTTTGGAAAGAAAAAAAGGTCAAAAGTGATGAGTTTTCTGAACAAGGATAAATATTTGCATTATTGTGAGAAAATGGCAGTGCTAAGATGAGGGTTTTACTAGTCACCTAAGACAAGCATTGTACTGCTACATGGATGTGCTTTACCATTGTTACCTACACAGGAGGCCAAATTAATCTCACTGTTTTCAACTCTGTATTTACAACCTTGGGTATATCAGAACTTGCTAATGCAGGTTTTTGGTGAATGACACAACTAATAGCTTCTTTAGCAGCTTGCATAGCCAGTCTGTATTTACTCTCTGAATCCTCAGTATTTGATTCAATGTATTTTGATATATTTAACTGATAACCATCCTGCAAATGCTCTTCACTGAAAAGACAGATTCTGTTTCACTGCTCAGTTAGCAGTACCAGCAACAACCTGCTATCCTTCTGTACTTCAGGAAAATTGAGTAAATTGCATACAATTTTTTCAAGCTGAATTTTTCCTTGATTTATGTGAATTTAGTTATTTTGTTAAATGGCAAAGTTGAACCAGAAAATACTGGCTCATTTAGCTGAGGATGTTCCAGCTGAAACCTTCCTGGTTTAATGAATTTTTCTGCATATGCAGTGCCACTGGAACTGTCTGATCTGGCCAAAAAAATTGTTAACATCACTTTCCCAACCGCAGCTGCCTGTGAGACACAACTTTACCTTTTTGCCAGCTCCGATGCAAATCAAAATCACATAGCATCACAGAATAATTCAAGTTGTAAGGGACTTCATGTCTTCAATGGGATCTTCAATGAGAGCTCACCTCTTACTAGTCTGCATAGATCCAGGAGTTGAAGGAAATTGTGTTTTTCTTTTGTCCTGCTGTTCATGACATGAACTGAGGATTTGTGGTATTCCTTTTTTCTGTATCCAAGAATTGTGAGTATGAACAAGGAAGGGAATAAAATATATGTGACACCACACAAGATAACAGGAATCCTAAAGAAGGAGGAAGTATGTATGTAACTGGAGATGGAGGTGAAGGTCTGAGAGAGCCTGGGATAGGCCGAAAGGTGGTGTGTGTTGAGGAATGAATGTTGTCTTTGGCACAGGGGAGAGAATGAGAAACCCTTCCTGGTTTCAGAGAGAAATGCAAAGGTGAAACCTAGTCCTTGATAGAAAAGGAGGACAACTGAAAATGCAGAAGGAGCGTGAGTGTATTAGGGACATGTTCAGATGCCTCTGTCATGGGAAGGAGGAGAGAAGGAGGGGACAAATTATTCCCCAGCCATGGAGGGGTTGTGGAATTCAGGCAGCCCTAGGGAAGGAAAAGGTGACTAACTAGATGGCCAGCATGGAGCAAGGGAAGGAAGCATGGAGAAAGCTGTGGACTTCTGCAGTGAGGTTGTTCAATGGAGCCAAGACCCACTGTGATCCCATATTTCTTGTCATAACTTTACAAAAATGCCAAACCCTTGGTACTGTCAGATGAACCTTAATATACCGTATTCTTTATTTTGAAGTTAGATCTTTGAATCTGACTGCATGATGAGTGTATTATTTGCTACACCCAAAACTGGTGTCATATTTTGCTTGAATAGAGCATGAGACATTTTTACATAATGCAGCTTTCTTCTTCCAAAGTTTCAGCTAAATACTGCAAAATACTGACAACAAGAAAATAGTTTATGTGAAGAAACAGAAGTAGTTTATGACAAAAGCAGTGTTTGGAGTAACATTCTAGAAGAGCACAGACACTTTTTTTTCCCCTTGTCACTCTCATTAAGGCTCTGAGAGACTTTTTTTACCATGTCTCGCTGTTGGAATACCTGTCTCCAAACAGCTTTCTGTAGTGGAAAATCCAATTTAATCTCAAACAGTTTTATCAGTTCTGCACTACTTTTTTCTCCTATTGGAAAATAAAATAAAAAGATCATATGTCAACTTGACTACAAGGTGTAAAGCTTCTGAGCTTGCATTAATAAATTTATGCATCAATTATATATTTGCACATTCATATATGTATAGCTGAAGGCAGTCTCTTTGTAGGCTAAGGTTTATTTATGCTGCATAGAATATATTTTTCCAATTTCCAGCATTCTTGAAAGGCAGATTTTTTCCACAGATTGTCCAGCTTTCAGGTCTTCATGAGATGAAACTTAATTTCTTTTTCAGGGATAAGGAACACGAGAAATTAAATAAAACGTCTGTCTGGAAATGCTATATGCATTTATTTATTTTAATTCAAATGTTAACTCATTTTTTCACTGTGTGCTCCTGCTGATGCAGAGGGGTTGCATGTGCTCATTCATGATGTGCTTTCTGCAAACTAGGCTGGGTTTGGAAAGCCTGAAGGCAAAGAGAGGTCTTAGAGAAGCCTTTTGTTTTAGCTTTGCAATTCAGAATATATTTAAACAAGGGGCTCTGAAAATTGCTGCCTCCTGCTTCTTTCTGACACAGACCCATGCCAAGGCTCTTGCATCCATGTGCAGCCATCTCCAGGGCTCAGATTGTGCTAAATTGCCCTGACTAGCTTCACCTGGGATCTCCACTCACCCACCCCCAGCTTGTTGCTCCACGGGCTCCATTTAAGCTCAGTCCTGGATGAATTCTGGTCTATCATTTGCTGTTTCCAGAGTGGTTGATGGACTCTTGAAAGAGTATTTGTCTTTGCTGCTATGCCTGGATGTTGTGGGGTTCTGGAAAAGCTCCTGATTTATTTTTCCTGTGGAACAGCTGCTTCCCACTGGTGATACTGGCCTTGCAACAGTGACTCGCCTGTAGCACCTTATTACCTTCAAGCAATGCTGTGCCAGCTCTGGATTTCGTATCCTTCCCTGCTTCCTGGGTCAGGTACGTCTGTCAGCTCTGTGGGTTTCCCTACAGCTATGCTTGCTTCTGTGTACTAGGAATGTGCTGCAGAAGGCTGGAGGGGCTGCCTGGAGGAGCCTTTGGTGGCTGCCCACAGCCTTGTTTGGGGGTAGCTTACTCGCCTCCAGTGCTAGGAGATCAATTCTCATCAGTGTGAATTTAAGAAGAAAGGATAGGCTGGAATCAGAAACCTTATTTCCTTTTTAAACAGCAGCTGTGTAGTTGTACCCATAGGAGAGAGTGCTTACCTTGGCTATGAAATAATGCCCATAGCTAAAAAGCTTTCGGCATTGTAAACGATCACACATTTCATTTCAAGGTATTTTCTCTCCTTTGGGCAGCGTTGTACAGCTCTATTCCTCAAAACATGACACTAGTTAATGCTGCATCAAACACTTGAAAATAACACTAATGCAGCTCTAAGAATGAAAAGTACCCCAAAGTCAGAAAATACCAAGGGCCTTGCTTCTTTTGGACCTGTTATCTTTGCTATCCTGTATATTCTTACATACTTTATGATATACTGAGATATCACACTGCTAACATTTTGATAAGGCCTAGGTTTATGAAGGAAAGAGGAATAGAGAAAAGCACTTGAGGTTTCAGTTAAAATTTTGGAGCCGCTGGAATTTGTAGGTTCTTGTAATTCTGCCCTGAGATGGAGTTGTTTTACCTTTAATCATCTGTTTGAAAGTGGATACAAAGCTTTCTCTGGAGCAACTGTACAGTCTCAGTGGGATAGGTTTCTGCTGACCCCTGGCCCCATGTTGCCCTGCAGTCTTCCTGCAGGCATGGCCAGAGGCTTGACTTTCCTGGTGGAGCTGGAGCGGCCTTGGGGAAAGAACAACGCTGTGGGGACATGCCAGCCCTGCCCAAAGCGCTGGTGGACATGAGAGGGGCAAACACTGAGAAGAAGACTAAGAATAGAAATTTTCAATCCTAAGGATGAATATGTCAGACAGGGGCCTGAAATGTGAGATCAATAATTATTCTGTGAGCTGTGCTGCTGGTGCCTGCTTGTTAATACAGAAACTACTGGTGGCCTGTGCTGGTGCTTCCTCATGTTGAGCAGTACTGTCTCCTACAAATAGCTCTGATCAGCAGCATGAGCTAAGAGCAGGAGCAACACACCTTGAGCTAAATAGTGATCAAAGACGCTAAATAAAGCGTGCTCAGGGCCATCCCAGGAGTGTGGGAAGCTGTGGCCAGAGGGTGGATTAAAGCTTCTGTGGTCTCTGAAGGTGCTGGGTTTCCTTTGCTGAGCCCTGCAGCTATGGTGGTTCCAGCCTGAAGTGACAGGAAGTAAACTTGTTATGTAGATTTTTTTTTTTTGGGGGGTGGGTGAGGGATTGGTTTGTATATATTGGTCACTGGGACTGGTGATTTGGATTATGCAGGATGGGAAATTCTAGGTCAGGTGGTGTGTCTGGCAGTGCCACTCCAGCATCTGTGTTGAAGGGCCTTTTCAAACAGGAGCCTGGGGCTCAGCTGGAAATGGCGCTCCGTGGGCTGCGTTTGCAGACTGGGCAAGTCCTGTGCAGCAGTTGTCAGGAATCAGAGCCTTCAGCTGAATAAAGGTGTTAGGTTATTTTAACTTGGATATTAAGTGATAATTAGTATTCTGTGTGACCATGTCTGCAATTTTGGATATATACTGTTTGCTGAGAGTCCTTAGAAGCGCTGGTTTTTTCACTTCAGAATTTGAGCTGCGTTTCAGGTAAAGTGATCTTTGCTTGTGTTATAAATGTTTACTTCCTACTTCTACTGTTTTTAAATTTAATTTATAATGATCTGCTTCTGGTTAGTGCCAAGTATAATATGCTTCATTTTAGAAAATAATTAGAATAATATATTAGGGTTAGTTGTGAATCTTCTCAATAACGTGTACATGGACATGCAGTTTGTCCTTTATTTTGATACAAAGGAAAAAAGGAGGTTAAAACAGCAATGCAGATGATATAGGTAAAAATACTCAATAAGGCTTAGTGGGTTGGATCCACGTTATTTTTTTTTTAATACTGTAAAGCATGTTAGGTTTTAGAGCCATTCTCTGAAATCTGTACAGTGCCTGATTTTGAGAATTTTTTATATAATTAAATTTTCCCCGAGTTGAATCTGTTTTGCCAGTGATACTAATTTCCAAATGATCTCTTCTTATCTTGACCTACAAGCCTTCGGATGTGTTTTCCCTCCCCTGTCCAGCTGAGGAGTGGCATGACAGAGAGGCTTTGGGCACCTGGTGTCCAGTGAGGGTCAACCTGCCACAAATGATCAGTGTTAGGGGACTTTTGATGCGCAAGCACTTCGTTATTCCCATAAGTTTTTGAAAAAAATATTAAATTTTAAATGTTTCATATGATTGAAGGGGATTGAGCAGAAAAGCATTCTCTCTAGCTCCTGAATAATGGTATTATTTTCATGTCAATAATCTGCCTGATTGCTGGGTGTCACTGGGATATGTTTATTTTCTTTTGACATACACGACAGAAGTGAAAAGCAGTCATTGATGTGGACAATATCAGTGTGTTTAGCTGTCACATCCAACAAAGACCAGCTGAGTCAAATGAGGGGCATTAGTTCAACAGAATGCATCTGTGTGCATCTACAGTGAAATGTGTGTATAAGTCAGCTTCCATTTACTCCTTTGACCTTCACAGTCACCTGCAAACTTAGGCTATGATCCTACAGCTTACTTTGGGTAGATTAGAGAGGGAGATATTTCACAGGAGCAGATTGGAAGCCACAGTGAGTACTCTTGTATATCACACTTACACAGTAGACCTTATTACCCTCTTGTGTCCTGTCTCCTGGTAATAAATGTTTACTTGATTGACTGAAATTACGCTTAAGTAAAATTTACTGTGGAGTTTAAAAAAATCTTCCATGCAGTTGACAACTGCTTTGGGCTTTCCTGAATTCTAACTATCTAATATGTTAATTTAAATAAAACCATCATTTCCTCTGCCCTTTCTCTGTCCAAAGGGTTGATAGCTTTCTCTCTGTTAGCCTTATAAACATTTGGTGCATTGGGAAATGTATACACTTCAGTGGTTAGGAACATCAAAAGAGATGTTGTGTTCGCATCAGTGATCAGCACAGAGTATCAAGTAGTATTTGGGAAGGAATCTGGCACATCCCTCAGTGACTTATCTGGGAAGTGTGAATGGCATTTAATAAAACAGATTTTCCAGCAAATGACAGGCCAGAGCCTTGAAGCAAAAAGTATGTCTGCCCTGTGCCAATCATTCACTTTCTTCCAGCTCAGTGATTTATCCCATGTAAAATGTTCTTATATTTAAAACTGGTCCACGGTGCACCGATGGTAAGGTTTCAGACCTCTAACTGAAGCAATGTCCTAAAATATGAAAATTTGAACACTAACCAAAGCTGTTTTACTCATCACTGAAGCCTGCAATTATTGGCAGTCATTAAGACTACTCTTAACGAGATATTGCTTTGCATCTTCCTTAGGGAAATAAGGTGGTTGGTTTTGTTTGTGGAGTTGCAGGGGTTGGTTGGTTTGCTTGCTTTATAGATCTCCTAAAAAAACCAAAGTAGTTGTGCCATGGAAGCTAACAGCAAAGTTTGACTTAATCTGTCCACACTTCTGCCCGAAGACTTTTGCACAGGAAGGGCAGCTCTGAATTTCTCGTTTGGTCTCCTGTATGGTGCAAGACACATCATTGGTGTGAAGGACTGTACAGCTGTGGAAATGTTAACTTGAAAAACTGAACAAGCCATTACTGTAGTAACACAGAAGTGGTAATTTCAACTGTTGCAGATTGATCTACTTTGGGCATAACTTTCCACTCTGGGATTCATTTGAATGAGGTTTTGTCTCTTTAGCTGTATTCCCATGTAAATCCAAAACAAATCCAAAGACATCTCTCTACCTTCCCCGCTCCCCTGTGCTTACCCTGTTTTTTAGCTCTTGAGTTTTAATTTCATTCCACTTACCACATTCGTCCTGATATTATTTCTGGCAACAATAGGCTTGCTGCCTAGTATACCTTCCAAGCTTAAAACTGTAGTGTAGACAAGATGCTTTTGAATTTTAACATGTACCGTGTGCTCTAAGAAAACATTAGTATTCTGTGTACTGTTTTACTTCAACTAATGAAATTATAATAAAACCATGGCTTGCCTTATCTAACCTAAATTTTAGCACATTAGATATCTATTAAACAATGTGTTCCTTTATCTTTTTGCCAAAAAAATTGTTGCTCACAGGAGATCCACTTAGCTAAGTAGTAGTTTGTGATAAACCATGCTTCCCACTTTAGCTTTCTTGTTGACATAACACTCAATGTAAACATTGTTATAAACACCTTTTCAGAGCTCGAATCATACTACTGCTGGTTACATCAGCATGCTCCAGCACAGAAAATAACGCTTTATTCTTCCAAGGTCCTATGTTCTTTTTAACAGATCATATTCATTTTCCTGAATGCATTGCAGAATATTGTGACATTAAGCAAGTTCAGTTGTGTTTTGCAGTTGTTAATTACCCTTACAAGGTGGATAAGAAGTCTGTGGGGAATTCCTTAAAAAAGAAGTGCTTTGCCCTTGGGATGTGCATTACCATATGGAAAGCAGGCTTATGTTCTTAGTTAATTATCTTTGTTGTTTCAGTTCATTTAAAGGAAATGTAATAATTTGTTGGTTGTTAGTACCTGTGTATTTTAAAATGGGAAAATGTTAGAATAATAAAGACCCCGAGGGGATGCTTACACTACTCCAGAAAGACACTTTCAATTATTTTTTCCCAAGGCATTAATTTTTCTAAGTGGAACTGACAAAAATATTAAACAAAGGTGATGTATGGCATCTTTGGGAAAGTGTGTTTCATTATTATTGCTGTTTTTTGCAAATGGTTCAAAACTTTTCTCCTAATAATAATAATCGCACTCCTATTTCTTCTTTCTGCAAGACTGGAATCACACTGAATTTGATAGCTTTGAGCAACAAAATATCAAAGGAATAATTGAAAGTGGAGAGGGTGATAGTAATTAGTCTTGTCTCATGGAAACGTGAAGGTCATAGAAATAGGTGAGGGGAAAGCTGGTATTATAATAAACAAATGGATATGATCCTATTGAACAGGGAGCCTGGGATTATTCCACCTGGCTGGTGGCAAGATACTGCTTATGTCATGGTAAAATAGAGTTCCTTGCTTTATAAGCTGTTGAGAACCTCTTTGTTTTGAAGCTCAGTGTGCATCTTGCAGAGCTTTTTGGGAAGCTCATGATTCCACTTTTTTAAAAGGCTCATGTCTGTGGTCAGGGTTCAGGCCGTTCTTGGTTTTTTGTTCCTACTGTATTATTGCTGCACAGTTCTATTTACTTCTGGCAATATTTGGAAAACCTTTAATTTTTATTCTTTAAGGTAAAATTATTGTAATTTTTTTTCTTCTCGGTCAAACTAAAATGGTAGCTTATTATTTATAATTTGTGGGTTTTGCTACTTAAGTGTTTTTATATGAGCTTATGAAAACAAAGGGTCAAATTGAAGAGGTCATTCCACTTATTTCAAGTAGTTGCTTTGGATTTACCTGTATGTGACTGAAAACAAGAAGCCTCATCTAAATAAAAGAGCAATTATTTCCAAAGCATACAGAAATCAGTAGGTTTATTGTGCTTCACTCTCTAGAAGAAACACAGTCAGCTGTATGCATTTCTTTCCAAAATATTGCCTCAGGAAAGCACTATGACTCTCCAAACCTGTTACCAAGAATGCTTGGGAGCTTACTACTTAGGTCCCAAATTTGTATACCTACTCCACCTGGCACTGGATTGCAATAGAAGGGACAGACCTCATTTAGGAGGAAAGGAATTGAACAGTTGGCATCAGCTGCTTCCGTGAGCACTAGGGGTCTATGGTTAAGATGTTCTGAAATGGAAATAAAGACTGCAGGGGAATTACAGCACCCCATGCCTTCCCGTGTCAGTGAACAGGTAAATCAGTGCTGTGCATTCTTTAGGGCATAGTCAGCTGCCCTGTGCTGCGTACTGGAAAAACAAATAAACCTTTCCCTCAGTGTTCACAGGCATGAGTAAACACGTTCAAATGTGTTCCCAGAGGACTTTCTTTGAGCTTGGAGTGGACTTCACCTAAAAATCCTTCCTTAGGTTCTCTTTTCAAATTGCAGCATTTTTTTGTCTCTGCTTGCTACAAACAGCTTGCCACAAACATTGCTTTAAAGTTAGGGTAGATCAAAAGAATCACCTAAAAATGCTACCCTATTTGCCAACAAATCGGTCTCATGTATATCATGAGCCACATGTGCTGCCTTTGTGGCATTTGTACTTGCTTTGTATTCCTGTTAGCCTCTCAGAGACAGGATTGCACAAACGTAATTGAGGGCAAGATTTGGTCAGGAGAATCTTGTCGCTGCTGCTGCCTCTGCAGAGTGAACCAGAAAGAGCACAGCTTGACTTTCATATGTCTGAGGTTGAGTTTGCAGAAAGCTGAACAAACTTGTTCTGGAAGTGCCAGTCACCCTCCAGAGCAGAGATGTGATGTAATTTGGTGAATTGGCTAGTTCTGACAGTATTAACTAGCTCGGGTCAGAAAGTGTGTAAAGCCAGCATTCCTTGCAGTAGCTCTTGCCATTAGGAAGCTGTGCTAAGGCCAGCAATGTTACTGTGTGATTCTAATTGACCTTTTCTGGGGACTTTCAACTTTGTTATGGACCTCCCTTAATTAGAGCAAGGCTGAATTGGGGTGAGTATAGGTATTTCACCCTAGGTATGGGTAGTAAAGCATCTTCAGCAAAAAAAGGTTTCTGTCTCTCCTCTCTGATAATTAATATTGAGTTATTCATATAATTTAGAAAAAAAGAATGCAAATGCATATGATGTGGAATGAGATCATTCTGCTGTCTTTGGCGAAGTGTGTGTGTGTATGTGTGAGTATAGATTGCATTTATGCATTTCACATTCCCAAATCCATGACTGCCTTATCAAACTAAGGTTTTGCCAGACTTGTGGGGCAGGCGTGTGAACTCTCTATCTGAAAATAGATGCATCTGGTTCTGAACTGTGGTTTTCATCTAGTCTCTTAATTAAGTGTCTTTACACTCCACGAAGCATCCTGGCTTATGTTGTGAAGCTGTTACCTGCATGATTATATTACTGCTTGATTTCTGTAAAATCTGCTTTTCAGAAATCAATTGAATGTAAAATTATGCTGGTAATACAGACATATGATTCTTACTTGTCATGAGCTCTGATTTGAGATTGACTGATGGTCATTTTACAGTGCCTTCCAGATAAGGTGGCAAAAGATAAATATATCTTCTGAGCTGCTATTTTAAGCATCACAACTACAAATGAGAGTGACAGTAGCTCACGGTTTAGGTCACTTAGTACATCCTGGCTTATGCATGATAGAACAAGTACAGGCTGAGCTTAAGCACCAGCCTACCTTTCTGACTGAGAGAGAGCAGCCTTTCCTAGTGTTTAAAGATTGTAAGATGCCTTGTCTAAATAGCTATTAGTCATTGGTTTGGTCATTTCATAATCATTTCTTCTCAATTAGGAGAATATATAACTTTTCATAAATTATTTGGGCTTTTGTTTATGGGTTTCCTGTCAGGTATATAAGAAGGCTACATTTGATCCACAGTATAATAACTATAGAAAAAGTAAGGAAGGAGAAAATTCAAACAGCATGTGCATTTTAATGTCACCCTAATATGGGTATGGAAGATGGGTTGAGTGTACAGACAGGAGTAGTGAAATAGGGATTTTGTTTGCTGTGCTGTTTTGTATTTTTTTTTAGGAAATGTCAAAGGCTGGTTTGTGCGTTTGTGCCTCTTGTCAGAAACCAGTGATATGTTAAATGATGCCCAAGCAGTAGTTACATAGCAAAATGCTTTGCCATAGCATCCTTCTTCTTCCCTGCCTAGCTGTTGCTGGTAGGTCTGTCTGGGACATAACTGCCCAAGTCAGATTTCATCGAGTAGCCCGCTGGAGGTTGGTGGACAGCACAGGCTACTGGTTCAGAGTAGGGAGAATTAGTCTGGGTTGAAATGTAGTCCTAAATACATACCTAGCAGGTATTTGACTGAGCAGGCAGCTAGGAGCTATAGGTATGCATGATTTAAACTTTATAAATAGGCCAGAAATAGTAAGTATGCAGCATATAAGCTTTGTTCTAGCCCTTCCCTCAGAGATGAGATCTAGTTAAAGGTTAAATGACACTTAGTGTTTGAACCAGCATCACCTGGAATCTTTGTCTGGTGTTGAAGGCAGCAGACAGAAGAGGAGGCAATATAGCCTTTGTCAGCTGCTCCCACAGTTAAGTTCAAAGAGCAAGATGGAGAAAATAACTGTCATTCAAAGACATTTGGCCGTTCATCCATGTGGACTGGGGCAATGTTGGGTGTCCTTGCTGTGTGCTCAGCTGCCTATGACAGCAGCAGGTATTTCACTTTAGAGCAAAAAGCACAGCAGCAGCTCCAGGAATTAACACTTGGGAAGTTGGTGCTTCCAACCCCCCCTTATTTTCTTGATGGATTGTCTATAGGAGAGGGAGGATTTAGGACAAAAGATTTATCTGAGATGTTAAGCTGTATCACTGAAAAATGGGCAGGAAAACACCTCAACAAGCTATGTGAGGAACTCGAAGGCCATTTAGCTGGAGAGAAGCTGCAGGGTGTTCTGAGCACAGAGGAGCTGAAGATATACAATGCATTAGACTTTAATGAGCATTACACAAGATCTTCCTAAAGTATTGATTAACTAGGCATCAGGGACTTTTGAACCTTAAATGCCTGCAAAAGCATGCAGGGTTTAAAAGACTCATCACTACTCCACAGAATAAGAATCAGATTCTGGGTAAAATGACTGAATATGGCAAAGTCTTTGCTACAGCTATTTTGGGCTACAAAGAGCCTTTGAGTGCTCAACAATGGCATTGGTGTTGGAAGCCCCAGAAGAAAAAAAGAACAGAAAAACCATATATTCATCTACATGGCATTTAAACTTTGCTAGGAGAGAATGAAAAGGTCCAGATAAAACATGCACAAAAAAGGCTTTATCTCATTTACATCCTTACTTCCTATCTGGAGAGACTTTTTAGAAGCTAAGTTCACGAGAGGGTAGAGACGTCATTAACAGTATGTATGCCTAGCACTTTCAGACCTCAGTACTTCATATTCTTGGGGCTGTGATCATTTTCATAGGCTGGTAGTACTTTACCAGTGGTGCAAATGTACTCAATTCATCACCCAAGATGGTAGCCCTGAGTATCCTTAGAAATTATAGGCTCTACTGCTACGAATTAAGAGTGCTGATGTCTGGTGATGACTGGGTATGTAAAGAGATTAAGGTAGTGTTGTGATTTAGCCCCAGCTGGCAGCTAAGCATCATGTAGCCACTTGCTCACTCCTCCCTGGTGAGATGGAGGAAAGAATTGGAAGAATAAGGGTGAGAAAACTCATGGGTTGGTAGTTTAATAGGTAAAGCAAAACCTGCACCTACAAGCAAAGGACAACAAGGAATTCATTCACTACTTCACATCAGCAGGCAGGTGTTCAGCCATCTACAGGAAAGCAGTGCTCCATCATATGTAACTGGTACTGGGGAAGACAAATGCCATCACTCTAAATTTCGAAACCCTCTCAACCCACTCCCCCAGTCCTTCCTCTTCCCCAAGCCCCTTATAAACTGAGCATGACATAATATGGTCTGGAATATTTCTTTGGTCAGTTGGGGTCAGCTGTCCACTCCTGACTTCTTGTGCACCTCTAGCCATCCCACTGGTGGAGCAGTATGAGAAGCAGAAAAGGCCTTGGCTCTTTAGAAGCACTGTTCAGCAAGAGCAAAAAACACCTCTGTATGATGAATATGTCTCTATATTATCAACATTGTTTCCAACACAAATCCAGAACATAGCTCCATACTAGCTAATATAAAAAAAAAGATTCTCAGCTGAAAGCAGGACAGATTTCTCTCTTCTGGAGAGATGCTAAGAGAAAGGAGTTGTCAAGATTATAAACTTGGTATCCATGGTATTTCATGTGTTGGAGCCACTAACGGGCTTTGGCTGACTTCATTCTCAAACTCATAAAAACAATGGAGGTATAATCAGATAATTAAAAGTAATCTATAAACTTACAGTTCAGAAATTAGTGTAAAGTGTGCGTGTAACTATATATTTTGCACACCAGGAAGTGGGAAAAAGCTACAGCAGATGTAAAAGAACTGAATGCTAATTAAGAGGTCTATAGCAACTTGGCCAAAGAAGACTAGCATCAACGATCAACATTATTTGAATTTCCAAATACTGTCATGACGCAGTCTTTTTGCTTCAAATGCTCTTATGACACCTTCTCTATTTAGAAATGTCCAAAGAGATGGAATAAGACTGGTGTCAAAAGGATAAAGTTCAGGAATAAATATTCCCATTGTATGAAGGAAAAAACCAAAGAAAAAAAAAAGCTATAAAATTAATAATACTAAAAGCAACCATAAAACTCTGAAGAAAGATAAGTAAAATCTGCAGAAAATAAACCCCTGCCTGACAGAGTGGATCTGTCCAGTTACTTCTGTAACAGAGAGCCTGGTACAAGGATGTGACTTCAGATGGGTCCAGTTCTGGAATGAATGATGCTGGGATAAAGTGTGCTCGAAGACATGGTTTGCCTGATGAGTATCTTGATGTAAACAACAAATTGCCATAGTACATATCTAGTGGTTGGTTATGTTTACTATTTCTATAGTCATAGGAAAATCTCATCACTGGTTGATCTGCTATTTCATCATAGATTGATTTGACCCAAGATATGTATGTGTCTGATTAAAACTTAAGATTTTTTGCAAATACCTACTATGCTTTTTATGATAAGAGACATAATTTTGATCAACTACAATCTAAGCAAATGCAATTAAAGATAATTTTTTTCTCAATTTCTGTCTCCTCAGCATTTCACTGAATATTCAGGGCTTTACCTTTGGATGGCTTATTTACTCGTGAGGAACTGTGCAGAATAAGAATCAATGGATAAAGCATTAGCAAAACAAGTCTATGCCTCCATGGGACTTGGAAATGTCCTTTTCCTGGTCTGGTTTGCTAAGAAGGCAAGTGTAACCAGCACAGTGTTTTGCATGTTGCAGTGTATTTTCAGTAGACAGCTTTCATAGCTAACTTACATCCTTCTCTTTCTGTGACATTTAGTGCCTGCGGGAGGCACTTTTTTCACTTGTATATTCTAACATGGCTGTTATCCTTTAATTATAGACAAGAAGTGAATTACTAGCAGTAGAGAAACTCATTGCAGCAAATTAAAAAAGGGAATATATATTCAGGTGGTTTTACTTAACAAAGTATCGTCATCTCTGTACCAGACCTCCTACGTTTCAGCCATACTTATTTTCTCCTGGGAGCTTTTGAACCTGTTGTCAGTCTGCAAAATTAGGAAGAAGAGTGAGTTAAAGCCTACGTAGACACTAAAATTTTCCTATTACAAATCATCTCTGCCTCAGTAGATTATCTGCATATACATCCATTGCCAAGTGTTCTGAAGCCTTTTCATCCTGCAACAATTTTCTTCTCATACTTCTTTTGGTGTATTTAACAACTAGAACATTTGCACGAATAGTGCTACCTAAGAGAAAGTAAATTCTCTCAGAAGAGATGGAGAAGAGGTGAAGTATGACAATGTCCAAGATGTATGTAATGTTGACGTGCAGATTCAGTTCCTACCTAAATAAACAAATGGCTGAATGGAGGCAGTAAATAGGGCATTTTAGCAGATGATTGCATTATTATAATGCTTGAAAAGTAAAGATTCCATTACTCCATTGCTCTTCTGCACATGCAGGTCTGTCACATTTCACTTAAATGAGATGGTATTTGGGAAGATGCATGTGTAGGAATGTGTAAGTTATTAAAAGCCAGATCCTGCAGCAGGCTCCGGGATTAGGCCCATAATTTGTTAGAACAAGACAAAGTCTTTCCTTTAGAAATGTAAATTGTTTCGTAAGAAGGGGTAACAGAGCAGCTCAGCAATCCTTTTCCATTAAGTACAAGTCTGGATTAGTTATAGCATATGACAGAGTGTAGAAACAAGTAAAACTCTGTAGAGGTGGAAAATTAAAACATCAGACTTTTACTGGAGTCTATTTATGAGGATGATTTTTAAGCAGAAACCTGGTAGGCCAGAACAGTAAACCTTCCAGTAAACCATGCTGCTGGGACTTGGGCTGCCAATATTTTAACAAGGACCAGACTATCACAATAGGGTGAATTAATAAATAAATATCCTGTTAGTGCTGCATCTCAGGAGAGAAGAACAGTGAGTTGGTGAGGTATTGATTCAATTATTTTCCTAATTAAACAGAAATTATTGTAAATAACTACAGGCAAGAAAAGAGGCAGCAGAAGTGCGCTCTATGGAAAATTGTGGCACTTTGCACGTGGTACACGAGTTGAATGTACCAAGGATTCTACATGGCATTCAGTCAGCCTTATCTGTGTCCTGTTCATGTGGGGGTGAAATTCTTGGGGACAGGGTAGGGGGAGAAGCTGTTCTTTTTGATTTTAATTCACGGCAATATAGTGATGGACCTATAGAAGTTATTTTAGAAGACTTTGTGGCCAGGATTGCTAAGCAGAAACACCACTGTGACACAAGTTATGAACACACAGTTAATTTGGGTAGCAGTTCTTTCTGATACACACTCAGAAAATGTCTGCCAGGACTTTATTCACCAAGAAATATCAGTTGCTCATTTAAGATGATTCCTTTGTTAAGTGTGTATTTTAGTCTGCTAAAAGACCTGATATTTAAAGCAGTAGTGTTTCCTAGATAATCAAGCAATTAATTGTTCTTTCTTACAGTATGTTTGATTTTTATATGAATGAATAGTCTTAACAGAGTAACAAAACTCAGTTTCAGCTGCTCAGCATTTGCATGGAGGTTGTAATATTTGAATTGTGCAGATGATCTAATTTAGGACATTGTGGTTCTGTCTCAGAGGTGTAGTGCTCTGTGCATGCCAAGTACTGAAACGCACCATTTGAATGGGGTTTAAAGTGTGTTTTCAGTGAACCTTGGTGGGTTTGCTACATCACTTGAGTGTAGTTTTTCTTCTGCAGAGACTTGATTCAAAGCCCATTGGTATTAGTAATTTATTCTGCCCAAGTGCAGGATGAGCTATATGTGTATACAGAAGTGATCCCTGTTTGCATATCAAAGGGGTGAAAGCAGGTCGTGTACCATGTGAATTAGGAAGTCTTGTCCCTGTTAGCAATCAGATGTGCTGTTGCTGCGTGGATTAAAGCAGTATCTGCCACACATGCACAGAGCATGTGGGTTTGCTGCAAAAGGGGGTGAAGTTTTCTGCTTATTTTCTATGCTCATTTACCTCTGTATGCTTGAGGCATTGTTTCTACCTCATAGGTGTGCATTTTCTGTAAGGCTGGCAGATAGTGTGGCAGCTCTGCCACAATCTGCCTTATTTGTCTTAGGACATAGTAGTTATTTTCTTATCAAAAGATGATTCTTGTGTATTAAGACAATGGATTTGACTTTTCAATGAGTTTGTCTTTAAGAATAGTTTTCAGAGAATGAGTCAGCCATATGTTAAATCAAATTTAACATCCATTATGAAACACTGAATCATACTTTATATCTCTGTAATGATAATAAATGATCATCTCTCCCATGTTCCCCTCATTTGTACTACTACTCATCAATCTTGCTAATATCGCAAAGATTTATTAAATGAATAATCTTCAAACTATAGCTGTTTTAATATTAATAGCTCCATTTTATGTTGTTTCTCTTACGATAATTCCATTTGTGTTTAAGCATGCTGACTTTAAAAGTAATAATCCTTTTTATAGTGAAATTTAATGAATAGAAAACCAGTAAATCAATAATAAAGTCCTCCTTAATGAGATTTTGTAATTATACCAATACATTACAAAATACAGTAAATTTTTGAATGCCCTTCACATGTAGGAAAATCACAGAAGTAACAAACGACAATGAAATCTGAGAGAGTACTTTAAAGGGGAGAGATATGGAGATACACTTGTGAATGCATGCAGCTAAATAAATATACTTGGTCTATGTACCCCAAGACTGTAGTGCGATGCTCAGTGGTTATATTTGGTTCATATTTGGCCTGTCTTAATTTTTGCTCTCTAGGACTGTTTGGTATAACTTCATTATATTTCCACACAGACTGAAAGTAACTGTGCAATCACTTTGTGGTCACAATGCCAGGAGATGAGAGTGAAGCACAACACCTGTAGCTGAAGCCTATCTGACCCGAGGCTCTCCTATGAGCAGCCCTCTGTGGCTCAGTTCAGTAAGGAAAATAGCTGCAACCCTCTGCTAGTGGAGCAAAGGATCTGCTCTGTATTTTGCCCTCACAGCTGAGTAGTGTTTTAAGCTCTGGTGTAGTTATTAGAGTTTCTTACTTTATGTAAATATCTTGGGTTTAATGGCAAAATTGTATTTCTTTTTATTTCCTCTTAATAAACAGTTGTGGTTCCAAACCAGAGAGTCGGGAAAATCAGGTGAATTGGGTGACATCAAGGAGAACTGGGATAGCCCAGGTATTGACAAAATTAATAGGTCTGAATAAATGAAGAGTGGGTCTATTTGTTAAATATGATAGAAGCCCTGGTCTCTGGGACAGTGTGAAGGCAAATCTGCTTTCACCAGAGGTGCCTGATGTGCAGAGCACCGCACTGTCCTGGTTCTGGCCAGGTCAGAGTTATAGCAGTCCTAGCCAGAACTAGAGCACATATGATGCTCAAGAAGTCCTGAACCTCTGTCTACTCTTTCATTTATAACCAAATAACACCCAGAGGGGCCAAATCTATTTCTTGGGCTCACTGCTGGTGCAGGTGGGGAAAACTATTATTAGAGGTGGGCTTGGGAGACCAGAAGTGCAGTTTGCTGCCTTGCCTGAGGTTCTTGTTAAGCTCTCAGCATGGGTGCAGGGGGCTGTGCTCACTGACAGCTACTTATCCCTCCAGCTTCAATATTTTTGCTGTGTTGCAGTTTCTGAAGTGTCTGGTCTGGAAGGCCTGTGAACAATGTGTTTTGATAATCCAGCTGAGATGTAATGAAAGCATGAATGACAGCTTAGCACCCTCCTGAGACAGCCTTGGTTGTAGCCTTACTTACTATCCTTTGCAGATGTAGAAGTTTTTGTCATGTAGCTAAACTGATAATCAAAAGATGGGCTGATATCAAAGATGACCTCTGGGTCATGAACTTTCAAACCAGACACTCTAAAACTTCCTTTAAAAGGAGCTGCAAAGGATGAAGTGCAATTCAAAAGGTATCAAGCACCAGCCAAAATAAGCTCAACATTCTTTAAATCTAATTGCAGAGCATGTTTTTCTGATACCCACAGCTAAACGTCATTTAGGTGTCTCATCAAACAGGAAATTACTTCCCTGGGGTCACCTGTTATAGGAAAATAAGCTGTGGCCTTATCAGTATAACAATAGTTTCAAATTATACTTCTCAGTTGTAGTTTCTAATAAAACCCTAGGAGCACACAGCAGACACCTGTGAATTTAGGTCTGAGAGTCTCCATAGCACATTTTCTGCAGGGGAAAAAAAAATAAAATTAAAATCTTGTTGTGCCTGTGTCAGTGAAGACCCCAGGAGGGCAGTGGGCGAGGGTAGTGCAGTGCACAGAGCTGGAAAGGAGCAGTGATGGCAAGAAACTGGGCAGAGTTCTCAAGATCGAGGTTCAATTCCCTGATCCATTATAGACTACATATGTCTTAAAGGCTATGCCACTATTTACTTTTGCTCTTCCTTTTCAATTCAGATTTTTAATGAGCAGGTAATGTCAAGTACAACGTGGCTCTTATCTGAGGTCTTCCAGATCTATTGTATAAATGATAAAAAGAATTCCTTTCTGTGTTAGTGGTGTTGTTTTAGCTTTATATACTTTCCAGATAAAAATGTCTTCATAAAGGTAGGCATTTTTCACTTAAAAAGGTTTATCTCTCAGTTCTACTGTCATTACATTATTTTACTCTGAGCTTTAACTGACAAACTGAATTCCTAAGAACTGGGACAATGAGATTATGGTATCATAGCAGTAAATGCTGGCTTGCTGGTTGGTTTTTTTTTAAAGCAAAATCTAATGTAGCATTTTGTGTACAGCTGACCTTACAGTAAACATAACAAACAATACCTGCCCATTTCTAAAAGCTGAAAAGCTGCTTTCTTTTTTCCAAAAGGTATTTAGCAGCATGCACATTCCCCTGAGATGCTATACTGTATACCTGAGCGTTAAAGTTCCTCACTTGGCCCTTCCACTCATCTCCCAAGCTTCTCCAACTTCCTGATATCAGACATTTTAGATGGCTTTGGCCTTTAGGGCTCTCATATTTTAAGAAATAATCTTCCCCTTCTGGACCTCAGAACTACCTACTGGAAATCTTACCATCCATTTAGTTCAGCATGTATTAAAGTTTGGCGATTAATTATCTGCAGTTCTAATCTAGTGAGTCTGCAATTAACATCTGGGATTCAGCACATCCTTTTGCTGACTTTTTAATTTAAGGACTTGGAGATGGTAGATCCCTTCTAGGTGAGCTGAAATAAGTAAAATCTAATCTATGCTTGGAATTTGTAATCCATTTCTTGCCCTAGATTCCATCCTGTTGCTCACTGGCTCCCTAGTAGCTTGTTACATCTGAGCAGCTCTGGCTGTTGCTTGAGGTATTTTAACAGGTAGCAGCAGATTTGTGTGTGAGCTGAAGTGGTCTAATGGAGACAGAGAATGTGGAAACAGGGATTTCTAGGCTCTGTCTCTACTTCTTTCAATAGCCAGCAGGTGACATTGGCTCTTTTGTCCTTTTGTAAAATAATCTGAATGCTATTTGTGTCCCTGGTGTGACAGATTTAATTAATAAACAAACTTATCCTGAAAACCTATTAAAGGATACTGTAAAGGTGAAAAAAAAAAAAACCCCTGACTGCTAAAGGTAGTAACTTCCCTGTGCCTGGAGCTTAGTTAGATATTCATTTGGCAACCAGGCCATTTCCTGTTAAACAGAAAGAAAGGAAAAAAAAAAAAAAAAAAGAAAAAAAAAAGATTGTGCTTGTGGGTAACGTTTCATCCTGGGGAGCAAGGGGACTTAATGTTTAGTGAAAAGTAGTGGAAAATGCACCTGATTATTTGTTTCATAATAGAAGAGAAAATTAGATAGGTAATTCTGTTCTTGAAAGGACTATTCTAGAAATCACTGTAAATTCCTGAGCAGGCAAGCACCCGGCCATACCTTATTCCGCTAACGGAGCGTATCGCTGTCCCTTCTCATCTTCTAAAGGCAAGAGGGCTGCTCAGTTCACAGCCCTGGTTTTGCATTGTCAAAAACCTCACATTCTACCTTAAATACATTGAAGTAAAAATAGAGATTTGTCCTTCATTCACTGTGTGCCTGGATGCAAATTGCACTTGTGATGCTGAAAATCCTGCTGACTTTCCAACAATGCCCACAATTTATAAATCCCTTCTTAGTGAGCTGTAGTGAAACGCGGTGACAACAAAGTGCCATTTATGAAATGACGCAGCTATGTCCTCTTAGGAGCAGTCACCAGTGATGACTCAGGTTTCACAGGGTAAGGTCTTCTAGCAGTTTACTTAAATGAGTGTGATATGTCTTTCTTTTGGGAAAAGTTGTTTAATTTCAGCTGTGTATTTGTAGAGAAGCACAAATTACTGCTTGGCATAAAGTACACGGTTTTTTTTTTTGTCCTCCTTGGCTATGTCACTCTTGCACTGTTTCTTACACACTACATCTGTTTTTCTGTGGGATTTAGCATTTAGGATGCATTCAAGGCAAACTATTTGGAGGGTGAGAACTGGCAAGTTACTATGTTTCAGTACCATTTCCTTCTCTTGCCTGAAATATTCCTGAGCACTGTGGGAAGACCTTGTCAGAATATGTAAAGGCATAACTTGGTCAGCATTCACATCATATGTGTATATGCCACAGAATGGAATATAAAAAATATAGAATAGGGCAACTACTTGCAGACATTCAGTGATTTAAAGGAGAGCGTATCTTGAAGCTAGAATATTGTGTAGAAGGTACAGATTAAATATTTAACAGTTGAGACAAACTGTATCTTTAGTCTCTCTGCTTGGCTGCAGGCATATGGGTAATACAAGGGAAGAGGAACTCCAGTGGTTTTCTCTCTGAGGCTTTGTAGTGCAAGGTTTCCTATGACTCATCTGTGTGGGCAAAAAGCCAGAGCTTCCCTAAGCCAGTGCCGAAGGGAGGTGACTGAGTGACTGATGGAGCTGCAGTGCCCACTGGGAAGACTCAATGTGGGGTCTTGACTTCACAGTGCTCAGTGCCATACACACAGCTGTGGGCTGGGAATGGGCTGGGATGAGGTTTCTCACTGCTGCAGTGACCTGATGTAAAAGAGACAGCGAAGGTAGGCAGGTAATCAGTCTCTCGAAGCACCTTACCTGTACAGTCAATTCATAATTCTTAAGCAGAGCCCTAGAAATAATAGTAAGAGCATCTTCAGTATAATAAAACGGTTTGGGCCTCCAGTTAACTGGAGAACTGCCCGCCCTTGGTCAGTGAAAGTCCTTAGGTCAGGTCATTTGCAAAAGAGGAGGTCCCCTAAGCTGTTATTACACTGGCCTAGTAATGGGCATGACTGCCTTCAGGTTTTCGGGAAGCATGAGTTGGCCTCTGAAAATTATAAAATTGGCTTAATAAAATAAGAGATCGAGAGGAAAAAGAACTAACCTTGGAATTGCTGTTTGTCTTTCGGTGTCTGAGCATTCTGTGTGCATTGAGATACATTTTCAGGCTTTTCTCTTCCATCAGGAAGATTAAAATATTGCTTTGTGATTTCGGTAAAAGCAGGAATGTTCCTGAAAGCCATTGATCCCAGCAACCAAGGGAAAAATCCAGCTGCTCTAACAGTAAGTAGCACTTCAGGAAGGTCAAATATGAGGCCATTCTAGTTTGTCTTCTGACTGTAACATTCTTTGAGATGTGCTATATGAGTGGTTCAAAATGGATTTGACCCGTGTAATGTACATTTGAAAAGTAAGATTGGTGGTGCCAATAAAACCAAAAACCTTTACAGGGGACAATAGAAATTTCTCTATCAGAGACAAGTGCTTCTGCCAAGCACGTATGGAGAAGTAACCTCATTGTAAATGATCTGAAGAACACCGTCACCTGGCTCATTGGTTGTTCTGTTTTAGTCTTTCACCTTTGTATTTTAATTAGCTCCTTTTTTTTCTTTTGTTGTGATTTAGTTTACATGCTGTGGAACTTGCATTTTATTCCAATATTTGTAACAGTGTACTATACATGCAAATAACACTTTGGTAGATAGTATCTCTTCAGTAGTTGTAGGTGTGTGACCCACTTTCTCATCTTAAGCTGTTTGGAATGAATGGATGTATGTAAAATGATTAAGGAAACAGCAACAGAACCATTATCCAATTAGAAAGGCAGATGTATTTCTAAACCAGAAGCTTAAATGGAAGGACCTGAGGAATAATGACCACTTCTCCTTTCATTCACCCTATTAGGTTACATGTTTTTGAAGCGTGCTGCATAAAAGAAAACCTGCTTTTAAGAAAGGTCTCAGTGATTGACTTGTAGTAGCTTCTGCTTGTGCATAGCTGCATGTTATCAAGGACTGAGAATGAGGTGCAGTTGTTAAAGGCTAGAAAGAGAAGATTTGGCTGAACGTTTGCCTTGGAATTTAAGACTGAAACCTCCAGATTTATAACATGCTAAATGCAGCATCTAACCTAGTCCTTTCCTTTAACTATTTACTCAGTAGCAGTGTGATAATATAAGCAGTTTTTCCTCACCCTTTCCCTAGACATTTGTGTTTGTAAGCCACCGTAAGCATTTACCTCTTTGCTTGGACTAAACAGAGAAACACAGAGAGCTTGAACCGAGGTCAAGAGCAAAGCCTGTCAGCATCCATTTTCATAATGGTACCAACATTGAAGGAAGGAAAGTTTAGCTTCTAAGAAAAAGCATTAATGCAGTTTGAGCCTCTGTAGAGAAAAGCAATGGTTTCCATAGCATAACCAGAAATGCCTGTCTGAATCTGGAAGAGGACGTTTAACTCTAGACTCAGGGTTCATGTGGCTTAGCAGCAGGCACAGAGCTAAGGTACCTCACTCCAGAATGCCTTCTCCATAGCCAGTGGGCAGAGAGGTGCTTCCACAGGATGAAAGGATCTCTTAATAGTTTGCTGAGGTACCCCAGTGTGGGGAGGCTTCTCTTAGGTTCCTGATTTTAGAGGTGGAAAAGAGTGGGCAGTTTTACAAGCATAGAATAAGTCAAATGTATGTATTAATGCTACAGTATCTTTGACTCCTGTTCCTTCCTCGTGGCAGCCTGGCTGCTAAACTCCTTTACTTTGTGGTTTTACTGAAAACGTGCCCAGTTTGTTTCAGTTGGGCTGTGGTTTCACATTTAGTGGCAGCTTAATGGTTTCTGTCCTTGATGTTTGCATGGCTCCTGCTCATAATTCAATGCCACCCATTGTGCTGCAGCAGCACAGTGTGGTGACCTGGATGAAGGGATTTCCCTGGCAGACTACCAGGATCTTGTGGATCCCCAGCCTCATAAATACAAGCTGAAAAAGCTCAGGTTTTAAAGCACTTTTTACAAGGACAACCATATAAGTAGAGAGGAAGAGATGAGGGACCTCTGCAGTGGGAGATGCAGGAGGAGAAACTGATTCCCAGGTTTAGCCAGTGGGCTGGTGGCAGAGCTGATGCCAGATCTTGGTGGCCAGCAGCATCTTTCTTCCTCCAGTAGCACAAATACACAACTTTGTATTTTCATCATCTTTGACATTAGCAGTCTATATGAATAGTTGTGGCTGTTCTCTTTGCACTTCTGCTCGTGTTCTGCAGAACTTTGAGAACTGATTGGAATAGCTTTTCAATTTAAAATGACTTGTTCTTTGTAAATCTCTGCTCAAAGGCATGTTGTGATTGCTAGTTAATCTAATATTTCCTTCTGGCTAGCATGTTTTAATTATAAAATGCAGAGCACTGGAAGATGGTTTAGGATAACTCTGATTAAAGGATATTTCTGTGTGTCAGAATTACCATTAGATAGTAGTGGGGCACAGTGTTGGAGTGTCTTATCCTTTTACATTTCATCTGACTGGATCGCTAATGTAGATATAAAAGGTCACGTAAGATTTGACCTCTTGCAATTCTAAATGCAAGAACCAACACCCAAGTGCCTTTGTTCTGAACTGTTTTGTAAAAGATTAGTTTGTAAGCGAGCTACCGCTGGGCTCAGTGGTATTGCATCAGACCATGGCAAGTGCAGGAAGGCCAGAGACAGCACTGTTGGGAATATGAACTGCTGAGGAGCAGGAGGGCTTGAAGACACACAGAGGATAGCATCAAGTGTAGTTACTTTAAGGAGGAAACACCAGCCTGGAAAACAGTGCTATCATATATAGAAATAACTTTCTGGAGATGCCATAAATTATTTCAGTTTAAGCTGATTTTTTTTTTTTTAAATTGCCTTTTTATGGTGTAAATTCATTCAGATTCTTGCAATATGTAGCAAAGATGTGACACTGCCTGGACTGCAAGTAAGTGTGAGACTAGCCAAAGTACAGGAGAAGGCACTATGCTTGCAAATGTTTTGGAAAAGGCTGGTTTGGTGTGGTGAGGGGTTTTCTGTTTGGGTTTGGTTTGGTTTCTTTTTGTTGTTGGGGAGGGGTGCACACCCAACAGTGTAAAAATGATTCTGAGGATACTTACACCGTCTCATTCAGAAATTCTAGAAGGTGAAATTGGCCGAGGGCCATCGATGCCTACGTAAAACAATAGTAAGCTCCCGTTGCAGCTGCCTGGGGGGCCTGTTGAAAAAACCCTAAAAAGGGAACCAGCAGTGCTAAAGTCAACCAGTGACTCGATCAAGGATGAGATATACTCAAATAGCTTGAGTGCCTACTTAAAAGACAAGTTCAGATGATTAGTCAGGTTATGACCCTGATATAGGAACCAGAGGTACAAAAGAGCAAGTTGTGCTAGGGGTGTAGGGGGAAAGAATGATCCTGAAGCTGGGCATGATAGGTCTTTCTGACACCGGGTTGCTGATCTCTCGTGAGGTGAACGATTAATAAATAACCTGGTTCGAAGAAACCGGCACTTGCAAGTGAGTGTGTGTGACTTTTTTGGGGGGGCGGGGGGTAGTTGTTTAAAAATTTCCAGGGAAAATCTATATATATATATAAAATTATATTTTTGACTGGTCTCTCTAAGCCTTGCCAGTAGCCAGAGGCATGAAGAGCCTCTGGGAAATGACCACTGTTGATAACTTTGTCCCTTTCAAATTGCTTGTGGTAGGGGTCAAGCCTGAGGTCCAGAACTTTATCTCCTGGGCCCTCTGAAGGAGCAGGTGGTGCTGAGCCCTGCTGCTGCCCTCCTGGAAATGGAGGGAGGGAGCAGGTTTCTGAACCACCTAAAGGGTAGGAGTAGAAGGGAGGGAGCATGCTGGGTATATATCAATGCATGCGGATATGTGATATGTATGCATGTGTACGTGCAATGAAAAAATGGGTCTCTTGGGTGTGACACTGGCCATTCATATAAACAGTCATTTAATATTTTCCTCCTTGTGGAAAATCTTTTCCTTGTTTTACTAGTATGTATTTTTTAATTTATCAAGTAAATATATAAATAACTGGAGTAGATATTTTATTAATGCAGAACACTTATTGTGTAAGTCACTGAAAGTCACAGATGTGTCATAAAAATAGATGGCAATCAATAATCACAGGAAAATGTTATTTGTTTCTTGCAAAGCTGCAGCTATAAACTCCCCTTCCTGCCAGTAGAAGTGTTATTGCCAAAGCCCTGCATAGGTAGTGCAGAACAGACTGTATCATTCACAGTTTTAAAGAAATCGGCTTTGAGAAGCAAATAACAGCACTGTCCTATATGACAGAACAGGGCTATTTAAAAACAAACCAGAAAAAGCTGACTGAGCTCTGCATGGAAATGAATATTGCCTTTATATAATGTGTGTACGTCTTTTGGCCAGTTTTTTCATTATTTTAAATACAGGTAATGTAGAAGAGAAAAAGGGATTCATTGGAGGCTGCATATTGTTGTAAAACTAGAATTCCATAACACAGGCTGGCAAGCCAAGATGTGTGTATTAAGTTATTCTGTGACTGCATCATTTGATAACATGAATAACATTGAGAAAGCCCATCTGTGTGAAAGTCACTTCATGTTAATTAAAAAGAACAGATATTAAAATAATCGCCTCCATTTCCTTCCTGTGCTGATGGACCTCTGAAACATCACATTTGAAACTGTCTATCTTTTTGTGACTGTTCCATTTTCCTCAGCCCCAATGCTCCAGTCCAGTTTACTGTATTGATAGGAAACCTATAAATACATTAATTACATATGGTTTTGTGCATATTGGCTTGACTTGGCTGGTGGTTTTGACTTTTCTTAAATGATTTTGTTGGTTTGGGTCAGCATAGCTGATACTCAGTAGGTTCTTTGTAAAGGAAAGGGAGCTTGGATTTGTAGTTTGTACTAGGACTCATGGAAAGTAGGTGTGCAGGAGACCCCATGGAGAAGCTGCAGCCACAGCAGATACAGGGTGCTAAGTCAGTGTATTGATTTTGGCAGTCTCTGCTGCCTCTGCCAGCCCTCCAAGGCAAAGCAGAAATCTGCCACTTTCCACTGCCCTATGTAGGTTGTTCCCATGTGTGTGGCAGTCCACAGCTTTCCAGAGCATCCCTAGAGAGGACATTAGAGTTTGACCCAGTCTAATTCTCTGCCGAATAGGAAGTCTTGGCATATAACTGCCACCTTGTTTTCATAGGTATGCAGTTTCTGTGGCTTATGAATCGTGAGGTATGAAAATGAAAAAAAACCCAAAAGCCCTGTTGTGATGTGCTTTTGGCATCTTATTTCTTTTCACAGATTCCTTATTACATTTTGACAGGTGTCTGACACAAGAAGCTGTCAATACTGTGATTTAACCTTGGTGTGACACCTCCAATTTCAGTGCCTAGGACTGTGAAACAATAGATCTGATCTGAACTGTTGAAACTTCAATAAAGTTGCATTTAATTTTATTTTTTTAAAAAGATGTTCTGTGTGTAAGAGAATTTTTTTCCTGCTGCTCAGGATAGAAGCCCAATTTGTTCACATTTTCTTGATTTGCAGGTTATCTTTTCTGAGAATTATTCTCAGAAGAATCAGTTCAGTCTAGCCCGTCATCTTGCACAGAATTCAGGAAGTGATACAGTTGTTTTGCTGCTTCCTTATGTAATGGTAATTTAATTCATTATATCTAAGCTGTTAATACCAAAACAGCATTAGAGGAATCACAGAATCACAGAATTGTAGGGGTTGGAAGGGACCTCGAGAGATCATTGGGTCCAACCCCCCTGCCAAAGCAGGCTCCCTAGCTCATATTGCTCAGATAGGCGTCCAGGCAGGTCTTGAATATCTCCAGTGAAGGAGACTCCACCACCCCCCTGGGCAGCCTATTCCAGTGCTCAGTCACCCTCACTGTGAAAAAGTTCTTCCGCATGTTGGTGCGGAACTTCCTATGCTCCAACTTGCAGCCATTGCCCCTTGTCCTATCCCCACAGACCACTGAAAAGGGGCTGGCTGATTCCCCCTGCATCCCCTGCTTCAGATAATTATAAACTTTGATTAGGTCCCCCCTTAGTCTTCTCTTCTCAAGGCTGAACAGTCCCAGCTTACTCAGCCTTTCCTCATAGGGGAGATGCTCTAGGCCCTTAATCATCTTCGTAGCCCTTCTTTGGACTCTTTCCAGGAGATCCCTGTCCTTTTTATACCAAGGAGCCCAGAACTGGACACAATACTCCAGGTGGGGCCTGACCAGGGCAGAGTAGAGAGGGAGGATCACCTCCTTTGACCTGCTGGCTACACTCCTCCTGATGCATCCCAGGATCCCATTGGCTCTCTTGGCCACCGAGGCACACTGCTGGCTCATGGCCAACCTGTCATCTACCAGGACCCCCAGGTCCTTCTCCACTGAGCTCTTCTCCAGCAGGTCATCCCCCAGCCTGTACTGATACAAACAGTTGTTCCTTCCCAGGTGCAAGACTTTACACTTGCTTTTGTTGAACTTCATCTGGTTTCTCACTGCCCAGCTCTCCAGCCTGTCCAG
This sequence comes from Porphyrio hochstetteri, assembly GCA_020800305.1. Lineage (NCBI taxonomy): Eukaryota > Metazoa > Chordata > Aves > Gruiformes > Rallidae > Porphyrio > Porphyrio hochstetteri. Next base: position 9,120,950 of record CM036916.1, on the reverse strand, counting down.
GTCTCTCTGGATGGCAGCGCAGTGCTCCTGCGTGTCAGCCACTCCTCCCAGCTTTGTATCATCGGCGTACTTGCTGAGGGTGGATGTTATTCCCTCATCAAGATCGTCAATGAAGATATTAAACAGGACTGGACCCAACACTGAGCCCTGGGGAACACCGCTGGTAACAGGCCTCCAGTCAGATTCTACTCCACGAATCACAACCCTCTGGGTTCGGTCCGACAGCCAATTCTCAACCCACCTCACTGTCCACTCATCTATCCCATGCTTTCTCAGCTTTGCTATCAGGATGTCATGGGAGACAGTATCAAAGGCCTTGCTGAAGTCAAGGTAGATGACATCCACTGCTCTCCCTCCATCTACCCAGCCTGTCATGAGATCGTAGAAGGCTATGAGGTTGGTCGAGCACGATTTCCCCTTAGTGAATCCATGCTGACTACTCCTCATGACCTTCTTCTCTTCCAATTGCTTGGAGATGGCATCCAGAACAAGCTGTTCCATTACCTTTCCAGGGACAGAGGTGAGGCTGACTGGCCTATAGTTACTAGGTTCCTCCTTCTTGCCCTTTTTAAAGACTGGAGTGACATTGGCTATCCTCCAGTCTTCAGGCACTTCTCCTGTCCTCCAAGACCTGTCGAAGATGATAGAGAGCGGCTCAGCAATCACCTCCGCCAGCTCCCTCAGCACACGTGGATGTAACCCATCTGGGCCCATGGATTTGTGTGCATTAATCCCTTTGAGCCGCTCCTGGACCTCCCCTACTTGAACCAGAGGGAAATTCTTCATTTCCCAATCAGTCCTACTCTCATCCAGTGTCTGTGGGTACCGGGGGAAGTTACATGGATAAATGTGAAACGATCCAAACGGGTGTTTTTTTTTTTTTACACAATGTGTAATGCCTCAGAAACTCGCAGTGAGTCAACCCCAGTCTACTTGGGCCCTGCAATTTTGTTTTATTTTGTCCAATTTTGAGAACATGTGACTAACAATGTATATGCATCTTGCTCTGTTTATCATACAGTGGGGGATGTGGTATTGCTCCCCCCCCCTGCCTTGACTTAAGGTTCTGTGTAGAGCTGCAGCAACGTCAGAGAGATGATGCTTAGGAAAGGCTCAGCAGCCTATGTTGCAGCCAGAATCAGGAGAGGGACCATGCATTTGATAGTCACAAAAAAGGTACCAAGGCTTTTCTGTAGCAGAAGCATGGTGATATGAGACAGTCCAAACCCAGTGTCTGGCTTGGATTTCCAACCCAACTTCAAGCATTATTTTCCATAAAGTGCAAGGCCCTCTGTACTGACAGAGGAGCACCCAATACAAGTCATTAGTGTTCCTGGAAGTGTGATACCTGCCAAACTGAAGTCTGGCACTTCAAAAATATGTTGCCCTGTGTCAACTCTAAAGTATCAAAGATGATGTTGTTGTCACCCGACAGTGCTGGTAGGTGTTGTAGAAGGGGCTGTCATCTGGGCTTCATTGATCACACTAAGCAGCTTCTTTACTTTCAATTACTCATGGATGTCAGGAGGAGAAGGAGAACACTAGAGAGGTATTATATGTAGTGGCACTTCAAAGGTGATTACTCTTTCTTCCTATCAATCACGTTAAGGAAATTCTCCTAGTGCACTTGATAATCCTATTTTCCTTTGAAGAAAAGAAACAGTCTTGATTCCAAGCTAGCCAAAGAATTAACAGTGTCATTACACATTTTTGAACTTATTAGAGTGCACTTAGTATGCCTGAGATGTAATAGATTTGAAAAGCAATTTCTCCAATGATTATATGAAGTGGATAACAATTCTTTCCAAAACAAATTGCAGATATCAACTCATCAGTCTTTTTTTGCTTTCCCCTGGATTCTTAAGTACAAATGCTTCACAATTGTCTGACTGTGTGAGTCTTGAAGGGTTAAAATTAACAGAAATAAGGACATGATACAGCAAATAACTCACAAAGCATACATTTTGATTTAATGCAAATTTTTCAAGATGACTTTGTAGCCTGTTGCGATGGTACAATTTTCTATTGCTTAAATCATGGTATCTGCACGCTTAGATTAAATTCAAGATCCACCATACAGCCAATCTATACAGAGAGCTTTGTTTACTTGGAAATCAATAAATTCGATAAGTGTGGGGTGGAGCAAGATTTGAATCTTAATAAAGATAACAAACAGCTGTTCAAAACAGCTTATGCCTGTTGTCCTGATGTTTTTCAGATGATCTGTTTCTTGAGAAAAAGACACCCAAGTTGTCTGCAGCTAGAACATTCAGGTGATGTGCAGTGCAGACTGGAAAAACAACTTTGTGAAGGACTAGTGATTCAGATCTGGTGGCTCTGTTCTTACAAAAAACCTCAGCAGAGGCTGCTGGCTTTGCTGCAAAAAGTGGTGTGTCTCCAGTAGACCTCAATCATATGTTCCCTCTTTTCTTCCCTCTTTGTTTCTTTTATTTTACAACCCTTTCACAATTTATTTTACAAATCTGAGAAAGCATGAGCAAAGGAGCCCCATGGGCTTTGTAAAGACCAATAATGGCTGTGTAAGTGAGCCCATTCGATCTCCGCTTGGGCTTGATTATGCACCTGACAGAGCAGAAGCTTCCCAAGGGGTCAGGAAGTCTGAGGGGAAAAAAAACTCAGGCAAATCAGAGAGCTTCAAACAAATTCCCCCTGCTTCCACCCCCCTGGGCAAAACATGCAAGTCAGCAGTGTTCTGAGATGGAAAAGGAATGCTTGCTTTGAGAGATTTCATTTGTTGTTAGTTCCTTCCCAGGTTCTGTGAGGTTTGGACACCACAGTCAGGATCTTTTACGAAGAACGTTTGCTGTTCTGAGTGCAGCTGCTGGGAAACATTTTCTTCTTATTCTTGCCTCAAGGCATTGGTAAGCTGATGGAAAATACAGCTGACTGCTCTGTGATATGACCAGGATTGCGAAAATCGTTAGATTTCCTGAAATACCTAATCTGTCATAAACCTCTACCTGATTTACGTAATTATCTGTATAGAGATGCCACCCACTTGGTCCTTAACTTCCAAAGTCTGTGATTGCTTGCCTTTGTGAGCGAGGTATAAGCATACCAGAGTTACAACTAAGGATCTAAGAGATGAGGTGGTTTTCCTGGTGTCGTTGTAAGGAATTGGAAAGGCTGGGAATAGCACTGAGGCTCCATCCCGTGCTCTGACTGCTAGATGTAAAGGCCTGAACAAAGGACAGTGTATGGAGAAGAATCCCTTGAGCCAGCATTCTTGACAGCTTTTGGTTGCGACGCGTTGAACTGTTATAACACAAGCACATCGCACCAGTTGGGCAGAAGTGTGAGATCTGCAGAAGGTTGCAAATGTTCTCAGTGTATCACAATTATAGCCACCACAGCGCTAAACAACACTGTGAAAATACAGGGTTGTGTAACCTGCAAGTTTTCACATCTTCCCAATGCTGGGGTAAATTTGGGGCAAAAATAGGACAGCATGGGATAAGATGGAGATATCTGGATCACTTCTCTCCTTGGCAAGCTTCTATTTGTGCTTTGATCAACTGACAGCAGTCAGAAGTGAGGCTCAAACCCTGTGCTTTGTCACAGTGGTGAAAGACTTCAGCCACTCTCCAATGTACCCTCTGAATATCTAAAATCCATTGTTTTTCAAATGGTTTTGACTGCCATATATTCTGGGAGCTGCCCTTCCTCCAGGGCTGGGATAAGAACCTGCAACCAGTAATTAATGGCTGGAGTAGCAAAGGCTCATTCTTTGTCCCTATGAGCTGCTGCCAGCAGCAGTTAATGTAAATGTGTTATGAGTCCTTTTGAATTCTTTTGCCTTTCTCTGTCTGGGGAAAAACAATTTTTCCATGGCTTGATAAACAATGAGTCTGTTGGGGCTCTGTTAAAAAGTAGTTGGCATTGAAGGTGTGTGAGGCTTAGCAGAGCGCCTACTCTGCCAGTCTGCAGTAGATCAGCGCTCCCCCAGCTGCCAGTGCAGGAAGCAGAGGAAAATGTTGAAGATCCTAGGCTTGATTCATTTGTCCCACTGGCATTATCCTGTATTAGCAGCCCCCTCTTTTACTCAAGGTGGTAATTCCTGGCTTCATGAATTTAAGGGAAGAGGAAGTCAGACTCTTGGCTGGATGCATATGTCTAAAGGGCCATTCCAACACCTGTAGACATTTAGGAAATTTTTGATAGTGATTTTCAAGCTTGTTTAAAACTTAAGTCTTACATGTAGGCTTTAAACTTCTCTCAGAGAGAGATATGCAGAAATTAACTGTGAATATATAACACCAAAGTAGACAGAACTACTTACCTGAAGAAAATGTGACTCTGATACGATAGTAAACACTTTCATCTTGCCTTTGAGCAATTAGTTAAATACTTTGTGGACAGTGAGCCCACTGAGGATTCCTTGCTTCCACAGCTGACCAGATATACCTAATGATGAAGTATAAAGCAGTAAGCAAACACTTGTGTGAGCTGTTGTCGCATCCTGGGTTGTGTTGGAGTCATAGCCTAAATGTATAAAAAAATACCTGTCTCTTGATTCAGGGGGCATTTCAGAGATAACGATTGCTTGTTGATTGCAAGCTAATAGACTGGAGGGAAAAAAAATATTGTTTAAAGTATCAAGTGCCTGGTACTGCTTAAAATGATGGGGAACATTCGTGATTAGAATTATGTATTTTGCTTTCACTTTGTTACCTTTGAGACAGGCATACAAAAGTACATCTATTTTCTCCTTCAGTGCTAGTGCTGAATGCACTGCTGACTGCCCTCTCTCAGCAAAAGTTGAGAGATGTCTTAAAAGAAAGCACTTAATCACAGGCCTCACTATACAAAATACTGTTTTTGTCTCTTTCTTGTTTTTTTTTTTTTCTCCCCCACTGAAATAACAGCGATTACAATTGGTTTGGGACAACTGTTTCCAGAATAATTATAGCTGCTACCTTTGCTGGTAAATGAATGCTTTCTCTGGAGCTGTGACTATAGTAGCTTCTGGTTTAGGGTTAATGAGAAATCACATTTAAAAAATACCAGAGTAGCTTTTTCTCCCTAGATTTCGCATTTGGGAATTAACCCAGATTGTATTATCAACACAATATATCATTAAAATAATGACACTAAATGATAGTTTACAATGTTCAGTACACACTGAAGTGGAAAAATATAATTAGCACATCTCTGCCGCAACTCTTTATTAGTTGTTAAAACACCAGCGTACATTCTGGTAAGGACCCTAAATCACAAACTGTGTCACTGCAGTCCTGATGCTGGTAGAGAGCTGCAGCTCTTGGATGAGAATTACCAAGTTTTCTGTGCTACTTGCTTTTCCCACCCTCATAATTGGGGTTATATTTTACTGTGACTCCGTGATAGCTAGAAAATGTTGCAGCATTCAGGTGGAGCCATGGAAATGAGTTATAAACTGTCGTAGCAGCAATAGTCTGCTTTTTTCATTCTTGTCTTTTCACCCTTGAATTAGTGCTTATTTAAAAGAAGCAGTAGTGAAGTGAGAGGGGTAGGGGTCTGGCCCAAGACAAAATTGACAGAGGACAGCAGAGAAATAGATAAGGGATGGAGTGAAGGAGCAGAAAGCTTCTAGACAGATAGAAATGGAAGAAAGAAAAGGAATAGAAGCAGAAAGGAGGAGACAAGATGATGTCTTCAAAAATGAAACGAAATAAGGCCTTCTGCCCCTATCAGCCTCATGGTGCCCCTGACCTGCCAGCCTTGTGTTGTTATTTTATAGAGCTTATCTGTGTGACAGGATTCACAAGTACGTGTCTGACCCTGGTCCTACAGAAAGCAGTGGATTTGTCAGTGAGCTCAGTAGAACCAGAGCTTGCCTGGTCCTGGTGGATAAAGAAACTACATTTTAAAAGACACCATCACCTTGCAGCTTGCATTTATGCACGAGTGTCATTTTACATTCCCCGTATCAATAACTTGCTAACAAAACAGAAGGAAATTACTTGTAAAGATATAGTTTTCTCCTTTATCTCATATGCTGTCATTATGTAGTGAGGTTAGCTAGGCTTAAAATTAGCTACAGGTGTCAATCAGTCCTGTTGCTGAGAAAGTACTGTCTAGAGGGTAGCCAGCATTTGGAGTCTAGCAGACTGTTTCCTTGGGGAGAAGAAACTGATGATGCGCTCTGGTATTTCTTTGCTGCCATCAAGTTTATTCACAAAGAAAGCACCCTGTGACCTGTTTCCCCAGACACATTAGGCAGCAGATAACAAGGCTACTCTGTTTTGTCTATCGGGCCAAGCCTCTTTCTTGGTTACTTTGCTCAAAGTCTCTGTTTCTGGTCTTACAGGGCAACTTTCCCAGTTCTACTCTTACTGTGTAATTCCTGGGATGTTTCTCTCTGCCTAATACATAAAAGGTTTGAGGTGCTTCTGTTCTTTTTTTTGCTTTCTACATACATACACACCTCATGACAGTAATATCTAGGAAAACAGTCCTTTCTGCATAGGCTGGTTCCTAAATAACCTCTCCAGAGTTTTGTGTTTGGGTGGATGAATCAATATTGTTTCAGTTATTCTAACTACTTCCTACATTTTGTCCAAATGAAATGGAGCTGCTGAACAACTCAGCTTCAAACAGATTTCACCCATAATAGTAGCTTGTTGACTCAGTTCCTAAGTTTGTTCTGTAGAGGCAGGCATTTTCCTTCTAGCACAATATCAAACAAGAAGTGGGAAATCCATTAAAGTAAAAAGGAATATAAAAAGGCTAATTTCAAAGTGTGTTACTTAGAGCTATTTCAAGGATTCCTTTTATTTCTATAATTAATCCAATAAAAAACCCAAAACAACCCCAAAAACCCCACTAGGCTGATCCAGTGGTTAGCTGGACATTATTCCCGTCATTGAGAACCATGCCTGTGTCATCTTAGTGTGGAATTGAGGACGCAAACCTGTGTCCGTTCAGATATTGCTGAACTATACCCTGCTTTTCCATGATGCATGAGTGAACTGGCCCAAAACTCCAGTTTTGGCAACACCTACACTGCCACCTTTTATATGAGTTCAGACAACTCAGAAGACCACCAGACAAAGCACAAAGCCTGTCTGGTTCTGTAACTACATGTCCATGGCAGACCTGGATTGTGCCTCTGTTGTTACCCATTTCACTGCAGCGAATCAATCCTGGTGTTGCCGTACCCTCTTGCTGTTTTCCTGTATCTCCTAAAAAGCACTGAGCTGGAAATTTGTTCCTTCCACGTTACTGGTGTCAAAACAATAGCACAGTTACAAGGCCTATTTAAGCCATGGTTGGGCATTTCTGATTTAGCTGAGGTTAGTTTCATGGCTCATTAGGACAGCACAAGAGAAGAGAGATCCTAAACCCAAGCATACACACTTATATTCAAATCAATACTAGCTATTCAGGTTCACAGTAAATATGTTGTTCCTAATAAGATGACCCTGAACCTTCAGAAATGAGCTGGAATTGTACAGCCTCATTTTCTGTGTGTAATAATGGACCAGAAACACGAATATATTACTCAAGTCTCTTTCTGTAGCTTGATCACATCAGACCATCTTTCTTATTTTCCTTTTTGCATTGCAGAAAACTAATTTGAAATATAATTATGTTGCTGCTGGATATCAGCGTGGCTGTTTGGCTGCCTATGAGCACAGTGATCACCATTTGCTAGGTGACATTGTGTGATATTATCTTCTCATCTATCACAGTCTCTTCCTCTCTCATACTTGCACAATTGAAACAAATATCCCAGCATCTGCATGGTGAGCCTACATGGGTAATGATAGTTGTGGGTTTGTGCTTGTTTGGTTTTGTTTATTTTCGTCCTAGGTCAGCAGCAATTGCACAGTGCTACCTTAATACATTAAAAAATACAAAGGTTTATAATCAACTGCTGGTTTTATCAGCAAAGAACTAGGAGTGGTTTTGGGGTGTTTTTTCAACAGTGCTTTTAATATTTTATAGAAAGGAATTTTTTTTAAAGGTCACTAGAAAATTAAAGCAGATGTGTTTATTGCCTTTTTAAAAAAAGTAATGCTAGCCATGACAGGGAGAGTATTTTAACGAGAACTGTTCAGTACCTGCTTTTCTACAACATCTTGTCTGAGGATTTGATCCCATTTAGGTCTGTGAAAGCATCACTTATTTGACATGCTAAAAAATAGACTTCTTTTTTGTTTTAAAAGAGTGCAACTTTGTGACACCTGTCTATGCCTTGCTGTTTTCTTTACTTCCTTTGTTGCACATAAGCCTTGATACTTTTTTTTTTCTGAACACAGCACTCCATGACTGGGAGCTTGTGTGAGGAACACTTGCTGGTTATGTGGTGCACAGAAAAAAAAAAAGCAGCTAGATGGTCCTGTTTGTGGACCGTTTGTGGCAAGGAGGTGAATCTAGGTGCTTCACTGTCTGGAATGTATTAACATATGGAGCTCCCCTCTTCAGTTTCCAGGGTTTCTTTGTAAAAACAGGAGACATTTTCCCTTGAAATGCCACTTCTTGTGTGTCCATGCTTGTTTAAAGAGATTCTTTCTAGCTGATTCGTATAAGTAATTGGCACTGGATTTAGGATCTTTAAATAAAGGCAAGCCTTTCTTCTCCTCAGGAGATGAAAGCTATGCTTGAAAGCTATGTCTTTGAAAATGAGTTTCTGCTGTTGATGGGTCACTTGATGTGGTTACCCTAAGAACCAGCCAAGCCTGTTCAACAGACTGAAATTATACCTTTTTTGAAGTTTGAAAAATATGTCAATATCTGTACTAAATTTTGCAGTTGGAGGAAAACAGCATGATACTTTGTCTCTCTGGGGAGGGAAAAAAAATGGACCAAAATCTTAGATAAAATCATGGGGAAGTCTCAGAAGTGTCAGTCTGCAGTTTATCCTCTGCGCTTGGCAAAATAATATTGGCTGTCTTGGCAGCTCTGTGTGCACAATGTCCTCAGTAATGAGACATGGGCCTTGTTGCTGCAGATATGTTTTTTAGCCCGTTACTCCAGTTTTCTTCAATGGAAAATGGAATATCTTTCCTTTGAATTCTGCTTCTCCATTACATCTGCTGTTATCTCGAACTCTTCCACTCCCCAACTTGGAATAGGAGCCGTTCATTATGGCTTTATCAAATATTCCAGCTTCCCCATCATGACAATGGCAACATGTTCTTGTATCAGAATTACATAAAGACATCTGACTTCTAAAGGTTGTCTAATCTGTTCCCTGCCTCAGGCCAGAATCCCCTATGCCTTTGTCACCAGTCCGAGGTCCCACAGCGTCTTCAGATACATCTCTCCCAGAGCCCTACATCCCCCAACAGAAAGATTTTCCTTTCTCTAGTGGCCCCTTCATGCTACAGTTTAATTTCAGAATGTTTTCTGGCCATCAGACACGGGGATAACAGTGTCGCCTCTTTGCAGCTGATAAATATATATCTCAAGATGTTATGTTCCTATATTTTCTTCTTTAGGTTCCTATAGTTCATTACCAGAAATGTCATTTAAGATTTTTATTTATAACTTCCAGCACTCTCCTTAGGCAGAAGACATTTTAAAGAGCTCAGTGGTCACTTAAGTAACTGCTCATCATAAATGAGCATCATCAATATAGAAGTTGTACATACTGACCAAAATCCAATTAAAAAGAAGAAAAATTCCTTTATTCTCAACTTTATTATATTCTTCCCATTAAAGAGTTAAATGCTTGCATCTTTGAGACCTTCTTTCTTCATATAGCATGAAAGAAGTAGCTGCCCTCATTGTAATTTCTTTGCCAAGTGAGATTAAGCATGTGCAAGATCTCTTTAATTTTGCAATAAAACCTTTCCAAGCTTGTTATGTCCTTTTGTGGACTGTTGATATGTGTTGATTGCTTCAGCTGTGCCAGGCTGCCTTGCTTCCATTAACAGACGTGAATTAAGAGAGCCATTTCATTTTCACTTGTGTGTGTGTGTGTGTGTATTCCACTTTCCTGCTTCCAGGATATCATGCTTATTTGCTGTAATGCCACTGGAAATCTTTCTTACCACAAAAAAATCAGAAAAAGTAGGCTACTGTATGCAGCTCCCTGGAATTTTTGCTGCTTCACTTAACTGAGTAACTTAATATTTGAACTTGTACCACATCATCTGCTGTTTTTCCTAGTACTAGCATCAATGTGGTTTTCTCTTTTTTTTATTATTTTTTTGTTCCCTGGGTGCCAACAGAGGATAATGTGCTGTCCTTGCTGTTCTTGCCTACAGCAGAGTAATTTCAATATGCCATTCTTCCTTTGGCAGAACAGGAACAGATGACACTCGTAAAACAGATCTCTGCATTAGTCCTGAGCCCTTCTCCCACATCCCTGGCACCAATAAGATTTATTATTCTTCTAAATATCTCCTGGCAGGCTACTCAGAATGTTGGAAAAATTATAATAAAAGATTTCAGTCTGAGCACAAGCAGCATGCCACACTGTTCTGAAAGAGTGGTGAACATTTTCTGCCTGTTAGGCTAAATCACAAAGGAGAGGTATCATAAAATTAGGGATCAGCAAGTTGTTGTATGGGCCCTAAGGTAGGACCAACAGTCCTGGCTGAAATGGTCAGCAAACCACTTGTCTAAACTGGTGTAGTATCTTTACACTGCCTGGTTATTACTGAAGGTTTTATCACTCCATCTCTGTGGAGTTGGAAACTGCCTGTAAAGCCCAAGGGAGACTGTGAGGCAAGTAGGTGGTGTCATATGGTCTTTAGTGCTCATCTCCAGTGCCTCTCCTCAATGCTTTAAGCAAGAGACCTTTCTTGTATCTGCCATTTCTATGCTGCTTGGATTATTACCTGTTGACACAACATTATTTCATTTATATTAAAAAGATAATAACCAATGAAGGGAGCATCTGGACTTTCTGTAGAGAACAAGCAATTAATATTCTTGGTGACTCCAGAACTTTCAAAACCAGAATCTGGAGCACCTGAAGCAAAATCTAAAGCTTTTATTGTCAGTTAATTATCTAGATGCTGATACAACAATTCTGCCAGTTGTGTAAGTGAGCTCAGAGTCCCCCACAACTGTCCCAAATGAAGGGCAGCTATTATGGTCATCAGTCTTGACAAGGTTCCCCACAATGCACCATAGCCTTAATAGGTTGTAGTCCTGGGTTATTTCAGTACCACTGACACAAAGCTAGGTTAATATATTAATTTTATTCAAGCCCAGAGGGAAATTAAATAGAGGAGGAAAAAAGCCTGTGCAAATATGACAAGATGGGGATTCCCACTAGTGAACCTCTTTTGGTTATAGTATTAGAGATTGTATTATCCTCCTTGCTGAAATAAAACACTTTTGCTGTTTACAACTGTTGAGGCTTGGAAAGTGGATGCAGCTGAGAGAGCTCCTTTGACCAGCACCAGTTTGTAGACCAGAGTGTGTCTGGCCTCCGCAGAGATATTTGTTCAAGATTGCTGCAAAACAGATTGTGCTCTTTTTTTGGTGATGTTAAAGAAGCGAAGAGATACAGTACTGTCTGAAATCCAGTAGTGATAAGATAAGATTTTAAGAGCCATGCAAATATTGTCACCTTTGTAAAGCAGCCTTCAAGACAAGCAAGCATCAGTGAACAAACAGCCAGATGTTTACTGCACACTGTGGGCTCCCTGGCAAGTGTGATTAATGGGTTCAGTTTTAGAAATTTCCTTCAGTCGTGTGTCATTTCAAGGGAAATCATAGAGGAAACGAGAGCAGTCCTTTCCCTTTCTAGCAGTCCTAATTAGAGAGCAACTGTGGCTTCTAGTGCTTGGATCCCTTTCTCAGAAGAGGAATATTGCAATGTTTTGCCAACTCACAGACCTTCTCTTTGCTTGGAAAACATGGATGTTCAAATTCCCTGGTGGGATTTTTTTCTTTGTAGATCTTCTGACTTTCCAGGCTAGTCACAGCCCTCTAGGCACCTGTGTTGGCCGCTCCCATAGCCAGAACTACTGTGAGGGGGAGTTGGAGACATGTATGTATGTCCCCCAATCTCTGTTTGCACTCTGAACCCTAAATTGCATGATTACCAGATCAGCTATCCATTAATAGAATGTGGTGCACGTATCTCATGTCTTCTGACATCCCAAACGTGCCTGCAAGACGTGCAGCCAAGGGGCCCAAGTAACTCTCAGAGGCTGTAGCTGCTGAGTGTCTGCAGCCTTTTCTCCAACTCTCTCCTCTCCCCCTACCTATGAATTTTTATGTTGAGATTGTTCCCAGCAAAGGTTTATTGGACCCCATTACTCAACGTCAGAACATTTGGGGATGGGAAAGGCAGGGAAGAGAGGCTAGTGCCCAGAACAAGGGACAGAGAGCAGGCCTGTTTCCTGGACTGGCTCCCCTTAGGAGATCAGGAGACTACTGCTTCTCCAGAGCACTCACTTAGCAGTTAGATCATGACTTGCAGTCTAAGGGAAGGACCTTGCTCCTTTTCTATTGGTCCAAAGAAATGGACCCAATACTTTGAGAAAAGATTGCAATTCTAATGAGATGCAGACTTTTATTCATGTTTCTCTTGTGAGGTGTGTAATACTAACAGGCAGCACTCAAAACCTCTACAGAATTTTTTCAGGAAAAAAGTTTCTGTTATTAGTGAGCAGTGCATCATTTCCAGACAGCTGTTAAAGATTTCCCAGTTTAGTTTGTTGAAAGATGATAAATGTCACTCTTCCCAAGGTGGAGGAGTGGGTAAGGATTTTTCCTTTGAAAGTAAATACTTCCTTAAAACATGCTTGCAATATGTTAACAACATTAACTATTTAATCATGTTATTTGTGTTGTGGATAATTTAAAGGCAATTCAGGTTTGCAGTCATACAGAAAAGAATCTTGGATTCTGTTGTTCTGCAGTTTAACAGTATTTAAGGTCAGTGCTTGGAAAGTAAACATTTCAATGGTCAGATTGGTATAAAATTGCTTTTGGTCTGCCTTGAGATGCAGTGTTTTTAATACTCTTTTGGATCTAAGAAATGTTTATTTAATAAGATACATATTCAGTTGATTTAAGTGAAAATATGAGGCTAACGTACCAAGTATTCCTGAATTAGGGTTTGCTTTCTAATGGTGTGTGGGCAAAATGTTGCTAGTTAAGGGATATTCTTTCTGTGCTAAGAGAAGCTCAAACATTACTGTATTTTCATTTCCTCCTGCCCACCTTTTATCAAGAGATCCCATTTTGCATGGTAATGTATGATTAAATTTATAAAATTTTCTCAGTGTACCTTGTTGGCACCAATATGGAGAAGGCTCCAGAAGAAACCCAGCAGAAATTGCTTACATGCTTTGATTTCCTAAATTGACCTTCTGGAGTAAGGAAATGTAGATTACAGGGATAATTGGATAATGAAGATGACCTGTTACTAGAATACACTGGTGCAGGTTTCCTGGTTGCTGTAGTTTCTCTTTTGGAATGATCCAGCTCTTCAACTCCCCTCAAAATTGTCTCAGAAAATGTTGTACCTTTTGTGATATGTTAAAGATGCATTATGGAAAAAATAGAAGAGTAATAAAAAATAACTTTGAAAAACCCAGGTAGAGGTAACAGCTTTTGTTGTCCATCTCTGAGATGCATCTGTGTTTACCCCTCTGTCAGCAGCAGTTGCTTTCCTTACACTGCACTGCAACTTATTTTCCTTGGTGAGTATCAGTGCAGCTTGTTTACAACAGGGCTGAAAACAGTGGCACAGTGGTATAGAGAACATGCTGAAAAGCTTCGTTGCATCCCTTTAAAATGCATGGTAGATATTATTGTTTAGGATGGAAGGAAATGACAGAATAGAGCAGAGCAACTATGGCACATTAGTCATAGTTACACTCCTTCATTACTGCTTCAAATTGAAAAATGCCAACCACTGCACAGCTCACTGAAGTAAGTTCAGAGAGAACTGCACACATTCAAAGGTCAGAAAAAGGAAAATTATAAACCATATTGTTTTACTGCCTCCACATAATGATTTATTTTTTCTTTGTCTTACTTTCGAAGTTGAAAAGATAGAGGGATTGTGCTAGGGAATGAAATTTTAGAAATTAAATTTACTTGCAATGTAACAGCTTTTTTATTTGAGTGGAAAGCTTGTCAAGCAGGGCTGTATTTATAGGCATCCTTTGGGAACTGTGCCTCACAAGGTGAGATTCAAGAAGCTTTGGAGGCTGATTTCTGGATATAAGGCCGGATAATTTAGCAGGATAGTGGGAGTATTTGCCTCTCCTAACTGCCTAATTTAATTTACCATTTTTTAAAATTAGCTATAAAGCACTTTCATTTTATGTTTTATATGGTTTCTGTGTTGTGGGATGTCATTACTTTGCACACTTGGAACCTTCCTAATTCTTTCTATTCCAGTAAATAACATGTTACAAAATTGCAGTATCCAAAATTTGTTCTGACTTCTTGGACTCTGTAAGCAGTTTTTGAGGGTTATTTGGTTTGGGTTTTTTTTGCTGCACATTCTGCTGTGTGACTGCATGCTCTGTGACTGCATCTACTTAGAAACCTAAAACCTGTATGTGACTGTGCTAAGAATATTCATGAGCTGAAGTTGTTGTTTTGTTTTTTGCATTAGGTTCTTCTAGTGAACATTTTTTTATTTGTACAAACTTCATAGCTGATGAGTCTCAATGCAAATTTTTCAAAAATTTGTTATATATCAGTGGATGTCTGTACATATGAAAGTGGACAAATATAAAATAGATGTAAAATGCCTTCTCTGTTTTTATGAGGCTATTATAAGAATGGTGACTGTGGCATGGTCTTGACTTCCACTGTTCTGACCGATGCCAAACTGAAGATCAAAATATGCTCGCTTATTGACAATGGAATTCTGACACAGAATAAAATAGCAGTAATTGTTATTTCAAGGAAAACAGCATAGATAACAAATGGTTTAGGCATTTTGAGAGGTTCCTGGGTACATCTTTATAAGGCACTTGTTATTTTTGTAAGTGTGGTGGATTTTTAGATAAAAAGCCTTATATTTTTTCCTGAAGTGTAGCTAATTAATGAAGCCTCTGTTATTTGAAAAATCATAGGTGGATTTAACTCAACTGTGCCCTGGGTTTGTCAGCCATGGCGTTTCAGACCTAAATGCAAGACTCAAACTGTCTTTGGTATTAAAAAGCTGCATGCTCTGTGGCAAGGTAGTTTGTTTATAGATATTGGGGGGGGTTTAAGTTTAATATTGTCAGAAAAGCCTCTTTGTGTTACCAGTCTTTACCCATTTACAATTTTTTGAGGGTAAGGTGCAAAACAGAGAAAAAAAAATGTGTTTTAGCATGGTACAATTTATTAGCAATATGTATTGAGTGGCAGTGCTTTTTATGTAATGCAATTAGTCACTGATAAAATAAGAGACTGGAATGCACAAATAGAATCTAGTCTGTTTATGAGGTTATTAGCAGAAAACGAAGTCAAGCCAGTAATCTTTACAAAGCAGAAATATGCGGTAAAAACATTTTATATGGTTTCTTTGTATAATTTTCATTTAAATATATTTTTCTGTTAGAAGGTGCAGAGGACCAGTTAGTGTCAAAACCCCAGAAAGACTAAAATAAGGTGACAAAGAAGCAAGCTTGCATTTCATATCTCCAGTTAAGAGCGTGTAGCCTATGAATTTTGTAACAACATGCTCTCATTTTTTTTGAGACAACTTTGGTTCCTCATGTAATTTATTTAACACTGAATTTTAATTGATACACAATTTGTTGTTTCTTATTGTGTGAATTTGTAAAAAAACCAAGTAATTGTGCATGGCATAGTAAAAGGACGGTATTTTAGTGGATCAATAATGAAGGATTCAGTGATCCTTAGTTAATCCCTAGATATTGATTCTGTGATCTAAATTCATTTTAAGTTGATTTTTCTCAGGCTGTACTGAAGTGCTGTCCTCTGAAATCTTGGTTGTACTCTTCATTTGTTATATTGATATGTATTCCACATTAAAGGTATGTCAAATGTATCAGGCAATTTAAGTGACATTTGATTGCTGAGGTAGTTGTTTGGCTAGGGGTGGTTATTATTTCCTTCTAATCATGATAATGAATTTGCTATGAAGCTTCATCTTTTTATGGCTCAAACAAGGTATAGAGCTTCCAAGAGTTATGTTGCAATTTCTTGTTGCTAGTGTCTGTCAACCATAAATAATTGTGACTGTCTTGATTTTTCTTTACACATCTAGATAGCTTGCCCAGTGGAGCAGAGAATACCAATTTAACACTATTTAGGACAGTATTGTGAAGTATGTTTTGAGCTATGAATTATCACTCAGGAGATGCCAGTGGGAAGCTAAGTTCATAAGAATGTGAATTTCTTAAATACAGTTTCCATGTATCGATCAGTTGTGCACAAAATGAAAAGGCTGCATTTCTTTGTGGCCTTTTAACAGAGAAGAGATTTTCCGTATGTGGGATCTTAATAGATCTTGAGTTCCTTTTAAAGGCTGCCTGAAAGCAATTAAGTAAGAATGAAGCAGGTCAAAAAAATGAAGTATAGGATCCCAAAATGTGAAATAAACTGGTTTTTACAATGGGAAAAATACTGGTACATTTTAAAACCAATACTGATAGAGGTTTGGGGAAACCTGGAAGAAGAAAGGTTGGATTTTGACTTCCAGAAAACTTGTGTACAATGCTTTATGAAAGTAGGTCCCTGACGTGTCTCAAAACAAGCCCTGTAAGTTATACAAGTGCTTCTCAAAATAGGCTTCACGGTCATAGCTTTGACTCACAGTGCTGCTGAAGCCTATAGCTTTAACTCATAACCATAAGTTAACAGTTGAATGAATTACCTGCTCTCGTTAGGTCCTTTGATGAGGCAAGTGAAAAAAGAAGAAAAGAAAAAAGTGTCTTTAAGATATTATATAATTGGATTTCATTAGCTTGTAACGACCTGAGGCATAGTAGGTTACCTGATGAAACAGATTAGAAGACTCACTTCATCCTTACTATCCCTAGTTAGCTTACATCTTGGTTACAGTGTTGGACCTAGAATGGCAGCAAATGTAGTTATGGGTTTAGCAGTAAGGCCAGAGGTGAGCACTGCAGCCATAATATGTACACAGGTTGGTCTTGATCCAGCACTGGCACCCATTAGAATGGATGTTAATAAAAGCACTTAGGGATTTTGCCCAAGCATGTTTAAAATCAGTGGATTTTTTGTTTGTTTGGGGTTTTTTTTTCTTTTTTTTTTTCTTTTTTTCAGGAGTTGGACTCCATGATCCTTAAGGGTCCCTTCCAACTCAGGGTATTCTACAATTCTTTACGAGCACTATCTGTGACAGGGATTTTGAGCAGTGCCTCAAGACTAATTGGCTGGTAAAGAGATACAAAGTTCCTACCTCCAGAAACTGCCCAATTTGGAGCTATTTAAAATTTGGCCTCCAGAGCATGCAGACAGGTTTTATTTTCCTTATTTAATGAATTGAAACAGGCAACCACCTGCACCCAAAATGTCTGGATTTTTTTCTTGGAAACAGTGTATTTACAGAATGATGGGTCTAGTTTATGTTGCTGCAATTACACTTAGTGAAGTGTTAGGTACATATGAGGAAATAGGTTACTTAGATATATCTTTGAAATGTACCATTTAAAAATAGTTTGTCTCATTTATATTTTACATGATACCCACAGTTCTGCTATTCAGAATGGACTGTCTTGCTTCAGGGAGATATTATGAGTGGCTGAGTTTTTGTTTGTTATATGCATATATTTATACTCCCGTCTTGTGTAACATTATCTGCTTAATCATGTAAAGTCACAAGATTTCAAGAATTATTTAAGATATTCTGTCCCCTACCCCTAAAATCAGCAGATACAATTGCCTAGATTGAACTATCCCTCTCTGTTTATCTGCTGGAACCCGGAGCTGTGCTATGCTTTAGTTGAAAAAGCTCCACAGGACCTGACCTGAAATTCAGGCAATTCATTGAAAGCCTTTCCAGTGACTTTGGAGAACTCTCAGGAAATACTAAGCATGTTGGCAAGTACACAAGTGGGAGTGGGACGGGGGGATTCCACCAAAAAAACCCTAACTCACAACAAAGAAAAGCACAAAAAAAACCCCAAAATGAAACCCCAGCAATCCAAAACTCAAACACATAGTCAAGGACTAACTAGAAAGCTCTCTCTGGGATATCTGAATCCAGCAGTAGTAAAGACACCTGTTCTTATTTATGTGTGCAGTGATTCCACTGTTGGGGATGAAAGTGTGGTAAGAGAAATCAAATGGTCTGGGGCAATTGGGAAAACCACAGCAGTCCAAGACATAGCTTTTCATTGACCGTTGCCCACTAGACATCTGCTGAGCATTGCTTGTTTAGCCTGATTAAAGAAAACCTTGGAATGATATTTGGCTATGTATTTCCATATATGTGTAAATATAATGAAATGGTAGGAAAAGAAATTAATTGCTTTTTGGCCCACTTCCCATTCTTGTGTAGTCATTTCCTGGCTCTTTGAAATCAGCCTTGAGATCCAATACTCCTACTGGGAAAGTGTAGTAAGCTATAGATTATTATCGCTGAAAGAGAGCCACAAAAATTGAAGTGAAATTAAATTTCACTGAGATTGGTTCTAGAAATTCAGCATCTTAGGCTGTAAGTTCAAATCTTTGTCATGTGTTATCAGTTCACATTCTCTTGGTTCAGTTTTCACTGAATTGGTTTTTGGAAAGGGAATGAGGAAAATGTTTAGATAATTGGTGTCTCATTTTGAGAAACCCAAGTCTGAGTCTGTGAGAGAAAATGTGATGTCACATGTTCTTGACTGGAAGAGCATCCTGTTTACTTTAGTTCTGGATCTGATGTCTTGGCATAGAAAGAAAGCACCATCATGCCAAGAGGAACAGTAATGAAATGAATTGCATTTCAAATCACGTCTGGATTTGAAGAGATGATCACACTGTTTTTAGATGTTATGCAGACCTCTAATACTGTCTCACCAAGTAGAATTTTTTGTAAAATCTTTGAACCTACTCAAATCCATTACTAAAATATCTCGCTTTGCTTTCACACCTGAAGCCAAACAGCCTTTGACACTTCATGAAGTTACAGATGACTGAGCCTAAAGTGTATTTTCTCAGTCACCAGAGGCAATTTTGTGCTGGCTTGAAGAAGAATGGAGAACAAGACATGTTCAGGGACACCTGCCTGTCAGTGTGTATGTTATAGCAGGGTATCTATCTGTTCTGCTCAACTCATTGCAGACTCCAACATTATTTAAATCCCAGATGTTCCTGGCAGGTGCTAATGTTACACCGTTTTAGGTTTTTAATCCCACTAATTCTTTCACTGTGTAAAATCCAAGACCATGTAATATTTTCAACATTTGGTCATGGACTTTAAGTTAGATTTTAGAAATTCTACCTCACTTGTAGCTTACAAGCAGTGGTGTAAGGTGGTGAGATGACATGCAGCATCTCTGAACCTCTGTTTTGGGAAGTAGGAATGCAGTTCCTATTTAGGTTGGAGTCACAGGTGGTGAGGCAATGAGGAATTTAAGGTCTGATCACTGACATTTGCATGGTAGGCAGAAGACAAGGTTCTCCTGTGCACAAGTGCCCTGCATCAAGCATTTCTTAACGAGTCACTGATAGTTGTTACTTCACTGGGCAGCAGCACATTATTTAGTAGACTACACTTTTCCTTCTGCTGCAAAGGAAGGTATATAGGATGGGCAGTGTTTTCTGTAGCGATGAAAAGTCACTAAGATTCACCACGTTCTGGTGTCTGAAATGCAGCTCCTGACTGAGCTGGTTAGTGACAAGAGCTTCCTTTACTGCCTGGCATGGCTGTGTAGGTGCTGCATGTGGGTATAGTTCTTCACCTTTCCTTTCTGAATAGTACAGAATTTTAAAAATGTAGGCAGCAGAAGACCAAGCAGACAATTCTACAAATCCCCCGGGCTTACTATGTGCCATGCACATCCCATGCCTGAAGCTTTCTTTGACTTTCTCAGTCAATTTGCTGACCAGTATTTGTGGCCATGTTGTTACTCTGTCCATCTCCAGCTTGCCATTCAGTGTGACTAAGCTCCTTGAATCCTAGGGTAGGATTTGCTGCTGAAGTCCCAATTTATGTATGTGAACACCTCCTCCTGGGTGCTGTTTTTGTTTGGGCATCTTTTAACATGCACGGAGGAACAGCGGGCAGAATAGATGTACTCTGAGGGCACATCAGCTATTTCATGCAAAAAGCACGTATTCAAGAGTGAGGACAAATGTGCTGCATGGCAGCACACTATGTACAGCATTTGTATTTGTATGTACGTGTCTATAAGCACAACATAATGTATTTAGCATTGGTATGCTCACCACCACCAAGACTTTCTGATGGCTGAGCAGGAGAGAGGGGAAGTGTTGACCTCTGCTGTGTCTCAGAAAAGGCTGATCCTGAGTTTTACAGAATTGCCACTTTCTGCTTTTTTTTTGTCTGGAGGTTTGGGTTGTTTTCCCCTTAGTTTTATATATTTTCATGTCAGTGCTTTTTGCTTGAGTAGCAATGATTATCAAGTCAACAATTACCATTTGGTCTTTTTGTTCTTCTTATCTTGCAGGGCTTTAGCTCATGGTCCCTGTCTCAGCTCAGCAACAGTTTTTTCTCTGTAAAGCTGGACCAAGGTCACGGAGCAGAGTTGCACCAAACTAGTCTGAGTGCCACAGGTATTTGAATCCAGCCCTAGGTTACATTTTTGGCTGAAAGAAATACCTGGGTGGTTAGTTGATTGGCTGGCTGTGTCCTGTGCTCCTTTTCATTAGGCATTAAAATAGCTCCAGTTTGCTGAGTTTCTGTTCTCAAGTGTTTAGTTCCTTATTCTGGAATAACCAACCCTACCTGGAAATGACACAGCCTGTGTATGTTGGGAAGTTACAGGTGTGTTACTGGAGAAGTGTAGAGTCCACGCAGCACTGGAGGGTGCAGAAAGCTGAGCTGAGAGTGGAATTAGGAAATCTGAAGCATAAGCAGCAGCGTTGTCTGTGGTCAACCTGTCTGGCTTCTTAGTTTGTTTCTTTGTGAAATGGGTTTACTAACATCTATTACAGAGGAGGCAGTGAGGATTATGTGATTAATGTTTCGCATGGTATTTTGTGAATGTAAAGTGCCATCTATCTTCTAGATGAAACTGTTAGGAGCAATATAAAACCTGAAGAGTAAAGATGCTGTTACAAATTCAGCATTAGCCCTTATCTTAACATTTTAATTCAAAAAAAGTAAACTTCACTGTATATAGATTTATCTTCTGACCGCAGTATTTAAAAAGCACAGATCTTTATACCACATCAGGCTGCAAATTATGTTTAATAATGTGTTTTCAGTCATGTAACATCTGGCTTGGCTACATTTTTTTCAGTCTTTCTGCTAAGTTTGTATTTTTATTTTAAATCATAAAACTCCCCTCAATATCACAATTTTGAGATTTTATTTTGGGGGAGCTTTAATTTTTGTCTACTTAAGCTGAAAACAAGTGGTGAACTTATAGAGTTTCCCCTAAAAGAAAAATTTGATTTTTCAACCTCCTCCAATCCTTTGAATCATTTAAATAACTGTGAGACCAGAACTGTCCTGTCTGCCTGCGACTGACAGTTGCGTCTGCACATGTAGGTGGAGCAGGTCCATAAGGATTGTTTTCCAAGAGGCAAGGTGGACTGCTGTCAGCATTTCTCAATGTGGAAGCAAGCCAGGTGGCACTGGTAGCAGGTTTTTGTTTACATGCTGGCCAAAAAATTATTCTAAAGCCAAAAGAACGGATTGGGTAACATAAGGCTTCTTTGTACCAGGGTGAAGGATACTCAATAAATAAATAACTTCTTATTTTTGTACTCTAAGAATTGGGGAACTAGAAGCTTATTGCATAGTTCTCACAATGTATTTCTTGGATGTTATGTATATCACCACTGTGCAATAGTCTTGAGTACTTTCACAAAGTTTTATTTGTTCACAAATCTTTCAGTTACTCTGTAGGTAGATTTCTTTTTTTATATATATACTTAAATAGCTACTTTTTGTATTTGTATGGAAGAAAAGAAACCTTAATGATGCTGGGCCTGAAGATTCAGAATCCATGTGGAATAGTAGCAGTGTCCATTACTAGCAGAGCTTTCTCATTGCCTTTCCTGGTTAGAGGATTTGGGGTTAAAATACTCTTTTCCATCTAGAGACTCATGTGTCTAGAAGAGTGTTTGACAGGATTTTTTTTCTTTTTTCTTTTTTTTTTTTTTGGGGTTAAGGAAGGGTAAAGTGACAAGGAGATGCACAGTAGAGATGTCAGTTCATAGCATCCTGAACCTGGAATTGCTAATGAAGTCTCTTCTGTACCTCATAGATGATATGCCAGTGCATTTCAGCTTCAAGAGGATAGAAGTACAAAGCAGTCAAGGGTACCTTCCTTATCACGTAAGAAGAGAGGTTAAAAATACAAAAGAATGAGACTGTAATTCTGAATGGGAGTGTTCTATTATTCATGAAGTATTTTGTTTCTGTAGAGAATCATATTATGATATGACATTCAGATCTTATTACTCTTTTTGTTACTGTTGTGCTACGCAGCTGTTCCGCATTAGGGGGCTTCTCCTCAATTTACTTTGCAGAACAATCCCTTTTTAGTATTTATTTATATTTTTAGAGTGTGGTAAGAGAAGAAAACTTGTGTTTTCTTGGATTCTTGATTTTTTTTAAAAATATGCATTATCTCTTGCTGAGTCGCTAAACAATATGATTTGGTACAAGAAATTAATACCAGGTTTGAAGTACAAAAGTAGTAGTAAGAGTTATATAAAGAAAATAATTGTCCTTCAAAGTGCTGACGTGCTGCGTGTTTTGTTTTTGACACTCAAGGTGTAATACAAATGTTTTCCACAGCTCATTTGTATTCGTGATATCTCTAACTGGTATATCTTTGGGGAGCTTGTGTTCCAAGTGAGGCACAGAAATTGCCTCTGTACATTGTCTGATGGCAATTGTGGCCTCCAATTAGTAAAGATAATTTTTCTATGGAAAACTCCAATTTCCATTCTGTCCTAAATGTATTTCTTTTCAGTCTGATACTGTGATTGCCCACTGTATACCCAAGTAGAAATTTGGATAAATATTTCTGATCTGTAGTGCACTGCAAGTCAGTACAAAAACAACAAAAAAGACAATCTATGCAGGTGACTGATGTAGTCCTTAAGGGAAAAAAACCCATACCTCAGGGTTTTTTCCTCTGTAGTGCCTACATCAGCACTTGTATCAGTGCTAACTATCTCCAACAAACCTGCTATTTAATGCAGGTAGAAAAGAAAACCATGCTGCAAGCCTGTTACTAGCACTGGAGAAAAAATAATTAGTCTTAGACACGATTTCCTCCACTGGAAGGAAAATGCAACTCTCTCCATGTTGCATCAGCTTAAATTCATGATGAAGGGTCAAAGGCTGGCACAGGAGGAAATAATAGCTTTAGCTCCTTCATGCCACTTAGTGTTTCTGCAGAGAAACTTTCATTTACGGTCCCACCAGTAAACTGTTTGGATACCAACAGGGAAAATCATGCATAAATGCATGATTGTGGGTACAAAGTTGTGCCAATGATGGAAGTAGGAAATAATAAAAAAGGCAGTCAAGATTCTGTACAACACAAACTCCTGCAAGTCTGCTCTTACAAATGGAAACACATAGATTATCTGTCCCAAACCCAGAGATTTTTGTCACATAAACTAACTGTGATCTCTATGTGACATTAAGTAGCCAATATTTAAAATCTATCAGGCTACTGGAAAGGGGATAAGTTCTTACACATGGGTTTTAAGCTTGTAAATGGCACGGACAGTGTAATGGGCAGGTTTCAAGAGCCAGAATTTCAATGCTGTGGTCCAACAATCTAATGTTTGAAATGAAAATGTAACTTCATGAGCAGGTAAGAAATAAGGTAGAATTGCAGCATGCATTTTGGCCTGGACACTTGTGCTTTTACATCAGCTTTGTGGGTTTTTTTAATGTACATGAATGTTTACAGGATCAAAGACTAAAGTAATGCAAGAAGAGAAATACACAATTTTCTGAGTCCTTGTGATCTCTATTAATAGCTCTCATCCCCGATGAGTGCAAGGATTTACATAACAGAAACAAATATACAAGAATTTCTGAATAAGAGCACAATATCCTCAATCTGCAGCCCTCCGAGAACTCTATTCCAAAATAATAGGCACTAGACAAAACAAGATATCGCTGCTTGCGGTGGGCCACAAGACCCTTGTTGTTTGCCACAATGTTAATTTGTTTCTTTCCATCTCCTTGGCTGATAATTGGAATACTCAACCTATGGCTTTTAATAAGCTGCCAGTCCCAAGGTTAATAATAGACTGAAGTTCTGTAGACGTCTTGACGACTTGTGTTTGGAATAAATAGTCTGCAATAGAAAATGTAGATCAAGACCTAAGAAATCAAATTGACTAATTTTAGAAAGAAATGAGAGCAACAGAGACTGTTATTTACAATTACTGTTTCTCTTTGCACATTTTATCTCTGTTTCTTTTTGTTAGATGAATGCCTATGCAGACAGATATATTTATCAATCCAGACATGTATGTGGTTCCTGCAAATATATCTGCCATTCTGCTTGCTTGCTCCTGCTTGCACGTGCTCTTTCTTTCTCTCTCTCTTCCCCAAACCCCCAGCTTTATTTTCTAGTGATTCAAAACGCAGCTAGGAGTCTATGGCAACTTCATAAATTTAACATGTGGGTTGTGTGTAAATTTAATTATTTTCTCAAATGAAAATTGTGGTCTGTGACAAAATAAGTGGGGGGAAAAAATGCAACCTTTTTCAAAGTTTCATGGAATTTGAAATGATGCCCCAAGTTGTCAATACTTTGGCGTAAATAAGAAGCTACAGCTCGTAGAAATGTGATGTGGGAGGGAAAGGGACAGGCAGAGAAAGCCTTTAAGAGTTGACCGTTAATGTTTGCTATTCATAAGAATCAGAAGGCTGTGGAATTTCAAGATTAGAGCAAATCTGTTCTGCCACTATTTAAAAATTACAGGTTTGGCTTTTATGACAATATTACAGAACAATTGATGCAAGAATCATTAGTAATGCTTAAGAAATGAAAATGCTTATCACTGAAAGGTTGCAGCAAATGCTTTTTATTTGATTCCAAGTTGTGCTGGTAAAGCTGGTAATACTGGTGTGAGATTTCCATGTATCCTTCCAGTTGGGATCACTTGCCACTTTTGGTATTTTTATCAGTGATCAGGGTGAGAGCACTGCACTGTTACCATTCGGCTTTGCAGATGGCACAGACCAGAGTGAGCAAGTTACAGGGAGGATGGCTTGCTGGCACTGTGCTACCCAGACACAATGCTTAATCTAAGTGTCAGAAATTAGGACCTACTCCCAGAATGGGTACTGCCTTTGTAGCTCACACTGCCTGCCTGGCTGCTGTCCTGATTCACTAGACTGTAATTCAGGACAAGTTCCTGACACTATCACCTTTCTAGTTTTCTGCTTCCCTCTGTTTCCCTACTACAGTTTGCAGAAGACAGGAATCAATGCCTTTGCCATTTGCCTGGAGTCTGTCAGGTCTGGATCTGCCTTGATCAGAAAGCAGTCGCAGTGATAAAGCCAGGAACCAGACAGAGTACCCTCATAAGCAAGCATCTCCTGGGGTAAGCTGAAATCTTCATTCTGTGCTTGCAGCAAACGTAACTTTGTCACCCCCACACACCTCGTAGCCACCCAGCCCTTTATTTCACATGGGTCAGCCCTGGTCTCTGGCAGTCATCTAGGCTGAAAAGAAGTGGGTAATTCCAGGAGGCAATTTATCCTGGTTACCCGAGACAGCTGCCATAGGACAGGAAAATTGCATTCTGGAGAAGTCTTTCTTTTTTCCCCTGAGGACAGGTTTAAACTAGATTTAAACAAATTTAAACTACCCTAATATTTAGATGGCTAAAGTTAGGTGAAGTAAGCCCAAGGTATAGCAAGAAATTAGCGGGGAGTTTATGACTATCATGCTATCATATTTAAGGTTCAGGGAGAATTTTCCCTTGGCTCACCCCATAGCATCTCTTGTATTCAAGAACAGAAGAAATTTATCTTTTTTAGTGTCTTGAGAACTTTTGTTTGCAGGAAACTGCCTCTGCAGGTTTCTACATTTTTAAACAACTGCTCTCAGCTCCATCCTCTGCCCTTGCTAATAGAAATAGGTTTGCCATTCCAAGTGCTACTAGACAAGACTTACCATGTAGGTCTTGGCCATCTCTCTGACTGTGTCAGTGAGAAGAATCTATGTTGCCCAAATCCTTAGATGCCTGTAACAATTCTCAGAGAGTTTTACTAAATATGGATGTCTAAAGAAGGCATAAAAAATAGTTTGCCTACTCCTAAAGTTGTGGATTGCTTTCAAGCAGTGTCTAAAATTACCTGACAGGTAACAGGTTTTAGGGTTAACTATTGGGACCCTGAAGAAATGACAAGAAAATCTGTTTTTATTCTAATCACATTTAGGCACCTGGCTACTTCAAATGCCTACCCACACACATGTGGCTTTACTCCAGAGTAGCTGCTAGTCGTGGTAAAGGCACACGTTTATGTGTTTGCATCATCAGAAACAGTGTGAGTATGATCCAAAGAAAGAAGTAAGTAAGAAGCGTTTGACAGGGAACTGTACTTGCAAGGTATAATTTTCTCTCTGTTCTGATCCCTATGCAATTTATTCTGAAGTCATTATGTAAAGAAACTGCAGGCTTTCCATCAGAAAGGCGACTGTGAGGAGCATTCATTAGAATAGCAGAAGGAGTAGTGACACCGAGGGTATTTGCCTGCCCTCCTCCTTTCCTCCCACAGAGAGCAGGAGCAAGTGTGCCTGTGGCTGGTTCCTACCTTGTGCCACTTCAAAGAAGATTTTTTTTGAAAGTCTCTTACACAAGTCTTTTGTGGAGAGCTAAATATGCAGATAAAAGTTAACCGAGTGCACTGTGTAACACAGGATGCTGGACTTTGGCAAGTGTTTATTGTATAAACATAGAGGCCCATGGGAAGTAGCAGCTAATGCAGGTGGAGCACTGGGAGCCAAACCAGGAAAGCCCTTATGGGCAACATTGGGCCATGCTGGATGGATGCACAGCCTCTGGTGTGGCAGGCTGTGGGGAATTTTTGACTGCTAGTCTTTTGTAAAAAAACTTTCTGAATGGGGCAGTTTAAAGTCTTATGAGATGGTATTGTGGAGTGAGGTTTTAGATCCTTTTGTCGTTGGTTTTCTGCCCATCTCACGTAAATTGTGATTCTTCTATCAGTGGGGAGCTGCAAGTATGGACTGCTGTTGTGGGATAGCAGTTGATCTGTACTTCGGTGTAACAGGAGCAGAGTGAGGAGGAGAGAGTGGTTCACAGCTTTGCAAATTAAAGGCAAGTCCATGGCAAGATGAAGACACAGTGACCCCACATATGGAGGGAGGGATGTCTGCATCAGCATGTGGGGGCTTTCCAGACATCATTGCTAATCAGTAGTTTTCTTTCCTTGAGCATAAGTCTCTTGTATTCACCAAGGGCAGACAGTGTGTGCTTGTACAGCTACTGCAAATCAGCTAATGTGTGGTAGCTTCTCACCCCCAGCTGTCATTCCAGCCATATGAGATTGTAATTACTTGCTGTTTGTATGTTATAGAAATTCAAATAATGAGCAAATATTGTATGGGTCAGGGTATAATCATTTTTTTAAAACGATGTTTAGTCAGCCCTTGATGCTTGGTAGTCAGGCAATCCAAGTAGCAGTCAGGTAGAGAGGTGGCAAGTTATGCTGCCCTAGAGCCGTGTAGACTTATGTGAAAATGTCCTACTTATGCAAATGGATCATAAAAAAAGGACGAAGTCTGGCCTCCGGCACATTTAATAGCATTCTTAGACTTTGCCAGGCAAGTGTTGCTTCCTGCCTCATGCTTTTGATGGATGGAAAGTTACTGCTAATGCATTTTTAACTCAGAGTATTGTACTGAAAATGTCACCGACTGAAACACATTCTCTCTTCCATGCATGTTGGCTCCCTTAACATGTCAAATGCTGCTAAGTAGATAAAAGGTGTGTCTGCAATGAGATCAATCTACTCATAACGCCTTACGCAATCAGCTCTTTCAGTGTCCAGCACTTCTGACACCAAGCGATCCATTGTGATATAGATCCTCGTCTGGGCTGGAGCTCAGCTTGACTCTTCGAGGGCCAAAGATGACAAAGGTTAAAGTTTGAAATGTTACTCCAGACTGTGGTGCTTTGTCTCCCCAGACACCTCCAAATACCACAGAGCAGCAGTGGACAGGTCTGGACATGGGGGTGGCTAAGCCAACAGCACAGCAATGCACATCACAGTAATAGTAGGAGCAGGCTTTAGAGATAGTCCCCTGCTGCCTTGGTAGAGCTGAGGGCTTCCTGTGACACTGCTCCGCTGTGACACCAGTCAGTGTGGCATGGGACCGCCTAACTGCAGCAGTGCAATACTGCATGGCTGAATCTGGGGAGGTGTTCTGGGCAAGCACCCCTCTCTACTCCTGGATGGATGTTTGTGCAGCCTCACAAGGCCCTGTGTGCCCAGGGAGCTGGGCTGTTGTCTTTTTGCTCCTGGTCGATCTCTCGCTATGCGTGAGCGAGTGCCTGTGGTGCAGTCTGTGTGCTTTCCTCCGTGTTGTGTGTGCTCTGCTCAGTGTGCCTGACTTTATAAAAACCTGGGCCTTGTTATTCAAAGTAGAGAAATGTGTTTCTAGATACATTTCCTATTAAAGATCTCCATGGGGATTATTTAAGAACCTTCCCATCAAAGCCCTGTTTATCTCCTTTCTTGGGCAAATGTTACAGTTGAGTTTTCTGCATACCTGTGATGTGGCATATTTTCTGCAGTCTGCCCTTTTTCTGCTTAAGTCCTCACTTGTGTATCACTTATGAAAATGTTTCATTTATGAAAATATGGCCCTTACATCCCTGATTTAGGGCAGACATTGTTCTGCAGACATTCTTGGATTCGCAGCACTACCTGCTTTTGATTTAGCTGGAGCAGAGCCTATCTAATCTGCTGGGTTGTGCTGTCACGCAGGGGCCTTGTGGGGAGCAACTGTGGGGAAAGAAGGCAGCTGATGTGTAAATATTCAAACTTAAGCATTCACTGAAGCATTTTCTTTACTCGGAGTCCTCAAATCTTGGAGTATGTGATCTGTGTGCTGAAGCTGTGCCAACCAAATATTTACTATTACTCTTCTGTTTCTTGGAAAATGTAGAGAATTCACACATATTACAAAAAGTAGCATCTTCCTGGAACAGTTGTCACTGAAACCCATGCTCTATTAGTAAAGTGGTATGTTTTGCACTTTTGTAATTGGGGTTCAGTTTAGAGAACATTTTCTCAGTAGCCTCATGTTATTTGAATAATTCACCTATGAAGAATATTCTGAACTAAACTCAACTTTAATACCAACCAAATTATAAACCTTTCATGAAAACACACTTCAAGATGTCACTGTTTTAAAATCAAAATAATTTGCCTTTCTAGTTACTGATTTCAAATATCTTCTTTCTGCTCTTCTAGCATCCTTTCTTTAGGCATATAATGCAGAGGGACATAACCTATTTCTGGCATTATTTTCTGATGTAAATAGCTGAACTTTGGTGCTGATTTGCTTTCTCGCGCTCTTAAAATTAGTCCACATCAATAGGTTTTACATTGGAAATGATACTAGGTTTCCCAGTCATCTGCAGTCACTTTTGCTGAGTTAGATTATGGCAGGTTTTTTTAGCACAGTTTCCTTAGGAATGACATTTATATGCTTGTGCTGCATATCTCTGTTTTGAACATGCATTTTATTTCTTCTCCTTTTGTGTTCCTGTCCTTTATCTGTCCTATATGGTTTTTGAGCAGGGACTATTCCTTACTTCGTCTGTGCAGGTCCTAGCACCGTGTCTCTAGTTTTGCTCTTGGGGCCTGAAGGAATTGGTATTTTATAGTGTGCATTAAAAAAAAAAAAAAGGTGAAAATGGTGTTAATGATGAAGCAACTTGTCCACCTTCAAGCAAAGGGAAAAATTGGATTCAGATCAAAGCATCCTCTGAAGCTTGCCCATGCTTTGTAACCCAATAACCAACCTTGGTGGGGAAGTGGTCTCAATGAGAAGGGAAAGGGAATATTGAGTTCTCAGAGGTTCCCTGGCAGCTGGATGGAGATATTTGGGTGCAGGAGGCAGGCTTCTCCTCTCCCAAGGAGGGCTTGAGGCATGAGCTTACAGAGAGAAGCCACAGAGCCCTTACAAATGGACACCAGCATAGGAGAGACTTGAGCCAGCATTTGCAACCTCCTGCATGGCAAAGGCCATCAGTCATTGAAATGCAGTCCAGAGGAGCCAGCCTGCTCCTGTTCAAGCCTTCCTTGGATTTGCTAATAAACTAAATTTGGGGAAATTCTTTCTCACTGAGGAAAAAGATCATTTTAGTAGTCCTTAAAGAAAGTCCTTGCTCCATTGGCCTGTAATTCCACAATAATTGGTACTTTGGAGGAGGGTCTAACCTTTAAGTGAAACTGAGTCTGTAGTAATTTTTAGGAACAGTGCATGCCCACTGAATTGTGGAAAATACAGGGATTACTATATAGGTCTTAAACCTTAGGGACACACTTTGGAGTTGTATAGGCAGCTTAATCTAATCTAAAAGGGTGAGCATGGTTCTAAATGTATTTTTTAGTGAGCTCTGTGCTCCTAGAAGCAGTAGAGAAAATTGCTTGACCAGCTAATGGGATTAGCTGACCACATTCAAAGGGTTACAGTCCACTCTAGGGTAGCTAATCAAGTAAGATGGATCTCTCTAATATTCATTGCTTTAATTTTTATGTTTTATTAAGTATGGAAGGCTCAGTGGCTGCTTGGAAGAGAGCTGGAATGTCTCCTGAGGGAGGGGTTGTTTAGGGTATAATAAACCAGAAAGACCATAAAAGGAGGCAGAGAAGAAAATGTCTGGAGATCTTCTGCCACGCTAGGGATGTTTGTGTATGTACACGTATTACTCAGCTAGACAGTATTATCTTACTGTGATGGTGTCATTGAAGAAAGGAGGCAGCTGTGATTTAAGAAGCTGGTTTATAGAAATAGTAATTGTTATTAGAACTATCTCAAAATACAGCTGCTTTTCACTGTATTCAACTGTTGTAGTGCTTGGGAGGAGATGCCAGGTGCAAGGACCACAAATGAAATTTCCTTGTACAAGCAGGCTGGTCCTCCCTGTCCCTTCTTCCACTCAGAAGCATTGGTGTCTGAACAAAATGGAGTTGTAAGTCCATCTCTGTGTCCTTATTGCCTCTGGCATGAGTGTTAGTGACAATGTCAATATTTTTCTGCAGGGCATGGAACTGAGATTGTCGTGCTGCCTAGATTGTATGGAGCCAGCTGAAAAGACTGGCCCTGGCTCAGCCAGGCTGTATGATAGTCATTGATATCAGACTGCTATCAAGTCCTGAGCTGTCAGGACCTCCAGTCTGAATTATTTTAATTCTTTTTACAGTTCAGTAAGCTGTCATGGCTAACACCCGTTTGGACAGGGCCAGCTATGAGTGGAGAGAAGAAAAACCCATCCACAAAACATTTCTCTGTCCTGATAGCAGTGCCTGGTGGGGAATCAACCTTTCCTGCTGTGCAGCGGGATGGCCAGAGCTGTGGAAGGTCATGGCAGGCCTGCAGGACATGAGGATTTCCTTGGAATTAGCTATCTTTGTCCCTTCCCAAAGCTTTTGGGTAGGATAACACCTGTGGCTGACTCTGAGCCAGAGGGCTGTGCATGCACTGAGGCACTTCTCACTCAGCGCTGAACACAGAAGGAAGAGGGCAGATAAAAAGGTTGATTTAGTAGCATCTCCAATGGAACATTATCCAAATAAGAATCAAAACAAGCATGCTATGAGCCTTAGAACAAAAATAAAACAGATTTCTATGATTCCGTGATTTGAACCTCGAAGACACTGTTAGCCATAAAGGCATGAGAAGTCACCCTGATCATGAAAATACAGAAGTTTCCCAAGATAGTGGGGAATTAACCCGATTAGCCTGAAAGGGGGGGAAAGCACACGTGTCAATAAATATTTACTCTCCTGCTAGTGTTTGAAAGTGTTCTTATTTGCACAGCCAGCTGAAAGCTTTTCTGTGGGGATTTTGTAGAAGTAATATTAATATTAACTTTGTGTCTCTCTTGCTTTATTTTATTTCTTTGAAACAAGTAGTAAATTTACCATTGCAAAATTGAGATTATTTTTTTTTCAGTTGTAAAATTTATGTCAGCTCATTTGTCATGAAAATTTGCCCCTTAGGACTAGTTTGAACAGTATCCCAGGTGTTTAATGTTGTTCACCTAATGAAGGCACAACTCATGAAAACAACTATTGAACTGTGGTACACTTCATGAATACTGAGGAGGCATTCAAATTTAAAATGCGTGTAGTAGTAACTGGGTCTATAAACTGCTGCTCCTGAAGCCTCGGTGCTCTATGCATATTTCTCCATATGAACATTTTTCACTTGCATGTTTTTCTATTTTCAAAGACAGTTTGTATGTCTTCATTTAGCTTCCTCAAGCTGGAGAGAGTACAGTTATAATTAGTTTGGCCATGGAGGGCTTGGCAGATTTTTTGTGAAATACTCTAGTTCATAACATGCCTTCCTAGTCACGTTTCTGTCCTCTTTAAATAAGAGGAGATGGATTCTAGTGGGATGCAAATAATGTAGGAGAAGAGGTAAAGAACAAAGAAAGAAGGCTTTTATATCCAGGTGTTGGGGCCTGCTGTTCATTGTGCATTGTTAAATGAGCACGATACATGAAGATGAGTCAGGAATATGAGTGGATAAGGAGAATGCTGCTGAAATGTGTCAGAAAGGAGGTTTGAAAAAAAAACTCCAAACTTGACCCAGCTGCACCCCTGAGATGGGGAGGGAACCAAATCAAGGGATCTGCGTAGACATTGAGGGCTGCGCTGTCAGCCCATCCGGGGGGAACAGCTACTGCCAAACCAGAAGAGCTGTAGATTTCCTGCACAAATATAATGTTGAGATGCTCCAGCAAAGCCAGAGGGACTAGGAGGAGAGTGTGCCTGGTGTGCATACCCAAAAACTGTCTTGGGGTGAAGCTGCTTTTGAAATGAGACGTTTCCCTTACTACAGGAGAGATGCAGCTCTGTCAGTCATAGCCTAAAAAAAGAAAAGCCTATCTGTGATATTACTGAAATGAAATAGATGTGGTTGCCACCCTGATGACAAACCCACGGTTTTGTTTTTTTTAAGATTTGTTTTGCAATGCCTGCCCTCCCCCCCAGGTGGGGGGGAAATCTGCTCTCTTCACTGAGCTGGTGTTGCCTTGCTCTGCTAAAAATGTGTATTAGCATTTGCCAGAACCAAACCATTGTCCTTGACAACTATGCAACTTAGATCATTAAAATCCTACATTTTTCTCCTTTCTCTCTGTCTGAAATTTTAAACGGAAGTTTGCAACTTGGCAACATAGTGGGAAGCATTAGTGTTCTCATTTAATTCTCAGATTTGTTAAGATTTCAGCACATTTGGAACTTCAGACTGGCCAGAAGAGTTCTATTCTGGGAAAAAAACAAAAAACGAGGTTTCTGTCCTGCTATTTGTGGTTAATGAAATGGCTGTTGAATTTCTGATTAAAAAAAAATCACAGTGAGCATGTACCTCAGCACACAACAGTCAGGATACTCATAAGAGTAAGCAGATTTCTGTGCAGAATTACCAAGTGAATGCTCAAATCCCCATATTGTTGCCTGATGTAAGATCACTTAGAATCTGGAGTCTTTTTACTTTTTTATTTTTTAATAATACCGGGAATTGTCTTGTAGCCCTGAAAAATATGGGGGGTTTTGTATAGCAGTATTTGCCTGTGAATAAACACTAACTACAGAAAAGTAGATAAGAATGCCAGATAGCTCTACTTTTCAACTTTCGCTATATCCCAAAATAGCTCCAGACCTCATTCTGTTCTGAGATCTGCAGTGCACATCTCTGCTCTGATACGCTGCTCTCTCTGCATGTCCTGTATTTTTAGTGAAATCAGTGGGTGTTCAGAGTACGTGGGACTGCAGAATCCTCAAACTTCCTTGCTGGCCTGAGACTAGATATTTTTTCTCTGTGTTTGAAATGGACGTGCTCCTGTGATACAAAAAATGACTGAAAATTTTTATTCTTGTTGCAGTCTGGTGATCAGTGTTTTAGCCTTTGTATTTAGATTTAGCCCTTTGTATTTCCATTTGAAGAGCAAAGATGAAGTCCTGGTTCTGGGGGTTGGGATTTTTGGCTTTTGGTTTTGTTTTGAGGCCACCATGTATGAACTCTGTAGTGCAGTCTGTTTTGTCACCCCTGCCGTGATCTCTGTGGCTGAGATCCAAGCAGGTTTTTACTTAAGGACTCCAAACTACCAGATTTGAGATCATCTGGGTGGCTAGAAGTATCCGGTGCCAAATGTATTGCAATGGTGAAATGCGAAATAGAGAGTTGGTGAAGAAGTCTTGCTTGCAGATCAACTTTCTTAGCTGTAGTGCTTGAAAGCTAGACACTTAACATCATTTTAATGCAGTTTTTGTGTCTGAATTAATATAATAAATGTCAATGTTGAATAGCATAAGGTCATATTTTACTACTTTGACCAGAAGTGTAATCTTCCAAGATTCAGTTTTATTACTATTATAGCAGTCATGCTGGATAAGGTCACCAATATTTCTTTCAATATGAAGTAATATATGAAAGCCCAGTTTATACCAACTTCATTCTCTGCACTGTGGATTTGTGCTACGAGATGTATTGACAAAGATCTACCTTGGATATGTTTGCATGTAACTCCGGAGCTGGTGTAATAATGTGTTGGTTATGCTCATTAGGGCCTTAGTCATAGCAAAGAAATGAACCTTTGAGGTTTGTACTCTCCTACTTCAAAAGAAAAAGGGCATTTTCTTCAGCAGCATAGATATTTAGTCTGAAAGGCGCAGCTATACACTGCACAGCATGATGAAAATGATCTAGCTTTTGCATACATACACTTTGGTTGAACAACAAGAGTCACCAACAGTGCCAGATTTCAAAGGTAAATACATCAAACGTATGTATCAAAACCTGTGTGTACCCTGGCTGCTTATAAAGAGATAGACTGCACCGATCTTTAAAGCTGAAGTAATTGGACACCTACCTGTATATTTACATTGCCTGACATCGTGTTACTACTGCTTTTTTGTGGCTTCCAAACTGCATTTGTAAAAGAGGCAATAGATACCTTTGATTTTTCTTTTGAGTTGAGGGGCTGTGCTCCAAGTAAGGCCATCTCTAACACTAATGACTTTCATCAGCTTGGGATTTCTCCTGGTTTGTTTTCTAAATAATTCTTTATGAGTTTTTATTATGTGATGATTAAATTTTTTTCAATTTATTAACTTGTATACATTACTTCCTTAGAGAAAAGACAGTATTTGTGGAAATTGAGAGAGCAAAAAATAATGCAGGGGTTAAAAGGTTTTGCAGCATCAAGTACTGTACTAAATTATGTAAGGCAAAAATATTAAATAATAATATATTCCTTATTGCACACAGCCTGTTTGGGGATTATATGGAGCAGGATGGATGAATTCTTGGATCCTTCCTTCTCTACTGGTTTTTTTTGTTAGTCTTTTTTAAGCATTCTGTTAGCTAAAAAAGTTACCTTGGAAAACTTTTTTTACTTGTTTTATCTCAAGGGTTGGCATTTCTGAATAGCAAAACTACTTTGTAAAGCTGAAATCCCAAAACTGTTTCTGCTTTGTGCAGGTCTGTGTGCAAAACAAGCAGTGTCAGTGTGCTGCTTCTGCTGTCAGTCAAGATCTCCTTTAGCTGTTCCTGAAGACTTCTGTGCCCCATACCAAAGAAACTGGGTTTCAAATCCTGTTTGACAGCTGTAGAGGGGCTTGTTCCATATGTGCCTCTATTTCTGTAGATAAAGACAGGTAAAGTAATATGTTAGATTTTCCAGTTGCATTTTCTTGATGACATGTTTTGTGCTGTGAGATGGCCCCTGTGTGCTGGGAGGAGTCACTAGGGCACCAGTAAGATGTAAGGCAAGGTGAGGGCTGTGTCCCTGCCATGCTGCATCCTTCTGCCTGCAGCTGAGCTGGTGTGTGCTGCTGGCTCTGTGGCATGGCCTCCCACCTCTCAGCAGCATGGCCAGCCATGCTTGGGGTTTTCCTTGCACATGCCCAAGGCAGGATGAGTAATCCAGATGTGCTGTCACCTACACAGATGCGTTGTGGGCGAAGAAAGGGGCTGCAAAGGTCCCAAGCTGCTCAGCCCAGCCTCTTGTCCACCAGTGTTAATCCATGGTTTTTTTTTAAAAAAAAACATTTCAAATTCCATCTGCTTGAGGAAACTGAATCAAGGTAAAAAAGCATTTTCTTGACATCTGTTTCCACAATGTGGAACACAGTTATGTGCAGATGTATTGTTTTGCATTGTGCCTGCCGTTGTGGGAACACTTTGTTCTTTGATGTATTTAAAATGTTGTTTAATGACTTTAGTCTTCATCTATTAGGACTCTTATTTCTGAAAGATCCTTATGGCATGCAAACAGAGAAAGTAGGTGTGCACATGCAGGCATGCAAGCTAAACCTCCAAGTTGAGAGTTTCTGGTTGTTGGTAAGTTTCGGAGCTTTTTTGACCAGTGACAGTCTCAGAAATCATAGAATCACAGAATCCCCTGAGTTGGAAGGGAGCCATAAGGATCATTAAGTCCAACTCCTGGCTCCACACAGGTCAAGCCCGGGACTGGATGCATTGTCCAGATGCTTCTTGAACTCAGCCAAGCTCAATGCTGCGACCGCTTCCCTGGGGAACTTGTTCCAGTGTTCAACCACCTTCTCAGTAAAGAACCTCTACCACAATTGCACAGCTACATGGGTTAAGGCAAGGAAGTAATTTTAAGAATGATATTTTAATGTTTACCACTCTAATAATCTCTCCTGCTTTGTTAAAGCTGATTTACTTTTGTGCTGTAGGTTGTCCTAGAGCACACTTGGGGACATGGTAGATGTTTTGATGTCAAAGTTCTGAACAAGGGAACACACTTTGAGTTTCAATGCACGTACACATCTATGTATCTATAGCTTACACAAGTTTAAAGGAAATCAATTAGCAATTGACTATTGCAGAGCAATGGCGATAGTATCTGGAAGCGTGGATAGTTTTCTAAGTCTGAGCAAATCTTTTGAGTTTTCCAGTACTTGTTGAGGTCAGAGTTACTGGGAGAGGAGGAAGCTCCTCCTCACAGGATTTCAAGATTTCTGTAGGTGTAGATAAAAATGCAGAGTGTGTAATTAAAAAGAATGGAGGGGTTATTGAATGTTTCCAAATCTAAGATATGTAAGACAGAGTCGCTGACAAGACATTCTCTAAGTGGGCCCCAAGGCTTTGAGGTCTGTCTGCTTCTGCTGACCTCTACAGAGTGCTGGAAGGCTCCTTCCTTTGCTGGGGATTGGGGAGGAAGGCATGGCACTGGGTGTAGTTTGTTGTACTGCTTCTACTTTTTTCCTGCTTGGTCCATTGCTGGCTAGAAGGGTTGAGTGAAGCTGTCCAAGATGCCCAGATGCCAAAGGGCAAACACACTTTTCTGAACAAACAGAAAGAAATGAAGACATGTAAAACAATGTAAGTTTGACCATTCTTTCTCAGCAGTAGAATGTGCTTTTTGTTTTATTCAAACTTTGGCTCCCCATTCCTCCTCTCATTGGAACACATTAAATAATTGTAAGTAATACATGAGTGTTTCATGCATTTTGTAATACTTCAGGTCATAGAGGTTGCCAGTAAGTCTAGTGTTTTACTTTTAAATGTAGGTCCCTTGATGTCTTAGCTGCTGCCACTGGAGATTTAGGTGTCAAAGTTGTGCTACATGTGTGGTGCCAGCTCTGCCTGTGAGCACAAGCTAGAGCTCCATTTTCCATCCTTTTAACTGGTATTAGAGGAGACAGCAGCAACCTCGCAGCTGGCATCTCATTTCATCAAAGCAGTGATAAACTTTATATTAAAAAAAACTTCTCTCACTTAAAAATCCTTTAGTTTTGGTGACAAATGTTGGGGTACATTTGCATACAAATCACTTTCTTCCAGGAAAAGACTGGGATTTTTTGATTATTTTTTTTTAATGCTTTCTAAACATAGTTTGTCTGAAAGTTTTATGAACCAGGTTTTTGTTTTCATATGCAGTCTGATGAGGTTATTCTGGAAGAGACTGAAGCAATGTTAAATTGCCTTTTGATTCCTCATTTGAGGACATCCTGAGCATGTTTTCCTACAGAACAATTTCCCTTCCTTGTTATAATTCCTTGACTTTTTATTTCCATCGATAACTTTGCTTATCTTGCACTTAAAAATTCCTAGTACAAACATAATTTGGTCTGGCATCATGATTGCCTGGGATTTCTAAAGAATTGTTCACTAAGTTTTTTTGGTTTTTTTTTAAAGTTTGGTTTAAAAGTTTGGGTTTTTTTATTCAGTAACTTTACATTCTAATAAAATGTCCTACGAAAGTGGTAGTCAAATGGAAATTTTATTTACTACCCTCTTCCTGATGGCAAATATGACTTAAAGCTTAATTCTCTTCTACTGAAAATCTACCATACAGAAGCACTTTTATCTCTTGGTGCCTGGCAAAAACATCTCAGCCTGATCTGTCCTATTCTTGGACACCATTTTATCTCCTTTGCGATCATCTTTGTCTGTAGTAGAACCAACATTCTTTTTATCACCCAAGGTCTGATCTTCAAGCTTTCACCTTCAAAAGCACAGCCATCCTTAGGCAGACTGGTAGCTCAGAATGATTTATAACTGAGGAGAACTTTGAAGTTCCTATAAACAACCAAAAAACAGTGGTTTTGGCCTTTTTTAGTTATACTGCTGTTAGTTTGCTTGCTTCTGCTTAGGCACCTCTTGTGTCTTCTGTTCTGTATCAGTGACATGCAGCCAGGAATGGCTGTGTCACCAGGTTCTGACTGTCCTGATAAGAAGCCTTAGCTGCTAATGTGAAGCTCAGGAAAAATACTTCACGAGTGTTTTTCACACCAGTGGTAAATATCAGCACAGGGTTGCATGTGACATGCAGACAGGCACATTCAAGAGGACTCCATAAAGAACACGTGCCTAATTTCCAGAGCAGCAAGCATGCACATCATTTCTGAGAGACTGAGTTTTATAACAGTGTACACAGCCAATACTGATGTGTTGGGAGGTCACTGGGTGATTCACATCCAGCAGCTTAACAAGAGGAAGCTGAACAAATGGCAGTGGTGATGCTTTCATTTGGAGAAGTACCAAATGTCCCTGCTCTTTCAGCCCCTAGATACAGGTTATCTACTTTGTGACCTTCAGAAAGGGAAAGACAGCCACGTTTCTCAGCAAGACAGCTTTTATGGTGATTGTAAACCCCCCAAAAATGCTATGTGCTGTAATTTAAGGAAGAAACAGAAAGCTCTAAAAATCTATTTCCTGGAACAAAGTTTGTGATACCAAATTCAACACCAGTTTCTGCCTTGCATCCAGGATGTGGTGGAAGTACTGTCATCTTTCTTTGTTGGGTTTTTTTTGGCATAATTTTTTTTAACGATAATATGTCAGACTCAAACTTTTTCTTCACTCCAGGGAACTTTCTGCTAGCAACAAGCACAGTGACATATTGTTGTTATCAGCTTGTATTATGGTAACACTGAGAGGTCCAAACCAGAGATCACAGCCCAAATCTTTGGGGGTATGTAGACGTGCTGTGAAGTGCTAACAGCTACTCAGACCTTGCGTAATGAGCCTTCTGGGTCTGTGATTAATTTGGAGTGCACAGCAGATTCCCACACTGGTTCCAACAGTGGCAAGGGAAATATCTATTACTGTGAGTGAAGTAGGATGTAAGAGTTGAAGTGCCATAGAAGCAGATATTTGCCCTGATGGCCCTTAGTCTAAAGCATCTGATAACCTTGAATCCTGTCATTGCAGCAGTCGTAGGGGGCTTCATGCAGGTATTGAGTTTCGTATGGATATTTCTGTTTGTGCCTATGCAACTGAGGCTCTCTAAATTGGAAAAGAGAACAGGTTCAGCTCTCTACTGAGCAGAAACTCACATATGGTGACAGTGGAAGTTCCACCTCTGCAAACATCCTTTCATATCCCTTGCGCAGTTGATTTTTTTATATATATTTTTTTTTTACTGATCTCTCAAATACAAGGCTTTGAGGGTCTCCCCTTGCCAGTGACACTACCCATTTGCTTTGGAACATTTGTTTTTCTAAGCAGTGACCCTGTGCTAGGGATGATCATCTTTGGCTACTTTCAGAAATATCAACAAAGTAATCAAGCATTAGTGGTTTTCACTAGCAACCAAAGTTGTGCAGCAGACCATTTTGAGAGCCATATTTGCTCTTGGAGATGCCTGTTTCTGTAGAGAACTGGTCTGATGGACTTGGCTCCTTGAGAATGTGTCCTTCTTCCATGCCTCTCCTCAAAGGCTGACCAGCAAAATGATTTTGTGAAGGTGATGGTCTGGTGTGGAAATGCTGCTGTGGGCAGAAAGCCAACATTGTGCCATGCGACTCCCTGCTGCAATCAGTCCTGCAGGGCTTTTGTGATGCTTTGTGTGATGTGGTTCAGCACCTATGGAGTGTGTAAGAGGGCAAACGAGAGAGAAGTGCCTTCGCCTCCTTGAGCACCTTTTAAGGAGCTAAGCATACACTGGTTCTGGATTTGCAAATCATTATAATGACAGACTGTGACAATAAAAAGAGCCATGAAAATAGATCATGTAAAGAAGTCCTGGATTAAGGAATCCCCTGGTACACTAGGATATGATAAAACCCCACTAAGTCAATAATCTGTGCATTAAGAACTTCTCTGGTTATGTAAAGGAACTAAAACAGCTTGTTTTTCTCAGTGAGCCAGAGGAAGTGGTAGCTTGGGTATGTAACAGCATGATAAAGAGCTCTTGCTCTTCAGTAGCCCTTACGGTCTAACTTGATTTACAGATCAGATCTCTGTTGATGACAGTAGAAAGACTGTAATGATGCCAATGACCGTGTCTGAGAGAGTCTCACTTGTGTCTTTATTCCAAGTCCACAGAAAGGAAATAATAAAAACAGATAATCGCATTAAAGTAATGGTTTCAGATGACACACACACAAAATAAGGTTATTCAGAGTTAAACTGCTAGTTTGTCTTCTTCATTCTTATGTTGTTGAATATTGCAGGAGTCCTGGATGAGAGTATGAATTTATGTACCGTGCATACAGAAATGCCTAGCAATGA
This sequence comes from Porphyrio hochstetteri, assembly GCA_020800305.1. NCBI lineage: Eukaryota > Metazoa > Chordata > Aves > Gruiformes > Rallidae > Porphyrio > Porphyrio hochstetteri. Next base: position 9,079,683 of record CM036916.1, on the reverse strand, counting down.
TGTACAGAGCTGGGAACAATGAGCATTAATGACAATAATAGTATTAGAACAGCATCTACAGAGGCAATCATGACACAGGGCCCTGTTACTCTTATCCAAGAGGACTTATTATGCAAGTGAAAAATGGGGCAGACCTACTTTCCGATTCCCTCCTCCTTTATAGCTTTCATTGTCTCGGGTGCTTTGTAAGCTGTGTTATACCATCTCCACTGGAGTTTTATTTTCTATTGAAAGGAGAGCTTTGCACAGATAGTTTTATGTTGAAGATGTACTCTACATCTGCTTTACATTTTACTCAGCCCTTAAGTATGACTTCTCCAAAACTGACTTCCCAGGCAGAAAAGGGAAAATGCATCTTTGGGACCATTTCCCCCTACTATGCACACTTTGATCATGCTTGTTGATATCAAGCTTTTTGTGTTAAAGCTGGTATGAAATAAGTTGTCAAAATTAAATAGCTAAAGAATAGTGGCTTTAAATAGTTTCTTTTCATGCTGGACTGCCTCTGAGTCTCTCCTTTATGCAGGGTCTTTGGTATTTCCACCTCACCTTTCCCTCTATTGCTGCTGGGTGAAGGCTGATTCCCTGCTTTGCTCCACTAGTTGTTTTAATCCCTGAATACCTACACTTCAGGAAAGGCGATTGCTATATTCCTCTTGATTTTGAAATACCTCTATCAGCCCTCTATTATGTTTTCCTTGTTTGCCATTTCAGTGTCCTCATCTTCCAACTATTAATGTTTATAAAGGTCACCACCCATCTCCTGAATGCATGGAGGGGGATGCGCATGCTCCTGAGCTTCACCAGTGAATAATGTAGAATTCCTAGGATACCAACAGCACTGTTTACAGTAGATCCTGCCAAACAACAAAGTAATAATAACATTTGCAAACCCAATAATGAACTCTTAGCCTCTCTCTACTACATCCACTTAACTGTGTATTAGGCAATGCAATACAGACACTTGTCTAAGTTCTTTATCGTGGGCTTTGCAGTTTTAAGCATTGAAAGGAGCTGATAGAAATACACCAGCAGATTTATTTTTAGGTGCAGCAGCAAAGATATGATCTTGCAGGGCAAAGGTACTATCATTTGCCTTTCTGCTGTGCAAGCGTGCTGAACAGCTCTTCTGTAAGGCAGATAGAAGGTTCTCTTGTTTTTCAGATTGTTCCTAGAGCTGCTCATGTTCTTACAGAGTGCCAAGCCATTCCTACAAAGGGGTAGAGAGCATTTCTTTCTTTGCAAGGATTTCTTTTTCTCCTTTGTAATTTAGGCTCATTCTACTCATGGAATAGTTCCCTGGAACAGCATAGCTCATTCCATTGCTTTAGAGGAAATTTCAGTAACTAAGCGTGCAAAATACAGCATGGGAGCTTCCAACTTAAGACAAACCTAGCTCTCCACTGACTTTATTGGACAGTTTTCTGACCGCTCTAACAGAACAAGGTAGAAAACAATTTCTGAGCAATTAATGGGAATCAGGTGGTTTATTCCATTTTAAAACTTTCAAAATCCCAGCATACATTACAATAGTCTTTGAGGAATACACTTAGTGTATAAGGCAGTCTGAATTATCCAAATTCAGTTTACCAAAACTCCCTGTTATTCATGTTCCTCATTATCTATCAATTACATTCAAAATTACCTTCATTACCTGAAACCTTGATTATCCAAATGTATTCATTGTCCCCTGTGATACTCTGATAATTGATCTTGTACTGCATTCCTCCAGCTGATGCTTCACTGGTTATGAAATGAAGGCACTGTTAGTCTGACACGTGCTACCCCAAGCTCATCTTTCTCTATGCTGTTCAGCATAGACTTAGTGCAGAGTTATAAAGAGTATGTGTAAAGCTGGTTGTTACCAGCTTCTCCAGCAGCAGGTCTAACAGGTCCTTCTTTGAGAGAACTTTATTCTGGGGAAAAAAAAAAAAAAAAAAAGGAAAAAAAGAAGAAGAGGATGGGAGGAGTGAAACTGCCTAAGCAACAAGATGTTTCAATATCAGGCACTGGATTTTCACAGTTCCAAATGCACTTTTTCCTCTGATGGTCAATCTAGTTTACTTTCAAAATTAGGCAAGATATATCCCAGAAGGATTTACTAAAACATTCATCCATTTATCTTATAGCTGTCTCCCACCATAGATGTCTAGAACAGAAAAAACCCTGTACTTTAAAGTACCATAGAGAACAATGTCAATAATGCGTATGGTTTGTACAGAACCTTAATCCCCAACACGTTCTGTGGTGTCTTTCTACCAGGTTAAAACTTGTTTCCTATAAAACTTAATGTCTGGAATATGGCATCCAGTAAATTGCAAGAAAGTAAATTTGTCATAACTAATATTTAGTAATTAGTTATTCCCTCATTATAGTTCCTGAATCATGAGCTAGAATATAACTTCATAATGATCACATTATTTTTTGAATACGATGGTGCCTCAGCTTAATTAAGACTCAGTGCTGAAGCTTTTTCTCACAAGTTGTTTCTTATTCTCAGATGGAGAGTCCGGGATCATGAGCTTACTTCCTCTGTTTGAAATCAGGCTTTGCAATGACGTGTTGCAATTCCAGGAGGGATAAGTCTGGTAAATTGAATTCAATGCAGTTTTCTGGTGGTGCAGCTCATTTGAACAAGACTTATAGATGATGAGTTACTTTGCACAATGGCAAATGCCATTGCTCTAATGTTGATGCTTAAAAAGCCACTCTCAGTGTTGCACTTCAAATGTTGTTTGGTTGTTGCTAACTGCTTCAGGCATGGTTTTTTTTTTCCAGTGGTCTTGTACATTGATAATTGGTATATGTGCAGAGTAATTAATCTAATTATTAATATTTTGGTCATATATTTAGAAAGAGTATATATCATCCTGAGCAGCATAGTTGTAGTTCTTAGCTGAAATGGGTTGTTGTACAGCAGTGTTTCTTTGCAGGATTTTCTGAGAACCTCATTGCAGTTGTAGATTAAGTCTTTTCATGACAGGACTGCTACATTTCCTATTTGGCCACTGGTCATTGCTTTTGGGCCTTCCAAGATCAAAAGCTTAATGTGATCCTAGAATGTCATCATGTTTCCTGGTACAAATGTAAGTTTAGGTATGCAGTAAATTTCTGCCAAATGAAACTTGGATCAGAGACATGTTTCTGAGCCACAAACTCTCCCACGGCTATTCTCACTGTGGTTCCACTTAGGCACCTGCTATTGCCTGAGGCTGCCCCTGAGGTCAGTAGCTAGCAGAAAAGGACAAATCCTACAGTAAAATACCACTCGCTATGAGGAACTGAGCTTTTAGTGACCTACTTGACATACCCTAAAGGCATTTAAAGGGAATATCAAATATACGAAAGGCTTGTTTAAAATGAAAAGTGAACAGTTCTGAATCTCACATTTCCCTGCTGTGTCCCTCTGTCTTGTGGAGTCTCTGTACTTTGAGTAGCAGCACTTTGTACTTTGCTGTGTTATCTTGCATGATTTTGACCATAAGCCATATCCATATTTAAATTCAGTGTATTGATTTTCTTTTTTTTTCTGCAGAAAAAGTAAATTGATATTTATTGTTCAATTCTTGGAACCATTTCACCTTTCATTGACATGAAGGATTGTTTTAAATAGCTTCAGTGGGGTGAGAAGATCAGGTAGAGTGGAAAAAAACCCCACTGTATAGAAGTCGCAGTGTGGTCTTAAAACACTTATAGTGCAGAGATTCATGTCAAAGATTTACACTGATTGTGCTTGGTTCCACCGGAACCACTAATTCTCTGTTTCATTGCATAAATCTGGTCTTCTGTATTAGTGTAAACATATCTGAATATCTGAACTGCCTTATCAAGATCAACTGCATTTAGATAATATGTCTTATCTTAATGACTTTTTTTATTAATGCTAAGATGTGGCATAGCAAGATCAAAAAAATGCATTGTTTGCTGTTTTAATAGTCTGAAGCAATTTTTTTCATTTTCATTATAATTTTATTGCATTTTCATTGGTTCTTAATAATTTTTATCATTCACAGCTAAGTTTTCTCCCAAGCTAGCAAGTTTGGTGATGTACTATTTCCTCTATTATACCAAAGCAGCCCTCTAAAATATATTTAAATCTAGTTCTACATGTAAACCTTGCTAAAGAAGGCTCATCCACCTTCTCCTGTTATGAGATTCTCACTTTTAAGCCAAAAAGTCACTTCTTGAAGGAAATCTGTGGAGGCTCTCTCCATCTTACTGAATAAGATTTGTCCTGGGGGCAGACATTACTTGCATTACTACAGTTTTATGTACATCCTAATTCAGTGGGTTTAGGGGGGAATGAATGGATGTATTGACGTATTGTTGTCATAATGAAGCAGAATATGCATTTGATTCATTTTTAAAGGCTTTTTGATGCCTTGTATTTATGTATACGTGCATGCACTATTTCAGTTGGTTTTGCTTCCTTCATAACTCGCCTTATAGGCTATGTCTACGGAACTGTTATTGTTTTTCTTGCACAGAGAAATTGCTCCTGTAGCCTTCAAAATGGGAAGAATTGTTCAAGGGCAGAAAAAAAGATAAATGACTGGCAGTTGTTTTTCAGTTATTAATTTTATTAGTCATGCATTCTCCTGTGTTTTTTCTGAGCTATGGGACTTCTTCCTGTTAGCAATTAGAGCTTTTGAACAAAGAAAACTTCTGCTTAGATGCAATGATGAATTCAATACCCCTGCCTACGCTCCTCAGTTGAATCTGGGGACAATATTGTGGTGAGTTTTAATACCTGAGGCTTCATCTGACTGATTCTCTCTGCTTGGGGCACTTGATACAAATTCATGTAAAGCAGTGTAAGAAAAGAATAATCCCTCACCCAGCTCCCCACAGCACATTATTTCTGCATTCCCATCAGCTAGTTTATGGAAGTGCAGAAGGGGTTTTTCATACAGATAGAAATAATAATTTATTGCAGTCTTCTGCAGCTGGTTCTTCTGGCCCCTGAGCTCCTAGCAGCCACACCAAGGTACTGTCTTCCCACGTCAGAGAGGGCTGAACTGGCCACTGAACAGCCTCATGCTCAAGGGACACCATCTCTACGTGTCTCTCAAACGCTACCTGCTATTAGAAAGAGACTGTATTGGTATCCATGGTGCTGCAGTCTGTATTAATCCAAAAATGAGCAAAGCTGTGATCTCTAAGGCAGGAATTCTTGCTGAGAGTTGCTTTATAAGCAATCAGGGCATTTTCAGCTGGACAGAGGTTACTGTGCTTTAAGTAATTCACCCAAGCTTATGAAGTACATGAAGAAATATGGTTTCCATAGGTACCATAATTTGGGGCATGCATTTTTTGGCTTTTTTGGGGGGGTTTGTTTGGGGTTTTTTTTCATGAAAAACAGTTAAGTCAAAACAAAATATCAATTAAAAAGTCAGTTCTGATGAGTTTCCCAAACTTAATTTTTAAGGAAATATTTTATTAACTAAACTGCCTTTTTTTTTGTAAAAGTTAGAATACTAAGATATTTCATGAGTTTTAAAAGTTTTAGAAATTTTATTAACTGCTACTATTTCATCTGTAATATATATTTAAAAAAATAATTGTGATTTTGACTCATGCTACTGTGACAGGGAAGAAGACATTGAAAAATCTTTTTAAAAGTCTGCTGAATAAGAACAGTATTTCCATCCTAATGTGAGCTATGGATTCCTGACCATGTTATACATGGAAAATGAATAGTTTTCCTAAGTTAAAACCTTCTGTAACAAATGGCTTAGAAAACTAACAATATTGGTCAAACCCAGAGGCTTCATAAAGAAGCAATTACCCTTTCACTTGTAGATATTCTGTCGTATTCCCGTTGTATTTTATTCTTTTAAAGCCTCGTGTATTAAGAAAACCTGTCAGTTGTAATGTTTTTACTGGTTCCTCAAAAAGACAAAGGGGGAAAAAAAAAGAATTTTATTCCTATTGTTAGAATGTCAGTACCTGGAGACCCTTTATTTTTTCCTTTATAGAGCTTTGAATTGTTCTGTTTGAAGTTCAAATTAAGGAATAAAACAGAAATCATACTTTCTGTTTTGATTTTTATATAGCAAACTAATGGACTTAACTAGGAAAAAAAGCTATGTTTAGTTCTAACGCTTGCCACAAAAGGAATTTTAACCTCTGGGATTTCTCTTTTTTTATTTCTTTTTTTGACTCCCCAAAGTAATTTCTCCATCATTTCAGGTCTACAGAGCATGTGTACCTTTATATTTGTGTGTGAAAATTTATAATGGGCACTTTGTGGGGTTGATCAGAATCCCGTCGAAGGGAACACAGAGCATGGCTTAGACTTAAACACAGAATTGCAGTAATTTAGGCTTCAAAGTCAAAATTTAGATAAAGCAAATAAAAATTGCTACTGTGTCTTTGAATTTCAGCCTCTACTCTATTTGTATTAATGGAAAGAAAGTGTAGTGAGAGGACAAGGGCAATGGCCTTAAGGTGAAGGAGGGGAGGTTTAGATTAGACATTAAGAAGAAATTCTTCCCTGTGAGGGTGTGAAGGCCCTGGCACAGGGTGCCCAGAGAAGCTGTGGCTGCCCCGGGATCCCTGGCAGGGTTCAAGGCCAGGTTTGATGGGGCTCTAGGCACTCTGAGCCTAGCGTAAGGTGTCCATGGTGAAGAGGTTGGAACTGGATGGGCTTTGAGTCCCTTCCAACCCAAATCAGTCTGGGATTCTATGAAAAACGCATTTGAAGCGGTCAGTATGCAGATGTTCACCCTGTGTTTTGCTTTTCTTATAAAATCTGAGCCCTCTCTGTCTGATCAGCTTAGTTATTATACAGTTAACAAATGCTTGCTTTTCAGTAGTGACCCACAATCTCCAGTGTGAGCATATCCTTAAATATTTACATGTACACTGGGAATTTGTATGTGTGCTTGGCACAAGTGAACATAGCTTTGCTAGTGTCCAGGTGCCCATTGCAGTAGGTGCCTCTGAATGCCAGTCTCAAAGGGGTCCAGTTATTATGGTCTAAAACGTCAGTGAGAGTGAAGAAGATTTATGTAAACATGTGTAACCTTGACTGTTGAGGCTGAGACCTGGCACTTGCTCTGTAAACTTGTTGAGCCATGCTTGCTTGGCCATGAGTCTGAGCTTTTCCAAACAGGTTACAATCTTAATAGACCAACAAGCAGAGGCTGTTAATTTGAATTATGGAGGAGGCTCACAGGCTTTGGTGCATTAAACAACCTGCCCAAGGTTGTGCAGGGAGTGGGCTGCTGTGCCCGATATATAAGGACAAGTGATTTTGTTGAAATCATAGGTCATCTGTAGGTTTTAGCTCAGCTGGAAGGTAATGGGTCTGATCCACTGTTGCTTTACTGCTGCTTTATGGTTATGCACTTACACTAATATACCTGGAGTTTTAGTCTACTATCTGCAGGTACTCTTTGGAAAATACTGACGTTCCTAATTGTTTAATAAATCTTTAATGGAGCTTTTAGTGTGTGTGAGGGTATGCATATTGATTTGTGTATGTGTGTTTAGGTATTAGGAAAAAAGTAAGGCTGATGAGAGATACTGTAAGATCTAGAGAGGATCTACAGACCATAATAGGGTGTTAAGGGTTTCCACTCCTTAAAATGGAGAAGTTGACACATTAAGTTGCATGTAGTCTAATGATGTGGACTGACTCAGAGAATTTAAAGGAAATAACAGCTGTGCACATCAAAGCTTAAAAATAGAAACTTCATCAGTCAGTAGCAGTTTAGAATGAATGAAGAAATCACAGAATTATTAATTACAGTGGTTTGAGAAAGGAAATATAAAGTTCAAACTTCCTGAAGGCAGAATGCTGTCTTCAGTCATGCAGCACGCCTGCTGGGTATCTGCTCCTTGTCCTGATGAGGCACTCTGTAAAGGTGGGGGCTGTAGCCCAGACACTTGCACCTACTGCCATTCAAGATACCGCAAGATGACTCAGGCTTCCCACCTGCCTGACAGATATGACACAGGACATATGGGACATTCCTGCCCTTCTGGAGTGGCAGCTGGATGCCCTGAGGCATCTCGGATGACAGTAGATGCTTCTGTCTAAGGAGTAATTGCACACAGACATAAGTACAGACTCACTTTCACTCACAGTCACCTGAAGCACATCAGTAATTCGTAGCAGTCTTTGCAGTGGGTAATTGCAGAAAGTAATGAACAGTTTACCTAATTTTAAACTTAAGAATTTTGACATGAATAGAGCATTTATCTGGATTAAAATCTGTCCAGGATATAAAGTTAAAAACTATCTTAGTATTAAAACCTGTAGTTAAAAACTATAATTTAAAGTTGCAGTGGATGGTTGTTTTCTTAATGACCTCAAATCCATGAATTCATTCTAACATTTGCCTTTTTATATATTCATAGTTAAATATAACTTGAATGTTGTCCTAATTACATTCTCATGTTAATTTAGCTCTGATTCAGAATTTCTATCATTATTCTTTGTAGAATTATTTTGAAATGATGGAAAGTTCAGTAAAGATGCTCTAGTGTGTGATTGTGCCTTTGAATTATTTATCACATTCAAAGACAGAAATATAGCTAAAATCTAGTTTGAGTTGTAAATGAGCCTTGGTAACGTAAGGAGGAAGTGAAAATCCTTTTTGCAGAATGACATGGTTTATGGGCACATCATTTGATATTGTGGGAGCATTTCACCACCCCCCATGAACGGAGAGCCTCACCACTAATAAACATCCCTTGCATCAACTGTAAACGCTACATGAGCAGATAAGACAGATACAGCATGGAATAGGAGAGAGGGAAGTACAGAGAAAACGTACCCAAATGACAGAGCAGATTAGTGACAGAATTAAGAAGAGAAAACAGATGTCCTGCCTCAGTCACAACCAGCACTCACTGCGCTCTCTTCTCCCTCTACTCTGTGCTATGGAAACAGAAGCTCTTGCAAGCAGTGTTTAGCCCATGTTTTTCAAAATGCATCACAGGGACAAGTAGTACAGTGTTAATATATGGTGGTACAAACCATGATTAATGCACAAATTCATACTTGTGGCTGTGGCCCTGAGCTAGGTAGAGAGCAAACAATTGTTGGTGAGGCGTGTGTGAGTCTGAGAGGGTGAGAACCTGCTGGGAAAAAAATCTAAAGGAGAAAAGGAAACTTGTCTTAATGTAAGCAGAAATTTTGCTAGAGGTAAGTGAGGGGAAATTCTTCATTTATAAATGGTTCGTTGACCCATGATAATAAAGCAGTACTGCAGAAGAAGGATAATTATCTACTTAAGTATCAGATGCCCTAAGGGTAAAAGCTTCCCTTCTCTCCTTTTGAAAAATGAACTCAGCTTAAACGAATGTCCTTTTTCCTGTTTTAGTGTTGACATGGATTTCCTTTTTATGAGTAAAATTAATTAGTTTTTCTATTCCTTTATTCCTGGTATGGAAATCAGGTCTGCCAAGCAAGTTTCCAGCTCTTCCCTTGGGCCCTAAGTTCAGCCAATAGCATCCTTTATGGAGGTGCTTTGTACAGTGTGCTGGGAAGGCACAAATAAATTACTGGAGTTTTATTATGCCCAGTAGCTTGCCAAGAGGCACAGCATTTTAGAGCTAAAACCCCACAAAACTAGGATTTTTGTCCCCATGCAGGATTGGCTTATTTCCAAGTACCTGCTTTCTAAATACATATTTCTCATTTCTTTCATTTTAATGCTGTAAGTTGTAGCAAGAGAAAAAGAGAATAGTGGTGACACAGATGATGCTGTACTAAAAAAAATGACAGACACATTAATACCTGCATCTGGGGCCAGTCATCTCGTGTTCTGCTGGGAGCTACGAGCTGTGGAGCTCACTCAAAAAGTCTGCTCCCACTTTAGCAAACATCCATTACAATCCTGTCTGTTTTCATCTGGACTCTGAAAAATTATCAAAACCTGCCCATATATCATTACTTCTAGAAAATGCCTTTTTTTTCCTCTTTAATCAGAATTATACACGTGATTCCTACACTAAATTTGGTAAATGTAATCAAGCTGTTTCTCTGTTTATGGAAAGAACTCATCTTTTGTATGTTTTAATCTTTATTTCAAATGTCTTCTGTGGTTCTTGAAAATGCGGTTGATGTAACCTTTGTGTGAGCCTGTTAACTCCAGAGCATCTCCTAGTTCCCTTTCCTGGAGTATAGAGAATATTCCTGAATACCTGCAGGCTTCAAGATGCAGTAAAAGTAAAGATGACTGTAATACAATGGCATGGAACTTAATTTGCTTCCAATAGTCCTTTGAACACTCGTTTTAATGCTGAAAAAATAAGAAGTTGTTAATTTTCATAGCCTTTGGTCATGAAAGTCCAAGTGGTGTTAAAGGTGATTTTAAGGTCTTTATTCTGCAAACATAATGCTGTAAGGCAGAAAAAGAAATCCTGTCTTTGGGGAATTGAAATGAGAATCAAGTCCCATGTACTTGTCTGTTGGATTTACACAACTGAGGCTCTGCTAAGCATTCTAGACCCTATTAATAATGTTACAAAATTGACTTTCAAGTGAGGAATAAGAAATTATTAATTTCTATGAACACAGCAGATCAGATTACTATAAATAGCGTCTGTGTACTTCCACTCTTTATAGCTTTGTTTCACTGACTCACAGAGTGCAGTCACCAAGGCAGAATAAAATCAAAGTATATTTAAAGTGTTGGGAACACCACACTTAAAAAAGGGATAGTCTTAATTATCTTAATGTATTTCTAAAATCATATAGTGTACAGGTGAGCATTCCTTGTGAATGGTAAGTAATGTGATGTAGGAATAAATGGTCTGCTATTATCAGCATAGCCTCAGCTTTTCACATTTAGATACTTAAAAATAGAGGTGTGAGATCCAGATTTTCAAAAATATGTTCCACATGTGGAAAAGCATTGTAAAACCGCTGCCTCAGATCCCACACCCAAACCCATCTTAAATTCTTTTGGTTTTCCCCCATTTTAATTAGAAAAGGAAATGTGTCTGATTTTCAGAGGTGTCAAAAACAAGTATCTCTCCATCAAAATTTTACCTTGGAGTCTGAAAACTTTGCTTTCCTTTAGATGTCTCAGTAGTAACACATGGACCTTAGTTTAGTCATTTTGCCCGTGTCTGAGGCAGTTGAGAAGTCTTCTGAACAAAGCATCAGATGATTCTCCATATTATGTTTTAGCTGCTCTTGCTGTAATCCTCGGAGAGGAAGAGTTTAGGTAATTCAAAGGTGAACAGAAGCAGGTTACATGCTAGGGGTTGAGCTGCTTGTCCGTCTGGACCACTGAGACTTGTGTTTGTGCCTTGACAATACCACCTTCAGATGTCCTTGTTTGTCCTCTGCGGCCGGTGGAGCGTTTCCGTGACTTGCATCCTGAGGAAGTGGCCGATTTGTTTCACGTGGCACAGAGGGTTGGCAACGTGGTGGAGAAACACTTCTGCGGCACCTCGCTCACCATTTCCATTCAGGTTTGTAAACCAGTCAACTAAAAAAAAAGTTTAATGGTTTGTTTTATCAAGCTCTCAACCTTCTTCCCTAGTCCAATGACAAAAGGATGTTCAAATTTCAAGGGGCAATAAATGCAAAATGATAATAGTAAAAAAAGCAGGACGGTAACTGCATTGCAGTCTGCCAGATTTGCCATTGAAGGAAACTGAAAGGCAAACCAGCCGAAAAGTGTAGATAATTAAAAACTTCAAAGCTTTGGATTAAGCCTGTGTACGCTCCCAAACATGGTATTTGCATGTGAGTGTTTTGGCAAATACTCTTCCTTCAAAGAATCATTTGCAGGGTTGACCTAGGGAAGGCAGCACATCTCCCTGTACAGCAAGTAACCCACTGCTTCTGATGGAAATAGGCGATTCTGGCTCACATCTAGTTATATGCAGGGACAGGGATACAGCCATGTAAATATGTTCTCATTCTGACCTTCATTTGCTTGTGCTGGGTGGTTCTATGCCAAAGAGAACTCTGTTTAAAGCAAATCAGGAGACTAAGCCCAATTCATTATAATAAGAATTCATTAATTTCTCACTTGCGTGTCTGATTATGTATTCACAAGGACCAGAAATATATTGCTAGCTATTAAAAAATATGGTCTGAAAGAATGGAAAATAACGACTGTTGTTTTTCTAGTCTAAGATAGAGTTTCTCACTTTGCCATGGTCTGATATGGAGAGGTGCCCTGTCCAACAACTTTGTGTTGAATGGGCCCCAGGTAAATTAACATGTAATGAAGTTGGATGTAAATGTTTATTGAGTAAGATTTCTGAATCCACATATGACCCTTCCTAGCTCCTCTCACTTGAGACTTTTTTTCTTACAGGATGGCCCTGAAGCTGGACAAACGGTGAAGGTGAGTGCTTACTAAAAGAATACAAATTAAGAGACAATTATAAGAACTAATAAAAAATCAAAGCTAGTCATCTGCAGACCACTTCTGTATCATTATTTTATCCTTGAGATCAAAATATCCCAAGTGTACAATAGCTGTAAATACTTTTTATTGAAATTGAACAAGATAATGTTTACAGGTTTTATTTCCAGAAAAAAATTTTCAATCACAAAAATATATTTTCTGAACTCCTGAGTGTATTTATGCAAGAAAAAACCTTAGAAAGGAAGCATCCGTTAAAGGGTTTTTTGTTTGTTTTATGGAGAAAATATTGCACTTCCATTCATAATCTCTTTGTTTGTCTTTTTATTGCCTAATGAGTTGTAGCTAATTATAGGAACCATTAAACTGAACCACATTATGAAAATATACCTTTTGTCTCTGTTTTCTCTCTACATATTCATATCACATTCTTGTTACTGAAGTTCAAATGCAATGGAGCCAGTGAAGCTTAAAAACTTTAAGTGTACTTCTGAAAAAAAAGGCGGGGGTGGCAGAGAAGAGAAGGATTTATGATTATACTCTCCACTTGAGTAATAACATAGATAACATCCAAGATGGCTCTCCAGCCATGTTTCACTGCCTCGTAATGCAAATGCATGTGTAGTTAGATTATATGTCTGAACATTAGATAAAGGCTATTTTTTACATTTGGAATCAAAGGAAAGTCAAATATGGCTAAGGGTTAGCACTTTGTAAAATCAAATTAGATGTCTCAAAGAAACTGTTTGGGTTGATTAAGATAACTGTACCAACCAAATGATAGCATATAGAAACATTTTCCTTCTTTCCAGTTTCCTGTATTGACCTTATTTTTCCAACTTCTTTTTGTTGCCTGCTTTGAATATTTAACAGAGAGGTAATAGGGAGGGAGAGGAAGAAATTAGAAAATCTCCAAGCTTTGGGAAGCTGCGTAGTGATGAAGGGAATGTGTACAATTTACTTCAGTTTGGCAACAAAGTAGATTCCTTGGCTTTTGACCTGAAGTGTGTTGAGTGGGTTTCGCTAGGAATGCCTATTGACAGGTGAAAAGTCTCAGTTTAAATACTTTCTGAAGTAAATTTTGTCATTAACACTAACATGTTTTTAAGCAGATCACAGGATTTCTTTTAATATCATGGGCCAATGCTTTTTTTTTTTCTGTGTAAAGAAAAGCTTTATAGAAATGACTATAATAAAATGTAATAAAAAATGGTAATATGAATGAGCAAGATGAAGAAGCTAGATGTAAAACTTCACATCTGTGATGGCCAGGAGGCTTGCATGGATGAATAAAGAGCTCCTAGAAAAACTGAAACACAGAAAGGAAGCCTACAGAGGGTGGAAGCAAGGGCACGTAGCTTATGAGGAATACAGAGAAATTGAGTAGCCAGGGATCAGGTTAGGAAAACGAAAGATTAGCCAGGGATTTCGATGGCAACAACAAAAGCTTCTATAGGTATGTCAGTGATAAAAGGGAGACTAGGGAAACTGTAGACCCTGTCTGGAATAGGAGATCTGATTACCTGAGATATGGAGACAGATGAGGTGCTCAATGACTGTTTTTTGCTTCAGTCTTCACCAGCAAGTGCTATAGCCAGACTGCCCAAGATGCAGAAGGCAATGGTAGAGATTGGGAGAATGAAGAACCATCCACTGTAGGAGAAGATCAGGTTCAAGACTATCTAAGGAACCTGAAGTGCACAAGTCCATGGGACCTGATGAGATGGACCTGAGGGTCTTGAGAGAACTGGTAGACAAAGTTGCTGAGCCACTATCCATTATGTTTGAGAAGTCGTGGCTGTCTGGTGAAGTTTCCACTGACTTAAAACATAGACCCTCATGTTTAAAAAGAGAAAAAAGAAACTACAGGCTGGTCAGTGTCACCTCTGTGTCTGGCAAGCTGTGGCTGCCCCTGGATCCCTGCAGTGTTTAAGGCCAGGTTGGATGGGGCTTTGTACAAGCTGGGCTAGTGGAGGGTGTCCCTGCCTCTGGCAGGGGGTTGGAGCTGGATGATCTTTGAGATCACGTTGAGCCCAAACCATTCTATGATTGTGAACATTAACAAATACTTATGTAGATCTTTAAAAGGCAATAAATTCTGTATTGTTTTGTATTTGTATTGAAGACAAAGAGAATTAAGCCTTAATCTATCCAATACATTGCAAAATGGTAGCCACCATTCATGCTTCTCTCTCACACTTTTAATAAGCAATGACCTGCTCCTAACAGTTGTGAACCCCTAGACTCTGTAATAAAGAGTGTGTATTCCTATATCAGAAGTTAGCAGTTTGCATATTTCTACTTTTCTGCATCATTGGGCAACACTGTAATTTATCATCATCACTTTAGGATGTTTATCATCCAAAAATCCAACAACTATTTTCTGTAGAGAACTTAGAGCTTTCAAAACTTGAATTGGGGAAGAAATTACTGTGATCAAGAACTTCTTTAAAGTGAACAATAAGGTGGATACATAAATAGCTGGTTCCATTTAAACTGTTTTGAATCAGAAAGTTTGAAAAAACACCTATGTGATCTACAAATAGTACACAAACCTTAAATTCAATGCTTCATGTGTTTCTGTATGTGGTTTTCTTTATGTATCAGAGTGCACAAAAATCTAAGCTTCCTCTAAGGGAAATTTTAATTAGAATCTCTGGAACAGACTAAACATTAGAAAAACATTTTAATAGTAAGAATAGCAAAGCATCGCAATAAATATCTAAGGGAGTTTGTGGAGACTGTTTTGATAGGGTAGGCAAGCGTATGTCAGGAGCTAATTAGCTGTAGCTGATCTTGCTTTGAATGGGGTCACATACCAGATGGCTTCAAGACTTCTTTCCATTTGTATTTTTTTAATTCTGTATACCTGTATAAATGTAGGCTACTATATGTGCTATGGAGCAAAAGAATTACAGGAAGCAGGGGAAGAGGACTAGCTGTTAAATTTGTCAGTGCAAACCACTATGATATGGGAAGAGCTCTCTGCCTAGCTGAAGACAAAAACTGACTGAGAAATTATATCTGAAAAAAGATTAAGAAATTCTCTTTCTTTGTCAACAAGAAAGAATAGTAATCCATGTCCAAGAAAAATCTCAGACCTCAGTTTGAGTATGAGTCTCAGGTAGTCTTTGCTGTGGAGATGCTGGAAACTATAGGTGCAGTGCATGTACCAGGTTTAAAGGAGATTACTATTTCAGTGTGATTTGGATTAGAAATCAATGCTAAGATTGTCTGCCGTGTTCATTGTGCTGGTGTGAAACCTGCTGGTGTGTGCAGGTTTCAGTTAGATGTACTGCAATGTCAGGATACTTCAGTGGTACCGCCTGGACTAGAACCTTCCTGGTTACCTAATGGGAAGCTGTTTATAATCTGACGTGGAGGTCTGTTATTGCTGCACTCTGTTCCACCTCTGAAGCCAGGCTAGAAGAGCCTGCAGGACAGCATTTTAGAGAAGCTTATCATCTTTTCAAATTCTCCCATTATTTTATCCTGTGTTTTTGCATTTGATGGGTCTTTGGAAGGAATTGTACCTAACTCCTTGGTTCACCAATACTTTGGAAGTTTGTTGCACTATTATGACAGAAGTATAGATGGGCCTTTTCTTACCTTTCAGCAGCTGGAAGTATACAATAGCTAAGGAATTCTGAACCATGTCCCAGGTCTCAGACCATAAAATAATACAGTATATTGCTTCATAATCTTTTTTCATAGCTGTCCACAGACTGTGCCTATTCCAGCCCTGTCACTTATTTGAGAGGGACAAACATCCCTCTCCAAAGGTAGTCACAGACTTGCACACTTTGTGTTTTATTGTGAGAGGTTTGTGCACCATCTCACACCACAGAACCGGAGTATCTCTGTGTCAGCAAGCAAAACCACCTTCCAGCATTAAAGACATATTGAATATTTACTCCTTGCTTGAGAAAGGAAGGAAATTCTGGTTAGGTCTTCTCTTAATGAATATTTATCTCTGCAATTTTGAGGTCTGTTTTTCTTGGGGAACACAAAACCTACAGTGTCCTTGTGCCAGGAATGGAGGGTGATTTTTGTGTTGGTTCTGTTTGAGAATGCCTTAAATATCCAGGCAATTTCATGGATCAGGAAAATCAGCCCTGCATCTTAATGCAGGGCTCTTATTGCTATGTCAAGTGAGTGACGTTTCAAGATTTCCCCAGTATATTTTATAGCCTTCTTTTCAACATCAAGTCAGCAAATGCTCCAGCTGCCTTGGTGGATGTATAGCACAGTGTAGAATAAACTCTCAGGTTTACCTTTTATGTGAGATTCAATCACAAGAAGCTCCATGTACTCTGTAGTCCGTAAAGGCTAAACAAATCAAGCTGGCAGGAGCATGATGCAACTAATTTATCTGTAGAGACAAGATAATATTGCGCAGCAAGTGTCCATTGCACAAACACATATGAACACATACTCTATTTTGCAGCAGTGTCAAAGTCTCCAGCAGCTCAGCACCTCCACTGTTATCCATGAGTAAGTGCCTGTTTGCCGATTACAGGTTTACCTAAATAAATGAGAAAGGCTGATGGTGGCAGTGTGGCTGTATGTGCAGAAATTCATTTTATGTCACACATTCCACTAATTATTTTACACCGAGAAGATTGTCTCACAATTATTTTGTGATGTACATGTTTTTCTTTCCCAGATGTTTTTTTAATGCTGTGTTAAATCAATCCACCTGGCTTGCATTCTTTAGAGATCTTAACCTGAACTGTGGAGCATAGGGTTTATTTAAGCCCAACGCAGACTGCACTTTCATGCTATTTGTCTACTTATCTCTGGACTTGAAGTACTGGACTTTAGGTTTGAGTCTTTAAATTTAATCAGATTGCATTGTAGACTGATTGCATCAGAAGGATCAAATTCTCCAACTGCAATACTTTTGATGCCTCAGCCTGCTTTCCCTGCAGACTGGCAGATGTGAATCCTTGTTTAGTGAGTATTGGAAACCACCTTTTGCTCCCTTAAAAGAACAAAAATGCTGGCATTTGAGAAAGGCAAAGATTTTTTACCTCTAAACAAATAAAAAATTCAAGTACTAAAAACATGGAAGAAAGAAACAAGTTTTTGAAAACCAGATTTTAGTGAAACATGAACAAATGGTCTTATTTGCTTTAAGAACTACAATTCTCTTGAAAGCTTGTGGAAGGTCCAAAAAGGATTTGACGTAGTACAGCAGTCTGTCTGCATTGCTGTGATAACCACACTAATAGTATTTGCCTGGAGAATACGTAATATTGCAAATAGGTAATTGGTACAGCAAATTCAGTAGTCTCGGGGCTGCTAAGTCTGCTTTGAGGTCATGTTTGCTTTCTATTTCAATACTGTACTTTGATTGGGGTGGGTTTTGGTGGGATGTTTTCGACGCTAGGATTATACTGCTCCTTACAGATACGAGGAAGCAGAAGGAGCATCCATATCGTTTGCCCCTTCCATCTGAAAGCCTTTTACTAGCTCTGTTTTCTACTCACGCTAAACTATAACTCTTGCCCTTTCCTTCAAGGCCCTTTTCAAAACCTGCCTTGCCTTGGTCTAATTCTCCTTTTAGACCCTTGTCTAGACCTATGTTTTCTAGGATGCGATGAATGGGTTTAGCCCTAGAGTCCCAATTTCCTCTTTTCTTTGTCAGGTCTTTACTCCCGTTTGCTACATCTAACATTTACATTTTGATTGAACTGTAAGCATTCCAGGAAAAGCATCATATTGCTTTTATGTTTGCCATGCTCACAGTCCAAAGAAGGACTGGTGGATCTGTAAACTATCCCTTAATACAAGTAATAACATGCATGAACTAGAACGAAAAGGTTCTTAAGGCTACCACTGTTTGTACAGACCAGTTGTTCTACTTAAAACATGGTAATAATTGACAAAAGTAAGAGGTGTCTGTGTCCAGTATACACCCATTTGAAGTTACAGCAGTTTTTTGGAGACTTGAAGGAGATGAAAGAAAATTGGGAATGTGGAAACAGCCTTATGATTGATGGACATGACACCATCCTAGCTGAGAATACCAAAGGCTCCAAGGCACTGATAAATGGAAATGATGACCTGGATAATGAAGTGTGATCTAGAAATATTGGGTTGTGAAGTTCCCTGAAGGGATGGGGGCAGAAATTTTTAAAAGATTCTCTTTAGCAATGAATTATGATGGTTCTGAATCTGGATGATTTTGAATTTCCAGTAGTGAATGTCATGATGTGCTGTACCCCTGACTTGTAAAGTACTATCATTCTCTGTCCCGGGAAAAACACAGAATAGTCTGTATAGACTAGAATGAGAAAAAAAATCCCCAAACCACAACAAAACAAACAAAATACAATTAAAATTTTGCAACTATAATTGAGGAACGTAAAGGAAATTTTAAAATATCTAAGTTGAAGAATGATAATGAGAAGGAAGATTTTACTATTCCATACTAGAAATTCTGCCCTTCTTTCCTGCCATATGGATTTCTTGGATGCATATTCTCTTTAGGTAGTTTAATTCCTAAAATACCCCCCGAGCTAGTCAGAGTTATTGACGCTGTCTAAATTAAACTATAATAAGCAAGAGAGCTCAAGTGCTTGTCTAAATTGCCTTAGTGTACAGACATTAAAAGTCATGCAGCTCTGTTGGCCACATCCAGCATCTAACCCGTTCCCTGCTGGCATAATGCCCCCCAGCAGCAGACCTTCAGAGTGCTGGCTGCTGGCTCTCTTTGTTCTCCCAAAGGCCACAGGTGAGAGCTGATCCATGGGGAATATGTACACACCTGCATATGTGTAACAGAACTTTCAGGAATGTCCGTGGGAGCATTGATGTGCCTGTCCCGGTTCCCAGCAGCCACATCATCAATCAGCAGAGCCCTGCAAGCCCAGGGAGAGGTTAGGGCTGCGGGAGGCTGTGTCAGCAGCTAGTCCAAGTGGAAAGCCAGTGGTTGTCCCATGGAGCATTGCTTGTGCCGGGATGCTGCTTCATGCTGCCCACAGTGACCTGAGTGATTACTGCAGAGAAGGGTTAAACACTGCCAGGGCTCCCCATGCTCTGCCCTTCTGTGCAGCTCCAGGAGCCTGTTCCTGCTTTGACAAAAGCATTTTAAATGTACTTTTTTTTTTTCCTTCCCTGGTATGTGTTCAGATATTTACAATTTTCATGGCAGAAGAATCTTGAACAAATCAGTCATTCAGAAGGGTTTATTTGCGAGGTTGAAAGCTCTTCATTTCTTTTTTATTTTTTTTCTTTATTTTTTTTTCTATAAGCAGAGTTACATTTCAAAATGAGAAAGTATTTCTAGCTGAAAGGTGGAAGAGGTTTCCTCTGCAAATATTGTAACAGGGTATTTTGACAACAAAACTTTTCCTTCATGAAAACAAAACCTCCTTTGGAAATGCTTTCAGTATTACTGAATTGGCATTTTGTGAGGAAAAAATATGGGGAGGGGTGTTGAGAAATCCATTAATTGCTCCACATGCTGCTCTTCATTTGCCCCACAATGACTGAGATTAGTATCAAAAATCATGTGCTTTAATTAGAAAGTATCTTTCACTTCTTTGTTCCCATGTTACAACAATATGTTTTGCATTTAGATCATTCTCTTTCTCAGTGAATGCACAATCAATCAAGTGCCACTCTTGAGTACAGGTCCTACAAATAACCTATTGTACTGTAAATGCAAAACCTCTAGAAATCCCAGACAATGCACGAGGTCTAAAATCATTAATAGCATAGTCAAAGCCGTCTGATTAATTTTTGTGTGGTTAGTGTATGAATTTCTTTACAAGCCCTATCTCATCCATAATACTTTTTGTCAAGCTCATATCTTATAAACCTCTTCATTCAACAGGGAATGCTTGCTTTGTTGTTGTTGTTAGAAAACCTTGCTTTCTACTAGAATGTAACTCTCCAAGAAATGTGCAAAAGCATTCCCATTTAATTCAGATGTGTAACTTGATGCTGTTCTGTGTTTTGTAGTAGGTGAAAATTGTTTATTAAGCAAGTGTCACAAAGCTAGATTTCAGTTTAATAGGTTTCTGGCTAACTCTTCCTAAAAATTAATGTAATCCTTTACAACAGATTATTGTGTGCCAGT
This sequence comes from Porphyrio hochstetteri, assembly GCA_020800305.1. NCBI lineage: Eukaryota > Metazoa > Chordata > Aves > Gruiformes > Rallidae > Porphyrio > Porphyrio hochstetteri. Next base: position 9,059,250 of record CM036916.1, on the reverse strand, counting down.
GCTCCAACCTCACGTGATTTTGCACATTTGTCTTTGCATTCTTACCTAGCAGGTACGGCTATTGCTTCCTCCAGAGAAACACCATGAAATTATTCCTAAACTGACCACAGATTAGAAGGGATGTCAAAGGGTCATGTGCAAAACAGACTTCTCTTCATGCATGCTGTGACTTCTTAGCCCACATGTGCCCACACTTTAACTGTTGAGTGTTCTCACCCAAAGGTGTTTTCAGTTGAGTGACACCTGTAAAACGTTGGTGCCTCAGGTGTCTAGCTGGGTGCTGTGACATCCCCTGTGTCCCAGGGAAGGACAGGATCCCAGTGCTTTGCTCATGTTAATGACCCACCTTCAACCAAGGGGAACCCAGTTATTAGAGTCCTGGCTGCCTTATCAATGCAATAACTGGATCCCCCCAAAGTCACCTCCCCTTCTGAAAATGAAAACACTGTCTGCTTAAAGCTGTCCCAGAGAGCCTGCACAGCTTGAATGTGTTTGTTGCTTTAAAAAGTCAATAGAAAAAGAGTCTATGTAATGTTTTTGCATGTGATGGAAAGAGAATGAAGGCCCTTCCTAGCCCTGTCTTCAGCATGTGACAGAGTAGGTGGTTACGCTGTCCTGTACCCTACTGAAATTCTAAGCACATCTGAAATAGAAGTACCTCTGATCTAGTCCATGCATTTTACTGTGTTCTGGCAGCACTGTGTTAGCCCATGTAGGACTCTCTTTCAGAGAAAGAAAAGCCTCTGCTTGAAATGATTTAGAAATAGAAAACTAAGGTTAAAATAATAGAATAAAACTTGCTCAGCAAGCTCCAGACAGGATGACAGGGTGAAGACTAGGTAATATTTTTACTGTTTAAAAAAAAAAAAAAAGTCAATCATTCTGGATACTGGAGGTTTTTTAGTATTATGCTCATTACAAGCCAGGCTTGACCACCTGAGGGCTTCCTGGAAAACAGAACCAAACCCCTCTCTCAAGCCTCATTGGTTCCATCCCTCCCAAAAGTGGGTGCCCTCTGCCAAGGTTACTGCTCACTGTTAACGCTAAGCTGTAGCTTGAAAGAGTTTGAAATATGCCCTTAAAACCCAATCTCTAAGAGCTTTTTCAAATGACCCCTCATTTGGTTAGTGGTAGGAAAAGCCCACACTGGCTGCTGATGAAAATGTACCTGGAATAGCAGTTTCTGAGGTTGAGTGAGAATGGATGCCAGTGCGGCTCTTATATGGGGCTCACCATTTTCTGTTTTCCCTTCACTTGCTCATAGTGTCGGGGTTAAGATATTGTAACTAAGTTGTCCTGAGTCTGAATTAGCTGCTGCTGCTCGTGATTTTCTTTCATTACATGAACACTCTGTAACCCCTTTTTCTGAAGGGGGAAAAAAATAAATTACAACTTCCAAATAGTGAATTCTGTAAATAAATGCATTTCTGGGTATTTTAAAATTTCTTTTTGTATATTAATATTTCAAATACATAGGAGTGATACTACTATTGGCAGTCTTCTGACTTTACCACCTGATTTCGATTTCCTTTGCTCCTGGCTGCAAAGCCTTGCTCTGAAGTGCTACTGGGCAGTCCCAGGGAGAAGGGACAACATGCCCAAGTGGAGAAGCCTGAGAAACTGGTTTGTTTTTCATCAGGAATGAGGCCCGTTAAGATTATATCCATATGGACTGACACAAACAGAAAGGATTTGTTAGCATGGCATGGGCTCAGGTCTGGGCTAAGAGGCTGCCTATGCTTCTGGGCCAGGAATGCAGTGAGAACAAATTTGTTTCTGCTCATGCTTGTATGCAAGGACAAGTGCTAAGTGTGGTGTGTCCATGCACATGTCTCCTCTAAATAAATCTTGCCCAGTAGCACTTCAGAGCAAGGCAGGAGCAGCCAGGAGTAAGGGAAATCTATACCCTGTGGTATAAAGGCAGAAGATTGGAAAGCCATCCTGTATTTGCTAGATTGCTCGGGTCTTTTGAAGGAGAAAAATGGTTTCTCCTTTAGTAATCTCCTAGCTTATTATCTCTGAAAAATCAAACCATTTTCTTTTCTTTTTCATTTATACTTTTCGTGAGTTACCTCCTTCATTGCTACCATGAAAATCTTTATTTCATGTTGTCTGGCTGGCAGCGCTGATCCAAATTCTCTCTGAGAGAGGTTGGAAGAAAATAAACTAGACCAGATGGAAAGTGCTCATGTGAATGATTGTCTTGATCTTGCTTATAAAGATGTTAAGATTGGAAATGCTGAATTCCTCTATCTGATTTCATGAATGTTGAATTTCTGATTTCAGGTCTAGTTTTGAGTATTTAAAGTCAATGCCCAGAGGTAGCACTTTATTTTCTTTTTTTTTTCTTTTATTTTGATGGATCTGTACATGAGCTTTATTAGTTCTCCATTGAGAAGGTATAGAAAAGACAATAATACTGTGATGATGGTCATACTTGTTTTCTCACCTGGCCTTCCAGCACACTTCAGCTGGAAAGGAGTTATCATTAGGGGGTGGTCAGACTGGCCAGACTGAGGACTGGATCAGTTCACACCATGTTTAACAGATGCTTTGTTCATCTCTGAACTCAACAGAAGCCATTCTTTCAATTGTGGCCTTTTGGTGAGGCCACCCTGAGTTACATATAGAATTATGATCTAGCAGAATATAAATCTGTAATTTGTCTTCGATTCCATGTACGTAGAACAACCTTGGTGTCTGGGGCTAGATTATTCTCTGGTATAAATGGTTCCGCTCACTTGTGAACATATGTAGACTAAATCAGTGGAGTTTTTGCCATTTCTGTGCAGACAGTTTTGACCCTATTTATGTAAGCTCTTATATTTCGTATACTTTACCATTTAAACTTACAATTATTAGTCATATGTGTAAATCTAGCAACTCCATATGCAAAATTCCATTTTGGAAAAAATAACCTATGAAGCATAATTTGATATATTGGGCTTTTTTTCTTTCAACATCTTCCACTTCACCTGAAGAAGTTCACTGTTATAGTAACAATCAAGTAGAAAAAAAAGAAGAAAGAAAAAAAAAATCTCAGAATTTATTAGGTTCTAATAAACTCCCCTCAGTGCTCATACATTTAGTATCTTTCATTAACATTAATGAGAATTATGCATGCATCCTGGGGAGAATAGGCCCTGTTGTTTTCTTTCTTTTCCTTGTTTTCAGTATTAAATCTTGTCCTGCAGTCAGTTCTATAGGGCATATGTACCTTCCTGCTGCTCAATTATTTGTTCTACTTAATATATACAGTTTGAGCATCTCCTTTTGCATAGAGAAGGTAGAAAGTTCATAAATTAAAAAAAAAGTCTAACAATTTCTGGACGCATAAAAACAAGGGATATGCAAATTAGTGAATTAATAGATTGCTATTGATTACCAGTAAGGCCTAATTAAATAATAAATTTTCCCACACACAATTACTTGTTTCATGTTATTAAATGATCAAATCCATAACTAGTTTGGAAGCTCAGGCCCTTAGAATTAAATGAGGTGCTCAAGAGAGTAAAGTTGTGTTTTGGAGCAACAGAGACAGAGGCAGGGCCTAGTTACATGGATTTATGATTTAATTTTCTATGTAATCTAATTTGCTGTAACTATTGAGTTTCTAAAAACAATGAACTTTGATTAGATTTTGTTGACAAAAATAAATACAAAATATAGTATAGTTTATTCATTATCTGTATTGTATTGAGAGAAGTGACTCATGGGTTTTTCTGTACTTGAAGGGGCCTTTCCCCACCATTTCCTGTGGTTTTTGCTGTATTCCCCAGCAGTCAGTCATCCTCCAGGCCCCATCCAGATGCAGTACATTACAAAGATCCAAAATCCAGAGGATACAAAAGTAATTTCTGTGAAAAACTTAATTCATTTGGTATAAATAACAGCTTCATCATTCCTCATTTCTAAGGTAGGCATCAATATTTCATAGAGAGCATTAAGTTATGTGAAGGTCCTGGGAAGAAAGCGAGTTAGAGGAGGAAAGTAAGCAAATAAAGCTCTTCAGTTTGACATACTTTCACTTAATTGGGAGTTTTAAGAGCAGATCGTGGGAGCAGGAAATGAGTCTTTCAGCTAATTCCCTTCTGCATGACAAATGCTGCGTGCCAAAACACTGCTGTCCTGGGCGAGAAAACTCCTTGGGTGTAATTCCTCAGCACAGCGCCGTGCCACAGCAACGCCCCGACAGCATCTGTGGCTCAGGTGTTGCCTACCTGGTTGGCTCTATAATTAACAGCAGATTGCAGGACGAGCAATGGTATCCTGTTCATTAGTGGTTAGTGCTGTGTTTTGCTTGCATTTGCTGGGCTTGCCTGGCAGCAGATTGAAGCAGGGAGACAGATTGCCTGTTCTGTTGTAGAAAGCGCTGTTCCTACCCACACAGGAGTCTGCACATCTGTATGGACCTGGGCATGTGTTTTGTTGCTGTTGTGCTGGGGAACATGCTAACACTGAGCTAGCTCACTGCAGCTGGGCTAGCAGTAGGGTTTAGTAGAGCGTATTGCTTTGGGAAGAGCACTCTTCCAGGTTGGCTTTAGTTGATGGAGCATCTTTGTGAGATGCCCTGAAGACTAAGGCTTGCCCTTACAGATCCTGGCCTTCAGTTGTCTGAAGCCAAGCTGCTCTGTTTGTGGTGCAGAGCCAGCTAAGTGCTTGCTCCCCCTCATTGTGAAGACTGCATGCCAGGGGGTGCGTTATGCTGGCAGCATGTACAGTAATGGCCCTGATGGGCAGGAGTGGTTAGAGATACATGGCTTCACTCAAAACTCTCTGAACTCGGTTGGAGGTATTCAGCACTCTGGGAGACTTCGAACCAGTCATACATTAGAAGAACGAAGGTCATCCTTTCCTGAGAACCATAAGGGTTTCCTTGGCTTTCCTTTACGTAAAACGTATGGGATCATTTTTTTAAACCCCTCTTCCATTTCCTTCATTTTCTGATTACTAATATGTTTGATCTCATATTAATTTTTCTAAGTGTTTGTTGAACACCTGGAAACACAAGCAAAAACATTGTTCTGTAGTTGCCAGCCTGGTTGACTCTATAATTAGCAGTAGATTGCAATGAATGACATCCTGTTCCTTAACAGTTAGGGCTGTGTTTTCCTTATGTTGTGTGGACTTGACCTCAAACAGGTTCAGGCTGGCAAACAGATGTCAGCTCTGTTCAGCAGAATACCTTTTGGTCGCTGCAGTAAAACAGGACATGTGTGTATAGAAGTCAGGATATTTGCAGTACCCATTGAGTGGAACATGCAAACAAATTTCAATAGTCTGGCAAAGACAGGTTGCAAACCCTGTTGGGAAATGATAAATTGCTGTTAAATGTTGTAATTATACCGTGACATTCAGGACTAAAACTTAACTGAATTTTGCTGAAAACTTAAAAAAATAATGGGGAGAGGTATTATGATTTAATAAATTAGCCAAAGAGTAAGTGAAAAAATGAGAACACAACAGAAAATTAATATTTATCTTTTACTAGTATGTAACAAGCTTTGTTAAAAAATGTCTGAAAGCGAAGAAGAGTTTGTTAGACAAATTATAATTTTAATTGCAGACGTAATTGATTATACTCAGCATGCTCATTAGGTTAAGGGAGAATATGAGTCAACTCTCAAGGTCATTACAGTAATAGATATTGTAGGCATGTAATTTGTGATAAGCTGGTTCGTGAACATCTAATTGCTCATTCATGGCAGTGTGTCTGGCACTTTTACTCCCCAAACACCTCTTTGTCCAATTTATTTAACACCCCTTAATATTCCAGGGTCAAATTTACTACAGGAGGCATCAAGCAGTGAATTTTCAACCTCCAAATTATTACACCACTTCACCCTTTTTGTGCCTCAAAGACAGAGCCTGCATTACTAAAAATTAGTGGTCTGGCACTAAGCAGGGTATATCACAAATAGAAATACTCACCCACAGAGACAAGCTAGAATGTCTCATGGAAAACAGCTGTTCCCTGCCCTCCCCAATGGCAATCATACGTTGGAGTAGGATGCTAAAAGAGATGTTCTTTTTAAAAAAATGTACTAATTAATCAGAACTTTGTCGTCTTATTGTTCCTCATAGGAAGATCAAACAATACAATAGCATTTTGTTAACTCTTTCAAGACTTTGACAGCAAGTCTTTAATATTAGCTGTTTCTCTGGCTGAAAATCAATCAATGTCACTTATCAGTTCTTACAACCAAGTAGAAAGAACCACTCACAGTGTACATCAACTATAAATAAAAACAATAACTCACTTTGATATAATGCTTTATATTCTTAGGTCTTAGGGAAGGAATTGCTTTCCTTATTATTGAAACACAAATACTTGAAGTCACTTGTCCAGGGACGGACAGCAGCATGCGGGTGCACTGGGCATAGTGAAGCGAGGCGTCCTGAGCTGCAGGTCAATCATTTTCTATCTCCTCTGTAGTCATTCTGTCTTAACACAGGATCAAAGTGTTCTGAGTTATTAATCAGTACCATCACATTATGTAGCGTTGCAGAGTGGTGGCTGAAGTGAGAAAACCAAAGTCATTCCCATTAGATTGAGAAGTTTAATTGTCTGCAGTGTAGATGGGAAATGCAACTTTACATTGAAAGTTTTTGGCTGTATTCCAGGAATCAAAGATTTTGGGTTTTGTTTCATATTTCCCTTTTTTTAAAAATAAATAACATGGTTCTCAGAACAGCAAAGCTTTCCTTTATAATTTCATTTTTTGCAAGGTACTATTTTCATTGAGATGACATGGTCTATAATTATCTATTGCTTATTGCTGTAGAATGTAATAGGTATAGCTATAGATATTTAATTATACACCAAATAAATTCCAATATTATTTCATAGCTCTTGTTTGTTAATATTTTGGAAGATTCAAAGGTTTGAAGTCCATCTTTGAAAAACGATTCTATCTAGAAATATAATTTTCTGTATGCTGGCTCTACTCCAATCTTAGTCCTTGGTACTACAATTTTGCTCTTTAAAGAATTGTCCGTAATGATATATGTTTGCTAAACCTCTCCTTTCTAATATAGAGATTACTGTGTTCACTGACTGGCTGGCTGATTGATATTGCCAAAAAAATCCCCATGCTTACCAATATACATCAATCCCTATAACCACCTTGTAGATTGACCTGCTGAAAAAAAAATTGTTATGCAAACACACTGCCATCTGTTGTGTAGTTATTCTTCAGTAACAGAACATAAACTGGAGATATGTCAAAGTAATTTAGTAAGTCGACAAATGTAAAATGAGACTTGGTAAATATAGTGTGTTATACTGAGTTTTGTTAATCATTCTCTTCTGCAAGAAAATAACAGCTATACCAGTCTTTTCAAAGTCCAGCTTGGTTTGTTTCATCCATCAAAGGCTGATGTCAGAGCTAGTTATGAGGAACATTATGGGAATTGCAATAATTAATTTTAAAACAAGGATTTAAAGAATCCTGTGGTTGATACAAAGCCCGCTGAAAATTCTGGGAAGATTCAAGGAATTTATAAGAATGCCAGTAAGTCCTAAATATCTTCAGTTAATGAGTTCAGAGTTTACATTCACAGTTATACTGGTGGTTTTGTTACCTGTTCAGGAAAGGATATATGCAGAGTTATCACTCACTTCAGATAGGGAGCTAACAGTACCCAAATAAAACAGGTGCCTTCTAGAAGTAGGTGCTGATTTTTAAGCAGAGTAATACTGTAAACTCTACAGGAGAATGAAAAAAAAAAGAATAGTTGGATTCCTGTTCTATAAGTGTAATACTCAAAATGATGTTTAGACATCCTGATAATTAATGAAGAGGTTTCAAATGAAGTGTTTTCCAGTATCCTATCTCTTTTCTAATTTCCATTTTTTCATTAAGAAAAGATAAATTGTATCCAATTATTGAAAATTATGTAGGTCATTATCATGAATGAAACTGCAATTAAACTCAGTTTTCACAAAGAAAGAAGAGGTTATCTTGTCATAGCGTAGGTGTTAGTGTGCCTTGCTTGGCTGGTACTCCTGCCTTCGGGCCAAGATTGTATTAGGGTCAAGTCCTACATCACTCTGAAGAGCTGTATTTGACTAGGAATGTGCAAAGGGACTTCTAAGTGCCCTCAAGAACTGGAGTCTGAATCACAGTGCTGGCAGTCTAAGTATATACTCACTGTCTAATAGCAGTTTTTATTTAAACAATCAGCAGGGAATAATAACCCTTTTCTCCTGAACAGATGTCTGTTTTGGCTGGGGTAGGGTTAATGTCCTTCATCCTAGTGGGTACGGGGCTGTGGTTTGGGTTTGTGCTGGAAACAGTGTAGGTAACACAGGGGTGTTTCTGTTCCTGCTGAGCAGCGCTTACACAGAGCCAAGGGCTGTTCTGCCCAGCGAGTGGGTTGGGGGTGCACAAGGAGCTGGGAGGGGACAGCTGACCCCAGTGGCCAAAGGGATAGCCTATACCATATGACATCATGCTCAGCGTATAAAGCTGGGGGAAGAAGAAGGTATATGGGGATGTTTGGACTGACAGCATTTGCCTTCCCAAGTCACCATTACACGTGGTGGAGCCCTGCTCTGCTGGGAATGGCTGCACACCTGCCTGCCATGGAAAGTGGGGAAGGAATCCCTTGTCTTGCTTTACCTGTGTGTGCAGCTTTTGCTTTACCTGTGAAATGACCTTTATCTCTACCTACAAGTTTTCCATTTTGCTCTTCTGATTCCTTCCCCTATCCCATCGGGGGCAGGAGGACAAACAAGTGGTTCTGGTGGGTTTGGCTGCTGGAGGGTGTTAAACCAAAACGACATGGACCCTGTCCCATGGAGAACAAACACAAGCCCTGCAGCTGGTTGTGTGTCACTGTGGAGAGGACATGGAGTAAACTGTTCCCCTATTCAAGTAGTTTCTGTGTGCTCCACAGAAAAGGTCAGTTTTACTGGGACAGTTACGAAGCACTGTGGGAACAACATTATTTAACTGCTTACATTACTCAGAATGTTGTACCTGAGGAAATGTAAAGAAACTACATTTATTCTGTTTTCTAGCCAAATTTAATAAACTAATCTAACCCTCTAACTTAGGTTAAACTACATTACAGTTTTCATATTAGTTTCACCTTAGATTTCACTACAGTTATTATAGGCTTGGCTGCAATCACTGGCAATTACAGCTTTCCATCCTTTTCCAGAAACACATAATGTGAAGTGTTTTGCACTTTACCCTTTTTTCTATTTATTGTTCACATCCAGTTGGATGTACTAATAAGCATTAACATGCAAATAATTATCATTGAGATTTGATATCCATAGAGAACAAATGCTAATACAGTTAGTACATCAAATATGAAAGAGGCTTTTAATTCAAAAAAGAAAAAAAGATTAAAAATATTAGCTTTTTTATAAAAAGCATTTGCAATGATTATAAATTCTATTGAGCTTGCAGAAATCTTGAGCTTTGAGTTTGCAATATCTCTCATTAATGTTTAGCCTCAAGAAAGAGTTTATAATAAAGGGACTTATGCAGACAACAGATAAATAGAAACGATACAGCCAAGAGGGTTGAAGAGCCCCAAGTATGTTTGTTGTCACTCTACCATGCCGATTTCCATCAGATGTGCTGCATATGCGAAGAGTTGTATAGAAGATGAAGTGAAATGCAATATGCATTGATAACAGCTAAGGCTAGATTGCCAGGAAATTATTTTCTTTTGATTTTCCTCTAAGTTTGTTTTCCTTGTTATTACTTCCTGTGGGATAGAAGAGGTTAGCCCGGTTCCTGCAGAGTCAGCTGGATGGCCTGAACCTGCAGATCTCAGTGGAATGGTAATTGGGAGAAATCTAATGTGCCGTAAAACGGAGGTCAGTGTGGGCAATCTAGTGCCCCTGCTGCTTTTAAAAACTGTAAGTATCTCCTGCGGATTGCAAGGAAATGTTCTCTGCGTAGGTGCCATGCGCGTTATGGCATCACTGCTTCTTTGCACTGGTATTGGGGTACCTCCGTCTGCGACTTTCATGTGGAAGAGGGATAAAAGCAGATCATCTTTGAGTGGTTTGCCCTAAGGTGCTAAAACAAAAAAAGAAAACAAAAATAGAAAAAGTACTTCTCCACTTGCTGCAGGCAGAACAGTGATTTACGCTGGGTGGCAGAGACTACATGAAGTACCAGGCTGGGAAGGGAGGAGGCTCAAGACATGATGAATAGGTGGAAAAAGCTGACATGCTTTTGTCTATGAGTTGGGTTGGATGTGGCACAAGCTCAGAAGTGGAGGAGCTGTGATATTTGGGCAAGGTGCACCCTGGTTTAAACCAAACCCTTAAGTAGGCAGGCCTGGGATGACAGGACTTGGAAAACATGTGTGATTCCGAGTTGAGGATTCGCCCCTAAATAAAATCTATTAAAAGGAGTCCTCAAGTGAAAAATGAATATGCACCAAAAGTAAGAGCAATATCAGCACTTTGTTTTCATGGTGTTTGCAGTAAATGCTTTCAATGTTCTGAAGCTGAACTAGGAGAAGGGTTTTTTGAAAATGAATTTCATTCTTGTATAGCCCAGTCAATAAATGCTAGTAACCTTAATCTCTTTCCCTAAGCACCATTATATTTTATGAATTTTTCATAGAAATTAATCACTGAAATATTTAAGTCTTAATTAATTAATTACAGCAGAAATTTACAGCCAATGCAGTGTGATGTCTGTTAGAAAAATGACTTAATAGGCTTTCAGTCCTGCCATTGTTCTGGCTTGTCAATGAATTACTTAAGTGTCATTTGTTAAACGAGTTAGTCAATAAGTCCTTTAGTTGTTTTTCAGAGAGTGAGCATTATTTCCAGATAATGTATATCTAATTCTCTTTTCACTTTAGTCTATCTGCATTGGCTAGTGTGGGTTATTATTAATTAGCCCTTCATAGCAGATTAGGCAGGAAAGATCATGATGCAGTAATAAGTAAAGGTTCACAGAGACAAAATTCTCTAATTAGGAAGTATGGTTTAGTGGTGATCGGTGTCTTCAAATGGATTGCCATCTGTTAAATTAAAGCTGATTTCCTTCATTTGCTTATATAATGTTTCTAAAGAAAGTGGCTCTTTTTATTTATGGAAATTATATATTCCCTTTCATTATTTTCTCTTAATTGATTCTGCATTCCTGTAATTAGTAAGCAATGAAAACATACAGTGCAGGAGAAGAGACACAGTAATGCATGACACGACCCCGTAGCAATTGCCATATGAACTGTGGAACATCATTCTGCTTTAAGATGTAGTTTTTGATGTGCTTAGATTAAATGAATGTAAATTCAAATTCCTGTTTCCAGGGGAATAAGCTGCATCGGTTTGTGTCCTTTTTTCATCCTGGTTCCAGAGAACGCTGGAGTAGGACTAGATTTGTAGCCTTTTGTTTTTTTGCCTAGAAGACAAAGATTCTTATTTTTCCATCCTTTCAAAACTTACTCATTTGGTTTGTAAATGAATGAAGGAATTAACACTGGGTTATATAAATAAGCACAGTGTGTTGGGGGCCAACATAGGCAAGAAAATTCTCATTAGAGAAATTGATCTGTGTAAAAATTTCCCTGGTACTCAAGGATATCTTAGAAATGTTTGAGTTTTCTTGACACCCTCGAAGTCTGTAGCTTTGCAGGTTAGCTCCTTTTCACAGGAATTTTAATGAAAGAAAATATATCTAGAAAAAACTTCCTTGAGCTGAAACTCTGTATTTTCAATCTTTCTCTGATTCTTCTTTACTGAAGCAGCTGTTTGCCCCTCTGTAAATGGCTGTGGAGGGAACACAGCACTCAGCATTTGATAGGCTGCAATGATAACTATATAAACATGCCCTTTGTTCCCAGGGAAGGAAAACACTGATGTTTTTGTCAGTGTCTTCAGTAACAAACTCAGAAGTTTGTATCTAGTCTTTGGTAGCCCCTGTTTTGAAGGGTAACATCTGTGGTGGCAAGTTACGAATTATAGCTAAATCAAAGATTGTATCTCCAAGTTACACATCTATTGATTTCCATGTGGAGATATAAAGAGATCTCTTTTCCTCCCCTGGATAATGCAGCTAATTAGATGTACTGTTAAGAGATATTCAGCTTCTGCTGCGGCATCTGGCAGTTGCCAGTCCCACAGCAAGAGATTGGCCCTGATGGATTACTTGGCTGGCTTGGGCTGGTGGTGCTACGTCTGGTATGGAGGGTGTCACAGGGTGATGCCTTTCAGGGAGAGGCTGGTAAGATGGGGTGCGCTGGATGCCTTTCAGAAAGGGGAGAGATAACGGACTTAGTTAAAACTTACTTTGTTTTAAAAGTTCCTCAAAGCCTTTTTCACTGCATATTCTAGGGTTTCATGTGGGCTTTCCAGTGCAACGTAGATATGGCAATTTGTGCATTATGTATTGCAAAATGGATCAATTAAAACATAGAAACAGAACTAATCAGATGTTCACTTTATTTACGAACATATGTTCCATGTTATATTTCCACCGGGATATCTAATGAAACTTAAGTCAGAAAAAGAGCAGTTCCTAAAATGCTTCTTACATGTTCTCCCCTCTCTGGTTTTTAGTTAGAAAGAAAGTTGTTTCTAGTTTCTTTGAATTTCTTTATAATGCAGTAATTGGTAAAGTTGTAACAGGTGAGGTGGAATACGGTTAGAGGAACACTACAGAAGGCTTATCAGAGCTCACAAACATTTCCTTCAGCAAAAAGTTTGAAAGTATCAGAAGGAAAAGACTCAGAGAGTTTCATTAAAAACTCAGTGTACAGTCCCTGAAGATACCCCCAGGAGGATAAAGGAATCACTGAGGAGAACAAGTGCTAGATTGCAATATAAAAATATTCTGCTTTTAAGTCATCTCACCACAACAGGTTCTTTAAATTGGAACAGTCAAGTTGGGCCTTTATCAACCTATGGACAGCATATTAATTGTGGTGCTTTTTTGCCTTTTTTTATGTTAGGGTTTGATGGGGATGGAAATGCAGAGACCTGGTATGGAGCAGAGAAAGCATATGAAAAGGCCAAAAAAGGAAGCCTTTCTACTGCCAGTAGAAAGAATGATTAAAAATAGAAGTATAGTTAATATCTTCTCTAACACTTTTTCCCCCCTCAATTTCATACACTTCGCCTTTGAAATAAGCAAGTGGACCATAGAGAGAGAAATCTACTGTAATTTTCTTATAATAGCCCCCAACTCTTCCTGAAAATGCAACAGAAGCCACTCAGAAATTTTCGTGCCAGATGGATGCGGGGGTGAACATATTAAGCTTTCTTTGTTAATTAAAAACTGAATAGGTTTAAGTTTACAAATGTCTCCAAACAGGTTTGTGTCTCGGTATAGGGTGCTGCTAATGCATTAATACATTGGCCTTGGATACTGTGTTGTTTGAATGTTAACAAGGTGGTAATCACTGATACTCTTCAACAGGAGAAGGTAAAGCAGTGTTTCATCATGTATCATGGGGAGCAGTTCTGAAGGGGTGTAGGGGTCCAGACAATATGATCTTAAGAATTTTGTCCTAGGTCTATTGCTTGAGCTTGCTCTTTGGAGTCTATTGCATTAATGTCAATTTAATGATGCTTAAGCTTAGCACCCCAAGCGAGAGGTACGCTGAAAGTGCTTGCACATACTCACAGCAAAATTCAATTAGGCTACTGTCTACAGTCCACAGCCCAACAGATACTGCAAGGCAAAATCTCTGTTGGATTTGCATGAGCTCATCTCTGTAAAAATGATTTAGGTGAGGCCTGGTATGGGCTGCAGTGCTTAACTGATGCTCCTCATCTTTTTCCTGTAGGCCCAAAAGTCTTCAATGTGATAGGAGCCAGAGCTGCCGGTTTGCATATCTCAGATAAAAAGGGGAAGCTCATTGATAAAAAGGAGAATTCTTATCACGACACATCACTTGTTCCATTTTTCTTATATCTCTTGAAAATCACTTAACATCTTTTCACTTAAGGCAGTCAGTTTTTTCCATGCAGCTACGTACAGTTTCATCTGCTGTGCTGTCTCCTGTGCAATGTAGTAGCGAGAGAGCTTGGCTGACAGGGGAGTATCAGGCTTTACAACACCAAATTTAGTGATAAATGCTAAAATGATATCTGGTAAGCATGGCATCAGGTGGCACCAGTTCAGTGGTAGCTTTTTCTACACAACAGCCGAGTGGGAAATGAGTGGTTTTGCTTATGTTGCAGCTGCTCCCAGGTGACGGCTCTGTTACCACCCAGCAAGCGTAACAGAGAACTGGCTGCAACAGATTGCCTGTTACCGCACTCCTCAACTAGTAGAGAGCAGTGGATTACTGTGTTTTTAGAATAAATGAGGATAAAAGCCACACTGTAGTTTTAGAGGACAAAATCTGGGGTTAAGTTCTGCTGTTAAAGAAAATGTGTATTTTCCAGAATGTTATACTGTATAACAAGGATGAGGAATGAACATCTGTCATATGTAAAAAGTAATGCAGAGTTATCCTCTATGCACAGAACAAATGTATTCCATAATACAAATTCAATGGATGAAAATTGATGATATTTCATCTTCTGCCGATCAGAGATTTCTATATGCCTAGCTTGTGTAATTTTCTGGGTTTGGAAATGTTGGCAGGAATTAATTTTTGACTGAAAAGCATAAATACATCCGTTTGCTTTACTTAAAAAAGCAAAACAAAATTATTACCAGGCATTGCTTCTGTCATAGCAGAACTCTTATAATCATGTTTGCAATTAAATAAATGTCGTCTTATCTTAAAATAACATATTTGACAGCAGAAAAGAATATGAAAAGGAAGTGCAATTGGTGATGGAGGTGAATCTCTCTCTTGCATGTAAGAACTTTATTTGGTGAAATCAAGAAGAGGCAATGAGATCATGCACGGGTGCAATGAGAGAGGTAGGATGCCCAAAATAACCAGCTAAGGGAAGATCTTTACAGGGCTGTGAGGATTGGTGTAAGTGGAGGAGATTAAACAAACAGGGTCTCAGACAATGCCCCTGACCTAAGAAGATGAGTAGCAGTCATGGTCTGATGCAGAACTGTATATATTTGTGTGTCCTCTGCAAGAGCAGGTAAGAGCTAGTGTGCACATGTAGGATTATCAGGGAAAGGGAAGGAGCTGCGGTACCAACAAAGAAGATGTGCTAAGAGGAAGACTTGAAGAGTAGGAAGTGACCCAAGAGAAAGCTGACTAGTGAAAGGCAAGATTTCAAGGAGAGCCATATAGACCAGTACAGAGATTTTTATTAGGGAAAGATGGATAGAAATATAAGGGTCGTGCTTCCCCATCCAAGAACTCTTCACATTATCATATTTTTATAACAGTAGACTGTGTTTATGGCCAGAAGGGCTTGTTAGATATCCTGCTTCTCTGTAGGTTTGCTGAGATCTGATTTTTGCAGATCACAGGATCACAGAATCATAGGGATTGGAAGGGACCTCGAGAGATCATCGGGTCCAACCCCCCTGCCAAAGCAGGCTCCCTAGCACATATTGCACAGATAGGCGTCCAGACGAGTCTTGAATATCTCCAGAGAAGGAGACTCCACCACCTCCCTGGGCAGCCTGTGTTTGTCCCTGAATGTTGTGTATCTCCCATAGTGTCTTACAGGCTTTTTGTAGAGAAACTGTCAAGATGCATGTCAGAAAACCAACCACACCAGAATGTTTTTAGCTTTACATAAGAAAATCTGCTTTTTGTTTTTGCTAAACAGAAAAACAGGAAACATAAGCCTGTTAGTAAAAGAAGGAGCAAAAAAAAAAAAAAAAAGAGCATGAATTATTTAAAAATAAAATGGTAGCAAAAAAATAACTTGACAACAGACCTAACTTAATTTGCTAACATACAGAAATAATCCAGTCTTTCACTCTGCTTTCTCTGGATATTGCCTTGAAAAGAGTTTTCTATATTTGACTTTTTTTTTTTAAAAAAACATTGTCCCCTTGTTCCAATGATTTGTGAGAAGTTCTCCCTACCGATATTTTTATTTTTGGATTACCAATACCAAAATTCAAAATTCCAGTAAAAGTTATGATATAGATTGTCTAACAAAGGTATTCCTTGATATTTTTTCCAGAACACTGGTATTTTCAAGGCAAATGTGAGATGAGAAATTTGTCTGAATAGTCAATTTATTGTTTCATCTTGTCTGTGAAAAGATCAGCAAGTATATCTCAGGTACTAAGTGCTGCCTATTCACTGAGGACTTCATGTCAACTGATTTTTAACGATAGAGTAATCAATAACTTTTTCTGGTTTTGCTGATCTTGCAGACAGTTCACACCATTGAACAGATACCAGTCCCTATGGGTTATTAATGCATTACAAGATAAAGTGTTTTTTTGACCTCAGTAACAACATATGTCTGCAAGGTCTTCATGGTCCATCTGTGTTCTACTGTGGTTTTTTTACTTTATGGATTTTTAAGTCTACATGCATTCATTTGAACTACTCATTTCACATGTGCTTTATTGAGGTATCTGTTTTCTGGTCACTGGCTGTCTTCACATAAGTCTTTATACTTAATTTCCATTCCAGGGTAGTTTCAGAAATTAAAATGCTAAAAATAGTTCTGTTCTTTCCTTTGCTCAGAAAAAAATATTCCAGGATATGTCTATCTTTCCTGTGATGGGGTGCTCTTTTGTTAGTAATGCATGCATGAGGTGAAGTCTTCACTCAAATTCTCTAGATGCTTGTGCATAGATTCATATACAAGTTCAATATTGTGTACGGTTTACCTTGTCTTTATGCAAAAGGGAAGAGAATTATATAACATCAGGAAATTGAAGCTCACTTGAAAATGTTGGGCTCTACATCTGTAAAGACTGAGTTGGGTAGTTGTGTCACATTTATGGATTGTACCCTAAGATACTCTGACAGAGTCATCTTTGCTGTTTACAGCTGGTGGCACCCTTGGGAACTTGCATCATTAGAAGTAGCAAGGTTGAATTTCTCATAGTATCTTCAAAAGGTCACCCTTAATCCAGAAACTTGCTGGCAACACTTGCTGCTTCTTCATCCCATGCACAGCATGCCAGATGAGTGACAAAAGACAGAAACTGAGAAAAGATCACTAAGAAATAGTGTAGAAGCAGTGTGGTAATATGTACAGCCAGGTTGGCTTGCCTCAGTGATTATTTTTGTTTCTAGTCTAGCAATTTCTCACCAATAATAGCTGATCTTATGTGCGTCAGGATGAAGCCCTGTTGTAAGTAATAATACAATCACCAGCCCATTGGATACGTTCCCTACTGCTCCTTGATGTTGGCTTAATCTCTAGAGGGTAAGAAAGTTGTCACTGTAGTACTTTCCCCACAGTTTTTGTTTTGAGGTTGTGGGTTTTGGTTGGTTGGGTTTTGCTTTTGGTTATGTTATTTCTATAATTACTATTAAAGTGTTTAATACCAAGGTTATAGACAACCTTCAGGTTGGGACTTTGAAGAAGATTGAGATTTAGATGCACAAATCTCACTGGGAGGTATCATTGAAAATCCCAGGACTAATAGATAAACAGTAGTAAGGTCAGGGCAGCTGAACAGCTTTGTATGTGTGGGTTGGTTTGGTTGAGTTTTGTTGGGGTATTTTTCTGTTTATCTTGTGAAAATCTGCCCCCTGCCACCAATCCACCCCCTCCCAGTTGCACTGTGGACAGGGTGTGATCAGCTAGTGTAGCACATGTTAATACAGTGCTAGTGGTGTGTCTGAATTTTTTCTTTTCTATCCCATGCCTAACATGGTGAGGTTCCCATCATCTGATTCATCTGCTTTCTCATGAAACAGATTTTCCTGATATAGGGAACATTTTTGGCCAGGAATGTGCAACAGTAGTCTAGATGCTGAGGTGATAATAAGCAACTCTGGGGCAGAATTCTTGCATTTATTTTGTTCTCCAGTCACTCACCAAGAGTTGTCAAACAGCCTGGCAGCCAGCAAACATCTCGCTGTCTGCTGCATCCTTGGGAAACAGGAAGAAATAAGTGATGCTCAAGTGAACGTTGTGTTGCAGTGATGTAGTTGTGCTGTAAACTTCTTCAGCTGTCCTGTGTTTTAATTATACCACAGAGCTCCCCAGCAAGGCAGGTAAAACAATATATAAAAATTATTCCATCTGTCAAAAAACAGAGCCACATCTTTGGGAAAATACAGCACTATCATTTGAAAGCAGCATGTGAAAATGTGATAAGAAAAATCTGGTGGGTAGTTAAAAGGCAGGGGAGTAGGGTATAAATTAGGTGGGACATCGTTTCTTCAGTAGCAATTTGCCCAGGACATTGGTGCCAACCCGTTTATACAGAACAGAGGCCTGGGATCTAATCTGAGATGACCAGAAGCCAGCACTACAGTCTTACAGCTTTAGTGAGGGTTTCCTAAGTCTCTACCTTTTTATCTTTACCTATTAAGTTTTACATCGTTCACCTATTAGATGTTACCGTGCATATAAATCTCTGGGTAATAGATGAGTTCTCCTGGCTCTGTAGAAAGCTGGATGTAACAGATGTTTCACCTCCAGCCACATTGTGATCCAAGGGCTTCTCCCACCCATTTCCAGGGTTTTGGTGATTTTTGGTTTTAGGTTGGGGTTTTTTGTTATTTCTTGTAGTTTATCAGTGCCATGTATGAGCTCTAGGGACATGTAGCAACCTTTCACCTCTTCTGCTATCCTTTTTAGGGTGAATTAACATTGTTCTGCAAGAACAGATGAGCCTAATGAGCCTGAGTCTTTCAGTAGTGAAGGTGATCGAGCTATTCTCCATGCTATGTTCTTTAATCACTGCAGACTTTCAATCCCATAAACAATAATTGCTTGTTATGCCACTGAGACAGGCCTGAATAAATAAATATAATTTTGGCCCTGGCCAGGAAAACTTGCATCATAGTAACTGTGATGTATCCCAAGAAATTTCATGTGCCTCACATGACATGTATGAAAGCTGGAGGAACCGGGCAGCTCACAAGGTGAACCTGTGCTGCTGATCCTCAACTATGGCAGCATATACTCTATGCAGCACTTAAAACCTCGTAGCTTCTCTTTGAGGTCTCAGTGCAAAAGCATTTCAGTTGTATGGATTGTACAGCTGCCATGTAATATCAGGAATGGCAGCAGGTCTCAGCCCGGCGTTGCAGGCGACCCCCATCCCGACCTACCTCGGTTCCCCTAGTCCCTCTCTGTAACAGGTATGAAGCCCTGAAACCAGAGGGAGACGTGAGTGATGATGACATGGGAGCGCTGCCGTCAAGCTTGCCCAAGGTAAGGCAGACGGCTCCACGTTTGAAGACTGCTTCCTCCAGGAAAGAAAGGAGGGTGATAGTTGTGGGCGACTCTCTTCTGAGAGGAACAGAGGGCCCAATATGTCAGCCTGACCCTACCCATAGGGAGGTGTGTTGCCTTCCCGGGGCACGGATCAGGGATATTTCTAGAAAACTCCTCAGCCTTATCCGCCCCTCCGATTACTACCCTTTATTGGTAGTTCAGACTGGCAGTGATGGGTTTGCTGATAGAAGCCTGAAGATTATAAAAAATGATTTTAGGAGGCTGGGGAAGTTAGTCGATGGAGCGGGCATACAAGTTGTGTTTGCCAGTATTCCTTTGGTGGCAGGGGCAAACACTGAGATAAGCAGAAAAGGCCATCTTATAAATGCATGGCTGAGAGGCTGGTGCAAACACAAAAATTTTGGATTCTTTGATCACGGGGCGGTCTACTCGGCACCTGGCCTGAGGACAGCTGATGGGAATTGCCTGTCTCCGAAAGGGAAACGGATACTTGCCCAGGAGCTGGCAGGACTTGTAGAAAGGGCTTTAAACTAGATATAGGAAGGGGGAAGGGGATAAAGCCAGGTCTGCTAGAGATCGGCCTGGGGAAGTGGTATTGGGATTAGGAGAGAGGCAAGGGGCTCAGCTGAGGTGCGTCTACACTAACGCACGCAGCATGGGCAACAAGCAAGAAGAGTTGGAAGCCATAATGCGGCAGGCAAACTATGACCTGGTTGCCATAACAGAAACATGGTGGGATTGCTCCCATGACTGGAGTGCTGCAATGGATGGCTACAAACTCTTCAGGAGAGACAGGCAAGGAAGGAGGGGTGGTGGTGTGGCTCTATACGTTAGGGAATCCTTTTCTGCCGCTGAGATTGTGACTAGGGATGATAACATTGAATCCCTATGGGTAAAGATCAGAGGAAGGGCTGACAAAGCAGACATCCTGGTGGGCGTCTGTTATAGACCGCCAAACCAGGATGAAGAGACAGATGAGGTGTTCTACAAGCAGCTGGCACGAGCTGCACGGTCATCAGCCCTTGTGCTCATGGGGGACTTCAACTTCCCTGACATATGCTGGGAGTACAGCACAGCACAGAAGAAGCAGTCTAGGAGGTTTTTGGAGTGCACAGAGGATGCATTCCTGATGCAGCTGGTCAGAGAGCCCACAAGAGGAACTGCCCCGCTAGACCTGCTGTTCGTGAACAGGGAAGGTCTGGTAGGAGATGTGAAGGTTGGGGGCTGCCTTGGACAGAGTGACCATGAAATGATACATTTCTCAATTCATGGTGGAGCTTGGAGGGGGAATAGTAAAACTGCTACCTTGGACTTTCAGAGGGCAGACTTTGATTTGTTCAAGAGACTGGTAGGGGGAGTCCCTTGGCATTCAGTCTTAGCGAACAAAGGGGTACAAGAGAGCTGGTTGCTCTTCAAGAAGGAAGTCTTAAGGGCGCAGGAGCAGGCGGTCCCCCTGAGCCGCAAAATGAGCCGGCGGGGAAGAAGACCAGCGTGGATGAATAGGGAGTTACTCTTGAGGCTCCGTGAGAAAAAGAGAATCTACCGCCTGTGGAAGGAGGGACGGGTAACTGAGAATGAATTCAAGGAAGTTGTCAGGATGTGTAGAGGTGAAATCAGAAAGGCAAAAGCCCAGCTTGAATTTAACCTGGCCGCTGGGGTGAAAAAGAATAATAAACTCTTTTATAAGTACATTAACAGTAAGAGGAGGACAAAGGAGAATATCCACTCTTTACTGGATGAGGCTGGGAATGTGATCACTGAGGATAAGGAAAAGGCGGAGGTTCTGAATGCCTTCTTTACGTCTGTCTTTAAAGGTCAAACAGATCCTCAGGGTACCCCTCTCTCTGACCTGGTAGTCTCAGCTGGGGAGCATGCTAACTCCCCTGTGATTCTGGAAGAAACAGTCAGAGACTTCCTACTCCAACTGGACTGCCACAAGTCCATGGGGCCGGATGAGATCCACCCGAGAGTGCTGAGGGAACTGGCAGAGGTGGTAGCCGAGCCGCTTTCCATTATCTATCAGTCCTCCTTGCTGACTGGTGAGGTCCCAGAAGACTGGAGGCTTGCCAATGTGACTCCCATTTACAAGAAAAGTTGTAAGGAGGATCCGGGGAACTACAGGCCTGTTAGCCTGACCTCGGTTCCAGGGAAGGTTATGGAACAGATAGTCTTGAGGGAGATCATGCGGTATGTGCGGGATGGCCAGGGGATCAGGCCTAGCCAGCATGGGTTCATGAAGGGCAGGTCCTGTTTGACCAACCTGATCTCCTTCTATGATCTAGTGACCCATCTGCTGGATGAGGGAAAGGCTGTTGATGTGGTCTACCTAGACTTCAGCAAAGCCTTTGACACTGTCTCCCACAGTATTCTCCTGCAGAAGCTGGCAGCCCGTGGCTTGGATGGGTACACCCTCGGCTGGGTAAGGAGCTGGCTGGAGGGCCGGGCTCAGAGAGTGGTAGTAAATGGAGTTAAATCCAGCTGGCGACCGGTCACGAGTGGTGTTCCCCAGGGGTCGGTGCTGGGGCCTGTCCTCTTCAATATCTTTATTGATGACCTAGATGAGGGCATTGAGTGCACCCTCAGTAAGTTTGCAGATGACACTAAATTGGCTGGGAGTGTGGATCTGCCTGGGGGTAGCGAGGCCCTACAGAGGGATCTGGACAGGCTGGAGAGCTGGGCTGAAGCCAACGGCATGAGGTTCAACAAGAGCAAATGCCGAGTCCTGCACTTTGGCCACAACAACCCCAGGCAGCGCTATAGGCTTGGGGCGGAGTGGCTGGAGGACTGTGTGGAGGAAATGGACCTGGGGGTACTGATTGATGCACGGCTGAACATGAGCCGACAGTGTGCGTGGGTGGCCAAGAAGGCCAACGGCATCCTGGCTTGCATCAAAAATAGTGTTACTAGTAGGAGCAGGGAGGTAATTGTCCCCCTGTACTCAGCACTTGTGAGGCCGCATCTCGAGTACTGTGTTCAGTTTTGGGCCCCTCACTACAGGAAAGACATTGAGGCTCTGGAACGCGTTCAGAGGAGGGCTACTAAGCTGGTGAGGGGTCTGGAACACAGGCCTTACGAGGAGCGTCTGAGGAAGCTGGGATTGTTCAGCCTGGAGAAGAGGAGGCTTAGGGGAGACCTTATAGCTCTCTATAACTTCCTGAAGGGAGGTTGTAGTGAGCTGGGGGTCGGCCTCTTCTCCCGTGTAGGCAGTGACAGAACTAGAGGGAATGGTAGCAAGCTGCGCCAGGGGAGATTCAGGCTCGACATTAGGAAGCACTACTTCTCAGAAAGGGTAGTCAGGCACTGGAATGCACTGCCCAGGGAGGTGGTGGAGTCACCAACCCTGGGGGTGTTCAAGGAAAGACTGGATGTTGTATTGAGGGATATGGTTTAGTGGGAGCTAGTAGTAATAGGTGAATGGTTGGACTGGATGATCTTCTAGGTCTTTTCCAACCTTGATAATTCTGTGATTCTGTGATTCAGGGCAGTGTCTATGAAAGGGTGGCTGTAGTCAAAGCGTTCTCTACTCCAGGGACCAGGCTCATGAGTTTGGCTCTTTGCAAAAACATCATTGACCAGATTTCTACTCTCAAACTTGACAGTGGATTGCTACTTGTCCTCAATAAGTCAGTGGTTAGCAGTGTGACTGTGGGCAAGCCATTTCACCTTGTTATTTCCTCTCCCACCCTTTGTCTGTCTTGTCTATTTAGGCTGTAAATAAAATGTTTCTTCAGGACAGCAACTTGTCTCTTAGGATGTGTTTGTTCAGCAAGTACAAATAAGATCAAGGCCCCATGGCTGGGGTTTCTATGTGCTCCCACAACATGAATAATAAATAATAGCAGAGGTAAACTGATTGTGTTAGTACCATTTATGTGCGGAGGTATTATTGAATGAGACAACAAAGGAATACACTGGGAACATTCCTGACAATTGCAGTGGAAAACTATGTTTTCAGAATAACTTTTTTTGGATTTATGGAGCAGATGCCTGTTTGCAATTGCTGCAAAGATTTCGCTTCATGCTGCATTTGTGTGGCAACAGCAGTGCATTTAATCTCATCTATGGAAATTCTGTTGTTACTATTTTAGCAAGTGTAAGAAAAAAAAAGTAAAATGCTACTGTTCTTGAGATAAACACAAAAGGAGTCCTCACCATCCAGGAAGGTTTGACAGCAGTCGAGATTTAAACCTTTGAGTATTGTGAGTGCTATCTGCTTGCGCAGAAAGACTGCCTCGTTTCCCCCTGGGACTTCTGATATCAGCCACACAGTCTTTAAAACTATGCATGGCTGGATGTTAATGTTGCTATGTATAGGCTTTGAAGTGATTGAACTCCCACTAGAACTTAGATTTTAATCATCACTTTGATCTGTGGCTGTGCTACAGAATCAGTTACAAATGTGCCTCAAATCTGTAAACCTAAAATTGTGCAGGATTACGATGTGTCACCTATTTTAGAAACAGTGTGATTGATGGTATCTGTGACTCAAAGTCAAATTTAAGGGGAAATGTATGGAAAATTACCACTATTGAATAATCTCTAACCTATTTGTTCTGTACTGTTTCTTAAAATACAAATAAGAAAACACTAAAGACATTGTCAACTTTTTCTACATGTTAACTTCCAAATTAAGAGAAAAAAATCTATTTCCTCAGAGGACAGCTGTCTCAAAGTGTTTATACTGTTGTATATACACTTTATGTTTTTATAAAATAAGAATTTTTTTCAAGTGCTTATCATAAGCCTATGTCCACTTGCCTGACTTGTGCAATCAAACTTCCAGCAGTTCCAAGCCGAACTAGTTCAGTACTGATTATTTCCTTAAAAGTTGCTGTAGAGTTCATTCTTGTCTCCACAAAATAACTACCAAAGACCTACTTGATGTCTTCCCGGAACTCAGTATTTTACTATTTTCCTCCTCCACTGTGGCTGATGAGCCAAGTGGAAACTGGTCGGATCTGATCTACCACGGAAGTAAAGAATGGAGGTTTCTGTGCTCAAGGTATTGCTATCTACATAAATAAAGCCAGGACAAATACTTATTTTCACAAAACATAGAATTGCTGTTCTTAGATGAGTCTCTTTAATCCAAAAAAAAGGGAGAAACAGAACTATGATACTGTGATATGACAGAATATTTCACTTTGGGAGATGCTTCCGCTTAGCTGTGACGTTATCTGTCGCTATATGCCTTGTAGTGTTCATTTCTTTACTCAATATATTAATCACTGATTATTTTTTTCAGTCTTCATCACTAAGTGACTTTAAAATGTTTCACTCTTTTATAATACTAGAAAAAGAAATAAGTGGAAACCTGATCATTATTAAAATTCCTGTTAGCATCTTCAAATAAAACTTGCTTTATTATTAAATAAATTATTCATATTACTACATTGCAGCTCCATTTGAAATCACTGCATGTGCTGTACAGACACAGCCTCAATTCTTTTGAGTGCTCACTTCCTATATCAGGAAGTACTTTGATAAAATACGCAGCTACACTTAGTGTTAGAATTGAGCTTAAGCAGAGAAAGGAGGCATTGTTACCTTGCTTTATGGAGAGACACTGGGAGAGAAGTGACATGCTGAAATGGAGCCTGAGGCACAACTTGAAATAAATTGACACCCCAAAGTCCTGATCCAGTGCTATTTGTTGTACATCTTGTCATCCTCTCCAGGCTGACTGCCTCTTTCACTTCGAAAAACAATTAGAGAAGACCAAAATAAGTCACTAAGATCTGTCGTGTGAACTACTTCTGTGCTGTCTTCTGGTGACTGAGAGCACCTTCTAGTTGAGGACACTGGATAGCCATAGAAGTGAGACTAGCTTTTGATACCTACGCCTCCTTGTCACATCAAAAAGACTCTTGTTGCCCTCAGACCCTGGTGCATCTATGCAACCACTGCAACCAGAGAGCAAACTTTCCAGGGAAGGTGGTGTGGCTCCAAGCTGTGCTCACATTCATCTCCAGAAATCATCAGAGTTCTGCAGCACGCTGCGCTGCTGAGTGTAGAATTTAATTTCTGCTGCTGTTCTTGTTGCAAATGCAATGGGGAAATGATCTTGGCTGTTGTTAGTACTCCCCTCAGTTTGCTCTTTTCGACAGACCCCTGGGGAAGACCACGGGGCTTACCTCTGTAAGGTGTAAGGTTCACCATTCTCATTAGACGGTCAAAAAAGAAAAAGACTACAACTTTGGCTGCTTTGGTTCTAATGTTTTTCAGAAAAACATTATACCTAACACGAAGCTGTCAGTAGAAATAAGAATTCAGAAGACCTTTATCTTCCATAATTAAATTTTACTGTATTTGTAGACTTGAAAGTGAATTCTGGCTGCTGAGGATTGAAAGACATTACCCTAAACTTCAGATAGTGAGCTCAAGAAGCCTTTCAAAGAAAACAAACAGACACACAAAAAAGCAATATAGTTTAAAGGTTAGGATTTTTTCTCAATTTCAAGATTTCTTTGTATCTTTGCCCTAGCATGATTGTGTTCCCCAGCTGATGGTGTTTACTCCCCAAATATTCTACTCCTGTGAAAGTCATCTGGCCTCCTCAAGTTGAGCTGGCCTTTCACAGATTTAGGTCTGATGGACTTGATAAATGAACCATGTGGAACATGAAAGGGAGAAGAGGGGCTCCTTAAGAAAAAAGAAAGAAAGAACAGCCAACAACAAACAAACAAAAAAAAACCCCAGACTTTTATGTTCCAGTTTGTCCCTTGTTACACTCAGCATCATAACTGGCCCAGGCAGAGCATACAAAATTGCAGGTACTCTGCTAAACTGTGGAAACCAGCAAATGCCAGGAGGTGTTTTGGAAGGTTAAAAAAAAAAGAAAAAGGCAAGCATGTTGCTTCCTTGGACTGCTTTTTCATAAATTTTCTCTATCTTTGCTCTCAAATAGAACTAGGTCCTTTGGGTAGCATGCTGGACTCTAAGAGTTTGCTATGAAGTGTTCAGATGTAAGCTGAACCTTTAAAATAAGAATGCAGCTGTGCATGACAGACTGAATTTGTTCACTTGTCGTAGAGGAGGTAGCAGTTGTGTTGCAGTTTCCCATCCTATACTAATAATACCTGAACAACAGTTACTCACATTTGTATTCAGTCAAATACAATCAATAGACATCTGCTTGTACATGAATGACTGTACACTGGTACCTGTTTACTGCTAATTAAGCTTCATTAGTGATTAGTTTGTCTTCAGAAGGGGAAAAATCCTCCATAATTAAGGGCTAGCATTTTATGTGGTCCCATATTTTCCCTTTTGAGAACTTGCATTCTAACAGGACCATTAGTCTGCAGTACATTTGTCTGTATTTAAATGTAACTACATTTCCTTGAAAAGACCATCTGTTCATAAAGACCATCTTTTTCATGCTCCCTGCAGTAAACTTTAGAGAGTGGTAGAATTAGCAAAGGACTGTATTTAAATGAAAATATATGTGGATTGAGACTAGGTAAAGCTGTTCTGTACACATTAGAATGGTTCTGTGCTGGAAAGATTGTAATTATCTTCCTCCTTTACTCTTCAGAATTTTTTATCTGTACTGAATTCTGCCACGTTTGACTGAGTAATTTTGTACTTTCTACCTACACCTGAATGGAATGTACCAAGTGGGAAATTACTTGAGCAGTGATTGTGGTGAAGGTGTTTTTACTTTGTAGAAAATGAAGCACTTACATTTTCATTTTGCTTGGATTGATCATAAATACTCGCATTACAAACCTGTAGTGTAAAGGTCTGGATTCCACCCTACCACACTGACACTGAGTGCTGCTTTATTCTACAAATTGCCCTATTGTAGAGTTAGGTGCTATTCATTTTTAGAGTGGCCTGGATGAACAGCAGGCTGGTCTCCTTTAAATAAACAATTCTGTTCAATTTAAGGCTATGCGTAAACTGGCAGAGTAGACTAAACTGAGTGTCAGTGAGACAGAACTCCACCACCATAAAGATATCCATGAAGGAATGTGAAATGCCACCCGTGAGGTTAGCAGTACCGAAAATGTGCAGAAGCACTGTAAATCTTGGTAAAACTTCATATTACACAAAATGGGTTAAGTATTCCTGCTACTTCAGTGTAGATTATGCGAGTAAAACCCTTCATGACCTGCACAGACATAACCATGGCAATAGAGAGCAAACATGATAGCATTGTTATCCAGAATCCAGACAAGAGGATAAATGTTAACTCCACACAAGAGTTAAGATAAACTTGTTGTTGTTTATTGGTTTATTTCTTACACCAGCTAAAGCATGTATACTGGGCTTTCTTAGAAACCTCAGCAAAACACGGAATAATTGCAACCAGAAATAATGAACTGAGCAATGCTGAAGTACTTAGAACATAATTAATTTTTTCCCCAAAGATGAAGGGAAGATTACAAAGGAAGTTCTTGTCATTAGCTAATAGCTTCTTCTGAAGCAGTAAAATCGGTGTAACCGACAGTAAGAGAATCCTTTGGCCATTAGCTCTATTGAATTGTCTAACAAAAGTAAATTACTGTATATCAGACATAAACAGGTCGCTGCTGTATGGAGCTCCTAAGTGACAGCTCCGTGCTGCCCGAGTTATCAAACCTGCAATATCAACATGACCTACTGTATACTCATATCAGAAGCATATGCATCTCTTCTGTGACAAGATACCCTGTATGTCTCTGTTCTCCACATACTGTTTTCCAAAGGAATTTCACATAGTATGAGTTATGTATAAACACAAAGAGAGTTTAGATTTTATTTGTAATTATTTCTTCCAACAAAATACACAAGACTGGTGAAATCATATTCACAAATAGTTAGGTTTTAGGTGGATCACATTTTTACAGGCCCTTTGTATTCCCTCTTTTCAGAATATTAATATGGATATGATTTTTTGGTATGGAAAAAAAATGAGTTAGTGTTCAGTGTCTGATCTAGAGCTCTGGTACAATATCCAGTGGTTTCCTGTAACATTTGAACCAGATCCAGACTTGAATAATGTTGGTGCACTGAAGTGCTGTTGATACGGAAGTTTGCTACGGGCAATGAAAAGGCCCGTGTAACATTTCTAAAGCAGGAAGCCACAGTAAGGGTATGTAATGATTTGTCTTGACTTTTTTCCTTAGCCATTTGTGAAAGGTATCCTGACAGTCACAATCATAGAGGATAACATAAGGCCTTTGGCTTCCTGTTCTTTAAGACAGTTGTAAGTGAGCTCTGCCTGATGTGCAGGTCAGGGGGATGCAAGGCAGCCCTGGTCCAAAAGCCAGGAGATTCTGCTAGCGTCACAGTAAATACAAGCTAACAAACCCAGCAGGCTTCGTGCATGTACCTTGTAAATGTGGTCGTGGTGCTTGAATCCATGCTGGCCTGCATCCCACCTCCTGGGCATGCAAACGGTGAGTTCTTGTCTGTCTTTAAAAGACTGTAGACAGAACTGTAGCTGGAGGATGAGGGGTTTTCCAGGGAGACAGGCTCTGATTTGTCCTTTTTATGGTTGACAGGAGGAATGTTCCTCCTTTTGACGTTGGGACTATTTTCAAAGGCTTCTATTTCTGTAAGATCAGCTATAGAGCATGGTGATTAAAGTGTGTGTTAACGAAGTTGTGTGTTGCTACATATATTAGACTAGAGAGAAAACCATAATCAGAACCCAGGATCCTCCAGCACCTTATACCTGTCTGTCAGTAATACAGGGGGAATGCAGGGATCCTGACGTTGAAGAAACAGTATTAGGGTCTTTGGATTTGTTCAGATTTTACATATATATTGAAGATACATAAGCAAAGGTGGAAAATTTAAAACAATTAGAGTTGTTTTGTTTGCTTGTTTCTTTTTAAGAATGGCAAAGTTGGATCAAAAGTGGAGAGCACGAGGTACTAAGTGCGGATGGATCTGCTGAACTTAGAAAAGTCAGTGTTTGAGTATGCAATTCAAACACTATGGAAAAGCCTAGGAAGTGCTGAAATGAAGTGTATTGTTTTGAAAATTCAGTGAATTATGAAGTTGCTAGGCCCAGCTGTGTATGCTGCTGTTCAGTCTGTACCTGCAAGGAGCGTGTAAACAAGTGAGGTTTCGTAGGAACGTGCCCTTGAGGTTGCTTTCAATTGCTTGGCATTATTAAAAGCAACATCCTTTTTCTGACATGAAATATGAAATCTAAGTTGGCATACAGCTTTTTTTTCCATTACCAAACTGTCCATTTATTTCTCTTTATGATGCTGCTCTGCCCCATTGTGTTGGTGAACAGCCGTGTCTTTCACATAGTGAAAGTTGTGACTTTCTGCTGCTGTTTGATGCTTGCTTCATTCTTCCATCCTTTAGCAGCTTTGTGCGTAGGTGAGAATTGCAAATACATGCCTCAGAAACATCTCCACAACGTTAATGTTACACTCTTTACCTATAAGCAGAAACCATTGCACCTATCTATTGTATAAGCAGCCTCCCATTGTGCCTAAACAAGTCCTGCCAACCTCTTGTGTTTCCTGTGAAGTGGTGGTGGTGTTGCTCAGAAAACATTACCTGTAACAGGAAAAGAAATCAATATGCTATCAATGCATCATTATTGGACTCAACTTCTTAAAGCTAGCATGAAATTAACTGAAACAAATCTGAGAGCTGAGAGTTTGATGTTGGTGTCCTAAATCAAATTAAAATTGAGCTAGAATTGAGCACAGCATAAAATCTTATTTATACAAGTTCTGTATTCAGTTAAATCTTATCTCATTAGTTTAATCTTCCTTGATATCACCTCAAAATTTTTAATTTTACCAAAAAAATCCAATGTTCTTATTTAATGAATATAGCAATTAAGTGTAATGCTGTGTTGTGATTCATGGGATTATTTCATTAGAATTTAGTGTGCTAGTATACTGGATGGAAATCATAGTTTGTCAAGATGAGTTAACTATTACCAATGTGCTAAAAGTTCTATGTTTAAAGAAAGTTAGAACTGTAAAATTGAACTCTGAAGGATTAGGAAAAAGGCAGAATTTAGACTGACTGTGTAGCTTTAATTTGGAACATGAATGTGATACAGTCTTTCTGTGCACTGGGTGGACAAGATCAAGTGTTTATTTTTATCTGCATCGTTCAGTGTGCAGTTCCAGTGCTCAGATGCCATCCAAACTCTGCCCTGAATATAAGGTTATTAATGTCCTCTGAGCTTTTATACAGAGCCTCTCAGCAGAGTATCTGAAAGTCTCTGAAGCATTAATGCATATATTTTATATTTTAAGTAATGCTCATTCTCTTTGAGTGACAACTTAGCTTTAGAGCTTGATTTATTTTGCATACTTAGCAACTTAAATGACAGATTCAGCTCATGGCTCTTAGACACTACAGTTACACTTGTCATTGCTCAGGATTTCTGCAGACCAGGCCAGCGTGTTTCATGCGGATGCCCAGAAGGTGACCAACTGTGAGACGTTCTGACTGAGGTGATGTTCCTAGGAGTACAAAATTGTGGCAAAGGACAGGCTCAGTTCTATAAAGCAATGTTTGATTACCTTATCCATGGGTTTATCCTTAACCTTTTCCTCTTAACAGTCTTATGCATACTTTACTGTGCTTTCTCAAATGTCTATGAGACAGAGCAAGGACCGTATCAGAGAAAAAGCCTCACTTAACCTCAATCCATTACTAGAACTCTCTCTTGAGCTTTGTGTGCAATCATCTCTTTCTTAAAACAATATTTTCACTGTTTTTGCTCTAAACTTTTTAACTGATAATTAAGCATCTATACTCATCATCATATAACCCAATATAATTTTCCAAGGTAAAGCTGGTGGAAAAGCCAGTGGGGATCCTGGTAGGCAGAGGCACCTAGGAATAGCCCCGTTGCAAAAACCCCATAGTCTGCACTATAGCTGTTGAACTGGGTACTAAATGGTCTAAAAGGCGTTCTTTAAAACCTGCTTATGCCTTGTATGAGCACCTCAAGGACCTAATAGTCTGTAGGCTCATCCGCACCAGTACCCCCTCTCTAGAGGTATTCCCTTGTCTGTAAGGTGTCTAAGCCTGTTGCAGCCCCTGGCAATGCTCTTTTACAGGCTGCTTTCAAGGGTTTCATGGGCTTTGGATCCCTGTGAAAATATTGTGTTTCGTGCTCTTTGGCAGGGCAGGATCCCTTTGGCTTGCTTTCCTGCCTAGCTGTGATGCAGGGCCATTGTTTGCTAATTTTCTCTAGGGCCATTGTTTGCTAATTTGCTCTGTTATGCAGCTCCAGGGTAACTAAACTGAGGAGCAGGTTTTTTCTGTATTTCAAAGGGAAGGAGTACATCTAAAATTTCCTTATGCATTCTGTAATGACTGAGGAAGTGAAAATTCCAGCATTGTATTCAAGAGGCCTTGGGATTAAATTATGTCCTTTAAGAATTCATTAGCTTGTCTTTCAAATGTATGCACTTTGGGGAATAATCATCTTTCTTCTCCCGCTTTGCCTTCACGTTGCTCGTGTGTCATATCTCTTGTGCATAGGAACTGCAGCTTTATGGTGCTTTGGATTGGATAAACCCCCTTAGCTTTGAAATGTTAAATCCTTCAATTAGTTTGAGTTGAAGACTAAAGGCCAAGCATTTCAAACGTGGGCACCTGAAGTCGACAGGAGCTGCAGGCATTCATCACCTCTGAAAATCAAACCAATCATTTAGATAGCTACATTTAAATGCAGGTATCTCGCTTTTTCCAGCCCAGTTAAATCACTGAGTCCTGTAGTGTTACTCTGGATTATACAGTCTTCCCTAGCCCTTTGCAATTCTGTTGTGTTTTCTTTTTCCTTCCAGGAAAAAGCTTTATGTTTAGGCATTCAAGTTATAATGTCCTCTTGCCTCTTCCAACAAGTTGTTCTCTGACAAACAGATCCCTCACAACCCTTGCGCTAAAAGCACCTATTAGATTCAGCAGTTTAAAGCAAGGGTAGACCTGGAAAAATTGCTTTGAAAGGTCTACATTAATTTACCAAAGACAAATACTAGTCCTCCATGGTCTGGGTAAACCTGTTTTGCTGTAGTTAGCCACTATTCCTCCAAGCTGTGCTCTCTGGCTATCACCAATGCATGTTCCCTGGTCAGGATGGTCCAAAAACATTCTGCCTTTCAAAATCTACCCCTTGAAATATATTTGGGTGATGTGAAAACTATTACTCTACTCATAAATTTTTACTTACTCCATGCTTTTGAAGGGCTATGGGATCAAGTGAGGGTTGTATAATTTGGACACCCAGTTTTAACTACCCATTATTGAAGGAACTGATTTAACTAGTTTCCCAAGTGAGGTAGCAGAATGAGTGTGGACAAATGGGCGACAGTAACTTGTGTAGACTTAACGTGTTTACTGACACAGCTGCCCAAAGAAGTAAATCCATGAGCAAGAGAATTTTTAGAGATTTGTATTCATAAGATGAAATGCTTCTGAAAGAATGTAACAACTCTGGGACTAAACTGCCTTTCCATTGCCATGATCTTCTACTTCTGCTGATTGTGAATGCTGAAAGTCTGCTCTGCTTCCCCAGGGTCCTGATATAAAATTCATCGTCAGAACTGGAAAGGCAGAAAACTAGCAAAGACAAAACCCCAAACAAACAAAAGTCTCAAACCCCCAAACAAGAAAAGGAGATCTCTTAATTATAGTTGCACCCTAAGCAGATGTTAACAAATCTATTTAAACCTTTTCAGACTGTACTCTGCTCCTGGCCTCCTGTCCTTGTCTAACTTGGCGTTTCCCTGCTCAGTTAATTCTGCCCTGATTAGCATTTCAAAAATACTCGGGTTTTGTCAAACAGAACTTGAGGAGCTGTTTTGGAATCCCCTTTGGATGGTTGGGTTATGTGCACTGCAGATTACAAAGGATTATTTCCCAGCCTACTCCACTATATTTTGTTCTGGTTTTGATTCAACTTGAGAAACGATTAATGACATTGAAATGCACCAAATAGATGGACCTCACACAGTTGCATTGCCACTGGTTGGATGGTCTCAGCCTTGCTCATTATCCCACTGCAGTACCAATATCAGCCCGATCCCAGTGAGCTGCTTCCTTGGCAGGAGAGCGCTTGTTTCTCTGGGTGAACAACCTCTCTAAAGAGGCAAAGAAACGATTTCTCTCTCCTGTACCTCCCTACCTCTTCTCACTTGTATGGGGGGGGGGGAGGGACCTGATTCTGTTCTTGAAGTAGGAAATCGAGAGTTTGCTTCCTCATTGAAATAGCCAATGGGGAAGAATTTCTGTAAGTTGTTGAGAAAATTTGGGAGACTTTTCACTTACAATGTTATTCAGCTGAGGATTTTGGTGTAAATTAATTCAATG
This sequence comes from Porphyrio hochstetteri, assembly GCA_020800305.1. NCBI lineage: Eukaryota > Metazoa > Chordata > Aves > Gruiformes > Rallidae > Porphyrio > Porphyrio hochstetteri. Next base: position 9,025,718 of record CM036916.1, on the reverse strand, counting down.
CAGTTTTTTTTTCCTTTGTGGAGAAAGATTGTCGTTTTTTCCAGGCCATGTTTTGTGCATCACTTCAACAAAGAACAGGCATCTTCTTTCCTTGGGCTTCTGAGTATGGACTGCTGCCTTCTTCATGCCTAAGAATGTGGAATATTTCAACCCTTTCTTCTATATATGCTTTCCTTTTGCCAATATAGGAGTCTTTTATGTCTCTTACAGCATCATGTGGTGCTTCCCACTGCACCTTCTGCTAAAAGTTATCATTGCTTGTGGCAGTTCTCCTTGGAGAATATATCCTTGTAACCTGATAAGAATTTATTTTCCCAGAGATATCAAGGTTCTTTTAATATATATTGGTCTTTGCTTCTCCCCAGAAAAAAGATATTTACTTGCTTGGCTGAGTTTGGTATAATATAGAGGTAATTGCTCCTAGCAGCTACATTACCAAAGTAGAGGTGCTGTTTTTAAGCTTACCTTTGGCATTGTTGCACTTCTCTAGGATGAATGTCATGTGATGATATGGGATTTTGGGATCAACAGGCATGGTGGGCTTCATCCCAGTTTCTTCACAGTTTTGTATAGATTGAACTAGAAAATAATTCCCTGTGCAAAGTACCTTGACATGTCTCCAAAATAATCAAACTTAGAATAGCTTCTGAAGTGCCTGAACACCATTTGGAAGACATATAGGTAGAAGTTTTCATGAGAGCTTAACATAGATGAAACAGTTTTCAGAACTGATTGGCAATAATGTAGGTGGCTAATTTCTCTGAAGTGTACTGAATGTTGAAATGCCTTGAAAATCTGACAAGAAGTGTCAGTGTCACAGTTGCTGCTTGTTGCAGAATGACTTTAGAAATTTGGCTTTCAATTTGTGTGTTTGAAGATCTGACCTAAGAGCAACCGTTACTGAGGAAGCAAATAAACAAACTTATTTTGTCCTTCTTTTCAGATGAGGCACCTAAAGGAAGAGTCTTAATTGAGTATTTCTCATGTCCAAGTTTGTGATTTGATTTTCAGGATATCTCCTTGCTCTGTAACTGTCACTTTGCACACCCGAAGGTTCTAAAACATAGTGTGGCTCAGTTCATTTTAGTAAATTCTAATGTTGTAGGAATGTCAGTAGCATCCAGTCTCAATGAGCATAGCTTTCACCTCATGTTCCTCCACTGATTCAATTTTTAAGATGAAATTCAGGTTTATTTTTATGTTTACAATTTGAACTACAAGGTTTTGTATTTATTGCATTTTTATTCTGCTGTGATGCTAGGAGACTGCCATGTTGTGATTCACACAACTGGGGTTCTGCTCACTTGACTATGTTAAAATAATAGCAGCAAAGATCAAGCTCATCCCTGGAAAGTGAGGACAATTCTGCTGAGTGACTATAGCTCATTAGTTGTATCCCTATGCAACTCCTGCAGACCTTCTGCATCCAGAATAGTATCCCAGGAGTATTACTCTTCACCTGCTAGAAACCTAGCCTAAAGCAAAGATGTTGTGATGTAAAAACCACTCAGCTCTGATCCACAGTCTTGCAGGTGGTATTCTGGCATGTGGCAATAAGGAAGCACTGAGCTGCTGAAGCTGAAGAGAGTAACAAGTAGTTGGCACCTCTTAAATTCAGGCCCTTGCACCTGGTGGGCTGAAAGAAACCCAAAGACAGCTGAGTGATCTGGGGAGCATTGAGACACTTGGAGAGAACAGAAAGTTTAGGGGGAACTTTGGATCAAGTCCTGTATTATCTGGTCTGATTTGCTTATTCCCCAGCAACACATACTATGCTCTGGACATCCCTCAATAGGAGCACAGGCTTCTTTTCTGGAGCAGCCATTTGTACAACTACCACTTTTTCTTTTTTATAAATGTGTAACGGGCCTGAAAGTTGGAGTGGCTGACTCTGCTAATTATATGAAACTCTTTCATATGATGCTGGAGGTGTTAAACAATTGTACCTGCATTAAATATGCTGTGCTTACGCAAACATGGCACATAGATTGCGAGTTCTAAAATTTATCAGGCAGACTAATTATTTAAATGTGAGCTATAGGTTACATAAATAAATAGCTCTCCCTCAGTAAATGGCAAGGTGTCATGATGTTAGCCACGTGGCTTGTAGCAGAGTAGAATTAATGGTAACACTTCTGTAGCTTTCTTTCTCTGATTAGTAATTCTTTCGATGTTGGTAGATGAGCTGAATTTATGAAAGTTTTGCCTGCCCTCTAGGTCTCTGTTTTGTATTCCTTGTGCATTGCAGCTTGCTTTTGACTCTGGCAGCAATGTTGGATACTAAAACCATGAATAGCTCAGGCTCCCTGCTCAGCTTGCAGGGTGAGGCAGATCCAAGCCAACCTGGGAGCTGCACCTGGGGCGAGATCTCTGCTCCCCCAGCTCCTGTAACCAGGTCCTCCAGTAACAGAAGCAGCCCATTTGCAATTAGCAACATGTATATCATAGAGCAAATGCATAGAACACCACAGAACAGGCAGATCACTGTCGTAATGAATAAGGAATTTGTCGAGGTGGACTCCTTGCATTTTGCTTTTACACATATGCTGCAAAAAAGATGCATGTGTGTTCACACAGACACATAAAGTGATAATATGCTGCCATAAACCTTTTAGGATGGTTTTTGAGTGCAGTCATGAGAGGTCAGAAAATTCTATATGAGAAAAGCTGCTATAGGTATTCAGTGGGAGTTTCATTAAAGTTTCTCACTGTTATTAGTTTTAAATTCACTTACGTCTGTTTCAGTTTTCTTTCCAGAGGCACTTGCCCTGGCGTTTTTCTGGCAGCAATGCTACTGAGACTGGCAAGTGTTAAGTGACAATTGCACATTCACAGAATCAGACTGGTTTGAGCTGGGAGGGACCTCAAAGCCCACCCAGTCACACCCCCTGCCAGGGACACCCTCCACTAGCTCAAGGTGTCCAGAGCTCCATCCAGCCTGACCTTGAACCCTGCCAGGAATCCAGGGGCAGCCACAGCTTCTCTGGGCACCCTGCGCCCGGGTATACCCACCCTCACAGGGATGAATTTCTTCCTAATATCTAATCTAAACCTACCCTCTTTCAGTTTAAAGCCATTCCCCCTTGTCCTATTGCTACACTCCCTGATAAACAGTCCCTCTCCAGCTTTCCTGTAGCCCCTTTAGGGACTGGCAGGCTGCTGTAAGCTCTCCCTGGCACCTTGTCTTCTCTAGGCTGAACAAACCCAGCTCGCAGCCTGCCTTCACAGGAGAGGTGATCTAGCCTTGCAGGTGCTCAAGCCTGTCCAAATCCCTTTGGATGCCATCCCTTCCCTCCAGTGTGTCAACCACACCGCACAGCTTGGTGCTATCGGCAAACTTGTGGAGGGTCCACTCGATCCTACTGCCTGTGTCACTGACAAAGATGTCATTCTCCTAGAAGGGGCTTTTATTTTTTTCTCCAGTCATGCTAATTTACATGCAGCTTTCAAAACAAAACTTGAAAAAGGATCCTCCTTCTCCTTCCCCATCTGCCCCAATTCCCACTCCTCCTTTTCTGCAGCCTAATCACCCGATTTCACAGAAGTGAAAAACAAGGAAGTGCTTCTCTTAGGCTTCACATAAGGGGAATCTGTGGGCCGGATCCCTGCAACCCTCAATGGCTGTCGTGGCAAACAGCAGGGAAGGTGCTCAGCACTTTATGGGATGTGCTCAGCCGTTTGTAGACTCACAGCTCAGGCACTACCGTACTCTTCTGCAGCACTGCATCGCAGGGAGGCTCTTGCTCATCCGTTTCATGCTGGATTTAGGAAAAGGAAGCATGGCAGTCATTCAGAAGCAATGTCTACATTAGGCCCAGTGGAGGCAATTGGATCAACTCAGTTAGTGCAAGGGATTAAAAGAAGCCAGATGCTGTCTTAATGGACAAGCATAAGGCAAAGTTGCAAACTTGGCCTTTTGGGGAAATTGAAAGCAGTTTAGTTCAGGTTCAGCTTAGAAGGTTGAGAAAGAAATTGTCTATTAGTCTCAAACCAGGCTGACAGTGGACCCACACCGAGCTCGCAGATGCTCCACACCCGCCAGGCAGAGCCGTGCATTAACCTGCCGGCAACTCGGGGACACACGCTTCTCCGCGCAGCCTTGCTCAGGCTTGTGGAGCCACACAGAGCAGCAACCCGAAGGTCACTGAGCCACTTCCCCTGAGACCAGCTCTTAGACCAGCGCGAACAGGGCACGTCTGTACAGTGTGAGGTCTGTTTGGTGCAAACCAGGCTCTGTAGGGCAGCTGTTCACTCCTCATCCCTCCAGCCCTGGTCTGGATGGTGAGTAGGGGCAGGATTTGGTCACCTTAGCAACCCCTTGGCCAGCGCTTCTGGGGAACACATTGCACCAGGTTTAGGCCAACCAAATCCTTTCCTCAAGCCCCAGAGGAAGGAGAAAGAGGGAGGCAGGTTGTGAGCCTGAGTTATATATAAGCTGCTCTCAGCTCTGATCCCGGGACAGCGGATCAGCATGTCGAGGCTGACGATGAAACTGTGCTGTAAGCCTTCACAGGTAACCTTTGTGTTCAGTGAAAACCGAGGTTGCTTTGCTGGTCTTTTCCTAGCCCAGAGAAAGGGAACAGACACTAATAGGCACTTCAGATCCTTCTGTTTTCATTTTATTTTGTGAGCAGAGCCGCTGGTGAATCATGAAAGCTTGCTCTTAAGGTCCAGTTTCAAACCCTGCATAATGTTACACTGTTTAAAATTATTTAAATTCCGTCACTACTAAATATTCCCTGGAACCACTTCTTTGTTTCTTTCTTTTGTTTTCTGAGCACTTTTTATATTGCCAAGGTGTTTAGCTGCAAGCACAGAAGGCCATGCAAATAAGACCAAGCCAGCTGCACAGATTTCACACACTTTAATTAAGTTGTAGGGCTTCAAATGAATTTGGCTCCAGTTTCTGAAGCTTCCATACCCTGTATTCCGTTCCAGTGTGGATGTTAAATCGTGCAGAAATGGAGCATGACCCAACTTTCATGTCAGTTGATCTGGCTGTAGTTGTTTTTGTGTAACTAATTTAAAAAGATTGATTGTTGGTTAATTACATTAATGAACTGAACCAACATGGGCACAGACCAGAGCTCAGCAGTCTCCTAAACAGTCATTAAGAATAGACATCTATCTTTTCACCTGCTTGTACAGCCTCCTGTTGGGTGGCAGAGTGTGTGGAATCGTAATTCTGAAGGTTAAACGACTTAGGGATGTAATCGCAAACTGTTCACCTCTGCTACCCTTCTGCCCATATGGCCCCACTAGTCACAGTCAAAGTCCATTTGGACAAACTGTCTGTTGAAAGGTCTCCAGGACAGCAAGTCTGGTGGTTTCAGCTGGGTTCCTGACAAACGCCAGAGTGCATTACAAATCCACCAGAGTTCCCCGGTTGAAAGGATTTTGTGGATTTAAACAATTTTGAAAGAACTCCTTTCTCAATTAGGGTAATTTGTGCTTACCAAGGTGAAAGAGTACTGAGCAGAAGAGTTCACTCTTCTCTCTAGCCAGCTCATGAATATGAAGAACAACTGAATCAATAGTACATTTCTGTAATTAAATTGGTAAGTTAAAATGATCAAGTTATTGTTTTAGCAAACAGTCAATGGAACGTGCATTTCTGTGTGTTTATCAGCGTTGGTCTTCTAGCTGTTCGCTACGCTTAGGTGGGAGATGTGCAGATGTTGCATGCCATGCAAGGGCTTACAAAAGAAGTACTTTAACAAGTTAAAAAGTTGTTTGAGACAGGGACATCAGTACCTTTTCTAACCTGATTTCAAAGCATTGCACAGTGAATAAAGGCAATGGAATGCACTTCGTTTTATTTTGAAGTTTGGGGACATGCTATTTTATATCCTTTGCCATTATTAGCACATTTGTTTGCCAGATTTCTGGAAATCACGAAGGACTTTAACCTGGAGTTGGTAAGAGTGTTGCCACTAGCTTGAGCAGAAAATGGAGCTGGAGCAGAGCTGCAGATTATGGAAGATGGCAAGAAAAATGCGAGTTACTTGGGGAATCAAGAATGGAAGTACTTTTGCACAGGTAGCCTAGGAGAAGATACTAGCTTGTATAAGTTGTTGAAATCTTCAAAGGTGACTTGTGTCAGTGCTGATTCAATGGCATTCTATAAGGCCTGATCCAATACCTGCTGAGACTGAGGAGTTATTACAGGGATTTCAGTCACCTTCAGGTGATGTTATAGGTGACCTATGAGGTTTGATTTTCAAGGAAGCAGTTTACTTCCACAAAACCATTTCTTATCCCAAATTCAAAGGTGTGTGTGGGACATAAGTCAAAGAAAAACAGGATTGACCAGCAGTCATATAGTCCATGCCAAAAATCTGCTTTCTTGATTCTCAGCTCCCTGACTGGATATGCCATCGAAGTGGTTTGAGGTGACAAGGGAGGAGACTTACTGCTGTGGGTTGTTTGGACACTGGTCCTGCTTCCTCATTGTCCCAGAAACTTTGGTGGACTGCTGAGGGGTGAACAGCTGAGCAGCTTCACAAGGGATTTCAGGCAGCTTAATAATACTTTAAATGTGAGGTGAAGAAGTTGTGGAATGACACATATGCAAATGCCGTTAAATTATGGTTTTATCTAAGATCTTCTGTTTCAAGCTAATTGAAAGACAGAGGCCACTGCTGCAGGAGGAAACTATGAAAAGAAAACTATACTGAAACATAAAAGTGTTTCTGATCAAGTAAAATTCTGTTTCTGTTGAATGTTTTATTTTGTTCCAGTCACATAAATTACCATCTTTGAAATACTAAAACTCCCACAATCAGCTTTTTATAACAGAAAATAATTTACATTTAAAAGGTTTAACTGAAGCAGCTAAACCTTAGTGATGAATGTGCACATTCGGCAATAAAACAGGGAAACATCCTATGTTTTGGAACCCATAGCTGCTATATATATAACTTTAATATTTTAAATAACTAAATACAGCCTAGTGAGTGCTATAGGTATGCCCAGAGATAATTCCCAGTTCTTGGGAAAGGTATCCTTAAGGGTATAAAATGCCTTAGGGCCCTGGAAATCTCCCTTGGCACTGGTAGGTTCTGTGATGGAAAGCACCATGGCTTGATTGCATTTCGTCCCCTGCAGAAAGTTATGAAGCTCAGTCATGTTACTGTCATCAGAAACCTTCTTTCTCCTTGCAGTAGCACCTCTCTTCCATCCTGTGGTGGGTTGACCCTGGCTGGACACCAGGTGCCCCCCAAAGCTTCTCTGTCACTCCCCTTCTCAAGTGGACAGAGGAGAGAAAATCCAATGATAAGGACAAGGAAAGATCATTCATCCGCTACCATCACAGGCAAAACAGACTCAACTTGGGGAAATTAATTTAATTTATTACCAATTAAATCAGTGCAGGGTAATGAGAAATAAAACTGAATCTAAAAAACACCTTTCCCCCCAGCTCCCTTCTTCCTGGGCTCAACTTCACTCCTGATTTTCTCTACCTCCTCCCCTCACAGTGGCACAGGGGGACACAGAATGGGTTTGGGGTCAGTTCATCACATATTGTCTCTGCTGCTCCTTCCTTCTCAAGGAAAGACTCCTCACACTCTCCCCCTGTTCCAGCCTGTGGTCCCTCTCATGGGAAACAGTTCTCCATGAACTTCTCCGATGAGAGTCCTTCCCACAGGTTGCAGCTCCTCATGAACTGCTCCCACGTAGGTCCCTCCCATGGGGTGGAGACCTTCAGGACCAGACTGCTTCAGTGTAGGTTCCACACAGGGCCAGTAAACCTGCTCTGCCGTGGGCTCCTCTCTCCATGGGCTGCAGGTCCTGCCAGGAGCCTGCTCCAGTATGGGCCTCCTTCAGGCATGCACCTGGTCCAGTGTGGGGTCCTCCATCAGCTACAGGTGGATGTCTGCTCTACCATGATCCTCCATTGGCTGCCTGTGTCACCATGATCTTCTCCACAGGCTGCAGGGGAATTTCAGTTCCAGAACCTGGAGTACCCCCTCCCCCTCCTTTTTCACTGACCTTTGTGTCTACAGAGTTGTTCATCTCACATCTTCTTGTTCTTCAGCTGAAATTGCTCTTGGTGTTGCACAGGGGGTTTTTTCTCCTTCTAAAATTTGTTATCCCAGAGGTGCTACCAGTGTCACTGACTGTCTTGGCCATGGGCAGCAGCTGGTCTGTCTTGGGGCTGACTGGCATTGGCTCCATTGGACATGGAGCCAACGCCAGTTGCCATGCAAACCCAATACACTTTAAGTAAAGAAAGAGGAGACAGGGACAGTACTTTAATTCTGCAGGAACCTCGTCACCATCCTAGAAGTTGCAACAGTTGTCTAAAAGGGTAATAATCACAGAAATCAGAGATAATGATTTCCCTCTCAGAATAAGAGTAACTTATGCAAGGTTGGTTGCCCCATTGCCACATCCATCCCTGCTTTATCTTTTCTTCTTCTCCACTACCTCCTGCATTAAATGGGGAGTGGGGCATTGCTGCTATAATGCTCTTACTCCCTGCTAGCATAGAGAAGATCTATTTTGGTTTTCTATTCTCTTCAAATGTACTCAGACACATGGAAGAAATATCTTACAGGTGTTTGTATCATTGTATATACTCCAGAGAATTGAAAACCTTCTGTATTCCAACAATAATCTTTCCCTCGACCTTAGTGTGCTTCATATCTCAGCTAGGGTGCCACGTCCTGCTGTTATTGAGGTCAGCAAGAAAATGGGTAGAAGTTTCAGCAAAATGGGGATGAGGCCCTGGGTGTTAATCCTGGAGCTGTAGGGCTGATGTTGCGGGTGAAGCTGTACGCATCTTCTCATGTAACAGCACTCGGCCCCCTCTGAGGGAGCTGGACCTTTCATGAGATCTGCAAGATTTGCCTGGGGGAGGGAGGTTTGCTCCTCACTCTTATTAATATTGGAAAGTAAATTAGCATTGTATTGCCCTTCATATCAGACCTTTCAGGAGTTTCCCATTCTTTTCATTTAGACGGCGTCTCTGAGGGAAAAACACAGTAATAACGCACTGGTGTGATAATTAGTAAGCACATTCTACATAATTACAATGTTGGCATCTCAGGGGGGAAATGAAAGCTTGTGCTGTCCCTTTAACGGGACAATTTGATAATCCTCTTAGCATTTTCTCTTTTGGCTGATAATATTTCACAGAATTTTACTTTGTAAAATATTCCTAAAGGAAGGCTTAAGCAATAATGCACAGATTATGGAAATGACTCTCATTAAGTATAGGGAGAGACTTCGGCAAAACCATGAACTGCTTCGAAACGTGTAACCCCCATTAGGAGCTTCATTTAAATGTTTATTCACAGAGCAGTAAATGTTTATTATAGAACATTTTATTGAAACATAAATTAAAGAACCCTAATTATACGTATCGCAAGTGTTAAAACAATATGCATTTATCAAGACTTAACTAAAGATCAGAGGTGAGGGGAAACACAATTGTGCTTTCATTTGCATCTCAGCAATACCAAATTCACACAAAAACAGCTGGTCAAAGTGACCTCAAGGGAAAGCAAAGGGGCAGAACCTCAGGGCAGGTGCTGTCCAGCTGTCCCTAAGCCTACAGCACCTTCCTGAGTGGCTTTGGCACCTTCATTGGTGCCTTACCATCTGTAAATGGGAGTGATACTTTATGCAGGGCTGCCAGGGGTTTGGGTTGGTTTTTGCAGTTCTTTGATATTCAGGAGATGGAAGATGCTGTACAGGTCTGTCAGTGTTCAGACTTTAGTGCTGCTGGTAAACATGGCATAGCAGTTTCCCCATCAGGGTCCTTGGCTGGACCAAGGTGGTGTTCCCTCCTGTCAATTCACACACATTAATGGTTGATGTTCCTGCAGGTCCATCTGTCCTGCCTACTTTGAGTGGTGGGGAGGTGGTAGGCACAGCATAATGGCAGGTGAAAGGAGTTGGTGATGGTCCTTTGCCTAACCTTCCTACTAACTCATTCCTAGAGTTGCAGACCAGGTTAGAAGTTAGGAAATACCAGTTCAGAAGCCTCGTCCCACTTTATGTGCATTTAGTTGATTCATTTGCTGCCTTTCAGAGGATCTCATAGGAGATGTCCAAATTACGTTTGGGTCACTACTTCCAATGAACAGGCTAATTATCCTCAGTATTGTGCCAGTTTTCTTTGGTGTAGGGCTGGGGGCGAGGGGTTGGCAGTTGTCTTGCAAATGCTGAAGTTGCCTTCAGCTGTGAAGTTATAATTGCAGATCTCAAGTGGGTTTAAAATCTCTCTATGCATATTTTCATTAGGTATGGGTCTCTTTTCTAGCTCACCCACAGCTCATTTCTTTAAAACCTTATAGCAGTTGACAGATACATTATTTATTGAGGATGCTGAATCTGCACATTTCTCAATCTAGGTGTTTGAAGATGTACTCTGCTGCAAGCCCCCCACTTGGTTGGGTTTCTGATATATTCACAAATTCTCTCTTACTCTTTGCTTTACCAAGTACGTTCTCTGTGCTGAGCAAGTAAATACCTTGATACTCGCTGTTGCAGAGGCAAATCTGTGGCATAAATCTTGGTAGGGATCATTGCAAAGCTTCCTTTTTCCCTCCTAAGGGTACATGTACAGTGCAGTGTCATGCAGAGGTATGCAGGTGGCTCCTGAAAGGTCCTCATGCTGCAGCTTGGTAGCATCTGGACATGCTGTGTGGCCTCCTCTCTAGGGCTTGTTCTCCTGTTACTTCTGTTTTCCCTCTTCACACCCTCTTTCCCTACAATGCCTTTGCTTCACAAAACTTCCACCACCATCTCTGTTCTTGCAGTAGCTCCCACCCTTCCTGTTTTCTGGTCTCTCTTCTAGTCCATTCCCACCTGCATCTTGGCTGCTTCCTCTGCTGTTGCTCTCGGCTTTCTGAGGCAGAAGTGGCTTTCCCTGTCCTTCCCTTCCAAAGCATCCCTGTGTCCTGCTCTTGAGGCTGGCAGTCAGTGCCACTCCTTTCCAACTGTACTGCATCCTAACGTTTCTCGTGACGGTAGGAAAGCAAGCTTAAGGTTTGTGTTTTAATAAACCAGAGCCAAAGCAAAGGTGTTACAAGAGCATGACAGGGTGTGCAGCCTTCCTGGGAATTGGAGCAACCCCTGCCACCAGCATGCTAGAGCTGCCATCTGGGGAGGAGGGACCGAGCATCTGCATCTGTCCAGCCTTGTGCTGGAGGTTTCAGTGAAGCTGGAAAGGGAAATGCTGATTCCTAGAAATGGGCTTTTTTGTAGGAAGGGAATTGTTTCGAGTAGTTTCCTGTCATGTTTTAATATTTTATAAAAATCAGGGTGTTTAAAGTGGTCTTACTACCTATCATTTATAACTCCTGGAAATGAAAGAAAAAAGTTAATGTTGGCAATAATTTTGCAGGCCATGAAGGCTGAGTATTTCAGGTGGCCAAAATTCTTTCCTTTGCTAATGTTGGGTAGGATTTATTTTATATATATAATTTTTTTTCATTAGTTTCTCCATCCCAACCCAAGTCAGGACTGGGAAAAACCTCAAGAACTCATAAATGCTCACTGAACAGGAGTTGCTTTCCCAGGAGAATGTCTTTGCCAGGATCTGCAAGTCAAAAGCCCTAGATATTAGCTTGCAGTGCCAAGAAAGAGAGATTGCTCCGAGTCTGCTTGCGTCTGGGCAATGCGATGTATTTTCGGGGACAGCAGAGGGAGTGCTTTCTGTTAATGAGCTATGGATATACAGGCAGGGCTTTCCACAGAATAATTTTGTAACAGGGATAATTGAGCAGTTAATCAAGAATAGCAAACAAGGGCTCCATGGAAGCCCAGTTTACAGAGAGGACAAAATTGCCCTATTTTTCATGTGGCTATCTCAGTATTATGGTTGATTTTCTTTATCACCCGCTAACAGTCTTGCTTGGAGAATGGTTATTAGTTTGGAATTTCTACAGTTAATCTGGTAGTTTAGAAGAAGCATTATCACAGCCTCCCATAAGAAGCCCATGTCTCTGTAATGGACAGGGGACTTTGCAGCAAACAAGGTGTTATCTGCAAACCACCATCCGTTTTCCCAGCAAACTGGCTGATGGGGGTCTCCCAGCCAGCAAGTCTTGCAGCCTGAAGCTGGTAATGCCCTTCGTGACCTTCCTCATAACTGACCATGACAGTGGCAGGGACATTGGGGTTTACTCTTCCTGGCCGTGATGTCCCTCCATGCCCCACATCATGACCTTTCCTGATCATACTGCACCATGAGACTGTGGAAGCCCACAAAAGCTTTGTCTCTGTAGAACGAATGAAAAGTAATGAGGGAAAGGATTAAGCTGCTGGAAGGCGGCTGGTTTTGCAGTGTGAAGGCGCAGCTCAGCCACGTACTGCTTTTGCAGGTGTGGGGAGGAACAGCCCTTCCTCCTCCAACTTTTTGGCAGCACCCCGTCCTCAAGGATGTGCCACCTGTTGCCAGTTTTTATGTATTCATCCTATAGCAGCGTTTATTGCTAATAGACTCTGGGTGCATGCTGAGGAACTCTCATACAGGCTATTATCTCCCTTTCTGTTGGAAGCTGAGCTTTGTTGCTCTGCTAACCAGCACAGCAGCTGAGCGAACACAACATAATGTTCATGAATTATTGCAGGCAACGTCCATGTCCTCCCCAGTGGTGTGTGGCAGGGTCATCTGCTCTTCACTATTCTGGTCGACCCGGGAAATCTCTTTCAGTGTCTATTTTTGCCTAGTATTTTCACTTTACATCCAGTGCTGTGGTGACACATTGGTTATTCAACCATAATTCAGTATATAAAAACAGCCGTAACTGGGAACATTGCTTTCTGCATGGCCTTGAGTGCTGAAGCAGAACTCACCTGACCTGAATGGGTGTTTTTCCAACAAAACAGGCTCCAGTTTTTTTGGCTGAGACTTTTGTGAGCATTTTGCAGCCCTGGTTCGCTGGAAATGGACTTTGGATGTTTAATCTCACAAATGCCTGTGCTGTTGCCAGATTTCAGCAGCAGTGGGATGAGTACACTCTGCAGTGCCCATCAGCAGCCCCACACTCCCACATTCATGCTGGGAACACCATGGGGGCTCGAGTGGAGGCTCCCTTTGCTGCAGTGGGAGGTCAAAGGTGGCACACGCCAGCTCTGGCTTACGATTTCCTCATCCCACTATAGATTTGTTCCTTCTAGTATGTTTTCTAATTCTCTTGCCATTCTGGGTGTAAAATCTTCTCCTAAGAGTGATTTTGCATCGCTTGATAATTCTCACCATGAGAAGTCTCACAAACCAAGATTTCATTTATAATGTGGCAGCCCCTGTGAAGCAGAGGAGGCTGCAGTCCCAGCCCTACAAAACTGTCACTCCAATAATTTTACTTTTGAAGGTGCTATAAAATTCAGCTCCCACAGCCTCCTTCCAGCTGCTGCCACCCTGGACATCCCTGGCAGGAAATCTTGTTCTCAGTGTCAGAAGCAACAGGTAGGGCTCATGCATCTTTGACCCACATGGTGTACCCCACCTGGGGACATAACTGCTGTGTCCTCACATTGTCATAGCCAGCCCGCCCATCTCCTGCAGCTGGGCACAGCTTTCTTCATCAGTGGCTGACAAGAAGAGGGAATGGGAGCTCACACTCTAAGCAATGCAAGCATGTGTCTGCATTTTTTCGACCCTGATGCGAGTGATATTGATCGGTCCATTAATGTAAATGTCTCGGCTGTTGTATGTTGCTTTTCTTGCTTATTAATCAAAATAATGCAGAATGAGGGGAAAGCAATTTTTTAGGGAAAAAATGAAATACAATCAGAAGTGATTGAATACAGCCTGCTGGAATGTGATGGGGCTGTCTGCCACCCACCAGACACGAGGATACCCACGGTAGCTGGGGAAAAAGTTGAAATGCTTTATTTTGACATTTTGTATACACAGTGTTTGTGATTTTTGTCTCCAAGCAGTGTTTTGATGGAAGATTTGCCTAAATCTGTTTGTTTGGTTAAAAAAAAAAATATTTGCAGCCAAATGTTTTGTTTGTATCTACTGACACATTTCAGTCAACTGCAAATGGCTTTTTTGGACATGCAGGTTTTTGTTTTCCCTGGAAAACAAAATAGGAGGAAGCAACTTTAATTTGCAGGCACCTTGAAGGTATTTTTGCTACCCTCAGTTAGGGAGACCTCCCTATAACCATCAGCAGAGGCAAAATACTGAGACATATTCATAATATCCAGGATGCAAATACTCCCACTGAACCAATTCACAGGTTGGAAATTGAGCAGGTACTTAAGTACCTTGGTGGCTTGAGGCTTTAGCAATAACAAATAGTACTAAGGAGCAAAAATGATCAATTAAAAACCTAATGAATCCAAATATTGGTGTCCCCGAGTCGGGAAGGCCAGAAGCTGAAAGGCAGATTAGAGAGGGTGTGAAATCCTCTTGTTTGGTATTTCTCACTATGCAGTAGCCACTGCTCTGTGCTGCTTGTATTTCCATGTGCTTTTTTGATAAAACCGCAGAGAAAGAAATTACTTGAGACACATTTGCCTCTCTTGTTCGTTTCTATTACATAGCAAGAAGGGAAAATCCAGGTTTTTATTTATGTTCCAGGCACAGAATTTAAAAAGAGAGAAAAAAAAAAAAAGAAGAAAGGAAGAGGTGTCTGGGAAAAATGACTCTCTTTTAAATTGATTTTAGTAACCTCAAACCTTACAAATACACATTTGTTTTCTGATACAGCTGACAGATTTTGCTATGCAGTCTGGCATTGTGTAAGAACATAATGCATGTAATAAAGGTGAGTAACCCTTGAGGATGTCCCCGCTGATGCCAAGTGGCCCATATGCTGTCAGAAACACTTTCTTCTTTTTTTTTTCATGCTGATCACAAGAGCCCATTTTTGGTAGAAGATCACATTAGGCTCATTCATTACCTGTTGTGCTGGTCTGTGCATCTGCAGTGCAGCATCTCTGTACTGAGCTTTGGACTACATCCCTGTGTGCTTCCAAATTGTCTGCTGTTGGTCTACAGATCTTCTCCTGTGTGCACCCTGGAACAAACTGTAACAAAGATAAAAATTACTCTTCAAGGTGACTGAACTTTTGGGGAATATGGTTTTTGACAGCTGATATTGGGCTCAGTATCATCAGGAGAAATTCCTGAAAAATTATGTTTGTAGCAAAACTACACTTCTTGTACTAGAAGAGAAAGGAACCGGCAGATTATTCTGTATTTTATGGATAAACTTTAAATCTAACAAGCACCACGGGTCTGACACAATAGTGAAATTTTACAGTACCACTGCAAACTTTAATCTTCATTTTTATTTTTCCTGAAAGTCTGTCTTTGTCCAAAAGCAAAATTTCAGGCCTAGGGCTACCGAAGGACCATCTTTAGACTTACCTTGTGATTTTGCGCAATACATCACAAGAGCAGTGATGTTCAGATGATACATTGCACTAATACATCACAAGAGCACTATCGCTCTCATGATATATTAGTATAATACACTATCAGAACACTATCACTGATGTATTACTCAAAACCACAGTTTTTAACCCTCAAGAATCATCTTCATCTCTAGGCTGAATACACTGAAAGCTGTGGATAATGATAAGAATAAGCAATCACATATCCCATTTCTTTAGGGTAAGCTGAGAAAAAAAGCTGAGTGGCATTCAGAATATGCCATTAACTGAAACGTTGCTGTGATTTCATGTTATTCATTGAGCAAATGTTTTTATGGATTGTAGCTAGACTGCTGTAGGTGTGTTTGAATTTTCTTACAAATAGCCTAAGAAAATCTTCTTTGATTTTGGATTTCATTATAGACTTGAGCCATGTTTTGAGAATGTTTCAATGAGGTGCATGAATTTCAGCTGATTTCCACCGCATCAAATGGAGTCAGTTGCAAGTTAGGTAAATTGTGTGTAAAGTATTTGATGTTGTTTCTGATGGAGTCTTTTTTTTTCCTTTTTCCTTTTTTTTTTTTCCTTAAGAAGGATTTGGGCACCATCTGAAAAGATCTGGAGATGCATAAATGTGATCTGTCACTCAGAACACTTGCTGCCTCTCCTTAGTGAGGTGTTTGGTTTCTTTATTTCTAAAGAATCATTCTCAGGGTTGTTTTTTGTTGGTTTGGTTTTGGTTATTTTTTTTTCTCAAAAGAGAGTGAAAGAAGAAGGGGAAAAGATAAAAGAATGCTTTGCAATGCTGTAGTTGAACTTACTGCAGAAAAGCAGATACATGAGCATTTGTTTGATTTCCTAGTAGAGTTTGAGTCTTGAGAATCTTGAATTACCTTTCCTGTACAGTGTGGAGTGTCATAATCTCTAAGCAGGGAAAATAAAAGTAATAAACCAACATCAAATTGGCAAGGTGGCAAGGCATATATTTGCTTTCTTGTGCACATTTTTGTTCCTTTCCCTTGTATCTCATCAGCATTTGTGATAAAAGCACATTTCCTCTCTCCTCCTCCTGTCCCCGGTCACTCACAGCTGCCTGTGCGGCCTTCAGCTCTGCTGCCTCCTGAGCCACAGTCTTCCTGCCAGGACAGTGATGCTCATGCTTCAGACTCTGCAAAACATAATCCTTGTGCCTTGTAGGTCTGGGAGCCCTTGGTGCACTGGGGCCTGTGTCCCTGCAGCGCGTGCCCCCAGTACACACCTCACAGCACTGGGACCTTCGGTTGTTATACTGGGGCTGCAGCCTCCCTGGCAAGAACGCAAAACATTAAAGTCTTTTCAGCCCTGTGAAACACATTGCATTAGCCATGCTGAACAGCCTAGTGCATGTCCTGTTCTGGCAGCCTTTCTGCCTACACAGTCTCCGTTACGTACCATCGGTTCCTCTGTTCCCCGGCCCAGGGCTGTCCTTGCAAGCCCTCTGCCCATGCCTGCTGCAGCCGTGTCCCATCACCAGCACCTTCTTATTCTTGTCGGTTTTGAAGTCACAACACGCAGCTCCAAGGTACATTGTCATTTCAAAGCTGTGGCTAAATACATCTCTGACTGACAACTATGAATAATTCCACAGAGCCCCTAAACTTCCAGGCATTTCACTCAGAAGCTCATATAATACAGCAGAGCTGCTCTCATGTTTTTCATCTTTTATATTCTCTGAAGAGTTGAGATACAGTTATGGAACAGGTTAATGTATTTTCCTCTGAAAATAATGCTGTGGGGGCCCATGCACGGTTACTTGTATGTGTGGAGAATAATGCTGACAATCCAGAAAAGGAAGTCATGAGCTTGATAATCACCATTTTTTTGTTTCACATTTTCAGCACGTTCATGTCCATGTCCTTCCAAGGAGGGCTGGAGACTTCAGCAGGAATGATGATGTCTATGCGGAGGTAAGGGCTTCACTCCATTTCTTGTCCAGGGTTGGGTTTGCTGTTAGAAAATCACCTTAATGCTACAGGTCCTACTTTGAGTGAAGGAAGTTAATGGGATCTCCATATCTTTACTGGTGGCAAAGACCCTGTGATGGTGCCAAGTCCTAGACTGTGATCTCTGGGTCAAGCTGTGGTCACACAGGGTTCCCAGGGGGATGCCAGCAACATCTTTGGTCCTTTAGCCTGTCACCAGACAGAGAGCAAGGTGAAATCTCTAACAATAGTTGTATTCTCTTATTCTGAGGGCATGAGGAAGGAGGGCAACCACACGGTTAGCCTGGTGTGCAGGGAGCATGTCCTGCCCTGGCTGCCAGCCTGGAGTGCCAAACAAGGCACCTTCCAACAAGGGAAACCAGAGGCAGCTCATTACAATTCCATCACAAACTGCCCTGTGGCCTGCCTTTCATAGGGCTCTGCTCAGGCTCTGGACAAATCACCTTATAGCCCAAAGATAAAAGTTGAAATGCTACTATCGTATCGATGTCACTTACACATGTGCACAGACTGTACGCCAGAGCTGGGGACATGAGCTGTTCCAGTGTGACTGAATTACTGGCTTTTGTTTAAATGAACAATTGTGCTGTCATTAACAAAAAGTTTTCCCTGGCTTGACAGCTGTCACAATGAGTTAATGAAAAAAATCTCACTATTGTTAGATTTATGGATGGTTCTTAGTGGGTTTGGTAGGATTCTCTATCTCAAATATGACATCTCCTTCTCGTTCTGAAAGTAATTAATAGAAATTTGTTCAGTGCTACTGCAGTCCCATCTGCTTGAAGGAGAATTCATGATAGTTTCTGCTTTTGTATTTTTTTCCTTTGTGATATATACATGATGACAACTCCCCACTCGCAAAAAGAAGGTAGTTTATTTTAGTCTCCTACTGATTTAGCTATGCAAAAGTGGTGATAAATGTTTATTGTTGACCAGTTACGTGAAACAGAGACTGAGAACCCCACTAATAAGGGTAAAACCTTGTATCAAGACTGCTGAGCAAGGAGATCGAATGAAAATACGTGATGGCCATCTTCTGTGCTGCTGTAGATAGAAGTAGTTAATTGAGGCAACTTTTAACTTTTTTCCTTTTCAAATGTGTCAAGTAGTTTCAGATGCTGCAGTAACCCACAAACCCTGTTTCCATTTTTGTTGTATTTGCAATTCTGTTTTCTTCTTTTTTAACACATTTATTTCTCCCTTGTTATATATAAATACAAACAGGCAAAAACTCTGTTAATGAACTAGACTATACATTTAGTGTCATTAAATGCAAAAGGGTGACAAATTGGTGAAAAATATTTTTACCCTGTCATTTTCAGTTACAGCAATTGTAGGTGTTACTTTTAGCAGACATGGGAAGCAAAAATATTTAGACACAGATGTGATAATGTATCTTTTAGCAGAAGAATATATATCCCCAGAGTCTAACCAGCTATTCTTGAATACCACAGAGCTAACGTACAGTACTGTGCAGACTGCAGCTGATAAAGATTTCATTTTTTTAGGATACCAGGGAAAAAAAAACAAACCAACAAACAAAACACATTTGGTTCTATAAAAAACCAGAATCAAATTATCAGACTATGTTAGATGCAAAGTTCTATCGCTGTCTGGATTGGGGGATGGAGAGGCTTAAAGCAGTATGCAATCACAAATGGATAAATCTATTTTGAAAAAATAAAAAAAAAGACAAATTATTGAAAATACAACTGACTTTGGAAATCATTTGGAGCTTATGTCAGTAAGGCCAAAGTCTTTGGATATAATGCCTTTCTTGTATCAACAAGACATACCCCTTTATCAAGACCTTTTAAAAAGTTTAGGAATATATGTAGATCATGGTAGGGCAACATGCTACAAGGGACAGGGTGTCACTACATAAGATGCAGGTGCTAGAGAGAGCTTTAAATCCATCGTCTGTGAAATTTAGGACAATCCAAAACCTGTGTATAAAAATGCTTCCTTTCCACATATTTAAGTGATAGTTTAGGCAGCAAAGACCACCTTCCAAAGTCATCCCAACAGCCCAGACTTGTGATATGGTGTCTGATTAGCCTCCCTTATAAAAATCATGTAATTGTAAAGCACAGACAGGATAAATTTGGTATCTTGTGGTGCCTAGTTTAACTACCTCAGCCAAAGGCTTTACAGCTACTAGGCATAATTTTCACAGATTCTGGATCTCAGCTCTGGTTCAAGACATCTATCGCAAACCCCTATCTATCTGTAAATGCCTTTGGGCTCTCCTGGCTCTGCAGTTGTCATCTGTGTATGCTCAGCAGATTGCTGACAAATCCCATTGCTCCGTAAGTGTTTGACAGCGAAGGCAATGCCCAGATGTTGAGGCATCAGTCCTCTTAGGAGACTTCTAGAGCTGAGACAGCTAGGAAGTACTTGCAGTCTCTTCCTGTCTGCTTTATTTCTTCCATTCAGTTAGGGAGCAACCACCCATCTGATTGAAAAGACAGCAAAAAGCATATCAGGTTAACCCCTGCCTAGTCTGTTTACTGGGGTCTGGTATCTTCAGGCTTTTGGCTATGAAGCTCTGATGTAGCCTCATCTAAAGCAACTTTTAAGTGTAAAGAGTATACTTAAAGGTAAGGTATATCTTTAGTGTTTGGGTTTTAGTAAGTCTGCTGGTTTCTGGATATATATTTAGAACTTCAGTATTTGAACATTAATTGTAGAAGGAGTAAAAGATGGGCTGACACCTATTCCACAGCACCTTATTTAAGGCATTTCTTGGCAGAAAATGTTGCTTACTATTTTAGGAGTCTGTACCTTGGTGGATATAGAAGAAGTCACTGTGGCATTTCTAAGATACAGAGAGAATGATTAATAATGGGGGAAAATAAATCCATGTTGAATGCTTCAGATATATTTCCTCTGCATCTTTGTGGGGCTATTTCTTGGCAGGATATTTCCCAGGGACTGTTAGCTATCCACTCTCTGGGTTCATCGCGGTGAAAAGCTAAAGGTATAATTTTTCAGTTCTTACATTTTCCTGCAATTATGTGAATCCTAATCCTGCAAGTGTGCACATGTCAGAGTTAAATTGGTCTTGCAGGGTTTTTTTAAAGGATCAGGCTCTTCATGATTTACTATTGCTGGATTACTTTTCTCATCTACATCCTGAGTAGTTCTTTGGTTCACTTTTTTTCTTGTACAGCAAAACTATAGCAGCTAAATATTAAGAAAACTTTTAATCAGAATACCTCTTTATTCCTCTATGTTTTCTGCTTGGTTTGAAAGAGATTAATTTTTTACATTTATTAATCAAGGAACTTAAAGGTCTTTGTACTAGGGAGTTGCCTGCTTTGAAGTAGATGAGTTTTTTGCTATTGTATTCACAGTAACTGATAAGAATTTGGTATTAATGAACGTCTTTACTGTAGAATGGCACCCTGCATTGTTGCAGTCAGCACAAGCACTGCAGAGTTGTTGGAGGTCATCATGTCCAAGGCGTTCAAGAACATAATCCTGAAATGTCTCAGCAGTTTCATACACTCAACCATCTGTGGGCAGTCCTTGTTCAGGGCGTGTTTGAAAAGTCCACAGCACAGCCTGTCCCTGGTCTCCACTGAGTGGTTAGCCATTACTGCAATATAAATAACATTCATCATCCTTTAGGTTGGCAGGTAATAGCTGTACTGGGCCAGAGAGTATGGGGCTTTCTCAGAAAGGAAGACTGAATCAAAAGCCTGCAATACTGCTGTTATGAGTACTGACTTCAATAAGTTAATTTTGAGGCTGACAGACTCAGATGGGCACCCTGGCCTCCCAGCAAAGCCCAAGCATCCCTGGCATGAGTGATGTGTGTTGCGGTGCAGACCCCTGTTTCTCTGCAAACTCTGTTTCGCTTGGTGGTTGCAGCCCACTGCAATGGATGCAGATGCAGTGGTGATGCGCATCCAGGGCTGGGCATGTGGGGCAAAGAGTGCCCATCCTCTCGCCAGCTCTGCTTTCATGCCCATGTCGTTTCCTCATCCATCTTCAGTTCCCAACCTGGGCTGGAGGTCACTGAAAATATGTAACAGGCAAAAGGGTGAATGCGAGAGGTTAACCCAAAAACCTGTGTTCCTGTGTCTCCATCACCCCAGCCGCCTGCCAGACCTGCATCAGGCACCGCTTGTAATAAGCCCAGGTGAAACTTCCTCAGGTAAATTCTTCCGTAACTTAGAGATTTTGTAAGATGCAGAAGCCAGCAAAAGTATTCGGTTCACGCTGTCGTCCTTCCCCTCTGGCATTCAGGCACACAGAGAGAGAGTCACTTAGGGAAAGGTATTTTGACTTAGTGATCTCATTCAGCACATTATGTTAAATCATTGCAGCGAGAATACCTATTAGTAATCATTCCCAGTTCCAGGGAGGATGAAGGAGGCGTTTTGGCATGTGACTCAAGAACCTGCTGGGCTACTTCTTGAGGCTGGCGAAACAGGGGAACTGTGGTGAATTCAGAAGTTTAGTCTAACAAGCCCAAAGTTTAATTCTCCCTGAGTGGCTTTGACTGTGACATGCTTTCGCTCTGACCTGCAGACAGCATCTCCTGTGCTGCTGGGCACAGAGCCTTGGAGGGCTTGAAACGTGCACAGCTGCACTGAACTGTTTGGGCTGCTTCCTACTTTAAGATAAGGTATATAATGAAAAGATAAATAAGCCCTAATCCAGGTCCTGCTAGACGAAATGGAAAGAAGCCCAACAGCTTCTGTGAGCATTGGATTGAACTATTCATGAAAATTAATGGCATGCAGAGCTAATAGGCTGTTCCTTGGCCTCAGAATTATATTGCACCTTCTGGGAACATATTGTAGCCTGCTGGTAGATCAGTCTGCTGCATCTGAACTCCCTGGGGGCCAGACTCTGCTTTCTTTGCACCCTGAACGGGTAAACCCATGGAAAGGGAGGTGTCGTGGTTTTGCCCCGGCCGAGGGCCGCACCCCACACAGTCGCTTGTACTTTTAAAAGGAAGGGGGAAGGAAAGTTGGGGGAGGGGGAAAAGGGAAGGAAGAAAAAAGGGAACGAAACCACAACCTAGAAACCAGAACCACGCAGGTTGGGATAAGGATAGTTTACTAAACAATAACAGCAAACTAGATATAACAATAACAGAAGTTTAAAGCACAAAATAGATGAAACTGGTGATACACAATGCAGTTTCTCACCAAACCACAGAACCCAGGCCGCACAGCTTAGAGCCGTCCCCGAACCCGGAAACTGCCCGTCCTGGTGTAGTCTCCTCCTCTTCCCCCCAGTCCCCCTTTATACTGAGCATGACGTAACTGGCATGGAATATCCTCTTTGGCCAGTTCGGGTCACCTGTCCTGGCTACGTCCCCTCCTTTCTCACTAGTAAGGAAGTATGCAGAGCTGAGAAAGGTCCTTGATTGCCCGGCAACAACTAGAAACATCAGGATGCTATCAGCACTGTTCTCATCCTAACACCCAAACATGGCATTCCATCCACTGCTAAAAATAATTAACTCCATCATAGCTGAAACCAGGACATTATCCACCCCTTATTCCATACCATTTACGTCATGACCAGATCCAACAATTTTCTCTGGGTACAACCAGTTTCGTGTTTCACACACCCATATATGTATGTACACATGTATGCACACATACGTGCATACAGATCTTATTCCCTCAGTCTGTGAATCATCCCTCTGAAGTTGTTGAGTTCATTTAGTCCATGATTTTCAGGCTCCATTTGTCGTAACAGTTTCTCAGAATAATTGTATGTTCCATTGGCTCGTTGCATGCTGCATCTCAGGCTCTTGACTGATACACCTGGCATGGTCCATGCTCATAGTCTGTGGGTCAGAGTTTATTTTCAAAGGGAAAAAAGAAAAAAAAGTTCTTGAGAGGCCAGGCTTTAGTTCCATCATCATGGCACTCATTCTTCATTAACTTGTATGACTCCGGCTATAATGCTATGGTACAACATACAGCAATCATAACAATAATGAATATACAATAATGGGTTATTTGGCAATTATTATAATTTCTACTCTATTAATTATATTGGCTATTCTCACCCAAAATCAAATCCCCTTGAGGTACGCATTCCTGCCATTTTATTCCTAAAAACTGGATTTCTCGCGTAGGCCCCTTGACTTTACTTCGTTTTATAGCAAAACTGGCTTCTAAAAGGATTTTAATTACCCTGTTTCCTTTTTCAAAAACTTCCTCTGCTGTGTTGCCCCATACAATGATGTCATCAATGTACTGCAGGTGCTCTGGTGCTTCACCCTTTTCCAGTGTATTCTGGATTAGTCCATGGCAGATGGTGGGGCTATGTTTCCACCCCTGGGGCAGACGATTTCACGTGTATTGGATGCCTCTCCAGGTGAAAGCAAACTGTGGCCTGCACTCTGGCGCCAGTGGGATCGAGAAGAAAGCATTCGCAATGTCAATTGTGGCGTACCACTTGGCTGGAGGCAGGGCCCCTCTATTGCTGCTGATCATATTTGTTTTCCACTGGTTGCATAAAGGACTTAGAGGTCCCTTCAAGAGGATCAGACACATCAGACATATAGGTAGGCCTTCCAGTTGGTCTAGGGAACTGCCCAGTAGAAACTGGTGCAGCCTTCTTCCTGGCAGAATCTCGTTGTGCGAATGTTTTACCCCGCAGCTCATTTACTCGTGCTCGAAGGGCTGAGGTGGGTTGCATATCCCATTTCCTCATGTCCTCTCCATGATCAAGCAGGTAAAACCACAATGTACGTCGTGGTGTGTATTCTCCCTCTTGGAACGATGGACGCTTTCTCCCAGTAGCTGCAACATTGCTCCATATGGGTTGAGAGTTGGACACATTGTTGTCAAGTCGTTGAACCAGTTTTTCTACTGCTGCAATGACGGAGAGGGAAACATTGTCTTGGTATTTCCTGAGTCGGCAGGCCACCTCATTTACGGTTGGTGGATTCATATCATCCAAGTCAATTGCTGCCAGTGAATTGGTGTACCCTGACGGTGCACTTCGTACAACCTTACGCCACATATCTGGAGTGCATAGGACTTCATCAGGATCAGCGGGAAGCTGTGAATTGTCCAGATCATAATAAACTATCTCCCGTACAGCTAATTCTCTCAGGTGCTGGATAGCTGTCTCTATGCTGTTACACTTGGGTGTCTGACATGTAATATATTCCTTTATGGGATATCTTTCCTGCACACTTGACAGTAGTCGCCTCCAGAGGCTGAGGACTTCCGGCCTCCTCCCAATTGCTTTGTCAATTCCTCCTTCTCTAGCTAGGGATCCCAACTGCTTGGCCTCTCTGCCTTCTAATTCCAAACTATTGGCCCCGTGATCCCAACATCGGAGCAACCAAGTGATAATGTGCTCACTTGGGTGGCGGGTGAAATCTTTTCGAACCTCACGCAGCTCACTCAGAGTCAGGGATCGGGTAACAATCTCTGGTTCTGCCTCATCCTGATATCCTCGAGATGATCCCGGTTGATCATCATCCTTATCCGTCACTATGCGAACTGATTTCTTTGTGCCTTTCCTCTTTTGTACGGGAGCAACAGACACTGGTGTGGATTGGTTTTTCGGATCATCTGCAGTGTCTGCTGTAGAGATTACAGTAGCTGCAGTGTCGGTCACAGGGGTTGCAGCAGCTATAGTATCTGCCAGTCTGTTTCCTTTCCCTTTTCCCTGACAGTGCTGACAGTGCTGACAGTGCTGCCTGCTATCAAGCAGTGTTTGATAAATAGTGGCCAGAGCCCAGCACAGTGCAGTAAGGTGTCCATCTCTGGGAAACCTACAGCAATTTTTCCTTAGGTATGCAGTCACTTGATCGGGGTCTTGTAGCTGTTCAGGAGTGAAATTCCAAACCATCGGGCGTGAGAAAGTACCTAGGTACTCGCCCATACTTTGCCACATGCCCTGCCACTCGTGATTATTCTGTCTCGGAGAAAGCTCTTCAGTGGTATTCATAAACCTATGCTTGATATATAACAAAAACTGAACCATCTGCACCAAACCTACCAATAGCAAAATGCTAGTTTGAATATCCCAGAGATATTGAAGATTTTCAAAAACTGCCCTAAGAGCTGTTGTATTTAGCCCAAAGGAAAAGAAAGCAGTGCCCCCACCATACTGGCTGCTGTTATTAACCCCTCCCTGTCCAAAGAATGGACAGGACAGCAAAACCTCATACAAGTACCAGCTTAAACTCATGATCATCGATATTATTGTATCATAGACCGATATCATAAAATACATTATAATGAAGTATGGGAACAAATACGGGAGCCGCAGACCTGAGAGAGTAAAGAATCCTGCCAGGATTGTATACAGCATGCGGTGGTTTTGCTGCCACAGCCTTGTGAATAAATACCACAACATCGTGACCAGAGATTGCTTAAACAACAGTGCTTATCTTAATTGCGATAGTTAGGGTCAGATCTACCGTTATCCCAACCGTTCGTCGTGCCCCACGTTGGGCACCAAAATGACTGTCGTGGTTTTGCCCCGGCCGAGGGCCGCACCCCACACAGTCGCTTGTACTTTTAAAAGGAAGGGGGAAGGAAAGTTGGGGGAGGGGGAAAAGGGAAGGAAGAAAAAAGGGAACGAAACCACAACCTAGAAACCAGAACCACGCAGGTTGGGATAAGGATAGTTTACTAAACAATAACAGCAAACTAGATATAACAATAACAGAAGTTTAAAGCACAAAATAGATGAAACTGGTGATACACAATGCAGTTTCTCACCAAACCACAGAACCCAGGCCGCACAGCTTAGAGCCGTCCCCGAACCCGGAAACTGCCCGTCCTGGTGTAGTCTCCTCCTCTTCCCCCCAGTCCCCCTTTATACTGAGCATGACGTAACTGGCATGGAATATCCTCTTTGGCCAGTTCGGGTCACCTGTCCTGGCTACGTCCCCTCCTTTCTCACTAGTAAGGAAGTATGCAGAGCTGAGAAAGGTCCTTGATTGCCCGGCAACAACTAGAAACATCAGGATGCTATCAGCACTGTTCTCATCCTAACACCCAAACATGGCATTCCATCCACTGCTAAAAATAATTAACTCCATCATAGCTGAAACCAGGACAGGAGGGAAGAGGCATAGACTGTAAACAGCTTTTTTAAAAAAACCCCAAAACTAAACCCCCTCTGTTTTCCCCAGTTACAAGTCTATTTCCCTATCTTTTTCTGATGTAGCAGCAAATAACTTCTCCCAGTAACTGTGGATTTTATCCCAGTCTTGCCAGTGTTGCTCTTTCTGACAGAGAGCTTCAGAGGAGGTTTCTGCTAGCCGAGGAGCACAAGCCTTTCCCAGTTGCTTCGTGAGTCTTGTGATTTTATAGCGACTCCAGCCAGGCAGGACAGATTAACTGTGTGTGAATATTTCCAACTGAGTGTATTGCACTAGAAGCTAAAATTGTGCAACTAATTATGGTTTGGATTCAGGAGCTGAACGGACCAAAAGTAATTCTGAATTGACATGAAACCATTTCTTTTTTTTTTTTCCCATCAAACGATTTCCTTTTCAAGTCAAAAAGGATGATTTGTTTTCTAGACCATGATATTTTATCTGATTACGACTTGTCCCCCCTGGAGACTGCTGGCACCCCATGCAAGCTTCTTGCATGTGCCCAACTTACATAAGGCAAAACTGACAACTTCATCAGCAGGGCCTAAAGGAATACTGGGAGACATCGTATCATCACGTGTATCTCCCTAGATGGAAACCCTGCTGTTTGTGGTGTTTTCTGTCCTTCCCAGCCCTGTGAGGCATTTCTCAATTTGATATGTGAAATCTCTGAGACCTTCCTGTACACTGCATACATTGCTGCACATATTTTAAGATAGCAGGATATCATAGTCAGGTCAGATTGAGCCCTATTCACTGTTATCTTCCATTGGATCTGGAGAAGTGGAATCAGCTCAACTATAGGAAAGCATTAGAAGTGGTTAGAAGGGTTCCCATTAGGGCAGCCATCCCTCATGATCACACACATGCCCTTTACACCTAGACGTTGTCTGGAAGGTAATGTACATTTGGCATTTTACATATCCTCATGTAGTCTCATTGCCCTGTAGCCTGTCTGTCTCTCTGCATTCCATCACTGTGCTTGCTGCTTCTTACCCTTTCCTGCCTCAAGGTTTCTACAGTCGTTTTCCTGATAGGTAAAAAAATCACTTACATTTAGTCTATAATATAGCGGAGACAAATTATTGTGACCATTACAGAAGATCTCTTGACCCCTTCTGTAGGATGTTTACTGTGTTTAGGTCATGGTGTACTTGCTCGTTTGCATCCTTGATGGTAGGTCATTGCAAGTGACTTAGTGCCATAGAGCGTCCAACTGAAGACAAGTTGTTGATAAGGGGATTAAAGTGAACATGGTCTCTCAGGCCCGTTTGCTCTGCCTGTACCTGGACTTACTTACCTGCTCAGGTGCCTCTTGTGTATTCCCAGCCCCTGAAGGGAAAACTCTCCAGACCTCTGCTTATCTTTTGATGCACAGTGTAAACTCAGTTCATGCTGGTGGGGAGAACATGCCCATTAGTATCCCAGATATGCAGCTTTTTGGAATTGGTAACATGGAAAGTAAAGAAAATTATCAGGGAGTTGGCATTTTCCAAAGAGAGATTTTTCTTCTCTGAAGTGAAATGTTGCCATAAAATTAAAATTAAATACTTGCTTGCATTCTGGTTAAAGTTCAGGTGTGGGGCCAGTTAGCTGGTAATCCCCAAACCAAATCACACCAAAACCCAGTGCGCTGTACAACAGAAGACTTCAGCAGTTTGTTCTGCCGATAGCAAGAATTTGGAGAGACCCTTCTCAATTCAATCCACAGGGCTGGTCCTGATGTGACCAGTAGCTCACAGTGATCCAACCCTCTGACCCTCATGCAGCCATATAAAGATGCTATGGTTTTAGCTTGTGATCCCACAGGCAAAGAGCACTTTGTACCTTAGAATTCGGGCAGTTCCTTTGTCTGCTGTCTTGCAAATCTGGAACACAGCGTTTGGAAGGAACAGCTTTGTCCAGTGGTGGTTCAAGTACCAGGTACCTGGGAGGTGATCATCTCATAGGAGACATCATCTGAGCTGGTTGCTGCTGGGACTTCTCTTGGCTCACCCAGCACTGAATCAGCAGCTTTAGTGATTCAGATGCAATGCTATCTGTCACTTTCTAAATATGACTTTCATAAATGAAGGTGGAGGTATTTTAATGGAGCCAAGTGTTCTTCCTGGTTAGGAAGTAAATAAAAGTCTGATGGGATGGGTTTACCAATATCTGCAAGGTCAAGTTAATTTATTTTTTGAGTCAAAAGAGTGAAAAAATATATAGATGTGAGAAATAAACTTTCCAGATAGGTGCTTGTAGTATGATTTTGTTCGTTTTGTGCAAAAAGAAAGCAAGCTTTTTCCTTTGTATATATATATTTGCCCACTGGTTTCCTTCTTTTTCTTTTTTTTCCCCTTATGGAGAAATCAAAGTGTAGAAGGAAACTGAATGGAAAAATGGAAAACAGAGAACTGAATGTTTGTGGTTTTCAGAAACCAAAATGATATGCTGACAGTTTAAATCGAAACAAAAATTACCAAGCCTCTCATTTAGGAACTTTTAAATACCATTTTTTTAATTAAAATAGAAGTGAAACTTATGAAGTCTGAAGAAAAAAACTTTTTAAATAAACACATAATTATACTTTTTTCATACATATAAGCATGCACTTTATGCACATACATTCATAGGCATATGCATATGGACAGAGTGGAGGGCTCAGAAGCACGTAGGATTTTTATTTTGGCTCCTTCTAAGGTGAAGAATAGTGCTGCATTTTTACATTTTTTATTGTAGCATGCTATAGCTGTGTGCTTGGGATTTATTCATAGAGTTACTGTTTGTGGGAATTTGTGGACCTTCTTTTTTCCACAGAAATGAATGGGATTTGAGAATCTACATCTCTGAGCAAGATCTGATTATGTCATGCCTTTGCTCAGTATTTCTGCTACAACGATCATCAGTGAAACAATTAACAACATTGAAATATAAATTGCCATCCTTGAGGCTCTGAAGTTAACACCTTTCAGTTACCAGCTCGCTGTGGTTTCGCAGTTAACGCCTCACCTCCCTCTGTAGAAGACAACACTTTACATTACAGCTTGTGGTCTGGCAAAAAAGTTAGAGTTTATCATAGGCAAGTCTCAGTTTCATGGGTTTAAAAGAGTAGCTAAAAAATACATTGCCAAAGATAGATCAGGCCCCATTCTATACCATCTTTGCCATGTGTTAGGAAGGGCTTAATGTGCCTAAAAGGCAAAGGTACAAAATTATTTGAGGCTAGATACTTTAGGAATATGGCTTCCCTTTCTAGATGCATTTGCTGAAAATTAATTTCTGCTCTTTTGGGCCCCAATGGTGGAAATACTCAGGCCACTTGCTGGGATGGCAAAGGCTCAGGTCTCCTGTGGGCAGACTGGCTGAAGGATTAAGCGGAAGGCCACAGTAAAATGAGTACAGAACTAGAGTGGACTTCAGCTTTTGTTGCAATGTTTTTGCCATGAAGGTAGTCCAGAGAGCCCACAGACC
The DNA here is from genome assembly GCA_020800305.1 of Porphyrio hochstetteri. Classification (NCBI taxonomy): domain Eukaryota; kingdom Metazoa; phylum Chordata; class Aves; order Gruiformes; family Rallidae; genus Porphyrio; species Porphyrio hochstetteri. The sequence continues at coordinate 8,995,835 of CM036916.1, read as the reverse complement.
TGTTCCCGTGCTAGGAAAGAAAATGTTTATTTCAGTTTTGGAAGGAGATTTTAACAAATCCTTGCAGCAGAGTGAAAATTTAGTTTGACAGAGTGTCAGGATAATTATACACAATTTGGTTTTGTTTAAATATGTAAAGCACCATTGTTTCTTTTCTGTGTTAAGGATTGACTTGAGTGCTAGGTTACAGCAGTTTTCCTTAATTGCTTTAATCCTTGGCCTTAAGAAAATGAATACTTTAAATTTACACTTGTTAAGTACACCGCTAATGAAGAGAAGGCTTTAGCAATCTTTGGCAGACAAAACTATATGTTAAAAAAAAAAAAAAGAGAAAGCAAAGAGAAAAAAAGAGTGAGAGGGAGAAGCTAATCTCCAAACCGTTCTGTTAATGCTTATTTTAATCATCCTGCCTGCCCTTCCTGGCAGACAGAGCCATTAGGCTGCAGAGGCAGGAGTCGAGCTATCACTGTCAAATGGCGCTGATGTTGAGAATTGGGCCCAGGAGTACAATTTGACTTGTCAGTTTATATAGACATAAAGCTTCATTGTTGTGCAAGACACAACTGGCTTTTTAAAAGTCTATTTCCCTCCTGATGATGTGAGAATCTGCTCCCCTCTCTCCTACTGTTCTCCAGCCCTCAAATTTATTAGATAGTGTTTATAACCCTGCACAGGGTTTAGGTGGTACCAAGCAGCAGGTGGGCTTCAGCAGAGCCAGGAGCAGACCCCAGCCACCACACTCCCACCTTCCAACCACAAGGTTCCCCACCGTCGGGCTGGGGGGAGCGAAGAGCTTTAACTCCCACACTGGGTGATGTCTCATTGTGGGGAGCGTTAAAATGCCCATATCATTACATGGTCTTCAGATTTGTTAGCTATCTGTGGAATGAAGTGAGTGTTTTAAAACACACAGTGCGCTCAGAAGGAGAGAAGAGCTAGCAGTGTTTCCTTGGGGGTCAAAAGTGAACCATCTCCAAAATTTAATTAATAATGGGAAATGTATGAGCGGTTTTCAAAACCAGCCCAGGTTACTGTTTTCCATGTACAGGAAACGTTTACATTTCTGACAACTCCCTGGTGTGCTAACAATTCCTTTTGTCTGAAAATGCCTCCCCATGTCACGGGGAGTCACTGGTAGGGTTTCAAGAAACACAGTGCAGCGTTTTTCCCAAATTTCAGGTTTTGTGTTCTGCAAAATGGACAAAGTGTTTATTGGCACCCACATTCAGCAGCAGCATTTACAGCTTCAAGAAAAAGCAAGCACCAAAATCCCACTTGACTGAGTTGCAACCTAATTATATCTGTCCAAGTGCTGGTTTTTCCAATAACTGGGGAAATAAAGCAGCCGTTGTACCACATTGCCAGGACAGTGGCAGCATCATGTTCAGGGCTGTATAAGAAACCCTGCCTGTGTTTAATTGCAAAATCTGGTCATGGGTGGCCGAGGAGGGTGCTTTAAACATATCAGCAAATCCAACTAAAGATTTGTATCTCTTCTGCCTACATAAATTACATCTGTGTACTGGCAACTTGTTTCTTGTATTGTTATAACTGTGGAAATGGGAAGGTATTGCGATAAATAGAGTATTTAATGGAAGGTCTATTTTTAGAATTATTTTCTTTCTTGAGTGATCACTTTTTTATTCCTTTCTGTAAGGAAAAAGCCTATTCTCATTTATTACATTAGTGTCTTTGAAGTGGCAAGTGCACACAACTGCCAGATCACGTACAGCATGGGAGTTATGCAGGGTTTTCTTCAGCTGAAGCATGATTGTGAGCAGTAATTGAGATTAGCTCCCCAGGAGAAAGGACTCTGCTCTCCTCCTGATTTTTTTTCTCGGTAAAATAGTTGCACTTAATGCATTTACGAGTAGAATTTAAGTGCTAACATACTTTCTTTCCATACCCCTGCCATTTCTGTGGCAGCCTTACTGAAGAAAAAGCAACACATAAAGCTGCGTAAACACTTAGGGTCTTAGGTTTCTGCTTCCACTGGCACTTTCAAATTTGGTATTTGAAGATAATTTAATTTCACATTTTTATATCTGAAGTGTCTGGTTTTGGAGATCTCCGAATTGGGGTTTTTTTACATATGTTAAATTCCCTACCCTCTCTGTGAGTGCATTAAGTGTTCTTGAGGTGTGGTGCAGAGAAGGGATGTTGTGGAGTTACGTAGTGAGTCAGGGTAAAGCTGCTGAGTGCAGATACATCCAGTAATCTCTGAACAAGCAAAAGGAAGGAGGTGGTTTTGTCACCCATCTACAGCTACGTGGAGGAATCCAACATGTAAAGTTCATGTGGCTCTAAGGCAGCTGATGAGGGGGTATGCTTCCCAGCTTTAAGTAACATTAAAAACTTGGATTTTTCTAAAGAATTTTGCTTCAGCTTTCTTCTAGAGACTAGTACTGCTGGCATTTGCAAAGCCAGGCGCTCACCCAGTTGTATGGTGGCTTAATTCAACTGAGGCCTCTGAACTGTAGCAATTGCTGCTTTCCAAAAGTGGACACCTCAGGTATTTTAACAAGAGATGACATGTTCACCCGCCTGTAGATAAGAGTGGTTTTACTAGGGCTGGGGGTCCACCTTCACTGGTGTCCTAACAAATGCTTAGGGAAAAAAAATTCCAAAAATGAACCCGTGTATGGAGTATCCTGGCTATTTTTTGTGCCACAAAGGCACATCCAGAGAGTCCTCTGCCAGAAGTGGATTCTCTGGTGGAGTTTTCTATAAAAAGATGAGCAAAACAGCCGGGGCCTTGCCTGCTATTGACTTTCAACAAGAGTCAGATGTCTAAATGCCTTAAAGACTTGAAAAGCCAGCCCTTTTTCCTTCTGTATTAGGTTGTGGTGAACAGTATTGACACTCAGTAGGATGTTATTGGCATGTGATTTTCTCCTCTCATCTTGCACAAGGGCATGAGGCAGAATTGTCCTCTGATGCATATGAGCAGAGGAGCTTTGGATTGATATATCAGCACTTCATGTTTCTGAGTTGCTCTCATGAACCTGTGCAGAAGAAAATTAACAGCAGAACAAGGACAGTCCCTAGGTTAGATAATGTGGTCCATTGATTAACGTTCTTCATTCAACTTCTAAGTGTGGTAAACATAATGAAGGTGAGAACTATCTGGTGGTTTTCCACCACTTTTAGCAACCTCTTGGCATTTTAAGCTGCTGATATTTCTTCTCTGGTAATACCTGGTGATCCTTTTTATGAATTTATTACTCTTGCTTCTTCTCAAGAAATAAATTTGCTGAGAGTAAAGAAAGTTGCTCATTAGGGCAATGTAATTAAAGGAAAAGTAGACATCATGCCAAGTTCCGTTTTCTCTACAAAGCACCACCTTGGAGATCGCCTGAAACTCAATTACTCGTTGCTATGCTTGTTAGGGAGAACAATGTGCTGAAATGCTCCCTACTCCTAATAACCTTGTTTTCTACATATGAATCGTGTTAATACTTTTTCTTTAGTGCCTTAATCACCATGTATAAAAATGGTTCTGTTTCTAGAGGAGGAAGTGAGGTGGGATGTGTGGTGGGTGATCTCTGAATTTCCACTCCATGGCAAGTTTCTTGTTTTGTGCAGGCATTTTTGTCTGTTGTTTTCTTTTAATTACATGAAACAGCATTTATTAGCAAATTACATCTTGATAACCGATTTTCTTCTGGTGAAATGAAAATGTTCATTCTCTGCCTTGCTCCCTTCCTTTAAGGGAAAGAGTGTGCAGCATCTTCCGTGTCTCAGTCTTTTCTGCTTTAATCCATCCATGATTCCACCAAGACATTTGTTCATAAGCAAAAGAGAGATGAGCTCAACTGAGAAAACTGCTCCCAGTGTGGGAAAGAACTGGAGAATCTAAGGGTCTTCTCTCTTTGGTTCATGTCCATGCATATGAAGAGGAGTCTAGCTCAAGTACCACCAGTGTCTTACATATCATGTAAACTACCAATTACAGGTCACATGAATACACTGTCCTAAAAAATTATTCTGTGTTTTTCATCTTAGAAGGAAATACAGGGCCATATAGTTAACCATTCATTCTCTGTCCTGCATGTTAGAATATTTCAGTCCTTTTAAATAGAGCACAAGGGGACACAATTGAAAAGGAGAGTCCCAGCCTTTGATGTTTATTTGTTGCATTATCCACTTTTCATGGCTCTATTATTCCAGAATCCTATTGAGCCATTCATCACTAAGTGGAAATCTTCTCTGCTGTCAGTAGGGAATTTCTGCCTCTAAATCCCATAATTTGGCCCCAGTTACTTAACTTGGGGCCAGATTATCAAAAGTGTTGAGCACCAGCCTTCCAATGGCTTAGCACCTCCCAGTGAGGGCAGATTTTCAAAACTGCTCAACACAGAGCAGCTCCTGTTGTGACCCTATAAGGACAGATTTGCAAAAGAACTCAGCAGTTCCCTTTCAGCAAGTTGCTGAGCCCTTTCCAAACTCTGCCCAGCTTCAAGCACCGAGCTTGAAGATAATGACTTTTGAAAATAGGACTTTTTCCAAACTCTCTGATACAGAAAATTCTAAGTTACAAACATCAGCAAGGACTTGAAAGAAGTGTTTAAGGAGAGATAAACCTCTGCTTTTCATGATGTGCCAATTTTAATTGACTGATACAGGGGCTGGGAGAAAATTTTGAATCTGAACAGGTTTTCCCATAATTGCCCACTGGGAGGTTTGCTGCACTCTCCCCTGCTGCAGCTGCCAGGCGGGATGCTGGAGCAGAGCACCGCTGTGCTGAGGCAGCATGGCAAGTCCCGTGTTCCCAAAATTACATTTATTTAGCAAAATGTGATTTGCAAGCAAAATAGCACTAGTCATTATGGAAAGGAAATGGAAAAGAAGGAAGGGGAGGGGAAAGAGGGGAGGGGAAAGAGGGAAGGGAAGGTTAGGTTCACTTGCACCTTATAAAAATTGATTGAATTTTTCTTTTAAAGTTTTAAACTCAAAATTCTCCTTGCATGCACGACACTGCTGTGTTCTCTAGGGAGACTTCCCTGAGTGGCTAGCAAGAAAACAGAACAGTCTGTGTAACCTGGGAAGCTCATAGGTGAGTGTTAGTTTTTGACCTGGAAGACCAGGTTACAATGAAGAACGTGGTGGGGTGAGGGTATTTCAGTGTATAAAGATGCAAGACTTTAGGGTTCAACCCTAGACAGCACTTGAGCTCCTCAGAAAGTAGTTCTGACAAACTTTTCTGTTTCATTAGATTGAAATTGCACTTGTGTGTGTCTGCTGGAAGATGGGTGCTTCACTCCCATGTAGGAGCAGGCAAAGAAACGCTAAAGCCTCAGCAGCCGGTTCAGGACATGGCACAGTGCAGTGCAAAAGAGCCATTTGTTTTTGATCTCTCATGTCCACACAAAACTGTCCTCAGTTTTCTTTGGACAGGGTAAACCCAAAGAAAACAAGGGTTAATATATCTGAGCTGTATTCCAGAAGAGCGTCATGGCAGCTGCACAAAATATCTACAGAGCCTTGGCACTTAGGATGGGCTTTTCCTTTGGCTATCCAGCCCCACTCACGTTTGGTTTCACTTTGGCATAAGTACTTTTTTAAAATACAGAAATGGGTGAAAAAGAAATAAAGCGAAGGGGGAGGATTGGGCTTGTGTCGTGGTTTTGCCCTGGCCGAGGGCCGCACCCCACACAGTCGCTTGTACTTTTAAAAGGAAGGGGGAAGGAAAGTTGGGGGAGGGGGAAAAGGGAAGGAAGAAAAGAGGGAACGAAACCACAACCTAGAAACCAGAACCACGCAGGTTGGGATAAGGATAGTTTACTAAACAATAACAGAAAACTAGATATAACAATAACCTAAGTTTAAAGCACAGAATAGATGAAACTGGTGATACACAATGCAATTTCTCACCAAACCACACAACTCAGGCTGCACAGCTTACAGCCCGTCCCGGACAACCCAACCGTCCCAAGAAACTGCACGTCCTGGCGTTGTCTCCTCCTCTTCCCCCCAGTCCCCCTTTATACTGAGCATGACGTAACTGGCATGGAATATCCTCTTTGGCCAGTTCGGGTCACCTGTCCTGGCTACGTCCCCTCCTTTCTCACTAGTAAGGAAGTATGCAGAGCTGAGAAAGGTCCTTGATTGCCCGGCAACAACTAGAAACATCAGGGTGCTATCAGCACTGTTCTCATCCTAACACCCAAACATGGCATTCCATCCACTGCTAAAAATAATTAACTCCATCATAGCTGAAACCAGGACAGCTTGGTAAAAGCCTTTATCATTGTTACAGGACTGTGAAGCTTCTGTGATTATCCCTTGCCTTGTTCAGCAGTGTATAATTTAATGATTGCATCCAGGGCATGCTATTAACTTTCTTTTCTACTTCTGCGACCCCAAAGCTCATTCATTCTTTTTACTATTCCCCACTTGACACGTGGATGTCTAGGGGGAGGGCAGTGGCTAAAGAAGTGTTATGGATTTCATATCTTTGCTTCATGCGCCACATTATAGCAAATGACAGTTGATTAGGTCTTTCTATAGATCATTACCAATTGTTTTCTACCTTGCAGATACTGGTATTATGACAAATCTATCATATCCTAGAGATCCTATGCAGCTTGTTATTTCTGTGTGATTTATTACACTCGCAGTAGAAATGTTGTTAGCGAACATTGGGGAAGCAGTGAATATATTGAGAAATATCAATGTATCCTCATGTTCTGGCTTGCAGTGACAGTCAGTGATCCATCTCACTGACACTTACCTTGTTAACATTTTGATCAGATGGCAAATTTGTCATTTTTCATGGTAACAAGTATAAGTTTGTACAAGAATTGTGGAAACATGGGGAAGATAAAGGGCTCCTCTCTTAGTTTTTCCCAGTGTGATGTAATCAGTAATCTTTCTGGAAAATGAAATAATTACTTTGTGAAAAAGCTTATCCACTGGAAAATGTGCCGGTGTTAGAAAGCTCAGATTTCTCTTCATTTGAGGACTGAATGAGTTCTCTTTGCAGCCATTACTGACACTTTGATTAACACACCAAACCAACATGAAACGATAATATAGAACAATAAGGTTTACAGTCAGGTTTCCTCTCCTTGATTGTAGTGGGGAACACAAAGATCTTGCAAGTAAAAGTGAAGGCATTATCTCTGGGAAGAAGAGAGTACAAAATATTGCAAACACGATGTTGCAAATTTCTTCTAATCCTCACAGTCAAAGCTCGCTCTCAGCTCGGCTGTCAGCTCTGCAGCTCTCCCGTTCCACAGCGTGGGCATGAAAACTGCGCTTGAAGCACAAGTGGGCTACAGAGGGGGAAATTACAGCCCCTAATGTAATAGAGTCGTCTCAAGGTGCCAGTGACTCATCTGCACAGCCCACGAACAGAGGGAAGGGGGCAAGAGAAAGAGTGGGATATTGCCTCTTGGAGCAATACAGCTGTTCACCATCTCAGTGCCTGGCGTTAATAAGGGCTTGTACACGTATGAGGAAAGGCTGAGTGAGCTGGGACTGTTCAGCCTGGAGAAAAGAAGACGGAGGGGGGACCTAATTAATGTTTATAAATATCTTAAGTATGGGATGCAGGGGGAATTGGCCAGCCCCTTTTCAGTGGTCTGTGGGGACAGGACAAGGGGCAATGGCTGCAAATTGGAGCACAAGAAGTTCTGCACCAACATGTGGAGGAACTTTTACACAGTGAGGGTGACAGAGCCCTGGGACAGGCTGCCCAGGGAGGTGGTGGAGTCTCCTTCTCTGGAGATACTCAAGACTCGTCTGGACGCCTATCTGTGCAATATGAGCTAGGGAGCTGCTTTGGCAGGGGGGTTTGACCCAATGATCTCTCAAGGTCCCTTCCAACCCCTACAATTCTGTGATTCTGTGATCATGTACAGCAGCACTGATACGAAATCTGCTTGGACAGGGGATGTGTGCATGACTGAAGCTTCAGGTCAGGGCAGAACCAGACTAAACCCAGCAGAAATAGCCCTTCTTCCAGGACTTGGCATGAAAGTTGCTGTCATTCAATTATTCTCTTTCAGTTTCATCCATGAAAAACTTCTTGGTCTTGTTATTTCAAGTATTAGAGAGCCACAAATAACAAGTGCCAAATGTAATCTCTCAGACAACATAATGTAAAAACCAGGGGCCAGAACCCAGTTCTTCATTTTAACATAATAGCTTAAAAAATACAGATTATATAGACCTTGAGAGTACTTCGACTAGAGTTTTATTGAAACAATAGAGCTTTTCATTCTCACCTTCACCTAAATGACGAGGGAGATGTGATCCTCAGCTGGGTTTGTTTCATCTTGTTGCTGCTTGTCTAACTTTCTTTATAATACATTGACAGAATGTAAATGTTTTGAATGTTGTTATTAGAAAGGCTCAGATTGTATTCACACAATGCACACGGAAAACTGCTTCAGTCGTGTCACTTTGGTCATAATGGTGCAGCTTGGAATTGTTTAATTCTTCTAATGTTATGCATAGCAATGCTATAGTTCAGGCACCAGAGAACTCGAGCAGCAAGTCTTAATGCTCTGCAGCAGTTTGAGAAAGCACAATGTCATCTACTGGAAGGTCTAATTGTTATGATTAATATTTAGCATAGGGAAGTCTGTGTGGAAGGGCACAAGTTACATCTGCTGGATGAATTGAATGAATTACTGATTTTTCATTTCTTTTTATTTTTAGCATCCTGTTGAATAACAGAGAATGTATGAGTACATATTTGCTATAGCAGTATCTCTTGGACTAGAGGTTCTGCCTCTTAAAAAGCCACTCTTCAGGTGCCTGGTCCAAGCGAGCAGGTGGGTTGCAGCATGTTTGCTTCTTGCTGAAGTGTGAGCTGAGGATCTCTAATGTGGGACACATACACATTTAGGTGCACAAGAGTGTAGAGGCCAGACAGATGCAGGAGTAGTGCTGGTAAGGTGACAGGAGACAGGAATGAGCTCAGAGAGGTGACAAGGGGTGACTTTCATTCCTGAAACCAGCAGCAGCAGGGCATCTCACTGATGGATTGGGGCTTGATGGCACAATCTTTCGTTTTAATATTGCCACAATATAAATACAACCTCTTGATAATTTGGGTCAGTTTATACGTGCTTCTTCTCACGGAAAACAGAAGGACTTAATTAGAAAGTATTAATTTCCAGCCAGTATTGCTTAAGGAAGTTGAGCAAAAGGTTTTCTGGGAGAAAAACTAATAGTGAAACAGGTGCAACAAGAATAGGCAGTGAAGTAAGTTTAAGTGAACTGGTTGACAAGATATTGCTGCAATTTGTCTTTAAGATCACACAAAGAGCTGACAGATTTCTCTAGGTCTTGGTGACATTCATATAAAAAAAGTTTCCTAAATCGCTGGCTGAAATTTCGGACAATGGTTTCTGATAAAGGGACACTGGAAAGCTTCACCTTCTGAAATTGGTGATTCATTTACCATTATCTCCATTGAACAGCTGAGATCTTTCCTGTAGGAAGAGAGATGAAAAATTATCTTCTGAATGTACCATATTGCTTCCGATTCCAGAGAGGAGAAGAGAATTAATGTTGAGTATGGTGTTGCAGTAATTAGTCTCAGATGCAACGGGCTGAGAGTAAATCCCAACAGGCATCAAGCAGGGGATTCACCAGCAAATCCTCCACCAGCTGGAGGGTGGTACTTTTTTTTTAGGATATGCAATCAGTCTTGTTCATCAGTGTTTTGCTCCTTAATAATTAGAGCAAAATTTAAAAAAAAAAAAAAAAAAGTACAGCAGATTATTGCTGGGAACTCATTTGTGGCTGTATGAGGAGTTAATGTTAAACTCTGAAGGTGGTTAACACTTTTGACTGAGATAGCATATGGGGGTGGTTAGTGCCTGATTGTGGGAATGTGGACCACCAGCTTCTGTTTGGTGCACTGGGAGATGAAGACGTCTGTGCTCACACAGGCTTCACAGAGTCCAGTCCCGTTCCTATTCAAACCAGTGGAAGATATATTAAGCTTGATTGGCATTAAACTAGGCTCTTCAATTAAAAATTCTCCAGTGAGTACACATGGCATAGCTGAACCCTCTTTCCTCTCTAAGTAATGGAGCTCCTCCTCCTGTTGTCTCTTTTGCTGTCAACAATACAGGGGGATTTCCTGGGCCTGACTCTTGACCCTCTTGCACACCCTGCTTTATCAGACAATTGCTGTTTGCTCATTCTTGTCAGATGAGTGTGTTATCAGACTGTGTGTTACCTGCTGGCAAATTGCACCCTCTGTCTCGCTTAGGAGTTTTGTTCACTTGTTTAGGTTTTGCCTATTTCTAAAACATAACTTTTAACAGTCAAGCCCAACTTGTTGGGTTTTGTAAGGAATGGACAAACATGTTTATCCCCAGAATTCCATGCAGGAAGGCTTGCAGGTGATTGAAGGCGTAGATGGCAACATTTTGCTGCACTTGCATTTAATTTAGCTCCCATACAAATAGAAATACAAAATCCCCACCACCACCCACCCACCAAGAAAGAAATAATTTAGTGAACATCTGTGGCTTCTCATGGCTTTGAGTGACTGATTGCTAGTGGGCTGGAAAACCTGACTTGCAGTGAGGGCTCAATCCTGTTGTGATCCAAAATAGCAGTTACATTGACTATCAGTTTTGATATGCCTAAAGCTAAGTTGCAGTCCACTGCACCTTAGGAAGCAGAGATCAAAGTCTGAGAGACCTTGAGAACCAGTAAGGGTGCTCCTTACCAGGAGCTCTGCATTTGCAAGAAGTTTTTTCTAGATTGAACATGGCTTATTTAAGAAATCTGGTTGAATGCCTTGTTTCAGCTCCAACCCATGTCTGCAGTCCTGGTGGTTCTCCTCACCCTCCCACCTCAAGGTGTCTACAAGATGAAAGAGCGGGCTGGGGGCTTTAGCAGGGTAGCTTTATGGGCTTTGTTGAGGTAGCAAGGTCAGAGGATCAGCTAAGATCCTTGATTTCAGCTCTCAGGCAGTTTGCTGGGTCCCTGGCTCATGGGGCTTCTTCCTGCTTTGGCTACTACAGCATTTATTGCACAGTAAAGGCTGATTTCATCTAATCATCAGTATGTTTGAAATGTTGTGAAATCCTTTTCAATTTATTTTTTTTACCAAGATTTGAAAGATAAATATTATTTCAGTACAAAACTGTAAGTTTCTGGGTCTCTGTGATTTCTCCACCTTCACACATCCTCAGCCTTGTTCATAGATATCTGACAAGGAAGTAGCAGCAAGTGTGAAAACACTGTGTCTTGCCAACAGTAAGGTAAACCAACATTCAAACAATATTTTGTATGTGTGGGGGTTTTTTTTGGGGGGGGTGGTTGTTTTTTTTTTTAATTACTGGCATCCAGTATCAGTAAAGAGATTTTAATCTGAAGCTGAAAAAGCCTGAACAAGGTGTTGGAAAGCCAGATTCTTACCCGGGTGAGGTCAGAAGAACACTGAACTCAAATGAGGTTACAGACAAATTTTGAGGTTTGCTCATTGCAAGCTTGAGAGCCCACTTAGGGCAGTTCACTAGCCTTTGCTAATGGATGCTCACAAAGTCTTGTATTTCTAATAACCACAACTTTATTTTTTTACATGGATTTGTGGTGGTTGTGGCTGAGAAGTCTGTACACTGACTTCTTGCTAATAGGGCACAGCATTTCTATGAAACTTTGGTCTGTTTCTTTATTTCTTTATTCTGGGAATATTGCAGCTGTGGCACTGCTGAAATGAGGACTTAACGCATCATCCCTCTCCACACACCACCACCACTCCCCCCCCACCCCCAATTTTCCACTCCTAAGAAAATCTTTGCATGGGAAAGACGGACTTACTTTGTTGTGGGCATGAGATATATAACTTGGCCAGGATTCACAAAGAAACTAAAATGGGTTTGTGAAACTACTGCGGGTTTTATGTTTGCTTTTTAGCTTTTGTGGTGGGCTGGCAACTCTGTAGCATGAGCTGAGTGGTTGCCCGTGTCTGTGTGGTATTATTTGTCTGCAAATGCCAGATTGTCTTGTCAGGAAATCAAACCCACAGAACATACTTTCATTGCCAAGAATTATGTAAAGTTTTCTGCTTTGTTTTATTAATTTTATTTATTTCTATTTCAGAATAGGAGTTGTACTACTATCTTTGCTTTGCCAGGATCTCCTGCTTCCGTTTCTGTTCTGGCAGGACCAGCCTGACTTTGTTTTGCCAAGAATAATGTATGTCACTTCTGCCAGGAATCTGACAGCACTTCTTTCTTGACGAGTTGCTACCTACGTTTTTTTAACAGCAGGTGGGGAGTGTTGGTGAATCTCAGGTGCCCAGTGCATAGATTGCACAGCAAACCTGTGCAGTGCAGGTCTTTTTTCATATGAAACTTCAGCTTGGTTTGGAGAGCAATTTAAGCCCGTGTTTACTTAGAGTGGAAATGCACAAGTTTGTCCCATTAGAAATTATTTATTTCACTTGCTTGAGACTGTGTTTGTTCCACTAAGACTTTTATTAGGGATTTGGTGCTTGTTTCTTTGGTGTCTTTATGCTTCAGGGGTAGCATTCTAGTGTACTACAAAGATAAGCAAATCTCTGCCACCGCTTTTCAAAATATTTACCACTAGAAGATAGTACTTCATTTTAAAAATATCTGTTGGCTTTGCATATAAGAGCATGTTGTGCGTTCAAAGAATTCAAAGGATTGGCAGTGTGTACGATGGAAAATAAAGGGTTAAGGCAGAGATGCTCACTCTTGCTGTGACTACTGGGATATCTGCCTGCATCCCAAATGAATACCCCCAGTTGGAAAGATTTTAAATAGACTGCACTGGAGACATGAAAAAACCAAAAGATGAATGGATAGGAACATTTTGTCAGGATGCTGGACTGACAAATACAGCAGGTATTTTCTGCCTTTTAACGTATAAGGCTGTGCAATGCAGCCTGGGCTCTCCCGCCTGAGGGCCACGCGTGCCAGTTGGCACGAGGCTCCCCCCTTGCTTGGCATGGCTGCCTTTCTGGGCCAGCCCTACTGAAGGAATGTGGTTTGCTATGAAAAATGTGTTGATCGGGCTTGACTTTATGCCACCAGGCAGATTAGCAAATTGCTTCGTCTGCCTCCCGTTGCATTATCCCAGCCAGCAACATCTAAGCCTTGATGATTTTGCAGGTCTTCATTAAAAATAGCTGTTTCTATATCTGATTACTGAGCCCCATCTGGGGAGAAACGAGCCTTTCATCTGTGTATTATGAGGCCATATCTGAGCACTTTGATTCCATAACACAGTAAAACCATACAAACTTTCTGTTCGATTGCTTTTCCAGCTCATCTCCGAGTTCTCTATGAGCCCTGTCCCTGTCCCCAGCACATAATGTCTGGGGTTAGGGCATTTATTTTAGTTTTAATTGTTCTTTTACTGCTAAATGAAATTTTTGTAATTGGTTACATAACTCCAGGGTTTTATTTTAAATTAATCTAACTTTGCAATCATTCTACATATGTTGCTCTTAACTTTTGCCTATTATTTGGATTAATTTCACTAATTTATCACCACTGTTTAGATATGCATTGTTTTTATAACACTTGCAACTGAGTTAAGGCACACTTGGGCTAAAGGCAAAGTTTGCTTCACTAAATCAAGCAACTTCCTCTTCCCTCTCTGTTACTATATATTTACTCAGACAGGTGTTTTTGGGGTTTTTTTTCCTGTGTGCTCTAGTAGCTTGCTGTAAAAATGGCAAATATTGTGGTAAATATATTCAAATTATTTTGATTATAGAGCAAAAGTAATGCATAATGCTGGTGGGCTTTTTTTGGGGGGGTCAAATTCTAAATTATTCCTCAATATTTAAACACCTTATTAGCAGCCAGCCTCTTTCACCTAAGATTAGCCCTAGTATTTGGTGGTGGCAGTAGTGAAAGGAGTAGGACTGATGATTAGTTCATATTTCTAGTTGGTGCCTGGCCTATTAATCTACCCGATCGTTTGACTTTAGACTCAGGAGGGATATCCCAAAGCCAGCCTGTCCCCCTGAGCAAGAGCTGCATCATCAGGTCCCTTCTTTACACGCAGAGCAAATGGAGATATTTAATGGTGGTGCTGATCCTTCATCTTCTGATTTTCCCACTAGTGCATTGTGCAGAGGCCAAGCAAATACATACTACCGGAGTTATGGGCAAATTACTTTCTGAAAGGAAAATTTCCTTTGAAAATGGCTTCTGCTGTAAATAGGCTGCGCTTCTGTACAAGTACAGATTGAGCAAAAGAAACGTTGAAATATTTCACTGGATATATATTAAAGCTGTCTTTAGGGACGTGGAAGAAAGGCTTCCTTCTGAATGCACGTGAAGGGAACGGCACACGATTTACTGTTCGACAGCCCTGGCCAAACTATTTTTAAATGAATACATGCATATATTTCTGGGATTTGGCATGTGAAAAAACCCTTGTGGGATATCTCTTTGGGTATGCTATAGTATTAAAATATAACAGGTACCAAGACCAACCTTTTCTCAACTGAATAACTCTTCTATTGATGGTTTTGCTGCAAACAACAGAAATTTGATTTAAGGATTTCTCAGATAGGCAGTAGAAAAGGTAACTCTGGTTTTCCATTGACTGCTAGCAGGGAAAGAGGATTTACATAGTTAGAAAAGGATACAGGCTAGATTAATAAAGCACAACTCGCATTCCATCTAAAATGAGGTACAGTCAGGTTTTTTCCTCATAGCTGATCAATTCAGTACATGTGAAATGATCTTTCTAAAAAGAAATAAACTGATTCCCTTAGATTCCACTCTTAATCGCATGTAATACAGGGTGAATTTATTTTGCTATAGTGTTAACAGAGATTGCATATAGTTATTTTTCTTCCAACATGTGGTGCTTTGATGATTTCTCACAAATTACAATTTTTAATCTTAAATTGAAAATGTGTCCAGAAATTTAACTAGGCCCAGGCTTGCACTGTAGAAAATAAAGAAAAGGATTGCAGCTCTCATAAACCCTTATCCATGAGCAATTATCTTGTTATGTTAAAGTGGTTCTCCTGATTATTAAAATAATTAGGACCAACAATCTCAGCAATACTTTCCTCAGATGTTGTAATTGGCAGGGGGTGTTAACTAATTAAATGTATTTATATTGCTGGCTGGCTAAAGAAAAGGATGAAGCACTTGTAATTGCTGAAATTTAGCAGGAGCACATATTTACTACAGAGAATGAACATATAGATAGATTACAGTATTCCCGACCGTCTAATAGCTGGAAACGGTAATCCAAGCGCTTCCTGTGGGCATTTTCCATTGCTCCAGGGGAGCTGGGATGAGGGGCTTTGGAGAGGGACTTTTGTCAGACAAATGTGGAGGGGGCTCTCCCCGGTGAGCACAGCAGCTCAGCAGGATGAACCCCAAAGTCTGGGAACCCAAACAGGGGATCGCTGTGGGCGGGAGGGAGAAGGCAAGTGGCTCTTTGCGCCTCTGCGAGGGGTAAGCTCATGATGGAAATGGACTTGGTGAAGGCAGCCAACCAGTCCCAGATCCATGTAGGTGTACCAGTACGGGGCAAAAACCATGCCCTGAGTTCTGTATCCCTGGGATCTCACTCTTGCCCTGAAGCAGCAGATGCCAGGTCCATCATCAGTCTTCTTCCCCTCCTCTGCAAAGAGCTGCTGCTGGTGCCTCAGAAAGCTCTGTGCTCATGGTTACTTGCTCTTGTATCAAAAGTGTTTCTTTCTTTTCTTTCTTTCTTTATTTTTTTAAGTTCATAGGCAAGACTTTAAAAAAAATCACTATAAATCTGGCTATTGTCTGACCTCTGAAGTAATCAATTTTGGATTCAGTCCCCTATAACAGTTTGACATTTCAGGGTCAGCAGAGCAACTTTCTGGCAGATTGAAAAGCTGTGTTCCTGGGCCCAGGGTAGATTAGAGTAAAACCAGGCCAAATAAAATGAGGCTTCAAAGCATCTCACTTCTATTTCACTGCTATTGGAAAAAAAGCAGCGAGGGCTGTTTCAGGGAGCATGGATGATATAAACCTTGCCTTTTTCTTCACCTTCCTGTCTGCCCTTCCCCATGTGTGCATCCCCCTCTCCTTCTGGAGCAATCCCAAGCATGACCATCACTCTGGTTGAAGCAACCCAGTGCAGTGTGGGTCGGTCACAGCTTCTCTCTGAAGCATTCCTGAAAATGCACAGGAGGGACAGCACTCTTGGAAAGATGGGATGTGAAAACAGGGAGTCATACCCCCTCCTTCTGCCTCTTCCTTCACTTCCTTCCCCCCTCCTCTCCCCTCCCCTTCCAGCTTTGTTCTCCTCCGATTTTTCATTACCTTGCCATTTCTTCTTCTTTTCACTGCCATCCCTCAGTCCGTGCTCTCATGACAGCATGAAACAACCACAGTCTTTCCCCAGCTAGGGGCAAGCGAGAGCCCATTAGCTGTCTCAGGCAAAATCCATCTCCCCTGCTCACTCCTCAGTTTTAGCCTCCTCATAAATGAAAATTCCGTTCACTAGAAGTGACATATGTTTACAATCCCACAGCTGGTAGGTACATGTGTACTGGGAGCGGGTGCCAAGGTTATATAGACACATGTCACTTTTATCCCAGAATCCCATTTGGTGCCTGGGAACATCTTCATGCCGTAATGCTGTGGAGGTCATTACTACACCCTGTAATCCTCCATGAAGGTTTTCCATTTTCATTTATACACAGTAATAAAATACACATCTCAGCATCAGGCATTAGGATTAGTACTGACAAGGCTTAAGCTGAAATGTTTTAAGGATGCATTTCTGATGTGAATAGAATAGCTAGCACACAGCGTGCAATTATGCTGGCTTCATGGAGGGAAGGATTTGTGCTTCAACACTGTTAATATCACAATGACACCAACAGCATAAAAGGAATCTTATTTTAAAAAAAAAAAAGACTGAATTATTTTTCTATTGTAGTACTAATCTGGCATTATTAATTTATTTTCATTTTCTAATGTTGATAACCCACCAGATGCCTAAAGAGAAATTTCAGGGTCTCTTCTTTATTCCTTTAAGAAAAATGAGATCCTGGGAAGCTGTGACATGGGGATGGCTGGCTGGGTTCAGAGCAGGGAATAGTGCTTGATGACATTTGGACAGAACTCTCTGAGGGCAGAGTGGGTGCCTGGAAACACCCCTTGCCCCCCAAGCCTGGGTTTCTGAAGCACAGGCTGCACTGCTGCTGTACGCTGGGGAAGAGGGAAGGAGCACTGCATGCTGGGAGGATTGACAGCTTTCCCATCTTCCTTCATCCCTAAATGTTCCAGTGCTGTTTTAGCAGCCGGGAAAGAGACATCCTCTCCCAGTTGTCTTCTGCCATCCCCTGAAGATCCTCAGAGCATGTATGAGGATTGGATGAGGTGGAAGAGAAGGGCAGCTATTTCTGGTAGCTACTGCAGCAGAGGGGTGTGACAGCTCTTACATTCCTGCCCCATGACCAAGACCTAGGATCAAAGTTAAGTCAACACAGTAACACGTAGTGCATTGGCAGAGGGAGTACTGCCTCAAAAGCCCCATTATGCATCCCCATCCTTAGCATCAGCAGGCTTCAGACCTCTCCAAAAACATAAATTGGCAAAATGAATGAAGAGGAACAAGCAGCTTCATCACAGGCAATGATCTTTTCCTAAAATATTTTTGAGTTCACTGGTTACTTGGTGTTGGGGGCCTGGCACAAGCATGGTCACTGGGTTATATATTCATTTCTAGTTTCTAGCTGTTCTACACTACAATAAGCACAACTGGAGCCCAGCGGGTTCAAACTGCTTTTACATTGCTAGATTTACAGTTGCTGGCATACTGGAGATATGAAGAATTGAGAAGCAATTTCATATATTGCTGTTGCCACTGCTGGCAGTTTCCTGCCCTTCAAGATATTTGTTGTGATAGTTGGGAACCACCCTCTCCAAAGGAAACATATTTTAAAAGCCTGAGCTGCAGAAAGAATGCTGTAGCTATGTGCTTGCATGGGGGGTTGTATATATGTCATTATTTTTTATTTGCTTTTCTAATTCGTGTTTGTTTTTTAATTGCAGTCTTAGCTCCCTCTGCTTTTTAACAGAAATAATTTATTTTAAAAATCAGCTTGTTACAAGAAGAAAAGATATGGTCTGAGTCAACCACATGGTCATTACATCCATCTGTTCTTTCCTGCGCTTTTGGGGTGAAAAGGTGTAATTTTCTGCCTTACAAGATGGGTGCTATTTTGACAGAAAGGAATTTTCCTTCTCTTCAAAAAGAAATTAAAATGCTAAAACTTGAATACCTTAATTCAGCAGCCCTTTGTCCTGTGAGGCCAGGAACACTTAGGTGTAATTTTCTTTGCTTAAGGGAAACTCAAATACCTGCAAGCTGTGGTGCCAACTACCTTAGACATCCTTCCATGTGTACCTGCCCCAGATAGTGCAGTGGCATTGAGGGCTGTTAACAGAAACTACATGAGAAATACCTTAAAGTATGGTGGGGGTGCCCACCAGAAAGCCCTGGTGCACCTCTTTCTTCATGGCTTTTGTACTGAGCACGTCCCAGTGATATCCAGCAGCTGAGCAAGACGGTGCACTGGCCATACTGTAACAGCAGTTGTATTCTGTAGCTGCATAATGCCTTTTACAAAGCACCAGGCAGTAGTGTCATGTTTTATGGCTGGTGGAAATTCAGCTGCTGAGAGGCCAAAGTAAATGCTTTTCAGATGTGGTTGTCCCAAGTCAGACACCTAAATGGTGCAAAGAGTTGTTGTGGTGGGTGGATCAGGTCTCTTAAGTACATTTATTTGGCTGTTAAGCCTGGTTGCCAGTAATCAATAGTGTTATTAGATTGTAATATAATTATTACATATTGTTTATTTGTAGTAGGGCAGCCCCCTGATCTGGGAGGGGACGAGGATGTAGATGTCTGTGTGAAGAGCTGGGAGGCAGAGGCTGCTTGGCTTCACGGGAGATGCTGGCAGTGCCCCATCTTGTCTCTGCACACAGTCCCCTGTCTGTGCTGCTGCTGTCCTGTGTGTTTCTTTCATGTTCCTTTCTGTTTTAGAGCTCAGACATAATGTCTCCCTGCGTTAGACAAGAGCCGTTTCTCTAGCTAGGAAAGCAGGAGGAGACACACATCCCCTGACCCTGGACACAGCATCTGTGCTCATGGGTCCGACATCTCATAGGAGCTGCCAGCAACTGCTAGCATCCTGCATCAGACACAATTCCTGTGGATTTCAGGGGTTGTTCCTCCAGGGACCAAGTGCCCAGACCACAGGGGCACCGAGAGCTACCAGCATATATGCAAGCACAGGAACACAGCACTGTCCATCATGCATACTGCTGATATTTAAGAATCAAAAAATATGTTATGATTGCAATTCATACCAGTGTCCTGCACGTCAGCTTGCGGCACAAAGGAAATCTGTGAAAAATATAGTAGTGCATGTCCCTAGCAGAATGAATATTTTCCTGCTACACGAACTTTTCATGATGAAACGGTCTCATCTCTGTGGAAAATCATTGTATTGCCCCAGCTGTTGTCAGTAACTTTTATGCATTGACTGCTTTTTCCACCAGACAATATTTACACTTCTCCACTCACCCCATTGATCTTCATTTTTGCAGGGAATTTTTTGGGGGTAAAATATCACCATTTTTTTTTAAAAAGGTAAACATCCAAGAATTGCACTTGAGGGAAGATATACAGTGTAGACTTAGTGACAACTTAATAGCCTGTAGTATATCAGACGTCTTCTATGCTGCCATCTTCTTGGGGAAAGTATTTCTATACCACGTATAAAACTATGCACATAGAAGCTATATACACTCCCTCATATTTTCTTTCTCAGGTGTAAGCTTTCTTGGCACGGGCAGAAGCGGTGCAGTGCTGTACAGCAGCGGCACAGTTTCCCTGCTGCAGGAAATGGAAGAAAACATTAATTCCATTGCTCAAACATTCACAACAAGCCGGTAGATTAACTGTCCTTTCAGTGAATACTGTTTACTCGTTTCATAGAAAAGGCATTATTTCGCTGATTTAGCTTCTATTTGGTATGCTAAAGAAATCAAATTTCCATATAGAAAAGTATACACAAAGGATATGACCTTTTAAGTTTAGCAGAGAAAATAACTGTGTGCAATGTAATTAATATGCCATATAAATGCCAACAACAACATTAATGCACCATAAAACCAGCACAGTTAAAATGATATAGTCTGGAAATGAAAAAGTTAAGTTTCTGTTAGCTTCATTAATTTGCTTACACAGTATTTCTGGGAAAGAAGCACAATCTCCTTATCTAAACCAGGAAAATAGATATGTACTGAGAATATGTACTTTTCTTAGCATGAGGGTGGATCTTGCTTAAGGCTTGACCAAACTCTGAAGAGGTGTCAACTCTAATTTTGCCAATGTTAATACCCTTTAATTTTTTCCTAAAGCCTCATGAATGACTTGGGCACAAAGCCTGCCCACACCTGAAGGTAGGCTGGCAATAGCATAGTAAAATACTTTCATTTCTATAGGTATACCATTATAGTGTAGTTCTTCTTAGACTAAATATTTTCTTCTGAAGTAGTTTTCTCCTGCAGAGAATTTTACTGTTGCGGTTCTAGTCCAGTTCACTATTCAGGTGACATCATGGACCTAACAAAGGTGTCTCCAGGGAAAAAAGTCTGGGTTATTTTTGTGTTCTGGAATGGAAAAATAATAAATTAGATAGCAGATTAATGCCTAAACTTTCCAGCAGAAGGTAGCTGGGGATGGCAGTGGTCAGCCATGCAAAATGTGATCCCCACAGCGAGCACATGAGGATGTTTCTCAAGAGCTGCAACTTCAGTGGAAGTTGCTCTGGTGTACTGTGGGTTGTTAACATGACTAAGGCATGAACATGTCCAGCTATTCATCCCTTGTTTTGGTCATTAGAGGAAAAAGGAACAGGGGGAGAAAAAAAAGAGGAGGCAAAGCTTTAGCTTAAAATAAGACAGGATCCATTCTTCCCTCTGTATGTGCACAACTCCCATTAATAATAAAATGTTAATGATAGTTATGCGTTCACATCAAAGGCAGACCAGAGCCTTTCATCTAAGTTAAATCTTATTCAAATAATTAATGGAAGTAGTTGTCTCGGAAAAAGAAAAAAAGAAAAAAAAAAGAAAAAGAAACTAAGAAATTCCTTTGTAGAGCATTGCAAACTCGGCTGCCCCTAGGGAGCAGCTCCTAGAATCGAGAATGCCAACAAATTGCGTTTAAGTGGGTCTGTCCCTGCTTTACGCCAGCCTCGGCTGCATTGCATCCTACAAAAACTGTGAAACATGTTATTGGCATTGCAATAGATAATCCAACCAAAATCAAATCAAAAATCCCTGACAAGGCCTATGTTATGAAAATAATCATAAATCTTATGCTGTGGTAGCTGTGTGGCCGGCATTAAGCATTCTGCTCAGGCCTGTGCCGACAGAAAAAAGAGGAGGAAAAAAAGCTCATTTGAAGTTCTCAAATCAACTCTGCAGCTGTCGCCGTGTTCTGTGCACTGCTGCGGCGGGGCCTGCCGAACCGCGCTGCCGGCTGGCCCCTCGCTTTGGTGCGCGGACACAAATCTGCAACAACTCCCCTGGTGAGGCAGAGAGGGGTAAGCCCAGTCCATGGCTCTCCTTAGCTGATATTACAGCCCAGTTTTGTTTCTGACGCGTTTTGGGCTTCCTGCGAAGGCTGAAGCGGCCCTTTGAACCCCTTGTTTCTGGGTATTACTGGGGTTCTGTAAGGGGCTTGCTCTTGGCGGTGCTGTGTGAGGGGAAGGAGGTGGGAATGTGCAGCGTCCAGACCCTTGCACAGTGGCTCCACATTTCTCATTCCTGATACATCAGCCTTGTAACTCGGGAGCAGCCACCTTCATGGACAGTAGGGCTCCAGACAAGGAGAGAAGGGGCATGGAGGCTGTTCCTGCCAGAAGGAGCTGCCTGCTCCTAACAGCTCTGACAGGACATACACAATTTCTGCTTTTTCAGTTTCACTTTGCCTTGCATGGTCCCCACTCTGGCAGAAGCTCCTGAAGTTTAGTCCAAGTATTGACCTCAGGAAGAAAGTTTGTCCAAGTGTTTTGGCAGAGTTTGCTGCTGTGTTCCCAGAGCGCTCACCACCACGGCTCCTTGATGTGTGTGCAGAGCTGGAGTGGGCAGGGTTTCATCTGAGATGCAGGAAGGTGCCTTTCCTGCCAGGAAATGCTTCCTGCAAATCGTTTTCAGTGTAACTGTCCTTCACACGTGTTACACATCACTCTTTTGTAGAAGAAAGTGTTGGCAGGAAGCACTTTGCTGTTTCTTATCATATTAATCACAAGTGATAGAGTGTACACGTGTTGTGTGGGTCACAGGAGGCAGGGGACACAAAGGGACTGATTTCTGTTCCAGGCTTTCATTGCATCAGGTGTCCTGGTCCTCTGCTTTGTGTTTCCTTTTCACCATTCATTAGATATTAGTGGGATAAGTTGTCTGAAAAGAATGCCAGTGTGGACACTGTCTCTAGCAGAGTGTAGCATAGGGGGACAGCAGTTTGCAGGTGCTTTGGCTCATGCCTCATCCTTGCCATTCGCAAACCTTGGCTTTTTAGATCTGTGACTTCCACCAAAAAGACCTTGGATGTAGAGGACAGTAATATATTTTAGAACTTCAGAGATCAGAAAGGTTTTTTTACATAGATGTGCACCACAGAAGTGCCTATAAATAGATATTAAAACTTGCAATTTATAGCCTATCATTTCATGGCCTTTCAAGGCTAGAAATAAAGCCATATTCCACTGGGAAAATGAGATTTGTAGTTCTCCATGGCTTAAAGCTCCTGTTACTAACCCTGATGGGCCGCAAGATATTGGACAAGGTATCTGTCACTGGTCTGGAATATATATAATATATATGAGTGTATATAAATTAAGGGAAAATGATGAAGTTTCTACCAGTAAATGAACAAGTTAGGAGATTGTAAGATAACTTGCTGGTGCCTGGGGAGATATTCCCAGTGAAAGTAATTTTTTTACCTCAGTAATGATAACTTAACAAAGGCAATTAATCCACTCTCCCCAGCAAACGAAGCCAATGGCATGGTAACCTCCTAATAGTCCTCCAAGGTAAAATGAGCTCCGTTAATGCACTTCTGAAATCATTTTGAAGCTGCAGTTAGTCCCGTGGCAGCAGTGAGAGGGACCTGCCCAGAGAGTCTGTCTGTGAGGTTTGCTAGGCCCAGTTCTGCTGGAGCACGGCATGGCACGTGCTCGCAGTCACACCAGGCTCTCATGCTTTGTGTGGGAAGGAATAGCCAGCATGACTGCAAAGAGAAAGATTAATTAATAAAATGAGGGACAAATAAGCAAGGGACTCAGTTTCTTCCTAATACTCACTTCTAATTTTTTGTGTCTGAGTGTTTCACAGGCCAAGTGATGTGTTACACTGGTATTATTCTGTGCAAAGCTGCTCAGGGCAAGTAGGTGCCCTCCTTAGTGGCAGGGACCTCGGCTTGTGCTGATTGCAGGGGAACGGGTGCTGGGCAATGTCACTTGCATTAGATGGCTAAAATAGATGTCTCACTCCCTGTCCTCAGACCTCCTCCCCTTCTCTCCTCATTTTTATGTGTAAGTCTTCAGGATTTTTAGACCCAAAAGATTGGTTTTTGAAAGCATGATCAGCTGCTGGAAATTTAAGTAAATTATTTTATATATAAATTATTAAATTTAAATAATTTATTCAATATATTAATAAATTAAATGCCTAGCAAAAGTATCCTTCTTATATTATTATATATTTATTAAAACAATTTGGAAGTGTGAATTATAATCACGTACAGGTATGTGTCTGCTGCATAACCCTGAATTCAAATCTTTCAGCTGTTTCCATCCCTCGAAATTAATTTTTTAAAATGTATGATTTTCTTATCATCTAAAGCTAGCAAGAGCTTTTAATCTGAAGTGGTTGAAAATATAATTGCTCTGTCCCAAACCAGGACTGTAAATGAGATTCTCTCTGTAGCTAAAGCATAGTTTATGGTCTGAGCATTTATTCTGGTGGGATGGTAGTTGCACAACTGTTAAGTTCACTGTAACTTCGTGATATGTTACAGTTTTTAAAAATATATTCTTGCTAATTAAAAAAGGCCCGTGGAGATATGTGCACTGGAACTGTAGAATGAAAGAAAATGACTGTATCGTGGTTGGAACACACAACAAAGATGTGAAATTGCAGAATAAATCAGAAACATTTTTGACATAATTAATGTTGAAGTGCAGCATCCATTATAATCTTCCTTCCCTTTTCTTCCCAGAACTCACAGTTTTCTATAAACAAGACCTCCTCTTGGGCATATTGCATTTATTATGTTTGGGTTTGGTACAGAATTGAATTTTTTGGATTTAGGGAAATTTCAGTGAAATCCATTTGAGCAAACAGCTTCAGGGAAATCCACATGACTTCTCCGGGAAGGCAGACCAAAGAGGTTAAGAAAGTGGAAAACAGACAAAGATGGGAGGAAATGCAGAGATCTCTAAACATCATAGTATAACATGGAGAGGGTGACTAGGAGATGGTT
Organism: Porphyrio hochstetteri; assembly: GCA_020800305.1. NCBI lineage: Eukaryota > Metazoa > Chordata > Aves > Gruiformes > Rallidae > Porphyrio > Porphyrio hochstetteri. The sequence continues at coordinate 8,971,310 of CM036916.1, read as the reverse complement.
ATTCACCATTCCTGCAATGAAACATAGCGAAACTTTGAAGCAATGTGTTTGAGACAAACAATAGAATTTGGGGGTTTGGGCCCGATGATCTCTTGAGGTCCCTTCCAATCCCTACGATTCTGTGATTCTGTGATTAGCTGATGTATAATCAAGCTGTGGAGGTTGGAAGCTGTTTTGGAGCTGCACTGGCTCTCCTGGCCCTTGGAAATGGTAGTGGTGGAGAGCTGTGACTCGCATGTCAGTGAGGGCTCAGGTTGCTTTTGCGGGGAGAAAAGCAACAAAAAGCATTTTTTACTAAGATCTCCATTAGCCCTGAGAGAGGAAGCAAAGCAGTCTCTGAGAGGAACTTCTGAGTCAAGATGTTTGTCAACATTGGCAAGGATGGATTCACTCTCTTTCAGGTACATGTCTCTTCCTGATTTTTTCCCAAACTCAAGTTTACATGCTGCTCCTTGTCGCAGCACTGCCGTCACCAGCCAGGCCAGCCCTGCTGTGCCTTTTGCTCAGCAGCGCTGCACCAGGGACCTGCTCCCGTACAACAGAGGCACCACGCTTACACTCCCTGCTCGGATCAAAGTGCCCTGACCTACAAGAGTCCGTGAAGGAGGGATTTGAATTGAAAAATTAAATTTAAAAGTTTGCAAATTATGGGCACGTGTTCAGTTTCTGACCTCCTAGGGTATTTGGTCTGGGACTGCTGCATTAACGGCAATAGCTCAGTTGCTAGGATCTCCTTATTGTTGATGAGGCAGATTTCACATCTTTGCTGTAATTTAGGAAGTGATACATGCACATTTTTTTTACCTGAGAGCTGAAGTCCTCTAGCGTTAGACTGCATCTGGATTTCACTGTAACACGGTAGCACAGCACAGTCACAGCTCTGCTCACGTGGTGATTGGTAGCTCATGGCTTCAGAAAGTTTGTTTGCAAAGCTGGACATTGTGAACAAAGGTGGACATTGATAAAGGGACACATTTGTTGTGTGCAAATGTCCTAACAACATTTTTAAATTAAAACATTTGTCCGTATAAGATGAAGGCTGCTAGTTTTCTCTCGTTTGGATGGTAATAGTCACTCTTCCTCTTCATAATGTGCTTGGAAGTGCTGATGGCCTTGTGTTAACAGTTACTGCTATGTTTTTTCCCTGAAGCTGGACTTCTTCTGTCAGAGAGAATTTAGTTTAGATATCTTCATCCTCACACACTGTGAGTGCAGTTCATCTCCTCACTTACAGATGTATTTCTGTGTGTACACATACATATTCTTCAGCAGAGGAACACAGTTGGTTATTGGGGTGGGTTTTTTTAATGTAATTCTTACATCTTGGAAAGAAAATCAAGCACTAAAGAGATGAAATATACTTTTAAACTGGCAGAGCAGTATCTAGAAACCTTCAATAGTCATGTCTTTTCAAAACTGCTGAGAAAAAAGTACAGAAAGCAGAGGATGAAAAATGAATCTCTGAAATTGTAGCAGTACCGGTAGTGAGTGAAGCAGGGCTGGGAGACAAAGGCTCTTACAGTTCACCAAGAAGGACTTTGTACTGAAGAATACAACTCACAAGTCCAAGGAAATGTCTTAGATGTACGAAGGACAAAAAAACCCACATGTATTTCTGGATGCTGTGAGAGTAGCTGCTTCCAAGGGGAGCAAACCTGTAGGACTGACTGAAAAGAGGAAAACAGAGAATGGACCCGAGTCTCCCAGAGCTACAGTCCTGCCTGAAGTGGGGACGGAAAAGGACCTGGTCCAGCTGAGCACATACAGAAATGCAAAATGAGATCCGGGGCTATGGAACACAGAATCATGCTCAGGGGCCTCATCTGGCTGAGTCATTAACATTAGAGACTGTTCAGCTTCACCGTTATCACAGCTTAGGGGCTTCATCCCAGCAGCTGATGTTTTTTTGGAGCATGACAGCACCACTTGTGCCTATCCATGACACCACTGAGGTGCTTCATCATATTCAGGTGTCTTCAGACCTCACTGGTCCCTTTGAAAAGTAAATCACCATTCTGCAGGGTATGTGGCTGGAGGTGCCAAGGATGGGGTGCTGCAATGACAAGGTGCACACGTGCATAGGTACTCAGATATACTAGACCCATGTTCGACTTTCTAACCATAAGAAGAGTAGTTCTGCTCACAACTTTTCTCATTAAATCACACCTCTGTATTTTTCCAGGCATAATATTTGTGCATTTGTATTTGAATTAATGCCCCCTGCACCCCTAAATAAAACTCAGAGCTGAATAAGTACCAATTAGAAATATGCAATATGTAAATAAAATAAGGTCCAATGGAAGCAGCCAAACAGGCAGCATCTCCTGTTGGTCAGGAAGCACAGAAGGAGGATGTGACTATTGGGTTAACTGTTTATGAAGGCAAAGGCAGTAACTTTCAAAACACTTGTCCAGTTTTTAGATCAGTGACTTTTTTCTGCCATCATATTTCCCTGGTGTTGTTGAGCCTGGGGTCCTGCTTCTGATCCAACTGGTTTCCCCAGAGTATTTCCTTGCAGCTCGCTCCATGGCAGTAAATCTTTACTTCATTCACTCAGAGTGTGTCGGTGAAAGTCCCAAGCCTGTTCAAAACTTGTTACTAGTAAAACTCTGAATTTGTTTAAATATCTTTCTGTTCTTTCCTGTGTGCTGCCTATAAAAGAAAATAACAACAAAATTTCGAGTATACATACCTAAACTCCCTAAACCAACCCCAAAGTTTCAATTTGTACTAAGAAGAGATGAAAAGACATACAAATTTACATGTTCTAATCCACCTATTTATACTTTACACATATACTGAAGACTAATTAAGATCTGATGTTAGCTGAGCAACTTAATAACTTATTAGCACTTCTGTTTAGATGCATAATTTATATATAAATGGAAAAAGTAATTTAGTAATGCAGTTTAAATTATAACTGCAGTGTGTGTGTGTGTAAGCTTTGTTGCTATCCATTTTAAAAAGAAGCTTTGATAACCATGATTAATCCATGGCCCTGCATTAAAGCTTTTTTCCAGTCTCAATTTTTTGCCGAACAGTTAAATGATGTGAATCTCAAGAGAGCCAGAAAATCGCACAAGGCGCAGTATAAACTCACCATCCCAGAGAGACAGATTAGGATTTATAAACTCTACAACTACAAGGATAAAAGTGAAGGGAATGAATGTTAGATGTATGAGGGGCATGCCAAAACAGAGCTGAAGGTGTGAAGTCTGCAACATATACACAAGGTTTGTCTCTCAGAGGATAAATCCCATTGCAAACACCCCACCCCACCCCCCCCAAACACCAAATGTTCCAACCATCTTTACTGCAGCATCGTGTGTAAATAGGTGATGGACAAGGTAATGGAGTCAGACCGAGCTGGGGCTTGGTAGTAGTGGTAGGAAAGGAAGGCTTTGGGAGAAGTAAAATGAAAAGTCCTGATAGCAGAAGCTGATCCTTGGAGCACATGTCATTTTGCAACTGAATTCCTGAAATTTTCAGAGAGCCTCAGGACCCTCAACAGCTGTGAAAGTGGATTATAGAGTATGTATTGGCAATCTCATTGCCCCACGGCAGAGCCCTGTAGGTAGCTAAGTGTCTGATCTAACAAGTTTGCATCCCCTGTATGAAGACCTATGGCTGGAGTCTGACACAGTAGGAGTCAGAATTAAGTTAGATGAAGATGAGTTTAGTGCTAGCAGAAGACTACGAAAGGAGTATGGGATCATGTAAGGGTGGAATTGGGGTTACTTGGAGGTGCAGCAGGCTGCAGCAACTCGTTAAGACAAGGGCAGAGGTGCACTGGTGCAGGGCTTTTGGCTCAAGCAGGCAGACTTCAGCCAGCAACTGAAGTCAAAGCTACGCCTAATGTCATACTGAGCCTCGCAAAATATTGTCAAGTTCCTGTGTGGATTTAGGGGAGAGGAGGAAAAAAGATTGTAGGAACTTCTTTTTTATGGAACGAGGCAAGGTCTGAGAGGGAAGCAAATAGTGATAAATGAACCTAGTGTGAAGGGCAGCGGAGCAGCCTGCGGATCTGTGGGAGGATGACTGCTAAACAGTGTAGATTTCTAAAGGTAAACCAGAAGAAAGCATAGCGAGAAACTGGGCTTTAAGAAGTGATGCAGCTGTCTTACCAGCTGACACGCTGCTTCCCGTACAACAGGTACAGAAACATCTGAGTGCAGGAAGAGAACAGAGAAATCTCAAGTCAGAAGGAAACAATGGGCTTTACGTGCTACATGTAAACATCTGTATAAACTCCAAACATCTTAATTTAACAACATGATTGCTATAGGTGAGTAATGAGAATAAGTAAATATTTAAAAAAAAAAAAATACAGAGGTTGAAACAAGGTATATTTTCATTTTACAATGCCAGGCCTGACACAGAGATGAGAGAGTGGTTGCATATTTCCTAGTGCCCAGTATTTTGGGAAATATCAGCGTGCCACAGGAGTATGGTCAGCGGGGCTGTGGGGCTAGGGGACTCCTGGGAGTGGCTGAATGTGAGTCAGGGCAGGGATAGCGCTGTGGCTGTCCGTGCCTGCAGAAGTGTGGCAATACACTTTATCTGCATCCACAGTGAGTTTTGAAAGCTTACAGTAAAGTTTAGAGTGATCTCAGGTGTAAATCAGATTATACCCACAGAGCTATCTCCTTAAGGAAACACTCATTTCTGTGATGAAGAGGCGAGGGAGATTAGTCCTTCTGATGCAGGCTTGTGACTAGAAGAGCAGCTAAAGATGGTAAATTTTTAATCCTCTTTTTAAAAAACTCCAAGAGAACGGACCCTTTTTTTGTTGTTTGTGGTTTGGTTTTGTTACATCAAAGAGATTATCTCGAGCAACGTGGATGTACTTTGAGGAGGTTCTCTGCAGTACTGCAAAGTTTGGGGATTCAGCAACTGGCAGGTTCTGAAAATTGCATAGAAAGTATAGGATTTGTAAGATCAGGTTTTAATTGGTCTTCTTGAAGGACTGCGTGCTCTGCCTTGTAGGCTGAACATTTACAAAGCCGTGCTACACACTTGGAGATTTAAAATCTTTAATCATTTTTATCTTTGTCAATAAGGGCCTCCAAACCATGTCAAGGAACAACTCTGATTTCAAGCTGAAACATGCGTGTTATAAAAGATTTTATTCCAATAGGAAGAGCATATTTTATTGAAAATAACCAGTTTTAAAAGTAGACTCTTCAATAAGTATCTAAAAAAATGAAAGCTGTTAGCTTTCCCATTTATAAACTGCATATTTTAATGTTTCTTGAGCTCACAGTCTCTAATATTTTTCCGATACACTTGAATAACAAAACTAATACAGGGTTTCGAGTGGTTCTTTAGTCTTATTTTTACCGATTTAAGTAAGGGAATGCATCTTCAAAATGCCAATTATAGAGAACTTCTGTTGCCTTATAGAACTCACACCAAGCATCTAAAACTACATTTTCAGTAGAGAAATTGCCAAAAATATGCAGAGTATGTATATAGAGGAATTTATGGAGTTCAAAAATTATATCCTATGGTTCATTCTTGTTAGTTAAAATCTATAAGCCATTTCCCCATCCTCTCTTACTCAAAAAAAAGAACCCAAAAAACCCCAAACCCGAAAAAAGTAGCCCCATGTTTATTTTCTTTCCTTTTAAACAGTACTTGTATATAGCCCTGTGTAACGGAAATCCAATGCTAGGTCTACACAGCTAAAAATGTTCTCTTTGACCCCTGTAACATACTCAGGAAAGCAAAATGGAATAGCCTGACCCTTGATGAATAGTGAAAAAAGGATGGAAATAAAAATGGGCAGAATCACACTTGGGATAAAATTAATAATTCTAAAATAAAATATTTTTTCCTGTGCCCTCTAATCTGAAATATATGAGGGGGATGACTTTTTCTTCATGATGCCTAGACTGTTGGTGGTTGCAGAGTGATACAGTGATAGAAATAGTGCTTGGAGGCATGCTGTGGTAAACTTAATATCCTTTATCTTGTCTTTTGGGTATTTGGGTATCTTCCCTTTGCAGTAGACATGGACACCGACTCCAGTAGTCATTAATTGTCAGGAAAAAGGAGAAATTTTATTTCAAGATTTTTCAGGAGGCTGGGAATGTGCTTCCAATCAAACTCAGCCAAGCTTCCATCTTGCACTAATTCAGGGGTTTCTCTTGTTTTGCATTAATTATAGTGGAAAGTACCTGCTCTTTCATTACAGTTATTTAGTAGTAAAAATGAAAGATGAGATGAAGGCATTAGCTGCATTATTCTGTGAAATAAGGAACACGTTTTCTCTCTCAGGAAGTTACCACCCAAGCACACTGCATACGCTGTGGTTTAAATAAGCAAGCTGCCCATGTCAGTCCACCTCACTGAATCAGAAAATGCATTTCAAGCAAATAAAATGTCACTCTAGTTTCTTGCAAGTCTTGAGAGCTACGATTTTATTTAGCTGTAAATTTACTGAAGAAAGATTCCTTTAATATTTTATGACTCTAGTGGATTAAACCTTGTATAAATCAACAAATTAGCAGTCACACTATATTTACGTTCAGAAGAGGGCTAGGGAAGGTGAAGGCAAGATTACTCCTTCCTGGCAGGCTGACCAAACTGAAAAGCTAAATTGAATGACTTCGGCATGCTTAGAGCGATGCAGAAGCGAGGTGAGGATGATAAATAATACACACTGACTGCAGATAAGTCAGGTGCAAAGTAGGAGGATTTTTATTCTTCTTTGAAGTTTTCTTTTTCTCCCTCTTCGGTGTGGATCAGAGATTTCCCAGTTTTGGGGGGTTTTTTAGGAGCAAATATAAAATCTGTGAGATAGTGACCTTCATGCAACTTTGTCTGCCCTGATATATATACACACACACACACATATATATACTTATATGCAACTTTGTCTGCCCTGATATATATATATATATATGCCTATATATACCTATAGTGAAATTTTCAAATGTTTTTTGCAGTAGCTAGGCAAAAAAGATGAGCCCAGTATCTTTAAAATATTCGGAGGTGCTATGTCTTCTCATAATTCCTCAAGTTTTCTTTTGTTTACATAAATAATTTAAATCAGAAAAGAAGTGCAGATAGATGAGAACAGGTGCTCTAAGCATGGAGTGGGCTTTGGAGACTGATTTTAAACAGAAGCAAATGGTCCTTGGCATCTTGTGAGTATGTTGAATGGTTTTATTGTACTTTCCACCTTCCAATTTGGTTTTCTTCCTTCTAAGCAGCAAAGTAGTCTGATGGCAGAGGGGATGGCTCTGTGGCCAGAGTGGAGCAGATGCCCTCTTCTGAAACGCTGCTGCCGTATTCCACCCTCCTGATAGAAACATAGTATGAACCTGCACGTCTGAGCCTGTTGCCAATTCATTTTTTTGCGATCCAAAATCAGAACGGCACCTTTGGGAGAGAAAACCTGAGAAAGAGGTGTGCTTACAACACATGAAAACATTTGAAATACTTTTAAAAATTCAAGCCTTAAGGCAACTGGTTTTCTGAAAACAGAGTATCCTACAGTTGGTAGTTTAGAAAATTAATGCAAAAACACCATCTGCTAAACTTCAGATGTATGAATACTATTTGGTCTATAGAGAGTACAGACTGTACAGGAAACTATTGATCCCCCATCTGCTTCAAAATGATCTTTTAAGAATTTCTCTCACCGAATCAAGTACTACATTAGTAACATAACGTTATATGGAGCACAGCATCCCAGTTGCTCTTAGAGGTGCAGTAAGTAGCAATGTACTCCTATCCTTCAGCCACCATAACACAGAAAAATGCTCTTGGCTTTATGCATGTTTATTTCCTGTGGAGCCAAGAAAATATGGTGTAAATCTCAATTAAATGCCTTTGTCTGCAAATATGTTTTCGGATGTGTGCATTGTCAGATATTCCCGGGGGTAGACCACACCTTATGGAGAGGTAGCTTCCTTCGTATCTTCTGTCTCCTAATTAATAATTAGATAATATCCAGATGGTGAACCATGAGGAAGTCTATTTTCTGTTGCTGTATTTCATGCAGTTCTTGTCCCTGAGTGCATTGGGGCCGAGATTTGTATTCTGAACCTTCAGCTGTAAGTCAAATACTCCAACTTCAACTTGTGCCAGTGGACTCAGGCACCGACTGTGGGAAGTGCCTCCCTGAGCACGATGTGCCTTCTTTCAAAATCCAGCTCTTCTTTATATGGAAATCCCAACATATTTCTAGACATTTTCACTGACCCTCTCTTGGGTAGCCATGAAATATCTAGAGTTGTGTTCTGAAAAGGAAGAGAAAATATGTCCTTTGTGCTTCATTGTTAAGAGACTGCATATGTTTAGGCCTGTTAAAGAATAGTCAGTGTAAAATAAGCAGAAAATAATTTACAGACGTATTCCCTCTGCCCCTGAGAGCATTCTGTGTGTATTCACAAGATAAGTAGACACTTAAGTTGTGTAAATTAAAGGAATACCATTCTATTGTTATACCAAAATATATACGGGTTTAAAAATGCTAGGTGTTTCTCTTATTGTACTTCTCCTGGAACATGATCTGTGTAGAAACAAAAATACCACATTTTCACCAAAAATTAAGGTTAATTCTTATTTTGAACTTCCAGGTTTTTACAGGGTGGATGCTGGCTCAGCATAGCAGCGATGCCAGGCCAAACCCAGAAGTCCAGCATTCCAGCCTTTTGGGCCAGCATCCACTTGTTAGTTCTCATAATTTCTTAGGGATAGCATGTAGCCTTATGACAGAGCATTAAATTAACTATACCCAAAGGTTGTTATGTCTCTGGGGACCAGCTGAGGTTTCCAGCAAGGGCTGCACAGGCTGTCAGTAACCTGTGAACCTTAGCTCAGGAAGTGGCAATGCAGAGTATCATTTTCTAAGATTCACAGCCCCTTTTGCAGATCAAATTGGCTACAATCCATACTGAGTTCCATTTATAAATTAAAGGTTAATATATTAGTGTTAGCAGTGATATATGTGTTCATTGGTGAGCCAATTGTTATACAGCCCCACAGCTTCAAAAAACAATTATCACCATGACTCATGATCATCTCTAAGGCTTTCTTTTGTTGTATTTAGGACCATGTCTAATGCATAACACTTGTGTCTGTGTCTGTAGTATACGTATATTAACTATTAATCACTTTTAGATTTTTATGAGTAACTTATAAAAGCAGCCTGGTTCAGGAAATTCAAATTAGGAGAAGAGTTTGGGGAAGTGTTAACGTAGGGTCACACTGTTCTCTTGTGCTTTTCTTGGTACCCACTACCAGCACTGATGGAGATGAGTCCTGGGCTAGAGGCATTTGTAGTTCAGCTCGTTCCCCTGCAGTTTTTCTCAGGTTCAGTGCAGCCAGGGAGAATTTAGTTATCTTAGAGCACACACACGCATGAACTAAGCCATCTAATTTTAATTCTTTTGTTATTATACCCTCCAAGCCCTGGACAACAACAAAAGGCAGTTTTTAATCCCAGCTATTGGTTATCCAGCATCTGTTTTTAATTAATCCCAAGAGAAGAGAGAGCTGGTAGACATTTTTCATAAGAATAGTTCAATAAGTTGTATGTTGCACATTTTTGCACGTTGTATTCCATCTTTCAAGGTCCATAGTGTGTGCAGATCCCAGATGTCATCACACTGGCACATTTCCCCTTGCAGTCATTCTTGGGCTGAGCCAGGCTTTTTAAAAGACACAGTGTCTGTGTGTCTTTGCCCTAACCTGACTGGCCCAAGGTCACCCTGACTAATCCCAAACACCCCAGCTGTCGTAGTCAGGGGTGCAGCTGCCCATGCAGACCTGGGACCCTCCGGCACCCACAGCTCCTCTGTAGGGAGCAGAGGTGCTAATTTCAGCCATTCCTTGTGTTGCTAAATGCTAGGTGGATGAACCCAGACCTATGTGATGTTGGGAGAGTGTAAAATTAAGATTTACAGCTACAGTTACAACAAAATGAGTGGAAAGAGCCCTGGATGAACTAATTTTACCTCCCAGATATCTTTGTGTTGTCTGCTGCATACCTGAGGCATTTGTTCCCCCACTAATGAAACACTAATCGGGACTTGAAGCCATCCATCTGAACAGATAAATGGTAAAAACCAGCCCACGGTACTGGGCCACATGAAAGTGTTAAAAGTGAATGAGGCTGATGGTTCCACTTAATCAGAAGCTGTGAGAAATTAAATGTTGCGAAATGCTTATAAGCCTAGGGACCAGGGTGCTCAAAGACAATTAGCAACTAAACATTTCATTAATGAAATAATGATTAATTATAATTACTAATTAAAATTCAGGATTATGGTGTTGGTTTTAAGCATTAACAGGAGTAATGACATTACCATTTTTAATGAAATTCCAATAAAGAAAATTATAATACAACTTTAAAAAATAGGTACAGGCAACAGCAAGATTAGGAGTTATTGTTAAGCCCAGAGGCATAGAATTTTCCCAGCTGGTGAACTTAAGTTAAGTAAGTTTAATGCACTGTAATTTAATTACTAATCATAGTTTTTCTTCACAGTGGGAATTGATACTAGGTTTATATTTTACAAGAACAAAAGACGGAATTTGAATACCTGCTCTGTGATGGGTGATGGCATTGTGCTACAGGCTACAAATAACACAATATTTTGCAGACTTCTGCATAACATTTGGATTTAGATACATTAGAGTATGATTTAAATATTTTTAATTAATGATTACTGGATTAGAAATTAAGTAGCCCCTGTAGATTTTGTAATACAAGTATAATGCAGCCTTTGTGAAGAGCACACTCAATACAAGTTTGTATATATATAAAATATATCTTCTTTGAATAATTCATACAGGGGCATATTAGTAAATGTCAAATTCCCACAAGAAGATGGAATTTGACCTACATTAATAAAGCTATTTAGGATTCATTAATTGTAGACAGATTTCTTAAACTATTTGCTATTACTCACCTTTTCATGCATAATGCAATATGTTGGCTTAAATACAATTCCTAATTTGCATACTGGTGGCTGTGTTGCCCTCCTTGCTATTCACTGTTTGACTTCTCTTAACCTGGCTGACCTCTTCGTAATTTGCCGTCTTGTGAAGTTCTCAAATGTCAAGGTCAATTAGAAGTCATGTCACAGTTGGTTGTAGCTGAGCAATGAATGAAATTTCACTTTTCCCTGAATTTTGTGGGACAATAAAGTAGGATTTAATGAAACAATTCTAGTGAGGACCTGCCTCATGTTTCTGTTGATGGCAAGGGATTGTTATATTGACATCACTGAGGGAGGAAGACAGATCCTACAAAAGGCCATTTGGTTCAGTTGGATGTGAATGCAAGGAATATAAACATATCTGAAGAGTTTTACCAGCACTCAATAATGCATTCTTTAAGCTGAGATATGGAAGCCACATATATGCTAAATGTGTGTAGGTCCAAAGAAAACTTGCCTTGAGGGATAAGAGGCTTCTTTGTTGTTGTTTATATTTATAATTAGCTCTTTGTGTTCCTTAGAGATACTGCATCCAAGACAGGGAGCAAATCAGCACAGAACATGCCTGAGGATGTACAAGTAGATACACAAATGGCTCTGTAGGGGACGTGTGAATCCAATCTAGTGAAAGGGTCAATGGGGTGGAAGTTCAGGAATATTAAAACCTGATCATTAAACTAGTCTACAGCTCTCTGGGCAGTTTTGTGTGTACTCCAGCAGCAGACAGACATACAGATGAGCCATTCTCTAAATGAAGTTTGATATGATGTTGCTGTGGGACAGACTATGTTGTGAGTTGCTACCCTAAATGAATGGTGATGTGAAAGCCCCAGGTATACTCTGGAAGACAGGTTCTTGAGGAATGATGCTTCGTTCTTGTGTTTGGAAAGTAATCAAATCTTCCTGAGAGCAATGGGCTTTCAATCAAAGCCATGAGTGTTTGTGTTGGAGTGTTAGGGAGAGATCTTGTCCCAAGAGATGACAACTGAACCTTGGTTTCACCGTTACTGCTTTTCACTTTTTAAAATCTTTTTTTTATGTTTCTATCCTAAGTAAGATTCAAATTACTAGACTAATTGTTGTTGTATTTCAGCAGGTAATTAATTTGAGGTAAACTCAGCACGTTGCCAGCTTTTTCTTCCTGGTGGTGCTGCACATACTGTCACTGTCCTGTTTTGCTGTTTTAGAGGGACCCAGAGACAGCATATCTGTTACCATAATAAAATATCCCCCATGTTGTTACAATACATAAAAATAGTGTGGATAGGCAACAAAGGAAGCTCAGTTTTGCAAACTAGGCTCCTAGGTTTTTTCATTAGTCTACAGCAAAGATGAAGCTTGACAGTCTTGTTCGTATATTGCTCTCTGGGGTACAAGTGCATGTGTAGTTTTCAGAGAAGAGCTGAAAATCAACCAATACCTGGAATACTAATCTGTTATCTGTACCCTTCTGAATGAGAAAAATGTGCCTTCTGGCAGACTCGGAAATGCATTGGTTTCGTGCTTCTCCTTTGCTTAGAGGCTGTGCACAGTGGTCACCACAGAGCACCCGATACCGTGATGGCTTCTCCTCACATTAGCATTTCTTCATCGAAAAAAAAAATAATAAATGCACAAAGGCATAGCATACTACTAATATCTGTGACATTAAATATCAGCTCATTGGTATTCTTCTTCTGTCCCAAGAGTCCTCATCAAGCTTTAGACACTGGAGGTAAACTTTCAGACGGAAAGAGGTCTTTGCCTGGGAAAAATACCAAACAAGGGTGACGCCCCGTTGTACTCACTGAGTTGAAATAGTCCTTTAACAATAGGAGTTGGGTGCAGACATGTTTGGCAGGGTAAATAAATATGAAAGGATCTTATTAATTCATAAAATGGAAAAGTTACAGTATGTGCTAATTGCAAAATCTTCTAATTAGATATAATTATAATCTTCAAAGCATGTTGAACAGGGTAGCGTTTGATCGTGTTGTTGACCTTTTCAGGGTACTTTCAGGAGAAAAACTTAGAAATGAGGTGTTGTAAAATTCATCAGAGAGTAATTAATTTGTGCAATCAGAGGAATATAATCTGAATTAATGCATATGTACATATTAGAACATAAATGGACTTTAACATGACTGCACCGGCTTCACTTTGTACTGAGAATTCATTATATGGAGAGCTATGAGAATGCATGAATAGGACATGGAGACAGGCTCAGTAAGTGGAGAACCAGTGCAAATTGTCATTGGCTATTTGAAACTTTTAATCTGATATGAAAAGGTAAAGCTATCTGTTTTCTTAAGCCCAAAGTCTTGTTGAAAGACACACACCTTTAATATTTGTTGAGAAATATGAAGTTTCTGTCTCATTTTACAATTTCCAGAGAGTAAGAGGTTCTATTTCCTTTGGCCTGTGTGAATTTTGTCTGCTACTGTCACCACTTTAAAACAGGGTAAGAAAGAGCTGGCAGAGCCTACTGCTGCTGGTCCTGTGCCTTTATCTCACAGTAACATTAACCAGATAGCAAAGAGCACACCAAAACTAGAACACTGCATCATTCATGTGACTCAGTTCACTTTAGAGACTCAAATCCAATCTTCAGGCACCATCTCTCATTGCAATGTTGCTCTTAGGTATAAATTTTGCTTTTCAATTAACGGACAGGAAGAAGGATATGAGATAAAAATTGCATAAAGCTATAAATAAGGAGTGGAGGCTCTCATGAATCTGTTTTTCTTTTGCATTGCTCTCTGGGAAAGTATTTTCTATTATTGCTAACTGGATTAAAGACACAGATTGGATGTTTTTTCTGACACATGTAGTCCAGAAGCACGATTTTAAAAAATATATATTAGTTTTAATTCAAACTTGATACTCTTAGATTTTTAGAAAATAATCAATCTTTAGTTATTAGATATTCCTTTCATATTATATTTTAGATAGTCTTTTCAACCCAGTACTCCACTTATTTTTAATTTTACTTTGTTAGCTGTCAGTTTCTGTAAAGTGTGATCATTCCCCAACATTGGGTATAAATCTTTGATATGAGTCTAATGTGATTTCAAGATCATCAGCTGAAATCAGTGCACATTGGACTTCCTCTCCGCAAGCATCTGACGCTCCTGTTTATCAGATTCTGTGTTTTGTAAATTGCTGAAGCATAGCTCTGATAAATAAGCCTACCTAAAAATCTGTGCCAGTCAAAATATTTTTCACAGTTTTATGTGAAGGCATACATTGTTTTTATGCAGCTGTCTCTTTCTGAACTAATTTTATTGCAATACATCAAACTTTAAAGACCATCTCATGTGAAAATTTGCCAATGCTTTAATGGGCTTAAAGTGCTAAGTATTCTTATTTATTTCTCTGTATTTACTTATAGGCACTGTAATGACAAGGAAATGTATGATCAGTGCTACAGAAAGCAGTATATTCAGGCTGAATGTACTGCACACAAGCATGTGCGCGCTGTTGTGTAAGGAAAACCAAAGCCAGGCATAGCCTGTCCCTGTCTCCTTCTGCCCTGTTCTACAAGTTGTCATCTCCTGCAGGGAGGAGGACTTGGTGCCCCAATTCCTGTTCCCAGTTCTCACTGTGAACTAGGAGCCCTGATGCCCATATATAATCCCACAGACTCCCACAAAGCTTGATGTGGCCTGATAGGGACAGAGTCTGTTCCTCTTCCAGATGCCTGATGAAACCCAAGGGCATTTCTGACACTGGTGGGGAGCAACTGCCCTGGCATGTACCCACAGCTGGAGTGAATGAAAAGCTGCTTTGCTGCCTCCTAAAACAGACCTGCCTACCACAGAGTCATGTTTTCACCCAGGCTGAGTAATCAAGTCTGTGCTGGAGGCTGATTCCAGCAGGATCCCAGCTGGGTCCAGAGCCAGCTATTTAAATCCTCCTTCAGCAGCTTCAGGGTTGGTTACTACTCTTCTGCTGCCTGGAGGTTGTTTCACTTGGCTATGGCTGGGTAAGTGGGTCTTCTCCTTCTCTTCCCCTGAACAGCTCAAGGTCAGATCTGAAAGTCTCTGCTTCAACTGGAGGTAGCTCCTGTGACTTCTGCCTTGAGCCTTGCATCCAGAATTGATTTGGTATTTGAAGGGTCACTGCCCTGAGGGATGTTGTCTTGTAAGTGGGCATTTCAAAGGAGAAAAGTAAATGTGTGAGTAAAAATAAGTTGTTAAGACTTTTTAACTGAAGGAGGAAAAGGAAAGCTTTAGACTGGTAGAACTGCAAAAAGATATTCTGTGTATCTTAGAAACTAGAAACTCCTGGTCTGGTCCTGCTGCAGAGATGTCCCTGCTAGCCTGAATGGCCCCAGGGAGCAGAGCTGAGATATCTATATTACGGCATTCCCTCTGAGGGTAAGGAGTTCCTGTCCCTCAGGGAAAGGTGTTGTAGAGATGTGGAAGACAGCTTGGTGGCTATCACATTCACAGGGTGTCCTTTAATGCCTGGGTCAGGGAAATAAAACATCTAGAGGGCCTGATAGGCAGAAAACATGAAAAGTTAAAAAAGAAGATGTTTTTATAGCAAAAATTGAAGCTTTGCTGTAGGTTGGCCAGCACACTTGTGTGGAAAGCGAACACAAGGACCTCCTGTATGGTGGGACTGTCGTAAGCTGTAACTCTCCGTGCTGGAGTCGAAGGTTTCTCCACAGCTTTCTCTACTTTCTTGTACCTTTACAATATCTGTATCCCTTTTCTTCTCACCCTTAAACAACTTTCAACATTTTCATTGCATGTCTAACTTAATGAGAAAGTTTGGATGTGCCTGGAGCTGTATCCAAGGCTGTGCTCAGATGTTGAAATCGCTGCCTGAAAATTGGCTTCCCAGGTAATAACCTAGAGCTCAGTGTATGAAGTGCAGTGTGTTGTAGATGTTCTCTCAGTGCAATTTCTTTGAAGAAATAAATTACCACTGTGTTTTGTATTGGGAGAAAGAGTGTTTTGTTGTTAAAAGTGACCCATAAAGATAACAGTTCTAGAATTTGGCACTTTACCTTTGCAGGTCTCTTTTAATAGCTTTAAAAAATGATAAAGGTTTTCGTATTATAAGGGTCTCTGGATTACTTATCTAAATTATGAGTGAGGTGGATGTTATCCTTCAAAGGATAAGCTTTCTGCTTGCTGTGTTCTCAGACAAAGTATTTTCCAACAACGTGGTCTTCAGTGTTTGCCCATTTTTGCACTATAATGAGATATATGCCACGACAAAACTGCATTAAAGGACTTTTTAATGCAGTCGGGAGCCACAGCTAACAGGCCTTCTATCAATGTAAGTGCCATAGCTCAAACTGATAAAGAGCTAAATCCCTAACAAGCTCTAAGTTACAGCATGGAAATAGAAAGTAGACTTTCTCTGTGCACGTTTTAAGTACCTCATTAGTTCTCAATATGTCTACATGAGCTGAAAGTAATTGATCTCATTACTATGGATATAAATGTGGCAAATTTCTTAAATTTTGCAACTTAGCTCTGTTCAATTAACCAGTTTGTTAGAATGTATGTCTCTTCAATTATTTGCAGGGGTGAGAGTGTGAGAGGGAATATATGCATATGTTAGGGTCTAGAGGACAGAGACGCTGAATCTCATCCAAATCTCAGCTACGGCATTTGGGGATTTTGAGAAATCTGATCTCTGTGGAAAGCAGCACACAGTAAGGGCTGTTTGCTGCTGAGGTGGAAGAGCAGCTGTGCTCTACGGTTACAGGTAGAGAGGTAGACTTGTGACATCCTCAGTGATGCTGCAGGTTGTTATCTGTATTATTCATGGTGCTAATCACACCTTGTTTCTTTTCTGAAACTTTCTGAAAGGTATCATGAGGACTGGAAGAGGCTCACAGAGCCTGTAGCTCTCTACAGAGCTTACCAAAGTCGGTACTGGGGTGCTTAAGGTGGCTTGTGTTGGTGAGTCTTTATAGTGCAGCTGCGGCCTGGTGTAAGGTGTTGCTGAGTTGAGACCTTTGGTGCATACAGGGTAAGTGTAGTGACCGATACACCCTCTGCTCAGAGGGGAGCTTCCTTTTCTGTAGCTCAGTACAACAGAATAGTAGCTTTGCAGTCTCATCCTTCATCTGGATTACACAAGCCTGTTGGGCACAAGATGCTTTCCCTCTAAATGCCTGCAAAATGGTCATGATGCCTTTGGTGCTCTGTTAAACAATTGCAATAAATTCCTTTCCATCCTCTGCATCTCTGCAGTGCAGCAGTTTCTAGCCCCAGGGTTAGTTCTTTCCCATCACCTCCAGGACTGCAAGAGTGCAAGCTGGCCTGAGGGATGTGATGGGATGTGCCATGGGGACTTGCTTTTGTGCCCTCTCATCCCTGAGCAGAGCTGCTGCTCAGCCTTGCAGATGGCAGTAATGAGGCTCTGGGCTGTGAAGACGCATTTGGAAGTATCTAGGCATCTAGGAAAAAGTCTATCACCACAGGAAAAATAGGGATAGAACAAAGAAAAATAGCTTATAGGGAGAATGTCTGGAAGTTCACTTTCTGGGATAATGGAATACATGTGGAAAGGCCCCAGTGGAGCCTGTTCAATACAGAGCTCCTGCAAAACTGTAAGTAAAATGTAGCTCTGTCCAAATAAGGAGATTGTCCTTGAGGCTTTATTTGTTATGTGATACTCATTGTTGAAAAATGAGCCATAAAGATGGAATAACCAACACAGTGTTTTTATTTGTACCTTCAGGAGTTCTTGAGCTTACGTGGACATCACATATTACTGGCGAAGGCTGTCCTTAGGCAAAGCTCTCCTTGTCTGCAGTGAAAGTTTTTCCATGCCCAGAATTATGGGATTTAGTTTTGTGGTTGTTTGCTTCTTTCAGTGTTCCTGACAAACTGTCTTCCCCTCCCTAGAGCTCATGACTTCTAAGAACTTTTTGAACAAAGTGATCTGTACAGTTAGTTACACTACATAAAACATACTAGAAATATTTGTGGCATACCCTGCTACTTTTTCCTCAGTAATAAAAGAGCACCTACTTGTTCTATTAATTCTGGCTTTTGGAGGGCAGGAGGTTATTTGCTTTGCAAGTCGTTTCTGTGTGTGACTTTACCTATAAACCAGATGTTAACACAAGACTCCACATGTTTGTGATCATTAGACAATATTAAAAGCTATCACTCAATCACCATTTGGGAACGAGAACATTGAGTGTTCTGCTACCTGCAAAGCAACAAAATTACTGTCTGACACGTTTACAGTCCCAGAACCAGCAATCTGCTTTACGTGGAATAAGGTGTGTTGTTACAATAGGGTGTCTTGCTGAGCTGTTCATATGTAACATTTGCATTAGATAATTTAATTTAAATACATAGAGAGAGCACAGCTGTAGGTCCTATAAATAAGAAACTGAGTGAGATAATGTTCAGATAGCTATTTCTGTAAATAACCGTGTCATTCTGAATTACTTTTTACCTGTTTGCTATTAACCTTTGCCACTTTTGCCAAAGAAACTAGGAAAACCTGGATATTTGCAGACACTTGAGAACTATATTTTTCTTTTATTTAACCATTCTTTTTAACATAGAAACAGTATCAGCATATTTTTCCAGTTTCCAGAGGGTTTTGAAAAGAATAATAGCAAACCATAAAACTCCTGAAAGGACTTTACCTTGGCTGAAGACTTTATATATAAAGAGATCAATTTTCTGATAAGATTCTCTGGAATGAAAGGACATTTTGTAATTTTAGCAAACATGAATACTGAAACTAGGGATGGCTGTTTGGGACCTGGAGCCTGATACAAACCTCATTATAGACTACGGAAAGTTTCCTGGAGCTTTTATGGTTGTTGGATCCAGTCCTTTAATGTGTCTTGTAAGGTAATGGCTGAAATAGTTTCCAGTGCTTTGGTCTGTTCTCTGAATGCTATGATGCTGCCAGTTTCTGTGGAAGGGCTTTAACTCCCTGGCAAGCCATTTCAGGGGGCAGAAATAAAACTCCCAAAATCTTCCAGTGTTGGCAACAATTATTATGTGATATTATAGCTCTGCCAATATCTATTCCAACCTGACTTTGATAACAAGAAGCAAAATCTGATTATCACTATTGATTGCACAATGACAAATAACTTTCGTATAATCTGCTGCTCTCGTTGCAGTAAGTCAGTGTTTGGATGGCACAGCTTGCACAAAGGAGCTGTGCTCTTGGTAGAAACTTTTAATGAAGGTGCCCAGCCTGGGAGCCGCGCTGGGTCTCGTGGCAGGTTGTGTTTAAGCAGACAGCGCTCGCGCAGCAACCTTCCCCTCACCCTGTGGGATGGGGTAAGGAAGGTGTGGGTGTGGAGGGGATTTCTGATCACTTGGGAGGCATGTGTATGTGCTACCTTGGTGTACAAAACCCAGGCTGGTAATGCCTTTTATAATCAGCTCTGACACGTCAAGAAAACACACTCTCCTAACCTAAGACTGATGATAAAGTTTGTAGGGCGATAAAGCTCCAAAAGGATTAATTTCTATTGGCTGTGTATGGTGATTGGATAGTAAATATACAGTGGTTTAATCAGAAATTCATCAGCTTCTTCATTTAGGAACAGAATCAGAAGGCAAACTTGTGTCAGTACCCTTCTGTCAGGTCAGGACTTCCCTTTTCTCCATAAGCCCCCAAGAAATGCCTCTGGGAGCTCAAAGCAAAATTTCTCTGTAGTTCTGTGGGTTTTAATTGATGCATAGGCTCCACAGCTACTTTGGGTCAAAACACAGCTATGTCATAATTTGCTTTCTGTCCACCAACAGGAGTTGAGGAAGGTGACCTGATCGAGCTTTCCTCTGGGTTTCCTCCAGCTGTGCACCTTGCACAGCACTTCCAGCACCAGCCCTTACTATCGTGTGGGCTGGAAGAGTTTACCAAAAACTTACGTCCAGTGCTGTGCCTGGGTTTGCAGGGTGTGCCATTTCCAGCTCCTTGAATGCTGCCTGCCTCTTAAATCATGACAGTCCCCCAAGGCTCACTCATCTGCGTTGCCTGGTGGAAGTTTTAACCCCACCAGCAAGTAGCAGTCCAATTGAAATATAAAGGTTTCATTCAGCTGCAAATGCACGTGGACCATCAGTAAGCAGTGAGCCACAGAAATGAGGGATATGGGGTAACCTGGGACAAACCTAGAGCATAAATGTAGGTGGTGAAATGCCCAAGCAGACATGGTATAAGCTGATATCTGATATTATACTTTTCTTACAGTTATCTGCCTTGAGGATTACCCAGATTGTTATTTTTTGTTGTTTGGTTGCTGAGTGAGTTTAATGCTTTCCAACAAGGAGGGCTCTTGACAAGGAGGTGGATTGTGTTGCAGGTCAAGGTTCTGGATGGCTGCCATGCAAAGTGGTTTAGACAGAGAGGCTCTGAGAAAGTGCTACAGTAGTTGCAAATTGGCAGATTTTCTGTGTGTGGATGCCAGATAGCCAATTCCCACTTCACAATGTTGAATAATGAGCATTGTTTCTGAATTCTTTTAAGAATAAACTCCATTAAGATGCTTGGAATATAAATACTTCCTCTTAAAGAAAGTAATGATTTAAATTTGTTTTGATTCTATTATTAGCTCTGTTAATAAAAATATCTATTTAAACTATTTCAGACATCCACTAAAATTCTAAAATATTAATTTTATGGAGAACTTCCAAAAGAACTCTCTTTGTTTTCCTCCATTAAGGTAACATTATGAACTTATAATAGACCTCTTGGCTACAGCAATTTTTATTGACCTATTTAGTAAACGAATTAATGTTAGTCCCAGTGTCTTCAAAATATGTGATAGACTTTTAAAAAAATTGAAGCATTTAGTAATTTCTCCATTACAGCAGCTCTTACTTCCCCTTGATCAGATGTATACATGTGCTGGGTGAATTGTAGGTATCATTTAGTTTTGCTTAAGACTTTCTGGGCACCTCAGTTAGTGATTTTTAGTCTCTACATAACATTTTTTAAGGAAGGCAGAAAAATGAATTCTTACATGATCTCACCCACAAGTTGGTTCCACACAAATAAATCTCAGGATGGGATGTGTTAGTTCTTTTAATAATGCTTTTTCTGCTCAATCAGATTGAATAAATGCAGCTAGGTTACCTACAGAGGATTATTTCTGGTTGATAATTTCTTTTTTCCAAATTTATGCATGCTCCTAGCCACGATTGCTTGCATCTTGCTTCTAGTTTTGATAAATTGTGTGGTTTTCCTGTCTTTTTGGACAGAGATTACTCTAAATTTCATAAGAACAGCATCGTGTGGCCAAGAAAGCCAATGGGATCCTGGGATGCATCAGGAGGAGTGTAGCCAGCAGGTCAAAGGAGGTGATCCTCCCTCTCTACTCTGCCCTGGTCAGGCCCCACCTGGAGTATTGTGTCCAGTTCTGGGCTCCTTGGTATAAAAAGGACAGGGATCTCCTGGAAAGAGTCCAAAGAAGGGCTATGAGGATGATTAAGGGCCTAGAGCATCTCCCCTATGAGGAAAGGCTGAGTAAGCTGGGACTGTTCAGCCTTGAGAAGAGAAGACTAAGGGGGGACCTAATCAAAGTTTATAATTATCTGAAGCAGGGGATGCAGGGGGAATCAGCCAGCCCCTTTTCAGTGGTCTGTGGGGATAGGACAAGGGGCAATGGCTGCAAGTTGGAGCATAGGAAGTTCCGCACCAACATGCGGAAGAACTTTTTCACAGTGAGGGTGACTGAGCACTGGAATAGGCTGCCCAGGGAGGTGGTGGAGTCTCCTTCACTGGAGATATTCAAGACCCGCCTGGACGCCTATCTGAGCAATATGAGCTAGGGAGCCTGCTTTGGCAGGGGGGTTGGACCCGATGATCTCTCGAGGTCCCTTCCAACCCCTACAATTCTGTGATTCTGTGATTCTGTGTTCTTGCTCATGACTCAGAGAAAGACCTAACCCTTTTTGAAGATTACTGCTCTGACAGTCCAAACTCCTGCTCAGTCTGGGGATCTCAGCTGGTATCTCAGCAGCGTATCAAGCAAAGGATTGTGACTGACAGTACCCTAAATTCATTGTGAAAACATAGAATCTTCTAGTCATGGGGTTGTTCTGTATTTATATTGCACAGGCATTGGGCACACATGACATTTGTGTGCTCTTTAAAACCCTGTGCCATTAAATAGTCAATCCAGAGGTCCACTAATGGGAATTTTATTTGAGAAGTAAAAGTAAAGCAAATTAATGATGTCTGTGTCCTAGTAGTTAAATGAAGTTTATTTAAATGCCAGGTTAGGTTACAGATGAATAATGTAACTTTCTCCCAAGGGCTATTTCATATAAACTGGCACTGTCCTGTCTTCAAGAGACTGATTGTTTGTTTGTATTTGTCATTTTTTAGTGCATCCATTCATATTGTATTTCATATTCTGCACAGTCACATTGATAGGAATGTGACCCAGTAGCAAATGATACAGCATTTGTGTAATGACTCTTTGTAATGACCAGTTGTCCTCAAAACTGAGCATAAAATAAGTATCTGACCTAAAATGCTTGAGTTATGTACTTAGCTTATCCAAGTTGGCTACTTATAGGTGATAATGCCAGAATGTCTAAAGCATCAGAGGTTAAAACAAGATGCCTGAGTTCAAACGGTAGGAGGTAGCCAGATCTATATTGCTACCAATTCTTTGCACAGTTTTGTTTGGGCACACTGGATAGTTTACATTTACTGCCTTCCATAGCTGACACCAGAGATGGATGTTTAGCCACCATACAGAGTCCCACCACTAATTCAGTAAGTGACTTGAGCTTTTCCTGTGTGCCCTCTTGAGAGCTTTTAAATTACCTGTAGGTTATTTACTGGGCTTCTGCATAAGAATGGAGCTCATTTCTGGCCACTGAATGCCCAGATGCACCAGAATGACTGATTCCACCTTGTTGGAGCTAGTGGCTTAGGTCTTGATCTTACAAACACTTGCTACTTAATTTAGGTTTGTTCCTAGGCACATAGTCCCTTCAATTTCTTTTCATTTACAGCTTTATTGGATCTGATGAGTGTTAAGCACAGCATTTATATGTTCTGGTCTTCTGAGGTGTGCAAGACCACATGTACAAGGGTTTGTAGCTAAATCCTGTTTTGTTATACAAAAATTTCCTTGGGAGTGGACTGGCAGACACTACAGATGATGGGCGGGGAAATAAAGCTGGATATGGAAAGGAGAGGAACAAGATTTAAAAGTGTCACTGCTGTCATTCTCAGTTTGAAAATGCCACTGTGGAAGGAAACTCTGTGAGCACTAGACCTTGCTAATCTGAAAGCCTAAAGGTGGTGCAGGATTGTTAGTAGAGGTCGACAGAGGGATGTTTATTTTCAGCACTGTTGTCACACTGACAACTTCAGAGTGAAATGGATCCACAAACATGTGTGCTTGGTGACTTCAAGTAGCACTATCATCACTTTTGCCACTTAGTTCAGAGCTGAGTAAATTCTGGCCAACACATCTATGCCAGTTTGCCACTCATATCATAGCTGCAGGCCCAAGAGCTAAATTTGAGATTATTTAATGTTTGTTTATTAATATTTTAAAAACAGTGTAGCATAGCAGAGTCATGTTTGACTTTTCAAAATATTAAACAATATGGTGATACTAGTGCATCATTGCAGTCTGTGCTAAAAAGTATTCAGGTAGCAGGGTGTTTTTAGGGATTAATTTCTTTATGCTGTACATTAATAAAAAGCAAACGTGGAGCCTATAGGGACAATCTGACAATATGCAGTAGTATATATCTAGCATGTACTGTGGGGATGAACCATGCATTTGGACAGATGCTTGTGATATAGGTAAGTAATTTCTTGTGCACTTGATGTGTGGGTTCCTGTAGATGTCTGTCTGTCCCAGTTGTTAATCAAAGGCTATAGACTACATGGTAATATGTTCCCTCCTGACCTTTGTGTCTGCAAATGACCCTGGCAGGGCAAGAGGCTCCTCGAGTACAATAGCTAAAGGACACTTCTGCAGTCCCCAGTGCATTTGTATGTACTTTAAACATGTCCACGTTCAGAACAAGTTCTTCAGTCTTTTCAGGGTCCCTACTTATTTCTGAAAGCAGTGACTGATCTCAGCAATGCATGCAGCCCCTTTTTTGCTTGCTGTCTTTTTGCAGACACCACAACCACCCCATGCTGCTTTGTACATAGTCTTGCCATTCAGCATAGGAACCTTTGCTGTTGTTTTTACCATCTGGAGCAGCCTCCGTGTATCTTTCTGCCTCATCAACTCTCCATCTCTTCAACTTTTGTCTCTTTTTTTTTTTTTTTTTAAGTAGATTTTCTCATCTGCATATGCCTCTTAATTTTTTTCTCACTCTTTTATTGGCCTTATGGCTCAGTGCCTTAATTTATTCATCATACAGTGTCTTTACACCACTGGTTTCTATAATTTATACTGTGTACTGCCTGTATCCACTGCTTCCTTGTATTTAATTCTGTTCAGTGTTTGGGAATAGACTTGGTATGAAAGGCAGTATATGATATAAAGTTGTATTATATTGTGCAGAGATACAGCAGCATCTGCTGCTATATATATAAATATTCTAACTTTGCAACACTGATTCATCAAAGTAATATGGGCTAATACTAAACAGAAAAATTGTTTTGTGATGTGTAAAGTGAATTTCAAACCAGACGTTAGGGCCTTTATGAATAGGGGCTAATCTAAAGCACAAGGTTTATTAACTCTTGTTTTTCATATATTTATATATTTGTGTTTCTGTGTGTATACATATATACTCTGTATGCAACACAGTATTGTTAAAAAAAAAAATCTGCTCTTGGAGCTGTGGGATCAAAGGAAGCTGCTGCTTTCTTTTTTTTCTTCCTTTGGTTCATGTTTTTGACAATTTTGGAGATTTGAGCTCTCAGCAGGAGAGCGCTGCATCTGGCTGTCCTGGCTCACAGGAGTGCCTGCTCCCTTTTACATCTGCCGTCCTGTGCTGGTGGCTTGCTGCGGGCACACCACCTGGGTTACTCTGAGCCAAAGCTACTTGCCTCTCTCTTTGCAGGCAATCTGAAGTCCTCCAGTTATATCTGAGAAATGCGTCTCATCAAACAAATACCTATGGCTTTGTCCAAGTCTGGATTAAATTCAAAATTTGATTTGCAGAATTCTTATCAGTCCAATATCATTGCTAGTACTGTTCTGACCTCCCAGTCTCTCTACGTTCCTGGGACTGAAAGTCTCCACCTTCTAAACCTCTGAAAGCTCAGAGGTCTTCCAATACTTGCAGTATTACTTGACTTGGATCTAGTGGGTACCTTCTGCTAGCGGGTAGACCTGCAGGGCTGTGCAGACTTTCTGGGACCAATCTATGCCCCAAAATTGAGGCATATCAGTGCTCAGCTGATAAAAGCAGTTGAGTATGGTTTGTGCTCAGGACCAGCAGTAGCATTGTTTGCAATTCTAAAGGCTTCTGGGTATGGCTAAATGTGACTTTAATGATGAAAACAGTATCTGTTGATTTCAGGTTTTTTCACTTGATTTGGCATTCTTTGTCCATGCTGTTGCTGTCAACTTCCTTCATGAGCTGAAACCGAATAACAAGAAACAACTATTTAAAGGAAATAATTTAAATGTGAGAATGTTGGTAATAAAAAAAAAGTTCATCTGTGCGACAATATTATATTTGCTATTGTATTTGACTACTAATGAATACAGAGTATTCATCTTAGCAAGAAGCAGAAAAGGGAGAAAAAAGCTTTGTATTAAATCAACTAAATGATGAAGTGAGTCAGCAGAGGCTGGTTTAGTGGTTAGAATGCAAAATGTGTGGCTCATAATCATGAAATTTACTGTACCTTTTATAAACATATTTTGATTGTAAATGTGTGTGTAAGATAAAAATGCTTAGTTTTTAGGTAGAGATGGACAGCTAATGTTTTAAAAAATGTGACATTAATGGCTGGGACTGTAATGCCCTTGTTATTCAATCCTAAAAAAGTTTGCTTACAGTTCACTTCTGATGGCTCTTTCGTACCATTACCAAATGACTGATAGTCATTGCAAGTGTTTTAGCAGCTTTCAGATCTGTTATATTTTTTAATTAAATTGGCTGTGAATTGCATAAGTAGCAAAGGTTGACAAACTAGCACTCAGTGCAGCATTGCTGTTTCTTAGTGTAGCTGTCACAGGACGTTCACGGTCTTGATTTCTCTAAACACTTTATGGTTCTTTTAATCTGTACCAGATATTGTCTTGGAACAGTAAGTAAACAGCTCAGGAGAGCAGAATGGGATATTGCAAATATACCCCTGAGCTGCTTTGATGGAAGGAGCCTGGTTTAGAGAGCACTGAGCTGCCTGACCTGCCTGCTGCTGGCAGAGGCACGA
The DNA here is from genome assembly GCA_020800305.1 of Porphyrio hochstetteri. NCBI lineage: Eukaryota > Metazoa > Chordata > Aves > Gruiformes > Rallidae > Porphyrio > Porphyrio hochstetteri. Next base: position 8,945,049 of record CM036916.1, on the reverse strand, counting down.
TGGCTGTGGGTTTGTGGAGAATGCTTAAGGCCAAAGGACGTGTGTGGTGTACATGTGCATGCTAACACCATGCCCTACTTTCTAGCTGGAAGATGTCAGTAAGGTCTCTTGAGCTTACTGTCAAACATGTTATTGAAACAACATCCGTGGTCCCCCTAAGGAATTGCAGATGTCCCTTAACCTGTAGGTTGGTACTGTGGCAGCTGCTTACTTGCAGAAAAGGGGATGAAAAATTAGAGTCCTTACCCTATATTCCTGTGCCATCATTTATTTTAAGATATGTTCCTGTGAATAGTGCCTTTGCTGCCACTGCCTCTTTATGATTCTTTCTGCTAAGCCCCACTTCCAGTTCCAGGCCGGTGGAGCAGTACTGCAAACACATTAGTTTGGAGTAAGACATTGCAAATCAGCAGTCATCTTAGACCAAACTAGTTCAGCCTACCTGAAACCATGAGTATCACCAATGGGAGCTAATGCTGCTATTTTTAAAAGATTAGTTTCTTTTCTGTAGCATTTGCAAATATTTGGCTTTTTTTCTATTCAAAGTGCAGATGATCTAAGGAAAATAAATATGAGACAAATTTTTAAGGCTTTTTATTCTGTCTTGACTTGAGCAAAACCATACCAGAGGAAAAGCCCTGAGAGAAGAGATCCAGACCAGAGTCTGGTTTTCACACGAGGTTACTATTCTTCTCCCATAAGCTGCTGTGTCCCTTTGTGTTGTACAAGAATATTGTAACATATTCTTGAAAAAACAAGAAGCTGTGGTGTTGAAGACAAAGAGTACAAAAAATGAGGTGTATTATTCTTACCTCCTTTCACCGAGAATAGCAAAGCACATCTTTGTGGGCTCCAGCCCTCCAACCCTCCTACCACCCTGTGGTCTGAAACCCCTGTGGGCTGCTGGAGTTAATGCAGAGTTATATACAGATGATGTCAACTGCTGCTGGCTTGTCTTGCTGCAGAACACAAGTCCAGTTTCAGATCAATTATTAGGCTGCGCTCTGTACATACTATTTTCCCTCTTCAGTGTTCTTCTGATTGCCCAGGCTTTCAGCCATTGCCCTGCACGCTATGTGCTTGTCTTGATGATGGTCTCTTTAAATCAAAGTATTGTTGATGAAGTGAGAATAAAATAAGGGATTCTGGAATGGGTTCAGTTTCACTGTGCTTTGTGTTACAAACACTTACTACATAGTAGCATGGCTATTGCTTTAAAACTACCGGTAAGTGGGAGTATCGTGCACTCCTTGTGGTCTAGAGGCTTTGTTTAGAGTTGAACTCTCTGTTGTTGAACTACATCCATGGCTGTACATGAATGTGTCCTCATGCGTTCCTGGCAACCCTCTTCTCCCTTCCAGGGTGGACATACATGCTTTTCTTCATTTCTGTATACCCAGCACTTGCTTTTTGAGTTTTTGCTGTTACTTGTCCCTTCTGTGTTGGCACTCACAGTTTGCTTGGGGCTTTGATCAAAGAACTCTGATATTTTCCCTACATGTTTAGCAGGCACCTGACCAACTTCTCTGGTTGCTCTGGGGTGGGTAGTGGGGAAAAGGAACTCATTCTCCAGTGGCTCAGCCCAGGAAAAACAGCAGTGGAAGAAAGTTATTCACAAAGAGCTACTCTAAGCTTTAAAGCATCACCTGTCAACCCTAGGCCTGGCTCAGAACAGCCACGAAGCACTGGAAAATTCAGGCATATGCTAACTTCTATGTCTTGGAAGAATAGAGATTTGAATCTAAATTCAGTCTCTACAAAGGTTGGCTTCAGCAGATGGGGTCAGACCACTCCCTACTTCAGAAGGGTGATAGTTTGTGCTAAATAGATTAGCAGCTATCCATATCCTCTTGTTAGTATTGCAATTACAAATTAGTATAACATAAAAGCTTGGTATAATTGTGCTGGAAATGAAAAATATCTCTCTGTGTTGCACATTTCACAGCCACATTAGACTTGCAGAGCGTTGTGGCAATGATTACTTTTTGCTGAGGGGGAGAGAAAAAGATAAATGACTTCTAAATCACCACATGACTCAGCCTGCAAGCTCTGAGTTTATTTGTAAGACATTTATCTCCTTGTATACTCACCAGGAAAAAAAAAATTATCATTTAATTAATAAACTTAATAGCCTTGAGGTATTCTGATCAATAAAAAATAGTATGAGAACAGGGCCTGATGCAATGAAATATTGAGTTGTCTGCAGACAAACCCATGTTTTTCTTTAAAACTGATCATGCTCCTGCCTAGTTAGTTAGGGGAGGCTGTATGGTAAGATGCATCGCTCTGCTGAAAATCAAACTGATAGGCCAGCCTGAACAAAAAAATTGAAGCAACTCCTTGTGCCTTGGAACAATTTTCCCTTTATGTTTTCTCTGTATGACCTTTTGAGCTTTTTTCCCTGCTGGCACCGAGATGCTGAACTCTCCTCCACTGAAGCCAGTGGGTGTTTTTCCACTGACTGCAGCAGACCCTGGCTGGGTCGAATTCTGCTGCTGCTGGGGCCTGACTCGCTGCCTCTGCCTGTTGTGACATTAGATCAAAGCCCTATTACTGCTCTGCAAATCCAGAGTTACCATGCTGGCTCCAGGGCTTATCCTGGACAATGCAGGATAACCAACAGCAAGATGTGCCCCAGTCTTCATTACCAGTGGCTGAAATGCGAGCAGAGGCGGCTGCCTGGCAGGATGGAGTTTGTTTGCTTTATCTGCAGCTCAGCAATGAGCCCCGTTATGATTTCACTCTTTGCCATGGCAGCCAAGGGCTGATCTAATGCATAAGTGATTGCTGGGGGAAATAGGCAAATGTGTACTTTTTTTCATTCAATCTGTACTAAAAATGTGTCCTTAAAGAAAAGACCTATGGATATTGGATACTTTCTTTGTAGGCATGCAGAAACAGCAGGAATTTTTCATTTTGCTTTGCCTGGCAGCTTTGTGGTGGCAGATAGAAATGGGAGCAATACACCTCTCCTCACAGCCAAATGCATCAAACTAGCTCTGTATGTTGTTTCTGACATCAGTGTTAAATGGTGTACGGGTGGTTAATTTGAATATGCTTCTGAAATAGGCTGTTAGAAGAAACAGTTCTGTGGACACCCTGACTTGATTGTGAATCATTTCTTCTCAATTTGTGATTCCTGTAAGGGAAATCACAGATGTCTCTCACTGTTGTCTTCAGCATTGTTGGGTTAGGTATCTCCTTCAGTCATGCCAGGTGCCTCACAGCATCTGGTTGGGCATGAGATTAAGGTTAAAGTGAGAGAAAGAGAAAATTGTAATGGAGGATGGAAAACCATGCCGCTGTCCTTCCCTTTGTGTATCTCCTTCACTGGCAGCAGATTAGTCCTGAAAAGTATGCTGGCCTCAGTATAGATGTGATTGAATCACAGAATCACAGAATTATCAAGGTTGGAAAAAACCTAGAAGATCATCCAGTCCAACCATTCACCTATTACTACTAGCTCCCACTAAACCATATCCCTCAATACGACATCCAGTCTTTCCTTGAACACCCCCAGGGTTGGTGACTCCACCACCTCCCTGGGCAGTGCATTCCAGTGCCTGACTACCCTTTCTGAGAAGTAGTGCTTCCTAATGTCGAGCCTGAATCTCCCCTGGCGCAGCTTGCTACCATTCCCTCTAGTTCTGTCACTGCCTACACGGGAGAAGAGGCCGACCCCCAGCTCACTACAACCTCCCTTCAGGAAGTTATAGAGAGCTATAAGGTCTCCCCTAAGCCTCCTCTTCTCCAGGCTGAACAATCCCAGCTTCCTCAGACGCTCCTCGTAAGGCCTGTGTTCCAGACCCCTCACCAGCTTAGTAGCCCTCCTCTGAACGCGTTCCAGAGCCTCAATGTCTTTCCTGTAGTGAGGGGCCCAAAACTGAACACAGTACTCGAGAGGCGGCCTCACAAGTGCTGAGTACAGGGGGACAATTACCTCCCTGCTCCTACTAGTAACACTATTTTTGATGCAAGCCAGGATGCCGTTGGCCTTCTTGGCCACCCGCGCACACTGTCGGCTCATGTTCAGCCGTGCATCAATCAGTACCCCCAGGTCCATTTCCTCCACACAGTCCTCCAGCCACTCCGCCCCAAGCCTATAGCGCTGCCTGGGGTTGTTGTGGCCAAAGTGCAGGACTCGGCATTTGCTCTTGTTGAACCTCATGCCATTGGCTTCAGCCCAGCTCTCCAGCCTGTCCAGATCCCTCTGTAGGGCCTCGCTACCCCCAGTAGTGTTTGGAGCAAGAAGGAGCGCTCTCCCCACTTCCACTGGAGCCTGTTCACCCCTTTTGTTCTTACACTGCCTCTTTTTGAAGCTCCAAAGTGAGGTGGAAATCTTAGAGTAGGTATTATTCACCTTGTCTTTTCACAAATCCAGCGTAGCTGTGGATGTGCCAGTTATGTCACAATCCTAAATTGTTCTGTGTTAGTCATGATTCTGAGTTTACATACAAAGCTGTTGTCTTGTTTGGAGGAATGCTGGCTCGTCCCTTTCTGCACTCTTTTCATCAACAGTGATCATTAAAGATTTCCAGACCACTCTGCAAAATGTCACATTTTCCTGTGCTGACCTGCAAACCCCAATTATCACAGTAGGTCAAGGGACATGCTTATGAGTAAACACTGGAAGATGTGGTCCTCCCTTTCTGAATCTCCTTTTACCCCTTGAGTGTCATGTGTATTTTCTATATTGAGGCACAAGAATGCTGTAAATTAAGTGTTCATTAGCTGCAGTTGAAACATGACAGAAAAGTGTGATGGCAGGAGAAGCTCCTGAAGATGCAAGAAAAAAAAATACTAAGGATGAAGGAAGTGTTGTTTTCCTAAAATTTGTCAGAATATTTGATTTTGAACCAGCAGATAATGTATTCATGAAGAATTTCAACTAATTTGTCATAATTTTCTCTAGTTTTAATCCAGCCCTGCATGCAGTTTTGTGACTCACGCTATGGCTTAATTTCTTGTTCTGTGCTGTGCTCGCTGCCATAATATGTGAGCATTCAAATGTCTTCACTCAATCACTTTTAATTAAAGCAGGAGTCCTTGTCCTCAAATGTGGACAATGAGAAACACACTGCCAGCTACACTTGTTAATCTCAGAAGGTTTCTTTAATTATATGTGTGCCTACTGGTATTCAGTGCAATCCCGTTTTAGCATTTAAGCAAGTGATCAGTTTAAGTGAGTTCAAACAGATCTTAAGCATACACTCAGTATTAAGAGAGAGTTTAAATGCCCCACTGAAAGCGGACATGAATCAGCCTCTGATTTACTGACAAAATTGCTATCTAGAGAAAATATCTTTCCTAGGATCTTATTAGATGAGCTGGAGTTAATAACCTTTTCCTACTGGTGCCAAAATCAGCACAAGATCTGTCTGTACGTGGTAAGCAACGACATAGTGCAGCAAGCTGGTGTAAATGATTTTATTTTCTTTAGCTTATTCTCAGACTTTCCCTCTCCCTTTATTAAAGATTGAGTTGGGGGTTGGACTCGATCTCTTCAGGTCCCTTCCAACACCTACGATTCTGTGATGAGATGCTTCACAAGGTTAATTTCCAGGAGCCTTTTTTGTTGAGAACTGGTACGATTATTATTTTTCATTAACAGATTTATCCAAATTTTTGTTGATGCTCCCCAGAGAGGAGTTGGAAGGATGGAAATTGTTGAGTTCATCTGTGTCAAGCAAATAATTCCTGATGACATAGTATAGCTTTCCTAATGTTCTCAAGGCTATCTCCTAAAATTTCTCTAGATGATTAGCACTGTCATCTAAAGCAAACTTTTTTTTAAAAAAAGGAAAAAAAATAAAAGATGCATCAGTTCAGAGAGCAGTGCCAGTCAGCTGATAGTCCTACCAGTGCCTTCCTGGAAGCAGGGTGACTGTGGCTGGGCTCCTAAATGATGAGAAGGTGCAGAGAGGTCTGGAGGGTACATGAGCTCAGGTGGAGCACCATACAAAGGTTTGGCCCTGAACACTTGCCCAGGGATGAAAGCACCTGCTTGATGTAAGAAGCTTCTTCCCAACTTGTCCAAGCAGACCTGCGTTGTTCCAGGAGCCCTGCGACAAACCGTGTGAGTAAAGTCAGGCTTGAAACAGGTTTTGAAATAAGAACAGATTGATGTATAAATGTAGTGTGATATTGGTTATCAGTGGTAGTGGAAATAGGATGATAGCAAAGAGTTTATTTTTAACCACTGTTTAGACTCTCTAAAGTGTGTAGGATGCTCTAAAAACCAAGGGCTGGTACAAATTCAGTAAGGGTGATGTTACAATGTTTGGCATTTTCTAGATCAAGATCAAGTGCTGGAGAGAAATGGTGTGATAAGAAAAAACTTATTCTGTCTAGAAATGTTACTTTATAATGTTAGCTAAATTAAGTAGTTATTGATTATTAATATACACTCTCTTCTCACTGGCTTATTTAATTTTTTTAAAGCTTTCTGAATTTGCTAAGGGTGCCCTCAATTTGAGTGGCAATAGTGAAAGATTTATGCTGTGTAGCATGCTGGCTGTTCTGCCAGCAAAGTAAACAGCACTTTAGATAAGATTTGGGCTTGCAGCTTTGCTTAATGAGAACATCATCTTTCAGAGCACGGATTTGCTCATGTAACCAAATAGGCCATGCATATCTCTATTTGTTATAAAAATTAATATACAAAATAAACTCTATGTAGCTATATGGGCAAGTTATATTATGTCTGTGTCCCTATCTGTGTAGCTTTATTATGACACTATTCAGTAGTCCAGAGAAGAAATGACAGCAAAGGGCTTTGGCATCAGGGGGCTGCTTCAGATGGAGAAGAAAATCCAGCAGTCCTGATGCAAGGAGGATTCTGCAGTGAGCTCTAGACGATAGGCACAGCACAGAGTGCTTAGCTTTAAACTGAGGTTAAAATCAGTAAGGAATAGAACATAGGAATTTTTGCAGCGTGGTATCTGAAGATAAAATTAACTCTGAAAGAAGAGTGGCATCTATGCCATATCGCATGGGCTGCAGCAGTTCTCCTGCCATGCAAATGAGTAAGCCATTGACCAGTCTCAAGCTCTGAGAGGCATTTGATAACTCTCAGAGATCATGTAGTCAGATATTTGTCATTCTACCCATGCCATGTAATGCACAAGGTATATTACACAATAGTGTTCTTTAATTTACAACAGCTATTTGTGTAATTGTAGTTGAATAGTGCCCAGTAAGGCAGTGCATTCTTTATAGGACTATCAATAAACTTGCACTTTTTCAATTTAAAAAAAAAAAACAAAACCATATAGTTCTGCTGATTGGGTTTTCTTTCCTACTATAAAACATTCAAGCAAAAAAAAATTCTTAAAAACCTCTAGTGATGGAAAATGTAAAGAAAACTTTTGAATTTGTTAATTGTAACCCCCCTTTGTCTTTGGAGTGCTGCACAGCAGATCATTTCCAAGTAATTATTATGTGAAAAATGTAGGACTTTTTTGATTCATACATATATCCAAGAGATGCAAAGCCAATATAAAAAGAATTTTAATTGGGTAGAGATAGTAACAGGGAATTATTTTCCTTCATTTGTAGAATCAAAAAAAATTAAGGTATCTCAGTTATTAAATTTAGGAAAAGAGTGCGTATTTCTGTGCTGCAGTTACTCATGTGTGAAATACAGAAAAATGTTAATTGAGGTAGGCTTGTGAAGTTAAATTAGTTGCAAGTGGACTGTAGATGAGAAAAGGGATTCGTAGGATGTTGCACCTCAGCCATACTCTGAGGTTAATTCATTAAAGATAAGTTGAATGTTAAATAGTTCCCTATAAGGAATTGCTGCTACAGTGGTCTACCACTTTTAGTCTGATAGAATCAAATGCTAATTATTAATATTCAGATTTATGTGTTTTTCTTATGTATTGGCCAACCTGATTACTTCCTTGACTGCTGTCAAGGGTGACAGCCCTTCAGTCACCTGAAAATAAGGGTTTGACTGAGGGCACCTTCAGCAAGAACAACTTGCCCGTTCCTGTCTCTGTACCCACAAAGCATTTTAAAAATAGGAGCAGTTGAGCAGTCTGTGTTTCATAGCTGATTAAATCATCACCAACAGCTCTAAGGTAAATGCAGAGTCTTTGGTGGTATTCTTTGAGTGGGCTTGACAACACTTACATACCACTGCACCCAAAATTCAAACAGATAGGCTCTCTGCATGGATATAACATCAGTGGGTTTGCAGCCCAAATACCAAATTGTGAACATGGCTTTGGGACCTGAGCATGGCTGGTTGAACTCCGTACAGCATTAAAGATCCACTGCCTGTGGGAGCAGGGAGAGGTCTGGCTCTGCCCCATCTCCAGCTGGACAGAGACCACTCGACGTGGTGGGACACAACATCCCTGCTCTGCTCCAGGAGAAAGGCAAACCAAATGATGCAGGATACTTTCTCAGTCATGAAAGGAGAATACCCAAAGTAGTTGGACAGAAGTGAAAATAAATGTTTTACACCAGAAAGCCAAAGAAAAAACCCTATACCCTGTTACAGATTTCTTTTGGTTTTCTTTGTTTATTATTGTGACATAAGTGTCCTCTGCATCTGTTTACTATTACTTGGGGTCTCAGGCTTGCATATTTCATTTGCCCAGATGGCCTGCATCACTTTGTGAAGGATGATCTTTCTGTGCTGAAAAGGTATGTGTGCCAGGTCCCACGCATGTTATCACTTACTTATTGCCCTCTGGCGGCACGCTGTCGCCAACAGGCGTATAATTAGAATGGCTCCGGCTGGAGACCTGTGGAAAGTCTGAGCACTTTCATAATTGGCCAGTAAGTGCTCCAGGTTTGTGCTTGAATCCTCTATGACTTCTGCTACTGGAAGCTCAGGTTTCTTTAGTGACATATTTCTTTTATTCTTATAAAAGGGCAAAATCCTTGCATTTTGGATCAGTTCTCCTTTGTGTTTACTTACTTGATGGCTCCTTATTAGAAACAGAAGGCTTTTGCTTTTAGAGAAACTTCCAGTCACTTAAACAGAACCACGGTGTCTCTTGTCCTCCCACCCTGCACAAAGAGAAAAAGGAAAAAGTGAAAAGTAAGAATAATAGAAAAATGTTATCAGAAACAGCTAAGCCAACAGCCTAGTCTGCAAGTTCTGTGTGTACTGTTATGATATCTGAAACATAATTTTCAAGCTTAAGTTAATTAGACTAATGCTTAGAAAATCTGGCATAGCAGATTGTGGTAAGTAATTATATATACTGATTAAAAGATGTAATACACAGTGAGCAAAGGCAAAAAGAAAACTCCATTTGATACAGCCAGTGAACATAGACAATTAAGAAGTCAAGTAGATGAGCACTGACAAAGATACTGAACTTTGTGGAAGATGATGGGCAGGATGCCAGTTTTCCAGTGGAACAGATTTTGCATAGTATCAGTCAAACTTTTGTTTTATGAAAATCCACGCTACTGTTTCCTAACTGAAATATATGAAGGGCCACTTGCTTTTTTGCATTAGGATTAGCTGACATGAATACAAGGGTATGTGCAAACAAGGATGTGACATTGGAGTACTAGTTTACATATATATAGAAGTCGTGTAAATGGCTTTTCTTAAAAGCAATTCACAAGATGTCATATGAGAAATAAAGCTGTGAAGTCAGTGTCTTCTGCAATTAAATGTAATAATGCTCACAGGTCAGAATCAATGGGGAGAGCTTGTACGACTTTGTACTCCTCGGTATGTGCACAGGAAAATCCTGGAAACAGACTGAGAACACAGTATTTTGGGGAATTTTGCTTAAAGGCTAGTTTGAAGAAAAAGACCTAAAGATAAGTGTACCTTTTGTGGAAGAAGTCCTGATTGCACGGTACCCTGCGCTGGCTTTGAATTGTGCTGAAATTAGTAAAATCATTTTCCAAGGAATCCCCAACATGTGTGACTGCACAACCTATTCCCCAGTCAACTCCCTCCTGAAGAACGAGTGGGAAACCAGCAAATTCCTGGTCTGGCAAACTGAGGTGAAGCAAGGCCCTGCTGGATATATTCTCACAGCATTTAATCCATAAGTATTTGATGGAGCTTGTGGAGTAATGTACAACCTCTTCTCAGCTAAGCCATGTGTTTTATTCATATCTGCTGGAAATTGATTTGTTTCTGTTGATCTCCTTTCCTAAGGCATGAAGAAACTGGTTGAACTGAACGCAAACAAAATTGCTTTGTGTCTCTGAAAACTGGGAATGATTGGGTTGCTTTACCCATCTTTGTACCCTTATCACCCTCCATCCTGCCATGTTCACATTGATTGCCCCATCCACACAGTGTAGGGTTCTCTGTAGCATGTCCTCTGAATTACAGTGAGAGAAGGTGGTGATCTCCTGCCAGGGTATCATCACAGGAACAAAACTTGCAAGAATATTGCAAGCAAAGAAGTTCCTGTGACTTTTCCAGATGAATTATTCTAAAAAGTCTGCACTCAAAGGTTGGAATATTAATTTTATCCAAAAGCAATGATACTGAAGTCTACATATTAAATAATTGTTATGCAAATGCTATCAATTCATGATTACTGTATAGTGATGTGGGGATGTCTGGGAGGAGGTAGCATGGGCAATGGCAACTGTTCCTTCCTAGGCAGTTTAATAAGATTTTCAATGTATTTTCATCAAAGACACCTTCTACTAGTAGAAGCTATCAGCCTTAATTAACTGCAACATGTATCCAGCTAAAATTAATTCTCCCCAAATTCACAGTTCCTTCACTGAAATTAATTGCAGGATATTATATTCCCAGGCTATTATGCCATCCTGGTTCTTCAGCATGGGCATTATGTGGGTACAACTGTGGTCTTATTACCTAGAAAAAGCACTTAAACAGAAGGCCAACACTGCAGCTTGGAAGAGGAGCAAATAGATTCCTCCTCCTCACTGTGAAGGCAGCCAGTGCCCCTCTACCCCCTCAAAAAGCCACGGCTATCCCAGTCTGATCTTCACCAGGAAGGAAAGGCTCCTTTATTGGGCCCCTTGTCTGTGACTCTGTTTCATGTAGCATGCAAACTAGGAGGTTGATCTAAGGGATGAGGGAGCCTGCCTGAAAGGTACAAACTGCTGCTCATTTTCCCTTCTCTGCCCTTGTCTTTCCATTAATGCTGGGAAGGCAATGCAGGCATGTCTTGCACACTTTACACCTCCCTGCGTCCCAGAGTCTTGGACCATATTCTGCTACAGGTAGCATATTTATGTGAAGTTTGTACAATAGAAAAAAAATAGATTGGGCAAACCCCATGTGATGTCCCTTAGGAGAACTTCCCATCTAAGTTTTACAGTAATGTTAACTGACTGGGAAAGCTAAAGTGATTAACCACCCAAAATCTCCAATTCTGCTCCTATGTCTTGTTCTGGTGCCACAAACTGCCATCATAACCCCAAGAACTGTGAGTCTCCACTGGGTTTTATAAATATTCTAGACAGTGAAGGTATTTTTTTTTTCCCCCTTCACTGCTACTTTAAGAGATGAATTTGCAGACTCTGGGGCATTTGCCCTTGACAAAGCTTGTCTGGTTCTTATGCCACTAGGTCAGTGGAATATCAATAGATTCTTAATGCAGTCTGTCTTTTAGAGTTTCTTTCATTTCTTAGAGCAAGAGTAAATGTCATTCATATTGGCAGGTTATAATGGGAACATTGAGATACTAATTTTTAAAAATATACACAGCTGCTTTTAAATAGTCTTGGTCTCCCTCTTGTGTGTCTTCAGCATGTCTATAGCAATTACAAGGTTAGATATCCCTTAAGATGTGAGAAAAGGTCATTTTGTTGTCTTTTCTACCCCATGCCTCAGTGAAATATTCATGGTGCAGCTCAGGTATTGGGATTGGGTTTAATGTCTCGTTGCATTGCCATCTGTTTTGTTGTTGCAGTTGTTGTTGTTTTTTCACTTGGTGAGGGGTGAGGGAGCATGGAGGCAGCAGTGAGGGATGCTGGCATGTGGGTCCAGACCTGCTATAAAGGATGAGCACTGAATCTGCAGGAACAGAGTAGGTCCTCTGATCTGAGCTATTTTCTTTTTAACATTAAAAGTCTTTCTGGTGAAAACCTGCCATTATGCATGTAGATCATCAGTGGTAGATAGTCTCTGTGTCTCCTCAAAGGCTACGAAGCCACATTAAAGTATGCTTTTATATTATATGTAAAGTTCATTCATATAACTTAGCACAGGCAGTGAAATAAAGCTCCTCACTGAGACAAATGGCATTAACAACTTCCAAGGATGTGTTCAGTGGAGTTTTCCAGAGTGTTGCAGTGGCTCAGTGGCAAAGGGCAGCACAGAGAAAAGCTAAACCTACAAGGGGGTTCAGAGCACCAGGAGCACGTTGATGCAGGTACAGAGTCTATTGGCCACAGCAGCCTCAGCCAGCCAGCTAGTTGGTGGCACTGTCCTCTGCCACCAGACTTGGAGTAACATGGAGACCTGACACTGAGAACACCTCACAGGAGGGGCAGAGTGGGTTTATCATAGGTGAGTTTTAAGCTCCTTTGTGACTTTATTCTTACTATAATGAATGTTTGGCCCGTAATGTTTCACCAGGATTTTTTCAAATCATTTTTGATCATCTTGCTCTTTTTCAGCATTTCCCTCTTACTGCTGTTGATTTAAATGTCATGACATTTTAAACATGACTTATTATAACAAAACAGTATATAAAACAATATGCTGCATAATAAATGCAGCCATATTTTTCAGAGTGAATGTTAAATGAGAGCAATTTATTCCTCAACCTATTTTAGTACCTACTTACTAGAGGGTATTGGCTGCTTAAATCCCAGGGATGCAATCTTGGAGGCGAGGTAGCCTTGCATACGCAAGGCTGAAAGCTAAAGAAGTATTAGGGATGCCTGGAGGAAAAAGCTGTCCTGGGAATGCAGCTTCACTCAGGAGTGCTGTGATCCTGAGCGCTGTGGGGAAAGCAGACAGGACCATCCTGGGAAGGTCTGTGGGTGGGTGAGCGGTCCCTTGAGAAGCACACATAAAAGGAGGCTTTGAAACCCCAGGGGTTTGTCTTAAGCATGTGGTAGGTGTTGTTTTAAACCTCTGAAGTCTCCTTAAAATCCTCCCACAGTCAATGGGGAGAGTGACTCAGAGTATGAGTTTCTCAAGGACATGTTGAGTGAATGTGTTCTTCATAATTTCAGAAAGTGCTGGTGGGGGTGGGGACTTGTTTACTAGGAATAAGCTAATTCCCTTGCAAAAAAATCAGCTTTGGCCATGGTGGGCTCTTCCTGCAGCTCCCAGAGTGGCAATGAGGTAGGTGAAGCTCCCCCCAGGAATTGGTACACACTCACGTCGCCCTGCACCCCGAACCACCTCTGTACCAATGCTGTGGATCTTGCAGCTGAGAACCTTTGTGTTGGCAGAAAAACACAAAGAAAACAACCCAAATCAACCTCCCAAACACACACGTGTCTTTCTTGGCATGTCATAAATCTTACTGAGTGTGCTCAGTGTATGGCAAATATTTATCTAAAGTTAAGAAGATTAGCAGGAGAAGTTCTGACTTTGAAACTCCCTGTGTTGGGAGCCAGAATACATCAGCCTGTTACAGGCATCTCGAGGTTATCTCTGCTTTTGGAGTGGGATATGCACATTGCTCTGCAGCTCTGACCTTTTGGGAAAAGGCTTTCAGTCAAGTAATACATGCACCTGCATGAAATTTTTGAATCACTGACTCTATCCTTGATTAAAGTGCTTTTCCTTGATTAAAAATAGCCCTTTTCCAAATGAGTGATGTTGCATGGCAGGCTGTGCAGACAGGATAACGTTTCCTCCAGCATTATCACATTGATGACATTGCCATTTCTTACCCAGGTGTCTATGCAACACATTTCTCTTGTGTAGGCAGCCCTCAAGCAAATGCCTTTCAGAAGCTCCCCACAATTGCCCACCTTTTCTTCCCAGATGAGGGAGATTTCAGAGGTGTTTATAACATTGTCTGCTAATGAGGAGGATAATGGACATGGTGGAAAATGTATCCAAACACGTTTATAGATTCTTGCCTGGATTCATATCAGGTTGTAAATAGCAGTCCTCCAAGTCTTTGGCAGGACTTCTTACCCCAGTGGATATTACTTTAAGTATCTCCTTTGTAATATGCTCACTTTCCAAGAATTTTATCTCAGTTGGAGCCAAACTGGAAGTCTGTCAAGATTTGAGATCTTCAGAGTGCAATCTACATATTTCACTGAATGGCAAACGTGTTTTCTATACAACTGTCATTCTGCTTGTGGGCTTACTTGTCTTTTATATTTTCAAAAGGAAATATCTTAGGGTGTCCTTTATATTTATTCTTTTTCTTATCATTTTTGTATGCAGAATTGTTAGAAATGATCATTTCCAGAGTTTACTTTAGCAAAGCACTTAAGCACGTATGTGTAAGGGTTTCACTTAACCTTTGTGTGTGTTTCTATAAAATTCTCTTCATCTAAGTACCTTGCTAAAAAAGGTGTAGTTATTTGTATGTCCAGGTGAAGTGTGAAGTTCAAGTCTTTCCCCTGTGCACAACAATAAAACTGAAAAAATATTTGCAGCCAGTATGACAGAGTTGATCAGATGATAAAAGCCCACCCCTCTCTAAAACACAGCTTTGATAAACTGGGATTTCCAATGGAATACATGATGCTTGGAAGCAATAATATCAGTGTCTGTGAGGTAGCAGCATATTTCCTGTGAGAGTGGTGAAATAATTGGAGAAGGACTTTCCAGTAGATAAAAAAATTGTGTCACACAGTGCAGGCAACTTGGGCTGCTTCTCCACCTCCTTAAATAGCTCTGATTTAACACAGCAAGTTAAAAACACCCCAAAATCAGGGATTTCTGCTTCACACAAACACAGATACGGGTATGATATAGAATCTTAAGCAAAGTCAGCAGATGAGAAAATTATAGGGTGTGGGGTTTTCTGCAGTGTTCCCTGTAAATTACAGCAATTAAATTACAGCAGTCTTGTAGCCCTAATTAAATATGGAGACAGGCCTAGAGATGTGGAAGTCTCTGAAGTGCCAGGGCTGCTGGGGCTGCAGGGTGGGAGCAATGGTAAAGGCGTCTCAGAAACGGGTCCTGATTCCCCAGCAGCTGGTGGGGCAGCCAGGCCTCTTGCACTGCGTTAGCACAGCATCTTGTAGGCAGTCTCTTAAGTGGTCAAAGAAGATCTTGCCATGCTTGTTCTCTGTCTTTGTTTGGGGCATGTCCAGGGCTGTGGTAGCTCCTGCAATGATTACCCCCAGGGAGGTAATCCTGCAGCCATGCGAGTGCAGCATCCCTGAGAAGCTGCTCTGGGAAACTACTGTTGCATTCATTATTCTTTCCTTTTACATTGCTAGTCAAGCTGAGACTCAAACTGCAACTGAAGGCAAATGGGCTGGAGACAGGAGGCATGGACTGGCAGAGGAGGCTGCTCACCAAAAAGCTCACGCTCCCTTCAGCAAGACAGAGGGTGAGGAAGGGATAGAGCATGTCGGGAAGTACAGATAATAGCAGTAAATGTCACATTTGATTATGTCACGGGGAGGGCTGGAAATGAAATCTTACTATATCAGCTAAGTATAAAGAGAAGTGGAAGGAAAGAAAGCACTGGGGGAAAAGATCAAGGAGGATGAGACAAGGGAGAAGAGCGTAAAGGAGACAATTCAGGAATTAATTTGATGTAAAGGCTGTACAAGAGGAGGCACAGATGGCTGGAGGTCACCACCAGGACCGGGAGGTCCTTAGTGTCCTAGTCAGCTGAAACCCCATCACATCTGCTTGCTGCAGCCCAGAAATAAAGGCAGGGACATACTGTGGGTGTGTATTTTTCACATGGCTCTGGGTCCATGAGGGACTTGGAGGAAGAGGTATGTGCAGCAACCCTGGGATTGCTTTTGTCTGCAGTCTCTGGAAAAGGTTGCCACTGGAGAGAGGAGATGAGACTTTCAGCCTTCCTTGTGGTTCACATGTTAACCTGATACTGAAATACCAGTCCACCAATTTCACCAAGTATGAGCATTAAGGATGTTAAAGATGGCTGGGTACCCAAGGTGTATTGGCAATAATGAACACCAGCAGCTGGGTAACGCCTAATATCCAATCTAAACTTCTGGCAACTTTTTGTTTTGCATTGTGTTGGGTTTTTTTTTTTTTTGGGGGGGGGGGGGGGGGGGTGTTGTTAGCTGCTGGTTTTCATAACCTTATGCTTTATAATTGCTGAAGCAAACGAGTTTTGTTGTGTTGCTGCAGTTTGACATAATTACTCTCCATTACTATAATTTTTCTTTTAGTTAAATGCACTGGAGGTTATAAACTCTTAACTATCAACAGTAAGTATTCATGGGGAGTGAGAATAGTGCTAACTACCATAAAGGCTTTTCTCCCCCCCCTCCCACCCCAATACTTTTGGCTAGTTGCAAACACAGGTTGTTTTTTTGCTGGTGTTATGGCACAGGTAGAACAAACCACAATGGAAGTGCTACTTCAGACCGTCGTTTCCCTTAGGAATTGCAGTGATAAAAGCGTAGAGCATTCTGCTGCACTAACAACTTTAATAAAATAACATAAAGCACAACTGTCAGGTCTGCCAGCATTTCACACTGGGAGACATGAGTGAGAAAATGAATGCTTTTCACAAGCAGAAATATTCAAAGAGCTTCACTGTTTACAAGTAATCAAGACTGACAGTCATAGATTATCGGTGGACGAACATTTTCTGCTTGAGGTGAAAGAAGAGGATAATTTATCAGGAAGCCCAAGAAGTCAGACATCAGTAATGATCTGCTTGAAGAAGGGCATATCTTAGAAATAGTGCATTTATTTGTACTGCAAGGCAAGGAGATGTACTAAGCTATAAACAAGAGTCTTAGTGCTTGAAGAATGTTGGACAGATACAGTGTGTAGTTTGCTGGGCAGCTGCGATTAGAGAATTGACTAATGTGTGTCTTGGTGCTCATCCAGAATATTAAAAGAATAAGCTAGCATAATAGTGATTGTCTCAAAGAAATGTTCATGCTCTGCTGTCCTCTCCCTTCAGAGTTATCTGAGCTATGCTGATCTGGTTGCTTACCTTTTTTTTTTTTTTTCATGCTCAAGCTCCTGAGACACTCCAGCAATATAACAGGTTTGCATTTGGCTTCAGAGAATTTGGGGCTGAGTTCTGCAGTAAAACATCTTGTCTGTCTGATGTGGTGCTTTTGCATCACCTTTATTTTATGAAAACAGGCAAAGTAGAAGCAGGTTTAAAATGGTAACTAGGTTGAAGCTTTGTGGAAAAGGTTTTATAGACTGCTACCTGCTCTGTCTGTACCCTGATAGGCGCTCTGGCCCGCAGCGATGCATGTAGCCAGGTCCCACTTGGAATTGCTGTCCTGATACTGAGAAATGCTTCCCAGGGTGCAGCCTGAAAGGAAGGATTTGGTTACAGTTTGAAGATGAAGCCTGTATCAGTATAAAATGCCATAGAGGTTCACCCCTTGTACTTTGGTATTCATTGTCTCTCTTCCTGTCAAGCTCACCTAGTGCTTATAGCTTTTCTCTTCTTTTCTCTTTCCTTCTCTTAAATCATTATAGCTTCCTAATTCTTCTTTCATTAAATGTATTGTATATTTTATTCTATATTTGACCAGCTTCAGCTAACATTACCATTACATTTCCAAGGACAAGCTGTGCTTCTCCAGTCTTCTATTGCTTCTTGTCTATGGGAGACCTGGGCTTCAGGCGAGACAAGTCTTCATTACCCACCAAAGAGTGCTTGTCAGGAGAGCCCAATGTGCCTGGTCACCCCACTCATGTCCCTGAAAGACCCTGAGCCAGATCTGTCCCCTTTACTTCAGTGTTTTGCACAGAAGTAACCTCACCACATGCTATTTTCATCTCACTTGAAATGCTTGGGAAGGCATTCTGAAGGTGAGCGGTTTCTTCTAGAAGTGCTCATTGCAGGAAAAGCAATGGCTGTTGTTCAGGGGCCTTTGGGTAATATGGAAGCCCTGTTCCAGGAATCATGGAGAAGGCAGTGTAAGTGTTTTTGAGAGGACATGGATCAGTCTCCACCAGGGAAATCTGGACAAAATGCCTCACAGAAAATCATGTCAGGCAGATAAAATCATGTCAGGCAGGTGATGTGGGACTCTGGGTAAGATTTTTTTTTTTTTTTTTTGGAACTTGCAGAACTTGAGTTGTACAGAAAGTCAGAGATTTCAAGCTAGTCTGTGTTAGAATGTCTCTATCTGAGTTAGGATGTCAGCTCCAGTTCCCCAGCTTTTTCTGACTGAGGAAAAAACAAGAGAAAATCACTGGTTTTTACAGATGGATAGCTGGTAAATAGAGGTATTTTTTTCCCCTTTGCTTTGAGCAGAAACTTGGAGTGTTCTCCAGTTGCAGGAGAGCATTGCTTCCCCTATATAATCCAGACTTTCAGTAGCATGTCAGATGTTTGTAAAGCTGCACGGTTGGGACTTGCATGTACGTGTGAATATGAGCACACTCCAAGGCACAGGAGCCCCTTAGAAACCACTATCGACAGTTAGGTTTGTTTCCCACCTGAATTCTAAATCAATACAGTTTAATACTGAAATATGTATGTTTTTCTTCCCTGAAAGTACTTTCCAACTCAGCCCAAATACTATGGAGACTGTCTTAGCCTCTTAAAAAAAAAAAGGTTTAAATAACATAGATCTTGCATACTGAGGCCCTCACATGGAGAACCTAGTTGAAAAGTACTTTACAGAAAAACACATGAAATAACTAGCTGAAACCAAATCCATCCATGATCTTAATATCTAGTTTCCATTGGAGACCACTAGTGGATGTTACGAACCAGGTTGAAGAACCAGGCAGGTTCTCATTTGTGCCTCCATTGCGCTCTCCAGCCTCCATTAATTTGTGGCATGCAGAATCCCTGTACTAGTGGTGGTATCAGTTTCCCTTCACTTACTGGTCTTCTATTTATTGCTACTGTTGATCTTGAACCTGCATAATGTTTTGCATCCAGAACTCTCCTCTAGCAAGGTTATCCTTGTATTATGTTTCCTAGTGGCTTAGCTGTACGGTTCGGTTTGTACTGGTGGTGCAGGATGGTGGGAGCATAGAAGGGTAGGTAGACACCAGAGGCAGTTTTCCAAATCTGTGCAGTGGTGGTTAGACAATATCAGAAGCGAATTGGCATTAGGGTGATAATTGCTTGCTGCACTTCAGAAATTGCTGACACAGCAAGAGGTTTGAACACAGAATAGTCCTGGGGTCCTGTTTGGGTCAGCATAGCAAGTTTATACTGAAATAACATTCATCTATAAGTCAGTCAAATGATGAATACATTGGCCATGGCAGTGATTTAACACCATGGCCTGCTTGTCATGCTCAGTGTGTCTGCAAAACGGGGATACATGTTTTCAGTACAAGAGGCCTGTGGATGCCGGCGAGGCTGCCTGGCTGCTGGGCTAGGCCAGGCTTGCTGTGCGGTCCTGCGGGTGCTCTGCCAGGAGCCAGGGCTGCTCAACTAGGTTGGGTTTCCAGGCAGGTTTCTGAATTCATTGCTGCTCCCCATATATCCGTTTTAACCTTAAGTCAAAGATTGATTATTTTTAAAGGTTAGCAGTTATGTAGCAAAAGAAACCTCCTTCTTTGCCAGCTTTGAGAAACCACCATGGTCTGTGACTTCACACGGTTTTAATTTAGACAACAACAACAACAGTCATTTTGGGATATGCCTCCTTATTACTGCTCACTTCAGCTGCTTTGAACAAGGAAAATAAAAATGAAACCTACAAGTCAAATCCCCACTTCACTAGTCTTCTCCTGGAGTCAGCTCTCACCTGGGCTGTGCAGAAACAGGAAAGCAAGGGAGAATGGCAGCCAAATCATGTCACTAAAAGCACTTCTTGCAGGTTAAACAAGGAGACCTGGAGGAACAGGGGCTGCCCTTCCTTGCTTTCTAGCTGTTGCCTGCTGTATCTCCTGCTGATGCCAGGTCAAATGAGCAAGACTTTTCTTTTTTAGAAAAACAGCTCACACCTCAGACAGACAATTGATTTACCACCACTTGGCTGGTCCTGATGCATCCTCTTGTGAAGTGTAAGTGCTCGCAGTCCATGGGCAGTACAGGATGTGTGCTGTTTCCTGTAACTCCCTCCCACTGCCAGCTCAGTTGTGGTACCTATACATGATATAGGTGTGTACAACCAGGCACATGGACACAAAGGATGTGTGTGATGGTGTATGCATTGGCTTTTACATTTTTCTCCGTAATAGAGTAGCATTATTACAAGATGGATTTATAACACACCTGGAGCTAATGTAACAATGAAGATTAGTCCTCTACTGGTCGAACAGTAATGCACTTTAATTTGCCTACAGCTACTGTATCGTATTGGCATGAAAGGAAATAGCTTTCTAATGCAGCTTCATCTGCTGAGCAGGAGGAAATCTGTGCTGCAGAATGTAAAACTACATAGGACTATAGCTGGCAGCAAAATCCAGAGTAGGAGAAGCACAGTACAAATAAAAGTATTTGTGAGTTGGATGTATGCTAACAATCCTAGTTTATTGCTAAACATGCCATATACAGTAATGCAGTTTGCTTGGCAGGTTCAGTATTGCTTAATCTTTGTTTTTCATCTTCTGTACTAAAATTTGCCCAGGAATAAAAGGTGTGAATTTATTATTTTCTGACTTTGTGACATTAACAAAAAGTTGATACTAGAATTTTCTTCAGAATCACTGATGCTGTTAATGCAAGCTGCGCTGTGCTCTGTACCTAGAGATACACTGAAGATCTCAATTTTTAAGCTGTTAATGCAAATTCTTCTACTGCCTGATGTAAATGTTGTCTTCCCTTGATGAGTGGCAGGCATTCTTTGAGTGGACATATATACAAATAGTCACTCAAGTGCTGGCATATCATATTTACCATAAAATAGAATTCTCCTCTTCTGGAGAGCAGCAAAAGCATCAGCTTCTCCCTTCTTCTGGAGAGGCAGGGGATGTTATTTGAAATTGTCACGTCTGAGATAATAACACTTAATACTGCGTATGGGATGGAACTTATTTTTGTGGGCATATTGTGCAACCTAGATGCAAAAATTAATTGTTTCATATATCTCTGATATTTTCCCCACTAAATCACTAATGAAATATAGTTGTTCTTAAAAGAACAAGTTTTGTTTCTAGACTAGGGATGTGTCTCACTTTCAGCAAGGGCAAGGAAGGACTAAAAGCCTGCGTGCAGGGAGGGAATGTATCTCTTCTGAAAACTACTGGTATAAACTGCCAGTGGAAACATCTGCAGCAGGGCCTTGTTATCACAATAGGCCTTTGATGGGAAAGGTGGCCCCATGGGCAGAGGAAAAGCTAAAGGAAAACTTTACGCGAATTACTGACAAGGTGTCCAGGCAGCTTCTGTCTAGCTCACTCCATGGATGTAATGGGCACTTCAAAATACCCAAGCGTGTTTGTTATCCTATTACCTACCAGCTTTGCATCAAAGCCTCGCAAGGTATCTGACCATCAACTCACAAAGGTGAACTCTGTCACTGCCTATCAATCACCCTGGCACCTTGTGTTATCATTGTAAATCCATCAGAGCCAGTTAACTTCTGTCTCCAAAATAAACCAGTAACCTTCACCTTTTATCTCTTCATCACCAGGTCCCTCCTTCCCATGGGCACATGGAATAGATATATTAGTTGCATATAGGTATGACCTGAATTTGACAATGAAACTAGAAAAAAAATATCAACAAGCTTTGTTTTTTCTTCTTGTTTCTCTCTCAAAAAAGTTACAGCGACATGACAAAGAGGATTCCTCTGACAAGTGGAGGACAGAAGAAGAAATGGCAGCTGAAGCAGCAATTCTGAGGAAGTATTTTCAGGAAAGTTAGAGGTAATGATTTTAACTTACTCCTACAACACCCAGAACTCTGTTCAGTCCTCTATAGGCTTCTTAAGGACATGGGGAGAATACATTGAATGGAACAAAAGAAATGAAGGCTCTTAGGTTTGTGTTGTTTCCAAAAGGACACAGCATTCCAACAGTGGCTGAAATAACATGTTGCTCCTTGAACAATTCGTCACTGTCCAAGAGCATTGAGTTTCCAGATAGCAAAAAAGATCAGACAATCTGGAAATCAGAATCATCAGCAGTTACATAAGAAGAATGTCTAACCTAACATACTCTCCCTGTGTTTTTAGCACAGAAAATAGCCTTGGTACCTCTATGAGTTGAAAACTTCTTTGGCTGCGTGCACCCAGCTATACATACAAAATCCCAGCAGAACTCAGACTGTAGAGTAGCTAAGCAAATGCTAACTTCATATGGAAAAATCTTATGTCATCTGATCAGTTCAACTTTAATAATTAAGCCTTATGGAAAACTGCCTGTTCTGCTAAATCTTCCACTGGCCCTGAGAAAAAAAGAAAAAGGGAAAAAAAAGATTTACAGGGAGGAACAGAGAAAGCACTTGGCAAACACTAACATTGGTGCTCTAGAAATTGAGAGTTTTTCATTTTGTACCTAAAGTCCCAGAAGCCAGATTCTTCCAGTAGAAATGAACTGGCCCCTGGAGATCAATATGAGTTATGCTGGGATGTACGCTGAAGCAATGATGCCAAAAGCTCCCTCTCCCCTGTTCCCCATATGTTGTTTGCCACCACCCAGCACTCTCATTTCTCTGTCATTTCTGACTGTTTCATATTTTCTTCCTCTGAAGAACCAAAATCCCATAAATATCCCTCCTGTCTGCCTGTGACTCACTGCTTGCAGCCCAGCTTGAGAAATCTTGAGCTAAACTACCCGGTGTGCATGTGGCACACCTATGTGGCGGCTCATCTCCCATGCAATTCTGTCATCTCCCTGTGGGGTGGTTCATAGGACTCTTTCCTTTCTTTTTTTTCTTGCATGGTGACCATGCTCTTGTCTTCTCCAGTCAGATGAGCTGTGCCAACCCTTCTGCAGACTGGCACAGAGAAAGCAGTGTAACACACAATTCCCATCTGTGAAGGAAACTTGTCCTCGGCATCTGGGACCTAGGGACCTCCAGCATTTGGAGCAGCAGGGTTTGGACTATGCAGTCAAGTTTCCACAGTGACTGCTGGATTTGTATTTAGATGCTCAATTTTCACCTTCTCAGAAATATGCTTCTCAAAAATGAATTACTCGGCCAGAACGACCATATCCTTAGGTAATGCATATGTAAGCACTCCTCTTTACTCATAGAGGCATTATGTAGTACTTCATCTATAGCACAGCAGCAAATGAACATTACTTAGGATAAAATGGCACATCCCTATTTCCAACATGATGTTGTTCCCCCTTATATATTTGTTAGGGTTGTTTGGGGGTTTTGGTCTGGTAAGAAATGATTTGAAATGCTTTTCTGTATAGAGTCTCAAAGGGCTTGGAATTAAATCCCCACATAGCAATAAAATGTTCTTAGTCTCTTTTGATACCAAACACAAAGCTGGATAGATGGTATAAATTCATTCCTGCGAGCAAATGCATGTGGCTGGACTTTTATTTCCATTTATTATGAAAATAAATCAGCGTGTGTCTGTATGGGTGACCTCTTGATAAGTTCCCCCATGATATTAAGGTCATTACCTTTCCTAGAACAGACTGGTAAATTAAATCTTACTGGCATCATTATCATAAGAGTATTTTGCCTAGTACAGGCAGGCCTTCCAACCTTTTATTCCCAACACAAGGCATCACTGTCAATCTCTTCTCCCTGACATTGTTTTGCTTCTGAGGTTTAAGGCTCTGAACCTGAGATAAAGGTATATCTGAGCACCTTCTGAATTTCTCAACCTTTATCTACTCTCTTAACCTTGCTTCTAAAGTGATGAAGATTGAAAACTTTTGGCAAATTAACAAGGTTATATGCATCCTTCTTTGAAGCTATTTTTGGTTTTCACCTACAAAGGACTTATTTTGTCATTTATAAGTTTACCTGGATGCTATTTGACTTGAGATTTTTCATGAGGCACAGGGGAAAGTCAGACAGAGCTGAACGTGGGTGTTCTGTAGTCAATAAATGGCATTTTTTAAGGTCTCATGCATTATTTTTCTACTTAAGTGTTTTGCTCAAAGACATCCAGCTCAGCTAGATTAGCCTGGACAGACTGAGCTGTGTTTCAGAGCTTTCCAACCTACCCTTACATTTATCACAAGTCCTTCACCAGCTGTCACAACTCCTATAGGACTGGACTAGGCACTGTAGCATCTTTTACCGGTATTTATCGGATCAGGAAGGATTTGCAGGTGACTTTTTCCTAAAAAATACTTGAACAAAGCAGGAAGCTCTTGACTCTCTTCCTACTACATTTACTGTTGCTGATATCTCTCTGCTGGTTGGCTAGCCATAGCTGAGTACTTCTACACCAGTCCCCAGAAGATCAGAAATATCTAACTACTTGCTTAAAGAAATGAACCCCATTTAGCCTTGTTAAGTTTACACCCTTAATATTTCTCTTAAAAACTATTTGTGTGTACAGTTGCCCAGCATGGATGAAACTGAAATCAGTGAGTGAATTTGTTTTGCACAAGTTTTGTGGTTTCACTGCAAGCCCCCATGCCATTTTTTGAACACCCTGGACATGCGTGGGCTCTGCGGGGCTGCTTTCATGGTGCTGTGTCTGCAGAACTTCATGTGTCTCTGGAGGAGGGCAAGAAGGGTGTTTAATATGTAATTGCCCCAGTTAGTCACTCTCTTGCTTAGTAGCACCAAGATTTGACTCCTTTAGGAGCTATTCCTCCTCCAACAGCATTGGCTGTCCATGTGGTCAGTTGTGTTTGACAACCGGTCGCTCTTTGGGGTGAATCCACAGGGAAACAGTCCTTACCCAAAGAACAAGATTTGATGCAGCAGCTTAATTTCCAAGGCTGTTTTCAGATGCACCTTTTAAATTTTCTGACTGCCTATAGCTGGGTGAGTGTTTTGATAGTCTGGTTTGTGCATTTTAAATTACATGTGCCAGCAAAAGGGCTACAGATTAAGAGGGTTAGTAACCTTCAGAGAGTATATGAAAAATGTTCCTCTTCAAAGGCAGTTTCACAGTGGTGTTGTTTCTGAAGAAAGAACCAGGCTGCACAAGTTTCAGTACAAGTTTTCCTATTTTATGCCTAACTGAAGTAATACGTCTATGCCATTAGAAAAATAGTCAGTTTTAAGTATGATGTCAAAACGTCCCTTTGCATAAAGGGGTTGACAGCGATACTCTGTTGCCTAGTGCTTTCTGAGTTACAAATGTTCAATAGCTTTTAATTGCTTAACCATCTGAATATTTTGTGTCATTCAACATGCAAAATTCATTTAAAGATCTCTCCAAATCATACCGGCTGCACAGTGGTGCAGGATTTCTGATGTCAGTTCTCCCCTTCACACCCAGTCTGGTAATGTTTTTGGAGAATACAGTCTTTTCAACTTCATCAGGGAATATGAATTTTATTCATTTTTTTTCACCCCACTGTGAAAGAGAGACGATCTCATTCTTTGAGAGCACTCATCCTGCCGCACAGCTGCCTCTTCTGCACCAAGATCTCAGCATGTGTGGAAAGATGCTGTTCTATTGACTTCAGCAGGGAAATTACCACTGTTAGCAGCAGCTGACCAGAGGGAATTTCAGCTGGCAATTTGGCTTCCATCTAGTTTTGCTCCAGCACCTCTGACAATCCATGCTGTATGCATGAGAGGGAGCACAGAGCACCAGTGCAATCCCATCACTTCCCTTAAATTCAGGCATGTATGACAAGATGGCTCACAACACCCTTCTTTGGTTGCCTTACTGTAAGAAAAGATCTCCTATTATTTCCAGTACTTTGAATGGAATAAACACACAAAATTACAACTATGCCTTGGAGTGGATCTACAGAGTGGATCTGAGATGCATGCCGTGCAGTGAGGACACTGTCTGCCCCACAAGATGCTGTACCCATGGTATGGACCACAGAGCAGGTTGTTTCCAGGGTGGGTGCCCCAGTGACAGCAGAGACATGGCCAGAGGTATTTTCTGCCATAGATGGTCTTCCATTGTAGGCAGCCTGTTGGCAAGCAGAATCACCACGCTGTCATAAAAAATACAACATGGTGTAGACTCTGGTGTGGGGAATGGGAGCAGGGGAGAGGGGCACAGCAAGCAAGGACCCCTCGGTTGTGTGATCCTCACTTTATAAGCAGGGCAATTTTTTTGCATGCTTACACTGGAATAAGACTCAAGGTGTGCCTGGTCCTGCAGACTACTCAGAGAATGTTGTTGAGAGCTGTTCATGGCTGCGCTTAGGAGTTGTTTGCATATAATCCCTAAGTAAATACATATCCTAGTAATCAGCTATAGATTTCTCTGCACTTCAGACTTAAGTGTTATTAATTATATCCCCCACTCAGAAGCCTCCAAGAACTATTAATTGGAAAGCAGGGGCTAATGGTTTGCTTGTCTGTGAAACTATTATGACCTGAGAGTGAACCATAAACTTCAAAAGCAACGTGTTTTGTGATGGTCACTTTGGAAAGCATCTTAACAATCTGTCAGGAGAAGAGAATGCAGCACACTAAGTGTGTGTTTCAGTGTGACATTATGCTTTAAGTAGTTTGAAATAGCAAAGAGAAGGTGGATCTGATCACAGGGTCTATGCTTTTACACCCAAAATTCTTTTTTCTGCAGTGACTACATGTAAAGTACTTTTTTTGTCATTGCAATGGAACACGAGAAAAGTTAGTATCAACAGAAATCCAACAGACAGACATCTGGCCTTTTCTGGTATATTCAAAGTGTAAAACACACAGAGCCACCACCTCTGCAGCAGGGAGAAGGTTTATGCGCAGGAGTTAAATTATCTCTTAAAGGAAGATGTAAACAGCCAGAAGAACTGCAGTGACTGTCTACAGGAGCCATACCCACCCTAGAAGGCTCAGGGCAAAAGGCTTCTGCAAATAAAGGTGCTGTGCTAATGCACGGCAGCCTCAGCATCAAGGTTGTTTTTTTCTGGTCAAAGCATATCATTATTCTTATAAAAACAAAGCTGCAATAGACTTAGCTGTGGTTATAAGTGAAAAGCCTTCCTCTTGTAGGAGGCCAGCGTAAGCATAATGTCCCCCTTGCACTTATTCCAGGGTTCTATTTTGAGGCTGTAAGTAGTACTGTGCTAAAAGTTATACACTTCATTCTCTGGACTTCCATTTCTCTATAGGTGGCCATTTAATTCAGCTGTAACGAGTCCGAGAATTCCATACAGCACCGCTTGGATCCTGTAATTATAGCTACAGTAGAAACATCGCGGCCAGAGACACAGACAAGATTGTACTGCATAAAGGCAAAGCAGCGATTGCATTGCTGTTAGCAAAGAAAGCTGACCGAGGGTCGGATGTTCTCTTAACTTGTACATCCAGTGGCCTCAATGCTTATCCGCCCCTGTCTGTCAAACACCAAGCATTTTCAGCCTAATCTATTTCTGATTCATCATTAAACTCGGTGTGTGTCGCATTGTATCAGAGGAAAAGGGGGAAAGCCAAGCATAACTGATGGACATTGTGTCCCAGGACCCAGGATAAGAGAATCGAGGTACAGGACAATGCTGAGCTTCAAATAAGGATGATATCAGCTCTGGTCAAATAATTTTATACCCAAACCTGTGCTAATCTCTTGCCCCCAAAGCTACAAAAGGATGCGCTGTCTAAGCAGCCTGACCCTCCTTCAAGCAGATTCACAACACACGTGCCAAGTAATTTACAGGCTGCCATCAAACTGTCAGTCAAGAGGAGCATACAATGGAAACTGTTGCTCAAAATGCCATCAAAAGGGGAAACATATGTTTCAGTGAGAAAAGACAATCAAACAAAGAAGTGGGCGGTTGGAGAGTTACAGCCACAACAGCAGCAAGGATCCAGGCCTCATGCACAGCCCCAGGAAACAAGTTCGGGGGCCATGCCCTCGTCTAACACTTGGGTAACAGCTTTGTGTTTAATAAGCTGAAATAATTTTCCGAGTATTGAAGCCAGCTCTAAACGTGCTCTGAAGTGAAGGTACAAAACTGAAGATACAAGCAAAAAGCCCACTTCATGCTCAGTTATTAGCAAAGGTTTGTATCATGATATCCTATTGCTGTAGCTGCTGCATAATAGAACTGCCCAGAGAGACACTCTAACCACCAACTCGAACGTGACCTCAAAGCTTAAAAGCTGCCTTTGTGTGAGTTTTGGTATCCAGGCTGCGTGGGTGGAAAGGCGTTAATAACTCCTGCAAGCAGTTATTTGAAAAAGGAAAGGGGTAATGGACATTGGAAACATTGGGCTGAGCACACTTGAGGTTCTTTGCTGGGACATCAGGCTCGACCAGGAAGGACAGGTATGGGCGTGGGCAAACCCAAATGGCCCGTTTGTGTCAACACCAGGGGCTGCTGCAAGCCCCTGGGGAACGCTGCAGAAACAAGTGCACAGGGGCTTTGTGCGGGGATTTCACACCCGATTTCACAGCTGTGGTCAGCAGTTGTCAGGCTCTCAGTATTTCTTTTTCTTTGCTTCAGGAACACATCCAGGTCTGTCATGGCACCTATTACAGGTCTTTTACTAGGATGGGCCACCAAGACGTGCATAAAATTGGAGCGGACATGGGAAGACATACCTCATTCATTCTCCAGCGTGTAGGACTGGGGCAGTTTCAGGGTGATGGTCCTGAATCACCGGTGTGTAATACCTCAGCATTAGGTAGAGTCCCACCACAGGGTCAGGCCAGGTGAGGATATACAGGAACTGATGGTTTTGAAAGAGCATTTACAAGAGGTTATATAAGAGATCATGCGCCCCAAAGACTCTTGCATGAGATTATTATAGCAAAATTGATTTGAAGAGTGAGAAGCTGGATTTGCTGACACAAGATGCCCTTTCCAATCCTTTGTTACTGTGACTAGCGATCAACAGAGCTGGGGACTGTGCTGTTTTACTCGGGGACATCAGAGAGGTGGCTTCACTTCATGTTTGTTTTCTGTAAAATGATCCTGGCCTCCTTTGGAGGGTGCTTTGAGAGTTAGGAATGAAAAGCACAATGTGAAAGGCAGCCATTAGTATTATTTGGAAGTGAACTTTACTGAAAAAGTAGATAATAAATCAAACAAATGTTCCCATTTCTTGCTCTGATACATAATTTTAAAATACTTGTGTGCAAGGATTTTCTCCTTTCTATGTAGCACAGGCTATAATAGGAGCTGAAATGTGCTGTGTGTGGATTTAATACTGAACATTTCCTTTTGCCTGTCAGTGTTTCCTGTTGGAACATACTAATGAGCACCTAACTCATTAGCAATAAACAGCCTTACATTTTGTCTCGCTAACAAACATCAGAGACACTATTATATGTAACTGTCTGTTATGTTTCATATTTCTCAGGTAGCAAAGTGCTTGAAAAACATCCCATGATATAAGAAACTCCCCAGAAAGGCGGACCTCATTCTCCAGTTCTCAGTGGCCCTGGAGCTGCAGCTGAACAATTTTATTATGTTCTACAAATACGGGATTCTTCCATGAAAAATTTTATTGGACCTTTGGATATCATCAAGGTTGAATTTCAGCTAAGACAACTAACAGCACTGATTCAAAATATTGCTCTGAGTAGTAACTCATATTTTTCTGAATTGTGTTCTTGGGAACAAACCTCTTTAAATTGTCCCTTGGCCTAAATTGAAATAAAGTGCTAGCAAAATCCAGTAGCTACTGTGTTTAGGTACATTACAAAGTGTTTGCTCCATGTTGTGCTTTTTGATTCAGTTATTGTGTGGGGGCTATTATATCAGAGGAAAAAAATAGACCTTTTAGCTGTATGATGATTCATAAAAGACAAGGCTTTGTAACAGACCAGCCAAAATAAACTTGGAGAGCTACCCTTTTGTCAGGTAAGGTAGGAAAACAAGAAATATAACACTGCCCAAGATCTCTCCTTTCTCTGTTTCTTTTGAAGCACTGTTACAATGCTTCTGGAGCTGAAGGTGATAAAAGCATTTCTGCAAATTGATTAATATGTGAAGCTCCTGATGGTATAGCAACCACATTAGGGTTAGACTGGCATGAATGTCCTGCTTGCAGAAATGCCATGCTCGGAGCCCTGCGCAGGAAAAGACCTGCCATGGGTTAGTTGTTGATTGCTAAGGTGAAAAAGGAAAAGAAGTCAAACAACAGATGGAAGAGAGAAGAAATGAGTCTGCAAGATATGCAAGAAAAGAGCACCCATAGTCTTGCTCCTGAATTGTAGGTAAGTGACAACAGCAGCTTTCTGTGTCCCCTGAACTCAAGGTGGAAAAGAAAATGCACTGAGTCTTTTAATAAGAGCCATGCTGAGGAGGGGGTATTGGGTGCAGAGGCCACCTGAAAGCTTGAGGAGGTCAGAGTCAGGTCCAAACCAACGCCTGGCAACACGGTGTGGTCACGGCCCAGAACAAATGGAAATGCTCCGTGATAGTCTGTCCTAAGGGCTTGCATCCTGACCTGAGAAGTCTGGAAATGCACAATGGATGAACTCTTAAAATTTCCCCTAAGTCTCTCTCTCTGCTCTTTACTGCAGAGGAATTCAGTCCATTGGTTTAAAGTATTTGTGCTGGTCAAATATAAATAGAAACACTAGAGCAAAATCAC
This sequence comes from Porphyrio hochstetteri, assembly GCA_020800305.1. Classification (NCBI taxonomy): domain Eukaryota; kingdom Metazoa; phylum Chordata; class Aves; order Gruiformes; family Rallidae; genus Porphyrio; species Porphyrio hochstetteri. The sequence continues at coordinate 8,914,459 of CM036916.1, read as the reverse complement.
TGATGTTTGAGTCCAGATTTTACTGTGGTGCTGTTAAAATATTCCTACCGAAAAGCCAGGCTGATTCAAAGATTTACCATGACCCACTGTGGCCACCAATATCTTCCATTATCCCCTTTTAAAAAAACTGTAGAGATTGTAACACTGTTTCTTTTTCCATGCAGAGTAAATGAAAAGTCCATTTTGATTGTGTCTGCACTTTTTAGACCCTGAACAAGGGCTGAATAAACAGGAAATGAAGGTCGGGGGCAAGAAGTGACAGAGAAGAAAAGGTGAGCAGACAGGATGGTCAAAGATGCTGACAAATGGGACAGCACAGAGGGTCATCCTTTTGCATGTTAATATTTAAAATAGCCGTGATTTCACATAGGAGGAGGACAATGCTTGTGCTACCAGGGATGGGCTGAAAGGAAAACCTGAGCATCAGTTGCTTTTGCAAGGTATTTCCAAACCTGATGCTCAATGGCTTCCTATTAAATATGGAATATTTTGTATTAATTCTGCAGCCTGTGATGAGTGGGCGCCACGCCAACCATTTTGCATGGGGGCTGCCGAGCAGATGAGTGCTGAGCTGTATGGAAGATTTCATTTGTGTAAATGAGGAGGCCGTTATCACAGCACTAAAGGTCCTGTTTTTAAAAAAAAAAGCTTCCTGTGGTATTATGCACAAAACAACCTATTTATGCAGCATGAAAATATTTATGTGCTTCGCTCCAGCTTAAAAAAGGGAATTTGCAATAGATGAAGGACATGAGAAAGGATCGGAGTGAGAGATAAGGAGAGATTAGAAGAGGCAGATCATGAAGTACATGATATCCTGCAGCGGTATGTGGAGTAAACACCCCCCCCTTCTCTCTTTTTTTTTTAAGACCTGAGCCTTGAGGATGGTGTCTGGATCATTCATACGCTTCCTATAGACTTAATTTTCTGTAGGCAGGGTGCTGCATACAAAGATGCAGTTGCTGGAGGTGCAAGGATCTGCTGTGCTGAAGGCACTGATGATCTTTGCAACCAACTTTGTCCTTTCCAACCTCAATCGCTTGCCCTCATTACTGGGGTCATGCCCAGGGCTTGCCTTTGGGGAGGAGGATGCTGCAGGGCGCTGAGCTCCTCCACTGAAAGTGGCAAAGATGGGGGAAAAATCACCTGTGCAGGGGCTTGAAAGGGAATGGTATTAGTGGAGTGGTCTTGCTGGGGTGGTATCCTAACAGGGCAGAGCTCACCATGCTCACTGTTACACAGCTCAGACCCTCACTCCCTGGCCTTACACACAAGCAAGTTTCCCAAGCGGTTTTTGATAACTAAAAGCTTGGTTTGCTGAAGTGAGCAGTTCCTGCCAGGGGCTGAGTGGTTGTGCCTGTGTGCCTTTATTTGTCACTACCAAAACAGCTGTGGGTCACAGTGCTCTTCATCAGCTTTTGTAGGACCAGGCTGTGAGTACTATGTGGCTCCATGAACCCATCTTCCCCCTGCCTGCCTTCATGAGAAACTGCAGAAGAGCTGTCTGGGGCAGGGTCTGTTCCATGGTTGAGAGACCGGCCGGGTTATTGGGAGCACACACCATCAGCCTATGCAGCTGGTCCCTGCCATGCCAAGCAGCCAGGTGTACAGGCCCATTGGAAGGTCACTGCTCACAGGTATATATTTATGGGCTGGGAAAGACATTAGGAACAGGCTCTGAAGGCTTTAGCATGGCAGCAGCATGAGCCTGTGTTGTGCTGTGCAAGGTCCCAGGCAAGTGGCTTCTACACACCCCTGCTTGGTTTTTCAGTGTGCTTATCCAGACTGCAGCTCTGTCTCTTTGTGCAGAAAGGCAGCTTAGATGGCTAATTGTCCTGCAGCAGATCTGCTTGCACTAAGGCAGGTTGTTATTCCATAGTGCTCTCGACAAAGGCTGTGAGTAGAGCATGAAGATATTTAATTCCCATTCAGCATCATTCTTGCTGCAGATGTGGATGTACCAGCCCTGCTCCTCCATAGGACAGCCAGTGCTACCCCAGGTAGATCAAAGCAGTTTGTGTGTTGACAGATCGATGGGCTGGGGATGTGCCATGTCGGCTCCTTGAAGCCTTTGTGCAGTATTTGAGAAATTAGCTCTGCACTGCTTCAACCTCCCCATGCACCCCACCCCTCAGGTATCAGGCTCTCATTTGATCCTGTGCTCAAAGAACACAGGGTTTTGTTTTTAATTAATGTTGTGGAGAGGGGGAAGATGACCATTTGGTCTCTGTGGGAGCCTGACTTGGCTGCGGACTCTGGATGACATCTAAGACAAAGGCTCCTTGATGGGGTGGGGGAAGTCAAGGTCAGCTCCTGGCTTGTGACTGCACCTTGCAGCGTGACCAGGGACAGAGCACCCCCTGAAATAAAAGCACCTGGATCCATGTGGGAGCTGGGGCTGACCTCACACCCTATCTATCTGTAAAGCAATGAAAATCATAATGCCCCAATACTTACAGAGCTAATGAAAAACTTTCAAGCCCAAATACACACATAGAGTGATAGCCGTGAAAGACCCTAAATCATTTCTACCTCAGATGTCTGTGTCATCCTGTCCACTCCCCAGCTCTCGTTGTCACTGCAGTCGATGGCTGCTGAAAAGCCTTGTCCAATTCCTGCATGTGGTTCCCAACGCACAGGCCAGCAGCGCTGCTGTGAAGGAGCAAACGCTGCTGCTCATGTAAGCTGTCCTGTGTGTTGGCAGGGCTGTGAGTTTCAGAACAGAGTGATGTATTTCAGCTCTTGTGAAATTCCTGAATAACCAGCTCATCAAAAAATATCATGCAGAGTTCCCTTGTAGTCCTCTCCAACTTGCCACCTCTCCTGCCAATAGCTCTGTAGGGTGACCACAGCTTGGCATAGCCCATTAGCAGAGCTCTGCACAATCACTCATGAATAGAGCTGGCTGGGAGCTGCGATTTTCCTTCTTGAAGGAAAAAAGGAAAAAAAAAAAAAAAAAAAAAAAGATGATTTGCTGGGGCAGGAGGGATGTTTGGCTTGACATTTCAGGATGAAGTTTTCTCTACTCTCCCTCCAGCACTCTCTTTAGCTCACCCCTGCACCCCACCCTTTTTTCCCTCCCAACTTCATATTTTAGGTAACTACAAGAAAAGAAAAATTCCACTTTAAGTGGCAAAGTTATTGGATGCTGTTTTGATCTGCTGGTTATCTCTTCCCATCCCCAGGGCTGGGACTCAACTGACCCAACTCGATGGGCACCAACCCACCAGCACTTTCCCCAGCTGGGAGAAACTGCCCTGTTTATTCTTTGGCATTTCTTCAAGATATTTTCCCTGCTTGAGCAGCTCAGAAACCTGCTTTTCAGGCACCTGGGGGGGGCTGGTGACCGTGTCTCTGTGGCAAAGGTAGGTGCTGGATGGGTCTCGAGGTAAACCCAACTGGTGGTACCGCAGAGATGAGGAGCAGAGCAGCAAGAGTTGCTGGCCTACCTTCAGCTGCTCCTCTCCACCTTGGGTGACCTCCAGGCACAGCCCCCATGCTTTCCCCTTCCTTTCGGACACGTGTCTCTCAGTCACGGGTGCTCACTGCTTTGGCTGGAAAGAGCAGACTTCCTCGCCGTGTCCTCTAACCGCGCTCAGAGCTGAAACGGGGGAGGAGGCCGGGGAGGTTGCAGACGCTGTCCTTACAGCAGGCAGCAACTAATAAGTGGGGTGGAGGAAAGAGGTGTAAAAATCAATGGTTAGTGCATTAGGATTAAAGCTGTGGCATGAAAGCCTCATACAGGCAGGATTATTGTATTTTTTTTATGCCTGCGGTAGCCGCATTGACTGCGGCACTTGGTGTAGCGTTTGCGTGGTGCTTGCGTCGTTGTGCAAAGCCCGGTGTGCACCTGCGGGACACAACCTCATCCATCAGGGAGAGGAACCTCCAGCACACAGGCCCAGCACCTCCTGTCCCCTCCTTGGCTCTGCCCCGACCCAGCCGCGGCTGCCGCGCATTTGCTCTGTCCCTCTTTACTTGTGTCACCCTATCTCGCTCTGCTCGGTCTTTTGTCATTTCTTTTGTCACCATAGTGACAGGGAAAGAGTGATGATTGCGGGAGTAATTTCCCATATTAGCTAGCACTGGCCTTTCAGCCTAAATCAGCACTTCATTTTCCCGGCGCAGCAGCATTAACAAGCGGTGGCGGAGGGGCCCCCGCACATCGCGGTGCTGCCAGCACTGCTCCAGGACAGTCTGGGCAGGCACCAGGCCTTCAGGTCACCACATATCCCACCTCCACACACCAGGGATCCACACACCAGGGATCCACAAGGAAAAGGAGAAGAAAGAAAAAGAACAGAATTCCACTTTTGCTAAGGTGCATTTGTTGTGAGTTTCCTGGTCTGTGAACCCAGGAATTGGGGCACTTGTGTCTGTTCTGGGGCATGTGCGCATCTGCGGGGTGCATAAGTGCTCTCCAGAGGTAACTGCTTGGGCTGAGCCACACAGCAAGTTGGCAAAGACCCCTACATACACCCTCAGACTGCACCCCACTTGGCACGGCCTCTTGCAGCTCTGGCCCTTCCCAGGGAGCCCAAACCAGGGCTGGGACCAAACCTGGGCTCACACTGGGGCAGTACAAAATGCTGCTCTCTCCCAGGCTTTCTTAGCCCTTTAGTGCATCTCGGTGATGCACATAGGATACAGGCACACAAATACAGACTTAAAAATCAAGTTCATTAAGTACACAAATATGTTTAAATAACAAACCAGGTACTGAAAAGCAGAGAAAGGTCAGGAAATGTGAACTGAAAGCTGTTCTTCTGTTCTCTGCTCCAGCAGTGCCAGTCCCTGCCACCAAGGAGGATGTATTAAGAAGAGTCAACCTTCATTTCAGGCATGATGCCTTTTGTCCTCATATCACAACATTAACATTATCCCCACGTAATTTTGTGTATTTAATTTTACAATAGACTGTGCCAGTGAGCGCTGCCTGTAAATATTTGATCACCACCGTTCCTCTAGGATTATCTTATCAAGAGTAAAGATATTAAAATAGAAATCTTGTCATGTTACTGCCTTTATACTTCCAGCCTGAGAGTTGATTGACAGAAAATGAACTGCCTGAACTAGCTCTAAAGTGTCTTTTCACTCAGAGCTTTAATGCCAGAGGCTATAGAAAAAAAAAAAAAAAAAAGGTAGCTAGTCATCGGAAACTAATGCCTTGCTGTAGTTATGGAGCTTTTGTACTGAAGATTAAAAAATATGAATCTGCTAGGGGTATTTTTACAAGTGTAAAATGGTGTTGGTCTTTTTGTATCTTTTTGCCATCTCTAATGAGCCTTAAAAAGAGCCTTCTCTTTTCTTCCTGTACTTGAATATTAGATGCAGCCTCACCGCAGCTCAGAGACACAGGCTGAAGTTTTGCAAGAGTAAGCTCTTGACTTATCTAACCTACAAAATTTCTTTTTGGTGATAAAACGGATTGTGAGCCAGGACTGAATGTTCCTGCCTAGCTTGGAATATCAAACCACTATAGACAAGTCAAGGTTTCTATTTATGGCCAGTTAAAGACACACCGGTAATGCTATTTTAATGTTACAAAATTGCCCTGAAATTGTCATGTGTCTGAAGAGCACCATGCTGCAAATATATTGCCAGTCCTCGAGGGCTTGCTCAGCCTGTGCTCCAGCACAAATCAATGAGAGTTTTTACTGGAGTAAGGACCAAGCACCAATTCAGGAAAACACCTAAGCACCAGCAAACTTTAATCACAGGCTCGTGATTAAATCAATGAGGACAGAAGCTGACTGGGGCAAGGGGGTGGTAAGGGGTTTGGGACCCACATCCCTGCAGCACCTGCACCCACGTGGGCCGAGGGCCAGCAGTTCCCAACATCCCAAATAAATCTGGCTTTGTCCCAGCACGATCCTGGAGGGCAGGGACAGTGGTTACTGCACTGACCTGTCCCATCGCGATGACAAACTGGAGCCACTGGCATTAAATCACGCAAGGCTTTGAAGCCAGTAACAAAAGTGTTATTGTGGGATGACTGAGGTTGGAGTGGCCGGAGGAGACAGAGCAACCCGGAGCATTCTGCTTCAATCAGATCATTGCCCCTACTTTTCTCCCTCAACATGAACATTAATTGCATGAAATGGAAATAACTGGATGTTAAGCAACCTATTGTTGAGCTGACATGAAAGGGATTCTCCTGGGGGTGCACATTAACAGCAATGGGGGGGTCCTGTCCATGCCTTCCCTGGGCTCTGAATCGAGAAAAGCTTGTCCTAACATTTCACTTATGGGACAGGTCAAGAGCTGTGGCTTTGTTCAGCATGCTCAATATATCCAATTAAAATATACTGGCGTGTTCATCAGCTATTAACTGTCTTTGCAATAGCTGTAATTAAACAGATACTTACCTGTGAAAGGAAATCTTTGACGAAAAACTCTGACAGGGTGGTGGAGGGGAGCTGGAATTTCCCAGGTCTCGGATGTGAGCTTGCTTTGTATCTCCACATGGATCCCTCAACCACTGGCAGTTTTCCTTTCCTTGCTGCTGGAGGGAGGATGACTTCATGGCCCACTGGCAGACGCTGATTTCCATGTGGGTAGCATATGTCAGCAGAAGGTGAGGGGCTGGCCAGCTCCAGCTCCTGCTTGTCCCTTCCCTGGGCTTGCTGGGGGTGAGTTGAGCACCAGCAGTGCCAGATGCTTGGCTGCCCTGGGGGGATAAAACCAGCCTGGCAATTTTCTAAACCAGGCAATTCACTTGCAGAAATATCATTTACCAAGTTCCACTCAGAGCCTCAGGGGATAAGAAATGGAGAATGAGAGAGAGAGAGAGAGAGAGAGAGTGAGTCAGCTGCTCAGGAGTTTTTAGCAAATTCTGAGGCTTTAGAGGGTTTAGCAGCTGATGGCCTCCAATTCAATGGGCGGTAGAGTTAAAAGCCACGCACCCTGCTTTGAAAACTTCCTCCAAAGACCTGAAATGAAGAGCAACCCCAACAAGGCAAACTAGTGCAAAGCAGAGGCAGGAACTGAAGGAAGGAAAAAAAGTAATTACCTGAGCCAACTGTTCTAATTATATACACACAGCAGACAAATGGTGATAGCAATTGTTGGCACTCTTAAGACGGATAGCAGGGAAATGGAGATACAGTAGAAAATAACACATATTAGGGAATTACTATTCATTATGCTAAAGAAGGGGGTGGGTATTTACATTACTCAGAAATCAGGCATGCAGAGAGATGGGTGACAGCAAGGAGAAGCATAGCAAGAAAACCCAAAGCGTGATTGGGGTGGGTTTCTGTAGTAGCTGTGAACATGGGGGTGCTGAGCCAGGCGTGATGCCACCAGCACCACTGCTTTTCCCCAGTGATGGTTCAGGGCTGCACAGCACATGCTTTTCACAGACTCACAGAATGATGGGATTTGGAAGAAACCTCTGCAGCTCATCAAGGCCAGCCCCCAAGAGTGATGTTCCCATTGGACAGTTTAATCTCCTGTATGCACCTTCCTACATGCTTAAACACAGCATTTCCCCAGGAAGCTCTGGAGCACACAAAGCAGTTGTCCACTAATGGACAGCCCCAGCACTGCTCGATTGCATCACAGCTTTATGCAGCTGATGGCATCCAATGTGCATATCTCCTGTGTACTCACGGTCTTCCAGGTCCTTCCACTAAAATGTCCCAAAGATCCTTGGAAGTTTGTGCCATCCTCCTCACCAGGTACCATCAGCAAACACCCATGTTCCTCTGCTGAGGCGCTTAATGAAGATAGATATTGATCAAAGTAAGCTTCATCCCACTCCTTGAAAAACCTCTCCTCTCCTCATTACTAGGCCTATTAGCCAGTTCCCCACCCATTTCTTAGTTATTCAATTAATCCCCATCTTCTCCAGGACAGTTTACAATGTTAGGTATTCAGAGCATGAAGCCAGGGGAGTCACTGAAATCCCAGAGGAAGAGAAGTGCTGGATTTCCTTTATCTGCAAGGTCAGTTAGGGCTTTCATGTTAATCTGGCTGGGTAAATCATGTTGTGTTCACCCCATTTGCCTTCGTGTCTCTGAAAATGGTCTTTCTCTCAGAAAAATGTCACTGAGCTCTGAGTACTGGACCCTGTTCACTTAGCAAGCCCTTCTTGCAGCAAGCCCTGCTTCCTGGAGGCAGTCCCACCCCGAGCAGATACACTTGTTAAGCACCCACTTGTAGGTCTATGGGCCAAATCCTTCAAAACTGCAGGACACCGACTGCTCCCTTTCTGCTGTTGGCCACCCCAGCCTGCTCCTTAGGTACCTAACAAACCAAACAAATTATGCAAATACTTTAAAAAAAAAAAAAACCTAGTTGCAAATCCCTGCTGGGCACTCAGAAGCCATAAACCCCAACTCAAGGTGGGCTGTCAGGTTTGGGATTTCATTTCTGCACATTTTTCTTAACATCCAGGCCGTTTGCCTTTAGCCTATGCTCCAAAACTTTATGCTTGCCCACATGCTCCTACCCTGTGCTCCCAGCCCTCCAGTGTTCTCTCCTTGGTCTTTCTGTTGTCCTGTGGCTGTAGAAGTTACTGATTGGAGTAGTCTTTCCTAAGCATGCTCTCTGGCAACTCTCTCTTCAGCCTTCCTCTTCTCAATCTATTACATGCAGCTTGCCTTGTTGCCAGCTCTTTCTACTTCATGCTACTTAGATTCTTGGTGTCCTTTCTAAGAAGACATGTTTCATCCAGTTCTGCCTCCAGCTCCTTCCTAAAAGTTTTTTCCCCTTAAACTGAGAGGCCCTTTTCAGAGCTGAAGCAGTTGGCCTGTCCCCACCTGCTCGCCATGTGACGCTGCAGATGGTGGAGTTGCACAGCTCCTTGGGTGATCAAGTGCTTTATAAATTTCAAGCCAGAGATATATTAAAAAAAAAAAAAAAAGAAAAAAAGAACGGGGAGAAAAAAAAAAAAAGTCTTTCCAGGGAGCACAAAATCAACACAACAACTCCAGCTAACTGTATGCAGGCAGAAACGTCACCCTGCCTGAAGTCTGCACAGATGTTTGTGCCCAGCTAAATCGAGTTTTCCAGGTACTGCCCGCAGGCTCAGTCTCCTCCAGCAGCACTCACAACCCCCTGAGCCCCATAACCAGAAGGGAAGGGAACACTAAATCCCAAACCTCTCCTGGCATAAACCAGGCAGCAGATCATAAGCAAACCATCAGTAAGTATCTGTGCTATAAGCACACAACAGAGGGCTTCTAGCCAAATCCAGCAGCAGAGAAAAGCATCCCTTTCCACCTCTCTGTCCCCTCCAAAGCCCTAGCCATCACAACTGGCCCCGGAGCTGGGTCTGGGCACACACTGTCCTCCCATGCTCTGCAGCGACTCCTTGATTAGAGGAAAATTAACAGCTGCAAAACTCTGAGCCATGGGGCTGCGTGTGTGGTTTTAGGGGAGGCAATGCCCACACACCTCCGTGTCTCCCATAGGACAAGCTTCAGCAAGGTCCTTGTGTATCATGCCTAAACACAGACATGGAAACATTGGGGAAGGGGCAGAAATGTACATCCCATCCCTTCTGCAGAGTGGCTTGAAGGGACAGAGAAACAAGCACAAACCATCAGGCACAAGCTCAAACCAAGATGCTCTAGGCACCGAGACAGACGTTGTTGTACCGGGGTGGTTGAGAACAGCCCCCACATAGCCAGGGCTTCCCCAGACCTTCTGGGCTGGTGGTGTGGCCTCTGTGGGGCACAGCAGAGCTGGGCACCAGGGCCACAGACCTCCCAGCAAAACTCACACCTTAGCTAGAGGAAGGTATGGGAAGTTTGCACATATCTATATAGAGGACTTTCTCTATCTAAACCAGACATTATTATTTTAATGTTTAAAAGGGGTGTGTGTGTATATATATGTGTGTGTGTGTGTATAAATACACACATATAAATGCTGGCTGTATTTATAAAGACCTTTTAAAAGACCTTTATATATATTTAGACACATACATACACACATATAGATATAAAAAAGACATACATATACATTTACATACATATTTTTATGTATATATCTCAGAAATATAAGTTTATAAAGGTCTTTCAGAAGGCACATGTATATGGATGCACATGTATATAGGTAAATATGAATATATATGCACATAATACATAAAATTAATATAATGCATAGATATAACTACATATGCTATAAATATTAAATGTGTGCATATTATTATGCATGATATATGTACTGAGTATAATTATGTAGGAATAAATATATTTATGGTCTTCATTATGTATATTGTTATAATTTTATATATACATTTCGAATATATCTTTTTAAAGGTCTTTTAAAAGGTCTTTACATGTAAGTCTAATCCGTGCATATATATGCATAAAATACATATATATATACACACACACATATATTTTAATGTACACCTGTTTTTGCACATTAACGGATAAAAAAATAAATAAGTGAAACCACAGAAGTGAGATTGCAGCATTTCAATTGCAGCCCCTGGGTAGGCCTGAGGTGAGGTAATGGCTCAAATAATTTGGTGGCCTTGTAATGAAAACTCTTTTCTTCAACTGCTTCCATTTAAGCTGCCCTGTTTCGGGAATACTTGCTCACTGCCTGGCAGATACAGATGTGAAAAGATAAGAGATAACATCTTCTGATACAGGTGGGGTGGAAGGGTGTGTATGCACACACATGTACATGCATATGCACACACACACACACAGAGGAACTTAGATTGCTCTCTGGGACCATCAGACCAGCTCAGGCTGGGTCTCTGATCCCGGGCTGGCACTGACAGTGTAGGAACTCAGCAACCTGTCACCAAAGATTACCCCAGTTGTAGGCAAATAGGAATAATATTGCTCCCTGCAGCTCTGCAGAGTTTTATACATGAAAAGCATGTAAACAAAGTCAGGTGTAACTGGATAAAGCGCCGGCTCTGTGTGCACAACACACATGCCATCACCCTGGGAGAAGCCCTGGTACAGCAGGGGCTGGGAGCCAGCTCTGGGGTGTGATGGCAGGCAAGAGAAGTGTCTGGGATGCGGGAGGTATCCTCCTGCTCTGTGCCAGGAGACACCACCCGAGTACAGACACTCCGCTTGCACATTTTACTTTTAACTCCACTGGCTGCTGCTTTCAAGCCTGACAGGTGCCCTGAGACTTTTCCTTTCCTTTCCAGCCACCAGCCTGGCCAGAAGACACAGTGTCTGTCCAGCTCTCGTGCGCCCTGCTGCTGCCAGAGCCCCCTGCTCACACACGCAGCCCCAGCTGGAAAGGAGGAGCTGTCACACCGTGTCATTTCTCTCCTCCAGCAAGGGGGTCCTGTTGAAAGAAGTGAGGAAATCTCATCGAAACCCAGCCAGAGGCTGACAAGCAAACTGACACTTAACCAAAAAAAAAAAATAGGTGAGGTGGAAAGAAAAGCCTGTGTGGGTTGGTTAGTGTCTGGCTATGCTTACAAATCTTTTGGGGGAGCCTTTCTGGCTCCCCAACATAAAAGCACTTCCAGACACATTCCTAAAATGCCAGGAAATGTATTATCCCCACTTTCCCCAGCTTCTCTCTCTTGTTAGCCGCTCTCCCAGAGCTGCCCATGCCCAGGAGAGCGGCAGTGTTGAGGGAAGCATGTCACCATCTGCAGCTCCAACAGCAGGAGGAGGACAGCAGGCAAGGGTTAAGTGACAGCTTATTTACAAGTGATGAGGACATGCAGAAGCCTGGAAGATTTTTTTTTTTTTTTTTCTCCAGTTTTCATTGGGTGACAGACACTTTACAGGCAGTTCTGCTGTCCCCAGGAACGTCAGTGTGAAGTGGAGGACTGGTGGCATTTACAGACTGAAGTTTCTCCTTGTACCCAATGACAGAATAAAGGGGGAAAAAGAAAAAAAAAAAACCAAAACCTAAGCAAAAATCCAAACACATGAATGTTTTCAACCACCAGCGCCTCCAGCCTGTTTTTATGCCAGCTCTAACTCTGTCTGGTTAGACTCACTGTGCTGCTGCAGCAAGAGGCATTTTGAGCTGCTGGTGGACAACGCCGTGTTCTACTCAAACAATTTCTCACTCGTTTAATTATATCCTGCACTTACAGTTTTACAGAGAACAGATGTGAGAGCTTACCTTGGGACAGATACATTATGTATACAGCATTAACTTCACACCCATACAGCCCCCATTTTAATTACACAGGCAGTGGGGGACCCAGGATAGTTTGCTGGCAGAGCAGTTGGTTTCATTAGCAATTCCCAAGACCTCAGCTGTCTGCAAGCATCCTCACCCACGCAGGCAGAGCAGCACTGGAGAACCTCTCCATGGAAGGATGAGCCACCCACTGCCTGACCTCTGGGCTGCCATTGCAGCCCCTCCGCCCAAAATCACCAAAAGACCAACTTCTGGTGCTCACCTATGGATTTGTACAAGCTCCAGCCTGAGATTCACCTTCAACAAGTATTTTGGAGAAAAGCCTTAATGTGACATGAAATGTGAGGCCAAAGGATATTGAAAGACAACTCGGACGCACAGCGCTGTAGTAGTTTGTCTGATCTCTGACCCCTGTCAGGGAAACATCAGTATGACAGGTCCCCACAGGCTGCATCTCTCTGCTAATAAAAGCCTTTTAGCAACACTGAGAGAAGAGGTTTGATCATAGCCTCTTGCTGGATTTAATAGGTGGCGAAGCCCAAGCTAGCATTTGGTTTTGTCATTCCATTTGACACATCTCCTCTTTGTACCAAAATAAGCAATGCCCTTTCATTTCCTCAGCTTCACAGAACTCCAGAAATTCCTCCAAATTTTAACAGAGCTGAAACCAGACTAAAATTTTACTTGTGCCACCATAAAGCAGAGGAAACCGCTCTAAAAGCACACTATTTTCTCCGTCAAGCCCACTGTGTCAAAACCAGGCAAGGAGAGAGTTTCTGCACTTGTTCCTTCGCCCGGTGAACAGAAAGAAGGGTTGGTTTTTCCCTTTACATCTTTGGCAGGAGGCAAACAGGTGCATTGAACCCTTTCCCCACAGCCACCTTTCCTTAGCTGGACTACCCCTCTCCCCATCCATGGCACAACCACACAGTCCTCTGGTTCAAAAATCATCCATATACATATGTCAGGTGAAATTAAAATTGTGCCTATGAGTTATTCTAGGACACAAGCTAGCACCAGCTACATTAAATCCCATTAATTAATATTTAATTCATTATTTGCCTTGCCCACAAACAGTGATACTGTGGAGCGCAGAGACAATTATTTGCTGGGATGCTTCAAGACATTATAACTCTGAGAGTTACAAAAGCTGCATATTTGTTAAAAACAGTATGACAAATCTGTCGCTGTTAGAGCCGCTCTACCAAGACTAGAAAAATCCTGAATAAACTGCAATAGGTCAACAATTTGCCAGAAATATCAGCTGAATCAGGAGACTGTGGTTTCATCTCACTGGAACATTACTTATTATGTGCACAAAGAGCCCTACCTCAGCAGAACGCTGCGCATTACTTACCGAAGGGCCAGCAAGGCATGGCTCATGTTTCGCTAACTTCCACTCATTCAAGTTTAATTCTTTCCTTAGTTATTTCTGATCTGCTTGCTGACCTGGTAAGGAAGGGCACACGGTGGGACAGGCGAACTGCGTCTTGTAGCACAGAAGACCTTTGCAATGGCATCTGATGAAGCACGGCAGAGGGCAAAACTCAGCTGAAGTGGCCAGCTCTCAGCAAACATGGTGCTCACTGCTCATCCCCCACTTGGAGGTGATGCAGGAAGTATGAGAGCACATTTCTGTTTGTTTCTGCTTGTTGGGAAAACACTCTTCCAGCCAGCGCTTCTTTGGGGGCTGCACAGTGGTGATGTCCTTCCCACACACTTACCCCCATGGCTGGCAAGGACAAGGGGGATACACAGGGCTGGGTGGTTGGAGGTGGTGAGGATCCAGGGCTGCTTCATTCCCACAGAATCTAGCACTGCTTGATCCACACATATAAATTGGTCAACCAGACTGGTGAATAACAACTCACCAGCTCGTCACCATGTGCTCACCATATCTATGCCTCTTGAAGAGACAGCAATGGCTTTTTTTCTCCATCCATACTGGAATGACTGCTGATGACATTTATCCAGGGGGTGATGACTTTCTTAGTAGCCTTAGAGACCTGGGAGGTGATGCTTCCAAACAAAAGCCTTGGTGGCCTTTTGAAAAATTCATCTCTCTGTTTCCCTGCTGAAAGTGGAAGAGGGGAAAAAAAAAATATATCCTTTTACTGAAGTTGTTATGCAATGAGTCATTTGCTGCCTCACAGGAGATGGGCCAGTGTCCCTCTCTGCGCCGCAGTGATTTGACTAATTACTTCTATCTGCTCCAGCAGAAAAGCAGTCTCCTCCAGCTTTTCTGCTGTCTGGGTCCTGTCTGTCAGCAGCAGAGAGGTGGGTAGCGATGGGAAACAACGTCCTTCTGGTTGGAGCTGTGGCATTTTGCCTGTTCCTTACTCCTGCTGGGTGGCAGGTCCCAAAACGAAGAGCTCCCACTCAGTGAAAAGCCGAAGTCTGACAAGCTGGGACTGGGTAGGCTGGACATTTTGGGGCTGGCGTGTGGGCATTCACATCATCTCAGCATGGCACAGTTGCCCATTTTCCACAAGCCCTGTGTCTCTGCATGCCTCTTGGCTGCATGACTGCTGGGGTGACAGGTCCTGTGGGGACAAGGAGGCTGCGTGGCACAGCCCATTGCAGCACTTGCAGTGATTAAAGCCTCCCTGGGAATTAAGCACGGTGCAGACGGCTGGTTAGACTCAGCTGTCAGGCTTCAAGGGAAACCACAGTGAGTTTTAAGGTGGTATTGCCTTTCGGCTCGAGGCTGATGTGGTCTTGAGAATTTGGGAACTGAACTGCCATAGGTCTCACTCAAATGTGTCTCCTGGCGTGGCTGGGCAGAGGGCGAGGACGGAGCAGGAGCCGTGTGGGGCTTCTTCCAGCACTTGTGAAATGCTGCTGTCTCCTCTGAGCTGCTGCACAGGGCCCGGGACTTCCACAACTGTTAATTATAGGCAAACGTTATTAAAGTAAATTAGAAGGAAAAGGCAGCTGCTTATGCAAACTGATTATATTTTTACACTTGTTTAAAATCACAACTGTGATTTTTAATTATAGTGGATCAAAGAAAATAACCACATTAATCCAACGTAATCACGTGTGAGCTGATTTGATAACAACATTGTATTTAATTGGCAGTAAGCTCAGGCAACGTTAAATACAAATGAAAAGCACTGACACATTCTGAAGACTAATTAATATGACAGACTAGTAGCAAATGCATTGTTTATTACTACTATTTTCCAGTAGCTGGTTCAACACCATTTTGTTACCGTGATCCCTAGCGCTGCGTCCATCAATGCATGATATTTAAAATGAAAATTGAACATGATTTATTTTAAGGAGGAACAAAGGAGTTCAAAGATAATTAAATTATGCATTTCAAATACCAAGCTGCAGATAAAGAGCTTTAAAATACAGGATTTTTCTCTTTCCAACCATAAGTCCCCTTGATATGTGCACATAATTCACATTAATGTGCTACATTGGTGACGGAAAACACTTCTTCTCCCTGCACATTTTAATGCAGTTAACAAGTGGTGAATTTTTCAGGGTCTGACACAACTCTCCGTGAAGTAAACACAGAGATTACCCTCAGGACCCTGCCAGAGCCCAGCAAGCCATTGGAAGAATTTCCTTTGGCTTTGTTGGGCTCTCAATCATATTTTAAGCTTTACAGATCAGGGACAGTTATCTTTTTTTTTTTTTTAATCCTTAGAAAGTACCTAGCAGAAATGAAGAACATTCATTCACGTAAAGTCTTTTAAATACAGTGTCCTGAAAGTTTGCTAAAGCTTTTCAGTGAGTGGCACACATTAGAATTCTCCTACCTGACTGCACTACCTTCCACAGTTGGTTACGGACTGTAATGGTACATATTTGTCACACCTTGTTACAGCCTTGGTCAATAGAATAATGGAATAATCAATCATCTATATTTTAGTGGGAGACATAATAAATACAGTGCATAATAGTCAATCAGGTCTTCACCAAGGAAAAGTTGAACAATTACGGTGGTTGTCAATGGTAAACTGCCTATGATAAGTATGCAAACATTGACCCCAAGTGTTGCACTGAGAACATGGAAATTAAAATCATCTATCTTACTTGATTCAAAGCCTCCCAGATAACAAGGATGATATTTAAGGAAAACCTTGGCTGGACCCAGATTGCTTCTTTATGTTAGATTAAAATGAAATTAAGTCAAAATTTAGAAAATACTGGTTTAATTAAAGATACTTCACTGGCTCATAAATTATACATTCTCCATCCTGTTGCAAAGTGTAAGTTTGATATTAGGTGTCAGAGCTGTAGAGGATTCCTAAAGGTTAGAGATTCACATTTATGTGCCATATAAAGCAGACTTCTGGAAGCGAATGACTAATTATTGAAGTTCCCAAATTGCTACCACCGCCTGCTCAGCAAGGGCAGTCTCCCTGATTTCAGCAAAAGCAGTGTTTTCTTCAGCAGCTCAGTCCAAATATGCAAAGTAAGAAGGCCAAAAGAGACCTTGGCCAAAAGCAGACATTGGCATGGAATCAAGCATGAAAATATTAATAGATAATCATCCAGAAACTAATTATGAAATGTAAAAAGTCCAGCTATCTTACACAGGCCACTGCAAGGAAGAGTGTTTCAGTTTCATTAGCACGGCAGCAGAAGGAGAATCCATGCAAAGTAGTTTTCTGAACTTCCTAATGCTCTTACCCATGTACATCTGTTAGCTAAAGCCACAGTCATTTCACTTAGGAGGGTAAAAAGAAATTAACAGTGAAGGTGATAACTCACTGAAACATGCTGTAGATACAAATAAGAAAAAACCAGAAACAAACACAGACAGATTGGGACCAATGCCTCCCTGGAAATACCCTGGAGCCCAGTGCATATTATTGGGTCATCTCTTTGGAAAACAGGCCAAAATGAAATGGCTGGTGGTATGTAGCAGGCCAGGCTGGCAGATTGGTGACTTCTTTTGAACTCAAAACTTCTTCTTAAAATACACCTGGACCAAAAAAATTTACAAAGAAATTTAGTGGGACTTAGGCAGACTTAGGTTTTAAACATGTCCTGGTGACATCTCCACACCAGCAATAGGTTGGTCCCAGCACACACAGCCATGGCAGTCATTCCCTTCCTAACCCCAAGGCCAGGTTACAAAAAGCATCCTTATCCGGGTGGGATTTAATAAGGCCACATTTAACATGCAACCAGTTCTCCTGTCACACTGGCTTTGCCCTCCCCATATCCACCGTGACACGCAGGGGGAAGCAGCCCTACCCACCATCAGTGCTTACACTCATGCCTGCTGAATCGACTGCCGCTCTCCAAAAGCAGCCATTGCAAACCAAAAGGAGCCTGACAAACGGTCCCTGTGAGGCTTAGAGCACACATGCTGATCATCAGCTTGCTCCCAGTAACACTAGCAGCTCCAATCAAGGTGCCTCCAACACAGACTTATTAGTGCTTGGCACTGAGACCATGGGTAACAGATGCCCATCAGTGCTGAGGAAGACTGCTGAAGATGAAGACGGGGAGAGGTAAACTCCCTGGCTCCAGGGAATCTGGAGGAGAACTGCAAACGTTATTGATTTGCAGCATTGCTGAGAGGCTCCCTTGCTGCTAGGCAGCGCTGGCACTCACTTAGATGCCGTCCTCCATCCAAAGTGTGTCTGTGATTGCCTGAACCAGTGTGACAGACACACATCAGTGCATCCTGGAATGGTTAGAAAAGCGCCTCATATATTGACCCAGCCATTAGCAGGGCACTGAGGGGCAGCACAGGGAGCAAAGCCCTCTGGCACAGCTCTCGTCTCCATCATGCCACATTTTGGACAGCTTTGCAGAACCACACAAAAAAAACCAAAACAAAAAAAAACCAAAAAACCCTTTCTGAAATGGTTTAGAAACCCTGAAGCTGATTATTCCCATAAGCCACAATGAGAAAAGCTCTGATATCATCAGAAGGGGTGCAAGACACCATCACATGAGGGAGGGAAATGGGAAGGATGTGAACTCTATTTAAGCAATCCCACGGTAAAACAGCTTGCAACCAGCGCACAACGTACTGTCAGCTCTCTCTGAGCGGCTCCTTTGATTGCACTGCTCTGTGAAGGAGCACTTGTCACTTTTTATTGAAGGAGAGGGGAAGAAAGCAAGGCAGCCTGTTGCCAGGAGAAAAGATGCCACTCACTTTAAGTTAAAATACAGACAGCTGCAATGCCCTGGCTGCTGGTGATCGAGGACTAGCAAAAGTGTGAAGAAGTATCAATGCAGGGCAAGAAAAAGAAAACAGCAAGAGACCAGAGTGAGAGTGGGGAGGGACAGTGCCCCAAACTCCCTGCTTGTAGCTGGTAGTGCCTGAAATGCCTGAGCGGGCAGGAGGAGAACACAGCAGCGATGTGCCCTTCAAAAGCTGGCAGCTCCCCATCAGGCTGAGTCAGGATGCTGCTTCCACGGCCCTTGTATCCAAACAGCCATGGGATGCCTGGCTTAGGATAAAAGGCAGACTCAGGGTGACCCACTGCAGAGGAGAGGTTTAAGTCCTCTAATAATAAAAGGGCAATTGGTAGTTTGGCACTGTCTTACTGTGGGCTGGATACTCCTTACAGCAAGTTCTCCTCGGCACACGATGAGCTCTAATTGAAATGGAGAAAAGCCACAGCACAGCACAGCCTGTCCCACAACCTCTGCCTCCCCATCATCAAGCACGGAGTCATTCAGTGAAATCCACCTTGGAGAGCTGGAAATCCCTAGCTCCAGAGCAAGAATATTAAAGCACCATGATCGTATCTCTGTAACCCAGCCAGCAGAGGAAAACAACCTGGGGAAGGCACAAAGGCTCAAGTAACACAAGTGTCTCTCCCCCTCCTTGGTTTGTCAGGATTGTGGTTGTTCAAGATCACAATCAGCAAACAGAAAACGCTGCACAAAAAGGCTCAGGCAGAGAAAACCAATTCCCCTCTGCTTCTGGTGCTTCTGCTAAGAGTTACTTTGGCATATTGAAAGGCACCAGAGATGACAGTAGTAACCGAAAAGATGGAGGGAATGACTCTGCAGATGGGGAAGACAAAAATGCAAGGCACTATTACAGTATCCCAATTACCACGAGGCAAAGTGTTTCCCACTGAAGCTGGGAAAGATGATATTTAACAGCTCTATCCAGCAGACTAACCAATTTGCTTCTATGGTTTTGTTGCTCATAGCAAAGCAGAAAATATTTATAGCTATTGTTTCCCTAAATTCAGCTTCACCCCTGCCAGATTTGTCCACAAAACCTGTGCAATTTCTGGCAAGACTCTTTGGCATCACTCCCCCATGCACACTTTGCAAGGTCTATTGCATTTCCCAGTCCCAGCACACACCTGCAGTGTCCACAAGGCTCCAACCCCTTGTCCCAGTTACTGGATTTTGAGGATCATAGCCCTCTGTGCAAGCCTAGGAATCACAAATGGTGTATCTGTCCTGAACTGATGATGGATAAAGTCGCTAAAATCACTTATCCACTTGCTTTAATGGCATTACAGCATGATTAACTTTGTGCTGCAGAGGGTGGATAAGTGGAGGTCTGATTTTTCAGTTGGTTCTAGTTGTCATCAGTCTGCTAGATTTCCTAATGGATGTTGCATACGCTCATGCTGTATTTTTCCTTTAATATGAGCACAGGGGCTCACTCACAGATTCCACAATTCTGCTGCTAATATCACTCTGTGTCTCATGGCAGCACATAGCCATCCATCCCGGCAGCGGAGAGCAATCACGCTAAGAAATTACACGTACATTTGGCAACAGGCAATACCAATGTCACCTTCTAAACAGGCAACCAAGGGATGCAGGAGTAAACAGAGGAACAGCCTTTCCCCTGAAAGCAGAGGAAGGCAGTGAGTCCAAGTCCTGCAATATTGAGCTATCATCTGGACCTGGCTGCATTTCCCTGAGACTCGCTTCCCTTCATCTCAGCCTCTAGTGGATAGGTGACATATGGATGTCTTCATGCTCCTGGCCGCCTTGCCAGAGGTCACAGTCCTTTTCTTTTCCCCTGGTAAGTTGGGGGTGGTTCCTGGAAGCATCGTGGACTCTTCCCTTTCTATCTGCCTCTTGAACTCATTAGCTGTCTGCTGCGCACTGACTTTGTGTGGAAGGGCTTCAAGAGCAACCCTGCTGGCTTCAAAACCAGAGGAGATTTTCCTCCAGTAAAACCCCCATTGCTGTGCAGTGCTACATTGTGCCTCAGGCACTAATCCCCCACCAGCACAGGGCTGCTTGGATGTGGCTCTCAGGCACCAGGCATGGAGCGCTGAGGAGTGTAGGGAGCCCTTTGGCCCATTCACCCTGGGGATGCCAACACAACCGCAGAGGAGGCAAACAAACACAGCACGGGAGCGTTGCCACAGTCTGCAGGGACAGGCCAGCACCCACCAGCTGCCCCTGGGGACACACAGAGCCATCGCTGTCCCATGGCAAGGTGCCTGGGGTACCCACAGGGCGTGCATCATCCGCAGGGCAGACCTGAGCTGCGATGGCATCTCTGCTGTGTGAAGACATGAAAAGGCTTCTTTTGCTGTGTCTTTTTTTCTTTTGTTTTTGAGAGAGAAGGCTGCAGATCTTGTCTGTCCCAGGAAATATGTTATAAAGCTGCAATTTGTCTATCTTGGCTCTCTCACCCTAGCATTGACCCTAAAGATGAACTCCCATGAATAAGTCTAATCCTGTTTTTCATGTTTCCCCAGGTTAATGAATATTTATGAATTGTTTCTCCAGAGCCAAAGCATGGCCCTTACAACTGGCCATGATAGTTCAATTTGTTTTCTTGCCAGTTCTTGGAATTGTTTTTTTTGTTGTTCTTTTTCTTCTTTTTGAAACTTGGGGGGAGGAGGGGGGGAAGTCTCATTCCCAGTTGGTTCTTATCAAAGTATGTGGGGTGGTTTTTTGTTTGTTTGTTTGTTTTTAAACTCAGCTGGTGCTTGGAGACTTTCCAATCGGCTTGAATGATTAATGTGGTGCCACTGACTTGTTTTGTGTTTGTATTAAAAAAAAAGGCAAAAAACCCCTCACAATTCATATTTTCCAAAGAGCCAGTTAGGTATCTCTGATTGACCACGCCATGTACGTTTTAAATTGTTCTTTGTGTGCACAAAACGTATAGCAAAAAGGAAGCATTTTCACAGAGATGAATGGAACATTCAAGGTTAGAGACACAGGCAAAAAAGAAAAAATACCACCTCTCAGCAAGCTGTGTATTAGACTATAATCATTACAAAGCCAGGTCTTAACATCCTACATTCATTTAAAGGAGAAGATTTGTTCTTTTGCCTACTATTTATTTAGCTAGTCTAAATTCAGTTTGAATAGCAAAACAGCCTTCCTAGTTTAGCTGCATTACCAAGTCAAGGTCATTCCCCTCAGAGAAAGATCAAGATCCTCTATAAGGAAAGAAGGAAAAAAAAAAAAAAAGAAAGAAATTACTCTCCCCCCGATTGATCTACTGAACATCATTAGCAAAGGGTAAGAGATACCTAAACATGCTCTGTGATCCATTGACTTACACAGGTGCTTTTTGAGTGTGAAACAGAAGGAAGTTATGCCATTATCCCATGGAAAATAATGTTCCTTTAGTGGTATTTGGAACTAAAATAGAGTTGTGAAAGGGGGAGGATCCTGAAGGACTCTTACAAGCTGTGCATTTGTGAGTCAATAAAGTGGTAAAGAAATACAGCTCTATTGATTTGCATTATGTGCTGCTTCCCAGGTGAGAGTTCGGCCTTTTATGTTTTCCATCCACTATTTTAATAATTTCTCTAGAATTTTGATAGCACTTAATAGCACATTTTTATTTAGAAATAATAACTGTTTGTGCTTAAACTCGTTAGGCTAAGGCATGCCATTGTAATCCTATCACGCAGAGACTGCCTGGCGAAGCATGCAGGAGCTACGTCCAGCCAGCACAACTTTCACACCAGCCAAAATATATTGCACTCTAAAACCCCAAACAACACAAAATATCGCATTCATTTTTGCTATTTTATCCTTTTGTCAGAGGGGGAAAAAAAAAAGTCCCTTCAAAGCCTGAGAGGGAAGGGTAGCCTTCCCCAGATTTCTTTGCTGCAAGAAGAGAGACCATGACCAGACACCCAGGAAATTGTTCCAAGGGTTAAAATCACTCAGTGTATTAAGGGGGGTTCCTCTGCATGCTCAGTACTACCCAGGGTGGGGAGTTGGGCAAGAGGGCTCAGCTGCAGCAGCATGGCCAGGGGATGCTGCTCCCCATCGCCTGGCACTGCAGGCTGTGCAGGGCACGAGACGCTTCTCTGATGGATTTGAGCAAAACCGATTACAGCTGAACCCCACCGAGGTCAGTGCCCCCGCGCTTCGGCTTGGGCAGCACCGCGAGCAAGCGCCGGCCAGCAGCGCCTTGTGAGGATGCCTGGAAATGGTCTGGGAGGGCTCAGTTACTTTTCAGTTCCAGTTCCTTTTTTATCCACTGGAAGTTTAATCACTGATCTCTGTGACAATACCTTTTTTATCCACAGTAAGCTCAAAAATCCAGGGGGCTCAGCACCTTCCATAGAGCGAAGGTGCTCTTGCTGCCTCCACCATGCCCAAGGGTAAACAGCGCTGGCACCACTGGCCCCACGGGTGTTGGTGGGGCAGGGGATGGCTCTTGAGGCTGCTCAAGGATTTGAAAATGTGCACAGCTCACACTTGCACATTTGAGAGACTGCAGAGGCTAATACCAGCGTCCTGAGACTGCACTGCCGAGGCAAAACAGGGCTAAATCAGTCTCTGTCTCCCTGCTGGCCACTGCCCAGGCCAAGGAGAGCACAGCCCCATTATAGTCTGTAATTAAAGAGAAAATAAAATGCTAATGATAAAAACCTCCTTTCTTTTTCCTGTCTCCTTTGCCAGTTCACACGAATGACCGATACCCTATGTCAGAGGGGTGCTGCTCCCCACACTCACATTCTCCCCACTGGTAAAGATGGTTCTGGGCTCACATGGCCCTTGCCCAGGGCTGGAGGAGGTGCCCAGAGGGGAGCGATACTAACCAGAACCCAAACCTTAATGAACCATTAAAGAAAAGCATTGCAGAAAGCCCCACGAGATCCCTGCCTGCTCCTCCAGCACACACATCAGGCAGCTCCAGCAGCACATTTGCTGGTTATCATTGCTGTAAATCAAAGCAGAATTAGCATAATTGTTCAGGTCTGGGGTTTGTTTTTACTGAGGTCATAAACAAGCTGATGACACTGGGGGTTTTTTACACCACATTGTAATTGTGCTGGCAGCCTAATTTCCAACACCCTGCTCACCTATGCTCGGTTGCAATAGTGTTAACAGCAACTTTCTTCGAAAGAAAGGCAATTGTTCCAGGAACACATCTGAATTCAGCGATATTTCTGTCAATCCAGTGGGCTGTCTTTACTTCTGCCTTCCTTAGGAGACAATCATTGCCTGCTGGGACTTTATGCATAGATTGCTAACTTGCTGTGCATACACTGATGCAAAGAATGAGCTTTGTAATTTAAATAACAGACTGTGGAATTGATGACAGACACAAACACGGTCATTCACCCAGCTGCAGAGAAATGCAGCTAAGGCTCCAGCAGGAAGGTGGAGGAAACATACTGCTTTTTCAAGGACCAGAAACACAGCCTGCAGCCGTGGCTATCACACACAGAACACTGTATTTATGCATGCAGAATAAAGCTGAATGTAGCAAACCCCAATCCACAAAGGGCTTCCACGGTATTCTGCTCTGAGCAGAGAAGCCTTCAACCATTTGCTTACCGGACTGGATCTTCAGTCCAACTCTGCTGCAAGGTGGAGATGTTCCTTCTTGCAAGTAGATTGGGGAACTGAAGTAGATTGTAGAGGCTCTGTGGTCCCTGGGAAGGGCAGTTGGGGAAGACCCATCAGCTCAAAGACCGCAGCACCTCTTTGCTAGGCAGGATCATACCCAGCAACACTGCCCGCAGCAGCAAAGCAGAGAGACAAGGGGCTCCCTCAGCCTCCAAATCAGGCTTTTTGCCTCTGAAGACTCTGTGACTTACCCTCAGGCTGGTGGTGTGTCCCACAGCTGCCTCAGTGCCTGCACAAGCACCCAAAGTTGGACCAGTGCACTGGGAGCACTGCCAAGAAACAACCCCTGGGCCAGAGGGTCACACTGCATGAGGAGCTCTGAGTGACCCCATTAGCAGACAGAGAGCCAGGGAGGACGCTTCTGAGGGTGGCCAGGGCTCAGAGGTAAATGAGGAGATGGGGTAGGTGAATGCAGGTGAGCCGAAGCTGGGTAGAGCCACAGAGTAGTGCAACAGAGCTGGTCCCGGTGAGGAGTCAACTTGCAGAGCAAGACAAGGGCACTGCGGATAAAAATATGACAGCAAGAGTGCAGAAAATGATTGTAAATACCTGTTCAGGTAAAATAAGCCTCCTTAATCTGGTGTGTCTCATTTGCATAACAACAAAGGCTTTTATTTTTTATTTTGAGGGTGATAAATACATTTTCTTTTTGAAAAGAAACAAAGACTCTGACAAGGCCTTTAATCATCAAATCAGGATAAACAACATTATAATACATTAGACTTGGAAATGATAAACTGTTATTATTCACCAACTAATTAAATTAGTACTGACAGCTTTCAAAGAGTAGGAGAAAAAGGCAAAATATATCCCTTGCTTTCAGGGATGACTTTTCCTAGACGAAGTGAAGACAGATAAACTGTAATCAATTGGGACTGAGGATCCATGCAGGAAACACCTGCACCTAAAACACAACCTCTTCCTGACACTTGCCAGGAAGCCCATTTTACAAGTGGGAGCTGAGCCTGGTCAGCTGTGAGCAATAAGCAGTAAGTTAAAGTCAAGTCCCCCTTAAAATTAAATACAAGAATGCACTAGAAAAGACTAATTACAGCCCCTGTGCCACTGAGCAAGAGTTACCGGTCTTCTGGCAGTTAGCTTGAGTTTCATTGTTTGGGAAGATGAAAGCTTTCACTAGGCTGGGGAAAGGCATACAAACAATTCATAAACAGGAGTGAGACAAACTGTGTTTATTCATGAGTAGCATTAGCAGCCTTTTGAGTGTTCTTATAATAATTTAGGGCTGCTGTACAACACACTGGTCCAAACCTGATTCCAATAGCAGCAACAAAGCAAATCGTCTGCTGGCTTTGGTAGGACCTGGAGAGACCCTGCACAAGCACTGAAGACTGCACCCAGCATGATATTCCAGCTGTATATTTCCAAATGAACGAGGGATAAATGTGGCGTAAGCCCCCAGACCACCACTATGCATGGCTACATTCCCATCCCAGGAAACAATAGCAATTGTGGAAACAGAAATCCCAGCCCAGACTCTTGTCATATACAACACTTGTCAACTTGTCAAGATGCTGCTTTCTATAAATGAGCTTAATTTACATGTTAATAACACCAAAAAACATAGTGTGGGGAGGAGACCGAGGAGGAAGTAGGGAAGACTGAAACTGAAACATCCATTTGAAATCTTGTCAGAACTGGAAATTTTGAAATCTTACAATAGGCTTAAAATAAAATCCATCCATTAACTTCACTTGTATTTGACAACAGGACCTTCTAGTTATGCATCAGCTTTTCATCTTCTGGAGACTTTTGCAGGTGGCCACATTTTGCTTATTACAAACTTTGTCTGTTGTGGATTTGCTTTTTCCACCACCAAAGTCCCACCTGTGCTCACAAAAGCGAAGCATGCTATAGAGTCAGCGCTTCACCCTGCCAGGAACCCACAGCACGACACGCAGCGAGCCAGCCCGCAGCCTTGCCAGGATTTGCAGGGGACACGCTTGCTTCCCAGCATGGAGGAAGTGACTGGTTGTGATTAGAAAGATGGTGTCTAAATGCACTGGGGAGAAAAGAAGCAAAAGCAGAAATGCTGCTCTTCTAGCTGTGGGAACTGGGGACCAAGAAAGCATCACTGCCATCCCACTCAGGTCAGAAGGGCTGGAGGGAAGCGTGTTGGGAAGATTAGGTGCCACAAACTGAAAAGAAACTCTGGGCTGAACACTGCCAGCCTCACGTAGGTCTTTCCAGCTCCCATGGATGGAGATGGGTTGCCCTTAGGCCAGTTGGGTCATGTCAATCCTCCAGTGATAGACAAATCCTGCAGTGACACAGCTGCTCATGGACACACTGACAGCTCCGGATCAGAGTATTCCCACCCCTACTGCAACTACCACTTTACTCTTCACCACCGCTTCTACCTCAGCATAAGAACACGACAGTCTCCCGGCCTCCCCAGCTACCCTTCTCCTCTCACAGCACAGATCTGGGATTTTCAGTCTGTTCTTTTTATCACCTTCTGCTTTCAGATGCTGACCTCTCCCTTCCTTGAAAACTCCGATTCACTGGTTGTGTGCAAGCACGTTCCCAAGATAACTGGGCTTGGGGTGAATATATGCTGAGAACTGGATGGAATGAAGCCAGCCAGCCATGTGTGTTTATCTGTGAGGAAGGCTGGTGAAGGAGGGAATCACATTGCTACTATCCATTCAGCACCAAAAGCTAAAAAATGGAAAAAGAGTTTGCTCTGTAAATGGCAGCAGCCAACGAGCTCATCCATCCCTCACTGTTGCAAGTCCCTTTGCTTTAGCTGCCCATCCATAGCACAACAAAATCAGTGAAGCTTGCAGGATCAAGCCAACAAGTCAGCTTAGGAGACAACAGAAAACAGTATTTTTTTTGTATTTAATTACTTTGTCATAATGGCCTGTGTCATCTAATTCAATGTTTGTGTTTGCCACAATGTTCCACTGTCAGGACTGAAGTAAAAGTAAAATTAAAGCTTTCTTCTAACTCTTTGTACTTGGCCACATCACATCCTTGCAAAGATGCCTAATCAATTCATTTGTGCATGAAAGGACAGATAAGGCGTCCTTCCCAAAGGGCCCCTCCTAGCACAGTCAGCGTGGGAGCAGAGGTGACTCAGAAAGTGATAATTAAAAGAAAACTCTACCCAGGACTCACAGGCCCTCTACAGTGGCACACATTTAGAGAAGTGGGGGCAAAGGTCCCTCTTCTTCCCTATTCTCCTTCACAGGGCTCATGGTTGGGTATTTTCAGAAGCAATGCAGCTTCAGGACAGCTCTGGAGATGCTGCTGAGGGATATGGTCTGGAGACCCCTTTCCTCTCCACCATGCTCTTGTCCAGGCCATGAGGGGATGTGGACCTGGCAGGTTTACTAGGTATGAAACATACAACTTTAAAAGCCACCAAATCCAACTTTCTGTCCTTCTAATACACATCAGATAAACAAACCGATCATAAGATAACAAAGAACTATAACCAGTGCCAGAAAAAGTCCTGCAGCCAGCAAGTCTCTCCTGCATATTTTATCTTATAATCCACTGCACTAATACTTAACCACCACACCAAGCAGGTGGAAGTTTGAGGGCCATTGAGCACTGTGAATTTTCCCAATGCATCACAATTACCAAAACACCTGTGCTAAATAACTTTGCGCTGAGCCACTGTGAAAATTCACAGAGTGCTCAATAGCCCTTGAAATTTCTCATTTCTAACCGGCGGCGGAGTGGCTGAGTGCTCACACATCACGCCGCGGCACAACACACGTAAGGACACTGGTTCAAGACCTCATAAAGGCCCTTTTCTCCTCGGCTGGAAGTTATGCCGTCCCTGTGATTTTCAGGCTGCTCCAACTTTTGTCTCTGCAATTACACTCACTTGGAGCTGGTGAACTTTTGTGTGAGAGGACTCCGAACACACCTGAGCTCCCCAGCTCCCCTGGCTCTCCTTCCCAGCCCAGCACAGCTGCCTGCCTCAGGACCTTCCTTTTCTTCTTGCATAACCAGGACAGACAAAGCAGAAGCACAGAAAACTCTTGGGCCGTGACAAGCTGATCCTGAGCTCAGGACTGGCCTCTCCACGCTCCCCATCCCATTCTCATGGGGCCACTGGGGCAGGACGAAGGGTTCAGCCTGACCTTGGACACAGAAGCAGCTGAAGAGAAATTCAGCCTTGCGATGCAGAGAGCAAGGCAAGGCTCAGTGGGTGGCCAGAAGCTCTTTACCCGTGGTGGAAGACATGAAAGACTGCACAAGCCCCTGCTGCATCGGGCTGGAAAAGAGGACGAGAACAAATTGGAGGGGTTTCAGCAGGCAGAAGCAAGAAGAATGGGAGGCTGATAAACCTCCCTTACAGCTAGGAACTAGAGACATTCAATCCATTTAGTCTGTCCAGGGAAAGGTTAAGAGGTGACTTGAGAGTGGTCAGCAAATGCCTACACAGAGAGAAGAGTAATAAGATGAGGCTCTTTAATCTGACAGATGAAGGCATCTTGAGATCCAGTGGCTGGAAACCAAAAGCATTTCTACAGAGAAATAAAATTGTTCTTGGTGCAGAACAGTCAAAGAAATTAATTAACCACTGGAACAATTTACCTGAGGACACGACAGATTCTCTGTCACTTCAGCTCTTTAGATTGGACCTCTGTGGGACACCTGAACTCCACCAGAGCATCTGGGTTTGAAGACTGGGGAGATGAAGGGAGGGTCACAAAGGAAAAATCACTGGTGTGCACTACTGGGGGCTCCTTTATAGCCAGTCCAGATCTGGAGACCTTTGCAAGTCAGACGTCAATAACAGCCAGCTGCTGTTGTGTAAGACACAAAACCAGAGGGGAAGTAAAGGCATGGAGAAACAAGACTAACTTGGAAAATATCATGCATCTCATCAGCTGTCCCCAAGGCTTACAAGGCAGCCCAGGGCTGTGTCCAGCCCCTGTTCACTGCCACTTTGCTGCTCAGGGAAGAGCAGAGCAGAAAAGAACCATCTGCTCATGGATGGAGGCTGAGCGTGGCCCCTCAGTGTCCCAGTCCTGCCATTCCCAACGTCTATGAACTACCTGCAACCCAGCCCATCATGAGCATCCCAGGTGCTCACCAGCCTCCTCCTGGATGTGCAGGACTGCAGAGCATCGCTCTGGTCTTGTTGCTGAGGCTAAGTGCTTTCCTGAGGAACCATTCAATTTGGCAGCAGTGCAACACAGAGCAGCGCGAGTGCCTTCAGGAACGGTCCTTTATCCTTGCATAAAGTCAGACTGAAAGCAGGAGTTCAGATTAGAAATGCACGTTAATAAATCGCCCCATTTTTCCACAAATGAAATTCATTTCAGATTACCTGCACCCGCATCCTTACTTTCTGTTGCTTCTCAAGGCTGCCCACAGCACAGCCTCACCTTCCCAGTACTGCCCCACTACTCATTTGTAGCAAGTTGGAATCATAATGAACTACTGTAAACAGCCTGTTGATAAAAATACTACAAACCTGAATTTTAGGGTTGCTTAACTCAGTCACTAAAAGGTTCACTGCATATCTACCAACCTCCAACTGAAATCCAGGTTATTTCAAGTACAACTTTTCAGGAGCCTTAAGCTTTTATGTTACTTTTTGTATTTTAGAAAAAAAACCCCACAACAACATGGTTTAAAGCCCATGACACAAATAAGAAGTGAATTTCAATGGTTCCAGTTTAAAAGTACTTTAGTGTTAATTGTGTTTAAATATGATTACTTTATGTACATTACCATAGGAATGTTACCACAAAAGCCCTGCTTTCTCATGCGTTTTTCTGGTAATTAATACTCTAGACACTCCTGATTATAAAATAATATAAATATGGAACAATATGATGTAAAATAATAATAAAAAAATTAATCACAACACATACATGCCAAACAGACAGAAAAGGTCAAAACCTGGCCACACAGGCTCACCATCCCCACACCCCTAAGTGATCTATCGTGAGACTCATCAAAATAGAGGGCAAAAGAATTGACAAAATGAAGCTCTAGAAAAGTAACTTTTTGCTTAAATCACAATTAACGAGGCTGATCGAAGGATTCCCACCTCCACAAAAGCAAATGGATAACCCCAAGTCCCTCAGGCAGTACATTCACATCCTGCGCTGAGCACCAGTGAGCCCTACCTGACCCCAGCTCCCACTCCTGAGACACCGCTCCCCATGCTAGGATGCTGCACAGCAGCGCAGGCTCCTCCTAAGGCACTCACAGCCTACATGGGCTCATCATGGCGAGCCAGGCTTTTCCCAGCCTTGCTCTCCTGCGGCCACAGGCGCCCGTCAGGTTTGCTGTCTGCCACTGCTCAGACAAAAGGTCTATGTGACCTCGGTGCTGCTTCACCAATTGTCAGACAACTGCCTGGGTAGTTAAATAATTTAAGCGTTCCACGTATTTTGGTGTGTTTATTTGGTGTTGGCAAATAGCAAAAAAATATTAACTCACTCTGACTATGTAGGAGACTTATTTCACCCACTGTCCAGGCTTCATTTGTCTTCAAGCAACTCTAAGAAAGTGACGTGGCTATTAACCATCAAATAACCACAGCATTGCAGCCAAAGACCTTTGTAGACTGTCCAGAAGTCTCATGACTTCACTATGAACCACAGAAAAGGAATAACCAAAGTCCCATTATAATGACCTGAGCCATTAGTTCAATGTCAATAAAAGTGACTCTCAAATATCTGCATAGAAGGCTTCCACAGATGCCATTCCCTCTCCAGGAGTGAGAGACCACTCAATGTCAGTGGAAGGTAGCTGTGATGTTAATTGGCACATGAGTTTTTATTTGGCTGACTTCTAAATTATTCCCCCCTCCTTTCTGATTAGGAGAGCTCTCAGATCCTATGCAGAGGCTCTTTGTTCTTCAAGACTTTTTTTTTATTGTTTAAAAAAAAAAAAAAGAAAGAAAAACCCACACAAAAACCTGACATCTGCAAACAGAAATGCAGGAAGACAGCCAAAAATGAGATCGTGAGCATTAACATTTAACTATCGCTGTATTTCACTGTGTGCCTGCACACGTCTCGTATAAAGGCAGACACCCTTATGCTCCATGTCCCCTGGAAGCAGGCAAGTACACATGCTCCATTCATAATTAATGGCCTGGCTTTTCCAAAAGCACTAACAACTGCATCTGCTTCTGTCTGTGGAGGATTTGACCCTCAAGGTTTGGCCTCACCAGACTAATGCTCTGCCTGCAAAATAGCCACCTAGGACACACTGGAGCCAGGCTTTGTCACCTGGATCCCAGATGTGTCCAAGCCAGTGGCAAACATCACCCCACTCGTCCTCTAAAATTGATGCTGACTTTGCCACCCATTTCAAGGGTGGTGGGCTTGGTGTCCAACCACTCGGGTTTCCAAGGCGTTCAGTGTTTAGGATTGGGACTGAGATCTCCCGAAGCCTCAAGCAAGCTGAGAACCTTCAGCAACCCTGCCAAACTGAATTATTACCTTATTTCAAGCTGTCATACAGCCCCAAGGATAGACAGACAGACACACATCACCATTAGTGCAGAGCTGCGCCCGCACAAGTCGGGCAGCACTTCAGCTCTCAACAGGGCAGCAGCGATGTTCCTGGCAGGTAGGTTGCTACTAAAAGGCATCAAAAGCCACCTGGAGTTGGTCTGATTTGTTTTATTTGCTTGTTACCCTGCCCATAGAGTGAGATATGCCCTGAGTATATTTGTTTTCCTAAGGCAACCAGAAAGAAAGTCTCCCCAAAGCAGGCTCTCTGCTGCCAGAGGACTGACTCCAGTGAGTTTTTGTGTTTTAAGGGAACCCAAAACTGTTGGTTAGTGGAGACTCAACCGGAAGAAAACCTTTCATTCCTTTTTCTGATAGCTTTTATTTGAGCTTCTCTCTACACAGTAAGGCAGACCCCTCTCATGCCCTCTCAGGAGGCTTCTCGACAAGGAAAATAAGAGCTTGGGTGCACCAGAGGACATCTGAAGCTCTGGATGTGCTCTAGGGGAGCTCACTGCACCAATGCCTTACACAGCTTGTGGCCCAAAAGGTCCTGCCGACAGCTGCTGGCAACTGCACACAAAGTCAGGGACAGCCTTAGGCTCAGCCAGCACATTCTTCACTGCCTTCCAGTACACCCCATCTTCACCATTCATCCTCCAGCACAGCACCCACTATAATTCTTGAGCAACACAGGAGGGGAAAAAAAAAAATCCAAAAATAAAGTATGTCTTCGTCCTCCTTAGACCACCTCCCTGCTCCAAAGAACTACTCTGGGTGCCCTTGGAAGTCCACAAACAATATAACCTAGAAGTCAGGCTCTGTAGTTCACAAACTGCCTCGAAGGTTATCCCTTCTCTGTAGAGCTCTTCATGTCCAGAGGCACCGAAGACCTGGGATAGATGCTAACAAAAAGTTCTGCCCTCCCCCCTCCCCAAACCAACAAGCTGAAATGTGCCCTGGGACTCAGCTATACTGTATGAAATGAAAATTTTCTATAGCTATTTTGCAAGTTTTACATTTCCACCCATCACATGAAGTTCCCCTCAACAGCAATAACTGCCCATAGGCATGCCAATCTTTACTTCTTCAGTTACAGCAAAACATGTTGCAGAGGGACATCCCCTGAAAATAATATCCACATCTGAAGAAACTAAATTTCTTTGTCAAGATGCCCCAGATGGGTCCAAAAGACCTTGGTTGATTTGATATGCCTGTTTGGCTTTTACCTCTGTTTTGGCTGTTTATTTCTCTTTTAGTGTGATTCTTCCTTATTTTGGAGTAATGTGTGAAAACCTCTAAAGGTATGATACGGAGGGAACAAAGCAGTTTGTCAAACTGACAAAAAAACCCAACTCAAAATCAAACAAAAACAAGCCCCCCCCCCCCCCCCCCGCAAGAAAACAAAACAACAACAAAGAAAAACACACACATGCACAAAACCAGAAGAGAAAACATCAAGCAAAGCCAACTCAAATATCAATCTACTTTTGTGTGCTTTGTTTCATTAAATTCACTTTATGATTCATTTGTAACAAACTGGGGTGGGTAATGAGTACTTGCATCACAAACCTCTGTGTGCTTAAGAAATCACTCAGGCTCTGCACAGAAGGGCTAAACAAAATGAGAGCCCTCTCATTTGCAGAAGTGTTTGATGGTGTAACCATGAGTGGAGATTCCTCCAGCAGCACTGAACTGATACCTCTAGCAACAAAGCAGTCACGTCATCACCAAAACACTGGAGTGCTGTGGAGACAGCCCAGCCCATTGCATTCAAGTCTGCCAAGATGTCCTGAAAGCCCACCTCTGAGCACGTAGGGGTTTTGGGGCAGCTGCCTCCCCAGTGGATGGACCAGGAGACACCCACGTGCTCATGAGCCAACAGGTCTGCCAGAGAACACTGCCAAACCTGTCTCAAAAGCCACTGGGTGGTAAGTGCCTGAGGCTGCAGAAGTCTAAGCATCTAATGCATTATCTTGGTGATAGTCCTGCAGCTCAGGGTCAGGTCTAGCTCCAACAGAGTTTACCCAGCTCCCTTTTGACATCACAGCCAGGCTTTACGAACACATGAAAAACATCCCCTGTCACAACCTACTCATGTTTCAAGCTGGATGCATCAGATGGAAAAACACAAAGAGATAGCAAGCCCAGAAGGTAATATCCCATTAAAACAAAGCCAGCTTTGCAGCAGAGTTAATTTCCCACACAATACTAACCCCTTACACCAAGAACTTCCAGCATCTTTCTGGTTTATGGAACTTTCTTAATATTTCACTCATAAGTGATTCTCCAAGGAGTCAGATCACGATGAAGACATCAGATTTCCTAAAATCCAGGATTGCTCCATGCTAATCCCCAGCTGTGCCTGTCACCTTTCTCCTTCAGCCAGGATCACAAGGTGCCAGAGAGGCACAGAGTAATTGCACCTCTCCTCCTGCAGACAGCCCTGCTCGCAGGATTTGCTTCAGTAACAATAACCGCTGTGCTGGAGAGGGCATCTCCCATGTGACAGGCAGCTAGGAATGAGCTGATCAAGCAGGAATAAAAGTGGCCAGGATTGAGTTGCACGCAAGCTGCAGGTGTTACAATAATTGTAAGAGTTTGGCAAACCGTGGAACAGCACACGTTCCTAAAATGACAGCACAGGCGTTTATACTTTCATTGCACATCTGTGCATCAGTGTCTCAGCCCCCCTCACAGGCATTCTGAAAGTACACTGGGGCCTGCAGAGCCTGTGGGTGAAGATCCAAACACTCGGCAAAGCAATAAACGGGATCACAACCCACTCTGTTTTCTCACACCGCTGCAGACAGCTGTTGAGGTGACTCAGGGAGATGTTTCCTGGCACCATGGCCAGTCCTTAGCTGGGGAACCTGTCCCTGCTGGATTCCTTCAGCTGTTTGGCTTGGTGAATCCCTCCCAGATACACAGGAGAGAGGACGGTACGGACTACAAGCCTTTTGCAAGCTAACCCTGAGGGAAGAAGTAGCTGACAGGACAGGTTTCCACTTCTCCCAACTTCAACACACTTTCATGCTTGCTTTTTTATTTTAGTGGCTCTCCCCCTTCCCATTTTCTACAATTTCCCATTTTGCAAAACCTTCAGTGTAGGAATACAGCTTCTCTTTCACTACAAAGCCCCAGCAAAAAGCGATATACATTGCAGCCTGTAATTCCCCATCTCTGCTGAGGCAGAATTCTCCTGCGCAAGGGAAAGCTGTGCGAGTTTACCAGCTTTTACTTTTCTGTGCATCCTATTAACACACATTACAGTTTCCCGCTCATTAATCCTGCAAAGGAGCATTTACAGTGTATTTTAAATGGTTTTCCTCCTTTACTAGCTCCCTGTGGTGCCGTCCAGTTTCTGATTTGAAGAGCAATCAATAAATAAGCTCCGCCATCCACCGGGGTTCCTGGCTGCCCAATTAGAACAGCAAACCTCAACATGCTGTTTTATTATACGACGACAGCAGTCGGCTTTGGCGCAGCTCGCAGTGCCTAATGCTGGTTTTAGATGTTTGTGTTTGAGTAACAAAGCAGTGTCGGCCTGGGAAGTCAGCAGGGCTGTTCTCTGCCAAACTCCATACGAATTCGCTCGCGGAGGACTGAAGTTTCCATCGCAGAGCGCTTTCGCCAACTGGTTGTGTGGGGGTTGATGGCCATGTCATCATTTTAATTGCTCGAAACAGTGAATGGGCGGATTTCTGGCTTGTCAAGGACGTTGTACAGAAAAGAGACATTATTAATCTCTCCAAAGCCTAGCTGGTGCGCAGGTCCTTGAAACAGCTGAACAACGAGGAAAACACACACAGCAAGCGGGCAGCCTGCCATGGTGAGGGACAGCATGGACTATGGCTCAAAGGAAAGGTGCTGCTAGCTGGTAAGTTCTCCTCAAACTGCTAAATAAATAGCGTTAAAAAGCCTGGCGAGAGGGAGCATAAACAGAAGGTGCTGCTCCACCTCATGTAGTTTTCAGAAAGAGGGATATTTTCTTGGGGCACCACAAATGTACTTTGTGGGCCCCTGAACTAGCAAACAGCAACAATTCCTTGTGCCAGTGGGGTGCCACCACATCTCCCCAGTGCCTGACCAGTGGGACACAATGGGCATCTACTGATGCTACCAGCGGAAAGAGCTGCTCAGCTGGCCTGGATCAGGCCTGAGGAGACTGTGGAGAAAGAGGAGAAAGAAAGGACCACATAAATGGTCTCTGCCTGCCTCTCCCAGAGCTATGGGGATTTCTGCTGTCTGGCAGAACTGTGCTGATGAGCACAGCAGTTGGTAGGAAACGGGCAGGACACGATAGAAAGAGACAGCGTGCAAGGTGGATGATAAGCATCCCATCTCACCAGACTAAGGTCTCTATATGTGTTTGAAATTAAAACCAAGCTAATTCTCCAAAGGTTTTGATGGAAAGGCACCATGTGGTTTTGCAAGGAAGCACCACCATCCCATCAGAATTTATTCTTCTGTTACCTGGTTCCTTGGAGCACTGAGCTCCACAGAGAGTTTCACTCACTGCAGAAAGCACGCTTTCACAGAAGAGCAGGTCAGTCCACAGCATCCCTCATCACATGAGGAACAGTACCAAGCTGGAAGAAACAGTTTACCCAATGGATGCTGGAAGAGGAAGGGAACCCCAAGGGACAGCAGTGTTCCCATTTTCTAGGCCTGTCCCCAAGTCACCATTTCCCTTGTCTTCAACACATCCCTGCAAGGTCTAGCCAACAGCTCAGTTAATCTTAACCCAGGGTTTCCTTGCTGCACTCACATTGCTGGACCCCCACCTGCTCTCCTGCTCCCCTTGCCCATCACAAAGCCATCCAGTCAGCCACACCACTCCCCCAGAACAGTAACTTTGGAACTTAAAATCAGATGCATGGCAAAAGCAGCAGCAGAGTCAGAGCAGCCAGTGCAGTGCGACACCTCGTAGACAAGGAGCAGACCCTGCTCTAGCAGGCAGCAAACTCAAATGCAGAGGTCCCACAGATGTTCCCAACCAACTGGTTGAAATAGTTTTGTATGTGTAACACAGACTTGTAGGGGAGATCTGCATAGGTGAAGAGCTTGGTGTCTGTCTTCCAGCACTGCCTTGGCCAAGGTAGGGCAGGTCCCTGCCTGGTCACTCCTCATTCTGCTCTTCCCTCCTCTGAAACCACCCTTCTTCAGCCTGCAACCACTGTAAGTTCTGCAGGACAAGGGTTGGTTTTGAGGGGCAACTAGTAATTTGTTTTCATGCTTCAGAGCTGGTGTGGAAGGTTTAATATTTTGTTGTTTGGTTGGGTTTTTTTTAAAGGAACATCATCAGAACTGGAAGCATCAAATGTCCAGATATTGGGAGCAGAAGGAACAGCATCCTAGTACAACTGCACATGGGTTTGACCATTACCAGACATACCTGTGATTCTGTCATCATCATGAAAAAAAAAAAATAAAGTGTTTGGATGTTTCAGCAGCAGCACAGAGCTCAGACCAGCACCCAGAAGGAAGCACAACACAAAGCCAAGCCTTTCCCAAACAACACACTGCCTTCTGCTAACAGCCTTAAATCCTTCTTAACCACAGAAGTACAAGAAGCAGATCTGGAGATAAAGGATGATGGTGGTCTCTCTCAGCAGGGATAGCATTATCCTAGGTGAGCCTTCTCTGGAAGTGTAGCAGAGATCATTAGAGAACTTGCTTGTCCTCATTTAAGCCTCTCCAACTCTATCAGGAGCCCAGTTGACCTGCTGTTACCTGGTGGGTAAGCGGAAATACAGGAGACTCGTTACCTTAAGCTAAGGCATGGCAGGTCACTATGCCTCCTAAGGAGTAAAAAAGACAAAAGATTCCAAATTTTCCTGCTTCCTGAGAGAAGCAGCCGTTTTGCATATCCATAAAGTGGACCTCATCCGAGCTATTTGGCCTATACAACAATTAGTCAGCACTAACTAGCTGCCAGCTTAACACTAGCAAAATGTTACATTCCTTCTTCAGTCCTATTTTTAAGCACTGACATTAGAAAGAAAGACACAAGAGACTTAAATCTGTTGGAAGCCTTTAAGAGAGAACACATTTCTTCCACCTGCATTTTGCAGATAACACCCTAAATTTCCAGCTTTTACGACTTATTCTCATTAATTTTTTTTATTGCACTACCCACCCAAAGAATGGGATATTTGCAGACAAGAAACAGAGCTGCAGATACCTCTCACAGGTAGTTAGAGCATCCTCCAACAAAGTTCTCTGCATCCCTGTCTTAAGGAGCTGAGTGCCCAGCCCTAAGGCGATGCACATCACACTTGATCTCTCTCCATTAGCAGCTTGGCTACTTCTAATAGATGCACGAATTCTGGGATTTTTTTTTCCTCCCAAACCACAGAGTATTCAAATTAGCAACTGCAGCCAAGAAACAAGTCCCAGAAAGTTTAGTGGTAAATAGGCACAGAGAAGATAATTAAATGGAAGGGGTCCTGGTAGAGCAGAGACATACAGGAGAACTAGGCAGCCCCATCAAAACTACTTCAGTCAGCCAAAGACCTGTCCAGAGGAAAAGGGAGATGGTTCTAACTCTTTCGCAGGGAAGCCACATGCATCTGTAAGGAAGAGGGTCTGCCCTCCTCAGGTAGCATTTTAAGCAGGGAGACCTTGTTAGACCTTTTCCTTACAATCTCTGTGCTCTACGACTGTGCTTTGCTGTATTTTTGCTTGAGACAAGGCTGATGCTTCAGGCCAAACACTGCTGCCAAGAAGTGACACCTCCCTGGGGATATTGCTTTGCTGTTTGTCAGGGCCCTTTTGCACCTCCCTGGGAAGCAGCTGGTGCTGCCCACACCCTGAGAAAGGCTCCTGGAGCACATGAATCGCTGGCTTGATTAAGCCTGGCAATTCCTACCAAGCTGGACCACAAGACACATGCTCTGGTTCCAGAAGGTGCATAGCAAAGCCTGGGCATGGAGTTTGGGCTACATCACACCAGAGGTTTGCAGGGTGCAGTGTCAGCTTGAGTCTCTCTGTCCCAATTAGTGTTGGGACATGCTAACAGGCATTTCACAAGAAAAGTCTCCCAAATTAGTAAGTCAGTTAAATCCACTGATGACATCACCCTAAGACCACCCTAATCCAGGGCCCTGCTGCTCCCAGTATGGTCCTTGTTGTTTACAAAGCCCATGACACAGTAACTGAGCAGTCCCTGCAAAGAGGGGCTGCATCTGCTTAGTGCTGCTGCAGCAAAGGTTGAGTTGGCCCCAGAGCCCCAAAACCTGCACTTCCAAAGCTGCCCTCCATGCTGCTGCAGCACCCGAAGCTTTCACAGAGACCAGGCCTGGTGGCAGGGCACAGGACTGCCTGCTGTCAGGGGCTGGCCCTGACGCTGTGCAATGGGATAAATAAATAAGCACCATGCTGTGAAAGGCCTGCAGTACTGGTGGGCTCCTCTGCTGCTGAAATAGCCTCATCTCCCCAACTTGTATTAAGCCCAAGCCCCATGGATCTGAATCTTTGCTGAACGGAGCCCTAAATAAGTAAATCAATCATTCTCCAGCATACAATCCGTCACTGCCTGCTGAGCTGCCATTCCCGCTTCCCCCAGCCTCTCTCTAATAGGCTCCTATTGACATTTAACGGTGAACGGTACAGATGGGAGCCGCCACATGCGGGTGTCCCAGAGGGGTCCTCAGGGCCTGCAGAGAGCACCCCATTGTGCCACACACCAGCAGAAGCCTGCGGATGCAGCGCTTCACGCCGTGCTAATGACCACGACAAATCGCTGACGACGCTCAGCCAGTTTGCACCAAGCTGCTCAGACGCTCCTGGTTGATACAAGCAGTGATGTGCTGGTGACAGGGAAATATTAGTCATCCCTAGTCCACATATGCCAACCAAATCCCTTGTCCCTTGACCCTCGCCTGCAGTGCAGCTGTAAAAGGGAAGATTACTCTGCATGGCCAGGACCACCTGCCTGCGCTGAGCTGAGCAGGGCGAGAGAAAGAAGAAGGTGCCTTGTCCCAGCAGGGTCAGAGAGGGTACCATTCCTTCCACTAAGGAGGTAGAGACCAAGCCACCTTGTAGGACCACTTCATCCACGACCCACGGGTTGCTGACAACTGCTGTGAAGAACTAAGCCACATGCATGGAAATAGCAGTATTCCTCCGCATTGCCCGTACTTGGATTTCAAATACTAGTGCAGAGACCTCAGCATCCACACCGCCAGACCTGGAGCAAGAGCCATCTGTGGTTAGGAGCAGAAACATGTCTACACTAGGTAAGCTCATAGGTGTTGAAGGCCAAGGCATGACACTGCCACATGCAAATTCTGTCCCACTCTGGGTTTAGTCTAAACTTACGCTCTTAAGTGGACCAGACTTGCTGAGAGAGGGAGGGTCATGCTGGGGCCAGCCCAGACTATGGGCTGGCAGCCTTTCAAGTATGCAGTGGCCGTGCATTAACTTCCCACAAAATTAGAATCTAATGAAAATGTCGATGACTGGCTTACAAATTCTCCTGCCCTACATGTACATTGGACCCTACACATGACTGGCTTGTTTGCCTTACTCCCTCACCTTATAAACCCTGTATTAGCTTTTATCATTGTAGCTGCAATCGTATTACACCTATGTATTAATTAAAGTGTAAGTCATAAATTTTCCTCCCCGTGAGCTTATAGGAGTTCATTCTGGGTCTATGAGTATTTCCAAGGTGGAGAGGAAACCACAGCACTCTGCAGGAGAGGGAGGAATACTTGGCTGGTTGGCCAAGTTCCCAGTATTTCACTGGACACAGCAAGGAACAATCCAGGGAGATGTGGTTTGTGGCTTTCTCCTAATGAGGTCAGGTATCACAGTATTTTAGCTGGATTAAGGGTTGCAATCACATGCCTCATCTTTGGTTTTCATGAGCTGCTCTCTGCTGTGTAGGGCCTGAGGCTGAATCAATCCTTGCTGAACTGGAGCTTCACCTTTTGTGCAATTAGCTCAACACTTCTGGAACAACACATGCGGCCTCATTGGCAGGGGGGCTTCACACACACCATTAACCAGACCGTGATTCTGAAGGGCTCGGTGATGGGAGCCCACTCCTTTGGGCTGCCTGGGGATCTGACCCCAAGAGCTCAGCAGAGGAGTACAACACCCCTAACTGCCCGAAGAAGCCAGGTGGTACGTCTGCAGGAGCCTCTGGGAGGGTGTCAGTGCCAGCTGCTGGGAGAGCTCCCTGCAGCATGGAAATCTCCCCAAAAATTAGGCAAGGCTGCTGTGGGAGGACTGGGGCCACTCTCACACTACAAAGGCAGATATTTTCCCTTCTCCCTGCCCCAAAAGGTTTCTGCCCTGGGGTGAATCAAGGTCATAAGCACAAGAGAAACATAATCCATGAGCCTTCAAGAGGAAGAAGGGAACAGGACACCTGACTTTTGACCCAAGATGGGAGATGAATTGAGAGGCATCCTCCAATAAGGAATCTAAAAGACACAAACTGCAAACATGCAAGAGCAATTTAAGCTCCTCATCCCCAGACTTCAGTCCAAGACAGCATCGACCATTTCGAAAAATCCCTGGGAGAAGCAAACTGGGAAGGGGCACAAAGAAAACTGCTGATGAAAAAGGCATGACATACACAAGGGGTGAAGACACAAACAGCCCCAAAGGCAGCTGTCATCTTCTCACTCCCCCACCTGTTCCCTCTGCAAAAATCTGTGTCAAAGGACTGTGAAATGCCGTATTCCATGTAAAGTTTTTGGAGTCAAAACCGAAACAGCTTTCATGGAATAAAGCTGCTTTAAAAGTAAGAGATGACTCAAAGGATGACACATCCTGAGTGCCTGCTGAGGAACTCCAAGGGGAACCCCAGCTGAGGAGCTCGCTGCATACTGAAGTGTGCTGAGCTGCTCTTGCGGTGCCACCCATGCACAAACACGCTTCATATCACAGGATAACCTTAAGGGGAATAGCTTTGAAAATCTAGAATTAGACGTTGCTGTTATACATTACAAGAGAAGAAATGCTGCTTTTAATGTTGCTTCTACCCTGAGAGTGGTTTGCGCAGGTAGGAAGGAATGTTGTGCTTGTTTGTATTACTCACCAGGAGAAAAGACATCAAGAGCATCCAGTGATAGCACATTTCTGCCTTTCATGAGCACGCATCAGCCTTCACTGAACTCCTTCAACAAAGCTACTGACAACATACAGGCATCCTCTGGCTAGTGCTACTACACGTTGGTTTGCCAGATCGCAAGAACTTGATCAAGTTTGTTTTCAGACAAACGCAAAATTCTGAATTCTAGTGAAAGGTGCAAGTTGGGACAGTAGAGAATAACCACCTTGACATCTCCACCTAGAAACTTTCTTTCTGTGCCCCTCTGTCCCACATACAATAACCTCTGCAGCTGCAACCCTATTGGTAATAGCAGAATGCAGAACATCATTCCAGGAGATAGATCCATGTTCGTTCCCTGAAGATGGGACACGGTAGCAATTTCAAATCCCAGCACACTGGTTTCAGATGGATGACTTGCTGGCAGATGACTCCACAGTCACTGGGCAGTGTCTTTCTCCCCTAATGCTCACAAAAGAAAGAAGGCTGAAACAAAGGTACAGATCAACCTCAAAATCAAAGGGTCTGTACATCCATTCATTTACATATCACACTGGAGACAAACTCTGTGCCTTATTTGGCAAAATCAGGAAAAGAAACTTAGGCAGCAGAAAAGGAAAAAGACTTACTCCTGTGCCAAATTACCAGACTGCCAAGGAACAAACCCTTGTCATAG
The DNA here is from genome assembly GCA_020800305.1 of Porphyrio hochstetteri. Lineage (NCBI taxonomy): Eukaryota > Metazoa > Chordata > Aves > Gruiformes > Rallidae > Porphyrio > Porphyrio hochstetteri. The sequence goes on along the minus strand of CM036916.1, from coordinate 8,872,362 downwards.
ATCATTCATGCACTACATACAGCCGTCGCACTTCTGTAGCCTCTTCCTTCCTTCCTTGGATCTCCAAGCTATTTGCAAACATAAATGAATAAAACCTCTCACCTCCCATGAAGCAGGTAATTTGTTTTTATTAATACATAAATGATAGAGGAAATTAATTAAGGAATAGAAAGGGCAAGAGGCCCAAGATCACACAGCAAGAGCACTTTAATCACTACATTCTGGCCACTTAAGAGTAGTGCTTGCATGTTAATGCTTTCCTGCTCTCCAGCAAGCATTTACACTGAACCTCGCTTCCTCAGGCGAAGGACTCCTCCAGTCCCAGCTAGCTTTGCAACTTTGCACCATCAGGGACGTGGAGTTTTTCTTCACATTCACGCCATCACACCTACGTCCCCTGGTTTAATTATTATTTATGCTGAATATAAATAGCAAAGGAGGTGATCGTAAGATGAATAATGAAAAGGCAACAAGAGACACAAAAAAACCCTGCTCCAGTCAGCTAGTATCCTGCCTGCTTTATATTAAACGTGTCTTAGCACTGGATCTCTGCATACCAGAGAAGGAAGGGTGAGTTTTAGGGCCATTGCACAATATGAACTTCCCCGATGTATCACAGTTACAGAACCTCCTGTGCCAAATAACTTTGTGCTGATCCACAGTGGAAATTCAGAGTGTTCAATAGCCCTTGAAATTTCTAATTTGTACGTTCCCATAGAGGAGCAGAGCACTGGGTGCATTTCTTGCTACTGTACCACACATTGGACACGAGATCAGATACTTTTTGGAGCCTGACTGCACTCCCTGAAATTTGTGGTTCTATTTTAATTATTAAGCAATGCATATCTATCTGCTTCCCCATTTGCATCTAGCGTGCCTAACGACGAGAAAATACATCCTTTTATACTGCTAACCTAGTGAGAGGTATTAGGAAAAGTGAAAGCTATTACATGTGCAAATTTCAGAGCAATTAGTCACAGAGGCAGAAGCACAGACACAAGATTAGTTCTTGGGCCTCCATTCCCATCTGCTTTCCCACTGGAGCCAGCAGCTTTGCGCAGACCCAGGAGGCAAAGGCTACACCCAGCACCACTACCATGTCTCAGAGCAACTCCCCAGCACCCAACACGCCACTAGCAAGTGCAATGCCATTCAGTCAGCATCTCTGACGGCTTTGTGAGGCTCTGAACTGGGCACAGGCTGTCGGAGAGAGACTGGCCAAGGGGCAGGACTCAGAACAGCTTTAGATATAAAGAAACAGGAGTTTTCTTTCCCTGTTTACCTGCAGCCAACATGATCCCACTGAAGAATATATCCCCTGTGGGTAAAATATTAAGTGCATGTAGAAAAGGGGACACAAATAGCCAAGTTCTGTTCATGTGAAGATTTCTTTCCCTGACAGTGCTATTCTAGATGCATCACTGCATATTTGCAGTGGAAGATGGAAATACTTCTGGCATTAAAGATAGTGACATTCTTAATTTATCTCACATGTGGGAAGGTGCATGTGGGAGGAGTGTGAGCAACTCTTAGGAATGCATCCTGTGTAGTTTAATAAAGAATAGTACACATTTCCCCTAGGATTGTTTTTAATAAAGCTCAAAATTGTAATAGAAGATTCTTTGTAAGAGGTTAGAAAAAAATAAGGGAAATAAATTTCTTACTCTGCTTCATCTTGCAGGATTTTTTGAGTGCTGTATATATATATATATAAAGAGATTAAATTATTAAAAATGGAATCCAAATTATTCTGGTTTTACACCACTCTTGTGCACTTACTGAAGTCTGCTCCCTGATCTGAATTTCTTTAGATTGTGGATTGTTCCCAGTTTTGAACAAATGTGTAGCAACAGTTGCGTTGTGGTAATAAAAACCGGTGTCTTAACAGCATGTGGACTGTGCATCCATTTCTGGGAGAAGACTGGAGCTGAGGAAAACCTACCAGCCTGGAGATTTCACACTCGGATCCCTACAAGAAGCTGTGTGTCCTGTGAGGTTGAAGGCGATGACCACCATTTGATGTGAATTTCCCAGGCCAACATTGCTGAAAGGGCAAGGAGGGCAGCTCAGCCCAACCCTGCACCCTTGCCAACTTATATAGGTTGGAAAAAACTTTTCACAGGCAGCACAGGACTCCTAGCTGAAGGTGAGCACATGCAGAAGCACCTTCCCACACCCCAGGAGCTGCTCAAGTTCTCCATGGGAAATTGCAGAGCAAAGGTGCCACAGGGCACCAATGGGGGTCCAGACCCGCCCCCAGTACAAGAGCTACAAATAGCCTATTTTCCTCTGTCTGACAATACATTAGCAGACCTATTTTTGTTGTTCATAGATGTTCACGGAAGACCTAAAGATAGTCTGTTATTGTCAACAGAAAATGCAATTCAATTCCCTAAAAATATCAGGAACACGGGTTATGAAGAGTTTGTTTTTCCCCGGTAATGCACTTTTTCATTATTGCCCTGGATTAAAATTAAATTGGTAACATAAGGACAAGCAGATGAATCCGTGGTTATGATAGCATAGAAAAATGTCAATACAATTCTCGTACACTGTATGCTGCTTCAGTATTTAAAGATTTTTATCTCTAGAATAATATAAACTGAAACACATTATGAGGATCTCACCCTATTAAATGAAGCGACGCTGCTTGTATTGCTTCACTTCGGGGATGCTGTCGTCAGAGAGGCAGCATATAACATTCTGAAACTGAGTTTCAAGCCTGCTTTCCGGGTTTGCCTGCTCAGGCAGCCAGCATAGTCATTGTTCAAAAAGAGAATAGGACTGTGTTTCTGGTACCTGCAAACCCAATGGCAACACTGGCAGAATACTGATAAAAATGGTAGAATTGTGTACCAACCTTAATCATACCAATGTCTTACCAAGCCCTGGCTCACAACATTTTTGTAGCAGGGGCAATGTGCTGTCAATTTTTGGTGACAGAAACAACAGCAACTCAAGTTCTGAAACATTTAGGAATATAATAATGACTTAAATGGTCAAAGGAATTGTGTAATCTCCAATTCCTTATAAGAACATAAAAGTAACGGGGAATTCTGCTGTTTCAAAACAGGACACATTCATACGTTTTTCCAAGACACTTCATAAAGACAAGCTTGGCTCTGAAAATATCTTTTCTCTTCCCAGCATGCTGAGGTGGAGGTTGCAGCCAAGCTCCATGGAATTGAATTTCATCTCATTGCCCCACATATTCCCCTAGACAAATAAAAGTTTCTGTCCTGGAAAAGTTTCTTTACAGACCCTTTTTCTGCCTGAGTCTGTATTCAACTTGGCTTCCTTTTGAGTTGGTGAAGAGTAGTTTAATTTGCAAAACACATATTTTTGCACTTGTTTCAAAGTAGTTGCATCACTAAGCCCTATACAAATACACAGGAGCAGTGACTGGCAGAAGGTGGTTACCAACAACAATCACTTTGAACCAATTATTTGGGAAACACTTTTGATGGAAATGGCATCCATGCCAATAACTTCCTTTTTTCCTAGTGACTATTTTCCTCAGGATTATTCCCAGGATACTGTACAGATGCACTTTCCCCACAAGACCTGCTGGCCGGTGCAGACACTTGGCAGTCCCCGAGAGAGAAGTACCACAAGAGCAGGATTAAAGCACGCGAAGCTGCATGAAATCAGGCTCTCAAGTCTCTGAGCTCAGTGCAAACCCAATATCGCACACGTGGCAAGCAGCCCTGCTAGCCCTTAGGCTCTCTCAGGAGATCAGAAAGGAAACCAGGGCTTTGTTCTAGGAAAGGCATAAAGGGCTTCAGAAGTCACATTACCAAAGAGCTCTGCAGGCACAGGCCAGAGTGCAGCATTTTGTTATGCAGTCTCACCTTGTGGGAAACATGCTGTTGGCTTCTAAGGAAAAAGAATAGGGATTGGGTTCATTTCTGCAAACTCGATTTTTTTCTTTGCTTTCTGGACAAGTATTGAGGCTCACGGCTCCATATATTGCCTCTTGGAAAATATTAATCTAAAATAATATGGACAAAAAAAAATATCACTGGTTGTTGTTGTTGAAGTCTCGGGGGAGCACCAAATGAAAAATAATTCTGGACAATTTCTGCTCTTCCTGTAATGAAAAAAGTAAATGGAAGTATCAAAGTGACACCTCCATCAATTTAGAATTAAGGAATCAACTTTTCCTATCTTGAGTCAGAACACTTAAAAAAAATTCTGACAACCCCAGTTTAGAAAACTGCCATAGGAAAAGCAGCTAATTCATTCCCCCATGTAGCCTTTTAATGTATAAGAAACAGTATATTATACAAACTAATATACCTACTGCATTTTACCCTACACAATTCTTGTCTCACTTTTCACTTCTGTGCTTTCACTAATTAAGCTTCTGTCCTTTATTTGTACAACAGTGTCTGAGGTCATCCTCTTGCCCTCTTTGTGAAAAACGTGACTTAAGTGCTCCCATGAAATAACCATGTCTTTGTATTAAGGGATGTGTTGCAGCTGCATAGCTGGATCATTTACATACACTGGAGAGGACACGCAGTGTGTATAGAAAGCTTGCATAGTGTTTACATAGTCTTCCCACACATTTTACCAGAACTGTACTGCTCCAAGTCCTGTAACATACTAAACAAAAACAAATTTGGGTACCAACAAGAGCAAGCCTCTAGCACAGTAAAACACGGTGTGGAAATACAAGTGTTATTTACCATAAATCATATGGCTGAGATCCTTAAAAGAAGCTCCTTTCCTATAGGATCTTGATGTCACTGAAAGGAGTCACCCCCTGGATGTGATACTCCCCACAGGAGAGCTGAACGTTAGTGCTCCAGAGCTACGCTTCCTGAGCCCACACCATATGCCACACTCAAAACACACGTAGTTTAGAAATCAAGTCTCTGTCCTGCAAGCAGCAATGTGAAAGCTCAGCCATACTCATCCAAGTCCTGACAAGCAAAGAGAATTCATTTTACAGTTTCCTATGTTGGAATTCATGGGCTCAGATGTTTATATATTGGTCATACTTAACAACATGTTTATCTACATTTTTATTCTTTATGTACGTGCTTGAGTTGCACATTGGTCAGACAAATTACACATTTAAAAAGGGAAAAGCTAATTAATTTCAACCAGGAAAAGTTCTCTTTGGGCTCAGACGGGAATGAGAGCTGCACAGAATGGAAACTGTCCTCTGCAATAAGCCAAGCTGATGCATTTGGGCTCCAACACAGGAAACATCAGACTTCCAAGCCCCAAGAGGTCTGGCCCTCAGCACAGCTGGAAATGCAAAGGTGGCAACAGACTCATCTTCCCACCCCATGAGGATACCGATAGCTGAGAAGGGGCTCATGCCGCAGAGCAAAGGTAACATCGGGTGGCAGCGGGCTTCCAGGTAGACAAATGAACCTACCCACCCAAAATGAAACCTCCCCTTTGAAAGCAACACACCTGAAGCAATCCTTAGAGTCCCAGAGCTGTGGGGCAGAAGTGACCTCCCAACCATGCTCTGCACCAGCTGGGTGCTGCAGAAGCTCACAGCATCTCCTCTTGCAAGACACAGGGTTAAACAGGTACCCCTCTCCTCAACAGCTCAAGCAGGAAGAGAAAACACAATGAAATCTGGGGGACCCAAGATCACACACGAAAGCATCCATTTCCAAAACTATCCTCAAGAGCCACCAGAAGCCACGTGGCATGAGCCACGTGTGTTCCACTTCTCTCTGCTCCCAACCTAATCCGATGCATTACTTGCAAACGAAGGCACAGAGATGCAATTGCAGTGACAGGCTACAGGGTTTCACTGTGCAAAGCACACTCTGCTTACAGCTGCTACTGCTGGATTTTAAATTAATAATCAGATACACAGCCTCTTCTGAAGCAAATAGCAAGAACATACCTTTATGCTAATTTTCTGCCCCTCCGCGGCACATCTGCAAGGAATTCATCACAGATTTCTGTTAAGACTGCAGTGAGCAAGTTGTGCCGATGCACGTGAGGCACAGAGAAGGACTTTGTGCTGTATCAGAGCTGGTCCTGGCGTGGGTGATCACAGCCCCACACGCTCCACTGGAATCTCCTTTCTGGCACACGTCTAAGGCGCGTTCCTTGGGTTGCATGCATCTTGACATTGCAAATGACCACTTTCTTTCAAAGATCAATCCTTTACACATCTTGGCAGCTGGCGTTTTCATGGCACAGCTGGTGAAGCTGTATTATGTGTAACACGAGCACTGTAAGGAAAGGTGTGTGTGTATATATATATGTACTTATACACGCGCACACTGTTGTTTTTTCTCAAGTCTGTCAGATCACTACATTATAACAGAGAGGCTATTACAGACAGGTTTAGTTAGCTGTGCATCATTTCACACCTTCATTACAATCTTTACTGGGAAAATGGATTGTTTTTGAGCCTCTCTCCATTCTCATTAAACTTCCACTCTTGCGAGGTGTCAGAATTGTAAAATGCCTAATATGGCCAGTTAATTATAACACCGCTCACTGCTTTAGCCTTTTCAATTACCCGTATTTCCACTGGCTGAAGCAGCTAAGCTCCCACCTAGGGTTAGTCAGACCAAAACTAACAAGAGAGACCAAGGGGTGGCCAGCAAGCAGAGGACAACACGCTCCACCAGCCAACATAAAACCTGGGAGGCCAAGAAAGGTCTTTCCACCAGCAGGACACAGCATTTCTCAGAAGATGGAATGGGAAATCTGTGCTTGCGCATGGAAGACAGACAGAGGTGCAGTGTGGTTTTCAGCTTCCTTTGCTAATACCGGTAACTAGAAATCAGATAGTAGAAACATAATTAGGGAAGGCATCTTTGGTACTAGTTGGGGTAACGGTACTATTGGTAAGAATAAGAATTGACAGAAATTAGCCAGAAATCACAAACAACTTTGATTTCTACTTCAGAATACAAGATGCCATATGGCCAGGAGTTACCTCTCTCCTTGAGCCTTGCCACATTTCCACACCTGTGGTGAGACTCACAGAAACACTGGCTGTCGGCAGCTCCCATGGATCAGGTACTGGAATTTTCCTTTGAGTCCAGCGGGGCAGCTTTCACTCTTCTGCAGATGGGGAGAATAAGGGTTTAGGCAAAATCCCTGATGCTTACGCACAGCAAATGCCTCCCATGTCCCTTGAGATTCTGGTGTGTGGTGGTTCACCCCCAAGCAGGGGCTGAAGCACCACACACCACAACAGGGCCTCTATGGGTTGGGATAAGGACAGTTTACTGACAAAAGCACCCTGAATGTAGAACAATAACAGCCAATTACACTCGCACCCAGGGATAACCAGAGTACCTTACCACCTAGTTACAGAGTGCTGCACAATGTGAGGACCACTCAGACTGCTCTGGAGGCAGCAGGATGTCCACTCCCCAACCACCCCCTTTTATGGAGAAGTGATGTCAGGTGGGGTGGAAACAGCCTGGGCTCACTCAGCTCACCTGGGCTGGCTGCTTGGGGAGGTTAATTCTGGTCTGGCCAGAACCAGGGCATGATGATACAGTATTTCAGGAGAGACATGAAGCTGCCTGAAGTTTCTTAACAGCACAGATACCATGGTGATCAGACAACCTGACATTTAGTCAACCGTTGCTTCACAGCTGGATGAAACACTTCTGGCCACCCTACCAGCACCCACCTGAGCTGACACCAGACTGCTCAAAGAAATCTTGATTTAAAGTTTCTTGCAGCAGCAAACCCACTAGGACACAAAGCAAAATTTTTCTGAGGATAAATTACCCCCTTACATTGCAGGCACGGTGTATACCCAAACTCTTTGCTCTTATTTTTTAACTCTTCTCTCTTATTACAAAAACAAAGCTACTAAGAATTGCCCAAGCCACACCTTGCCGTATTTCATTTTTAACAGGGAATAATTTTCAATGCATTTATGAAGAAAGCATCTTTGCTGTGAAGGAACACCATGTTCTGGCAGAGACTTCCCAAACACAACTGAGAAAGCCATCTCCCTGATGAGGGATCAGAAGATCAAAGTTGTGTTTTATTAGTTGTATAAAAAGTATCTTTAGCTCTCAGTTGAAAGGAAAAATTTGCATTTAAATAGAAAGATTAATAACTGTAATACACAGAGCCCACACTGAATAATTTTTTGTAACTGAAAATAATTCATATTGTTTTATATAAATTGTGCACCTTAAGTCAAGCTACAAAAAATGATAATCGTAATATTTTATGGAACAATTATAATATAATACAGCTTTGTTACATTATTATTCTCCATTGTAAATAATGCATGTCCAGAGCTTTGGGAAGGACTGGATTTAAAATACTTATCTCTGAAAATTCAAAAGGGCATGTGCTTCTTGGTGTGTTTAAACTATGCATGAGTTTTTCCTATTTAAATAAATAAAATCTATCAGAAGGCTAGGAATAAACCATCCTTCTTAGTGCAAGGACAGACCAGGAGGTGATGCCTATGGAGAACTTACAGGATTTTGTTTGGAAAGAAAGGAACACTTGGATTCACTCAAGTATTTGGAAATGCAGTTGAACTGTTGAGTTTTTTCAGTCAGGTCAAAAAAAAAATCTTTAAACCTAAAAAATTCCATTTGAACATTCTTTTAGCTTTGAGGGGCAGCTTTAAATTTTATTTTTCAATGATTTTTCACTTACAACTATATTTTTTAAAAGCCTAATTATTCCATGTCATAGAACCCCAAGACTGGTGTGAGTTGGGAGGGACCTCAAAGCCTACCCAGTCCCACCCCTGCCAGGGGCAGAGACACCCTCCACTAGCCCAGGGTGCCCAAAGCCCCATCATCCAACCTGGCCTTGAACCCTGCCAGGGATCCAGGGGCAGCCACAGCTTCTCTGGGCAGGGCCTCCCCACCCCTATGGGAAAGGGTTCTAATCAAGCCTTTAAAAAAATAGATAGTTAAATATTGATGTTTCAGACAAAACTTTTTAAAAAAAATCCTTTTGGATCAACCTGAAGCCTTCCTTTTTATGCCTGGTGTGATTTGCTGTAGTGCTCAAGTTATTTGCCTTGCACTGAGGAGGTCAGTGGAAGCAGAGGGCTGTATCTCTGCGTTATACACCCTGGATGGTCTCCCTCCCGTAGCTGACCCAACAGGGTTGCTGCTGTACCTCTGAGGTTTGAGGGCTGTGATTTCTTCCTGCTCCATCCTTCTGGGCTGCCAGTCTCCTCCCTGCTACCCGCCCTGCTTATCACCAGCCTGCCATGAGGGATGCGTGGGGGATGTCAGGTAGAAGCCCAAGCTGCTGCAGTTAGGCAGAAAAGCTGCAGTTTGCACCCTGCATACTGGGAAAGAGGCCAGTGCAGCCCAGGGACTGCAGTAACTGCTTTAAGCAGCTCTACAATTGCTTTTTGAGTGCTGGAAGAAGGCAATTCCTTTGCTTTCCTTCTCCTGGAATAACGCCAGCATAGCCCTACCATGCTCAGTGCAATTATTCTGCCTTTTCTCAGGGGAGAGCTTTTACATCCCGTGGCCAGTTTGCTAACCCTGGGCACTGTTCACTGGTGCCCAAGTACCACAAGTACCGCAGTGTGCCTCCTTGCCGGCTGAAAGCGCCGCCAGCTCCTCTTTGCAATGGCAAAGGAGCAGCTTCTTCGCTGGCCTCATTGCAAGATACAGAATCCATTTCCTGCTGCAGCGCAAGCACAGAGCGGGGAATTCGCAGCATTTAATTTATCACTTCTTCATATATTCCTGTCCTTACCCAGAAAAACCTTTTAATTAGAGAAGGATCAGGAGGGAGTTGCCCAGCATTCCCCCAGTGCCACACAGATAATAGAAGAAAGCAAAACCCCTTACTCTGCTCAGAGCCACTGGCACCACTAATTACCCTCCCAAAATTCAGCTCAGGTTCCTCTCACTGCTCGTTTAATCTCCGTCACTCTTGCTGCCTTCCATTTCATCATGCAAGCACCAAGCAACAGGCACAGGCGCAATCAAGGAAGTTTGGAAGAGCAGTTGCTGGCGTGCAGCAGAGAGTCCAGCGCTGCTTGAAACGAGGGCTCAACAGCAGACAATCAGGAAAAGATGCACAGATGCTCGAAAACACGGCATGTGTCCATTAGGGAGCACAGCTCTCTCTTTAGGCTCTAATGCATCTGGACTCCAGAGGCTGCAGGCTTCGCTGTTGCTGAGATATATGCTACTTGCCAGCGGCAGTGCTGGGCTGTTAGGTTTGATGCTGGCACAGAGATTGAGATGTCCCTCCTCACCTCCCCACTGTCACTTCCAATGCCACTGTGTGCCTGGAGCCCAGTGCCTGGGTACCACTAGCGGAGACCCATTGGCAAGGCTGGGAGCTCCTGGGGAATCCCTCTCCATCGACTGTAATTTTGGAGCCAACACAAACCGAAGGTGTGCAGGGAACCATGTAACTTGTGAAGTGCTGTACTGATACAGATGCATCAAAAACATAAGTAAAAAGAACCTTTTAACGGTCAAAGCAAAGAGGCAAAGCCCTTGACAACTAGAGAAGAGCACATAGGAGCTAATGAGGACAACCCAATGTTTGCAGCAGCCCACCTCAACCAAAACCTGACCTGCCCATGCTGGCTGGGATCCTCCTGACCCGTCTGCTCCCTTTGGTTTAGGAGCTCAGTCACTCAGGAGATGCCAAAGGACTGCAGGAGATCAGGGGTAGCCCTTCCCCAGGAAACAAGCTCAGTTCAGATCTGGTTAAGGAAGTGATTTCCCTTAGGAGATTTATGCCAGGGTGGTGAGGCCAGAAGGAGCAGATCACAGGCATGAAGGCCTGCTGGCCAGACATACAGCAGCTGGCCTGATGTGCAGACACAGCTGGAATTACAGCTTTCATTGCCTTGGGACCCAATGGCACAAACTAGTATGAGCCAAAGCATGGATCCCTGTTATCCTTAAAAAAAAAAAAATTTTTTTAAAAATTGCTCAAGTAGGATTTTTTTTTACAGATCCCCCCTGTCAGGCTTTTGGAGCATCTCCAGAGGGCTGGTTTAGGGTAGAATCCTGCATATTTAAGACCAGCAAGGTCACTTCCAGCCTCAGGAATTTCTTCTGGGCTCCTTAAAGAGTTTGGTCCTGGCCTGTGTCAGGAACAGTGTGACCAACAGGAGTAGGGAAGCGATAGTTTTTTGTACTCAGCTCTGGTGAGTACAACACCTCGAGTACTGTGTCCTGTTTTTGGCCCCTCACTACAGGAAGGATGTTGAGATGCTGGAGCATGTCTAGAGGAGAGCAATGAAGCTGGTGAAGGGTCTGGAGCACAAGTGCTGTGAGGAGCAGCTGAAGGAGCGAGGGCTTTTTAGCACTGAAAAAAGGAGGTTGAGGGGAGACCTTACCGCTCTCTGCAGCTACATGCAAGGCGGTTGCAGAGATGTCGGGGTCGGTCTCTTCTCTCCAGTGACAAGCAGTAGGATGAGTGAGAATGGCTTAAAATTGCACCAGGGGAGATTTAGGTTGGATATCAGGAAGAATTTTGTTACTGAAAGGGTTGTCAAAAGCATTGGAACAGGCTGCCCAGGGAGGTGGTGGAGTCACCATCCCTGGAGGTATTTAAAAGCCATGTAGATGAAGTGCTTAAGGACACGATCTAGAGGTAGACTAGGCAGGGTTAGACTGTGATTGGACTCAATCCTAAGGGTCTCTTCCAACCCAGGTGATTCTATGATTCTATGAAAAGAAGCTACTTCAGTGTTTCTCAGGTCCTATGCCAGTGTCACGCAATGCTGTCTCCTCCACTCAAGCTGATCTTGATCATCCAAAAATGATTCTTAATATCACAGAATCACAGAACAGCAGGGGTTGGGAGTGACCTCTGGAGATCATCTAGTCCAAGTCCGTGCTAGAGTAGGATCACCTAGAGCACCTAGCTCACCTGTGGGATGCTTTTAGTGTCAAGACCTTTGTTAGCAGAAAGAGCAAGAAAAATCTGTGAAAGTCCTCAGACCTGGGCACCTTAGGCACACTAAACCACAGGACTGCTTTATCCCCATCTCTTCGATAGGGATCAGAAAGCAGAGAATGACATGTTGGATGCTACAACTTCTAAACATGGACTTGAAAACAGGACTGTTCTGCTGCCCATGGCCATCTGACACCTCTGCAAGCATGAAAGAGCAACCCTTCCTTCAGCAGCTGTCACACTTTCAGGCAGCTTTGCAGGAATTTGTGGTCTAGTCATATTTTTTCCCATATTGAAGGGGCAAAGATTGATAAAATCTTTTCTATTTAAACCAGCAATAAAAGCAAACAGCCTGTTTTGTAAAGACTAATTTTCTTCCACGCAATGTCAGTTGACTTTACACTGTTTTGTCATATATTCCTTAGCTACTCAGTGTTACTTCTGGAGCTTCCGAATGCAAATATTTCCTGACAAGGAGGAGGATGAAACCACATGATTTTTTTTATCTGAGTTATACATTCACATATCATATATCCAAAGTTAACAAGCGACTCTCCTGTGTAAAGCAGTTTTCTACTTCCCGTGCATCCAAAATAACAGCTACAAAAATCCTTGTCTTTTATATAGTAAGATAGTTCTCTGCCTTTATTTTTCTGACCACATGAGCCTTGTACAAGCAGAGGACAGAGTCTTTTATGTTATCACCCTGCTGCCTGGAAATCTCATTCTGCAATCTCTGCTTTTTCATTGCCATTTTCAGATGTTTAATGAAGCGACACGTGGATATGAGATGCCCCTGTTATTTCTTTTGCCCAGTCTCTATCGCTTTCAATCTCAGAACTATTGAATAAATGGAAATACAGTTACCAGCTCTGTTTTGCACGTCCAGAGCAAAACTCACATGGTCTCCAATGAGATGTGGGTAAGGTAGACAATGAAAAATTAAGTCCCCTTTTTTTTTCCCCACATTTCCTGTGTGAAAGACTGTAAAAGGAACATGATCACTGTACATAGGCCTTGCTTCCCTTTTTAACCAAATTTTACCATCCAAAAAGGGTGTTTTCTAAATGAACAATCTATGCTCATGCTCTGACAATGGCCACTCCTTTACCTAGTTGCCTTCCCCTTCAGGACCTCGTGCTAGTACCAGCAAATGACCAAGACATAAATGTGCCACACTCCTCTGCACACAGGTGGGGATTTACTCAAGAAAGCTGTGCAAAAAGCAGATTTCTCACCGTCTCCAGCTCAGAGGTGTACCACTGACCTTTTCTTCCTGTGTAGCCATCACAAATGACAGGAACGATCAGGCTTCAACGCTGAAGGTCACTCACATCAACCTTGTCCATTTTCTACTTGCATACGAGTTCACACGCATCCTTCCGCTCACCAGGATCATGCTCAGCCCACTGGCCTGCAAGAGCATACATTAGAGAGAATTTTAATGACTTGAACTTGTGCTGAACTTCCTCTTTTAGCTGCTGTTTTAGTGATTTGTTGACTCTCCAAGGCTCATTCAGGACTTTTTATTTTTTAGCCTTGACAGAGCAGATAGAGTAGGCATGGATTTTATGTGCCAACTCTTCTGTATTTTTGGCACTCCCCTCGTCACATAGCAGGTCAGCGAAATACAAGTTCAAGCAACAGAGGATGCCTCCCACGTATATCTGTGGTGCCTCAAAGTAGCCTAAACTAATCTCTCCCTCTCTCCCCCATTAGCAGTGACGCTAAGCTGGAAGCAAGGGCTGAGAATGCTTTAACAGCCACACAGAATCTTAATAAGATCTACTTACATTTATATTGTGCATTTCAGGCTGGCTGGCTCAGTTTCCTTAGCCACAGCCTCACAAAAGGAGCTGAATACACTGGTTTATTTTTGTGGGCTTTTTAATTATTTTAGCATTGTCTCTGATTTTTGCATCAGCCATCTGCGAAGTGTGGCAGGATGTGTGTAATCTTCTATGGCACATGTTGTACTTTCTCCATTATTATCAGATGGGAGAGAAAACCAAAGTTAAGGGAGATTAAGGTCAGCATACTCTCAACATCCAATCGCTGTATAATCCACTGCGTTATCGCTAGGGAAGATTATCAGCCTTGATAGGACCCATTCTTCGAGCTATTCAGCTCTGCTGAGGCCCACTTCTCTCACAGAATTGTATTTCTGTTCGATCTGAACAGAGAGAAATCATACATAAATTTTCCGCTACATCCCACTAATGTGCAGTAAGTGATTGTCTTTGTGCAGGATGCAGGAACAGCATCTTGCTGTACAGCACAGCCGTGCTCTGTGCTACCCTGGGCCAGACCAGAAAGGATGCTAATGCAGCCATGCCAGCAAGCTGGAGACACCCCCACCCCACCCCAAGCCCAGCAAGGTGCAGCCAGGTCAATCACTAGGATACCACAGGGATGAAAGCAGAGAGAACAAGCTGCGCTGGCCAAGGGGCACCCTCCCGGCCAGGGAGGTGTTGCTGGGCAGGATGGGGTCTCCAGAGGCAGAAGTCACACACTGTTTCTTGCAGAGGGTCCACAGGCACGATTTTGTGGATGTTAAATGGTCTAAAGAATTATTTGAGGACCCCGCCTCCCCTCTCCCAGCAGAGATGTGTGACATTCCAAAAATCTCCCTGAAATCAAGATAATTAGTGCATTATCTCTGGCTGTATCCTCTCTCTCTAGTAAGAGTATAGATCAACAGACACGCTTCAGCTACCAGAGTTCAGTAAGATTGTGCCACAGCACAGCTTCTAAGCATCACCATGTTTAACCAGCAAACAGTCTCTGAGTGTCTCTGTGTGACAGGTGGAGAGCAGAGATGGACTGAGCAGCCACTGGGCTCTGCCACATTTTGCGTGGGTTAAATGCACCCCAAAGAGAGGGAGAGAGGACAGCAATAGCTGCACATAGTTTTAGCCCCACTGTGAAACATCCAAACAATGCATTAGAACCTACCACGCTCCAAGAATAACCAGAATTTCAGGATAATTTCCCTCAGTTTGCAATTAAGGTATAAAGGTAGAAGTGTTTTCAAATTACTTTAATTCGCGGTTCCTTTTCCACTCCCAACAAGTTAATGACTGTTGCTCCTCCAGAAGTCGTCTCTTAGCAACAAAAAAGCTCATCAGCTTGGAGGAGTCCCTCCATCACCCAATGCTGGGAGTTTGTATCCCATGTCAAAGAAAGGCAAGATGGAAGAGCAGACGCTGACCTCGGGCAGGCAGTATTCAGCTCCAGGAAACTCACTGTGAATTATCATATTGTGTGCAAGTGAATGGGGGATCTTCTGCTCAGTGTCAGGAGGGGACAGAGAAACGGGCATTTCCTCTTTCCCACAGGAAGATCCACCATGTGCACCAGGAGCTAATGCTTCATCGTGAGCCTTGGCTGCAGAACGTGCTCCTTACAAATTCCTGCAGGCCTGCAATAAGCAATGGCAGCAGTTCAGGCAGTAGAAAACCACTAGAAAATAACTTGCAATTTGTTCAGACATACCAAGCGAGCACCTCATTTTGTTCATGGGGCTTTCTGAGCTCTTGCACATTACCTGTGTTGCACCACTTCCTTAGTAGTCCAGATTTTACAGCTGCTTTCATGGATTTTCATTTATTTCTCGTGTTCAGTGACTTGAGATTGAAGTCCTCATCTTCTGCCTCTAGTCAGTCCTCTCCTGAAAGTGCATATAGCACTGTGGATACACACAGGGCAGGAATTCATACTCCAAAAGTAATTGATCTGGAGCTGATCAAATGAGCAACCAAAGCTAATACTACAGAAGGAATGAAAGCAGTGAAGTTTCAGTAAGCTATGAGCAAATACAAAAAAAAAAAAAGGATGAAATATTTTCACTGTGGGAAAACAAGAGGCAAAATATCCAAACACACCAAAATGTTTCATTTTTAAAGTCAAAATATTTCAACATCTTCCAAATAAAGCTTGCAGCTTTTTCTTTCCAAAATCAGCTTTAAAGGAAAGCAAGTTTTTCTTAAAGTTTCAGATCACCTACAAAGTAACTATGGCATCCTTTGGTGGATTCACAAATGATTCAGAAAGTGCAAACACAGGAACCTTTTTTGAGAAAAGAGGATTACTGGCTAGAGATAGGATCCACCTCATAAAATGGGGCAAGAAGCAGTCAATATCCTACAGAGGAAGACATCCAAGCTAGGTTCACAGGGGCCAGATCCTGAAGCACACAGGAAAGTGGGATGACTGGGAGGGGGAGAATCAGTCACACACAGGGGAAGGGGGAGACTTTGAGGAGGAACCACTATCACAGAATCACAGAATAACAAGGTTGGAAAAGACCTTTAAGATCATCAAGTCCAACCATTCACATTCTAAACTAAACCATATCCCTAAGTACTTCATCTACCCTTTATGAATAAAGCTTTTATGTTATACTCAAATAAATTTAAAATACACATAAATATTTGCTACATCAGTTATGGGAAGGCAAATGAGTGTGATGGGAGGGGAGGCAGTGAAGCAATGTAAAACAGGCTTTCCCCAGCAGCAGAAAAGGTCTGGAGAGCTGAGAGTCAGGTTCTCACAATGGTCTTGGGAAAGCTCCTCTCTTTACTTTAGGGTTTCCTGTGAGACAAGAGATCATCACTAACCCCATAAAGCATGGCACTTCTCTGCAGAGAAAGCTGAAAAGAAGCAGTCAAGGCTGAGAGGTGCTCACAGCCCACACACGAGCGAGATCTGGCGGAGTACCAGCATGGTCTCATGGACAGGTTTCTCCCGAGACATTCCCTAGCTTGTTCCCTGAACTGACCTGGACCCAAGAGAGCAGCGTATTTGCTCTAGTGTGGGAAACCTTCCTGGTGCCCAATCAACTTTCCAGCTAGGGTAAGGTCTTCATTCTGATATAACTTTAATTTTTTGCTTATAGCTTTAGTATTGCTGCATCATATATAACTGTACTTTCATGCTTGGGTAGCAGCAGTAATGGATCAGCAAGATTTCTTGCACCTATCTCAGGAGGAAAAGTTTTATTAAATCATTAAATAAAATCATCATGTAGTCTGCCTTTACAAAATAATAAAAAAAAAAAAGGTCAGCTTCACAACTGAAACACAAGTGGGAAAGTATGTGTTGTGAACACTGTACCAGAGTAGCTGAATTAGATGCAGCTCATCAAGGCAGAAGTAGAGTGCATGAATTTAAAAGAGAGAAAAAGAAAAGCAAAGAAAGGTCCTTTTGAATTAAGCCTTTTCTCACCTCTAACAAGGCTCTAGAAACAGCACTAATCAATCCAAATGACACTTTAGTGCAGAGATCTATTATATTCCTCAACGATCACATGGCTTTATATGTTATAATTTGGTTCTGAATTATGGCCTACATCAATTATAATTGAACACTGCTTCCCACTCTACAATCAGACTGTGATGAGAACAGAAAGGCAGTGGACATTAGAGGATTACTATCAGAAGCACCTAATTTAATTAAGGAGGAGATTTATTAAAATGGTAACATTAACAGGTGTTTTATGAGACTAATAATTAATAAGGTTTCTGTAGAACATTTGTAAGAGAAATAGACAATATGCAGTGCCAGCAGAACTCCCTGTAATGGGATAACAATAAAGCATTACGAACTGTAGATCAGATATTATGATAATAATCTGATACTGTAAATTATGGCTTGAAGAGGATTAAATGCCATTACTGCAAATTAGTATTTATTTAAGCTCCAGCAGGCCTTTGCACGCTGTCTGAAGGAAAGGTGGGCTGCAGACAGGCTCTGAAGCGCGGACACTTGTCGTCCTCCTGAATCCTGCCACCTTGGGCTGGGGATCTTGCAATCCGCCAACACAGCAATAATGCTGACAGCAGCCACCTAGGGAAGTGCAGCGGGACTGGGAGGAAGCACTTCATGCCAGTGAAGTCCAGCCACTCCTTTTTGACCTCTTTGAGGTTACCTTCAAACAGCTGGAAGTAGGCAGCCCCACGCTGCTCCCCAAGTAGCAGGTGTCCCCATGGGACGGGTCCACAGTGTCTACTGGGGCTCCAGCCGCCTCCCAGCACACAGGATAGCTGAAGGTGGGAATGGCCATGGCTGCTCTCTCCTTTCCCATTGCAAATCCTGTAAGTACAGCAAGAGGGGAACCTCAGGAGCATGAGGTAAGAAAGGGGAACGTGGGTGGGAAGCCAAGAGGGACAAAAAAGGGTAGATGAAGTACTTAGGGATATGGTTTAGTTTAGAATGTGAATGGTTGGACTCGATGATCTTAAAGGTCTTTTCCAACCTTGTTATTCTGTGATTCTGTGAAGTGTGCTTTCACAGTGAGAGCGATGCCACAGACTGCTAAAGGAAGGAGACAAAACAGCCTCAGTGTCTGTCCTGGAAATGAGGTTGCTGTGGGACTTTGCCTGAGTTACTCCGCAGTTTGCGGCTCATGTGAGCACCCAGTGCCTTCTTAGCTCTAGGCTTAAAGAAGTTTTATCCCAGCCCTGGCTCCAGCAGCCCCCCCAGGTAAGAGGAAGGAGCACACAGCCCTTTCTCTAAACCACCTCTGATCCCTGATACAGTGATGGAAGAGGGTATTAGCAGTAGGAAATTTTTTCAAGGCCACTACTTTAATGAGCTCCTAAATAATGACTTTATCTTAGAGGCACACTCAATATTCATTCAGTATCACACCCGAGCAATACCACTGCCCGACTTCAGTCAACAGGAAACAAGTCCAGAGCTATAGCTCGGAAACCAGTGCTCCCCTTCGGGAAGCAGTGATGGGACCAGCACTCATCCCTCCCTGGGACCAGGATGGGAGACCTCCCAGCAGAAGGTGGCTGGAGCTGTGCTCCCCTCCCTCAGCTGCTCCCCTCTGGTGCTTGCAGCAGCAACAGCTCCCACCACCCTGCGCCAAGGCACAGATGCCCACATGCCTGCACAGCTCAAGGGGCTGTTCAAGCCACTCAGATGAGGTCCGAGTCATATTTTTCCACCCCACTCTTTTAATTAGTATCCAATACCAACCACAAGCACAGGGTTTGCAGAGCAAATGAAATAGCCACTTAGTTCCCCTCTTACTTGCAGAGGTGCTGGGTTTGGACCAGAGCTCTGTTTTTCCAGGAGTAGGTTTCATTTGCTTTTTAATCAGGTTGAGCCAAGGGGGAAGGCCTTCGGCTTTACTCCTAGCACCCAGCTCCTACAGAGCCTCTGCCACAGCCCACTTCCACACATGGCCACTGAATGGGTTTGGGTTTCTTCAGATGTGCCCATTAATTCCCATTTACATTTCCCATGTCCATAAACCAACTCTGGGCCACAGCTATTTTATGGCTCTGGGACGCTTATGAGAGTGGATTAACCTGTCTTGACAGAGAAACCAGCTACCATTCAGCAGTCTCTGTAGCTCCTATGTATCTATTTCCAAGATGTATTTCATTGTTAGCATTCTCCTTTATTTGCATTTGCCATCGGGGAGCAGAAACCCACACCAGAGTGCTGGGAGTTTGCGGATGACACCAAGCTGAGTGGTGTGGTCGACACCCTAGAAGGAAAGGAAGCCATCCAGAGGGATTTTGACAGGCTGGAGAGATGGGCCCGGGTGAACCTAATGAGGTTCAACACTGCAAAGTGTAAGGTGTTGCACTTGGGCCGGAAGAATCCCAGACATAGATACAGACTGGGAGAAGAGCTTCTTGAGAGCAGCCCTGCTGAGAAGGACTTGGGGATTCTGGTGGATGAGAAACTTAACATGAGCCAGCAGTGTGCTCTTGCAGCTCACAAGGCTAATGGTATCCTGGGCTCCATTAGAAGAGGGGTGGCCAGCAGGGACAGGGAGGTGATTGTCCCTCTCTACTCTGCCCTCGTGAGGCCCCAGCTGGAGTACTGTGTCCAGATCTGGGGCCCCCAATACAAGAAGGATGTGGAACTGTTGGAGAGGGTTCAGAGGAGGGCCATGAAGATGATTAGAGGCCTGGAGCACCTGCCCTACAAAGAGAGGCTGAGGGAGCTGGGCTTGTTCAGTCTGGAGAAGAGAAGGCTGCGGGGGGACCTCATTGCAGCCTTCCAGTACATGAAGGGAGCTTATAAGCAGGAGGGGATTCAATTTTTTAAAAGGATAGACAATGACAGGACAAGGGGGAACGGATTAAAACTAAAGGAAGGAAGGTTTAGATTAGATATTAGGGGGAAGTTTTCTACAGAAAGAGTGGTGAGGGGCTGGAACAGGCTGCCCAGAGAGGTAGTGGATGCCCCGTCCCTGGAGGTGTTCAAGGCCAGGTTGGATGGGGCCCTGGGCAACCTAGTGTAGATCCAGGCCTGAGGTTGGTGGCCCTGCCTGTGGCAGGGGGATTGGAGCTCTGTGATCCTTGGGGTCCCTTCCAACTCATACCATTCTATGATTCTATGAGTACCCTCCTTCCCCAACCAAATGCCTCGTGGGCAGCAGAGACAAAAAAAATGTCTCTCATCAGCACTGTGTTGTGTGCTGAAGAGGTTCCCAGCATGTAACAAAACCTCCATCCCATTTTCCATGGGCAGACAAAGACTCCTGGGCACTTCAAGGGACTCCATTGCCCAGCTCCCACTTCACTGACTGCCTCTGTGAACCCAAACCCCACAAGGACTTGTGAAAGTCCTATCCTTAAGTGGCACACATTTTGTGACTATTAATTAGCCAAATTCCTTCCATTTCACAGGAAATAGTGCAGGGCTGGAAGAAATACAGATCATATATTCCAGAGAGGAAAAGGTGTGCAGCTTATTCCCTCCCTGCATGGGAGATCCTCAGCACCAGCTCGAGTAAAACTGTTGCAAAAGCAATGCCTGCTTTCTTCCCTGGTACTGTT
Source organism: Porphyrio hochstetteri (assembly GCA_020800305.1). Classification (NCBI taxonomy): domain Eukaryota; kingdom Metazoa; phylum Chordata; class Aves; order Gruiformes; family Rallidae; genus Porphyrio; species Porphyrio hochstetteri. The sequence goes on along the minus strand of CM036916.1, from coordinate 8,851,684 downwards.
ATTTAAATCCCTTCTATGGGATGCCACTGTCAGTCACTGAGTTTTAATATTACCACAGCAGCATTACAGGCGAATGAGTGCTGAATCAATAAAAAATTAAGGAAATACAGTTTTTATTACATGGTGATATTTGGAATTGATCCCTTAGGCTTTCCAGTCACCTCAGTTTTGTTTTATACGCCAGTGGATGGAGTATTGTGCAAAGTAGTTTGAATGCAGGAACCAATCAGTTGTAATCTAATTTTAAATGGACCACAAGCGAACTGAGAAAATAAAGACAGGCAGGGGCATCATGTTGACAGATGCGCCTATGGTATATTGTATCTCTGGTCTGCCTAACTAGGAAAAATACTCCTTTAAATTGTTTTATCTATGTATAATGCCAATAACAAGAACAATAGGGGGGAAACTTGGTTTCTGCAGGGACATGAAGAATAAATTTATAGCAAAAAGAAGTGGAAAGAGAAAATCATCTCCTCTTGGCCTCACTTGTAAAATGCTAAACTAACAGCCAATAAACATATGAAAAGCACCACAGCTGTTTTACTTGTTCAAGTTAACAAGGATTTCTCTGAGGCCAAAATCCAATTGTTTCCCTGACTCCTCAAGCAAAGGGGCTACAATTCGCCTCGAGAAACTGTGGACGAACAAAGAGATTGTGATAATCAGCAGGTAGTTACACACAGCACAGTGCACAGGTTCCTGCAACTTCACCTCACGCTGCAGTCCTAATTAATTTCAGCTGCTGTCACTTGCTATTTGCAATTATGATTTTCTCTTTCATTTCTACCACCATGAGCTCTCACAGTTGACCAACCCTCCCCTGCTTAATCCAGCTTGCATTGCTCCATGAAGCAGGTCCTTGCATCACAACCTCTTCTCTGCTCCCAGCGCTGCGAGCCAGCAGCGCTGAACCAAAGCTTTCTTTGGTCCTTCACTGAATTTGCACCTTTTACCTCTTTATCAAGTCACCCATCACTGTAATTCCTGCTCTGGCCTGACTCAAACTGCTGTATTTGCTTCCTGAACACAAAGAAAACAGAATTAGAGGCTTGTCTATAAATTTAAGACCCAGTTAGTATAGGATGCTACCACAGTGCATTAAGAGCCGTCACTCTGAGACCCCTCCAGACCTACTGAAATACATCTACCATAATACGTGGAAGAAGTTACATTACCACAGGGGCTCAGCTTCAGGAAACACTTTAGAAACTGATATTTTGCTAACACAAAAAAATACAGCTGTTACATTGAGGTGGTTCAACAGTCAATCTCCCTGGATGAAAGAGCAGATAAAGAGAACGAACCACCAACCTAAATATTCATCATGGCTTCACTACGAGTAATCACAACCACATTTCATTTTTCTCTGCCAATACTAGCTTGACCATTAATGCTGACTGGTGGCATTCTGAAAAATCGACGATCCAAAACAGGAACTGAAAATGCTTTTAAGGCAAACAAAGTGTGAGCAACTAATATCCAAAGGTAAGAAAAACGAAGCAAAAAATCCAATCACTACAACCTTGAAAGGAGGGGGGTTTTTTTTAGTTAAAAAGAAAAAATACCCAGTTAAAATTCAAGCTGTAAAAATAATTTAAAAATTCAATCACAACTGGAAAAATTGTGGCTATGATCTCAAAAAAATAAATCAGCAACAAGGAAGAGCAGACAATTTGAAAAAGAAACCTAAAGGTATCAATGGAATTTCTATGACTTGTAGAATAATAAAAATATGGAAATTTAATATAATAGCATGACATTAAATCCTAGCAGGGTTGCAGATTTCATAATAGATGAGGATGGAAAAACTGTCAAACACCATGCAGAAAATGCAGAAATAAGCAGCAAACTTTTTTTTTCCATATTTAAAATGATAAAAAGTTTGTTCATCTTTTACAGCAACCCTTTCTATTCCAACAATAACAGACTTTAAAGAGCCATTAAATGTAGATATTTAAGCACAAGATTGAATAATTAGCTCTCCAGTCTACTAAAAGAGTTGATAAAGATCTCTCAAAGAGCCACCTTCCTTTCAAATCATCTACATTCAGTGACGAAGCCCCAAAAGAACCTTAAGAAATTCCACATCACCCCAATACTGAGATTTCCCAGGGTGACTGTAGCATGCATGCCCCTGCACCCACTGCCTGTGTTCTCTCCCCAAGTCCTCCCTAGATCAATGGGAAGAGGCACTGCTAACATTATTTCTTGGCTTTGAAAACCCTTTGCTGTCAATTTATTTGATTTCCCTGTTCTCCAGCCCACCTTGGAGAATGCTATTTGTTAAATGGATCCTACTTGAGAATTTATGAATATATTTTGATTGGATTTGATTATCACATATAAACTTCAGAGTGCTTGGGCTGGCCAGGAATATAAATGCAATTATTAGTAGTAACAAACACTAGGCAAAGCTGCACTGACTCACTGTAAAATGCTCTTCAAGGCCCAGCCAAACAAATGCTTTTGCTTTGCTTTCCTACCTACTGTTTGTGCAGTGGATGTTCTTCAGAAGAAAAGCTGTACCACCTTCACCCAGAGCCCGAGTTTGACTTTTCTACACATTTGCCCTCTTGCTTAAGTTATGCCAGCCCATCTGTAGGCATAGCTAATCCTCTCGTTATCTAGCAACTGGTAGCTCAGCTCTGCTCCACTGTGCTTAGCATTATACAGATCAGCCAAGTATTGATGCAGCATCACTGAGGAGAATCTAGATTGTTTTTTTCCCCCATGCTTCTTCCTTTTGAAACTTAAAATACGTGCTGGAAATAATTTCAAGGGCTGCTGAGCATTGCCACTGGGGGAATGCAAGGGGCTCTCAACATTGAGACTGGAAGACAGTTGGAAATTTGCAAGTGGTTGATTTTGAAATTACATTTTGAGGCCAAATTCAAAGAAGCGCCTCTAGCTTGTCCCACTCCCTGCAAGCACATGTGGCACTTCTGACAGAGGCTAACAAAAGCTCTTCTCCCTTGCCAGGTCTAGCCCACTGTGTCTTGTTCCAGAGCCTTGGCCCAGCTGAAAGCACCCAACTGACAGGGTATGGGGGGTTGGCACTGGTCCTGGGCCTACAGGAGTATCAGCCAGGGGAAGCCAAGACAGCACCATGAACTCACAGCACTGCTTGTAAAGCCATGGCAAGAGGAAGGCACAGGACAGCTCATGTGTGCTCAATGCACAAACTGATGTCCAGATTTCTTGAAAGGCAACTCATTAGTAGAGGTGGGGTAGGGAGGGTCCCACCAGGTCCTGGATCACTAGAGACAACCATGAGACACCAGATGCTGTTGCACATCTTGTGGTGTTATTTACCAGCTGTGTTTCAGTAGCGCACAGAGGTCTCCAACAAGAGCCAGACCTCCCTCTGTTACACCCTTTTCATGATAAATCCTTTCACAAAGCATTGGCACACAAGCTAGCCAAAGCAGACCAGAAATACTCTTAACCCAATGGTACAACAGGAATAAAACTATGAGGAACTTGCTGAAGTGCACAGAAGTCATCAGTGGCAGAAACAGGAACTAAACGCAGGTATCCTCTGCCCCAGCTTCAAGCTCTGACACTCCCTGCAATCCATTTATCCAATTTCTCCTCCGCTCCTCATCCCTCTGAGGCACAGTAGTGCCACACTTCCTATTGAAGAAAGAAAAGCAGCATTGTATCAGAAGATCTGGTAGGAACAGGCTTTGTACAGCATGTTTCACGCTTGGGACACAATGTATCTTACATGATGAATTTCCACATTTTGTCTTACTTCAACCTAAACCTAGCTGTGTGGCACCTGCTTTCATGCCATCTCCACTTTCATGCAACGAGTGAAGGAGACATGCCAAGCCATCCTCATGGAGAGGTCACTTAATTTTGGTTTGTAAAGCCAAATCTCCTGCAATCTCCATAATTACCAATCAATTTTACATAAATAGCAAAATTAAGCCCCATTATTCTCATTTACCACAAAATTAAAGGAATTAATTAAACATGGGAAAAGTGCTGATGTCTGCCAAATTGTTACTTCCACCAGATAAAAACAAATTGGGGAATGATATGCAGAGAGGAGAAGAAAATCAGTTTTCCATCCAGCAACTCAGTGAACTATTGCAAGGAAGACTATAAATAACAATCAGTGTGCCAGGCTTCTCTATCTGAACACTGGGACAAGAAAGACACATTCTTTGTTATGGAGGAAAAAACACAATTCTGAAACAATCCCCTTGTTTTTGTTTTTGCAAACCAGAAACGGCCCTGGGGACTGGTAACAACAGGCTTCAACAAGAACGGGTTCTTTCAAACTTGGATTTGTCAAAGGACTGCTGCTCTGTAATTATCATGCATGGTTTTAGCAAAGCATCTCAAACGAACAAAAGAGGGTGCAAATATTTAGAGACAAATTGTGACCACAGGAAATCTTTGCAGGTGGTTGAAAAATGGGGGGAGAGAAAGACTTTCCAAAGTGCCAGGGTTGGAAAAAGAGGGAAAAACTCAGCTAAGCAAAGAGCTTTGAAACCGCAGATCTTCTCCTGTCCTAATGAAGATGCATCAACAGGCTGGTTCTGAAGGTACAGTCATAAGACAAATGCATTACTGCAAGCAGTGTTTGAAAGACACTTGCAATTACAGCTGCTCTGGAACAATGAAATATATACTGTTCCTTAAATAAACTGAAAAAATGATAACCTCTTTTAACTGTCGTGGTGTAGTAGAAAGATCTTCATATCTTCCTTAATGAGATTTTTATTGCCAGTGTAAATTTGTCTTGAACTGAATTTTTGTCTTGGGAACTCTGAATTATGTTATACGGAGTTGTTCCTGGTAAGCATGCAGGCTTGCACACATTTTTTGCTGTGAAAATGGCTCCTTCTGGCAAACCGAAAGCAATTGAAGCTCAATTTAATTAGCTGCCTTCTGTAAATATGCCATTATTCTTCTAGCTCAGTGCTGGAGTTATATTTACAAAGGGAACAGATAGCAATAATTATTTTGGGCTGTAGTTAGTCAGTATTAGTTAATGCCTGAGTGTAATTGAGTGGAAATTAAGACAAGTGTAGTCTTTGGGGGGGGAAACAAAAGAATATATCAGTCTATGGCAGCAGTATAGACACTGCACCTGTATGTTCTTCCTGGTGTTGGAATATGTAGGAAGTTGCAAATGTTTACCCTGCGCTCTGTAAGAAGAAAGGGTTAATGATGGTCTTTGTTCATTAAGAACTTCTTGGATTTTTGAAATAACTCTTGCCAACCTTCTTCTCTGAGCTTCCGTCTGCTTTTCAAGTTACAGTCCCATGAATGAACAGCCATCATCGTGTCACTCCTTACCAAGGACAGGAGCACTGGGCCAGGCAGCTCAGAAAGCTGCATCAGAGGATCCACAGCCCAAGTAGTACAAGCTGCTTAGAAAGGTTTCACATGGTGGCCAAGAGCCCCTGCATGCTCAGGACAGGGGGAACCTGCTCCAATGACATTTTCACAGGTCTGTGAAATGAGTTAATACCTTCTATTGCCCATCTTTAAAGCAATTGTGATTTTTCAAACTGAGGCACTGCCCCATAGCCCTTTTCATGGGTCTGGATAAGTTATTCAAATTAACTCTCGGAACAGATTAGTTTAAGTGCATCACTATGTAGATGCTTCTATTTAGAATTGAAGAGTCCTTAATTCAATTTACCTTAATCCACTTTCAAAGTAAATTATAGCAAATGAAGACTTCACTAATTCTGAATGATGGTTCACACTTAGGTTAAACGCAGTTTAACTAATTCTCTTTAGATGTATCTACTTAATTTTCATTACTTTCCCTTTATGTCACCACACCACATGTTCTCCCTTCTTTGGGCTTGCAAGTGTCAAACCGTAAGTGAAATAGTAAAAAATAAGAAGTCAGATACAGCATTCCTTGATGGAGCAAAAGTTCTTGAATAGATTTATGGGAGTTTTATTTGCACAAGTGTTAGCAAATCAAGCCTGCTGTTTCCATGCTGGAAGTAGTCATCAATGCTGTAAAACAGGGATGATTTTGAGATTAGCTTATTGCACCAAGCAATAGAAGTTACTGTTTTGAAATGCACATTTCCAATAGAAGGTGTCTCTGCCATACTGGACAGGGAGTATCTGATAGCTGAGAAATGTCCCCCAGCCATCACCATCAGCCTCCTGGAATCTTGCACTGACAGCTGCTGTGCTGAACAGCTTCAGGCTCCAGGGCTCAGTCACTTGCTGTGCTGCCTTGCATGATGGAGAAACTCCTTCCAGTTTCCTGGTCCTTAGGAGTTCCTGTAAGACAGGTCACATTTTCACGTGCTCACTGCCCGTCCAAGTCACTGACTGGACCTTTCAGTGTGTCCACGTACAACACTGAGAACAGTGGGAACCTGAGCCATGACACACAGTGCCTCCCCACACAAACACAGGGCTCACACAGGTGAGTCAGCCAGCCATCCCATCTCCCCCCTGCCCCAGGCAAAGGCAGGATGCACCAGGGCTCACAGCATCCTGTTTCCATGCGCACTCTTATCCACAGCCTTCCTTCAAACCTGAAATCATGGATTTCTCACTGTGCTTAACGGTTGGCTAATCAGCATCACTATAAGCAAATGCACGACACTACCTAATCTGCAGGTGGCAAGTTAATGGGGTTTGCATGGCAAGTTAATGGGGTTTGCGTAGCAAGACACTGACGAGCCAGAAAGTACCCAAGCTACATTGGTGCTACTAACTCCTGTGCTGTTTCCATGCATACAGAGCTCTACAGCAAATCAAAGGACCCCCCAGGGTACCTATTCAACAAGGAACAAATTCTCACTTCTGCCATTATGTAAATGAAATGCTAAAAATGTTCTTTTGTTCCTCTGAGGTATTAGTAGTACTAATGCGAAGTGCACAAACTTCATGATCAAGTAAAATATTATCTTGTGGTACTTGCACAGTGCCAGAAGTTTATGGACTACATCTCTGGGAGACTCCCAGTGCTCAGGGAGCTTTAGATGTCCTTTTGTCAAAGTTCAGACCAAAAGGGTTTTCATAATTCCACGTTCTGCTGTAGGGCAGGATGGGAAATGGCATGTGTCTGGCATGTAGCTACTTAGAAAGGAAGAGTTAGTACAATAACAATAAAAAAAGATCTAGTGTATCTGAGCACACATGGTTTCTCCTCTGTGTAACTTATGATTTCAGAGCACCCTGCCAAAGCTGAGCTGAACTATGAATACCAACTATTTTAGTCTTCAAGAGTTATAGTGCAGGAAATTCACATCTCTGTATTCTTTCCCCTAGCTGTCACTCAGGCTGCTCCTTGTGAAAGACCTGAATCCAAAAGCCAGGTTTGGACATTAATTTGACAGCAGATGGATCAGATAGATTGGACCCCCATCCTAGCAGTACAAAGCTGGAATACATTGCCACGGCACACGCTGAATTGCTGTAGTGCCTGACTTACAGCGTAACAGCCCCTGTTTGCCCTGGCTAGCGACACCGCTGCTCCACGGGCCTGTGAGGATCTGTCCCAGGGTACTGCAGGCTCACAGGCATAGTCACCCTGATGGGCACAACAGCTGTGCTCTGCAGTGAGCCACATGCAGACAAAGAGTCACAGGAAATCGGTAAGACATGTCACTTTCATCTAAGCACAACTCCAGCCCAGCAGCAGAATACAGAGAATAAAGCCTCATCTGCTCTCATGGCTTCCACCTGTTGACAAAGTTGATGAAACTTCTAAGACAGATCTCCATAGAAACTACTGACACTCCAATGGGATCATCTCTCCCAGAAAATACATCCATCACGCCCAGCAGTCCATTAATTTAAGCTCCTTCCCTGGCCCTGACTTTAACCAGAGCATTTGAAAATAAAATTGAGTGCCACAGCTGTACTCATCAAGACACAGAAGCAGTCCTGAGCAATGTCTTCAACACCAACCCAAGTGTCCATCATGCCAAAGTGCTACTAGTCTGCCAGCCACATATGGAAATTTGGCTCTAGGCTCTACGAAAGCCTACAGAGTACAGGTGTAAGATGTCCTAGTATTGAGAAAGGAGATGTGGAGACTGGGGAACAGAGCATAGGAGGAGGAAGGCAATCTTATTCCCAGCAGGTGGTGGTGTGTGTTTCAACTCAGGTGAGACTCTGAAGAAGCAGCAGGTGGTGAAGAAAGGAGGACTGGGTCCAAATGAGATACCTGTAGGTGACAGGTACTGATCATTTTTCCCCGGGAATATGAATGACAGCTGGGGGTGCAGATGAGACTAAGGGGGCAGGGGAAAGGTAAGGTTTCCAGAGAGGGGGGCTAGGACAGAGTAGGCAGTAGCTTTCAAACTCTGGACACAGAGCTGATGGAAAGATGAAAAAGGGTTCAGAGCAGGGAGTGGGTTGAATCAGTAGCAGCAGAGGCACGAGCTTGACCTAGCTGCCAAGAGCTATGAAAGAGCAGACAGGCAGAGAGCCTGGGAGTTGCCAGTTACTCCTCCCAGCTGAGCAGTAGCTCTTACCAAGCAATGCAACCGTATGAAACACTTCTTTCCATACCTCAGAGTAATTCCAACTGGAGCATTAAATGGTTTTAGCACAGGAATAAGTAGCAATGGATGGAGAAGGGTTCCTTGGGCCATGAGTCCCCGCTCATGCAGGACTCACTCTGGTAATCCCTTTCATGCCCTGAGGATGCTCCACTGAAAAGCCAGCTCTGTTTTTTTGCCTGACTGCTCCTACTGAGCCATAGTCCCAGAATTGCCCTGAATAGATGTGAGGAAGCTTCCAGCATCCCAAATTAATTCCTGACAAATCTGGCCCTCTTTGTTCTCTGCTAATATTATCCTCAGCTGAAACAGCTCTTCCCCACCCTCTTGGGTTTTTTCCCCTTGATGTGCTCATAGGAAGCAAACTAATCCCTTCTCAGCTTTTGTTTTGCTTGGCCAAGAAGGTCAAGCTGAAGTTTAAACCTATTGGTAAGCTAAGGCTTTGTAGCAGTTCCAATTAGTTTTTAAATAGAGCTTAAATAATGTGACAGTGCCCATTGGTTTTTTCCTGCTACAGGCACAACCCTAAAAATATAGACACCTGGTGAATGATACATCCAGGTTGGTTAGCACAGCAATCCAAAGCTCACTTCTACTGCTCACGTTGTACAGCCAGGTAGGATGGTATAATTGAAGCCCAATTTAGCCCCCTTGAAATGGAGGGAGGCCTGCCAAACAGGCCTTACCTCACTAGCACCTAAATTTAGAGGAAGATATTTACACTCCTGTTAGGTTACATTCTCCTATTAGAAGCTTTGCAATCAAAACCTTCTGATGATTCTGAATTGCCATGCTACGATTGAAGACCAGGTGTCTGTTGGACAGACAAATGGATGCTGTAGAGGGACATCACAACAGTGCAGTCTCAGACAGCAAAATTATATGTCCAAAGGACTTGCCCTGGAGCAAGGAAATTGGGGAAGTAAGCAGAGATGCAGAGACACCATCAAAGCACAATGTCCACAGATGACTGGAAGATGATGCCATTGCCCCACCAGTGAAAACAAGAGAAGGACAAGAAAACCTACAAAGGACTAAATTCCCATTGGCTTACAGGAATCAAACACTGATCTCTTTTATTCCAGACTAACTTGGGTGCAATAACTGTTCCAGATGAGCAGTAGGTAGTTAAGGGCAAGCACAGTCACAAGTATAAAACTGGGAGAAGGGCTGTGCTTTGCACAGCAGAACTGTCTCAGCTCCACTGCTGTAACATAGACGAAAATGTGCCATTAAACATGTTACTCTACTCAGCACTGCCATATATAAAAGTGTTTTTCCAAGACACAATTCACTACAAAAAGAGTTGAGTACATTTCTCTGTCACAGCAAGAAAACAAAAAACACAAAAGTAGTTAGGTTTAAAGGAGAAGAAAGCATATGCCCTGCTTTCTGACCCTGGGTTTTGTTTATTGTTTGGATCCGACACCATATTTTTCTCGTTTCCTCCTTCAATTATTTATTACGAAAAAAAAAAGAAATGGAGAAGGGTTCTCTGTTCTTGTTTGTGCCACTGCTCATGGCTGCTGCTGTGGGAATACTGCTAACAGCAGCTAGTAGTGTTTTATTAAAAATAATAAAGTATATCGTTACCATAAAATAGCAATGTGATCAAAAGGATTATTCTCTTATGCCCTTATCTGAGTTTTAACTGTAAATTAGAGCTCAGATAAAAACAATCTACTGTAGAGCATATAAAGTTTTGAAAAGCTGATATATTTCTATATAAACCGTTCAGTTAATCTCACATATATATTACCGAACAACCCCCTCCCCGAAACCGTGAATCTCACATATATTTTTTTTATACTGAACCTTTTACTCTGTATTTTATAGATGCACAGGGGGCCGATCGGCTTAACTCTATTGCCTTTGATAGCGCTGCTCCGGATGCGGCCCCGCTCCCAGCGCAGGGACCAGCCTCCCCCTCCTGCCAGCATCCCTCTTGAGCAGGAACACTGCTCCATCTGCTGGGCTGCCGCACAAGGGACAAGGGAAGGGCGAGGGATGGAGTAATATTCAGGGCGAGCAATAAATTCGAGGCATATCGACGCCCGGCACCAGGGCATTAAATCTGTCAAGTCAGCCAAAGTCAAACGCAGAGCGCGCGTTGCGTGCCTTCCCGAAGCACGCACCGGCCTTCCGGCGAGCGTTGGGATGCGAAGCACGGCTGCACAGACAGAAGCGACTGCACATAAACAGCCCTCATGCACCTTCTCCTTCGCAGCTCCAGCGTGACACTCTGCGCGAGCTCGCACACCTATGCTGAGGCTCCCAACGCACATCAGGGGTTCCCTCGCTTGCTGAAAATCACAACCCCTCTGCAACAACCCACCATCCAACCGTCCCCTTTGGGTAAAGCATTGTTGCTTGTCTGCAGATAAATCTGTTTCTTATGTTCAGCCCACAGCACCCATAGTTCTCAGTTATTACTAATGACTCTCTTCCACTGCCTGCTCTCTTTCCTAGCTTCTCACATAGATATATGGTAGATTACATAGTCAAAACAGACCTGAGGCAGCATCAAACACGTCTTCAAGCTCTTGATCTTTCCAGTGGAGGCCAGTAATATCTCTTCCCCCATTACACACTCGTACTCCTTTAAAAAACAAGCATGAGTTAGATGAATAAAATGGTGTCTTTCTCCAGCAATGCAACATGGCTTTGCATTGAAACAATCTATTTAAATCCCTTTTCTGAAAAAAAAAAAAAAAGGAAAAGTCTTGATTATTATTCAGAGCATATTCAATGATTCAAGTAAAAAAAAAAAGAAAAAGAAAAAAATAAAATTAAACATTTGCATTTAACTTCTTTTTTTAATTATGCTCTAGTCTCTTCCTGTATTTCTAAGAGCTCAGCCAGTGTATAACATAGGCACTGACTTCCTGGCTTTGTTTTTACCTTCTAACATATCCTCACCTTCCAGTCAATTCACTTTGGGGTCCTTTTTCATCAACATAAAGCAGTAACATGTGGTTTGCAAATGCTGCAGGGCAACGTTCATTTATGCAAAAAACTTTCCTGCTGAAAATAAACAACAAAATAAACTTCATTTGTAGAGGTGGTTTTATTAAACCAGCAGCTAAGAGGGGTTGAGAACGCTATTTTAACAGGTGTGACCTGGTGGCCTATCTGTAATACCCTCATTGATAGATTTTAAACCCAGAAGTTTGGGATATGAATATTGCCAGAAAAATTGTTGGGGAGGACCTCTTGCATTTGCAGAGGCCTCTGGTGCTCACCTCCATCCAGCTCAGGCTGTGGGTGACATGAGCACTGCCCATCCCACCGCCACAGAAACACAGATTATCTGGGAGCTCACTGATCCACAGGAGGAAAATAACAGGTGGCAAGTGAAGGGAGCTCCAAAACGATGAAGTGAACTGGTTTTATGTATCCAGGATGCATAGTAAAGCAGCAGTCTTAATGCTTATCCCCTAGCATTAAGCATTATATTGATGGAGTGACTTTTTGGTCAGAAGCCATCTGTTGTTTCCATGAGTAAGAGTCTAAAAGAATTTGCAAAGCTGGCTATCAAAATGGGGCTTCATTGGGCTGTGGGTGTTTTCATGAGGCACCAGACCAGCAGCAAAACAGAGATGCAAAGCAAATCTGTTTCTGAAACAAATCAGAGCACAGGAGGCATCCTGCTGCCAAGGCCCCTGAGTTACACTTGCTCGCATTAGCTGCCCTTTAACACACAGAAGGCAAAAGTCTGGTCTTTCTGGGAGAACTGGGATAACTCCTGGTGTCTCCAGCTCTGAGATGGGCCAGGGTTGCGCTTGCTGGGTTTATAATTTCAAATCTGGTAAGGAGAGAGGGGGGAAGGAGATTCAGCAGAGACACAATGGAAAGAAGGGCAGCAGGGAAGGCAGGATTCTGGGGTTACGAGCCACAGCCAGCAACTGCAGCAGGAGCAGCAAGAAGTCAAAGAGCATCCCACGCTGCCATCAGCAGGAGGTGCTGGGAGCCAAGGCCCCCTAAGGGCCCTTGAGCATGGATGTGTCCTGCAGCAGTGTGGCACCAAGAGCACAGCTGGCAGAGGAGGGGCAGGGTCTTGTGCACATCCTATGGGCCTGGACTGCAACAGCCTCTCTATCTTCAGGACAGGGGAGCTAGGTATGGAGAGACACACATGCTTTCCTCTGAGCCAGTTCAGAATTAATATGCATCACTCCACTAATGACCTCCATGTTTCAGAGCAGCAAATGCACCCTTGTGCCAGTGCTCTGGGCTCCTGACTGCACTGCAGGGGCTGGGACATTGTGGGCATCCTCAGTGTGTCACACAGCCCACTTGAAGCCCAACAAGAAGCGCTCAGACATGGAAAGACACGCTTGGCATGCAGGTACACACCAGGATGGTTGCCTTCATCAGATACCAAGGGCATTTATTCCCCTACACCCTCATCCCTACCTGTGCAGCTGCCCCAAACAGTATGAATAGCAGCATTTAAAGGTGAACTGGAGTCTCACAGAGCCAGTGTTACCCGGCCCCAGAGCTGACAGCCTAACATAAGAGCCCAAGTCACAGGTAGAAAGATGGGCAGCCTTTCAAATTTTCAAGAAGGTCAAGGCAGGGGCAGAGGTACAATGAAAGACAGGACAGCCTGGCAGGAGCATCCAGGACTGCCTCTCTGCTGTCACTCCCCTGGCACAAAGCAGCCAAATCCCTTCAGTTGTCAAACATGCACTATGCTATTGTTAATGATGCTATTACTTACCATATGTTTAGCAGTATGGCTGGATTTATTCAGCTTATTCAAATGCAGGATTGAACATTTCTGTGTAGCATGCGGCCTCAGGCTCAGGGAGGTTTGAACTGTGGGAAAAAGCAAAAGCTATTGCAGAGGAGGAAAAATGTTAGTTACTTAACAAGGTCAATAGCATAAATTCTTATTTTGTTTACTTCAGAGAGCACAGAAGCCGGTGTTTACACCCTGTTTCTGTTAATTACTTTTGGAGTAGGCTGTAAAATCATTTGCTCTCCTACCTAAAATTGTGCTTTATGCTGCTAAAAAGAGCTTCCAGCCATTTCACCCAGGAATGACTACACTCTGTGGACAGATAAACTGCTTCTTTTATATCATCGTAGATGGGGTCAAACTACAATATTCAGAGCCAGGATTTCCAGTGCCTGGAACATTGGTTCAGCTACTTAAAAAATGTAAAGGTTATTTGTAAAATTTAGATTCAGCTTCAGCTTTCAAACTTGTCCAAAGATTTGGGTTCTCCAATGAGAAAATCTTGTTAAGAGCTGGCTTGCTTTGGCTTATCTCTCAATCACAGGTGCTCAAAACCTGTAGCTCCCATTGATTTCATATAAACCTGTGTTTTGCATGTTCAAATAGCAAGGCCAGGTAATTGCTGAAAGTAACACAACATTCCTGAAGAACTTGCAAATAAAATCTTACTAAAAATCACACTTGTTTGAAAGAGACATAAACCAAATAATTGGCTTATTTCCCTTTGCCTTGTTGCTGTGAAGCAGATGTGACCACCACATAACAAAACCACATGATACCCTCATTGGATGCTTAACCAGTTTAATTGCCAACATCATCTTATTACCAGAACTTGCTCTGGTAACCAGGTAACTCCAGCACAGAATATCCCACAGATGTGGCTGCAGCACACTGACCTCTTTTACCCTTGCCAGTGTCATATTCTGGCTCTTCTTCAATGTATCCAAGAACAGCTCCAAATACACCACCAGCCCAAATTCTTATTTTTATTCTGGCAGGACTGCTGGCAATAGTTGACAGAAATGAAGCATCTTCCAAAATTATCTTTAAAATACCATTTTATTAGGAGTCCTTAATAAAATCAGTAAAACTCAGAGTTTATACAAAATGCAAATGATGCCTGCTGACTTAGAGTTTGACTGGATCATGTAGTGAAGAGAAAAGCAAACCAAAAAATTGAAGAACAGTAACTGTAAGCATATTATTTTCCAAAGCAGCAAGAAACCTTGCACTACCCCTCCAGCTATTTAACATCAAATATCCTTCAAGATATTAACTCATCTCAGAACAAACTGTACTAGTTCAATGCCCACGAACTACACCTTTACTGCCCATGGTTTCCAAGAAACAGACACGGCAGTAATTAGTGGGGCACAAAAATCAATTCTGATGACTCGAAAGACAATCTGTGATTGTGGAAGTGACAGTGCCTGGAATAAAAAGGAAGTGCACTTTGCTTTCAGAACAAAGCAAACTCTCCCTTTGACCACAGCCACACTTACACACCACCACTGTATCAAGCCAAATAAGAGGTAACTCCAAACCCAGCCATTATACAGAACTGCTAGGTGAAACACCATTCCTGAAGAAAAAAAAAAACCAAACACCCAAACATGCTGGAATCAGGGCTACAATGTCAGTTCTTGCCTGACTTCCATGGAGCTACCAGAGCTCTATCTTCACTTCTGAGACTGTCCGAAACAACATCTGCCTTGTCATGTCTGATGTGATACACTTGGAGCATGCTATTGTTCTACATGAACAATGAGATGAAGATATGTACCTCAACCCTTATAAATCTCCATTTGCTTCTGCTATAAGGATATAATAGGTCCATACTTGCCTACCAGTGCATTGACAGTACAGGGAGTTAGATACTCACCTCATCCAGATTACCAATCCAAACCAGTTCCAGGTACAGGCCTGTAAACAGATCCCAACACACACGAGTATTTCATACCTCCTTTTAGTGGATCTTCAAAACAGAAAGCCCATCAACTTCCTCAAGACTAAAAGGTACTTTGGCAGAGAAGAGCAGCCATCCAGCAGATTTGCAACAAAAAGCATGAACAAAACCAGCAAGTTTCTTCTGCCAAACAAGATCACATGCTCTCTGTAGATAGCACTGTAATTTACTCAAAGCATCACTAGCCTAGCTGAGAGGCTCCTATTTCACAAGAGCACGCTGTGCAGGCAGCCTTGAGAGGCACCTAATCAATGGGTAATGCAAGGATGGTTCTTGCAGTGCCAGATCCTGGTTAAAACAGAAAACGTGTCTTTTTCAGAGCGGCTGCAAGGCCGGGCTGCTTTGTAGAATACACAACACACTCCATAACTGGATGCCCTTACCACTATGAGCCAATGCAGCACAATCATTTGCTAATAACAGCTCATCAGTCACTGCCTTCATTACTTTTACCTTCGCAAACAATGCTGCAGATGTGGAGCCACCAGCACAGCGCCAAACAACCGAGAAGGAAATCCTTAACCCAACTGTAACTCTGTTCATAACAGCAAAACATCCTCAAGAGGACCGTGAAGGGAGCTGGCAGCTTGTTCCAGCATCCCAGCACTGCTGGCACACCGCTTCTCATCCAGGCAGGACCAGATCCCCATGTGCAGACCAGCCTCTGACTGCACCACTGCTTCCTCGTGCTGCTCCAAGCACAGCCCCATTTCCATTACAGCTCAGGTGTAAAAGATTAATGGCATAAAGAAATTTCAGGAAGGAGGGTATCAGAGAACTAGAAAACTACTGGTTATGTAAGAACAGGGAAAGAACAATGACACATGGAAAAGGAAATTTCAATAAGACATTTTCTTTGGGTTAAGATCTAGGGCCTGGCTTGGTAAGGTAAAAAGTGTGAGGAAAGAACAGTAATAGAAGCAAAATCATCTGGGACTGCAAATAAAACAAACAAGAAAAAAAAAAAAGAAAGAAAATAAAAAACCCCCACATTTCAGAACTTAAAGTAGAAACTTAATAGTACCAGGCTGTTCTTTAGCAAAAATACCGCTTTGATCTGTCATAGCTTTGCCTATGGGTGTGCTATCCCAAGCATTTCAAAGAAATCTCTTATCATTGTGTACCTGCCTCAGAGAAATCATACCACTGAAGGAACAAAAAGGTTGATTGTTATTTTAATTGAATTTGTTTTCAATTTATTTTCAAGCTGTCTGGGGGAAACCTTTTACACGTGCATTGTTTGATTAGTTTTTAACTTTGGTTCCATTATCCTAATAATGAAGCTTTTAAGGCATTTTAAGAAGCCTGTTTGTCAAAAAAGTTACTCACATTGATCAGATCAATACCTGCGAAAGCACCTGAAAGCAGGAAATAAATATGGATTAAAAAACCCAGCAATATTTTACAGAACTTTGGTTTTGTTGCAACCTCAGATGCTCAGCGTGAATCACTGACTTGATCTCTGCCAACGTACACATCCATGAGCTAATGTGCCAGGGGATTATTTTCCAGCATCCTTTAATGCAGGCTACCTGCATGTGGTCTCTTTTTCAAAGGTGCCGAACACTTCCAGCTCACGCTGCTCCCTGCGTTAAACTCCGGGACAAGCCAGGACAGAAGGACTCCTTGAACAAGATTAACAGTAAAGCCAGGATTTGTGCTACAAGAAGTTAATTAGTTTTCTAGATAGTTAGCTAATAGTTCTTTTCAATTTTATAACAAACCAGAGGCGCATAAGCTGCGGAGCTGCAGGAAAGGGCACGCTGAACGCAGAAAGGGCTGTTGGGGCAGCTGTGCTCTTCTGCAGACTCCCCCTGACCCTGGTGGGCTCTGGGATGAGATCCTGAACTGCAACAGCTCTTGTTCCCACGCAAACCCCTGAAAGCCTAGCAGGATCCTGTAATCCTCACGCAGACCAGAGCCATCCTCCCCCGCTGCCTTTGATGCTCAGACCTGGGGCGCTGCACTCTGCTGCCCAAGACCTTTTCACAAACCTCTTTCTTCTGTGACCCCGTTGGGTGCAGCAGTGCTAAAGGCAATGCACTGGGGACCCAGGGGCAGGAGACTGTGGGGTTGGAGCCAGGAGGGCTGCATGCCATGGCACAGCGCTGGGATCGGCCCAGGGCAGCCACCAGCCTGCAGAGTCTTGACAGCTCCTCACCTCCCACTTCTCCACATCCATTTCTTTCAGGTCCACATCCAACTTCCTCACTCCCTGCCTTCCTCCTGCTCTTTGAATATACCAAATTAGGCAAAACATTCTATTGCACAAGAAATTGCAGGGTCTTTTTGTTTCTTTAAAGTGTGCTTTTGTGTTAAGACAAGAAAGGTTTTAAAGTTGATATTTTAACTTCTGAGCTTTCTTCTCCAAGTGACACATGCTTCATTTTTTTAAATCTATTTGGAGTCTTTTAACACTTGGAACTAGTTTTCATTAATAATAACAAGTCTCAGCTAATCTTCTAATGATCACTTTCTTTAGCACAGTTTTAGCTCAGTTAAAAGTCGAGTTTGCCTGTGTTGCCTGATACCCAGCTCCGAGATTCACTTTTTACATTTGTAAATTAAATTCATCATTTCTTTTCCATGGTAGTAAAACAGCTGGGTGGCATTAGACAGACAGGCTTCATTGTGTTACTATTTCAGTGGAAATCTATTAATTTTTCTGAATGTGAAATTTCCAAAGGACCAAAATGATTTGTAATGAGTTGTTTCTGTCACTCCTTTCCCTGTCCTCTTGTCCCCAAGAAGGAAACAAACTGTGAACACCATTCATTTTTAAAAAGCCATTTTGAAATTAAATATTGAGCTAGGCTTTTAAAAGACAGGACAGTTTTAAAAATTAAAGGACTGAGAACCGAACTGAGTACTTTTTCAGAGTACAGAGTATTTCTTTTTGGCCACTAAACCACGACTGCTCATTCCACCTAGCCAATTTTTCACTTTTACTACTAATCCAAAATACCCACGATTTACTCAGCTCTAGCTTCACCTAAGCAGCAAACCAGAAGTTTTAATAATCTGAAGGGAAATCTATTTAACGTAAGGGCCTTAGGGAAGGACCTGCCATTAGTCACATGTTTGTTCAGCATAAAGTTCCAATCTTAGTTCACCGTGAGAGCATATTGCAATCCGTGTAACGAGAGCGCCTTACGGCCGCCAGATTCATTAGGTGGCCCCACAGGTAGGCAGCAGAGCAGAAATGCTAATGTAGGTACCCTGGGCCAAATTTAGATGTGGGGAATGACGCCAAGAGAGTTCATTTGCAGGTGCAGGGACTCTCTCAAAGCTGTGTTAGCATTGTCAGAAAGTCCTGCCAAGGAGCAGTTGACATCCTGCATCCAGCGGGAAGGGGGAAAGCTGCAGCTGCCTACGCGTGCCCCAAGGCAGGTGTCACCCTCCACCTGCCCCAGGCACAGTGCACGAGAAACAGCTCCAGCCTCTCTGACTACAGGTTTTTCCTACCTCCTCACAAAAGCACTATAGCTGAGGAGCATTACTACCCTGTCCTTAGGTTGCATCACCCCCCACCGTCTCAAGAAGCACTTTGCTGTTCAGGCAGTCCCACTGAGACAGATAAAAGCCTCAGGAAGTATTAGATATGCAGGAGGGAGCAGCCTAGCCAGAAGTAAACACCACTTTCATACAGGGGTATTTTGAACATGGAACCTCTATTATTGGACCTGAGAAATTAACTGTTGCTGGCATCAGTCTGGCCTGTACCAGCCTGCTGCCAGCAAGGCAAATCTTTGCCAGGGCACACCGGTGCCAGCACCAAACAGATGATGGAGCAGTGCCATCTTCACACAGGTCTGGGGGAGCAGGGACACGTTCTCCATGGACCTGGTGCTACCCCCCAAGGCTTTGGTAGACCACAGACTCGCTTGTTCAGCCAGCAAGACCCACACCATGAACAGCAGTGGGCTCTGACAGTTAGTCCTCTGGCTGTTTTCTGTGCTACTCCAGCTAGAAACCTTCGTTACTCCCCTCCTTGATCACTTTTAGGAGCCGGCGAAGGAAGGAGGACACATGGCTCTGGCCTCCCTGGACAGGTACCACCATCACTCTGGTCCCTCGGTACACACACAAGGCACTGCCACGGTCACCAGCTTGGGGCCAGGAGCAGCACACCTGCCTACCAGCCTCCTGCTATCCCCACAGACTGCTGATTTAGATGTCACCACCACTGCCCTCCCACTTCTGCTTTAATGTCTGTTCCCTGCCGTTCACAGAAGTGAACAATGATGCATTACAATTTCCAGGTGCCTAAGGCTCAGAGAGCTTTCCTAGATATAATCAGCAGAAAAGAAGGATTTTGCATTGAAAGCCAGTGCCAACATCCCTGCAGTGATAACCATCCCTGTATAATTAAAACGAACATTTCATAAAATGTCATCTCCAAGAAACATATTTTAGATAAAAAAAAAAAATATAAAAAGCATTTCCAAGATCAAAAGAAGAGAATTATAATTGGGAAAGGGTGGAGGTGGAGGAGGACAGTGTGACAGCCCCAAGAAGTATTACTATTATTATGAGGCAAAGTTTGCTAAAATGCCAACTGCTCGCCCACAGTGAAAGGAAGCACCAGTTTACTTGTTAATCGCCTTAATTAATTAACTGGCATTGTCCTAGATTTCCTGAAGCTGGGTTTACTGTGGGAATCAATTTTAAAGAGCTTCCAGAAAGAAAATTTAAATTTCTGCTTAAAGACTTTACAGATTAGTAAACAAGAGTCTGCTTCCAAACCATTTGGACAAAACCACGGTTGTGATTTATGGAAACACAGTCTTTTTTCCCCCCATAGAGCCTGTCGTGATCAGCTATATTGACCTACTGCACAGCACAAACTTCCCTGAATTAATCCCTCTTTGAACTACAGCAGCTCTGTTAGAAAAACACCCCATCCTGATTATAGAATTGGCAGCAAAGCAGAAGCCAGCGTCACGGTGGTGTGCTGTACCAGGGGACGGCTCCCACTGAAGCTCTTGCTTCCTTCCATGACCGATTTGTTCGGTTCCACACTCCCCCCACTGCTGGCCTTCCCTTCTGCTAGGATGAAGGGCAATTTGGCAAGCCCTTGCTCCCTGTACAGGCACTTACAGATGGTGACTGAGTTTTCATTACCAGGACTGTGATCTTCCAGACTTTCTCAATTAAATGGGTACGAAACAGGCCCTGAGCTTTCTCGTGGTCTTTCTGAGGCTCTTTCAAGTTCAGCACATAGTGCCAGGCATTAAGGCCGCAGCATCTTCCTAAGGGTCATGTTAATACACACAGGCACATGCTTTGTAACTTCTGCCCACAACATCACATTAAACTTTCTCCCATCCCACAGAGCCACCCAACCTGTGCTCCAAGGCTTACTTTAATTGCTATTTCCAAGGTTAGTGATTCCCACTCTGTAAACTTCACTACGGATTTCTGTTTGGCTGTAGTGAAAGTGATCCTGAAGTTACCTGTTACATGAAGCAGTAACTATGACAGCACATGCACGAAAGTTTTCACATCCTGGACTTAAGCATTCTCTTCCCACGTTCATCAGGGCTGTTTCTTCCCTGGAGGTCAGCAGAAAACTTCAGTGTGGAATGGTACTCACAATACTGCAGGCTTGACCCATCAAGGCCTGGCATGCAGAATGTCCTTTGTGATCATTTTGGAGAAACTGATCTTTAGGGTTCATTTCATCTCACCTGTCTCACCCATCTATCTTTTGACTATGAGTAACACCTGTAAAGTATCAGTTTCCTTCCACTGACTGCGCTAGAAGATGCACATATCCAACGAAGATGAGCACACCTACTTCAGGTTAGGTGAATCTCAGCCTTTGAGTCTAAATAACACACTGAAGATAAATATAGCATTACATGCATGACCTTAAAGTGCTCCAGAAGTAAAGCACCCATCACATAAATATGGAAGCATGTACTTCTTTAAATAATGGATTTTAAGTGCTAATTTTGATGTCAGATTCTGCTCTTACATGCGTGTAACAAGACAAGAGGGAGTAGGGGGTTCTCCCAGCTCAGCCCTTGTAAAGAATACCTGGGGGTGGAGAATGCATCCATCTCATCTGCATATTAACATCTAAATTCCTTTCTGTCTAGGGGGGCAGGATAATGTCACAGCCAAGAAACGTTTTTTCTCCCTTGTTTCACAAAATAGCTCATTTGGCAATGGCAAAGTTTTCCTCAAGAAAACTATGTTCTGTGGAGGAAGGGCTCAACAAATCTTTGAAAAGTCTCAGAGAGAAAGCTGAATGGAAAGCACACAGAGCCATTTTTCATCAGCTTCTTCTAATATGCAAACACAACAGTTCCCCACTCCTCCTGGCAGGAGCAGAAGAGCAACTAATGAAGCAATGCTGATCTCTCAAAACCAGAATGTTTCTCAGAAAAAAATCCAATGGAAAAGCTGCTGCAGCCTGCCTGCCGTGCTCCCAGCTCATGCCAGGTAACTGGTGTCTTACCCTGCCAGGCATGCTAGAGAGGCTGCAAGGAAACTGGTAGGAGCTGCTGTAGGGAAGGAGAAGACTTTGCAGAAACCCCTGCAGACCTCAGCCCCTGAACAAGCACTTCCACATACAATTGAATGCGAGATAGTCCCCTGTGCACTGGTGCCAGGCTCGGTATGAAATGGGTTCTCTGGTGCTGAAATGTGGGAGTTTAGTAGGAATGCAAAATTTTGGACATCACAACAAGCTCCATCCATCACCTGCAAAGAAATTTTGCAAGACCTGAGGGGGCACAACCAACAGTGTGAAGACAGTAGGGAAGAGAGTGAGAGAAGGGAATTAAAACATGGACTCTAGAGGGATGACCTACATTTAACATTGGCTTGTCATCCACTTGCCTTAGAAAGGACTCCTTCCTCAGCACAGCTTTTTTTCTACTCGTCTGACTATGAAATGCTCTCGAGAATCTCCCTAAGATTCAGGTCTCAGGGTGGGAAGAACAAGGAGCACTGTGGTATGGATTCAGGGCCGGGGAGATGTGTGCTGCCAAGGGCTGTCTGGGCACTGTCAGTGGGACAAGGGTGTGCATGTCAGTCCGGGGTCTTTGGCCCATCCAGAGCTGCCACAGTCCCAGCACAGCTGGGTGGGCTTCATCTAGGCAGACTGTGATATATCTGCCATGGCCACTTCTCAGACTGCCCAGGTGCTGGTCCAGAAGAACCTCGCATTATCTTCTGGCAAGAATCACGTATTTGCAGAAGACAGTTGGTAATCCTAGCACTAGCAACAGAGTCCTTGTCACACAGACAGGTGACTGATGAGGGGCAGGAGAAGACCTTAAGAGGCAAAAGGGAAAAGTAGTACCCTAAAGGCTAGCAGGATAAGAGGGACTGAGACGTACTGGGGTCCCAGGCAGATACATCAAAGAAGCCCTCACTCAGATTGTGCTTCGAAGGGACAAGTCCACATAGATTGAAACAGGAAAGTTGTGGGTTTTTTGTGTGAGAAAACTAGTTGCAATGGTAAGTGCTGGGTAACCTGTCCCCACAGTCAAGGTGCAACCATACACCCTGAGCAGTTCCCGCCAGAGACAGGTCCATCTTTCATGGGACAGGGAAGGCATTCAAAGTCTCCTTTCACCATTAAAATCCCTTCTCTCGTAAGTGAGCTATCGGGCCAGATGATACCTGAATAATCCTTCAGAGCAGAGGAAACTGCTACTGGGCTGTTAGCAGTACTGTCCAGCATTACAGAACTTTGCCTAACTTCATCTCTAGCAATATAAGTCTCACCTGACAGTCTAGTCTGTTCTCTGCAAAAATACTCAAGTACCAACACAGAGCCATGGATAAGTCATGCGCTGGCCCACTGCCCGGCTTAGTGTTTGGTTTGGCTTCAGTAGTTCAGCTGACACACACATCTTTCTTCGATTTCCTTTCCTCAGTCTTCCATTTCCTTAGTGGCCCTTCTCCTCCTGCCCCACCGCCCACAGCCCACTGCCCATGCCCTCCACTCACTGGCAGGTGATGCCCTATGCAGGTCACAGCCCCCTGGTCAGGCTGCATTGTGCCTTACTGTGCGAGCTATCACACCAAAAAAACAAAACAAAAATCAATAGGGATATTGAGTAGGATACACTAGACCTGACTGGAAAGGGCAAAACAGCCCCGAGAAGAAAGTGGGAGATGTAGTTATGTCACATCCAGCTTTTTTACATCGCCTTGTTCTGCCTCCTGTAGCAATGACCCAGCCCATTAGACCCACTCAGCCTTTCTTTCACCTTTTTAGCCACCAGTCATTGATAATCTGTGCCATTAATCGTGCCTGTCACTAAAGCTACAGCATACCTACACATTGCAGTGCTGCACAGCGGCCGAATATACTGCATAAGAGCAAGAATCTTCTTAATGGACTTCTGCCGCGAGAGTGGTAAATGGGGGTGTTCCCAGCTACATATATCCTAGTGAGAGGTAATGAACAGCACTCCCATAGCATTTTGCTAATAACCTCAGACAGACTGAAGAGTTCAGCTGGGAGGGGTGATTTTTATTTCTTTTTTTTTTTTTGGTAAAAGTTTGATGAGCTTTCAGAATCCAATATTTCAGGAGTTGCTCGTTGCTAATTAAGGGTTAGTATACTAAATTAGCAGTAAATTAACATTCATTTCTCTGCTAGTACACTAGAGCTGCAGGAAATTACCCAAATTATTCAGGTAGTGACATTCATCACTGGGTGGAATGACTGTAGCTTAAACAAGATTTAGTGCTACTCTGTAGCTAATATTCACAGCTGCAGTAGCAGAGAGGCAGGCTCCCTCATTCACAGTAATTTTGACAGCATAGGTGCCAAGATCGGGTAAAATATTCATCTGAGCTGTTGATTATTGAGGCAACAGGACATGACAGGCCATGCATTGCTGAGAGCTCACTGCATGCTTGGGGTGCAAATGGAAAGCCACCTGGCTGGTGGCTGTGAGTGACCAAATGCTGCTGTAAAATGAAAATATCACCCCAAAAATATCTCTGTGCAGTTGCTGGGGATAATTGATGCTGGTGCAGCATTACTTCAAACCAGTCGTAAAGCTCCATCTGTAGCTGCAGCTCTATAGACATTTAATAATTATGTTTAATATTGCAATCCCCTATTTCTAGGGAGGATTTGAGGATCTCTGTACATTTGTCTAAGTGATGAGCATTTTATCTAGGGCTTAGGAGCTTACCTTTCTCCTCAGGGAAACAGAAGTTGCTGTCTGGCTTGAGGACCACCCCACTCCCCCACCGTCTCTTTTTAGGTCAAACCCATCTCAACCATAGCAGCGTAAAGAGCCTCCCACCAGACAAGCTTTTGATCATCTAGGAGAGATGTAATGGGCATCTTACTGCAGTCATGTTCACACATCCCAGCAGAGACCCTTCCCAGCCCATCCACCTTCAAGGAAAAGGGTACACTGAAGTGCTGAGGCCTGGAGTTTGCCACATTCCTAGGCCAGGCACCCAGCTGATGTGGCACTGGGGAAGATCTGTACCACCATTATACACCCTACCCTACTGCAAACAGCATTCTACTTCTTCACTAGCTAGCCACTTGTTAGCACATTCCTCAAGCATTTGTTAGCATGTTCCTCCTTCGTTGCAAGAACCCCAAGCCAGCACACAGTGTTTCTGAAGAACATAAAACTTGCACATTTGGGCTTTCCTAGGCACAACACGTTTGAGCAGACCACAAGGAAAGTGTCCAGGGGTGGAAGTTTCCTGCAGGAAGAACAAGGACTATCCGTACCCTACTGCAAATCAACAGCGAAGGAGCCAAACAGAGGGAGGGAAGCAAAGAACCTGTGCAAGGAGGAAGGTGGCAAAGGAGGAGATGGAGACGCTGGAGAACAAAGTGCTGCTGCTTTCTTATTTACTAGGACTGTGTGTCAGGGACCAAAGGCCCTTAATCCTTGAGAAACTTTTCAGGATACCATTTTACTCTTGACTACTAAGAAGAGAGCTGCTGTGTAAAACACATGCTTGAACAGACACAGTTACATAAACTACAGGACATATCCCATTTGATCACAAAGAAGTCCATGTGCTGTCTGAAGCCTTGTGCGGAATGGCAGCAGGGGTCTTTACACTCTATTTTTTAATTCTCCAGCACTCAGACTGGGGGAATGAGCTGTTCCCCCCTGCAAATAAAATCCCAGTCTAAAGCAGGCATGTTTTTAAGCTCACGGATGGGGATTTCAGATGCCACCACTATTAATTTTCACTTTTCTGGCTCTGTTCCTTGTCTGCTGCTGGCAATCACAGTGGGATCAAGAATGAGGAGGAAAAGACAGTTGTCTAGTTGTGCTTTTTACATTCTCTCACAAGCAGCCGAAAGCAGGGATGATAATGCATATCTTAATTAACTAAGGCCCTCCACAAACTGCCTGGGGCAGGTTTTTATAGATACCGGCTTCTGGCTGGACAACTGGCAAGCAGACTTTTACTGCCTGGAAACAAAGGCATTGCAAAAAGCCAGTAAGTTAAATCAATGTTCTATTAATTCATTTTTAAAGTCTCACAGGAACATAGTACTCTCTGTCCAAAAATGTTCCAGAGCTTTAACAGCTGCACTGCTAGCACAGGAAGCAGACGAACAGGCTTCTCAGATGTCAATGCGTGCAGGGACATCGTTCTCTCCGGTTTAAAATCCGCTAAGCTTCATACAAACCTGGTATCAGCCTACTGCTGTTGCCCAGCTTGCCCTCAAGATAATCACCAGATTCTTGTGTTGGGAAGAGCTACTAACATCAAAGCAGCAAATCTCTAGTTTCCAAGGTGGCGGGAACCCCCCCAAAAAAACCCACAGCTTGTGTATCTCTCTCATTCTCCATGGCACAGCACCCCCACCCCACACATGCCTTGACACTGAGCAGCAGAAGGAACAAATCCCTTGCTACCACTTTGCAGCCATTTCTGTGAGGGGAATAAGAGAAGAATCTATTTACTTGCTCCTTCACGACCTGCAACAAAGAACGAGTTTCACACAGTGCTCTCAGGAGGAGCAGTTGCTGCCTCCCCTCCCAGAGGGATGAAGTTGCCCTCCCTCAGCCTTGCTCTGCCAGCCAACATGGGGAGGACAGCAAGGGAACAAAAGTCCCCAAGATCTTTTTTAGCGCTATTCATCCTTGAGGAGGTGGAAGGGGCAAGACTGATTCTCTCATTAGCCACAGCCTCATCTGAGCCTCTCTGCCCTGCAGAGCTCTTCCTACAGGACCCGGCTACCGAAAGCCTCAGTGGAAAGTAGCACTTCCAAACATCAGTGACCACTGAGGGCAACATGGACTAAAAAAGATCAACAGAGAAACCCAGAGGTATTATTTGGTACTGAACCTGTGTTTGGGTGCCATGTGGGGCAGAGAAGCCGACAGCACTGGGACACTCTGCTGCACAGTGACTGCACCCCAAGCTGGCCCTGTGCCCAGCCACATCTCGAGAGCAGCAGCAACCACCTCACCCCCCTCAATAGCACCCTTTCGCAGTACCTCACAGAGCCTGTATATGGGACCAGAGGTTCACAATCCCCATTTTGCAGAGGGCTGAGGTTATTGCAGCGACTTCCCTAAGCTCACCCAGGAGGCCTGTGCACAGCCAAGAACAGACCGCAGGTTTCCTGCATGCCAAGTTACCAGCTCTACATTAGGCTAAACTGTCCTACAAGCATAAAGCGCCTCAGAGCACAGTTTTTGGGCACTGAGTAGGAACTGCACAGAGCAGAGCATCTGTGCCGGCGCTGTACCCCAGGCTCAGCCTGATCTGACTTTGCCTGTCCATCTGTATCCTCCCCTTTTCCCAAAGGGCTCTGCCCAAGCAAACACCACCATACATTTTGGAAGGGTCTCCATCTCACAGATATTATATACACACACTTTTAACTTTCCACATTTTCAAAAGGGGAAAAAAAGACAAACACAATGAATGTCTTACAATGACAAATAACGTATGCTGTGACATTGGAAAACATGCAGCATCTTATTAACAAAAGCTGTAGAACTAGTCTGTTACAGGGACTAAGTCAAAGTGCCAATATTTTAATGCTGTTTACCAACTCAAACAGGCATTCTGCAGTCCACCTGTTCCTAGTGGCGTTGACTTCGCGATAGCCATTTTCTGAAGCCAGAGAAATAATTACTAGACCGGTTTATTGATGGCAGCTGGTTTGGAGTGAAAAAGTCCAAAATGTGCAATAATTAAAGACTGTAAAGGATGCAAGCTATTAAAAGGACAAAGAAAATAAAACAAGCCAGTCAGAATGGGAAAATGGATACCTTTCATGGGAAGCAAAAATCTCACGGCCTCCAAGCTGATGCACTCACAGGGAAGTCAGTAAGGGTGGAGATGGGGGGAAAAAACCCAACAATCCAAACTTTTACGCTTATTTTTTTTTTTATCCAAGAATAAGAGCCCAGCCCTTGTCACTAACACAGGATTCAAAATGCTGGAGTCAAGCAGCGGCCTAGAGACCAACCTGTGCCAGCTGCTTCAGAAGGCTCGACGAAATCCCATAATAGAGGATTAGGCACCAGGACGCCTGAGGGAGAAGTTGTGTTTAGTGTATGGCCGGAAGTACGAAGGATGAAACTCCAGCCTGCCTAACTGTAGATGATACTGCTAATCATACAAACGATGCCAATCTGTCGGTCTCAATATCCTACCTTGTGGCAATGAGTCCCATAGGCTAATTAAAACTTAGGTTAAAAGTGCTTCCTATTAAAGCTGTTCAATGTATTGACTTCGAATTTAATTTGATATCTCTTTTTCTTATCCAAGAGAGGGAAAAGTCATGGCATTGTTGTTTTATTTATATCCATCATAGCCTGTCTCTCAGTGGCACATCCCATGTATTCTTCTCCCTAAAATAAACAGACCTAACCTTTGTAGTCTCTGCTTGCATGCAAATCTTCCTGCTAAAGTATTTTCCATGCCTCTGATTAGATTTTGTTGCCCTTCACTGAACCTCTTCTATTTCCCGCTCTATCATTTTTTAATTAGGGTAACCAAACCAAACATGCCTCTCAAGGTGAGGCCACATCACCATCTCTGGAACAACACTGTCATATTTTCAATGTTGTCCTCTATTCAGAAAATTAATGTCATGCCATTTCATATTTATGCTTTCCTGATCACCGCTCAGACCTGAGCAGATGTTTTCCATTGGGCTCTTCAAGATCTTTTTCTGTTTTGAAGCTTACCCCATTAGAAAATCAACCGTTCCATCCAATTAATACTAACTCCCTTTTACTCACATTGCATTTTCCTATCAGGATTTTGATTAGTATCTCTTTGGCAAATTTGAAGGAAACTCTTAATCATGTTTAGATTTGGTTCAGTTTTGGAGGCTCAATTTCACCCATTTGCTAGTTACTGGTATTCTCAGACTATCATAAAACACTGGGTACAGACTCAAGGGGTGCCTACCACATAAGTGACTGTATATATATGTAATTACTGAAGCTCTCCACAGAGATAAGATTTTAAAGAATGCGTGCATCATAACATAAATAAAAGCCTAATTTATTTTAAAAGCATTTTCAAGTCTCAAACCTTGTCTTTCTACACCTGCACCACAAGCCTACAAAGAGGGAAGGAGGGAAGTGGCCTCTGTCACTTCCCAGGGTATGTTCACACCCACAGCACCACACCAAAATAAACCCACCTCCTCTACCTGCTGAAACACAATTTTCAAGAAAGGTGAACACGGCAGCCTTCAAAGGGATTTTAACAAAACAATGGCAGAAAAGGCTTCATCACCCCATGTACCACACACTTCTCTAGCCTGAGAAATACCCCTCTCAGTGAAATTCAGACCACATGTGGTTTCTGAACGCAGAATGTCTTTTTATAATGATATATTCATGCACACTGTTGTCCTTCAGAGACTTCCTATAGAGAGGTTGCTTATTCCTCAAAAAAAAAAAAAAAAAGGTGTTGAATTACTTTAGTGGGAATCAAGTTTCTGAACATTCACAGGACAAAGAAGAGAGATGAAGGGAATCTTCAGCAGTTTCACATCTAGATAGAAGCCCCTTTCGAAGGATTTAGATATATAAGTTCCTATTAGAGAAATATTACCAAGCTCTTGGCAGCAGCCTACTGCAGCCACAGACAGGAGGCATTTTGCTCTTTGGATAGCTGAAGGGCTCACCTCAATTCACCATTTAGTTGTGTGGTTGATGGTAGTAGCTTCTGGGATGTTATTAATTACAGGAGTTGATTTTAAAAGAATAATTCCCCAGCATATGACATACTAAGTTGTCATAAGTTACTTCTTTCTAATAAAAGCTTCTGCATATTAGATAAAAGTCCAAAATCATAGCTGGGTGTCATTTGGGGGGGAAAAAAAAAAAAAGCACAAAAAGCATGCTGTGTTTTATGCTGAGAAGGAAAACTCATCACATTTTCCCATAGATCAGTTTTTTAGAAAAGAAAAATGTCTACTTTCCTTTTAGGACAAAAACAATAGCTTCTACCTCAGCTAAAGAATCCCATCTGCTGTGGGCTCTGAGTCATTGGCTTATTAGCAAAATTGTCTGGGAGAAGCATAAATCTGATTTGCTCAGAAACCAAATCTGCAGTTAGACAAAAATCACAGTCTGCCACTTCCCCCTAAATCACGCTCCTTCCTTGTCTTCAGTTTATTGCCACCGACACTCGGCAGCACCTGCCGGCCCGCTGCCTGACAGCCGCTCCCCCCAGATCTCCTGGAGCGTTTTCCCTCTCAATACAAAGTTTTTGGCCAGCACCAGCCCCAAGGGCTGGTGTTTCTCTGCCCAACAGGCAGTCTGTCCACATGCTGTAATTTCTGGCTGGTGGCGTTTATGCTACGATTCCCTTTTGGCCATATGTACTGAGCAACTCCATTTGTTTTGCTTTTTCCTCTCTCTGCCTCTCTTTATCTTCTAAATATAATATGCTGTCAGAACCACGCGTTGGTTTGTATCTTTTAACAGCTGTCACCACTCAGCAGCTCACTCCATGCTTCTCTTTTAATGGCACATTTCTCCCCAGCTTTACGCCGAGCCATTACTACTTGGATGACCAACACTACACACTTCTGGGGTCAGGTGTGAGATTGTAAGTTTGCTGGGGTTAATTTCTGAGTTGCTTTTTTGCTGGTCCTTAGACACACTCTCTTAGTAAATCATCAGAGCTAATGGGGGAGGGAGCCCAAGAAGGATGACGGAGGCATACTTTACAGGCTATGTTTATAGTTCCTTTTTCTTTTCTCCATCCAAGCCTGTCATCTGGGGAGGCGGCACATCCTGATCTCTACTGATGCAAGATCAAAGCCTTCGAGGGCTGTCAGAACTATAAGCCTGTTGCTATCCGTATTTACACATGTTTATTTTTAGTATTATTATTAATATTAACTCGTCTTTGCAGCCCCTGGGTAAGCAGCCACGTGGGTAAGGACCCTATTCCACCAAATGCTGTACAAACACAAAACTACATCTCTCCAAAGAGCTTACAGCCTCAGGAGAAGCTTGTAACAGAGAAGATTCTATTGGACAGGGCATCACAGGAGTTTAGGGCCCCACTTCTGTCATGGTGAGACAAAATCAGGCACCCAGATGCCTTTGAGGCATAGGTTCTCAGTTCCCACCCACCCCATTTTCAGTGACAGTCAACAAACACTTCCCAGAGCAGCAGCACCCTGACAACATTAGTGCAGCACCCTGCACAGCAGTGCCTCATTTCAGGACACAAGGACGGACTGTGGGACACTCCTGACAACCTGCACCAAGATCTCGACAGCCCAGTCCATCAGTCACTGAGGTACCCAACTGGCCCCAAAGAGAAAAGCGTTCAAGTAGCCAAGGGATTTGAGTACTTGTTAAATTTTGACAGAGTAATTCCCAAGGTGCGAGATGCCATGAGCACAGAGCCATCCTTCAGAGGTGCAGAGGTTCGCTCACAACCACTTTGATGATAAACGGAACCAAAGGAGACGTGTGCCAAATGCAGTTGGAGTTTTACAGTTGTTCCTTTAGCACCTCTTCGGATTTT
Source organism: Porphyrio hochstetteri (assembly GCA_020800305.1). Lineage (NCBI taxonomy): Eukaryota > Metazoa > Chordata > Aves > Gruiformes > Rallidae > Porphyrio > Porphyrio hochstetteri. The sequence continues at coordinate 8,820,480 of CM036916.1, read as the reverse complement.
GTTTAGTTCACTTCTGCAACAACAGCTGGGAGCAGTATTTCCTTCAAATTAGGGAAAGATTTAGTGTTATCTTAATGTGATACAAGTGTAGCCTGAATTATATTTAGGAGGAAGCACAATATGTGCTAATGAATAATAAAGGCTGCGTACAAGGGTATTAGCCTGTCTGACTGCCGCTGCTTGAGCCAGTTCTCACCTTCTTAATAGCGTTAGTAATTCACAATGGCTTTGCCACTCAACAGCCTCCTCCCAAGGGAGCATATTGGAAACATCCTCCATTTTGCACAGTTTCAGATGGAAAGAGGCACCTACTTCCAGACAGAGCTCAGCTGGAAGCCAGCTAGACTTTCCCTCTGCTAAAGATGCCTTGCAGGATTGCAAAGCCAGTACCTATAAAACCAGGAGTGCCTACATCCACCACGGGAAAGCCGAGTTACTCAAAGAGTTTGGGCAGAGGCTTGGCCCCAGCTTTACTCCAAAACCTGGCAGCAAGTCCAAGACATGATCCTTATTTTGTCCTTCTCTGTCCATCTGCCCTACAAAGGGACATTTTGCAGAACATTAATGTCTGTATCACTGCTACGGACGTGTGGCTGGTGGAAAACAGAAGTTTAGCATAGTCAATGGTAAACTGTCAGCTGCAATCAAGAACAGCACCACTATGGTTCACTGATTATCTGAATTACTTCAGGGTATCTTAGCAAATCCCTGCAATGTATCACAGCCGCCAAAGGAACACAGGATTTTTATGCAAAGAAGAACATTTTAAAAAGATGCTGAAAAAAACCCACTGATACAAATAGCTGAGAAAGTGCAGGGCTAATGGATGCTCCTTTTTTTCTGCATTATTTATCTTTCATAAAATACCACATAAACACACTCTCTCCTACAGAAAGAGTCAAAAATAACGTATTTGACTTATCTGTTTAGGAAATAGTGACATGTGTCAACCAAATCGTTTCAACATGGGATTCTTCAGTTTCAGCAACTGTCAGAGGACTCCTCTATTGAAAATAATCAATGCCTTTGACAGATAAAGAGAGGTAATATAGTGACTTATTTTGATACAACTTGACAGCTTTTTTTCTGACAGTAGTTTTCACTGTCAGTCTATTGGATTTGAATTTTAACTGGGGCCCATGAGAAATATGCTTTGGTCTTTAGCACTGAATCACTGCAAATCAAAAGGGCAGTGGGAGTGCAGTACTTACCTGCTTTTTATTCGCCATTATCTATCAGTCTTCAATTTTAATTACTCATTTTTAATACCTTTCCCAATTTTTATACTCTTGAGATGTCATAATACGGCACATTTAAACTATACTTTGCTGCTCCCTTGGCAAGAAGGGACATTTCACGCAGCTAGACTTGGAAACGGAGCTATTTTCTAATGTCACTGTGCTCAGATTGACAGTTCAGTTCCATCAAGAGCTCATCTGTTCTGCTCTTACGAGACTGCAGGAACTTAAAAGAAGTTATTAATATTGATTATGAAATATTCAAACACTTGTCCATGCAGGAGCTTGTGGGGCTAGGAATCTCTTCATTAAAATTCATTATACAAAATACATCTTTCCATTTAAAAAAAAAAAGTCAGCAAAGGCTCCAGATCCCTCACTGCTGCAAGTCAGCTCTGCCCCACCAAACTCATGAGGAGCTCTGGGCTTGCTGTCAGCAGACGCTGCCCTCAGACAAAGAGGCAAGGGCAGGGTGAAGAGGAGAGAGAGAAATTCCTCATTATGCTGTATTTTGATAATAATCTCTTTTAATAATTACCTTTTTTAACAACCTCACCCCCCTGAGAGGTCAGGCAGAATCCAGTTTTTTGTTCCTGGCTGCAATTTCCATGAATGTTGACATCATATCATTTATTCTATCTTTGATATAAATATGTGACCTTGTAGGGATCAGTATCTAAATATTTATTTGTTTCCAAGCCTAAATTCATAGTGTGATGTGTGAAAATTCCCTTTGGTATACCAATGCTCAAAGAGACAAGGCTGCAAGATGACTGAAGGTACAAAGGTGCAGGAAATAAAAGGACTTGGATTCCCAACTCATCATTCCATATACTGCTCAAGACAAGAATCACATCCTGGCTTTTGATGTATTGTTGTTGTATATGTTGAGAGCTCGGTTATGTTTAAATGTAGTACTTCAGCTCCTTTGCTTAACAACACCTGATAACTTGCTTGACATCTCAAAGAGTTTCTTAAAATATTCTTAAACCTTTGGCATCCCTTCCTGCCCTGGGCTTCATGAATAAAACATTTATCCAGTCAGCAGCTTTAGCAAAGAGGAACAGCCAAGTTCCATCCATCAACGTCAGCAGCTGAATTACTGAGTGATTTCAGATCCTTTAATAACTCTGTTTCTTTATGACTATGTTGGTAAACAATCAAATAGTGCTGGCACCTGGCTTTCAGTGAACATTAATTTCTTTGCATTATCAAATACTACTAATACAGCTTGTTGCTGTTATTGTTATTTCAATAAAAATTGCCCGCAATGCTGTCCACCTTTGTGACAACGCACTGAGGTTTATTCTTGATTTGTTATGAAGGTCATCGAAAGCTACTCACATTAAACCTGCTGGGACTTTAAAAAAAAGAGTAAGGATAAATAGAGCCTTTACTTCACATATAATGTGCTTCATTTATCATTGGGATCACCAAGTAGTAATACACTGCCCTTTTTGTAAGGTTGTTAATAGAAACTAAGCATTTTGGGGTGAAAAGCCAATGATATAAAGCTTCTGTTGTTGTAGAAGTCCAATGACGCTTGGAGATCCAAGTACTAGAAGGAAATTGCCTACAGAGATTCAAAAGGGGGTTCCTGGTTCAAGCCTTTGCTGGGGAGGGGGAGGAACAGGGAGAAGAAAAATCAGAGCTTTCTGAATTGAAATAGCCAGCGCAAATGTCCAAGCGCTTTTGGTTTGAATTAAATGGATATTCAAGATAAAAATCTTTTCATAGCACTGTACACTGGCAGAGCAGGAGGAAGAGCTTTTCCACACACTTGGATACAAGCGCTGGTTTAGCCTCTAACCAGGGCACGCAAATGGAAAGCCCTGATATTCAATCCTCTAACCTCTCATGCGGGAAAACTATTCTTAGGCATGCAAGAATAACACACTGGAGTCAAAAGGGTCATCTAAATAAGGATGACTGGCCAGGGTACAGCCCCCGGTCTGTCTCTATTCACCAGGGATTTGTGCCTGGAATATAAACAGCAAATACCCACAGACACGCCGACACAAGCATAACTTTGAATATCTGATCCTGCATAAATGAACCTTCCCAGCTCTGGTAGAGAAACAATTACCAACATCAAATTTCCCAAGGATGAAAACCAAGTGAGGTCCCAATAAACAACAGAAGAACACAAGCCTCCCTAAACTCAGCTCTGCTCCTAAACCATTTGGGCACAGCTGAAGGGTGCCACTGCAACATCACCTCAGAGATGACTTTAGGGCATCACAGTATTTCCTCTTCTCTCCAGGAAGACTCTCTGCTCCCAGGACAGCATCAGCGATAGCTGCATGTCACCCTGCTCTGCTGAGCGCTGCCAGGCCACATGTAAGCGGCACAATACATGCAGAAACATGAGGGGATTGTTCTCGCCCCCTATATGCTTTCCCAGCCACTGAGCAGCAAGAAGCCACGGGCAGATTGCACCAGAGAACACACGTTCTTTCCAGATTGCTGCAGGTTTAGATGAGTTCTGTGCTACTGATGTCAGGGAGCACAGGTAGGGACCAGTAACGTTTTCATTTAGAGGCATCTTAGAGCCTCTCCATAGGAAAATAAACAGACTCTTCAGTAAAATTACACCCAATTAAGCCACAGGTAAATAATTAAGCCACAGGCTTCAGTATTTAAGCACTTCCCAGTTGCTTGGATAAGTGAAGTGTCACAGTTATGGATTAGGCTTCTATACTCCAAGTTTTCTCTGTTGCATGTTAAAAATAAAAACCAACCCTTAGTTATATCTAAACACCAGCTCTGGCTCCTTTGTTGAAACAAAGGCAGGTACTGGTTTTGGGAGCACAAAGTAGCCTGTTCTTTGAATCCCAGGAAGGGTGATGGCACAGACTGTTAGCTATGAACATACTGGCTTGGTGTGACAAAAACCCCCTGGGGTAAGAGACCAGCTCCAGACCCTTGTCTCACAGTCAGCTTGCACAACCATACAAGCTAATCTATGTAGGTGTTAACCATGGCTCATCACACTGACCGAATCCAGCATCACTTTTCCCCGTCACCACTTGACATCCAGTTTTCATCCCCTCTCACATCCTGCATATACTGTATCCTCCCTAGAGGCAACCCCATGCTGCCCAGAGCCCTCCAAACACACACCCCAGGCCACCTTGGGATCCTGTACCGTCCACTTTGGGGACCACTGCCACTGGCAAGGAACAGGCAGGAGGAGTTCCCATCAAGATATTATCCCAGGTGAACAGAGCAGCCCAACAAGTGCAGGAAACCCAAGTGTGAGGTGGGCTTTCAAGCAAGATGCTGCACATCCTGCTCTCACTGACAGACACTTGTGGAAAAATTTGCCTCCCCAGGCTGAGCCAGAGGCAGTGGGTCCGCCTCAGCCTGCTCCACTACACACAGGGCTGGGGTGAGTAGTGGTTTTAAGGGTTATTTTTCTTCTAAATTTCTTTTAAAATTTGCAATTCTTCTTTTGACCTGTTGAAGAAAAGCCAAAGGACTCAAGCGAGATCTTTGCACTAACTTTGGAGCAAGCCCTGTGAATTTCTAGTTTCAGCTTTAAAAAAAAACCACAACCAAAAAACAAACCAAACAAAAAACCCCACCAAAAAACCTCATTCTATTCCTTCTCTTGCTTCTCAGGCTCTGAAGCTGTAAATACAAACTGCACCTCACTCATTTGAAAACTGCAACTTCTCCATCACAAATCAATCTCCAGAGAAATTAATTACTCATTTTTAGGGGGGGGGATTTTTTTTTTGTCTCTTAAATGTTGTGGATTACATAACCAGATACTTGGATATTCTTTTAAAGAAAAAAAAAAAAACCACCAAGTAATCAGAATACCAGTCCCGTCTCCCCTATATTGACAGCAGCCAGAGCTGGAATGCTGAAGGCCAAAAATCCTTTGTCTTGAATTATTTTAAAAGTCTTTTTTTCCCCCCCATATCCCCACTGAAACGTGTTTCACACTTAGCTACTGGAAACATCGCCTGCAGACATTTACATCACAAGCTTTGTTATTATAAGTTATAGAAAAAGACAAAAGGAACAAGGTTTTGTAACCAGAGGGCAAACATTGCAACTTCTAATTTGTTAGGGGGTGACATTTCTGGTAATGCCGCTTTAGTCGAGCTACCATTCCATATTGTAATTTCATTATAGCATCCTATCACAGCACTTAATAGGAGAGATACACATCAACAGATCTATTACCTAAAACAAACAAAGATATTAGGAAACTTCTTGGGACTGAGTTGTATATTGACTTCTGGTCAGCATTTCCAGAGAATTTCATTAAATTTATGTCATCAAAAAACATAACATATGGACCTTCTGAACAGGAACTCATACCAGCAGGAGTAACACAATTGTTTTTCTCCATTTTGTGATTTATCATCCATTCCATTACATGCTATACAGACTGTCATTTTTCTTTAAATGTATTTGATAAAAGAGTTCTTGTTCTACTAGGTCAGGTATTATTATTCACCAACATTATGTACCAACCAGCACAAACGCCAGCAGCAGCTGCAGAGCTGTCACTGAATATCAGAGTTAGCACTGGGCTTTTCCCCACCACACTCTGGTCCCATAAAACAGGGGAGCAGCTCCCTGTTCCCTCCCTGTGTCAAGCAGGACATCTGCACACACTCTCACAATCAATATGTGATAGGAGGAGGCGGCTGCAGAGCATGGAAACCAGCTGTGCCTTTCCACAGAGCAGTCTATCTAAGAGATTCAGAGCTACATTTGCTCCCCGTTGCACCATAGCAGGTTGCCACTCACACAGGTTTGTGGCTGTAATTGCCAGTGGCTCTGTGTCAATCCCCCCTTGCACCCATAGCTAAGACCTGCCCTAAGCAACTTCCCACAGACTTTGTGGGGGTTGCAGCACTGTGTGTCAGGGCACTGCCACAAGCATGGAGATGATCTTTTTGCTACCCATCAGCCTTTGCCCAGATGAGCCACCAGCACACACAACAGTGAAGCTGGGGTCCTCCGCTTCATATCCTCCTCCCTAGCAAGCCCCCACAAACCCTGTGCCTGCGAGGTCAGTGTAGGCTCAGCAGAGGCAAGAGGCCCTCTTTGCACTTCTTGCCAATTCTTAGGTGCTCCCTTATCTGCTCTTAATTATCCAGGCTATTTTTACACTGTTTCTCCCCCCACCTCCTAATTGCCCGAACTTATTTTCCTGATGGTTTTCTGCTGAAGATGGATTTCAGGAGCTCAGTATCTCAGGCAATTTCAAGACGTAATTAACACCACCACTCCCCTCATTAGCGCATGGCCTACTTTCTCTCCAGCACTACCATTCCCCTAGATGTTTGGAAAAAGTCCTCATTATCCCCCTGTAGCTCTTTGACTATCATTAACTCCTTGTGCTTCACAGAGCTCTCCTCTCCCTGCCAGCAGGTGGGAAATGCCTGCCCAAATCCTCTTCACTTGCTGGTTTCCTTCTCAAGTTTCTGCACTGGGTTGGTCTGTCTCCCAGTTTGAATGAAGAGCTGTGTCCCAGCATAGAATTAAGTCCCTTTTTTCCATCCATCAGCAATCAGGGTACACAGCTGATGCTGCTCAGACACATAAGAGTGTCCCCATCCCAGGTGGATTCCAGTCAATTCAGAGAAGACAAGGAAGGATGATCAGTCCCTTGGAAATTTTGGGTACACATGTAGCCTACAGCAAGCCCATCTTTACAGCTCAGTTGCAAACCCTTTTTTCTTTAAAGTGCCTAAGCACGTCTTTTCCTCTCCACCTGAGCTGAACTTCTTTTGGCTTCAGCAGGAGCTTCCCTCAAGAGGGGCTGATTTGGCATAGGAGACTGGACTCTTCCAGTTTCCCCTCCCACAGTCCATCATCTTGGTACCAGTATTGTCCTACAAACCTGTCATTTAGTGAAGTAAAACCACACTTATTTGTAAAGCTAACCCATCGAGAGCTCGCATAGGAAGCTAAACTTAATTGTCTGTGGCTGTAACAATATCAGGTAACCCCTGCAGAGATAAACAAGCAGACTTGGGAGATTAATATTTTCTTTGATATAAACTTTGTAGGATGCTCTGTTGTCAAAAAGTCCACAGAGATTACTTGTGTTGTAGTAGGTGGCACTTCATTTTCCAGAATCTATGACCCAGCAGAAATTACTGTCAGCTCCCTGACCAGCCAAGGGGTATTGATTCCCCCGTTACTACAGCAACCCATTAGTTATTAGATCGTGTCTCGTGTGCAGTGACTAATCTGCCTCGTCGAGGTCTCGGATTTTGACACTTTTTCATTCTAATCCTTAATTAGTTTATTTGATGCGGCCTGCACATTTTATTTTTATACTAAGTAGTTATTGAAAATACAGTCAAACTGAGCAGAGATCAAAGGAGCAAAACCAGTATGCTGTCAACTAAACTAGTTATGCAAAATAATGAGGGAGAAAAAAAAAGTACCATGCCATATCAAATATGTAAGACAGCTTCACACAACAGTCCTATGAAGCAGCACAAAAATCAACCCAGGACATTCTTCCATCCCCAGACTTCACTTGAAACATGAGTGCCCCTGATATGTCACCTCCTTTACATTACCTCCATTCAAAGACTACACCAAAATACTAGGAAGCATTCACCATCAACTTTACCAGCTTCCTTTTATACTTGTCTTGTCAACTCGAAACAGACTTGGTCAGGTCTTCCTGTTATGCCAAAATAACCAGAGACCAGGTACCCTTTTATGGCTAACACTCTCTCTGATATGAAGTGGTGAGTGAGGGTCCTATCAAAAACCAAAGCACACACCCAGTGTTCAAGGGGTTGCTGTCTGCATGGCGACCCAAACCTGGACAGAGGAGCAGCATCCTTGGCTAAGGCCCACACTCATCCTCAGAAATCACTTGACACCAAACTGCAGGTTTTCACCACAAACTTAAGCAACTTTATATTACACCCAAGCCCGTGTCACCTGACAAAAAAATTCCATATTGAAAACAAAAACCTTGCATTATTTCAGAAAGTTATTCAGATTCACAAATAGCCCTGGAAATTAAGAAAATTCAATACCAAAAGTCAGAATGAAGAGGAAGAACGAAGATGAAGACTTTACAATTATCTGAGGTGTTGTAAGAAGAGGACTGAAAGAAATGTAAGAAATTTAAGTTGTTATTAGTTGAAAATAGAATTCAAAGCAGAGTCTATCCCTTCCAGCTTTCTATTGCAGGATACACAAAATAGGAAAGCAACTTCATTCTCAGGTAACAAAGTCTAGTTATGCCTCCCAACTGCACAGAAAGGGCAATCGCTAGGTGTTCGCCGCAGAAAAGTTTCCTTACATCAACAGTCTGCATTCCAATAAAATCTCTCTTGGGATCTTTCATGGAAACTGTACACCCCTTGTGCCTTTGTATAAAATAGATGAAAACAAATCAATGTCCCAGTCTGCTGTTCTAAAGACTATCAGAAGAACGTGAGGCATAACACGTTCAATTACTGAAGAGTTGCTGATGAGGATTGCCAGATGAATTGACCTCAGAACCATCGCCTTCATGTGGAAAGAGCAAGCTCCAGCTAATGCCTTCTGGGTAACACTCCCCCTTTCTTTTCATCTATAAGGGTTTAGGCACAAAACAGCCACCACATTCTTAAATGAGTGAATGTATGTCTGTGAAACCCACATCCCTCCATTGGTTCTGACTGCACCCCACCTCTAGACATCAGGGTGTCCACAGGCTTCAGCTACATGTTTGAGATGCCACGAGCAAGATACGCTTGTAGAGATTTAGAAGAGGAGTGGAATTTTTGCCAAACTATGCAACAAGGAGAGGTTTTTCTTTAGCTTAATTTAATAGAAATCCATGGTTTCATACTGTGGCTTTTTCCTCAACTCTGGTTCATCAAGTGAAGGAAAAGGATCCCAAAGTAGAAAGGCTCAGCATAAATATTGAGTCATCTGACTGCACCCATTTCCATTGCTTGGTGTTATGACTAGACTGGAGGGCAGCAGAGGTTGTAAATTCATCCTAGGGATTCAATGTTTCACCTCTATTCATTGCCCTGCAATTTAAATTTCACAAAATCAAAGAGATGGAAAGGAACATTTAGACCACTTATCTCCCAGCCCCAGGTGACACCCTATAGCACAATCTCCAGGGTTTCATTTCAAAAGTCTCAAATAGATATGAAATGTCAGTAAACTGTAATAGAAAAGAGTTTGGATTGCCTTGATCTACTTGATGCAGTGTGGCTGTGTACATAAGTGTGTGCCAGCAGTTTTCTCAAACACACACACTTTGATTCATTAGAAAATAGACCTTGTACGCTTAAGAAAGTGTCTTGAATTAGCCCAAGTAACCCATTTGTGTTGTCATCCATCTTGACCAATTCTCTGGATGTAATTCATGGAACTGTGGACCAGCTATTAAATCAGAATGCTGCTCTCCAGAGAAATCTAACCCAGACTCTGAGCCTGTAACAGTAAGAACAGCCAAATGCTCCACTTTCAAGCAGCCAAGTCGGGCATACCCTGTTACCTAAATGGAAACCCATAGGTACAGTGGATTCGGCAGCAAAGTGCACAGTACTTGATTATATTAAGATCTATTGCATTGGAAGTGGACAGAAGCACCAAAAAAGTGCAAAATGAAGTTTCTTTTCACTGCTGGTAAAGATCTAAGTAAAATCTTAAGGTAAAGTATGATGCAGTTGCATCAATAAAATATCTCTTCAAAAATGCAAAGATATTGACAATTGGACACAGGCATTTAACACGATTAGACACAGAGTTAGGGAATGTGACCGGTAGAAGCACCCAAAGAGCAAAGTCATTGTTCCTCATGCTCTTAAGAAGATGGGAAGTCAGAAGTGATCACTAACAAAACTGTCTGCTAGACAAGGAAATACTTTCTTGTCATACTCATGTCACCATAGATAAATGACATTTTCAGCTCAGCCTTTTTTTTAATATATGCCTGATGTTCTAGTTACAAGAAACCTGAGATTTGAGGCCCTGATTGGAGGCCTAGAGCAAGGTCTTAAGTCTGCCTCCCAAACTCCCAATCAGACATCTAACTCCTGTGCTTCTGGCTGGTTTGCAGAGTAAGAACCGGTGCTCCTGTCTGCTGAGATTTCCCTCCAGAGAGCCTCCATTTCATCCCAGTGCAGGCCAGGAGAAGCCTTTCTCCCTTTTCTATAACTAAATGCCCTTCTCAATTTCTTCTGAAATCAATAGTAGCGCATTACATCAACAAGTACCCTAGGAGATCATAGTTCCCAGCCCAAAGGCCCAGCCTTGTTAACAATGTGCAGCTGAACCAAAGGCCTGTCAGCCATCCTCTTGAAGTCTATTCCATTTAATTACCATTGTCAACTGTTTGAGAGGCTGTTAGGTAAGAAAGAATTTTAGGAAGGTGAGACGAAGACAAGTACTGCTAAGAGAGGAGGCTTACAGACAAAAAGTCTTTCATACACTTGCCTTTGGGGTTGAATGAGAAAGCAGAAGGGACACTGCAGCTAAATACCAGCTCCTGACTCTTTATACTCCATTACATACCCAGTTACCCACAAATAAAACACGTTCCACACTCCACCATATTTCACCCAAGTATATGAATAATCTGATACGCCTGTAGGCAAAGCCCAGACTCAAGAACATTAAGAAATTGCACAGATACTGTAATAATGAAACAAAATTCCCAAGCCAGAGAAAAACCAGCTGTGTGTAATTCATTATATCACAAGACTGTCATGTTGCTCAACAGAAAAACATGCCTTTTGCCTGGTTTAGATCAGACCCATTTACAGCTGGGAATCAGATAAACCTATGGCAAAACATGAATTGTGCTTTAGGATATCACACATTTGTCTTGCAAATGTAACCTTACTTAAGACACTTTTGAAAGAAAGCAACATGCAATTCAAATGTACATATACTCATTGTAAGTGGATGAAACCAAAAAAAAACCCTACAGTTTGACACTACAAAGCAGTGTACTGGAGCACAGCATCTCTCTCAAGCACAAGATCCAACACCACCACCAGTAGACATGTCTATGGTCCACATCCTAACGCCAATACTGTTCGATTCCCTTCAGGCCAGGCAGCTATACATAAAAGCACCAGATAAACACATGGCTTAACAGCACCTGCACGCTCAGTGAAGACAAGAACCAGCAAGAAGAAAAGGAACAAGTCTGTGGCAAATGGTTTATCATACTTGAACCGAGGACTTATTACTCTTACATAGTGCCCTTTGCAGCTGCTGTGCCTCAGAGGCATTTTCTTTGCTCATAAAAAGCCGTGCATAGTAACTCGTGCACCTCCTCCTAATGGTGGCTGGCTGTGATCCGATCACTGCTGTATGTAGCATTAAGGTCAATATGCCTGTAACCATAAATACCGAAATACATTTTGCTAATGATCAACTATCGTCACTGAGCAAAGACTAACGCGTTCACCGCAAACTCCGAGAGCGCCACAGCACTGCTTTTAGGAGAAGAAAATGCACTGAAGAACCTGGACTTCTTGTACCTGGAAATAAGCCATGTCTTCATGGCCTAGTCACCTCTATAAATACAATGAAGTATGGTAAATACATCTGGGATTACATTAGACACTGAGCAATTTGGGAAGATTGGTCGACTGTGGAAATCCAAAATGATCTCACTATAGCAGCTTAAGTGGTACTAGCTAAGCAGGTTTGGAGCCCACATTTCAATGCAGAACACCATTTTATAGGGGAACTCACTCTGCAAAACTGTCTAGGCTCAATGTCCATTACTAGACTACTTGATGATTTATTATGTCATAAGTTGGAACTTCTCCTAGTGCCCTTTGTGTTGATGATGTCATTTGAAGATCACTTCTCTTTATGGTTGGTACATGCAGTAAAAAGGTTTAGTGTTCATATGCCTCCACCAATAGCTCTTATGCACAACTTTTAAGGTTCAAACACAGAGTGGGACTCACCTCACCTAACCAACACCCCAGTCAGGCAGTCAGCCTTCTTTGTTATATAGGCACTTTTTCTGTATAAAACAGAAAAGGAAAAGGCAGCTCCAGATCATGAGTCTTCACCACTAGCTTGAAAAACCCAAGCCAAAATGAACTTACATACTTATCTGATGAGTGTATATGTTCAGTATCACAGTACAGATTTATCCATGCTATAGAGCAGTAAGACCTCTGCCCTGTAAGCAGCAGAACTTAGAAGGAGGAGGCAGGGGGAGGACTGAGGAGTACATTAAGATGTTTATAACCGGTATGATATATTGAGATTTTCTCCTCCAAACTTCACTTATCCTAGAAGCACAGTGAAATAAAGATAAGTGATCTGAACCCAAGGCATTTGTGAGGCTGAATCACACCATAGCTTTCAGGTTTCTGCAGGTGCAAGCCCTGTAACAAGCTGAGCGAAGCAGCAGAGGTGGATTAATCCCAAACCTTCCCTGATTCCACATATGCACCACTCCTGCCCCACTGACCTTTGAGACAGAACTACTCCAGAAAGGGGTTACCCACCTTCATACAGCAACACAGAATTCATCACAGGCATGATGAAATCTAAGGCACTGTGCCCCCCAACAGCCACGGGGCTCAGCATCATCCAGCAGTGAAGCATCTCTGCCTTCACACTCCTGTGCCTTTGCAGCTCTGCTCAGCATGGAAGCATTCCCTCTGCACAGCAGCACCTATCCCAGGGATGGGTGAGGGAAGCTGCATGGCTGCCACTGCCTTACATGATCCAAAACGCTGCCCTGGACATACTACTGTGGGGAAGGATACACAGCAACATCTGTAGTTTTGCAATTCCTCCCTTGAAGGATTCAATCTTTGCATTACCTGGAACTGAGTGAGGCAGAAACCTGTGTCATGGCAGCAAAGGCATCCCAAAAACATGCTCAAAAAGCCATATCAAAGATACCAGAAGAACAGAATTGCTGTGTCAGTGCAGAACACCTGTGAGTTCCCGGCTCAGGCTGAGACTGCTCTCACTACAGGCACTGGAGCTTTATCATCTGCTGGTGCTGGCTGCTCAGTACAGCCTCCTCAGGTTATCTATCAGCCTTTCAGTAACATTCACATCTCCCATCTCATGGGAGGAACATGCAACGTGGGCAACACAGCAAGTGGAGATAGGCCACTTTTCCGGCTAATGGGCCATCCCTCTTCCCCAGTATCTTGTAGGACATGAGCACGAACACCAGTCCACATCTTAGCTCTGGCAAGTACAATCCCAGCCTCTGCATCCACAGCAAAGACAAACAACTGCACAACCTCTTTAAGATCTTGTTGCCAAATTAGCAAAACATGCAGCTACTGTATGTCATTTTTATTGTATATAAGAACCACCCATTAGGTTTATTTGGTACTTTTTGTTTGCTGTCATGAATGCCTAAATAATCCTTCTGTGTTTAGAAATAAGGCACTGGGGACCAATGAGATACATTTATTGTAATTACATGATTCTTCTAATTAATGTGTGTCAGGAAATTTCAAAGTAAAAATCTCCAGCTAAAAATGCCCCCCTTCCCTTCAGCCAATAGACACATATCTGAGCCTTAAAAAGCTCGTTCCCTTTACGCCTAGCTGAAATAAAGTGGAATTGCTAGTGAGAGCCGGCAGAAAGGAGAGAACATTGTCATTAGAGCACATTGTTTAAATCAACCCCTAACAAGCATTTCATTTTGTTTGGGTCATTAACTACATTTAAGTGAAAAAATGTATCTTGCCTAGCAAATTGGTTGGTGGCCAAACGCCTCTAACAGGACACTCTTCTGGGTTAAACCCACAGACTGCAACAGATACACAAATTTTACAGGTGGGAAACAACTATAAAAGAAACCCAACCACATTTCAAACAAGCATCCAAAGTGGATACTTATCAAAGATATACACAAAATTTGATATTTATGGATTTATGAAGTTGTACAGCCTGAGGCTGTATTCTAGCAATTTGTTCTATTCTCCCCTGTAACACAGATCACTGAACATCATAAAGTAATTCGGATAAGATAGTTTGTAATTAGGAGCTAATGGTATCAGCTCTGCTGGACTGGACACACAGCCACTTCTGACACGACGCCCAAGTGATTTTACTAAAAGAGTGTACCTCCTCCCTGGACAAACCTCAAACCCAATCCCCCTCCAATACAACACCTCAGGTTATAAGTTGCCAAGGAGAGGCTGGTTTGGTCTTTTGGCAAGAGCCTGCAGTGGTTCACCCGTTCAGTTTCTGATCCCAAATAAGCCTTCATATCCCCTTCTGCCATGCTTCGTCCAACGCTGTCAGCTTGTGTCTCTGCTACTGAAAACTCAAAGCTAGGTGTAGGGTGTGCGTATACATACATAGTTATTTTTTTAACTGAACTGCTTTCTGATGTCTCAGTTACTACACAGGGACACCAAATTCTAATGCTGATCTCCAAGGTGATGTCTCCTTTGTTAGGCTGGTGTCACATCCAGGCCCTTCATATACACTTAACTCCGCTGCCCAAGTCCCAAGTGCAATATCAAAGAGTCCCCAGACCCCTAATAGGCACTGTGAGGTACCTCACCTAAAGCCCTCCCCAATTTGACAGCAAACTACTTCTTGCTGCATACAATTTGCCTTTCACAACCTGTCTGAGGGACTCAATTTCCTTCAATTGCTTTGGAGATTGACATGAGATGGCATGAAAAGCTTCACCACAGTCAAGCTGTCTGACACTCCTCCTTCCACCCTGTTGTGCTGTCATAGAGAGGGACTAGATGGCGTTGATATGATGTGTCCCTGACAGTTGTGCTGGTTGTTCTTTATCACCTGTGATGCTCCAAGTGCATATGGACAGACAGCTGGATCATTTGCCTCAGCAGTGAATTCAAACAGACCAGTCTAGACTTGCCCAGCTCTTTTTTTCCCCCCTCTCTTTCAGACGCAGGTGCTACCCACATTTCTTCCCCAGAACATCTCCAGACCTCCTCACACTCTTGAAGCTAACTGGTAATTGGCCTTGAATATTGCTCCAGCCTCTTCTCAAAATGCTCCAAGAGCTGGGAACATCAGCATCCTAATAGCATTTCCAGAGAGCAAGGGTAAATGTTTTCTCCCCATGGGTCTGGCAAGCTCAGAGGCTCAGCACTACTGGTCTCTCCTACTGTCCCACAGACCTCGTTTGTCAACCACAAGGCACATTGCCTTCAGTTTGAAACACGAGCTTTCCTTTCACAACCATCACCAAAATTGATTTTCACACTCCACTATTGTTTCCCTGTTTCTTCACATCTGTTCCTGCCCAGCCAGCTTTGAAGCTGCTGGGTATAATGTCCTGTTGTTTCTGTTTCCCAGCCCCACCTTAAGCTACCAGTGCTCTGACCTGCTAGCTGCTCAGCAGCAGCCTCATTCCTCCCATCTCTTTGGTGGTCTTTATCTGACTGTCTCTGACAGACTGCTGGTTCCCAACAGCCCGCATCAGGAGCCTCGCAGCAGACATACCGAGACCTCAGTCTGAACATGACTCTCTCCCATGGCCAGGTCCTCCCTGAACAAGTTGTATGCTCTTCTATCAGGACTCTAGTCTTGGCCATTTTCTAACAAGCCTCTGCTGTGGCATTTACATTACGACACTGATTATACCTGAAGTTCCTCCTTTTTATTCCTTCTGCTGACATATCTAAAATGCTTGACTGATGGACCCAGTAACTTTCTTCTTGTGACAGTTATCCCTCAACCTCTCCCTGTTCTTGCTCCTGCCAGCAGCTTGATGCACCACCATCCTCTGCTCACACTATTTTAAAGCCTTCCTCTGTAGCAGCAAATCTCTCCTCCTTGTCCCTTTCCTGCACACATGGCTCCACTGGGACAACATGCGACTCAGGGACAGCATCTAGCATTGTCTTTGGTCCCTGCTACTCTTGACTCTGGTCCCCTGCTGCCTATCATCTTAAGTGCGGTAATGCTTACTTGAAACAAAGGCCCCAAGCTATTCTCTCCGATCATCCTGTTTATGGAAAAGCACTGATTAACCAGAAGTAATTTTTTTTAAACCTAAAAGTAATTTATATTATATAGGAAAAAAAAGGTCAGGTAGATACTCCATTTATCACTATTACAAAGGGCTGTAACGCAGTGATGAAAAGAAAGAGAAATTAATTACAAGTCAGAGGCTGCAATAACTCTCTCTGTAATTGTGACGAAAAATTTAAATTAACGTTTCTGTCACCAAGAGAAGTTTGATTAATTTTATAATAGTGGAGATGCTATCACCTTAATATTGGTGGGTAAGGAAATTTTACTATTTGCAATTTAGATGTAGATCATTTCTTTAAGACTCAAAAAGTGCCTGCGAGGCACCTTCACACTTTATTAACAGCTCAATCAGTGCCACGCTAGAAATAATTAGCCAAGAAACCATGTAGTAAATATATCTAGACTAGCAAACCTGCAGAATGAGAAGTACGTAATAAAATCCAGACCCCTCCAAGAGAAATGGGTTCTCTCCAGCACTCCAAAGTGACGGCTGCTGCCCAGCTGCCTGCTATGCCACTCTGCCTTCAGGGAAACAACACAAATACCAGATTTTCTGACAGCTTTGTTTTGTTTTCTGCTTTTAAGCCTTTGCTCAGCTGCAAAGCCGGAGGGCAGAAGGGTTAGATCCAAGCAGTGGCCACTGATGTTGCACCCCAAAGTGGCAGCAGCCCCATACACTGGGTGCTGTGTGAGGTGCAGGCTTCCTTCTGGGGCTTCTGGGTGCAAGAGGTGGGATGGCAAAGGGATGTGAGGCAATCTCGTTGCTGACAAAAAACAAGTGGAAAGCAATAGGAAAGGAACTGAGGCAGGCAGGATTACCATGCTGTAGGACCAGGGACTCATCCATTTGCAGCAGGAAAACCTGAGCACAGTGTTCAGCATCCAGGCCAGCCTTCTGTTCCCAGCCCACAAACACAGGAGTCACCCGTTTGGGGTTTGTTTTGCTTTCCCCAGCTTTTAATCCTCACAGGAGTCACTTTGACCAGAGTCAGGGTCTTGGACAGGGCATGGACATACAAAGCTACTAGTATCCTGGTGCATCAGCAGGCTTTGATACTAAACATCCCATTCACAGAGCTGACCAGCCTCATTTCTCTCTCCGCATCTTCAAAGTCTCCTGCCCTTTGGAACAAACCTGAGCCCCATGGGATAGGACAGGACCCATCAGTCTCTGCCCTACAGCCAGGAGCACCCCTTGAACTCAAACCTCTCAGCTCCTTGCTTTGTCGAGCACAGCATCAGAGTAGGAAAGGACAGCGCTGCCTTGTGATCCCTTCTGAGGCTGCTTGTGTTAACAGCACATAAACCCCTCTGCCTTCCAGGACACATCTTTAATGTTTGTACCATTTCTCTAAGGAGAGGGGTCAAATCACGCATTTTTTTCCCCTGGAGATCTTCCCCACATCCAGCGGACAAAAGAGCAGGTGAGGTGACATGGTGAGGGACTGCAGGAGCCCAGCACCCAGGGCCTGCAAGTGACACCAGTACCCAGCCTTTGCGACCAGAACAACCCCTACAAAAGTCTGAGGATATAATGCAGGAAAGTAAGAATCAGACCAAAGCCCTGGGAAGCTTTCCCAGTTCCTCTCTGCACTATTTAGCAAGGGCCATTAATTTCTTCCTTTCATAAACACTGTGAACGATGAAAATCTGGAAAATAAAATGAGCCTAATGAAAATGTATTGGTTCTAAGGCAATCAATGCCATTCGGCTTACAGAGAAAAAGAAACACAGTTCCCCATCTGTACTCTGCTCCCTGTAGTCAACAGGGCTGACTGTTTCCAGCATAAATCAATGAACCATTCGTTAGGGGAAGTGAACCTGTACGGATAGCATTCATCTCACTCCTCCAAGATCAAACAGATCTGCATGGGAAGTTTCAAGACTGTTCTTGAAACTTCAATTCTAGGCAAAGTTGGAGCACTTGAAGGCACTTTGCACATCACAGTGTCTACTTGCTGCACCCACAGACTGAGCAGGAGAAGCTGAAACTCTGCACGTGGAGGCTGGATCATCTCTGCAGAGTGGAGGTAACACTGCACCATGGAGGCAAGGAGCTCTCTCTTGCGGCCAGCTTGTAAGAACTATTAAACAGCTGATGCAGTTTTCTCTTTCAATTTCTTTAGATATAGTGATGCTGAAAGGGGGGAGACTGAAAAAAGGATGGAAGTGGTGGTGCAGTATAACCAAAAAAGTCTACTCATCATTCAAAGAAACTAAAAGATGGGATTGCCCTAGAAAGCTGAAGATCCTCACAAGGAATGCTATGAAGAAAAGTTTACTCCAGCAGTGAAGACATGCCCTAAAGCAGGCAGGAGTGGGCACTGCTGCAGACAGCTCCATAGCTCCAAAGTATTTGTGCTGGGGGAAGAGACGGAGGTAACCGTTCTGTCAAGTGCAAGGCCCTTTCCTCAGATGCATCACTATAACATCTGACAAAGTACCTCCAGGATAGCTGTCAGAGACTGTCATTGAGAGGGTACAAGTAGCCCATGTAATTCAGCGTGGCATTAACTGACACGGGGCAGCATGAGGTCCACAAACCCCACTCGCTTAAATAACTAGAAAGCCAAAGAAAGCACAGGCTGGCCAGGGAGGTGAACTGCAGCAGGCACATAAAGAGTCAAATGTTTATAGCACACGGCTAAGGAAAGGCCATGTTCCTTCCTCCCATTGAACAGACACAAAAATTAATGGGAGATCTTTATAAGGACAGGCTAAAGAAAGAGGCACTAAAGGCTTTTCCCGGTGATTTTAAGACATTTGCAAGTAGGCACTAATAAAGAGAGGAAACTATAAAATACAGGTGCTGGGCCGGCTGCAAATCTTAAAGGTGGAGTTTTCTGATGTTCTGAATATTGTTGCAAGCCCATGACAAAACACTTAGCTGCTTTCTGAAAAACAGCTGAAAAAGCAAGATATGGCAAGCAAAGTGAGTCTAAGAGAACTCACTCATGCGCTGCAGTTCAAGCTACAGCTGACAAAACAGGACCCAGCAGAGAGACCAGCACTGGGCAAAGCACAGCATGGTCTCCACTGATGCCAGCCAGCAAAAGCATCTATCCAGACAATGGGGCCAGTATCAAAGGACAACCACAAGCACAGCTTTCCTCACATTCCTCCAGTGGCTTTATGCTGAGCAGCCTCTTGGGACCAGGTACTGCCAATAGCCTCCAAGGAGAAAGAGCTCCTGACTAGGAAGTGATTGTCCTGCTGCTAAGACATTTTGGTAGGGCTCTTCTTTTCCATGAACACCTGCAAATACTCCACTTTAGTGCTGTGCTTTGGTAACATGCAGCAGACAGAAGGGGACAGTCCCCTGGGGACAGCAGCCCCTCCCCATCCTTCTGGTGCTGCCACACAAGGGTAAGATTGAGCCCAGGCTTTGCTTGGAGTTCAGCTCTGCCTCCTTTCAGCCCAGCTGCTTCATCTGACCCTTGCCTGCTCCCCTTCCAGAGGATGCTCTCACATCCTGGTTTTTCTTTCAACACTTCCCTCTTGCCCATTTCCATAACCAGCATGTACAGATCTGCCTCAGCTCCAGTCGATGCCTTTTCCCAAGCAGCTGGGGACTGCCAGAATCTAACGTACACATGAAGTAGTAGTTCTCCAGTAAGTATTTGACAGATTAAACATTGCCTTGAGCTTTAGTTCTTCAGCAGAGTTATGAAAAATAACTTCCACTGGAATTTGCATTTTGTGATAGCTCACAGAGTGACTGCGTGCCTGTTGAGGCTCCACTTTGGAGACCATCTGTGCTTGGCAGGTGACCCTTCTCCATCCATCTCCTGCTCCCACAGACCTGCAAACCAGGAGCTGAGACCTGGTGCTGCAGCTGCCCTGCAGGGATGACCATCCCTGAGGAGAGGGCAGGCTCCAGAGGGATGCCAAGGACAGTCAGTCATGGTGATACAGGGGCTGGTTTTCATGTTCTGGAATTAGATATTACAGCACAATCAGTTTGTCCTAAAGGTCTGATGGAGTCATCCCCAAGGACAGAGAAAACCACAGGATGCCATACATCCACCCACATACAAAATGAGAGAAAAATATAGGAGAAATAGTATGATTCTTGTTTTAAGAGCTAAAGATTCATGTAAGAACTTTATGAATCACCCAAAGCAGCTACACACTTGTGTGACCTGGCAAGATACAAGGCTACTTACTATCTCTGGACAAACAGATGTCACAAAGCACACAGCTTTCTCTATTACACGTTTTCTGTTTCTTCATCCCCAAGAAAAAAAATAGATGTTCAGCTCGGGCAGCAGCCACAGAGAATCAATTGAACCTGTTTATTGAGAATATACTTTCAAAGAAACAACTGATTCCTTATCAGGAAGGATGCACTCAGGAACTACGAACCATCTATGAGTCAGATCCAAAAGCTCTATAAAAAAGCTACCATTCAAAGACATGAAATTTTAAGAGGGAAAGAAAAAAGAAAATCATGAAGTGTATCTCTCTCTGAATCCATTTTACAAACTAATGTCACTTTGCTTTGCTTTCAATCAGAGATTAAGGTTAATCTCCAGAACTACTGGCACATATGCAGACGCTGTGGAAAGATGCAAATAACTCCACAGAGGAGGCACAGAGAAGAAAGCTCTTCACCAGAAATCTATTATTCTACATTAAAATGCATCAGCTGATTTACAATCCCTGTTGGATACTAAAGTACAGCTGGGAACGGGCAGAAGCCCTGAGCCCAGAATACAGCACCATGAAAGCGTATTGGAAATGACTACTGCCTATCTGTGTCCATCTGGTGGGGGATATGGGAGCATACTTTAACTGCTTGTCAAATACTGACCTAAGCACACCTCGTTTCCTATCCATTTTAAGAGCCCTGACATGAGCCTGAATAAATACAGAAGGGTCCATTTGTGCAGATGCAACCTTCACCATGTCCTGCAGCACAAACTCTCAGTCAGCACTTCCTAAGCCCTCGATACTCCCTGGGGATGAACAAGAACCCCCAGTCCAAGGTACCACCTCCTGAGATTGCTATATGGTAGGCACAGCTTCCCCACACAGAGCGCAAAGGGTTATCTGTCCCCTTGTGAGCAGGAATAGCTATCTTATGGAAGATAACCAGTGTGAAAATCCAGGACTGCATCAGTAAGTTTCTCCTGAAAGAGACTGTCAGCTTTATCCCAGGATTGGGTTTCACGGCAGCATCCCTGACAAAGGCTACCCACAAGATGCTGTTAATGTTCTAGGCACCTGCTAGCAGTTTTATAGCCAGGTACTGCAGGATGCTGAACAAGGCAGCATCCTGCAGGGGGAATGTGTAAAACTCAAATTTTAATTATTCCAGTTAAAAAGCTGTCCTGAAGTCCTGTAACCCAGAGACTGAGCTACAGTCCTCTCAAAAAAAAGGAGAGGTCAAGATCCTAAAAATGGATTTGAAAGAGATATGCCATACGTCAGATGCACATGGTAAAGGAAACACTAAAGGGCAAGCCACCTCCATGCCATGGAATTTGGCCTAATAGCACAAAGTTTTGCTGTCCTGCCCTTCAGAAGGGCTTTCAGAAACCATCCTCCAAAATCCCCCAACTGGTCTGGCTGCAGCTGTGCCCTAAGCTATCCCATCACTGGACTCTGATGCTGACTCCGCTCTTCAGAGGCTTCGCCCTCGCTTCTCTCTTTCCCCTTTATTTCTCCTCCTCTTCAGTTTTCTTTGCTTGGTTTTGTCTGTGCCAGAGAATGGCTTTGCACATCACAACTGACCCAGCATTTCACTGATAAGTTGGTCTATTTGCAATTGTATTGTCGCTTTTACTCTCCTTTACCCCCAGATTTGCCCCTCACAGACTTGTTATCACTTGCTGGGAAACTGTCAAATGATTGTTTTATTTCATAGAGTAATTCCCTATCCCCTATATTTAAATCAAGCTGTACGTCTGCAGCACATCTACCTGGGTAGAAGCACACACACAGAGCAGCAAAAACCCTCTGGGACCGTGTGAAAAAGACAATCTGGAAACTTGTCAGCAGGAAAAGCCCGAGGACACTATTTTATAAAATGTGTCTGAAAGCTGTGGAAGGTCTGTCTTGTAGTCAAGACCTCATCATTAAAATTCAATCAAAAAAGGCAGTAGAACCTTCTAAGTTAAAACACTAAATAAAAGGAGATCAAGATAAATAGCAGATATCATCTGAGTCGGTCATAAGAACAAATGTGCATCAATCTCCAAAAAGGTCACTCAAGATTGATAACACCAAAAGGCAACATCTTGAAAATCAGTTTTACAGTGATGGATTGAGGGAAAGCTTAATGAGTCAATTACAGGATTGGAATTTCATTAGCAACTTTACCAGACCTAGAAGAACCTGTAAAAATATAAGAAAAAATCTGCCTTGTAAAATGCAGGAGCGCATATATTTCTTTCCACATGGTGAGTTATCACATACATTTGCATCAGGAGGAGTTTGACTGGAATCCACTGCAAAGAAACACCCCCCAGCTCCCAGAGCTATGTTACCACTTCGTAATTCAGCAGTTGTGAGAGCTGATCTAACATAACGTAATTGTATCTTAATGTCTTCTATGAGACTAAGACTCATTAGTCATCTTCTAAAGAGAAACACAAGCTGAAGTCACATGTCGTTATGCCAAGTTGTCAAGCATATGGTGCTCACCACTATCTTCACACCGACCTTTATGTCAGACTACGCCTGGGAATGAAATCCGATGAGAGCATCCTCAGGATACAAAACTCAGCTTTGGTTTCAAGTTAAAATAAAACCTATTTCACCATCCACGTTAGCAGGGCTGTTGAAAAACCATGGCCATCTTTCTTGGGTCAAGTCCTCATTTTACTTAAAGCAGCAAAGTTAGTCTGGATTCAGCTGGTCTGTATCAGATTTCATAGCTAAGAGCTAGATCTCAATGCTAGAACTGCATGACCAGCAGAGAATTATCCATGTTTGTTAAAGCATACTCTCTCCCTTTACACTGGCTGCATTCATTTTGAGGTTTTACTCCTCCATTTGTTAATCCACTTGTTCATTTGCCCTACTCAACTGTGTAGTATAACTCAAAATATAACATGACACACTGCTTCAGGAGCTAGAATGCCATTATGGAGCTCAAAAACTGACTCTCGACCCAAAGAATGCTCCAACATAACAAGAGGGTCCCAACTTGGTTGTTTTTAAGTAAAATTTTAACTTTTATTTTGAGAAAAGGTAGTTTTTCCCTGTTGTTGTTCAAAATGCCTTAAGCAACATGAATGCTAATATCACAGATACACAGTGATTATCAGACTCTCTAGGTGTTACATTAAGTATGTTGCCAACAGCATGTATTTCTCTGGAAGGCAAGCTCATTTTGCAAGAATTTTTTTTTCCTTTATGGCTGAAAGATTTTTCTTAATTACATTAGAAGTCTACAATAATGGTCCAGTAAGATGAGAATCAGGAACAAGAGCATAATCCTTTACACAAGCTATCTGTGCAAATTAATGACATCTGCAGAAATGCCAGGAGAAAAGTTCAACTATCAAAATAGTTATATAGCCCATGAGACTACCTAGAAGTGATAAAAATAGCTTATTAGCCCTTTTGTACGATATCCATTTGTGAAAATTTTAGAGTTTTCACTGCCTAAAAATGAATTAGTAACAACAAGTGCATCCTTGCCAGTGAAGCCCTGCCTATGTAATCCATGTGGAGAAGCAACTCCACAAGGTGCTTCAGCCCAGTGTAAGCCCTGATGGCATCAGGGCAGCATTTGTATCTGAAGCCACACGTGTGCTTCACATGCTTACTGAAACTGACATCCCCGTCCTCCCAGTTTCTAATCCTACCCCAGCGAGTGCCAGGCAGAATACAGACAGGCAGAAGGTGATAGGCAGCAGCTCCCCACCTCATCAGACAGCAGTAAGCAGGGAGAGAGTGACCAGGCAGATAACATGACCAGGGTAACTCTGGCAGAGAGTCAGAGGCAATCCTCAGTCTTGGGACAGAGATGTCCAGGTGGCAGAAAACTCAATCCCTTCCTCCAGGGACATTGGCCCAACCACAATGCCCTGCTTGTAAAGGGAGGGCCAACTCCAACCCCCAAACCGAACCTAGTCAGAACTAAGTGCAAGCAAGCCTGGGCCATTTGTCCTTCTTGCAGTTTCCATAAAGAAATGCAATATTCTGGCAGGAGGAGAGACTTCTGTGCCCCTCGCAGGGGCCCCACTGACACCAACCTGCCCAGAAGAGAAGTCCTAGTGAAAGCGTATCAGAGCATCAGTGTGCAAGCCTCCAGCAAGGAGAGGGCAGGGCAACTTTTTGTTTTAAGCTGTGATAAAATGAACATATTTAACAGATGCTGAAGCGAGCACCTCCCCGGAAACCTAACTGGCAGACATTTGGGTCTTCCTAAGTGGATAATTGATCACAAGGCTACACCAGTGATGTTACGGTAATGAAACAAAGAGGGAACTGGGATTTAAGGATTTCAAATAAGCCTGTCAAAAACATGTAATAATACTGTCAGATCAATTTCCTATCAAATACAGGTGTGATGTGATAAAACTTCAGAGTTTTTAGTAGATTATATTATTGAAGCAGTAATTTAAGAACAACTTCCAGGTAATAAATTACAATAAATCAAACATTAAAACTTGAAAGCATGCACCAGCAGACATACGGTGCATGATATGAGAAAGACAAGTAAATTTGAACCATACTCCCAAGCTAGAATAAAGCAAATTCAATTGCCTTAGAAAGATAATAATCAAAGCCTAGTTTTGTATGAAATCAATAAATCTTGCAAAGTTATAAGGGAAAACCTGCTAAATGCTCCTGTCCCTCACCCTCCTGTGTTTCTAGTGCCAGCATAACCAAAGGTGAGAACAGAGTGCCAGAGGATGCCCTCACAACACACAGCAGTTGTATTTGTGCAGTGCTTACAACGGGGTGGCATTTTTGAGAGAAACATTTTTCCACAAGAAAACATCCATTTCTGTGAACAGCATCATTTCATCAAAAAAGGTAAATATCTTAGGAGGTGCCAAAATGTTATCTGCTCTCCTAAAGGAAAACACCTGATTTTCTTTTCAAAGCTGCGGGGGTTTTAATAAAATAAAAAAAGCCTTCAAATTTACCCAAAAGTGAATATGTGTAGAGCTCACAGTCCACAGTTCACCTGTTTCTGTCCTCTAGCACAACAAAAGGGATGGGAAGAGGAATATGAAGCCACAGTTTGGACCAGATGGGAAAAATGTCATCAGCCAAGTCTACCGACGAGCACAAAACAATTAGGACAAGTACAACACATGGTATTTAAACTACTTAAATAGGATGCGACCAACCAGCAGGACCATGCCTGATATTGCCTTAGTGACAAAGAAAGGAAAACAATGATTGATTATTGGAATGGCAGCCAGCAGAGACCAGGGAAGCAAATAAATGAAACTGCATCTAGATCAGTGGAAAGAAGTTTTGCTGAAAGGCCTTTGCCAAAGGCTGCTAAGAGATGTTTCCTAAAACCAGATTACACCTTGTGCTCATACATTACAAGGTTATTGCTCATGTGTTTTTCTAGTCAATACATTTTGCAATTGGAGTTAATTTAAAATTCCAAAAGAAAAGGAAAAAAAAAAGGACACATCTGTACCTTCTCCCACGTCTCAGTACATTCATTATCACACCGCATCTTTGCAACTGCCATTGTAGTTAAATGGAGAAAAATATCATGAAGGGGAGTATTTAATGTATTTTTAATACTTGATAATGCAGTTCAGCACCTGGAGTCCAGGATCCAGCTGGATGGGGCCAGCCAGCACTCTTCTCTGAAAAGGGATCATTTACTGCTTTACTCGGGGGAATATTCTTCCAGCACAACAGGAGCATGGGAGCTGGAGGCTGGCAGCTAACACTCTGCTGCCCAGGGATCAGAATCAGCAAAATGTTTCCTCTATTATATTTTACATAGGTTTTCTTACAGAGACAGAGAATATTGTATTTCTCTGCCTTTGATGAACCTCTTTTCCCAGCAATCATTTGCCTCAGGATTTCCCTTTAGAATTTGGGTCATAAGCAGCTTTGCTGACTTAACTTTCTGGTGCAGTATATTTTCCTCTCAAAAGCAGAGCCCAAGAGCCAGGTCAGTATTACAGCAGTGCTCCTCTTTCTGCTCCGAGCTGGAACTGTTCCACAAAGATGTGTAGATACCCAATTTCTGTCAGGGCTTGCACTTAAAATGCACTGTCAGTTCTCATTTCTCACATTACCATCTCAAATGGGCAGAAAAGGACAACTAAACCGGCAATCAGCTTCCGAAAAGAGAAGGTCAAAATAGACTGTCTCACATGAAGAGCTGTCGGCTGTCATGAGAAGGCCATAATAGCTGCAGCCAGCAGAGCAGTACATTTAATGCACTCGCTGGAGGAGCTCGCACCTAGGCAGTCCCATCCCAGGGGTCTGAGCATGACAAACACACCAATGAAGATGTCCCCCAACAGATCCAGCCCCAACTTGGTTCTGTATTGCTGACTTAAGTGATGCACAGAATCTCAGACAAATTCAACACCCAGGTGAAGGATTTCTGCTGTTGTTCTTGAAACCATGCCACACTGTAGAACAACTACACACAGATACCTGTTGAGCAGGCATTGAGGCCACCTTCTCTCAAGCCTGGCTAGAGAACTGGGCTCAACAGTGCTGAACAACATTGAACAGCAGGCACAAACCACACCACAGTATGGGGATTCTTAGTACAGGTAACGGCTCCACCTCGTCTACACAAAAACCACAGCTATAACTTTCCTCCCTTGGCATGAGGCACCCCTTCTGATAGAAAAGACACGACCTGTATCAGAGGCTGAGCTTCAATTCAGCTGCTGAGTAAGAAATGCTGGTATTCAGCAATTTGACAAGAGAAAGGATTAAATGGAAAATAGCCCCTTCCTTGTTCCTGGCTAGAAAGCACGATATCAAAACAGATCACTGCTTGGCCTGTTTACTGAATGCAGGATTAGCCAGTGCCCCATGTTGTACCAAACAGCACTTGGTCTCAATTTTAGTAAGCTTAGTGTTGTCACAAACTCCATCACGCATTAAAAGCCGATATCTGTATCCCTCTCCCCACCCAGAAGGTGAATTGATATTGAACTGATGCCTTCTGCTGCTGCAACAAAATAAACCCCTAAAAAACAGGAGTAAATGGAAAACATAGTGCTTTTTATTGATTGTGATGTTTTCAGTTAACTAGGTTTTGCCTGTGGCCGTCCCCCCGCAGCACATGCGTACCGGGGGAAGTGCTGCACTACTCCTACCAATAACTTTTAGGAAATGGAAAGCTGCGTCTGTTTAATAGATGTTTCCAATTTCTTACATCACCATCAGTATCTGTTTTAGTCACTTGGCAGGTTTTCTATAGCTTCTCAGGCCCAAGCTGATTTCAAACCCATTTGGTAATGTCAATGTGACATCAAGGTTTAATGATTCATTATTTTTTAGACCTGAGAGCAAGAGAATGTGTTAATGTTTTTTCCCCCTCCATGGGCTTAGTGGTTTCCTTCTGGTTTATTCACCCTATGTATCATTAAAAAGAAGGGCTGATAAAGGAAAAAAAAAAATCTCAGTAAAAAATACATTAAAAAGACTTCTTTAGTTTAAAAAAAAAAAATCCTGTAAGTGCTCAACTTTTCAAGGATAATGGTTCTCCATGCAAAATACCCTCTCCAGGAATATTAGGCTAACAAAAACTCACCACTCAATCCTCAGATACAATTCACATGCAGACGTACATGTTTGACGTATGCTAGAAAGTTTTAAGCCTTGTTCCTTCTCCTGCTTATTATTAAATGGCAAGGAAAAAACCCCAAACCCAACATCCCACCAGCAGCACAGCACCTTCTGACATAATTAGTCTCCATTGCCCTGGATGAGTAACAGTTTGGCTAAGGAACACTTTTAGCCACAACCTGAGCAACGTCACAAATGCTAACGGTGTCCTGTATATCTGGAGAGCTCTTCCACAGCTCCTTCTAGATCTGCATGTCTCACTGGAGGTTGTTTTACACCCAAAGGCTTTTTCTGTGGCATCAAAGTTACCAGTGGACCATCAGGGACCTTCTTGCATTTCTTTTCTTGTACTCCACAGGAGTAACAGACACAGAGCCACCTCACTTATCAGGCGTGCCAGGTTTGATGAGCACAAGGACATGATGGATGTGTCATGCAGAGGACAAAGCGCACAGAAGCAGGATATCTGTTGTAGGCAGCGAGGGCTGCCCTGCGGCCAGCCAGGCTCCCAGGGCCTCCTGCCTCCGGGTCTGCAAGCACAGAGCAGCGACAGCCCTGGGAGCACGCTTCACACAGACTAATCTTTTCAAGCGTAAGCAGGAAAGAGCTGCTTTCTAAATACCCTCTGACAAATATTGTTGCCAGACCCCCCTGCCATAAATCATCCTCACAAATAAAAGGGAAATAGAAGAAAAGAATTCTTCCTTCATACAGTTTTCAATTATGCTTGTTGCTAGCACATAGTCCAAACACAGGACCAGGCACCTGCGCAAGGATTTCACTATATACACACAAGAATTGAGTATTTGCTGCTTATCCACAACTGCCAGAGCCTGGAGAGGTAAAGAAGGTTGGAAGAATTAATCCAGAGTTTCCTTTCTTCCCCCACCTTTGCTGTTACATATGGGAAAAGGGGGAAGGTATTCACATAAAGAACTGGAGGACTGTAGCAGGGCTGGAAAGATGATGAATTTGTTTCTGAGTGGGCAATAGTCAATATGTTCCTGTAAACAGCTCGGGTCTCTCACGTCTCCAGGGCCAAGAACGCACCAGAAATTGCAGGGGGAGAGTTGACAGAGCTGTGTGTGGGCAACCTGTCCCCACAGGAACATGGGTTAACATTGGGCCACAGCCAGTACCCCCCCAGTGCCATTCCGCAGCAACCTGCTGCCTTGTACATCTGGAGAGAACAGGCATGGTGCTGGCTGGCACATGCACACAGGGTGCAGGTCAAACCAGAGACATGTTCTTCTTTTAAAAGGATTATTTTCCAAAGAACCGTGAACATCTGCTCCTTCGTGAGCAATGCCTTTGGTGTCCTGGCAGCAAAAGCACACCCACCATTAAGATGTATGCTGTCTCCCTTCAATATTTCAGCTTCTGCATGACTCAGGATCTGGGCAAGGTTTTTTTCCTGATGCAGAAATCAAGATTGGAAGCTGATTGCACCATAAGTAAGGCAAGATAAACACTGGCCTGGGGCATGCAGAAAGGGAATAAGGAAAGCATTTCCACCTCACCTTTCCTAACTGGAAAGCAATGTCTGTGCAGGTAGGGAAGGACTTGGAGTTGAGGCTGGGCTGATATTTCATCAAGCTGCAGCCAGCCATTGCTTGTAGGAACTGAAAAGACTGCAAACACCCAGCCCCAAAGGTTCCTGCCTGGTCCTGCCATCACTACCAGGGCTGTGCGTCCATCCCATGGCTCAGGCAGGAAGAAGCCCTCTCACCAAGACATTAACATGCAGAATACACCACAGCTAAATGGCTTCATTCAGCCCAGAATGAAGAAGCAGTTTCATGGAATTTAATGACTGATTAATATTCATTTAATAATTCTCGCCTAAAACTGCAGCAAATTATACCATTTGGGAGACAGCAGTCTCAATTCGACAGGATCACTGGGCTCAGTCTGTCCAAGTTGCTCTCAGGATTATTCAGCTCTTCCTTCTCTTTGCAGGTGACTGGCAGGTGTCTTCCTCACCTTTCTTTCCCTACTTATTTCTGCCCCTTTATCTTCTTTTAATTTTTCCCCACCCCCCACGTTTGTTTTAAAATGCATACAGCTCTAACAGGAGACAGAGAGGAACTGCTTCCAGACTGAGGCAGGTCCTACTGTTCTCCCAAACCTTTGGAGACAGCAGGCTGCTGCAAACCAAGAAGGACAAGACATGCTTGATCTGCTGCCAGCAGACTCTAAAAGGAGCAATAAGGAGAGCATGCAGGGTAGAAAATAGATCTGAGCTAGCAAGCAGTGCAGCTCGGGGCTGTTCATGCTCTGTAGGAAGACTGGGATTTTAATGGCATTTAAAAAAAACAAAACAAAAAACAACCAAAAAATACCAAAACAAAATTTGAAGCGGAATGTTGGGCCCCTGAGCACCCACCAGTTCTAGCACCAAAACCTGCACTCAGCAGCCCACAAGAAAACCAAGAGAACAATCAGGGAAGAAAAGCAAAGAAAAAAAATTCCACATTATATTAACTTCAACCCTGCCCCTGGTGAGATGGGTCAGTGCAAGGGAGGAAAGTTGGAGTCTTTGACAAAAAGCTCATAGATCAGTGATCCCCAGCACAGCCTATTTCATATAGCACCCCAGAGCCCTGCACGAGTTCCAGTGCAGGCACAGTGAAGGGATGTCCAACACTCCTTGGAGCCTAGGCATCCCCTGCACTAAAAACAGCCCAGGCAGGGCAGCGTGAATTTCCATAGCTACAGATGCCCTAAAACCAACACCTCACCCCCCATACAAGCAAAGCCCAGCCACTCAGCAGTCTGCTCTACTCCCACCCCGCCTCCAAATGGAAGAAACCTCTCAAGACACAATGAAACAGTGCAGCAGCCCCTCAAATCGCAGAGAACATTATTACCCATCCTGTTCCCCCTATAACTTCTACCAGCATGGGTACCATCACCATGCCTCGCCAGCATGGTCCCCCTTATCCAGAGCCAACATCCCTTCCCATACCCAGAACCTGGCACTCATCCAGCTGGCACCTTCACCTGAAACTCCTTCCACATACCTGCATCTGGACAACTACAATTCTTCCCTTTTCAATTTCAATTTTTATTGATTTTTGAGGCCCTCATTTCTGAGATGTATGGTATCATTGGATTATACCGTTTAGCAATTTATTTGTGTCTCTCTTTATGCGCCAGATTGATTCTTTTTTCCACCAGGTCTCAAAAAAAAAGAAAAAAAGATGCTGCCACTGTTGTTATTTGGCTATCACAACAGCTCACGTAGCCCTGAACTATTAGGCAGTGCTGCTCCAAGAAATTTTGTGCTGAGGTAATTTGGAGACTAAATCAAGTTTTATCACTGAATGAGGTTAGTGGATATTAATGGGAAGGCAGGAGTTTGCACTGAATCATTAATGTGAATAAATGGAGAGCGTCTGTTTAATACTTTATAGAGCCAGCGCTAATAATGCCTGAAAATGGTGGGGAAATATTGCAAGCTGTATTTAAACACAGCAGAGGAGGCGGCCTAATTTGGCTTGTTGTGGTATGTTAGCTGCAACAGTATAGTGGGACACCCATTAGCCTGAGCCCTCTCTCCATGTTGCCCCACCACAAGTCCTCACTTTCACTTCTACTTACGAGTTTCTGTAACTGATCAAGAGACAGACAACTGTGTCTGGGACAATATGTGTTTGAAGGAAATTTCTGCAAACAACCACTTCCAGGAGCTTGAAATTTAAAATCTTTTTTAAACAATGGAAATTAACGTTGCAAGAGAAATCACAGAATCACAGAATTGTAGGGGTTGGAAGGGACCTCGAGAGATCATCGGGTCCAACCCCCCTGCCAAAGCAGGCTCCCTAGCTCATATTGCTCAGATAGGCGTCCAGGCGGGTCTTGAATATCTCCAGTGAAGGAGACTCCACCACCCCCCTGGGCAGCCTATTCCAGTGCTCAGTCACCCTCACTGTGAAAAAGTTCTTCCGCATGTTGGTGCGGAACTTCCTATGCTCCAACTTGCAACCATTGCCCCTTGTCCTATCCCCACAGACCACTGAAAATAACAATTAGAACCAAGTGTGACTGCCAGAACCTGCCCATCAGTTAAACACAGTATGTTTTCCATGCACACATCGATTATGCTCTTCAGAGGGGCTCAGAGCTACCATGACCTTTGTATGCTCAGCAAGAAGCTGCTCCCTGGGATGTACGGCCTGAACTGTCAGTCCAGCATCCAACGCTTTCAGAAGCCTCTCTGAGCAAATACAAGGAAAGAGCCAAGCTAGAGAGAGCTGGGACAAAGCCAGGACATTCTTCTGCAGCTTTTTACTGGCCAGAGCAATGCAGTGCACAGAGCAGGCATACGTTTTCCTTACAGGAAGAAACTCTGTAATAGTTGAATCGTTTGTCTGTGCTGGGCTGCGCATGGCAGCTCTGATGCTGCCTGAGTTTACCACAAAAAATAAAAAAGGAGTCCTGCAGCAACAGGCTTTTTCACTGCCAAGCAACTGCCAGCCCAATTATTCCAAGGTAATTCACACTAAGCAAGCCAAGCGAAGGTACATTATCAGCAGTAGACACACAGGTCCGAGGTCACCTACTACAGTAAGGAACATGCAGTCTCTGTACACAGAAGAGAGCTGCAAGGAGATGATGGGATTACAGAGGAAAACTGAAGTGTGCTTACTGCTAGCAACACAGTATTCTCTGCTTCCCAAGCGAAAGCAACTGCTCAAAGCTTGCATTAACCCCCTCTAATAGTAAGAGTGAAACTCAGCAGTACTCACCAGCTGAAGAGACAGAGACCACGTCGGTTTTAAAACAGCATCTGCTAGGCAGCTCTCTAACACATAGAAAGCAAGCCCTGGAAAAGCAAACTAGGAAAAAAGGCTCCAAGAAAAAGGAGCGCTGCAGTGGGAGAGTTAAAAAAGGACTAGCAAGTCAAA
Source organism: Porphyrio hochstetteri (assembly GCA_020800305.1). NCBI lineage: Eukaryota > Metazoa > Chordata > Aves > Gruiformes > Rallidae > Porphyrio > Porphyrio hochstetteri. The sequence continues at coordinate 8,787,611 of CM036916.1, read as the reverse complement.
GAGGTGCTGTTTGAATAGGGATGACCCATGCTGTTAGAAGAGCTTAGGTCCCCTTTTAGGCAGCTAAATGAAAAGGTTAGTACCCCAAAAAGAGCCCCTGACCCAGCAGGAGCTGAGCAGAGCTCTGTCTCAATAAAACATTAGCCACAGGTGAGCTGGGAGTGATCTACCCTTCCCCAACACAGCTGAAAGTAAACAGGGATAACTGCCTGATGAAATGGCTCTCCGAGCAGACACCAGTTGTTTCCTTAGTGCCACAGAGGTCACAAAGCTACTGGACATTGTGGAGCCCTTTGGGGGACCCCTGAGTGCCCCACTTTCTTTGCATCCTCAGCACTGTGGCTCTGCAGCCCAGGTTTCCTGGGGAGTGCAATGTCACTAGTTCCCATGATATGCCTTAAGTTTCGAAAATTCCCCTTCTTCTGGCTTCTATGCCTTGGTAGGATGCAGGCAGCCTCAGATACCTCCTGACCTCACCTGGGCACAGCTGGTGCTCGTCCCTGTGGTCCAGGCAGGTGAGTATTGCACCCCCTTCCAGAGTGCTTTCCAGGCCGATCTTCTGAGTGCAACAGAAATGCTCTGCAATATTTAGTATTCATTAGCCTAAGTGACCATCAGTAAAGCAATTAGTGTGAAGCTGATACAGCAGTGGTTTGGGGGCTGCTCTGGAGGACAGGGAGTTTGTCACAGTTGCAAGTGGAATTTCTGGAGAGTTTTCTGAGCTGGCATATCTACCAAAATAAGACACATGGTGAGCAGGCTTCTAGAGAGGCACAGACTAGATGCTGTTGTTTGATTTTTCCTCTAGGAATTCAAATACATCCAAGTGTAGCCCACACATTTCTCCTCTGCAGGCTTCTTGACTGCGGTTCAAGGAGGTTTGATTCTGTTACAGCTCTGCCTGGCCTGTGCAAGCTCAGCATGCTGCTGGGAGTCCTCAACAAGAGTTTTGAGCAGAGGACTTAAACTGTGGGGCACTGCAGTAGCATCCTCTTCCGAACAAGGAGGGAAGGACAGAGCTAGGAGAAAGTCTGTTGGGGACAGCAATGCCCTCTTGCCCTGCTCCAAACTCCCCAAGTGGTGTGGAAACCAATGAGACTGTTTCTGGGAAACAACTAGGGATGGGATATGCCTGACTCCATGCTGGCTACTCAATGTATGTTGTGGCTGTAAAGTGAGCAATGACTGGACAGCTGTGGTCAGCAGGATGTGGTGAGAGCCTGCAATTGCGGGCAGGGAAATAGGGATCCCAGCCACGCTGAGAACTGCACAACAATGAGCACCCCTCTCCAGCTACTGAGGGCCTGCTAGGAAGGCTGCTTCTCACAGCAAACTCTCCTGTGATCAGAATTTATTCTGAGGAATAAAGGGTTTAGCCCCACCACAACTCACAGACCAAGTCATGCAGCTGAAAATCTACCACCTCATTCATTTTTCCAAGTAATAAGCTTCAGATATCGTCATGTTTTGCTGAATGCATTTCAGAGTGAATTCCAAAATACAAAGCCAAAGCCCTGCTGCTAGTGTGCTGTCAGCAGCCCTGTCTATGCGGGGCCAAGTAATTCCCTCCCGAACTCTGATGAGGCAGAGTGCTGCAGTCAGCTGAAAGGGGCTATGTCAGGGCAAAGTTAAACCAAGTTAGACTCTTCAGGTGAGCTCAGTTGTTCTCTCCAGTTCTCAGTGCAATTTCAATTCATTCAGTATTTAACAGTGAATCTCTCTGGCGATTTGAGAAAATGCAGACTGTTCTTTTTTCTCTATTTACTGAAAAGTACTGGCAGGCACAGAATGTAAAGAGTTAAAACAATACTAACAGCTAAATCAAAGAAAAACACATGAGTAGTGGAACATCACATAGCAACGAGAGAATTATGATGAAGAAATGATTACAGTGTAGAAAGGGCACAAAAGAACAATATAAAAGACTGAGTTATAAAAAGAATTTCATGTATGGGGGAAATATATATAAATACCGAAGATGCAGAGAGCTCTCGAAACTCAAAAATCTTTGGGTTTAATACAGAACTATAATATCATACAATATCTTGTTTCCCAAAAAGTTTTCTGAGTCCTGCAAACATCTGCAGATCAAGGAAGCAGATGTTTATAGACCTTATGAGGATTAAGGACAAAAGATACTTTATGGTTGGTTTGGATTTTTTTTATTTGGTCTCTAACAGACCAACTGGAATTTCACTTTTTGAGTTTTTAGGAGACATCCCCCATTGATTTAAACCCTACTGATGGCAAAGCTGCCTCTTCTTCCCTTAAGCTCTTTCAATTATTAATTATGCCCATAGTTTAAAAAGTGAATCTTTTATTTCCAGTGCAAACTTCCCTGACTTTTTCTATTCTCTGCTGTCAAATCAGACTCCGACTACTAACAGAGTAGGTGAATTTCTTAAGTCACAAATTATTTTTTAAAATCACTCTCTGAACAAAGTGTTTCTCAGCTTGCATTAAAAAGGCCACACTGCAGCTTGGTTATCTGGTGTGACACCTTCTAGGAATCTATTTTCAGGTTTTCTATCTCCCTTTTTAAACTCTTTCTTTCTTACTGCCAAAAGAGAAGAATTTAAGCTCAGAAAAGCAGGGAGCAGGAGACAGTTGTGGCGTTGCTGTTGGCAGACTCCCTGCACTCAGACCCACAGCACACCAGGGAAACTGTGACTGCTGAAAAGAGGGGAAGGGCTGAAAGCTGTCCAGAGACAGGCACTGACCTCTTGCTAGGATGTTCACCTCAAACCCAAGCTTCAAAGGTTAGGTCCCAAAAGCTAGAGGCTTCCCTATGAAGGCAGGGAGTGGATGCGTGGCAGTGGTGCAATCAGCCATAGCAGCTTGTGTAGACATAAATGAAACAGTGCACAAGGTGCAGTGCTCCATCTCTGTGGAGGAGAGAAATTCCCCCCAGAATGAGGGATTGAAAAGTCAAAATAATCTCTTTAGCCCTAACTGCAAATGAACCAATTTCCAAGGCAATATTCTTAGACCTGAAAAGTCTCTCTCTCTTTCACAGAAAATAAATTTGAGCAGGAATGCTACAGGGGGGGGAAAAAATCCATCTCAAAGAAAATAATTATTTAGATGGCTTAAAATCTGGGAAGGAAATTTATTTTGAAAATACAAGTTTCACAACAAACACTACCCCTCCAGCATCTCCTTCCACATCCTCCCCTGAAAGTGTTCAGGGTGGCTGAAAACAGTGGGGTCAAAGGGTGGCAGAACGAGAAGTCATGAAGGGTGTATTGAACAATATAGCCCTGAGTTTAAAAACTTGCATTTGCTTATTGTATCTCATTGAAGATGTAAGCTCTTTTTACAAACCACAACATCAGTCCATAAACAGATGGAAGTCCAAGGTTACCTACCCTACAGTGCCATTCTGATCCTACAGCCACACAACCCACGCAAACCACTGTCCATAACACATCCTCCTGTTACAGGCTGGGACATTAAGGCTACAAAAGAGTTGCTATCAAATTCAACCCTTTTTTAAGCAGTTTCACCACCATCATCTCAAACAGAGGCAGGTCCAGCTCTTTGGGGGCAGCCAAGGGCCTGCGCTGCTTCTCAGGAATTGAGGGTCTGGTCTTGATAGAAAACAGCTGCATGAATAGCCTTCCCATGGAAAATCCAGGTCCTGCTCTATTGTTCCCTGTTCTCTGTGTTACCAGTCGGAACACTATAAATCATCCTCAAAGGGATGGATCTGCTACAGGGGCCATGGAGTAAGGAGGCATCTGAGAAAGGGGCTGCAAGAGGGGAGATCTGCACTCGTCAAGCAGGGACAAGGCTCAGACAGGCAGAGAAACCAGGCAGAGCCACCATGGTTCACATTTTACTTCCACCACAGGTCGTCCTCCCCAACTTAGCCAGCTACATAACTTAACCTTGTGCCTGAAGCCCTGGTGATAGCGCCCATCTTGTGATCCACGTTCCTAAAAAAACCCTACAGGGTGGCTGTTTCCCTTGAGGAATCGTTTGCAGAGCATTTCCAGGAGCTGGAGACTGTGCTGAAATCAATCAAGTTAAATGGTGGTATATGAGAATAGGAATGAATAAACCTCGAGGGATATCATTTGTCATTTACTGTACTTGTTAAAAGTTACAAAACAGCAGTTCAGCAGAGGTTAGAGAAAGGACAATGCAAGAACATAAACTTTCAACCCATTTCTGAAACTGCTTACAGGTCCAGTGTTTTCCAGGAGGATGAAAAAATCACAATGAGGAAAATAATAAGGATTAAAAATTAAACTTACTCTATTTCTTTTCATGTCAAAGTAATAAGCTGTTCAGACCTCTCAATTGCCAGCAACCATAGCTTAGAAGGTGAGAGATCTTGATCCACTCATCGAGAATTTTTGGACAATAAAATGGCCATGAACAAACACACAAAAATGATAATAAACAAAACTGCACAGCCAGAGGTCAGACATACTTTATACTAGGAGCTGAACTCTGATAATTCACAGTAGATTAAATTCAACAGCAGTAGAGGCTGAGCAAGAAATTTGGATGTTAGGAAGATTTAAACTGGGAATAGGCCTTATTCTTATTTTACCAAAGGCCAGACATAGACTCATACATGTTTATGAGGAAAAAGCAAAAGTGACTGAATTTCAAACAACGGGCTGTGTAGAAAATAGTTTGGGCATAGCAGGGTCTATGGAAAGTGCTGCCAAAAGTTAGAGGGCAATAACTGAAATTTTCATCAGCAACTTTCAACTTTACTTCCAAATGTCAAAAGCCAAAAACCATGGCTAAGAATACTAAGTACAGAATGTATTTCTGAGCATGTACTTTTCATCTTCCAGTGTGAAACAGGAGAATTTTGAAAGAAAGCAAATGTTTATGATCAGAATTTCTGTTACTCAACATCAAGCTTTTGACTTAAAAGATGTTTTGAGGGATATTCTTCTGTTAATGATGCTTTAAAGCCCAATCCCATTTCCTTTGGAAATAACACAACCTCTTCAATTACAGAGGGTGTCAGAAACCTTCAGAGCAAAGCATGAGACTCAGTAGCTTCTTTTGGCAATTTAAAACTTCATACAGAAAAGACCATCTTGGCATTTACTTTGAAATAAGGTGATTCTTTGTGGGCCAAGGAGCCCCTCTGTGTGGCAGAGCCCCACAGTCATCCCAATGCCATCACATGGATTCTTCAGGGATTCAGGGGGATGCAGATGGGGGGGGGGAGTGGTGTGTGTGGAGTGCTTTGCAGAGGAACAGCAGCTGAAATTTTCCAGTGGCAGGAGGGAAGGGAATTTTCAGGGCAGTGAGGCAGAGCTATCTATCATTATTATTATTAGCAGGTGACTACTACTGTAGTTGTGTGCTGTCAGAGTTAAATTGCAGCCTGCTGAGATCTTTAGCTATTCCTGTCCATAGTCTGTTCTTGAGAGGCAGTTGGTGTTGAAGAGACAATATAATTTTGATACCTGCTTAATTTGTGTACCTATATCCTGCCTGACAGAATGATTTCTCCGGCTTTACAAATGGATCTGTGTTCCTCTCAATTGGCATTCACTCCTCTTGCTGCAAGAGCATCCATCTGCCCGAAATCTTTAGAGAAACAGTTCATAGGGAGCAGTTAATTGTGATCTCTCTCAAAAAAATTAGTCCTTATTTTTCCTCTGACAAATGAAGACATTGTTCCAACAATATTTTCCTTCTTCACTGACAGTGCTAAATATTTATACCCTGTGCCTCCTAGAAATGCTAGTCTCCTCATGAATAAACACCAGGCTAACAAGGAGCAGCTTCCAAGAAGGACGCAGGGTGCAGGTGACCTCTTCACACTCCCTCCCTATTTTAAATACCAGGTTCCCCATGACAGCCATTTAAAATCAACACTGATCCTGATATCTGACCTGAGTTTTTTGCGTTTGCCAGAAGACATACTTAAATAGGCCCATCTTGACAGTACGTAACAAACAAGATCAAGCCTTGCATTGTAAATTATTACAACCCAAGCCATGTATTAAAAATACAGAAATGAAATGAAGGCATTGTCAGTAAGTCTTGGTAAACATCCCTCTTCTGCCAGCTGCCATTTCATTCTGCAAGCAAGTAGTGGTGAGGCATTCCTCTTTACTCTCCTGGTCTTTGCAGGTTGATGTCCAGCAATGAGGCTCAAATTTACATGGGAAAGTTCCCTCATTAATCAGTGGACAGCCCATTACTGTCAATGAAAAGGCCCCATGCTTGGTGAATGTGTGTTCAAAACCCCTGCACCCTCAGCTTTCCAGGTGTTTTTTCTCCAAAGCCCATGCTGTGCTGGGAGCTGCTCAGCTTCCCATGGCAGGCAGACGCTGAGTAGCCCCAGCCACGCACCTCCAGCAGCACTCACTGGCAGTGAGCCTTTCTCCCCACAACAAGGCTTTTCCTCTCTTCCACACTTTTATTTCAAGTTTAAAAGAAAGTTTATTTTCTTAATTTTCCCCTTATGATGGCTGCTGATGTTATTTTCACCATTTACCATTTTTATTCTTCTGCAGCTCAGGATTACCTCACGCACCAGCAAACAGATGCATCAGCTCTGCTTCTGTCCAAGCCCTCTGTCTCCACAGGGCTCCACCTACAGCAAGGCCATTTACAGAGATGTCAAAATAATCATACAATTACATTTATAAGGCTCCTTTGTTGTAAAGAGTATGAGAAAGACAGACAATTTACAGCAGGAGAAGGGCTTTGTATTCTAATTACTGCAAAGCAAGACTCAAGCAATAATCAAACTAAATAGGTTTTCTCTTCTGGGAGGTGAGTATATGAACTGATGTGGAGGTTTTTTGTTACATTAGGGGACTGGTTAGACAATTAGCTAAAAGTACAGCCCCACTCCCAAACAGGGCAGTCCCACATTCTTTACTTGTATGGCAATTCAATATTTTTCCATATTTTAGGATTATTTTCCTTTGTGCTTATGCAGCTGTAGTTGTTGTCATGTTTACATCATCCCCTCTTTCTCCTTTCCTCCAATTACTGTGTGCCCATCATAAGCCTCCGTGAAGTTCCCAGCATCTGTATCTGCCATTAATACAGCACTGCCCTCTCTTCCTTCACAGGGCTTTTCAATCCTCAAAACCCAGTTCCCACTGGAAGAACTGAGCAGCCTGCAGCAATCTTTCCTTCAGCTTTAGCCCTCTTATTATCACAAGCAACTCCCATTTGAAATTAGCCCATCAATATTTAACTTCCATCATTACATCTGGTATGGAAAATGCACACTCCCATCCCTTGTTTGCTTGCTCCCACTGTGCGCTGCTGGAAGTGATTCCTATGATGTCAGATAACGAGCATGAGCCCAAGTAAGGTAAACAAAGTTCTACAGAGCTTCTCTGAGAAAGTAATGCAAAAATCTCCCATCTTTTCTGCACAAGCAATTACAATTCCTCTGCGTGACTCCAGAGAAGCCTGTTTCTGCTCCTTAAGAAATTTCTACACTGTCTTTTAGAGATGAACTAGCCTATGTGTGAGCCAAACCCTGCAAACCTCTTGCATTGGCACAAGTTAAGTAACCCACTCACTGAACAGCATGAGTAGTCTGAAGTCCACGGAAGCCCACTCACACCGAGCCCACAGCAAAGCTCAATTCTGTTATTTAAAAACACTGAAAGTGTTCAGCTACTGAGTTCTCAGTACTTCCAGTACTATTTTCCAGATGGAAAGGAAACCAAACACTTCATGTTTAAACAATCACTTTATGTTGATCCCAAGAACATTTACTGAAGAAATAAAAAAAAACCCAGCACCATAACTCTTTTCTCAGAATATTTTATCAGAAATTACCTACTTTGCCAAGATCCCATCTGCACAACATTATTTATTCTGTGTAGAGATGAATCCAGAAGCATCCTTCCTAACAGTGTTTAGATCTCAGATAAATATGTTTGTTTATTTATTTCTTTTCTTAAAGATTAGCTTTTAAATCCTCATGGTTGCCCAACTCTCCCAAACAGCCTAGAGAATCTTTTGTTTTATTTAAAGGTCTATCACCACCTGTCAGTGCAGCATCAAGAAAATGCTGGAATGTGCCATTAGTTCTGAGCTTGGATAGGACAGATGAGCTTTTTTAGTAGCTGTACTGTATTAATGCCTTGTTAGGGTTCCTTATATGTCTCCTGCTAATAGGAATAACCTCTGGAGCAATAGCAATTTATCCATACATCTAGCTCACACTGCTTGTCACAGTTAGTAACAGCTGATAACCCTCTTGGGCTGCTTTTCATCTTCCTAGAAGTGCTCTCATACTAGAATACATTATTTTAACCTGTCAGAGTATAAACAGGACAATTACTTAGACCAATGTAGGCTGAAAGAGTTGATAACTAAAGTTAAATCCAGCATTGTCACTCTAATGTGTTCGTGTTGAACCAAGCACAATGAGGCAGCTTGCCTTCTCAAATGAAAACATTTGTCAAACTCACTAATTCAAAATCGACCTAGTGCAGATCTCTTGATTTGCACTGCTTGCCAACGAGCCTGGGAAAGCAGCAATGGAAACACTGAACTGATTATTAGGGCAAAGAGCAGGAAGAATCAAGCTGGCTTGTGCCTGTGAAGGGAGAACTCACCAGACCCCAGGAACAATGACAGCAACCCGCCACTGCACTTGGGTTTTGTAAGACTTGCACAAAATCCAGACCTGCTCCTGCACTCCTGAACACTCAGAAGCACAATCTGGTCACTGGGTAGTTCTGAGTCCAGAAATCCTGCTATAGCTCCCTCTGCATCCTTCCCTAACCTATGTCCAACCAGCACATGCAGCTGTGTTAACAGCAACATCGCTTTGCTCAACAGAACGCTGGCCGTGTAGCTCCAGCCCATGTACTGCATGCAGATCACCTGTCCTTGCTGACCAATTTCTCCAAAGGGAAAGGGAAAAATGTCAACAGCATTTCCTTCCCCACATCCCACACTTCCTACAGTGACTCCATCTCACTTATCCCATGGGCACAGCATTTCCTGCTAAGCAGAGTCAACGGCAGTGCTGCTCTCTAACCTTTCTGCTTTCTTCTCCAGGGACTGCATCAGTGCTCGGTCTCAGATTTGACCTTATCTTTCTCCTCTGGTTCCTTTGTCTCCTTATTCAAACCTAGTACAAACTCCCCTGAAATTGCCCCCCTGAAGTCTCTGCTGATCAGACCTGGGGATTTGGCCTTCACCCTCAGCTTCCTTAAGCATTCTGCTATTTTGATGCTGTTGCATACGGTTGCCTTCTACATAAATATTCCACCTCACCTATTTAGGCATGAGCTGCCCCTGATTGAGCTCTGTTCAGCCTGCATCGAGACCTCGTCAATTCATCCTGACTGACAGTTTGCATACAGACCTTCAAGAGATGTAGACCCAAACACCCTGTATCTGCCACATCCCACCTGCTAGAAACAGTCCCCAGGGCTGTGTGTGTTCCCTTGGACACTGGCATTCCAGGGAGGACCAAAGCAACACACTGTTGCTGAGCCTAAAAGGTATATGAATATTGTTTCAGCAACAGCATGATGGTATGTATGTCTTGGTATCAAACTCTCAGAAAGCGTTCCACATTGGCTAAAAGTTTTATGCAAAAATTCAGGGGAAACAAAGGGATGATTTTCTTTCTCTCCCCAGGATAGACCACAGCAAAACAACAGGTCTGCCCACAATCTGGGCCTGGGACCAAGCTAAATTTTGCATTACCATGTTATGCTATGCCTAATCCGACAGCAAAATATCCTGATGTTTGGAAATGCAAACATCCCAGCCAGAAATAAATGAGCATCATTGATTAGATTCCTCTTTTATGTAATTGCCATAAGCACTTTTTTCCTGTAATACTTAGCCCAGTTTTCATTTCTCTGCAAATGTGAGCAAAGCAAAGGTTTGTTTATAGTGATCCAATATTAATTGAAGACCTGGAACCGAAAAGTGTCTGTAAATTTATTCCTGATTGTATTCCTTAAAGTTTTAAAATGCCCTCGAGTTATGACAAAAAAAAATATGAAATGACATCCCTTCCATTGTTTCCTTACATTTATAGCATTTGTAATCTCTTTCCCCCCAATTGTTTTCTTATAAATTGGCAAATGGGCTTTCCATTACACTAACCATACCCTTCAATCTAATATCGAGATGTTAACATATCCTTTTATAATACTTTGGGCAAGTAATTATAACAATGAACATATGTGCAGCTAATTGCTTGCACCTCTGGATAAAGCCTTTAACCCGTGCTTTTCAGTAAGACTGTTTAATTGGAGAAACAAGAGTGAAAATTAATGACAAGTGCCATATGAAAACATCTGGAGACAGGAGATCACAAATAACCACCCATCAATGTAGAATGACTGGGGTTCAGATATTTTCAAGCCCAAAAGGGAATGAAACACTGTTTTGATCCCATTCGATGTTAATGTTATCAGTTACCCTCCACTGACGAGACTGACAGAAAAGATACAATTTAATAAGCCACAGTCCATTTAAAGTCTCAGGTTTATTAGATGTAGAGGCTAGAAACATAAATGTTTAAAATGCAATCAGAAAAGTTATAGATGGCTTCATTGGATATTTCTCCTGCATAGGCTGTGCCACAGAAAATGAGGAAAAATGTAGGATTTTACATATAGTGCAGCCCCTTACTGAGCAGTAAGCCAAACACTGAAGCACAGCTTAAGTTAATATATCCTTCCAGCTTCCCTTTGTACAGGCTTTCTCTTCTTAAATTTATCTTTGTATTGTTCCTCTTCCTTTTCTAATTTGTAAACACAGTTCCAAAGCCTTGCTTTGCCTCAAAGCCTTCATTCAACTCTGCTATAACTAGTTCTCTAAAAGGCCAAAGTCCTTATTCATCACTCCATTGCTCTTTAGTACTTACAGCTTGTTCTTTCCTACTATTTGCCTCTTTATTCTACTAAGGACTAAACCCAAAAGTATCAGTTTGACAATGGAGAGTGTATTTTCCACTGTTTCATTATTCCCACTCCTTTGGGTACCTCTAAGGGTCCTTAAGATCCTCCTGAAATTACAGACAGCTGTTTGGAAAACCAGGGGACTAATCTCCACCCAACCTTTTCAATCCTGGTATCTTCCTGAATGATAGGCTGTGGGCCCACTGAGAGAAATAAATAGCTTATGTACCTGTCAAAAACATCACCAACATACCACCACTATCACTGTACCGGCTAACTACAGCTAGAACATTCTTCTGTGAACTAAAAGAGCCCAGCTATTTCCATTTACCTTATAGTTATGACATTTTAGTACTGAATAATTTTAAAATATCATTTTCTTCTTTGTTTTTGCTTTTTACTTTTGATGATAAAACCAGAGGTATTTGTTTAATAAAAATTATTGCTCTCTAAGATCCAACCAAGGCCTAACCTCAATGCTATACTGAATATAACACTGAAGGCTGGAAGTCTTGCAGTCTTACTTGGGTATATCATGTGCAGCGTAATGAAGAACACGTGGCTGATAATTGCAATAAAACCTTGAAGAAGCAATCACATTATGGCATGATGGGGGCATGAAAGTAGTTATAAACAGGGGGAAACACCAATAAATATCAAATTTAAAAGAGAAAAAGTTGGCAGCGATACACCAGAAGCCAGGAATGACACAAAATTAATAAGGGAAGCAAAAGGACAACTGAAGAAATCAATGGTCAATAAAGCTAAGGACAATAAAATGAAGTTTATAAAGTGTGTTGTAACGAAGAGTATCTAGCCAACAGCTACTGGTCCATTACCACTATGGAAATGATAACATTGTCAATAATACTGCAAGAAAGACAACTATGTTCAATAAACACTTCTGTTCTGTGTGTTAGCTGATGCCAGTGATGTAGCCTTACGACAGATCAATGGTGATTAAATACTTCATTTTCCAGTAATAATTAATTGATAAGGGTGTTAAACACCATCTCTTACAATCAGAATCTTTAACCAGCAATTGGAACAATTTATATCCAGGAGTTGAAAGGCTCTGGCTGAAGAATTCTTGTGCTTTTTTAGTCAGTCTTGAACATTCACACAATTCCGGGCTCCAGTAAAGTTACTCTTGTCACCATTTTTAAAGAATTTGAGCTAAATTAATTAATTGATTATGGGCTTCAAAGCAAGAAACCAAACTCAAAAAAAACCTGGAAAAAGCTACCAAAAACAATTTATCTGGGATTTAACTGATAAAGAATTAACAGAAAGCATTTCAAGAAAGCTGTAAGCAACAGCAATGAACATTAATTCAAGGAAAATACATATTTTTGCTTTGTATCGTAGAAGATTACAAAGTTATTTAATAATGACAACAGCCATAACTAGTGAATTCTCCTCCCCCATTTGACAACGAAAACAACAATCCCAATCTTCTGAACTAGACATTAAACACGTGTCAGAGATGCAATCGCTGACTGGAGAAGCTCAACCTAGCCAGGACAAATACTGCCCTACCTGGACAGGTCACATCTTTCCATCTTCCTCTACTCTCTCTTGCTGTCTTTGTACCCAGCTATGCTCTGTACAGACAGCAAAAGCTGTGGATCACATTGAAGGAAATCATTTGAAATTCGGTGCAATGCAGTTAAAATACAGCAGGGCCGAGACAACATTCTCTGAGCCACACTGAATTTATGGACAGGGGCATTGGTGAAGTAAGAACAGAGGCTTTGCTGTAGGACCTTGTGGATCAATGTACAAATTGTTATTCTCATTGTTCAGTAGAACAATTACTAAAATCCATTTGCCAGTAAATGTGCCTTGTCTTGTAAATCATTGGGTCATTAACCTTAACAATGTCAGTGTGTTGTCACTATCCAATTCAATTAAATTACTGACCAAGGTAATTCCTAAAAGCACATTTCAGACAAAAGGAATCTACTATTATGTTATTATCTATGACGACACTTAGCAATATCGTAATTTTGTACCTGGAAATAGGTATATATCCTAAAACTCAGGTAATATTTTCTAAAATCCAGGTGAAAAGATGCACAAGCAGGCTGAACAGAAGAAATGGAAATGGAAAGGTTAGAAAAAGAGGAAGAGAGGAAAGAGAAAGAATGGAATATAGTAAAGAGCAATCACCTCCAAGGGGTAATGTGTGCATCGTTATGTGTGCATTGTTATGTGCCATATCTCAGTGTTCCTTGAGGTCAGAAGACAGGAATGCAGGACTTTATCTTGCTCACCAGTTATTAAATCTGGCAACCTCCCATAGCACATGTCCAGTGATGCTGTTTCTAAAAAGGGCATTGTGTCCACCACGCCAGAGTGAGTAATACAGCAGTGTATGGAAAGGGTGAAGAAAGTCCCCAATGACCTTCCCAGGCCAGCAGTGAAACACAAGCCGAGCAATCTGTCTAACTTGGAGGGGAAAGAGCAGATGCTGATTTCCAGTTTCATTTGGAAAAAAAAAAAACACTACATGTGCAACACATGAAGGCTGGTAAAGTGCTCTCATCATAGTTAGGTGTCTTTCTGCTGCTTGCTTCCAGGCATGTACTCTCACATTCCAGGGAGATTCTCAGCCCACACTTGAGGGCAGGAGAATCTTCCTGGGTTTTTTTGCTCCCTTTGTTTTCCTCCAGTTTCCTCCTTTACCCCTAAAAAACCACAAGCTTTATGACACAAAGGCACAAACAGGCAGGCTCAGTGAGGTAACACATCGCTATCATTTTTATGACTTGCTTTCCCATGACCCAGGACTTCACCGTGCTATGTGCTGCAGAAAGCACAAGAAGAAAGGATTGCCCCACCATCAGAGAGATGCCAGTTGTGGGCAGATGGCTGGAGAATATGTGGAAGCCACGGGACTGTGTTTGTCAGTACCTCAGGCAATAAGCAGCCTAGCCACTGACAAACTTTTTGTAAACAGATGGCGAATGAATATCTGGTCTCTAGTTCAGCCATTCTATTGCAATGGAGAGCTCAGTCCCACTTGTTAGATCTCAACAACCCTGGGGTAGGTCTGCCATGGTGGAATGCTTTATCTGCAATGCGTAATTTCTAGATATCTGTAATTGTGGAGAGCTTCCTCAGGGATGTCCTTGCAAAGCAACAACAAAGCACCATGACTCAACAAGCTCGGTCAGAAACAGTGGCCACTGGCTTTAGAACAACCGTTGATGGTGAGGCATCAATGACAACTACTCTCCTGCCTTGGCAAGTTTTGAGCTAAGCCTTTGTGGTTGTCCGTGTTGTTGGCAGGATACAAAATATCAGGCTGAATCAAGAGGTTTATAAACTCTGTATGCACAGGGAGCCATTGGTGCGTATAACATCACCTGTGTTCTTTGTGTTTTCCAGAAAAGAGTATTTCAGCCCTCAGAGGTGGAGGGAGAAAAACATAGGGAAAGAAAGTGGGGAAAAAAAATCAACATCCTATTTTATGTAACTGAAAATTTTGACCAAAGATATCAAAAAATATTGAGTATTTTCTAAAAAGTTATTTGGGCCAAGCCCAAAGAAAATAGAATAAAACTGGAAAAGAACTAAACTAAATCACCTACAAAATTTTATTTCTATGGGAGACACAACAATAGGAGTGGGCTTTAAGCATAACAACACAGACAAAAGGTAGATTCCTGCTTTGTTAATGAAATTACACTATGGATTATGAGCCGAATGGATGCAATTTTATGTGAACTGCACACAAAAAATTTCCTCAATAAACATATGGAACACAAGGCTTCTTTTCTCCTTACTTTAACTAGGCAGCAGGGAAACATTACAACCAGAGTGGGTATCAGCATTAGAAGACTTATAGCATTGCTTAAATGGGAGTTCAAAATAAAATAGGCAGACAAAATAATTGTTTGAGCAACATAAGTCATTATTGTTTTCCTTATATGTTTTCTCTTCTTTCAGAAAGCACTAACCTGGGCACACATACACGTTTTTAAAATTATATTTTCCTTTTAACTGCAGAAGTGTCTTCTGGATGTATCAAAAGAACAATATATCCTATAGAGTCTACTATAAGAGCTAGAGGTCTTTGAAGAGGAAAATATATTTATACAAAGGAGCATAGTATCTGAATAGAGAGACACAAAGCAAGGCTTAAACAATGCTCTGTGCTCTTCAGTGATTTTTTCAGGTAACACACAATTAACTAGAAACCACTGGCATTAGCAATATTGGACTTGTATTACTGTCCTTGCTTTGGAAGCTGGATTTGGCAGAACACTTAAGAGCTTTTCAGAAAGCTCCTGTTGATAAACTATTAGAGTGAAATCCACATCCCATTTGCAGTTAACTATCCTCATCAGATCATCTTTTAGTAGTCCCAGCTTGCAACCCTGCTGGCAGAGACTATTTTTTTTTAAGAGAGCATCTCTTTTTAAAATTTACCTGACTCTAAGACGCTCATTATGTTGGAAATTATGGGAAACAAGGACAGCAGTTCTGGACCTAAAAAACACTGGCTGTCATTGCTCCCCTGGTCCCCAATGCCAGGTCTCATAGGGATGATTGCAGTGCAGTCCTAAAAAAGGTTGTCATCATCCCTCGAGCCTTGCAAGGAAGGATTTCAACAACACCCTAAAGCTTGCTAAGAGACAATAACTCATTCAAAGACGAGTGCAGCAGCTTCCAGAGAAAGATTTTCTGCACAAAACTTACACAGATCCTCCAAATGTTTTATTGCTGTTTGAAAAAAAAAAACCCTCTCTCTTAGCTGCTGCAGTTTCCACACACTCCTTTTAGAATTCTCTGGAGAATCAGTATTTTACTGCAAAAATCTTTGCCCTTTCCTAGCTTTGAGCCACATTTTCAAACCAGAGTACCTCAAAAGTCTGTCTTCTAATTTGATCGCAAATTTGTTAAAATCTGCAAGATTACCCAGCAGGGACTGTGAAGGGTGGTACAAGTATGTACGATGCATGTGTCCACAACCTTGACAATCTAGACGGGCAATTTAATGTAACAACCACATGGCCCTGAAGAACAAATCTTGTAGTTCTCTGATGCTTGTTTTCAAACCATTTTATTATTTAGATGAAAGCTATCCTGGGTCACTAAATGTTAACAATTAGGGCCAAAAAATTGGATTGATTGATTGATTATTGCTGAATTCTCCACGCTGTCAGTAACACTGACATGCATGTACCACGTAGCATGGCTGTGAATACCAACACCCATAATCTGCCTGGCGTATTCATGCTGCATTAATTGCAAGAGACCACACAGACCTCACATACTTCATCATCCTGATAAGTTCTTATCGCATGAATCATTTTATGGATTAGCTTTCAGTGCTTGTTCTGATCTTTGATTCGTACAGCGGCACAGCCACGCTCTGCCACTCACTCACCAGTGGATTCCACATCCCATCCCCCAGTTTTCCTGCATGCTTGCAGCTTCCAATGGCACAGAGTTTGCAGAGCAATCAATGTCTGCTGGAAATTACTTCATTTACACCTCCTCACTTTGCCTCCAATGCCAGGGGCAGTGTCCAAACCCTTAGCAAAATGGCATTCCCCAAAAAGTCCAAAAATAGCAAGTTCTATACTACTGCTTCAGGAGCACAGAGCAACTAGAGGGAATTTTTGGTATACTTCAGCTTCTAAAAGACTTCAGGAAAAGCTCATACTTCACTAACCTGCAGCTAGGCAAGCCTGCTAATTTTTAATCACAGATATCCAGAAGAACACTCCAAAAACAATACAGAATATCCTAACACAACCTTCAACCATCAATGCCTGGATGAGTTTCCTTGTTACAGGGAAGGGAGTCTTGAGCTTACTGAAAAGGCATTATCTTAGCTGACCCATCCTTTCACTGCTTTTCTGCAGGGCTCCCTTCCCAGACAGACTGCTTTTGCTCAGCAATGATTTTTGTTACTACAGAGAAGTGAGTGGCAAATACACCAAAATCCCATATAAGCTCTAAGTACAGTGTGATCTCCGTGTCCAATGGCTGCAAAAATTAATCATTTTCGCATCATTTTAATGAAAACTTATTCAAACTGAATAAAGATGTTGCAGAAAAGCTGTAATGCAAGCATACACAAGCAATTAGGAATGTTCCTCCTTTTCATAAACATATTGTAATTAAACAAATGTCAGCAATTCAGTCTTATGCAGAGATGATCTGGCAGGACTTGAGAATCTCTATTGCACAGTTCAAGGCAATTCTGGGACCTTGTTATTGTTTGCAGTATAATTTTTTTTCCTTACGCATGTTACTCTAACAACCTCTTAGCAAAATTGTACTCATCTTTAATAAGCATCAGCTCTAACTAGGCATGGATGTATAATTATAAAGGCTTGCTCTCTGTTGCAAGTGAACAAGGTAAGGTAATCCTATTGACCAGAGTCATAAACTCAGAAAAAAACCCATATTTCTGTAGAAATTGAAATCAAGGTTAAAACCTCTACTGTCAACTGGCTCTCGGCAGCTCTGTCCCAGGGGGACAGCAGTCTTGTTAAACTGCTTTAAATTCTTCAGCACCATGAAGCTGGCAGATCATAGGAACTCGAAGGCAAAGCCACATTCCAGTGCTACCAGACATCAGGTGGGAAAGGACCATGATACTTTTTGACAATGTGACTCTCAGGTATACACAGGAGGGCAAGGCTCTGTGTGACTGTGAATGCAAGACTTCACACAGGCCCACCAGCAGAACAAGTAAAGACCACAGCCATTCCCAGTCACCTACCAACTAGTAAGACGTGCATGTATTTCACTGTCTAGGAAATCCAGACTCTGGGGAGTAGGAGGGAAGAACATGGGAAGTGCAGAGGACTCCACTCATATGCTGAGCTCTGCAGGCAGGATCTTCTCCTCTTCCTCTCTCCTGTCCATGTTCAGACCCAGAAATACCCCCAGTCATGACTGGCAACAGAAAGATCACAGAATCACAGAACATGAGGAGTTGGAAGGGACCTTGAAAGATCATCTAGTCCATCCCCTCCCCCCCCGCAACCAGAGCAGGATCACCCAGACTAAATCACACAGGAACACGTCCAGGTGGGTTTGAATGCCTCCAGAGAAGGAGACTCCACAATCTCTCTGGACAGTCTGTCCCAGTGCTCTGTCACCCTCACCATGAAAAAATTCCTCTTTATATTGAGAGAGAAGAGATGATCAGCTCCATTGCTTGCTCACAGGTTGCTAATTACAATGCAATGCAAGTAGTATCTAGATGCAGCAGACAGAAAAGCCCATGCCCAAAGCCCTGTGTTCCCTTTATATCACAGTATTGTGAAACCTTTAACAATAACAAGACATCCAGCAGAGAAAGGAGTTAGTATATAACGGCAACCATTTCTGTCCCAGGAACAAGAGAGTTAAATCATCCCAAGCACCCAGCAGCATATTTTCCCAGCCATGGCTCAATGTAACATTACGGAGGCTGGATATACAGGTAGCAGCATACCTCTGAGTGCTGCTGCATGGTGCCCATCGTATTTGTCTCCTCCTGTGCTCAACTTTCTTGTGCTGACAAAAGAGCAGTTAGTAGCTCTTTGTTATATAAATGTCAGCAGAGGCAAACTGAGTGGAAATTTGGTGGTCAGGTGTAGGTGGCCAAACACTGCGATAAAAGATTAGGTAGCTGAGAGGGAATGGTATTTACCAGCTGCATAAGGTGTCAGGTGTTGTAGTGATGTATTGTTCTCACAAAAATGGCTTGAAATAGGTTCCTTTTATTTCCCCCAGGCTTTTCAGCTCGGCTGGAAAGGAACCCACTGATCTCCACAAGACAACAAAGATCCTTGAAATACTTTAAAGCTTGGCTGAACCTTCAGACCCTCTTCCATAGTGCTGCTGCACAGTGCCTTTGTGCTGAGATCGAAACCATGGAAATACAGCTTTCTTACAAGAACTGAAATCAGCCATCACTGACTCAAGCATCTCACCAAACTCCTCAGTGTCTCTGAAGGAGATTTATCAAGTGTTTGTAATTATAAGTTGCCTGTGCTACAAATCACTCCAGAGGACAGTGGAGCTCAAACGCCTGCTCTCAATGTCACAAGTCCCCACTGAATTGCCAGAAACCTCCAGCACCTTCTGTGCAGGCCTTCAACAGTTGTTGTCTCCGGTCAGTGGAGCTATGCTGATTTACATCATGGGAAGATCTGCTTCCTTGTGCGCAACAAGTTTAAAGGGGGAAAGAGATCATGTCTGTCTTGCTCCTTATCTCTGTCTCAACTCTGCAGCTGAATATATTCCTTGATTATGTCTAGATGACTTCTGAGTTTGGTTGCCATTCTTTGGTCATGCCCTGTCCTCTGAATTGGGTGTGGAGGGATGGCAGACCCAGCTGTGGCTCTGCTGCTCTGAGGGAGCAGGTAAGAAGCTGCTGAGTTCTATGTATTGTGGTTTTGCCAAGGGCTTGTTTTTCAGTATAGCGAGTAATGCCCTCACCTGCCTGGGGTTCAGGCCCACAGCCCAACTCTTTGGTAGTACTCAAGCAGTGCATATGCCCACCCAGGAAATGTTTTGCAACACCACGATGATGACCACTGCAAGGACTGCAGTAACTGTGCCTGCAGCTTATGTGTGTGTGTGTTGTCTGAGCAGCTGTAATTCTGAACACAAACACTTGAAAATGCAAACATCATGTCTTTTTGGAACAGGCTGTTCTGAGGACCTCCAGAGCATGAGCTGTTGTACCTTCAACTTAAAATCCAGGCTCTGTAGCTGAGGCAATAACCAATTCACAGCCAGGATAGACTGGTGGGGCAGCGCATCTTGATCAATGGGTCTCATTTCTTCTTTACATGACATTTAATTCCTTACTACAGCTTGTGACTGCCTGAAATCCAATAGAAAAAGAATGCGTTCACATAAACGTGAACAATCAAGTACCTCAATAACATCAGGCACCAACTCTCCTCACCATGAGGATAGCTGGTAAGTAATTAAAAGCCTGAATGAGCAGACGAGCCAGAAACCATCCTCATGCTTTGTTGAACAGGCTGAGGCTGCAAGCTGTGCAAGGGAAGCTTTTGATCCCAAGTGCTCCAGTACTAGACAGAGATAGTCCATCTCCAGAGAAGACAAGCACACAACACTTAAACCCCGTCCCTCATGTTGCCTACAAGCTCATGACTCCTCTGATGACACCCTGTGGATACAGAAAGGCTGGATGGGATTTTTCCCAGCCTGCAAGTGGGAAATTTGGGGATGGATTGTTAACTGGAGCTGAGCTGTGCTCCAAAGGAATTCTTCAGCTGGAAGTGGCAGCCGGATGAAGAAAAAGCACCTCTTTAGTTTTAAAAAGTTGCACCCTGGAGAAAAACAAAGTTCCTATTTGGTGGCAACATGATGTGAAAACTCTGCCCAAGCTGCCACTGACAAGGCCTGGCCCTACAACCAGCCCCAACTCCATGATCAACACATTTTTCCTGCTTTTTATCCCTGGTTTTAGTTCAGTGTTTTTAAAGATCATTGAAGTGTGACCCTTGCATTCAGATGACTGGTTTGGCAGGCAGAGGACATGGCACAGTTTTTGGTGCATGCCATATGAGCTTGTGCTTAGATACTCACAGCAGAAACCTGACCTGGTGCAGCTTCATCACTTATTATAATTAGCAATCTGTGGCCTGTCTACACATGCCAAGAATCACACTTCACAGCACAATGCAAACCTAACCTATCTTAGAGTCCACAGAGGGAGTTTGTACCAATTTTAATTAAATCAGTCTCCAGAACAATTCGACTACATTTCTTGTGTAGGCATGCCCCAGAAGCAAATGGATTATAAAATTACTCACTCTCATTTATTATCGATTTCATGTTAACAATCATTCTTTCTTAAGCCTTAACTTCTGGAATCATGTTATTGCCTGGGAAATTCAACTTATATATTCCTTTTAATCCTGTGTTTCAAATAATGGTATGAAAAGACATCCTTGCATCCCATAGCTACCAAAAAATTTGCATGCAAATTATCCAGCATGCATTGGTTTTCCTTTTAAATAGTAATTATTTATATGCCAGTCCCATGATATGCACGAGCTGTACCCAGGATCTTTGAACCCACGAGGAAACAGCATGAAACCAGAATGAAAAGAAAGGGACTTCAGAGGCACTTAACCGAGACAGCTGCATTATTGAGCTGTTACCTCCAGGAGCCTTAAAATCCCTGCAAAGATTCAGGAACCCCGAGAAGCAGTCCTGCTCCTGGCTGTACTGGAGGGCTCCTTGGTGGTGCCTCTCTCTCCAGGTCTGCCTGAAAAGCCCCAGAGCTCTCTCTGTTAAACACTCATCGCTAAGCCAGACACATTCAGCCTCCCAACGTGCACAGGGGGTGACCCTGCAGTGCTCCCCTCTACCAAAGCAGGGAGTAATAGCAAGGCAGGAAATGCAGTGCCTGCAGATCCAGCATCCCTCACAGGAGGCTGAAATCCCTCCCTATTAAATATGATGAACAAAAAACATTCTGGGAACATCTATGTTACAATCACAGCAGTTTCTCTATGACACAGGAGACAGCAGGACTAAGCCTGCTGAAAGGGCTCCTACATCCTGGCAGGGCTGCTGCCTGACCACCAGCCCAGCTCTCAACCCCATGACACAAGCTCTTGTCCTGCCAGACAGCTGGAAATGACCTGCCATCCCACTCCTAAACTGCCAGCACAAAGGAGTTAACCAAATCTGTTTGAGCTGAGAGTGTTTATGCTTCAGCAGTTCCATTAATAGGTATTAAATAATGCTCCTTTAAGCTACAATGCTGCTGCAAAGGGTTTCAGCCTCATCTTTATGGATGCCTTGTCATAATTTCTAGAATTATAGAACTTCCTGCCATGGACCTACATATATCTGCAAAGTTACAAAATAGTCAAAGATTATTTTTTCTGCCCAGAACTAGCAGAAATGACTTTTCATTAATCAGGATCATATGAGATGAAATTAAATCAATTCTCCTTCCTAAAGTTTGAGATGTGAAAACAAGGAGAAACCAACTCCTCTCAACCTTCAGTTCAGGAGCTGTAAAGTACATTGTCTCTGGAAGGAATTGCCACAACAAGTAGGCACCAGCTACTTACTACTTCTCTGCTACTTGTCCTCCTCCACACACATGAAAATGCTCTTTTTCACAAACTAAGCTTCCAAAAACTGCATTGGCTGGACACTTACCAGCAAGACAACCAAAAAGACCTTGGCAAATCCAAAGCTACAAGTTGTTCTAATCAAGATTCCCTAATCTGGCATATTGGGTTTAACTGGAAAAGTTTTGGCAGTGGGGGGTGGCTTCAGTGAGAAGACACCAGGAGCTGCCCCCACATCGGGCAGAGTCAGCTCCCACCAGCTCCAGGATTGACCCACTTCTACCCCAAACTGAGCCTGTCAGCGATGTCAGCAGTGCCTCTGTGGTAACATACTGAAGAAAGGCAAAAATGCTGCGTAACAGCAGCTGAGAGAAGTGAGAATATGCGAGAGAAACAGCCCTGCAGACACTAAGGCCAGAAGGAAGGGAGAAGGTACTCCAGGTGCCACAGCAGAGATTTCCCCTGTAGCCCCTGGAGAAAGCTATAGTGAGCCAGACTGTCTTCCTCCAGCCCATAAAGGACCACAGTGGAGCAGATATCTACCTGCAGCCCACAGAGAGCCCACATTGAAGCAGAGTCATAGCAGGAGCTGCAGCCCATGAGACAAGCCCACACATGAACAGGTCTTCTGGCAGGGCCTTTGGTCCATGAGGGACTACACTACTACATGTGGATGTTTAGATTAAAACCTCTGAGCACAGTGAGATGCTGTTTGCACTCCCAGAGACAGCATGCTCCAGGACACAGCAAGCTTTGCCAAGCACCTGCCCTCACACCCATTTATCTCAGGATGATATTGAAGGGAGGCTTTTAATACTGTTTAAGCCTCTTCTGCCCAGCCAAAAGCATCCAGTACAGTTCTTGGAGCCTTCCATGTGATAAACAGGAAACTTCAAAAAACATGGGGGAGGCACGTCGAAGCCCAATAAGATGAGATGACATCCTCTGCTCTGCAGAGGCCAAGACAGATCCCTGACTGAACTGTAGCAGCAAACCAGCATGATAAAAGAGCTAAAGCAAGAGGTTATGATATGCTTGAATCACTCCAGAGAAAGCAAGTGCTGTGCGTAACTAGGGAGATAAATAATCAGGCAGACAGAGTAGCACTGCCCCCTCGCTCACTTAAATCAAAGCAGCTTCTTTTGCCACCGCTCCACCCACTTGGAACAGGCATCAGGGAAGTTTAAAAGTTGTCCTTGGGGGGGAACACAGAGAGAAGCACAATTCTGAAGCTGAGCTACAAGCTAGCAGGTAGCAGCAATGCCCCTGCAGCTGTGCTAACAGGCAGTCCCATGGGCTTGCTCCCCCCGCACAGGCAGCGCAGCCGAAGCCAGGAAGCACTTTCAGCAGGATTCCCACGTGGCCACCCATGGATTGAAAACACCACCTGCCCCGACAAGGCAGGGTGTATACCCTCAGGGTAGATATTCCCATGACCAGCACCTATAAGCCAAGATACAGCAGCAAACTCCACTCAGGCATGCTTGGTGTGAGTCCTTATTTTAAAGGACTATCCCCACGACAGGTTGTCTGATTAGTCGGCAGCATCTGGCCCCTGACTGACTGATGCTGCTATTCAGCAGCTTGGATTTGACCCTCAACAGTATTTACATTCTGCCTGAAGAGCCACACATTGAAATCAGAGGGCCAGGTGAGTATGTCCAAGGTCAGGTTTTCCTGTAAGCGGTACCCTCCATCTCAAAAGCAAGTGCATGTTTCTGACAATTATTTGAGAAGGTAATTGAACTCAGTTGTTTCAAATGTGATTTCCATACAATGTGTGCTGTCCTTTGGTCTCATGTTGAGAAAAGGAATAAATAATCCTGGTTTAACCTCGACTTTACATGGCACTTATTACACAAACAGCCTGCCTGCAGATTGCAGGGCCTGGGGAGGAAGGACTGTGACATTCCAGCGTGGGAGAAGAGCTCCTGTTTGATATTGCTGCCCTTTAGTTCCTGGTGTCAAAAAGCCATCTAAAAGTTCACAAAACAGGTAAAAACTTGACAAGAAAAATGTGCTTTGGCCTCCCACAGCATTCTTGAAAGGGAAAACTGAAAACTGCACTTCTTATGAGGAGCAGGCACTTAATGGTAGAAGGAGGATCTTTGGTTCTCTTGCATTATCCTGTTGGTGGGTGAAGCCAGTGTATTTGCAGCACCTCAGATTAAGAGTTTTTTCCTCGCTGTAGATAAAAAGCAAGTTTCCAAAATACATCCCTCACACTATGAACACAGCTGAGGAGGACCAGATAGAGAACTGTGTTCTCCATGAGCTGCATCAAGATCACAGTAAGAATGTCGAGGAATGGGAAAGAGGTTTTGATGCAGACAGGACTCCAGTGAGCAACCTACCTGAGACCTGTGTACTCACATGGGTCTCCCTAAAGCAGAGTCACAAGCTTCACTGAGTTTATTCTTAGAGCACACCCACGAGTCAGAGAAGTGACCTTATTCTCCAGCTGGGTGCAAGGGCAGACAGAGATCCATGAAGCTTGTGGTAGATCAGAGAACTGAACCCAGCACTAAGCTGTCTGAGCTCTCTGAGCAGCCTACAGTGAGTCTGGTAAGAGTAGAGAGAAGAGAGTACACCAACAAAGAAACGCACACACACCTATCCACACACTTCGACCAAGGGCTAATTTCATATATAAATGACGGTGCAAAAGTACGTGCCCCTCTGCATGCAAAAAGCAAGGCCATGCCTTAGAACATCTAACCTTTGGGGTGCTAAGCATAATGCTGAGCTTCCCTTCTATGAAAGATGCAGATGATCCAGACAGCACAAGGTTTGGGAAGAAACAGAAATGGGATAAGAAATACAACTAAAAGGATGACAAAAAAAGCAACATTACAATTCCAAAAGTGTCTTGAGAGGACCAGCAACAAATTGGAGGCAGAGCTTCCCTAGCAATATCAGAAGAAAAAATACATGCCATGATTGTAAAACAAGGGAATGTACCAGTTATGTTCTGGAGCGTGGAAGGCACTGACAGGGGGCACAGAGGCAGTGATGGGGCAGTAACTCACAGATATTTGCATGAAGTTGTATTTAAACATCCACGAGCTTTGATCTGTTCCTCTCTCAAAGAAACAGTTCTTAGGAGCCTTTCTGATCTAATCCCTGTAAGCTGCTCTGTTTACCCTGCTGACATCTCTGTACAAAAATGCATCAAATAAAGGCATGCACATTGGGGTGCAAGCGTGTCCATGCACACACAAGCATATGCACAGGGTACACGAAAGAAAAAAGTTGTACATGCTTTTTATCTTTGCAACCAGACCATTAATAAGCAGGACAGAAACCATATGTCCTTTTCATCTTCCACTGTGCCTGCATCTGACTTCAGCAGAACCATCCCAGAATTAAATACTGCTCATGGTGAGTGAGAAAGGCAAACTCCAGCTCCGAGTGTGTAACAATCCACTCAGAATACACCACGGAATTCACTGAGTCTCTACATATGCTACCTCTCAGCATGCAGGTGTAGGATTTAAAAATCCATATTTTTCTCCAATAAACTTAAAACAGCTATAATATCAAGTACCAAAAGCACCATCTGCGCTTCACATATAGTGATGATGTTTTTTTCAGAGCCAACGCTGTTTCTTGGTATAGCTTGATCCTATTTTGTCAACTGCATCATGAAAAGTGCAAAGAACCCCTGTGGACCCAAATGTCTCT
This sequence comes from Porphyrio hochstetteri, assembly GCA_020800305.1. Lineage (NCBI taxonomy): Eukaryota > Metazoa > Chordata > Aves > Gruiformes > Rallidae > Porphyrio > Porphyrio hochstetteri. The sequence goes on along the minus strand of CM036916.1, from coordinate 8,761,954 downwards.
GAAACAAGATGCTTTTAACAAGTGCATACAACATCTTTCTGTTTCTTTAAGGCACTATATTGTTTAATCACATACACAGTAACATTTTAAATGGTAGAAATGTTCAACCCAGTTACTGAAGTGCTCCACACACTGTGGCAGTGATTGACTGGAGTTTGCTGTAGCTGACACAAAGCAAGGATTGCTTGCTAAAGAAAAGAAACTGAAAAAGCCAAGTGCATGCAAAACTCTATTTCCCTTGCTGTGCAGGCAGCATCTCCTAGCTGGCCATTTTCCTTTACTGCATATCCACTGCTGACACTGTCTTCAAGAAAGTCCATGCCAAGCATTGCTCTCTGCACCCTCACTGGTGTCAAAGCTTCCCTAAAGTCCACCAGGAACTCATGTTCCAGTGTGTTTGGAACAGCCAGCAGTCAGAGGCCTTGGTGAAGGATGAGCATATCAAATTCAGAGAGACCTGGCAGGGCATTTGGCACACTCTGGTCTGGTGTTCCACTCCCTCATTTTTCCTCTGGTGTAAACTGTAACCCTGGCTCCATGTCCTCTCCTCAGAGCCATGTTAGTGCTACTCCATTAACCTGCTCTATTTAGGGCAATGTCAGCTCCCACCAACCTTGCAAGAGCTAGTGTGGGTATTTCTCACTCATACTGCAATGCTGGCAGCGTGGACACGGGTATCTACTTTAAATCTACAGTTTCCAATTCGATGTTTGGTATTTGAGTTGACTCATAAGCCACCACACGGTCTGAAAGCCACTCCATACATGGTCACCAAGGCAGACCCTTCTCCCCTCTGTACCTGGTACAGTCCCTGTGCCTACTCCTTTTCCAAGCCCTTTCTTCTCTCACATTCTTTAATTCCTTCTTTTCTGTCTCAAAATGTCTGTAGGCAGAAATATTACCAAGTGCTTCTTTACAGAATGCTTCCAATTGAAATAAAAAGATATTGTAAGAGAGAATCTGGGTCACAACAGGGCACAGAGACAGCATTTCACCAGAAAGTTGCCCAAGAACGTATTCTTAGAAAGAAACAGCAACTTTTAGCAATTTCCTTGAGTAAATCAGCCTGAGTTCTCTTGTCTTCCTTTTGCTTCCTCACTTTTATCTTTCCAGTGGAGCACAGCTTCCTTTCTGCAAGTTCCACATCTCAGCAAGGCCAGTGCCCTGCTCTGTAGATACCATCTCCTCCTCCAGCACCTGTAACATTTTAAATGAGGATGAACCAGATGGCTACCATCAAGTAACCTATCATCGTACTATCAAATAAAGTACCAAAGGAGCACTTCTTAGAAATGTATCCTGACTTGCCTTCTCTAGAGGTGTTTCCCACCACGACTTCCTACATAAGTCAGCATGTTAAGGGAGTAAAAAAAAAAAAAAAAATCACAGTATTTTATCCACAATCTAATACCATGGACGTCTTTTGAAAGTTCAGATCTGTTTGTTTTGACCTAAACCCATTTGTACAAGCTCCCTCCCACTGTACTGCAGGAGATGCTCCTGATGCATTCTCCCCCAGGCAAGAAATGCCTTATGAAGGGAAGATATGACAGACATCTAACTGCATTCTCTGCTGGTGTTAATCGGCATGGTTCCACCCAAGTCACTCTAGTTTTGCCAGTTTATAACAACACAAAACACGTCCCTACGTTTCTCTTCAGCCTGTCACTTGTTAATGAGTTTGAATGACAGTCATCCTATTCATACTTGCTGAGTTCATAGCCACTACTTTGCACTGTTGCTTGAATGCTGATTTTTTTTGGTACCACTCAGTAATATATCTATTTCTTCCATAATTCTTTGCTAACATCAAAAAGAAAGAATAGAAATGATTTACTAGCAAAGCATATTAACATTTAAAACCAATGACCAATTAGAGATTTGAAAATGTCTGAATAGACCCACTATTCAAAATGCCATCTGGTCTCCTGATTATTCCTTCCATGTATTTCCTCATGACAACACCACAAAAGAAGATTAGGACAAAAAAATTTCTTCAAAAGATGATCACTTCTACTGTACTTAGCCACTGTCAGTGTTGGGCAGGGTAAACAATCAGCTTCCAGACAAAAATGCCTAAAGTGAGGTTACTGAATCAGACTTTTCTCCCACTACTTTCTTTTTTGCACGGCTTCCAACCAACATCTATTGACTTACAGTGCAAAGCAGCAAGTGTACCTAAAGCTGCATTCTAAATTCACCCCTATTATCTTTGTGTTGACACTTCATCCTAGAAGATATATGCTGAGCACGAGGTAGATCATTTGTAACCCTTACAATGATGATGGCAACAAATATAGCACAGTGCCCTCCAACTGACACAGAATGGATACTCAATGCTTCACTATTTTCCAATGAATAAATTGGTTGTCAGCATATGCGCAGTAGCAGCTTTTTCCCCCAATTTAATGATCATAGAGCCATGGCACATCAGATCTCTATGTATTATAATGATCAGGGAAAGCCTGATTGAAAGATTTGGAGAATGAATTTCAAGCCCAAGTTGCACTTGCCCTGGAAAGCAGCATCATGGATTGATTTCTGGGTTAGAGAGATGCCGCACAGCAGTTTCACCTTGCACAGGGGTGACCTTCATTAAAGTACCATTGCTTTCTCAGAACCATAAAAGCTCTCCCTGATGATGCATATTTTCATGGATAGGCAGGTGCAATCAATACCAACGTCTGTCCATAAACGGGACATTTCTCCTGGCAGTTGGGTGACTGAACATGTAGACAGCTGTTACATTGCAAGCAGAGGAGGCATACATTGAGGTGCCCAAACAGCATGCTGCAACAAATAGGTTTATGTAATGACTGTGAACCATTTCCCTTCTTCTATAGAAGTTCTGTCTAGGAAAGCAATCCGTATAGGCCTGTATAGGAAGACATACACCTCCCACACTCAGCATTAGGAGCAGGATGCTTTGATGGCCATAGGAAAGCAGACAATCTCTGTGGAAGAGAGGACATGACCTACATCCACATCCCCTCTGGGCATCAGCACCAGGACAGCCCCCACTGAAACGCTGAGCTCCCTGCAATGAGGCAACGCTGCTTGCCTGTCACCACTCACTGCCACGCTGCGTATCCAGCACAGTTCAATAAGAAGTTCAGTGGGTATTCTTCAGAAAAAAAGTAGTGGTTTTGACAAAACTCTCGCTGATGGTTCCTCCTGCTTCTCAGCTTTTCTTTTTTCTTTTTTTTCCCCAACTAATCTGAGAACATTCAATCTTTTCCAGAAAAAAAAAACAAACCAAAACCAGCTCCAGATTGCAGATGTCAATTTTCAGTTTTACTTTTTCTGCAAAATGTCAAATATTTGATTGGGAGAAAAAAAAAAAACAAACCCAGACCAAAAACCAGGAAAAAAAGGAAATTTCAATAGGAAAAACTAGACACCACTACTGACTTCTATTTCACAGCACATACAGATCCATCTGGCACACAGCAGCAGATTCCTCATGACCCTCTGGCAATGCCTTCAACATTATGGGACTCTCTAATCCCAGTCCTCTCCTAACCAGAATGAGTAGAACAGAGGGGTAAGTGGCCCTTTATCGATGTTAACAATCTTCATTATGAAGTTATATTATGTCTACTTTAAAAATTCACAGAAAACATTATATTTTTGAACACTCGAGACATTAAAATATTACATTGGGATGGATTGGTAGTTATAAATTATGTGTTAAATTTAAGATAAATCCCTGAGCAAAAGGCACGGTTGTTTGAATGTAGGGATTTTCCCCACTGAAATATTTGTGAGGGAAAGCAGCAACTGAATTGTTACCATGTTCCATTCTCCTCACCAGCTGTTGAAGAGGAGCAAAGTGCTTTAAATCTGAAGGTTTTTTCTTCAATTTGCTAAATTTTAGGCATCTCTTTAATCTCTGCCTTCTCCCCAGCATATGTCTATACACACACACTTTAAGCACTGAAAAGCAGTGCTTTTTCTTACTACATTGTTCAGCTTTTTCGGCATTACTGGAAATAGGTTTATTCAAAGCACAACTTTCACCTCTGAGGCTCTCATTGCTTTGCTCTGACTTAAATCTTTCCAGTCGGAGGAAAGTCAAACAAACACGGATAAGTCATTTTCACCTTTCTTTAGTGTTACCAGTGGGAAAAAGCCCGAGGATTCTAGATGTGCTCTGGAGTAGATCAATTACCATAGCAATTAATTATGGCATCCAGCACCAATGGAAATTTGGTTCAGTGCAACAGCAACACCATGCGACATTGTCTCACATTCTGAGTACGCTTATTTCTTCCCAAATTACACATGTAGACATAGAAATGTCTCACTTTTTTAATTAGTATCTCCTACCAGATGGGATGACTAAGAGTGAATGTTTAAAATTCATGTTCAAAACTTTTCTTCTGCAGGAGCCTATGACTGTACCTAACGACATGTACCCCTCTCTAACCAGACCGTCCCTTTTGGGGACATAAGCAGTTGTTAGAGGAACAATCCATGCAACCTCAAGGGAATGCCGAGGACCTTCCAATGGTGGAGGCTTCACTTGGATTCTACATTCAAGGTGCTATGCACAACTTGACCAGAAGGACTTATGGTTTCAGACCAACTCGTTTGTACATCCCAGCATCTGAACATCAGCTATTCAGGCCCAAGGTGATAAAACACTTGTAAAGGCAAAAGATAAAGGTGAAGACAAAGCAAGACACACCAACTAGCAGATCTCAGGCCAGGACACGGATTGACATGGAAAGTTGCAGTCGACCTCCTCTTCCTCCCTCAGCACAGTGTTTCAGGGGCAGCTCAGCAGCTACCCTGCAGATTTCCCTCCTGCCTTAGCTGCAGCAGTAATTTTTGGAAACTGCTTACAGCTATTACTATATTTCTGCATTTTTTTCAAATTACACGCTTCCCTCTGAACACAATATTTGCTTTAAATATTTGGAGAATGCAAATTTCTTTATTTACACATGCCTGAAAAAAACTCCGGCTCTGCTGCGTTCCCTGGGTAATTCAGTAATTCTCACCAGCCTCCTTTCAGTTAATTACTCTGTCTGGTGAAAAATTAATTCTGCTTGATTCCTCTCCTGAAAAACATGCAGCAAGCAGCGAGCTGGACTAATTCTTGCTGCAGCCGAGCAGTGCACGGAACGAACGCAGCATGTGAAGCAAATCAATATTGTAATCACCAATGCAACCAATCAAACGAAACTCCAGGATCAATCAATACTGTATCTTCCCAGATGACAACTGTGGAACAGAAGTTTTTAATACCTTTCCAAGATAAATCTCTTCCTCCACAATATGAGACACAATGTGCTGGTAAGTTCTGTAGTTAGGGGAAGGTTTTCCTAGACATTAGCCAGATTGCAGATTAAAACAGCCAAACCTTTCTGCATTTGAGAACTCCCTGATGCCTGTCCATTCAGGGACCTTGCTAAAAATAAACACTAACCCTTCCTGTTCTTGTATTAGAAACCAGGTAATGCAAACCCTTCAATTTCATCACCTCAGGAGAGCAGATCATTTCATGGCAGAATTGTATCTGACAAATTAAACACTTAATAGTCCAGAAACTCTTTCTTAGAATCATCTAACTGTGGTTTCAGGGACTAGTGTATGTAAATCACAGATACCAATGTGTTAATCTTAGCTTGAGATGATCATGGTCTATCTATGTACTTATTCTGGGAATGAAACCCATCTGTCTCAGCACTGTGCAATGATTAATAGGTTTTTATCCCATAGTACCTTCATGATGCAGTGGGCTATTAGACCCCTTTGACAGAACCAAGACACAGGGAGATTAAGGGTATAGCCTACATGCTGGCAGATGCGCACTCCTCTGCCTGTACTGGCTGGATTCGGGTCTGTTTTGGGTTGAAGCCCTTCTCCCTTGCAAGCACCATGCTAATCTAGGGCATCCAGCACATCAGTAATGGAGTGGAGAAGTAGACTGAAGCCTGAGCAGCCAGTTCACTAGATTGTTCCTATCCCTCATCTGATATGTTACAAATGAGGCACAGTGACTGCAAGCCAATACCTCAGGGAAGAGCAGGAGGGCAAGAGAACACTTAAAGGGTGCTCCTTCCATCCCAGGGTTGGGAACAGGGCCCAGGAAATCAACAGGATCGGCCATGTGCACACAGCAAATTATGGGCATGTTTGCAGCAGGGTATCTTCCATTTCACTGCTTTTTATTTCAGAAGAAAAGCCCTTTTGGCAGCTCCAGGAGCATATCATAGCTGTGAGTGACTGCTACTATTGCCCACTTTAAAAGCACAGTAAGAAAAAATAAACAAAGTAATTCCCTCTATTTAGAATAGCTTGGGCAGAAATTAATTTGGTATATGTCCTTAAAATACACCTACAAGTCTCCAGACATGATTCCAGCACTTACACTGCATTGAACCTTGTACCTCACAGAGGTCTCTCTTCAGAGCAATGAGAGCACATGGAGAGCATCAGCATGAACTACATCTTGGAAACAAGCCTGTTTATAGGAGTGCTCATTAAGGGAGGAGGAGACAGCTCCCTTGGAATGCAGCAACTGAAAGATTAGTCCTTTGATTAATTGATTTTCAGGCCATTAAGGACCTTTCTGGTCCTCTCTATCATTCTCCTATGTGAAAAGTCAGGGGATTTTCCCCGAGACTGCCAGGTTTCTGCTGGAGATGATGAGGTGTCCGTGGGGACAACCATCTGCCCAAACGGTGCCAGTCTCCAGATCAGAGACTCAGTCTACTGAGGGCCAAGTTTCACAGCCCACAGACATTTCATTTTCAGTTTGGCATCCCGCTGATTCCATCAGAAGGGCTGACTGAGAGAAGACTGCATGTGGACCTGGAACCAGGATCCGGAACAGACAGAAATTCTTTTTTAAAGCATTTCCCTCAGCCTTTTAAACAGCATGTCAAGTGCTGTGGTTCCTTCTGCCCCTGAGACATTGTACCAAAGCTCCTTTTCCTTAGGAAGCCTTTCCAAGCCTCTGATGTGCACATTTTATAGAGAGAATCCTAAAATGAAAATGACAGTCCTGTGCACCACTCTATTTCTTAGCATTTTTTCTCTCTTCTTTAACTTTCCACTCCAGCAAGTAAAGTTTAACAGAATCAATTTCTCTATATGCTCAGTAAAATCCTTAGCAGGAGCCACTGCTTCATAGGCTTCTTTTAGTTATTTATTGCCTGCCTCCTGCACGCTGCATATGTTAAAAGATGTACTACTAGCTTAGAAAACAATTAATCCTATTACTGCTTTGGAACACAGATGCAGCAGAAGCAGTAACAGCACCAAGGTTAGCTGTGCAGGAGGACCGAGTTCAGATTGAAAGGTTAGTTCCAGGGCACGGAGATACTTCACCTCACACACCACACAAAGGAATTTTCTCTACACGCTCTAACTACTCACATTGCCAAGATCCTGGAAGTAATTTCCCGTCCCGGTAGGAACATCTAGAGACATTTTGCAATTTATCAGCAAACTGCTGCAGATACCTTGACTTCCCAGAGTTTGGGGGTTCACCTGAACCATGAAAGGTTTGGGTTGTTCTCACCTACCAGATCATCAGCTGTGAGCAGAAGCTCCACACATCCTCTCTCAGGCAAAGCCCTTACCAGAACAAGCACACTCCTACTACCTGTTATCATTCTAATGCATCCACACAGTTGTCAACAACAATATTTTCTCCTAAATTTAGTCATCTCTAATCCACGAGCCGCTAACTTCTGCTGACCTGTTAACAGAAAAAGGTTGTTCTGTGCTTGGAGGTGAAGTCAGGCCTCAGTGTGTCAACTCAGATGACACAGATCCACCTGAGATCACCCTAGCCAAGGATGTTGGTGCTGCCACAGCTACAGCCTTTCAGAGGACTTAAAACAAGATCTCGACGCTTGTGGCCGGGAGAGATCCCCGAGCACTGCACTTCAGCAGCAATGTTAGCAGCCTGCCCTGGCTGGGCTCCACGCCACTGTCAGAAAGCTGGCCACTCACCAGCCACGCAGCACAGAGGGCACCTGCAACCCAAAAGACAGCTTGCTTTGAAAGATAAAGCCTGTGTACAAAGCACAAGAGCTATCAAACTAGGAGGGGGGGAGGCTGTTGCACAGCAATATCCAGTACAAGCTGCTGCAGAGTCAGGGCAGAGCCACGAGAAACCCCTGTGTGCTTGACCAACAGTGTCAGCAAGTGACATCCCTGCCCCAGAGAAAGACAAACATCTCAATGTGTTTGGTGGACATGTTAGGCAAAGACCTGGTTCTTACTTGTCTGGTGTATTGTGCTGTCAGGTTTGCAGAGATGATTGGACTGTGACCATTTTTAGCTCAGTCTCAGTAAATCAATTTATCTGCAGGTTAAATCGATTCATCTCTCTTTGCCTTCATTTCTACATCTATAAAATGGGGATAGAGTCAGCAGCCTTTTTCTTTGGCAAAGTATTTTAGGATGACAATGGGTGTGATACCAGAATTCAGTTTATTACCCAGTTACCATGTGCAGCTTTGTTATGCCACCACTCTAATTCCAAATGAAAGCAGTGGTGCTGTGGAAAGTTTGCATTTTTTGTTACAAATTAAGACAAAAAAAACCCTGTATCAAATGTTTAGATTCCCTTCCTCCCTTGGACTCCACAGCACAGATGCTCCCTATGGCCTCCCATAACACACTGCAGCAAGTCCCTCAGGCAGTCACAGGGGTGACTGGGACATCCATGGGGCCTCCAGCTACACCACCTGTGGGTCCCTGTGATGGCCCTTGCTGTAACTGACAGAAAAATAGAATGTCTTTGTCAAATTTTCCCAAATTGAAGCCAAATCACATTGAACTTTACCAGCAGAAGACCTGATACTGCCCTCTGAGCGCTTCCAGTGAGGAAGCGGTACACCAGCTCTGGTCCAGGCTGTCACAGCCCCTGCACACTTCTGGGTATCCAAATCTCATGAATTTGTCTTATATTAACAATCTGCCTTCCTACAACCTTCAAGTTCAGGCCATCTACTCTTCTCCCCACCATTGTTGGGGTGGCAATTACTCCTGCTGGAATTTCATGGCATTTCATGGACCCTTCAGTCCTGGTACCTACCGCGCTGCCAGAAGCCTGGCATCTGGGCACCCACAACTGATCTGTTGCTCCTGAAGGTCAACTACTGCTGGTGCTTATCTGCTGGATGTTGGTCCTGCATGGTGGGCAAGGCTGCGGGCTGCAACTCCAGACACTGGTGGGCCAGCTGAGGTTGACATGCTGCTGTAAATACCTTTGCTCCCAGGTAATATGTTTGCTACTGCCAACACTCCTGTCTCACAAACAGAAACACTGAAAACCCACCCACACCCCAAATTCTTTCCTTTTTGCCAGGGGAGTCATTCCTGCACGGTCCAACATGGGAGATCACTGGGCTACAGTTTCTTGGCTCAAAGCACTATCCAATCTTCTGAGTGATGCTCTCACATCTGAATTACTTAAGATTTCCTAAACAGACTAGTGTCCCTCTGCCAGCTTTCACACCCATCCTGCACTGGACAGAATCCCCACACATATTCCCTCTGCTGTTCTCCCTGTCTCTCTCCTTATTCCCCCAACCTACCTCCTGCTATTTTTCCAATGTTTGTAAACATCTTTTGCCCAGAGTCCCATCTCGTGGTCCCTTGGGGCCAGGGAACTTCGCAGCCCTTCAGTTGCCACAGACACTAGTGTCAAAGGCTCTGTCTCTTTTGGGTTGTGTGAGCAGATGGCAGTCTGGTGCCCTGTAGCTGAAGGCATCACCTCTCCCCGCCCATGGATCAGGGGTACGCAGCTTCCTCTTCACAGCTCAGGCTCCAGGGGAAACGTTTTCAATACTGAGAGCTGATGCCGTCTAAACATCAGGAGCAGTGAAACAGAAATTTTAAAATAATGGAACAGCTTGGTAACACAATTCTCCACCCTGAAGTCTTCCAAAACACCAATTCACTGCTTGAATTATGGACAGAAGTGATTGCTGAGCAAACCTGGCCATTGCTAACAGAAATGGAAATACATCCTCTCCCTAGTTTTAGCTCCAGCCCCAGACAGTACTAGAAAATGCAGGTGAATGAGAAGAAAAAGCAAGAAGAAGGAAAGCAAGGGAAGGTCCCCCTGCTGGGAATGTCATTGCCCAAATTCTGTTTTGGTTTTAAGTTTCAGTTCTGGGCAGTTATTACTTTTTTTGGCTCACTTTAATAATGCCTAATATTTACAAGTCCTCTGCAAATTCAGTTTATTTAAAAACAAATCCTATACACAGCTCTGATCCTCATTGAGAAGACCATTAAAGTCAACAAGAGTTTTTCTATGGGCTTTTGATCCCATTCCCTAATTGCAAATAGAAACAATCTGTCCAAGCCAGTTTAAATAAAGCACTACCAGAACATTTACAGGACAGTTTTACTCATGAATTTCTATTGTTTACCTCTGCTGCTCTGCCAGAACGTCAGACGTGAAAGAAAAGTTTCCCTCAATAAGGGATCGCTCTAGAAACACAATTAACATTTTACTAGCACTTCAGTAGGAACAGGACTTAACTCTACAATAAGCCCCACCAGCCAGCAGCTGATATGGGCAGGCAACACCATCAAAGCCAACAGACTTGCTCTCACAATTTGGGAGGTCTGGATCTGGCCAGGCAGTGTCACATCCACAAAACAGAGCAGCCTGCCATCCCCACCGCTCCCTGCAACGCCGATTCTCTACCCACAGCCACGTACGTCACGTAATGAGGAATTTCTTCCACGTAGAGACAGAGCCTTACGAGTTCTGTTACAGGGGCTCCTGCCACCCCGTGAAACATGCCTAAGCCTGGCACCAGCCTCCCACTGATGGTTTTCTGGGTGGGTTGCTACAGTCAGAAAAATACTGCCAATACTCCGTGCAACTTTCAAGGCATTATTTAAGCAATATTTTTTATATTATTACCAAGGTCTAATACTGTTTTGAATTTGCAGTTATGGAATTCATTTTAAAGCACTTGATTATACTTTGAGAAGAAATAGTCTTACAGTACAAGTCATTTTCTCAAGTATACTTGAAGAAAGGATAGTCTATGGCTCAGTAAATACAACAGTCTGAAAAGTTATGAGCTATCAGACTAAGCTGAATTGACTTACTGATATTACCTGCAATGAATGAGCTTTAGATAGCCTCTCATAAATAGAAGGCTACAGAGCCTACGATTTTATGGATGTCTTGTACTTATCAATATATATGAGAAATGATGCTGTCAGGCTTTCGAGGGGATACTATGTGAACCACACCACTGTCAATTTAATTTTTTATGATTAAATATTTGGTGCTGTTAAAGGTTATTTAACATTTAATATAGCTGCTCTTCTACATAGCTGATAACTGTCATCTTTACATAATACTGAGGCTGAAAATGGATGGGGAAGGCGTATTTTTTAGAAGGTTCCTATTTTTTTTTTCAATTTACTGTTAGATTTGTTCCAGTAATAGAATAATATTAGGTGAGTTTAAAAGGCTTTCAATATTCAGATGTTCAAAAATTTAGTCTTAATGCCAGCTGCAGCTGAGCTCGACGTTTGCTAGCGAGGCTGCTGAATTTTCCTCTGCGGTAGAAAATTCTCTCCCAGGTTGTATTGTGTGATGGCAGCTCATCCCGCAGTGGGGATCCTCAGGGCTCGTATTCAATCTAACCAGGTTTTATATCTTTAAGAGATCATCAACTTAAACATCACATTCCTGCTTGATCATTATTTTATTTTCTTGTACCTGTTAAGGTTACCATAGCTGAAAGAGATGAAAGAGAAAATTATTTTTGTGCCTATTGCAGAAAGTACACTTCACACAGTGACAGAACGCTGTCTAGGCAGGCAGAGGGTGTGTGTGTCCCCCACCAGCACCCTGCTTACAGTTACACATGAGAGAAAAATGCAACTGGCTCTACCCAAGCAGGGCTCAGCTCTTAGTAAGACAACTCGTGTGTGTAAAAGTAGGTGCATGGGTCTGTGTTTCCAAAGCTCTTGTGTACAACAGCATATGAAAAAAAGGAAAAAAAGGCACAAGAGAGGAAAGATGCCAATTCTCAAAGCCAAAGAAATTATCAGTAAGCTGCAAAGACTTAAGGGAAAGATCTGGTGCTTATTTCACACTCTCCTTTTTTTTCCTTTTGACAACTGAGCATGTTAGTTGTGTTTCTTAAGCAGAGTCCAAAGTTATTCTTTGTGTTTTCTGCACTCACACATCAAAAAGATGGAATTTTAAAAACACCTTGAGGCAGAAAATAAATGTTTCTATAATTAAAAATAAAACCAGAACCTATAAGCAAAACTAACCACACAACTAGAGTGCAGAATCAAGTCAGTTCAGGTCTTGATCCCAATTACATTTTCTGTCAAGCGGATCCCTTTGTGGAACTGAGATGTTGTATTTTCTTCAGTAGCACTTACTACAGTACATTTGTGAAGAAATCTTTATTGCTTTTCAGTGACTGAATTATATTTGTGTGTAATAAAACCCGTTACATGGACTTCCCTTAGTGAAGTGTTGAGGTAAAAATGCAAGCCTTCTTAATCTCCAAAATCTATCACTCAGTTCCGCTACAGTTTAGGGTCTTTGAATGTACTGCCCTGTGTCCTGTGGCTAAGGTCCCATCAGCTGATTTCCAGGCTTCACCAATGCATCCCTAATGCAGCCATAAATCATTGTTCTGCAGTCTGTAGTATCTTTCCTGTAACAAAACTCATTAATTGTGATGACAACCCCTCAACAATGGAGAATCCAGAGCAGAAGCATCACTTACCAGTGGCATTAAAAACACACATGGGGCGGCTGTTGCAGGAAAATGCATGGGCACCAAAGCACCGAGGCACAGAGGGTCCAATGTGGACAGCCCTGGGCATCAGGAACAGGATCAGGACAGCACCACCACGCTGCTGCCCAAATGGACATGTCTTTCCTGGGTGCAGTGTAATAAGGGTTGATATGCTTGGGAAGAGCTGCCGCACAACCCTTCCAGCACAGGGAATGTCACCAGTGGCGGTGCAGCTGGAAGTATCCTGCTGTGAGGACACACAGCTCAGAGGCCTCACGGATGTTGATTAGGCTGGTTTCATGCACAGCACACTTTCAAGCTGTACTCCACAGTGATGGCAACTAACAATGTAAACTAAAATATAAAGCCAAGAAGGTGCTGTAAGCACATACACATGAGTTTGGGACCAAAACACCAGATGTGAATGGTGCCAGCTCACACTTCTTTCTTGTTGGAATTATTTAAATCTTCAAGACAAAAGATTTAAGCAGAGACCAAATTTTAAGCACTCTGAGTTGCAACCACTATATGTAACTGCTTCATATTTAACTTTAGAGTTAAACAGTCTCTGAACCTGCAGGTCATTGAATTAAGGGGTTTTTTTGAGAGCATTTTTTTTAGAAAGGGAACTTCTAATATGCCTACTCCTCCCTTTCAGTGCAGCCGAGCAAATTCAGACGTTAAATGAAATAGGCATGTTTTCAGATATTCAAATTAAGTTTCTACACACCCCAATAAAGTATATTTCATTATGTCAGGTCAAACCTGCAAAATAAATAGGGCATAAGTACAGATTTCCATATCAAAAAAAAAAACCCTGTGAAATTTTAGTGAAAATTCTTAAACACTTGAAAAGCCTCTTCTATCTCTTTGCAGCAGAGGTAGGAAGGGCAGAAAATTATGACACAGTAATTATTATGATGGATGTTGAGCCAGTCCTTTATATTAGATACACTGCTTGTGCAGGAACCAGCACTACAGATTGCATACTTCACTAAGCAGGACACTCGAGATTATAATGGGCAATATAGATTAACAACATTAGGTTAAAGCAGGATAATTCTTCTTCTTTCTCATTTCTATTCCTTTCCCATGGATCAGCTTCTGCTTCACATTGCACTCCTTCTGCTCCCAAGCCTTAATCTGCACATCAAACAAGCATTTTCCATTTCAGCCAGTACAAATTTGGAGTAACTTGATGGAAACTTATAAAATTTCACTGGTGTAAAACTCAGACCTGTCTGTTGCAAATTAAAGGTGATGTTGTGTTTGCTTTTGCTGTCTCTTGCTAACAGCAGGAAAGATCCATCTTACTCCAAACCAGCATGAGAATTTAAGGGAAAGGCTTGTCTCTGCACAGTGGAAACAACTGGCATGCTGTTATAAAAGGGCCAATTTATAATTGTAGCAATTATCTCAATGTTGGGGTGAGACCAAAGCAGTGTAACACTTTGCACATAAGCAGGGGCTGAACTTGTCCTATGCTCATCCCTCTCTGGTCTGGGTTTGCTACCAAGAAAATGCCCAACTGTGCTTCACTAATTATCTTCCCAAATGTAGCCATGCTCCTAATATTCAAATGGAATCAGCTAAACACCTTGTAGAGCTCTGACTCAGATATTTGTCCCAGCATCACTGGCATGAACTCACCTGGAGTCCCTCAGCCTGCTTTCAGCCAGATAGCCCTGCAGAGGTCCAGCAGTCCCGGGCTGAGCAGGACCTAACTGCACACGCTATTCACTTGGCTTATCATCTGCTTGGCTACCAAGCTCTTTGTCAGCACAGTTGAACTGTGAGTATTCTCCAAGTTACTTAACAAGCTTTAAGCTAATTTAGCCTGCAGGATCATGGTCACATCAGGGACAAAAAATCAGATTATTTGGCCAAACTGTATTCCCTTCTCAGGTGAGTCAGCATTCAGGTACTGAGCTTTAGCCCAGAAAGGTCTAGGTATCAGAGGTCAGCTGGCCACCCTGATCAGCATTACCTCCAGTTTCCATAAGGTAATTCAGCACATACATTTTACAGTGCTTTTAAGCCTCATGCTGCAGCTGCTCTCTGCCATGACCAGATGCATCTCCATCCCATAAAAAAAAGATCCAGAAGTCCTTATCACATCATAAATTCATGCCCAACTACACAACAGGAGAGCACAAGCAAGACAGTTCACATGATGACACCTGAGCCTCTCTCCACGGCTCATGCCAGGCGAAGAGTATGTGGAGAGCCAGAAGATGGTTTCTTGGGTCTGAAGACAGGGATGATGAATTGTCCAAGTGCTGGCAGCAGCAGGACAGTCAGGTACACTCCGTGCTGCCCTATTTCTCATGCATCCTCAAGGAGCCCTGTCTGTGGGATGCTGAGGCTCCCCTGCTCAGACAGGCTGCAATTCCTGGCAGGGCTGCCAGCCTTGCTGCGTTCCCCCCACTTGCTCCACACTGATTCCTAAAGGAGCATTTTGGCACGTGTCAGAGTGACCCTTTCCAGCCTGCTACAGGACTGGATTCCGGTACGGCTCATGAGGAGGGCTGTTAAATGTTTAATGTTAGCTGCAGCAGAGAAACACAGTAAACATTTCCTGTAATTGGTCTGCTTTAAAAATTGATTTCATGTGAAAAAGCAAAGAACCACACTGCACTTCGTGGCTCAGGGGTGCTAAGATGTAAAAATCAGAGGGAAGGCGTTATCTTTGCAGCACTTCTCTCCCAGAGCAGTCCGGAGGGCAGGCATGCCTGTCCCCCCAAGCTGTGGGCATGCTGGGCTGGCTGCAGGGTGAGGCAGAGAAGAGATGCTGAGGGTGGCACCAAGCCTCATGAGCAGCTCACAGGTCTTTCCATTTTCTCTTATGCTCAGCTCAGTGACTCCACTGATGGAAAATAATGCAGGAAGAGTCAGCAAATGTCTGCAGAAGGGGAAAAGTGAAGCATGAGCATAAAGAGGGGAACTCTGCGATTTAGGTGACAGAGACTGAAAGGACTGGAGATTACTTGTGCTGTGCGTTATCAGTCCTTAGGACTGGAGATAACAGAGGTGATAATACAAAAGCAAGCTCACTGTGAATTTATGAATTGGTAAGTCACATTCGTGTAACAGCCCACGCTAAATCACTGTTTGTTCCTATGTTTCTGTAAGTTGTTATGCATTCCCTTCCTGCTATCTGGCTTTATCGCAGTTGGCTTCTTATTTGGCAGACAAAGAATTCAAGATTTCTTCTAAATCAACTTAGCAAAACTCTGACATTTTCAGTCCTCTTGATTCTTGGAAAAGTGGTTTATTGTTTCAAGTTCTCATTCATTAAGGTGCAATTTCTGCAGTTTAATTAGTCCTTTTCTTACCCTGAAAACAGGCAGTCATCACTGGATCTCCAGGTTGGAAGAGGGAAGAGCTCATTGGGCCCAGGCTTAGCACTCAGAAAGGCACTGCTCAGTTCCTGTCTCCACCGTTCATCTTTTTGGTCAAGGCACAGAGTCTCCCTCCTGGCAGACCACAGCCATTGAGCAGAGAGAATATTTCTCTATGTTCAGACACTCAGTATTTCAGCCACTGTCCATTCAGGGAGAGCATTAGCTCTGTACAGTAGGACTCTCTACTACTCTGAATATATATACTGTGTCTTTGATCTTGTTCAACTTGGTGCCCCTCAGCGCCATAAACCACAGATTTTAATGTCCCTTTCTTCCCAGGATCTGCCAGCCTGGAGTGGGTATTAACTGACTGCTCTATTCATTTTGTTTTGCAGGATTTCCCCATGGTGTTGTCACCGTGACAGGGAGCAGTTTTCTTACTCATAGGGGGCTTATGTTATATCCTTATATCTCTCTCTTGAACATCGGCAGTATCACCCATATTTCTGTAGGGAAAAAAAGAGCCCACAAACACTACCTATCCTTTTTATGAAAGGGTTTGTTACCATGCTGTGTTCCCCATTCATTCTCTACGAGTGCCTGTCACTTTCTCTTATTGCTTATGTAAGAAAATAATTTGTCCTGTCAAAAGTTCTGTTGCTCTTTAATAAGGAGTAATTAGGTATGGAAATAAACAATCTCTCTATTTTCCTCCAGACACATAGATTGATTGGCCTATACTTTAGCTGGATGCACTAGACCGCATTCTACATGTGTGCAAACGAGCAGAGGTGTGTGCAAGAGAAAGAAGGAAATTACTGAGGGAAACACAGATTAAAGAAGCCAGTTTTGCATTTAGATCGATTTCTGTCCCTAGAACAGGTTAACCTAACTTGAGTAAGATCAAGCTTGCTAGAAGTGCCTCATGAGTTTGGGCATACACTCTGAGACAATCCCAAAGTCTTTACTTTTCATAACCACTACAACAAACAAACAAAAAACCAAAACCCTATAAAAATACCACAGTTTTGGCAATCCAAGCATGATCTACCAAAACCACTCAGTTCAAGAGTCATCACTCAAAATTCTCACTGCGACAGTTTATGAAGTGTGCAAAGAACATCATTACAAACACTAGAACACATATCTACACCTTTCAAAGACAAAGCCTTTCCTTGAAAGGAGAGAACAATTCCTGTTTATTGGGCATCTCTGGACAGTCTTAGCATTTTGCTTTTCCTAAATTACATCAGTTCTGGTACCCCACAGAGAAATTCAAGATTTAAGCCTTCCTAATTCAGATGAATAGGATATTTTATAAGATATTATGCATGCCGTATTATGATTTATTGGCACTTCACAAAAGAAATAAAAATTCTAACACATACACAATTTCTAAAATGATATTTTAACTTACACTTCCTAGAAACTTTCAAAAAACTTTTCTTTGTACCAAAAAGGAAGGAAAACATGCACTAAGATTAAAACATTTCCCAAATATAAATTCACAAGGTCAATTCATTGTTACTTCCTATATAGTAGTAATTCAATAACAGCTATAGTCCAGTCTTGTCTGGTGTAATATGTCAAAGAAAATGCTCTGGCTTTTAATGATCATTGTCTTCAAGCTATTTTTCCCCTCAGAGGTTATTAAACCTTCAGGCACTATTAAGTCTCTTACAATGACCCTTTTGCTGCCAGATGATGGGGCATCCCATAAGGAACTATAACATTGAGGATGAGCAGTCATATTCTTCTAGTACAGGTCAAGAATATTCAAGAGATTTTGTAACTTAAGCTGCTGAAAAAAGGAATAATTAACTGGCCCAAGGATTCTTGTGCTGCTGCAAAAAAAGGCCTTTTCTTGTTGGATTTTTTGGTTTTCATCACCACTTGCTGCAGGGATTAGGGTAAGCTCTTTTCATTTACAAGTAGAGTTGCTCAGGAAAAGAGGAGCTTTCTTTCCTTTTCTTAGATAAAAGCCCTAGCTTTGTGTGCTTTTAAATAGAATTCTAAAGAAAACACTATTTCTAACACCTCCCAGATTTCTCCATGCAAGAAGTGGGTACACCTTTGGCTCTGCTCTCTAAGCCATATTTCAAGCATTCCCTACTGTTTTGTAAAAGGTTAATGGTGTAAGCACAGTATATGTTACATATATATACACACTATATATATATATAAAAGTAATCCATAACTGTAAATGCATCTTACAGCTGGCCATGGGAATATCAGCAGACACTTGGAGAAGAGCTTGTAGTGATGGCCAGCTGGGCCTATCAGCAAGGGGGGATGGAAATCCCAGAGGCAAACCTAAACCTACAGGCAGACAGGATCCTAGAGACCCCAGAAAAGCTGCTGGTTCCGTATACAAGATGAGAGAAAGAAAGCAGCCAACGTCTAGTTGAGAAAATACTTAGGTTGAAAGCATGTAGTCCAAAGGATTCCTATGAACTGAAATGACAAACATGCATAGGAGGAACAGTAGCAATATTCTTGACTAAGTAACTGAGGCAGCAATCTGATAAGGAGGATTAGATCTACTGTAATAATTCTAAGAGCTACCTGAAACTTATTATTACTGGGAAACTAAGAAATTGCAAATAAAAGGGCAAGAAATTTATTGGTGGCATGGGGAATATTTAGAAAACCATAAATGTTCAAAAGAAACATGTGCCATTTATCCTTTTGAAAGGACAAAATAAAGATCGATGTGGTCCAGCAGGGAAGGAAAGAAAAAAAAGAGGGGGGCCTAATAAGAGGCACTTCTTTAAAAGTAGAAATCATGTCCACACAAGTAAAACAGAATAGTTGAAACTCAGACACAGTAGATAGGAAGCTTAAGAAAGTAGGCCAAAAACATTTTTGAACAATCAACATGGCAGAGACACAGAAAGTAAAAATCGCAAAAACTTTTTCAATCCCCAACTCAAAAAGGAATCCTACCAAAGAGTCTGCAGGGCTGATAAGAAATTGAGCTATTAAAGAAAGATTGAAGGAAGATAAAACCATTGCAAAAATAAGGGGGAAAAAAAGGAGAAAAAAAAGAAGAAGAAATAATCCATCCCTAACTGCATTCTTTACATCAGCTTACTTGATGGAAGATACTAAGAATGTTCAGATATCAGAGAGGTTTTTTTGTGGGGTTTTCTTTTCCTTTTCTACACAGGAAATATGTCTGAGGAATTGTGTCAAACTGAAATGTCAGTAGGAGAAGCTTCAGAATAAATGAATAAAATTACTAGTAACAAGTTACCAGCACCAAGATAGCATTGGATATGAAATTGCCCAAGTACTTACTTTGGCAGGTGTCCTATCGCTTACATTTGGCTCAGTATTAAAGACAGGAAGAAATGAAAATATGACAGCAATTTTTAAAAGGCTTTCCAGGAGACAGAAAGAGCAAGATCCATTAAATCTGACTGGTTGGCTGAAACTATAGTAAAGAAAAGAATTAACAGACACTTAAATAAATACAATACTATGAGAACACACCAATGTGGCTATTGTTGAAAGAAATCGTTCCTCACAAATATACTGGAGGAATGACCTAGGTGAAATATTGTACTTCCACTTCAGAAAAGCTTTGGGTCATACTGCTCATGAAAAGCTCTAAAAGAGCTTCAGATATCCTGGGATAAGACAAAGTGGTACTCTTGAGCCCACTAACAGGGTCAGAGCCAGCCAAGCCAGCATAGGGTCTGTCCCACGGGATCTGCTCAGTGCATTCGGAGGTAACAGAGAAACTGATGTGAATCCTCAGGTGACAAATTCCAGATATCTCACATCCAATTTCAGTTTTGAGCATCCTGCACATAAAGCAATGAGTTGATAGACTGGCAGATGAAACCCAATGTCAAGAAATTAAGAGGAAACACATATATATCTATACATACACACTGATTACCTCCAAATTAACTGTGACCACTTAGGAAAGACCTCAGTGACTGTGAACAGCTCCCTAGAAATACGGTCTTCCTTTAATTAGTCATAAAAAAGTAAATTCAAATGCTAGGGCATAGTAGGAACACAGTAGTTATTTTAAAAATGTAAGAGAGGAACAACCTTTTGTCACTATGTCACTCAACCTGTGCCACCTCTGTAGATAACAACAGCTCCATCTTTCAAAATTGATGGAGCAGAATTAGAGAAAGCAACAGAAGGGATAACTAGCATATTCAAATTTGTATGAGAAACCCTACCAAATGTCATTTTGCTCTGTTTCTCAAAATACAAGATGATGGGAGCAATAATTAAAATGCCAGAAACTTGAAACAAACAAAAAGTCCTTTTCACAAAAGCTAGAATTATTTCTTAAATCTCCTTGCCACAAAATATTATATGTACCAATTCTTCATACAAGTCTGAGGAAAAATTAGACAATTTCATGAAAGAGGCATATTATATGTGATTATCTGAACATAACATCCAACTTCCAAAATTCCCTAAGCCACAACTGCCAGAATCTATAAAAATATCCAGGGAGAAAATTCGCACTTTAATTGCTCCCTTTTTCTGCCCTTTCCTTGAATGTCTGCTATTGACCACTGCCAAAAACAGAATATGAGACTGAAAAGACTCAGAATACACTGACTGTGGCTGATGCTATGTTCCTGAGAATACAGAAAATACAATTATATAGAACTGTGATTACCTGGGCTCAATCGAAATCTTTGACAATATCTTCAAGACTCTGGTAAAATCTTGAAAGTTAATGTAACTTTAATATAAAACATGTTTGTGTTGTATAGATATTTAAAGATGAATGCTTTAATTAGATATCTTCATAGCAAGTGGCCTTGATGATAAGTTAAATGTAGTTTCCATTTTTACAAAAGCTGTTACAATTCTGAAATGTCTTTTCTTTGCCATTCAGTTTGGGAAAAATGCCAGAATGATAAAATTAAATTTGAGCATTTTAACAACAACAAAAAACCCCACCAAACCCCACAACATATTTTTCTGGAGAAATGTTATTTATAGGGAAAGAGTTGTAATTACAACAGCCCTCTTCAGAAAAAAAATAACCACCCAAAAAACAACACCAAACTGTTCTGGTTTCAAAAAAGAAAAAACCAAAACATCACATACCATCCAGCCTCACTATTAAATAAGTCACCTACCCAGATACATTTGGCATTGTTGCTCTGGTAATTCAACTCGATGGGTTTTTCATTGGTATGTGTGTTCATCACTCGGGTCACACACCAGCAGAAAACACAGATAAAGATAAAGATACAAACTCTTCTGTACAGTTCAAAGGAACCAGATCCTGTCGTTTAGTCCAAATTAAACTCCAAGCACCCACCAACACTGAACCACAACAACCAGCTGCTTCATGCAGTATGCACCAGCCCTCTCTTTTCTCTTGAAGAAGTCACAGCTGTGATTTAACAATCTCTTTGACTCTCAACCCAGGCTCTGTTTTGTACTGTTCCATCACCGGTCTTGTTTATGAGTCACACTCGGGTTTGGTGTCTTGAGTTTGTGTTTTTCCTTCACTTTCTGCAAAGCACTTCCAGAGTAAAACTCTCTTACACAAACCAGGCAGTCCAATAATATATAACAAGGTCTACTGCGCTCCTAAGGCGGGGAGGATTGATGTGGGTGGAGGAGCAGGGGGACAGTTCATCCTTGCTGAAAAAGCTCTTAATCTCGATGATCTCTAAGGACAGTGATCAAATTGCATAGCAAGCCCAAAGTACTCAGCATAACTCAGTACTGAGATTCCTATCACAGCCTTTCCAACAGCACTGGAATCTAAATGTTAATTTGGGTGCCCTAGCTTAATTCACTAAAGGGAACTACACCCAAAGCAGCACTTTTGAAGGTCCTGTGCATGGTTGAGTTCCCCGCAATGGTCTGTAAACCACAGAAAAACCAAGATATATTATTTTAAAAACACCCCTTTGAATATTCCCCAGAAGTAAGGAAAGATGGGGAGCTGTCTAGCCAAGCTTTTTCTTTTACTGTCTTTTAAACCCAGCAGCACAAACCTTTCTCATTCGCATTTTCATGGTGTTCAAGCTATGCAAGTTGTACCACCGCCAACATTACACAAACTTACTGAAATGCTCCTAACTTGGGTTGCAAAAATACCAAGGGTATGCTGGAGTTTTCACTCACTGTAGATTAAATGGCCTTTCGCCTCTAAACTGCTAATATGTTTATCATTTGCTTTCAGCTCTGTGTGTAAAATTGTTACAGGTTCTTACATCATGAATAGTCTGAAAAGCCCATAAACATAAGCTCTGTGCAATTATGTTTGCCAGGAGTGTGGCATATTAATCTAACTTAATAGTTTGCCTCAGCCAATTTCATTTCAGAATGGAAAGAAATCTGTTATTGTTCTGAGATCTCAAAGATTTCCCACCTTCAGCCTGTGTATGGGACTTTAGTAATTAGTCAACCGGGACCTCCTAGAAGCCCCCTATGCTGGAAGTCTGTGTGTCACCTCAAAGCTTCTTCTCTTCTTTGTCTCTCAGCACTGCACAGCTCAGTTCCCAAGATCCTCACCCACTTTCCTTTCTTTCTAAAGCCCAAGAGACTACTTTCCACAGAATTTTAATAGCTCTTCACCACAGGTACAGTCCCTGAGTTCCTCCCTCCAGTAGATCCATCGCTGCCTCACCTCCACCGCTCTCTTGAGCTCTCTCATTATCAGGCATAAGCCACAGTACTTAGAAAAAAGCAAAACCTGCTCTTAAAAAGCAGCTATAGAGTTCAGCCCCTTCCAAGGAGTGAGGGTAACTGCTTGTTTCCTTCCCTCCTAGGGCTGCAAGCTGCACCTCTTGATCCCAGTCCTGACTTTCAACCTATGCTGTCTGTATGGAATTGATCAATGCAAAATGTGTTAAGGAGATGGAAGGGACTTGTCTTGCCCAAGCTGAAATACCTGTTGGGAGGTTTCTGGAAAATTCATTTTGGATTGATCTGGAACATTTCATTTGATCCAAAAGAAAATAATCTTGGCTTCACTACACAGATTATTTAACTTTGTTTGGTTGGTTTTTTAACCTTCAAATTCATGTCACCCTTTTCCACAAAAAATCCTACTTAGACACGAGGTTGGAGAGTTTCTCTTGATGCAGTGCAGCTGTGCAACACCAGAGAAAACCCAAAGTAAAGCACTGCTTTTGCATAAAATGGGGAAGAAAAACGCATGGGGATGCTGCAGTGGGCTGAGGCTGCTACACATCACGGGTTTGAGCCCCTGCCTCAGGATTGGCAGTGCCTACAGGAGGAGAGAGGGCTTCAGGCATCTCTGAAGAAGGGTTTCAACATATTCTAAATTTCCATCCCTGCTTCAGTATGAATTACTGCCAGAACTCAATCTAAATTCATAAATAGTGTGCATCCCTCCACCAAAATCTCTTTTTTTACCTTACACACACTTCTCCGAATTACCATCCAGGTCCTTCCAAACTGTTTGGACACATGAAAAGAGATAGTGACACACCTGAAATGAGTCTCAAGCTCTGGAGTGTTGCGTCCCAATGAACAACCACTCCTCCCCAGCCACTCTGCTCATTGGCATTTCCCTGGGACACTTCCTTGCTGAACATCAGAGTATGCTCCCAAAGGACTTGGGCAATCACAGATGTCAGCTGTCTGTGCTTACACATGTATTTCCATCCACAAGATCCTTTGCAAGCTGCAATGACCTGAAGTACTTCATAGGTACAGTCCCAAAATTTTATATCCTTCATTGGGTCATATCACCACAATCCCAAATCCCAGTAGACCCAGCAGTAGTTCTCAGTGACACACCAGTTAGAAGTCAAGTCACATAGCACACTCACAAAGTTCAAATATTTAGGTACCATGGGACCACCCACCCCTTTCTCTGGCCAACACACTCTGCCCTAACTCAGTAGAAAGTCAAACTCTGTGGCAATGATCTGAGTTTAAATATCTTCGTTTCCACTCATTTATACCCAGGCAACAGTGAATCAAGTAGTTAGAGCACACTTATTCCCCTGTGTCTCCAAGTATTTTTATTAAGTAATTCTGGCCAAGAAAAGAATCTGGGTTTGCATGTTTGTATTTTTGCTACTCTCAGCTCTGCCCCCTCTTTTCAATGTGATTTACAAGTGACAGCCCTGCAGAAAGTGCTTTTAACACAATGTACTTATAAATTATGAAAAAACAGATTTACAATCTAATCTCTTCATGTGCACTGATGTGTATTAAATAAATTCTGTTAGCATCAGAAATCACTGTAAATTTGGTGTCTGCCTAGGAAACTACAGTCCATATTATCAGCAAAAACTGTGTGTTTTTTCCTCACTTCTGCTACTTAGATGAGCTGGGGACAGTCTTATTGGAAGAAATTATAATTTTCCTACCATGGTCTCCATTAGTTCAAAGCAGAAACAGTCCACTCAAAAAAATGAGTTAATGGTTGGTTTTTCTAACTAGTGTCTACTCTTTAGTCATTAGCTAGCAAAATGTTTACTCCTATAAAAATACGTTTCTTAGCGATTATCAATCACAGTTTATTGAGGAGCAATCAGTTGTATATTTGAGTTTTCCACCCCTTTAGAAAATTAAAATGCTGAGATACTCATTTTTGCAATGAACATCTATCCAATAATCACCATATTTACTTTTCAGTTATGGGGGAATAATCTGTTTTAATTAAGCCTAACTGAAGAACTTTTATCAGATGTAATTATCCCTTTCGATAAATATGTCTCCACTAATTACATTTAACTGTTGGATTTATAGCTCTTAAGTCATTTGGTGGGAAACATAATAAATCTTTAGTAATACATGCTAAATTACTATAAATTAATTCATATCATTAACATAATAAACAAATTAGGATAATTTCACTTAATTAGTTTGGGTGGTTAACTCAACCTCCCTTGTAAAGCTTTATGGTAATCAAAATTTTACCAGTATTTTTAGAGAGAATTTTTGGTAACAAACCCTTTTGAATATTTACACTGAAAATCAGACCACTGCTGGAACACAGTAAAGACACATTCCTTTTGGATAACAGAGCCTTGGAGGAACTGATGCTGGGTATCTTTTTTAACATAATTAAACGTGCACCCCAGGTTTTCAAGTTTGTGCCACTGGATACTGAAGAACCCACATGGCAATACTGTAAAATTTTAGAAGTGAACTCCTCCTCTCTTGCTGCCATTTCCTAGTTTTTGCTAGTCATCAAAATGCACATACAGGCAAAGGTAACAACAGAAGTGTGGTGATCAAGGATAATGGGATTGAGCAGGGGAAGTAGAGCATCTTGACCTGGCAGAGGTAGGTAGGTGGCCAGACCTGGGTTAGCCCCCACTGCCAGCCTCAGGGGCCATGTGCTGGGGGACACAACAGAACCAACAAGCTACAAGGACAATCATGCAGCCTCTCCCAGAGGCACACCTTGACATGGGCTGTCAAACCACCAAAAGCAGGCATCTCATCTCAAATTACGGTTTACGCCCCATTCTACGCCAGGACAACACACGAACAGTGGCCTGGGAACTGCCACCAGGTATGTAACTCTCTGAATGACTATCAGAAACCCCTTTGCCATGTTCTTTTTGAGCTGAACTGTCGGTGTGTTGGTCAGAGATATTCCTGCAGGGAGTCCTGTTGTACTCACAGAGTTCTACCCCCTTGCATGGACTATGGTGACAAACACTACAGATACCACTGCGCTGGCACACACAGAGCTTATAGCTCCTGCTGACAAACATACCATCTCAGCAGTGCTTCCACCTCCTGCTAGTTGGAGATAAGTCTTGAGCTTAGTTCAGCCAAAGTCAAAACCCATCCATATATTTATACAGAAATCACTCATCAGATTACATGTTCAAGGTGAGGAATAAAGATGAAAGCAGATGAGCTTTTTAGTCATGAACTTTTGGAGCTTAATCTTCTTAGATGAACTCAGACAAGCAAAGAGCTTCCCTGCAGGCAAAACATCCCTCATAAATAGAGAAAAATACCAATCAACAAGACTTATTATTAAAAGAACATTTTAAATCTTTTTCCCCAAAGCATTAGTGGATCTTTCTGGTGGGAGTGCCACCTTTATTCCACATCATCCTACTTTGCTGTGCTGATCTGTGAGAGGCAGGGGGTGTTTGGATTAATAGCCCCAGCTGGCTGCTTTTTTTTTTTTTTGCTCCTTAAGTTGCAGTTGTGTAGGTGAGGGAAATAGGAGATACTTTCCATGTCTCAGTGTCGGGGCTCAGACAATTCACTGCACACAAAGTAAAATGAGAAAGATAATTTCGAGGATTTTGACTTGATTTTTATGTGGCAATTTTGTTCTCTGTATTTTCTCTACGCCATCACTGCCCAACACCAATCTCTTGGCCCTCTGTAAGGACCTTTCTTCTGAGCTCCATAAGTGGTTCTGCCCATAGTGATCCTGTGTCCACAGACCATCTCCTAGCCAGCATATAAGACCCTCTGCCTCTCCTTCCTCCAGCCCAGGAGGCAGGCAGGCAGAAGGTGCAGTGATAGGTTGCCACAACAGACTCCAGACAGCATGGCTGGCACAGCAGCAAGAAGTAAAAGAAGGAAAAACCAAGTCATGACTTTAAACAGGTTTTCATTTCACCCAACAGATATGGCATTACTTGGGATCATGTCTCCATGGTAATCTGAAGGCTGGAGAAACTGTTCATCCGATGCCCAGTACTGTTTACGCTGTCCCAAGACAGAAGAGTCCACACCAGACCCACTCAGGGGCAGATCCTGCCTTCACTGAAAAAGCTTGGACTTCAGGGCTCACAGTCTGTGAAACATTCACTCTTAATACTACACAATACCTAGAACTAGGGCAATACAAGGTTTGCATCATACGTGTAGCTGTCCTTCTGCAAAGGAATGAATTTCACACTAAATTGAATCTCTGTAAGTCAGGAGTTGTCCATCCTCACGCCTTATTTTCTAGAGATGGGTGACACAGATGTTTTATTTGACTTAATGCTGGGAAACTCCAAATCCTATTTGTATTTCCAAACTGCCATGTTAACTTTCCTCCCATCTTACTTAACTCGTTTTTTACCTTAGTCATATTAATGGTTCTGCAATAATATTAGACAACGTTCGCTAACCATTAACTCCAAAACTAATGGTTGTGCTAAATCAGAGTTAATTAGTGTGTCACAAACTCCAGTCCTAGCACCGGGTGATGACTGAATGAAAAGAATGCAATGTCACTTCACCAAGAATTACATATACAATTTTAAGAGGTATTTTAAATATTTTTCTTAACAGCTGTCAGCAGAAGCGATGGGATGTGATTCTTTAGAGAGCATTGCTCTTTACTAAGTACAAGCAAGTGAGCTATCACCAGCCTTCCAGGGGCTGCAGAAAACAGATTTAACATTAATTTATGAATAGCTGAACTTTTTCTCTTTAATGTTTAATAGTGAATCATGCTCTAAACCCTTTATATTTCACTGCACATCAGCAAGGTTGTCAGGAGCAAAAGATCAGGATAACATAATTCTTATGGCTTGTTCTCACGCACCCCTCATTTATTCCTGAAGCAGCCTGAATCATCCTGAAAGTAGATGCATGGGGTGGCAAAATTTAAATGTGAAAGGAGTTGCTCTTTAAGGGCCATCAAGTTTTGAAAAGCCTAACTTCCAGCTGAAACCGTACGAGCTGGATTCATTCTCGCACACGGGCACTGAGTCATGCACATTCATTTCCAGAACCCGCAAGCGAAGGAGGGTCAGGCCACTGGCTGTGCCTATGCGCCTGCATCCCAGCACGCATCACGGGTAGGAGGAAAATGCAGACGGCAAAGGCTTCCAAGGCTCAGGATTTTTACCTTTTCACATCTTCTCTCTAATTCACTTAATGTCATGAAGAAATCAGATACGCTGCTTCCTCAGTGCCTCGTGAGTCAGGAAGCACGCCTGCCAAAACTGTAGCTTCTGTCACTGTTATCAGCAGAGCACAGCACATTATGGATTCCATGCATTTTTAACTCTCCAGTGTCTTTCAATGTAAAGCAGATACATCAGATCTTCACATTTTTAACTCTCCAGTGTCTTTCAATGTAAAGCAGATACATCAGATCTTCACATACAATGGAAAATTACATGACAGCTTTGATCATCTCCAAGACCAGGCCCTTAAAGCCTAATTTTACAATCATGTAGGGAAAGACACTCAAAACTTGTTCATGGTGCACTCCAGAATCACAGTATTGACACTGCTTTTAGTTTTTAATTTTCTTTTGTTTTCCACATTTATGGAACATCTACAGACATATGAAAGACCAGATATATTTTTACTGATAGTGATTTAAAAAAAAGGGTCATTTTCAGACCTAAAAGATTATTTGAAGGAGGTGTCTTCTCAGGCTTCACGTTTGAAAGGAAAAAGAAAAAAGTCTGCTGGCCTTGTGAGGCCCTTGGTGATGAAGCTGTGTCAGTCTGTCACAAACCTTTCCCCACCTTCCGCTGAAAGCTTCCCATGCAACATGGAATGAGGAGCAACACCACAGTTAAAAAAAACCCCACAATTCCTTCACGTCACATCAGGCTGTGGGTTTTATATTAACTTCTGCAGATGCTACCCCATCTCTCTCAATAATCCAGCTCTGGTCTCTATGGATGACAGCTCCCACCCTGCCTGAGAGCTCCCAGAATCACTGGGGCAATCTCAGTCTTTTGCCCTTCAGTGCAAAAGGTTGCAAAGAAACCATTTTTGTGTTTGTTGTACATAACCACAAAGTGTCATTCCACTGTCTCTATCATGCTATTTCTGGACAGCAGCACAAAAGACCTTTGCTTTGAGTTGGAAATCCAGATGCAATAATTCATTATAAATTAAAATGCTAATAATTTGTTATCATTTATCTAGATCTAAAATGGGTTCCTGGAACTCCAGACATCATTTTAATATTGCCAGCACTGGGGAGAGCAGAAGCTTCAAGCTCCAGGAGACAGGCTCCAGTTTAGTTGCAATCAAAAAGCTAGCTAAGATCAAAGTGTGAAAATATCAGATACTGGTACTACATTCAAAGACTCATGGGCTACCGCAGTACCACTGTCACTGCTGAGCTCTCACAGATGAACTGTTTCTCTATCATTTGAGAAACCTGAGATCCTTCGATGAGACCCTGCAAGAGTGGCTCTCTAACACCTGATGGAGAAGGCTCCATTAGGTTAAGGATGTGAACTCTGGTATTATGACAATTTAGGAGGACAGAGTCCTACACAGGAACATCCACAGGACACCTGATAGAAGAGGAGCATTCCCTTACCAAGCAGACAATGGAAGAAAGAAGGTGAAAGGCTTTTGTGCAAGACTTTTATTATTACCACTACCACCTGGGTGTTCTGCCTACTCGAAATCTCTATAATCTCTCAGGTGTGGTGAAACACTGAGTAATGTTGGACATAAAATTGGTTAGCCTCAATGATCTTAGTAACTCGCAGCATTTCCTGAGTAGTTGAAAACCGTCGACAGGCTGCTGCTCTCTCCTCCCCAGGCTATTTTCTCAGTGACAGTAGATACATCCAACTCTACTGCGGTAGCACCCCTTCAATTGCTGCTGGAACAAACCATCGATTATGATTTTATAAAGCCAGAGAGGCTGGTTGTTATATTAGGTAATCATGAGACTGTTACCCAACTATGCAAGGAAAGCGAAGCCTCAGGCTGTTACAGTGGCTAACAAACCTGTCATTAATTACTGAGGAAAAGCTTTCTGCCTTTTAAATAATGTATACAGCTGGATCTACAGAAGCAAAAGATTAAACATAATTAAAAAGGAAGCTTTAAATTCCAAGGGGCAGCCTGACTTCTGGACTCGGCCAGCACCAGAAGAGCACAGATAAGGACCAAAGCTAATGAGGATCCTGCCCTGGGGCTGGCACACAGCACCTCCAACACTCAACAGGGACTGGTAGTCTCTTTATGAAATAATTTCAGATGAAGATAAAGACCTGCTAATCTCATAAACTTGCACATTGGATGCCTTGCTTAAGCACTTTATCACTATGACTGGCCTGTCTTAGAGCTTCTTTGTCTTAGTCTTTGAGGTTTAGTGAAGGGTAATGTAATCTTCCAACAGGGTTACTGCCCTCCTAGGTTTCAATTTAATTGGGCTGTGCAGGAGTTCAAGTACTACGTACAGTTAGAAAAATCTTTGGGTGAATTCAATCCATATGCAGTCCCCTAATATGCAAAGCAGCATGCTAATGCACCCCAAACCCATTTGCATTCTTCTTTCACAAAGAGCAGCTTTTGTTATAATGTATTTTAAAATTAAGTGTAGCAAAATATTAATCTCATCATTACGCTTCATTACAGGAGTCCTCACTGTATCTCCTGTTATGCCTGAAAATAGATCAGTATTGCCCCAGTTTTCGGAGCTCAAAAGCTTAATGAGACAACTCTTTTTTTCAGTCTGGTGATTCAGGTATCAGGCATCAAGTTCTCAGACTAAGTCCCTTCAAAACACTTGGATATTTTGGATTTCCAGTGTTCTAAAGATCTGTCCTTCTAGAACACCTAGAAAAATCTGCACATACGTGTATTTTTACATGTACACATACACACACACAGTATGTCCAGTTATTGTAATAGGACACATCTATGCTAATCCCCAGCCTATGCAGTCCCATCACGTGGGCACCCCCGTCAGTGAAAAAGACTGCATCCATCTATGCTGGGGCTCTAGGATTTTTATTTATTTATTTTTAAATGCTACTTCAAAGCTCTGGCTCAAAAGTAAGAGGACTTCTACTTCAGTGTAGGTTTAGGTCATTTTGGATATATCCAATATCTTTTTTACATACAGAAATTGTTACAGCAAGAGCACTGCTACCTCAGTTTTTGTCTACAGCCTCTAGTCAATACCTGCATCACTTTATCTCTGCACAGAGGGACCACATCATGCAGTGTATATTTTGCTGTACAGTAACAGTGTTCCTCCTTAAAACTACTTTGTGAGTTACACTTTATTATTGCTTTTCAGCATTAAGGTTATCTGAAAATGTCACTCGACATAAGTATCCCCCCATTATAAGTATTCCCCTAACACCACAATGGTTAACCTAGATTAACCTCTACATAGTTAAATTAGCCTTTCATGTCTAATTATGCTCTGTGATGGGATACATTAGTTCCAATCTTCGCAGCCATAAGGGACCTGTAGTTTCAAGTGACCTCTATACATGGACAATAATCCAAATTAAAATAGACATGAAAACAGGATCAAGGTCTAGACATGTAGACTTTTGTACCAGTTTCCAAGGTCTGCTTAAAGGTTTGAAGCTTCTGGACACTGTTCTAGTTGGGAGCTCATGGAGAATTACCCTGTTTTAAAATTTGCAGCAAGGAAACACTCAGCAAATAACCTGTTTGTGCACAGATTAACTTTCTATTGCATGCTTGTATCCTGACAGATTCACATGCTGTCCTCAGCTACTTCAACCAGCAATACACCTACTTATTGTATTGGAGAATGTACAGAAGCATTTTAGATGAGCTAATGATCTTACTGGAATTATAAACTATTCCTGTTTAATTGCTATAGAGTAAGCAAGTTGGCTTTTGAAGCTCTGGTAATTTATTATTTTGCAGGTGATGATGTTAACATCAATTTGCTGTTCTCATTTATCTGGTCTAATTCTGCTGTAATTTGGTTGTTTGGTAATTTTGCTAAGGTGTTCAATTTGCATTTAAAACCCAGTCAATGTAAGTTAATAAAATTGTGTCATCTAAACACTAAAGAAATGTTAAATTGGTACAAAATAAACCTTTCTTCTGAAATCTGCTTTGAGCGAAGACAACTGCTTTGCATACTGGACAAAGCTGCTCAGACTGAAAAGTCCATGGAACCGAGGAGAAGAGCTACATGAAATTGAGTCTTAAATCATTGCTGTGCACATTTCTTCATGTGAAAAGTTAAACATATTAAAACCATGTATGCCAGAGTTACTGCTTTTCCCACAGCTGCCCTTCACTGCATTCCTCCTAAGGCCACATTTCACTTGTGCAACTGGGCATGAGCAGAATAAAATGGATAGATGTGCTAGAAATACTCAGCCAAAAATCAAGATATCTTGTGTTCTTAATGCTCAGCATCACCAGCCCAAAATTGGCTGAACTTTACACAGCACTTCCAGCAACTTCTCTCTAACAAGCTGTAGACTCTAAGGGCATGTCAGGTAGAGGAAGACAGTATCAGTGCCAGATGATCTTCAGCACAACAGCAGAAATTAACTCTTGGCTCCAGCAAAGAGCCGATGCCTGAAGTTCTTTTCTCTGGCTGTCATCAAGAGTGACATCCGGGAAAATGTGACTTTTGCCACTGGCTTCACTAAGATAAGGCCATTGCCCTTTAGACAGGAGTCATTCTGAACCTCTAGTGAACCCTGATGAGAGCATTTGTTCAGGCAGGTCAGCGATTTCCCCCACTTCACACATTGCTTAAGCTGAACTGGCCCTGTGGTAACTACCCTGCAGTGCTGCCCGTCAACAACAAATACATTTAACAGTTGTCATCATATTATGCAATCTGTATTTCATCCAAGTACTTTTGGCCCTTGTAATGTATTTTGATGCTTTTTAGCACAATGTACCTTCTGTAGTCAACTCCTCACTTTCTACCTCAACATTCAATTGTCATATACAGTAACAGGGCATTTGATTACCAGTTCCACCTCCTGAATAATGCAGAGTGGCACAGCAGCATTGCTTTCGCAAGTCATCCCCTTTCAGCAGGGAAGTCACTGTATTTACACATCCCACCATTCATTCAGTCTTCTCTCTATTGCATGCTGTCTTCTCCCACGCAGCTCAGAGCCCCTTCCCCACTCTATAGTTATACGAGAGTTCAAAACCCCTCTTGCATTGGATGGTCACCTGGCTAAGGAAAACAGAGGTGCCCATGATGCTATGGAAGGCTGTTACCTGCCCTATAATGGCACAATCCAACAGAAAGTTACAGCCAGGATAGAAAGCAGAGCATGCCTGAGTAACCTTGGGCTGTCATGTTGACTCACATCAAGGGGCACCTTCCCCCAGGCAGCCCTCCAGGCTTCTTCCTGCTCACTTCAGCTCAGGGATGAAAATGCAAAGTGACAAACCTTTGCCCTGTGGTGTCTTCCCCAGAGGGTTGGCATTTCCCATACAGATTATCATATAGTTCTACCACGGACTTCAAAGAAATGAGAAACTGCACAAAGCTCAATCTTCTCTCCAGCTCCAGTTCAATGGCAAGTCTCATACTCTGGCAGGTTCTCAGCCCATGCAAAGCAACCTGATCCTGTAGGATGGGAAAGGTTTGAAAATCCATGAAGTTGTACCAGTTTTCACCAGCGGAGGATCCAGACCACTGTACTTAATGAGAGTTGGCTAAGGATCAAAGCACTACTAATATTTAGTGTCTGTAAAGAGCTAAAACTAATAAAACATTCAAAACAGGCAGGAAAAAAATACCCAAAAGGAGAAGAGATGTAATTATGTGCTATAATTTCCTAAAGTACTTTCAGCACACACATTTCAGTGTATGACTTTTATTATTAATGACTTAAATGCATAAGTAACAAAGGACTGTGCTACCATTTGCAGTTCATAATTATGCCACATTTGTCGGCCACCACTGATTCACTAATACTAATTTTGTTTAACATACACTGTGTGCAGAACTACAATAAATCTTGTGATATAAAGCAATAACAACTCCCAACCTTATCTCTGTGATTTCTCTCATCTTACCCACAATACAGTTCATCTTTTTCATATTCTCTGTACACTGTTTTAGAATTTAATAGCAATAAATGCATGTTTGTATTGCATAAACCATGAATTATAGCGGAATTGTATTTGCTGAAAGGTCAGTACTGAGAGCATCTCACTGAACACGGTATATCAGCTGGGAATCAAAGGTCTAGAAAGCATATAATGTATTACCAGTGGAGTCAGAATACAATCTAATTTGGCATTCTTTTCAAATATACACTGCCATGGAAATATTTTACTTGTCAGAGCCTTTCTCCATTTGACACAGATATCTTCTTTAATGTTATATTGGTATGCTCTAAGATAAATTTTTCCAATTTTTCCTCTTAGCCCTACAACCAGACCTTTACTGCTGTATATCTGAATAATTGGGCCAGATTTTAAATTAATTTTCACAATGGTCTACCATATTATTACACTACAGGTCTTCGATGTTGAAATCAATATTCAAAACTCACTCATGTTCTTCAAGAAGTTTCTGTGCTTCTGTAACGAGAGTGTACACAGATTGTATTATTCAAAGCTCCTAGAGCAGCCCCATGAATATTATATTATTATTCTAAAATTAACTTTTATGTGCAAGACAGTTAAGCAAAGAATATATAGAGTTTAGTCCAGATATAGTAACCTCTTCAGAACTTGTTTTGGAGACACCCAAAACATCTTGGGGGGGAAAAAAAAAAATAACAATTATTTACAAAATCCGTGGCTTACAGAAAGCTTTAACAAATATTCTTAGCAGAGCATTGAAACCCAGTGCTTAATCTTTGCAAGAAATTAGCATTGCTTACTGACGTTTTTTAATAAACTGAGGACTAAAAATAATGCAGAAACTGTGAACCGCAACCTCCATTTCTGTGCAAATGTTATGGGTACAGTGCTTGATTCTGATCTGACTAGCCTTATTGCTCACCTATGGAAGACAAGATTGGTCTTGGCCAGTTCTGTGGCTGCAAAACTTTATCCATTGGTTTCCCAAAAAAAAAAAAAAAAAAAAAAAAAAAAAAAAAAAATCACCAAAATATCAAACATTCAACACCAAAACATCTTCCTGAACTAGTGGACAAATTAATTACAAGAAGTAACCATCCTCTTCAGAGCTTTGCTTTTTCCTTTCTTACCACCACTACAATTGTATCTATAAAGCAGCGTACAGCACAGGCAAGTAGGATTTAACGATCCACTTAAAACCCAGAAGTGGAAGTGTGGCTGACACTTAATCTACCGCTTATTTACTCTAACTCAAACCCAGGAAAGTGGTGTGGTAGCATTCAGCTCTGCCTTTGTTCACAGTAATATCATAAGCATGTGCTTAACTTGAATCACGTCATTGCTCTCATCCTGGATTTAATTGCTGCCTGACTGCAGATACTTTCCAGACTAATGTCTTTATGTCAGTTGTTAAGATTTATATGCACAGATTCAATGGACCAACTCCAGACTTCTCTCTCAATAATGCCAGTGGAGGGAAACGGTCACCAGAGACATCTGCGCACTAGAAGGACTCTTCCTATCCCTCTGACAGCCACACACCCTGACTATCACACTTCAACTACCCTGTCAAGCTCTTTCTTGTGCAAGCAGTCCCTTCCCATGTAAGCAGCAGCCTGGGGAAGAACAACAGTTCTGTCCTGCAATCGGTGCTGGAAAACCAGGCACACTCAAAAAGCTTCATTGCACACACCAAGATAAAGGTCAAACAAGCTCATATTACTCAGCCCAAGCAGTATCTGTTCTTCTGATTGTGTATTTATCTCTTGCTCTGAATATATTATCTTATTCCTTTTATGAAATAAGAAGCATAGAGCAAATGAGGGCTTATCTCATACCTAAAAGATCTGGGTGGCAATCAGCTTTTTGTTCGAGATATCTAGCTGCCATAGCCTTTCAGAAAAAAAAAGAGTGATGAGAGATAAAACCTAGTTACGTGAGTGATCTCTCTGATGCCTGAAGTCCAGCCTTAACCATCTTCATCTGTTTACCAAGAAAGAGCAACAATTATCTGTCCTTACTGAAGATGCAGTGTTTGATCTGCGCTGCAGAGGCACAAAAGCATATTTAGATTGTATCACACAGGCAGTACAAAGCTTAACATGAAAAGTACTTTCCACCAAAATCACTGCCGCTGTTAGCTATCCTTTACGAGATACCAGAGATGTGCCCTGTGTTGTAGAAAACATAGAATATAATTTAGCTTGCACATCAGGGCGCATATAAACTCAAATTAAGAAAGTGGATCACATCCTGCATTGATTTCCAGCCACACTGGGTGTTGTGGTTTAACTCAGCCAGCAGCTAAAACAACCATACACTGTTCAGTCACTCCCCTCCAACAGTGGGATGGGGGAGAGAATCAAAAAGAAAAACAAAAAGTAAAATTCACAAGTTGAGATAAAGTCAGTTTAATAGGAGAGAAAAAAGTTGATGATGATAGTAACAACGGAGACTATACAAAACAAGGGATGCACAGCACAACTGCTCACCACCCAAAGGCAACGCTCAGCTGGGTCCCAAAGTGTGCTGCCTCCCAGCTAAGCTCTCCAATTATATATGGAGCATCATGTCATATGGGATGGAATATCCCCTTGGTCAGCTTGGGTCAGCTGCCCTGGTCATGCCGCCTCCCAGGTACTTGTGTACCCCCAGCCTTCTGGTTGGCAGGACAGTACAAGAAACTGCTTGGCAACAGCTAAGCCATCAGTGTGTTATCAACATTATTCTTGTCTTAAATTCCAAATACAGCACTACACAAGCAGCTAGGAAGAAAATTAACTCTACCCTGATGGAATCAGGACACTGATTACCATTAACTGTATTATAACTGGAGTCAAGCTGAACTGAATGCAGATTCACACTGCTGACTGCTACATTATATGGACTGTGAAGGTAAAGGGAACAGCTCAGCATGCCTTGATATCTCTATTTCTTTGAATTTCACAACAACAAAGTGTTTTTTCTTTAATATCCTAAATAGCAAACAACAATTTGTTGGAGCCCATAAGATCTATTTTATTTCAGTACCATGTCGCTCAGATCTATTTACCCAAAATGACTGTTAACTATACCCTTTTCTAAAGTATAAAACAGTCAACTGTAGTCACATACCAAAAGAATAGGGAGTAATAATCCTCCCTCAATTTTGGTCTGTGCAGGCTGGACACTCAGTTCCTTTTGTTTCCTGTAACATTTCCCTTGTAAATCAAATAGTTCTTTCCTATGTAGCTTAGATTTCTGTGGATCTAAAAAACAAACAAAAGAATTCAAGCCTTGGGAAATAATTTCCAGATTTATTGAATACACATTTCTCTCTGCACAAAAATAATTAAAACAGTCAAGTATTATTCAAAGTACACAAGAAATGTTTTAAAAAGATTATATGCAAGGCATT
This sequence comes from Porphyrio hochstetteri, assembly GCA_020800305.1. Classification (NCBI taxonomy): domain Eukaryota; kingdom Metazoa; phylum Chordata; class Aves; order Gruiformes; family Rallidae; genus Porphyrio; species Porphyrio hochstetteri. Next base: position 8,724,722 of record CM036916.1, on the reverse strand, counting down.
AATTCTCTTATAACTTCATTTGAATCTGCTTCCTTATATGCTCAGATTTTTTCAGCTACATAATTACATTCTTAATTCTTAGCAAAAACTGTATCTGCAGTTATCCATTAAGTAATTTTCAATTTTTAAATGGCAATTTAGGAAGAAAGATGAAAGCCTTTGTCCTTTGCAAGACCAGAAGGGACTAGACTGCATACTTGGGTATTTGACTTCTGGCACAACATTTATGCAATCATACTGCTTCAACTAATGAAACACATGACATTACATTGCCATGCGACTTCCACTTGATATAATGTAGCATGACATCAATGGCAAAATTTCCAATTTTCCCAATAATGCTATAAACTGATTATGCAGTAGAACCAATCTGAAACATTTGCCAAACCCCTCCATGAAATACAGGAATTCAGGTTTATGCTTAAGCATTTCACTATAATCTCTGAAGTGCAAACAAATAGAAATTTAGATCAGTCCTTTTAGAACAGGGAAAGAAAAATCTGGTTTGGACACACAGGAACTTTTTATATTTTCAGAAAGAGAACCTAGAAGAAACTAGACCCTGCAGAGACACAGCTATTGTCAGCTGCACTTCTGAACATAATTCAAAGTTGAAAAAACAGCAATTGTCCCTTCTTGGACCAGTAACCTCTTCTGCTACTCCTGTTATTGTGTATATTTCCATATGTCACCAAGGAACCACCCTCACTCCTGGAGTCACTGGGACAAACCTCCTGTGTCACTAGCTGAGCCACCATGCGGGAAACAAAGAGAAAGTCCTCACTCCACTCCTAGCAAGAGAGGTGTTGGAATCAGAAAACTATGACCAAGATGCAAGCCTTTTTCCTTCATAGGGATAAAGGGTCCAGAGTGGTACAAATGCCTGTATCCAGTGTCTTGTTCAGCTGTCACACTTTTGACCCTGGAGACCCTTAGTTCAGTCCCCAGTACATGTTGACTGCCCAGGAATAGGTGGCTGCACCGTGTTACATGTGGATTTTCATTGCAAGACCTGTCATCCTGGCACTGTTCACAAACCACCGATGCTGTTCTATCCTGATGACTGCTTCATTGCTGTGACTCTGATGATGAATGAGCACTAAACATGCCACAAAATTAATTCAACCCTATGGCGGAGTATCATGAGAAGCTGTTACAAAAATAGACTCATTCTTGTTACAGCTTTAAGACTGATAGGTAAATCTCATTCACAAAAGGAAACTGTAATGACATGAACATAAATGTTAATGTGAGGTTCAAATGCAATTTTAAATATTTATCTTACAGAGGTAAACAGCCACAGTGAATATCTGAAGAGTAAACACACATTAAATCAATTCAAGTGCTTGCAAACTAATCTACTCTCAAATACATTTACTTAAAGGCAAAGAGTCTACATTGCCAAGAAGGTAGACAATCATTGATGTCAAGACACTTGAAAAGCTTCAGCCTTTTGTAAGCAGCCATCTTCAACAGGTCAGCTCTCTGCCCAGCAATCTGGTTTCCTGGACCCTCTCATCACTAATTCTCAGGACATTTTTTTGTCTTTTAAGTTGGGATTGAACATTTTTACCAAGAGTGCACAGAGGTGTCAAAAAAACCAACCAAACAAACAAAACAACAAAGAATGCTCCAAACTTCTCCCTTAAAAAGCCAGAATGTGGACCCACATTTGTACACCATTTTTGTTTTCATCATCAAAATCCTGGACTAGAACCCAGTTGCAGCAGTTGATCTAAAACCCAGGAAATTCCCACGGGCTAAGGAAACACTGTTTGGAAATGTTGGTTTTGACTGATTTTTTTTGATGGCAAATAGCCAAATGTTTCACAACTTATAGCTCTGGAAACATGTACTTTTTGCCTTAGGTTTTTCTGAGCTGTAGTTCTGGCATGCAGGCGAAATACAGTAGAAAGTTTCATAAAGTGTGGTGGTCTTCTGAATTAGCAAGACTGGCAAATGTGGGGATAGGTCACCAGTGAAGACAATGAGATGTTCTGAAACCTCTACTTCATTTTTCTAAGCAAGCATGCAATGATATCTTTAAAATGTAATAGGAATTGCTGGGCACAGAAGTGGGCCATATGGGACTCCATTACCTTCATAAAATAATGCTTATATTTTGCATACAGTAAAACCAATGAGGTTAAAAGATGTACCAAGAAAAAAAAAAAAAAGAGCAGCTAGGGCTTTTCAGACCACTCCCTCCATATTATCCATAATACAGCTTATGTGTCACTACTTAAGACAGAATAGGAAGGTGAAGCCTTAATACCTGTCTAATTTAAGTTAATATTTTGGACCTCTTTTTAGCACAAACACATTTTAAACTTTCAGTATCTTTCAAGACATTGTCAGTATCTCTCTCCTTGCACATTGTCAGAGCTAGACACTGCCTACAAAAGAATAATTATGATGTTCAAAGAAGACCAGTTAGAGCTCTTTGTAGTCCTACAGTATGAGGAGGAAGAGCTGGAAACAAAGATATCTAATTTTCATCTGCATAATCTAATTATACAACAATTCCTAGGTTAAATAAGTCTTGTATAAACATAATGCACTCTTATTTGTAGGGAATTCCCTTGGTTTAGTTAAGCAATTGCTTTTCTAATTCTTGAGGTATCATTAAAACCTTCCTAATTTGAACAGAAACAGATGTGTATCGTAATACCATTGTCAAATGTAACCCTTGATACTACAGTAAATAAATGAGGGAAAAAATTCTATTTTCCTCATGTGCTGCTTAATTACTTGTTATGAAGAGGAAATAACTGCTAATGACAAAATTAAAGGTTTCAAGATGTAATTTTATTAGGCTATGAGCATATCAGCACATAACTTGGCACACAGCAACATTTGTCAAGGTGATTTCCCATCCACAGGGGGCATAACGTATTTTTAAAAGGAAAAGAATCTAAAACCCTAGTATATTATTTGATCTTGGTCACTTCATAAAACAGCAGGAGATTCCTCAGCTATAATAGTAAATGATGCCCGGATATGGAGACCATTGGCAGTTTGAACTCAAGATGAAGGCAGTTAATGGACCAACATCAGATGTTCTTAGATGATGAAGATGCTTATTTTACAGGATGTTATTATGCTAATAGATTGTAAGAGAGCTTGCAGGTACCTGGCTTTAATGTGTTTACCCCTGAAGACCATCCAAAACCCGCTTCGTAGGCAATACTTATGAATTATTACAGACCTAAAAAACAATTACTGTGTTATCATCTGTTTCAACTTTCAGGTTCATTACAGTAAATGTACATACAGTAAAAACAGTGAGCAATCTAGTAGAAAATAGATCACTTACAAAGAGAGAATACGATAATGAAAGAATGATTAGATAAAATTAGGTAAAATTAAAGTCAGATAAATTAAACAAACAGATGCTTCCACCCCAAAAACAAAAAAAGGTCTTTTAGTCTAGAAACCATTTTCATAAGCATGGGGCTGAACAACAGCCACTGGAGTTCATAGCGAATTCAGCAAGTCATTTTTTCCCTGTGACCAGCCAATGTCAACAGTCAGCTGCTCAGTACCTTCGAGCCACCAGCAATGCCACCTCCCCTTTCTCCTTCCCATCTGTTTTTCTTGCATATGAGAAAAGGAAAACAGAGTAAGATATACAGATCAGCCCTGGTTGGCAGGCATCTCTGGAGAAACCAATCCAAATCAAAGCCTCTTAGCATCTGTTTACCAGGTCCCTTGGGGCAGTGAATCTCACTTGAAAATACCTGCCTGAGGACACGTAGCCTTCACGCTGTGACAAGGCCTGGGTCTCCTTAGACAGACATATGCTTCCCATTCGCCTGCCACATTACTCTTAAATTAAGAGGTACAGGTCTTGTCAGGCGCTGAGATGTGGTACATATCAGAGTTAGCAGGTAGTTGCACTGGTTGCAGACGGTGTCATTTTAACCACAGGTTTTTCTAAGACAAGTCCAAGGGTACCTTACAGCAGCCTGCTGCAGCAAGAACTGAGCCCAAAAGGCAGTGCTTGGCAATAGATGCAGGTCTTGATATAGCATCACTAGGCGCAATTTATGGCTATAATTTTTAAATTAAAGTAATACAAAGCACTGAACTGAAAAAAGCTCAAAGAGGCCAAACTTCCTGCTGATATAATTTCTTCAACTTCAGTGGAACCAGAACAGAAGTGAATCTGGCTCATTATTTCCTATTCTTCTGAAGACGTACAGATGATAGTATCTGTTATATCATTATCAGAGCATGGAAGGAGCTCTGCTATAGTGACCACTACCGCAGCATGCTGGGGAAAAAGATAAATGCTATTTCTTGCTTCCAGACGGGGAGATTGTATCTGCTCTCACATAAGCTAGTATTTCGTATAAGCCCTTACACTACACCATGATATGTGACATATTCTGGCTAAGCATGAGGCAAGCCAAGGCTGCAGTCTTCTGCCAAAGCAAATGAAAGATTTTAAATACTGTTCTCAGGCAAAAGTAAAGAAACATAAGACTTAGTCCAAATCTCACTGCAGATGTGGGAAATCTTGCTGCTAGTGTTGGGTTTCTCATAGTTCAGGCTTACCCAGGTATTTGATGACAATCTCAAACATTCCTTTTTTTTAATTCTAATTTCAAAACTGTAGCCTGTTTTTCCTCTGCTAGGGTTAGGATTTAACAGACTTTGATCTTGGTTTGCTGATATTTACTAAGCTGGATGCCAGGATTTCTAAAAGGAAATGAACTTGTCCTGTTAGGTCTTTTTCTGCACATGTGTTCCCGATACCTGCCCCACAAACTGAGAGTCACAATTAAAGAAGCATTTCCTATGCAATGGGACACTCAAAAGGTTTTGAAAGCACATTACTCTGCGCTCTTATCTTTGGAATGATTTTTTTTTCCTTTCACTTATGCAAACATTGCCACAGAGGGTTAACCTGTGAACAAACACTGTAGTCAGCCAGGCTCAATGTCCTTCTAGCAGTTAGTCCTTTTACTTTCCAGCAGTAGCAACCCAAGAGATTTCATTAGTCTCATTCTACTCTAGTCAAACATTCCCACTGAGGAACAGCAACTAATTAAGCACATGAAGATTAATGAAAAATATAAGAAGAAAAGATACTGCAGTTGTTAAATTTAAAATAGCTCCTGTGCCACTATTTAAAAAGTTATATATCAAATTTCATTACAGCCTCATTTGAAGAAATGTTAAGAATTAATATTAACAGCAAATCTTCATTACTTAGATAGTCACTAGCAGCTTCAAGGCCAAATACCAGCAGTGTGATACCTTCATTTATTTGTATGGAAAATAAAAACCAGTGGCAATGCTGGACCAGAAAGATGAAAGTATCTCTCAAGACATTCCCTGAGAAAACAGGCACTGTTAGATCACTGAGAGTCAGATTTCACAGGTAGGTCATGTCCTGCCATCTGCTAATAGTATCACAGAGTATTATCAATTGAGACAGCAGGCACAGTTGCCTGATGAGACCGTACATAGCTATATAGCCACATTAGAAGAATTAGCCAGGACACGTCAATTTGGTAACCTTACTGTAATGAAATGATAGATGACCAACTGGTGGGAAAGGCCATAGCTTCCTAGGTGCATGCAGAATTACCTTCCGAATCAAAGCTGACACTAAGTAAGACAGGAACATCTCTCCTCAGGTGGAAAAAGCCTTCAAGGAAGCCTAGGCTCCTGAAATAAATGTATAAACGTAAGCTCAGGAGAAACAGAGCTGCAAAGAAAATCTTTGTGTTGAAGGAATCTCAACGTGTCCCGAAATGGTTCTTCCTATAGCTTTTTGACAGCCAAAGCAACATCCTCTTGCTAAAAGTGGCTTAAAAGAGTAAAGGAGATTTGCTTATGATTAAATGCACCACTGCCCAACAACTAAAGGCATTTACATAAATAAGTTGTCATTACTGGTGCTCTCCTGTTTTACAGATAAGTCCAATGTATATTTCCAAGTGTATGCATCCACAGATTTATAACATTTTTGCTAGGGACAAGGTGCTACCCAAACATTGCAGTTCATTTATTCAACTCATCTGCTTCTCAATTACCTCATGCTGCATTTTCATTGGAAAACTAAAAGCCAGCATGTTTAAAATGTTCTATTAAATACTGGCCTTCAAATTCCAGCTTCCTTGAAGCCAAAAGAAGCTAGGGATTTGGGATTAGGACATTGTTTTGCCATGGGATCCAACATGCAGCTATGGATTCCATCACATGTTGCTTCAGCCTTTACCAGAATTTGACCTCTAGTGAAGCCACACATCAGCAAAAAATCTGTTACACGTTATCCCCACCAAATGTATTCATATCCCCATGAATTGAGCTGCAATTTCTTTTCTCCCACCTTTGGAATATGCTACAACTGATACATGAATGGCTTGTTTCGTGCTTCATATCCCAGCCCGAATCTGCTTGCATTAGAAAACATATTTTCTCACCATTATGAAGGGGCAATATCTGACCCTAATTCTCTTGAGAGGCCCCCAGCTGCCTTAGAATGCGTAGCAAGAAAGAAGTACCATAGACACTGCTGTCATGGAATATTCAGAGGCTGCTCCTAAGACATTTTTGTGGCAAGCCCATAAAAATGCCTGTGATGTTTCTGCTTAAATGGGTAAGAAAAAAGAATGCTTCCTACATGAGCTGGAAATATGAAGGGGTAATTAAATCAGCTCTCATTCCTGAAACAACACAGTAATGGTTTCTCTCTCCCTCAAATACACAAGATTCAAGCTGGGCTGACCTGATTACTGAGCCCAGGATGACAAAAGAAATGACCCAATGGAAGAAGAAATCTCCTGAACAGAAAAAGCTGATACACTGTAGACTCCTCAGGAAACCTGTGTGATAGGTGCCACAACCCCCCAAGTCATGCCTGATCATGGCACACATCCTCTGAAACCTGTTTGTTGCCAACAGTTTTCTTTAGGAGCCAACTCACTGCTGGGTACTCAGAGAGGGCCTGCATTCAGGGCTGCAGGCCCTGCGCATTCAGCCACAAGAAACTTCAGCTCAGAGTTAGTCTAGAAGAAGAAAATGGCCATACACATGGCCAAATGTAGATTTCTATTTTATTTTTTAAGTGACAGAAGGAATACCAGACTCCTAAATCCATTTATCACACCCATGAGGAACACTGAGATACCCTGGTGTTCATTAAACACAGTTCTCCATACTGAGCTTTGCCTCTGCTCAGGAGAATGACAGTAAAAATAGCAGTCTACCTATTTTGAAACATACTTTACTCTGAGCTCACGGGGGTCAGCAGCAAACCTGTCCCTTCAGGAAACCTTATTTTGCTTCTAAGGAGCTTGAATTGTTACTGGTGAAACACTGGAAGGTCTGTTTCCTTCTAATAAGCCAGCCGTACAGGAGACTCACCTGGCATTACAGAACTTCAGCTGGCCTTGTTGTTCTTAGATTCTGTAGGACTAACACTGTTTACACTTGTTGCAACCAAAGTCAGGGCAGACCAAGCCCAAAATCAACAAAAAGATGTCAGTCTTCAAGAACCACTTCCCAGGCTAAAAGTTTAAGTATACACCTGTTAAATCTGTGATGTGCATTAGCAGAGAAAGTCTATTTTATCAGGTCATGTCATATGTTTAGGGAGGTTTTTATTTTCTTCCACCAGATTAGACCCAGAACATAACCATACAAATAACAGACACTCAAAGGGACTTTGCTCCTTGTGCTGTGAAAGACATTAAAACACCAGTGACAGCAGCATCGGCAGGTTCTTGAAGAGATGCATACTTTTCTTAAACATTTAATTTCAACCCTCTAAGTGTTAGGCTTGTCCCTCCAGCTCACTTTCATACACAAAAATATCTAAAGAGAGATGTCCATAAAATTTCTTGAAGGAACTTCCTGGACAATGTTACGCAGAAGATCAAATAGACTCTTCAGCCTTGGAATACAGCAAATACGGCATTTCTTGCTATATGGTAAAAGAAAAACACAACAGAAAAAAACCCCAAGCACACAAAAAAAATCCCAAACCCACCACACACACACAACCACCCACCTTTCTCTTTTTTCCAGTTACACAAGCATCTTTATGCCTGGAGGTTTTTTTTAAACTCTACCTTGTTCAGGTTCAGCCCCTCTGCCCACACTGATACAACCGTGCTGCTCACCGATGCTGTTGCTTGTGTACAGCCCTGTGTTACTTTCTTATGGAGGAGAAAAATTACCATGAGGGTACAGCAACAAATCTGTGACTGTGTATTGTGTGTGCTGGTTATCAAGGTATCTTTATTATCGCTAAGCAGTTAAATATTGACCATGAAGTTGAGCAAGAGCACAAATGCTTTATCTAAATTACCTGTGATCAACTGGTTTGGGGAAGTTGCTGAAGATAAAGTAGTCTACAGGGCTTACATGAAATCAGCCCACATACAAACTCATCTGCTGTGGAGCTATCAGCAAAACTCTCCAAGACAGATTGCAGCCTTATGGCCCAGGACTTATGTGCTTTGTAACTGGTCTATTGAAACACACGTCCAGATACATTACCGAGGAACGCTACCAATGTGCCGTTATTTACACTGAAAAAGGGCTCTATCTGCCTCTCCTCTAAAATCATGAGAAAGAACAAAGACGACAGGAGTGGACACGAGATCCTGAAATAATGCCACACAGCAGAAATTCAGCTTTACTCTGGAGAAATACAGGGCAGTGCAAATTCCTGCCAGTCCTAGTTACCTGCCTTAAGGACATTGCATGAGCCCAGCAGGTATCCATACCAGGAGATTGCCAGGCACCAGATAAACCAGGGAGGGGATTGCACCATCACCATTTAGTAGTAGAGTTAAAACCTACATAAATTGATTATATTTTTCCTAATCTGAATTTCTTCTACCCATGTCAGCACACCCCTCATACATATACATCAAGGCCAGAGCAGCCAACGAGAAAAAGAAAGAAGTGAAGAGGAAAAGAAAGAAGCAGTGAAGAGCTTGGAGGGGGCTTCATCTACCCGTAAAGTAGAGGTCATAACCAGCCTTCAGTGATGCCATCAGCAATGCACTGAAACTCCTCATGCAGCCTGTCCCCAGCTGCTAGCACAGAGCCAGGGATGGATGGGAGGAAGACATGGCACAACACTACATCACATCCAAGGGTGAGCAGCACACAGGGAGAAAGCATCTACAAGCATCTCACTTCTGACCTGTGCAGTCAGGATCTAGTTTACTCGTTTGCCTGATTTGCAGATGTGAGATTTAAAAGACAGAGTGGATCTGCTTTCCATAGGCATGCTGAGCTGTGCTGAAAGGTCAGACCCCTCCCAGCAGCATCCCTGGAGGAATGGCCACTAGGCTGGATGGACCACTGTGCCGCTCCAGCCTCGCAGCTCCCATGAAAATGACAGAGGGAAGCAGAGCGCTCCAGTTACCATGGCATCCCCCACAGCAGTGCTCCAAACCTTACATTAATGATTTTGGAGTCTGATGTTTATATGCTTAGTTTAAAAGTGTAATGATTAGGAGCTGACAGGGTTACACCAGAGTAAAAGAGAAGCATTTTGCCTCGAGGCTTTCTTTAGAAATTAGACATATCACTTTTAAATATCTAGCATTTTAGTGTACCTTTGAGATGTTTCTGCTCTGGTAAGGCATCTCAAAAGCACAGGAAGATGAAGATCCAAATCTTCAACATTTTGATGATAGGTGGAAACAGGGAGGTTGGTGTCCCAAGGAAATGGTTTGGGGATAGTGTATGGAATAACTATGTAATTCAAGCTTTCTAATAAGACTGTCATAATAACAGCTCTTAAATCTCCATGCCATTTGGTTGATAAAGTAGTAGTATCCCTGGGCAGAATGAGGACAACAGCAAACATTCTTTAAATTAAAGGGAAAGCAAGCTGAGCAAGATGTGACCCAAATAGCTGACTGGCAGTGTACAGGCAGCATTTCTTGTCCAAGCCTCAGGGAATTTGCCAGGCACTGTTCAAACATGCACTGCTGCTCCAGCAGTATGCAGAGGCCCTGGAATGAGAGGCACAACGTTCATGGTTGCAACTTCATGGACTTTTTGCTCAGGACCTCTTGTTGTAACCGAGCCAGACAGACAAAACAAGGACCAAGCAGAAGCAGCTAAAAAATGCAGTTACAGCTGATGTTGCTTAAATGTCTAATTGTCACCATTATGGCTTCAACTTATTTTTGAAAGTAAGTTTCCCATAATTATTTCAAGGTTTTGGCCTAATTCCAACACAGACTTTAATGGGACTCATTCTGACAAGATATAGGATACTGTCCCAATAGAATCTCATTTGGATATGGGCCACCTGCAATTACCAATGAGCAGAGCTGTGCAAGATTAAAAGCACAGGCAGTATAACTTCTACCTTGTGTCCCAGGCTCTGTGGATTTGTTACTCATCCAGCCTGTCCATCTGGGGAGCAAACAGCATGTACTCCTTGATGAGAAACTCTGGCCAACCGACCAGCTGTGAAAAAAATAGATTACTCTTGTCATTTTTTTCTCCTAGGTAATTTGCAGGGAGTAAAAATATAATTTCTTTGAAGGTTTGCAGTTAAAAGAAGATCCAAGGGATGGGTCTTATTTATATTTAAAGTCGACCACACTTATTTGCTAAATCCAATTTTGGAGATATATCGCTGATAGAACAGTTTGCCCTGTCATTTGGGACACAGGAAAAGTGAATTTCTATTATTCAGAGTACTGTCAAAGCCACAATGGCTGTTAAAGGAAAGAGTTCCTTATAAATGCACTACTGCACTATATGAGAGAAAGAGACATTATTAGAAAGGTATTAAGAAAATGATGGGAAAAAAAAAAATAATCAGATGTTCCTGCTGCACCCAGGAAAGTGACCAGACTGATCTTTTCTTATTCAAAAGGATTTTGTGCAAAATTCCATGGTGGGTCTGCAATTTTAAGTTATGAACAGGTGCCAGTGACCTAGAACTGCTCTTAAAAGGCAGATTGCAAGTAACAGACTAAATGGCATTATAATAGGAAAATTATACTTTTTGGCTTATATTCAGTTGCAGTCGTGGGTCTATCAGACAGCAGCTCAGACATCACGCTCACTAACAGGTTTACTGTTGAGCTCAAGAAGCAGAGGTCTTTGCTGTAGCCTCTAAGACTTTCTCTAGAAAATATCACAAGAGGCTGCCAGAAAAGCAACCTTTCCTGCAACAGAGAGAACACAAGCAGGTGCTGATATCACTGTAGGTTTGAAAAGTATACAAGGGATTTTGGCACTGTGCTTTTTAGACCTTGTATCTGTTAAGACACGACTAGTTAGATATGCATGTAAGGTCTTAAAATTTCCTCCTAACTACCAAGTGATTTTAAGAAGTTATTGGTAATTAGCAGGACTTACTACCCAGCAGCTGTCCTAAACTCTACCAGCCAGTTATGTACAGATTTAGGTCTATCAGTGGAAGAATCACCCTTTCAGGGACACTGGTTCTGTGCACGTAAATCATGTCATACACTTGAGAGCAGTGAATATAGTACAACCCCAAACTACATCATGAGAAGTAAAATGCTTTTATATCATCCTGTCATTCCCCACCACCTGCCACAGTTCTAAAATTAAAAAAAAAAAAAGTAGTATATCCTATTGCTTTTTTTATACCTAAAGGAGTATAAAAATTGCAGAAAAGCATTCTGAGAGAGAGAGAGAGAGAGAAAAAAAAGGAGAGAGATTGGAAAAAATACCATTCCCCTTTATGATTCCCCTATTATCTCTGCTCCACATGGTATAAATAGCCTTCCTTTCCATGTGTACTGCACTTCCAATCCTAGGTAATGGAAAGAGATGGATCTCAGTAATTAGGAAGAGAGAGAAGCCACAACAGGAGTATCAGCGCTTGCTGTGTGTAATGCAGCAATCGCTAACCTGACCTGACTGGCAGAGGTCATGCAGAAGGTATGACTCCTGGGCTGTCTGATGCCTCTGACTTTAAGCACCAAACTCCCCTAGATAACCGAGAGCTAGTCAGAACAGCATCTTCAATGTTAAAAGGAGAGTGAACAGATGTGCTTCCCTGATTGAGAAAAATCTCTGATAACAGCTGAGCTGTCAAAAGGAGATGATGGCAGGGAACCTGTGCTACAAGCAACTGTACAGACTACTTACTCCTATGATGTCAAAGATGGAGTATCTCAGGGGACAGCACTTATCCAGCATATGCAGTACCAAAACATCGACACGTGCTTCTGTAGACATGACCTCAAGAAATTAAACTGCTTCCCATTCTTGTATTCAGAATTACCTTTGATCTAAGGAAATAGGAGAAACATGCCAAAAAGCATTTCTTATCTTGCCTTTAACATTTGTCTCTTTTAATTTATCATAAAGAAAACCAACACAATTCCTGGTGGCTTGTGAGTACAGAGTGAAGTCAGATAGACCAGTTCACCTTTTAAACCTCAGCCAGACTTGATTCAAGTAAACTTTCAGCAGAGATACCAATGAAAAACACCTACAAACAACATAGTAGAAGTTAGTGGTAAAAATCCTACCATTTTCAAATACTTTTCACCCCAAACAGTTCTCCCATTCTTCTAGTTTTCCATAGATGCATAAAAGCAGGATGGATACACCCAAAGATATGTGTTTCAGTAGGCAAATCCAACACTTGGTCATTCCTCAACCGAAGAGTCCTTTCACAGTGCCCATGGGAAAAGAGGAGTTCCACAAAGAAGAACAAATCCTAAGGCTTTGTACAATAAACACAACCTCAGCTTCAAAATGCACTTATACATACCAGTCATCCTAGGACCAGTCTTATGTTGGATTAAATTTAAAAATGCCTACAGATACTCAGTCATCCTCCACTTGGGAAAATTCAATAGCATTTTCTGAGAAAAAAAACAACTATATAATTTTACCACCTTGAAGTCAATATGATCAAAATGCATGCTTTTCAGTTACATATAAGGAGTCACCCCAATGGAAGTCAGTCCAAATAAGTGTTTATGGCAATTAAAAACAAAAAGAGAGAACAAGACGACAATGTTTGTCAATGAACATAAATTTTTCTATTCTGAAGCACCAAATTTTACAAGTCTGGCCATCTAGAGAAGTATATACATACACAGAGGGATAAGTGAATATCTGAAATATATATATACATGCATGTATGAAATATATATCTTTCCTACCTGATATTTCAAGTGTATTCTAATCAATGATTTATCTTAAGTAGAAGATAAAATATTTTCCATTCATGATATAGACAGCTGTGGGGATCATTATAAAATACTGACTTGATATAACCTCTGGGTTCTTTTGACTGCATTGAAATCTATCCAGTAGCGACTATCTCTACCACAAAGAGGGTCTGACACTGGATTAGGAGCTATTTAAGCCTGAAAAATTAGTCTTTATCAGGTCTGTGCACAGGAGTAAGTGTCACATAATGAAGGCAACAGGATTCAACTGCGCAGGACTCTGTTTTAAGTAAAATGGACAGAAGGCAACATGCCCAAAACCTACAGCGCTCTGCTACTACATGAGATAGGAGATATTTAGCCACATATTCTGCTGGCATACGGCCACTGACTTGGAGTCAAAGCCATCATAGCAGCACAAAATCTGCTAACAATTAACCATATTGATACACAGAGAAATATGTTGACATGAATACACACACACAAGCTTATTCCTCACACAGCTTCCAGATTACTTGTCTTGTGGGTACAAAAAGATACATGCTCATTTTTTATACAGTACATTTGAAGTTTGAGCTACAAAAAGATGCCTGCATGTGAGCGTATGGGTACATTTCCTCTGAGTGGAGAGGTATGTCAGGAGAATATGATTTCACAGCCAGATCTGTAGCAACCACCCTGGAGATAACCCCAGAGGCAGATCCACAGCCAGCTGTTCGGAGTTCACAAAGAATTCAGGCAATAAGCCAGAGCCAAGCCCAGATGCTGCTATTGGGAACTTTCCAAAGCTTTACATCTGGATCCCACTTCTGCCAAATGCCCCATCTGCCTATGAGGTGATAAATTCCACCTCTCAGAGGACAAGTAGCAAGAGAACACAGCAGGGAAAAGGAGGGCCAACAGCACCAAATCGATAAGAGGGACAGTTAAAACTTGGTTGGAATTTTAAAAAGTATGTTCTCAGTATTTTCCTGTCCCACATTTCTACACCAGTCTTCCACAAAGGGCCAAGTACTGCTTCATCATGACCTTCATATTCAGGACATTCAGGAGATTCAGGAGGCCTAAAGCAACAAGGCATGTGCAAAGTAAGCAAGGGTATTACAAACAGTTTGTGGGGGTTTTTTCCCCCCAAGATAAAGAGAAGGCTCAGGTGAGTCCAAGGAGCATACAGAAATTAGTCCTACATGGAAGCATCAGTACATGATGCTGCCAAGGGACAGGACTTTCTTTGAGAAAGGTTGTAGTTTTTAGAAAGAAAGGTTGTTCAGCAGAAAGAATGAATCCCCCTAAAGCTGGAATTGTTTATATTCATGAACAGCAGGACAACACATCAGATTTTTGCAGTGGAAGACAGTATCATCACAGCAGGAAAAGAAGAATTCAGTTCATGAGAAGTCACAGAGGACTGTAGCCTGTATCTGAAAACGCACAGCGAGGAGAGATTTACAAAAAAATAATAGTAATACTGTGGAAACAGTTTAACATGCTTAAAGTTTCTATTGCACCCCTTTCTGTCACTTTCTCCTTCAAAACTGGCAGCAGCTCAGTTCCCTCTGAATTTCACAAAATCATCAGCTCCTCTCACAGTGAATTGCAGAAAAGTCAGCTTGGGTTGGGATCCTAAGTGAAAAGAACTTTTCTGAAGAAATCTATAACATTATATAACTCAAAGCCTTTGTAGCATCACTATTGTTAACCGCAACGGTTTGTACAACCACCCTAGAAAAACACAATTATTTTTCAATGAGGTTAAGCATTTGAGGAAAGCTTACATGGCATCTAAACTTAAAAAGGAATTAAGGGCCAAAGTAGAAAACTACAGAGCTGTAGCACAGGCAAAGATCTTAGAGTCGGTGATAAGGCAAAGAACAGAAGACTACTCGGACAGGCTTGCACAGTGAAAGATCCAAGAGGATTTCTAAAGGGGAGGTCATGGTCAGCAAAGCTTTTGTGAACACAACAATACAAAGCTGTTGGGACTGAAGCTAAAAATCAAGGTAGCTGACTCCATGAATGCTTTTTATACCGTATTATATAACACTAGTATAGAGAGATGAGTAGGTATGGTGATGATGGCACAATTCAGACAGGAAAATGAGCTCAGGACTACATCTAAGGTCAGCAGTTAGGAATAGATGGGTACAATTTGGAAAGAAGTGCCTTGTGCTGCAATATGGCTTTGTGCAGGGCCCAATTAATAAAAAGGACATAGCAGCAGCAACGCTCTGGAGGCTGCAACTATGTTTACTTCCCCTCTGTACATTCATAGGTGGCTGAAGCATTTAGCAATCCTGTAAAGACAGACACAAAAGCAGCTGGATATTTAAAGAAAAAAAATTGGCAAGCCTGTGACATACCCAACGATAATTTAACATTAAATATCATGGGGAACATAGTACTGCTTACAGGCTAATCACATTAATAACCCTTTGTGCAAGGTACCATGTAAATAGGAGAAATATCATCCCCTGCTCTAAAGGCCTTATAACTGTGAGACAAAATAGAAAATACATGACACAGTGGGACTGACATTTCAAGAAGATAAAAGCCAAATAGCTAACATACTAAATAGACCACAGTGAGAATGATCCAGAGAACAAAGGTAAACAAAAACTGAAAACCAAACAAGGGGCTGGCAGCTAGAAGTTATGGAAGTAACCAAGGCTGAGATCTAAACACAACTGCAAACAAGCAGCCAAGGAAATCTTCTCAGAAAGTTCCTGTAGAAAAGGCAGAAAAGGGTCCTAAAGGCAGGAGCTAAAACAAGAAAAGGAAATGTAAATACAGGTAGATATATATGCACTTGTGCATATTGACATATATAAACAGATGGAAAGAATTAGACATTCCTGGAGACTGCATCAGAGCTGTGAGCTCACAGAGGCTGTGGGTAGGGCAGTGATGAGCCATTCTACATGTGATCCTTTTGCTGATTCCTGTGAGGCTGAACACAAACTGCCGCACAGGGTGCTGTGTGGAACCACTCACCTCAGCCTTGCTCCATGCAGGCACAGGCTGAATGCTGTGGCCCATCCACAGTTGATGGCATCTCCCCCACCCTTCCACCAGCCCTCCCTCCTTTTCTCCACATACACATATTTGTCTTTGCTGCCAACAAATAAATATGATCTAGTGGAGAGAAATAACCAGTTCTCCGCCATGGTACCTGCAGGAAACACAAACACCAAGTATCTCAGGTAAAAACATCATCATCTTTGTTAAAAAAAAAAAAATAAAATCAAATGTTCTTTAAAAACAGGACATGAACCAATCCACAACTACAAGGTTAAGATATACTAATTTTAATAAAACTGAAGCTCTGAACAGAAATATGAATAACATTACCCCTGTGGGATCAGTTCTGGTTTCTCTCCCAAAAAAAAAAAAAGAAAAAAAGAATTAAGAGAAGTGTTCCTCACTTATTGGGAATTTGGGGATTTCTGTAGTTTTGGGTTTTTTTAATCATTTGTAATACCTCAAGAAGGGCAGACACAGAGGGACTGGTGGCACACCCAGTACCACCAATTGTGTCTTTAATCTAAATTACCCACTAGCAGCATGCTGCAATGCTCCTTAACTTTGTCCAGTGTTCATTAAGATAGCAAGGTGCAGAGCACAGCACCAGCCTCAGTTCTGGCAGGGAGGGTTTGGCTCAAACACACTGGACGTCTACACACTTATGCAGCTTGACCTTTCGAACAGAACTGCCACCTCTCCCTAGGGAAGGATTAGAAAGATCCAATGAGCGACCTACAGAAACAAGATGGGCTTGAGCTTTGCAGCCAGATTCAGGGCACAAGGCACATAGCTCATGGCAGAAATGAGGTGTGTGTCCCTGCCCGACATTCACCTCCATTACAAGAGGAATGAAAGGAAGTAGTGAGTATGAAGGAGTCCCTGGTGACAGTAAATGAAATGGAATAAAAAAGTGTTCATGTGACTTTTGCTATTGTGATGTTAGATGAAGTTTCAGATTCCCAAGTGCACATCTTGATGTAATCCTGCTGAAGTCATGGCACCCCCGACAAACCTGCCAGTGTCATGTTAAAGCCAAAGGGAATAAAATTTAGTCTTTTAGAACCACTTTCTACAACATGCAAGCTATTCAAATTCTCTTCAATCTACTCCTGGCACACTTCAGCTTTCTCTCACATGGTAGCTTTCTTACAGTTTGTTAGGACTTGGAGCTATATTTAGAAAGGGACCTAAATTCCTCACAGAAGAAACCATGGCTGGATCATCCAGTTTCCAGGATGAGGAGAAGCAGTCAGGAATGCAATTCAGAGCTGGCAGCCTGCTAGGTGGGAAACTATATGCCAGCCCATAAAGCAGCACTGATGGAGCTGATGTGACTTAATCCCACTCCTCCTGAGGGATTAGGCACCTCACTCACGGTTGCCAGAAGCATTTATGACACCTTCAGTTTCACGGCCATGAACCTACACCAGAATTTTGATACCTAAATTGTCCTTTTCAGATGGGAGCAGGGATCAGCCTTAAATCACTGTGCAGGTGGTTGCTACAGACACTGTCTCCACTAAATACACAAGCTGGGATGATTAAAGGAATAGGAGATTGATGTCCCAAGAATTTCCACTGCTGCAGCAGTGGATCAGAATCTGCCACACCTTAATGATTACCTGGCATTTCTCCAATATTTTTGACTAATACTCTGACTAATTCAGCTTTACAATGCAGTGATCTAAGAGAGTAGGAACAGCACTAGACTTTCAGCATAGAATCATGGCTTTTTACTATTTAATACAGCTAGATTCCCTCAAGTCCTTCTGGTTTGGGGGACTACTATAGAAGATTTTTGGCCCTAATAGTTGTTCTAGTGTTGAAATCCAAAGACTTACATACATTAAAAAAATAAATCAATAAAATTAAAGTCCTTCAGAAGGCAGCAACAACACAGCATATTGCCAAAAAAAAAGCAGATCTGCTTACTGCCATGGCTGGAATGCATTTCTGCAAAGGACTGAGCACCACTTTGATTTAACAGAAGAGCGATGCTGCATTCCCGTTTATCAGCCAGTGCAAGATTAATGCCTTCTGATGTGAGACTACAGCACACCAGAGAGAACTGACTGACAGGAGCATTAACTAATGTTTGTAACATGATGGTTTTACAATCAGTACCCTCGTATCTTTTTAACCAAGGGCTCCCATAAAGCAGTAGGCAACACCACGTGTCAATTTATTTAGCTTCCAAATCCTAAATTCAGAACTGAGCTGTTCAGGCACACATCTGTGTGTATGTGCACATAGGACATATAGATTGTACATAGAAGACGAGCACTTATAATTACTGCTATGGAGTTGTACAAACTGAGAGGAATTATTGCCTTTTAATGGAAAGGCACAGTACTGGGGAACTAGGGGTTTACCAAATTTTCCTGAGATTATCTGAGAACACTGGTTTATTTGTGTCATTTTCTAACAGAGCACATTAAGTTGATACAAAATCCTACCCCTTTACCAACCAGTAGGCATCTCAATTTACAGTAAACTCAAATATGGCTTACAAGCAGGAAGCCAAAATTCCAGCTTTGATTTGTCCTTTACTGTAAAACTGAAATTGAGACATTTTTAGGTTAGAGATGAAAGAAAACAATGTGCTTGTAGACTCAGGCTCAATCCTAAGCAAAAGTAAAATAAAGAACAACAAAATTAATATTCTGAAGCCTGTGAACTCTACAGAGACGAAGACTTATCATTTATCCATTGCTGGTTTGAAAATTTAAGACACGTGCCCAGCTTCAGCAAGACTAACATCAAAACTATTTCTACTTTTCCTCATCACCAATGCAGATTAATTCATTAAGAACTAAGCAAAGACCATCAATCTAACTTTCAGGTAATCAATAGAGTCCTATAAGTTCAAACTGACCCATCTCTATTTTCACTGGAAAACAATTAGTGGGTTAAGTGTTATTAGAGCATATTGGACCGATTCCGATAGAGATGTAATGAATGGAATTAAACTGATTTAATTAACACCTGCACACTGAAAGACATACAGAACAGGCTCAGACAGAAATCTACCAGACGTGTGATCCCAACCTGAATCTCATCTTCAAGCCGCTCTCTGGGAAAAGACAATTCTGATCCCTTGGTTCCCATCTCTGTCCAGTTACTTTGCTCTGCAGCTCCCCCTTGATCTGGGCAGCCTGGGAGACTCCCCAGAGACCAGACTGTGAAGAAGGGCCCCTCTGCAGTGCTCTCACCTCCAACAGGACAGAGGTGGCAGGGAATTAATACAGAAATACACACAGTCAGATTAGTCTCTCAAGACAGAATGCAACCTTGCTACAGTTTGGCCTACTGGCTGCTGTCCAGGTTCTGTGGAGTACACTTCATGTTTGAAGAATTGTTATTATTCTTTTTCTTAAATCCTTCACCCTCTTTACGGGTTCATAATAGAAATAAGCAGGCATCACTAAAATCTGGCGTAATCTTATTTCACAACTAACATTACAGCAACCTGAACCTGCAGTAAGAGCTGCAGAACCCAAGACAAGCCATGCAAATAGTCCAACAGAAATTGCAGGAGGAAGAAAAGATCTTAAGCCATCGAGCCTATGTCCTTGCTCAGGTGACACTGCTTCAGTCCTATACATTTAAGGTTTCATCTCCCCATCTATAAAGATTTTTTCAGGTATATTCTCTGTGCCACAGCCAGATGATTTTATTTTCAAGTTAATTTTTCATTGACATCCAGTTGTCTTTTTGTTTGTTCGTACATTAATAATAAAGCAGGTTAAAAAAAACTAAAGAAGGTTCATTTGACAGCAATGCATTCATTCTTTTTAAACTCAAAATACTGACACAGCTGAAGCAGCTACCTCGTATCTCCAGGTTCCAGCAGACTAATGGAAGGACTAATAACCAGCCCACAAATCATTTCTATGCCTGTGAACACGTTAAATAGAGGGTGTTTTAGTTCTGTGCAAAAGAATCTTTGTATTATCATCCTGTTTCTCCTTAAGACCTTTCTGCTGCTGCTTTTATGTTTCACTTTTGGGTGGGGAGAAAAAATTAACAGATTTCTGTTCATCTTTTTCTCTATAGCCACAGTTCAGGAGTGGCAATAGAGCAGATAACGCATTTGACCTTGGGGGAGTGGTGTGGGCCTCTGGGCACCATGCTCTTGTGCTCTCTTCCTATCTTTAGGACCCTGCAAGTGATGGACAGAGGATTATGAGGAGATGAAAAGATTCCTTTTAAGTTTCCGTTAAAATTAACTGATCAGACTCTGTCATCTGTAGGGTCTTGCTCTTCCTCTTCTTGCACTCTCCCTGCTGTGGGAATGAAACTCTGCAAAGAGAACAAAAGTGCCACTCAATTCATCTGAAAGTTCTCTGAAATGGCAAGCTGTTAATGTACATACCAAAGATCATCTCCCATTGTGCTTGTCAACCAGTTTGCCAATCATTTAAGCTAACATTATCTTTTTGCTTTATCTTAAAAGGCTGCGAGTTGCCATGACAAGTCTGGGAAAAAAAAATCTTAAATGCTTCTTCAACTGGAGGAAGATAATTGATGACATGTTAAACTTGGGTCTATAAAGGCTAAGTACCAATTCCTGTCTTTCTCGTGACAGCGAGGCATGGACACTTGGGAAAAGAGCTCTGCAGAATTCAGACAAAACCTGGCTAGAAAAGAACAGCAAAGTCTTCAGAAGTTTGCATCAGGAATACTCTCATCAACAAACAATACCTGCAGCCCTGCTGCGGTAGAAGACAAACCTAAGGGCAACATTTCCAAATAACTCTTTTTGATGGGTAGGACAAAAAAAAAAAAAAATCAAATAATGCATCCACTGCAGAAACAAGTTATACAAGAAGGACAGACAGTATAAAAAAGCAGCAGATAAATATTATGAGTCAAGACTGTCAATGTTTTGTGTGAGGGTTGCTATCTTTAGGTGAAGCTCTTAAAATGATGGAGTCCTGATTTGCATTAGGGCACACAGACAAGACTCTATACACCATTGGCCATAATAGTTAAAGTGTTGGCATTGGAAATCTTTTGGTGACTCAAGGAGAAGCTTATGATGGACAAGTCCTTTCAGGGTGGAACAATAAGTGATATTTTCTGCAGGAAAGGGGCAGGAGGTAGAGGAACAAGAGAAAAAAAACCACAGCTGATGAGCTAGATATCTCTGTGGAAAATAAATTTATTGCTACAATTTTTTAATCTCACCAATCGCCATTAGAAATGCATGCTTCCCATGCAAAGGTGCAATCCAGCATAAATCTGGTGAAGACTATGCTCAGATCAATATTCATTTAGATTGTAAAAAGGTGTCATGACCTAGAAAGCTCTAAAATTACAACTGCTGTGAACAGAGGAATGTCCATTTGCAGACTCTTAGATTACGTTATCTAGTACCTGATAGCAAAGATGTTTATAAGAGCAATCTACAATGTTTGGGGACTTCTGCTATTTTTATATTATATTTGGCAGATGAGCTACAGTACTTGAATATGTGCATGCACACTGTTCATGCAAAACGTGTTCAAGCCGAGGGAATTTTTGGACACTGAAAATTCTTTCTCTTCTTTTTTCATACCCGTATACACTACCTGGAAATGCACAGGACCATGGCTTTGAAAGTGCTGGGATTCCTTTGTAGCTAAGGCAGAAAATTTCTACTCAGTTACTAGCTCTTTAGGGAATACCTTCCTTTAAATTATCTCTTCTTCCTTTCATCAAGATCATTAATTGCATGTGTATTTGCAGTGCTATCTGCGACAGGTGTTGTCACATCTTTGCCCAACTCATTTGATTAATTGCCTCCAAAGCATGCCTCTGGCTAGGGGGCATGCCACCTTTTACTACAATCCCTGCCAGTCACCAGCAATTTATTTGTCACATGTACATACACAGCCCTAGCTAAGAACAGCAAGGATCTATGGTACCATGCCCATCTCATTCAATTAATTGCTTCAGTGGCAAGCCCCTGGCCAGGACAAATTTGGATAACTGTAGTGTTGAGTGACCCATGCAAACATCATCCACATATATACTAAATCCATTTACTGGATTTACCACTCACCCATTTTCTGTCACCATACACCCCAGTCCTTGCCACTCATTTGAAGGTTAAATATCACATGTACAAGCTTGGCTCCAGCTGCTGATCCTGGACTCTGTCTGCCCTTTGCCCCATGTTCTGGGGCTAGAATATGCTTGGCGAGATATGGGTCTTCCTAGACCTGAATAGATTTCATTAGGTGGAAAGTATCAGCATTAAGCAGCTAGATAGTATTAGAAACACCATGTCAAATTTGTATTTTGTGGAACTTACATTCCTTGTTGTTTCAGAATACCCAGATAGATGCATTGTTCAGTGGGTACACAGTCACCAAGAACTGACCCTTGCACACCATACAGAGAATACAGAAGTCAGGATGGGGAGCTCCAGAAGCCCCAGCTCAATAAATGGCATGTGTCGCTCAGGCCAATAAAAGTATTAAGTCAGAGTATACATGCCCATGGTGTCTGATACAAAAGATTGACACTATAACTGCAGTTGTGAGCAATGCCTATGTACCTGTGTATGAGGATATGGAGAGAATGTACTGCTACAAGTTCACAATACAGAAAACAATGGATGGGATGCCTTCAGCAGAGTCCCAACTTCACAAAACCAGAGAGCTGCAACCGTCATTAACCACACCAGGACTCCATCTTAATCTGGAACACTTAACTGGTTGTACAAAGTCAGAGTTGCAACTGGCACACATCACTTTAATTTCTTCATAATAATGATTAATTAAACTCTCCCTCCCTCAAAAGTTACCCAGTAATGAAAAAACATCAAGAGGACAGGATTATAAATGTGTCTGATAAACAATTCAGCCTGAGTGCCAGTGATTATGAGTTTATAACACATTACTTAACTTCAATCTGTACATTAGCATCAGTCAGACCCATCTTAAGTATTAGGGCAAGTAATTTATGGAGCAGGAAGTAACATTTGCGAAAAGAAACAATACTGAGAAAATCCTGTTGGTCTGGCATGGGTGAGTTGGTGCTGTAACACAGAGGGACCTGCTGCACGAGCCCTTCATACGTGATAGTTACACTCTGCATCTCCTCAGTCACAGAAGCACACATGCTATCCACAATCTGAATCAGGTAGAAGCTACACAGCAAGCAGTTATCCTCCAGGTTCACAAAAAGAAAACCACACACAAAAGCTCAGATATACCCTGGCCATTCTTCATTTAAGTCACCCACAGCACCATATGTGCACAGCAGATTTATACACCAGTTAAGCAACTGCTCTTCATTCTGGATGCAGGACCACGCTCAAACTAACTACTGCAGTACAGCTGTATGCATTGGGAATGATACTGTGATTTCTCTGGATATCAGCCACATTTATGGAGCCTTATTTATAGATCTACCAAAGGTTTCTGATACAGTTGGCCGCACATTTTTGTTACAGCAATCTAAGCATGACACAGATTTTACTGTAGCTTTGTTTAGCAGCAATATAATTGGTCACTGCGTATTATGGGGAAGCCGGCGTTGCGACAGCTCTGCTGTATCTGTGCTGCAAGG
The DNA here is from genome assembly GCA_020800305.1 of Porphyrio hochstetteri. Taxonomy (NCBI): domain Eukaryota; kingdom Metazoa; phylum Chordata; class Aves; order Gruiformes; family Rallidae; genus Porphyrio; species Porphyrio hochstetteri. Next base: position 8,700,984 of record CM036916.1, on the reverse strand, counting down.
ATGTTCTACCCCCCCAGGTAGTTGGCCTAGTATCTTTCCCAAGCAGGGCATATTCACTTGCCACAACCTTCATGATGCCCCTGCAAAAGTTTGTGATAAACACTGTCACTCATATTTTTTAATAGAGCCTGACCTCAGCTTGCAGCCTGGGCAGACAGAGGGACAACACCACAACAGCAAGAATACCCTCTCTACCTCTGTGATTTGGAGCTACATCAGTACTCAGAGGCCCCCAGTATAATCTTCAGATTCTCCCCAAATGCCCCAAGATTGCCGATTATTTAGTTTTGCTGTCTCCCTAACCCTCATCCTAGCAGATATCTAATTCTAGGACTGGCAGATGGATGTGCAAACTCCCATACAAACTTCAGTAAGCAACCTTACTTCGGGTGACAGCAGTCTGTGTTAATACATATGTTGCATTTTAAAAAGTACATATACAAAATGAAAGCGTTCGTTCCATCAGAAGATGCATTTCCTGCTCTACTTACTGTGCTTCTCATCTACCTCCAAAAGCAGAGTACTACACAAGAGAATCTCCTTAACAGAAAAACTGCATAGTATAACACGAGTTCCTAGATAACATAGCAGTTCATGTCTCAGAAGGCTTGCAAGCTGCATGCAGAGGGGAGAAGCCGTGGCAAGACCATTACAGCTACATCTGGAAAAGGAAAGAAGTCACCATTGCCGGGCACCATAAGACACCAGAGGTCTTAGTAAAGGGCATGGCTTGAACCAACTACTCAGCCAGGGAATGGAAGGGAAGAAAAGGAGCAAACCGGAATGGTTCTGGCAGGCTCTTTACCCACAGGGCACAGCAGGCAAGAGCAGCCCTTTATTTTCCTCAGTGCTCAGCTCAACATTTGAAAAATGATCGTAATCAGCTCTCTCGTTTCAGGGCCTATCTGATCACCTAGCAGAGCTAACGAAGAATTTGCTATCCTCCCAATTGAGCAGATGTACTTGAGTTATTAAGATTCCTTTACCTACAACCCTGAAGCATCAGAGATCAGCTGTAATATGTAGGGTGCAGTGAAGAATTTTCTTCCTCAGGCACCCACATGTTCCTGGGTGCTGCAGGCACAGGTGGGAGGCTTACTCCTCTTTCTCTGCCTGTAACACACATCTGCTTTTTCCAAAGGCTAAACTTTTCAGTCTAACTAAAACCACTGGGCTGAAAGTACAGACACGTCAGTGAAAGGTAATGATGTCTGTAAGTAGAGAATTTACTCAATATTTAAGATGATACAGTGCCCTTATATCACCTTTAACCCTATGATGACAATATCTTAATAAGCATGCATAGCAGATTAAACTTGAAGTTCAGCAAGAAATACCGTGGTATCTCTAAATTGAGCAGTTAACTCAATTTTTCCTGCAGAATATAAAATAACTTTTACTTTAAATGCTGTATAGCACTCAAAGATTAGTCTCAGATCACCTTCCCTCAAAATTCCTTTGCAGCAGTGATGAATTGCAAAACTGTTCCTCCACAACGCCAAGAATACAGGGAGGAGACCTCTCTTATCCCAACAGATCCTGGAATCCATAGCACAGTTCCTTGATGGAACTGTAGACACAGCAATTTGTGTTAGTGTTGTAACACATGTGGCCAGAAGCTCTTATAAACTTACATGTTTTCCCCCCTCCATGAAAACAGCTTTCAAATTATTCCATACCCTCAAAGAAAGCTGCTGCATTTTCCACTCTACAGTATGTTTTGTTTCCATTCCAGTTCATCTAGGATGATATTTCCATCCCTTATATAAAACAGTGGAGCTGATCTCCCTTTTACATTCCAATTAAAGATACTGGAATGGATTCCCTGTACACTTACACACAAAATGGCTTAGGTCCCATTCCAAATTATATGTACTTAATGAAATGGGATCCAAAAAATGGATAGAACTTGAGATCACACATTTATATTAATTTTAATGTTCTCAAGATTAGTCAGAATTTTAAGTAAATCATTCATTTACTTGGATCCCTGTTTCACATTAGAGAGTATGGCTGTACTGAGATTTTAAATCAATTTTTGAGTCCTTTTCTACCGAGGATTAAGCTTGATGATTAAAGGGACTTTATGTTAATTTCAATAAAATTTTGCTTCTCTTTTCATTTACTGTTTTATCAATCAGTAAGAGAATTTTGTAGACTTTCAGAGCTCAGCTCTTGAGGTCTAACAACAGCTTCTCAGTAGGCTGTTTTTTCACCCTTTCACACTGACTATGATAGAGGACTTTAGCAACGATCTCTCTCCCCTTTGACACTAACCTGCTGGAAGGCCCCTAATGTCCTCTTCCCACCCCACTGTTCTCACTAAATATATTTTGACAAAAGATCAGGAAGGTGAATGACCATCACATCACTGTGGTGCTGTGGGTTACCCTCATGGCTGCTAAAGAGAACAAATACAAATCACGGTCAACAAGCAAAAGCCAAGAATAACTCGCAGGCAGCACTGCTGGTGCCTTTAGAAAGCTTTTCACATGATAATGAAAGTCCTAGATACTGATAGACAACATAGGAGAACAACAAATAAACTATAAATTTCAGCCCCAAGCTACAGCAATTATTATCAGAATTTGCTTTATTATAGCCCTGGTAGCCCCAGCCTAAAAAACACATATAAGAAAGGGCAATAAAAGACTCCAGGGTCATCAAACTCATTCCCTACCCTAAGGCAGCAACAACATGCCCAGCCATTCTTCTGAAGTGTTTGTCCTGCCTGTTCAATAACTCTGCCCCGCTCACTCTAGGTCTGCGCAGCCAAAAAAGACCAGTCCCTGCACCACAACAGCTAATAGCCAAGAACAAGAGAAGGGAGGCAGAATTCATTCCTCCCTTGCTAATGAGGAGAAAATACTTGAGATAAACAGCTGTACCAGCACAAGAGACAAAGGTATTCTCCTTCTAGTTAGACAGCAAGCCAAAATGCAGCCCTGCACATCAGAACTATGTACACTGTGTGCATTTAAAAGCCTCCTTCAGCAGTGTCCACCCACAAGAGTCAGGCAAGGATCTGGGCTTGGTTCATAAGGCACTGGGCCTCCAAGTCCTTTACAGCACTGGGTGCACAGCTTATCAATACACAACAGAGGCCGATGAAGCAAAATCTAAGACGACCTGAAAAGTTCTAGGGAAAGAGTAAACAACAAGGCTGATCCAGAGAGCAAAAGCTACAAAGAAGGCTTTTCACCTAGCTGGGAGAGATGAAACTAGAGTGTTGGGCATCAAAGAGTGCAAAGCAGTTTGGCCTTTGCCAAACAGAGGGATGAGCTAATAGCCTTTAAAAGCAAGAACATACATTTCTTCCTAACCCTAACTTTAATCAGGGCCAGTAACCTCCCCATGCAGTGCCCTTCCTTTTCCCATCTCTTGCTGGCTTCATCAGTTCCTCCAGGAATGGTCTCCCAGTATGCCATCCCATGTGTTCATGGGCTCAGCTGGGACGTCTGTTCCCTATTTTCATGCAATGAATCCAAACAAATCCAAGATAAGCAGTGACTGCTTTTGACAGAACAGAGGAATTTTCTCTGCATTGGGGTAATAATAATTTCCTACTTATTTTCTTGGCAATTTTCTTTGCTTAAAGATTAGATTTTGCTAACCATAAGAGAAATATTCACAAACACCCAACATTTTTTGAGGCAAAAATTAAATGAAAACCATCCTTTGAATGAAAACCGATGGATTTACAAATTAGTTTCATCACAGTAAGTTCCATTTTCACCAAGGAAACCTACCAAGGGCACAAAATATCATCCAGTTCCAAACATGATACCAGTTTTGCAGACAAAGAACTCAAGGTCAAGCTAGAGGTCAAATATCACAACTAAAGGTGAAGGTTGAAAAAATACTCTTAGCCTCGTGATCCCCTCCATAACATCTTGCTCCTGCACCACCTCATCCCTCTTTGCTCAGTACCCATATTGATTGACATCACTTACATCCTGTCCATGGTTGGTTTTAATATACCAAAACTGTTGCAAGTCTCTCCCTCGCACTTTTTAAAGTAAGTCTATCAAAGAAACAAGTCCTTCTCTCTGTAGAGCACAGAATTTTCCCCATCAGGTAGCAGGTTAGATTTAAGGCTCAACATCTAATGATTCAGGAGCCAGAAGGAGCTGTTCAGTGGCAGGAATGGAAGAATTTCCAATTTTTATTCTGAGAAGCATAGCATTTCCTTCTTCCATAAATGTTCCCAAAGAAAGTGTGCCTAGAAAAGAGATTTGAAGTCATTTTTTGAAGGGTTTTACAATCCCACTGAGCCCTATGTCTTTGGACTCATGCCAGCACTACTGAAGGATTACAGAGGATTCCAGACATTCATTCTTCATCACACACATTGCAAATTCAAACAGGAGAGGTTTACTCTTCCTGCTTCCAATGGAAATTGCCAAGCAACAGCAACACATGAAATGTTTTTGCTTATAGGACGATGACAGGCTTTATCATTGTTAATAGTTTCTTTAGCTCTACTACCTCAGTTCATAGATCTCTTAATAAAACAAATCAGTGCTCACCTTCCTTCCCAGGGTGTGGTTTTACTGGTATTTCAAACTAGAGCACCTGGACCTCAGCCTTTGGTTAGTTGCTCCCCAGACTTCACCCTAGATCATCTCAGCACTTGTTTTTCCTGACAAGAGAATCATTCCCTCCATTCCACATCTTCACTCACAGCAAATAGGCAGAAGCTGTCAAGGGTTAGCAACAGGTCAGTAGTGCTCTCCTGCTCAACAGGCTGGGAAGCTCCTCAATGGAAAGGTGCTGACAAGGTTGTTCTTTCCTCACCTTCTCAGTTCTGCTTTGCCCAAGCCCTAACATCCTTGTAGTCACCATGTTCAGAACAGAATTAGAGGACCCTCCCTTATGCCGTACAGAACACCCTGGCCTGTTTTATGTCCCAGGAAATTATCAGGCAAAAAATGACCCAGGTTTCTCCCACAGCATTACAACATCCTCTACACATGCATCAACATACCCTTAGACAATTCTTCTCCTTAAAATTAAATCTAGAGGGTGCTATGCTGATCTATTACTCATTCTTATTCTCGAATTCTCGCTCAGGCTTACTATTTTGTAAGGAAAAAAGGGTATAGAAATTGTGTTGCCTTATTCTTTAGATAAGCACTGATCAGCAGTTTGATTAACATGGTTACTGCTCGGTACAGACTCCAGAGCTCCTTTGAGGTAGGTGAGGGTGAAAGGTTTGAGGAACCCACTGGAATTAGCCTAGGTTTAAAAACTAGTTTAACATGCTGATGAGACTAATAAATGCACAGAAGCTTAGGGCTTCTTTGCAGTTGTGAATACAAAGAAGCTAGAGACCATCTTTATTATAAAAGAGATAGGAAAATCCTTTGTGTTCATCTAGGGTTTTGAGCTCAGCCCAAGCTGAAGCCAACAATATCTTTTTCATGGTACAGGGTTCTTAAGATGCCTCTGAAGCTTTTATCAGATATTTCAGCACACAGTTACTGAGCACAGGTGCCAAAATACTACAGTACTTCCATCTCTGTCTGCACTCCTTGATGGAAGAAAACAGGTTCTCTGTTCTGTGCCACTGCTGCCATCCAGAGCCAGTACGAATGGCTGTTTTTCAAAAGCCTGACTCCAGCAGTAGGATATCTGCTAGCATTTCATGCTGCAGAGTCGCTGGGTTTTAGTTGCTGCATTTGCAATGCCATCCTTTCTGCCTTTAAACAAATTGACCATTAGAGAACATCCTCTGTGAAAACAACTCAGAGAATGCTGGCACTTTGAATGTTATGCTGGAGGATGGGAAATTTGTATCTTTTGATGGAACAAAGTCATTGGTTTTACTTTGCTGTCGCTTTTTGTTAAGCATGTGTCCGGCTTCATTTACATGCCTGTCAACATCCCTTTTCCCTTGCTTAGAAACACTGAGGCCAATACCACAGAGCTCATGCTGGAAATGGAAACACAAGAATGCATCTCTATATTTTTACACTTATAGCCCCAGTGTCAGCACCAGTGGGCAGCCAATTTTAGCTATGACAGACACTTAAGGACCAGCTTTTCTGCATTTGGTGCCAAAAAGATGCAGATTTAATTTTCAAAATCAACAAAGCAGTCTTTGCCATGCACTGAGAGTTGAGGGGGTTTTTGTTCCTCTTTATAGGGATATAGAAGTGTAGAAAAGGGGAGGCATGCATCCAGCATTTTACTGCTGGATCCATTACATGAGACCTGTCCACTACAGTCTGTTCCCTTCTACTTTCTTAATTAAGACCGTTTCACAGCAAGCTCTCTTTGGCATAAAATTTTCTGCCAGCAAACGTCAGAAAGACACGGCATGTTACAGTTTTACAGGTTGGATTTAGTGCCCAAAGATGTCAGAGCTATACTTGTGACCAGAGCAGACACTGGTCTCAGCAGTCACAGAACTGCATTTGCAGCAGAGGATAGTCACCTGAAATCAAGCAAAGGAGCCCCTTTGCAGTAACATTGCACCAGGACAAGGACTTGTATAGGATTTAAACACAACAAAAAGGTCTTTCCATATATGCTATGATGCAGAAAAGAACCTGATAACATGCAAGTACTGCATCAGCCTAACCCAGGTGGTGTCATATTCAACCCACCATCTGCTGCAGTTTCACCAATACTTGCCATCACACAGGATCATCCTGCAGAGTAGGACCCCAGTTCATCTACATGAACTCTTAACAACACTGTCCTGCATCAGCATTCCTTTATTCATAAAGCAGGCAGAATTCAGCCCATAAGGACTTCAAAAAACATTAAGTATTTTTAGGCATTAGTATGGGGGCTGTTGATTCAAACTGCTGAATGCAGGAAAGGCATTCACTCACTTCCACAAAATGACTGCCTGTCTCAGTCATTTTAGACTTATTTGACAGAGTTACTGGTAGAACCAGATTTTTCTAAATTCAGCAGGGAATCTCGCTTTGTTTGCAACTTTGAAACATTGGCACCTCCCAGACAAGTTACTACTAGAAGTGCAATTCAAATTTATTTTTGTACATCTCAGTGCTAATAGTGGAAAATACATCAGGCCTATTTAACAGCAGGCAGAATTATTTTCGGTATGATTTTCAAGGGCTGTATTTTGTATTTGCACAATGATGCCCTCAAAGATAAGCATTTAGTTTAGTATTTTAAACTATATTGTACCCTGTGTCTACAGGAGAAACAGCCAGGGTGTATACCTGTGCCTTAACTCAGGGCCAACTCCCACGTCATTAAGACACACATTCCCTTTGAGAAGAAAGGTGTTGGGATGGGATTCACCAGGTGGCACTGTTACACATAATTTAACACTTTTAACAGGACAGGTATACTTTTTGATTTGGGAACTGGTTACGTGTGTGTTAGTTTTTCCAGTGAAGTTTCCATTTAGAGAGCAGGAAAAAGAGGAAAGCTCCTCCAAAGTGTAGGAAGTTCTCTTTCCTTTAATCTCTCTCACAGGAGTCAGCAGTTGAAGCAGAAGTTGGGGTGTGCAATGGAAACACTAGGAGACATGATACATTTAGACCATTTCTGTTTCAGGAACAAGATGTACATTTAAATAAATCTCACATCACTTTCAGTACAGCCAACATCTACATTAGTTTCCAAAAGGGAGTCAATTCCCAAATATTCCTGAGTGACAAAACCTTCATATCACCGATGCCCATAATATTCAGAAGCAGTTATTTAAAAAAAGAAATAAAATTGTTGAGTATCTAATACTGTTTCTTGGCTGTGAGAGCACCAGCAAACCTACTGGACTTAACACAAGAAATTTAGGGATACTACTTGAGCTCTACCCTTTTCTCCTGCCCTTGTATTTTTTCCTGAGTTAACTGCAGTCCAGGTCCAATAGATGATCAGAAAGGGTTTCCTTTCATCATTATTGCTCCTTGACTTGGGGCCCTCTATCCATAAGTATTCCTGCTGTTGGATCTCAAGAGGGATACACTGATCTGTTGATCCTCACCAAGAAAGAGTTAAGCATTAGGAGAGGCCTTCTAACAGCAAGGAAAACAAATTTTCTTCTGTTTTGGCGTACAAGTTATCAACCTACAATGGGAATTATTTAAATGTTTTTTTCTCCTGGAAACTACACAAAGAGACTGTACTTGCAAAGACATGGCTACTCCTTCCAGTTAGCATTTGCCTTTTCAACTCATGTCCATTTGTAAAGTTAAGTCTCTGGCACCATCAACACTACACACAAGCTGCCTATTTGGGAACGTACTCTCCATCACCAAGATTCCAGTGACCTTCACAGGACATGGCTGACTTCCACGCCTGTGAGTTACTCCGATAGGAAACTAATATATGCAATTTGAAGGCAGTATGAAAGCTAAAGAAACAAGCAGAGAAAACTCAGAGACCGATTTCAGATGGGCTCATAGAGACTTTTAGTATGGCAGGACATGCTGGGCTATTCTCTCAATAAAACAATACCATCTGCCTTCCCCCTTTAAAAATTAAAATTCAAATGAAAGCGTAATTCTGACTGTTTCAGCCTTTATCAAGCTCAACTGTTCAGCACAGCATTAAATAGTATGAAATAAGGACTCTTGGAGGACTGTGCATACTGCATGAAAGCATTCATTAAGTCTAAGTTATGGTTACTTCTGCTGTCAAGTCAACAATGCACAATCAGTGGTGGCTAAAATTTTAGGCTGGTACGTTAGACTAACAAATAGCTTTTTAGCCTATATAAATTCTGTTTCCTGCTAATGAGGACAAATTATATGCCACCATAGGATTAATTCCTTTCTTTGCACTAAACAAAATAACAGGAAGAAACTTCTTGCAGATAAACTTTGTAAAAAGTTGTCATGATTTTTGCTACGAGCAGCACTTCTGTCTTCAGCACACGAGCATACAAAGATGGGGCAAAGGCAATGACTAGATTTGGATTCAAACACATCCAGACCTTGAAGAGAAAGAACAAAAAGGAAATTGAAATTCACATCTATACGTGACTCTGAAAGGGCCACATGTTTGTTGTCATAAAGATAGGGAGTCACATGACAATGAGGCATCTCTGAAGCTTAGGGTGCACTGAATCCAAGTTTTATGACCAGGACCATCTAGTTAGGAGACCATCTAGTTAGAAGAGCCACACAACAGTATCACAGACCATCAGCTTTAAGTATTAGATTTTACTGAACGCTTTTTCTAGTTCACAGGCTGCTCTTTGCTGGCTTGACAAAAGTCAACTCAGTATCATTCAAATCAGCACAGCAAAACAACATCCCCATCTCATTTCCTGCTGACTGTATCATCACCACCACTTCACACCAGGCATAAAACCTTGTCTCTCCCACCAGGCCTGCCACAGCCTGCCCCTACAGTGACTCTAATAATTCTACTGATATCTGTCCAACCAACACCTTGGACTATATTCTTTATTTTCTACTTCAGCATCCCAGCAAGCTCAGAGAAATTCCCAGTGAACAGCCCACATTGCCTCTGCTGTGATGCACACAAACAACAAGCCGGGTGACAGCGTAACCTGACAGGTACCTCATGTGCTAACCAGGATTATGTCGTTCATCACAGAGGCTCTCCACCTGCCCACATCCAGCTGCTGCACCCTCTCTTCTACTCCTATTACATTTCGAGCCAGTTCCTTTGTATTTCAGTACCTACCAGAGCAGAACATTGGCCCAATACAGACATACTTAGGCATTATTACAGTGTAACAATGTGCTGTATGCAGTTATTTTCTAAGCTTGCCAGCCAGGCAATCCCACTAGCTTGCTGCCATGAATGCTAGTAGCAGTCTCTATGTTTTAGTGAAAGAACAGACTACTGGACTAGCAAAGTATCCAAAAAACCTTTAAGTAAATCAAAGCAACATGGAAAACCAGTAATAACAGATCCCAAATACAAATTAAATATATAGCATATATCTCAAGACGGCAGTGATACAGTTTTCCATTACCTAACTTTATGTTATCACTTTAATACTAGCTATGTCATTAATGTACTGTGTTTATATTGCACTCAATGCCTTCCAGGCAGGATTGCTAGTACTGAGAGCTGAATTTCCACAGATTTTTAAAGTTTATCTAGAAATTGTAAGGCACATGGTATTTAGAGCAAGAATTAGGAACACCACTGGCCACATCACTGTGGATCACACGAAGAGCATATAACTCCTCACAGAGGACAAAGCTTATGCCTGAGGGACAAAACAAGAATCACACAAACATCTTAAAGTTAATGTGCTCCCTCAGGATGACTAAAACAAACAGAAAAAAAACCCAAAATCATGTTTTTTCAGTCGAGACCATGCAACTGAATCAAGACAAAATGGCCCATTACCCCTGTAGAGCTGTACTTGTCTGGTGGGCAAAGAACCCCAGAAAGCTCTACACAAGGGCAGCAAAGCACACAAGTCAAATTGTATAGAAAAGAAAGGCTGGCTTCCCATGTAAAAGATTATAAAGCTTGCTGTAAGTCATTTAGAAGAAAAACCACAAATAAAAGTATAAACCTACCTTAACCTTGCATTGAACCAGAACAAAGGTTAAAGTTTACACAAAGCAGCCCAACAACAGCTTCAAGATTCATCCTGTGACAGTAACACTGCTGTTACTCTCCAGATTGAAAAACACCTGAAGGCATTAGGTTAATAAAGGGAGCTTAACCTCTGACCTTCAGCCTGTGTGCTCCTGGGAAACGTAGTTAAGTGACAAAGTCTATGAATCAGAGTCAGTTACAGAATGTGATTTATTTGTATGCAAGAGAAGCAAAGAATTACTTGATGCCTTGTGTTACAAAAGATTAAACCAAGTGTTTTCAGGTGAAAGGACTCAAATCTTTGGGTTATTGCCAGAGGCTAAATTTCTTCTACAAAATCAAATTAACCTCAGCCCAGGTAAGGGAGTTGAGATAGAGTTATCTTAGCAAATGGCTCCATAAACTTTGCCATGTTTATTGTTATATTTGAAAGGAAGTTCTACAGGCTGAACTGTGTAGTCTTAAATATTTCATACCAAGTCATCTAATATTTTCAAGTAAAAGATATATTTTTATCCATCTTTCCCATTTCTCCAGGAGCGAGCCTGCCAGTCACAGTTGATTCCAGATTTCCCAGTGCCTCAGAAGGATGTCATCCCCTTCATTCCAAACCAAATCCTTTCTAGCATTTCAGAAGACTAAAATAAAATCATCTACTCACAGTTTGAGCTATAATGGTTCTGAATAATTTATAGGCAGAAAGAGATGGAGATGTACAGCATATGACTGATCATATTAGCATAGTACAGCCAGATAAAATGTTTTCCAGAAGAAAGGCGGTTTAGTTGCATCTTTGTAAATTACACTCTGAAAACTGAACAAGCAATCACTTTCAAAATGTAAATATTTCTAATGAAAGCGCTCTGTGTGAGAGTAGCTTCTCCTACCTTATTGCATAAAGTAGATACTGATTATTTTTCCCACAAAAGCAGAAAAGAACTATGTGACTGTCAAAATTCCTATTTGATTAGGGGAAGGTACACTGTGTTATGGGTCTGAGAGGCATGAATTCATGTCTCACCTATCCAGCTCGCTGGTCTTTCAGAGGCAGCGATGGATGGAGCATCCTGCTGAAAGTCAGAAGACAAGTTTTGTTTCCCTGTCCCAAAGTGATCCTAGACAAGACAATTTTCCTGTGAAAATGCTATGGTCTTAACAGTATAACATTAGACTTCTATGGCTTCAAAATCAACAAGATATGAAAATTTTGCTAAGTTTAGTGAGATCACAAAATAAAAGATACCTGGTACTTGTTCTAGCATGAAAGAATTAGTGATTTGCCCAAATAATTACATATAATTACCCATTCCAGTTAACAAAACACACAAACTCTTGCAAACAAAAACCACAACACTTGTCTATCTCCCTGTCCCTTTCTAGGCTGGCATCCCCATTAGTAACAGCAATTTCCCAACATATACCTACTATAGACTGTACTAGGAGGTGAGTAGGATCAGAATGTGCTCTTCTACCACAGTTTCGTATTTAGTGAAATGGGACATTTAGAGTTTAAAAGGCTCAGCAGATGAGGCAAATCTCACCTTTTGACTCTAAAATATTCCCTGATTGTTTCATTAATGGAAAGCTTCCCACTAGGAGAGAAGGAGAAGTAGGTGTGAGTGAGGAAGAATGCATGTCCTGTACAAGTACAGAAAACTACAAGGGAAGAAGTTGATGTGAAAGAAATGAGTGAAATGGCTGAAACAAGAGAAGGAGTACACTATCATTCACATGTTGCTGCGTGCCCTCTGCTCCCTAATAGCATCAATCACGATGGTCACTGGAGTGTACATGATGGAAACAGTATCTTTAGATACTATGAGAAGCCTTTCTACCATAGTATCAGACACCTGAGAGAGGAAATAGCACAAGAGCCACTTGACCAATTCCCTGGGAAGGGTAAAAAGCACTGCCTTTAAAATTTAGTTCAAAGTGACTGCTTTTCCATTTCTTTCTTCTGAAGCTGCTTAACTGGGAAGTGACAACTTCCTCACCCTCATCCTCATCCTGAGCCCCACTTGCACTGTGAACTCTGGCAGGAAATAAAGGTGCTCAGCTCCTATTTGGGCAAGGCTGGTATGTCTTAGTAACCCCATAGAGCAGCCAAAGCAGGCTGTATCGGTGTCACATCTTAGCTGGTCCCTGCGTAGTGCACTGGCTTAATGGAAAACAGCAAGAGAAGCACTCTTGTGCCTCTGTAGTAGCAAAACACAGAAGTCAAACTTAGCAAGTCACAAGGAAAAGTAAATTCAAAATTGATATTCAACTTTTCAGAGACTTTTTACATCCAAGGAGGTCTCTTCTAATCACCTCTGATACTTCTTATTTTTCAGACATCCTAGACACTGCCATGAGGAAATGGGTAATTGATTGGGGCCTCAAGATTTAATGTATTCACTGAACCTTGGTCTACTAACAGCTCATATTCATCTCAATAAGAATTGAATCAGCAGGTCACACCATGCCACCAGGATAATTACAGACAGAATGTATAAGATTTTTAAAATCCACTATTTTTTATGTAGTTTTAGTTTATATCAAGCATGAATGACAAGGAAGGTCCAAAAGGTTATAGCAAACGCTCGGCACAATAAATGGACAGCAGAATACTATGATATTCAGACCCAATCCTGCTATCTTTAGTGAGTCAAAACACAGTTATTTTCAGTTGGAAGATTGATTTTTTCAGTTTTTTGTTTGCCCAAATAACAACTGCAAGATTTGGCCCTATTCACATCTGAACCTAGAGGCACTTCATTACAATTTATAGTGAAACTCAGAGAGCAAATACACATTTAAAAGTATTTACAAAAGCAATCACTTCTACAGTCCACAATTTCCACACTTCAATTTGGATCTTATTTCTTCACATTTTGTTATTTACTCAGTAATTTCTGTTTATCCAAGAGTGCACTGCTCAGATGTAATATCTTGCTTTCAGCAAGGCCCTGCTTCTTACCCAATTTTTCACAGCTAAGTTCACTGGAGTAGAAGAAGGTCAATAAGGGACGCTCAAAAATCTCAATATATAATGCAATTATTTTATGCATTTTTTTACTTGACAGTGTGAAGGATTGATACTACCAGAGTCAGATAGACACACTGGAAACAGATGTTGAAAGCAAACTCTTCTGGCTCCCTGATCTCTGGGTGCTGGCCATTGGCCAAATGATAGAACTCTTGTTCATCCACACCAAGAACAGTTCATTTACCAAGCACTTATACTCACTAAGCTACCTCTCCAGTCTAACTACTCTGACATTTCCGTGTCAGAGTTAGGTACCTACAGGACTTTGCTGAATCATGACTGGGATCAACCCTTCAGCAGCTCTTGCGGAGCAGCTGGTAAGGGCTGACATTTCCGTTGTGCACATTGTTAGTATACAAACAGGAGAGAGGATGTTGTCAGAGCATTAGGAGCCAGGCAGAGCCTCCTAATATTACCAGGTACTCTCATATACTACTGAAAAAGATCTTACTCCTGAAGAACAATGTTTGTGATAACTTGAATTGTGTTTAATGACAGGCCAGCTGACAGGAGGTAAACCCTACAAGAATCAGAGCTCTACTGACAGAAACTCACACTTAGTAAACTATTAGTTAAACTATTCCTTACAGTTGTGTTAAAATATGGTCTAGTATTTTACTGAAGAGCAGTATACACTAAATTATGCAGGTGAAAGGTAAGTGATGAAGTTAGGTTAAATCAGGAGAAATTGTCAGTAAATCGGGAGAACAGAAAAACAGCTTCTTGGCTGGTTAACAGTAACTCTCAGTGAGTCCTGTCCATTGATGCCAAGTAAAATCAAAACAATCCTGTAATCGTTCTTCATCCAGAAAAATCCTTGCTTTTTCAGTCTTTGGTCTTTCTGAAGGAAAGATAGTCTTTTGCACATAGAATCTGCAAGAACTATAGTCAACACTGACATGTTTAAGGCTAAGATTGAGACAATTATTTTGTTTCTTTGTGCAGCTGAAGATTCAAAAAATACCATACTCCTTTTTAACATAAATATTTTTCAAGGTCCTTCCAGCATGCAAGTATAGCACTTCTTTTGATTTATCCTGTCTGGACAAAGTAGCAGAATGATGACCACATTTAGAGGATTAAAGGTAGGACTTTGATGTTACTGTAATAGATTTAATGGAGCTGAGGGAATACTATGCAGAACTCCAACTTGCTACCCTTTTTCCTATAGCTGAACAGCCTTCTCTACTGAAGTCCAGAACAGAGTTTATTCTTTCTCAGGACTTTAAATAAACAGATGGGAATTAAAATTCCAAGAGACTGAGTGCCATAGAAAAGTACCTTTGAATGTACACTTAAATCCAGCCTCTGAAAAACTTCAGAATGGATTTTTTAAACATCACTATTATGTGTACACCTCGCTGATGTTTCCAAAAGAATTTGTGTTTCTCACTCGACTCAGTTTCTTACTGCCACACAAAGATGCATCCACGAGCTGGCAGATACCCGCAGTACTGGAGTGGTATCAGTAATGACTCCATGGCTGGGGAGGTTACATTTTACTGGGAACACAGCCCCTTCTGCACTAATGACACAGCTGTCCCTGTAATGGAGCATCATGTACTTCAAAGTCATGGGTACCACAAAAGAATATCACAGTCCCCCTCAGAACAGCTAAGAATTATTCAACTGGTGTCTTGATAAGGAAAGGGAGACACAGTAAGTGGGACAGCATGGGAGGGGTATGGAGATAGACAGACTAAAGGACAGAAGTCTCTTACTGCCTCAGACTAACTGACAGCAATGGCTGTTTCAATCTGAAAACTATGCATATCCCCATGCCATAGGAACAAGGGTTGTATAATGAGATGACATCTATGATGCTGTGATTGCCATAAACAATCAAAAGAGGTAATGAGATTCAGAAAAACAGAGCAGCAAGGTTTATAATTGGGACCCCCAAAGTCTCTTAAGTGACTGAAAGAAATGAAGGAGACCTGCAATAATGTGAAAAACCTACATAATTTGACTACATCATAGGGACCAAGAGGAATTCCTAATGAGGACAGGGAAGCCTGGCCAGGTTTTCTCCTAAAGAGTGTATCTGCATTATTATAATCTGTCATTTGTTCACAGTTAAGCCAGAATAGCCAAATTTCCTTTGAATATTCCTTCTTCCCAAAAAGCCTACCAACATCCTTTTGTTCCTCTAAATGGAATGACCACCAAATAAACCTCTTGCTATGCCTGGAAAAAATAAAAACAATAAATTATGTTGAGCTTTCACTACAGGTTAATGTATAATGTAATGAAAAGTTCTCTACAAATAAACACCACACTATGCATTCCCACTGTGTTGGATGCTTTATTCAAGCCATGGTCTCCCAAGGCCATTAAGTAGTTGACAATGTCTGCTGAAAGTTCAATGTAGAGTAAACTTCACCTTGTATGGAGATTTAGTAACCATGCACCTCATATATCTTGAAAGTCATATGGTATGAGGTTGTCCTCCAGAAGATACCATATATAATAAAAAATAAAGCTCAAGAATAATTTCTCTGAAACTCCACATCTATCGTTCACTCCTATGTCCACAGTATGTGTGTGCAGGGCATCACACATCTGGGAGGGCAGCCACTTACCACATTGATTCACTGCACGATTTTTACACTTTCAAAGTGCACATGCATGTGTATCCCATGCTCTCACTGGGACAGTGCCTCCATATGCCCAAAAATATCAGATAAACCTTACACTTTCCAAAAGTTCATCAAGATTTTGGCAGCAGCAGATGACAGACGCATCTAAGAGTACACAATATAGTTCTGTTCACATGCCAATGACCTCTAGTAAATAGCCCCTAATGCTTGGGCATATTAGCACAAAGGTAGCAAAATGTAAATGAGGTCATTCTGCTTGAGACCTGTGTTGGTCTGCACTCCTGCAGGCTGAACATCTGCATTTTGGTCAGTAGAAGCCCAGGTTCCAGCAGAAGGTGACAGTTCCCATTCAGAAAGAGAGGACTCTACTCATAAGTTGAAACTCAACTGGACTACTGCCAGCAGTTCAAAATCAGCCCACCTTCCTTTGTTATATATGCTGCAATTGCTAGCACATGTCCTTGGCTGCTACCAGTGAGTTAGGTCAGTATGATCTGTTGCCTTTTTTTTTTCTGTGACATTTTTAACCAGTTTTAATCCTAAAACATGTCCTTTCCCTCCTTATACTGCAATTTTGGGGTGCCTACTCTAAAATTGCCATGCGTGTGGAATACTACAGTGAAGAGCGGTGATTAAACATAAACAAACTCCATAGTTTGGTTCAAAAGTTCAGCTACAATTTGAATGCTTTGGAATAAAAAGTGATAAAAGAGCAGAGGAAAAAAAAAGTGGGAGAATATAGAATGAAAAATGCAGTTGAGTGGAGGAAAGAGAAAGTTGTAAATGAGCATAGAAGCAATTTAATTACCATATACAGCACACTTGTCAAATGCTACATTTCCCTGCTTTGATGTCTGATCTACAGAGGAAAGCTGTTTGCTGTTCCTTCCAAGGCAGTTTGGTTTTGCTTTAGTGATTCAGCAGATACCATTGGATCCGTTGCTCTGGACTTCTGCCAAATGTAGCCCAGAGAATTTCACCAGTTGATTCCTGCACGGAGCTCAATAACTTCTTGTTGAACTGGAGTACATCTTTTAGGAAGACATCTGTTCCTGACTGGATCCATAGGTGAGTTGTTTCAATTACTAATTTCCCTTGCTGTTCAAAAATTTGCACTTTATTTCCCATTTGAATTTGCCAACCTTTGTTGTAACAGTCACAGGTTTGTACCCTGATGACAGCTCATCTATCAGTTCAGCATTAGACAATTCATATGTGCCAACACAGTTATAGGGAAAGGGACAATTCTGTCTTTGGAAAGACTTTCCTTTAGAGGGGGCAAAAAAAACAACCTTTAATAAAAATTCCTCAGGAAGAAAAACAGCCTTTAATAAAATCTCCTCTGTAACTAAAGAGTGAATCACAAACTACAGGGAGAAACGATACAGGGAGCAATCAGTAATAGCACTAGAAGCTGGAGTGACAAGCTTCAATGTGTGCAGCCTGAAAGGCAGCTGCTCAAGCAAAGCTAGAACACCCTTTCAATGATTTTTTAATGATTCAGCGGTCCTGTGTTGGACTCTGCAAATCACCCCTAAAATTGAAGAGATGAGGTGCCCAAATTGTCTCTCACCCAGAGAAAGTTACTGTAGCAAAAAGTTCCTGTAGTTACTTCTTAATGACAGAAAAAAGAAGTTTTAGAGTTGGTGACTTGCTACTTTTAACTCCTAGCCAATGTTTGTTGCTACTTGGGAATATGCAAACACTCATATCACCAACACCAGAACAAAGAGTAGCACCAGGAGCCAGGAAAGTCACTACCTATGGACTCAGCACCAGTAAGTGCAACTCAGCTTGCTGAGGAAATCAGCCGTGTGATCTTTGGTATGTTTAATCTACTGCTGGCAAAGGGGTTTGGCTGAGGAACACTATCTTGCTAAAGCTAGCTCTGCAGAACAAGTTCCACCAAGACAGCCAGCCTTCAGGGACACAGGTGACTTTAATGCATGTCCACCTTCTGAATCCACAAGGACACAATGCAACTATGAGAAATATTAGTGTGCTAATTCTGCCAAATGCCAAAGAGGAAAGAGAATAGAGAACTACCTGGGGGGGCAAGGGGTGGGGGAATCACATTTTTTATAAGATTAAGTTACTGGGAGGAAGGAAATTTGTATCAGGACAGCAGAATCTTGTCTATACCCTCTAGGATCTCACCATCTTTATTTTCCCAGTTCTCTATGTGCTAAATGCTTTCTTAAAACCTAACTGGAAATCCATGCATCCATCTATTTACTCGCAAGCTCCACATTATCTTTCTCCTTCTGTTACTATATACATATATACATCTACAGTATGCATGTATGTATGTGCCAGTTTAATTGCAGTCAGTACAGCACTCACTTTTTATCACAGAGGGTGATTTCTTGCATTCTCTATCTTACAAACATTCCTTTGTCTTCTCTCCATTTGAGTTTTATTTCAAGCCCACCTTCTTTTCTAGGTAGGATTGTTTTGTATTGCACTGATGGAAATGTCTGAAGGAAACAGAAAGGCTGTTATTTCCAGAACCACATAGCAAGCTGACCCAATGTCAACCAACACTCCCTGTATATTCCTCTATTCTGACATTCTTAATCTGTGAAATTTAAATGCACACGTGAGATGAAACAACACTTTCTGACCTCACGTGGAGAGCAGACCTGGTTTTTCAGCCAAAACAGTTCACTTTTTACTCTGTGTATCAGGCATGAAATTAAAAGTCACCAGAGCCATGTTTCAAGAAGGAAGTTCAAGTTTTCTTGCATGCATCTACAAGCTTGTTTATGAGAGACTGGCAGGTATATCATTGAGCACTGGAAGGGCTTGAATCAATATATGCTTCTGACTGACAGATGGTCAACCATATAACACAGAAGTACTCCACAAAGAGCCTCCTAGAAATTTTACCATAGCAGCTAAATGCTTTTCAGGTTAATGTGGAAAAACAAAATGAAAAGGCCAAACATGAAAAGCTGCATATGAGCTGATTACTGCTCTCTTCTCTGTGGAAACTCTCTCCAGAAGGTATAGTAGGACAGGTAGTACATGAGCTGGATTGCAAGCAAACTGTTAACTTTTTTTTTTTTTCCCCCTTTGAAACACCAAAACACGATGAATAGCCATCATACTGCAATTCAGCTTCTGCTCAGAGCACTTCTCAGATTGTGCTGGCTGACCCAGATTCAATTATGGACAAGCTGGCTTCCAGGAAGATTCACCATGAAGTCCAAATCAGTAATGTCAGATGAAAGGTCAGCAGTGGGAAGCCAAGGCTGATGAATGGCAGGGAAATACTGACAAGCACCGTATGTGCTTGTTTTATGATGGGCTCAAGGGGCTTTATGGACCAAGACAGAACATGACAATGATGATCATAACCAGGGGAAAAAATATGCTGATCACAATTGCCAAGGCAGAAGGGCTCAGCACTTTCAGTATTTGTTTAGCAAAAGCACAAGCACCAATAGAAATGTGTTGGACTGACTTTGGAGGTGGTTTGGTTGAGCTACCAGCTATAGCCAAACCAGCAATACAATATCATCAATGCAAGATGGCTCTGTCTAAAGGATTACACCATCATTTAATTTTTTTTCAGATTTGAGATGCAGGTATCAATCTTATTTCAAAGATAGAAAGATCGTCTAGAGATGGAAAGAGAGGAAAAACAGTAGCATGTTTGCCTAAGAAAGTGCAGCAAATACCTGCAAAAGGGATGCTTGTGCAAGTGCCACTTGCTGGCTAACCCTCTCAAGACCTTAACTGCAAATAAGTACCAATGGAGTGGCAATATGAGGAAAGGCATAGGATGTTTGAACAGAAAGGACGTGTCTTTGGACAGAAAAAAGGTGTAAAATAAAAGACACACAGCACCAAAAGCAGAATGGCCTAAATAATGAGACTTGCTAACCAAAGAAATGTTTTGAAAAAGTTTACAAATAGCCCCAATGCTGTTGAAGATATGCTTTAGATTAGGACTGTATTGTATTTTGTGTGGATACAGTACAAGAAACTGATTTAAAAACCACAGATGTTCTCTCCCCACTCAGCGCATCAGCAGCTGGTAGGCTCCCACAATTCTGAAGTGCATCCTCATCAGCAAGTTTTTCTTTTTCGTAGACACACGCTGACCTAGAAGAAAATTCTCAGATACACTGTGTGCTGCTGCGTACCTACATCGTTCTTCTTTTATGATTTGTAACTTGATTTAGAGAAGAAAAACAGTTGATTTGTAAAACATGTAGCCATCTCACCAAAAACCAAGTGGAGGGCTGCTTTCTTAGTTTAGGAATCTATTCCTTTGTCTCAGCTCTCAGTTCTGCTGACCAACAGAAGCTGTGAACACACATCTTCATTTCTACATAACAGTCACATTGGGCTGCAGAGGCAGTTACCATTCTTCCAAATTTTAAAAAATACCTAACAAAATTTTCTTAGTAAGCGGCATTATGTCTCATAGAACCTGGTCCTTGTGTGGTTGCACTTGTGTGAGTATTTTTACATTCAAATTTTAGATGATAGCAGTTTACAATCTAAATTAAGAAACCCAGCTGGGATTAGGTAATCATATATAATGATGTTATCAGCTCTAAACATTCCACCTACAGCAGGTCTGGAATGGGAATCCTCTTGAATACCTTTGAGTTTTGTGGGAGTAGGAATTTCATTATTAAAACCAACCAGCAATTGTTCTGTTTCCATAGCTGCTTTTCATAGCAATGGGGATGACTTTGTCAGGGTCCACAGCTCCCTCTTGCTTACCTGTTCATCTGCCCTAAAGCTGCACTCACCAATAGGAGAAACAAGGGTTCTGACATTTCTATCTTCACTCCAGCAACAGGAATTGCATATATCAGGCTACTGAGTCAAAGAGAAAATTATCTTTTAATTTAGATATTCCCTGCCCTGATCAGTGCCATGAATCTAATATGACTGTATCCACTGTCATGTACTCTCATAGATCTCCTGAGTTGGAAGGGACCCATAAGGCTAAAATCCAACTCCTTGCCCCACAGAAGGCCAGACAAGTCAGAGATTGAGAGTCTAGAAGACAAAGGCAGCGATCTGCCTTTGAAAAAATATGAAAAACAGGTAGCAGAAGAGAGATTCAGCAACAAATAATTGAAATCCACCCTTAAGATAAGGACCAAACCAAAATTCAAACCATACTGGGCAGCTTTGAATTTGGAACCCTTGTTCAAATGTAGTTTTTCATTTTTAACATTGCTTGCCAATGCTTGAATTGTTCTCACTATGGCTATAATGTTACCATAGAGCCACTGTCATTCCAGAGGAGTCAAAGAAGGAAGTCCTATGGCAAAATTTAATTTTATAGCATTCCTACAAAATAATTTCAAGTTTATGGGCTCCAGATGACTCCCAGACTGATTTTGTGCAGTCACATCCATGTACACCCATAGACTCTAGCATACCTCACAAATTCATTCCAAAGGTACAAGGCAGTACCTATTTTTACAAAAGTTAAAAGATAGTCAAGCTTGGCAAATTATGTAGCTTACTAAATCTTTAGTTAAGCTTCCTAGTGTGTATGCTATTATTATTATTATTATTATTATTATTACTGCTACTGTTAATGTTACTGTTATTATTACCATTACTACTATTACCATTATTATCATCATTATCACTATTACTGCTGCTGTTGTTGTTGATATTTTAATTATTGTGGTTATTATTATTGCCTATCACTACTAATTCTGGTGCCCTGGTGATACTTAGAGGCTCCATTCCAACAGAGCTGTGCTGTATTAGCCTCTATACACATTTGTAAGCAGCTCAGCCTGGCCCAAAGGACACTGAACCAGAATTCCGGATCTTTCAAGGTCTGTCCTTCTCCTGTATTACCTTGGTTTCACATTTCACTTTGCATTGGCTATTCCATCATTTTTCAAACCTTTCTGGTTATTCTACCTGTCAAGGAAATGTGCATTAGCCTTCAACAGGAAAAGGCCGTGTACCTGTAAGTGAAAAGCAATTAAGTCAATAATGAAAACAGTCAAGGTTTGTGTAGCTCTGTCAGAAAAATGAGAGATTTATTAATGGTACATTGGCTGTGGAAGAGAAATGTTAACTCCTGCTTAGTTAACTTGTATAGGCTTTGTACGCATTTTGCTTTTGTAAGAACTGGGGAATTAAAATGTATTAATAGATGCCTATTAAGAGGGCAAGTTTGTGTTCATGGAACCTTTGACCCACCAATCAATATTCACTAGTCCCAACTACACATTGATAAAAATGGAGTGCGAGCTTTTTCTGTTGCAGTGAGAGAGCACTTGCACTTATGAGCTGTGAAGGTTTAAATAGGTTTTCAGCAGGTGGGGAAGACAGCATGAGCAAGGTCATCTACGAGATGCAGGAGTATGTTTGAATGTTGTAGATTTGTATCAAATAGGTCAAAAAATATCCTGCTGTGGGCAAACTGAGTGCTTGAAGATAGTGGAAATCTGGATCCTAGGACTAATCTCTTAGGAACTAACTTGTTATTGCCATTCCCAGGCTATTTTGCCCAGCATCCACAGCAACACAGTAACTATATAGCATGTTCTCCCTCCAGTTTAGCTCACAGTATAGCTCTGTGCTAACAAAGTTATACATCTTTTAGCTCTGGAAGGTAGCCTGTATCTTTTACACCCTTGTGATGACTCACAGGCGTCTGAAACGTTTTCATTCCTTCTGTCTAGCAAAGGAAAAATAAACTGCCTAATCCTTTCCTAGTTTCCTTTCAAGTCCTAGCAGTGGGTGACAGGTAAGGGCTTGCTGGAGACGAGGAGGAAAAGACTGAGGTTCACTGCTTACTGTATTCTTTTACCACTGGAAAATCTCATGGAAGAGGAGGAATCCTGAATGCAAACCAGAGCAGTCTTGAAATCTCTCTGACTCATTGCAAGTCTCTTAAGTATTGATTTCTCAAAAAAAAACCAGTGCAAATACGGCCTAGAGCCACCTTTCCCTTTCTGCACTTGATTCCCTTTCTGGTTTTATTATTGCACTCATGTCATGGGTTAACCCCAGCTGAAGTAAGCACCACACAACCGCTCACTCACCTCTCCTCCCACAATGGGGTGGGGAGAATGGTAAAAAAAACCCTCATGAAGATAAAGACAGTTTAATAAGGTAACAAATAAGAGGAAAAAAATAATAAAAATAACAATAACATTATAATAAAATAAGTGATGCAAAAATGCAATTGCTCACCACCCATGGGGAAAAAAACCTCAACAACAAAAGCCCAACAAACCACAAGAAATACCAATGGCCAGTGTGTTTCCAAGCAGCAATCCCACCTCCCAGTTCACTTCCTCAGTTCTGCAGGGAGCATGATGTTCTGTGTTAGGGAATATCCCTTGAGCCAGCCCGGCTCAGCTGTCCTGGCTGTGCTCTGCCAGCTCCTTGTGCCCCTGGCAGGGCATGAGAGGCTGGGAAGTCCTTCACTTAGAGTTAAGCACTACAATTACCTAGCAACAACTCCAAACATCAGTCTGTGATCAACGTTATTCTCATACTACACCCAAAGCACAACACTGTACCAGCTACTAGGAAGAAAATTAACTCTATCCCACGAAAAAACAGGACAGCTGGCATAAAGGAACAGGGACATGATGCTGAAGAATTTATTACAATCCATGACCACTTGAAATTAGAGCTGACTAACAAATAAAGTGGCATGGGCAGATTTCAGGTAAGCATATCTGATTTACAGACTGCAATGCTATGCACAGAAATACCCTTGATTAGTAGCCATCTCAATTTAGTAGCTGCCTACTTACAGCACAGTTTATAATAGACTTAGTCTTCATTCATTAGCTGCTCTTGTTTAGTACAATATTTGCTCCTTTATCACACACACCTTTAAGCAAAGCTGCAGGGGAAAGCAATTAAATGCAATCGAAGCAGTGCCTTCTAAACAAAGATATACAGGATGTTCCCTCTGCTAACATAGCTGAAGGCCATGATTATAACTTATAACTAAACAAATGCCCATATGTATGACACTACAAGCTCTGAATCATAATGTGCAGGTAATGAAACCGTACAATCCTTATTTATGCAATGAAACAAGCTGTTACTTTTACTGCAGCTAGATAAACCCTTCTTCTGTGCTGTGTGCAGGTGCAGCTTCCAGCGAGTCAAGCAGGATTTGCAAATGCACCACAGTGGCAGGTAAGGGCTGCTGTCTTAAGAATGCATTTGGGTTTTAAGTCTTCATACTGACAAGAGACACCACATTGTCCAATGCAGGGCAAACTGGTTTGAAAATATTTTGTAAAGAAAACACAGGCTTACAATACGGTTTTAACCTTCCCTTGCCCCACCAGTTACCTGTAAAAGAAAATGTTCAGTCTCCTTTGTAAAGCATTTTGAGTTCAAGGGATAGCAGGTGCTAAGTACTGCAATATTAACAAGCAGTTAGTTGCATTACTACAAATGCACTATCAACCACAAAAATTATTATTATGAAGAGTGATACTTTGAATTGGGTGCAGCTGCCTATCCTGCTGGGCTATCTCCTGCTTACAGCTACCAAAAGGCATGGGAAGTTCCCTAGTAGGTCCTCTCTGCTACTCAGAGGAAAAGTAGAAAGATGACTCTGCACTGTAGCCACAAAACATCTGACTAGAAGAAGAAAGGGAAAGTGTTGGTGGGTTTTCTCAGCTGCTGTGTGTGTGGCAGGTGGGCTCCCTGCGCACTGGTTTGGGATGTGCAAGGAATAACTTCATACTCTTTTGTAAGTCTTTGGCCAGAACCATCTGCTTCCCCACAGCAGCTAAGAATGTCATCATGTGTTACTGTCCTTGAGTTTCAGCGCTATACCCTCTTATTACACCCTTGTCCATCCCTGTTTCTATGGCTGGCACTTTAATACTAACACTTTTCTGAGGTTAACTTTAATTCCAGTTTCTGCAGAACACGTCATGAGGAATTAATACTGTTGCATTTAGCAATTCAATTAATAAAAAATATTAAAATTACAGTAGTAATGAGTGAAAAACTATTTAAATCTTTAGCAGTGTCAAAACTCCCTAATTTCAGTAAAAATATGCAACCTTAATGAATTAATATTAACCCTGGTGCCTGAGAGCAAAATTTGTATTCTTTGCCATCCAATCACAACTCTGCTCTCGGCCTAACTAGTTATTAATAATTTCTCTGCTGGTGATGAGGGTCATTTTGTAATTTTATTTCATCAATTTCTAGTAGAGCAAAGAGGATATGTAGTTTGGTTCCATTTTTCATCTCTAAAGACATGGGCAAATTATCTGTGGATGTAGAACTTGAGCTTATGACATCTAAATAAATAATTTTCTCCTGTAGAAGCGATAGTAAACAAAAGTCAAACTCCTATTGATCTTCACCTCACATTGCCCACACTGGATCACAGAATTGGCATCCAGAATCTGAGTGTAAAATACGTATTCTTTTAGCATTATGATTATAGAGCTAAGCTTGAATTTAGACAGCAACAAAGCATATGTCACAGTTACCTGTCAGCATATGTTGATGGTTTGAATAAAGCTCTAGAGGTGTCAGCTGCTCTAATCTTCTTCTTCATGACAGCCAGGCAGACCCCACAACGCTGTGGCTGTGCAGTGTGTCAATTATTTAACATATATAACACAAAAGTTTTGCTATGAGAATTGCCCTGCTCCTGGCACGATGTGATGTGACTTCCTGCTAGACCCACCTGTACTCAGTAAAGCTCTCCATCTTTCAGGGAGAAAGGCTCGGAACAACATGAGGATCAGTTGGGAGGCAATGAAGCAGCCAGGAAGATGGCTTAAAAAGCAACCTCCAAGTCATCACATACCTAAAATAAAAGGAGATTCTATGTTGGATTGCTGAAATAACAGCATTTTAGGAGACAAATAGTGACGTTCTTTTGCAAACCATCGCTCAGAACCCAATCTGCAAAAATATTCACTGCCAAAAAATAAACCTTTATACATTTTATGTCAAATAAAATACTGTTCTCAAATACAAGATGATAGATGTGCATGTTTTGGTGACAGCAAGAGAGAGTGAGAATAGCAAACGTACCTTGCTAAAGAAAACAATTTCAGACAGTAAGACATTCTGGAACTGCTGATATCTAAGGTAGGACCTAATGCTGCAGCACAGGATTCTGTTTTGCCACAGAGCCTTCACTGAATTTAGTAGCTGCACAGGAAGGGATTACAGGATCTGATTTAGTTACTTCAAGGTTTTTTAAAATATAGATGAAAACACATTGAGTAAAAATGCCAAAATCCATTATGAAGTCTTAGTAGTGGTAAATGCAAACGGTGGAAAGTGTGGTTTGGAATATTCCTTCACATCCTCACATTTCTTTGGACACTGGGTGGCAAAAATATCTATTTGTCACAAAAGAAAATTAATAGAAAAAAACCCCAGTTTTTTAAAAAGACTTCCAATTAGAACTCAACATTTCCAGAGGACAGGAAACGTTTCAAATACAGTCATCTAGATTTCTTTCAGTAGGAACTTTCCCACTGGTAGTCATGGAAGCAAGCCTGGATCCTAAATTTACAGAACATTTGCATTCTTCATTTTAGTAATTGCACAAAGTTCATCTGTGTGGCTGAATGACATCAAGCAGCCATGAGAATATGGCAACCAAACAGAACCAATGCCAGGTAAGACTGGCACATTGTGCATGATTAACACTACTACAATATACAGACAGCAACACTGCCAGTTCCTTCAGACTCCCTCCTCTTCCCCTCAATAGAAAAAAAGACTTAAATACTCAGGGAGGGACAACAGGCTGGTCAACCAAGCCACTTGAATAAAAGATCTCAGGTACCAGATTTTTAGCTACATAAAAAAGCTGTCATGTATCAAAGTCAAGATGTATTGAGGCAAGAACCACCCAAAGGGATAGATAGTGTTTTAAGCATCGAAGAATGAACGGCCTGCAGACATGTGCGCTGTATGTAACAGTGTTTCTGAGCTGGGGGAACTGGATTCATATACCTATTTCGACAATCTAAAATGTGAGCAGTGCTTTGCCCTCCATCTGAAGCAATGCACTTTCACAGGTTTTATCTTCTGTAAATATGTTGGACCTTCAGTGAGATTTGCAGGACACTGCTTCCCTCCAACGGTTCAGTACTTCACCTATATAGCACCCAGGGATTAGTTTTCTTAAGCAGCCTTACGAAAACTGGTTCCATGACCTGACTCCAATGAAATCAATTCTACAGCCCTTTTTAACTTAATCCAACAAAGCCTACTCATCCCACCATGGACTCATGGATCATTTTAATACATACATTTACACTAGTAAAATTAGTATTATTAATATAAATTAAATGAGAACCCTAACACTTATTTTATACAGAACAGAGATAGAATAATTAAAGCAAGTGAGCATTAGAATTGTACAAAATATCTTTGAATATTAAATCTGATGTAGGTCATAGCTGATGTAAAAAAAAATTACTTTCTTTGTGTTTCATTTTACATACGTAATTTTTTATTTCCACATATTTAAATACATATGCAGAGAACGGTTTATAAAATATCACATTGTTAAATCCCCCCTGAGTGAAAATTAAAATCCTTAACAACAGACATAAGCTTCATTTCCTTAACCTACCTAGACACCTGCATGGCTCCACTCTACCACTACCCTTTCTCATAGAGACTACCTTACATTTTTCCTATAGTTACAGAGACCTTTGGCAGATTGCTATGTCTCTGCATCATCAGAAATACCAAAGTGTGATAACAAGGCACTCTTCTGTCCAGTATTTAGTACCAACTCAATTCACAGAGCGTTGAGTTCTTTTTCAGCTGTACCCATCTCCCTTGGAGATCCTGCAGCTTTTCCAGTGCCCCCATATCCCACCTCTACAGAAAAAGAAAAAAAAAACCCCAAAACTACAACCCTTTTTTAATCTGGACTTTTTTCCCCTCATTTTTAAGGCACAAGCATGCCTTCACTACCTGCCCTTCCAATTACCTCTCCTTTCCTTCTCCAAGAGACCAACTGAAGAACACCTCCTACTTCAATGCCAGCAAGGGCACTCACAGTCAGGGGCTGAAAGATGAAGCTTCTTTATAGAATAATATCCTTGGCCACTTTCAACTTCAGGAAGCACAAGGAACAATGGAAAATGATAAATTGTCCTAAACAAAAATCCAAATGCATTGAAAAAGTAAGAATTCACTAAGTTAATGCAGCTTGAGAAGTTCAAAGTGTTGTTCCATTCTTTCTGTCAAAAAGGCTAAAACTGGGCACAAAATTTTATTCAAAATCCATTTTCATTTCATGTTAATTCCTAAACTAATAATGGATTTATTTTAATGGGTTTTCAGATAAATTGCCACACAAAGTTTTGCTGAATTTTCTGTATAAGTTAAAGGCTGAGTTTTTCATTTAAACTCAAGCACAGATCCTAACCATAAAATCACCACTAGCGCTTCTGGAAATCTCTACAGACAGATTTACTGGTGTGGCAAAACACATACTGCTACACCAAAACTAACAGAGCCTAGGAAATCATTGTGTACTTAAAACAGCTTTCTGCATATACTGCAGCATCTTTGTGAGAAGTGGAACTAGAACCATCCTTTATCTTAAAGCTTTTGCTGGGAGAAATTACTATGAAATATGTTTTTCTGAAACCAAAAGGCAAGTGCAAATATCTAATAATTGGTATATCACAAGTACATGGGAAAAAAGAGGGTTGTCAAGAACTGTACAAAATAACAGCTGTGTTTAAATTAGGGACAGATACCTCTCAGTAAAAAAGGTAGCCTGTGATTACAGGGGTAGAAAACATTCACCTGACAGATTAATTATTTGTGAAGCTACAGCAGCAATGAACAGATTAATATGCAGAGCTCTCTATCTCTATACTTCTGTAACGGTCACATTAAGTAAATTTCATTTCCCTGAAAAGATTCAGACTTACTGAAAGGTCTTTTTGTACTTATAAATGTGTCAACAAGAGACAGGGAAGTAAGGGTTTCTAAGAGGTATTACTGCAATGTCTATTTGATAACAAAATTTGCTGGTTAAATTAGCCAAGGTATAAAGGACTAATGGGCTTAATCTACCATTCAAAGCAGCACACTCTTCCAGCTGTAGCAAAGATATGATGGATGCTTTCTAGAATGGTGTGTCATAAGTACCAAGGACAGAGATGAATTTGCCTGTTTGCAAGTGAGATATTTTTTACAAATAATTTTCGCCATGAGCATGAACTCTTCTCTTTGACAAACCAATCCCAGTTTACCATATTCACCAGTTGTAAAATAAATAAATACATAAATGCATAAATCGTTTATCTGGATCATTGCATCTCGTCCACTTCAGGAATCCTGTACTGGATATTCAAAGAAGGTCGCCGATCACTTACATCACAAGGTACTGCTACTGTTCTGATCCCTAACAGCATTATTGAATAAATAGCAAACATGTCCATTCTGAACATTTGGATACTTTCAATTTGTACTGAAATTAATTATATTTTAAGATTTGCAATTAAGGTAAGAATTCACAGACTTATGGGAGCTCTTCAGAATGCATACTTTGGGAATTTTATGTCCCCCAAATTAATATAAATCAAACTCAAAGCTTCTACTTACCAAAATGACTTCAGATCAATCTTATTAATAGTTGATTAGCCATACCAGCTAAGCAGTTGCAACTCAGTGCTACTTATTACACTGAAGAACAGAGCTGCCTGAAAGTGGAAATCAAGATCTCCAGGATTAAAAACCACAGAACACTGGGGAAGCCATTTGACCAGCACTCCTTTATACAGCCAGATTATCTGACGAGTGATTTATAAGGAATGATTCAAGGGTCAGAAATGTGTCATGTGCTATCATGGTATGCTATTTAATATGCATATCACTCCTGTTACCTTGGGTCATTGTTTACGAAAAGGAAAAAAACCTAGTGTGATGTAGCTAAATGGTAATGGTATATTTATGCAAATACAACCTTCTCATTAAACTTCTCACCAAGCAAGATGAATTACAGTTCATTCTCAACTTGAGACAAATGATAAAATATCAGAATATTTTACAGTTATGCAATTACTTTCACCTGGCAGAACCCAGTCTAAAGGGATGGTGTGAATTAGTGGAGGGCTCTGGGACATGGTTTCTTTAAGTAAATACATCCCATATTTCTGCAGAGAATTACCTCACATTTCAGAGTTCTATATGAAATGAAAAAAAATCTTAAACTTTACTAGTATGTTAATGGACTTCATCTTCCAAATAGGTGCCAGATTTATATTTCTCCTTATGAAATGCAACAAGTCCTTTCAGATTCCTTCTGAGGTGAACAGAATTAATGTTCATTTCTGGAAGTGTGAGAAATTATGCTTTATCTGTAAATATAATATCTTTAGAGATTCTAGTGTGAAATTAATACATCACCACTACATAAAATGCATAATTCATGAACTGATACACAGTCAGATGTAGCAGCCATGAAAACTGAGTCATCTGCAAATCATCATCATACACCTGGAAAACAAGGGATGTCAATAATCCCCAAGGTGGATTTTTTTTAAAAAAACTAAAAAAAATTCACTGCCTCTACCTCTTATCTTTACATTGTAAGATTAAAAACTTGAAATGATACTTAGAAAATAAGATAGAAAGCCTTTTTTGAGAGCATCCAACAACATCATCATCATCATGTATAAATAGGAAGCAAATGAGTTGCTACAGACTCTAGAAAACAAACAGCTATGTACCAGGAATGCAATTATGGCACCATCTCTTGGAGAATAGTGGGGGCATACATTGAAACAATGATGTAGCTTCTAAGCCTGTCTGAGAGCAGAATTTGGGAAATCTGCAGTGGCCAAATCAGGAGCTAGTGAGACACAATGTAGGCAGACCCTCAAAAATTCCCATTTACTTGGAGTCCTTTGTTGTGGACCTGAGTACAGAGGGCAAAGGCTCCTCCCCCTGCACATCTGGGAGGTGACAGATCACAGATAGGGTCACCAAGGGCAGATTGCAGGGGTGGGAGACCAGGGATGTGTCGAACAGATACAAAGCAGCAGCAGGAGCAGCAATATTGGCATTATGCTCTTTTCTTCTCAAGATTTTCAGACTTCACCTACATCGACAATTTCAAGGATAGAATGGGGAAAGCACTTCACGTTTGCTGCCAGCTTAGATCCTTATCTTCTTTTCTAAAACTGCCCGGGTATGCTTTCCCTCCTGCCTCATAGGATGAGGATTACTGTGTTGTGGGCACCTGCTAGGCAGAAATTTGAGTAACTTTGCTACCACACGCAAAACATATTTCTTTGAATCAGACCCATGCATTTAGGATATGTCAATGTAAGAATTTTTATACAAATATTCATTATTTAAATTATTGTTCTGTACCAGGAATACTTAATTATGCATTGTGAAGAATTGTAAGTTTAAAAGAAATAAATTTTAAATAGAAAAGAATCTTAATTATATATCCTAGGGGCTGCTGATGCTAAGGAATACTAATGTTCTAGTCCAAATGCCAAAAAAATAAGATCCTTGCTGAATTCCACTTGTTGGTTAAGATTACTCACTATTGCAACATTTCCTTCTTGGGTTTTACCAACTTCAAATATTCAAATATTTATTCTGGTAGGATATTAAACTCCTATATATTTAAGCCATTTGCCCCTCATCCCCTCCAAGTTTTTCTAATGATCTATTTTACTTGTATAACTGTCCTAATCACAGTACTTTTAAAGTGTCCTCAAGGTCTTATTCATGGCAAGTGCTCAGCTCTGACAACACAACTGATCAGGAACTGGGAAGCTGGAACTGGAACTGGAGTTGGGCTTTGGAACTAACCAAAGAACATGTCTTGTCCTGCAGGCCCTATTAGCTCCTCAGTGTCAATCTCCCCGGGGCTGAATCTGTAAAAGCTCCATCCAGAAACAATCAAACCCAGAGTGGCACAGCTACAACATGCAACACTATCTTTTAAAATGCAGTCTGAGAGACTGCTTTCTTCTGGGCAGATGCACAGTCTCTATGTGAGGGTGACTGAAGCCATGGAACATACAGCACACACTACAGAGGCAAAGAAAAGCAGCATGTAAATTTGTGTATTACCTTAATTGTCAGTAATTTAAATGATGCAAAGCTAGATATCCTGAATATAATTTTATGAACAAAAAAAAGAAAAAAAATCCAAACCAAGCCAGAAACTGTACCACATATTTACTCAGAGAAGGAACTGAGTGGATTTGAGAGAGAGTGTGTAAAAGATGCTTGGTGTGATGTAGGGGATATCACAGCCACAAATGGAAAATGAAGAAACAAAAATGCCTTGCATCTGCCATGGCTGGAGTGCCAGGATATAGAGCTCACAGCAGGAGAAACAGGAAAAGCCAGCGCAAAATGCCTCTTGGTTTTGTAGCTCTTTATAGAGATCTCTCTCACATTTCAGCTCTGTGCCAATGGCCCCACATAACCATTCAAAGAATGGCCAGAAAGGCACTTGACTTTGTTGACTGAACCTCAGAGTCTTCCCCCAAAGCATTCCTACTCATCCTTAGGGGAAAATA
Source organism: Porphyrio hochstetteri (assembly GCA_020800305.1). Taxonomy (NCBI): domain Eukaryota; kingdom Metazoa; phylum Chordata; class Aves; order Gruiformes; family Rallidae; genus Porphyrio; species Porphyrio hochstetteri. The sequence continues at coordinate 8,668,303 of CM036916.1, read as the reverse complement.
CTGACATGATTTGTAACATCTTGCACAGAAGCCATGGGAGACAGAGACCTCATTCTCCTCTCAAAGACCTCAGGCTATCTCCAGAAAAACCCTTTCTCACATCCACTGAGCCTGATCTGGCTTTGCTCGCCAGCTACCATTCACTATTCTAATGACTTCAAGCAGCCCCAAAGCCTGTCAGCCAGGCACTGGCGAGCAGCCTTCCTTGCAGATTTTACATTCCCCCAGGAAAGGGGACACTTCCAGTGCACCCTGAAGGTGCTGCAGTCCCGAATGGATAGCACTGTCTCTGTGGGCACTGGCAGACATGTCATGGGAGGTGTGTTTTCACTAGGAATGTCAGCAGAAGTTGGATGGCTCCAGGGTACTCATGGCATAAAAGCCAGCCTTTATGCCACCTTCACATGCAGCCACAAACGAGGGTCTGGCTCTTTGCATGGGACTGAAACATAAAAAGGATCTTTTGAAAGGCTCCAAGAGCAAAGAAGCATTTTGTACTGGCTTGTCCTGTTCCCCCTGCTGTGATCTCCACGCATTGGCATGCTGACCGTGACAGATGCAAAGCATTTTGTGTTCCTTCACTCTCATTTTGCAGTGGTGGCACACTCCACGAGAAACACTGTGAATGTATTAATCAATTACTTTCCAATATCCAGCTCCTCCTCGGAGCAGATGTCCCACAAACTTGTCACTGTGTGTGGCGGGATGTTTTTGCAAAGTTGTCTAGCTGCTTTTACTTGTATTAAATAAAGAACTAGCAGTACAAGCTACATGTAAGGGTTGAGGAATGATCAGGACTTGGTACCGTTAGATAAAAATAACTTATCAGGCATCTTTAAGAAATAAAGAAGTACACATGGTTTAATACTTAGCCATTTTTTATATCTATACAAGATCAGGTCTTAATCCCATATACATGAAATTGAACTGATATACAACTTTAGTCTTAAGAAAAAAAAGACGACAGAGCTTCTTGGAGTCTAGTCTGCTCCCTGTGTGCCCTGGATAGCCGAAATCAGGACATCATAGAAACCACCATGCCACCATAATCCCATTACACAATTTTGGTTTAAAAGGCATTACAATTATTTTTGCCTCCTTACCTCTCACAGGAAAGCTGTTCCAGAATTTTAGTTCATCAACAGCTAAAAATGTCCTTCTAGTTTCCAAATTTAATTGTATTCATGATTGCTTTATACTCATTTGTCCTTTTGCCAACATTGCTCTTTCGCTTCAGCACTTCTTTTGCTTCCTCAGTCATTTCCCATACATGAGCTTGCAACTTATGAGTCTCCAAATGCATGACCTTGCACCACGCAGCAGTGAATTTCATTTGATATTGACTACTCCAGGTCCTAAGTTCATCCAGTTCTTCCTATCTGACAGGCTGCTCCTATTCATAGCTCTGTCGTCCATATATTTTATGAGTACATACCTCCTTCTTGGGCCAATGATATCAACAAAAATGAAAAAAAAAAAATTAGTGAGAAGACCAGTCCTTAAAAATTGTACCTACCCCTTCAGCTAAAAGTTTCCAGTATCTCCTGCAGTTCTCAGACCTTTACATCATTCTTTACTCACTCTGCAACTTTCTTCCTGATGAGTATTATCTCTAATTTCCCTAAGAGATGCCAAATCACATACACAACTACAGTCCAGCTACAGGAGTCCAATTGCATTGTGTTATATAGAAAATGAGTTATCTTATCAAAGATGTCCCCACGGATTTATCCTCAATGTATTCCATCAAATCAGTGCTGAGCAGTGGCCAAAAAGGCAAGTTGCTGAAAGACTGTTTGCTAAAACACCAGGTGCTGTATTTTTTATCCAGCCCAGTTCACCTTCATTGCTCATAATCCAAACCTCTATTAGAGGCAAATGTGATGACCGTGCCAACGTTTGCCACTGCTGAGATAAACTAAATTCCATCATCGCTTGGACCTGAGTAACCCTATTTATCTCAGCAGCTACCCAGGAGAAGAGAACCTCCCCATCTTCCCTGTCTCCTGACTGACATTGTATCAAGGTGCTGCATATCCCATAGTAGTCAGAAAATCACATCTTTAGCAGTAAACTCTGAAAAGAACAAAAAGTTCGGTCAGGGAAGGGACAAGGTAAAGAAATATCTCTTTTCCTGGGTGTGTAGCAACAATTCATAAAGAAACAATAAACACAGTTTCAAATCATCATGATGTTGTTGGTATTCAGGACTCCTGTGCACAGTTATCTCCTGAACTATGATGGTTTTATTTGTCCTAGGTACAGTTGTTTCTTTAGAATACTTTTTTGGGAAGAATTTGGAAATACAGAGGAAGGTGATAATGAAATGTAGTATTACTGCACACAGTGACTGGCATGTCAAATTCTTCTGCTCAGTGGCATAGCCCCCTGAGCTGAGAAGATGCTCCATCTCTATAAGCACTTTGATCTGTACTCCAAGCTTCTACACAAACCAGGACAAACATAAAAGAAGTCAAAGAGACTGAAAAACTTTTCCTATTCTAGCAATTAACTCCCAAAAGCCTATTTGTCTATAGTTACTGTGCATGTCACTTTATTCATAACTCCTAATGATGAAGGCATACAATCTAGACTAGCAGAGTTCTGCTAAAACTCTATGAAAACTCAAAGCTATCACATGCTTTCACCTCAGAAATGGTAAGTCAACAAATGTACCTCTCCACCAACTTCCTCTATGTGGCGGCTTCTCCACAGGTAACCCACAGTCCTTAGTTCATTAATTTAAAATGAAGGTTACAGCAATTCCAGTTCTGCTGCCTTTTTTCTTTAAGAGAAATCTGTTAAAGTCATACAGAATTCATGCTTTAGAAGGGAGAGATGTATTTGTATCACATTGTCTACTACAAAGTCTCTGCAAGTGAGTATGTAAACTTCTAAAATGCATGTCACGTTCATTCCAGTAGGTTTGAGTTTGTTCATGCTCTCCTCATGACAGAAGACTTTGTCAGCTCCCTCAGAACTGTATAGAAGTATTTGGTTTAACTTGTTACAAACAAATCTAGTGAGAATGTATCGAAGACATGGCCCCTGTCCTTTCCACTGCTTACAACAGAAATGGAGCTGACTGTATCAGAAAGAGAAACACAACTTCAATCTTACCCAAGTTAGAGTTTTGGATAACCAACTGCTCAGTCATAACACAGTAAATGTTAATTTATATTTCAGGGCAAAGATACGAACTAAAGTCAGTTAAATTCTGGAATACACTGTATTACACAGAAATGTAAGACTTTAGGCCAAATACTCCCTAACAGTACTCAAAATCTTTCTCTCAATTTTTGTGACATTTTTTATTCTTGCTTCGTATGGACTATCCTAAGGTATCAAGTTCCTTCAAGTTTTCTGAAAATCAACAGCAGGGTGGAGAACAGATGTTATCCATGCTGCCCTTAGTGAAAGGTGGGAAGAATTATTCATTTTCTTTGGCAGGGGCTGGGCTACTACACGCTTACTGGCTGTCCACTCGGCACATCTACTGCAATGGACGCACCACAGCACATACTTACTTTTCTGTCTGCTGAGCAGAAAAAGCACACGGACAACCGAGTACATGTGGGAGCTCTGCACTGGGGGAAGAAGTTTTTAGGAAAACAGAAACTGGCTGAGATACAGGTAAAGTGACAAAAAATAAAGGAATGTGAAAACACAGAAGAAAAGTGGTGTTGTCTTTTTTTAAGGGATTCACAAGAAATAGAGGAAGTTGAGGTGATCAGACTAGAGGAACAGATCTGTGTGAAGACTTCTGTTGATAGGACAATTTCATAACGCCAAAATGGAGAACAACACTGCATGGAATCCAATGCCTCAGCCAAGGAAATCATTAAAACCAGCAGATGCTCTTTGTTTCTCGAAACTGGTATTTGGGTTTGGAGGTTTATCATCTGTATTCCAAATGTGCAAAACTTTTTATTTGAAAGTACTTGTATTTCTGAAAAACCCAACATTAATTTAAAAGGATTAATTTAAGAGATATCACAACAGACACACTTATATGCAGTGCTTAAACCCTAACAATGTGAGCACTAAATAAATGAAAAACAGTATCAAAACATTAAATGAAAACCAGAGAAGTTGGATGAGCCATGTCAAACTATATATTGACTTCTTTTTCTGTCTTGTCAGTATGAATAAAATAAAAACTGGAAAGCAAATAAAACCCCACAGTAATCAGAATGAATAAAGGCTCTGTTTATCCTGTCTCAGCACAAAAGAATGCAGGAAATGTCAGGATAGAAGAGAGCATTTTGACCTATCACAACCAATACCTTGCCTTCTACTTCATGCTACTTCAGAGGTAATAATCTACGGCATTGTCCTTCATTGTACAATTTGTGTGATGGAGAGATGAAGAAATTCCTGTGAGTCCAGAAAGCCATTGGTTTTAACCCTGAATCATGAGGCTGCTTATGAAATTGCAATTTTTATTCTTGTCTACGCAAGTTATTAAAACTTCTTAGTCATGATGAACTACCTGCCTTAAGAACATCCCAGTAATAGCAAATTGCAGTGGTTAAAATTTTATGGTACACATATACATCACAATCAAGCCGATAAAGGCCATCAGTTCATTTCAGAGGCAAAATCCTCTGCAGTACTGAGACTGGTGTGGAGATGGTTTTATTCTGAGAAGAGCATAAAGACAGTTTCATTCCAGAATAAGAACACTATCGTCCGATTTACAATAGATAATGTGCTGAGTGCATAATATAGAAAATGTAGAATGATTTCTTAAGAAACCATTGGCAACTTAATTGTATTATAAAAATCAATAGTTTATCATTTAATGGCTTTACTGGACAGAGAAGAGTGGCTATGCAATTTAAAGTTCCCAGTGGTCATCCAGAGGCTGTTTTTCTCTAATCCTTTTCAAAAATTCCCTGAATCAAAGGGAGACATTAGACAAAGTCTCCTTCTACACTGTAAAGATGAAACAAAACAAACCACAGATAAGTGTAGTTTGGGGTGTCTGAAGACTATAATTACTATAAAGCACAATAGCAGGTGCAAAGAGACCTTTTTTCACTTTAATATAATTTGCCAAACTTAAGCACAGATTGCTTCACTACTATAGCAAACCATGACAGGTTTTCACTTTTCCTATACACTTTCATTGTTATTACTTAACTTTAATGAACTACTCTGAAGGAAAGAAGGGCATTAGCATATTTATTGCATAAAGCTGATGGGTCTTTCAGTTAAAGGAATTTATTGCCTTTTCTCAGATGTTATCACATTTACATTATCTGTAAACAGATACCAGTTGCCCCATATTAAACCAAACAAAGCAAAAAAGAGGAACAAATTAATACTCTTCTTAGCTCTGTGCTTGTTGTCTTTCTACATCCAAGAATGCTGCCTAACTAGTTAGGCATTCTTATCAAATACATCTTCATGATCTTCAGGGTTTAAATGCCAGCTCTGCACTGAAATTTGGCCAGCCAATCACATGGGTGGATTCCTATAAAGTCTGACAAGACATAAGTAGCCAATTTTCCAGTTTCGAGTATTACTCTCTGAGAACTCGGTGCTTTCTGGAGTAGTGAAGTGCATTTATTTCCCAGAATATGATCTTTTGTACACTTCATGAAGAGAATCAGTCTGGTGATAGGATACTGAGGTCTTCAGTCTCATCTCAGTACTTCTCCAGTGTGGTGTAAAGAAAACACAGATGCAAAAGAAACGCCTCCACAGCTTTCAAATCCCTACTGCAGGTGCATCCAGCCCCTTAAAACTCCCTTTGACCATGGTCCTCCCTAGAGTCCTTTTCCAAGCCTGAGAAACAAGACTTGCATTAACAATGAGAGGAAACTTGATGTCCAGTCTTGGAAGCACCCACCACAGAAATTGTCCAACTATGTTTTTTCAGAACTACCCACAACCCTGAAATAAGAGTTCTTACAGAATCTCTGTCAATTAAGTATTTGTGGGGCTTAGGAAAACAGGTTGCAAGTTGACTCTCAATTTTAAGATATTTATCCAAGGTCTGTCTTCCAATTGCTGTGTTTTCTGAATCGAAGGTGTTACTCCTGAAAGAAAAGCCTTAAACTGATGAAGAAATTATATGCATCTCACAGACAAATTACTGTGTTCTAAAAGTTGAAATAAAGGCAGCCAGGATAATTAATGAATTCCACTCTTTTATTTATTTGAACAGTATTTGTATCAGAAGACCGATGTACAAATGAAAATGAGATAAAATGTCCATGTACATGGCTGAAGGAGGAAGCATTCTGCCGGAAAATTTTCAAAGCTCCACAAACAGTGGTGGATACAATGGTGACCACGCAGTTAAATTACCCTGCATGACATAATCTTGGCAAACATGCCTGTAGGAAGGTCACTGGCTAAGGAGGAATGCTCAAAGGAAATGAAGACTGGTCTGGCTGGGAAACATGCCTCAGCTCCACAGCAGCTGTTACCAAGTGAAGGCTAAGCAGGCAGCAAGGCACACCGTGTCTCCTTTCATTTAAGTCAAGAATGGCAAAAGGGATCTACAGAAAATTTCACAGGATGCCTGTGTGACTTCTTTCTTACCTTAAGTAGTATTTATAAAGCTCTTAAAACATAACATGGCATTTTACAAAATACATTCTGAACTAGAAAGACGAGAGATTTCCAGACTACATAAACTGACAGTCTAAAGAGGCATAAACCAAACCAAGTCAGAACAAAACAACACAGAAAAGACTGGCAAATGATCATTAGAGCTGAAGGGGAGCTTTACACAGAAGGGAAGGGAGCCCACCTGCAATGTATCATCTGGATGTCTGCTCCAAGTCTAAACCATAGTATATGATATGGCAAAGTCAGGAATGGATGAAGGAAATACTGAATACAGTACTATTCCTATCTATCTATCTACAATCCTGTAATATGAACATAAACCCAAGCTATGTCAGTGGGATACTTTGAAAATGGCTGGGTTTAATATCACACATCAAATATCTAGTGTACATTGAATACTCTCATAAATTAAATCAGTTCAATTCCCAGCATGACACTACTAACATCTTGGTATTTTAATTTAAGACAGGAGACCTAGCCACACCTTGTGCTTGGGCCATTTATGAGAAGGCGGCATGTCTGTGTGTTCCAATTTCCCACTCCAAGATACAATAAAAATCTCTTCCCTAAAATATATTGTATCAGGTAAGAGGTTAAGTTCAGAACATAGAAGTGATGTATTAGAAGATAAATGTATATGAGTTCTTAGTTTTCCCCAAATTATGACCCAAGCACTTGCTGAAGATTCATCATATCTTTCCCAGGCTTTAGTAGATGTACACTGCATAGCCGCATAAAATGTTTAGCCAAATTAAAATGCATAACCCAGAAGCTCAGGTACTAACCACAGCTGATCTACAGATACAACCTTAAAGCTTAAGTCTGTGTAACAAACATGTCGATTGTCTGATCATTACTTTTACAGTCTTTCCTATATGCCATAATTCCAAAACAGACCATGGGAGTACTATGGACTCTGGCCATAGACAGGACAAATTTAATGACACAAGGTTCCTTGCTACTTTTACATTACCTGCAATTTAGGAGTCATAGTGTCTGCACAAAATAGTACTTCTTTTCTGTACAACTGGAACAAACAGACAAGAAAACCTTCTCCTCACAATATGTCTAAACCCAGTTTTCTCTAGCAGCTGGCAAAGGGGACTTGTGCAGCCTATTTTTGCCCTGAGCAGGCAGGTAGCTGTTCCCACACATTACACTTACAGCTGGATGCTTTGTATACCTTCATAACTTCAGGTTGTTCAGCCTGAATCTGTTTTTAACTGGAATTTCTCAGCTTCTCAGATATTAGGATAACTCCTGTTACAAAAGATTCAGGGTTTTTCAATAGTTACGTGTAACAAATTTCAAGATGACTTCAAGTTAAACCATATATAATGAAGTATGTAGTTTCTGTTGGCTACAGAAGTCCCCAATAGCCTCTTAACCTTTCTTTTGCTATCATTATCTCTCTTTTGTCCTTGTTCTATTAACTGTTTCTATTTCATAACATGTAGCTCAGCTTTAGTATTATTGTTTTCCTTATCTGCAGTACTCATGAACTCTAATCAGTGTAATCCAGCATATGATAAAACTACGGTGGATGTGATTTCTTCGAAAATCCCAAGCTAAAATGAGAAAGCTAAATAAATCTTATAATTTATTTAACTCGTTCCCCTCTTTTGCAAAACCATGATAATACCTTTCAGGAGCAAAAGCAAGGAAGGTGAATGTGGTGAAGGTGTGCTGAGACATGGCAGAGCCCATCAATGGTTCAGCACTTGCAGTTCACCTGATGCTGTGATGGGTTACAGGGTTCTTAAGTTTTCTTTGTAGAAACATTAAGACACACTTTGAAAAAGGAAAAGGTATTCAATTACTTTTTCGTGAAAAGGTTATAAAGTTTCACAAAGAAGCACTGTGATCAAGCCCACAGTCACTTCAAGGAAAGATTTTCTTTGACTACTATCACATTAGAAAATCCAGGATCAAAATTGGTTCCCTGTGACTTTCTTCCCTGAGGTTTTTGAAGCCGTAAGGAGGTGTTTGCTTGTCTTCAACAGCGATATTAAACTAACGGGGCCATCCTTCTCATTTCCTTCTCATAGAGAACAACGGCAGACCTGCAAGTCCCTTCTAATCCCTTAAAAAACAATTACTTTGGTGTGGCTGCTCCAGCTCAGAGCTTCATACATCCTTCTCAAAAAAACCTTCACAGCAAAGCCTTAAAGAGTAAGTGACAAACTTGTTTCAGGAGTTCTCAGCAAGATTTGCACTTGTAACACCTCCACAGGCCCCGGGTGACACAGCACCGTTTCATATGAATGACCTCTGTCCTGGGTGCCCCGAGGGGCAGCCTGCGAGGGGGACACCCTGCGAGCGGGCCAGCGCAGCTGTCGGGGCCAGGTTTTATTCCACCGGTGGCCACAGGCACCCCGACTACCACCGGGAGAACAGTACCCCCTGCATTCCTGCAAAGCTGCCTCCAGGACAACCCGAACTCGCGGGCAAGGGCTATACGCAGGTGAGGCTCGCTCGCCATGGCTGATGGCTCGAGCCACGCCCCGTGCGCCGCCATTTCAATCGGTTCACGCCCTGCCTCCGCCTCTGGCAAGATCCGGGTCCGCCCTCCCCATAGGTGAGGGCTCGTCCCCAGGCACCCTCGCACAGGTGAGACCTGGCGGGGGTCTGAGCTCTTCGGGCCGAGCGGCTCCGATTCCTCTGTGCGAGCGGTTGGGATGTGACGGAGCGGGGGGGTCGGGCTAGCCCCAGCCTCAGCGGCTGGGGGAGCCGGCCGGGCACTGGGGAAGCGGCCTGGGCGGTGCAGTGGTGCAGGGAAAGGGGGGTGCTGGTGCTTGAATTGTGGGTCTTGTGTCAAAACGTTTGGCGATCTGATTTTTATAAAAGTAAAAAGGTTTCTTTTTTAAAAAAAATTATTCCTAATTCTGCGAGTTGTATGTAAAAGCTATGCTGCTTTTCACATAGGAACACCGGTAGTCTTGGTGTAGTTTATTAATGTCCTTTCTGCCCGTTTATTATGTTAACTTGCATTTTGAGAAAATATATAGCAGTGTTACAAACCCAGCTTTAAATATTCAATATGTGGAATTCATTTGTCTGGAAGATACTAAAACCCTTCATCAGTGATGAACTGCTTTCTCTGGTGTGTCCCAGCCTACCATAAATCAGCCCTGGCTTTGGGCCCGTGATGGTGAGTTATATGTATTAACAGTCTTGGGTCTACGCCTATGTTCCCTGCCGAAAATAGTGGGTTTGTGTCATTTTTCAATGCAAATTAATTTTGCTTCATACTTTTGACTTTGAAATAGAAAATCTTAAGTAAACACAGCTTTTTCAGCACTGGGTTGTTGATCAGAAAAATCATATACTTATGTAAATAGACTCATTTAAGTCAAGGGACTAGCCATGACTACAAAGGTTTTTAGAACTGCACAAGTCTGTCCATCCCTGTCTCCCATGGGGTTTGGACAGTGCTTAGTATTAAGTAATACAAAGAAGCATGAAGGTCTGTTTGAGTTAATCACTCTTTGCAAATTCACTGTTTGTGAAATACTTTTTTGCATGTAACTTACTAGTCACCAGTTGTTTGAATTTTGGGGCTACACAAACACAAAATGTTATTGAAATGCTGAATCTGAAACATTCTAGTTTGAAGAGAAATTATATATATGAAGATGCCATAGGATGGAGATATTTTTTGCAGTCCTAAGTGGTTTGTGTGAATGGAGGGATGAGAGGGCCCTTTGGACTGCTGCTACTTGATTTTTTTGGTGTAGGCACATCATAAAACTAATGATCAAAGTCAGAGCACAAATCAGGACCTCACAAGGTAAATCCTGATAGCAATCTAATCTTCATTGACGATCTTGATGAGGGAATAACATCCACCCTCAGCAAGTACACTGATGATACAAAGCTGGGAGGGGTGGCTGACACGCAGGAGCACTGCGCTGCCATCCAGAGAGACCTGGACAGGCTGGAGAGCTGGGCAGTGAGAAACCAGATGAAGTTCAACAAAAGCAAGTGTAAAGTCTTGCACCTGGGAAGGAACAACTGTTTGTATCAGTACAGGCTGGGGGATGACCTGCTGGAGAAGAGCTCAGTGGAGAAGGACCTGGGGGTCCTGGTAGATGACAGGTTGGCCATGAGCCAGCAGTGTGCCTCGGTGGCCAAGAGAGCCAATGGGATCCTGGGATGCATCAGGAGGAGTGTAGCCAGCAGGTCAAAGGAGGTGATCCTCCCTCTCTACTCTGCCCTGGTCAGGCCCCACCTGGAGTATTGTGTCCAGTTCTGGGCTCCTTGGTATAAAAAGGACAGGGATCTCCTGCAAAGAGTCCAAAGAAGGGCTACGAAGATGATTAAGGGCCTAGAGCATCTCCCCTATGAGGAAAGGCTGAGTAAGCTGGGACTGTTCAGCCTTGAGAAGAGAAGACTAAGGGGGGACCTAATCAAAGTTTATAATTATCTGAAGCAGGGGATGCAGGGGGAATCAGCCAGCCCCTTTTCAGTGGTCTGTGGGGATAGGACAAGGGGCAATGGCTGCAAGTTGGAGCATAGGAAGTTCCGCACCAACATGCGGAAGAACTTTTTCACAGTGAGGGTGACTGAGCACTGGAATAGGCTGCCCAGGGGGGTGGTGGAGTCTCCTTCACTGGAGATATTCAAGACCCGCCTGGACGCCTATCTGAGCAATATGAGCTAGGGAGCCTGCTTTGGCAGGGGGGTTGGACCCGATGATCTCTCGAGGTCCCTTCCAACCCCTACAATTCTGTGATTCTGTGATTCTGTGATTCTCAAGATAAATGTATTTCATTGTCACTTAACCTTACAAATGATGTTCTTGATGGTTTGTCATTGACTGACACATTAAGCCTTTATTTCCAGTTGGACAGATGTATAAAGTTACATGGTTCAGGGCAATAAAATAAGTTTGATCTTTTACTGAAACATGAGGGAACTGCTACTTTATGGCATTCTATAAAAATGTCATAAAATATCTATTTATTTGGCAAATATGCAAAGAATTGAGGACGTGTATTTCAAGATACTGTTGATTTTTCTAAAGTAGTCCCTCTGGATTTCAAGCGCTTTTGACTTTTAGAATGTCTGGAGAGGCTAGGAGGAAGAAAGACGAAAAGGGAAGAAATATTGCAACTATCAATTTTCCAGGCCATTCTCTTGTTCTTAAGCACAGGTTAACTATGTGCAGGTTCCTGTAACTAAAAAAATGTAATACTTCATATGTAATGAAAACACTTCTGAATAATTATCTCAGTAATTATATGTTAAATATGTTATTCACTTTATGTTTTATTAGGTACAAATTTTAACAGCAACAGTAATTTCTAGTTTTCATTTCTGGTAATTTAATGGAAACAGGGAAGGTACAAGCAAGCAATATGTGAGCAAAAATGTGTTGCAGTGTCACTTGCAGTGTTTTTATGGAAAGCAAAATGATGTTTCACTGATGTGTTGACAGTAATCACCTTTGTAGTATGAATGAGTTGTTCTGACACAAGTGCTTACGAACTTAGGGTCTAGTTTACCTTTCACTAAAGTTAGGAAGAGCCACCTATCTTGTTATGGGTTTGATAGTTACAAGGGTCGTCAGTTTCAAGAGTCTGTATAAAATATGTTCTGGGAGTTAGTAAATAACCTAGACCATATGTATGTCAGTTCAAAAAACAATCTGCATTGGTGACAAATTTAAAGCCATATTGTAAGAGTGAACTTTATTTGGCTGGTTGAAGTTTGAAGATTTCTAGTCATAAGATTTTTGCATCCTTCACTATTTTTTCATCATCCCACAGGGTTTTTTTTCTATTTCTTTTTACTGTTGCATACTACTTAGATGTTATCTCTTCGTATATATCTACCCTTTCTGTCATCCATTAGCATACTGAATGAGAACTTTTCAGTTCAGACACCTCTACTTGAATTGACAAATTAATTAGTAGAAGAAGGGGGGTTTGTGTGATAGGGGTGTATGTCTTCAGTGTTTCACCAGTGCATGTATGTTTTTCTGTGCTCAGAGTTAACTGAGGACTATTTCCATACAATACAGTGTGCAGATAAATTAGTGATGTCAAGGCAAAGCTAATAAGCAGTGCTGAGAGCTAAAGTATATTAGCACAGTATTGAACCCAAGTTAATATATCTACATGGCTTCCACTCACTTCACAGTATATGCAGATCTGTTTGCATCTTCTTTCAAAACGATGTTGTGTGCCATCAGTGGACTGGCTTTAAGGAAAGCCAGCTCTGCTTTATGAGAAAGCAATGAGGAAAACAAGGTATTAAATTTCATGTCCTACATGTAATTCTGATGACAGCAGTGTCTGCAAATACTGTAGCTGTCCACCATGCAAAGTAGCTTTAGTCTTTCCATCCTGAAAGATGGTATAGTAATGACATTATAGCACATTAAGATATAGCATGATTATAGTCAGCATAAGACTTCTGACCAGAATATGAGTAGTAGTCTCTTAAAGAGATGAGTTATTCCTTTCAGTCTCAGGGCTTTGTACTTTTTGTACAGTGAGTCTTATGTTGGGCTCCCTCACATTTATTTTGTGTTAATCTTTTTCCCTGAGATGCGGTAAGGCAAACAGAACTGTAAATTAGAGTTGTGTTTGGTAGGTGGTGCTTGGCAGATCTGGAACTCTTTTTTAAAGCAAAAACATAAATGAAAGAGCTTTGCTCCAAGGAAAACACAGGGTCTTCACACCTCCTTCACTTAAAGAATAATAAATAAAAACTGTGGACTGGTGAAATACTTAATCCTAGAAGGACAAGTGCCTGACCCTGCAAGTTACAGCAGTAGATGTACTGTAAATATGTACTCTAGGAGGGCATGGCTTCTGCCTCTGTTTGACTGCTGGTTCTTCACATTTAGCTCTGGCAAAGTGAATCAAAACAGTAGGTCATCCTGTGATTAGTTCCGTGTGCCATTACTTCTCACCAAGGCATGAATCATGCAATTTTGAGTAGTTCTGGCTTGTTTAAAGGTTGTCTGTAATAGCAGAGATAGAGATGACAACCAAGTGAGTGGTGATTTCCAAAAGGATTTCTCTCTGTGAAGTGAATATATACAGAAGGAAGAAAGAATACACTTGCTTTAGAAATGTGTTCTTTAAAAGGCATTTCCAAAATGTCTAGCTCATAATCAAGAATAGCTCAATAAAGCTATTCATGTAGTCATTCTTAAAAACATATGCTAACTGAAGAAGTGAGAAGTCTGTATAGAAAATGATCCAAAGTGCAGAGAGTAATACAACTGGTGTACTAGATGTTCAGTGGCAGTATTAAAGTAATATAATCAAAATGCTAAGTACATTTTTTGATAAGCCTGTTGCAAATACTGTGGTTTCTGAATTTAATTTTCCTTATAATTGAAAAGTTTAGAATGAACTAATGTTTCTGAAAACGGGATAGGATACATTGCTAATATTTGGGGCTTTTGCCATTTTTATTTACAGACAACTTTAGGAATTAAAATAAGTGTTGCTGATTAAAATTGTGGTTAAAAATCAACAGATTTCATTGCATTTTCCTAAAGTAATGATTACATACTTTTAAAAATAGAATGCTGATTTAATCCTTTAATAGTGTACATTCTTATGAATTCATGCAGGTTCCCATAGGGGCTGTAACTAGATGAGCTTCAAGGTACCTTCCAACTCAAACCATTCCTACGGTCACCGAATTTCTAATTGATTCGTAGTCATAGCTTTTCTCATAAAATTTCATGAACTTTTCTTACTTTCTGGTTGTGAAAGCTGAACTGTTTTTTGAGAAGTTACACCTCTATTCTCCTAGTCAGCATATTGGTTTTAACCGTTATGAAAATGGTATCAGGCTCAAAGAAAATCCAGTAATTAAAAATAATTTACTACTTTAAGTGGTCTGTGCCTTAAGTGAAGCAATCAATGTAAAGTATGTCAGATAAACAAGACAGCCTTGTGAAAGGATTTGTCTGTGGGTTCACAAGCACTTTCAGTTTTTACAGTGAAGGTTCATGTTTTCTCCTGACTGGTTCCACTTGTCTTCGGAAGTTGACAACTACTACTTATATTCAGGGTCCCATCGCTTTCTGTTGACTTCCGGTGAAATTGCAGATACATAACATGATCAAAGGGATGTGGAAGGCTTCCAGTATCAGTCCCTCCACTTTCTGCTGTTCAGATTATCCAACTGCAGGGACCTCTTAATTCACACTGACTTTAGCAGCCCTCAAATAACTGAAGCGTTTGGTTTGAGTCTTATACTAATCATCCTCAAAGAAGAGTGCTGAATGAAAGAAGATAATTTGTCTCAGAAGTCTCTGCCAAATATCGCTAGATGGAGTGGTTTCTATTGCAGCTGTTCCATATGTTTCTCTCATTCTATATTAAATTTTAAGCTTCTTTTTAATGGGGTCTGTTTTCCAGTGGGCACTCAATAACAAAGAGTAATACAAAAAAATGTGTATTAAAGTTGATTTCCAAGCATTTTCAAAGTATGAGAAAACTTTCATTGTTAAAAATAAGGCCTGACCTAAAATTGCTAGGTTTACTTGGAATGTAAGGAAAGGCAGCCTTGAGTACTTGATGCATGAAGAGAACACTTTCCAAGACAGCATCTATATTAATATTTTTTTGATCTTAATTCCTTTGTGGTAGCACTGTGATACAGTTGATATACATTCTGTACTCATGAAAACTATCTCATAATAGTATTCATATCTTTAAAAAGATGGTTGGGTTTTCATGATGGGATTTTTTTGCATGTCAAAGCCTGTATAAAGTGTTTTGTTTTGTGTTTGTTTAGGATGGTCTATATGTATCTGTACTGATTGAGAAGCTGAAATTAATTTTTGCTTATGAAAGCTGGAAAATGTTCAAAAACCAGTATCAGGTAAAACAGAAATAGCTTTATTTTTTTACCCTCTTCCATTTCACCTCTGAGAACTCAATTAAAATGGGAGGGGAGGGGTGGGGTGGGTGGTGTCTGTGGCAAAAAGTCCAGGTACAGAATTGGTTTGGAATGTCTCATTATTCAATGTTTTTATGGAAATACTATGAGATAGTGGGTAGCTGCTGTTACCAAGAGCTTTGTGTCTACTTTGACTCTTGTGGGCTAGGGAAGGCATGCCATCTGCTCCCACCCAGTCATGAAGCAGGCCAAACTCTTAAGGTATAGCCAGAAAAGGAGGGTTGTGACACCACTAGTCACATCGTTTACAAATCTTATCCTTCTTACTGTTTCCTGGCCTTCCTTTTCACTGTGCTTTGCCTCCCCTTCTCCAGAGGTTATACAGCCTGCTTCCCCACAAGCCTATGGCTAGATTCTTTGATGTCTGATAGGGCACATGCTCTGTATAAGGCAGGGGCGTTCATACCTTGCAGGGGCATTCATAATATTTTTCCAGTATTTTCTGATGCCTCACGAGGGCTGCAGCCTGGGTGCAGCCCTTGGGTTTTTACAGTGATACTGGTAGGATCAGATCTGCTACAAGGCCACTGAAGTCATCCCAGAAAAGACAGTAAATGTTTGAGTTTCCCTGGTTGTTTGGTCTAATCATGATGGAATTTGCTAACTAGCAGAAATGTTCCTGGGAAATGGCTTTGACATACATTTGTAGACAAGGCTAAACATATTCACACATGTAAACAGATTGTCTGATTTCTTATGGATGTTTTTATAGAACATCCAATCTGTAACAATTTATAGCTTTTAGTGGTATGTTTTAAAACTCACTTTCATTTGGTGAATTGTAGAGATAAACCATGTCCAACTATAACTTACTTTTAGCCTACATGTTTTTACAATTTTTACAATAATTTTGCTTTTTAGAGAATAACATTATAAATAAAATAATTTAAAATATTTCACAATATTTCATCAAATTTATGTTCTGATCCTTTAGCAAAGCCAAATAGTGACTATATGGATTATTCTATTACAGTAGTCTAGAAGCTGTTGTTAATATTCTGCTGACTGTGGTAACAGTCTTATGTGGGGAGGAGTTGTTCTTATGTATTCATCTTGACCGTTGATTATTCAGTGCTAAACATTGGGTAGGATGATGTATCCTTAAACCATTTTATCACAGGGTGGCCCATTTGTTGAAATATTCAGTGCTCAAGGCAAGAACCCAGGATCAAAATGGAAGATTTTTGGCAATCCATCAGCTATATGGAAAGTAAGTTTTTAAAGAAACTTATAAAACCTGGAGTATAAAACAGAAGAATGTGAATGAAGCTTAAAATTAGAAGGTAATGAGGGCTTTGACCTGACAGTGGAGTTGTCGTTTGCAGTTCTGTCATTATGACAGACTAAATGACTACTTTAATTAGTTCTTTACGTGTGCTTGCAGACTAGGTTGGTCACGGCATAATTTTGTAGTTAAATATTTAGGAACGGATTTCGCTATTCTGGTAACTAATGGCTTGAGTTGGGCCTGTTGGCTGATGAGTCCTGTTCATCAACATTATTTGTTTATAAAGCAAGCGAGTAAAGGACGTATTTCTATGGATTATATTATTATCATCATATTTGAACTACTGGCATACTTGCAGTGCTCTCTGCCATTTGTAATTCTTAAAAATAAGTAATTTTGCATGTTAGTAGCATAGTTGGCTGTGAGAAGAATTATTCTAACAGATTGCTTATGTTTGTTTATTGTTCCTTTTTGAAGGAATACGATAAAGAAGTAAAAGGCTTTGTTTTTGTACTTGAAGGAAGCAGTCAAATCAACAAAATGCAGCTACCAAAGGAAACTAGACAAACTTGTAAGTATCAAAGAATTAAATGTCTGTGATGCTCTCATTATTAAATCAGTCTAATGTTTCACATTCCAACACAATTCTCCTTTATTTGGCATAATTCAACATTAGCAAAGTGGTTTTTTCATTATCTTTCTAGTAGCTCAGTTACTTTAATAGGGCATTTCTATACCTTTTACTTAGTTCTAAGTGCTGTAGGGAAGATCCTTGTTGATAGGTGTTTTCCTAGTGCCTATACCTGATCCTGCTACATACTGATGTCTGGCAAATAACTTCTGACTCCATTCAGCACTCCCTAAACAGTAAATTTATTGGCATTACAGAATGTGATACAGGTTGCTGACCCCTTTCTTGTTTTACTTTAAAAGTATTTATGCTTCTGTGTACAAGAACATTTACCTAAATTTCAGCTGTGTTTAAGTAACCATTCTTTGATGAGCAGTGTAGAGTATGTTTCTCCAGGTTGTCTATTACTTGTGCCAGAATAAACAAGAATCAGAGCAGTCTGTGTTTCTTGGGCCATACAGCAATCATCATCATTTATCCCTTAAACTCCACTGCAGGGTACTGTACCATTATAAGGCTTGTAGTTATGAATTGATCTGGTTTAGTATTAACTGCTTGCTTTTTGGAAAAAAAATTGAGATGGTAGTTTTAATAAAATGAAACAGGAATCTTCTAGTATGCTTCTCATGCAGGGTATGTAGTTACAATTTAGTTTTTCCAAACAAATGCAAAAAATAAATAAGAAAGTCTATAGCCTGCTCATGTGCTGAGGCCTTGAAGATTAATCTGATTTTATACAAGAAATCTACTGTCTCAATATAATAAATGCTAGTCTAATGTATCTTTCTGAGAAATCCAACTTTGTTTATTGCCATTGTTACAATAAACTGTTACAGACTAAAATGAGGATTGAGAATTAGTGCTGTGGGTTATCACTGCTAAGAATAGTCTGGTTATTAATTTACTTTAGCTAGTGCTGCAGTACTACAGTCAAATTTCCATCTGTTACCATGTTGTCTTTCTCTGTCTCTTCCTCTCTTGAGGTGTATGTACCTCAAGTATTTCGTTTATGTCAAGTATACAGTCTCCCAGTTGTACTGTAATCTTTCAATGCGTTTCCAAAATAAAAGATGTTATATATTAAAATATAATTTGAAATTTTAGTGTCATTTGACCCAAAAAAGAAGGAAGTTCTGAATTGGCATTCTTTAGAAGAGGAGCTAATGTTGCTGTTAAGTCAATGAGGAGCAGCCTGTGCTGTCCCTGGTGGAATAACTAAAAAAACAACATATGGTTCAATTCAGACAGCTTTGTACTATCTGTTTTCCCTTGATAGGGAGCTATGTGAATCCTGTAAGATTTCTTATGCTTGTTCCCTGAGTTAAGCTCATTTGCTTTTGTTCTAAAAATCAGAAGCCTCCATTGAGCATTGTTGTCATGGTCTGAATTGCATGAAAAAAAACCCAAAGGGTTTTTGAATTTGTTTAGTGAGGTGCATGTTGTCAGAAACACATGTGCAAGCTTCATGACTATATGATAATCTTCATAGGAAAGTATTACTTCATTTTGTAATCTGTCTGGGATATTTGGTGTCTACATGGTCTTAGAACACAAGAAGTGCAAGTAAAAAAACGTTCCTTTTTTCCTGAGCATTCCCTCAAAGCCACAGGTGAGATTTCTACACCCACACTTCTATTGCAGTTTGAATTGATTTTCTTGTGTTCATATGTAGTGTGAACCTTTGGAAATAGTGTTGCAGGAGCATATCTGTTTAAATGCTTGATGGTCAAATGTGTATCTGCCTGCACAAAGCACATGTATTTAATTATTTTTCTTGTTTCTAGTGGGACTGGTCCAGCGATTTCTGACACTTCAGATTTTTGTGCCACTGGGACGAGACTTCTCAACTGAGTTACTGTAAGATGCATTAAAATTTCCTTGAATACTTCATGTAGAGTGAATGCCTGATTGCAGCTATTAATTGTGGTGGCAGGTTTTGTATTAAAGCATGGTGACTCATCAAGTCAATAAGAGATAGTTAAGCTAATGAGATCATTTGCTGAATGCTTTGAATACTGACGTTCTTTTGAAGACAGAACAAACTCTAAAAATCTTGAAGATGGTGAAACATCTGAAGAAACGAGACATGAATTTATCAAACATTAAAATACTGGCGCATGGGGGTTTCTTGAAAGTTTGCAAGAGATTTATAAATAACTATTCCAGGGATGTTTTTCAGGGCAAGAAGAAATACATATTCTAAAGATTGGGAGAGAAATAAACAACCAAACAAAAAGCTAGAATGACAAATGGAGTCCTCAATCAGTGTAATTATGTCCATACTATAAGGAAAGAGAGATATAGCTGCAGCACACTTTTTTCATTAGTTCAGTGTGGAATCATAGAATGCTTTGGGTTGGAAGTGACCTCAAAAATCATCTAGTTCAACCCCCCTACCATGGGCAGAGACACCTTCACTAGATCAGGTTACCCAGAGAGGTGGTGGATCAGCTGCCCAGAGAGGTGGTGGATGCCCCATCCCTGGAGGTGTTCAAGGCCAGGTTGGATGGGGCCCTGGGCAACCTTGTGTAGATCCAGGCCTGGAGGTTGATGGCCCTGCCTGTGGCAGGGTGGTTGGAACTCTGTGATCCTTGAGGTCCCTTCCAACCCAGACCAGTCTATGATTTTCTTGTCTGGAGTAGGGGGAAACAACTACTGTAGGTTTAAGTCAAAGATGACAAAATGAGATGCTGAGAAGCTATTGTTCCATCTATACTTTAGTAGAGATAGGGTGTTCATTGTGATTTCAATAACTTTATTTCATGAAATTAGGATGGCGTGCTATTATGCTGCTGGGTAATTCTGTTTTTTCCTGTGCCTTCTTGTAAGTTGAATCATATTGTAATACTTCGTTATTTCTACAGAGAATATACTAGCATGAATTGAGTCATATTTATTAACATTTCTCAGTAGATTTATAACAATCCATGCAGGTATTCTAGTCTCAGTGGTTTGTGAGTTAGTGGACGTTTATAACCTACATCATGTTGGTAACGTTATGTGTTCCTCTGTGGCATGCTTAATTTCCAACATAATTTTTAGAATCTGAACATTGAGAAAATCTTCAGATGATAAATTATTTAGCACAGATTTTTATCAGAACATTTTTGCTTCTCCACAGAATGTGGAAATTTGAAAGAACACAGCTCAAAATAAGTGTTTTAAAGGCAATATTGACTTCATATATTAAGATCTTGGTGCAGCGAATATAAAATTTTGTTAAAGTGAGAAACTGTAGGCAGGAAAGCTGGTAGTTGTTGAAGAGATCAGAAGACTGAAGGTTCACAAGCAACATCCCTTTCTCTGTAATTTCTATTCCTATCACAGCTCTTAGTCATTGTCTTTTGTTTTCCTTTCAAGGTTGTTCTCTTTATCTTACCTCACTTTGAATTTTTTTTTTTGCTTAGGTATTAAGGTGTATCTAAACAAGCATAGGTGACATTAAAGCTGCCCTTTAGTTTTTTCCCTGGAACAATGTTGCAAAGTGTGGCAAATAACACTGTCTTTTCTGTTCTTTGATGGATTCCCTGAGTGTAGCTCTGGTTTCTGCTTCTGTAGTTTTAATTGCTGCATTATTTCTAAAAGTGCATCACAGAAGGTTTCAAAACAAACAGGATTTGTTCGTTTATACAGTAAACAGAATGAAAGTATATAGACTTTCTTCCCATAGGCCTTCTGCAGACAGATGGCAGAGACATAGTTACAGGTATAGGAATTTAGTTTGTGTTGAGTTTGGTTCTTTTTTGTGCTTGTCACCCATCTTTAACTCTTAACAAGTACCTGTTTCTCCACTTTTATTCCCATTTTATTTTTTTCATTGCTTGCAGGGTAACTGAGCACACTTAATTTTCTACCATTTCTCCCACCTTTTTTTCCCTTTTCTTTCAGCTTGTATCAGGACTTTATATTTTCTTCCTCTATTTTTCCCATTCCCACTACTACTGTGTCCCTCTAATGATATGTACTTAGTTCCATAATATTCTTATGCACTTCTATACATTTAAATACATGTATTTTGTATTTTTATATTTATAGCTTATGTCAACACACACTATATTACTATATTTACTATACTTAAATAGCTTAACTTTTATTTTTCACTTCTTTCTTTTTTTTTCTTTCTGTCAACTTTCTTGATTCTGAATCAGTATTAGAGAGCCTGATACAAACTAACTCACTCTACTTCATCACCACAGACTCTGAAATCACTACACTGAAGAGAAGGCATCTCACTTAATACATTATTATAGACTTTTAATAAAAGAATAGATGCTTAATTCTGTGTAACTGTTTCATTACTTAATTACTTAAGTTATAATCAAATCATGCTTATTCTGATAATTATGTGAGTTCATCAATGCATTCTAAGTAACTGGAGCTGCTTAAAGGTGTATACGCCTAAAAAGTGCAATCTCATTTGTTCCCCATTGAGTGCAACTGTATGCAGAAGTTAATTAAACCTCTTTAAGAATAAATTTACTACTAAGCTTTGTATTAGATCCCTGTAAACTCCTTTAAGACTTGCAAAATAAGTACGATATTTTATCCTAGGAGACTCATGATAATTTGGTAAATAATAAAGACAAGTCCTTCTTGCTTCATGTGACTGCCATTCAGTTCTTTGAAAGCTTTGAAAGGAATCTCTTGCTTGTTTACAGACAGAATATTGATTGTGCTGGTGCTTCCTGGAGTTTAATGTTCCAAGATAGTTTCTTACATAATCTGACTACTTACAACTGAATCTTTGAGTAGCTTCAAGTGAAAATTTATAGCATACCAAGTCATCAAATTTACTTTATGCAAAAAACACTTTGGCAACTTCTATAATAGCTGCACATGATGCTTCATGGGACATTTCTTCCTCTTCCATTCTGCACAGAGATGGAAATGTGAATTTAGATTTAGCTTCACCCTCTCTTTTGCATTCTGTTCAGTGATTGATCTGATCAGCAAACAAGGCCATCCATCACTGCTGGCATCAGCAGAGCTAAACCTTCTAACATTTGCTATCAACCAGTCATGCAAGATTCTTGTCATAAATACTGGATGTGAAAAAACCTGTTTAAATTAGCTGGGTTGCCTTTTCTTTGGAAGAAATTTCAGTAGGATTTCAGATACTTTGTTAGGTGGAGTGACTAGATATTGCCACATCAACAATCACTGTATTGAACCACATAAAAAATGTGTAAAACCACTTGTGGATTAAAAATTTGGTGAAGCATAGTAAAATCACAACTAAGGTAGAAAGCATGAAATTTATGCAGCCTCTTTAAAGCAAATAATAGCTAAGCTGTTAGCAATGCTTAATGTAGCCATCTGGCTACTACATTTTCAGTATTACAGGTTTTGCAATGTTTCTGAAAAAGCAAAAGTAACTCAATTTGAAAAAAAGATTGGGCTCCTTGGTATAAAAAGGACAGGGATCTCCTGGAAAGAGTCCAAAGAAGGGCTACGAGGATGATTAAGGGCCTAGGGCCTAGAGCATCTCCCCTATGAGGAAAGGCTGAGTAAGCTGGGACTGTTCAGCCTTGAGAAGAGAAGACTAAGGGGGGACCTAATCAAAGTTTATAATTATCTGAAGCAGGGGATGCAGGGGGAATCAGCCAGCCCCTTTTCAGTGGTCTGTGGGGATAGGACAAGGGGCAATGGCTGCAAGTTGGAGCATAGGAAGTTCCGCACCAACATGCGGAAGAACTTTTTCACAGTGAGGGTGACTGAGCACTGGAATAGGCTGCCCAGGGAGGTGGTGGAGTCTCCTTCACTGGAGATATTCAAGACCCGCCTGGACGCCTATCTGAGCAATATGAGCTAGGGAGCCTGCTTTGGCAGGGGGGTTGGACCCGATGATCTCTCGAGGTCCCTTCCAACCCCTACAATTCTGTGATAAGCACCTATGAGACTTAAAAATGTCTGTAAACAGGCTCCAGGCATTGATGTCACCTAGGTGGTTTTAAAACTTTATTCAATATTATCATCAACCATGGACAAAGTGGTTTACATTATCATGCTATTTTATCTGTGATAAAAGAGAACAGCATCTTGCCTGTATTGGCATTCTTGTTTTAAGTCCCAATATATGAACACATGCAGGTGATAGTACTCCTGCTTGGCATTTTGTCAAGCACACAAACATTCATTCTTAGTAAAATACTGTAATGCCATGCCAGTCATTGTCATACTTTATTTCTGGTATGTTTGATTTCAGTGTTAGGTATCACATGAAATACAGTGTTAAGTATCACATGAAGTACCTCCATGTAGTAATTTTTACAGCAAAGGAGTAGAGCTGTTGATGTGAGGAAAAAGACCTTCAAGTTGTACCATAGCCTCAAAAAAAAAAAAAAACCCAAAAAAACCCCAGATAAAGAGAGGTCTGAGGTCTGCACAGGTATTGGAATCTCTATTTCTTGTTATGTACTGAAATAATACCTGGTCTTGTATGAGTCCCTTTAGGTTGCTCAACCTTTTTCTCCCCTGTTCTCTCATACAAGTTATGCCAGTAATGCTTATCAATTTATCTTGAAAGTATATTATAAAGAGTTAAACAATTTATTGCTGTAGGATACTTTTAACTATATAAAGAGACAAAAATAGGAATTATAGTAAATCTGGTAGCAGATCAAGTTTGTTTTCATTAATATGCAGGCAAGTGTGTGCCAACAGTACAGATGTAGTATTTGATACATTATCCTATCACAGAATAGAGGTCAGTTTAGGGAGATTGCCTTTTTGATGAATAACAGAAGTTTCCCAGTTTTGCATTTCAACGTTCAGACGTGACGTAAGATAGTAACAATAAAATGTGTTCAAACTTGTATGTTTAGCCCCTGCTAATTTGTGCATCACAAAATACTCTACAAAGGAGGTTGGTATTATCTGTCATGGGTAGGGCACTGGGGGATTTTTTTTTTAAACACAAGGAAGCTAAGTCACAGAAATGATAAAGTGATTCAGAAAGGTTAGTGGCAGCACCAGGTACAGTGCTTACTGATCCATTGCTGCAGCTCTTCAGTTATGCTGTTTTTCTTAATGACAGCTAACTTCATGGTGCTTCAAACTACTGGTTTAAATCTTTGTGTAGTAATCAGCTGTAAATCATATGTAACATACTTTGTAACAGTGGAGAGGTTTGAGATGTCCCATAAGGTCCTCTCAGCTCTGACATGAAAACCTGAATAGCAAAAATGCACATAGGCAGTGCTAGCAGCTAGAGACATATGTCTGTAGCTCAGGGCTTGGTGCCTGATATTAATGTGCCCTGGGACTGCTTTGTTGCCACTTCCTAGAATTACCCACTACCTTATGGACCATCCTGCTAGCATGAGTGTGCTGAGGATCACAGCATGGTTGCTCATTCACTTTAATGTTAACTATGTCTCTCTGTTCTTCATAATGCTTCAACCTTTGTTAAGGCTCAGCTGGTAAAGTGCTTATCAACAGGTTTGCTCAGTTAGTATCCCACTGTTCATAGTCAGATTAGCTTTGCTTGCTGCTGGCCTTCAGCTCTGGAAGGCATCAATGCTTATTGCATTCTGAAGGGAACACAGAAGGTTCTAGAAATATTTATATTACTAAGGAATGATTTCTTTTTAAAGAGACTAATCTTACAATGTGTACTATATTGAGTTACCACTTTATCAGATGGACTGCTTTATAACCTTATTTATGTTTAAGTAAAAACTTTGTATTTTACATCTAGTTTGATTAGGGGTTCTTGTTAAAATTGATCAGAATTAAGGCAGATGCTTGCTTTTTGTTCACATATGTTTTTTGCTGGGGAAAACTTGAGAAAGCATGGGAATAATCAAATACAGCTGGTAGGTATTAGCTTTAAAAATTCAGCATTTTTCGAACAGAATTAGCATGATCTGAAACCACAGTTGTAGCTTATTTCCACACTCTGAGGAGTGATGGTTATGATCATACGTAGAAGCTTTAGAGGGTTTATAGCACACAGATGCTCTTCGTTTATTGGATGAATGGGAACTCTGGTGTTTCAAACCTTGGAACATACCTGATAAGGCTTAAGGAGCTTTCTGTTAAAGTTTAGCTAGTTATATATAGCTGTATCTGCAGGGGAAAAGGGCTTGAAACATCCACATTCCTAAAGTAGTTGTACTTGTTGCTAAGACATTTTATTGCAGGCTTGTGGACAGCACAGGATAGTTTTTATGCCACATTTCCTATTTCAAACAGTTGATTCTGTAAATATAAGTTTATTGCTTTCAAATTTTTAATAACCAGAGCATATTAGACTTTACATGCATAGCTAATTTATTCATGACACCATAATAGCTTGAATTTATGTGAATTACATGCTATCATAATTAGTCATCATTTTAGCTTTGACAGAGATAGGATAAATTATTCATGTTAATCTAAAGACCCATCATGTTTTCAGATACAGAACAATCAAAATATGAATCTTGGTTAGTCTTGCAAAACTTTGTCCTGCTTCTAATTTAACAGGTTGTTCTTAGATGCTAATTCTATCATGTACTTTCACAGTATTTGAAGATTTTAGGTAGAGATTGAAGGTAAACTTTATTGAACAGGTGAAGCGGGAGACATTATTTGAAATTCTGGTGTTTAGTAGCATGAGGCCTGCTCCTTTTGTGAAGCAGGAGTGAAGTACAGAAATTTTCTTGAAAGTATTGGGATCTGTTAGATTCCATCATTTAGAAGGAGATAAACTCATATATCTGAAAATAAACATTTTAAAATAACTGTTTCAGTCATCACTTTCCTTGAGTACCAAGGCAGCATGGCTGGCAATTTAGGAAAGAGATTTTAAAAAAAAAAAAAGCAGGTTGTCTTGCTTCTAGATATAAAAAAAGAATTCATGCAGTTACTGTAGAACTGATAACAGAATACACAGTCCTGGATGAAAATTGTGTTGCTAGTTAGATTAGCCATTTGCCTTGAAAGAAGCTTGGTATTTTTTCCCCTTGGCAGGCTAAATCTGTAACCCTTATTCTACAAATATTTCTAATTTCTCACATTTGATGACATTCTTTGCTTCTGCAGCTATAAAACTGTTCAGTCATTTGATGTCAATTTCATTGCTTGTTCAATTAATCAGTATAAAACATCAAACATGAAGAAAGTCTTTTTCCTCTGTTGATGTAGAATGTGTGAGCTTGCACACATAACTTTCTGTTCGTCGAAGGAATCTTTTTATCCTTTGCCCCAGAACTTCAAAAATACACACTTCTTGTTCTTTTTTTTTAATTAGAATATCCTGGGGTTGTAATTACATTGAGGATTTAAGGAGACTGTCAGTGTGG
This sequence comes from Porphyrio hochstetteri, assembly GCA_020800305.1. Classification (NCBI taxonomy): domain Eukaryota; kingdom Metazoa; phylum Chordata; class Aves; order Gruiformes; family Rallidae; genus Porphyrio; species Porphyrio hochstetteri. Next base: position 8,641,638 of record CM036916.1, on the reverse strand, counting down.
TATCATAATCTACTTGAGTTAACCCCTCAGAATTTCCTTTTAGTTGACTGGAAGCCAGATAGTTACTGTTTGCCTTAATGTGACTGTTTATGGCTTAATAAATCTCCTTTTTTTTTTTTTATTTGATCACATTATAGACAGTTGCATTTGCATAATGATCTTAGTGTACAGGTTTTAATCTTTGACCCTTTAAGGAAAGAAAGTGAAGTAGTGGTGGAGCCACCCCTTTTCTTGTTGCTTGGAAAGATAAGGAGGAAGGATTGTTTGCCTTGGGAGCTGACATAGAGCAATAGTGATCATATATAAGAAGAGTTAACGAGGTGCACAGTGACTCAAGGGTTTCCGACTTACGCAGCAGCTCTCTCCATGCTGATATTTCCCTGTATGTGCAATTACTGTTTTAGAGACATCAGTAAGACTTCCGTTTATCGAAAAAGAAAATTCAGAGAAAATGCCTCATGAAGTTTCATCTGGTTTGAGATTTATTCTTGATAGGAAGCGTGACTACTTACGTTTCAGCTTGCGTTCTGGAGATGCTTGCTCACACATGGTAGGATGTGCAGCCATTGAACAGCATGACTCATTCTGACTGGATACCTACAAGCTGTCCTGTGTTGCTAGCTACCAAAGAGTTAGGGTATGGCACTGCTATGGATGAGGAGTAAAGCTACTGAAACAGGCAGCTGAATGCATGTAGCAGTAAATGCTCCAAAATACAAATATAGAGAGATGGATTCTGCAAAAAATTAAAACTGGAAGGATGCGAACTGTTTTCCGTACCTTTATTCTTAGCTTAACTGGGTATGATCCTTTTAAGGAGGAAAAAAAAAAAGCCATATAATTGATTCAAATTAGGATAGGTGATTCCTTGTACTCTTTCAGTCATGTCTTTACCGGCAGGCTTTCACCTTGAGCTTGGTACAGTTGGTAATATTTTCCTAAATCTCACCACTAACACTTGGATATTTTATTTTAGGTTGGTACACAAGCTGATTTTGCTTGCTGATGTTACAGGGTTTGTGTTGCAGTTCTAGTGTCTGCAGATGAACAGCTAGTGTAATTGTGTTTCTATAACTGCAGTTACAGGCACTCTTACTTTATATATCCCAATACCTTCAGTTCAGTTGACTGTCTTGTCTGTACAGTTCCTCCTTTTTTTCCACTAGTCAGTTCAGCCCAAAATAAAGAACATTCTTTTTCTGTGTTGCAGTATTTCTGTGTAAATTTCAAAATGCCCTGAAAGTATTTTCACCAGAGTTGCTTTATCTTTGTTTAAATATATCTTGGATCTGATGGGAGAGGGGCTTTGTTTTAAGTTAACTTCATAGGAAGTGAGTCTATTTTAATCTAATGAATAGAGTAAATCTTATCACGGTGTTAGATGATGTCCTGGTGATATTAGAGAAAAATTACTTCCAGGACTCTAGAGAGAGTACTGTGGGGTATATTTTAGTTGTTGCATCAATTTAGAGTGACATGGAGTAAAATTAATCCTTTTTGTTTGGTAGGGAGGGTTTGTTAGTCAGAATCTTCATATGCCACGTAAACTAAATGGTCTGGTGTTAGCAAGAAAACTTAGGTTTGTCTCTTTTAAAGGGCAGACCTCTTAGCAATTCTTAGTAATTAAAATAAATGCTTTAAATCTGAGGGATATGGTTGTACTTGAGAACTACTACTTATAGCAGGTGCAAGCATAACTTTTTGTTTGTCTTTGTAAACATGAAAGGACTGATTGTGTCTACTAGAATAGCTGAACTCATGGATGAAAAAAAATAGAAAGAATAACAGCCAATAAACTAAAGAAAAGAGCCAGGAGAGTTACTTGCAGGGATAAGGAGCTGTGTTACAAGGGTAATTCGTTTAGAGTTGTGAAAAGAAGTGGGCACTAAACTTTCAACATATTAATACTCATTGGAGTATCTTGTACTGAGCAAATTAAAAACTATTTTCTAGAATTATGGTTTTCTAAATGATTTGGCACAGTTACCCATGCTTCAGAGGACCATATTACCATGCCTTAAAAGAGAATTTACTAAATACTTGAAAATAAGAGAAAGATGAACTCATTTGCAAGCCAAGGATATTAAGATATTGGTAGCAGTTCCTAGAATACTGTGAATATTAATGACCACTTGCAGAATTATTTTTTTAACCTGTAGAATTTTAAGAGTAGCTCAACTTTAACAACAGATTATTCTTGATCAGTGACAAGACCAGGTCATTCTTTCAGTGGGAGAGTTGATGGCAAATATGTTGATACTGTGTAGGGAGAAACCAGGAATCACCAGTTGTTCATAATTGCTCGTATTTGGAAATCTATTCTAGCCACTAGATTTGATGAGTCGTGTTTTGTACCTGCCACCAGTATTGCTGCCTCTATAAGGATACTGTTTAGGGTGGGGGGTTTTCCTGAATTCCCTCTCAAAAAAAACCCCTAAACATTATAATCAGAAAATTCCATTATATGAAAGTAAAGCTGGTCCTTCAAGACTTGTTTTCTAGGTGACATCAGTCTTCCTGTTTTCTTATTCTGTAGAGATTTGGTTGATTTTCAGCACAACTAAGTCTGGTTTTTTGCGGGTACAACACAGTGCCTCCAATGTCAGCTGTTCAGGCAGCCAGTTCAATAATGTGGTATCAATCCGCAAGTAGCACATAAACCAAAACATACATAAAGTACAAACTGCCCCTGAATAAGGAAACTTAAGAATCTGTGTGGAAAATCAGCTGATCAGCGTTATTCCTTTAGGTTTTTATCTTTCAAATGGAGATGATGATACTATCTAATGTTTCTGAAGCATATACTTTCTTAAGGTGAAAATGGCGCTACATTTGCTGGGTACTAATTTACAAACGTATTAATACTTACACTTTACCAGAGACTTCTATCTAGATTTTCACCAGGATACAAAGATTTCCATTAATAATAAATTCTATAGGAGTTGCTCTTTGCTTAGCAACATCAATGAAATACCTTCTTTCATGTTTGGTAAACTTGCAGTTTAAGTCATTTATAAGGAGAAAAACACTTTCATTTTAAGAACAAGCAGGCCTGATAAATGAAATGTCCCTTCAACAGTCGGACATCATTTTTTCTGAGTTCATTTTAAGCCCTGAATTGAACATTAACAAATGGTTATAAATTATTATACATACAGAAGCAAAGTGAATAGGTAATCTGAGAAGATGAGTTTATCTGTACTGTTGGGTAGTTGCTACCATTTACTTGCAATCTCACTATAGTTGCCATTGTGAAGAGAATAGTCAATCAAAGTTGAAGATATGAAATAAAATTGAAAATTGAATTGGAAGGTAATTTTACTTTCAGATGGTTTGCAAATGTAGATGTTAAGTGTGAAATGAATGCAGTTAATGACCATAGCTGGGAGAGTTATGCACCTGCTGATCACAGGAATATTATTATAAATGAGGTTGATTTTCCTGTTGACTACCTCATTTTTCTCAACATGGTCTCATTACTTTTCTATCACATGTCTGACCCTTAGATATAAATACTCAAGCACAGACATAATAAAAATACATTAACTCCTATATAGATTTTTAAATGCATCTTGGAAACTCAAGATATACGCGCTGCAGATGTTTCTTGCTTTTGTAGGTTTAACATAGGCCATGCTTTTTGATAACAGGAAATAAAAAGGTTGAGTTTCAGCACAAGTACTCCTTGAGTCATTTTGCAAGTGAGTTCTAATTGTTCTAATTCCCATTCTCTGAATTACTTCAGAAATGAGTTTCAGACCCTTATTTTCTTTTTATTTTCCAAGATGCACTGTAACTGAAGTCCTGAAGTTACATCAACTCTCAAATACTTATCTTCTCCCAGGAAAGAAATTATTTTATATAATTTTGGTACCATCTTCATTCTCCAATTTTGTCTGTTCTTCAAATGTTTCACTTTTGCCTGTAGAATATAAACATGTTTATTGTTTTAAGTTTATTTACTGAAATATTAAACTTCTTTAGGTGTGGTTATAACTATATATCTTTGCTGCTTTACTGCATACATACCATCACAAAAAAACCCATTTTATTTTAGACATATATGACAGTCTGATGTAAATGCATGTGCTGTTACCTAAATGAATGTGTTTTGTATTGCACTTTGCAGTGTAAGTGAGCTATACACTTACTAATGGCTTTTTTATTGTGAAGGTACCCAACTTTTTTCAGGAGGGAGAAAGATAAAACTATTCCTATAAGATAAATAATAACATTTAAGCATATTGAACTAATACTACAAAGTGAACTTAAGTTTTTATTGCCAGTTGTTTGGAGATATGCAAGAAGATATGCTCCTGCTGCTTTGTCATAGCATCACTTAAAGCAACATTCTCCATTGGGAATTACGCAGCTTGAGTTGTAGCAGGAACAGAATTGTGTTTCAACTCTCAGGTTACCCCAACTACCTGGTTCCTCAGGGCAGTTGCACTTCTCTACATGTAACCAGAAGATCTAAGGGACTTTCAGGCAACTGCTACTCCACATCTCTCATGTTCTTTGCTGCCTTAATTTCTTAGCACTTCAAGATTTAGAACAGAGCAGAGAGTTTCTGAAAACTACATCCTTAGGTTTTTCATCAGAGGTTATATGAGAAGCAAAGTGATGGATGGAACTCAGCCTTGATCTGGGACACAGGCTTAGTTATGCGGCCAACTCGATGATGATTTTAGAATAACTATTTCTTAAGTAATATCAAGGCCAGAATGCTAGCATTGTAAGACGCTTCGAGTCTTGTGATGAAATCACTGTTCAAGAATGTGATAGTATTATTCATCCATCCATACATGTGCAGCTGATACTGAAATCTGCAATGTGAAATGCTAGTAGTGGTGAATATAATGTTCTGCCCACTACACAGTAATAAGAGTTCTGCCTTGAAATGAAGGTGGCTTTTGAGAACAACTGCTAGTCTTTCAAAATTAAACAGCTAGTAGACTCTTCCACTTTGTTTTGATTTGCCCACCCATGTTATGATGATTAATAGATTAAAGATGAGATTGTCTGTAAGACAGGAAAGAATCAACAAGTTTTGGAAAGCTGATGGACTTTCTGCTTGCTTTGCATGTGTAATAGTCTTAATGACTATGGGAAAACAAGAAGCCACTCTTGTGCATTTCACCACCTGTATTAGTGAAGCTTTTTGATGTTTACATATTTCCAGGAAAATTTTGTTGTCCTTGGTTGAACTCTCAAATTGCAAAAAAGACCTCAGGTAGGTAACTTGCTCTAGAGTTAATCTCCTTCCAAGGTGACCTAAGGAATCTGAAGAGCATTTCAGGGTGTTTATCTGCAAATTCTGTGTGATAATGTTTCATTAGCTAAGCTACAGGTAGTCCTTACTAATGAAAAGTGTTTTCAGTAATAATAAAATAAAAAATCATCTACTGGGCAGTCTCACAATTTTAATGTAAAATCCAGTGTTTAAATATAATGATTCTGAGTAATTATCTTTAACAACACTAAGTAATGACAGGAAGTTGTTTATTGTAATTATTTGTCATCTTCTCAGAGGGGCTGCTAATTAGAGAGAAATACCCATCTGTTAGAAGTAGGCTTGTTCATAAATAATAGGTAAATTAATCATTATTTCCTCATACAGGCTGCAGTCTTTAAAAGTAATGTCTGTTCCCCAGTACACTAAGGGAGGACTGCTGGGTGATATCAAGGTTGTGCTGCTGTTGTGGATTAAGCCCAGTAAGCAGCTCAGCCATGCCAGCTGCTCTCTCCCTCCCTACAGTGCGATGTAGGAGAGAATCAAAAGGGTAAACGTGGAAAAACTTATGGGTTGAGTTAAAGACAGTTTATTAGGTAAAGCAAAAGATGCATGTGCAACCAAAGCTAAATAAGGCACCTGCTACTTCCCATTTCTAGGAGTGCAGGACTTCATCCCATGTGACAGTTACTTGGGAAGATCAACACCTTAACTCTGAACTTCTCCACAGCTTTCATCATTGAGCATGATGCCACATGGGCTGGAATATCCCTTTGGTTGTTGGGGTCAGCTGTCCCAGCTGTGTCCCCTCCCAGCTTCTTGTGCACTCCCAGCCAACTTGCTGGGCATAACAGCCCTTGGCTCAGCAGGAGTGGAAACAACCCTGTGTTACCTACGGTGTTTCCAGCACGAACCCAAACCACAGCCCCATACCAATTGCTATGAAGAAAATGAACTCTACCACAGCTAAAACCAGCACATCTGCTCACAAGACTTGAAGGAAACAGAACAATAAAAATAAGCCTTTTTATCTCTTTAAGGAAAATCTAATCTTTCTGATCATGGCTGTGGTCTGAATCTATTAGGAATGTTCAAATTCAGTGTCCCTGGTGTCACTGTGAGATGACCTGAATAAACTTCTGTATTATAATTCACATTCAAAGATATGTGCTCAGGAAGTAAAACAGACAGACAATGTCTTGTGTCTATCTTTAAGCTGACAAAGAGTCTATATAAAATGACAGAGGCGTTTTTAGGAAAAGGAAGCAAATAATGTTTTTCTAGTTAGCAGGTGACAATGTGTCCCAAGATAACACAAGCTTAAGGGGCAGAAACAAGTGTGATTATTAAAGGCTACTGGGTTCTCACTTTGTGCAAATTGAATTCTTTCATAGTCTGAAGGGCTATGGAAATCTAGCAAAGGGTGTAGACTGTTGAAATAAAATTAGCATGTAAAGTGATTTTATATATGCAGGAATATAGCCACCAAGTTTGAATATGAGAAAGAAATCTCATTACTCATCTTGTAAAAGAAGTAATTCTTAAATTCCATATTTGCTGTCACTGACATAAAGGTTCTGCATATGAATAGTGGTTTTTTATTATTGCCCAAAGACACTGCGTTATTGAATTGACAAAGATCTGTTCCATTCTCTCCTGCTTTTTCTTTTATAGGATAACTGATTTAGGAAATATTAAAAGAAGATTGTATTTATCAACAGTCCACAAGGAGTTGTCTGTAACCCCTCTGCATGCAAAAATTCCTCTGTTTACAGTCAAGCGCAAAGTAGTAGGTATCTTGGGAATATTCCTTGAACTGTGGTTGATTATGCTTTTTGTATCAGAAATGTTTTAAGTTTATAGACCTGTTGAAACCACTGGTTTCCAATTCAGTTCCTGCCAGTTCAAGCTACGTGTGTACGTACCCTCCACCAGATGGTATCAGAACTGCTTGTTACTACTATTCTTTTAGCTTTTTCTAACATTAGTTCATTCCCCTTTTTCCAAGATTAATGCTGTTTGTGTTTCCCTCGCTTGTGCTGTCTGTTCAGCCTCTGCAAAGTTCTCTGTGTCCCTGATGCTTCTTTGTTATAGTGCTTCGGTTCATGTGTACCTTCTCCTGTAGGGACCTTTTATTACAGTCACTGGAGCTGCAGGTAAATTGTAGTTGGTGACTAATTTCACGTGCTTCAGCTTCTTCCAGCTTCTGGTATATATAAAACAACATATGAGTCAAACATGAAAGTAAAACAATAGCCATCATCTCCCTATTCCCTTCTTCTGGGTCCAGCCACATTGTATGGTGATATGACAGATGTCAGGATACAAAACCTGATGGTTGCCATACAACCTTGTAAAGACTTAAATCTCAAAAACTGCTTTAGAAAATCATTTGGAGATACAACTAGCTAGATTTCAAGTATTTTAAGATACAAGTATTCACCAAGAGAACTATGTAACAGTATACCAAGGAGCTGTGGATTTAAGGCTAGACATGAGAGAGAATAAAAAAGCTATGACTTTTTTTAAGATGGTTCCGGTGAAGGCAGCTGGAAAAAATTTAGATTTCAGGAGTTTTCAGCATTGTAGAAAGAAGTGGTTGGATTTTTTCCTCAAATGAATATGCATCAGATCATACACCTGAAGTTGCCATTAATTCAGGACCTGCTGAAAGGAAACTCTTTTTCTTCAGTATAAATTCAGTTAGTTGGTCTTGGTGTCAGGCTAGCACAAATGTTTCAGGATTAAAGTATACCTTAATGTACACCATGTTAATTTCAATCAGAATATGAGCTTCAGTTATGTATTTTAATTTAGGCAATAAAACATTACTTGGAGATCTAAGTGCCCTGATCAGTTATAATGACAAAATACTTTAATTCCCTTAACACTTGACCAACCCTAAAGAGTAGGTCTGTATTGCTCAGTATACCTGTTGTCCTTCAAATGGTTATCTGCCCTTTAATTGTTGCCTTTACTTGAAGGAGTATACTTCTTTCAGTGATTAGAAAGCTCTTTTTTATGGCTCTAATAGTTTATCTTATTGTATGCACAAGCTGATCATTATTATCAGTAAAATTGATTGTGAAAAGGATATAAGATATTGTTTGTTCCATCAGTAGATCAGCGTTTACATTTTCATATGTTCATTTCCTGTATTGTATTCTTACAAATGATGCTGTTTTCTCACCTCAGTAATAGAAATATCAGTTATAAATAGATACTGCATTTTCTATTCCAATTCTTAGTGTCTTCAAAGCAAGTATTCCTCTTCCAAATTTTCAGACATAGAAGCTGAATAGTAATGTATGCATCAAAACTTAATCTCAAAAAAAAAAAAAATTACTAATTGGTGTTTAGAAGCTAGTACGTTTTCCTTGACTTTATGAGGAAATGACGCTTGTACAATCACAATGTCTTGGTATTTTTCTTTAATAGAACTGCAACCTAGTGGTCAACTACATTCTATACATGAGTAATCATATCAGATATATTAGTTCTGCAAATTTCATTAAAATAGTTACATGGCATAATAGAGAGAAAAATGGAATAATCTTCTCCAACCTTTGGAGCACTTAAGTTGCAGTACTATTGAGTAACAATTTTTAGTCCCCCAGAAAACCTTCAGCTAGTGTACTTTCTTGCAAGTTAGCTGCTAACTGTATTGTTAACAGAGCTCACTTGGGCTGGCAGACATTGTCATGTGTACTGATTTGTTTTTGTATAAATAAACATAAGTGCAAATAGCTTTTTTAATATCAAAATGTTATGTATTGTGAATTACAGCCTGTGAGAATCTAGTACTCCACAGAGACTTCATTTATAGAGAACTACACACTAATACTCTTCTGCAATGATTATTGTTTGGGTTTTATTAAAGAGTCTTGTTTCTCTTTTCTAGTGGTGCAATATGTGTATTGATTTGGTAGCATTCACCAGCGAAATATTCAGAGGAGCAGTCTTCCAGTCTTTGGATGGAATTAGTGTTTCAGCAAACTGTAAACTGAGAAAGATCTTCACTTTAAAATCCAAGCCTCAAGATACAGCTGAGGAAGATGGTGTGTGATAATTACTATGTAGTCTTAGTCATAACTGTTCACATTATAAAATCAAAAGCTTCTTAGTCATCAGGTTGGCAATTTGAAAGATGACATGATTTCCTGAAAACTGGAGTGGTGGTACAGCATATTAATTCTGCTAGTGTTGGACTTCAGGTAACTAATTAAATGTACATGTACTCCTCTTTAGAAGTATTTTATTGAAGAAATTCTGGAAAGATTTATCAATTAGAGAGCTTGTTTTAATGAGGGTACGTTATGCTGATAAAAATGGTGTTTTGGCCAAGAAGAGAGTGTCTGAAAGGAAGAAGAAATATTCAAATGTAGCAGCATTTGTTGTTTGTTTTCTTAATTTTGGATGTCAGCAGCTGATGAGGTATTTATTCTTTAATCCAAGACAAAACTGTAACAAAACAGTATTCTATAAAACAGAGATACGAACTATCACAAACACCTCTCTCTGTTATCTTTAGTCAGTTTATCCTGATGTTTCCTTGTTCATTGGGAATTCTTGGTGAGCTAAAAAATGAGGGATTATTTTTGTAATAGGGCAGGATACTGGTCAAAGGTTTACCAGTCTCCAAACTAGCATCATAATTCTGAATCATTATTTTCCAAAGGGGAGAACTTCATTCCTTTCTGATATTTGCAGTAATAGAGGAGGAATTGCAAAAGCTCAGCTGTCACCTTCTTATTTTAGAGGAACTTTAGGCATGGTTCAGCTTCAGTTTCATTCAAATTTTCATTTTGTGGCTTTTAAAGAACACAGATGAAAAAAGGGTTCTGGTTTCTGAAGGAGGGATAGTTACCAGTATTGTAAGTGTAACAAAATATATCTTCCTTTTGGAAAACCTAAACCAGTAAGGGTTTGTTTTGGTTTGGGTTTTTTCTTGGTAAGGTTGGAAGAAATATTAATTAGAAAAATTACTACATAGAGAATCTGGCAAATTCTCAGTGGGAACTGCAGTTTGAGGCCTCACTGGCTTAAATTTCATTTAATTCTACTGGTGCATTGTCCTCTTCCATTTTAAATAGTTATTGAAATGTGTGTAAATGTTCTAAATTAGTTCCAAAATTCTAAATTGTTGCTAACATAATGAGTAGACAGCTTTAATAAACTATATGCCTGGTAAAATGTTTCACTTTTAATTACTGGATTATCAATTCTATTATTATTAAACAGCTGGTGGGTATTAGTATTTTCTGTATGCTTATGAATTTCCTTATCTAGGCAAGTCTTAAAATTACATTACAGCTTGAGGTTTGGCTGTATTAAAATTACTCTATACTTCATACCCAATTACAGAAAAAACGATGCTAGGGTTTTTTGTTGTTATTAATTAACTTTTAGTTAATAATCATGGTTTGATAAGTTTATTTTCCTCTCGTGATTGGACCAGTTATTTGAGCTCCACTGAATGCAGTGACATTGCAGCTTGTAGTGAGGGTCAGGTTCTTTGCTCAATCCTCCTTGGTAGTGGGAGGAGTGATTTCAAGGTGCCGTGTGTGTTACTCTTTCTTAGTAGCTCATATACCTTGTGTTTCACGTTCTTAAAATTATAGCAAGTGTAAAGGAGAAACCACATATACTAAGAAAATATTTTTGTATGAGTTCATTGAGATAGAAGAGGAAAGAATTAATCTTCTCTGCCCCATGATAGTGAGGCATACAAGCTTGATATATACCTAGTTTCTGGTTTCCATAGTAATCCCAAGGTTACATATGTGGTTTCTATCACTAAGTATTGTCTTATAGTGGTAAATAATGTTCCAGCTTGGTGGAAAAAAAAAAATGATTCCTAGCATTTATCTTGGTTAAATAAATATGTCCACTACTGAACTATAACATGGGGCATTTAAATTTTTCTGTTAGGATCTCAGTACTTGATCCATTATTCATGTTGGGTTTGGGGTTATGTTTTCCTTTTCTTATTCTTGGAAAAAGAGGCTAATATTCATTAACTTAATGGATTCAAGTTTTACAAGATTTGGAATGACTTGGCATCAGGAATAGTTCTGACTTAGGATACATTTCTTCGTAGAGAATAACCTTCATAAACCCACTCTATATTGGTATCTTCCAGTCTTGGTATCTAAAGGGAAAGCAGAGACAATCAGATCGCATTCTACTAGTGCTTGATGGCACAAGAATTGATAAATTGACAGCTTTTTAGTTTATCATGAAACTGTAATGGTGTCCAAAGTTTGAAATCAATGCTTGTCAAATTCTTTATTGGCATATACAGGGTTTCTCTATTTGCTTCTCTAGTCCCACTACTCTTAAAATGAAACCCTAAAAAAATGGTATTGTCTGCAAATCAGTATACCAATATTAGAATTAAAACTAAGTTGTAATAAAAAGCAACAAGATGTATTTTGTGATTCTGTTTTGCTGCTTCACTTTCCAAATGAAAGAAGTCTTTATGCTATAGTCATTCTAGCTAGTGGTGCATATTTCTTAGTTTAAATGTATTCATTTTTTTTGCATATAAAAAAATACAAAGTGTAAGTTTAAAACATACATGTTTCTTTTCTCAAAAGTCAACAATCCCCACAAATTTTTCAAGTTACCATAATCTATTAAACTGATAGAACTATTTGAATTAAAATATATGTAACCTAACAAATAATGTAAGTCAAACTTAATTCAGTTGTATCATCTGAGTGAAGCTCACGGGATTTTTTTTTTTATTCCAGATACGTGTGGTGTTCCATTTATGCCATATGAGGCCACAGAAGTTATTCCTCGAACCTGCCAGCTAAATACAGATGTACCACAAGTTACACAATTGTTGAACCTGACGAAAATTCACAAGGCAGAAATAAAATGCAGAAGATACCCAGCAACAGTAGAAGAAACAGGTATTCTGTTGTATTAAAACACATTTAATATGATCTATACGTATGTGTACAAATAACAGGTCTTCTTGTAAAAGTGCATGTTAAGAGTTCCAGTGTCTTAAGATAAAACATGGCAACTCTTGCATGGCTGTTATATCTGAGCACTTAGACACATTTCTGTTGTATAGTTTTAGATACATGTGCAGACTAAAACATTCTAATTCAAGTGTGGTATTTATACAATATTTGAGGATGTCTTCTGAATGTAGTTATTAAACTTCTTTTTAAAGTATGTGCACGTTAAACTATTCTAACACTGTATAGTATAGTCTCCTCAGCTTATACTTTGAGAGAGGAAATCTTGTCTTACTGGTGTTTTGGAGTTACTTTCATGTTTATGTAAGCTGTAAGATAAGAACATGTGTAATTTAAACTTTGACAGCCTTATGTAGAAAAGATTTTTTTAAAGAAGCAAGGCAGTCATGTGCCAAGGTAGAAACTATTGACTTGGATAAAACCTAATATAGAGAAAGCAAACAAAGCATCCGATTTTAAATCTTTATTATAGCAGGAGGCCTCAGAGTTCTAGGCACTGTATCATTTATTATAGTTAGAAATAATCTTAAAAGAGAATAGAATCATGTGGGAGCACATTTTTCATACAATAGTTACTAGGTTAGTAAAGAGTGGGACATTAGACAGTTTTAAACGTGTAAGTTATCCGCTCTTTAGGGATTGCCCAACGTGCAAAGAACCTTGAATTTTGCTAAACAAAGTTTCTGGTTAGTGCTTTTATTTCTTGTGGCCAGTATGTTGAAAAATTGAGCTGTGGATCACTGTACTACATAAACATGATAGTATGCAAAATCTAGCTCTGATAAATGCAAAGGATTGTACATTGGGCAGAAATGTTAACTACAGTTAAGCTTTAAAGTGTGAAAATCAGATGACTTGAGAAAGGAAGGTTATCATCACTATACATATAGCTCAGTGGAATTCTCAGATTAATATCTAGCCACATTTTTAAAAAACTGAGATACTGGGTAGCAGTATCTCATATGAATTAGCAGTATTTTATATGATATAGAAAAGGAATCAAGCCTCTAAATCAGTTTTGCGTTCTTATCTGAAATACTTTATATGTTATTAGTTAAACGATCTCAGAAAAGATTTTGCAGACACAGAATTGTTTCAGAGGGAAACAGCAGGAATGAAAAACTGTCATGAAGACTTGCTGAAAACACTAAAAATTGGCATAAGGGAATTTATAAATTAACTAGTGGTACAGAGTTCAGTAGAAGCTGTTTTTTCTCATTGCACAAAAGCAAGACATGATTTGATGTGATACTGCAGTTGAAAATTAACAATAACAGAAAATACTGTGTTACACAGAATATGATTAAAACATGGAATCCACTGCTACAATAAGCTGGTGAAGTAAAGAAATTTGTGTGATTCCAAAATCAGTTGGTCGTGTATATGAGTAAGAGTAAGTGTATATGAGCATGAATGGAAAATTTAATGTCATACTTCTAGGATTTACCATATTTATTCTAAGAACTGTGTTGAAGACAGATTATTTCATAAATCCCTACTGAAAGTACCTTGTGCCATTTCTGAGGCATTTGGGTTTGCCTATTGTTTGAAACTGGATTGGCCTCTTCTACAATACCACTTTCTGCACTTTTATATTTAAATTGGCAAGCCTGTCTGTGTAAGATCTGTAAGCCAAGAATCAGTAGAAACTTAAATGTAGAAGCAAATAACAAGGTTTGAATGTTAAAATTGCTTAAACAGACTTAGGTCAGAATATTGACTGGTTCTTTCTAAAGCTGTTACGTTGTATTAAAGCTGTTCATTGCTTCCTACCTGCATTAAAGTCAACAGCAAATTTCACTAAAACAAATGTCTTTACAGTCCTTAATGTTTTGATTGAAAATAATGAATATCCCTTTAGAACGATTTTATAAAAAGATAGATCACCATTAAGTAACAGCAATAAAATGAAACGTAAATTGTTTGTGTTCATTAATGGAACTCTGCAGTTGTAAAATTTTACATAAACAGTAGTGATCTTTAAAGTAAAGAGTGATCTTTAAAATATAACTTAAGGCAACTATGTAAAGAATGAAATAAAATTTTCAGCTATTGCCAGGTTTTATTGTGGCTGAACAAAATCAAGTTATTTTTAAATCAGTTGTTGAGTTTTGGAGACATCAGCTACATTTCCAATGAGGAAATAAATCATAAAAGCCATATTTTTCACTGGCAGGATATTTCGTTGATTGGAATTCTACACACATGAAAAATACAATTTTTTTACTCCCAGGATATTACTGGTTTCCTAAATCCAGTTGCACATTACTAATCTGTACTTTCCTCTTTTCTTAAAGTTATTCTGTAGATCCATTTGCAACAGTAAATATCCTGGAATATGTGCAGGCACCTCTTAAAAAGGAGGGTTATAATGGATTTTAAAATGAGAATATTTTGTATGCTCTGATTCATGTCCTTTGTGGAGAACTGATAATTTCACCCCTTTTAAAATGTCGAAGTGATTGTTATTTTCAGCTTAAACTTAGGAAGTGTGTAAACGTCCTACTGCTAGAGCTTAGAAAAACACAAGTGAAATCTCTTTATAGGCACTCTTTACTCTTTTGTTACATTATTGTTGTGAGACACAAGACTGAGACTTTAATTTGGCCCATATAATAATTACGAAGTCTCACTGAAGTTTTTCACTTTTTCCTTACTATGTAAAACCTTTTCAGTCATTGATTCATCATACTAAAACAGGGTAGTAGAAGCTCTTTGGAGAAGAAAGTAGTTCTGAAGTAGCTTAGAAGTGGGTCTGAAAAAGCAAATTAGATAAAGAATCCGTTTCCAATACATCTTCATCAGTGTAGGCAATGTTAGAAGTGGTGCTGTAGGCAAGGAAGATACATTTTTATTCCACTGATTTTAGTACTTTCTCAGTTTTAAGGATTCTCATCTTTGGGGCTTGAACTCAGTAAATAATAATTTCCACCATTTCTGTGAAAACGTTCTGGAAATAGACGTGCAAAGTATTGACTAAAGGAATAAGATAATTTACATGGAACCGTAACTACTGCTGAAGTTCAGTACTATAAAAGACAGGACTATTACAGCCAACAGTAGTATTTAAGGTGCAATGTCTCATGAAATTCTAAACAAAAATAAACTTTGAAAGTCTTATTTATTTGAGAACAACCTTGATAATATGAAACGTTTCAGAAAATACTTTAACTTCTTTTCTTCTACTCTTACTGGTACATGAAAAAAAATAGATCTCAACTCAAAGACTTTTAACATTTTCACTGAGGTACCATGCTGACGCTTTTTCAGGTTGTTAACTTTTGTTCTCTCTTGATATAACTCATTAGTAATGTCAGTCTTTATCCTACAGCAGCTGAAATGAATGGGAGTGGGTTTCAGTTCTTGCTTAGATTAAGACCCTTTATACATTTACTGATGTAATTATTCAGCTTTTCTGTACATACAAGTACTATTTTTGCAACATTAAAAGGCAAATAATATTTTTAGAGCCCTATTGACATACAAGTAGTCGAGCCAAAGTTTTGTTACAAAGTTTGACTGTAAGTTTGCTTCCAGAGGAAACTCTGGAATTTAGTTTCTGGGTGACTGCATTTAGAAAAGTAAATCAATATTTCTTGTCAGGGTTGTCAAACTACAAGGGGCTGTAAAACTTAAATGAGTACAACAGTGGGAATGATACATCTAAACGGAAGAATGAATGTTCATTTAAAAAAAGCTTTAGGTTTTATTGTCTGGACTACAAAGATATGTAACCCTTAGGTATATGTAGTGAGACAATTAATGATAACATCCCTGACCTGCATGAACATTAAATGCCTTCAGTTTAAGGTTTAGTCTTAATTTTTAATCCTGTTTTATAAAAATAGCATATGTTATTACAGGCATGCTTTTCAAATTCCAGAAATGTGTCTTCTTGAAAATGCAAGTTTGGGTATGTTTAAGTACATTTTAATTGGAAAGTGTTCCTTTTATATACTAAACTCTTTGTTTATTCGCTAATCAAAATCCCAAATTATTTCTAGCATCCTCTTTTAATTATACATATTATTTCATTATGCCATCAACACGCTGTTATATGTAGATGTAGGTAATTAATTGCAGTCAATTAATGTGTTCATAAACAGAGATTTTCATGCAAATCAGTTTTTATAATTGGAGTTAACAACATCCCAAGGTAGTCTGCAAATTAAAGAAGTTGATGTTAAACGAAGACAGGTCATCTAATCTTGTGAAATGACAGCTGTTAGCAGCAACCAAATGTCATATCAGGAAAAAGGGAAGAAAGTAATGGCACCAAGTGACTTCTTTTGGGCTTCGGAGTACAGTAAATTATGATGTTTGGTGGGTAATGCATGATCTTTTTTTCATTTCTTTGATGCTACTGGAAATAAAGCTGATCATTAATTTAAGATTAAATAATTCTATGAAAAATGCATAAGAAAAATCAACAAATTTTTTCTATTCTTTATTGGCTTATGAAGATGCCAAATATCAAAAATGAGATGGCAATTTAATACTGAATTTGTAGCCAGAAAAATCTTCATACATTGGAAATTTTAAACCATAAATTGACCCTTTTTGTCAGCTCTGGAAAGGAGAATTGACTGACTGAAAATCTTGGAGAATTTTTTTTTTTTTCTTTTGTTTTTAAAGTGGAGAACAGGTATTGCATTAAGCTTGGCAAAACTGCTGGTCAAGTTCATACAGTTCACCTGTGCAATCTGTTCTAGGGAACCTGCTTTGGCAGGGGGGTTGGACTGGTTAATCATTGGTGGTCCCTTCCAACCCCTACAATTCTGTGAATCTGTGAATAACTAACTTACTCTCCTTCTCTTTTAATTTTTTTCTCAGAACACTCACCTGTGTTCCACATTTACTTTGTTTGGCTTCCAGACTGGTTGTCGTTTTATGTGCTTGAAAAAAATTATAAAAATATGTCTACATTTTAAACAATTTTGAAAAGTAATGAAGGGGGTAGAAGACTTTACAGGAATGTTATGTTTGCAATATTAGGGCTCAGCTCTGCTAATACAGTAAATTCAATTATTTCAAAAAGCCAGCTATGCTTAAATAGTTATTCTGAGTTGTGAGTGATACCTTGACAGTTTTGCCTATTTTCTTGTGTTATTTATTCTATTATTTACTAATTAGAGTTGTTTTTCCTTTCTCTCACAAGTTAAGTTTTTCATTAACATTCTAAAGAAACATGCAACAGACTTTTATTTTATAAAGAGACCCTTTGAAAGAAAAAACTTCAAAGCAAGGAAATTAGAAAGAGTTTTCTATAATAGGCCAAAAGTTTCTTGCTTGCGTGTTGAAACTTTTATAAAATGTGTATCCGGTATTCCTACATATTTCTAGGGATTATACTATAAAGGAACATATTATTTAATGTATGATTAGTATTAATAATTCTTTTCTTTAAGTTTATTTGGAAAATATTTATTCTTTGGAAGTAGTGTAATTTTAAATTTAAAAACCTATTATTTTTTTTTAGGTAGCTTGGCTAATAGAGAACAAGGCAATACACACAGCAGTAAAACTCAGGATGTATCACATATTGCATTTGGAACAAAGATCCTTGGGCCACCTCCATCTTCAAACAAAAGAGTCAGTACGAAGATATCTGGAGAGGTAAGAAGACTTAAATTACAAAACCGCTGCCACTTAACACAAATTAAGAGATTGAGAAGCAGAGGAGTCCCATGCTAAAAGGTTTTTTTCAGAACCAATGTGAGGCTGTGTCTGAGTTTGGTCCTGGGCCCCCAGTGCGAGAGAGATACTGTAATATCTAGTGGAGAACAAGTTAAAGGCTTGAGCGGCCCAGAATAGCCAGGATTTCACTCTTT
This sequence comes from Porphyrio hochstetteri, assembly GCA_020800305.1. NCBI lineage: Eukaryota > Metazoa > Chordata > Aves > Gruiformes > Rallidae > Porphyrio > Porphyrio hochstetteri. The sequence continues at coordinate 8,623,579 of CM036916.1, read as the reverse complement.
TTATGCAGATGGTGATTATTTTTTTTTCCTTTTGTTTGCCTTGTTTTCCTCTCTTCCAGTAGGGGGAAAAAAAAAAAAAACCACAAAAAACTGAACTGCCTGTTGGTAGGCTGTAAAGACTGGAGATACCACACAGAACTGTACCTACCCTAAACTTTCCTGAAAAGATAGTATTGAGTTAAAAAAACAAGATTCGGAAACATGTATTTGAAAAATTAGTTTAAATCAAAATGTATGTTTACCTCTGACTATTTTGAAAGCTGCTACATATTTATCTTTCATTAAGAAAATAATGTCTTTCAAGGTAGCAAAGGTCTTGGGTCGCAAAAGTAATAGATCACGCCGACTTCAGAGTTCAGGAAGGGGAACTGAACCCCTACAAGACACTGAGAGATTGGAGCTATCGTTCTCACCATGCGATGATCAAGGAGGCAAAATAAATACTCACCAAACAGCTAAGGATGTATGTCAAAATGGTAAGAGCATAAGACAAAGAATATGTAGAGTTCACCAAGTGCCAAAATTTTCACATTTCTGGCTTCAGACTGTAAGACTTAATTCTGCTTTTCTAGTCCTTTGGCCACTGTGTTAATTACTGAAAACATTTGTCTTAAATCATGGCATATTTTCCTGTATGACCTTGAATAAAGACTGATTCTCTCTGAAGGTCTTCGTATTCTAAGTGTTTGAGCCAGGGATCACCACCTCTGCCAGGGATCACCACCTCTGCCAGGGATCACCACCTCTGCCAGGGATCACCACCTCTGCCAGTAGCCACAGGATAAACACCTATTCTGCTTTCCCCTGTGCTGTGTATATAGCTGGGCTACTGCAGTGGTTCTTGATTATTTTGCAGACTTTTGCAAGCCTGTTTTTATGGTTTGCCCTTCTGTAACTAGTGTTAAACTTTTACTGTTGTGACTGTCTGGTTCCTGCTGCCCTACAGAATTCTCATGTTGTTGGGAAGCTGTTTGTATCCTAGGATAACACTCTGTATGGTGTTTTTCCATGCCTCAAGTAAGCAAATCGCACAATATGAGTGTTCACCCACAATTCATAAGTTTCTGGGTTCCATTTCAGACCCTGCAATTCAGACTCAGAAAACCTCTGGAAATGGAAAAGCAGATTTTCAGCTTGCTTCAACACAAGGACCAACAGCAGACATGAACAGTCATAGAAGATTATGTCTAAAAAATGCAGCCAAAACCACGTGGGAGATAACCAGTGGTATGGTGCTCGTTTTATGTTGGTTTACAGTTGTGTGGTATGGGGGAACTATCTGTTGTAAATTTGAAAGGACTCAAAAGCAGTTCACATAAAATATAAATATCTGTGTTGTGGGGGATTATGGAAATCAAACACCCTGCAACAGAATTGCTTTTGAGCATTGATAAAGATTTGCAGGATTAAGCAGAGTACCAGAGCAGTGAATGAATAAAAAAAGAAAAATTCCATGTTGTCATGATGAAAACGAAAGAACTAAAAATAATTTATTCTTTAAATCCCTATTAAATTTAACACTAAAGACTCCAAACATCAAACGTATGAGAAATTTTGTTTGTCCCAGATAAGGGTTTAGGATATTAATTATGGTACTCATATAGTATCAGGGAGTTTTGGTGGGGTTTTTGTTTAAGTGGTGGTGATTATTTTTTTCCTCTTACAGAAAGACACCTCAGCTTATGGGGGTTTTTTGCTTTCACACTTATCTACCAAAAGGTGTGGATATTTTTTTTTGTCATAGTGTCAATCAACTTGCTTTGCATGTGTCTGGAAAAGGCATTGCTGTGGGAAAAATAGCCCCTGTCTCTATGAAAAAGCAATGTTACTTTCTGTTAAAAGGCATGGCCGTGAACTTGTAAAGCAGGCAGACTACTCAAATCTGCTCAAAATTGACCAAAGACATTTTCCTTCACATTGTGAGATATTTCCATCTTGTTTAAACTTAAAGATGTTTGGAAGCAATTATATGCTATGACAACATCAGTGATCCATAATTGCTATTATGGCTTTCATAATTTGACTGAAACAGATGCAAGATGCTAAGGCAAGTAGAGCCTTTTGCAGAATTGTTAAATTACTTTCTATTTAGTTGAATTTTGAGGATTCTGAGGCAGGAATCACTGTCTTATTTATTCTTCCTCTATAACACCAGGGCCTCTATCTAGTGGTAGAATTTCAGAAAAATAAATCAATACGTGTTATTTTATGTAAATAAGTGATAGAAAAAGACAGAGCACAGTAGACTGGCATGTCTAAATGCCCAATTGTAAATTCAGAAGCAGCAACTGAGGAAGAAAACTGTGTATAAACACTGCTATTTTACTGTTTGTGAGAACGAGAACTGTTTCTGTATAGTCTTAATTGTGTGTACAGGCAGAGAAAGGCACCGCGAGATTTTGTAAGCTACAATTCTCCAAACCTTTTTCTTCCACTTCCTTCCCCCCAGTATTTTCATTGCTTGGCACTTGCAGCTCAGCTGGCAGCTTTCAGTTTATTTGCAATGCATGAAAACGTCTAACCATGGGTAGATGACTTAGTGGTCCCTTTATCTTGTACTACTGGATTCATATGTGTTGAAGAGTTTCCTATAGGCAGCCTCTTCATCAAGGAAAGTCCTCTGCTCTGCTTTGTCTGAACTTCTTCCGAAGTGCAAGCTTCCATGGTTTCAACCTCCCCATTTGTACTGCAGGCAAAACAAGATGAATCAGCAAGAATCTATCGTAGGCTACTCTTATCACCAGGAATTTAGTATTCTTGAGCCCCATGGTGATCTTGGGACAGTACTGCACTTGTTTTGCCATTAGCTTGAGTAAATAGTAGTTTAAATTTCTTAGAGGCAGAGCAACATTCATAAGTAATTGCTCTTATCACCTTAGAGGTTAGTCACTGCTGTTTATAATAATATCTTTTAGATTTAATAGAGACCTCAGATCAGCACATCTTCTGTGGCAGATGTGCAGTACCTTTACTGAGGTAAACTGGTTTTAGGCAAGGGGAAAAAAATGAGGGAGCATTGTTTATAGCTCTCCAATCTTATTTAGGCAATGCTGAAATTTTCATTAAAATGTTAGGCTGCAATTAGAAGCTTTAGCATAAGTCTGACTGTGTAGAACTAATTAGATGTTTAGGTGATCATTCTTCCATTTATCTTGTTCGCTGCAGTGTTGTGATTACATAGTAATTTGCATATTTTGCTAAGAAGATGCTCCAAATTGTTCATTACAATTGACATGGAAATGCTGAGTTAAAAAGAAATTTCAATATAGTTTGTGGTGGAGAGATAATGGGATTTGGTTTGGTCCAAAACACCCCATATCTTTCACTTGTAGACTGTTAACAGCATGCTGCACTGACTACAGGTTACAGAAGTTGTGGGACTCAGTTGCTAGCATAGAATGGCATATTAAAGCCTTGCAGGCTTTTCTGTCTTTCCCCCTGCATATTTCATTAAGCACTGAGGTATACAAACTAATATTTGCATTTAGCTTATTATTAAACCAAGTATATTTCTTCAGTATCTCTGGAAAATAAGGTTGTTATTACAGAGATTAGACTAAAAAAGCAGAATATTCAGGCTAAAGATTATACAGCCACTAAATCTTGTAAAATAGTTCCTTGTATTTCTGAAATACCTTTGATCAGGGTAAAGCCATTACTTCAGAATGGTGACTCAAGTGATGTGTAAGAAGTTTTTTGGGTGTTTGTGCCAGAGTTTAAACTTCTGCCTCCTCTTCTCTAAGCACAAAAACTGTTACTTAAGATTTCTATTTATATTTTGATACCTAAATCAAAATTGACTTAAAATCACAAAACCCAGGTGGCTTAACGCTATCTTTTTACATTTGTGAATTAAAAAGCAACGTCCATGTTAGAAGTCATTCTAGAATGAGGATAGAACAGGTGAGATTGTAGTTAGGGAAATTGGATGTTCCTAAATCAATAGGCCGTAATAAAAATGAAGCCACTCCTCTACTCATCCACAGTTGTTTGTACATAAAAATGAGCAGATGCTTGTGAAGTAGGTTGTACACTAAGTGTATAACCAACCATAGAGGGCTTGTAACAGCAATCTGAGCTATTAGTGCACATTTGAAAACTGCAAAGACAGCATGATGCAGTCAAATCTAATTTCATGATGAAGAGAAAAAGCTTTCTGAATACCAAAGTAGTATATGTTATACATCTTGATCTTAGTCAAGGCACTGCCATTGAAATCTAGTAGAATGAGTCCACATTAAACAGGAGTGGGTGCTGGGCTGGTCAGAAGAGTCAGAGTCCTGAGGTAGGAAAAACTGCAAAAACTCCAAAAATTTTCTTGGGTAAGTTGAAAATTTTAATATTGTTGCCTTAAAACCCCACAAATTATAAGGGTATTTTTTAAGCTTTGAATAATTTCAGTCATTTCTTGAAGCTCTTGAAAAAATAGTCCAAAATATTTATAGAATAAATGACTTGTTTATAGTCCAAAATATTTATAGAATAAATGACTTGTTTATAGTCCAAAATATTTATAGAATAAATGACTTGTTTATCTTCCAAGTCTTTTATTAATTAAAAGCAAGGTGAGATTTCTATGTATTTACAAAACAGTTTTTAATGTACAATAGACAATGATTTACTAGATTGTTTTAAACCAGCATGATTATAGAATATAAAAAGATTTTACCTCAGAAGCCTTGGTGCTTCTGTTTATAGCTGGTCTTCATGTTGAGAGTGAAAAACAATCTCTTCTGGAACAAGTAGGTGCAAGCCATGGATCTACAAGACATGTTAAGTCCCTGTTTTTCACCGGTCCCTAGAACAAAGTACTGTTTAGTATATTAGTTGGAGTTTGGTAACTTTACTAGCTATCTTCAGTAAACTGGAAGAATCACAGCAACCTAGGAAGAAGACAGCTGCTTCTCCTAGTGTTCTCCTTTATTTTTGCCTTCCTTTATGGTGGTTCAGACTTCCTCACATCCCCCCCAAACTGCTGAATCTGTCTGAAGTGATAATTACCTCTACAAAAGCTAAAAAGAGTCGAATTCCATAGAAAACTAGTGTGGTCTGTGACACCAAGCGTTTTATTATCACAGTGCGACTTTATTATTACATTTTTAGTATATTTTTTATTGAGGCTTTTTTAATACGGTTGGTGGTAACTTTGTTTTATGGAGCCAGAAGGTTTCAAGATCTAGTGAATAATCCACACCACAGTACCTTTAATGAAGATAAGGGAGTATTGCATACTTGAGCAATTCTCCTTTTCTCAGATGCTATTTGAGATTGGTTTTAATCAATCAAATTGACGTTTTTTTCTATACCATCCTTCCAAACAGTAAAATATAAGTTAACAATAAGAGTGTAAAAATGGCCTTTTCATGTTTATCTGGTGCATTCAATCTTTAAATCCATTTCTGTAGTTTATTGTTTGTTTTAAAATTGGCAGATTAGTGCTGCCTGTATTCAGGGAAACTTGGTGCAACGGATATCTTCATACATTTTTCATGTCACGCTATTTTTCTTCAGAGCTGTAGTTTGAAATTGAGATTTAAACCATAAGTTCTGTATGTAAAAGAAAGTGTAGAATTTCAGCAATAAAGAAACAGCAGATTGTAATATGAACTTTCCACCAGCAATGTGTGATATTTTTTTTAAATATCGGCCACAATAAATGCCTATAGGAAAGGATCAATAGCCAAATTTAATAAAATTATGTTTTCCTAGAATGAAATCAAGTGAAACAGTTTCAAATTTTAACAGCTGAATAGTTTCAGATTTCCAAATTGCAGGCTTGCATATTGTACATCATAGCCTGTGGATTTTTTGGCTGTCATTTGGAAATGTTCTGATTAACATTGCCTCACTTAGGAAGCAGCCTGATCTTTTTGTTGTATCCTCATTACTCTTCCAGCTATATAAATCTGATAAACAGAATGCTTCTCTATTAGAAAAGCTTACTCTGCTGTACAACTTCCGGAGGAAAAGAGAGCAATCAGGGTATAACACAACTTACATGTTTGGCATTAAAATTAACATTGTATATTTCAGATGAGTGTGTGTTTCCAGAAAGTTTCACTGAGACTGTTCAGTTGGACAGGAGTGAGCAGTTCATAACTACTGCAGATTCAGCCTGCCATAACTTAACGTCACCACAGAATGCCTCTGCTCTACATCACAGCGAGGAAGCAGGTGATCACCAAGTGAATAATAAAGAGATTTTCACATTTTTGTCAAGACCTCGATCAGCTCCTCATGGGAAGTCTCCAAATATGTCACCAGAATCTTGCATTTTCCCTTTGGATTTGCAGCAAGACAGTAATGCAGTACATGGGAAAACCCAAAGTGAAGATAACTTTCAAGGAACTGACAGCAGTGAAGAGGTAGGCCACTTTGTACATTTAATTCTTGATACTCTGTATCCTAAAACTCCTAGGTTGAGATTCTGTCTTCAGTCTAGACAGAGAGAATAAATCATCTTTTCCACATATACCTACAGGTAGATTTGTCTTTGTCAGGTTGCTGTGTCTAACTGGACACAGGAGGGAAAATGCAGGGATAGACTCTGTAACAAGCGGAACCAGATTCTCTGCCAGCCCCTGTGCTAACAGAGAGGTGTGAGTACCGTGCATCATTGCGACAGAAAAGATTTTGGGAAAGCCTGCATCATATATTTGAGCAAGATCCAAGTTCGTTATGGTTGAGCAAGAGTGCAGTAAATAAAGCTTCATTGTGCCTTTTAAAACTAACTGTAAGCAGGGAACATTTTGCTCACCAACACTGTCAGAAGTGAATTAAGAAATTTCAGCTTTTTAATGTCACTTGATAGTTGGTATTCCTGCCTGAGCTGTGTCAGCATCACCAGCTTTAATTCTTTTGCAGTGTGGAAATTTTTCTGAGATAGTGAAAGAAAAGAAATGTTTTTTGACAAATGTATCAACTGATACTATATAGAAATACACCAAACTTCGATCACACTGAACAGTCACATTGTGTCATTACAGTAATTGTTAAAAGAGTCTACGTTTATGAACATTCTAATGTATTTCATTTTTAATTATGAAATGGGTTTCTTGGTATTCTAATCTGTTGCTCATGGCTGAGAAAGAAAATGCCACCGGGTTACATAATAGCAAGATGGACTGAACTGAACAGAAATACTGCTCTATAGTCTGTATTTCTGAGAAACCAAGTTGCTGTTGCTAAGTATAGGAAACACAATTTTTCATAGGTGGGTTTTTTTTCTGTAGTTGTGGGGTTTTCCTGTTATCCAGGGCAGTGTGTTATTTATTAACGTAAACCCATAAGACTTACGTTATTTCAAACAAAGTTCCAGAATTTCAGAGTTAAGCAAGGCAATAGTTCATGAGCAGAGCTATATGGGATACTATTCTAAAGATAATACGGAACTGTTTGGATTTCAAATAACTTCTTTGTTTGTTATGCTCATGAAATGCCAGCAAGGTTACTGTAGAAGCTAGGTTAAGAAAATATTTCCATAACAGAAGAATTATGGAAGCTTTCCAGCACTTTCGTCATTTACTCAGCTTCAATAGTTTCCAATTTGATTGCCTTTTTTATTCTTTTTGGGAGTGGGGTGATATTAAAGTCCTTTGTAAAAGTATGTCTCCTAAGCAGTGCAAAAATAGCAAATGAAAACTTGCAAAGAGATACAAACAGTAAAGGCCGTGCTATAAGTGAATAAAAAGAAAGTGTCTTTCAAAACACAGTGTGTATGGCATACTTAAATGCTGAACAATAAAACAAGAAAAATTTCTATAAATTAATCAAAAGCTAAATTAATCATGAAGCACTGCTGGTGCTGAAGCCTTTACTGAAGGCAATTGCTAACCTTCCATCCTGTTGTCCTACCCCAGAGATCCAGTGCCAAGCACACAAAGAGAAAGCAAGTACTCCTGCTTTTACAGCACAGCCAGCATTGGGGCACAACATTAATGGCCATTCTGGATGGCTGATGCAAGAGAGACTGATAGAAGATCCCTATTATCTTTTTTAAATTTAAGACTTCATATAAGCTAAGGAACTTTTCTTTGACGGTGTGCTGGGGAACAACCTTTGTTTCATTCATTATCTTTGGATATAAGCTACATTAAATAGTATCAGCACTGCAGCTGGAAATGCATTAGACTTACAAAGCTAGAAGATAAGTACATTAAACAAATCTAAAGCATGCTAACAAATTATCAAGAGGGGTTTTTTTCTCAGTCTAACTACTACATTAGTAATTCATAGTTAAGCCTTTCTTTCATGTGAAAGTCACTGAACCAACAAATTACTTAGCATTCATATTTTGCCCATATTCATCCACTTCCCTGTACAGATACATTCTGTGTTGCTTCTTGAAGTCAGCTTTGTACTGATAGTCTGGATACACATTTAATATTCAGATTCCTCTCTTTTGCATTACTGAAGTACACTAAAAAGGAGTTTTACTTCCAGCACTGAAAATACAGTGAAGAGGATCCTGGAAGAACCGTGATAGCTGAACATAACTGCTAACTTAAGAGAATCTGTTTTAGCAGAGTTTAAGGTATCTTTGCAAAATTACAAAAAATCTTTAGCCCAGCCTTAACGTGTTTCACTGTTGTTTTCACATATATGACAAAATATTTGACTAAGTTAAGCTGACTCTTGCAGTGCATGTTGAAAACCATGTTAATCTTACATGGTGAGATAAGCCACATTGGTACAGGTTTTGTGACAGAGATATGCATAGTAACTGTGCTGGAATTATATGATTTGTGTAACTTTTGGCTTTTGGGGAGGAAATGTTTTAATCTGCAAACTGGAAACAGCAAGTATTTGTGAATTCCCTATACGGGTAACTAGTTGCTCACTGAAATAGTTCAATGCTGTTGCTCAATTATCAGAGTCAAGTAATCAGTAAAGGATAAAAATTGGTGCTTCTCTTGGAACCACTCACTATCAAGTGACTTACTGTGTAACTGTATGAATGTCCACACTTTCAGCTCAAATTTCTGTCAGAGCCTTTGTATAATTCAACTTGTCATGGCAGCATTTACAGACTCTGTTAAACCCAGAGCAAAACCAAGAACTCTGCTGTTTTTGGAGTTGTGTGGCTGTAGCAGGTATGACCATGTGTCTCAGAGTGCTATCCAAAATACTAGATTCAGTGGAACTGGCAAGTTTATCAGTGCAGCCTTCGGTGGAGAAATTGAGAGTTTTTCTGTCCTTATATAATTCAAGGAATGAAAGAATAAGACAGCAGCTGATAGATCATGTCACTCTGATACCTCAGTATTTAAGCTCAGCATACAAAGGGACAATATCCCATCTGCTTCTGGTAGGTGGCTCTCTACAGTCATTAGAATGATCTTAAAATTACAACCCAGCAAGAGCAATCAGTTTTATGTATCCAGAACTGTCCATCTGCATGTTCTTTCAGGGAATACAATACAGTGAAACTGCTTATACCTCAGGAAGATCATTCTCATCTTCAGTTTACATATGCTGCACTATATTAGGCAAACTTAATGGATATTTCTGGAACCATTTCATGATTTAGTATTTAGTAAATTATTCTAGAATTTAAATATGTATGGTTGAAGGAGCACGTAAAGATAGGAGGGACCTAAACTTCAGATAAATCTGCTATCCATTTCTCTCTAATGTGTGGGGAAAAGCAGTATTTTCTTTAGTAATCTTCCATTTTAAGTTAATGTGCCTCAATATGGGTTTCCAGTACAGATTTTAAGGTAACTTGTGCCATAAAAAAAATCCATGAAGATGAGGGAAATACAGATTTTTATTTCAAGAAAATTACTCAAATGTACTGAATACGATATTCAGTGATATTACCAGGGTGAGGAAAGTGATCTCAGCAGGAGTTATTTTGTCTATGTGTAAGTTGTTTACAGTGTGAAAATACAGAATATTAACTATTCAATGGAAAGAGAGCGTTGTTGTGGGCTTTTGGCTTACTTCTGGTTTACAGCTGTAAAATATCTTTTCAAAATTAAGATTATCATGTGACACTCAGGTTTGGGAGGTTACCAGCATTCTAAATTTGAGCTGACATTTAGAAAAGTTTAATCCTGTATCCCTCTCCTCCCCTTCCTACTTCTCACTACTTGAGATGTAAGAGAATGTTTACCATATACTCAGTGTAGCTGCCAAGAGGAGCAGCTGGTTTACAGAATCCTTGCAAATGTAGAATTACGCAACAGAGATCAAAGAGCCATTTTGAAATGTTAAGATTATGTAGAACTATTGCGTGATGATGAGAGGGAGTCACTCTTACTTTGTTTCCTAAATTTAGGATGACAGCAGTGAATTCATCCAGGGTGCTGAGAACCAAGGAACATCTGATTCAGCAGGTTTTAAAGAGATCCCATCACTGACGATGTCATTGAGAAATCAACACTGGAAGGATAAGGGACACAGCGAACATAACCTTAAAGAGACCATCTTACCAAAACCACAGAGCTCCACTGTGAGAGAAACAGATTCTGTTAGCTCTCAGAGAAGCTTAAAGCCTACCCTTTCTCTTTCCCCAACTGGAAGTAAATCTGAATTCTTTAAAGTAACTCCAAATGGATCTGAAAAAACTGTAAGGTATGAAGGAGTTCCTGGTCAACTTAAAACATCTGTCAATAAAAAGTCTCTCAAGAAAATCTCAAGTGAAAATTCCTGTCTGACAACACAGACTCATGTAAGTGATTTTTATGATTGTATAGAGAAGCTGTATTAGATATACCCATTTGCTTGAAGTGAGAAATAATACATCTTTCATCCAGATATATTCTGATTTCATCATAACAATATTTACTGAGCTCAGTCTGTTGAAAGTTGATGTCATAGGGTTTTATGACACACAAAATAGTACTCCAAATAAAACAGAAATCACAGACATTTATGGATAAAAAGAGATGGTGTCGAGCAACTCACGTCTTGGAAATACATGAGTTAGAAAGCAGTTTGGGGCTTAAAGATTACAGAGGAAAATTGACAGACTTTTAATTGATATATTAATGAGTGACCACAAAAAGAGCATTAATCTAGGTACTTCCCAGTCTCTGTAACAGCCTTGAAAAAATAATAAATTATGGGATTGAGGGCCAGCAGTAAGGCTATGTCATAGGATAAATTGCCAGGCTAGTAAAGGAACTGTTACATTCACTAAAGTGTTGTTTTGTTCCTAGGTTTTTATCTTCCTGGATTCTCCTTATGGAAACATGCAGTAATTCAAAGAACAAGTTTGTCTGAAGCTAATGATGTTCTTAAATTTTTCTTAATAGCTAATTCTTGTCTTTTCAGCTTATAATGAAGAGCTTTGAATTGTGCTTTGAATCAGGAACTTAAGCTTAAGAATCAAGTGCATTCTGTAAATCACAAATGAGACAGTGTGTGACTGTTCCATGTGTTTTGATAGAATTCTTTTGGGCTTTGAGTTACAGCAGATCCATATCTTTTAACACATGACCTCTTATCTAAATGTGTTGTAAGCACGTTAAATTTATTCCTGAACATCTGAGAGTGGAACAGGCCAAACTTCTTCCTCAGGCTTCAGAGATCGGTTTTTCAGAAGTCAGCTAATACCCTATGAGACCAAAGGATTACATAGCCAGCATCTTCTGTCCAGCAGTGGTCAGTCATAAATGGCTAGGGGAAAAAAAAGCAGTGGCAAAGAAAGTATCCAGCGGTACCTCACCAGCATGCCCTGCAGGCTTCCTTCCAGCAGTCCATAGCTTAGCAGTTTATTCAGGGAAACGTGTTGTCTTTGTGGTAAATAACTGGTGGTGGAATTTTTTTGAGCAGTTGCTCATTGTGTAACATGGCCTTTGCCTTGTGACAGTGAATTTCAGAGTTTAACTGCTTTTTTTTTTTCCTTTTTTTAATACATTCTTTCATTCCTGGTGCTTTCTCATTCTTGTGTTCATTATAAGAAACAATGATTAATCTTTATTATTATTATTATTGCTTGTTAAGTAAGTGCAATAATATTTACTATTTGATGAATATACATTGTATTCCTCCAAATTGTTTTTTCTACAGGTCAAGGAGTTCTGTGGTATTCAGTCCCAGGATTGCTGTTTAATTTTTTAATCATTTTTACCCAAGGATGTTGAATATAGCTATTGCATGATCATTTATATAAGAGCGTTTTTTGGATAGCAGTGTCTTACACCAGGTGCTGCACACTACTGGGGACCAGAAGAATAGATGCTTCTCTTTTTTGTGGCTCTATGAAGCAATTATGGAAAAATTAACTTACAGTTATGTCTTGCAACATGACATATACCTCATTTGCATAAAGGAAATGGACATCTTCCATCATTATTATGTTTTCTGTCCAGGTAACTTTTCCTGTCTGCTATAGGATATCAGAGTCACCGTTGCACCCAGAGAGAAGTAATGTCATTCTGCTGGGGGAATTTTAGCCTGTAGCAATTCTGTTACTTATTGATGCAGTTAATTTTGACTATCTGATTTAGCAGCATCTGTGAAAGGGGAAGCAGGAGTGATTATTTCTGTGGGACAATGCTGCTGCTGGGACAGGGTCATTATGCAGAACAGTTCTACCTGCTTTTGGCTGATGAGGATGGACTGCACTGCAGCTAAATGGGGATACAGAAATCTGGGTATTGGGCTAAGAAGAGCAATCCAAACCGGGCATGAGATTAAAAAACAGTGTCTAGAAAAGCATCTGTTCTGCTTTTCTGTGTATCTTTTGGAGGGAAATGTGCATACTGCAATGTCACTGATGCTTCAGTGCTTCTTTAGTGAAATGAGTCTCTCTTAGTACTGGTTTGGGGATGGGTTTTATGTGTCTCACAGTCCTGTGAGATGTGATTGAGGGTTCTAGAAATCTCTGCCCGTATTCTGCAAGTAGCTTACTGGATTGTGTAAAGGCCTTGCACTTTTTCTGATAAAACCAGAACATCCCTTTCCATTAAGGGTGCGGACACTGGTTTCCCTTGGAAAGGCAGCAGATTAGGGGGAAGCAAGGGGAATGAAACGCAATAATGCAGCTGAAATCCAGAAGCAGTGCTGAGACCTTATGGTGATGAAAAATATCAGTGGCTGGTGATCTTAAAAAAAATTTTAAAAAAACTTTTTTTAAAGCACAGAAAATCCTACCAATAGCAGCATTAGTAGTTGGTCTTGTGCTGATGTAGTTAGGACCACTGAGAGGGTGATCGGGCACTGGAACAGGCTTCCCAGGGAAGTGGTCACAGCACCCAGCTTGGCTGAGTTCAAGAAGTGTGTGGATGATGCACCCAGTCACATGCTCTGACTTGGCTGATCGTGTGTGGAGCCAGGAGTTGGACTTGATGGTCCTTACAGGTACCTTCCAGCTCAGGAGATTCTGTGATATGTTTTATGTATTTATTATCTGGAAAATACATTAGAATTGCCAGTAGTGATGTAGAAAATCTGGAAGAAAGCAATGTATGTGTTTTTCTGTTTTGGAATCAATATAATGCTTCTGTAATTTTTAGTGATAGAAAACCCCCACTTGATACTGGATAATCTGTTTCTTTGTTTTTCCATATGTGTTGATATCAGAGTGTCTGCCTATAAGTGCATAATTATATTTTTTTACATTTTACAATCTCTTTCCCTCCGACTTTTTGTCATAGGTTATTTTCTCTAGTTTCCAGTAAGTTCACACTTGTGTGATTAAGTGGATTCCTCCCTTGTTTTCTAATTCTGTTCAGTTTTGGAAAATTGTTCTGCTTAAAATTCAGCTATGTTTATTACTAACCATAACTGTAATCTGTGCATAACAAAGGCAATATGTTGATTACTTTCCTAAAAGATGTTATCACTGTTTTATGCAATGATCAACTTTTTCCTGTAATTAAATACAGACTACGTATGTGGATTACAGTTCAATTTTTAAAGTGTTAAATATATTTCACAACTTTTTTTGTGATACCTTGTTTCAAAAGACAAAGGAAAAGAGCTATAATTTCCCCTCTCCTCCATAGTTGCTTACTAAATTAGACAGTAGGGCTATTACCACACTGCACATGTAAATGTGTCAAATGTAATTTGTTGCTTGTGACTATTGTTTGCAAGAGCAAAGCCTGTTATCAATATATAGAAACTCAGGAGTGACAGACTTTTGTTTCATTGCTACAAAATATTAAATGAAAGTATCTCTCAGATTTAGCTCTCATACTTGATTTGATCAAGTAATAAAACTTTCCCATCCAGAAGTCTTTTCTTGGAGCTCTATACTAGTCCACAGTCAAAATTGGAAGTCAGATTTGAGTGCTTTTAAGCAGTGTTTATATTAGAGCGTATGTTCACCTGGCACTTGCAGAATAAAGTAAAATATGTATTTTTATTAATTGTCATTAATATTTTCAGTAATTTAAAAATTACTATAATAAGCTATTTGAATCTGCCCTTTTTCTGACCATATGCACATGTAAAGCTTTCTTTTCTATCTGCTGGAACAGTTTTGCAGGAAGAAACTAGTGTTCTAGGTTCCTACAAGCTTCAAGAAAAGAAGTGCTGACATAGAATACTAAATAGTGGTACAGCACTGGGGAGTTTTTTGTTGGCTGTGGGCATGTAATTATTTTATTTCACTGTTCATTGTTTCAAGAATTATATATGAAAGAATACTTTTGTATGAAAAGGTGTTAGAGTGAGAGTTTAGAGAAGTAGTCTCTTCTAATCTGCTCATATGGAGGACTGGTAAAGAAAAAAACTGCTTAACCAACTCTTCCTGCAATCAATTTGCTAGCTACTTAATACACTTTAAGGACCTGGTTACTTCTAATGTTTTATTCACGTTTTAATAGAGTTCTCTATTATTAAGTTCAAATATTTTTAATTAAGAAGGAAGTACAGCCCTCTGGTAAGTATTGCGAGCATGTAGATAGCTGGTAATTAAAGTTTTCAGCATATATAACTACATTCAAACAATTCCGAATAAATCCTTTGAATGTAGAGGAATGCAAATGTCATTCTTTATGAAGAATATTCTTTAAACAACAGGTTTTGTCAATCTAGTACAAGTTTTAAGTGCATAATAAAAATACTTCATCATAAGGGGAGGATATTCAAAAAGACAAGATAAGCTTTTAATTACTAAAAGAAATACGAAATTTTAGACAAATTTACAAGTATTGCAAAATTGGTTCTTACATCAAAAGTTTCTTCTAAATTACAAAGTTAACTTAATCTCAAATTCAATTTTCAAATTCTCTCATTGGAAACTAGCTAAGACATTATAAAAATCTGTGAAGAGTCCAAAATATTTCTCCTTTATTACAAGGAGTTTATTGTACAGGAAGTTAAAGACAGAAAATTATTATGATATCTCCTTTCTAAGTATGGAATTTCTAGAGTGAGACCACTGCAAGGAAAGAAAACAGAGTGACGATTTAAAATAAGATGAGAAAAAAAAAAGCAACAAATGTTTTCAGTTGTTTTGTAGAAATTCCATAAATCTATACATCTTTCTTCATAGATGTAAAGGAAAAGGTAGTCAAGGTTGGGTGATGTTTTGCCTTTATTAAAAGCGAATGAGAAAAATGATCTTCCAGTGCTTCGTGCTTTTATTCTGCATAGCACTGGTTCATCCTGTCATTGTAATGACTGCATACCATTTTTTTGGTGTATGAGGTAAGAAAGGTAAGCCAAAGATTCTCTTATAATAATCAAATATATGCAGAAGGCTTCTATATAGGAAAATTAAGAGGAAATCATCATCATCAGTAAGATCAATGAAAGTTATAGAAGCTGTAGAACTGGTAGAATACTGATACATCACAGAAAAGCAGATTTTCCAGCTGTAACATAGCAAGCTTCATATGGAGGGGACAAATAGTTAATAGTAACTGAGTTAATAATTTATGGTCAGTTTATCTGTACCAAAAATCCCATTTCATGTGATATATATACCTCTGATTGTCAGCTGGCAGGCACACTTCCCATCAAAGGTGGTTTACTTTGTTATTTCAGTGCTAATTTTCTTTTTGACCAGTTATTTGCAATAGGTGGCTTCAAGTGAAGTCCATCATGGTAGTCAGAATGAAACATCAGAAATACATGGCAGAGTTGCTGCTGCCAAAAACTTGCTGGGCAGCAGTCTTTACTGAATGGTACTTAATTTCTTAACTAGAATTAAAATAACAAGTATTATTTTATATACTACTGAGGTAATGACCATTGATTTCTTTTATGGCAGCCATGAAGAAATAAACCTATGCTACATAGTTTTATTCTAAAACTCTTTTTGCAAAGCCTGAGCTGAAATCAAGTTTCTATTCATTGCGTGATGCCACTGCAGGTATTATTAAAAAAGAAGGGCTTCTCCATCTGTCCTTGATCCAATATTCCCTTCCAGTATGCATTGTATTGCACGTCCTGGACTTGGATCAACACTGTGGATGAATCTATGAGCATATCCCCAGTTAAACTTCTGGAGAGGAAATAAGTTATGTCGTATCCTTCATTATCTGGTTTTGCTCTGATCCCAAGGACAAAAAAAGCTGGCAGGAAAGAGGATCAGACAGACAATAATGCTTTTCTGATTCCCAGAAAATTTATTTTTATTAAGGTATAAACCAGTAAAAAGTACCGTGTGTCACTAAAATACCTCCTTGTTCAGCAGAGATGTAATTAATCTTTCTAGGGAAAGCAACATACGTGAAAATCTAGGACGTATGCGTACCTTTTTGCATGATTTCCTTAAAATAAAGAAATCAGTCCAATGTATAGCATCTTTTGTGGGGTGTATACATCCTCTGTGGAGCTGATTAATTGAACCTATATATTTTATTAATCACATATATTCATGAGTGGCTTTTAAAGCAAATGCTGTTTTTCTGTGATGTTTGTTTGCTTGAAGGCACTGAATGTTGCTCTACTATTTCTCTTACTAAGCTGAAGCTGCAGTTCATCAAGTTTTCCTGTATCTCAGGTGTGACCAATTCATGACTATAACCCAGATAGAAGACTTAGATATGTGTTTCTATCCATAGGAAGAAAGCAGAGGAGGTTGTAGTAGTAATTCCACTGTGTAATATTTCAGTGTTTTCTGGTGGTAAGGTGACTTTTGTACCCCCAGAAGACATGCTCAGGCTGAATTTCATAGCAGGAAACACTACCAATTTCATCTCACTAGTAGTGCTAACTTGTGTGTGTGTTCTTGAGGTCTTTGGTTAGTTGGTACCTCTCCACATGCAGGCTGCAAGACTGGAGAACTGCTTTGTAATTCCGTTCAGGACAGAAAGTAGAGACCTCGAGTATTAGACCTGTTCCGTTGCGAAACAGCAGTCTGTATGGACCCTGAAAGGGAGTTTTTCTTTAAGGGGGAGTTCTTTAAACAAAGATGATGCCGCAGCAGGTTGAATGAACTTAAACAATTTTATAGTGAGGTGTTGTGTGAGGCAATGTGTGAAGCGCGAGTGCAAACTGCAAAATACTCTAATACATGGGTTTAGCATGTTGATCAGTTTTGTTATAACAACATGAGTTACATTAACAGTTCAACCAATGAATATAAAGAAAAATTAAAATATAATGATGTTTATTTTAAAATGTATAAGCTAACAAGTTACCAAAATAATTTTTGAAATTTAGTGCTGACGTGTAGCTTTCAAGAGGAGTTTCTTGCTGTGCTTGACAGATAACTAAATGTTTTGTTGATGGTGTTTATGATACCATGATAACTGTGATTGGGCTTATTTCAAGATTTGGATTTAATGATTAAGCAATTTTAGCTGCTGAATTTTTGAACTTCTGAAAAGCTGCTTTTATCTTTTTGTAATTGCAGTGGAACAGCAACTTCACCAAACACCCCAGATCCAAACTACAGTGTGTAGCAGCACTTGCATTCTTCCTCCATCCTGTAATCATGTGTAAATATGCTTCATGGTCATAGCTGGACAGAAATCTGTTAACCAATCTTTTCTAGTAAACATTTTGTTTCTCTTTGAATTTTGGAACTTCTTGAAGATTACCGAAGAGATTTTCCAAGCTATACAGTTTCATACTTCCATCCTGTTCCAGGATCCTGTTTGTATTGTTGACTTTTCTATTTTATTTCACAGGAGTATGACTGGAAAAACTACCAGTCAAATAGACTGAGTCCATCTGAACTACAGATGCTGGCTAGCATGAAGAGACAACAAAATGAAGAACTAAAGGACACTGGGATCTCGCATTGGCTGAGCGCATCACAGATAGACAACTGCAATGTTAGCATAAGTACAAGCAGTGATGATACAACAACCTGGAACTCTTGCTTCCCACCAGTGAGTCAAACCCACAGTATTTTCTTTATATAGTTTCTATCACTTCTGAGAGTTGGGGCTCTTGAATCTTAAAATTTCTTTGAGAAACTTTGAAGTTTAAGGTATCATTACCAAATGCTTTTTTAGAACTTAATGAGTAAAAGACACAACCGAAACACATGCACTTCCAGCAGGTTCTATAGTGCCACTGTGGACAAAGAGCGACTCTATTATATATATATTCCTTCCTAGAATCCTGAATAATCACGTAGGCTGTACAGCTTGTCACAATAGTGGCTGACAACCTGCAGGTGTGTGATATAGTACTTAAAAATAGTTCCAAAATGAATGAAACCCAGATATACCAGTCAGCAACTGCATTCCAGTGTGAGTAATGGAAAATAATTGCTTCTCACAACGATAGTCTCATTACTGAAAAGCTAACTGTTTAAGGGACTGAAGCAGGAGAACAGCAGCAAAAAGCTGCAGTAGTTCCAAGCACTTAGTATGTGATCCTTCTGTATTTTGCACCTTGTATCCTCCTTTGTCCTGGCACAAAATGGTACAAAATCATACACAGCTGCACTACGTGACAGAATACTGTTGTAAGAAGCAGGGGAGTATTTGTTACACTCCACCAAAGAGTATTAAATGTATGAAATCACAGAATAACATTTCAGCAACTACATAACGGTATTTGCAGGAGCTGCTGTAAAACTAGATAACCTTGTACTCCATTTATATCTCAGCAACATAGTTCTTACTTTATTATGGGTGAAACAATAATAAATAATGAATGTGGCTTGAGTAAAGCACACAGTACAGCTCTCAGACAGATGCAAAGTTAGAAGAGGAAACACTGCTGTGTTTTCCCATTATAATCTGTCAGAAATACTCTAAAACGAGATCTACAGGGCCCACATAGAGGCCTGGGATAGCAATCTTCCATAGTGACCGATCAGCACTGTGCTGGAACGTTGCTGTATGCTGGTAGATGAGGTTTTCAATGAGAAGAGATGCATCAATAACTGGGAAATTGTACAAATAAGAACTTGGTTTACAGAGGAGTATTTTGCAGGATATCAGAGAAGCATTAGTTGGTTTTGACTGTTTGAGATACATCTGCTTTACATGTTCAGTTGATTTTGTCATATTTCTAGTGCGTTTTCTCAGTGTTCACTAAATAATCAAACGTCACATAAATCTGCAAGACTGGACAAATGGAACTCAATTAAATAGAGAATAACAGTCTTACTAATTTTTTAGAGGTTTAATTATAAGGAAATTGATAAGAATATTTAGACGTGTCAGGTTTGGTTAATGAACTTTTAAAGTAAAACCTACTGCTCCTACTGGAGCAGTGAAGCACAATGTGATTACAGAGACAGTTCTTTGATCTTACTGCCTTGATCAGCCTCTGTGGCTTCAGACTAATAGCATAAGTCTAAAAAAGTGTGTCAATATAATAGGTTAGTTATTTAAATTGTAATTTAATATCACTGTAGTTTTTCATAATGGTCCTTTGTGGCCATCCCTTTCTTCATAAATCAAGTGCAAAAAGTTACATACTTGTCTTTGAGAGGGAAGTTTTCAAATTTCATTCAGCTGACCGAAGTATCAGTGGCCTTAAACATACAGCCTTGTTGGGTTTCTCCTCTGTGTGTTGCACGGTTGGCATTGAGTTTTTAAGGTTTAATGGCAAGAACCTCATTCCTAGGCTGAGATAATAAGTGAACCTAATCTTTCTCAGATAAGGACTAACCACTTAGTCCCTCCCTACAAAAAAGACTGCTGAAATTCAACTTCTGCAGTCTTCCCTACCCATGTACTTCTGTCTGTACAGAGAGAGGCCCTCTGTACCAGAACAATGTCACTTTAGTCCACAGTAACTATGATTCTGTTTTCCCTTATGAGATAACTGCCACAGCACCAGCTATTCATAGATGTGGTACAAGTTTTTGGAGTATGGACTTGTGTGTTTAACACTGCTTCCTGTAATTCTGTTCCTGTATTTGGGAAAATGTGGAGTAGTCACGTGAGGGTGATAATTCATTTTCTAGGCCTTTGGTATCTAAGCAGGATATAAACAGCATTTACTAGGGAAGGTGACTTAATCATCCCAAGTGGTTTAACACAGAAGCTTTCCTAACAGTAATTGGAGTAAATTTTGGTATACTGGTGTTAAATTTTAGTATATTTTTATATGCCTGCAATGTTTCAGAAGAGAGTAGTGATGCTGTGCCAGTATTCAAATGGGAAGCTGAAATGAAGAAGTTAATGTAGGACAGTTATTCTGATCTCATTGTCAAAACAGTGAAAAATCTCGTGTGGGATTCAGTGAACAGAGATTTAAAGGGTGGTAATATGGGTAATGATAGTAAAGGTCATTTTATGGAAAACATGTCCTATGCAAAAAAATCTAATTTTCTTGCTAAAGTTACAATTGATAAGGGAGCTGCTTAGATGTAACATGCCAAGGCCATTGTAAATAAGTGTTTTAAAATGAGCAGCATACAATATCGATAATTCACATTTTGAATGAATTTTAGAACTGGTGAACTGACAAATGCCAAAGCATTCAGGAGGGAATTACCTGTGAGCAGAGTATATTCAGAGGCACCTGCTTCACGGTTCATTCGGTTATAGATCTGATGTTGTGCAGTGGGGTGTTTTTTATTGGTGATCTACAGTGTAAGAGCTGGTGACATACATGTGATCATCAGTTGATCTAATTCTTCCTACTGGCTTCCAAATCTATAAATCTGTCAGATAATTTCATATAGCTGTTTTCAGTGAATCCCCACCCACAGCGTTTACATGTGCCCTAAATGTGTTACTGCACATTTACAGAAGTAATGGACATTACTGAGAGATCAAAACTCAGCTTAGTTGATTTAGAACACCCCTGGATTTCAGTCTTCTGCCATGCATAATCTTGATGTAAGACCTAAAATGAGTAAAAATGCTTCTTCAGCTTATTGTTTTTTACCAATAAATGTTCATATATATATATTCCTTATATATTTTATATAAAAATATGTATCTGTAGAATAAAAGCAAATTTGCTTTTATGTCATGGACTGTGTATACCACTCTCACTTGAGATGATTCAAGAGAATTTGCAAATGATCATTCTTTCCAAAACCAGATGTACAAACTGCAGGAAAGTTTCTGTATACCTGTAGCCATCTTCAGTTGTGTAGGCAAATGATTTTAGCAGTGCAATATATAGAGAAGAAATAGAAATAATCCTCATATTGTTGTTTGAGAAACTAAGGACAGCTTGAAATTCTTGTAGTGATTAAACTTTCATGCTTACATGTGTTTCCGGTTTGTGTCTGAAAGATACTTTCAGATTATTTAAATCTGTAGTATCTGTTGCTTTCTCTTATGTTCCTCAAAGATAAGTAAGAAGCGTTTTTATTCCAAATTTTTGTTCATTTTATACATTTTTGTCCTTTAGTTGAATCTATGGCAACAGCACCACCAGAAGGCAGCTTTTTTGTGTATCTTTCATTTTGAAATACCAGTTTGCAAGGCAGCAGGATATAATCATGTTAGATAGTGAACTTATGTATCAAAGAAATATTTTATATATAAACCACATTTTCAGCAAGTTTATTTTTTTCCTCACTTGCCATTGTTAGTCTGATTTCCCAGACATTGAAAACTCTCAATTTACTGACTCTAATGAAACTCAGAAACCCTTCTGAATCTAAAAGCACATAGATCAATCATATTGCTAAGTTGGAGTTAGAACAGATGTCCTTAAACAACTATAAAACAGATATACTAAAACTGTATTTTATAATCTGTGATCTTTTACCAAGAGCTGAATATATGCTGTCAGAAGGAATCGTTGAAATGTAAGTTGTTTAGCAGCTGCTGTAAACTATGACAGCCAGAAAGGAATAAAATAGCTTTGAATATTATACATTACCCAGCATAGCTATCAGTTATAAATATGAAAAACTTCCATTTTAAAATGGATTTACTTTGAAGGGGAATTGTAAACCCTTGTAAAATGTGTGGGGCACAGTTCCAAATCAATAATATGTGTATGTGGAACTAAATATTTTTAAAGACTTTATTTGATTGTATCTTACCTGAATGTTTTCTTAAATCTAAGGCCTATGAAATTCTGTGTTAGAGGAGAATTCAGGGTATCTTCTTACATATGGTCCCTGATTCTGTTAGAGATGTAAAGGAGAAGGAAAATTCTCCAAGATTGCTCATAGATACATCCTAGAATCTTGTAGTGGTATAATGCTCCATTAGCAGACTCCAGCATATGCTCACTGCTAAGACTTGTCTTTCAAGTAAGGAAGAGAAGAAAGATAACTTGTTGTCCAAGGAAGTTCCTAAATAGAAATATCTGCAAAATATCTGAAAGGGTGCTTCCAGGTTCGTACCCAATTTGTGGAAGGTCTTCTGGCCTCCTTTGTAATGATTCAGAAAAGAAAGCCACTTAACACAGAAATGGTCTGGCAGAACTGAAGTCTGACAGACAAGAGAAGTGATATTTAAACCCGGAATTATTCCAACAGAGAGCTCAGTTTGACAACCCCTGGAGGGATCTGTTCACATCAAGTCAAATTGCAAAACTGAGGCAGACTATTCTTTACTATGAAATGAGACTAAAAATTATTTAGACAGATATTCTGGTTCATAGACCAACTAATTCACTTTCTGTCTCGTCCTCAGTCTTCCACTAGCCATCATTTGGGAACTACACTATCCACCACCAGGCTGTGACTCATATTTGGCAGCAATTAGGATGTCATTCATCCTGAGCATATATTTTACAACATCCCTCCCTACTTCCTGAAGCCATGAGAACATACTCATTTTTATATTGATTTCTGTAAAAAAGGAATTGCTTCATGATGTTTAGTGTTTATTTTTATCATTTAATGTACTGAGTTATACAAGTATTGTTAATGTATGCTTGTGTTTTCACTTCTTTTGCATTTGCATTGGTGATTGTTTAGAACTGTTTTTGAGGTGTGTGATAATGGCAAGGGGGGGGTCTCTTCTAGAAGCACAACATAGATACTGAGAGAAAATGTATTTCTGAATCATCGTACCAGTTTATGAATATTGATCTTTCTTGCAAATAACTCTTTTAATGCCATAAACCAAATGTAGTTTAAAACCTTTGGGGAGCATTCCTAAAATGGGTAGGTAAGATTTGAAAACTATGCAAAATGACCATATTTTTTATGAATATTCATACAGTCCAGCATCAGCTATTTATGAACAGCTTAATCCAGGTTTCAGATTGGCAAATTAAAGCATATGTGCTTCAGCAAACTTCATTTGGGACTGCTAAAATTATTGTTAATGGTGCTTCTGAGGAGAGAGGAACCATTTCTGTCAGCCCTATTAGCTCTGGCTCGGTGTTGTCTAGTCTTAAGAATGATTGGTTCTGCACAGATCCAACTAAGAATCCATGCACTGTGCTTCCTATACATGTATCATCCAGAGTTTTCGGTCAGACAAGACTGCCACCCTTTCCTCTGTTTCCTGACTCTGTCCCCACACAGAGGATAGTAGAGAAATGACCATGTGCTTGACTCCTTAATTGATAAATGACCCTTTCCACCCAGACAAGAATCATCTGTTAAGCTGTACTTTTGCAGAGTTAGGATCTGTATATGCCTTTTAAATTTCACAGATAAGAAGAAAGACCGTAAAGTTCTAGTATCAGAAGCTGCAAGTGTGTATACTTATAAAGATTTCTTACATACTTCTAAACATTCAGAAAGAATATTTGCAAACTTATTTTCTCACTATTATTTTTTGTTTTCCATAGCCTGTCAGTCAGGAGCATCACTATCAGAAAGAAATGAGCCCGCTCTCTCATTGCAACCCACGGTAAGATTCGATTCATAGCCTAGGCAGTAAGGATTCAGTTAGAGTGTTCTGAATATTAAATGTGACATTCTTTGATTTAATCTTAAATCTCTTTTCAGTTGCAACCTTCTCTCAGAGGGCTTTAGTATTGCCATTTTAGTCACTGTCTGCAGTATGTCTGTGTTGTCCTGGAGTGCAGAACTGAATTCTGCATGTTTTGGATGAACCACTGTGTAAAGTAGCTGACATAGGCCTTGCTCCTTATACCCATTTTGATGTGTGATTCAGCAAGTCTGACACACATGCACCTATTTCTTTCTCCCTCTCTGCTTTAAAGGTGTAGAACTGGAATACTGTATGACTGTTGGTGTTGGGAATCCATTTGTTGCAAATGATTTTGATGTTACTTATTTAGACAGGACTTTTCAATAGATAGCCCAGTCAGGAGAGGGTGAGACAGAACTGTGGGACAGTTCAGAGGGATCCTGTGTACAACACACCTTGGCTGTTAAGTTTCGAACTTGACCTGTTTTATCTGGAATCCCTGTGACTGCAACGTAAGGTGATACTGAGGATTAAAGACAAGGGGAGAAAGTGGCTGGAGAGAAATAATCAAATTGAGACAATCAAAATTAATTGTCCAGTTTCAGATCTGCCTTGTACCTGTGAAACTCCAGCATCACTCTGTCAGTTTTTTAACAGCCTGAACAAGAGGCATACTGATGCCTCGGAAAGCTCAAGCTAAATCTACATCAGGCTATTCAGCATTATCATATTTCATTGAATCATTACTTATTTCAAAAAGTAGTCCTGCTTCAATTTTACTTGGTGTGATTAATGTGGATCTTGCATGTCGAAGTTTTAGCTGGACAATCTATGTGTGTTGGCTGGGATAAGAGGAGCAGACATTTCAGATACTACTTCTTTAATCTTTTATCAACAGTCTGAAGTGTCTTATAGTGTACTGCCAGTCAGTTGAGCAGGATAATATGCATTTCTCCTTACACAGATGCTTTCAGTCACTTGTCTCACTTGCCATCCACATTTTTATTATCTTCTTGTTAGATTTTATGAAGTGAGCACTATGAAACTTGCTGTGCAAGTTCACCCAGACACATCAGTTATTGCAACATGCAGCCATATGTTTCCTTGTACACACAATATATTATTGGAATTAAAATATAATCCTGGATTCCTGTTCCCTTGCACATGTAAATCAAAGTGCTCATGCTGGTCCAGAAAACCAGCACCCAAGGCAGAGAGTTTATCTGTCTGTTCTTAAAGTGTTACAATGGCTGTAGTGGACAAATACACTCGACTGTAGTCCACAGAGTAAGATATGAGGTACCTTATGACTGACACTTTGTCAAGGACTCTTGATTCCAGAATCAATTTATAATTCTGATGGCATTAGAATTGCCTGTATTTTAGCACAAGCTACACTGTTTGTCTTCTTTTTCCCCATATATTGGTTGAGTCAGGTTTTATTAAGTTATTTTTCTGCATGTGCTAAAACAATTTGGTACTCGGTACATTTTATATACTGAAAACAGAATAAACACCATTATCTGTAAAAATAAAGCGTTTCATCATATCAAGTTAATACGATCAACAATGAAAAGTTATATTTCCATATAATAAAATTTAAACCAAAATAGTATAAATTATGACTTAGTTCTTATGCTCTTTTAATCCAGTACACACAGTAGACTTAAATTTCTCTAGAAATCATTTTCGAGAAATGCAGGCAAAGTATTCATAAAATACCTGACTTCCAAGTGCCTCATAAATTCAGTAGCCCTTGTGAACTGCCAGAAAAGCATTATTGGGCTGTAAATACAGAAGATGACAAAATTATGAGGTCAGTTTGCATCATGATATAAAAACTGGAGATGGTGTGACTTGAATACCATTATTCACATCATTACCTTTCATTTATGATGGAAAACTCTGTAATGTTTTTCACAGAGGGTGTGTACCTAAATGAGAGGGAGATAAAATTAACGGTAATTCTATAACTTAGTTCCTAAACTGTTTTTAAAGCCAAATATAACAAGTATAATGTGTGAGCAACTGGAAAATGTCTACATCTTTGTAAGCCTGCAGTAGCTATATAGGAGAACACCCAGAGTATTTGAAAACTTGGTATATCCTATGTAAATGAGTGCGTGAATGCCATGGCATGAAGGCATTTGTGATGCACTTACTGAAACAACAAATAGTTTGTTGTAAAGAGTGATAAAGAATTTGACAGGTCTCAAGTAACTTTAAAAAAGTATAGCAGTGACATTTTATGGGAAATGAAGAGAGAGCAATGTGGAAGCTATTGTCCAGTAAATGTAGCTTCTGTCCATAATAAGATAAAAGAACAAGCCAGGAAAGAAAGCGCCTGTGAAGATAATGGAAATGCAGTCAATAAAAAGACCCAGCTAGGCTCATTTTCCATTGGTTCCACTGGGTAAAGGTCATAAGTCTGCCAAGAATATTGCTACTGCGATACAAATCACCTCCACATCATGCTGCTTTGCAAGGCGTAGAACCAGTTAATGAAAGGAGACAGGCTGGCTGCAGAGGCTGCAGAGCCAGATGAGCAAGATGATGTGCAGTGTTTCAATGCACTACCCACTGACTGCTGTGCTGTATGGTCCTAGCTGAACTTCAGAATAGCTCTCTTCTCTCCAAATAAGAAGCTGTAACTATCTATGTTAGAACTTTCTCCAGTGCAGGGCAGGGAATTGCTATGTACCCTGCAACATAGGGTTGACTCCTTAAGCATTCCTCCAAAATATTTATGTATCATAGAAAGTTTGAAACCTTTATTAAAGGAAATGTTGAAAGAAAAATAACTATTCTAGAGGAACTTCAGCCATACTGAACTGCAAAATGTGGAATTCCTGTCTGAAAAAGATCACTTGAGCCTAATTGTATGAATAGATTTTCTGAACTTGGAATCATAGAATGCTCTGGGTGGAAAGGGACCTCAAAGATCATCTAGTTCCAACCCCCAATTTCTGCAGCTGCTCTCCAGAAAATTTGTTTCTGATTAAAGCTGTTTTTTCCATCTTCGAGACATGATATTTTTTATAAGTTGAAACCTATCTTTATAAGCATTGCTTTGCCAGATCCTCTGTTGGCATCCTACTTAACTCTTCCCAAGCTACTAAATAAAATTTGTTCCTCTGAAGTTCAAATAGCTGCTCCCCAGAAACAACACTAAAGTAGGAAACAAGTATTTCAGCATTTCGTTGGGTAGCCTTTTGCAAGAAATGTATTTTAGTTAAGTAGTTTCATACAAAATGTACACAGACAAATTTCCAGTTAGTTTTTACACAGACATTTAACTCCACGTGCTGAAAAAAAAAATGCATTCCCATCATAAATTGGGGGCAAAGAGATTTGATAATAGTAAATGCCTGATTTGGACTATAGCCCAGGAGAATGTAAGGTCAGCACAAACAGCATTTTATGTGAAAGTCTATTGATCAGTGGCCTCAAACCAGAGGAGGGGTGATCAAGCTATTTCATTCACAAATTAAAATAACTGTTAAACTGAAGTTTAATTTGTTGTCTCTATGTTCACAGCTCTAAATCAAAATCAGGTTCCCATCTACCCTTTCCAATGTCATCTTCTCTGTGACACTCTGACCTCCATCCATGGAGAATATTCTCTCTGTATGTTTTGCTGTGAAAAATGAGCATTATGGTTGCTCTGAAGCAGTAGGATTCAGGACCTTAAGCCAGTCCCATAGATAAGTTGCAAAGTAAAATGAGGTTTATCTGCTCTGTGCATGCAAGTCAGTTGCTTCTTAAGTGGGAATTTTATGTTTTGAAGTTCCATTAGTGGAAACTAAGGTGTATATCAGGTCCTGAATACTTTAAGGAAAATCAGTGATATGAATTATTTACCAAAATTGCTGAATGGAAATATGATGCAACTCAGGCTAACAGTTTGTGTAGATTTATGTTTTTATCTGTAAAAAGTGTCACTACTGTACCATGGTTTAAGTCCTTTGTAGCTTCACCACTTGTGGATGTGATATAAAGTTCCTTGTATCTATAATTGGCTGATAAGGGCCCACAGTCTTTGACAAATGATTAATAGTCACTGACCTCACTTCACATGGGCTTGGTACGGGCTGACTAAAGCAAGCTGTCTTGTCATTGTAACCTATGAGAGTTACATTGGACTGATCAGAATGTCATCATTCTTTCCTCTACTATCAAAAAACAAAACCCCAGAACCACACCAAACAAACACAATTAAACAAAACAAAAAAACTCCACAACAACAAAAGAAAGTACCTCTACCAGAAAAGGAAGGACATGTTTTCTCTCTAAGTATGATAAATGTTGTAGATTTGAGGTTTATCACAAAATAAATGTTTATTTGATGTGGAGACTAACCTGTTTGAGGAGGACAGTAACTATAAATTTTACAGGAACAGAACCCATATCCTTAATTACTCCTTTATCAATGTGATTTTTTTTTTTGTAATGATACACAGGAACAGTCATTCAGACAATCAGTCATGAAGTAAACATGTTTATTTAAATATTGTCTAATTTCAAACTTGATTATTTGGAAAATTCTGGTATATTAGTTAAATATAATGAACCCCTCTTTCTATGCATATCTCTGACCACTCTATTGATTTTGGGAAGTAAGTTATTTCTTTTACTTTCTTTACAATTTTCTGCTAGTAGAGTCTTTCTTTTTTTTTAGAATCTGTTGTTGCCATAAATAGTGACATTATTATAGCACCTGAAATTTGCATAATACATTGATGATGGCAGCACAGAAACACATCCACTGCAAACTCAAGTATTAAAAATATGTTCGGCTTTGAGACTGCCATTCAAGTGCTCTCACCAGTCCCAGATGAAAATTAAACACCCGAATAGCTGATGCATGTGTTGTTATACCATTGAGAGATTCAGGAAGATTAAACTCACCTACACTGTGGTGCAGTAAAAGAAGGATTGTAGCTATAGCATGTATTTGCACTGCACCAGGTCTTCTCCAACATGCCTGCTGTGAAATACAGACACCAAAGGTGTTTGTCTCCTGTATTTCCAAGCAAAGGCTTAAATAGCAGAATAACTTAAGAATTACACTTAAAGATTGAGTTTTGCAAACAAAGAACCATATTTATTTTTATGATTCATTACAAGATCAAAGTCATACAACTCCATTACTGCTGCAAAACAGATAATATTGCATTATGAAGTATTATAAAATTACATGAGTTGTCAAAATAAGTGAACAAGAACAATGTATCACAAAATGTACTTTGGTTTTTCATTGTACTTGTTCAGTTACTTTATTCATCCACAAAATAGAGTAATTTGCAGAAGGTCCCCCAGTCGTTAATCTGAATTAGCAAAGTTCTGCTGCCTTTGTCAGGTTATAATATGCATGAAAAAGAACATGACAAAAGAAGCAAATGGCACAGGAAACATCTAATTTAAAGGTTAAATTTTTTTAATCATGATGGTTAAAGCTTAGCTGCAGAAAGGTTGTTGAGAATCAAGTGGCTAACATGTAAGAGCTTGTTAAAATAGTCTGAAAATGGCTCTCCCTTGTTTGGAAATCAGAGAACATGAAAACATGGCAGTATATACACTAAGTTTAATATAAATTGTGGCAAATGCTGTCAAACATGCTATTGCATCTCTGTTAATACAAGGTAGTTCATATGTTGCTGAGGGGTTTTTTGGTACTTTCAGGGCTTTCTGAGAACATCTTTCATTGGTTCCGTCCTTTTTCTGAATATTCCTGAGCCACTCAGTGATGTCTGACCGTGCTTGTATGTAGAGGTGGAGAACAGGCAGTAAAAGATTTTACGTGACTCTCAGATCTCTTAGATTGAAAGGAAGAGATAGGTGTTAGCTCGTACCATGGCCAGGATTCTCTTGACAGGGTGCTGCAGTCTGTCCTTCAGAACTCAGCTGAACTGTTGCTGTCGTGCTTTGCCAGTCTGTCCTCTTCCAGCATCTCCAGATGCTGGTTGGAAGACAAGATATTTTGGTCCAACCACAAGCCAGTTTCTGAGGCCTGAGTCCAACTCCTGACAATCCTTAGAGCGTGGGATTTTAGGGTAGTTCCCAGGGCAGGCAAGCTTCCAAATGAGTTTGTACTAGTTGTTCTATTTCCTGGAGAGAAGCTTGCTGCCAGTAACCAGCCCCCATCTATGGAAATGCGTATTTATTCCCCCATCCTCCTTCTGAACTGGAAGCTTATTTAAATACAGACAAATCCGACTCTCTGACTTCCATACCATATGCATACAAGTTTCTTACAGAGCACAATTGTCTGGGTATCCACACCCACCTTCCTTGCTATTCCAGTATCATTTGTGCAGAAGTGTAGGTTTTGATTCCTTTATGGTTTTGACATTTGTTGGTGACAAAACTTGATGGTTTTGAAGAATTAGACTGAGGTAGCATACTTCTCAGTTTGTAGTGATGATTAAGTTTCCAGGTTCATGCTGTACCATTTGTTGCATTAATATACTAAAAGGTCAGAGTTTTCTTGTGGTGTTTTTTTTTACTTTTTTGAAAAAGAAAGGTAGCTTTCACAGGCTAGGAACATCCAACAGCATTACCTTTAACAAGTTTGGTAATATTAAAGTTAGTGCTCTGTTGAGTCATGTCCCTCCATTGATTTTTAAAAGCCCTCTGGCTCCATGTCATCTATTAGAAGTTAAATTGGATGCAGTCTACATCCAGGATGGGCAGAACAATAGGATGCTGTTGGTGGCTGGCTGTGGAGAAAAGGAATTACATTAATTGCAGCAATATGCATGAGGTATTAGATTCCAGTGTTGCCTGAACTGGTAGAATATTAAAATGCAAATTTTTAAATGAACTGTTTACTTAATTGTTAAAAATATGGGAAAAAAAAAAGCGGCATTCCCTACTTAACGGAAACTTCATTAAATGTGAAAATCCGTTGGATTCACTGATCAACAAGTATCTGATGGAGATATTAGAATTTATTTGCTTAAAGTGAGATTAATAAGAAAGGATTTTAACACACCTTTACAAATTCATTACTTCCAATTTATACAGCTGATCTTCTGATAAATGAATCAAAGCTGGCAAAGAAGAAAGAGCAAGTATTTTATTTAAAATATATAATAAAACAGTTTTTCTCTATTGGTGTCATGTATATTGCTAGTGAATATTGAGACTATAATCTAGCCAGCAAGCTATCATGGTGATGAACTAGAGATTTAATCTTTAAATAAGTTCCACTGTTATTGTTATGTAACAAGCTATGATAGAAGTTTCATGTATTTAACTGAATTGACCAAAGAGCACAACATATTAATTACTAAGCTATTAAGCCTCCAAATTCAGGTCATCTATATATTTAGACTGATGCAGATTACTGTGTATGTTTTTAATAACCTGCATAAATTTATCATTTGAACTCTGATAATGAAAGAAAAACAGGATAGCAATAACGGGTCAAATACCAGTCAGTATGATTATGCTGCACGCACTTGTAGTAGCACCTTATGCTATGTAAGTATCTTGTTTAATAAGTAGAATTCACATTTCCTTTGTTATCCTTGAATCTAATCAAGGCTGAACCCATAAGCCAGTTCATTGAGCAGATTTAAGACTAAGAGGAGCAGATTCGAGTCTTTCATGCACAGTTGCACTCGTACTTTTTATGATCTTTTTTTTTAGTTACTACTTCATTGAAAATTAAATCCATTAGTTTTTAAGGAGACCTCTCTGCCTGCATTAGAAGTATGCTACTTGGCTGGCTAGATTTGCTCAAGTGGTTTGGAGGAAGGAAAAAGTCATTTCGTAAATATGCTCATGATTTTCTAAATCTTAGTGCTAGTAAAAAAAGAAAGTTCTGGTAAGGCATACAGTAAATGAAGATATTATGTATTAGGGATGGAATGAATCTGTCACTTTGACGGATTGTGAGGCAAAGAACAGATTAACAGATTACTCATAGTCAGAATGCAGCTCACTGTGAAAAATGTGCAGGAAATGGTAACTGTTGGTTTGTGCTGATTTAATGATATTTTGAAACTACAGTAACACTCCAGGAGAATAATGCAATGTAGCTCATGGCTTGCATTTTTTTTAATCATCAACGTATTGCCAGATTGCCTTTAAATGCTTAGGAAGTTTCTTCTTAAAATAGAGCTTTCAATTCATGCAAAGTCATATGGGCACCTATATTTATGTTGTTTTTCCAGATTTTTGGGGTTTTTTTTGAATACACATTAAAATGTGCATTCAGAAATCCTTGATTTGTATGTATAAGTGTTCCCTGTATTCTTTTGGTAGTATATCTTCTTCTTCTTCTGTATACTCATTCAGATTTCCATTTAAAAGGTACTGGTTTCCCCACCTGCAGCTGAGCAGCACTGAACAGTTATTGATGTATAAATTAATATTGAATGTTTCTTGGTTTATGGCATATTTATGTAAGAACTTTAAAAATGTTCAAAAGTTGAAATTATTCAAAGCGGTTTAGGTGCAATAATGGACCGTTTAAGGCTGAGATGACTTCACAATTATTACAGATACATATATTGGCAGGATGTGAAATTTTATTTCAAATTTTTCCAAATATGATTGTATCTGTATGTAACACAAGGACATCTTACTGCTAATAGCCTGTGAAAGGCCTTGCTTCACTGCTGAAACTATTACTGAAGGGTTTATTTCTATAGAACTACTAAAATATCCAGATCTGCAAATCTAAAGTATCCTAACAAGTAATAAGTGCTCCAAAAAAGACATAGCATGGCATGCATGAGGGTTCTTACAAAGCTGAGTGAATTTTTACTCATTTATCTCAGAACCGTTAGTCTCTAGCAACCAGTCTTAAATAGATATAATTAAAAATCCAAATAAGAGAGAAAAATAGGCCTCCTTAGCTGAATTGGCTATTTAGCCTATTCTGAACCATACTTTTGATACGAGCTGGCACTTTGCATTTAGTGGATCATAAGGCCTTACTTCATCACTTTGAGCATTTGCAGCAGAATTTGCTTCATGTAGTATTAAATATTTCTAATGCAACAAAAGTATGTGCTGAGATCTCAGCTGATAGTTGCACAAGCTGTCAAGAATCAGTCCTTTTTTCCTTAAAATATGTTTATACTCTTGATTCATACATTGACATTCTCTGGTCCTCCATAGAGTTCATCAAATTATCCACTGTAAAAAAAAAAAAAAAAAAAATTCAGCAAATGTGCTCCTCTTATCACTCAGGAATAAGTCCATTCTCCTCTAGTATTCATAAAGATTTACTAAGTAGTTTATGCAGTAGTTTATTAAATACAATCTTTTGTGTCCTTTATTAATTGTACTTTTCATGTACTTCATAGTCTGTCAATGTGATCTGTTCTTAAGGGTGCAAAACTGATCTTGTTTTTTCACTCCCTGATTTGCTATTAAGGTTTGGAGGTTTTTCACTTTTTAAGTATGCTGCCAAGCTGACCACATAATTTGAATATGCCTTTTAATAACCATATAGATATTGGACAAAACCATACTAAAACTTTGAAGAATTTTCATGTTGTTAAGAATGGGGATTAAATTATCCCCTTGGTTTAAGTAGTACAAATTAAATCTGATCCAAGAAAAACGTGATGAAGTAGGCTATGTCAGTTCAGAGCAATGTTTTACACTAAGTGATTTACCATTTGCTCAGTCCAACCAGTAGCATAGACTAAAGAGCAAATATATGATAAAAAAATTATGTTCAGTAAGATTGAAATCAAACACCTCTGAATCTTCATATTTCTCTTGGTCATAATTTTGATAAATTGTCATTGATAAGTGCTAATTATTAAAGCATCACTAATTTTCTCAATAGATTTTATTAACGGATGCCATTGTCTGCAAAACTTAATATAATGTCATAAAACTAAAAACACAATGTTCATAAGTCAAAAAGATTCTTTTGCTTCCCATCACAGTTCAGGTATCTTGATATGTGATAATTATTTTCTGAAAACTTTTTTTTAAGAAAAGACTGTAATATAACAAGATTTTTTAAATTATTCTCCATTCCAAAAGATAGCTTTCAGTAATAAAGAATTTCAGTGTAAGCATTAAAGGTGCATTATGCTTTGAACGTGTGTGAAAGCTACTCTGAACCTTCAAACAGTGCAACTCACAATGTCAAAATGCAATACTTAGCATTCCACGTTGTTATCAGCAAAGCTCTAGATAGTTTATTGCATGTTGATTGTATAGATTACAGCTGGAAGTATTGATAGCGTAGTCTTTAATTAGTCAGAATGTGTTACTAGCTTTTCTGTTTTAAGAAGATAAACTAACTTCTTTAAGAAGCTTCCCCAAAAATATTACAGTCAGAATAAAAACATAATAAATGTAAACATGGGCCACAGTCTGCACTTCTCAGACTATTGCCACTTGTCCCTATGCTGGGCTCTACTGTTATGCAAGGTCTGCAAATCCGTAAGGAATTTTTTTGTTTGTTTTAAATTAACTCGTCCACTTTGTCTCACACACACACTTCATTTGCTTCCTACAAGCAACTGTAGAGTTCAGTGTGGAAAAGTCTGTCTTGACTGCTAGACTATGGCATCTATCAGAATTACCACTGTAAACCCACTTTTCAGAGGCTTATCAATCAACTGCCAATATTTATTCTTTACTGTAATTTGGCCAAGAAGATTTCAGTACATATGAGAAATTTTTTTTTTTTTTTAAATCAGCCCATTTCCAATTTCTCAAACTTGATCTTTCAGGAAGACCTTACAGAGATGAGACTTCAAACTAAAATTCATAAATTTTCTGAATAATGAGAAGTATTAATTTAACAGAAGTACTGTTTTAATGACACACGATTACCTCCCTCTCTCAATGTTCTCTAAATGAATTCTCTTTCTTTTCCATTGGAGGAAATTGGCCTTATCACATCTTTCATTTCTTCTTACTTCCATCCTCTCTGCTTTCCAGGAAATTCTCTGATACATATTTTACGTGAAAAACACATATCTTTAAACTCTTCTGTTTTGTACCAAACCTGCAGAACTACGTTTATATTCTAAAGCTTCTTTACTTTTCTAAATCCATTTGTAGGTCTGAGTGAGATCATTCTCTTTAGAAGCAAGCACTCTTTGTCCTTGTGCCACTTCTGCTACAGGAGGCTTTCTAGCAGAAACACTTTAGTTCTCTGGATGTCAAACGTCAGTGTCTCTTAAAGCTGTAGTGAATTTGGAAGAAAGGGTACGGTGGGAAGCCAAGATGTAGATTAGCACTAACAGTTCTTCATTACCTTCTCTAAATCACCACTGTTTTTCCAAGAGGTTGCCTTTGCTGACACCGTGTTTGCATGAAATTGTAAAGAGTCAGGTAAGTGATACCACTTTGTACTCTCTGGCCACATCAGATTCTAGTTTTAGGTTCATGGTGGCTGGTTCTGAGACAGCACAAACCACACATGCAAGTAGCAAAAATGGAAAGTATATTCTACCATGTCACTGGATATCATAGCAGGCCTTTAACTGCTATTCCTAAAAACATTTGAAGCTTTGGTGTAAACAGAGCCTTTGACTGTGTTCAGGGAGTGCAAATATGGTAGGAGAGAGCTAATAGTGAGATGTCTAGGCAAGCGTAAAGCTGCGTGAATTAGTTGTACCAGTTCTCAGTGGCATTAGCTGAACAGCAGAAAGGGAGAAAGATTGATTGTAAAGTTGGCCATATATGTGGAAATAATATGATGGTATAAAAAATTTTGAAGTATGTTTTTTACATATTAAAATGATGGAAAATTCAATATCTTTTCCTTTAAATCTGATATCCTGCTTGCTGGATTTCTACACCAGCAGTTCTGTTTCCTGAGGCAGAAAATTAGTTTTTTCCATTTTGACTGCAAACAGATAGGGGTTGTCCCCTGATTCACCCCAGGTTACACGTACATGCCAACAGGAGATGATATGGAATCAGTAACCAGTCCAGAAGTAGCAGAAAAACTAACCAAAAATAAAAAAAGCCATCGGTGTGTTTTAGCAATTATAACACATGACTGAGCCTTGCCAGATCTCTCTGTCAGAAACAAACCTTGCATGAGATCATCAGGGCTTTTCAGAAAGAAGTGCATTATCTGTTTACTTGGTGTTGGACAATTGAGTTGAGACAATTGCAGCCTGACAATGTAAATAAACATGTCAAGCTTTAGAAAGCTTCATCCCTTCTAGAGGAAGTCATGGATTCTGAAGTTACCTCTACAGCTCTGGCTAATCTTCCCGGCTTCCAGCACAAGTTTGCATGCATTATGTTTTTGTGCCAGCTGTTGAAACAGCCATGGCCCATTTTAAGTTTGATCAACCAAAGTTAATTTACTCTGTAAAGCTGCGCTGTTCCCACCAGCATGAAGCATAGAGGGAATTAAAGACCCCTTTTCCCTTCAGTTCCCCTTGCCTTGCAATGAAACAGGTTAGTCAAAAAGGATGGAACTAGTTCTATCAAAGTGAAATGATATCCTGAGGTCCCTCAAATTCTGTGTTCAAGTGTTAAATTGCAATTGTTTAGTCTAATTACTGGTTATATGGAAGCTTTAATGTGTTTAAACTTTTAACTGTTGAAGAAAGTTGGGATCTTACAGAAGTATCATCTTTGTACAGTGTACAAAAATTAGTTTCATATATGAAAAGAATTACAAGATGTGGTCACCTACACAAGGAATGCCTTAACTTTGTGAACTAGATGTGTCCTTCCAGGGCTATCTTTCTTGGATTGATAGTATAAGACAAGACATTTTTTGGTTAAAAAAAAAAAATCTCTAGTTCAGTTTGCAATAAAAAGCATTAACAGTAACAATAAACCCAACTGTTCTGTTTACCTTTTTGAGCTGTAACAATGAAAGACAATGTATCATAAAGTGATGTATGTGAAATGAACATTGAACTTTGTGTGAAGGTAAAACAACATGAAAACAATTTTTAAAAGCTATCACCAAGTAGTGTTCAGGAGAGGCATCAAGTGCCTGCTAAATTAATAGGTGAAGTAGGTCCATACTCCCTCCTGTATGCTAAGGTTCCCATAAAAATGTTTTCTTTACAGAAGTAAAACAGATATGTGACAGCTGTGATAAGTCCTCTGTCTTCTGCAATATTTTATAACAATAGAAAATTGTTATAAACAATTGTTTGTAATGTATTTACCTAAAACAGCTTTTTTTTCCAATATCAGCAATACTACCAACAATAACATCCTGACTCAATCCAATGTTGCCTTCTTAAAAATGCTAGAAAAATAGTAGTATGTTATTCTTAGCCCTGATAGCTAATTCCTCCTATAGTGGAAAAAAAAAGCTGAATTAAACTGTAAAGATTAAATAATCTAATACAAATCGGCTATCCCTCAGTTCATGACCACTGAGTGGGCATCACCCAGTGGCATCCAGTTCGTGTCTGAGCTCAACTATTCCTTACCAACCATCCAGACTGTGAATGACATACCACTTGCTATGTCATCCTACTGCAGGGGCTCCAAGTGAGGGGTAGCCAAACCCGTCTCTTGCAATTGTCTTTAAGCTTTTTTCCTTACAGAATATAAGGATTTTTAATCAAATTGCCTCCTGCAGTCTCTCATCAAACACAGGTTGTTCATTCCAAGTCTTAATTCCTTAGGAAAAACTCTCATGAGTCCTATAGGTTTTCAAAGCATAGCTCTTTGGATTGTGGATCACACCTCATGTACACCTTTGGCTGAAGAGCAATACCAGCTGAAATCTGCAAAGCAAACCTGACTTAAAACAGATTTCTAGTGGGAACAGAGCAGGCGAAAAGACTCAGGAAGCCTTAACATTTAAGAATTGTATTAACTGAAAATTTTGTTCTTATAATAATAACAGCCAGCTTGATTTTGTTTCCTCGCACTTGACAACCTTTCATTTCCTTTGAAGTGATTTTTAATAATCAAAAGAGTTAGAACAAATATAAACAT
Organism: Porphyrio hochstetteri; assembly: GCA_020800305.1. NCBI lineage: Eukaryota > Metazoa > Chordata > Aves > Gruiformes > Rallidae > Porphyrio > Porphyrio hochstetteri. The sequence goes on along the minus strand of CM036916.1, from coordinate 8,585,540 downwards.
GAAATGTGCTTTTATGAATGATACTTTGATTTGTATTTTTTCAGAGACTGGTTGAATGTGTTCAGTCCCCCAATCGTTTCTGGAAACCAACAACTGGAAGAGCCCATTAAATCTCCAACAAATCAGAATGTTCCAGGTAGGAAATTGTGAAGAAAGTGAAAAGGACCTGGGTAGAAAGACATTTCTAAATGCTGTTTCTGTAGCGCTGCCATTTTATAGTTCTCTAGACTGTTACATTTTGGTTCCAAGTTCTCTTAATTTATTATTCTGAGCTCAAGATAGCTGAGTTTTCCATGCAGTATTATGTGCCTCTGATAGAAGAATAACTTATGGAGTTGCAGTTTCCTAATGTTCAGGCTCAATACAGATTAGTTCATAAAACATGCATCTTTCTTGTTTAAAATAAGGAATTTATGCTAGTGGGGATGGTAAACCTATGAAGGAATGCAAAGACTAAACAACCTTATTCAGAAGCACAATTACATTCACATGATACTTCTCTCATGAAGAAAAATTTCAGATTTAGCCTTTAATGAAATCTCAGTGTAATTTCCTGAGTAAAGACTGTCGTCACAACCTAAAGTGCCACAGGTTTTTGTTTATTAATCGTGTTTGTTTAGAAAATGGCAAAGAACTTAGGTGAAACTGGGAAGTCAACAACAATAAAATAAAACAAATACCTTTTCTTCAAATGCCCTTTTTTCTCATCATTGTCTTAGGAAACAGAGTAGATACCTACATTTTTCTTCAAGTCTGGGGAATTCAATGTGAAATCTCATAAATCTGGCCTGTGTATTTTGGCTGCCCGAGGGATGAAGATGTCTCAGTGATTTACTGTCTAAAATAGATTATGCCCCTCAAATTGGAAATGTTTTCGTAGATGTATATTTGCGATTGTTTATGACAGCAAAATAGAATTTTACTGTCAGGAGGGGACCTTGCTTTGAAGAATCAAATAATATGTTTTGTTAAGGGTCTTAAGTAAGCCAAAGAGAATTGGACAGGAATCCTTGAGTAAAAGGCGTGTTGGATATAAATTTGTGATAGGTATCTCAGAACATTTTTATGTTAGTATTATGAAATTCAAGGCTTGCTGCAGTAAAGCTAGGATTTCTTTAAATTTAAAAAACAAAAATAAAAAATAAGTCTACTTTAATTTTTTAATTTCTTCTGTTCACTAGAATTTCCACAATGTTTAGTGAGTTATTTCTAAACCCATTTCCCCTTACTTTGCCAACTGACAATATGCAGCATCTTCAAGCAACTCCAAACCTTCCTTTCTAGATTGTTTACAGTCCTTGGAAAATAATCTCCTTGTGCTATATTGAGAGAAAACTGCCATGGTTTTGATCACATGGAAGATATACTCAAGCTAAATACAGATCTTACGACATAATATGTCGGTGTGTGAGAATGCCAGGCCATGTAACACATGCCTATCGGATTAGATTGTACTCACCAAATACAAGAATCTCTGGGTTTTCATAGATGCCTTGGTTTAAAAAAGTCTTGATAGACCATGGTAACTAGCTGGTTTGGAGTATCTTTTTTTGAAGGAGATGCTAAATAGGTCTTGTCCTGTCATACATCTCTAGCACTTTGGAAAACAACTTTTTTTTTTTTCCCCTTAAACACTTCACTTAGGGTTAGTTATTTGTGTGACAAAAGAACTGTTTTATTACTGGCAATTAAGTGCCAGATCTGATCAACAAACTCAATGATGAAATTTGTTCAGGAAAATTCTGTTGCCCTACTGGCTTTTTTTACTTTTTTTTTAATATCACATTAGAAAATAAGTTCTTTCTCATGTTGGGAATTGAATTAAGTGTCACAAGATTATTTTTTGTTTGCATTAATTTTTCGAGTACTCCAAGTATCTCAGGTTAACAAAAGCATGTTATCAGTACTGAAAATCTACAGTGAGTCATAATGTACTAATTTTATCTAAAAGTATCATGAAAGAAAAATAGATAGGGTAACATTAGTATGTTAACATATATCAAATCCTTTAATTCTTATATTTAGGAAAAAAATCTTTATGTTGGAGCATAACTTTGGGGATAAAAGGTGATTAATTTCTGTATAGTTCATTTCTTAATGTTTGCACCATCCATAGTACATAGTTAAACAGGGAGCTGTAATGAGAAGTAGTCTTCTATTCAACAGTCAGGAGGAAAATTTAGACTCGTAAATTTTCATAGATTTTTTTTCCCCTTATTGGGCATTGATATTTCTGACTTATAGATAATTCCATTTATCATGACATAAAAACTCATGCAAGAAACTTTCCACAGTAAGTTACAAAGGCAGAGTCATCAATTCTCTGGAACTTTCTTTATTGTATCTTGTTACTTGTCTTAAGATAGTTCTCTAGGAACCACAGCACTGAATAGTCTTTCTTGGACTACAGCTGTTGACAAGAGTCATATGGTCACCCTGCAGCACAGAATTACAGTATAGATTTGAGGACTGTAGTTCAATGTTCAAGGATCATATCAAAGAAAATACTAGCAATGTTCTCTTTCAGCATCCTTTATGCTGATAGCTGATCCAGTGCGGTTGACTTCTATCAGGGTCAGAGTATGATCCATGTATCTTAAAAGGATAATACTAAAACCCAGAATATATTTCTGTGAAAAGGGAACATATTAGTTTTTGTTCTCCAGACTGTCGTGACTATGTAAACAATGTTAACATAATCCAAATCAAATAACACAGTTAATTGTGCATTTCAGAGGTTGGAAAAAGCTGCTCCATTCTTTGTTACCCAGGTTTAGACATGTTGAGCAAAGGCCTTTTCTCCATAACAACAATAACTGCCTTGCTTTCGCTGGCGCAGCGTTTCATTTAATATGGTGGGCATTCAGAGGTTCTCTGTCTTCAATCTTCTTTCAGCTCAGAAAAAAAAAATACTTCAAATTGAGTTTTCATTTCAAATCAAGCTATTTTCTAACCTAAAACATTGTTTAATTTTATAGTGCTTTAAGAACAAAAGCTTTGATTTTTCCTTTCACATGATATTTGTACTAAATTGACAAGAGGTGGTTTTTTAATGCAATCCTGAGCAATGTCAACCCCACAAGTGTGGATGGTGGCAGCATAAGCAGCTATGGAAATTTTCTTTGGAAGTGATGATTTCATCAGTTACCTTGGCTATGGGCACTTAACATAGTCAGGTTGTGCACAATACAACGTTTGAAAGTAGAAAGATGCCTTCTAGTACAACCATTGCATGTTAGTTGAGTCTTGCAGAAGAATGACACTTAATTTAACTGGTACTTCTTTTTGAGAAGTAGAACAACAGAAATGAGGTTTTCCAAAGTTTGGGGTTTTTTTTCATTTGTTCAGAATTGACTATTTCATGCTGCCATTGCAACAAATCCATTGCAACATTTAGACATGCCTTAAGATGCACTTGGGGATAGTGTGGGATGCAAAATGAAAGAAGCCTTATTTTAAAAACAAGATACATCTAGAAAACTAAGTTGTTTTCTTGATGACATGAAAATACACGCAGGAAATTATTGTTGTAAAGGTAGAAATCTAGCTAGTCCTGGATGCAATCTGATTCTGATCGGATATGAATTCAAGGCATGCACAAAAGATGCAGCCCCAATGAGTCTGAAGAATTTCTTGTTCCTAATTCAAACCAGGGAGTACGTTGAGATGCCAGTTCTGGGGTAGAGGGGGAAGGAGATTTAAGCTTAGAGAATAAAAGAGAGTAATTTTGAAGAGAGGCAGAGGCAGGGAAAAGCAAAATAATAAAAGGAAGAATCACAAATGTAAAGCTGTGTGAGGGAATGAGGCGTGAATACCTTTTCTTGTTTACTACGATCTCAAGTGCAGAAAAAGACGTTCAGTTCTGCACCTTCTCTCTGCGCTGCATAATTTTTCCCAAGAGCTATCCAAACAAAATACCTCGCTTAACCGCATTTAGCTTACCAGGCCTGATGAAGTACCCACAGCACAGAGGTCAGCAATTTAGCTTTACCTTTTTACCTCTGCTTACAGCAAGAGACAGTTCCTTTCTGACAGCCTTTGTTAATGCTACTGAGGAACAAAAATTAAATCCCTTCCCAAACGATGAAGTGCACGCTGCTTCTGTATGCATTAAACGCACCAACCTACTTTCTGGTCTCCAGATAATGTAACCTATATATCGTTGTGTGATCCTGGCTGTAAATAGATTCTGAGTGTTGTGAAACTGCTGCTGTTAGCATAACAGGCCATTACTTATTATGAAGTGTTAGGGCATACAAAGCGTTCGGGTTGCATTAGCAGTCTGGGAACCAGGTGAACATTTATGATGAAATTCGAGATACAGATTGCCTTCAACTGTGAATTATTTCCTATCAAAAAGCTATAGATCATATAACAGATTTAGCTTATATGAAAGATAGACAAGTTTAGAAAAGGAGCTACAATATATGAAGTATCTGTAATAAAGTCTGTATGGCTTTATCAGTGTATTTTAGGCTTAAGGATTCATTTCTGTTACCTGAAAACATTCTTTCATTTTACATAACCTCTGAAAACCTAGATTTAAATTTTCTGTTGTCTGAAAGAATCTTATTTTCTGTCTGGTATTGAAAATTCTTTGGTACAGATTTGTCTATACTGGACATCTAGGTAACATCTTGGATATCAGACATTCATATTTGTTCTTACAGGCCTTAAGACACTGACTGCCTTGGTTTGTACTAAAACATTATTCTATAAGAGAAATATCACTTAGGAATTCTTTGTTCCACAATCAGTAAAGGTACTTCTGGTGAACTGCTCCATTGGACTTCTGTAAACTGCAGTTGTTAAGCAAACTCTGACTGACATAATTTCATCTCAGCTAAATACAGGTGTTCAGAAATACAATAAAAACATGAATTGCTGTTATCTTGAAGGTAACAGTTCAGAATTCAAAAGATTATACACTTTAAAGAAAAATTCTGTCACATCTTGCAGATGTGGTGTTGTCTAAGTGAACAAGAATGATTTATTCTTACTTTTCACACTCAACACAGGTGAAGATGACCTCAGTGCTGAAGAAGATGAGGAATTGTTGACTCTTCTGTATGATCCATGTCTGAACTGTTACTTTGATCCGAATTCTGGGAAGTACTATGAATTGGCATAGTCAGATCATAATAGGATGTCGGTTTGTATTCAGAGTAGGTTTATCTTTTAACTGTTTGCAAAGTGTAACTGAGTCTGTAATTTATCATGCAATTTAAAATTTGAATTAAACAGTAGTTTTTCAAATTAATATATTTTTAAATAATGTCTTATTTTTATAGTTTTGTATTAAGTTGTAATGCAGTGGAAAATCACATAACATAAAAGTTCCTTGTGACCGAGACATTTATTTGTTAGTCTAATTTATTTCCAATATTCAAAGGTTCTGTATAGAAACAATTGAAGTTGAATCAAGGGGGATTGTGTTGTTCATCTGTGAACTGTGGTTTTACTCAAATAAAATGAGTTTTTTCCATTACTTGCTTACTGTGTGTTTTTAATTTGTTCTGAGTGATCTTCTTTGTACTCTACAGCACACACTGTGTTGTTCAAAGGCCTCTCTTTCATAAGCTCAGTCTCTCCCTTTAGTCACCAGCAAAAGCAGTATTTTCCTCATCTTCAAGAAATTCTCTTCTGTTGCATATTATGGTAATGGGACAAGTCAAAGCTGTAGCACAGTGTGTGTGGCACAGTGTGCTTTAAGGTGTGCACATGGGCAGTTGATACATCCAGACCACAACAGTAAACATGGCAGGCTCTGAGAGTACCAGCTACTGCCTGCTTCACTGACATAAGTTAGCAGGGGACTGAAGAGCAGTAAGAGTGATTGTTTCAACACTCAAAAATGGGACCCTTGTTTCGTGTAAGGTGAGAGGGTGTGTGTATGATTCATATGAGAAGCTGTGCTCAGAGTCCATGTCTTATGTGTTTGGATTAGTTTTTCCATTACACCTTGCAATAAAAGAATGTAATTTATTTATTGTCTGTATTGGTGCAGTTTTCAGTGAGGGTCCTAAAGTCCCAAGTTAGAGATTTAAATTGCATCGCTCTGCATTTTTTTTTTCCAGTGGTACATAAAATCTCCCTATTGACCATGGAGAAAGACTATAAATATAAACCAAATCACACATAGCCTTTGAAAATAAAATCAACATATGAAATGAATAAAATCCTGTGCATAGAGCTGCTTTGTCTGCTCTGAAAACCCCATCCTGGTGTTTCTGCATTGCCATGGCTGTTACTAGGCTCCAATCCGTGTCCAGCGTTTCCATCCCCAGAGCTCGGGAGCTTTTGCGACACTGCACAGTGCTGCTTGGCACTACCAACCCCCAGCCAACAGGACACTCGCTTAAAGGGTAAACAAAGTGTTCAAAAATCAGCTGCCTGGTGTTGAAGAAAAGGTGTGGGGCTGGGGTTGCTCATGAAACAAGAAGTCCAAGGAGCTGTGTTGGAATGGGGTTGCGTTAGTGGAACAGATTTGGAGCCCATCAGTTCGGTATGTAATGGCTTTCTGGAGACGGTTGAAAGGAATGTCGAAATCCCAGGGTAAACGTGATCTATAGGCATTTCTGGTGATTCTTGTTCTGAGTTTCTACTTGATTATATCCAGTGCTATTCCACCATAATTATTTGCAAGCTGATTACTTAGTGAATTTTTAAGAATAATGTATTTGAATGTCATAAAGTGCGCTTAGTAAGCTCACTGGCAAGTGATTTAAAATGATATGTCTGTAAATTATTTGTAATTATGGATCGCAGTTAATGAATATCCTAGGATCAATTGGAAATGCGGTTGTTAATAGCGGCTTGGCATAAGATCAGATTGTGTATTTGGCTTCTGTGGCAGGTACAAACATATCATCACAAATTGATTCAAGTAAGAGTAGCGCTGAAATCCACAGGAAGACAGAATCTGTCTTGAGATAATTTACTTACCCTGCCATAGCCTGTTTCTCCCAGAAAGATTTGTACCTGTTCCGGCTAATGCCATAATCAGTTTAAAAGTTCAATGAAATCATAATTTTGACCTTCACAAATCAGATGCTAGCTTGTACATGCTTGTGCATATCTAACCAATTTCTTTTTTAGCATCATTTAGTGATAAGGACCGTGCTCCCTGTATCTGTAGTGAGGGCTATTTAAATTGCATCGCTAATTTTCCTTTCGCAGCTCCATGTCTCACAGGAGTGGCCAGATGTCCTAGGGCACCACAGTGAATCCAGACTGGCCCACTGATGCTGCTGAGATAACAACTCAATTGGGGAGAAAAAACAATGCCAAAAGCCATGGACATCCAAAGCTTGAACAAAAGGGAGTCCTTGGAGACTCCACACTCACATCCCCACCTTCAATGGGATAAGGTGGCAGGAAGGTTCAGGGTGAGTCTGTTGCTCCAGACAGTTTTGTAAGGGAGTCCAGATAGCCTCTGTTTTCCTGTCACCAGCGCAGTTGTATTGAACAGTTAAGTCCTGCCTTTTCAAAATCAGCAGTTTGGGATCTTTGCCCTTTGTGTTCTCATTAGTAGCTTTATGGCTTCAACATCCATGGGAATTGATTGTCATAATGCTGTGAGCGACGCCTGTGAGTTGACCGGCATGAAAGACTTAGCTACAAGGGCCCTTAAGTTTTGCTCACAGTGCTTTTCTTAATGATCATCCTGTGAACCTAGGACTAAAGCACTGCTGGCACGCAGCAGGCTTTTTGTTTAGCTAATTTGTCAAAGCCTGTATTTGTGGCAAGTGATGAAGGATGCAGAGATTTGCTCCTAGCTCTTGTGCAATGTTTCGGTCAGTGAGAAGCACGTGGTTCTCACTAGAGCATGCTTTTCAATAGATAGAGACCCATGTCAGGGCATAAAGTATCAGGTTAATGAAACTGCAGGGATTTATTTCTACAGACCCAGCAGAAGTTTACACTTTTTAGGAACAGAAATGTTGAAATGCGGTAAATTTTAGTAAGGCTTCATTAGCGTTTCTTGGATGTGCACTGAAAAAGAGGAACTGAGTTCCTCTGGAGTCCCAAGTCAATCAATTGGTCTCTCAGGCCTTTCTATGTTGCTTACACATGTGAGGTGTGACTGACATCTCTGCTTTGTTTCCAGTTGCTAAAAACACCATCAACTAGCTATCAGATGGTTCAGGGGGAAGAAGGCATCTTTAAAACCCTTTTTAGCTGCAGCCCCAAGCGCTGTGTTTCTGTGTTGCTGGAATGATTCTCCACATTTCTCTCATGCCTTTTGCCTTAGGTCCATCTACCAAGGTTTTCTCCAAAGCCCACCCAACTAACCAGGTTTCAGCCTTTAGGTGTCCGTGGGCTGCAGCAGCGCTGAGTTGCAGGTCACAGACAACCTGGTGAGTACGAGCACAGACACCTCCAAGCAGCTGCTCAGACTTTGTAATGTCTGATATCACAGTACTGTCACCCGTACCCGTGTGCTGCGTGCACATGGGAGCCTCATTATGCCAAACAAAGAACACACTCTGTCCTAAGGAGCTTACAGTAGGACATCAATATTGATTTCTTTCCCCTCTGCTGCTGTGGTTACTAGGTTAAAAAAACACATGAAAAGCCATGCTTTATTCTTCACATACCCTTCAGCCATAAAGCATTCTGTTCAGGGGTGTATCCTCAAAACTTTGGGTCAGACGGGAAGCTTGCACTGGCTGAAAAATCCTTGAAAACAATTTTGCATAATGTGCTTCATAGTTAAGTTATTTTTCCACAGCATTACTGTATTTTAGAGAAGGGCTTTTTTTTTTTAAGCAATGGACTACATGCAAAATGAAGACAACCCAGTCTGTCTTTCCTATATGGTATTGCTGATAATCACCACTTTTCTCATGGTTACTATAGTAACTTGGCATCCTTATCTGCCACCTTTTTTGGCACCTTGGAAAAAAACCTATTTAAATTCGGTTCCCTGATAAACTGAAAGCTTGGCTTCACGATACCCATGGGAGTACGTAAGTGTAGCAACAATACTTGTCGTTTTTTCTTATTCAGTGTTTAACTAGCTTGTTAGCAGCTGTACAGGCAGTTCTAGCTGTGATGTGTTGGGATCCTGCTGCAGGCATTATAACCAGTGCAAACGCCAGATGAAACCCCAGAAACAGCCAAGCTTTCCCAAGGGGTCACATGCAGCAGCCCATGATGCGAAGACCTGAGCAGGATTTTGCTCTTATGCTGTTCTAAAAGCAGTTCTGTTTCCAGGCTTTGACAGTTTTCAAGAGGAAAAGTAATCTGCAGTCATTGAACTACACGGTGAGAATTATTATGAAGGTTCCTGTGGTAAATCAGTAGTGAATCAACAACCTTCTGATGCTTTTAATCCCTTTACAAGTGTGTGCCATCCAGTCTGCATGGCAGATGAGCGTGAACCCAGGCTGGGGATGCTGAAGAGCTGGGACATGTTTCTGGAGGTGAGTTCAAGGCCAATGCAAACACCAAGTGCCCCAGCTGAGCACAGGTCCCCAGCAGTTCCACCTCTTCTTTCACTCTAAGGGCACCAAAACGGTGTTTGTGATAAAGGTTTTTTTCTAATTCTGTCAAAATGTGGCCCAGATACATCCCTCTGCTCGCACAGCCCTTGTGTTGGTGCCCTTAAACCTCTCTGCACGCAAGTACCCTCATCACTGGCAGAGAAAAGGAGAGTTGACACCTGAACAGCTGGTGTGCGCTCCCGGCCATCAGGCACCGCGGTCCAGCGTGTCTGCAGAGCGGCTGAATATCTGCTGAAGCCAAAGCATTTGATGATCCGTCCCTGCAGCCATGGCCTCTTCAGCAGATCACAGGCCTTTCCCTTTGTTACCATCCTCTTTTGCCAAGAGTTGGGCAGGTTTGAAAGGTAGGTGGTTGTAAAACAAGAGAGGAAAAATGCCAACAAGAGCTGTTAAATAAAAAGCTATTTCATTTCTGCAGGGTGGCTGGAATGCTTGTGGGGACCAACAGCACATCTTCCTCCCGCTCCTCATGGGTATCCTTCCCTGGCTGCTGCCTGAGAAAAAACGGGCTCTGCTGACAGCAGGTCCTCTGCGCTGGCCAGGTACTGCCCCGGTAAAATACTCTTCACAAAGGAAACCAGCTAGGCTCCTGGTACAGCTGTTACTACACCAGTACTGCTGCTGTACTTCAAACAATGTTTACATGATGCTGCTTTAGGGGTTTTATGTATTAAAAAGTTTATTATTGGATGATTGTGCATTTTATCTGTGTGGGAGACCAAAAAACCTTAGGTCACACAAATTACAAACGTCGTTCTGGAGCACTGCATATTTATTAGGCCATCTGCTACCGCAGTGCTCAAGGCAAAAATCTTCATACAGGCAATCTATTCACAGCTACTGTTTTACCACCTGACATGCAAAATATCAAAGCTCTGGATGCATTTATTATTGTGCTGAGTAATTTTCTAATGAATTCCTAAAGCTCGGGAAATGTCCCATGCAAGAGTTTCCTTTACATTAGGCTGCTGGTTTCTCACCAGGGCTTGAGAGGGGCCTCTGAGGAGGAATCCCATCGTGTCAGTAGGTTTGTTGTGCTGAGCACGTGCCTAGGTGGCACTGCATTTTTTCTTTCCAACCTTGGTGAGATGGATTTTGGCTGTAGGGCTTGGTGGGTGCCTGCACGGCTTTCATGTGTATCCATGTAAAGCCCAAATTAAAAATAGCTGTTGCTTACCCAAGAAAGATTTTTGAAAAGGAAAAAGCAAAATAGCTCTCAGAAACAGCCAGTTCCAAAGTAACACCGATGTCTGGGTGAGCCACTGATGTTCACAAGGAAACCAGAAAATGATCCAGCTTTTGGGCTGCTTATTTTTTCCTTTCTAGTAACCAGAGAGCGTCCACGACACATGCACAGCCCCAATCCAAGTGCAGCACACAGCCTGGGCATCTCTGCAGCCTCTTTGTGGCACAAGTGTCTTTACTCAAACACATCCCCATGTCCTCTGGGACAGAGCCAGGATCGGACCAACAACTACAATAAAAATCACCCTCAGTGCTGTTCAGAGATATGCAGACCCCACAGCATAGCAGTGAGAAAGAAAGTTCTGGCACCATTTAGATGGACAGCATTACTTTTCCAGGTACCATTCTCTCCATCCCAGCCCAATTTTCTGCCCCACTCTCCTACCTGCAGCTGTAAATCCCTGGAAGCAGGGACAACTGCCCTGTGCCTGGCCCACACCCTGCACCCCAGGGCCTCTCCTTCCTATGCTGAGTCCAACAGTGTTTTCATGTCACCAGGCGAAACTGCTACTGCACTTATGCTTTTCCAGTTAATGTGCAATTCTCGGTGGTGAATGATGGGGGTGAAGCAAGAGGGCAAGTTCCTGCTAAGAAAAGCAATGAAAGGTTAAGTTGGTAAAACACAGGCGTGCCATCTGCGTGCACACAGGTCCCTGCACTCAGCTGTCCATCTGCAGCACACAGTGCTGCTGGGACCAGGCAGAGGAAACCAGGGATAGATGGGGGCTATGTGAGAGCTTAGCAGCCACGAAGGGTTCCCACCCCCTCATCCCCCCTCAGCAAGTCACTGGTCTCCTGCGGTACCTCATAGTTCCCCCCACACATTAAGGGTCCCAGGGTACCCAGCCCCAGAGCTGCCTTCTCTGGGGCGATACCAAGGGGAGCAGAGCCAAACATCTGCCTTGCTGAGAGGCTCCCAGACACAAGCCCAGCGCAGCATTCCCTGAGCAGCCATGATAGAGGTTATTCAGACTCTCTTACAGCAGCAGACCCTTCCCCTGCTCTGTGCATATGCAAGGCTGGGACTCTACACTCAACTCTGTGCCAAACACTGAGACTCCTCTATCTCTGTGCTGAAGCAGCTTCATCCTGCCCGTGGGTGTCTGCTGCTGGAGGTGAGTGCCTGGCAGCTATTGTGCAGTTGATATATTGCTTTACAGTGCCCTGATCTCTTGCGGTGCATTACGCCTTGTTTAGTACAGTCTGTAAATCCTCACGTGCCAATGGAAGGAATCGTCTGATCGGTCTGTAAGGTGCTCAGAGGACACATCTTTTACTGACGTCTTCTGTTAACTTCCAGCTCGTGAGCAAAGCCAACACAAGCCAGGTGCCGAGACACCCGAGAGGAGCACGTCAGCTCGCATCGATCCATCACTCCATCTCCTGCTGTGACTTCCCCTCCAGAGCCACCTGCAAGCCACGCACGCAGACAGAAGGTATTTATGCCTCCCTCCAAGTGAGACATGGGGATTGATATTACTTTGTGCACTGATCATGTGGAATGTAATCATGGGAACACTTTGTCACTGTTAGAAGTTAACGATGCATTGTTTAAGTGGGAGAGAGACGTTTACAGCAAAATTTATAGCTGGACTTGTAACACTGAACCCCAGGCACAGTCTTGGAGGTGCTGAGCCACGGCAGCGATGCCATTGCCCATGGCAGGGCAGCCACGCTCTGCCCCGGCAGGGCTGGTGGTCCAGGGGAGCTGCTGCCCCGGCCTTGCTCCCTGGGATACGCTGTACCCTTCCTTGGGCTCTGCTGTCCCCAACCCCATCCACGTGCACCCTGGGACACCCACAGCCCAGCAATCCCAGGCCACAGGCATTCACCAGTTCCTGCACAAATGGCCCCGGTGCATCCAGAGCAGCACAGAGAAACAAAGGTAACAGGGTAATTCATGAACTTCCTTCCCCATGCTGGCTTTCTGACGCCTCCAGCTCTGCAACCCTCTGAGATGCAAACTCAGCGCCATGAGATTAAAGTGTACAGCTGTGTGACATCTTATAAACCTCATAAATATGAATAGGCAAGGGCCCTTAACAGCGAAAGACTGCACAAAATCTTCAGGCACTATTTCAATCTCAGGGCTCTTTCCATTGCCATGGATATGCGGCGCCATTAGGAAACACTGACTGAATTATAACCTTCTATTCTTCTAAGGAATCGTTTTTCTATCTATCTGCAACAAGGTTTTATTTTGACCCGATCGTGAACACAAAAAGCGTAAGAGAGCACAGCGATGGCATTGTTTGCTTTGGAAAAATGTGCTAGGAAAACAGCTATTAATTTGGAGGTTATTTCAAAGCTAGTGGCTAATTATTATTCTGTGGGATTCCTTTTTTCCAATGGTGAGTTTAGGCTGGTGAACAGCCCCTTTCCTTTGCAGCACTGATGTTTTTCTTCCCCAGCGTTACCACGTTCCCACTCAGAACGAACGGCTGTGCCTTTGGCTTGGAATTTTTCTTCCACATTTTTGACAATTGTTTTTTATGCCTTGAATAAATCACTGTAACGCATTATAAAGTCAAGCATGCTCAATGCCTGTGAATAGTTAAGTTACTGTTGTGCAATAGCCCATAACCATATTTTAAAGCGGTTACAGCCTTTTATCAAGCCCATGTATTGGCGTTTTTTTGTAACTGGATTACTGAGCATACTCTAACAACTCTTAAACAGCTCTCACAGACTATCATGTAAATCCTTCTTAATTCACGGTTTATTGATCACAGTGGTTCTGGGTGAGCATCTGGTGCCAATTCCCTCCCGTGGGCAGCGTGCCACCTGCTACCGTGGAAATTCCCAAAGTGTGCTGCAGATCACCACCAAGCCGTGGAGGTTGTGCCATTTGCAGTGGGTTGATGAACAAAACAGCCCCCAGCCAAGCAGGCAGAAGCCCCTTAGTCCTACTGACACCCTGCAAGCTCAGCAGAAAAGCCTCAGGTTTGTGTGGGACAAGGGAGCGGGAGTGCCCCATCCCCACGAACAGGAGGGTCAGGTCCTGGGGAGACAGGGGTCATTTGTAGCTGTAACCAGCCAAATGACACCTGTGTCTGCAAACCTCCTGGGCATCCCAAATCAGCATATAGCAACGCCCAGGACATCATTTCTTCAGTGCAATCTGCAGTCAGTGTGGGTGGAAGGGGATTATTTTGCTCACTTTATGGGCTGATTTACAGCTTGTTTACTTGGATGCCTCACCCACATTGCTAATGCTGTAATTAAACCTTGTTAAAGTGCTCAGGCCTCCTTCAGGGATGTGGTGTAAGGTATTTTCTCCCCCCTAAGGATGATTATTATATAGGGGGTAAAAGCCATGTGGTGAGGAAGGGTGTCAGACAGGCTTGGTTATAATAAATACCTACTTAGCCAGCACAGGATGTTTAGTCCTAAATCAAATCATACATTAAAAGTGGAAACTGCTGAGATTGGTGTTTACCTGTGAAACCAAATTTACTTTGTGAAGAAAATAACTCTAGGCACAAGCTCTCCAAAAAAGCAGTTGTGATCCTTCATTAAACAGTTAGAGCCGAGGTGCCGCTGTGAAGCGCAGCATCAGCACACCGGGCGTGGGTCAGCGTGGGGGGGTCTCCATGGCAGATGCACACCAGTGAGCTCTGTGTGTGTGTACATACCCCATAGAGCTCTACCCCACGTTTTTCTGGCACATTGCCTTCCAAGTTTAAGGTCTTCTAGGAGATAAAGAACCTTGTGAAGTAAGATTAGATCAGGCAAAACAGGGCACAAGGGAGGAATCCTACTACCAGAAAAGGCTGATGAGTTCAGGGAATTAGTGGGGGAAAAATGAAAATTATATTAATAATAGTTGTTTATTGCCTGCACCAAGCACCCTAATGAGCTGAGTACGGAGGCACACGCTCACCCCGGCCTGTCTCACAGAAGCCCTTCCCCTGCCTTTAAAGCAGCTTCAGTTCAACTTAACTCAGCATTGGATTTGCTCAGGGTTCTCTGTTCAGAGGCAGATCCAGCAGCTACTGCCAGGAGAGAGCATCTGCAGGTGTGTGTCTGTACAGACACTGGCATAGCAAGGTGTGTGTGAGCAGTGGTGGGCTAGGCAGGAGAGCTGCTCAGATGCATGTGCAGCATGGGAGGGGAGGTGTCAGTGGCCCCACAGCAGCAGGAAACCCCACCATGCCAAGCAAAGATGAATTTAAGGCTCTGGCATGGCCAGGAAGCTGCTCGCTCTTTGCCTGAACCCTCTGTCCTCTGCGGACACGGAGCCGGGAACAGGGCAGCGTTGGTGGCCCCTTCCTGTAAGTCTCCTCCAGCATCATGAGACGGCTCTTCCAGGAACAGTCTCCTCGCCTTCGAGCTTTATGACTGGAGGCATGCTGGAAGCTCACCAACGACTGCTTGGATGTGGGCTTGTTTCAGCCAACCCTGTCCAAAAGCAGAGTCCTTCTTGAAATAGCAGGCGCTCTGCACGGAAAAGTGGTTTGAGGCCAGATCTGGGAGGGTCACTTGAAGGGCAAAGATGCTGACAAGCCTTAGGGAAACAATTTGATGTGAAGTGTGAGTGCAATGTGGCCATATGACCACACTGCTCCCCAGCACCCATCACTTGAAGTGCTGGGACATCAGTTATGTACTGACAGCTTGATAGTGTCTTAAAAGTTACGTTTTTAAGGCATGGCGGCATGAGCTGAGGCAGTATGAGCTGTTTTCAGTCCGGATTAGCACTTTCCCCTCCCGTGGATGACAGAGGTGTGGTGTGAGGGACCCTTGGCAGCCCCAAGGCCTCAATTCTTGCTGCTCCGCTTCTCCATGCAGCTCGTGGATGGACACTCAGGGACTGTCAGAGGTGAGAAGAAAAGGGGGGTGGGGGAAAGCCAGATTTTACTTGTGGAGCTGCATGAAAAAATTTCTTTATCGAGTTTCTCAGGCAATTAGCCAGCAGTACCAGATGGCAGGTGGAACTGTTCCTGAAACTGAACTGGTCGAGGTGCTGCCCTACATAGAAGTTAATGGATATTAAAGCCACGCAGTTTTCAAAGAAATGCAGACAGAAGTACAGGCAGTTTGCAACCTGCTTGGCACAGCTACACATTATGTGTGTGTGCACTGATTAAGAAGAGCCATTAGCTTTGGCACCAACTCTCTAGAGTCAAACACGGGAGACCAGCAGTAAGGAGCGCCCAGGAGTGAGCTTTTGGATGCTCTGGAAGTGCCACTTATTGACAGGCAAACAGCATCTTGCACTGCCTCAGTCACGAGGGGATTTCCTTAATGTGTGCTACACAAGTGCCCCTCATGTTTGGCCAGTCTGGCCTGAAAACCTCTGGAGCAGTTGGCACCTTTGCAGCTTTTACCATTTCCTTTAGTAGCATCAGCCATTCCCTCCAGCACCAAACTGTGTGATGGCTTTGAACTGCACTGCTGATGAACATCCTCTTGTGTACAGCAAACCTGCTGGGAAAACACAAACTACTGAAATATCGCAGGCAGAAGAAAGACTTTTCACCCTCTGAGACCATGAACCTTGAACTGTTGATGTGTTTCCACTGTAAAGGATGCTGGGGCTCCAGCACCGGGCGTCCTGCTCTCTCTGTCACCTCCTTCAGAAAGTGAGGAAGGCAACCTCAGCCTCTCACTCATCAAATCCCTCAGTGTACTTATCTTAACCAAGAGTAAAGGCTAAATAAACACATCTAAACAACTGAAAAGCACGTCAACATCCAACTTCAAAATAAAAAGCGGTGAAGTGTGAAATTATACCTTTTATTCCATAAATCTCCAGCAACCAGCACAGTTCTGTAACTTGTATCACGCTTTAATACTTGCAGAGTTTAACACACCATGCAAACTCCATAAAGTAATTACATTTCATCTCAACAAAGAAACAAAATCCCAGCTCGTTCAACGGCCTCCGTCTGAGGAAGGATTATAGGCATCTCAGTGCATGTCGATTTTTCCTGGTGATAAATCCAAAGCAGGTCACCAGTGGCATGGCAATGTGGGATCCCAAGGCAGCTGATTCATGGGGAAAAATAGAGATTTTTATTTGGTGTCCTTCCAGGCAGTGTCACCTGGCTTTCTGAAATTTCCTGAGGCTTATCCTCTACTTAAAAGAAGCTTAAAAATGCAGGAGTTACTCTTTTGACTGTTTCAGCACATGACAATAGCCCCTGTGTCAGCTGGCGATGTGCTCCACACCCAATTCCCACTCGGCTGTCAAAGAGTTACTTCATTTGCAATAAATGGAGTTATGTGGGTGATGGTGGTAATGATAGTGATGATGATGATAGAAAGCCAGCAGAAGAAAGTCACACCAACCATCAAGCCCCAGGAGTTCAGGCCCTCCAGACCCACGAGTCAGGCTGGAAACATTTGTCATCAGCGCATTTGTTGGCTGCCCTTCTGGCAAACCAAGGGTATGTCTGTGTGCAACAAACCACAATTAACTTATCTGTTAGCTGCCCTCAAATAAAGCCTCCAAACTTTAATTAGCTATTGTGATTAAATGCAATTGAAACCCTTAGAGCAAGTCAACAGGGACTGCAGGCACTGATTCCCAAAGGCCTAACACAAACACACGCAGGAATGGGCGAGAGAGGGTGATGGCAAAAGAAGGCTTCTCCATACCAGGCACAAAGCCATGCAGCACCGAGGACTTTCTACCATCCCTGACTCAGCTGCTACAACCAGGTCATGCGGAGGGGACGCCTGGCAAAGCAAACAGGATGCAGTGGCCTCCTGAGGGATGGGGACAAGAGGGTTAAGTGTCCTAAAAGGGCAGGCGAACACAAACTGCACGTGAGCACGTTGCTGTAGTTGAGCCTTGTGCATGGAGAGAGAGAAGGGAAAGCCATCGTGATTGCTGAGAGAGAGAGAGAGGGTGACACTGGGCAGGAGCAGCGGGAAGGATTAAATTATGCTGAGGGTCACCTGAACACAGAGTGGGCTTGGTGGAAGACATAAAATTTGATGAGAAATTTTTTGTATCAAAAAGTTCATGACCTTGCTACAAGACAATGAGCAATGGAAGACCAGAAGGAGGCAAAAACCTGAAGGTAAGTACTGGTCAAGTTACACGGGGCAAAGAATTTGATACTATGATCAATTATGATAAAACAGGCAAGAAAAAACTAGAAAGGTCTCTGAGAGGCCGGAAAATGTCACTGGGGTGTGGAGCAGCAAGGAGGTGAGCAGCAAGCAAGAAAAATCAGGTTTCTATACATAAACCCAAGCCAGGTCCCTTGCTCCAGCTCTGGTCATTTATTTTTGCCCTTTAGACTTTTCAAAAAGCTGACACTATGCTCTAACTTTAACAACCCCAAATCATTCCTCCTAATGGCACCTGTATTCAGATTCATATTCTGTAGTGAGCTGGAGTAAAAGGAGAGTTGCAGTAGGCGCCCCGTGGCACGCCGGGCAGTGCTGCTCACTGTGTGTACAGCACCGAGAAAAACCCAGCAGGTGGAGAAGAGTTCCCCGAGTTATTTCCTATTCTCTGTCTGGCAATAAAGACACGGTTACACCGGGTGGTAACTCTTAGCAGATGGTGACTTTTTAAAGTTGATTGCTGTATAAATGATACTTTCTGAGTTTGTTCCTTTTAATTCAGGTTCTCAGTAGTGTGTTCAAATGTCAGGGAGCATCATGTTTCCATCTTTTATTTCCTTTGTGAGCAGAAATCTTCTTAAAGAAGTCTAGGAATTACAGCTTGGGAGAAAAGGTAGGCTCTCTCGATAAGCGATCTGCTTTACAAACGGTGCAGCATGCAATAAAAACAGTAGATGCAAAAGGCCCCACCGGTTTTGTTCTCAGTGGAGAGTTTTAATTTCTATTGCACTTTTTAAAGAGACACTTTGCGCTGCGATGGTTTACTGGGTTGATGAGGTCCATTAGCAGCACAGAGGCAGGATTTCCTCCACTGCAAGGACAGGGAGGTTGGAGGGAAGGTATCTAATTAATCCCTTAATCCTGTAGACAAACACAAATTTCAGGACAGCAGAATGAGTACCTTCCTTAGCCCCCCGCTGCCTTGCAGTCCTGAGCTGGGGAAGCCGTGTGCCAGACGCCCACGGCACGCAGGGTTTTGGGGCTGCATGTGACCTGGACTGGCAGGCACAGGTTTAAGGCTGAGCTTTAGCATAAACCAGGTTCTGAAAGACCAGAGCCAGCAACACACTTCAGCCCCAGCTGCAAATCTGAAGCCTGTGCAATGGCACCCGAAGGCGAGAGGGCTCTCATACTGCTCCAAGGTACCCTGCACCCCGGCTGGTGGGCTTTCCTGCTTCCCCTCCCTTCTTTACTCGCCTGAGCAAAGTGATGGTCTGCTGGCACTGTGGTTCTGAAGAGCTATGCCTGCACCTGGGAGCTGCATCTGGAAAGCACTCCTGGTTTTCTTTCGATCCTTCAGGCGCCTGTTGATAAAGTGAGTATCTGCAAGGAGTGTTTACATGTTGTCTTTTTAATTGTATTATGCCTAGAAATCAGATTCCCCCCACCTAATCCTTGTAGCAAGGGAGGCTGTTCAGACCACTTGCCACCCCAAAGAGGGCCCCCCTGCAAGGACAACTGGCTCTGAGCCAGCCACCAAAGGTACATCTGTCAATTACTGGGATCTATTTTACTGCAATTTGCTGCCACTGCTGCCAGCACTGGGTGCCAGCAGCCCCCATACAGCCTTGCCATGTGCACCAGACCTGGTCTGCACAAGTTTGTGCTGGAGGGGGCATAAAGAGGCAAAAGATAACCTCCCCAAAGGCCTTCTGAAAGCCAGTCAGCATTCTAGGGTCCTCCACGTCACCCCACAAGGTTTCCTGCAGGGCTGGGAGAGCAGCCAAGGACTCAGTGTCTGCCCACCCCCACCCCCCAAACCACATCTCCACGCTCAATGTCACCACATGTCCCACTGCTGCTCCCCACGTGAGGCAGCCCATAGTGGCTCGCTCTGCCTAATCACAGCAAATAGCAGCAGTTTTGGAGCATTCAGATGCTGCATCCCCATAGTCCTGCTTCGCTGTCACTGATGAGCAGATCTGGCCAGCCAAGCGCCACAGTTACCTCATGGTCCCTTGAACATTGCTTCACAGTGGCACCCATGTATCGGGACCAGCCAGAAATAAGCTCACCCCCCTCACCCCCCCTGGCCCAGGGCTGAGGACTGCTGCCTCCTGCGAGCTGTGGGATAAAATGCAGGTGCTGAATAGATGAAAGCACCTGTGTGATTCGTGCCATTGCAGCCCCTTGCCACCACAGGACAGCCCCTGAGGCTGCTGTGCCACACTGGTGCATCATGGCAAACAGGGAGGGGGGATTCTAATCTGCCCTCTGCACCTCACCCCCCTCAGAGTCTGTGTCTTAGCCCATTTATTTACTGCACCTCACTGGCAAAAAAGGAAAGACATCTCCTGGCCAGAGGGAAATGTCCCAATTAAAAAGCGAACGATGCAGTAAAACAGCAGAGCATTCTTGAGAGCAGCGGTAAAAGCGGCCACCTCTTGTCCTCAATTTATGCTGCTCCCATCGCCCTGGGCATTATATTCGTGCTGACAAGGATCAGTTTAACCCCTGCCTGCAACCTAATAAAATGCTGGTGCGGTGGAAGCGTGCATAATCCTTCTTCCCTCTCTTAGGTCTGGGTGCAATAAAAAACTTCTGCTGCTGCTCAGTGGCTGCAGCCGCTGCCTGGAATAAATAACTCCCTGCCTGATGCCAGCATTGAGAAGTGCATCAGGCCACAGGCTTCTTGGGCCCTCTCCCTTTGCACCACTGCACCCAAGGTGAGCAAATCATGTCAAAATACATAAAAATGCCAGAATTGCTGTATGGGTCAGACTAAAGGGTCTGAAATAACTCAGGAGGCCACGGCCTGTGGCAAGGAGCCAGAAAGCCCATCTACTCCTCCTCTCCCACAGCTGTGGGGCACACCCAGCACATCCATAAGGGCAGTGCTGTGCTCACCTGCCATCCCTCAGCAAGGAAAAGAAGCAGTCCCTAAGGCTCTGCCATCAGTGAACAGCGGGATCTTCCCCTCTCTCACCATGAATTGAGGGAATCGTGCTGCAGAGCTGGCATTCTGCTCCGCTACGCTTTTTAATGAAATCACTGCCTTGTGTGTAAGAAACAAATTTAATGATATGATACTAATAGGGTTAGAAATTTCCCATGCAAATATTAATAATTTATATCTACTTTCATTTTTTTAATACTGCTTGTGCTCTGGAACAAGAAGATACTGAGGTCTCCCGGCTCCTCACGCAGATCTTGTCTGGAGAGGACACAGTCCTTATCGGACTGGAGACAGAGGACCCCAGCACCAGGTCGCTGGAGGCACAAAATAGCATTTGGAAATCAGGGCCTGGCCTGCAACCCTGTTTCAAAGGAGAGACAGCACTTAAAGCAGGAACAGCACTTGCAGGGCACCAACTGGCAACAGGACACCACTGCAAGTTTGGTGCTGCCCTGCTCCCTCCTGCCCTTGGGCATCCCTGCTACACCCACACCGGGAGCCAGGGCTGCTGATCACATCTGCAACGAACCTGGGCAAAACAAAGCTGCAGCCCAAGGGTTACAGATCATACCGGGCACCCAGCTGTAATCCGAGGCAGCCAGCAGCAAAAGCAGCAACCTTTGGGTTGCAGTCAGAGGGGTCCGAGGCCTGAGGGGGAGGATTTTTGGTGTAGAAGTAAGGAGGGATTTGTGATAAACATCTGCTTTTTCAGCAGTAAAAAAAGTATCTGAAAGGAAGGGCAGTGGCTGGGGACCCGCAGGGTTGAAAGAGAAGCGAATTCCCTCGGACAGGCGTAATTGCTGCAATTCAGAATGCTAAAAACGCGAAATTAGGAATAATCAATGGCTGTTTATGATCTGTGTCTATACTGTGAATTCAGCTAATATGGAGTAATTACACTCGCCTAATTCCTGGTATTTGTCATCGTTGGGTTGCAGAACAGTCCTGCGAAACAGTAAAACCAGATTGGCTGCGCTGGGCCGGCAGACCGGCGGCTTAGCACTGCTCGGGCTAATTTCTCTTTTAATGGTAAAAGCGGTTATGATTTCCTTTATTTATTTTCCTCTCCCAGCAGCAAAGCCGGCGTCAGCGGACTGTGCCGAGCGCTGCCAGCGCTGCGGCGGGTGCAGCGGATGCGCTACACAACAGCACCCCCAATAGCCGGCACCGGGAGAGATACCGGTACGTACACCCACCAAACACCACCCTTCTGCCGTGAAACGGTTTTCACCTTTTTGTCCCATATTACTGTATCACCCTTCCTGTCAAACGCTGTCCTCACACTTTTCTTCTTCCCACCCATCTGCACAAGGTAACCCCGATGGCGTGTCACCCGGAGGTGCCGGCTGCGCTTGGTCACCGAGACGCCGGTGAAGCCTCTGGGATGGGTCATTGGTTTGCTGGCATCATTCACTCAATGAAGCACTGCTGTTTACTGACCTACACAGAAGTGGGAGAGCAGGGGTGAGTACTGGCACAGCATGGTTTATCAGTGGGTGAAGAAGCCCCGTGGCAGTGCAGGCAGGGAGGTGCAGGCTGTGGGGGCAACCCTCGCACACAGCATGCAGGAGATGCAGATGGTGATTAACACTAGATAAACTGAGAGGCAAAAGACTGTTTCCTTTTGAAGGTGCTATGATCTGCATCTGTGGTACGTGGGTGAGCCCAGCACGAGCAGTCTGAAACCATCAGAGCCACAGCACTAATCAGGGCAACTTTTGCAAAGCAGCAGTAGCCAAAGCTCTCCTAAGAGCAGCAGAACTTGTGATTAAACTACCCCAGTGAGCACCTTGCAAAGCAGAGCATCCCTGCAGGCATTGTGGAGCCCTGCGGACAAAGGGGTCTTATGGGGTAACACCCCCAGTGCTGAGCTCCCATAGGAAACTGCTCCTCAGAGGGACAGCCCTGCAGCCACCGGGATTTTGGGGAAAAAAACATCCCCAAAAAGCTCCCCACCACCCCCTGAGGTCCCACATGGGGCCCATGCAGCAGGCACAAAGAGGGAGGAGGAGGAAGAGGAAGAGAACAGCTCCTTGCCTGCCGACTCACTCCTGCTGTTCCTACCATGGTGCTCATCGCAGTGCGGTGACTTTGCACCACAGATTATTCATTCCCCAGCCTGGCAGCTTTTTCATGCCACATACATTATATTTTTTTCGTAATTTCTCTTTCTCTGTATCACGCAGAAGCCTCCCTGGGGGAGCCTGCAGATGAGCCTGATGTAATTCCATTGCACTGCACAAGTTAATTATTTGCCTGGTTCCCAGCACTCGATGTGTTCAGTAGCATTACGTGTGATTCCAAAGCACCTCTGCCGTGTGCCACAGTGGTTGGACAAAACCTGGGCTGCTGCAGGGCATGAGGACAGGACACAGCTTGGGCTGTGCCACAGCCACATCCCATGAGAAAAGTGCACGGCTCCCCATCCTTTCCTGTGGTTTCAGGGAAACATCTTGGATGAAATGTATAGTTGCAAAGAGCAGAAGCATTTCACTCAAGGTTTCTTTGTTGGGATGACAAGGCTTCCCGCCCTGATGATGGGTTTTTTGCTTGTTTCCAGCAACATCTCCATCTCCACAGAGGACCTCTGGTCCCTTGAAGCAGGAGAAATTCATTGCAAAACAGGCATCCCCCAGTGTGCTACAAGCCCCACGCCATGGGCCAGCTCCTGTGTGGGTGGGAAGCGGGGAGACGAAGAAGAGACGCATGCTGCAGCACGCCAGGGCTTGGGGCGCTTTGTTATTGAGCCGAGCCAGTTATTGCCAGCAGCTAAACAAACTAATAGGAAGGATATTTCCCCGGAGAGGGAGGAGGTTTCTGATTTAGACTGTGCTGTTTAAGCCCGGGCTCTTACTGCAGCTAAAAATTTCCTTCCGAGGGCAATAATTATCCCAATGCAAAGCCCAGGCCTGTGCTTGCTTTGCTGCTCCCTGTCTGGAAGTGTTTGGCGTAGAAGCTGTGATTTCCTCCGGTGCACAGCCCAGCACCCCCTGCACCAGGGCCACATTCTGCACCCCATGCCCAGCACTGGGGACCAGCGCCGGGGGGAGGCAAAGAAAAGCTCAGCACACGGTTTTCTGCAGAGAGCACCCTCAGGTATTAAGCTAATTACTGGGGAGCAGCGCTGGTCCCGCTGGGGCTCCACTCCAGCCCTTCTCAAGCAGCAGTCCAAAAGGTAGCACTGCCACTGCTAGCCATGTGTCTCCTCTGCTTGCCTCTTGGATGAAAATTGCTTTTAAAAGCTCCAGGAGAAGCCGTTTTGTCCCTCTGAGTGATGGGAATGGAAAAGAAAAAGGAAAAAGGAATGGAAACGCTTTCAGTTTTGGCTGCCAGGTAAACGAGGTTCTGCTTTGGAAAATGTATAGGGCCTCTCGTGCTAACTGCAGAGCAGGAGTCTCCAAGGAGTGATTTCTTCCTTCAGAAACATAATAATAACAATAAATTATTAAAAAGGCCTAAATCTATATCTACAGTTAACACAGGACTCCTTCAGAGTTCAGGACTGTTGCTGGATAAATAAATGTGCACCTGAGCAAGGAACCTCCAGCCTCTTGCAAATGAGAGGCAGCAAGGCGGCACTCAAGGCCAGCCCACACACATGTGGTGCAGCCGGGCGGAAAACCAGCCAGATGGGTTTTTTCTGGATTTATCCCATGCAGGGGCACAGCAGTCCCGGCTTTGTGCCCACCCACTGCCCCCCATATCAAACACAATGCGCTGGGTCAGTGCAAATGCAGAGGGTCAGGTTGGTGCCCACCCTGGGAGAGGTTCTTCCTCCTCTGATAATAGCAGGACGCAAGCACCGAAGTGGAGAACACCTCCAAAGGAAACACACGAGTTCACAGCCACGCAGGAGTGACTTTCTGGTTTTGTTCCCCTCCCCTGAGACAGCTGCTCCCAGCCCCTGCCAGCCACAGCTCCCCGTGGGGCGGCACGCTGGGCAGCAAGATAAGGCTCGGGGAGGTGCCGTGAGTCACGGAGGGCAGGGACGGGACAGGCTGGGCAGCCTGCACCACCACACTGCCGAACACATGGTGCCCCAGCTCCCTGGAATGCCCCGGTGCCCACGCTGCCTGCAGAGAGGGACGGGACACCCAGGACACTGACCGGTACGTAGGCTTGTTCACGCGGAGGGGGGTTGGTAGAGCATGGCTGAGAGTCGCTGCATGGCTGCAGCATTTCTCTTTAGGCTTGCGGGCAGGTTAGAGGGTTGCTCAGGGATGGTTGGAGTTGTTCTTCGTAGCACGGAGGGGAAAGGGACCCCCACACACTGGCCCACGTTCTGTGGGGTGCAGCTGTGCCAGTTGCAAAGGCAGAATTAACAACTTACCCATGTTAACAGCAGGGGTTAAACCTGCATTTCCACCCATTACGGGATATGTGGGGTGTGATGCACGGCCCAGGTCAAAGACCTTTATCCATCATGGCTCAGGATGAATCGCAGGGTGTTCACAATGCAACATTCCAGCACACAGCCCGGCTGTGGGGACACCTCCCCAGTCCAGGCGCCCTCAGGGTGCTGGCACCCAGGGCTTTGCTAGCTGCCAAAAATGCATTTCAGGCCCTCCCACTGGTACAATTACTAAAAACCAGAGCCCTTTGCTGAGGCTTCCCAGCAGTGGGACAGCCCCAGGGTCCATGCATCCCCTCTGCTTTCAGCCCCAAGCAGCACCTCTTTCCAGCAAACAGCTTGCTGCCAGCCCTGAACACCAACACAGGTGTCCCTCCTTTTGCCCTGGGGTTTTGGCATGGGCCAACCTGCAATCCCCAGCATGGGGATGCCCACCGAGCTGCTGGCCACCATTCCCACACCTGATCGCTCCTCTCTACCTCTCACCACTGCCACAACTCTTGATGCACTGCTTGGGGGAACCTCACTGGAGAGGCAAGTACATTGTGATTTAGTTTTGGGCTCAGTGAGATGTACAGAGAACCAGACAAGTGGCTGCCAATGACAAATAAAAGATCAAGCCACCGAGTCAACAGCTCCCATGGATGGGCAATGTTCCTCTGGCAGCTGCAGGCAGCCGAGTGCAGGACAGGGCTATGCCAGCCCCAGAGCAGGCAGGGATGCACCTGCAGCAGGTACCGAAAGCCACCTGTGCCCTCGGCACCGGCTCCATGGCCCGGCTTCCCCAGGGGCACGTCCAGGTGACATGTCCACCTTGGCTGCAGTCCTACTCCCAGATCGGGCTTGGCCACCATAGCCAGCCCCACAGCCCTGCCCATCTCTGTATGCATCCCGTTTGCCTTCTGTTTCAGGATCAGGGCCTCACCCTGGTTAACTATTGACTTGTGCTGGGGGCAGTGTCACCATAAGATGCCCTCTCCAGCCATTTGGTGGGCGCAGCAGTTGGCTAAGTGTTTTTATGGGTGAGGAATTTACAATGCCTTTGACAAATAGCGCTCTCCCGTTAAGTAACTTGGCAAAGCTCAGGTGGATTGACTCCTTTGAAGACTAAAATTGGCTTTGTAGTCTCTGTCCTCTGCTCTCCCGTGGTGGCACCAGCCCTGGACACAGGATGGATGTACACCCACCAGGCACCAGCCTCTGTCTGTGCCCATGTGTTTAGCTTTGCAGGAAGACCCTGACTGTTGGAGTGGTGACTCATTAGGTGTGGGCACAGGTGACATCTGGCAGACAGCTTCTCTGGAGCCACATTCCCACCCCCTACTAAACTGATGTCTTGTTCATGGTCAGGGACATGCTGGGAGGGAGAGGGGCCTGTGGGGCTCCAAAGCAGTAAGAAAAACCCAAAACCAACAAGGCCAGAATTTTCTGGGGAAGAGAAGAGAAGTTTTCCTCTGATGCTGGGAGGAAACAGGAACACTCACCTGCCACATCCTGGAAAACCCATGAGGGCAGGGATCTGCCCTGGTTTCTTCTTGGCAGCAATAACTCAGCACCTCAGTCCTGGGCAGGCTTGGGGTGGAGCCTTGGCCTTACAGTGCCATGGAGCTCTTTAGCAATATTTGTCCGACAACCTTTTTGTTCCTGGAATGGGTTTTAAGTAAATATGTTTCAGGTTTATTAGACAAATAACTCGGTTTATCACCCACCATAGTTCTTTCCTTTCTCTATCTCCTGCGAGTGGGACTCTTGCAGATGCCATCTTTTTATCCAGCACAATCATGGCACCAAAAATAAATAAATCTGTCCAAACAATTAAAAGATAATATAATAGAAACCCCAGGACAGGGCTACCCACTTGTAATGCAATCAGGTTCCAGGAATTTCATCACCCAGGGACTTTGCCCAATAAATTTTACCTGGTATTAAGGTGAAGATAAATAGCCCAAATAAATAAATGACTTCCCTAAAGCAGTAGGGTTTATTGGTTTATTTTTCCATTTCTCTCCCTCTGCAACAAAATCAATATGTGCATAGAAAAAAAAAGCAAATTTGGCAAAGGAGAGCACTGTGCAACAAGCCCCAGCGAGGCCAGTGTCCCTGGCATCTGCAGGGACCAGGCAGGGATGTTCTGCAAACCCAGGGCTGCATCTGAACCTTCACTGGCTCCAGGCTCCACTCATGCCATTTGGAGGGGAGCAACAGGCTCCCAAAACAAACCAATACCAATTTTGAAGAGTTGCCAAGGGGGATTTTACAGACTGTTCTTCTGCCCCCATCACCAGGGCTGAGGATCCAGGTCAGGGAGGACACTCCCTGCACTTAAAAAGGAAAACATGCAGAAAGGAGCAAAAGGCAAGAGCCTGGGGCTGTCCCACCTGATCCAGCCACGAGCAGCATTTGCCCTCCAAAAGTGTTAAACTGTCTGTTTTCAGGTCTGTGGCCCTTCCAGCAGCTCAGTGACGGGTTTGTTCATGCCAGCTCTGACATGAGTCTAAAACCCGTTCCAGGGATACGTGCCAGGGGGGCTGGCACAGGCCAGGACAAGGTGGCATGAGGAAAGGCTGCAGGCACCACTGACCCCACCTGTGCCACCTCCTGCAGAGACAGGTCCCTGCTCAGGGCCGCTCACCCCAGGAGGCATAGCTGCAGAGAGAATGCTGCTGGGAAGCAAGCGTGCTTAGCCCATGCCCTATCAAACACACGCTGCCTTGATGCACCAGGGGACACAAAAACCTTCCAAGGCTTCCTCTAAAATGCAGGTAAGCCATGAGGCCAGTCTTCCTGGGATGCCACTAGACCCCGCCAGAGTGGCTCCTTGCCACAGCCTCATGGCAGACTTGGGCACAGTGGAGGGTCCTCATGGGCACCGGTGCTGGGCTCCAGCTCCAGATAGCAGAAACCTCACTGTGGGGCTACCATTGCAGCCAGGCACAGCCACCCTGGCCAGCTGCAGACTCCCTCGGGGTCACAGGCCAAGCAGCAGCTTGCCTCCCTCAGTGCAGGTTGGCTTTCTGTCCCTGGCAGTCCCCGGGGTGCAGGGGAAGCAAAGGGGGAAGCATCTTGCTTATGGGGGGATACCGGGTGCACCCCACCACAGTGTCCAGGGGAAGATGCATCCCACCTGGAGTACCCAAGGGGGTGGAATGCTGCATCACAGCCATGGTCAATCGTGTGGCCATGGACACTTTCCTGAACTCAGACCTTGGGAGGGGACCCAGAGCAGGGCTGGGGAGGAGACAAAGCTCTCCTCTCCTTCCTTGTGACGCAGCAGCCTGAAATCAGCTTTCAGCCCAGCCCTGCTACAACCCATTTCTCTTTATTTACCTTTCAAGCAGGAAAAGGCACCCTGAGCGTGGCTCTTTTACAAATTTTCTATGCCAAACCTTACTGAAGGGCTTCTTCAGTCAACATCGAGCTCTTTAACTCTGAATGCATCTCACAGGTGACAACTTGCCTTAGGACCTAAGGGTGGTTTCCAGGACAGACGTTCATCTGGCTGCATCCCCGAATTACAAAGGTAGGAGTGGGTCCCCAGCCCCCCCAGGATCGAGGTACATGGGGTGGCAGGGGACCATCCCATCCTTTGGGCTTGGCAGCAGGAGGGAGGGAGGCAGATGGACTCGCTGGGGAAATACTTTACTCTCTAAATTACAACCACTCCCTATTCGTGTGGGTGAAGACACTGAGGGGTTTGGACAAGTGGAAACATTTCTGTTCTTATGTCAAGTGTCCCCAAATCTGGCTCCTTTCTCTTTCTGGTTTTAAGGAGGACAAGCATGTTCCCACAGATTCCTCTGATGGGGCAGGGCCAAATTGCAGCTTGTCCTCAGACAGCATTTTGCAGCCCCTAATATTTGAAACCTGGCTTTGCATAATCCCAGGAGGAAATGCTGCAGGGCTGTGACTGAAAATGTGCTCCTCCAGCTCATCACAATAGAAAGTGTGACGCAGTACTGAGAAAAGGACCTGGAACAGGAGTGCAGAGGGGAGTGGACAGGCACAGTGAAGAGTTTAGAGGCTTAAAAAATGCAAAGAGCTCCATCAGTGCAGCCAGCTTCACAGGATGGGAGCCAAGGCTTCAGCGTCAGGGTGGGACCAAGCACATGAGTCCAACAGGAATGTATGCATCTTTGGTGACCTCTTAGTGGAACTATGCCTGAACAATGCAATTATGTTTTTAATCTAATATCTGCCTGGCTTTGGTGGTTACAGGTATGCTTTATGGCATTTCCTTCTTTGTCCTCAGGGTAACTCGTGACCATCAGCCACCCCCTTGGTGTTCTCTCTCATCACCAGCATGAGAGCGACAAGTAAGGAGGGAGACAGGGGGTTACTTTTCTCTGCCAGTTTCTCTACAGCTTTTTATGCCTTCTCCTCATTTCCATGACCCCTTCAAGCCCAGCTACCCTGACCTTCCCCTGCCAGGGCCATGCAAAAGGGCCTTTGTATAAGCATCAGGTTTTAAAAAGATTTGTGTAGATTTCCGTCTGTTGTGTTTTTCCCAGTGAAACCCTCTGTGGCTGAGAAGAGATGGCTATTGAGATGTGCCTAGTTCCATAAGAGCCATTCAGCTGCAATATAAGTATATTTTTCCACTCTCTTTCCATGCAGGACTGGAACGTTTTGCTCTGATGAGCGCTGCTTTAAAGCCAAATGCCAATCACAATTGTATTAGCAGCTGCTCGACTGTAGCTAGTGACTAATTGGGGGATAGCAACCTTCCCAGCACTGGGAACGTAAGAAATATGTGGATTTACATAGCTTTCTGACTAATTATCAGATTTACTTTAATGCAGACAGAAATACGAATAGTGCCTCCCAGTAGAAGGGTAATGCCTGTCTGAGCAGCGCCACACGCTCTAGAGATATTAATTAAAAGATCAGAGCCCTTTTAGAGGATGAAGAAAGGAGTGTTAGCTGCCTTCCCATGCCACACAAGTGCTGGCTGTCACCCCGTGCCTGGTAACCTTGGGATGCACAGACCAAGTCCCCACAAAGCCAGAGGGACGATCTAGTCCCCAGCTCACGCCGCTGCAGCTCTCACCTGGCTCCTCTCCACCCCTCGCAGGTGTGATCCGATACACGGCTCTGCTCGTCACACTGCTGGGCACATGGTTCATCGTGGAGACCTACTTCAATCACAGATGGAAAGTCATCAGCCTGCGGAGCTGGCTCGGTGAGGCGCGGGCGGGGCCGAAGGGAGGGTGCGGATAGCCCCATCGTGAGGCAGACCCCGGAGCTCCATCTAGCTGCCACCAGTCCCAAGCCAAGGCTACAGCCGTCAGCTCTGACCATCAGGGCAGGGAGGGGACAGCGTGGTGGGAAGCTGCACCAGGGCATATGGCTCCCAGGGTGCTTGCAGCCACGGGGAAGGTTCTGGTGAGCCAGTGCCTGAACAGCTGCTCTTGGCTTGGGGAAGAGCCCGCAGCTCTCCGGGGTGTCTAACCCTCCTGCTTCGTACCCACAGGTGCCACCAAGCAGCCCAGCAGTGAGTACCGCTCTCAACTTCATCTCCATCACACACCACCACTCCAGGAACAGGCTGCCCAGCACTGGGACAGGCTGTCCAGGAGGGTTGTAGAGTCTCCTTCTCTGGAGATAGTCAAGACCCACCTGGATGCCAACCTGTGATACCTGTCCTAGGGAACCTGCTTTGGCAGGGGGGTTGGACTTGATCTCTGGAGGTCCCTTCCAACCCCTACAATTCTGTGATTCTGTGATAGTGGAAGCTCAATAGCTGCCCTCAAGAGCCCAAAGCAAAAATCCCACCTTCCCAAACACAGGGGAATTTAATTCCTGTGCACAGCAGCAGTGTCTTTGATGGGCTCTGCAAGCACACAGCATCAGCTGTGGTGTCCCATGGCTCACACCCAGTGCCCTGGCCAGCTCGTCCCATCCCACCTCAAGCCTCAGCACTGTAAACCTCAAACAAGAAGCTGGTCCCAGCCCCAGGACAAACCTTGGTCATGCAAAAAAAATCCAGTATAGGTGTTGCCCCCTTAGTGGGTGACTTTGAGCCAGTGCCAGCCACGCTCAGCCCCTCGGGGACACAGCCCATAGGGCCAATGCCATGGCTTCCAGCTCCACTCCTCTCTCACAGGTGAGCAGCTGCCCCAGCACAAGTGTGGGAACAAGAAGAGCTGCCCCCAGTTCCATTTTGCCTTCAAGATCATCAGCGGGGCTGCAAACGTGGTGGGACCCTCCATCTGCTTCGACAATGAGATGTAAGCAGCACACAGTGGGGATGGGGCAGCCATGGCTGACCTGGGCTTGACTCAAGCAAGTTTGGCTTCTGCCAAGCACGACTGTAGCCAACACAGTGCACCTGTGGTTAGAAAAGATTGGAAATAGTTTTGTTTGCTGCCACTGCTGGGGATCTTTTGCTGCCTGCAGTCATTCTGCCCCATCACAGTTTTAGTGGCACCAGCATCTCCAGGGAATCCTGCTTTCCTTTCCAGCCTCATGAGCAGTGTGAAAAACAACATTGGCAGAGGCCTGAACATCGCAGTGGTGAATGGTAAGTCAGGAGGGCACTAACCCTCCTCTCCCCACAGCCAGGGTCCTTCCCCCAGCAGGGAACAGGCCACTGGGCACCCCATCCCAAGCCCCATGGATGAGCCAAAAGCACATCAGGCTGGTGTTACATGGGGTGCAGAGCCACAATTATGGTTGGAAGCACCACCAAGCTGTGCACAACCCCAGTGGGTTTGTTTCCAACGGCTCCATGAACTCCATCCACCGAGCAACACGTTCTCCAGCACAGAAAACATGGCACGCTGAGGGATGGGAAAAGCACTTTGCAGCAGGAACCCAAAGCTGGTGGCCAGGAAAAGCCTTGAGCCACCCCAGTGCAAACTCCCTGTGCTCTGTTTTGAATTTTAACCTTCCAGGAACAAGTGGGCAGCTCCTGAGAGCAGAAGCATTCGACATGTACTCCGGAGGTAAGCGTAGTCGCTTTGCTGCTTGGCAGGTTCCAGCTGGGGCTCACACCAGCACTGCTGGCTCTTTAGGCTGCTCCTCTGCCCTGTGTTTAATGATAAAGTCTAGTGGACTACGACCAGGGTTGCCAGCTTGTGAGGTAAAGCTCAGCCTTCCCCGAGGCCATCAAGCCTGGAGTCTTCCTAATGCATCCACATCCCAGGTTGGCTTCTTACTCCTTTTATGTGCATTTAGTAGCTGGGAAAAGCATAATTCCACTAAACTGAACAAACCAGGGCACTTGAGACCAGAGAGGGGCTGCCCTCCCAGATCAGGCAGTTATGCCAATCCTGAGATTTGCAACTTTGGGTTCAGTTTTTGAGTGCTGGGGGTGGCTGAGCTTCCCTGCCTTTCACAGGGGGATAAATGAGGAGCACAGGGACCAGCAGGCAAGATGTGGTCCCCAGCAAGGCTGGGCACACAGAGCGGAGCCCAGAGGCAGCAGGGACCACATCCCTGCACCTTCCAGCTTCAAACAATCTTCCTAACAGCAGCAAGAAGATGCCCTGAGCTGGGGCATCACCCACTCACAGCCCAGCTGGCACTCACTCGCAGGATGCTGTAAATCCCACCACTGCTGCAGAGCTGCTACAGAAACACTCCAGAGTTCTGGCAGGACTCCTTGAAAACCACGTGCTAACACCACCCCTTAAGATCCTTTTGATTAACCCTTTGCTGTTTGATCCTTTTCAGGGATCCATCACCCTGTCTTTTTGGGATTGGCAGCCTATTCTTAGTAACTGCAGAGTTTTAAGGAGAAGCACCAATACCATGAGATTTCAGGCTGGGTTTTGGTGTGAGGACGCGGTGGGAGAGACAGCAGTCGAGAAGGAGACAGCAGTCGTCTCCTGTGCCACTAGATGGGGCGTTGGAGACGAGCATCCCTCGGATGCTGGATGAGGAATAACTCCCGCAGCCCAGCCGAAGGCAGGAACACAGGGCAGGCAGCTCTGGGGCCGAGGGCGTTCGTTTCTGGTGTTGGGAAGTCAAGTCACGTAACACGATTTGCGGTTAGCAAGCAAACTTTAGGGGCAAATTCTCCCCTGCAGTTGTTCTGCTGGCAGGAGGAAAGGGAGAGCCCAGGTAGGAACACAAGACAGGGAATGCAGCATCTGGGAGGGAGCTCATCCTTCCCCAGAGCCGTGTGCCCACACCCCGGCCAGCACCAGCACAGCCCAGTTACATCCCAGTTACATCCCACCCACGCAGAGGAGGCTCCCCCATCCGCCACGCAGCAGCTCCTGCTAAATGCCTTTTTCTTCTCCTAATTCTCTTCTCTCCCAGACATTAACAAGCTGGATACCTTCCTCCAAGGGATCAAGCACGGCAGCATCGTGCTGGCAGCCAGCTACGATGACCCTGCCACAAAGTGAGTTTGGCTCTGGGAGCAACACCTGACTCCCCAAAAGCCTGCAGCTGGGGGGAGCTGGAGGTGCTGCTGCTGCCAGCAGCAGAGAGGGGACAGAAGGGGACACCCACCTGGCACCACACTAACACCTCCTTACCCTCCTTCAGGATGAATGACAAGGTACGAGCACATTTTGTGGAGCTGGGGAGCAGCTATGTGAACAACCTGGGCTTCCGGGACAACTGGGTCTTCTTGGGAGCAAAAGGGATGAAGAACAAGAGCCCCTTTGAAGAGGTACGTAGCCCTTCCCTGCCACCAGCTCCAGAGGCTCCCATCCTCTTCACAGCACCTCCTGAGCCACATCTCACCTACCTCTGCCCAAGATGTGGGCCAGAGATGTTATCCCCCAGCTCGAGCCAAGACACAAGCTTCACCATGCTGCAAACTCACACTGAGCCACCAACCTCCTCATTCATCTCCCTTTTTCCTTTATCCTGCAGCACATCAAAAATGATAAGAAGACGAATAAATACGATGGCTGGCCTGAGCTGCTGGAGATGGAGGGCTGTGTCCCCAGGAAGATGGATTAGCATCAAGCCCCAGCCTGCTACTGTGGCAAGACCAGTCTCACAGGGACACCAGCTCCACTGTGAGGACCCCAGACCCATCGCACTGACCTCAGCCCCACACCACCCAGTCACACAGCCCAGCCCTGCTCCCAGGGACCAGCCATTTCACAGCAGGGGCTGTTGCAGGGCTTGGAGGTGAGCTGTACAAGTGTCTGCAGAGCAAATGCCTGGCCAGGTTTCAGCTGAGCTGTCCTCATCTATGCATCAATTTGGGGTAATTTATTTTTCTGTCTTTAAACCAGAAACTTTGTAGAAGGGGTTTTTTTCAGATTTCTTAAATAAGATACCTACTTACAAAGCATTACCTTCTCACTTCCATCTTCAAGTATAACTCGTGCTCTCCTGTGCAGGCACAGCATGCCACATCCTCTGCCACCAGCCAGGCATGACCACTGCACCACCCATGGGTGCTCCCCTTCCCCATGCAGCACAGGGCAAAGTCATCCCTGGGGATGCTCAGGCCTTGGTGCTTCTCCCCACAGAACTCCTGCCAAGGTCCCACTGTCTTCTACAGCCTCAAGGCCATGGGGATGGCTGACATTAATATTGTCAGGCCAAAGCTTTCCCATCACCCGGTTGCATCTTTCCTGGGTTAAATCCAAGCTAAATCCTCCATGGCACATCCCCTCCTAAAGGTCAGGACCACGCCAGGGATGTGCCAGTCGAATTTAGCCCTCAGGGAGGGATGGGTGAGCAAGTTTCTCAGGCAGCTGAAATTTTGCAGCATAACCAATAGGTGGGAGCCTTTTACCGGGAGAGCCAGAGCGAGAGCCAGGCTGGAGAGATGCAACACACCCCGGCTGGCACCTCACCGCAGCCACCACACACCTGCTTTGCTCCAGGACCAGCACCCCAACCCGGGGCCAGCAGACAAGGTCGGGAGAGGAAAGATCTCTGCCCAAATGCAGGCCGGCAAAGCCCCACAGGTCTCCTTCCAGGGTGGTTCCCATGTTGCTCCCCAACACCAAGGAGGTCCTGGGGAAGCACGTGTCCCCGGCTCATGCCTGGGTGCATCCACCAAAGCACCGCCAGTACCCAAAACCTGTCTGAGGGAAGCACTGCTGAGACCAGATAAGCTTCATGGGTGATGGCCCAGGCTTCTCTGTCATCACGGACAGGGACAAATTTGCATCACACCCAGACTTTCATTTCCTATGATTGTATCAGACTCTTCCCCATTCTTTAAAGCAGAGCAGGAGTTTTGCAGAACGTGAGGGTGGAACATTTTGGCTGGGGGGCTCAGAGCCGTGCAGGGTAACAGGCTGTCCCTGTATCCCTATCCCTAACAGCAGGCTTGCCCCAGCACAGCCCCTGCACCGGCAGTTCACATCAGTTAGCCAAGCCCTGGGCCACCCCAGGGAGCAGAAATGAGAAGCTCTGGAAGGAAGGAAAAGGCCAGGAAGAGACACAGCCTGTCCTGTGCCAGCTGCCTTAAGGGATGAAACCCTGCATCCAAAACCCAGCGCCACCACCAAAAACCAGTGAGGCACCCAGTTGTCCCTAACAAAGGAAGACTCCCCAGATAAATTGTGTAACACCCGTAAGAACTTCCAAAGGCAAAAAACTGACATAAACTCCCCAAACAGACATCATGGAGGAATTCCCCAATAGCTGGTTTATCCCAGCTTACCCTCCCACGCTCTTAACACACACCTGACCATGCTGGGGGGGGTGGGGGGGTGGTGAAAGCCTCTGCCGTAAATTGATCCCTAAATCTGCTGCAACAGCGGCAGTTAATCCTGAGCGCTGAATCATCCATCCCTACCTATGGCAGCAGCGAGAAACAACACAACTTAACAGACACAACAGCCCTCACGTCGCACAGCCCTGCCACATAAATATGCCAACTATTTTAAGCCCCCTCAAAGGATCTAGATTTGCTCATAAGCCAAACTGCAAACAGCCCGAGAGCTGCAGAGGAGGCTGTGTGGGGTAAAGCAGTGTGCAGCATCAGCTACAGCCCAGAAAACCACCATCCTGTTTGTCATGACGCCACAGGAAACGCTTCCTAGCCCTTCACAATGCACATTAGACATCTGGTTTCAAGCCAAAACAAAGGTAATTTATGTTTCAGCACGCTACAGACAGTTAAAACTAGCTCCAAATCCATTGCTGAGTGGTTACTAACGTACATCGCTATTTTCAATAAATAAGGAGGGTTGAAAGTACAAACCCTGTGCGGGGACCTTAACCAGCAGCCAGTGTTTTGAAGAGCCATTCCTGCCAAAGTCATCGTGTCCCCATAAACAAACTAGTGAAGTCTGGGTGTCAAGGGTATAAATATGCCTTCAGGAATCAAATTTAACTTGCTCATGTTTTAGAGAGATCTCAAAAGGGTGGTGGGTGCAGGGCCAGCAATCCCCAAATGAGATTTCTGTAGCGCTCTGGCGTTTTAAAAGCCGTACTGCTGCAGAGACAGGCACCTACCTGGCTGGGTTTCACGGCGTTGCATCCCCCAGAGACTTCAGCAAACACAAGCCCTGACCTGCCCGGCCTCCCAGGATGCAGTTCCAAGTAACCTGGGCTCACCTGGGGACCACGACGGGCTCCAGCAGCAAACGTGCAGCCTGGGGCATTTGCAGAAGCAAAGTTTGCAAAGTCCAGTGCTGCAACAGGAGCCAAGAGCCGGGATACAGATGGGCAGCAGAGGAATAATCCTGCCTTGTTTTTTAGGGTACAGACTTGTTTCAGCAAAGCACCAAAGCAGCAGCTAGTAAGGGTGCCATAGGGAAGGACCGATGGGTGCTGGGGCCCCGCAGCCAGGCGAATCCGCGTCCTGTGACATCTTGCCCTGTCAAGTGCAATTACTGTAATCTTCCACAGCCTCTCAAAATGCGGATCCCGGCTTAGAAACCGGGCATCCGCAGCATGAAAGCTGCCTTTGTGCCTGGGCAGAGCCTGGGCGCAAGCCAGCTGTTAGGTGCACCAAGAAAATGAGTTCTCCACGTGCTGGGAGAAGGGAGGAAAAGCAAGCTTTCCCGCC
Source organism: Porphyrio hochstetteri (assembly GCA_020800305.1). NCBI lineage: Eukaryota > Metazoa > Chordata > Aves > Gruiformes > Rallidae > Porphyrio > Porphyrio hochstetteri. The sequence goes on along the minus strand of CM036916.1, from coordinate 8,548,515 downwards.
CGACCCCGCTGCAGACAGGCTGGATTTCACCCACATCTCCCCGCAGCGGCCGCCGAGGGGCCGGGAGCTGCACGGCTGCTCATCCCCCCGGGAGTAACGGGGACGGTGACCACGGGGAGCCAGCCGGTCCTGCACCCCCCGGGCGAGCAGGGCACGGCCGACACATCGGACCATGGGGACGGCTCACGGGAAAAAGGTAACAGGGCAGTTTTACTCAGGGCTGCTGAAGCGGTGGCGGGATGATGAAGGAGGCACCATCTGCTCACGTGTTGCGTGTTTTGCCCCGTGCGTGCTAAAGCGGCTGATGTGATGGCAGTGAGGGATTAGAGGGAAGGGACCTGCTCCTGGGTGTCTTGTCAGGGCTGGATTAAGTAATTCTACCTGATGGGCTCAGCATCAGGGCCTGTTGTGCTTTCAGGACAGCGAGTAGGAGATCAGAGCATTGCATTAGGACTGGAAAAGTTTGGCTTTTTGGGAGAAATGTCAGGCTCGCTCCAAGCACGTCCGCCAGCCTGCAAGCTGTATCCCACAGATGCAATGCAGAGCAAGCCCTAAGTATTTCTTGGCCTGTGAATTGCCACCAGCTTCCTCCTGGGATAGGGAAGAGCCCACAGGACCCACATGCATCTCCCTCTCCTCTAAATCCCTCTAGGAGAGCACCCAAACAGCTCTGAAAGGAAACAGGGCTTTAAGGAGCCAGAGCCACTTGGAAGCAGCTTGAGACAGTTGTGCTAAGGATGCTGTTAGAGAGCATTTTGCTTCCACATCTGATGACACCAGAGGCTAGAGATACATCACCACTATTCAGTTGTGATGCCCTGACATGGTATTAGGCTGCTGGAACTTGTCTCCCAGCTCCAAGAGAAATGCACTCACACCCTGCTCTAGTCAGTAACCTCTATTGCTATAGGGACACTGTGACCCTTTGCCCCACAAGGGACCCTGCATGCTGCGTGCACATCTAAAGCAGGTGCCTTGCAGAAGTTTGCAAATCCACTGAGCTTACTTCCAAAACCAGAGCTAGACACTGTTGCAGGCCAAACATGCTTAAAAGCAAGCCACAGGACAGTGCTATCAAAGCCCAGAAGGAAAATTTGGGCCGATATGGGATGGGCAAGCATCTGCTTATTTTATTTTTGACCTCACAGAAGTATGGGGTACAGGAGGTGCTGCTCCCAGCACCCATCCATAGCAGCCACGGTCAGGGTGCAATGGCACACCCAGGAGGAGCCGCGCTCGGCCTGCAGCTAATCCCCAGACCTTTGCTCACGTGGCCGCGACCTTCAGGCGTTGGTGTGTTTGCACGGGCATTACCAAAAGCAGGGGACTAAGCTGGTTAGGTCAGGCTTGGCTCGGTGCCACCCAGTTCAGCCCTGCTGCATTCAGAGTGATGTATGCTGGCCAGCCGACCCCCAGGCTGGATGGCTTCTGGATGGCTTCCCCCACTGCTCCCTCTTTCCGAAACACAGCGGCCCTAATGCCTGGCACTGAATGTCCTGGCTTTGAAGTGCTCTGGAGAGCTCGGGCTCTCCCATCACATCAGCTCACCCTCAGCTTGCTGACAGCCTCAGAAAGCTCAGAGACGGTTTTACTGTCATGGGCACCAGGAGGTCAGAGATTTCACTCCCCTTTCAGCCTCCCAAGCATTGCCTGAGTTGACAGAAGCCAGTGCCGCCGCACAGCTAGCACTGAGCAGGGACATCGTGGTGGCTCAGGGGTGGTGCTGTACACTTAGGCTGAAGCTGATGAGGAATGGAAAAAAGAGACAGCTCCTGCTGTATTTCCAGGGTGGGCATGAACAGTGGGCCCCAGCCCTCCCCAGGGACCAGGCTGGGTCCAGGTGATGGGCAGGAAAGCTCTTCTTCCCCCAGCCTGTGTAGAACAGGGGGCAGGTCAGGGGCTCTGCCGGGCACAATCCCATCTACCTGCTGCATCCCGGAGGGGACCCACATGGGAGCACTGAGCAGGAGGAAGGCTCGGCACCCCTCGCCAGCACTGCCTGCATTAGCAGTCTCTGCAGCACCCCTTTTAAGCTTAGACCAGAGCAGGACTCCAAGGGGATTACAGTAGTGGATTGTGAAGTGGAAGGCACTCCCCAGTTCCACAACAAAAGGGACCGGAAAGGCTGCCAGCGTGGCTCCAAGGACATTTCTACTTTCAAAGGCTGCAGCTGCTCCCAAAAAAACCTGTTTTGGTATCACCACTGTCCCGTGGGTACAAACCAACAGCGGGGCTCCAGCAGGATGCAGTCCCCTGCCAGGGCACCCTTCACTTCAAGGCAAGGACTTTGACGGGGCTGCTGCGGAGCCAGGACCTATTCCCTGCCAATTCCTCTGCTCTGCAGAGCTCCAGCCCAGCTGAGCACAGGAACATCCCTCTAACCACAGCAAGCCACTTCTAAATGATCCTGCAAGCACAGCATCCCCAGCAGCAGCTCCCCAGGGTGCCCGGGGAGATGCTCCCAGTGCCCCAGGGAGCAGGGTGGTGGTTTCCAGGCACCTGTACCTCTGCTCCTCCTCTCCCCAGTTCCTCAAGGCAGGGTTTGCATGGTGGCTGTTTCCCCAGGGAAAGTTTTCTGTCCCCAAATTCCCAAGAGTGTCAGTTTACAGTAATGTCAGATGAGCAGAGATTAGCCCTGCTGCCCAACGGGAGCTTTGCTCTGCAGCTGGTTTGAAACAACACGAGGCAGCACGCCAGCGAGAGAGGATCTGCTTGTTCAGGCAGACCACAGCATCTGGCTGCCCATGCTGAAAACAAAGGGCTTTGAGAGCATCCTTTAGAACTCCTCTGAGTGTTGCAAAAGGATGGGACCAGCCTTTCTGGGAGCTTCTGGGGGATTCCTTCATGAACACAACTCACCTTACTGGTGAGGGTATTACACAGCCTGGCCAGAGAAGTGCTTTCACTTGTATCACAGCTCACATGGGACCCACTCTCTGGTCTTTCACCCACCCTTCACTTCAGGGCATGCAGCATGTTCCCCAGCTGTCCCAGCACAGCTTGCCCAGAGCACAAACTTCTTTCAGAGAGACTTTGGTTTCTGCCAACCTGCTCCACCAACACACTTCCCTGCCCTCCATGGAGTTTCCTCACCACCAAATCACACACATTTACCACACAATAGAAGAGGTGAAGGTTACAAAAATCAAGATTTTAGAATAAAAAGCAAGTCCTAAAAAGTCCCACTGCAAAAGAGTGGGAGGGGGGGATAATGCACTTGTTCTGCCCCTCATGAGCAGGAGGAGGCTCTCAAACAGGTAGGTAAGTGTCACTGCCCTTCCACCAGCTCCAAGGTCATAACAACAGGGTCATGTTCTGACTAAATGTCTCTGTAGAAGTCAGTTATCCTGGCTGTCCAGAGAATGGTCTGATTTTTTTAAAGTCATCTGTTTGCTGTTCACAAGGCAGGGAGAGAGTAAAAGTTGTGATTTTCTGCATTTTCCACCCATTTTGAAGGGGGCAGGAAGCAGCAGTCATTGTCCCAGCATCACTTAACACTGAGCAAGGGACTCCTCCCTTCCCCAGATCCCTCTATACAGGTGCACTCCTGAAAGCAGGCATCACAGGACTAACCCTTCCAGTTCAGCTCTGCACGCACATGTCCTGCTTGGAATCATCCCAGCACCAGGTCCACACACACAGGTCCAGCTACAGCAGCATCCACCACGCTCAACACCATCACTTTTCTTCATTAGCACCCACTGCAAAAAAGACATGGTCCAGCAGGGAGCAGAGCTCCAAAATGCCAAGGCAACAGCTAAAGGGACATTTTTCACAGTCTATATTATTAAATGAAAGATCCAGATTGATCAAAATCTGGTTCTCACCATTCAAGAGCTTAGAAACTCTTATCCCAACTACAAAAATGCTGGGCCCTTGTTTGGGAAAACACAGGAGCAAGTAAAGCAAACAAGAGGAGCTTGTGTCTGTGGCTGGCAGAGGAGAGGTTTGTAATGAGAAAGAAAAGGGCTGTTTCATGCCAGTGCAGCAGAGCACGGAGAAGAAAATGCCATGAAGGACCCAGCATGGTGGCTGTCCTGGTACAGAGGCATTGATAACACAAGGCCAAAGGAGGCAGCCCCAGGACCTGCCATCACCACCATCTTCCCATCAGCTACCAGCGCTGGCAGCAGCTGGAACTGAACTCGCTTCAAAAACAAGATGAGCAATAAAGCCCAAATTGCTCCCAGAAGGGATGGAAGAGCTCAACCACAGAAAGAGAATGAGGTGTGAAACGCAGCAGCTTGTGGCACCCAGGAGAAGCTCTCACCCGAGGGGACACTGTAGGGATGCAGCCCTCTGAGGCAGTGGGCTGGGACACCGCTGCTCCATCCTGCCCTGCAGACCAGCAGGCACAGCAGGATTTCCCTGGCTCTCCCTGGAAACTGTTTCAGAAAGCTGGTAGCCAGTGTCCCTGCCAGCTCTTTCAAAACATCCCGTGCCCAGACAGCACAGGAGCCCCCAAAGGACCCTGCCTGGAACAGCAGCAACCCCCCCTCGCCGGCCAGGGCTGCTGCTCTGCTTTCAGCAAAGGGGGCAGTGGGTGCCAAGGCCCATGAGCAGAACAAGTCCCTCTGACAGTCGCTGAATGCCACCAGTTATTTGGTGGCACTGGCCCCAGGAGCAAATCCAAAAATCAAATGACAACTGGAAACCACAATGTTTCAGTGTCCTGGAGCATTGTGCTGCTCAGGGAGAAGGATTTGCTGGATGCTGCCTGCAATAAGCCTCAGTTCATCAGGACAGGAACAAGAGCTGATGACTTTGCACACCAGAAAAGTCCAAAGTGCCGTATGAGAGTGGGGAGATCATTGATGAAAAACTCATTTCTGGGCAAAAGTAACATACACCCAGAAGATATCGGCTTGGACTAGTGATACAGCAATCACCTGTATGTCCTCTCATCCACCTGACACTGCACAGCCCAGAATGGAAGAACTGGTCCACAGTTGGTCCCAAAGCCTCCAAAGAAGCTTGCTATTCTGCCTCTTCTTGCCTTCCTTTTCTTCAGCTTTTTAAAGTTCCTCATGCAGTGACATTTGGGGACTCTGATTAAAGTGCTCCAGGCTTTGGAGCTTTCAAAGAAAGTAAAATAAAACACTGTAGCATCCCAGCCCTCAGAAGCCAAACACATTGCAGTGGGTTGCTCTAGCTCCTGGAAAGAGAACACAGTTTTATTTCTTACCTCTTCATCATAAGTACCCAGACACACAGGTAAAGCAGCTCTAACAACTACCACAACCCCCTCCCTGCCCCCAGAGAGGTTGACATCTTGGTCAGAGGGCTTATATGGGCTCTGAGCAGGGAGGGAAACAATTTGGACACAGCTGCCCCAGTTTAAGGCTTTGCCCTCCCCTACCCACACTGCTACCTGCTGCACCCTTCATCATGGTGCAAAACCAGCTGCCAGGATACCCACAGTGGCTCTCTAGACAGCTGACCTTGTCCTGAAGCAGCACAGGGGTGTGCACACAAGTGCAGGACATGCAGCCCCCGTGTCAGCAAGGCAACAGGGTACATCTCACCAGTTTGTGCATGAGAAGCTGTCATACAGGGGTCTGATCTGTGCAGAGCCTGGCCAGCACTGGCCAACGCTGCCTGCAGCATCCAGGGCAGTGAGCGAGCCAGGGAGGAGGGCTCAGGCTGAAGGGAGGTGCACAACGCACTCGTGGGGAGCCTGGGAAGGTAACTGCATGAGAAATGCAGCAGCTGCCAGGTCTGGGATGGCTCAGTGGTCCTCGAATAAAAATGAATTAAAGCAATTAAAGACTTCACTGCTTCGCTGCCTTGCTCTGCTCTAGGGGCTTGTTTGAGCAGTGCCTGCTGCCTCCTCGAACCCTGTAATAACAGGGACGCTTCACCTCCTCCATCGCTGCCTCCTCTATTTGCAGCCCAGGCTGGCAGGCAGCCTGGCGAGTGGCATCTCATCCCAGGAAGAGCCAAACCTCCTCTGGCCCCTTCCCTTGGGGTCCCCACACACAGGACCCAGCTGCCCCTGGCACATGCTGCCCATGGGGAATAGCCACCACCGCTCTGCCTTGCCAGCCAGCTTCTGGCAGTGCCGGGGGCTGCTGGGGCATTTCTGCTCTCATTTTTCCCAAACCCCATTTTTCCAAATTAGGGACCAGCTCTAGTGACCCTGGCCAGGTAAAGAGCACAATACAGTGGTGTCAGAAGGGCAGATTTCTGATGGCAGCACCATCCTTGGCCCCTAACGCATAGTCCCTAGTTGTGAAATGGAGTAACGGTGCCGTTGCAGCTGGGTGGCACTCAGACAGCGTGGCACCCTGCCAGAAATAAATACTGTTCCTGTTATTCATGTGGCATTAGACTCCCTTTTCACAAAACACCATTCTTCAAGGTGCTTTAGAGCATCTTAATGGTCTCTCTGCAGCATGACAGCAACTTTCTCCAAAACTGCTGGAGTCCTTTTGTGCCAGTGACTAATGCTGTCAGCATCTTCCCCAGAGATAGTGGAACGCTTTTACATCATCACTGGTACCATACCTACAACACAGGGCAAAAATAAGCTCCTGAGACAGGTAAAAATCGGTTTATCCATAGCGACAGTTTAGCTGCTGCTAACAACACTGAGGTGGGCTGTTCAGGTGTTGCAAACAGAGAGCGGGGAGAGAATTTCGCTCTGTCCCAGCAGGCAACAGCGTTATGTGTTCTGCACATAGCAGGGGACCAAATTAAAAAGCACTGAACTGCCAGTGAGGATTTCCTCAGGACCAAGGGAGAACAGCAGGTCCATTGGCACCATGCCGATGGACAGATGTGGTGCTCTGGTTTGTGCTGGGCAGCTGCCGAGAGCCTCCCCAGGCCCTTTGCAGGCAGATGCTGGGCTTCACAGTCAGCTTGAGTGCTGACAAATGAGCCTTGTGCACTGTCTGCTGTGCGGCTGAGCCCCGTCACTGGTGGCTCTCATTGATCTGCAGGAAATACTCAGCTGAGTTCTGGCCCATCGTGCTCCTTCTCCCCAGCTGCAGCACCCTGTGCAGCTGGGGAGCAGCATCTGCTTCGGCCTCGGCACAGAGTTTGTCAGAGCTACCCAAGGCTGGCAGCTATGGTGAGCTCCCATTCCCATGCTGCTGTTTCCTTGCTTTTGCTCTTCTGGCACTTTTTCCTGGGCAGTCTGTAAAATGGGATTCACTCTGCCAGTTTTCATGGCTGCAGGAGGGCTGTGCTCGCCTTCTGAGGCCAGCCCCACCGCCAGGATTTCAGAAGGGAGTGGGCAAAGCCAGGCAGAGGTCAGCGCAGCACTCATCTGTGTCAAATTGTGTTTTCATTATGAATAAAACAACACCAAGCACTATTTGAAGCATTTGCAATTTTCCACTCGACTGGGCAGCAAAGTGGCCACCTGGCTTGTGCTCCCCCAGAGCAGCACGGGAGCTCCCGTAACAGGAGCCTGACCCTGCACCCACACCGAGAGCCCAACCTCCTTCTGCAAGCCTGAATTAACAAATTGCCATAGTCAAACCCCCCCCCACCCCAGTGTTGCTTGGTCACCTCTGTGTGAGCAGCCGTAAGCATCCACCCTCAGCTCTGCTTTAGCCCAAGACACGCTGCAGAGGTCAAAAGACCAGTGATGAAACATTACACCAATAACTTGATATTTCTTTAAAGCCCTTTGCAATACGATAGCGAAATCAGCTATGGTTGTGGCCAGGGACCAGGAGTAATAGAAGCTTCACAGCTTCACTTGAAAAACCTGCTCAGCCCCAGGCAGGTGTGTCGGGCCAAGGGGAGCAGAGAGGCACAGGGAGAGATGGGGCTGGGTGCTGGGCTGCTGCCGTGGTGGTTTGGAGGGCTTGATGGGGTTTGGCTCGCCCCCTGCTAAGACCCCTTCCCGTGATAAAGGCAGTGCCACGGCAGCAGATTTTAGAGCTGCTGGCTCAGGAGCACTGGGATGTGCCTGGACACCAAATCCTGGGCGCCTGCCAGTCCTGACTGCAAAACCTGCCAAAATAACAGTGTCCCATAATGAGCTGGGAGCAGAGGAATGTGCACGGTCAAGCTCCCTGCCGGGGAGTAACCCTCCCCAACCCAGCACTGCTCTGCCCCTGCAAGAGAGAGAAACCCACGGTTTCGTGTGACAGCCCAGATCGCAGCTACATCCTGACCAGCAGCAGGAAGGCAGTTCCAGAGACAGGGTGTTGTTACACCACCTTCCCTAGCCCTCAAGAAATTTTGGGAATTCATCCAAACTACAGCACCTCCTCTGGAGAAGGCCAGTGAGGAATTAGCTTGTGCTCTGCTGAGAAGGACCTGGGTGTCATGGTGGATAAGAAACTTAACGTGAGCCAGCAGTGTGCTCCTGCAGATGGGAAGGCCAATGCTATCCTGGGCTCCATCAGAAGAGGGGTGACCAGAAAGGACAGGGAAGGGATTGTCCCTCTCTACTCTACTCTTGTGAGGCCCCAGCTGGAGTCCTGTGTCCAGATCTGGGGCCCCCAATACGAGAAAGATGTAGAACTGTTGGAGAGGGTTCAGAGGAGGGCCAAGAAGATGATCAGAGGGCTGGAGCACCTGCCCTACGAAGAGAGGCTGAGGGAGCTGGGCTTGTTCAGCCTAGAGAAGAGAAGGCTGCTGGGGGACCTCATTGCAGCCTTCCAGTACATGAAGGGAGCTTATAAGCAGGAGGGGATTCAACTTTTTAGAAGGGCAGACACTGGCAGGACAAGGGGGATGGAGTGAAGCTAAAGGAGGGAAGGTTTAGATTAGATATTAGGGGGAAGTTTTTTACAGAAAGAGTGGTGAGGTGCTGGAACAGGCTGCCCAGAGAGGCGGTGGGTGCCCCGTCCCTGGAGGTGTTCAAGGCCAGGTTGGATGGGGCCCTGGGCAGCCTTGTGTAGATCCAGGCCTGGAGGTTGGTGGCCCTGCCTGTGGCAGAGGGGTTGGAATTCTATGATCCTTGGGATCCCTTCCAACCCAGACCATTCTATGATTAGACACTGGGGAATGCTGCTGGTTTTCTCTTTGCTTCACACTTAGCAAGAAAATGGTGTCATCTGGGCCAACATGCCCACCAGCTTGCTGAGTCAAATAAGCCTCATGGGGAGCAAACTGCATTGCAGCAAAACAATCGAGCTGGCAGATTTCTGTGCGCTGACATCACAGGAGGGAAAAGGTCTTACTAAAAAGTTTCTTCCAGTGGATGATCCCACTGAGGTCTCCAGGCCAGTCCCAGTTGCTGCAGATGAGCACAGACAGACAAAAACTCAGCAAGAACATGGGCAATGTAGCAACAACTTAGACAGCATCTCTATCTCCAGGAGCATATAAGAGATGTTTTCACAGAAAGCATGGGGGGGGAGTAAGAGGGTATCTGGGGCGCACTGAAAGCAAAGGTAAAGTACAACTTGGGTAACCTCTAAATCATTATGTTTTGCGGCTTCATCACACACAGAAATGCTGGCTTTGATCTGCCAACCATCAATGCCTTGTTCCAGATCATGACAACTTCTTTTAAAGCCTCTGGGTTAAGCAGTAAGGCTGTTTTACACAATCGCTGTGTTCATTCACTCGACACCCATGTCAGCAGCTGCTACAGCAGCTCATAGACAAAGTACCTTTCCCTGAGCCCATCTACACCCAAATAAGTTGGGCAGCTTCCAACCCTGTGAATGGTGCCTCTTTCCCAAAACCAGGTCTGTGGGAGATTCACATCGCTTCTCAGCCTGGGTGGCATTTTGCCCACTTTAATACCTCTTTATCACCGTGATCTGATTGCAGCAATTTCTTGCCTAATTTATTAGCTCAGGCTTTGACTGTAGTGCAATATAGATGCTGTGATAGCACACCTTAATGGCACCTGTATTGATCCAAACCTGCCCGAAGCCATCCTCCTCGCCCTTCCCGTGGCTCACAGTGTGACCTCTCCAATGGCTCATTTCCCTAAGCGCCTTGATCAAAGCGCAAACATGGTCCAAAATTACTGGCTATCAATTTTGCTGCAAGTAAATATTAGAGCACCCATGTGTAGGACAAGTAACAGTGATTAATGGTTTCCAGGGTGGCTGGCTTTCAGCTGCAGGAGCACTGCACTCCCCAAGCCGGGAGCTGCAGAGGAGGATGCTTGCTTAGAGCCAGTGGTTCAGAGCAGCCCGGACCTGTGAAGTCACCTCCAGGAATTTGCTGGGGGAATTCTGCTGCATCAGAGCTGGGGCCAGGAATGGTCCTACTGGGAAACAGTGATGCCCAGGGTGTCTGGGAGTAGCATAGAACAGTAAGAGTACAACATGAGACCACTGAGTATTTACACTTTACGTTGCTTTGCTGCGTTTAACCCCACCTAACAGCCAGGCTAATGCAGCCGAAGCATAGCTGTGCTCACTGACACAGTTGAAGCAGGCTGGGCATCCCCAGCAGGAGCAGGCCTGCAGGTTGGAAGTGGCACCTGCTCCCATCGCCAGTGGCTCCAGGATCCTCCTCTCTTGCTGGAGAAGCTCCTTGGCTGGGCCCATCACGTGCTGGATGCTGCTACCGATGGCAGCACCCAGCAGCTTTGGGGCAGTTACTCCTCTGTCCAGCTGGCATGCTTGCATCCATCCTGCTCACCTGCAGCAGGGTGTAGGGCTACCATCCCATGAAAGATTTTATTTCTACCTCTTACTCAGGGCAACATGCAATCACACTGCATGCAGAGGTGATTTTCACATGGAAGCAGGAGGGTTTAGGAAATTGCAGGCTGGTTTAACCCATTTACTGCAGTACACCTTCACCACCAGAGCCCTCACAGTGACAAAAGAAGCCCTCTAGCTCCTGGAGTACCCATCCCCATACCCAGTTGGGTCAGGGACAGAGACCCGTCCCCTGCTTTGTGCTATGGGGAGAAGGCAAAAGTCTTTATCATCTGGGCAATCATTAACTCTCCGATGTGAGCCAGGAAGGTGCAAGAACCCATCCAGCTCCACAAACACACTAATGGCACGAGCAGAGATTAGCAGGAGTGTGTTCCCACCACATAGGTGACAAGGTATCAGGGACCAGGCAGCTTACACATACTCTGCCCTTGGCTTTGCCACCACCAAGGTCACCATCACAGTGCAACTAGCATGACTTCCTAGGTTGTAGTAGGATTGCATGAAGTTTGTGCTGGGGGCCAGGGCACACAGAACAGGAGAGAGGTCTGGGCTGCCCAGCCAGTCCCCACCATCGCAGGCAGCACTTCAGCCAACGTCTAGCATTAACCCAGCAGAGGAAATGTTTAACCAGCCTCCAAGGCTTCCCTGTAGCAGGAGGTGAAACACTGTCTGCCTTCAAGTCCCAGCCCTGGGTGACTTCAGCAGGGCCAGAATTTTGTCTGCAGATTGAGAGCCCGGCACCAACCGGCAGTGATGCTGCACTCCCAGCCCGATGCTGAGAGTGGAGATTTAATAAAGATACAGGCAGGCAGGGCGAGGCAGAGCTGTCTGCTCTGTAATTCACAGCTTGCATCACGGCTCCTCAGTGCTGCAGCCAGACGGACAGCGAGTCTGTCCCGGCGGCGGCATTATCTCACTGTCACTGTGCTCGTGTCGGGCTGGATGTGTTACACAACCACAGAAACGCCAGTATTTGTGCTGGGTACTCACTTGGCATGTCTGGGGTTTTTAAATACACAGGAGACGTGTCCACACAAGAAAGCTCCTGGTGCCACAGCAACTGGCGAGAGAAATGACAGCCAGCAGCCCAATCACTCACAAAGTGACACAGCAGCAGCTAAAAGTCCACCTAAGGTGCAGCCCCAGTACAGCAGGCCCAGCTGTGGGTCCCCCAGAGCATTGTCCCCTTCCCAGCACTCATGAATTAACCACACCAGTGATACATTCAGCACAGCGTTATCTTCCCTTTAGGTGCACACTGAATGAAAAGCTCACATCGCTTCCTCAGCAGCGCAGGGGCCGAGTCCCAAGAAATGAGCCCTCTATGGCCACATGTGCTGCAGAGCCGTGCCGGGGCCACCCGGCTCTTCTGCCAGCTCCTGGCACAGGGACTGCCCTGGGCTTGCTTTTCTGGGGGTGACACCTCCAAACAAGACCCCCTGCCTGCAAAACCCCTGCAGCATTCACAGCAACACGGCGCTGTGCGGGGCACAGGCGACACTGTGAGTGATGCTGGGATGAGCTCCCCACGTCACCTTCTCCTGGGGCACAAAGCCACTTCATAAGAAACACGGGGTGGGGGGGCAGTTGGCGAATGACGCAACTCCTTGTCTGAAGGAGCCACTCCAGATAAATATCACCCAGCAATCAACTGCCTTCACACAATAACCTTCAGGGAGCTACAGGGGGAATACAAAGGCTTTTTTTGTTAATCCCAAAGACTAGGAGCACAGGGCAAGATTGCTTACTAATTTAGATAGCAGGGAGAATTGTTATGCAAGGAACTCCTGGAGAAACATCTTGGCTGTGAAAAGTCCTTTTGTTCAGGATGGGGGGTCCTAAGCACCCCACAAACCCACTTCCCTGCAGAGAGGAGCCTAGATGTGCAGCTGATCAGGTCGTAGGGCACATCAGACAGAAATATAACCTGAGCAATTTTCTTGCCTTTTTCCAATATGTTTTACTCAGTCGAAAGCAGGTGCTGGTGGAGCACAGCCCCCTTCCACTGCCATAACTGCCAGCCATAACCACCCTTCCTGTGGAGCTCAAAGAGGATTTAAACTGATGCTCCTTCCCCCTTTGACACACCTCCAGTGAACTCAGCCTGTGCAAGGGTGACTCAAGAGGAGAAACCCAGATAGGCATCCATCTCTTTTTCAGTTTGAAGTTGAGGCAAATGTTTTTTTCGGAGTCTACAGCAAGCATCCAGGCTATGGGGCAATGGGTGATGTGAGAGGAATCTGCACAGCCATGAAAATCCCATGGGGCACATGGGCTGCAAGGCAGGTTGCAGTCTGAGCAGACAAAATGCACAGCCTCCCCACTTAAAGCCTTCTCCTCTGCCTCAGCCTTGGTCTAGAGGCAATATCTGTATGGGACCCTGAAAACCCTGCCCGTGTGTAACCCACAGCTGGTTGGGCCAGGCTCACCACACACACACAAGCACACGTACGCACATACCACACACAGGGGAATGTGGACCAGCCTGCCCCTCATCTCCTGCACTTGATGTTCCATGTCAATTAAATGTAACAGCTCCTGGCCAGGAGGTAAAAAAAGAATAAATTAATAATTTTTGAATGTCAGTAGCAAATGACTGGCAACTCCTCCAACACTTCACCTCCTGTAACAGAGCAATATCTGTGCCGTCCTTTCCCATTTCTCTCTCTCTTTCCTTCCAGAAAGAATATTCCCTTCAGTCCAAGCATCCAAGTGGAAGTGGGAAGCCTAGGAGCAGCAGCAGCTCCGGTGAGTGCCAGCAGCCAGCACTGCTCCATGGAGGCTTTGGGAGACAAGCTGGGAGAGGCTGGGGCTTCTCTTCACACCCAGCACTGCTGAGCCCTTGGCTGGAAAACATGGCTGGGATGGGGAATACAAGGCTGGGATGTGGAGGGGAGCAAAATGCAAAGAGGTGAAAACAAGTGGCTAAGCAGCCCCATGCCTGCAGCATCCTGGCCCCTTCCTCCAGCCCTTCCCAGGGATGGGAACGTCAGGCCAAGATGTGGCCATGCCTGTGTGTGCACCCCTGAGTGCAGGGGTGTGGGAAGGTGGCTGGTACCAGCACCTCACTGGTGTCCCCCCAGCTTCCTGTATCTCCCTTCTCTCAGTGGAAATGGTTTTGCTCCATCCCTGGCCACTTCCTGGGACCAAAACAACAGGCAACTGTTGCCTAGCAGGGAGTGACCTGGGCTGAGCCAGACCACAGCACCCATCTAAAAGCCAAAGATGCTGCTGGGGTGGTTTAACTCCTTCTCCTCCCTCAGCTTTGCGGCCGCTGGTTTCCCAGGCCATGACAATTCAGGGATGGTCAACACAGTACCTCCAGACACAGCAAGGATGGGGATGAGGGGCCCGATCCAGGCAGTGGCGGCTGCATCCCAGCTGGATGAGACCCAGGGCAGCAGGAGCCTGGGGCAATGACGCAGCAGCCTTGATGCCACCAGGATGCCCGGTGACCCCCATGCCGGGGTTGCTTCTCCCTCCTGCAGCCCACAGGGTACAGCAGCTGTTCCCCCAGGACCATGCAGCAGTTGGTAGATGACAGGGTGTTGCAACACGCTGGGGAATAATCACGATAACTCGAGCGGTTGCCCTGGTGCCGGGCTTGGCTGTTGCAGTGGTTGCTAAAGAGAGTGGGCGTGCGGCTTCCTCTGGGGCGATCTGATTTCTCTGGGAGAATGGTTAAGGCACACTTAGGAGACACCGTCCTCCGTGGAGCAGGGACGTGACCTCTCTGCCGGCAGCAGCGGCCGTGCTGAGTGGGCTGCTCGGGCGCTTAGGCACGCACAGAGCTGTTTGCTTTCAGGGGGGTGGGATTTATTAGCTTGTTCCTCCTGGGAAAACATCGTCTGGCAACGAAGAGCAAAGGCGGCAAGTTTTCAGGGCAGCAGAAAACCCTTTGGGACCAGCACCCAGGAGAGGGTAAGGCCATCGGCTGCTGCTGGCCAAGCTCCAGCCCTTGGTGGGGTCCCCATGAGGTGACAGGAGTGACAGAGAGGGAGCGCCAGCACAGCAGCCGCCTCCACGTGACACTTCGTCCCCGCTCCTGCCAGAGAGACCTGGCAGGAGCCAGGCAGCTTCGTCGGACCCAGCCAAAAAGTCATGCAGGCACGAGCACAGCCGGGCAGAAGCAGCAACCTCAGCCCCATGTCGTGGGGTGTGGGGCAGCACCTGCCCCCCGGGCTCCCCAGGGCCACACTGCGGAAATCAGGTAAGCCCAGAGCCCCCTGAGCTGTCCCAAGGGGTCCCCGCGTCTCTGCCAGCTCCCCCCGCAGGGACAGGCTGCCGGTGGGATTACCCTGCACTGTGTACATGTTTAGTGCAGGTGACTTTAGACCCTGTTTTAAATTTTATTTGAAATATCATGTTCCTTTAATACTTCAGTAGCTGGTTTAGAAGCGGCCCTTCTGCTTCTGCCCTTCAAAACGAACCCATGTCCCACCAGAAACTCCCCAAGCAAACCCATGCTGGGATTAAACCCTCCTTGGAGAGGCTTTGGGCTGGACAGGGGGCACTTGCTAATAACAATCCCTGCAAATCAATGTGGGAGGATTTTCTCTGTATTCAACAAAATACCTTTGAGCTACCTTAAAACATTCATTAATGATTGATGCACGTCTATCATGGGCAGGCAAGAGCACAGGGAAAACCTTTGATGAGATATTAAAACTAAGTTTTCCAGTGCTGTGAAAGCCTGCTCAGCATCTGCCACCACCTGACAAAACTAACCAAGCCACTCCACGCACCACTTGCAAAAGGCACCCAGCTGACATCCCCAGAGTGGGATCCCAGCCTTGTTATCTTTGCTTATCGCAGTCCAGGGTAATTAAATGAAATGATTAACCAGCACACCCAACCCTGCCTGCCCGCAGGCAGAGGGGAGCTTGCTGCTGCCTGACTGCATGAGCATTTCCAGCGTGTGCACATCGGACAGCTCAGCTAGCCCCAAACCTGCCGGGATTTCTCTCTTCTAAGTATGTGAGCAGCAGTGCAGAGCTCAGCAGGGACTGTGGTGACATCCAGGGTCCTTTACATTTGGGGTGATTGCAGCCAGTGGTGGGTGAGCAGCCCGGACTCAGCTCTGTGCCCCCCTTAGGTGGCTGCGGTGCTGGTATAAATGGGGGTGCTGGCCCCACATCCGCAGTGTCAGCACAGTGCTCAGCAAGGGCAGGCAGCACTGGGGGCACTGGCTGCACCAGGGAGGTTAGGGATGCTGGTGGGCAGCACAGGCTCCACTGATGGAAGAACACTGGCTGTACTGGAGGGGAGTACTGGTGGGGAGCACTGGCGGTACTGGTGGGCAGCCCCATCCCCTGCATGCACTCAGCGAAGAGGCAGAGGCAGGAATGGCGACGTGTGGCAGTGGGGCCAGGAGCTGCCCCAGTTTACATTTCCATTGGGGTTTTCTTTCCCTGTCCAACCCTGCAACCTCATGGGGTTTATTCCTGAATGCCAGGGCTCAGCAGAGGGGAGAAGACCCACGGTGTGTGCTCCTGCTGCTCCCAGGCAGCCACCCGATAGCTGGGAACCGCTTTGACAGCGGCCACATCGAGTTACAGTCACCCTATTGCATTATAAATACCAGAATTAGCCTTGCTTAATTATTTAAAACTAAAGATTAAAAGCAGACAAAGGCTCTTTGCCTCCTCTCTGGAGCAGGCATATCATTTATCAGTGATACGGTCGCCTGGTGACAAGCAAGGAGGAGCGTGCCAGGTCCATCGGTATGAGATGAGATGCTTCTGAGCTGCTGGAGAGGGAAATCAAAAATCACAGTGACAATGGGAGCCAGTACCATCTCACTCAGGGAGGGTAACAATTAACATCTGCCAATCTTTGGGCTAGCATCATTATTATTATCATCATCATCATTAACATCATCACCATTCGTCACCAAGGCAGTAAGCCACAACAGGCATTAAGCCCTTGCGAAGGAAGGACAGGTATTTTGTTCTGTGCTCGACTGTGTAACAGCCACATGTGGGTGAGTTGGGGTGCTGAGGTGTGTTTTGTGGGCTCACCTGCAGACACTTGCTTGCCTAGGGGCAGCCAGTCGGTGCGAGCCCAAAGCCCAAAGCCCAAAGCCTTGCCTCTGCATCGGGCAGCACCCACATCTCCCCTGCTAGAGCCAGCAGCGCCTGGGTGCCTCGTTCTGCCCTGAGCTTACAGACCACATGGGAAGTGGCTTTCAACAGCAAGTGCCCGGGCTTTGCTCATCCTCCCAGCAGCAGATCCTCCCCAGTGGGGTCCCACACCTGAAAACTGCTCTCACCACGCAAAGCTTTGGAGCTCAGACACCGACGTGCACTTGTTTCCCTGCCCCATGGTGCCGACCCAGCTATTGCACGTTTCTACAATACAACTCATTAACAACAGGAAAATAATGCAAATTAGCAAATGCCATGAATTCAAGAAGCCTGAGCCAAACTTTGAGGTTAGTTCTTTGTAGGACTTAACATGCAGCATGACCGCTTCTGCCATTACAGTCTCCTGGGTAAACCTGTAGGGCACCACTTCAGACTGTGGAAGTGTATTGATTGGAAGTTCATGGTCTAAAATGAAAAAAAAATCATGTTTACTTTTGTTTAAGAGGTAGAAATGTAATTGTGCCAGTGCTTAAAAGAACTTGAGCTAGTTTAAAGATCCCATGCCTCTCCTCCTCTACATGCAAACCCTTGCCAGGGGGTGAGGACAGGCTCGCTCCTGTCAGCCTCCCCAAGGAGGAAGGCTAGTCCCCTCAGTCCCAGGGAAAGGAAGGGTCCCCAGGAGCAGATGCCATTGGGGTCACAGCCCAGAAAAGCAAACATTCCCCCCTAAGACTGCAGTTAAATATGTCAGAAACTCCCATGACTTCACAGGCTCAGGTTACTGGTGTAAATACCTTTAAACAAGCTCTGCTGACCCGAACGGAGTGCTTTGAGTTTGCAGTCACCTTGCAGGACAGCCTTTCATTAATCTGTTGGTTTCTTAAAATGACACATTCACCCAGGCATCCAGAAAAACACAGGTTCTTCTCTGTATCCTCAGTTTTATGTGGTAATTTCTGCCCAGGAACTGGTCCCGTGGATCAGTGGTTTTACAAACGCAGACCCAGGGCTCTGACCCTGGGCATCCTGGGGCTCTTGCCCAGTCTCATCTTTTCTACCAAATAACAGGGCTCCCCATAGAATTAAAAGTAGCAATGTCTTCTGAGCTTGGATCCCATTCCCAGAATAATACCCTCTGCCTGTTTTCACATGGGTGGCATTTCAGAGATGCCCATGCTCTGCTCAGAAAGGAATTTCCATACAATATTTTTAATAAGAGCAGTTTGGGCACAACCTGCCCCTATCGCCAAATCTCTCCCAAGATGCTATAGCTGGAAAATCAGCTCTCAAATGGCACAGACAGGGGAAATAAAAGACTCTGAATGAGGTTTGCTTTACAGATTTCAGCTAAACACTGACCTGTGTTGCAGAAGAGCAGAGCTGTTCTCATGAGCTTTGAGAGTTAAAGATGCTGAGAGCCAACATTGCATGGGGCAGGGCATGCTGAGGAGCCAGGCTGCTGCCCACAGCACTCAAGGAAGAGAAACTCTGCAGCTGGTGTGGAAAAGGGCCAAGGGCCGTGCAGGGGAAGGGCGAGTGGGTCACAGAGGGGCAGGACATCGAGGAGAGCTTGGCAAAGCAAAAGTCAAGGGGAGGAGGTGTTTCACATGAAACCCAGCAAAAAGCAGCCAACGCTGGTGTCCTGCTGCACCCTCCATTCTCCTTTACAGTCACAAGTGGGGAGGTGCTGGGTAAGAGCCCAGACCCCCACGCTGCACCTTCCCAAACCCAACAGCTACGGATTAATTTTCTTTTCAATCTCTTTTGGTTTTCCCCTCGTGAATCGTGGCTGGGGCCAGGCAGGCAGCTGTAAACAGTCGCACCCCACGGGTTTACCTGCCCTTTCCCGGGCTGTTAATCCCCTTAACATTCCTGGGGATTATTTCCATCCCGACAGGACGGTGGAGCGGGCTGCCAGAGGCAGCACAGGGAGCAGCACACAGCCCAGGGTCCCAGCACAGAGGGGCTCACAGGGCAACTCACCCCCGAGAGACAAGTCACTTAATCCTAAATAAATGCTCTGTGAAGGGCATCCCCTCCCCTCCAAGTGAGGGGAAACCAAAAAGCAGCAGCAGCAAAGGGAGGTGTAGCTCAGCTCCAGCCACAGCTGAGTACCCCATGCCTGTCCCAGTTCTCCTCCTCTTCCTCCTCTTTAGGATCAGGCTAAAACCTCTCTCCTTGCCCTAGGCAGCACAAATGCCACTCAACACCCCAAGCCACTCACCAACCAAAACC
Source organism: Porphyrio hochstetteri (assembly GCA_020800305.1). Taxonomy (NCBI): domain Eukaryota; kingdom Metazoa; phylum Chordata; class Aves; order Gruiformes; family Rallidae; genus Porphyrio; species Porphyrio hochstetteri. The sequence continues at coordinate 8,529,602 of CM036916.1, read as the reverse complement.
CACTGTGTTCTACTCTCCTAGTAGGGTATATTTAACATATTATTTACAACAATCAGGTTTCAAAGGCATTTGATGTTGTACCAAAACTGCCTGATATCCTGGTCCCCAAAAGGCTGGTATTGAGCATCTGTAGCAGAAACTATTTGCCCCAGAATTGCAGACTGATCATCTTAGCACAAGTGTCCAGAGAACTGGGGCATTTATAAGTATTTCCAGGCATCCTGAGCAGGAATTTGGGTTCTGCTTTAGGTCAGAACAGATCAAGATATCAAAATATCATTTTTCTCCTCCAGCCAGTCTCTTGCCCTGGCCCAGGAAGGTGGTCTGTCTCTGGGCCATCTCACAGATGCTGAATGTGTTCTGCAGGCAGTCCTAGAAAAACTACTCAAGACAGGGAGCTGGTTTCACAGCTATGGATGGGAGAGGCGATAACGCCACACGTGAAGTCCAAGTACCTGCCAGTGGCCCTGGCCTCCTTCTCCAGGCAGTCTTGGTTTTTACTTACAGGGTAGTCACCCAGAAACATACCTTTCCTAGAAAGCCTCAGCCTTCTACAAATGAGGAAAGGGAAAATACTTAAAAGCAAGCAAAGGTTGGAGTATGCCGAAGCAAACACGGCTGCTTTTCCTAAGCAACACTCCAAAGCAGATCAATTCAAAAGGTCATGCTGTCTTTCTGAGTACAGCAGAGGGTATTAACATTCACATGTATTTTTTTTGTTTATATCTTGCCAAGAACAATATAAAAATGTCTAACACCTTTTGCTGATTTATGATGGTGGCCAAGGAGGTGCCAGAGCCGAGCCTTGTTCATTGATCTACGGTTGAATCATGCAAAACCAGACATCCTGCTGTAAATCCACTGCAGAGACCTGTCTTGATTTATACCTCCAGCACTATAAATAATGACAAAAAGCAGCCTGATAGCAGTCTGTCTCCCCATACACAGACATGAATTACATCAGGTCTTGAAGATGATAGATCTACTCCACGAGAAACATTTTGCACCAGGTCCCTATCTGCCAACCTGCAGGAGACAGGATGCCCTGTCCTTACTTCCAGCATAACCCACTCCCAGCATAACCCAAGCTTTGTTTCAGGTGCACTGATATTTTTATATTCTCATTTTTTCTTTTTTTGCTCAATACAAATAGACATTTCCTTGATTTGTAGAATTGTAGAATCATTAAGGCTGGAAAAGACCTCTGAGATCATCTAGCTCAACCATCCCCCTACCACATTTGTTCCAGACTAAGGTCTTCTGAAGGTTTAGTGTGCTGTTCTTGTAGTGAGGTTCAAGGCTCCTTCCCATTCCGGTCAGGGACAAGGTGAGGGCTTTGACTTTGTCCCTGGGGCAGTAGTATGGACGCCCACTGGAAGCCAGACCCTCAAGGTTGGTGTCTGCACAGCCCTCTGCACATCTAGCACAGTGAAAACCAAGCTCAGAGCTACCTGCTGTGTCCTGGCCCCTGCAGTATTGTTCAGGCAAACTGAACTCATTGTGAAGACTTCTGCATGCTGATTTAACAACTGCCTGGCCAGAAATGCTCCCAGTCAGGTTCAGTTCCTCCCACTCCTTCCCTCCCAGTATTTTCTTCATTTCTACTAGTTTCAGGGCAAAGTTCCCCATCTGTGCTCGATAAATAGGTTGATAAATTGCTGCTTCTTTGCAAGCCTCAGCCACACAGCATTAGATTGCTGCAGTCTGGAAATGACTGTGTTAGCCAATTCAGAACCTCCAGGCTCACTGTGGTGCTCCCCCAAAACGCTGCATAAGCAGCAGGTCCCCCAAGGCAGGGAGGGGCCTCTCCCTGATCACCCGGGGTGTCTGGGGGGTGGGAACACCACAAGACCAAACTGAAGGGCTGGATGACACTCTGCAATCGCACTGTATGCTACTGGGTGTTAGCCCTGGGTGGATGTGGGGACAACCTGCACTAAGAGAATCTCTGAGGATCTGGGGCTTGGAAGTAGGGAAGAAGAGACTTCCACTTCCGAGGTGCAAAAGGAATCCCATACCTCGTGGATTCAGGGGAAAACAGTACTTTGTAAGTAACAGAGATGCACAGTGCCCCAGAAGCCAATGCAGCAGAGCAGCAGGGCCCAAGAGCTACTTGGTATAGAAAACCCCACCAAAGTCACTAGAGTTAAGCCATTTACAGCATTCAGGTTAGCTGTTCAGATTTGGTTGGCCATGTAAATCCTTCCACGCTCGCTGCTCACTGCATTATCCCCTAGCAGAGCACGGGAGGTGGATTAAAGATGGGCAAATCCAAGATCAATACACCCCAACCCTTCTCCAGCCATGTGGCAGGATTTGGTACCCAGCACACAAAGAAGGTAGAAGCTCTGGGTCTAAACAACAGCACAGGTACAGTGGGAGAAGGTGACAGGACAACACAGTGACACTGAGGCTGTTAGTATAGCTGCCTAAAAATGGTGTTTCCTTTAAAAACACTTGTCATTTTATTTAAATTACTCCATGGAGAGCCTTTTTTATTTGAAGAATGAAGGCATTGCTTTGCCATTTGAAATGGGAACTCATCCATTTCATTCATGCCAGAACAAACCTTTGCTTTTGTACCTTCTTTCCTCATCTTTTGTCTGCCTCTTCTGTGAAAAAAGACCAAAAAAGGGAAAAAGTAGAAGAAGGGAAAAAAAACCTAAAGCAATTTTACCCCAGTGAAAGCCTGACATGTTTTCTCATTGTTCTAACCCTGACTTTCATCTAACAAAAATTAGCCATGAAACTGTGCTGCCTTAACCCTTGGCTGTTCTTCAGTCCCTGCATCTCTCTGGAAGGCAGCACTGAGCCCCTGGTTTTAACCCTGTGGAGTCCAGCTCTGCAGGACTTTGTGTCAGCCTGGCACTTGCCATCAAACATCAAACCAAGGCACCTTCCCTTCTGCCAGCAGTGATGTATGATCCTAGAGGAAAATAATTTGATACAAGAAATCACTGGTTCCAGCTCCCAAGCATCCTTTAAATATGTGCCAAACTATTCACCCCAATTACACTCATGTAATGGGCTCTGATTTGTTTTATTTTGTTCCCAAAGCAGTAGGGCACTGGCCACACTAACGTTCAATGAGAAGTTGTCCGATATTGAATCATGCCTTCAGCAGTATTATTCCTTACACAATTCTGTTTGATTGCAATACACTTTACATTTGATAAGCACTTACTGACTATGAAAGAATGACCTAGCCTGCTTTCTCTTGCCTTTTCCTCATTGATTTTTTTTTTCCCTTTTAAAAGGGTTTTATTCCTTTTATACATGAGATTGCAGCAGGAGAGAGAGGCAGCATTACCGAGCAACTGTTTTCCTCGCGGCTCCACCAACCCGTGTAACTTCACAGCAGGCCCATAAAAATACTGTAATAACGAGACCCTTACAGACATGGAGCTGCCTACACCCTTTTCCTGGCACTTTTTGTTCTTACTGGTAAACTTCCAAATTGCTCAAGTGAATAGTCAGGAATAAATTGTTCTTTCTGAGCCCCTGATTAGACCGTACACTGAATAATTGTAGGCAGCCCCACTGTGCTCCACATTTAAAGACACAGCCCACCGCACGCAGTTTGTCTTACAAAGTTGTGCTTTGCATTCACTTTGTATAGGGGTTTTTGTAAAGAAGAAACTCAGTGCAGTTAGAAAATACCAACAGTGAACGTGCCCTGTGGTGTGCCTGAAATCCAAGCTGCCATCACCCCCAGAACAGAGGGCTCTTGCTCTTACACCCTGAACACACAAATTATGACAGCACCATCACATGCTCCCTGGGCGAATTATGCTGCTCTTGGCATGGGGCTCAATCCTGACCATTGGGCCAGCAGGAAATCAGCAAAATCCTTGACAAAAGGTTTCAGGTTCTGGATACAGCAGCACTGCCTCATGTCTATATTTCAGAAACCCCCAAAATCCCACAGCATCCCCTTGTGCCAAGGGACCGACGTCCTCAGCCAGGACGACCAAAGCAGCAGCTCGGCACAGTCTGCATCCATGGCTGTTTCCAGTCTTAGTTAGACCTATCTTGCATTAATTAATCCTTGGCACTAAATGCAGCAGCTACTGAAGCAAGCGTCTGGCAAGTAATTTAAGTGATCCAATTAATACGTGTCTCATCAACAACATAAAGGGAATATTTTTTTAAAAACCTCTAAAATTCCTGCAGCAGCACAGGGACACACGTGCACGCAGACACCAACACGGGTGTGGAGCAGCTGGGGCAGGCACTCTCTCTTCTCTGTTCCCACACGACAGCGGGGTGAGACTTCTCATGCAGACACGTCTCTTTTCTTCCAGCCTCGATGTACACTGAAATACAGCGGGAGCGACCAGATGGTGGGAATATCCTGACTCACCCAGACTACATAGATGGAAACCCAGACCTCATCAAGCCTAAAAAGCTCCTAAATCCTGTAAAAGCCTCCAAGAGCCACCAAGAGCTGCACAGAGAGCTGCTGATGAACCACAAAAGGTAAGAGGAGGTTGCTGGAGTGGTCGGAGAGGAACCAAGCCATCCGAGCACAGCAGCCGAGGCTCAAGTGCCCGCGAGAGCCTGCAGGTTGGCAGGGCATGATAAATCCCTCCTCTTGTGAACACACACAGCATAAAACTTGCTGTAGCCCTTTCCTCTGATGTGACAGTCTCTTTTAAAACAAAAGCAGGATGCAAAGCCCCCTGCTCTGCCATCGGCTCACACTTTTCAGAGCTGCTTGCTGTTTCCAGCCACCTCGAGCCACAAGCACCGGGAGATGTGAGGCATCCATACAGCCCCTTTCTTGGTGTCCCACACATGTGTTCTCCCTGGCCCTGTTTTTGATATCTCCATCACCAACTTGCCAAACCCCTGGCAATGTACAGCATTCCCATGTGCTTTCAGGTCAATCCAGAGGCAGCAAGAGGTGCAGAGTGGACCCAGCTATTGAAAGCTGGGATTGCATCAGTGAAAGATCTTCTGTACAAGTAAAAAGCTGATCACTGTGCCCCTAAAAATCAAATGAGTAAAGATAGGCTAGAACTCCCATTCCTGATTTCCTACCTTATCCCTCCCAATTTACGTCTTTGGGGCTACAGATGCAATATCAGGACAATGATCCCAGGAACTGAGAACCTATAACCACATATTCCTTTGCAGCATCTGAACATCTGTGCAATAAAAGCATATTCCATTCAGAGCCTTTTTAGCACAGCAAGGGATCTGCTGGCTTTATATTGACGTTTTCTGAATACCCTGAGATGCTCTCACACGATAGCACTTTGACCATCTAATGAAAAGGAGCACAGCCCCTGTTCAGAAGGCCCACGGTCATTATGAGAGCCAGACACATGTATTAATTCAGCAAACAAGCAAGCCTGCCAGCAGGGTACATTAATCAATACTGGCACTGCCTGGGCTTGGGTTTGATTTGCTTTTCACTGCATCAGAAGAATTGCAGGGACTGTGCCCACGCCATTCCCCAGCATTGAGGCAGGGCTAACTATACTGGCCAGATACTTTTAGAACTCTCTGGTTTGAGAGTGACTGTATCCTGCCTAGTGATGCTGCTGAGTTTAAAGGCTCACCCACCAGCACTGGCTTTGGTCTCACAGAATGTTACTGCAGTCTGACCACGGCATACCAGAGCATCAGGGAATTCCTGCAACAGAAGCAGCAGAGACAAACAGCAGCAGACAGGGTATAGGCCCCATGGCACCAGCTGAGCTGAACTTCAAACTGGCACACACAAAGTACATCATCACTTTGTACTCAAGTCCTGTGCCCGTCACCATGACACATCCACATGTGCCATTAGACGCTGCCAGGAGGCAGCCCCATAGTAGCCATCCTGCAACTCCTCTCCACCCTCAGTTTAGTCCTGTACATCTCAGGCATCAAGTTAAACCTGCTTCAGCTCTGGCTACCCAAATATTTTCCAGCAAATATGTGAAACAAACCTTACTGCAAACAATAACCCTTCATTGCTGGTTTCTTTTTACTCTTGATCCACCAGTTTTGCTTTCTGCTACATTACTACAGCGTGAGGGGAGAAGGGAAAAGAGAAGGATCTATGACTTGTTCCTGTCCCTGCTTTGCTGTTATTTTTTCCCCATAAGCAGCAGGGAAAGGCAACTCCAATCAGAAGCTTGTGCAACAAAACCCTTATCTTAGTCAACACCTCCGGGTACCAACACCACAGGCTGATTAAATCGAAGAGTAGTAACAAATCCACAGGCAATATTGCAAGCTCTGTCTCCAGCAAGCCAAGGCAGGTTTTCTCTCTCTCAAACCTTGGAAAAGCATCTCTGCAATGGCTGGGTTCTTCCTGACTTGAAAAAAACATCACGAAAGCTCTGGGGCCAGTGCTATGGCTACCTTCACTGGTGCTGCCATGAACCACCATAAAGAAAAAGACAGAAATAACAGTAATAGAATAATAATATTCTGAAATTCACTTGGAGAATTTCTTTGATCTCTTCACCGTGTATTTATGCCTTGTCTGCATGTCCTCACCATGTGCCCTTTCCCCTCAACCCACCCCTCACAGAACAGGGCTTGGAGCAGCCCCACTTCAGCCGAGATGCTTTGGGTGGCTGGAGGGAAACTGGGTGGCTGGAGGCGACCTCCCCCCGAAGGGGAACCGTGCCCCTGCGCTCCGGCTTCCAGGAAAAAAGGACATTTGGTTTTGGCGTCTTGACCCAAACCCTCCATGTCCCCGGGGCGACCGCTGGCCCGGCTCTGCAGCAGAGCTGGGAGGCAACCGGGAGGGAAGGAGCTGCCGGGACAGTTCCTGCAGCCCAATGACTACCCCTGCTGGTGGGAAAAAAATCGTCATCATTTAACGCAGCTGGCTCCATCTCTGACATCATTCCGACCAGTAACAGCCGGAGCCAACCGAAGGCCCCATGTCCATCCCCGGACCAGAAGGATGTAGCACCTCAATGTAACTTCCCGCTCCACAAGCCCCACACACGGACCACAAGCGCTGCGCCCACCCGAGGCAGGTAGCCCACCCATCCCCAGCAGTAGGGTGCTCCCGGTAACACCCTCAAAGCCTTGTGCGTGCATTAGTGGACCAGGAACAGCTTGTGGATCAGGTCTCCCATGTTTCCATTGAGGACCAAGAAGAGTTTTGGGGTTGGCAAGCTGGCAGTGGTTATACCCTGGGGTGCAGGTGCTCCAAACCTTAATTTTCTACTTTTTTACAGAGGCTTGGGTGTGGAGAGCAAGCCAGAGCTGCAGCGGGTGCTCGAGCACCGACGGCGAAACCAGCTCATCAGACAGAAGAAGGAAGAGGAAGAGGCAAAGAAATTGCAGTCTCCTTTTGAAAAAGAGCTTCTAAAGAGGCACCAGAGGCTGGACCAGGTAGAACCGAGTTTTCGGTCATCCCCAGTACATCCTTCACTGCTGCCCCATGCAGCTGCAGCACCCTCCCCTCATCCTGACAGTGGGATTCACTTGGTTTGTACCACCTTTCCCAGGACCCCCATCATGCACCAATTGCCCCTGGGTCCCCTCTGGATCCCACACGATGTCCATGGGGCATGCTTTACAGTTCAAAGCACCCCAAATAATATGGGGGCTGTTGCAGAACCCACCACAGGGGTGCTCAGGACCCTAGGGTGCAACATGAGAGGCTGAAGACATACTGGAAGGTGCAAACCCTGCTGCAATCACACTCAAGCTGCTTTTGAGAGTGAAGGCTGGAATGGACTCTGGCCAAAAATATGCCTGGGGAGAGCAGTATTCAGCGTGGGCGCTTGTCAGCAGCAGAGCCTTGCCCCAGGTGCTCTCTGTGTCTGCCCTTTTACCCAAAACCACTGCAAGCAGGACGTTGCCATTGAAAAGAAAGTCATTCCCCATCCTACCTGCCAGCAGTTGCACTGCAAATGGATTAAACTAGTTTATTTAATGAGCTACAGGACGGGTCCCTTGCAATAATACCGGCCCAGCACTCTCAGACAAGAACAAGGCTATGAAATAAGGTGGGTTAAGGACAGATCCATAAAGACTTCACATATAAAAGTGGGGCAGTACCAAGACTTACTCACCATTAAATGACAGCCTAATGATGCTTGCAGGCCTCCTTTGCTGGGAAAGGTTCAAATCTCCTCCCTCCTCCATGCCAGGTCTGAAGTGAAGTGCTGCCCTGGTTGGCTGATGAAGATGTTTCTACCTGGAGGGGGGAAAAAAATATAAGAATAAATAGTGCTTCATTTGGCCAGCAAAAGAGACTCAGGGTGAACATGGCTCTGATGTAATGCTTTGGAAAACAGGAGCGCTGATGTGTACACTACACACTCAATTCAGCTTTGGGTAATAAGTAGACACCCAGCTATAATGAAGCCCTCTGTTTTAGTGTAGCTAACGCACTGTTCTCCTTTAGAACAGTGATAACCCTGACTCTTCTTCCTTACAGCTGGAGAAAGAGCAGGAGAAGCAGGAAGACCACGCACCAGAATTCATTAAAGTCAAGGAGAACCTGAGAAGAACATCGACGGTGACTGGGGACGAGAAAGCAGCATAGCTTCTGCCAGAACGAGCTAACCCACACACGCTGACAGCTCTGTACATGCTGGACATTCACAGCTGCACCACTGGGGCCGCTTGCGGTTATTAACACTTGCTCCAGTAGAAGGCTCAAAAAAGGTTTCCCCAGCCCAGGAAGGGATCACTGTGGGACAGGTACAGAATTCACTGAAGGAGTTCTCACATGAAGAGGTGCAGAAAGAAATTGTTGTTCCCCCCCCCCCGCAGACTGTGGGTGCATGCTAACCTCCAGCTAACTCGCGGTTAACCCTTGAGACACAGCAACTCTTGAAGCCAGGGAAGCCTGTGGAGGGATGGTTTGGGGGACTTCTGCTTCTTCCTGGGGACAGGCTCGCTAGGCATGGGGTGATGGGAGGGTGACTGCAGCTCTGGGGAATGTCTAGGAAACCCAGTGTGTAACTAAAAGGGACAATGTGCACGTTACTGAGGACAGCCCAGGTGACCAGAGTGGCTTTCCAGGGGGCACTGGTATCACACCAGTGTGTGAGCCAAGCCTGGCTGAGGCTTCATGTCCCAGCAGCTCCCCTGTGCTATTAGAAAAATCAACCTCCACGTGCCCATACCAAGGCAGCGCAGGCAGGTGCAACTGTTCTTCACGAGCACCTGTAAACTGTATCTCAAACCTGTCTGAAAACAGCTATCTAGGCAGCTCCATGGCTGGGCAGAAAATACGTTGGACTGTAACATGAGCACCCCAAGCAGGAGGCAAATGCTCTGTGCAGAAAGCAAAGGCTGGGTGTTTTCAGCACGGGCATCCATGGAAGCATGCAGTGACCAGGCAGCAGACCCCTGGGGATGTAGCAGACAGACAAACTGCTGCTTGTCCCTGGACTACTGAGCTTCAGACCCTCACCCAGCAGCTGAGCATGTGCTACTACAGGGACCCACAAAAATATCCTGTGGTAGGGAGGCGGAGATGTGGGAACATCACACTGATGTCAGGCTGCTGTCCTGGTCACCCTGCACACAGCTGGTATCTGTAGGCACCAGGGGCTACATGGCACAGAGGTACTGACACAAAACTATTTGTTGGTACTTCTCATCCCCTTTTCCAGAAGCCAGAGTTGTCTCGTTTCAGTTGCCACCTTGCAAAGCTAATGATCTTCTTGCTGGCACAGCACAGCAAGTGTGCATTTGCACCACATACAGACAGAGGCTACCACATTTATAGGACTCCCATGCCCTGAGGTGTCCACATCTAGAGCTAAAATTGCTCCTTCAGGAAGATCTTAGCTTCTTGCTCCTCACATAAGCCCTGACACAAAGCCTAAACAGAGTAACTGCCTTGGAGCAGTGGTTCTTGAATGGCAAGCTTCCGTGGACCTACTCAACTGGGAAGGTAATGCCTGGTTAAACAGTAACAGTTATCCACATATTCAGTGGATCCATACGTAAATGAAGGGAAACTGGGCATTTATCACATATTTATTAAAAAGTTCCTAATCTATTCCCCAGTCTCCCTGGTCCAGTGGGGTGGTTCATCTCAGAGGGCAGTTGCTCAACCTGGCAGCTTGAGTAAAACATCTGAATCGCTGCGTGTGTCAAGAGCAGTGGTAGAGGTACGGGGCTTCTGCGACAGGCTGGACTATAAAAGCCCTTAACCCCATTCCAGTCATAGAATCATAGAATCATAGAATGGTATGAGTTGGAAGGGACCCCAAGGATCATAGAGCTCCAACCCCCCTGCCACAGGCAGGGCCACCAACCTCAGGCCTGGATCTACACTAGGTTCCCCAGGGCCCCATCCAACCTGGCCTTGAACACCTCTAGGGACGGGACACCCACCACCTCTCTGGGCAGCCTGTTCCAGCCCCTCACCACTCTTTCTGTAAAAAACTTCCCCCTAATATCTAATCTAAACCTTCCCTCCTTTAGCTTTAATCCATTCCCCCTTGTCCTGTCATTGTCTATCCTTTTAAAAAATTGAATCCCCTCCTGCTTATAAGCTCCCTTCATGTACTGGAAGGCTGCAATGAGGTCCCCCCGCAGCCTTCTCTTCTCCAGACTGAACAAGCCCAGCTCCCTCAGCCTCTCTTCATAGGGGAGGTGCTCCAGCCCTCTAATCATCTTCATGGCCCTCCTCTGAACCCTCTCCAACAGTTCCACATCCTTCTTGTATTGGGGGCCCCAGATCTGGACACAGTACTCCAGCTGGGGCCTCACGAGGGCAGAGTAGAGAGGGACAATCACCTCCCAGTCCCTCAGCCCCAGCTCACCACACTGTCTCTGTGGCAGCTTTTGAGCCTCTCGCTCACCATGCTTACCCTAAACAAGATTTCATTTCAGAAATTCAGTGCATATGGTCACTATGGGTCAGACAAGATCTGAAAGGATCTGCTACGTCCTTTCCAACTGTGAAGCATTTCATACAGGTTATGATTAAAACCTTGAGGAACAAGAAGCATTTTTTCAGGGGGAAGAAAAGCCAAATTTCTCCAAGAAAAATAAAAGGCGTTGCTAAGGATGCTTGTACACAGCTGTAAAGCACACTGCATGATACTCTGTAGATAACATCTTCTAAATAATAAGCCAGAATTACTGTGCTGGGGTTTTGTAAAAGGTTATGGCACAGATTAAGTAACCTTGATCAAAGAGCTCAAAAAAAAATGTCATCAAATTAATTAGTAATTTTGCCACAGATGGAAATACACTCCAGGAGAGGCAATCTGTCGCTCCATATGCACCAGTGAAATCAGTGTTATCAGCTCACCCGGACTGGGACAGGGGCATTTCTGCAAGTCCTTGGGTGGGAGCCATCCGGTGAGGTCTGGGTAGGCTGAGCATTCAGATCAGCAAGGTGGAAAATATTTTCCTGCAGTCTTCTTGAGTATTATCTGGGGAAACAAGAAATAAATATCAAGGATATTTATCACTCCCTTGGACGTGCTGTTCTCCAAGCACAGAGAGGGGCTGCACGCCAATGTGGTCCGTGATTGCTAAGGGGCATCCGGATCATTTCCAGCAGGTGTCCAAAAGGGAAAGGGGGTGGCAGGTCAGACTGTCCTAACTCAGACTGAGCTAACAGAGCCACAGGAGACCCTTCCAGTGGTGGAGGGACAGCAGGAAGCCCTGACCTGGCTGCCCTCAGCACCTCCCAGGCTGTGAGCCGGGACCCAGCCACACACTGGCCCACCGACCCGGCACTGGGAGCTGCCATGGGGCCGGGACAGGCGGGAGCATCCCCACAGCACGCAGCAGGGCACATGGACCTTCATCCCCAGCAAGAGCTACAGGGTCCAGCCCTATGTGACAGCACGTGGGAAATGATGATTTTACCATTCAAGCATCAGCTTAAAAATCACAGCGTTTCCCAACACGGCTCTTCTCACCCCTGTGAACGGGTAACCAACTGCCTCCCTGGCTGGGCTCAGCCCGAGGGTCTGTACAGCCTTCACTGATGTTCTCGTGCTTCAGCAGCATGGAGGTGGCACCTGAAAAACATCAGTGTAGGCATCACCAGGAAGATTTTGAGGTATCTTTGTGTCTCTCTTTCTTTTAAACGAATTCCTCCCTATGACCCTATACCCCATTCCTGCATAAACATGGCATATCCCTAAGACACAGACTCTCAGAGTACTGATGGAAGATGATTTTTGCACTGTGTGCGTTGCCTCTGTGGTGTACAGTCGATATTCTGTGTTGGTGTTTGTACCTTTTTATAAAGGGACATGTTATGCAACTCTACTTAGTTAACTCACGCTGTTTAATGGGGACACTTCTGAAGAAATAAGCTGAACGAGTATTGTGTGTGTTGCTCTTTTCCACAAGGAACTGAAGAAGAGCCGAGGATACAAACAGGCAACAGCCAAATAAACTGATTGAACATAAAAGTCACTGAGGTCTGAGAGCAGCTCCTTTGCTAGCGCTATGTTAAATAACTCATCCACGAGCTTTTTCCATCATCTGCGCCCAATGCTGCAGCCACCTCTTATCCTCAGACTCCATTACATTTTCCTGAAAGTTTAAGGGCACAGAAATCGTGGAACCAGGCATTGTGCACTGAAACTTCCACATGTGAGGTTTCGAACTGGCTGCAGGTGCCCACCTGCCTGGCAGGGTGAGACCCACAAAGGCAAGGAAACACGCTGCCCTTGGATTTCTATTTAGAACTCAGATCTGAACTGAAAGGTTAGCCTCACACTAGCGAGCTCACTTCATTATTTTCAAACATCTTTAAAGTGTTTTAGCAGCAACTAAAGACCACAGAATAAATAGATAAAAAGAGAGGATGCTTCACACATGCAGACCACACAAACCATGTGTCCCCAAGAGCCAGGACTAGAACCGAATGCAGCAAAGCAGATGAAAAGGACTTTGCTGCCTCACTAGGGATACCCTTAACTGCAGGGATGCCAACTCCCAGCTCAGAACAAGGCTTTGGTGCTTGGATGCATTCCTCTGATACCAGCTATGCTGGGGTTGCCACACTGGGAGTTACATAGCATTTAGACCCACCTCACCCTGTGGCACTGATGTGGGCAGTCAGCTCATCCTCAGGGATAAGGGCTCATTGGCTAAACCTGTTCTTCAGGTCTGGTTTCCAAAAGGTCTTCCCACCTTGTTGCCAGTATAACAATAGTTTGCTTATTGTCCTACCATGGTGGGTCCTGTGCTCCATTTACTGGCAGAAACCACACAGAGGGAAACATCGTTGCTGGAAAGCCTGCCTGAATACGAGCCTGCATGCACATCAGGTTGCAAACAGGCTCAAGGATGGGCTTCTGCCAATCTGTCATCCCTCGCTCTTCCTTCAGGAGACCCAACCCCACTAGCTGAACAGCAAACAGCACTGGCATAGAAACCAAGGGACAGGCATGAATCTGCACCAGTGGAGGTTTAGGTTGGATGCTAGGAGGAGGTTCTTCACTGAGAGGGCGGTCAGGCACTGGAACAGGCTCCCCAGGAAGGCGGTCACAGCACCCAGCTTGGCTGAGTTCAAGAAGCATCCGAACGATGCACCCAGTCCCAGGCTCTGCCTTGGCTGGCCCTGCGTGGAGCCAGGAGTTGGACTTGATGATCCTTATGGGTCTCTTCCAGCCCAGGATTTATGAGTCTAAGGCTGAGAGATTCTGACTCCAGCAGAAGAAAACAGTGGAGCAACCAGAGAAAGCCCATGGATAACCTCAGAAAGATGCTACTGCTGCTGGCAATCCCGAGTCACCATAGGACATGATGCTATGCAGTACAGACTGGGATACCAAACAGCACGTCCCTAAGACACCTTGTTGCTCTGGGAGAGTGATGGAGCCATGCAGCACCTTTAATCTGCCAGACACATCCCTAACGTAACACCCACTGCCCATGCACACACTCGTTGCCAGCTGTTCTGATTTATTGTTGCTCCCCATGGTTGCTGGGCTTGCTTCATATAAGATCAAGTTTAAAATTATAGTTATGCAAAACTACATCTGATTTCCCATCCTTTGTGTAACTTTCCCTGGTAAAGGAATTCTACGGGTCTGGTGAATCCCACCCTTTTCACTCCCTTCCCAAAACCAAAAACAAACAAAGCGACTGAAAGAGTTGTCAGGGCCTGGAACAGGCTGCCCAGGGAGGTGGTTGAGTCACCTTCCCTGTGTTATAAATGGCAATGACAAATTGTTCACTCAGTCTAAATAGGATTTATTTGAGCAAGCAATAAGCAGGCAAAACAGCGCTGGGTGGCCGGGGAGTCTCCTGCTCCACCAACGGCACGCACCTCACTCCCCACCAGCGTCCCTTTTTATAGTTCAGGAGTCCCAGATGTACGTGGCACATTCTGGTATCTTTCTGCGGCTGCGTGTACTGTTGCTAGGGGGTTGTCCTAGTCTCTCTGGTGGTCGTAAAGATGAAGGCCGTAGTCTTCCTCAGGTTGAACTTTTCAACTCCTTCCCCTGGCACATGCGTAGTTGTGATTGTTCCAGATGGGCACAATTATCCTTGGGATGTTTCTTTCTTATCTATCCCAGGCACCACCTTCCTAGGGATGCTTCCTCCTTATCAGTCCTGGGTCCGCTTTAAATTATTCCAAGGACACTAATCACTCAGGACTAACTAGAGTTGTTCAAGTGAGACATTGTTTATGTGAGGTCACCTCTGACATAACCACTATGGCACTTCAAACTATCTTGTTAGTAAGCCCCCCCCTTAACCCTTTGTAAGCATCTTGTTAGTAAGTAAAAGTGTGTGCACAATAGTTCAATAGCTACAATCAAAACATCCAAACAATTAACAATTGGGGAACCTACCCCCCTTCACCCTTATCTGCCGGTTTGAGAACAAATTCCTTATGGATTTTTATTTATTACACCTGGATGGGGTCAAAAAAAGGGTAGATGAGGTACTTAGGGATATGATTTAGTTTAGGATGAGAATGGTTGGACTTGATGATCTTAAAGGTCTTTTCCAACCTTGTGATTCTGTGATTGTGTGACTTCCAGTGAGACAAGACAACTGGGCTCCTCTCCTGTCAGGACTGTACTCATATAGCTGGGGGGATTTGACTTGTCAGCCCCTGCCCACCAGACACCAGGACAGACTACAGCAGGGACAAAGTCAGGATGGCCAGAGATGAAGGCAGCACATGCGATGGAAGCAGCACTCACGCCATGGCAACCTCCCTCTGCCCCCAGCACAGCCCAGCCTGCCAGGCACACCTCGGGGCTCCTGCCTTGCACCCCAAACTGCAGGGAGGGCTGAGGACAGTGCCATAACCACGCTGGGAAAACCTTGAGCAAGTGAAATCCACAGGCTGTGAGTAGCGAGAGCCCGAGGGGTGCTATCCTCCATCCAGAGCACACTGCACACACACAGATAGAAGTGAAAATAAAAATACTGGGACAGAGACAGGGGCCCGCTTCGGTGGCAGAGCTGGAAGTGCAGCCTCCAACATGCAAGTAACCTGAAGTGAGATCAGAAAAATGACGTTGTTTGTTAAAGCGCAGAGGCTCCAGCCCTTCTGGCACTGGGAGCTGTGGGATTTTACGCCTGGCAGGCGCAGAGGCCGCTGTCGGCAGAGGTCGGCTGTGTCACGCCATCGCGCACACGCAGAAACACCCAGGGCCGAGTCGAGCTCCCATGGTCCCGGTGACAAGGTCCCTGTGGCGGGGACGCCGGGAGCACGGCCCAGGGAGGTAGGCAGGCAGCAGCCAGACGGCTCCCCAGAGGACGCCTGGGACGAGGTACGTGGGGCGGTTGTGTTTGCACGTAGCGGACAGACACACAGAGTTTTCTTACGGAAGAGGGAGCTGGCGGCTGAGCCATCCGGTGCTGCGGCGCTTCCTGAGACGGCTCAAGGGCAGGTCTGGATTACTCCGGAGCGCACTGCTAGGAGGCTTTTATCCCTTCCAAAACAGTAAGACACCCTGAAATACAGGGGCAAGTATCAGATAAACAAGACTGAAGACGTATCTGCAAGAGTTTCCGGAGTTGACGTTTCTTACAGTATTACAAACAGTTCGGAAAGTCAGGCAGCTTCAAGGGAAAAATCTGCTTTGCTTTAACACATACTATGCTTTTTTAAAAACTATTATCCTGCAACAACACGGAGATGGCAAGGTTAGGAGTTAATGTAAAGCCTAGCCCGGTGGGAAGCAGGATGGAGGCAGCAGGAGCAGAGCTGCCAGCGCCTGTGAGCACAGATTCAGGAGCACCCCAGCCAGCACCCGCGGGGTAGGGAGCAGCACCCAGCATGGGGGAAACGGGCCAGGGCCAGAAACTCCCTTAAACATTAACATTAATTAAACATTAATATCTGGATATTCCAGCAGTAACTTCACAAAAAATACTGGGGGGGCAGACTGGTGAAAGGAAAAGATTTTGCATTTAGAGCAGTATCAAAACCCTACATTTCGAGCCCTTAAAAGCACCCTGGATTTTCACTGACCTTATTGCACTGAGGATGAGACAGTGCCCAACATTCACGCAACCCCCGTTTGTTTGGTTTTTGTAAACTAACATGGAAACGTGCCACTTCATGTACAAAGTGCACTCCCACAGCAGCTGTGCAGAGTGCAGCGCCCTGCAATAGCTGCAGCAATGCCCCATGCCCCAGGCTGCCTGTGCAGGTACGTCTTGGCCAACCTACTGAAACCAACCGTTCCCCGCTGCGCCCAACACCTTTATCAGCCACCCACTGAAAGGGTGCCGGCACCTAACGAGCCCCATCCCTTCCCAGAGCAGCTCAGCCTCCAGGATGGCTCTGCTAGGGACGGGCAAGTACTCGCAGGGCTCGATCCTCGGCAGCGTGAATCCTGACCTCGCCAGCGAGAGGCAAACGGCCTCCTTCAGCGTGGAGAAGCTCACGGCCTGGCTGGATGGCGGCGCGGAGTGCACTCAGATACGGAGGGCGGTGGGTGAGTGAACCTTATGAGGTCGCTGGCTGCGGGCAGGTATGGAGCATGCCTATATCCCTGTTGCTTCTGCTCCTCCTTTGCGTGGTGGGTTAGTGCCCCCAGGTATTTGCTTATCACCCACCTCTTAAAAAAGTGGGTGCGTGGGGTTGGAGCCCCTGCTTGCGTAAATCAATACCACTCCTCCGCAGGCACTCCTGCTGACTGAAGCTTTTCCCCTTCCCTGCTCCTATCCCTTCCATCTCTGGGGAGATTGGTTAAACTGGAATATAAGGACTGAGGGTGATGCAGGTGGGCAACTCTGTGCGAGGGGGATGCGTGCAGGGGCCGGGGTGATGCACGCCCTGTGTGAACCACAGCCAGGGACCCTCTTCGGCATGTGGGGCTCATCCAGGTAGGGAATTCCTTGTGTGGGCTGGCTGGAGCAGGCTGAGCTGCTCCCACTTGCAATGGGTGTGGTGAAAAAAAATCACCATGTGCTAGAAGAGAGAGAATTTTTTTAAAAAAGCAAGCTCTTCTGTCTCTGCACCTGTCCCCATACGACACCCTTACCAAATAAAAAGGCCTCTGGGATCACATGCTTCACAGTGCAACTGAGTTCAGTCAAATCTTAACTGTGCTGGACTCAAAGGTTTCCAGGTGAAAAGGGAGCAGCAGGAGCATGCAGGCTGACACAGAGCAAACCCAAGAGTCGGTTTGCAATGCTGCAAAGGGACAGTAAAGTCCTGAGCCATGTGCTGGTGCCGACTGGGACACCAGCAGCTCTGGCTGTTAACCATCCCCTGGTTAACCCTGGGCAATACTGGGCTAAGCGTGGCTCTTGCAGCTGTCACCTCCGATGCCCAGCCGTGGGACAGTGCCATATCTGGCAGGTTCCCTATTCCCAGCTCACAGGCCCCTCTCCCAGGCCCCCTCACTTCTCCTCCTCCTTCCCCAAACACATCACTTCACAGAGTTAGGCAGTCAGGCTGAAGAGTCATGGCATTGGCACCCATGACCCTAGTCCTGCCCACACTGTCAGAGCGGGGCTCGAGGCATCACCTGCACCCCCAGCCCCCGAGAACCAACTGTTCTGCGTTGCTTTGCAGTGGATGCCATCGAAAGCGACCCCATATTTAGCAGAGAAAACCAGTACTTCCAGAGCCAGAATGAGCGGTACGAAGCAGCAGTCAGGAAGGCCGTTCATCTCCAGAAAAAGATGCATGAAATGGGATGGACCGAGGACGGGCCTGAATACAAGCACATTTACAGGTGATTTTTAAACGTACAACTAATCTCTCGTTCAGAGTTCTGTGTGCCAACAAGAATCAGCTTCAGCAAAGGCTGGGAAAGGCCAACAGCTGTCAGGGAAGGTTTGGATACAAATGTGCTAGTGGTTTCTACTCGAGCAGCACACTCAGTAAGAGGGAAAATGATGATAGAGGACAGGGAACCTCTCAAAGAGCAGCACCTGGGTACAGGGAGATAGATCAGAGCAGTGCACATCCCCAGCATTCCACTTCAGCAAGCCCCTTACTTGTGCTACAGCTCACATACCACCCCTTGGCTGTTTTTAAATGCATAACCAGGATTAAAAGGGGTGCTGTGTCTGCTAGGTTATTGATTTCCAGATAAACTAATTAAAAGTTACACTTTCTCTGTGTAGAAAACCCATGGCAGAGAGGAGGGGGACACCATCAAAAAAAGAAAACCTTAGTTTGTAGGTAAATGAAATATTTTTCGCAATCCTTTCCTTGATAAAAATCTCTTAACACTTTGCATGGGGTTAAGCTCCACATTTTTTTACTTCAATTGCTGGCCCCTCTTTCTTTCCCCCTTTACTAAATAAAAGCAGCAGTTCGCTGCTGCCCAGTGCACGCTGTTAGCTCAGGGCAGCGGGCTTACATGCCCAGTAAGAAGTGCACATTCAGAAGCATCATTCCAAAGGGCAATGCCTGCACCTCACACAGCACCGCTGCCCCACAAAGGCACTTTCCAGTATTTAATCATATGAAGGATTATAATTTTTTATGCTAAGCTCTTCGCCGCCTGCCGCGAGCAGGACTGATAAAAAGGGGAACTCTTCCATCAAGAGCTCTTGGGCCTGATCATTATATTCCCAGTAACAAGCAGCTCTCCTCCCTCAGAAGAAAAAAAAAAAGAAAAAAGAAGTCCCAGCGGATTTTAAAAACCCAGACAAAACTGCACAGCCTCCCCCAGCCAGGCTGGCTTTTATCAGGCCCCCTGATGCCGCGGGCTCCACAGGACCAGCGCTGCGCTGCCAGGGCTGCTGGATTAGGAGCAGAGCCTGGCAGGACACCTCTTTTCTTGTGAAAACACCAGGTGAGCGGCAAGCTCTTACTGTGAAACTCCCGGTGCCAGGCACGGTGAAGCACTCACGCACATTTGTAAGCCAGCTTTCTTTAAAAGGCCGTTAAAGGAACGTTATTTCTGGATGGGCTGCCAAGGGTTCATTAAGTCTCTTCTCCGTTAATCAAAGTAATTTCCCTTTAACGTCTTTGTTCATATTATCCTCCCCCCCACCGCTTCTGCAGCACGGCTGATTCTCTCACAGGGCCAGTATAAAAGAAAGGGCACAGTCATCTGTTAAAAATAAAAGGTATCTCTCTGGAATGAGATGCTCACTAGGGGCCTGCAGTAAAGCAACGCGCTAACAGCCACACAAAGCTACCAAGACCAGCGTGGCCACTTATTTTTAGGTGTACTTACGTCTGTGAGGTGATTCAACCATGTTCTGAGGAACCCCAGGAAGAGGGCCTGTATTCCTCCTACTTCCTTAGGGTTTCTTGCACACACACACAAACCCCCCAACCTTAAACGAAAGGAGTTTCTGATTTGAACCATGGCACTTACTGTACCCAAGTTTCCATACACAGCATCTGGAACAGTTGTTTTTAGGATGTCCACAGCCCTGGCAGCGCCAAAGGACCCGACCAGACAATAAATCAGATGTTACTGGTTATTTTTTCCACAAGAAAAAAAATAAAACTCAAGTCAGGCCAAATCTCCACGAACCCCGGTGTGGTTCACTGGCAGCAAACATCCAGGGAGCAGTACAGCAACAAACCCAACGCACCGAGGCATCTTCTCCAGAACAGGGAGGGGACAGTTCAGGAAATCCAGGTCTCAGATGCCTGCATACACAATTCAGCCCAGGCAGTGAATTGCCAGGATCTGGGGAGTTTTAGGGTAGGGTGATGGGGTTTTTAACTCAGCCTTAAAATGGGACTTAAGTCATGGCATAGGGAAAAAAAATCCTGCAAAGTAAAATAAAGATACAAAGGGCTCACAAGCTAGCAGAGCCACGGGAGCTTTGGAGCTGAGCTGTGTATTTAGCTCAGCATCTGCTACTCAGTTCTTCCAAGAGCAAGTGAAATAATGAGCAAACGACACTTGAGCAAACTGTGTTATGAAAGAAGGAACAAAGCCAGCCCAGAAAAGCACCTCTTCTGCAATACTGTGCTGATGCTGGACATTGGGTAAGGTAGAACAAGGCAGCAGGTAGTACTGTCTGGTGACTGCTGCAGCATCACTGCCTCATTCATCACATCCCTGGAACTTCATCCATGTAAAAATACCCCTTGTGCCTTCTCCGCAGGGCTGTATCAGGAGACGTCGCGTTGCTCCTTCACCGTGTCTTCATGAGGAGTATTTTAGTGCTGGGCTCTGACAAACAGAACGCCAAATGGATTCCTCTTGCCACCCAGTATCAGCTTGTTGGAAGTTATGCCCAGACAGAACTGGGGCACGGTAAGGCTGCAATGAAAACACAGCATTTCCACAGGACAAAAGGCTCTGGCCCACGTTCTCAGGGGAATTTGAGTTCCAGCTGCCCATGTGTCACTGCAGCAGGCGTGGCTGGGGGCAGAAAAGTCACCTGCATGTTAGGGGTTGACGTCCTCCGTGTTCCACTACAAGCTGGAGATGCATTGGCTTTGGCTCTGCCAACGTGGAAAAAATAACAAGGGTGAAAGCTCGCAGTTAGATACCAGGCCAATGCCATCGGTGGAGGGGATCAGCCAGGCAGTTTGCCCAAGCTGATGGCTGTCACCATGAAGCAGGCAGCTTGCCAGACTAACACGTGGCTCAAGAGATCTGTGCAGGCAACGGTGTAGGGTCATCATCCTGTGATTATCACCAAGAGGGTAATCCACAAAACCCTGGCAATACCCATACCAACCTCACAGGATACTCTGCACTCTCCATCCGTGTGATACACCAGGAGATTTTATCTTTTTTTTTTTTAAGGAACTTACCTTCAGGGTTTGGAAACAACAGCAGTCTTTGATACCACTACGCAGGAGTTTATACTGAACACACCAAAGGTCTCTGCCATGAAGTGGTGGCCTGGAGACAGTAAGTACCACAGACAGTATTTTGGGTTTCCTCATTTGCCTCCATCAGTTACTCAGTGTGCTCTGCTCAAGCTCTGTGCTTGAGGGCCCAAGCGCTAGCAGAGGGCTTCAGTAAGAGAAGCACACACGGAGAGGCAAGTAAGACGCCAAAGGGTTTTGTACAAGTTGAAAGGCCAGAACTGAGCCACCATCATCTATCAAAAGCCCTCGGCTGGCGGGGCTGGAGAACTTCGCTCAGAGAAACTCCTGCCTCTGCAGGAATCAATCTTCTCTTCTTTGTAATTAGTACTCAGACGACCAAAAACTGCAGGGAAGTCATCAGCATAAAGGATTCAAGTGTGAATTTCCCGGCTCCCTTCAGGAAGGTCTTTCACAGAAAATAGCTGGAGTTACTCTCCCAGCCACTTCCCACTCCCTCAGCATTGCATGAACTTTAACTACTTACTTAGAACTGTTCATCCAAGCCTGACAGGCAGCAACAGAGGCGGAAGGATGACAACTTCTGAGAGCCAAGAGCAGGCTTAGAGCAGAGATTTAGGCAATCTCCAGCTTCCAGCAGCTCTGGATAATACCTACGCTGACCCATGTTAGTGAGACCTAACACACACTTAGCACTGAGCGCTGGTAACTGTGGAAATGTTTGTGCTGTACCTCATCTTAAGGGAATGGGGCTGTTTTTCTTCTCACAGTGGGCAGGTCAGCGACCCACACGATGGTCTTTGCTCAGCTGTACATCCACGGGAAGTGCTACGGTGTGCATCCCTTCATTGTGCAGATACGCAGCCTTCAGGACCATTCACTCTGCCCAGGTAAATGACTCCAGACAGCACAGTACGCAGGCAGATGCTCTGCCCATTTTGCCATTAAAGGTTATCTAAAGCATTGGGCCCAGGGATAGCGAGCATCAAGGCAGACACCCAAGGCACAGCCATCATTAACCCCAACCTTTCCACTTGAAGGAGAACTTACTGCATCCTAAGCCCCCTTCTTAACCAGAAGCCTGGCCTGCTCTGCCCACTTCTACATTAACACCTCCATTCTGAGCCCAGCCAGCACCAGTAACAGACTGATTGCAGAAAAGTCAGGAGGCATTGAAATGCCTGTTCATCCCTCAGGCAAGACCACCCATGCTGGGGAAGAAGCAGAGCTCAAAGTGCCCTTCTTTAAGATCCCCATCCTGCTGCAAAATGGGGAGGAAAAATGTTAAATGGAAGTAAGCAGGCCATGTTTTCTCCCACTACAGGCATAATTGCAGGAGACATTGGTCCCAAAATGAGTTTTGAGCATGCTGACAATGGCTTCCTCATGCTGCAGAACGTGCGTGTCCCCAGGGAGAACATGCTGAACAAGTTTTGTGAGGTACGTATGGACTCACGTCACATCACAGACACGCCACCCGACTCTCACTGCACAGCCAGAGAGATGACAGGGACGTGCTTAAATTTAGGACAGAAATCTTCCCTTGAGGTCTCCCTGAACCTCTGCAGTTTTATCACAGGGAGAAGTTACCTGAATCCCAGATGTAACTGTGTCAGGAATTCCATGTTCAGAGGTTGGGGCTCACAGGGCAGCCAGAAGCTGTAGGAGTTCGTCTCTTCAAATGGATGTGTTTCATCCATCACACATAAAAATATTTCAGCTTGCATTCAATTAAGGATTTCAATGTCCATTTTAGTCTGCACAGAGAGATTACACAGCCATCCTAGTACTGAAGAAGGTGGCGTCTAACATCCTCTCTCTCCCCTAGGTTCAGCCAGACGGCACCTACACGAGGCGGGGGTCACAGCAGATTAATTACCTCACCATGACCACAGTGCGCATTTCCCTCATTTCAGACGAGGTGCTGGTACCTCTCATGAAAGCCTGCACCATCGCCATCCGATACTCTGTGGTTCGCCGGCAGTCCAAGCTAAAGCCTGGGTAACACCACGCAAATCCACAGCGGTGGGAAGGGGATCATCTTCCCCCCCACACACACCAGTCTGTAGTTCTACATTCCATCTTATCTCACAGCACATCACTGGTTTATTTCCTGGCCCAGAGAGGGTATTACAAACATGCTTCCCCGTTATTTACATTAACAAGCATCAGTCAAAGTACAAGAGAATGTTTACAGTTCTTTCTGAGATAAGTTTCAGAGTTTGAGCAGCTCAGAGGTTCACTCAACTTAATTTTCTTACATCTGGGCTTCCCGTGTAACCCCGTAACTCAGCAGAACCCAGGCAAAGCAGAGGAGTTGCTGAATTCTTACTTCATAGCATCCTACTCGTGGGAGCAACATTAATGTAGCTCCCAACATCCACAGTTCTGCTATCCACACTGAATGCTGTTAGCCTAGTAAGAGCCCTGTAATGTTTAGACAGACACTCTCATTTGGGTTTCAAACATTTCCACTTAAATCTCCTTTCAAAGCAAGACGATCCTAAGGAGAACGGGGCTTGGTTCAAACACAACCCAAACCACAAGAGCACAGCATGCTGAGCTACTCTAATAACCACTTCCAGTGTTTGAAGTCCTCACAGTACAGAAGCAGTGAGGAACAGCTAAAAAAAGCCCAGAAAGCTTAAAATAATTTTGACTCAAATAGTGCCAGAGAAACCTATCGACACCCAGGGCCACAAAGATCCAGTTTGAAACACAAATTTTTTCAGGGTTCGGTGCCACCACCCTGCCTACGCCACCTACTGACTTGCTGTCCTTGAAGGCTCCATCCTCATCCCCTCCCACAGTCCCCGTCCCTGTCTGTACCGACTGATCACACAGAGACTCTCCCACTCTGTTAGGCTGGTTCACTGACACTACAGAAAAGTCTTTTCTCCGAGTCAGGCTTGTTTCTCTTAACAGCTTAGCAAGCTGGGCAGGTTTGCTGTTGCCACATCAGCTCCTCTCTGTCCACATACCGATCCCTGGCAATGAAAAGTGCCGGTTTTCATTAGGCAATGGGTAAATAACAGTAGCTATGGCTGTGTCTGCACTTTCCCTACTTCATCAACTTTCTTCCAACAGGGAAGAAGAAGCGAAAATCCTCGACTACCAGACCCAGCAAGAGAAATTGCTGCCCCAGCTGGCAGCAGCCTATGCCTTTCATTCCATCAACGACTACCTGCAGAAGCTCTTAGAAAAGGGCTGCAGCGAGATCCAGGAGAAGAACTTAGACATGCTGCCAGAGGTAAGCCACAGCAGATGCCCTCGTACAGCTGGCTTGCCTTTCTCATCTCTGAGTACCAAAATATTTCAGCAACCTGGACAAGCATTCCTCTCACTGCTAGATAACTGGAGAAAGAGGAAGCACCAAGAGATCAAATGGCTTGTCCTAGGTTTGCTTTACTGCCCCAAATTTTCAGCTTTGGGGACTACTGCAGAGTGTAAAGTCCTCAAAAAGCAGGGACATTTATAAAAACCCTGCTCCAAGTAGCTGGTGGCACAAAGTGTTATTTCACAACTGCACCTACAAACACAAATGCTGATATCCACTCCTGAGCCAAAACCAAAAATGTGACTTTTTTGACAGACCATAAGATTTTGCAATGAACACACACTCTGGACAAGGGCAGCCAAGGCCACTGGTGGTTGAAAGAAACTCAAAACTGCACAAACTGACCACAACGCATGGTCACACGAGTCCATGACCCTAAACTCATGCCCAGCAGAAACTGAAGGCCAGGTTCAGGGAGCTGGGTGCTGCACCAGCACGCAAAAGAGGATCTGGCAGGGAGGGATTTCATGGCCAGAAATTGCACAAAGCAAGAAAAGAAAACTTATCTGAGAGCTGCTTTAGATCATTTTCTCCATTAACTCTTTTTCTCTTCTTTTTTTTCCTTAAAACAGCTCCATGCCCTTTCCTCGGGCTTTAAAGCCATTATTACTCAGTACTCCACTTCAGCAGTGGAGATCTGCCTGCGGGCCTGCGGGGGACACGGTTACTCCTTGCTGAGTGGACTTCCTTCCTTGTACACAAAAATAATGGCCTCTTGTATTTATGAGGGGGAAAACACCATTTTGCTCCTGCAAACCGCCAGGTAACCATTCAGATTTGTTAATCTGAAAAGCCTGCCCTCTTGTTTATTCAGCCTCTACCATTTCTTCCCCAAAACCAGTAAAACCAGCTACTCCTTTCTCCCAGCACCTTCTAAAAATACAACTCAGGACATAAACTACTCATGTCTTGTGTCTAACAGGCATGGAGGTGCGTGGGAATCAATTTTCTCTTCTATTTTTGGTTTGGGGGTATACGCAGGTGCTGTTCTGCATAACCTCATTTTCCTCTTTGCCCAGTAGCACAGCAGCAGCGCTGCTCTTCAAGCTTTGTGGCTTGTTTTTTGAAGCAGCCTATGTAAAGCAATGTTGGTAAAGTGAGGTCAATTCAGAGAAGGCAAAGTTGTTGGATTCTGAAAGCAGCTGAGATGTGTTCCAAGAACAGCCCTTTCCTCGGAGCACACAGGCTGGTGACTACCTGGAGTAGATGAAACAGAGAAAGAAACCACGCTGCTTGAACTTTGGGTAATGTGTGGTTTTACTAGGAGGAGAAAACCAGCACACTTCCCAGGGACAGGGCTGCTGCCACATAGCTCTGCGCTTGCACGCACAGACTTCTGCACTCATGACTGCCTCTTCTTCCAAGATTAATCACAAGGTCAAGAGAAATGCTGTAACATTTTACTTCCAGACCTGGTCAGTCTAGGTTAGGTCATACCAGAGGTGACAAAACCAGTATGGGAGTGGAGAATCCTCCTTGGATGCATGTTTAGCTCCAAGAAAGGGTGTCTCACATTTGTTAACATAAGGTGACCGTGCATTAGGAACACAGAGGGTAAGACCAAACCACCATTAGACTCAGGCTGCGAAGTTGATAATGTATCTAATCACCACGCTGCTGAGATTGCTAATAGCCACAGTGAGTTTCTTCCTAAAATCTCATCACTACAGATTGCTGTAGCATTAAATATGGTGGACAGGCTACCCCCAAGACTCCTCACAGA
Organism: Porphyrio hochstetteri; assembly: GCA_020800305.1. NCBI lineage: Eukaryota > Metazoa > Chordata > Aves > Gruiformes > Rallidae > Porphyrio > Porphyrio hochstetteri. The sequence continues at coordinate 8,503,406 of CM036916.1, read as the reverse complement.
TCAGGTTATTGTGAATAACATGCAAAACAAAAGGCTGTTACTTGTTCAAGTCCATTCCAGACCACCAGTGGATGGGTCACACCTCACTGCTCCTCACCTGAGCCCATTTTACTTTTTGCACAACCATTTGCTGCATGTGGATCACCACCACAGCCTGCTCTGACCATTACCCTCTTCCCAGGTTCCTGATTAAGTGCTTCATGGCAGCCAGGGCTGGCCAGCCCGTTCCACCATCTGTCACTTATCTGGCTGCAGAGAAACTGGGGAAGTGTCCAGCCAGGAACAAGTTGGATTTTCTCCGTCCAGATATTTACACTGAGGCCTATCAACACACAGCAATCAGGTCAGTACGGAGGATGGGAGACAAGGTTTCTCTCTTTGACATCAGAAATGTGCTAAGAGCTCAGCTTCTGCCTTGCTTTAAAGGGAGGTAAAATAACATAAGTTACACAAGAATTGTCACCATCTGCTCCTGAAAGAGAAAGGGAAGACTCATACAGGCTTAACAGCCATGTCAGATGTTCAGTATGAAGCTTTCATATTCAGAACAGCAGAAGTGTTTAAGCCAAGCCGCGTGCTACCTAGCAGCTATATTCCATACAGCTGATTCTATACCAAGCTGATGCTGCTATTGAAGCAAGTCCCAGAGCACTAAGCTGCTATCCAGTAAAACCTTTCGGCTACCGGACCCTGTGCAGCTCTATACAGAATGCTAAAGGTTCACACACCTGAGAAACCCAGGTTTGCTTTCAATTAACACCACAGCAAGCACAGCCCATAGTCACATACAGGCGGTATATACGTTCTGTCCGTAGCCTTCCAACTATACATTCATCTACTCAACACAAATAAAAATGGTATCACGAGCGCTCTTGTTAGTATAATGAGCATATTTATGGCCTATATAGGTGTCAACTCTGAAAATCAGATAAACAGACACACAACCCTGCTGTCACCCCGATCGGTGTGAAACCAGAGCCATTCTTCTACAGCTTTGGTGTCGGTGGGAGCAGGATTGGGATGCCTGCGTAGACAAGCAGAAACATGATGTAATGTCAGTCGACTATTACTATCGCTTTCTTTCATTTGCAAACTCCTTACATACACACATACCTCCCAAGAAAAACTCAGCAGACCCACAGTAAACTACCCTGGGAGCTAAGAAGGCAGAAATTCCATCAGTACCAGGGTGCTCTGGCTGCTTCTCCCAATTTGTACTTCAATTTCACATCATCCAGGTTTGCTCATCCTGAGCGTAGATAAATTCAAATGTCAGAAGTGCCACTTTGCCATACGATCACACACGAGCCCGAATACGAACCAAGCACATATGGGCTGTTACATTCATGTACAATATGCTTTTCCCATTTTCCAGACTCATAAGCAGCACAGCAGCTAAACTGCAGGACCTGATGCAGTCAGGAGTCAAAAAGCACGATGCGTGGAACCAGTGCACAGTGCAGCTGGTGCAGGCTGCGAAGGTTGGTGAGATCTATCTGCTGCTTTGATGTTTGTCTTTGTGATAAAATATGCAACAGACACGGCACGATTAGCCTAAAGTCTTAGTGCTCTTAACGGTTTGCTGTTAGTATCCAGGGCACCACTGGGGTAGAAAAACTATAGTAAGAAGCAATTCCTGATGTGAAGAATTTGTCATCTGAATAGGGCAGGCAGAAAAAGACTAGAGGGACTAGAAATGGAGAAACACAAACATTCATGGTTACGCTGCCACTACCAGCAGAATCAGACCTCCCATCTCCTGCAACTAGAACTCACCATCTCCATGCTTACTTTTTTGGTAAGAATCCAGTGTTTCTGGCTCTCAGATGTTAAGCCTTCCCAAAACCACCCGACTGAAAGCTGGTGGAGTCACAGCAAGGGTGAAACATACCTGGTATTTCTTACATCTGCCGCTCCCACAAGGAAAGATAACTGGAGGGAAAAGCAGTGATAAGTGCAACGTTAATTACTGCTGAAAGTAAAATCAAATCAGCAAAGTCAAATTAGTAAGAGACACAAAACCAACTCCCAGTTCATACGGATTAGGCAACCGACATGCCTTCAGCTGAAACAGGATTAAGACAGCAGCAGTCATTCCCCAAAACAGGAATTAGTACAAAGCCAGGCAGAAAAGAAAGTAAGAGGGGAGAAAAGCCCTAAATGTAAATGAAAACAAACCCCTGTGATACCTCAGCATCTCCAAAAAACAAAGTTTTTTTTTAATATGTAATTAAATGCAATTCCTTTACAATTACAGAGAAGGCCCTCCTTCCTTTCTTCCTTCCATCCTCAACTGAGGGCAGGAAGACTTTGAAACAGAGCCACAGCTTATTTTAACTTCATTTGATTTTTAATGGAAAACATCTTGCTGTGACCTACACCTCAGAGAGCCACCCCCAAACCGACATGGATTTAGCAAGCAGCCCCTGACAGGGAAAGAGGAACGCTGCACACAACTAACTGTGGCGATACCATCTGGGTGATTTCATAGTAGGGAACAGCCCCCTTGTAGTCAGTCAGTTAGTCCCTGATGAGTCAAACGCTTTCTCAGCGACAGCCGAGATCCTTTCAAACCCATGGGAAGCACTGACCCGCTCATACTGGTAAGCAGCCTTATGATCCCTCAGAGCCAGAACTCCCTGTGTAAGGGAACAGGGACTTAGATCTCAGCAGCAGCATTTTTTTGTGGTCCCCAGGCTGCTGTGTATCACCCCCTGCTTTCAATTACACGGACTCCCTGCAACGTTGTTAGCTTGAAAAAGAGCAGAAAAACTGTGTAATTGCCTCAAAAATGCAGCAGAGCCCCTATAAACAGGGACTTTTTTTTAGTTACTTTCCTAATAATGTTTACATGTAAATATATTTTCAGTGGAATGAAGCTGAAGCAAAGCGTTCCTATTCAGAGATTGCCTTTAAGAAAGGCCCTGACCCACACTCCCCACACACAGACCTGAACGAGCTGTTCCGTCCTGCACCCCTCAAATGGGTGGCCAAGGTCTCTGGACTGAAGAGCAGGGAAGGCAACATGTCAGAGGAGCTGGAATCCAGCTCTCCCTGACAGGTGAGGAGGAGAACCTAGACACGGGATTAGTCATAAATAAACCGTTTCTGAAGAGCTTAACATATGCAGAGGGCTGGCTGTGGAGTCTCCTTCTCTGGAGAGACTCAAGAGCCACCTGGATGCATACCTATGTGATCTGTCCTAAGGAACCTGCTTTGGCAGGGGGTTGGACCCGATGATCTCTCATTCTGTGAATCTGTGATTGTTGGTGACAGTTGTGCTGCCAGATTCTTCCAAAAACAGGATCTGGGCCACCCCAAAACTTCTTAGATACTTCAGGGAAAGGAAGTCACCCAAACCGCTTGAATTTCCCATATAACTTGAAAATCTTGATAGCCTGCTGCCTTCTTGGGGCATTTCTGTATTTACTTCTTACTCCACACCTTCCCTGGAGACTCACCCAGACAAGTGGCACAGCAGCTATGTGAGTGGACACCTGCCAGCTCTCCCCTGAGCGGCTCAGACACTGTACAGACTCCACACGGGTTAATTGCCTGAGTAGGCACCCAGGTTCTCAGGCAGGTTCTGCAGTCCACACCAGCCTCCACACTGCTTGGCTGTGCCAGCAGGAAGAGCTGCAGGGCAGGTGTGCCATGCTTACACCCACAGCTGGGAGGAGAAACGATACGACAGGGGAGTGAACCCACACAGATACAGACACCACCAACCACCCACAGTAATGTCAGCACAACCAGTCACCCCCGCGAACAGGCGGAGTCAGCCTGCTTCGTTTGCTCTGGAGCCCAGCTAACATTGCTGTAACTTGGCAGTTCCACACTCTGCTGGTGTCTGAGCCAGAAACCATCAGTTTACTCTTAAAGCCACAAAAGCAAGAAGTGAGTTTGGTCATTGTTCTACGACAGCAGATGTTTTCAGAGCTGAAGCCCTGTAGACACTGAGCCCAACATACCATGAGCCCAAGGTCTTCAAGAAGAGTTGATGTGTAACCACGATTCACTTGCTAGGGATTAACCAAAACACGTTCCAAAGTGTTGCCATCACACAAACTCTTTGGGGTATTCATCAGAAACAGAGGAAGTACTACCTTGATTTCTGAGGCAGTTTTCTAATCTACAAATCCTCACTGCTGACTGTTCAAGCCCCCAATTCTCTCCTCTACTGTTGGTGTAGGACATGAATGCAAAAGGCCTGCTCAGCCAGCAAACAAAGAATACAGACTGGAGCAGTGCCAGGGAAATGAAAAGGTTTTATATTCTTTGCAAGAATGTTTGAGTCACTTGGCCTACTAAAAGTGTTTGAGGTGCATTCACTGTTGATTGCATTTGTTTTCCAGGCTCACTGCCACTACATCACTGTGAAGAACTTCACAGAAACTGTGGAAAAACTAGAGCCCAAGGCTGGCATCCAGAAGATTATGAAACATCTTTGTGACCTCTTTGCACTACACGGGATCTTCTCGAATGCAGGAGTCTTCTTGCATGACGGATACTTATCTGGAGCTCAAATGGACATGGTCACAGCATCGTACCTGGACCTCCTGCCTGTCATTCGGTGAGCTGCTCGTGCACAAGGAGATACCCAGCTATTGGGCTTGTCCCTGTGACAGATACAAAACGGCGCTGCTGTACCTATGGCAACATCTCCAAAGTCAATTCACCTCACTCGGTTTCTATTTTCATTGCCTGGCAGCACTAGAAATTGATTGAAGCATCTACACGGAGCTTGTTTTCACAGCAAAACAGACCTAAGTGTCCAGCTCCTCGGTGATCTCTAAATTAAGGTTTTGTAACACGAAATCTTAAATTGTAAATCAAAATTTCCCATTTGCAGTAGAGCAAAAGGAAGGAAAACGTAGCCAGAGCAGCACTGGCAGGAGGCAGCCACAGCAACTGATCACACACTGCAAGATCTGCTCGAGCCACAGCTAAGGCAGCCTACTCTGTTGCCATGGCTGAGTTGCAAGTGGTACCCAAACAATCCTGCCTACAGCTAGTTCAGATGCATCTGCTCAGTGTCACTTATTACTAACTACACAACTTCTGAGATACACTAAGTTTGTAACCTACTGCAACACTCACTAAGGTTTGAGGGTTTTTTTTACAAAGGGTTCATCTATACCTACTCAGTGTTGTTGGTGCAGAGAGGCAAGTTACTACTGTGTGTAAAATTCTACTGAAGTCACCTAGAGAGAAACAAGAGTACACCATAAGCACAAGCTGAACAGGACTGAGCCGAACAGCAAGAATTTTCAGAGCTGAGCACAGAATTCAGGTTAAACAATAAGCTTAACATAAGGGTTTCAAAAAGCCTAACATAACAGGTTGGCGTCTCTGGAACTCATTGCAACTTCTCTGGGTTTAACACCCACTCCATTCTCTAGATGTGGGTTACCTGGGTAATTAAAGTCAGTTATTTACAATTAGGAGAAAGGAAGCCAACACCTCCCAGTCTGTAACAAACCTTCCAGCCTTTTCCAAACCCCCAAACCGCCCTTCCCCAAAAGGAACTGGTAGATGCAGATGACAACATTTGAGCAAACCATTCTGCATCCCCATACCTGTGTTGTGGGGCACAGATGGCACGACTCGCTATACCCAGCACAATGGGAGGAGGAGGAAGAAAAAGAAACCTTTTTGTTGTTGTTCTGACAGACACAAAGAGAATGGAAGACCTTGACATCCCATGATGAGCTAACAGAAATACTTAGAGGTAGATGAGGGTTGGAGATCAGCAAAGCACTTCAACCTAGCAGCAACCTTGTTCCATTCTGTAAGAAAAACAAAACAGAATATGTGAACCCTAAAAACAAAAGCAGTTCACTGAGAAAACATCTGACATGAGATTGAGCCCTTGGTTAGGGAATTACAGACCAACCCCAGGTGATGACAAGAGCCTGCAAATACCCATTCAACACTGGATACTGCTCAGGGCATTGGTAGAACGTGCCTCAAAGGAACCAAAACAAGCAGGACCTTTCCCACAGCGTGGGCAGGGGGAAAAACTGGTACAAACAGTTTAGACTGAGGAACTGGACAACTGACCTTCAAGTTTACCTTTGATTTATTTTCCTGCCTTACAAAGCAATACCTACTTCAGTAATATCAGTGTCATTCATCTGCTCCTTAGGAAAGATGCTGTTCCTCTGGTGGACGCTTTTGACTTCACAGATAAGAGCCTGAACTCTGCGCTGGGCAGTTACGACGGGCAGGTCTACCAGCGGCTGTACGAGTGGGCTCAGAAGTCACCGACCAACAAGCAGGTATGGGCATGGGTTACAGCCAGGCAGGAACTATATGCTTTTAATAAAAGCAGTACAGATAAAAGATTAAAAGGAAGTGTTAAAAGAGCCTTTAATTCTTAGTATCTCAGTCTGAACAATGACCTGGGATGCTCCAATTATATCCCCTATAGTCTTTGCTCACACATTTAACCTAACGACGAATGACAGCCTGCTGGGTACTGGGGTTGCACCAGGAAGCTGGACTGTCACATGCCACCAATGTGGTTTTGGTGCCATTGTACAAAAGAAACCAAAAGTCTGTTTACATAGCTCACTTAGGATGGAACAACACTAGATGGCTGTGAGAGCCACTGACTGCAGGGTATTTTCCATCCACTGCTACTTGTACTCGGGCAATACTTTATACTCTTTCTGTTTAAACATATTATTAAATGTTGAACAAGGCAATTTCATCCTTCGTGGGTTTTAGCACTTTACTTTCACTTCTTAATTCATCCATATTGTGGAGTAATGTGAAATTCTGCACAATGTAAATAGCTATTGCTCTGTTTGGAAACTCATTTTGCCTTAAGTGAGATTTTTACTGTGGCAATCAGCAACCCTTTGAAATTCTGCAGCTGAACATAAAATTTGCCTTCAGCAAACATTCAAGTTCAAGCATATTTTTTGAAGTTAAACAGTATGCTGTCCCATTTGGGATGAGTATTGTGTACTGGTTATGAAGGACAGCACACACTATAGGGAGAGAGATCTTGCACACAGCTGAAGTAGCTGGCCAGTATGTTTTTGTACAAGAGTCTAGCTTCCACATTTCAGAGGTCATTCTTGAAAAGAATTATAGCCTTTTCCTTCTTAATTACAATTGATTCCCCTCCATCTTCTGTTCCTGAACAGATAAGCCCAGCCTATGAGAGGTATTTGAAGCCACTTCTTCACAACACACTATCGAAATTATGAAGACTGTGATCCAAGCAACAGCAGCGCGCTTCCTCCTGTTCTTTGTGTGGCAGTACATTTATGAAACCTCAGTAATGACTAATCAGAATTAATAATCAGTTGCTTACTTGAAGCAGCAAGTGTGACAGAAGATCGTTAACCAGCCATTTGCATTTCTTCAGCCAAACAACGCTGAGTGGTGCCCACTGCTATGAGGCGATCTATCAGAAATACTCCAGGGTTTTCTGGTTTCTAACTTGAAGTATCCTGACAGCATCAATCTATGCCAGCTGGCTTTCTTACTCTATTTCTAAATCCACTGGATGATTAAGTGAAAAGACAGTTTAAAAAAAACTATTAGAACCAGATTCTGAGCTCCCCCCTCAGCGTGTTGTAACTGTACAGTGCCTTCCAAAAAAACCCCAACAACAAACACACAACCACCCAAACAACTCACTGAAGCACCCAAGGGAGGAGAAATTATGGTCCTTAGTTTCTAGGAACAACTTGTTCTCTTAGATCAAGAAGTATATGAGACAGGACATCTGTCTGGACAATTAAAACACTTGCCCAGCAGTGGAGTATTCCTGGCTAATGAAGATTCAAAGCTGATGCCAACTCCAGTCTGCAGAATTTACTTTCCCATTAACAGAACTGCTCATACTGTCTTCCTATAAATCTTGGGCTCCAATAAAGTGTATTATTTGGAATACTGCTTCTCTAATTATTATACTTCATAATTATGGAAAGGGCAGGCGGATCCAGGCTAGTCTTTAATTTGCTAGCAAATGAAGTGTTGCAAAGAACATCTTTTGATTATAATTCAATGCCAGTTAACACAGATATTTCTTACCACACGTTACGGGAAAGAAACAACCGCTTTTCCTGAGCTCCATCAGCTCAGCTTGTCTTCCCCCTCATTGGAAGAGCAAAGCTCTTACTGCCTCAATTACAAAAGTCAAAACCCCTACAATGGATGAAGGGGGGAGACAAAATATGGCAAACACACCCCTGACACAGGCCTTCTGAGCGAGGGGTGGGGATGGAAAGTTCCCATCTCAAGAATGCCATAGAAATCCAGACCCCCTCTTACATCCCCAAAGAGCAGTGGCAGGCACAGCCCAAAGAGCAAAGCCGTGTGGTAAGGGACACCTGAACAAGAACTTCACGGGATCAAAACAGGGATCAACCCTCTTACTCCCAAAAGCATTCAAGTTACACCATAACCAGAAATTCTATTAGTAACTATGAAAAGTGCCCACAATAAGCAGAAACAGCTAATCAAACCTGGGTAAAACCACAGGACTCGAGTGCTGCGACTCAAACATCATTCAAAACAGCACTCCACAGATAAAATTATTTCTCTAGTGACTATATATATATATATATCTTACTGATAAACCAGACTTAACTGCTACAAGTATTTAGACTCTGCGTATCCCTTTAGCCAGTACAAATACATGCCATCCTTCCATTAGTCGTAATGCAGTTTTCAAAACACAAGCTGCTTCTATGATAAGGATGGCTGAATCAAGTGGTTATGACAAAAAGGAATGAAGTACATCAGCAGTGGAGGAGAATGGAGCCCTACCAAAGCATCTGAACTACTCTGCAGGATGGAAAAGCAGGTTTTGGGTGGGTTTGGGTTTTTAACTTTTAGAATTCTAGAAGACAAACAGAAAAAAAAAAAACCCAGAATAATATTTGGTATTTCACATTTTTATTAGCTTCTTGCTGACAGGCATTACACTTGGGAATAATATTGCACCAGGCATTAAAAATATGAATTCTACCACAGGGACATTTTGCCTTTAGAATCCAATATAAATATTTCTAATCATATTTCCATGGCTACAGATAATATTTGGTTGCTTGATTTATATGCATAGAAAGAAACAGTTGTCATAACTGTAAGAAAGTGTACTTATCAAGTACTTTTAAAGGGTGGGATTTGTTTTCCTAGAATATTACAATACTGTTTATTGATTTAGAAACTAAATTAGTCTACATGATAGCAGCTTTTCCCCAACTGCATCTGAAATTCTGTTTGTTTCTTGCTCCCAGTATCATAGCATTAGATGGATTAGAAACCATTTAGACAGAGGTAATTTTAGCACTTTAAGTCGTGTCAGAGAATTGTGTTAATGACACAAAACACCCTATTGTACTAATTCTTGGACTCCCTCTTTCAAACAAAAAGGTGTCTTGACTGAACAGGCACATGCATGTTTTTTGTGAACAGGACAAAAGGACAGAGCTGCTAGAGAACGAAACTCCTCCAGTCCTTACTGATCAACAATAAATAGTCGTATAAAAAAAAAAAGAAACAGCCCACATTGTTGCTTTAGTCAAAATCCAGACTCTCTCAGGTTTACTGTCCAATTAAGTTGCTAATCACTGAAGCGGCTCCTGTGGAGTCAGAATCAGTCATCTGTTTTCCGTGCCAGTCTACAGAAAGTCCAGTTATGCTCCACTGTGTTTTCATTGGCACGCTCGCTCATGTGATGAACTCTGGTGTTCCTGATCGTGAAGCCTTGCTTTGTGATGTACTCCATCAGATGGACTCGGAGCGACACTTCCTGGTGGTAATCGCACGGCCCGAAGGTGAAGGAAACCTGGCAGTCCCTGGTGTCCATCATATGCTTATTCCACTTGGTGAAGTGGTTTGAAATGCCTTCCAGTAACGAATGGACTTTCGTCGTGATAGTGAGCTGCGTGATGATTACAGCCACCGGGTTGGAGTACTTGGAAAGCTTCCGGGTGCTGGACAGCTCCACCACCTCCTCAAAGGTATCCACAGGATACAGAGGCTTGGGGTCATTAAGACACTGAATCAGCGGTTCAATCTGATAGAAGTCCGCTTCCTTCCGAAGGAGGTCGAACTCCTTGAAGTCCAGTGGCAAAGTGAGCTCTGAGGTCCTTAAAAAGTTAAGAACATAACGGAAAAGTGGTCCATCTCTGTCAATAAAGTAATTGCCCTGAGAGTCCCTGGCAGTGGGGAAGTCTCCCCTGAACATGGCCCCAAGCATTGAGTCAGGATATCTCGTTAGAGTTGTGAGGGATGTCGTGTACATGTGTCCACCCACATTTAGCGTGACTGGATCAGTCATCTAGAAAGAGAGAAATTGCAGAGTTGATCAAGCCACCACAAGAAGATTCAGTCACCTCACTGACCCACGCAGCAAACACCAGTTGAAAACTGCAGGCTCTGGAGAGTCACGCTTCTCCCATTCGAAGCCTTCAAGCGGTGTTTAAACCTGAACAAATCCAAGCCACCTAGCAACAGGGCACAACTGGCAACTGGACAGGATGGCACTTAGCATTCAGAACACACGCTTCCACAACGCTTTAGAAATCTGAACAACCAAGCTACTGTCACAGAAGCAAGTTTTGCATTTGGGCAACAAGTTTTTTCCTATTCTACAGATGAGGAAATGAGAACAGAGAGATTTCCTGAAGAACAAGTTAGTCTGAATGAGGCCCATCAGTGTTCCTTACTTTCACAATCTGTCCCTCATTCTAAAGCAAAAAAGAAAGAAGCCAAAAAAACAAACCAAAACACGCCAAAAATATCAGCTGAACAGGTCTTTAGCCACTCTCTCTCCCTCAAAAGAGGATGACAGCGCGAGTTTAGACACAGGACCAAGAGCTCACAATCAAAATAATCCATGCACTGGTTAAAAGGCATCATTAAAACAAGCAAACAGAAAAGAACTTTCAGCTTTTACCTCTAAAAAGAAATATTTATTAGCAAGTTAACATGCTGCATAGAAGAAGAGGAGCAGAGCACAAGCCAGTCTGCATCAGCTTCCAGATACCACGAGGAAGCAAGAGAGAAAGGAACATAAATCCCATCTGGCCACCAACCCTAACAACCAGGACTGAGGCCAGCCAGAAAAGCGAGACATATGCACGGCAGCAGAATGTTTAGAGAGAGGGAAGGGGAGAAAAATGAGATGCATTTGTCTAGTTTGAAACAGGGTTTACAAGGAAAAATATTTTTCTTTATAAATAAAATTACAAAGTCCTTCAAATTACAGGCGGGGAGCACTTTCAGCCTTTGTGTGTTAGGAAAACAGAAACAGAGAGCTTAAGGCATCAGTTAAGTACTCACTGATCATACCTAAAAAATAGTGCCTGAGCTCTCCCCACAAATAGCAAGCGAGGTGAAACACTCCAGAGAACGTATGTTCTTGTAACACACATGACTGAAGCTCTGGATCTACACAAGCCAGATCTGGACAGATTCTTCCTGCAGGATGTTGAAAGCCCAGTTGCACCGCGCAGCGCGCACTCACCATATATCCCCAGTCTCCATTATCCATCTGTTCAATTGCTTGAACCCTGGTATTCCAAGCTTAACAAAAGGCTGCTGAAAGGATACGCAATTCACCTCTTGTTATCTCCCTGCAGGAAAAAGCACACACAAAAACACAAGACAAAAAACAAAACATGGCAGACCGTCAGTACCTACAAGAACAACAAGTGGAAAGCTTTCTAATCAAAAGCAGGCTCTCTGCCAGGACAGCATTCAGCTACAAAACCACATTAGCAGGAGAATCTACAAAGGAGCTTCTCCCTTCTTTTCCCTTCACGCTACCCACAGGGCTGCCTCCAGAGCACACAGGTAATCACTCCACCAGCTGTCTGACCACCCCAGTTTTGTTAAAAAACAAGCAGTGTGCCTCTGAGGATAGCGCACATCCACAGACTATCTTTCACCTGGGAAACTGTGAACACATTGAGACAGATGTCCTTTTCCCAATTAAAAGAAGTTTATTTAGCCACCATTGAGGTCATACACGTGATCCGTTAATATCAGTCAAAATTCCCATGCTCCAGTTTCAGACTGCACAGAAGAATAAATCAAGCATAAAAGTCAATGAAGAGTAAGAAAAAAAATCATCTCACTGCAGAATTAATAATTCAGTAGTGGAGAACTGCAATTGATAGCAAGAGCATTCACCTGTGGAGTACGAGTGGACTTCACAGACACATACACCTCTGTAGGGAGAAACCAGAGGGCATCACACACGCTGTCAGCAAAGCTCCATCAAAAGCAAACTGAGAAGTGGCTCATGCCATAACTTCCCAGAAGACGCTGAACTGCTGACTTGCATAACATGGGGACTCTCTCCACGTGAGTGCAGCAAGGGAAACCCACAGCCCGGGTTGTGCAACTCGAGGAGGGGGAAAGCAACAGCCCCAGACACCAGGGGAGGTTCTCCAAAAGCGGCCTGCTGACCATGTCAAGCAATGCCCGGGCAGAGAAGCCAGTCATCAGGCAAGCCTTTATCCCTACCCAGAGCCTGCCTCTCTGCTAGAAGTGCTGAAAATTTAGGTCAGTCTGCTTTAAGTAGGGTACAGCTTCTCAGCTTTGTTTATTTTTACATCTCAAAGACCACACAGTTACCGAGACTTCTGCTTCCATCTTCTTTACTAGCAAACTTCAGGGCACATTCACACAGCTAGAAGATTTAGCTGAGCCTGAGCCCTATGTTCCAAAACAGCTGAAGGTTCACAGTTAATTCCCAACCAAAAAGATTACTTGCCCTTCTCATTCCTAGCAAATGAGGTCGGTCTCGCTCACCACAGAAGAAGCAGCACATCCCACCTCCCTGGGCTCTGCTACCCTGCCCAAACCCACAGCCCAGGCACAACAATGTCAAGCCTTCGGGGGCCAGCAGCACGAGCACAGCCTCAGCTGCATCTTGGATGTATGACAGAGCAGAAAACATCAAGTCAGTATATGAAAACCATGAGGTCAGACACCAGATGATTAAGGAGTACTGAGATACAGAACTAGTCATACCAGGATCCTGTTTTTACAAATTAGAGATGGAACATGCCTCAAGAGAGTACATTAAAGCACACCCCTCCAACAGCAGATAAACCCGGAATGCCAGCTCTTTTGCCAACCTCTGTAATTATTTTTTTCACTGCTCACAAATCAAGAAATAAATTCATTCAAGATTTTTTTTTTTTCCATATGGAATTGTCATTCAAGTACAGCTCACTAACTTTTATCTGCAGCCCAGACTTTTTAAATGCCAGCCCTTACAGGTGTTCTTCTGGTAACTATTACATGCCAGCTCATTAAAACTGTGGAGAAAGACTGGTACAGGATTGTGATATCCGAGGAAGACATTCACTTGGAAGTGAAATGGTGCAGCTAGACGGAAACTTCACTGGTAACCAGGACAGAAGAGGTTTGCAGTCTTAATAAAATTAACTGGAATTATACACTCAGAATGTTTTAAAGACAGACAGCTGTCCATCAGAGTTATTTAAACTGCTGGACAGATACTATGTCATTTTGGTCAGCACCTAAGTCCACGCTACAGATGAACTGAGGCTTTCTTTATCAGGAAAAGAAACAGATGACACTGCCTGTCTGTACGAGGGCATGAAATAATCTTTGATCACAGCACTGTCATGTAACACCAGAGTGAATAATTTATGAGAGCAATTAGCTGAAACAAACCCAGACCTCAACATGTAAGTGGCATCAAGAAGTCTCACTGACCTTTGTGTAAGGACCTGCAATCACTAGGCATGCACCAACCTCCCTGGCAAAGCCAGCGCTACAGCAAGATGCACAACAGGAGGGGATGATTCCAGGAAGCCATACCAAAACACCCGAGTGTGATCACAACTACCTGCTGCTTCCCTCATCAGCCTGGGAGCTCTAAATTTCCAGACACCTTCACAGGCAAAAAATAGTTCTCTTCGGGTCTAACCTGCAATAAGGACTAGCAAACCTCATCACAAGAAGGGTGGAACACACGCCCTTTGTGACATATTCCCTTTCAAGGATGCTTTAGATTTTTTCTGAATGAAATACAGTGATGCAGGGGTGGGGGTAGGCAGACACTCACTCCATCCATACCCTAGGATGGGCAGCATCAAGCCAGTTCTTGTCCCTGTGCCACACAACAACCGCACCCAAGGACAGCCTTGCTAACGTAGCTGCCCACGTCCAGACGGCAGATAACAGATGACATGCAGCTGTATCCCAAGACAGCCTGCTTTTTAATAGCCATAATACTCATCTAAGATGAAACTGAGCGAGCAAACTGCTGACATTTAAGCCAAACAGGACATTGTTCTGTGGTGAGAGCAGAAGTGCACTGATTGTGTCAAACCACAGTCCTGCTTTCGTTAAGATGCTTCTGCAAATGGGGAGATGTGCAGCGTTAACACCATCATCGCGGCTGCTGCTGCCATAGCTCAGCCCCAAGCAGATCCAAAACTAGAAAGGCACAAGGAGAAGCAAGTACCTCTGAAGAAAAGTGCCCAAGTCATCATTTTCTATTTAACACATCGAATTGGCTATCTGCATTTACACAACGCTCGCTCTCGTTTCATGTATTACAGCTCATGTATTACAAGGCTATTTACCAGAAACACTACTGCAACAGGTATCCCACCAACCTCAGCAGGGCTTCCCCCAGAACAGAGCTGCTAACACACAACCATTCTGCAAGCTGGAATTCAGAGAAAGCAAATGAAGGTCAGGTGGACACCTGCATCTGTGAACACACACGTACATGTGGGCTCGGGACAGGCCAGGGGATGCCAGCAGCGCTGCCAAGAACGCCAAGAACAATTGTATCAGGTCAAGGCCACAGGCTATGCACTGCACCTGCAGAAAACCACTGCCCTGGTGTCATACATACCTGAAGGAGGAGCAGAAACACATCTACCAGTTAAAAGTCATGAGGCACACACCTCACGGTTTTCACCTAGCTTTTCCAATAAAGAGAGTTAAAGGATTTCCTGGTGGCACTAGTCTTTAATGGATAGCTTGGTACTGACATCACAACACAAGCTGTTTAACCTCAAGAGTTACCTTCGATTTCTGAGTCAATAGAGTTGACAGGAATTCTACAAACAGCAATTTAAAAATTAAAAAGAGCAATGCCAGGACTCTACTCATACAGATAAGTATACTTGGTATTTCAAGCTACCCACCCACTCAGCGAGCTCCCTGCCTCTCACATTCAGATCTCCAAAGATGAGAAAAAGAAACTCCTGACCTCAGCACAGCTACGCTGCACACGGACAGTCTCTCTATTCCCCAGCCACTCATAACATTTGAGAGGCAAGTTTTTATTGTAAATCATTATTGGTGACTCACCTGAGCTGGCAGTAACGAGCCAGCACCAGCAATGACTGTACTTCACCAAACCGTACAGCAAGACGAGAGTCTGCAGAGGAAATGCATGAGGAGCCAGCTCCATGCTAACCCAACCAAGGGAGTGAGGAGGAGGCAAGCTCCTAAAACAACCTACTACTGAATCTTCTGGCTATTCAGTAGATCAACTTCACTAAGGAAGGCATCCACCACCACCTACGCATGTCAAGTTTATAATGACTAATACAGTTTATTGAAAATTAACTTAGGTTTTGCTTTTCTTAAGTTGCTTTTCACTAAACCTTAGTTTTCACTTCAGGCAGGAAGGAAAAACACTCATGCTAGCCACTCAGCATTCTCACTCCTTTACATCTAATTGCTTCACTATAAATTCCAAGCTCCTGAAGTTTCCTTCCCTCCCCCGAGGAGCTCTACCACATCCTGGCTTAAGCCCAGGTTCCAAACTTGAATTATTTTAGCTGCTACTTGTTTGAAATGCCCACATCAGGCTATGACTTCAGCCCTCCTCTCACGACAGCCAGAAGAGGACACATAGTCCTGCTGGCCCCGTGCTGCTGAAGGAACCCAACACCCGCGACAACGGTTAGGTTTTGTGTTATTGCTTCTGTGAAGCTCACTGGCAGTCATCTGTGGGTGGAAATGTGTCTCCACAGTTCTGGAGGAAAGCAGGTGTCAGGAACACCGGGCCTGCACACACCAACAGGGCTCGGCACGTGCAGGGACCAAGGAGCAAGAGCAAGATGGGGCAGAAATCCTCCCTGCGAGCCCAGGCCAGAAGGGCCCAGGCCTGCAGCAGGAGCTGGGAAGTGCCAGCTTCCATCACAGAGGAGCCAGAGAGCTCCTGGAGGAAGAACTCTCCCTAGGATCACAATGATTCAGCAAAGATGCTGGAAACGAACCCAGACATTTTGCTTCCTCCCCTGTAAGTAACCCAAGAGCCCAGACCCTTACCCCCACCCCAACCCAGTGTTCCAGTTCGTCTCCCTTCCAAGGTGTGGCAGAAAGATCCACTTGCTTCCCCACATGGGACAAGACCCACGCATCCCAGACCCTCCCAGCCAGAGATGACTGCCAGGCACCCCGGCTCCCACTCCAACACCCTCCCCGATCCTTTCCCCAGCCCAAAGGGGATCAGGACCCAAGCACCAACTGTCCCATCCCAAAGGTACCACCAGGACCCCAGCATTCTGCCTCGCAGCCTTCGCCCGGCACCGAAACGGCTCCGGGAGCCCTGCCCCTCACCCCCACCAGGGACGCGGCCATCCCGCCTTAACGCGCTCCCCCACAGCGGGTGCGGACACCCCGCCCCACAGGAGCCCCGGGCGCCTGGCACCCTAGGCGCTGCCCCCGAACCAGGGCAAGCCCCGGGCGCTCAGCCCCACGCCCCCTAGCCCCAAGGGGGGGTCAACCCGGCCCAGCACTCACGGGCGCAGCTCCCGGCGCTAAGGCAGAGCCCGGCGGGGACGACTCAACGCGAGCCCGGAGTTCAGCCGCCGGTGCGGGCGGGGGCGGGGCGAGGGCGTGTCTTAACGAGGCCGCGCCCCGGGACGCGCCCCTTCCGCTCGGTGTGGGGGAGGGGCGGGCGCGGCGCCGGGCCGCGAAGCGCCTCAGGGCCGCCAGCCGGGTGGGCGCGCTCGGCGGCCGCCTCGGCCGTGCAGCCCCGCGCCCAGCCGCAGCGTCACGGAGGGCGCCTGGAGGGGCCCAGCCCGGACAGCCCCGCCGCCGAAAGGCGAACCCGTGGCCGCAGGGGGGAAGGGCAGCGCTCCAGTCCGGGCCATGCGCCTCCCCGCCAACGCAGGGCGGGCGCACGGTCGTCCCCGGCGGACCCAGTCGCCGCCGCCGCCGCCGCCGCCACCGCGGGGGGGAGGCCCGGAAGTGATGTACAAAGGTCGCGCCTCCCGCCGTCGCGCTCGCTAGTTCTCGCGAGAGCTGGGAGGGGCGGGCGGAGCGGGGCCGCTGGCAGCGCGCGCCGGGGGCGGAGCTTCGTCGTCACCGGCGGCGCGCGACACCGCGCTCCCTCCGCGCTAGAGGACACGGGCAAGATGGCGGCGGCTGCGGCGGCACTGCGGCACCTGGTGTGGCGGGGCGCCCGCCTCCCGCCGCGGGGCCGCGCCGCCGGGCGGCTGCTCCAGCAGCGCAGGGGGATCCGCCTCTCCGCGCCCGCCGCCATCCAGGTACCGGGGCCCCGAAGCGGGGCGGGGGGAGGACATGGGCTCGCTCCCTGCGGGGGAGGCGGCCGGCCGGGGTGCGGTGTGGTGACACCCCCGCCATGGCCGGCTGCCGTTGTCTCGCAGGTGACGGTGCGGGACGCGCTGAACCAGGCGCTGGATGAGGAGCTGGAGCGGGACGAGCGCGTCTTCCTGCTGGGCGAGGAGGTGGCCCAGTACGATGGTGCCTACAAGGTGGGTGGCTGCGGTTAACGGGTCGGGAAGGGTCCTCTGGCGGGCACTGACTCCTCTCTCCCTGCCTGCAGATCTCCAGGGGTCTCTGGAAGAAGTACGGGGACAAGAGGGTGATCGACACCCCGATATCAGAGGTACGGCTGCCCCTTCTCCCACCCCGGTGACCCTGTCCCAGCTGCTCCCCCAGTGCTGACCCTTGGTTCCCCTCTCTTTCAGATGGGCTTCACAGGAATCGCTGTCGGTGCTGCTATGGTCAGTACATTCCCCTCCCTTCCAAATGAAACACTGAACCCCTTTTACATAAAACCATACCAATACGTATTTTACTGTATTTACTAGGCGGGGTTGCGACCAGTGTGTGAATTCATGACGTTCAACTTCTCCATGCAAGCGATTGATCAGGTTATAAATTCAGCTGCCAAGACCTGTTACATGTCTGCAGGAGCAATCCCTGTTCCCGTCGTCTTCCGGGGCCCCAACGGGGCATCAGCTGGGGTGGCTGCTCAGCACTCGCAGTGCTTCGCAGCTTGGTACGGCCACTGCCCGGGACTCAAAGTGGTTAGTCCTTGGAGCTCAGAAGATGCCAAAGGTCTGCTGAAAGCATCAATCCGGGACGATAATCCAGGTGAATGTAGGCAGATGATGACACTCCATCCTGAAAAGAATGGCTGTTTCCCCTCCTGCCCCATTTAAAACAATCAAAAAAAAATTTTTAAGCCCTAAAACACCTCAGGTTGCTGTACTGCAGCTTTAGAGTACTTAGAAAGGCGCAGAAGTATTTATTCTTCTCCTAACAGGCCCTTGGTTTGCCAGCAGTGCACTTAATTTTGTGCTGTTGGCAGTTACGTGTCTTTAGTGCCAGTTTGGTACCAGTCAGGAAGTGGGGAGGCAGTTATTAATCTATTGCAAAGGGGTCGGGAGGGATGAAGGTGGGTCAGGAGGAGTTCCTGCATATGCAGTGTCTATGTAACCCATTGTCACAGATGGCACAATTCACTGACCTGTTCAGAATGCCATCCATTAACCACAGGGCAACCTTCAGCTTTACTTCTCACAAACACACATGCAAAATCCAAGACCTTTCTAAAAGTAATGATTCTAATGTCATGTACCAGAAGTTAAATATCTGATCTCATTTAAGACTAACTGTAGACAGGGGTTTTTAATAACTCATCATAGAAGTAGAGACTGGGACTTTTAGTTTTCTTAATTGCTCCTGCAAAGGTACTCTAGGCCTTGTTGCCAGGAGGGACTTAGTATCTTGAGCTAGTTTGCTGCAGTCCCATTAATCATCAGCACAGCCCTCTGCCTGCAGAGGTACTCGTTAATCCAGGTGTCTTTTCTTCTAGTTGTGATGCTGGAAAATGAATTGCTGTACGGTGTTCCCTTCGAGATGTCTGAACAGGCACAGTCAAAGGATTTCATTGTTCCAATTGGAAAAGCTAAAGTAGAAAGGGAAGGTAAGCTGGGAATGCGATTTGTTTCCTTCTTAGCTGAGCTGCTTGGGGACTAAACAGAGAGGTAGACATTTAGCCTTTTTGCCATTCAGAATACTGTCATGTGGCACAAAAAATATTTCAAATCTTAAGTGTTCCAATGTTATTTTACCTTATCCTGTAGTAGAATTAATTGTTCCTGCAGCCCATATAAAGAAAATTATGTTATTTCAGCTAAAGCTGTCTAAAAGATTTGTTCCTTAGCACAGAGATGGATTATATGTCATCTGAAAAACTCTTCCTCACCTTACTATACAATTCTTGTGAAAATGCAAAACGAGATCACTGTAGTAGGTCAGCCCATTTGTTCATCATTACCACCAAATTATATGGATGTTTGAAAAAGATAATCTGAAAAGGATATTCAGTATCTCTTTGTTCTCTGAATTAAAAGGTACTGTTTGTGTCTGAGCACTGTCCTTCCACCACCACTCTTCATGCTGCGGTTGGGCAGATTTCAAATAAACAGAAGGAACTTCAGAGTTAGAAGAGAGTCTTTCTAAGGAGCCAGGGATCTTTAAGTGGTTTGGGTTTTTTTTCTCTTCTGAATACTTGTTTGTGTTCTAGGAACTCATGTTACGTTGGTGTCCCACTCAAGACCTGTTGGACACTGTTTGGAAGCAGCTGCTGTACTTGCCAAAGAAGGGGTAGAGTGTGAGGTGGGTGAGGGTTCTGTTGGCTTTCCCTGGCGCTGGGCTGGGGGGGAGCAGAGGGTCTTGTTCAGGCTCCAGAAAACTTCAGTGTAACAACTACAAGCTGCTTTTCCTCATAAATGCTCTAACAGTCTGTGAGCCAAGTGCATTTAAAGTTTCTGCATTTGACCCTTCATCACAAAATTAAGGCAGAACTGCTAACGATTTTCAGAGCCACCCAGCCACGTGGTAAGCACAACAGTGACAGTGTGTACAGCAAGCTTCACCTACCTGGGATTTTCCAGGAGCCACCAGAAACTGTTCTGCTCAGTCTCTGCCAGGACAAAAAGAAATTTTATTAAGTCTTGTCTTGAAAGTCAAAGTAGATGAAAGTGCTGAAGGACAAAACTCACCAAGTCTGGGTTTTTTCCAGGTCATCAATCTCCGTACCATCCGACCAATGGATATCGAAAGCGTGGAAGCCAGTGTTGTGAAGACAAACCACCTGGTAACCGTGGAAGGAGGCTGGCCACAGTTTGGAGTAGGAGCTGAAATCTGTGCCAGGATCATGGAAGGTACTGGGTTTAGCAATAGACGTGTTGATGTCATTCTCTAGTCTAAATCCTGATGCTTCTTGATAAAAGCTAGGTGAAGGCAAAGTTTGGTGTTTGCCTGAGGACCCTGAGCCTGGCTGTCTCACCCGAGAGATTTCCACTGTGTGGATCCAGCTTGTAGTCTCTTGCGAGGAATTCTTACACCAGGAACTTGATGGTGTGAGAAGTGGGATGGAAACTTTCTGTCTGACCCACAGTTCATGAAGATAAATGAGCAGGAACAGCTCTCTGGCCTGTTAGAGCTCCAGGAACAGAATTGTTTAAGTAGATTAAGAAAACCATAGTGCATGGGAACCTGACACTGTTTTCTGTTTCAGGGTCTGCCTTTAACTACTTGGACGCTCCAGCTGTGCGTGTTACCGGGGCAGATGTTCCTATGCCTTATGCAAAGATCCTAGAAGATAACTGCATACCTCAAGTGAAGGATATCATATTTGCAGTGAAGAAAACTTTGAATATCTAACTTGTAAATACATGTTTTATGGTTCTGCTTTAAAGAGTATCAATGGTGTAGGGCAGAATGTACACATAACTTTGTTGTATAGCTATGTGAACTTTTGTACAGTGGGGAAAGTATATTGACCTCCCAGAATATTTATATGGGGTTACCCTCTAAGCCACACTTTAAGCAACAATGTGCTAATGCCTGTTAGTTTAGCAGTACAGGTGGTCAGTGCTGCTGGATGTGGAGAAAGCCGATCTGATATTCAGTGAGGGAAAAGAGGCCTCCTCCTGCTTGGTGTGTAGTTCCCAGAGAAGCTGTGCTAAACTGGCTGGGGTGGCAGTGAAGTAAGAACTGAGTGAGTGAGCAGAAGTCCAGCCCTGGAATGCTGTACAGCTCCAGGAGTCTGTGAGCACAAGGCTTGGTAGAGGTGAAGGATAAACTACAGTGAGCGAAGCCTTCCCTTTGTCAGCAGCTGTGTTACCTGCACACTGTGCCTTTGGAAGCTCCTGGGTCGGGCTGCAGGGGCTGATGTGTTTGGTCTGAGGGGCACTCTGCTTGGGCAGAACAGCTTCTGCACAAGAATAAAGACCCATCAGGATGCGATGGGAAACACAACCTGATGTTTCTTTACTGGTGGTAAAAAATGCTTGCCCAGGTGCTTTGCTTTGTTTGGGGTTTTTTTTTAAAGTCATCACATGGGCTAACAGCAGCACGCTCACACTGCAGTTCCTACAGGGCAGAGGAGGTGATGTATCCGGATACACTGAGCCTGGGGCTGCAGCGGTGACATAGATGGGTTCCAAGAGCTGGTAAATGCCACAGCAGCCTTGAGACAGATGGGCATGTGCCAGGGTGCAGCTCAGGGGCCAGTCCTGACAGGGCTCAGGTTTGTCCAGCAGCCGCTGGTACAGTGTGAAAGCTGCCTTGAGTAGTCTCTGCAGCGTGGCTTGTCTGTGCCCCAGCGAGGCTGCCTTGCCCCAAGCTGCTGGAGAGGAGATACCTACTGCTGCAACCGGAGAGATAGCTCAGCTCCTATTTCAGTGGAGGGCCAGGAATAACCTTTTGGGGTATTTCCTTTTAGCAGGAGTGCTGTTAGGTTCTTAGAAGTCTGGCTTGCAGGTGAAATCCTAGCTGAACATACCCACCACCACACTGCTGCAGGAATTCCATTAACATTTTAATAAAAATGAATATCACGGGTTACATGAAACTTTGTACAGACATTCTCTGCATAGTAACAAACACCAATGTACTTAAATTTAAAAAATGGATTATCTATAATCCTTTAAAGTGCAATTTGTTTAAGGTTTTAAATCAAAAACAGATCTTTCAATAAAGTTGAAGCTGTAGAATTAACTTGAAGTAACTTTGCATTTAACTAAATCAGTAATATCCCAGTGCCCTATTAACTCCCATTTCAACTGTTTCCTCACTTGAAAAGGCTTTCCCTTAGAGTTACAGGTAGGATGTCCATTTAAACAAGTTGAATGAAACAGCATTTTTTTACTCCACCAGCAAAGATGGTGGGAATAAGATGTAATTCTCTGTCTCCCTCACCTGTGCAGTACACTGTAAGGGTTGGGGGAAGCAGGGGGGTGGATTTTCTAAAACAAAACTCGCTGGTTCAGCGCAGCAAGAATTAAGATGAGTTACAGCTGCATGAAAAGCTTTGAAAAACTGAGCAGACTAAAACTACGTTCCTGTAATTTGAAAAAAGGGGTGGAACAGAGCTGGGAAAAAATGCATTAATTCACTGTGATCGTGGGCATTCCTACTTTCAGGTTTTATTCAGCTGTATAGATGCTGCTGTGCCCCTGAAACTGGAACTTTCTCAAAACCAAGTAAAAAATGGAGTACTTAACATGGCACCACAATTCAGGCAGGGCAGCAGTGCTGCTGCTCAAGGAAAGCTGAAGTAGGGGTAAATGGAGCGACAGCATGTTGGCCACTGTGCTGGTGGGTCGGTCGGGTCTTGTTCTTGGACAGCACAGGAGGGGGAGAGGGAATTCAATCCTGGCGTGGCCGGGGCCTCAGCTGATCCTGGGGGCGCTGTAGTCGCAGGTCTGTGTTTTCTTCAGAGTTCCTTTCCGAAAGTTTTGAATGGAGCTGAGTAGGGCTCCTCGGCTTGCACCGACGTCGGGCTGCAGGCTTGGCTGCGCTGGCACCTCTGTACTCAGAGGAGGAGCTGCTGGTGGCAGGGGTGGCGGTGCTGGGGGTATCGATGAGGCTCCTGTTGAGTTGAGAAAAGATGTAGTTTGATTATGCCAAGAAGGTCCTGCTGCAGGGGTCAGCCCTGCACTAATGTCATTCCCTGAATGCCAGTGGAGTGTGAAGTACAGAACAGATGAAAAAGATGCCCAAGTGGTCAAATCCCTCTATCTGCAGGTGAGTTACACCTCTGAAACAACACCTGGAGTGCCTCAGTACTCGGGATGCAAAGCCTGACTCAAATGCAGTCTTGCAGTGAGGGAACTGAGGTCGCTTAACAGAACTTTCCAGCTTCAGCTTCTCTCGCCTGTGCCCAGGGAAGCAGTTTGCTCTGGGTCAGGGACAGTAACAGACTGGAAGCAAATCTTGCTGCCTGTTCTTACAGGGCTAGCCTTACGTTCTTGGGAAGGACCAGAGTGCTGCAGTATCTGCAGTGACTGCTCGGTCAGGTTACGTTCAGTTTTTAAAGCAGTAACTGCAGGTAGAGTTTTCTGGAAGCGCTTTACACTTCCACAGTACTGTCAGACTTTCTCCCAACGTGTTGTAACAACCACTTGTTTCACAAGGTGAGTCACAACCACCTGCCACATGGGCTGCTCGTGCTCCCCGCAGTCACCTTTGCACCCTGTCCCTTGCTTTCTGCCCCTCACATCCATCTCGTGCTTCCCATCATGTCTCATCCACCACGTCCCGACTCCCTGGGAAGCCAGTGCCTGCGGGCAGCTAGCCCAGCAGGCAGGGCCTGCATGGAGGTGCTTCCCAGCAGCTCAGGCCCAGACAGGCGGCCTTCGTTGCCCCAAGCAGCTCCCAAAGCCCCCAGTCTTGTGCAGCTCTGCTGCCACACATAGCACCATCATCTCTACACAAGTATAATCAGACCCATGCTGGAATGAGCAAAGGGTTTCAGAGGTGACCACTTGCCACTCTGCAAGACACCTGGGCGACGGTGGCATCTGCAGCACGCTGCCAGCTGCGACTGGGGAACCAGGGGCCTGTCCTGTCTCTTGTACCAGGGGATGAGCAGGGGGTAACACTTCACACCCTTGGGGCTGTTCTGCAGCGAATTTTACCTTAGGATCACCTAGTTCCTAAGCTGTTACGGAACAAGACAGGAGAGACAGATGGCACCTACAGCATAACGCTTTTGGTAGCTCTAACCTACAAAGAGGAATACACTGGTGAGTGGCGAGAACTATGATACAACACGAAGCAAGGTGAGGCCAACCAAGAGACGATGGTTACTGACAAACAACTGCTTGTTATGAAGGAAGCAAATGCCAAGCAGTTAAAGGACATAATGCTGCACAGACCTGCAAGGTGTTCGATGAAGGATAAAGCTCAGCTACAGGAAACAAGAAGCAGGCAAAGTTCTCTGTGCTCCACTTCTCTCTCAATTCCTCACTGACACTGGCTCTCAGACTAACAAGTAAGAATAATAAAGTAACTGCTGTAATTAAACAAAGCAGTTGTACAAGATGAAAGTAATAACCTAAAACTCCCTTGTTTTCTAGTTGTACCAGTCTTTGAAGAGAGACTTTTCTCTTATGGGAGCAAGCTCCAAATGCAGAGTATTCACACAAAGCATCCCATTTTGCCAGGATGTGTTAATGCACGCTGTAGCACTTCCAACTCTTCAGGAGAAAGTCTCCTTGGCATGAAAACCACCTTCTGTGACAGCAAAAGATAGAAGTACATATTGGATTCATCTTCACTCTCCTCCCTTCCAGAGGAAATACTCAAGTCCTAGTAGGAATATCAAAGATCAGCTGAAAACAACTTAACATGCCCGTTGCATGTGGATCAGCTGCTCTTGAGTAATCAAAACATTACACAATGTTAGCACAAGCTGAAATAAATTGCATATTGATGCCCTGGGGCCATCTAACTTGCCCAATGCAACTTTTTACACTAGTAAAAGCTCTAAGTCCATTTGTTATTAGAAATACTGGGGAACCACCCCCTAGGTTAGAGTCCTCCTGTTTCTCTTGTGCACACAAGACTGCCAGCAAAGAGCAGCAAAGCAAATCTTGACACTGTGCCAAAGGAAGAACAAGCCCAAGAACAGTTCAAGTAACACTTCTGCAGTTACAGTGGTCAGGGCAGAACACTGTAGGAGTGGCACACCAATGCTGTCACCAAATGATGAGGTGAACTGCTGTAAAAGAGCCAAGATCAGCCAATCACTAATGAAATGGTTAGAAAGAGATGTGGGAACTGCAGAGAACAAAGAAAAGCTTTTTGGCTGGCCTTGCAAGGTGAAGTGGAAGAGGTTATGCAAGTAGTTGTACAAGGTGCAAGAGGGAACTGTGAAAACTGTCCAGGACTCCACAGGGAGTATATATACAATGGTAACATATGTAGGGAATGAAGGTACACATTTGACAGAGAGAGGGACTGAGAAGCCACAAAGTGCTTGGATCACCAAGCAGGACTCGGTCAAGTTTCCATGTGTTCTATTCAAATTCTGGTCTGGTTGTTTTACAGTGGGGGCAGAAGAGACAGGGATGGAGGGGGAGAGGCCAACTTCCTTCCTGGAATATGTTAAATTCCTCAGGACTGTTGATTGAAATTGAGCTGCTGACAACATTACGCAGTTAAACTCTTGTGAGACTGATTATGGACCACGATACTCTTTCTTACACCTGAGCTCTGCCTCAAAACATAAATACACACAGTTTGTGGGATGGTATCTGACTAGCTATGAGCATTACATATTGAACCCAATAATTAAGAGCATGGTTCTGAAAAGACTTCAAATAAATTTATATCAATTAGTCAATCAAAACCAAGCTGTCCTTCCCTTCTTGACATGAGTGGTGCAAAGGAGCTTATAGTTCACACTGATGTACTCATGTGCAGTTACATCTACAGATTAAATGGTTCTGTCCAACAGTGAAATATTTTCCTGTATTTACTAGAAAATACATTTGAGATAGGTGCTCAGTTTTAACTAGACCTTTCCAATACCTGTGTTGGAAGAAGTTACCTGCAAACATACATGTTACTCATTCATGCAGTTGTAAGAATAAAACACTCAAACAAGAACTTACCAAGGGTTTTTTACAGGGACATTTTTGTTAAGAGAGTGTGTTAAAAGGAATAGGAAGTAAATCAGATGCTGTAAACTTGATGCCTGAATTGAAACAAAAACTTAATTATGAATTTAAAGTGACAATAATTGTGCAAACAGCATTAAAAACTTGGCTGAGAATGGGATGCAAACAAAGAAAATCATTTTAGTGATAGGGTTTTTAAAGATGCTGTATTTCATTAAAATAATCCATAAGGATGTTCAGATCTTTTTCTTCTATTCCCTCCCAGTACTAAGCAAGATTTGCATTCGACTTTCCCATACAGAAACAGAGCATCTTTAAAGAGATAAATCAGCATTAGCTTACTTTTCCGAAAATTCACGTTCAAAATGATGCATGCTCTATTGAAGACAGCAGAGAAAGAGAGAGGACACAAGTTAATCATCCAGTTCTCGTGTCAAAGTAAGAAAAACAGATACTGTTAGCTGAAAAGTTAGTACAAAAGTCAATACATTCTTATTCACTGACAAATACAAGGATAACAGGCTGAGTATTTCATATTACACATACAATACTTTGCCAGATTGTGGATAAGGAACAATGATTTTCCATGCTATAAGCATTCTTATACTCAATGAACAAATACAACACACATGCTTCCAGTTGCACATGCCATAATTCAAGTCTTAGAGGATTAAAGTGCATTTAGAGAGATTTAGCAAGAAATCTGCAGGAAGATTAGCCACAGAAGGCAAAATCCATTCTGTTCACAGAATGCTTCCTGTCGTATTAACACCTGTATTTATGCCTGGGCTGCGTGGATCAGAGACACTCAAGAAGAGCACTTAACTAAAGCATTCAAATTGTCTTCCAGACAGGTGAAGGGCAGCAAAGATTTACCATATGGGTGTCTGTGAAACCTGTGTCACACTGAGGGATTGAGAACAACTGGCAGAGAAAAAGATAGCTAAAGTTAAGTACGACTCCTTCACCCTATTCCCACAGGGAAGCAAAAATGGTTCCCTAGGTACTTTTCTCCACTGTAAAAGAGCTTGCTGGTATCTTATGGGCTTGTTGGGTTTAGAGAAGATGCAGTGAAGTTTCAAGTAACCCACATGGCAGTGACCTGCATCCCTTCTGATCCTAGCCACAGCTCATGTCCACAAAGAAAAATAACAGATTTTCAAGGAAGCAAAGGATTGTGCAAGTGGAGGAGAGAGAGTCAAACAGTCAAGCGAGAATGGCAGAAACACGGGAAGGTGCATTAGGATCACTTGCCACGATCTAAATAATGTATTCAGAGAGGTGGTGGGTGCCCCATCTTGGAGGTGTTCAAGGCCAGGTTGGATGGGGCCCTGGGCAACCTTGTGTAGATCCTGGCCTGGAGGTTGGTGGCCCTGCCTGTGGCAGGGGGATTGGAATTCTATGATCCTTGGGGTCCCTTCCAACCCAGACCATTCTACTTTCAAAGATGTTATTTAGCTGAGTATCTGCAGCAAAACCAGCCCAAAACTTTCTAGGCAATGAGAAAATCCCAGGAGATGCTACGTTTCTAGGAGACACTTCCCCTCAAAGCAGGTCATGCATTCAGCTACAGCTGCAGCCACCACTCAAGGCCAGCTGAAGCCAGAGATGATTTTATTCCTTAGCATGTTTTGCACTGACTATACCAAGCACTCTGGTGCAAGGTAAGACTCACAAGGCCTTTGTCCAGAGACAAAGCACCTCTCAACATGTGAGAACTTCAGAGGGGCACCCTGTTCCCCTCTGGTCACCGTCCCTGGCTCTGCACTTGCCCACACACTACACTGGTTTCATTGGTCCAGACCAGGAGAAGGGCAAGAGCTTCTGCCAGGTACACTTTTCCATGTCGGCCTGCGCTTTGCCATGGCATCGTAGCAGCAAGACACTTTGACATACCATGATTTACACACAACCAAAGCAGACAGACTGGAAGCCTCATTCCCCTCCTGACACTGATAACACACAAGCGATTTTGACTTGGAGGTAAAGATCCTTTGTAAGTACAGGGAAACTGGAACAGGGAGATAGAAGCTACTGATGTACAAGGAGAGTCCTGCCATGGGGCCGGTGAGTCTTTCATCGAGTCAGGAATAGCAGACTTAGAACAGATGCAAGGACAAGTAGTTCTCTTAGAACTACTATCTGAAGTTTCTTCTATGAATTCTACTCACAAAAGCACTCCGAAAAAGATGGCACTTGCCTTTATACCCAGTTAATGCATCAAAGCCATCGGCACACTAAAGCACTTTCCAATTTGATTGTGAGCAGGGCCATGTGCACTGTGTCAGACAGAGCTGATCACCACCAGTCACCACGAGCACACTAGCAGCAGGGTGACTGACATGCTGTGACAATATGGGTTGAAAAACAGAGCCAAGTTTTGAGCCCAGACTCAAGCCATTTTTAGCCATTTGAGCCATGTCTACACATAAACCTGCATCACATGCTCAAAACTTGAAAAACCTTTCAACCAAATTCCAGGACATTAAAGATGCAAGTAAAAGATGGCTTTATTGTAAGGGAAAAAATAGTGTTTCCTAAACACCTGTCCATTTTGGAGGCATTTTCCTTCTGCATTTGCAGCTACTTCCTTATTAAAGCGTACACAGCTTGAAATAAACCCTCCAGCTAAGTACAGTCAGTACATCCAGAGAACACTGCTGTCACTGAGCAACACAGTAATTACTGTGTTTAGCCTAACTGGGAGAAGTTCATTCAGAAAATACACACTTCAACATGCCCTCAACTTGAAGGAGAAATGACTGATTTGAATTACACCACACAGACTGCAGTGTCCTTTGAAAGATCATCCACAGCAGATTTGATTGCATGGCTTTAGTTAATGAGGTGTGCTGTGTAGAAAGTTCCTGAGACTGGAACTCATGTGGCACAAGTCACTGTAAAAGCAGCTGTGCTCTGGACTGCTCCCTTAACACTTTTTGCTGTTACTGTTTGTGTGTGCTCCTCTTTGAGCCTTCAAGACTGAAGAGCATCCACTGTCACTCAATTTTCAGATCTGGAATCAAAGTTTCATGAGCATTTCGACTGCCCACTCCAGCAGATTCTTCACCACTTCCCACCACCCATCCTAAACATTAGCAGAAGTGTTTGCACAGCTACCCAGCAAACTGGAAAACAGAACTGGCCAAAAATAATAAAGATGATATTTTTAACCCAACTCAGTCTCTGACCTGTTTCTACCAGTTCAACTGGTGTTATCAATGGGCTGTAGCACCACAGGGGAGATTTATGCAGCCTAACGCACCAAACTTGTCACACCCAAAATTCCTGAAACTACATTGCAGCAGTACAGGTGTAAAGAGACAACACACAGAAACAAGGGATCAACAAAGAGTATTTCATATTTCAGAGTCAACAGACCATTATCACCAGAACAAATGCATACTGCCACATGAGGCACAGAGAATAGCTGGGAAGTAGCAACGCCAGTAGGACCGGAGTAATAGAGACTTTGAAGTGAGCACTGATACTCAATGGGTAAAACATACTGTGTACATCTCAAGAAAGGTTATTAAATGAAAAAGAACAGTCTTAAAAGGTTGTCTGTAGCCCTCAAAAGAGAGCATATGCCCACAGAGAGGCTGACACAAGATAAATGTCATCTCTGTGTTCCATCCATGAAAACTACCATCCCTTAACCATCCTGGGGAATAACACCCACAGTTGAGGGGAATAAAAACCAAAGAGAAAGAAGACAAACACTGTAATGGCTTTGGAACTTACCTGCTGTAGAGGGCGGAGTGGGAGATGATGGAGATGTTAATGGGGAACTTGCCCCAGAGCCTGCTAAATAAAACAACAGTGTAGTAACTAAAGCTGTACATTGAAATTCAACAGTCAGACAAGACCAATTGCTGGAAACAGGCCAACTTTATTGACTGATTATTATCCAATCCTGCTTCCACTGAAATCTTGGGAAAGATTCCCACTCACAGGAACAGTGTCATTCAGACCCGATCTGAACAGAGAGGCTTTACAGTACACAGGATCAGAGGAGGTCCAAACACATAAGCAATTCACTCAACAGTACTCCTCAATGGGAAACACTTCCTTTCTGTTGCTTAGGCTGTTGGATTTCAGTGTCCAAATTCTGTTGTCCTTAAGGGTTGTGCCACTGCATGGATGGCACCTCATTTCTCCTAAGAGATGATTTCCAGTCAGTTGCTGTACACCACAAGT
Source organism: Porphyrio hochstetteri (assembly GCA_020800305.1). NCBI lineage: Eukaryota > Metazoa > Chordata > Aves > Gruiformes > Rallidae > Porphyrio > Porphyrio hochstetteri. Next base: position 8,472,996 of record CM036916.1, on the reverse strand, counting down.
TACTCTGATATCTGACTACTCCACATCAGCCTGCTTTCAGACACATTTGAGCCAAGCAGTCAACTCTGTTAAACTGGTAGTACCTACCATTCCTTTTAATTAAACAAAGACCTGCCAAAAGCTCTGTTGTTTTAGAATTTGCCACTGAAGCAGCAATTAAACAGATGATTTTCTCATTCATCTTAACACCTTACTAAGAACACCGGTGACACCACCGTTTCTCCCTGAAGGCTGCATTATGAAATGGCCCAAGCAGTGGATGTGTTGTTATTCCCTCAACTGTCAGACAGATTGAAGAAACCTTTTTTTTTTCTTTTAAGAGGAATGGGACACAGAAGAGAGGACACATTATTTTGCATTAGACAGCTGAAAATTTAACTCTGACAATATTTTTAAGCCCTTGATATATCTGTTAATTAAATACCCAGAACAGTGGTATCAGGCTTTTACTGTGTAAACTGATGGTGACCTCAGATCTCTTAAGACAGAAAATGACAGCAAATGACAACATTGACATAGCTGTGTAGAAACAAGCTCTTCTCTCTGTAGTTACCTGAGTTATTGGAGTTGCTGTATTTGGCTGAGTGTTCTTCCCCACTTTCATAGGCAGAGCGTTTTGACTTCTTTAAATAAAGCAGAGAAAACAGAAAGTGGGAGTGAATAAATGCTTCCTGTGACACAACCTGATCTGATACACACAGATCTGTAACAGCCATCCCCGGTGTCACACAAGGTCAGTGCCAAACATTGCTCTCCCCACCCAAAGCATCTGCTGTGGTGATAACAGCACCAGGCTGTTCGTGCTCCAGGCAAGCGAGCAGAGCAACTCCAGTGCCCTCTGTCCACACAGGAAGGACAGAAAACCAACCCACCAAAAAGGAAGAGAAGGGCAGGCAGCGGGCTGCAGGAGCAGACTCAGAAAGGCTCCAACACCCTCATGGGGCAGCTGGAAGTCACACAGGCTCTGTCATCAGTGTATGAGGTGCTAACTGAGCCTGTTTTCATACAGTGACACAAGTTAAACATATACCTAAGTCAGCTACCATTGGCACTTAAACTTCTTCCCAAGTGTACTGCTTATCTACAGGAGTGAAAGCAGTCAGGAAGAACAGAAAAATGCAGGGCAGAATAGAGCAGTGTACCTGTGGTTGCACCTGCCACACATTCAAAATAGGTACACATCACTTTCTCACTGTGTGAGAAACCTCTTTAAAGATTGCTTACCTTTCGTGCTAAGATCTTCCTTTTCTTTTTTTCTTCTTCTGAGCCATGATGAGATTGAGCTCTTGTCAGCCTTCTGTGCTGGTGAATCTTCAAAATGAAGGGAAAACCAGAAAAAGACCATGTTAATCTTAAATGTTCTCAGACAAGACGTGTTTGGGGTGTAAGAAGACACCTGTAGTCACTTTACATGTTTAGGTTATTTCATTTTTAGTTTTTGTCTTTACTGTTGCTGAAGAAGGATGAAGCATCATCCTGCAGTTAAATGATCCTTTAACTCAGGAGTCTTTGCCTGTGAAGTTGCACCACTTAAACCAGTGGAATGCCATACAGTTAACAGCTGTTCTACAGCTCCTCATGCTGCATTTTTGGGGAAACAAGTCTGTTGATGAAAGCTTTTCTTATCCAAAGTCACTCTGAGTGAGTAAAAACTCCCTTTCCCCAAATAAAAGTGATAAAAGGAAACACAATGTCCGTAGGAAATACAGGAAAGAAATGCAGACATTACCAATTTCTGGTCTTCTGTTAATCGTTTTTCTATGCATTCCTTGGAGGTTTTCAACGCCTCTTTTAGCTTGGTAGGGATCTAATACAGAACAGAGAAAAAAATCTAAGCACAAAATAGGATAAAGGAAAAACATCACTTCTCGGAACTCACCATGCATCTGATCATGTTGCCCATCCAGAACCCCAAGTTCTGACACTACTCCCTTAGTGAAGGAAAAAAAAGAAGACTCTAGGTGCATGTTTTCCACTCCAAACCTAGCTAGGTCTGGCCCAGGAATAACACTTGAATACTCCGGGGTCACACTGCACCCAACTTCCAAGGGGTGACAGAACATTCATGGGTACAATTCACCAAAGGAATCCAAATCCTGATGGCCATCACCATAAAGTCAAATAAAGACACCTCTCCTCTACTCAATTTGTCAGTTAATGCATAGCTTAGCCACAGCCTAGCACTTCTACAAACATCAGCAAAGCAACGTTCAACTCTACCTTGAACTGTGGTTTCTCTGAACTTGTTAGCAGGACATCACTGAATAATCTGTGAGTGGATAAAAAAAAGGAATATTATTCCCAAGAGACAGGCAGAACCACAGCAAGAATACTACTGGTACTGTGCACTCTTTCTCCTTTTCCTCCTCTGTCCTCATCCCTAGGCCATCACTTGTTTCTTCTCCCCACAGGTTTTTATGCACTACTGTTTATTTTCCAAGCACTGCTGTAAAATGAGCAACATCCAACCTCAGAACGTGGCCATCTCCAACAGCAAAGTTCACCAGACTGGGTGAAGTATTTTGAAAGCTGATAGAACAGGTGAAGTTATCAAAGGAAGAAGAAAGCCTTTTCCTTAGAAGTATATGGGTTCTTTAATGACAAAAGATTACCAGGGACTTTATTTTAAACTCTCTTAGCATAATTGTTGTTTTAACATTAACAAAAACCAAGTGAAAGCTCAATGTCTTAACTTAACATTTGGAAGTATGTGCATTCTTGCCTGTGCAACTGCAGCAAATGTTCTAATATTTTTGCTCTCCTCTCTATGGTATTAGCAGCAGCATAAATGATAAATCCTTTTCCATCCAAAAGAAAGACACTAGAGGGCAATGGTAGTCTGAAAATAATCTGGTTAGTCCATTTCAAGATACTTTGTTCTGGAGAACATACTAGAAAACTGTCCCAGAAAGCAATCTCGAGGCTGGTTCTGAGAATAAAATTTTAGAGATTTTTTTTTGTTGCTGTTCACTATGGAAAATTATCACAAACCTGTACTAGAGACAACAAATCCAAGTCTAGAATCAAGCCAGTAAGAATAACATTCCATGAAAAATTCAGATCTAAATCAAATTTCAACAGACTTGTACAAAACCCCACAAATGCTGACCCTTGTTTACACAACAGGTCACAGCTGACCCCTTCTGATTACATGTCCTTGCAAAATTAAGCAAACTCATAGTTTATATGGTGACAATGTGTAATAAATAATAGAGCTTAATAAGTATTTAAATGACATGAAAGGCATTGCACATCTATGTAGAGCAGTTGTGAAGAGCATTGGTGTGAAGGGAATGGAGTACAACATCCCACATATCAGATACAACTGGGCAGGAACTGTTTGTTCAACACCTTTCAACACCTGTGTTCACAGAGGATTTTTAGTTTTTCTCCTCTGCTTATATTCTTCTCTCCACCTCCCACCTTTAAGAGTAGAGGAAGGGAGGAGCAGAGGAATTGAAGGCTGAGAAGCCTGCAGTGTCTCTCCCAACCAGGAAACATGAACCTTGGAGGATGCTCTAGCCACGCTGCTCTCTATACTCTGAGGTATGGGCAATCTGCCATTTATAAGGTTTTGACTCTGTCCCCTCAGACTAAGAAAAATAAAAGACCACACACCCCCAGGAGCTGTGGTTCTATGCTCAGCATGCTGGTGACAGGGCACAGCACAGTGACAGCAGACAATTTCCCTGGTCATACTGTCTCCTAATCGCAGGAAGGACGGCACTGCAGGAGGGTCTGATCTCCAGCTCAGTCATGTGCTGACACTGCTCCCTTTCTGCATCCCAGTCTTGCCCCACACCTCCCTGTAATGCTTCCCTGCATCACAGCCTGTAAAGAAATGTATCCTGTCTGTGCATCAGAGAATGCCTAAACCAGCCCTGCAAGAAACCAGCCAGAACTTCTACACAACACTTCATACACAGACCCATCCAATGTCACCGCAGGGCAAAACAAGACATCTCTTTTACTAGTCATAAGTAAACTGATAGCAAAATCTACTGAAGTAGGTTTGAAGGGAACATGCAAAAAGACTCCTTACTTTAAATGCTTTAAAACAATCTGTATATGATCTTTATTATGCCTGCACTACTTTAATAGCAGGATCAATTTAAACCATAGTCCCATGCTAAATAAAATGCATTCATAACAACTCCAGCACAGCAAGGGACAAAGAAGTGTTAAAATAATCTATCATAGTCACAAGGGATGGGTTCTATAAAGCCTGTGAATTTTAAAGCTTCGTTTGGGATACACTACACGTCCCTGAGAATGAGGAGCAAATCTTTTAATAAGGAACAAGAGCAAAAAGGTTCTTCCTCCTAACATAATTAAAAACATGGGATGAGTATCAAACAAGTAAAACAAGACTTACGGCATCTGTAAGAGCCGTGAAACAGTTGGCATGCCATTCTTCATAGCTTCACAGGTCAGAATGGATTCCAACACAGACACTACCAAAGGAAGAATAAGAACACATTTTTGCACGGCAGGATAGCAAACACAGAATGAACGTCTGGCACTGCTGTGTGATGTTCCCCTAAGTACTGCATTAACTAAGCAGTGAAGAAGCTCTGTGGCATGTGGTTTTTATTATAATGTTACTATTACACATATAAACTTTTCAAGAATGTTAGACATGAGGGCAAGGGAATCCAGACATCTAATTACTTACTACACTCTGCTTTATCACTCAGCTTTAAAAGTTTTATTTATACGCCACATATATTTCAGGGAGAACACGTTTTCTAGTTTTACCAACTACTAACTCTTTCCAGCCACAGGCTGCAAAGATCTTAGGCTGGTATCTCACAGCACTTCAACTTGGGCAAGAGGTGAGAGTACCCAGGAAGCTGGGGCTGACATTTCCTCAATCACATACTAACCAACAAACACTGATGGTGCAGGAGGGAAGTTGTCTACTGGAATCATATCCGGGGGTCTTCCATATGTCATTTCATACAGTAAGTGTCCAAAGCAGTGTACATCAACACCTTCTAAAGTCTGCAGAGAAACCACAAGAGTGGGCTTGCATTTGAAAACAGACAAGAGAAAGCATGAAGACAGTTCCTAACCACAGACTGCATTAACCTGAGCTCAAATGAAACCTTCACACCTCAAGCTGAAGAAGCCACTGCTGTCTTCCTGTGCGTGATGATACAAATGGGATAGCAGTACAGTCTGCTGAAACACCTCAAGCAGTAACTCTTGCCACACACAGCAGTGAAGTGCTGCACATCGATACAAATCACAACCAAGCACATTTTCCAAGCTAAGACAAACACCAAAGGAAGAGATAAAAGGACAGCAAAAACACATACCAAACCAACCTAGGTGAGTTTTTCTCACTCCTCCTTAGGTTTGTACAAGCTGTGCATACATGCTAAGCTCCCAGACAGCTTATTTCTGAGATTTTTTAATCATGTTTAAACAGAAATGTCTCCTCTTACTGGAAGTGGCTTAGAGCTTTGATGGCACTCAGATTTGGACTAACCATGAACTTTTGATCGTTTCTTTGACAACAGGGAGAACTTGTTTAGCAAGGTCAGCAAGCAGCTGAGTCCTTCATTACAACGAGCACTTAAAGGCAGGGCTGGATGCTGACTAAAAGACTGAACTGCTGCAACAGGGCAAAATTGTTGTCATATTTTTGTAGAAAGGAAGTATTGTGTCTTCAAACAACTAAGAAACAGCTTTTAATAGCTAGACGTCTGCAAGCATCTAATCAATTTTCACAGTACCCACTGAAGACAAGGCTGGTTACTACTCCTAGCTAAGGCCTAGTAATAAGCAGTGCTCGCCGTACGGACATCCAAGTGGAAAGTGTGACAGACCACATGCACACTCCTGTGAAATACAAAAGCAGGGTGGAAAGAGATCTTAAAACAACTGCAGTTTACCTCTATTTGCAGAACACTGCTGTCACGAAAACAGTCACCTGCACTCCCCTTCTACCTGCTTACCTTTGGCCTCAGCCTCACTCCAGTATGCTGCAACAAAACCTCTGTGCAGCCAGACAGGGGGTTGGAGGAAACAGAAAAGGTATTTGATGGAGAAAAGCTCAGATTAAAGTAAGGGGGTTGAGAGAAGTTCTTTTCATTCTAGTCAGACGTCCACAAGCAGAAGCTGGAGGATAAAGGCATGTAGATGAGTCAGCTGTATTAATTATCTGAATCTTACATTAATTTTCCGAAACTGTGAAAAGTATGATCGATAAAATGATGGAAGCCCCAACAAGGAATTTTCTAGATCCAGTAACTTGCAGGTGTCCCCATCCAACATCACATTGGCAGAGTGAAGATGGCCGTAAGGAAATCCCTTCTCATGCAAGAATTTTAATACCTGAAAAACATCCAAGAGAGAAGCACTGTCACAAGATATTCTGATTATCTCAAGATCTTAAATGCTCCAATACCAGAGCAGAGACATAATAAACAAGGCCCCTATTTGGAATGATTGCTGAACTTAATCTTCTATCTACATCATCTTTGGCTGACTTTTCATTTCCATGTCCCTGGTAACATTTGTCCCAAAACCAATGTTTGATGCTGATCCTCAAAGTAGGCTTAGAGCAGCCCCCAAGGAGATCTGGAAACTAGATTGCATAATTCTACTGAATATTGTTTGAATAAAACTTAAAAGAAATAAATAATGACAATTAATTTATGACACATTTGCAGGCTCTGAATTTCTTCTTTCCCTTTACCTACAAGGGAAAAACTACATTATCAGCTCTCTCCCACTTAAGTTCCACACATACCAACTGCCCTATATTTTTTTACTTTTTTTTTTTTGGACAGAAACAGCCTCATGCAAACATATCTAAATTCAACTCCCTGCAGCTAACCTCAATTTGCATTTAGCTTTGAAGTCTGCTGCTGAAATAAAGCTTGTCTGCTTTTTCTAGTTAAACCGGTTGGCTTCAGAAAAACCCCCAAATCTCCCAAAACACCATAAAGGCTGGTAAATAAAGTAAAAAGAGAAACTACCTCTAATATTTGCCTTCCATAAGTTTTTATTTGCTGAAGTTCAAGACCTTGAATTTTTTTAGGGTTGCAATACTTCTTCAGGAATGGGTCTTTTGGCTTTGCCTTTAAAAGAAACACATGGATCAGGTATCATGCCCAGAAAAAACAGTCATCAGCTTTTATAAAAGGCAGTTTTATAAGAGACATACTACAGTCCTTACAGCAAACATTCTACAATTTGAGTTGTGGGTGGCAAAAGGGAGATGTTACCTTATAAATAAGGTCCTTTAGTGTCCCTTTTTCACTGAATGGTCTAATAACCAGCGCTGAAGATTCGTTGGCAGTGGCAAAAGTGATTTTGTAAATGTAGGGATGCTACCAAAAAAAGAAACTGTAGGTAAATTTTAGACAACATGTTCTATAATTCATTTTTGCTTGATTCTCAAGTAAGAAAAATCTGCCTGAACTGTATGTTTAAAGTAATAAACCAGACACTGTCAGTGACATTTGCTCAAGTTATTCAGTTTTAGCCTGGAGTAAATTCAAAGAACACTTCATGAGGACACTGATCCATTTCTACATAAATAATAATAATTTTTAAAATCCACCATCTTTTCTTAATGAAACAGACTGGCAGATTAAACAAATGGAGAACACAACCCCATGAGCAGTTTTAAGTCATGGTAACCTAATAAATTCATTCATGGATTTATACAACTAAGGCACATAAGGAAACTCGGCATTAATAGCTGTCATAACAGTTTTATGTCTTGAGAAATTATTCTAACGACTTCTTGCAACTTTGTGAAACCAAATGAGACAGCACACCTGGAAATAAATGACACATACAACACATACATTAATTGGAATGGCAAACTAGGAGAAGACCCCTTGTTCATGGCCTACTTTAATGCATCGGTTTCAGCCCAGTTTGGGGCTTGAAAAGCCCAGTTTTCAGTCCCTTCTCCTGTGTGCATCTGCTGAGTTCCAAGACTTACACAGAGGTTTACCAGTTTAAATACCATTCTTTTCAGCCAGCCTCTCACATGCTTAACACCCTTAACGAGAAACTCCTTTTGGAGTCAAATGCCAGTTTTTCAGAGAGATGCCTATTGGATTTATAATGCAGCATTGCACAGGAGCTTAAATTGCACAGCCTCCGTTGTGCCTCTGCTAAAATATTGCCATGTTACATTCAAAGAACTAAAAAAAGGGCACTCCTTGCACTGCTTTATGCACTACTGTCCCGGAATATCCCCAGCACACAGGGTAGCAATTACACCCAGGCAGCACTATCCTGAAAGTGTGGAGGATAGAAAGGAGGAAAGAAAAACTCCTGGGCTCACACTACTGCACAAAAAAAAAAAAAAGAAATTACAATTAACCACAACTCTGAATCTCCTGTAATAATCCTGCAGGATTATTATTTATGCTGAGAACATTACCTTATACTGTGTGAAAAATGTAATTAAAAGGCTCACACATCTTTAAATGAAAACAAGTCTAAAATTACAAACTACATCTACTAGGCTACATGTGCTTTTGCAAGATCAGTCCTTGACAAGCACTTTTGTGCTGGCACAATTTAAAAGTCTTCAAATAATACTCACAGAACAGGAAGAAAGAAGTTTCACAGCATACTGTAAGTCTTTGTCAGACAAGTATTTATCAGGGCCAAGATCAGCCTGGAAATAAATAGGAAAAGAATGGCATCATAACAGACTCTGCATTCCATAAAGAAAATGTGATCTATATTCTGCTCTCACAAATTTAGACAGCTGCTTGAAGGTATATGTTTGAAGAGCAAACAAGGAAATTACACGTACAGAATGAAACTTGAAGAGTGTACAAGGCCATGGTGTTGCAATACACTGTGTCTGACAGTAAGTAAGTATGATTGCCTCCTTCCTCCCCCATATCTGACATGCATTGCTACCACTGAATGAACTCTGCCAACCCCAAACTTAGGGACCGTGTGCACTGCAAACTGATAAGGCTCAAACCCCCACCTTCTTCCTCTCCAGAAAAAAAAGAAACAACAAACCAAACAAAAAACCCACCAGACAACAAAAAACCTCCCTCCTACTGCAGGCTTCAGCCACATCCGCTCCCCAGTGAAGCCTCACAAACAGCTGTGCTATGTAATTAAGAGAGTGGTATGTTTCAGTACAGTAACAACAAAACTATTTGGTGGCAATACATGTCTACCTAAAAGAAGCAATTCAAGCCTCTCTCACCTATTTGTCAGTAAAACTAAAGATCTGAGTAAAGAAACCGACCACTTTAATTAAAAGGATTACCTTTCTCATTTTCAGTGATCGAATTTATACCACGAGGAACAGCCACATGATTACAACTGAAGAAACAAGAGATGCAGGAACAAATGACCAAGCACAGAAACTTGGAAACTGGATTTGCCACCAGAGGAGAGAAAATATAAGGAGTTCCCACACCACACATCCATCTAAAGGCTTTCAAGGTTCTTTCAAAGCCTGAGTTCTTATGTCTACGTCTCTGTCACTCATGCATGGTTGTCAGTGTAAATGAAATAAGCCAGGTTCATTAAAAAAGACTTGAGTAGGAGATGAAAGTGTATATACCCAGCTTAGCATTAGCCGTTCCTTTGGTTGATTCTTAATCTTCATTAAAAAATATTTCTTACGTATTCGCCAACCTACAAAAGAAGAGTCATCAACAGCTTTAATTAACGGGCTCCTAAGTCACGTGGTTTACAAGCAGGACAAGGTCTGTAAGCAAAGATAGTACTGTAATCTTAAGACAGCTCATACAATTGGGAAAAAAAAAATCAGACAAGTTTTTGTGCATACATACTCTCCTTACCTATATCTTTCAATGGCTCTACCACTTCCCACTTTGGCTCTGATCGGAAGAACATTGAAACATGCTGTAAGGCAATTTCTGGAAAGAGATAAAGAAAGAAAAAAAAAAAAATTTTTAAGATACTACTTAAGGTAATTATCCACATGTTATGTAAGGTTCAATGCCAGAAGGAAGCCTGCAGGAATTCAGATTGAAAGTCAGCAAAATCACTTGAAAGGAAATCAGATAAAACACAGTTAAAGGGCATTTACATTTTTAACCTGAGAACTCAAATCCACGGAGAAAACACAGAAAGCACCACCTTCAGAAAAACCCTGAGTCCACTGAGTTTGCATTCAATCTGTACTAAATCTACATTTCCAAGTTCAAATCCAGTGCTCACAGCAAAGATTCCCCACACTACATCCAGAAAGATTTCTGCTGTACCTGTAAAAATGCAAACTTTTACATCTTTTTAATGTACCGTTACTACACATACACTAAGCAGTTCTGCTTCACTACGTGTTATTCTCTCCTCTTCTGTTCAGGCAAAGGTATTTTCCTAGCTATCATGATCCAACACTTATTTTGGGGGGGGGGCGAAACACTCTTCTGTTTACTGAATCCTCCCACAGCTGGGAACACAACTGGTTTATTCACAAAGCAGTTTGAAGGGAAATCTCAGTAAGAAGCAGTGACAGCAGGGGGGAGAAAGGGAATCATGCCAATGAGGAGCTTTCTCTAACATGGCTTATCTTGGTATAGAAACACAGCAAAAAGGTAAGGATGCAGTTATCTTTCTACACTGTACCTTCTCTCTCCAAAAATAGGCTATGAAAAAAAAGAGAGAACAGTGCAATAAATATCAGCTTACTGCTCCAGAATTTAAGGAATTCCATGGTGATGGTGTCTCCAAAGACCACAGGCACTGACTCGATTGCTATTACCTTTCCACCAACTCGCTGAAATAACAATCTTGATGAAAGCACTCAAAATTAACACAGAAGTCACAATGTCTCCTTAAGGATTTAAATTGCTTGCTCAGCATTGGCCAGACAAACTGCATCCTTGAAGAGTTTCTAATAATTTACAACTCCTCCACAGCTTATCATAAACATCCGGGAAATGTTCTTTGCACTTTGAAGCTGATGACACAAGAATGTTACATAAAGGGAGAGCAAAACGACAAGTGAAAAGGAAGCAGTAAGTTCCTGCTTCAGTAGGCTCTGTTTTTATGAAAACAAGCTTTGCATTTTGCAAACAGTTTGCCCACAAACTGAATCTGTGGAGTAGGTTTCATCAGTATGAGGAAGTCTTTTTTTTCAGCCCATAAAATATTTAACAGTTTCCAATGGCTGAAGCTGAAGCTGAAGTCAGACAAATTCAAAGATGAAATATTTAATAATGAAGAGAACTGATCACAGGGATATAATTTTAAGAGATGCAGTGATTTTCCAGTGTTTGGGGGGAGAGGACGTTCAAGCATTTAAAAAGTACTCCACCTAGCTCAATTAGTTCTAGGAAGTCTCACAACTCAAAGTGATAAGAGAGAGCTAGACAAGGTGACCACAATTGTTCCTGTTGATTTGAAAAACCTTTTGAACCATGATGAATGTAAGATACACTGTTCAGAAGACCATCCATTTTAACAGAATGCAGAGCTGACAAACTTAACTCCACCTTATACTCCAGTAGACAATTTCCAAACCCCAACCCCATTTATCATGAACTGTGAAGGACTCACAATCCTTCAGCCCAAGTTCTGCTTCTATAGAACCTGAACTGATCACTACTATATAAATTAATTCAAGTAGTTAGATTTGACAGTCAGAGCACAATTAATGCACAGAGCTGGAGAAACATTATCATAAATAATCACATGCACAGCATGGTAATTCTGAAGGTTGTTCTCCCCTCTGCCCCCCAGGCTTCAGTATAAATCCTTGCCAGCAGTAATGGAAGGCAGACAGACAGGCAGACAAAAGTAAAACTGCAGTCTTGCAGCTCCTCACTTACCAGTGTAGTTTACAGAATAGCTGTTTGGGTCCAAGAATTTTTTTACCAGTTCACAGTTGGACAGTATGTGATGGGTAGTGATTACGTCGAGATAGGCCTGGAGCCCCTTCTGCCTTTCGGCTATGAATTCCCGCTCCATGTTCCCAATCAGCTTTTTTGGTGGAAGAGGTAGACTTAGAGTTGAGATCTTAAAAAGAGAGGAAAAACTAATTTATCTTGTTTTCAAAACGCCTCAGGGATATAAACTAGCAAGCCAGAAAGTAAAAGACTCCGGCAGCAAGGTAACTCCTGGGTAACTCTTCACACTGTGCCTATAGGAGCTTTTATGTTTTTTCTAAGTACTGTTATCAGGGGGAGCGAGTCAGACAACAGCCTGGATCCTACAGCGAAGGGATTAGTAAATGGAACGACACTGAAAATGTGAGGAGATAAATGTCTGCTAGTGAGTCATGCATTTAAAATCACTACACAGAACTTTCAAACACTAAATGGCTACAATTTTCACCAAATCCTTTCTGTGACATACCTCTGCCACAGCAGAAAAGCAACTCACACCTTACAATTTTCTTCAGCTAAGATTCATGCTTTCTTATTCCATGAAGTGCCGATTAACGACTTTCCTTTGCCTCTGCTGCCTTTACAGGTAATTTAAAGCCCTTACTGTCAGTATTTCAAATCTGCAATTTCAAATACAGAGCAACTTTTCCATTTTCTCTTCTGAACGTGTTGCTGTACAGTTTTTAAACAGCTATACATCTTTCAACCCAGGGATAGCTGCAATCTACCAGTGGATGTGCATCAGTTGTTTTATGATGACAGAAGCGATACAAAATTTCAGATAAAAACAGAGAAATAGAACGATGAAAAAACAAGCAGAAACTCACAGGCTTATGTAAGTCAGATCAAAGAGATCATCTCTAGAAAACAAAACTAGGTTGCACAGAGTGTTTACATTCAATTACATCATGTGAATTGCCAGAATAAAATTTTCCTGTTGTTAACACATCGTTGTCCTGCAGATCAAAGCACCTGCTGTGGGTAGCTCCATCTCCATGGGAGTTATCTTTAAGAAATGTGTACTGCAGGAATCAATTACACCAGGTGCAATAACCTCATTTCTAAAGCAAACAGTTCACCAGGGAGAAGACTGGGACTTTTGGTGTTTGAACGGCTTTCATTCTAACTAGTGCAAAAAATAAAGGATCAGTTCCACAAAGTGGGGAGAAGTAGCAATTCCTTTCCTTTTTTCCCCTCCTTTTGAACACAGGAGGGGAAAACCTCCCCCAAACCTTAGCACTTCTGTTTCTGACTGCAAATCATGAGCTGAAAAAGAGCTATAACTACTCCTGAATTACAGAAGATGTTAATAGAAATCATTCTGTCCACTGAGCATTTTTAATGCTCTTTTATACCCAAGGGAAAAAAATATCTCTAGGAATAAACCCAAAAGCAGTAATATACCACTTAAAACTAATTTGGTGAATTACTGGCTCTAACACCAGAGTTGTACAAAATTGTCATCTGGCAGACCACTCTTACTTTGTTTCTAAACAAAACCTAAATCCATTTCTGGTATTACTCATTTGACGAGCATGTCAAATCATAATCACCTTTACCTTCTTGACCTGACAGCTAGCTCCCATCACTTGAGGACTCAAGTTCAGATGTTTTCAAACCACTATTACTTGTTTTACAGTTTATTTCAAAAGCCACATATCTGCTCTTTTTCAGAAGCAAGCAACATTCCTCCCACCCCCCCAAGTTTTTGTAGCTATCTGCCAAAACACAGAGCACAGTGAGAACACTGTCTACACAGAAGAACACCTCACTGAAGTCCTGACCTTACAAAGACCTCACATGCTTTCAGATGTGAGCAGTGGCCCCAGCTCAGTGCTGGAGCCAGGATGGGCTTCACCACAGAAGAACCTGGGAATTAACATTCTTATCTTCAAGCCACAGCCCGCTCAGGAATGTCTGTTCAAAAGCTGCAATAAAATGCTTCACAAAAGCCAGATCTCTTGCTGCAAATACTGTACCAGTACTTCACTTAAAACAGACCAGCAGCCAATGATCACCACTGGGCAGTCTGGAAGGAGCTTTTAAACCCAGTACACAGCTGAGAGTTCAGGGAATCTGGCTTGAAACTTCCCGACACCCATCACAGACATACACTGCTCACTATTTCCAAGTTCTCTAGTAGGACTGCATCCCCTAGCCTGGTTTGGAAGTTCTCAATCCTTACTACTACTGCATAGGTAGTACCAAACTAACAGCAGAAAAGTTGCATTCCAACTCAACTGCAGCTATACAATCAAAGGCAACCACCCAAACCTACAGAAAGGTCAGGTATGCCACAAGAACTGCAAGAACTTGGTGCTTTACACCCAAAACAATCTTCAGCAGTTCTTCCAGCAACATTGTAGTTTTGAAAGAAGGAATTTTTTTAATTGCTCCTTGCTTTATACTGCTTTTAAGAGGTTTGGTTTGTTTTGCTTGGAGTCTTTTTTTACTCTGTTTTCAATACACACAAGGTGAAAGTTTAAAAGAGCTTAAAAACAAGTCATGGGAACTGATTATGGTGATAAAATACCATCGCTTAGAGTTCCGGATGGAAAGAACTGAGGAGTGCTGCGTGTATTAACGGACCAGAAAATTCCAGCTCCAGCATCACAAAGATCAATTTATAAAAAAACTCCAAAACAGTGGGAGAAATGAGCAATTTTAACACATTTCTCACCAGCTACTGTCTGTTCTCTCAGAAGTCCTGGCACCACCAAACTAGGCTGGAGGAGCACTGCTGTTGGTCGAAAGCAGAGCTGTGCATCTTTGATAAATACTTAAAAGACTCTTCCTACCCTTCTACTGGGCACATAAGGAAGAATCTCACCTCTCAGGGCAGCTTTCTGTCCTAGACAGAAAAGGCATGGAGAGATACAGCCTTGCCTTTCCCGTCCCTGGAGGTGTTCAAGGCCAGGTTGGATGGGGCCCTGGGCAGCCTTGTGTAGATCCAGGCCTGAGGTTGGTGGCCCTGCCTGTGGCAGGGGGGTTGGAGCTCTGTGATCCTTGGGGTCCCTTCCAACCCATGCCATTCTATGATTCTATGACTCTGGAAAGCAGAAACAGGAGTTTGAACATTGAGGGGTGAGCTGTAGTTCTCACTGAAAAAGACCAAGTGTTTAAGAATAGGGCCTGCAATTTAGGCCACCCTCTGCATATCCTCCTACCCAAGGCAGAGGCATGTCGTGATGATTCCGTTTGATCTTTCCTACCCATCCAAGCAGCTGATGTTTTTGTCCCAGATCTCAGTATCTGCAAAATCTCTCTCTTGTTTCATATTCCTCCTTGTCCCACTCTGCGAGTTGCTGTCAAACAATTTCCTGAACCCTGCACTTTTATCATTCACCTCTGTCTCAGACACAAAGGCCTTTTCTTTCTCTACTACATCATACATAACCTTTTCTCTTTCTAGACTTGCCACTAAGCCTAACCTTTCAGTACCTGTCATTTATGAATTTTAAGTCTTAAAGGTCCATTGCCTTTTCTACTAAAGCTGCCTCATTTGAAAGTTAAATGAGAAGGCAACAAAGCTTTTTCATGCCTCACCACATTCTATTCCCCCACGGTTAAGAGGAGCTTATTATATGTGGCTGCAAAAGCGAACTCTTTCTCCTTTTTAAAACTTTCTCAAAATTCCCTGTCTGTGATCTCTATCAAAACTTGACTATGGTTAAGACTACAATGACCACTATGTACTGTGATGGACTAATCTAATCTTCAATCTCACATTTCTTTGGAGCAGGAGACCTCTTTGTACCATGTTTAATCAGCACATCACACAAGAGGTTTCTAGGACACAATAAATGTTCCTATGTGCTACAAGACAATAATTCCACAAGGCAGCCAAGTTGCATTCGTTGATTAATCTGCTCCCCCATTCACCTTCTAGCACAGGAATCTGTTGCAGCAGCGTATCAAGAGCACCCAGTGCAACATCCTTGCATGGGTTTCCACACTGAAGTACATCAGCTGATTTTTTGGGGTGGTGGGAGGAGGGAGAGGAAGTGGAAGCAGTATTGAGCTCTTGAAGTCACACAATATTTAATGGGAAAAAAATCTTAAGAGTCACAAAGAGCTATCCTCAAATCACAGAAGTATTCACTTTTCTTTGTGCTTGCATAGTACTATGGAAATCTGAAAGAACAAGTTTCACTCCTGTAGATGCTAGGCACTGCTGCTTCCCCCCTTTTCCCACACTCATCTAACCTTCTTTTTCCCACACAAACTAAAAAGAAATAATTGTCCTAAAAAGTGAAAGAAAACACACAGTAAGTCCAGTGTTTAACTAAGGAACACTTTCCAGTGATACAGAAAACCATCACATGATAAGGAGCATCTGGTAGTGCTTTTAGATGAATATAAATAATGAGACACATAGCACTTCAATGCTGAATTTGTAAGGTTGGTACGCGCCTTGGCTTTCTTCAAATCAAAGGAGGAACAAATAACATAAAACTGGAACAAGTCACAGTACTGAAGGGAAAAGATTCAGTAGCTGCCAATTTCCTCCATTTCTATATAAATTGGTCCTGTTGATGCTAAATTTTACAAGAGAAAACGTAAGAGTGAAGAAGTATACATTAAAGTTACATTTGAAGTCACAGTTTCTCCTTACAGCTATGTGAATTTGTGGTTTTCTCTTCACTGCAATACATAAAGGTACAACAAGCCATTCCAAGTATAGCTTTCTGAATGAGATACTGTATTTATACATCAAGGGTGAAAGTTACCTGCAAGCTATTATTAAGCAAGTCAAAGTCACTGTATCTCCTCACAATCTGCAAAACATAAAGACAAAGTTCAGGAAACATATTACTTTTCCCTTTTGCATTTTACTTTTCAAAATCCCATCAGAGACAATTCCCATTTATCATCTTCTTTTAACCTTTTTTTTTTCTTTTACACAAGCCTAACTGCTGAATCTGTGTTACTTTGCCACAAAGCAGTTTTTAGTCACATCCCAACCAGAAGAAAAATGCATTTCTAAACACGATCTTAAAATAGCTTCCAAAAAATATCTGGGAGAAAAGCTGTCTGCAAACAAAGCGTTTTTGCTATATTAGATTCAACAACTTTGCACGGTCACCTGCATTGCTACTTCTAGGTTTCACTGGTCATGCATCAGCCAGGCTGTAATTTTAGCACTAAGGAAGCCAAACTGGCACTTGAGATTTAAAAATTATGGTCGTACCAACACCGAGTAGTAAGACATGACAGGCAATTTTCCTGGAACACTCACAAGAGAAGCAGACAACAAGCCTTCTGTAGCTGGCAGCAGTATTTTTTTTTTTGCTTAGTTTTTGACCAAAACTATTCAAGCACTTTGTGTTCCCAATTCCAAACCAACGTTTCCCTCTCCAGCTCAGATTTAAAAACCTAGGAAGAGTTTTTAAATCCTTCCCCAAAAGGCATCCCTGTTACAAGAACCACTCTTCAAGAAATTACCTGCCAACTGTTTTCCGCTGAAACTCCTCTCTGCACACGGATTATGTATTCCTGATAAAAGGAAAAAGTTGTTAGAAACGAGAAGTAGTGAGCTGAAGAAAGTTATTAGGTACTTCTCCAAATATGACCACTACCCAATGAGGAAACACGCAGAAACAGAAAACTCAGATCCCAATTTTAAGTGCCCAGGCGAAGGTCAGAGCTGGGTTTGCTCAGGCCCTTCACCAGCAGCCATCTCTGCTTCAGGGAGCAGAAGACAGAGAGAGGTCCAAGAGCTTGCAGACCTGTGAAGCACTTGGACAGTTTCATTCAGTTAAGGAAAAAGATAGTAAGAGTATACTCACCATACACCTCTACCAACAACACCTGAAGAAAGCTCCTTGTAAGGAACCACCAAGAATTATTCCCCCCCCATCATAAGGGAATAAAATACCAGTAAATACCTACAGCTGCCCAACCTCTAATTATTTTCATTCAAGAACAGTTACCACAAAAGCTTTGGGGTGTGCTTGAGTAACTAGAACGCATCGGTTTCTCAGGGTGATAAATTCTTCATTCATAATGCATGCTTAATGTTAATTATTTATCTATTAACTATGCAGATATATCTAAATCTCAGGGAACTAGTTTTAAATTTTAAGAATTAGCAGTTCTACCACCAAAATTACATTCACAAAGCACAGTTCTTTTCAGTCTCCTCATTTCAAGCTCCATTGTACCTTTTGTAAACTAATACCCGGTCAACGCAGCAGTATCATTAGTTGAGATGTATCTAATTATTTCAAGAACAGATACCAAGTATTTTGTACACTTACTCAGACTATTGCAAGGAAGCCATGACTTTGTTTACCCCTACTCCTGTTAAGTTTGGAAACAGCTCTAAAAGCAGTTTTCAAAGATCATAAGTGAGGCAAGTCCTGTTCCTAGAAAGCCTATAATCCCCATTTTAGATATTGTTTAATTAGCAGGGAAATAAAATTCATCTGGGCTAAGCATAGCAACAGATAGATCCTCTGCTATTTGCATACACAAAGTTCTAGAAACACAGCTTTTTTGTCAAAGTCTTATTAGACAGATGATCCCAAGGCCACATAATTTGCATCGCAAATGGAGAGCCAAAAAGTAAGGTGCCGCTTGAGAAAATGCAACTCTCAACACTGAAGAGGGATGGAAAGTCCCCAGAGCCAGAAAAGGGGAAGCCACACAGGTAACCTACGCTGCTACACTTTTCCTTCCAACTGTATCAGTGCGATGTTGTAGGACAGGTCTCACCTTTTAAGCACGTTCTTCTCCCCTGCTATGCTTGGCCAGGGTGGGAGGACCCACCACTGGTGCTCAAGATACTCCTAAATCCCCCAGATTTCCCCACTGAACACGCTCAGTCACACCACACAGCTGCAGATACAAAATTCACAGGGAGAACTAGAAATTCTAAAGCAAATACGAATTCCAGCCACGGCTCCCAGTACTCCTAAGCACCGCGTTCGTGCCAAGCGAGGCATGAGTACCCACCCAGTTATTGCCTGCAGTGCAGCAAGCATCACATGATAAACCAGTTGTTATTCAGCTCAGATGAGTTCATCCACCTGGGTACAAACTCTCACATGTATTTTATGTAAAGTCCTGAATAATTTTTCAGTTTCAAACACCACTTAATTTTGCTGAGCTGCTCATACATCTGTAGGAGTCTTACATAAACAGAACGGACAGATCACAGCACGATGCAGAGTTTTTTCAGATATTAAAATTAATGCTGCATTCCATACTATTATGAAAAGACAGTAATGAAATAACAAATAAACGAAGGCACTTCTAGCAGCTTGAGTTTATATACCAAATTTTGTCTGTTCTGTAACAGTAGCTCTACCTGGCACGTACCTGCATACCAACTAGATAATTCAATTAATTGAGTCTTTGATCCACAAAGTATTATAAATTCAGCTTCAAAGCTAAAAATCCACTAAGGGCGTTTATTAGTAACTTCTCTTGGGGACTGCAAAGTGTCTTCTGGCTTTGGAAGTTGCCTTCAGAACCACTCAGAACTAGTTCTCCTTTTTCAAATGAAATTAAATTAAAAGCTTGTACACTGAAAAACATAAACATACCATTGGATGCAAACAAAGTGGGGCACATTAGCAAAACCCTCCACAGAATTAATTTTCCATTTAGCATTTACCAACAGGAAAAGTAGCATAAATCAAGAATTATGACTATTCCAGTCAAGAGGCAAATGCAACACTTATCAGATAGCATCACCTTGTGTGTTCAACCTTAACTGATCCAGAATTTATTTACTGAAGTTTTCTTCTGAACCACAATGCTGCTCAGGCAAAAATGTTATTCCATTTTTTAAAATTCACTTAAAATATCCTTTATTATCAACAGCTGTCAAGTATCGGTAGCAATGTTGAACCATCTAGCACTGAGAACAAAGTCGAGACTAGCAAGCACGAAAACCAAAGTGATTTAAAACACTTCATGACCTAGAAGCTTAGTTGGAAATGACAAAAATCCAAGATGCCACAAAATGACACACACAATTATTATACTGGAATTAAAGTGTCCACTTTCTGAAAGACAGCCTGACATGCTCTCTCCATATTCTCCTCTCTTACCCATTCGAAATTATAATTAAGGTATTTTCCTGCTAAACAAGAAGCCTGAATCCTCGTGAATATTAACAAAAATCCACAGACCTGATTGCAATCCAACCAGCGTAATTATATTTGGAAACTGTGGAGCAGAAACCAATTAAAGGGACACCTGGAAATCCAGATTCCCCCCTAACACGTGGCTTTTCCTGTTTCACGACCGTTGCTGCATTTTGGGAAGTAGGAAGAGGCTACTTCACGCAGCCAAAAAGCTGCAGCAACTGCTTATTCAGCAAATCTCAAAGGACCACTGGCTGTTTCACTGAAAAAACCACGTCACTGATGATTCACCACGTTCAGTCATTCATCTTTTCTAGGATTTTGAAAGAAGCAAAGTTATTGCTCAATCCTTTGCAGCCCTTGCTCCTTATCCATCCATTAACCTTTTCTACTGCACCCCAAGAAAACGCTCTCGGGGAGGCAGGACACACAGATTCATCAGACAACTGTCAAAGCACCTTCCTGCATACAACCACCCTGACCAACACAACAGACGTCTCTTCTGGAAAGCCCGGTGATAAACATCTCAGGGCTCGGAGCTCCTTCTCATGGTAAGACTGCATTACAAAACCAGATTAGGGCCACAACTCTTTCTTCCATCCAGACTTGAGTATTTTCCCACCCAGTTCTGCTTTGGCACCCTAAAGCACTAATCGAGCTCTCGCATCACAGGTTAACAACCTGAAACAAGAGAGCATCACCCTTCAGAAGTGGTTGTTCGTTCTCTCTCCATCAACTCTGACCCTAACAAAGAATTGGCCACCTCAGCCACCAGCTTGACCAGTAATGAAAAAGCCTAAGTGGTCTTCTGAGTTTCTTTTTCCTAAAGTCAGTAACGAGATTGAAAGCCAAGGAACAGCTAGAGTAGAAAAGCCACGATAAGAAACACAATCCCATTCCCAGGATCTGCCATGGCTCCACATAGCACAGCACGCTGAGTTTTAGTGAGAAGTTGATACTTCCTATTGCCTCCACATGGCAACAAGCTTGTCGTGGGATTATAATTAGCACCACTGATATATGCTTCCCATAGGACCAAAGAAGAGCTTTTAACTCCGCAAGGAGAAAGCCTAAATGCACTAAAGCCTTTATTACTCTGCCAAATTCTGGTTTGTTTAGGAAAGAAATCTGAATTACAACAATTTTCTCCTGAGACGGCCTCATTTGATAGTGAGACTGTGAGTGTGCCCATAGGAAATAAATGAAGTGTAAGGAAAACAGACAGGCACGCTCAGCATCATTTCTGTTAGGCTGCATCACCTAACTCAGGAACATGCAGAGGAAAATGCTTCAGAAGGGGTAGTAATTACCAGAGTTCACTCCTGCCAACAATTTTAGGGATCAACAGCCAGGCTCAGTGAGGTCTAGGCTAGCTATGCTCACGCAGAAATTCTCATGGCATCTTTCACTCCTACACCAATGGCTCAAAATTGTTCCTATGACTCAGTTTACCAAGAAACATCAAAGGAGCTCAAACAGCCGCTACTTGGCAAAGAAAGGTCTTGGCTTGCTGAAGAGAGACAATCTCCCGCTTCTGATTCTGCCCATGGACAGCAAACTACACAGAGGCTACCAAGAAGACCATACACCCATTCCTCCAGACAACCTCCCCGAGCCCTCCAGACTCCCACACAAGTAAGGTTCGTACATCCACTGCTCTTCCCACCAACGCTGCCAAGCCAGTTCCTGCCACAACCTTGATATTCCAGCAGCAGTTCAATATACGTTTTTAAAGATGCCAAGCAAAGCATTTTACCTATGGGATCATTTCCTGGCTGCTCCGATTAGCCAAGAAAGCGGAAACCGGTGCTGGAAGGAGGAGGTCAGGAGTCGGGAAAGCTGTTTGACCTCAGCTGCCCACTGCCGTTTCCTAAAATCTTGTTCCTACCACTGCAGAATGCTGGATAGAGTTGCCGAAAAAGAGTATTTTCCAAACATCCACATGGATCAGTGACAACCAGGCAGCCTTTCTCCAGTGCTTCACCAGTAACAGTTTCACAATCACTGCCTGGAATTAACGTTATCCTCAACTTACCCATTTTCATGCAGAGCCAACATTCCCTCTCAAACTCACCAAGATTACTCCCTGGTATTCCAGCACTTGTTAAAACATCAGCATCTCAGAGCTGCTCAGATAACTTTGTTAACATTCCTAAGTGAAAGTTACACAGCAAAACACATCCAAATGTTTAACAATTGCCGTTTATCATCTTCCCTAGTTTTTGAAACAGAAAGCAAACGGGAAAGAAAGGCTTTTGCAGAGACAAAATAGGAAAGAGCAAGTGGTGAATTTAGAGATTCATATAATAAAATGTAGAGTCTGGCCAATATTGGGTAATACATTCTGTTTCCCTGAGAAAACAGTCTCTAGATTTCTGGCTCAGGATAGTCGGTCTATTTTTCACAGATTTCTGCTGTACATCTGTTTAATCCAACAGGCTTGAAAAGCCAACCATTATAAAGATCCAGGTCACCTTCAGGTCACATCAACTGCAAGTTTGAAAGGGCTTTATTTTATAAGCATTAAAGAGAGGAAAGCCTAATTAAGCATGAATACAATCCCTGGCTAAGTAGGCTGGATTGGAACAATTTCTAGTAAGATGCTCTTTTAAATGTTTATTTAGAAAATCCCCCATGTGAAAAGTAGCAATGACATCAGGAAAGCTGCTGAGACCCAGGGACCTCTTCCCTATGGGGCATAGTATTTATTTGCTATTGCACAACCTGCCATTAGGCCTCTCTGAGGTAGGAGCAGCAAAGGGGCTGTTTACCTGTATTTTCAACACCGCACGTGTTTGTCTGGGGAGGTTATACTGTTCCACACACCCTGTATCGCTGGTGTAATACCGAGTAAGCGTTCAGCAAGTGAAAGCTATGCAGCAGGGCAATCACAGGGAGAAAATAGGACACACAATTACATGCAATGGAAAGTACTGAACGAGGAAAGCTCTGGAGAGAGACAAGAGAAATCACAGCTTCTCAGTACCCTGCATCGTCACGGCCTTCACCAACAAAGCAAAATATTTCCTATTTTTCCAGGAAAGACTCAGTAGCCAATACAAATATTTTCATTCTAATAGCTGCAAGACCTCTAAGGCAATGAATTTCCTAAGGTATGATATGGCAACTAATATTCTGACTGCAATCTTTGCAGGAGCTACAAACGCAATACTAATTTCATAAGTTCACCAGTGGAAACCGTAAGGTTGGGACAGGTAAATTAAGTGGGATGAAACAACTATCCTTTCTGAGCTCAAGCTGGAGGGGGAGGCAGTCAAGCTTATTTCCTAAGTCCAGCAAGAGGATCTGCATTTCCAAAACCTCAGACCAGTGAACTCTAATATTCCCTGTCTAAAGCCATCCCTAAAAGTAACTTCATGGTATTTTTTCCAAAGCAAAGGCAACCTTGTAGGGATGGAAATCCTTATAAAGCAGACGTGCAAAGTCCTTTACAAGCTTTTAAAACAAATGCTACAGTTCTAGAAACATATGGCTCCGTTTTTGTACCACAGAACAATACAGCAAAAAATATAAATGCTTTCTTGACATTCTTCTAATCTAAAAGCTATGTGTTGACATTCATCATTGCATAAGGAAAAGGAAAAACTCTGAAAGTATGTTAGGAGAGGGATTTATTTCAGCTGTTCATTTCCAAATGCCTTCAAGACAACAATGTAGCGTAACAAAATTGGCTGTTTCACTACTTCAATTTGAACACGAAATGCATGAAAAGGGAAAATCACTTCAGAAAAGGACCAAGGAATCTTTAGGAGTGTCTATATAGCTTAGAACTTGCCGGTGGTTTTACTGCTTTAAAGGGCTCTAAAACTTATACGTGCAGACGCACAGTTCTTATTCAGGAATACATCTAGGTTATTGTGGAAGAAAATAGCATCTTATTTTAAGGCCTAGAAAGCAAGCTGCTTTTAAACAGCAAATATGGGGATGAAATACTGCAATATGAAGCGAGTTCAATAGCCACAACTTGTTAAAGCTTTAGTGCTGCAAATGCCCCTGCTGTCAGAGCACAACGTTTGGCATCAGGATGAGGTACCTGCAAATGGCTTAATATACTGGATGTACTTCCACCCCTACTGAATCCAAGGAACATAACAGGAACAAAACAACTTCGTTCTCTGCCAAGCAGCTGGTACAGGTACCTACCAAGAGCACTGACACATGCCTAGGAGAAGGTGCCCAGGACACTGCCGGGCAGTTACAGTGACTCTCTCCTCTTATTGCCACGATTGAAACATACAGCAGGACACAAAATAGGAATTGCACCGCATTTGCTCACGTGATTTCCAATCTATTCAGTGAGGTACCAGGGGACTGCACCTGTGATATAAATGTTTGGCTTACAAAAAGAAAAGGACTCCAGAAGCACAGTGCTACAGAGTTATCTGTATGGGAGTGCTCACTTCAGGAAAACTCAGACTGCTTCTAACACACCTAACCAGGGAAACAACTTCCGTAAAAACATAAAGGCATCGTTTTCCACTTCAATTACCACTGGAAATAAATACACTGAGGGAAAAGCTCAGCTGACAATTTCTTTGTTGCAACACAAAAGTCTGGAGATTATGTACCAGCTGAGATGTGAGTAAGAACAACTGAGCTCTTCTGACTCGAAAGAAACATAAATAGCTTGTGAGCATATCAGAAAATTCTGCAGTTTATTTCCTAACAATCAAAAAAACCACATTTACTAGAGGGTTAGCATGCTCTTACTAAGCAAAAACTATTCCTTTGAGGGTTTGCACTTTAAGTACTAGCTGTGTCCCTTCTTACGTTTCTGGAGAATTCAGGTAAGTACGTAGCAGCTTTGGGCTTTGTTTTGTTTTGTTTTCTCAGTTTCACCTTCATCCCCAGGAAAGAGAAACTCAGCCTCTGCCAAGTACAGCCCTTGACTCAATGCTATTAAGTTTACACTTACCCAGTCTATTGTAGTAAATCTAAATTAACAGAAGCTGCTTGGAACAATAGACAAGCAAACTATTCATTTGACACAAGCTTTGGTCTTCTGCTTCGTATTTCACCACGTCCACAGAGCTTTTCCTGAAATTCTTCACCTTTTCCTTAGCTGGTTATTCAGAAAACTGGGTATTTTCAGCACCCATATCGGGTTTACATTATTACTAGTTCAGTCACCACATTAAAGCTGCACCTAACCTGGGCCTTGGTCATCTTCACATGAGTGACCTTATAAGCAATGTTCTACAGGAAAAAAAAATGCAAGTTGAAAGCAACTCTTGCAACAGTGAGCAGTGAGATAAAATCTTAATACACACTGCTGACAAAAGAATAGAAAATTTATTCATGGATGCCTTTGTATTTCAGCTTCAGAACAAGCCTAGCATGTGAAGACCTAGTTCTCCAAACATTAGTTTGGGATGAAGAACTGCATGGATCTACATCTTCTGAAGGTATCGCTTTGAGGTGGGATGAGGAACAAACCCAAGAAGCATTCAGTTAATGTCAACCTACTTCCTTGCATCTGTAATATAACAAAGTAAAACACAGTCTTAATGGCCTACAGAAGGGGTTCAACCCTTTTCTTAGGGGGGGCTCCATTTACACACCTCTTCAAACACAAGGATTTATTTTGGGCAGCTTATTTAAACTAGGAAAGTTCAAATTGAGGACAGCACCATCCATCGATAAACACATTATTCAGATACCAGGGATGTAAGATGGAGTGTCCAAAATGACAAAATAGTTGACTTACATCAAATAAGAAACCATGTCTGTGTTGTAGCTTCCTGTATTTTGTTATCCCACACTGCCTGTATATAAACCATCTGTGCCACACACACTTCAAGCCATCCTTCAACTATCAACAGGGCTTCTGCAGTAAAACAAACAATTACTAATAGATGTATCTTAGAGACAGATTTTAAATCAAAAGGCACAGTGCTCCAGAATTCTGTTATTAACAAGAGATCAGAACAAATTAGTTGAGAGGGTTTTTTTCCTGAACACTCATTAGTAGCGGAATACAGAAATGAAAGACAGAGGGGGGAGCAACAGTTGGTATCGCACTCACCCAGACACCGCCCCACACACAGAGTCAGGACTGAAAAGCTACTTTCCAGTTTCCTTTCCTATCCAGAATCATACAAACCAAAGGAAAGAACAAAAATTTTAAAAAGCTATTGTCATTTGCACTAGTAAAACCCAAAAGTGTAGTAAGGCATGGAACCAATCTGGGCTGCTAACTGGGGAGTTCTACAAGTTATACAACTTCTTGCAGGACTTGGCACATGCACCCCTCAGCTACTGAAACAGGTACAAAGCATTAGGCTTGACAGAAAATAAACCTCATCAGTTTTATCTGCAATAGGAGCTGCAGCAACTGAGACCAATAGCCTGCTAGATTCACAAGATCTTCTGGACCATTTCTCATACATAACTTCTGTTCGGAGGAAGACAGGAACATTAGTAAATGCAAGGTCCTCACACACAAAACCCCCACTTCTTAAGAGCGGATTACTTATAGGAAGAGCATTTAATAAGACAGTCAACAGATTAGTTGTATATCCTGTGGTGAACCTACAATTATTGTCATTCAGGTTAAGAGTATTCACCAGATGCAAGGAACCAGGAAGAGGAATCAACGACGCGGGAATCGGAGCTGTACAAGAGGCAGAGGGAGCACCCTCTCCCCATGTAAACCATGCTTCCCACTGGCATACCTGCTGCTGGAGTACCCCTGGTCTCTTTCCCAGGCCAGCATCCCCACTCTCAGCCAGAGCGGGAATCACAAGCGACAGCCAGTTCTCCCTCTGATTCACAGTACTGCCTGGTCATGCCTTAAGCAAACCTAGTTTTTAAAGCGGAAAATAACTGCAAGCAGGAGATTATGAAATTTGGACTATTTCTGCTTGCTCTGAGACAGTCCCTTTCTTATGGAGGCAGCATGTATGTGTCCTGGGCATGCCAAAAGCATTAACTGTGACGCACAGGTCACAGCTGGGCTCGTTCTGCTGAGTGTCATCACTCCCCACGACAACGAAAGCTGGGTGTACCCTCAGTTCCATCTCCACAGCTTTGCAGGCTTCCCTGGGCTGCACAGGAGGGATGTGAAGCCAAAAGCAGCTCCTTCAAAGGTAACTTCATCTCAGCTACCAGAACGGGGCAACCAGAACCCATCTCGGCTCCAGATGCTGGACCAGACCCCGAGAAAAGCAGAAACTGCAAGAACTTACTCAGCCAGAAGGCATAAGGCCTCCCCCGGGGCGGGTCCGAGTCTCGGCCACCCGAACCCACGCACCGAGCGCGCCCCGCAAGCCGCACATGGCACATCGCCGAGAGCCGCGGCTGCCTGCGGGAGGAAACCCGCCTAACAGACGGTAGAAGGGCCCGAACAACTCCCGTCTCGCTGCAGGACGCCGGGCGGCGGCGGCACCGCCACATGCCCGTCGAGGGGCTCCGCAGGCTGCCCGGGAGGTGAAACCCGCGTTCCGGGGGTCTCGGCCCCGCTCCCCCCGCCCCGCAGCGCCACACCGGCTGCCCGGCCCCTCCCAGCCCCAGCCCACCTCTCCTCCCAACAGTGCCCCGAGCCCTGCCCCAGCGCCTTCCGCCACCCTTGGCCTCGCTCCTGCCGGCCTCGCTCCTGCCGCCCAGCCCCGCTCCCCCTCGCTCCGCCAGTGCCCCGGCCCCGCGCACGCCGGACACCGCCCCGGGCGGCCTGCCCGGCGCCCCCCGTTACCCGGCTCCCTCCCGACACCTCGCTCCCCTGCCTCCCCACCACGGCCCGCAGCGCCGGCCGCTCCCACCGCCCCCCGCGGCCCGGCCTGCCCGCCGGCCGGCGCCGCTCACCGTGTGGGAGTGCAGGCTTTGGCTCGCCTCGATCTGCGCTGTCAGCGGCACCGTGTCGTCCAGCAGCACCTTGCCGGCCGGCGGTTTCTCCATGAAGGCCATCCCGGGGCGAGGAGCGAGGAGCCCGGCACCGCCAACCTGCTTCCCGGGGCAGCTCCCGGCGCGGCCGCCGCTGTCAACACGGCAGCGCCGCGCCGCCGCCGCCGGGCCTTAGCGCCGCCCGACCGACCGACAGCCCGGCCGCCTGCCGCAGCCCGCTAGGGGGCACCGTGCTGCCCGCACGCGCGGCCGCTCGGGGCAGGCCCGGCCTCGCACGGCGGCTCCCGCCTTCCCCCCCCCGCCGGGACGGAGCGTGCGGCGGTGGGACACGGGGCGGTGCGGGACGCCGCTTCCCCGGGATCGGGGCCGGGGCGGGGAGCCGGGGGACCGGCAGCCTGCGTGCGGCTGCCCGGCACGCTCCCCGAATCTCCCCTGCCCGGTGCTCCGTGCCGGCGCGAAGGGCTGCGGAAAGGGCCCCGGGTACCGCTGGCGCTCGCTGCTCTTCGCCTTCTGGGGCGGGTGTTGCAGCCAGCGAGTCATTAAAACATCAGAGCGCAGCCGGTACCTTCCAGCGCCCGGGGAACTCGGGAACCGAGACTGGAAGTTCCTGAGCCCCACAGCCCGGCTTTCCCCACCGCGGCGCCAAACGCGCTTTATTTCAGTGCTGTTGGGCACTCGGGAACAGACACCCCCTGCCCGCTGCACCCCCTGCCCGCTGCACTCCCTGCCCGCATCCCTCCTGCCTTCGGCCCACACGCGGGAGTCCCCCTGGCTTGCGGAGTTTTCAAACTGCAGAGTTCGAGTTCGAGGGACGCTTGGAGCAGGTCCCGAAACAGCCGCGTGTCTCCGTCCCGCAGCTCCATGCTGACAGAACACGCTGTGCATGGGCAGCTGCATCCAGGCCACACAGCAATCCTGCCAAACTACTTCTGCAGGGACCCGAGGGTCAGAAGGAGATTTGATGCCTTTGTTAATGGGCATAAACATGAAACTTCCCACTGGAGAGTCAGGGAACGAGGGAAGGAGTTTCATATGGCAAAAGCCAGGGATCAGGCAGTGACCCAGGGAGACAAGGGGAAGAGAAGCAACTCAGACAAGAGATGAGAAAAGCTCTCCCTGAGTACCAGTTCCACATTGTGAACAGGTCAAACCCTGGGCTTTCGAAAACAAATTGAAGTCAAACATCTTAAACATCACCCCTGCCTTCGATCCAGTCTGACCTAACACATGGGGTTTGCTGCTACCATGGCATCTAGGAACACGATGTCACACCCAGACACCGTGCCTGCTTCACCAGCATTCGTCACAAACTTCCCTTCAACAGCAGACAACTTCTGAGGTTATCTGCAGCCAAGGGAAGTTACAAATCTGTTTCTGCTGCAGAGAAGACGGGTCAGTAACAGATGTTTTGTCAGCAAATTATGAGACACCAACTGAAGACAACCTGTGCTTTTCCTCCTGATGGTCCCCATTGCTCCCAGAAGTTTCTTAGCAGGTTACAATCTTATGTTGGTACTGTCTAACCCAGATGAATTACTAGTGATTTTGCCCCAATCCTACTTGCAGTGGGCAAAGGGGAATCCAGGCTTATAGTCAAATAAGGCGAGAGGAGCCGCAGAACTCAAGAAAGTTGCCTCAACCTGTCTTGCCTGCAGGAGAGTAAGGAAGCAACATGTACCTGCAGTGACAGTGCAGCTTTCCAAAAGCCTCCTTCCCTCTACTTCTGGGAGGCAAGTTTTAGGGACGTTTATCATCAAAGGTAACATTTTTGCACGGTTATAATCCCACTGCGTAAGGTTCTCTCAAGAACCTGAAAGCATTGCAAGAGCTTCATCTCTCACTATGTCAGGCAGAGTGTTTTGTTTACGTGAAGGCTGACTGCTACCTGCACGCAGAGCTAAGGCAGGCATTGCAAGCTGGAACACAGCCAAAGAGCACACTGCCCCAACAACAGCTACAGCTGCCATGCAGATCTGGCAGCACCTGTGTCAGTACCTCCACTTTTGCTTGTTAAACACAGCATTGTCCCCTCCCTGCAGCAGGAGTAAGGAGGGAACAAGTTTTAAGTGAACTTCACTAGCACAGGCTGCGATTCTGCCATAAAGAACAGCCTCAGATACAATCCCCACTGCTCCAGGCTTCCCACTGTAGCAGGGCAAGGGCTCATCTAACCGTGCCACTTCTGTCACAGTGAGCGCCAAGTTCCGCCAGTTTCATCGTGGCAGCATGCAGGGAAAAATGAAAAGCTCAAAGTTTAAGGCAGTTCTATCAAGCCTGAGCCTGTGCACTGCCTTTGAAACATTTTCAAGGGGTTTTTTTTTTGGTGCAAATTTACTGGATGAAGCGATGTGGTGTAAAAAGAGTCAAAACCAAACGTATGTTTCTGGCCTTTATAGTAAAGCCACACAGGATCAACCCCTCTAACTGGCTGACACCATCACTTTTACCATCCCTTCCATAACAGTCTTTCTGCTGTCTCTGACTTGACAGGACACTGAAATGTGTGCAATGGAACCCTTCAGTCGTGTAACTTCTGCAGCAGCTGTGACTTCTTCACCAGTATACAAAGGAGCTGGAAATCGGATCTCCTGAGAAAGAAACACACAACCTTGTCCAGGCATTTTAGTACCCAGAACTGCAGAAATCAGTCCATTGATCAAAACTCCATGCACAATAGTTCTCCCAAATCTAGATTTCTTTGCAAAATCTTCATTTAAATGCAAAGGATTTGTGTCACCTGTTAAATCAGAAAAAGTAACAACATCATCCTGTGTAAAAGCTTTTGTAAGCTCAGCTCTGTCACCAACTTTTACATGTAAATGCTGGGGGAAGTGATGTCCAAGCAGTGAGTTGATAACTGGCAGCTTTGTCACGGTTCTTTGTAGGAAATCCCCTCCAGGTATTCCATACCTGAAGGTCTGCAACATCTCAAGTAACTTCTGCTTTGGACAAGCAATCCAACAAGTGTATTCAGTCCAAGACTAGTTCTCTACTGTTCCCGGATAACGCAAGAAGAAATGGAGATGTCTAGTTTGGGGGGAAGGAAATAAAACAGAGTAAGAAACAAAGTAAAGCATTTAGAAACAATACAAAAGCAGAACATAAAAACATTCAAAGTTGAAAATACTTAGATTTCCCTTTTACAGAGAAGACTGAAAACTTAGAGCTATGCCCAAGCAGAGTTTGTTTAGCCACTGCTTTGGAGACAAAGAATTCTTGGAACTCATTTTATTAAGCAGTATCCTCAGGAAAAAAAGAGCTCTGGAAGTGCGTGTTCATGTATTAATCTTTAAATGAGGTCAGCTGATAGTAACTACTAAAAAGGGAAGAAATGGGGCAGCAAAAATGGAAGATTGGAACAAAACATTCCAGAAACTAGTTTCTTGCAGATTTATTTACGAGATCAGGACTTCTCATTGGAATAAAATCAGAAAGTTAGGAGATAGCCACTACTGGCACACTTCACAAGATTCATTTTAAGATAAGAACTGCTTAAGCCCAGGCCTACACACCTGCCCTGAAAAGCATTTCACTTGCAAACCATGACATTTTTGCATCTAGGCCATCTTCCTATGCAGAGGTAGTGTGCTCTCCAGGCAAACCTGGAGTGAAGAACTGACACTCAGGATGCCAGCGACTCCCCACAGGCTTTACCTGGAGCCCCCACAAGCTTTACCTGCAGCACTCGAAAGGCACACCTCCTGTTCTGGTAGACACCCAGCAACGTTAGAGCACTCCACAGCTTGACGACGCCACTAAGTAAAAAGAAAAGAAAACATATTAATGAAGTTTATTTCATTCAGTTTTTCTACAGTTAAAGTATCTTAAATAAAATCATGTTACATAAAGAGTAACAAAACCTTAATTGACTTTAACATCAAGTAATTTCATCGATGAGCTCCTGTAACAACACTGCCCTGAAGGGTTATTGCAGTGACTGCAGTCTCTTGTCGCAACGTTTCCAAGTTTGCTTTATCAGCCCTGTTCTTGTTGCTATGTGTATTTAAGCTCCTTACATACCTGTATGTATTTAAGCTTCTTCTTCCCTCCAATCACCTGCAGTTGTTTTTGCTGCTTAAATCCAGTAACCATTCTCATCTTTACTACAGAAAGAGATTTAAAGCTACATATTTCAGCGGTGCTTAGTTCCTGTTCTGTTTTAAAACAGGAATAATGTATGGAGTTGATTTTTAGTGATTTTTAGAGATTTTTTAATTTGTTTTCTACATGCTGGCTACAAGTTTGGTTTAATTTTTCAAAGGTTCTTAGCTTAAGAGCTCTGTTTTCTTACGGACAGAATCCAAAGCACGTACCTACTATACCTCCTGAACCTTACCTGCTAATAACTCTTAGTATGGCAGACAGAGTTTTTTCCTCGTATGTCAGGACATCAACAGGCAAAGCTGCTCCAACCTATGAAAAAAACATGTTAATAAGTAAGTACCATGCTATTCTTCCAGTAGTTTTAAGCATGCAAATTCACTGCCTGCACATTGACATCACTCAAGGCATCGCAGTTCTGCTCTGGTCTTGCCAAGTGTGCCAGCTACACCGCCGCTGGATGCTGCATGGCACCTGCCCTCCCAGAGCTCTTCACAGAAGCCACTTGTGGTTCCACACTGCGGCTGGAGACGCAGGTACCCAGCGGTGCCGTGACATGCTGACAGGAGTCACCCAGCAGTACCGCAAACGCAGCGGGAAGAGTGTTACGGCCCCCCCAACCCAAACCAGGCTGCTCCCTTCCCACAGCTGCCCCTTTAAGACAGCGCTACCTCAACGCCCCGAGCCCGACAAGCCGGGTATGCTGGAGCCCCGCGGCTGCAGGAGCTCGAACGACGCCTACAAGGCCGGCTTCGCCAGAGCAAGTCACGGCGCGGGCTGGAGAGCGGGTACCGGCTGAGCGGAGCGGAGAACCGCAGCGACTCGCCCCGGGCCCCCCCCGGCCCCGACAGGCGGCGGGAGCCAGGGGCACGCCGGCCGCTCCCGCGCGTCTGTCTCCCGGGCCCGGCCCGAAGCGTCCGGCCGAGGGAAGGAGCCCGGCCCCGACCCACCTCTCCGTGCAGCTCCCTCAGCGCCGACACCACCAGCTGCTTGAACTGCGCCACGCTGGGCCGGGCCCCGCCGTCCGGCAGCTCCCTGCGGGGAAGCAGAGGGCGGGATGAGGCACGGGCGGCGCGCACCCCCGCGCGCACCCCCGCGCGCACCCCCGCGCGCACCCCCGCGCGCACCCCCGCGCGCACCCCCGCGCGCACCGGCTCTCACGCTCGCTCACAGGCGCACGCGCAGGTAGTGGTGCTCCGCCGCGCTCCGCAGCACGCGCCGCTCGAAGGTGGCGGCCGGCGGCTCCGCTCGCGCCATCCGCCCTCCAGGCCGCGCGCCGCCGCGCGCCCCCCACCGAGCCAATGGCGGCGCGGAACCGCCCCCGCCTTCTACGGCGGCCCCGCGGGGTCAGCTGCCAGCCGCGCCCCGCCTCCGCCCCGCCGCGCCGACTGAACGGCGCCGAGGGCCGCGGTTGAGGAGGCGCCCGGTGAGAGCGCACCGCCTCCGCCCGCCCCGTCGCCCTCCGCCGCTGCCCCCGTGTCCGGTGGCGGCCGCCGACTTGCCCCGAGGCCTCTCCGTTACGCCGAGGCGGTTGCGGGGCAAGGCCGCCGCTCGGTACCGCCCCAGTCGGTACCCGCCGACTCCGGTCAGCGCGGCGCGCTCCGTGACCGCGCTGTGTCCGGTTAAGCCGTCAGGGAGAGCAGCTGCCGGTGCTCGGGGCGGCCCTTGACCTCGGGGCCCTGCGGCCGACGCCCGTGCCCGGAGCCTCAGCCCCGCCGGCGGGAGAGCCGAGCTCAGCCGCTGCGGGATCCTTAGGGCTGAACGGGGAGTCTGGGGGAAGCGGGAGGAGCCGGTGGTAACACGAATCCAGAGTGCTGTGAGAAACAGCCTTCGGAGAGAAAGAGCAGAAAGGATGGGAGGATGGAATCATCTTTGCCACAAGGATGCAGCATCATCCTCAATACAAAACCTCCTTTTTTCCCCCAAAAGGTTCTATAAAGGTTTATCCAGGAATTAATATTGACCCCAGCAGGGTAACACTGCACTAGACTTAGTGTTAGGCTGTGACATGCTTGAGTTAGGGCCCAGCTTGCAAGACAGCATTTGCCTTTGCCATGAAGCTGGTCTGCCTGTAACAGAGGAACCTCAGAGTTTGAGATGTTTTTCTCTACCCTCTCTGCCCTGGGTGCTTGGCAAGCTGTGGCCCAGAGCCCAAGCACACTGGCAGCCTACGTGTGCCTTGGGTTCTAAAGGGCACTGATCTGTCCTCCTCTTCCTACTGCTGATGTGACACAGAGCCTGGAGACAGTGCATTTGTGTCAGCTAAAGCCCTTGCTGAATTTAAAGAGGAATTCATAAGAAAACAGCAACATCTCTCGGAAAAGCCTGCCCCAAGAGGTTATTTAATCCATCCCTGCCTCAGACAGATACTGTAAGCATTCAGCAGAGCTGCTTCACAACCATTCAGAGAAAAGGAAAAAAGTGCTGAAGATTTCACGCTCCCCCAAGCAGCCTACTCCAGCTGTCTTCCAGGAAGATCTTCTCAATGCTTAATCAACAACTCCCCTGCTGCCGCTTATGCCCCATATTAATAAGCCTGCCCTAATCAATATGGGATCATTCCTCCTTGTTTAAATATTCCCTGCCCCCTTTCTTCTAGTCTTCCTTACCATAGGGGGCAAAAGATCCCAGCTTTTTCTTACTCTTCTGTACAACGTAACATGTTCTAGCTGTTGATCGTGCTGCTGCCCTCTGGCCCTTTCAAGCACCAACCCAAAACAGAAGTACCATGGTCCAGCAGAGGCCCTCTCATCAGCAGCACCATGATCCCCCTGAACTGCTCTCCCTGATGAATTTTAGAACTGTCCATCAACTACTAAGCATCGAAAAACAAAACTTCAGCAAAAGCCAATACTGGACATTCCAACAGGCAATTTCACATTGCAGTTTTCCTTCTGCATTGTTAGTAAGGTTAAAAAAAAAAAAAGGCAGCTTGCCACATAAAACACAGTAGCTGTTAAATGTAGGCCAGCAGGAGACCTTCAGGAATACCGTGCTGCTTCTAGGAACTGAGAGTTACCACACTGCTCAAACAATGAATCAGCTCTGTGATAATCTGGCAGACGTATCAGAGCAGCCGGTTTTATTGGGAGCAGTATCTACAGAAACTGGTACTACTTTAAAGATATTAGTAAAGTTTTATCACCAAACAGCAAAACTTGGTGGTTGGGCAAGGTACAAATCTCTTTTGGCTACTGCCAGAGGGTGAGCGCTGCTTTCCATGAAGCTCTGCTAACACAAGCAACAGGAACTCCGGCCCTCCAGTAAATCCAGCTGGCTGCTGTGAAGCCCACTCCTGATGAAAGCACACGGGGGGGGTGGTGGTTCTGTCAGCTGCAGCGAGTCAATAAAGAGCACACACAGGACTGTACAGGAAGGCTGGACACATGTCAGGTTTTTATTAACCAAAAGTGAAGCTGAACCCCAGAGCGGTTTAACCTGTTCAAACCGTGGTTTTATATGGCAGATATTTTTTCATGTTCAACGCTACAGCGCAAGAACCAAACTGTGCAGCTGTTCATCCTTTGAGAACCAAGTACTAAACATAAAATGAATTAAAAGAAGGGTCCCTCCATGAATCAATTAAAAACAACATTTAACTCAAAGGAACAGTCCAATTTTAAGAACTGTCTTATGAAATTCTCCCAGGTGAAAGACCTTTAAAAGCACTTGGAGCCTTGAGGTAGCAACTTTATGCAGAATTTAATTCCCCTCCTGCCCCCCCAGAGCAGAGGAGAATTAGTAGCGCATTATTAGCTCCAGCCAGCTAAGTGGAGTTGAGTGTTCTCCTATGAGGTTAGTGACTTTCTCTTGCATCTTGAAACAGCAGTGCAGTCCTGCAGACCGTCAGGAGGAAATCCACAAGGAAGGCCTCTTGAAATAAAATATATGGTTTGAAAATAGCGAAAGTAATCAGGAATAGCCATCACAACAAAAATTATCTGGAGTTAAAACAGAAATACCAAAGTATTTGGATTTTGGCAAGACTGGTTTACAGGTACACGTCAAGAACAAGAGTCCGCTTTCAGCCAATGGAAAAGAAAGAATGGAAGTGACATTCAAAGGGGTTTCTGGTTTTTGCCCTCTGTGCAAAATTGCACTTTGTTTTTAAAGTTTTCTTTTAAAGTTTTAAGTTCTGCGCTTTAGTTTCTAAAAAGAGAGCTCTTCTGCCCTCTTTCATTCTTTTACACTATGAAACCTGCGCTGTGACATTAAACAGAAATACCGTATACCAGGATATTGGACCACAGAAAGCTCCTCTCACTGACTTCACAACAATCACAAGCAGGGAATCACAAACAAGAGACGACTTTTCCCCTCTAAGTCTCGAAGACACTATCTTCTTTGCCCACTTTGCTGCTGAGTTCTTTTGTTAAAAACTAGATCCCTCTCTACTGCCAATTTGAGAGACTCCATGGCAAATTTACTGAACACTGAGTAACAACAAAAAACCTGGGCTCGTTCTCCACAACAATCATGACAAACAGTCACAGTGAAAAGGGATGAGCTGAGATCAGTGATGCAGGCAGATCTTTACGAGCAGGTGCCTCACTTCGCTCCCTGGTCTTGGTATCACCACTTCATGCTTCCAGACTTGGCTCACTGTCGGTGCTCTAAGCAGGTACCTGGCAATGCTGAGTATCTTACTACAAGCTTCTCTCACTACCTTCATGCTCCAAAATTTTACAGAACAAATGGTTAAACCAGACCAAACTCATCAGGCACCTTGCAAATTATCACTTTTAAATGGACACACCTTCTTACAGGCTTGTTCTCTTTTAGCTCCAGGGCAGGTTGCCTCCACCGAATAATGTCACACAGACCCCGGATGCAGGATGGCATTGCCCAGTATGCCTTTGCTCCAGGGAGTCTAGAGAAAGGTAGAACTTCAAAAGCTCGTTCTTGCTTGCATAGGATCTTTCTTTTGATTTTATGTTCTTGCCCTTTCCTTTGGCTTCTAGAAGCCATCAAATCCTCCCTTCCAGGCAGAACTACCTTAGGAACCTAACATCAGTCTGGCCTGGTTTTTCGCTTAAGCTTCAGAACAACTGAACACGTTTGTGTATGCTGAGGTGCAGTACCCTGTCCTGCACAGAACCAAAGGCTATAAGAACCAGAATCCTCCTGTAAGGCCACCCAACCTGCCAGGCTCCTCCAGATAAAGGAGAGGATACTCAGCCTGCCAGCAACAAAGGCCAGCTGATGACTATTCCCAGCAAGTTTCTTTTTGGCTCACATGACAGTTTAGGCAGCACAAACTCATGCTGGTTTGGACACCAGTTTATGTTTGGTTCACAGGACATTCACGAGCTGGCTTCAGAAAGGCTCTTGTCTTGGAGCTCAAAGTATCTTCAAGTTTTATTTGTTACTGGTGTAAAGACCTGATGAGGTGAGAGGGGGTTGTTTTGGGAGGGATTTTTGGTTGTTTTGGTTTTGTAATTTGTAATCAAAAGAATGGTTTTCTCTTTGGTGTTAAACCTTGGGAGCTTGAATGAAGTACCTGCTGCTGCTTTGGCTGTAATTTACAACAAAAAAACAGCCCAGTAAACCAAGGGAAATTCACTGTTTTAAAATACATCCAGTTAGAACAGCCACTAGACATCACAACCAGGACTTTAATAATATGGAAACACCTAGTTCAGTGGTGTCCGTTACAAATCATTTGCATTATATAAAAATATGACTCCAATTACAGTAACTGGACAACAGCCATTCAACCTTAAGTCTCCACCTTACTCATACTGCAGGAACTGGGAGGAACTCATCCATTTAGGGAAGAAAACTGTCCAGAAATCAGAATTGCAGCTAAGCATCTCGTGCCTTAGAGAAACGTCCACTGTGATAACTAGAATCAGGAATTCAACAGTAGCATCTTTCTGATCTCGCTCATATGGCCATGAATAAAAAAGAGCAGGTTCTGTTAAACTAGCATCCACAATTAAAATTTTATAACCCCATAAAACACCAGTAAGTTTCGCATGAGCTGCAGAAGAATGTCAATTCAAAGGGTCACTAGACTTATAACCTACAAATTCAATGTCTTAATATAAATATTCTGTTTGTACACCATAAAAATGTCCTTCTTTATGGTCTGATTCTCATTTAGATAATACTCTGATAAAATCTCAGCAGTATGCCAATTAAGGTCATTAAAGCTATAGAAATAGAATCTACCTAATAAATGCTGCAAATTTAACAGGTATTTCAGATAAACATCATTAGCTTAGTTATCACCTAAACCAAAAAGACTCCTCAAACACACCAACTACGTAGTTAGCAAAGACATTTGCTTTACAAAGTCAAACGCTGCCAACCTGAAAAGTTTAGCAAATCAACATGGTATCTGGAAGCATCCAAGTGTCTAATGAAGTTAGAATACTGTGAAATGTTAGGACTGGGGGAAGCTCCTGTAAATAAGTACAGAAGTAATCTTCATTTAAATTACAAAACATTCACCTCCTTAAAAAGCTTTAAAACTGACCCAGTCAACAAGAGCGCCCTGGGAAATTTAGCAGTATAAAGGATCTCTGTAAGCAAGAGAAGGTCATATATTGTGATCTCACCACAATAAAATATACTCCATGTCAGTAACAAGGAGCAAATTTGGGGAGATGACAACTATCACACCTTCAGGCCATTTGATCTGAACCACTGCACTTTTTTGGGCAGCATAGAGTAAACCAATTTTCTTTGCTGCTCAGAAAATTCTTAAAATATAGTAGTGCTTCACCTTCTGCATTTTGTTGCTAAGCAGACTCTCCCATGTCCCCAGCTCTGTTTACTTGGTTTGAAGAGCTATAGTACCTCCTGCTTTCAGCTGGTGGAAGAAAACTTCAGTGCCACCTTATTAATCGGCTCCATTGATATTTTAACTTCAAACCCAGATGCTACAATTAAAAGCAAATTTGATACTGTGTAAGGAAAGCATCAGACCAATGTCAAAGGCTCATATTCCACAGGCTGCCTCTGCGGAACAGGCAACCTCCCACTACAGAATGTGATCTGAAAATTTATCCCAACAGTAACACCAGAGGGAAGGAGGCTTCTATACCTTGCACACTTTGGGTTTCATATCAGGCACTTGAACTGTTGGACAGATGCCATTCTGAACCAAGTAAGTGAACACGGGGTTAGAATCATCTTTAATCTAGGTCTAAGAATGAAGTATCAGCAGCAAAGTGGAGACAGGGAGTGAGCAATCCATCTGTGCTGAGACTTGTTTATGGTTTCTAAAATGCCCAAGAAGACAGCAGCAGTAACTGTTCCGTAGTGTCCGTTTTCCTTGTGAGTTGTGTTGTGATAGGAGGCTTTTCTGTGTCTTGAACTAAGAAGGCATTGAGGTACCCTGTGCCTAATTTCCTGGATCCAACAGGTCCATGCTAGAGCCAAACATTGCCACCAGCTGCTCCTCATAATGTGTTATATTCCTCTTCATAATGTCCATACAGGGTCCAAGCAACCTCTCAAATGCTTGCACATCCATGACTGCAAAGGAACACAAGTGAAAACAAGATTGTTTTTCAAAAAGGACACCACACCCCCATCTATTTTTTCAGCTCAGAACTCAGGCATCCAGTCCAACCCATTCAGGTCTGAGACTTCGATAGAAGCCACAGAAACAGAAATTGTATTTCCCATTTCCCTCTCTACTGCTATGTGGAGAAATAGGATTAATGAAATACACACATGACCTCAAAGATAAATACAGAAGCCAAACACACAACACGCTGGCATGGAAAAAAACTGCATGACAAAAGCTGTGTGTGACCAAGCTGTAGACAAGAAGCTGATGCTACTTACCCTTTTCAAATAGTACAGGCCACATAAGCAGATAAACCAGAACCTGCTGGAAGGGAGCAGCAGTGCTGCTCAACTTCAGTGTGGAGAGCTGCTCCAGCCCATGCTCCTAGCTTCATGTGCTTGAGCACCAGTTACCAAAATGCTACTAGGCTTTGAACAGCTGCTCACTCAGACACAGTCCACAAAACAAGTGGAGACCAAAAAAAGGTAACCAGAAACACAGAACATCTGCTTACCTAAACATTTGACCTCCCCAACAGCATAGGCAGAGGCTGCTCTGGGTTTGTTGGTAACGAGTGCAAGTTCTCCAAAATACTGCCCTCTGTGACACCGGGCAATCTCCACTTCTTGGTTAGCTTCTTTACTTGTCATAGTCTGTCAAACAGTAGATTTTCATTATTTGCATACTCT
The DNA here is from genome assembly GCA_020800305.1 of Porphyrio hochstetteri. NCBI lineage: Eukaryota > Metazoa > Chordata > Aves > Gruiformes > Rallidae > Porphyrio > Porphyrio hochstetteri. The sequence goes on along the minus strand of CM036916.1, from coordinate 8,432,867 downwards.
TCTGTCTTTGTATGAAGCTGCAGTTAAGCACAGATATCTTACAGATGTGCAATGAGCACCAGCTTATTGGTTTAAGGCTTTGAAACTAGCAAGTCCCAAATCATACTCTGTACTGGCAGAACACCTTAACAGCATGTTCCATGAGAAGTCTGACAACAGAAGCATACACCAGCCCAGAAAAGTCAAGGCTGGCAGATACTTCCTGTCACAGCTTTGGGAACTGCTATTACACTAGCCTAACACAGGTTTTATTGTGTACAACATTGTGTTCCCTCAGGTGGCTTCAGACCATACAAAGACCCATTCAAATGCCAGTGTCTAGGATGTCACTAGAGATGACAGACCCCACGTTTGGTAAGTTGCAGTTTGCTATAGGGAAAAAAAGTTTCATCAGAGTAGATCAGGTTAGCTTGCAGAGGAGCAGATACAAGCAAAAGACTCTCCAACTTTAGTAAAGTGACTTCTGGCCACTTCAGAACAGGTATGGGGATTTATAACCTGTATCATGTGAGTGACAATGATAAATACCCTAAAATATTATCTCAAAATGTCAGGGTAGGCTCTTTCACACCACTTCAATCAATCAGATCAGGGCTGGCCTAAAGCTTAATCATCCAATTTCAACTCACCTTGCTTTTAATCAAGATTTTTACTTCACCAGATTCTACAATGTAAAAACAATCTGCTTTATCGCCCTGTGAAGAGGAGAAGATAAATTAATTTTTTTTAGTTTACCACAAGAGTATGTATAAATAGTATTAAAGTATTCACTCTGAACTAGGCCTTGTGCAAAAAGCTTCTGGAATTGACAAACTCTCAAATTCTTAACGTGAAAAGGTGACCAGTTAGATAATATGCTAGAGGAACCCAAAGGGGAAGGAACTACTGGTACCCAACATTCAGGGAGAGGGCAGGTGGAAAGGAAAATGCAAAGGACATCAGCAATCTATAGCAAAATCACTTAAATGCAAATCATCTGATCCTGATGGAAGCATCCAACAGTGAAACTAGGCAGGGTCTAGATTTTCAAGAAGCAAGCTTTAATGAACCACCAATTTAGTGACCACATTTCAGGATGTCAGTAGGAAGATGGATCCATTAAACTAAGCATGAGCTCAGTCAATCCAAGGTAAATTAGTGGCACATCAGTAGAATCCAGACTAGCTGTATCCAACAGAGAGGACTTTCCCTCTCTATGCCAACCGCTGTGGGTTTGGTATAGGACTAGAAGTGGAGAGCCAGCACATGCCTCCTGCTATGAATTAGAAGGAAAGGGACTAAAGGCTTCAGGAAACAGAGGCTGCAGAAGGAACTGATAAGAGAATGGAAGCAGCTCAGAAATAGAAAAAAATACCACCATAATAAAACCCTGTGAAACTATATTGTGAAATAAGGATATTAAGTCAAGTGGGCAAGGAGCCTATGGATGTGATGGTAAGATGGAGAGAGATGATTACAACTTGAGTATGAAACATTGGCTGGGAGAAGATGATACAAGATTTAAACATGGAGTTACAGAAGAAATTAGGCCCTTAGCTAAACTTTCAGGGGATGATCATAAACCGTCCAGCACAAAGCCTTTCATCCACTGTTGCCATCTGTCGCAACATGAACTAATCATACACTCTGCACAGTAAAGAATGAAAGCAAACTGAGACATCCACATAACACAGACAGGCACTAAGAATCTTCAAGTGCTTTAGAGCATACTGCCCTTAACTGAAGGGTCAAATTCCAGAAATATCAAAATGTGAAATTATCCACAAGAGGAAAAGGGGTTCATGGTCCTGATGCAACTGCTGTAATGTAAGAGCTAACACTTCTTTTACAGGCATAAAATTTCATCATCTTTAGCAGTGTGTGTTACCATCACCCAGACCTATCGAGACTATTCATCCTCCTTTTAAGGGTAATTACATCCCTGTCCTTAATTCAGTTATTACAAAAGATGAAAAACCAACTGCATAATTGGATCACCGATTCCATGGGTTCCCAGTTCTGAGGCTGATTTATAAACTTTGATTTTCTTAAGCAAGAAGATTTAACTTACAAAATTGAGGGTATTTTTGGAGAGAAGTAATTTGGCAGTATTTGGTTATCAGCAAGGTTTACTGCATTCAGAGTTATGTGACATTCAAGGCAATTAAGATTAATTATTCAAGACATTATCAAGGAGTCTCATTCTGTTTATAAAACAGGACAATGGTTGTGATTGAAACCTGCAATTCCAGGTAAGCCAAGGACTTTGTTGTATTAACTTCTTGAACTGGAGCACTTTTGCAGCAAACAAAGCAACCCTGAGCTAAACCTGATGCAAAATTCTAGTGTCTCAACAGCAACAGTGTTCCAAAAAGTTATTTGTCTGTCAGCCAAAAAAAATTCCCACAGATTTAGTATGAGTTTCTCCAGCTTCATGTTCCACCATTCTGGCCCTAATCTCTTACAGCAGACAAAATATATACCAACAACTAAAGGCTGTGGATTGAAGCTACACTACTCCACCACTGGAATACTTTTTTTTTTTAAGAGCATCAGGAAAAAAGGGGGTTTTAATTAACCCCAACAGTTTCTTCAAACAGTTAACCAAGTTGGGTCCAGTCATTCCTAATGATATCTTCTAGTTTCACCCAAATCATACTCCTGTTGAATTGCTTTTGTTCTTTAGTCAAACCTAGGAATTAGAGGTGATGGAACTACAGTCTTGTGACTCCTGCTTTAATCTGGCCACAGGTGCCTAGAAAACTCTAGCTGGGGGCTTCCATGGAAAATTGCATAGACAGTCATTTCATTCCAGTTTCTTAAGGCATGCTCCTCTTGAAAGCTTGCAAAGACCATTTATAAAGAGAGAAGAAAAACCCAGAAGCTAAAGCAGTAGAATAAATTTCTAGCAAAAGACGTACTGGCCATTCCCCAAACATTCATGAAGTGGTTAAATAAATTGGAAATATTAAAAGAATAAGTGATGTCAAGTTGGTCCAATTAATAGAATTTTGTAAGTCAACTCCAAACAGGAGAAAAGCAGCAGAGACAGGAGAATGATAAAGAGAATTTCAGATTTCAAGTACCTGAGAAATGATACGTTCCCCATCTTGATACACCTTCTCTCCTATAACATCCACTATCTTCATTCGCTCTGATGCCTGGAACAAAGAGGAAAATTAAACATAATTACCTGTTATAATACACCTCTGGTACACTTTGTAGCCCTGAAGAGGCTTTCGCTAGACACAGAGCCACACAATATCTGGGTATGGAAAACTACAACCCCTACAATGACATTGTCACACCGCACCACAGCTTTCAAGACTACCATAATCAGTGTCGTGTCCCATCCATACGCTCTCCTTACCTCCCAAGTTAAATAACTGATTTAGCTGGTTTAGACCAAAGGGGAGAAATAAGTAACTTACTTCCCCTAAGATTCAGTTGAAATTAGAAGAAAACACTCAGAAAAATGTCATAAACTTTCTAAGAACAAATATCAATGAGAAACATGAGCAAGACATTTGCAAAATATTTTAATCACCATATATTTGAATGTGTGTGGGTTTTGCCCTAAAACTCATTGCTAGAGTGGAGAGAGAAAGAAGATAGGAAAAGGATACTGGCTCTGAACAGAACGGATAAACATTTATCTCCAGTGTGCCCCACTGCCCATCTCGAACACCACAGAACAATTTTACCAGTTCAGAGCAGTGTAAAAAACATTAAGGAAGGAAGAAAATCCTATAGTTAAAATTAACATTCCAACAGAGGATTCTGTTGTGATCCATTCATTCCACAAATGCACCTCAATCCAGCCCATGTTTGAGAAACTTAATTCTGATCCATGCATGATTCAACTGCAGTGTGTCATGTAAAAAGCCATCCAGTGCTAATGAGTTATTTTTCCTGTAACTTTAAATATTTATGAGTCATTTTTGTGCTCAAAAAAGTCACACTGATGGAAGTAGTTTAAGCCAGGCACCGAGGGAGAAGGTGGTGTGCAATTTACCCATTCCAGGGCTACTGACCTATGTCCAAAATAACACGTATCAGAGGTTGGTATTCACCTAATGATACTTTGCAATTTTGTAATCTTCTCTCAAAGGGATTAAAAATCTCTTCTCAAATACTAAAATACGAATGCTGAAAAATATTCTTATGATGAGAAAACAAAGAAAAGCTAAACTACAGTGTGAGGCACAGACAGACATATAACTCAGTCTGGTATGGCTCCAAAAGCCCTCTGAAAATCCAGGCTGAATCGATAGCTTTGAAGTGACAATTTCCATATAGTTCCTACTCTCATACACCACACACATCAACATGACATCTGCCAGCTCTCCCTGGTTGTTTTCTTCCCAGGTAGTAGTGCTTCCCTTCAGCCTGTTAGTTTCCTCCCAAGTATCGGTTAAGGTTAAAGCGAGACCTACTGTGGCTCACATCTTAGTCTCAAATTTGAAATCATTCATGGCTGATAAAGGCCAAATATCCCAGTGATTCTGTGATTATTTCAATATCATACCCTCAAAGGGAACCACAGCCCTGAGTTCCAAGTTTCTCTGATATGTTTAAAGGGTTTTTTTGTGATTTTTTTTTAATCTTTACACAAACCAAGATAAAAGTCAGCAAATCACTTACTGTGAACAAAGGATATGAAAAGAAAAAAAAACCTCAACAAAAAGCAGTGTACAACTTCAGCAATGCAAATTAAGTTGTACAGTAAACATGATACCAAAGCAGCTCTTAACATTTTGTTCTAAGCACAAATGACACAGATTTCAGATATAGCAGGAACACTGACTGTGGAGCTAATGCACAAATTTGATGCAGATGTCTCAGAGGCTTTACCTCCAAGGATTTAAGAAGGGGCACAGACTCAATAAATAATTCATATGTCTTCCTCTTCTTTGCATTGTTTTTCAATATAATTCTTCTGAATGTCACTCGATCCTGCAGGAAACAGCACAGAGAAATACATTATTCCTCTTGACTAAAACGGTCCCTGTTTAAAGAGCTGACAAACACGAGCTGGTATTTGCCACAAACATGGGGGCTGAGGAGCCAGCTTTTTCAATGATACCATATCCATCACAATGGGGATTCACAACACCTCTTGAGAGAAACTGAAAAACAGGGAGCTGTAAGACCTGGTCATTCTCAGAGAAGCATTTAAGAATTCCACTTTTAGTCTACCTTGTACTGTTACCCAGGGTAGAGGCATTGGGTATTTTTTAATGCCTCCCTCGTGTTTCCACATACAGCAGAGTTGTTATGCTCTTTTTGCTGAAGCCACTGGAAATTGGAATTAAGGCACTTAAGGCAATGGGAGGATTAAGTTTGAATTGGACTCTCCTCTGCTTGAGTCAAGGATTTCAAAAGTAAATTTGAATTTATACTGGTTTTAAATAGATCAGGAACAGAGTATCAAACACCAACAGGCTTGATTCGCTCCTCCACTTTCAAGCATCTGAAAGGCAGCTTTCTGCAACGCTTACTTCCTTCCAGCCTGTACTGTAAACACCTTCCTGATGGAAAAAATACTTGGTTTGGTTTTGAAGCCCAAATACCGGACAAGATTCCCACCCCGTCCCGGCTCTGCATCTCCCCAGGCAGCGGTGTGCAGGCTGCGTGGCCACAGGGCGGCACTGCGCGCCTGAGGGAAAACAAGCTGGCCCAGCTAACCACAGCTCCTGCCTCAGGCCCTGCAGCGGCAGACATGTTTGAGAGTTCATTGTCAGAGACCTTAGCAAAATGCTGTTTTATTCCTACACAGAAAAGGCAGGGATTAACTACCGGCACACACGGATGAGAAGGGCCACGAGAGAGCAGAAACTCAACAGCACGCCCGGGCTAAGCAGAAGGCCACTTGCCCATGACATATTTCTGTTCATGTTTGCATTAGCAAAACGCCTGGGGTCCATGAAGGGAGCGAGAGCTGCAGAACATGAGGCCATAAGTGTAAAATTCAAAAGAAGTCAGAGGCAAGGAGCAGAAATTTGGGTTGGAAAATGGTACCCCAAAAAAATTTGTTTGCATATATTACAATTAGCAGAAACATCCAAAGTCCTGAGAGCCATTCCTCTGGATCTCATTTTCTGAAAACATCAGCTGATACCTTAGCAGTGACATTGTTAAGTGAAGAGGTATTCTTACATGAGTGAGCAGTTTTAGGGGATGCAAGCTGCAAATACTTGTCACTTGAAACCATGCGCAATACAGATGACACTAGTGGAATACAAAAATTTAAGGAGGTGAGAGATGAAGGGAAGAATGGTATTACTATTATCCAAAGGAGAATTAGAGTTGATAAAGTAATTGGGATTGGGGCGGGGGGTGTGGATGGATTGATTTTTTTTGTTTAAGAAGTTCTTCAGTAGCAGAAGCCTCTTCAAATGTACATTTGGAGACACAGAAAGGTGCAGAAACAGTTAGGGGAATTGCAAAAGTATAAAAAATTCATAATTCATTTGTTTGAGAGTATCCGTGAGGGAGAAGCAGAACATTTGAACAAAACAAAGCAGAGCCATGAAGCAAGCATATGTGATCATGAAGTTGTCCCCAGACACGTTCAGTAGCAAAGGCTGAGGATATTTCGCTGTTCCAGGAGAAACCCATGTTTGATAACTGCTTTGTGCCTGAGCCTTCCAGGCTTTTGTTGGCCCAAGTCTGCAATGCAGCAGGAATAATCCACATTTCCTAAACAGCAGACCACCCGTGAGCTTTAGCAATGACTTCTGCAGACTAATATGTTTAAATTACATCAAGCCCAAAATAGTATGATAAACATGGCAATGACAGGAGAACTGGAAGAAATAAGCGAAGTTTTAGGCATAAAAATGCAGCCTTAGTTAATAAAATATCCACAGGATAGATCACAAGTGAGAGGTCCCCCCTTCAACTACACCTTGCTAATTAAGTGAGTGTAATCACAGAAAAAGCAAGCCCCAAATTAACCCAATTTGTGCAGTTCTTTTCAAAGGCAAACTGGAACAAAGAATCATCGTCTCATTTTCTTCCTTTTATGAATGAGCTCGGTTTGTAGGTGGCTGCTTTGTTCTATCTTGTTCAAGAAAGCAGATTCTGACTTTACTTCCTGATTTACCAAAAATCTTTTCTTTCAGCTCACAAAAAAACAGCAAGTCAGAAGAGTCAGTTTTCTCAGCAAGTGCGGAGATTGCATAAGCACACAGTGCCTAGCAGCTTATCAGCCCTATAATGAGGGTCACAACACATGGTCAACCCCCAGCGATGGTTGCCGAGGAGCCCAGCGCACACAGAAAGCACACAACACTTCTGGCTTCAAAGGCTTCGTTGATCACACAATCCACTACTTATGTGAGCCCTCAGAGATGAGTAAGAGAGCACTGTGAAAATAACCCTATCCAAATAGTACAGAGAAAAGAACTAAAAAAGGAAACTAATGTCTCCTGCTTCACATTCAACACCGCTGGGCTAGAGACAATGCAACACCATCATTTAGCTTGGTATCTCATAGGTCATGCTGACCTGAGAACCTCTTCCAGGGTAACACAAAGGGACCAGAAACATCATGGCAGTTTATTTTGAAGGAAAAACAAAGCGTTGGGCAGTTTTCCTAGCTCTTACAATTACTGAAATACTCAAGAAGATATTAAACACCTTCCTATTCCCCTTAAAGCAGACAAAATGGTAGGCAGGGGAGTTGAAAAATAAAGAACATCATTTAGATACCATTTCCTCCTCCCATAAAATATATGCATTAATGCCTCCACTGTCCTCCTCAGGATGAAAACAAAACCAGGGTTTGTTTCCCTAACAAAAGCCACGATTACAGCGAACGCGGAAAAATGGGACAGATAAGCCTAGTGGTACAGTTTTTAAAAACAAGTTGTTCTAGAAAGGTGGCCAAAAAGATTTGCACAATGGATCTTTTATACCAGGAGGTGAGATGGCAGGTCATGATAAAATAGCTATTAGCACAAGGAGTACATACCAAGAGAAGTACTGGACCTGGTGAATTAGCGTTTAAATTATTATGCAGATGAGAGCAATTTCCTTACCAGTCCCCAAAGGGCTCCTTCTGTCGTGGCAACAATGGTGGCAGCTCTTGGAGTGTTGTACATCAATGCCAGTTCCCCAAAACTGCCGTGATTATCATAGCAGCCCACACAGCTTGACTGGTTGTCTTTTGCTACAACAATATCATACAATCCCCTGGAAAATGATAGAATAGATGTTTTTTATTACACAAGATAGGTCATAAAAATCAGCTTTTTGCTGTTATACGATGAGTCCTCTTATTGCTGGGTGAGACAGAACACACTTTATGGAGCTTTCCAGTTGTCTAATACTAAGCTGCTTCAAACTACATTATTTTCACCATAATTCTCTCAACAAACCATTTTGCTCCTGGACCTACTTACTTTCCTCTGCACAGTACTTTGTCATTGCTGTTATAAGTGTTCTGAGCAGGGTGACAGGTAGTTTCATCATCTTCAACTGTATGTGTATTATCCAGTAAGGCCTCTCTGGAGTGACTTAGATCCATCCATAACCTCCGTTACCTGCTTTCTCAGTGACAGCATTGCTGCAGTACCTCTGCCATAAACTCAGTCCAACTTCTCACCTGCTCCTGTGGTTCTACATCAACTCCACCTAAAGGCATGCCTCTCCATAACCCCCAAGTACAGCTGTGCCTTGGTTCTGCACATGCCTATGCTAGATTCAAACTATCCAGCTCTTCCATGGACATGTGATGCCACAGAAGCACAAAGACCACAGAAAGGGCCTTTCTTTACATATCCAAGACACTGAGCGAGTTTTGCAGGGCTAACTGGTCATCTCACGAGCAGCATATACTGATCCTCATTGCTGATGGATTTAAAGCTAGTTCAGGAAGGTTATGACACTTAATTCTCTAGTGCATACTCATACCTAGGGGACAGACAGAGAAACTAAGAGCATACTAACAGTAAACTAAATAAGGATTAGTTCTGATGGGAAGTTTCACGAAATCTTGTAATGTCCAATGCCTGTTAAATGATTCTCTGAGAAGCACCAAAAGCAACAATTTTCAGAGGTTTGTTTGATCTAGAAGAATCATCTGTCAGTACCTAAAACAAAATGCAAAAGCTCCTTCCTATCCCTCAGCCTGAAAGTCACTCACTGGTGTCATTTATTTCCAAATCACTATAGCCACATAACCTTCAGCCCAGCATTCAGCTGGGACTGAACTGATGAGGCACCACTGGGTGACCTTGGCTCAGATTTATTGAGGAAGCCATTCCTGAGATGTGACAGTCCATGAGCTAAAGCCCTGCAAGATAAGAATAAAAACACAGACTGAGGTGTAATTGTTGAGATGGTAATCATTAGGAGCTCAAGAACTCAAAAGAAAAATACTGACATGAAAAAATATAAAACCTAAAGGAAGAAGAAAGCAGAAAAGCAGAAGAGGACAACTCAGCAAGATCGGGGATCAGCCTGTTCCAAGAGACAACAGAGGCCAACGCTGCCCCTTCCTGATGACTGCTCACTCAGCAGACTCAAGAGGTGCCTCCTCTGCAGTGAAGAGGTTTAGCCATGCAGCACATTTTCCCCAGCAGTCGCTCCTGTGCACTCTGCAGAGCTGGTGGCTCTGGCTCCCACACATTCTGATCTGCAGTACCTCACTTTTACCTGCGACAGCCTGATCTCCCCACCAAACACAGCAAGAGAAGGAGCTTATCCTATCTAGCTAAAGACATGGGATCGGTCTGAGGCACAGCGGTTGAGGGAGATAACAGAGTCTAGAAATGGAGCACTGGTTTAGGCTAATGGGGTGGTATGGCAGAGGACAGGGGAATGGGCATATGGTCAGAAAATATTTGAGGTAGCCTTAGGTTCTGTAATTCCACTAAACAGAGAGGGGAATGTCCTTAAAATGGACAGGGATCATTATAAATGAACGATTTCTAACCTAGAAATTCTTTTCCCTAAACGCAGCATAAATGACAATTCAAAAGGCAACACATTTTCTTCCAGAACTGCCTTGAAAGCTTTAATACAATATTCATGGTGCCATTATTTCAGTGATAAGGTACATAACAGTGCGTCAAAAAAGTAGTTTGCTGAGACAGTGTTCCAACAGACATTTATAATTCATCCTAACATCCCCTTTAATATTACAGTTCTACAGGGCGAAATAAATCCTTGTCCTTAAATTCTTCTTCAAATAGTAATTAAAAGAAACATTAGCCAGAATTTCTTCCAAAAGAGTAAAAGATACTCAGAATGCACATGCACACAAGATCTATTATATGCCTGCTGCACGTATATATGCTCTACAGATGCACATATAGACAATCCACAAAATTATCCTATGAATTTACTTGATGCAAGGAATTGCAAAATGGCACCTTCAACTCTGCAAACACAAATCACACACCCAACAGAAGCAAAAGCAAGCACGAGTCTCTCTAAATTCAGTAATTAAAACTAACTGGAAAAAGTCCAGGTCATACCATAGATTTTCTTTTCCTGTATTCTCCTTCCCCAAAATAATCTCCTACCCCTTCCCTTACCACCTGGTTTCTTGCGCTTCTATTCTCTATCCTTTCTTCAGGAAAAAAAAGGATCCTGGCCTAGAGACAGCATGTAATATGGCTGGGTTTAAGCTATGCAAATGCTGATGGCCACAGAAGCTAAACTGCAGAAATTGTAGGCAAGGCTCATGCTGCAGCCCTGCCCTCAGAGAAAGTGGTCTTTGAATTTTTACAGTCACAAAGAATGTATTAAAAACCAGCAGGTTTTTTAACACAGAGAAATGTCCACCTCTGTCAAATTTGATTGCCCCATAGCAACTGAGCCACGAGTCAGTGGGGGCCTGAAGGGGAAAACGGAACAATCAAAGGAAGAAGCAATGACTGCAAAGGGTAAGTTTCCTTCAGAAACTGTCCTGCAGTCAGCATGCCCTGCCATTTCTAAGATACTGGAAAGCAACGTACTCTGCATGTCAAAGGCACAGCTGCTTACCGCTCGATGACATAGAAGTTGTCTCCATCATCACCTTGGTCAATCACATGTTCCTGAGGTTTCACCTTCCTCTCAAACATGGCATCAAGGACCTGAGACAGCTGCTCCTATAAAAAAGGGAGGAGAAAAAAAACAATAATGAAAAATCTCTCAGAAAACACATCTTAACATTCCTGCTGATACTAAATGTTGATTTCTACTGGTACCTCACTTGTTTCCAGCTTATTAATACAAGTCAAATAATACAGATAAACATAAATAGTCCCATTAGAGAAGAGCTACTCTCTCAAATTTATGTCCACAGAGCTTAACTCATGCATATCCTTTCAGTTCCAAAGTACATTTGTGCAGCAAGCTCTCAGTTGGCATAGCCTGACACAGCTTCACTGCTATGGATGCATGTTGATTTATGTCAGCAGTACAAATATTTCATTCATATGTGTGTACATATATATACACTGACCCCCATTTATTAGTAACTTACTTGTACTGCCATCATCTAAGAGACCCGGTCACGATCAGGATTGTACTGAGCAAGACTCTACACAGTTATTTCCCCACATAGTCCAGGGCTTAGAGAACCTGCAATTCCATGGCACGACAAGATCAGACAGGTTCCAATGGGGAGCATGTCCAGCAAATGGGGAAATGCTGCTCTGCAGAGCACTCAAGGCTTCTCTGATGAGCCGTGACTCAACCTTTTTTGTAGGCTCCACAGCCAGAGAAGCCGTGAAAGGCAAGAGAGATGATGCCATATAAATGCCTTACCTCAGTGCTGAGCTGCTTTACCATCTTTGTTATTCCAAAGTCCATTAACAGACTTTCACAGCATTGTCAATGACCAGATGTTCAAAGTTGAAGATACAGATCACAGCTGAGTTTCTAAAAACACCCTGCATCAACACCCAAAACTAGTCTTCATGTTGCTAGATACTCTGGAAATATTTTCCGCGCTCCTTAAGTTGTGAGCAATCACTGCAGCATCTGTAGGCACCACTATGTTGAAAACATTCCTTAGCATTTCACTAGGATCCTATTTTCTTGTCTTTAAAAATTCTCCTGATATTTTAAACTGAACAGTCATTGCACGAAAGCCTTTTATCTTAACCACATATTTCACAGCATGCGTTTAAGCAACAGTTGTCAGAAAATGCAGATTTTAAAAGGCTTTTTAAAAATACTGTAGCTCAACAATGCTTTACTTGGAGGATAAACAGAGACTTATAATTTTAAGAAATCCAGGAGCTCTTCTGTCAATCAAAGGACAAGCTTTGTCAGATTCCTGAACTGTAAAAAACCCTCTTGGTTTATATATGGGTAGCAAGTATGCTCAGGGGCCTTGCTAGTAAGGGTAACAGTCACTGCTCACACCCAGCACAAAATTCAGTTGTAACTAGGAGTCTACAAACTCATTTATAAGACACCGGGGAGCCCTTGCATGAGACATCACACAGAGCTTTTAACAGGAGAGAAGTTATCCACTGCCCCAGCACTTTATATTGAAACATCAATCACATTTATCATTGGGGATGCTCAAAATCTCAGCGTTAAACTCTGTGGCAAGCTGAATTGATTTTAGTCCAAGTTTCAATGTGAACCTTGCTAGAAGGGATCCATGGGACACAGACTCCCTTGTGCTGGATACCAAGTATTACTGCAACTATTCACATGAGTGAGGACATCTAAAACTGCTGTTGAGTCACTGGGCTTTAATTCAGCACAGGACACCTAAACACAACCAGTGGGAAAGGGATGAATTGGGCCCAGACATTTGAGTCACACAGTCATATTTACTCAATATGCAGTTCTGTTGTTGTTGGGTTTGTTTACTTGCATTTAGCAGTTTTACATGACGCTCTTTAGAGGTTAAGAAGCAAAAGAATGTATTTTGAGCCTTAATGTGAAGGTGTTCCTCCTAATTATTAAAGACCAACATACACTGAGCAAAAGGAGCACCCGCACATTCTGCCTTCTCGTGGTATTTTACAGCCAAACTTCCAAAACAGACACTTTATATAGAGGGAGTTGAAAAGAAATTATGGGGAGGGGTGAAAGGATACAAGTTCCCTGCTCCTTGTATACTGATTATTAGGAAAGCTATTCCTGCTCTGCTAAGTGCCTTTTATCATACTATAATCAATATATGCACCACAATCATTTTTTTCAGCACGTGCTATCTTTAAGGCTGCATCTTTAACAGTTGCAGTTAAAACAATTTCCATTACTTCTCTCCTCAGCTGCTTAGAAAGCTTTTCCCAAGAAGCAGCATTTTTATAAGCCCACTTTCTCAGCTTAATTTTTTTTTCCAGTTGTCTCTGAATATAAACAGGTTATTTTTTGCTTCTGAGTGATTTTACTGGGTGCTAAAAGATTGGCTTACTCTGAATGGTGATCACATTGAACTGCTGAATGTTCTTAAATGTTTTGAGTTTACTGTATGTAATCAGGTTACTTGCAAAAGGAATGTCTGAAGTACGTGAGGAAACAGGCATCCCAGAGCAGTGAAAGGCCAGTCTTAGAAAGGGCCTTCAACACAATGTCAATTCCTCAAGCCTGCTACAATCAAAAGCTTTCAAATATTACTTTGAGAACGCTGTTCAATGACTCTTGGGGTCTGCACAGCAACCAAGAACTGGGAGAACTTCCTGACTTTCAAGGAAGGCTGAACAGTGTTTCTGAAAACATAAGCTATCACATCCATCCTTTCCTATCTCAGGGAAAGCTCAATGGTTCAAGCCAAGAAGCTGCAGGGACCATCACTGGTCTTCCCGACCTGTAGCAGAGATGTCACCTGTATTTCCACAGAAGCACCAGACCAGGGATGTGGTGGCACTTACTCTGAGGTCTCTCAGAGGCTGGATTAGAGGATCTCCAAAGGCCGGTTCCTGAACTAGCCTATGATCCTCATTAATAAAATCCATACCAGTTAAGTTTATTCAGTGCAAGCAATGGAGACACTCTTCATTAAAATGCAATGCTGAGGCAATAAGTAATTAATAATCAACTTCAGCAATAAAAAAAAATGAGTAAGAATAACAACCTAAAAACATTACTTTATATTCATTTACAGAAAATGTACTGACACGCTGGTGTTTAAGAAAAAATGCTGTGTAAAGTAATTTCTTTTTTAAATTGCCCATAAAATTATAAACTGTTCCCCAGGGAAAAGGAAATCAGGTGTAATGGCACCCAAAAGCATAAGCAAAAGAATTTTAAAAACCCAAAACCAACCACACACCATGCAAACAAAAACACACCCAAAACTTGTAACAGGGAAAAAAAAGAATTTCCAGGGAGAGGGACCTGACACCACAGTAAGAGGCAATTTGACATGTTTGTTTATACTGCTCATTGACTGTTGATCCCCAAACACATGTCCCAATCCAGCCTACACATAATTAATAATTCATAAGCGACACATCACAATGCAAACAAGTATTGGGACTGTTAGATTAAGCTACTAATCTTTACCTACAAGCCATCAATTCCAGTTCAGACTTCCATAAAACTGTATTACCTGATCTAGGTTTTTGAAGAGCAGGATATCTTTACAAGCTTCCTGCAGTCTGCATCGCTGCTCATCAGTTTTTGGATGAACTACCTTTAAAACAAAGTAAAACAAAACTGTCATGACAACAAAGAACTATAATTACAGACTGAACCTTCACTGCAGAATGAAAAAGCAGAACACAATTTGAGTGTCAAAGCAGTTTGGTTTTGTTGTTTGCCTAAACAGTATTTATAGGTAAACATATAGTGCAAGACAGAAGGAACAAAAGAGATGAAAGAAATTTATTATGTTAACAATTAACACATGCAAAGAGTCAAGACAGACAAAAGGAGGAGGATGCCTCTTCCTTTCCCTTCCCTTCTAACCCAGCCATGGAGTCAAGGCTTGAGCATTTGGAAGAGAGAAAAAGTCAGCAGTCCTCTTTCTAAACTCTGACTTAGCATAAAGTTAGTTTCTAAGATTTATGATGTATCTATACCTCAGCCCATCTAATAACAGAAGTTATCTAAGAATAAGATAAGTTTGTTTGTTTTCCAACAAAATTATTTAACTAAAAGCTTTGCTGTTTGAGAGATTTTTTTTGTCAGTTCTTCCAAATTATAAATATCACAACAGGTTAAAGGAACCAACACTAACTGTCATAATGCTTATCTGTGCTTCTTAGGGGCTAATTCTGAAAAATCTACAAAAATATTAATTATCTCACACTCACCACATTAACTCTATTTCTGGAATTACAAGGATTCAAAAAACACTACCACCAAAACACCCAGTTACATTAACAGGCATTTCTACAAATTCATTGTCCAAAGTTGAGCAGATCTCTGATCTGTGTTTTAAAAGAACATTGAATCAGTATTAATTTTCCTGACTTTTGATGGAATAAACATATCCAGATTTACAAACATCTGAATCAGACACAATCATAGGTTTTGGGTTTTTTTCTTTTTATAGCATCTTATTTATGAAGTATCATCTTTTCTAGAGAAATTGAATTAGACTTAGATTTTCGTTGCAGAAGCACAAGCAGAGATGGAATCTGGAAATGGAACAGGGGATGTCCACAGAGAAAACACTGACCCTCATCACCCAGGCCCCAGGACTTGCTCATACAGAAACATCTCTCCAAAGAAATACAATCACAGTTTCTGGACTTGCAATTCCTAGAAATTCCTAACTTTCAAAGCCAGCAGAACAACAGGTGGCCAGAGTCTCAAAATATTTAAACAAAGTATTTCTCCCAGGCAGGACTGCCTTAACAAGAGAGGCAAGAAAAACCATGTGAGAAATTTTAAGCACCCATAAAGAAACAGCTGTGGTAAAGCTTAACCAATTCTTCACAACAGCATCACCACTCATCAAATTGCCTCACCAAGCCCTTAAGATAATTAAGAAAGGAAAATATCCAATATTTTAAAGACGGTAGACTTAAGCACAGCTCTTGAGTCCTTTGAAATAAAATTCCATTAAAGCTACAGTGACTAAAAAAGCACATGACACAAAGTGGCCCTAAGTTTCAGAGGAATGTCACTCTGTCAATGTCATTCCACACAGCCTCTCAGAACAAAACACACGAGTGCTAAGGGAAAGGTGACGTACAGACATCTGCCTGTCAAACTGCAGAGAGAACCACGCATGATGCAACTCACTCATCCTTACCCTTTGTTCTGTATCTTCTTCCTCTTCATCTGGATTGAAAGCTTCAGCACAAACTTGGAAGAAAGAGAGAGTAGATTAGTAATATTAAGCAATTACATGAGAATATGAAACAAATCCAATTTAAATTCCTTTATTTTCCTACAGGAAAAGCAAAGTCACTTTTAGTTTTATGTTACTGTGATGTCAGAGGCTTAAATCCTGTCCATTCTCTGAGCAGGCACAGCATGGCTGTTCCCAAACTCTCACATGGAAATTAACTTATAACAGAAAGTCATCTTGCCTGGTGAGTACTCCAAACCATGCACACAGATCCCCTTCCAATTCTTACCAGAGCATTAACAGTCTCCATTTAGAGTCATTTACAAACATCATCTCTAAAACCCAGTGGAAAAATCACTGCAGCTACACTGTTTTGTTCCTTGCAGCACAACGTATAATGGCAAAACATACTAAAAAAACCCAAAGCATAAAGAGACACGTGTCCCTCACTCCCCATTGAGTCAGATTCACAAGCATCTATCTCCATTTGAGGTTCTTTATCAATACAGAGATACCACTTTACAGAGAAGTTAACCTGGGAAATGAACAACCAGCTTGGCCATGGTATAGTCTAGGACAAGAAAGAATGTTTAGTCGCCTTCCCCACACGCTCCTCTACCTTACTGCATTTGACTTTAATTAATATCAAGTTGCAACAGAAAAACAACTTTAAAAAAGAATATGCAAAGTGAGTTTTTTAAAAAGGATGAGAACATCTGTGGAAACCATACACTGCAGTGCCCAGGAACAAAGCTCTGCCAAATGTGTCATAACAATACAGCATCTACGGTAAGAGAGGCAACGATAACAGAGAGCTTCTAAAGCTTCCAACCATTTTTGTTCAGTTGTATTACTTCAGAAAAGGCTTATCTTCACTCTCTTGCCAGTTACGCTGCTGTACACAATATCAAACACAAACACCTTCAGCTGCCAAAACCTTATGTCTCGAGCTCAGGCTCTCTCATTAATTCATGGACATTTGCAAGTTCTTGCATGTCAAAGCGTACTCTACATTCTAACTACCTGTGCAGAGAGTCAGAGCACGCCAGCCCTGTTTTCCTCCAGCTCTGCTCTTACTTTAATAAGGGTGGTCTCACTTCTGAGGCTACACACACTGCTTGCAAAATTTTAGAAGGAAACACAGACAAATATTTTTCTTTGTACTTTATCCAGCATGCTGACAATAACTGAAGGCTTGGCAGCATGCCCAGACGCTCACTGGTGACATCCAAGCACTGAATGGGCTGAGAAAGTATAGATAAAAATAAGCAGATTTTTTATGATTTTTTTTAAAGAAAAAAGGTCTAGAAGGCCTAGCATTCAGCAATTTGCAAATAATCTGAAAATGCATATGGGACTATTGACCTTGTCATCGTGCTCTGGTAAGGGCTATAAAAATGCACAGCTCCAGCACTATTTGCTAGGAAAGACTTTGGGGTTTTTTTCTGCCTAAAAGGTACAGGTCTTTCCTAGGAAATTAGATTTTAATTCCTTCTTTTTTTTTTTCCTGGAGGGGTTGAAGAGCCTGGAATGCAACACAAGAATTCCAGTTATTAAACCACAATGTAAAAACACCATCATGTAATCATTAGGCATTTAAAAAATAGTCATTGCTCATACAATAAACCCCGTGTCGCTGTGCCGCCTTCTGGTTTGTGCCATTTAACAACAGAGAATTATATTAACAGTGCACCTACACCACACACACGCTCTTAGTGTAACAAAGAACAAACAGCCCTCTTCCCCAGCTGGAAAAACTAGAGTCCACCACAGAGTCCAAAGACAGACATCTTATGGGAAGGTAGATGCCTACAAAGATTCCAAACCTGGACGGGTGGCAAAGATCCACTTAACATGCACTAGAAAGCCACTAACAAAGATAACATTATTAGCATTTTGGTGTGAAGGCTTTCCCCTTTCACTTTACAGTAAGGATCAAAGCCTATTGTGAAAGCTGGGGATTTTCTAATACGGAACATTTTTGTAGAAGAAAGGCTCCTTGGTTTAAACAGTGTGGTGAAACTGGAGATAAAGGTTATCTTACCAGTAACTGGAGCTCAATTCTTTATTTTGCACTATCGTACATGCGATAAATGCATTTCTGCATGTTTCTGGAAGTAGCTGGCATAAAGCACATTCAAGCCACCTATCTATGAATTCAGAGACTGCTTTACTTATGTCATTCTATCATTTAAAGTATCAATTTTAAGCTGCAAATTAGGTTTTGTTCACACCTCAACCACAGGGAAGCTATTGCCAACAATATGCTTTGGAACTGAGGAAATTATCTTCAAGCTTTCCTTAGGAAAACGAGTTTAATTACCACAGTTAAAATGGTAGTATTAGAGCAAAACCTTGTCTTAAAACATGCAGCAATCAAAACAACATACTTCTGTGCAACTTCGGGATCAAATGGCTTTGGGTGCGATTGTACATGCACATCTCCCCAATTTCATCTTACCCAGTAAGGGGGAAAACAGCTGCATAAAGACCACTAAGGACACAGACTGGGACTTACAGAATCACAGAATCACAGAATAACAAGGTTGGAAAAGACCTTTAAGATCATCAAGTCCAACCATTCACATCCTAAACTAAACCATATCCCTAAGTACTTCATCTACCCTTTTTTTGAACACATCCAGGGAAGGTGACTCAGCCCCTCCCTGGGCAGCCTGTTCCAGGCCCTGACAACTCTTTCAGTAAAAAATTTTTTCCTAACATCCAATCTAAACCTGCCCTGGCACAGCTTCATGCCATTCCCCCTTGTCCTATCACCTGTCACCTGGCTGAAGAGACCATCACCTATCTCTCTATAACCTCCCTTCAGGTAATTGTAGGTGGTGATAAGGTCTCCCCTCAGCCTCCTCTTCTCTAGGCTAAACTTAGGCATGACTTAGTGCGCTTCCCTTAGATATGGAAATCACTTCTGTAGCACCTGTAAATGGGCACCACAGAAATACAATAAAAAGGTGGCAAAAATCCTACTTCTTCCCATGCTGTCATGTAGAAAGCCTTCCCATTTTACTTTTCATTCTTCAACCTCCTGCTGGGACTTCTTTTTTCCCCAGAGAAGTGGTACAGACATTTTGGACTTGGCCCGACAGCTCCGACTGACAGGACTTTATTTACTCGCAGGCAGAGCTGTAACACAATGTAAGGTATCTGTTGTGAGATGGCTAAAACAGGGGAGAGACACAAAATCGACTAATTCTGACCTGAAGCTTAAATTAATATTGTGATATGCTGTAAAGGCCACAGAAAGCTCTTCAGCCTACTCATAACAACCAACAGCATTTTCCAAATACTTTAAAACATGAGGAACGCAACGAAAAGACGATCGTCACATCAGCAGCACCTGGCCGTTCATGGCACAATACATCCCGTTTATCTTTCCACTGTTTTTAATTGGTGAATTACTTGCGGAAGTCTGTACCAGTGAACATATTACCTGTCAAGATCTGTGTGTCAGTCTTACCTTCAACGTTTCATGTTACCTGGGCTCAAACAGCATTGCCTCTCTGCCCTTCTGACCGAGAACATCCCCTGTAACTACCCTGAACTCTGCCAACCCCTGCCAGAAACCAAGGGATGTTGATTTCAGGACTCCGAAACTTTTGCCATTTGCCCATTACAGTACAGCCAGTCCCAGTGAAAAGCCATTTGATCTTTCATCTTTATGACAGAGCGAAGACATATTTACATGTGACTGAATTAACATTTTAACTGTGGCAGTACCCCAGGTAGGCCAAGGCAAGCCTATTCTCACAGAATTATCCTGAAGAAATGTGTTGGTAGCATCTTTTGAGACTCCTGTTAAGAGCAGTTGGAAGGGATCTCTCTGAAGGACATCCAATCCAACCTACCCTTTAAAGGGTAGCTATCTGCAATGTTAGATTGGAGCTGACCTGGAAACCTTGCTGGGTGAAGATCCCATATCTCAGGCTAACCTGGCTCCGTTGCCCTCCTGGGGAAGAAGTTCTTAATGTGCAACCTCAGTTCACAAACATCCTGATATAATTTGAAGTGACTTCTAAAATTCACACCTTTCCTATGTGAGATTTTCAGCACAACTCTGCCCTTGAGCAAGCACTAAGCATGAATGCATCAGCAAAAGTTCCGTACAAGCATGACACACACCCAATTAAGTATTTCTAATGCTACAGCTGTATCAGCATGCAGACCAAGCTTCCTTCCAGATCCATCCACATAGTTCAAATAGCTCTGAAGCGTAAAAAATTGTTTTCAGTTTTAAGAAGCTTTAAGATAAGATGACATTCAAGCTTTTATCCTACCATCTACATTTAGTCTCTCTCAGCTTCTGCAGCTTCTACAGCTAGTTAGCTTTCTCCTCATACAGCACCTTCTTTGGCTTTGAAGAACCAGCACATCTGTTAACACTGCTGAAGACTCAGAAATTATACAACTTGCTCACTGCTTTGTGATGCAGGTGACAGCATCTGAAAGCAATAAAGATCTTCTTAGTTGTGGCAATAATAGAAGTAGTGGATGGGCAAGAGGGAAGCAAGGGCTGGGGAGAGAACTAGAAGCAGCAAGAAAAGTTTGCCAGCACACACACCACCTTTGTTTATGCAAGTTTTAATCGCTCCCAAGATAATATTGTTCTGCAAAATATGTTTTGTCAAGATCAAAGCCCTTGCACCCTATGCAAATCTGCATAATAGTTCAGCAGCTCCCTCCCATAAGCAAATAAATCCTTTGTGAGAAATGCATGCCATCCCCACAGTTGAGATCACTCTTGTTTTTTTCAAACTAGTCGACAGGAGGCTGAGGCCTGACAACCTTCCGACACACAAGAGATGGAAAAATTTTTGTATTGGGCATGAAAATTCTGTGATTTATGTAGGGTGAATGCATTGTTAATATTTCTGTTGGAAGAAGCAGCAGAGACATGCTCTGCCATATTCCCTTTGCAATACTGGGTAGCACCTTCCGTACTGCAGCGTGAAATCCCATTGACTCTTTACTCCTGAGGTTGCGTTATGTCCCACTGACGCTGAGACCCACTGCTGAAAACCCAGCCAGAGCAGTACACACAGAACAACTTCCCTGGTTATTTATTTAGACCAATTTAAGACATTTGAGCTTGCTAAAGCTTCAAACATTCTGTAAGCCTGTCTCTTAAGGGACAGATGCAGAGCCTCTTCTGGGAGCACTACGCCAGCTGGAAAGGTGACCACTTCCAGTGGCTTATCATTCCCTCTGCCAGCTGAGTTGCTAAAGCAGGCACTTCCAAAACGATGTTGTTGAGATGAACTTAGAGCTTATACACAGGTCTCTGCTGGCACAGCTCAATGTGATTTTCTGCACTTGGGAAACAACTTCCAGCTTCCTCTCACTTCAGTTGCTAGATAGCTCAGAACTTTTTGGTTTATAAATTGCACTTTGTTTCCTGAGTTAAAGATCTCATCATGTCAAAGCAGGTGACAGATTCATACCTCAATCCAGCAAGTGGGAAACAGAACCTGCATCCATTTGCACTACCTGAAGAGTTTTCACATTTATGACAGCTAGAATGAAAAGCAACACTGAAACTTGAAAAACAGCTTAAGCCATCTGCAGGAAAATCAGCTGTTTCAGCCTTCAATTCACTAATGAGAACTGACTGAAATCAAGTGCACATTATTAACTAAAAAGAACATCATTGCGCCAGCCTAAAACTCAGGTCTTACAAGACTGGTCTTTCTCTTTTACTTCATGTGCTACATGAAAACCCCCAGATGTAGGAGTACTCATGGCAGTACCACCTCCTGACTTCATCCTTAATTCTCAGAGAGACATAACTGAGGCATGACTTACAATGACTGGGACAGCTGAGACACGACTTACAGTGGTTGGGATTTAAGCAAACAACACCCCCTCAAATCTTTGTCAAATACCAAAGCAGAACATTCAAAGACACAACCACTTGCATGCCCATAGATGTAAAATCAAATGTAAGATTTCCGTTGAGAACTATTTAGAAGAAGAAAAGAATGGATCATCAGTTCTGGAAACAGCTTCAAATTTAATTTCAAGTTAAAAGGAAATTGAAGTAAAATCAACTCAGCTTTTCACGGGCAGAGTTACTCTGCATTAGATTACCCATGAAGATACAAAGTCACTCAGCATGGCCCTGCCAAACCAGCTCAGTCCAGCAAGGATTAGAGGTTGACACGCAGCTCCACACTCGGTCCCAAAGCCTGCTCAGGTTGGGAAACTGCACAGATCCTTCGGTCAGGCAAAGAAGCCTCCAAGACACTGGTAGGTCTGCAAGGCCCCAAAGCCCAGCTCTGCCAGCACCGCCTCTCTGCACTGTTGCACAAGCACAGCAACAGGTAATTTAGGGACAGAAAGGTAGAAACCACCTGGCTTACCCAAAGCTTTGCTTGTACCCCTTACTCAACTTGAAAACACCCATCTCTGATGTGGACGTTATTGGTATTTCTCAGTACTAGCTGTAGTAAAACTGAGGTCACAGGCAGAGCTGCAAAGGACCCACAGCCCACAGCCAACCCAAGGCACAACTTTGGACAGGCAGTTTTGCCCAGGGAGATTGGGGCATTGCAGCTGCTGAAGAGAACTGGATGATGTCTGGCAGTGCACGCCATCCTTGTCGTTAGAAACCATTCCCTCGGTATGATTACAGCCTTTCCAGTGGTACTATTATCTAAAATCAGACTTCCCCAGCTTGTTTTCTTCCCAACATATCAAGACAGAAACACAACAGCTCCAGTGACAACAGCTTGTGGTAACACCGTAATGGCAGTGTCACACACTCCTACTTCATACTACGTTTCAGTCACAAGTTCAGAACAGACTGCTTAATCCATGGTAAATGCCGCCTTTTACCATGTTTTTTCTTGGCAGGAAATCCCACTCTACAGGCACAGACATCTTTCCTCCCAAGATGCCTAAGTACAGGCAATATAAGAAGCCCTTTTAGGTTATGACAATAGGTTGACAACTTTTTCTGTAGGTACAGTTGTTTTATATATTCTGAGCACATTTTTCAAATATTTTTAGTAAATTCATATACTTTTTTTTTAAAATTCTGTGTTTAAGTGTTTATTTTAAAGGCTTTATCATAACATAAAAGAGTAAAACAACTTAGATAATGCATTACAGCAGAACAGCCATTAAAATTTGTATTTTTTTCCACTACAGGAAGATTTAGCGAAGTATTTAAAATTACATTTCCCTAGGGGCAAACGAGAAATTTCACAATGAAAGTCCTAGAACAACAAACAAAAGTAAATAATCACAGTCTCTTTTAGATGTATATCTTTATTTACACAGAACAAAAGCATTACAATGCAGACAGTGCTGCTTCAATGAGATTTTGAAGACAAACATAAAGCACTTTTAACTTATGATACAATGCATCCCTGCTTAATTATTATTTCTAGGTAGGCTTTGTTCAGGGTTTGGGTTTGTTTTCTTTTGCTTAACTTCTTCTGCAACACACAGCATCCCACATAGAAACCACCCCAAGTTAAGTGACAGGCCTTGCCTTGCCGCAGCCATCCCACACGTGGCAGGGGCACAGAGCACCAGACAGCTTTTCATCGTGGTATTTGCTTTATGGAGCTGCCTGATGAATGATACAGAGACACAACTTCTACTTAATACCTTTATGTATGAATGATGCAAAGTGCCTTGCACTTACATGCTCACAAGTCGTTCAAGGGTCATACCCAGCCAGGTGCTGGAGAATAATAATAGTAAAGCCACACATAACAGTCAGACTGTAAATTTTTCATCATTTGAAATCCTACAATTTAGAGAGGACTTAGTGTGAAAGCCCTCTGTAGATAAAATACAGTGCTCTGCAAGCAGCCTCTCTCCTGTGCAGCTGGAGAAGCAGAGAGATAAGATTACCTGGTTTCCCAGAAATCACCTGCTAAGGCACAACAAGGGCTCCTGCACTTCTGCTTTCCACATCTCTTAACTCGTGACAGCAGAGCCCAGTGTCCATCAGACACTAGTGAGCCCTGGACCCTGTAGTAAGAGGTGAGTCTGCATGAAAACTAAAAACAACAAAAAAAAAGCGCTTTCCACCACGGCAGAGGGCAAATTAAAATAAGCGAGCTTTCTGTGTGGCAGTATCAAAGCAGTTCACATCTCTGACATGGTAACAACCAAACCTAAAGTACTGCCACTTAGATCTTACAGTAACTTAGAATTTGCTACTGCTGTTTCCAACTCCCTTTACCATATTTAAACAGAACATGTGTAACAGCAGCAGGGTATTTTAGAGTTACACATTATTAATCTGTGCAGTGCAGCATGAGAAATTAAAATGAAGCAAGCTTTATTCTTGCAAGTTAAGAAATCAGAAGACTGAAACGGATAAACATGCTGCTGACCTTGTTCAAGCCTTCTAAGAGAGCCTTACCGATGAGATAGTCATCCATAAAAAAGGTCTCCTGGAAAACATGATGCTACTACTATTTCAGAGCACCCAGCTTCACAATTGTAGAAGTAAGCCTTCTGCTTTAATGATCCTCTGGTTTAGCCCATCACGTAAATCTTACCACGTTTCTAAATGGTTATATAACCAACGCAGCTAAAACCAGACATCAGGCACCAAAAATGTCTATGCACCTGATAAACACAGCAATACTTTATCTCAGTTAAAAACAGCATGAAGAATGTTCCTTTTACATTCAGTTTACATCAAAACACCACAAATACCAATAAATGGCTCAAATCTATACCTTAAAAAAAAAAACCAAGCATGCATCTTACTGGCTTTATTTGTAAACAGTAGTCAGGAAAGGTAGTCTAGCTAAGGAATAAAACAGAAAAAATGCTTTTCCAGTCTAGAAAGAAGAAATTTTCTTTCAGTTGCCAGACCAAGGCACTGTGTTTTTATACTTGCAGTCTTGATACATGAACTCCAAACCTGCAATAAGGCAGAGTATTTGTAAAGTACCCCAACACCTTGGGAAAAATGCACTGAAGCTCTTTTGTGTTAAAGCAAAGCAGGTATTTAGCAACAAAAACTACCCCCACCTTTCTGACATGTCACAACAGAGAACTGAAGGATGTCAGTCATTTCTGAAAGGAATGGTTCAGCAACTTTGGTATGAGTTTTAAAGATTTCTAGAAAATGCCCAAGTAGATTAACAATCCCATTACCCCAGTAGGCCAAGTATTGCCTGTTTATGCAGAGCAACAGTGGACATTACAAACCCAGCATGGTTCTGACAGAAGAGGAGTGCGTGCAGTGCAGGGGTGTGGAAGCCCCCAGGTCCTGGTGCCTTCAACCAACCACATCCCCTTCTGGCACACAGAAACTGCGCCATCCTTTGAAGGAAAGAAAAAGAAATAATGGGGGGGGGGGGGGGGGAACAACTACCCCCATTTCAGTGCAGCTACTGAGCTATTCTGATGTCCCAGTGATTGTTAGTAGGAGAAGGCATAACTCCTTGATTTGCTGCAAGTCATCTTCAGGATGAGTCAACTCCCCGAACACACAGGTTTCATGTACAGGAAATACACAGTTCAACTCCTCTCGCAAATGACTAGTTTTAGGCAGAACTTCATCAGTTAGAAGCTGTGGGCTTTATTTATAACCACTTAGATCTATGTTTCTCCATTACTGAAGATAAGTGAGTTGAAGAAGATTATACTCCTTCCTTTCCCAAACTTTGAAGACTCTGGGAAAACGTAGTTTCAGACATTGTAACCAGGATTGGGTGAATGCTTCAGGCTGCCACGTACCTGTGCACAAGCCATCTCCCAAAGCAAAGCCTTGATTTATTAAGCCTGTCTTTAAATGGGAGCGCTATAAAAGTGCTCACAGCAGTTCCTACCTGCAACTGCTTTAAACCTGTTATGTTCCCTGCAGCTAAGTTTTTAGCATACTAACAAAAGCTTTGTGTTATTTGGAGCACACACAGTCTCACCAAGGTCTTCTGGTATTAAAAATGGCTGAGTGAAGTTTCTGAAAATACATGTGATATCCTTTCATATTTAAATCAGGCATGATTTAAACTTTTCCATTCAATATGGACTATTCCAACCATTCCACATGTAATCTGAAGTTAGAGCAACCTAAACGTCCCATGCTTGTGTTTAATTAGCGTAAGAGTGTAACATCTATGACTGTGTCTGAAATTTGTTTTACAACAAGGACAACTTGCTGCCTGATTTAATCACACGAAAAATGCAAAGCTCATCGAACTCACGAGGTCATTCCAAATATGTAACGTCTCAGCATCATGTTTTGCACTAAGTATAAAACTGCCTTTTCAGCCTGTATCATGACCCATGTTTTGAGGTTTCCTCCACTGTGTTTGCTTTCAGTTTCCTGTGCACAACAAACTATGGGGGAATATTTACATTTGGGTTTTAATTCACATGTTAAAAACCAGCTTGGGCTCAAAGCAGGATTTTAAAAAAGCAGTTCTTTTCCCTGTCACCTCAAAAAAAGAAAATTAAAATCCACCCCACCAAAAAGTGAGAGAATGAAATTTTATTTTAAAAAAGACTACCAGCTGAAGGCTGATATTTTCAAAAGCATTTACGTATCTAGAGATATGGGGCTAGCACTTATGTAAGCTTTTAAAAGACATTAATTGTAGAAGGACTAATAAAAGTTAATGACCTGCACCTTTTTCAGAAGTATTTAGGTGGCAAAACTGGTCCTTACTGCATTACTGGCTTAACAAATGTGCATAGCTACACCTTACTCTCCCAGTTTATAAAAAGGACTAACTTAATTTAAAATATTTGACTTCAGATTAATCATTTTTAATCACTATGTAACACTATCAAGAAAGAGTAAGTATAGAGAAGAACTGAATCACTTCTACCCCACTACAGCGCTTATACTCACTTACGTTTGCACTGAGCAGACTGGATTGGATTTCGTCTGACCAGGTATCTCACTGATTTAAGTTTTAAATAAGGATGCTCATTGGGTGTCATATCTCCTTTTATGTCATTAAAAAAACCCCATAGCCATTACAAGGAGAATTATTCACAACAGTGTGAAAACCAAGTAATTGTGAAGTCACGACTGTTAATTTCCAAAAATAAGCTTTTCATTATTCACTGAATGCCAATTACATGCCAAGAATTTTTAAATAAGCCCCAGTATTGCAAACAGAGAAACCAAGCTTTTTTTTTTTGTTTTATTTTGTTTAATGAATAATGATTCAGGCACTTTCGTACAGGAGAGCACCCACACAATTTATCACCACTTTCATCTGTCATCCCACACACTTGGCTTTTGCTCATATCAACATTTTTCAAAATGAATTATTTTCACTCCAGTTATGATACCAGTTTTGCAATCATTAGGGCTAGTCATATTTTCATATGATAGAAGCACCAGGTTGTTGAAATAGGGAAGTTGTTTGTGCCATTTGTAAAAATACGAATTTCTGAAGTCAAAAGTCTCTTACAATTTATCATCTGCCTGAAAATCTTTCAGCAGAAGTTATGCCATCAATTTCGTAAGATGGTGAATAATCAATATAAAATTCGTTAAATAGCTGCAAGAGAAGAAACCAGATCATGATTTTCAACTCATCCTCTGATTATCAGATAGTCTGGTAAGTAGAAATCCACGAGAAGGGCACGGAGAAGATCACTCACAGCCTTCCTCCCTTAATAATTTGAAGTGATGAGATTTTATCACTGAAGTAGACATTATTCTGCAAGAGAAAAATACTCAAAACAATCTCCCAAAAGCATTGCTTCTTGCTTCACTGCTACTATCTTGATGTCCTAATTTAACAGGATCCCCAAGCTGTGTTCTTTACCAACTACTACCATGTTGTATGACAAGAATTAATACAAAAGCTTCCTTCAAAAAATATTTTTTAAGCTGTCACTTTAAAAGGCTAAAAGCTACTAAAAAGCTTTTACTATGCATAATATTATCACATCCTGACATCTCAACTTGCCAGGGTGTGAAGAAAATGCTGTACCTCACTAGAAAGTCCAGAGAGATATCAAACTAACTTATCTACTGTATGAGATGATTGCTCATCTTTGGTAAGAGTCAGAAGAATGACGAGTTGAAGGTAAAGATTCCCCCATTGTCAAAATGGAGAAGAACCAGCGAGTCTGAAGTACCAGCTGACATACAGACCTCTTACAGAAGTTCATCTTATGAGGAAAATGCTGGAAACTGTCAGAGGACATTGATTTACACATTATTAAAATACAAAATTCTATACTTGAACCCTCTAAAAAAAAGCTTGTTAAAATGTTATACAAAGATGGGAAGGAGGGGGACGGGACAAATAAACCACAACACAGTCATATTAGATTGGTAGAGAGATGCTAAGGAGAAACGTTGAAAATACTGACTCCCAACCCAGTGTTTGCTGGAGACTCTGACAGTGTTGAATATCAGCATCCCTGACAATGCTCACATTCCCTATATACACAGAAAAAGGATTCAGTAACATTTAAACAAAATTATCACCAACATCTGTAGAGATTTATTCTTAGGAGAGGGCTTAGCACCTGACTCCAGGGACAGCAGATTTCTCCCTCTCACTTGACCAAATAAAAGCTGCCCTACCAAAGGGCCTAACTGAAGCAAGTCCTGCTCATTTGATTACCTTTTATATTAACATGAAAAAGGTCACAGATCCTGATAGTCACGTTACTGTGCTGGTATAAAAATATTAGGGAAATAGCTACCATATATCACTTCCCTAGACTATATAAATTCAATTATTCTGCTGGAATGTGAAAACTGCAATCCTTTTCCTATCCTACAGAGGCCAAAAGAAGACTGAGGAGAGCATACACGTATATACAAGAGAGATGAATTATTTCTATTTATCTGAGCAACCCAGTGTAACTGGAGAAAACAGCTGAAACCCTTCTGTCACACGTGAGTGGTATGGGTGTCATATTTTGTCAGGTTTTTTTTCTATCCCATGAAGAAGTCAGCAAATCTGTTGGAGAGTGGGTGTTCTGTGGAATGAATCAAAGGTGTCTAGAAATGGTAATACAAAAATCTAGCAAAAAACTTTACTTTTTTTCAAACAAGCTTAAACCAGAAGAGAAGAAACTATGCCCAAGTGAGACCATAGTAGGCGTCACAGTCTTCATTCCAAAACCACAATTAACTTCCATTCATATACTGCCAGGAGCAAAACTCTCCTCAGTGTTGTGTATCAGTTGTTATAAAGGGACAAATATCAATGCTCCCTTCTCTCCTATTTTGAACCAGCACTGATATTATTACTCAAGAAAGGAGGTATCACTGATCCCTCTCACTTCCTTGCACCCTGTGGGTGCTAGCCAAGGGCTAAGATACTCACTGCTATTCCCTGCAGTCTCGTTCACTACAGAAAAGGAAGTGACTAAGGAAGTTTCTTGGAATCCCCTGTGCTTAAAGGAAGATCAAGAAATTTAATCAAGCAAGAATGAATTTCACCACAGTCCAACTCCTGGGAGAAAGAAATCTGTCTGGTTTTCAGGCCATCCAAACCAAGCCTGGGCAGACCAGGCAGTCAGCAAGCTGTGTACCTAGCAGAAGGCTCAGACATGGCTAATTCGCTTAAAGCAGCAGCAGCAGGAAGACTGTCCTGCTGGGTAATTAGCACTGAAATTGCCCACAGCACCACAGATCTGCAGCATCCTATAGCTAGGAGATTTTACAATTACCAGGTAGGGTTTCTTTTTTTTCTTTTTAGTTTCTACATAGGAATAGATTATGATTTTGCAAACAAAAGATTATTTTAATTAAGTCAGCCATCAGCCTGTATACTAATTAGCACTGACAGACACAACGTGGGGGTCCGTGCATATGCCGTGGCACCACACCACATTACATGGCCAAACATGCCATGCACAAGGAATCTATTCACTGGATGAATTTTTAGGGGAACATCACGCTCTTCTTTCTCTTTCTCCCTCCTAGCATTTCCTGGAAAAGGCTGTTTCTCTTCATAAGAGCACTACTTGGGCACTCTGCACTTCTATAAATAATTCCATGAACATGATTAGATAAGTCCCCCTATTCCAGGATGACCCTCCTGCATGGTGTATGGAGTTTCTCCCACGGGCTGCTGCTTCGCTGGCTGAATCTCTGACCAGCACACAAAGCCACGCTTCTCCGGTCAAGAAGCAAACAGGATTCCCTGCAGAGCCTTTATGGCTGTCAAACCGCCTGGAAAAGTTTACTGCCAAGCAAGCCAACAGCATCCCTCCCCTCAGGGAACACATCAGCCTAGGAGATGAATAGGTAGGAAACACTGCAGAAATGGGGAGCACTAGTGAGCAGAATGAATCTCCATGTTCTCAGTACTGCAGGGTGAGAAGGAAGTAGCAGTATGTGAGAACATGCTACTATGAAAGCAGTATCATCACTTTTGGTCAATGATTTGAGAAATGTAGAAATAAAATTCATTCTTCTTTTGGATAAAAAGAATATAAACATGATATGTTTTAACATACAAGGTCAGACAGCTTGACCTTTCTAAGACATTACCAGTTGTTGAGCAGTTTTCCTAAATCCTGGTTTCTTGGGAGTATTTTACTGAGGTACCACATGTGCTAGAAGTCAAGTTATTTGCTCTAAGTTTTCAAAAAGCACATAACCAAACTTCCTGACCGTATGTCAGGAAACTCACGTGCTGAGTAAGAGTGACAGCTAAATGTTTACAATCATGGAAGCAATAAAAAATTAACACCTAAATGAAAACTGAATAATCATTACAACAGGGTTTAGTTTTTTCCCTATGGGTTTATGTATCCTTAGAATCTGCATTAGCACACCAAGGGAGTTGTGATCATCCAGTTACCCTTGGGCAGCTAATCACAACTGACCAGGAGTAAACACTCCAGATTTAATATTGAGGACATTAATCACATGGTTTAAAAGATTCTGTAACTGCCACATGTAAGAGAATCATAAATAATTGCTAGTCTACATCTAGTCAAATTGCTTACCAAAAATGATAATTAACCTGTCCTAAACTATATGCATAACACAGATAATGACTTTATTATCTTTTCCTTTAATTAGTATTGAATTTTTTCTACCTTTCATTCTTGAACTACTGAACCACGAGAGCAATGCCACAATTCCCTAGACAGCCAAATGCTTAACAGAAAACTCTTGCTTGAATTTTAAGTATTTTCTTCAACATGTCCAATGTCAGTTTTTACATTCTTCTACTGTTTTGTTCCTCCAGAGTACTGTACATCAATTTTGTGCATGTAAATCTTGATAGCAGGAAACCATTTAGCTCTGCTCTTTACTCCCCTTACAAATGTACACTGCACTGGGAATATGACAGTAGGGCTCAAGGTTCTTCTGAGAGAAGACCAGAAAAGAATACCCTAATGGCAATTACACCAAAAAAAAAAAAAGAAAGAAAGAAAAAAAAAAAAAAAAAAAAAAAGGAGATGTGTCAGCTTTTCTTCTCCATGGTTTGTTCTGCTTTACCTAATTAAACAGATCTATTTAGATACTACACTGAGTAATCCATAATGCAATGGTGGTTTGGTTTATAAAGAAAAATGTCCTGTAAAAATTGCAGAACGAACCTAATACATGTAACAAGGAAATAAAATCAAATTCAGAGCACCAAAACCAACAAATCAGTCACGCACTTTATGCAAGGGATTATAAAGTGTGGTTGCCTGTGCTAACAGGGTCCAGTTACCTAGGAGAACCCAGCCAGTCTTGATCCTATGTGGGTAACTTCTTGACAGACAGAACAGGTAAGGGAGGGGAAGCCACAAATAAAGAACCAAAAACACACACCCCAAACCTGTACCTTTCCTGCCAAGAGAGGGAAAACAGGGTCTGCTTGTATATGCAGGTGCTGTTTGCATCTGTTTTGCATTTTAACAAATACCAGACCGATCGTAACCTGTACAGTGCATATATAGAAAGTGGAATAAAAAAGATTTTTAATTGTGAAAAGCATTTCACCCACATAAGTAAGATATACATATTCTATTAGTGCTTCTCTCCATGAGGCTTCTAACACGTTTTGTATACTCTGAATTATTCTAGCTCTTCTTGGAGCAGCAGCATTATTAAGCATCTAAACAGCCCTCTAATCTAATTGCAGGAGTTCACAATTCAATTTTACATTTGCTGTTTAGTTGTTCACATTAACCTTTAGACCCCTTCAATAAAGGAAACTGTTTTTTAACTACAGAGAGCTCAGTACTACGAGAGCACCAGTATTACATTTCAACATTAGAGATTCATAAAGCTTACAACTACCCTCTGATTACAGCTCAACTTTTTAATTTCGAGAATAATTCAGCCTTTATTTGAATTTAAACCTGAGATGCATTCACTAATAATTTGTCATACTTTACTCCAACTGTAGCTTCCATTAAACTAATGGTAATTAAATTAATATGGATTAGTTTAATTAGCAGAGAAATGAAAATGCCTTGGGACTATCCAATGTATGACTTCTAATATTTACTATTTGAGTATGAAACTCCATCACTTAAGATAAATTTAGGCAAGACAAAACTGTCTCATGCAATAATATACCAAAACTACCAGCACTGTCAATTTTAAGAGTTACTAAGTTATTATACTTTCAATTATTTACACATAGTGGCATAAATACACAGTCCTCCCCTTAATCATACCAAAGCAAGTGAACTGTAGGGGTATAAGGACATTTTGTACATAAATTTAAGCAAGTATTTATATGCTATAAATTTATATACCATATAAAAATATATTATCAACAATGCCCCACCATAACTATCATACCAAAGAACATGCCAGATAATACACACAAGTTACAAACTGAGTAGGCTTGAACTGAAAACTAGAGAGAAAACACTGAATACATTGGCATTTTCAGAAAGACATTTTTTAAATCAGAACCACGACGACTCTCTAGACCAGCTAAATGTTACAGTTAAAATATTTGAAGAAGTAAATCCATACTGCATCTCAAATGAAAAAATAATACAACACCCTCTCATCAACACATAACATTTTGTTCATGTGAAACTGTTCAAAAACAACTTTTAAAAGAATTTGTTTGGAATAATAGCTACTCATTAAAGCATTTAATAGTGAAGATAGAAACCCACCAAACAAAAAAGTATGATCTGTGTCTGCAAGTGAACAGCCACAAATCCAACTTCTACTCTCAGCTGCACAAGCAAGGGACTAAAACAACACACCCTTAAACCTCCCCCATTTCAGTACTGTAACCAGAGATAAAATCCTTCACAACGTGGAAGATAAGAGTTTGTAATCACTCACAGAACTGCTTACTAAACTACTCTCAATGTGTTGCCCACTGGTTTCTACAATGAATTAAGAAACAATTCTCATTGTTTCAAATAAAAATACTGCAAGAAGTATGGAAAAATAAGGCAGTGATGAAGAGTAAGGTCATTTTAAAACATGACTCCTTTAGTCAAACACACACTTCAAAACTTTTTCAGAAGCATTCAATTCTTAAAAGGAAATCATACCTGATACTCTTCTGTTGTATCTGTTAACAACTGGAGCTGCAAAATAAACACATTGACGTTAGAAATGCTATTTATTATTACAGATTCAAAGTCATCTCAAATAATCATGATACATTTTTACTATACAAATCTCTTTAAAAAAATATACTTCAATATAAAGCTGCCATCCACTTATTTGCCAGCCAATTAGTGTTCAATAAAAGTCAAAACATTATTTTCCAGAAGGCTGTTACATGCTATGATGGAGGGCAAGCAGTTTTGGGGTGGTTTTTACCCAAATTCTCAAAAAAAGGTACCTCTGCAGAGGTTATCCAGTCTTAACCAATCATCAGACCCCAGCCCACTTAGCATTATCACAAAACATTCGAGCACTCTAAGTTAGCTAGACCTACTTAATACAGATCAAAAGCTGATGGAACTTCTTAGCTAAACTGTTCTATAATCTTACACAACACCAGCCATGTAGCTGCTTGAGCAGCACTCCTGTACTAACTTCAGTCATTTACCCTTGACCAAGGATACCTTCTGTAAGGGCACACATTCACATTGAAAAACTCTGGATGGAGGATCCATTGTTTCATTGCTGCTTTGCTGGGGGACATATAAGGTATTTAAACTTTACCTCTCACTTGGTACAACCTTCCTGACTTTCCCTATTCACATACATGTTGACATTGAGCCAACCTGCAGCAAACAGTATTCTTTCACCCCTTCACCGTAACCAAGTTATTCTCTTCCTGAGTTACTTCAGTCCCAATGCAAAAAATAATCTACTTCCCCCAGAACAAAACCGAAACACTATGCTCCCCTTCACCACCAGCAACTAAAGTAATTTTATCTTGAATGCTTGATGCTTTTCCCATTCCTTTTCCCCCCCTCAACCGATAATCACATTTTTCCTGATACAACCAGTGACCTTTCTATTCCGTTCTTTAAATATTTAAGAATGACATCAACCTTTATGACACATCAAAGCATATGCATCACAGAGCCAGATTCATTAAACACATGCTACCAAAACCTTAATGATCAGAAGCTAGAAACTTGTGAGTATCTCAGCACCACCTGAATAAGAACAATGCTTTCTTCAGCAAATACACAAGAACTCAACTACTTTGTTGAGACTACCCTGGTCTATATTAAAACACATAACTGAGAAAAAATGCTAGAACAGCAAGATCACAATTATTATTGTGCATTCTTTTGTAATGATAAAGGAAATAAGAAGAAAGAAAAGGCTGGAGGGGAAATAAACAGGCTAACTCGAAACTAACAGAGTTTTCAGCCAGATCTATCAAAAAGGAAACAATGTCCAGTTTAACAAGAAGCTAAGGATTAAAAGATTATTTTTAATTTTACAATTTAGATCAAGACCTAAACTTCTGTAACACAGCATAATCCCTATGAAAATAACCCTGACATGGTGTTTCAGACATCAAGCTCAAAGAAGTTCAGAACACTGAGTGATCAAACTGAGAATTCAGTATATATGTTATTTCCAAGCCTTTAAGCAATTTCTGACAGCAGCACCCAGTCCTGCAAATAAGGGCATCACATATTGCACTTGTCAAAGGGCACCATAGATGCAGGAAGTTTGTATTGCCTTAAGGGAAGACAGGCATTTGGAACAGAGAGACATTCTGGTTTATTAAACACACACCCAATTCCCAGACCAAATATGTTCATATGTTTTGCCCTGTTCTTAAATTCTCCACACAGGCTGCCTGTGGCCACCGTTTGTGACCGAGGACTGCTCTAAACATTCATCAGCCTGCAACACCACACTCACTCTTATCTCTAGTTTAACTAGCTGCTCAAAGCTGGCAAGCAAATTTGGACCTCAAGAAAGACAGACAACTCACTTCTTATCTAGACACACAGACAAATGCCTACTAGTTCTAAGATAATGAAGAACAAGGAGGTCAAAAACAATTAGTGGGAACTGAGCTACAGAATTATTTATTACAAGAGAAATAGTAAATTGTTTGGAATTTAGTAAGTTTGCAGCAAAGCATCTCATGTTGGTCATAATTAAATACTTAGCTAGTCCCATATATGGATTTAGATACTTTTAATCAACATCATTAGGAAGCAAATACTTTATTTCAAGCACTGTCTTGCATATGCAGTCTTTCTTCTCCACCTTTGGACTACTACACCCATTTCCTAGTCATTTTTATGAATGGCATTTTAATGTCTTTGAACAGAACTGATATATTACAGAAAACTCTGGCATGCTTTGGGTACCATAGGGGGAGAAAAAAAAATAATCCACTTTTCAAAGACCATGGCTTCTTTTAGAATCCAGATTATTTTATCCCAGAGCAGGGCTCAGCGTCATCAAAACGGCATCAAGTTTTCCACAGCGTTAAAAACGAGAAAAAAACATAACCTTTTAAGGACAGTTAAGAGAGCACTATTATTCTGCCTCCACAAAGCTTTTAAGATTAAAATGATAGTTTGCTTTTCTTACACCAGTGACAGTTTTAACATGTACAAAATTTCAGGTTCGCTTTAATATGTTGTAAGAAGATGACTATTTTTATGCTAAAGAGATAGAAGCTGATGTTTCCTACTACAGAAAATTAGCATTTTCTTTTGTTCTGGCTCACTAAGGAAAAGCTCTCTTTGTTTATGACTATTTTCAGTATTGCACAGACACTATAGCCACTCCTATGGCATCCTTGTGCTTTGCCATTAGAAGGACACAGAGAAAAGGACTGCCAAGAGAACAAGTCACGATGGTCCCACATAAACCTAGATTAGCCTGTGGAGAGATTAAAGAAAAATAAATAGACAGGGTAGGAGGGAATAATGAATTTATGGTTCACTCAGCTTATTTCCTATACTGAATGCTAAAGGGTGTCTAATTTAAAGCAATAGTTACACTAGTAGTAACCTCTTACACCAGCACAGCACATCCCGAGGTACCCTAACAAGAACACAGTGAAACCAGCACATCAAACTGGTACCGCTCAGCAGAGCTGGTGTCTTCAACAACAAAAAGAAATTGCTCCTTCCTGAAACAGGAAGCAATTAATTGTTTTGTACCCACGTTTAGGATTTCCCTCCTGCACACCAATGAGCCACGTCTCAGGTCAGTTATATGTTAATTGCAGAAAGCATAATGAGATTAAAAGATTTTGC
The DNA here is from genome assembly GCA_020800305.1 of Porphyrio hochstetteri. Classification (NCBI taxonomy): domain Eukaryota; kingdom Metazoa; phylum Chordata; class Aves; order Gruiformes; family Rallidae; genus Porphyrio; species Porphyrio hochstetteri. The sequence goes on along the minus strand of CM036916.1, from coordinate 8,396,083 downwards.
TATGAGATTATTGTATTCCAAACTCTGTTATGTCAAAACCTCAGGTGCAGCAATATTCAAGCTCAAAGTGCCTCATACCTTTGGCACAGCCTCTGCTTCTACTTGGCTCATGGGAGCCAAGACCCAGTAATTGGGTAAACACAACAGAAACTGAGGAAAATTAAACCATTGTACCAGAAGAGACCAAACCAGCCCAATTTCCTCCCTGGCAGCCAAAGGCAGTGGAAAGGCAGATCAAGCTGTGCAGGCCTTGGTTTTGCCAGAACTCACTTAGGACAGCAATCCCATTCCACTGCTGAGGAAAACTCAGAAATCCCTGCTGAACACGTGCATGTTTTCCAAACCATCCCGAGGCACAGGCTGAATTAAGCATGAGACAGGAACACCTAACAGGGGCTGTTTCAGATTGAAAAACTTACAGGTTTCTGGCTGTAGGATTCTTTTTTACTTACCACTGCAATTTCTAGACCCAGTCAGTTCTCTAGTTTAAATCAAATACTTATTTAATAAGTAGTTACCAACTTTACCACTTTACCTCACTCATGTCTCCCTGCCCTGGGGAAAAAGGAAAAAATACACAACAAAAGAGCAGGCATTTGTTCAGGTATCCATGAATGCCACATGCATACCATAAACACTCAAAAAAAGAAACAATGCTATGAAGGTGCTCAGCTTCCCAATTTCAAAAACATTTCATACTACCTTAAATCAGCAAAAAATTAGTCACATAAACTTCTGCTAATAAAAGCCTGCACAACCTTTCTCCCTCAATGGTACATCATTCCACTTCTTTACACCAGTGATTCACATAATTTTTATTAAATAAATCTATACTGTACATTCTGTTAGTTGACAAACATATCTTATCTCAAGCAGCATTACTGCCAGGCAGCTATCCTAAAACTTGTTAGTGGCTCTATTTGGTTTTCTCACTTGAAATATCAGTGGTATAAATTTCAGAGACTGGTATGTGATAATGCTGGGAACCACTGACCTTAAAATACAGATTTCTTCTTTGGTTTTTTACATTTTTATTTAAAATACCTTCCAAAAGTGAAAACCCAGGAATTTCTCCAATATTCTTCAGTTTGCTTTGGCACTGAGATTTTCTTTGAAACATCTTACGCTGTATTTTGGCTCACTTAGAGTTATAGGCACGTGTTTAAACACAGGCCTAGAGATGAAAGAGTTTTTAAAAGGAAAAGGACAGAGATATTACCTTTTTTTACCCCTGCTTTCAAACCCAAATCAACAATTAAAGTATTTAAACCAAACAAATGACAGGAAAATCATTCTCCAACTTTACAAATTAGATCTGAAAAGAGGCTTTTCCTACAGCACATGGGATCCTTCTTCTTTGTCAATCTACTGAGAAGTGACTAGTGAAAGACACCAGCCAGCTTTTCAAAAGTTACACTACTACCATAACAATAGAAGTTATTTCTCTCTGCTATTCATAAGCCTTGTACAGTTACAGAGAAAGCTAAAGCTTGAAATGAATAGAAAAATTATGACAGCCATTCTCCCAGCTCTTGCTATCCTCTTACACATACTAAGAACATTACATTCTTACAGAAAGGATAAATAAAACTCCACAGATCAGTTCAGGGTCACAGGGGAAAAAATTCAGGGACAAAGGAAGAACTGACATTCCAGGCATGAGCTCAGAGTACTGGATGTTACCACTCTGTACTGGATACCTTGAAAATTTTCCCTCCACAAACACTGTTTTTTACCAGGATCTGTGAAAACTTCACAATTACAGCTGGGGGGAAAAAAAAATACCCACAATTGTTTTCTCATCATGGACACAATTTATAGCAGCAGGCTAAGGTAAGCTATTGTGCACACAAATATTTAACGCAGATCTTTCACAGAACACTCAAATCAACTCAACAATTTTTTGAGGGTTTCCTGATGAAAGATGGAGCAAAGTTTATAACGGGTTGCATAAATTCAATGGTACAGTACTTGGAGCTCACAGAGCATAAAACACCAGCTATGGTCTGCTTTATTATTATTATTTTTTATCAAAAGAAGTACCAGAAATCAGTGATTTCCAGAGTACTTTCCCACCAAATTATGGCACAAAATCATCCTATGTGAACAGAGACAAAACAAGAAAGAGAATGTAAACTGTTCTTCTTTAACAAGTCGATTAAGATTATCCAAACATGTGAGCTGACACTACAAACCACCAAAGCTGAAATACCAGCAGCAGAGCGGAGTATAAATCCGAGGCGTGCCTGTCTCTGTGGAATGTTATATCATGTTACGATAAGGAAGTGCTAGACTACAGCTGTCAAACTGTTTTTCCACACACCAAGATGTTAATGGACTTACATAATACCACCCATCCCAACCGCCAGAAAATCTAAAGCCTCAAGCAGCAACTTTTTAGGATTTCTAGTAATTAAAAAGTAATGCTATAGCAGAAACAAGACTTTCATGAGCAGATATAAAGTTATACTTTAATAAAGGCAAAGCTGAAATTCTGTTTCAGTAAGAAAGTAAAATAATGGGGTTCCCTGTGCTATTACTAATGCAAGAGTTGGGTATCTGCGATTTCCTTCAGGCTGTCCCTGCTGGACAGTGGCAGGTTTCTGGATCTCTGCTTGGTAAGGTGGGCACCGTGAGTGGGGCTACAAACTACTATAAATTTTTCAGGGGCCATTCTGGAACATTAACAGTCATTTCTTTCAGAAAAGCAAAACAGACAGAAACGGTCAAGAGTTTTACAGGTACCTTCCTGCCTCCCCCACCGCCCACCCCACTTCTATTCCTGCTCCCCCCTCCCCAGAAGGGGATGGAAACTCAGAACCTAGTTAGAGACAGGCAGGAGAGATTCTGATGGTGTCAACTGAGGCATGCCAGATATTTGGAGGAAGACAAAAGGTCAGGAAACACTGGGGAGGGAAGAGAGTTCTTTCAGAGGACAAACAGAGGGAGCACGGAACATTAAAGAAAAAAAAAAGGCAGAAAAATGGAAACCATGATCCAGGATTGTCTGTATACACACACACTTTGCTTTTTGTGAGAGAGACTTTTCCATCGATTAAGTTGGAAAACAATATAAAAATTACATTAATATTAAACACTGTTTTCCTCTCTGCTACAGGAGAGGTAATGGAGGCATAGATACCTTTTCATTCCAAATATTTAAAAATAGCTCTCATCAGTAGCAAGAGATAATAAAACATAAAAAGAAAATAGCAACACATCCTGGTCTCCAATTTAATGGATTTTTTTCTTTTTTTCATTTGGATTTAAAAAATTACTGACACTAAATGGACAAACACTGCCGGGAACCCCCAACCCTTGCTTTCAGAGTCCTTCAGAACTCCCCTGACAGAAAAAACATTAAGAAATATTTCTGAAGGGAAGAGTTGACTCAACAAGCAAGGCATCTATGTCAGTTAAAAAAAGATATTTTACAAAGTTTTTAAAGCTGTTGTACTATTTTGGGTTGGGTCTTTCTTTAAACAGAGAAGAAAAATGAATAGGCACTCTGGAATGGGCAGATTTTAAACAGCTGGTAAGTCCAAGAAAATCATAAACCTTTCCCTGACTGTGAAAGAAATCTGGGGGGACCTCTGGGTGTAACATCTTAGTTAAGAACAGCTATTAACTGTTCTGTTTGATTTGAATTAAAGGCATTTTAGAAAAACGTATCACTACTGCAATAATCTCATTCCACGACAATCATGCACAGTACTATTTTGATTATGTCTCTCAGTAGATATTACCTCAATAGCAAAAAGGGACCATGACCCCATTCTGCAGTGAACCTTGCTCTCAGAATTCAGGTGGTAATACAGCCTGACGGAAGCCCAAGTACTGGAGAATGAGCACCTATCCAGCAGCACCCCGTATTATCTGACACTGCTGTGGCAGACCCACACAGTCCTCTCCTGTTTCTTCCTGACCCATTTCAGAGATCTAGCCAAACACAGCACTATTATTTTTGGTAGACTTTTTATGAGAGTAATCAATATTCTGAAGATCAAAGAGATAGCAATAAGGCATGCACTTGCTTTGCAGACATGGAATTAGAGAAATTCCCACTGTTAAGGTAGAGTCTCAGCTGAAAGGCCCCATTTCACAGTGATTAAAGATATAACCGCACATTGATACTACAATGGAGATTGTCAGGGACTGAAATAAGAGAGTTGGGAATTTTTTCAAGGATTAGAAAGACAAAAATTATACACTGCAAAGAAAAGGAAGGATGCAGCAAAGAACTAGGAGAGTTAAGAAGCAACTGACGAATCTTCAAAGTATTGTCAAAAGAGGCAAGGCACCAGAGGGTACAGCAAAGTGAGAAAGGGAAATTTGCTCGGGCTTTAAGAGCAAGCTTATAGAGGAAGGTATTTCTGAGATGGAAAAGCAAAGAGGCCACATGAGTACCAGCACAGCAGTTTTTAAGAGACAGTGACATCAGGCTTACGAACCCAACATTAAGTAGATGATAAAAAGTAAAGATCCTTAACATATTTGGAAATTACTTTTATAGAGATTCAGAAAGGGTCAAAGACGAATATGAGACTACAGAGGAACAGAAGCACTGCCTCAAGGAGAAATAACTGCAATTTTCTTTAAAATAAATGCCTCATACATGAGAAGATATTTGCATCCTATCTAGGGAACTGCAAGGCGTTTCCCCATCAGTAAGAAATGTGGGCAACTCACCCTCGCTTCTCGGTGCGGCGGCAAAGAAAGGAGCACCTCTTCCAAGACTCTTGACTCTTCCCTTCTATCTTACCTCTTCCTCATGCTGACCATACCTGCTCACTGTTGTCCTGTCCCAAACCTCAAGGGCGATTCCACTCTAAGTCTCACTGTGGTCTATTTTTTAAAAACACTCCTACCAAATTAGTATTATCCTTAGGAACAGCACACCAGCTTCTCTGAAAGCACGTGGACATCACTGAAGTGTGAAGCCAGATCCTTTTTTACACCAGGCCAGCAGCTCTGAGAGAACTATTAGCCAAGCAATATAAATGGAATTCCCAAAGACAACACAAATGTAGATCTGGGGGAAAGTCTTTGTAGAAGTGACACGGAAGAAATAGAAAATACTATCACTGGCACTGGCTGTAGAGTTCAGACAGCCTCAGGTATAAGCTACTGTAAACTTAAGTACAAAAAGGGTGGTAAGACAAGTTGTTAGCTATGCTAACACCACCAGCAGGATTTACATGTTTCATGCCTCCTGTCACTGCTTTTTCTAGAGCTTCTTCCCCATAGACAAAACCACTCGCTCCATTCTCACACAATCACAGAATATTAGGAGTTGGAAGGGACCTTGAAAGATCATCTAGTCCAACCCCCTGGCAGAGCAGGATCACCCAGACTAAATCCCACAGGAAAGCACACGCCCGCCTTCTGCCCAAGAGGGTAAGACACCTGCAGAAGCAAAGTCACCAGTCCCATGCACACAGAAAGCCTACTTTGTTTCAATGCCACACTTTCCCTGTTACTTCCAAGACTTTTAATACATTCCTACTATGCAGGCTTTGCTCCATATCCTCAAGCAATTACTACAGAAGCGTGGCAAATATGTAAGCAATTAATCCACACACTTTCACAGCTGGATTGCTGCTGTTTTCGGAAAGCCACCTTTGGGTATCCAACACCCTACATTGTAGAGCACCATTGATGTTCTTGTCACTCTCATTTCTCAGTTTTATACTACCCTTCCTACCCAGGATGAACTTCTAAATAACATCATCAAATCCCAATTATATACACACACCTATATATGCTTTTATACAGCCTTTCTCAATTCACAACTCCTCAAATAACTCACAGACATCCTACATTTCAACTATTATTTATTGCCTCATATCTGTCCTTTAGGCAGAGGCATATTTTAAGGCACAGCAAATGTTGCGTGTGTTCCTAATATTTTTCTAGGTACATGTGGCATTTAAGTCAACTTCAATAAAGCATAATGCTACATTTTTATCTGGATGCATAATGAAGGGTTGATTTCCTCCTATATGGAAAGAAAGCTGATGACGATACACAGATATTATGGTGGTTTAGCCAAGAAAAACAAAGAAAAAATGAATAATTTTTACTGCCTCTCAGTTTCCACCAGAAACCCAACCTTAATTTTACATTCACTGCACTGCATTTTAAAGCGATTCCATCTGCTCTGTCTGTAGTACACATTAATATTCAGAAGACATCTGCAGCGTGCAGACCAAGCTTTTAATTGGAATCATGTCACAGCTACCATCACACAACACTGAATGTAAATGTTGGCTATCTGCACTTGGCAGCTGCTTGGCAGGCTTATTATAAAGTCCTACTGAGACTGATAGCGTCTTTAAATAATGCAGTATCAGGACATAAAAGGTATCTAGAAAAAAAATCAAATATTTACTATCATGAAGCAGTTCTACAATGCCATCCATACCTAATGCAGTTTACTAGCACTTTAAACTACTTAGGAGCAAAATACTGTTTATATTCAGCCATAATTTTCAAAGAGAACCAAACTGATACAACTGAACACTCATGTCTTTCATTGATATTTAAGAACATCTAATGTACACAAAAAGGGACAAAGAAAATTGAACTCCAGAGCAACTGAAATTGTGTAGTGAAGCTCGAAGCATTTATAAGAATCTAAAACTCGAGCACTGCTAAGCATGTAAGAGCACCTGAATAAAAGAATTCAATTAACAGCTGTGCTTAGTGATTTAAGACACCTTCCTACAATGTCAGGCTAATTAGTCTAGAATGAACAATATCGTTACCTTCTCTAAAGGAAAAAAACCCAACCACTTAGTTAACAGTATCATCACACGCCTCAAATTCTTGCCAAACCATGGTAACATGAAATTCCATTTTGCCAATGGAATCTACGTATTTTCAGCAAGTAAGTTTCTGACAAACAGGGCAGTGGATCAGCAATCTGTATGGAAAAAATCCTGCATGTGTACACTGGCTGCAGAGTTCACACAAAAAGTTCTGTCCAATAGAAACAACTAGTTGTTACACCATCAAACAAATCTTATACATGCCACAGGTTCTTTAAATCTTAATAGCAGGTAAAAGGGACACAGGAACTCTTAGAACAGCAACACTTGCTTTTCATTAAATATACAGCTTTCTTGGGGAATTTATCTTCCCCTGTCTTTGCCACAGCATCATAATAATGATTTTTTCACAAATCTAACAGCCTTCGAGACCAGAGCTTGTGAAGATATAGGTATAGAGAACATAAGGAAAGTCATCATGATTCAACTGCTCTAACTCTAGTGCCCTTCTCCAGCAGACTAATTGGCTTAACAGATACTGCTTCACTTCAGCACAGCCTCCACACAAGTGAATTATACAGACAGGAAGGATGCAACTCTGTGCTCAGGGCATACACAGGTGGTCAGTCTCAAACCTGGGCTTGCACATCATTTCAGAACACATTATGGTGGAAGGGCAACAAAGAAAAAACAAATAATTAAGAGGACAGAGCAAGGTTTCAGTCCCAAACCTAAGCACACGAGCAGCGGACTGATGACCACGGATTGTTGAAGCACTTCCAGTCCGTTTCAGTGAAAGGAAAAAGGGTTGGTGGTAGCTTTTCATCAGTGACATACAGCTGGTCTGCTCAAGTTTGCACTAGAACAGAAAGGAAGAATTAACGTGGGCAGTAACGGATGAGAGGCAGCCTAAGAAGCTTTTCCTTTTGCCTCAGCTATTTACAGGCTCGGATAAAACAGACTGGAGTCACTCTCACAGTCAGGTATCGTACAGTATGTGATAGACAGTAAGAAACAACTACAGCTGAACTAGTTCTACAACAGAGAGCAAACCAGAAGAAATATATGGAAGTTGTGACACTCAGCAGAAGCAACCAGCAACACTGACAGGGCATATCATGTTAAATACTCAGCGCGGATGTTACACAGCTATATTTGCCAGGTCAACCTGAGCTCAAGGCTGTATAATTATAGGTACATAGGTAGGATTTAAGAATAGCATCCTATGGCTAAAACAGGAGGCACATGAAAGCCCATAGTTCTTTGGTTGGGTCGCTTCTAATTTCATTACCAACTCCTACTGTCATTACTGATTTGGATGATGAAACATAGCGTATTTTTACATAAGACAAAGCTGGAATGGGTTGTGCTGTCACCCCCTTTGATCTTAAAGAGCAAGAGAAATTTCAATTAGAACACCAGCACCAAGAGTCACTTCAAGCTGACACAGAGCCCCATCTCACACATTTCACTTAAGGGCATAAGCACGCTTGCATATGCCAGGCCAGACACCCTTGGCTAACAGTATCCTGGGCTGCAATAGGAGCAGTGCTGGCAGCAGGTTGAGAGAGATGGTCCTTCCTCTCTACTCAGCGCTGGTAAGACCACAGCTTGAGGAGTAACCCTAATGCAACATACTAAACAAGTCTGTAATCTACTAATGCTACATAAAAGCCAACGAGCATCCACATTCCAGACAAACTTCAACATATGTATTAGCCCTCTTAGCCTGTGTCACAAAATGTATCTATTATCAGCTGATTATCTATGATCATGTATGCATCCTTCCCCACATCATGGCTTTTTACGACTTGGCACTCTATCCAGCAAATGTAATCACCACTGAAGACTCACTGTCACCTGAACAGATCATGAATGACCTTTCTCAAACCAGTCTCTCAGAAGATCCATTTACAGAGCTGGCTTAATTTTTTATTGAAGTCTGATTTTAGCAAGTTTTTTTAATTAAGTGCTTAAAAAGAGACCAAAGATGCATTGTTGATTTGGGGAAAAAAAAAGTGTATTCAAATAACTAATATCCCCATATGTGATACAGTCCAAAAATATATTTTGAGAAAACATTGGATCATGCATCATATCACATTTTTTAATAACCAAAGAACTTTGGTCAGTTGTTCATAAAACATTCCAGAATATGTTCAGTTATTGGTTTGCCAGTTTAAAAAAAGGCAAACCAAAAATAAACACATAAAAAACATACCCCAACCAACAACCTGTGCCCCATATCCAGAATTATCTACAGCAGCAATAGAAGAGGTGCACGGGATTTACAATATTTTAGATCCAGAATCTTATCCAGCCCTTTCACACCCCTGCAGCAGGCAGCACATCCTCAGCTCTGAGGGAGCATGACAGCCAGCGGGCTGCAGGATGGCAGCGATGAGAGAAAAGGTGTAGAAGAGTCTCCTGGCTTCTGCAGAATTATCACCAGCATCTCTGGCATCTCTGTGATTCCACCTGTACACAGCATGAACTGCTACTAAATTACATTCATCAATAATTCACAAGTGAGTCTTGTTCCATTCAGATATAATTTGGTAACAAGTTTCTTCTAGTAAGCAAAGTATAAATAAAATTGAGTAGATTCTAAATATTTGTGTGTTTTAAAATTTAAAACAGTTTACTTATCTGTGCAACCTTCAGGTTGTTACATACAATGAAGTTAAGAGCAAAAAATAACTTCTGCACCCCACCCCAAAATACTGTATTTTATAGCTTTGCTCCTTCAGATTTATGCTTCTAACAATATTAAGTCAACAACCAGCAAAGCTTACTTACACATATTGCTGTAAAAAGAATAATATCCATGTAAAAATGTATTTTGACAGACAACCCTCCCCACACACACGCTTCCAGTAATTCCACCCTGTGCACTTCCACAGGAAGAGGATTTTGGGGGAAGAGGATGGGCGAAGACAAATAGATTTGTCCTGTTTCTAAGAAGGGGTAATAGTAAAAATCAGCATTTTTCCTCAGACCAGGAAAATCCTCTTTTATAGAACCATTTAGGTTAGAAAAGAGCTCTAAGATCAGAGTCCAACCATAAAGCTAACACTGCCAAGTCCACCACTTAACCACATCCCTAAGCACCCCATCTACAATGCTCAAAAATGTTTGAAGACCCTGCAAGAGGGCAGAAGTCAGCATTCATCCTAACATAAATATGCCAGTAACAATAACGCACAATAAAAACTCCCTGTCCAAATTGAGCTGCAACAGGTGGGAAATACTATGCAGCTCAGGCTCCAGCTGAACTCACTTTTAGTAGCAGAACATCTAGCACAGAGCTCCCCACAGTCACCCTTACATACTGCTTCAAAACAAATGGAACACGTTGCAATCTTTTAGCTACCAAAAAGTTAAGTTTCTGCCTGTAAAAGCTATGAAAAGTTTAAAAAACACCACTAGCAGAAACAGTGCACATCACACAAAGTTACACTGTTACACAGTGCTATAAAAAAAATCCCAAACCCCAAGGCATAACACTTAATTATTAAGTGTTTTCAGCAAAATTATTAAGTGTTTTCAGCAGCAAGAAATTAAAAATACTTCACAAGGATGTAAGAGATGCTCACACAAAATACAAGGGAAACTGAAGCTCAGTTTATGGCTGCTTATCATAAAGTTACACAATCTCAAGATTAGAATTAAAATAATTATACAAGTTACATCCACTGATGTTTAACTTCTATACGCTTGAGAAACTGGAGTATTTTAAATAACATCACTCTGAGTAGTACTAAGTTTTAGCACTGTAGAACAAGAATATTTGTGGAATCTTCTGTCAACCTTCTCCAAAGGTATCAGAGACAGAAAACTGAATGTTAATCTATTTTAATGAGCCATCTTTCATAACTTATCCCTGAGAAAGCTTTGAGTCTTACAAATACTTATGCATTTTAATGAGAAACACTGATAACATTAAGTGTTAAAAAACCTGTTTCAGAACAATTACTTTATAAGAAAGTGTGGAGAAAAAGAAGAAAAAGAAAGAGGAAACTCACCATCTTTGAGTTTTTATTCCAGGGCTGTCTATGAGACATCTTTCATAGAGAGGTACTCCCCATATCCATGACAACCTGGGACAGACCAGTCCTTTACACTACAGCATGTCCTTGAGGAAGCAATTCTTCCAGAACAATCAGGATCAGCCCAAGTGTTGCCACAGAAATGGCAGTGTTTACTGGAGCCCCAACAGGAAAAAATCCACACAAATATTTGTATTTTTCTCTTCTTAAAATTTCTTTTATGGAATACAGTTTTCTCAATAGGAAGCAGAAAACAATATGCTATCCCACGGGAGGAAGAACCAAAATGGAAATGAAGGACCATTGTGACATCCTGCTTTATAACAGTCTGTCAATATACAATCACCAAGAACAAGGAACTTGGCACTACAATTTATTCAAAAATACAGAGGAAAACTACAGAGTGTTTCTCAATCCTCATCTAAAACACACAGTTGACTCCCCATGCAAACTCCATGTATGTTTTTGAGTGCTCTGCAGCAAGGGCAGCAGTACTTTAAGCTCTGCAACACTTCACTGCATCCCATTCAGAGGACAGAAACATCTACTGATGGAAGAGCATCTTTTTATCAAAATCACCATTTCATCTCCAACTTGCAACCCTAACCCTTGTTCACACAATAGTTTACAGAGACATTCTGTGACAGTTTGCTCTATTTTGCTGGTAAGGCCCCTGACCATAGATCATCTTGGTTTGCGCTTCACAAGCACCCAAAAAGGAGAGCAGGGTTCTGGGCTTTTGTAAGATGACCTCAGAACAAAACCTGACACCAGTCCAGTTGGAAATTAACTTCCTGCAGGCTGTATACCATTTCTGAGGAGAACCAAAGCTGTTCTTCAAGCCACCCTCAGAAAGTTAACAGGAAATAGGAGGGAACGGAGTGTGACAAAGTGTTTTTGTAGGAAAATAAAAAAGGTTTGTTGTTTTTAAGCTACCATGAATGTAGAGCTACAGAAGGAATACCTGTAGTCCCTCCTACGTGCCTTGAAGGCAGCCTGTTCTGAGAGATGCCTTCTCCCCTAAAGGGAATTTCCAAGTCTATACAGAGAACAGAATTGCCACTACTCATTCCTTGCCATTTCTAGCTAGACAAAAAATGCCCTGGTATAGAAAGGGCTAGCAGCAAAACTGCTCCCTAGTACAATGCTGGGCATACACAACTGATTGTATATTTATGAAACAAAGAGCAAATCCTATCAGGACAGTAGCTTTCAGACAGGGTTGCTTTCTTCTACATCTCCTCTCTCTTCTAGGTATCCCAGCCATTAAGGCACAGAGAGAGCACCATCGTGACCACCACAATTTTCACAGACAAAACACAAACGACCACGGAGCAGCTGCTTGTTCCACGTGACAAACTCCTGGAGCTTCCTCCTGACAGCCCCATTTTCAGATCTGCACTTTGAAAAGAAAAGGAACCTTCTGCATTAAAGGATCTCATAAGCACATGCCCTTTAGTACAATTAGTACATGAGTCTTTTATATATCATATATATATATATGTTTTATGTATCAGTGTTTTGCCCACACTTGGATTTCCCAGATTCCCCACTGTTACTTTTCTAACCATCGTTCTCACAATTTACAGATTCACCTTGTCTGGTTCATATGGCAGTGATGCAGAGAGATCTGAAAAAGGCAGACTCTGCCATGCAACCAAGGCACCTCAGGGAAAAAAAACCCACCCAAACCTAAACCTACACCCATCAAAGGATCTCGATCTATCAAAACACAGCAAACAATTGTCACATACCACAGTAGTACTGGTACAAAGCCAGGCATGGCTCACAAAGATGCAAGTGCAGCAGTATATCCAAAGGAACCTGAAGGACTGTTAGAGAGACAAGAATAATATCCTTCTATAAGAGGAACCAGTACATTTGTTAGAGTTATATTTGTCATTGTCTCCCTCTTCTTTCACAAAAAAACATGAATGATCATTCATGAAGTTGAAAATGTTACTGAAGCCAGTGAGAAACATTCATAGCTCATCTTGGCTACACTTCCAGTCTTCATTTGAATAATGAGCAACTGCTCTTTGTTAAACATTAATGCTTTTTAATGGCTGGCTGGTGAATAATTTGAAGTGAGCTTGTTCTCTGTTGTCTCCTCCTCTTCCCCGAGATCTCCATTGTTCTGTTTTAGCTGAGGATACAACTAAACTTCAGTATTGGCAAAAGGGGAAGATGACACTCTGCAGCACTGACAGAATTGTCTCAGCACTCTAATATTAGTTTATTAAATGAAAAAAATAGCATGGTTAAAAAGAAGCTAGCATTCAGTACTGTATCTAGCATTGCAGTACAACAGTTTCCTTTAGCTTAATTTTAGAACCAGCAAGAAGAATCCGGTTTTAGAAGTTTCATTCAGTTTTTCTTAATTCTTTTTTCAGTGTGGAAAAACAAGCTTTTAGGAATCCAGCAGTAGTTTACAAAGACTAGTTATCCACTTCCCTTATAGTTACACTCCTTTTAGAGGCCAGTACACAAAGTAATGCAGTCCAGTCACTAAAAGTGAGCTGGAATAAGAGGGTGTTTTTCTTGAGAGATTTTAAGGGCTGTCTAATAGATGCTGTAGGAGTAACAACTGTGCCAACGACAGGGTGTTACTAGTAACACTGTAACTATACTATGTCAAAATTGCAAGAATCTTAGCTTTTAAAATGGCCATAAAAGTTCCTCCTTCCTGACGTAAATCAATATACATTCAGCAATATCTAGTGATGTTTTCAAATTTCAGTCAACTCATCTACAATTCTCTGCTTCTCAGCCAGCAAGCAGCTTTTATCCCTTCATACTTTCAGTCCTTTTACTATCTTGGGTAAGAATGACATATTACACCTGTATTGTAATTAATTTTTCATTTGTACTGAAAATTACTGATGAAACCTTCAGGCTCCACTGAGATACAAACAGTGACTTCCTCAGAACCACATCATTCAGTTAAAGTCCTAGTTTAATCTTGTAATTGAATAATTACAATCTTAAGAACAAACACTGAAAAGCAAGTCTTTTGTGATAAGCAAATACAAAAGCAAAAAGACCTCCAGAAAAAGAAAAGCTTTAGATATTTTGTCAAAGTAACCGAAGAGAAGTGAAGTCAGTCTTCCTTAATACTGAGTTTATCTTCAAAGTTCCCCTGTGTGAACAAGATAAATACAGGGAGTGAAGCTCCATTAGCACTAACAGCAGTGACTCTATTTAATCCTTCAGATTTAAGTCAGCAAGAACCGTCTCTGCAAAAGCAAAGACATGTGCAAGTACAGCAGCTGCACAATCGCAGTCTTTCTCTTTGCATTTATGTTAAATAAGCACATTCAAGACAATATACTGACAAGACCTAATAAAGTAGGAAAATCAATTGTAGAAATATATTCCTATTAAAGTATTATCAACATAAGATGCGTTGCTAATGCTTTCCTCCATAATTTATTTCATGTTACTGATGGAGATCAAAGAGTAAGTAAAACTAAAGCTTCTTCTACACCTTCAGGTTGCTAGGCTTGCTCACACATACACCCTTTGTAAACATATCATAAAGTGTGTAGGTTTTTTCTATGTATATTAAACTCAAAGACTTAGATCGTAACCTAGAGCTTTGCCATCCATCTCCCTAAAAATCTAGGGACTTCTTAAGTAGAGCACAAAACACCTTTGTTATAATCACTATTAAGCCACGTGAGCCAGTCAAACAAATTTCAAAGAAAAAAAAGATGTTGCACTAATAATTATGTGATTACAGAGTGCCTGCTGTGCTAACTAGATTTTAGATAAGAGTAGCTATTCTTTGGACTGAATTTGCATCTCACAATGCAATAACACTGTAAAAAAGATATTCTGCGAAGAGAGGCTATTTTAACACTATGGACAAATAACCCAAACAAAACCACCCCACCAAAAAAACAACCCCTGAGTGAGGGGAGAGCGATTTTGCATTATTCCCAGCAAATTAACAATTATGGTGAGTAGGCAGGTGACAGTACTATTAAAAAGTTTGAAGTACGTTCATTTTAAACGTGACAGTATCTCACAGGAGCCCTTGTGAAAACCCAGGAATCTGAATTACAACTGAAAACTTGAACAGGACCACTATTCTCCTTATTCTATCCTTCACAATTCTTCACATCATCTGACTTCTGTCATCCAACAATTTTCCTTGAATTATCGCAGGAAAACAGCAAGGAGTTACACCTGAGCTGAAAACTGGTGCAGGCAGACCATAAATGCTTTGTGACTGGTGTAACAGTTACTCCTGAGGTGTTCCTCAGGACATGATTAGCTAAGGACAGAATAAAAAGGCAGAAGCAAATGATGCTTAGGTACAGCAGTAAGTGATGTGAAACAGTTTTAATTTAATATTAAGCTCTTTTGTTAGCAGTTAAAAAGATAAACATTTCGAATACTGAATAAGAGTTCAGTCTGTATCACATCCGAGATCTAATGCTATAAAAGTGCATTCCCCTACCCCCTTCTGCTCAGATATCCCACTGATGTCTTAAAGATGATGCTTAGCAAAACCTTGAATTTTAACTGAGAACTTCAGCACAAAACTAAACAAGACCTCTTCACCTGTTCATCCAGATTCACATGCACCATTTTCCTTCGTAACAACAGAGCATACTGAAGAGGATTATTTCAAAAGCAATATATTAAGAAGTATTCTCTTTTGCTCAGGGGACAGCTGAAGAGTGCACAACCTTTCCTTCAGCATCAAGGTGAAAGCCTGGGAAGAAAAAAAATTTGATTTGCACTAAAATACTCGTCATAAATTAAAAGAGCTGAGTTGCTCAACTTAGTATATAATCCCAAAAATATTTTAGTTGCACTGTTCATTATCTTCAAGAATAAACATGGGTGTTTTTCCTAATTAACTGATTACTACCACAAACAAAGAGACATAAACCACAAAGTTAACTATGCAGCACCTTAAGGCAACTGCCTGGGCTGACAGGAAAGGAAAGCTGCCTGCCCACCTTCAGATGTGCTACTGGCAACAGAAGGTTTCCAAAGCCATGACTTGGTTTCCAACCAATTGCTCCAACAGACTGTTTCTGCAGCTTTAGTGTCACACCCATCCAGAGCTGCTTTGTTAAAACTGTGAGCGTCATGGTCAAGGACGTGTTTCAAGAACACAAATCCATCCTCAGTTACGTCCTTTTTGAAGTTGTCACTTCACATCTTTTCCCAACTCCATCAGCTTGTCAATTTTGCAGCTACACTAATCAAATAAAGGCTCTGAGAAAAGCTTTGTATGTATAAATTCTCTGCCCCAGCCCTCTGGATGAATGTTTCTGGAGGTTTCCCCCCACATCCTAGCATCATTTTCTTTCCGGCTATTCCTTGCACTCCAGTCTCTGCTGAACAGTCACATCCTGACATCCTTAGATAATATACACAAAAACAATTAAAATCAGGGTGGAAACTCCAGGGGGTTCAGAAAACAAGTTACTTCCAGGTTTATTTTTAAGCATCACAAGAGAGCAGGAGTCTTTTTTTGTAGTCCTGTGAGTTTCCATGACTTGTCTGACACATCGATGGGGTGTTATCATGGCAGAAAAAGAAGCACCGACGTCACGATGGCTACAGAAAGACATTTGCCATGTGCTTTACACCAAAGGCCAAGAGATCATTCTGATTTTGTGTTAGTTCTCCCTTCTACAACCACATCATACAAAGCACACAAAAAACCCCAAATAATTTATCTGACACGCAAATTTAGTAATGTGCCAGAAGCAGAAACATGAGGACAACCACAATATTTGTGAGGACATCTTTCATACACCCAACATGTACAATCAGCTTAATTAATTAAACTAGCTTTAAATTGTCATAACAATGCTTTACAAAGCTACCACTGCTTAATTTCACCTTTAATAAAGTCATGGAAATATCTTCAAAACATCCGTTTGACCTGTCTTTGCAACTCGAAGGTGAACAAGTGTTAACCTAGGAAAACAAAGTGAAATTAATTGTAGCCTTTCCTAAATTGTCCATGATTATTGACAATTACTAGGGCCTGTCCAGTGAGGTTATCTGAGACTTTTTCACTCTGTGTGTTTCCTCCAAGTGTCCTTTAAATGCTGAGCAGTCTGTAAGTACACAGGATCTGGTCTTCCACAAGGTAAGAGTATTTTCCTATCTGTAAAATTCACAGAAGACAGATATCAGAACCTCTAATGTTTTCTCATTAACAAAGCCTTGCATGACAACAGTTACAATGGAAATCTAAAAAAACACATAGCTATGGTTGACTGCACCCCCACAACATGAAACAGAGAAAGAATGTCTTCCCTGACCCTGTGGAGAGACTCTGGTCTGCTGTGAAGTAGAACACAGCACTCATTCTTCCCTCAGGTCTCCGAAACCCCACACAGGGAATAGCACAGGTTTTCAGATAAGCAGAACCACAGCATTCCCAACAGCACCACTTGCCCCAAGGGTTCTGACCAGTACAAATGACACTGACAGGCCTTGTTGATTTAAATTCTTCTCTAAGACACGAAGATGATAAGGAGAAACTTAAAGCAAAGGAATAACCTTTCTGCTTTGGACAGCCTCACCCAAAAAGCTGTATTTGAAAAGCTATTTGCCACCATCAAGGTTTTTTAGATTTTTATCTGAAATTCTTTAACATCAGAGGATCCTTTCAGCTGTAGTTGCCAACATTTACCAGGAAAACTTTAAACTTACTTCCCCAGAGAAGACTTTTCAAACCCTGAAAAAAAGAAACTGATGAAGAAATACAGAAGTTACTTTCAATGACACTGAAAAGGCTCTGCTGGAGCTGGGTTTTTGGTTTATGGTTTTTGTCAGTTCAGTTGCTTTTCTTGAAGAAAGCCATATATACTGAAAAACTGCACATGTAAAAACATACCTATATAGTGTAATTTCTACAATCTAGAACTTGATTTTAAAATAATACACTGTTCAAGAAACTGTAACTGCTTTTATATTTGGAGATGCCTGACAGTATCGGTGAGTTGGGTTGCAGGACAAACCAAACCACTCGTAATTACTGTCACAAACCCCTGCACACACCTGCACATCCCCTTAACATCAGCCCAGTCACTACCAGGCTTCCTCAATAAGAAGAATTACTTGTTCTACAGTTTAATTTCTTCTGGCTTCTTTAAAACTGTCAAACTGAGCACAAATGTCAGGACATGCTGCATCCACAAAGAGACGTACAGTAACTGGCCTAAAAGAGGATCCCCTACCAATAAAAGCCAGAAACCTTTACTCATGTTATAGGTCAAGGGCACGAGAGCTCCAAACGTGGGCACTGGAAGTTAGGGGAAACACGCCTTTTCGTGCCTCTCCTCTCCCCTTAAGTCACCTTCGAGTAAGGTGAGAGCGTTGGGTGATTTCTGGTCCTTCTTAGCACAGGCAATATTTCAGGCCTTACACAAACATTTCCCATGACTTTGTGCATCGAAGCTCCGTCACAGCCCAGACCACAAACACCCTGTGTCACGCAGCACAGAGCACGCTGTGACAGAACACAAACGGGCATACCACGAGCGGCATCTCGCTGTCTGGATCAAGCAGGTACAGTCAGGAGCGTACAGGTGGGGCGGTGCTTTTAATATCACATTAAAAAGTTACTTCAGGGCTTTATAACCACCGCTTTAAACACCCGGCTGCGGCAATAAACATCCCCAGCGTCGGTGAAAAAACCGAAAACCCCCTTATCCACAGGGATTTAAAGCCAGAAACGTAAAGACAGGCGCGGAAGGGATTGCACAATAACACATGATCTTTGCTAT
This sequence comes from Porphyrio hochstetteri, assembly GCA_020800305.1. Lineage (NCBI taxonomy): Eukaryota > Metazoa > Chordata > Aves > Gruiformes > Rallidae > Porphyrio > Porphyrio hochstetteri. The sequence continues at coordinate 8,377,498 of CM036916.1, read as the reverse complement.
CACATGCTTGGCAGTACGCTCGATTCACCCCGGTAACTCTGGTCAGAGCCCGGGTGCAGCTTTGGCCGCCGCACGGCAGCCCCGTACATCTGCCTGCCGGTTCCCCGCCCAGGGAACGAGTCTCTTACCGGAACCTAGGGGCCTAGCGTCGGGGCAAGCCGGGCTTTCCCCACCCCCCCACCCCCGAGGGCACAGGTCTCCCGCCAGAGCGCAGCTTCCCCGCGGCGCAGCTGACGCCCTGCGGAGCCACGGAGGGAAGCAACCCGCCACGGCACGGCGGTGCTGCCAGAGAACGCAGCCGGAGCCTCCCACCCGCCCCATTCAATCCATCCCGCCCCGCGGCCCCAGGCAGCGGCTGCCGGGGCAGAGGCACCGAGGACAGGGTGGCGGAGGCGCCCCGTCGGCCTTCCGGGCTGCTTCTTACCCCCCCGCCAGAGAGAGAACCCCGCCGCTCCCGGCCCTTCCTCGCCGCCACGGGCTGCCCCTCGCCGCCTCCCGCGGCACTTACGCTCGAAGTCGGAGTCGGAGTCCTCGTCGCCGCGGTCGGGCTCCTCTTCACCGTTGGACTCGGTCTGCATGGGCTCCCCATCGAAGCTGACACCCCTGCGGCCACCGCCGAGCGCCTCCTGGTCGCGGGCATCCCGCAGGCGGGCGAAGTAGTCAGCGGCGAAGCTCAGCAGGTCGGACGGACGGTGCCGCAGCACCTCCACCGTGTAGCCCTGCAGCAGCTCGGTGAGGCCCGGCGGGATTTCGATGCTCATGGTGCCGGTTACCAAGGAGGCCACCGCCTCCCCCCCCCTCCCCCCGCCCCCCTCCGCGGCCGGCTGTGGCGGTGGCGGCCTCGGGGCCTCTCTCCGCAGGCGCTGGCTGACTCCCGCCGCTCCGGTCACACGAGCCGCGCCGGAGGGGCGGGCGGAGCGCGGGGTGGGGGGGGGGGGGGCAGAGGCGGGAGGAACGAGGACGGCCACGAGCGCGCAGGCGCGGGAGCGGGCGCGGGGCCAATGGCCGCGCACGCGCTGAACGGCAAGGTGCGTGCGTCACCGCGAGGCGCGGCGCGAGCGGAGGAGCCGGGCGCGAGGGCGGCGCGCGCGCGGCCCGGCGGAAAGCGGCGGGCGGTGCATGTCCCCCGGTGTGTCCCCCGGTGTCACCCGGTGCCCGGCAGAGCCGGAGGAGGCCCGGCAGGAGACGGGGCCCCGGGACCGGCTCCGCGGAACGCCGGGGCGGCTCGCGGGGAAAGCGCTCCGAGCCTGCCCGGGCAGAAGCACCGGGCGCGGCAGTCGGCAGCGGGTCTGCGCCGTGTTTGCGAAACCTTTGGACCGAAGCTGCCCGTGCCGGCGGGGGGACGGGCAGAGCTCAGCCGAGCGCCGGCACGCAGACCCTTGCGCCCTGGCTGCTCCGCGGGGGGTGCGCGCAGAGCGGCGCAGCACCGTGCAGAGCGGCGCAGCACCGCGCAGAGCCGCGTAGCACCGTGCAGAGCGGCGCAGCACCGCGCAGAGCCGCGCAGCACCGTGCAGAGCGGCGCAGCACCGCGCAGAGCCGCGTAGCACCGTGCAGAGCGGCGCAGCACCGCGCAGAGCCGCGCAGCACCGTGCAGAGCGGCGCAGCACCGCGCAGAGCCGCGTAGCACCGTGCAGAGCGGCGCAGCACCGCGCAGAGCCGCGCAGAGTCGCGCAGGAGGCTGTCACAGCGGCTTGGAGGTTGGGCTGATGGATCAGTCCGTGTGCTGATCTCTCCCTGCCCAGCCTGTGTGGAAGCTCCCCCAGGAGCAGGAGAAGGAGCGGGGCTGCATGAGATCTAACCTCAGCCTTGTAGGTTTAGCCCCTCTGGCCCCTCTGTTTTCTCACCAGAATTAAGTCATTAAAGAAATACTCTTAAAACCAGGGAGCACGAGAGGAGCAGCGTGCGGGTCGGCGGCACCTTTCACCAAAAGCTGAAGGAAGCCACAGTGGCACCAGGTGTGAAACGGGCGCAGTGGTGTTGGGCTGCTCAATACCAAGTGCCCAGCGGCATCAAAGAGTTCTGGAGAAGTGAAACTCCTCGTGAATGGCTCCTGTCCATAAGCAGTGCCCATGCATGTGCTACACAGGTGCATCACCCATTACCTATGTGTCTGGGAGAGGTCCGGTGGGCACACGGGGTAGACGGCTGGCTGTGGCACGAAGCCATCAGCATGTCACGTTTGACGTTGCTGGGAAGCCAGTCTTGGGAGGAAAGAGGCCTGGGCAAACAGGAGGAGAGAATAGGGATGTTGGCTCAGTGACGCTGCTGCATGTCGTTGGTGTAAATATTTTTATTTAGTTCTTCTTTTGTTTCTACAATAAAAGGCCAGAAATCAACTTGTACTCAAAAAAATTCACTTTGGAGCCCAGAATTGGCTGAGGCGATTTGTTGTGTGGTTTGGGTTTGTCTGCTTCTGTGCCAGAGGGTCCCCTCACTTACCCAGATGGTTCTCACCACGCTCCCATACAAAGATAGTCTGTTGCTTGCCCTTGGCACGGGGGGCACAACTGCAGGGCTCAGCACACCCCGCTCAGCACCTTCACTGACTTTATTCTCAGGGAGGGAGCCCGCTTGGGAATTTTGGGGTGCTTACTGCAGCACCCAGCCTCTCTGGAAAAGGTCATACAGCTTCTTTGTCATACAGCTCCCGTGTTTTTACACAGGGTAAGATTACGCCTTGAATCTGTACAAAACAGACTTAAAAATTTTAAGCACAGGGAGGGAGATTTGCCACTTCTCATCAGTTCATCATCAGCTCATCTGCAGACTGCTGCACCCCTTTTCTGCAGAGAGAACTGATACCGCCTTTTCATTCCTCAGTCCTGCTGTGTTACCTGATGGTCTCAAACAACACAAGAATGTGTTTCACTGCTCAGTGTGCACACCTTAGCTACTGATATGACTCATACGAGGACATGGCTTTGATCAATATTGGTCATCCCCCAAATTTCAGTAAGATTTCTTTCCCCTGCCAGCTGTGTGCTGAAGACACTACTGGTAGTGAAGAGGGAAAAAACTAAATTTAAAGAATGCTGTAAAAATAGGAGGTGGGGGGGAAATAGAGACTCAAAATCATTGGCAAGGAGGGTCAGAAGAAGAAAGAGAAAGTCTGGTTCCAAGGCAATACACTCATTTTTCTTACCCTCTGGCACAACAGCCACCCACCTGACAATTGCCTGCTTTTGGCATTAGTCAGCTCTTGTATTAGCTTTTAACGTTTGTTGATCATTTTCTCTCATTTGTGCCTGTGGATATCAATCTGGTTTATTTATATGAAAAAAGCGTTCCCGATAAATATTGTTAAGTCTCTGGAGAGCCACGCTGTGCTAGCCGCCTGGTATTTATATGCCCACAGAACAGCGAACCAGCTTCAGCTGAACAGCAACAGCAGAAGTCTGTTTAGCCTCTGTCTCAAGGTCAACGGACAAAATAAAAAGCATCCAAGGTCACACAGAGCCCATTTGCAAGCTGCTTTACACCACAGCCTATCCCAGTTGTTCATACACCTCTGTATTTTGTGAGTATCAGAGTTGATGCCCGTACATGTCAGAGACTGCGGAAGCGACTTGCATGCTGCCTGCTGTGCATACATACAGCTCATCATACACTTGCTTTCACCCCAAATTTGCATTACCTTTTTAATGATTACCGTAGGAAGCATCCACGTAAACAGAATGGTAGGAAAGAAATTAGGAAACACACTTGCAGCCTTAATTTGATCCCCTTTATAACAACGCTTTTAATTCATGCAGCATGACCAATGCAATTTCTTTCCACTGCCTTCATGGCATCCTCAGCACCCAATAAGGAATTAGCTCGTGTAACTGATGAAGCTGCTCCCCACAGTATTGCTATCAAAATACATCATTTCTTTTTCAGAACCATATTTTCTCCTAATACTTTCGTAGTATCTGAAAGCTACTCCCACGTGTCTGTGCTCCTAAATGTTGAGGTCTCTTCACCCTGCCTGTCCTACCCACTGCAATATGACATGGGTCCACCCTTAGTGAAAGTATGATGGAATTTCTGTGCTTGTCCTGCTAGCACGAGCAGAGACGCTGCAAGTAGGAAGGCGAAGCAGTCGGTGTAGTCCTGCACGGGGGGAAATTAATCAGGTTAAACCTCCAGGCTGGCTCTCTAAAAAGTAAAATAAATCCTTTTATAGCAAGTAGTAATTTACTTCTCATAAACCTGTCAGCACCAGCCGGAGCTCAGATGCTATATAAACATACCTACATCTTGGATTAATTACACTTCCCTCCGAATTCCCTGCAAAGTAATTCAGTACAAGGATAATGCAAGGGAACGCTAAATATTCTGATGGTTGGTATTAGAAAACACAATCTCCTGTTTAGGAGAAGTTAGATTAATTACCACGAGAAATGCTTTTGCATGCAGTTGTGGGTGACATGCTACCCAGCTCTTTCAAGTTGGCACATCCCAAAGCCGTCCTCCCTACAAGCCAGATTTAGGGCCCTCTGCAAACAAAGCAACATCCTGCCCTTGCCTGGCTGCATTTCGAGGCTGGGTGTTGTGAGGTGCTGCTGACACAAAAAGCATGAACCGATGGGGAAGAGATTCAGCAGTGGCTTTGAAATTCACGGGTTTAAATGTCTCCTAGGTAAAGCAGCACTTCTCTTTCCTCGGTTCTGAAACACACTCCCTGGGTTTACAAAATGCCCCGTACTTCTGGTATTGCAGGACTGGGTCAATGATGGTTCTGCATGGGCTTTATTTGCTACTTAGTGATTTTGTAGACCTTGATCTTAATCTTGCTTCAGCCTTCTCCAAATTAAGGCCTCACAGTCACAGAATCACAGAATTGTAGGGGTTGGAAGGGACCTCCAGAGGTCATCAGGTCCAACCCCCTATGATCAGTCGTACCAGGCTCTTCTCCAAAGGTGGCTGCATCACCCCCAGGAACATGTTAAGGCTCTTTTCTGCACTGTCTCAGCTTTACCATGCCTTTCATGAGCGCTGCGTGCAGCTCTGGTCTCCACATCCCAAAATGTGGGCTCGCTGCGGTTGTACACAGCAGAAGAAGGATGCTGTTTCCTTCTCCACCACATTTCTCTGGGGCTTTTCGGCTGCCACATCATAATGAACTGAAGGTACCCAGTCTTCCTTTTTAAACATAAAAAGATGAAAAAAAATCCCACTTCCCTTGGTCTGTTTCTCCAGTGGTTGATCACCCTTGTTGTAAAAAACATGCTGACATTAACACTTGACATTTTCTGTTTCGTGTTCAAGCTTTGGGGTTTCTTTTGTTTTCTACCTACTGCTTTCTCCTGTTGGTGTAAATGTGTGTGTGCATCATTTAGCTTGGAGTGTGGTTGTCCTGGTTCTGTCTGGACAGTTAATTTTCTTCCTAGTAGCTGGTACAGTGTTGTGCTTTGGGTGTAGTATGAGAATAACGTTGATCACAGACTGATGTTTGGAGTTGTTGCTAGGTAATTGTAGTGCTTAACACTAAGTGAAGGACTTTCCAGCCTCTCACACCCTGCCAGGAGCACAAGGAACTGGCAGACCACAGCCAGGACAGCTGACCTGGGCTGGCCCAAGGGATATTCCCTAACACAGAACATCATGCTCTGTACTGAACTGGGGAAGTGAACTGTGAGGTGGGATCGCTGCTTGTAAACACACTGGGCATTGGGGGTAGGGGGGGTTCCCCACAGGTGGTGAGCAGTTGCATTTGGGCATCACTTGGTTTTTTTCTCATTTTTATTTATGCATATATATATATTTAACAATTATTAATTGATATTTAATAGCTATTCAGCCTTTGTTATCCTATTAACTGTTTTCATCTCAACCCACAAGTTTTTTCCCTCCTCCTCCCCACTGCGCCGAGGGCGAGGGGTGAGGGGTGAGTGAGCAGCTGCGTGGTGCTTCCCTACCCGCTGGGGTTAAACCACAGCAAGAACGTGCACGAAACCTCTGAGTTTGGGTTTTAGCAGGGGAAGTAATGCTGACAAAAGACACTGATCCCAGGCTTAGCTACCAGGATGCAGAGATCCTTCAACACATCGCACGGGATAAAACCGCTTCTCCTGCTTCTGTTTGGTTTTGTTCTTAGGAAAGTGCTAAAGCCCAGAAAGCAAAGCTTCACTTCTCTAACAAGGTGGTTTGTTTGTGGCAGTAGCAAGGTTCAGTGTGTGTTTTTCTCACTGGCTTTTAGAGTGAGTAGCTTGAATACTGGTTATTTTGATCAGTGACACAGGACTGTCCATCACTAATACAAAGGCAGGAGGAAAAAAATCAGCCTTTTGGATATATGCACGTCACTACTGGTGCCAGCTGAAACATTGCTTTGCCACTACTTTTAGTCCCTCAAATATATTTCTCAAATAAATCCTCAGAAAGATGCTTTGCTGCATTCATTGATAAATCTCCAAGGATCAAAGCTAGGAGAAACATGGGTATAGATGTCCAGATTTTCATTGGCATAATTTAGTTTATGAAGACAATCTATTGGCAGCAATTACAGTTTTTCAGACATCAGAAAACAGCAGTTTTAACATACTGGGCTTTGCAAAACATTTGCTGTGGCCGTTACCTTGATGTAAAAAGAAGTATCTTCTGTCAGTTGTGTCATCCTTAGAGCGTGCCATGTGCATGAACCTAGATGAAAGTAGTCTCTGTGACATAAGATATGTGGGATGACCACGTTGTTTAACCTACCCTGGGTAAAGTTGATGGTTTCCATGTCAGAGAAGCCCTCAGCCCCTGCACTGCGATGTGCAATCAGGGGATATTCATGTAAGAACTTAGCTAATCATTTGGTTCTCTTCAATACAAAGTGAGAACCGTACCCACATTGGCTGCACTTTATTTTCTGTGCCCAGCCCTGGCAATACTACATGGAGACCATCTCTGGTGAGGCCAGGTGATTTCTGAGGAGAAGGAGCTGGTGGGAACAGACCTTAGTGCATATCCCATGGTGCCAGGCACTCACCGGATACCCCAACCCTGCTCGAATGGGTGCGTCAGGGTTGCAGCACGGGCACTGATGGTCAGTAAAGGTACATGGCTTTTAGATTGTTTTCTTTGAAGAGAAAATGGCAAATCAACCTGCCTGCACGTTGCTCAAAGCCTCATCTGATGTGAAGTATCAATCTCACCCTATGTTTTCCAGCAGACCCTGTCCAAACAAAAGGCTGTTGGAGTTAAGGGGTGTGTCCCACAAGGAGCTCTGAGACTTGTTTCTTCCTCGAGCCTTTGCTTGGCAAGCCTGGGATTGTCTTTTACTGTATGTACACACTTGTCCCTCCCTCCCCCTGCTCCCATCTTCCCACGTTGCTGCTGATGCAGTTCAGGCTTTCAGCATTTCCATACATGGTCCCAACCTGCCGCTACCTGCTACCTGCCACGGAGCCCTTCAGACACATATTGCTCTGTTGTTATCCCAACAGCTCCTGTTTTCATATCTTCTGCAGTCACTTTCATCCACAGACTGTTCATCTTGTCCATGGACCGTTACTAACCTGTCCTCACACCTGGGCATTGCCCCATTCACCACACACCATCTTCAGTAGCTTTTCGTCACACAACCATCGCCGTTCCCAAAACTTCACCTCTGAGGTTTACGCCCAAAGCATCATCTCATCCCTCACCCCGTATTGCTCATCCCTCCCAGCTGGGCACCTCGAGCCTCCTTCCCAACCGAGCTCGTGTCTTGCTCTCCCTCCTCCTGCAGCACTTGATCCCTTGCCCAGTCAGGAGTCACCACGTCTTTGCTCTTTGGCCTCGTTTTATGGTAACCACAAGAAGAAAGCCGAGCTGCTTCACTGTTCCCAGCGTTCACATCCCTGACGCTGCCCTTTGGTGCCCACAGATCCACCCCCCTCCCCCCGAACTGCCATACTCAGGGCAGTACTACATGGGTGCCATGGGAAGCATTCTTTTACCAGTCCCTCCAGCCCGGCACAGTGTGTTTGCCAGTTCCCAGTGCTAAATTTGCAGTATTAAATGTAAACTACAACAGCAATAAACCAGCTTTACCCACCAAATCCCCAACATTTTCTATTTGGCTCTGGAAACCCTTCTGGGAGCTCTCTTAGAGCTGTTGGCGCTTGGAGAGCTGTCAGGCACAGAAGGACCTGGGGGTGTTGGTTGACTGCAGACTGAATATGAGTCAGCAGTGTGCCCAGGCGGCCAAGAAGGCCAATGGCATCTTGGCTTGTATCAAAAACAGTGTGGCCAGTAGGTCTAGGGAGGTGACTGTGCCCCTGTACTCGGCATTGGTGAGGCTGCACCTTGAGTGCTGTGTCCAATTCTGGGCTCCTCACCATAAGAAGGACATTGAGGTCCTCGAGCATGTCCAGAGAAGAGCAACCAGGCTGGTGAAGGGGCTGGAGGGCAAATCCTGTGAGGAGCGGCTGAGGGAGCTGGGGCTGTTTAGCCTAGAGAAGAGGAGGCTGAGGGGAGACCTTATCACCACCTACAACTACCTGAAGGGAGGTTATAGAGAGATAGGTGATGGTCTCTTCAGCCAGGTGACAGGTGATAGGACAAGGGGGAATGGCATGAAGCTGTGCCAGGGCAGGTTTAGATTGGATGTTAGGAAAAAATTCTTTACTGAAAGAGTTGTCAGGGCCTGGAACAGGCTGCCCAGGGAGGGGCTGAGTCACCTTCCCTGGATGGGTTCAAACAAAGGGTAGATGAAGTACTTAGAGATATGGTTTAGTTTAGGATGAGAATGGTTGGACTTGATGATCTTCAAAGGTCTTTTCCAACCCTGTGATCCTGTGATTCTGTAATTAAATATATGGCCCAGCATGGAGCTCGGGCAGCCAGTCTGCAGAGAACATCAGTGTGCAGTTCCCAATGCATTTTTCCGTCATTCTTCACAAGCTTCAGCATTATAAAAAAGCTGAGAGAGGATTCTGCATCTCAGGGGAGGATACTGGGGACATGAAACTTCTTACTTCTGGGCTATTTTTTTTCCCCCAGCCTCATACAGGTGCTTAAGTTTGATAAAAATACGTGGTGTTTGAGTGCAGCTTGGATGCCTGCACACAAGTAAACGGGAGGTCTCAGCATCCAGGACAGAGGATTATAAAGCCACCTCACCATGGTTAGATCCCTCGTTGTCAGTCTCAGTGGAAAAGTAATTGGATTTTAGTGCTGAAAGATGCTTGCTGCCTTCAACTACACCTAAAGTCACGTCTGTCTCAAAAGGTTGTTGGGTGGACATTCCACACACAGTGCCTCTCCTGAGTTTTTCCTGTGACTTCAATTTCCAGGGCTGTCAGCCCAAAAGAGTTGTGTTAGAAGAAGAGGAGGAGAAGAATCTGGGTTTAGAGAATGCCTTTTGGTTTGAAGTGTCTCTCCATTGACATCTAGTGTCCGTACAGAAAGATCCTTGGATTCCTCCCAGCCATGCTGGCAGTGTTTATCTCTGAATCTTTCACGATTTTTTCCCACACATAAGTTATTAACACCTCTTGCTGACACTGCCAGCTCAGCCAGGAGGTGAGGCTGGTGGTGGAAGCACAGGAATCTCCCTACGCTTCACATTTGGTGCAATACATGAGGATTTTGTGTGATACCTGAGGATTTCTGTGTTTCAATGGCTTCCAGTGCCTCGCGGTTCGAAAATATTATCCCTTTTCAAGTTATCCTGTGGTAACTTAAATGCAAAATACTTTCAATCTCTATTATCTTTCCTCAGAGCATACAAGCAATTGTGAACCAATAAATGCTCAAATATTATTGTACTTCTGTAGTCAGGCATCATTCTAATTTTCTTTAATTAAGCAACAGTCTTTTTGAATAATGGAATCCTCTTCATTACAATCCATTATATCCCTAAAAGCTATTTAATGAAGAACTGCTTTTAATCTACTTTTACAATGTTATTTTCCTATTTATTTATTTATACTGTAGGAATTCCAAAGTTTTACAAAAGATTTGCTGTTACACTTTGGCAAAATCTTGAGCGTGTGTATGTTGGGGCAGAGCACACAGGAGCTGCACTCAAAACACAGCCCCACCACGCTGGATCCTGGAATGAGGTGGGAAAAGCCTTCAGTAAAAGCGCCATGTGGGTTTGTATTTTGAGCATTTCAATTGACAGGTTCTGTTTTCAAAGGCACTTGCTTAAAAAATGAATAAATTATGAAAGCATAACAAGATTCGTTGCCTTAGTATACGTGTGTTACAGCTTCAGGAGAAGAGTAGGATGGATCCAGGGATGCACACAGGGAACAGGTCCTGTCCAGGAATGACTCTGCAGCTCCAAGGGGCATGTGGACTCCATAATTTCTCAGCAGTGCTTTTACAATCCATCCATTTCCAGCCTTCCCTCGGTGCCTGATAAGCTCAGGAAGAGCTCTCTCTCTCTTGGTTTGATGATACCTGACATAGCGGGGTCCTGTCCTCACTAATCTACTGATGTATGGACAATAAATCTTTGCCTTGGAGCAATAGGAAACTTCTGGTGTAAAAGAGCTAGAGCAGCCTTTAACATTTTTCTGGGAAGGTCAGAGGAGAGTGATACAATATCTCCCACACTCTCTGGAAAAGTTGCTGTCAGCAGTTTCTATGGATGGTCAAATATTTTCCCTGTTCCTCCTTTCACTGCTCTGTCGTTTAAAAGTACTCGTTGCATTACCCCAACTGTCAGAGCCTGTATTGAAGGAACCTGCTGAATCAATATCCCTGGCATAGGAGTGAAACCATCATTACAGTGTATCCTGCTTAGATTATTCATAATTTAACTATAAATCAAAGCATGTGATCATGAGCAATAAAGGAATGGGACATAAATAATTTCATCCTGTGCGGTGTGTTCGTGTGGGCACTGCCAAAGCTGCAGCAGCAGCAGCCTGAGCCCCTAACGTGCAACTGCTTTACAGGCAGAGTTACAGATAAATGTTTGCCTCTGCCCTTGCCACCATCCTTCAGCCCCCTCAGCGTTTCAGTCCCAGTAGTACCCAGTGCTTCCAGCAACTCCAAATTCCCCCTCCATGGTGTCAATGGAAGGAGGCAGTGGCTGGAGCCTGGAGCATCTTGTTGCCATAGCAACACATCCCCAGGGACCGCGTTGCCTCGGCGACATCAAGCGGGGGCCCGGTAGATCAAATTGTCTCAAATCAGCTGCCCCCCAAAAAGCGGGGCAGCCCCGGCCTTCAGGTGACACAAATGAGGTAGAGATGACCTAACGGGTGGGTTTAGGACCATGCTCTCATGGCCCGGGTCTGGATTCAGAGAGTGTGATTGGCCTGCGTGCGGTTCTTTGCAGAGAGCATGGCAAGGGTACGGCCAAAGGAGCTTAAACTGGGGCAGCAGGAGAGATGGGGGCAGCGGGAGGGGATTAGCTGAAGGGAGCGGGTCTGAGGCCGCTGTGCTTGGTTTGTATAATCAGGACCTGCAAACAGGCTGCAACACCAGAAAGAGTTGCCTCTTGTTAGACAACACATCTATGAATGGATGGAAACGTGTGTGCTCATTGTAGGACAGCTCGGTGCTTCACTCTGCTGTGTCACACGCAGCACCCAGCATCAGGTAGGCAGAGGATTAACAGATCAATTTACGTGGGCAAATGGCTCCCACTTGTGTGCCTGCCGGCGGCCCGGCAAGCACACCAGGCCCGGGGGGCAACACTGACAAGTTTTCAAGGGCCCACAGTCCCTTTATCACCACTGTGTTCATGGAAAGCTGTACCAAGCGCCTTCTGTGACTCCACCGGAGCCATCTGGGTGACTGTGGGCAAGAGGAAGGTCTTCAGAGCTGGGTGTGTGGGCATCGGTTATCCAATATTTGCCCCTGTACTCGGCATTGGTGAGGCTGCACCTCAAGTGCTGTGTCCAGTTCTGGGCTCCTCACTGTAAGAAGGACATTGAAGTCCTTGAGTGAGTCCAAGAGAAGGGCAACCAGGCTGGGGAAAGGGCTGAGGCATATGGGGTTTTGTCTGACCCTCAGAAATGATCAGTCTGTGATAAGCCTGTTAAGAGCAGCAGATCCCGCAGAGGACGAAGTGCCACAGGGACTCAGAATGGCTCCTTTGATTCCCCTTACCTATTCCATGACTCTGAGGAGTCTTTTAGGAAAGTCTATGGAGGGGTGGATCGCTTTGTACATGCTTTCTGGGCCCCCTTTGACCACAGAGGCGATGGTGAAAACTGGAACAGAACAAATGGCAGAATAATGCCATGGAATTCATTTGGCCCTGGTTGGCAGCCCCCCTTCTCCTTTGTTGAGAACACAGGTGTGCCACAGAATGTCAGAATGGTGTTTACCCCTCCTGAGGTGATCAGTGGCAAGAAGATTATCACCCGGAAAATCATGGAGAACGGGCAGGAGAGAATACAAGTGGAAGAAGATGGCCAGCTGAAGCCTGTGACAATAAATGGGAGAGACCACATGGAAAAATCATGTCCTCCAGCACAAGTATTACCTGCAAGCTGAGAGATGTGCTCCCATTGCTCAATGGATGGGACAAGCAGCATTAATAAATGCTGAGTTCATAACACAACCAATGCAGACTTCTCACTGGTTGGGAACAAATACTGGCCTGGACAGGTGGACCCTCAGCTGGGTTAAAAACTGGCTGGATGGCCGAGCCCAAAGGGTGCTGGTGAATGGAACAAAATCCAGCTGGAGGCTGGTCACGAGTGGCATCCCCCAGGGCTCAGTCCTGGGTCCAGTGTTGTTCAACATCTTTATCAATGATCTTGACGAAGGGATTGAATGCTCCCTCAGGAAGTTGAGGTGACAGGAGACAGGACAAGGGGAAATGGCCTCAAGCTGCGCCAAGGCAGGGTAAGATGAGATGCTGGAAAAAATCCTTCACTGAAAGAGTTGTGAGGGCCTGGAACAGGCTGCCCAGGGAGGGGGGAGAGTCACCATCCCTGGGTGTGTTTAAAAGACGGGTAAATGAGGTACTTAGGGATATGGTTTAGCATAGGACAGGAACAGTTGGACTCGATGATCTTAAAGGTCTTTTCCAACCTTGTTGTTCTGTGATTCTGTGACAGCACCTGAATAGTAATTGGAGAAGAAGGAGGATGGTAAAGGACAGAAAAATTTACACGAGAGGACAGGTAATTTCCTTGCCATTCGTTCACTCTTCTCGTAGGATCCTTTTGTCCCTTAACACTGTTGGATGAAGAAGCTGGTTGCCTACTGTAATTAGCCCTGAAATAAATAAATAGCATCTCTTGAACACAAGCCTGGGTGTCCTGGTTCTGTATGCTGGCTGCACCTCACTTTCTTCTTAGCCCTACACTGATTGTTGCAGAGCACAGAGCCTGCTGCAGGGGTCGAGTTTTACCCTTTGCCTCCAGAGACGTGAGGACATGCTGCAGCACTAGCCTTGTCAGAGTACCTGCTTTCAAGTAAACGTTGCCTGTGCTGACAGCTACAGCCCTGCTACGTGATGTGTCCTTGTGTTTCTGATTCTGGCCTTGCTCCCTCCGAGCGGTTCTTTGTGTGATTTCTGCAAGACATCAGCTGTCTCCCCACCATCAAAGCTGTGGTTAGCTGTGCTTACAAAAGATTCCTGAACTGTGAGAAACGTTTCTCACAGGGTGCAGTTGTGCATCATTTAGCCTTGAAAGGATGCTGCTTTCCCTGACCTCTTGGTGCTTCTCCTCAATGACTCTGGTAATCGCATCAGTAGCCTTGAGAGTCACATTTTCCTTTCACGTCAAGGAAAGGTCCAACCTTTCCTCACCCTCTCCCAGCTGAATCACAGATCCAATCCCTCCTTTATGCTGTGGCTCAACCACTCCAGCTCTTTTCCTGGCTTCTGTGGATGCAATCTCCTTTCACTCGTGTCCAGCACCCTGCCACTTTCCTGGCTCATCATTTCCACCACTCTGCTTTTCTATGAGCTTCTCAGTCTCCCTTCTCCTCCCCTGCGTCAAACACATTTCTTGCTGTCTCCATCAACATCCTTTACCGCCTGCCTTCAGCGGGGGTCTGTCAGCAGTCCCTCAGCCAGCGTTGTCCCTGGCACTGTTTCAGATGGACATGTCAGCAGGTGTCCGATCTCCCCACCACAGCTGAGCAGTGCTCTCCAGAAACATCTGCAGAGAGGGCAAAACCCAACAGCCAGGAATGCCTCTCAAACCCAGGCATTTCGGATGCTGATGTCACCTCAGAGTCACTCGGTCTCTGCACTGATGCTCCACAGTATCTGTAGTTGGGAGGTGGGGGTGTGTGTTACCCTTTCAAGCGCACAGCAGCAATGTCAGTTCCTTGAGGTTTAATTTGCAGTCAGCAAGAAACTGGAGGCAACATGCAGGAAAAAAGTCTGGTTACTCTCATCCTTCACACCTCTTAGAGCTTTTCTGAGTCACAGCTAATGCAAACCTGTTGAAAAAGATTCAGCCTTGTCGGGGAAGACAGCAGGCCTGCTAGCGGCCTAGCTCTCTTCTCCCAGGATTTAGGCCCTGACAATATTCTTCTGTTCCCATGAGAGAGGAAAAGTTACTCATGCTGAGAGGATCCTAATAATCACATTCTCAAAACACAGCAGCCTTGTTGATAAGGGTACAGGCTACCCTAAACCAAGAAGCAGTTATGGGAAGGTATTTGGGAGTAACGGAACATGTTAATAACCAACCATAACAAGAGGATCAAAACAGCAGGTGTGCGGATACTTTTAGGCAGTAAAAGTAAACTAACAATATTTAGCCTTAAGATAGGTTTGTCAGAACTCGTTATAATTACTAACCAATCAGTACAGTGTGAACAGTGTGTGTAACCAATTAGCAGTTTTTTAGCTTGCCACGTTTGCAGTAAAAAAGGATATATAATCTGTGTGATTGCACCTAATAAAATGGCTTCTCCTAAAATCCATCTCGAATTGCGTGTTGCTCTCTGCCGGTCGCCACACAGCCTCGATCTGTAGCATGGCTCAGGGAAACCTAAAAGACCATTTAGTGTCCAAAGAATCATGCTGAATTATTAATCAAGGCTCCTGCCTGGCTGCGCTCGGTCGGGTCCTGCTTCGGGTTTTGTGGGGTTTATTTCTCTTGTCACCCCTGTGATCTTTAACGTGCTGCTGAGGTGGGGAGATTGCCTGCAAAGTTCAGCTCTGTTTTGGGGGGGGTAACTCGGTGCAGGGGATATGCACTGCTGTCACCCCTTTGTTCGTATTTAATGATAGGAGAAAGGAGAGTGTAATCACAACCTGCCTGCCTCAATCTCCTCCCTGCCTCTGAGTATCTGAACTCTTCCAGAGAAAGGCAAGCGGGAGCGAGGTGTTTTCTGACAGCAGAGAGCATCCCAGAGCAGATCCGAAGCGGTTCTGCCCCGACTGCTCTGCAGTTCCCATTTGATAGCAGCTTCCCACTGTGCTGTCTCCCACGTGAAGGATCTCAGCCATTACAAACAACGCTGCAGGTACCAAAACCTGAGCAAAGCTGGAAGCTCTGTGTCCCCTCTCGGTGTGCTTTGTGCATTTGGCAGCTCAGTCGACTGTGCTTGCTTCGCTTTCCCCCCCTCCCATAGCTGTCTGATTTCTCCTCATCACAAAACACCCTCGTGCAGTCACCAGGGTTGAGGATGCAGCATCAAAATGATGCTCAGCTCAGAAACAGACTTTTTTTTCCCCTTCCCTTCAGCTGTTTTAGCTGCTTGGTCTCTGTTTAGCTTTGTATTGCAAGGTAAACGTGCCTCATTTACACTCCAAACCTATCAACCCCTATAAAGCACAGCACAGGGTTACAAAGGATTTGCTGCCAGAGAATTCTGAAAACCCAAAAATGACTTAGTGAGAAGCGCTTACTTCGGAAGGGGGCTGTATTGGTGTTCCAGGCTTACAGTTTTGCTTGACCTTGGACTGAAATGAAACCCTAACAGCAAAGACAAGAAAGGTCTGGAAGGAGCAGAGAAGGATGAGTCAACCCACCCAACTCCCAGGATGAGGGCTGTCCATGAGAAGACAGTTGATTGATGAAATTGCCTGAAATGAGGAAGGACAAAAAAGATTGTGATATGGGAACACTTTAATTGCCAAATTGTTTAACCTGAGCTGTCCCAGGAGCTGATAAGGTGTTACTGCCGCTTCCTCGGCCCAGTAACAGGCCCAGAGACTGGCAGGGAAACTTTCCACTTAGTTGCAGAGATACTAAATTATACAAAAGATAAGAGTTTATCTCAAAAGCAATGAACTGCTCTTTTCTCCAGACCTTTCTGCAGAACTTTCAAAGAAGCACTGTGGAAATCAAAGCAGCGCTCGAAAGGAGGGAAACCTGGTACAGAAAGGAATGCTGATTTAAATCTTCAGTTTGCAAAATTGTTTTTACCTGCAGAGAGGCTTTAAGCAAGGGGGAAATGCATTCCACTCGCTCTGGGTCAAAATCCAAGTCTCAGCCACACAGAGGAATAGCCCAGAGAGAGCAGATGGAAATTAGCTGCTGGAAAAAAGCTAATGTGAAAAAGCTGGAAAAGCAAATGTGAAACCCAAGAGGGGTGGAAAGTGAAGGGGGAAAAAAGGACAGAAGAACAGAAAATGTTCTTTGGGTAGCAGAAGTGCAGCTAAAACAGAGGGTTAGAATGTATGAGGAATAACCAAAAGGTTATATGGGAAGATTTCTTGGGAGTCAGGGAGTGTGGAGTGCAGCGGTGACAGTGCTGGTGCCCAGAGAGCAAGCTGTGGGAAGGCTGGAAGAGCCTGTTCTCATGGCAGAAAAATATAGAGGTGATGAGGTCAGGAAAGAGGAGGTTTGATTAAAGGAAAGGATCCTCCTGCAGAGCTCCAGCAATGAGCAAAATAGGGGCTGGGGCTGTGTGCCCACAGTGGGAGTGTCTCCAGGCACAGAGAAGGTCAGTGGCTTCCCCAGGGAAGGGGAGCTGGGATCTGCCAGGGATGGCCACCAAGCCAAGATCCTGGCTGTGGTCAGGGTCTGGCCAGGGGTCGGCTGGGCCAAGCACAGCAAGGATGCAGAAGCCCCATCAGGCTCTGCTGCTCAGCATCCCCCAGCTCCTGCCATCCTCCTTGGCTGCTGCCGTCCTCCTCGGACCCCTGCCCCGGGAACAGGGCAGCCCCCTGCCTCACAGGGATTGTCTCCATTGCAAGCAGCACCTCTGAAGATTCGTAAAAAAACCACAAAATAACTATTAGTTGCCTTTAAACTGAGATATTTGAAGATCAAAACCCTAAACAATGAAGGTAAAAATGACAAAACGAGAAATCTAGTTCTGTTACCTGACTTTGGAAAAGGATTTGATCAAGCACTAGACATCAAAGCCCTGCCCCAGCAGCTGGCTTCTGCAGCTCGAGCACAGGGAAGCCGTGTGCTCTTTATTAGCATCTTTTCAGGCTGAAGCTCTACGTGAGAATAAGAAGTGGTAGTATCTCGTATTAAAGGACACGGCTGCTTCCCAGTTATCCCTGTCACAGGGTCCAGCTTCTGCTCCCTAAGGCAAATAGTTTAAAAGGCAGTTTAAAAGAGGCCGGTACTCTGGGAAAGGTCACACTGTTGTTGGAATTTTCCCCAGTATATATATTTTTACAGGAAAAGACCCAATAAAGAAGGTAAAACAGAGAAGGCAGTGAGCACTCACTGTATCAGCCACTCGAGCTCCCAGACTGTGGAGAAGAACTACCCTCAGGGAAATGAGATTGAATTTTACTTAGGACATATCTAGAGTCACAGATTTCTCATCCACCTCTAAATTCATATTGAAACCGATTAGACAAAAGCTGCTGGAACAGGAGAAATCACAACCAAACCTTAGAAGCAGGATTTGATTGCCAGATGAAGTCCCAGGGAATGCTCTTCTGGAAATGCACGCTCTGGTCACTGGAACAAGTTAGAGAAATTAAAGACGATGCTCTGTCCTTTCATTAAGTGGAGACTTCTTTATTTATTTGTTTGTTGATTAAAAGAAGTCACTGAAGGGATTATTTAAGTGAAGAAGGCCGTGGGGAAAAAAAAAAGGGAGTCATTGGGAATAAGTAAAACATTAAATAGTAAATAAATTCTTAAGATCAGAAATTTTAAAATATATATATATTTAGAATTAAGTTGAATTTCATGAGCTATGACAGAAAAATCTGGTATATTATGAAAATGAAAATCAAGAGGTAAGAAACATTGGTTTTAATATAGAGGAATTCAAGACCAGCAGTGCTTTCACTAAGACAGTTACATGTTGTAGGGAAATGTGTACTGCTGGTGTTGTTTACTTGTTAAAAATGCCTTTATATTTGAGATACTCTGAAGTAAAACAAAACAAACCACTGAAATGTAACAATCTATCAACTGTTACATCAATTAAATGCATAAAAAACAACAGAAGATATCCCAGAAAAGAAAACCCAAACCAGATGTACAGCCTGGCAAGAGCAGGGGAGATTGTGGCTTCCCAGCTGGATTCTACCAAGTATTTAAAACTGTCTGAGAAGCACTCGGGTTGGCATTCTGTATGCAGTGAGCTCTTGTGTGAAAAGGAGTCTCATTTTCCTCAAAGCATGAACCCCCCAGTTCTCTCATAGCCATCTGTAGTGCCTTAGAAAGTGCCATGTCCTGCTAGAGCCAGCTATCGCTGCTGGATCCCGAGGTGTCCACATCTCTGTCCGCACAAGCTGCACTCTATTACCTGCGTTTGAACCAACCAAGATCGGACTGGCTGGGCAGAGGCTGGGCAGCTGCCTGATCCAGCCCTTGAGGGACCTGCAGCCATTCCCAGTGCCACCTCACACCGCCCAAGCGAGGTTTCTGTTGTCATTTGATGCAGAAAAGGTTCTGAAGGGCTGGGGCAGAACTTGTCAGCAGGGTCCCCTCCAAGTGAACCTTTGTCCTCATCTTCTCAGTCATTAAATGATGCAGGCAGAGCTCTGGCAAAGCGGCCTACGGGCTGGGGGTCACTAGGTGACGACTCTTTGGCCGTATGTTCTGTGGATCGATGAGTTAATGAACCTCAGTTATTCTGATGGTGAAGTGAAAGCGTCAGTGTAGGTAACGCAGTTGGATTTCATCAATCACCAGGGTCGGGTGGCTGGGGCTGTCCCTGCTGCTGGCCATGACACTCCTGAGCACACGCATCCCAGACCAGTGATCTTGGAAAGATCCTCCCCTCAGCAGCTGAACTGTGGTGAATTTCAGGAGTGACACGCAGCTGCCAAAGTCCTTCCTGTGGAAAATACTTGTGAGCGAGCGTGTAAGAGATTTCAAGCTTCCCAGCAGTCGCACTGCAGAGGCTTTACCACAGCTGTATGACTAATATGATAAACAGCTCCTTCAACAGCTAAAACCAACTATAAAAACCTAGAGGAACATCTTCCTCAGACACCTCACCTCAAGGTCTTACATTATTCTAAGCAAAGCTTTAGCAGGTGAGCTGAAGTGTGTGCGAAAGTGGCACGAAGTAAGACGATGATACTCCGTGTGGGGGGCTGGGTGCTCTCAGCATCACCACCACTTCCAATGGAGTGGGGAGAAAGAAAGGGCAGGGCAGGCTTTTGCTCAGCAAAACAGTTCTTGTTATTCCGTGGTGTAAATGTTGCTAGGCTACACGGATAAAATTAACCCCCCCATCCCTTCACAGTGTGTACACCACCTTCAGCAAAGCATTCTCTGTGAATTCCATACAAGTTGGCTGGTTGGTTGGGGTTTCCTCCCCCCCCACCAGATAATTCAAAGTTACCAGAAATGATGGACCAGAGGGTTTTAATTATAGAAGAACCTATAGAAGACACACTAAGAAGACAGACTATCGGCCAGCTACTCAATAGAGAAACTTTTCCACATATTTAGAAATCAATACCAATTTTAATTAACCAACTGTGCCGGTGCCCAGGGGAAAATAATAGAGAGTAAAAGAGAAAATATCAATGTGGCTGTACAGAAGCTATCATTGTTTCATAAACTAACAGCATGTAGAAACAGAAGGAATACAAGAAAGGGGGGCGGGGGATCATGGTTTTGAACAAGGTGCGGTTAAATAAGACATCAGCTTGGAAAAGGACCCAGAAGAGAAGGGTGCAGAAAGCCACAGATCATTTCTGAGATGAAGGGGAAACAATTTGTTCTTCCTTCTCACAAGAGAAGGTTTAAGCAACGCCAGTGAACACATCGTTCCACCACCCTAACCCAACGTAGCGCATGATTAAACAGGTATTGCAGAGGCCCACAGCGGGAGGGTGGCCAGAAGGCCATTATACAGAAAATCCAGGCTAGACCTCCCACGTGCAAGGGTGTGGAGAGTCTCCTGCCCAGTAAATCCCAGTGGGTGCAGCACCCTGGGGGGGTAGAGCCGGTGCTCTGCGCCTCCTGTTTGCCTGGCTGGGGGGGGCAGAGCTTTGGGATTGTCTGTCTAAGGGAGCTCTTAGTGACAGAAGGTGCTTGCATGTTTTCCAGAAGGAGTGGCCTCAGGCTTAAGCTCCAGTTCATTAGGAACCAAAAATTAAAAGACAACTTTCCCTTTTAATTGCAGATTTTTGAAAGAAATGTGTTCAGACTTGTGGTGGTTTAGCCCTGGCCGGAGGCCAGATGCCCACCAGTATCAGTCTATTGCTCCCCTTCTTAGTTGGACAGGGGAGAAAATATCTATCAAGAGGTTTAGAAGTCAAGACAAGGAGAGATCATTTTATCAGCAACGGCTTGGGCAAAACAGACTCAACACAGAGTGCAGGAAAAACTATTCTAATTTATTACACTACACTAGAAAGAACAGTGAAAACCGGAGTCAGGAGCACAACCAAATCTTAAAACAAATGCAACCAGATCTTAAAAACACATTCCCCCCACCACTCCCTTCTTAGCAGACTTTAGTCAGGGTTTATTTGCTCCCTTCTTCCCTCCCGTTCACAGTACAGGGAGGCAGGGACTGGGGAAAATGGGGTTCTCAGTAGCACCTTCCCCCCACCCCTCCATTCTAACCAGACTTCCCTTTAGCCATGATTTTACTCCCTTCTTCCCTCCCCGCTCGCAGTACAGGGGAGGGCAGGGACTAGGAAAAAATAATGGGGTTACTTCTTCATGAGCTGTTTCCTTTCCCAGATCTTAAAACACCTCTACCTCCCCCCCTACTCCCTTCTTAGCAGACTTCACTCTAGTCATGATTTCACTCCCTTCCTCCCCCCCCGTTCCCCCCCTTCCGATCACAGCACAGGGTGGCAGGGACTGGGAGATGGGGGCTTCGGTCAGTTCCTTGCAGGTTGGTTTCCTTCTCCGCCGGGGAGGGGCCTTCATTCCACACACACACCCTTCCCCTGCTGCACTGTGGGTCCCACCCACGGGACACAGTCCTCCATGAACTCTCTCCAACGTGAGTCTCTTCCCCCAGGGCTTTATCTCTTCATCAGCTGCTCCGCCTGGATCACTGCTATGGCGGGCAGCCATAAATCACAATGTCTCTCAGTCCCAGCCCTCCATGGGGTCACCAGCCTCCCCCCACCAAACCTGTTCTGGTGCAAAACTCTCCTTTGCTCATCTCTGTGTCTCTGATTCTCTTCATGGGCTGCAAGTGCTGGCAGGGGGTCACAACGTAGGGTCACAGTGTCTTTATTTCTCCACCTGCTCCATCCAGCGTGGAGCCCCTCCACGGGCTACAGGTGGGGTCTCGGCCTTTTCCATGGGGGTGGTTTCTCCACGGGCTGCAGGGGCATCCTTCTCTCTGGCACCTGGGGCGCCTCCTCCCCTGTCCTCCCCGGCCTTGGTGTCTGCACAGCTTGTTACATCTCTTCACTCCCTTCTCTGGTGGCAAAATGCAGCTGCTTCCAGGTTGCTTTCTCCTATAAGTGATTCTGATAGGCTCTGTGACTATCTCTCATTGGCTTACCCCTGGTCAACAATGATTCTGGCCTTGAATTGTTTATACTTTGGAGCTGCAGAGAATTCCAGCAGCTCCTGGCAGCAGCCATTTTCTGCACCCCTGTTCTTTTCCAGCACCCAACCACACAAAACTGCGACAAGACTGCACCGATGGGAAATGCGGGTAGACAGACTATGCTGGAAGAACAGGCTGCTCTGCAAATGCCAGGAGTGACTCTGTGCCTTTGGGACAAACAGCACATGGGACAGAGGGGTGCTTCATCCCTGAGCTGGACACATAGGCGGGAAAATGGGGAAAACCCCAATGATTTATCATCAGCACATGCAAGAACTCATCTATGTCACAAGGAATTGCTCATCTCAGGAGAGACAGGCATTTCACACCTGCACCGTGTCACCATGCCTCATCTATGGTGCCTCTGGCAGAAGCAGAACTACCTCCAGACACCTCCCCAGCATGGGGATAAAACAGGCACTGCCTCTGGGAGAACATGGCCAAGGACAAAGCCACCCCTCCCCTTGCAAGTCAGACACATGCAAACACCACATCTTAGTCCAGTTTGTTCTCTTTCTGTTTCTGTTTCTGCCAGGCTAGAGGCCAGAGCTCAGATTGGCATATTTCCTGGGACATTTCCCTCCTGCCCTTGATGGTTTCAGAAGGGGAGGGAGTTTTTCTCTGAATGGCTGTTAATAGTATTAGATCATTACAGTTTATGTAATTTTCAATGGTTGTACAATTATACAGACAAACCTTAGAATAACACACAACCCTTTTTTAAAAATAAATTGGTAGTGGAGTGTTTTTCCTTAATCTGCTTGTAAATTTAATGGGCTTCCCCCCCTTCCTCTGACCCAAAAAATCCTCCTAGGCACTGAAGGAGGTTACAAAACATCTCAGCTAGGTTTCCTGATGTTCCTTTAGCCCCAGGGCACCGTAGTGTTGGCACTGCACGAGGAGAGGGGCTGGTGTTAAGAGTGGCTGCTGCTGTGTCGACCCGACAGTACCAGCAGAGGCCATGATGCAGCGTGATGACATGTGACATCTCTCCTTGTAAATCAGCTGTGCAAAATCCTGCTACACAAACAGAAGAACTGCAGGGGAGAGACCCAGGTGAATACGGGGGGATATGCCTCGAGTCAGGTCAGATTCTACATTTGATGAACTTTAGGTCTTCCATGTAGATTTTTGCTTTATTTGATTTTTTTTTTTCTGTGGGGAGGGTGTTGTATTGCCAAAGTGAGTGATGAGGGAGTAGTAGCTTACAGTTGTTAATCAAGGCTTGGGGCTTCAGCAGAGTGCAACAATCCATGTTAGAACAGCGCTATGCGGCCTGGAAAAGATTATTTGTGCCTGCTGGGTAACATGGCTGAGAGAACTCCAGCCCATTCATCAAGGTGAGACTAAATACTGCTGCGTGATGAGGAGGAAGGATTACGGACAGCACGCTCCCTGGCACATGCTGGCAAGGTGGACGGGCACTTGAATACAGGTGTGCTGCTTGTGCAGAGCCTGCACCAAGCCAGGCAGAAAATTAACTAGCAAAATTAATTTATTTGTATATTAGTATTGATACTGGTGGGGACTTATCAGAAAAATGGATTGTTAGGAGCATGTGGAGCTTTTTTATTAACATTCTTTTTTCTAATGTAAAATATACACTAAAATAAAAATATGAAAACCTAGTTCATCTTAGTAGGGGTTAACATGAAAAAGGTAACTTCAGTGCTGGTGCTTGCCTGTTTGCTACAGGACACAGGCCCTGTGCTAAGATTTCCTAGGTGTGTATGTCCCCTGTGTCAGGAACATGTCTGCAGCCCCTGAGGTGGAGCTGGAGTCTCCGATTTGAGGAAACCTCCCCCTCTGCAGGGAACTCATGGGATTCTCTTTCATGCTGTACGTGGAAGAGTTGTCTTTGATGCATCCCTGTATACTCTCTTGCTCTTACATATCATCACTTGATAAAGATTAAACTGGAGGGGGGGAGGTGTTGAATTCCTGCATGTCAGAACAAGTGAACTCTGCTGCTGGAGCCTTTATTCACAGAATCACAGAATCACAAGGTTGGAAAAGACCTTTAAGATCATCAAGTCCAACTGTTCCTTTCCTATGCTAAACCATATCCCTAAGTACTTCATCTACCCGTTTTTTAAACACCTCCAGGGATAGTGACTCAACCCCCTCCCTGGGCAGCCTGTTCCAGGCCCTGACAACTCTTTGAGTGAAAAATTTTTTCCTAACATCTAATCTTACCCTGCCCTGGCACAGCTTCATGCCATTCCCCCTTGTCCTATCTCCTGTCACCTGGCTGAAGAGACCATCACCTACCTCTCTGCACCCTGCTGCCAGGTAAAAGAAATGGAGAGAAATGGAAATGGGAGAAATGGAACTTTGCTGTCCGGGCACAGCTTTTGCTGAACAGAGGCAGGGAGGAGCTGGGACAGCCCAGCTTCCTCCACCTGGAGCTGTTGGGGTGGTGGGCAAGGACAGAGACCGGCGGGTTACCCGGAGCTCTCTATCCACACACCTTCTCCATCTCAGCAACAGATGCCAGCACGTTTCCCAGAGCAGGAGGAGACCCTTCTCCAACCTCCTGCCCAGAGCAGCTTCAGGCCTTTCCAGAAGAAAACCTCTGGCTGTGGGATCATGGTTCAACCCCCCCTAGGCAGAAGCTGGCCGTGCTATGCAGCTAAGCATGCCTGCTGCTGCTGGGAGACGGGTGGCCAGGCTGGGAGAACAGCGAGTTCCCCCCGCCGAGTGATCTCCTGCCATCGGCTGCCAGTTCCTGAACTTTGGCTCCTGAATGAAGCAGATAATTGCCTGGCAGTGATTGATAGGGAGTCAAGGGTGAGCAGGGAGGGGTGAGAGGGGGGATTATGTTTCAGAGGGAAGTATTTTTTTAGTATTTGTCTATGCAGGCAGTCAGGAGCTTTTCTGAATCACAGGGACTTAGCCTGAGCAGGGGGAACCACCATAATTTTACACCTTTCCAGTGTTTCAGATGGTTCTGCTGCAATCTGTGTCAGGATTCAGTGTGGGAAGGGGCAGAGAACTGAGCCTTCACTCTACCAGGACAAATATTCAAGGCTAAATTGGAGTTTAGAACTTTTTTGATGGTCTGAGTGAAGGGAGGAATGAGTGAGCAGCTGCCAGCAATAAATAACTATTAGGAAACAGGAAACAGTACCGAGGAGGAACGCTGCTGCTGCTGCTGCTGCTAGGATTTCAGCACAGGGGAATCCATAACCAGGCAGCTCAAAATTTACTTTGGTAACCAGAGCTTTAGTGCAACTCCTCTGAGACCCAAGCAGCAGCGGTGCTGCCAGAGAAGCCCGAGCTCAGGTCTCAGATGAAGAAAGGCATTTGTCTCTCTGCATGGAGAAACATCACAGGCTGCCACTTGGCAGCGCCGTGGGTTAGTAACAGTGTCCTGTACTGCAGCAAACCCGCGTTCAGTCACCTGCAAAGGGAAGTGAAGCTTATCTATAGCCTAGCGCTGCAGCTTTGATACTGATCTTTATGGCCAGGCTTCTCTCCGAGGGAGAACCTCTGCATGGCAACCTGCTTAACAGAACTGTCTGAATTCAGAGAAACACGTTGGCAAAAAATTCCTGCCCGATTTCTATGTCAGGTTTATATTTCCCCAGGTTTGAGATACACTGTTCTAACAGGCTGAGGTAATGGAAAACGTCCTGGGGTGTATACACAAATCTCCCTGAATTAGGAATGGTTTCCTATTTCAAGCTTCCAACATCAGGGAGCCCGTTCCCTCTCCTTCACTGGGAGGCTTTCTCCAGACAGGGTCCAGCAGGCAGAAGGACACAGCACAGCGTAAGCCAGAGCTGGCAGAGACACGGAGCAGGCAGTCACCCTGCTGTTATGAATGAGCACAGCCGCTCGCAGCCGGATCCCCGAAATGCATCCCGGAGAGCAGGGAAAGGCAGGAATCCCAGTAATCCCTCCAGCCCTCCCCTGGGAAGCCCCGGGTGCAAGGCAGGCGTCTCGCTGCCGTCAACCGGCCAGGAGCAAAAGTCCCCAGCAAACAGCTGCCAAGGCAGCTGGGCCTCTTTTCCAACGGGAGCAGTTGAGCTGCGCTCTGGAAGCCCTTCGGTGGCAGCAGCGCGGTGCCACAGCGCACACGGCTTCGTGCCGCTGACCCAGCGGGTGGGTTTTGTCCCTGGCCTGTACGAGCAGGCAGCACAGTCACACATTCCAGCTGGAAACCAGACATCATGAGCAGAACAATCCCATGGGAGGTGCATTCCTGCCGGGCTGCAAGCAACTGGAAGGGGCTCCTCTGGCCATGGTGAAAAATCACTTGCTCGAGGGCAGCTCCAAAACGCCAGCCACTGGTTTTTGAGATTCTTCCTGCTGGGATCGCTTTGACAGTGACAGGAAAGTCATCCAGGGTGAGCTGACTGGCTCGGTGGATGAGGGGAGAACAGTAGAGGTGGTTTACGTTGACTGTGGTGGAGTACGAATTGGGTCAGTGGACTGAAAAGTGGCCAAGCTGCCAGGCTCCAAGATGGGTACCAGCATCATGAAGTCTCCAGTACAAGAGAGACGTGGACATACCAGAGCAGTCCAGTGAAGCAGCACAAAGATGATGAAAGGATCAGAGTACCTGCAGTACAAGGAGAAACCAAGAGAGCTGGTATGGGATGGATTTTAGAAGAAGATGGGACCCTGACTCTTCTCAGTGGTGTCCAGTGACAGGACACAAACTGAAATACAGGCAGTTCCACTTAAACATAAGAGACAACTCATTTTGCTGGGAAGGTGACTGCACACCAGAGCAGGTCGTGCCCAGAAGCTGTGGAGATTCTATCCTTGGAGATATTAAAAACCCAACTGGACACAGTTCCAGGCAGCCTGCTCTAGCAGCCCCTACTTTGAGCAGAGGGGCTGGACTGGCCCATCTTCAGAGATGCCCTCAGCCCTCAGCTCCTCTGTCATGCTGTGAGCCGTATAGTGGCCAAAGCCACTTTCCTCAGGCTGTGCACGAGGGAAGGTACATGGGCAGCCCATTCTCCTGTGGGCAGACCCCACAGCACTAGTCAGGGTTTTGCCCATCATACTCTTAAGAACACCAGCCAGACTATCAAAGATCAGACCAGAATTCTGTCTCTTCCACCTGTGTTGTGCCTGATGCAGGCCTGCAGCAGATGCTTGGGGAAAGGACACCAGAAATAAAGCACTCTCCTGGGCATGACTGGCTTAGCACGCTCTCCCAGTTCACATTCTGTTCCTGTTCAGGAGCTTCTCGTGTGAGACTCTGTACCCATATCAGTTCTTGGCAGTTCTTGAGGAACTTCTTCCATGATTATTCTTCTTTCCATAAATTCTTCTTCCGTTATTTCTTTTAAATTGGCAACTATCGATATAACTTAATTGTACACAATATTTAAAAAACATTTTTAGTTTAAATGTTGCTTGATGACCTCACTGGACACGCTGTATGTCCTGTACTGCAAGAAGTATGTCTAAGTGCACTCTCTCCGCATCACTCACCATTTGTAAGATCTACCATGCAATGTTCTTTCCCAACCAGAGCCTGTAGTAATCCTCCCACAGGCAGCTTCCTTTAATTAGCCAAATTTGATCAAGCCTGATGTGCCTGTCAGTATAGCGAAGCTCAGTGTACACAATGCACACAATGGGCAGAGAAATGTGAGCACAGAAGATTTATGTATCAGGGATTGCTTCTGGAATGCTTCCAGGCACCATGAATCACTGCTGCATCAAAGGAAGGAGGGCCAGAAGATGTACAGAACAAGGATTTTGTGGAACTCTGTGTGGATTTTGATGTAGAAAAAACCATCAGCATAAAAAGCATGAAGAGAAATGCCTTTGCAGGAGAGGCAGCTTCCCAGCTGCTGCTGCTGCGCACCGTTAACCTGTGTGTCTGCTGCCTTGATTCCCACCAGAAGCCAGGCAATTAGGAAATAACTTGGAGTGCAGATCTGAGCTGCTGAATGCAGGAGAGTCCTCAGTGTGCAGGGAACTCTGCCTGTGGTAAAGCCCTTCTCTTGTTCTGAGGCTGCACACACCAGGGGCAAGGATTAGGCAAGTTTTGTGTAGCAGAAACTGGGGACATGAGCAGCATTTTTAACATTTCCAGGAGTTTCAGGTTTTGAACAAGGAGATGTGTCTGATCAGCCTTCCCAGAGCTGCTTTCCTCCTACCACTGTTTTTCGAAAGCAGCTCATTCCTTCTTATCTTCTTCCATATTTTACTTATCTAAAAACACCAAATGAGATCAAGCACGTCAAACAGTCAGAATTTTACCATGCAAACCACAAAGCTCTGCAAAAGCTTCAGATTAGTGAGAAGGTAAATTGGGTAATTGAAACTGGAAAAAAAAAGATCCAAAATGCCCTTTTAAAAAAGAAGCATTAAAAGGGATAGCTTGGCAGTTGTTAGTAGTAACTGTGAACTACTAGAGAGCATAGGGGATTTCTGTCTTCCTGAGCAGACGCTGCTTAAAGCCAGAGACCTGGCAGGCCAGAGCTGGTGCCGGCAGGACAGAGGTAATGCTGGAGCCCCAAGCAAGAGGCCAGGACGCAGATGGAGACGGCTCCACACTGCCCCGATGGAAGAGCTGCGCTCCTCACCCCAGCACGTGAGCCCGGGGCATCGCTGGGCCCTGATTTGTTTTCCAAGAATGACACGTTTTTGGCAGGCTGCAGCACTCCTGAGGCAAGGACTGGACGGGAGGGAGCACTCACTGCAACGCGCAGCTCATCACCAAGCCTGGAGGATCAGAGTCTTCCTCAGCAGGACCGGTGGGGAGAAGCAGCTCGTACCTTCCCGCTGCCCGTCTGTCCTGATGGAGACGTTTGTAGCCTGACTCGGAAAGCTGCGGCTGCTACGAACGGAGGCGGGGGCCTGCCAGCAGCAGCTGGGGTGCTGGCTTCTGACCCTGCCTGGGGACCTGCAGGTTTGTCCGTCTTGCTGACGGCCCCAGACAGCCATCTGCTGGGCAGCGCACCATAAACCAAGCGAGCACTCCAGTGAAGTGCCTCCTACCTTCCCGCGAGGTTAGGAGCTCCACAGGACGCGTTATATGACAGGGCAGCTGGAATAGGCAGCGTTAAGCATCAGCGTCTGGAATTTTAAGAGAGGAGGTGCAGGGTCTCTGGGTGTCTGTCCCTCCCAAAAAGCGTCAGGATTTCTGGAACACTGAAAAGGGAGGAAAATAATTAGCTTGACAGCACTTCTGAAAGGTGAAAGTTCCTTCTTTCTGGGCATCACAGCCCAAGCACAGGAGCCAGAAGGGCGGCCAGGGCAGCTAGGGAGCCAGAGCAGTACAGGAGAGCGCTGGGTGGTCAGGAAGCAGAGAGCTATAAAAGCTGACCTGGTCCTCTTGACGCCAGGTTGGATTTAGCCTCAGCAAACCTAGAGTCAACTTTAAAACCAGCTGAGATCAGCATCCTTTAATCACTCCTCTGAACCAGTTCATGCTCTACTATTTCATGGATCAGTCACTGCAGTGACTTGGGGGACCAGGAGCAGCAGCAGGTTACCAAGCAGCAAGGAACAGGAAGGTCTGCGCCAGGTAAGGCTGCAGTGAGGATGTGAGACAGCTCCGAGCAGCTGAGGTTCTCTCACACCAGGGGCTGCCCCACCCCGTAAAAAACAAGAGGTGGGCTCCAGGAAAGGCAGGTTCCCTTCTGCTCCTTCCAAAAAATTGTGAAGTGGGATTCAAGGTTTCTGTAGCACCTTTAGGGGGACATATGCAGGAAAGCCAAGGTGAAGATTGTCTCCTAATGGTAGGAGCCAACAGGCCATGCCAGACTCTCAGCCCTTCTCATGGGGCATCAGGACAGTCGCTTTCCCTAAGCTCCCCTCTGTCTAGTCCAGGCCTCTCCCTGGAAAACATAGATCTTGCTTCTGGGAAGTACTTTTATTATTTATGTCTGGCTTCAGAGTGAAAAAGGTGCAGCTGCAACACAGCACCTAACAGGACTTGCATGACAAATGTGAAGTACATCCCATTCATTTCCATGGCTCAGGTCAGATGTCCAGGAGCCCAAAAGATGCAGAGTTAACAAATAAAGATGGCACAGCACAACTTACTTCCCAATCACATCTCGGAATTAAAAACTGGAAAACTTTTGCAAAACCAACCATGCATGACCATGCAAAAAGTGAGGGGACCAAAGCACATGTTCCAGCCAAGCAGTAGCAGCTAGCTTTATTGAGTTCCAGTAACACTGCATCAAACCCAAAAGAAATTAAAGTTGCATTTTGCTTCTTAGCATTAGTCATTTCTCAAATGAAAACGTTAAGTATAATAAGAGAAAACCAAGGAACAGGAGCAAGAATAAAGTTAGACAAGACTGCAGAGCCAGTGTCTCCTTCACGTGTCCCCCTCCTGTCAGAGAAAGTGAGTTCTTAAAAGTCCTGTTAAATTTTTCCAGGTCAGGGATTGCACCCCAGGACACAGCACGTGAGAAATACATCATGCACTGCCATGAACCGTGCTGTACTTCTGCAATCCCATTTGAGTTACCTTCTGTGGGACAGAGAGGGATTCCAGAGAAAGTTCCCATTAATCAAACACATTTCCCCACTGGCTGCCTCAGTAAAGCTCAGTACAAATGTTAAGCATAATTCATTTCTCCTCCTAGTTCCACGGTAAAGAGCAGTATGTAAGACCCAGTACAATACCTGTAATACCTCTCAACCCCCTGAAACACAGCTCTGCCCTCCCCTGCTCAGTTCTGTGTTTGCTGTTATTAGAACCACTGTCCACACAGAGATAGTCACACCTGAAGAACCCAAAGAGATGAGAACGCTGTCTGACATGGCTTGCCGATACTAGTACGTGCAGCTGCTAACTCATGCCCTGAGAGTTAAGTACACATTGCCAAACAATTATTTTAAGGAACTAAGGAAGTTTTTCAGCATTAATAGCTACATGTTTCTTCAGTAAATAAAGAATTACATCTTAGGAAGTGTCCCCTTCTTCCATGAGGAAGTACTTAAGGTAGTGTGTGTAATAGTGACAGCTGTCTGTTAGCAGCCTTACTGCTGTGGTACATCGGCTCAGAATCAGGTGTATCACCTCTAACTCCCCATCAACTCCACCTCCCAGCTACAGCTGACATTTCTGAACGGCACATAGCACCACCTAAAGAACGTGAGGAAGGCAAGAAGGTATTAGGCAAGCAATCATTCCTGAAACCACAAGTGATCATTCATTTATTCCTTTGAGGCAGACTTGCACTCTCTTCTCTAATATCCAGAGACTTCTCGTCTTCATAAACCTGGTGCAACCCAGTTCAGAAACTTCATGGCAACTTCAAAGCCAAGAAAACAGGCCTGGAAAAGAGGGAACATACAGCACAAAATAAGGATTCTAAAAACCTATTCCAGACAGGGGGTTTGAAATGCAGCACTATAAACACTTGACATGATTGATGTGGAGGGAGGAGAACAACAAAAACGGGTCTTAGACCGGAGGCAAGAATTCTACTACATCCCTCCACACAAAGGCAAAACTACTCTGTTAGGCTCATTATTTACTGAAGGGGAGGTCAGTCCAAACTTAGCCACCCATTTCTGTCTTCTACTGGTGGATGTACAATCAGACCAGAACCACTATCAGGAGGAGTTAATAAAGAGCTATCATGCAAAGTGTGAAAGGAAGGTCTGCTTGGTGTTCCCCGTAGATTAAGGTACATTTTTAGAACCTGACACCAACAGCCAGAAGTACCTACAGTGACAAAAATCTCACTGAAATGGTACAGGAGAAGCAGCCAGTCACCTCCTGTACAGAAGACAAACATTCACCGTGCCCAGCCAGGTCCCCAAAGCACATCTGGAACGGCAGGTTACTCACTGCGTTAGCTGGAAATGCCCTGATCATCACAGCTGTGAAGCCCTTGTACAGAGACGCAACTCCTTCCTCCCTGATCAGTTCTCTCAGCACATCTCTAAAGCCGTTCGCATATTTCCCTGGAGGAGCTGAAAGGGACAGGAAGCACAGCAGCTAAAGATGTGTGACAGTCACAAATGCTGAAGAACGTGGCACATGTAACAGCCCAGGATTTCCAACAGGTTCAAATTGCTGTGCCACCCAGTGACACCAGAACCCAAGCGCTGCTGAAGCAAAATGCTGTGTAAACATGGGGAAAAAATATATCTATTTCAGTCAAAAGCAAGCAAAAAAAAAAGCCACCTTACTAAAGACTCAGTAAACAGAAGGTAAGTGCTCACTGTCACCACAAAGAATTTACCTAATCAAGACATTGGGGAGCAGGGAAGAAAGGAGAATATCTTTTGTCAGGGTTGGACGTCTGAGCTGTTACTTGTGTCGCTGATCACAGCTCTCCCAAGAGCTGCAATTAGGAAACAGGAAGGTCAGATACAAAGATGGATGAAGTTTGTTTATAAGAAACAGAAAATGATCCTATCATATGCCCAGGCCAAGAAAAAGCAACAGACTTCAAGTGAAAAGCACAGGCTGTTTTAATGCTGATGTTACACAGATTTGCTGAGGTGTTTTTAAAAAGCTACTTTACTCAAAGAACTTCTTCCTTCTCCTGACACTTCTCTGGAAAGCACTGCCTCTGCCAGCCTCTGAACAAATCACTAACTCCACAAACCAGCCCAGTTCAACAGAACCAGTTAAAGCACATCAGCTGTACAGCAGCACTGGGACTGGCTCAGCTGAACACGGATGCAAAGCTGTGATACTTGTCACACTCAGCCCCTGGTATGATGTCAAACAGACACAGCAGGCGTTATTCAGAGACAAAGAACACAAGTTTGCTATCATGATCTGTGACTCAAGAAAAATGGTTACTGTCCCACAGAGACCCAAGTGCACAGACAGAGAATATGAGGAGCTTTAAAACAGGCCCTGACTGGGACTCACAGAAAAGCTACAAAAAACCCTGTCCAGCTTCACTGAAGCTCGAGGCCTGGGGCCATCCTCACTGTAAGGAGGCCACACACACTGCAGAGCAGATCTGCCAGCCTAAAAGCAGTGCTCCCAGCGAGGCATGCCCAGTTACCAGAGATTTCAGATAGCACAGGCTACAATTTATACAGCTGTGACATCAAATAACAAAACCTCTCAAAGAATCAGATTTTAAATAAATGACATGACAAGCTGTTCTGTTATTATGACCTCTACACTTAGGCTTCAAAACAAGTATCTCAAATCAGGATCATACTATCAGCAGGGAGGGAGAATCAGAGACATGCAGCCTGGCTTACCAAAAATTTGTGAGGAAACCAACTAAAAAGCTAGAAACACACATGGGTTTTTCATGTGCTCCTCTCAAGCAGCACTCAAGATGTGCTGCCTCCCAGACAGCACCTTCCATCGCTGCCCAGCCCATCCCCTCCCCAGGAGCCCAAAGCTGGGTGAGGCTGTGACAAGCCAGCATGCAACTCACCTGTCTGGAAACGGGATTTCAGCACATCTGGTGGAATGGCAACTGCCCAGTTGAAGATGCCAGCCAGGCCCCCAGCAAAGAGGATCCTAGGTACACTGAGGTCACTCACACTGTGGCAGGATTGGGGTGGGGGGAAAAAAAAGAGAGAGAAAAAAAAAAAAAAAAGAAAGGAAAGGAAAAAGTAAAAACTCATCTGTTTTGACTAAGGTGACAAAGAGGCAGCCTGGTTGGCAGCCAGAAGGCAGCACAATACTGCAGACAGTGCTGTATCTGAGCAAGATGGACAAGAATCAGAGTCCTGTGGGCAAAATGCACTAACTTGTTAGTCAATCATTAAAAAAACCAAACAAAATAACCCCCCCACAAGCCCACAACAAACCACACCCCCCCCAAAAATGACCACCACCAACCCTCTCCCCCAGCTCTCTGTGCACACAACAGGGGTGGAAGTGCAGAGACTTACTTTAAGTATTCTCTACTTGGCTACTAAGATCCAAGGTGAGAATCCAGAAGAAACCCAGAGTACCAGTTTAATTGTCAGTTAACCCTGCCCAAAACAGCCCAAGTCACAAGACAAGTGATTTTTTTTGTTGTTGTTTTTTAAATTTGTTTTGAGGCTACTAGTCTAATCTCCTCATAACTGGGGAGATCAATCAGCAGTGTCTGGGAAGTCCAGAAAATGATGACTGTGAGATTTCACTAACCTCTTTCCCTCAGGGGTCAGAATGTTCTTCAGCCATTCATACGTCATGAAGTACATTCCGCTGGCCGGGACGTCTAGTGAGTAAACAACAAAGACTGTGAGTAGCGGGAAGGGAGATGAAGCCCGGAGGCAAAGCAGCCCCATGCCAGCTCAGCAACACCAAGTACATTCTGATTCCTTTTCTGAACCTCCTCTATAAACAAAATCAAATCTTCTGTTGCTTTAGACAGAGAAGCCTGAACTTTCCCAGGGACAGCTGGTGCTCAAGGCAAGAACTGGGAAAATATCTGTTCTCCAGCACTTCTGTCAGCAGCCTTTCAAATCAGGCTGTTACCTGCCCCTTGGCCAGGAGGCTAATGATGGACAGCTCTAAGCTTTCTTAATTGCCACAGAGCAGATCAGAGCAGTTCAGGAGCTTCAAGAGTTTTGACACCATTTGTTCTGATGATTCTGTTTTGTTTTGTTGGGATTTTTTTTGCAGTTGTTGCAATTTAAGGTACTCCCACAGCCCATTCTTAGCTCATGCCTAAACTGGAGAACCAGCCTCTGGCTAGAGACGCTGCCAGTGTCGCATTGCTAGCTGTGACACTACTATAAGAAGCAGAGAATAGAACAGATTTCTAAACTGAGATATCAAAACACTGAAATTTCAGCTTATCCTTGGAAAACATTGCCCAAGGGAACAATATAATGCTTCTGAAAGGAGAAAGTACTGAAACACATAAAGGATTCAGTGTCTGTCACGATGAGTTTGTTGTTGTTGTGAGAGGGGTCATGACATCCCAGTCCAAAATAGCCCACACTCGAGCCTGTAGAAAGCAGAACTGCTGTAATCACATCTTTTAAAGCAGTCAGCATTACACAATAATGCTGTCACAGGCAGACACTATCCTTCTCCCAAGAGGAAGTAATTAAAAAAAGAAAAAAACAACCCCATTACTGTATTTTTCTCTTCTCTTTGTTCTCTCTGCTCCTCTCCTGAAGCTTCTCACTCCTCTTGGCTTCTCAGAGCTTAATTACTTCCTATATCCCTCTGATCCTTGTCATCTAATCTCTTCCCTCTCTCTCTCTGAGAATCTTGTGTTTATTTCTCAGTCCCTCTGAGCCACTGGAGTAGCTCTGCGGACCACAAGAAAAAAGGAACAAGTGTGACACAGCATCTCCAGGTGGCTAAAGGGACAGTAAGATCAGGATACTAGGACAGTCCTCTTTATCTTAAAGTACCCCACCCAGGAGCATCAGTTACCTCGCATGAGGGTGAGCACTGTCCCCTTGTACACGCCACGGATCCCAGCCTCACGGTACAGCTGCTTTGCACAGTCCAAGGAGCCGCTGTATTTAGTTTCGCCTGTAGCTGCCTGGATCTGCAGGATTAAAGTGACTGTTTCTGACTAGTGAAGGTTTACTGAATGGTGAGCAAGCATTTGGCTAAGGGTTAGAAAGCCACATGCACGTTTCCAGAGAGGAAAGAGCACATCCTCATTCCACAGGCCTTCCTGCGTATGACGCTTCTGCGTCACCGCCTCAAGCAGCGCTCTCCCATTCAAGCTGAGGTATGTTTACCATTCCATGCAGTGGCTAGATTCTCCCTTAATTTTTCCCTAGTGGAAGTTTGAAAGTCAGTTTGGTAATTCTACACTTGCACTGAGAAAAAAGTACTCTTCAAACAGTGCAGTGAAACTCAGTTTGTATGTGTGTAAAAGGTTCTGTGATAGGACCATGTCTGTCAGAACTAACGTGTGACCCCTCATCACCACACTGACATTGTTCAGCGTAGTCAGAAACAAGCAAAGCTTCCCACCTCTGCTAAAGATGGGGTTTTCAGATTTCCATCTTTCAGCAATGCTTAAAACACCCTGAAGGAGGTGGTGTAGAGATAACAGTCACCCAAACGTTAGATAACTCACGTATTTTGAAATGCATTCCTTAGTTTACATGTTGGGAACCTGTCAATGTAACAGAAACTCTTTACACTAGGAAGAGTCTTACATCTAGTAGCTTTATGTTTTTTAAAAGAGAAGTTTTGTTTTGAAAAGTGGGACTTTTCCATACTCTGAAGTGGCTCAAGGCACCCACCAATGCCTCATGTAACTCCACACAGTTAGGAGGCTTGTGCTCTGTAAAATGGACAGAGCAATGAATGCTGTATGAGCTCACAACAAGCTCGTGTAATGCTTCTTTGCGACACTGTTGCATTAAATGACAGTTGTCTCAGTCCTGTCAAAACCCAGAACAGAGAAAACACACTAACTAAAGAAGATTCTGGCATGAAAAGACAAGACCTCTGGAGTTGAATTCCCATCACCACCATCCAATGCCTTACCTGTAAAAGGCACTTGATTCTCTCTCCTGGAGCCATGATTACTGTTGTGAACACTCCTGACAACATGCCAGCAGCAAACAGCTGAGGATATCTGCCCCGAGGAAAGAGAAGAGACCCTAACACAACACAGTACACAGGAAACAATGGGCAGAAAGACCCCTGTATCACCAGATCACACTGTTCCACACAAGGCTGGCAGTGGAACTAGAAATGCATCCCCTGCTTTTAACAGTGCAGAAGTGCCTCATCAATGCGTAATTAGAGCTAAACATTTAAGATCTCTAGGAGTCAAAGCCCTGGTTCCCACAGCAACCAGAATTCAGCTCTTCACATGCATTGTATTTGCTAATATTCCTTGCACCTGCATTTTGCCTACAGCATTCCCTGTTGGTTTTTATACTCAACAGTCCCTTCCTCCTCTGGTCTGGCACACTCTTCTCCGTGACCTCAGCTTCCTCACACATTCCTGCCTGTGCAGCTCTCAGTCCCTCACTCCTTCAGCCTCTGCCATCATCCCCCATGTTCTGCACCTGCTTTCAAGTGGCAAAGTCTCCATGAGAGAAATCCCTTTAACAGACTAAATTTCTTCACCACAAGCTTGTTTCTACATCCAACATCCTGCTACGTTCCCTTGAAAGATGACCCAGAATCTCCATTTAATTAAATTCCACACCTCCCACCTCTCTCCACTTGCCCAGGAGATGGCATTCTATTCAGCTTTTCCAATTTCCTTACTCTTAAATTCCTACTAAATCTTCCAGACCATTCAGACCTCCCCTGCCACTCACCTCCTGCTCAAACTAAGCTTTGAGTTTTCCTACTCACTTCAAGATTATTCATCCCCAGGAAAGACAGAACACACTCCTTCCTTCCAAAACTTCCCTTTAAAAAAAAAAAAAAAATCAACACAGGGAACCACAGTCATCCTGCCTGCTCTGGAGCCACAGCCATGGTGCTGAGAGTCTGACCTTTCTTTATGGGCCTCATGTCCCAGGCACACTGTATCTCACCGTGTAAAGTCTGCACCCAAGGTACAGCACAGTTGGGCACAATGACAGTTCTGCCATCTATTTGTTGTCTTTCATTCTTTCACTCCCACAGCTCTTCTAGGGAGATCTGTGTAAAGAAAAATACACTGCCCCACCCCGGCTTGCTCCTTAAAACTTCCCTTTCTGCTGGAAATTAGCCCACAGCCCATTTGCTTCCTTGTATTCTCCACTCCTTATTGTTCCACTCATCTACTCTTCAGCCTTGTCTGCAGGAGAAAACCACTGCTGCAAACCAGAGGTTGACAGCATCTCGATACTGCTTCTCTCTGAGCAGCCCAGGGTGTGCTCCCTGTCACAGCAGTGGCTGCTGCTGTGCAGCCAGGTGCACTCACACCACCTGGGCTGCCCCTGTGCAGGCAAGGCTCTGACAGAAACCACATCTCCCCACCCCACCACGCTTGGCTCAACACAATGGACTCCTGCTTTCCAACTGAGCTCCTACGTATTGCACAAATAATAGGATAAAATGTTGCTAAGCTACAGTTCTGTTCCTCTAGAGCTATAAATCACAACTTGGCAGAGAAGTTAAGGGACTACTTTGTGGGTGAGGGGCTTTCTTGATGTGTAAGTTAGCCTGTAGAAAGCCACACAAAGTTTTCTTAGCTTCCCATCTCTTTTCCAGGTTAGACATGCCCAAGAGGAGGGTGCTCATAAACACCTTTTTTCAGATGCTAATAATAAAACATTTCTATGGCTATTATTATATCCTAATGTAAGGACACAGTGAGAGTCACAACTAACAGGGAAAAGAGAAACAGGACTGTGAACACTGTCAAGTTTGCTTGACCATGCATGTCTCTCTCCTATAGCTTGTTAATAGTGGGACTGTTGGCAGGCAATTGTTACATAACTCTCACTGCATTCATCTAAACCAGAATTGCTCCTTAATGGCTCACTCTTGCGTAGCAAGGGAATTGCATGGCACCTGCCCACATGCCGTCTGTTTTTAGCCTGTGCCATCAGTCCCACGCTTCCAGAAGCATCAAAACACACACCAGTGTTTTATTTTTTTAGAACTATATTTATAACTAGGAGAAGAGACAAATTTACACCACAACCCCGATGTACCACAACCTCGCAGGCTGCGAGAGCCTTAGGGAGCCTTTCCCAACTGTCTGATTGAGTCAGAAACTCACGTCAAAACGTCATCAGGTTTTCTCTGCTGGAGTCTTTTTCCCAAGCCAAACCCAAAGAAGCACACAGCAAACATGGGTGTCACTCCGACAATAGGAGCTGCCATTCCTCTGTATAAGCCTCGGACTCCCTGTAAGAAACGTTATCACAAGAATTACTTGGCTTTGCATAGACTTTGCACACATTTTAACTTACTGAGAAGCGTTACCATACAGGATAGCATCAGTCAGACAGTCCAATTAAATCAGGGGACTAATGGGGTCTTTTGTTCATTTGCAATTGTATGTGTTCAGCTGAGGCTCAGGGCCTGTTGAGGGAAACTTTCCTGGAAAAGAGTGGCACCACTTACACCCTGCTGTTCCAACGCTGTTCAACCTGTACTTATCTCTCAGGATAAGTTAAAAGCCACCTAAGCAATAGTCCTAATAAATTATGTCAAAACTCATCTCTCAGGTACACATAAAAATGCACAAGTGTTTTATTAATAAAGCCATCAAAAGCAGCGATGTAAAATCCTGACACTGAGCCCGAGAACACTGAATCAAATTCATTCTTTAGGCAGAGGAAGAGCCAAAGAGACTAGACTGAACTACTTCACTCCCCACACAAACTCAATTTGGAACGAGTTCTAGAGGATTATTTTTCTCCCTCTCTTTCCTCAAGTTAAAACCTTTTCATCATAGAACTAACTCCACGTTCCTGATGTTTCCCTTCATGCAGATGGAAAATGCTAAAGCAGACCCCAGCAGAAGCCTTTATTTAATTGATCTTGCCTCTGAACTGAACTTTTTCTAATAAAAAGGAGAGTTATGTTTCCAGGTAAAGGCTAGATGCACAAATTAAATATCTGCTAGCCCATCCACCCCTTCCTCCCCCCTCAAATAAATCAGCGTATCCCAGTATGTGCCTGTACGCCAACTGACTCTGTAATGAAATTGTATCTGCCTGACAACGATCAGACACTCCTGCTCAACCTTCCCACAGGCAGAGTGAAACAAAAGGCCTTGGCAGAGAGGTTTAATGTGTTTCTTTGTAGAAACTGATGAGTATTGAGTGGGAGTAGAGAGGCAGCATTACTTTTGAACTTCACATCACAAGGCTATTATTATGGTTCGGCTCTGACGTCCTCGCTTCAGCAGGGGTGTTAAAAACCACAAGGGATTCAGAACTAGCAAAGCATTTCAGTGCTTTGTGGGAGAGACTGGGGAAGTGAGATTGCCTTTGGTCATATTAACAAACTGTTAATATCATAATGAAAGTCGTATTTCAGATATGAGGCATATCTTTCATTGAACAGCGAGTTACCTCACAGATCCAGCGGTTAGAAATCAGACTTCAAACTAGTAAAGAAAAGTTTGGCTTCACAGCCATTGTTTCCAAATGGTAAAGAGCTGCTGGGAAAACACAGGAAGCAGAAAAATGGATTCTATGTCACGTAGTCTTTGAACCAAGGCTGCATGTCTTTCTAAAAACAAACCTGAATGTAGTCCAACCATGCGATATGTCTGATTCAGGAGCGAAAACCACTGTCTGCCTTCTGAAGAAGATTAAATGGAACTACTATAATTGATCCTCTGTTCACCAAAAAAAAGAGTATCTATTCATTAATGCTTCTCTGCATTCCTGCAGATATAACACGTCATGGAAGAAAGGAAAATTTTCTCTTTGTATCAACAAATTCAGCGCCTATTTTCGGATTTCCACAGACAACTCCAGATACCAAAGGCAGCAAGACTCCACCAACTACTACAACACAGCCAGCAGACAACTGCCAACATTCACTCCAGTCTGTAACTTCAGATATTAGTATCACGCCACTTTGAACTAAAAGCATTTCTTATCAGAACAATGAGGCGCACACCTGGAGCACGTGGACACTAAGTATTCTCCAAGGTTTGCAGCCTGCTTAAAAGTTTTAATTAGAACCAATTCAACTGATAACCCAGGGGTCGTATAGTCTCTGGGAGACAACATTCCCAAGCAATTCCATTCCTGCAGCGTACGGGAACAACTGGTATTTCTGGCAGGCGGATGACAGGCTAACACAGTACCTCTCCAACAAGAGTCTTTCTGAAGCAGTCGAAGGTCCCAGAATAGAGCGGAGTCTGTCCAGGCTGCGGCTTAGGCTGGGTTTGCAGCCGGACCTAGTAAGACAGGATATGGAAACATTGGTTTAGTTTAAAAAAAAAAAAAAGAAAAAACCACCAAAAAACCCCAGGAAAATGTTGTTTTATTAAATATCACTATCGGAACTCGAGTCAGAGAGCAGCTCTATATGAGTATCACACTGTAAGCTTTGTGCCCAGACTTGGTAGAAAGATTAACCTCATTTTGGCCTTCTGCAGAAGGGATTGAGCTTTTAATTTGTTTAGTAGCTCGTGTGTTTAACTAATTAACTGCTGGGATGGCGTCGGGCTAACAACCCCACCTCAACACCTATGCGCTATGCCCAGCTCCCTGACACACGCTCCTTCGGGGCCCCGGATGACCCCCGGCCTCCCGGTGCCCCAGGGGTGCTCGGGCTCCCGCTGCGGCACGGGGGTGACCGGGACCGCCGGGAACACGGGCGGTTTTGTGTGGAGTTTTACGATGAACCGGCGGCTGACGGGACCCGGCGGACGCTGACAGGACTCGGGAGGCCGCCACGACAGCAGGGGGCGCCCCGCCACACGGAGGCCCACCAAGCACCGCCTCCCCGCGGGGCCTGCCGGGAAGTGTTGTCTTCCCGCGGCTCCCCCCACGCAGCCCGCCGTCCCGCCCAGGGGCTCTGCTGCTCCCCGCGCACTGCTCGCCGGGAAGTGTAGTTCTTCCTCCCTGCCCCGGACCGGACGGCACCGGGCCCCGGGCT
Source organism: Porphyrio hochstetteri (assembly GCA_020800305.1). Lineage (NCBI taxonomy): Eukaryota > Metazoa > Chordata > Aves > Gruiformes > Rallidae > Porphyrio > Porphyrio hochstetteri. The sequence continues at coordinate 8,336,295 of CM036916.1, read as the reverse complement.
TCTCTGCCGCCTCACCTTGATGGTGTCCAGCGGGTGTCCTACGAACACCAGGCAGACGCCCCCGAAGCCGCCAGCGAAGAAGTTCTTCACGGGGCTGATGGGCTGCGGCTGCTCCGCCATGGCGGCGGCGGGTGAAGAACGGGGCCGGGGCGCTGCGTCCCTACCGAGCCAGTGCCACCCCCTCCGCCCCGCGACCTTTACCCCAGTGCCGGGCCGCGCGGCACGCCGGGATACTGGGGGAGGTGAGCGCGGGGCAGGCCGGGAGAGTGGCGGCTCCCGCCCGCGGCGGCGCGGGGGCGGCGGCGGGCTCTTCCCCCGCCGCGGTGCCGGGTGCGGTCATTGAGCGCTGGCACGGGTTGGGGCCGGGCCGCCGGAGCCTCCTGAGAGCGCTGAGCCGGCACCTTGCGGCAGCCCCGCGCCGCTGGCCCGTGTTCCCCCTCCCGCCCCCGGCGGCTCCGTTGTCTCCCCTCCCCCTCGGCCCGACCCGGCCCGGCGGCGGCTGCGGCCCCGCCCGGCGGAAGTGACGCCACGCGGAGGCCGGTACTTCCGGCGCGCAGGCAGTGGCGGCCCGGCAGGAGGAGCTCAGAGCGCCGCTCCCTGCCTCCCCCGCCCGGCCGCGCTCCCCGGCGCCCGGTAAGTGTTGAGGGGGGGATTGGGCCGCGCTGCGGCGCGAAGGGAGGCGGCGGGAGTCCCCTGGCAGGGCGGCCTGTGCCGCGCCGCGGTGGCGGGGAGCAGGGGGCGCCCGTTGAGCGCCGCCACTGCCGCCTGCCGGGCCCCCGTCCGTTAGCGGGAGGCGGCCTGTCCGGTGCGGCAGGTCCCGGGGCGGAGCGAGCCCGGCGTGAGGGACGCGGTGCCGCTTCTCCCTAACTTCGGCTCAGTTTGGCGCTCAGCCCCGGCGCCGGTGCCGAGGTCGGGCTGCCCGGGAGGAGCAGGGGAGACCGTGAGCTCTCGGGGTGGGCTGCGCTGGGGCTCCCCGCTAGCCCCGCCGCCGTCAGGGCTCTTCCCCCACAGCTCCCGTCTCTCTCCCGGTTTCCCTGGGTTTTTTCCCTCCGAGCGAGCAGCCTTCGGGCCGTGCGGGACCAGCTCGGGGCTCGGTCTCACACGCGTTACGATAGAAATGGACCTGAGGGGACTTAAACGGACCGGGCTTCTCGCTGCCCGAGCCCGGAGTTACCGCGGAAGGAAGGCTCGTTTTGGGTACGCGAAAAATAACTTGTTAAAAGTGATGGTGGATTAGAAATGGCAGGAAAGAAGCGGGTTAGAGGAGTTGGGAAGGACGAGGCAGTTGTGATAGTCTGAACAAAGGCTGGGAAGTGGGAGGAGAGCATGCAGATTCACGGGGGATGTGTGATATGGCTGCAAGGAGGTCTCTGCAGAGTCATCTGTGGTGAAAAAGGGTGGGGGGTGTTGTTTCTAGTTTCTCACTCATGGGATGAAAAAACCCTATTGACAAACTCAGTGGAGAAGGGACCGGCAAGGTATGCAAGCTGCATGTGTGAAGAAGTGACTGAGGATGATCAGTGGATTACAGGGTTGAGTGACATGGACAAAGATGCGATTAACAGTGATAGCAAGCGTGGAGTTTGGGTTGTAGATGGCTGCAGAGAAAAGAGAGTCAGCCCATTTGGAGTTTGCATGGATAAGTAGCTTGGGAGGCAGACTTGAGTTAGACTTTCTTCATTTCAACATTATCAATAAAGAGGTGAGAGAAGACAAAGCCATCTTGAATGGCTGTGAAATATCAACAGAAAAAGTAGGAGTACCCTACAAAGCATTTACTAGAGAGCTACTACAGAAGCAGATAATAGTGTAGGGCAAGTGTGAGGTAGGATAATCTAATTTATTGTGTCTAACGGTGGTGAGATCAGAGAGAGTGAGTGATAGTGGCATATTTGAAGGCATTTTTCTTCAAGAGACCCTGTTAAGAACAGTGCTGCAGAGGGGGAGTCAGTAAGAGGGCATCTCTGTGGAAGCTGAAACGCAGCGGAGTGTAGGGGTGGGTGTATTTCTGAGCTCCTGCAAGGGAGGCTGGAGGAAGAGAGGGTATTAAATTGTGTCAGTGCTAGTGAAGATGAGGGAGTATCTTGGATGAGGTTGCTAAAGGGATGGCCTCATCCTCCCTTGAGTAGGAAAGCAATCTGAATATGGTTTAAAATTTTACAATGGGATTATAACTACTTTATCTAAATGCTGTTTAGTTTTTTGACCCTCTTTTGGGGGGGGGGGATTAACGTCTTCATTGTCTTGAAGAGTAGTGCTATTAAGAATTAGCTGTGTCTTGCCTTGGTTTGTATTCAGGGAGCTCATCATTGGGTCATAAGGATGTTAGGCTGAGCATTGGGTGAAGTGAGTGCTGTTCCTTGTTCCTTGCTTTGCTTTGTCCACAGAGCATGTGCCTTAGCCTGCCTCCCTGCACACCTGTGTGACAGCCAGTTCTGTGGGAAGTGAGCTCTTTCTGAGAATGTTGTGGCAGGAGTCACAGAAATCATCCAGTCTGCAGGCTGTTTTCTGCTTGAAACACCCCATTTGCCTGTACAAACAGTTCCCCTGGCTGTCCAAATAAGTGTGTTAGTGGCACAGAGAAACAGCTCTGTGCTCTGCTGAGCCTCCACCCCAGCGACTGATACGTAGCTGCTGAGGTACCAGGCAGGCCCATCGTTCTACTCAGATGCTTAAAAACATCTTGTTTGGATGGGACTCAGTGTGTGTTGACAGAGCAAATGAACCCAGCCTTTTGGGTTGGTTTTTTTCCTCTCTCCAGAGTGTGGGATGATGTGAGTGAGTTTGCGAAGTTTCCTGACTGGTGAAACGTGCTCAGGTTTTGTGGTGCTCTGAGGTCGGCTGAACAAAGCTGCTGCACACCAGGCTATTGATACCACTGTAGGAATGCTTGTAATGGTTTTAGAATCTAAAATAAGCTATTCTTTTAACATAAGGTTTAACAGGTAAAGATCCATTACTTCTTTTATGGAAGAGGTCAGTGTCGATACAGATTAAGCCCAGAACTGAACCATTAACTCTAAACAGGGTAGAGGAAGGGACAATATAGGTTTGTCATGTCTGTCAAATTAGGTCTCATGTCTGTCTCCTTCCCATATAGAGGGGCAGTGCCTCTGTTCCACTGAAGTTCTATAAAATATGTGTGCTACTTGTGTTGTGGATGGCTAAGAAATCAAGAGGCAGATGAAAGGAACGAAGACCAGAATTCAGGGGATAATATAATTAGCTCCTGGCCTTCATCCTGTCTCACTAGAGGTTTGTGTCTGCTGAAATCACTGCAGCCCCTCAAATTAATTGTACATCACATCTCTTCCTGGTTATTCCGTGCTGTCTGGTCAGGTTATTGGAAGTAGAAGACAACCAGCTTGAGGAAGAGTAATGAAGACTTATGGTTGAGATTTCCTGTGCTCTAAAGTCAGGATTCTCAAAGCTTGATTATGGTTTCCCCAGCAGCTACAAATTATGATACTGTGGGAATGTATTTTAGTAACAGAGCTAACAACGTAGTAATGCAAAATGCAAACATGTAAGAAACAAAATACATGCTGCTTGTGGGAAGTATAACTTTGATTTTATGTACATGTTTTTATATGTAAAACTTGCTGCAGCATTGTGTTTCAGTCTTTTGTGCTTAATATATTCTCTGTTGAAACAAAATTCTGTATTTAAATGGAAATTTGTGACTGAGATGATCCTAATTCAAGGTTGATACATGCTGTACTGCTGAGCTGCTTAGAACTCGAATTCATGCTGGTTTAGTTACACAAGCAGAAGGTCTGTAGTTCTGATAAGTAAAGTCAAATATGTGAATTTTCTAATACAAGTGAGAATCTGAAAAAAAAATTGACTGTTCTGATGCTTCATGAATAGCAGCTGTTGACACTTGAGCATCAATTTCTACATTGAGAAGGTAGTAAGTGCATATTATTAAGGTAATAAAATGAGATAATTTCTTTTATTCTTTCATATGTAAGGCCCAAGACACATCACATCCAGCAGAACCTACTTAAAGGGATTAACTGATTTCACCATTTCTTTTGAGGTTGTATTGAAGACTCTTACATTGGCTGTATACTAGAGATCTGTTTGTTTGTCTTATTTTTCCAAAGTCCCACTTTAAGGGCTGTGGTTCTGAAGCAATATGGACTTGTACAGGGTATCATGGGTTGTCTTTCTAACTACTGTGCTCATAGCTAAGGGTTCCTGGTGGTGAAACAGCTCTGTTGCTTTTCTTCAGGACTTCAGGCTGTTGGTAGAAACTTTAGGTTGTAAATCTAGTTGTACCTCTGAAGATCTGTAGTGAAGGTTATGGAGCCACTTTCCAAATGTCAAAAGTCTCGGGGCCTGTGCTGGGTGCTAGGGTGCAAGGTAAGAAGCCAGTCTCCAGGGCTTTAGACCTCGCCTGTAAGAGCAGGCTTGGCTTTACAGGAGTCACAGTGGATCCAAACTAGGGACCTGCAGAGCAGAATGTTCTTTTTGCCTTTGGGTCGGTCTGTGCCTGGCTGTTTGATCACCAGTGGGATGCTGACGTGGCCTCTCTTACCATTTCTTAGGCAACAGGAAAAAAAAAATGTGTTTTTCCCCCTGTAGGAGACACAGCTCAGATGAAATCAAAAGAACGATAAAGTCTGGAGGAGAACAAGAAGCTGCAACTGCTTTCCTGGTCTGCAGTTTGACAGGGCATTAAGATGTCTGTGGACATGAACAGCCAGGGCTCTGACAGTAATGAAGAGGATTATGACCCTAATTGCGAGGAGGAGGAAGAGGATGAGGATCCTGGGGATATTGAGGATTATTATGATGGGGTAGCTAACGATGTGGAGCAGCAGGGAGCAGATGCCTTTGATCCAGAGGAATATCAGTTCACCTGCCTGACCTACAAGGAGTCGGAGAGCACCCTGAATGAACACATGGCCAGCTTGGCTGCCACATTAAAGGTGAGAAAAGGTTTCTGCACTAACACAGGTGTAAATTGAGGCTGTGATTGAAAAGGTAAATGCCAAGCACACAATTTGAACTAAAAGCTGTGGTGATATCTCTGTTACAGGGGTTTGGAGAAATGTTACTGAATTCCCCAGGTCAGAACTGAACCTTTAGGACTGTTGCATCCTAGTTCTGAGGCCTGAAGAATTGTCCTTACTGCATTGTGATTCTTACAATTTTATTCTTTTTGCAGAGCTGAGGTTTGTGACTAAAATTCCTGAGTTCTAATTCTGCCTAAGCACAATGCAAAGAGGCTATATAGAAAAGAAACAAACCAAATCCTAAATGGTGCAGATTGGTACATCTGTGTTTTAAGATAACTGACAGATAGGAAGACATGCTAAAATTCTGTAATTCTAACAAAAACACCTTTCTTTGTTGGTTCTGAGAGAATAATCATAGACTTTCAAAGAGATAGATGAGCTGTCATGCCAGGTATTAACCCTACTGTTGCAGTGACAGCAATTAAAGTACAATGAACTTGCCAGCTCTTGTAGTGACTAATTCATCACAAAAGAGTCACACTCCAAGTCAGCTCCATGGTATTATGCTCAATAAGACTTTTGTGAAGTTCTGTTTCTCTTTCTGCACTACAGTGATCAGTTGCACACTAGTAATAAGAGGAGGTTCCTCCTCTGCCTCACCAGTGTGCTCTGGGCCCAGTGCAGGTCAGAGGAATGCAGTTTCCTAAGCTCTGGCTGTTGATTTGAAATTACTTTGTAACGGGTTTTGCAGTGCTCATTCTCTTCAGCTCCTGAAAGCAGGACAGGTGACACCAGTGTATAAAAACCCGTGTTAGATAGGTTTTCATAGGATCATCAAGGTTGGAAAAGACCTCCAAGATCACCTAGTCCAACCATCCCCCTACCACCTATATTACTCACTAAACCATGTCCCTAAGTACCTCATCCAACCCTTCCTTAAACTCCCTGAGGGATGGTGACTCTACCACCTCCCTGGGCAACTTGTTCCAATGCCCAACCGCTCTTTCTGAGAAGAAATTTCTCCTAATTTCTAACCTGAACCTCCCCTGGCACAACTTGCAGCCATTCCCCCTTGTCCTAGGTTTTGATTCCTCTTCATTAAAAAAAAAAAAAAGGGATCTCTAGATCCTTTTTGTCCATCAGTGTCCTTGTAATCATAAAGCTTGAGGACTGTAAAGCCTATAAACAGTAGGCTCTAAAGTGCACCCATACTTTTTGCAGCATCTCTAGTTGATTTTGCTGTCTGTTGTGCTTGTTGCCAGCATTCACCACCTCAGAAAATGAAATTTTACTCTTTCTTGACTGTCAAACTTGTGTCTGTGATTTCCTCCAAACTGCTGCTCCCTACAGGCTGAGAGAAAAGGAGGCAAAAGAACAAGTGAGAATCGTTGGTCAGCACTTATGATCCAGCTGCCACTTGCTCTTAGTGATTAAGCAAAGATTTAGAATCATTTTTCTGCTCCTCACTGTTGGCTTTCAAATGGAGCACCCTTCAAAAGGGTGACCCCTACCATATTGTTCTTGAATTAAATTAACAAAGCAATACTTTATTTTTGCCTTTAAAATCAGGTTTCCAAAGTTAAAATAAATATTCCAAGGATTCTGAAGGTTTCATTGAGCAAGCACTGTGGTTGACCAGGTAATACCGACCTGCTTGGGGCACGAATCTGGCCCTAAACGTGACCCAAGGACGGAACATTTTCGTTTCCTTTTGTATCAAGAACGTGCCTGAGTATTTGCTCAAAAATTAACTGCTACACATTTTGGTTTGTGCATGACAGGATAAAAATAAATTTGGATGGAAACCTGAAAAACTGTGATCTTGTAAGCCGTGTTCTAAGTCTTCAGCTCTTGGAAGTGCCACAGTAACTCAATTTGCTAGCAACAGTAGTACAAGAATTGTACTTTTCTTGGAAATCTGTTGTGTATCTGCAGCATGTGCTTTTTGTTTCCTGGCATCCTTTCTACAATACTTGAGCCTCTCTTGTTTCTTCCTTCCCCTCTTTCCTCCCAAAAAAACTTGTCATTTTGTTAGTTTTTTCTGAGACAAAGTGGAGTGGAAAGAATTTGTGTTGAATTACAAGCACAGAGATGAAGGAAATTGAATAGAACATGTTGGGCTATTTGTTATCATTATTTTCCATTGACTTAATAGCTATGCATAAACAGGGACAGACTTTCTGAGAACTGTGTTAACTTCTTTCCTGTAACTTGCTTGAGCTCCAAAACTCTCTTTCTTTTGAAGAATACTTTTCATAACATGTTGGGTTTTTTGGACACTGGTGATTTGTTCTTTTGGAGCTAGTTCATTTTGATGATTTCAGCTCCTTCCCCATGTGACAGCTTGTGGTTACGTAGTGGTTTTCAGCGTTAGCTTGTATTTAAGGCAGAGTGATTGGCCCCTGACAGGGAAAAATGAAGGTAAATTAAAAACTGTCTTCAGGAGGTGCAGTGTTAAAGGCAAATCCTGACATGGTATCCGAGCAATTTGCTATCACAAGAAATGAATAGACTAATACAGTTCCCTAAAGCAAAGAAATACGAACTCAATAAATGGGCTTAAAGCCTTGTTTGAATGTTCTGCCACTGTATCTTGTCATTAGGTGATTCATTTTCTGAAGGTCACATTGGGAGGGGAGGTGTATTGAGCATAGTTTTTTCTTCTTTGTGGCATGGGTATTCAGAGTTCTGTGTCCTCATACTTGCAATCTGTATTCTTAATAGCTAATAACTATCTAAATGAATATTTTGTTTGCTCTGCTTGTTAACCTTTCATCTTTTAAAATATTTTTTCATATTTTTCATATTTTAAAAATATTTTTCATATTCTTATTTTTTAAAACTGTTTTACTCAGTTATTTCAGGCTGATTGTTGAACTCCTGTTTTCTTAAGTGTTGAGGTAAAGGGTGATCATCCTTGGAAACCCTCTTGACTCCCTTTTTCGTTCCTCATGAGTTACAGCTGACCTTGTTCTCCCAGACAACTGAAGGAACCTGGCATTGGCTGGCTAAATTCACATCAGGTGTCAGTGCCTTTCATGTGTTAAAAAATTTGAATATGACCTCAGAAGAGAGAGCCTCCTCAACAAAACACTTGTTTACCTACCTCAGGTACAGACAAAAATTGGTTAAAGTCTTAAGTCTGATTTAAGTATGAAACCCAGCGTGGAGATAGATGCATACTCATGTATCCCTTATTGTTAGAGGAAACTTGGACCTTGAATTCTCCTCATTTTTTATCACAGAGGAATTCTGTACAGAAACATGAGTAGAAACGAGGTAGCAGTCAATAGTACCCACTGTGCTGTGTGTCAGGTCTGCAGCTACAATAGTCATTATTCCAAAAGCTACTGAAGCTAGAGGGACTTGGTAAGCAGTGCTCTGAAACTTCCTTCTCAGCTTGGTTTTAATAAGAACTGTGAGCAGATCCTTGCTTTCCAGGAAAAAGATGAACTATTTGCTCCTTGGTTAGTGCTGTTAATCTGGTGGTCTGTTTGTGGAGGGCTCAATTAATACCCTGACTAAAATTAGGACGGGGGCTCTCTGAAACATGCCAGAATATCAAATGAATGTTACTCTAAACTCAGATTCTCTGACCCAAAAGGGCTGTGATTTGAAGCAGATCACCTTTAATTCCTCAAAAGGTCACTTGGCCAACAGTCAACACTTGATAAGGACACTTGGTAAGAATACTCTTGAAACCAGGATGGCATCTATCACCTGCAGGCCAGCAAAGGAATTTACAACAGTTCTTTTTAAAAAAAAAAAAAAAAAAATCATAAAATCTGATATCTCTAAAAAGTAATGAATTAAAATTGTCTCACAATAAGTTTGTTTTCAAGGTAACTGTGAAATCGTCACCGGAGGATCCTGGCAGGAGCAGTACATGCACACAAACCATGTGATACTTAACAGTTATACAAACAAAGTTGACCTTGTTGCTGGGGAGCAATTAAGTGTGTGATGATGTCATATTATTTTTGTTAGTGAATGATGCTTCCTGGCTTTGCTGAGGGTCTCTCTACAAGTCTGGAATATCTGCTGATGTTCCAGATAACTGGCAGTAGTTTCTCTGTTTCCGTGATGAGATGGATCTTTCTAGTTTTTACCAAATTCTTTAAACTGGTGATCTTTACCACCAGGTAAAACAGTTGTAATTACAGGATATGAAAAAAAAAAAACCCCAAACCAAAGTCCCATGTCTTGAGATCTTTTTAGAAGCTGATCATTAGTCAGGAGGAAGCTAAGGTAGTTCTGTGCACACACGGAAAGACAGTTGTATTGTTTTACAGGCAGTTGATAGTGGTGTTGTCTTTCCACTAAAACCAAAGGAATTCTAAAACTGAAGAACTTTTTCTTCTGCTCCTTCTCAGTTTGCTGGTGTGAGTAATCTGCTAATATTTACCAGACAGCAAAAAGCTTGCTTCCCTTGCTCCTTGAATTAACAGCTTGCAACATGTTGGTTTAGCCCTGTGGAGAGTAAAATTTGGTAGATGCAGTAGTTATTTGGTGTTGTGACTTAGTACTCAATCTATTCATCCAGAGATAAACCAGTCTTTCATGTATTCTTGCTGACCTTATTGATGTCACTTCTTCAATGCAACTAAATTAGCATTTGCTCATAAAAACTCAGCCTGCTGAAACTGTTCCACACGCTCAGGTTGCACTGATGCAGAGCAGGCAGTTTGTAGAGCTGCTTGGTGAATGCTGGCAGTGGTCCCTTTCACATACCATCTTGAGCAGATCCAGAGTCGTGTGCATGGAGATGGGGAGGAAGCCTGTGTGAGCAGCGCTGCCTGAAGAAGCTGGGCTCACAGAAGTTCAGTGCAGTCTCATAAAGTCTGTGTGGAGCCAGGTGTGAAGGTACCAGCGTGCATCCCTCCCTGTATCACCAGGGTGTGCGAGGGGATGCTGCTCTGAACAAACATGCAGCATTGAAGGCTCATCCTTTTTGATGCAGCAACAACTTCATGAAACTTGCATGCAACAAAATGGCAGTCATCAAAGACTAGCTGTAGGTATATGTCTCAAGTACAGGGGAGGTATTAAAGCCCCCTGAAACATTAAAATGCACATACATGTGAACAAGAGTTTGGAAAATTTGTGTTCAGTGTGGGTGTCCTTAAGAGCCAACATTGGTAAATATTAGTAAGCAGTTAGTAAATATTTAAATATCACTTATTATAAATGGCAGACCCTGATAGGCAAATTTGACTCCTCCACAGAACCTCTGTGGTGCTGTTTCACAATGATAACGTGCTGGTTTGAGGTACCTGTAAACACTAGATTAGTCAGGACATGCAGGTTTATATCTGTACCGTTTTCTGTGTTTAAATATCAAGCCAACATTATGCAGGGGATCCAACCTGAAGCTGTAACCCTCAGGAGCACATGTTTGAGATGTATCTTTGTCCTTTAGCTGCTTTTTGTTCCCAAACAAAGACCCTGGATCAGTTCCGCTGTGCGAGAGCTGCCTGTGTTTTAGTAGGGCCTTAAACACCAAGAGAGCATGAAAACGTTCGTAACTGTCTTAAGTGTGTGTTTTATTTTCAATCCTAAAGGTTGGTTTGTTGTTGGGTTTTGGGGGTGATTTTTTTAAGCATAACAAGTTTTTGTAGACTTCTGGTCCGTAAGATAAGAGAGCTGGCTGGAGAGCCCATGCCTTGTGACGTGAAGTCATTTGAGGAGAGAAATCGGTTTTGTTCCTTATGGCCTAGGACTGCAGAAATTCTCAGCTTGGTTGGAAAAATGAGCCACAAATGTGGAGGGTGATTATAGCCCACACATTTCTTTGTGATTCACTCCTTAAGTGTATCTTACAGCCAATGTGACTCTGCAGTGAGCAAAATAAAAAAAAAAGAGAAATCTGTTCACAGCTGTTGATGAGTATGATCTTGGTGGGAGGTAGAGGCAAGACACAAGTCATTGAAAATGCCAAAACGATCTTTCAGTGACTGCCATGTTGGAAGCTTAGAGCTGGACAGCACAAGCACAGGAATGGTGTGAAGCAGCCAAATTTGTGTGCTGTGCCTGTTAAGGATGGTGCAGCAGAAATGAGCTACGTTGCGTGCTTTTCAAAGCAGATGTTCCTCATCGTCATCTTTTTTATCACAAAAGAAAAAACCATGCCCTTAGGAGCTGGGATTGTCGAGTACAGGGTGATGCTGTTTGGGGCTGAACAGGGATTACTCATTGCAAAGGTGCCTAAGCCCCGTGCTCTGCCTGTGCCTGCTGCTGTGGTGGTGTGCACGCACCAGTGCTTTCCAGTTTGGGTCGGCTGCCCTATGTCCAGAGCCACTGGTCACAATGATGTAAATTCAGTTTATTACCTGCCCTTTGCTTCTTCCCTGTACATCCTCTGCATCCTCCTTTATGTCAGCCACCAAGACTTGTTTACGTCTGTGTTTTGCTGGGAAATCTCTGGGGCAGGGGCTGAGCCCAGTGCAGCAGTGGGGAACGTTGCTGGGGGGTTTGGCAGCGTGCACTGGGTGCTGATGCTCAGATGCTACATTACAGTGGAAAGAATACTTCCAGTGAGTACAGCTGTGGAGTCTAGTGTCAATCGTCTCTCCATGTGCTGTCTTACAGCTTTCTTGCTGCATTTCTTTTGCTCTACATCTTTCAAAGAAGAAGTCTCATAGCTATTTTGTAATAATGCCTTCTGGCATGCCATCTTGCTTAAGTCTTTCTCTTTTTTTTTTTTTGCCTCTCTTTAATTTATTTCCGAATCTCCTCAGGAAGAATAGCCTAACAGCTTGAGAAATGCGTATGCTGAGATTTCCTAGCTGAGTCCTACTGATCCTGCTTGTTGGCAGCTGCAGCTGAAATTGTTGCTGTCCTGTGTAGGAGAAGTGGATGGATTAAAGCAATGTGTAAGTGCAGAGAGGGAGTTTGAATTTAACCCGAGATCCCCTTTCTTCAGTAGGTGGCCAACTAGGTTGTGCACCAACAGCTCCACAAACTGTGTGTTTAACTCTGGCAGTATTTGTCATTCCAAAATTGCAATCTGCCTCCAAAATGCTCTTCTCATCTTGTGGACTGTCACTGTGTCTCTGCATGCCAGGGGCTGAGCGATGGGGTACAGATTAAAAGCCTGTGATGAAGCAGAGCTTGCATAGAGCTGTTTGTCAAGACCTTTCTGTGGTATCAGGATTGCATTTCTTTCCCTGGTAATCAGAAGAGGGGCTGAAACGTCAGACAAATTGTAAGCAATCCTGTGAGTGAAACCTAAAGATGGAGGGATTTTACCACTTTCTTTAAGCTTGACTGAACCCAGGAAAAAACAGCGTTTCTGATTTTGTTGTAACTTTGTCTTTTATCTTCTGAGTGAAATTAATTTGAGTTCGGTTTTGAAAACAGCCTTCTAATGCTCAGAAACCCGTAACGGAGATGGAGGACTTTGCTACAAGGCTTTGAAGACTTGGGGTGTTTATGGCAGGTGATGTTAATCACAGCCTGACACCCTGCAACCTCATGGTTTTCTACCAGGATTGCATTTTGGCATCTGCTTACAAAAGGGGGAAATGTAGTCCAAAAAAAGTTCTTCATCACCTTTTTATTTCTTAATTCCTAGTGTTTCTGTAGTTTTCTGAGAAATCCTCCAGTGAAACCAAGATAGCCATTTAGTTTCTCCAGTGGGACATGGAGGGAATCAGATCTACTTTCCACAAGAGAATGAATATAAAATTGTATTTTTTCCATTTGTGGGCCCCTTTCTCACCTCAGTGTCTATAAGTAAAGATGTCAGAAGGGGCTTTTTTCTTCAGCAAAATTATTCAATACAAAGTATGGTTGTTGCAAAGAATTGAAGCTTTTAGCTGTTTTGATGCAACACACTATCTTTCCAAATTCATCCTTTCCTTGTAGAACTAATAAAAACTATTTGTAGCTTGAAAGAAATGCTTCTCAAGATTAATCCTATTTGCTTAAATCTACTGGTATAAAACCCCCTTTGATTAAGGGAAACGAGATGGAAGACATTTCCTTTTACCAGGTTTGTGTTCATCTTGGCCAGACATTTCAGTGCAACCCTGATCTAACATGAATTGTCATCTTGGTGCAGAGCCACAGAATGTCAGCTCCAAACAGATCATCATATCTCCAACTTGTTCTGAATTGGATCTCTTGGTTCTTGTTTTAAACTCCTGATACTGTATCTCTGCAAAAGTGAGGATTAAAGCACACCCCCAAAAAAATAGGCCATCCCTTGGAGAAAAGTGAAATGAACTCATGAGATATGCATGCAACATAAATATGCATGAGCAATTTCTGTAAAATATAAGCTCTACAAAAGACGATGGTTTTTTAGCTTTTAGGAAATATTTCAGGCTGAATTAGCAGCTGTCAAAGTGACATGGTTTTCTGCTGTAGAGAGATGAAACTTCAGCTCTTCAAATAACGTAGTTTATCTAGGGGAGTGAGTTGATAGTTGTCTCAGTTCTCCAAACCCAGCAAGGTACCTGCAGAGCTTCTGTGCAAATTCTTTTGATACTGTCTTGTCCTAGACTCTGGTACTTCAGAAGTGTGAGTAAAGAACCCAGGAGATAATATTTTTAATATAATTTTATTATTATTTCTATGCTTTCTTCCAGGCAGTGAAAAGGTGTGTGTTTAATGTGATGACATTGCTGCTTTGTTCTTCTTTCAGAATCTCTTTAGTCCAGCTCTGTGTAAATTTTTCAGCCTTTTTTTTTTTTTTGCACAACTCCTGTAGAGTGTTTCTCTTATGCAGAGCAGCTTCCTCTTGGCACCCTTCCTGTGTGCACGGATGCTGTGCTGCTTTTCCAGTGCAGTCATAAACACGAGTGCTTGGTGCCCATTTCTGGCAATCAGCAGCCTTCTGGCACTGGGAACCCAGAGTTAAGATGACAGAGGTTTGGAAGAAGCTTCTGAGGTGACTAAGTTCCTGTTTTAAGGTGAAACTAGAAATGGCAGATCAGATTAGATCCTCCCCTCTCTTCAGCTTTTCTGCCCCATTGTGAAGCAAGCAGCATGGTCTTCAGTAGGACATTTTCCAGGTTCAGATTTGGACTGAGCTGATCTTTGGTCTGATAGTGAGAAAACAGGGAAATGAGAATGAGGGAAAGAGAAAAACTTTTTAGCATGACTTGCTTTCAGCTTTTATCTTCTGAACTTCTAGGGAAGTCAAGTTACATAGAAGTGCTGGCACAGTTTATCAGTTGCAGACAAAAACTGAAATGTGCAGCATCTAGAATATGTGTTCCCTTCTGCACTGTGGTCTGTAGAAGTGTTTTACAGGAATAATCTGCTGCCAACAAGACACTGAGTGGGCTACCTCACTGTCTTTTTTGGGTCTTTGTATTCTGAAACAAGAATAGGAGAGTGTAAAGGAAGCTGGCTCTTTATCAAAGGCATCTTTCTTTATTTGGTTTATGTCTGAGGCAAAACACTGTTGTACTTGGATAACCTGGGATTCTTGTGGCACCCAGTGACTGATTTGGGACTGAATCAAAGCTCTTTCTGAAACCCTTTACAAGTTTGAGATCTTTCATTGTGTGAAACTTCTGACTGTCCAGAAAGTTCCGCATTGGATGTCATGCCTGAACAGCAACCAAGGCTTATTTCCTAAGCTGTGAGGCTGCAGTGGGTGTCTAGGGAGGGGACATCCATGTCTTCTACCTGGATGGTTCAGCCATTGGTATTAGCTTCTGTACTTCTTACTGTAAGGTAAAGAATTACATACATATGGAACAAACTTCTGATTGCAGTGGTATTTTCCTCTGCTCAGCGTGTTTTGGCTCCTGCTTACAAAGAAATACCTCACTTATTCTGGGATGTTACTGTGGAAGAACTGGCTGACTTTGTACAATCGTTCAGTCGTTGTGAATGTGCAATCATTGAAGAGGCTGGGGAGTGCTGCTGATCAATAGAAGCAAGCTTTTGTTAAACACTTGGTTTTCTTTTCATGCTTATTTTCTTGAATCTCTCTGGTAAGGTTGGCCCTGATGGTATTCACATTTGCCTTCTGAATTACCAGCCTTGCTGTTGGTGAGGAGGGTGTTGATTATCATATGGTGAGACTCCACTCAACAGGTATGGCCTTAGCCTCATCACTTATCTGCTCCTCTCCCATCCCTCCTTCCTACAGTTAGAATGTTATAAATCTTTAACATGTAAGAACTAGTGTTTCGTGCCAAGCAGACTGTGGGTACGTTGCTGCAGTTGGCTGAATCTGGGACTCCTTGTTTGCAAGGTTGCTTGTGCTCCAAGCTGGTAGTATCAAATATTTTTCTGCTTCAGGGATTTTTATGAAAGTGGACTCATGTCATGAACCTGGCTTTATGAATTGAAAACATTTTATTCTTGTGTGCTTTTATGATAAAAGTAATGAAATTATCACTGCAGCTGGTCCAGCCTGTGCTCACAGTTGGAGCAAAATAGGAATGGTCACGGAAGCTTAATTTGGCATCTTTCTGGAGCATTAATTCCAGATGTTGCCTGACAATTTGACTCAAAAACATTGGATTCTGTTAGGGAAGTTTGCTAGATGTCAGAAATGTGTAAGCAGGTATTTGTATTTCTCTCTACATTCTCACTCCTGAATGTGCTTGGTTCCTCCTCTGGGAACAAGTGAGTTCATGGAGTCATGATTCTGCAACAGATTCTACACCTCAGGCCCTGAAAATCGAACAGAAAAATACTCATTTTCATACGCTAGACATGAACTTCCCATTTAAGTCTGGTGGCTTGGTTGGGTTGGTTTTTTTTCACTAGGATGGTGATTCTTTCTTACTGCTGCTGAGAAATAATTTCATCGCTGCCAGAGAACATTAGCGTGTGGTTTGCATTTGCAGGAAACCACATTCACTCCTGATGCTTGTTTGTTTTACAGAGGTGAAATGCAGGTGTCTTCCTTGTACCAGCAAGTCAAAGGTGTCTGTCTGGGTCTGCCAGGCTGGGGGCTTAATATAACAACCCACATGAGGCTCACAGCAGCACTTCACCCTTACAAACTGGAGCAGACTGTGTGTGCTGTCAGCAGCAGCCCTGTGTGCCACGCTCCATCTAATCACAGGCTTCTGTGCTGGGAGGGAGGGCAGCACCGCCCGGGCAGCCTTTGTTTTCCGAGGCTCACGTCACTGGTGAAGTTGAGGAACGTGACATAAACCAGATCTTGCACAGCATGAGCGAATGTGCAGTTCTTCTAGAAAGAAAAAGGATTATTTGAAGGTTGAAAATGACTCTTTTATTATTGGGATTTCTTAGTGGCCAGCAAAGTGAGCAGATGGGAAAGTAGAGGTGGATGGGAGCTGTTTAAAACCCCCCAGCTGCAGAGTGTGTTGGTGCTGTGCTGGTTTAACTCCCTGAACCAACTGTCTGGTGCTGACAAATGCCAGTGCAGTATCGAGTGGCAGTAATAGGCCAGTTGTGTTGTGGAGCTGCACCTCTTCAGGGAGGTTTAGAAGAGTGATGAATATGCTGCCCGTGTGTGTGCAGGGCCTGTCTGATTTGTGGAAGGAGTGGCTCTAGGTTGTTTTTCCTTCCAGGGTTGTGTTGGGGTTGCTGTGTATCTCTATCAGCAGTACATTGGATCCTGTTACTCACCTGTAGCAGGATTCAGGAAGGCTGACAGCTTTTCAGCTGATGATTGGGACTGACAGCACCTTCAGGGGAGGGGGGGGGAATAAGGAGCACTTCCTGCAGCTGGGACAGAACCAGTTGTGTTCTCTTAGGAGAGGGACATGCTGTGGATAGCTTGTCTTGGGTGTGGGAGGTAGAGCCCTTTAGGGCCAGAGGGTGTTTGAATGCAGAATATGTATCCCAGGCTTGCCCAGGTCCTTCTTAGCGCCCAGAGAAGCAAGGAGGCAGGGGTAGTGAACCTTCTCAATCCACCTGGAAGAAGTGTCTTGTTTGCAGGAGACCTGCTTTGTTTGAACTGCCTGAGCCTGATAAAGGCGTGCAGGGGTCAAGAGGCAGGTTGAAGGTCCAGCAGCTGAGCAGATACCTGTCTCTTGGTGGGTGCAAGCCTTTTTGGCTAGCAGACCAGTTTGCTTTCTGAAATAAGCTAACACACAGAAGCAAAGGGTAACTTGCCATGTTACAAGAATATAAGCAAACTTTACATGTGTTGCGGTATTCTGGAGGATGCTCAGGCTAGCATAGATCTGCTAATGCTTGCCAGGAGTCTACATAACGTAAGCAGATCTGCATGGAAGTAGTCACTGTCACAGTAGCTTTCCGTTTTCCTATTTCAGCTCAGCGTGTAACTTTCTTCTCTGCAGTGAAGGCTTTGTAAAATGTTTTGAATTTTTTTTCCCCTCCCTTACCCTTTGCTGTCACAATGTGCCTGCATTTGCTGCTTGTTCCTGCCTCTCCAGCTCATTAATCTGTATCTCTCTCTCTGCCCTGTGGTGCTACTTTGCACCCTTAGCAAGGACCCTGATCCCAGCCTCTGAGTCATCCAGGCCTCTCCAGTGCTGACCACAATCAGGACTGGATGTGGGGCTTCCATGAACAGTTAAGCCAGTCAGTGAAACCTTGATTCCTTCTTTGTGCTGTTGTGCCCAAGTGTGTGAGCTAGAACAAATCACAGATGTACCTAAACTAACCCTACATTGCAGATAAACTCCCAGACATAATGTTCCCAACTAGTGTAACGGGAATTGAATCTCACAAGGATATTGTACTGAGCTTGTAAGATTTATTTATTAGTCTTAGAAGATTGTCATAGTCCTAAGAGGTATGGCCTCAAAATATGCTTAACTTGACTTTTTTTAAAATTATTTTTATTTTCCACCTAGGTATCACATGCTGTTGCAAAGCTAATATTAGTTAGTTTCCACTGGCAAATCTCAGAGATTTTGGAAAGGTAAGTGTAAATGTTCTTATCTCTTCTGTGCTCAGTGCTTTTCCCCCTTGTTTTGCAGGAATGCTCAGGGTGATCCATAGGTATCTTTCTGACAAGTGTCTTTGAATCTGAAATCAGGCCACACTGCCCATTCCAGGGAGCAGAACTAAACCACTGTTTTGTTGAAGCTACGTTGCTTGTAAGAAATATGTAAACAGAGAGAGGGTAGTGGTGGTGAATGTCTTTCAGTCTGAAGAACTATTGCCATGCTGGGAATCCTGTAGATGCATTTTAGCTTAAACTTGGAGGTAACAGATTGAGAGTGCTGCATCTATATTTATTTATTTTAACAAATATAAAAATAACATATGTTCTGTTTTGAGCATATGAGCCCTAAATCACAGGGGAGCACTGAACCTGTGCTGATGGATTCTTGGGTAGTACTCTCACATTGAAGTTTTGGCTCCTTCTGAACACAAGTGATTTTTATTTTTTTTCCCCCCAAGCTGACAAGCATTTGGAGAGCAGAAGTGAGAAGTGCAACCCCTTTCTTGCTTGGTCAGTGTCACTGTAACAAAGTCCTCCAGCTGATTTCAGAAGGAGGGTTCGGACTCTGCCCAAACATATACGGGAAGCATGTCCTGAGGCACTGCTGTCTGGCACCCCCTCCAGAAAATACTGGCTCAGAACTGAACATTGTCTGAAAATAGAGAGCCTATCAGTCTGACTCACTCTGTCATGCCATTTTTGGCCCTGTAGCCAGCAAACTTCATCCAGAGAACATATGAGAAATGCATGTCATGTATGTATGGATATTGGTGTGGCATCTTTGGTAACCGGCTTGTATGTTAGCATGCATCCTCTGAAAGCTTTTTTCCAGGGAATGTGGAGGGTGAGATTCCTGCATGGCAGCTCAGGGGAATTCTGCTGGTTAACAAGATTTAAGCAGGAGGAACTTTAGTGAAGAGTTTAACTTCTAAACCTATGACTTTGCAAGTTGTTCTCCAGTTGATCTGGTCCTCAGACTCATTTTTCAAGTGAAAGCTTTCTGATACAACTAAAAAGTGCTATCAGGGAGGGAGGATTTACAGCACAGTCACAGCAGTGATGCTGCTATTTCTGAATTTACTGAGACATAAGCACTGCTCTGCAGTGGAAATCACAAACAGCAAAACACGTTCAATCCTAAAGCTGCTGATAGACAGCTTCCTATGCCTAAGAGGTGATAATCTGTCATAAAGTAAATACTTAACTAGATAACAGGCTGGAGTCAGAGTAAGACCTGACCAGGATAGCTTGATTTTACAAAGGAATAAGAGACAGGAGCCTTGCTGGAGTGTGTTATAATGGGCAGTGCCTTAGGACTGATCTAGGAGATTGGATAGAAAAATCTTGGCTTCAGAAATATTTCTTCGGGGGGAGAGAGAGAATTGTAGAAAAATATTCATCAATGAATGTGAGAGAAATGTTAATCTGTTACTGGGAGAAGTATTGTTCCTGTTTCTGATTTTGAAGAATCTCATAAAGTTTCATTGATGAGAGTTCAGCTCGTTAATTGGAGGAGCCTCATACAGGACACACTTCTGCTCTCCTTGTTGAAACCTACCCTACCATTTGCACAGAGCTCATTATTCAGGTGAGAGGGATTGATTCAACAAAGCAAAATGTATTCAGAAATTGATTTGATCATTCTTCACTTGCCTTTTCAGACACAAGTCAAATGCTGCCCAATTGCTAGTAGAAGCACGAGTTCAGCCCACCTCATCCAAACATGTAAGTATGCTAACTATTTTGGTCTGTTCCCTTGGCAGACACCTCTGACCCACCTCATCAGAGGATTGCATTACTAATGGCATACTCTGTCCTGTATTAACCCTTGCATATTCAGTTCCAACACCCCAACTCCATGCTGGGCTTACTTTTTAAATGAGAATGCATTCAAGAGATGTCTTAACATTTAAACAGCAGCCTTGCTATTGCCTTGCAGGTAGTATTCAAGAAAATTCAGCTCATTTTTGGGGGGCATGAGCAATGGTACATAGCAGAAGGAGCAGAGTGCATGGGCTTGGCTGCTTCTTCCAATCCTGCTGTCTCTGTAAAAGACACTCAAGGGAAGCTCTGGCTGCACAAAGTGAACAGACCTTGTCTGTGGTTGGAACAGAGCTTTATTTCCTTCTTTTTTTTTTTTCTTTTCCCCCTGAGATGGCTGTGTGCTGTACTGCTCTGCTCAGGGATGCTTAAGCCAAATCTCCCAGTGGCATTGCTGCTGAGCCAGTCAGTAGTGATATTTGAACCACCAGCCTGTGTTTTGCAGCCAGCCCTACACAGGTCTTTAGATACCTTCTCCCTCGCCCCCTTAAATAGAATCTTGTTGCATGTTTACAGGTTTCATTCACAGTGGGTGTCTTGGTACAATCCGCAGTTACCCAGGAACACGTTTCCATGTGTCAGATTTTGAGTGATAAAGTATTATATCTGAGAAACACTCTTTGGTTTGGGGGGGAGGGGAGATTTTAAAAGCCTGATTTGGCATCTGAGCTGACTTGTAACTAGCAGAGAGTGAAAATGCTAAAACAGCTGACTGGAGTGAGTTTCATGGACTCAAAATAAATTATCGGCCTGGAGTCCAGGGAAAAATAAAATCTTCGTTATCTGACATCCCTGCAAATTAGTCTGTGCATTTTGAGACTTGTCTGAACCTCCTATCAGTTGTCACTCACCTGCTGCCTGCTGCAGTGGTGATTGCAAGTTGGAAAGAAAGATACTATGGTTCAAAGGTCAGTTGAAGTCTTGACAGACGTGGTTTGGTAGGCAAATCATTGCAGTGGTTTTCTAGGGCAAGTTGCTCTGTGCTTCGGCTCCAGATGCAGGATGATGATATTTTGGGGGGAGGTGGTTATACTGTGGAGTAACCCACCCTATCAGGAGATGGCATAGTGGGGAGCTCAGAGGGACAGCTTGCAGAGGTTTGAGGCAACGCGCTCGCTGTGCCAGTGGAGCAGTTGATGTAGACAGGCAGCACAGTTGCGGACTTAGTGACTCTTGGTCTGGTCCATAAGTGAGGCTGCTTGGAACAAAGTTGCTTTATTGCCTTGTGCATGTGGTCATGCTGTAGAACAAGCTCTGCTGGTCATGTGGCTGTGGAGTGTGCTGCTGCTGCTCCTCCTTGCTCCTGGCATGCAGAGCAGGGCATGGAAGCTGGCAGCTGTCTTGCACAGGCTTCTCGGAGCAGCAAAGGTTTAAGCGTATGAAGTGATTGTATGACTGCTCAGAAAAAAGGGAAATAGAAACATAAAAGCAAGGCTCTACAAAGCTGTTAGTAGTTTGGTGTGCTAGACCTGCTTCTCCAGGTCCTGAGGGTGAGCTGAGATGTGTTAGAGGCTAGATCTGTTGTCTGGGGATTAGTTCTGCGCTACCCAAGGGGAGATGCAGACTGCTTCCCAGTGGTTTGGTGAAGCAATAGCAGAATTATGCCTGACTTGAAACAAACCCTCTAATCCTTTTCAGTTGAAGGGATGATGCCTGCTTTGCAAAATACTGCATAGGCAGAAGATAAGAGGTCTGAGATGTGGTGGTCTGTGAACACCTCCTCCCCTCTGTATAAGCACTGCACCTTCAGTTGCCCCCCTCTTACCCAAAATCACTGTCCAGTAAATGGCACCATGAAACCTGCTTCCAGCTACAGCTGCTCTCCAGGGCCTGTGGAACAGTGATGGAATCTGACCCAGCTAAGAAAGCATATCAGAACATTCAGGGAAGGACTGACACAGTGATGTATTCCCTCATTTTTCAAACAAAGCAAGAGTAAAAACCAGGAAAAAAAAGGTGAGCTCTGGGTAGCACTGGATTAGAGGCAGGGGCTGTTCGGTGACTGTCCATCTGTTGAGCTCCCTGACATTGAAGAGGTTCATGAGACTGAGGCAGTGCAGCACCCCAACCCACCAGCTTTTTCTGGCCTGGTGCTCACCTGAGGCCATTGTTGAGATGCAGGTGATTCTGGAAGAGGTGAGAATACTCTGGGAGAGCTGGGATGCTTTCACTGTAACGCTGACCTGTCTCTCTCCCAGGCAATGGTACATTCCTCCCATCACTGCGCGGTGTGCATGCAGTTTGTCCGGAAGGAGAACTTGCTCTCTCTGGCTTGTCAGCACCAGTTCTGCCGCAGCTGCTGGGAGCAGCATTGTACAGTGCTCGTCAAGGATGGTGTCGGAGTTGGTGAGTTCAGGGCGGGTGTGGTACTGGCTCTGTATTTGTCACGGGGGCTGTTCTGATGGTGGTGACAGGCTGAACTGCTCTAAAGCATCTCAGTAATGAGAAAACAGAGCGTGGAATGAGTGTCTGTGACAAACTGAACTCGAACTAAAAGTCTTACCTGAATCCCTGGTTAGTGCTGGCATGCTACCAGGAGAGTGCTAATCCTGCCTAATAAAACATGCCAACCCATAGACCCACTTCCTGCTTTTCTCCCCCTGTGATCTCAAGAGCACGACTGTAGCAAGTCAGAAACTGCAAATCTGCTGCATTTTGAGGGTACATCTCGTGGGGTATTGTTGGGGTGCCCCTGGAGTGCTTGTGGATGCAAACATCTGTTCCCTTTATATTGGGTAGAAGCCAGTAGTTGCCAAGAGTTGCTTTGGGCTTTTCCTAGCCTGTCTTTCACGCTGGTGTGACAGTAACATGTGAGTTTCTACTTTCAAGTATCTGACCCTGTGAATACAGGTTGAAGCACTTGTTGGTTCTGGATGCACATGTGCCCTGTCATCCTTCTGTGAAGACAGTTGGGCTTCAGCTTTTCAGCAGCCCTGATAGATCTGTTTCACAGTTGTGTCCCTCTTGCCACAACAACAGATGGCACCTAGGAAACTGTGTTGAACACTCTCTCTGTGCATTCGCTCCTCAGTACTGTGCTGAAGTGCTCCTTGCACCGTGCTAAAATGTTCCTTTCCCCTCTCAGGGGTCTCCTGCATGGCTCAGGACTGCCTGCTCCGCACACCAGAAGATTTTGTGTTTCCGTTGCTGCCTAGTGAAGAGCTGAAAGACAAATACAGGCGCTACCTCTTCAGGGACTATGTGGAGGTATTGGGGGTTTTTTTCAGTTTTAAAACACCCTGGGTCAGTTCACTGATGACTTGGCAGAAATTTTGTTTGAAGTGTCTTGCATCTTTGATTAGAACTGCAGTAACTGCAGCAAAATTGTCCCCAAGAAGCATGATGTGGCTGCTCCTGTAGGATAGCCTCACTGACAGAATGCTCTAGCAGGTTGCCAAAGTAAATTCTGCTGGAAGGTCACACAGTAACTCCTTGGCTGGTGTTTCAGAATTCTCAGAATGTTGCAGCTGAGAACTTCAGACTTCAGCCTGAGTTTTTAAAGTCCTTGCTCTTGCATGGATATTTTAGGTTCTGAAAAATAAGTCCTTCATCTTAATGCAGCCCAACTTAATTGGACTCAGTAACATTTTATGTGAGGGGTTTTTTAAAACTAAAGCAGCAATTGTTAAGGTTAAATGTGCATGAGTATTCTGGTAGCTGGGAACAAACTGGGAATGCTCAAGAAGCAACAAAGCAGTATGAAAGAGTGGTGTCTCCTCTCCTCAATTTGAGATGATCTGGGAGAGAACAACCCCCACAGGGCAGCAGCTGAATACGTTCTGGGGCATAAGGAGAGGGTGGGGAAAGAGCTCAAAATGAGTAAAATTTTTTTGTTCAGTGTCTTGGTGGGGCCTTGAGAAGCTGTAAACAACTAATGCTCCCTTTCCTAATGTGGAAGAGGTTTATCTGCTTGTTAGCCAAGACCTGGTGACAATTTTCACTCTTTTTCAACAAGAAATAACTGCTTTGTATGTTTTTTGAGGATGAGGTGGTTAAACTTGAGTAGATAATACTCTTCTGCACCCACTGCTGATCTTACCACCACGCTATGTTCACAGAGCCATTACCAGCTGCAGCTGTGTCCTGGTGCAGATTGCCCTATGGTCATACAGGTACAAGAGCCAAAAGCCCGGCGAGTGCAGTGCAATCGTTGCAATGAAGTCTTCTGGTAAGAGTCAGAGAAGGTTAAAGATCATGGGGAGAGTGTATGCTGTCCTCAGAGCTACTGAGTTTGCTTGCCAACAGGTTCAGTGTGTAGAAGCATCTCAAATGCTTTGCTAGAGCTGTTTGTAACTTGAGTTAACTTGAGTAACTGGACACTTGGGGTCTGAATTCTCCAAGTGGTCAGCCATCCCACTCACTCTCTAAACTCCTTGGGAGTCTGGTGTTCTGTCAACCAGGGAATGCAGGGCTCAAAGAGGTTAAATGTCCCATTCTCATATTTGGCAAGGTTATGGATTTTGGTACAGACATAGAGAATCTGGTAATTGATGTGGAGGCCTTGTTGCTACCTGCTGGTACTGAGGTTTTAAGTTTTTTACAAGTATTTGACTCCCAGAATGTCTGGTTTGTTTTCAGGCTCATGCAAGAGTACATTTCTGTTAACAGGAGCACTCACGTTCCTTGTCTGACTTTAAGCACGTATGGGACCAGAGGAAAGAGATTTTGCAGGGCTGCTGAGGTGTCTTCTGCTCCTGGGCCTCCAGAATCACTGCTGGGAATGTCTGTGGAGCACAGTACAGTTGGTTTAGAGACCCAGCTTGCTCCACACAAATGCCCTTTCTCATCCTCACCTGGGGCTGGTCAGGTCATGCTGATGCATCTTCCACTGGAGCCAGGCTACTTGTAAAGCCTCTGGCGTGCCCCAGGCCTCTGCAGTTGTGTTAGAGCAGACACAGGTAGGCTCTAGAGAGGGACGTGTCAGCTCTCAGACACATCACTTGTCAGAGAAGGCCTCAGTTCACTCTCATTCTGACTCTAGGTTCTGGACAAGGGGATGGGGGTTTATCGGGGTTCAGCCTTGGGCTTTGCGCTCTAGTAAAACGCAGCTGCGTTTGTCACTTCCACTCACTTGGCCTCCCAGATTTTGGTCATTAGGAAAAACCTCGATTCTTGGTCACTTCTGGAAGTCAATGTCCTTTTTTTTTTTTTGGTCTTTTTCTCTTCTCCCCTCCCCGTTAAGCTTTAAGTGTCGGCAGATGTACCACGCCCCCACAGACTGCGCTACCATTCGGAAATGGCTCACCAAGTGTGCAGATGATTCCGAAACAGCCAACTACATCAGTGCTCACACTAAAGATGTAAGTAAGCCCCACTTGTATGGGGTTGGGGGGGTTTTCTCATCCTCTAGTTCTGCCTGGGAAGCAAGATAGAATTCTGTACGTATGTAGCATTGTGTGCTGCTTTTTCAGACTGCAGGTTCTCTGCTCCCTGGGGGCTGTGATAGAACACAAATGAAAGCTTTAGGAATGCTTTGTGTGGGAAGTCCAGCTGCCCTCCTGCAGTAAGGACGTGGTAGTCCTTACTCCAGAGCCGATGTGAATGTCTCTGGCAGCCCGGTGTGTTGCCCCCCATACCCCCGTTGGCAAAAGAATCGTAGCTACTTTGAAATGATCAGTGAAGATGTATTTAAAATGGAAGGAGAGTGTGTAGTGAGTGCAGAGATAGGACCAACTACAGTATTAGTGGTGTTTAGACCTGAACAACTCTGTGGAGTACTGTGAACTGGAAGGTGAGGGAAATAAAGGCTTGATTTGACTAGGTCAGCAAAATGGGGTAGAAGCCTGTAAATTAGGCATTGAAATACTTCTAGTAGATTTAGACCCAAGAAAAAGAGATAGTATTATATACTGTGCACTCTAGGCTACCTGTAGAATTGCCTTTAAAAGTTAACAGATGCAGCACCTTTCTCCTCCAGGTTAGCTGCCTGCGGACTGGAACTTAGCCTAGAGATGTTCAGTTCCCTCCTTTGCCTGCGGTTAAAATCTATAAAAACCAGCAAAACTCACTTCTTTCTTTTGTACCTGCACAACTCAGAATGTAACTGAACTGGATACCCCAGGGCATCAGTGAAGCGCTGGTGGAGCACAGTACACAGCTCTCACTGTGGTCAGCCAGATCCCCTCTGCAGCTAGTGAAGCTGTCATCTGGTAGTGGCTGCTGAAGGCAGGATACAGAGCTGATTATCTTGTGGTCTAAGTAGCTCTGGAAGCTACTGAACTAATTATGCCCCCTTGTCTGAGGAACTGCTGAATGGTAACTCTGAGACCTTCGGTCTTAGAAGGAGCAACAACAGCAAAGCTGTTTTCTTGAGCAGTGCTGCAGTGTGACTCTGGCTTTGCCTCTCTGCTTCCCTTTTAAATGGAGCTGTTGGGAATCGGTGGGAGGCAGGGTGTATGTATGTTAATGTTACCATCTACATACACATATACATATTTTTTTTAAAGAAGGCAGGAGGGGAATAGTCATGCAAGTTTTGGGTGTTGTCATTCTCTAGAAGGCTG
The DNA here is from genome assembly GCA_020800305.1 of Porphyrio hochstetteri. Classification (NCBI taxonomy): domain Eukaryota; kingdom Metazoa; phylum Chordata; class Aves; order Gruiformes; family Rallidae; genus Porphyrio; species Porphyrio hochstetteri. The sequence goes on along the minus strand of CM036916.1, from coordinate 8,310,148 downwards.
CTAGAAGCAGAGTTGGATCTAACAAATGTTTCTGATTCCCCAGTGTCCCAAGTGCAATATCTGTATTGAAAAGAACGGAGGCTGCAATCACATGGTGAGCAATTCCCCGAATGTGTCAGACCTTCCTTGTTCTAAGCAGAATTTATTTTTCTCTGCTTTCCACTAACCAGTGCCTCCTGTCTCTTCTTTTTCAGCAATGCTCCAAATGCAAGCATGGTAAGTAGGATTTGGAAACAGTTTTCTTTGCAGGGTTTGTTAGTGGTGTGTTACCTTCTCTTTTTTTTTTGTGATATGAAGACACTTGTGAACATTGACTAAAATATTTATCCCCCTAGTAAAAGGCAAACAGGATATTCATCACAGGCTTGTGTGTGATTAACCTCCCCCGGCCCCATCACCACTGGGGCTGTGATCTGGGTTCTGATTCAGTGCTGGTTTGGCTCCCTCTCCCTGTCATGTCCATTGTATAGAGAAGTCTCCATCTCTACCATAATATTAACAGTAGAATCCATCTCAGAGGAGAGTACTGAGTGCTTTCCATGTAATGGTATTTGTCATCAGCTGAAAATACTGCCAGAACTGAGCCATTTACTTAGATCAGCTTAAGTCCTTCTGCTTAGTGATGGAAATAATGAGCTTCAACCAGATGAAAGTGCAGGAGCTGGGAATTGTTCTGTGTAACATTACCCATTGGACTTCCCAGTCCACCCCTGTACAGTTAGCAGCCTGAGTGTCTTTGGCCTGTTGTGTGGTCCTACAACATGACAGCCTGTTCTTGCACTTCTTGTGACAGAATTCAGTTCTCTTGCCCTGGAGCAAGATAGTTTCATATTCAGCCTTCTAAGTTAAGTGTGCCATTAGGAAAAATTATAATGCCAGAACCTTATTTGGAAGGTGATTAAAGATGACTGCTCTCTCTGATTTCCTTTTGCTCTGGGGTCCTCTGCAGCACGGGCTGTGCTGTGATGGAACTCTGACAGGGGTGAGCAGGAGAGTGCCAAGGTACCACGGTGACTGGCAGTGGAGAAGACTGGTGAACTCTGGAAATACGCATTTCAGTCTTGTTATAACACAGAAGTAATTCCTCCTGTGATTCCTATTCTAGTAACACAGAAGTGATTCCTATTGTAGCAACTTAATCTCCATCTTTTTTTCCTTTCCAGCAGAACACTCAGTGCCTCACTGTGAAATCAGGAAACTGTCACACGGGTTTTGCTATTGCTCTTTCCTCTGCTTTCTTCCCAATTCAGTGGCTTCAAGTGTCATAAACCACTGATACCTGAAGTTACCCAGGCAGTGCCATCCTGGAGAGAAGCAGGCTTTCTTTTGCATGAGTTAGTTTACTTTTGGGTTTGGTTGCTTGTATTTTATTCAGCCAGAGGTCTGCATGGGGCCGTGTGCCAGCGGTGGGGAGGGTGCAACTCACAAATCAGACTGCAGCCTGCCTCTTCTTTAATCAAGAGTGACAGCCTGGGCAGAGCACAAGTAGGGTTCTGCCCCTTGTCTTGGTGTACAGGATGCAGCACTTCAGGATTTACTTTCCATAGTTGCACTGGAGGCTGTGCAATGAAAATCTTCAAGGCAGGCTGGTATTTTTGGCTCACTGTTGTGTTCCGTTATGCAAGATGATACAAAATGTATGTTTCTTGGCTTAGCAGAAATATCTGAAAACAGATGGGCTGTGTCTCCTGAAGCTTCTATTCCTCGTAAGTTGGGTTTTTTTCTGTGCATCACAGTGGGTTTTTCACTGTTTTCTGCAGACTTCTGCTGGATGTGTCTGGGAGACTGGAAGACTCACGGCAGCGAGTACTACGAATGCAGTCGGTACAAAGAGAATCCTGATATTGTAAACCAGAGTCAGCAAGCACAGGCCAGGGAGGCCCTTAAGAAGTACTTGTTCTATTTTGAGAGGGTAGGAGACATCTCCTTGGCCAGAGCTGCTGTAGCCTTTTAATGCTCCCTGCCTGGTGCAAAGGTCATTGCCAGCAATCTCCGTGCAAGAAACTGCCCAAAGAGAATCTGTGCAGAATTCTCAGACCCTGTTGTTTTTCACTAAAAATCCTGCCCCGTGAGTCCCATCCAAACCAGTACTGTCATACTCAAAGCAAATCACATTCACTCCTGTATTTCCTTGTGCTAGAGAAAATCAGTGTTGCCTGTGTGCCACCGTACCATCTTCCTGCAGGCTGAGTGCTGCTGCAGTAGATAGATACTGCTCCAGTCATTTCCTTCCAGGATTGGAGAACTTCAGTTTCTTGCAGTATGTCTTTATAGAGACAAAGACTAAACAAACTCTGCCATGTTCAAAGCTCCACTGGCTCTAGCAAAGTTCTCCTAAAATCTCAAGTAATTGCATTTCTAAAAGCTGCAGTCAGAGCATCTCTGTCCACACAGCAGGCTCGACGTGCCTGGCCATACAGGGCAATTCTAGAGCAGCATCTCTAGAAGAGAACGTGGTAGAGGTTCAATGCTGCTGCATTCCAGTTTCCCCAGTAAAACGAGTTTATTCTTCACTCTACGAGCCAAGTCCTGTTGTCACAGAAGTGTGTTTGCTCCTGGCTCTCCAGGCCCAACAGGCTTTGGGAATTGGCCATGTTTACCATGTGCACATGGATGTTGGAGTTCACTGAGCCCATGTTAAATCATAATTTAAACTTTCAACCTTTCTATAGAAATCCTTCCAGTAGGGGAATCACCATTATTTTCCATCCTGTTAGACACAAGGTCCTTGTGCAACCAGAGGGCATTCCCACTCTGAGGAGCTGGGTTTGCTCCCTGCTCTTTGGTGCTCTCAGTCTGTTGTGTGTAGCCTCTGCCACTTGCTATTGGAGGTGCTGCCTTGCTGTTCTTTCCCACAGCATGTCTTGCCTTGCTGGACTCCTGCCCCACTTCAGTCTCTGCTTGCTAGAGCTTGTGCTTTTACAGCAGCAGTACTCCTGTCTCATGCTGGTTTTTCTTTCCCTGTCTCCCCACCCCTTGCAGTGGGAGAATCACAATAAAAGCCTACAGCTGGAGGCACAGACGTACCAGCGAATCCAGGAGAAAATCCAAGAAAGAGTTATGAACAACTTGGGAACGTGGATAGACTGGCAATACCTACAAAATGCTGCAAAACTACTTGCAAAGGTGGGTCGTTGTGTCTTGTTTGGCACAGAGGAAGAATACACACCTGAGTGCTAGATTCACAGTGCCAAGTAAGGAAGGGAATTTAGGGGGGGTGGGTATTTGGAACAGTACCCCTCTGGTCTAGGACATGAAGTAGCAAAAAGTCATCTAGAAGTGACTTCTGTGAAGCTCTACGAGTTCTTCTAAGGAAGGTGTAGGAAATGCCATCGTGAAATGTCCAGTTGTCCTTGTCAGAAGGTAGCTTCTTAGCCTGTAATGGTCACACAAATGTGACAGTGCTAACTTCCAAGACTGAGGCTCTTGTCCTTTTTTCTCTCTTCCTCCCACTCCCTGACAGTGTCGTTACACCCTGCAGTACACCTATCCATATGCCTACTACATGGAGTCTGGTCCCAGAAAGAAACTGGTAAGATGTTTTGCTTTTTTTTTTTTTTCAAAAATACAGCTTTTTGGGGTGTAGCTGGCAGCATGCTGGGCTGAATTCCAGAGCTTGGCAGTGTCTGAAATACAGTTCTGAGTTTGAGGTAAGGGCAGGACAAATAAGCGATTTGCATCTTTCCTCTTCACTCCAAGTTGACCAGCAGCTCAGTCCTCTGATATGTTACATTATTCCTAGGGCACTTCACTTTCACTAACAGCCAATTTATCCAGAATGTTTTGAGGCTGGAACTGTATGTTTGTTCCTTGGTAAGACTTATCACAGTGCTGTGTGCCATAGTTCATGGGAAGAGCTGCCGGAGCATAGCTTTTTCAGCCTTGAATGAGGGTGTAGCTTTGTTTTTTTACTCCTGCTGTTAAGTTCCTTGCTGGCTTGGTGCATCCCATGGGCTGGACATGTCCAAAACTAGCCCTAAATTCATTGAGGAGGTTGGATTCTTTCAGTTGTCTGGTAAAATCTGTTCTCTGAACTGCCAGTGGGACGTGTTACTGCTCCCAGGAGTGCTTAACAGTGCCCCTGCTCTGCCTGTGGAGCCACTCACAAAAGTGTGGCATGACCCACTTAGGGCAAAATGAGCCGAGTTAGGTGGTGTTTGTCACTTGCAGTGTTTTTAAGCTGACTGGATGAATTTCAAATGATGCAGCTTGGGGAAGGTTTCCACAAGAAAGCCCTGCAAGAGGTGATGCTGTCTAGCTGAAGGCGGATAAGGAGGAGGCACAGACCTGCTCTGCCAGCGGAGTTATCAGCAGAACACATTTGTCTACTCATCGAGCGTGCTATGAAACTGCTCCCCTAAACTAGTTTCTTGTTGCTGTCCCTGACTTTGCTCTTTGCAGTTTGAATACCAGCAGGCCCAGCTGGAAGCAGAAATTGAAAATCTCTCGTGGAAGGTGGAGCGAGCAGACAGCTATGACAGAGGGGTGAGCGTTCTGCTTGCTTGAGCCTGCTGGGCACATATTATTGGGCTGCCGGAGCACTGAGGCGGTCAGGTGAGGGTTCTGAAAGAGCAGATCCAGAGCCTCGCCTTTAGCCAGCAGATGATGTGGAAGTGGGGTGCTCACTGCCCTGTGGGAGAGGAGGGAGGGCTGCAGTGAGTCCTGCAAACCAGAACGGGACCAACAGAGCTCTGGTGAAGACCAGATTCCTTAGGGGGGTGTGTAGCTCTTTAGACAGAGCAGGAGTAACTGCAGAGGGAGCCCATGTCAAAAAGATCTGTGATCTTGTGATCCAGGGTGTGCGTGAAAGGAAGGTTGGTGCTTCTCAGGCAGCAGCTTAATCTCTCTCTAAAGAAAATAAGCTCTTCTCTGGGGATTCCATGCTAATGGCTTCTACCTTGTGTTTTACCAGGACTTAGAGAACCAGATGCACATAGCAGAGCAGAGACGGAGGACCCTGCTGAAAGACTTCCATGACACATAAAACAGGAGGAAGTGACAAAGTGCAGGGGTGAGAGCAGCGAGTGAAGTGATGGCAGCTTCACCGGGATAAACAGGCACTGCCTCTGGGAGAACATGGCCAAGGACAAAGCCACCCCTCCCCTTGCAAGTCAGACACATGCAAACACCACATCTTAGTCCAGTTTGTTCTCTTATCTTTCTGTTTCTGTTTCTGCCAGGCTAGAGGCCAGAGCTCAGATTGGCATATTTCCTGGGACATTTCCCTCCTGCCCTTGATGGTTTCAGAAGGGGAGGGAGTTTTTCTCTGAATGGCTGTTAATAGTATTAGATCATTACAGTTTATGTAATTTTCAACGGTTGTACAATTATACAGACAAACCTTAGAATAACACACAACCCTTTTTAAAAATAAATTGGCAGTGGAGTGTTTTTCCTTAATCTGCTTGTAAATTTAATGGGCTTCCCCCCCTTCCTCCTCTTCCTCTGACCCAAAAAATCCTCCTAGGCACTGAAGGAGGTTACAAAACATCTCAGCTAGGTTTCCTGATGTTCCTTTAGCCCCAGGGCACTGTAGTGTTGGCACTGCACGAGGAGAGGGGCTGGTGTTAAGAGTGGCTGCTGCTGTGTTGACCCGACAGTACCAGCAGAGGCCATGATGCAGCGTGATGACATGTGACATCTCTCCTTGTAAATCAGCTGTGCAAAATCCTGCTACACAAACAGAGGAACTGCAGGGGAGAGACCCAGGTGAATACTGGGGGATATGCCTCGAGTCAGGTCAGATTCTACATTTGATGAACTTTAGGTCTTCCATGTAGATTTTTGCTTTATTTGAGTTGTTTTTTGTTTTTTGTTTTGTTTTTTTTTTTTTCTGTGGGGAGGGTGTTGTATTGCCAAAGTGAGTGATGAGGGAGTAGTAGCTTACAGTTGTTAATCAAGGCTTGGGGCTTCAGCAGAGTGCAACAATCCATGTTAGAACAGCGCTATGCGGCCTGGAAAAGATTATTTGTGCCTGCTGGGTAACATGGCTGAGAGAACTCCAGCCCATTCATCAAGGTGAGACTAAATACTGCTGCGTGATGAGGAGGAAGGATTACGGACAGCACGCTCCCTGGCACATGCTGGCAAGGTGGACGGGCACTTGAATTACAGGTGTGCTGCTTGTGCAGAGCCTGCACCAAGCCAGGCAGAAAATTAACTAGCAAAATTAATTTATTTGTATATTAGTATTGATACTGGTGGGGACTTATCAGAAAAATGGATTGTTAGGAGCATGTGGAGCTTTTTTATTAACATTCTTTTTTCTAATGTAAAATATACACTAAAATAAAAATATGAAAACCTAGTTCATCTTAGTAGGAGTTAACATGATGAGGGAGTAGCATCCACCCTCAGCAAGTACACTGATGATACAAAGCTGGGAGGGGTGGCTGACACGCAGGAACACTGCGCTGCCATCCAGCGAGACCTGGACAGGCTGGAGAGCTGGGCAGTGAGAAACCAGATGAGGTTTAATAAAAGCAAGTGTAAAGTCTTGCACCTGGGGAGGAATAACTGTCTGTATCAGTACAGGCTGGGGGATGAGCTGCTGGAGAAGAGCTCAGTGGAGAAGGACCTGGGGGTCCTGGTTGATGACAGGTTGGCTATGAGCCAGCAGTGTGCCCTGGTGGCTAAGAGGGCCAATGGGATCCTGGGATGCATCAGGAAGAGTGTGGCCAGCAGGTCACAGGAGGTGATCCTCCCCCTCTACTCTGCCCTGGTCAGGCCCCACCTGGAGTGTTGTGTCCAGTGCTGGGCTCCCTGGGATAAAAAAGACAGGGATCTCCTGGAGAGAGTCCAGAGGAGGGCTACGAAGATGATGAAGGGCCTGGAACATCTTCCGTATGAGGAAAGGCTGAGTGAGCTGGGGCTGTTCAGCCTGGAGAAAAGACTGAGGGGGGACCTAATTAATGTTTATAAATATCTTAAGTATGGGATGCAGGGGGAATTGGCCAACCCCTTTTCAGTCATCTGTGGAGATAGGACAAGGGGCAATGGCTGCAAGTTGGAGCATAGGAAGTTCCACACCAACATGTGGAAGAACTTTTACACAGTGAGGGTGACAGAGCACTGGAATAGGCTGCCCAGGGAGGTGGTGGAGTCTCCTTCTCTGGAGATACTCAAGACTTGTCTGCATGCCTATCTGTGCAATATGTGCTAGGGAGCTGCTTTGGCAGGGGGGTTGGACCCGATGATCTCTCGAGGTCCCTTCCAACACCTACGATTCTGTGAAAAAGGTAACTTCAGTGCTGGTGCTTGCCTGTTTGCTACAGGACACAGGCCCTGTGCTAAGATTTCCTAGGTGTGTATGTCCCCTGTGTCAGGAACATGTTGTCTGCAGCCCCTGAGGTGGAGCTGGAGTCTCCGATTTGAGGAAACCTCCCCCTCTGCAGGGAACTCATGGGATTCTCTTTCATGCTGTATGTAACACTTGCGTTACATAATTGTCCAGCTCTGAGCTAGATGAAAACAGGGTTTTGTCTCCCTCCCTCTCCTGTGCCCCCACAAAATGCTTTCCTATGAATCCTTGTTTGTAGACAAACTAGACTGTATAGCTGTGGCCAAGTTTACTGAGCAGACTGAGATGCTTGGCTGAGGGACAGTTACAAATATTGCGCAGTGTCTGCTGCCCCCCCCTTCGATTCTTTAAAATTCCCTGAAACAAGAGCTTTGTCAGCAGTTCTGTTTATTTTAAAAGCAAACGAAACACCCTTCCTGAAGGCAGTTTGCACACACAGATCCTGTTTCTGTGAGCTGGCAAAACAACAGGCCTGACTTGCTTTTGCAGCCTAGGCAGGGTGATGTCCATGTTAGTGCTGGACAGACACCACAGCCAAGCCTGCGGAGCACAGGGACTCCTGGCTTTTTATGTAGAGGGGCTGATACACCTTGGGAGGCAGGAAACTTCCCAGAGCTGAAAGCCAAGGACAGTTTTCCCCGCCTCTATTCTCTATGGAGAATTGGGGTTGCATGAATACAGGCAAACTGAAGGTGGCTCAGAAGCTGTTAATCCTGAGGTGCGAGCCTCCCTGGGGCGCGTTACTGCTCCAGCTGCCGAATACTTGTTCTTCTTCCCCACACACACACTTTGTGCTGGTTTCCAGTCCCCAGGCTGCTCCCACCCCTCTCCAACCTTGCATCCGCTGCTCTCCTCTTCCAGCCTCGCTGTGTTAACCCACTGGCCTGCTCCACTCTGATACTCCTCCGGCTTCCCGGGCTGTAAGGGAAGGTTTTCTCCCGACGCCGTGAGCTGCACACTACTGCCGTGGACACACTGCTGCTCCGGGCATGCTGCTGCCCTGCGCAGGCCGAGATGCTCTGCGCCGGGCGGGGCGGCAGGAGGGCGATGGGCCGCGGCTTCAGGCTCTTTCAATTTCAGGCTTTTTAATCAGGTGAAAAGAAAAAACAAAAAAAAAAAACCCAGAACTTTATTTTTAAATAAAAAATAGACCTTTAAATGCGGCGCTCGCTCCGCGCGTTCCTTTCCCGGCCCCGGGCCGGCGGAGGGCTGCGGCTGAGCGCTGGCAAGGGCCAGGAGCAGGAGCCGCTACTCGATTTTCTTCGCAGGCCCTGAAGAGAGGGGCGAGGGCGGCAGGAACCCCCCGGGAGCCGGCTGTTTGTGTATCAAACAGAGCGCGACAGTGCCGGCGGCCTCCCGGCCCTTCCGCGGGCGGGCGGGAGGGGGCAGCGCCCGCCGCCGCCCCCCGAGCGGCGGCTTCATTCCCGCCCGCCCCGCCTCGGCCCCGCCCCCGCGGCGCGGTGACGCAGCGCGCCGGGCGGTTGCCGGGGTGACGCGCGAGGCCTGGCGGGCCGGGCCGGGCCGGGGGGGGCGCGATGGCTGCGGCGGCGGCGGCGGCTGCAGCGCGGGCGGAGGGTCCCCCGCTGCCCGGCCCGCCCGGGGGCCGCCCGCGGCCCGTCTGCTCGCGGCCCTACTTCCTCGTGCTCATGGTCTTCGCCCACCTCTACGTCCTGAACGTGCTGGGGCTGCTGCTCTTCGTGCACCTCAGCGCCGGCGAGACCGGCGGGTCGCCCGCCGCCCCGTCGCCGCCGCCGCCGCCGTCGCCGCCGCCTCCCGCTCGCGCCCTCCCGCGCCTCGAGGGCATCAAGGCAAGGCCGCGCCGGGGGGATCGGGACCGGGGCCGGGGCCGCGCCGCCGCTCACCGCTGCTCTCCCCGCAGGTGGGCCACACGCAGCGGGTGGAGCTGGTGCCCGGCAGGGCCCACGCCGTGCGCACCCTCAGCCTCAAGCCGCTCCTCTTCGGTGAGTACCGGCCCCGCCGCATCCCGGCCCCGCCGGTGGGGCAGCGGCGGACACCGGCCCGCGCTGCCGCCGGCCTCCAGACACGCCGGCCCTGGGCTCGGAGCCTCCTCCAGAGCCGGCTTGTGGGGTGACAGCCCGGGCGCGTCACCCGGGGCCGTGGAGCGGTGCCCGTGGGTCCTGGCTGGCAGGTCTGGGCTGTTCCACCGCCGCTGCCGGCGGGGACTGGGGGGCGGGCGCCGGCTGACAGCCGCCGGGGGTCTGTCTCGCACCCACCCGGTGGATGATGCTCGTGTGTTCGCTTGTCCTCCCTGCGCTGTTTTTCCTGGGGCTGCGTTAGAGCGTGGCGGGGGGGGGGGGTGTTGAAGGATTCCAGTGAATCGTTTAGAGGTGATTTGGTCCGGGTGGCCCAGTTAGAAAAATTTGGAAGATCAACCTTACCAGGTTTTTCAGGTTCCCTTTAAAATCCCACGAACAGACAGCACGTCGCTGGAGAGGACCTTGAAGAAGCTGCTCAGTGTTAGGGAGGGACAAGGGATCCCCAAAGTTTTGGTAATAAATGATGATAAAGCGATTTAGTGTCGGTGCTTCAGTGCTGAGGAAACGAGTAACAGAAAAAATGATGGATTTCATGTCTTCCACCATTTTGCATCCTGTTCTAGATTTATCTTTATTTCTGGCCTCTCTGATACACAACCGTGCAGCATCCAGCTTTCAGGTACTTTAAAACCTTCTCTACCTGTCTTGTGATTTTTGCCATGACTGGTAAAATCCCACTAACAGAACTCTGTGTTCTGGAAGTCCACTGAGAATATACAATTTAATTTTTTGGGACAGGTTTGGTTACAAAACTCCTACTACAGAGTCAGACAAAACCTGTTGTCTGTGAAAGGGCAGCACCGAGAGTTTTGTAGATGCTTCCTTGCTGTACAGAGAGGGGGTTTTCTGCTTCCAAGTAGGTTCTATACACTGAAATCCTGGCCATAAATCAGAGAGGTGTCCTGTTAAACTCCTTTAATGCTGCAAGTATCTGGAAGAAATACACAAAGTTCTTTTGTCGTTTCTACATAGGTGGTGCTCATGGCTCGCGAATTTTTACGTATGTTTCTGCCTGATGCTCAGGCAACAGACACACCAAACTGGAGCTAATAACCCCAGCAGACACAAAACATGTCATTGCCAGAACCACAGTCGGGCTCTGGTTTTCACTCAGGATCACTCTCATTTTCCCCTTCACTGCCCTACCAGTATCACTTCAGTAAAAGAGCTGACCCTGGCCTGCCAGGAAGGTGCTGAGGTTGATAAAAGGCAAGTTGGTCCTGGCAGCACTAATCCCACGACTTTTTAATTTGTTTCAAGGGAAGCATTGCTCCCTGGGGAGGGTGTGACAGACAGCAGTGGACATTCAACACTGGAGATGCCGTGCCAGTCTGTTCTCCTTTGTCCTCCGATAGAGGGTCCCTTATTTAGAAACCACAGGTCGCAAGACGGCTCTTATCTCCTGGGTGAACCTGCCAGGAGCCAGCTCTGACTTTAAAAGACTTCCAGAGGCTTCTCTATCTATGCAAACAGGGCCAATCTAAATCAAGGGTTGTTTTTTTTTAAAAAAAAAGAATAGTAATATTTTGCATCTCTCTTGTTTAAATTAGTGGAAGTGTGTATTTAACTCAGTTGTGTTAGACAGCCCCAGAAGCTGCTAGAAAAGAAGAACTCCTGAATTTGGGGGGATTTTATTTAAAGTGTTGCAGCATGTGACAGCCAAATCAGGGAAATAGGTGGCTGGTCTGTAAGCTTTGCTTTGAGCAGAGCAGGCTGTAGTGGGGCTACAGCAGCAGCAGACAGCTCGTTAGTGATTTAATGTGAGCTCTGCGCTTCGGAGCACTGCACTGGACACCACAGGGCAACTTGTGGTTTGGTTTTTAAATGTGGGTAAGTCATCCACATTGAACCCAAGAGTATTCCACCGAGCTGTGAAAAAGTCCCTGCCCTATTTTTTCCCCCCTCCAGCTACGAGACGTCATTCCTAAAGCTTGTAAGTCAAGACCATCTGTGCACTTTTTTAGTTAGGAAACACTAGTAATCAAATCATCCTATTAATGGAAAACAAATAATCAGACAAAGCCTTTTCAACCTTCAGAGCTTTGATGTGTTCTGTTGTGTTTTCCCAAACGCAGTCTGTTCAGAAGATGCTGCTGCTGCTGCAGGGACCACCTGGCAACGGGTGCTGTGACTTGGGCGGCAGTTTGTGAGACGAGGCAGCGAGGAGGAATAAAAAGAGGGAGTCTGACTGTGGTTTGCTTCAGAGCCTCGGGGAGAAGAAGTAATGGCTGCACAAGCGTCAGGGCGCCGCTGAATTTCAGTGTGAGTGGCTGAGTGCTCGTCTCAGCCCACGCTAAATCCGAAGAGATCTCGTCCTGGCTTGCTGGTGTGCTTTACGAGCACAGGGAGGCAATGTGCCTCCAGCAAACCCAGTGGTTCTCCACAACTGAGACTGCAGCCGTCATGAACAAGGCAGAAACGCCTTTCTCCCACAAGACCTTTTTCCCCTTAATTTCAGTCCCAAATTTAATCCAGTGTCGAAAACTTTCCGCAGACAGTGCTTTGTTAGGCAGTAGAAATCCGACTTGCTTTCTCATGTGGGGGTTTGCCGCTTTCTGCTCTGTGGTCTGGAGCACAGAGCTCAAGCTGTGTTATCCCTGCAGGGAATTACAGTCCCTGCCTGCTTGGGTGGGAGTGTGAGCCGCACTGAGACTTGGTGAGATTGAGGTTTTGCTGCCTCTCCTGTCCTCTCTGCGCAGGGGGAAGCCCAGACAGATGTGTAACATTTCTCCCTCCACCCCATATCAGAACCACAAGTCTCTCCTGCTGTGCCGTGGCTGGGGCTCATCTCTGCATCCCAAGCAGAGCTGCTTTTGCACACCAAGGCAGAGGTTTAACCAGCTGATCTCCCGCTCTGACTGCTCCAGGCTCTTGTCATATCTTCCACAGTTCCCCAGTTACCAGAATCTTCTGATCCAAACTGAATTTCTGATGTTTAAAGTTTATTTTCCCTCTTATGCAGAAACCCTCCACTCTATGCTCTGTCTTCCTGATCCAGAATGGCCCTTTCCTTTTACCTGTGCAGATGTTCATCAGCTCTTAGCGCAGCAAGCTGCAGGGACAGCATGAGTGACCACTCAAGAGCGGAGCTTAGCATTCATTCAAGGGGCCAGGCATCACCTGGGAGGTTCTACTCCCCCTTAATTTACCTTGGATTGTTCAAAAGTCAAGTATTTGCTCCATTACATAAAAAGCATCTCTGCAGTCAGGGAGACCTTGTAATCTCTCTGGACCAAGAGCAACAATGTCTCGAGGTCAAATAACAAAGCTGAAGTGATTATCAACTCTGATGATGAGAACTAGGAGGAACTGCTATTAAAGGTCTCTTCTAATTTGTGCTCACCTGCAGAGTTCAGTTCAGCTTTGTTGTGACATTGGATCCTAGGCAAAGCCATCCATCACAAGTCCTGGATCTGCAGAGCCTTGAGAGAGGAGTGTTGAATCTTCAGCTCTGCCTCTGTAAATCAGGGATCTGCAGCGTGGCCCTGTCTGTGGGCTGTGAATGCTCTGAATAACCTGAAAATACTGTCTGTACATCTCCAAAACACCACCTGCCAGGGAAAGGAGTTTTCTAGCCATAGGGAAGGGAGCAGTTTCTTACTGTTGGAATTCAGATCATGTATTTTTCAGACCTTCCGGCCAGGCTGTTCAGGGCAGCGGTGATGTTTCCACCTCCGCACCGCCTGGTGCAGGTTCCTGTTCTTCTGCCAGGCGTAGGCCTTGTTCACCACCACTTTGTCACTCTGTACTTCACCGCTTACAACGAAGACCCCTGCGTGGGTGCCCCTCATGATGTTGTGGACACAGGTAGCATCTATGTCCAGCCACTGCTGGAGCCTGGCGGGGATTTCGGTTCTGAGGAGCGGGCCGTGCTTCAGCACCTCCACCCTGGAGGGATCCAGGTCGAAGTCTGAGATGGTGGTGGTTGTGTTCTTCCTCAGGATTCGGATTTTCACTGCTGTGGGGGTTGGAAAAAGAGCTGTTAGTTCTCTTTACATTTCATAGCTCTTACCTACTTAAACACACAACCAGCGCAGGGCCCTCTGAGTGTTCCTGCAGTCTGGTGGCACATCCATCCAGGCTCTTGTAATTGCAGTGAACTTGTGAAAGTTCTCATTTGAGGTTAGTTTCCAACACTGAGCACCATTCTTCTCACTCTGCTCGTCTCACAAGAGAGCTGAAGGATTATCAGCACCGCTGCAGAGGCACAAGCAAGTGGGTGCATCAGAGTCCTGGTCTCACACAAATTCCCTGATCTTCTATTTATCTTTTCCCATGAAGGTTTTGTGCCTGAATTCAGAACGATTCCTTGAAAACTTCCTGCTGCCTAATTTAGCAGAGCCAGTGCTGCCACCTGCTTGGGCTAGGAGAGGGAGAGCCGCAGTACCAGAACAATGGTACTGAAATCTGAAATAGCTAATGTGGGGTTTGCTACAGGCTTTTATGGGCATCAGCTGAAACACTGGTCTCGGGGGGGAAAGGCAGAGTAGTGCTTGTATTTAGTAGCCAAAGACCAAAACCAAACTGGAGCCTATAGACATAAAGCAGGCCTTCACCTTCAGTGCTGCCTGGAGCTGGGCCCTCCTGCTGTGTAACAGGTGAGTTTGGACCCAGAAATCCCTGGATTTTTCCAGGGATTCCTCCAAGTCAGTTTGTTACAGCAAAGACATTTTTTGTGCGTGCCACTACTTAGCTGCTGAGGGGAATGGCAGCCACGGAGAGAAGGGGGGGTGATGTCACTCACCAAAATCATCGGCACAGAGGTTTTCCAGGATCTCCCTGGCAGTGCTGGCCTCCTCAAGCTCACAGTCCTTGCAGCTGGCTCGGGGCACTGCTGTAACAGAGATTTGGTTATAACACCCTTATCAAGCTTCACTGGAAAAGGTGTAATGTGATTCTGGAGTCTGTGAGAGGTGGCTTGCTGTTTCTGGGTGATGCTTCCTCCCGAGCTACCCTGTCCCTGGAGAGAGGGCTCAGACTGCCAGGCTGGGAATTGTTAAGCTCCTCTTTCTGTGGCTGGGGCAGTCGCTGCTTGTTGTGCTTTGTTTAGGCTTGTGTGTGTAGCTGCATGTTAAAGCAGCTGTGAAAATAACAAAGGTTTCTGAGTGAAATGAAACAGTAAAATCGTCAGTATAGTCCAGCGATGCTGAAACGAGGCATCCCCCAGTGCCTGAAATGAACCCCCCCAGCGATTGCTGGTGTCTGGATGTTTCATTTCATCTCTCAGTCCCAAAAGAATATTTTCTTGTGTAACTCACACCCTGCAGAAACTATTGCCTCTTTGTGGTCTTTCCTAATGCTTCAAGAGGCGGTTTGCAAAACATTTCTTCTCCTGTGTTTATTTAAACCCCAGGCAGAGCTGTAAGATGAGGGCTGCAGCCCCCCCAGCACCGCTGGAAGCACGGCTCGCCGCCCAGAGCCTGCACACCACCAGCTCTCACGCTGTGCCTGAGCAAATGGCTTTTACAGCAATTGCTTCCCCTGCCCCAAACCCCGATGGCACCCGGGGAGCTAATGAATACAGCAGGCAGGGGAACAAGCTGCAGTCAACTTCACGCTAATTTTCTAGACACGGTGGAGTTCCCGGAGAGAACAAAACCAGAATTTCTTCTTTCTAAGCGTAGCCTAAACCCAGAAATATTAGGAAGAGAAACAAGGCGTCCTGACAAGCCTTCAGCCTTATGTATGGGAAAAGATAGGAAGAAAAAAAAAGCCTTACTTCTCCTGCTTGAGGAATTCTCCTCCGTGGAGACTGCCGCGATGCACAGTTCGTGTTCTGCAGGAAACTTGCTGCAGTTCAGGATTTCGGGCCAGGGGTAGCCGTAACAAGCCATGACGGGGGCGCAGCTCCTCTTGACAGCTTCGCACAGGCTGCGGCAGGGGTAGATGAGCCTGGGGAGGGGATGGGGATTCCAGCACCTCTGCATGCTGGGCAGCAGGCTGAGGGTCGAGCCCTGGCTGCAGCACGGGGCTGTGGTCACACTAGCAGAGCTGGTTTTGTCGGCTTTGATGTGTTTTGAACATTCATGCCCAGGAAGCAAACGCCAGATCTCTGAGGATGGGAGGGATGAAGCTGGTGGATACAGGCTGCTGCCAGAAGCCCATCCTCCTCCTTCTCCTCAGGGATCTTCCCTAGTAGTGCAAAGGCTGCTTACCTTTACAGGTGCCTATTTGGATACCGCATTTTCTTAGCAGCTCTCTGATGGCTGCTCCTCAAAACTGAGGATTTCTCTCTGGGGCTGGCAGTTGGGCTGAGGAAGCCCCAGTGCGGTCAGGGTGGCAGCCGGGAAGGGGCTGCAGGGGAGCTGGGAGGTGATGCCAGTGGGTGCCGGCAGCTACTGCAGGGTGTGAGGGGGGTGGCCAGGGGAGACAGCAGCGATACCTGGGGTGGGAGAGCAGGAAAATCCAGAGGAGAGAACATAATACTCTGTGAGATGAAATGCTCACGTTTTGCTTTCAGAGGGAAGGTCCCTGCTGGATAATCCAACCCCCCCTCTCTGAGCAGAGCCCCACAACTGCTCGGGGCTGTGCTGGTCATTTTGCATGCATTGTCACCTGGGAGGCAAATGCAGTCGTGCTCTTGGGGAGTGTTCCTTGCTACAGCTGAAATAACTTGTAAAAACATCTTACCTGTCCAAGCAGATTGGTGCAAAGAGGGAACAGAGGAAGATCCTAGCGTCTGGGTGGCACTCCCTGGCCAGCAAGGGCAGCCAGCTGGCAGACTGCTGGATCACTTCTGTCATGGTTTCATGCTCCAGCAGGTTGGGAATCCTCATCTGGGAGTAGCCGATGTCATAGCACAAGGCCATGTGGTGTGGAATGGGTGTGCAGCTGGAGGATCTCCTCAGGTAGCTTGCCCAGGCTCCCGGAGACCCCCACAAGAGCAGGCGCACCAGGAGACCCAGCAGCCATGGGCCACCCGACCTTGAGGGGTGGTGCCTGCCACGGGCCGTCACCATGCTCGGAGGGAGCTGGAAGTGGGAGAACAGGCCGTGCACCCTGGACTGAGCTGCTCCTGACTGCAGGATGCCTTTTATAGCCTGCGAGCCACCTCTCTGTCAGTCCATCCTCATTAAGTGCAGCCCTTTCAGAGCCCTCATGGGGAAGACAATGCTCTAATTTTCATTTGCCAGCGGCCCCGATTGTTTGGATTTTAGCAGGGGTTTGGCTTAGATCAGCAGGTGTGGAAATGAGGGCAGTTGGGAAGGGATGAATGTCTTGGCCCATGTGTCTTGGGGCTTTTTCAGCCAAGATTGAATCTCTGTTTGACACCAGTGCTCCTACCCATCCCCTTTCTCTTGCTCCAGGATTAGTCATTATTTCATAAACCCCAATGTTTTCCTCTCTTTTGTTTTTTGTAAAAGCAATCAAGTGTTGCTCAAAGTCAATTAGGAGGCATTTGTTTAGCCGGATCTATTGTTGAGCAGCCCGAGAGATAGGATGGTCTCACAGCCTGAAGTTAACCGTTTGGGAGAGCTGGGGGTAGAGAGGAACTAATTTACAGCTGTGGAGCCAGGTTGTTTGCAGATGGGATTGGCAGCACTTAGCTGGAAGGCCCCTCACCTTGCAGCCTGCGTGACAGGCCGCGCTTTCCGGTTAACAGCATCTTCACTTCATTACGAAATCCTGTCACTACCGCTGAAGAGCGGGATTGTCCTTCCTCCAACACGTAATTAAGATTCCAGAAGCTGTCATTATTGTAGCCCAGTTTGGGGAACTGGAAATACCGGGGGCGTTGCTTGCCAGCCTGCACGGTTCATTCGGACCTGGTGCCGTGCCATGAGGTTCAAACCGGGCAGCGGAAGCTGCAGTTCTGGAGCATCCTCTGGCACAAGGACCCTGCGCTGCCTGTGGCGGAAATTGTTTCCTCAGAGGGTGTTACAGATACAGCCGGCTGCATTGTGTTTCTGGGGCTTCCCAGGAACATCTCATTTTCTCCAGGGCTAGTTCGGGTCTGTACTTAGCAAGAGGCCAACTGCTCATTGACAGTTTGAGGCGATAGGGTTGATTTAAGGTCATGGAAGTAATTAAATCCCTCCCCTGCCCCCCTCTTTGAGGATTGCTGTAGTGGAGGTGTAACATGTCCTTGGCCCATACCTGCAGGAGCTGTAGTGGCTGTGATTTGGCAAGCAGGACCCTGGGCCTAGGAGCCCTTAAACCTGTCTTGCTTTGGTGGGTTTTCTTTCCTTATTCAAGTCTCAGTAATGAGATCCCCATAAGCAGTGACAGACATCAGCCAGAAGTATCTTCTCAGCCTGCGGGGCCACAATATAACTGTGCTTTGGGATGGGACCTTGGCAGCGCTTGGCAAGTGTGAGCTCAGTGCACCACACAGCCAGAAATCTCCTGGGCTCGTAGGATCGCTCTCCCTTGGGATCCTGGTACTGCCTGATTGCTGCTGGTGTCACGCTGCAAAGAAAAGCTGCTGATAGCAAGATGCTACCCGAGCATGGAGCGTGGCATCCGCCATACGCAGAGGCTTCCCCTTTAATGCTGCATCTGACGACCATTTTTAGTGGGGGATCAAGGGAATGAGTGGGAATGAGTGGGGATAAGTGTGGAAGTTGTCTCCTTGCTGTTTGTATTTCGCAGCAGAGCACTGTGCCGAGTTCCCCATCAGGCATTTGGTGCAAAGGGCTGCTCCCTCCAGGTGAGAGCGCAGGCGCCTGAAACCCCAGCCATCGCCACAGATTTCTGGCCTCCCTTGTGTAGAGCAGCAGTTCCCAGACTGTGATCCACACGTCACCTTTGAAGTGATAATACAGTGATACACACGTGTTTGTTCACTCCTCCTTTGTCCGGTGTGGTATCGGCGAGAGAGTTTAAGGGCTTGACCCTGGGATCCAAACATTTAGGAACTGCTGCTGTAAAAATACCCACCCCCAGCAGCTCAGGTGTGTGGTGTATGCTCTTTGAGAGCTCTTCTGGTAGGAGGGGGGGATGTGTTTGAATGTCACAAACTTAAGGAGTTTCTAAATTCCGTTCCCCCCCTTTTTTTGTTTTAAATCTTCTGGGTGGCCTGCCATCAGTGTGGGGTCCTGCTGTAACAGCTCCTCAGTCTCTGTTGCTGCTCATGCTTTTGCTGCAGAAATCCCTGACTTCCTGACAGAGGAGGAGTGCAAGCTCATCGTCCATCTGGCACAGCTGAAGGGGCTGCAGAAGAGCCAGATCCTACCAACAGATGACTATGAGGAAGCCATGGAAATGATAGAGATCAGCCAGATGGACATTTTTAATCTGCTGGACCACAATCAGGATGGGCAGCTGCAGCTCAAAGAGGTAGAGTGCAGGACAGAGCGGGTGAGCTTTGCTCTGGGACCCTCTGGCAGGTCCCCTCCTCAGATGGCCTCTTGATTGCTCACAGGCTTTGGGAAGTGCCAAGCCCCAGTAAATACCAATCAGTATTTGCTGAGGTTTATGTCTCGAGGTTTGTGCTGGCCCTTGGCATGGACGGGACATGTGCAGCATGTGTCACACTGTTGGGAGGTAGCAGCAGGCCTTGGCAGGAGACGTGTTTTGAACATGCTGGGTAAAATGTTCCTTGTGCTGTGGGATTCCCCTGTCTGGGTGTCCCAGGGAAGGGAGTTTGTAGTGTAGGAATCGTGTTGTGTGGGGACCAGCTGTGCTCGACTGTCCATCAGCAAAGCCACCCCCATTAATGACCCAAGGGGGATAACAGGAACCTCATCCACAGCCGTTCAGCACCCCTGTCCCGTGCAGTAGGGTGCATCAGGGCAGGCACTGGCAGTTTCATGACATCCCACCCCAGGTGGGGCTGGGACGCGACTGTCTGTGGGCAGCAAGAGTTGTGGTGTGTGGGGACCTGTGCCAGTGACAGCCCCGGGCAAGGCAGCAAGGCTTCTTTCTCAGGAGGCCATCTCCTGCATACTGCATCTCTCTGTCCACATGGAAAGGAAGCTCCGTTTTCCAAGCCTTTATCTTGGACAAGTAAAAGCATTTATCAGTACACTTTTATCATCAGTAGCTTTGCTTTCCCTCCACCTCACGCCCGGTTAATCGAGTCCCAGCAGTCATTTGCCATGATCTAGACTGGAACTAATGACACTCATCAGCCACACAGTGTGTGTGGCTGCCAGATGACTCTCACTGCAGTCTTCTTTCTGCAGAGTCTTCTTTCTGATGCCCAGCTGGCTGATGCTCTGCAGGCAAGAGCCCGCCGGGCCTCGAGCAGGGAACCTGTGGGCTTTTCTTAGCACAAGGAACCAGTGCCTGGTGTTGATCCATTTATGACTTGCAGGTGTTGACCCACACCCGGCTTGGGAACGGCAGGTGGATGACCCCCGAAAACATCCGGGAGATGTACACTGCAGTCAAGGCTGATCCTGATGGCAATGGTAAGAGCAGCTCCATGGGAACCCCTTCACCCCCAGCACAGCTATGCAAAGCACAGCAGGAATCATGTCCCTGCTCAGGCCTGTATCTCTAGCTGTGGTCTTCAAAGGAAACTGCTGCTGCTTTAGAGACCTTGGCAGAAAAGTAAAATCAGTGTAAACCTCTCGTGGCAGCACTCCTGCCCCTTCATCTCCAGTCCCACTGTCTGGGCTTGGATCTTGTGGAAGCAGGAGCAGCACACAGCTCTGCACTCCCTTGCCGCTGTCAGACCTGCCTTTGTTCATGCTCTGCTGTAATGGGACCTTCAGGGTCTGAGAGACCTCTCTGGTGCTAACTCTGTAGCTCTTGTTACCTGGGCTGTGGGCTTTAATGTGCACCCTCCGCTCCCTCCCTGTTTTCAGGGAGACTTTTGCATCCTTGTCAGAGGAGGGCGGAATAAGCGGAGGTGAGGGTGGTCTTGCTGATCAGCCTTTGTTGCTGACCCCCCCTCTCTGCTGCTGTAAACTCTCTGTATTCCATGTGGCCACTTCTGCTGCTCCTGGCCCTGGTCTCCCAAGGGCTCCTGCTGGTCCGGAATTGCACTCTAACCCCTACTGCTCTAATTAGAGTGGCCTCAATTAAGCAACTCTCCATTTCCTAATCAAATTAAGTGAATGCACAGGCTCTGCATGCTGTCTTCTAGTGACCTGGCATTGAGAGCTGCCCAGGAGGACCTGCTTTGGACTTGAAGTATGTGAATGTCTAAATATCCGGAGGGCACCCTGTGCCCCACTCCTCAGGACCAGTGGCATTCTTGGCAGGGGTAGGCATGTATGACTGGGTGGCTTTTCCACTGTTCCACACATTAACAAGCAGAAGGTCCTGTTACAGTGCTCCTGGCAGGACCTTGCTTCCAGAGAGCCGCTTCCCTTGTTAAATGGGTACGTGACGCTGAGAGACCAGGTCACAACCTGGATGTGGCACTGCATCATCAAAGCCCTCCTGGAGTAAGGGGAAGTGGGGACAAGGAGCCACTGGAAATAATTTGGTCAGGACCACTGGCATCTGAGGAACTGTCCCAGGCTGACCCTGGCGATGGGTCCTTCCTCCTGCCAGAGGGTGCTGTGCCCAGGGAGCAGAGCTGGCACCGCAGCAGCACCGCCTGTGCTGCCCAGGCAGGCTCCACTCGCAGCCTGTGATGTGTGCTGGCTGCTGGGCAGCGCTGCAGTGCTCTGCAGGCTCCAGTCCCAGGACAGGGTCCCCAGTGTAAGGCTTCCTCCTTCTTCCACAGAGCACTGGAATAGGCTGCCCAGGGAGGTGGTGGAGTCTCCTTCTCTGGAGATATTCAAGACTTGTCTGGACACCTATCTGTGCAATATGAGCTAGGGAGCCTGCTTTGGCAGGGGGGTTGGACACAATGATCTCTCAAGGTCCCTTCCAACCCCTACGATTCTGTGAATCTATGATTCTCCAGAAGAGGGGAAAAACAAATGCAAGGGTTTTCCTGAAGATGACAAAGGCAGAAGCCCACCCCTTGCTGAGTCTAAATGAGTCCAATTGAGAAATTCTTGGTCTAGTAGAAACCACTTTTTACCTCATGTTTTTCTGTAATTTCGACTTGGGTGAGACCAAACCCTGCTGTGTTCCTTGCTCACACTCTGCAGCTACACACATGCAGAAGAACAGACTGCTTGGTTTGGGTTCAGCTTTTTGAAATTACCCTGCAAGGTTTTGTGGAAAATGTGGTCTGAGGAGTCCCACCCTGCTCTGAAAGTTGTCTGCTTAAATACCAGAGTGACGAGTCCCAGGGCAGCAGGTGGCACAGAATTTCAAGCTGTGACACTGCATGTTAGAGCTGTAACTTCTCTCTTTTGATGGATGGTTTTGTGTGGTTTGGGAGCTTTTTTAAAAGTTCAGAATAGTATTTTGCCTGTCCCCATTCTGACCCCGCATGGCAGCTATTCTAGTGAGAGGACAAGGGGGAAGGGCCTTAAATTGAAGGAAGGGAGATTTAGATTAGACATTAGGAAGAAATTCATCCCTGTGAGGGTGGGGAGGCCCTGCCCAGAGAAGCTGTGGCTGCCCCTGGATCCCTGGCAGGGTTCAAGGCCAGGTTGGATGGGGCTCTGGGCACCCTGGGCTTGTGGAAGGTGTCCATGGTGGAGAAGTTGGAACTGGATGGGCTTTGAGGTCCCTCCCAACCCAAACCGGTCTGGGATTCTGTGATTCTAGCAGGTTGCTGTATACCCTCTGCTCAGCTACAGGCGAGAGCATTGCTGGGGTCTGTAATGCAGCAGTAATGGGGTGCATCTTGTGGTGGGCTCAGCAGTTTCAGCAGTGCCTTCAGCTGGTGATTTCCCCAATTACAGGACCCCAAGAACTGTCACCTGCACCAGTCAGCCAGCTTTTCCTCTCTTCCCGCAGGTGTGCTGAGTTTGGAGGAGTTCAAACAATTGAATATCCGTGATTTCCACAAGTACATGGGAAGCCAGAAAGTGAAGATGAGTGACTTGGTACGCAACAGCCAGCACACCTGGCTGTACCAGGGCGAGGGGGCACACCAGGTCATGAGAGCCATACGGCAAAGGTAAGGGCTGGGCAGCCGGGCAGCTGGGTTTGGGTAGGCACGAGGACCAACTGTGCTGGGAGATCCAGTGGCAGACTTGCTAGTATTGACACTTCCTAATAGCCTGAAAAGTTTTTTGGAGTATGAAGAGCAGTGGTCACGGACACGAAACGGGGAGAGGAGGTTTTTGGTAGAGTGAGAATTCATATTGTCCTGTGGAAAAGGAAAAAGAATAAAAAAATTCTTTCAGCATCTCCATTGGCTTTTGGGAACAGCCCTACAAAGCCAAGACTTGGCATTATATGAAATAATTCATTCTAATTAGTAAATGAGCTTGCTAGGAGAAGCTGCCCCTTTCCAATGCTGTCTGGGTGCCAGTGGTCACTGTCATTTGCCTTAGTTACTCATGCATCTTGCTGAAATCTCTCTTAGCTGCTCAGAGCTGACTTTGTAACAAGTACGACTTCACCTCAAGTGAGCCCAGTTAGTTTAATCATCCAAGCACACGTATGGCAGTGCAGCTCCTGGCAGACAGGAGAACCTCTTACCCTGCCCTTCCTCTCAGGTTTGGTACTGGGACTCGCTGAAACCCAGCACACCAAATCATTTAGCTATGATGAGTTTCAGATAATTGGCTGGAGACTCTCTTGTTCTTGTGGTGCTGGTTCTCGCCCAGAACATGGGTGGGTAAAATCTGTCCCAAGGCTTGAAAACGGCTGTTGGCTGCTCCTTTTCTTCAGTGCATTCCAGCAGGAGATTGAATGGGATCGCATATTGCCTTGATTAGAGCAGACTGTGGCTGCCACCTTCTCTGTGCCAGCCAGCCAGCGCACACAGGCCTCAGCGTGCTGCTTGTACGCTCTTCGGTTGGCCGCTGTTCCGAGGATGTGAAGACAGAGCGCTGAAGGAGGCTGTTACAGTCCTCCTTGTGACTCTGTGGTGCCTGGAGGGGCTTCGTCATCGTGCCAGGGGTGCTGCGTTCCCCTTGCTCCTGCCCCGAGGGCTTTGCTGGTCTGAATTCTCAGAGCTCTGAGTGTTCTTTGGCAGGTCTCAAGAGGTACCTGCTTGCCTTGGGGATGATCTCAGATGTAGCAGCGGAAAAATCCCAGAGCAGGAGGGCTCCGGTCTCCTTGATCACTGATCACTTCCCCTCTGCCCTGGGGGGAGGCTGATGAAAAAGCAACAGGGAAAGGTGAGTTAGGTGGCAAGAACATTCCTAGAGCTAGTCTCTGGTTTGCTCTCAGCAGGGGCCCTGTGCTTTGCTAACTATCCCTGAGGTCTGTAGGTGGTGTGCAGGAGTCCAGAGAAGCGATGAGATGGCACACGAAGGCTCCAGGGAAGCACAGAAGGGATCTTGCTGAGCAAGCAAAGTCTTCCTGAGAGCAGTCCTGCTGGAGATGCACCCTTCGGTTTGGGGGGTGGTTTAAGTAACCTTGACAAGGACTTTCTGAGCTGTTGCTCCCACAGATCTGTACAGACCCGGTTACCTCCTGGCATGCTTGCTGCAGCCCATCCGTCTCTCCGGTCTGTTGGGGAATTGGGTTATCTTTCTCTGGATTTAGTTGGAGCTTGGGAGTAGAGGCTGACCAGGGTGATGGTGCTTCCCCCTCACCTGCTCTGCTCTCCTCTTCCCCAGGGTAATGCGCCTGACCCGCTTGCCCCCTGAGATTGTGGAGCACAGTGAGCCCCTCCAGGTTGTGCGATACGACCAGGGAGGGCACTACCATGCCCACATGGACAGTGGCCCTGTCTTCCCCGAGACTGCCTGCAGCCACACCAAGCTGGTCGCCAATGAAAGCGCTCCCTTTGAGACCTCGTGCCGGTAAGGTCTGCCTTGACACGGTCTGGAAGGTGCCAGAGAAGCCATTTCACCTCCTCTTGCATGGGGCTCAGTGCTCAGGTTGTGGGCTTACAAACCAGCTCTGGAGATTGCTGGCATGAAGGGGTTTATGGGGGAAAGCAAGCGAATGCTGTGGGTCTGTGTGAGGAGGGCAGAGTGGTGTTCTGCAGAGCCCCTGGGACATCCCCACCAGAGGTTAGAAACTCACCCTCTCCGCTGCGGGTGGGGATTTTCTTTGTTGTCCTTGTCCTGTCCTTGGAGACAAGCTGATGATGTAAATGGAGTATCCTGAGATGTCTTGGAGGAACTAAGATGTATGTGTGGTGGAGGGGGAGGGTATGGACAGCCCCTGTGCATCTGTCAGGTGTCCCCTGACAGCCACTCCATCTTGCAGGTATGTGACAGTGCTGTTCTACCTGAACAACGTCACCGGGGGAGGCGAAACCGTCTTTCCTATAGCTGATAACAGGACATATGAAGAGATGGTAAATTAATCTCACCTGTGTGTTACCCCTGGGGATTTTGGGTCCCTCTTTCAATGTCTTTATTCACTGTGGCTGCAGAGGTGGGGTGTGAGGTTGGTGGCCTTTGTAGCTAGAACGAGGGAAGAGGCACAGGTCTTTGACAGCTGCAGCTCTGCTCACTCTGAGGCGTGAAGAATGATCTCCTGGCCTTGCTGCCATAACACGGGTCCTGCCCGCTTGTGTCTGGGCAGGTTTCCTCAGACCAAGTCTTGGCAGGTACGTTATGCTCCCATCAGGTGATGTGTTAAGGAATGGGTGGCCACTCAGGAATGGGTCATGGACCTCCACGAGTCTGAAACGGGCTGCTCTGGGTGGGTTGTGAAAGCCTTGCCCTGCCCAGCGTCAGCGCTGAGCTGTCCCTGTGGGGCATTAAGGGCAGGATGACCTCTGTCAGCAGCAGCAGCCCAGTGCGTGCGCTTCGTTCCAGCCCCGTTTGCGACACCTTCTCTGTGGCTTCTTGCCAGTCTTTGATCCAGAACGACATTGACCTGCGAGACACTCGGAAGAACTGTGACAAGGGCAATCTGCGAGTGAAGCCTCAGCAAGGCACCGCCGTCTTCTGGTACAACTACCTGTCAGACGGAGAAGGTACAGGCTCGTTTTGGGACTCGGCTCTTGGGAGGGGTAGGGCCACAGGAGGTGAAAGCCATCGCCTTCTGGTGGTGGCTGGGAACTCAGAAGAGCCAAAGGGCGGTAGCTGCCTGCTAGTGGGAACTGTGGAGTCTGCTTGTCACCAGCTGGGTAGGAGCTTCCTGACTCTGAAAGGCCTTTGTTTCCAGGCAGAGGAGGTCAGTGGCTCCTGATGTCTTTGGGGGCCGGGAGTAGCTAGCAAACAAAGACCTTGGCTGCACTAGCCATGCCAGCTGCCTGCTGCCCCGCTGTGCAAGCTCCAGCTCCTGCTGGAACTCGGTCTGCAATTCAAAATGCTTCACTGATGTGGTGTTGCCCAAGGGGGGTGGGAGGGGAGGTAGACAAAGGCATGGCCGTGGGCTCCGCAGCACAGGGAGGCATGACACACACCCCAACCCCGTGCAAAGCTCTGCCACGCTTGGGGCTGCCTCCTGCACTACAGCTCAGCCTGGCCTGATGATATGTGTTTGTGGGGCTGGTTTATCTCACGGAGCGTGGTTTTCCCTGACAGCCAGGCTGGGGGATTGACATGAATCTCCCAGGCTGCTGCCGAGTGTGACTCTGGAGCATTTCGAAGGCAGATTTTGAGCAGCACTGGGAGTATAGTGTCCCAGGTCCCCTGGGAGCAGCCCGTGTTTCCATCTCTAGAAAATTCACAGAGGAGGTCACAAGGGCAGCGTTGGGGCTGCTGGCTGATTAATACAAAGGCCATCGCTCTCCCCTAAGAGCCCTGTGGTGTTTTTATGAGCAAATTGTTCCTAAATGGAAGGCGGCTGCTGATACCAGTCTGCCACAAAGAAAACCATGGGAGCTCTGTAAAACAGGGCCATGGAGAACTGCTGGAAAGCCGTGAGCCTCTGACTTCCATGGGCAATCTGCAGCATGGGCCTTCCAGCAGCAGCCCCCCTCTCTTCCACGCCAGCCCCTCCCTTTCATGAGGAGTTGAGGAATGCAGCAGCCATGGTGTGGAGTGCAAGAGCCCCTCGTGCTGAGCAGGGATACGGAGGCACTGAGTGTCCTGCACTCAAGGAGCCTTGTCCTGGTGAACCCCCTGTAGGTGCCGGGGTGGGCCAGCGCTGCCGGGGAGGGGTGCCAGAGGAGCCCCCTCCTCTAAGATGTCCCAGCTAATATCCAAATGTGCCTCACGGGCTGGTGTCAGGGTTTGCTGGCTGCCCCCTCCCCGTGCAGCCCCAGCCACTGTGCCGCAGTGCTCCTCGCTACCCCCTGACAGGGCTCTTCCCTCCGCAGGCTGGGTGGGGGAGCTGGATGACTTCGCCCTGCACGGGGGCTGCCTGGTCACCCAGGGCACCAAGTGGATCGCCAACAACTGGATCAACGTGGATCCCAACCGCCGGCGGCAGCTGCAGTTCCAGCAGGAGATGGAGCGCTACGCAGCGGCCGGGCCCGGAGCGCCGGGCGAGTGGACAGTGGACAAGGCGTACAGCGGGGTGCACCTGGAGCTGTAGGGCCGGGGGTGGGGGGGGTGTTGGGGGTGTGTGGGGGTGTTGGGGGTGTGTGGGGCCCGCCGCGCGCACGTGGCCTTTTCCCGCGCTGGCCGGGGGGGCGGGGCCGCGGGCCACGTGCGCGGCGGGGCCGCGTCGCGCGCCAATAAAGCGTGGAGAGACGGGCGCCGGTTCCGCGTGCACTAGGGGGCGGGGCCCAGCCCGGCCAATGAGCGGCGGGACGAGCGGCGGCGCGCGGGGCTCGGCCAATGAACGGCCGCGGCGGCGGCGACACCGCCAAGATGGAGTCAGTGGTGCTGGCGGCGCCGGTGACGGCGCTGGAGTTCGCGGGGGATGTGCTGCTGGCGGGTGAGCGCCGGGACGGGGGACGGGGACGGGGGACGGGGGCCGCGGGCCGCTCCCAGAGCGGCGGCTGACGCGCTGTCCCGCAGGCACGGGCCCGGAGGTGGCGGCGTTCCAGCTGAGCGGCGGCGGGCCGGCAGCGGCGGCGGGCCGGCGGATCGTGCTGCGTGAGACCAGCGTGCAGGGGCTGCGGGCCGAGCCCGGCCCCGGCCCCGGCGGCGGGGCGGTGGTGCGGGTGGCGGCCTTCGGCGGGCGCTGGCTGGCGGTGCTGGCCGTGCGGCGGGGCGGGCCGGGCGGCGGGGCGCGGCTGGCGGCGTGCGGCGGCGGGGCGGCGCGGGAGCTGGGGGCGCGGGTGTGGGAGGCGCGGTGGGCGGCGGGCGGGCGGCTGGCGCTGGCGCTGGGCGGCGGGGCCGTGGCGCTGTACGAGTGGCGGGGCGGTGGGTGCTGGCTGCGGCGGGCGAGCTGCGGCGGGGCCGGGGCGCTGCGCTGCGCCGCGCTGGCGGGGGCGTACTGGGAGCGGCTGGCGCTGGCGGCCGGCACGGCGGCGGGCACCGT
The DNA here is from genome assembly GCA_020800305.1 of Porphyrio hochstetteri. Classification (NCBI taxonomy): domain Eukaryota; kingdom Metazoa; phylum Chordata; class Aves; order Gruiformes; family Rallidae; genus Porphyrio; species Porphyrio hochstetteri. The sequence goes on along the minus strand of CM036916.1, from coordinate 8,282,539 downwards.
GGCGGTGTGGCGGGCGGCGGCGGCCGCGACCCCGCGGCGGCGGCTGCGCGGGCACCGGGGCGCGGTGCTGGCGCTGTGCTACGCGGCGCCGCGGGGGTTGCTCGCCTCCGCCTCCGAGGATCGCAGCGTGCGGCTCTGGGCCGTGGGCGAGCTGGGCGGCGGGGACGGGGATGACGGGGATGGGGACGGCTCCTGCCTGCTGGTGTGCTACGGGCACGGGGCGCGGGTGGCCGCCGTGGCGCTGCGGGGGCCGCGCCCGGTCAGCGCGGGGGAGGACGGCGCCTGCCTGGAGTGGGACGGCGGCGGCGGCGTGCGGCGGGCGCGGCGGGGCCACCGCGGAGCCCTGCGCGCCCTGGCCCTGCGCCCCGCCGGCGGCTGCCTCGCCACGGGCGGCGACGATTGCGGCGTCCGGCTCTGGAGGCCCCGGCGGGCGGCTCCGGCGCCGAAGGCTCTGAGGGCCCCGGAGCGGCCGCGGTCCGTGGCGCTGGCGGGGCCGCGGCGGGTGCTGGCGCTGGGCGAGGCGGGCGGGCTGGCGGTCTGCGAGGCGGCGGCGGGGCGCTGGGTGCCGGTGCTGCCCCCCGCCGCCGGCCGGCCCCGCCGGGTGCTGGCGGTCACCCCCCTGCGAGGCGGGGCCGAGGCGCTCTGCGCCCTGGCCGCCGGCGACGGGCACCTCCTTCTCTTCGCTCTGGGCAGCCCCGGAGCCGTCACCGAGCAGAGGCCGTTCGAGGGGGCCGTGCGTGGGCTGAGCTGGGCCTCCCGCCCCGGGCTGCCCCCTTCCTCCGTCGCCCTCCTGGCCTCCGGCCCCGACGGGGAGATGCTCTGGCTGGATGTCACCCACCGGCACGGGCAGGTGCCCCAGGTGCGGCTCATGGGACGGTACCTGCTGCCGCCCTGCAAGCAGCGCTGGCACACCTGTGCGGCCTTCCCACCTCAGGGAGGGCTCCTGGTCTGCGGGGACCGCCGGGGCTCCCTCCTCCTCTTCCCATGCAGCAGCTCCCCGGAGCAGGCTGCAGAAAGCACTGGCATTGCCAATGGCACCAGCCCAGTCGACAAGGACTCTGGCAGCAGCTTGGAGCCCTCTTGCTCGGCACACAGAGGGGCTCTTCCCCTCGAGGCCCCGCTGTCCGTGCTCTTCGGGCTCCACGGGAAGACGGGGGTTACCTCGGTGACTTGCCACGGGGACTACATCTACAGCACTGGCCGGGACGGCATCTACCGCCAGCTCCGGCTGCAGGGCCAGCAGCTGGAGGTCCTGCGGAAGCACAGGCCCTGCAAAGGGCTGCAGTGGATCGAGGAGCTGCGCTTCACCCTGGATGGGGACCTGCTCGTGCTGGGCTTTCACGCTGACAACTTTGTGGTGTGGAGCAGCAAGACTGGCGAGAACCTTCACTGCATCCCCTGTGGCGGGGGGCACCGCTCCTGGAGCTACTGCAGCAGCCCCTCAGATGAGGCCTTCGCCTTCATCAAGTGCGGGGATGTGATGCTGTACCACCGCCAGACCGAGCCCTGCCAGCAGCAGGTGCTCCTGGCGTCCCTGCACGGGCGGGAGATCGCTTGCGTGCGGCGCCTGGGGGCGGTGAGGGTGCCCAGCCATGACACCCTTAACATCTTCGTCACAGGCAGTGAGGACACCACAGCCTGTGTCCTGGCACTCAGCGAGCGCACCCGGGCTGCTGTGCCCCTTGCCCGGCTCAGCGATCACATCTCCAGTGTGAGGGCGCTGGCCCTGGCCGGCCCTGCGGGACCCGGTGATGAAGGCTTGTCCACCCTGCTCTTCTCTGCGGGCGGCCGGGCACAGATTGAGTGCTACCGGCTGCTGTGTGCTGGGGACCCGGCCTCTGAGAGCGCTGTGACCTGCCAGGTCATCCACGTGGCCTCCCACCGGCTGGACCAGCACTGGGAGCGGAAGAAGAACAGGCACAAGCTTGTCAAGATGGATCCAGAGACGAGGTGATGCTCAGGGACCATCTGAGACAGGGTTAGTGGTGACTGTGGCCTGGGAGGGTGCTGGAACAGCACTGGTCTCTGCTGGGATGCCCACTCTGTAGAGCTGCAGGCTCAGCTGAGGCAGAAGGAGCCAGTTTAGCTGGACGCATCCTGGTGTCTTGTGCCCAGGAGCTGGGCCTCAAAGGGCTTCTGGGCTTAGGGAAAGGCTTGGTCCTTCCTCCTGCCTCCTCTGAGTGCTCAGAGCTCCATCCTGTGCTGGACTCGGGCTGTTCTGCTGGGCCACCCGCCTCCCCAGGTGTCAGTGAGCATTGTGTGTTTGCTGTAGGTATATGTCCCTCTCAGTTGTGCCTGGGACCAGCACCAAGCAGCTGCCAACACCCTGGATGTTCCTGGCTGCCGCATGCAGCGACGGATCGGTTCGGTGAGGAGCCATTGTGGGGCTTAGCAGGGAGAACGGAGCTGAGGTGATGGGAGCAGAGCAGGCTCCACAGGGCAGGCTCCTGCCACATTTGGCCAGCCCTGAGCCGGGAGCAGGATGGCACGTGGTGGGAAGTGGGGGCACAGGCACCAGGAGCCCCTTCCTCCCACAGCCAACTGCACTCTGGTCCCATGCAGGGTCTTTGGGCTGCTGGAGGCTGCCCGGAAGCTAGTGCTGGTGGCAGAGTCATTTCATCACCAGCGCTGTGTCCTGAAGGTGGAGACATTCCTGCATGCAGGAGCAGCAGGGGAGAGGTGAGCCCTGGCTGCCATGCTGCAGCCAGTGGGGAGAAGTGTTTGTCCTTGCAGGGATGGCAGCTTGGTGGAGGGAGAGGAGAGATGGGCCTGCAGGGACTGTTCTGTTCCCTGGATCTGGATGGGGACCTTGAGGCTGCCTGTCACAGGGCTGTGGCCAAAGGCTCCCCCAACACCTCCCTTCTAGGCGGCACCTCTTGTGCAGCGCAGCCACTGATGGCGGCATCGCCTTTTGGGACATCACCGGCACCATCGCAGAAGCAACAGACACCCTGCACCAAGCAGAGGGAGAGATGCAGCCCCTGGGTGGGTGCAGCTGCTGGCAGCTCTGCTCTGTCCCCACGGGGGACCACAGCTGGTGGCTCCTCTGCTGCCACTGGCTGAGGTGACCATCGCTCTTCTGACCAAGCCTGTTTTCCCAGACCTGGGTGCTCCCCTGCTCACCGTCATGGCCCACAGCTGCGGCGTGAACAGCCTCCATGTCCACGAGACGCGGGAGGGACGGTACCTGGTGGCCAGCGGCAGCGACGATGGCTCCATCCACCTGTGCCTGCTGGAGGTGTCCCCGAGCGGGGCCGAAGCTGCCGCAGGGACCTGCCTGCAGGTCCTGGAGCGGGTGGCCAGGCCCTGTGCCCACGCTGCCCACGTGACGGGGATCCGGGTGCTGCGGCCGGACCTGCTGCTCTCTGCCTCAGTGGACCAGCGCCTGACGCTGTGGCGCCGGGGCCCGGGCGGGCTGGCTGCCCTCAGCACCACCTTCTTCCACGTGCCTGACCTGGCCGAGCTGGACTGCTGGGAGGTGGCTGAGGCTGGGGGAGAGCTGCGCTACTGCTGCGTGCTCTGCGGGCAGGGGCTGGAGATGCTGTGTGGCACAGCCCCCCCTGAGCCCCCCCAGTAACTGGGCAGTACAACCTGCTGCCCACCTTCCCGGGCAGGGTGTTCTGCCCATTGCTGCAGCCTGTCTCAGCCTGTGTGCTGCTGTGTCCCCTCCTGAGGAAGGGGGTGTATTTGGTCCCCTTGGGGACAGCACAGCCTCAGCTGGGGTGCTCGGGGGGGGCGGAAAAGGCAGAGGTGACCCCTCCTGCACAAGCCTGTGTCTCCCCCAGGCAGTAAGTGAGGAGTGGAGTCACCAGCCCACCATGTCTAGGAGAAGTTCCTCCTCCCCAAGGTGTGAGGGACCCCATGCAGGCTTTCCAGCCCTGCTCCCACGGAAGAACTGGCTCAGGACATTGCTGAGCTCTGGGAGCTTGAGGCTAAGACCAGTCAGGCACTGGTGCGGCACAGTGCAGCCTCCTGCTCCCTGGGTCACTGTCCTGTGTGACAGCACTGACCCTGCAGTGCTGGGCACTGCTGCCATGAGGGGGGACAGTGGTGCTCCCCAACAGCCCAGAGGCGCTGTGCCAGCCTGGATCTGCTCCCCCCTCCCCAGAGCAGCCCTTCAGCTCCCCACAGCAGCAGGACCCACACCCTGACTATGGGGAAGGACACAGGGGCCCCAGGGGAGTAAGGTGCTCTGCTGGCATCAGACACACACACAGCATTTGTCCAGCAACACGTGTATTGTGCCCCAATATTGGGGCCTGGCCAGGGGCCCACTGGGAGCCCCGAGCCACAGGAGCTCCCTGCCAGCATGGAGCAACCTCGAATAAATGGTTTTGAGGGAAGCAAACGTGGTGACTCGTCCCTGGAGCTGCCTTGCCCTGCACTCCCCAGCCCAGCTTGCAGGGTGCCACAGGCGTCCTCCCTTCTGCTGGGGCAGACATGGCAGGAGCACCCATCTCCCACGCTGGGCACAGCAGTGGGGTGCCTGTAGCCAGACCCACGGGCAGCATCTACGTGGGGCTAAGGTATGGCCCAACTCCCTGCCTTCCATGGGGCAGCCCCTTGTCCTGCCAGGGAGGGACATGCCCTGTCCTTTCCCCTCGTGGCGCCTTGTCCTGGTGCCTGTCATACTGTGGCACGGCTCTGCAGTGCTACCTCAGATCTGGCTGAGAGGAGGGAGGTGCAGGGTCGCCAGCGCGCTGTGGAACACGTCCCTCACCGCTCCCAGCAGCCGGAGGCGAGCAAACATCTGATCAAAGAGGTGTGGGAACGGCTCCTGTGGAAAGAAGGGCAGCGATTTGGGGCTGGTGCACATATTGCCCCTCAAAAGGGAGGCCTTAGGGGCACTGCTGGCATCCCAGAGCCTGATCCCCATGCAGCTGCCCCACAACCGCAGTCCAGGCCGAGGCCGTCTGACTCACCCCCAGGACATGGACCCGGTTGTAGTAGGAGCTGAAATCCATGCTGAGCTGGATCAGGAACTTGCATACCTGCAGACAGAGCTGGGGCTGGCACGGCAGGGGCTGGCTGGGCTGAGGCCCTTCCCCACCCCAAGCACAGCAGGAGCAGCACCAGGGGTGTTGCAGGGCATGGCTCCTGCACCACATACTGGTGGGCAGCACCCTGCCCACAGAGCATTGCCCTGGGCTGGGACGGTTGAAGCAGCACCTGTGGGTGCTCGGGCATGTGGCACTTACTATCTCTGTGTTGGCTGTGATCCGGATCCCCTGGGTGGGTGCAGACAGCTGTGCTGCCTGCTGCAGGACTTCAGGGAAGGGCAGGAGGTAGTTGAAGAGCAGCAGCCATTCGCCCTGTGAAAGGATTATGTGTGTTGGAGAGGGAGAGGGGCAGATCCCCCAGGATGGCAGCACCCATCACGGGAGCGGAGGGCATGCAGGGTCCCATGTTCCCCCTGTCAGGGCTCACCTCTTCCCGGAGGCAGGAGAAGTTCAGTTCTGATGCTGGTGGTGGAGGTGGGTATGTGCCTGGAAAGGAGGTGGGACACTGCCATTGTGCCTGGAGAAGCCTGTGTGGGCTTCTGCAAGCGAGAGGAGCAGCCTGGGAGCAGCTGTTGGAGGAGGGTGGTGGGGCTGGCACTCACCCTGCTCCACAGCCCGCTGGTAGGTGTCGAAGAGCGTGGCCAGCCGGGCACAGTTGTACATCACGAAGGCGCCACTCTTGGTTCCCTTTGTGGAGATGCTGCTGTCCTCCAGGTCCAGGGTGATCTGAGGGCAAGGACAAGTCCAGTCCTGGCTGCTCAGCACAGAGCTGCCCTGCTGTTCCCACAGCTGCTGTCCTACCTGACTCCGGTGAGCAGTGCTCAGCATCTCAAACCTGATGGCGGCCACTGTGAGGGCATCGATCACCTCAGTCCAGGCCTCATCTGTGGAGAACACAGAACACAGGTGGTGTCACACGTGGCTTGCTCCATTCCCATGTATGGTCACCCCCAGCATCCCTGTGGAGCCACAAAGCAAACCCTCACCTTGTGCAAGCTCCCCGTATTTCATCACGGAGGCTTCATACATCTGGCGCCTTCGGAGCCTGGGAGGGACACGGACATACCTGCCATCGCTGGGCTGAGAGCCCCAGAGAGCACCCCAAGGTTCCCCCAGCCTCTGGGCTGCTCGGAGCACACCAGCCAAGCAGAAGCAGGAGCTCCCCAGGAGCTGGAGGAGGCCACTAGAACTAGGGAAGGTCCCATGGCCTCCATTCTGCACCTCCAGTCCTCTCAAAACAGCCCCGAGGCCATGGAAAAGCCACACGGAGGGACTGGAGGTGGAATTCTCAGGTGCCACCAGCTCGCTCAGCGCAGCAGCCTGGGTGCCCACGGGCAGGCAGTGTGGGGAGCCTTGGCAGGTGAGCAGCACAGCATGTGCCTTGCTGCCCGTCAACTTACTGGAGGTACTGCGCTGCCTCGATGGGCGAGGAGGGGTTTGTCACCTTCACTGGCCCACAGACGAGGTGTTTCTGAGAGACACAGGGGGAGCCAGGGCTGGGGTCAAAGGCTCTGAAGCTTCACCAAGACGCAGCACAGTAGAACCAGGCTAAAACCAGCCCTGTCCTGGCTGTGTCCCTGCAGCTTTCTCCCACCCCTCCTTCTTCAGCTCCGAAATCCCAAGGGCAGAGAGGCTGCTCCACCACGTGGGCAAGGGTCCAGAGGGGCCACCAAGGGAAAGAGAACCTTTGCTGGGGGCAGAGGGCAAGGCTGGACCTCAGTATTTGCTGCGGGGACTGACGCAGGCTGGCCAGCACAGGGTGCTGGGGGCCACGGTGAGGAGGGTGGGAGGTTCCTCACCTGCCAAGCCGTGTGGGCTCCTGGATCCAAAATCCTCCAGAGCAGATCCAGCTGTTGCTGCTGGAATTCCTCCTCACAGCTCACCACATGCACGATGCTGCAGTGGCTCCCCTGGCCCGTGGCCTGCAGCAGAGTGCAGCAGGAGCTCAAAACACCAGCACATGACAGAGACCCACGCCTGGAAAGCAGGAGGCACGCAGCGCCTCAGGGCGACTCACCATGCACTCCTGAACAGCTTCCTGCAGCTCAGCCAGGCACCGCAGCTTCTCCTCTGTCACTGAAACAGGGAAAGACACTCAGAGCAGGATGCCAGGGCCCGCCAACCTCCTGCCCCTGCCATCCTGCACCCCAGACCCACCCCGGCCAGGCTGTGCTGCAGGCAGGGAGCAAGAGGAGATGGCGTTTGGACCCTGCCCCAGCACTGTGTGAAAGCAGCTGGGGGGAGGACAAGAACAGGCCAGGGGGGAAGCTGATCGCCTCCCTGCCAGCAACACGGGGCTCACCGAGGAGGACATCGAGGTTGGGGTCATAGCCCGCCAAGCCCTGCTGCTGCACGAAGCTCTTCAGGCGCACCTCAGCGATGGCCCCGCCCGGCCCCCGCCCGCAGGATGCAGCGCAGGGGCAGCGGCCCAGCGCCCGCTCCAAGGCCGAGACTGCGCCGGGGAGGTCCGAGCCGCCGCGACCCTCGGGCCAGTCGACGCGGAGCTGCCGCACGACCTCCCGGCTGCTCCCTTCGGGCAGGGCTGGCACCAGGCGGACGCCGACCCTGCGAGAGAGAGAGCGAGCGAGAGGCGAGCGCTGGCAGCGCGGGGCCGGGCGGCCAGGCAGGGGCCGGGCGGTCGCTCGCTCACCCCTGGGCGCGCAGCAGCTGCGCCAGCAGGTCGGCCAGCAGGAGCGGGCGGAGGTGGCGGGGCCTCAGGGCGCCGGGGCCGCGCAGCGCCGGGCAGTGCAGCACCACGCAGCCCGCTGCCGCCGGTGCTGCTGCTGCCGCCGCCGCGGGGACCGGGCCGGGCGGGGACGCCAGCAGGCGCCGGAAAGCCTCGGGGCGCCGCAGCTGCACCGCCAGCCCCGCCGGGCTCTCCTGGCAGCCCCGCACAGCCAGCACTCCCGGGCCTCCGAGTGACGTCACGCCGGCCACGACGTCATCGGGCACCTGCCGGGCGAGACAGGCGCGGAGTCGGTGTCCTGCCCGCCCCCCGCCCCATCCCGCGCCCCCGGCCTACCTGCCCGCCGGGAAAGGCGGCGCTCAGCGCGGCCCGCGGCGCCAGGAAGTCGCGGTGCCGCAGGTTGCGGGCGCCGGTCTCCTTCACCCAGAGCGCCGCGGGCCGCCCCAATGCCTCGTTCAGCGCCCGCAGCGTCGCCGCCACCCCCGGCCGGCCCTGGCCCAGGTCCGTCTCCATGCGAGCACGGCCGCCGCTTCCGCCGCCACAGGCTGGAAGTGACATCACCGGGCCGCGCGCCCTCCCCGGCGCTCGCAGGTGGCCGCCATCTTGGGCGCGGCGCGCAGCGCTCCCTGGCGGCCATCCTGGGCGCGGGCGGGCGGGACGGGGCGGCCATCTTGGGGTAACGGGCGCGGCGCCTCCATGATGGGTGTGGCGGCCCGGGTCGTGTGTGCCCGGGGGCTGTCACCCTCCGCAAAGGCCTCGGGCAGGGGCGGGACAGCCCCTCGCAGGCTCCGGTGGCGGCGCCCTGAGGGGAGGCCGCGGGGCTGATCGCCGGCAGGGTCGGGCGCGGGCCGCTGCGGCTTCTCGCACGCCGGAGCACCAGGGGCTGCGGCAGGGTTAGGCAGGCCCGGGCGGACGCTGCAGCTGCGGAGGAAACGGGGACGCCCCCGGGCGGCTAAGCCGAGCCCAGCCGCACAGCCCAGGCCAGCTCCGGGCTGCTTGGGGCGGTTCGGGGTTCTCGGACAGGCTGGGCAGCCGCGGGCAGGGGCCTTGGGGCGGACCGGAGGGCGTACGGCAGCCCTGGCTGCGAGCTGTGTCCCGCGGGGCTCGGCGGGGCAGGGCCACAGGCACGGGCAGGAGGAGCCCCGGCAGTTCCCGCAAGGTGCGGTTCGCCATCGCAGCTGGGCTCTGTGTGGGGAAGGGTGAGGAACCACCGGGGCTTCCTGCCTCACCGTGCTCCCCTCCCGGCCTGCTCGCTGCCCCAGCCCTGGCTGCTCCGCTGGACCCGGCGAAAAAGGTGGGAGAGGAGCTGCCCCTCCTGCCCAGCAAGGCGTCCCGCTCCCCGACCCCGGGAGGAAGCAGGTGGAAACGCATCACACCGTTGTGGTTGCGATTGCATCTACAGCGCTAAGCGCTTCTGTAGCCTCAGGCTTGGATTTACAGAGCAGGGGCTCACGCCGCTGCCTGGGTCCCCGAATGGGGAGGGCAGGCAGGCAGCGGGGGCTGCTGCTCCCCTCTCAGGCTGCGGTCAGAGCCGGCTCCAACCTGGGGACGGGGCAAGGGCCTGGCACGCACTCAGCCCCGTGCCACCAGCCCGCTGGCTTGGGAGCAGGTATCCAGGAAGCACCGAAATCCCCCTGGGGAGCTAGGGACGTCCCTCCCGGCCTTTCCCTCCCTGCGGGGCCGGGGGTGGGGGGAGCTGCTCTGCCCACAGGGCCCAAACCGGTTCCTCCAGGGTTTGTGTGCACGGGGGTGGGGACGGGGTGAAGGTAGCTCCCGGCAGCACGGCCATTGTGTGGGCTCTGCCAGAACGCAGCAGCTTGTGTCGGGGCTCTGCGGTCAACTCTGGAGCCCTGGGGTTGCAGCCCGCGGCCAGTGTGAGCCCACAGCCCTGGGGCAGGAGCAGGGCCACGTCCCCCAGGTTGGGGGCAGCGTGGGGCCGTGCCCTGGTGGGGTGCTCCATGCACCACTCACAGCCAAGAGGTGATCTGAGAATTGCTGCTCACACCAGACCAACTGCTGACTGTCCGCAGGGCAGGAGCTGCGCAAGACTGCTTCCTGGCCAGCTGCAGGGACCTGTGCCAGCTCAGGCCTTGTGTTGCTGCTCAGAGGGGTCTGGGCTGGATCCATCCCCCTCCCCAGAGCACCAGGGCTCCCTTTCCGGTGGCGCCGAAAGAGCTTTGGACAGACACGACATCCCCGATGGCTCTCTGGGTGCCTGCTCAGCGGGAGTGATCGTGTCATTTCAAAGCTGTCTCTCTCTGGGGGACAGATCCTGCCCGGGCACCGCTCACCCCAACCCCAGGGTGCTGGGAGCACTGTGGAGAGCGCGGTGTGGGCTGGTGGTGGCAGGAAGCTCAGGCAGCATCTCGTGATCAGTGCTGCCTCGCTGCCGCTGGCCACATCCACGCTGTGGGGGGCAACCGGGGCTGTTGCTCGGCACGCTCACCCGGGTGGTTAGTCCCCAGGAAACAAGCTGCTATTTTTAGTGACTGCTGGAAAGCCCCCCCCAGCTCCAGCGTGGGGGACTGAGCCGTGAGGCTGGGCACCTTCCATCCCCCATCCCCGCAGGCTCCCTTCTCCCAGTAGGGCCCCCACATGCCACCCTGCGCCCCATGGAGGGCCTGGAGTCTTTCCTTGTGCTTGGCCCAGCGTAGCCACAGGGTGAGGGGTGCGTGGGGTGAGGCAGGGGCGGGAGCGCGGGTAACGAAACCCCAGGGCAGCTGGGCGCAGCGGGGACAGCTGCTTTTGGGATTCCGTTGCCCGCACCGGCGCCATGGAGGGACGGGCCCAGGGGACACCGCCATGCCACCCCAACCCCGGGGCGGCTGGCACGCTGAGGTGGGGAGAAGGGTGACTTACCGCCAGGGACCAACCAGGGTGGAGGAGCTGTGTGGGGGCTGTAGCCAGGCCAGTCATGGCTGGGGTTGTGCCGCAGGCTCCCCCTGCGCCGCAGGCCAGGTGCCAAGGGAGGAGGGTGGTGCGGCCGAGCCAAAAGGAAACTGCTCCGAACAAAGCCCCGGTGGGGCTGGAGCATCTGGTGCCAGCCTGGCAGCCCCCGATGGGGCCCGGAAACCCGAGCCGTCCCCGAGGGAGGGCACCCGCCCCAGCACCTGCGCCCAGCAGCAGCACGGCACCGACCTGCTGCTGCCAGCGCCTCTGCCGCGCTGCCTGGCCCTTGGCGAGGAAGCCCTTGGGCACCCGCCATGGGGGAAGTGAAACCGTGTGGGGAACCCCACTGGCTCCATGCGTGCTCATGCTGTGCTCACCAAGGGGGACCCTGCCCTCGACCGAGGGCACCCGTCTGTGGGGTGCTGGGGATGCCTGACGCCTCCCCACCCAGGTGCGACATGGCACGCTGGCGGGAAAGGGCCCGTTGCCGACACCGGGAGACTTCCCGGTAAGCCCCGCTGGACCGGGGCTCTGACTGGCCCTGGGTGAGTGGCACAAGGGTGGAGGATGCCGCTCCCATGCCCCGGGCACCCCCTGAGCCCCCCGGTCGCCTGCCACCCACTGCCACTGGCCGCACCGAGTGTGGCACGGAGGAGAGGGGGAAGAGGAACTGGCAGCCTGCGGCGCTCGGGGCAGGGAATCCACAGCAGCAGATCGGGGAAGGGCTCATCCCGTCTGGCAGAGCCGTCCCGCAGCGGGGCACACTATGCCCGGGACACAGGACCAGGGCAGAGCCGTGCCGCGGGCACGGCAAGGGAGGCCGGGGCAATCCCGGGCCATCTGCGGGACGGGAGCGCAGCCGAGTCCCGGTCCCGCTCCCTCCCGCCGCCCGGCCCGGCCCGGCCCGGCCGCCCCTGGGATGGCGGGGACCCGACACCGGGAGCCACCCGCTCCCCTCTCACCTCCGCGCCCCGCAGCCTCCGGCGCAGCAGCCCGGGCCGGTCCGCGGCCCTCCCGGCGGCGGGGATCGGGGTGCCCCGGGCGAGACTCACGCACCCACCCCCCTCACCTCCCCGCGCCGCCGGGGCAGCGCAGCCCGTGGTGCCCCCGGCGCCCCACACCCGCCGTGCCGCTCCCCGCCCCGCCACCGCTTTCGGTTTCGCTCCGGCGCTGGCCGTAGCCCGCCCCGGGCACAGCAGGTCGGGGCGGGCCCGGGCTCGGGTGGGCGGGGGCGGCTGCGCGTGTGTCCCTCCCCCGGCGGGAGGCGGGAGCCCCGGTACGACCCGCCCCCGCCGGCCCCGACCGAGCGCCGGCGCCGGCCGCCAGGGGGCGCGGCGGGGGGGGGCGGGGTAGCGCTTCCGGTGGCGTGGCCATGGCGGCGGTGGCTCTGAGGCGGCTGGGCCCGGCGGCACGGCGGGCGGTGGGCGGGTACGGACACCGGTACCGGGACGGGCCCGTGGCACCGCGGCGGGGCGCGGGGGATTGCCGTGCGGCCGCAGGGGCGGTGGCCGCGGGGAGGAGGCGCGGGCCCCACGCGTCCGAGCCGCTGCCCGTCCCCGCAGGGCGCCCAGCCGGGCTCACCGCCTCACGCCGGCGGACGACGAGCTCTACCAGCGGACGCGGCTGACGGTGCTGCAGCCGGAGTCCTCCGACATCTTTTTCATCGAGGGCTACACCAACCGCGGCTTCACCGTCAGCGGGGACGTGGTGGTGGGGCCCTGCGCCATCCTGCCCCGCGCCATCCTCCAGTGGAACGTGAGTGCCCGGCTGGGGCGGGGGGACGGGGACGGGGACGGGGACGGCGTCCTGTCCGGCTCAGCGCCCTCGGTGCCCCCGCAGGTCGGCTCCTACAGGGACATCTCGCTTGAGAGTCTGTCGCTGTTCCGGCTGCTGGAGCCACACATAGGTACGGAGGTGGGAGCGGGGGGCACAGAGGGACAGGCCTCCCCCTCATTCGGGCTCCTGTCGGGGCGGCCGAGGAAGGGGGGGTGCCGTTGGTCACCGCAGGCAGGGCAGGCCCGGGCCGAGGCAGCCCGAGTGCGGCCCTGCCCACCCTTGCTCGGGGTCGTGTCCCGCTTGCAGAGATCCTGGTGCTGGGCACGGGAGACAGAGTGGAGCGGCTTCACCCCGCCGTGCTGAAGCGGATGCGAGAGTGCGGGATCGCTGTGGAGGTGCAGGACACGGTGAGGAGGGGCGTGTAGAGGGGTGTGCGTGGGGAGCACCCCAGTGAAGGGGAGGGTGGTGGCCATGGGGAGCCCCCCACAGGGCCTCTGCCTGCTCGGGTGCAGGTGGGAGGGGGAGCTGCTTCCCCTGCCTGGGGCTTCACTCCCTCCCTCTTCTGTTTCACAGCCAAATGCATGCGCAACCTTCAACTTCCTAACAAGCGAAAAGCGTGTGGCAGCTGCTGGGCTCATCCCTCCGCGGGGCACCTACATGGGGGTGTAGGTGCTGCCCACCACCGGCTGAGCAGCTCTTCCTATCCCCTGCACTGAGCCCCAGGCATCACCACTCCAGGCGGAGAAACTCCTTGGACTAACCCATCGGCACCTGGCCGTGGCTGGGTGCTGGCTCCTGCACACAGGAGGGTGCTGTGAAATGGGTGGGCTTGGCTCTGCCCCCAAGGCCCTGGCTTCCCGGCTCCCTTGCTCCATGCTGGGCTGGGTGCCGCAGGGCACAGTGCGAGGCCCCAGCATTGCTGGCAGCACAGCACCCGCAGCCCTGTGCTGTGGCAGCAGGAAGCCATCACCCTGGGGCAGGGTGGAGGCTGTCAGTGTGAGCTGCACACCCCAGGGCACTTTGGGGCTCCAGAAGGAAAATAACACATAAATGAGAAGTACAAGACAGTTGTGTGTTGGTTGATGCGCAGCAGCGGGGGGCTGTAACGGGTCAGCAGGCTGTGTGTGCTCACTGCCCCTGCAGAGCGGGCTGGGACGGGGGGAGGCTGTGAGTCAGTGCTCCTGGGGGGTGGGGTTTGTCCCCATCCCACAGCACCCATGTCCCTGTGGCACCTTGCACTGCAGTCGGTCCTGGTTCAGCAGCAGGTGCACACCTGTCCCCCTGCGGGTCACAGCTCAAGGAGGGGATACAAGGGTGCTGTCTGTCCCTGTGCCCCCCCCTCTGCACTGGCTCGTGGGTGCTGCTCCTGTGGATGGGGCAGGGGGTACACAAACCTCATCCAGCCTCGTTCCCTGAACTCTGCCACCTCCACAGGTCCAAGGAGGGAGGATGTGGCTGCAGTCCCCAGCCCTGAGGCAGACTGTAGGCTAGCTCTGCTCAATGAGCCAGCTACGTTAATGAATGTCTGCTATGACATGTCTCAAGGCCCTGGTTTGAGCACGTGTAAATCTCACTTGACGTTGCTGTGCTGCAGAGTGGGTTTTTGTGTTAAAAGCAGGGGAAGCCTGGCTGTGCAGGGAGGGGCACAGGGCTCAGGTGTGCAGGACTGTGAAGCCCAGCACCTTTATAAGCCCTGAGCTCTCGCTAGTGCCCTTCCAGGCCCCTGCCCACAGCCCTTCAGCCAGTACAGGAAGCCTGAGCAAGGGATCTGCACACCAGCAGCAGCCACCTTAGGGGCTGGGCAGCTGGCTTGGGGCATGGTACAGGGGGCTTTGGGGAAGGAACAAGGGAGAAAAGGCATAATAATGAGCACCAAGCACAGGCGGCCACAGGTACAAGGGCTGGGTGTGTGTAAGCAGCAGTGCACCCCTGGGGGGCTGTGGGGGGGGTGCAGGTCACTGCAGGTCACCAGGCCACTCCCAGCAGCCGCCAACACCCCTGTAACAGCCACTTGCTTTCTGCTCCTGGGAGGGACGTTTTGAACACCCCACTCAGCCCCAGGAAGGGGCTGTCCCCTCCCCAGCCCCCCCTCACAGGCTACATCCCTTCTGGGGCCATCACTTGCTCCTCAGAGTACAGGCAGCAGAGCACCAGGGCAGAACAGGACCAGGGGCCTGGGGCTGGCGCAGCTGCACATCTTTTCCTCTTTTATTGTAAAACACGGACAACATGTGCAAGGCAGCCCAGGATCAATCCTGGGGGGCAGGGGGAACCCTCAGATGGTGATGAAGCAGCCAAGGGACACAGGGAGCTCCAGGCAGCCCACAGAGTAATGGCACTTCTGCAGCAAGAGCAGCTCCCACGCGGGGTGGCACAGGCCTGAGTGGCACGATGACAAGACACAGACAGATCTCCTTCAGAAGAGGCGCTTCTCATACCTGAGAGGGGAGTGCAAAGCCAACAGCCCTTTAACTGACCCGTGGGAGGACAACGGCACAGCTGGGAACAGCTCCTGGCCTGCTGGACTATTCATGGTGGGGCAGGGATCAGCTGGCCCCAGCCATAAACAGGCCCTGGTTCAGCCCAGCTGCGCAGCGGGAGGTGAACTAGCAGTGTGGTGGCTCACCAGCTGAGGCACAGGCCGGCAGCACTTAACTACCTCCCTCCCCCCAAAAAGCCCACCCCAGGGAGATGGGGCTCCTGCCAGCAGCACTTACGAGTGGAGACCATGCACGCCTCCTTCCACCTGGGCTGATGTTGTCCTCTTCTCAAACTTCAGCTCTCCCGAGTACATCATGGCTCTGAGGGGGAAGGACACTGTCAGGTGCCAGCCAGAGGCCAGGGAAGGCAGCGCTTTGGTACACACTCTGCTAGCACGGCCAGGAGGAGAGACACCAGCTCCTCCAGCTGTGGCCAGAACATTCTTCACTGTGCTCCCAAAAGCCAGGCAGAGTTAAGGTAACCCCAACATCTCCCACCCAGCCAGCAGAATAGAACCCAGGAGGCGCTGCTTCCACCGCTCCACGACTGTCAGTCTGTGACAGTGCCCACTGGAGATGAGGGGAAGGGCCAGAGTGAGGCCATGCTGAGCACAGCACAGCAGGTACAGCTTTGCCAGGGGCTGCAACTGGCACCAGCAGTGCATGAGCTAGGAGAAGCACTCACCGGACTTGTGTCAGGCTCTTGGCACCAATATCCTGGCAGGAATGCTGGATCCCAGCAATCAGGTATGGAATGAACTTGTGGATAGAGCCCTTGTCCTGCACTGCACCGGAGACCCCCTGGGCCACTTTGATCTTGTCCGTCTCGCTGTGTGGGGACACGAATCAAGGTTTGTGAAGCTGAGCAGCCCCAAACCTTGATTCGCTGCCCCAAAGCGCCACCTCTTACCTGAAATACCGGTTCTGGCTGCCCAAGTTCTTGTCCATGGCATCTAGCGAGCCCATGCCACGGTATTTCTTCAGCCTAATGCCATCCGAGAAGAAGTATTCCCCTGGGGCCTCCGTGGTGGCAGCCAGTAGGGAGCCCATCATCACTGGCACGAGAGATCAAGGGCAGCATGTCAGCAGTGGGGAGGCTGTAAAGCCCCTCAGGGTCCCTGGGCACAGCACCACGCTGGACCCCCCTGCACCCAGACACTGAGGAAACCCCACAGGAAACCCCACAGCTCCCTGCAACACCCCTGAAGCACAGCTCACCCGTGGAGGCCCCGAGCGCGAGGGCCTTGGCGATGTGCCCAACCGTCTGGATCCCTCCGTCCGCAATCACGGGGACGCCGAACCTCCTGGCGTACTCAGACACCTTGTACACCGCCGTGGCCTGGGGGCGGCCGCACGCCAGCACTACGGAGAGAGCAGAGACAGGGTCAGCTCCCCCGGGGCAGCACGTCCCCTCCCCAGCAGGCCCTTCAAGCTTCCAGCACACACATGCTCCAGCACTGGGGAACGCACGAGTCCCCGGATGCTCCTTCCCTAGGCTGAGTTGCAAGAGAAGTGGCTGGCTGAGAGAAGCCTGCTGGGACATCCTTGCAGCCCCTGACTCCAAAAAGCTGTGTGAGAACTTGGCACTGGGGCTTTTTGACCCAATGCCTGGGATCAGACGAGACTCACGGCTTGTCTCGGTGCACAGCAGATGTGGGGGGAGCTGGGGAAGGAAGCGGAGCAGATTCCAAAAGCCCCTCTCCAGAGCATCCCTGGCACGTAGCCACATCCCACCACTTGCTTGCTCCCTCCTAGCAGTGCCAGACCCCTTCTTCGTGTACCCAGCAGCTCTACAATGTGATTCTTGTGTAGAAAGGCAGCTGGGAGTGAGCTGGGGCTGTGTGTGTGTGTGTATATATATATAGAGAGAGAGATATATATGTACACACCTGCACACACACACACACACACACACACACACATGCAGCAGTAGAAAAGGAAACAGGCAGGATGATTTGATGGCTTTTGGGAAATCATTTACTCTCCTGCCCTGCAATGCAGCAAGAGTTCTGTCAAGTTTAGCTGCCCCATGGGAAGGGAGTCGTCAGCCTTGGATTTACCTGCCCTTCCTGGTCACCTGCAGTGAGAGGTTTCCCACTGTGCAAGGGGAAAACCAGCACAGGGCACGTCTCATAACACATCTGCCAGCTGCAGGCATGCAAGTACACCAAGATCGGCTTCTCCAAGGGAGACTTCCCTTCCCCACCATTAATGGGAAGCCTTTTCTCCAGTCACAGTTAGTCCAATACACCAGGTGGGATTATGAGCATGCAGGGTTAGTGCTTCAGAGCGTGGACTCCAGGAGTGGTTTAGCCTGCCTGGCAGCAGCACTGGCAGCACACATCCCTGGCACAGGTTTGCCAAGGCCGGGAGCCTGGAGCTGCTCTGCTCCCAGGGCTCAGCAGCTGCTGCTGGGAAAGGGAAGCCAGACTCCAGGCCGAGATCATGAAAGAACTGATTTTAATCAACCAAAACTCAGCGATAAGCTAGGGCTCAGCCAGCCAGGGAGAGTCTGCCAGCTGTAACATGAATGCCGTTATTCTTAAAGAGATGGTCTCACCAGGTACTGTGCTGCTAAAGCACTGCAAGGAACAGCACCTGATTTTGGAGGGTTTATGGGATCATGCCACAGACAGCACAGGACCTGTGGAACCCTCAGTGACCACAGAGACCAGCCCTTTAAGGAAGAGCTTGGCTCAGGGCTCCTGGGAGCATCGCACATCCAACTCCCAGTGCCCCGCGCCACAGCCTCAGAGCACAGGCTCCCAAAGCAGGGTTCAGAGCACACACGCTGCGTGCTCAGGGCCAGGGTTTGTCTGGTTTAGGGTATCAGCAGAGGGTGGCCCTACAAGATCATCTGCTAGAGAAAACCTTCCAGGATCTTCCACAGAAACAATCCCAAAAACTAGGAGAAAAGGCACAACCCAAGGCTCGCCTTGGGCAGCTGCGTGATGCAACGGCATCGGAGGAGTTCGGAGCAGACACAGCTGCACCCTGCTGAAGAGCCTTTTCTCTCCACACGAGGATCAGGCCTCAGTGGGGAAAGATGTGGCTCTGGTACAGCTGCCACGGTGACCTCAGGCAGTTCAGTCCCTCAAACCCCAGGGGAGGAGCTCCAAGCGAAGCTCGGCCAGTGCACAACTTCCCCACAACTGGGGCCAGACTTAGAGCAGGATGGGGGACTGCTCAGGGATCACCTCCTGGCTGGATCTGACGGCCCATGCCCAGCTAGAGATCCACCAGATGCGGCCAGAAAGCTCAGTCAGGCTCCTGAACTGGATTTTGGAGTGGAGGGCAGGCAAGCCTGAGTGCCCCCCTCAGCTCTGACAATTCAGACCCTGCTTTAGGAATTCAGAAAGGCTTCTCAGCTTCCATTTCCAATTCAAAACCAGTATCCAAAGCCACAAAACCCCAAGTGCATCTACAGCTAAATTATTCTCAAACAAGCAGTAGGGCCATGTGCAGCCAAATCAGGATCCTGCTTCAAGACACATAATTAGGGTCGGGAACAGGGCAAGTGACTTACTATAGGTGCCCGTGACAGTAGAAGGGCATTTGGGGCTGTGGGACTTTAGGTCTGGAGGGATCTTTGGAGCAGCTAAACAAAAACAAACACACACATTTTAGAGACAGAAGAACAGCAGCAGAACAAAGGACCCCAGCAGTGACCTGCTACCAGGTAGAGCTTACGGTGTGGGACACAGCTGACCTAGCAAACCCTTCCTAGCCCGAGCCAAGCCAGTGGCCAGATCCAAGCCAGCCAGGCCCAGCTGTGCACGGCACATGCTCACCCTACCCCAGCACCCATCCACAGAGGTGACCCCCTATCCCAAAGAGCCAGAGTTCTTGTCCTACAACAGACAAAAACCCGGGGAGCTGCAGTTAAAGAGTTTTGCAATTACATCTCCTGTGAAGTGCCACATTCTACCTCTGCTCTGCTCCTTCCCCAAAACCAGCCCCCGACGACTCCTCCTGCCGCAGCCACGAGAGGCACCCTCTGGAGATGGCACCCTCTGGAGATGGCACCCCACTGCCTCAGCAGGTCCTCTGCCACAGAGCCAGAGTAGGACACGTGCCTCCCGGTTCTGCTCCGGCTACAGATACCTCAGCCCAAGGACACCACAACGTCCCCAGAAAGGTCACCCCAAGTGGGAACCCCACACAGCCAGCGCCCCCGTGGCAGGCAAAGCAGGAACGCAGCCTGGGTCAGGGCCGAGCCAGAGCTCCAGGCTGGGATCAACAGAGCTGGTGCAGCACCCTCAGACATCACTGCCCCTTGGCTGCCTCCCACAAGGGCCAAGGAGCAAAAGCAGAGCGGGGGCTGTGCTGGTGGGCTGCTGCCCTGTACCACCTCTGCACCTCACCTGCCAGCCTCAAAACACAAGGACTGAGCCTGCTCTCAGGGCAGCTTGTTCCCCAGGCCCTGGGGATGCCACTCTCAGCCTTTTCCCTAAGGATGACACAGCCTTTGCCCCACACAACCCCCTGCTAACTGCAGAGACAACGGCCAGAAATCCCACTTCTGCCTGGAAGCTGCAGAGAGGCGCTGAGCCCGGCAGACTGATAGTCAAAGCACCATGCACACTGCTCCTGGCAGGAAGGGGGAGAGCAGCCAGCCTGGTGCACTTCACCCCTCAGCACTGGGGATCCAGTAAGCCCCTCTCCCCGCAAAGCTGCCCACCAACCCCATCCCACACCAAGCCAGCAGCTCCTTGGGCAAAGCCCCACATGCCACACCGACTCTACGTGGTCTCGGTCAGTACTGGGAAGTGCCTTTGCTGCTTGCTGCCACCCCAGAGGTGTGACCTGGGTGATGAGAACGGACGGAGGGGATGAAAGGTGGCTTGCTGCTGGAAACTGCCCTTACAGCGGGAGAAATCCATCCCAGCTATGCTGCTTTTTCAGCAGGGAATCTCTATTAAACAGAAGTCTTCAGCTTACTGAAGAGACAGCCGATCTCTCTCACCTTCCTGTGTGATGCAGATGGAGCCACTGCCCATCCCGACTCTCAGGGCATCGACCCCTGCGTCAATGAGGTTCTTGGCCTGAGCAGCAGTCACAACTGTGGGGAGCAGAAACTGGTTTGAAGAGAGACAAGCAGATTTGCACACAATGCTACTCTGCCCTGGCGCTTCCCCTGTGGCTGCAAACATCCCCTACCCAGGGCACCAGCTGTACACTGTGCCAGCGCTGGGCCTGGCTGTCCACCCCAAGAGCTGCGGCGAGTTTCTGCCCCAGCTGTCCCCAGCAGGTGAGAAGACAGTGGCCCTGCAAGCTGCAGCACGCTCACACCTGCAGGCTGAGGGAGCAAAGCTCGCTGCGTGGTGCCAAGTGCTCTTCAGGCCAGGTAGAGCACAGACTAACAGCAGCACCAGTACTGCACCAGCACCAGCTGTTGCCCAGAGGCAGGGAAAAACTCCTCCATCAGATATCCAAATTAAGCAATACTCTTAAGCTGGTGTGTAAAAGAGGCAGAGGAGAAACAGGCTACAAAAGGCTGTAGCAGACTCTGCCGCAGAGCAAAGGTTCCAGAGCAGAGCAGGGTACTGCCCCATGTCTGCACAGTGGTCCTGCTCTGCCCCAGAAGCCAGAAACCACCTTAAGGTTCGCAGATATTTCCCAAGAGAACTGTTTCGTTCCCATCCCTGCAGCTCCCTCCATGTCCAAGAAGCAAATGTAGTTTAAAGACAAGAGCAGTCCCCAATACACGCCTACCGTTTCCTCCAATAACTTGTAGATTGGGATATTTCTCCTTTATGTACTTTATCATGTTGATCTGGAAGATGGAGTTCCCCTGAGAGGAATCCTGCAAGAGAAAGAAACCAATTTCAACCAGAATTTCTGCAAAACGTTACAAATGGAGCTCCAGAGGAGCCCCGGGTCTTCACCCAGCTCACTGGGGTCCCTGCTAAGCTGGCTACGTGGGCAAAGTGACTCCCCAAACTGAGCACAGAACCAGAGGAGAAGCTGCTGGTGGTTTATCCTAGAGACTGGTGAAATCCTTAGTTTAAATCCTACGGTTTCTACCGGAGGCAACAAGCAGCACATCTGGCTGCATGTAAGGACCACTTGGCTATACCACCAGGACACCACCAGCCCTGGCTCAGCCAGCAGGTGAAGCAGTACACGTTCCCTGTGAAACCCGAAAAGGGCTGGCAGGGGGGTGGATCTCTCCCCACTGCCCAGCAGAGCAGCTGAAATATAAAATACCAGATGTTGACCACCGACTGCTCAGGCCCTGCCAGTCTCTGTGACCCGGCAGCTCACGGTGTCTGTTAAACATTTCCAGCTGCTCTGCCACGGCCTCCAACGATCCATGAGGAAAACAACATGCAGATACAGGCAGTGACACTGTGCCCGAAAGCTTCTGGGCCAGGAGGGCAGCTCGGGGCTGGCCACCCCTTAACATCAGGCAGTTAACAGAGTAACCCAGTAATGGACACCAAAGAGCTGAAGGGAAACCATTAGAAGCCAAATATTCCAAACGACTTAGGAACATCAGAGGTGACAGCAGCAGACTGCTAGAAGCATTTCTAGAAGTTTCAGTGTTAAATGACAGCGTTTCTCTTCTCAGCTTCAGGGCTTTGATGCACCCCACGTGCTCCCTGGAGATGAGGTAAGCTCCCAGGCAAGAGGAACCCCTCTTATTTAAGGACTCCAACCTGAACAAGACTGAGAGGTCAACAAACAGCCACACTCTAACACAACAGGTCCTGTAAGGAAGATGGTAAGCGCCATGCTGCTGCCCTGCCGCCAGAGAGAATCATTCAAAGGGGATCCTCAGCCCACCCAAATCCCCCCAGGGCAACGCGACGCCCTCAGCTGGCTCACCAGCACCACTGCATCCACGCCAGCCTGCACCAGGAGGTCCAGCCGGTACTTGTCATCTTCGTGGGTGCCGATAGCGGCGCCACAGAGCAGCTGCTTCTTGATATCCTTAGAAGCCAGAGGGTAGTCCCGGTTCTTCTTGAGATCGGTGCGGGCAATTATAGCCACCAGCTCGTCATCTTCGTTAACGATTGGCAGCTTGCCTTGAAGCAAACAGAAAGAACATCACTGCAGATTCCTGCAGGAGACAGACGTTAGCCCAGAGAGGTGCAGCAGATCAGGAGCATCAGGAAGACACGGTGGAGACTCAGATGTGTGTTACCAGATCCTGGTTGGCTGCGGATGCCAGCAGCCCTGGCTCAGCAAACAGAGCAAGGAGTGTGCAGGACTGGAGAAGGACTCAGTATTCCCACATTGACCAAAGAAAAAGAACACCTTTTTCAATAATTAGACCCACCACACTGTTAAAAGTCAAACTACTGAACCCCAAAATGTGAATGCTGGGATCAGAAATTGAAGATGGGTGGCTGGACAGCCGGGCAGCTCCCGGGCTGCCAAGAATCCCTGAGCTCCACTCAGATTTGAGATGAACGCATGTGAACTCTGTACCCTGGCAGAGGGTTGCGGGCACTCTCCCCTCCCTGTCCTCTCCTCGTGCTGGAACGCAACGCTCCCATGTTCCACCCATGCAGGGACGCCTGCCCACATTCACCCACTGCTGCTCCCAGCCCAGTGCTCCCACAGCTCCCCCTCGCTCTGCAGCAGGTACCTTTCTTACTCCTTTGCAGGATTTCATTTGCTTCTTTCAACATGACACCAGCTGGGGCCACCACAAGATCCTCCCGCTTCGTCATAATCTAGTGGGAGAGAGAAAATAAAAAGTCACAAGAACTCCTTCTCCCTGATCTGGAAATACCAAACCCCTCTGCCCACGTGAAACGCTCCGCAGCGGCTGTGTGGGAGTGCTCTGCAGACAAAGGAGCCCACAGCACAGCGATGCACCTCCAGAAACACACAGGAACGGCCTCCAGCCTGCTGTCCCCATGCAAGCAGAGGCTGTCAGCCCCCAAACCCATGGGTGTAGTGAAAAGAGAAGATGGCAGAGGGCCTCAGCAAGCTAAGGGAGAGCACCAAGGAGCAAGGGATGACTATCAGATGACCCTCGTTTGGGATGTCACCCAAACAGCTTTCCCTTTTAATAGAACGCAGGCAAATAAGGGCTGGAGACACTTCCAGAGTCCCATGTTGTCCTGGCAGAAACGTTACCCCCAAGCTCGTTTCCAGGCAGCAATGCCCAACACACAGGCTCTGGAAGGGCTCTGCTCAGAATAACCTGCTGCTACTGCTGGCAAGGTCAGCGGGACAAAGGAGTCACTTCAATCCAAACAGCCGCGCTCGCCCACGCTCACCGTCCCCAAACAACCCCCAAAACACAGCCAAAAGGCAGGGGGCAACGGGCACAACCCAGCACAGGGGAACATCTGATGTGCTATACAGAGAAAGGCTTTCATCACAACAGCACTCAAATGCTGGAGGAACAGCCCAGGGAGGCTCTCCATCCTCGGAGACGCAGGCACAGCCCCACATAAGCTGCCCCAGCTGGACAAACCTCCAGCAGAAGGCTTGACAAGATCTCCAGGTCTCTTCCCACCCACAGTGTTCTATGATCACACAGTTCCCGTGGGATATTCACAAAGGGTTACTCAAGAAGGCCAAGCAAAGCTAAGAGGGAACCTCTCTAACACTCAGGGAAGGTAGATTAGCTGCACACCATGAAGAGGGAATGTACACAACAAGAACAGGCGTTTTGCATCAGGTTCACTCTGCCTGCATCCACCCAAAGCCCTGTCTGTGCCAGAACCCACATCTCATGAAAAGCCCAAGGAATCACAGACACATTCCAACCAGGCCTGTGGGACCCATGGGCTTCCTGAGCTACAGGAATGGCTCAGCAAGACGACTGCTGGACAGCGAGCAGGAGAGACACAGGAGGCCATTTGCTCCCTTTGGCCTGCCTGGAGACAGAGGCAAGCAGCAAGGGCTGCTGGCAGCAAGCTTCCAGCCCAGCAGCACCACGGAAAGGAGGAGAGGAGATTCTTCTCTGGCTCCTCTGAAGGGGCTGGCATCGCTTCCAAGGGCCACGCGCATTTTGATAACGCCCTCCCAGTTTGAGATTCTTGTTACAGGTATTTATAGGGGACTTCAAACCAAAGAGGGATGAGCATGTGACACCAGGTTTGGTCAGCAAGAGCTAAAAATAGCCATGAGTCAACAGCAGAGGCTGGCTGTAACCTGACAGCGCTGCAGAGCTATGGTTACACGGCTCGTGTAACAGGAATGCCAGAGCTAACGGGAATCAACACCAGCACTGCAGGGAACACTCTCTGGTACAAGGAGGGTTTGGCAGCACAGCGTTATAAACCCCCATCTCCAAGTTCAGGGGGTTATTTTAAAGAGCAAGTGGTCTGGATGAGGCTCATAGGGAAGGGCAGCCCAGAAAAGAAGAGCGGCACATGCAGGGCTCAGTGGGCACAGCGCAGCTGCCACAGCCCCAGCTGGTGCCAGCACACTGTGTGGGGCTGCAGCAGCAGCCAGGACACTGGGAATTAATGATGGAACCATGGGAGAGCACCAGCTGTAGAGAGGACAGCTTCCACAACATGGAAAGACAACCCCACAGGAGGAGTCATGCCGATGGCTAACAGCACAGCCACTCTTCTATCAATGCTGCAGGCGCTGCAGAGAGAGTGTAAACGAGCAAGAGGCTCTCCCTTGGAAATGCAGTTAAAGGCAGACCGGCAGAGCTAACACGGGGCTGCTCCCTCTTGCTGGCACAGCATCCTCACAGCCACACACACACCCATCTCCTTATCACAGGCCACACAGCTTCCTAACGCAACGCTCACATGCATCGGGTGCTCACAAGCCCTTCTCACCTCGCCAAGGGGCAAGTCATGCTCTGACTCCTTCAGGAAATCGATATCTCGAGATGAGATGATCCCAACCAGCTTGCCCCCCATCTTCCCATTGTCCGTGATGGGAATCCCACAGAATCCGTGACGAGCTTTTGCTTCGAAGACGTCTCGCACTCGGTCGTTGGGGCTCAGCACCACGGGGTCTGTGATGAATCCTTGCTCGTATTTCTGAGGAGAAGCAGATTGAGCAGCCAGGATAAGTGGCACCACCAGGCCGAGCAGATGCGGGGCACGTGCCCGGTGTTCACAGGATCACAGAATCATAGGGGCTGGAAGGGACCTCGAGAGATCATCGGGTCCAACCCCCCTGCCAAAGCAGGCTCCCTAGCTCATATTGCACAGATAGGCGTCCAGGCGGGTCTTGAATATCTCCAGAGAAGGAGACTCCACCACCTCCCTGGGCAGCCTATTCCAGTGCTCTGTCACCCTCACTGTGTAAAAGTTCTTCCTCATGTTGGTGCAGAACTTCCTGTGCTCCAATTTGCAGCCATTGCCCCTTGTCCTATCTCCACAGACAACTGAAAAGGGGTTGGCCAATTCCCCCTGCATCCCATACTTAAGATATTTATAAACATTAATTAGGTCCCCCCTCAGTCTTCTTTTCTCCAGGCTGAACAGCCCCAGCTCACTCAGCCTTTCCTCATAGGGAAGATGTTCCAGGCCTTTCATCATCTTCGTAGCCCTCCTCTGGACTCTCTCCAGGAGATCCCTGTCTTTTTTATCCCAGGGAGCCCAGCACTGGACACAACACTCCAGGTGGGGCCTGACCAGGGCAGAGTAGAGGGGGAGGATCACCTCCTGTGACCTGCTGGCCACACTCTTCCTGATGCATCCCAGGATCCCATTGGCCCTCTTAGCCACCAGGGCTAAGACCTGCACTAAGGTCTGCAACCACCCAGCCCAGCTGTGTGCTCAGCAACAGCGTGACCCCAAAACCAGCACCAAGGTTCACCCAAGTACCACTAGATTCCCAAAAGCTCCCAGTCTAACCTCCTTCCCGAAATTATGGAGAACACTCCCACACCACAAAGCCTCAAATTCCAGGCCCAACACACAAGGGGTTTGCACAGGAGACCCCAGCAGCGCTGCTGCTCTGAAACACCGATATCCAGCACGCTTCAACAGTGTCCTCTCACCACTCCCCCCAGCAGCACCCAACCCCACGGCCCACAGCCACGACGTGCCCTGTGAGTGCAGTTCAGCACTGCTGTTCCAGCCACTCACCTTCACCTTCCGCACTTCGTTGGCCTGGAACTCCGGGGTGCAGTTGTGGTGGATGAACCCAATTCCCCCTGTCAGCTGGGAACACAGAGGCAGCTCTAATCACTGCAAAACCCGCCCGGCCCTTCGTCCTGCGGTCTGCCGGGCAGGGAGCAGCCAGGCTGCCCTCAGGGAAAGCAGGAGGGGAGTTGGGGACGAAGGGGGTGCCCGACTACCCACTGCTTCCCTGCCGCCAGCCTTGGGGTGCCGGCATGCAGGGAAAAGGGGGATGCTGCAGGAGGCTCTCCGGAGCGTTAGGGGCCCCCTGAGCATGCCCACGTGTGCCGCCATCCCGGCAGCGGCGGCGGAGGGGACCCGGCCGTGGGGGCGGCGGCAGGCCGTGCCCGCCCCGCAAGGCCCCACTCACCGCCATAGCGATGGCCATGCCGGCCTCGGTGACCGTGTCCATCGGGGAGGAGACCAGCGGCGTTTTCAGGGTGATTCTCTTGGTCAGCGCCGAGGTCAGGTCCTGCCGGGGAGGCGGCTGAGCGGCGGCGGTCCCGGTCCCGCTCCCTGACCCCAGAACCGCTCCCCCTGCTCGGATCCGGCCCCACTCCCTGGTCCTTCTCCCGTTCCCCCGGCACCGGCCCAGCCCCGGCCCCTCACCCCGGCCCCTCTCCTTCTGCCCCGGCCCACCTCCTCCAGCCCGTCCCCCGCTCCCGTGAGCCCGGCGCCGCTCCCCGGCCACTCACCACCTGGTCCGCCGTGAAGTCGATGTACCCCGGGAGGATGAGGAAGTCGCTGGGGGATAACGAGGGGAGACGGGTCAGCGATCACCCCGTCGCGGCCCGCAGCCCCCACGCCCCCGCCCCACTCACTTGTAGGTGAGCCCATCGCCGCAGCTGAAGAGCTGCTGCGCCGTCAGCCCGTCGTCAGGCACGTAGCCGGTGCCGCCGCTGATGAGGTAGTCCGCCATGGCGCCGGCCCGCCGCCGCCGCGTGCCCGCCGCGCCGCGCCGCCCCGCCCCGCGCAGCCCCCCAGCGCACGCGCGCCCCGACGGCGGCCGCGAAGGCTCAAGGCGGCGCCCTCCCGCTGAGAGCGCGGCCCCGCCCCCTCGGGCACCCGGCTGCGCTGCCCGGCCGGGGCCGCCCCACGCGGCGCAGCAAACGGCAGCGAGGCCGCCCCGAGCCGGTGACACAGCGGGCTCGGGGGTCGCGGCAGTTCGCAGCGCCGGGCGCGGTGCCCCAGGGCCGCGGAGCCGCGGGGGGAGCTGGAGGCCGGGCACGGCCCGACGCCCGCCCGAGTGACGGTGCCCGGCTCTGCGCGCGCAGGCAGGGCCCGGCACGCGCTCAGGGCGGCCCGGCACCGAGCGGCCGCGGGCCGGGCGCTGGGGTGGTCCCGCTGCTGCGGGAGCTGGTGGGGCCGGGGTGGATGCGGAGCGGGAGCGGGATGCAGAGCCGCTTCGTAGGGCGGAAGCGATCTGCAAGGAGGGTGAAAGCCGAGAGGCGGCGGCGCCACAGGAGGGGAACGAAGAGTGCGAAGGAGAGGGAGGAGTCGCGCCGAGGCAGGAGCCCCGCAGGGAGGACCCGAGGAGGAGCCAGCTGGGCGTCAGCCTCCCGCAAGCCCCCTCTCCCCCGAGCCCGGCCAGGCCGTACACACAGACACTGCGAGGGGGATGGCAGCACCGATCCCTTCCCTGCAGAGCCACCTGGGCACCAGGGAAAGTTCCTGTACCGCTGGGCTACAGAACAAACCTCCTCCACCGACGCTTGGTTTGCTTGTCGTGATGCAGCGGGTCTGGCCTCAGAGCACCAGCAAAATGAGATGAGCAGACCCCTTCTCACCCGAGTCTTAGATGATGGGCTCTCCAAGGCACTCCACTATCTGAGTTCAGGGAGCAAAGAGCCATGGTCCTGTACCTCCAGCTGTCATACTGCAGTAATTAAATCCTTGTCCAAAGATCAGCCAGAAGCTTTAAGAAAATGAAAGTGTCACTACAGGACACTGGAAGCATGAACAGAGGGGTCTGTTCAGGTCTCCTGAAACACTTGGAAGCAGACGGCCCTTACAGGCCAAGAGCTTTGTCAGTCATGCTCAAGGCTCTAGTTTGCATTAGCATGTTTTGGTCTGAGTAAGGCTCTCCAAAAGTGAGTGCAGCGTTTCAAGACACGCCTGTTAAGCTGGGCTTTAGTAGATGCCAACGTTGACTTTTACACACTGGGGAAAAAAACCCAAAATGAGTGAACCCTACTGCAGACTGAAGCAGGACTCTCAGGGAGCTTGTTTGGTCCCAACAGCCACAACCTGCATAGGACAGAGGCTGCAGCTTCTAAAAGCTATGGTTATTTCCTGTCAGATGATGTGTTTATTTCTGTCAGGGAAGGAAGGTGGGTGCCTCAGTGCAGGGATGGTCCCTTCACTGTGAGGAAGGGTAGAGGTGGCTTCCAGGGGCCCACACACACACCAAGGAAAAGGAGCTTTGCATAGCTAAGAGCCAGCAAGAAGGACCTGCAGTGCCACTGACAGCCTTCAGCCAAGAGATGGGTAGCAATCCTGTTACTGTAACTGCGAACGCCAACATCGCTGCCATCTCCTCCCTACAGCTGCCTGTTAGCACCTGGCGTTACCCTGTGCTCCAGCCTTCACTGGGTTTCAGTTCTCCTCCCCTGACAGACCGCAATAAAAGATCACATTTACACCCTGCTTTCATGGTGTTATGTAATTCCCGGGTCAGTTTTCAGCTAGGAGTGGATTTCAGCCCATTTCCCATTGTTTGCACTTTGCTCTGAGAAAAGCACTGTCCTTCACAGGAAGGGAGTAACCAGTAAAGGCACAAAGACCCCTCATCCCAGAGGCCGAGCTCAGAAACAGCCTCCCAAAGAATGCTGCCTGCTAAGGATACGCACTCCCTGGCCCGGGATCAGAACGGGAGGCATCAGGCCAGACCAAGACCAGTGACAGGGCTCTCCATCCTTTATTTTAAGTAAGGCCAGCGCTACCAAAGGTTTGCTAAGCCCACCTGGGAGGCACACACCAGTCTCAACTGTTACGCTAGAGCACGGGCACAGCGGGGACAGGCAAGTTGGCTTCTGTTCCAGGAGCAACACCAGGCAGAGTGTAACGGTTCTCAAACAGACTCCAACAAAGGCTGCAGGGAAAAACATTTTATTTCCAAGCAGATTACAAAGAGCAGAGAATATAAGAGTAAAATTAAATTAAAAAAATAGTTGAGTGCATCTCTTTAAAATGATTTGTAGTGTGAGTTACTCACGGGGCAAAGCTACTGGAGAGTTCTGAAGGTCACTTTGCAGGATGCCAATCACATGTGCTGTTTAGACCAGGGTCAACACGGGAGGGAGAGACAAGACGTATTTTGCATATAGGCTGCACACTCATTATCAAGCGAGGCTCTGGGCTGCAATGGGACCCTGCCTTTCTGAGGCATCCCCTCTACCTTGTTCTCTCCTGCAGTTCCCTCTCGTGTTCTAGACACGGTTTATTGCTGCTGTAAGTGGGTTCAATCTGCCTCCCCATTCTGATAAAGCTCAAACAAGAATGAAGAAGCAGGCAAATGTGGCTGCCATGCATGAGGCTACACAAGGAAGGGGACCGTGGTGCTGACAGCCAAGCTCCAGCCACATGACAAAGGGAACTGACAAGTAGGGGACATGGCAATCGCTTCAGAGATTTCGGGGCAGCACAGCAGCAAGATTTTTGGAAGAAGATTTGAGATGCTCCTTAAGGTAGGAAGATGCTCGAGCCAAGAAGGGCTCTTACCTTTGCATTGGCACCAGTGAAACAGAACAGGCTGAAACATCAGGATAAGGTTTGTCCCCTGTAGTATTTGAGAGGAGCAGCTCCAGCAAGAAGATGGGGAGAAGAACCCCATTTGGGTGGAAGACAGTTTATATCCCACTTTAACAGTGATTTAAGAGTCCAAACACTAATTGCAAGTCAGTCACTATCAAACTTGGATGAGAACGGTTTGGTTGGACTGTGCAGTCAACCAGTGTCTAGCAGCACTCAGCCCAGCAAGAGGAGGAGCAAGTCCTCTAGCCCCACCCATGCTCAGAGGGCTCTTTCCTACCACTCTTGGATCCGTTCTTGTCACAGCATAGGAGGCCAG
The DNA here is from genome assembly GCA_020800305.1 of Porphyrio hochstetteri. Classification (NCBI taxonomy): domain Eukaryota; kingdom Metazoa; phylum Chordata; class Aves; order Gruiformes; family Rallidae; genus Porphyrio; species Porphyrio hochstetteri. Next base: position 8,252,579 of record CM036916.1, on the reverse strand, counting down.
ATCTGCTCAGTAGCCCTATCGCAGCTGAGAACAAGACTGCCTTTATTTCTGCCCCAAGAGCAACAGTGCAGAAGAAGATTCTTATTTAGGGATCAGATTAAGTCTTTTTATTTCATTGGTCCAAAGCAGAACAGTTCAGGACCTACTTCAGACCATCTGAAATCCAGACCTCCAGGGGTGAAGCAGGCAACAGATGAGAGCCCTACTCAGTTACTCAGACTGTTCCCCTTCCTCACCCCACTAGACAGGAGTGAGGAGCCACTCTCCAGTCTGCTCTCCACTGCTTCAGTCATTACCACTTAGAGGAAACACTTGAACTCTTGGAAAGTAAATGAAAAGCTAATGGTGCCATGGACAAGTGTGTGAGAGGCTACAAGTTTCTTCAGGAAAGCAACTCTATTAGTGTCAAAAGACAGGACAATACAGGAGCCTCATGTCAGAATGAGAGGTGCTTCACAACAGTCAGTCATGCTCTGCTTTCTATGGGTCCTTTCAGAGCACAGAGACAAGATGGGCACAGTTCAAAACCAACAACGCAGGGTCTCTAGCTTGACTTTCCTCAGCTTTATTTATTTAGAAATCGATGCATTTTTTGGCCTGTCTGGTACAAGGCAGAGGGCACGGAGAGTTCTCGTTTAATATATATACACACACATACAGGAGCTAGCAGTTTGGCACGCTCGGAGCTGAGGGGGAATGATGCCCTTGAAGCAGCGGTCAAGCTGGTTATAGGAAAGTGTTAAAAAGCTATTTTACATGTTTGACTGGGAACATCTCCCAGAACATGGATAGCAACCCTAAGCCACAGCACTCTTCTGTGCTACTCTGTGCACGTCTTCCTATGAGCCCCTAAAAGGGAGCAGATCATGTTCTTCGCTATCAAAGAACATAGTATTTATATTCTAGAAATACTGTACCTTTTAAACTAGCTCCAGAGAGCCAGACTAGAAAGCCAGGTCCAGGAAAAATAATCCTTAAGTCACAGTATATCGATTGTCTCTAAAAATAGGGAATGAAGTTAACACGGTGGACATTCTGATGAGACAGTACAGAACAGTACAGCGGTCCACTTCCATGTCAGTCAGTCCCTCTCCTATGTCTGTCCAAACAATGAGGAAAAATTGGAACATTTCAGTCTGTCAGGACTAAACCAATCATCACCTCCACAGCTCACCATGTGCCGAGTTCCCCTGCTCTTAAGGAGTATACTTAAGGAGTCTTCCACTACAAAGACTTCTACTCATCCTGCAGTTAAGGGTAGTAAGGAAAGCGCACAATCTAGAATTTTAAATGAATTACTGTTTCCCCAGACAGCTCAACTGAAGTATCTGTTCACTCCTAACCTGCAACTGCCCTGAAATCCTGTCCTGTTATTCCAGCTTCTGGCAATTTTGAGAGTTAAGAGGCAACTCCCAAAGCCCCCTAATAAAATGACTTGTATGCTGGGTACCTGGCAGATCACTTCCACACCCACTGCATTGCTGATGGAGACAAAGCAGGCGGCTCAGGCTGAGGCACAGGCTGGAGCTGGCTTCCCACGCCGTATCGCAGAGCCGGAGCTTGAGCACAGGTGCCTCCAGTTTCTTTCACATGAACAAGTCTGTTCAAGAGACTGGACAAGCTGCTCAAACAAGTGGGAAATCCACTCTGCAGGCCTGTCGGGCACCCTGAGCGATGAGCGTACCCAGCTGCTTGATAGAGCAGGAGCTTGCCCCAACCATGTCCTTCAACACTTAAATTAGGGCCAGAGATGGACTTTCCAGTCACTAAGATGTAGCAAAGGGATTGCAGGCTCCTGACAGCTGAAGCCTATTTGCAATCCCAACAGTCACCTTACCAGGAAGCAACTGCTGGCTCCCAGCAGCTGAGCTGAGCTGAAGGCACTGGTGTCCAGCACCACGCACCTCCTGGGCACCTTCTCCCCAGCTTACCCTCTGGGATCTGGGCACCCAACCCAGGCTGTTTTCCCCTGGAATGGCTCTGAGGGCAGACAATGTGCTGAGAGTCTACTTTAGAGTACAGGCAAACAACAGCATGTTGCTGTTTCACCCTCTGCCTTTGAGCAGAGTCCTACACAGGGAACAAACTGCTCGTACTGACAACCAACTTGAGCACATCTGCTTTCTCATGAACACCAACGTCAACATGAAACATCACAGGCTTGAAGTCTCCAAGACCACACACCTCAACACTGATCCAAGAGCACAAAGGCAGGGAACATGGCTACTCTCACCCTGTGTGCAGAGTTACACCCTGCAGAGCCAACAGAAAGGGCAGACCTTCCTTCTCAATACAGACAGGTACTGGTCAACAGAAGCTTCAGAAAAATTGCTTGCCTGTACACAAGTTTAAGGTCTTTTACTGTAATATATGTTTAAATATATACCTATATATTTTGGAACAAGGAAGGGGCATGAGATGGAGAAGCGGGTAAGACAAGAAGCAGAGTTATCTCTCTGCATCCAAGAAACTGGTGGCACAAATAAGCCTGGCTAGAGCTATCTCCCATTTCAAGCACAGTTGGCTACCCGCTGGCTTCAGAAGAGCAGACTATTTGTTAATGATATAAAATACAGCGACACTTAAGATGCAGCAAGGCAAGGCTACAGGGCTGGGGTTTATGATCATGAACGATGCCAGAAGCTACACAGCTGTTAAGAACACTGAAAAGGCTGTTAAATGGCAGGAGTAAGCCACGCACTGCTCCTGGAAGGCCTTTTCCCTCCAACACCCCTCCAGCATGCCGTTGGCGTGATGCATTTGTAAAGGTGGGGAAGAGGGAAATTTGCCTCAGGGTGAAGCCTCACAGGCTGGCCACAGAACATTAGGACAGACTGACAATCCAATCCAGTCTCACAGATCCCATGTTCCTAGCCTGACACTGAGCTTCCATCAGCAAGCAGACATTCGGGTCCTTCCACAGAAGTTAATTCCCTTCTACTTTCCTAATTTGTAGGGGTGAAAGAAGTCCAGCAGAGTCAAGCCGGAAAGCACAAATAGGGATGAAAACAACCAGTTTGCATACTGATCTTTGTATAATGACCCCCCCCACCCTCACAGCTCACTCTTCCCCAAATAAAGACACATTGTTCAATGGCATGTTGAAAAGACGTGCTCGTCATTCTTAATAAACAACTAGAGTAAGAATACATAAGAGAAACAGGGTGGTATCTTTATATGATACACAAGTGTATGTTACAAGAATTCCATCAGGCACAGGAGCCTCAAGGTTTAAGGCCTCAATGTTAGGCCAAAAAAGAAGAGTGTGGTAAAGTTTGTACTTTTAACATCTAAAAATGTCATTTAAAGGTCTGAATAGAAATCGTTGGTTTGTTTTTGTATAAATCACAATTGCAGTTCACTCTCTCCTCTTCCTTCCAAGACAACAGCAAATTAACGTCCAAGCACAAGAAAAGAAGATGCCTGCCTCTCCTCCACTGGCTGAGCAGGTCCATCCATCATTCTGTGCCCTCTAGGCTGCACGTACTCCAAGGAGACAGAGGCCCCAGCCATCCAGGCCAATCCTGTAGTTCATTTTTTCTACATCATAAAAAAAACACCAGAGTCAACCAGCAGCTTTCCACAGCTCCCAGCTCGCAGGGAATATGCAGCCTCCAATGGTTCCAACAGTTTGGTGTGTTGGGTAGGATACACAATGGGTAGGTTTTCCTTTAGATTCTTTTTAAGAGAAGAAGCCTAAAAGGGCTTCATAACTACACCAATAAAAAACCAAAAACTTAGGCATCTCCTTTAGTGTAAAAGTCTGTACAATTTACCTTTGCTTGTCCCTCCCCGTCGCCCCGCCCCACCCGCTCTGAGCCAAGAAGGATGCCTTAGTGCATGGTGCTGGCATTAGCCACGGCAATAGCTTCCTGAATCTCTCGTATCACCAGGATCCGGGTGAGCATCTGCTCCATCTGCTCTCTGCTGATCGGCTGGATGGAATACCAGATGGGGCTGTTGGGGGCCACCACTGGCTCCGGTGTCAAGTAAAACGTGTCATTCCGGCCTTTCACACTCTGGGGGCTGTGTGAGGAAGATCAGAAATAACCAGACTAACAGAATGTCCTGGGAAGGAGAGACTGCCACTGTCCTTGCCCAAGCTTCACAAATCCTGACAGTGAACATCTGGCTGATGAAGGTACGGCCTTACATCTAGGGGCAACAGCAGTCCCGAAGTTTTTTGGCCATGCCAAGGTTAAAAAAAGCTATGGTGACAACTACAAGAAAGTAATTTTTATTTCACACTGCTGTGTTTAGCACACACATGGCCTTAGGGAGGGGTCTTTCAGAACAAAGCAAGGATGGGGTATTTCCCCATCCAGGCTAGCTGCCGACCCATCTGTGCAGAGGAATGTTTATGTTAATTATCAACATCATAATTTAGAGGCAGGTCCTTTGAGATTCCTTCCAATCTCCATATGAAGCCCTCATTTTTGTTCAGAAGCTGATTTGAATAGGACCCTAATCTCATCTTGAGCAGTGGATGTCTAGTCCACGAGTTGCAGACAGAACAGCAAGCTCGTGGCAACACACAACCCTCCAGAGTACAAGATTAAGAGCAGCCAGTTCACAAATCAGGATCTGTCTCTTTAAATACCACAGAAGTTCAACTTACGTGCCATCAAGAGTAAATCCCACCCTCTCACATCAACACCCCTCCCCATTTAAGTACATTTATGCAAATGTAGAAACTGTGCCAGCAATAAACACAGCCCAGGAAACTAGGCCAGCTACAAGATGCAGGTTAACAGAGAAGACAAGCAACCACGAACACGGACAAGAGCTCTCACCATTTGAAGAGGTAGAAGTCATACAGCTTTATCGGACACCTCAGGGGGTTCTCTGGATTCTCAGTCTGCTCTGCGTACATGTCATCTGTAACTACAAACCAGCCCCCCAGAAGTCTGTCAGACACTAAGTACAGCAAGCTGAGCAGTGCCATACAGCCTCAGTGCTCCCAAGAGCCCTGTCACCATGCCAGAGCTGGCAAGAGGCGTACGGCTCTTCCAGGGCACAGGTTAGAAATGCTCCAAGCTTTATTTGGAGCTTGCTTTATCCCAAGGCTACTGAAGATCACAGCCCATTTCTCATCTACCTGTGCCCCAAATGAGGGAAATCTCACTACTAAGACTGCAGTGCCACAGCTAAATCCTGAGCCTGTGCTTTTAAGAGGACAGACTGTTGTTATGTATGGATTCTATATGGGTTCACATGAGTCAGGGTAGAGAAGCCCTCTCAGAGAAGTTTCTCCCTCTGTTCATAAGCACTTACACCGAGTAGCCCCTTTGCCCATGAAAGGCAAAACCCCAAAGTAACAAAAAAGTTATCCTTAGCTCTTGATGCATCCTCAAGTAAGGTATGTCTCAAGGCTTATTAGCAGAAGGTGCTATGCTCTCTGAGACAAGGTACAGACAACTCGTGCTGCCAGGCTGAAGGTAACTGGCAGAGCCTTGAGTTTTCATGGCACTACCTGCAAACACCTCCAGGTTCATCCACTTCCTTCAAGCCCAGTAAGTAAATACTCCCAAAGAAAACTTCCAGGCACTACCTTTCTGTCCTGTCTGGTGTACACCAGAAGCCTTCAGATAGCGGATACTCGTGCTTTTATCCTTGGGATTAGAAGGGTTCTTCTTGGTCTGCCTCAACACCTTGGAGAAGGCCAGCTTCATGTGCTGGTCTACTGTTTTCAACAGGAAGTATCTGAGCAGCAAGAAGAAAACACAGGACATTCAGAGGCAAGTGAAGGATATGGTCACAACAAGGTAGTTATCATAAGACAGCTGAAGCTCAAACCAACACCAAGGTAACGACTGTTCCAGCAGCAAAGCACACCACAGCCACAAGATCAGTTTCCTCTCTGTAAGCTCCTTTCCTTACTGTACTGCATCTTCTTTGCCTGATGGGGCTGCAAGAGGGCTCTGTGTACAGCCACTCAAAGTTCACAATTTCACCCTAATTCAGTGCAGCAGCTTCCTACCAACCCTGTCAAGGTGTTCAAAGCTCTTTTATTACTCAAGACTCCCAAAGACTTCAGTACTTACTTTGTATTAAAAAACATCAGTGTGGTGAGCAAGGTGGAAGGGGAGTGAGCTCCTAGCTGCTTACACTCCCACAGCATCTCTTCTGTTACATGACTGGAGAGGACATAACCTGCAATAATAGAAGTCAGCATCATGCCAGGAGACAGTCACAGCAGGAATACAGGCAGCATTTTATAGTCTGTAGGTATTAGAGAACATAAGTATCTTAAGGGAAGGAGGAGAAGGAGATCCTCACCAATGTCCACATTCACTGCTGTGCAAATAACTATTTAAACAGCAGGTACAGATAGAAAACTCTGGTATACATACCTCAAGCTCTAGGTGTGGAGAGTGTGCTTCTGCAACACATCTATACATCCCAGCCCAGCAAGAAATAAATACACACTTAAAACAGCTTTTAATTAATGGCTTGACTCCAATGCAGATGCTCCTAATCCAATAATATGTGAGAGCAGGCAGGCCAGTGTAACAAATCAGCTCTTGGCCCTGCATGCAGCTTTAGTCAGCGCACAGTGCCAAGTGATGTATTTGGCCACATGAGTAATCCTTTGATTCTCAGATATTTTTTTCTTCTTTGTGGAGAAGAGAAATACTATACTCCACATACACAGATACACAGGGAAACAGACAGCAGTATGAACTCCGGGGCTTGTGGAATGACAAAGCACAGATCAAACAGCCAGAGTGAAAACAAAAGGATTCCCAAGCTCACGGTGCTACTTAGCCATCCAGCCTGTAACGTCAGCTACTTTTCTGAACACAGGCAATAGCTCCTTCACTGATGTCTAACCAGATCAAAGGGAACAAAACAATCAGAAACCAGGTTTCTGTGCTCTGAAAACGCAGCTCTTAATCCAGCTCCAATAATGCAACTCTGTCAAAATCTGGCTCTTTTGGAACTGCTTCCCCACCCTGCCTTTATCTTCTGAACACCGGGTTGAGATGAGCTGCATTCAACTGCAACATTTGAAGGTCTAATCGTGCTTTTTTTAATTCGACACTTAGTTGGTCCTCCAGACAGTATCCATCTGGCTACATGGCAACATGACAGCGTTGCATTATCTCCCAACGTAACAATACATATTAGAGGCAAGATGTAGTAGTACTTCAGATGAGGAAGCGCAATTCAGATCAAGTATCAGCTGGCTTCCCAGTCAGTCACAAAGTCCCAACAATCTGCCTCCTGACAGGTGACAAGCAATAGATAAACAATCCTCAGCAACATTCAGGGCTAGAGCCTGACATGTGAGGTAACCCCAGTGTTCACTGCAGACACAGCATTCTTCTCCCTGACCAGTATGAGCTGTCCTAGGGACATTAAGTACTTCAGAAAGGTTTCTATTCAGACAACACTCACAGTGTAGTTCAGTTTAAGCATTCCAAGCTCTGGAAAGTATTTAAGTTCTTAAATAAAATCTCTTACCAAGAGGGGAAACACGGGGCTGTACATCCTTGAGAACTTCATGCAGCCATTCAGTGAACCGAATATAGTAAAGATCTGAGAAGATGTCATCTACTCGGCCATTTTCAAAGAGATACTGAAAGAGATCAGTAACACAGTCCAGTACAGTGGTAGCAAGTATATTCCTCAGACCAGGGCTTATCCTGAGAGCCCACATACCCAGCTAGTCAAGCACTTTACAGCACAGCACTAAGGCTAATATATTCTCGTTAGAAGAGTGAGGACCCTTGCACCAAGGTCAGTACCAGGTAGATAATGTTGGTTACCATCATGGGAATTGAAAGACAGAAAGGAAAATCCAACTTTGAAAGTAAAGCTGGCTGGATTTCAACTTCTATTTCAGCTGTGTTCACTGCAAGTTATTTCACATGACTGTCCTTTGGACGTTACTTTTCCAGGTTAAGGAGAGAGATGCTCAGTTGTCCTACCACACCTTAGCTCTGTTCCTCCAGCTTTCCCAGAAAGCACGCTTCTCTTACCAGTCCAGACCTCCCACATGACAAAGTTAAGTTCTTGCCTGTTAAAGCTTCAACTACATCAAGTTTTGACATTGTCAACTTCCTCAAACATCATCCAACACTCCTCCCCCACCAAAAAACACTAGAAGGATGTATCATTCTCACCGTGATACGGAATTCTGTTATTAACAATTCTTCAAAACTTAACCCTCTCAGCGAAAGCACTGCTGCACACTAATTCCATTTAATCCAACCTGGGGGTTTTTTAATTATTTATTTTAAGCAAAAAGTGTTTTTAAAATTAAATTGTTGGGAAGCTTAATCGAAGCCACAGTCTCCTTGTTTTTATAACAGAGAATCCTCCCTATACGTGCTGACACTGTGCACAAGCTGTGCTGCATTCTACAGCTCTCTCCCCCATACCTTCTGAATACAGAGGAAGATATAGTAGAGCACATCTGGATCATAGGGTTCGCCATCACCGTTTCGAGCTTCTCGTGTCATTAAGCATAGACCATAATTCAGCTCAGCCACAGCTGAAGAGATGAGATCTTCCTGGAACCTCAGCAGCTGACGCCCTGGAAAAGCAAAACAAAGCCATATTATTTAAGCCATAAAGCCATATTATTTCCCAGTGTTTCAGGAACAATTTCCCACATCTCCACCTTTCCCATTCTATCTGACAGGCCCAGTGCTACCTCATTCTCCCAGTATAATAAAGCAAGCTGAAATAAATCAAGATCTTAAGCTGTCAGATCTACTAAAAGATAAACAGGCAAGAATCTGACAGGAAGACTCTCTGCCCTGCCAACTGCCTGACTATTGCCTTTTACCACGTCCACAACGAAATGCTGCCCTGCAGCAATAGGAAAACAGCAACTCCATGACTGCTCTACCAGCTTGGCTGGCATTCACAGCCTTGTTGTTCATCCACACAGCGCAGTCACACAGCACCCTTTTCTACTGCTACCAGCCTAGGTGCTGAGGTTGGCTCAGCACACAGCTAATATCTCCCTTGGAACACATCCTGTGGCAGTGGGAGAACGTGGTAATTGGTATCAGAGAGTAAGGCAAAGTTTAAATTTAAAAGCAATCGCTGATTATACAAAGGTGCTTTCCAGAGCATAAACAGCCAACGTTTTAGTCACTCCTAATCCTACTTGAAAGGAAAGAAAGGCCATGCTGTCACGACACGTACTTCCAATAGGTGCTAGCCTATTCTGCGCTTCTTTTTCCAGCTCTGCATTCTTGGTCTGTGCCCAGCTTTTCCACACTTCAAGCCCTTCTTCTGGCTTCAGAGAGTTTGGAAGTAGAAGTTCAGGTGAAGTCTGTGCCTGTGGCTGTGGTTCAACTTCAGCAACCTGAACAGTTTGAGCCTATGAAAGAAAACATTTCAGTTGATACATATACTTCGATAGCAAGAGCTTGACAAAACCCAAGTAATGCCACACTACCTCAGCCCCAGGATACCAGCCTTTTGCAACACTCCTCATGAGAAAATTATCCCAGGAACATCTTCTATGTCTAACTGGAATTGCTGCTCATGGAAGAGTATTCATACCTCCAAGAACATTTTTAGTTTGATTTGACTTATCTATAACTCCTTTAGCAAATCCACACAACCTGCAGTTTGATGCATCTGGAAGTCCTGCAGAACATCACAGGAGACCAAACAGCCATGAGCTGGTTCTTGCTGTAAAACCATAAAGCAGCTAGCTGGGATGTTCAAAGGTAAGGACTTTCACAGGGCTGAAGTCCTCTTGACAACAGACTCCTGGTCTCCCCTCAAACACTGGAACAGGTGGCTATCACTTCTGAAGCACTATTAGCTCCAGTGCTCTTCTTGGCCTCAGCTAACTTCACTGTGAACCACCACTAACAAGAAGAGTGGCCCAAGGCCTCTCGCAGACACAGCCAGCCTTGAGGCACAGCAGCTATAAAGACTGCCAGCCCCTGGCAGGGAAGGACAGCAAGGTGCCACCAGCTTTACTAACCACTGCTGCTCCAAACCCCGACTGCCCTGAGCAAGGTTCTGGGCACGATCACGCTGCCCATCGAGGGCAGGCTCTGCTCATCATTCAGTACATAACAAGCAGGCAGAATAGATATGCTCTGCTCTTATTATCAACAGCTGCTAAGATTAATTCATACACAAGAGGTACAGAGCAGTAACAGACTAGACAACCAGCATCAGAACATTCGTTCAGTTGCAATGCAACGCTACCAAACTACCAAAACCTGCTCATGAGGACTAGCTGCTGTTCTGTGAAAAGCTGCTGTATAACCTACTATAGACCTGAAGGGCTCTCCAGCCCCTTTGGAAGTTTACTCTGCAGCTGACCTTAAGTCACCAAGACTTACCACCTCAAACACAAACATTTTACAGATAACCAATGGCAGCTATCCAGAAGGATCAGTGAGCCCTCCAGCTACACTCATGCTGCATTCTTCACTACAGCTTCCCAATCCCATGGCAGGAAAGCCTCACAGCTACCTCAACCAAGGAGATTAACTCAAAGCTTCACAGTCCTTACTCAAATTCTCCTTGGCACCCTGAACGTTACAGAGACAGCAATTCCTACATCAAAACTTTTCCTTTCACCTGAAGGGCCATCCCAAAAAGCAAGGCTTTGTTATAATTAAGTAACTTTTCCTTTGATACTGCCAAGTGCCAGTCACCAGTGAAAGCTGCTCTGACAGTACTAGACACCATAATGAAAATGGCAGAGAGACTTCAGTAACACCTGTACCTTACTTAGTATAACAAAGAAACCAGCTAAAGAGACAAAGCCTGCAAGAGCCTCAGACTGGAGCTTTCCTGACTGCTGCTGGTTGGGTTTTCTTTTAATTTTGCATTAGCTCTTGAAAGCTGTTTGTTTATCAGCCCCTGCATCCCCAGGAGCATCTACCACAGCTGCAGAGGGGCACTGACTGAAAGGATCCAGCTTTTATCAAGATGGCAACAAAGTTTAAGTTGTGGAGCAAGCCCCAGTTCAAAGAGACCGGGAGTCCAAGGGTGGACAAACACCATGTCTTCACAGGAGGTGGACTGTGGTTCCCCTCTCCTCTAGAGCACTGCCCCATTTCTCTCCAGAAAGCTTTCTGGAGCCAACCACCCTCCAGAAGTGGCAATCTTCTGCCCTGACCCACAGACACCTTACCCAGCATGCAGGCAGGCACGCAGGCTGAGCTGGCAGCTACTTCTTAAGTGACTTACACTTATCACAAATGGAGCAAAACATCTGCAGCATGCCCAGATCCCACAGCAGCACAATGCCAGAGGGGGCAAACAAGCAAGCAAATTCCTCCTCAGTTTCAGTTGTGAGAGGGACAACTCCCTGAAGTTTGAATTCACCTAATAGTGGCTTTATTGCCCCCAGTGAGGAAGAATTCATCCCTCCTGGATCCTGCCTCTGTATTTAGGAGCTTATGCAACACTCAGTACTCCAGAGAGCTGGGAAGCTGTCTGATACCCAAGAATTGCAGACCACTGTGCACAGAAATACACAGCATTAGTAGAAGCTTTAAAAAAAACAAACCATTAAAGAAGTTATGGAGTTAATACCTTGGAAAGGATCTCAAGAATGTGGCTCATGCTCTTAAGAGACCCTAGAATAAGTCTAAAAATCCTGTTTAGCAGAGAGGCAAGCAGTTCTATCACTGTAGTTTGTTCAAGTAGCTGAAAGGGATCAAGTGGTCTTTGAAGTACTGATATAGGGAAAACACGAGCTATAGAAGGCTCTTTGAACATGTCAAAACAAAACACCAGAACAACCCCAACCAAACAAACCCTTGAGCATTACAAGACCCATATGTTGTAGCTTAAAGTAAAGCTTTATAAAAGAGGGCATCTGGCACCTGAAAGTTATCTAGAGATATCTGGAACCCTTTTCAGTGAAGGCTCTGGTGGGCTATACCCCACATCAACTCAGAAACAACCAAACATGACTACAGACAGTAATCCTCCTTGTCTTGGTGCTTACTGATGAAGTAGAGGGCATATATGCCTTTATAAAGCCAACAGTGTTGTTCAGAAACTGGAAAGAACAACACTTATGCTAGCTATTGGATATTTTTGCCCTCATTCCATTCAGCAAAAACAGGCTCTGAAAAGATCAATCGCTTTTCACTTTCTGGTAATAAAAGATAAATTAAATCTATTTGCACATATAAGAGAGGCCATTAATAGCCCCATTTATTCAAGTTTTAAAAGCCAGCTGAAAGTAATCGATCACTTAAAAGTTCGCAACAAAGCCTTTCAAAAAAAAAAAACAACAGCAAAATTGGCTGCTATACTGGCCAAGCACTATGAAGAGATGCTCACTTGCCACTGCTAATTACTGTGCTCTTACACAACAGGCATTTACTAGAAGCAGGACATGGTGTTACAGAGAGGTACACTTCATCTGTGAGGTTTGCTCACTGGTCAGATGTTGACACTACCTGGGCACTGGATCTGCTGTGGACTCCATGTGCTGCATCACACAAAGTAACTGAGGACTGGTGTACCAGCACACCTTGCTTTGCTGCAATCATCCCTGCCTGTGCACTGCAACTCCTAAGACCGCACACCTCAGAATACCTCCTATGAAGAAGCTAGCAACCAGCACGTGTCTATTCACCATGAGCATCTCTTAGTTTACACTACAAGGATCAAGACTGCTTTCTTTGGGGAAGTTTTGAATCCTACAATTATGTACCAACATTAACACATTGCAGTCCTACACCTATCAGGAGTATAAAGCCCTACGTCCTCCTGAGGTTACTGGGACAGATGCATCTCCACTTTCTGTATCAGCTGTCCACTGACATCCTCCCTCCCCACGACATTCACAAGTTGCTAACCACAGACTGAGAAGCTGTTTTAACTCACCGAGCAAGTGACTTGTAGCTGCTGTTGCTGCTGACCCTGCTCTTGGGATGCAGGCTGCTGCTGTTGTTGCTGCGGGTCCCATATGTGCACTGTCTGCGCTGTGTTCTGGTACGTCCCTGCCACGGCCTGCACTGCCACTGGAATGTGGATGTTGCCATTCATAAACTGTGCTGGAAAGAGCGAATTAGCAAGAGTCTGCACCACTTCCTCATGAGAGTTCTTCACTACTGAAGTACTTCCCACCATCTTATCCTTGTCATCTTCCAGCTTCACAGTAGCCAGTGTTGTCGGTGAGCCACTGACGTGGACGGCATTGTAGGCCTCCTGAGGGATGGCGATGTGGGTTATGTTTTGCTGCTGAAGGTCACCTCGTGGCTGAGCAGAATAAACAGGGATGGTCCAAGTCTCTCCAGTGGGGCTAGTAATGGTCCCAGTGGCACTGTATAGATGGGCGCTGTCCACTGTTAACAAGTCTGGCCTTAAAGAGACATAACTTTGCTGCTGGCCCTGAGGGATGGCCAGCACCGTGGCAACTGGCTGCCCTGAAATAGCATACGATACAGTAATAGGCATATCCACTTTACGTTTCTTCACTGGCTGAAGGACACTGGCAGTGCTGATCCGCCGCTCTCCCTCTCGTGGGGAGCCTTGCTGAGAAGGTGGAGGTGACAGTGCCCCAACTGTTTGGATCTGTATCTGCTGGCCACCAGTAATGGCCTGTCCGGCCACAAGCTGGGCCTGGATCTGCTGGTGTTGTATGTGTTCCTCCTGTATCTCCGCAGCCTGGATCTGCTGGGCAGTCTGCACATGCTGCACTTGGATTTGAGCTGCCTGCAGCTGAGACGGGCTGGGGCTCTGAAGAGACTGACTCTGTATTGTCTGGGATGCCTGCTGCTGTGCCTGGCCTTGGATCTGTACTTGGACCTGTATCGGTTGCTCCGAAGCCTGATGGACAGTGAGCTGTGGAGAGAGCTGCTGGGCGGAGACCTGCTGCAGTGACTGCTGGACTTGGACCTGAACCTGCAATGACACCAATTCACCAGTTAGAGATCAGCAAGTGCCAGGGATTCAAGAGGGGCCCACCACCAGAGATGGCCCATCACCAGAGGTCTACACTCCAGGTCTTTTATGATTCCATAGACAAATCCACTAGTAAAGATCTCAGGAAAAGGAAGCAAAGATACTCTGGAAGCGCCTGGCTGGTAACAGCGACACAGTATGTGATGTGTTTGCTCAGCATTGCACATGATCACACTTAGCACACAGAACAGCGTGTGAGCTGCATCTCCATCCTTAAAGCTCTGTGGGCTCAAGCCAACAGAGTGCATCCTTGGAAGCCAAACAGTCTTCAGAACTATCTGCATTGCTAAAATGTCACTTCAGCACAGGCCCTGTGCTAGCAAGACTTGAAGGTCACACGCGTTACAATTCTGATATTAAGTTTATCTTGCTATAAAATGCATCAGTTCGCCTCTTTCTTACTGTGCTCTGAAGATTATTTTAGTGCTTTCACCCCCAGGCCCCAAACGGCTGCAGGATCACTTGCCAGTGCCAGGCAGTAAGAAATATGGGTAAGCTGAAACCAGCACTTGGCGCTTTCCACGTAAAGCTCAGAAATATTATTTTGAAACCAATCGCTAATGGTGACACTACACAAGCAGGTGTCAACAGAGAACTCAAGTCCAGCTTGAATCTCTGACATGTGTTAAGAGGCAACGCTTTGAAACTTCAGAAGTACTTCTTTGGCACCAATAATTAAAACCAATTCTTTTTTTCATTATTTACTTACTTCATTTATTGTCCAAATTACTCGGTTGTATTTTTCAGCTCATGCACTTACACAATGCTGAATACCGAGTACAAAATATGTTAAGACTTGGATTCAAAACACAGTTCCTTTTATTTCAGGGAGTTAAAAAGTCATACCCTCTCACGTCACTGCTCCTCTGTCCAAGGTCTGTCACACTATCTAGTCCAGAAGCAGACTTAAAGCTAAGAGTCAGAGGTAGCTCCCAACAACTTCACATTCCAGTACCTGAACCCTACCCAGGTGGTATCTTCACTCCCAGGGCACCAAGTGAGGTTTGCTCTCCTCCCCCAGACACTTCACCCCCACATTTACACATCAAATTTGTTGAATCTGCCTTGTCCTAGAAGTGATATCCCAGATTCCCACAATCATCTGCTTCTCCAGGTTTCCTTAACACACTGTATTTTAAGGGAGAGAATTAATTCCTCAACCTCTCCTTTCGAATCCAACTGAGAGCTGCAGAGCTTTATTAGTGGCACCTATGAGGGCCGTATGAGGTTTGAAGCCAACACAAATTTATTTAATTGCAAAACTGTCTTCCCAGTCCTGTTCTCTCACTCTTTTCTACCTCACTTTCTAGAGTCAGTCACACTAACATAGCATTTGCAGAGACACCACTCTACCCAGCCTGACAAACCAGAGAGCTACCACGCAGGTCTGCATTGCACAGACACACAAAGTCTCACTTCCCAGCATCACAGCTAAGTAGCCTTACAAAAACATTAAGGATTAAGAGTTGCTAAGGGGAAAAAAAAAAAAAGTGTGGTAGCAAAATGCACCACTTGTGGACCAGTTTTAGAAGTCATCTCCTGTTAAGAATTAACTCTATTTCCAGGAAGAATATGGAATTTTACAGGTTCTTGCTAGGAGCTGTATAATTCAGGTGACGTGGGCCTTCTGTAATAATTTTCTGCAAGGTAAGAAGAAATATATGACCTTGTGTCAGCATGACAGTTTAAAAAGCTGCATCGATGAGAGATCTGATCAGGCAGTTAATTGAAAAAGATGAAGTCACCTATGGGATGCTTCTTCAGTTCTATTTGATACTCATAGTACTGCACGAGTACTGCCTTGGGCAAACAGACCGAAGCACAGATTCCAGTTAGAAGTTCAGTTTAAGAAAGCCAGCTTCAATTAATCATAAGCCAAGTACTCTCCAAAATATCTCACTTCAAAATCACTAACATAGTGCTTAGTATTAATTTAAGTCCTTATTTAAAAAATTACGTGCATGGCCAAAGACTGGATAAACTAAACTACATTTCTGCAGTGGTGTATTTCGTTTCACACAAGAAACATTTGCTTTATCTGCTAGGATTACAAATCATGTCTCCAAGTTAAATGTGTCATTTATCCTGTACTTCTGCAGCATGTTTTCAGAATCTCTGCAGGTTGACCAAGAACACCCCCACCTTCTTTCCAAAATTCCACATTATATGTTACAGCAGGAACTGGAACTGTAGGTAAGGAGTGTATTTCTTTTTGCTGTCACTAAGAATTGGAAGTCTGCTCCTCTGCTGAAACAATTTTATCACACAAGTGGAATTAGAAAGGTAATGGAACGCATTTAAGCAAGAGGCACTGTCAGCAAAAGGGATGCAAGTCTAACAACAGACCCAACAAGACAGCATCCTCTTCCTTAGGCTTTTATAGAATAGACTCCTTCAGTTGGAAGGGACCTACAGTGATCATCTTGTCCAACTGCCTGACCACACCAGGGCTGACCGCAAGTTAAAGCATGTTATTAAGGGCACTGTTCAAATGCCTCAAACACCAACAGGTTTAGGGCATTGACCACTTCTCTAGGAAGTCTGTGCCAGTGTCTGACCACCCTCTTGGTAAAGAAATGCTTCCTAACATCCAGCCTAAACTTGCCTGGACCAGCTTTGACCCATTACCTATTTTACAGACTGAGTCTAGAAGTGACAAGCAACTTCCATCACTTTCAGCAGATGAGGAGTCATGGCCTGAGACTCCCCAGGACTAAATACTAACCCCTGTAACTAGGATGCCTTGCTCCTGCTTAAGAGCTCAAACACCCAAAGAATGAGTCCAGACTCAAATAAGATGAAGTAGTCAGACTCCAGAATCACTGGATGTTCTGCACACTGCAAACATCATGCTTCTGACTACAGACAGTACCTACTGAAAAGAACATCAGAACTCTGCCTACTGTGCATTATACATCCCTTGTGAATTACACATCCATTTTTAACAACCATATTTTGCAGTAGATCCCTCCCTATTTTCAAGTATGTTGTACCCAGGAGTGCTACAAGCATTCATTGGAGATTTACAGACTTCTTTACAGACCAGAGCTTCTTACATTGACCTCATTGTCTAACTTGTATCTGAGAACAAACAGACAAAGAATTACACTAAGCATCTGCAGTGGTTGACTTTAAAAAAGACTGTACAAAGAGGAATGTTTTAAATTTGCAGGCCAAGACCAACACAGATGATTTTAAATCTTCACCTTATGCTGAAGATTAAAGGGAAAACAAGTTATGCTGGGAATTCCTGGGTTATACTGGTGCAAGAGAAGAACATGCCAAGTTACTAGTACTGAAAAAAACTGTTCATTGCCAGAAGTTTGGATCTAACAGCATGAAAAGAATCACTGCCCAGCGGGCTACCATCACACAGAGAAATGCCTTTTCACCATGAGGTAGCGAGAAGTTGGACCAAGCACCAGCTGACTAGAGAATCAAAAACATTAGAAGTCAGTCCTGCATCGTAACAGGAGGGCAGAACTACATTTGTAAGATTCCCTTAAAGGAAATTTTCTGTCCTTTTAGGCTCCAAACATATTCTGTCTAGAACTGAGCACATGCAGAGACAAAATAAGCGACTCCTTGAGCATGAGAGCAGCTGAAGCCTGGTTTCCAAAAGTTTGATTCTTGCCTTCACGGTTGATAGACTAACTCCAACAAACTTCCAAGTAGGATTCATAACATGCCTGCCCTGTGAGGATCCTCTGCCCAAGAAGGAATCAGGCTGCAGAATGCAGTACTAAAACAATTATGTTGAAGGAACTCTCAAGCAAAGAAAACCTCATCTGCAGACTGACTAGGCCACCTATTAATTCCTAAAACCTAACTCCAAACAGGCATGCATGGAGACAACTCTTGCCTACATAGATTCTCTGATACCTAGCTTGCCCCAGAGCACCTTAGTGGCTCTTCAATGCTCCTCCATAAACACACCTTGGTTTCTGAAGCTCCATTTACACTACCAAGAGCAGACTTTCAGAGCAAGACTGAAGACCTACTAACATACCCACATCATACATTTAGAAATAGGTTGTTGAACTTAGGTCTAGTCTTGCCCACTAGTCAAGCAAGACAAACACTAGGCACAACAAGACTGCACTGTATGGCTTAGTTTCATCGAAGGAGAATCCCAAATGACAGGCTCCAAACCTACAAGAGGTAACTGGGGGCAGGTGGCAAACTTGCTGTGAGAAGCATGCTCCAAATCCTCCCCAGAAGTAATGTAGGTGACCTCAAACTTCCACACCTGAGCAAGCTGACAGAGGTCAAACACTTGGACAAAAAGTCAGTGAGGTGAGAGAAGAGCAATGTCATCGTTACTTTTTAGCCCAATTGAAGGAACAAAGCCTTAAAACAACACTGCCCTCAACAAGAGCCCAAGCTAAAGCGACTCCAGCACTAAACACCAACACTGCAGTAAAGAATTCCTCCCAACGTTACGCCACAAAGCATACATACAAGTACAAACCAGACCTGAAATATACTCCAGTTTACTGAAGTTGCAGGAAATGTTGGAACTTGTTATTCAACTGCTTTACAGGAAGTCCTTTCCTATCTATCTGAGTAAACAAGGTCTACAGGGAGTGTACAAGTCAGCTTTTCAGAACAACAGCCAGACAGATTCTGACTCCTCTGCTCATTCATCAACATCAGAGAGAATTCCACAGGCCAAATTAGGCTTTGCATGTGTTTGAACAGTTAATATATCAATATTATGTAGTCAGGCTGTACACTGGGGCAGGATTTAGGCCTAAGACAGTTAAAACATGCGAAACAAGGAAAACAAATCATCTCAACTCTCCATATACAAGAAGGTGCTACCCCAAAAACACCATAGAATGGTTACAGTCAAGAGTGAAGCAGCATGTTCAGCCCTAGACAATGCTAATTAATACTAGCTGCTATGAGTATCTTACTGGGATGCTTTTCAAAGAGCTGTACTTCCAGTCTAAACTTCAGAACCAGGACTGGGGCAGGGGGAAGCTGCATCCATCAGAAGTGAAGGCAAGATGTATTCTGCGAAGCTAGAAAGAAGAGTTTCTCCGGAGCTACTTAGGGCACCTTTCCCTGCCTTGGGTCATTAACAGTGACAGAAGTCAGAGAATAGGACTGGGGGAAGACTGAAAAAGCTGAACAGCAAATACATAAGGAACCAAGCAATTAGAAACAAAACCTTAACTGAAAGACACTGTACCCAGGCATTTATCATTTCCTATACAGGTCTGCGATACCACTCACCTGCTGCACCCTCCCCTCAAGCCCTGTCCAAGAAGCACTTCCCACCCTGCTATCAAGCCCTGCCTTACTAAAAAACTGAAATGTGAGGATCTTCCCCACACAGCTGACAAACTTCTTCTTGACTGGAGCAAAACAGCTTGTCCCAGTCACCCCCAGATGCAGTACAAGGTACAACTTGACATACTAAACTCTTTAGGATAGCTAATGGCACTGCTGTGATACTGAGCCTGGAAGGAGCTGCAAGACACTTGAACTGTAGCACTGATTAGTACATAGCCCAACAGTTGCTTCCACTCAACCTTTAAAATAAACATTTGGCAATAATTTGTTGAATCTATTAGGCAAGAAAACCCTGCAGTGGCAACTTCTTCAAAAAGGGAATTTATTTTGCCAGGATAAGGAAAAGCAGCAAGCAGTCATGCACTGTTTTTGGTAGCTCACAGCAAGTAAAATCAAGGATGAAATCTGAGCAGCGTCTCTCTCTAGCTTTACTGATGACATCCTTAGGGTCATAATTGCAACCATGAGGTCATCTGACTGGTCATATTAGTCACCTTCAGCACCACTGTCACACTGCCAGATGTAAGTATAGTCATTCAAAGGGTCTTCCACTGATTTGCAATTGGATTAACAAGAACTAAACAGATTACCAAGTCAATACTGGGATGACAGAAGTTTGATCAAAAGCTAAGAGGCTTCAGTGGATGACCCAAACTGCTCACAACACAACACAAGCAGTATTTTAACAAAGGGAGACAGATAGATCAGGGGCACTGCTCACCCCCAGAGTCACAACAAAATCCAGCTTTGTTCAGACACCATGCTCTGCTATTGCTGCCACGGTGACAGGCTTGACACAGGTGAACACTAAATTACAGGTTTAACAGCAATCACTTCTCTAAGAAATCTTGAGAGAGAGAAAAAACACTTTTTCAAAAGGGTAAAGACATTCCTCTCCACTTCATCCTTGCAAAAAAACCTTCAAGATAATTCTGAGCTAGCTGTTTAAATGCACATTAATCCAGTTGCACTGGTGATGCATGAAAGCTGCAGTCCTAACTAGTACCAGATGTGCCACCTAAGTGTTCTGGGGGTTTGTAACATCCTAAAATGAGTAGCAGGGTAGGCAAGACAAACACTAATTATCATCTGTACCGACAGATGTGAAAGCAGGTATTTTAAAGCAAAGTCACATCAAAAACAAGGGGGAAAGAGTAGACAACAGTTTTTAGGAAAGTTGCTGAAATCCTGGCTTTTATCAGGTATTTTTCACATTCATGGCACAAGCCATTCAGCTTAAAAAACAGGAACAGGTCTCTGGCAGCAGCTCTATGGTTATTTTCAAGAAGGTCAGGAGATTATTTTTCTCTGGAGCGTGTGATATGTTTCCTCCTCTATCTCTTTTACTAGAAGACTTGTGGTGGTCAAGCCTGAACTTGGAGTAGTTCTGAAAGGAGGCAGCAGCAGTTTAAAAAAAAAAGAGGGGGAAAAAGAAAAAAGAGAAGTGATTACTTCTGACTTTTACAATTGGTTTGGGGTCCTTCCTCACATTTAATGCTGAAGCACCCAAAAAAGCCAACCCCTCTAGTTCTTCTACTGAAAAATGAAACTTCTCCCGAAAAATGAAACTTCTCCCAAAAATGTACTAGCTGGCAGAACCACAAGCACCCTTGATCAGTTTTAATAGACTCACACAGAGATCCAAGTCATGTCTCTGAGACTAGAGGCTTTTATTCTTCAAAAGCCTTGCAACACAAGTTACTGTGGGGCAACAGGTT
This sequence comes from Porphyrio hochstetteri, assembly GCA_020800305.1. Taxonomy (NCBI): domain Eukaryota; kingdom Metazoa; phylum Chordata; class Aves; order Gruiformes; family Rallidae; genus Porphyrio; species Porphyrio hochstetteri. The sequence continues at coordinate 8,231,643 of CM036916.1, read as the reverse complement.
ACAGAAGTCCCAGTTAAGCATTCATTTACTCAGAGAGATTGGAGACGAGTTACCCAGGGAGAGAGGCAACTTTGTCTTTGCTGTAGGATAAAAGCACGCAGGTGAGCTGTTAGCACAAGTCTACTGCACTGCAGCAAGTTCACACTACCTTATCTCCAGTCATTTGTGACTCCATAACCTCATTTGTTGCAAAAGAGGAGAGCTCACAACTTTACCTTCATGCTAGAGAAGGCAGAAAGATTTGTATTGGGAGTGTATTGGAATTACAGCTGTAGACAGTTCAGGTGTTTGGAGACATGGCATAAGGAAACCTCAGTAAATGCCCTGCCACCTTGAAACACTTCAAATTATGGAATGTGTTTGAGGACCAAATCAGTTATCCTCATTTGTATGTTTGGGGCTATTCCCCACCCCAGTGCTGGATTTGCTCATTTATTACTTAACAAAAATTATTCAAATACCTATTAAAAACCCAACAGAAAACAAGCAGAAAAAACCCCAACCCCAACCAAACAAGAAGACTCCTTCCACTGTGCAAAGGGATAATCTACCTTGAGACATACACATCTTTGAGAGCTCCTTTCCTAAAAGGTATCTCCCCTCGATTCCTATCATAAGCAGGCTCCCCTGCATTTCCCCTGACTTCACAGCAAGCTCAAGAACTACAACTTTCAGAACATTCAAGCAAGATCATTTTAAAGAATACTGATCTCATTAAAAAAAACCCACAACCTGAAGACAAGTTAGACCCCCCACAGCCACCCCAAACCACCAGATAAAGCTAGCCCAGCAGAGGGGGGTGGTATTTATAGCAGCTTCAGAGCACAAGGCTTCAGGGAGCCGTGCACATGCCAGAACTGTCAACCACTTCTCCAATAGGTTACACCACTACATTGCTATGTGCGTTACTCCTCCTACAGTGGGCTCAATGGAGGCACAGTCAAGAGAGAAATTTACTACCAAATTCCTTAAATGAAAGGGAAGCTGTGCTGTTCTATATAAAGTTAATTGGCTCTACTTCTTAACTGCTTGCCTGTGGTTTCAGGTTAGGCAGTAGCTGGCTCTGAACATTACTCCATGGGCTGATAAATCAAATACACATTTGGGGATGATTTAAGACACTTACCTGGACTTGCTGGGGTTGCTGAACCTGTATCTGCTGCTCTGGCTGAGTTTGCTGCTGGACACTGGTTGTCACAGGACAAGCAAGTTCAAGCAAAGACCCAGCCACCTCTGTGCTGTCTGTGTAAATGCAGTTGCCACCCTGCTGATACACCATTGTGGTGGTGGCCGTCTGCTGAAACTCCTGCAGAGCTTCTGGCCCCTTGGAAGCAAGGGAGTCCAGAAACTCCTTCATCCTGTGCTGGGGGATCGTTCGCGCCTTCACACGGATGTATTCTTCAAAGGAAATGGTGTTCTCCAGAGAATTATTCATATTGCAAGGTCCTTAGGGTTCCTTAAGGAAAGAGAAAGTTAAAGTCTTAACTACAGCACTCCTCTGGTGCAAGGATATTCCCAACTTCAGTAACTCGTTTCTCATACAGAGTACCAGATGAAGACTAGCAAACATGCACAGCCAGATGCCCGAGACAGATGCTTTGGTTTTAGAGGCATCTTGTGCTACCACACATTTCTCTGATTAACCCTTGGCAGCTCAGGGAAGCCTGAATGATAACCAGGTGTAAGGGTGGTACTATGCAAAGAGCTCACTGTATAAATCTTCTAGCTTTATACTTCACCCAGACCAGGCGAGTCCCATAAGAGACAAAAATCAAGTCACACATTTCATTAGTTTGCAGCATGCAGTATTAGTGAGAGAAGCTCAGAAATCAATATCCATGGCCCTGCTTTACACAGAGATGGGAGAGCCGAGCAGTGTGTTTTATCAAGCCATGCAGTTCTATTCTAGGCAGCTAATGGGAAGCACAACGGAAGAGCATCAGATGCAGCGTTCAGCCGGCTGCTATTTGGACTAGGACAGCCTTATTGATTCGAACATGGCAAGCAAAAGGAGAGTGCTAGAATCCAGAGATTCCTCAAATGGGGAACTGCACACATGGAGAAGAGCAGCTCTGGAAATGACAAAGGCAACAGCAGCATCGGTTCTTGATGTCCTTTCAATATAGGAAAAGGTTAACATGAAACATGCCATGTATGAAGACAAGAGAAACAGAAAAAGAAAGCAGATGATCATGGAGGAAGTGAGAGCAAGAAAAAAAAAAAGCAAACAACAAAACCCACCCAAAACCAACAAACACCCAAAACCAAAAGCAAAACCACCAAAAAAGATGACTCCACCTGAGAACATTAGAAAGCTCTAGGGAGTACTCTGACAGCACTCTTCTCTTACTGACTTATCTTGTTTAAACCCACAAATTGTTTCTACAGCGAGTATATTGGTTGTTTTTCAGGCTCTAATTAGTCTCAATAAAGGATAAATAGATTTGAGCTATTAACACTACCAGATACTGAGATGGTTGTAAAAAGCTGTGAAACAGCACAAGATTAGGCCTGGAAGCAGCAGTTCAGTACTACCAGACCCAGCTGCAGAAGGACAGAAAAAGGGACAAACATCACCACATGTACATCATGACTGCAGCTCTGAAGAGAGCAGGTATGAAAAGCAGAACCATATATATCTTTGCACCACCATTTTGCAAAGTGGAACCATGACAGAAATACACGGTTGGACCTAAGACAGCGACAGCCAGTGTGAAAGTGGGACTTGGTCCTAAGCTCTCCGTGGCACCCAAGTGTATTCCACAAGTTTGATTCCAATTCCCAGCAAAACCAGTGGGAGCTAGAGCAAATTCTAGCCACTCTTTACTGTTACGTGACAGCAGTCTAAACACAGAGGTTTTTGTTTACATGGAGGAGGTTCATGGCTAGTGCATTGAACCAGGCTCACAGGAGGGAGAACCAATATCAAAGGTAAGGGCAACACACGAAGCAGCTTGCGCTGTATCTACAGTTTTCTAGAGTTATTAAGCAACATCTGTTGCTGAATGAGATTACTGTTGAAAAAACTCCTCAAGACATGCATTAGTGTTCAGTAAAAGCACCAGCTAACAGTGTTCACGTAGGAAATACAACTCTTAAAATCAGCACACAGAAGGTCCCGCAGAACTCAGAGCTGGAGGGAAACACAATCCTCCTGCCTTGCAGAGATTCTGATCTGGCACGTTTCAAGCCGTGTGTGACAGAACCAGTTATGGCTATTTGCTTAGTGAGGTTTCCTCCAGAAGCCACCCAAGCACAAACCAAGTGCCCCTGTAAGCTCAACACTCACCTTTCCCCATGGAAGGGGCAGCAGGTCTGATCGCTCAGTCAACACTCTACATCTCTACAGGACACAGTGTTAACCCTTTCCCAGGTGACCACACATCCAAGGTGGAAACAGTGGAGAACAACCTTACTAATGCATCCTCAGTGACTCAGACAGGACCCACACCAGGCAGAAACACATCTTCCATCTAATGAAAGATGCTCATCACGTACATGGAAGCTGGAAAACAGATTTTGAGCAATTAACTTGTCCCAATTTTCTACCTGGAACTTGCAAATATTTGACATCAGTACTGCAACGAGGCTTTCAGAAGAGCACCACCATTTTGCATGTCCACTTTAAGGCACAGACACAGCTTCCAGAGGGAAGAGTCTTCTGAGAATAAGCCTCAAGGATGCCATGCTTTGAACCCAGATGTCAACTCTACAGGTGCTCTCTGACAGCTGGCTGCTGCTGAACAGGATGGGCTCACCTCTTAGCAAAGGTTCCCTCCTTCTTCCTTGCCCCTCCATTGGTGCTTATTATGTTGAAATGGCTCAGTGAACAGCTATCAACCTTCTGTTAATCATGTCAAGGGAGAGATTGGGGAGGTCACAGAGAACAAGGAAGTCACAGGGCCACTGTTTTAACAGCAGCTCTCTGCTGGCCCTCACTTGTATTTCTAGAACTCCAACCCTTCCGTCAAGAGCTGCTCACAAGTATACCGTGCTCCTGTGCAGCAGAGACCAGAAGCCACCAGAAACCCAGATGCATAAGCAGCAGGCCCAAAGATCAAGAAATACTCCACCACCAAATCATCACCTACCTCTTCCAACCACCAGCACAGAACAAACACAGCATGAATTCCTAAGATCCCTAACCCTGCTCAACTGCTCCATCTTAATTAGATCTTTTTAGCAAGCATCAAACTCAAGAACCTACTAGGCCAGTATTCCCCTACTAGTGAATCCTTCCCTGTCACAAGGAAGCTCTCTTCTCCTTTCTTCTAGCATGGGGGGGGAAATTAAAAAAAATTAAAATCTTCCTTTCTATTTGCTTGAAGTTCCCTCACTGAGCACCATTCAAACCCAACACAGTGAAACACCCATCTGAGCCACCGCACCCCCTGGAGTCCCACCCACAGATCAGAACCCCACCGTGCCATCTAGCATCTGCTCCTGCTCCAGAACGGCAGCAGGATCCTTCCTTTGGTTTTCTCTACAGCTCTTCCACCTCTGGCAATCAGAAAGGTGCTAAAAACACTGCAGGTAACAGTGCAGGCCGGACTGAATTCCTCCCAGAGCTGTTCCTGTCAGCTTGCAGGTTCCTTGGGGTTGTTTAACTCAAATTATTGGACTCCTCAAAACTGCACTTCACAAAACCCTACACAGCAGCAGGGGTACCAGGCTGAGATGAAGATGCAGGAAAGTAATGCTGGACTCCCAGAAATTCTGCTTATTAAAACTAAACCCACCCACATTTATGACAGAAAGCCTCTTCAAGGCTCAAGTGTGCATTCAACAGGCTTTTGCAGGGCAACACACACCACTTGCTGCTGCAGTCGCCACTTTCACTGTTAGTTATTTAAAAAAATCATTTACTCATTTCATTTATCCTGGAGACACGCATCAGAAACAGCAAACACTGTCTTCATGAGATCTCTGCAGCGTGTTTTTAACACTGCATTCCTAAATGAAAGAAAGAGCATCCAGGCAGTAAGGTGTTGGGGTTTTTTTTCTCAATAATAGGAGGCAAATCCTCTCTGTTCAGCACAACTGTTGTTTTTTTTTCCCCCCGCAAGAAACTCTTTGAAGATCATGAGCACATACGGTTAGTTCATAAAACTTAGACCAAGGTTACTGAAAACACACACACAACTTGCAGCATGTGGACAATCTGGACTCACCAGTCACCATGTTGCATGTATTTCTGCTGCTCTTGTCCTGAGCTCTTAGACTTGTAACGTTCTGGAGAAGACAGAACAAAGAAGCCCTTTCCATCCCCAGTTCCTCTTTCTTTATTAAAACCATTTTATTTTTAATATGTGTTCCATTAAAAAAAAAAGGAGGGGGAGAAAAAAATAAATCAGGAAAGAAGGATACGATTCTGTGATCGTCCAGGCAGCTAGCAGCTCCTACAGAAGAATTGTGAGGTACCCAATTCCTAACCACTGCATCCCTCAGCCTGGTAAGCGCTACTAGGGACAGCGTGTGAGCACATCTGTCACAGGGCGCAGAGCGCTCGCACCGTGCAGTGACAGGCACGGCGCAGCCGGTGACCCCGGAGTTACTGGAAAACAGAACTTAGAACAAGGCAGCAGCAGTGACCGTATCCAGAGGTACCCCCTGCTCCCCCACCCCCTGCAGGTGTTCCCGGCCGAGCGGCCCCTCGTCCCGAGGCCCAGGACAGACGGGAACAACACACACCGCCCCGCCACCCAGCCCAGACGACACCAAGCTCCGTATTTAGCCCCTGAGATAGATCATCGGCGGCCGCTCGGCCTCGAGCGACAGACACGGGGCTTCTCCCTGCGGCGCGGCCGGTGCGGGAAGCCCAGCGCTGCCCAGGCCGCTCCCCGCTGCCTTTGTTCCCCGGCGGGGCGCCCGGGCCCGCGGGAAGCGCCGCGCAGCGCCCCCCCCACCCCCCCCTCTCCCGCCGCAGGAGCCATGTTGGGGGCTTCGCCGGGGACGGCGGCCGCCGAGGGCCGCGCAGAGACGGAGGCCGCACCTTCCGGCGCGCGCTGCCGCCGCCCGTGCCCGCGCGGGGAAACGGCCGCCCCACGGTGGGGGGGGGAGGAGGGGGGAGCGGGGGCGCGCCCGGTGCTGGGGAGGTAGATGGGGGGTACGCGCCCTGCGCGCGCAAAGGCAGGCCGCGCGCGACCTGCAGGCGGGGCCGCCCCCTCCCCCTCCCCGCCGGGCCCGCGCCGCCCCCGGAACCGCCGCCGCCTCCCCCTGCGCCCGACGGGAGGCCCCGCCCGGCGCGGCCTCGGCCCCACCGCCACGCGTGTCTCGGCTCGGCTCAGCCCGGCGGCCCCACCGCGCCGCGGCGTGTCCCGGCCCCGCCTCACCCCGGCCCTGCTGCCGCCGTCGCCTCACGCCGCCGCCGCCGCCTCGGCCCCGAGTCTTTTCCCCTCACAGCTCCCTGGGCGCCATCTTACATTCAACCCCCCGCAGCCAATCAACGCACGGCCCCGGCCTCGCGAGAGCGCGCCCCCCAAGTCCCGCGAGAACTCGGCGCCCGGGCCCGCCCCGCACCTTAAAGGGGCCGCGCCCCGGGCGGGGAGGGCACGGGGGCGGCCGCCGGGGGCGCCCTCCGCGGAACGGGGCTACAGAGGCAACACATCGGGCCCCGGGGCTGCGCGGAGCCGAGACGTTCGTGGGGTGGGAGCCGAGGGCACCGGCGGCTGCGTGAACAGCTCCCGGCCGCGGGGCTCGGGACGCCGGCGGCGCGCGTGGCCGTGGGGCACCGCCGGCCGAGGGGTCCCCTCGCAACTGCTTCGCTGCTCCACGCCGGGCGGGGCGGGAGGGGGCGGCTGCGAGCCGCACGCAGCACCAGGGGCTCGGTTCCCGCTGCCCCACGGGTGGGCGAGACCCTGATATCGGCGCTCCCCGAGTAGGGCGCCGAGGCCTCCGCAGCCGGTACCGGCGGGGGCCGCGCCGCGCCCTCCTGAGCCTCGGGCGGGACCGCGGAGCGAAGCGCTCCCTGCACGGCGGGGCCGAGCCGGGGCTGCTTTAACGTGCCCATGTGCTCGGCGCGCCCTCCCCGTCCCCGCCGTCGCTTAAGGTGGCCCGTGGGGCCAGGCTGAAGCCCCCCCCCGCTCCCAGGGCAGGACCGAGCCCCCCGTCCCGCGGCTCAGGGAAGGGAGGCCACGCTGGTCCCGCAGGAGCGGCCCCTGACCCCCAGCTCGGGGCCGGGCGGGGGCCACCCCACTCGAGTCCACCTTAACAGGGGACGGTACCGGGGCGGTGTTTGTACACAGTGCGCACACCCTCGCTCCTGCCCGCACCTGCCGCTGCCGTGACGGACCCAGGGGACCCTCCAACACCCCACTCCCACACCCTCAACCCCAGCCCAGCCAGGGGGGTGCGGGCACCGGCCCTGCACAGGGGGCAGGAGCAGACCCAGAGCCCCCAGGAACAGGAGGCTCCCACCCCCAAACCAGCCTCACCAAGGCTGAGCGGTAGGACAGGAGGCAGTGACAGCACAGGGACAGGGCTGGGATGCTCTGTTTATTGAGGCGATGCTGTGGGGCGCCCCGGGGGGCTGCACCAAGGCACGGTGGCGCTGGGGGTGCGCAGGGATCCCTGGGGATGCAGCATCATGGTGGGACGGCAGCAGTGGATCCTTCAAGCCTTGCCAGGGTCCTCCTTCAGCGTCACAGTCCGGTTGAACACCATCTGGAAAGAGGCAGAGGGTCAGCTCAGAGCCCCAGGGCTGGCCAGGGGAGCCCCACTGCACGCCCCCCAGGGCTCACCTTCCCCTCCTTGCTGTCGGGATCCACAGAGAAGTAGCCCAGCCGCTCAAACTGGAACTTGTCAAAGGGCCGGGCAGAGAGGACAGAGCTGTCCACCAGGGCGTTGTGGACCACACGCAGGGAGTCCTGGCAGGGGGAGACAGCTCAGTCAGCACCTCCAGCCCCTCTGGGCCCTTCCCAGCCTTCAGTGGGACATGACAGAGGGAGGGGGAGGGATTGCATGGAAGTGGGTGGCTGCACATGTGCAGGAAATGCCCGGCTCCCCCAAGCCCATACCCCCAGCTCCTGCTGCTACTTACAGGGTTGAGGTCACTCAGGAAGCCCCCAGGCACCTCCGACGGGTCCTCAGGATTTTTGTGCAAAAACCTGTCAGGAAACAGTCTCACCCCAAAGCCGTGGGTCACCACAGCAGCACCTTCTCTGCCAAGGAGCCAGGCAGACCCCAGCAGAGCCTGGAGGTGCAGGGCCACAGTGCAGCCCCAGCGCTGCTGAGCTTACAGCAGCAGCTCTGCAGGCAGCTGTGTACTCACAGCCGCTCGTAGAGCCGCACTTCACACGCCAGCGGCTCCGACACCCAATGGATGAAGGCTTTGGGCTTCTCTGCCACGTCCGACTTGGTGCAGGTCACCTCCAGCTCAATCACACGCCCGCTGGCATCCTGGGCAAGAGGAGATGAGACAAGGCACCAGGCAGCAATCAGGCAGCAGCCCCACCTCACAGGGCAGCCCTGGGGCCGAATTGCCAGCCCCCCCAGCTCAGGGGAACCCCGTTTCCCACCACACAAGGCAGGGAGCTGCCATGCAGACAGCCTGCATCCAGCCTAGCATGACCATCAATGCCCTTCCCTGGCAAGGCACAGCCACAGCCCGGCATCCCACGGCCCAACCGTGTGTCACCAGTGCCCAGTGGCACCCACCTTGATGATGTTCTGGACAGTGATGACATAACCAGCGTGACGTAGCCCCACTGGCTGCCCAGGGGCCAGGCGCTTGTAGCCCTTGTCTGTCTCCTGCACGAGAGTTCATGGCTGCACAAGGGGTCCCAGCACGGGCAGTGGGTCCCCCCTCCAGCACAGCGCTCTCCTCATGACCAAACCCACCCACACACTCCTGCCATCCCAGGGAATCGGGGGGACCTGGGGCTGTTTGAACTCCCATGTTGCTGCTGGACGTTCCCCAGCACTGTCAGCCAGACACATCCCAGCCAGGGTGAGGGCAGTAGGCATTTCCCCCGTGCCCGGCAGAGCTGCTGTCACATTTAGGGGTTGCACTTGGGTGCCTGACACCCACCTGTGCCCCACATAGCACCAGTGCCCCTTCCAGAGCTGCCAGGCTCATGCAGCCCAAGCTGCAGCTCCCAGGGGTGAGGGAAACACGTCCAGCAGGTCCAACTCACCTCCCTGAAGTCTGTCTCCTCGATGTAGATGGTGGGCTGGAAGGGTACTTTATGGAAACCCCTGCTCTCATCAGCTGGAAAGTTGGGCACAAGGACTTCGAGTGCCTGAGGAGGAGGAGGAATGGGTGAATACTAACCCTAGGGACCTCCATTCCCCCTACCCAGCCTACACCAGTCTCACCTTTGGGGCAGGGAAGTTGGTGATGGTGACCCTGAGGGGCTCCAGGACAGCCATGGCACGGGGGGCCTGCTCGTTCAGCACCTCCCGTGCACAGGCCTCCAGCAGATGTGGTTCCATCGTCGCCTGGGCCACGGTCACACCGACCTGCAACACAGCCTGCCATCACCACGCTGGCCAGGGGACACATGGACCTGCCCCCACCCATCCGGTCCCTGGCACTTACCCGGGCACAGAAGTTGTTGATGGCCTCAGGGGGGAAGCCTCTCCGGCGCAGGGCTGTCAGCGTGAAGAGCCGTGGGTCATCCCAGTCCCTGAGAAAACACTGGTGTGACAGCCAAGCGTGCCCAGGGTGAGACCCACCCTGGCTGCTGGCCCCATTCCTACCTCACAGCGCCTGTCTCCACCAGCCGGATGATCTTCCTCTTGGAGACGACGGTGTAGAGCAGGTTCAGGCGCCCGTACTCCCACTGCACGGGGCAGTAAACATCCAGCGCGTTGCACAGCCAGAAGTAGGAGGAGCGCCTGCAAAGCAGGCACAGGCACAGCCCGGCTCAGCCTCCTGCCTGCCCACAGCCCCACGGACACACTGTCCCCCGGCACTTTGGCAGCAGCCAGGATGCAACGAGCTGCTCCACACAGAGCTGCCCTGCCAGTTCTGGCTCAGCCCTGGGCTGGGCTGTGCATGGTGCTCACCTGGCCTGGAACTCCTTGGTGCAGAGGGAGTGGGTGATGTGCTCGATGGAGTCGCAGAGGCAGTGTGTGTAGTCATACGTGGGGTAGATGCACCTACAAGGCAGACGCAGTCAGCCCTGGGGCAGAGCGTGGTGCTGCTCCCCTCCCGACACCTCCCCACTCCCAGGAGATGCTGACCCACCCCTGCCACACGTGCCAAGACACCGTACACCCTCCCTACCACTTGTCCCCAGTGCGGTGGTGCGGAGTGAACTTGACACGGTAGGCAACGGGGTCCATCTTCCCATCCTCCATCACCAGCTTCATCCGCAGCGTGGCCTCCCCCTCCCCAAACTTGCCCTTTCGCATGTCCTGTGCAACGGGGGGAAGCTGTCAGCTGAGCCACCAACCCAAACCCCACGGGCACACGGTGCCTGCCCCCAGCCAGGTGTACCTCAAAGAGCAGGAGTGACTCCTCTGCAGGCCGGTCCCGCCACGGTGAGGGCGGTGGGTTGTGGCCCTTGATCTCCTCAACCTTCTGATGGCAGACGTATGCCTGGCCCCTATGCAGGGAAAACACCATCCCCAGATGTGAGTAGCCCATCCCTGGGGTGAGGGACAGCCCCAGCTGTGACAGGGGACATCTGCACCACCCCAGCATGCTCACCTGCGGATGAGCTCCAGAGCCCAGGTGTAAAGCTGGTCAAAGTAATCCGATGCGTGAGTGACAGCATAGGGCTGGTAGCCTGTGGGGATGGGGGAAACAGCGGGTTGGAGGCACCCCCAGGGCCTGGCAGCAGGACCCATGTCCAGGGATGTCCCCCGCAGCGCCTGGCCTGATCCTGCTCTCCCCGGCCCGAGTTGTACCCAGCCACTCCACCATCTCCCGGATGGCTGTGAAGTACTTCTCCTCCTCCTTCTCAGGGTTGGTGTCATCATAGCGCAGGAAGCATATGCCACCATTAGCCTGGGGAGGAGGGGGACAATGAGCACCCGCTCCTTGAGACACCGCAGGGACAGGCCAGTGGCCAAGCAGATGGGGAGGCAGGGGCTGGGGAGAGCTGCCAGCGCAGCTTGGTGCTTCTCACCTTGGCATAGCCAAAGTTGAAGTTGATGGCCTTGGCATGGCCAATGTGCAAGATCCCGTTGGGCTCAGGAGGGAAGCGTGTCCGCACCTGCAGAGGAGAAAGGGAACACCTCTGTCCTTGGGCAGGAGACTCTCCCACTCCTCAACAGCGAGAGCACTGATGTGAGTCCACTGTGATCCCAAAGAGCCCGTGTGCCACATGGGTGCTGCCTTCAGCTGTGCCCCAGTGAGCTGTGTGTCCCCCCTAGCCACTCCACCCACCCATCTGGAGCCTGGCACAGCAGTGCCACCCACGCAGGGAACCACCAGGCTGGGGGACGTGGCCTCACCTGCCCACCTGTGACTGCCAGGTGCTGCTTCAGCAGAGCCATGGTGTTGGGTGTCACCACATAGCCCTCTGTCTTGTAGTTCTCTCCTGCAGGCAGAGGATGCTCAGGGCTGCGGCACCACCCAAACCGAGCCAAGCCCAGCAGCCAGCGGGGAAGGACCCAGGGCTGGGCCAGTCACCCACAGCACGGAGAGCTGGTGGAGCAGCCCTGCACATGGCAGGGCGCCCTCTCACTCACCAGGCTTGTGGAACTTGAGGGCTTCTCCTCGCAGCTGCTCCAGCAGCGACCGTGTCTCTGTGCCCACCTCGCCTGCAGAGAGACAGGGCTGAGCAGGGCCCCGACCGCAGCTCCCAGGGCCCAGCTCAGAGTCAGGTCCCAGCCAGGAGCCATCAGGCTGGGGAAGACGCCGCAGGAGGACAATCTCTTACCATTCTCCACCACGGCCACCTTCTGTTTCTCTGCTGGGGCCAGCCGGGCCTTTGCAGCCTGCAGGGACCAGCACAGCACCCTGAGTGCCCAGCCCTGGCACACACCTTCCCCCCTGGCCCAGGCTGCTGCCCCAGCGCTCTCTCAGACTCGTGGAGGGCCCAAGGCAGCAATTTGGGATCCTGCTGGACACACAGCAGGGAAATGCTCCCAGTCTCCCCTCCTCCTCACCTTTGGTTTCTTTTCCAGGTCAGCTTCTGTCTTTGGCCCCAGCAAATGCAGCACCTGAAGAAAAGAGACAGAAATAGGAAAGGCTCCCAGCGTCCCAAAGCCTGGAGGTGGCCCTGTCCAGCTGTCACCCTCACCCTGCCTACACCTACCTGGGGCACGCTGTCCCCAGTGTCAGACCCCACCACGGGACAAGCCAGCAGGTCCCACGCCAGGCATAGCCCCAACCCCCAGCAGCACCCGACCCGCTGCCTTGACACCCACCTGCAGATCCACCTCGTTCTTGATGGTCTTCCCATCCGCCCACCGCAGCCGGCTACGTGCCTCTCCTGCACACAGGGCACCCCGGTGGGTGAGTGGCACAGCCCATGACAGCGGCAGCCCACGGCAAAGAGCTGGCTCCCCAGACCCAGGGGAGCAGGGCTGCCAGGCAGCGGCCGCCCTGGTGCCCCTCACTCACCCATCAGCAGCCCCATATTGAAGCGGTACCGCTCGGCCAGCAGCTCGGCCCGGTGCTCGCTGATCACAGCCTCCACCTGGGGACCGGGACGGCGACACAGAGGTGAGCGAGGGAGGCAAGGAGCACGGCACCGGGGGCTGCCAGCCCACCCACCCACAGCTCACCGCCTCCTCGATCTGCTCCGGGGTGACGCACACCCCCACGCCGCAGGCCTGCTCGAAGTCCGCCGCGTCCAGGGGCTCCAGGGGGTGGCTCCTCACGTATTCCAGGGCGGCTGCGGGTGGAGCAGGGGGTTAGGAGCGGGGCACTGCCCTCCCTGCTGGGGCTAAGGGGGGTGCCGGGGCCGCACGGTACCGCTGAGCTGCAGGTCGGTGAGGATCTCCCTGCGGGTGATGTAGCCGACGAGGAAGCCGAGGTGCTTCGGGTCCCTGAGCCGGGCGGCCGCGTTGTACAGTAGCGTTCCCGTGGCTTTGTCCAGAGCCGGGCCCAGCGCGCTCCGAGCCTGCCGCCGCCCCAGAGAAGCGTCAGGGCCGGCCCGGGGCTGAGCCCCGGTGAACCGGCGGCCCCGGGAAGGGGCGGGGGGGGGGGGCGGGTAGGGGAGGGGCGGTGCGAGCGTGCCAAAGGCGGAGCCCGCTCGGCGGGGCCGGGAGCAGGTGGGGCCGGGAGGGGGTCGCGGGGCGGGTCTCGGGGGTCGCGGCGCCGTCTCACGGGGAACCGGGAGCCCGGGAGCGGGGCGGGGCAGCGGGCACACCTGCAGGACGGCCTGGCGGAGCAGCGCGCTCAGCGCCCCGTTGCGCAGCGTCTCTCGCGCTTTGGCTTCGCTGAGGCCGATGCCGGTGAAGAGCCCCAACGCCTCCGCCTCCTCATCCGCCGCCGCCATGACCCCCGCCGCCGCCGCCGCCATGCTGCTGCCGCCGCGACAGCCCGCCAGGGGGGCGGGGACACGCCCAGCCAATCGCAGCGGGGAGGGCGAGCCGGCATCACAGGGAGAGCCAATCGGCAGCGAGAGGGGCCCGCCTCGGCCAATGGCATGGGGGAGCTCGGTGCAGGTTCCGCGAATAGGCGCTCAGGGGGCGGGGCCAAGCCCGCGGCCGGTTGCATCATTTAAAGAGCCCGGCGGCGGCAGGAACCACGTGGGGGGCAGGGCCGGAGCCGGAGCCGGGGGCGGGACCGGGGCGCCGCAGCCCCCAGGCCCCGCCCCGCCGGGAGCCCACCGCCCCGCGGCCCTTTGTCCTCGCCCCGCAGTCGTCAACCGCTCCAACCGGCTCCCGTGTCTTCCCGTGTCCCCGGCGGGGGTTGCGGTGCTGCCCCAGCCCGACGCGTGCGGAGCCAGGCCGCCCCGGTATCCCCCCGCCCCACTGTCCCCCTCCGGCCGCACCAACCCAACGCCCCGCCTGCCCCAGCCCAGTGCTCCCCACTTCCGTACTCCTGTGCCTCAGCCCCGTATATCCCCGGCCCGGTGTCCCCTCCAAGCCGGTGTCCCCTCCAAGCCGGTGTCCCCAGCCCTGTTTACCCTGGGGTCTTTACCCCCCTTAGCCCAGGCAGGGAGAGCAGGGCGCAGCTCCTAACGCCAGCCCTGGGGTGTTCGCAGCTCCCCTGGCTCTTCCCAGTATTCCCCAGCTTCCCCAGCCTGGTACAGCCGGCTCTCCCAGTCCAGTGTGTCCCCCAGCCCACTCCCACCCCCCCACCCCCCCGGCCCCAGCAGCAGCAGACCCGTGAGGTTGGGGAAGGGGGTTTATTGGCACTGCCGTGCTGGAGGAGGCACCGGCAGATCCTGACAGCCGCAGCCACCCGGCGCAGCCAGGCGAGACAGGTCCCAACTCCTCCATGGGCGGGTAGGAGAGGCAGCGCCGGTGTCCTCGGGCGTCCCACAACAGCGAGGGGACAGAGCCGGTGCCTGGCTACAGCTACAGCTCCTTCCCCTTGCTCGGCCCTGTCTCTGTCCCCTCAGTGGCTGCCTGCTCCCTGCCTGCAGTGGGCAGAGGCTTCAAGCTATAGCGGGCACTGATGTTGGTGCCGGAGACACTGCGGTACTCGCCCATCTCCGTACGAACGGCTTCGTTCTGGGTGATGGTGAGCAGGACGGGGACGGAGAGCGTCACCTCCTTCCGCAGTACCTGGATGCTGAGCGCCGTGCAGGGGGGGATCTTAGCCGGCAGCTGCACCTCCACACGGTCCCGGCGGGTGCTGGATTCGCTGCGTCCCTTTTGCACTGTGAAGACATTAGAGGCTTCCACGGTCAGCGTGAAGGAGAGCCCGGCTTTGAGGCTGGTGGCGTTGCTGAAGTGGAAGCTCTGCCAGAGCGTGGTGCCATACTCCCGGCTGCTGCTGGCCGCCAGCACCTGCTCCGACTCCGTCTCGTTCACCCCCTCGATCTCATCCACCAGCACCTCCCGTTCTGCCTCAACCCGCTTCTGCTCCCAGAGGAGATGTGCCGAGACCAGGGGCTGCCCAGGCCGCAGTGGGCGCAGGTGGGACAACCGAGACTGGAAGTTCAGCTCAGGTTTGTAGTCAGCGAGACGCTCACCAGGCCACGCCAGGCAGTGCCAACCACCCCGGCCAGGGTGCTGGTAGAGCAGCCAGACGCCTCGCTGCACCACGTGGGAAGCCACCCGGTCGTTGAAGTACCCGTACGCCAAGTTGGTCTCCTCTGTCACCACCTTGCAGGCACCTTGGAAGTTGGGGCACTCATAGAGGGTGATCTGGGGGTCCCCCAGGTCGTGGTGCACAAGGCGCAGAGCTGAGAAGCTGTTGGGCCGCCCCACAGATGGGTACTCGCCCTCCTCAAAGACGTATGGTTCCCCCTCGTACTTGGGGCCCGTGTAGGCGATCCAGGGCTGCCCCACCACCTTCAAGGAGGCGATGCAGTTTCCAAAATCCAGCTCGTGCAGGTCGGGCACGTCGCAGGTGAACTCCCGGCTCAGCCCCTCGAAGTCGGCACGCTCGTACACGGTGATCCGGTTCATGGTGCCGCAGGCGCTCGCCCCTGCGAGGGCTCAGTGTGTGTCAAGTCCACTCGCGTGGGGTTGTCGGTGCTACAAGAAAGCCCTGGGGAAAGCCCAGGCAGCAAAGAGCCCCCCTGGCACCCTCTTTCCTCCCCTGCTTTCCGCTCCCCTTTGCCCACCTCTGCCTGGTCCCCTCGCTCTCACCGTCTGTGCCGGCAGCGCCCCGACGCCGGCCTGCGGACGTGCCTTTTACAAGGGGGTGGCAGGGCCGGGGCGTGCTGCGGCACGAAGCGAAGGCGATGACGGTGCTCGCCCCCACACCCGCGCCCAGCCCCAGCCCCGCTCTGGCAGCGGGGAGCCGGCCAGGGCCCGCATAGCCTCACTGCACCCGGCGGATGGGGATGCCATCTGTCCCCACAGACCGACCCTGCCGGAAAGTCCTGCTGCACCCCAAGCTCACGGCGCTCCAGTGCTAACGAGTCACCGCCAATTAGCACTGATGCTTCCGCCCTGCCTGCGCTAATTACAGTGTGTGTTGCCGGTGGGGCAGGAACTGCGGGCTCGCCCCAGTGGGGTCAGAGAGTATCGTGGTGGGGCAAGCCAGTGCCCTGAGACAAGCCCCTCTGGCACCCCGGTGCTCTTGGGCACAGGATGTAGCCCCCCCCCATGGTGCCGCTGTCCCAGCCCTGTGCCCAAGGATGGCCAGGGCAGGGGGTGGCCCTTTTCCCCCCTTGCCCCCCCACAGACCCAGCCCCATGCCCAAGGATGGCTGGGGCAGGGGGTGGCTATTCTCCCCACTTGTCCCCCCACAGACACGATGGCCACAGACTTCCCGAGGTGACGGGTGCCAGTGCTGGGCACAGCGGGATGCTGCTGGCCAGCCAGGGCACAGGGACAGCTGGCAGCCACCCTGAGCACAGTGTGCTAGGGGCTTCCTCAGGGCACTGCGTGAGCCCCCACAGCTCAGATCGGAGCTGGACCCCCAGAAGCTGCCAGTGCCAGGCACAGGGCATGCGCACTCCTGCCCTGGCAGCCCACTGGGGCTGGGCTTGGGCAGCTCATGGGGTCTGGGGCAGGCCAAGCCTCCGGCCTGTCCCCAGCCAGGGAGGTACCATGCTACATCTCCCCCCCCCCAGTCACCCACCGCCAGTGCCCCCCTTCCTCTGCCTGCAGTGCCAGGGTTGCCAGGGTCTCCCAGTTTATTGCCAGATGTCGGGGCGGTCAGGGGTTACACCAGACAAATGCTACAGGAAGCGGTTAGTGAGTGGGGGGCCGTGGGGGCCGCAGGCAGGGGCCAGGGAAGGGCTGTCCTGTTCGCTCCCCCCCCAACCCACAGCCTTCCCACCGGCCCCCCGGGTTGCCACGCTCCCCTGTGCCAGGGACCCCTCCTGCTCCCCATGGCCGCCCCAGCCCTGCGGCCCCCAGCAATCCCCCCCACCTCGCCATCGTGCACCCTCCCCCTGTGGCGAGACCGGCGGGCCGGGGCGGCACGGGGGGCGCAGGACAGCGTGGGTGGGAGGCAGTGCTGGCATTATTGCTATGGCGGGCGGGAGCAGCACGACCCTCCCCACGCTCAGATCACAGTCTCGAAGAGCGTCGCCTTCTCCTTGGGGGGCTCGGGGGCCAGCAGCTTGGCTTCTGCCTCAGGCGTCAGGTACTCCAAGTGATGGTGGCCCCAGATTGGAGTGGTCAGGAGCTGCCAGCGCTGCGGGGACATCGGGTCAGCACGCAGGGACAGCGGCAGCGGGGGCTGCCCTGGACTTGGCATGGTGCATCCCCCTCAGCGCACAGGGATGGGATCAAGGTGGGGATGGGATTTGGATGGGGATGGAGGTAAGATTGGGATGGGGAAGGGATTGAAATGGCATTGAGAGGGATAGCATGGGGACATGGCTGAGATGGGGACAGGGCTGAGACTGAGATGCTGCCGGGATTAAGACAGTGATGTCAGCAAGGATGGGATTTGGGTGAGGTTGGGAGTGAGACAGTGATGGGGACAGGGACTGGATTAGGATGGGAGTGAGAGCAACAGGGACAGGAATGGGACTTGGATGGGGATGGGGTGAGATTGGGATGGCAAAGGAACTGAAATGGGATTTAGTGCAGGACAGTGATGGGGACAGGGACAGGAGTGGCTTGGAGTGAGAGTGACAGGGATGGGGACAGGGATGGGATTTGGCTGGGGCTGGTACGGAGATGGGGACGGGGATGGGATTTGGCTCAGTCTGGCACGGAGGCAGCAGTGCAGACAGCACTGGGATTGGAATAGGGATGGGACAGGGACAGGAGTGAGAGGAGAACAGGGACAAGGATGGCCGCAATGGGTTGGGGACAGAGGCAGGAGGACCCCCACCACACCACCCTCACCTCGCGCAGGGACCCTTTGCAGCGCAGGAGCTTGTAGAGGACGGTGCAGGGGATGCAGAGCATGGACGAGAGGGCCAGCACCCAGCCGATGGCGTCCCCCCACCACGGGTACACGTAGGTCTTGTTGTAGGTCAGCGGCTTGTAGTTCACCACGTGGAACACGAAGATGCCCTGGGGAGTGGAGAGAGAGAGGGGAGAGGGAAGGGGGGGAGAGTCACGTCCCGCGGGGCCCCAGGCAGACACCTCCGTCCCCACGCGTGTCACCCCCCAGCTCAGGGCTCCCCGCGGCCGCCGTGCCCGCCGCAGCCACCGGAGGGAGCTCGGTACCCGCGGCACCGGGCACGCCGTGTCCCGTGTCCCCGTGTCTCACCACGCAGACCAGCGGCGTCACCACGGCCCAGCACCACTTCATGAAGGGCAGGGGCCGGTACCCGATCATACGGGCCACGTCGTCCATGAAGCGGTCGGCGCCTGCGGGGAGAGAGGGGTGTCAGCCAGGCGCCGCGGGGCACCCGTGTGTCTGTGTGTCCCCTCCCCACCCCGGCCCGTGTCCCCTGGCCTCACCGTAGACCCAGGCAATGACCACGCACTCCCAGAAAGCCTGCCACAGCAGCGTGATCCCGCTGGCCGAGTAGTAGTCAAAGAGCTGGAACACGTACATACCGCCCTGCCAGGACAGCACCGCATGTCACCGAGGCTGTGCCGCCACCCCAACACCAGCACAGGCACGTGCCGGCACTGCCCCGGCTGGGACGGGCACCCTGTGCCCCCACAGCATCCCCAGGATGATGGGCAGCCCCCAACGCCACGGCGGTGGTATCCCCAGGGAGCTCCCACCCCACGCTGTGGGAAGTGACATCCCCAGGGACATGGTGCCACATCCCCCACCTGCGTGACCATGGAGAGGTCGATGAGGCAGCAGACGACGCAGCAGAGCGCGGCGGTGAGCTCGCGGCGCAGCGAGCCGGCCCCCGGCTGGGGGAACAGGTCCAGGATGCCCGTGATGAAACCCTCCACACCGACAAACTGTGGCAGAGAGCGGGGCTCAGTGGGGACGTGCCACTCCCCACCCTCCTCTTCCCCGTCCCCTTGCCTGTCACCACACCTGGCTGTCCAGCCCCAGCACGAGGAGCATGAAGAAGAAGAGCGTGGCCCAGAGCGGGGACAAGGGCATCAGCGTCACAGCTTTGGGGTAGGCGATGAAAGCCAGCCCAGGGCCTGCAGAAAAGCGGGGTCCGGTCAGCGGTGCCGCCCCAGAGGGGGGCACAGTGCCAACGGGCACCTAGTGCCTGGCACTCACCGGACTCAGCCACCTTGGAGATGTCCACGCCTTGCTCGGAGGCCATGAAGCCCAGCACGGAGAAGACAACGAAGCCAGCGAAGAAGCTGGTGGAGCTGTTGATCACGGCCAGGATGTAGGCGTCCCTGTGGGCAGAGTGGGTCAAGGGGTGCCAGGGGGCACTAGAGGGATGCCAGGAAACACAGTGGGGGGACATCCTGCAGCCAGCATGGCCCTACCTGTAGCAGTTGTTGTGGAAGCGGTTGTAGCTGCCCAGCGCGGTCAGGGCACCCAGCCCGATGGCGTAGGAGAAGAAGATCTGGGTGCCAGCATCAATCCAAACCTGGAGCATGGGGGGGGGGACATGAGGCAGGGGGGCATGACAGCTGGGGGATGCCTCCCTGCTTCACTTACCTCCCTCCTGTCCTCCCTGCCACCCTCACCTGTGCCTCTGCCAGCTTGGACCAGTCGGGTTTCAGGTAGTAGACGATGCCACCCAGCGCCCCAGGCAGCGTCACCCCATGGACCAGCAGCATGATGAGGACCACGTAGGGGAAGAGCGCAGTGAAGTAGACGATCTGCAGGGGAGCAGGTACCAGTGAGACCCTCCAGGCTGGAGCACGGGGCAAGGCTAGGGCTCCCATCCCATACTGCTGGTGTCCCAGCAGGGACAGGACCCGGGGAAATCCCCAGCAGCTGACAGCACCTCCCAGACAGATGTGGGACGGGATGTCCTGCACCCGTGTGGGCTGCGGCACAGCAGGGCAGCAGCCAGCAGTGTCATGTGCCGCAGTCCCATCCCCACATGCTGGTGGCCCCAATGCTCCCCACCCCTCTACCCCCCCCGCGTCACCTTTCCAGTCGACTTGACACCCTTCCAGATGCAGAAATAGACGACAACCCAGGTGGTGACCAAGCAGAGGATCATCTGCCAGTTCATCTCCCCTGGCTCGCTGAGGTCCCCAGAGAGCCGCAGCACCTTGTTCCTGCGGAGCGAGGTTGTGCTGAGCACCGGCACGACCCCCACCCAGGCTCGGCCCCAGGTGAGACCCCGCCAGCCCCCACACTCACTCCCAAAACTCAATGACGGGTGAGCGCTTGTCGGCAAGGTCGGTGCAGCTGAAGTTGAAGGTCCCAGCGCTGGCATTGGCGCTGCCGTTGCGACAGAGCTCAAGGTGGAAGAGCTCAGCGCACTGCTCCGTGTTCCAGGAGTGGCCGCAGGTGGCCCAGGGCAGGGTGTCTGTCAGCGAGTGCACCAGGTAAAAGAGCCCCCACACCAGGATCATGATGTAGTAGGAGTTGCAGAAGAAGACGATCACCATGGAGGCCAGGCCCAGACCTGTGGCATGGGGACATCAGAGCCTGTGGGCACCTGTGGGTGCCTGGCAACCCCCAGAGGTGTCAGCGGGGTTGGGGAGCTGGTACCACGGGACAGAGTGTGCTGGTGGGGATGCAGGGAGCCAGCAGCCCGGGCGCACGACAGGGGAGCCGTCGGAGACAGGACGGGGACAGGACAGGAACAGGATGGGACAGGGATGCAGGGAGCTGTAGCCCCAGGGGACACGGGGATGCTGTGGGGACAGAGGGACACAGTGGGGACAGGCAGCCCCAGGCAGCACAGGGCAGGGGGGCAGCCAGCAGTATGGCCCAGGAAAGGGGGGACCCGGTGGGGTGCAGCGCAGGGAAGCTGGCAGGACGCCCCTGAGGGGATGTGGCAGCCCCCCGGGAAGCCGGGAGCGGGCAGGGAAGCCGGCGGCACGTAGGCAGGGAGACGCGGGGCAGGTGGGGATGGGCAGGGCGCGGGCACAGGCCGCTGCCACCCTTGGCTGGGGTGCGGAGTAGCAGTGGGATGCGGGCAAGGTGCACGGGAGCGGGCAGGGCGTGGGCAGGGTGCCGCCGGCCCCAGGGAGCTCCAGTGCCCTGGGCAGGGTGCTGGCAGGGTGCCGCCAGCCCCACGCAGGGCACCGGGGCCCCCAGGCAGGGTGCGGGGTGCCAGGGGCCACGGGCAGGGTGCAAGAGGCCACAGGCAGGGCACGGGCAGGGCGCAGCGTTACCCTTGAAGAGGGGGGCGATGTTCCAGGCGGCGATGCCCCCCTGCTTCATGAACTGCCCCAGGGCCACCTCCAGGAAGAAGACAGGGATGCCACCCACGAAGACGATGAGCAGGTAGGGGATGAGGAAGACGCCTGGGACCGGGGAAGGGGGGGGTTGGACAGGACACGGGGCCGGCTCAGCCACCGCCGCCGCCCCCCCCGGGCCCCCCCCCGGGCCCCCCCCTTCGCTCCCCGCGCCGCCCGCCCGGGCGCAGCGAATGGCAGAAGCGCCTCGGCGCCCTCCCCTCGCCGTGCCGCCGATGTAGGTCAGGGCGGACAGGTGCCGGGGGGCTCCCCACGGACCCCCAACCCCGGAGGGTGACAGCGGGCACCCGTGGGGCGACCCCTTGCCCCGGTGGAGCGCGGGGTGGGCTGGCGCACCGCAGGGTGACCCCCCCACGCGTTATGGAGTGGGAAACGGGGTGCTGCCGCGTGCCCCCCCGCGCCCCTCCGCCGCGGGGCAGGAACGGGGCTCACCTCCGCCGTTCTTGTAGCACAGGTAGGGGAAGCGCCAGACGTTGCCCAGCCCCACGGCGAAACCCACGCAGGACATGATGAAATCCATCTGCCGGGTCCATGTCTCCCGCTCGGGGGCGGCCGCTTTCGGGGGGCCGGGGGGTCCCACCAGCGGTGCCGTCACTGCCCGCTCCTCGCCCGCCGGGGGGGGCTCCGTGCCCTCCGCTTCCCCGCGGCCCGCTGCCGAGACACGGGGGGGTGGGGGGGAACCCCACGCTGCCGTCACGCGCGCCCATGGGGGCGCGTGCGAGAGGGGGGGCGGGAAAGGCGCGGGAGGGGGGGGGGAGGGGGGAGACACACATACGGTCGCCCCGCGCCTTTCCCGCCTCCCCCCCCCCCTCAAGCCCCACTCCGCGCGTGGGGGTGTGACGTCAGATGTCAGGCCGGCGCGTGACGTCACAATGCAGAGCGGTGACTCACCCCGCGGCGGCGGGAGGGGGCGCGCCGTGGTCGCGAGTGGCCGTGGGCGCTCCCCCCCCCCCAACCTTCCCCTTCCTCCCTTCCCCTCCCCTTTCCTTCCTCCTTCATCCCCATCCCCAACTTCATCCCTCCCCAGCGCTCCCCGCTTACCGGAGCCCGCGGGGGGGGCAGCGGCGGCGGTGGCGGCGGCGTCGCTTCGCGGGGCGGCGGGCGGCTGCGGGGCGGCCGTGTCGGTGGGGACGGGGGGCATGTCTCGGGGGGCCGGGGAGCGGGGGCGGGTCGGGGGCGGCTCCGTGGCCGTGGGGGGCGGGGGGGGCTCAGAAGCAATCCACGAAGCACTTGAAGGTGAGTCGGAAGAACCTCATTGAGGGCGGCGGGGCGCGGCGGGGGCGGCCGGGCCGGGCGGGCGGCTCAGAGCCGGGCTGCGGGGCCGGCGCCGCGCGGCCGCTCCGGGGCTCTCTGCGCCGCGGCACCGGGCGGCGGCGGAGGCAGCGACCGGCCGCGCCGCCCCCCGAGCCCCATTGGACGCGCCGCCCGCCCGCGGCTTGACGGGACTTGAAGTCCCGCCGCAACCGGCACCAACCGGCACCGGGGCGAGGCGGGGGTAACGGGACAGAGGGCGCGCGGCGGGGAACCGACAGAGGCGGAATGCCGGGGAACGGCGAGTCCCAGCGGGATACCGGGCGCTAGAGAGACACTAGGCGGCACGGCACACCGGGAGACAGCCGAGCAGCGGGACTTACAGTCCTGCCACGCCAGCCCGCCCCGGGCGACACGGCATCGGGACGTGCAGTCCTGGCGCCCCGGCACCAGGGGACACCGGGTGATGTGGCGCACCAGGGGACACCGGGCACTGGGGCAAAGAGGCTCTGTTCCTGCCACATTGGTACCAGGGCTCGCTGCGGGACACCGGAGCTTGCAGTCCCGCCCCACTAGCGCCAGGGCACACAGGGGGGCACTAGGGGGACGCGGCTGTAGGACGTACTTGTCAGCAGGGGCCCCCAGAAATGGTCAGCACTGGGGACAGCAGGGGATAGTGGGCACCCCGGGACCCCCTGTGGGGACAGCGAACTGTAGGGTGCACCGAGTGACAAGGGACATGGGGGGGCACCAGGTACCCCAGCAACTCAAGGGGCCAGGAGGGAGCCTGGGGCAGCAGTGTGCAAAGGACCCCAAAGGCACCCTGGGGGACACGATGTCCTGTGGGGGCTGACCAGGGGACAGCAAGCAGCAGAGGCAAGTGGAGTTTAGCAAGTTTAATGAATGTGGGACAAACGCTGACACCACCCCCCAGCCCCCCCACCCCCTGGTGCCCGGCCCGGCCCGCACCCCGCGGGGCAGGGGCCCTGCGACGCCCTAGTCAACTTCTTCCATGCTGCTGTAGGAGGGGGCCGGGCGCTCGGCAGGGCTGGCAAAGCGCTCGGGGAGGCCTTCCGCGGCCAGCGCCGGGGCTCCTTCGGGGGCCAGGCCGGATCCGAACGGCACTGGGGGCAGTCCCTGCAAGCAGAAGGGAGGTGTGAGAAGATGACCACTGTCCTGCCCACCCCTCCTCACCCTCCCTGCTCCGGGAGGGGGTGCAGACCCTCAGGGTAGGGACCAAACGCAGCGGTAGTGAGTGCCAAGCCAAAGCTGTAGGGCAGTGGGGAAGGCAGTGTGCCCAGGGCCCCCGGCCACAGTGCCCCCCGAAGCGGCAGGGTGCAGCACCCAGCCCAGCCCCACACTGCTGCCTCTCCCCGCTCCGGCACTCGTGGCCCCAGGGCTGCCACAGCCCGGGCCGGTCTGAGCAGAGCCCCGCGCCCTGGCACGGGCACTCAGCCAGCCCAGGCAGCGGCAGCAGCAAGCCATGGGGCAGGCTGCCAGCGCCTGCCAGGGGCTGAGGAACGGCACAGGACCCGAGGGGATTTCCAGGGCCAGGAGTGCCCAGCCTGGGCCTCGCTGCCAGCCACCCACCTCCAGGGAGAGAGGCAGGCAGGTGGAGGCAGCAGGTGATGGGCCCCAAGCCTGGGGCGCCAGCACCAGCCAGAGCAGAGGTCACCCCACAGGCGCCGGGTGCTGACTCAGCCCCACGAGGCCAGCGCTGTGGGTGAGCGGGGGAAGCCGCCGAGCCCCAGGGCTGCAGACAATGAGGCGACTGTTCCAGGACAGGCACCTCATGACCGCAGCACAGCCCCACCAGGCTCCCTGGCTAGGAACCGCTGGGCAGGGAAGACACCACGCCACACAAGAGGGGTGGGGGACCGAGGTGTGTGGGGGAGCCTTGGGCTCCCCGCTGTCCAGCTCAAACCCCAGCCAGAAACACAGGCGACCCCCTTCCCTGCCATGCATCCTTCCTGAGCCAGCCAAGGACACAGCTGGTGGGACAACAGCGGAGACGGAAAAGGAAGTCACAGGGCTCTGAAGTCACTTCTCTCACCCAAACACACCACAGCAGCCTGAGCCACGCTCAGCCAAGGGCAACATGTCTCAATGTCAGACACCGCTGGAGCTGCAGCCCATGCACAGGACCCATGGGACTGCACGCTGCCAGGCTCCTCACACCCTGCACGCAGCCCCTGGGGCTGCTGCCCCACAGCCAAGGAGCAGGAGCCCAGGGTACCCACCCCCTCGGCACTGGCAGGCAGAGCTCCCTCGAGCCAGCTGCCACACAGGGTGGGCCAGGCGCTTGGCAGAGCCCAGGGCATGTCCCTGTGCCAGCTGGGCCAGAGAGACTCTACAAACAGCTGCCTCAGGCACAGGAAAGTCACCGGCACCTGCCCTCTGCTAGAGCAGGCTCCAGGCGAGTCCCTGCCCTGGTGTGGGGGTCCCAGCACACAGGACAGCAATGCTGTGTCTCGTTGGAAAACCTGGCTTTATTAACACAGCGAGGTGCTCCCTGCACTGCCCAGCCCCATGCCTCTCCTGCAGCACAGGGAATCGCTGCCCTTGCAAACCAGCCATGGCACCACACTGCCCTAGCAGAGACCTGGCCACCCCCACCACAGCCAGTGGGGGACAGCCTGTGCCCCACAGCACTGCTCCTGGGAGCCAGCAGCCCACAGAGGGGGGTGTTCATCACAGACCCTCCCAGCTCAGTCTTTCAGGCTCCCCAACAGCTGGCCACAGAAGAGCTGGGTCAGGGCTGAGCCTCTGGCTTCCCCACAAGCCCATTCGGCCCCAGCACATGGAGGGTACAGCATAGACAGGTCCCCGTGCGCAGGCAGCCAGCACCAGGAGGCTCAGCAGGAGGCACCAGGCTGGCCCAGGAGCCACCATGGATCACACCAGCCCTGAAGAGCACTAGGATCCGGCAACAGCACAGCAGGGAGAGGCAGCTGGACCAGGACCCGTGTCAGGGCATCCTGCCCTTGCTGCAGCCTCCAGGCAGGTCTCCGCTTCTTTCCCAGGAGCCAGAGGCAGTTGATACTTCCAGGAGTTTCCCAGGCCCCAGCCCCACTGCAGCAGCACTGTCCCTTCCTGAGTAGCAGATACCCACAAGGTCCACTCCGTTCCCAGCAAGCGGCAGGGGTGGGCTGAGGGGCTCCTAGTTCTGGGCAGCACCTTGGCAAGGCAGTGGGCTGGCCAGACAGCCCTGCCAGCTGGCACGGGAGATGCCAGAGCAGACAGGCAGGAGCCGACAGCCCCACGCTTCCCTCAGCAAGTCCTTCCTGGCGATCTGTCCCGATGTCTTCGTCATGTAGCGTCCTAGGACGGTGTGTGCCCGAGCAGCCCTGCTCCCCAGCTGGCCCTGTGCCTGTGCCTATCTCCAGCGGGTCTGGTAAATGAGTGGGTAGAAGACGTTCAGGAAGAGCGCGACAATTGCGGCCGTGGTGGCCAGGACGAAGTATCTGACGCAGCCTTCATCTGGGTGCTGGGGGGTGCCCGGACTCCGCTTCTGGCCACGGGGCCTCCAGGAGTTTCTTGCAAGCCTTTGGGGTGACTCGAGGTGCAGTTCTTGATCTTCAGCCTCCAGTTCCTGCCAGATCAGAGAAGCCTGCGATGTGGAAACCTGCGTCAGCACTTGCAGAACACAACGGGCAACACCCCTCGCCATCCCCCGGGGCAGGTGGCTGCCTGCGAGCCCAGCCCAGCGCCCAGCCAGCCCGCCTCCCCATGCAGCACCGGCACGGTCGCACCCGCCCCCGCGGCTCTTCAGGGGGTCCGGTGCGTGGGGCACAGCGGGAGGCTCTGCAGGACGAAGCGTGGGGTGTCTTCAAGGGGAGCAGAGCTGGTGGCTGGATCGATGCTCTGGCAGTGGTGGGTCCGGGTGACGAGGGAGCAGGCAGCAGCAAATCGCAGCCCAGCTTTTTGGATCCCAACAGGATCTTTCAGATGACAGCCAATCCAGAGCCAGCTGGAGCAGGAGGCGTGGTTGTAGCACAGCCAGTCACAGGTCTGCTTCAGTGGGTGGGGATGCTCCAGCACTCAATCGTAGCCCAGCATCCAGGAGGACTATCCACAGCAGCCAATCACAGCTCGGCCCTTCTCCGTGCCAGCGATCGCCTGGGGTTGGGCACCATCTCTGGAGGGCACCTGGTGCCCAGGAGGGTGGTCCAAGGCCCTCAGGGACCCGCTGAGCCCCGGGGGGATCCAGCAAGCCCCACTGCTGCAGGGGATCTGGCGTTGTCAGGGGGCTGCAGAGTCCCAGGGGGACTTGATGAACCCCAGTGCTGTGGGGCACACAGTGACCCCGGAGCTGTGGGGACCGTCGAAGGCTCCCACCGCCAGTGTAGGATGAGCAGTGCAGCCTTTCTCAAGCTGCCCTCGGGGAGCGGGGCTGCTCCAGGACGTGCACAGCCCCCCAGGACCCAAACAGCCCGGGCAGGTGGACACCAAGATGCCAGACATGCCCTGGTCCCAGAGCCAGGTGGCTCCTGTCCCCAGATGAGAGGGCAGAGCTGGGACACCTCACCAACCGAGCGCTGCGCAAGCCAAGCGGGCTGAGACCAGACCCAAAGGGCCCAGTGGGACACATGCGTGCAGCTGTGCCAGAGATGGGGTGACAGTCATCCTCAGACTGGGCACGGAGCGGGAGGGAAGGGCTGCAGCACAGCCACAGAGGGGCTGGTTGGGTGTGCCATACCCCAACCTGGGCCTTCCTTCCCGATGTTCACATGAAGACCAGCCCCACCATTTCCTGCAGATACCTGCCAGAAGCACCCTGCTGACTGGCCCACCCCCACTGGGGTGGCCCAGCGTCAGAGCTGGCTCCAGCAGGTTTCTCTTCAGCACCCAGAAAAGGCTGCCAGGCCTCTGGCGCAGCGCTGGCATTCGCCTTTTTTGCACCTAGCTCAGCCCCGAGCTGGGCCCCAGCAGAAAGCGTCCCCCACGCTGCCTCGAGAGCGGCAGAGGAAGGCACCTCTTCATGCTCCCGCTGCAGCCAGCTCCCAGCCTTCCTCCAGTGCAGACCTTGAAGGGCCCCCTCCTGCTTCCTTGGTGCCTCCTCACCACCACCCCCTACCCCAACCACAGCCCTCCTGTAGCCCCTCAGGGCAGGGACTGTCCCAAGCTCACAGCCAGAACAGGGGAAGACAGGCCCCAGCGCCTGCCTGTGTCAGAGGGGCAGGCCCCAGCTGCTGGTGTCAGCGGGGCAGGCCCCACACCGCAGCTGTGCCAGGCCCCAGGGGTGCTGGCAGAGGTGGGCCAGGCCCTACCTGTGGACACGTTTTAAGAGTCTGTGGCTCCAACAGTGCCAGAAGAGACACGAGCTCTCACCTGGCTGGCAGCAGCTTCGGCAGAGGGGGTGTGCTCGGCTCGGTGGTCTGCGGGGTGCCCTGGCAGGGGTCTCTCCACAGGAGAGTTCCTCCGGCGGTAAAAGAGGACATATGCGTATCTGGTTACCACCTGGCTCTCGTCCACAGTGGTGACTGTGCTGTCATCGAAGAGCCGCCAGCCTGAGAGGAGAGAAGGGTTAAGCAAGGAGATGGGCCACAGCAGCAGGGGAGGGGGACGGTGAGGCCAGTAGATCCTCACCCACGTCGCTGCGCTGGCTGTTCTTGTCGTTGGGCAGGCGGGCGTAGGCTGTGTAGTGCCCCCCAATCATGCCGCCATAGTGGTTGATCACAGCGTACAGGTCATACATGGGGAGCTGCTGCTCGCCCTTCCGCCCGATGCAGAACTTGCTCAGGTCCAGGCTCCTGGGGAGAGACACAGGGACAGTGGGGATGGTGAGAGTTAGGCAGGGAAAGGCCAGACAGAGGCAATGCCAACCCAGGCACTTTGTCCACCAAGCTCTCACCGGACGGGGAAGTCCACCATATCGTTGATCTTGTCCCTCCAAATAAAGCTGCGGAAGGAGAAGCGCTTGAGCTGGATGATGAGGACGTTGGGCAGGCGCCATAGCATTAGCTGCTTGGAGGCCTCACGGTGCTGCTTGCACTTGGGGCAGTACCTGGGATAAAAGGGTGCTCATTACCAGTGTGGAGGGAGCCCCAGGTCTCACAGCCCAGCCCCAAGGAACCCACGTGTGGGGCTGGCAGAGGGGATGCAGCCATCCCCATCAGGGGTCGGCCAGCACAGCCCTGCCGAGCGCTGGCACTGCTCCTTGCTGGCTTCTGGCCTCCCTTCCCAGCCCACAGACGTCAGCTCCTGGCCCCCAGAAGAAACAGCATGCAGGCCCAGGCAGGTCCTGGGAAACCCCCTGCTGCCACTTGAGCCCATGGGCTGAAACCCAACCCACCCCCCTCCTCACCATGCTTCCTCTGGGGCCAGGACTTCGGGCTTGGTGAAGAGATTGAGGCACTGCTCCAGGGTGAAATGGCCAGCACGGGCCGCTTCGCTGGCCGAGCCTGGGTCCTCCACACACTCCAGGTCCTTGGACTCCACCAACACAAACTCCTTGAGGCGCTCATTGTTCTTCCACACCAGGGCAAGGGAGCAGTCGTCTGTCAGCTCCAGGGGAGTGTCACCTGTGAAGGGGTACACACCTCACACACCTGCCCCACTGGGCCAGGCCAGACTGTCTTGCCGGGACTAGGAGTAGTCTCACCTATTCTGGCTCAGCACAGCAGCCAGGCAGTGCTGCCAGGAGAGGACAAGTGCCCCTATAGGGCACTCCCATGGCCACAGCCAAGTTCATCACTCCAAGGTGTCAGAGCCCCACAGCCAGTGGGGCAAGACTGGCATAGCCCCCCCCTCAGCAGCACCTACGTAATCAGCACTGGATGTCAGCATCCCACTCAGACACAAAGTGACCCAGAGATCACAGACCCTCTGCAGATGTGGCAGTCTGAATGGAGTCAGACTGTTTGCTGAGGCGAGCAGGAAGGTCGTGCCCCAAAAGAGCTTCCAGGCAGCAGCTCTGTGCAGCACAGCCCTGCCCTTCCCTATGCCAGATGCAGCTTCCACTGTCCAGCCTGGGGTCATGGTCACAACCGGGTTCACCTCGTGCCAGGCAGCCACTGGTGCGCTGGGCAAGCAGATCCACCACCTTGCCAGAGGCTGTGAGGGATGAAGGTGGCACTTCACAGCGCTCTGGGCTCACCTTTGTCTTCTAGCTTGTGCTCTCGGTTGGCAGCATCGATCTTGTTGATGTAGAACTGCGTAGCACGGGCACTCAGCGAGTCTGGAGTGTGTTGGTACCCAGGGATGGCAGCTGTGGACAAGCAGGGACAGATCTGTGGTGGCACTGCCTGTCTGCCCTGCGTAGGGGCCAAGAATTTGCAGTGCCCCCACCCCCACCTCACATGCTAAGGCCTTGCAGGGACACAACCACGTGCCCCGTGTCCTTGACTATTTTTAGCAGGCGGCTGCCCCTGGCAAGCTGTGCTCCTCTGCCTGCCTTGCCCCTTCACTGCACATTGCTGCCA
Organism: Porphyrio hochstetteri; assembly: GCA_020800305.1. NCBI lineage: Eukaryota > Metazoa > Chordata > Aves > Gruiformes > Rallidae > Porphyrio > Porphyrio hochstetteri. The sequence continues at coordinate 8,201,722 of CM036916.1, read as the reverse complement.
TCCTGAGACGAGTGTCTGGAAACGTGACAGCCAGGCAGCCGAGCGCGAGAGGCTGCTCCCGTGCCGCTGAGTCAGAGCGAGGGGAGCGCTGCGCTCACGGCCCCAAGGGGCTCAAGCCCACGCTGGGCTCTGCGCTCCCATGGGACTCGAGGCTTCTGCCTTCCCACCTCTCTCACAACCAAACACCCCAGCCCCTGCCCTGCAGGCGCTGCCAGGGCAAGGCAGGTGCTTCAGTTGGGGCAGCACTACCAGGAGACAGCTTCCAGGGCCTCACAGTGTGCCTGAGGTGTTGAGACCAAGCTCACAAGGGAGAGGAGATGCTGTTGTGAGGTCACATGGAGGGAGAATTGCTCCCATTTCATCTTGGTGCTGCCCAGGCTCCCGGCACAGACACTGTTAGCACTGCAGCACCTCTTACCTTCTGGCTTGAGGGCTCTCTCATAGGATGGCTCCTTCTCACAACAGTTGTCGTTCTGCGACTCCATGTGCTCGGAGAAGCCGGAATCCAAACTCAACAGGGAACTCCTCGCAGCCAGGACCTTGCTTCGGACAGTGCTGACATCCCCCAGCTCTGGGTGCAGCTCAGGCACAGCTGGCGACAGCGGGGGTTCCTGGGGGAGGCTAGAAGCTCTGTCCCCATCCCCCAGTTCAGGGGCAGAGGTGGCTGCTGCACAGCTGCTCTTGGCCAGGGGCTCCAGCTTGTCTGGGAGCAGAGGCTGCAGCCCCTGCTCTGGAGACATCCGGCCCATCTGGAACGGAGGCTGGAACACGCTGACAGAGTACCTGGGCATGGAGGTGGCAGTCAGAGCTGGCCAGGGACAGGGCTGAGCTCAGTTCCAGGGCGGGGGCACCCCCCTTCCCTAAACTCTCACCTTGCATAGCCCTCCAGCAGCTGGGCCAGGCGGGCATAGGTGAGACGGGACTCTGGCACGCTGATGAGGAAGGGGAAACCGATGTTCTCGGGGCGGCACAAAGCCTTGTGGTCTGGCCAGTGTGTTTTCTGACATGCCCTGCAACACATACAGCCCCGGGTGAACCCAGCGTTGGTGACCACCCTGGGCAGAAGCACGGCAGGGCCGTAGGTGTGTGCTGGAGGAAGGGGAACGCTGCAAGCCAGCTCCATCCCAAAAACCAGGCCCATCCCCATCCAGCTGTGCCCTCCCATCCTGTCCCAAAGGGCTGGAGACCCTCCCTCCCTGCCAGGCACCCAGCCAACTCACACGTTGCAGTAACCGACTCGATAACACCTCGTGCAGCGCCTGAGCTTCTCATCCTCCGGCAGCTGCTTCTTCTGGCAGGCGGCACACTTGGCCACAGGGCCACTTGGCACCTGTGGACGCTGCAGGAGAAAGGATTCATTGGGTGGGGAAGAATGGCCAGGCAGGGCAAGGGAGTCTCGGTCAGCACCCGTGCTTGCTGCAGCCAGACACCCTTGCCTGCAGCTCTCCCACTCCTGCTCAGCCTCCCCGCGTGCATCCCAGTAGTCCCAATATCCTCTTACCTGCTGGACCTGCAGCTCTACCACCCTCTCCTTGGCCAGCTCTGGGGACAACACCTCAAAGCAGAGCAGCAGATCTGTGGGGGAGACCGTGTCCAGCGAGTTGGACGGCAGGAACATGCGGTGGAAGCGATTCTTGATCACCTGCCAGGGAAGTAGCAGAGCGGGGCTGTGTGAGGGCTGCCCCAGGCTTCCTCTTCCGAGACAGCCACAGACCTCAGCCCCACAGTGAGCTGTGGGGGTAGCAGCACCACAGGGATGCTGTTGCTGTGCTCAGCTCACCACCCCACCAGAGAAGGATGGGCATCCCTTGCCTCACTGGGGCAGCCCAGCCCTCCCAAGCAGGGATCTGCCCTGCAGTAAGCACCCTGCGAATGACACTGCTGACCACAGGCAAAACACACCCCACGGAGACGCTGGATATGGATGATCAACTGTTGGTGGCCATGTTCCCCACTGAGAGAGCTGGGACACCCACATGACCAGCCCACTGCTTGCTTCCCAGCCTGAGCGCTCACCTCTGCCAGGCGCAGGTTCTCTGGTTTCACCCGCACGCTGTGGGCTACGGAGTCGAGTACCTCCATGGCGCTGGAGTTCTCCTTGCTGATACTCACGAGGAACTACCACCAAGAAAGCGAAAGCACCACATCAGTCAGAGCACACCAAGGCACGCAGGCTCCTCCTTAGCACAAGGCCCAGCCTGCTGGCACGCAGCCACCTGCCAGGCCACCTCCAGGAGCCCTCTCAGGCTGCCTCCCCAGAGTATGTAGTGTCCTTCACCTTGATGGGTTTCTTGTGCGGCTCCTTTGCAAAGTAGTAGACAGTCAGCACCTTCTGCTTCTGCGGGAGGGGCACGGGAAGGTACAGGAAGGGGTCAAAGGTGATGGACACCTGCAGATGTGACAGCACACTCAATGTCAGGACGTGCTCATGGCTGAGATCAGCATGGCAGCCCCAGTGGACCCAGGATCCAGCCATGCCCAGTGACACGTGCTCTCTGAGTCAGGAGCCTGCCGCTGCGCAGCCAGGACAGGGACAGAGCCTTCAGGGCTGCCTTACCTTGGAACATACCGGGCACACCAGCTTGGATTTGTATTGGCCCTGGAAGAGGTCCACGATGAAAGAGTCATTTCTCATCTTGTGCCGCTGCCAGGCCTCCTCAGCTACAACCTGTGAGGGGAAAGGGCTCAATACCACATGGAACCACCCGGGCCAGGGCTGGTCCCCTGATGGCTCTGCAGAGGGACATCCTCACCTCGTCAGGCCTCCCATCCGAGTCAACGGTCTCTGTGTAGGGTTTGTTCTGGATCCGGTTGAGGTCCTCGTGCAGGCCATCGAGCAGAAAGGCCATGAACTCCTGAGCGTCGTGCTGGGCATAGCCAGTGAACTGGCTGGCCTTGCTGGCCACGACTGCCTAGGGGAGCACAGTCATCAGGGCTGGCCAGAAGCCCCCTGACAGCACTGCCCACCCCTCACACAAAGCCTGGCTGCACCCACCCACACTCCCCTGAGCTCTCAGTGGCACTGGGAGGGCAGACAGGGAGGAGTGCTGGGCACTCAGCACAGCTCCTGTGTAGTGCTGGTGGCTGTGGCCCTACCTTCAGCTTAGAGGGCTGGAAGGCATGGTGGGTGCCCTTCCACAGTGCTCGCAGCAACATGGCAAAGCCAATGGCCAGGCGCCCGCCCGTCCCCAGCGGGTTGTTGTAGTTGATCTCTGACTCAAAGGACCGATCTGTAACAGATGAGACAGTGCATGGCCACTGGCTGCACCATCGGGCAGCGGGGTGCTGCTGGGCTCCCATCGGGGTGCTGCTGGGCTCCCATCCAGGCTTACCATGGAAATAGTCACGCAGCTCCCGGGTGTTGGACAGGGACTGGATGACACTGTTCATAAAGCAGGTGTTGCCCAGGTTCACCAGCCCTGTGAAGCCAGGCAGGCACACCTTCTTCTTCTCATCCTCATCCTCATCATCCTCCACGCTCTCGGTGCTCACGGGGCTATGCGTCATTGGCGTCACCATGCATGTCGGTTTGGGCTGCCAAAGGAGAGGTGGGTGTGAGGGTGCTGCACTCAGGGGGCCTCTCTGGGACTACCAGGGGAACCCAAAAGCCCAAGGCACCTCTCCAACATGCCTGGCCTGGAGTCATCATGCCATTTCCCACCAGTAGTGGGACAGACAGGCCAACCGCTGCCCCCAGTCCTGCCAGCTGTGGCTGAGCAACACTGCCTCCTCTTCCAGGACAGTCTGCTGGCTCCCAGAGCAACACCAAGGAGGTGGGGTACCAAAAGAGGGACAAGTGGGCATCTCTTTCCCCCCAACCCGTGTCAAATCCAGTGCGTCCCCACTCACTGAAGGTATGTGCGGCTCTTGCTTCACTGCCACATGGTCTGAGGCTGTACGGGCTGCCACACCATCCAGACCCCCGTCTTCCACGCGCGGCTTCTCTTTGTCGCTGGCTCGGGCCTCCTCCTTGCTGGACAGGGGGTGCTGGTTACTGCCTGGGGGGTTCTTGTCCAGAGGGGTAGGGCCTGTAGGCATGGCAACCTTTGCACCACCCACTGCACCTTAAAAAGGGGGAAGGGTGGGCCTGTGGTTAGCAGCACCACGCGCTGCCCATGGCAGGACTGAGCTGCTCAGTCCATGCTCACACACAGGCTCTCTCCTGCCCCTCTTCCCCGTGAGCAAGGGGAATGGCAGCCCCCTTTTCCTTGTGCTTGGCTCTCCCTGGCCCACACCCCTCCCACCTGCACCTGCTCAGCCCCTCTCCTTCCCCACAATCCTACCCCGGAGGATCCTGGCACCATCTGACCAGTGCCAGCGGTGAGGAGGCACCACACCCCACCAGGGTGCGGCCGCAGGCAAAGCAAGGAGAAGGCAGGGTGCAGACCTCGTGTGGCTGGAGCCTCCAGCCCTCCCCAGCGCTGGCTGTGACGTTTCTTCAGGCAGACGTCGATGCGAGACACTGTGAAGGTGTATGTGCACTGGTCTGGCTCAATAAGGTTCCTGCAAGAAGCACAGCAAGTCAGGGGTGCCCCAGCCCCACCAAAGCCTCAAGCCTGGCCACACTGAGCACAGAGGGCCCTTTTCCTGGCAGGTCCATTCTGCTTTGCTCCACATGCCCCCTCACACCAGGCATCCTGCCCAAAATGCACACAGGCTGGTGTGGCTCTGTTCCCAAGAGCTCTACAACAACTGGGGAAAGGCTGCAGGCAAGGAGGCACTGGGATTTCCTCCCCTGCAAGCCACCAGGTGAGGTAAGGCAACCTGGCCTTGGGGCAGCAGCGCTGCATGGTGTGAGGGACACCCCCAGGCGCAGGAAGGAGTATGCCCTGCACAGACCCCGCTAGCCAGGCCTGGCCCCTGCCCCAGCTCTGCACTCTCAGCATCTCTGCCCCGGTGCAGGCTGGCATGACGGGAGCCATACCTGAGCTTCACCTGCCACCGGAACACTGTGTTGGGCCCACAGCCAGGATGGAGGCGGAGGAAGTTTGTGTCACTGCAAAGGAATTGGAAGCGAATGAGAAGAGGTGAAGGAACAAGTAGCACAGCCACAGCCAGGAGCTGTGCAGCAGCCTGGCACCATCCTGAATGAGGCACACGCGTACCTCGTCTGGAACACCAACGTGAAGTCCTGCTCCCGGAACAACACTTTGGATGTTTCCTTGTGGATCTCCTTCACGTAAACATGTACCACCACCAGGTCATTGCCTTTCTCATATGAGTCATTCTTGACAAAGGTCAGGCTCACAAAAGGCTCTGGCTCTGAATGAGGAAAACCATGGAGAGAGGTATTTACCTTCCTCACACACCAAGGCAGCACTGCAGGCTGGCCCAGGAGAGGTCCTGAGCAGAGGGACCTTCCTAACCGAGCCAACCCCTGGGCTCCAGCCACTTACCATCAGCTGCTGCTTCCAGAGCCACATCATCCTTGGACCAGTCCCTCTTCTCACCATCTCTGCCCAGGGGAGGGGTGGCCACTGGGACAGCCTTAGAGCTCTCTCCCAGGACAGGGGTGCAGTCCCGGCGCCGCAAGGCCTCAGCAGGGCTGCCTGGCTGCAGGACTCTCTTCTCCATGCAGGTTGCAATGCGATGGGGGAACACCTCCGTGGTAGTTGCAAGAGGTGGCATCTCCACAGGCACAGTCTCCTTGGCCAAAACCACAGCCTTTCAAGACAGAGACACATGGTAAACCACAGACCCCAGCACCCCGAGCTGCCCTGGCTCACCCGCTGTGAGTCCTACCAGCCGGGCAGGCACAGCCCAACTCCCCCATACATCCCCTGCTTGGCCTCGTTGGGACCAGAGTGCATGCTGAGCCCAAAGTTGCCCTCTCCTCCACCATACCCAGGCCCACACCAGCCCCCAGCATCACCCGCAGGACCCATCTCATCAGCAAGGATGTGCTCCTATGCAGGGGCAGAGGGAGCAGGAGTGTCCCATTCTGCTGGGTCCCCAGGTACCTTCTCCAGTGGCGGTGCCAGGTCCGTGAGGGCTGTGGGCACATCCAGCTGGTTGGCTCTACCGTTGCGGCGGCTGCCCGCTCTCCCACTGTGCCCTTTGCTGGGCTCCACGCTCCCAGTGACTCTGGCACTGGGCTCCTCCTCACTGGGAGCCACTTTGAGGTATACTGCCCGCTTGGCGCTGGGGCCACTCTGTGTCCCTGGGCTGGCTGGGCTTTTTCCTCCCAGGGCCTCGCTTCTTCCCGGAGCACGCTTGGGGTTGGAGAGCTCCCGCCGGGACCTGGGAGGCTCTGCACCTTCAGCCTTCGGCTCTTCAGGAGCCAGCTCTGCAGAAGCAGCCTTTTCCTTCCCGTTCTCCCAGCATGTGGTCCCTTTGGCCAGCTCTTTAGATCCGTCTTTCCTTCTCTTCTGTGAAAAGCAGTGCAGCACAGTGGGGAAGTATCCAGGCAGCACCACCTCTCACACTCTTTGCCAGCCCCTCATCCACACTACCCGCTCCCAGAACACACTAGGGCTCTGCTCTGGAGGCTCCATGGCAGCCAGGAGCAGGGGTATGGTCACACCCCCCACAGGACAGACACAGCTGGCTCACTGCCCTCGGGCAGCAAGTGGATGCAGGATGTGCCCTACATTGCTCCCTGAGCAGAACAGGGAGTAAAACCCTCGCTCCAGCTCCCCCGGGCTCTATAAACTCCCTCTAAACGCAGGTCCTCCCCTCCTCACCAGAAGTGAAGACCAGGTATGCAGCGGGATCTTCTTCTGAAGCACAAGCTGTAGAAAGTTGCCCTTCTTGCACTGGACCTTGCTGCAGGAGCCCTCAATCTCCTCATAGAACTGACAGCTCCACTGGCGCCCGTCTGCAAACAGAGGGGAAGAGGCACCTCAGGCAATGCTCCAAGGAGCTGTCACCTAACCTACAGCCTCCTTTCACCTGCACCAAGGATCACGGGAGCACTCATCCAGAGCCAAGGAGGCTGCAGGCAGGCTGCCACCATACCCCAGGAGCCTTCAGAGCAATGCCAGCTTCCCTGGATTTGCTTTGTACATCTGGCTGGCTTCCTTCCCAGAGGGAAGGCCCTGAGGCCTCTCTGCCCCCAGGGACACAGTCGCTTTTCCAAGGGATACCCAGGGCCAACTCAGTCATCCCATAGAGCCAGGGACAGAAATGCACCAGCACAGCGGTGTGCACTTGTTCATGTGGCACAGAAGCCAGCTCCTGCCCCCCTCAGCTCTACGCTCTTCTTTTACACTGCTCTTGTGTTATCAGCCCTGCCTTCTGGCTGAAGCCATGCCAGCTGACAGTAGGGCACTGCCTCTGAAGGAAAGGTTTTCTTCCTGCCTTTCCACCCCACATCCAGCCCAGAGCTGCACCAAGTGCTGTGGGAGGAATGCCTGCTGCCATCGCTCTATGCCCCGTACCTGGTAGTTTGACCACACAGTCCGTGTCGGTGAAAGCAGCATCTACATCCTCCACCTTCAGAGCTCCACTGCCCAAGTTCAGCTTGACAATGATCTCATCAGCATTCTGCTTCCAGTCCAGCAGCAGCTCTATAGGAGGAGGGAGGGAAGTGGCATAAGCCTGCAGCACCCACTCCTTGTCTGGGGAGCGTGAGCATGAACACATGCTTGGCCCCAGGAGGTGAACGCAGGGCACACAGATCATGCCAATTCAATGGGACACTTGCAACCTGCTCCCATCAGACAGGTCACAAAAAAGAGCATGTGTCACGACAGGGCAGGTAAATCCTGGTGGGAACCAGAGAGATCAGAAAGGCAGCGCTGCTCTTGGCCCCCACCATGTGCAGCACCGGCTGGGAAGAAGGGATGGCTCCTGCCAACTACAAAGTAATTGCTGCTTTCCCAGGGAAGGAGGAAAGCCACAGTATTACTCTGGGGGATTCGAGTGGACTCTGACCACAATCAGAAATTGCCACTTCCCCTTTGCATATGCAAACCAAGCAGCCCAGCTGCAGTCACCAAAGCACTGTGCTCCTGCCAGGTGAGCGCTGCTAACACAGCTGAAACACAGGCAGGGCCACCAGCCATGCAAGAACGCCACACCCTGGGAGAAAAACAGTGCAGCAGTGTCACTCTGCCACTGGCAGAACCTCCATCGCGTGCCTGCCAGGCTCCAGGCCAGGCCCTATGGTGTCCTGAAGTCTTCAAGGCAATACAGGGATTTCAGTCGGGTTTGTTCTACCCCCTGTGGCATGAGGATGTGCTACTGTGTCCTCAAAGCAGGCCTGGGCCAAGGCAGAAACCAGCCAACAGTGCCCATTGGGTGACAGGCTCGGGATCTTCCCAGCCCATCACAGCTCCAGGCTCAGAAACAGCAGCACAGTGTCCCAGGGCTGTGCGACTCCTGAGTCAGAAGCAGCCTGCCACATGCTCAGGGCCTCTTCCCTGAAGACAGCCCTTCCCAGCCAGGTGCCCCTGGGAAGGCCTCATCCCGTTAAGGCAAACGCTGTGGCAATGAGCACTCAGGTTAGATCTGCTCAGCGCTGGAGCACGGGACAGCGACAAGGTGAGAGTTTCAGATCCCCCACAAGGGCACTCCATGGCCATGCACTGACAGCTGGCACACACCTCGACTTACCCTCCTCTGAGTCCTTCTCCTGGGCAGTCTCAGCCTGCCTGAGCTCAGGGCTAGACACTGCTGGGCAGAGAAGGAAAGCGCAAGCAGGTCTGTCATTCTGTCACCTCAGAGCACAGAGCACACTGACACCCAGAATTTCACACACTGCCTCCCTTCTCTGAACCTCTGTCGGGGCTTTTTAGCCTTCGAGTGCTGCACATTGTCCTTCTCGGCTTCCTCACACCTCACACCCTTCCCTGGAGCCCACCCAGCAGCACCACAGCAAGTCAGTCCCTCCAGGACAGCTGCTCTGCAACACACCACCATAACCCAATCTAACCAACACCACAGTGCTGCACCACGCAGCCAGCGCTGCTCCAAGGCATGTCTCAGCATGGAGCTTGTGGTAACCCCTGCTCAGCACACCAGGCCCTCAGCCTTCAGCCATAGAGAGGAGTCCTGTCTCGGTCTCACAGGATGAACCTGATGTTTGGGCGTGCTCAGGCCAATTCTGCTGTAATGGGAGAACCACGCAGCCCAGCTGCACTTTAACATTCCCATTCCTGTGCAAGCTGCCAACATCCACAGCCAAAACCTCCTTCTAGATCAGGCTGGAGAACACAACCAAACCAACCTGACACCTAATCCCTGCTCCCCGCAGGACTGCCTCCAACAGACAGAAGCACCTCAGGGCCCACTCCACCCCCATGGGGCAGTGAGCTCTGCAAGGGGCTCCAAGTGACAGTACTTTGTCCTGGGGCAGAGAAACAGCAGCAACAGGAGCTGTGGTCTTCACCCTGGAGCCCTCAGAGGGCTGACACAGCCTTCCTTGACTGGCTACAAACCAGTAGGAAACCTCTGCTCACCACGGCAGCAGTCACTGAGGCCGGTGGTGCGAGAAGTGTCACGGTGCCAATGCTTGGAGGATCTACAGCTTGCCCCTCACCACCCCTGCACAGAGGGGGCAGAAGCAGCATGGTCACAGTGCAGGCTTGGTAAGGCAGGAGCGCCCCCCATGTGTCAGAAGGCACAGAGGTGCCAGGCCTTACCAGAAACGCAGCACACCCCCCACACCAGAAAAGGCGCAACGCTGCGTTCTCTGCACCAAAGGGTTTCGCGCTGGGGACTGCAGCCAGTCGCTCCAGCACAGGCCTCAGCTAGTGCTCATCTACCTTGGCCTACAAAACACTCTGTGATTTTGAGGTTACAAGAGCTGTAACAGAGCAGGCAAAGGAATCAAGCAGTTTTCCAGGGCTACAAGAACTCCATCCTGCCCACAGAAATTCCCAGCACACGAAGCACCGCTTTCATCCTCAGATGCACAGCAGCTACACAGTGAATTGCTCCACGCTCCTGCCACTGACTGTGGCTTGTGCCACCCCTTGCCCTGACAGAGAAGCTAAAGCCCAGCCCCAGGCGCAGGCCCCACGCTCGGCTGGCACTGACAGCACCCGGCTGCTGCCTCGCAGCGCCTGGCCTCAGCACACCGGTGGGAAGCAGCACCGCCTCCAGCTGCGGGAGCACTGGCGCAGGCTTCAGGCCCACTCCCTCTGGATCGGGGCAGCTCAGCCCCAGCCAAAAGCAGAGTCTAGGAACAACCACTAAGGCAAACTCCAGGCTTAAGTTAACAAGGCCACCGGCCCAACCTTCCTCCCAGGGCTACATGGTGCCTGAAGGAAGGAGGTTACAGGTCCAGGGAGGACACTGTGCTGAAGAGGATCCCACATCAGCTGCAGGAAGCGATTAGTTAAATCTGCTTATCTCGCAGCAGATGGCTGCAAGGCTCCCACCCTGCGGGGCTGAGAAGCTACGGGCCTGCTTGCTGCAGCACTGCCAAGGGGCTCTCACCTTCCTTGCTCTCCTGGTTGGCTCGATCCTTCTGCTTCTTCTTGTTGGTGGCATCATCCAAGCCCCGAGACACTCTCCTCTGGCCAGGGGCATTGGTGCTGCTGGACATTTTCAGCCGTTTGGAGGACACAAACGGCCCGCCGGGGTCGGTAATGGAGTCTGGGTCAGGGGTGCGACGTTTTCTTCCTGGCCCAGCTATCTTGGCGACTCTCTGTGGTCAAACTCTCTGGCAAGGAACTAGTGGCCTAAAGAGAGGAGAGAGCGAATGTGGCAAGAGGAGTGGATGGAGAAGGCCCGACAGCATCAGGATCTGCTCTCTGCCCCAGCACCAGGCCCCCAGGGCCAGTCCCCTCACACAACCTTCACTGCAGCTTTTTTGGGAAGCCCGATGCAGCGCTTGGTGAGGAAACCTACCTCATCACAACTGTTACAGTTACAGTGCTTACTGCCAAAAGCATGGGCTTGTCAGAGCTCCCAAGATACAACCAGGGGTCTTCTGTATGTGGCACACATTAAAAACCTGGAAAGCAATTGTCACATTCATGGCTCCCACAACAGCAACACCGGCTCCAGAGGAGCCGCCGGGACTAAAAACACGCTGGGGCAGAGCCCAGGGTGAGGACAGGAGGAGGCCCTGGTCTGTAAAATAGTCTCTGGGGTCAACTGGGGCAGCTCGCCCGACAGCTTGGGGTGACAGCTATTTCAAACAGCACCCGACGTAAAAGGGCGGGAATGGGAGCAAGTAACGCCCTAAGAAGGAAGAAAGGGGAGAAGCAGGAGCAGGCCCAGGACAGGCTCCTGTGACAGACACAGAGCTCCCTGGCAAGAGGAGCGTTCCTCCCCCTCCGCCCACCAGCTGGGAGCTTAACCAGCACAACTGCACCTTGCATATTCATCTCCCATCCAGTTTACAGACAGCGCCAGCAGGGCCTGGTCTGGAAACAGGACACCTCTGCTCCTCCTGCCCCTGGGAGAGGGCAGGGCAGGCAGGCGCTCGCCCCTGCCCCCGCAAACATGCCCTCCCAGGCAGCTGGCTCCCCCACGGGGTTGGGGAGCTGCTGGCCCAAGGGCTGGTCTCAGTTTCACCCTCCAGTGTGTTCGCAGCGTCAGCAGAGGACAGCTGGAACAGCCCGCTGAAAACAGTCCTGCTCAAGGCGGCTCCGGTGAGGCGGTGACAGCAGAGAGCTGGGACAGCTTTCTCCCTTGCTGGCCTGGCTACATTCCCTGACCACTGTAGTACTCACCCACCCGCAGGGCTTTGCTGCTGGGGGGCGGGCCCAGGCACATGGATCCTGCCCAGCCCCGTGGATCCTGCCTAACCCCGGGTGCCGGCAGCCTGCAGCAACTCCCAGTGTGCCCATTTACACCTTGTCCCTCATCCTGTGGCCCCACTCAAAACTAGAGGCTTCAGCAGGAGGCAAGCCATGCCCTCAAGAACACCCCATGCTGCTCCCACCCGTGTTCCAAGCACAGATCCCGTGGTTCCACCTGGGCACGGCTGGGGCAGGAGGCAGCTCCAGGAGAAGCAGTGATCGGAGGAAGCACACTGACAGCTCTTTGCTGCCCTCCCCGCTTTGCCAGGGTGTTTGTGTGCTTAGGAACGCTCGGGGCAACAAGTAGCCACAAAGGTGGAGTCATAGCCACAAGCTGCAAGGGAACCCAGAGAGCAAAGCGGTCCCGCCTGCCTTCAGCTCTGGCAAAGCCGGCCCCACAACAGGCGCTGCACCCAAATCATTTCTCTTCAAGGCCAACCCACTCTTGTAACCAAGAGCCACTGGAGCCAAGCAAGAAGCTCGAGCACTGAGCCTGCCCTGACTGCCTGGCACAGGCAACTCCCACCACCCGTGGCCGAGGGACCCAAAATGATCTGGAGATGGAGACACCGCGCATGGCTCAGCATCTGCCCCAGAGAGCTAAAAGAGTGTGGGAGGAGAGCAGTGCCATCCCCACACTCCTACACACACTGGGTCTCCCTGGGAAGCACCAGCACCTCTGGCTGCAGAGGGAACGGGAAGGGGCCCTTGCAGCTGCAGTTCACATGGCTGGGCCGCTGATGCTGGCAGGCTGCTGCTGCCAGCTACACACCACCACTCAGTCCCCACACAACACCAGCACAGGTCAGCTGCAGGCACTGCCTGGCACTGCCAAAGCCAACCTGGGCTCATCAAATGCAGGGAAGTGGTTTTTGCTTGATTTCTTTTGCCTTTAGGGTGGAAACCCCAGGAGGAGTGGAAGATGAGAACCGGCGACTGCTTTGCACAGGGTCAGGCCAAGCTCCATCACCTCCTTCCTGCAGCTCCAAAGCTGTGGCATAGGTTATCTGTCAGGCAGGGGGGCAGCAAGCTCCAAGAGGGGTTCTGGAAGGCTGAGAAAGAATCGGCATCCTCCCAAAAAGGGGTGAGGGGAAGAGCCAGGGTCGTGTGGCTGCTGTCACTCCTTCAGAAGCCTGCTCCTCGCTGAGGGCTTGGCTCCCTCACGGGCTTTGGTGACAGTTATTTCCTAACAGCAGACAGAGGCTGAGTGGGGCTAGGGCTCTGCCCAGTTCCAGCTGCCAGACTGATGCCAGCCTGAGGCCACCACAGGCATTGTGGAGTTTTGGTGGAACAAAACTCAGGTTATTCCCATTCACCTATTCTAATCCCAGCGACTTTTTGTTGCCCTCTACCATCAGGAAACACAGATCCAGGCAGCACGTACAGCCCCAGGTGCGCAGGGACATGCAGGTTTTGGCACCACTAACACTGGCACTGTAGGAGCCACTGCAGGGGAGAGATGGGGAATGGCTGCCCTGGCTGAGTGCCAAGTGTACCTCAGGAGAAACACCTGATGGGTTGGGTGCTCATACAAAACCTTTCTCAATCCTTCTCTGAGCCAGGAAAGCCTGGATGTGCTGCTGGGAAAGGAGGTGCTTCCTTGCCCTCTGCTCTCCCAGCCATTGTGCCAGTGCAAGCGCCCACGTGGCTGCAGCACGTACCAGCTCAAGATGCCAGGCAGAGCCAAACTGCTTTCTGCCAAGTTTGTCTTACCCTAGAGCAGCTCCCCAACCCAGTTCATGCTGGGGATACACAAATGTCTCCAATGGCTAGAGGAAAGGGAGAACTCGAGAATGGGAGCAAGGGGTTGGGTAGAAGGGACACTCCTTCCCATGGCAGCACCAGACTGGGCTAGTGTAAATGCTCAGGGAATGATAGCAGAAGGCATGCAGCAAGATGCAATTTGTCCCTGGTGTTTGGGGCACATGGAGCACTTGGTGGGAAAGGATCCCTCAGTGCCTAAAGGCCTTTACTGAGGTAACTGTGGAGGAGCCTGGCCAACACCCAGCATCATCCTTCCACAGAATTGTGGTTCCTCTGTGTCCCAAACGCAGCTGTCAGAAACGCCGGTGCTTCTGTCCCCTTCCGCTCCTTGCCCCCCTGCGAGGGACAAGAACTCCCAAGACCCACATTCGCCTCTCATTACAGTTTCTCAGCCTGTCAGATGCACACAAGACGGGCTCAGGGCCGGCACCCTGCCCCATGCTGCCACACATACCGTTTCCAACCCACACAGAAACCACCGTGTCACCAAAGCGCGGTGACAGCACCGAGCCTGCACAGGTGTGCTGCCTGCTGAGCCCGGTGGGCCCAGCTCACCCAGGCCCTGATGAGTCTCTAGGGAAGACGACCAGGCAGACAGCAGCCGGTGCCGGGCCCCAGCCTCTCTTGCTCGTCGGGAGAGGGGAAAGGGACGGGGAACGGTGCCTCTGCCCACCCGCCCGAAGGCGCCGGGCCCAGACCGCGCCCCCGCCCCGCAGGCAGCGCATCGGGTCACCGCCGGCGGCCCAGCCCCGCAGCCCCCGCCAGAGGCTGCCGCGCTCGGCCCGACCCGCCGCCCCCAGCCCTGCCGCCCTTCACGCCCTCTCGCCTCAGGCCCCTCTCACGCCGCCACGGCCTGCCCCCTCGCACAGCGCCTCGCCCCCCGCCGCCCCGGCTCCGGTTCCCGCCCCCGAGCCGCATCCCGGCCTCTCGCCGCCCCCGGGGCCCTGCCCGCCGCCGCAGCTCCGGTCCTCACCGCGCGCCGCCCCTGCCCGGCCGCCGCCCCCGCGCCGCGGGGCCCCGCCCCGGCCCGGCCCGCACTCACGGCCCCGCCCGCCGCTCCGGTCTGTTTTGTTTCGAGCCGAAGTTCCGAGCGGGCCGACTCAGAAGACAGGCCCGAGCCCGTGACGCACTTCCGGAAGCCGGCGGCCGAGCCCACGTGACGCGGGAGCACGAGAGAAGGGAGAGGCGGGCAGAGCGGTCACGTGACGCGAGACGCGCCCGACCGCCGATTCGTTCCCACCCTCTCCCGGCCCGGCGGCTCCATGGCAACGGCGCCCGCCGTGACGTCACCGCGGGCCCGCGGAGCGATCCGCCCCCAAGTGAGGGCGCGGCTCGGCCCGGCACTGCCGGGGCGTTCCCATGGCAACGCCGCCCCGGCCCCATCGCCTCCCCTGGCCCCCCCCCCGCGGCGTGCCCCAGCCCCGCAGCGCGCTGTGCCGTGCCCGGGGCGAGCAAACCGGCATCTCCCAGCCCGGGGGCTCCGGGAGGCCGCGCTGGGGACAGCTGTGTGGATGTGGGTGCCCAGACGCGGGGCGGAGGCGAGGCAGGCTTGCTCTGTAGCTTTATTCACACGGGGGGTGCCCCGCGGCACGCGGGCGGGGAGGAGAGGCCGCGGGGGGGCTCGGGGGTGACCCGAGGGGCATCACTGGCACGTGTTGTAGATCTGGACCTGCTGGTTGATGGTGGCCAGCACCTCCCTCATCCTGGCCTCCAGCCCACCCAGCTGCGCCGCCTTGGCGTCCAGCACCCGCTCGTTCCGCTCGTACGCCTCCTCCAGCGCTGAGGGGACAAGGGGACAGCGGTCAGCCTAGCCCCCCACCCCCTGCCACCAACGTCCCCTAAGCCCGACCCTCAGGGCCTCACCTCGCAGCCGCTGCAGCTTGCCCTGGGCATCCTGCAGCAGCCCGGCAGCCTCGTCGCGCAGTCGCTGTGCTCGGCTGCCCGCCTGCTGCGCACCCTGCGCCCGGTGCTGCACCAACTCCTGTGCCATCCGGTACCGGTCCCGCAGTGGCCCCTCCAGCATCTGCCAGGCAGCAGGGCTGGTTACAGGACCCCTGTGGTACCCCCACTGCTGCCCACCACCCACCCTCTGCCAACTCACCTGCTTGGCCTCGCCAGCTCGGTCCCGTGCAACGCCAGCTGCCTCCTGGGCACGCGTGGCTGCCAGGCTGTTGTTGGCACGTTTTACCTTCAGGGCGTCCATCTGTCCATCCAGGAGCCCGATCCGCCCCATGGCGCCTGACAGCTGCTGCTCAGCACTCGCTGTCTGGGCCTGCATCTAGGGACCGATGGCAGGGGGGACAGGCATGTGGTGCCTGCACAGTGGGAAGGGGGCTCTGCCTGTCCCTGTGGGCATGGAGATGGGGCACTTACTGTGCTGAGGGTCCTCTCGCTGTGCTGGATGTCACTGGCAGCGTGCTGCAGTGCCTGTGCAGCCATGCCCTGGGCTTGCTGTGCTTCCTCCAGTGCCTGCCGCACCGCCTCAGCTGTGCCCCGCACCCCTTCTGCCTGTGACCTGAAGCCAGGGTGCCATGGCCTCAGTGCCAGCCTGGGATGGGGCTCCCCAGGTGAGCTGCATCCCCATGTCCCCAGGTTCACCTGGCTCGCTGGGCATCCTGCAGCAGCTGCCCAGCCTGGCGCACATCACCAGCTGTCTGCTCCAGGATGGCATCCACGCTGACCAGGCTGTGCACCCGTGCCTTGATCTCCTCAGCCAGGCGGTGGATCTGGGCCGGCGCAGCAGGGAGCGACAGCTCCAGCACCCGACTGGCAACCACCTCGATGCTCTCAGGGTCAGCCCCCTCCTCTGCAGGCAGGAACTGTCAGTCTGTCCCCTGCAGCACCCCGGGGTGGAGGGGACAGGCAGACAGAGGGGGCAAGGGGCGGGGGGGAGCCATGGGGAGGGGACATGGGGCAGGGGATGGTTGGGGAGGGCACAGGATGGTTGGGGCAGGGCAAGGCGAGGGTCCTGTGATGCAGCGTGGGGCAGGGGCTGCGTGGTGTGGTGCCAGGGCAGCGTGGTGCTGGGGCAGTACAGCCCACACACAGCGAGGGGACCATGCAGCGCGGCGTGGGGTCAGTGCAGTGTGGTGCAGGTGCAGTGCAGGTGTCGAGCCATGCAGTGCCGGGCAGAGGCAGCCAGCCCCCCCGGCACGCCGGCACTCACGGCTCAGGAAGGCCTTGATGTCGCTGATGAGCTCCCGCAGCTCCTTGTTGGAGCTCTCCACACGAGCCCTGGTCTGGTTTGCCTTGTCCAAGGCTGCCTGTGCCCGCAGCCGGGCCTCATCTGCCTTCCCCTTGGCCTCGGCCACCTGAGCAGGGGCAGGGACCCTCAGCACCATTCCCAGGGTGTGAGGGCCAGCAGTCGCAGCCATGCTGCCCGCTCACACCAGTGCCTGTGTGCCACCGACCTTGTGGGAGAGCTGGGCCACATCCCCAGTGGCCCGCTGCAGCTCCTCCTGGGCATGGCGTGCCCGGTCCAGCGCACTGTCTGCCGTGGAAACGGCCCCACTGCAGCTCAGACCACCGCAGCGCCGTGCCCCAGTCTCATCCCGGCACCCAGCTCCTCCACAGGGGCTCTCGGCGCAGGGCACATTGCCCGCCGCACCACAGACCTGCAAGGCAACACAGGCTCAGGGCAGTTCCAGGCACCGTTCCCCTGGTCCCCTCCACGCATCCCACCTTCTCATTGAGCGGGTGCAGGCTCAGTGCCTGTGCCCTCTCTGCCAGGTCCATCAGCGCCCGCCGGCTGGCCGCGTTTTGGCGATTGAATTCATCCCGTCGGCTGGCCAGGAGCTGCTCAGCACGGCGCCGGGTGGCCATGGAGGTGCTGACAGGGCTGGGCACAGCTCGGGTGGAGGCGTCTGCCCAGCGCTCGGCATCCCACGACTCCCTGTGGGACTGGTGGATGCTGTCGTAGGCACCTGGAAGGGGGGAGCAGGGGCAACGTCAGAGCCCTGCCTACAACCCCGCTGTCCCGGCCTGGCTCTGCAGTGCAGCTCACCCAGGAAATTGGAGGTCTTGAGGGTATGCAGCCGCCACTCCAGGTCCTGCAGGCTGTGGTTGAGGGCGCGGGAGCCCCGGTCCACCGCACTCAGCATGTGGCTGGCGTTGAAGTTGGCATCCTGGGTGGCCGTCAGCTCCCCCTCCAGCTGCGTCAGCCTCTCTGTTGCCTCCTCGATCTGCCGCCTGCAACAGAAGGGGGTCACAACCCACCCCTGGGGCCACCCCGGGAGCCGTGCCCCACTCCAGGTGCTCACCGCAGCCCGTCCGTGGTCTGTGTCAGGTGGGCAGCAGTGGCAGCGGTGGCATTGCGGGCAGCCACAGCATCACGCACGGTAGCCAGGCTCTCCTCCAGCTGCCGGAAGGTGCCCTGGAAGGCACCAGCAGCCCCAGTGTGCTGCAGGAGGCTGGCCCGCTGTGCCAGCGACCGGGTGCGGGCAGCCAGGTCCTGTACCACCCGGTCCCAGTCCCCAAAGCAGGGGTGGCAGGGCTGGCAGGCAGGGAAGGCGCCGCTGAAGCCTCGGGCACACTGGTCGCAGCGGACGCCTGAGATGCCGGGCCGGCAATCACAGTGGCCGCTGCTGCGGTGGCACTGGGTGCTGGCGACGCCGCGGGGGTCACAGTCACAGGCTGTGGGGACAGTAGGGTCAGGGCGCTGCGGGGCTCGCTGCAGTCTCCCTGCCAGCACTGGCCCTCACCTCGGCACTGCTGCCGTGGGTCACCCCAGTGATGCTCCTGGCAATCGGCACAGGTCCGACCCCCAAATCCCGGCCTGCATGAACACTGCCCTGTGAACTGAAAGAGACGGTGTGGCCGAGGCTGGCACAGCTGCAGCACCCCCCCAGCGCCAGCCAAGCCCCCCCGTGCCTCGTCTCTGCCTTACCTGGTTGCAGGCGGGTGTCAGGGCGTGCTGGGGGTGGCAGGCACAGGGCTGGCAGCCCTGCCCGCTGCCCAGGTTCCAGAAGTTGGGGCTGCAGCGGTCACAGCTCTGGCCTTCCACGTGGGGCAGGCAGCGGCACTGCCCGCTACGCCCATCGCACTGGCACTGGTGGGGCCCGCAGGTGCTGGCGTCAGTGCCCAGCATGTTGCAGGAGCAACCTGGAACCAGACTGGTGCTGAGAAGGGACAGGGATGGGTGTGTCGGGAGGGGATGGGGACAGGGATGAGATGTGGATGAGATTGGAACGGAGGGTGTGGATGGCACAGGTATACAGACAGAGATGGGATGGGGATGGCAATGGGTGAGGATGGAGGCAGAGATTGGGCAGGGATGGAGTAGGGAGAGCATGGCAGTGAGATGGAAAGAGCATGGAGACCACTGGCAGGGATGGGATGGCGACAGGGCCAGGGCGGCAGGGGGCTGGGATGGCAACAGGAATGGTCAGGAGATGAAGATGCAGATGGGATGGGACAAACTGGGCATGGGGATGATGATGGGGATGGGGCTACAGTGCCAGGGCTGGGCAGAGGAGACAGTCCAGAGCAAGGGCACCTATGGGCACCCACAGTCCCTAGGGATGTGCTGGGCCATGGAGGCCATGGAGGCCGGTCTCAGCATGGCTGTGGGTACTCACGCCTGCAGCTGTGCTGTGTGGCATCTCCATAGTAGCCAGGCTGGCACTCGGCACAGTGTGGCCCCGCTGTGTTGTAGAGGCAGCGCAGGCACTGCCCCGTCCGTCGGTCACACGCCTCCGGGTCCGTCGTGTCGATGTTGTTGTGGCACTGGCAGGGCAGGCAGCGCCCACCGGGCTGCAGCGGGTCCCCGTAGTACCCGGGGGCACACTCATCACAGCGGGGACCTGCTGGCACAGGGCATTGGGTGCTGCCCGGGAAGGGGCAAACGCCGAGGGGGACATGGCGTGCTGTGCCCAAGCTGACCTGTGTATCCAGGGCTGCAGTGGCAGACAACCTGCCGGGAGCGGCTGTCCTGGTAGCAGGAGGCGGCGAAGTGGCGGGGGTTGCCGGGCCCCTCGGGGCAGGGGCAGGGACGGCAGTGCTGCCCGGAGCCCAGCGCCGGGTTCCCAAAGTGCCCAGCCATACATCTGCAGGCAGGAGGTCAGCAGGGACTGGGGCTGCCAGCGGCACCCTGCCCCAATTCGGGCATATGCCCTGCTTACCGCTGGCACCTCTCTCCATCTGTGTGGTCGCGGCAGCGCAGGCAGCTGCCCGTCTGGGGGTCGCACTCCTCGGCGTGCCCGTTGCACTGGCAGGGCCGGCAGGCCGGGAAGCCCCAGTAGCCAGGCTGGCAGCGGTCGCAGCGCTGGCCATGGGCACCCTCACGGCAGGCACACTGCCCTGTGCTGCTGTCACAGACAGTGCTCACCGACCCTTCGCTGCTGCACTGGCACACTGAAAGGCACAGCACCCATGGTGTCTGCACCCAGCATGCAGGAGCACCCCTCCTCAGCACCCCCCAGCCCGGGGGTGCCCAGGCTCCTCACCACCAGGGGTGGTGCATCACCAGGGTGACGCAGCCCCATGGCACTCACCTCGGCACCCACTGGGCCCAAAGCCAAAGGTTCCTGGGGAGCAGCGGTGGCAGCGCCGCCCCATCACATTGGGTTTGCACCGGCACTGCCCGCCCTGGGGCAGGCACTCAGCACTGAGCGAGCCCTGGGGGTCACAGAGGCAGGCTGCGGGCAGAGAGCAGGGTGAGCAATGGAGGCCAGGCGTGGGACGGGGTGCTGGGCGGGGTATGGGGTGCAGGGCCACACTCACGCAGCGCCCCATTGTGCAGGATGGCCGACAGGCTGTGCAGCAGGCTGGAACAGGGCTCGGCCACGGGCGAGGGCCCTGCAGCGTGGAAGGTCTGGGCACAGCGGTACCGCTCAAAGGTCTCCCGGCGCTCCATGGAGCTGGGGTCGCCGGCAATGAACATCTCCATGGAGGAGTAGCGGGGCAGGAGCACGAGCTGTGGAGAGGTGACTCAGTGGGACAGCACACCCATCTCTCCCCATGACCCTGATGGCCACATCCTGCCCTCAAAAAGGGCTGGTGTCCCCTGCCCCCCTGCCCAGCCGCCTCTCACCGAATCAATAAGCACGCTGGCGGTGGGATCCTGCTGAGCAGTGGCACAACCCAGCTCCAGACGGATGATGTAGGAGACACCCTGCTCCAGGCAGATGGGCTGGGGCAGCACCACGTACCTGGGGGGGCAAAGCAAAGCACAGGTAGCCGGGTGTCACCCATGAGCTCTGGGACAGCCTGGTCCTGGGGAGACACTCACCTGGCACCAGAGGGGAGGCTGGTGGAGAGCTGGTCATCAGCTGGGATGGTGTTTCCACAAGGGCTGCTGGCAGAGACGGGGCTGGGGCGCAGCACCCTCACCCTCACCTCCTGCCAGGGCTCTGGACGCTGCAGGCAGAGGAGGGACTGTACCAAAAAGCCTCACTGTCCGGCATGCCCCCTGCCACCTCCCAATCTGGAGATACAGCTCTTCACTGGTGTCACCATCTTGTGCTTACCTGGGGCTCATAGCGGATGATCATGTCGTACTCAGTGGAGAAAGGAATGTTGCTCACATGAAACTCCACCCAGCCACCTTCCAGCACACGGGCAAAGCCTGTCCCAGTCCACGAAGCTGGGTGGTCCATGCGGGACTCATGCTCCACCACCGAGCCCTGGGGTGAAGAGGGATGTGAGACGGAACCCCAAATATTACCTTGTCCATCAGGCACCACTCTGCCCTGTCGCCCCAATGAAGCAGAGGGATGCCCTGGGGGATGGGCACCCTGCAAAGAGCCACCCAGTGCCCTGCTCTGCCTGATGTTCCCCCCAGGGACACCTCCATCCCTCACCTGATGCAGCTGAGCATCCTCAGCCTCGTAGGTGTAATGGTCCAGGTTGATGCGGTAGAAGCCAGGCTCCACCTGGCCACACTGCCGTCCCACCACGTGGCTGCGGCATCGGCACTGCCCGGTCTCTGCAGCGCACCTGGTACCCCAGCAAGACCATCAGCCCCAATGCCAGGAGGGACACCCCTCGCCTCCTGCATCCCCACAAAGACTCACAGGTTGTCACGGGCACCTCCCACGTCGCAGCCGCAGGGTCGGCAGCCGGAGAGGTCATGGCTTAGCCCCCAGTGCTCAGGCTGCAGAGGGCAAGGGTGTCAGGGAGCACTAGTGTGCCGTGCCATGGCCCCGAGCTCCATGCACGGCCCCAAGCACGGTGCACAGCTCCTGGCACAGCCCCACTCACCAGGCACTTGTCACAGTTGTGCCCAGTCACCAGCCGCTTGCAGAAGCAGTCGCCACTGATGGGGTCACACCGGCTGCCTTCGGTCACTGTGCCACGGGGGTCACACTGGCACCCTGCATGGAAAGCCAGTGGGGTCCAGCAGAGCCAAACTGTGTGCCCAACCCTGGTGTGTGCTGCCCCGGTACCTACGCTGGCAGCCCTGTGGGTTGGAGGCGCTGAGACCGAAGAAGCCGGGTTTGCAGCAGTCACATCGGGGACCGGCCACATGCTCCTTGCAGCGGCACTGCCCGGCGATCAGCCCCCGAGCTGGGTCATCGGCACTGTCACACAGGCCCCCGTTCAGAGAGCCCTCAGGGTCGCAGTCACAGGCTGGGGGGGCACAGGCAGGGTCAGCACCCTGACTTCCCCAGCCCAACCCCACACCACGCACCCCCTAGCACTGACCTCGGCACACTGAGGGGTCCCGCAGGTCCTTGCTGGGATCCTTGTAGTAGAAGGGCTTGCAGAGGTGGCAGCGGCGGCCCATGGTGTTGTGCTGGCAGCTGTCACACACGGCCCCGCTGGTGTTGCCGGTGGCCAGGAAGACAGCCATGTCGAAGTGGCACTGCCGTGAGTGCTCATTGCAGTCGCACCCTGCGGGGACGGCACCGCAGCACAACATCCAGCACCCCAATCCCAGCAGGCACCACCGCCAGGAATCCCACACCCCAGCAGGATGCCCCCCAAATCACAGCCTGCACCACCCTGACCCCCCAAACCCCAACCCCAAGTGCAGCACCCCCAACCCCAAAGCATGGCATGCAGGACCCTGAACCCTCAGCCCCAAGCCACAGTCCCCAGGGTGCTGAACCCCTGACACACAATACGCAGGACCCCCACTGCCCCAACCCTGGGGTTGGGGTGCCGGGGTGGGGCACTCACGGCGGCAGGCGTTGGTGCTGGAGCCCTCGGCCGGGCGCCAGGGCAGGTCGTGGTAGAAGTCCTCACAGCGCTCGCAGTTCAGCCCCTGCGTGTGGTGCTTGCAGACGCAGCGCCCGTGCACCTGCCAGGATGCCACAATGAGGGGCTGCGGGACCGGGCGGCGCAGCCCCCTGCCTCGGGCAGGCCACGCCAGGCTGGCTGACCCTACCATGCCATCGGTGGTGGCAGGGACCCCGCTGAGCGGGGCGCACTCTGAGGCGTGCCCGTAGCAGAAGCAGTTCCCACGCAGCACCAGCTCATAGAGCGCGTAGTAGTACTTCTCCTGGATCTCCCGCCGTGTGTCCAGCAGGTTGTCCCCCAGCGTGTGCAGCTTGGTGAGGTTCACCCGCAGGTTGGTGACGCGCAGAAGGTCTGGGGTGAGGGACAAGACTGGTGTGGGCACGGGGCAGCTGAGCTTGCCCATGCGTGGCTTGGCTATGCCAGCTGGCACTAGTGGGCTTGGCACGACCATGGGGGCTGTGGGCAGCTTTGGCAGAGCTAGGCACAGCTTGGCTTGCCCCTGCAGAGCCGGGATGGGCTGTGCGTGGCATAGGATGCCCATGCAGCGCTGCACACCTCTGGGCTCGGCTGTGCCCGGCTTTCACAGAAATCACAGAATCACAGAATCACAGAATTATCAAGGTTGGAAAAGACCTAGAAGATCATCCAGTCCAACCATTCACCTATTACTACTAGCTCCCACTAAACCATATCCCTCAATACAACATCCAGTGGCACAGTCGCTGGCATGGGGCCGTGCATGGTTTGGCTCGACTGTACGTGGTTGGATGTGGTCAGGACGGGCAGCATGTAGCTCCCACGAGTGTAGTTGTGCACAGTCAGGCTGTGCATGGCTCTCACCGACACTATGCATGGGCTTGGGTTCTGCAGGACCCCCAAGCAGATCCAGGCTGTGCCCCCAGCAGTGCCCTGGGCTTAGGGTTCCGTTCTGGCTGCCTCCGGCTGGGGCTGTGCCCTGTGGACAGCTGTGCCTGGCGGGCACAGCCTGGGGTCCCTGGCAGGACAGGATGGCTCCCCCGGGAATGCAGCTTCCCAGCAGCCCTGCCCTGCAGATTCCTCCCCTCCTGCTCCCAGCCTAAATTTAGCCCTGGGTGATTAACCCACTACGTCCTGCGCCTGGCCATCCTGCGCCTGGCCGGGCTCCTCTGCCCCATCCCTGACCCCATCCCACACCTCAGTCACTGCTTGGCACTGGGCTCAGTGCTGGCATGGCCATTCCCTTCCAATCTCTCCCAGTACAGCCCAGCCTTTAGCTGTTTGCAAGGGGCAGGGTGCAGAAGGGTCCCAAGACCCTGGATCCAGCCCTGACCCTGCCGTGGGGTTTGGAGCAGGGAGAGAGCAGCCAAAATAGCTGCACTCAAAATAGAGCAGCCAGGCGGGAGCCGGGGGCAGGCAACTCACTCTGGATGGTGGGGCTGTAGGGGTCCCGGATGGGGATGGCGGGGTCCAGCACCCGGTAGATCACCTAGGGGGAGCAACAGCAGGGCTGTGAGGGGAGAGCCAGGGTCCCTCAACCCTCCCACAGCACTGCCAGGGCCTCACCTCCCCCTCAGTGGAGGGCTCGATGTCAGAGTATCGGGACTCGCAGACGACGTCATCAATGCGGCGTGGGGGCCCACGGGGGACGTGGGGGAAGGAGGCGGCGCAGTCGTAGGCGAAGTATCGGTAGACCTTCCAGCTGCGCCCGAAGTCGGCCGAGCGCTCCACCAGCATGGCCGCGGGGCGGAAGGTCTGTGGGACACCCAGCTGGGATGGGGACCAGCCCCACAGCCCCAGTAGGCCCCATCCCATCCTGAACCATCCCATCCTGTCCCATTTTGCATGCGAGGACCCACCTTGAAGTTCATGATGAGGTGGGTGAAGTGGAACTCAGCCTCCAGGTCCAGCTGGATACTGACATGCTCCACACCTGGGGATGGCACATGTGATGGCAGTGAGCACCCACCCGTGGGTCCCATGGGCTTGTCCCCCTGACTCGGCCATGGTCCAGGGGCGCGTCCATGGCTGCCGGCTGAGTCACACTTCCTCAGCGTGGGAGGAAGGGAAGGAGAACCCCCTGGGACAACTCACTACCCCCACCCGCCCGATGCTCACCATTCTCTGACTGCCACCAGGCTTTTTTGGGGCGGGGGGCAAATGTGGTGACCACGTTCTCGATGCGGTGGCTGTTGGCATTGGTGCGGGCGTCGTAGGGCCGCCGCGAGTCACAGATGAAGCACTTCTTCTCCTCCTGCAAAGCAGGGGGCTCGGCCGTGTATGTCCCCATCCCCACGCAGTCCCCTCCATCCCCACCCCATCCCGGTTCCCCTCACCTGGAGGTGGCTGACGATGCAGTAGGGCTGGGGCCGGCGCAGCCCGCAGGTGGAGGTGGCACTCAGCCGGGGGGCTCGCCCCACCAGCAGGTCCCCGGTGGCCGGGTAGCAGCTGCCGCGGGCGCAGCCCTGGGGGGCGTCGGGGGCTGGGGCCCCTCCAAACCCTGCAGGGTAGCGGGCGGCTGAGGGCTCTGATGGGGGCTCGGGGGGGTGGTGTCTCCACCCGCCGTCTCCCGGAGCCCCTTACGCGGCCACCCGGAAACGGGGCGGCGGGGCCGGGATGGCCCCCGGCCCCCGATCCTGGAGGGTTGGAATTGAGGGGGGGGGCGGACTCACCCGCCAGCAGCGGCAGCAACAGGAGGGCGCCGGGGCTCCGCATCGCGGGGGCGCAAGTGGGGCGCAAGTGGGGCGCAAGTGGGTGCAGAAGGGGTGCAGACGGGGCGCAGAGGGGGGCGCTCGGCAGGTGCCCGGCGATCCTGTCCCGTCCCGTTCCCGTCCCGCCCCTCCGGTTCCCGTTCCCGTTCCCGGCCCCGGCCCGGTCCCTCCCGGCCCCCCCCTCCCCCGAGCTGGGCGGCGGGCGCAGTGCTCGGGGCTGCGCGGAAAGCGCGGGGCGGATCCCGGCCGGAGCGGGGAGTGCGGGCAGCGGGGCCGGCGGGCAGCGGGCGGGGGCGCCGGTACCGGACACAGGCTGCCACTGCTAAGGACTTTATTGTGCAGGCGCGACCGCGCTACATACACCCGCGGAGGGGACGGGAGCCCCCGGCTGCGGGGACCGGGGGATCTGCGGGGCAGGACCGGACCCCGGCTCCCAGCCCCCGAGCCCGCCGGCGGTCCCTAGCAGGTGGCGTAAGCGTTGGCCCTCTCCCGGATCTCCTCCAGCAGCCCCCAGACCTGCTGCTCCAAAGCCTGAAGTCGCGTCGCCTTCGCTGCCATCACCTGCTCGTTGGCCCCGAAGTGCTGCTCCAGCTCTGAGGGGCAGAGGCGAGGTTGGGGTGCAGCCCCGCACCGGGTCCCCCAAAGCTTGTGTCGCCTTTGAGGCGCCAGGCAGGACGTGCCCAGGGGCATGGGCACCGAGTGGGGTCGAGGTGTTGGGGGAATGCCCCCCGCCAGCACAGGCCTCCCCCTCTCACCTTCCAGCTTCCTCTTGCTGCTGTTGGCCTTGTCCAGGAGGGCCTGGGCCTCTGCTGCCAGCTGTGTCACACGCTGCATGGTCCCACCGGACACCCCAGACATCCCGTTCATCCGGCCCTTCAGCGCCGTGTAGCGCTGCATCACCTGCGCCAGGCTCTGGTGGCACAAGGGCACAGTGAGGCTGAGCCCCCTCTCCCTGGCACCCTGTACCCCCTTGGTGCCATGCTATGGCAGGGCAGGGCCAGAGCTCACCTGGCTGAGTGTCCCCGAGTCAGCGGTGGCACGCTGCGCCCCATCCTTGGCTTGCTGGGCCATGCGGCGAGCATCCTGGCCCTGCTCCTGCAGCGCGGTGACGCGCTGTGCCAGCTCCTGCAGCCGCCGCTGTACCCGCGACTCCTTCCCCTCCAGTGCCTGCAGCCTGCGCTCCGCCTGGGCAGGCACGGGCACCAGCTGCGGGCGTGCGCCGCGACCCACCATACCCACAGTGCTAGCCCCACCACCCTGCAAACCCATGGCACCCGCACCCCACCCTCCATGTCCCCCCTGGCACCAGCCTCACTATCTTTTGGTGTACTCATGGCACCAGCCCTGCCCACTGCAGCACTGACCCATTTCTCCTAGTGCCCCCACAGCACCAACCCCCTTGCCCCCAGCATGTCCCCAAGCCCCATTCCCACCCCCCAGCTGTGTGCTGGTGGATTGTCCCCGCTTCCCCCAGCCCCAGTATCTCCACCATCCCAGTGCCACTCACCTCCTTGGCTCTGCTCTCAGCAGCCTGGATGGCATCCCTGGCACTCCGTAGGGCAGTCCCTGCCGCTGTCGCCTGTGCCCGTGCCACCTCCAGTGCCTGCTGCGTCCTGGCCAGATCATCCCTCACGCCCTCTGCTCTCTCCCTGCAGTGGCACGGGCAGCTCTACCCCTGGCACCAGGGGACAGACCCTGACCCCTTTCCTGCCCTGGCACATCACCCACTACTCACCTAGCGTTCTGTCCCTGCACCAGCAGCCCCCGTGCTGTGGCCAGCCCCTGCGCCGTGCTGTTGAGCACCGTGTCCACTCCCTCCAGCTGGCCGATGCTCTCCTGCATCTCTCGCAGCAGCTCCTGGATCCGGCCGGGGCTGCTTGGCAGGGAGATGTTCAGCACCTGCCGGGCCACCAGCTCGATGCTGCCAGGGTCGGCTCCCTCCTCTGCAGGGACACAGGATCAGGGTGGGCGCAGGGTGGGTGTGCTGAGCCCCGCCGTGCACACGCGTCGCTGGCATTACCTGCCAGGAAGGCCTTGATGCGGCGGATGAAGTCCCGCAGCTGGGCCGTCGCCTTCTCTGCGCGGCTGCGGGCGGCTTGCGAGCGCCCCAGCACCTCCTCCGCCCGGCTCCGCGCCCCCCGCGCCAACTCCTGCACCTCCTGCGTCTGGGGGGCACGGGGCTGAGTGGGGGGCACGGGGTGGCCTCCGGGAGGGGGACAGGGGATGCGAGGGGACATGAACGGGGACACAAAGGGGTGTGCGACAGCATGCAGGGGGGATGGAAGGGGGGTGCAAGGGGGTGTGGCAGCAGCCCGAGGGGGCACATGAGCAGTACAGGGGGCGTCTGCAAGGGGGCGTAAGAGGAGGAGGAGGAGGGACGTGCTTAAGGGCATGGAAAGGGCACGAGCAGGATGTGCAAAGGGACAGGCAAAGGGACGTGGGAAGAGCATAAGGGGGACATGGAAGGGGAATGGAAAGTGGCATGGAAAGGTGTCCTGCTTTCTGCTGGGACTGGGTTCATTTTCTTCCTGGCAGCTGGTGCAGTGCTGCTGTTGGGACTTGGGATGAGAACCGTGCCAATAACACACTGATGGTTTAGGTGCTGCCAAGCACTCAAGGACTTTTCAGCTTCTCCTACTGTCCTGCCAATGTGAAAGTGGTGGGTACCCGAGGAACTGGGAGGGGGCACAGTCAGGACAGCTGACCTAGCAGGCCAAGGGGATGTTCCATACCATATGATGTCACGCTCTGTACATAACTGGGAGGTTGGGTGGGAGGTGGCATGGCTCAGGAGTTGCTCAACATCAGCCTTGGGTGGTGAGCAATTGTGTGTGCATCACTTGCTTTCTATATTCTACTACTGTTAGTATTACTACTACTGCTAGTCTCTTCTACTTCCGTTCTATTTAACTGTCTATCTCAACCCATGAGCTTTACCTTGGTTTTCTCTTTGATTCTCCCCCCATCCCGCTGCTGGGGGGTGAGCCAAGGGCCATGGGGTTGTTTCAGCTGCTGGCTGGGTCACACAACAACAAAAGGGCATCCACAAAGGGACATGCAAACAGGGAGGGCAAGGGCACACAGGGGCATGGAAGGGGACACGGAAGGGGCATGGAAAAGGTATAAACAGGAGGTGCAAAGGGACATGCGAGGAGGCATGGAAAGGGCAGAAGCAGGCCGTGCGAGGGGGACACCAGGGGACACCAAAAAGCACCATGGAGCCACCACCCCTACCTTCTGCGCCACAACACCCAGCTGCCCCAGTGCCACCTCCAGCTGCTGGGAGGCGTTCTGGGCGCTGCTCACGGCTTGAGCCGAGACTGGCAGTGCCCCAGCACAGCCCACGCCGCCGCAGCGTCGCATCCCCACGCCATCCCGGCACAAGGCTCCTCCGCAAGGCGCTTCCTCGCAGCTCCGGTCCCCGGGCACCCCACAGATCTGCGGTGATGCCAATGGTGGATATGGCAGCTCAACACCACCTAGGGAGAGCCCCCTGTATCCCCCCCATACACCTATTTCACCACCACCACCAGCCCTGCTCTCACCTTCTCGTTGATTCTGGCCACGCTGAGTCCCATCACCCGTTTCTGCACCTCCCGCAAGGATTTCCGTGCCGCGGCTGTGCCACGGCGGAACGCGTTGCCCTGCTGCCGCAGCAGCCGCTCGGCCGCCCGCCGTGTGGCCTGTGCCCCGGTCAGCTCACTGGCCGTGCTGTTGGCCACCAGCTCTGCCTGCCGCGAGTCCTCCACTGATGCCAGGATGCTGTGGTAAGACTCTGCGGACACCGGCGTCAGGGTTTGGCTGGGATGGCTCCCACTGAACCCCCCATCCCAGTCCTCACCAGATGCTCTTACCACGGAATCCGGCTGCCGTCACAGTGCCAAGGAGGGTTTGGAGGTGGGAGGCAGTTCGGTTGAGGCTCCCTAGCTCCTGGCTCAGCCTGGTTAGCCGGTCGCGGTGCCGCACATCTGCCTGTGCCAGCTGATCCAGATGTTGCTCCAGTTCTTGGAGCTGCTTCCAGAAGTCGTCCAGCTCCATCCTTTGGGGGGGTGGGAAGAAGGGTCTCAAGACTTTTTGTGGGACACCAGCCCACTCCACAGCCCGCTACGCCACACTTGCCTGGTGCTGTCCAGCCACCTGGGCAGCCCATTGAGGAGGGGGCCACCGGGGCTGCCCCCCTCGCCCAGCAGCCGCTCCACACGTTCCAGCACCTCCTCCAGTGCCCGCAGGCGGCGGGGGCTGAGTGGGGGCATGGATCCCCCCTCCCGCAGCGCCCGTGCCTGCTCCCCCAGGCGCCGCAGCCCGTCTTGCAGGCTGCCCAGGGCCGGGTCCCAGCGCCCGAAGCAGGGGTGGCAGGGTGAGCAGCGGGGGAAGGCCTCCTGGTAGCCCCGCTGGCAGCGGGTCGCAGCGCAGCCCCCCGAATCCCGGCCGGCACTGGCACTGCCCACTGGCCGACTCACACTGCGGGCTCTCGGCGCCCAGCGGCTCACACTCACAGGCTGCAGAGACAGACAGTACATGTCCCAGCCTCCCCAGGGATCTTCATGTCCCCAGAGTGCCACCATGGCCCAAGTGTCACCATGTCTCCAGCATCCCACTGTGTCCCCACACATGTACCCAGGGTCTCCACAGTGCTACCACAGTGCTACCATGTCCCCATGGTCTTCTACATCCCCAGGATCCCACTCTGTCTCTGAGGTCCCCCATGTCCCCAGGTGCTCATCATGTCCTCAGTATCCCACTACAGGCCCAGGGTTGCCCATGCATGAAAGGTCTCATCACATCCCCGTGATCTCACCATGTCCCCAGGATGTCCTGTGTCCCCAGAGACCCTCTTGTTGAGAGTTGGACCATGTCCCCAGGGTCCCACCATGTCTCTAGGGTCCCACCATGTCCATAGAGTCCCACCATGCACCCAGGGTCCCTCCTTGACCACCTGTTTCCCCAAGAAACCCCATTTCTTGGGACCCCCATGTCCTGGGATACCCCACATCCCCAGAGCCCCTGTCCCCTCAGGTCCCTGGGACGTGGCCCCACCTCGGCATTCCCGTTCAGGGTCTCCCCAGTGATGCTCCTGGCACTGGGAGCAGACACGGCCCCCGAAGCCAGGCCGGCACTGGCACTGCCCTGTCACCTGCAGCAAGAGCAGTGTGCTCAGCCGGTAGCTCACCCAGTGCTGGGAATGCAGCAGAGCCACGCCGTGGGGCTGGGGTGTCGAGGTGCTGGGGGTCTTACCGCATCACAGGCAGGGTGCAGGGCATGTGTAGGGTGGCAGCCGCAGGGCTCGCAGCCCCCTGGCCCCCCCAGGCTCCAGAAGTGGGGTGCGCAGCGGTCGCAGCTCTTGCCCAGCACGTTGGGCCGGCAGGCGCAGGCGCCTGTGCCACGGTCACAGGTGCAGGTGCCAGCAGCACAGTGGGAGGCCAGGGTTCCCCGTGGGTCACAGCCACAGCCTGGAGGCAGCGGGGTGGCCATGGAGGGAAGGGCTCCATCCATACCCCCTGCCCAAGTGGTGATGCCTTGGGCCTGGCCCCGGCGTTCCAAAGCCCTCACCTGGCCACAAACGCAGGTGCGACCCCAACCCCCTGGGTCCCAAAACGACACCCTGACCCAAATTCCTGCACCCTGACTAGCCCCTACCTCAGGCACAACCCCAAACCCTTCCGACAGCCCCCCCAGGAGCCCCAAACCTCACCTGACCCTCACCCCACCCAGCCCCAAACCCCCAAGCCCCCCAAAACCTGCCCAACCCATCCCCCCCCACACAACCCAATTCCACCCACGCCATGATGCAGCCCCGCAGCCTCACCCCCGCCTTGAGCTCTTGCATCACTTCACACCCCCCTATCCCCAAACCCTCCCACGGCCCCAGCCCCGGCACAGCCCCCAGCCCCGCTCACGCCGGCAGCTGCGCTGCAGGGCATTGCCATAGTAGCCAGGCTCGCAGTGGGCACAGCCGGGCCCGGTGGTGTGGTACAGGCAGTGCAGGCAGTGCCCTGTGTGGGGGTCACAGGCCCCTGGGTCGCTGGCATCAATGTTGTTGTTGCACTGGCAGGGCCGGCACACCCCCCCTTCTGTTTCTGGTGCCCCAAAGTAGCCAGGGGAGCAGCGGTCACAACGGGGTCCTGCAGTGATGGGGGAGATCATGGGTGATGGGGTCCCGCAGCCCCAGTGCTGGGGGTCCCCACTGCATGGTGCCCGTCCTGCCCCTCACCGGCGTATCCAGGCGCGCAGAGGCAGACGATGTGGTGGGTCTCCTCGTCAGCATGGCAGGCGCTGCCGTGGTAGTGCCGTGTGCCGGGGTAGCCGGGGCAGGGGCAGGGCCGGCACTGCTGCCCTGAGCCCAGCACTGGGTCCCCGTAGTAACCGTCCTGGCACCTGTGAGGATGAGAGGTGAGTGCCCCAAGGGTCTGTCCCATCCCATCCCATCCCATCCCATGCCATGCCATCTTGTCCATGCCATGCCATGATATCCCATCTCACCCATCCCGCTCCACTATCCCATCCAACCTCAACCCATCATATCCCCTCCCATCATATCAAACCCATTCCATCTCATCTCCTCATCTCATCCATCCCATCATATCCCATGCCATGCCCTCCAACCAGGCTCACCTCTCGCAGTGCCGACCGGCAGTGTGGTCGCGGCAGCGCAGGCAGCTGCCCGTCCGGGGGTCGCACTCCTCGGCGTGCCCGTTGCACTGGCAGGGCCGGCAGGCCGGGAAGCCCCAGTAGCCGGGCTGGCACTGGTTGCACTGCCGGCCCACAGCACCGGGCTGGCACCGGCACTGCCCGCTCACTGCGTCGCAGAGCGGTGACACCGAGCCCTCCAGGGAGCAGTCACAGGCTGAGGGATGGTGTGGCTGGGGTCAGGGACATGGGTGCAGGAACACAGGGGTGGACAGACGGACAGACAGCACCCAGGACATGCCCAGTCCATGGGCTACAGAACCGGCGGGCTCATGTGGCTGCACAGGTTGGCAGATGGATGGGTGGGCGGACAGATGGGTGGGTGCAAGGCAGAGCGGTGCCCACCCCAGGCCAGAGCACAGGGCTTGGACAGAAGGAGGGGTGGAGGGAGGGAAGGATGAACTGAAGGGGAACTGGGACCCAACCCACAGGCTGTAGGACAACAGGGCTGAGATGGACACATGCATGGACAGATGGACAGACAACTGAACAGGCAGACAGGCAGCGAATCTAGGTCTGACAGCAGACAGACAGACAGACAGACAGCAGGATGCCCAGCTACTCACAGCTGCAGCCCAGAGGCCCAAAGCCATAGCTGCCCGGGGCGCAGCGGTCACAGCGCCGGCCGAGGACGTGGGGCTTGCACTGGCACTGCCCTCCCTGTGCCTGGCACTCGCTGCTGCGGGAGCCCTGTGGGTCGCACTGGCAGGCTGGGGACAGCAGAGCCAGCGTGAGGCTGGGGCTGGGGCTGCCCTGCCCACACCCTGCCTGCACCCTGCCCACACCCTGCCCACACCCTGCCTGCGCCCCATCACCACAGGCCATGGGCATGGCCCCATCCCGCCTGCACCGGGTGCCCCTGCCCACCCTCCACTGGGCACAGCCCCATCCCAACCCACCGCACCGGACACGCTCCGTGCTCGCCCACTGCCCCGGGCACGTCCCCTGAGGGCGGCAGGTTGCCCCCCACTCACGCAGCGCCCCGCCGTGCAGCAGGGCCGAGACGCTGCAGACCAGGCGGGCACAGGCCTGTGCCAGGGGTGACGGGGGCGCCATGCGAAATGCCTCCAGGCACCGGTACCGCTCCAGCTCCTCCCGGCGCGCCGCTGCCGCTGCCTCTGCCCCATGGAAGCCCGGCAGCTCCGACACCCGGGGCAAGAGCACCAGCTGTGCCAGGCAGTGGGAGAGGGAGAGGAGATGGAGATAGTGAGACCTGGCCCCTGCTCCTGCGCTGGACCCATCTGCCCTGGGGCAGCCCCAGCACCATCCACAGCCCCAGCTCTGCTGATGCTCCTATCAAAACTGCCGCCCCACCAGTACTCATATCCTCACCTCCATCTCTGTTGACATCCTAAAGACCAGCATCAACTCCATCAACATCCTCAGCCCCACTGATATTTCCTTTCTCATCCCCATTCCTACCTCCACCCCACACCCTTCCCCATCCCAAACGACCCCATTCCCTTGCCCCATCCCCTCTTCCATCCTCATATCATCCTCGTCCCATCCCCATCTCATCCCCATTCCCTTTCCATCCCCATCCCCTTTCCCTTTCCCATCCCATCGCCACCTCGCCCCACGTACAGACAGGTGAATGTCACTGCCTGCCCCAGTCCATGGCCCCCTGTCCCTGCCCATCACCCCACTTCTGCCCCAGGCACAGGCTGCAGTGGGACCCCCCTCACCGAATCAATGAGGATGAAGGCACTGTGATGGCGCTGGGTGACACCAGCCCGTTGAAGCCGCATGGTCACCTCGTAGGGGACGCTGGGCTCAAAGCAGAATGGCCGGGACAGCAGAACGTACCTATGCAGAGGCAGGTTTTGGGGCACAGGCACCCCAGGGTTATGAGGATGGCCAGGGGACAGCAGCAGCACCCAACCACCTTCCTTGTCTCTGTCCCCATTCCCATCCCTCACCTGGGTGGCAGGAGTGCTCCTGTTTCCATCCCATCCCTTGGTTCTGGGAGTGTGGCAGGGCTGTCCTTGTCCCTGTCCTGTCCAGATCCCTGTCCCCATCCCCACCCTATCCCCATCCCCACCCTTATCCCACCCCAGCCCATCCCTACCCTCACCCCATCCCCTCCCCATCCCCAGCCTCACCCCCCCCAGCCCATCCCCACCTCTGGCTGTGGGGCAGGCTCTCACGGTACATCTGCTCGGAGGGCAGAAGGTTCCCGCAGCGAGGGCTGGTGGGCAACACCTGGGAGCTGACGCTGACCACGGCCTCCCAGTCCTCGGCTGACTGCAGGGACAGGCCAGCTGGCATCAGGGCTGTGCCACACCAGCCGTGCCGCGGCCATCCCCTGACCACAGCCAGGCTCACCTCGGGCTCGTAGCGCAACAGCAGCTCGTAGTCCATGGGGTAGGGCACGTTGTCCACGTGGAAGGTCAGTCCGGCCCCATCCCGCACCCGGGCAAACCCCGAGCCCGTCCATGTGACCATGTGCCCGGTGCTGTCCCGCACAAGCTCCTCCACGTCCGGCTGGGCAGGGCACCGGTACAGTTCAGCCCTGGCCCCTGGCTCTGCCCCCTCGGCCACCCCCACCCCATAGCACCCTGCTGTGCCCTGCTCCATGCCCCGTCCTGCTCCCCCCCGGGGCTCACCTTGGGGGGCTGGTGGCGGCCACGGCGCAAGGGGGTGCGGGGTTGGGAGACATGGAGGGGGCTGCGCTGGTGCCGTAGGCGCCCCTTCCGCCCTCCCGGCTCCCCAGTGTCGTACTCCAGGCAGTCCTGGGGCACCTCTGCCCGGATGGCACCCTGCAGGGATGGGGTCAGGGGACAGGAGGCCATGCACAGGGACAGCCGTGCACAGGGCACAGTGACAGCCACATGCAGGACAGGGTGACAGCCATGCATGGAGCATGGTGACAGCTGTGCACAAGCCCAGGCTGGGGGTGCAGGGGACTCACCGGGAGCTGGGGGTGGCTGTGGCCATGGCCGGTGGCTTGCTCGGCCTCATAGGTGTAGTAGTCAAGGGGGGCACAGAAGAAGCCGGGCTGTACCTGGTCACACTGCCGCCCCATGAGGTGGGGACGGCAGGGACAAGCCCCATCCTCCATGGAGCACCTGGGGTGAAAGGTCCACCCCTCTGTCCATCCTTCTATCTGTCTCTGCTCTTGTCTACAACACCCTCCACCCCTGTCCCCATCCCTCCATCCCAGGGGATGGAGAACCTCCCCTCCATCCCTCCCTTCCTCCAAGCCCTTGTCCCCATCCACAGCCTTGTCCCCATCCCTCCATCAATGTCCCTCTCCCTCCCTCCTTGCTTGACCCCCAGTCCTGCCCCACTCCCACCCCCTGGTCCCCGTGCCCCGCTGGGTGCTGTGCTTGGCCCCACCGGTTGCTGTAGGCTCCCCCGAAGTCACAGGCGCAGGGCCGGCAGCCCGCCACATCGTAGCTCAGGCCCCAGAACTCAGGCTGCAGCGAGAGAGGGAGGGCGTGGGGCAGGTGTGGGGCCAGCACAGCCCTGGAGGGTGCCGTGGGGCTGGGGACAGCCCGGGCCAGGGAGCACGGGGTGGGGTTGGCTGGGCACTCACCACGCACTGGCTGCAGGAGCGCCCGGCCACGAAGCGCTTGCAGTAGCAGTCTCCGCTGATGGGGTCGCAGGGGGAGCTGCCCGCCACCGTGCCCCGTGGGTCACACCTGCATGCTGCCCCCCACATGTGCACGTACCCCAAACGTGAGGGGCTGCCATGTGACACTGCAGTCCATGGGCTTCCTGTCCCTCCCTCCCCATCCCAGGTCCTTCCATCCCCATCCCTCCGTCCCCATCCCCCCATCTTCCTTCTATCCCCATCCCTCCATCCCCATCCCTCCACCCCACATCCCTCCATCTCCATCCCTCCACCCCACATCCCTCCATCTCCATCCCTCCACCCACACTCCTCTATCACCCCTCTGTCCCCATCCCACCACCCCACATCCCTCCATCTCCATCCCTCCACCCCACATCCCTCCATCTCCATCCCTCCACCCACACTCCTCTATCACCCCTCTGTCCCCATCCCACCACCCCACATCCTCCCATGCCCATCCCTGGGTCCCGGCTCACGCTGGCAGCCCTGCGGGTCGCCGTGGCTGAGGCCGTAGGCACCGTGCCGGCAGCGGTCGCAGCGCGGACCAGCCACATTCTCCTTGCAGCGGCACTGCCCCGCGATCATGCCCAGCGCCACATCCGTGTGCCCATCGCAGGCACCTCCGTCCAGTGAGCCCGCTGGGTCACAGTCACATGCTGCCAAGAGAGAGACCGTGGGCACTGGGAGCCATGGGGCTGGTGGCACTGGGAGCTGTGGGGTGAGAGCGAGCTGTGGGGCTGGGCTCCTGGGGCACTCACGGGTGCAGGCAGTGGGAGAGCGGATGTCAGAGCGGGGGTCCTGGTAGTAGAAGGGCTTGCAGAGGTGGCAGTGGCGGCCCATGGTGTTGTGCTGGCAGCTGTCACACACGGCCCCGCTGGTGTTGCCGGTGGCCAGGAAGACAGCCATGTCGAAGTGGCACTGCCGTGAGTGCTCATTGCAGTCGCACCCTGCGGGGACAGCACCGCAGCACAACATCCAGCACCCCAATCCCAGCAGGCACCACCGCCAGGAATCCCACACCCCAGCAGGATGCCCCCCAAATCACAGCCTGCACCACCCTGACCCCCCAAACCCCAGCCCCAAGCCACAGTCCCCAGGGTGCTGAACGCCCCATACATGATACACAGGACACCACTGTCCCAACCCGTCCTGTGGGACCCCCAATGCCCTGGGCACATTTGGGGTGCCGGGGTGGGGCACTCACGGCGGCAGGCGTTGGTGCTGGAGCCCTCGGCCGGGCGCCAGGGCAGGTCGTGGTAGAAGTCCTCGCAGCGCTCGCAGTTCAGCCCCTGCGTGTGGTGCTTGCAGACACAGCGCCCGTGGATCTGGTGAGGAAACACCCAGCTCAGGGTGGCCAGCAGGTCCCCAGGGACCCCATGCCACACCAGCAATTACGTGCCACTCACCATGCCAGGGACGGAGGATGTCGGGGCGCCTGGTGCTGGGGCACAGTGGGCAGCATGGCCGTGGCAGAAGCAGCTCCCACGCAGCACCAGCTCATCCACAGCGTAGTAGTACTTGTGCAGCACCTCCCGCCGCGTGTCCAGCAGGTTGTCCCCCAGCGTGTGCAGCTTGGTGAGGTTCACCCGCAGGTTGGTGACGCGCAGCAGGTCTGGGAGGGAGGAATTGGGGGGTGGCACCATCAGCACCCACCCCATGGCCTGCTGACACCGCGACCCTGGCACCCCTGGCCACGCACCCTGGATATCCGGGCTGTAGGGATCTGCCACAGGGATGGAGGGGTCCAGCACCTTGAAGATGACCTGTGGGGAAGGAAGAAGTGGGTGAGCCCAGCTCCCCCAAGAACCCCAGCCCACCCTCAGAGCTGCCCTAGCCCCAGGTACCTCCCCATGGCTGGAGGGCTCAATCTCGGAGTAGCGCTGATCACACAGCACCTCGTCCACCCGCCCCGAGGGCTGGACGGGGACACCAGGGAAGAGCTTGGAGCAGTTGTAGGCGAAGTATCGGTAGACCTTCCAGCTGTGCCCGAAGTCGGCCGAGCGCTCCACCAGCATGGCCGCAGGGCGGAAGGTCTGTGGAACACCCAGTTGGGATGGGGGCCATCCTCACAGCCCCCATGGGTCTGTCTCATCCTTTCCCACCCCATCCTGGGCACCCACGTGCCAGGACCCACCTTGAACTTCATGATGAGGTGGGTGAAGTGGAACTCGCCCTCCAGGTCCAGGCGGATGCTGACATGCTCCATGCCTGCGGGGTAGAGAGGGGTGATGGCCAAGGCTGGGGCAGGACCCCCCCAAGCCGTACAGCCCCAGGGCACACACATACGGGGGCAGCCCTGCTCCCGCTCCTGCCTCACCGTTCTCAGACTGCCACCAGGTCCGCTGGCCATAGGGGCCACTCAGGTAAATGACATTCTCGATGCGGTGGCTCTCAGGCAGCGACGGGTCCCGCGAGTCGCAGGTGAAGCACTTCTCTGAGTCCTGTGCCGATGGGCAGCCCCGTCAGGGGTGGGGAGCTCTATAGCCTACACTGGTGCCCGGCCATGCTGGGGCCGTGCCGGGGCCGTGCCGGGGCTGTGTGGGCTCACCTGGAGGTGGCTGACAATGCAGTACTCCTGGGGTCCGTCCAGCCCACAGGTGGAGGTGGCACTCAGGCGGGGGGCTCGCCCCACCAGCAGGTTCCCCGTGGCAGGGTAGCAGCTGCCGTGGGTGCAGCTGTGGTTCGGGTCAGGCTCCTGCCAGCACCCTGCCGCTGGCACCCCCGCTGCAGGGAGCACAAGGGCACGGGCTGGGGGGCTCCACCAGGGCCCTGAGGCACCCTCTGTCTCCCCATGCACCCCAGACGGCACCCACCCCACCCCCAGCCATCCCATCCCTGCATCCCGACCCACTGATGCAGCACAAAGCTCCGTGACCCAGAAAGGTGCTGGCAGTGGTGCCGAGGCCTCGTGACCGGGGGGCAGGGAGCAGGGCCAGGCGGGCAGCGGGAGTGAGCAGGGGGCTGGTGGCCGCAGGGCCAGAGAGGCCAGGCAAGGGGGGGCTTCCTATACTCCTGGGGGCCGGGCGGTGCTGTGGGGGAGCTGGGAGCCAGGTCAGGCGCTCACTAATCCCACCAGGGCTCAGCACAGCCCGGATTCCCTGCTGGGATTTGTGGCAGCCAGGCCCTGGCTGCGGCCAGCCAGGGAGCATCGCCATCGCTACTGCCTCCACCACCCGGCACCCTCCATCTGGCCTGGGGTCCTGGGACCACTGCAGCCCCATGAGTGCACGGGGTGCCCCACCAAGACCAGTGCTTACCCAGGAGGAGACCAAGCACCAGGAGGTCCATGAGTAGCTGTGGGCTCTGCCTGAGGGGAGACAGATACATGGGGTACAGTACGGGGCACAGCACAGACAGGTTTAGGCACAGCCTTGCACCCCGGGGTCCCCCCACCCAGCTTGGGCATGGCAGCGCACTCCCAGGACAGCACTGGGAAGTGGAGGCAGATGGGGCAGCTGGGTCCCAAAGTTCCTGGGAGTAGCACCCAGTGCCCACCCCTACAGCTGTGCCCCAGCCCCATGTGGCCCCGGAGGGTCTGCAGCAGACAGACCCAAGCACACAGCCATGCCATGCACCCCCAGACCCTGCACAGTTTGTACTGAGCCCCATCCTCCCCCTCTTAGGGCGGATCCATCCCTCCTGGTGTCAGTGGTTTCCCTGGGGGGTCCCAGTGCCAGGGCAGGGCTAGCTGGGGAGGGGAGCCAGGAGCACTGGAGCCGCCTGGGCGAAGCATCCTGGCCGCTGGCTGGGGTCCCACTGTTAAATTTAGGCTGGAGCTGTCTTTTGTGCTTCCTTCTCTCCCGGTACCGCCCGCTTCCAGCCTCCCAAGGGCTGGATCAAAGCCTGACCCCAGCGCTGCCCAAAAAACATCTTTCCTGTCCCTTCGCAGGAGCCGGCCAGGGACAGGAGGGCTCACAGTGGTGGGGGGGAGCCACGACTCTGCCCTGCCACCGACCCCGCTCGAAGCCGCGCCAAGGCGGTGGGCGTGTGCTGGTGAGGGGGTGTGTGCTGGCGAGGGGGTGCCCGAGCCCCCCATACCTGCTGTCCTGTGGCGTCCAGCGGGCTGGCGGTGCCGAAGCCGGGGGTGAGGGCAGCGTGGGGTCCCGCTGACACGCAGGCTGGGCGCACAGAAATGAGCCGGGGCGAGGGCGGCGATGGGATGGCGGCGGCCGGCGGGCCCCCCTTCCCCGCGCACGATTCTTATTCAAATGGGCTGCCCGCTGAAAGGGACGGCGGTCTCCAAGCTACGGGAATGTCACTGCCGATTCCTTCTGCCTGGAGGCCCCCGCCGCCCGCCCGCCCGTAGAGGCCAGGCTGGCCAGGCGTCGGCAGCCACGGCACGCCCCGGGCCCCGGGCAGCACGGTGAACAAAAGGGTACCTCGTGGGCCGGCAAGGCACCGGCGCCACGTTCCCCAGGCTCCCGGCACGGCACGGCAGGAACGTGGCATGCGGGGCAGCATGGCAGGATGGGTGCCTGACACTCCAGGAACCAGCCAGCACAGCGGCACTGGGGGTACCGCTTTTTGCCCCACCTGGGGATGCCCCATGGTGGAGGCACCGGCACGGTTGGGTTGCACAGTGGAACCGTGCCAGGCATCTGCCCATGACGGGAGTTTGCCCGGGCACAGCAATGGTGCTGCCAGCTGGGCACATCCCTCCCAAGGGACGCGGCCCTCCCCACCACTATGGCTCCCTGGGCAAAGTCCAGCACACACCAGCCCCGGGAAGTGCACTATGGGCGCGGGGCGACGCAGCACGGCTCTCCCGAGGGACCCCACGCCCCTTCCTTGTGTGCCACCTTGTAGGGCTGCCAGCACCAGGCTGTGCCCCAGGGCTGTGCCGTGCCCCTGGGCTCCCTGCAGGCATGCGGCTCCTACCTGTGCCTGTGGGGCCTGTGGGGCTGGGTGGGTGGCCCGTGGCCTGAGCGGGCTGCAGAGTCGTCTGGCTCAGCCCGCTGGGCTCCGCTGGGCTCGGTTGCTGTTCCTGGAAGAGGGCGGCCAGCGCCTGTCTCCTCCTCCGCAGCCGTGCCAGGCGAGGGGAGGGACCTGCCTGCACCCAGCTTCAACCGAGGTGAGGGAGAGGCCAGGTACAAGCCGGCGGTGGCCCACGCATGGCACAGCAGTGGTGGCTCGTGCCTGGGCTGGCCAGGAGCTGGCACAGCGTCACCACAGGGCTGCCGTGCCTGCTCATGCGGCACGTGGGGGGACAGGCAGCCTGGCTGGGACTTGCCCTGCTCTGCGTGGGCCCATCTGTGCCAATTCAGGGCACGTTTCCAGCAGTGGAACGGGGACCCCGGGGCAGCATGGCAGCCAGCTGTGCTTCACTGGCACTCATGCCGGATGGATCCTGCTCCACCCCCCTGTGCTGGCACTGCCGCATCACCATGCCCTGATCCAGGGCCCCACTCACCCTGTGCCGGTCGGTGCTGCCTGGGATCCTTTGGACCAGCCCGGCCAGGTGCTGAGCTGGCAGCACCGGAGCTCTGCAGGGAACATGTACCAGGGCCAGGCTCAGCGGAGACCTCGCTGTCACACAAGGATGGCGCCTTTTATTAGCCGAGGCCGAAGGAAGGAAGAGGAGCCGCGTGCTCCCCACGCCAAGGCTGCGCTCTGGCCGCCCGCCGGCAAGCAAGGTCATGGGCAGACCAAGCAGCAGGTCCCAGGCTGCCGGCCATGCCAGCCCAAACCTGTGTCCCCAGGGTCGCCCTGATGCAGCACAGGCTGGTCCCACGCATCTCAGCAGGGTGAGGGATGCTGCGGGCACTGGGAAACCTGGAGAAAGGGCAGGGATGTCCCCAGCCAGGCTCTGGCAGCCAGACACCTCCTGGGCTAGGAGAGCTGGCAGGAGATGAGTGATAAAGAGCCATTAGCACTAGCCAGCTACTGTGGCGGGATTGCAGGGATCTTGCCAAGCAAACCTTGTCTGCTCCCAGGAGATCCTCAGTAGCCTGACAGGAGTCACTGTAACAGGATCTCAGGCCTTGAAAAGCAAGGGGAAAGTGGGAGGGAGGGCTCCTCAGCCGGATCTGAGGGCCAAGCGAGGTGTCCCAGCCCAAGTTCAGGCACCTCCTGGCTCTGCGAAGAAGGCTGCTCAGACTTCTCAGCCAAGCTGCAGACCCCCCAGCTGAATGTGTGGGGGTGGCCCGTGTCTGCCCAGGGAGATGGCATGTCTGGGGGCAGCTCCGCTGACCAGAGATGTGCTGGCAGCTCTGCCACAGCCCTCCATCAGCAGCGTCCCAAAGCTGTGGAGCAGCCCCTGTTCCCTTTGGTGCCCACAGCCTCGCCTCCACCAGCACCTTCCCTCAGCCATCAGCACACTTTCACTGCTGTGAGCAGACAGAGCGGCTTGGAGGGGCAGCAGTGGGAGCTGACAGTGCTCACCGCTTTGGGGCATGCAGGGGGAGGGCCCCTCCAAGCCCCAGCAGAGCCTCCGAGCTCCTGGGGCAGCCTCTCACGCCTGGCCAGTCCCGCTTGGACAGACTTCAGTGCACTCAGTGGGCAGCCGACACTTCCCCAACATCCTCAGCAGCGGGAGCACCACTTAACCCTTAGCAGGGAACGGGCACTGGCACTGGAGCCGGTGTCTGCCTGGGCCCACGGTCCCACCACCGTTACCGTGGGTCAGCATAGACCGGATCGGGATCACAGCCGGGCAGAACACCACCGCTGCTCAATCAGGCAGCCTCGCGGTGCCGGCTGCAGAACGGGCAGCACCGGGGAGCAGCCGGAGGGTGGGCAGGCAGCAGGAGCTGGCAGAGCCCCTGCCAGCGCAGCGTCAACCCAGCACGTTTCGAGGAACTAACCTGGAATGCAGATTTAATCCAGTTTATACCAGTTTAGCACCAGTGGCACTCATCTGGAGCATTTCCTATCCCGAGCCAGGCATTCTTTAACGAGGTTTGGGTAACTCCAAACCTCACTGTGGGGAACTGAGGCGAAGAGGCGGCGGTGGTCAGCAGAGTGTGCCCCACGCAGCGGTGGGACACACAAGAGACGCCATTCCACTGAGCTGGGCTGGGAGGAGCGGTGTGGTAGGGCCTGAAGAAAAGCTGGACACGCTGAGTGGTTCTGAGCACCATTTTACTGAAGGGCTGGACACCTGCTAGGACTTCATAACAAAAAGTT
Organism: Porphyrio hochstetteri; assembly: GCA_020800305.1. NCBI lineage: Eukaryota > Metazoa > Chordata > Aves > Gruiformes > Rallidae > Porphyrio > Porphyrio hochstetteri. The sequence goes on along the minus strand of CM036916.1, from coordinate 8,159,006 downwards.
CACTTCATTTAAGAAAAAAAAGAGAGACAGTCTGGTTTTTGTCCCGTTCCCTCCGAAGAGTGGAATAATGCTAACGCTGCCTTTTCACTAAACAATGCCATTCCAAAATATACAAAACAGAGTGTGGAGCAGCCCAGCCTCATATTAAACATTAAATATTAATAGAGCTTCGGAAACATTCTACACAAACAAATGAAACAGTATAAAGTTCACTCAAGAACAAGATGGTCAGTTGTAAATTCATTGTACAAAAGGGTGTTACTTGCCCTCCCGTGGGCTGCTGCTTCCGCACCGTCACTCCAGAACACTGGGAGATGCTTGTGGCAGAGCTGGCAGTGCCAGGCCCAGCCAGAGCAGCTCAGTCACACTGCAGCATGGAGGTGACTCTCTTAGAGATGACGTTTGGCAGAGACAAACGTTGAGGGGCTGGCAGTGCCCACCCAGAGCCCTCGCATCCCTTAGAGCGGCTGTTGTGCCTCTGTTTGGGAAATGCCACTCCTGGGGAGTGCTGCACTGGGAATTGGGAGGGAACAGCATCACGTGCCACCCCTTCCCTGCCATAAATGCCAACATGAGACTCGGTTTTGTCCCGTCCCAGGCCTGGGCAGGGCAGGGGAGCAGGGGCAGGAGGGGAGGTATTTCTGGGGGTGGCTCTTTGACAGCAGCACCACATGGCTGGCTGTGCCTTTGCACATCACCAGACTCTCAGAGGGGCTGCCTGGAGCACAGGAACAGAAAGGGCTAATTAAGACAATGAGGAGAGTCCCAGAAGGTAATAAGGCCTTTAGGGGACTCCCTGGAGCAAGGCCTAATCATCCCCACAGGGAAAGGTATTTTGGATGCTCTCAGAGGAAGTGCTACCGCCTGCGAGGGCATCTAGAGGGTACAAGGCTGCATACACAGGGAGGGCTAGGGGGCAGCTTGTATCCCCCGCTCCAGCCACCTGAGCAAGGCCAGTTTGTGCAACCGGTGAAGGCTGGAAACCAGCCCCTCACCGTGGCGCAGAGCCTGTGGCACCAGTGCCTGCGTAGTGCTGCCAGAGGGGCAGGATGGGCTCAGTCAGGCGGGCAGAGATGAAGTGCTACTGGTACAGCACAGAGCCAGCTCCTCGGTGTGCGGATCTGCCGCAGAAGCTGGCCAGCCAGGCGCCGACGGCGTCTTTGGTTTCCCCTCACCCCAGCTTCTTGCTGCTTCACTAGACCTCCTCAGTCATCCTAAGCAGAGCGAGGGGTCTGGCCTCAGCACCCCAGCTTTGGAGGCAGCAGCTGGCCGAGGTGCGAGAGCCAGCAGTGTCACATCTACATCCACAGACAGAGCTTGCTCGGGGCTGGCTCTGCCCTGCTGCCCCTCTCCACGGATGGTGCCAGCCCACCCAGCTCACAAAGCCATGGGCTGCAGTAGTGTCGAGGAGGTGTGAGATGTCTCAGAACAGCTGTCCTCTCCTCAGGCCACGTCAGCTCCTGGAAAGCCATCCCTGTCTGGCCCCGGAAGCAAATGGGCCAGTGCTGTTATGAAGACTGACACAGAAACTGCCACTTCCATACGAACCCACCAACCTGCCTGAGCAGCAGATGCTCCACACAGCTCAGCAACAACCCTGCCAACCACAGCTGCAACAAGGATCCTCCCACCTACACCTGACAAGCTGGTGCCACTGTCCATCCGCAGCAGAGACAAACCTGCCCTCCGTCCCCATGTGTCCCTTGTGCCATGGCCAAAGGCCAAGCTCCCACACAGGGCAGGGAACTCAGACCCAAGGGGGAGAGCAGCTGGAGAGACTGCACCCCCAAACACGCTGGCAAGGTCTGGCCACGAACACAGCACCGGTGACAGGTACCCAACGACGCGAGTGCTCGCAGCACTCCTCCTCCTCGCACCCCAATACCATTAGCAGGTCACAAAACAGGAGTAACAAAATAATCCCTTCTTATTCTGCAGAAAAGTGCTTAAGAAATTCTGTACAAGGATTGCTATGGCAGCTGGCTCTGCAGGGCAGGGGGAGGGGGGCAAAGAGTTCGGAAGCACCATGCTACATGGCTTGCAGGGAAGAGGCCAAGGAGCAACTTCTCCAGCTGAATGTAGTGGCAGAAGGTGAAACATGATCACAGTGGACATGAGATTCAAAACATTTCTCTTCCAATTAACAATGTGGTTGCAACTGGTATCTGATGTCAGTTTCCCCTTCAGCTGCCTTTGGGACAAGCTGCTCTCCCCACGGACCTCGCTGACGGACATCTGAAGCGCGCAGGAGGCTCAAGGACCTTGTCTGGTGGAGGCGAAGTATAAACTCTCGCTTCTTGGCAGCTGAATAAAGGGAGGAATGATTTCCACAACATCAGCCGGAAGATCAGCCCTCTGACAGCTGGCTGAATCATTTCTAGAAGTGACAGTGGCACAAATCCATGAGGTAAAAGCATTCCTACCAGTCTCCAAAGCTCTTGGCTGTCATGGGGCCCAGGAACAGCACAGGCCAGGTTAGGCACTTGGATGAATTCAAAGTGACTAATACAGAAACAGGTCTGAACAAGCTGCATACAGCACGCTCAGGAGAGGCCACAGCACTCCAGGCCATGCGACTCTGTGCCCTGCCTGCTTCGGCTGCAAAGATCGCCGGAAGGCAAGTGTTCCTCCACCGTCACAGAACAACACAGGGTGGGAGGGATGTCAGAGGGAGACCTCTAGTTAGATCAGGTCTTAGATATGGTTTGACCAAACCCTTTTACAGCACAGCCCCTTCTGCAGCCTCCTGAGCATCAGTGTTGAAGGCGTGGAGCACCCGCACGCTGCTGTGAGACGAAGGATGGCAGAGCCAACCACCAACAGGCTGCGGGCACCAGGTTCCTAGGGAAACTGCAGGCAGGCAGGAGCTGCCGACACTGGCACCAGGGGCTGCAAAGCCCCTCTGTGAGTAACAAGCTGCAATCCTCCTGGTGAAATTCCAAAACTGCCTGTGAGGGGGTAGAGGAGATGTGAGAAGGGCAGGAGTTGAGCTCCTGCGGCTCAGGGGCCCTGCGGTCTGCTGGAGACCTGCAGAGGGGCTGACAGACTGGACTGATGATGGGCGAGTCCCTGAGCACAGAGCTGCGGGGTGCTCGCTTCCCTGGCAGGAGCCTTGGCGACACAGCAGCGTTCCTAATGCTTGCTTCTCCATGCGGAGCAGAAGACCCCTTGCTGGTGGCCTGGGAAGGACACCAGGGTGAGCAGATGCCACCAAGCATTCATAGAGCGCAGCTGAGTGTCTGGAAAGGCACAGCAGCACTAAGGCATTTAGTTCTGCTGGATGCATTAAGCAACAGGATGAGCCAAGACCCTGGACAGCAAAGACCCAAGCTGTGAAAGACAAGGGATGACAGAGCAGGGAGGCAGGCAGCAGTGCAGCAGAGAGGAAAAAGACAACGAAGAGGAGGGATGTGACCCGCTAAGCTCGCCTCAGGTGCTCAGCTTCCTGCTCAGGCTAGAGAAAAAGCAACCTCGACCCAAATTCAGCCCTCGTGATGCAGGGCTGTTTTTCCCACCGGAGGCCAGGCACTCAGCTGGGATGTCTGTGCTGCAAGAGGTTCCAGAGACAGCTCTCAGTGCCCTTATATGGGGCTGGGAAGAGGGGAAGCCGCCGAGCAGCCTGTCACACAGCAATGCCACAGTTCAGAGCCCTCCTCGGGAAACAGCCAAAAAGAGAAAGTCCAGCGCAAGACTTCCAGACCTGGCATTTGAGAGCGTGGGAATGAGAAAGGTCTGAGGGATGGGAACAAAAGGTACAAAGCAATTTTTGGCTGGTTAACAGTGATGGAGGGTTCCTGTTCATCCAGCATCTTGTCAGGACAGGGAACTCTCTGCCAGGGTGTTTTAAAACACAGAAGCAGAAGAAAATATTTCCTCCTCCTCTGCAGCCAACCAGCGGCATTCACAGGTCAGTCTCAAACACTGCAAGCTGTGATCTCTGACAGCAGCTCACATCCACACCTAAAACCACACAGAACCACAGCACAGGATTCCAAGCCTGCAATCATCCCCCAAGTGAGAACCTCCACCCTGCTCTACCTGAGCACACCGGCTGTGCCTCGCGATGCCTGGACCCCCTGTCCTCTTACTCACTCACTCACAAACATCCTCTCTCCTCTCTGAGTCATGGTTTTCCTCTCTGAGCTGGGGATCAGACACTGACCCTTTTTTACAAAGCACTGAAACCTGGCCAGGTGCTAGGGAGGGGCTGAAACGTAAGGAGATGGGGCTTCCCAAGGGAGCTCAGCCCTTCAGCCAATGTCCACAGAGATTATTAGGTCAGAAACTGGTGTTTTGAGCTAGTAAGGGAATGAGTGGATTACCATCCCACTGCCACAGAGATCTGAATGTACAGCAGTGTGGAGCCAGCCCCACGCCCGGCCAGCCGCTCCCACTGCAGCCCAAGCTGCCCTGTTCTGCTCTTGCAGTGTCCCACCGAGATCACTGGTGACAGTCCCTACGGCTCCAACGTGGTGTTTCTCCCGGAGCTCGCAAATCCCTCCCTGCAGGGAGCAGATCCACCTCCACCAGCGCACAGCCTGCGCTCCCATCCAACAGCGGCCCCTGCTAACACAGCCATCTGCAGCGGTCCCGTAGTGCCTCCTGGGGACAGGCAGAGCCTGCGCTGCGGGAGCTTTCACACCTGCCACACACCTTCTCACAACATCCCAGACTGCATAGCAAAGCTGTCACCCATTGCAACACGGTGCTGATCTCCCCTCCTACTGCTTCACCCCCACAAACTGACAGAAAGAAACGCTCCATGATTAAATGCCAGCAAATATCCTCTCAACCCTGCCGCCTTTCTGCTTTAATCCTGGCCAAAAAGCCCCACTGAGCTCTGGGAAGATGTACCTAACACATTCCAACACAGCCTGTGCCTCCTCTTCCAGCTCTCAGAACCTGCTCCTGAAACATCCAGCAGCAGGAGAGCAGCTACACAGCAGGCAGGTCTCTTGATGCAAATCTTATTAACAGCTCCAGCCCTCTGGCTCTAGCAGCCACATTCACATTCTGCATTTGCACCCGGGGCACAGGAGAGTGGGGCAACACTGGGCACTGGGAGGGAATGGCTCTTTGCTGTGAGTTCAGAGCTGCTGCTACCAGCAAACACAGGAGGCACCTCCAGACATCAGGCAGGCTTGCAGGCAGCAGCCCCGTAGCACTCCCCCACTCTTACACAGAGGTAATACCGAAAGTATGATTAAAAACTATAGTCAACTATCAGCTGGTAGTTCTCCAAATTGTTTGGCATTTCTGGAGACAAACAAGTGGCTCTAGCTCTGCCTGCCTCTGAGCTGCTCGAGAGAGCCCAGAACAGACTGTCACAACACTGAGTCACAAAGAAATCCTGGCACCTTTCAACAAAAGACTGGCTGAAGGGGAGGGTGAACAAAAGCTATCGAACCCAATCCCAGAGGGATGGAAGAAGTGCGTTTTCCCACAGTTCCTGGGCCATATGCACATATATGGATATATAGATATATAGATAATAAAGTTATAAAATTTGATCAAAATAAAACCAGTACATGTACAGCTTGAAAAAAGAGCGATATCACAGTGCATCTATGTCATGAGAAAGTCCCGTGCTCTGGCCCCACACGACAGCGCAGGCAGCTCTGCCAGGTTCAGAAGAGCGCCTGTGGGAAGCGAGCCCTCTCCCCTGCTCGGCTCACCACAGGCGAGAGGCCCCATCCCACATTCCCCAAGAGGTTTTTGTATTTCTGCAGTCAGTTCTGCATAGCAGTGGCAGACAGGCAGAAACAGCACGAGGGCAGGCTGCTCTGTCTGCAGGTTAATCGACACATGGGCACCCGGCACCAGAGATCCAGAGTTGCTCTTAAAACTTCCCCACATTCCGGTGCTGGGCTCGTATTTACTTACTTACAGAAAAAAATAAGTGATAAAGTGAAGAAACTCAGGGGACGCTGTGAGAGTTGGACAAGGGCTGAATTCGGATCACAGGGGACAGGTTGACCCTAAGAATCTTCTGTGCTCTCCTCCTTACTTCATCATCTGAAGAAGAGTTGCCCACCTTGATGGCCCGGAATTTCAGCAGGTTCAAAGTGCTCTGAGCCTGTCGGGATTTATTTCGGACAGGAATGGTATTTATTTTCTTCCTCTGCGGTGCCTCTCTTGCCTCCATAGCTCTTCTCCTCTTCTGCCCGACACTCTCCCGGTAAGTGCTGCTGTCCTTCCACTCTGTTTTTCCCACCAGAGGTTCCTTATCTTTGATTTTCAAGGTCTTGGCCTGCGGTGCTGCGGCGCAGCCCTGGGATGAGCTGCCTGTGACTCTCCCGTTGAGGACTCCGGAGGCTTTGCAAGCATTGCTCTCCTGCAGCACTCCACCCTTTGGTCCCTTCAGAAGATTTAAAGTGAGGGTGGCAGAATCCAGTGCTTTCCTTACCGAACGCTTGTACCCTTTGCCTTCCGTTCCTTTAGCGCCCTTGCTGGAAGAGAACCGCCTCGACTGACTCGAAGCCTTGAGGAGTTTAAGGTCTGAGCGCGAGATCCCGAGACGCCCTCGTGTGCAACTGGACTCCAAACAGGCCGCGGTAGTTTTCAGCGGCACCAGAGCTTCCAGAACCACCGAGAGTCTCATGGCGGGGTACACGTCCGGATACATGCCTGCAGGGAAGCCCACCGCTGCGGCCCTGGATGTGCCGGATCTTGTCTGCTTCAAGGAGCTCAAGAGGAGGTTTGTGGAATCCCCTTTAGGGATGGGCTGAGCAGAGACTTTCGAAGAGTTCACCGAAACGCTGGTGGGTGAAGCAGACACCTTTGCCAGAGCCGCGGTGTTTCGAGCCGGGCTCTTGGCAGCCTCGGCGGCGGCGGCACAGCTGTGCGGGGAGCTCTGCTTTGTCTGAGTAGGCGTGTCTGCGGTGCATGAGCTGTACCCATACACATCCTTACTCCTCAGGATGGTGGGCTGGTAGCCCTCCTCCTTCAGGCCCTGAAGGAAGGCCACCAGCTGGGTCTCTGTGTCCGAAAGGTCCTTGGACATGGGGTTGAACACTCGTAGGGCTTCCTCCAGCACTTTCTGTCCTGCAGAAGTAATTCTCGACCATGAATGGACAGCTTTTTCTTCCACATTGTTCACTGCAATATTCATGGCATTAGGCAAGCGGGCACTTCAAAAAGGTCCAAATTACTGGAAAAACAACTCTTGACACCTCAAAAGGAGAGAGAAGATAGTCAGTTACAGCAACAGAAATCATCTTGCATTTTTAAGCAGGGACCTGAAACCTTTAAACCAAGCCACAGCTACTCACAAACACTGCGCTAGATTCTGGGCATAACCCAAGTTAGAAGCATCATCAAGAAAATCCCATCACTGATGGGGTAAAACTAAAACATCTCTGGCAGAACTACCCTCAAACCTAAACAAAGGTTTCAGGCAATCCCAACCAACCCATCCCAAGGTGAAGGGTTCCAATGAAAGGGTTCTGTTTTCCCAGTGAAATCTGCAGCTCATTTCCAGTTTGAGTTTGACACATCCCAGCTTCGGGTAACCCCAGGTAATCTCATTTTCTCTCAGTAAAGCAGCCCTTCAATGAACCCTCTCCCTGTGCATGATCGAGCCACCTCAGCACTAAGCAGCCTGAGCACCTCCAATCTAGCCCAGCATCATGTTCCATTTTTTCAGCTTCCTAACTGACTCTGCTCAAAAATTGATTCTGAGTCCCTGCCAAAATGGCATCATCCTCTCGAAGGCCTGACAGCAGAGCTGGAGGCTACTTCAGTCGTGCTTCACTGGTGCCGAACCGCTGTGGGCAAGGCAACACCACTCCTTGCTGTTCTCTTGTTTGAATAACGGTCTGCAACTTGCTGTCACAGCAAACTGGTGTTGATCCAAGGGCACTCACTGCCAAGTGAGGAGGAAGCAGGAAATTCAAGCAGGGCAACATGAAGGAAACACACATCACCCGGGCCAAGCACACAATGGCCCGAGGGACAATACTGGGATCATGCTCAGGGCGTTTACACAGCTGTCTGCCCGGGATAAAAGCGCTAATTATTGCTTTAAATAAATAATTTAAAAAAATAAGGCACCAAAGAGCAGCCCAGACAGGACTTTGTGATGAACCCGGGAGAACTCCAATCCTCTCACGCTGAGCCGGTGACCTCGCCAGCCCTGCAGCTGGATGCTGCACTGAGAAGTTAGAAAATCTGTAGCTTCATTGATTCCCCTCGAAATAATGAGGAGGATTGAGTGAAAAATCCTTTTCAGGGAAGGTGTCAGAGACACTCTCAGAGAGGGCAGCATGCAAGAGAGCTGTGATGGAAAAGTTAGTGCCTGAGCAGACAGAGCAAGGAGTTACTCATGTCCAACGTTCCTCAGAGAACTCTGGTTTCACCACAATGCTGGAGCCTGGGAACGCCGGCTCCGGACTGGCGCCCATGCTGCCGCTGGCTGCACAAGCAGGGAAGAGACACAAGCCAAAAGCCATCACAGAAGGGGAAGCACAGGTCAGCGGGGGGAGTAAGAGCCTCCACATGACAGACTAATCTCAGTCAAGTGTTCTGCAGACGTCACAGCAGAAGAGGGATTTGGAGGAGGATAATGCAGTTGTTCTGCGATAGGCAGGGGATCTCCCACGGAGGAGGGGAGGCAGGCAGGGAAGCGCTCTGCTGCGGCCGGCGTCATCAGCCAGCGGTGAGATTTGCCACCTCCAAAGGGAAGGAGCGGGCGCAGCAAGGATGTAAAGCTTAATCCTGATCTGGTAGAGAGGGAGAAACCAATGGAGAAGCACAAGTAACAACATGCACTCAGCAGGCTGCAAAACGCATCATCTTCTGTCTGCAGCAAGGCCAGGAACAGCTGGGGCACCTTAAGGGGTATTCTGATGTTGAACAGAGAGGCTGTGACATCTGGTCAGGGACAGAACATCTCAACATCAATTCACTCGGTCTTGTTTTGGGCCGTACAAGTTGGACTAGGAGTGAAAGCTGGCCACAAGCAGGCACAGCCCCTGTCTGTCCACCCAAGAGCAAGTTCCCCCTCACTTGACACACTACTGGGGGACATAGCCTGACTAAAGCGCTGGCACGGGCACAAAACACTGGCACGGCCCTCACACAACGCCTGAGTGATGCCAGCCAGGGGTTTCAAGGCCTGGCCGTCTGGGCTCTGCAAGGCTGCTCCGGCTGCACTGGAGGAGCAAGACGGCCGCCGGCAGGGCCAGGACGCGGAGCTGGGCCAGACTGTGCAGATGGAGGATGGCATGGAGACCCAAGGAGAGCTGGGCGGGGGCCGCCGGGACGGGCAGCACCCGGTTCTGCCTCGCCTCCTGCTCCACACCTCGGTGAAGGAGATGGCCCTTCCCGAGCGTCTGTCCCTCGCTCCCCTCGCACACGCCGCACCCTCCCCAGGCCCGGCCCGGCCAAGAGGGGCCGGCGGGAGCCCTGGCCGGGCAGCCTCAGCCCACCGGCCGGAGGGGCCCCGGAGCGGGGAGAACCGCCCGGGACCGGCGCCCTCCCTACGGGGCTGCGGGGAGGTGATTGGTGCAGACAGCGGGTGCGGCCCCCCCCGCTCGGCCCGCGTCGGCTCCCGGGCCCGGGGCGGGGGGGAGAAGGGGAGCGGGGGCCGGGGCGGGGTCCTCAGCGCCGCGGCTCCGCCTCCAGCGCCCGGGGGGCCGCCCCGCCGGGCGGCTCGACAGCGCCCTCGCCCGGGAGCGCGGGGCCCGGGCACCGCCGGCCCCAACCTACCGGCCGCCGCCAGACCCGCACCCGCCGCTGCGCCGCTACCGTCGGTCCAACATGGCCGCTCGCGGAGCGCCGGAAGCACCGTCCGCTTCCGCTTCCGGCCCTCGGCGGCGGACCGGGGCCACGCCCACCCGTCACGGCGCGGGCTGGGTCACGTCCCCCCGGACCCCCGCCACGCCTTCCGCCCCCGGCCTCCGCTCGCGCTCACGGTCGCCCATGGCAACAGCGTCTGGGGCGCCGGTGTCTGGCGGTGCCCCGCGGCGCAGGCCCGTGCCGGCAGGGGGCGCCGGCCGGCGGAAGCGGCGCGGGCGGAAGCGGCGCCGTTTCCAGGTAACGGCAGCGCCGCCGGGGCCGGTTCCGGTGTCGGGGCCGGTTCCGGGGCGATGAGCGGCGGGAGTGGGCGGCGGCGGCGGCTGGTGCTACACGTGGACCTGAACAACACGGTGGTGGCTGCGGACGCGGTGTCGGGACAGGGCCCGCGGGCGGCGCTCAACACCTTCCTCAGCACCGTCACCTGGGGCCGCGCCGGGGCCGCCGGTGAGCGCCGGGGCCGGGGGGTGGGGAGGCCGGGCCGGGTGGGCGGGGGGCGGCCGGTCCCTGAGCACCCTCCTCTCTTACAGGCGAGTGGCAGTGGGCGAGCGACCGGCCCTCCCTGCGCCCCCCCTGCCCCGGCGTCGTCAGCTACTACAGCTGCCACGGCCGGGACCTTGCCTTCACCGAGGCCGGGCCGGGCCGGTGCTTCCGCGGCCTCCACGCCCGCCACCTGCAGCTGCTGGAGTGGCCGGGCCTGCGGAACGACGTCTTCTCGGTCCGGGGGGAAGAGAGCAAGCACTACCACCTGATCCTGCCCTCCTTCTTCCGCCTCCTGGACACCCTGCACCGGGAGGGGAGGGCCTTCACTGTCATCTTCAGGACCTTCGGCACTGACCTGCCCCGAGCCCTCCGGGCTGTCAGCAGTGCCCTGGCCGGGCAGCACCCCCAGTTCCCCACCCTGCGTGATGTGGAGGTGAGTGGCACCCTGACGGCCCAGTGTGCTGGAAAAGGGCAGCCAGGGTGGCCTGCGCAGAGCCCCCCATGCCAGGCTGCTCTGAAACCACTTAGCTGGCCCGCTTCTAAAAGCACTGGCTTTTCGGAGGGGAAATGGGACCAGCTTCTTGGGATGAAGCTGTTAGACAGGGGTGAGCACGTGTCCATGAAAAGGTCTCCTCTTGGACTATCCCAGGTTGGACAGAGCATCCCTTCTCCCAGCGAGGGGCCGCTGCAGCAGAGCGGGACTCCCTGGCTCAGAGCCCATGGCAGCCGTTCTCTCCCTGCAGCAACACGCTGGGCAGGAACGCTGGGAACAAACTTCAGAAGGTGCTTCAGTTGTTCCTTGGAGCGTTGGCAGGGAGCAAGTACAGTTAGGAGGTCATTAATTTCCATCCCAGCAGCGGAGAGATGTCTTGTGAAGACAAGCAGACAAGCGCTGTCCTCCCACGCTGTGGTGGTGGGGAGTCTCCACCCTGCTGCTTTGTTGTCTCTGCCAATGCATGAAACAACCTGCCTGCTTTGGAAACTTCTCCTCTCCTGCTGTCTGTGGTCCTGCAGCTCCCGGTGGACCTCACCCCTGGCCAGATACGTTGCAGCAAGCGAGAGGTGGTGTTGACAAGGGGAGCAGAGCGGCTGGCCACCCGGGAAGATGGAAGAAAACTTTATGACTACTTCAGCTCCTTTGAGGGAATTGGAGGCTTCCAAGACCACTTTGACTGGTAAGAGCAGGCCACTGAGGAGGTGGATTGGATTCTCCAAGCTTATCCCAGTCTGGGATAGCTCTGAATTTTGAGTTCTTTGTTATTGACGTGTGCTCCCCATTTTGCCTACGGGCAGCCTCATGGGGTTCTCATGTCTTTCTTCAGGTCTCCAACCCCTGATGTACCTCCTGTTTTTCTCCAAACACCCCCTGATTTGCCACCTTGCTACGAAATGCTTTTTTTTCCTGGGAGGCAGCAGCAGGCAGAGGAACAGGATGGTCTCCATCCCACTTCCCTGGCTCACAGGGTTGCCCTGAGCCTGCAGTGCGCCCTTGCCTGGCTTTACTGGAGAACTGTCACACTTTCCCTCACCCAACTGCTCCTTGTCCCACTTGCTGTTCCAGGTGGGCCAGAAATCAGTTCTCTTCCCAGGGTGGGAAGCCCCTGTGGATCGACCCCCACGATCCAGATGTTCACCACATTTTCATTGACGACAACATCCGTCTGGATGACGCGGACACCATTGTTCATCCCCAGGTAGGCGGCTGAAGGCCCCACCATTGCCAGCTGCCTGTGCCAAGGGGTGTCCCTGATGAGGTCAGGCACCACCTTTGGTCGCCTTTGCATGGGTGTGAGCCTGCAATGGGGGAACCAAGGTGTAGGCACAGTGTCCCACACAACCAGTGTTGGTGGCAGCTACGGGGAGGTCAAGATGGGCCGTGAGCAGGGAACAGCAGGTGCTGGCTGCCTGCGCTCACTGCTGAGTGCTTCTGCTCTGCTGGGGTGAGTCAGCCCTGCTCCTGGCAGTGGTACAGAGATGGAAGGGTAGTGTTTGCGGTGGAGCACGCTTGGGAAAGGGGACATTTATACAGACAGAAATGCGCCTGGCAGTTGGACAACTCTTGATGCTCAAACAAGAGCTGCAGCTCCACTGGTGAGCCTGGACCCCTGCTTGTCTCCATCCAGGAGCAAGCAGCACAGGGAGGGGGAAGCCTGTGGAAGCTGCTGAGCGGTCAGCAGCATTTGCCAGGCAGTTGGGAAGTAGCAAGGGATGGGATGCTCGTCGGAGGTTCCCTTCTGCACAAGGTCTCAGCTGGTGGGTTTGTAGCTGGTGGCACGAATTGTTGCTGCCCAGAGCGGACCTGTCAGGAACAGGCTTTGGTCTGCGCGGCGCCTGATTCAGGTGGATTAATGTGGATGGCTCTGCTGAGAGCCCGAGGCCCCTGCGTGCAGCAGCTGGTGCCTGCATGTCTGCAGCAGCTGGAGCACGGCTCACGCAGCTCCACTTGCTGCATTTCAGCCTCGGGCTGTTTCCCAGATCAAGGAGCTCTTTCTTTTGCCATCTGTAGCCAGCACAGCCAGGCAGTTGGGCTGCTCGGTTTGTCTCGGCGCAGCCATGCAGCCAGCCCCGGCACTCCCCGGTACAGGATCAGACAGGTAGGGTCAAGTGATGGTGGCAGCCGACCTTGCTGGGGTCTGGGCGGCAGCCGAGCATCTCGCTAGCAAAGCTCATCGCTGCTTCCAGGACTTTGCTGTCCTGCAGCCAGGATCAGTAGGTTGGATGCCAGCTTCCCCTCCTCCTGCGTCAGCAGCTCTGCAGGGCTAGGCCTGTGTCAGTGACAGAGTGGTGCTGGGATGGAAACAGATTGCCAGGTGGCCTTCGACAGAGCCATGGTAAAGATCAGAAAGTGAAGTCCCTGTTCCCTCCTGTGCAACAGGCTGTGGCAGCCAAAGGAAGAGCTGTTGGCAGAGGCTTTCCTGGGGTCAGCTCTTCCACAGAGCCATCTTCTTCCAGCTGCATGGCACAGCATGTTCCTTAGGGGCACCCAGCTGCGTGTTGGGATGATCGGGGGGTTTTGTAGGAGGGAGGGGAAATCTGGAGAAACATCAACTTCTACCTCTGCAGAGAAGACAGAAGCCCCTGCCCTCTGCTGCCGAGCTGCAGCTGGCATGAAGGTGCCTGGCTGAGGAGGAGGGCAGGGTGCACTTCGGGGTGCGTACGCCACTGCCAGGCTCTGCGCTCATGACAGGCATGGCCCTGGCACTGCAAAGAGTGTGAGTGGTTCTGTGCGCTGCTCTCTCCCTGAAGGTGTTTTCGGAGAGGGGCAGCAGCAGCCCCAGGCGTGCTCCCACCTCGGAGCTGTATGACATTTGCCTGGTGCAGACCGACCTGCTGGAGGCCATTGCCGACGAGGACTATTTCCTGCGCTGCGTGAGGAGGTGTGAGGAGAACTACGACCGCTACCTGGCCCGCACGGAGAAAGACACCCCAAGCCAGCAATGGGATGGACAGTGACACCATCTTTCAGGGTTGAGGGGCTCTGGACTGGGACACCCCCTGATTCCTGCTGTGCTCAGGCCAAGTCCAGGGCTGGGCTCCTGCTTTGAGCTGTGTCCTCCCACTCTGATGTGTGATGTACCTGCTTGGTCCTACCAGGACTCTCTGTGCTTGAGCACAGCGAGCTTGTGTGACAGGATCCTGGGAGGAAATGGCTTTCCTTTCCTCAGCAGCACCGTGGGGAGCCACCCACCTGCCTGCTGGGGCAGGGGCAATGCAGGCAGCCACACAGTGTTCACACTTCTCTTCCTGTCCCCGCGCTGGTGCGGGGCGGGTGCTGGGGTCAGCACAGTGTTATGGGTGGCACGCCCAACTGCTGTTTGTGCCGTGGTGTCTTTCTTGGCAGAGCTAGCAATGCCATGTCACTTCTGCCTGGTTTTAAAGCAAACCTTTGGAGCTTGTCTCCTGCCTGCCCTTGGCTCTGCCTGTGCTGCCAGGGTGAAAGCGCCTTTACCGGGGTGCTCTGTCACAGGGCTCAGCCAAGTGAGGATGAAGGTGGCCAGGGTGGGTTGGGACCCACAGACACCTTCCCAACACTGCTTGAGAGACCCCAGTGTGGTTGTGCTCAGAAGGGGGCTGAGCTCACCCTCCATCCCTGGCACCCCTGTGGTGGTGACAGCAGGGCTCCGGGGCAGGACAGTGGCTTCTCGGCCTCCCGAGCCGGGTGCTGGGGTGGCTCTGGCCATGGCAGTGTGCGGCCGTGGGGGGCTCTGAGCCGAGGGGCTCCACCGCTGGCTGCAGCCCAGAGGTCTCTCCAGCCCCTCTTCCTGCGGCGGGGTGAAGGTGGCGGGGGCACGTTGGGCTGGCAGCAGCATCCAGGGCCCCGGGAGGGCCGGGAGGAGGGGAGCGGGGGAGGGCGCGGCGCCGCCCCCAGCAGCAGCGGGCGGGCCCGGTGCGGGCGGCGGCGCGGAGCGGCGGGGAGAGCAGCGGAGAGGTGAGCGCGGTCCCGGTGCCTGCCCCGGTCCCGGTAACGGGGCGGCGCGAGGAGCCCGAGCCCGGCAGAGCGGCAGCCCCGGGGGGGTGGGTGCGGGTGGGAGCCCGGGGAGCGCCGGTGGGGCGCGGGGTGTGCAGCGGGAGACGCGGGGAGCGGAGCTCCGGTGGGTGCGGGCTGCGCGGGGGAGGGGGGTGGGGGGTGGGTCCGGTGTGTGCACCGGCAGCCCCGGTGGGAGCGGGCTGCGAGTCGGGAGTCCCGGTGGGTGCGGGCTGTGCCGCGGGAGCCGCGCAGAGCAGCAGTCCGGTGGCTGCGGGATGCGCACGGGGAGCCGGAGCCTCGGGGGGTCCGAACTGTGCACCGGGAGCTTCGGGTGGGGGGTACAGGCCGTGTACCGAGAGCCCCGGGGATGAGGAGCCCTCGTGGGTGTGGGCTGAAAGCCCCGGGGTGCGGGGTTCCCATGGGTGCATCAGGTTTCCCGGAGAGCGGGAGCCCTGCTGGGCGGGAGTCTGGAGGGGTGCGTTTGGGGGTGCAGGAGCCCCGGCGGGTGCAGGTGGGGGGCCCCGGGGAGCGGGGCTGTGGCACCACGAAAGGGAGCTGGCTTGCTGGTGCTGGGGGGAGTGGTGGGTGCCCAGGTGCTGACTTGGGTGCTCTCCCCACAGGAGGTGGTGGGTAGAGCCGGGCCAACACGGAGCCAGGCCGGATGGGCAGTACAGCGGGGCCAGGGACCGGGGACTCCCAGGGCGGCTGAGCCGGCCCATGGCGGCAGGCGCGGGCGCCTTTGCGTGGGCCGCCTTCCCCGCCATGCCCACGCGTCGTGTGTACTGCAGCGCCGCACACCGTGACGGCCAGCTCTTCGTGCTGGGCGGTTGTGGAGGTGGTGGGCGAGCCCTGGGTGCTGCTGAGGTACTCGACCTCCCGGCCCAGCGCTGGACCGTGCTCCCACCGTTGCCCACACCGCGGGCCGGTGCTGCTGCTCTTGTCCTGGGCAAGCAGATCCTGGTGGTGGGCGGTGTGGATGTGGCACAGAGCCCCCTCGCCTCCGTCGAGGTCTACCACGTGGATGAGGGCAAGTGGGAGAAGAAAGCAGCGCTGGCTCAGCCATCCATGGGCATCTCAGCTGTGCAGAGAGGTGAGGCCCGGGGATTGCCAGGGCCAGGGATGCTCAGGAGGGATTTAAATCCTGCTGCTGCTTGGGATACAGCACAAGGGTTGAACTTGTCACTTAATGGCAGGGTCATGCTCCTGTCCCAGAAGTCCCATTGCAGCCCAAGACTGCGTGATGCAGAGTCCCTCCAGACACGGGAGCATTTCCTGGGTGGCTGGGAAACCTGCTACAGCTCAGCTCAGCGTGCTCTGCACCGAGCACGTTGTAATTCCTGCCCAAACTTTACTGAGCAGCCTCCGAGTCGTGGCACAGCCTGGCAGCCCGCAGGCTGGGGGCCGGTGGTGGTGGCACACATGGTGCCCATGTCTGCTCTTTGGATGGGGATGTGTGGCATGGCCCCAGGCTGCAGTGGGGTGGGCAGGGCAGAGGGGACAGCAGGGCGGCAGAGGGAGCAGGCAGGGGTGCCGGCCGCACCGGGAGCAGGAACAGGATTTGGCAGCATGGCTGTGTTGCCATGGTGTCTCCAGGGAGATGGTACTGCCGAGAATAATTACAGCCGATGGCCTTGTGCTCCACTCTGTGCCTGATGGATGGGGTGGAGAGGGGTTGAGGGTGTCCCGGTGGGGTCGGGGCATTGCTGGCCTCAGGCCTGGCTGTGTTCACCATCCCCCGGCCACCCCAGAATGGCAGCTGGCTGTGGGGCTCAGGAGCACCCATGCTGCCTGCCCTGGAGAGCATGGGGGTACCCCAGGCACACGGCACTGCCCATGGCTGTCCCCATGTCACCAACACCTCTTTTACAGATGGGGCCATCTATGCGCTGGGGGGAATGGGTGCGGACACCTCTCCCCAGGCGCTGGTCCGTGTCTATGAGCCGGCAAAGGACCACTGGCAGCCCCTGCCCTCCATGCCCACCCCTTGCTATGGGGCCTCCGCTTTTCTGCAGGGCAACAAGATCTTCGTCCTGGGTAGGTGCCACTGGGGCAAGCCAAGCATCCCCTCATGCCCCTGCCCTTTCCCTCCGCTGCCTCCCTGGGACAGGGAGTGACCTGGTGCACTCCATGGTGGCTATGTGCTGCCCTCCTGCACCGGCACTGCAGCCAGCGGGCCCCATCCCGCTTGCAGAGCCCACCGATGGTGCCGGCTCGGGGCACCGGCAGCCGCAGGGTCTGGTCTGTGTGCAGGGGGACGGCAGGGCAAGCTGCCCGTCACCGCCTTCGAGGCCTTTGACCTGGAGACAAGGAGCTGGACACGCTACCCCAGCATGCCCAGCCGCCGCGCCTTTGCCGCCTGTGCCATGGCTGATGGCATCGTCTTCAGCCTGGGGGGGCTGCAGCAGCCAGGACCTCACAACTTCTACTCCCGTCCTCACTTTGTCAACACCGTGGAGATGTTTGACCCCGCGCAGGGTGAGCTCCATGTCCCTGGGTGGGGTGGGAGCTTTCCTTGCGGGTACGGGATGCCTCCCTGGGTCTTGGTGAGGGGTGTCCATGCCTGAGGGACACAGTTCATCTAGGCTCTGAGCATCAGCCCCTTGGTGCAGGTTGCCCTATGTTCCTGGGGTGCCATTAGTCTGGGTGGCTCCTGGCCTTGGTGCGCAGAGATGCCTGCCCCATGGAGAGGATGCTGACCCCCTCTCATCCCCAGGTGTGTGGAGCAAGTCAAGCCGCACCATCCGCATGAGGGAGAAGAGAGCAGACTTTGTGGCTGGCTGCTTGGGAGGAAGAGTGGTGGCTGTGGGTGGCCTCGGTAATGCCAGGGGTAGGCACATGGCCACGTTCCCATCCTTTCTGGCACATCAGTGACCCGTGTGGTGGCGAGGAGGTCATCTGTGCAAAAACATGGGGCTATTGCAACACCCTCCATGACTGCGTGGCCTTAGCTCTGCCTGCTGCATCCCTCCTATGTCACTCATGTGTTGGGGGGACCCTACTGCCCTGCCCCACAGGCTGCCCCCCCCAACCGCTTGCCCATTTCACCGCCTGGCCAGGCATTCCCCAGCCCATGTGCAGCATGCTGGGCTCACACAGCCCACGCTGGCTCAACCCTGCCGTGCACAGTTGCAGCGCCGCATCCTTCTCCCGGGAGAGCTGGATAAAGGTTAGTACTGTCACTCAGCAGCAGGGATGCAGCGGGGAGGGCTGCCTGGGGAGCCCAGCACCAGCTACAGCACTCCTAGCCCTGCAGTGAGGGCTGCCGGACCCCGCTGAGCTCGCCTGGGGCCAGCCAGACCTCCTGCTGCAGAGGGGATGTGGAAGGTGAGTGGTGCTGGCCGGATCCCTGCAGCGGCTGGAGCTGCCCTCCCCTAACCCCGGGTGATGGCTGTGGAGTGCTGGCACAGGGGCAGAGCTCATGGTGTGGCACTGGTGCCAACAGCCCCCCCCCCTCTTCTGCCCCTGCTTCTGGGATCACAGTGCCCCACAGGCTTGGGGACCCCTGGCACATGAAAAGGGAATGGCAGAGCCTGGGGTGCACGGAGAGCTGGGTGGGGGCTGACACCATGCTGTCTCCCACAGGTAACCAGTCCTGCCCGCTGGACTCAGTGGAAGGGTTCAGCCTCTCACGGAAGAAGTGGGAGCCGCTGCCCCCCATGCCCACCGGCCGCTGCTCCTGCTCCAGCTGCCCAGCGCCTAGCCTGCTCTTCGTCATCGGTGGGGTCGCCCAGGGTCCCAGCGGCGCCGTCGAGGCTCTGTGCCTGCGTGAGGCACCCTGAGTGGGACCAGCCCCGGCCGAGCACCAAGTGCCTGAAGACGGGGACAGGGTGTGCACGTGCCCATGCGTGCGGGTGACCTGGCTCTGGGGTGACGCCAGGTGCCGGAGCAGCCGCTGTTGCTCGCCATGCTTCGGAAACCCCTCTTGGCTCCTGCACCACTGTGACAGTGGAGCCCAGGGTAAAATCCTGCCTGGCGGGAGGGCCGCAGCTGCTGGCACGGAGGGAGAGGCAGTGGCAGGACTGTTGTTGGCTGCGCTGCCCCGTTCCAGCCCCATCCGTGCCGCAGCGTGTCCGTGCCATATGTGTAGCAGTGAGTGCTGTGTCGTCATAGACCCAGTCGATGTCTCATGTAGCACAGAGGTGCCCTGTAGCTCAGTGCCTAGGAGGTGATGTAGCACCTCGAATAAATAAAACACGTGGAATTTTAACCTGCTGGAGTCGCGTTGTCCCTGGTTATCCTGCTCAGGGCAGGGATGTGCCACAGCCCGGGGGGAAAACCCCCTCCCAAGGGAGAGCCCGCTGGGCTCCTCCCAGGCAGGGCCTGGTGCTGTGTGGTAAGGACGGCTCTTGATCCTTTCCCCGCTGCCAGGTTGATGTGATGTAAGGATCTGTCTCTCCTTTTGGAGAGGCTGAACTGAGCAGCGGCTGCCCTCAGCCAAGGGGCTGCGGGGGGTGAAGGCAGCAGCAGGAGACGGCTTTGTCAGAGAGAGCTGGGGTTTGCGAGAGGGCAAGGAACAGGAAAGACTGCCAGGACGCTGAGAAATAAAATGAGATGCCTAATGATGCTGGGGCTCCTGGATCCCATCCAGCACTGCAGCCCTGTGTCAAAGGATGGAGCATGGCTGGTGCCTGGGAGAGCCGTATCCAGCTGTGTCCAGCTCTCCCAGGCAGGAACACCACATCTCCCACCTACCAGCACCAGGAAGAAAAGGTAAGCTTTGTGCTGGTGGTGTTTGTGGGTGATGTTCAGGGGTGCACAGGTGAGCGGGTGACACCCCCCACCCTTCCCCCAAAACTCCACGGTGCCGTGGGCTTGCCTGAGCCTCGTTGGTCTTTGCTCTGTGCAGAGTCACGCGCCCCAAAGCAGAGAGTGGCAGGCACAGGCACAGGCAAGGGATTCGATCTTTCACTGATACGACATTAGATCTCGCAGGTCCAGGTAAATATCAAGCACAGATGCCTGACCTTTTGGAGAAGACAGCCGGCATGATCTTCAGGTGAGTAGTGGGGCCGCAGGGATGGGAGGCTGAGTCTTGGCAGAGTGTGGCAGCATCCAGCACGTCACTGGGGCAGGCTCTGCCATCTGCCAGGGGCATCATGGCATGGGGAAAGTTGAAAATGATTCAAGAAGAGCATTCACAAGATGTTTTCAGTGTCACTGTCCCCACTGTCCTCCTGGCACGGTGACCGTGAGGTCCATCCCGACATGCCATGTGGCTGTTTACCTGCAGTTTGGGAGGAATATCCTGGGGTACCTGGGCTGGTGGTACCTCAGCTGATGCCATCCCTGCATCTGCCTCTGGAGTTTCCATAGAAACCACCACTGTGCCAGAGCCAGCATCAACAGGGAGCCCCGAATTAGTGATTGAGCCGTACCTCAGCAGCCAGGGGGATGTGTCAATAGCCGGAGAGGGTCAGCTGCACCAGGGGGGACTGGACAGAGGGACCCCTTCTTCTGCACAATATGGTTCCAGTCTACTCTGGATATTGCAGCAGCACCCCATTTTCCCAGCACTCCCCAACCTGGTGGGCTTTTCCTTCCCAGGGTCCTAGGACGTGACAGACTGGGGAAGTACCTCCCCCCAGCCTGCCAACCCTTTCCAGAACCCACCAAGGTACATCATAACTTCACTGTCACCAAAACTTTAGTCACAGGGGACACCAAATCACGGAGCTGCATTGGAAATATAGGCCTGATTAATAAGCTTTTTCCCCCAGGAGCATTACATGGATGGGATAAATCAGACGCTGAGTCACTGGCAAATTGACATACCTGTGTGCCAACTTCACGGCTTTCCCTGTTGCTGATGGGGTGCCCAGTGCTGCATTTATGCAATTCAAGGCAACACTGGCTGCAAGTGCCAGCAGATGCTGGAGGGGGAAGTCATGGCTTGGGAGCCCCTCAGTGTTGCAGCATTTCCAGCAGCATGGCCGGTGGTCCCTGCTCTGCAAGGGGTTTGCCCCTTTCTCAGCCGCACCTTGCCTCATGCACACAACTGCCCAGCACATTGACCCACTGCTGTGCTGTCTGGCTTGGCATTTCCACCCAAGGCAAACAAAAATCCATGATCCCTTTCTTAAAAGTGTGGATCTCTTATTCTTTTCTATTTCCACTGTTGGGCACAGGAGCAGGATCCCATGCAAATGAGGGGGTAGGAGAGCAGCCAGGAACATGGCCATTGACATCTTAGGGTAGATGGAATGATCTTCAGGCAAAGGGATGATGGCCCTGACTGCCCTTGAAGGCCAACTGAAGAGCTCCTGTGAGTTTCTAATAAAGAAAAAAACAAGTTGAGTGATATACCAAATATATTGCTGTCTATCTCCTGGCAGTTTCTGCTAATTTTTACTAAATGGAAGGCTTCAAGTATCTGGCCACACTCCCTAATGCTAGAAGTACAGTCTGTTACTTCAGATATAAGGAGAGCTACGAGCCAGCACCTGGCAGCATGGCTAATCTCCCCAGAGCGTGTTATGGATGGGGGAGACTGGAAGTGGAGGTAGCTGTCAGACCTATAATTAAAAAAATGTGTTTCCTTATAGAAATTTATTTCCGTTGTCAGGAGAGATGGAAATACAAAAATCTCATTTATCATATTCCACAAACTTGGTAGACACTCAAACCAGACAGCCCAAGCCAGACCAGAAATAGGAATAGCTCTGTACAATAACCTAAAATAACGTGCTGAGCCTTATCGACGGTGTGCAAAGCACCAGCAAATCCTTTCCTGAGGGCAGTGGAAGCGCTGTGAATGGGTACAGGGCTCTACAGTCTCTCTGAAGGGAGTTCAGGGTAAACTTTCCAATTACAAGAAATAAAATGATGAAAAATCACCATTTATGACGCAGGGCCGTATAGGACCTGAATGCACAGCCAAGCTTTTGACAGCAGCGCCATGCACCGGGCTGTATAACGGAGCTGTAGGCAGTTCAGGAGTGGAACAAGGCTTTTATTTACTCAATAAGCACAATAAACGTTAATGTTCCCATCAGTATGGCTCTCTGGAGGAAGATTTGCCTTCCAACCCACGGCTGTCTTGGACAGCCTGGCCATTATCCCATCCCTGAAGCAGGAACACGATCCAGACTGTGATTCCTTGCTCCGGTCCTAGAAAATCAACCCATTAGAGGCTCATTGTGCAGCAGAGAGTTAACAAGCCACTGTGATAAATTTAAGCTATTTATACCAGCCCTAGCACTGTAGTGACAAGCGAAAACAATGCAGCAAAGTAACTCCAAGAAGTTTTTTATGGGTGAAAAATCCAGAATTATATTTTTTTTTTAAAGTGAAAGTTTTATTTCTGTAGGATTTGATTAGGAAACCAGATATATACATCAAGAAAGCCATTGTTTTGACACGTCTGAGCTCCAGGCTGCCTTCAATACTAAATTCAAAAAAGCATAAAGGGGAATGTGAGTAGTTCCCCTAATCTAGCCATGAATTTATACCAACCTTCTTTCTACTGTGGTTTAGTGCTTACAGAGTATTTTCAGAACCAGCAACCAAATGTTTTAACCAGTATTGAAACTGTTTTGAATTAAAAGAGAAAAAAAAAATAGGCAAGTAAGAGTGCCTGTTTTCCATTCCTGAAGACAGAGGATACAGAAGTACAAGGAAAAAAATTCCAGTAAAACCATACTTGAGAATCTTTCTCCGGGGAGTGTTTAGATGATGAGTTATTTTTGTCATACTTCTAATGAAATTAAACCGTCACTGCATTTCTGCAAGAGGTATTTACATGAGAGACCACACAGCCTCTGGACATGAAATAAAAGGGTGCCATGGCTGCTGTGCTCCCAAGGGACCAGCCCTCAGCATGCCAGGCTCCAAGCCCCCGTGTGCGTGGGGGGCTGCTTCCAGGCAGAGGGGCTGGCTGGGTGCCTGCCGTGGGCAGCCCAGGGTTTCAGGGTGAGATCCAGGGACCCCCAGCCCCAAGGTGACCACTATGACCCCCAGCCCTGGGCCATGAGGCTCCTGTCTGGGCCATGAGGCTTCCGTGAGGCTCCATGGGACTGGTAGGCCCAGCAGGTGGCTGTACCCTGGGGCCTATGGGAAGGCCCAGCCCTGGGGTGGCCATGTTGGCTGGGCCTGCCCCTTGGCCTGCAGGGCCATGCCCCCTGCCAGGCTCTCCCCACAGTGAGGGGGCACAGGGGGACGCTCCCCCCTGAGTAGGGCTTATCCGTCTCTCTCCCTTTTCCCCATCCTTGCAGGGGAGTGTGGTGGCATGGCTGCCACAGGGTAGGAGAGGCCGTGAGTGCTGGGGCCATGGTGAGGGCCAGGAGCTCCCGGCGAGGGGGTCAGGTGTGAAAGAAAGCCATGAACGTTAACATCTGGAACATCAAGGAGATGTTGAACACGCCAACTGCCACTGGGTGAGCCTGGGCCGCAGGGTGGGGAGGGAGGATTGAGAGGAAATTGTCCATAAAATTAAACACTTGGGGTGTTTGATAGCGATGTGGTGAAACACGTCTAGAATTGATTTATGGTTAATTATGTTCTGGTTAATTACGGTCTGGTTAATGGTGGTTAATTAGCCAACTCTGTGATTCTGTTTGAGCCTGTATAGCTCCCAGCCTGCCAGGCACCACGATAGATCCGCCATTACTGGGAATTTAAACACCACCTTTGGCTGAGAGCTGTTCTCTGGTCTATTCCGGGTTTGTTCAGGCAAAGTCCTGTGGCCTATCTTATGCAACATGTCTAATTAGATAAGTTAAATATTCCCTGTTGCCTTGTGCAGAGGGTAGATAAAATGAATCGTGATTTGCAATATTGTTACACACGTTATGTAACTCTAAAATTATTCCATATCCCGCATTTATACGCATGGCTTATTTTGTTCCCAGCAGAAGTCAAAGAGCAGCTAGAACTCCTCCCATGTACAGTATGTAGTGAGACAAGAAGTATTACTTGGATGTAAGCACCTGGAGAGAAAACACATAAGACAGGCTGCTTTTTTTATAGCAGAGTATCGCCTTTTGCATCACATGGTGAAAAAAACA
This sequence comes from Porphyrio hochstetteri, assembly GCA_020800305.1. Taxonomy (NCBI): domain Eukaryota; kingdom Metazoa; phylum Chordata; class Aves; order Gruiformes; family Rallidae; genus Porphyrio; species Porphyrio hochstetteri. Next base: position 8,135,258 of record CM036916.1, on the reverse strand, counting down.
GAGCAAGATTTATCCCTTGTGTGAGTCTGTAGAAGCTAACTGATGAATTTGGTCCTCTGGGCCTCTGTTAGTTAAATAACCCACTTACATAACTAACTGTTGTTCAAATCCACAGTTTTAGTCATACTGTCTCTTTGGCCTGATGTTACCACAATGATGGATGAAAACATTATAGTAGTTTTCTTGTCCATTATAAAAATACTTGTCATATATATATGAATTAATTGAATTATGCACAGATGCAGGGGTGAAAGGGGAGCCAATTCAGGGGAAAACATGTTTATATCTGTCATGAGTTTGTCTTTATAAATATGCATTATAATATGCATAGACAATAATTCTATTGTCTTCTTGGTACCAGCAGATTTTATTGGTTTTTTTCAAAATTTTGTTTTCACTAAGTTGCTTTTAAGTAGTTTGAAAACCTGTGAGTTTCTTTCTGGTCAGAGGCTGAGGAGGGGAAATTTAGATAATGTATATGAAAAAGTTATAATATTATATATAATAGCAGATGATTCTATTTTTATATTAAATATAATATATTTTAAAATCTATAACACATTCTGTGGAATTGTGCAATAGGTAAGGACATGAAAGGAAAAAGTACAAATGGCTGTTTGGAAAGGCATCACTCGAATTCCTTCCTCCTCCATAGTGTCCTGTCAGCTACAAAGTCTTCCCTTTTAACTGGTGTATTAATGCAGCAAGAGACTACGGGCAAGATTTTAACACCCACTCCCCAGCATTCCAGTTGGTTTTTTGGTTGGGTTTTTTTCTGGGAGTTCAAAAGGGTTGAATTGGGCATAAAACATTACTGAAAATCCATCTGGGATTTTGGAGGACTTAATAACGCGAAGAAGGTTCTCAGGAGGAGAGTTAACTTTTTTCTGAAAGAAGAAGAAAGTTACTTACAGGAGTGCATGTGTGTGTGAGTGCATTTGAAACAGGGGGAAGGGTATTGATTACTTTTTCCTGTCTCACTTGTGTTGCTAGAACCCTTTCCCACCACAGCAGGGTATGCTATATAATCCCCTGAATACTGTCTTTCAAGGAGCTTTAAAAATGAAACATAAAATCAGCGTATAATCTAGGCAGGGTATGAATCACACTGTGAGTATTTGCAAGTTTGAGCCCGGGTGTTACTTCTGAGAGCAGCTGCCAGCAGGTCCCAGGAAACACAGAGCTCCAGTGACACGATGCCCTCACGGCAGCACTCCTGCCCAAGCCCAGGATTGCTCTGGGATTTATTCATTACCTATCTTTCAAACACACACGTGCTTCTTTGTAACCCCCAGCAGCCAGAGAAATAGGGTGGGGGAACCAAAATCTCTGTTTTTGCTGTTCTTGTGTATGAATATTGGTGTAATAGAGATCCTAGAAACGAAGGAGAAGGCAGATTATCTAGTTGGACACCAGTATCAGGGTGTCAGTTATTTAAGAAGGTGGGAGGGGGTCACGTGGCTAGAATGACAGCTATATGGAGGAGAAAACTTAGACCCAATTTAAGTCTGTTGACAAATGACACAATTTTTGTGGATTGAAGTGCCAGACTTAATTAGGGAAAGTGCCTGCGTTAGAGCAGCGCTGCCGCCTGCCCAGCCAGAAGGGCAGGAGAGGAAAGAGCCCAGAGAGTGTAAGAATAGCAGCCATAAGAGCAGGGATGCTTCAATCAGCCTCTTATCGACTGGGGAAGTGTCACTGGGGCGTGATGCTGAAAATCCGTTTTCAGACAGCAGAAACACCTGCCTCAGCCAGGGATCTCCTCAGGGAAGAGACGCATCTCACCTCAGAACCGAGCTGAGCACCAGACCCACGGTCAGAGTATTGTTACTCTTGTAGTGCTACGCTCAGAGTGACAGCAGAGAACCCGAGTCAACATTGCTCAACAGAAGCCAAAAAACCCTCCCCTGTTTCATGTCAAAAAAGACAGTGATGTAGTGATGAGGAAGCTCATTAAAAATAAATTAAACTGGACGGCCAGGAAGGGTTAAATGCTTGCCTGAGGCACAGAGATTATTTAGACCCCATGTTGAAGCTCAGAACAAATGCATACCAGCTATCAGAACAGACAGGGGGAGGACCAGTAATAGACTGACATGGCAAAAATGAGTACTGGAAAAGAGAAGGTGTCGTTCCAGAAATGAAGTGCAATAAAAATAGAGAGGTAGAAACCAATATATTATGTTTTTAAATTGAAGTTACCAGAAATTTCTTGTTTCATGAGAAAAGCAGCAACTTGCTAAAGGCATAAAAGCTACAAATATACCTACTCCCAAAGACAGCAGAAGCAGAAAGCCTGACAGTATATATATTATGAAAATATTAAAGCAGCATTCAAAAGGGATGCTGAAAGTTAAGGTCTGCTCGGGCCACCCCTCTCTATGGTTTATTTCTGCTGTTGAGAAAAAACTTCCAGATTTAACAACCTCATTCAATCCATTATCCCATGAAATTCCATCCCACAAAGCAGGGCCACATATTTTGAGGTTGCCTGAAGGTCCCAGAATAGGCAGAAAATTAAGGAGACAGGAAAAAGACCAAGAGAGCACCCGTAAAAATCCAGAGCCTTGGAGGAATGAGGAACTGGGGCTGTGTGAAGGCTGGAAGATGGCTTCAGACTGGGGGGGTGGAGGCAAGCCCCCCTCTCTCCAGATGTCAAATTCTTAATATGGTCAGGGATATGTTTTTGTGTAAGCAAACAGGGCTGCTCCATGGAAATCCCAATCTCCTCCTAAGGAAAAGACCCTGCAAGCCCCTGTGACCAGCTCAGCACAAAGGGCTAACACGGTTTCCAAGGTGAGGAGTGTCTGGGCTGTATTGAATCGCAGCTGAATGAATAATGGAGTGGCTCATAGAAAGTTAAAATGACCTTGAGGAATTAAAACAAGACCAGCAGGACTTTGAGGCACCAATCTGGTAACTGGAGGCAGCGCTGAAGCTGAATAACCAAGAAGGATTTTTTTATGGTTAATGCATTACAGCCAGTGCCAAAATCTGTTTGTAGAAATTCCTTTTAGGATATGGTGGAAATGATTTGCAGCAAGCGGGTCATGCTGTTCCCAAAAGCAGGAAAAGAATTTTATGCTGTGGCCATTGCCAGTGAAGAGTTGGGAAATGGTTGGAAGCTGCAGGAGCAGCTAAAACTCCTCCATTTAAACTCCTTCTGGCCCCTGGATGTTGAAATTCCCCTGCACCCAAAGCCAACGCTGATCCTTGCTCTTCTGCTGAACACATTGGCAGGAAGCAAATTGTGACGATGAAAGCAGCATAGCAGAGCTGGAGACAGTTCCTATAGATACAGAGTAAAGCCAGGAGGAAAAGCAGGTGAACAGCAGCTCCCAGGATTTCAACTGGATTTGTTGTGATGCAGCCCTGGTCACTAAATGAGGAGCAGAAAGGGCTGGGAGATTTTCTGGAGGGAAACTGGGGTTAGAGGAACTTTATGGCACTGATCCCAGTCAAGGTTACTAGCAGGGGAAAGAGATCTCTTCTCCTGGAAAGAGGCTTTACCACGCTTTGAAGAAATGTGTCAGGAAGGTGTAAGTGAGCTTCACCCACAGTGCTTGGGAAGAAGAGGGATGTTGGCACTGGTTCAGCCGGCATCACAGAACCAAATAGAATCACTTACAGCAGCACCACGGATAAATGTTATTTTGCAAATTATAGAAGACTCAGTTTGCTTTTCCTGCTGCCCCTTAAACCTTGGGCTTGGCACGTAAGGAGGGATCCAAACAACAGAGTAAAAATTACCAAGCTTAAAGAAGACTGATTTAGGCCTATGACAATTTATACTTATGAACTTTTAGCTCGTTGATGCCCCTTGAAACATCCAGGCAACACAAGAAGAGGAGAGTGTTTATCACATGCCATGTGTGTGTCTCGGTGTGTTGTGCCTGGCAGCTGTTTGGGGGCAAGGCAGAGCCTTTCATTCAAAGGTGAACGTTTGCATATGGTTGTGCTGAAATATTTGGAAGTGGAAATTGAAACTTAGAAAAATGAAAGAGACTCCCACAAGATCTAACCTCTCTTGTGGAGGGGGAATTCCCACTGCCAGCGGGGAAACTGAGACCGTGAAGAACCAGCTGACTCTCCAGATATGCAGAGGGCTGCAGATTTTTTAGATCACTCTCGTATTACAGAAAGCACTGGAGGTGCCAATACTGCAATACCTTGTGTGAAGTTAGGTGGGGAAAGAAAACGTTCCATCGCTCAGCAGAGGGTGATTTAGTGTTTTTTGGCACTGACAAGAACTTACAATGGCACTCATCTTGCACATCTAAAGCTGGTTTTGCTCTGGACACCTGTGCTAGTGCAAATGCCATAGGAACACCATGGGCACAAATGCACGAATGACTCAGGGAAGAGCTCATGCTAGCAGAAAGCTAAAAGTATTCCTGAGATAAACTATTGCATCACCTAGGAGGGACTTCTAACTCGGATTAAATATCTAGGGTGTTTCCTTGCTCTTTACAAGGAAGGGTTTATATTTAGGATGGAGCATGTATCCCTGCAGGAATGGTCAGGTGGTTAGAAGAGCTGGGGGCTGCTTGATCATGGATGTGATCTGATCATGGTTGTCTGATCTTGCCATCATGGATAGGCCTGGGACAAGTGTGGCCAGGCTGTTGTCTTGCCCAGATGCTCTTGTTAGTAAATTAATTGCCAGCAGTGTTAAGCATAGGAGAACTAAATGTGTTACCCTGGGGAGTGAGTGTATTCAAGAGACAACTGTTTCATCTCCCCTCTAATTGACAGGAGTGCCATCATTCCTAAAGCAGCCACTGAGAGACAGTGGACTTAAGACAGAAAAGTTAGGCTCCAGAGCAGCCTGTGGCTGTAGTCAGTACAGAGAGAGCCTGGGAAGTCATTCGGTTTGTCAGGTCCTCTCAGCTCAATACTCCTTGAAATACCAGTCACAAAGCTCTTTGTCACAGAAATCTTGTATCTTGGGCATTAACTAACATGAAGGCACTGAGAAAATGAGCTGATTATAGGATGTGATATTCACCAGTTGTATGGGACACTTTCAAAGGGGGTTTGACAGGACAGTAAAACTAAAAGGGAGGTTGTTTTTTCAGCTAGAAGACAAGGAAAATTTAGAAAACTGGTGCAGGAGATGGGATACTCCCATTGCAAGCAGGGGTCCTGCCCCTCTGGGATCACAGCAGGCTGTGTGAGTGCGTCTCTTCCTGACGTGCTGGCTGGAGATGAAGAATTTTATTTTATTTTATTTTTAATAACAAAGCTTATCTAATGCTAGTGAAAGTTGTATTCAGATTTCTTTCTTAGTAGATTTGGGGTCTGCAGACAGACCAAGGGAGAAGGTTTGAATTCAGACAGACTAATCAGGCTTTTTGAGAATCCAGAAACCCATACCTCATCTATTTTTGCCTGTGGCTCAGTGTAGTCAGTGAGCTCAAAGCCCAAAGTATTAATATGATATTGTCACCAACACCACTGTATAATGAAAAGGGAGACTGAGTAGTTCAAGTACTTCTACTAAATCCCTTCCCTGTTGTGTGTGTGATGTTTGGGCTCCTTCCAAAACTGGGGATTAACCAAACACATCACTGCTAATAAATGTTGGGGTGATCATCTCTTGTTATATGCATTAATTAGTCTCCTGTTCCTTCTCCTTTACTTATATGTTTTGATATGGGAGGAAAATTTTGCATGAAAAGCTCTTTCGTTAATTCTGGTCTGTAATTCCCCGTTCCAAGGGCAGCAACACATCTCTCCATTTGGCAGCTTAAAAACCAGCAAGAACCAAGAGAAGAAATTTGGCCCAGCTTTTCTTACATTTGGACAAGCCTAAGCACTTCATCAGACCTTGTGGATGTACAGCATTAGAATAGGGATAATCTGAAAAATTAAAAGAAGTCTGCATCGTTGTCAGCAAGTCATTGAAGCCAGTCTCTGACAGAGGGAGATACCCTGGGCTGAGGGGAGCTGGTACCACACCACAATCCTAGTCTGTAAAGCAGTAGAAGCCGTGTCTCTGAGGAGTAGAAATAGAGCAACAAAGCACAAAGTCAAGGCTGGCTGGAAGAGGTTTATTTGGGCAACACTCAGGAGAAACAAGAACTTCTGAGTAGCCTGTTATTTGTTTGAAATATTTCTAGCAATTCAGATCAATTTGTCCAGCCATATGCTACCTATTTATTTGTTGTTCCAGGGTGTCAGACTTAAGGCATCTGGAGAATAAATGCCCAAGAAATGTCAACTATCACTCAGAAAGGTTTACTCTGTTGGAACTGCTTTCAAATAAGCCAGGCAGCATCTGATTTATAACAGAAATTATTAATCAGAGCAGTGAAAAAGGAGAGACCCAGCACTTACTCAGGGCAAACCCCAAGGTGTCCCTGAAACTAGGACTGACCGACCATGTGGGTAGGATGCACTGAGTTAGGTGGCTAGTCCTAATTTTGGTCTGTCAGCAGGACATGCTGGAGAAACACCTGCACCCTTGCAAGGTGAACACAGAGCTACTGCTCTGCGTTTATACAGCTGCAGCAGTTTAAGGTAAGTCAGTTGGCTTTGTGTAGCAAAAGCACATGCTGTTAGACATTATGCACTTATAGGAATGGTATCCTTGAAGTGGAGGGTGAAAATGAAGTTGTTGGGGTGGGCCTTGCTTTGAACAGTTCCAGCCTGTTGTGTAAGGAATTCTGTTTGGCTGTTTGATTGCTCCAGACCCACTCACAACCCTCTCTGCCCCATTTCAGGCCTAACAAGTTTTCCACCCGGAGCAGCGCTCACAGTGACTACTCGAGTTTGAGCGATTCTCAGCTACTCTTCGGCTCCCAGTTCTACCCAGAGAACGTGCCGTCGGCAGCGACACCGCTGGAGTTGGGCACACAGCTGGGACAGCACAACTCCCAGGACGTGAGTCTCGCGCTCGGTCAGCCCTCCGCAGGCACACTGCCACCCTTCAGAGAGTGCTGAAATCAGGTGGAAACATTTGCAAGTGTTGGTAACTGCTGAAATGGAGTTATCAGCTTGATACATACACATATGGGCTGTGACTAGGCAAAAGAGCAGCCTGCTTGGCTGAAAACCTAATATTTATAACCATTGTTATTGGGATAGGGATTGTGTTCTTTAATTGCATTGCTTAACTATGAAAATAATGCAAAATTATTCTCAAGCTAGTATCTTTAGGCCACCTAGCTAAAGTAAAATATTCCATCTATTCCTTCTTTGAAAAACACCATGCTGCTTTCCCTTCATTACCTTTCTGCAGGAATGACAGGGGTAGTCAGTATTTACTTCCGTTGGCTGGACATTACCTTGCTGTGTTGGTGCTATGGCAGATGCTTGAGTGGTTTTGGATTAAGAGCTTCTATGCTCAAAACCTTTCCCCTACAGCACATGGTTTCTGATGTTACCTCACTGAAATAGTTCCTGCACCACTAACAAACAGCACCAGATCTGAATAAAAGCACCTGAGAGCAAAGATGAGGAAAGTGGTGGCAGCTCAGTGGCCCTAAGGCCGTGTTTCAGTTCCAGATCCTATCTGCTGTCCTCATATTTTGCTGGAGATCTTGTCCATTAACTCCAGTAACTTTTCATCAGACATAAAAAAAAAAAAAGAAGAAGTTAATTCTTCATGATGAAAGAAGACAATTTCATGGAGTTTGTAGTTTCTTATATTTTAAGGAAGAGGCCTTTCCATTTTGGTCACATAGTGTCTGGGAAGTTTGAATGAAGAAGGTCTTTACAGCTTTCATATTAAGTTTCTTATTCCAAAATGTCTATTGAAGCATGTGAAAAACTGATTTACAGTCTGGTGATGTTGCTAATTGGCAACAACATTATGTCATCCACCAGGAACTTCAATAGGATTTTCTTTAGATCGGTGTACAGGGAGCTCCCACTGGCATCTTTACCTATCCACAATTCCAAGAACACTGGAGTTAGTTTACAGTCTCTATGCTTGAGCATACAGGAAAAAAATCTGTGCATCTGATGACCACAGCCAATTGAAAATGCTCAAGATGAGAGAAAAGCCTGAGTCTGGAGGAATTTGGGCTGGATCTCAGTTCCACAGGGAGTCGATCTATCTAGGCACACTAATTGAGCCATAGTCTCATGAAATTCTTTATGACCTCATCTAATATAATCTGTCACGTCCAATCACTGGATTCTCTGTCTGAAAAGAGCTTGGCACACAAATGTTTTTTGCTGGTTAATGTTCTGAATATTTTTATACTTCAACATTTTTCTTTCTTCTGTGCAACAGAGCGAGCCCAGCATTTTTACCAAATACCAGACAAAGCCACAGTTATTTGATGAAGAAGCAAAAGAAAGAGGTTTACTTAATTTTGGTGCAGGAAGAGTGAAAAGCATCTTTGAAAATTTTGAAGTGAATAAGAACAAAATAAAGGACAAATATGATCGGTATGTAGACATCTATTGGAAGTCTTTTCTGTGCTGGTGGTTATCAGTCCCTGCAGCTCCTTCTTCAAAATCACACATGATGTATTTATCCAAGAGAAGTATATTTTCAGGTTTTATATAATCCCTGATTGGAAAAAGTCACAGGATAAGAGAATAGGGTTTATTTGCAGTGTGATTTATGTAACACAGCCATAAGCCACAAGGAACAACAAAACTTTAATCTGAATTTATCTTTATCTAATCAGCAGGGTTTTTCTGTGTAGATTCTCTGCAAAAGCTCATGTTTCTCAGAATACTGCAGGCTGATCAAAGGGACCCCAAGGATAGCCTTTACATTTAGGACAGATGAGGAGACTCATACATGAGTGCAGTGGAAGATGCAATGATTGTACCTTTATCAATCTGCATGTAGCTCTAGAATTTTACTTGTATACAAGATTTCTATATATTGTGGGTTTGGTAACAGACAAGTGTGATTTCACTTGTAATTTGCATCTGCTCTTTGCCAGATGTTAAGAAATAAACATTGGTGTAGGTCCTAAAGGACTCTGAGGAACAAGCTAACAGTTTCAAGCTCAAAAATGAAAGATGGCAAACTCCCCAGTGCACCTAATAAATAATTCCTAGGTCTGTACAGTTTGTAATGTAACATCCAAAGTGAAACACGCTTTTGTTAAAAGCTTTTGATCAAATCAGGCTGTGTATCTCTTTCCCTTCAGCAATGGGCACTATGCTTCTGCCAGTGCAGAACGTGAGTCTCTAGTGCCTGTTAGAGAAGAGGAGGATTTTTGTCAGGGAATTATGAAAAATTAACAAATAATTTGAAATGTTAGGCAGAGGTCTTAATTATTCTGTATTCCTTCTTTAAATGAATTCTGCTCCTTCCTACACTCCAGACTCACTCCCAGCTTAGAAATCTGTTTATAGAAATAGCTTTATCATCCTTACAAAGATAAACGTGGAGTTTATCAATTCGTATCCCACGCGAGTTTGACTAAAAAAAGTACTGTCTTCCTTTCCATAAGGCTAGAAAGATGGCTGAAACCCTGCCTAATGCTCATAACTAGCCTCTACCTGACCTCCACCTTTTTGGTTGTTGTGATTTGGATTACAAAATGATTGATTTTAAATGACCCAAATCTTCAGAGAGGAAATAGGTTATCACTTCGCTTAGCAACCGTCCTTGCATTCTGGTTTGATAGGGTAATCGTGAACAGAGCCTGGTTCCTGATAGGCTCGCTCAACTTAAAAGGATGGATAACAGAAACCACAGGCATAATCTCAGGAGAAAAGGATTTGCAGTGTTTGTTCTTCCTGGCTCAGGCTTTGTTGTTGCTGAAGCTTTTCCCATATTTTCCCCACAGTTATTTAAGTTCACATACAACACCCACGTACCCCAGCAACTGGCACGTCACCTCCGCCGAGGCTGGGTCCTTCTGGAGCAGATAGTGTGGTGGTAGCACTCCAGCAGCTAATGGGCAGGTGCAGAAATGCCAATTAAAACTTTTGAGAGAGGCACAGATGCTGGGCCAAAACCAGGAGAGTTTTAAAAGAAAACAATAATTTAATGTATATGATATACAGGTGCATGTGTTATATATTTTTGTTGCTCTACACAGCAGAATCCATGCTTTCCTAAAACAAGTGAGGTGACTTCAAAGGGTTATGCCCCCTGAAGTAAGCACCTTTCTGTGCTTACATTCCACACTACCCTATGCCCTGCAGTGTTCCATGTCTCATGTTTACTGTGATCTCTTCTGTTTCTGCCTGTTTCAGTGACTTACATGTCTGGTTTATACTTGTTTTTGTTTTGGTTTTCCTTCCAGTGAGGTTTTAAGCACCTATATTTCCAGTATCAAAGACAAGCTCCAAGGGGTAAGTTAATCCGAATTCAGAGTGGAGAATAATGAAGAGTTAGAAATGCTGCACAGCATTCACCTTCTCTCACTTACTGTGTTGATGTCTGAATTAAGACACTGTTTGTCTTGAGCACTCAAATGCCCTCAACAAAGATTGGAGGGGTTTTTTGCATACCATTGTCTTTGTGACCTGTCCTTGGGGCCAAGGGCTTTAGGGCCTTGCATAAGGCTCAGTAGTCAAATTTCTCTGGGTCTCGTGAGTGAGAACAGGCTGTAATGTCTCTCTGCAAATATCAACTCTGTTTTCATTCTGCCTGCAGAAAGTAGTTCATTCTCAGGGGTAAGTCAATGTGGTCTTACTGTCTGAAGGTGAAGGCCTCTCCCCCAACACTTTCCTAGTTTGATTAAAGTTATTACTAATGCTTTTTTTTTTAACACATTAGTAACTCTTTAAAAATGTGTTAACGTTTTTGCAATGTTTCCTAAATCTTTTGAGCCATTTCAGACCTCCTTTGGGGTTCCAGCCAACCGCTGGGCAAATTGGTTCAAGCGACAGATAAAACCCCATTTTCAGGCTGTTCTGTTACACGACTTGCAGTTCTGTGGCATTTGGGGCCATGGTTTTGCAAGCAAAGGAAGGGCAATGCACTAATTTTCTCATTTACCTTTGTTTTTTTGCAGCTTCAAGCATGCTTGGACAAGTTTGGAGAAATTATCGATACAAGAAACCAAGCCATTCTGGTTCACCTGGAGACCATTTCCAAGACACGTAAGTCCTTTCTGAACTGCTGTTAACAGCAGAGGGCACAGTCAAACTGCTGAATGCCAGCGTGTTGTCTCCAAGCTGGGGTGAACCAGCCAAGCCTCCCACAGCTGCTCCTCTTAAGGGAGAAAAGAAAATGAGAGTTACCCATGGTGGGGACTTGGCTGGTTTTGCATTCTCACTTTGTTATATCCTCCTTTGCTCTCTTGTACTGTGTCAGAGAGCTTTGGTGTGGCATGGTTAGACACCATGCATGTGTGGATAAGTGTACCTCTATGGTTTTGTGTTTTGCCTGGAGTGAGAACATTTTTAGGCTATATATGCACTAATGGAATACACAGTAAAAATAACTTAGATATTTATATCCTGCATATCCAGTTTCAGTTTTTAGGGCTTTCTCAGATTTGCATCTCCTAGTATGAAGTCTTCTGTCTCTCCTCTGTGCTTGGAGTGATTGTATTTTAGATAGGAGCAAAGGTAGAACAGCTCATTCCTTAAGGAAGCAGCACACAGTGAAGTGCACCGTTGTCATGATAAAATAGTGACCTCCCAAAAAGGCCAGTAATGTAAAATGCTTTTGAACAGCTCCATCTCTGAAGCGGATAGTCACAGCAGCCTTTACTGAGGGAAAGTGCTTCAGAGAAGTTGTTTCTAATTTGGTGTAGATCTGAGCCTTTGAGAATGTGGTAATTTTTAAAGCTGGCATTATTTTTTATCAACACCCTGTCAGGACTCTGCTCTGTCCTTGCCCTGCTCCATGCCAGAAGAAGAGGCCAGATCCAATACATACAAGAAATGTGAAGTGCCTTATACCTTAGTTCAAGGTAACAGCCCTTCACAAAAGCACTGTAATATTTACTGTGTGATAAAATGAGGTTTCCACAAAGCACAGCATTGACAGCATTGACCCTTTGAGTCAACACACCCCTCTCAGACAAGGAGAGTGGTATCTGGCAGATTCTGCTCAAGGCTGTGATAGCCTGTACATTTGAAATACCAGCCTTGTTAAACTAAGAACACTCCCTTGCTGTGCTTGGCAAGTGCTTTTGGTGGGCCCTCAACATAAGCAAGAATCTGTCTGCTTTGGCCAGTACAACAAGCTTCCTATTACACCTCTGCCCATCTCCTAATTACTTCAGTGCCTCAACTTGTCCACTTTGCAGCAGAACTTTGTCTGATTTCATATACCTCAAGCACAGAAATCGTTTTCATGGCACTGAAAATCAAATCTATTGTTCATGATTCCCCCTCTTCATTCCATACCATTTGCTCAGCTGTCCTGTTTCTTCTCCATACCCTTTTTAAATAAATGTGCCTTGAATTAAATGAGAAACCTCCCAGAGGTGCCTGCTGCTAGATTTTCAAAGCAATTGAAAAGAAAAATTGGCACTTTCTGTAATGTATCATGCTGCAGAATGTTGAATATATAATGAAAATCATTGCACACTCCACAATGTTGTTCTTTTTATATTTCTGGGAGGTTCATCTATCACTGGTTAATTGCTGATAAACACTGCCATTTGACTGGTATCATAGTGATGGATAATTAAGTTCCCACTAAATAAATACCTGTACTAGTGCCTTGAAAAGATCCCAACTGAGGCAATTTCCTTGAAAAACTGGTTTGAAATTCCTAAACTCAGGGGACAAAGGGCTAAATTCCGAGCTGATAAAGTATTGAATGCCAGTGGCTGACGACATAGGACCTTGGGATGTGGGTGACATGGTAGAGATGTGTGAAGTCATTGGCAGTGGAGGATTTCACATGTGGGAGAGGAATGCAGGAGGCAAAGAGGCTGTCTTCAAAGAGAGTAGTGCAGCAGGACATGCAAACAGCTCTGAAAAGCAAAGGAAGGTGGAACTTGAAATGGAGTCTGTCTTCATTAAAAGCTTATAAGGCATATCACAGGCCTCATTTACAGCAGCGGGTGGCAAGCACATTTGGCAGGGTCTGCGTAGCCACCGGGCGAGAATAAAACAGAAAATATTTTTCAAAACATATTTCCAAACCATTCCCAAATGCTGTTGGGCTGGCATGCTCTGTGGAGTATGATTTTAAAAAATGTTCTCTTCTGAGGGCTGCCCATATGTGCTTGCACAGAGTGGATGGAGCTGTGTCTGGCACTGGAGGTGAGAGAACATTTGCCTGAGCAGCTTCCACAGAGGCACAGCTGTTCTGCTCCTTGCCCATATCTTGGGATGCTGAGCAGAGATGGGAAGAGGCAGGCAGATCCTATGTCCTGCATTCTTACACCTTATATAGAGGTTCTCTCTTGTCTGATCATCATTTGCTCTTCCCATCAGGTTTCAGCTCCTGTAACTTGTTTCTTCTTATCTTTTTCTCATTTTCATCTCTATACCCACACCTCCATCAAAACGTTCTACTTTTTTTTTAATACAAATCCTGATTTTCACAGCTCAGCCTTCTCTGAACTGCTTGGCTTTGCTGCTATCTGGTAGTTCCAGCTGTGACAACTCACAACAGCCGTATCCTCCGCACCACCTTGCCTTCGTTGCAGACGAGGAGCATATTCCCAGCCAGCAAACCACAGGCGATCCTCTGACGGTCCTGCCAGCAAGGGTGACAAAATAATGTGTAGTATGTCCCTTACAGAGGTAGAAGTTGATGCAACTCTCTGACAAAATCTGGTGCCTGGTGGGCAGTTTTCAAACATGACTTGCTTTGAGACTCCTGAGGGCTGCTCATTGCTGGCAAGGGTTCTTGGGGAACTCACTGTGTTTGTAACGGTGGGATTCAAGCTTGTTTGCTGTGAACAGTATGGTCCAGACTGTGAGACCCTGTCTGTCCCCTTTACATTCTGCATTTGTAGGGACTGAAAAGTCAAAAGATTTAAAATGGATAAAGGAAATGTGCTGCTCCATGCAGCTGCTCATGAGCCGTGGGGTAACTAGGAAGTTGTTGAGGTGAGGGGCTTTACCAGGCTCCAGAACACCTCAGCATGGCTCCAGAACACCTCAGCATGAGAGGATGTGTGGTTGTTGTGGTGAATACTAAAACCCCCTCACTGTCACACTTCAGGGTTTCAGGCACTATCTGACGTAGCGCAGGCTGAGATCAGGGACAGCTCATCCCACAATCCACCCCCCACAAATGTCTTCTGCCAACTGCCTGCTCAGTGTATGTCTGATGTCCTGAATGTCTCACCGGGTCGCACAGCTCAGTTACTGCCCAGGGAGAAATCTCAGCACTCTGCTGAGCTCCACAGTTCTTCCCTGCTTGTGCCTCGCCAGCTTTTATCTCCCCTACCAAACCCAGGCGTGGGGGAGCCAGCCTTCCTCTGAAGCGTTATTTAAAGCCTCTGCTCTGTCAGTGCCAGTCTCAGGACAGGCTGTGTACACAGTGACAGGTTGGCATCAGAAGCAGTCACTGATTAATATTCCTGCACTGGGAGGCTGCCGCTCCCTCCCTTGGCTGCTCAGACTGCAGTTTGCAGCTGTGGCTGCACCCAAATGCGAGCTGATTTGTGGGGAACCCTCTGCAGCATTGGGTGGCAGAGCAGCCCACTCGGCAGGCCCACCTAGCACCTACCCTGAGGCCTTACAGCCTTTCATCTCATGCCAGGTTTCACATTCCATATGTTATTACTATAAATAAGTAGCATCCAGAGACAACGGCACAGCAAATCAAAACACAGTGGTGTTCCAGGGGGTAAAAACTGGTTTGTTCAGAGTAAGATACGTTAAGACAGGCACAGGTCTGTGCATAAGCCATCCATTAGCCAAGTAAAGATTTCCCCTCTGTGATCAGGTTATTCAGTAACTATCTGCTCTGGGGTTTATTTGAAGAAAACTTTCTCTGAAGCAGCCGGTCTTCATCATTTTCGAAGACAAGAGACTCCACTAACAGTGTCCTTGGTCTGATCATGTTTGGCCACCTCGATGCCTTTTTTGGTTTTAACTCTAGATTAACTCCCATTTTTATTTAATAGTGTTTGACAAGTCTGAACACTCCTCTGGCATGGAAGCCAGAGAGGGAAGGCGAACACCCCTCCCCTGTACCCAGGGTTGTTTTTTTCTGCAGAATACTCCCACACCTACAAACGGAACGTGTTCAAAAGGCTGGCTGTTGGTTGCCTGCCTGCAGCATGCTGTGCTGAGTCAAACGTATGTGCAGATCACAAGCCCAGTGGATGCAGTGCTATTTTTAGGCTGAGGATACCATGTTGTAAAAGAACAGACAGGCTAGGGGAATCAGAAAGTTTTAAAAATAATTCCCAACTAAAATTAAGCATGTGGGGAAGAGCTGCAAGGTGAGGTAAGCTTCCTGATGCTGGCTTTCCTCTATCCTCACTATGTGGAGATGGAAAGTGAGGAAGTGATGTGAAACCTGCTTTTGGATTGCAGGTAGTCCTTAGATCTAACGAGGGAGATGTAGAGTCCCAAAGGCCTGCTCCCTCAAACACTCACTCCACCGTTACAAGAACACCCTGCAAGCCATGGCTTTCCCCCCGTGGTTTGTAAAGATGTCTAAATCTGTCAGAGCAAAAGTCTGAAAGCTTAAAAACAGCAGTGAGAAAGCGAGGACAACCAAATTGCCTGCAACAGCAGAGAGCCTGTTAGTTGAAATATGTGCAGATAATCCTCAGAAATCAGCCACGCTCCTACGCAGAGCAAGGCAAAGGCTGGGCATCCTGAAGAAACAGAGAAATGCCCCCAAGTCAAGGTCTGGGAGAAAGATGGACAGCTGAGGCAGTGTCAGGGTTCCTTCTTGCAGACAGCAGCGTGTGTTGTGCCCAAGCATTGCTCCTCTGGAGGAAATCAGACAATGACAAAAATGCAGCCTGCCAGAGGGGTTCCCTGCTGGGAGCCAGCTCTTGGCAAGCACCCCATCCCTCAAGCATCACCTGAGCAGCACCTCCAGTCCTGTGCCACCAGACACCTCTGGTTTGCGTGGCTGAATAAGCCAAACGCTTTCAATCTCCTTTCATAAGAGGAGATTATCATCTAAGCACTTAATTATCTTGTAGCTTTTCTCTGCACGCGTCCCAGTTCAATCTCATTTTTCCCTTGGATGTAGATGGCTAGGACTGTGCACGGGCTTCCAGCCCCCCCAAGGGGCTCAGCAGTTCCTGTCAGTCAGAGCCCCCACACACCGCCACACGCCACGCTGCCATCTCACCTGTAGCCCCTGGTGCTGACATTTGTGTCTTTGTGTCACCTGCTAATTACTGAAATGCCTGCTGGCTTTTGCACCCCGTGACTATGGCAGATTGTGAGCTGGTCTTGGGGAGGAGCACCCTCGGGAGCTGCCTTGTCCCCTCATGCCACCCCTCTGATGTTTTTTCCTTTAATTGAGACTCATCCACCTACTTGTTCTCAGCTTTTTTCATACTGGATGACAACTTCCACTGATTTGCTTTGTTTGAATCTACAGAAAGGGCACTGCCTTGCCTTTTAACGTCATCTACCTTCTCCTAGCCTATTACATTAGTCAGGCACAATCCGCCTTTTATAAAATCCTGTTCCATTTTATTCCATTTCCCTCCATGTCTTTGAGTACTCTTTCCTTTAAGGTCTATTTTAAACCTTGCACGATATGAGAACAAACTAGTAAGCCCATAATGGCTCAGATCTTTTTCCTTTCTTCCGTCCCCAATGTACCTTTGCAAAACCTCCCTGGTTTTTACAGAAACAAAGCCTGCACCACCACTCTCTGCCTGGGTCTCCCTAATAGTTTTTAACTCTTTGACCGATTCCATCTAGAGTTTGACAGAAGGGCACACCTCACCGAGGTAATTAAGTCCCTGCAAGCTTAATGAAAAGAGCAGGGCAGGAGGAGGAGAGATCCTGAGTGGCACTGCAGCCTGGGAGCACACCTCTCTGGGGTGAGAGATGCTGCACTGAAGAGCTGAGATAAATACTCCACGTGCAGGAATAGCTTCAGCCAGGATCTCGGCTCCACTGACACCAAAGTCAATCAAACGTGTTGGATGTGGAGCAAAAGAGGATTAATTGATGGCAGAGCTCTTGCAGCCACTTGTTGGAATGGAGGCTTTATTCTCATTTCTTTCTTGGGCACACAGTGCTACTCCAGGACTCCGGAGTTTATCCTGGCCCATTGGCTTGGCAACGCTCTGTTTTATCAGGAGTGCTTTGCATCCTGTTTTGTTCCAGCCAGCCACACCATCTGTACACACCTTCCTGTGCTGCTCCCAGGAACCAGGGCACGTTTAGCCAACAGCTCTTTCTCTGCCTTAGAATTTATGATTTTTAAGGAAGACTTCTTAAAATTGCTGTGGGTTTTCCATCTCCTCTTAGGCTGCAGACTGTGTGCCCGTGCTCTAGTGTGTTAGGCACAGCAGCAGGTCTTACACAAACCACTGTGGTGTGTCTGTGTGTGTGTGTAATGTTATTGTCTAATCATATAACAAAATTCTTAGTTTTTATAGTTTTTCAACAAGAGTGACTGAACCAAGAGCTTGTTCCCCAGTAACTGAAAGTCCCCATTCTTTGCACACTCCTTTATAACCTCCCACTACTCCTCCAGGCAACTTTCCTTCGGTTACCAGCCTCCTGTGCACCTCTGCCATGTCACCCGTGGTTGTGCTCCTTAGCCACAAGCCTCAGCATCTCCCTCCCATTACCAGCAGTGCTGTTCTTCCCAGCACACATTCAAGCTCCTGTTCACCATCAGCTGGTGACAGGAGGGGATCAGTTACACCGGGGAGGGCCAGATATATTTGGATCCACGTCCTCTGGCCGTACCTGTTGTGAAGCTGGCAGACAACCAAGCCTCAGCCCTCCTTCTATTGAGCCAACCAAGTTTCGCAGCTTCGCGTAGCCTTTCATCTCCAGCTGTCATATTAATAGAGCACAGTAAATGAGGTTTGGCCTATACTCAGTGTCTTATAAATCTCAAGTGCTTTGCATTAAACATCCACCCTGTTGTTCTTCACTTGAGGCTTGGGGAGATCTCAGCAGGAGAATCACTATGGCTGCGCTGGACAGTGAAGTATTTCATGCCAAGCCGTGGAGGAAGCAGCAATAGTATTGACAGTACTTTATTCACATTTACAAATGAAAGACCAAATGTGTTTTTTATTGATTTCCCTGTTTAGTGCAAGATGCTCTTCAAAGTCACTGTGGCTCGGTGCTGAAAGCTCTGACAGATAAAAGCCAAATGGAGCAGGCGCTGCTGGAGATGGAGCGGAGGCTCGCAGCCGTAAGTGCCCAAATTAATCTTTTATTCCAAACCTCCCTGCTGAATTTCTCCTGCTTCTTCAAAATATTAACTGAATATTAAATTGCCTTCGAATGGTGGATTGCAAAGCAGACTGCTTCTGTTGTAACAAAGGGGGAAAGACATATTAAAATGCTAATTCTAGGCCAGGTACTGACCAATGATCACCCAAGTGCTGGTTAAAAGGGCTGGAAGCTCTGATGAAACCCTGGTCAGTGGGAGGGGAGCCCAGCGGTGCCCTGTCATGGAGCACTGCTTCCTCACCTGGCACATGCCTTTGCATCCCGCCAGCATGTGAGAAGACAGCACTCCCAGGAGAGGGGGCACACAGTGGGTTAGGGGTGCACCCCAATCCCAAACCTCCCACTTCTGTGGGATGGTTTGAGAATGGGTGTTACACAGGGAGATAGAAATTGCTGGTCTTTGGGTCAATACCCAACTTAAGAGATCAAACTGTCACACAGTACCTAAAAGTTTCTTGTCTGAATACGATTATTGCACCTTTTAATGTCTTGTGTCTGGCTTCTGCTCTGCTTGCTGTCTCCCCAGAAAGATATGGAGCTTTTGGATGTGAAATCCAGTGTCCAGCTGCTGAAGGAGGGTCTGGAGTCCCTGCCAGCTCAGCTGAGTGATCAGCACCTGAAGCTGTGTGAAGAACTCGGCTTGCTGAAGCTCCCGAACACCTTAGCTGAGCTGCACACACTCATGTCCAGCGCCAGAACCCCCCTTCACATGGCAGATAACTCTTCCCAGACCTCCCCTGGCCCATGCCAGGACTGTGCTCTGGCCAAGCAGAACACACACTGTCCGTGCTGCCTAGCCAGGGAGGGTTGTAGCTCCTCGAGTCAGTCTCAGTCCCCCTGTACGACAGTGGGGGAGCAGCATGGAGACTCTCCTGTGAGGAACCAGGTGGCTGGGGATGGCACATCTCTGGGTGGCCTACATACAGCTTCATGTGGGAAAGTCAGCCCCATTGCTACAGCGGTGTGTGGCAGGGAAAACTCTTTACAGGAAGCAAAATACAGCTTGGAAACAGGGAGCTGTGCTAACCATCTTTGTGTGTGCTGCACCAAGTGTCATTCTGGGGGGAGCAGTCAGAAGAAACACTGTCCTGAACCACAGGAAGGGCCTCTACCAACCCCGCTGAGGAAGGCGGTCAGGAGAAGTGCCAGGGGGTTTGAATCCATGGTTCTGTCACGACAGAGGCAGCCTCAAGTTTCCCACCTTTCTGTACAAACAGATATGCCTGGGCAAGGAAGCAGTAACTGGGCTGCAGACTGTGAGGCGCAGAACACAGCAGGAGGGAACAAAGCAAAACAGAGGCCAGGAAGGATCCCCTGGAATAAAGCAATGGGGAGGAAGAAAATGTGCCCTGCCCTGAGGAAAGGCGAGCTTTCTCGATGTGCTGACAGTGGGCTGAAGCAAAGGAAGGCAAACAGGGTTATTGAGTTGGAAAGCTCCAGAAAAAATTGCTTTCCCAGATACACAGTTGCTCTCAGTTCAGGAAGCTCTACCCCAGTTCCAGCAGCTCCTAGTCAGCAGATCCAGCCAAGGCTCAGGAAGAATTTCCCACCAGTGCCATGCTCCAATAAAAGCCTGCACCAGCTTGCAGACAGAAGAAAGAGAAGTTTGGAGATTCAAAAAAGACCAAATGTTTCCAGTGTAAAAAGGAATCTCTGGGATTCCTCTCCTCAGGAGAATATATTTTCTCCATGTAGCACGAGGAGTGAAGAGCAGATGAGCTGCTTCAGTCTCCAGAGCCCTGCAGCCCCCAAGAAGCCACACTCTGTCACTGTGCTGGCTCAGCAGAACACGGCCGGCTGCTCTTTGGTTTTTGATAGTGATTATTCCGATTGAGGGGGTTGGTTTGGTGGTCGGTGTCCTCAGCATGGGCTTGGCCACCTCCATGGCAGTTCAGGTGTGTTACCTGCTTAGTCAGAGACAAGGCTCATGCCCAGCTGTTTGAAAGTGTTACTGCTGCTTCGGTACATTGTCAGGGACTATGTGGGATCTGAGGGGGGAGAACTTCTCCCCTGACTTGGAGAGCTGATGGGATCTGTAAAATTTTCAACAGAGAGATGTAATAATATCTCCATGGCCAGAAGCTTTACTCTGTTTCTCACTTGCAGTCTCTGTGCCAGTTTGTATGGCTAAAAGTTCAGCTTTTGCCTCCCTGGGCAGGAGGAGTGTTGTTCCAGTTGGTTTCGATAAGTTTCAGTGTTGTCCCAGGATCTGTTTGTGAGTTTTGGACGGGGAAAAGTTTAGCTCAGGAAAACCAAACCCCAACATCCCCGATTCACCGACTGTTGCTTTTCTTCACCCTTTAGGCTGGAAGTTCTTGGCTTCAGAAAATTCAGGAAATTACTTAGTTTCTGCTTTATTTGTCTCTTGTATCTCTTGGCCAATGAAAGTATTCTCCAACACGAGCTTTTCCAAGGCCAGTCGATTCAGCAGATGGAGTCACTGGTGGGTACTTCTCACCTGTCAGAAACCTGCTCCCCTCTGGTAAGGAGTCGCTCCAAAATGTCCAGGTGGAAAGGACTAGCCTGCTCACCTAATCCGGTGTACGCAGCACCGAGATTGCCGGGCAGCCTGAGTCCCACAGAGCAGCTCCTCCCAGGGGCCCGGCTCAGGCCAGCAGCAGCTTCCACTGCTTCACACACCTCTATCGGCGAAAGCAGCACTGAGGTGTTGACAAAACTGTTGCCACGAATCCAACCCGTCCAGCTTTGTCCCACCCCAGAGGGGGAAGACTGGGATCCCTTTTTCCTGGCTTTAATAAATTCATTGTGTCTTCACTCAAGTCTGGAGTCTTTGAGTTGTTTTTTTTGGGAGAGGCGAGACCCTGCCTCAGCAGGTGAGCTGTTTAACTCTCCTGCATCGTGGAACAGGGAGGATTTGGGTATCTCATCTCCCTGATGTTTCAACAAGGAAACCTCCGACCTTCCGTCGGTTTTGTGGCGTTAATCAGCAAGGGGAAGGTGGCAGGGGGCAGCTGTGGGGGGCCCCCAGAGCCCTGGGACCCCGCTTTGGGTCGGCGAAAGCACTTGGTGCCAGCTGCCAGCAGCAGCTGTACATTTCGCCTTTACCCTCCCGCACCCCCCTGCCCAGCACCCCGGCACGGCCTTTGCTGGGGAAACCCCACCCGTGGGGCTCGTCACCCCTCGCCTCTCGGGTACGGCGATGGGCAAAGGCACCCGCGCAGCCCCTGGCCCGGCCGCTCCCCCCGGCCGCTGCGCCGCTGCCAGCCCGGCAGCGCATGGCTGAGCTTGGAGGGACCTCTGGAGGTGTCTGCTGCAGTCCCAGCGCTGAGCCCGAGCGGGCCCCGGCTCGGCGCACCCCGCGGATGGAGCTCCCGTGCCGTGGGGTGCGATGCAGGGCTGCCCCGGGGACCCCCGCAGCCCCCACTGCATGCCCGCAAAGGCAGCAGCAGGGTTCCAAACGCAGTCCCCAGGGAAAGGAGGTGCGACGGCAGCCAGCCGTGCTGCCCCCAACGCCAGCCACCTCCCTGGGGGGAGCAGGGGGAAGCTCCAAAGTGCCATCCTGGCCCCCCACAGTCCAGCCCCCTGCCCCTTTCCGCCCGGCGTCTCCTCCAGGGATTTCGCTGACAGGGAGAGAACATTTGTCCCAATATGGCCATGACGATGGCGACTCCTCTCCCAGCTTCACTGGACAAAAATGGATCGTGCGTGCTGCTGGCTCTGCGCTGGGGCCCGGAGCTGGCACCCCCAGCCAGGAGCCGCCGTGGTCCCGCGGGACGCAGCAGCCTTCCCGCAGCATTCCTCATGCCCCAGCAGAGGGGGTCCTGTGTCCCAGCCCGTGCTGCCAGCACGCACGGCCATCAGCTCTGTCTCCTTCCCGAGGGTCTCTGCTCGCGGGGTTTCTCTCAGCCTTCCCCACCTGTGTTTCTGGGCTCTTGTCCCACCCTTCACCAAAGGTCCCCAGGCAATGTGTCAGGTGAGGGTCCCCCGGCAGCACAGCCAAGGGGCACTGTGGGGGGCACAAGACAGCACCACGAAACATACAGAGTGGTCACAGAAATGCAAACGCAGACACCAGGCTGTTTGTGGGCACTTAGCCGGGCCGATTTCCTCCTAAACTCGGATTTTGTCCTGCTTCCTTGGGGGAAAGCCTGGGAGAAGGGAGAGGACAGAGGGCAAAAGCCGGTGCAACCCAAGCGGCTGCGGGTACAAGGGTGTGAGAACACAGGGTGCATCCTCTGCCCTGCATCCCCGGCTGCGCAGGCCGGCAGCCGCTGCGGTGGCAGGGAGCGGGGCGCTCATCTTTTCATCTGCCGGTGAGTCACTTGGCAGTGGAGGAAGCTGCTGACAGCATCGGGGGTGTGGAGGTGTCTGCTGCACCCATGCCTCGTGCTCAAGGCGCTTTGACAACTGCAGTGTGTGGGGCACAGCCAGCTCCCTCCCCAGGGAAGGCTGTCAGCGGTGGTGCCCAGTGCTTGGCATGCCCGGCACGGTGCCTGGCACGGTGCAGGTTTGCCAGCTGCCCCCCCCCGCCGGGGCTCTGACTGCCCCTGCCCAGCTCACCCCGCTGTGCAGCCTCCCCAGTGCTAATCCCCAGATTAGCTGCCTGCCCCGGCTGCTTTGTGGGGACCAGCCAGCGTGTCGGCATTGCCCAAATTCCCCAGCCCCTGCGCTCAGATGGCTGCTGCAGCCCCCCCACAGCCCTGCTGCCTGCACCCAGCCCTGCAGCATGGAGGAGTGGGACAGGGCCCTGAAACGTGCCATGTGCCCACAATGTGCCCAAGCCAGGCATGATGCCCCAGGGACAGAGAGGTGGCAGGGAACACGAGGGGGACACTTTGCTGCCAGTGGACCTGAGGTGCCACAGGCCTCCATTGGCCTGGGCAAGAGGAGAGTGGTAATGGTGAGAGGGGTTTGGCAAGGCTGCAGTGGCTCAGGTACTGCCCGAGGGAGCCAGGGTGCAGGCAGGGAGCTGGGATGCAAGCGAGGAGCTTGGGTGCAGGCAGGGAGCTGGGGTGCAGGCAGGGAGCCAGGTGAGTCACCATCGGGGGTAGAGCCCTGAGCCTGGGTGACTTTGTGGTGTTATGGCCCTGCCAAAGCCAACTCAAGCCCTGGCAGGGCTGGCAGTTCCCCAGCAGGACAATTAGCTGATTAGCTAATTACCTGTGCTTTGGCAGGGCCCCACAGCCCAGCGGCTGCCAGGCTGCTGTGTGCCCGTGCAGGGTGGGCAGGAGGCGTGGGGCAGGCGTGGGGCAGGCGTGGGGCAGGCGGGTGCCAGTGCCACCCACGGACCTCCACGGGGAGCCTTAGGGGTGCCTGCAGCCCACGCCACCGGCCCCACGGGCAGCGTCCCTGCTGCTGCGCTGCCGCCCCCTGCCCCTGGGACCCGCCCCACGGGGGACCTGTCCCACAGAGCCCACCCCAGCTGAGACCCCCGGGGCCCGCTCCGCCCCTCTACCCCGCCCCGCGGGTCCCGGTCCCCGCACGGCGGCCCCAGCCGTGCCCGGGCGCCCCGCTCCCCCCTCCCGGTGCCGGGCGGGTTCCCGCGCGGGTGCCCGCGGCTCGGGGCGGCGCGTGACCGGCTGCCGCCGCCGCCGCCGCCGCCGCCCGCTCCGGCGCAGAGCCCGGCCCGCCCGCACCGGCACCGGCACCGCCACCGGCAGGTCAGCGGGGGGGCTGCGGCCGGCTCCGGCACCGGGGCCTCCCGGGCTGCGGCGGGCGGCGGGAGGGGGCTGGCCGCACCGCGGCCCGGGCACCGGGCGCCGAGCGCCGAGCCCCGAGCATCGGGGCCGGCCCGGCGCGCTCCAGGCGGGGTCGGTGGGATGCAGCGGCCGCACCGAGCCCCGCTCTGGTCCCGCATCGGCCGCGGCTCGGCCCCGCAGTGCCGCCCCGCCGGGTCCCGCACACGCAGCAGCTCAGGGCCGCCGCCGCAGCCGGGCGGTCCCGGCCCCGTTCCGCTTCCCGGCCCCGGCCCGGCGGGGCTGAGCGGCGCGTGCGGCGGCGGCGGCGGCGGGGCGCACCGGGCCGGGCATCCCCGCCGGGATGCAGCCGGGGACGCGCCAAGGTGAACAGTGCGCGCTAGAGCGGGACCGCTGGTAGCAGGGACATCGGGGAGGGGTCACCGGGGATGGAGCACCGGGGAGGGGACACTGGGGAAGCTGGGGATAGGGACCGCCAGCACCCGGGACACTGGGATGGGGACTGACAGCACTGGGCACACCGGGAAGGGGAAGACAGAGAGCGGGGCCACCGGCAGCAGGGACTGCAGGGATGGGGACAGCCCGGCCACTGTGTCTCTGGTTGCCCTGGGCACAGCAGCCCCATGGCCGGTGGTGTGAGTCCCCCCCCCAGGAGGCCATCACGGGTCCTGGCTCACAGAGATCCCTGTCCCCGCAGGGCCGGCAAGGTGCTCACCATGGCTGCGGCACGGCTTGTCACCTGGGGGCTGCTCCTGGCTACCGGGGTCCCCACCGGGGCCCAGGGGACGCTGCCGGCCGGGCTGTCCCCAGGTGGGACCCTGCAGCAGGGCTGGGACCCCTTGCACAGACCTGCCTGGGGACAGCAGTGGCCGGACCTGTCCCCCACCTGGGAGGCGTCGGGGGAGCCGAGTGGTGCTGAGCCCCCTGGGAGCGAGCCCTGGGAGGACAGCAGCCCCGTGCTTTGGTCCCCACCACTGCAGGCAGGGGATGCCACTGGGGCAGCCCTGGAGACAGAAACCACCATGGCGGGCACTGGCACCAGGGCCTGGTGGGACAACGGCGCAGCCCCAGCAGTGGTGGAGGATCCGATCATCACCTGGCAAGGACGTGAGGCTGAAGACCAGTACAGCCCCTGGGGAGGGACCTGGCTGCCCCATGGCTCTGCTCTGGGGACGCCAGGCCACAAGGTGCCCACAGACACGAGGCCGGGCTCCCCAGGGCTGCCCTGGGTAGGGCAGAGTGCTGCCGGGCCAGCCAGCACCCCTGCCCCACAGCCGACTGTGTCCACCATCGCCCTGACCTCCACGCCAGCAACTGGAACTGGGATGGGGACAGCAGATGCCCATGCAGGGGAACATCCAGTGGCAGGGGAACCCACTGTAGCCCCGGGTCTCCCTCGGGGTGCACGGATCACCAGCAACCAGCCAGTCCTGCTAGGCACTGTCCCTGTTCCCCATTCCACTGGTACGGGACCAGCCAAGGGTCCCCACACCAGCCCTGGGTCCACACAGCCAGTGGGCAGACAGGGGGATCTGGGGGGGCCCCGTAGCCCCTCCCCATCTGGGCCCAGCACTGCCCCACAGCTGCCCCCTGCAGCCCCTTCCTGGGGGCTGGCCGAGCCCTGGACCCAAGTGCTCCCAGCCCACCAGCGCAGCACCCGGAGGGCCCCGCTCAGCCACACCACCACCAGCCTCGCGGACGCAGCCCCTCGCACAGACCCCAGGCCGACGGGGCAGAGGGGACCCCAGCCTGCCACAGAGGTTGCCCTCAGCACTGGCCCAGCACTGCCACCTGCCTCCAGCACGGCTCCCCCTGGGACCCCCGGCCCAGGTAGGAGCTGGCACAGTGTGGATGACCCCTCGGTGATGACTGAGCCCCCGCTGGTGCCAGCACCTGGCTCTGCCCTTTCTCGCAGGGCTGCTGCCTGAGGAGGACGTCGGCTCCCCGCAGAGGGTCCGTGGCGCTGTGGGACCTGCAAGCACCCCGAATGCCACCGAGGCCACCCCACGGCCAACAGCACATCCCACTGCAGGGACACCCGAGACCAGGCGCTCAGGTGATATGGGGCTGCTGTCAAGCCGGTCTGTTCTGCAGATGCTGTGGGAGCCCATCCACAGGGTGTCTGGGCTGGCAGCTATCTTGGGCCATCCAGCTGGGACATGGTGACACCTTCAATCAGGATTGCGCCTGGCGACGGCCCTAATCTACTGCTGCCCACAGGGATTAGTGCTAAATGCCCAGCGGGGCGGGGGCTTCCCCAGGGGGTCGGGGATATGACCAGGGCTGTGTCACCCCCACACACATTGCGGGTCATGCTGGAGACCCCTGGAGAGCCCCCAGCATGTGCCAGTGGGTGCAGCCCCGGCCAGCACAGGACGTACTCCCCTGCCGCAGGTGATGTGTCCCAGTGGAGGGTGTGGGGTGGGCGGGCAGGTGCTGCTGGGCCTCCTGCTCCCTACTGACTATCTGTCTCTTTCTGGTCCACAGACACCCCAGGGACGCAGCCCCCCACCCATGGCACCACAACACCCTCAGCCACATGGCGGCGGGCAGGGGTGACGCCACATCCAGCTCCCCGGCATCCATCCACGCCACAGCCGCAGCCGCAGCCCAGCCACCCACCCCTGGCACCGGGACCCAATGGGACGGGCCTGCGCTGGGCTGAGCTGCGACGCCGACTGGGCTTCACCTGGGAGGCCCACATCTATGGAGTGGCCACCATCTTCCTGCTGCTGGCACTGGGCTGCCTTGCCGGGCTGCTGGGGGCGGCCACCCTGCATCCTGCCCACCTGCCCCACGTTTTGGGGGCCCACGGGATGCTGCTGGCCGCCTGCCTGCTGCGGGCCACCTTCCTGCTGCTGGACCCTTATGGGGCGCGGGGCCGCCTGCCCCCCCGGGCACTGCTGCTGCTCTGCACAGCCCCCTTCCCCCTGCTGCTCTGCACCTTCGCCCTCCTGCTCCAGCGGCTCCAGCGCCTGGCCCAGCTCCGGCTGCTGCCGGCCTGGCTGCGGGGGCTGCCAGCACTCGGGGTTGCTGCCATCTTGCAGAGCGTGGTGCTGGGGGCTGCCGACTTGCTCCCACCCCGGCTGGGCCCCACCGCCGGGCTGGGGCTGCAGGCGGTGGGCTGCGGGGCTGGGGCTCTCCTGCTGCTGGGGGGGCTCTGGGGGTGCTGGCGGCTGCTGCGGGTGCCCCAGGAGGGGTCGGGACCACGGCAGGGTGCCTGGGCATTGCTGGTGGCAGCGGCGGTGGGGCTGCCAGTCTGCGGGCTGCAGCTCTACAGTGCCCTGTGGCTGCGGGAGGTCCTGGGTCCCCCTGGGCGCTTCTCCAGGCCCGGCTGGGTGGCACAGCTCTGGCTGCGGGTCAGCGAGCTGGGCATGGTGCTGGCACTGCTGGTGGCCGCCACTGAGCCGCTGTGCCGCCAGTGCCACCGCCGGAGCCCCGATGGCCACTCCTGCTGGGCCAAGGCACTGCGGTACTTCTGCGCCGGCCACAAAACCGAGGCACCCGAGTACCCCAACAACTGCTACGACTGGGCCAGCGGCAGCACTGGCAGCACCAGCGGCACCGGCCTGGAGCGGGCACCTGCCAGCGACATCTCCAAGAGCCTCATTCGCAACCCAGCAGAGCAGCTGCCTCTGCGGGCGCTCAAGGACAGCAACGAGGCCTGGGCGGCCGCTGCTGGCACTGCCGCCATGCCGGGGCTCAGCCCCAAGTGCCCCAACATTGTGGCCGCCCGCTCCTGTGCCGCCTTTGAGCAGGGCTCGTCGCCCTCGCTGGGGGAGCTGGCTTTCCGCCCACCGTCCCCCATCGACCTGCGCCGCAGCATCGACCAGGCGCTCTGCCGCCGGCACCTCCTGCGTGACAGCCTCTTTGGCTGGCCCCGACGCGGCTCCGGCGCCTCGCTGCATGGTTCCCTGGCACCCGCCGAGACCCCCGGCTTGGGGCGCATGGTGCGGTGCAGCTCGCTGACGGAGCTGCCCGGACCCCGGCAGCCCCCCGGCACCGTCACCATCACCGCCTCGGCCAGTTCCCTGGAGAGCAGCTCGCTGAAGATCAGCTGGAATCCCTGGCGCCACGGGCTGTCCTCACCCGACAGCCTGCCCCTGGATGAGGCGCCCAGCCGGGCCCCCCTCCTGGTGCCTGCTGCGCCCCCGCCGTGGGAGCACGAGAGCCCCCGCAGCTTCCCAGCTCTCAAAGCGGTGGATGCCCGCAGCCTCTCCAGCGACACCATCGAGCTCTGAGCCGGGGAGACAGACACACGGATGAGGAGAGACTGCGGGGGGGTGGGGGGAAAGGATGCAGGGGGATGAACCCAGCGTTGGGGTCTGGGGGTTTGATCCTACACCCCTGCAGGGCCAGATGGCAGGGGGAAAGTGGGGGGGGGGGGGGGCGGCTGGGCTGGGCCAGCTCCATTTGTGCCAAACCAGAGAAATAAAAGGTTTCTGTTGGGAGGAGGTGGCCCTGTTGGTGTACGGTACCCCCAGTACCCCCTGGTACCTGCCCCCTCCCCAAAGCAGCCGAGCTGGGTGTGCAGAGCTTTATTTCCTGAGATATGGACACACTGACAGATGGGCACACCTCAAAGGACAAACCACAGACAAATGCAATGGCCACGCTCATGCATCTGGCAGGGCCCCCCCACTGGCACAGCACCCCCTTGGAGCCCCCCAGCCTGGGAGGGGAAGAGATAGGCTCTGCCCAGGGATGTGGGGAGGGGTTGGGGGGCCCCCGCTGCCCCATGGGGAATGGTCTTATGGGGGACACACACACAAAACACAAGGTCCCGTGGGGCTGGCAGCCCTCAGGCCGAGGAATGCTCACCGGGAAGGCAGCAGGGCCAACCCTGATGGCATCACCGGTGCCAGAGTACCCACCGACCTGCCCCCACGGCCTGCCACGGTGCCAGGCCTCTTCTCCAGAGCATGAGGGGCTGGGGCAGCATGCTGTGCCCCCCCGTCTCAGTGCGGCACCGCCTGGCATCACCACTGCGGCCGGAGGCAACTCTTTGGGAGCCCCTGGAGATCAGATACCCCTAGCTCATTTTGCGGGGAAGGGGTGAGACCCTACGCTAACGGGGGCTGAGGGACACATGCAGGGCACAGCACCGTGCACAGGACCCAGCCTTAGAGGCCAGCTCCTGCAGGGAGGGGGTACCCTGCACCCCAGGCTGAGCCTGCCCCCCAGGCCTGCACCCAGCAGCCCCCAAGCTATCTGCCCTTCATGAAGCCATCAAGGACGCGGTCGCTGCGGTCAGAGAGCCAGTAGCCGGCCATGGCAGCCACAGCGCCGATGAAGATGGCAGTGAAGACCATGTCGCCTTTGGCAGCCAGCGTGGCGAGGGCACAGATCATCACGCCGAAGAACATCTGCTGCAGCACCACCACCTCATCCTCCGTCACGTCATCAAAGAAGCCCTTCTCCGGAGCGTCTGCAAGGACAGGGCTTGTGGGGAGCCCTGATGAGCAGGCAGAGCCCCCCCACTGCCCCCCACCTCCCCCTCACAGACAGCCCACATCTCCATCACCGCATCAGGCCGTACCGGGGGGCTTGTCCTCCACGCAGTGCCCGTCCCGACGGACGTAGCCGGGGGCGCAGACGCAGCAGTAGCTGCCCTCTGTGTTCTCACACACCTCCTGCACCCCTGTGCACACCGGCTCCTCGGTGTTGGCACACTCATCTACATCTGGTGGGGCAGAAGGAGAGCTTAGGCAGGACTCAGGCAGTGTGGAGGGGGCAGAGGTGCCCCCAGCCCGCAGCAGGCACTCACCCAGGCACTTGGCTCCATCCCGCCAGTAGCCCTTGTTGCATTTCTTGCAGCGAGCCGGCCCGGCGCCCATGCAACCGATGCATGCTGTGGAGCAGTCTGCCGCGGGGAGAAGAGCCAAGGTCTCCACCAGAGCCCTCTCCCAGCCCAGCCAGCAGCAGCCAGGGCCAAGGGGGGTGGCCCTGAGCAGGCCACGGGGGGCACCCACAGGGAAACTCCCTCCGCCTGACCTCGGCACTCATAGGAGCCCTCGGTGTTGACACAGAACTGGTTGGCTCGGCAGTGTGCCATCTCCGTGCCACACTCATCGATATCTGCGGGAAAGCAGGAGGGGAGCATATGGCCCCGCTAAGCCCTGGCTCCCCAGACATGGCCCCTGCCCGGTGGCCCCGGGGTGCCTGCTCACCCCACTGCGACCCTCACCGATGCAGCGGTGCTCATGCAGCACCCAGCCCCTCTTGCAGCGAAGGCAGCTGGAGTCCTCCGGCCCCGTGCAGCGCCCGCACGCCCTGTAGCACTCTGTGGGCACAGATGAGGGGGTATGGATGTGGGGAGGAGAGAGCTGCCCACTCCCAGTGCCAGGGCAGCAGCCCGTCAGGCATGTGGCCCCTCTCCCCACCAGGCCAGACCCCTACCTACCGGCACATACCAGGTGGCTCTTGTTCCGCGAGGCCTCGTAGTAGCCATCACCACACTCGGCGCAGAAGGGGCCACCATAGCCCGGGCTGCAGACACACAGGCCGGTGCCGCGGCGTGTGCCGTCACCGTCACATCGCCCATTGCCACTGCAGGGCTGCTGGGGCCCTCCGGCACAGGCTGCATGGAGAGAGACCAGACTGCTGGCAGCCAGGGTAGGGGGTGGCGTGCTGAGGGGGCCACTCCAGCCGGGGTGGCACCCCCAGCAACCCGCTGGCACCCCGTTCATGGCACAGCTACTCACGCCGGCAATCAGGGCCGTAGGTACCGGGCAGGCAGCAGAGCGCCAGCCGGTCCACGCACAGCCATCGGAAGAAGTCGGGGTGCTGCTGCTGCCTGGGGAAGGGGGGACACATGGTGCTCAGCCATGCCATACCCCTTGCCACCCCCTGTCCCTTGTGTCCCTGTCCCCAGACTCACTCATGGAACCACCACTGCTCCACGTGCTCCTCACTCTGCTCCAGCAGCTGGTGGCAGGCAAAGTCCGAGGGGGCGCAGACACCCTCCAGCACCTCCAGCAGACGGGTCTCACTGCGGGGACGGGGGGTCAGTGTGGGGGTGCATTCCCCCCATGGAAGCTGGGCCCCCCCAGACCCCCCCAGCTGAGGGGCACCCACCTGTGCCGGTACTTAGCCAGCTTCTCTTCCTCCCAGGCCGTGTTGCCCCCACCGAACCCCTCGTGCTCTGTTCGCTCCAGGCCCTGGGTGCACGACAGCGAGACAGTGCAGGCATGGGATCCCCCAGGAACCCCCTCCTCCCCGTGGGGTGCCCCCAGGCCACGCCACCCTCCTTCCCCCAGGGACGAGTCACCCCAGGGATCCACCACCCTCTGCCCTCCCCCGACCTCAGACGCCTTACCTCCCCCTCAGACCCTCTCCACTCCCTAGGGATGACCCCCACCTCACCAATGTGTCCCCCCCTCCCCGGGATCCTGTCACCTCCTTATCCCACCCCTGCCCAGCCCACGTTCCCACTAGGACCCTGGGGCCATGTCACCCCCATCCACACCCCGCCTTGTCCCTTCTCTCCCGCATCATCACCCCCTCCCCAGCCCCGCATGCCATGTCCCCACGTCTGTCACCCACGGGCCCCCCACGACACTGCCCTTCTCCCCCCCGCTCCCCCCGCAGCAGGGGCCGTGTCACCCACCACCCCCCCGTCCCCATCACCCCCATGCCGTGCCCCCCCCGTGCCGTGTGCCCCCCCGCTCCGCCCCGCACCCTGCTGAAGCTGTCAGCGAGGCCGCGGCACGCTCGGCAGGGCTCGGCCCCGGTCCCGTCCCCGTCCCGGTCCGGTTGGGCGCGGGCGGCCCCCAGCAGGACCCCCCCGAGGAGGGCGGCCCCCAGCAGGGCTCCCCCCAGCCCGGCGCCCCCCCCCCGGGCCGGCAGCGAGTCCGCCCGGCGCCGCCGCGGCCCCATCCTCCGCCCCGCCCGCCCCGCGTGGGCCGCGCCCGCTGACTCAGCGCCCGCCGACCCCGCCAATGGCTGCGCGGCCGCCGCCGCCGGACCCCCGCTCGCAGCCAACCCGCGCCGCCCGCCGGGCACCGCCTCCCCGCGCCTTAAAGGGGCCGCGCCCAAAAACAGCCGTCCCCGGGGGAGCGCGACCAGGCCCGGCCGGGCCGGGTAGTGCAGGGCCGGACAGGGACCTGACCCCGACGGGAAACCCGCCCGGCCTGGCCGAGCCCTTCACTCCCCATCACCCAAACCGATCCAGTTCCCCCCTTGTACCCCAAACTGGCCCAGTCCCCCCATCAGCATGCCTGAACTGGTCCAGTTCTCCTTACCCCTCCTGAATCAGTCCTGTCCTGCCTCATCCCCTCAAACTGGTCCCGTTCCTCGTTCCTCATCTTCCCTCCGACCAAACCAGCACAGTGCCCCTTCACTCCCCCCAACCAGCCCAGATCCCCCCTCCTGCTCCCCCACCTCCCCATCACCCCTCACCCATCCATCCCAGTCCCCACTCCCCCCTGACCCAACCTCCCCCCGACCTAACCTCCCCCGGCGCACCACAGCAGGCGGACACATGGGTGGCAATGCTGCCATCGCTGCTTTATTCCCCCACCGCCCGCCGCAGCCCCTCAGCCACCGCTGTCACGTACGGCTCCAGCCGCTGGCACTGCTGCCACCCACCTGGCCCTGCCAGTGCCCGCAGGAAACCCCCCATCTCGCTGGGCAGCGCGAAGGCAGGGGCTTCCTGCAGGGCTGGTGGCACTGCTGGCACCAAGGCCTCAAGCCGGGCCACCACATAGCGCCCATTGCCTGCTGCCAGCGCTGGCATGGCGCAGGACAGAGCTGCTGCAAACACCTCACAGGGGGCTACAGCAGGGACATCATTGGGGCAGGGGCTGTGCTGGGTGCCAGGACTGCTTTTGGGAGCCCCAGCGCCTGGCATGGCCCCGGCATCCCATTGATGTGTGGCAGCCACAGCTGCTGGGGTGAGCAGGAAGATGACAGTGTCACCGTCACAGAGTGCCCGCCGGTGCTGGGCGTGCAGCCAGGGCAGTGGCCCCCATGCCGCTACCCCACTGCCGCCTCCTGGCGCTGCCGTCACCGCCAGCCCCAGTGAGCGCAGCGCTGCCATCATGGCACACGCCGCTCGTTCTGCTGCCGGCTCCGATGCGTGCACCAGCAGTGCCCGACAACCTCGCAGCGGGCCTGGGGGAGGGGGGACACAATCAGTACCTGGACACCCCCACCCCATGCACCCCATAACCACCCTTTGGGAAAGGCATGGTGGGAAGCAGGTGCGGACCACCGCTGATGGGTTGGGACCCATGTGGGAAGGGGATGGACATCCCTCCCCAAACCCCAGGCTCACTCCACACTCACCCTTGGAGCCACAGTCAGCCCTCAGGGACTTCAGCCAGCCTGTGGAGAGGAGAGGGGGTGAGGCAGGGCCCTGTGGGGGTGTCCCCGAGTGGGGGCAGGCCCCAGGGGGGCATTGCTCACCTTTCACATCCTCCTTCTTCAGCAGGAGCAGGAGCAGAAGGCAGGCGGCCCCCAGCAGCACCCCCATCCATGCCAGCGCCCAGCGGGCACGCAGATCTGCAGGCAGGGGGTCAGCGCCAGCCAAGGGCCCCCAGCACCCACTGAGAGCCCCCGGCACCTGCCTGGTGCCCCCACAGGATGGGTGCCCACCCTCAGCCCCATACCAGACCCCACCCTCTGCCCTGGTTCAGCCAGGGACACTCACATTTGTGCAGGGGACAGGCCCAGAGTGTGACCCCAGTGCCGTTCTCAGGGTGCCAGACCTATAGGGATGGGGACGTGTCACGCGCTGCCCCCTCTGTGCCCACTGCCCGCTGCCTGCCCACACTGACCTGCCTGCACTGCCCTGACACCACATCCTGACGCAGCTCCTGCTCCAGCAGCCCGGGCTGCCCAGCTCCCTGCAACAGCACCAAGGGGTGAGTGGGTTGCACCACTGGTACCACGGCTGGGGGACATGGGGGTCCCTGCCCTTACTGTGCTGGTGAAGCTGGCGAGGGGGGTGCAGGCTCCCTGCTCCAGGACACACAGTGAGGCGTTCCCCCAGTGCTCCAGCAGCAGCAGGTCACTGGTGCGGCCTGGCAGCACTCCTGGGGATGTGACAGAGGCTGAAGCGGGGGCAGCAAGGGGAGGTCGGGGTGGGGGAGTGTCACTCCCCAGCCCGACCCCCCACATTACCCCTACTCTCCCACTCTGACAGTACTCACGGCCCTGCAGGCACTGGGTCAGCCGGACCTGCCCACTGCTCCACACCTGCCCCAGAGAGAGGGTTAGCAGGGCCTGGGGCTGCCCATGGTGCAGCCATGGGGCAGCCATGGGGCAGAGGAGTGTCCTACCTGCACGCAGAGGTTGGGGTGTGGCTGCAGCCCCCCAAACTCCTGGGGTCCCTGCGGGCAGAAGGGATGCTCTGTCAGTGCCACCCACATCCCCATCATGCCACCGGCACCTCGCGGAGCCCCACTCACCTGCCCCACAGCAGGCTGCTGCAGTCCAGGCAGGGCCTGGCAGGGCCCAGTGGGTGCCGACTGCCAGCAGGGCACCAGCTCAGCCAGGACATCACAGGGGGCTGACAAGGACCAGCTCAGCGCCTGCTCCGTGGCATGCAGGACCAGCCGGCTGCGTGCCCACAGCCGTTCCCAGGCCTCGGTGTCTGCAGTGGCACCAGGAGAGGGGTGTCACCTTATGCAGGGTCCCCTTGGGTCCCTCTGTGTCCCAGCCCCTGCATGCCCCAGCCCATCCCAGCCCTGTGGCACAGGTACCATGGGAGAAGGGGCACAGGGTGGCCCGAGGTGGGTCCTGGGTCTCCGGCCAGACCTTGAGTGGGAACAGAAAAGAAGAAATAAAGTATTTGGGGTTCCCAGGCTGTGAGCGTGACCTGTCTGGACCCCTTGGGATGCCAGAGGGGGTTACAGGGTGCCTGGAGCCCCTCTGCTTTGGCAGTAACCCTGGCATCCCCGGTGCCTGGCAGGCACCCACCTGCAGGCAGAGGCAGGGCAGGACCTCATCGGCTGGCAGGCTGTAGTTCATGGGTCCGCTCTGTTGCCAGGAAGCAGACGTGGGTCACCTCGTGGCAAATTTTGCTCCCCGGCAGGGTCACCCTACCCAGGGGGACCCACTCCCGGGGGACCCGCTCCCAGCACCCTGCCTGTAACACAGATATGGCTTCCCGGGGGGGCAAAAAGGGGGCAGCAGCAGCCAGAGCCTGGCCAAGACAGGGGGTCAGGGAAAGGGTTTGTACTCACTGCGGTCAACGCGTGGCCTGACCCACTGGTGCTGTGGCTCTGGTTGTAGTAGAGCCGGAGGGTGTAGCTGTGCCCTGCCGCAGCCCCCTGCACCTCCACAACCACCTCCTTTGGCCCCGGGGAGACCTGCAGCCTGGGCACTGCACCAGAGGTGGCTCAGGGCAGCTGGCACTGCATAGCCGGCACCGCAGCATGGGGCACGGCACCCTGGGGGTCACCCTCTCCCCCAGCACCCACCACCCAGAGCTCCCCAGGGAACGTGCGCCAAGGTGGGGAGGGGGTGTCCCAGCACTGTCACACCCATGGGACGTCAGGACCTACCTTGGCACTGGGGGACAGCAGCCTGTGCCATGGGCCACGAGCAGTCTGTGGGGACAGGGGGTCAGTGACCAAGGGGACCAGGGGCTGCGGTGGCAGGGCATGCTGCGGGGGGCTCACCTGGCACCCTCTGACGCTGGCTCAGCTTCTGGCGACCATGCAAATCCGTGTACGCCGTGACATGGAGCTCGGATCCCAGTGGTGCCTCGAAGCACTGGAAGGTCACCCAGCCCTGGGCAGGAAAACCACCACCATGCTGTGGTGAGGCACCGGCACCCCCGGCACCCACACTGTGCCCCAGACAGATGCCAGTGCCAGCATCCACATCACAAAGCACCGCGGTGCCTGGGGACTGCCAGCAGCGGGGACACTCATCCCTGGCACCCCACAGCTACGTACCAGCGGTTGGCCGGGCACCGCAGAGGCCAGGGGTGCCCGGACCTCCACAGCCACG
The DNA here is from genome assembly GCA_020800305.1 of Porphyrio hochstetteri. NCBI lineage: Eukaryota > Metazoa > Chordata > Aves > Gruiformes > Rallidae > Porphyrio > Porphyrio hochstetteri. The sequence continues at coordinate 8,099,394 of CM036916.1, read as the reverse complement.
CAGCGGGAAGAGGCATATGCGTGCCCAGAGAGAAGCAGCAGCGCGGTGATACTGGGTTGCGATGAGGAAGCTTCACCCACCAGTGACCCCTCGTCACCGTCCTCCGCCCCAGAGATGCCCGACGGTGTGGGGCAGCCGGTGCCAGGCGGCAGGGCCAGACGCAAGCGTGCCTGCAGGCAGGGCGAGCAGGCCGCGGTCCCGGTGCAGCGCAGCGCCGGCTCCAGCCGCAGCCGGGCCAGGGCCAGCCCGCAGCCAGACCCCAGCAGCTCCATCCCGCACAGCACGTCGGTGTCTGAGGAGGGGGAGGAGAGGAGATGGAGGGCGGCCATGAGTGCGGGGTCCTACGCCGGGTGGGTCGGGGGAGCCTGGCAATGGCGGAGGTACTTACCCAGGAGGCGGCAGGCGAGGCCCTGGGGGAGAGGGGAAGGGGTGAAGCCGGTGCCAGGGTGCCCGGAGACCCGCGTGCTGGCGACGCCAACCCACCTGGGAGCAGGCCAGGGTGTCGCCCGGGACCCCGCGCCCGCCCGCAGCCCCCGTCGCCAGCAGCAGCAGCAACAGCAGCCCCCGCGCAGGCATGGCGGGGCCGGGGCCGGTGGGAGCCCCGGCCCCACACGGTCCACTCCCCACGGCCCCGATCCCGGCTCCACGGGCCCCGCCGCCGGCGGCTCCTGCTTCCTGATCCTATCCCGGACACCCGGGTCCTAGCGCGGCGCTGGCGACCGCCCCGGGGTGGGGCCTCCCCGTTCCCGCAACCGACCCGACGACGGGTTCCGCGTCCCGACACCGCCGGGAAGGGCTCGGGGCCCCACGGGGACCGGGACAGCCCCACGGCTCGGGCACGGGACCTGCCCCACACGCGTAGGCACGGTGCCCAGGCTGGCCCCCGGGAGCCGGCAGCGGCTGCGGGACGCGGTCCGGCGGCCGTGCCCGGACGGGCTGGGCCCTGCCCGCTTGCCCGGGCCGTGCTGGGCGGGGAGCGGCGGCGGGCGGCCCCCGCCTCCTCCCCGCGGGACACCGGCCGAGCCCCCAGCGCACCAGACAGACAGCAGGGCAGGGTGAAACGGCGCCTTTATTGCTTCCAGCCCGGACGAGGTCCCGCTGACAGCGCGGGAGCGAGGAGCAGGGCCGGGCTGCGCCCGCAGCCCCGCCGGACCCCTGCGCCCCGGGCAGGGCAGGGACGGGACCCCTGCCGCGCCCCTCCTGGGCGCCCGGCTTCCTTCAGCGCCACCCTGGCTTCCAGAGGGGCGTCCCCGGGGCACCAGCCCTCCTCTGCAGCAGATCCCTGTGTGGAAATAAAGCTGCCCTTGCCTGGGACAGCACCCCTCCTCCCGGCCCCACGGGAGCCCCAGCCCCCACGGCGTGTCCTATGCCCGGGGCCAGCCCTGCGCAGGGCTTCACAGCACCCACAGGCTCCCCTCCTACCGCTGCAGCGGGCAGGCTCAGCCGAGCCCCGCACCGCCGTGGCAGGACCCCTGCCCTCACGGAGCAGGGGGGATGGCAGGGTGGCCGCATGCAGCCCGGGCCCGCCATCCCTGCAGCAATGCCCAGCTCAGCCCCAGCACCGGGCACTCAGGTGCCAGCGGCCGCTCCGGGAGGCCGGGGCGGGGGGCTGCCCTCCCCAGCCCCCACTTCCAGCAGCCGGTGCAGGAGCCCCTGCACCCTGCCCCAGCAGCGGCGAGGGGGTGGAGGGCTGCCCCGCAGGGCACCCAGAAGCCTGGGCAGCTGCCGGGGCAGGCGGTAGGTGGGCAGGGGCCGGAGGGGCCGGGGGACGTCACGGGGGCTGCAGAGCCGGCTGAAGTAGGCCAGCACCCACCCGCCGCCACGGCCCGCAGCCCCCAGCTCGCCGTGCAGGCAGGTCATGGCTGCCCCAAAGATGTCGTGGGCATCCCCAGGGACTCCATCAGCTGCCCCAACCCGCCACCGACGGAAGAGCCGGGTGCTGCCCCGGCTCCAGAGGAGGAGGACAGTGCCACGCTGGCGACCCACGCAGCCCCGCTGCGCGTAGAGCCAGGGCAGCGTGCCTGCCTGCCCCACGCTGCCCGCTTCCCACAGGTCCAGGCGCACGTCGCAGCCCAGCCCCGCACGCAGACGCTCGGCCAGGGCGCACACCAGCCCCAGGTGCTCCTCTGAGTCTGGTGAGTACAGCAGCAGCACAGGGCGCCCACCCGGAGCACCTGCAGGATGGAGGGGACAGCAGTGACAGTCCAGTCCTGAGCCCCCCCGGCATCCCCTGGGGATACCCCGACCTCCAAGCACCCACCATTGAGCACCACTGCCCACCATCCTGGGACCCTCTGCAGCTCAGGGAGCTGCCACCCCCAGCACCCCAGCCCCATGGCCCCTGCACACCCCCATCCTGCAGCCACCCAGGGTGCCCCTCACCAGTGGCTGGCCTCCAGGTTCCATGGCAGTTGAGGAGCAGCACAGTCACCACTAGCCCCAGCGCCAGCACCAGGCCCAGCAGCCCAAAGTGCCTGCGCGAGACTGGAAGAGGGGCAGCGAGGGTGAGGGGTGTCCATCTGCCCTCACAGCCCCCTGCGGCCCCCCAGCACCTCAGCTCACCGTCAGGGCAGAGCAGCTGCTTCCGGGCGAAGCGCACATCTGAACGCCAGACCTGGGGAAGAGGCTGGTTGAGGGAGGGGCCAGGTCGGGTGTGTGTGTCCCTGGGGTATGGGTGCCAGCAAGGGGGTCACCTTACCAGCACGCAGCTGCCCAGGACCTGCACCGGCAGCAGCATCGCCAGGTCACCTGGAGCAGAGCCCTCAGTCTGCAAAGCACAAGGGCAGGCTCAGCACGTGTCAGTGCTACCCACCCTGTGTGCCCCCCAGCCCCGTGCTGCTCACCTGAGTGACGGTGTAGAGGGGGGCCTCAGGCTCGCACTGCCCACCCCGGCGCTGGCAGAGGGCTGCGCTGAAGGCCGCAGGGATGCTGGAGGTGAGGTGCAGGCGCAGCTGCATCCCCCGAGCACTCACTGAGACATTCCAGGCGGTCTCTGCAGTCATCAGAGAGAGGGGGTGGTTCATGGAATGCCCAAAGGAATCAGAGGTGCAAGGCACCCCGGGGCAGGGCTGTGCCCAGCCCTGGGGTGTCCCGACTCGTGGGGCTCACCTGTCCGGTGGGGACACTCCACATGGCTGCTGTTCCCATAGGAGAACTGAGGGAGTGGGAGTCAGCAGAAGGGTGAGGTGCCATCGTCCACCACTGCCCCCAGCCCCCTCCCAGGTGGTGCCCACCCACCCTCAGGGCCTTACCCGGAAGCAGAGCTGGGGGTGCACATCCACATTGTCCAGTGTGTACGCCTGGTACGGGCAGAGAGTGTGTCATGGTCCCCAATCTACAGAACCCATGGTTACCCAGCACCGGCCCACCCCCCTTGCGGGACCCTGGGGTCCAGAAGGTGCCCCAGGCAGGGGTACAGCTCTGCACCCCTCTGGGCTGGTGCACTGTGGCACCTCAAAGTCAGGACCCCTCACCTGGTCCTCCTCACTGGCTGTGGAGTTGGGGATGTCATGGCAGGGCGCAGACTCAGCTGCAACCTCCCTCCAGCACAGGGTGGCCTGTGGATGCAGGGGGCAGCTGGCGCTCAGCACCATCGCCATCTGGTCCTTGCTGCTGGCACTGTAGTCATGGAAGTGCACCGAGGACCAGAGCTCGGGGCCATCTGAGGGACAGCAGGTCAGTGGGCTGGGGGGAGAGCTGGGGGACCCTGGGACCTGTCTCCTGCCCCCACAGGCACTCACAGGCCGCCGGCTGGTTGTGGAAGGGGCAGTGCTTGCTGCGCAGGCTGTCGTGGTGCGGGTAGGAGGCCTGAAGGAGCAGAGCGGGGCAGTCAGGGCAGGATGTACCCCCACCCCTCCTGCCCACTCTCCATGAACAGGCAGAGACAGGCACAGAGGGGGGCCCAGCGGCTGCAGGGGAGGGTGACGCACCTCAATGCACAGGCAGGGCACCAGGAACTCGTACGGCAGTGAGACATGGTCACCCCCTGGCACCAGCACCTGCGGGCACAGGGGCAGCATCAGCGGGCGAGGAGCCCCGCGCTGGGGGCTGCCAGGAGGGGACCGGGGCCGTTACCTGCTGGTGGAAGGGCCGCGGTAGCTCCTCGCACTCCAGGGCCAGCTGGTGGCACAGACGCACCTTCAGGGCAGGACCCTCGGGCACCCACACCTCCACGGCCCGCACCTCGGGCACCCAGGTGTGGGTGAAGACAGGCCCTGCGGAGCAGGCAGGGGTCAGCCAGTGCCCGCATCCACCCGGGACACCACGCCCTACCCCCCTCCCGGGGTCCCTCCCAGCCTCACCGGGCTGTTCTGCGGCGACCAAGTGCCTGCGGCTGATGGCCAAGCCCCGGTCAGGGATGGTGCGGAGGGAGACGAGGAACTGCCGCCCATTCTTTGCTGGGAAGCAGTCGAACTGCACCTGCCACTACGGGGAGCGGGGGTGGGTTGTCAGCGGGACGCCCCCAGTTCCAGCATCCGGCCCCTCACTCCGCCCCGGACTCACCGGCGAGCCGCCCTGTTCCCGGTGCCGCCGCCACACCTGCAGCCAGCCGGCCCGGTTGGAGCCCAGCTCCAGGAAGTTGAGCTGCAGCCCACGGACACCATTGAGCTCTGCGAGAAACCAGCGCGGGGATGCTGACGCGGGTGGGAGGACGAGCCCTTCCCCACCCGGGAGCGCGCATCCCCGCCGGCCCTTCCCGTACCTGCGGCGGGAAGGGCCAGGCGCACCCGCAGGCAGGGCTGGCAGGGCTGCGAGGGCGGGCACAGCCGGGCCGTGCTCAGCTCCAGCGCGGGCGGCTTCAGCGGGAGCCCGGCCCGGGCCGGGCGGCGGCAGCGGGGGCGGCTCAGCGTGCTGTCGGCTGCGGGGGAGAGCAGAGAGGGGGGGGACGGCCGTGCGCCGGGGGTCCCGCCTACTGCCGGCACCGGGAGCACCCCCCCTCCCGCACCGAGAGTCCTCGGAAAGGGGAGCCCCGGGCGGGGGGGAGATCTGCACGCCGGAGCCTCGAGGTTGGAGGGTGAGACTCGGGCCCCAGGAGTCCCGGGCAGGAGGAGCTCTGCACACCGGAACCCCGTGCACCGGGGAGTTCTCGGAAGGGGGAGCCCCGCGCCCGGGGAAGGGGCACCTCTCCCCCCACTCCAGGACCCGGCAGCCGCGGGGTGGGGGAGGCGGGGGGTGCCCCGTCATCCTACCGTACCCACCCGGGAGCCCCAGGCAGGGGTAGCCCCGCCCCGATCCCGGCCCCGCCGCTACTCACCGGTGGCGCGACACTCCTGCAAGCAAAGAGACGCGTATGAGCGCGGCGCCGCCCGCCCCATCTCCTCTCCCTTCCCCCCCCCCCCCTCCCCCCCTCAGTCAGCCCCTGCCGCTTCCCCGGACGCTCACGAAGTTGGCGGAGACCCGGAGGCGGGTGACGGCGGCACCAGCCCCGGGGGGCGGCAGCAGCAGCGGCAGCAGCAGCACGGCGGCAGCGGCGAGCAGCACCGGGCGCCCCATGGCCGAACCGCCGCTCCCCGCCCCGCCCCGGGCCGGCCCCGCCGCATTCCTCCGCCGGCACGTGCGGCCCCCCCGCCCCGCTGGCAGGCGGCGCTTCCTGCGGCGCAGACACGCGTGGGGGCGCGGAGGCTGTTTTATTTCCATTAACAACAACACGCAAAGAAAGGGGCACTCGCAATCTGGGGCAGGGAGGGGGTTGGGGTGGCAGCCGGGACCCTGCATGGCCCGGGAGCCACCTCCCACCACCCCCCCGCGAGTACAGAGCTGCGGTATGGCTCAGACATACACCCTGGTCCCTGGGGACTCTCACCCACGGGAGCTGCACCAGCGCTACCCCCTAGGGCTTGGCTGCAGAGCTCCTATCCTCATGGAGCCCACCCATCGCCAACTCATTTCTTCTTCTTCTCCTGTGTGCTGGTGAACCAGGAGTCTAGCAGTTTCTTGCTGTAGTAGAGCTGCCAGCCATGCACCTGGGCGGCCACCAACACCACCAGGTACATGACGGAGACTGCTGAGAAGCCGAAGATGAAGCGGTAAGCCTTGCCGTGACGGTAGAGCTGCTGCGCCATGGGGAACATTTCCATTGCTCCATAGATGAGGGGAGCCACGGAGAAGAGCCCGGTGCTGATCATGGAGAGCACGAGGTAGCTGATGTTGTTGCGCGGGAAGGAGAGGAGGCCCAGGAGCGAGGGCAGGATGCTGAGCAGGTAGGGGTACTCCCACTGGTAGGGCATGGCAACTTGGTCATGGGGTAGCAACTTGAGGTGCCCCACACACATCTGGGCCAGCAGCAACAGCCAAATGCCCACATGTGTGTAGATCAGCTTCTTAATCTCCGACTTGAGGGCCACACTGAGGGGAGAGAGCACAGGGATGTCAGGGCCTGCTGCTGCGGGGACGCGTCCCCCGTCCCGCAGCTTTTTTGGGGGAAAGGGGCAGCCGCCGTGTCCCTGCAGCGGCATGGCACGGCACGTACCTCATCTGGTAGTGCGAGGCTACACGCTCCCGGTGCTGGAAGTCGCTGCCATCGGTGCCGGCGGCGCGGGGACCCCCGCGGGAGGCCATGACGCTGTCGTGGGCAGGCACGGCGTGAGGCGGGAGCGTGGCCGCACCGCCCGCAGCCGCGAGATGCAGACCCCCTCCCCGGACCCCCCTGCTCCCCCAGGGACGGGCTGCCCCCTTACAGCACCGGGACCCCCTCCCCGTGGCGGCGCAGCCCCCGGGTACCCCCACGGGTGACACCCCCGGGGCACCCTGCGGCCCGCCGCACCCCACCTGCCAGCAGGACGCTCTACCCACACTTCCGCCTATCTATGGCCGCGGCTGGGGACTCTGCCTACCTGGGCGGGGTGCCTCTCTACGCGCCCGGAGGCCTAACTCTATGGCCGCGGAACGGGAAAGGGGGGGGGGGGGGTCATCCCTCCGTCCCGCCCCGCGCAGGCGCAGTGCCGCCATGGCGGGCGGGGGTACCGCCGCGCGCGCTCTGGCGCGCGTGGGGAACGGGGCGCGCGCTGCGAGGTCAGGGGGCTCCGGCGGGGGGAGTGGGGGGCACACAGAGGTGTGGGGGGGGGGGGGGTACACATGGATCAGGGCGGGGTTGCGGGCTCAGGTTTGGGCACACCAGGGGGGTGGGGGCACAGTGCGGTGGGGGGGCATGGGGAGTGAGCACTGGGGGGCCCACTCGTGCCCCCTCCCCACCCCCCCACTCCTCCTCCCACAGGCGGGGGCGGGTGCTGGGCCCTGAGGAGACGCTGGGGCTGCTGGAGGCCTCCGTGGTGTACCGGGAAGGTACGGGGGCGGAGGGGCGGGTACGGGAGGGGGTGGATAGAGGGGTCTGCACGGGGCTCCATCCTGACCAGGCATCCCCTCGGCAGGAGCCCTGCTGGCGCTGAGCAAGCCCCCCGGCCTGCCCGTCCTGGGTGAGTGTGGGACTGGGGCGCGGTGGGGGGGTGGGGGGTGGGTTGGCGCTTGGGGTAAGGGCCCCAGCAGGTACTGATCCACCCCCTCAATTCCCTGCCTGCAGGCCAACCCGAGCAGCTGAGCCTGGTGGCCCTGCTGCCAGCGCTGAGGCGGCGCCTGGGCTTCACCTCTGAGCTCCATGTTGTGAAGGCTCCTGCCAGGTACAGCGAGAGGGGTCCCGAGGAGGAGGGGTGGGGACTGGTCTGACGCCCCTAATCCCTCCTCACCTTTTCTATGGGGCTTACGGTTGCTGCATGCTGCAGAGAGTGCTCTGGCCTCGTCCTCCTGTCCAGCTGCCACCGCAGCTCCGAGCGGCTCCAGCGGTTCTTCAATGATGCTCGGCAGCGCGGACGGTATCCGGCGACGTACCGGTGAGTGCCCGGAGCTGCTGTCCTGGCGCAGGGCTGGGAGCCTCTGTTGCCTCCTCATCCTCTCCTCTCCCTTCAGCGCTGTCACTGTGGGGGTCCCAGCAGAGGCAGAGGGTGAGATTCGCACAGGGCTGCGCTGGCAGCAGCATGGTGACACTGCCTTGGTGAGTGGGGGTCACTCTGGGGTGGGGGCTGAGGGCGGTGAGAGTTCCCCTGGGGGATGCTGAAGGCTGTGTTCCTGCAGGTGGTACCCGTGCTGGCCCCAGGGCGCTGCAGCCTGGCCCGGAAGGAGGTGAAGAACACCCTGACGCGCTACCGGGTGCTGGGTGCGGCAGGGGGCTGTGCCCTGCTCCAGCTGCAGCCCCGCACGGGTGAGTAGTCCCTCCCCCAACATACCCCTGTGCCCCCCACATGTCTTAAACCCTCCTCGTGCCTCCCCAGCCTTCCCGGAGCAGCTCCTGGTACACCTGACGCTGCTGCTCTGCCCGGCCCTGGGCGACCATGAGCACGCATCCCGTGTGGGGAAGGTGCTGGGGGTGCCTTTCCTCCTGCCCCCCGAGGCTGCCCCAACCCGCACACAGGTATGTGGCCAGGGTGGGGTGCTTGAGGCGGGGAGCTCAGCATGGTCCCCAGGGATGCGGCTGAGTTGTGCCTTTCCCCTTGCAGGTGCTGGATGCAGAGCTAGTGGCCCGGCTGGGGCTGTCCCCACAGCAGCTCTGCCACCTCCCGCTCCACCTCCACCTGCAGCAGCTGGTGCTGCCCCAGGGCCTCCTCTGCACCCCTCCACCCCCCTATTTCCTGCGCACACTGCGCTGCCTGGGGCTGCCTGGGGACCAGGAGACCTAGCACCCCCCACCCCAACCTGCTGTCCTCTGTCACCCCATTAAATCCCCATTTGTCACCACACTGGCTCAGTGCCGGTTTCTTTTCCGGGCATGTACAGGTTGCACAACCCCCCCACTCCCTCATTCCCCCCCCAACCTCACCCCTGTCCCTGTGGCCTGACCTTGCTCACGGCGCTGGAGCACAGCGATGCCAGGAGTGCTATGGCTCTGTCGGGCAGGTTTGATCACAGGAGCGGAGGGGTCTTTCCTGTCTGCTTTGCCATCAGCCGAGGAGCTGCTGTAGCGTTGCCCATCCCTGGAGCCCTGGCGCAGCCCCTGCGCGGCTCTGGCTGTGCCTGTGCTGTCCTTTGTCACCAATGTGTTCTGCTGCCTCTGCAGGGGGGGAAGCTGGGTGTCCCCACCCAGTGATCTGGTCTGGCTGGGACGGATACAGACTGGGTGCTGCCCTGCTGCCCTGGCTGGGGCAGGCAGGCTGCTGTCATCTCTTGTGTGTCCTTCAGGGGCACAGTTCTGCGTCCCCCTGAGAGCTGCTATGCGCCTCCTCCTCACACTGGGGGTCGGCTGCCCGGGGGGGGGACGTGGGGGCCAGGCACCGGGTGGACAGCCAGGTGGATGCGGCAGCTTGGCAGGACCGGAGAGGGGGACAAGACCTGCGGGTCCCTGGGGCTTGCCAGGGCTTTCCCGGGGTGGTGGGATGGGTCTCCTGGCCAGGGTACTGGCATTGGGCTGGGGGAGCCGGGGCAGAGCAGCCTGGGGCTGCCCGAGTCGGTGATGGAGCTGCAGCAGCCTCTGGCTCCCACCACGGCAGGCTGGGGGGGGCAGTGGAACTGGGGGGGCTGAGTTGGGTGAGCAGTGGCGGCTGCTTTGCCCCAGATGAGCTGGCTTCCTCTGTGCTGCTCCTGGCTGGAGCCTCTGAGTTGCTCTGCCCCTTGGGCTGGAGGGCACAGGGGGCTCAGGGAGACAGAGGTTAATAGTGGAGGCCTTGGTCTGGTATTGATCCTGTGGCAGCTGGGACTTCAGTGCGTGGCCTTCCACCACCAGCTTCAGCCCCGGGGTCACAGTTGTGGGTATGACTGCCTGCAAGGAGATAGCAGGGGTGGAGTGGGAATGGAGGCTCAGGGTGCCCGAGGGGGTGCCTGCCCTGCAGCCTCCTCCCCTCCCCCAAAACCCACCTCTTTGTAGATGAGCTCGAAGGCACCAGGGCTGTCCTTGTGGTTAAGCATCACACGCAGCGTGTCCCGCTGGACATTGGCACAGAGCCGGGTGGTCACCTCTGCAGAGGGGGCCATGGTGGGGCTGGAATTGATCTCCAGCAGCCAGGGTTGGCAGTCCTCCCCGAGGATAAAGTCAGCCCCATAGAGCTCGAAGCTGCCCTTGCGGGATTGCATCATGTCTCTAGAACTGCGCAGGGCGCCCAACACAGCTGCCTTCATGCCGGGCACAGTCACCTGGTCCCAGACATCGGGACGTCCCGTTTGTGCCAGGTACTCCTGGAACTGCTGGGAGGACCAGATCTGGTCCAAAGGCAGCTGGGGGGGCCAGTCCGGTGCCAACTTGTACCACTTCTGGATAGAGACGTTGCAGAGGTGCCGGGCACTGGGGCAGGGAGAGAGGGGCTGGGTCAGTGAGCTGCTGGGTGCTGGGGTGGGGGCACTGGGGTGGGGGGGGCACTCACGAGTCCAGTTTGCGCAGGGAGAAGTGCTGGGAGCAGAAGCGCAGGTAGCAGTCACGGTAGAACCAGACGGTCAGCGGATTCCAGTTGGTCACCAGGAACCATTGTCGGATGTCGAATTTGATACCAAAGATGAGCAGCGGCCGCTCCACGTACTTCTGCACCACCCACTCGCCCGACAAGGAGCCCCTCAACAGATGCAGCACTTTCTTCAGCTGTCCTGTGCAGACAATGCCTGGGGAACACAGGGACAGTGGGACACACGTACCCCATCTCTCCCCCAACCCCAGGGCAGGGAGCCTGTGCCTGGCTTCCCCCTGGGCCTTACCTCTGCCCCGGGATTTGGCGCCAGGTTTGAGGATCCAGATGTTGTGGTCTCCCTCTATGCTGAGCTGGGGCAGCCACTGCGCCAGGAGCTGCAGCAGGTCCTGGCACCGCTTCTGCTGCGCCTCACTCAGCACCAGCCTGGCCCCCCTGCTGCAGGGGATGCAGGTGGGGGTTCGGCACCAGCCCTGCTGCGGTGTCCATGTCCACCCCCCCCACCAGCCCCGATCCCACTTGGCACTCACTGTACCACATGGTAGTAATCCTGCAGGAAGCGGTACCACTCAGCATCCGTCATGCCAGGGGATGCAGGGTCCCCATCAATGTCCTGGTGCTGCAGGCTGCCCAGGTGCTGCTCACAGACCTGCAGGGCTTTCTCCACCAGCTGGGAGGCCAGGGCGGGTTTCAGTGCCCCTGTAGGTGCAATGGAGTGATGGACATGGCTCCTGGGGACCCACTGGGCCACCCTCAGAGCCACAGCTGAGAGCCTCCTGGAGGGATGTGGGGCTTTGGAGATGTGGGGACAGGCTGGTGGGAGGGATTGGGGTGTCCCAAGCAGAGGTTCAGGCCCCTGGACGTGCCTGTGACCCCAAGCTTCACATATTGTTCCTCCTCCCCTTGCCCAGCTCCACATGCTCACCTGGCTTTTCACTGGCTTTTGGAGGCTGCTCCATCCTCTTCAGAGCCATTTTGAGCAGGCTGCGAGCTGCCGTCAGGCGAAAATCCTCTGCAAGTGGGACATTGTTCCTGCCAAGTCCCAAGCAGGACACTGGGGGAGGGGGGGGGGAAGAAGGGGGGGGCAGCGGCCCCGTCATGGGGTCACACCAGCTCCAAGCTCACCGATGAAGGCTTGCCGATCATCTGCAGGCCTCAGCAGGTAGCACCGTGGGAAGAAGGTGTCAGGGTCAGCTTGCTCAAACCAGGGCAGGTTTCGTATATTGCGGCACAGTCCCTCCTGTTTAGGGAAGGGTGTCAGCGCCTGACAGACCCCTACACCCATGTCCTGTCCCTCCCTGGGAACCCCAGGGTCTCACCTTGGTAGTTAAGGCGCCCACTTGGGCATAGCGGTTCACCAGCTGGTTCTGCTGCAGCAACTGGCTGTTGACAGCACTGAGTTGGCCAGCCCAGATCAAATTTGGCACCTGTTTTTGCACCATGCGGGACTGCAGGGCAAGATATGGACACCCTTAACCCACCCCAGCCTCCTGCCTCGGGTGGGCCCTGCTCCTGGGGGTCGGGGGAAGGGACTCCAGGGGCTGTGGCAGGTCAGCCATGGCCCTCCCAGCTAACCATGGCTTCATGGATGCTATCGGGGTACTCATCCCAACACTCTTTTTCTTCCTCAGGTGGACACGGAAAGTGCAGGGGCTCCTCGGTCCCCAGGGAAGGCCATGCTTCCTCCTCCTCCTCCAGCTGTTTCTTCTGGTGGCCATGATGCTGCTCCAGCCAGTTACTTGGCCTGCCTGCATAGGTGACCTTCCTCTCCACCCAGCCCCAGGCCCGCAGCTGGCTGCGGATGATGGGGTAGGAGCCCAGCAGCATGAAGATCTTCTTCTCCTGGGGAGGGACCCGAGAGCTCAGCCTGCCCCCACTCTGATCCCTCCGGCTCGGGTCTCAGCTCTGAGCCATAAGACCAATCAGTGCAGGCGCAGGGCATGGGGCCCTCTGTCCCCTCACCTTGATGGCCCTCTCCACATGCTGCTTAGCTTTCCTGAACTGCTCAGCTGTCATCAAGGGGTGCTGGAAACCAGAGCATCTGGCAGGTGCTGCTTGCCCTGAGAAGAAAGCCCCAGCTGACTCCATGTCCTCAGCCCCATGGGGTGGGCAGGCACAGGAGGGGACAAGGCACCTACCTGCCTGCCTCTGCCTGAGCAATTTGGAGGTCCCTGCTGCAGCAGTCACTGACCCACCACGCCTCATGCCACTGTCCAGGCCAGACAATGCACCCGCTGGGATGTCCGGCTTGCCCACTGTGTGCTCACCCACAGCCAGGGAGGGATAAGCACTGGTGGGGCCTTTCCTGTTCCAACAGCGGCCCCTCTCCGGCCGGGCACTGCCCCTGGCCGGGGGGCCACGCACCCACATCGTCGCTCTCTGTTCGGCACTGTCCTGTGGTATCGTGAGGATGAGGAGAGCTGTAGGTGGCTCTGCCTCCCCTGGGTGCCAAGGAGGTCCCCATTCCCTTGCACAACTGGGGACTGAGACGGGTGCTCAGTGCATGACGCAGCCCCCAGACCCACACTGGTTCCACTGCCCCCACTGGGGACAACCACCAACCCCCCCAGAGCCAGACACACAGGCCCCAGCGCCCTCCCTGCGCCCTACACTGGCTCCTCACTCAAACCTCAGCCACCCCCAGCCGCCCCAGACCTGCCCGTACCACCCGGACACCTGCAGACCTGCCCCCCCGTGCCCGACCTTGACAGCACTGTTGGGGGCGCACCCACTGTTTGCTGTTGCCACGGCGGCGCAGGCCCCGCCCCCGGCGCGGCGGAGGGAGGAGACACACACACCACAGCCAACAGAACGAACGACACCGTTTAAAAAAAAACCGTGACGAGACAACGGCAGAGACCCGGGGGGTGCGCTGCCGCAAGCGGGGGCTGCTCCCAGCACGGCCGCCCGAGGAGGGGCAGGCGGGGCTCGGCCCGGCCCGGCCCGGCCCAGCTGTCTGCCCGCAGGGGCAGAGGGAACAGGCACGATGATCATCATCCAGGGAAAAGCGTCGCTGAGCCACGGGGTCCTGCGCCACGGCCTAAAACTGGAAGGTGAGAGAAGAGAGACGGCCATCAGTCCATGGGTGCTCCCCTGGCCCTCACCCAGCCTTTTGGTGTGTCCGCTGCCCTCCTTGGCCCTGGGGAGTGTGGCCAGCACACAGATCACAGAATCACAAGGTTGGAAAAGACCTTTAAGATCATCAAGTCCAACCATTCTCATCCTAAACTAAACCATATCCCTAAGTACCTCATCTACCCTTTGTTTGAACACATCCAGGGAAGGTGACTCAGCCCCTCCCTGGGCAGCCTGTTCCAGCCTTGACAACTCTTTCAGTAAAAAATTTTTTCCTAACATCCAATCTAAACCTGCCCTGGCACAGCTTCATGCCATTCCCCCTTGTCCTATCACCTGTCACCTGGCTGGAGAGACCATCACCTACCTCTCTATAACCTCCCTTCAGGTAGTTGTAGGCAGTGATAAGGTCTCCCCTCAGCCTCCTCTTCTCTAAGCTAAAGAGCCCCAGCTCCCTCATAGGATTTGCCCTCCAGCCCCTTCACAGAGGCTTCTCCCTCTGCCTCACCCAGGTACCTCATGTCCTGTCACAGTAGCCACCAAAAGGGACACAGCTCCCTGGCTTCTGCCCACACCTGGGTGTGCTCTGGGGGGGCGGGGGTGTGTGTCTCAAACGTGGCACTTGACAAGCAAAGGGAGTGCAAGTATTCCCTGGGCATCCTCCCTCCACCCTTGAGAATTTCCCTGGGCATCCTCCCTCCACCCCTGAGAATTTCCCTGGGTAGAGCATCCCAACTGTCCCCACCCCTGAGAAGTTCCCTGGGCAGAATGCCCCAACTGTCCCCACGTACAGGATGGAGGCTCTAGGCACAAGGGCCATGTGGGCTTTATGCCCCACCCCCAGTCCCAGAATAACGGGGCCATCTCCTCCTGGTTCAGAGGCTCACATTCTTGAGGAACTCCTCTGCCACGATGCGGGCCCTGGCGTTGACGGAGAGCTTCATCTCACTGATCTCCTTGTCGATCTCCTCCATAAAGTGGATGACAAAATCCACCAGCTTGTGCTTGTACATCTGCTCCGTGTGGAAGTTTGTGATCAAGAAGCTGATGTCGTAGCCCTGGGGAAGGGAGAAGCACCCTGGGGATGAGCACCTCATCTCTCAGTTCCACACTGGAGACACATTCACCTCCCCAGTGCAGCTGCAGAGCAAGGAGCTGCCCTGCCCCGTGCCAGTCACCTCACCTCTACGGGCTTCCTACGCAGGATGAAGAAGTTTTCAGCCCTCATCATCATGAAACGCATAAATTTGTGGCACAAGATCTTCTCAATCTCATCAGCCTGAGGAAAGAGAAGAGAAGTGAGGCTTCCCCTGTGGCAGGTGTGAGCTGCCAGCCCCCTGCCAGCCCCCCATCTCACCTGTTTCACTGCAATGCTGACACGCACAGAGTTAATGGAGCCCTCGATGAGGACCTTCTCCTTCTCGTTCCTGCTGATAATCACTGGCTGCAACAGCAGCTCTTTGCTGCTCCTAGGAGCAGAGGAAGGGCAGAACTGACTCAGGAGGAAGCACTTACCGGTCAGAAACGGGGAGTGCACAAGCTGAGAGCCGCGGGGATCAGAGAGAAGTTGCGGAGGGTTTGCTTCATGCCGCTACATGGTGCTTTCCGCCTCTAGAAGGCACGTCCCACCTCCTCACCCCCCATCCCCCCCCTCGAGGCAGATCCCCTCCCTCCTCCCGGCAGTTCCTCAGCTCCCCGCCTGCATCAGCTCCGTGACGAACGGGCGGCAGCCGGTAGGTGTGGAGGCCTGCCGGGCTGCACGGCTCCGGCAGGGGCGCGGAGGCAGCACTGCCACACGGAAGCTCTTACCACCGGCTGCCCAGCCACCCGGCAGCGGCCCCCAGGGAGGGCAGCGCAGCCGGAGCAGGGCCCCACCCCCGTACCTGACTTCCACCTCGGGCTTGTTGTGCCGCTCCACCACCTGCGAGGAGAAGTTCTCCAGGCACAGCGCGGCCTGCAGCGTGGCGCGCACCGCGTTCAGGTACGGGCGCAGGGTCGCGGTCTGGGGGGACACGACGGCGGCATCAACATCCAGGTCCGGCCCCGGGCCCCGCCACTTCCCCCCACCCCCGCTCACCGCCCGCCCGCTCCCGCTTGCCTCCCTCACACCCGGCCGCCCCTGCCCGGCCCGGCGCCCCCCGCCCTACCATGGTGGCAGCTGAAGTCCGGTCCCGGCAGGCGGAAGTAGCCGGTCCCCTCTTCCGAGATGCGCGGGAACTCCCACTGCGGCGGGAGGGGGGAGGCGGGAGGCTCCCGACCCACATCCAGGGCCGGGACGGCGACGGACTGGCCTCGCTGCGGCACAGACCGGGGGCTCAATGTCACGTAAGGGGGACGCAGCAATCCTGAAAAGCGGGGTCAGGGGCTGCGCCGCGATTCCCCCCACTGCTTCCCACACACCCCCCGCTGCATTTGGTACGCTCCTGTCATCGCTTCCATATTAGGGAAAAGAGATGGAGAGCGAGCCGGACCAATGAGCGCTGGGCGCTATCCGCAGTCGAGCCAATGGAAGAGCGAGGGGGCGGGGCGACCGCTCTCTACGGGGGCCGGAAAGGGCGAGCGGCCTAGGCTCGGCTCGGCCCGGCCCGCCGGCGCTCCCGCCGCCTTCGCCCCGCGGCGTCGCCCGCCTCGCGGCACCCGCTGCCCCGCCGGCGCTCCTCCGGGCCTCACACATCCTCCTCGGCGCAGGGCCTTTCGGTGCCCCTCATCGTCCCGGTGCTGTCTCCCCGCCGCCTTGCCCTCAGCGCCCCGGTGACCTCCCCGGTTCCCCGTAACCCGCCCGCCCTGCCCTCCATCCTTGCGGCTTCCCCCATCCCCGGGTCCCCCGTAGCCCCCCCCAACCTCCCGCCGCACCCCCCGTAGCGCGCCCGGTGCCATGAGCGAGCTGAAGGACTGCCCGCTGCAGTTCCACGACTTCAAGTCGGTGGACCACGTGAAGGTGTGCCCCCGGTACACGGCCGTGCTGGCCCGCTCGGAGGACGATGGCATCGGCATCGAGGAGCTGGACACGCTGCAGCTGGAACTGGAGACGCTGCTGTCCTCCGCCAGCCGCCGTCTCCGTGTCCTGGAGGCTGAGACCCAGGTGCTGGGATCAGAGGCGTTGCTCCCTGCCGTGCCCCTTCCCGCCGAGGGGGCTGCCTCCCTGCTCAGCGCCGGGCGCAGGACCTGACCAGGCACTGCTGTCTTCCAGATCCTCACAGACTGGCAGGATAAGAAGGGTGACCGGCGGTTCCTGAAGCTGAGCAAGGACCATGATGTGGGCACCTCTGTCAAGCACGGGAAGCCGAAAAAGCAGAAGCTGGAAGGCAAAGGGGGCCATGGGACAGGGCCTGGCCCCGGGCGGCCCAAGTCCAAGAACCTACAGCCCAAGATCCAGGAGTACGAGTTCCAGGACGATCCCATTGACGTGCCCCGCATTCCCAAAAACGATGCTCCGAACAGGTGCGTGGGTGTTGGGATCATCCGTCTCTTTCCTTGCAGCACCCAGCTGCCTCCAGCCTGAGGGAGGCGATGTCCCTGGAGGGAAGGGGTGTGTGTCAGCTCCCGCAGGCTGCCTCGCAGCTCTCCCTCACAGTTCATCCATCCCTGCAGATTCTGGGCATCGGTGGAGCCGTACTGTGCAGATCTCACTAATGAGGAGGTCAGAGTCCTGGAGGAGCTGCTCAAGCCACCAGAGGATGAGGCAGAGCATTACAAGGTGAAAATCTCCTGGCATTTCTCTTGTCCTGTCCCCGTCCCTCTCTCTCCAGTCCCTCCTGGCCTCCGGCCACTCCATCCTGTCCCATGCCTCAGCGTTCCTGCCTGGGGTTGATGCTGTGGTGCTGAGCGGGAGGTGGGAGGCAAGATGGGGACATCCTGAGCTGTGCTGAGCCCTGCTCTCACAGATCCCGCCCCTGGGGAAGCATTACTCCCAGCGCTGGGCCCAGGAGGACCTGCTGGAGGAGCAGAAGGATGGGGCCCGGGCAGCAGCTGCTGCCGACAAGAAGAAAGGCATCCTAGGGCCACTGACCGAGCTCGACACTAAAGGTGCCTCCATCCCCACGTGCCCTTGCCCAGAAGGGCTGTGAGCACCCATGCCCTACATAGCTGAGCCCTGGCCCCTCGCCCCACATGCCTGGGGCAGAGGCTGCCCTGCCCCGCTGCTTACCTCCGCGTGTTTGGGGTCGGTGTTTTCCCCCCTCCCACTTCTTCCCAGATGTTGATGCCCTGCTGAAGAAGTCGGAGGCTCAGCATGAGCAGCCAGAGGACGGGTGTCCCTTCGGGCCCCTGACACAGCGTCTCCTGCAGGCCCTCGTGGAGGTGAGTGGGCTCCGTGGTGGCCAGGCTCCATGGGGCTGGGCTCTGCCCCCCTGGGGCAGCTTTGCCATGGCCCAGTGCAGTGACACTTCCTTTGCGCTCCCGTTGGTAGGAGAACATCATCTCCCCTGTTGAGGACTCTCCCATTCCTGAGATCGCTGGAAAGGACTCGGGAGCCGATGGTGCTGGTACGTCTCCCCGCAGCCAGAACAAGCCCTTCAGGTGAGCAGGGAGGTGGCCCCAGAGCTTGGCGCTGCCCATGGGGATGCCAAACACGCTGGTGGCTGCCCTGCCCCAGCGAGTCTGGGAGAGCAAAGGGTGCATGGTGGGCAGCGGCTGTTCTGCCCCGACAGTGTCCCCCACACCAAGTCCCTGGAAGGGCGCATCAAGGAGGAGCTGGTGGCCCAGGGCCTGCTGGAATCAGAGGACCGGCCGGCTGAGGACTCGGAGGATGAGGTGCTGGCTGAGCTGCGCAAGAGGCAGGCTGAGCTGAAGGCCCTCAGCGCACACAACCGTGCCAAGAAGCATGAGCTGCTGCGGTGAGAGCGGGCAGCAACGGGCATGGGCAGGGAGCTGCTTGGTGGGGGCCTGACACCCCTGTGTCATCTCCCCCCAGGCTGGCCAAGGAGGAGCTGCACCGGCAGGAGCTGCGGCAGCGCGTCCGCATGGCTGACAACGAGGTGATGGACGCCTTCCGCAAGATCATGGCTGCCCGGCAGAAGAAGCGCACGCCCACCAAGAAGGAGAAGGACCAGGCCTGGAAAACCCTGAAGGAGCGGGAGAGCATCCTCAAGCTGCTGGACGGGTAGCAGGGTCTGAGGAACCCCTCTGTCATGGACCTTAGCAGCCAGGGGTGGTGGCTGCGACGTGGAACAGAGGGGTGTAGCCCCCCCACACCCTGGACCCCATGTTCTGCCAACCCACCCAGGTGACAGTCCTGGCTGCTGTGCCCTTACTGCCCCCTGCGCATGCGGGACGTCACCCAGCCTGGCTGGGGACCCTGCAGAGCTGCTGGGATGCCTCCTGGGAACGGCCCTGCCTGTGGCTGGTGGCTTCCGCTTCGGCGTTGCCCCCCACACTTCCCCTGTTATTCTGGGAGCGTGACATCAGCCGCGCTGCCGCGGGGGGTGGATGTGGTGGCTGCTGCGGCGGTGCGGCTCCCACGGTCCCCTGTCCCTCCCCACAGGGGGACTCGCAGCTCCCAGGGACTGGGCTGAGGGGTGCAGGGAGGGGTCGGGGATGGCCGGGCTCTCCGTGTACTTGTGGTACCTGCTGCCACTCGTGACAGCAATAAAGGCAGCGCGGTGCAGGTGGTGGTGATGTGTGGGCTGGAGGATGCCGTGGGGTGTGGGATGGGGCAGGGTGGGGGGGCGGATGAGCGGGGGTTGGGGGTTGTTGCCTGCCGGTGCCGGCTCAGGCTGGGGGGTGAGAGCCGGGCAGAGCCAGGGCAGTGCTGCCCTGCAGCGTGGGGGGGGGCAGCCCCACTCGTGTCCCGACAGCCCACACGTGTCACTCCAGCCCGCCCCCCCAGCGTCACTCCAGGGCCCCCTTCCCCCCCGCCCCGCCGGCCACATTCCCCTTTCCCGTCCCCTCACCCCCCCTCCGTGGACACACGTCCCGCGGTCACGCGTGTCCCTCTCCACCGCCAGCCCCGCCCACCGCCCTCCCATTGGCGGGGACTAACCGTGGCCCCGCCCCTCCCCGTGACGTCAGGGCTGTCCGGCGGCGCCGCGCCGGGAGGAGTCGCCGCCGCTCCGCGCGGGGCCGGGGCCGGGGCCGCCGCAGCCGTCGGTAAGGGCGGGGCGGGGCGGGGCCGGGTGCCCACGCGCGAGCCCCGCTGGTGTAACGGCTCGCTGCTCCCACGCGCGTCCCGCCCGGCGCGGGACCCGCGGGGGGAAGGGGGGCGGGATGGGCACCCCAATCCTACACCCCCACCCCCCTCCCCACCCACGTGCCTCCCCCACTCCCGTCACCCATCCGTCCCGGGAGCGGCCCAGCGCCTGACCCCCGTGGAGCACCCCACGCCGGGACTCGGGTGTGCGGGGGGGGGTGCGGGGTTGGGGGGGCTGCCCCACGCGGGGCCTGAGCAAAGGCAGGGCAGCGCTTGTCCCCGTCACGCCGCGACGCTGCCGTGGATCGCTTCCCCTGGCACCCTGTCACGTCACCCGCGTGTCCTGACAGCCCCTTGCGCCATGGCGTTCCCGGGATGGGACCCCCTCCCCGCACACCCCCCGCACAGCCCACACACACCCCCTGCATAGCGCACCGACGGCCTGTTCCCCACTCGTGTCCCAGGTGGAGCGGGTGGCCCCACGGGGCACCATGCCGCTGGGGCAGGATGGCCCCAGCTGGAAGAAGAGGACCGAGGACATTCGGCGCATCTACGACTTCCGCGAGGTCCTGGGCACGTGAGTCTCAGTTGGGAAGGGGGATACACACCGGTGACACCCCACCCACGGCACCGACTGCACCCCTGCCATGCCAAACCCGCTGCGTGGACCCAGCTCAAATGCTGGCCCACGGCAGCGGCTGCAGCCGGGCTGGCACGTGGGGCCCACGCTGCGGGATACGGGCAAGGGGTTGGTGGTGCTGGCTGCGCCTCCCGCCCGCGGTGCCGGACACCGGGCCGAGGGTGCCGGTTCCTTCGGGCGGCAGAGGGGTGCTCGGTGGTGCCCGAAGCACCGTAAGGCTCTTAGGGTGGATTAGCGGGTTAATTACAGCAAGGCTTAGGGCCTGGCCGCCCCCAGCACGCTGCCCGACACCTGCCCCACCTGGGCACTGCTGACAGCTCTGCCCCAGGACCCTGGGCGCCGTGGCCTTTGGGTGGCCCCTGGGAAGCCAGGCAGGGTGGTCCTGCTCACCCTGGGGGTTGCTGAAACCCACCCGTCCCCATCCCTGGCAGCAGCAGGGTGTTATCCTGCCTGACAAGGGGACGGTGCAGCTGTGCTGGGAGACGCCAGGCGCCCCGTGTCCGGCTGTGCCTGTGTCCGGCCGTCCCAGCGGGCGGCTCCAGCTCACTCTCTCCTATAAATAGCTGGACTTTCTCCCTGTCGCCATGGCAATCGCTGCGTGGTATCTGCAGCTCCGGCCAGCGGCACCCCTTGCTGGGCTCACCCCTTGCCTTTCCCTCCTCCAAACCCAGGGGGGCCTTCTCCGAGGTGGTCCTGGCGGAGGAGAAGGCGACGCGGAAGCTGGTGGCCATAAAGTGCATCGCCAAGAAGGCGCTGGAGGGGAAGGAGACCAGCATCGAGAATGAGATCGCCGTCCTCCACAAGTAGGGGCTGTCCCAGCACTGGGGCGAGGGTCCTGCCCTGCGCCCCTCTTTCCTGGCACTCGGCACAGTTCCCCACTGCCAGCACCCATCGCCGGGCGTTATCGGCAGCGCCCAAAATAGCTGGCAGCGCGTGACACCCCATGGGGCCGAGCCTGACTGCTTGCTGTCCGGTGGGGGCTGGGGTGGGGGGCAGCTGGGAGTCTCTTCACCCTCTCCACACCACCTCCCTCCCTCCGCAGGATCAAGCACCCCAACATTGTGGCCTTGGATGACATATATGAAAGCGGCACCCACCTCTACCTCATCATGCAACTGTGAGTGACATCAGAGGGTCTGGGGAGGCCCAAGGGGGTCCATGCTGACCAGCTCTGCCTGTCCCCGCAGGGTCTCGGGTGGGGAACTCTTCGACCGCATCGTGGAGAAGGGCTTCTACACCGAGCGGGACGCCAGCGCCCTGATCCGGCAGATCCTGGACGCTGTCAAATACCTGCACGACATGGGCATTGTGCACCGTGACCTGAAGGTGAGCGGTGGGGGACACACACACAGAGCCCCTGTCACGGTGGTGAGGAGGGGACCCCAGCATCACACCTCTCTGATGCTCCCCTCCCCGCAGCCCGAGAACCTGCTCTATTACAGCCTGGACGAGGACTCCAAGATCATGATCAGCGACTTTGGGCTGTCCAAGATCGAGGGCTGCGGCAGCGTCATGTCCACGGCCTGCGGCACCCCCGGCTACGTGGGTGAGCACCTGCCGTGGGCTGCCACTGGCCTGGGGGCAGGACTGGGGTCCCGCCCTGGGGTCGGGGTCCCCCCTCACTCCTGCTGTCCCCACCCCAGCCCCTGAGGTGCTGGCACAGAAGCCCTATAGCAAGGCAGTGGATTGCTGGTCCATCGGAGTCATCGCCTACATTCTGTATGTATCCCCCCCACCTCCTGCCCCCCCCTCCCTTACGCAGGGGCCTGTCCCCCCCGGGGCTGCCCAGGGCCAGCATCCCCCTCCCCGGCACCCTCCAGGCTCTGTGGTTACCCCCCTTTCTATGACGAGAACGATGCCAAGCTCTTCGAGCAGATCCTGCGGGCCGAGTACGAGTTCGACTCGCCCTACTGGGATGACATCTCAGACTCGGGTGAGCTGGGACCACCGAGGGGTGGGGGCTGGTGTGGTGTCATGGTAGCTGGGTGGGGGCAGTGGGTGCAGGTGCTCATGGCTGCTCCGTGCCCCGTCCCAGCCAAGGATTTCATCCAGCACCTGATGGAGAAGGACCCCAGCAAGCGCTTCACCTGTGAGCAAGCCCTGCAGCACCCCTGGTAAGGATGGGACTGCTGTCACCTGGCTGTGCCACCTCACCCCCTGTTCATCCCCCACCAGGCGTGGGGCTGGGGGTGCTCTGCTGACCCCCGTCCCGCTCCAGGATTGCTGGGGACACGGCCCTGGACAAGAACATCCACCAGTCAGTGAGCGAGCAGATCAAGAAGAACTTTGCAAAGAGCAAGTGGAAGGTGAGCACAGGGTGCTGGGGAGGGAGGCTGTGGGGTGCCAGGGTGTGTGTGGGGCCACCTCCTTGCCAGGCACCCCACGCTGGGTGATGGATGCTGTGGGGTTGGCAGCAAGCCTTCAATGCCACGGCGGTGGTGAGACACATGAGGAAGCTGCAGCTGGGAACCAGCCAGGAGGGCCCTGGGCAGACGACTCCCACCAGCCACGGCGAGCGGCTGCGGGGGGTGACCACCAGCAATGGTGAGCCCCCACCCCCTGAACCCCATCCTGTACCCCTGGGGCTGTGGCCGAGCTCTCACCCCTCTGCTCCCCTCCCCACAGGGTCGGACTGTAGGCGCCCACCCACGAGCAGAGCTCAGCGCCTGCTGCCAGACTGAGCACGGCCCCGCATGGCCACGTCCTGGGGGCCCCGTGGGGTGCAGCCCTGCCACGGGCAGAGTGTGGGCTAATGGGGGGGGGCCCTGCAGCGTTGGTGCAGGGGGGATGATGTGGGGGGCTCCCTGCTCGGCTTGCCCCAGCCGTGCGGAGCTGCCCCCCTCCGCACATTGGCAGCAGAGCTCTGCACTGGGGCAGGGGCAGCCCCCTGGAGCACTCCCCCCTCACCCCCCACCTCGGGCTGCGTCCTGGGCTCCCTCCCCCACCCCTCCCTCCCCCCACAACTGCCCTGGCACTAACCCCCCCACCCCCAGCATGTTCAAGGAGAATTTTCCAAATGGATGTTTCTATTTTATTGCTTGTAATAAAGACAAGAGGCCAATGCTGCCTGGCTCAGCAATGCCCGGGGAGGGGTCAGACACAGCCCGGAGCTGCCCAGCCTCACTGCCCAGGGCAGCAACTCCACACCCGCCCCGGCCCCTTAACAGGCAGGGGACAGGCAGCTGCCTGCTCCTCAGTGCATCCCAGGCTGGGAGCAGGTGCCGTGATCCGTCCCCGACTGCAGACCCCAGGGTCTGTCCCTCCTGGGGTGTCCCTAGGGGGACCCATCCCCACAGCTGTCCCGGCCCCCAGCTCCCTTGGCCCGATCCCGGGTGCTGGCTGGCTTCTGACTCCTGCGGAGGTCAGCACAGAAGAGGACCTGGCATGGGGAGAGGCATCGGGGTGGGCATGGCTGGGGCGGTGGCTGAGTCTGGGGTACCTGGGAGGGGGGTACTCACCGCCTGCGCCCAGCCAGCATAGGGACCCCACAGACCCCGGAAGAAGTCGCCTGTGGAGAGAGTCAGCACTGACCCAGGGGCACCATCCCCATCCTGGGGGGGTCCCACATTAGGGCCCAGCCCTACCCTCACCAATCTCCTGGTGTGCCCGGGGAGTCAGGCTCCTGCCGCTCAGCGCTGCGCCGTATCGCTCCCGCGCAATGCGCCAGACGTGTGTGTCCACCGGCACCGCCTCTGCCTTGTCCAGGGCCATCAGGCAGACACAGTCAGCGACCTGCAGCCAGGCAGTGCTGTCAACCCCAGGCTGCCGGCCTCACTCTCTGCCACCCAAACCCCTCCCCGGCACCCACCTTGGCGCCCACCCCAGGCAGGGTGCACAGCACCCGCCTGGCCTCGGCATAGGGCACGGAGCGCAGCCGGTGCAGCCCCTCGGCACCGAACCCCTCAGTGATGGCCTTTGCGCTCCCGCTGACGAACTTGGCCCGGTACCCAAAACCCAGCGCCCGCAGCCGGGCCTCGGCGTCAGCGCCTGTGGGAGGGACAGTGGGGCGGTGTGGGCTGGGGGCATGGGAGATGAGGCCGTGGCGGGGCGGCAGGGATGGCGTCGAGGCGACGGTGAACCTGCGAGTGCCGAAAGGGAGGGAAAGGCGTGGAAGGGCCGGGCGTCGAGGCAGCAGAGGCAGGGGCCGAAGGCGCGGCAGAGCCGCTCGATCATGGCGGTGATGCGGGAGATGTGGTTGTTGGAGGTGCAGATGAAGGAGAGGAGGCACTCGGCGGGGTCCTGCCGCAGCACCCGCACCCCTGCGGGAGGCACTCGGTGAGAGATGCCCGGTGGGAGCAGCCCTCGGTCCCCCCCGAGGAGCCACCTCACCTGGGAAGTCACTGGCCACGCTGCGGAAGAGGGGGTCGGCCGCCCCCCAGGCGCGGTACAGGGCCGGCAGCCCCACATCCAGCTGGAAATAGTCGCGCAGGATCCGATCCGTCTCGGCACCGTCCGGCCCCGCCGCCCGGGCGGGCTGGAGCCCCCCGTCCCGCTCCTCCTCTTCCCCGTACACCGTGTACCACAGCCGCTCGCGGTCCTGCCGCAGCGTCCAGACGCGGCCCCCCAGCACGCCCGTCCAGGCCCCGGGGCTGCTCTCCCACCATCTGCCGTGACGCGTAGAGCGTCGGAGCCGGCCCTGACCTGACCCCTCCGGGCTCGGCCCCGGGATGCCGGGACTCCCGGACTCCCCTGCTACCCCGGCTCACCGGAAGGTCTGCCCCGACGACAGCACCAGGTCCAGGCGGAGCTCGGCCAGCGGGCAGGGCAGGGAGCGCCAGAGCGACGGGCAGGCGGACGGGCCATCCCGCAGCTTCATGCTCCGCCGCCCCGCCCGTACCCCCGGAGCTCCCCCACCGGAGCTCCCACGCCGCGCCCGCCGGCACAGCGCCCGCCCCCTCCCCGCGACGCTCTGGCCCGACTTCCGGCGGCGCCCGCACATGGCCGCCCCGCTCCGGTTTCCTTTTCCGCCCCCTCCACCCGCTCCCCGCCCGCAGCGGCCGCGGCTCCGCAGCGGAGGTTTATTTTCTAAGAATCAATAGATTTTTCTTCCTTCAAAATAAATACAAACAACGTCCGAGCGCGGGGCCGGCCGGGGGCTGGGCCCGGGGGAGGGGCTGCACGGGAAGGGGGGGGATGCGGCGGCGGCCAGAACAGGATCCGGGGACCCGCGGGCTGGGGGGGAGCGGGCACCGGGAATGTGAGAGCGAGGGTGGGCACGGGGGGGGCCGGCCCCCCCCCCCGCCCCGGTGTCCCCCCTCCCAGGTGGGTGCAGACCAGCTGCACGGTGTGGGGGGGGTCCCGAGCCCCGCTTGCCCTGAGATACGGCGGAAGTGGGGAGGGGGGGGGGAGCGGCCGGCGGCGGGGGGGCCGGCTCAGTCGCTCTCGCTGGAGTCGCTGCTCTGCTCGCCCTGCACCTTGTTGCGGTGCTGCATGGCCCGGTGGTAGGCGATCTGCACCGACTTGCGGATGTTGGACTTGCGGCCCTCCAGCATCTTCTCCTTGTCCAGGTCCTGGTTCACCCCCAGAGGCACCAGCTTCGTCCGGGGCAACCACTGCCTGCGGGGAGCGGGGGGCCACCTCGTTTGAGGGTTACAATCGTCTCCGGATGCCCTCCCCCCAAAGCCCCCGGCGCCCCGGCCTTACCAAGTGCGCTTGTTGTCGAAGAAGAGGACAAGGTAGAGGTGCTCACGTGCTTCCTGAGTCATCTGCTCCCCCAGCTTCAGCACCTCCAAGGGGGGCACGGGGATGGGGACGCCGTGGTGGAACATGCCCTCCCGTGGCATCTTGGGGTCGATGATCTGCCCAAAGAGCAGGGAGGGCTGAGGAGGGGGGAAATGGGGAACCCCCAGAACTGCCCCACGGGAGGGGGACATGGATTTTGGGGGTGCTGAAAGCAGCGGGGAGCGCGCTGCCGGTGGTACTCACCAGCGCCGGGTAGGAAGGGTACCCCCTGCACTTGGCCCACACCAGGTCCAGGGCATCCAGGGAGGAATCCTCGTCCTCAGACAGCCACCCTGCGCCGCGCCCCATGCCCTTGCGCACCACTGTGCCAAGGGAAAGGGGTGTCAGCTGTGTCCCCCCCAGGTGATGGCACCAGCCGGGCCCACAGCTGCGGTACTTACTGCCATGCCCCACATTTCGCCCTGTGCCCACGGAGTAGGACTCATTCTCCGTCCCTGACGTGTCCTCGCTGCTGTCCTCTGGGAAGTTCACTCGGGAGAAGGAGGGTTTCCCTCTGCCCTGCTTGGAGGGTGTTGTGCTGCAGAGAGAGTAGAGCTGTCAGTGGGAGCCATCTTAGGCTTCCAGAAACCGCTTTGGGAGAGGGGTGGCCTGGCAGGACACCGGGGCTCATGGGCTCCAACTGCTGGCCTCAGCCCCAGGAAGGACATGGCAGGGGGCCCAGGAAGAAAAACAGGAGGGTGTTGCTGCCAGGCACCAGCTGTACACCCATCCATTTTCACTTTCTGGGGGGACCCAGAAGACCCTCTCTCGGCTGAGTCAGAAGCGCAGGTAGGAACCTGCCGGAGCCAGCAGCTGGAGGGGCTGTGCTGGAGCAGCTGCTGTGCCAGAAGACTCCCTACTAGCTGTTGGCTGCACTCCCACCTTTAGGCTTTACATTTACACCAGGCAAAAACCCCACCGCTTCCTGCGGTCTAGCTCAGAGCAGCCGGGCTGCAGGAGGGTGAACAAGATGGGTACCACCAACAGGCTCCTTGCCCAGCAACCCCGGGCAGCATCAGCATCGTTGGAGCTGGGCTTGAGATGGTACCTGGTACGGTCTGAGGCGGCGCTGCTGCTGCTGCTGCTACTGGATTCTGAGTCGGAGCTACTCCGGGGAAGATTGCAGTCATTGCGGTACACCAGGAAGCTCTTCTTCACTGGCTGGTTCCCGCTGCTGAAACCGTTGGCTGGCAGGTCTGCAAAACACCCGCCAGAAGAGCGTTATGACCATGTGAGACCCTGCCACGTCCTCCCAGCGGGGCCGTGACTGTCTGACCACGCAGGGGGAGCTGCTGCACCCACCCATGGGAGCATCTTCGATGGATTTATCACTGTCGCTGTCTGAGCTGGAGCTGGGGCGTGGGCTTCGCCCTCGCTTCCTCTGCCGCTGGGAGGACCCCATTATTGGGAGCTGGGGGGGGCCGATGGGGCTGTTCCCGTGCCCTGGAGCAATCTGGCTGTCTCGGTTCTTCGGGGGGCGTCCTGGACGTTTTGGAGGGCCTGCAGTTTTAGGATTCTTCTTGGAGAAGAGCACCGAGGTCCTCCTGCCAACTTCATGTGCTGGGGTAGAAGAAGAATTGGGGCCCAGACCTGGAAGAGAGAAGAAGGTGTCAGCTCCAGCCTACAGGTCCTGGCAGGGACCAGAAGGCAGTGGCATCCAGGGACTTCATTTCTCAGGAGCTCCGGTCTTGCAAGATTCTCCATCCTGAGCTTTGCCATGTCTGTGCCCTCAGGGTCAAACTCTCTGGTCTGCTGACAGCAAAAGCTAGAGGTGGACATGAAAGGACACTCCGCCAGCCAGAAATGTTTTTCACAGGCAGCAACCTCATGCAAGGAGAAGTCAAGAGCAGCCAAGCGGGAATAAACCCTTCCCACGACATGCTGCAGCTGGAAAGCTCCACTGTACCCTTGAAAGACAAAGGCCCTAAAACACTTGCTGCCTGCCAATGAACCTGCTTTTCCCGGGGAGCAGGACCCGGACGCAGGGGTGGCAAACTCCCAATCACACCTGGCAGCTCTGCATGAGCTCCCCACAGAGCCCAGCTCGGTGTCTCTGTCCAGGAGCCCAAGGAGCTGGCAGCTGGCCTGTCTTCAGCTCTCAGCCTGGGGAGGGCATTTGGAGCTCTGCAGTCGGTGCTGCTGCAACTCCCTCCCGTGCCATGAAGCAGGAAGGGATGCTGAAGGCAGCCTACTCTGTAATGCCCTTCAAGAAAGTGGGCGGTGTGGCTGACCTGGCAGAGCTGGCAGGAGGAAATGGTGTGTCTCACGCCTCATGTCACACAGCTGGGACTCTCTGTCTCTGGAATGACATCCAGTTCCTCGCCCGCACGGGAAGCGAGCTCACAGCTGCAGCCAGCATTTGGCCAGGTGAACAGCAGCGACGTGCCAACCCTCCCCAGCGGCAGACGCGCACCAGGTTCGGCTGTGCCCAATACCAGAGATGGCCTTCTTCGGCTGCCAGGGACAGCCTGGCCAGCACAGCTCACCACCTACTGTCCTCAGATGGGCACGCTGGGAGGGAGCCTGGGGAAGCGCAGATGTACTCTGCACCCAGCCCTACGGAAGGTGCTATGGGAAATGAGGAACTCCATAGGGGAATGGGAGATAAGGGCCTGCCCACCCCTTAGAGGCCATCTGCCATGCTCCTAAGGGAGCGGGGCGTGCATGGGCAGCTGCCCACGCAGCCCTCCTGCCTTGGGAGGTACCTGGCAGAGTGGTCTCTGCCTCTCCCCCTGCCATGCAGGTGTGGAGGTGGTTCTCCACTGCTCCCCAGAACCAGCAGCATTCTGGAGGGACTGGTACCTTTGCCAGTCTCCTGGCTGCTGCTCTCTTCTGCAGCGCTGTCTGTCTGCAGGTCCTTCTCGCAGGGGTTGTGCGACTGCAGGACTCCCCGGGCAGAGGAGCCGTGCCGCTCCAGCCCGTCTCGGCCCAGGTCCCGTGGGTGAGCAAGTTTTCGCCGTAGGACTGTGATCTCCTTCTTGATCATCTTGGCCCGGCGGGACCGTCCTATGCTCTGTTTGCCAGCGTTGACCTCATCCAGCCGCTCCAGCAGAATCTTTAGCTGCTCCTCCAAGGGCAGGTGCTTCTGATTCTCTGAGAGCAGCAGCCGCACATCTTCTGGAGGAACAAAGAGGAGCGGATGGATGAAAGAAGTCGGGAACTCTTTGGAGCTTCTCTACCTGAAAGGGCGTGGGGCAATCCAGGCTCCTGCAGAAGGGAGATAGCTGACACGGTACCAAACACCTGTGAACACGGGGAGTTATCCTAAAAGACCTGGAGAAGTTGCTGGTTGGGACTGCTGGGGAAAAGCAGGCTCATCAGCAGCTTGGAGAATCCCAGAGTTCTCATTGGCCAGGGAAAGGGCACGGCAGGAAAAGGAAAAGGGGTTGTAACAGGCAAAACAAGAGTCAAAGGGTCCTGAAGCATTACAGAGCAGGGAAATTCCCCTGCCTGAGCCCATCTTGTGCTCAAAAAGGAGGTCCCTAAAAGGGTCCTTCTCAGCCAAGCAATTCCTGGTGGGGCTCCCCACTGCCCAGCAGAGACAAGCAGAACTATGACCACGGAGCCAGTGAGATCTCGCTGGGGGCTACTGAGAGCTGTGTGGGAAGGGGCAGTTGATCCTTCTAGCTGGGCAGCATGGCAGAGGCTCCTCTGAGCCGCTCATGGACAGTGCTGGGGATGTGGCAAGTGACAGTGCCCTGACGCTGGCCAGGGAGGCCAAATCCCAGGCAGCCCCCTGCTCTGGAGGACGAGGGACCAAGAGGCTGGCAGGACACACAGACAAGCCGCTGCCCAGAACCAACCTAATGGGGCCAAAAGATACCTGGCTAGCCAAGCCCTCACCTCTCCGGGGAGCAGGCACACAGAGCCCAGGTGTCCAACTGAACCTCCCATGGGATGAGGCAGCTCAAAGAGAGCCCCAGGTGCCCCAACTCTGCCCCAGCTTTACCTCCAAGTAGATCCCCAGGACAGGGGATGAGTACCCACCGTCCTCGATGTCTTGGACCTGAGCTTCTTCCACCGTTACACAGTGGGGGAAGTGCATGCCTGTCTCAAAGTCAATGCCCATCTTCTCTGCCTGCCGGCGAGCCTGCCGGAGAACGGCGCCTCCCTGCTCCCGCAGACGGATGGCTGCCCGGTAGAAGATTGTGTCTTTGGCATTGTATTTCAAACAGTTGTTGATAATCAGGTTGAAATCCTCCTCAAAGTCATCGAAGTTCAGATAGCGATAGGCTTCCAGGTTTTGTTTCATTGTCTGAAAATCCATTGGCTTCTTGATGTGATCCAGGTAGTCTGGGACCTGCACGGAGAAAGAGCCAGAGCTAAGAGCCCAGGAGCCCTCAGTTAGCATTACCTGCTCCAAGAAAACAGTCGTTAGAGGAATCAGGTACCAGTCCCTGTGTTCTGCCCAAAGGCACATCAGGGAATGCCGTCTGCTTTTGCAGCTTGAGGAACAGCAACACCTCCCGACTCACGAGCCCATGTGCTGCGCTCAACCTGTTAGAGCAGATACGCACTCCCAAGTGTTTTTAAGGCTCCAGCACTCATGGCAGCATCTCTCCTCCTGTCTGCAGGCACCTGGGATCCAGCTACATGGCATTTCCTCAGGGGAGAAAGCTGCAAGTGCAGCTCCTGGGGGTAAGGGTGAATGCAGACAGACAGAACCATCCAGGTGGCAGCAGCGGCTGCAGGTGGGACTGTGCAGTCTTCCTCCCCAGTGCTGCTGAAACACCTCAGTGCCAGAGCTGTGCCAGAGCTGTGCAGGGCCAGCACGGCCTTTCCCCACCCTCCTGGGCAGGCACTCAGTGACGGTGTCAGGAATCCTGTCCCTTGCCCCCAGCAGTGACAGTCTGGTGGAGACAATCCTGTTTCTGTGCTGTGCTCAGCTTGCTGCCTAGCTGAGGCCTTTACAAGAGGGTAGGTGAGAGTGTGCTGCCCGCCAAGGGTCGGCATTCTGCCTTTCCCAGCGGGAATCCTCAACCGCTCACACACACTGGGAAGTCTCCAGCCATGTGCACAGAGGGAGAGTGGACACCAGCTCAGCTGTTGTGCACTCAGCTCGCCCAGGAGTGGCATGGCTGGGTGAGTGGTGCTGGGATGCATGAGCCAGCACCCGGTTACCCTGGGGAGCTTCCAGATCAGTGAGCACCCTGGGCAGCCCTTGGCATGAGCATGGGACAAGTTTGAGTGAAGTAGAAATCTGGGGGAGGGGGTTCTTACTTCGTAGATTTCTGTTACCTCAGACAGAGGGACCGGCTCGCTGAAGATGTTGCCTGTGTCTTTCTCCTGCAGCTGCTCAAGCGTCTTGCGGAGGAGGATGAGGAAGGGGGTCAGCTGCATTTCCAGTGCTACCTGCTGCACCTTGATCTGAAACAGAGGAAAGGAGTGGGGCTGAGCCCCCTGCCTGGCAGCCAGGCGGTGGGACTGTCCCCAGGGAGCAGCGGCGCAGTCCTGCAGGACAGGGATACCTCTTCTCACGCAAGGGGCAGGGACTGCACCTCACCCCCATCTCTGAGGAGTGGAGGTGTAACACCAGCTCCAGCACCTGCGCATCCCCACCTCAGCCTTGCAGAGCAGCCACCTTTGCTCAGAGCATGGCCGAGGGGAGCCCAGCACATGCCCTACAGCACTCTGAAGAGCCCATGCTCATGCCCACCCCAGCAGCTCCCCAAAGAGGGGCAAACAATTGTTACCGTCTCTCTCTTGAGCTTCTCCCGCTTGCGTATCAGCTCCACCAGCAAGCGTGCACGCTCTAGGTCATGGCGGAGGCGCTGCCATGACTTCAGCTGCTCCTTCAGGGCCCAGTTCTTATCCTCAGTGTCTCTCTGCAGGAACATCAGAGACCGTGAGCTGACAGGAGATGTGTTCCCATCTCCACCTTCCTGACCATGTGCTGGGGCTCCTCCCTGTCAAAGGGAATGGGCAGGCTTGACCCACTATTTCAGTGAAGGTGCCCACATCCTGGTGGGCGACTCAGAAGCAGTCCAACCTCTGGTCAGCACTGAGTACCCGCTCCTTGCTTACAAAGCTCGTAGGATGCCAGGAGGTGGATATCCCAAACCTCTGGAAATACTCTTCCTAACACAACCAGCTGCCCAAGAACAAAGATCAACAATACCAGGGGCTGTGCTGCTGCTCAGAGCTCTTGCAAAGGGCAACAGGGAGCATGTCTCTCCTTTTGCTTCTGGACACCATAGCTGAAGGTGAGCAGAAGTAGTCTCAACTCTTCTCCAGTAAATAAAAACAAGCCAGGGCAAAGGCAGGAGAAACCCCTGCCTGGTCAGGGCCCTCCAACAGCTCAGAAAGAAAGATTCAGAGCTCAGACAGGGAGCCAGAAGAGAAATCTTTCTCTCTGGCACCAGAGATTTCACATCTGTGAAGCGCTGACTAAGGGCTGAGGCAGACAGTGGGCTGGAAGCAGCACCCACAGGGAGCACTCCTGGAGCAGTTTCAGAAACTGGGAACAGGGCCTTGGTTCCTTCCAGTCTGTTTCTGGAGATCTCTGGCCACCTCTCTCAACACTCGCTGACACAGCAGCCTCATACCAGAGCCATTTCTGACGGGTTTGCTACCAGCTAAACGCGCAAACGAGGAAGGAGCTAACAACTTCTGCAGCAGCATGAGAGGGCAGGATTCCCTTCCCAGGGCAGGCTGCCAACAGCGTCGCTGCCTGGCCAAATCTCCAAAGACTGAGAACAGAGGAGAGGAGAAGCAGCAAAAGCAGCTGGAGCCGCCCTTTCCTCATCCGGGAGCTCATACCCCTGGCCCTGCTTCTGCGCCCGCAGGCCCCGCATGCAGCAAAGGCTCTGAGCCCACAGCTCCGAAGGCGCAGGAAGCACGCGCGCGCAGCCAGGATTCACTGCGGCACCGCAACGAGCAGCCCTTACCTGGTCGCAGTTTCTTTGTGACTGCAGGTGTGTCTGAAGGCGGCGGAGCAGAGGGACACCGTTGCGGGACTGTCTCTTCAGAGTCCAGTAGCTGTGCAGCCTCTGCATGAACTGGCTCTTCCTCTGGATGGTTAAACGGTTTGTAATCTTACTGAGCCTGAAAAAGGGAGAAGGAACCACAGAACCCATCAGCAAGATAAGCCTGGCCGCTGCAGGAGAAGTCCTGGCTGGGGGGGATGTAGCAGCAAGATCACCTGAGAGTGGCCAAGAAGCTCCTCAGGCAGGGAACACCCTTTTCCTGAGGCTGGAAGGTCTGTAACATCAAGTCATGCAGGGCAAAGCTGGCCCCACAAGTCATCCACAACGGAGGATGCCAGGAAACACCCAGTCTTGCCTCCGCAAAACATTTGCCTTTCTACCTCCTGCCAACTTTTGGCCAAAAACCTGAGGCAGGTTGTGCCAGGTCGGGGTACAACACAGCCACATCAAGGGCCAGACCATTAACAGCTCCCATAGTCCCCAAGACCACAAGTGTTATGGCACTGCTATCCCAAAACCGTTATTTACCCGGCTGAGCGCCACCCACAGCAACAAGGGCCCTGGCCAAACACTACTGGACAAACTTGAGCCATAAAGAGCTCAAGCAACTTGACCAAACGTGGCAAGGTGTGATGAGGGGACAGGAGGCACGAGCACAACAGAGCTCCTATCTGAGCTAATGAAGGACTAAAAGGGGTTTTCCAACTCTCTGCAACAGCAGAATGTCTGGAGGGGTCAGGACAGTCTTGTCGGTCCAGCAAAGGCTGGCCAGAGATGCCCTGCTAGCAGGGAGACGAAGGGACAACTCAGAGGGACAGCTCTTTGTGGGGGATGACCCGACCTGCAAAGAGGCTGGGGAAAGCAGCCTTGTGTGCCATCGCTGGCCATGCTCAGCTCCCACAGGAAGACATTTGGCATCCTGGCAACAGCCCTTGAAGAATAATTAATCCCAACAGGAAGGCCTGGGGAGAGGTTAACAGCTTCTAGCTCAGTGTGAGTTTCACTGCAAGCACAACAGTAGCAGCAAGAGCCTTCAAACCGCCTGCCAACGCGTCCACATAGGAGAAAAGAGGCTCTGGCTACAGAGCGAGCCCCGAGCGAGCAGTAACATACGGTTGGGACGCGAACAGACCGTGACAAAATGCCAGCAACCACGTAGCAGAGACCTGCCTCCACAAGTCACCAGAGAGCAAAACCCATGGCATCCGTGCGCTCCCCTCTGTCCGCACAGCCCCTGCGCTGCCCTCGTGCTGCAAAGCCAACCTCCCGACAGTCATGCCCCACAGCAGGCACAAGTCCTGCTCCCCTCCAGCCACCCCTTGCAGGCAGCTGTGCAGGGGCTTTCTGCACCCTGCTGCGCCTGGTACAAAGCACTGAGGAAGCCCAGCCAGGTGGAAGCAGTTGCTGCGGTGGATGAGCTGTGCTTGGCAGGGCACAGGGATCCCAATACGAGACCTCTCTGCTCCAGAGAAAAACGAACCCCTGGGGTTAGCCCACTTCCCAGGTCCAAATCACTCCCACACTTCCCTTTCCCCCAGCAGAGCACTGTGAGAAACCAAACCTCAGCAGAAAGGAGAGCAGCCGCCTCCTCCCTCCCTGGTTTACTCCAGCGCCTGAGGTCAGCACAACAGGAAGGGAGCGCTGGGAACCCCCAGCTGCTTCCTGATGGGTCAGGCCAAGTTTGTTCTCTGCTGTTAAGCTAACAGCAGCTATTTCCTGCCCTGTCGAGGGCCCAGACACCTCTGCAGGGCAGTGCATCACCCTGCCCCTCTGCAGGACTCCCAGAGGAAGCCACCAGAGAGAGAACAAAGGGGAAAGTACCCGTGCGAAAAGCTAAAGAGATGAACGAGGTAATACCCATGTGGAAAGCAGGATGCAAGGCATGGAGAAAGGAAGAAATTTCTCCCCAGTCAAGGGAGGATGGTGGGTTGTACCTGTGTGGGGGAATGCAGGGCACAGAAACCACGGGTGCTGCAGCTCGTTTCTCCGCTAGGATCTTCCGTGCCTTCTTCATCTTGATCCTAGACTTGGCTTTTGCTTTTTTGACTTTCTCTGAGCTCCAGCCCTTCCCCTCCTCCTCCTCCTCCTCGTCCTCCTCTTCGCCCTCGCTGTGGGAGAGGGCGGGAAGCCTGCGCACAGAGCCTGGTGGCGTGTGGATGTCGCAGTAGGCAGTTTTGCGCACGCTGAAGGAGGTACCGTTGGCCCCCGTCTCCCGGACGGGCTCCATCTTCATGTACAGCCCGGCCTGCTGAGCGCAGGTGACATGGAAGGCTGTGTAGCAGTTGGCTTTGTGACACTGGATGCAAGCCCCGGAGCCGCGCTGCTTGCAGATGTAACAGGTCAGCTTCCAGCGCGCGGGCGGGATGTGCTCGATGCTGTCGATGGGCTCCAGGAAGACAGTGTTGGCAAAGCATACCTCCGGGATCCAGAGGGCACAGACCACATGTGCCCAGCGCCCGTCATCTGTCTGCTTGAAGGCCCCCCCCTTGTTCGGGCAGAGGGCGCAGTCCACAGCTCGCGAGGGTGACTGCAGGCACCGTCTGCAGAGCCACTGTCCCTCCGGGATGTAGGGCACCCCGTAGCACTCCTGGTGCACGGCCAGGTTGCACATGTCACAGAAAAGGATGACATTGCTGTTCTGACACTCCCCGTCGTTGCAGATGCAACAGACAGCATCCTCATCCACCAAGGTGTTTGGATCCCCCTTGTTGTGGCTCTCGAAGTAGGACTCCTTCTCCAGCCGGTCCATCAGGTACTCAAAGATCTCCTGGGGAATGGGACTCACGCCTTCGGTCTTCCGCCGCTCGTTCATTATGTCCAGCCAGATGTAATCTTCCTCATCCATGTCATACTCCACCTCCTCATCCAGCTCCTCTGCTGACTTCTCAATGTACCTGGAAAGGCAGCATGGGAAGGTGAGGGCATGGCCGGTGGGGCCTCGGAGCCGCTGAACCCTAATTCCCGCAGGCCCTGGCTGAGGGAACATTCAAACACTACAGCCAAGGTGTAAGTTAAAATTAAAAAAACCCAACAAAAGCTTTTGGTTCCCAACAAGGGAAGAAGGTGCAGAAGCAGGAGGTACTGCCGCACCCTGAGAGGCACAGAGGCACACTGAGCACAAAATAACACCCATCTAATGGGCGAGGTACGGGCCCTGGAGACTCATTGCTGCGAGATGTGAGCCTGCGTGAGCCACCAAGCAGGTGACAGATGCTCTAGAGACAGTGGCCTCGTGCCCAAAACACAGCAGCAGCCAGGCATAGAGGCACCATGTGTTGTTAATTCTAGTGGGGGTGGCTGCACCCTCTTCTCTTTCACTGTGGGTGAGGGGATGTTATTTGGAGAGGAAAGGGCCAGAACCTGAGGCTGCCGCTTGGGCAACCACCGCCCACCATTGCAGTGAGTGGCACTGGGCACACCTCAGGGGGAGGTTTCTCTTCTAACACCCTGACACAAAATAATGTCATCATCCCGTCCCTGGAATGCATGCCCGGTTTCTCAGGGAGCATGGTGACTAGGATGGCAGGGGTGGCTGCACAGGCCTTGCTTTGGTTCAGTGCTAACTGCCTGCTTGAGGTATTATTTTGGGCCACTGCACCCACCAAACCACTCATAGAAAACGCTTAGGTCAACAATGACAAGTTAAGAAGCCCACAAACACACACACATCTTATGTGTAAACCTTGGTGCTGGGGGGCTCTAGGGCTACCCCAAAATACCTCAGAAGAGCAGTGGGGAAGGCAGAAGGACACTTTTAGTTTTTGTTATAACTATACCTGCTGTCCCAAAAAGGGACGAGCTCAGCAATCCAGCTGACAGCAATGACCTAAGCAGTGATGGAGCGCTCTGCAAGTGCACACACCCCTCAAAACCGGGGTGCAATGCCTGACAGAGCTGCCCGCACAGAGCTGGGCCAATTCCGCCTCCAGACCCCAGGTATGAGCTAGAGCTGCTTGGGAGCCTTCTCGCACCACGGACAATACCTGTAGTAAGAGGTGGGACGAGGTGGGGCATCGGGGGTGTCCTGCTCCAGCTCCCGGTACACCACTTCGGGCAGCTTGGGGGTGGTGCCAGCCGAGGCATTGTGGTGATGGTGGTTGGAGTCCTTGCGCTTCTCCTTGTTCTTGTGCTTGCCGGACTTGGGTGGGACGCTCTGGGTCTCCGTGTTCTCCTTATTGCTCCCGTTCTCAGGAACCTCCTCAGGAACCTCCTCATCCTCTGACACCACGTCGAGGTTATCGAAGATGCTGATGCGATGGACACGGCCGTGCAGGTCCACCTCCACCATCCGTTGGGCCTGAGCGTAGGTCATCACCTCACGGCCCGGTGACTGGGAGGTCTCTGAGGGGCTGGGCGACTGCTTGTTGGCAGCACGGGCCTGGCGCCCTTTCTTCTTGTGCTTGCGCAGGGGGGTGTGCTGGGGCGGGGGGGGGTTGTCGTGGTCATAGTGGTAGAGGTGGTACTCGATCCCGCTGTAGCTCTTGTAGATCTTACGGCAGGTGCCCACCGGACACTCGTAGGGCGGCTTGGTGGCCCGGAGGTTGTGGCAGAAGGTCTTCACGTCGAAGTCTACGCCCATGGCGTCGTCCACCCGAGCGGGGGGCCGAGGGGTTGTGGGGGGCTGAGGCCAGGCCAGGCCAGGCCGGGCCCCCCGCCCCACCGCCCCCTCCCTGGGTCCCGGCGGCGCTGCCCTCCCTCCCGCCGCTCTCACCGGCCCCGGGGCCGCACTCAACGGCCGGGTGCGGGCGGCGGCTCCATGGGCGGCGGCGGGCCCGGGCCGGGCCGCAACAATGGAGGCTGCGGCGGCGCCTGGCGCGGGGCGGCCGCTGGGTAAAGCGCCGCGCCGCCCTTAGCAACCGCACTTTCGGCACGGCCGAGCCGAGCGGGGGGTCTGTGTGGAGGAATGGCGGAGGAGACGATGGGCGGCAACGGGAGGCGGCGGGGAGGATGCGGGGGAGGGGTCGAAACGAGAAGGCCCCGGGGAAGCCGGAAGGGACCGGACCGCGTCGCGCTGACTGGGACGAATCTGCCGCTCCGAATCACAGCCGCCGCCGCCCGCGAGCCCCGCCCCAGCCCGGCCCCCGTTTCCCCCGGCCCGGCCCGGCCCCCGCTGCCACCGGCTCGGCATTGCCCGGCCCGGCAGGGCACATCTCGGCCCGCCCCGCCTCCGTTGTCCCCGGTTCGGCCCTACCCGGCCCGGCTCGGCCCCGCTGCCCACGCTGCCCCCGGCCAGGCCCGGGTCGTCCCAGCTGCCCCAGCTCTGCACGGATCCACCCGGCTCGGCCCGGCCCCCGGCCCGGCCCGGCCGGACTCGGCCCAGTACCCAAATCCGGCCCCCGCTGCCCGAGGCCCAGAAGAGCCCGGCACGGCAAAGCAGGCCCCCGCCCCGCCCCCGCTTCCCCTGGGCCGGCCGGGCCCGACCCCCGGCCCGAGCCCCCAACGCGCCCGGCCCAGCCCCCGCCCGTCCCCGCTGACTCCGTCCCGTCCCGTCCCGGCTCGGCACGGTCCGGCACAGCTCGGTACGGCACGGCAGGGCCCGTCCCATCTTGGCCCGGCCCGGCCCGGCCCGGCCCAGCCCCCCGCCCCCCACTGCTGCCCCCGGCCCGGCGCTGCTCGGTCCGGCACGGCACGGCACGGTTCGCCTCGAGCAGGTCCGCCCCCGCTGACCCCGGTTCGGCACGGCTCGGCACGGCACGGCCCGGACCCACAGCCCGGCCCCTAGACTCGACACCGTGCCCTCAGCCTGGCTCGACCTGGCTCCTCCCGCCCCGGCCCCCCCCGGCCCCTGCTGACGCCGGCCCTGCGCGGCCCGGCCCCCCAGGCCAAGCTCGGCAGGGCACGGCCCGGGCTGGCTGTACCCATCTTGGTACGGCCCGGCCACCTGGCTCGGCCCCTGGACCCCCACCGTGTCCCCAGAAAGGTGGCCAGTGAGGTGGGCGGCTGGTCTGCAAGGCCTCTGGTCTGCAAAGCAGCTGGTCAGCAAGGCGGCTGGTCAGGCAGGCACCCAGTCTGCAAGGCGGCCTGTCAGTTGGGCGGCTGGTCAGGAACTTGGCTGGTCTGAAAGGTGTCCGGTTTGCAAGGCAGTGGGTCAGCAAGGTGGCTGGTCAGGCAGGCAGTGAGTCAGGCAGGTGCCCGGTCTGCAAGGCAGCCGGTCTGCAAGGCGGCTGGCCAGATGGGTGGTTGGTCAGGTGGGCAACAGAGTTGTCAGGGCAGCTGGTCAGCAAGGCAGATAGTCATCAAGGTGGCCGGTCAGGTGGGCCCCTGGTATGAAAGGTGGCCAGTCAGCAAGGTGGCTGGTCGGGCCAGCGTCCATTCTGCAGGATGGCTGGTCAGCAAGGTGGACAGTCAGACAGGCGGCCAGTCAGCAAGTGGCTGGTCAGCAGGGCGGCTGGTCTGCAAGGTGGCGGGTTTGCAAGGCTGCCTTGAGAGGCATTCTACCTGTCTGCCCTTGTGAGAGGTCCAAGTCTGGGACCCTCAGTACAAGACAGACATGGACCTGTTAGTGTCCAGAGGCCAGGAAGAGGCTGAGAGAGTTGGGGTTGTTCAGCCTGGAGAAGAGAAGGCTCTGAGGAGACTTAGTAACAGCCTTCCAGTATCTAAAGGGGCCTACAGGAAATCTGGAGAGAGGCTGTTTACAATGGCAGGTAGTGATAGGACAAGGGCTAACGGGCTTAAGATGAAGGAGGGGAGATTTAGATTAGATATTAGGAAGAAATTCTTCCCTGTGAGAGTGGTGAGGCACTGGAACAGGTTACCCAGAGAAGCTGTAAGTGTCCCTGGATCCCTGGCAGTGTTCAGGGCCTAGTTGGATGGGGCTTTGGGCAACGTCAGCTAGTGGAGGGTGTCCCTGCAGAAATTTTGTCCCACAGCCTAATCCAGTTCTAGTGAACATCCGTACTGTCTCCAGCTGTAACTCTTGGGAGACTTGCTGAATATTTATACATGGAGATGCTTATGTATGTTTCTTGATAATGTTAATCATTTTAATATAATCAGTACTCCTACTGCTAAATTGTTACATATTGCTAAAGAACAAAGATTAAACTCACCTAATTGTTTCTTCTCGTATGCTCAAGTGACATGTCATCCTAAAAATTCATGCAACAGGATGTAGACAGTGGTGGTTTCTGCTGGATGTGCATGGGTTTGCATCTACACCAATTGAGTAAGCAGGACTGTTTCTTCTTGAGGCAGATTTGCTTTATTATACGTTTGGGGTTTTGTTTTTGCATTTAGAGTCTTGTAGTAGGCACTTGAACATAGTACTGTCGTGCAAGGATTGGATTCTGTCCTGATGATCCAAGGATGAGATTGTGCAGCAGCTGGCGCACTCCTGCTGTTGGGGAAGAGAGTGATTAGTGCTCTGCTCACATGCTGTTAACACCGAGGACCAGCAGGTGGCATGAGCTGTGCTGCTGGTAAAGATGTGATGTGGATATGCAGTCCTGGCATCAAACAGATTTCAGCAAACGAAGCCTTGTTTTTGCCCTCTTTGCAGCATAATGGGCAGCAAGGTAGACTGGTAAATGGAATTGTATATGACAAGATTAACATACATTTTGAGGATGTCGATTACTGCATTAGAAAGGGTAACGCATGTAAGGTGACAGATTAAAAAAGTCTCTATTGAAAGTTATCTCTTGATACTTGAACTACAGCTTTAGCTGTTGAACTTTCTTGTCACTGTTTCACACATAACAGCCAAGCTAAAAATAAGAGCTAAGGTACTTGTCAGCAGTAGGTGGAAGAAGCCAATTCCACAATCTATTTCGTGAATAAAACAGTGATGTGATAATTGACACATTGTTCTGAAGAGCTCTTATGGTTGTGCTTTTCTCTTCTGAAAAGTTATTACTTTAATGGAATATGTTAAAGCAGTTAAAAAACCTTTCAATGGGTGCAAGCAATATAGATATTTAAAAAGCAAGTAGTTATGATTTGTTAAGGGCTCTTTGGGGAGGTGGAGGTGCTGTGAAACCTGGAACGGGTGCTGACCCCATGACTCTGTAGAGATTTAAAAAGCACATTGTGTTGAGGTTGCAGCATTCTTATTGCTTGTGATTTTGATGTTTCTCTGTACACAACATTGCCATTCTTTGTTTCACTGAACATAAAAGGGAAGCTACAGTTACCACGAAAATTTGTGGAAAAAACCAGTTTGCCTCCTCTGAAAGATGTATTTAAACCAGTGGTCTTCTGGTAGAAAACCCCCTCTACAAGCTACAGAAGTAATCTAGGACAGCACACCCCCAGAAAAATTCCATGTTTTGCAGGAGGCAGATATGCCATGCTGTACAGTGTTTCATGGGTTGCAAAAATGGCTTTGAGTTACCAGATTAAATCAAGTATCAAAGTATATGTGAGACTTTACATAGCAGAGTTAATCAAAGAAGTATTACATAACATCTGATTGGGGAAGATACACCTCAACCCCACTTAGCTTTTATGCAAATATCACATTTGCTTCTGTCACTATCACATGATAGAGGAACCAAAAGAATCTGAGTTTAAAATATAGATGAAATTATATTTTATCCTATTTATTGTGTTCTCCATTTTTTTCTCATTTAGCATACTCCACTGAGTTATACCTCATAATCTAGAACATAACATAGACTGGCTCAGTGCTATTGGAAGCAGAACTAGCCCTCAGTAAGAAATAATTGCATATAAACATATTAAATATTTTTGCCCACTCCCATCAGACTGGGTGAAAAAACCATGCTTTCAGTTCTCTGTTATTATTGTCATGACTTTAAAATGTCTCCCTCTTCTGCCTGACTTAAGTAGATTTTAAACTTGGAAGGAAAAAAATTAAGGACACTGAGAAGAATCTTCAGTAACTTTTTTATGTTGACAATTAATTGCAAGTGAATTCTCATGTGTTTCATTCTCAAGGAATAATAAAAAAACCCCAAACCCTAGCCTGTAAAGAATTCCTAAGTACTAATTTCATTCAACAAAAACTATGGTAAAAATTAAGGTTCTCCAGTGATTCAGTCAGCATGAAGCTCAGCTTTGATGGTAGAGAAAAAGGATGCAAGTCAGACTAGGTAATGAGATGATAAAATTTCTAGTTAAGTTCTTCTGTAGAGTAGTATGCTGAGTTCTAATTACTACATAAAAAAAGGGCATCAGTACAGAGGATGGTAGTAAAAGCTGATTTCATTTAGAAGCAAAGTCAGACACAAACCCAGATATGTAGTAATACCAAAGTATCTGTGAAGATAAATAGTTGAAATATATAAAAATGTGAATGGGTAAGTAGTGCAAAGTTTGGCATTTTCCTTGGTAACAACATTTGATGCTAATGAAAATTGGGTGATAACAGGTATCAGGAAGCCCTTTATACTGTCTTGACAGCGAAGACATTTCCATGTAGAAGGAAGTTGTGCTTCTTTAACCAAAAACTCCTCCAAAACTTGCATTGTAAGACTTTATTTCTTTAAAAGGACTGTGGTAAGCAAGCATTTTAGATTTTATGCTTTCATAGTAGGATATTCGTATTCTAGGCTACTGTCAAATTTCTTTTTGGGGAAGTAGAGATGAGTTTAAAGATAGACATTTTTTCCTTAGGCATTGGATTCCTTCATTCTTGTTGCCCTGGGACAAAAGAAAAAGAATTATTAAGAAACAAAAGGATTTTGAGTAAGAAAAGAGTTTTAATTTATGCTTTAAAGAAAGTTGTGGATATAAACAATCATGCCTGATTCTCCAAGCAGTTAGAATTAAGCTGAGACATTTGATTGAAGTAGCTTATTCCCATGTGTATCTCATATGGTATCTCTTGTACTTTTCTGTTGAAGCATTTTACTTCAGGTACCAGAAAGAGCTGTAGGAAAGCATTTGATGCTGGGAATTCCTTTCAGAGATTTCCCAGTTATCCTGGCTGCCTCCTGCTTACCTTGCTGCTGCAGATCTGCAGCCTTTCTTAGCGATATTAGAAGCAGTGGTCAGGCTTGTGGGATATTCGCTTCTCTCATTCTCTTTGTGTTACAGTTCAGTTTTCTCATCGCTAACAGACGTTCCCACACGCTGGCTGGGCAGTGTCTGTCCCACCTGTTTGGGAGGCCAGGTGATAATGTGCTGTGAGGTCCCATTCTGAGACAGGGTCTGGCTGAGAACCGGTAAGCGTCAGCTCGAGTTAATGTTGGAGTGGAGTCAGACACCACTGTGAAAATGCAAGTGCTTTAAACAAAAGGGTCCCAAGGCTAGCTTTCTGATTAAGCATATAGCTCAGTCGAACTTTGCTGCCAGAAGAGCAAGGCTACATTATCTATTAAATATCTCTCAGTGATATATAATGCTTTAGGCAGATGGGACTCGCTGAGAAGGTGCTCCTGAATGTTCCCCACCTGCAGTGTGACCCTGTGGGCTCACCCCTGCTATTGAGCCAACACACCAAACATGTTCCCTGAGATGTAACAAAGTAGAGGAGATCACTGTCCCTTCATATAGCTTCCAGAGAACAAAAAAGGACAAGGATGCCAGGGTTGAGACAGCTACTTTTGTTCACTGTGCAGAAGGTCTCCAGGTGTGTTGCAGCAGAGGACAGTTGGTAATGAAGTTCTTGGGTATTTCCTTAACTTGAAGATCCTTTCTGCACCCTTTAAACCTTTCTTAAGAAGGAGAGAGAAAGGGTAAAGAGATTTGATTCCTCAGGGCTTATACTTCTACCTTGAACATTTTGGCTCTCGGTTCTGCCTATTTCTCAATTTCAAAAAAGACTCATTCA
Organism: Porphyrio hochstetteri; assembly: GCA_020800305.1. Lineage (NCBI taxonomy): Eukaryota > Metazoa > Chordata > Aves > Gruiformes > Rallidae > Porphyrio > Porphyrio hochstetteri. Next base: position 8,055,794 of record CM036916.1, on the reverse strand, counting down.
CAAAGTCTTCTCTGTCCTTTATGTTACATCATTTTCTTCCAGGCTGTTAGCCAAGTACATGAGTTATTGTAGTAACAGTGAAATGAGAACTAAAATGGTATGAGGGAACCTTCCAAATAATGGAATTCACAATAGATTACAATGCTTTATTAAGCTAATAGACTTTAGAAAGTGCTTGTTTACAGATTCTTCTCTTGAAGCTGTTCAAAACATGCTCCTGAGAGCAAGTTTAAAAGAAAAAAGTCAATAGAGAGAGTAGGTTTTACCATCACTTGCTCATCTGCTGCAATGTGACTGGTCCCATCAGAATTTACTTGTTTAATGCTGAGAGGCACAATCTAAGCTCTGGAACCAGTGAGCTGTATTTTGTCAGGTTGCTTGCTTTTGTCAATTATAGCTGCTCTGAAGAGACAGAAACTTCACTAATAGCTTCTTAAAGTTCCTTCTGTTACTTTGGGTTACTAGCTTTCCATGCAGAGAAAGTGACACTGTTCTCTTCAAATTTCAGTTATGTTTCATTGCTGACAGCACCATGTGTGGATTTTGTGTGATTTTTTGCCTATGTTTTTTTTTGTGAATCTGTTTTTCAGATGACACACAACTCTACTAATATTTTTTAAAAATAAAAATTAATAGTAGCTTATGCAATCTACCTTTTTCTGTGGAAATTGCATAATTTGATAGTACTACCTAATTTGCATAGCCAATAGTAGATTATACTAATGTGTCCTTTGGAGATGCAAATGTAGATCTCTCTTCTGAGTGTTTTCTAACCAACTGTATAAACTCTGAGAGTGTCTTTCATTGGGTATATTGCTCAGATGGTTTCATATCTTCCTTGAACCTTAGCTTCAGCGGATTCTGATACGTTTACAAATACTACAGGATAACATATTCAGTGTCTGAGTATATCCAGTATTTGGATATCCACAAAGTAATGTTTCTGCAAAGACTGATGAAGAACAGGAGATAAATTTATTATTAGACTCACAGAAAAACTGGAAAAGAGCTTGTTCCCATCACTCTCAAGCCATTAATAGAATTTCTTAATGTTGACTATACCTGTCTTTTTCTAGCCATTCTTCCTTTTTGATGATCTTGAGGCAACTCCACATTTTTACAGAGAGAAGCAGTGACAGTGTATGAATTATCAGCATGTAAAGATCTGAGTTTCTGGTCACAGCATCCTTCCCTCTCTTTCTATTAATTTTCTATTTAAGTTACAATTGCATTTTTTTGTTATTTCTGTCACTGAAATACTTACAGACACTCAAGCTATGTATAAATCAAAGAGAGGATATTTAGCTCTGCTGCATGTTTGATTTTAGGAATGGAACTGAATGAACTTCTGGCAAAACCATTTTCCTTAATAAGAATAATCAATTACATTTTCCTCTCTGCCACATGGCCAGACATGCAGAGCACATCTTTCCACCTGGGTTCCTCATGTCACTTGAAAAGTCAGAATTAAAAGGGACAGAGCAGGGATTGTGGTCCTCTCCATTTCATCACTTAAACTTTTCCTCTCTGCAGCTGGTACACTGAAGACACAACTGCTTCACCACAGACTCAATAGGTGTTCACTGTGAGAACAAAAGAACTTTAGTTCTATGGTGTGAGCTTTGTCCTAGAGAATTTGTATTCATGATATTGTGAAGATCCATAATAATCTCAATCCTTCAACATAAAATGAGGTTCCTCATGTCTTTCTGTAAGTTTGCAGTGTACCCCCTCCTGGTCTTGCTGGCCTTCCTAAAACTTCTGTCCCCTGACTGTGGAGTGCAGATCTCCTTTGCAGAATGTCATCTTTAGTAACAGATACCCTGCATATTATGCACTTCTCACCTCAGCAGTTAATTCCTTCTGTGGTTTGTGGCACCTGTGTATAGCGACTGGCAAGCACAAAACAGTTGGGATTAGCAGAAACTAGCGGAAGCAAATAAGTAAAATATAGAAACAAGGGGAGAGAAAAGTATTTTCTGTGCAGTGTTTTTTTATGTAGGTGCTTAGGTCTCCTTGCTGGTGTGGACGGTGCTGAAAACTCAGGCCATCTTCAGAATTTTTCCCCTGAGACCTGCACATCCTCCCTTTGAAGTAAATGTCTTTGTGCCTCTTGAAGCCTCCAGCAGGAAGTAAATTTGTGTCTATAAAACTGTGTTGTAGCTTCTACTGGTGAGTGCAAGGCAAAAGTGTGTCTTTCTTGGCATAGGAGTTACTATGCATGTTATATTACAGGCAGTTTTCACAACCTGTATTTTAAAGTCAGTTTAATTTTTCTAATTCATAATTCTTCAGGTAGGGTATTCACAGAGTTCTTAAGCTTGATCACTGCTTCATCAGAATGTGTTACTGTTTGAAATCACAAGGGTCTTTGATCTCCTAGGCCTGCTGTGACTCTGCAGAACTCCTATAGATTGTTGCTAATATGTTTGCAGGATCTTTCCTACTCTGCATATTGGGCTCATCTCCTATAAGTAGTGCAGCACTTTGTTCTAAAATGTTGTTGTAAATCATTTTTATATTTTCAAGTGCCTTTGCAACGTGGTGGAATGGCTTAGAAGAAAATACTGCAGTTGCTGACAGCAGAGTCTTTCCCTTAAGAGATAATGCTTGCAAAAAGAAAACATAATATGATAGGGTAAGCAGGAAAAAAATCTGGAAGACTTGTTGGCCACTTCAGTTCTATGACCTTAGATGTAATTAAAATACTTCCTATCTTTGTTGTTAAAACAATGACTTGACTGCTTTTATGAAGAAAGAGGAAAAATAGGTTAGTCTAGGAACTTGACTTGAAAGGTTTGTTTTTTTTTTCCTAAGAAATCTTTATTTAAAACTGTGTTTTGTGAGATCTGAACAAATAAAGATTTTTTTTCCCTACTTTTTACTATCCATTAGTTCTATCTAATCCAGCAAAGGGAAAAAAGAAAATAAGTTTTTGGGTTTGTTTTCTATGCAAACCTTTTTAATTAAAAAGGCATGAGTATTTATTCTACAAAGTTATGTGATTAATTACATTATTTCGTTAGTGAGTACATACCCTTGGACCCTCTTAAAGGAAAATAGGACATTTTAACCTGACCAAGTTAATTTTCAGTGAGAACTCCTATTCCAATTATTTCCTTTTTTCCTTTTGCCAGTGTCAATATTTGAAATATCTGATGGCTGTGATAGGAGTCAGGTTATGTGAAGTCTGATTCATAGTCTCCTAGTACATATATACTGTTAACATGGGGTTTTTTTGGTGGTAACCTAATCAGATCTAAGTACCATGATGTGTTTTTTGGTTTTTTGACTTAACTAAGTACTACCATGTTTGGGTTTTTTTCCTGTGATTGCACAAAGGTTTGCAAGATAGTGCTATTTATATTTTTTTTATCTTTAGTTTACTCATTCTTCCTTTCTGGGCCTCAGGAGGGATTGAGGAAACTCTTATGCATTGCTTGAACTCCCAGGAGAGCTAGATAGTATTGGGAGAGGAATGTCTGAGTGACCATTCATTTATTGATATGCTTAGCCTGAGGCTGTAGGGAAAAACCAAAAAACCTTCCTCTCCACCCAGAACCAAAGAAGCACAGGTTTTTCAGATGGCTACAGGCAGCATGAGACTGCTATGGTACTCAGTGATAGGCTGCCCTGGGACCACAGTGCAACTGCCTTAAATCATCTTGAAACTTTACATTCAAGAAGACTCTGTAAACTTCCCAGATTGCCTTGACCATGGTGGAGCTGTGCTATGTGTGGTTGCTTGGGGGTGAATAGCTGCTGGTGCTTTCTGACAAAACTTGTTTCTTCCTGATGATTTTTTTTTTTTAAAAAAAGAGAAGAGTGCATATATTTTAAACTGAGTGCCAACCATCTCAGAGCAGTAGCACTGAATGATATATATCTCTCCCTCCCTCTCCTGTTCTTACCATCTTATCCCAAAAATCAGTAGTAGTCTTTGACCAGTATTGCTGTGGTGAGACAGATTGCCATGGTAAAGGTACTTCACAGAGTATGAAAAAAATAATTAAGGACTGCTTAGAGTAATAATTCATAGTTAGCTGATGTAGCAGGACAAACAAAATAGACTCAAGGTTCCAGTTACCTGCAGATCGTGAATGTCACTGCATCCTTAAGATAATGGACAAGATGCTGCTTCAGGACTTTCAGGGACAATATATTCATTGTTCTTCACTTTGTCCAATCTGGCAATTAAGGTGATTAAGCTAGCGCCAAATCCCTTTTAAATACTATTGCACTGGGTCGTTAACTTTAACACTGTCATCATGTTCTCCCTACTGCATTTACTTTATTTAGGGAAGATACTAATGCTCAGCATTCACTTGGATGAAGTATATATTAATGATTCTCTAGTTCTCAAGGTATTACACAAATGGTTCATGTATTTGATTGTACCAAAAGGGGAAAAAATCCAGCCCTGTATCCCTCAGCCACTTGAAACTCCCACTGAAATAATAGCAGCCAACTCTAGAGCCACAATTTGCAAATCTATTTGTGTTTAGCCAGTTGTGTGTGTGTGGTGTTTATCTTGAGGGATGCTCTTTTAGGTTACCTTCAAGGTTATCTAGAAAAAAAGAAAAGAAGGATAGAACTGTTCACAGGTCCAGGAAAGGATATGATGTGAGGTAATTCAGGCATAATCAGATGATTTTCAAGCAGTTCTTTTTATTCAAAAGGTAGATCAAAACATGCTGAATTTTCTAGTGAGAACTGCTGGGACTGGCTGGAGGTGCCTGTAAGGAGTACCTGATGATAAGTCAACAGTGGGTAGTAGGTCTAGACACTGGTGAAAAGTTTTTTAGAAATAGCTTAAGTATTGGCAAAACCCACATAAAAAATTGGTTGGTTTTTGAAAATTGAGTCGTAGTCTAACTGTCCTGATGATCCATGTTCATTAAATTTATGTTAATTCTACAAAGACTTGGGGAAAGGTTCTGATGTCGGTTACACAGCCATGTATCTACAGAAATATTTATTTAGGTAGCAGTTGATGCAGGTGGCTTCTAGTCTTAATCAAATATATCTCATGTGCTTGAAACAAGAAAGTGAATTACTAACACGTAAAAATATACGTGTGCTTGAAACACTGTAAGAAAAGAAGAAAAACAAATACACTGATTTTCATTATTACAAATGTCACTCTGGTGCCACTCTCATTTTTTACATGTAGGAATGAGTATAAGAAAAGTATCTAAAATAAATTCTTAGTTTAGAATTTGCATATATTTGATCTTAGGGGAGTAAGTCCTTGGACTTGCACTTAAGATGAAGAGGAAATATACTCATGTGGCTCCATATCTGAAGAAATTCCTAGAATAGCATTGAGTAAGCACATATATTTGCTAGTGGATTTCAGACCTGTTCTTCAAATGTTCCTGTTACTTGAGAGAGTTTTAAAAGAAAAGTAAAGACAGAGACTAAAATCTCAAGGATGTTGGGTCTTTTAGGAGCGATGTGGAAATTAAATCTGTGAACTCATTCCCACTGAGATTAGAATACATTCAGGACTCTGGGAGTAGCAGGTGGGAGTTCTTGACCAAATGATGCAAGAGTGCAAGCTCAAAAAGAAAGAGATAGAGACATTAAGCATAGTGTTGGGTAGATAGGCAGAAGGTTATAATGCAGATTTTTAGGGTGCCCTTGTAGTGTGAAGAGGAGAGGAAGAGAGAGAAGTAGCAATCAACAGAAATATGGGTAAGGACACACAAAGCTCCCAGCATATGGGGCACACACTGTTTCCAGCCTAGGGAGGTTGTGCATAGGGGCTTTATGGAGGAAAAAGGAGATGTGTAAGTAGGCCACCATTTGTGCAATCTGCCATGCCTATGGAACAACAAAATGTGTAATCTGAGTAATTAAGAGATTGGTCAGATGTGCCCAGAATGATTTTCAGGGGGAGATAATAGGGGAAGGGGAAAAAAACAGATCACGAGGTTTTAGTCTGCTGACTTTCCATTAAATCCTTGTAAATACTCTTACAGATACCAGACTAGGCTGTTTTGTGCGTAGTGAATGGCAAAAGAGTGTCCAAAAAGGGAGTTAGGATGGACTGATGAGTGTGCTGTAAAGTTCTCCATAGCTTATAGTGTTCTGTTCAATGTGCAGAAAAGAGTGTAGGTGTCTAAGAGCTTGTGTGCATGTGAGCAGTCATCGTAGTTCAGGTGGCTTTACTAAACAAAGCTAAGACCTCAGTAAGGGAGACTTGTACTGTGTTAAAGACAGAGAGAGGTGCTGACGGAAGTGTAAAGTGATTGTGAAAACATTTATTTTTAAAGATTTTGATACTTGTTTTTATAAATGTGTCATGTTCTGTGAAGTACATAAAGCAATTAAACTCTTTCTGAAACAGGCAGTGTTACAGTTTTATGTACTGCTCTGTAAGGAAGTCTACATGTCAATACCTATTCTTGCTTTCAACCTCTTGTGTTTTTTGGGAGGGGGGGTTTGTGGGTTTTTTTTTTCCCTCCTCCAAGTTTTCATAGTTTCAAAAAAATTTCCCTAAGTTTTCCAGTTTGACCTGGAGGGTAAGAATGAAATGTATACAAAACATCCTGTAGAGCTGGTGAAGAATATAGTGGATTTTGTCTCCCTGTGTAGACCTGGAGACATACTGTGTTAATTAACTTTTTTCATAGCTGCATCATTCCTTGAAATACATTCTGGAGAAATGGTTGCAGCTCTGGTTAGAGGTTAGCTTTTTCCCTTTCAGCCCTGCTGCATACCATAAACTGAATTACCTCTAATAGCCCTTCTGTTCTAAAATTCTTGAGTTTTTTGTCTAGGCGGCCTTTGAAAGCATATGTCTGCTGTACTTTCTATCTTGAAATAAACTGAGAGAACTTTCACAGTTCTGTAGAATCATCTGACTTGATAAGTACCAAAGAAAATGGAGTTTTTCTTATGCACTAGCCAGATGGATTCCACAGATTCCATATTGCACAGTCTGATCTATAGTCTTGGCAATAGTTAGTTGCTAATGTACAGCTTAGCTCAGTTTTTAATTTATGGTGACCTTCATTTCATTAGTGGTTCTGAAGTGTGCAAATCCATCAGCGGTTTGTTTGATCCAGTAGTCATATAGTTCTAGAAATTTCTTCCCAATAGATTCTCTTAGTCTTTTATTGGGAGGGAGGGTGGCAGACAGAATTTATTCCTTCTTGGACATTTCCAAACATTTATCAAATTAGGATATCTTGGGACCCTGAAACTTGATTTTTATGGCATGTGCCATAAGGTAAAGCAGAGGGCAGGTCAGAAGTGAAGAATACTTCCCTAAATAAGGGGCCCTCACCTGAGACAAGAAGAGAAAGAAAGACTTGCCTGAAGATAACATGGCCTTCCTGTATGGATAAAAGAAGAGAGGAATGGTTTTAGGATGTACCCCTCCAAGATAAAGTGATAGCAGTCTGTTTTAGCTTCATAATAAAGGATCTATGACATGTGCAATAAATTCAGGGAGAAAAGTATTATGCAGTGATCCTAAGACCTTTAGATGTTATTTTCTGTAGGTTCAGGTAAAAATTATCCAAACTTTGTATATATATTTTTTTTTTCATGTATGATGAACTCATTAATTCCTTGGAGAACACAAAGCTCTCTGAGGATGAGAAACTTTCTGTCTCGGACTAGTGAAAAATAGTCTCCAGGATAAATTTTTCAAATCTTTCAGATGGAAATCGTACAAACTGCAAAAAAAAAAAGGATTGCATTTCAAGATGAAAAGAGATTACAATAATGGGGTGAGTATACAGAAAATGCATAAATTATGTGTTCTAGACAAAGCCTTTTAAACAGTTATTAGCGTTGCATTTGGTGTTTAGAATACAGAATATAGGGAGTTCTGCCATTAACCTAGACATTTGGAAGAACAGTTAGCTTTATTTGCAGACAATCACTGTTGCTTAATACTATTAAGGTCAGTGTGGCATAGCAAAGAGTTTGTGGGCATCTCATGGCTGATGGCCTGCTGTGAATTCATTACTGGTGCACTAGCTTCACTCCCTCCACCGACTTTAAGAACCTCTGTAATAGGCATTGTAGGTCAGAGTGACTGTGTTCTGTGTAGATCAATGTATCCAGCATTAATATGTAGCTGTTCTATGATATATTTTTGCTCTTGGGGTCAAAATATGTAAATTGCAGATGTCTCCAATTAAAAATATGACACTAAAGGAAAACCCAAGTTTTATAAATTAAGTGACAGATAGTGCTTTGGTTCTTGTTTCTATAAACTGCTTTTATTGTTTTCTTAGCATGACTTGCTGTAGCTGTTTGTTTTTAAATTAACGTGAAGTAATTTATAAATAGAATAAAATGCTCGTGATGCTTCAAATTAACAACATGTAAAATAAAATAACTGTACATAAAAGTGAATGAAAGAGATATAAAATCTAAGTTGTGTGCATTGCAGCTTCATTGTGAAGGCCATGTCTTAGGGAATTTGCTTAGTTCACAGCTGTTGCTAGCACTTTAAACTGCATTTTGACTTTGGTTCTAAATTGGAATGTTTGGAGCTTAGTGGCCATGTAATGTAAAACTTATGCTCAATAACTGGCTTGCAAGAACAGTATAAATATCAGTGTATATGTGTAGATAACTAGGAGATAATTATGAGCATCTGATACGCATACAGAATTATGGTGATTCTGGGTACAGAAAATAACTACTTTTCTGCCTCTCTTCTTAATGCAAGTACTTATTCTCAGACAAAACCCCAAGTTCTTTTCCAGGTAACTTGGGTGGAAAAAAAATCTGAAAAATGGAGACATTTCAGGCTGTTATGGAAAATCCATATTTGACCTTTTCCAGCAAGTCAGTCTCCTTTGCAAAGCAAATTCATTATAGATCTGATAATTTTAGGCATAAAACCCAATAAAGCCAGTGCACTCTGCAGGAAACTCTGCAGTAGGTTTCCAGCAAACCAGCAAGTGAGGTGTAGGACAAAACAAATCACAATACCTTGTGATAGTTTCTTGCTTTGCTAATTAAAAAAAAAATAGATCTTTTTCATACAGTAATGGAAACTTCTCCCATGGCATGGCTTGTTGGGCATGTGTTTCCAGGGGGTATCATTACAGCTATTGAACCTTGGTTTTCATCTTGGGATTTTTGAATTTTGCAGAGCAACAGGATTTGGTTGTCATGTTCATGCTGCATCATTGCAAACTTAGTGGCAGAAAAAATGGTCAAAACTATCAAAAGACCCAAGCAAACAAAACTTGGCAACAGCTGTTAAAAGGCAAAGCATATATTCATGTACGTGATACTGAACTTCAAGACACCTTCTACAAGAGACCCTGCTACTTGTGGGCTTTATTGTAAATAATAATTGTGGAGAACTTGTAGAATGTGTAGTCAAGAAGGTAAGGAAATATGTCAGCCCTTAGTGTTATTTGAAGAGGCCCATTCTAATGATGCTTTTCAATGAGCATTTTAGATGTAATGTGAGGCATTTGTAAGAAGTTAGATATACACTTCAAAGATTAATATCCCCTTTCTTATCTTTGCTGAAGTGACCTTTCACACCACCCTCCTCTGATCAGTCTCTTTGCTAAAAAGCTTTTCAGCTTGAACATCTCTGTTTATTTCAGTCTGTGGTTAATGCATATGCATTCACTGATTTGGCAGGTGCAGATGCAGTTCATTTCATAATCTCCAGGACAGCGATCCAGTTACTCACTAAATGTGCAGATCATCTGTGGCATCATTTATCTAACTGTACCCTGGCAGATTCTGTACAACAGGTTTTCATTGCAGGGATCATCTCCAGATAACTGATCGATAATTTGTGTGTGGTACATGCTGTAATAGTTCTGTTACAGTGTGCACTGAAGATGTAACTCCAGTCAGTTTCATCCCTCTTGGCACAGAGGAGCTGCAAGTGGCAGGTGTACAAAAAGCTCTGTGTGATTCTCACCATACAATTAGGCTGTGGAACCCTGCTATCATGTTGTAGATTTTATGTGAATTCAGAAAGTGGCTATGCAAATTTGTGAAAGAAATTCTTGAAGGATGGGGAGGCACAAAGATATCACCTCTGGGTCGAGAAGTCTGAGCTGCAAACTGGTGGAAGTTGGAAGAGTGTACTACTTTGGAATTATCATTCCAAGTTAACTTTTCAATTTTTTTACTTTTACATTCACTTTTGGTATCTCTTGAAGGTGGGGTTGAGTTGGGTGGCTGGCTTAATGCCAAGATTCTTATGTTCTTACAATACTTTAAGGATTTTCACTAGAAAACTTAAAATTGTTTAGTAAGAAAGTCTTTCAAATGTTTTATGGGTGCTTCAGCGATTTAGCAGATAAGGAGGCATTGATGATAGCCTCTGAACTGAGGGTAGATATGTTTGTATCTTCCTCAATCTAAATATATCTGTTGCTCTCTCCTTGATTGCTGGACCTGCAGGGGTTCTACCAACAAGCCTAATCTACCGGATTAGAGCTGATGTTCCCCTCTCTTTAAGATGGTCAGTGGTGCCTGAGTTGCTAACTTGGTGTGGAATGGAAAGTAATATGAATAATTTAGTTTATCACGTGGAAAAGCCAAATAATTGTAGCACAGATGGAATTCAACTGTATCTTTCCATCTCCTTCCCTATAGGTGCTTGGACTTGTCTCAGCATATTGCCTGGTTTCATCAGTGTAACAAATCCAAAAAACTGTCAGGTTTCCATTATCACCATCTCTTTGGCACATGAGGTAGATTTTAAGTATATGATTCATGAGAATGTGGTGCTGGAAAGGACTGTGCTGAAATGTGTGTGACAGATGTCAAAGAAATATTGCTGATATATTTTAAGTGCTGCTTCCAGTCAGGGCATCCTTGAAAGTGTAAATATCCTATAGCAACAAGGAAAAAATTCCTTCCTGTGCTCATCGAGAAGTGCTTTGTATATAGTGTTCCAGAGACAGGCTGAACATTTATGATACCAACAATAGACATTTTTTCTGATAATGGACAGATACAGAACAAGAATATTAAAGTTGCCCTTCTGGAGAGCATTCAGAAACACATTGCTGTGCTGCTATGCTACTTTGTAGATGTATTCTGTAAAAATTCACTGCCCTTTGTCATTACTTAGCACTGTAAATGTGATGCTTATTTTTCAGCTTGCAAAACTGTTTGTGTGAAATGCACAAAAATTACAACCCCCTTGTAAATACCAGTTAAAATAACAAACATGCATGTGGGAACCCTGTTGTGTCAGTCAGATTGGCCTCTGTGTGTGTATATATATATATATGTGTATATATATATATACATGTGTATATATATACATACACATGTATATATGTATATATATATGCATGTGAGTGGGCCCAACTTTGAGAAGGTAAATCAGATGGAAAAGTTGTCATGGGTACAATTCTCAAACTATGAATAACTGGTTACTTGTGGACTAAAGCATCAATATGATGGAGGGTCATAAAAATAAGACAAAACAAAAAAAAACCAAATCCCAAATCCCAAAAATATTTTAGAAATTCTGGCTAGGGTAGTAGGATAACAGGGAGTAAAACCAGTTCATATAGATAAGAGTGAAGGGATATGTGTTCTGAGCCTAGGACAAGGACCCCCTTTCTCTTGTGGCTGTTCTGCAAGAACTATAAAAGGGCAAAAATCTGAAATGAATGAGTTTAACCAGAAAGAGAAACTTGTGAATGGCTGTGAAACCATTGTGTGTTGGCAAGGAAGTTGACAGGAAATCTACACCTGAGGGTAGTGGCAATGGAAGGGAGAGAGATACTGAAACTCTACCAAGACTTTGTGATTTATTGGGTGACTCCATGAACAGAATATGTTCAGCTTCTGATTTTATTAGAAGAAACTCTTGCAAGATAACAGATTTAAAATGTCTTTATACTTAATGATTATGTTTAACAATTAATATGGTTGTAAATGGCACTGAAATTAAACTTATTTTGTTTTTCTGAGCCAAATAAAATTGATTTTTTCATTCCAAAATACTGAGGGAGTTTAGTGAATACATGTGTTAAAGTGAAAATAAACAAAATATCCAGATACTGAAAAAATTACTGAATATACTGCTATAGCACACTTGAAATTTTAATGAATATGAAATATATTTAATGAACATGAAATTATCATAATTTCATATTAACAGCTCAATAACTTTAGTCCTTGCTGCAAGATCACATTTGCTTCAGAACAAGAAGCAAAAGAAAAGCCTCTGTAGGTCAGGTGTGTAAGTCCCCTCCCTAAGGTAAGAAGCAAATCTTGAGGATTTTTCTTCTGTGGAGGCCAGAAAGATACTTGTGGTATTTTTCCAAACATTGGCATATATATATTTTTCTGCTAGTATAAAATCTGCCAGTATAAATATGACAGAAGATTTTTTGCATAAGCTGCTCTGCCTTTTTGTTTGAAATGTCTCTTTGGATTTTTTTAATCTCAGTTTGTATGAGCAGTCCATAAAAATTAAAACTCCACATACACAGAATCACTGAACAATGAGGGTTGGCAGGGACCTCTGGAGATCATCCAGACCAACCCCCTGCCAGAGCAGGATCACTTCGAGCAGGCTGCACAGGACAGTGTCCAGGTGGGGTTTGAATGTCTTCAGAGATGGAAAATTCACAGCCTCTCTGGGCAGCCTGTCCCAGGGCTCTACCACCTTCCCAAGAAAGAAGTTCCTTCTCATGTTTAGGTGGAACTTTCTATAGTCAAGTTAATGCCTATTGCCCCTTGTCCTGTCCCTGGGCACCACTGAAAAAAGTTGGTGTAGAGTTTGCTCATGAGCAGACTGTAAGCAATAGAGTTGGAGATTGGACTACAAGACTAGTTCTAGCAGCAGCAGAGTTACTAAGGAGACTGAGTACCTATTTGCCAGGGATCCAGCTTACATCTGCTGATATATCAAGTCTCTTACTTCTGGCTTCTACCAGAAAACCTTTAAAAAAAACATTTAGAAAATGCAAGAAATTCTCTGTAGCTGAGATGTATTAGTTGCCAGCTTTGAGCATATATTGCAGGTTGCATACATCTCTATAGAGGGTTTCAGTGGAAATGCTGACATGCTTAACTGTAGTAACAAAATGCACTGCTTACTGAATTTTAATTAGAACAAAAGATTTCGGAGCACACACTTGTGGCTGCATTAGCAACAACTTTCTATTTGCAGTAAACCAAACACATTGAAAAGTTAAATCCTTTTCTTTTCTGTAATTAGGAATCAACTTTTGTAAGGATTCAGGTAAGCACTATTTTGGATTCCTCTCATTCATCAGAATGGTCCCAAATGCTGATCAAATAAAGCCTGGTGCATTCAACTTTGCTGAAATAGTTTCTGGTAAATTTACTGAGTCAAGGCATTAATTGTTAAATGTATGGTCTTCTTTCCCCTGAGTCTTTTCCTGAGTGTTTTCAGTAGTATACCTCCACTGATAACTTCTATTTCATGTTTTCTTTGGGAAACGACTCATTTTTAGAAATAATTTTTAATTACAGAGAAGATTATTTTGTCTGCCTCTGCTCAAAACTAAGGCAAGTCTATGGGGTCCAAAGATGCCTGTTTGGAAGTGTGGCTTTGTCATCTGAACTTCCCATCTGAACAAAATGATAAAGAAATATATATTAGGAACTTAAGCATATAGTAAAGTTGGAATAAATTGTTTCTGCCTAGAGAGCTGACCTTTTATATAACAGCCAGTGCTTTGTTTTATAAATGTTTGATGAAACTCTTAGACTGAGCTGGTTGCTAACAAACTAGCTGAAGTAGTATACCATGCTCGCCTTAGGCTTACCAAGCATTGCTGTCCATTCCAGCTGCTGTACCTTCTAGGGGCTGGAGGAGGCTGCGAGGAGAGTTGCCATAGTGAATTTTGATCATGCACCTTGCTGTTTGTAGGGAAATGAAATTTTGGAGAAGTCAGTATTGTGATTTGACACCATATGTATATGTGTGTGTTGTGTGTGAGTGTACGTTGTTATTAGGCTTAATTTTTGCTTTGTGTCTGCTTATATAATGACGGAGTTAAAAATCTGTTTCTGATTATTATTATTTTTTCATACTGTATAGGCCATGCTCCAAGCAAGCCAGAGAAATCATCTTTCCTCTTGGTTTCTGTCTGCAAGTTAAAATGAATTTCATGATGTGACGCTGTCAGCTAGTTTTGTGCTTTCATGTATTTGCTCAAAAAGAGGCACACTTTTGATGTTGTTCTACTTATGTCTCATCAAAGGTTTTGTAGCAGCTGCATTTCATGGTTCTCTGCAAAACCACCTGGAAAACATCCATCGTCTGAAAGTGATATTCTTAAGAGTGCCTTGCAGACTCAGATTTGCAGGTTGCTGAATGCTGCTAAATTGAAAATGACCTTATTTGAAAGGAAATAGATGCCGTCAATCCTTTGAGAGTATCAAAAGCTACAGTACAAACAGCTCACAAAATGTAACGGGTGTCTAGAGATCCAGCTGTAAAGCTGCAGTGCTAGTGTAATTGGTTGAATTTTAGTCATAGAGAGTAAGATTCTGCATATCTCTTAAAATTATTTTATATTGAATGGCTATTTTAAAAGCTTACTGAATATGTGATTGCCTGTGCTTATTGAAAGAGACAAGACCTGTATTTACTAGAAGTGTAGTTAAATACTCCTGTTACCTTCCTCTTTTCCCCTATCAAGTTGTCAAAGAGAAAACTATATGCATTAAGATTTAGATCTGCTCTTTCCAAATGCACATACATTTAAATGATTGTTGCTGCTTTTTAATAATGGTTAGAAGAGTATTTGAAATACACTTTTCTTTTAAGGGATAAGAAATAAACTATGCACATTCATGATGACGTTACTCATGAAGTCTATGGATCTGTCCATAGACTTGTGCTGTTCTACATAATTCTATACATTCATAAATTATTAACAAAAAGGGTAAATAATATGTATCAACAACAAATTTTGTTTCCCCAAATATTTTAAGCAGTGAAAAGTTAATTTGGCTGCAGAGAACTTGAGAGGGATCATTTAGTACTGTATGATGCAGTAAAACTAATAAACTTTGCAAAAATACCAGATAATATGAAGATGAAAACCAAATTGAATTCTACACAGTGATCTCTGAATTGGCTATTGTTATTCAGGACAAAAAGAAAAAAATACTCAAGTATTTTGGATGTTTGGTTGTCTAAAAATGACATCTGAAGAGTTACATTGGATTATTGCAAGTGGCATTAGAAATTACATATTTCAAAATGAGTATGCTTTTTTAACAAATCCATTTTGGAAAAAAACCCACTATATTGAAAGTGTTCTCGTGTCCATCTCGATCCTTTAAAGTAGATCGAAGTCAAGACACCTAAATATCCAAAATTAACAGAAAATACCAAGCAAAATGAGAAGCTCTATTGTCTTTTTGTTTTGTTTTATATTAATCTGCTATTCCTTTCCATGAGTCATTTCTAGTGGCATGTAATGCTGTGATTCATACCATTAATTTATTCAAAGAATTACATAGATAATATGTAATAATTAACTACTACATCCTGTAGTATTGGTTTCACTAACTGCTACATGAAAGGACAGATATTGCCACACTGATCTGACATCTTTTACTGTTCAGGTGATATAAAGGAGCCAGATGCTGCCTGTAATTAATCAGTAGAGAATTGTTCTGTTGATGGAAAGCTCTCAGCTGGAATAAAGCACACAGAGCTGGCTTCTGCTCCAAACACTTCTGCCACTCTGACATCAGAAGAGGGACAAAATTTTGATCCATTAATCCAGCTGCTGTGTAATGTGTTATGAAAAACATGTGTTGCTAGGACATTAGGTTGGTGTTGGCTTGCCCACAGAATTGTGGAGCTCTAATTATTTCCTTGTTTTTCATCTCTGCACTGGTCAGATGAAGAACGCAGGAGATGGCATAATGCAAGATGAATCTGGACTCTTCTGTGTTTCTGAGTAAAGGCTGTCCAATTAAATAATTCTAAAAACTACTAGGGAGACCTGAAACGAAGTCTTTTAGACTATTTCTTCTGCTGCATCTAAAAAGGTTCATGAGGATCTCGTCAATCTCAAGGTGCACAATAAAGGAGTACTTAAACATTTTGCTTAAAAATAGGAAATGCATTGGTTTGGTTTCTACACAATAGAAGGAGCAGCTGGTAAATTGCCCTTCTCTCTGGGTCACCCAAGTATGCAGCACACCTGTGTTTCCTCCTAAACCTTTTTCCCTGTGTCTGCATTACAGCACATTTTAATGAAAGGAAGATAAAGTCAGATCAGAAATAGAATGAAAAAAATTGAGCCTTTATTCAAAATATAAAATTAAAACGGTTTGTGGAGATCATGATTGTTAAAAAAGGGAAGGTGTGAGTGAGGTTTACAGCTCCTGCAGCTGGGTATCATCATCCGCTCCTTTCGAGTTACAGGGGAAAAACGAAGCCTCAAAGAGGAAATCGCGACTGGGGAGATGCGAATGTATGGCTTGTTTCGGCTTGGCCGTGAAGAATTTTAAGCGAAATCTTAGTCTCACGACTGAAAGGCAAGAGGCAGCCCCGAAGCTGCTGGAAGTGGCGGCAGAGGCGGAGGGGCAGCGGCGCTCGGGCGGCAGCTGGGGCCGGTAGAGCCGCGCTGCGCGCTGTGCCCGCTGGGGGTCTCCCCACTACGCAGGACGGGCGCACCGCGCTTCGCCAAAGCCACGGCCTGAGCGCCAAAGGACGCCCCGGTGTTCAAACGCGTGTCCTGAGACGCAGGTCAGGCGCCGAGGCTAGCCAAGGGGTGTATCTAAGCCAGCCCTGTCCTCCGGGTCCGCAGCCTGGGGTGGCAGCTCGCTTTTCCGTTCACCGGAGAACTTAGACGTGCGCGCTGGTAAGGCTGCGGTTCCTGTGTGGTGTCGCTCTGAGGTGAAGTGGGAAGCAGTGTCCCGTGGAAACAGGAATTCCAGAATCTCGCTGTCTTTTTCTTTTTAATCTGTACATTAGTTACAGACCTCTGACCCAGGCCCTCTCCAATTAGATGCTTGATAGTGCTTTCTAAACGTGTTTCACCTTTGCCTGCAGACAGTGGTTCCCATGTCCGGCTCTCATGACAATGACAGATAGCTTTGAAGTTAACTAACCGCGAGGTAATCCTTGGAGCCCATTTCTCCTCGGGGTGGGTTCTCCTCCACCCTCCTAACTGCAGTCAGAATGGTCACCTCCACGTGCTCTTCAGCATTCCCCAGAGTACCGTGACAGAGACACTCGTGCTGATCTCTTTTCTTTCTTTCTCTCAGTGTCCACACTGTCAGGGCTTACAGCACCTTATGCTGGCTACAGAGATGTGCAAAAGCACTGACCAGGTTATTCATCCACTCTGGCTTTTTGTTTGAGATTCCAAAATGTTGGCATCACTGCTTTCTGGAGATGTGATGAAATCAAAGTACGTCTGCATGGCAGACAGATGTTGTAATGTAGTTTCACTGTGAGTGATCAGTAATTCTGACAATCAGAAGAGATATAATTTCATCATAGTTGCCAATCACTCTGCAATTCTTGTAGGCCTTTGAGGTAGAGTTGATTCCAGCATCAGCTGTACCATTTGGATTGCTGTTGATAGATTGCGTTTCACAGTGAGTGAAGTACTTCACAGCTCCAGCCATGTGTCTAAAGGGGGAAGCTACACCCTGGGAGGCCTCTTAATACAGTGCCAATCTAAAGTGCACCTTGAGAACTTCACCTGTGTAGGATTTCTGGGCAACAGAGCCCATGCAAGTCACCAGGATGGCTAAGAAACTTATGACAAACTTCTTCAAGGGAAGTTAACCTTTCCATGTCTTCATGTTAACACCACGTGCTTTTGGGGGATTTCTTTTTAGTCTCAGCTATACTTGACTTAGACCTCATTAAAGAGTTCAGAAGATTAAAATCTATGACATATGATACAGTAAAAGACCATTTGTTTGGTAGTCTATGAATCCATATTCAGTCCTTGACGACACAGATTCCTGACAGTGTCTGTGCTTTCACTCCCATTTGCTGTAAATATACAGTGGAAAAATCTAAGTGTTAAAAATTTCACAGTGGTTTCTAGGCTGCTGTGATGAACTGAATGTGCCAACATGGGTCGTACGTGAGTGTGTACAATGGGATCTGCTGTTCTGTGATCATATTACCTCATAGTAATATTAATGATAAGTTGCTGTGATAGTACTATTGTACATCCTGACAGGTCAGCCAAGTGAGTCCAGTGTAAAGGAACAAAACTACATAAAATCATTGAGATAAAAATATTATTAAATCTAGGGGTTTCTCTTAATGAAAAGTGAAGCGCTTTTGAACTGCCTCTGTAGATCTTTCAATTTTGTTTTATACATTTAACTAGCTGTTAAACAGCTCATAGATAATGGGGGCACAGCTGGATAACGCTGCTGGTTTTACATCTGAGAGAAGTCTGTCTTAGGGTCTGAGAGAAGTCTTGTCTTAATGTCTGAGCATTAGCAGGAGCTGAGTTCAGCAGGAACCATTATTTTCTTCATTCATAGTTTTTCTCTGTAATTTCATGTTTATAAAACAACCCAAACTACAATGAAATGGATGTTATTTCTAAATTCTAACATGAACCTGCATCGGAAGAACACCAGGTTGCTGATGTAGGCATTTTCCTCATCCCTCATTGACTGCTTTTCATCAGTTTCTTTTTCTAATGAAAAGACAATCTGCTGCCTATTAACTTCCCTTCAGGGTCTGCCATCTCTTTCCCTCTCTATTTCAAGTGCAAACTGAATGTATAGAGGTGTTGCTGCAGTTCAGTGGAAGCTGCAACAGAGTTAGTGTTAAGAGATGTGGAAATCTCTCTCTTATAAGTGTACGTTATGTGTTTTTAATTATGGATTTTTGCAAGGATAGTAAAATACAGCTTATAAATCACTTGCTCGGCTCAAAGTCACTTCCCGATTGATTTTGTTACCTTTTTTGCTGCTTTTGCCATGCAGGCTAGTGAGCACTGTTGTTTCCTTTTGTAAACTTTATCGATTAGGAGAGAGAGAACATGGAAGAAAATATTCTTTTTTATGTGAAAACGTTTCTCCATGTGTTTCGGCAATGTTCATACCAAAATTACTCTTGTGTTTCATGGACATTCCTGTAAGAGAAAGCAATTATTCATTTTTCCCAGGAGAACCTGGAGTATGTTCATTAAAAATATACAGACAGATGCAACCGGTGGAACTGTTGTGTACCACTAGGAAGCCTTTAATGATTGGTTCCTGCGACGTTCCTTCCTCTACGTGCTATGAATTGATGTGTGTGAGAGTAATTATTAGTTTCAGTACAATCTGCACCAGTGCCCTTTTTAACAGAAAGTTCAGGCTGCAGTGTCTAATTGCTAGATAGATGGATTTATAGTGAGTTGTGGTCTACAGGGCGTAACATTTGGTGGATGAACTCTGCCTGCTTCCATGCAATTCTGCAGCTGCGTGCTTCCAACTTTACTTTTACAGATGATGGATGTTGTCATTTGTGGTCTCTCTGAATGAATCAATAAGGAAACAAAATCTTGCCATTAGTACCATCACTCGCTTACAGTTTCTGGCCCCTGTATTCAACTACACAGGAATTAATTGAAGCATGGTTTTGCAAATGCTTTTCTGCCTGTATCCAGTTGGGTGTCCTGTGAGACACATTGAATGCAAAAACTGTCAGTTTTAACCTGACAGTTTTTTCTCAGATTGGATATTAGGAAAGATTTCTTCACTGAAAGAACGGTGAAGCATTGGAACGGGCTGCCCAGAGAGCTGGTGGAATCACTGTCCCTGGGACTGTTGAAAAAAATGGGTAGATGTGGCACTTCGGGAGATGGTTTAGAGGTTAGCATGGTGGTATAGCGCTGGCAGTTGGACTTGATGATCTTGAAGGCCTTTTCCAACCTTGATGATTCTATGATTCTTAGATTAGTTATATTTAAGTGTTTCAATATGGCTGTATTTACTAACTTAGTGTATGATTTTGTTCTCTCACCAACACTTAATGGCATTTCATATGCCTGGTATTTTCTAAAATCGTGGAAATACATCTGAAGAACAAGCTGAAGCACAAAGCCAGAAAAGTTCACTCAAGAGTCCACAAAAAGGCTGTAATATAGCTAGAAATAATCTCAAATTTGGACTCTAGTACCTCTACTTTATTATTCATAACTGATCTGTAAAATTTCATATTTATTTAAATATAAACTGTTTCTGCTAATAGAGGACCTGTACTAAATGCAAATGAGTGTAAACTACTGAATCCACAGATTGAGTTCTCAGCTCGTTTAGAATAAATTGCTCCTTTTTTTTGTGCCAGTAAGTTGTGAGAGAGATGCATGATTTTAACTCAGTGCTGCTTTTGCAGTTGACATCATCCAAAATCTCAAATTCCCATTCTCTCTGCTGAGAAACTTAGAGTAGAGAGGAGAGTGACTAGAAGTGAGAAAAAGCTTGATTTGGTCAGTGATTCATCCTAGTATCACAAGTGCTTTTCCCATGTATTATTAAATAGTAACTACAAATAATCATGGTGTTTGTTTTTATTGGGTGGAATCTATTTTCCTGATACTCAGCTAACAAAACTGTATCAATGAAATGAATTCAGCTACAGAAACAATACCTGGATTATTTTTTCTTTATTTTCTTTATGTCCCTGTAACTTTATTCTGAGAACTATTTAGAGTACTAGAAAGGATGAAGAAAAAATGAGTTTTACTGTGGCCATGTCTAAGTGGTATATTTTGGGACATGATCAAAAGAGTTAAATGAATATGCTGTAAGATTCCCTTATATTTGCATCAGAAGGCAGTCTCTTGGGAGGTGCTCTTGGTTATTGCAGGACATTGTTTTTAAAGCAATACATACTGTTTTACTATATAAATTATCTTAGCTCATTAACATTTATTCCTATGACTGCATCATGGCAATCATAAATCATTCTAGCAACATACCCCTTGCCTGGGTTGTTAAGATTTGAGACATCCCACTTGTCTCTTGTACAAGTCCACTTGTCTGAAGGAATACTGTCCATTTCCATTCAAGGAAGGATGCTATCAAAAGTAAATGTGAGCACATGCAGACTTGTCTGCCTTGCAGTGTTTGCTCTTCTCAAGGCAAACAGATGATGTGGGTTTGAATTCCACAGTCCTCATTCTATTAAACTTCTTGAATAAGTCCATGTCTGATGTTCCCTGCTTTTGACTTTGCCTCTTCTTATGAGAAGTACATGACCAAAAGGAATGTATATTATGCACAGAGAAATGTCAGCAACATGTAATGTGTAAAAAAAGCTATTTTATTTTTAATAAATACACCCAATCATTTTTAATATAAGCCAGGCCATGATTTGATGCAAAGAAAGTATAAAATAAGAGTCAAGGAAAGATCCTTGTGAAGTTGGTATAGGACTAATGAGTAGGTCTGTTTAAAGTATAATTCTAGCATTTCAAAGGACTGGTTTTCCACACAAATGTGTTGTATTGAAATGTGTCCCACAATATGAAACATGGCTAGGTAACGTGTTAAAAATATGCTTCAAAGAAAATCTCTGCAATTTGATTTAATTAAATTCATAATAGACACACAGCTTCCTGATTGTAACTAATTAGCCAGCACAGAGCCCGAGCACATTCATACTAAAGCCGGAGAGAGCTGTGCCATATATATATATGCACATGCATAGGAAATGTGTAATATAACCATCTGTGCTCTGTGGAGTAAATAGCTTTGCTTCAGCTCAAAAAATGACCTCCCCTAAAAGGCTTTTTATTTAAATATATATATATGTATACACACAGAGACAGATGGATATATATATGTATATTAATATAAAAAGAATTCTGCATGTAATAATTGCTTGTATTTCACAATTAATGTTAAATGCTTGTGTTACTATTTAAGCAGCTGTTTCCTCAAGTCTTTTTGGTGTACTTCCAAACTTTTATAATGTTCTCATAAACCTGAGATTACAGGTGGCTGTGGTGGTAGTTTTTGAATCTTCAATTTCTGAAAGCACTGTCAAGTCAGCTGCCAGTTTTTATTCATTGTTTCCATTTACTCTTTCCTTAATATTTCAGCTTTCTGTTGTAGTTTGAACTTCTGAGAAATGTTGGTTTGCAACTCCAGCAAGTTCTTCGACAGCTGCTGCTGGTTAGTCAGCATTTTATAGATGATTGTCACTGTATAGTATGGCAGGAAAAATGCTGTACTGAATAATGTCATATATATTTAATAAGTGTAGTACTTTTGCAAGCAGCATAAACCTTAAAATGCTTCCTAAAATAAAAAGCTTTCCAAATATCTTTTAATCTGTTATACTACAAAAGATATACAATATATTTTCTGAGGCTTCTTTCAGAAATTTCTGTAGCCAACAGCCAT
Organism: Porphyrio hochstetteri; assembly: GCA_020800305.1. Lineage (NCBI taxonomy): Eukaryota > Metazoa > Chordata > Aves > Gruiformes > Rallidae > Porphyrio > Porphyrio hochstetteri. The sequence continues at coordinate 8,033,450 of CM036916.1, read as the reverse complement.
AACCACAACGTTTTCCAGTCCTGCTTTGCCTGGTATGGGAGCTGCTCTGCGTTGAGGTGAGAATGCTTTCAGTTGCAGCTTTTATCATGGGGAAGGGTTTTATTTTATGGGAGAGGTGTGTGTGTGTGGTGCTTTTGCAATGAGCTGTGAAAATAACGCTAAAATTTCTCTAGCTGAGCATTCCCTAACCTTAGGATCAGAACTGACAACACCTTGGCCCTAGTCCTCAGCTGCACTGCAGGCTCTTTGCACCGTGCCAACAGCGCAAGGTGACTCTGAAGCCAGTTTAATTGGCCATGGAGGGATGTGCTCAACATAAGGGTTCTCCCTAGAGGCTGTGCAGCCTGTGGTTGGGCCTTCCTTATAGAATGCCAAGATGGCTAGTGCAGAAGCCTTTGGGAACATTGGCAGCCCGTGTAAATCCGATTAGACCTTGGACAGCTATGATTTATGTGAAAAGACTAGACCAATGATTGTGCAGCCAGCCCACTCCTCAGCCAGTGTCTGAGGAGAGGTATTTACAGTGTACTGATGTGGTACACAGATTGGTTTGCATTTTTATTATGTATGCAATCTATGCTATGTTAAATGTATGATAGTTTCAGTTAAAATTATACAAAAAAATAATGTAATCAATGTATTTCTATTTTTTTTCCCCTGTATAGTTATCACTGTCATTGAAATGTTCCAGCCTGTGAATTTAACTTCAAGTCTTTTCAGGCACAGGGTCATACATAACCCAGTGTAGAATGCTCCTCTGGAGAGGGAGCTCCACTGGAAAGGGTTAATAGGAGATGAAGATCAAGGGCTGTGTAGTTAACATATTTGCATGAAATTGTTAGGGGAGTTGTGGGAAGCATTTTAATTTTATAATTTTTCATAAATTATTCATTTTAAAAATAGCATCCCAAATTTTAACTCAGCTAAAAGGTATCAGACTTTACAGCATATCACAGCTTTTGCAGTCACAATGGAAAATGTGCCCTTTCAGATTCTTATGTTTTCTTCAGCCATTTCCTCACTGAAAAAGAGAGCAAAGGGAAATGATATTCAAGCTTTTCTCTCTCTTCCTCCTACTTAGAAAATTATGGCACTGAGTCAGGTGGATAATTCAGAATAAAAAGAATAGCTTTTGTTTACATTCTTTTATCTAGTTTTTGGATCTTTTTTTATATTTCCAAATTATTTTCTCCAATAGTTCTGAGCGTATGTTTTACAGACTGCTCATGCTGCATCTATTGATGATTCAATACCATTTTTTTCTTCTCTGAGAAGCTACTAATGATTTTTTTCCTGGTTTCCTTCCTTCCTTCCTTTCTTTCCTTCTTCCTTTTTTTTTTAAGGCTCAGATCCTATCAATACTTGACTTGTTCCTCCACAAAATTTTGGAAAAAAATCCCAAACATCAACATAAGGGAACAGTAGTTTAGAATCCCCTTGTGGGTCTTTATATTAGAAGTGCACAAAAACAATAGGACCACATAAATGTGGAAAAAGCTACCTACAGGCTTTATGTGTCCTAGAAATTGAATACATGGAGAATGGATTTGACCCAGCTTACCCACTGCTAGGTCAAAACGGTGCCAAGGGGATCATTGAAATAGTGATAGGATACAGAGCTTGCCACTAATCCCAATTTTATGTTGGCCTGAGTTGGACACTGGTTCACTGGACTCTCATGTAATGCCTGAATTGGTGGTATCGATCCACTGTGTGGCAAACAGATCAAATCCTTTGTATTACAAACTCCCTTCAGGATAGGCAAATTACGTGTTTGCTTTAGCAGAAAGACCAAGGACTGAACAGGCACAGAGACAGAGTTGCCGTATGATCCGTATGTCCAGACAATGACTGAGGTATATTGCAGGTCGGTGCTGAAGCCGCTGTGGCCATTTTCTTACCTTGGGCTTATCCTCTGAAACAGAACTTTGTTTCCGTTGCTACTCAAAATGTTCTTCTAGTAGCATTTAGATTATATTTTAAAAAACACAGTCATGATTTAGAGAAAGGCAATAGTTACATGTTGGATATTTATACCTAGCTGGAGCGTTTGCTAATCATCAAGTGCTCAGCATTTTCTATTCCTTCTCAAAGATGTGAAATATTCTTCCAACAAGAGATGCAAAGACACAAGGTGGAGATGCAGGTCATATTTAAAGAAGCAAGTTCAAGAAGAGGGGACTGGTAATAGATACCATGTTATGCAAATAAAATAAGCTTAAATTTCAGAGCAGATTGATATAGATCTTTGCTTTGTTATTTTATGAAGAGCCATGTCAAAAACTTTGTTTCAGAACTCTGTACTTCAACTATGTGTTTGAGTATACTTTGCAGTTTTATAATTTGAATGACACAACATGAAAGACTGTTTCTGTAGTTGTATTTATGGCACTACATCCCTTTGGTATTTATGCTGTTGCTGTAGCTTTTTTTAGCAGTCTTATTCTGTGTATTTTGTTACTTGTGCATGAAAACATATTACTGGAAATTGTGATAATATGTGTTCAACTGCATGTTTTGTTCATGTGTTTGCTACATGCCTTGAGAGTCCAATTCAGAAAAAAACATTTATCTCCTGGACATAAAATAAACGAGAGTAGCAATGGTGATTAGCATTATGAGAGGATAAAAATCAGTCTCCAGTTATAGTGTACCACTCAAACAGCTTGGCTAACATCTCTCCTCTAATCTCAAATGCTAATGTGACTTTAAATTAGAGCAAATAGTCCAGCAAAACAAAGTAACGTCACCTGAAATATATATCCCCCTGCAGCATTTCACTGTGGGGGATGCAGCTATGCATGGCATGTGAAATTAAAGGTAAGTCACATACTGGCATATCAGCTGTGTCATTTCACCCACGCCATAGCACTGCAGACTTTAGGTGACATGCCACTGTTGAAAAGCCAGCATCTGACAAGCTCTTCATTTAACTGAGCATGCCAGATGCTAGGAAATTCTGCAGTCTCCACTCATGTTTTGTATAATCAGTTTCCATGCCATTGTGCTCTCTCAAATGCGGTGTTTTGAAACACCATTTAGGCAGAACAATGATTATCTCAACTTTAGGTATGCATCTGGAATAAAAAAAATGAAAATAACCCTCTCCCCCACTATCCTACCCCTACATCTGTAAATCATTTAAATATGGCCATTTATTTCAGGACCCTACATTTGCCAAGGAATATCTGAAATCCACATGATGTCCCAAGTGCCAGATTTTGTATTTTGATCTCCGATTTAGATGAATAATGTGTAAAAGTTCATGAGGTGTGAAACTGCATATAGATAGCTCCTCACTGGTTTATGCACATGAGGACATTAAGGCTTCTTCCAAGGTCAGTTCAATTTATGCTCACCAAATACTATCAGAAATGTCACTTGCCTTCAGAGATAGAAAATGACTAAGCACTTTATTAATATTAATTTACTGTCCCACCATGCTCACTTTTGAACCCCCCTTATTGAAATACAAAGGATGTGAAGACTCATACTTAAAGGTGCCATGATACATTGTTATTGCAATTTAAAAATAAGGACTGCTAGCTTGTGTGACAGTCTTAATCTTCCATATGCTCAAGAGCTAGGAACTAGATTTAATATTAAATTTGGTTCTAAGACTGGTTCAAAAAATAATTACAATGGCTGAAGATACACCTATGCAGTTTTTTACAGTTGTTTGAAATGTAGTCATCCATTCGTTATTTGGACTTATCCATCCCATTACTGTAAATCATGTTTATAACAAAAATAGATTTTTTTTTCCTGTTCAAAACAATTAGTTGACCACATAAATTACCAAGTGACACTTTTCAGTAAAAACCTGTATTACAATTAGTAGCACCGTCAGCCTTTGTGACTATGAATTGTTGGTAACTTCAGGCTATTGCAAATGCCACAACAAATTGCTGTTTTTAAAGCCTGCAGCCATATCCTAAAGAACTTACTGAATGGATTTGATTAAATTGTTTTGGATAGCAGCGTTGGCTCACACAAAGTGTGCTGGCCAATGGATGCAAATAAAACAAAGCAATCATGAGTAACACAAGATAAAGCAAACTCTCTGTTGGGGGAATCCAAGGAGAACTCATACACTTTATTGAATTTTAAGTTACTATTTATTATACCTAATTTTATAGATCACTTGTTCAACTATATTCCAGGAAGAGAAGCTTGTTGACATTTGAAAAATTTGCTATTCAATGCAAAAGTATGCCTGTGTTCAAGTGCTTTATGTCATAATAGCTTCTACACTTAAGTTTTAGATCCCTCATTGGTGACTCATCTAAATGTGTAAGGATTGGCATGAATAATACAGATTTATGTCTACCTTGATCCAGAAATGTTCTTTTGTGGAAAAGGATAAGACATGTTATGTGCTCCTTTCCAGCAAAGCTATGTTGGGCAGCTCTTGTCTGTAAGCTCTCAGGTGTGTGTGTGACCCGAATTCTACCAGCATTCTAAAACAATACTCTTAATCTTTTGACAGCATTCTTCTTTGTGACTGTAAATTGCAAAAGTAAATGTTGGTCTTTGCTGGTTTTCCATTTTTTTTTTTTCATAATCTCTGAGCAGCTGTTGATAAGAAAAAAATGTTTCTGAAATTGTGTTTATGAATTTTTTACTATATCATGTTTTGGAGAATAGCACTTGAGGACTAAACTGGTAGTTCGTATGGCATAAGAAATGGCAAAATGGGGCATTCTTGATGTCTTCTGTTGTCTAAAAGATAAGCTGCTGCATACTGTACTATTTCTGCACTGGAACTGTGCCGAATGTGGATTTACTGTTAAATCCACACTAAAACTGGTAGCCACAGTTAGGTGCATTGCTGCAGGGAGGTTTGCTTTTAAGCCCGACTGTAATCCATGATGTGGATTACTGTGGCGGTGTTTCAACTTTAGGGTAAAACAAGTACCAATAATTGGTGTGGATAGACAAATATTCTTCATTCCTAGTGCTATTTGGACAGCCAGGGGATACTAAATTACCTGAGTTCCTGTCATGGTTTAACCCCAGCCAGTAACTAAGTACCTTACAGCTGCTCGCTCACCCTTTCCTCCCCCAAGTGCATAATGGTTAGAAGGCAAGACTGGCTTGAGAGATTTGACAGATTGACCAATTTCCAGTGTAAGATTTGGCATTTTGGTATTTTCATTGCTGTGGCCCATCACTTTGGTGCAGTAGCTTTGAGTGAGGTACTTATGTCAGGCACTCTTAAAGAACAGCAGAAAGTTCTTCACGTGTCAATCAATGGTCCTGATTTTTCAGATTTACCTATATATTTGTACATCTATAACATCTTTCACTTCACTTAGTTGCTTTTGATCTTCAACCTTGTCTTCCTTCAGGTATGCTTCTACCTTATACTTAGCTTTCCTTAGGCGCTACGAGGCTAAGTTTATAAATGCCTGGGGGTTCTGTTAAAGCTTTTCATATTGTAGATGACATATTACTGTGATAGCTGAACACAAGAGGAAGTGAGGCACAGAAAAATAAATACAGGTTGCAGAACTGTGTGTGGTGAGAGCAAGAAAACTCTAGATATGTAGAAGAGCTTGAGCCAGGTGATGATGGAAGATCGTGTCACTAAGCTATGTATTACATATTCCTAAAATAATTTTGTAGCCAGGCATTCATCCTACCTCATACTGTCCCTGTTTTGTTTATGTACTAGTAAAAGATATGAGAATTGCCTAATTTCTGAACTGCTAGTGCTTGAAAAAGTAAGATGTAAGAAAATTAGGGATGGTAGCATGGCTGTTCGTTACAACAGAAAGTCTAACAGCTTTACATTCACTTCAGTACTTACTACTCTTCCATGCTAGTTTTCTTTCTCCTTACTCTCTAAATGGCATGAATAGTTTAAGTTGAAGGCCTGAAGAACTTTCTTCTTCATTGGAGCAACAGAAAATCCAGCATTTTTGCCCAGCTGCATTCTTTAGCCCAGCCTAAGTAAAGGATCAGATCCTGAAAAGTGTTTTTCATTCACGACTGTGCTGTCTCCAGCACCTTCTCAGGGAAAGAGCTGTCTTCTTTGCTTCCATCCATTCTCTGGCATCTTCTCCCAGCATCTTTTAGTATAAGATCCTAATCTATTAATGACAAAGGTACCTACATCTTTATCAGGAAATATGATGATTACTGAATTTAAAGACACAGACTATTTAAAATTTGGTCTAGATTATTTAGGTCATAAAGCTACAATATATTTTGCATAATTTAGTACCTAGACATACAGAACTCATTTCCATCACTTAGATTGCCTAAACAAAAGATGTGATGGCATATAACATGCATATACATATATTTCTCAATTTTTGAAAAAGTACTGAATTATCTTATAATTATAGACCCAAGACACTGATTAATTTAAAATAAATTGTAATAAACATTTTGAAATGCTTTCAAGCATGGAGAATTCCATATTCATATTAATATTTAAAATATTAAGCAATGAAGATAGGTAATTCCTTCCATGTAAACATATTAATTGCAAAACATTTTCATTTTCAGTCTTGTAACTATTGACATGTTTAAAATTATTTTCATAGAAATTACTGTAGCTGAATTAAAACTAGTAGTGGAGAGGCCAGCATTGTTTTACACACCTTTACTATTTTTACAACTGCTTCTTTAATAAAAAACTCTTCATTACAATATTGATCAGAGGTCAGGCCAAGCATGAGCTTTTGATGGTCCTGGTGGTTTTAGTGAGGGTGCCATACCACTGACCGTGAGCACAAGATGGATTCTTTCTTGAATTTTATTTTTTCCCATGAAAGTGTGTTTGTTTTTGTTATGCACAAAGGGATTAGATTTCTAGTGAGGAGACTCAAAATGTGACCATGTTTTACCCTGAAGTTTTCACATCCTTTTGTGGGTTTACCGGAGGGGAGAAAAGTTGACCAGAGGTTTAAGAAATATTTGCGTATGTCAGTTGGGATGTTGCTGACTGCATGAGGGAAAACTCCACTTCTAGCTTACAAGAGGCATTTTTAATGCCTTTAACTAAGGTTTCCAAATCAAGCTGGAAGACTAAGGACCATGAGGTTTCAATAAGAAGGAAGATTTTTATAATGCTAGAATTATTCTTGAAACTCTTTGTTCAGTATTTGAATAATTAGTACAACATATGTTACAAAATAAATATCAGAGTTTTCCCTTTGAAAATCAGAAAAAGAGATGTCTTCAAATTTCTGCAGAAGTAAAACACATTTCTTTGTATGAAAAAATGCATGCTTGTTGACTTAGTTTAAGAAATAATACCTGAAGTAACAAAATAAAGGTGCTGTTGCCAATGGTTTAATCATTATATGCTTACCACAGTGCATTTAAAACTATCCAAATTTTTGCAAAAAGGAACAAATGATTGCTTCACTTGCTTGGCCATCTGAATAGAATTTCAGTTACATATTTCCTGTTACATTTGTGTAGGATGTAAACTTCTGGTTTTCCTGTTTAACTCAGTCAATTTATTCAAGAGTGAGATTTGCATGTCTAATGAAGACCAGCTCAAAAGATTAGGAACAAAGGATTTTTGTAGAACTAACATACACTTCAGCTATGTGAGGGGAGAAACTGTTGCTTAGCCACAAATGGTTTCTGTCAGATTCAGCTTTTATCTTGGATGTTCCTGAAAGAATCTGGATTAACATAATGAGAATGTTCATGAACCATCCTATTGTAATTTTAGAAATTTCAGTGCTGAATAATACACTAGGCTTTATTATGAAGCTTCATGACTGAGCCTTTTTATTTAATAAAATATATTTGCCACATATATTTTTGTTTGCATTCAGTTTCCCGCATGTTAGCTATTTTTTTAGACTAGAATTTGAATAGAAGAGGTAAAATATCAGTAAAATTCTGAGCATCGTTATGTCATCCAAAATAGGCAGTTACATATTCCCTATATTTTTTAGTGGCCTGCTTACTGGACCTGTATGAGGGGATGTTTATCAAATATAGCTGCATATTCCAAGTAATTACAATTAATTCCAAATTAACACAGACCTGAAAAAAAAATATAATCCTTCATCTGGATTTTATGGGAGGATGAGGCATTGCATGCTACTTCTAAAACAAATTTGACATTCAAGAGAAGTGAATCATGAAGGAGTAAGTATAGTAGGCTTGAAATGCTGCATTAGTCTTGGATAAAACTATCTGTATGGAAATTTTTTTGAAATAAAAAATATTTGCAGTAATACCAAAGAATTTGCAGATTTTTCTTAAACAGGGTTTCCCACATCACAAACAGAGCAAGTGTGATATAGTGGAAGAGCTCACGATGAAGAGGGTTTTCTGTTTCACTCAAGTTATTGACAGCTTTTATTACAACTTTATATGACTACATGAGTGTGTAGAATATTTTTTTCCTGTTCTTATTGCTTCTGTTCCAGCTTTTATGCTGTTTTCCTTCATACAGCAGATGATTCCACTGCTCTTCTATTAAAGATGGAGATTTCTTTACAAGGAAAGCAGGGTTGCTATCAGAGATGACACCTCATTTTCTTTAAATGCTTCTGCCTATATCAGAAAAATATTTGGTATAAAAGAGTTTATTTTGAAAGAGAAATCTCTTGGAAGGTCAGCTGCTCTCCGGTCTGGATCTATTCTTACCTCCTTTTCTTATTTACAGATGAAGTATGGCCAGTCTTTTTCTATACCTAACATGAAGTGGACGATGGTAGCATTACTTTTTGTTGTTGATAGAGTATATTTAAAAAAAAAAAGTCTGCCTGAAATCTTTATAGACCACAGAGAATTTTTAACTAAAGGTCATGTACTTAGATGACCAGGTGTTTGAATCCATATGCTCTTTAAGTGCCCCTTTACTGAATATTTATGAACTTCTCGTATGTAAACTGAGCTAAATGGAATAAATGTCAGTTTGAGTTAACACAGAAGTAGACCTGGACAAAAATTATCTCCTAGAACAGTTGGGAATGCTATGTTATTAAGTCTGAATTATTAATGAAAACATTTCTTGTAGTCCATTTTCCTCTGGTCAGATTTTTCATAGAGGTAAAGACCGAGTAGATCCAAGACTAGTTCTCATCTGTGTGCTCCCACCTTTGCCCTTGCGTCAGCAAGGATGGTCATGGACCACAGGGGTAGCACTTGTGACAATGGCAGGTTGACCTGGCATGTCATAGGGTCATATAATATCTAGTGTCTGCACCAGGTAAGGAGAGGGAATCATGTGGTGGTGAATAGTAGCAAGGACTGGACTTGTCCTTTTGGCTGTAATGTGCTTACTCTAATAGTGAAATAATAATCTAGACTCCCATCATTTACTACTTTAATTTCATGATTTTTATTGTACAAACAGTTTAAATGCTAATCGTTTTTGTGGGCCCATATTTTAGTAACAGAACATTAAACACAGTAATGCTACACTGGTTTGTATCCATCTATTTGCATCTCGATTCTTTTCTAGAATTTTTTACTGAGATTTTGTAATCAAAGAAAAGATGACACAGAGAAAATCCTTTCTGAATTCACAGAGCAGTGACCATCACAAAGATGATAACTGATGTAATTATATCTTTTTATGGAAAAATTCCCTCTGCTTATCTGGTCATTATAGAATTCATCGTGAATTTCTGAGCCACAAGTCAAAGAGGTTTTAGAAACAAGGACCAGATTGTGAATGCCTTTCTCCTGCTGTTGCCTGCTTAGTCCTATTGTCTTCAATACTTAGATTTTTTTCAATGAGTAACTGCATGGCAATGGAAAAAGATATTATTGTTCTAGTCTTTAATATTTGGTTTTTCAGCAGTTTGTGTGAACTTGGAGGATAATAATTCGATGTGTCTTTTGGGCATATGCAGGCAGCTCTGTGTAAATATGGGAGGCTCTAGGAAAATAGAAATAATGGATAGAAGAGTTTTAAAAATATTGCAAGCACAACACTTGGTGAATCCTGTCCCCCCCAAACGTGTTTTCCTGTATAAGTTTTAACATAGTTGAATGTATTTTCTGTTAATCATCTCTTCAGTATTTGGCTGCATTTTTCTCCTTGCAGTTGTGAAAGAGTCACATACACTGAAACCTTGCCAAACAGCATAGGGAAGTGCTTAGAAAATGGAGGTTCTTTACATAAGTGACATATATGGATGAATATATAATTAATCATAATTTTATGAGAGGTGATTTCCTTTTAGTGTGTACATCCTCTGGAATCCTGCAATATATTATTCACATTTCTTTGACTTTTCAGTAGTTCACCTATTGTAATTATCGCCTATCTTGTGTGGCAAGCTGTTTTGATCAGAAATAATTGCTCTTAAAATAATGCACTCCCCTAAAATATTCAGATCACCTAAGATGCATTCTTTGGTGGTGATGCAACCTGATACACCTTGGTGAAAATGTGTAGATGCGGCATTTTATGCGTTGGGGAAAAACAGGCTGACTGCATGAGAAAAGGAGTGGTGAGTCAGGAGTGGGAGAGATGAGTGACCTTTTCCTATTTTGTTCTTTATGTTCATCTTACACTTGTGATACATAGTCATCATTTTCAGAGGAGATAAAAATCCTCGGCTAATTAATTCAATATAAAGTGTAAATGCTTTCTCAAGTTTGCTGCAGTTTTGCTAAACCACCACAAGTGATTAAACAGTATTAGATTATTTTAAAAATAATTGAGAGGCAAGATCTCTAATGAAAACTGTATACACATTATCAACAAATAATATTAGTAAGTCACATAAATGTTACCATTAGGGTCTGTCAATTAGTCATCCTCGAGTTTTCAGCCAAAGAGTTGCCTGATGTTCTTTTGACATGGGAATTTATGTATTATCTGAATGTTAAGAACAAAACTGAAGTGAATGCAAAGTGTGGTCTGCATTTTCTTCTCAAATTTCTTTATAATGGTATGATTTTGTGTGCTCAACCACAGGTCAGAGTAATTATGGCATCCCAGAGTGGAATTAGGGGTGAAAAAGCAAATCTAGTCTAAAAAAGTATAACAAGGGACTGAAGACCATATATCACTTTTTTTTTGGTGTGTGTTAATAGCTTCAGAAACTGGTGTGTGTGAATTGGAGCCCTAGCTTGAGAGGTCAACTTTGCAATATTCCCACTATCATTTTAAAACACCTGGAGCACTTGTACAGAAGTACAGAAGTAATTCACACAGAAAAATATTAGAAGGAAATGATTTTGAACCAGAGTGATACCTTTATGCATGATGAATAATCCTGGGGAGTGGTGTGTCATCCTAGCATCCTTTTCCCTTGCTGAAGCTTCAGACAAAGGACAGTCTGTGACAGGACTCATATTAGGTGTAGTGTCCAGAAATATGCTTTATGATTGGCTTTTCAACCCTTTGCTCTGTGGGAAGGGATGTTATCTAAGTCCCTCATTTACTAATGAAGTGTTATGTGAAACTGTGTCAAAATCTTAAATAAATTAAGATGTATCACGTTTACAACTCCCTCATATCCAACAGGTCACAGTTTCCCTATAGAGGAAGAAGAGTGGCCAACCTCTGGTCTTGTATCAAAGCTGTCACCAACAAGCTAATCATCTAATTCTGAGGTTAATATTTTCTTCACATTTGTTTTTACTGGCTTTTATGTTCAGCCAAAAATAAGGATGGCACTTGTTGTCTGCTGGTCTTTACAGAGAAACTTGAAAAAGAACAAGTTCTGCCTGCAGCTCCAGTTGCATCTAATCTTGTTCTTAAGAACAGGGCAGGACACTTCCCATATGTCTTGCTACAGTAGCTCCCAGTCTGTTGGCTTGCAGACACAGATGCTATTTAAAAGTGTAAGCAATGTACACAAATAGTGCAAATGCCTCTCTGATTTGCCTCTATATCGATCATTCAGAGATCAAATACCTCAGTGAAAATTGCAAAGTGACAGATTTTTTTGAATTCCTCGGTGATGACTGAAATGTTGGATTATTTATTGGAAATCTATTTAGTGTCAGAGATTGAATTCCCTGGTATTATCAGTGTTATTCGCCTTGCTAAATCTTGCATAATGAACATTATGAATAACTTGGAAAAAGTATTTGGTATGAGCAAGTCAAGCTGTCAGGGAAAAAAAAGTAAGACATTTGAAGTGTCAGAGAGCAGAGAGTGTAAGGTAAATTCATGAAGACTTTCATCTGTCTGTTCCAGCAGGAATCCAGAGTGGTAGACTTTCAGTATTGTGCATTAAATGAATTTTTTGCTTTAGTGCAATATAGGATTGTTATTTGAATCATTGTTAATAAAGCCTCTGTCTCTGTGTAACTAAATATTTTGGTCTTGGAATCTTTTCCATATCTTCTGCTGCTTGCAATACACTTTTTCTGCATTGTTTGGTGATCGTGACAGAACTCCTGTCATCACTCATGCTTCTGGTCTCTGTGGCATTAGTTTGTATCTAAATTCATAATCAAAATATACCTGTCCTGTGTCTCCCATTGACCTACTCAGTCTGACTTTGACTACGGAAGGCAGGTTATTTCTTCTTAATATCTGTGACCACCTTTTTTTCTAGAGGAAATGCAGCTACTTGATACTAGTTATGCTTTAAATGAATATATTTAAGAACCACCTGGGTTGGAAGAGACCCTTTAGATCATCAAGTCCAACCATAGTCTAACCCTGATTAGTCCAACTCTAGATCATGTCCTTAAGGACTTCATCTACACACTTTTTAAATACCTCAGGGATGGTGAGTCCACCACCACCCTGGGCAGCCTGTTCCAATGCCTGACAACCCTTTCAGTAAAGAAAGGAGTATAGTTCAGATGTACAGCCCCTGGACATTTTGACCTATTTTAAAATCAGATGGACTTCCAAAATGGAATGTCTTCTCATTCAGACACATCTTCCAGCATAAGAGATTAAATAAAAACCAAGGTAAGAAGGAGTAAATGTTCATAGAGGATTTGATGTACTCTGTCCCTTGCTTAGAGAGAAAAGAAGGAAGGAAATAAAATTCATCATGCGTGATGTCTCAGGAAAAGCAAGCATTTCATATTCACTCATTCACACTCACACAATACTGTTTTTCAGTCTGTGAATGGTGCTTGTGTGCCTATTCCTATGAAGCACACTTGCTTTTACTGCATCCTGGTGAAGGGGCAGGTAATGAGAAAAAAGTCTGGAACAATTAAATGAACTGCAGCCTTTCCCTTATCCATTAAGGAAAGAGCATTACAGGAAGTAGCTGTGGTACATAACAACTGGGGAAAAATAGACAGCTGACATTAGTGATAATGCACTTTCTGCCTCTGGAAGGTAATATGCCTGCAAAGCAAACAATTTGAAATACACTCAGAAGCAGAGAATAAATACTGAGAGCGAAACCAGCAGTGGACAGCAGACTGAGAGAACATACAAGTTGGAAATACAGTGATTGATGGTAGGGAATGGCATTAATTGATATGTAAACCCTACTAGTATTTACATAAAACATAAAAAAGTTTGGGAAAGGCAAATCAACTTCACTATATGACAAAATTATTGGAAACAATTTAGAGAAGAAATCACTATAGCTATTGATTTCCCCAAATAACTCGTAAATCTAAAAAGTTGAGAGTATTGGAAATTGAATCAGAACATGTGATTATGTATGCTGGATATTGGCTTGCATCCAGTTACTTGGGGTTTATGGTCACTTCTAAGCTTACATATAGGTGAGGTTAAATCTTGTTACAGTTCTGACATCTACTCATGTAAAATCAGAGTTAGAAGCGAGGAATGACAGAACAGCTGCACGCAAATGACCAAAATGTCACACTTGAATGGTTGACTGAAAGAAAGCAGGTTCTGCTTTATATCTGAACATATTTGTGTTCTGATTAAGATGATTAGATTAATCCTCCCTTCCCCTCCCCCCTTTTTTTTTTCTTTTTATTTTGAGGGATGTGGATGTCTTAATTTTATACTGATTTACTACACCAGGAATACAAAGATGACTAAAACCTTAGAAAACAAAACTTAGATACTTCCAATAAGTATTTTTGCTTAATGGTTGCATCCTCTAAGTATATATCTAGCTTTAGAAATTCATGTTGATACTCTCTGCATGATAATTTATTCATATTGATTTCACAGTTTTTCAAGAGACTCCAAATGGAAAACGGAAATTGCTACCACAACATTTCATGTATTCTGCTGGTCTTATTTCTTAAACTACCAGAAGACTGTGTTGTTTAAATAAGAAACTCATGTGGAATTACAAATTCCTGGAGAGGTAATTGATATACATAAGTGTGTGTGTGTTTATGTACACCTGCACACAATACACACTGAGCATCCAAAGTGGCATCTGAAGTATGTAGATCTTTCAAACAGAATAGCTTCTTTATTCTGTCTAGCTTGAATGTTTAATTAACAAACAACTAATGAATTTGTCATATTGATAAAGGCATTTTCCTTCTGTGTGGGTCTTTTGTATCCATAGGGAAACACATAAAATTGCCAGAGTAACCATGAATTTTCTTGAAGCCCTAGGATGGGGGTGAAAAGGATTCTGTGTATGGCTGTTTTGACAAAGTCCAGGATAAATGTCATCCAGTATCCTATAGAAGCCTGTAATTAGATATATACTGCCTGGCTCATAAGCTCTGTTGTCACATGTATGAAGGTGTTACCAGGAAAGTGCTTTAACAGAGTAATTTGATAGGGTCTGGCTAGATTTGCTTTGCTTTGACTAAGCTAGTTTGCTCCTTCTTCATTCTCCTGCATCCAGGACAAATGTGGACATCATTGCAAGGTAGAGCAGCTCCCAAAATTGCTATAGTGCTTTGCAAGGGTGCTATGATGAGCACCTTGTGGTTTCTTTTGCAAGCTGGTATTATGCACATAGGAACCATTTTACATATTGTCATATTCTATGGCTTGTAGGCAAAAAGTGAAAACAACTATAAAGGTGCCTTGGTGGTGATGATTGAAAGCCAGAAATTATGAGCCTTAAATCTTTTCATGGGAATAGTAAGTCAGCCTCACAGCTCTCCTTGACTGAAAGTTGTTGGGAAAGCTGTTGTATTTTGTTTCCCAAAGCAATATAAAGATCAGCCTTGCAGCATTTACATATGGACACACGAAGCAAGACAGCAGCCGTAACTGCACTGGCACTTCCAGTCTAAAAGCACAGATCCAGCAATTTTAAAGTTAAATATTTTATGGTTTTGTTTTTATTTTCTTTTTTCTTTCTCTTGAGGGATTGAAATATTTTTGGCTGCTGCTAAGCAATGAATGACACTGACATAACTTGGCTATTTTCAATGAAATAGAACAAGGTCAATTTGAATAAGGAGTATCTTCCTTATGCTAGTCCAAATGCTCAGGGAAAGAGAAGAGGAGAGAGAGACGGGGTGTTGGAAGGATTTCAGATACTTTGTTTTCAGGGCAACTTCAATAGCTCTGGAAGTCTAAAATTAGAAATGTGTGCTATATTGAGAAATTAACAGTAAGGAAGGTGAGAAATCTTTCTAAGACATCTAACAAAACTACAATGAAAGATTTGCCAAGGTCAAATGCCTCAATTTGATGCTATTTGAAATATCTCTAAAATGCTTTAGTGAAGGTGTGTGTAAATCTGAAATCAGTCCCATAGTAAAGGTGCAGTGAAATAGAAGATGATAAATCAGCTGGAGAAAGCACATTGCAAAGAGCATGTGTAGATCCTAGAAACGTCTTTTTAAGGCTGGCACATCTAGTAAGTACTCGAAGGACTCGATAGAAAGGAGCCTCGTCAATAAATGTTTGCAGCTTCCAAGCTGGGTTTGCATGATTAGCTCCAGTGGTTATTACTTTCAAATGATTTCAGTTATTTTGGACTGCCCCTGACATACCCTGGTGCAGCGCTCGGCTGAATTCTGTCGCAGGTGTAAAAGCAGACGAGTACCAAATAGCTCTACCTGCATTAACTCCAGGGTCAGACATTCCTTTGCTCGTAGAAAAGCTTAATGCTGTTTGTGACACGTGTGTTTTACTGAAATGCAAACAGGAAATAGGAAGCATTTTGCATGGTCATAGGAACTTGCTCCCAGGAAACTTCGTGATAATGAAGAGTATGTCTACACTGAGCAGTGGAGTATAATGCCAGGAACCCAAACAGTCTGATAGCTTCATAGAACAGGATAGAATCGAGGTTTAGCTTCCATTAATAAGGTAATAGTCTGAACTCTTTATCAAGACCAATTAATGGTGTCAATACAGCTGTGTTGCTTGAAGGATGTAGGAGAGAAGATGTTGACTGGTACTTTTGACTGGGAGTTGTTTCTCTGCCTGTCTGGCACTGAGCGTCAGGCCCCTAGGCTTATTCTGAGTGTGCGTTGAATATGTGTGTGTCTGCTGAACATCAGTGATTAAAGCAGTTTTAAGTAGATACAGATCCCTATTTTGCCTAATTTGATGACAAGAAATTCAAATGAGGTGTTGATACTACAGTACAGAAATGGCAGACTGCAGCTCATGCATTTTTCTTTCAGGAATTCTCTGCAAACAGAGGTAAACTGTGTGACTGAGAGGTTTTGTGGCTTTGCATTCTATGTAGAGAACAGTATCTCACATGGATTCTTTGAGTTTAAGGAGCTCATGATAATGGTGTTTGTGGCTTGCCAAGGGCAATTTCTCTGCTGCTTGCTCCTGGCCAGAAAGATGCTAATTTGCTCATAGTACAAAAGGCTTCTTTTCCCAGGCTGGCACCTATTATCAATACCACATTTGCAAACCAGTTGAAGACACCTGTGCTAAGTGTATCCTAAACCCCAGGTGCTTCAAGAACATCTAAACAATTTTATTTTGATTCTTTACATGAGTGAAGACAATGCCCTATAACTTTGCTAGTGTTATCCTGGTTTGCAGCAGCACAGGAGATTAGTAGTGAAACACACCAACTTCCATCTAGCTGTGTTTTAGAACAGGGTTTTAATTATAAGTGTGGAAAAAGAAAAGTGAAATGAATATACAGTATATTTCACTTGTATATGTAACAAACGTTACCAGTTGTTCTGTGTCTCTCATCTGGAGTACCTTTGGCATATTATAGCTTTTCACAAATGGTGAAGCTCATCTTAAGGTCTGGGTGACTCCATTCCCATTTGTGTTATAATTTTCTGCCTCAAGGAGTTAGATTTTGGATACAAATGCAAACATCCTTGCTGCCATGCCTGGCCTGATGAAGAAGGCAAACTAGAATTAAAACTCATTAATAAAGAATGAAGAATTTCTGGGATCTTCCCCCCCAAAAAAAAGGATTAACTGGAGGGGAGGAGAAAAAACATGGAACATTTACTTCTTTATTAACTTTGGTCTCTGCCTTCTCAATTATGACATTGGGTAAGTGTAGGCTTCTAACTGCAGTCTGTGTTATCTCCTGAGGATCCAAACACTACATAACCTTGTGTAAGAAATTGAGAGTGACCCTGTGCGGCAAGTGCACCCCTTTCATCTGGTTCAGATCAATCCCTCACTCAGACTGTCTTTCTCTGCCTTGGTCTTTTATCAGTGTGTATATCAAAGTATCTGAATATCATAATCTTTCCACAAATATTTTCCAAGGATGGGTTTAAATTACAGCCACTGGTATTATAGGTCTCTTGTGTTTCATGAAGTGGGTAGGACTGTGACTTAATCTGATTTTCCTTTCCTGATGCATCAGTTTGCACAGAGATAGTTCTCATCTGTGCATCTTTTCTTTTTGCCATGAGGAATTTAGCAGGAAACCTAGTAAGCATTCAAACAGTACTGGAGCCGAATAGTTTAGTGATTTCTTTTCTGGTCATGTCATAAATAATCCCCTGAATTCTTGTTCCAATACATAGTAAAGGCATTTGGGACAAATATACACAACTGCGTCGAGTGGAGTTGATTTGGGGTCACTAAAGTACTATCAAACCAGCATCTTTGCTGTTCTTTCTTATTCTTAAAATTTTGCCATTAGCTATTACCATGTGGGAGAGGGAGATTTCTAAAACTATGTAACATATAACAGTGAGCACCAGTATTTTGTTGCATTGAATAGCTATTTCCTTTTTTTTGGATCTTATAGACATAAATTAATTTTATCTCTTACCTCTGTGCTTTGCAAGCACATACAGAAGCCATAAACTGAAATACCAGAGCAGAATTAAATGCTTGAGCACATTTAGAAAAGGCAAACACCATGTTCATAAAAAGAGCCAGAACCAAAGAGCAGAACAATGAAAGCCTGAGTACCTTTGAAAGGCAAGGATGTCAGCAATTAATTTAAAATTTGTTTTCAGTGGGTTTATTTACAGGTAATATTATTTTTATGTCAAAAACATTAACAGTTGTCCCATGAGTGGAGCAAAGAGGAAAAGTCAAAGGTGATAAAGTTTATAGTAGAGATTCGGTGTGTTGTGGAGCCAGCCAGCTAAGCAGAAGTCCATACCTGAATATGTTGAAACATGAAAGCCACTGTAACTTTAAATTCCTTTGTGTCTTTCACGTCCTTCTCCAAATACAAAACTCATTTCTGTATTTCCAAAACTATTTGCTTTTTACCAGTAGAATGTGGCTTCCAATGTACTCACTTGTACTGGATATTGTTTTACAATTTTTCTTCTGAATATCTTGATTAATGAAGAATTTGCAAGGGTAGGAAATTCCAGAAATGCCAAGGGTGCTTTTCAGTTGCTGAAGGCTCATTTGGCTCTTACAAAGTAATTCCTTACTTTAATTATATCCAAAAAGATGGGTAAATTCCATGAAAAATTGTTGAAAAAATCCCAAAAGGTTTCTTTAGAGCAAACATACAGTGTTGTAAAACCAGACATCCAGAGATATGTTCTTTTTTTGGTTAACTGATGTATTAATGAAAGTTTCTCTAGCCTATTTACTGATTTTGTGGTTTTAATTATTTGTTTGCAGAATTACTTCATTTCTGCACTGTGCTACATTAGCTTTGGTGAAATGTTCTGAAAAGTTCTGTTACCTATGGAGTCAGAAGTCCCTCTATTTATCCTTCCAGGAGATAATGCACAACCAATACACATGTACATTCCCTATAAATTGTTCTTTGAAATGTCTCAGCCTGGGGAAATGCTGAGTTGGTATTAGAGTTTAGATTAGATTCCTACTGGAATGTAAAGATTGCAATAGTGGCTTTGATGTGAAAACCTATCCTATAGGACTCTGATTGGGACAGTCACATTACAGAGCAGTGAGCAATAGCCAGGGGTAACAACTGCATTGAGTCTCTGCTTGCTTAGCTGCATTTAACTGCAAATGCTAACCTTCTTCCCCAGCAGCTCCATAGCTTCAGAGGCTCCATAGCTTCAGAGGCTTTTCTGTATAGAATTGTCTGCTTATGTGGAGCAGATTCTAAGGATGAAGTTTCAGACTGCATAACCATGTAACCTCATCAACCCACCTTATCTGCTTAGTTTGCCCCATGGAATTTCTGGGTGTATTTTAAGTGATGTGAAATAAAAATGACTAAAGAAATAAAAATGACTAAAGAACAGTTGTTCTGGCATTCAATAGAATACATATATAATTTCTTTTTCCTCTAGGTCTTACCAAGGACTAAACTGTAAACAATAATATATGCTTATTTTAAGATGGCCATTACTCCTATGAAACTTAACATAATTTTGAATTTATTTGGTTGGTTGGGGAAATGAAAGGAGAACAAGGAAGAATCAGCAAAGAATCTCAGGCTGGAATAACTCCAAAGACCTCCTGGGGATGCCAGCTGAAATATTCAAATACATAATAGAGTCATAGAATAGGTTGGGTTGGAAAGGACCTTTGAAGATCCTTTAGCCCAATGCCCCTGCCATGGGCAGGGACATCTTTCATTAGATCAGGTTGCTGAAGGCAAATACTTTTTGATGTTTAAGGTCTTAATGACTCTGGGAGTTGCATTAGGGAATCTGAGCCTTGTTTTATTAAAGGTCAGAACAGTGGCTTTGGTCAGGTGCTTGTTTTTTGACTTTTTGCTCATAGGCATGCAATCTTGCTAGATCTAAATAAACTACTTAACTCATGCATTTCTTTCACAGTAAGCTACAGAAGAGTAACAACATAAAACCATGCTCTAAGGAGACCAGCATTCACTAATACAATAAGGAAAGCTTTTTTTAATGCAGTAATACTGAGTACAGGATTATGGAAGATTTAGGGTAACACACCTATGTTAGCTTGTACTTAGACAACTTATAAAGTTGTTTAGTTTGCACGTGTCACATGCCAAAGGTTTTTATTCAAGTCAGGAGGCCTGAACACTGCTGAAATATCAGGATGTGTATTGGGTGTTTAGATGTGGGGTTCAATGCTGGCGTACAGCAGCAATGGCTTCAAAAGTTTAATTAGAACACCTGCAACTGAAAAACATTCTTTTAAATTCAGTTTATTTGGCCCCAAACTATATCTATTATGTATTTTTACCACATTCCAATATCAGCAGCACGTGTTGAGATAATCTGTGTTCTTGAGCTTTGTACTAGAAACAAAACCTTCAATGAAAGAAAACACCATAATAAAAAGTCTTATCAACAATAAAATCCTTCATGGTTGTAGATCATGGATCTAGTAATTTCTGAAGTTTAATGGGCTATTTTTAAAGAATTCACAACAGCACATTCACTTAAAAAGGAGAAACTTAAATTAAGTTCAAGTTCACCTTACAGGATGAATTGCAGAGATAAAATTTGTAGTAAATAACTCTAGAAAAGGTATAACCTAGTAAAGATCTTTCAACAAATTCTATGTGGTTCCTTTAAAAAAAACCTATCCCATATGGACCTCATTGAGTGCCTCATTATCTTCCCCATTTGTGACCAATCAACCCATTAGGTTCAGGTGCTCCAGAAAGAACAACCTAGATAATATAAGATGATGTTGGTCACTGAGAAAGAGCTATAGCAGAAGAAAAAGCTGGAGAGTAGAGAGGGTGTAGTGCTAAGGGGTGGCTGAAGTTTTCTCTGTTGAATCTTCTTACCATAAGAAGAAAGTACTCTTGTGATTTGTGAGCGGGTGTCTGTGAGTTCTGCATGTGGGTGAGTACAGGTTCCTATCCTTGTGTACTATGTGATGTACAGTCTGCCTGACTTTTGTTCATCCTGACTTTGGTGGGTCTCACTGTGAAGTTCAGTCTTCTAGTAGCATTTGTGGTATGTGTGTATGCAGTTAGTAGTATTTCTCGTGTTAGACCTGCTTGTTGAAATACTGGTTTTTATTTAAAAAAAATGCTTTAAGGTTATGTAGTACTTCTATTTTTGCAATAAAACAATGGGATAAGTGATTGTGACTCTTCTAGTTTGGCTGAGGGGAGAAGAGTAATATATGATGATACTGTGAGAGACCTCTAACAAACTGTATTCTCAGTAAGCTTTTCTTCTCTATTTTAATTCTGTATTATCTAGCTTCTCTTGTTTCTTATTCTAATAATGTAAATATCTTCAGAGCTTCTCTTGTATGCTTTTATTCCCTACTCCCCTTTTTTTAAACTTTTAAATCTTTTGGGCTCATAATTTTAAACTGGAAATGATTAGAGCCATTGGTCATACTTTAAGAGATCTTGGTTTTGCATCATTAAACACTAGTAATAAGTGAATAAACTTTACTGTAAAAAAGAAGAAACTTTTGCATTGTAACTAGTGAAGAACCACAACAGTTTGTCTTTTATTCATATTTGCATAAAGTCTTCAGTTGCATCAAGCGAATTTGGCATATTGGACTGTAGCTTTGACTTCTTAATGGGCAAGCTATGCTTAAACTGAATGTTGAAGCTCACTTCCAAATGTTTTCACTTGCAGTGGCTTTAAAACCCATATCTTTCATCGTCTTCTGTCTGCAGTGTCAAGGTTTTTAGTATATTGTACCTCAGCCTTCAGTATCCTGGTAGTATAAGCAAAACTGGATAGCCACCTTGTGTTTTCATGTTTAGGCATAGTAGCAAGAACTGCAAGAACTGAAGGCTATTTGAATTACTAGCATAATTATTTAAAAAAAAATTCCAAAGTAGCTATTGCTGTATCATTTTTCCAGTAAAACAGCTTTTCTCCCATGTTTCCTGATGTTTACTATCTCCAAAATGTTTTGGCATGGCACAGATATATGATGTACCTGCTATTTCCACACAAAGCTGTAAAAAACTTGTTTCTTGCTTATACCATTATCATTCATAACAGAAATGTCTGAGGTCCATTTACCTTATAAAACTTACCTGAACTACCATGCAGCCCTTGGAAATTTTGGCTCATAATAGTACAAAATGTAGTATCACCTGCTGTTCCTATTGCTCTGAGTTTTAAGAGTCTGCTTAATGCTGCTTAGTAATTAAGACATTGAGCACTAATGTTTCAAGATGTGCTGCTTCTGGCCCATGTATAATAAAAGCATTAAGTAGTCTTGCTATGAAAAGCAAATATGCTTTCTATGGGGTTTTTGTGTTCCTATAAAGTTGAAGCTTAACAGTACTGGGGAAAAATCAAGCAAACCACCAACCCCACAAAAAAGCTGTGCTCTTGTGGAAGAGGAAGGTTGTACTGTAGTATGAGCAAGTTAGAAGGGAGGTTAATAATCTTTGTTCCCTAATGTTTCTCTTCTGGTGCAGAAAGTTTTGACTCTGAGCTGAGCAGACTGGATGCTATTGCATGCTATGAGAAATCTCCAGCAATGCATGATTGCCTTTCAAAGTACTGTTGATAATTGTAGCACTATGCATTTATGCAGGACAGAAGTGTGAAATTGATGATAAATCAAACATGGGGAGATATTTGAGTATTTCATAAGTATATAGAAACAGAGACTTGTGTTTAGCTACAAGTCAGATGTTACCCCATGGACTACTCCCCACCCCACCCCCAATATCTTTGGCTGTGGTGAGATACTGTGTTCAACTCTTCTTGTGCTTCTCCTGCAGAGAACTGTAATTTGAAAAGCATTTATTCCAAACTGTCAGTCTAAGAGTAGGGCTATGCAGCATGAGGGAAGCACAGAACAGGAATATCTGCTGTTACTCCTTTATTTTCAATAGGGAGCAACATAGATGTGTCAGTGCAGACCTAGGTCTTGGCTAACCAGTTCTTTGTGAGTATTGAAATCTTGGTCGTGCTGGTATAAATACTGTGGCTGGCTGGCCTGTCTTGGGAGTTTCTAGGCTGGACTCAATGCCTTATTAGTCTTTAACCAGGGACATATGCTTCATAGCAGACTTTCATTGGTTATTAGAGGATCATTAAGGCTGCTGAATACAACCCTTCTCACTTTTTGCATCTTTTATTAACCATACTAGATTTCCTATCTGTTGTGTATCTCTCTACTGGCATTGCATGGGAACTGGACCTTGTTGCTTATTTTCCCCTTCCACCTCATGGCACTAGAATCTGTGGGCTACTTTTAAAGGGTGATTGAAAGGTAACTGAGGAAAAAGTAGCTACTGTTAGTAGACTTGCACTTGCCATATAGGAGTCTAGTTGAAAACAGCTGACAATGACTGAGATGATAATTCACCTGTGTGAACTTGCTTGTTACTGTTCCTTCGTTAACTCCTGCAGCTGTTTGACTTGGGTCAGAATCCCCAGGGGATAGCTTGTCCTTCCTCTCCTGCCTACAACTTTCCTGCTGAATCATTAAGCACTATTCTCTGATCTAGTAGTCAATGCCCTTTGTGTCTCTAAAATTACCTATGAGACCTTTCTGTACTTACAAGCGACAGCTTCCTTTCCAAAGCATTCATGTGGTAGGCTTGCTCTGCAGCCTTAAGTGCCTGTCCAGGGACTACATAACTACAGGTTATGAAGTTACTAACTTGGAGTTGTGATATGAAAAGCATGTCTTGCAATTGGTAGTAATTACTTTTGTATAGTGGCATCTTCTGGAGTGTATAATAAATTTAAGAACCACAGTTAGACTTCTTTCGTTTGCAGGAATCTCTCTTGTGCCAGTATGGAAATAAAGGGTTTTCACTCATTTTTGTGATGTCTATGTAAGACTAAATTTTAGAAACATATTTGAATTCCAGGTGGTAGGAAGTTTCAAAGATATAATGTTAATTTCAAGTTCATCTCAAGCCTTCCAATTTAGCTGCTAGAATAAGCTGCTTTCTTCTCTTCCCCATGCCCTGCCCCTCTTGGTGCTAATTATGTCTCCTCCTAGAAACACCTGTTCTAGTTTGGGTCCCACTGAGGTGGCAATTCAGCCTGCATTGCTGCATTATTATATTCAGTTATTATGCTCCTTGTACTGCTGAATCATCCTGTCTCATCTACTAGTGTCTTTGCTTGTGATCAGGTGGTCCACTGACCTTGGTACCTACAAGAATTTTTTGCTTTTGGTTGCTGTAAGACATCTGAAGCCTAATAGAAATTAAAGCTTCTTCAGAACAAAGCTGTGAATCACTTACTGAGCAATAGAGTCTGGATAAAGAAAAGGGTTTGAAAACAAAGAGGATCTAATAATATCTTGCTTATGCCTAGCATTTTGCTCCAGTCCGTAGATAAATATGACTTACCTTTGGCATCCCTTGCCCAGTTCTCTTGGGGACCAAATTACAATCTGCTTGCTGCAGACACTGACTCTGTTAGATTGCTGCAGCTGACAGCTGCAGAACCCAGCACTGGCCATCAAGCCAACAGCAGTGAGTTTGCAGACGTGCTTATGCTCTGTACATCTTATGCAATCTTTAAATAAAAATCCGTGGACAGATGAGCCTGGTGGCAGCTGAATTTATGTATCTCTGTATACATATTGTGTAGTATGTCAGGTAAAGTGCAACATGTTGCACTTTATTCATCTAGTAACAGAAAAAAGTAATGCTGTTTTTTGTCCTGTTTTCCCTAGTCCTTGCACTGCCATTTCTTTATTTGCTGTTATGTGAAAGTATGACTTGTGGGGTGCAGTGGGGGAGAGAGTGAAGAAAAGCATGATATCTAAAATTAGACAAGTGACTTTAACATCACTTAATATTACTTAACATCAACAAAGGAAATGCCATGTCCTGGCATTTCTGCAGGGACAGTTATCTGTGGTACTTCTGTACCACAGACTAAATTGTAACCATAGAAATAAAAATATGAATATTTTTAATGAAACTTTCCAGTTCTGCTCAGACTGATGAAAGATCATCAAGACTTCAAGTACATGAACTTTACTTCATGGCTACTTTGTACAATTGCTTATAAAAATCTCTGCTAGTAAAAATACAATTTCATAATGTAATCTGTTCTTTTTCATAAATATGATCACTTCGTATCACTAGATACTTGGAGAAAAAATCTTTAGCCTAGAATATGGCTCTAGCCATGTGTTTAGAACAACTGCTTCCAGCTCTGGCTAAAACTGGGAAGGAACCCAGTAACATGAAGAATTTATAGCAATAAAAGAGCAAGTTATTTGATGTATACAACTTGTGGATTGCTTTGATAACTTTGAATGTTCCAGTTAGATTTTCCCTTTCTAAAGACTTCCTCCCTTGAACACAGCAGGGGTGATAAATTCATATTCTGTTACCTGAAATGCTATGGAATAGTTTTCTCTAGATAAAGAATAATAGTAGCAGCAACAGGTTGTTTCCTGCAACTACTAGCTTCAATAGCCACTTCATTAAGGAGCTGATGTGTTTCAGTACCACTGTTTGAGGCGATGACCCTACTCTGTATGCTCACACAGATGGTCCTTGAAGGGTCATGGGCAGATTTCTGGAGTTGGAGAGTATTTAGTGCTTTACAGAGTAAGGAAAAGCTGATTTCCCCTTTTCTTAGAAACCACACTCTTAAACCTTGTGGTTAATCTGCTTTTGTATCTACTTACCTCTCTCTTTTTAATATGTATACTTCAAATTTGTTGCTTTCTTGTTTTGTGAAATGTTAATTGTTTGGGGTTTTTATTGCTTTCTATACAAACTGCAGAGACAAAATGATTGATGATAGTGTAAGTGAATATGTATAGATTTAATTCCTAAAAAAGGAAAGATACCTTTTAAAATAGGATTGGTTTAAAGAAGCCTTTCAGTGGTGCCAAAACATGCATAAACTATACTTGAATAAGCTTTGACTTTCACTATTTACCTTTTATTTCTACCCTTCACAACTGAAGGATTTTCACTTAAAATGAGAAATTGATGTCTCTCTTGCTTTGGGTGCTCTGTAGATACTGGATAAGAATAATACCTGTTCAAACACTTAGCTTTATCTTTGGTGAATCTGGCTGTATATTCCTCAAAGCTTTGTTGATTTTTTTTTTTTAAATGACTCAGGAGTGTGTTCTTTCTTTAGCATAGCTTGTGGTAAAATATTAATTTAAGTCTAGAGTCTGGTTTTGACACTGTTTATTCTAATTTGAAAGCTATATGCATTTTGAATGGTACCAACTCTTCTTTAGTGCATTGACTGTTGTCCTACTTGCAGGCTTTCCTTTTCCCTGGTGGTTAGATGAGCTGTACTGATGAATGCTTTCAATCTTCATTTAAAAAATAAGCAATATCCAGTCTATTGCCTATGTTGGGCTTTTCCTGGACTGTGTATATAATTTGTTGCTATATTTCTATTTTATTGGCATTCTGTACTCTGATCTAGTTGAGTACGAGATAACAAAGTGTGAAACAATTGAGTATGGTAAAAGGAAAAACATTTTTCACAGTGATCATTAAAGCACAGAGGTGATGCTTATCTGTAGGAGCACCAAATGCCTGTGTAATACTCCTCAACCTTCTGGCTCTTTGGTGCTTTTTAAATTATTGTCTCCTTTTTTTTATAGACATTCCACTAGTTAGGAAAGAAAGTTTCTAAACTTAGAATTCACCTGTGATACTATACATATCTAAAACAGTAGGTAAAAGTCCATCTGGAGCACAAACAGCCATTCCAAAAATTAGATTTAATAAAATGCTTCAAACCTGTGAATTTTCCTGGGTGGCTGTAAGGGAGAATTTATCAACTCCCCTTATAAGGATGATCTCCAGTGCTTGTGATGCTGGAAGCCTATAAACCACAGTATCGTTGACTTTTCAATTATGAAGTTGTAAGATACTGTTCTACTTTAGGGCTTAAATAGTTGTGTGTGTGCTGAAAGTATGGTGAGCTGTCTTGTTGAAGGAACTTTTTTGTTTGTTTGAAAAAAAATAGGAAATCTTGATAATGAATTGTAACTTGACAGGCTGAACCTTCATATTTAAAAATAACATAGCAAGTCCTGTAGCAGTGGAACCATTAGCTAGCCTTTTCGGGAAACATCACATATTGTGGAGAAGGATGATGCTTTCCCAGGTGCAGAAATGACTTGCTAGTTTTATTCCATTGCTTCCAATTTTCTACCACCTATAAAACACACTTCAATTTCCACACACACCCCCCCTTTTAATAAGTGAAGGTCTATGGAACAACACTAACCAGAGATGGAAAAAATACTATTTTTTTTTTTCCTTAAAGTGCAAGAGGAAAAGTGTGTTATGGGCTGTAATTTTCTTTGAAAAGGAAGTAGGTTAAAAAGGTTACAATATGCTCTTTTATTGTCACTCGTAAAAGCTAAGCTGTTACTGGGAGTTACGTGGAAAATCATGTTTTAGTTTAGTAAACAGCATTATCAATTTGCCTAGGTATTGCAGGGTTTTTTTTCTGGTATCATAATTAACAACATCTTGGAGACCTTGCACATAAGCTAGCTGCTTTTTCTTGATTTGTGTGCATCCTATATAAAAAAATAAAAGGTCTTCTGCAATGCTAGTAGCATGCATAGCTTTAATAGTCTGGGAGAGACACATGCACATCCACACCTAGGTAGACATCTTTGCTCTACAGTATTTGTAAAGAAATTTTGGCTTGTTAGAATTCTGAGAATAAAAATTGGGCCTTAATTGCTTAACAAGGATATGTAAAAAAAAAACCAAAGGAGATTAGGGGAAAAAAAAAAGATGTCTTGAAATATATTATGGGGATATCTTAAGACTGATATGTGAAGATCAAATATAATAAATAGTAGCTCTATGCTTGTGAACCAGAAAGTGTCAGTGTGGATGTGTCTTCCATTTAGCAAAGCAATCTGTGCATTTGCAGTTGCTTTTAATGTAAGGAATGGAGCGATGGCCAATAACATTAATATACTGTTTCAGAGGGTCCGTAGCCTCTGATATTGATAACACTTAGAAATACTGTCATTTAAATAACCGTAAATGGTTAACCTTGAGTCTACTGAATATTCCAATTTATAGTTTGCATACTCTTTGGTATGATCTGTAAGGACAGCCTTGTCTCATCACAGAAAGGAACTGTAGCTTATTGATTTTTTTTTTTTAAATATTATTTTTTTAAAATTTTGTGTTCCACATAACTTATCATTAATGTTTGGAAACTAAAGTCTTGTACCAAGATGAGTTTGCTGTAAGTCCTGTGATGATTAAAGAAGATGGTTAGATCTGAACTTTAAATGGCCAATATAAAGCAAGGAAGCAAAGAAACCAAAACCCCAAACAACAAATGTAGTAGTATTCTACATTAAATCTTTGGAACTAATGACACTAAAACAAATGTTGTTGAAATAGAAAGAGCAAATATTGAGCAATGCAGGTAGCTATAAGGTTTTAGTTTGTAATTCCCATGTGTGAACTCTTCATTTGACACAAAAACAATAGCAGATGCTGAAAACATCTATTATGGCACTGTCACAATATACCCATATTTTCATTCTTGGATTGAAAAATTGTAATAAATATGATTTGTACCGTGGTGGGGCATTACAGTATATGATCTTCAAGTTCTTGCAGTACCTGCATGTTTTTACTTTCACTGTATTAATTATGCTTGAACTCTTAAAGCAGAGTGATAAACCTCTTACTGTCACTGTGAAAGAAGATTCTAATCACTTATTTTGTTCTTTGACTCCACATGTCACTTGTGGGTGTTTGGAACTTGTATTCTTCTAAACTGCAAAACCAGAGATGATGGAATTGCTTTTCAGCCACTGTATTTCTGTGTGTGTGGTGTTTTTACTGCAGTTAAACAGTGTTGTTTGTGTTTAGATGTCCAGGGATAAGAAAATCCTTGACCCACACTAACTGCTTTCACTTGTTATATTTCAGAAGCACCATGCAGACCTTCTGTTTGTTGGATTTTTTTTTTAACTTCCTGATAGAGGATACTCACTATTAGACTGATACAGCTTCTGGGGCTTCACTTGCTCACCTCTGATCTCTTGAATCTTGCTTATGTTTTCAAGTCCTTATCTTGCCATAACTCACAAATTAACAATAGAACAAATGCTATCTATAAATGTTTTTTATATTTGCTATTGTATTCTCTATATAAATGTTATATATACACTTTTGGTTGTTCATAGGATCACAGAATCGTAGGGGTTGGAAGGGACCTCAAGAGATCATTGGGTCCAACCTCCCCTGCCAAAGCAGGTTCCTTAGGATGCTTCTTTTTTGACTGGAGTAGGTGCTGTTCCAAACATTACCAGTTCATTTGAGGTATACAGTGGAGCTTTAAGGGAAACTGGATGACATTGTGAAATGCCTCACTGATTTCTATCTTAAATGTGTAGGCAATATTAAAGCAAGAGCCAGAGCCTTCTGACCTCCCTTATGCAGCTGAATTAAGAGTTTAAATGAAATAGATTTACCATTAGCATCAGTCTTTGAGCTGGAAGCACTGGGTCATAGTACCCTGTATCTGCCCTGAGGAAAGAGAGACAGGGAGAACATTGAAACTGAAGAACTGCTTTTAAATTCTTGCATCTTGATGGCAGCAATCTTAAAAGAAACCTAAATAACAAAACGCAGTGTAAGAGCTGTGGGATCAAGATTACTGAAGTGATATTACTTTGTCCATTACTTTACACAGAAAAAGGAAGACTGGTGTATTGAATGCCTGCCTCATTTTTTTCTTCCAATAGCAGTTTCTATTTCCTCTTACCCCTGCCTTTATTTGTCTGTATTCTGAGAAGATTCTTCCCAGATGAAGTGGGTCTGAGTTTTGAATAGGGCTAATTTTTCCGTTCTTCTTTCCAAAATGAGTATGGTTCAGAAATAAACACACGTAGTAACTTTTATCAGGGTTGTCTTTTAATTTGAACTCAAAGGTAACTGCTCTATAATACTGCACTTAAATTGGTAATTCCACTGCACACTTGAGTCTCTTTGAAGATGTGAATAAGTCAAAAAATCTAGTGTGCATTGTTTTTTGGTTTTATGGGGTTTTTAAGAGCAGCACTAGTTGTATTTCTTGTATCCCCAGGTTTTCAGATCTTTGCTCTTAAAATGTATATATGTTGTATTTGTGCAAATTACTGTACATCAGTTTTGCATTCTAGAAGCTGGTATGAAGGGCTGTGATTTCTGCTGCCTTTTGTGCCTCTCCCTAATCACTTTTGATTTGCTCTTGACTGTTATGGGCATGTCGCCTGGCTAATGTGTACTAGCTCCCAGTTGAGTGTCCCCTGGTAGCTTTTTGTTTTAGTAGTCCTATTTAAAATTTAGAAAGAAGGTTTCAAAATGTGGTCAAGCTATCAATGCAAAGGAGTAAACCTTTTCTTTATATTGCTTCTCAATGCTCTTTGTAATGAGGGCGTTGAAGTATGTTAAAAACTTTCAGTGACGAACACACATTTACAATATGGTGATTCACTAAGCTTTTCCTAATGACACTTGTCAGTGATTACTGAATTTTCTGGCTCCTGCTGCTTTGGATGATTCCTGCTTTCTCTCTGTTATCAAGGGTCGGGAGAAAATGATGGTGTCTTTTCTTTTGTGTTGCTGAACAAAGTGCCATGTTTCTTGACTTCTGAAATGAAACCATTTTGAATTTTTTTTACATCTCTTCTACACCTTCTGTTTACATGGTATGAATTCCCATTTCGGGTGCTTGGGAGGCAATTGTTAACAGAGGTATTCTGATTTACTTCTTCCCGTGATAGCCTTAAGCTGTAGCCACAAATGGCTTTTCAAATATATTTGAGCTATTGTCTTTAGCTTTCATGTTTTTGATGAATGGGTGCAGCCTTTAGAGTTTCTAAATTTAATGTTGGACATATGAAAACACATTCAAGGTTTCTTAAGTGGAAGGAAAGAGTCAAGCCCATAAATAAACCATCAGTGCATTGCTTTCAGAGACATGTCACACCTGTTGTAGAATTAGAATTATGAAGCTTCAGAATGTCAGACTTTTTGGAAAGATTCTACTGAATGGAGGTGAGGAGAGAGAAGAAGCGGGGGTGGGGGGAACCAACCACCACCACCTACTTCATAGTGTTCCTTACCTGATTGAGTTGGGGTGAAAAAATGACTTAATGCTTTGATCTTTCCATCAAATGAAACAACATGAAAAGGGGGTAAAAATGTGTGGCTCTGCAGAGTAATGTTATGCTGTGTGTGAGTACCACTGAAGATGTAGTCTGCTGGAGCCAATAATACACAACAAATTTCAGTCACTGTAGGGCTACCCATTTTTTTTAATGTTAAACTTTGGCAGTAGAATATTAATCAGTAGTAGTAATGAGCAGGAGTAACACTATGTGAGTGGTGATGGATTTGGTGTTACTGTGCAAAAAACTAGGACTGTGACCTATACAATGCTTGTTCCTAGTATAAACATGATATTAGGTAAATATAAGCATACTTACCTAAACATGATGGGAATTTCTTACAGGCAGCTCTTGCTAAGGAGGGAAGAGGCTCAACATAACAGACCTGAAGTCTGCAGATTTCAAATACAGCAACAGATAGGGATGAACTTTGCTTTATTGTGAAAACCAGGGGGGTAGGGAAGAAGATGGACACAAGCATCATACACTGGTGCTTTATCCTCTACTTATTGTTGTGCATAAAAACAATTGATGACTTTGTTCTTTCTTCACCCCATTTTTCTCAACAGTATATATTGGTTGGTTGAGGACCCTGTTTCTGATGAGTGGTGTTAGAAGCCTTCAACTCTTAGGGGAGAGGAGTGGATGCAGAGTGAACATGTGCAGGCCTGCCAGGAAAGAAGTGTGGGCAATGAGAACATAAACTGCTTCCTCTTGCCTAGGTTTTGCTGCCTTCAGGGAAATGGGACTTTATATGGTCTCACTAAAGATGGGCAGGATTGCATCAAGAAATACTTGGCTCTGTCATCAGTTTTGCCTAAAAACAATCATCTCCAGGATCCTGTACTTGTTTTCTGGCCCAGGAAGAGTTATTTCTGTTTGCTGGTGTGATTGTGAGTTGGTTTTGAAGCCAAGCTTTGCAGCTGACCTGTCAAATTTGCAATGCTATCTTCTGTAGAGGAATACAACAGTCCATTTTCCAGTAATACTAGAGCATTTGAGGTCTGCTTTTTCTATTTTGAGACTCCATTTTTCTAACCTTCTTTTAGTCTTTCAGAAAGAGTAGAAAAGGAGGAAAAATAGAATAGTAGCAAATGCTTTTAAACATCTAAATAAACAGTGATGCAAATTTATTTTTACTGTTTAGTCAGCTCTAGCCACAATTGCTTTCTTGTCATCTTTGTTGTAAGCCTGTAATAAATAATTAAGTTGAATGTACGACTACCATACAGGTTGGTGTAATGTATAAGCAGCTGCTGCCTGGTATTTGGATCTCATTTGACTTTCTCCTCTTAGTGAAAATGCTGACCTAGAAACTGTCATCGCTGACTAGAGCATGGGTGCTTCTGCTCCACTACCTGCATCTGGTAGTGATCAGTAGCAGCTGTTTTGGAAAATAGCAGGATAAAAAAAGGCTGTAGTGGAATACATAGAATAACCCTCAGATTCAGAGAGCATTTCTAGTATAGTATATGAGATGGTGTGGTAGGAAACAAAAGACCCTAGGGTGCTCAGTAGCAATGATGTGTTCTTTGCCAAACAACAAAGTATTGATTAAAAAAGTGAATGAATAGAATTTGTAAAAGATAACTCTTGGATTATGATAAATATTTTTTACAGTTAACTTGTAAATAAAATGTTTGGTAATTGGTAAAATTTGTAATCAAAATTGGGGTAAAAAATCAAGACCCAAATCTTCAATGCTTTCCAAGAGGAAGGTCCTGTTTACATATAAACTGGATTCACTGTAAAGTAAACTAAGAGTTGTGCCATGTGTTCTGGAAACATCTCACACTAACTCAAAGTTACTTGTCTAGAAGGCATAAGACTGAATACCTGTATTTTCTGGCTGTGTGGGTACAGGATGTGCAGGACACGTGTTCCTGCTGGTAGGGTTTGTGGTTGGTGCTGTTCAGATGTGTTTTGAACACACACCAGCACTAATGAAAGTGGTTTGTATTGTTTTGGAAATGGATATTGACTTTACAGCCTGTTGTTATTTTTATGTAACACTTACCAGAGTAATAATTCTTATTCAGTTCCTCTTAGGTGGGAAATGCTGGCTGCTGTTTCTGAGTGGAAAGTGATTGTAGTCAATTCTCACCAAGTAAGGCATCTGAAGTGCTAGATGCTTTTGAAAATTCTAGCAGATGTCTTAACTATTTTTAGGGTCTTGAACAACATTTCAGAATCTTGTTTGAAAAAGCTAAAAACCATTGAAGATACCGCTAGACTTTTCATGGTAAATTAATGTAGGTATGGAAATGATCTGCTTTATTAATTTTTTGTAAATATTTTGTAAGACTTACAGGATGTTTTACTTGTAAACAGTACAGTATCACCAGAATCTTACTGTTCACTGAAATGCTATCAAAGGTTCTTCATGGTATTACTTGGATACATACTCATAAAAGTGATTTCTGAATTTTTTTATTATTATTTTTTAAAACCTTTGGTACTGCCATCAACAGCTCTTGCTCCTTCTGTTACCTGTCTAGGCTGTGTGTACATTCTTTGAGTAGATCTTTGTTTTGGTCATGATAGGAGTGTGTACCTTAAAGCCTCACACTACTTTTGTTCCATTGCCATCTCTTTCCAGAAGCCTTCTTTCTGTGAGGGTATTTACATTCTTGTTTCTTCAAGAAAAATAATTTGATAAACCTTTCTGAATAGATCCTTTTTTCTTTTTTATTTGCTGGAATCTTCAGATAGACTTTCCTTTCCTCTTTGCCCAGTATGAGAAAGGGCATTATCAGCATCCACTCTCTGTATTTTGGTTTGCAGAGGCTGGATGATAAATTCTGGAATGAGTATAGAAGTGTCACCACAAGGTGATTTTAAATATAAGGTAATGAGTGTTTCAAACCATAGCTGACAAAGATGTACCTCCTAAGCCTTTTTATTTAACTCTACTCTCATTTCTCTTGAGGGCTTCTGAAAATTATTTTTGTACTTGAGATGCCCATAGATGGCATCAGTTATGTTTGAGGACTAAGTCAGTGAGGTGGCTGCTGTGATATTCTCTTGTTCTGGTGTTGGGGTGTGGGGTGTTTTTTCTTTGTTCTTAAGAGTTTCTTTTCTGGGGTTTTAAAATTTTTTTAATTTATTTTTTTCCCCTGAATGCACACAGTGGTAAGGAATAGCTGGGAAAATACTTTAATCATAACTTGAGGTGGTGGTTTGGCAGATACCTTCTCTTTGCTTCCTCTGGTTGAAACTCTTTTTTGGGATGTCAAAGAAGGCACATCAGTGAAATGGAAAATTTTTGGGGCCTTGGCATGTGGTGACTCTGACCTTTATGATGACATTGATTGATGTTCTGGATGAAATTGTCCAAGCTCCCTGCCAAGCAACCTTGGCCATTGTTTCACAGAAAAAACCCAAACCAAAACACTTAAAGCATGGGGGTGGGGTTTAAATTGCAATCTTGCTACTCTAAGAGAAAATCCTGAAACTACTGCTTACTTTGCTTACTTGATCATTGAGGGCCTCAAAGCTTTGGGACCTCAGTGATGTCTGTAATAGAGTAAGTAATTTTTTTTTTTTAATCAGTTGTCCTAAGAGAATAAGAAAATAATCAACTGTGTAACAGGACAGATAACTTGGGTATCCTTTGGGGAATGATGCCTTCAAGTGGGCATCTGTTTGAGCATCTGTTGCTATTTTGCAAAACTTTCAACACAGACAAAGTATGTTTCTTGTGTAGAATAGTACATGGGAGTCTCGTTCTTCAAATAGCACAGCGAGGGGAAGATAGAAGTTGTGGACTGATGTGTGAAGTGACCCGGTGAGAGAATAATCTAATTAGCCTCTTTTACTGTGTATACTAAATAAACTTATTAAAAGATGTATACTCTATGAAAAGTATATTACTGGGGTGTACTTTGAAGATTATACTGCACGCTGCTTGTCGTGTGACAGAAGTGCTGCCTGTCATCAGCATTTGAATAGTTTTCTTTTGAGCAAGTTTTACAGAATTTGATCAGTCTGAGTCTGTAAAGCCTAAATGTAAGGGGAATGTACCATATGGAATGGTGAGGGTTGGAAGGGACCTTAAAGATAATCAAATTCCACCAAAAAATTCTTTTTACTATGTCCATCTCCTTTATTTGCAGCTCTGCATTAATATTTAGAGATGGAAATTGTAACTGATGCTTGGTGAAAGGATGGCATCATTCTTCACCAGCCATCTGTTTGTCGATGCTGTTGGCCATAAACTGCAGGATTACAGCAACAATTAGCCTTAACCAGGGCAGCCAGACTTAAATTATGGATGTTGCAGCATGTATAGACAGGCTACAGTTTTCTTCAGAAATGTATGTGTGTGAAAGATCTGAGTCTCAAAAGGCAGCTCCTGGTCCAGTACAGCACTGAACCTTCTCTGCTGGAGGATGCCAAGAACCCCTAGATCCCCGCAGGCAGGGACACTGCGAGCTCTGCAGACCTGTCTGTGGGCTTCTCATCTCCAGTGCTGAAGGTTACCCATCTGTCTCCCCAGTATTAAGTTTTCTGTCACTTGATAAACTAGCTTGTTAGACTGGGGGAGGATGTGTCTTTTCTGTTTCTTTAAACTTCTCTTGTTTCCAAGGGAAGATGTTTGGCTAATTAAATAGGCTGGGCTGTGTTGCCAGGTGCATGTAGGTATGTTGTAGGTGAACCTCATAGTATGCTTTGTCTGACTGGTCATGAATCCAGTCATGCAACTCATTTAGCCACTGTATTGGTTCCACCTAATTTTTTTCCCTCTCCATTCATATATCATAACTCTGCTACACATAAAAGCCATCACTTTTGCTGCCTGGTAAGTAGTTTTTTTATGATGATACAAAATTTGAAGATCTAGCATTATGCCTGTCTAGCAGCAATAATAGCCAGCTAGGATGGATTTCTGACTCGCAAGTATGGGCTAATGAACCACCTCTTGATACTGATTGTAGACCAGAGAAATTTCAAAGATGTATTTTCAGATAAACAGGATTTGAATTGGAGCAACTTTTCTTGAGAGTGCAGAATGGGATGAGCTGGTTGCTACTATGCTGCTCTTGCCACATCACCATGAGACCATGTTTCCAGTGGTATGCCTAGCTGCAATTTCCCCCAGGTCTCCTGCAGAACTGATGCACATCTGTATGGCAGTAAGTTTGATGCCTTCCTCAAGAGGAAAAGCAGACTTATTTGTGTGGTGTGGAAAAGGCACAGGCAAAAAATAAGGCAAATTACTTATTTTGATGTTGAACTGCTGACAGGTGCTAGCCTGCTGTTCTCTAGCAGGAGTAGAGAGTTGATGATTTCATTACCCACAGGTCTGTGCTATCAAGGCTTAAAGATAAACCTAGAACTTTTTTTTTTAAAAGGAAGATATTTCTGTAACTGTGAAAGAGTCTTGAAAGCAGCACAGATTCTTGTTTTGGTTTCAATTTCTTCTGGGTTTCTGTGTGGTGTTTGAGGCATTGTTTTTTCTCAAGTATTTCACTGTAGACAGTTTAATGATTAAGTTGCATTTTGGTTCTGTGAAAATGTGGGAGGTTGGGGAAAGGAAGAGTAATTTAGTCCTGTTGTAAGTGTGTTTTCAATAAATATGTACCTTCTGGTATAAAAGCTTACCTCATCTAGTATAAGACTAAGGCTTTCCTTTTCCTTTATTACCAATAAAGCAAGGGGAATGGTGAGGCAGGCTTCATAAATAAAAATAGATTATGTGATACAGTAGATGAAAGTCCTTTTGAGTATCCTTTGGTCAGCACCTTCTAATAATGTGAAGGACATAGTTTATAGTTCTGGTTTTGGGGTTTTCATAGTATTTCTGCTGTATCATTTAATAAAGCTATATTACAGTTGCCCAAATAAGTTTTGGAATGAATGCTATATGTAGAAATATATGTATGTGACCCCTTGAAACTCAGACTGGCTATATATCCTTGAAACCAAAACAAGCTGGTTTTGAAGAGTCTTGTATTTCTCCTTCCTCCCTCCCCTTTGCCTTGATCATTACGTAGGAAGAACATTCACATTTAGCTGTTTTGTAATGGTCTTTGTAAAGTGTAATGACTGGTGCTTGTGATGGCAACTGTTTGCAAGGATGTCCAAATTTACAGTCAGTGAGAGATACTTTAGACACCCTGTAAAGATTATAATAGTTTTTACAAGCATTTTATATTTTAGGAGGAATTTTCCCGATGTGGCATGTGAAACTAACAGCTTGCAAGTGTAAAATGCTGTAAAGAAACTCGGGGTGTGCTGTGGTGTTTTGTGTGAGGGGGGTGGTTTGTTTTTTGTAGCTGTAGTAAACAGGAAAGGTCTGGAACACTTTGAAATAGGAAGGGGCATGCAAACAATAATAGATCAAAGCTTTTGTAAAATACTGTTTTATTTTCAAAATGAATTATCTGAATACATCATCTCAGCATAAAAAGGACAAATGTATGGAGTAAGTACAGCAGAGAAGGTGAACAGAGTGGAGGTAAGGGGCAAATTATTGGACAGAGAATTTAAGTAGCATGTAAGAAAGGCACAGAAGGATCTTGGGCCAGAAAAATCAGTGATGGATCCAGGGGTTTAAAAAAAAAGACCAGCTCTGGTTCTGTGAAGTGGAGAATGGGATAGGAACAATGAGGTTGGTTTAGTTAAATACAAGGCTTTGAGCATGTCTTGTGCAGTATACTGGGCCAGAATATGATGTGGGCTTAACTTGACAGAAAACACTTAAGTGATGTTTAGCTTTTGATAGCTGACTTTTGGAACTGCTCTAGGTCTGGGTTTCAATACATTTTTCTTGACATTGATGACTTTGGTTCCCTCTGCACTAGGGCTTGTGCTATGGAAGGGTTGAGCTATGAATGGGTTCTGTGCCCAGTGGTGGGGATTTTGTTTGGAGAACCAGTCTAGTGAGTGTTAATCTGCCCAGTATATGCTAGAAGTAAAGGTTTCCATGAAAATAGGCCAGAGCTACCTCCTTTAAAATAAACAAACTAGCCTGCAATACAGATGGACATTTGGCATGGAGGTGGCAATATTAAATTGTGAGATGGTTTAAAGAGCAAATTCATATCCTGGAGACTTGAATGCCTGTTCTCAAAAGGTTCATATGGTATAACTTGCTTTTCTCTTTCTTCTCTTCTGCTGATGGGTGGGAAGTGGTCAGGGATGAGTCTGTGGTTCCCTGAGGGAACTGGGTGCTGCTGTTTCTCTTGATGCATTGCTGTATCTACTGTGCAACAGGGCAGGTCCTTTCTTGAAGATGTATGTGCATAGATGTGATTGCACTGTGCCTTTCACAGGGTTGTTCTACTTGCATACACATTGGGTAATATTTCCTTTTTCTAATCCATCCCCAGAATAGGTGTGCAAAAAATTTGCAAAGCATCCATTTTCCTCGAGTCTTCAGTCTTTGAAAGAATTTGAAATAAATCAAAGGTACCGTGAGGGAAGAAGCTTGTCCAGGGTGACTGTACTAATACCTTAGTGATCATTACAGAACAAGTACAGTGATGTGGCACAAAGTAAAAGCTGAATTCAGTGGAAAGTGTGCTGTTTTGCTTGGAGTAGTACCTTGTAATAGCAGGTCTTTCATAAGTGAGCATCTTTTCGATAGGTGGCTTCAAAGCCCCTTGCAAGTTTTGGCTAGTATTTTCTTTTTATTGATCCTGTGAACTCCTGCTTAAGCAATGCTATCTTTGTATTGCTCTGGCAGTCTTAGTCTTCCTAGTATCCCAGTTCAAATATATTAACATTTAACTGGCACATTTTCTGTGTGTTCTGTAGTCTCATTCTAGAATAATTCCCTCCTGAACGGACTGGCTGTCAGAACTGGGAAGTACTGTGTACCTCCCACTACTAAGGAACAGGCTTTTCTCAATCTGAAGGTTTACCACCCTGTTCCTCAGACTGACACATTTGATTCACCTCCTGTGGGCATATAACTATTACTAGTATCACAGTTTGCCACTTTGCAATTTAATTAATGCAAAGTTGCCAAGTTGTGGTGTCTTTAAGTAGCCTAAGGCTTCAGCTAAGAAACAACATGTTAAATATGCTCTGCTAATGCCACCTGCTGATGCTGAAAGTACATATCTGCCTGCAGTTTTGTTTTATGCTAAGTTTTTATATTAATTTCTATATCCATTCAATGAATAACTCTTCACATGTTTTTCTCTAGTGTTATTTTAGATCCATAGTAATGAATTGGTTCCAGCTTTTATTCCAGTGTGCAGTAGCTTCATTTCAACTGTCATCCAATTCTTAAAGTGTAACTCTAGTTCTTCCACAGCAAAAACCCCAAAAAACCCCAATTTATTCCTTGTTCTCACTGTTGTGTACTAGTTCCATGTGGTGTTAAACAGCAGACTTACAGACTTTACAAAACTGTAAGGAGTTGTTTATTATTTCTTACTGTTTTATAAAAACTTTGTATGTTAGCATAAAAACTTACATGTAAACTCTTGGATTTGTGTGTGACACCAGTGCAGTTTAAACTGAGTTTCAAACTCTGCTTGCTTCCCTTTGCAGAGGACTTGTACAGCGTGTCCTTGGTGATCAGAACCACAGGGGTAGTAGAAAATTGTGGTGTCTTAACTTGACTGACTGACATCAGATGTGCCTGCCAATAGCACTGTGAGGCATGATGCAGTTACAGAATCGTAGGGGTTGGAAGGGACCTCGAGAGATCATCGGGTCCAACCCCCCTGCCAAAGCAGCTCCCTAGCACATATTGCACAGACAGGCGTCCAGCCAAGTCTTGAATATCTCCAGAGAAGGAGACTCCACCACCTCCCTGGGCAGCCTGTCCCAGGGCTCTGTCACCCTCACTGTGTAAAAGTTCTTCCACATGTTGGTGCGGAACTTCCTGTGCTCCAGTTTACAGCCATTGCCCCTTGGCCAACTTTGAAATTGCCAATTTCAGTGGTCTGTGGGGACAGGACAATTCCCCCTGCATCCCATACTTAAGATATTTATAATCATTAATTAGGTCCCCCCTTAGTCGTCTTTTCCCCAGTTGCACCTTTTATGTTTTTGTTGGGATTTTTCATTGGTGTGTTTTCCCTGTTTTTCAGGCTTTATTTAGCAGTGGATTCTTGTTTTAATGTGTCTGAGGTTTTCTGCTTACTCAGAGCAATGTGATGTAAACAACTGCAATAGCCAAGATCTGGGATTACATGGTATCAGTGTGTAGATAAACAGTAATTGAGTGGGTCTGAATGAGACTGAACTGGGGGTGGGGGACACTTTGGAAGTTGTGGAAAGCAGACTTTCAATAACTTATGTTAGCCTCCACTAAAGGCATAGTTTGAGGCATGGGGAGGGAGAACAGTGATAGAACAGAATGCATCAGACTTGAGAGTATTCTCTGAGTATTTATTAAGGAAACAAATGATTTTTTGAACAAAAAAGGAAATATGAGCTAGATTTATTTTTTCTTATATAGTATTGCAACTTCTCTTTAGGGGTTTTTTTGAGTAAAATGAATGGTGTTAAGATGAAAACTTTTTTATTTTAGTAAATAATTGCTTATCTCTAAGCTAAATCTTAAAGGTGTCTTAATCCCTGAAAGAGTGGCTGAAGGAAGGGAAGACTGACGAGTTTTATTTCCTTTAAGCATCCTGAAGCTGTTTGTGTTTGCAGATCCTGGATTTGAGAAGGTGATTCTGCTGCATTTTAATTTTTTGAAGCCTTAGGTAAAATTGGAATGGGTTTTGCTTGTCAGTTCCCATCTCTGTCCCCTTTTCTGCTTTCCCACTCCTCTGCTGTATAAATGTCTGCTGCTGGTCAATACTCACAGAAAGTAGAAATTT
The DNA here is from genome assembly GCA_020800305.1 of Porphyrio hochstetteri. Lineage (NCBI taxonomy): Eukaryota > Metazoa > Chordata > Aves > Gruiformes > Rallidae > Porphyrio > Porphyrio hochstetteri. The sequence goes on along the minus strand of CM036916.1, from coordinate 7,992,431 downwards.
ACTGTGAAGATAGTCTCACACTGAAAATTTAGGATCTTTGGGAGAAGGAAGTATGTTGCTTATTTGAGATCTTGTATTGCAGTTCAGTAGATTATGGGCTCTGTGGTAGAATAAACTGACATTTTTATTAACCTCAAGTGTCTGTTATGAAGGCAATTTCAATATGTTTTCATCCATCTCTTAAATTCTACAACTGGGGTAGCTGAAGATATCACACCATAGAGAAAAGAGACGGGTGGAACGTAGCTGAAAGTGGAGTTACCTTTTCACCAGCAAAGGCAGGATCTGAGAAACCTATTTGGGACAGGACCTGTTCAACATGTCACCTGCTGAAGAGACCCTAGCCCTCAATCTTCTCAGCTATAGCAGGGCAGCATGGAAAGGGAAACTCAAGACCACCAAAACCTCCCATAGTATGCCTCTCTGGAAGCAGACTGTGCCTTATCACTGTGAAATGCCATGATAGCAGTTTAATATAATTGATGAAGGAAAGAAAAGGAGGAGAGAGAATTTCGCTTTAACAAAGTGTGAGAGGATTTATATGTATGGAGACCTGTTGCACCTGCACAGGTGCCATGCAAAGATCATTTTAAAGCCCCATCATGGAAGAAAGTTAGTGCTAAATGATGGACTTTGTGAATGCTAAATAGCATTAAGAAATGCTGCAAAAGGTCTAAACATATCTGGTTCTTCCTCTTCAGTCTAACAGTGGCTTGATCATGGTTATGTCAGAGCACTTAAATGCACTCTCATTCTGACAAGTAAAATTAAGGTGTTTCATAGTCTCCCAGTATTTTTTTTGAGGAGAAAGACAAGGATACAGAGGAAACTTCATCTGATCTGCATGTACTCTGAGTGAATGATACGTTATTTATGAATGTACTATTGGAAGCCCAGAGTTAAAACACACATACCTGACAGTGCTCAGTTGTGTGCAAAAATTGATCAGATGCCTTCTGACATGGAAACCATGGTCTAGATTGCTGGCAGACCCTTGCATGTGCTTGTGAATGTTGTGCACGTGCCAACAGATGGCTTGCCCAGTCTTACTCAGCCCGTGAACTTTGAACTGAGGAAGAACAGACTCTTTCACTGTCAAGTTTTCATTAAATTTTAAAATATATATGCTGGTTTGTGGTGTCAGCAAAGAAAACTTCTCCTGGCAGAGTTCAGATTCAGGGCTTTAGTGTTGGTGTTGGTGAATTGTTACTCAGCTCTCGCTGGGGTGTTGTTTATATATTGTGACACCTACTAGCCAGGAGCTGAGGACTCTGCTCCAGTGGAGGCATGTTTACAGTATAATCTTTACAGCTTCTGACGACTGTAGTCACAGCACTTCCGATAGTTTCCATATCCACAACAAGCAGCTCTCAAGCTCACTGCACATCTCTTCCTAACCTCTTGCTGAGCCTTGACAGTCTGGCACAACTGCAGATTCTGCAACTGTTTTTCTTAATGAACTGGAAATGGCATTATATGGGTGCAGGCTTAGTGTTAACCTGTGATTGATGTGTTATTTCACTAGGTAACTTACTATGTGCGTGTATTAGTGCAGAACAGCTATGTTTCACTGCACACAATAGGTTCATTCTTCACCAGATAAATACAATGTGAGTAATTGTAGTTCATTATGTAAATACCTCTCTATGAGACTTTTATGGAGTAGTAATGGATTTTGCAGAATATTTTTCCCCTACATTAAAACAGTATTCTTGTAGCAGTGTCCATCAGGAGGAGACCTTCAAAGCCTGCAACTTTGTACATTTTTATTACAAGTTGGTTTGACTTGAATTGGAGAGAGCAATCCTGACTATTCAAACATCTGAACACCTACTACTGGAGGGATGGGGGAAAGAGTCCTTTCATCATAGGCTTCCTGGCAACTAAGCTCATTGTTCCAGTAGAAAATTTCTAAATGTTGAAGTGAGATTGTGCTTTTAATTATCTGGAAATGCTCATTCAGCCGTGGTGGCAGGTGAGAAGACCAAGTGATAGTTGATGTGATAGATTGCTTTGTTTGTGGTTTTGGTTTGGGGTTTTTTCCTCCTATAAACATCTTGACCATGGAAGCCAAAGGGGTGGAAATTAAGAGAAGTATGCTCCCCTAAACAAAGGGAAAGGAAAAGAAGGGTTGAGAGATGGATAGAACTAGATATTAAGGTGTAAAGGCATAATTGTTTGTAGTAATACTAGACAAATGTCTAAAACATAGAAAGTCTTCTAAATCCTAGTTGACAGGGTTTATTTCAAGTATATCTATCCCTATCTGGGTAAGTGTTAGTACCTATGCAAAGTTAACAACAAATATTTCAGTATAATAATGGAAGTGCATTCCAGTTTTAAAAACATGACCAGGTCTGCTGTTGGTAAAAGATCATTAAGAATGAAATATTAAAAGAACTGAAGAGGTATTTCTGTTAACCTGAGTGCATGTGTTGGGTTTTTTTGGTGGTTTTTTTTGTCTGACAATATGGTTTTAAATCCCATCTTCTCATATTTAACTGGAGTTTTTTGCCTAAGTTTAGCATGCTGGCATGTAGAAAAACTTCAGCCAAATGGAAAAAAACACCTGGCAACACTTATTCCTCAGATTGCAGTGTTTCCATGAAGCTTTTCTACTTGATAATGTTTTAGCATGCTCCTTACTTTTGGGTACTAACAACTAAATGTGTGAAAACATACTTGTTCATTATTATTGGATTATTCTGCTCTGCAGATGGAGGGTAGTGTCTTTGCTCCTCACACTGTCTGATGCACAATGAAGTAACGCTAGCTCAGTGAAAAGCAGGGTTGCCCAAGTTTTCAAAGACAGATCTTTCTGTTGTGTCATGGTGAATTTCAGCCAATGCTGTACCTAACAGGCTTCTAATTTAACAATGTCTCTAAAATATTAACACATACAGCACAGAAGCCTTTCTACACTTTTGCTTTGCTATTGCTAAGTTCCTTGCATATTGAACAAAAACTTGTTATGAGGAAGATAGTTAAACTGACTTAGAGAAGCAGTTAGTCTATAAATGAATGAAAGGAAAAGCCAGATACACAGCTGCTTTGTAATGACTAGCCTGTCTTTAAACAACTCGGCTGTGAAATGATGCAAGCCTTGAGATTATTACTTTTCCCCATTTGCAATTTGTATTCCTGAAGAGTGTGTGCATGTCTGTATTTCAGTCTCAGGATGGGGGTGGCAGTATGCTGGGTGGTGTGTATTGTGCCAGCTGGGGTAAATAAGGTCAATTACACCACTAGTTTTTCTAAATAAAAGCCTAGTCACTTCATCTACAGTTCTTAAAATGCAAAGTGCCAGTTCTCTTGGTAATACAGTTAAGGCAAGGTGCCCAGAAAAGATGACATGTGTTGTCTTCAACTACTGCAGTTCCCTGGTCTGGCCTGTTTCTCAAAGCAGTAACTGCTGCTCTAAGAAGTGCTGCTTGATGTGTCTGCTGTTGGGGAGTGCTGCCTTTCCCTGTCAACAGAACTGTGTTATCAGATGTTACTCAGGGTAGCATGAAAGAGTTGTTCAGCTTATCTAAAGGATTGTGTTGACTGTATGCATCAGTGAGTTAAAGGCTGGCCTAGTGCAGATTATATCCAGAACAACTCTAAACTTTGTCTCAGGAAGCTGTTAGAAGCCTTATGTTTACTTGATTTTTGGAGAGCTTGTCTCTGAAGAGATCTGCAGTTTCTCAGCTGTGTGTTATGGCTCCTTTCCTTGCCTAGGAGTAATTAGTTCGGTTAACCAGAACAGGTCCAGTAGCTTTATAACAAATGCAACACCATGATTGCCAACTTGTGTTGGACTAAAGTAAATGTCCAGATAAAGCATTTAATAATAACTTTATTCTTCCCAACCTCTTATATTCAGTGCTGTGTGTATGTATACAGATCTACAGACAGAGGTTATTTCTCTCTACATGTACGTGTATCTATCTTTTGCTTAGTTTTAGTCACTACTTAGCAGGCTAGAGGCAAGAATAGGAGAGCTAGTAATGTCAACTGTTACTCCCCGTCTCCCACATAGGGAGCATAGTTTGGGTGTGGGAAACTATTTTAGGATTGTAGGGTTTGGATTGGGTTGAGTAGTTTGGAAACTCATCCAGAAGCCAGAGAATAGCACCAGCTTTGAATGGAGGGCATGGTGCAGCATCATGATAAAAAACACCAGAAAGCAATTCATTGATATGCCAGCATTCTAATGTTCAACAGGCATATAAAACATGCTGCTTATGTTGCTTTAATCTCCTTGTAGGTTTTCTTCTGAATCTAGGAAGCAATAAACAATCATTACTGTGAATACAGAAGTACCTGCAATATAAATGCACTGAAGTATGTGTATTGGTTAATGTGTTAAGGGAAAATATGTGGATATGAAGTATCTCCAGAAACACAGCTATCTTCTATGTCTGATTGCTGCCACAAACTTGTTAAGAAGTACTATTGATGTCTTGCAGTTATAACTATTTATTCTCTTCCTTAAGAACATCATCATGAACAACAACAAAAAAAATCACAGTATTGCTTTCCTTTGGCAGCTAAAAAGATTTGACTTTAGATCTAAAAGCTTGAAACAAAGTAAGGAGTTTCCTAGAACAGCTGCTTGGGAGGAGAATCTTAAAGAGTGTAAGCAGATGACACCTCTGGTAGAGATTCCCTGCTGAGAACTTAACCTGGAGTAAATTAGCAATGCACTGATGAGTGGGTCAGTGGTCTTGATTGGTGATAGATGATAAATACTCTTGTGAGCTTGCAGCTTTAACACTTGATTACTAGGCAAGTGTCGTGTGAGCATAGCGCATCGTTCAAGGAAGGCTCTCCATGAATTTCTGACACCTCCTGTTCTGGGGGCTGAGCAGCTTCTGCAGTTTGGATTTATGGTAATTTTAGACAGAATTGAGCATAGGCTGTGATTTAGAAGGCTTTCTCTTCTCCAGCAGTAAGACTACGGGCAGCAGTCTGACTCGGAAGGGTATGTGGGCTGAAATAGCCTTTACTGCATTTATAGTGAAGAACAGCAGTACTGAATTGAGGGGGATAAACGTATTAGAGGAAAAATAGGGAGGGTTTTGAGGACCAAATTCTGTATCAGGTTGTATAATAAGGAGAAGCTCTTGGGGTCTGATATCTTTCTTGAAGTATTGAAAAGGTGTCCTGTTGCTTTTTGTTCTGGCAGCCCCCTGCTAATTTAAAAAATACTGGTTTGGGGAAGAGTAAGAAGTTCATGTGGAGTTATTCCTAGCAATCTGAGAGGTGGAGGGCTGAGAACTGCAAAATCCTTTTTTATGCTTGGTAAATAGTGTATGTTACTTACTAACAAAACTTCACCTTTAGATACAGGGGTGGTGTCACTGGCCTCTGATCAAATTCATATGGAATCCATTATCTACATTATTACTATATTAGTCCTCATTTTATTAAGAAGTTGAAGATTAAACAGCAGTTTGTTCATGGGCCAAAGTAGTAACCTGAAACACAGGTGTGGGATAACAACCAGTAACACATTCAGTGCAAAATTTTGGTGCTTTTTCTATATTTTTTTTCAGCCTGTCTAATACTGGTTGCTTATAAGAGTGGGTGGTTTGGGTAGGTATTTTTGCTGTTTATCTCTTGGTTTTGATTTTTTGCTCAGAAGAAGGATGGCTACATTATGGCCTGAACTTGGTTAGTCTTACTGTTTGAGGTCGTGATCTATTAAGAAGCAATGAGCATGGCAGTCCATGCGTCTCTTGCAATGCTAGTGATGCTGTAATAGGGTAACATCTGTAAACCAGAAATGCTCTGGCAAATATTTTACCTGACGCTTATTAGTATGTTTATAGGTATCAACTTTGCTTTTATTTTACATATTTTAAGCACAAGCATGCTTTAATGTATTAAAAAAAAATCTGAACAACCCAGTAATCTGCTATTCTTCAGCAGATTTCCACTAACTTGGGGTATTGTAGGAGTGCCCTAATAGTAATTTTTACAAAAACTGTTTACAGGCAGCAAGGTTTCAACTAATGTTTGCTAGAACAACTATCCACTTGCGTTGGTGGAAAAATCTCAAATTGGTTCTTACCCAAAGTAACAGTAACTGTTAAAGTAGTAAAACGTGATTTGCATAAAGCAGTAAGTCTTAAATAGTTTTTATCAGGATGCTGTTGTGACCTTCAGACAATTAATGAATTGCCTATGCTGTTTTTAAAGTTAAATACTCAGAGTTTAAAACTGATCTATTTAAGAAATTTATTTAGTGCTTCCTATTATTTGAGTCTTATTGAAACCTATTTGCCTTCTGATAACATTTGGTGGTCTGACTGCAGTTGTGCCCAGATATTTAAGAGTCTAACAACCTCCCTCTTCAGGACTCTTTTTCTTCTGTTGATGTATCTCTTTTTTTAAGTAACAAGTTACTGGAATTCAATAGCATAATGTACATAGTGTTTAATATACGCTATTTCCAGTGGCTTCCTGAGATAAGTTCAACTTTCAGGATTAGCCAATAAACAAGACTAGCCTAAGTGATAGAACAGAAATAGGTCACAAGTTCACAACACAAAGATTCACTTTCTGTAACCTCTCATCAGCAGCACTGTGTCTAAACTACCAGTTTCTTGATCTGATTCAAGCCTTCAGAGAAGTCGCATTTCCCCCTCAAAATCCATACTTGTGATACAGGAATTAACTGGGGAGTGGTAGAATTTTTTTAGGCATCTGAAATACCTAGTGGCTTTACATAATTGTTTGATGTAGCTTTTGCTCCCAGAGACAGCCCTATTTTATGATTTTTACTCTGCAATAAGTATTTTGAAAATAATTAAATAGTAGTTTAAATCTTGCAGATGGCTTTCAGCTGGGTGGTTGCAAACAACCTCACTGACATACTCTTCCTACCCTTTGGAATCTGTGTTTTGGGCTTCCACAAGGGTCCTCTGAAGTGAATTTGAAGAATTTGCAATATTTGGGTGAACATTCACAGGCCACTGTAGATATACCAGGGTTTCATTCTAGTGTATACACAGTAACAGATCAGCACTTAAATATGTTGTCACCCTTAGTCTTCAGTTGCAGCATCAGAGAAAGAATGGTAGGCTTGTTTGTTTCCATAGCATTCTGTCCATGTTATTAAAGCTCTCGATTACAGTTTCTCATTTTGAGGTCCTGTCTTTGGTTTCCCAGTACTTTGGATGCATTGAAAGCACTAATATTTACAACCTAGCACTAGCCTTGGGAGTAAAAAGGTAATTTATTTGCTTAGCAAAGAGTTCATTTCCTAGCATGACACTCAAAAGAAACCAAATGCAGGCTTTGTCTTAATAGTTGAAAATTCAAAATAAATGAAGCTTATGTAAAATGGCACTAACAGACTAGAGCTACAGTGGGCTGCTGAAATTGGATTTGGTTAGCTATAAACATCATTAGCTTAAAGCAGTCTAGCTTACCATGCGGTGTGAGCTCTCATAGGCTGGGATGTGATAATGCTTTGCTCTTTTACATTTTAACTCCTTGTGGAGATGCTATAAGCCAGCTGAACATAGGCTTTGTAGAAGCTAAATTAACCATGAATTCCTTGGGGGTTTATGGCAAACTGTGGCTTTTTTTGGTGTGAAGCGTGCTAAAGATAGTGTGAGAGTAACCTAAAATGCTGGGCATGCAGCATAGTAATTGTGAGCGTATGTTAGTGTGGGGTTTTTATTTAACTCTTTAGGGATTGTATGTAACCTCATGAGTATATATAAACAAATACCCTTCATATTCTCATAAACTGAAATAGTAGTGTTTGGTTTGACCTGAAGAGTATGTAACTTTACCATCTCGTTTGCATAAAGTTGCATATGAAATGCTGATATGGTTTAGATTTTTTGCAGTGTTTTCATTTCTACAGCTCATGTCCGTTGTGGGAAATGGCTCATTTAGCCAACGAGTAATATTACTTGATCTCAGTCTTTCAGAGTGGGTTGGAATCAGTCAATAACTTGGCACCACTCCAATCTATTGAGTATGGGACCTTCGTAAAATTTGAAGAATACATGTGCATACGTTAAGCCTCTACAGAATAGAGCAAGAGACTGTAGGTTAGACCTTTCTCAGATGTACTGCTCACTTGAAACAAGTAAGCCTGTGTTCTCAGAGCATGCAAATGCTACTTGATGAATCCTTTTCACCATTGGGTTGTTTCCAAATAATAAATCCTGAATGTTCAGGTTTTGCCTTTCATCTGACAATCTCAAAAGGACTTTGTGAAGCTGAAAATAAATTTTTTTTTATCCCTTCTCCTGTTTACATTTTCCATATGTAAGTGCATGTGAAACGTTATGCTTGCAGAGAAGTAAGGTAGAAGTTGCATATAGTTAAAGGCTGGGTGGGTTTTCAGTACAGGACATTATACTAAATTGTTTATTGATGAGGTGTCTATATCAGTTTACTTCCGCCCTCTTTTCCCCTTCCCACTGCGTTAATTTAAGGGATCACTTTGAGAAGCATTTCAGAGGAAGGAAGAAGGAGGGGGAAGAGACATTTTAATCTCTTGAATCAAAAAAAGCATTGTGGAGAGCACATTTGAGGATTATAATCTCGGTATTTGGAACTGCTGGGGAATATACTTCAAAGCAAGTATTAGCACAGTGTAGTTAGGACTTGCCTATTTTTGCAGTACCTGCACCTTCTAATATATGTGGAGTATAGATGAACTGATATATTTCCTAGTGGGTTTTTTAATTAATTAATTTCCAGTGGAGGTGGCTAACATCTTCAGCAAGGTTTCCAGCACTTTAGCCTTCTGCATTTATTACTCTGTTTAGAACTCACTGTAGATAAGCGTCTGAAAAAAGAAATACAATAAACGTTTGTGTTTAATTATATAATTTCCTCCTACTCTTCTCCCCTGCACCATATGTTCTCCCCTCTCTATGCTGCTCGATTGACTTACTTTTTTTAAAATTAGTTAATTTTTCTATTAGGGCTTGATACTTGTCTAATCAGAAGAGCTCAGGGTATGCTCTGATGATGCAAATGTGACCCTGTTCCTGCAGCCATTTGTAAGTGTAAATATATCTGGAAGTAGAGGAAAGAACAACGGGATTAATGTCAGGTGAAGTTAACATATATATTTACGTACATGACTTGCCTTCAGTCTGTGTTCTCTGGTTCAGCCTTTGTCACACCTTGTATTACCCTTTGCACTTGACCCTTTTTATGTTCGGGGGATTTTTTCCCAGTTTTTGTTTTCCTGCAAGCCCTTGGTTTAGGACAGGAACGGTTGGCCTCAATTTTAAAGGTGTTTTCCAACCTTGTGATTCTGTGATGTTCCTGAAAAAGGAATGAAAGGAGCAAAAGCTTTGGGGATTCATCAACTTTCTCTGACCGTGCCTCTGACTCTCTATTGCAACACTTCATCATTCACGTGTCCAAATCTTATTTCTGCTTTTATGGGGAAAAGAGCTGCTTGAATTTTCTCTGAAATACTAAAATGCACCATTTTACCTGATCATCAAAGACCCAGCAGGAGATTAGATGCCATTTTTATCTGTTAAAAAGGAGAGGCCAGGGACAGGGTGATCCAACTTAATACACTTGTATGGGCAACTCTGCTTCTGAGACCTTCTGCTTCATGCTTCTGCATGTAAGTAACTTACCTGCACTTACTGCTAAGATGCATTTTGGTTTTAGATCATAAACTTGGTAAGTGAGTAAATGTTTTCCTTCACTGATCAGTTATCTGTACATACAGATAGTGGGACCAGCACTTAACAGCCAAATATAGAAGAATCTTTATGATAGCTAGGACATGCTAGAAATGCCACATTACTTCCAAAGTATAAATTCATTACTATGCTTCTTTGAAACTTAGCTTTCTTTTGACTTTGCTTGAGGACATTGGAGGGCTCTACCAAATAGTGAAGCACACAGTTATGTCCCTTGTATGGAGGACCCAAACCTTTCAGTAGAACTTATCATATTGTCTTTTTTTTTTTTCCTTTCTACATATTTTACTTGGTCTTTACAAAAATACCTGAGGGAAAATTTCAATTTCTACATCCTCTTCATGAGGAGACCAAGGGGGGGAAATGGTAACATTTGTTTTGAACCTGGTGTCTTGACTGCAGTGATCTGTAAGCCAGGAACAGTCAGTAGTAGTCAGGCCAGGATACAGTAGCAATCCTTCTTGACAGAAAGTGGTGTGTCACTTCTGGTGGTTTCTCTGTGTGGTTTGTATGCGTCACACCACGGTTACAGTGTAGGTTTGCTTTGCGCTCACTGAATTACCCAGAGGAACTAAAGAACTGCATGAACATAACCAGGGTGCATTCATGAAAGATGCTAAAATCACTATGGTATAATGCATGCAGATGTTTTTCAACACAAAAGAAGTGAGCCATTCTTGTGCTGCCAAGTATAAGTTTCTTTTTCAAGTGTTTTTTTCTTTTTTCCTGAGACTAGCAGTAGTAGAAATATAAATCCTACATTAAATGTGTCTGATTATACATGCCAAATGCATAAATTATCTGGTATTGAATGTATAAGTGCAAATACTTGTCAAACTTTTCCTTTATCACCTTGTCTTGCTGATAGTTATTAGGGGTTTTAGTACATGCAAAATTTCTCAGACCTATTGAATGTAAGCACATTGTATGTGCTTTCAAAAGTTTCCATTAATTCTTTGAAGAATGAAGCTAGCTGTTACTTGTCACCAGTGCACTGTGACTTGTAACAGGTGAGAATCTGTGTTAATATAAAGATGAAGTTTGAGTCCCACAAATTAGCCTTATGACTTTCCTTCCTGACCTTGTTTGGCACGTAACAAAGCTGAACAACACAAATAGCAGGGCAGTCTACCATTCCTGTTTCACTCCTAGTTTTGAGAAGACATTATTGTTTATATAACATGTTCAGAGTGGCACAAAACTCATTACACGGTTAGTCAGCCATGTGCGTTTTTACATTCCTGCCTGTAGGTAGCTGAGCACCTGGTGACATGGCAGGATGTTTAAAAAGACTGCTTAGAAAATCCACGGTAACACCACAGATCAAAATGGTTGACTAATACACCAAATAAAGTTTTGTTAGAAGGGCACTCTGTTTTTGCCTTCATATGAAGGTACAGACAGAATGGGATTTATTTACTGTTCCTGGTGGGGATGGCCAGCGAGCAGTGGAAGTTGCAGTGTACCATGAACCCTGCTCGGCACAGTTTCCCGAAGGTAGGCTCTCTATCTTTAAACTTCTATCTCCATCTGAGAAAGCAGAAAGCTTTTATCAGCCAGGTGATGAATAGAGGTTTTGATATTTAAAGCAAACTGTTCACTGTTCTTAGAAATGCTAATGTGGGGGGGGAAAAAATACGGGTACTACAGAAAATGTTAAATGTGACAAGAACAGTATGCAAAGGCAGAGTGAATATTTTTGGGTGTTAATTCCGACTCTAGAGGGAAGAAACTAGAATTCTGGAGCGGATGCTGGAGCTATATTGTGTGATGCAAGGATGACTCAGCCCGTGCTCAGATCGTCTCCAGGTCTTGCCGTGCTTATTTACATTAAAGTTCAATTGCTATTTTAAGTCTGTGCACTAAGTAGGGAAGGTTAGAAACAAGCAGAGGGAGAGGAATAAAAGCAAAGGGAGGGAGGATGGATTTTTAAATGCAACGACAACAAAAATACCTGGACCAATCCCTCCTGCTCCCCACGCCGCGCTCTCCGCGTAGGAGCTCATAATCCTATGCTTGCTATATCGAGGGGATTCTTCTACAAGCAGAAATTAATAATTTATTCATAGGCTCGAGTCAGCCCGCATTGATTTACTTATGCTGCATTTCTCTCCATTCATAAGCCTCTGCTTGTCCCGATCTCTCGGAGAGCGACTCGCTGCAGCGCTCAGGCGTGGGATGAAGCAGCGAACGTGCCTTTATGCACAAGGACGTGCTGTATAGGACTCGGTTACATGTGCGAGCCTGACCTAAACCCGGGGCTCGCTCCGGGAACCCGGGGCTCCCGCTCGCCAGCGATGCTACCTCGGCGGGGATCGCTCCGCTCCTCCTTCCGTCTGCCTGCGCCCTCCTCGGTGCGGCTCCGCGGCCGGGATGCTGGGTGCTCTAGGCGCGAAGGGCTGAGCTCCGTCCATCCGTCGCCTCTCCGGGCTGTGTGACAGGTGCTTGTCATGCAGTGGTGCCCTGCCTGAATTGGCCGGGTCTCCGGTGGGTGTGCACGGCCCCTCTACCCCCCCGCCCCTGCCAGCCCCGCCGAGCCCTCCCTAGCTCAGCCCCCGGCAATGTGCAGCGCTCTCTTCTCGCCTTCCTGGAAGGGCTCAACTACACTTTCCGCTCCTCCAGACTTTCTCTGCTTTTACCGTGCAGAGGCACCCTCCCTCTGGTCCAGCTCCTCCCGTGCCTGCCTCTCTCTCCGCGCTATCCCGTTAAAAGGCTGCTGCTCCCGCTCCACTGAACCAGTGCGTTGCCTGACTTGATCTGGGATGAAGGCTGGAGGTTATCGGCGAGGGAAAGGAGAACTCTAGGCAGCTTTCCATTTGCAAAGTGAGCAGTAATTGCAAGAAGACAGCCTCCCCAGTTGGAATCAATAGTCTGCTTTCTTGCTGCTAAGGGCACTTTGGAGCAGCAGTAGGTCACTGAAGTAACTCCAGCACACTGCTGACTGCGGAGTTGTAAAGAACTACATGCAAGTGGCTGCAGTAGTGCTGGAAAACGCTTTGCTGTTACCAGGGACACAATAGTTTTCAAGTCATTAGAGCTTCGCTTCGGGTCCTCTCCTTCCATTGCACAGAGAAGGGGGTCATTCTTTGGAGGGATGAGGATGAAGCTGTGATTTCTTCCAGTGTTGTTCTAGTGCAGGGGGTAAGGGTGGGGAAAGAGGCTTTAGAAGCAAAACCCCACTGCTGCTGAATTCAGCTTTACTTGAATTTCCCCAAATCTTTCCAGGCACAGGGAGGCATAATGCCAGAGAATCTGAATCCTCTTCGGGCTTTTTGGGGTTTTTTCTTTATCTTCTGGACAGCTTTTAACACAGCCTTAGTGGATGTGGTTGGATCGGAGCAGCAGATACCCTTGTCTGTGTAAGTGCTTTCATGCTATTGCTCTCAGGACCATGTTCAAGGATGGGAACTTGACTGCTCAAGTTATTTTCTTTTAAAATCGCAGATATTTGACTGTTCAAGGTACCTTTGATCCTCTGTCAGCTGTGTTTAAAATGGTAGTCTTTAATGCGCTCAGCACTGCTTTAATTTTATTGTAGGAACATGTGTTGGTGGAGTATGTGGCCGCAGAGTCTTAAGTGCTTGTATTTGCTGAAGTTGATGCTGTTATGTTAACTCCTTCGCATGTGAGAATTTAGCATTTGGAACTGTTCTGCCATTTTACCTGCTGCTTTCCTTTCAATGGATGTATGATACACTGTGCTAAAACATGTTTCTGTCCAAGCTGATGCTTTAAATTTTAACTGGTTGGGTACTTTCATATCGGAGGCCTCACCTTAGCACAGCATCTACTTTGTGCTTATACTCGAACAGCTAATCTTTTGCTGTGCCTAGGTTCCTTAGTGAGCTCTTTAATGCAAAATTGCTAGGATGCTTCTGAGCGCAGCTGAAGCTGTTACAGTCTGTGTTGCTTGATATGACATGTGTATTACATTTCTTCCTGTCTCTCTTTTTTTTTTTTTTCTCTTCACAGTGTAAAGCTCTGGGCCTCAGCATTTGGTGGGGAGATCAAATCTATTGCAGCCAAGTACTCAGGTTCCCAGCTCCTACAGAAGGTAAGGATATATTCAGTTGTAACAAGGAAGCTTTTAACAGAGAAAATGGAGGCAGATTTAATTTTTTAAATGAATAGGAAAGCAGTGCTGTACGTGCTTTGGTCCAAGATCTATTTTTGTATTGCATACTAGTCCCTGATGACTGTTTGCATTGCACTGCACTCTCTGGAGAGTCCTTGATTAAACTGTGATTTTTTTTTTTGGATGATTTTTTTTGTTATCACTAGAAAGTGAACTCCAGCACTTTTATTTCTTGAAGTCTAGGCTTCAGCCTAGATTGCGGGTATTTAATCTAGTTGCTGCATTGTGATGGTGATGTTTCTGTGTAGAAACAGCTGCTTCTTATGAAAAATGTTAACTTCATTCAAGGACCAGAATTAGTGCATATTGTATTATTTTCACCCTGTGCTGTACGTACACAATTCACTGTATCAGGAGAAGGCGGCTGCGCTGTTGTTTGTCATCTCTGCAGTTTTTACAATCCCATTATTCCCCCAATCATCTCAATCCAGTGCTGGGATGTATTACATCATTACAGATAAGAGGAATGAATGTGGTTATCTTCGTGCTCAGCTGCACAGCTGGGTAATAAGCTAGTGAAGTATTGCAAAAACTTGAGAAATTGGTATAAGTCTACATAATTGGGGCAGGGGTATTGAGAAAGCGGATTTGAGTATTAGGTATATATCAAAGGCTCTGTCTACTCTAATTTAAAATGCAACCTATAGAAAGATCCTGTGTTGTAGACAATCTTTATTTTTACAGTAGTTGCTGGAAAAAATCTAACGAGAGACTATGTGAAAGATTTTTAAGGCTGTGATTTTGTTGGCGTTTGTGATCTTCAAAATGCAATATGGAAATAGGAAAACATTTGAGGCACTCAGCCCATATGTTAAATTTCTGCTGGTTTTTTAGATGTGATTTTTAGTTCTAACTAACACGCTACTCTGTGTTTTTGGGGTTGTTTTTGTCTGATTATGGTGGAAATTATTCCTTTAGCTTGTAGGACTTTGAAAGGGTTTTGTGTGTGTGAGATTTAGCGGCCAGTACATGTAGCAGTTCAGATAAAAAAGCTTACTCTGTCCATGTAAAATGAGAGCAACTGGCTTCATTATTTCCTAAAGGCATAGGAGTTCTTTAAGAGTAGCTGTCTCTTCAGTGTTGTATATGCAGGATTGCAAAACATGAACTTCACTGAAGTAAAATACAGAACTATTAAGAAAAAAAGTATTTGAGGTCCCTTATTACCTTTCAAGGCCAGTAAATGGCTTTACCTCAACATAGCAAGAGAACTTTTATTTTAATTTGCAAATCTGGACATTCAGTATTTGTTATGTTTCTAGCTCGGAATCTTGTAGTCTATATAGTCTTACCACATTTTTTTAATAAACTCATTAAATTTAAAAAGCAAGCAGACCTTTTGGTTTTGATTAATATTTAATCAAATATTATTGAAAGGCTTTAATGTTTTTTATTTGGCCGTAACAAACAGGTTACCTTTTTTATTTAACTTCTGAACTATTCTAGGCACAGCCATTTTTGCACTAAAATGGCTTTAAAAATCAATTAACCAAATACCTTAGAAAAATACAGATTATACTGTGTTTTGCAATGGTGCTAAAATCCACAAGGAATCATGAGATCCTTAATTGCTCTTCTCTTCCTCATAGTAGATACTGCTGTCATCCCTTCCGTAAGGTATTTTTCCCCTCTGAAGTAGCAAGATTTCTTCCTATTGGTTGTTATAATTGTAGGTAATTGGAAGCTATTCATTTTACCTTTTCATCAGCATCCTTTCTATTTCACTGACAAATCTGCAGTCCTGTTTTTCAAGGTGGACAGTGTGTGTTCCTTCCAAGCTATTTTGTTTTTGTTTCTTGGTTTTATTATGGTATCTCATTATAGAATGAAAGAGGAAAGACAAAACGCAGATTTGACAGGTATTTAGAGCGTTTTTATTCTGTCACATCCCCCGTTGTGGTGGTACTTTCCTTTTTCCCCTTCTGGTTACAGTAGTTTTAGGAAACCTCTGGTGCTGCTTATTTTTATTTTAAATTCCAAGTGTCTCTGTCCTTTTAAGCTTGCAATTTCTTGCTGTTGGTTGTGGCAAATGAGCCTGTATGGTAGATTACTTTAACGTGTATCTTTTTGTATTGTTTTAAAGTATACTACTTCTATAAGCTTGTGTGAATAAAAATGTACTGAACTTCAAGGTTTGGAAGTATTTTCAACATGCAAAGTCAGTGGCAGAAGTTGTCATAATTAAGGAAATGGTAGCACAGTCAGGCTCTAAATGCAAATGCCTCCCCCCCACCTCGCCACTAGCCAGGCATCAAGGATCCATTTGGTATTTACTGTGAGCTCTGGGTGAGCAGAGTCAATGTCTTTTTAAAGTCAAGATTCCACTTTTAGAAGCAGTGAAACGTCTAACGTTACTGGAAGAATCTGCATTTTCTGATTATGAATTAAATGTTGTTAAATAAATGAAGATATAAAATGTTTGTATAATTATGTATCTGGGCTGTATAGATTTCTCAATTACTAGCTGCTTTGTAGTGCCATTTAGCTTAATAAAGGCTTGCTAAATGAAAAATTAACGTAAAGGTTACTTGATTCATTTTATTAGCATATATAGTGAGCTCAGCTTCTGAAGGAATGCGTTTGAAATCAAGGCATGATTGACACTTTCTACTGCCCAAATGTTTTGCATGTTGTCATTTGACCCATATGAACATTTCATTGAGCAAATGGTTATGTGAGATACTCAGCAAAGCAAAATTTTGCTGGGTTATAGCTATAAATATTGATTTGGTTATTACAGTTCTCAAGTCTTGCTGTACTGTGAACGCCAAATGAGTAACCAGCACTGCTGTCCTCTTGAGTTTCAGAAAGATGCATAAGAATATTTTTGCCACTCTCTGAAACTTTATGCATATCTTTAAAACATTGCTTACCTTAATTTTGTTTTATTATTTTATTGCATTATGATAATCATACCAAAGGATGTTGTTAATGCCTTCTGATGGCATATGAGAGATGACTTTGCCCAAAAATGACTTTAGGTGAAATAGACACACTGTAAATAGTTCAGGAAATAATAACAATAGCTCAGTAAATTTCAGAGATGGAGGAGACCATTTAAGCAAAATTAGTACTTAAAAATGTAGCATTTTAATGTTCTGCCACGTACTTTCAAAGCGAAGGAAGAGGGTTCAGTGTTCAAAAGTCCATACAGAATAGGACAATATTGCTCCCAAGTTCTGATTTATGGAGGTTTTGCAGTTATGTGGATTTGGCAGTGTACAAGAAGCTGCTTGGTGTTGTAGAGACACGTACTCTGCAACTAGTTAGCAAATACTCCTGGGGCCTAACAACTGATTCAGATTTTAGATGTCTCTTAAGTGCTTATATGTTTTTTCAGTAGATTTTCAGAAGACATCTGCCTTACTTAAATTGAAGAACTGTCAAGATTTTTTTTTAAAATACACTCAATCTGTAGAGCCAGTACTGCAGGAAATATGAGAGCACAGCCTGCTGGCAAAGCCAGGCTGAAGTATAGGATGCAATGCAAGAGTTAGGTGCAAGGAAAATATTCTTCAGCTGCGAAGAGAGAATTTTGGAGGCAGAGACTTTGGGGAATGCTACTGTCACATTACAGTGTCTGCAATAATAGTATGTTTTCAGATCCACGCAGTTGCAAAATAATATTACTAATAAAATGGAAGGAAAAATGCTGGCAGTATGCCTTTTGTTGCTGTTAACAAAAATTATTTTTACACAGTAAGCTTTTCTGATACCGGTGGAGTGTTGGAGTCTCTAAAAAAGCAGCATGGTCTGTGCTTTCTTACCTTCCTCTGGGAGGTACTATTTTATTCTTTTTTAAAGTTCACATTCTGAGCTTTGATAATTCCTGATTTAGTCTCGACTAGACGATATTATTTTATTGCTAATGTAGGAAAAATTTCTTGCCTAAAAGAAACTTTATTTACTGGTTCTGTCATAAAGGCTTCTTACTGAAGGCTTGGTTAAGGCTGTTTGAGCTTTTCCTTATGTAAGCTGTCTAACAGAGTTGTCACTGTTATGTAAGCACTGACTGCTTGGTCTCAAGCAGCCTCTAGCCTGCATCTGCCTACTCCCTTCAACAAACCCTTCCCTGTGTTAGGAGTTCCCAAATCATTGTGTTTTCTCGGGGCAGGTTTTGCAGTCAGCATAGTGTTCCTGCTTTCAAAGGTTTGGAATTGTATTTTTGTCTTGCTGACTAGATTTAGGGCTGTATCTTCTTGGTTTCTTACAACTATGGAAATGTCAGTGCAAAGCTAATATAACAGGGTGATTTAGATCAATTAATGTTCAGCTGGCGTATCTGATTCATGCGGTACATCTATCTTTAGTTTTAAATCACATAATAGCGACTTAATTCTTAGAGAAGTTTAGTCCAATCATTTTGATATTAATTGCTTTTCTTTTATTGAGCCTCATGTCGGTTTTGGTCTTTATAGTCTATTTCTTCTTTGCTCAAGGCACTGCAACCACTGCTTTGAAGGAAAGGTCAGTAGGATTGAGATGTGCAGTTTAAAAGGATAGACATGGGTTAGCTTCTCGGATATCAATTCAAACTTTAGCCAGCTGAGTAATTTTAAGACTGCAAAAAATAATACTGTGTTTTCCCCATCAAAAGTAGAAGAAAAAGACTGAACTGTAGACGTGACTGTTCTTAAAAATCCCATAAAAAACACCACCACCAGCCTCTCAAAAAAAACCCCAAAATGCCAAAACCCCACCCCAAAACCAAACAAAACCCCCAAAAAATCCCCAAACCCAAAAACCCTCAAACCCCAACAATAAGCCTTGTCTTATCAAAAACAATCAAAACAAACTGAAAAACCCAAGCTCAGAAAAACACCAGCCAGGTAAGCAGTATAGAGTTTACCTAGATCTCTATTCAGAGTTAATTCATTATAATTCAAACTCCTGAAGTCTGGGTTATGTAAAATGCGTTTCCTAAAGCAGAATTAAAATCAAACATCAGACAATAAAAGAAATATGCATCTGAGAATTTTAAATCGCTTCATTTGTGTTAATCACTGGAATTATGTTTTGGAACTTGCAGGGCTTGAACCTCCATCCCCTCTAATCCTTACAGCTTTGGGCTACTTAAATTGCAAGGTTATTCTCGGTGCCAAATTATTATGGAGTATTTCAGTGTGTTTGGTGATGTATTTAATGTTGTCCGCAGACATCAAGGTGGATAGAAATTATAATTTTTCTTTGTTCACGAAATACATAAATTCATTCATATACTAGTAATAGTTGGAAAAAACTGCTGGGTCAAATAATTTTCAGGTAGCATACAGAGCTGTAGAGGAAAAATATCACAGTGCTATCAAGCCTTCAGTGGTGTGGTCTCTCTTTAGCCATAACAGATTTTTTTTTTTTCCTTTATAAAGGAAATATAACAAAGTTCTGCCTTCTCTGGAGGTATTGGAAAATTTTCTTTGTCTTCAGTGAAGTTAGAGCTTCATCTTGAATGATCTATGGTCTTCCTCTCATCTCCTGTTTGAATGTTATGGCAGGAGTAATAATTTCTTGGTGTTGGTAATGTTTTTAAAATGTGGTTTAAAACAGCCTGAATATCAATCATTACACTTTATGTTTCTCTTTAAAAGGAAAGCCCTGTTTCAAGCCATAGTGAATTCATAATCTTTGTGCCATCAGCACACTATATTTGGCAGTATTTTCTGTGTCTTTCTGGGTTTTGCAAGTGCAATGTAATTCTTCCTTGTGTTATGGAAAGGAAATATATTCTATTGTTAGTATGGAATAGAAATATGAGAGAGCTTCAGTAAGTTTGATACATGCATTACACTTCCAATAATGTCTTTTAATATAGAAATTATTGAGTGGACATTCAACTGGAAAACATCAGATCTTGAGAGGAAGTGAATGCTAATTTCCTTGGTTAATGTATTTATGGTTGTTCATTTTCACATCCTGTATTGGAAAATGCTCACATTTCAAGGTTAAAAGAGCCAGTCTCCACGCAAATTATTTTGACAGTGAAGATATGTAGATATATGAATAGATGCTGCATTATAGTGGTGATTCCCTTTTAAGCAACTGCTAATCAATAATCTACACTTTTGAATGTCATTAGTCTTTTGTAGGGTACAATTTTTTTTGTTGCTGATAATAAGTGGTTACACATTGTACAACACAAATTATATATTGATAGGGTAGATAGACTGCATTTTAGGTTGCTGTGGAAGCTTCACTGAAAGGTCTTTGTGAAATACTTGAACATGTTGTTCTTATGAAGTTGCATTTTGCTTCTTCAATGCATAATGTTTTTGCAAAATCACATGGATGTTTTTGTGACCCTATTTAGCATCTGTTTGGTTCACTTTTTTTGTTGGGGAAGAACTGTTCA
Organism: Porphyrio hochstetteri; assembly: GCA_020800305.1. Taxonomy (NCBI): domain Eukaryota; kingdom Metazoa; phylum Chordata; class Aves; order Gruiformes; family Rallidae; genus Porphyrio; species Porphyrio hochstetteri. Next base: position 7,972,267 of record CM036916.1, on the reverse strand, counting down.
TGAGGGCATGTAGCAATATGACAAGGGGTGGTGGCTTTAAACCTGAAAAGGGGAGATTTAGGTTGGATATTGGGAAAAATTCTACAATATGAAGGAGTTAGATCACTGAACACATTGCCCAGAGGTGTTGTGGAGGCCCTATCCTTGGAGATATTCAAGGTCAGGCTTGATGGGGCTCTCAGAGACCTGATCTAGTGAAGATGTCCCTGCTTACTGCAGGGGGGTTGGACTAGGTGACCTCCAAAGGTCCCTTCCAACCAACCACAGTCTATGATTTTTAAAGTTTAGGTATTTTCTTATGGTGAACAACAAAATCATTGCAAGAGAAGTATTTAAAAAGGAAGCCTGTTGGAAAAGAGCCTTGGGTGCCACTCTGGAGATGATGAATTCCAGGGACAGGTACTTCCTTGAAACAATCCTGCTCTCAGACTTCCTAGGACTGTACAGATGGAGTTACCCATCTTACAGCTGATAACTAGCTACACCATTTCTGAGGCTGATGATAGAAGACATGAAACTGCGATTGGTCAGGACAGACCTGTTCAAATAGGAGTGTGCAGATGTTGCAACTGCTGCATCAAATTTAATCTGGGAATAAAACAGTAGACAGTAAAATACAGAGTGCAGGAATTAAGCAATCATAAATCCCTCCTTCCTCAGAGTTAGCCTCATGTTCTTTATAGGGTCTTAGCAGTAGCCAGAGCATCTCAGATTGTTTTAATGAGTTGACTGTATATAGAAGCTGAGTGTAGAAGAAAATAATCTGTTTAGCTAGACAAAGGTAAAATAAGGCCATTTAATCAATGGTGCCCTGAGAATGAAGGGAGAAACAGGTTTCAATTTATAGTGAAGTTAGTGTTCAGTGTGTAACTGTATGTAAGAAATGGTCTGGATTCAAATCTTGGACAGGCCTGTGGGTAGGTATGTTTGTTAAATGTATCTTCAAAGTAAGAATGCTTGAGCAACATCCAGTGCCCGGCAGTTTTCAGGAAGGAGGTGGCAGTTGAGGAGGCAAAGATGATTGCTGTAGTGGAAGTCAGAAATACTTAACATGCTTAGCTGGATGCTTTGTGTAGGAATAGGATTTTTGTTTTGTGCATTAGAGGTTCAAGTTTATTTCCTGGAAGATCCTGAACACATTAAAATGCCTGTTTCCAGAAGACTCTCTCAGAACTCTGTGGAAAGCCGATTACCTTAACGAGAGTTCTGGAGGCAGTGATGGGCAGAATTGTTGTGTCCACTCTTAGACTAATTTATGTAAATTGGCATTTGTAATCTTGTATGGATTCCCTTGGAGAGGCTGGACTCCTGCACTAGCTTCCTGATATACCTGGGGTTTTATAGAAGCACAAATTAGTTTTCATTGCTTTTACACACCTTCCTTTTATACTTATTTCTAGAATGGGTTATTCTCTCTAGACACTTTTTCTTCATCAGCTCCCACCTCATAGCCCACTATATGTATGTCAAGACACTGATTTACAGAAGTTGTCATCAGAGGAAGTCACAGACTCCAGGTGTTCTTGCAGCCTCTAGTATCTATTGAGGCTGTTGTGAATGTACTGAGGGGGTGAGGAATGTTTCACCCTCAAAGATTCACCTGATCCATTTTTACCTGCTCCCTACTTCTGCTGTTTTTTCTGGTAAAATGGCTGATGTGGCTATTTTTAATCTCTGTAGAGAGCTGAGAATTGACTGGGAACTTGATATATAGTAAAGAATGTCATGTGTTTTCTGAGACTAGAAATGTTCCCCCCATAGAGGGGGGTACAACCAGACCAGAATTTCAAAAAACCTTTCAATGCCTGATGCAGGCAGGTATGCTGTGTGCAAGAGACAATCTTAGAATATCCTGAGTTGGAAGGGACTCATAAGGATCATCAAGTCCAAGACTTTTTTAAACTGGAGAAGGAAAAACACTTTTTTTTAGTTTGGAGTTTATTTCCTTTTGTACTGAGGAAGAAAGTGTGGAGAAATCTAAATGGGGCAGGAATTTCACTAGACTGATTAATGCCATGGTCCATGTTGTGCTTGAGCAAAAGTAGTAAAATCTTGAAATATGCCAATGTACTTCATGTGCAGAAAACCAAGAATAAAAAGTGTTCTCTATCTGTTGTGGTTTGACCCCAGCATCAGCTAAGCATCACATAGCTGCTTGCTCGCTTCCCCTGTGGTGGGATGGCAGAGAGAATGGAAAGAGTAAAAGCAAGAAAACTCCTGTGTCAAGATAAAGGCAGTTTGATAGGTAAAACAAGTCACACATGCAAAGCAAAACAAGGAATTCATTCACCAGTTCCTGTGGGCAGGCAGGTGTTCAACCATCCTCAGGAAAGCAGGGCTCCATCATGCTGCATAATGGTTATTTGGGAAAACAAACACCAAATGTGTGCCCCTCCTTCCTCCTCCTTCCCTCAGCTTTCTATGCTGAGTATGATATCATATGGTATGCAATATCCCTTTGGTCAATTGGCTCAGCTGTCCCAGTTGTGTCTCTTTCCAGCTTCTTATTCAAGTCCTGCAGGAGGCTTGTGCCTCCTTGCTAGCAGGGCCTGGGAAGCTGAGAAGTCCTTGACTTAACTGTAAACACCACTTAGTGATCACTAAACCATCAGTATATCTCAAGAGTATATTAAATCCAAAACGCAGCACTACAGTACTAGCTGCTAGGAAGAAAAGGAATTCTATCCTAGCTGAAACAGGACAATATCCATGGAAAATGAGCGAGAATTTTAAGCACAAGAATTAATTTTTCCTACTATCAAAAACTTCCTTTTTTTTTTAAACTGAGAGAAAACACTGTAATAGTGTGGAAGTGTTGCAGAGTAGGACAGGTTATCTGCCATTATGTAGGTCTTACTGAACTGCCTTATGTTAGGAAGATGAGCTCCATAATCCTTTCTTTTGGAGTATTTTTTGTTGTAGTTTTTTTGTTTTGGGCTATAAGCATTGAAAGTAATTGTATTTCTTCTTTTGATGTTTATATCTATGGAGCTTTCTGCTTTTATCTCCTTAAGACACATCTGGGGAGTCCTTCAACTTCCAGAGCAGAAATAGGTTGTGAAACAATCATTGCTGTACTGGTTGGCTGAACTCACGTTTGGGTTTTTGGATACTTACCCCATCCCTTCATAAGCATATTATCAAATGGTCTTAAAAAAATACCTGGCTTTTTACTATAGAAGGATAAATATATTAAATATTGTACATTAAACCTGTGAGCAGTCTTCATCTGTTTGACTTGAAGTCCAACCATCACATGGTAAAGCTTTCAGTAGGGTTAGTTTCCTCAAGATTTTCCAACATGTTCTTATGTCAGGTGTAACTACGAATTATGGAGGTAATAGAGCTTCACTAGGGCTTGTAAAACAATGTGAGAGAAGGAAATGGTTGATTAGATGTAAATTCCTGGCTTATTCCTTATGTACATGCCACAAGTTCTTGGGCTTTGCTATCAGCAATTGTTGGAACTTTATTAAGTTTGTTCTTAACTCTTCTCGCTCTCAAGAAAAATTGTTCCTAAGCAGGACTTACATGGAATTTTTGTCTTTTAGGCAAAGCCTGTTTGGTTGCTTTGATAGAGGCATCAAGGCACACAGGTTCTGGCAATGACTTTTAATCAAAAAGTGATTCAGAGGTGGTTGCTTCTAGACATTTGTTCTGTCTGTCAAGATTCCTGAAAGTACCACGAAGAGTTAAAACTATATACTTTGTTAAAGTGACCAACAGAACTTCTAAAATTCTTTTTGTCAGAGCACTTGATCATACACCTGTGTGTTGCTTTTGCCTTCCTTAAACTGATGTGTTGTTTTTACTGTTCTTTTTGTTTTTCTCTGTCTTCTTTCTGAACCACCTTATTTATTTTATATTTGACTCTTTCTGTTTTAACACAAGGAAATGTTCTAGAGGAAAATGTTTTCTTCTGAGATGGATGCCAAATGTTTTACATAAACAAATTTGCAGTATGGGAGGCATTTCAAAAGACAGCTATTACTATTTAACCCTCAAACTAGATTATGAGATTATTAAGAATACCCAAGTTAAGGACATAAAAGATGCAAGAAATAGTTGTTCAAATGGCAAAATAAATCCTCTGGTAACCTACTCTAGTTCATAACATTGGGGACACACTGAAACACACGCTTCTCACGTTGAATCAGTGCTTAAAGTGTGATCATGTTGACTGATTCATTAGTTACCTTGCTTATATGTATGACTTGACAGTAGTTTCCTTATTGCAGCTTTGCTCTGCTTTTACAAAAGGGTGGAAAATACTTTTGAGCTTCTCATAGTTTTCTAAATGGTTTCCTTTTGTACTCCAATGGTGGAGTTGACACGCCTCCCTGAATCTTACGCAGTTGGCAGACAGTGTATGTATACTGTTCCTCTATAATGTGCAAGTTGAGTAGATCTCCTCTGATTTATGTTCTTCTGAATACAGCTATACTGAATTTGAATACTCTAAGTGTACTTTTTATAACAGAGACTTTTGAGTTTGACACCAATGACTCAGCAAAGCTGGTTCTAGAAAAATACCCTCATCTCCCCCCTTGTGTACCACTGTCTTACTCTTCTACTATGGAACTCTCCTTTTTTTAATAATTCTGGAATAGTAGAATAACTCATTCTGGAAGAAGATTTAGAAGGTCTTAACTTCCTGCCCAAAGTGAGGTTAGTGCTGAAATGAGAGCAGACTTCTCGAGGCTTTGTTGAATCTGATCTTCATAACCTTCAAGGACAGTGACACCACAACCTCCTTTATTCCAATGATTGACTCAAGATGAAATGTTACTCATGCTGGAACTTCCCATTTCAGTTTGACTACCATCTGTCACTTGTCCTTCTACATACTTCCATAAATAGCCTTGCTTTGTCTTCTCTGTAGCCTCCTCAGATATTGAAAAGCATTGCACTTTGTCATGACAGGCCTGTCTTAGGCATGAGTCACAGACAATATTATAGTTTTAATTTAGTTGCTTCATCAGGTCTTCATCACTGTCTTTTCTGACCCATTCTTTTAAAACTGTTTCCACTAATGTCACAGACTCAAACTGAACTCTTTGTTGTTTAATATTCAGGTGGGCTTTTTTCTACAGACGCTCCTGTTCTCACTATAGAAGTATGTAACTGTTCTCATAATTACGAGGTCTCGAGTAATTTCCACTAAGCTGATTGTGTGAATTGGAGAATTTTTTAACTTGTCCTGGTAATGCAGGAATTTCCATTCTAATTTAACTAAACCCTTTAGTTCCCAGTTGCTTTGCTAGCCATTTTCTTTCACTGTCTTTCAGTCACAGTATTCTATGTAAACTTAGTGTTGTACAGAAATAATTTGTCAGCTGGTAGAAGGCTTTGTCTTCTGTTTTTATTTCAGATTATTCTACAGTAGCTGGTAAGGAGCTTCTTAATGCTTTTATACATGAGCAAGGGTATGACTTGCTTTCCCAAAATGCAGCAGTCAAAATTATGCAGTTGTGGTATCTGTAACCTGTGAAATTATAGCACTAGAAAAATGCTATTTGGAAGGCATTTTGAAAGCTTTGGTCAGGGCCATAGCATATACTGTTCCTATTGTTCCTCTAGGTCATATTGTAACATTTGGCTATTCAATATACTCCCAAGATTTTTGTGTTAAGCTATCCAGGTCACTAATTTTCAAGACACACAAAAAAAGATCTACATACTACGGGTATTAAAACTTGACGTGTTGGGAACACATCATTGGTCACAAAACTAGATAATATCTACTAAAGTGACAAAGCTTCAAAGATCAAAAGCAGGAATATTCAAACTTCAGCTTTACCTTGAAGCTAAATGACTATCATTTTATGACAGCTGTGCAAAATATGAGTGCCAAGCTGTTTGTACATGATGCTATCTTATTACATTAATAGAAATTTTAGCTGATAATGAAAGCTGGTAGGAGGCTAAGAGTAAAGCTTTGTTATGACTTGCAGCCATTGACTATCTGTATCCAACAGATTTATTACCCCCTACGCACATCGTGCCTTTTACAATATCTTCTGCCATTTCTTCAACAAAGTACAAGAAGGAAGTTGATACTATAGATGGTATGGTAAAAAAAAATAATCTGGGTACTTACTTCATGCTTCTGGCTTATTACCAACTGCAGCCCAATTTCACAGTAAAAGTAGAGATGAGCTCTGACATCCCCCTGAAACCTTCAATGAGAAACATTGGTTACTGTGTCCAGTTCTGGGCTCCTCACCACAAGAAGGACATGGAGGTCCTGGAGCAAGTCCAGAGAAGGGCAACCAGGCTGGTGAAGGGGCTGGAGGGCAAATCCTGTGAGGAGCGGCTGAGGGAGCTGGGGCTGTTTAGCCTAGAGAAGAGGAGGCTGAGGGGAGACCTTATCACTGCCTACAACTACCTGAAGGGAGGTTATAGAGAGGTAGGTGATGGTCTCTTCAGTCAGGTGACAGGTGATAGGACAAGGGGGAATGGCATGAAGCTGGGCCAGGGCAGGTTTAGATTGGATGTTAGGAAAATTTTTTACTGAAAGAGTTGTCAGAGCCTGGAACAGGCTGCCCAGGGAGGGGCTGAGTCACCTTCCCTGGATGTGTTCAGAAAAACGGTAGATGAGGTACTTGGGGATATGGTTTAGTTTAGGATGAGAATGGTTGGACCTGATGATCTTAAAGGTCTTTTCCAACCTTATTATTCTGTGATTTTGTGATTCTGGAGTGGGTGGGGGGGGGTTGGCTGTGAAAGGAAACTGTTGGCCAACTCAAACTTTAATTTTCCTATTAAGGCAGGAGACTGAGATTCAGATATATGTGCTTCCTTATCTGAGGTATCTGATAACTTTAATGATGGTCTGCTTAGGCCAAGTAATCATGGCAGTGAAAATTCAGTGAAGCCTTTAAGTGTGTTATTAACTTAACCTGTCATGTCACACACACAAAAATCTGGGTCATGTGGTGGTGGTAGGATTTCCTCCAGAATGGCAGGAGCCTCAAATTGAAACCTGAGACTGCAGGTGAGACTTTTTTCCCCACAAATGGAAGCATCACTGTTTAACTTTTCTGTCTAAAGTGGGCCTCTTGCCTTAAATTTCTAAACTTTGGAATTGCTTGGATTAGGAGCAACACTTTTTGTAGAGTTTTTAGCATGTGGAGAGGATCAGGTGGGGAACAACGGCACTAACATATGGATATGGAAGTAAAGCAAAATACATGCATGGACCAGCTAAGAGAAATGCAAAGCATTAATTTTAAATAGAACTTTATAACTACTGAAAAGATAAATGGTTTCCTGTAACAGTCCTGAAGAACCACAAAATTGATAGAAACCCTCTTATTTCTGCTGTTGATATTTGCTATCTGCAGTTGGCAATAAATTTCCATATGGTATTGTGCTGGCAAGTGAAATCGAACCCTTTTTGTCAGAGAACTGATTCTTCCTATGCTTTGAATATGAAGTGATATGCTATGCTGATATTGGAAAGTAATTTTCAATTTTGCAGGCACTTTCTTTTCCCTTATACACTTTCTTTCCCCTCACCTGGTACTTCTTTCTTACTGTCTGTTTTCCACAAAGCTACAGATGTGAACTATTTCTTTTTTACCTTTAGACCCTTCAGACTGTCCTTTTCCAGTTTACTTCCAAGTGAGAGCCAACCAATAAGACTAATTAGAGTCAAATTCACAAGTGTCAAATGCAGTTAAACTGGGAATCAAACAACTTTTTTTATCCCTTCATTGGTAGCTGATTATTTCTGTCTGTATTGCAATTACCACAGAAACTTATTTTCTCACTCTGTCTTCCTCTGTGCTCCCACTTGTTTATAGCCATTGCTTTTTTCCTCTGGAAATGTTTACTGCTTATGTGTTTTCTTCAGTGGCTTGAGGAGATGTAATCCTAATGCTGTAGTGAGGATCTGGCCAGCTGGAGAAAAACATGGAGAAATAAAATGAATAATGGCTTTATAACACTTTTAATACATAACAATGGGGAAAGGTAACTGCAAATGCTGTTCTTGAAATTGTATTTTTAAGTTACCCTGTTTGAACTTTTAAAGGAAAAATTAATGCATTTGGACCTACTGATGCACCTTACGCATTATGAGTGTTATTGGAAAGACAAGGCTGTTATTTCCAAGTTACAGCCAACATACTTAGTTCTACCTTGGGTGGGTTGTTCAGGAAGGGCAGAATGGGGAAGGAAGACAGGTCTCCTCCAAGATTAAATGGAAATCTTCTGTGAAAGCAAAGGAGATGCAAGTTTACAGCATCTTTCTGACAATAAAAGTTGCAGGAAGGGGTTAGTATAAAAAAGCTACTGCAGTCTGTTTTAAAACTGATGAATAGAAGGTGTTGGGAGCAAAGCAACAGAACGACCGAAGAAAGTATTCTTCTTTCCTCTGTAATTTAACATAATTGGAGAATACACTTCTATGTATTTTGATGTTTTTTTCTGCTGAGGTCCTTTATATTCTGTCCAGCCCTGGTGTAATATGAATTAAGTTCAACTATATTAATAACTTGGCCCTAATCCTGTCCAGTCCACCTTAAGCATGTTATTAATATATGTTTATTCAGTAGAACTTCCTCAGCATTACAAGATGTCTGGGGAATTTTGTCTGAAAAAGGATGGTAGAAAATGGCACTGTATGTGGAATTGGGATGTATAGTTATGTGTTGTAGTAATTAAAATGTAAATGTATAGAGTTACTCATGTATGACCATATTTATCTGATTGCATGCTGTTTATTTATCTTAGTTTATAAATATACGGGAGTCCTATGACTGAAAACTCTAATTATTCTGAAGATAATTTTTCAGACTGAAGCAGCTGCTAACTCAGCTCTTCTCAAGAATCTTCAGCATAATGCACAACCTAAAAAACAGTGTCTGGCAAAATACAAAATTCCCATTCTTCACACAAATCCTCTGTGCCTATGGGACATCTTCCTCTCAAGAGACGAGTAAGAACATATAGCTTTCTGGTGTGACTGGCAGGACAACAAACCTTGGCAGACTGTACTGGGGCTTATATTGCTTGAACTTTACTCAGAGTGAAGTTTTCAATATTATAGGGCAATTCTGTAATTTGTCAGAGATGATGTGTTTGCATTTAGTTACTGGCTGAAATATCAGTGTTTGTTGGCTAGTTGATGCAATTGTTACACCGAATTAAGTAATGCTTCCTTGTGCTTTAGAAACCTCCAAAAAAAGCCTGTAGTCCTGTCTTTGCCATGACTTGTTGATTGACCATGTGCAAATCAATTCTGATATGTCTAATTCCATATTTATAAAGATGTAGAGAATTCTGCTTACTGTTCTGAATTAAAAAAAAGGCTGTAATGATGTATTGTGTGTAAAACTTGGTTTGCTGGGGTGATTTTTTTGGGTGTGGTGTCTTATGATTTGTAGTTGTGTTTCTGTAGGGATTTTGTTTGTTTTCATATTTTTAATAACATCACATTAAATATCACTCACTACTATGCACTGATGAATGATTGATCTCATTGATGGAGCAGGTCAGTTTTCTGCAACTTCCCATACAGCAGCAGTGCTGTCAAAGAAACAGTCTTGGAGCATGGATAATATAATATCTGATTTCAAAGGCTTAGGTACTTGGATGAAAACAAGGTCTGTGCAGGATTAACATTATAGTTTCAATGTCATTTAAAAGTAAACTAATTACCATGTTCATATCAGTTCAGGAGCAATTGAGGCAAATACAAAGTGGTTTCATTTTTTTTTGTTGATACAAATGGCACCTCTGTAGTAGTCCTGGGCTTGAAATAAGATCATATTTGGTAACTTGCATAAAGTGTTGATTAGTTCAAATATTGTAAAAGAGTAGCTGTTTCTGTGTTGACTGATTAAAGGCTAAAGTCATGACTGCTAATGAGAAGTGATAGAAAATTGAGGAAAAGAATTGCTGCTGCACTGGCAGCTAGTTAAGTTACAGGCAAGTGAAAATAATTTCCACCTACCTAGTATATGTGAGTAGGTCTGTCTACTATGATTGTGTGCCACCTTGCAAGCCTTTAAACCAGTACTTAGAATGCTGACTACTGTCTAAATTGCAAAAGGATTGGATCTGCAGTGTGGATGTTTTATATTCACAATAGTCACACACAGTAATGAGACTGGTCTCTGAAATGAGACTGTATTCTGTTGGAAAAGAGGTGTAGAATTTTTGAGGGTGCAATGTTCTTTAGACTGGAAAAATGTTACGGTTTAAATACAAAGAGTAATTATAAATCTCCTTGATGGGTTCACATTAAGTCAAGCCGCAATTTATTTTAACTGCAAAGCGTATGTACTCTGCTGATTTTTGCTTTTTCTCCTGGGTGGGTAGGAGGTTAAACTTGAAAGATGGCTTTTGTTTCCTTGCTTAATTGCCTAAAAAGAAAAGTAGGTGGAATAGGATCCCATTTCTTGTAGGTGAACGCTGAAGTAAGATTCTCTCACCTAGTGATTTCAACATATGCACTCCCTAATTCTTCTGTTCATTCCCTCCCAGAGGAGCTGGCAATCCTTCTGTGGCACTTAACTCTTCTACTTCATTATATCTTGTATAAAGAATTGTTTTTTTTCCTTTTCAATATAAGTGACTTGATATACAACATTATCTTCTGCCTTAAGCATTTATTTTTCTTCCCCTTTCCAATACTTTTTCATTTCCTCTGCCCTCATTTTGGATCTCTGATATTATTTGATAATTGTTTTGGTTTTTAATCCTGTTTTCAGATGTACTCTTAGGCATATATGTAATTAAGTTAATACACAAGTAAAGCTGATATCAATGAGTTCTGTTCCATTAATACTTTTTCAGCTCTTTGACTGTTCCAATACCTATGTCTTAAGAAACAGAATATCTAACCTTGATGTATGTGGACACTACCAGTATTCTACCTCTCAAATGCCTCTCGCTTCTGACTACATTTAGTAGGATGTGGTCTTATTTGCAAAGTGTAGATAGCTATCTGTTTGTCATAGTAAATCTTGTTTTCTTTGCTACTGCCCTAATTTAATGCTTTTATCTCTAGTGCCTCACTGATAATTCTAGAGAAAGGAAATTGTGGAAAAACTAGTAAAACAAAAATTGTGTTTTTCATTGACTACTCTTTAAGCTTTCTGAATCTGGAGAATCATTCAGGATACAGAAGAGGGCAGTCATGGGACAGTGAGAAAAGAAGAAATATTAATTATAAGAAAATTCTGAAAACCTTTGTGACATTCTTTCTTCTGTTGTTTCTCTTGTTACCAGCTTCTTGGCGGAGGGTTCTTTAATTTGATGCTAAGGAAATGGGACTCATGTCCCATTACTATGCATGTCACCAGGGCTGCCAGGTGATCTCAAGCAAGTGATGTCTTTCATAAGTTTTTGTTTAGTAGCAATGCCTGAGACAGTCTAGCTCAGTTTTATGTTTTAACAGTGATCTGGTACTGTGCATCTTCTGAACAGTTACAGAGGTGCTATCTGAAACTTGTCCTTGGCTTGCTGTTGTAGTTGCAGCTGTGTTAGGAGGAGGATTGCAGTCCAATTCTCCAGCTTGATTCAATCAGAATATTCCTGTGGACAATGGCCACTTGCTGCAAAACCCACAGTTACACTGCACTAATTTCAGGTTACTCCAGGTAGTTCAGGGAACAATTTAAAATATATTTTCTTTTTCTAACTTAATTTGCTATTCTCAAGAGTCTGAGTCTTGCTTTGTTTTATTCTTACTGCTCTTCTATGCAAACAGGTCATATTGTGTGACTACACACTTGGCTAAGCATAGAAGTATCCAAATGTATAGGAGTGAGAGGTATTGCTGTATAAAGCAATTTGTCATATATAGGAAAGATGGGTTTCCTACTAAAGTAACCATTTTCCCCCCTTCTATTTAATTATCTGTTTTTTCCTGAAAGAACCGGTTTTTCTGGATCTCGCCTGCAATAGTGATGCTTGTGTGTGGATGAAACTTTGAAATGAAAAGGGAAGCTGTCTTGTTGCTCAGGATGAGTGTTAAAAGCAATCAAAGTAACCTTACTCAACAGAACTAGAGCAGGATTGTCAGATTACAATATCCTTTTTGGGATTTGGGCTGCGTTTGTGTAAGTGTTTTCTGGGTTTTGAGATAGCATATATGTGTTTGAGGAGGAGTAAGAAACAACACAGAATTCCACAGAAAAAGGAATAGAGGAGGTGCAAAGTGATCTGTAAAGCCCTGTAAAATGTGTCTTTTTCTTTAAATGAACATGATCACCATTAAAAAACAGATAATCAGATCCATTTCTTTGTGTAGGTATAACACCTATATGGCCTTCAGCTCACCACTGTGCTAAAGATGGATAATGATAGCTTTTCTATAGTTTTCTGTGCTGTTGCTTTTAATTCCATGTTTAAACTTCCATATTAAAACTATTTACCTGTCCTGTGTATGTCTTGAGTTTGTTTTCGCTGCTACTGACTGAAAGATTTTATAAGATATGTTATGGTGACCTTATGCCATCCTTAGAAAACAAAACCCAAAAAAACCCAACCAACCAACACCCCCCAATCTCAGGAAATCTTGTACTAATTAGTCTGTTATGTAACTGTACAAAGTATTATGTGGCTAGATAAAAGAAGATATAAAAAGTTAGAAAGCCATTTTAATGCACAATCTCAGACAATAAGGTGTAACTTACCACTGATGAGTGTTGCCTATGATGTCTACGCTTTCTGTCCATCTAAATAGCCCTTAAAATTAAATAATGGAGCCATGATATGATTCCAACTTTGGATAAGGATTACAGGACAAACTGTTTATTTTTGTACCCTGGATAACAATGTTATTGGAGAACAAGAAAAAAAGCTGATAGAATAACAGCCCTGTACAGATTCTTCACCCTTCCATGTGTTCATTATATATTCAAGATTGCTCTACCTGTCCAGAGATAAAAATACCCAAGTACTGCAGCAAGATGATGTAGTGCAGGTGGTGTTCATCCAGGCACGAAAAAAAATCTCCCTTACTCTGGTCTTTTCTGGAACGTGGAGAAATTGCAAAGAAAGATTTTGCTTTGCTTGTGCTACATAAGTATTAACGGTAGTCCATTATGGAACACTGAAATAAAGGAGAAAAAAAAGGCAGTGGGTAAAATTGGATACCATGGCTCATTGTACTAGAGCAGCCAAGACTCTTGTTGTCTGACCTTCTCAGAGCAAGATTTATTTTTGCTTTTTTATAAGACAACTTCTGGATCCTTTGACCTTTCAAAGGAGAACTCCTTTTTAAGTAAAAGTATCCTTTACAACACCCTTACTGAAATGGTGCTGCATATTTGTAAAACAAATTCTTATGTTAAGCTGTTAGAGAAATAGTTTTCCATGCACATGGGAAAACTTTCATCTTGCTCACGTTTGCAGTCACTGAAATTTTTAAGGCTTTTCAGCAAAACTAACAATAGTACAAACAAATAATAAACCAAGAAACAGTCTAGCTATTAAAATGGACTTGAAAAGGTTTTAATCAGCTGGTTAGAAGTATTTTGACTTCCTCTTAAAAGAAAAATATTGAATCCATTATTTAGATCTCATTCTACCCTTTAGCTCACTCAAGGAGATAAAGTTACTTTATTTCAATATGTATTATTTTAAGCTAATAACAGTGGGTCTTTAGCCTTATTTCCTTGAAAGGCTTTAACTTAAAATATGTGGGTCCTGACTTCCATTTTTTGGATGTAATTATCCAACATTCAAGCTCTTGTTTGGAAACCACTTTGAACTCTTTGAGCTGAAGGAGAAGGCATGATCCATAATGTCTGACATCTCTAAGCAAAGTTGTTTGACATGGCTTACATGGTTTGGAGACAGTGTTATTGATACAGAAATAAATCATTGGACATTTTTCTTGAGCTAGTTAAAGTATATTGGAATGTTTTAACTATATATGCTTTTCTACAAAAACTATATGTGCACCCATCTGTATGCTTTCTGAGGCAAGGTCTCAAGACTGACTTGCCAGACCAGCATTGCTGAAAGTCTGTAGATAAGTGTGTCAGCACCACATCTTGCTGGCACCAACTTCCTCCCTAACCAGAATGATGACCTGACCAATTTGTGGATGAGCATGTCTGGGTTTCGTGGTGGCCTTGCTCTTGGTCTACGTTACCTCTAGCGTTCCCTCTCAGCGCATGTGATTCTTCACTCTCAGCTGAGCTTCTGTGGCTCATGCATAAAACATTCTCTGGCAATTAAAATCAAAACCAGACTAAACCATAAAGTCTTTAAAAAACCAACAACCAAAAGCCAAGCCCAAAACAACCCTGTGGCAACTTACTTCCCCAGGGCATGCTATGGAAGAGATCTTGGCTTTACTTAGTTCTTTTTGTTGGTTTGGGTCATGTGTGTTTGCCCCCCCTCCAAGTTTAAGCCATTTGGCGTAGTAGCAATTAGGTACTTAATCCATGTACATCAAACACCATGTAGAAATGGTATTCTGGTAGCTCTTAGCTACTGTCTGGGGAGCTGGGTAGCAACTGCTCCTATGGCACTGTTCAGGAGTAAATAGTATATCCCTCCACCCCCTGCCCCCCAAAATGTAAAAAGTACTAAAGTGAGGGAAACAAGAGGGCTCCCTCAGTCTACCCCTCACTAGTAAGTTTTTGGGGGGCTGCAGGTACATGAACTTCTCATTTTGCTTGGTACAGCCTTAAGAAATTCAGGCTAAACTGAAAATTGTAAGGAAAGCTTGACTTGTAGAATTATCTTCCCACTAAGATTTGGTGTGTGGCTGATCTCAGAGAGAAAGTACTGGACAATGAAACAGTTTTAAGATAAGGAGTTTTCAGGCTGTGAGGCTGGCACTGTAGCCAAGAGGCAGATGTGTCATGGATGGCTGCATTTGTGTTTCAGTGTTTCCTGAGTTCGCTTTCAAGGTGTGTTTCTGCCCCAATGCCATTGAATTAGAATGTACAGAAATTGCTCAGAGGGAAGTGATTTTTTTTTTTTAGTAAAGTTTTAATCAAAGGCTCATTATTAATGACTTCTTGCATATTCTTGATGTATGCTGCCCATTGTGTGTCAGAAACATTGTCTATGTGTTTCTGAGGATCAGCGTTGTTTGGGTAGTCATTTCTTACTGCCTCAGCTTTCCTGTTCAGAAGCTGGGACGGTTAGACCCAGGCTGTGGTGTTCTCACATTTCTGTACAGGTTTGGAGTCAAACCTTGTGGGGGGAAAGACTGGCTCATGCAATTGCCAAACTAGTTGAAAGCTATGTATGGGGTTATTTTGACTCATTTCAGATAAGTTGAAATCTTTTGACACTTTGTGCTCTCGATTGACAGCCCTTATCTCTTGAAGTTGTAGGTAACTTTGATCCTTGTTAATTTTGGTCTGAATCTGAAAAATTGTAGCATGGAGTCACTTCTGTGTGCAGTTTTATTCTTTTTTTTTTTTACCTTACTCTCACTTTCACATGACATTACATCTTTAAGAAGAACCTGTGTGTGTTACAATCCTCAGCTGGGCTGTTCATGCCTATCTTAGCAGGCCTCTTCTAAGGTTTGTTCTCAGAACCACAATATTCTGGAGAGAAATGACCACAGGAGGAGTAGGTAAAAATAAATAAAATCATATTATTTAAAGCCGTCACACATTTTGTTCTGGGTAGGGAAAAATAGGTAGCTAAGTTTTGGATAAACTGGATTAATACAAAATACTGTAATGTACATTGTAATTTAGGGATCTTTTGCTGCTGAAAATTTTAAATCCCACTATTCTGTGGCTATCCCATGTACTCAATGATAGTTGGCAATATCTGCTATGTACAGGTATCTATATAAAAAGTATTATATTTTGTGTGACATGCCTTCTTGAGCACTGTTTTTCTTTCTAATTGTTAGCTTTTGTTTAAAAACTTGAGACTTTATTTTTTAGAACTTTGTGTGGAGTATTTTCTGTTAAGAGTAGCTGTTTTTCTCTTTGCCTAGGTGTGGCTCTGTCATCTCCCTCCTTTTTTTTTTTTTTTTTTTCTCTCTCTCCAAAGGAAAATATATTCCCCTCATAAGCTGTTGGCTTCTAGTTAATCAGCTGATATGAGAAGATAAACTGTGGAAGTACCAGAAAGTACTGGCACACCAGGAACCTTAGGCTTAGTGCAGCTAGCATCCTCAGCAACGAATCACTGGTGTACAGTACTCAATCCAGCCCACACTTGGTCTATGAGCAGATTCTTACCTGGCCAAGTATTCATACCTGGAACTGAAGTAATGAAAAGAAAGGGAAAAAACCCCAAACCAAAACACACCATCAGTGCCTGCCCTGTGCCCCCCCCCCCATTAAACATAAACTCAACCAAACTTGAGCCCTGCTTCTTTCTGAATGAGCTGCTTGAAAAGTTACAGTATTCAGATTCTCTGGGTTTATCTGCTTCTATACTGAATCTTTCTCAGCTGGGTGGCGTAATAAGTAAAAGAATAGGTATGAGTGTGGAAATCAAAACACTTGTGAACATGCAAAATACAGTTTGGTACAAATGGATAAGTATTTAATTTTCTAACCTTTTATTAACCTATTTAGATTACTCAAGGTAACTTGCCCTCTGCCTTCTACCAAAAGGATGCAAACTTTCCAGCAAATGATTCAATCTTTTAGGGGGTTCCTCTTAACCACTGCCATGCTGCAAGCCAGGCTTTTTAGCTAATCTATCTTGTCTCAATTTTTAAAAATAAACCCTTCTGCATTTCTGTAGCTCTCTGAGCATCTTCCATCTGTAACCTGTGGTTTGTTGTGGTTCCCACCCATCCCCCTCCCATTTTTTTCAGTCCTGCCTAGTCACAGTGGAATGTGATGATTCCTTGAGTACAAGTGAAAAATATCCACAGACAGTTTCAGTCTGCTATGACTCCACTAGGCAAACTGCCAGCACTTCTCAAATGTAAGGTATAGAGCCAGTGCTGATGTCCATGCAGCTGTATGACAGGCAGCCATAAGAGTGGCTGTGAGGACAGCACGGTCTGTGGTCTGTTTCCATTCCTGTGAGTGTGCTGGGAAGCAGCCTGCTCGCAGCCCACCAGTCTGAGAACTCTGGGCAGCCCATTAAGGTACTGAATTGTACTGTGTGTGGTGCTGCCAGGCAGGTGACATCCTCTGTGGTCCCAAAGGCGTTTCCCAGCTGTGTTTTCAGGTTGCCTGTCTAGAGATCTGGTCTGAGGGCTTGTCCCCTCTAAGGGGATTTGCTCCATGGGTATCTGGCATCATGACCTCTGTAAGACAAGATGGGTGCTTGTCGTTGTCCTGATGCTTCCCTGAAAAATTGCTGTGCCTCTGTGTGTGAGTGTATATACTTATATTTACTTTTTCCTCTAAGACCAATCCACTTTAACCCCTGAAGATTCTTACAGCTTTGCAGGGTACAGACAAAACGTGATCAACAGTTTGAGCCTCTTAAACTATTTGTCCCTTTTCTTCTGTTTTAGTATTGTTGCCAATGCGTTGATACTTGAAGGTAACGGGTGATTCTATCAAATCCTGTTTCACACAATACATTTGGTACTTCATCAGTGCAGGAAAAAACTTCAAATCCTGTGAAACTCTTACCTTTTTAGGATTTATTGCCATTAGGAATAATTAAAACATCTTAAGAATGTTCAGTTAAACTTTGACTTGAAGCAGTTGCTTGTATGTATCTCTTCTCAGAAGTGCTCAGCCTAATGTGTAGATTCTCCTTTAAAGCCCAGTTCCATCTCATTTGGTGTCTTATGGGTACTTTATTTCACCAAGTCAGGAGAAGCATTTTAATCTTGGACACTTTGCCACAAGGCAAGGTGTCTCAAGAAAATGTTACCTGTTACACTGTAATAGCAGGCAAAAAAAAAAAATCATGCTGGATCCATAAGCTTTTATTAGCTTGACCTATTTAGTAGCTTTTCTTCCTTTTGTGACAATTTCTGTAATAGAGATTAGGAGAAGCGTCAGTTTATCACCGTGAAAATGATAAAGCAATTACACAGCCCTTCAAGGCATTGTATTTTGAAGTTTTATGTTTAATGCAAGACTTTCTTCTAAGCTTAAAAAAGGGGAAGGAATTTCAGAAGTATTTGGATAATAATAGTCTGGGGTTTTTCTGTGGAACTTTTTTCTTGCATTTACTGTTTTTTGTCACAGGATGGCAGCATGAGTAAGACCCTAAGAAGGTGTAGTGGCGAGTCCTTTTTGACGTTTTAAGGATCATACAGGGTCAGCTTTGTTGCCCTTCAGAGGAGGGGGCCAGATACACTTTGGCTTCCTGAAGACTGTGACCATCTGTGTGTGCAATGTTTGTGCACTGTTATGTATCTGGATAGTAAATTATGAAGGGATGGTGGTTAAACTTCTTATCTGAAAGATGAAGTTCCCATTTAGATCAGGCTTTTAAAAATGTATTATTTTTTACCTATTTCCCTTTTATTTTGCAGATTAGAATCCTGAGTTCATTTTGAACATGCTTGTATACGCTTTAGAAATTTTTTTTTTTGTTACCACATGACAAACTTCTGCATCCCTAAACTCCAGGGAAGCTTAGTTGTTCTTAGAACTTTGTTATCCAAACCCATTTGTTGAATGAGTTATTTGATATAGGTTTAACCAGGTCCTGGGAAAGAGCTCTATCTACTGTTAGACATCCCAATGTCAGGTGCAGCGATTGTATCTCAAAAATATACCACACTTCTGAAAATATGTGTGAGCCTGTAAATATTCCTAGCTGAAAAGCACCTATTTTTCAGATTAAGTGGGTCTTGAACGTGTACGTTAATGTTCTGATTTATACAAAATTTTCTTGCCACCCACTGCCTTAATCCTCAAAACTGTTGGCTTAGATAGATAGGATATGAATGGAGGGAAGCTGCTGCCTTCTCTTCATGCTGTAATATTTCTAGCTTTTACTTCTTTTACTTAAATCTGAACTCTCCAAGCTTAACAGTCTTATTTTTATCTGAATTGTGTTCTGTGCTGATTTTGTCCTGCTTAACCATTATATTTGAGATGTATAACTGAAGACTCACTCTCAGTACTACTTCCAGCTCTCAGAGATAGGAAGAAAAATCTCTGCACTCTGTGGACTGAATTCTTTTCCCTGTTTTCATAGATGAACTGAATACAAAAGGTCCCAGGTAGCATCTTTTCATGGCAAAAGTGCTATTCCTTATAGTGGTTTATGGCTTGGGTACAGAGAGTGGTCTGGGTTCACCTGTGCCTTCAGGAAGCAATTCTGATCTGAAATAAAAACAGCATTTCTCATCATAGCTATTTTGGAGGTTGTATAACTGTGGCAGGTACTGATTAAACAAGTGAACATTTTCAATATTATGTCCCAACAGGAAAAACAGACTCCTTTTCTCTTCTTGCTTCCTGTGATGTTTTTAAATCAGATGAATGAAGAAAATCTTCCTCTCTTCTTCTGAGAAGCTTGGAGGCATCTTTTAAAAAACAATGTAAAGTTTTTTTTTTTTCTTCCTTTCTGCTTCAGGATGGGGGCAAAACCTTTGTTAGATTTTTAGGATGGGGTTACTGTAAGCAAAACAAATCAATTATGCAGATTTTTGGTATACAGTATGGAGAATCTACTCTGTTCATGCAATTCCTAGTACTTATTCATTCAAATTAACTGTTTTCCTAAATAGCTATTTAGTAGTAAAAGCGGAATGCCAAAGATGGACATTTTCCTTTTACATAGGAGCCAGAGCTGTTACAGGGCATTGTCAATAGAAGGGGAATTGGCAGGGTACTTCCTGTGTGTTTTGTGATACAAGTACTCACGTATCACTTAGTGTGATTTGGACTATGGAACCTCTCTCTCCTAGCAGTCTTTCGTATCAGATCTTCATTTGCCCCTGCAGATAACTTTTGCCCTAAACCACTTAGAGTTGTCATATCCTCTTGTGTAAAGCTGCATCAACCACAAAGCTAATGATGTCTTTGATCAATTCTGTTGTGTTTATTAGTCATTTTCCTTTTGGGAGTTGCTGGGCTCTTTTGAAAGCATCAAAGAATTCTACAGTAATCTCTAATCCTGCATCAAACCAAGATGCCCCTTCATCTGAGGGGGGCTCTGCATTATCCTTCCAGATGCTGTCAGTGTTGGTTCCGAGTACTGGAGAGTTCATCAACCATCAGTATAGTGCTTTTCTGGTGGTGCTTGGGATCTAAGTAAACTTGCTCTGCCGTGTTCCCAGCTGCCAGCAATTTTTAGAGGCTTTAACTGTATCGCTCACTATGCAGATTTACATTTACAAACTCTATTACTTTATCCATTTTATTCTGTGAGTGGTTTGTGTCCTTCCTATTCATTTTCTGTGTATCAAGTGTTATTTCAGCTCTAATTTGTTTGACATTCTTGCTAGTAGTATATTTGTATTCACAGGAAAACATGTGAACAATTTCATCTATTGATGCTGTACAATGTGCCTATTAGATATACAAGTAGCAGTTGAATATATCCCCTAACCATTGTTAGGCCTCTTCAAATGATAATGTGCCCATGTTCCTCTGAGGCTGATGCAGCATAAGAATGAGTCTGCAATCTTCAAGGACCTGTATGTTGTGCTAGCAGTGACCAGAAATTGAAAGTAATTACTTCCATTACTTCTGCAGTGAACAGCAGAGACTGTGTGGTTTCATTATGTTCGTTAGCTTTGCTTGTAGATCACAGCCATTAGCAAATCATACCATCGCAGCTCAACAGGCTCTGTTGGGGAACTCATCCCTTTTCCCATGATGGTATCATGAGCAGAAATGGAGTGAAAAAGTATTTGGCCATCCTCCAGACTTTTCTACGTGAAATAGTGTGGAATCAACCAGAGAGTGAGTTTTAAAATCTCTAGTTATTCTATACCAGCCCCTTCACTTAAATGGCTTTGTACAGTGCAACTTATTATGCAATGATAAAAATACATACACAAATCTTCTTATTGGCTGCTCTTTTCACAGAGCTATTTCTGCATATTTGGAAGAAGTATGAGCATAAGGAGATTTGCTTTCAATATCCCAGGAAAGAGAAATTTTGCTTATTTTGTCCTTTTGGTAAAGGTTCTAACAGTACTAAGTGGTATTACATAAAGGGATCCCATTGTCAAATAACTAGAAAGCTGTAAAGTCCATCTTCTAAGATCCCTTTGAAGGCAAGAATGGAGATTTACAACTCGTTAACTGAGTATGTGGGAGTCCTCAGCAGGATCCCAGTGTGCTGCTACCAGAAATATTGCTAAAAAATTGTAATGAAACAAGAAGGAAAATAAGTACCTGCTAGTACTGTATATTCTAGTGAACCAGCTGCTTGATTGAAATAGTTCAGATACATCACCGTGCCAAAACAGAATAAGATCAACTTAAGTGGAATGTTAACTTGGCATCTTTTTTTGGCTTGTGCAGCTTCTCACTCTTCAGTGAGAACAGGCAAAATTCATGATGCAGGCTTCCTGAAATGCTTGCCTTGATGTGGTTCTGGATTAATGAAGTCAACTCAGTTCTTGCACAAACAGTTGAAGGCACTTTAAATTTACAAGGTAAAAACCCCTAGTATGTTAATTAGAGAAGATAAAACTTATGGGTGCTTGAATATTGAATTTTGTTGTACTATTTTGGCTAAAAAATAATTCAAATTGGTATTGCAAATGACCCGAATATTGCATTTTTCACATCAGCTGATAACTGGAAAACTCAGTGCTTGAGTTGGTTAGTTCTTTTTCCTTCAAGTGGCATGTTGGACTGTGAGGGAGAGCAGTAGATCTGACAGCATTTGTCTTTTCAACAAAATGTAACTGAACATTGTCTTCAACAGGCTGCTCCTGGCAGGTTCTGTCTCCAAGTACTTTACTTGTGAATATGTAATTTTAAACATTGCATATGATTCCAAAGAAAATGATTGACTTTGAACTTGGAGTACAGCATTTTCATTTCAGTTAATGGAGATTAATTCTGTAATATCTGCTCTGTAGTCGGTGGTGTCTGAGACACATACTGTTGCTAGTTGTCACAAAGAACAAGACTTTATTCCAGGTTCACAGTTAATATTCAAACTTTGGGTAACTACCAGGTTTGTGTTTGCTTTGGCCTACAACTCTTTGCATCTTTTGACACGTTGAGGTTTTGTTTTTCTGATGTCCTGGATACCCAGATAACGTGTTATCTTTTTAGAAGTAGGTCCTTCATTAAGAAATCTTAAAAGACTTCAAATAATTTTAATAACCCTTTGCCCAGTCAATAGTGTTCATGTGAGGAATTCAGCATTGTGTGATGGTGGGAACTGCATGGGAAAAGGTGGAGAAGAAAAGAATGGGTTTTTAAAAAGTCTACTACTGGGAGATGGAAACCACCATAGTATCTCCTCTGCTTTCGGACTCATCGTTGTAAACCAAAGGCTTACTTGCAAATTCTTGATTACATTTAGGCCTGTTATTTTGGCATTCTGACCAGGGACAGTTATTAGATAAGGAGACATCTAGGGTTCCAGCAGAAAATCAGAGGCAGACATTTTATTGTCGAGTTAACTTGTGGAAAGGGTGAGGAAGGCTTTCCTTACATACAGGGATAAACGGTGGATTCTTACTAGTTTACAGTCCAACAAAGGTGAATTAACTGTTGTTTATTTAACAACTGGTATTTCATAGCTGAACCTGAAAAGGAAGCCAACAAAGAACACAGAGTTGCAAGTGGCAATGGAGTTATGCAGGGTGTTATTAAAAAACAAACGTGGAAAAGGGGGCTCAGAAGGAAGACATGAGAAAATAAAATGCAGAGAGGACAAGTACATGGACTAAAAACCTTGGCAGCGATTATTGGATAGCAGAAGCGTGTATAAGAACAGATCTTATGGGAGGTCAGTTCTCTGATCCCCTGACCTTTAAGCCCTGAAAGTATCCACTGCTGTCCTTTTCCACAAAAAAAATTCTGTATGAAAGAATTGAGTGTAAGCCTCTTTCTGCAGTTTCCTGACCCAAGAAACCATTGCTATTAGCTGAGCATTTACCAGGGTGCATATATGACAAAGTAGAAAGTGGGCATTACACCTTGCTCCCAGCTGAGGCTGTGACCCACCTGGTGAATGTTCTTAAAGTGTTCTTATTGCCATTTCCCCAAATAGCTTTACAAGTCCTAAAGCTGAAATGAGTAAAATACAGTTTTTTTCCCCTTTTTTTTTTGGTTTTTTTAGTTTTCAGGTTATAAATTATCTCACTGGAGGGCAAAGTAAAATGAAGCTCCATACCTAGTGGAATTTCTGTTCAAGTTAACCTTAAAAAGGAAACAAAACACCTTAGCAGTGCTATAGTGCCTTTTCAGGGGCTGGTAGCTGCTACCAATTAGATTCCTTTTTGATATGTAAGTATCTGTGTTCCGGGGTTGTGCTGGTTTCTGCACAGCAGTTAAAGATGTCCTGAACATTCTTCCTGAAATATATGAAACATTTATTTTGTTTTAGAACATACTTGCATCTGGTTAAACTGGCAAATAGGGACCATTGGTTCAAAGAGCTATTAATGAAAACAGTGTGAGAAATATATGCAAATTTCTAATGTATCGTTCTCAGCCTGGAGAAGAGGAGGCCGAGGCGAGGCCTTATTGCTCTCTGCAGCTACCTGAAAGGCGGTTGTAGTAAGATGGGTGATGGCCTCTTCTCACTAATAACAAGAGGGAATGTGTTCAAGTTGGGCCAGGGGAGATTCAGATTGGATATTAAGAAAAATTTCTTCACTGGAAGAGTAGTGAAGTATTGGAATGGGCTGCCTAGGGAGGTGGTGGAATTGCTGTCTCTGGGGCAATTCAAAAAACAGGTAGATGTGGCACTTTGGAAGATGGTTTAGAGGTTATGGTGGTGTAGAGCTGATGATTGAACTTGATGATGTTGAAGAACTTTTTTTCTGTAATTTTATGAAAGAGATAAATGAATTTAGTTAAACTTAAAAATACAGAATTAAAATATTCTTCATTTACACTTGAAGAATATTTCAAATGGAGAAAGTTCTAGTTCTCTAGATACTAGAGTAGCTGAATGCAAATCAATGTTTAAATGTAGGGGAGTTTAAAATCTGCAGAATGTTAATCTTTCTTTCTACATTCAGCAGCTGATACCAGTAGATGACTTTTATTTGGCCTGTAGCTTGTGTCCAGTGTTGTTTAAGGTTTCACAGACAGAGTTGGGTGATTTTGTTGTGTATGGATTGATATATGAGGGTGTATAGAGGGTGAAAAAGGAAGCTTCAGTTTTGTATGATACTTGCAAGATAAGAACCACTACAATGTTGGCTGTTACTGTACAGTGTGGTAGATTGGGACATGGGATATTCTGTGCAAGTTCTAGTGCTTGCTGTTCCTTCTATACCAGGGTCCAGACACAACAATGATTTTTATGAATAGGAAATTCCATTTTTTTGTCCTGGAAGAAAATGGAGAAGCAGCCTTTTAAAGTGTTTATGGACTTCAAGGATACCGAAATCAGTAAAGGTCATGTGACTCAACTGGGCTTGTCATCATCCATAAATTTTCTGTCAAGCTCAAAAAATTTGGTTGATCAAAATACTTGATTTGAATTATTGAAATAGCATACTCAGCTGGCCAATTAGAAAGTAATTAAGGGTGGTAGACTTAGGTGGTCATTGTGTTATTTGGCCTAGTAGCACTGAATTGCTGTCTCTGGATGGATATGGTCCACACCTGTTAACTACTAGCTAGATGATCTAAAGTACAGAAGTGAATGCAAGTTCTGTGCATGAGTATAGTCAGTACTGACAATCTTTTATCCTGAAGGGCAAGCCCAAGGTTGAAAAAGTCACTTTTTGGTACCATGTGTATCTGTGTGTCCTGAGGATCATTGGCTGGTTTCTTTTACCTTGTTCATTCAACCATATATCCTATGAAGGATTACAGCACTAAGTTGTTAGATTCTATTCTCAATGCCATTAATCTTAAGTGAGTAATTTAACTTATGGTAGGTTATTAGCTATTCACCTTGAAACCCTCGTGAATAAAAATGAAAAGCATCCTGACATTTAGTATTCTATATTAAAAATGCAGTGGCTAAATTCAGTAGTTGTCACTTAAAACAGAAAGGAGACCATGACAGTAAAAGTATTGCTTTACATCAGCTGTATGTAGTAAATGAAATCTCATACTTTGGTAGCTTGAAGGGGTGTCTTCTCCACTTTATTTCTCATCACCACATGTACCAGGAGGTTTTAAGATTTGTTTAGCAAGCAGACATTCCCTGTGCCCCCTATTCTCTTTAGTTTATCATAGTGCTGTGTATTGGATTCCAGAAACTATAATGCTTACTGAATTCATTGGACTGCTAGGAAAAGAATTATTGACTCTTATGTGTATTGCTTTGTTGTGGGTACAGGAAGAATTTAGCATCATCATTATCAACCTTCAAATTTCTCAGGGAAGAATGAATTAGAATAATGTACACCTTGTGTGCATGTTGATTCAAAGCATGAAAAGGGTATTCTTTTTTAGTATAGCTGATAAAAAGGAGCTTTTCTGGAAAAGATATGCTTTGTATTAAAAGTATTTAAAACCTATATTTTTAATTATTTTTCCATTAAATATTTTCAAATTAATTTTTTTGGTTTTTGTTTAGATCCAGAAGTTGTATTTTTTTTGCAACTAAACTTGGAGTTTTCTCATTTGAAAATATTGAGTTAGTGGATATTTCTTTTTTCTCTTTTTGCAGTTTAATTTCTGTCAAACTAATGTCTCATAATTCAAATTGACGAGTTCTGATATTCATGATTGTACATGTCTTTCAGGTGTAGGGTATGATGTTTTATTGTACTGGAATAACTTTCTAATGGAATAATAACTGGGTTTACAGTCACTTTTTCAATATGTGACAGAAGTAATATTTGCTTTGAAGGGTGGGGAGTTTTTGTTTTGTCTTATGTTTTCTTATTTGGAGGAGGAAATCTGATAAGTACAAAAGAAATAGAGCATGGTGCTTCCCCCTCTCCATTATTTCTCTCTCTCCTCATGGACAGGCTCTTTCTTGACTACTCCTTGACACTAGAACAGAAAATCTCTTGCTTGGTGTTATGGCAATGACTGCAGTTAGAGGATACCAACCTCAGCTAGAGGGATTTTGTAGAAGTTATTTATTTTGGGTTATTAAATTTTTTCCTTATCTGTCCTGTGGATGTGGGTGCACGAATGCTTGTATAGTACTTTCTGAAAATTGAGGGGGAGGGTATTTGGAAAGTATGAAGCACAGCTATTCTTAGATTCTCTGCCATAGTCTTAGAAAGGGATTAAACTTAAAAGCAGTCTTAGGATCAGTTCTGAGAAAGTAGCAAAGGGTTTCACCTCATTTCACATGGTTCAAATTTGGCTTTTGAAATCAATTGTATTTGTGAAGCTAGACTTAGCCTTATTTATTTTCTGCCTTTTGTACATGGCCATAAAGTTTTCTTTCACTGTAGATACTGACATACTATTTCATATTTTGGAGTGTACAGAGGGTCTGTTACCACTAAGCCCCAACTTCTTACAAAATGTTCTCCTGCAAAGCTGTTGTCTCCAATGGATGCCATTCTGTTCCCATAAAGTAATTTGTTTGTTTTTCATGCTTCTAAATACCTTCTGACCTTTCCTCACTGAAAAGCCCGATTGTGGGGGGTGAGAGGGTGGGGCTTGGGAGAAGCACCCCAAATTTGCCTGGGAGTTGTTGCTGGATTACCCTTTGGATTGCCCTCTATGGGAAAATGCTCCTGGCTATTAGAGACAGGCAGTGTCTTTGGTGTGCTCCAAGCCTAGTATTGTGTACGTCAGAGATCAAGGTATGGTTTTAAGTTTTTCTCAGAAAACGCAGTGGGACTGAATTTAGAGAACATTTTATGTAGAATATTGTGGGAAGAAAACAGATTTTGAAGCACAGGGTCAGGATTTCCAGAGAAACTGCCCCGATTTTAGGTGAGTGTTTTGGGTCTACTGTTAAGCTGTTCTTATTATGAGGAGGGGACTACTAATGCTCAAAAAACTTCACCCTTCAGAGTTCATACTTGCTGTGAGGTCAGAGCCCTTGGGGAATGGGTGCTACAGGACAAAATTTTTGCTTAACAGGTATTGGAGAACCCAAGGAAACTTGACTCTGCTCTTGACATTGAAGATGGATAGTTAAAAAATATAGGAAATGTAACTTGAAATTGCAGGGCAGAATACAGACTGTTCATTTGGATTATCCTATTGGTCCATGTTCATCACTTACCAATGGAATTTTATTCTTTCTGAAAATACATTTATGTATTTCTAAGAAAGGCCTGTGATACAGTGATTGAGATAAGTTGTTATAGCAACTGAAATAATTTAGACATCTGAGGATAGCATTATACTAATTAGAGATCAAACAACCTTTTGTAAGGAACAGATAGCTCTGCCAGGGATAATGGTTATCAAAATATTTCCATGGTTTCAGCACAATTTGCAATGGAAAGAGCTTTTAAGGCACTTCTTTAGTAGGACTTACCAAAACTTAGTCATTAGCAATTTTCCCCTAAATACAATTTTTATCCAAAACATATTTATGCTATTTTATCCTGTTTTTCTTCGCTGTGTTTTGTGTCAGAAACTGTTAAAGCTTGCAGTGGTTGTTTAAAGTGAACAACTCTTTCCTAGGGAAAAAGCTTTTCAGAGATTTAATGCTACAAGTGTGGAGAATGTTTCCTTCTGCAACAATCTCGGGATTCTACTTGGTCACCAGGTGGAGTTAAGTCCTGCGCAGTTTTAATAGTTCATAGGACAAACACTGATTTGACTTTTAAGAAGGGCAAAACAAAGTAACCAGTTTTCCTTTGAAAATAAAATGTGAGTATAGGTATATTATTCCCCCCCCAAATTGCTTGGTCACATGTTGCTATTGTTTCTTTTTAAATTTTAGCATGTAATCCCTGGGGAAAGGCAGAGATGTGTATGTGCCTCTGGAACGCTAATAAAGCTTCAAGCAGCCCTTGCCAAGAGCTACTGCCTGCTTTCAGGCTTTCTTACTTCTTGTTCTATTGCCTGTTGAATTGTAGCATGGAGGTACACTGCTGTTTGCAGACATCAGACATTCTGTGTCTCATCATAATCGGGGTGGTTATAAGTTAATTTTTTTTCTGTTCTTAATTCTTTACTGTCTGTTCTAGAAGCAAGATCCACTCAGATGCTGACCATGTGCAGCAAAAGAATTATGCTTATTTTATGTAATATTCTAAATCCTTTGCCATTTGTTTCTGGATCCAAGATATGCCTCTATAGAAATGGAAATAAGGCCTAGCAACTCAGTTGTAGTGTGGACTGAGTTCCATCAGCTGCACAAGTTGGTGAATGAAAAGATGAAAGAATTTCAAATGGGTTTAAGAATATCTCTTCATATTACTTTGGCCCTTCTCCTTTTTGAAATGTCATTTAAAAATGAAATTGAAACAGTACTCTTCCTTAGGATGGCACGTTTTACCATACTTTTAAATTTGAAAGACTTAAAAAGCAGGCGTTTTTCTTTCATGAGTTTAAGATTACTACTTAAAGTAGTAATTCCTTCAAGGAATATAGTTAAACAGGATAACATTCATGTGACCAAGAGCAATTTTAAATGTGTGGTTGGTTATATGCCTTATAGTTGGAAACCAGCATAATATAGAAACTGGGTAATCCACTGGTATATCCTAATATAGTCAGTATGACTAGTTCATGTATCTACTACTCCTTTAGACTTATCTTCCAGGAGCTTGATGAAAGACCAGAATAGTGAAGTGCTACGTTACAGTTATGTTCTGCTAAATCACAATGTTTGCTTTATTACACAGAGTTGATGCTCGTACTTTGTAATAAAGACCATCCCATTCAAAAAATGACATGGTTGGTCTTGATCTCTGCCTTTTATAAAAGTTCAATGCAGTTAGCTCTCAGATGAGGAAAACTTCTGTCCCTGGGGAAATTGTATCTCATAAGAGGATATGCTACTACTAATTTCACAGAGTGAGAATGTGTGCTATCTTCTTGTGTCTCTTTGGTCCCTCTGAATCCCTTTACTGCCTATGAATTTACAGCAAAATAGCAAGTGTGGTGCAACTGAGACCACAGAATCATGGTGTACACAGGGAAGCCAAAAGTGGCAAAGAGGACTGTAAGAAATGCTGGAACAGAATGAAAAAAAGTTGTTATGCCTTGTTGTTAATCCACTTTGGACTCAAATCTTGGATAAAATATGCAGTGCTAATTTTCCATCTCAGTAAGCTTGCAGTAGAATGAGAAAAGGTAGAGGCAAATCTCTAATATGATGAGATGAGCAAGACACCTTTGCAGGGTGAAATTCAGACCAGCATACAAAAGAAATGAAAAGGGAGGAACAGGTAGTTTGAAAAATCTAAGATCACTGATGACAGGAAAGAAATGATCAAGAAATTATTCACAGTTTCTCTTACAGAAGAGTTGAACAGCATCATGTGAAATTCAGTTAATATAAAGGAGATGCCATTTCCATTAGACATAATTAATCTATGTAATTCATTGCCATGGGATATTAGCAATGCCAAAGTAAAAATAAGTTCAAAAAGCAATTAGACAAGTGCACAGAGGACAGGTTTACCAAAGAGTATTAAAAATTAAACGGATGCAGATGCTGGTTTTGTCTTGAAGTTCTTAAATCACATATTATTGATGCCTAGGAGAATATACTGGGAGAATATTAACACATGTCTTTCATCTTTTATAGCATGTTGTTTAAGCAGCTGCTGCTGGACCCTGTTTTGGTGAATACTTTGTTCATCCAGTGTGACTATTCTTGCATTCATTATTATTTTTCTTAGGCTACATAAAGAATACCTTGTTTGTTTTTGCTAATTGTCGATGACAACATCAATCATAGTAGCTTTAGGGCAATGAGCGATTCAGGGCCCTAAGTATAACTTCCTGTGCTGAACAGAAAGAAATCTGTGGTGTATCTTTTATTTATAACTTGACTGGTTTGCTTTTCATTATGTGTGTTTTGTGTGTGTTGTAGCTTGTTTAGTGTATGACTTAAGCATCATATTGTAAGTTTTGGTGATGTTCTAGTATAAGTAGTCTTTGATCACTGTTCACTTGGCTAGAGGAATGATTTATTTGTGCTGCTTATCTCTGGAACTGTATGTGGCATTTGTAGCGTGCACAAAAGGAAGAAAATAAAACAGGTATTGCCTTTTTTGTTGTCAACTGTACCAAATTATTTCTTATTGCTGGTTCTTCAAGTAATTTTCCTTGTCGTTGTGGATTATATTTGTCACTTAAATGCCTTGATAAAATAATTTGTTAGTGTGACTATTTGGAAAGGTCAATTAAAATTACTTAGCCAATGATAAATTGATATCTGAAAAACTGTTTGAAGACAGCATAAAGTGCCTGATTTGACAAAAAAACTGGATGTACAATTAGATTTTGATCTCCATCTGCAGGAGCCTCCATCTACAGTGAACTTGCATAGGAAATGTGCACTTGTCAGTTATGTATGCTGAAGCACTGTGAAAGGAATCATGAGATAAGACTTCTGTGTCTGAATGGTTTTTCTCGTGTTATTTCTCATCCATTCCTGCTATTTATTGCTTGCAATTATTATTTTTGCTTGTAAAACAACAATGAAAATCAGAAATATAAGCTGGCCTGGTAAATCTTTGATACATAGTGCACACAGATTGCAGTCCGTGGCTCTAAATAGACTATTTGAAGTCATGCTATTTTACTTGTTAAATATCAGTATCTTCTTTATGGTTTTTTCTTTATAGCTAAAATAGCATAGCTGGGTACAGCTAAAATTAATTTTAAAAGAACATTTTACAATAGGTACACCTCTTCCACCTCTTTTACCCTTTGTTTAATGATGAAGAGCAGTAAATCGACTTGAAACTGGGCAGAACAACTGACACTTGCAATACTCACACCATGCTTATTGTGTGAGAAACTAACTGTAGCATCATTAATCAAGCTGTCAGGTACAATGTGAAAGTCCTATATTTATTACATAAAGAGGAACTCCATGAAGAAATGGAATCCTTATGATAAATAGACACTGGACACCAATTATTGTGGTGCTATTAATCATTATAACCATAGTTAACATAGACTAGGGACTGTGAACTTAAACTTCTCTGGGGAAAGTACTGCACATGTATTCACATTCATATATACAGTTTTCTGAGCTTTATAATCTTAAGCATTCATTTGATGAGATGACAACTAGAAGTGAATGTTGCCAAGTTAACTTAGTAACACTTATAATGGAAAGTATGATGGATGAGAAATTTTCTTGCCATGCATATTCTGGGAACACATGCATCACACTGACTTTCAGTCTCTTGCCGTTTTCCCTGTGAGTTCTAATGTTGTTTTACAGATATCTCTAGTAGTCATTCTAAGATGATTCCCTTGTTTCTGGTATTGGAAAATTTCTTATTGTAGGAGAATATGAAAAAGGAGATAATTGCAAATTACAAGAATAGTGTTACATGCAAAGAATATGTTTCAACCGATAAGGAAGAGAAGACTTTGTGCAGCTAGTTGCGTATAATTTAAATTTCTAACATTGCTTCTTTGGTATGGTAGACATCATAATTACTTACAGTTTTTCACATGAGTTTACTGAAAATTTTCTGTAAATATTTCTGTGACAGATACTTTTTTTTTGGAGGGGTCTTACTCGTACTCCTTGTAACTCCTGGATCTTTCTGTATGAAATCCAAGTGGTTTAATGAATTTTTTGTGAAGGGAAAAAACCAAACCAGAACAAAAAAACCCACCCAGCCCAATCAAACCAAAAAATGGTAGAGGCAGTGGATCTTGGAGTACTCTACTGCTGGTTAGCACCACCGCAGAGCAGTCTGTATTGCTGAAAGGACGTATAATGTGAAAAGTGTGTGTTCAGCCTGAGACCGCAAAAAATGATGTACAGGAAAACTGCAGGTTTTTTCAAGATTCTGTTAAAGCACTAATGTTTTTGGAAAAGAGAGACAATCCTCCTGAGTAGGAGCAGGACAAAGTAGTTTAGGTTGTACACCGCTGTGAAAGATCTTGCTTGAATCACTTAATCTCCAAAATAGTATATATTTTATGGCAATATTAACTTTTGAAAGTTGTTTTTTCTGTTAATTCCTGTCTCTGAATTAATTCTTGTTCATTTTGGGTATATTGAATATTAAACAAATATAGTTATTTGAATTACTAGTGCCATAAACAAAATACGGGAATTTGAACTCCTTTCCTTTAATCTGCTTCATTTTTTTCTAGCATTTTTCATAGATAACTCCAAGCTGCAGCAGAAATCTAAAAATCTATTGGACCCTGATATATACAGGACTGTGCTCTACCATTCTCTGTTTTAACAGGATTTGAGTAAAAATCCTGTCTGTTGCTTTGCTTGTGCTTTTCAAATTATCACTTGAATCCTAAAGAGTATTTAGGATTTCTTGTCCTTTTTTCAGGCTGCTGAAAGCAAATGTTGCCATCTGAATGTTTCGCTGCAGAGAGGAAATAAATCACACGAGGCCACTTTCTGAACAATCAACCACGGAACATTCAGTCAGAGCTGAGCAAAGCCCCAGTCAGAATTAATTGCTAAAATTATATAATTACAGCTGCACTGAATGAGACTAGACCACAGCATCTGCTCCAGCCTCAACTGCATTTATTTTTGCTTTTGGGGGAAAAGTGCAAACTAGGATATATTCTGTGCCGTTTTTATGAATCGCAAAATAAAATAGTGGTTTATTTAACAGGATATTCTCAAGTGAAAATGATATTTTAAAAACACCATGTGGTGATAATGTTACCAAAAGAAGAGAAGAATTATCGCTGATGTTATCACTTAAATCCTGAAGAGTTTTTACTTTTGGCTTTCTTTTCTGATGTTAGGGTAAGTTTGAGACTACTTTTATGTAGTTGTCATAAAAGAAAGCAGAAACTTAAAAATGAAAGCTTCCCACATTGAGTCCAAACAAATTTAATATTGATTTTATACATGCATGAGAAACAGTAAGTTTAAGGAGCAAGTGAGAGAGTGAAGTAGAATGCTTTCGAATCTGGAAAGAGAGCGTGAAGAAACACTTTATACTACCAGTAGCAAAACCCTGATTTTCTTAGTTGCTGCATTTCCATAATCTAAAATGGGATTGTTTTCATGCAATTAAAGTGTACGAAAGGCAATGTATACTTAAAAACACCAGTATGTAAGTAGGCTGAGCCATCTCTTCTGGGATGTAAATGCTGAATTGAAGATGCTGATGTGCTCTGCTCGTCGGTTATCTAATGGCTTTGTCTGGAACCTTGTTATGGCAGAACTGTCACCCTCTGAACACTGCCATGGATCGCATACTCAGGGTGGAATGGTTTCTTGGTTTTGTAAAAAAAAAAAACCCCAACAAAACAGCCAGAGGAATCGAAGCTTCAAAAGTGAGAAAGGGAAAAACTGCACCTGAGTTTCTTGCTTGTGTGCCCAGTCTTGCTGTCCTACACACTGGATTTATTTTCAGGCTGTCAAGCAAGAAATAAGGAAATACTTCCTTCTAGCCTGATAGTACCAATCCTAAGAAATCAAAAATTGAGACAATCCCCTTAAAACAAGAGATGGGCTTGAGTACTTGAGAAAGGAACAGTACATAGCACCTACATGATCTACAAGTTTGTAATCTTGAGGCTGAATAATTTTCAGGATTTACTCTAAAATATGAAACTGGTGGATACACATTTAAATTAGAACTAAATTTAAATGTAATAACCTCTTTTTCTCAGAAAATGAGCCTTTAAAAAGGCATCAAACAGCTTGAGATTTGCAACAATGAATAAGAAAATTTGGCAGACACTGTTCAGCTATGGAAGCTCTAGGAACTCAGTGTTACAGCACAGCATTTATTAAAGCTAATTTACTGTCAAACACTTCAGAAAACTTAGCTACATCAAACTTCTAATGATTATAAGAGTTTCAAGCTAAAAAATATCTGTCTTCCTATTCACAAACATTTAATTCATGAATTGTTTTCCTCAAAATCCTGTCTTTGAGATTAGTGTGTTGCTATAGAATCCTAGGCGTTTCCCTTGAAACACTAATATTGCTAGTTTAGGGCAAGTTTTTTGCACCTAATAGATTCATTAATACTATCTGGCTTATGATGGAGTCAAAGAATGGTTTGGATGGGAAGGGACTTTAAAGATCTTATAGTTCCAACCCCCCTGCAACGGTGGGGGTTATTAAATGTTGTCTTCCCTAAAACAGCCAAGCAGAATGTGTGAGGCTCTTAGTTTGCATTAAACAAGAAATGTAGCATCAGTTCTCTAATTTCATTTACTTTTCTGTATTGCTCAGAAGGCAGTTTTCTTATATTTCACATGTATAATAAGTGTTGATAGTATTTGTCAAAAACTTGTTATTAAATGGGACAAAGAGATAAAATAGGATTTCATAATAAAAAGAGCACTGAAACAATCTCATTTAGAATGTATAGTCTTTTTGCAACGCCAATCTGCAGAGCTGTTTGAATGGTGATGAGTTCTGGTTACATGAACAAGGTATTTTCCTGACTGAATTGTTAATGTACTTAATTTTCAGCAGCCTTTGCAGATGTGTGGAGGCATACTGTGGGTTATAGCTCTGATCTTATACACTTCTGATTACATTTTAACATACTTTTGTGTTCCAAAACTCATTTTATAGTCAAATGTTAACTTCTCTCTCCACATTAAGTTGTATAAGACCACGTTTATCTACAACCTGCTTTTGTTATATAATGGTTAACACAATTTAAACTGAACTCAGAAAACAATAATTAAGAAACAAATAACCAATAGGTTTAATATAGCAACAGCGTTTCTACAGAGTTCCCTCCCCTCATGTCCTAACAAGCATACCTGCATATGTGCACGTGGTTTGCATGGGAGGGGTAACATGAGAGGTTATCATTCCACTAGTTACAAGTATTTACCATTTTATTATTGTTTATTTCCTGTTTTAAAAACCCAGAATGTTCACTGTGGGATGAAAAGACCATATGGTCTCACTATTTTCTTTCTACTGACACTGTATTGCAAGATCATAATCTAAAACAGAATGTAGCAAGCAGCTCACAGAGAACCGATAAAAGGTGAAGGCAAATACGTGATAGACTTGAGATCTCAAACCTTTAGGGCATTTCCATTTTCTTCAAAGTGTTTGTGTGTATCTTGTGTGTAATTTGTCTCATCCATGTTCCATGAAAGAGGTCGTAAGGTCATGCTGCAATCCAGTTGTATAGTGCTTTGCAATTCTGGATTAATAAAATAACATATACTCACTGCTTTCTAGCTGTAATTTGCAGTGAAATACTCAAATAACTTTGATATTTTGGTAGTTAGTGAACTTTTTGGGGGTCTAAATTCTAATTATGGTATTAATATTTGGTTTAAGGTGGCCGAAGATAGATCGGTGTGCGTGGCTGGATGCTCAGGTTGTACAGGGGACAATAAAGGAGTTGGTTATGGTGCTGCTGGAGAGCTTAGTTTAGAAAAAGGAAGTCCAGAGATGTTATAAATATTGTTTGACCTTTGAAAGTCACTTCTGTTTTGAAAGATGTATGCTTCTTGCTGAAGGAAGTTAAACAGCTATGAACCACACTTTGGCAATGAGTGGCACGAGTGTGATGCTGAAAAGCAGCGGTGCAATTAATGTCTTGGAGAATTAGGGTGATTAAACAAATGGTGAAGTGTTTTTTTCAGTCTTCAGGACATAGTCTTACCACTCACAGGTTTTAACATGCTATTTATTTTTTTCTCAAATGTTTTCTTTTGCTATTGCCTTGTGTCTTTAACTGCATTCTCAGCTATTTAATAGTGTCTTCATCTCTCTCTAATGTAGTTTGCATAAATTAATATTTTTAGGATTTGTGTTTTGAATCTATTGGCTTTGTTGCATTGTACTTTTATAAATTGATATTTAAATAATAAAGGTTTTCAGAATATGATATCATTTTAAAATAATACACCTGTTTTACTATTATGTGAGTTCAATCAAAACTCTGCATTAGAGTTGTAATTATTTTCAAAGTATTTTTTCCTAAAAATTTAATCTAGGGAAACCAGTATTTTCCCTAAAAAGGGGGAAAAAAATCTTAGAAATATGATGAGGAGTTTTGGGTTTGAGTTTAGTCCTTTAAGGTATAGATGTATTTTATAGTATCTGCATAGTTTAATCCTGATATGGGCCATATTATTATAGGTGAGTTATGGGCACACTCCTACTATTCTTTGGTTTAGATTGTCTTTTAGATAAGCTTTCCCTGTACAGTAACTTCCATATAAGTATTGGTGACCACCCTGGCAGAGACAATTTCAGAAGTTGTTCCTGTCGAAGGGAAGATATGAATAGGTAGCAAGTGCCTGGAATTTGGAGGAAGCAGCTGCTGTGTATGGATTAGCTGTTAAGTAATTTGATAGTTTATATACTGTGGAGGAAAAAAAAAATCCCAAATTCTTTGAAGACTCCAGCTCTAAATCTTCTGCTGATCTACTTGCCCTCCTAAGGATTTGAAGGAGGATCAGAGCTCCTTCAAGTCTTTTATACTTCTCTGTGCAGGCATACAGAGGGTCATCTTAGACTTATTTTTTTGTGTATGATGGTACAAAAGATATTTTAGAAGCATCGTATAACGTTGCATGAATAGGTGTGCACTTTGTGTGATACGGCATAAAAACTGGTTGTAATACTATGTTAAGAATCTAAAAAAAATTCTATAATTATAAAACTATAAAATGAGCTGTCTACCAGGCATCTGTGTTCTAAAATCAAAAGTATTTAAAGACAACTGTAAGGACTATGACAGACTACTCAAGTAGATTTCTTGCCTGACTTCTATTTACTATTTTGTGTACCACAATGGTGCTGTTGATCAATCCAACATCCCACTCTTTCTGGCTTTCAAAGGTTTTAGCATCCATTTATTTAGTAGCTTGGTCTTACTGACAGAATGCCATGGCAGCTGAAAGTCAATTAGTGAAAGGACTCTCTAATCAACAATTCCTTTATGATCTGTTTAGACGTCAGAATAGTTGGCCTTTGTCTTTCAGGTTGAGAATATGTCAATAGCTTAGAGATACCAGCAGTCTACAGCATGAAGTTTTCATGGACATGCTTATTTAGTGCCTGACACTTTATCCTGATAGTATAATTATCTGTTGTTAGGTTCCTACTACGTTTTTCCTTAATGGATTATGAAATTTTTATCTGAACTTGACAGTAGGCATTTCTAGTGTGAAAATGATTCTTTTTATGATCATGAGGCTGAAGCTGGAGATAGATCTTAGACTTTATAAAATGCCTATTAGTTATTGTAGTAACTTATGTATTTGCAGTTTCTATTTGGTTCCCACATAGTAGTTTCTGAAAAACTGTATGTATCTATTACAGGAAGTATTTTCTGCACAGTTAATATTTAGTAGTCAAGCTCCTCCAGAGCTTCTCAATCAGCATTGACAATTAAAGGGAAATTAACTAAGGGATATGAAACTGTTAGCAGCTGACTAGGATTGTAGCGCTGCTTGAGATTCATGACTGGATGATATTTTGATGGAAGCCTTGTTATGGCATTATGTTTGATTAAATTATATAGTCATCCAGACTGCATTGCTGCTGATATGCCTGTAAATTACCTTTATGCTTTCTTCTGTTAAGAGTTTTGGAGCATGCATATCTTAAACTTACTATTTATGTGTTTGGGTCTGTTCTTGAGGGCCTTTCTTCCATGAGTGTGCATCTCTCCCCACATGGTGTTTAATGCAGGTATGATTCCAGACGACATGTAGAAGGCTCATCTAACTTGCTCTATTTATTCGATCTGTGATTTCTTGGTGACCTGAAGACTCCAGTAAGCCAAGTATAATGAGAATTTCTTTCCAATTAAAACAGTGGTTTTCCTGTTGGTTGGAGGCTTCATTCAAGACATCTGGTTGTTATTACATGCCAACGTTTTGATGTTGTTTAACCTAGGTTGAATTCAGTTCCCATAAATCTGGTGGGTGAGCCCACTGGAGACACACTGGCTTTGGTACGACAAGTCTTTACTACCACGATGTCAAAAAGACAGTTTATGATGTTAATGTTGAGCAGCAGACAAAACAAGGACAGGGACTGTAAGGATAACTAGCAGGCCATCTTCTTTCATGTATTCTTTTTGTAATTCAAACAGGCTTTATAATAAAGGCCTTCTCTATCATGCCGAGCTGTCATTAAGGCTTTGCCTTCTATCAAGCTGCTGATGTGTTTCATTAGGTGGTGAGCTGAGCAGTGCTCTGTTCTTTGCAGTCTGAGTCATGTTAACATGACTTTTTTCCATCTAAGCTGAAGAAACTGAGACACAGTTGGAAACCAAATGTATTCTGCTTTTTCCTGCTCTCTCAATATATATATGAATAGAAAAATAGTTGTTATTCTGCTAACTTGTACTGGCTTTTAAAGCTAATTTCTGATGTGAAAGAAACAACAGTTCTTGAAATATTTCTACATTTTCTATTTTCTGGAATGTCTTTTTACGTAAACCATGATCATAGGCTGGTTCATTTCACAGGAGATACATGAAGTGCTACTGTTCCAAAAATGAGACTTAATGAAAGGATCATGCAAGAATAGATGCTGTAATTGAAGTGAAACATTCTAACTACTACTTAGAGCTAAAATCTTTCTTTAAATGATGGAATAATCCTAGGAGATCTGTGGACAAATAAGTTTTACACATGCATGAGTAATAAAGGTAATCTAAACAAATTAACATAAATGTGCTTGAAAAATACAGAAAATCCCACTCATTGTACTCCATCGCAGGCTTAATGTAGGCTTCTTGGAGACCTCATGGATAGTACTTGTTAAGGTGTGTGAAATTTCAGTAGATCACTTAATTTAGCTGCCTAGTGTCCTTGATTTATGTGAGAATGTATGCTCTTGATTCCACTTGAGTCATTATTATAAAGCTTTATACTTGAATACATATTTTTCCAGAATCTGAGAGTTATATTACAAAATCCTGGGCATGTACAGCACTTAAAAGATATCAAGAAGTGCAGAGTTTTGGAAGATTCTGCTTACGTTATTTTAAATATCTGTTATGTGCGTTGCAAGGAGTTGAAAAAAAAAAATTGATACACCAGGGAAGTGAAGGTTTAACAGAAGGGTAATCCTTATTTTATGTGCAGATTTTGTATATCATGTGTTCTGTACTCTTACAAACTAAAGATGTGCCTGATCAATTAGTGTGTAGTTGCATTAGAGTATCACTTAAGTCTGGGGAGGCATATCTGTGATAAATCCAAATTCTCTGTTGTGTAAAAATGTTTAAGTTCCAGTAAGCAAACTGCAGGTTTAACAGGCAAAACCAGGAAATAATTGAAAACTAAAAGGGAAAACCTTAAGCCCTGGTTTAGTTAAGCGTTCATGCAAACCTGTGTTAGCAGTCGAGATGGAAGGGCTGGGACAGTGGGGCTTTAAGCCAACAAAGGAACAAAAGCACCCTGAGTTTGGACGACCCTAGAACTCACTTTTCTGTTGTGCCAAGGTAGCTGTGGTGGTTTTAGTGTAATGGTGGGTGATTTCTTGAAAATGCTAGCAAAGACAAGGCTTTTGAGATGTTAATTTGCTCTTATGCAAATTAACCTGTCAGTGGCACAGTGAATGTGGAAGACCCAACTCTTTTCCTAGAGTGGTTCCTATGGTTTCTGAGGTATGCTTTGTCAATTTGGAAGCTATGAATATTTATGATATACAAAAAAACCTTATCTGTGTTGCAGTTTCTATAATTTTTATTTAATTTTACATTAAAAGATGTCATTTCTCTCCATTGCGTAGGTAAATGGCTTCATCAACAATCATTTTATGCATGCAAGAGCTGGCCTGATTTACAGAACGCTAAACACAGATGGGTTTGTTCCTAATGCTCTCTAGTAGTTACTGTAGGAAACAGTGCACAGTATATGCCTAATACATTATTTACTGAAGATAAATGCCAGACATGATTATGGTAAATTAGACCTCTTGAATTATTTATGAGAGTCAGTGCTAAATGTTTTTCTCCTCCTTGTGTTACTATAAAAACTGTTATATAATTGTTGGTAAACACTTTTTTTGTTAATTGTTCAAGATACAGGAAATAAAATGTTTGGTTAAGTGAATCTCACTTATAGCCATCTGGGTTTTGTTGAGTCTTTTAAAATGTATTTCAACATTTATCTCTGCTTTCTGAGGTAAAAAAATCAGTGCGTCATGAGGTAACATTCCTTTTAGTCCTGTCATCACCTAGATGGAGAAGCAGAGAAACTGAAAAGCAAAGCACTGTATGGAAATGCTTTGAAAAAGATAAATCATACTTCACTTATTTCTAATGTTTCCATAATATGAGTGGAAATATTGTCATGTATGTATGGCTATTCTTCATTGAGTGGGTTTATGGCTGAAGTTTTGTGCTTTAGCTGTGCCCTCACTTGCACAACTGTTTCCCTCGTTTCCATTGGAATACCTGTGTTTTTGAGCGAGTTGGGTCTGTGCAGTACTGGTGTAACAGTTGCATGTTGTAGTCTCTATCTACTTCACTGGTTTCTAGTAAAATACCAAATAAAACTTCTGATCCTGAATTAAGTATTCTACGCAAGGTATTCCTCCCCCAGCCATTTTAGTGTTTATGGGGTTTTTCTTTTTCTAATTATATTTTGAAATTGAAATTCTAAGATGCCACCACTCCCAAAGGCCAAATGAACATAATCTATTTGATGGCAGACTGGCTTTTGGCAGCAAGGCGCATGCTGACAGTGTGGGCATATACCACTTTTGTCAGTTTTCATTTAGCATGCAAAATATATTTCCCATGCTGTGAGAGCATTTCTGCACCAATTTTAAAGCTAGGCTAGCAATTATCTGTTAAAGTCTCGGTCTGCATTTCTCAGAGAGAGCACGCCCACTTATTTATTCAAACTGAAGCATCTTTAAAGCTGTACATAACCCTTCGTATTTATTTTGGTGCATTTCCCATATTACCTTTTCTTCACCCACTTGGGATGGCAAAATGCACTTGTTTGTAGTTTGTTTGGGTATTTTGTTTGAATCCGCTGTAAAACATTGCAGTGCTGACATGTGGAGATGACATGTGGCTTTTGGAGAATTAATTCCAGGAACATTCTCTCCGTGATTAGTTGAACGAGGCATTTTGTAAAGCGCACAGAGAGGTGTGAATGGAGAATTGCTGTAAGCATGCTCAAGACTATTCTGAGTATTTGCTCTGTTCAGATTCGCTGTTTTCTGAGTGATGGCTAGGAGGGAAAAGTAAAAAGTTTATTTGGTGGAAGGTAGAAAAAGTTTGGTTAGGAAGTTTTAGGGACACTGCACTTCTGCTATTGGATATTTATAATCAGTCTTTCTTACTGAATTAAGAACCAGGCAATTTACGAGCTAAGCTGTTTTGGAAAGCTACTACTTCTTTCTTTCAGTTGATTAACTCTGTCCTCCCCCTCCAGACATTTTTGATTCAGTGAGAAAAAGCAAATGTTTGAAAACCCTTTAGTTTTGAATACCCTTTTCCTGCCAAGTATTTTTGGAAGTGTTTCGTTTTTCCCTATTTATAAAGTGTTATAAGAACTGGTGCTTTTTCTGGGAAGTTTTTTCCTTTTTTTCTATAAAAGGTGAATATACAGTTCCCATCTAGATCTAAGCTATATGCTTATTCTGGAGAGAAGTTCTGTAAATAAACTTAATATATGCATTTTACTCAATTAAAGGGGTAGTGGGCTAAATGTTCACTACTCAAATCTACCAAGATAAATGGAAAAGAACAGCTTTAATTTAAATTAATTCAGTTTTAAGATAAATTCCTACATAGGCCTGAAGTCTGATTAATGGGTAAAAAAACCCACAGACAAGTTAAATGAAGCAGCCATAGTGTGGTTTGGTGTGTAATGCTGTAGTTCCTGTATGCATGCTTCTTCAGACAGAGGTGTTCTGAGATGAGAGCAGCTAGTTGAATACATGCTGAGCAATGATTTATGTTTCTCCTCTACCCATTTACCAGAAGAATGAGAACAGATAATGACTTGTCCATGTATATTCACATCTCTTGACCTATTAAAATTTTTTTCATTCCCTGTGATCTTTTCATAAGTGCAGGAACTCGACTAGCTTGAATTTCAGATGTGATTAAAAAGAACAGTTATGAAACCTGAGCTAATGTACAATAGGGAACAAAATACCTGCCTGACTGTAGAAAGCATTTCATATCGATCCTGAAAAGCAAATTCAGCCAGCCAGGGTTAAAAGTTAGTGCTAGGAAGGTGGTAATTAGTATAAAAATGAGTATACTGATGGATAGTATGCTGGATTCCAGTTGCACATGTTGTGATGGCCTAGATATCATCACTTGTTTAGGTATAAAAGTAGAAAGATTTCGTGCCAGTCATTAGTTTGTACAGCACTGGATTTAAGCCTATATTTGGAGCCTGATTACAAAGGAAAGAAGTGGAGCAGAGCTTTAGGAGACACTAGTTATCTCTTCCCTAACTAGTCACTCATTCTATTAATGCCAGTTCTCAAGTTTTTTCCAAAGTATGTGTAATTTGGTGAGGGGGGAAGTAGCAAAGTAGAGTGTTAGCTTTATAAATCTTTGGTGAAGACCTTTGGAGTAGGTGTATTAAAAATGTTGCTGTTGTATTAAAAAAAATGCTGTAGAATAGCATTGCCTCAAGTGTCTCTGAATTTCCTGTCCTGATGTGCTTAATTTACTGGGTAAAATACAAAAAAGGAGTGCTTGCTTTTCTCAGTTTGTCCTTTTCCTTTGGAAATTGTAACAAGACTGTTTTGTGCATAATGATCAGTAAAATTCACTGTGGTAATAATTTCATTAATAGTTTCATAAAAGCTATGAATTCAAATTATTTCCAGATCGTCATTCTTCAGTTAACATCAGAAAAAAGAAAAATCTATTGTAAATTAAATATTCTGACCAAAAGTTGGTATTTTTATCCATATAGTATTTTAAGGCAATTGATTATATTTCACCCTTGCTTATTAGAATTTGTCTTTTGTCAAGCAAACTGTTTTAGGAAGTGTCCCAATTTACTCTCTTTAAATTTTAATCCTGTGAATTTTGTCTACCCTTTGAGTTCTATCTACTAGAATTAAATATGGCTGCTCTGTTTTTTCCTAATCCAGTGGCAACCTTCAGTTTTCTGATAAACAATTAGTGTAATGATTTATCTAGAGGGAAAACTAAAATGTTTAGAAAGTACCTTATTTGGGAAATTATTTTAAAAACTAAACGGTGGAGTAATGGACCTGAGGGCAGTGATTCAAATCAGCACCAAGTAATAATTACAGTAAGGTTTGTAAACTAAACAACCATCGATATTTACAGGTTCAGACAAATGGTGATTTATCGTGCATGGTTAATTTGTGCTTCAACAGAGGCCAGTTGCAAAGACAAAAATTAACTGCATGTGCTGAGACAAATGAGATTTTTGTAGCTGAAAGTAACAGCAACGTCTGCAAGAGGTGTGATTAGCTTCAGTCTCTTGCTTTCCTTCAAAAACAACCCCAAAAATAACGAAAACCACCATGCACAAAAAACGAACAGAAACCAAAACAGAAGCCAGCCAATAAATCAAGAAACCCTCCCCAAACCCAGGAGCAGCCCAGTGCGAGACACTGAGGATGGGGTGGGAGATGCTGATTACTCTCAACTTTTCATTTCCTTAAAAAGATGATGAAGTGACCAGCATGATGTGTGTTTGGAAATATACATATTAATGGATAGCAACAAACATACACCTATTGTGTGGAAAAAATCATCATTGTTTTGTGGTATAATCTTCATTCTGTATTAATATTTATGCTTACCACAAAGGGTTAACTTCTCTATACCCCCCCCCCCACCCCCAAGAGTACATCAATAATGCATTTACAATTCCTTACTGGTAATTTTATCATTGGTAGCAGTTTACTGTGCTTTAATGAAAGTGTTGCTAAGAGTCTGTCTGGAGACGATAACAGCCTTTTCCCTCTTCTCAGAGATGTGTTTGTTTACTCGTGTTGCTCGTGGAGTCGCGGCTGAATTAAGGA
Source organism: Porphyrio hochstetteri (assembly GCA_020800305.1). NCBI lineage: Eukaryota > Metazoa > Chordata > Aves > Gruiformes > Rallidae > Porphyrio > Porphyrio hochstetteri. The sequence goes on along the minus strand of CM036916.1, from coordinate 7,928,239 downwards.
GATGGCTGTGACATGCTCCTGCAGTGGGTCTCGCCTGCATCCCGAGTATAGCCACACTTTAACCACCTCCCATATTCCCTCTGTCCTGGTGAAATAAGGAAGTGAGACTTAGTTCTCTGAATCTCAGCGGGGGGGGGTGGGTGGAGGAGGGGGTGGAGTTAGAAGCATCCTGTTGTAGCAGTGCTAGAAGAGACCCAATTAGGAGAGGAATGGGGCTAGGTATTTTAACTTTCAAAACCAAAACTTTTCCAAAGGTGTTTCACCTACAAAGCAGTATAAAGCTAATATTCTGAAAAAAGCTACATTATTTGGTGGTATACTTAATTCCCACCTAACACTGTGATTTACACCTGTGTTAGGAGACCAGCTTAGCCAGATACTCTGTGGTGTCACCTAAAGGGCAAGTAGCTTCTCCCAGTCTCCAGGTGTGGGTGGCTGTGAAGGTGAATGGCGAAGGCTGCAGGAAGCATGAGCAGCCCCTGGGTCTTTGTTTCCCTGATGCTCCATTCCTCACTTCCAAAGAAAGGAATGAGCTCCCTACTTCACTGGAAGTCCATGTGGCTAAACCTCTTCTTTGGCTGTTGGGATCCTTTCCTGGAAAACAAATGTCCTGCTCCTGCCTTTGCTGTGTTTAGTAGAACAGGTATTTAAGCAGGAGATGATTTAGATGCTGAGTTCGGACTCCGAGTACTGACTGTACACTCCCTTCTGCAATTGTTCCTGGCAGAGCGGGGGGCTAATGTTCTGAGCTGTATTATTACTTTGAATGCTTAATGCCTCAACTTCTTAAACAAATGCTACTGGTTGGTTGACACTGACAAGTACTGAATTTTCCAGAACTGTCTGCTATCAATTCAGGCCAAAGTTTGTAACTAGCATGAAATAATATAACCTGTTTCTTGTGAAAGCCATCTTCACTGTGCTCTATGCAGGTGACTAAAGGTCGGATATTGAGAAGCTTTATAACAACAAGTACCTATTCCCAGGTTGTTTGAATGCTGATATTGCACATAAAGATGCTCCTACAACATCCAGCAACAAAGTTCCTTGATTTCAATAGCTTCATTATGAAGAGAACCATGTGTGTTTTCTGCATATTTTATAAACTGAGGAAACTTCTGTACTGTGAGAAAAACAGAAAGCTTAAAATTTTTACATAATTTTGAATCTTTTTCTAACTTGCATCTGTCCAATTAGTTGGTGGATTTTAATTTGAAACATTATTATAGTGGAGAATGATCAACAATGTTTGTAATTGCTTTTGGCAATTATGTTTTAGAATAATTCCAATATTTTACATTTTTTAAATGCAGGTTTTTAAGATCTGGGGCTATATTTCTCCTGTTACATGCTGTTCTGATTGTAGTGAAATATCTGAATGAATGTGGACAAATAACCCTTTCTGAGTAAGCAGAAAAACATAGCAGGCTTCCGCTTTCTCCCACAGAATGCAGACTACAGTCTACTTTCTTAAAATTACTTTTAATCATGAGAGTAGATGTATAGATAATAGAGAAATTCTAAAGGAGATAATTGCAGTTATGGACAATGGAACATAATAATGAAATTGACAGGCAAAAGACTGAGAGTTGCTTGCAGGCAGTGCCCGATTAAACTGGGATTGCTAAATGTTTACTGTGCTTCCCTCCCCCTGGCTTTTCATAGAGCCTGGAGCTCCTGCAAGATGATAGAGAAGAGGTGGGGTAACACCTAATATCCCCTGTGCAACTAGATGATTTACAGCCTATATTAAAATCCTCAGCTGTAAACTGGTGTGGAAGAGTATTTAAATGTCTGGTCCAGCATCCCTTTAGTGGAACTGAGCGGACAGCTGGAAGCAAGAATCACTTCGATCCTCTCTATTCTTTACAGCTTTGTTTGCGGTGTCAATCTAAATTTACGGTGTGTTTGGGTGATGGTATGGAGGCACTGCACTGTCTGTTTAAGGCTGTTCTATTGCAGAGACCTGAGACCCAGCAGAGCTGAGCGTAGCCTGGCTTTAACTGCACCCAACTGTCATGTTTTAGCCGCTTACCCTGTGTTTCATAGGGTGACAAAGCTTGCCTGAATTTTTAAGGCCTGAATTGTTTTTGGCTGTACCAGAATATAAAGTGTATGTTAATGAAATACTTGCATATATCTTGATTAGCTACATTTAGTGTGTCTAGAGTCCTAGTATAAGCAAATCTATAGATGTATTCTGAATCATTCCTGCTTCAAGTATGAGAAAAATTAGGACTGCTAAGTAAATTCTGTTCCATGAACAGTCACGGAGATGCACAATTTTCTGAACATAAACAGTCCCCTTGGTCCCAGCAGAAACGTTTAAAGGGTTAGTGACTAAACTGATTAAGAGCTGACTGATGTAATTGTGACGCTACAGTCACCATAAAGCACTGTATTTGGTCCCTGAAAAGCTGCTGCAAGTATTTTCCCCCTCTTAAAAGTATCTATATTCTGGGACTCCTAACCAAATGCAATATTAAATATCAATGAAATGAACCTATTACGGAATTGCCATTACCCTTTGTTAATTGTGCACTGTATTTCCTATGTAAATACAGAAATGCAAAAAGTAGAAAAAGAAAACCCAGTATATAAACCAGATCTTGTTAGAAAGCTCCATCTCAGAGTTGTTAGCTTTCCCCGGGGTGCTTATCTTTTAGCAACTGATCAGAGGCCCCCCCTCGTGTGAAATTTGCTCTACCTGAAGTTACAGTGTAATGCCAGGCAGAACCCAGCCCCGTGCCTTTGCTGCTAGGTACTCCTGTATCTTTAACATTAGACAGCTCTTTGATGTGTGATTGCGGAACAGTGTGAAACCTGCAGAAAGAAGCTGCTGGTGATAACACATTAACTGCATGGAGGCTTGTAAGACAGTAGGGTGGATGAGATATGCCATGAAGTCCATGTAAAATATATGTTCACATTGAAACACAGCCATTATATTAACTTAGTTTTTTGCTAAAACATTATCAGTGTAACGGAATGGTACCATATGAAGAATTTTTAAATTATGCTTGATATTTTTAGCAGTGTGCAGTGTTTCCCTTAATCCATTTTAATAGGATTTACAATCCTTTTTTTGATCAGAAGCTTCAAGCTTTTCTGAATCTTCACTAAAGCTACAGTTGTTGTAAAGCCAAAAGGGGTTGTGTGAATTTGCCTCGCGGTCTCTTGATGCATTTTACGTACTTTTCTACCAAGGGAAATACCCTGATATAATATTTCTTGTTTTGATCATGCTGTTTGCAAATAAGTGGTCTTCTGTAATGGTTTATAGTTAACTAATTTTCTATATGTTTGTCTTATTTTGTTAGAGAGTGTTTTGTTTAAGATAACATTTTTGAGATTCATCAGTATATTAAAACCCATTCCCAGGGATAAAAGTCAAAACTGGTTCCTCTTCAGAGCATTTTGCATTGAGTCTCACACATAATGAAGTGGTGCCTCACAACAGGATACGCTGCTTTTGCCAAATGTTTTCTTTAACAATTAGTTTTATTTTCTTCACAATCAGGTGTGAGCACACAGTCCCCTTTCAACCAGGCTCACTGGACCACATCCAAGCTCCTCCCATCAGTGAAACAGGATGTGATTTGACCAATTTAGAAATCAGGAGTAGATGTAATGGTCCTGATGAACAGGTTTGATCATAGTACATAAACCTGCAGTAGCAGTATAGATGTACTGGCGAAAATGTGCTCTCCAAAGGATGTAACAGTCCCTAACACCCCAGTTACGTAACTTGTCCTCAATGTACTCCTTACAAAGTTTGCTTTTTAAAATAAAAATAAACTGTTAAAACAGATATTTGAAAAACACAACCAGAAGCAGATTGAAAAACTTCCTCTTAAAATTATGAAGAGAAAATAGATCTAGAAGTCAAAGAATTACTGTTGTGTGAAAATTCATATATTTTGAGCACATGAATTCTACTCTTTCTTTTATTTCAGGAAGATTAAAAAAGTTACTTTAATGTTTATGCGCAATGGGCAGGAAAAATACTCTATCAAAAGGTCTGCTTCTCTTAATAGGGAGGGGGAGTTCTGGAAAAATCCTTCTGGAATCTTTCATCTGTCCCTGCAGAAGCTTGGTAAGAAATCAAGTGTTGCATCCTCCTAAGAAACTCAGTTAAGTTATCAGATAGTGCAAATACCCTGAAACTGTCCAGCTTTGAAGTCTAACTGCTTATATCCTGTCACATGGTGCTAGCAACATCTCACCTGTTTCAAGTTGCTGGAGTTACACCAAGCATGGTTTGGTTTGTAAGCCTGCCCATTGTTGTGTGTCTTACTGGTGAGGCCACACCTTGAGTACTCTGTCCAGTTCTGGGCTCCTCACCATAAGAAGGACATGGAGGTCCTGGAGTATATCCAGAGAAGGGCAACCAGGCTGGTGAAGGGGCTGGAGGGCAAATCATATGAGGAGAGGCTGAGGGTGCTGGGGCTGTTTAGCTTAGAGAAGAGGAGGCTGAGGGGAGACCTTATCACCACCTACAACTACCTGAAGGGAGGTTATAGAGAGATAGGTGATGGTCTCTTCAGCCAGGTAACAGGTGATAGGACAAGGGGGAATGGCATGAAGCTGTGCCAGGGCAGGTTTAGATTGGATGTTAGAAAAAAACTTTTACTGACAGAGTTGTCAGGGCCTGGAACAGGCTGCCCAGGGAGGGGCTGAGTCACCTTCCCTGGATGTGTTCAAAAAAAGGGTAGATGAGGTACTTAGGGATATGGTTTAGTTTAGGATGCAAATGGTTGGACTTGATGATCTTATAGGTCTTTTCCAACCCTGTGATTCTGTGGTTAAGCTAATGGTAAGGAGTAATTGAAGGTGGGACATTGAAGTGTGTGGTCCCCAGGGGTAAACTGTGGGTGGTCAAGCTTCGCTGGTGGTGTTGAGGAGAACATTTGAAATGTTGCTGTATTGGAGGAGGAGAGGAGAGATGACATATTCTGGTGCTTGGAGAAAGCATCAAGGAGTGGTCAGCAAGGATAACCGTTTGTTTGACTCTTTCTGTGTTCAAAGAAAGGACTTCACACCTTCTCTGCTCGCAAAGATTATATTTAAGATACCTGGCTTGACCTGATTTTCCCATGTGGGAAAAATAATTTTTTTCTGAAATGTTGGGCAGGTGTCTTGTGTCCTATACAAATGAAAGGCCACCTTGGCCTAAAGCGTGAGTGCTGTAGAGAGCTTTGCACAGAGGATGCTGGAGATATGTTTAGAATCTGAAATAACGTTCTCTTTGTGAGCTGCTTCTGCTTTTATCCCCCTAAATGTTTTTACCTGGTTCTAAGATAAATATAAAGTGCACTGCAGCCAAGCTTTCATTATTAGCTGATTAATGTCTTTGATAGGTTTTTGTTATGAAGTCTAAGTTGCTCACTGATCACTTCAGAACAGCAAAAGCAGAGAATTTATTTCTGTTTCCTCTGAAATGCCCTAGCTAGCAGAGACAGAAGCTCTGGAACAGCAGCAGTGCAAGAAAAGGATATGGTAATTACAGTGGTGGTGGTATTTAAAACTATTTTCTGCTATTATTATCTGCATATCCTTGGGCCCAAAAAGCACTGAGATGAATGTCATTAAAGACAGTGTATTCCCAGCTGTGCCAAGAACAATATTCTAGAAATTCTTGCTGTGCATTTGGAAAAGTGTTTCAACTGATACCACGTCTTTTTACAGAAAGGATGAACCAGAGAAGTGATGGGAAAATACTTTGGGGAAAATGTTTGTAAACTGAGACGAATGCATATTTTCCCAAGAATCTTGTAATAAATGCAAAATAATTACAATAATTGAGATAGAAAAGTTTTAGTGCCTAAACTGAAATAGGGCTCTAGTCTATCCCTATCACTTTACTTATTCCTCTTAGGGGAAAAGTAAATAGGTTATTGCTGGGAGTGGGTCTTGGAATCTGAGATCTGCCAAGTGCACTCCTGTGTTGCAGATCACTGCTGTAACTCCAAAATTTGCCGTAGCCTCTGTCACATTCACTAACGGGCTCTTGTCACGTCAGCACTGTGTATGCTAGATACTTTAGTTTAAGCTGTGAGTTCCATGGTTGCCAGGAATGTACAAATTAATTTTATTGCATATTGAGACAATTTCAGTCACAGTATATTGTGATGGTGCTTTAAAACATCCTTCTGACTGTAGGAGAGGATGAATATGTGGCATCATTAAACATGTGTTAGTTGAGTATAGCCTGCGTGAGAGAATAACCTGGCATCATATTGTCCCAATAGACTTCCCTTTTTGCTAAGGAAGGAGTTCTGGATTATTGCTGCACTCACATTTCTAGTTTTCACATTTATAATAATGCATATCAATTAATTTTAATGTGCAATTTATCCACTCTGTAGAGTTTTATAATCAAATGATTTAATTTGCTATCTTTAAAAATCATAAATTGAATAATTGCTGGATATAAGAGTGTTGGATTGCATAAACTTGGTTTAAAAGGTCTGTCTCTTTCATCCTGCCCATGATTACTGAGAAGTGTTTAAGAACAGGAAAAAGTAGGCACCAAAACCCCCCAAATTCTGAAACAATAGAATTGCAATCAGCAAACTGCCCATCCCCACCCCCATCCCTGAGCCAGAATAAACCCGAATAAATGGGATTGTGGAATTCTATTGGGAAGGCAATTAATCCCCAGAGAGAGATATCTATTAATATGCAAATGAAGTTCATGACATGGTCAGCATATTTTAAAGGGCTGTGTGTCATGAGCAGACACTTCCATCCAAACAAAGGAATTTTCGAGAAATTGCAGGAAAATGAAGTTCTGAGCAAAGGAGTCCTGTTGAGTAGATGATACTTTTGGTTGTACCCATTCACTGCCTGTTTGAGGGCCAGCTGTAGCTGTGCAAGCAGTACAGTAGTCTGCCCCTCCCGGCGCAGGTGCTGTCAGCCTGGTAGAACTGCTTCCCCTGGATGTTCTGGCACCAAGGCATTGAATCTTAAACCCTTTCTCCACGTGTCAGTTCTCTGGCTCTGCAAGACAGAGGCATGTCAAGAAAGAGGCACAGACCATGCACTTGTTTTAAGGGCTAATGCATTTCCAGCTAGCTGTGGGATGGAGGTGTGCTGATGCATCTGGGTGGTGGTGGTGAAGGTGCGTGCAGTCCATGTGAGAGGCAGTGCAGGCAGGTAGGGTGTGCAGCTCCTTAGGGTTTCAGCTGGCATTAGCACTGCCTCATCCCTCTGATTTTTTTTCCTGTCTTCTCTGTGCTTTCCTCTGCAATATCTCTTCTGGATTGTTCTAGTCTAAGCCACCCACCCTTTAGCTGCCCTTGTTTTGCTCCATTCCCAGTGACTCCTAGGCAGACTGCTTTTTCTCTGCATCCCACATCCTGCCCCTGGTTTTTATCCGGTGATCTGAGGTAAACACCCCTTCTCCTCCAAAGATGTGAGCAAGAACAGTGGCATTAACGACCTCAAAAAAATCTTTGAATCCCTGAACTCTCAATAATGCTGATGTTCCAAAGTCAGCAGGTGTGCTCTGAAATCACCAAGACATTCTTAATGCTTTTATCTAGGTTGTAATGATGGGACTCTGATATGTATTCTGATAGTGAAATTCACAAGAGGAAGATTAACCTAAAGGATCTGTAAGCTAAAGAAGCATGGCCTCCTCCTAGCAGTGCCTCCACTGAACCTTTCACTACCTCTTGACCTGCTTACCCTGCAACTTTCTAAAAAGGAGTCATCTCCTTTGCCCTTCCCAGTCTCTCTTCTGGCTGCTAGCAGGTTACACTGAACTCAGTTGTTTTTGCAAATGAACACTGAATGCAGCCTGTGAGCCAGCCTACTCAAAGGAACGCTGCCTGTCACAGCAATAAACACTGGCCCTTGATGAGGAAATGATGCTGATACGCATCGCTGGGTGGAGAGTGCTGGTCTGAGAGGCTGGAATTTAGAGGCAGGCTTGGAGTGCACAAGGGGAGTGCTGAATTGCAAATCTCTGGTCTTCTGCAGACTCTTTCAGGAAGTATTGAAAATGATTTTAAAGTGCTGGATCTTGTACTAATGCCCGAGAGTCAGGCCAGATCCTGTCTTGCCCAGACAAAATTTCATGGGTAGACTGGGATTACGATGGATAAGTATACACTGGACTCTAAGAATGGAAAATAATTATCTGATTTTTCAGTACTTTGTTAGAAGAATTTAACCTAAGTTAAAGTCTGTGTGAAAGCAAACACCTAGTTGTGGGATAAATTCTGTTTAATTTCCTTGTAAATTTGTGTTATTTTATGGCTTAAAAATACTTCCTGAAAAGCATCTGAAAAACTTACTATATATAGCTGAAGAAGTGTGAAAGATATTGCTTTTGTGCAGAAAATCCCAGAGCTTCCAGTAAGCATGATAAAGTGGGGACCAATAGAGTATGAAGGATTTAAGTTAAGAAAATAGCTACTCCACGGTGTGATAAAGAAATTGTTTCGCCTGTAATGAAACACTTTTGTTTTCAGTAGCACTGGAAGACACCGAATACCTTTTACATTTGTCACATAAAATTCAAGAGATGGGGAGTGAACTCTTGAGACTGTGCAAATTAGCATAGGAAAATAGTTTGTCAACCTAATTTTATGGTTATAGTAATTAGGTTAATCTTTTTGTGATAGACAGCAGCCTATACTGAAGACTAAGGTGTCAGGAGAGACACCGATACTTAAAATGTCTCTTTGGTTTCTGAAGAGCAGCAAAACTGACTTTTTAACATGGAATAAGGAAGGTGTTGAGTAGCCACCAGGTATACGAAGTGCTTGGTCCAGTGTGATGGGCTGTGAATTTGTGTAAATGTAGCGGGTAGTGAACTAATTTTTACCAGTGGCTTACAAAAAGCTGGGATGTACTGAATGTGCTTATAGTCTACGTAAGACTTGAGGATTTGAAATGAAATGTTAAAAGTTGTAGAGTGTCTTTTAAAATGCTTTTCATAAAAAAGCAAATTTAAACCAGTGCACAACTAATACAAAAGGTCTGATTTTAGTTCTTCCCCTCAAAAGAATACTTGCATCTCTGTTTTTTCTTTGCCTTGTTACATATTTTGATATGAAATGACAATTTTGTAACATAACATAGTTCAGTAATATTCAGCCATATGTAGTTGTTGAATATTACTTATTTAAAACGTTATTTGATGAACATTGACACTATTCCTATGCTTTATAAAAGGAGGAGAGATGTATTTTAGTATATCAAACAATGAAAATGTAAGAAGGAAGAAAAAGTCATTTGAATTATAATGAAGTGGTATAAAATTCACAGTACATTAGTTTTCATCTGTGGGATCTTATAATGAGTATTATTCTGCCAGGCTAAAAATTAATGTTGTGAGGAACTCCCCTCAAGTGCTTTGTGATGTTTCATATCTTTTCACTGTGTTAACCATCACAGGGTTTGACCCTAAGTTCCCAAATGTATCTCATTAACACATAGATTTTTTGCTTTAGTTTAAATAATAAAATTGCTGTAGCTGATTGTCAGTTTGTCAGTGGGATGGAAATCTGTAAACCTCTATTTTTTTTTTTACATCAGTTGTAATTATTGAGAGCATCAATACTTCCCTAAGTAACTTTGTTGACATTTCCTGTGGTGTTGTACCAGTCTAGAATTATTAAAATTACATTTTCTGTAGTTCCACCAGTACATCTATTTCACTAAACTGGGGGACAGCATGATCTCATTGTCAGTTTGCACGTGAAGCACTGAGTTTGAAGAGCGCAAAGCCGCTTTTTAGTCATCTTTATGTGCTCAGGTTAGTTGTGCATGTTTTCTTCTGAAATGGAAGATTCAACCCGTGTACCTTCATATGGATTGTAGAAAGTTCTTTCTGTGGAAGGCATATTAAATTGTGGAAGATGATCTTGGTGGGTAGATGCAAAACACTAAGAACTTATTTCCCCCCCTACCCCCCAAAAAAAATGCTGTGAAGGCAAGATGTCTTAAGGGTGTATTTTCATAAGAGGTTTAGAGGAATACACAGGATGCAAGTTTTGCTTTTATTCACAGTAGTTTTCAGCTGTTGGCATTAGTGTCTGGTTTTCTGAGATTCTGTTAATGATTCAGATCTACATCTGGAGTTATAAAATGTTGCTGCATCCATAGAATAGGAGATGAATAGAAATAAAATAGCAATTAATATAATAATTCTGCATACAAAGCATCATTGCAATTGCAAAGTGTTGCACATTTGAAACCTTAGTTTGTGAGATTGTGAGAGCATCCTATGCACTGAAAGTCACTGATCTCATGAAGAAACAGTTACAGGCTGAGTTGTTTAAATCATAGTGTTTATACACGAAAGGGTAAATGCTTTTACTTGTGCAACTGTAAAATGAGTTTTTCTAGCTTATAAGTGCTTGAGCTTGCCAGCTATTTTTGTTTTAGTGTACCTTGTTCATTTGTTGTTTCCCTGAGGGTGCTTGGTTTCTCACTTTTAAGATGAAGTCCAAAGAGATTCTTGTGTTTCCAGTTGTAAACATAATTTGTGATGGGTGGATCTAAATAGTGGGGTTAGCTGTGAGTGCTTAATCTTCAGGGCTGATGGTAGTGGCCCTTGGCTTGAGAGGATGATTAGCCTAGAAAAACAGATGGACTGGGATGCCACCTGGGGCATTAAGTGACTGTGGTCCTGTGCTGCTTCTACTGGGAGATTTTAGCCTTGGGTCTCTGCCCTTCTAGCAGCTGTCCATGTCCCTCCCAAGCTTTTCCAACCCTTTTGTGGTAGTGCTGTTGCTGTTGGTAGTGATCTCAGTAGCCACTGTCAAGGAAATTTACAGTTTTCATCTTGCAGAATTAACTTTGACAAGGTGACAAAGTAAAATGCTTGTCACAAATCCAAGCAAGACAAAGGAGAAGCTCTTCCCATATTACTAGCACATTATGTCTCAACAATATCTATCACAACTGTAGCCTGTTTCCTTGTCCTTGGAGAATATCAACAGCTTTTGCAGCAAGTAGTAGCAGCTGTAATAGGAAAGATCACAAGAGGTTTTTTATTTGGCCAAACTAAGCATAGGGATGGCTCTTTTTCCTCCTACACAGAGTTGTATTTTGTTTCCTCTTTGTAGCCAGGAGATTATTAATTCCATAGTGGGGTAGCATCCTTAATGAAAAACATTTAATTCTCTTGCATTTTCAGAATATTCTGAAAAAGTAAAAATTCAGCCTTCCAACTGTGTCTCCAAACTGCACTTCTGTAACATCTGCATTTTCTTTTCAAAAAGAAAGGACAAAAAGGGGATAACTCATCTTGACCCAAGCCGAAGTAATTTGTTTAGCCGCTGAACTGAGAAGTTTCTTGTTTGTATAACTTCCTTAGTGTGAATAACAATACTGGCAATAAAGCAGAGACAGAATGAAAACCATGAGCTTTTCATATTGTTTATATTTTATTGAATTATTTTAACATGTTTGTTTTGGAGCATCTCAGGCTCCAGTTGCATGTGGTTACATATGGGCGATGAAAAGACAATTCAAGCCCCGGGTGTCTGCAGTCTAAATATGACATGAGAGAGAACAGCTGGACACTGCAGCAGCACAGGTGCTCTAGGAAAGTGAAATAATTGTGATTAGCATAATAAGCAGTGGTCACAGCATGCCAGCTGTCTCACCAACATGAGGCAGCATTAGATATTCATGAGTTTAGCTTCTCTGGTTTGCTGTCCTAAAGCTTACAGGTGAATTTATTACTTGTCAGATGGGTAAATGAGAAATTATTAGTGGCTGCAATAAGATGAGAATGTATCTTGGCAATGTAGTTGAGAAGAGTCTGAAGATAAGAGGATGACAAGAAACAAAACTGTTTATGTGTCTGTAGAATAAGCAAGATTCTTTGAACTAGCTGAGTTTTACGTGTGCTTCATGGTAACACCCAGGGTAAAAAATGGAATTGGAGAGACTTATTATAGTGACTGTAATGGAACAGCTTACTTAACATAATGCTCTGGGTATGGAAAGAGAAAAATAATTTGCAGGCAAAGCTTTGCTGTCATGCATGGTGTGCTGCAGTTCGCAGCACGATGCTTATAGGTGCCTAAGCTGGCTGTGTCCTATACTATTGATGTTGGAAAAGGGCTATTCATCTGTGTCAGATGAAGGCTGAATTCAGTTCTGAATTAGTTTACTTCTGTCTCCCTTTCCAATCTGTGGACATCCATGTATATTCACAATTAAATGCATTGTACAGCCATGTCTTTATGTCATGGTGAGCAACTATTATTTTTCTCGTCTACATAGGCAGTCTTTGTATAGAAGATGAGTAAGACTTGTGCTTCTAGAGTGTAGCACCAGGTACATGAATAACACTTGCCTACTATTCCTGTTACGGCTTTCCTTAAGCATGTTATATTAATTAGTATTAGTATTTTGATTAAATTAGTATTAGTTTAGTTTAATTATTAAAAACTCCTTAAATAGTCTGCTTGCATGTCTATTTTGGCATTTAGATGACTCGTTTTCTTCTATCTTTCATGCCCACTAATTGGGTTGTGAACATGGTCGTAGTTACAGAGCTAGTAATTTCTTTCTTTTCAAACACCTCTGATTCAACACAGGCATAGAAAGAAGTTGTTTCTGTGGCCTGTGCATACTAGCAAGACAAATGGAATTTTCCTCATTGATTTATTTTTAATTTCTTCCCATTTTACTGCAGTTTTAAGCCAAGATATGTCAGCCTTAAACTAACCCTTCAGTTTCTTCAGGTAAATTATGATGCCCTGAATGTGAGCATTGCAAAAGTAAAGCAAATAAAATGCTACAAGCTGTTTCTGCTGAAGACTGTAATTTTACTGTTGCAACTCAAAGCAAGCAGGACTGCAGATATCTGAAATCTGAACTACAGATTCCTTATGTGTCTCTTTCCTAGTAGGAGGAAACTGGGAATGCCATGATATAGGGAAATGTCTTGATGGACAGAGATTTCTCTTGCTGTGGCTAGCTTTGGAGAATAGCCTGTTTGTTCCAAACAATGTTCAGAAGTTTCACAAAAAAGCTGTTAATGTTCACATGGAATATGAGGCTACAACTGGTAGAGTGTAAATCGCTGCTACCCTGAATTGTAAAACTTTGGTAATAATTTTGATAAGAAAATAAGTGAAGTTGATGAAAGTCTTCCACTATAAATTTTCATGTATTTTCACTTCTAGTTTCAATGGGTTTTCTACTGTGTGTTTTTAAGTTCATTCTAAAATGCCAAGGCATTTGAGAATAATTGGAGGAGAAAAGTATGTTGCCCTTATGTGCAAAACAGTAGTCCTGCACTTTTACTTAGATTCACAGGCTTATATTTGCATTACATGAAACTTGAATGCTATCATTAAAAGCTGGTCCATTCTGAAACTGCTGTTGCACTGTAGGAAGAGGTTATACAACTTGGAAAGAAAAGGTAGAAATGGCTTCGAAATTTTAGGTACACAGAAAGAATCTGACCCTTTCAATCTGAAAGTGTATTGCCATTTAGAAATGGAGCAATGTATCTGCATCGTTAGTTGTTCCTAGATAATTATATTTCAGAATCTTTCTGCTTAGATTGGATTTTTACAACCCCCTATTCATAAACATAAACAGCTGCCTTAATAACTGGAGAGTAATTAATAGAATGGGCAGATCTGCCCAAGCATTATACATACTTCAGTGGTTCAGTGAAATTGTATGATGTGAACAGATGATCTTTACTAGGTGCTTGACTGATGAGAAAAAATCATCATCCCAGCAGGCGGTTTAAGAAAACGAAAAATGTGCAAGCCTGGTCTTAAAACAAAAAATTGTTGTTCTTGCCACTCTTTATTGGTTCAGGAAAAAGATGCTTCTCTTGCAGTTTTGTATGCCATCCTTAAAGCTTCTTTAAGGATCCAGTGTACTACGGAATCTTGAAGATGGTATTCAACAAATTTCTGGGCATAATGAAGTATTGTATAACTTGATTGCTGTTCTGCATGAAAAAATTTAAATTTTAGTCTCTGAGCAATATCTTACAACTGTATTGATTGCACCTGCTCCTTGTTAATTTTCATATGGGGGAGGGAATAAAATCTGCAGATCTCCTATGTTCAGCAGGTTTTGTCAACAAGCTTGCTCTATGTATATGAAACAAGAATCTTCAAAGAATGAGTGTTTCCTGACAACATTACTTGCTTTGCATTTGTTAGTATAAACATCCTTTTTTTTTTAAAAAAATGCACATTTCAAAATATATGTAAGTCTGCCAAAAGCGTGCTAACCGGACTGGAAAGGATGTCAGATGCTACAGAACTTAACGCTAGTTCTGGTATTTATCTAATGGGGTGCACAACCTCAGCTCTTGCAAATCAGGTGAGCTAAACCAGTGGTTTGTATTTCAACTGCAACACTAAGTAGGGGTCTGTCCATGTACCCATAGTCTCCTATATGTCCCCGCACACAGCGTGCTGCTATGCCTTTGATCATCTCACCCTGATGGAGAGAAAGCTAGCTGTGATGCTTAATACTTAGGTTAAAACACCTATCTGCTGTTTGTGTACAGTATATTTTGCTGACTTTATTGGTGACTAGTGAAAAGTGCTGGTGGCTTTGCCTGGTAGCATTTGGGTATGTTTGACTAATAGGTTGGTTTTTTTTAATAATCCCCTTTTTCTTTCTTTACTGGTCCCTTGGAAGTATTGTTCATCCACTCTGTCTTGACTCTGTCACTGTCTGGTATACTGGGCCATGTGAAACAAGACCAAGGGAAGATAACCTTACATATGATGGCTGTGCCAAATGGTTAACCTGTTATCACATCTTAATTCTTGTACTGGTGGTATTTCATGCCTGTTCTACAAAAGACAAATTTTGCTCTTGTTTTCAAAGAGGGCAGCCAGGTCTTGCAGTGCTCACAGTCGTAGTGCCAGTAAGTTTCCTGGTTTTAGGAGGCTGCTTATGCTCTGGCTGAGCAGTTAGTTGCTGTAAGAGACATGCTGTCTTACTGTAAGAACATGATGTGTTTATTGCAAGACAGAATTTTGTTGTACATCTTAAGTCTCAAGGAAGCAAACAGTTTCTACCAACTCCTTTCATGCAGTGATGCGGATTTTCTTTGTGTGTCACAAGCTGCTGTTTAACCAGCATTATATTCAAATCAGCTGTTGGCATAAATGTGCATGCCTCTAGTAGAACTGTGTCATTAAACAAAGGTTAAATCAACAAAATGTTATAGGAAGATAAAGTTCTAATTATTAAACCATGTCTGCATTGTCCAAAGCAATAAGATGAAACTGAATCTATAATGAGATCTGTAGAATGAAGGCAATCAATTGGAATTACAATCTGTCAAAATTTTTTAAAGAGTTCTTAAATGTTTTTCTGATTACTTGTCACAAACTCACATAGCTTTGTGTAGACTGTGGGTGGGAGTTTCTCAGAGCATGTACATTGATGTGTTACAGGAGACTTCAAGGAGCTCTGTAGCCTCTGTTGCCTTAGGTTGCTATCTGTTGGTAAATGTTCAGGTAGGAAAATGTATATAGGTGGCTTAACCTGCTTGCAAACCCTGGTCTAAGCTGGCCTTTGTGACATGCAGTCTATTGGAAGGTAGTAAAATTGTGAAATAGCTGCTCTGCATTGATTACCTACAAGGAGTTCTTTGGGTCCTTTGAAATGAGCAGAAACTGGAAATGCTGTGGCAGGGAGAGTTGCTTCTAATCTGCTGCAACAAACTGAATCCTTCTGCTCCTTCTTAGTGAAGATGGCTTATGATCATAGTGAAATCTTGTGATAATTGCAAATTATGAAAAGTACATCTCCTCACTTAATAACAATGTCAGGTTTTATCAATAACAAATACCACTGTCAGCACTTTCACGATGTTTATCATGATGTGATTTTAGATAATAGCAATATAAACCATGCAGGGACAAAGTTGTACTTCCTCCCTCTGCCCCCCATACAGCATAGCGAGCAAACAAAGTCTCACTGGCATTTTAAAATGACTTCTAAAGCACGATTTGTTGAAATAGAACGGACTAATTCTGTGTTAACAGTGGCATGCAGACACCTCAGGCATCATTAGCTGTTTTTCTCTGTCAGCTATTTTCAGAGGGCAAGGATTTTGTGACATTCATTCACCAGCTGTGCATAGCTTTTGCTCAAGGCAGGTTTTTAAAAATGATTATGTTATAATGAATTAAAAATATAAGTTTATAAAGACAAAGGGGAGTATATCCTGAGTGCAGTGCACACGTTTGGTTTAGAGAAGACCTGCCTCAGCCGGATTTCCCTGTACGTTCGAAGGGTTCTATAACTTACAGCTACCACATGCACTGTCATATTTTGAAAGCATACTGTCATAAAATTTTACCTGCCATTACAAAATAACCATTTTTATTTAATTTGGTTTCAATTCTGTGTCTGGAGTTTGGGCTTGTGAGAGCATCCTGCTGCACAGAGCCACGCTCTGTACCCTTAGCACAGAATAAATACGAGTGTATGGGGAGCCTGGAAGAAAAATACCTGTTCCCTAAAGAAGGTGTGCCATCTGGTTTTGTATTCTGAAGTTAATTATGTAAATTTTAGGCATTCCATTTGGAGTGCCTTTTCCTGCAGAAGCAAGATGAATGGGAACAGTGCAAACTGGTGGTCATTCATCCTTGTGCTGTAGAGTTAAAAAAATGTATTGGTGCATATTAAAAGACTGTTTTATC
The DNA here is from genome assembly GCA_020800305.1 of Porphyrio hochstetteri. Classification (NCBI taxonomy): domain Eukaryota; kingdom Metazoa; phylum Chordata; class Aves; order Gruiformes; family Rallidae; genus Porphyrio; species Porphyrio hochstetteri. Next base: position 7,911,569 of record CM036916.1, on the reverse strand, counting down.
AGACTGGTTTGGTAGTATCTGAACTACTGTAGTTCTTTCCTGATTAAACTTTCCCAAGCTGTGGTAGCAGTGTGTCAGATGGCCATTGCACTAGGATTCCTAGGCTTTCTTAATAATGCATTTGACATACTTTGCTGGCTGTTAGATCCGGGAAATGATTAAAGCTTCTTGACTGGGTGTACGTTAACCTTCTGATGATATCATTAGGTTCAAAATAAAATCCCCTTGAAGAAAACCAGGGCAACCTTGGTAACATTGGATTAAGTGGGGCACAACTTGAGGGTATAAATAGAACAATATTGAGAAAAATGTTTGGATATTTAAATATGTAAATATTTACTGTTCTTACTGTGTTGTGTTTATTGAGAGCTCTGTACTATAAGGCCTGATTCTAAAGCTATGGGGGTAAAATTGAAAATCCCTCTCAACTTCAGTGGGGTGTGAAACAGGTCCCTATATAAGCTTATGCAGGTTCCTCAATGACAGACTAAATGGAGGTTGTTATTTAACATAAAATTTGTTCCTTGCTGTTCTTACTTGGCAAATTTTCATTTATTTTGCCCTAAGCATCCTTGCTTCAGAATGTTCCATGTTATTAATTCCCATCCTATGACCTTCAATGACTTGCAAAAGATACTCTTAGCAATTAAAACTGAATTGAAACAATCCCAGTTCTTTTCACCCTGTGGTCAGTGCTCAGCTGTGCTGTTTGCACTGGTGCCTTTCCACAATTCTGCTTACCTTTTCATCTACTGAGATACCCAAATACTACACTAACCTCAACATCGAAATAAGAAGAAAAAGGAGAAAAAAAAGGGGCCAAAAAAAAAAAGCTTCCAGATGGCTGCTACTTCCCACATCGCTGCTTTACCACTGAGGATTCTGTAGTATTGAACTCAACCTCTGTTCTTACCCACTGCAAAACCGGCGTGCTTAAGGTCGGCTGCTGTATGAGGTTCTGGGAAATCTATTATCAGGCAGAACATTTCACACTTCAGTAAACTCCAAATTAATTACATTGATGGTACATGAATACCAAAAGAAAGTGAGCATAATTAATGCTACTTCAGCAAACATCAGAGGAAATATTAGTGATTTCCAATTGATGATAATGCTAATGTGTTATATGAAAGTATTTTATTACAAATGGTATAATATTGTCTCTTGCAGTGCCTGTGTAATGTGCCAGTTTATTAATTTAAATGTTTTTATTGGCAATTTAAGATTATATCAGCATGCAAATGTATTTTAATGTAGTCTTAATTATGTGCAGTTCACTAGTAGGACAGTTTAGGTGTGAGGACAGACAAATCTGAGATAGGAGCATGTTATGAAGATATCTTCTGGGGTTTATAGTGCAGCATTAAGAGCTGGTGCTATCTCACCGCTATCTGTAATTCAGTGAGTGACACTTACACCAAAATATCCCATTAATGGCATTATGCTTTCTATTGTTTACAATCTGAGCCGTAATGCATTCCACCCAGCCTATTGTGGAGTACTGTAAGAGCAGCCACTGTAAAATGAGCTGTCGGCATCCAGAATGCAGTTTCTCACCCAGAAACAATGTAATAAGAAATATAATTAGATTCTCTGATTAGCAGAATTCAGAAACACCTTATATAATTTCACTGCAATTTTTTTGCAGATGTTAGCACTTTATAAATCTGCATTGGAATCTTATTTCGACCACTAAGACTGACTTTCAAGCAACAGTAAGCAGGGTATAGTTAACCACTGAAGCAGAAATCTAGAGTCAATGCGTAATTATTAAGAGCTTTCCAGAATATTAGCTGTTTCAGTTGCTGCAGTGATGGAATAGTCCATTAGATATTTCTGTTTCTGGCAACTCCTGAAAATTGATTCTGATACGAAACAACGAGCCGTTTTGATCAATACTGTAATTACTCTTATTGATGGATTGTTTTACAATGATAGTCATCATTGCAATATGTCTGCTCAGGAGGCATCAAGACTGTCCGCTCCATGCAGTAATGCGCCACAAATATCTGATTCAAATCAACACACTATTGAGACTGGGCTGACAAGCGTGAAATTAATTGTTCCACTTCATGTAAGACCTGCATTCTTCTTTTGAGAGAGTAATTTGTTGCTGTATGTAGCCTGGGAACGGTACAGCCTCCGTGTGGTGTTAGGTGTGGCTTTTCTGGTCTTTGTCTTTTCCCCACAAGATTGGTTCTTTCACCCTTTTCAGCATGAGCGAAGGAATTCATGACTCAAGGGCTCTGACAAAATTCATAACCTTTCAGGGAGGAATTGCAGATCTTGGCAAGAGAAAGAAAATAGTCTTTATGATTCAAGCTATTTAAAGGTTTTAAAATATAGAAGTAACACTGAAGCAAGAAAATCCCAAATCCTTCTGTATCAAAGTATAGCAGAAGCAGTTAATGTTTGGAAGCTGATTTTATTTTTTTTTCTATCTGAGATGTTGCATCATAGCTAGCTTATTTTTTAATGCATGCTTGTACTGAAAATGTTCTCTTCAAATTGCTTTGGTAGAAAAATAGGAACTACATGGAGTGAAAGAAAATAGAAACATAAATATTGAGGTGCCGTGCCATCCCACTACAGTCTGTTGATGGTTGGTTGGACAAATCACTTATTAATTAATCGAAGCTAAGTCATGCAACTTTTATTGTGATGGAGTAATGATGGCTGTTAGTACAGTTCAGAAAATTGTGTTCCACTTAAAATTGTGTGCTGCTATTTCAAGGATATTATGTTTCAGCTTTGGGTATAGATAAAAAATATTTATGATATGAAAATATTTTAGCTTCAAGGGCTTTACCATTCTCCTATTCCATTTTGTCATTTCCTTCTCTTAATATATAGAGCTTCCCCTCTTAATGGAAAGGCAAGGGTTCTTTAGGATGAACTGGCACGGTGTGTGTGCACCCATGCATATATAAGCTTATTGTTTAAAATCTAATAAAATAGTCATGGTGGTCTAAGAATGAAATGGTTTGAATATGGAAAATATAGAAATAGCTGTGGAAATCACTGACTCTTTCTCAATCTGCCATCCTGTCTGTCAGTGTCAGACTTCAATGTTTATGAGGACAATGCCAATATTTCTGTTGTGAACAGCTGGGAACGACTTTGCAGAAGTGATGAGCCCAGCACAGAGTCCCTGACTTATTTTCATAAAGGTTCATGTCTCTTCTGCTTATGGAAGAAAAGTCCTGTGTTAATGCTGCTATTTTCTCCTCAGCATGGGAGACTGTCAATCTTTTTAAATGCTACTTATCTGGGTGACCTCAGTGGGTTTTTTGTGATGGTAATTTCATTGCTTCCAAGGTATATGTAAAAGGGGGGGAGGTTATACTTCTCAAGCGACTTGTGCATCTTGTTTCAGTGTCACTATTGCGTTGCTTTCACACATCTTCCCAGGGAGTCTTCCAGTGGTGGAACACTAGTAACAAGTTTTTAGTGCACCCTACGCAGGAGCACAGATGGTTTATTTTTCAAGAATATCACTTAACAGACAAACCTCTGCTTCTTGCCCAGCAAAGCTCTTCAAAGACTAGAGCTGTTCTCTGACAGCTTTTATTATAATGCTCCCACGAGGCCTCTTCTTCCTCATTTATGCCCCATGTTTCACATTTGTGTCTTGCTTTACGCTGTAGTGATGGGCAGTAGTGAAGTAACGCATAATGCTATTCTAATGTATTCAGTACCAAATTAGGGAGAGAGAGTCTCAATGCTGCCTGTCAACAAACATCACAGATACTACGTCTCACTGAACCATATCATCTGGTCTGGATGCATCTTGTACCATTCAACTCTGTCCTTTGTCTGTCATAGTAACTATTCCTGCATGCATTTTGTAGTGTTGTGTTTGTCATGACTGGAGTTTGAATGGGTTTCAAACAGGCACCAGTAGCTCAGGTGAGGCTGGATGGGGCTGAGGAGTGGGGACACCAGTGAGATTGTAGCTGGCATGAGGTTTGTTTATGGGCTTCCCAGTTTGGACTTTAGTATCAATGGAAGGACCCCTAATGAAAATCAAAGTCTGTTCCTCAGCAGAGTTGATGCATTGATAGTGCCATGTTGCTGAAATTTATTGTTGTTAAACTTAACAGTGTATTCCTGAAAGTAAGGGAGTAAATAATTGTAAATGTTGTATAACACTCAGGAAAATATAATAAGAAAAAAAATCTACTAGTATTGATCCTTGTCTAAACCTACCTTCTCGTTAACATCTTGAACCCTTTTTTCTCTGCTCTAAACTAGCATTTTTCAACTATTTCCATTGATGTTAAAGACATCTCTGTTAACAAGGATTCATTAAAGGAAAATAATCCACTGTAAAATGACTGGAAAGATGGGTGTTGCTGGTGACTGAAAATCTGCTTTAGCTGCAAAGGCGTTTCCTGAGCAAGTGCTTACAAAATATTGATGGAACAGTTGTCTAACGACAAAGCTGGTATTTGTAGTCATTAATAGTACTTCATGTTAGAAAGCATGAAAGGAATAAAAATAGACTGAGGATGCATGCAGTCATCCCATCAAATATGGGACGGGCTTCTGCTTGGCTTGCATTAATGCTGCATTGCATTACATGTGTTGGCTTGCTGTATGGTTTTTATCTTTGTAATTAATAAATGTGAAGAATTTAATGCCAAAGATTAAATTTGTTTCATCGGTATACCTGAGTGAACTTTTGTTTGCAGAAGCCTGCTTAGCTGCAAAAAGTCCAGAACTTCAGAGTACATTTATGTAATTTCTCTGCTTCTGCATTTTGATCGTTTATCACTTTTTAAAGAGTCTTTTTAGAGTGCTTTGAAAAGCTGGATATTGTATACAAGATGGAAATACTGTTTAAGTGTAGCAAATATTTGAAAGTATTGTTAATTTAAACTTTATTCTGTATTTATTTTTAAATCCACCGAAAAGCTTTTAAAGATGATTTACAAGCATTCAGGGATTACTTATAAAACATAATACTCCTGTGAGTGATCCTAGAGGCACCTACTAAGGCTCGAGGTTAGTAGTGTGTGTCAGTGGGTTCAGAGAATTAAGAAGAATTCGGAACTGTTGCATCCTGGTTTCCTTAAATCAACTTCCTTATGTGGAAATAAAAAATTTGGAATTTTACGAAAACTGAAACAAAAATCTAAATCTTCCATGAAACATTTTGCTCAAACTTTGGTCCTGTGCTAATTGAGAGGATTCAGGGGTGTTTTTTTTTGGGTGGGCTTTTTTTTTAACTACTTTGTCTTTTGCTTTCCACCTGAACCAGTTTAAGTTTATACTGTCATCTGAAACTTAAATTGGTTTTTCTGGATGCAGGCATGAATCAAAAACAAATGAAGGTTGTGTCTCAACTCTAGCAAATATTAAAAAAACCCTGTCACAGGTATTTTTCTTTGCTCTTTTTTTCTTTGTTAGTTGTGCTGCAAGTCAGCAGGGATCTTACTCTTTCAATTATATCTTGTGACAAAGCTTTTGACGTTTTAAATTGATTTTTGGTTTTTAGTTTTGCTATACAATTCAGGTGTGTGTATCTACCCATTTCTCCTAAAGAAGCATGTACACAAATTAATCAAGTGCTGTAGTTCTTCCATGAACTAAAAAGAAAAACAAATAGAAAGGAACACTCTCCCCTCAAACACTCAACTTTTTCTTTTTTGTTTTTGAAGCTCATTATTTTTTTGTTGAACTTTGACTGATCCTTGAAATAGATTTCAGTCAGTTCATTGCAAAAAACAAACAGTTATCTTCCATTCATTCCTAGGCTAAGTAAACAACAAAGCTCCTTCCTGAAGATAGATTATGCTGGGACAACAAAAAAATATGTATCAGACTTGTCTAGGTCAGAAACTCAAAGAACTGCTACTTGCTGACTTTCCAAAATACAGTGGACAGTCTATTGATCAGTCTACATTTTAATTACCATAATCCTGTCTGCTTTATTGTTATTATGGTATGTGATCTGTGATCGCTCAGGTTTTATTTTAGCTATGGTATCAAATATAACGCACCCTCAGTCACTTACAGTTCTAAGATTGCTTCTATGTGTATTGATTTTTGGCTTGTTTTATTAAATTGTAAGGAGAAGAAATTCAAAAGCTTGCTTGCTTGATAAATGTCTTACAACTCTAGTTTCTCGTAGGAAAGAAATATCAGCTCTACGAAGTAGAAAAAAGAAAATCAAAGTACATGGTTTGCCTTTGGAGATTAAAGGAAGGAGGGTTGCAGGGTAGAACAATAGGTTTGTAGGACTAAGCGTGCTGAAGTATATTGTTGTTGCCCCAAAGATATAGGTAACAGCTATTTATCTTCAGCCTGGACAGCTTCACCTGAGATGGAAATTTTCTGGGAAGAGAATGTATCTCCCTGTTTGAATTTCAAGTAATGCTTTCCATTTCTGAATGTCAGAAATAAGTTTTCTTGATGAAATTGTTTGAGATGCTCGCTTTTGGTGGGTCTTGTGTACCTGGACAGTGTTACACAGCTAGTTTACTACTTCCAGTTTCCCTTCTGTAGGTGGTTTTGTGTCTGTTTGTGTAGCAGTGTGCATCTGGTTCTTTTCAGTATTCTTTAAAAAAAAAAATTAGTTTACTACTTAAAGTTGATATATATTGAGTTAAAAACTGGATGTGACTTTTTAAAAAAGAATGAAAATCAAAACAAATTTAGATATGATAAAAACAGAGCTTGCTGTTTTCTGAGCCTCAACAGGCTAATCTCTTTGCCTTCATACTTTTCTTTTTCTTTGAAATATACATTTAAGCCTCCATGTACTTAAGGGCTGTTTGCTATGTAAAAATTCTGTTACTGTTTGTAGCTAGTGTTAATGCAATTAATATCAGGGAAACCTTTATTTAAATTTTCACGTGACATGTCTCCCAACTTTTTGTAGGCTTGAATAGTCATTGATTCATATTTTTACTTACCTTTCATATCTCTTCTCCAATGAAGACCACATAGTTATTTGTATAAAATACGATCATGATGAAAGGAAATGAGACTGAAGTTGAGATGTTGTTTCATTTCTGAGTTGTCCAGAGCAAAATGATAAATGAAAAAAGGAAGTCTGAGAGTTTTCCCAGGTCTATCTTGGCTTCAGTTTCTCACATGCCAATGCCACCTCTGAGGTACCTTGCACACTTTGATAGACAGTGGAAAGAAGAGACTGCCCACTTGGAGCAAGATGCTTTAAAAAAACATAAAGTAAGGAAGCTGCTATAAAAAAAAAATGCAGCTAAAAAAAGTGTGACAGTGGGAAATACTTGGACAGAGGGGGTTTTGAGGCTCCTGACACCGGATCTGGTTCAGTTATGAAACTTGAGTGTGATCAAAACCAAACCTGATGCAGCCTTTAAAGCCAGAAATCCATCTCCATTCCCAGCAGCTGTGTCTGAAGTCGGAAGTGCTCAGTATGTAACCACTTTCAGCGGGTTAGCATACTTGAGGATCATAATTGTCTGTTTCAGAGTTGGAAAACACTTTTTTCTAAAAATACCCCATTCCTGCATGTGTGTGTAGTTTTCAGAAGTTGTAGTTTCTTTCCATGTTTGTGCTTTAATCCTGCATATGTAGGTACATATAATACATTGTATGATTAAAACTTCCTACAAAATTGGATCAAAATTCTGCTTTCGTTGACTTGAGCCAGCTGATGTAAATGTCTCGGGTACCGGTTGTTCATCTGACACGGCCATGAAATCCCATCAGCTGAGAAACATATCTGCAAAAAGCTCAGTGTATAAGCAAGAACTATTTTTTTTTCCTTTCCCTACACCTCTGTTCTTGGAGCATTTTGGGATCAAAACTGAAGTTGTTTATTTTAAAATCCAAAGAAGCTGGCGTACTTGCTGAAGTAGTCGAATGTGGTGGCACTATAAAATCTAATGAACACTAGTGTGTTCTGCTGAGATTAGGTCTATCTAGGATAGTGCTAGGGATTTGAGTTGCTACTTATTCTGTTCCAGGACTTTATTTTTGGACCAACTTGTATGTAAGATGAATTGTGGGCATTAGTTTCTTGTTGGCTCCCCCTGCACGTGCTGAGACTTGGTCTCTCCACTTAGAAGGTGTCACAGCAGATTGTGTGTGCTCAGACACTCCAGTATGCTCAAGAGGCATTCAGGGGACACCCTCAGCTTTAAGCTAGAAATTTCCTGTTTTGTTTTTCTCAGTCAGACCTAATAGATAATAACGTGTTAGGAGCAAAAGAGCTGAAAGAAAACAGCACAAATGCAGGAGGGACTTGGTACCTGCTGGGCAGATTGGCCAGGCATGTGCATTGCTCCCCAAAGTTTCCTCTAGGGATGAGGGCTCCTCACCCCAGTCTGACCCCTCAAGACATTGCTGTCCTGCTACTATGTGTTCTCACCTGCAGACCCACTTGTAGTGCTGTCAATGGTTCTTTTGGATGTGAGGTGGACCCATGCAGGTCTGAGACAGCTACAGATGGGAGTTATGGTGAAGTGGAGCCTAGTAAGCAGGTCGGATAGAATGGAAAAGCTCTGTGCCACTGAAGGATCTTAAATTCCGCCCCCCAATCCAGTTTATGATTGAATATTCCTGGATTCCCTTGATTTGTATGTGTAGAGCTGAAGGTAATGTGTGTAGCTCAGTAGTCTGCCTACATATCTTGAAAGTTACTAGTTCGTTCATGTGCTTGGTACCAAAGCTGAAAATAACAGTGCAACATGTTCTAGCATAGTAATGTATTTTGTATCTGCATTTTAAAAAATGGTTCCAAACTGCAACTCCAGCATTTCTCCCTTTTTTGGGATGGAAATCCTGAAGACTTCATGCATGATATGGACAATTTATGCTGGAAATTTGAGGAAATATATAAACAAACTATATGTGGAAATGAACCTGGTTGTTATGATCTGAAAAGCAGCCATCATGCCTGTGCAGGAACTTGTTTCCAACAAAGAATTTCAGTGGCAGATTTATTGAGCAGGCACGGTCGCCAAATCGTCGTGGTAAAATGTAGTCACTTTGGATCTGGATCAATAGTCCATACAGTAAATATAGATGAGTGTCTGTATACAGATGACTGAATTTTCAAGCTAGAATTTTATAAATCTATTTTTTCAGTGGTTTTTCAAAGAGAGGACTGGTTTGGTACTTTCAGACTGAGAATGTTTGAGCTGCTGTGGGAAGGGCAAGTTACAGGATCAGTTCCTGAAAATGCATATGGGCTTCGCTAGCAATTTGTAATTGTTGGGGGAGCTCTGAGGAGTGATAAAGCTGGTTTTTATGTTTTGATTAAATAGAACACAAATGCAAAATACATAATGCAGTGAGAGATTGTTACAGCGCTTTATTTATAGATTAATAGAAACTGCTGATGGTGATCCCATTAAGGCACTGTGTAGTACACCTTCAGCTGTAGCAGTGTCCTCGGGTTGCAGGTACTGCAGGATAACTTATTCTGAAACCCCTCACCTTTTCCATAAACTCTAGTAAGTAAAAACTTCAACTGAGGCAGATAAAATACAAATAAGTTTATTGAATGAAAGCACTGTCTAATATTCCTGTTATCCCTCTGAAGTGCCATAAAGTGCTGTTTAGCTGCAGTACCTCTGCAGCTTTCGGGGCTTCATGTTAGAATGTTCACAGCATTTCTTTCAGTTGTAGTATTTTGCTCTTTGTATTGTATTGCATTTGTACAGTATACAAGTCTGATACTTGCTGCTGCTTGAGTTATAGATTCTCCTATTTCATACTATTTTTACAGTGTTTTGGACCATTTATTTCATGCTGTCTATATATGCTTTTAAATTTAAGATCTTAGTCTGGCAGTCCTGTGAGTACTGTTTGCACAGGTAGGAGCTACGCTGGTGTCAGTTTGATCAAGTAGGTGGGGGGGGTTGTGGGAATGTATCATATGCTATATGCAAATTTCTTTGAGTTTAAAATGATTTAGAACACTTGCATCTAATGCATTAAGAAATTCTCTCTGGCTTTATGAAAAAAAAGTAATCTTTTTTTAGCTTCATGCACTCCTACCTGAGAAATATTTTAGGCTAATTGATTTTTTTTCATGTTCCTTCTCTTCTCCGCCCCCCCCCCCCCCTTACCATCATGAAACAGATTAGTGAAGTTATGGTTTCTTTCAAGCTGTTTTAGTAACATTAACTTACCTTTGTACCTTATTTCCAGAGAGGCTTTTAACTGTGGTAAACAACATGGTTTGTTTTGGTAGCACATGTGAATCTGTTGTCCTCAGTTGATTTTTCAGTTCCGAGAAACTGAGTACAGCTAGGCATTTTGTATTTCTGAGTGGGAACTTGTAGGGGAAGCAAATAGGTTGTGTAGAACTCTTTCTGTGTTATTTTTGGGCTAGAGAAATCTGACATATGAGAAAATTGCTTATGCAGATAGAATTTTGTTGTTTCTCCATCGAGATGGATTGCACACTTCTCTTTGGAAGAAAAGAAACAATGATTTATGCAAGTACGTAATGGTCTAGGGGTAATGAGTGCATGAGTGCATGTTTTGTGCAAATGAAACTCGGGCATCCACAATGTACAGAATAAATAGTGACAACTGTGAATTACGAACCTATAATTTCACTGAGAACTTCTGCTGATGATATAAACTTCAGATGGGAAGCTCATGTGGTTTCTGATGCTCCATCCCTGGAGCCCAGAAGAGGAATTAATTCCAGTTCAAGCTTGATAATTCCAAACTCATGCAATTCTCTTATGTTGCTCAAGAAACTAACTTCACCTTTCCCATTTTAAACAGTGTCTTCACATCTTCCTGTCTTATGATAGTGTGGGCACTCAACACATGTTTTCTCTTTTTTTTGCAAGCCTATGGATAGGAACAGTAATAGCTGTCGTGTTCAAACTAATACTGATGCTATAGTTGGAGAGCACTGTCTTTTTAATTGTCCAAAGTGTGACTGCTCATCAGTCAGCTGAAATTCTTTCATGTTTTGTTTGATAAAAGCTTTTAGCTTGATATGTGCTTGATTTTATGGAATCTAAATAAGATTGTTCTGATTCAAACTGCAATTACTTGGGCCTCTTTCTGCAGACTTGTATGCAGTTTTCAATTAAGTAGCAGTTGGGAGATGTTTTTAAGCTATACATTTCTTAAGAATTCTTTGATGGAGTAAATAAAAGGGCGTTTATGTTGGGTTTCTTTTCAAGCCCTTGTGATGCTTTATGATAGATATTTACTGTATGCTCAAGTGGATAACTTTTACAAACTGAGTAACAGATTATGTACATAAACATTTCATGGTAGATAAACACGCAAAGGATTTTTTATGTTTCTCTGAATGTATCACAGTAGCTCAATGATGGGGATTTTGTGCTCCTGCTACAAAAGGAGTGTTGCTTCTTAGGCTGTGTCTATCTTCCTTGCATGTGAATTATGCAAAGTATATTTTATTCCATCAGATCCAACTTTTACTCAAAATTCTATTGTCTTTTCACTTTTTAAATGTACAGAGCCCTTAAAATACATGAATATATTTAAAAAGCAAGTATGTATTTGTCTTTTTACTCTTTATATTAGCTATTTGAAGTTAGCTAGCTAGGGTTTTTTAGCTGCCTGTGTAATATGCCGTTCCCTTTTATGCAGATACAGGATATACAATATAAGTGTTATTGCTGGAATGTTGTTATCATAATTATTGAATAGTTTATTACTGTAGTGCCTGGGATTTTTGATGGTGTTTGTGTTGTGCCATGCAAAAACTGAGACTCATGCCAAGTCTTTGGAACAGAAATTAATTCTCAGCTATGAAACAAACTGGTCTTGGGGATAGACTACAGGGAGCTTTTCACAGATTGTTTTAGTTTTCTTTTTTTTTCTTCTGCCTAATTTGCAAGACTTAAGTCTTAAGAGCAAGGTGAAGCTGACTGTGGAAATATTATCCTTGTTTAATACCTTGAGCAGGAGCAGTGAGGAATTAAGTGACTAATTCAAGGTTATGTAAAACTGTGGCAGAGCTGGGACCTGAGCCCAAGGTTAATATCTCAACCACCAGACCATTCTTCCTTTAAGAATAGAGTCTTTGTTGTAACCCCAGGTTTCACTTATACTGATTTTACTGCAAACCCAAAATCCCATTGACTTAAATTTTCTGTAGTTCTCAAATAACAAAGAACTTAAAAAATGCTTCTGCAAAATCTGTTTCACAATTGTTAAGTTTTATTTATTGGTAAAATAACTGACCCCTTTTAAAAAGGTGTTCAAGCTTAACTAGTAAGATTTTTTTTTTATGCTGTCTGTGAGATTTCCCTTTTTCTGCCCCCTAATATTACAGGTCATTTTATTATTGAATGTATATATTGCCTGGAACTAAACAGATCATGTTTATCTCGGCAATATTTGAGCTACAAAGCATGGTTTTGATATATTTATACTCTTTCTCAATACATATTTATATGTAAAATGAAAGCTGAGTTCTGAAGAAATTACAAGTAATGTGACAGCTCAATGTTCTAAAATTTAAAGCCTCTGCAGAGGGACAGTAGACATCAGATTTGATTTATATTGCAGCTCGTGTTTTAAAGAGTTAAGTCTGATATATAAGATGAAAAAAAAAGCAGGAGTACATGCTGCCTTGTCTAGAAGATGCTTTATTGTAGAGCAAAATGATGTTTTCTTCAAATGCAATTTGTGAAACTAATCCTAGAGTAATACAAGATCTTTTGGCAGTTCAGCTCTGGTGCAGCCGGGACCAGTAACTGGAAGAACAATAAATAATTAGAACTCTAAACATGATAACTAAAAATTATTGAGAAAGAAATAGAAACAAGTCTTAAATATCATATACCTAATGTGACTGTGCTGTTTTAGGAAAAATCTTTTATTTGCCAAAATATTTTTTGAAGGGAACTGGGTTTTCAGGTACAGCTTCAAAGATCTGGCTTGTTAAAATATCCTACAGGGGTAGAAATAAATTTAATAGTGGTACTTAATTTTTTTTTTTTACTCAGTTTGCACTGTGATATATGCTAATACCTGGTCCTCTGAAACTTTTCAGAAAAATCTTAAATTCAAACATCTTCAGAAGATCTTTGTAAATATTTCAGTGAATAAATGAATAACATTACAAATGTTTATGGATCCTTTCTATATAAGGATTTTAAAGAATGATACAATTTTAGCATGAAACTATTCCTGTAAAAATTTAATTTGGTTTTATAAATGAGGAAATGAAGACATGGGACAGTTAAAATAATTTCACCAGAAGACTGCTGTAGTGCTGGGAAGGCAGCTGCAGTCTTGTCTTCCCAGTTGCCGTTTAGCAAGTGCTTTGTTGTGACTCTTAGGTCCTCTTATTGGCACCATACACTATTTATCCTTTCCTTTTGCCTCTGTGTGACCCATACGCCCACCTCCAACTCCTTAAACCAAAAGATGACTACTACATTTTACTGACAAGATACAGAAGCTCAACTCTGAGGCATGTGGTCAGGTATCTACGTTTATTGATCCTTTCATATACTGCAAGTAGTTTACTGATATTTTTCAGAAATTCTGAGGAAAGCCAAAGGTGACCAGTTGATTATCACCTCAAACCATTTGTTGTTATAAAATTTGTAAAATGTTGCTGCTTGTTAGTGAAATTATTATCCAGGAACAAAGACTTTTCTGGGCAGGATTATAGCCCCTGCATGCTAATTAACGGAACAAAGAGATGAGGATTACAGAAGCAATAACAGTAAAATATCCAGGAACAGTTGCATCGGGACATTATCTTCCTGTCAGCTGTGCTGTTGTGTGCTTTGGCACTTCTCTTGTCATTCCACAGTAACCAGAGACTTTTACAGGAGTCTCACAGAAACATATCTTGTTCTGTCCCTGTGGCTTTTCTTTTCCAGAGAGTTATCTTACACACTGGGTCAGCAGGACCAGATGGGGAGAAGAAAATAATCTAGTGCTAGTATTCTTAGTGGGATGTGAATGGTTCACCAGAAGTGGTAGAGGAGGGTGATTTCTTTAACCTCTAACTGTGAAGCAAACTGTTTATGGTGAAGTGAGTCACTCTTCAGAAATATGGAGCAGTAACTTGGGTATCCTCAGACAGGTTTGGCAGGAGGTCAGTGTGTAGTGGAGGATATTTTCCCAGCTATCAGGGTCGTTTGAGTTCTAAATCTGGTAACTGATTGTCACACTTTACTGGAAAGCATGATTAAAGGTTAGTGTGCTAGAAGCATGTTTTGATTTCTGAATACCAGAGATTGAGTATGCTTAGGTATCCTGTATCTTCTGCTCCCCTCTCTTTTTTTTTTGTAGTAGCATTCTCTCTTCAGGGCTCCTGGAGACTTTTGGCATAGTGTATGCTATTGTCACACCTTGTGGCACCTGAACTCTGATTTTTAGATAGTTATTAAAGTAAATGCCTTCATGCAATTTTCTATTCGTTGTTTTGGTAATGAGCTTCCATCAACCACACATCTCTTCTAAAGCTATTGCCAAAACATCTTTGTTTTAAGCAATGATTTAAAGGGACTGGAGTGTGATTGGGATATTTGCATGCTTATTCCTCGAGTTTTGGGTGGGTTTTTTAAAATGCAGCACTGACAGAAAGCTGTAAAACTGACAGGAATCAAATTAACATTCTTTAATGTAAGCTGTTATTGGAAAATTATCTAATTTACTGCAATAAATGCTCCCTCTCTCTTATAAATGCATAATTTTATATTTCTGACTTGTAAGGAGCTAATGATGAAGTGATTGGCAGTATTCTTGTGGTTTGACTTTTAATCTCCAGTCGGAACCGTACATTTTTGAAGAATGAGCTGAAGGCAAATTGCTGATTATGATCAGTGCTGGTTTTTGTTTTAAAGGCTGGATAGCGTTCTCATTTCAACTAGGGCATCTTTCAATGTAGGGCTGATTAGGGTGTTCTGGAGACATCTAGAGATGTAGGACAGTGCCATCGGTACCTTTTAAAGCATAAGTAATGCTCAGGAATCCTTACAGGCTCTGTAGATGTGAACTAGTGACATGCCGTATGCAGGCTTGGGCTGTTTCTGCAGAAGGACGTTTTCCATTTTCAAAATCCCTTTAGTGGAGTTTTGATGTACATGGTAGTAATCTGATCAGGATGCTGCTGTGTTGTTTGTACAGGGCTACATGTGGAGAAGCAACCTGCTGCTCCTGTTTTCCTGGTACCACAGGGACTGAACACTACTGTAATAGCACTTTTCTGTGTTTGTGGTCAATAGCCATTGGTGTCTCCTCATGTACATTTCTCAGTAGTACTTGTACACCTGTAACAGGAATATGGAATATATGTTAAACCAGATGTGGTGGGCAGGTCTTACTGACTAGCCTGATCAAACTTGTTTACTTGTTCTTCCACCCTAGTTGGGGGGGAGAGAGGAAAATTCTTCTTCAGTTGGTGACTTAGGAACCTTGGAGGTTAGTCCTGCTCAGTCCACTGGCTCCAGAAGGTGTTTAGAAAGGAGTCCCTTGCGGTTAAACCTCTCAGCAGGAGGTTGCTACATTTGCTCAGGTGCTCCTGAAGCAGAATGACGTGGATCTAAGGGCAAGTCTTCTACCAAGCTCAGAGTACGTTGCTAGAGGCCGCTTTGTTTTCCTGCCAAGTGTTTAGAATATCTTGTAGGTGCAGTTGGTCATATGTAATGTTTTGGATCTTAGTCCTGACATAAAAATCTGTGTGATATCATGACCTTGAAAGCAGAGCTGTGCTGTGTAAAAAGCAATGGTTAAAAGGTAACTTTGTTTTGAATGAACTTAAGGCAACCTTTTTTGATGTCTTTTTTTAAAGCCACTGAAGAGCAATCCTTATTTTTGTGACTGAAACAAAACTCTGTTGATTTCCTTGATGATGGCCAAAAAAGATTGGTTGACTACAAAGTTGTTTTTATTATGCCATAAGATTTTTCAATTACTAGAACCCTTCCTAACTGTGGTACTATAATAGGAATACAGGCTTTGTCAGAGGTAGGAATTTCCATGCAAACACTGAAAGTTGTTATAAAATAAATGAATAGCTTTATTGTAACAGGTTATCTTGTGGTACTACAAGGTAGAATTCGAGTGTAAGAAAAAATGCAGGTAGTGCAACTTATGATTAAAGTGGTGCTTGTGAATCGTTGTCAGTTTGCATTAAAAAAAAATAAATGTAGGTGGCGTTCTTGTGAAGTCTTGAGGATATCTTGTATCTTTCTGCAGTGGCTATTATGCATTCAGGTACCTTGGGAACAAAGAAATGACAGAGAAATGGATGGCCTGGGCTTAACTAAGTAGGTGATGGTACAGATGAGGCCTGATAAGCTTAACACTTCATCTCTGTGCTGCCACTGCGGTTTGCAAGGAGATTAGAACTGTCTGACTGTGAGGAGGGCAAGCTCCACAAATTCACTCATACATGGCAGTTCTGTAATGAGGTGATACTTCATTCCTTAAACTACTGAACTAAAACTGCACAAACAGATGTATGCCTCTGGCAGTCCTGTGCATGCGGCACGGGCTCTGCTGTACCTCCAAATGCAAACAGAATGTCCAGTTGCCACAATTATATTTTATTGATGTGTGCCGTTCATTGTACGTTCAGAATATTAAGGGACAAATAGTATTTTTGTGAGAGGAGGAGACCTGCAAGTAAATTCAGGGTGTTTCATAGCAGGGTACGTTTTGATCTAAATAATTATTGTAACTTTTCAGTAGGTTAATGTGGCAAAATCAGGTGTTGGGAATTGAGTGTGTTCCACCTTTGGTTATGTGCATTATGTTTTTTCACAGCAAAACTTTTTTAGAAAGCTCACAGGGTGGGGATGCGGCCCGATGTTATGAATCTCTTACACAGTTGCTGGTAAACAACTGAAGGTCAGGCTCCATCCCAGAAGTTAGCTTGTTTGAGCTCTATGACACGAGTTTAACAAAAACTACATAAGGATGTGTTGAGAGTCAGAAATGACCCCTGGGACCCGAATTCCCACGTAGCTGGCATTAAGTGCTGACTTGTTCTGCCTGCACTTGTGATTTTAACTTAAGTATATGTTAATTACTGTGCTGTCTTAGAGGCTTGAATGCAGTTCACCAAGAAGGTCATTGCTTTGTGGTGAGCAGAGAGGAATTTATCGATAGATTGACTAGCAGTAACCTGTGATTCAGGCAGCTTGCTTTGATGTTTTGAGCTTTAGTGAAATTGTGTATTTTTATTAAGCAACGAAATAGTACCAGTCTGCTGGCAGTTTACTGAACATTATAGTGAAGAATATATTTTAAAAATGGAAACTTTAATTTTGTTGCCTTTGTGAAAATGTACTGTTAATTGTACCAACTAAGTTTTCTTTGTGCAAAAATAGCACTTGGTATTCATTGTGTCAGAATTCTGTGAAAATTCTGTACTTCAGGATGCAATGGCGATCGTTGTAAAACTAGAGAACCACTGGCTCGATCTTGTTTCCTTTCTAGAGGCTTACTGGTCTAGGGACAGTCCTTCAAAGTAACAGGACAACCGATTTTATATTTTAAATGTTTTTTAAAGAGAAAGCTGCCTCCATTAGATGCTGATCACTTAAACCTGGTCTTTTCTAATTGCAAAAAAATGGCATTATTTAATTAACTAGTGGAGCTGAATCAAATAAACTAAGCTTCAACGGAAGCAAACATAGTTTTTTCAGTGGTAAGGCTTTCCATTATGGAATAATGAACCACATAGGCTTAAAACATCTCTTTACATGTATTCCCTAGTAGAGTATTTGTGGTGGAGAAATGTGACTTTAGACGTTGGCTACTTATACTAGTGAATATCCTTTCTAGAACAAATATTTTATTGAAGAAACAAACTTTCACTTGAAAATATATTTTTAAAATATCAGCCAGTATATGCTCCTAAAATACAAGCTGTTTTTTCTAGAAGTGTGCAAATAAAGTAATATTTTTAAAATGCTATAAGCATATGAACAGAAAAGATACAGTAAGGAGATAACAGTATGTGTTCTTTTTCTAATTAACAACTTTTATGTGATTAAAGTGTTCTTCTTCTAGCTTCCTCTCATGTGTGAAGGGAGCAAAAGTAAATTAATTGCCATTAGCCTGAAGGAGAGCACACACTGTATTCTTTACGACTTCATAGTATTGATTTGGGTATTATTCATGCCTTCTATTCTCTTCTACGCAGATTGATGCATCTTTAATTCATAGATACATTATCATTAATAGTGGTTTATTGACCAAGCAAAACAAAGCTGTCGCTGGGTTCTTTCTAGTGCAAAAGCTCCATGCTTTTTCTGATTAATGTATTAGTTTATGTGTTCTATTATAGACTCTTGGGTTAGATGGTTTATTTCCAGGCAGTGTCAAACACTACAGCTTTTTTTAATGGTTAGCTTGCCGAATTCTTCTCAAGACGTCCGTACACAGATGAAGTGCACACGGTCTGGTGTTCAGAGATACTGAGAACATACTGACTTTTCTGGCTTCAGTGTGGCTGAGATTTAGACTTTTGAAAATAATTTTTTATGTTCAGTGATGAAATGAAGAATTTGAAGCCTAAATTTAAGTGCCTGATTTTAGGTATTCAGATATTATGCTTTTTCTTGTTGTTAAAAGTCTCTCTTGATATCTGGTGTTCTGATACCTGTCTAAAACCCTAAATCAATATTAAAACCTTTATCAGCTGGATACAGAAAACGCAATGATGAGATATCACAGCCAGGATCAATGCCGTGTCCTTCCTTGTGCAAACAATGAAGTAAAGCCCACTTCAGAGTTAATGTGGAAGGCTCTGCACAATGCAAATGGTTGAAGTTTACAAGCCTTACCTAACCAGATGAAGGTTACTTATAGAGATCATTGCAAATTTTGAACAGTTTGTCCCCCAAAGAGATGAGATTACGTGTTTCTTTTTCAGAGGAATGATAACCATTAACAATTGTAAACAAATGGTGCTTTTAAATCTTGTGACAAATCGTGGGTATTGCTAAGCAAAGGTTGGTCTGCAGAATGCACGGCAGTTTTTGTGTCCATACTCCACTTTGTCTTTACCTTTATTCATTGCTTATTTTATTGTTTATTTAGGGGCAGCCATGGATGGTGAGAAGATTTTCTGGGATGGAAAAAAAGCATTGTCTAATAGAAGCTTCTAAAAGCAGTGAAACTCAAAACAGCAGCTGGGTGTGAGGCAGGCATGGGTCCTCAGGAATGGAGGAATAAGGGAAGGGGGTAAGAGAGAGGGGAAAAAAAACCCCATTATAAAGAAAGGCTGTTTGAAAGAATTAGTTTCTGGCTGTATCTTGTGACCTTACAGCATAAAGCAAGCAGTATCTTTTGGTTGCCCATGTTTCCAGCAACCAGAAAGGCTTTCAGAGAAGACCAATGCAGTTTGGTGTACAAAAGAAAGTGTTGTATCTCATCCCAGATGAGAAATTGGTGAAGAATAATAAGTTGTCAGGTTCCCTACTCTGAATTTTCACTGACTAGGAATAACTATCCAGAATGAAAGGACTGTGTTCCTCAGACTTTTGTGAGGACCTGATTAGATGTACAAGCCTCTAATATACTTGCCTTGGATGAACATGCCCTTTGGGCCATGTTGTGATTCTGCAGATGTATATTTAGGGTTTGGGTTTTTTGTTCATTGTTTAAAGTTGTTCATATGAAATACTGTAGTGAGTTTTCAAGAGTATCCAGTACATCTTTATGGAAAAAGATGTCTTCAGGGCAGTTCCAGAATGCTCTGTTTTTGGTTTAGAGTGTTTTTGTTTGCTTCTTCCTTTAAACAAGGGCTTTATTTTATGTTCTAAAATAGAAGCAAATGTATGTATAGTTACATAGCTAGTTTCTATAATATATATCTCCAAATCAGTTCTTAGTAGTCTTGGTTAACTGGTTCTTAAAATACCTGTGCTGGCCTGTGTAGATGCTTGAGATGTCAAAAAGAATGTACAAGACAGTAATTTGCTTTTTCAATAACTTTTAATATGATTGAGTTTATAGTTGGGAAAGAATGTTGAGCTGGTACTTTTTGCAAAGGAGTTTGAAGTCATGAAATCACAGTATGGTTTGGGCTGCAAGAGACCTCAAAGCTCATCCAGTTCCATCCCCCTGCCATGGGCAGGGACACCCTCCACTAGCCCAGGGTGCCCAAAGTCCCATCCAGCTTGGCCTTGAACACTGACAGTGATCCAGGGGCAGCCACAGCTTCTGTGGGAAAGCTGTTATAGTGCCTCACCACCTTCAAAGTGAGGAATTTCTTAACACCTAATCTAAATCTTCCCTCCTTCAGTTTACATCCATTTCCCCTTGTATCATGATTTGCCCTTGTAGAGTCCCTTGGTCTCTACCACTGGACATCAGAGACAGCAGCAAGGCAAACTTTCTCTAGTGTTTTTTTTATTACTCTGGTTAGCTGTGACCCAAAGCAGCTCTCTTAAAGGGAAAGCTGTGATAATATACCAGCAACAGCTTCAATAGCTTCTTGACCAACTGCTTGGGATTTGATCCACCCATTTTGGTGATGGCTGTTAGGGCAGAGGCTTATTTAACTACTTCAAGTAAAAACCGAAATATTGAATTAGGTTTAGAGAACAAGCATTTTACACTCCAGGGGTATGTTTCCATATATTTTTATTTATTAGGGGATATTAATTTATGCATCACCAGTATGACTTGCTTTTGTGATGAGAAATACTTTGTGTTTTAGTGGCCTGTATCTTTCCACACTAGCTCAGCTGTTTTAACCAGGAATATGTTCAAGACTCTTCCTGTTGTTGCTGTTTACATGGTGTACCTGTACGTATCCAGTTGTGCAAAGCCTTGAAGAGATACCATTTGTGGGCATGTTTTGCAGATATGGCAGGGGAATATTGCTAAATCAGGAACGGGGTGTGTGTGTGTTTGATTACCATTCAACTTAATGCTTTAATTGATTTGGTTTTGTAGCACTTGCATGTAGCAATGAGGTAAAAATAAGTCAAAAGTAAATATCTTTGTAAAGATTAAATACCCTGGGGATACAGTACCCTTGTAATGACTGTAAAATACTTGCATTGTGTGTAAATTATTTTGCAAGGAAAGCAGTAACTATCTTTGTCAAGGCTGCTGATGATAACAAATTTCCCAGGATGGCTGATCGTTGGTTATAATATACCAGCTACAGCTTCAATAGGTAATCATAGTAAAATACTATGCAACAAATATTTAAATATTTTGCATTTCAAAGTGTATTTTATGAAGTAACTAAATGGGAGTTTGAGGCAACAGGAGTTCATCAGACACCAGTGTGTGTGGCAAGAGTCAAACATGACAGGCTAAAACACAGCTCCTTGGAGTCATTTATGGTGAACAGAAATTTCTCTGCAGAAAAGAAAATGAGTGTGCTGTCACAGTGGTCATTGCTGATGGATTTCATCAACACAAAGAAGTTCAGTAAAGGTTAATAGGAGTGTGTAATGTGGTGTAACACAAACTCCCAATTATCAAGGAGTTCTCAAATGTCAAGGTGAGGAGAAATACACCGATATGACTCATCTTTCCATACAGATCAAGCTGAACTTAGTTATCTGTGGTCTATTGTGCAGGGCACTGGAAGGGTAACCAAGAGAGTTTGTTCTCTTTGGTAGTTATGAACTGTTGTATGACATTGGGCATGTCACTAAATTTATCTATTTCTCCATATCCTTATGTACTCAATGGAGATTATTGTAGATACTCCTTTTATAATGTTTTTTGGAGATCTGTGGATGATAAATTCTGTGTCAGCTCTGAACTAAAACATTTTTGTTTATAAATGCTCACCAGCCACCATCAACAAAGTAAAACCAACTCATAATATTGCTTAATTTAAGGCCTTTAAAGTTGCTCCATTGAATGTGTGTTAGAGCAAGGAGGACCAGGTAATAGCAACATAACACACTTGCTCTAGTTCAAAAAAAAATCCCAAACAACCAACACACCACCATAGGACCAATGAAATAATGGGAAAATACAAAATCTTTTACTAAGAATTTGCAGATAAGTCTATCAGAGGAGCACACCATCTGTATTTGATATCTCTGCTGTGCTAGTGCCATCTGAGTACCCTTCTGCTCAGTGGAAAAATGGATTCCTACTCACATGCACATGTAATTCTGGAGACTGCTTTCATTTTGCTTCAAGTTCAGGTTTATTCCAACAGTACATACCTAATTAGTGACCCCTCACTTCTGATGATGCATTTAGAGGCTGTGCTATATATTTTAGATCTTCTTCTGGGAATTGTTCTACATCTCCTGTGCAGAAGGGGTGGGTGCTGGTGTCATAGAGCACAGAAATGGCCCAAGCCACATAGGGTTTGAACTTTCACAGTTTGTCATGTCAGTTTGAATGCGGATATTGTTTTAAAAAAATCAGTTGAAGGATTGATACAAAGGACTGGTTACACACCTGTGAGTAACTTGAAATACTTTCATATACAGCATAAAGGCTTGATTTTTATAAGACTTGATAGAATTAGATATAAACAGGAACACAAAGATTACATTTCTCTTTGGAGAAAAAATAAGAAGGAAAAATTCAAACTGTAGCTGACATTTTTTGAAGTAGTCTTGATTTAAAGATTTCTTTTCCTGCCTTTTGCTCAAGCTGTGTGAGTTTTGGTGGGGTGGTTTTATTTCTTTGGCTTTTTTGTTTTGTTTTCTATTGTTGGTTTTCTTCGCTTTTTTTTGGGGTTGATATTTGTGCCCAATACTGTTTGTATCAAATGCTTCAAACCCTAGTTTTGTATAGATTGCTTTCTGGTATGTTATTTCTAAATCATCATTTATCATGCAAGAAGAAAGCCCCATGCCTAAATCCATGAACAGCGTTAGAAGTTCTTACAATGAAGTACTGTCTGTCTTTACCTGACACTTAAGTGAAATGATCTGGCAAAACAGATAGTGAAGAAATAATGTATTTCTTTGTGTGCTTTCTCAAATGATAAATGTTCTCTATCTCTCTGGAGAATTTCTTACCAAATGCTGAGTTTTACAAACAAAAATAATCAGCATATCAAGTTCTTCTGGGCTTTTCTGTAACACAGCAAATCAAAAGTTGTATGTGCTCAATTAGAAATCATTAGAATTCCATTCATCTAAAGGAATTTCCAACTGTGACTCTACCTTTTCATTTTTCTGCAAGTTGTTTATGGCACAGCTAAGGCTGTTTTCTCTCCTTTTAATAACAGCACAAATTTATTGCTGGCTATGTTACAAAAGTTCATGAGAATTTTTCAGTATCTCTATACAATGTTGAAAAAATTGAGGGTTTCTTTATTTAATTTCTAAAACCCCAAAAACTTCATGATCAACTTCGTATTTTTTACAGTGGAGGGAAATGCCTATTTAAGGCATTGCTTGGCAGAGTCATTCAGAGTAACAGTACTACAAGGTCATTTGAGAGCCTGGAATACACAGTACTGGCTGGTCCAGAAGCATTTTCACTGCTGTCCATGATAGAGTTTTAATTAATTGCAACCCTACTGCCATGCTGCTGGTTTCTCAAGATTACCTTAAAATAATTTCATATAAAAACTATTCCAAATTTAGTTCAAAGGCACTTGGCTACTTTAGCTAATTTATTTAAATTAAAACCAAATTTAATATGTAAAATCTAGTGGTAGGGAAAAGCTGAGAGCCTGGAGGTCGGACAGGCTCTGCAGTGAAAGGAAAAGAATCCATTATTAATGACATTCTTTGTTATGGTTTTATTGTGGTTTTTTTTCACTATCTGCTGTGATTCGGGTTTCTTGCATTGATAGTTCTTATAAAATCAACCGCTTTCTAGATTTGAATCTAAATTTCCAGCCTCATGCACATTGCGTACTATGAGGCAGTGCACAGCCACGCACAGATGAAGCTGGCACCTCTTCCTTCTAGACGTATTCACTTGAGCACAAGGATACTAAAAACAGCTGATGGTTTTTTTCCAACCACATAATTTCTCCTGTTTTGGAACCTTCTACTGACGGCTGAAAAAATAATAGAAGTATTTTCATGGCAACAAAGTACTGAATGTAAAATACATATTATGCAAACCTCTTCTTATGTAAATTTCTTGGTTGCCAAGGTCTTGCAAATCAAGTGAATGCTCTGACTTCGTTGCAAATGTTCTTGAAGGTTTGCAACAATTGGCTAGACATGCACCACGCAAGATGTGTGGTCTTTTCAAATAGAACTTAAAAAATATTTTTCTCCTCCACAATTTTGTTTTGTGTTGGAACATTGGCATATAAATTAGGAAAATAGCATTTATGTATCATGAACTCACATAATTATAAAATAATAAATAAGCTAATCTTTCACATCTATTTTTGAGTGCAAGTTGTTATTAATTTTCAAAAGCACCAGTTACTCAAAATTGAGAAGTGTGGCTCTTGTGAGGACATATTAATGGACCTACATGGTGTGATTCTCTGTACCTAGAAAATTTGTCAACTTCAACCATACTGTTCCATTTCCAGACAAATGCAGTGAATAATCTCCTGGCTTTCCTCACTTGATGGCAAAGCTTAAATCAATAAATCTGATGACCTGAAAATAGTCTCTTGAAGTGATACATTTTAGAACACTTTCGAAGAACTCAAAGGTCAACTCTGAAGGGAACAAGTTTTATCAGAACTTGTTATGTTGAACATGTCTGCAGCTTGAAATAAGTGATTCAAATTTGTACTTGATCTATTGACATAGTGAATACAATAGTTGTTCATGACACTATTTTGTTTTGTTTTAAATTCTCCAAAGCTTCAAATCCTGTGGGAAGATAACTGACTTTGATATCATTAATTAAATGGGCATGCTTTCAATTCAAATTTACTTTACTAAATTTGTCCACAGTTAGCATTTGTTACAATAATATTTTCCTCTGTTGCCTATTCTGTTCTTGTATTTTTAGTAAATAAAAAAATATAATATTTTTACTTTAGACAAAACACTGTACTGTGATAAATTCAACTTTTTAGAGTAGAGTGTGGTGAGTTTATTAATGACATAACTGGAATTTTGCAGAATTGAAACCAGAGCTCTGCTTATGGCATTTAAATGTAGACCAAGAAGGGAAACACCAAGATCTCCCCTCCTGCCTCCAGGGAACAAAAGGCAGGTGGTCTGCTTGAGATTTCTTAGGTTGCTTAGATTAATATTGCAATCTCAACTAGAATTAGAGCCTCATAAATAGAAATGGTGTGGGGAAAAAAAAGAAAATTATTACTGAAATGGCAAAATTACAGAATATAAAAAAGTGTCTTACATATTTATGGGCAGCTTTGTATATTTTAACCTTCTTATGAAAATGTCTGCAAATGATAATTTATCAAATATTATTTGCCTTTCAAAACACTCCCAGAAGTTTTTATGGAGAAGAATAAATAGTAAAGTGAGTCCAGTGTAATTTTTGCCTTGAAAATTAGTTTTGTCAGAAGAAATGCGTGCTATATGCACAGGCGTTTACTCACAGTACAGTCCTTTCTCCCATCACCAACCAGGGCATGACTGGTCCTAACTTATTCTCTGCTTTGATCATTCTAGTGATCATCCAGGTGTGTTGAGCTACTGTTTTTGATGCTGTTTTTCTTTCTCTTTCTCTGGAGTTATGTAAGATTTGGAGATAATTGTAATTCTATAGGCGACTTATATTGTTAAATCTTTTTAATAATACCAGCTCATTTTATTGACTCAAATATTGTGCTGTGTGTAGCAACAAGTCTGCTTTAGTGGTTTGGAAGATATGATTTGCCCATAAGGCTAAAGCTGGCAGAAGCCAGGTATAGTTTTATCTTCCTTGCAGTATCAAGCAGGGCACAATTACATGAATACATTAAGGCTTTGGTAATAGATCAGCTCATCATGACACATACATGTTTTAAATAGGGCAGTGAACAACGACTAGACTGAAAGCCATCCCTTAGAGCACAGGCTATAATGGAGTGGCATAGGAAGGAGAAATGTTCTTGGTACTAAATGTTTTGAAGATTGGCTTCAAAGAATATTATGCTTTTTTTGTATGTTATGTTCTTACAAGCTTTGTTGTAAACAACGATAAGGAAAAAATGTTGATAAGCAGAAAATAGAGGATAAAAATTGTTTTGAATATGTTTTTAGTGCTTAGTGTGAGACTCATTCACACTGTGAAAAGAGACCACAAGCTAATACTCATCCATACTTTTTGGCTTGTATTTGTTTCTGTGCAAGGAAAGTTCAGAATGTCAAGATAAGATTGTAGTATAAGTATTCATAATGTAAGTATTGTATAACGCTCAAGAAAATATACATCTACGTGCTTAGCTAAGGATGAGGAAGAGGATTCTAGGTTGCCGAGGTGCAGTGGATTGCCCGGCATATTGCTGGTGACTTACGTGATTTTTTTTTTGGATGAGATATAAGGACTTCCATTACCTTTTTATTTGGCTGTTGCTCAGTTGCAGGGAGGGGTAATTTAAACGTTGTGAAGGGTTGGGTTTTTTTTCTATAGTACGACATAAATATTTCTATTATTTTCTTAATGGAGTTCTGGTTCTAATCCAGTTATTCAATCCCTGTGACAGCATCTTGGCACAAAGCATCTGTCTGTCACGCAAATAAATATCAAGTAAATGAAAAATGTCAGCAAAAGTGTAATATGAAACTAATTATTAGTTGTCAAAACTTCAGCTGCTTCACTGTGAATAACTTTTCCCTAATTCTTTTTTTTTGTCTGTCTCTTTTTGTTTGTTTGTGTTTTGTTTGGGTTTTTTTTCTGATCCAGAAATACAAAGAGTATGAGAAGGATGTTGCAATAGAAGAAATTGATGGTCTTCAGCTTGTGAAAAAGTTAGCAAAGAATATGGAAGAGATGTTTCGTAAAAAGTCTGAAGCTGTACGGGTAAGCAACAGATCTTTCTGCTATTTCATTCTGTGATGTAAAACTAAGCATATAATTTAGGCTCTGCTCTGAAGGCTATACTAGGGATTGAAGGTACTGAACTGGAAATGCTAAAGTATTCAGAAGTATTTTAGGATCAACGTTCAAGAGAATAGATATAAATTATTTATACCATTGATAGATAAATGCAAGAGTGTGTAACTAAGTTTGGACTACCGGTTTCCCATATGAGTTTGTAAGGTATCACTTGTATTCAGTAAACATAACTACATGTGGTTGTGCATTAAAATGTTAGATTTCAAAACATCATATTGAAGAAACTTAATTTCAATGCTCACTGCTGTTAGAAGACTCCCTGCAATGCTGTCTTTATGAGTTCAATAACTGTCCTGTAGTTCAACTGTAGTCCCATTTTATGCATCTGCATTTTCTTCTAAACTAAAATTATTCTAACCGTGCTAAGTACCATATCACTCTAAAGGCAACTTATTAATGATCATTAAGTAGGTACATTGAGCTTTTTGTACATCTGTAGATTTGGGTGTTTTGCTTTGTTGGGGTTTTCTGATTAATTTATTTTTTTAAAAAAATCTCTATTCCGATCCTTTCTTTTGTAGTAGCTTTGCATCCTGTTAGATTTACTATTTAAAAAAAAAAAGACTTCTGTGCTTTACTGTATCAAACAGGAGTTCATTGTAACTTGCAAGTCCTAAAGAACAGCAGGTCTTCCTATGGTAGTTATTTTTTTGTGTTGTTCCTTGCTAGAAATTTAGGTAACTGCCTGTAACAGTAGTTCCTGTTACATCCTTTATATCAGAAAACTAACTGGACATGGTGATGCCATTTACCACCAGTGACTTGATTTCAGCCATATTTGTCTTTGTGCCTCAGCTCTGGAGCTTAAGGCATCACCCAAGGACAGGGATTCCATTTGTGTAACTGTAGATCCAATTTTGCCTTCAGCCTTTTATTTTTTTTATGTTGCAAAAGGGAGGAAGGAATTTGGATGTGTTTTAGAGGTTGAATTTTCTGGGCTGGCAATGAAGCAAAACATATTTCAGCTTGTAAACTGAGCACACTTGGCAGGGAAGCAGAGAAAGACAATAAACACGGAACCCCGCAATGCTATTTTTACAGTCTGTTTTTCAGAGGAAAAACTGCTCTTTAAGATGTGTGCAACAGCTTCCGGAAGCCTGTGGAATATTGACTTGGGGGGGTGTATGTGTGTGTTGTTTTCCTTGTTCCATAGCAGAGAAACCTGCTGCCCTGGGCTCCTAGCAATGTGTAAAACCTGTTCTCGGAGCAGCGCTCGTGTAGCACAAGAAGTGACCAGCAAGCTGGACACGAGGGAAGTGGAGCTCTGCAGTCTGTGTGGAATACTTGTGGGGAAAAGCAGCTTGTGCCCAAGTTAGAGCTTTGTCATGAATATTTTCTAATGTTTGTGAATGTTTAGAACTGGTTTGGCCTCTTAGTGCAGATGGTGTTTTTGACTAAGCAAGTAAAAAATATAGGACCAGTATAGGCCACTGTGCTCTGAGTGAAAATAAGCCCAAAGTCCGTGGAGTTAAACTGTGCGTACAGTATTGTGTGAAAGGGTTTTAGGGCTGAAAAACCTGTCTGAAATCCAGAGTCGTCTTTGGAAGGTTTACATCTTTAGAAAGGAAGCTAGAAGGTTGGTTTGGACAGGGTCACTTTTTAAAATCTGTTTGGTGTACCTTCCAATAGTGGTGTGTTTTTGTTGGTGGTTTTTTAAATGATTTCTTCATGTGGTCCATCTTGGTTGCTAGAGACATAGTGAGTGACCTCTTATGCTGTGGTAGTGAGTGCTGCTTAGTATTGTATGTCCTGATAAATACAATCAATACAATCCTTTGGTACTGTGAAGGTTTTACGTGAGTTCTGTCTTTGGTATATCGTAGCTATGTTTCTTGTATCTGGAAAGGTGAGTTACAAGTTATAAACCTCATGTGGACCTAGGACCTCTGCTCCATCCTAAGACAAAGTAATACTGCATCACCTTACCTCTAAAATAATAGAATTTTGACATAAGCTTTTGATATAAAAAGATGGGATGACCATTGAAAGGATTCAAATCCAAGTGCTCAGAAAATGTCTTCCAGTGTTCCCACAAATTGTTACCCTACACTGCTTGTTGAATTAGCTTCAAGTAGACATCAAAACCTGTGGTTTAATTTAAAATACTCTTTAGATAAAGCAGTTTAATTAGCATACTTTTTCTGGCTCTAACAGATATAGCAATTTGTGTCAACTATTTAGAAAGCCACAGTATATGAAATATTAAATTTGTAGAAAAGGCAAAGATGGAAGTGTAGAAATAGGATGGCTTGGAAAGACCTTAATTTTGGTTTTTTGTTTTGTTTTTATGCTTTCAAACACATTGTTTGAAGCTACTAATCACATTTGAACTCTCTTCTCCCTTCTCCCCTTTCATATTCTGGTTGAATTTTTATCTTTCTGTCTCATTGCTTTTCATAGTGATTAGCTGGTTCAGTGTGATTTTTATCATATTCATCCCCTGTTTGAATTACCCTTCAGTATGCAATTATCCTATCACAGAATGTCCTATTTTTGTGCTGTCAGATACATAAAATAAATGGAAAACTGAAAGTGCTAAACCAATTATATAACCTTTTGTCATCTACTTACTGATGGAAACCCTTGCAAGCAACTTTTTTTTTCCCCTTTCCTCCCCCTCCCCAGTCTTCACTGTTCACCTTAGATTTATGTCAGTTTGGGATATTCCTGTTAACCATTTCCTTCCTTATACTGCCCTACTACTTGATTGAGTTTTGGAGAGGCAACTTCAAATTTTATTTTAAAATGTTTGTGGCATGATTTAAGTTAAAACCACTGAAGATGGGCTTTGGTTTAGTGCCGCCGATGCTTTGTTTCTAGCGGTGACAAATGGAGATCTATCCATTTACCTTTATGACTGGGATATTTGAGTTGGGATAAATCTTACTGCCTGTAAGGTGGGATGAATGGAAATATTTCCCGTGTTGTTCAGCAGTGGGTTTAATTTTACAGTCAAACCCAAATAATCCCTTTGAGAGCCTTGCATAGCCTGTTGTCACTTGTGGTATTGCTTCAGTTGCTTTTCCTGGACTTTTAGTGATTTCACTCGCAAGAGACGTGTGTGATCAGTCCTAATTTAAAGTTAGCTGTGAATTTTTACAATTTTTTAGCAGGTTTTATGATACTTTAGTGCCTCCACTCATTTGAAACTGAAGAGAATAGAGTACAGTGGCATAATGCTCAGTAACAAATGACTGCTGCATGAAACTTGATAGTGAAAAAGAGGGGGAATTAAAACTATTCATTTGTTGCTTTTACATTTCCTAGTT
Source organism: Porphyrio hochstetteri (assembly GCA_020800305.1). Lineage (NCBI taxonomy): Eukaryota > Metazoa > Chordata > Aves > Gruiformes > Rallidae > Porphyrio > Porphyrio hochstetteri. The sequence continues at coordinate 7,881,396 of CM036916.1, read as the reverse complement.
AATGGTGTAATAGGAGAAAAAAAAGGGGAATGAAAAAGCAAAATGTAAGATAAGTTGTTACGGAATATTCAAAAAGCTATTATTAAAATTTTAGTGATGAAGCTAGATTTCTATTTTCATTAGTGCTGCAAGTAAAGAGAATAATGTAAAAATGATTGTTGATTTACTGGTAAGATGGCAAATCAAGTGTTAAGGATTATTTTTCTTTAAGGCAACTACCATTGCTGCAGTGGAAAATGCAAATAAAAGATTTCTTTTTATTAACTTTTCCTACTGTAGCTACCTGGTGTTCATTGTGAAGCTGATTCTCATTATAACTACTGTGAAAAGTAATTGCTGTTGTACAGTAATTCAATTTCAGTGCCTTCATGCATCAGTAAGCCAGGGGAGTTTATCTAGAGAAACCTGGGACTTTAAAGCTTTTTATCATGAAATTCCACATGCAGAAAAACGTTCTTCCGTGGAGAAGAATATCAGCATTTACATTTAACAAACATTTGCAATGAAGAGAAATGGATTTTTTTTTTTTCCACCAATGATTTTTTACACCAGTCTTCAAACTGTTTTCAGATACTATTAGGATGATAGTGTTTACGCAGAGTTAAAAATAGCGTAATATATGTTTGAAATGTTTGTTCTCATTCATACGTGTGTCTGTTTGCACTTTTTTAGTGTGTGGAAGTGTATCACACACGTGCATATTGAGGTTTCTAAATAGCAAGATGCAATTTACCACTGATTTGTTGCGTATATATGTACATGTACACAAAGTATTAAACTTATGTGTACTATATCACCTGTGCTAAGGAACCTGCTTTGGCAGGGGGGTTGGACTTGATCTCTGGAGGTCCCTTCCAACCCCTGCAGTTCTATGATCCACAAATATCCAAACTAATGCTGGTAAATTGGTGTCTTGATGAATAAATTAATTTTTATTTAAAATAAATAAAGCAATATTGTGTGTAAAATGAACTTGGCTGGATAGACACAATGATCATGGTGTGTAATCCAAAGCTGACATTGAGAGGTCCTACACAAAAGTTTTTTTTTCTCCCTAGGAATATTTGTCAGTGCTCTGACTTACTTCTGCAAGCTCAGACAAGAATTTGTACTAAATAGTGTGGTCAAGAAATGTAGCTTTTATTTACAGACAATTACTGTTTTCTTGGATGTATTTGACATTTAATGAACTTTAATGTGCAACTTAATGGTAATGTCTTCCCCATTTGATCAGACACATTCTTACAGAAGGTAGTTTTTGTTTTCTGATTGGTTGAGGGTGGCATTTTGAACTGGATTTTAAAAGTAGATACTCTATTAGATTTCTTACTGTCAAACAGCTTTCCATTTCAGGAGTTCACTTTCAGCCATTGATTTTTGCTGTTTCTAGTTGATGTCACTTGAACTCATACAAAAGTGTAATCACAGCAAACAAACTAAAAGCAAAAGTTTTAGAAAGGTGGTGTTATTTCACATGTTCTCATCAATAAGGAAGCTTCTGTGTAATCTTTTGAGGGGGGTGGTCTTAGAGTGGACATTTTTTGTCGTGTTCTTCAGTTGAGGTTATTGACTGCTTTCCTTCCTCCCAATTACATTTGAACTTACCATTGCTCTTGCCAGCGGTTAAACCCCTGCACATGTCACCAGAGTCAGGGAATGGTTACAGGGAAGATAGTTTGTATCCTTACTGGGGAGAGGCAGGGAAATAATCAGTCATGAGAAAGGACCAAGAGCAGAGTGCAGTGCAAGGGACTGGGGGTGATGTGGAAAGGACCACATCAGGGAGGTTTATTTAATGGATGAGAAGTGAAGGTGCTGTATGGAAAATGGGATCCTGGCAAAGGATTAAAACCAAAACAATCAGAAAACCCAAGAAATGCACCTTTCTGTTCTGTGGCCTTGGATCTGTGCTCTTAATACCATTGAGCTGCGTTCTGGTTTTGTGTGTGCGCGTGTCCATGACCAAAGCAGATACAGTTCTGAATACAGGGGAAGAATATCTTTTGAATTAAATAAGTCTGGTTTGAATCAATATCCTATATTGATAGTACATTTAATGTGCATAATGTATTGAAGGAGCATGTAACTCTAAGCGGAAGTGCTAACCAGTAGGTTATTAGACATCCACATGCAAAGCTTTGGATGTCTTGTGCACCTTGCAGCTCAGAACACTTCCCAGCAGGATCATATTTTTTTTTTACCATTCTATCAAAGACCAAATCCATCAAAATGTAACATACTGCAAGACATTGCCAGCGGCCGGGGTCCATTGTGCATTCTGTCTGGTGCAGACATCATTATGTATAAAGTAATCTGGTGTTCCTTCCACTATGGTTTTAAAAGAACAGGGATCTGCATAATTTTCTACCTTCATATATAATATCAGAGTTTCGAATTGCTGGGATATAATCGCAAATTGATATTCCTACAGACTGGAGAATTTTTGCAAAATCTATTAAATCAGGGAAGCTGAGGTGGTTAGTGCTGTGTCACTATGCCAATTGAAAGCATTTGCTGAGGACAGAACACTTTTGCACGGTGGAGTTTAGTATTTAGATTGTTAAATCGAAGGTTGAAAAATAGTCATGCCCCACAGTGCCTAAAGAAGAAAACTGAGGCAACGGAGTAATATTCCAGGTGAATTTTGAATTGATTTTTTTTTAAAGACTGCTTGGAATGTTCCATGCCCAGTGTGTATTGTATTGCACTATATTTGTAGTCTGATTTTCTGTCACTTTGATCAAGGCTAGATTGGGAATGGCATTCTTGAGAAGACTAGCAAATAATCTTTCACATTTCATATTCATATTATAGAAGATAGAAAGGTCTTAAATGTCAAAACTTATTACTTTGCTAGGCTTACTATTTCTAAATGTATAATAAACACATTTTCACTATCCACACTGTTCCCTCATTGAGCTAATTTGCATCTGCAGAATTAGAAGGAAGGAAAATGAATATCAACATGTACTCTTTAAAACTGCACGGCTCGATGGGCACTCTTCTGACCCTGAATTTTTTTTTATATGCAGTAAGACACTTTTTTTTTGTCAGAAGATGGAAGTGAAAAAAACCCACAATTAAGTTTATAACATTACTGGGGGAACAAATTCTAAATGCTTGTGGGTTGAAGGAAATTATGGTGAATCAACCTGGTGTTGCTATAAATAGTTTTAAATTACAGAATAAAGACATAATGAATAAAGGGGAGATGGTGATAATTGTGTTAATTACTGCCAACAAATTAAAGGTTTTCAGCAATATTTTTGTGTTCACATTTAGCATTTTCACTGTAATTGTTGCTAGTTACTTTTGGTATCACTGGAATTTTGCTCATAGTTTTACTGCTCTCCTTCATATGTACATGAAGAATTTCTGTTCTGAAAACGTTAAGAGCTTTATTTACTTTTTGGCAAATTAGACTGTCCTGGAAAATGAAAAAGATGGTTAGTAATCCGCTGACAGTCAGTCGAGTATTCAGTAGCATAATACATAACCTTGAAAGTCATAGCTTGAGGAATATTTAAAGGCATAGTAAAGGTTTTTCTTTATTGTCATTGAAGTGTTGCTTTTGCTTAATATCTAGAAATTAAGATCTTCGAGAAATGAAGCATTAGCAACCCTGTTCTAGTGCAGATCAGCTAGATTGCTTATTGCTTCTTGGCTATTTGAGTTTCCTAAGAAATGTGTATTTTTTGTAAACAGATACTGCTATGAATTCTGAAACAGTGAAAAAAAGTTTCTTTTTATTGGCACATAGGTGGGCTTAACTTTCACAAAACTAAAAGAAAACCAGAAAAACTTTGGAGATAAATCAATTATTAAATAGCAGGTGAAAGTTATTAACAGTTCAGGAGGGGCTGCCTTGCAAAGACTCTAATTAGATCAAAAGAATTTTGTAAATCAACTTTTTTCTTTGCTCAGAACAAATTTTCTTGCTTCAGTGTCCACATACTAATATGTATTAAAGAAAACTTTTAATACAGAAAATTAACTTGTTAGGTACATTTTTAAAGGAAGGAGTGGTAGTTCTTTGATTATATTTAGGAGATCCAGGGATATGTATTTGTCAAGGTTTTCAGAGATTTCACGTATGTAACCTGGTACATGCAGTATCTTGGAACAGCTACTTTCTAAATTTATGCTTTTATGGCTCTGCAAATTGGAGCTTTTTTTGTCTTGGTACAGCTTGAAATAAATTACAAACAAATGAAGAAACTGGAACTATGCTTTGAATTTTGGCTCTCTTTAAAATTCTATCTTGTTTGTATGCTTAAAAAAAAAAAGTGTCCACACAGCCTGGCCAGTCTCAGGGAATGTAGTGAATCTCTTTTGGCACTTCACATTTAGGAAAGAAAAATACTCTTAAGTAAAAAGGGAAGAAACAAAGACTTCTAGACAAAACCTAAAAGCGTTTGCTGCTGGAGATGAGTGTGACAGTTTCATCCTCGGTGCCGAGAAAAGAAGTGAAAAGTATTTAAAGATAGCACATTCAAATATAGAACACTTATCTGAAAATACAGGCAGAGAAAAAATCAAACCAGCCACTTCACAGAATAATTCTTGTATTAGACATCATTACAGAAGTATGTAACATTCAGTCTTTGCCATCAACAACATGAAGTAGCTTTCCACGCAGTGGGAAGAAAATAAAGTACTTTTGGAAGAATGAAGTAGGATAAATTAGCCTCATGTATCCTTCTCTTATCACTGTTTCGGTATATTAGCATATTTTAATATTTTGCATTAATGTTAATTATTTTAACAAAAAATAGTCATTGTCCGACTTGTCATTCAATGTGTGAGTTCAGCTAGTAACTTCAAATAGTGATGTATTATAATTTAATTCCACTTACACAATTGTCACCTGTTCAGTTTTCAATTATAATTCTTATTTCATATTGCAAACACATACAATTAAATCTCTTTTTGGAATGATATAAAATCTCAAATTTTATAAATACTGATACTTTAATTTTAAAATTACAATAAATGTTGAGACTCAGCTCACCTTTAGAGTGTTTACTGGTACTTGTTATTAATTGACTACTTAAAATATTCTCTTGAAGATGCACTTACAGCATGCTTGCTATTCATTTAAACCTAGCCTGTTTTCCCAAACCTTATGTACATTCAGTGTAGTGCTTCTATACTGAAAAAGTGGATCTCCTTGAAGAGAGTGCTCCATTTTGCATAATCTGCATTCGTAGAGAGTGGGTTTTTAAAGCTGCTGCCTGTCTGTCTTCTTACATAAGCGATGCCAAGCTCCTCTGATCAGGCTGGAGCAGTGGTAAGGAGGGGCCTGTTAGTAGCTTCTTGGAGGCATCTAATGAATGGCCATTTATCAATACTTTGAGGAGGAGAGGAGACTATCATCTCAGAGTGATTGTTCATTTGGAGAAGTGAACAAAATGACCTGCAGAGTTTCTGAAGCTTGTTCCTGGGCTTGTGGTGTGCCTTGGGTGCCTGCAGCTTTCTACAGACCCTTGTTTGTTGCTTGCTTCCCAAACGCACCTTGCTAGCTAGTTGTCCTGCCTTCACCCACAGCGGGGTCAGGAGGCATATCAAGTGCCAAGTGCTGGATTTCAAACTATTCACACAAAAAGTGTCTGAGCTAGAAACAAACTGATAGAAGAGTTTGGCAGATGTTTGCAGTTTCGGTCTTGCATCCACCTAAAATTGCTGTAAGTCTTCTTCCCCAGTAGCTCTTAAAGTACTTAGAAACATTTCAGTGAAAAAGAGAATTCTTTAAAAGCTTTACCTCTTCACTCTGGTCTTTGTGTTAGAGCTTCCAGTGGCTATTGTGTTAGGTCAGGTCCTAGCTGAGCCTGAACTCCCACTGGAGCACTGTTGTGAGAGAACAACCCCCTACACCGATAACTGAGGGCAAATACCTCATTTATCCTCTTCACTCCCACCTTTATTGAGTTTAATTGACTTTGGTATAATTGGGTAGGAAGATGTCTGCTTAATCTAAAATACTTTCATTTTGCTTGCTATATCCTCTCTAACAGCTAATTATGTATTCAAAATATATGCAGCACTCATAAGCACAAGGCCTTCCTCATATTTTGGGTTTTTAATACTTTTCTTATTGTGTCTCATCACATTTTCCCTGGACGTTATGGTAACTCCATATGGTAACTCCTATCATGCTCCTTATCCCAGTTGAACAGTTTCTTTAAGACTAGACAGCCAAATGGTCTCTAATGCTGTGTGTTTAAGAGCACAGGTTCTCTCTAATCTTTTCTAGACAGCACCCAGTGAGGGTGGGGGTAAAGAAACTCTTCATAAAAGCATTGGAGTTGAGGTGGTCACAATTTCTGCTTGAGTAAATCTGGAGTAAGGGATTATCATGTCTGGCCTAGTGCTGTTTAATATTATTGAGAGACAAAAGCAGACTGAAAGGGAGGTGAGATGCTGCTTTTTTTTTCCCCCTGGAAAATCAGGGCTTTTTGGGAGTGAGTTACCTGAACATTTAATTAACCATTCTTGTTTTGAATGGCTATAAACTTTGTGAAACATCAGATTTGGTGCTATAAATAGAATTTAAAATGTTTAAAACTAATCTTAGTTTTGATGAATACCAAACAGAAAGGCCCAAGTTGTGTTTGTTAGCCTGCACTTCAATGTTCTTGCAAGTTGGCACTGGCTCTTCACAAAGAAGTCTCACCATCAGCTTGCCCCCGGTGCTTGCTCCTCTCTCCTTTACCTTTCCATTCTTTCCACTGCCCTGTGGCAGATGCTTGCGTGCCTGTGAATGATGAGGCTGAGATTATCCAGGCCAGAAACCCCTAACCAAAAATCTGAGAGGCTTTTTTTCCCTTAGACTAATTAAGATTTTGTTCACTGCATGGGATGTAAAATATGTGTAACAGTAACACACAGGAAGGAGATCAGGGATAGGAGACAGGAATGGGTTGGATCATATGATGGATGTTTCAGTATTGGCTTTAAGACCATGTTGAACCATCTTCCTGTTTGTTTGGATGTGTTTTAAACTGAGATGACTGTGCAGCTGTTTAGAGAAATTGTTTAACCACTTGTGTGTAGAGAGATGCTTTTGCCTTCCAGTCTGTGCAGGTGAGAGCTGCTTCCTTTGACCCAGTTGTAGATAATAGATTTTTTATGTGTGATAGCTGCAGGAAGCTGGGACCTATAGCTCAAACTGTAGGTGTCCCATCAAAAATGTTTAAAATTACGAACCTGAATCTCTAGAGACTCAGGAAAAAAGATTTGGAACTTTTGAGGGAATAAAGCTCATATGCAGCATGTATTGGTTCCTAATCTGAGGCTTTTGCTAGGCAGAAGGGCAACATCCCAGGAACAGCATAAACCCACTGATGCCTGAATCATACAGTGCTCAAATTCTGATGGTACCTCAGGCTTTGACAATGGAGATCAACCAGCTTGAGGGGTGGAAAGAACCCTACTAAAACCATAGCCTTGTGGTTGATTAATTTTTTTTTAACTGATTGATTAAAAAGTGCTTCAAAATAACACGTTAATGGGTTCAAATCACTTCCAAAGATAGACTCTGAATGTGGGTTTTCATGAAAATATCCGGGCAATTCTTTCTATGTATGTAGACAAAAGAATCTGAAAACATTTATGTTGTAGAATTGGGATTTGTGGAAGGAACAGCTGAAGGCCACAGCTCTGTGAAGCTGTACCGCAGTGCACTTGTGTGACAGCAGGTAGAGCTAGGCACATCAGCTGGAGGTGGCTTTTCTATTTTGAGGTGAAGCAAAGCTAAAAGTCCCTGAAGGGGTGTGTGTAGGTGGCGTGGGTGGGGAGTGGAAGTGTGATGATTTAAAAAAAAAAAAGTATTTCTTATTTTTGTGGTAGTTCAAGTAAGTGTAGCTTATGTTTAGACTTTAAAGTGTCCTAAGTGTTTTGTCATTTGGTGCTTTGTCTTTGGTGCTGGAGCGACAGTAAGAACAACAGTGTAGTCATTTATTTCAGGTAGCATCGTGATTTCAAGACCATGTAATTATGGCACATTAACTTTGGTATATGTTTTAAAAGTGGTTACACTGAAGGGAACAAACAAACAGAATGCTTTATAACTTATTTTACTGTCCATATAAATAGACACAGCTCTGTATTCTTGGATCAAACACATTTCTCTGCCATTTAAGCTAGCACAGCATATCCTGGATGATTGCTGCTGGCAGTGCTGTGCAAGTGCTCCAGGAGGACAAACTGTTTGAGTAAATCATAACAAAGGTGTTTCAAGGAAGAAATAAACAGTTCCAAACTAATACTATAAATTGAAGTTTTATTGATGAATCTATTTTTTATTATCAAGGTTAAATTACAGCAATCATTGTGGCACAAAGCACTACAGAAATAGTACGTTATAGAAAAATCTTGTGTGCTGTATTTCTGATGGGTCATTTCAGTGTGTTGAAAAACCACAGCAAAAGCATTATATGCAAGAAAAAAGGAGATAACTGCTCTGTACCTGTGAGTCTTTGTTTCAAAAGCAAGCTAGAATTGGAAAAGCAAGCTATGCTGCTGAAAAACCTCACACGAAATCTCTGAAGTGCAGCCTATGTTTACATCACCCTTCCCAGATGTATAGCCCGTGCAGTGATAAGCTTCAACTGCCCCAGAAGGATTGCACAGACAACTTTTTATATGTCTCAGAAAAAAATTTGCAGGATATGAGGTTAATTCATTAATTTGTATGTGCTTAAACCCACTTTAACTGGTAAATACTTGGTGCAGGCTGGGGACACTGTAGGGGTAGCATCTGTATTTGCTAGTTCATGCCTCACTTTTGTTTCAACAGTGGACTTCTTAGTTTTGATAACCTTTTGGGCAAGGCCAATGAGGACATTTTGTCTGTAACACACTGAGCAGATTATAATAAAATCTGTAATTAAAAAACACTTGGTTTATATTTTAATTTTTTGTTATATTGAAAAAACTGAGTTTAGTCAAGAAAATTGTGTTTTTATCACACTTTTCCTGTATGTAGTGGTGAGATGGTTATTTAGCACTTTGTAAATGTGCCAGTAAATTAGTAATTCTGGAGTAATTAATTTTGCATTTATCTTAATTGTGTTACATTTATGGATATTTATGGAGTTTTGCTGCTTTTACACTTGAAAAATATAACTACGGTGTTTTTTGAGATGGGTCTAAGAAGACTAAATTATCTTATTTTAATGCAAATAATTTTGACGTATTAGAAATGGAAATACTGCCTTGATTTGTGAATTGAGTAATTTTCATTTAAATGTCACTATGAATCATTATAGAAATGGGAATGGTTATTTTGCTTTTAGATAATTTCATGCTCATGATCTAGAAATTAAATCACTAACCTCTTGATCTTTGTTTTTGACTGAAGTTCAATAAGGGAATGGATAAATTCATAAGAGATGAGTCCATAGGTGGCCAATTAATATACTGATGGACAACCTTTAACTCAAGAAGCCCATAAAATGCTGATTGCCATAACCTGAAATGGCTTATTGAAGAAAAAGAAAATAAATTATCCTGTTTCTCTTAAGTTCTTTGTTCAGCATGCACTGCTGACCGCTACTGGAGAGTGATTTGGAGATGGCTGTCTTATTTCTCTTCTGTGCTGACTTTGTGGTGTGATAATATAGACTTGTTGCTGTGATTCTGTGAACATCTTAAGAGCGGAACTTGACAGTTATTGGATGAATGCTATGCTTTTGAAAGACAAAGTAGCTGGCTGAGATTGTGATACAGTCCTTTGGGAGCTGGTGTGATCTTTAACTAAAAAACTGTGTTTTATTTTTACAAAATGTGGCGTGTTTCTAGGTTTTGTCCTCTTCTCATTCTTCTTGTTTTCTGAGCTCAGATCACTGTGATATAGTGTCAGACACAAAAAAAGGCTGAATCTTCGGCTTTTACTTCTCTGCCTGAGGAAGAGAAGTGAACCATGCTGGTGACACTGGCTTGTCTTCTTTGTGCCAACCCAAAGCAATATGCAGGAGAAACTGAGTATCGCATTATAAGAGCGAAGCAAAAGTTCTTCAGAACTAGATCAGCACAACCCCAGAATATTGAAACATAAAACCAGAGCGCTGCCTTGAGTTTAAAATAGTATGAAGTCTTTGGGGTTTTTTCAGTCTTCTCTTTGGATGTTGAAGCTTGGCTTTATCACATGCAGTATCACGAGTGCTGATGGACAGGAGCAGATGAAAAAAAGTGTATTTTTACTGTAATAATAATAAAATATTGTTCACATGTTTCAACCAGATCTACATCTGTGTAAGAATATGGGCAGTATCTTATGTTCTGTTCTGGGCTGCCGATGACAGTTTTGAACTTTCCCCAATACTCTGCTCTCCATTGAGGACACGATTAATTGGTAGAAATACATTTTATCACTCCATTTCTCTCCTGATTGCAGTAATGCAATATATCACATAAGCACTTCATAGAATTGCTTGCCAAGTTTTTTTTTTATGGCTGAGGAGATGGTGTGTGTAGTTGGAAAGCTGTAGTAATGGAGATTAGTTAATTATTTTAGGCTATTCCAAGTGACAGTCTGCACCGAAAGAATCATCAGTGTCTTGATAGACTTCCTTAAGCCAGCAGCTATCATAACTCTTGGTTTTGGAGTTTCATAGAAATGAATTAATTACCTGGATTCATTCCTCTCTTTTTTTAGTGTGTGTTCTCATTAAAAAAGAAAAGAAAGAAAAAAATTCTGGATCTCTCTGCTGTGGCTGTTGTAGTGAACTCTAGAAGCAATGAATGCACTTGTTCCATGCTCTAGTAATGCTGTCTGCCCGCTTTCTTCCCAGATCCTTTGTGGTCAGCCTTCTTCCAAGACAACATGCTTGCTATTTTTTTAAAGAACTTTTCTTGCTTTCCTATTATTTTATTGGACATTTTAATTGTGGACTACGTGTTAATTTCTAACCCCCCCCCCCCCATCCCCCCCGACATTGTTCTTCAGTCCTCTGTAAACTGTCTTTTCTTACCCATCCTTAAGTCGTCTTTGCACTGCTGGTTGCTCATCATGCATCATGTGGTCCTTCACCTTACATTCTCATCTCTTTACCTGTTGACTTCTTCCTTTGGTATTTTTAAACTATGATGGTGTACTTTTTCTTTTTCCCCCATAATTAAAGCAATTATTTATCTTTGGCATCGTAAACCTAATGAAATCAGCATTGCCTTTCTTATTTCATCTTTCAGATGTACATTACATTACAAATATAACATAACTTGAATTAAGTGTTCATTGTGAACAGATAAGGAAACCACAGAGGGAAATCTAGTGATTACATTGTGGGGAAATTTCAGGACTAATTTTAATTTCTCTTTTGATGCTTCTTGTCTGCATGTGCTGTTTGCTAAAGCAGCAATGGCTGCAAGACCTTATGGCACACACCGCTTTCAGTGCGTGAGCTTGCAGGTCAGATGCTCTTTCTATGAAGAAATAAAAACAGTTGGAACATTACAGCTGTCAATCACAATGAAACAGATGAAATGATCACAATATACTATTTGTGTTTAAACGAGGTGTTTATTTGGAATCTGAGGGTTTGGAAAGAATGCTTCTAGCCTTTGTATAATTAGCTTTTATAACTAAACTTGCCCCTAAGAAAGCCATCACTTACTTAGGAATGGTTCCAGCCAATCCCTGTATCTAGAACTAGCTTATCTCAATTTGGTTTTGCATTCTGACTATATTGATAGACATTTTAAAACATCAATTACTTAACAGTTGTGGCATCACATGTCTGAAAAGTCTTAGTAAAAAAAGTAATTTTTATGGAAAAAAATAAAATCAGAATTACCTGGAACTGAAGGAGGAATAAAAGACTTGAAAAATATTGAAATAAAGGTTGATTTGCTACTGACTGGATTTGAAAGTTACTCTTTATCATGCAGGTTGACTTTTGCAAGCCTTCTTTTTGCTTATGTATAGGATTACTGGAGTGGGACAGATGAAAACGTGTAGTTTTGTCAGCACAATCCCTGGTTGGGTGATGGCACAGGAAGGAGTATGCTTTTATTACATGACCAACAAAGAAATAGATCACACTTTAAAAATGTTTAAGTAAAGCCATACAAAATAATGGCTTCTACATTACATGTTCTTAAAACATTTTAATGTAATGTATTATTGTTTCAATCTGTAAACATAAATGTTTTTACTGCTACTATCTCACTGGAGTGCATGGCAGGTATAGGAGAAATATTATTTTAGCTGCAAAATTATAAAAATCCAGCTGCTTCTGCTAAGGATCCCCTCTATTAAAGTAGGATATGGGATGTAGTCAACATAAAATCCAGGGTTCCTGTATGGAATAACTGAAAAGTTAGCTCAATCACTTGAAATGTAAGTCAAAATTAGATCCCTCTTGTATATTAGGAATGATTAAATGCACTCCTAAGTAGTTTCATTCTACAGCAGAAAAGCTGAGAATTGTGGTAATAATTGTGGTATTGTCATAATAATTAATCTTGCATTATCATGACTTTTGTGGAGTGGAGACTCAGGAGGATGCACAAAACTCCAGGTGTAAAAATAAACTCTGCAATATTGTTCCAGAATCCAGACAAAGAGAATTTATAAGTAGCCATAAACACTGTGCATTCCTTCAATGAGAATTAAGTGCCAGCCCTTGATAGAAGCCCTGTGCAGCATTCTCCTGCATTTGTTTTGCTCCCATACAAGACAAATCCATGCTGCTCATTAAAATCTTACAAGGCTGGAATCCTTGCAAGTACTGATGTAGATGATATACTTTATTTCTCTGGCATGGTATATAAATGTCCTGTGAGAAGAGGTAAGTATGTGGGATAATAAAAATTATAAGCTCTAAGCTTCAGGTTAATTTTAATTAGTGGGAATAAATTGTCTTCCAAGGCAGATAAAAGGTAAAATAAACTGTTCACTGATTGCAGCCCTGCAAAAGCTTGTTTAAAGCTTCGATGTAGAAAACTTGGTGATGCCATATATAAAACTTATTTTTCAGATGTCCCTGTTATTAACATCTCTCTCCCACCCCCCAATAAAAAGTGTTTTTCCCTTTAAATCATGTAAAATATTTTGCATGACGTTATTAATACCAGCATCAAGGAAAACACTTTTTTTCAGGCTGTAACTATGACTGGATTTAGTTACAATCTAGAATAATTTAGTATCAAAGCCTAGTTAATCCTCTGTGTCCAGTCTGTCAAAGCTGACACATTTACCAAGTCATACTGATTGTGACATGGATGTTTGTCCATTCAGAAATTATTTGGACTAGCAACTCAGAGGATTTTGACCAGCTTGCAATTGTAACTTGGTATTATTTCTAATGGGAATGAATTTTCGAGAGTGTTTTGGAGGAGAAAATGCTTCATTATCTGTTGTAGGATGTTATTTTGTTTCCTTTATTTGTGTTTCAATGCACTTATGCTTTAAAAAGCGAAATGAAAGTGATATGGTGATTGTTACTCCAGAAATTAATTTCACTGGAATCTAAAGTGGGCTGAAAATTTAATTTCAGTGTAAACTAAAAGGATATAAAATTTTATCCAGGATGAAATTTCATTCAGTCTGATTCCACTATTGGTTGCTTATGATGCTTCTTGGGAGACAAGCAAGAATAACCTACTGGCATGAAAACAGCCTATAAAATCTAATAAAAACCTCAAAGCTATTAATCTACCAACTTTGTAAGCTTTCTTGTAATTTTATTTATTTATTTTATTTCCATTTTCTTTTAAAAAGGTCATATCACCCTCAGTATTTCTTCCCACACAATTATACTTCTTTTGAAAAATCCAACCTTCTTTTTCTACTAGTTAATTATTTCCCATGCTATTTATTTATAAAGTGTTAAGAATAGGAAAATTATGCATAAATCCTTTCTCTAGGAGCTATGCATCAGCTATCAGTTTTCTGGTACAGCATGGTATATGAATTAGATTATGCAAATAATTTTAAGGTATTATTTTGGTGCAGTAATAACAACATTAAAATTACTAGGAAAAAGAATCATTCTTTGTGCTATAGAATCTAAGTAAACACTATTAATTTACAAAGTTGTGTGTGACTTGCCTGCTCTTACTTTTAAAATTGCTCCCAATATCTTTTCAAATGTTTTACGTGCTATCGCATTTGTGGTTAAAAGCTGTTAAATTGTTCCCCTTTGCCTTTCTTTCATTGGGGAATTCAAGTACTCTGAGCCAAAATTAGCGTTCAGGTCATTACAAAGACACTGCTGATATTGTATTTCATACTTAATGAATCTTTATTGGCATCTGGGTCTAACCTTGACTCTGCTAAGTGAATCAGAACTTGGCAGTCTCTGAGTAGGTGCTCTGTCGTCCTATCAAATTCCAGTGTAAACAAACTTGGTCTTTCCCAGGTATTGGCAATTTCATAATAAGATGGAGTTTTGTGGTTCTTAGGAAAACAAACAACAACAAAAAAAAGGAGAAAAAACCCCCAAACATCATCTGTGGTCCACTAAGACCCCATACCACAGGCAGTTGGGCAATGTTTATTGGGTTGAGGAAAAGCTCTATAAAAGTCTCATAAGTTACATTTGATTTAAACTTCACGAACTTAATATAAGCTTGCTGTTGATAAAAGTTATGCTCTCAGCTTTCATAATGTCCTCAGTCATTCAACTAAAATCACGCTTCTTTCTTAATCCCTAAAGATGTGAAGGCTTGTTGTGAACCTCAGAGATTTGAATCTAATATATTTTTAGGAGAATAGAGAAATTATACTTTTATTTTTATAAACTGTAAGCTGGAATAAGTTTAAATGTCCCATGTCAAAACTGAAAAGGAAGTAAATTCCATGTCTTTCAGTACCTCAGTGCAGAGCTGGAGAGCTCCTCATCCCTTTTATTGGTCGTGGGAAACCCTTTGAGTCCTTCAGTTGTCTTAAACTGTACTCTGTCTGCAGTTACTGCTTCTCACTTTGCACAGTAGTGCTAAATGGGACTTTCAGTATTTCTGTTCATTCTCATTCCTTCTGTTATCCAAATGCATAGCAGGGAAAACAAATATTTTGTTAGATAATAGAAAGCTAGCTATGTCTTTAAAATGTGAAAAATAGAGGAAAAAATCCAACCTTCAAAGTAACAAGTAACGCATTTTGCCTTAGACATGGTCAAACTTGAAATTTATTTGGGGCGATAAAATGAAAGAATTATTATACAGAATTTAGTTTTTAAATTTCACCTTTGCAATTGGACATGTGAAGAAGTAGAACAGAGATTTCTTTTATTATTTTTTCCATATATATATATATCTATCTTTCTAGGGGGTGAGTCAAATGATACCGTGATATAGCAAACAGCATCATGATACAAGAATGATGTAAAAGAAAGTGTCACAGGGTTGAGTTTGGTGGTGGCAAAGGTCTTGTGGTCCAGGCAAGAGATGTAGCATGGGCAGCCAGCTGGCTCAAGTCTGTAACCTTCAGGCTGCTTCATCAGATCACTCTATATGATCGTTTTCTTAGATCTCAAAGCCTCAGTTGTGGCTTAGTGGTCGTGTTCTAGTTCATGCCTTTGGGTGTGGTAAAGGCCTCTGTGAACCCCCTAACTCCTGTTGTAAGCCAACCTCCAGGGAGAACCATAACCTACAGCCCAGCTGCACCTTCAGGTCTTTCTGCCTTGGGAAGGCAATAGCAAGCTTAATAGGTTCAGAGAAGGAAAGCAAAGATGATGGCAGATTTGAATGACTTCATAGCAAGTTGAATACTTGCATGTGGGTTCCCCACTTTGGAAAAATGAGAGCTGAGGGATGGAGGATATGATACAAATCAGTAAGAAGAATTGGACTCCAAGCAGCTGCTGTCTTTCCCAGTGCAAGACATTAGGTTCTCATGAAGTCCCAGAGTTGTGGGCTGGAATCTTGGCAGGGTACTTTGGAGACCTGTCTTTTACATTGTTCTTTCATGCTTCCTTGGATTTCTTCCTGTTGCTGCTTTTAAGACCAAATTTTGCTCTAGATGGACTCCATGATCTGAGTGCATGCACTCCTGCTGAAGTTGCACTGTGGAGTCTAGTTCTGGAGCAGTTACAGCCTGAAGCACTCAGCAGCTCGCTTGCAAGGAGATAGAGTTCTCTGCAGAGAGTTAATTACATTAAAATATGAAAAATTCAGAGCTCATAAATTTCTGTTGCAGGGAGGGTTTTTTCAGGTGAGCTCCAATCTAGAATTCATAATGCCCAAATATTAAGTAGATGAAAGCAGCTTCCCAGATCTTGGGATGAGGTCCCCCACTGGTTGGCTGTCATGTGTTCAGAGGCCTGTCTCGTTTTTGCTAGAGATGCCATTCTCTTCTTGCACACACACACAGAAACCTGTCAAGTTTTTAATGGAGTTTAATTTTTGACAAAGTCAGCTTTGTGCTTTCTTTTTGATTTTAAATCAAGCTCTATTTTTAAACCTGTGAGCTATTGCCTTTCTGTAGTTCTGATGTATGTGCAGCTCTTGCACAGATAGTTTCTAGGGTTTTTAAAGGATCTTTTATTTTTGCCTCTGGAAACCTACCTTTGGTGATTGCAAGAGATACTGTTGCAAAGCGCTCCCAGGGTGGTGTTTTGGATCTTTTTTTTCTCATTTTAGCAATTAATCTGACTTTTTCCATAGGGCATACCTAGTATTTCAGCTCTGTGGGTGTTCCTTACAATTCAGAATGTGTCATGATAGGTACCACGTGATACAGGAGGGAAATGTTGACAGCAAAGGAGTTTGTGGTACTTTGGTGAAATGTGGAATACTGCAATCAAGAGAGAATATTTAAATGTCTCACTTATACTGTCAGGCAAAGTAGATATGCAGTGATGCATATGTTCTGAGAATATCAAATCTGCATGTACTACCTTCAAAGAGATACTTTGAAATAGGAATTGCAGCTGAAATTAATTCCATATAGCACTTTCCCCATCTCCTGGAATTGGCATTAAATTTGCCTCAGAACAAGACAAAAACTAAGCAGAAATGAAGAGAAATGGTAAAATTCTCACTGGAGTTGCCGAACAGCAAAACTCTAGTAATAAGATTTGGTGTATCCTTTAATTTTAATATTCAGATCTACTCTATCTGGAAATCACTTAATTAAAAAAGAAAGAAAGGAATATCACCAAGGCATTTATTAATTTTGGGGTAAGCTGTGTGAAATCTGTCAGTCCGAGCTCACAGTATCCCTGAGCTTCATTTTCTTTGGATTTGAAAATAAACCTTAAACCTCAAGGATGAAATGCCACCCTGACTCATTTCATTACTTCAAGCTGATAATAAACCAGCCCAGAATTAGCATTCTCCCTGTAGCTGTGCTGCTTTCCTTGGGCAGCTGCTTTTTGTGAAGCAAGGTTTGTGAGCAGCCATTTCTTCCCTCTCCATGGCTCCTTGGGCTGACATTAGCCCTCCTACACCCAGGAAGGATTGACAGATCTTTGTGCTGGCTCTTTAGCTGGTTGCTGATAATTCCATGAATGCAACTACAGAAGATGTACTTGGGATACTAATCTTCCTGTGTTTTCATGAGCAAGGCATGCTATTCCTAAACCTTCCCCCTCCACATTGCACCTTCCTTGCTACCTGAAGGAGCAGCTTGTTTGAGTTTGGTTTGTTTTCCTGTCTCCGTGGTCAGGGTGTAGAGACAGTAAGCTTTTTTTTAATTCCCCTCTTCCTCCCCCAGACAAAAAGACAGAATTAATTTGCTTTGAAGTCCCAAAAGCTGTATTCTGAGTAAGAGATTTGCAATGAGTGACTCTGAAAGGGAGCCTCTGTGGAAGGCAAATCACACTGAAACCAGAGCAGTGCTGGCTGGTTCACAGGTGCCTGCTCTGAAGGTGCCCACTATCAGGGACATGAAGTAGAAATCAGGATGGTTTCCATGTCTCTGACAGAACTGACTCCTCTTGGTGCTGTTAAAGCAACTCTGGATTTTATTATTTTATCCTGGTAGCTCACAGAAAATACTCTGAAGTCTTTTTGTATGTATGTATTTAGTTATTGACTAAAAATGAATGAAGTAAACAACCCCAGCAGCAGCACCCAAGTCTGCAAAAAGACTTGTCTGCTAACAAGTCACACCACAAATTTCTGTGCTGTAACCCTGCCTAAGCTTGGGGCTTTTAAAAAATAAGATTCCAAATAATTTTTGTGAAAGTGATTTTATGGTTGGCTTTCTTGAATGGCTTTTCTGATTGGTAGGCAGCGTGAATGATGTGAAGGAGTTTTTTCTGGGAACATGACTGAAACAATTGAATTTTCAGCCAGGAAGTCATTCTCTGAAACCCAGAGCTAGTGGGTTCTTGGTGGTGGTTTGTCTCCTGTTCCCAACTTCTAAATACCGTTTTGGACAAAGGATGAATTTGAACTTTTTGAATGAATGTGCATTGTAGTTGATACTGAACGCTTACTGCTTGTCTTCTAAACCTCTGGGATGTGAAATCGTGGTCCTGTCAGATACCATTCCAGAGATCCTGGAGTGAATTATGTGCTTGTGGACCCTGGGAAAAATGGCTTTCAAATTAAGATTGAAGATTTGTAAATGGCTGTGAAGGAAGTCATTAATGAACTGGAATTGTATATTTATTTCTCTGGTGCAGTGGAATTTTCCACAATCAAAGCCTGTGGGAGGTAGGTTTACCTTTCACAAGGGTAAAATGGATTTGAACAGGAATGCATGGCAAATAACCTCAAATTTTCCTTTTGTCCACTCCAAGTACAAAACACATTTCTTTGTCCCTGCTCTCCACACTGTATGCAATGGTAATGTGTAGGTTAAGAAAAGCATAGAAATGACTGAAAAGTAACAGCTAAAAAGCAACACCAACTCAAATAACATGCTAACATTATAAAGGAACTGTTGCATATGTATTGTCTTTTGGGAAGAGGGAAAAAGCGTGTTTGTGACAAGTGGGAGGCTAGTGGACTGTGCTGTGCTGCTGGGACTGAACGTGCTGACATTCCTATGCGGTGTCAGAGGTAGGATAATATCCTGGCTCAGGCTTGAAAGGTCCAATTTGAGCCTATTCTGATTTGAAATTAAGGTATTTCTCTGCCTGTTAACATTTCTTGTAGGCTTTTATTTTAAAGCACAAATTGATCAGTATATGTAAACTTCTCATTCTTGCAGTTGTTCAAAAACCTGTGCTGTAATAATATTAATCTATGGCTTGAAAACACAGGGCTTCTGCATTTGAATTTTTAGAGAAAAACTTTAAAATATGCTTGCCTACAATAATGTGCAAAGGCAAAATAGATCAAATGAAGTATCACTGCAAAATGTGATGTGAAGGGTGTAGTGTCTCGTGTTATAACGTGATGGTGATAGTTGTTAGATGCCAGTTGTTTGGAATAGGTTCTAATATTTGTTTTCTCTTTAATGTGAAAGAATTTCACAACCTGTTACTGTTTTAGGCAATATTAATTGAGGTGGAAGAAATCTCTGTAAAGTCTGTTAAATGATCTGAGAAGTGAATGACTCCAGACTATGTTGGAGATGTAAATAGTTAGACATCTCAGCAGAGCAAACCACGTAATTTTTCAAGGTTTGATCTTTATGCATAAACAATATTCGAATTCAAAAACTGTTACACAAGAGTCAAGAACTTAGTACTTCAATTTAAGGTGGGTGGCTGAACAGATATTCTTGTGTAGCCTTACCAGTATACTGGCAGAAAACAATTAGCTGTCTTACGGTACTAAAAGTATCTTTTTTTATCCTTTTAGTGATTGACCCTAAACCCAAATGTTATCTATTTTGAAGAAGCAGCACTTCCAAATAAGTTTTAGCTCTAGAAAACAGAGAAGAGACCAAAACCTGACCACCTTTATTTCTTAATTTCAGAGGCTGAGTAATGCAATGCAGAAAGAGTGGATTTGCAGTGTGTGTTTCAGGGAAGGTGACTATGCTACCAAGGTTATTAGAAAATTATGCATTTCACCTTTAAAGTGTTATCTGTCACTGCCACTATGGCTTATCATTAGCATATCCTTTGATACTTCCATGGCATCAGAGAAAATGTAAATATAAAGCAAAATAGAGATGGGAGTTGTAAACAAAACAATATTGTTACTATGTTGGCTCACTTTGCATGGTAAATTTTTCTTTATTTTTCTCACAGTCTTTAAAAATGGAGATAAAATTCTTTTCAAAATAGTATGAACCTGTATCACAATGTAAATTATTTGGAAGACTGGCTCAAGCCAGTATAGTCTGCATAAATGGAAGTATTATCAATGGAACTGTTTATAAGAATAGGACAGAAAAGGTTCAAAATTATCATATTGGGACTTCCCATCAAGTCCTATCCTAGCTATTTTCCTCGAAAATAATTTTTTTTTTAGGATGTTTTTGTTGTATTGATTCACTTTGTCTTTAATTCTACTTTCCTGTTCTGACAAAGTACCTGCCTGGTAAAATACTATGGGGTAATAACTTTCTTACTCTGGAAGTCATTGAGCAGATCTCCAATGGTCGCATAAACAGGGTCAGGGCAAACTGGTTGGACTTTCAATTTCTCATGTCTATGTTTCTTTGCATTTGTTAAAAGCTAATACATACATTGCACATGTATAAAGTATCTCATCAGATAGTTATGTGTAATGGTGGTCAGCACAGCCTTTCTATCAAAATGTGATCTGAATTAGTATCTCGATACCCATGTTTATACGAGGGAGAGTTGCATTACTGTGCTTCCCAGTACTGTATTACATGACTGTATAAGGGCTTGTCCTTTGTCATTTTGCTGTCTGACTGTGGTGATGAAGTGGAATTTTTTCTTAGGCATTTTGGTGAAGATTTCTGGGTTTCAGTGTCTGCTTTTGGAAAACCTTACTGAGTGTCTGAAGAAGAAAGCAATATCGCAGCTTCCAAAAACTGAGGATTTAATTGCCATTTACAAGCTCTGTTATGTGTTTGTGTAACACAATTGACCTTGCAAACTTTGTTTCTTTTATTACTTAGTATATTTCTCTTAAAGATTCATGGGAAACACCTTTACATACATATTTTTATTTTAATATAATTTCCAAACAGTCCAAATTGTTGAGGTGTTTTTGTGTAGTATTTTTGTGGTTTATTTTTGGAAGTTTTTGGGGGAAGAGGCTTGCATAACTTATGAGAGTCAGACTAAGCAGCATATGCAAAAAGCCAACAAAAACCAAAAACCACACCCCTTCCCCCCAAGAAACCCAGCCCCAAAAACCTCAACACCAGCAGAAATTCAGAGGCTGCCAAGGTAATGATACTCTTCTACACCTCCATGCCTGGCCTTTATATTTAAGAGTCCTAAAAGATGTTTTTCTTTGCTCCCTCAGTCAGCTGAAAACTATCAAGGGAAGGATATTAAAGACATTAAGCCTGACCACCAGGACATGGTTTTGAAAAGACTGTAAATGGCGCGTTCTTCAGCAAGTGGTGTAATACGTGCACTGGGAACACAACAGTCCCCATATGGAAGTCCTGCTGACAATAGCAAAATACTTTCTAAGCAGTATGTACTGTCATGCTGCTCCAAAGAGCTGTGAATTGTGTGATGTGGAGGCCTGGAAGCCTGTACCATATCCCTCTTCCATCTGTGCAGGATAGTTATGGTGCCAGACAGGTAGTAGGCTCTGCTGTGCTCTGCTACCCTTCATCTGCTTTCATAACTCCCACTAGTAAAAACAGCATTACGCTGCTGAAATTCCATTAAATCAATGAAATTCCATATGGTGTGAAGTTAGTCACTTGTTTTCAATAATGTTAGTCTTTAAAGGGGGTGAAGTACTAATTGTGAAGATATTTAGGCTCTTAAAATAAGAAGAGTTCTCTAAGTTCCCTGTTTTAATAATTGTGTGTCTAATAAAATTAAAACCAACAGCAACAATAACAAAACAAAAAAAAAGCCCAACCAAACAAAAAACCCCTAACAAATACCCCTCTAATATTTATAGGAGATATATTTATTGTGCTGGTGTAATTTAATTGGTTTTCAAAATAGCATTTTGAGTTAAAGCTTCCAAATGCTCTTCTTCAATATCAGATTAGTTTTCTGTAAAACGAGTAGATTTTTTTTAAAGTTTTAAAACTGGAATACAGCATATCACTCTCTTTTTATGCTTGAAAAATTTCCTCAAACTCAAGTCAACCAAACAGCCTTATAAAGTGTTTGATTTCCTTTTCCCCTCTTGTTCTGGTAATTCTGTGCCAAGCTTACCCACACCTGGTGCTTTTGTTAGTCACAGAATTCTGATTGCCTCTTGAAGCTCTTCACAATTTCATTCTTCTACAAATGGCTCAGCTGCCTGGAAAAAGGCAGATTGTTGTTTGCTTTTGTGAATTTCAGCATTCAGGAGCTCAGTAAAATACTCTTTTGATCTTTCTGTAATTGCGTTTGTTTTAACAAAAAATAAGTCTGTTTTTCTGTGTTCGTCCTTTAACTTATTAATTAATATCCTTATAAACTTGTCCTGCTTTATCAGTGCTATCATAGTGCATCTTTGCTTTTCTGTGCAAGTTTTGGCTTTTGCATTATTACCCCAAACAAACCAAATAATATTATTTGGGGTTTTTCTCCTATGCTGCTGACTAGCAAACTTTTAGAAGTTTCCTCAGGCCCCCTCTTGTCCTGTTTTTTGTCCTCTGCATTCCTTATCTCTTGGACTTTGTGGCATATTTTATAGGCATGGGATTGTTTGTTTGTTTCCTTTGGGTATTTTCTGAGACCTTCTATAGCATCAAAACACTTCCTAATCATTGACCAAGAACTTCTGTCCATTTTTTTAGGTTGCCTGCAAAGTAGAATTCTACATGTATGTTTTTGCAGTTCTCAGAAGGAATCCAAAACTTGCTCTTTCTGTCAATTTCTCTTACAGTAAGATTTTTGCTTTCCTCTATCAAGATGGTACTTGTGTGTTAGGCTGGTCATCTGAGGTTCTTTTGGTCCCAGGTAACAATGTTTTTGAATTCTGTTTGGCACTAAGGATATGCCTAGTTGTGGTACTAATGTCATTTCAGGGTAAATTTGTACGTTCATAGTGTGATGAAAAAATTCTTCTGAGAATGCAGTGTAGCACCTGATCCATTCCTCTGCCATCAGCCAAACAGCTAGGAAATCTGTAAATAAGGAAATGCATTTTCTCCTCTGATGCTGGCCCAGCCTTTGGCTGTTACAGTCACTTCACTCCAACATCAAAATATGATGTAGAGTCATAGAATTATTTAGGTTGGAAAAGACCTTTAATATCATAGAATCCAACCTTAAACCGAACACTACCAAGTCCATACTCCTAAGCATACTCCTAGGCACCACATCTATGCTTTTTTAAAAAAACTCCAGGGATGGTCACTCAGCCACTTCCCTGATGGTTTTTTTTCCATCAGGTGCATTACAAGATATAAAGTTCTTTCTGTTGAAACCACGCCAGCATAACTGTTATGCTCTATGATGAAATTTGATTTTATTCCTTTTTATTTCAGATATTAAAATAATCAAAACCCCAAATAAAAAATCTTTGTTTTGAAGGTCAGACACTGAAAAGGTGGGAAATGCCAATCACAGTTGGCAGTATATTATTTGCGTTATGGTATAATTGTTGATTATTTGATCACTTTTCTTTAGGTCTTCTGACCTAATGCATAGAGCACACTTATTCAAAGGTTAAATCAGTGCTGCATGGAAAAGAAATTAGTGCATAAAAATCCATAAGTGACCTGCTTTATCTTTTTCTCATTAAACAAATAATTTTTTCTGTGTAATGTTCAATGTTGTGTGTCAGGGCTGTCTACTCATAGTGTTGTCCGGGAAAAAACCTGGCTCTGCTTTCCATTTTATGGTAAGAAACCTAGCATGCAGCAATCCTAAAAGGAAGGTTTTTTCAGGTTAGCTTTAGATGAACCCTATGTTTTGTTCTTCAGATTTTTGCTAGATATAAGTTGCTAAAATAATACAATAAAAATTTTTACTGGGAACAGTATTTGCATAACAGGAGCTTTTTTTGTTATAGACTATTGCCAAAAGGTGGCAGTCTTTGTCCCCAAAATTCTGTTCTAGCTAGAAAATGTTAGGTATGGCAACCATAATTTATTCTTAGCTACTCTAATAAAAATTACTTAAGTAGACATAGAAAGGAAAAAACACACCCAACCCTACATTTCAAGGTTTAAGGGTGACATAGCTATAGTTTTATTTTGACAGTGGAATGTTAAATAACAAGGCTTGGAAGAGAGCAGCGATGGGGAAAGAGCACTGCACAAGTAGACTGCTAATGAGCAGGAACTACTTACATTTCCGATTCGGTTAGCACTTCAAGTATTTCAGGTTTTGGAGATGTTATTAGGATCTGGCATGTTAGATCAGTAGGTTGCTGTGTTCATCAATCAACACAATGGAATGCATAGAAATAATCCCCTTACATAAAAATTCATGGGATGGTAGTTGATTTTCCATTCCAAGTATTCAGGTAGATCCAGCAAAGCACAGCTTGTGTCTCCTTACAAATTAGTGTAAAAAATAGTATCTGATGATAAATTAAAGCCTTTGCTAAAGCACTGCAAAACATTTAGTTAGATATTTTGTATTTTAAATAGTAGTACTTTTGAGGCTGTTTTCTGATTGGAGAGGGTATCAAGCAAAAGATTTTATTCATGTTAGACTCCAACCTTGCAATCATATTTAACTACTTTTATTCATATCTATGCAGCCACTTTAAAAGCTATGATACTACATTAAAGCATTGACTAGCGAGTAACCAAAAATTTATATTTAACTATTTTTTTTTATGGTTATTGATAATGTGTTTTTGGGGTTATTTGCCATGTGTTTTTGGGGAGACCTCAGTACAGGGATAATCATATACAGCTATATACCCCCCAGTTTTGTAGCTGAGAGCATGTGTATCTGTCACTTGATGCTTCATTGAGGCCCCAGGCAGGTCTGTTGTCCCTCACCCAGTGGCACAGTGTCTGCATCAAACCCTGCTCCTTCCAGATTACTTGCAGTGACCATGAACTGAATGAGAGAGAGCAAAACTTGAAGGAAGCCTCTGCACTCAGGAAACATTGTATTGGAACATCCTCACAGTATAAAATGCTGAGAAGATGCCTGGCTGCTCTCTGGGCAAGAAGGTCATGGGAAAGGGGATGGGCTTTTGGGTAGGACTCTGTCAGATCTGTATGAATGCAAGGGTTTCTTTCATGGAAATATCTTAGTAGTCTAGAAAGACTGGGAAAGCTGGTAACATGCTGATATTTGTTAATGACCTTTTCTCATTTAGTTAAAGGTAAGGAGAATGGAGAAATTGTAGGAGAACTTATTGGTTTAATACCTTGAATTCAAATGTCTGGTAGGCAAATTGCTTGTAAAAATTGAAGATTGTGCAGAGTCCTGGAAAGAAGAGTGCAAGCTGAGCTGTAATTTCTTTTAGAAATATTTGTGTTTATTATATATGCACTATCTCGCTATACTCCTGCTATAATTATGCTGAATCTTTCTCCTAAGGCTTTTCAGTCATCTTCCAGATTTTCTACCAATAGTTACAGGAGGTGACTGAGAAACTTTCTAATGCAAGAAATCATTGCTCTGTAATTTTTTTTTGGGGGGTAGTGGTGGTAATTTTTATTACTATTTATTGGTATTTACATAACTGAGGTCTTACATATGCAGTCTATATAAACTATATATCAGAAAAAGAAAAAAAATACCATTGGTGACAACTTCTAAACCATTTTAGTGGTACATGCAAGTGTTCTTCATTTTAATTTGGTGTTTATTTTTTCAAGGGTCTATGATGAGAACCTAATTACTGAGCATGTTTGACTCATCTTTGTATCCTGATGCAGTAAAGCCAATAATTATAATGTTTTTATTGTAGAAAATTGTCATTTAATCTTCATTTCAATATTATTACATATTTCCATCACAGATACTGCAAATCACTTCATTCAGTTTATTACTCTGGAATGGTTTGTAACTGCTAAAAGGTCATGAAAGACATTATTTAAAAGCCAAGTCCTAATATGTTAGTATTTGAGAGAGATTGCCCAACAGATCTAATAACCAACGGATGAGAAATTTCAGTCTAACATTGCGCAAATACACCAAGTCTATCGCA
Source organism: Porphyrio hochstetteri (assembly GCA_020800305.1). NCBI lineage: Eukaryota > Metazoa > Chordata > Aves > Gruiformes > Rallidae > Porphyrio > Porphyrio hochstetteri. The sequence continues at coordinate 7,855,329 of CM036916.1, read as the reverse complement.
AACCCCTCTCACTGGTGTCAGTGGGTTACACAAAGGTAACATCTAAGGGAGTCTCCTCGTATCTCCCCACAAACCCTGAGCTGGAGGAACCATCACCTAATAACACGGTTTTGGCCATGTTATTGCCAGCGCTGGGTACAGGTTTATTGGAGTCTAAAAAGTCAAGGTGTTCACAGATGCTTCAGCCTGCAAAGCATAGGCAGCTTTGTTGAATAAGGTTTTAACAAAAGGGGTATCTACTTCTGTATGGAACCAGAGAGCTGGTGTAGGTCTTCCTCCTTTGTGTGTCTCATTTTTGTTTCTCCTATACTAATTTGTGGGGTTTAGATTGGAAAAGCAGAGAAGGTAAAGAGCGTCAGCAGTTACAGGTCTTTAGGCCTTCATGGTTTTTTAGGGAAAAAAGTGTTTTGCATAGGTTTCTCAGATTTGACTAGGAGTTAAAACTACTTGTAGCAGCAATAACAACCTCGGTGGCTTTGTCCTTCTTAGGACTTTGAAGGTTGGAGCATGCTTGCTGGTTGTAGACAAATGTATGACTGAAGAGCCTGTGGCAGTAGGTGAGGGAGTTGTTCAGCCAAGAGAGGAAGCCTTGCCAGCTGCATGGGGTAATTCACTATTCTACTGTAGCCCAAAATGGGAAACTATTGTTATAATTTACTCACTGCCTCTGCAAACACAAGTTACTGGTTTTTGTTGTCTTGGTTGCAGTCTTCAGTTGTCACTTTTTGAACCTGCAGGTGTTAGTTAGCTGTGTGAAGACTGATATTGCTCCCCAGGTGCTTTTTAGAAGTACATTGAAAGTCAGGTGGAAAAAAATATTAAAAAATAGGAGTATTCTATGAAATTAGTTCACTGGGTCATAGCAAAACCTAGAGGTGTGTCAAGCTTAATGGAAATGAGGTGCTGTGTTGTATATCTTACTTCACTTTCCAAATAAACCGACCAATTAAATACTGAACATTTCAGTTGATAAAAACTAATTAAGAGATGAAAGTATAGCAATCTTTTAGTTACTAGGAGAATACAAATTACAAGACTTTTCTCAATAAAAACAAAACACCCACTGGATTTGAACTCATTACTCTTACAAAATAAAGCAGATAAGGTTTTGACTATGCAATGCAGCCTTTCCTTTGGGTTTGGGAATTAGCAAATGTTCTTTTAATTACAAGGGCTGTTTAATATTGTTCTTGAGATAGAGCAAAAAAATACTGACTTAGTACAGAAAGATTTATTAGAAAAGAATAGATGGGAATTTTCTGTGCCTATATGTGGGCTTGTAAATCTGTATATGAGCATGACTTTGGAAAAGTGATGCCCCTGTATTATTCTGTGACTTCAGCATTAATTCAGAGTGTACCAGAAAATACTTCTATGTACATGGAACCAATGTCTGGTTGCTAAGTGTGGACATAAAACCCCAGGACTAATCAGCTAGATAATTGTATTACTGCAGTGTTTCAATGTAGACTTTTTTCTTTTTCTCACCAGACCTGCCAGAATATACAAAATTATGAAAAGACTAAATTATTGTTTAGTCTGAAAGTTACTTTTGTAATTAAGTCCAGCATCTTCAAGAGCAATCAAATCTTCCAAGCGATGAAGTATTGTCCAGGAGACAAAAAAAACCCCTTGGAATTTTATCTTTCAGCTTTTTCAAAGAAAGAAATCAAAGAAAAATGCATTTATTTCCTCTCTTTTAAAAGTAATACTGATGTTCTTTTAATTAAGATTCTGTACTCCTCTTATGCTTGGGAACCAACTCTTGAAATTGTCAGGGATGTGGCCTTGACACAAGGTTTTCTTTAAAGATCTGTTCCAGCTGGATCAAGCTGTTGTCATTTGGAAACTGCACATAGAGGCATATGGCCATTAGAAATGTATCAGAGCAAAACTGTAAGTGAAATCTTGGAAATTCTTTGCACTGTGATTTTTTTTTTTCTTAATTTTTTTTTTTTTAGCACATGGTTGAGCAAGACTTTCCTGTGATTGCACCATTAGTTTCTTATGGCTTGAGCCAGCAGCAGGCTGGGGAAACAAAGTCTTTCTCTCCTGAGGCACTGTGCCTTCTAGACCCAGGAGAGAGATTAAGGATACCTAAGGAGAGAGATTTCTTGTCTGATCTCTCACTGTATTCATGTTAGGACACTGGAAAATGGAAGAGTCAGCAGCTAAGAGAGTGTCTTGGGTTTAGGAGAGACTGAAGAAGGTACTGATGCAAGGAGAACAGAGAATGGACAATAATAAGAGACAAAGTGAATAGGATTGGATTGTGCAGGCATTTAGAAATATAAGTGGTACAAGATATTCTAGATGGGTTCAATAAGATTGGACAGGGAATAGGGGAAATTGGAAACACCGGTTGGCAGAATGAGGAACGAGGAACTGTTGGTAGAGGCCTGGGAAAGGTTGATTGTGAGCACATTTGACAGTGTGGAAGTCAAGGTTGATTTGGAGGAGGAGGAATAATTGATAGGTGCTAGGTAAGAGGTGAAGAGTAGTCTGAAAAACCTTAGCATTGGAGTTTGGGACGCTCATTATAAGTTTAATGAGCTCAGCATTGGAGATCAGAATGGAGAGAGGGATAGGAAAGAAATCGGAGTAGGTCTATGGCTGGGGTCAGCTAGGAGAGGAACAGTAGTAAGCCATGGTGATGTTTGAAGACAGAATTGGGCACCATTGAAGTGGGCTGAGGAATCCATGCCTGTATAACCTGAGATGTAACACTGGATTTCAAAGTCTTGGGTTGAATGCTTGCAAAATCTATTACTGATACGTATGGCAATGGATATCAACAGTCATTGCTCTGTTAGTGAGGACTGTGAAGGTTTTGGGTGGTATTTTTCAGTGTTCTAATAAAGAAAATCGTATGGACAAAATGACACTATAATACAGGGGATTTGAGTTTAGAGGCAACTTCGGTCTGTCATTTCCTAGCTTAGTTTGGCTTTGCATCTGTGCTTGAATTTTTAAGTGTAATGTTTTTGTTATGGAATTACAGAAATATAACACTAATACTGATTTATTTAAATTCTCAGGACAGTTATTGAGAGATGGAATATTTGCCATAGTATCTTCACTGTATCCCTGTTTTAAACTGGCTGTATATATTGAAGAGACACCGCCCCTTCATTAAGTGATTCTTCACATCTTTGCAATAATACTTTATTTGCCTCACTATCTACCTTAGAAAATTCTGCTTGCAACAGGAAGTTGGAAAGTTTTAGTTGAAAACTCAGAGCTTGACTTGTTAAAAATTTAGTCTGTCTATCTGAAATCCTGGCAAACAATGATCCAATTGACTTCACTTGAGAGAGAGTAATACCTACTGTTTTTGTGTCTTGGTTTGAAAGCAAAGCCAAGGCTCAGTGTCTTGTGATTGAGTGCTGGGCTAGGCAACGGAAATAAGTTCCTGCAAACTCTGGAACTGACCTTTGCTTTGAGTAATAAATCTTGAGGGTTTTCTGCTGCTGTTGTATGATAGTAATCTGGTTGGAAACTGGAAGAAGGACAGTATATCATAGCTGATTTTGTTGAGCGAGACCACAAATGGCAAGCTGAATTTGAATTAACTTGGGGATTGAACCTTAGTGCAGAGGTGAAGAAAAAGCTGAGTGGGGGAACAAAACAAAGACAACTGGTTTCACTTGGTGCTTCTAACTGTAACCAAAACAGAAACATCTTGCCTAGTCCCGGAACTGCTGTCAGGGCAAAATGCTGCCTGAAGACTTCTTTTCCCTTTGAGCGAGCACGGAAATATTTCCATCTCTCTTTACCTCGTTTATGTTACATGTGGTGTGGGATTCATCTCCCTTACCTTCATTCATATAAACATCTAATGAAGAAAAGAGTGAAGGAAGAGCTTGAAAGTTCTTTGTGTACCTTATGACCTCGTTTAGAATGGGACAAGTATCATCTTTGGAGTTTTCTGTCTCTACGTATGAAGGATATTTAGTTAACTTGTAGCAAGACACAATTAACTTGAAGTAGCTGAGGTTAGGTGAGACAAATTCTACTAATGGAGAATTTTGCATTAAATGAACTTGCATGAGAAGTTAACCCAAATCTTTCTTCAGCAATGTCTGCCAAGCATCCAGCCAGTGGTGTTGAGAGCTGTCAGAGCTGAGGGTAAACTACTTTTGCTCAGACGTTGTGTAAGTTCTCCCTGTACTCAAATGTAGATGGACATTCTGCCACAGTCCTAACAGAGTAGTGACTGTGACACGTAAAGTATGTGACCTGTAGTAGCTTAAATGTGTGGGGAAGGTTAATAATGGGATATTTTTATATAGTGATTTCAGAAAAGGGGACGGGAATAAGGCTGATAATGATACTTATGGGTTAGTATTGAATTGTATATGAATGTCTGTGTACATAGGTGGTTAGTTAGATACCTAACAGGACAACTTTACTAATTATGTTGCTATGTTGCAAGTGGAATTAAAAAGATACATAAAGGTATTTCCTGAGAATTAGCCAACTTTGGATGAATACATGATTGGTGTGAAATGCTGAAGAACCTTCCCCCTGGCCCTGAGGTAGGAGAGGTGGATGAAGGAGCTGTTTGCTGCTCTATCCCAGGCCAGAAAATTCCATTTTAAGTAGCCCTGAAACAGCTTTAAGTTGTCTGCAGTTCAACCTGATTCCTGGATAGCTGAGACATAAAAAACTAAAAGCTTGGAAGAGAACCCTCTTGAGCACATTACTCCTTTCTGCTCTGTGGTAGACATAACATGGTAGGAGCAGATTTGATAATCTGCATATTTTGTATCTGATACATTAGCTTTGTGCAGCTTTGAGCAGTGCAGAACTCAGGACCAGGCAAATGTGTTACCCTCTTCACCTGCAGTCTTCCTTCCATGCCATGGCAATCTCCAGCTGCCGCAACCAAACATAGCATTGACCTAGTTAAGTTAGAAATGCATCTAATTATTCTGGGATTGTCTTAGCCACTCTCACTGTTGTGAGAGTTTCACGTACTTTAATCCATTTACAGTTTCATTTCTGTTTGTCCAGCTCTCCACCAAGCTGAACTCTTTATGTTGCTTCAAAAAACCAGCTAGCAATCTAACAATGATCAACCTGAAAATCTGCCAGTCTTGAATGAATATAAGTGGATAATTGAAGTTATTTACAATAATTGCTAGGCTTTTAATTTATTTTTTTCTTTTATTTATAATTTGTGCTTTGATGCAGCACTTACTGTGACTGAGCATTGTGTAGTGAGTTGTAGTGGAATTTAATAGTAGGCATAGAGCAGTCATTCTTTTTGTCTGTTCTAAGTTGTAAGATTGATATCTGCCTTAAGATACAAGCACTGGGAATTCTAATATCAAGATAACTGGAGCTAAATAATTTTCAGTCTGAAAAATTTTCTTAGTCACAGCAACAGCAATTTTAGTAATATAATTTCCTGGAAAATACCCTGTAGCTGTGGAGAACAGAGGGAAATAAAATATGTGGGTGGGCTTTCTGAAAAAGACTGCCCATGTCTCCCTCTACCCCTGCCCTCCCCCTTCCCATTGCAAGGATAATAGCCAAATTGCAAATCTGTTGCCATTGGCCTGTCTAAAACCGCACGTGTTTCTGATGGTAGCAAATATTCCTCCAAGGTCAGCATCAATCTCTAATACCTGCCGTGATTCTCTGTTGGTTATGGCAAGCATGTGCAAAGCTATTTGCAGTGAAATAGTGAGACCAAGAGGCCTGTATGCACATCAGTGCATTCATTGCCCTGTTACATGATACTGGTTTTGAGCATAGGAAATAATAGGAATACAGATGAACAGCATCAAATATTCCCTGTTGGCTTCTTTACCTTCTCCACTAAATGAAATGTGAAGAAAACCCCACAACTCTGGTGGAAATGAGGAGGACTTGTGGCAGAATTACCAGTCATGCCAGAATATTACCTAAGCTCACTTAATGCTAATAAATCTTGTTCTTTCCCAAAACAGCCCATGGTCTTCAGAAGTTTTCAAAGCACCTGCAGTCTTGGTTTCTTGGAAAAGAAATTTCTTTTTCACTTCTGAAACGAACCCCAAGATGGGGAAGTCCTAGAAAGGTACCTGGGTAATGTTTTTAAAGTTGGGTCATCTATTACTGAGTGCTCCCACATGCGCAGCATGGGCTTCTCATGAAGAAGCCGGTGAAGAGAATTGCTCTGATTTGAAACACAAGTTCTGGTTTCTTTCCCAGGAACATACTCAACTGCTGAACTATATTTTAAATAGTTTTCTGGTTGCACTTAAGGAAATATTTTTGGCATATTCACAGCTCAATTACTATAAATTTTGGTTGGAAATTAGATGTTCTAATCAATAGTTAAGGTTATTAGAATTGCACCAAATATTTCACACAAAGAAGGGTAACTACTGGTTATTGTAAGTATTTTCGATATACAGAATACTGCTGGTTTTTACTTGGTAATGTACCAGAAATCTTGCTATAAAATATGAAAGAAATAAACTCCTAAAAACAGGATTAGTCTTCTTTTGTTTAGTACCTGCTATCTTTATTAATAAAGGTTGTTTACATTTGATTGAGATACAAATCCCTGTTACAATTCCATACCTAGGAGTCTGGGACAGAGGTTTAAAGTTACACAAATCCCTGGGTTTTTCCGTATGTATTGGATTTCAGTTTTGTTCATGATAAATTTCAGTGCAGTATGTTCATAGATTTTTCTTGGCTTTAGACTTTTTACTATTTAATAATGATGGATTTTAATTACTTCCAAAACACATCTCAAATGAACCCTGAAGTTATATCCAAGACTTGTATAGGAGGTGAACTTCAAACAGATCTGATGTCATGGGAAAATGATAAGAAAGTGTTTTAGGGTTTGAGGCTGTGTTTTTCTGTTGGTTGAATGAACTCAGATGCTAGGATATCAGAACCTCCTACAGGTTTATCTGTACTTTTTTTTATGACTTTGATATCCCACTGCTCAAAGCAGGGTCAGAATTGGTGGCCCTTGTCAGGCGTACTCTGGGTGAAATTCTCATAGACCTAAAATGATGATTCTGCATTGCACAGGACAATGCAGTCCTAACAGCTCAGACTGGTGAGACTGACAGTATATACTGAAAGAAATGTTAAGGCATAGTCTATTGAGTTTGGGAAGAATATGTTAGTAGAAGGGCTGCTGATAAGCTCATGTGTTCTGACAGACCTAACGCTGTGCTTCTTGGTTATTTTTGGAACAGCGAGGCATGAGCCCTGGGGCTGAGTAAAGGAGGACCATCGACAATTGAGATGGTTTAAGTATATAACAATATGGATATATAACATTTTCTGTTTAAGTATATAACAATATGGATTTTTTTTGGGGTGTATTTTGAAATTGAATATTATTATAATGATATTATAGCATATAAACTATGTTATAGACTGAGATACCATCAGTACCTAGTTTGTTCTAGTTGTAACTCGGGTAGTGTAGTCTATCATTTTTTGAAATTTGTAGCAGTTTGGTTTGGACGAGCAATTTTTAATGACATTTTTGGATTTATGTGTAGCAGTTGGTTTATCTTAGAAAAATAGAAAAGAAACAATGAAATATAAATGTGCTTCTTCAGGATTTGATAGCTGAAAAGAGAGAACAACATAAATTCAGTCAGCATTTATGGATAAAGGTTAGTGACCCTCTGCAGTTCAGGAGTTCAGAAGTTGTTTCAAACTTTGTGTATGGAGGTATTTAATTTAGCTTTAAAATGAGAATCTAACGAAGAATCATTTACAAGTAAACTGAAACCCTTACAAGGCACATGGAAGGGGAAAAGATCTCCTCAGAATCAAAAATGGGTACCCAACACTCTGGTTGTTTGGTAGTTTTTCCTCAAAATTCTTTTTTTTTTTTTTCACTTATTTTCACCTTTCTGTATATCTGCTCCATTTCCCCCTTACCTTCTCTCAGAGTCTGTCTTTCCCCTCATCTGTGCTGTTTTGTTCACCTTTCGTATGCTATCTCTATCATAACTGAACTTGAATGAGAATTTATCTGGCAGTATCAGTTCAATTGAAATTAAAATATCATTTGTCAAGAAAATTAACCTATTCAGAGACAGCTCAGTGATTTACATTTCCTTAAATGTTATTGAGAGGAAGCTAACATTTCTTTTTCTTCTCTCAGCCTTCTCTACATTATCCATGAGACTAGCACTGCTAAAAGTACCAAAATTTGTGTTTTGGTGACCATTTGCTGGGGTTTTTAGTGTGGTACTTTCATGCCCTGGTTCATGCCCTGTTTTTATCCATACTGCATTATGATATGCTGGACAAGTCAGCTAATCTCTCTCATATTTATACTCATTGGGAGAGTTAGAAGGATTAGTTCCTGAACTGTGGGAACATCATTGAACTATGCCATAGAATGTGAGAATTTTTCTTTAACTAAAGATTATATGCTGCCCTTGACTTGTCTGCATGTGCATATGCAAACACGTTGCCACATGTAGAGCTAAATACTCTTAAAATATGGAGCCTTCGATGGTGTAACAACGCTCACTCGGTGTTCATAATTCATTCCATGTAAATGCATATAGACAGCTCACAATTCCCTTCATGATAACCACAGCTTGGTAAGCATTTACTTGCTACAGCAATGATTTTAAAGCATGTTTACCCAAATGGCAATATATTGGCATATGTACTAAGAGTGTCGTCATAAACTATTAAGTTAAAATTGCTAATCATACTGATGTTGAGAACTATTGCTATATAACTGTTTAGTCATTAAAATATTTTGAAAGGGATTTTTGGCCTCAATATAAAAATGTTGCAGTATTACATGTGGTTTGTATATTTTTGCCTCTAGAGTGCTAAGGAATTCCTTGCATCATTCTTCATCCCTTTTGGCGTTGTCTTGAAAAGACAAAAGCAAAAAACCCAAACCAAAACCTCAAAAAAAAATCAACAAAAAAAAGAAGGCCCAAACATTTGTATACAATTTCTTAATTGTGATATCATCTGTGTATATCCACTAGTATGACATTTTGTGGATTTAGGCTTGTTACTAGCTTACCTTTTCTATAGCACTCTCACATTTCTCATGGTCTCCATAATGGTGTTGAGGTATTTAAAGCAAATAATGGTTAAGGGCTGTTACATAGAAAATGTGCCATATGCTTATGTAGTCAATGTAGCAAAATTTAATTTTTCTTCTGAGATTTGTGAAGGTGAGGAATGTAGCATGCATGCATGTTTGTGTCTACATCTTCAAGAAGAATACGTGTTTGTAGACTCTTTGCTTTTTTGTTGTGCTGCTGTGTCCTGCAGAGAGTGTTGCTGAGATGCTCTATTTTGAAGAGCAAATTTGACAACTGAAATCTTAATGAATGAATCAATAAAGTACCAATCAGACCTTTTCATTTCTGAGCTGCCCTCCTTACCTGATGGTTCTACTATTACCCATCTTATGTTTTTCTAGCTATTTCTTACAATAAGGGGATAAATCTTAGTTTAAATTTATTTCACTGGGGCAAAAATGTAATTGAAACACATTGAGATCAATACAAACTATATAAGAAGCCATGAATTATTTTTCTAGCTCACTAGGTACTAGTATCTAGGCACTAGTATCTCATGAAATACTGTAATTTTTTCCAGTAAGTAACTAAATACTTCAGCCCAGAAAGAAAATCATATTTCTCCTTTCCCTTTATTCATTTCTGTATGAAGAATTTTTACTGACCTTGCTTTCCTTCTCTCCCAAACCCAAATCAGAATCATGATCTTTTATATTAGATGTGTACAGATTAGTAATCCAACTGTGGTTTTAATATTGCAAAGTACACACCTGCAGAAATACATTGAATTAGAGTAGCATTTGCATAAAATGCCTTTTTTATATTTGAAAAATGAGGGCTAGATTTGTAAAATACTTTCAGCAGGGCTAAAGATGGACTTCTGAGACCATGAATATGTTTAAGAGACTATTTCTATTTTAGTTACTGCGAGGCTTCTTCCTTGGAATAACCAGTTTGTGCTACTACTTTTTTTTTTCATTCTAAATGGAAATAAAATTGTCAGTCAAATTAATGTTTGATAACCTTTCAAATGGCAAGGTCTGTTCTTACTACTATTCATACAGTACAGGAGCATTAGGAACAATTCCATACAACTTCATTGTTTTATTTGAAATACTTTGTCATGGCTTCCCCGACATAGCCTGTAGCTGGTTGTTGGGTTCTTTTACACATACATGTGTCTGCAGGAAGGAGAACTCCTACATTGTTCAATTCAGTTCTGGTTTGATTTGCCAGGTATTTGAGCCATTTCAGTTCAATTCCAGTTTGTCAAAAGGGTTTGCTAAGACCAGCTGGGTTTATGTGGGACAAGGGTTTTAAGAGTGGTAATAGTCAAGTGACAGGGATGTGCTCACAGCACAGGACTCTAGGAAGGTGGACTTCATCTGCTCTCTCTTGCTCTTCTCTATCAATTTAGGCATCAGTTTTTAACCAAATCTTTAAGATCTGTAACTCTGCACTAAAGAAAAAGGCATGGGAAACCTTCCTGCTGGGGTCTGCTGAGCTGACATAGAAGCCCAGAGGATGGCGGTGGCTTTAGAAAGGCTCACCTGTGGTTAAGCTATATGATGAGACAGAGATGAGGAAGGAGAGCCTGTGACTCTTTGCAGACCTTGGTGAATGCAAATACTCCCTGTAAGCAGTGTGGTTTTGCTGTAAACTGTCAGGGTTTTGTTGAACCATTTGTTCTGAATTGGCAACCAGAAATATTTTTCTTGGTTCAGTTTCCATTATAGTTCACATTTTATAGCAATCGATATGAGTGCTGATTCCATCTTGATTTATAAGACTGGATAGCAGAGCATACATTTCTGAAGAGGGGAGCAAATGCGCGCACGCTGTCCGCTCTGTGTGTTGTTAGTGAGAGCCTGTAGCTCATGTGCTTCTCTGTATGAAGTATTTGAAAATTTACACACGTCCCAGTGGCTGATTCATCAAAGAAAATAAAAGTAATATGTTGGGTATCCTGTGACAGGTCATTCTTTGATTAATTTTGGGTTGTACATACATGAATGTTCAGATAGATTAAAGAAAAAAATAGGAGTTATTTTCATAGTTAAAATATTTGGAACTATAGAGAGTCCTGAATAAAAAAAATCCCTTAAAAAGGATATAATGTCTTTTCATAAGAGAAGGTCTGCAGCAAACCCCTGTATGAATTAAATTTTTCAAGCAGCTGTGTGTTGGTGCTGCCCCTTTTTTCCCCTTTATCTGACAGTGGTAAGGAACAACTGCTACTACAGGAAGTTCTGGTTGTTATAAAAAAAGTGAGTTGCTGTAATTTAGTAAATATTATGTCTGTAATTAAGAAGGGGATGAACACTTGGATTTAACAATGTTACTTGTTATTTCAAAAATACACCTTTTTTTTCCCCCTTTTTTTTTCAGCGTCTTGTTGAAGCTGCGGAAGATGCTTACCTGAAACATGAATTTGATGCTGACTTACAGGTAATTAATAATTATTGTCTTAAATATTTTTCACCTGAGTATACTATAGAACTATACTATAGAATGTCTTGCTTGAAGAACTGCTGTAGAAAGCCAAGCATGTGAGTAATAGAAAGGTGCTGATTACAGAAAATGGAATTGATGAAGGTTGGCTCAATATTGCATTTAGTGGTTGTGTGTTGGGAGACCAAGCAGGTGGATTTTCCTCTTTTAGAGATTTCATTTAAACTCCCTGCGTGTCTGCTTAGGTCAAGATTTTTAAACACAGTAATTAGCAATGTGCTTCATTGTTGTAGTGTACTGGCAAGGAACTGTTCTATGGAGAGTTGAATTTGCAGATGGGGTGGGACCCACAGGGATGGGATTAGCATGACCTTGATTTGTGCAAATGGTTTGTGTTTGAGCCTAAGTCTAGAGCAGACACTGTTCTCTTTCCCTTACCTAGAAGCCCTTTGAGCAATACTGTTACTGGCTCAAAACGTTGCCTTTAGGCGTAACGTGTGAGGGCGAAGCACTGTAGGAGCCCGTGGTTAAGAATGCTCAAAAGACAAACCTTTACTTAAAACAGACACATAGCAAAAAAAGAAAAAAGGGTTAATTTAAAACCAAGCAATCTAATAGAAAATTGAAAGCTTAATAGAAAGTGTTACTCGATACTTAAATGAATAAATACCCCCTTACCTGTAATGAATCCCTGTATCCTTGATTTCCTGAATCCTGTGTAAGGTGGAGTTTTGTTTATTTTGTTTCTATCTAGATTTAATTTTAAGACCTCCTGTGAATATTTGCCATATGTCCATTTAAATTTTGAGCTTGAACATTAAGGGAAAAAGAGACTTTTCCCGTAGACATTTTCCATGGACGTATCTAAGACATACACAGATCAGCAAGTTCTGTTTTCAGATTTCACCATGGTTACTTCAGTCATCACAAAACATTTTGTTTTATTAAAGATATGATGCAAATTGCTGATCTCTGTGCAGAAAGAGAAAAAAGAGTGAACTACTTAGAGCTAAGGATTAAAAAAAAAAGAGTTTAGAAGGCTGCGATACTGAGATCTCTCAGCCCGTGTTTGAGTAAGGATAAAATGAGCGCATTTGAAAGGGATAATTCATATTATTGTTGTATTCAATGAACGCTGGCTTCTCTATTCAAATGCTGTAGAGCTCTATTACATTCCAGCCTTGCAGAGGTGAGCTACATTTTATTTTTTTGAACTTTAAGCCTTGGCGAAATAGGCTATTGTCTGAATAAATCAGAAACACACTTTATAGAAGATATTTTAGAGGGCTAGAGTAAGTGCTTCTTCACGGCAGGATAGTTCTCACTTCGACGAAGTCCTTCATTTGCTGAGGCTTTGAAGATATTAACACTTTGAGGAAGCCAGTTAAAAGCCATTTGTGTCAGCAGCATTAACAGGACAATCAAACCTTTGTGTAGAGCTCTGTTGTTTATTACTGTCACGGTCCATTAAAGCTAATCAATTGTTAATCTTGGTTTCAGCGACCCCTTTGCAACCCTTGCTGGGTGATTGTTGTTCTTTATCAAAAATCTCATCATACCATCTGCTCAATATAAAATAATGGCCAGAATGATTTGATAGTGTACATTCTAGTGGAGGGGGACAGAAGGCTTGGGTAATATACAGTGTGTATATTTCTCCTATCAAAGAGGAATTCTTTTTTTTTGGTGTTTGTATTGCCTTGGCCGAGGTGTGGAAGACAGGATTAAATGCTTTGAATTAGTGGTATGTGATACAGCACTGGTCTGTTCTCTTTGTGCTTGGGATAGCCTGGAAATGCAGCAAGCACACAAAGAAAGTGATTTTGTGCTTTTTATTGGTCAAATGTCACCTTCTTTGTCTTGAGGACAGTGTAGATAATATTGTGTCAGCACATAAAAATAGTGTAAGGGAGAAATAAAATTATATTAATATTTTTATTGACTTTGAAAAAACACCAATTTAAAGAAAATAATAACTGGAAGAGTTCATCTTTTAGATCGCTGGTATTCTCTTCAGCAGTGCTGAAACTACGTTATTTGGTTAAGCTAGACCTGATCCCTTCTCGGCGTTTTTCTTACTAACATTATTAGTTTTGTTCTTATTCTATAGGTATTCTAATCAATATTCTGTAATGCTGTATAATGGCCCAAGCACTCAACTGTCTATCCCTAGACTGAATCTATTTGCACCACTAGAAAAACCCCATGTACTTATAAACATAAATAAAATTCCCAGTGAATTGAAATAAATAAATCAAAACAGTTGATATGATGTTTAACTCATCAGCATTATATATTGCATGTTTGAGTAATGGCCAAACTTGGAATCAGTGAGAGCTGACTAAAGATTTACCCTGCCGTATTTGGGCTTTGGGAGATTTTTTTTCTGTCAGAGATGTGAACCAAGACCTGCAGTTTTAGCAAGTTAATGAACAAATAACCTAATGTTACTTATATCTGAACTCAGCCTAGTCCAGGGTTTTCTCACCTGGTGGATAGGGTTTCAAGTTATTCTGTGATATTAAAGCCTCTTCAAGTTGTTGCTAAGTGGAGTTACTACCTTTAATCATGCCCAAGTCTGTGTTTGGGGATATAATGTTAAATTAACACTTGCTTTGCTGTAACAGGTTGCCTTGTCACAGTATTTCCATAGGCTTAAAGAATTCCTCATCTTGCTTTATACCAAGTACCACCTTTGTGCTTGCCTCTGTTTAAAATGCAGTAATTCTTCCTGATCTTGTGGCTTTAAAATGACCTTAAAAAAAAAGGGTGTGTGTGTGTGTGTGTGTGCAACTGCCACACACAGACTCAGCAAGAGTTTTGGGTGTTACAGGTTTTGAAGTGATTCTACAACCGTCCTGTAGTTTTGACTTAATTGTTTGCCAGATAAAAATGTTTGGGGAAAGATGAAAAAAGAGGGTAACATCTTCTGTTAGGAGGTGATCTACTAAAACCAAATTTCAAGTAATTTGCAATCTTTATTGTTAACTGAAATTTGGGCTCCTGATATTTGCTCTTTTTGTGCTGGGGGATATCTTTCCTAAACTATAAACTGCCTTTCATAAGATTCACTGAAATAGTGTGGTGGAGTCTGTTCAGACCTGTGGAAGAGACTCTGAGTGGAAAACTTTTCCCTGGAGCTGCCATAAAATAAAGAAAAAATGCTTCATGGAAAGGGTTGTCAGGCATTGGAATAGGCTGCCCAAGGCAGTGGCGGAGTCACCATCCCTGGAGGTATTTAAAACACATGTAGATGTGGTCTTAGGGGCATGATTTAGTGGTTGGACTTGGCAGTGCTCAGTTAATGGTTGGAATTGATGATTTTAAGGGTCAGTCCACTGAAAAGGATTCTATGATTCTGTATACTTGGGCATAAACCACACAGGTTTCTTCTCCCACCACTTTTCTTCAAACTACTAGAAATTATGCAGATTTTGTTGTGTAAAAATACACCAATGTGCTACCCAGCTGCTCTCCTTAGGCTGTTACTAGCAAGCAGGTACAGCACACTGACACAAGTGACAGCAGTTTATGCACCCAACTTCTCTGTCCTGTCGTACTAGTTCTGTGCCTGTACTGAGCTCTGAGGATAGCAATGCATAGAGCATTGTTAGCAACGGAACAGCATGAGGAGCAGATCTGTTACATTTATTTCTGGTTTTCAATAATCTCAGGAGGTGGATGCTCAGCAGTGGAACTGATGTTGAACTTCACAATGTAGTAGTAAAAGTAACTTCACTTTGTTTCTTACAGACTTTATTGATCCTAAAAGTGAGGGTTTTTTTAAAAAAAGTTTTATAATGCTAGGTTTGTACCTGGTTTACGTGACTCTGACCCCAATGACAGAAGGAAGACATACAAAATTGTTATGACTACTGGTTCATTGGCTGAATGGTTTCATTATACACACATTTGCGGGGTAGTTCATTTCTGTGTGTTAATTAAGTTCATTAGTTCACTCGCCTGACATTCCAGCTGAGTTTTCTCTGCATGTGTGAGATGTGATAATGAAAAGCAAGGCTATTTCTTTTTAATAGAATCAAAGCTGGTGCATAGTTGATGTCACCTGAATTACTCTGTTTTCTTTTCAGATTGTTGTAGATTCACTTTCTATACAGGATAGGAGAGGTTCAAGTGCCAGTACTTTAAGATGGTTGACATTATTTCAGTTTTACGTTACAAGACTAGAAGAGGATTAATCAACTAGCTTTTAGGAAAGGATTACTTTCTTTTAAGAATACTCTTAATTTAGTGGGATAAAAAAAGGAATAATGGTATAAGGCTGCTTTTCATTATTCATTTTTTGTAGATCTGTAACATATGGCTGAGTCTTAAGGAAGAGGTTTTCAAAGCTATACCGGGGTTAGGTCCTGTCTGCCAGATTCTGCTGGCTGTTAACTCCTCATTGCATTTCGTGTCCTTGAAAATCTCATCCTTACTCTTAGAAGCTATGGAAAAAAATCCTGCGAAATCAGCAGATAGTTAAGGATTTTCCAGTTTGCCTTTACAGAGCCAAATCTTCCACTTTTTTTATACACATTTAATGATTTTTGGAAGTCTACAAAAGGTGATATTTCAAAGGTTTAAAGGAAAAAAAGCATAAATAGCAGTAGAGGGCTGGGGAACAGAATTAGCCCAGTTCGTAAACTCTATAGCTTCTGAATCCAGTCCTTCAACTGTTAATATTATTAGGTAGGTTACTGTTGGATTTCAAGGGTGCTACCTGACTTTTAGTAACTTTGAAATTCAGCTGCTAGATATAGAGCTGAATTGTAGACATAAAAGTGTAATTTAAATTGCTGTCACTTTAAAAAAAAAAACCAACACCCCCCCAAACCCCTAAATGTTTTAGTATAATGATGGCATGCAAAAAATTTATAATGATGGATTGCTACATGCTTAGGTATTTAATTATATTTTAATGGTATTGATGGTAATTACATTGATATCAGTTACTAGAAAATGCAAGGATAGAAATAATTGAGAATAGCTATATACTATGTAATTAAACTATATTGTAACAGGTGCCTTACCTTCATGTTAGTATTTCAGAAAAGTCTGTTTGCATATTTATCTCAGCAATTTTGAATGAGGCACACAGTAACTAGACTTAAGGTCTATTGGTATTAATATTTTTCTGGCTGTTAGAATAACATCCGCAAGACTGGATTCAGCTCTTGAAGAGTCCTGATCATCCACAGTGGAAAGGGAAGTCTGTTGGAGTTCATGCACTTTGAACCAATGACTGAAATGACTTTTTGAAAAGTGCATTTAAAGTAGCAGTGGAGCGTCTGAAGTTTGATGTGCTTCATGGCTTGTTTTATCCAAGCTGCTTACTTTCTAAATCAGAAATATATCTTTCTGATCTCCCAGCTTGAAAACCTAATATGACATTTGATGGCCTAAATTCCTTTTTAGACTTTCTTTGCAATATTTGCAGACCAAAGTGCTCTCGGCTAAATATGGACAGGATATGAGCAGTGTACCTGTAGCTTGCAAGAAGACACTGTTAAAGTCCCTGTGCAACTTGTGCAGAAGTATCTACAAATCCTAGAAACGTGATTGCTTATGCAGTTGTAAAATCTGACTCTGGAGCTCTTTCCTGAGGTGCCTCACACAGGACCTGCTCTTTTGAGGGTTTCGGCTTTGTGTTCCTCTAACGCTTGTGATACTGTGACAGGTTCTTCTGTAAGGTTATGTGCATTCAGCTGAAGGCATACTTGGGTACAGCTATGATGTGGAAATGCTGCCAGGACCTGCATAGCCTTCTTGTTTATCAAGGAAAGACAGCAAGCATAGAAATCTCAGAGTCATTAAAAACCAGCAGCAACAACAAAGCCTATTAAGAATTAAACTGCAGTTTGAGGGCTAAAAGAAAGGGGAATAGAAGCATGAGCATCCAGTGTATTGCTGAATGACAAGGCACAACAGGACACATTTAAATGGTAAAAGCATCTCTTAGAGTCTTTGTTTGGTTTTAGTTTTTCCTTTCTGCATTTTTTTCTTTGAGGAAAATACCTTCTGCTCTTTTTCTGGAAGACAAAAATGTTTCACCTTTGCATCTCTTAGTTTAAGATTATTCTTTTTAAATTCTGTGAGTTCAAATTAAGGACTTGTCAACTGCTTTAATACCATAACTGCAACAAACTGACTTCTAGATTTTTAGTGATAAGAATAAACCCTTTCAGTGCAGAGTTTGTTAGTTTATCTACTCTGTCCTCTTTATTTGCTGAGGTTGGGAAGAGGAAAACGGAGGTACAGAGGAAGAGGGATTGTGCACCTTTTGGATTATTTTAATGTCCAAGCTTTTAACTGTTTTCTATCTCTGTGGTAAGTGAAAAGTAAAGAGAACAAGGTTTTATAGAGCCAGAAATAAAGAAAAAAGGCTAGTGATATTTTAGCTAATCTAATGATGATGAACTTCTAGATTAGTCTTCTCCCTCTGGAGTTTTGAAGAAATATTTTGAGTATTGAGGGGGAGATATTTTGTTTTTTAAGACAACTGTAATCAGTGGGTAGGAAGTGTTTTTGTAAAAATTCATAATTTCTCTACTGTAAATAATTGTCTGGTGTTTTGGTGCCATTCTGCCCTTCGTAAGGGAGCTGTCACAGAACAACAGTAAGACTAAAAGCTACTCTACACAGGGTTTGAGAGCCAAGGAAGCTGTGGTCTGAGTTTGCTATTATGAATAATGAGTTCTGCTTCTGGGAAGGTTTGGCAAAGAGTTCCATGGATTCGTTCTTCTGACTGTATTTATGAAACTCATCCTTTTGGTACCCTTAAAAGGTTAGGTGCATTAAAGAGCTACCAGAGATAGTTTTCAGACAGTTCTGGGTTAATTCCTGCCTATCTCTCTCATGATAGCAATTGTTACCTTAAGTGTGTACTGAAGAACACAGTAGAAATTCAATTCTGCCCATTGAATATGCTTTTTGCCTGGTGATATCTGCTGTAATTAATTACAGAAATCTGAAACCTTGGATTCTCAAAGAACTGTGTGACTGAGCAGATAAGTTTGTTTTCCTGAGATTTTTCGTTCTGTATTTCTTTGTCCCTGTATTATGTTCGCTTGCTACCAGAACTGAGAAGGAAATAGCTTTCTCATCCCATGAGTGTTTTCAAAATTTCAAGTTCTCTGATTAACATTGTGATACCCCAAAGCTTGTCCGAAGCCTAAAACCTGTTTCAGCACAACTCATAATCAAATAGGTGGGGGTCTCAGGGTATGAGAAGCCTGTTCAAGTTGCTTCTCCGGTGAATATTAAATTATTTATATGATGTGAAACAACTGTAGCAGAAGAGCTTGTGAGACACTCAGCTCAGAAAAGCCTGGGCAGTCACTTTGGATCTCAGAGGTTCTGAGTTTCTGTTCTACTTGATGGATTCAGAGGGTGGATTTGAACTGCAGTATAAGGTTTGTCCTCTCTGGAATGATTCTGCAAGAAAAAGAAATGTATTTTGCAAAACTCAGAAGAATCACAGGTCAGGTCTAGCTAACAAGATGTAACAGAAAATATTTACATGCATACGATACATATGTACAGTTTTTCCTTTCCCATGCTTGAATCAGTAAGTATTTCCAGGTTGCTGGTTTTATGTTCTTCGTAAGCATCTTATAAGAATCAGAGACATGCTTAAAAGAAATAAAAGCTGTGACTCTTGCATATTCATGGGTTAAGGTTATAAGTAAAACAGAAATTCTCATTAGGATGGTGGTAAAACTCAGTGTTTGCAACATGGAATTCTTTCTTTTATTGTTTTTGCAAGGCAATACTTTAACTTACTCCAGCAGAACAGATAGAGGAATAAGCTAGTATTGTTCGGATAAAGGGATAATGATATACCATAAGGAGCCAGTCAAATGAAAACAGATATGCTCACCTTAAAGCAGGATGGGAGGAAGAAAAAAAAAAAGACATTATGAAACGAACTTTTAGGAGGAAATCAATAACAAGACTTAATGCTGCAGCCTTAAAATTATATCAAGCTGGGAATTGTGTAAGCTTGCAAGAGCTTCACTTGAGGCTTCAAAAAAATTTCCTCTTTCAAAATGCCTGGCAGCCCTTCCAAAAATGCCCAGATCAGAACTCCTTCTGCCCATGTGGCTGACTTTCCACAGTTAAAATAGGGCGTGAGCCATGTGTGTCATGTTTTATAGTTGAGAAGTGAGTGACTTTCCCTGCATTTCAGAGCAGACTGTTTGGGAAGATGAGTGCCCCCAGGTCCATGGGTCTGTGCAGGGATGCAAGAGTAGAATAAGTGAAATGAAGCAAGGGGAAACTGAGGTTTGGGAAAGGCAGACTGTGGAGGATGCAGGAGGAAGCAGACATGGTGCAGTAGAAGGCTGTGAAGTGCAGGAAAGAAGGCTGGAGAAGGAGCAATAAATAATGTGTAAGGGCAAAGCTGTTAAGTGTTAATATCTTTGTGTTTCGAGAGTACTGACAGTCATCTTTTTCCAAGTCTCTCTAAAACCTTTACCTTTGCTTTATAGTAAGGCTAAAATGGAGAAACCATTTTTAGCTACTTAAAAAAAAGGTAAAAGGCAAACTCCTCTTTCCTCCATCCTCTTCTGTGTTGGATTAGGCAATTATATAAACAGTAAGAAACCGCCTGACAAAGGTTTCATTATCAACCAAAAGAAACCTTAAGAGAGAATAAGAGTAGGTAACATTCAAATACCTCTTAAGACTGGGTTTCAGAGAAGTTTGGCAAAACAAGTATGTGCAGGGAGTGAGGGAAGACCACTGCATAGGAGATGAGGAAATGTATCACAGTAGTATTGAAAAACATATGTTCCTTGAGATTCCCATAAACCTCAGAGAACCTCATTGTATCATTGTCAGAGCTGACAGACCCGGTGCATTTAAAAACATCTCTCCAGTAGATGTTTGTGGGACTATCAGGTTCTACTTCTAACTAACCAAGAAAGCAGCTAAAGAGCCAGAGAAAAGGAGGGATGACCATGCAAGATGAAGTTAGTTGCTCATGCCTAATGTTTGGCATATTGGTGATAGCTAACAGGAACTCCGGTTTAAAATTCACTTCATAGTGGGCAGTTGTTTGACTGGTTTGTCCAGACCTGTGGCCTAGAAATTGGTGATCATCCCCCTCTCTGGAAAAATAAAAGGGGGGAAAGGGTGTGTGTGTGTAGGAAAAAAGAAAAGAGCCTGTCGCCTTCTGAAAATGCTCTTTAATTAGCTTTTCACTTCTGTGCAGGAAAAGTTAGCTACTCAACAGTGTGAACTCTTAAGCCTTGTGCCTTTTACCTGGCCAGCAGCATCCCTCCCCTCAGCACTGAGGGTTTCACACTGGGAGTCAGATTTACTTGAACGCTGCTTTAGTCCTGTCAAGATCTTGGTGAATGCTTTAACAAAACGACTCTCCTTGGTTTAAGCGATGCTGAAGGAAAGTGACAGCTCTGAGGATTTTGATCCTATCAAGATTCATTTTGAAAAATGCTGCTCTGGCCTAGCTTTCCTTTATCCATGGAGATTCAGTACATATCAGACAGTGCAAGGAGGAGGTGATGTACCGAGTCTCATATTCTGATTTGTTAAGACTTCTGCACCACAGTCCATCAAAGCTGTGTGTTTGAGATATGTTTTGCTAGAGTCACGTGCTCTCCAAGTATACTTTAAAGAATCTATTCGAAACATCTATTTAATTCTGTGTGTACATTGAGTTTCTGATATATTAAAAGGATGAGATGCTAAGGTGCTTAGAGGAGTAAGCAGTGCTGGAGTTAATGTTTTTATTTATAAGGCTCATTGGTCAGTGATACTGAGCTTTCCTCCAGGAAAAAAAATCCTTAATTCACTCTTGCAAAATTCAATGCCCTATTGTTCTCACTTTTCTGGAGTCACTGTTTATAACATTGCTCTCCTTTCCCCTCTGAGGAATAATATAATTTATTGGAGCAGTTCATTCATAGTCTATGTGATATCTATCTTTTGGGACAGAGATACCTTTTGCATGATGTACACACTGTTAGCTTCAAACCCTTCCTGTTTGCTTTATGTGAAAGGGTTTGTAATCAAGAATATTTATGCATCCTGGTACCCAATTGTGCTGTGCTTGCTGTTTTCTCCTCTTTGCAGAAAATTAAACTTTTTTTCTTTTTGGCTCACACCTACCTGAAAAGCAAAAGATTTTTAGAATATTACCCTATGGATTTATGATTACTAGGCAGATAGCCAGTAATAAGCAGTGATATCTGATACTACAGCCCAGACATTTTCTGCTTTTTTCCACCTTTTTCCTATTATCTTTAGGTTTAATAAACTATAAATAGGAGAAATAAATGGCAGACCATCCTTTCTCTTTGTGCCTTTTTTTTCGGAGGTGCTTGGTGATGAGATTAACTTTAAAGGTTATATATTCTTCCAACCCGGTATTTAGGAATAGGCAAATTACTGAAAAGGGTGGAAGCAATCTAGATTTATTCAGTTTTGTAAAAGAGCAGCTTTTTTGTTACACAATAATAATTTTGAATGGCAATAGCAGTATTATAGATAAGGATTTAATGAACATATATGAGAAAGGCAAGATAGAAGTCACTAAGCAGTTCATAGCTTTAGATGAGGTCATATTTCTGACTTGTGTAGCATGAAAGTGAGTAAATCTTAGATGATCACAGTGGAAATATTTCCAGGCTGTTGTACATGCTGCTTATTGTAGGAAAAAAGTTTCTTTCTTGCCTTCAGTTTATAAGGAAGATATTGAGTGAAAAGCAGCTACGTTCGTTCCTCAACATTTCAATTGCATGTATTGTTTCTTTGTTTCCAAATCTCATGTAACTGCTGACTACAGAATTAAAATACCAAGCTCATTATTTCAATCCTAAGATACAACTTGCTTTAGACTTGCGGTTGGTCTCTAATTGTAGTGTCTGTATGTTGAGCTTCATTAACTTGAAACAGAAGGAGCCTCTGCTTTTGTGTTGAAGTTAATTAAAGCTGGTAATGATTATTGTCTGAAAATTTTCTGGGTTCAAGTAGGTTATTTTGCCTCTGCCTCTATTTTCACGCATCATTTCACCAATCATGTGGTTGGTCGATTCGTAATATACAGGATTTGTCTGAATTCTGTGAGCTATGGGGTTTTTATCATAAAAATACGCTTGCATTTTTGTTTACTGATTAGTTGAAACTTCCTGCTTGTGAAATAGTCACTAGTGACTTTTAAACTGAGATATTTTGATAATTATTTAGAAAAAGAAAAGCAATTATTTTTCCATGAATAATAAGTAATAGCACAAAACGCAATGGAGAGATCAGTGTCAAAGGGCAGAGTTACTGGCTTTCAGGGTTTTTTTATTAAAAAAATGAAAATTTAAAAGTATGACCATTCTATGGCAAAGTGTAAAAACTTCAGACTTAGAAGTACAGTCCAGTCTTCTGAGCTGTACCGTAGATACTAGTACAGCTTTGACTACAAATAATAGCATAAAGTAATTCTGCATGTTTGTAGGGACATGTAGTTTAGGAGCAATTTTTAAATAACATCAGTGTTCTGCATTTCAACCATATGTGTGTTGCCTGAGGTGCACATCTTCATCACTGGTGTTGTGGGTTATGATGTGGATGGTGTCCTGCTTAAAACAAGCAAAAAAAAAAAACAAAAACCCAAAATCTAATCACCAAATGAAAAACCTCCTGGTGAAAGACCCTGTCTAAGATTAGGCCTAGGGATAAGTAGATAAACAGAAGAAATAAAAAAATAGAGGATGTACTTGCTATGGGAAAAGCATGAAAAAAAGTGATGGTATGTTCCTCAAAAAATCAGAGGCCAAGTTTAAATAAGTTTTTTACAGTTAATTAAAAAAAGAGACTACAATAACAGTAATTTGATTTAATGTTATATTTTCTGTTTCATATTTCAGTTTTGAAGTAACAGCTGTATAACTAAAGCTATTGGACTATTCAATTTAGATGTATTTTAAAAAAAGACTTGGAATCTTATTCTCTGTCCAGTTAGACTTTTGAAATGAGGAGCATGTGTTCAGAGAAGTACTAATGTGTATCCAAAATGTGTCTATCAAAGATATTAGTGAAAGGTTTACTGGATATTCTGTGCCTGTGCGAAGCTCCTGCTGACCAAATCGGCTCAACAGCTTTCAGCATCTGCAAAACTGAATTTTGCAGTGAAGGAGGGTCGAGCTGGGGGGTGTTTGTGATGCTGGAAGGTACAGTGGAAGTTTTGGGTATAGTGCTGGCACCTGAGGTTGTGAAAGTCTGTGGGAGGTGTTGGAGGCTCCAAGGGCTTTCCAAGGCTTTCTCCCAAGCCTAGCTTAGCTCTGAACCATTCTCCTTCCTCATTGTCTCCTCTGCTTTCTCTCATGCTTTCCTCCACACCAGCGTGGCCAGCTTGGTTTCCCCTCTCCTGCAACAGCAGCAGCAGAGAGCTGTGAAGGCAGGTTCATGATCTCCTCTCTGGCAGCGTGTGCTACCTGAACTCATCTTCACTCTTTTGCCAGTGGCAACGCAGTCTGCTGCCCTGGACAGACCTGGCTGTTGATTGGTCATACCTTACACAAGGATCTTTCATAGCAAGCTGTCTGCTGTTTTTCAAAGACTGCATATTGCTTCAGATAGCTGTAAATCTTTCCCTGAGACAAGCATCACATCTTTTAATGCATTCATGTTGTAGTTGGGATCCAGCCGTTTCCTGCAAGGAAGTATGACTGTGTTAGTGTCCCTGATTAATGATGGAGGTAGGGATGGTCAAAGCTAAGTGAGCATTTCTCAGTGAAAGGGGTAAATCCTATTTCACCTTCTGGAAATTGTCCCTATTTTTACTGAAATTCCCAGGTAAATGGCTATTGAAGCTCTCAAGATCAAGTATTATTGTTCTCCTAGAAAGACACAAATTTCCAGTCTTTAACTACCAACACAGGTTTTCACCTCATCTTCTTTTTTTCCCTTTGTATGTGAAAAGACACATCTGGGAAGCAGGATTGCTGTCAAGTCCAAAGATGATTGAGTTTTGTTTTACATGGGTGACTCCTACCCATGGTACGTACTTACTATATGGTAAACTGAGTGACACCCTGGTGTATCAGGGTAAATCCAGACAGATCCGGACGAGAGTTTACAGGACACAAAACTGATTTGTTTGCTGTCTTTCCCTTTCTCTTCAGACTGCTGCTCAGCTCTACTTTGATAAAGCATTTCTGCAGTGGTACATCCTCCAGTGAGCATCTGAGGATGTGTCTGATGGTTTCATTATCTTTTACCATGGTTGCCTGGCTCCTGGAGTGCATGCACGTGCTCACCCCTGTGTACAGGCACCTCTGTGCTCTTGTCTCTAGATAGCCCTGACATTAACTTGCGAATTTGGTGAGCTGCCCCCTCAGCCTGTGTGAACTCCAGGAGGATAGTATAAAATCTTTGTGTTTTGAATTGGATCTTATAGTTGGTGCCATAAACAGTGACGTCATTGTGTATACAGACAAATATATGATGATGAATATAGCAAAAGCAGTCTTGGATGTTGGCTGGAAAATGCACACTCCAGGTCCAGATTTAACAGGAACTTTCATATTCCATTCTTGGAATATAAAGTGAGCATTTTTTGTCTATTTTGACTTTTGCATTAATAAAATGAGGTCAGGAAATCTGTTTAAGTTTATCTTTAAAAATGTTTTCAACCCAATCACCTTGTTTTAAAAATCATTTCCGTTTGTTATCTGCACATTTAAGTAGATTGTGTTTCCTCATGATTGATTCTCTGAAGGAAAGCACTAACAGATTCCTGTAATTGATTATACTTTAATGATACATAATAGCAAGTTCTGTTTTCCATTATTGTTACCCTACACACTGAACTGTAACTCCTACAATACCAGAACGTATATCGATATGCAATTGATTTAATAACATTTTAGCAGTTGAACTGCCCTTCATTAACTAAAGATATGTCTCCACATACTCATCAGAAGTGGTCAGTCACAGGTATCGCAGAGCTCTGCAGATGGTCAGTTCCTTCAGCTTATTTGAGCTGGCAAAAGACAGACCTGCTGGAGACCCGTGCAGTCATTGTTTCTGGGTTTCACGGGTGACTACAGATGGGAATTTGGCTGTTTTTACATTTCAAGTGTTTCACTTTAATTACTGGGTTTTTTTTTTTCTTCTTTTTGATTGTGCTTTTTCAAGAAATGATCCTCTGCTGCAAATTGTTGTTGTTGAATAAGGTCACTGATGATCTGAAAGCCCTGCTTATCTTCGTGTTTGGTATTACCTAATTATTTACTGATGTCCCCTGCCCATCTGTATAAACTGTTGGTATTTAGATGGAAGATTCCCCAGCAGGGATTACCTTGCATGCGATTGCATGTGTGTTAGTAACAGCAGCTAGCACATCAGAGTCCCACGCTATGACTCAAACTCCTGCATGCTCTTCACTTCCACAAATAAATAGTGCAATCCTGTTGCCACTTGGCTGTACTTGAACTCTTGGACGGATGACCTGCCCTAACCAAAAGGTTACAGGGAAAGTCTGATGAGTGATCTAGCATGTATAGCTGGTCTACGAGGGGAAAAATAAATACATTTTTAGGAGCTCGTTTCGATTTTGAGTTTTGTGGGTGTTTGAAAAAGGCAACAGCTGTTGTCTTCTGAATACTCAGAGGACACATACAGGAAACTTAATAGCTAGAACTTATGGTGTAAAATTGGTGATGTATGTTAGAGTAGATTGAAATGCACAATATATTCAGATAATGCACTGACTATGGCTTCATGTTTGCCTGTATTTTACACATTACTGAGAATAGGCTTGTACTTTTAGCTTACAATTCTGGCAAGCTGTGCCAACAAATCTCATTTGTTGCATTGTCTTGTAAGTCAGCAGGTATGTTACTGAACTACAGAGTATAGGTGAGCTGCACTCTCCTCAGTTTTAAAATCCTTTCTTTCCCAGGGATTTGAATTCAAGCTTTCATGCTATCAGCCGTATTAAACCAGTGTGAGCTTTCCTAACCAAAAGTTTAGGGGGAAAAAATAATTCTGTTTGGATTTGGTGAATGTCAATGTCTAGCAGGATTGAGTACTTTCTAAAAATCTGCAATAATTTTGCAGTTCAGTTTTAAGACTGAAATTTTAGCTTTGTATTTCAGTTTAAAATCTGAAAACCAATAATTAAAATAGTCACTTCTGAAGCGTATAAACACTTTGATAAGTTGAACTTTAAAGCAGTGAATTGTCCCCACACACAGATTTTGTATTCCATGTTACATACATGTTTAAATGTTTCAAAGTATATCATCCTTTAGATCCATTATTAACATTCAATGCTTCAGTTCTGTTAAATATCTGCTAAACATAAATATTAGGTTAATGGCTTTGAGTATCACACTGATTGCAATTGAAAATCTTCCTCACGTGCTGTTCTGAACTGTTGAGGGTAATGGCAGCATTCGTTACCTTTGCTTTCATTGCCATCCTAGTCACAAACAGCAATATCAATTAATATGTACTTATGCTTGTGTAGTTACTGTGTGTGGACATTATTAGAGGAATTACTTCTACTATCAGAGAATGGTTTCAGAAAGATAAGACTGGCAAATATGGAGCAGATTAGATTACTTAAATGGTTGTTGCAGTGGTGATATTTGAAGAATCACACATGCCTGTAGTACCTCATACTAATTTTGGAATATAATACACAATTTATTTTCCTGTTTATTTGCTGTTCTAGAGGAAAAAATTCTGAACTGTGAAGTAAAACTTGTGCTCTAGTGCTATGTATTCTCTTCTCAACCCCACGTTGCAAAGGAAACATCTACACGTTTCTTTAATTTAAAAACCACGAGTTCCTTCGTAATTAGTTGCACACAGACAATGTTCCAACTGCAAAATGATTAATAACAGGTAATTAAAATGGAACCTGGATCAAGAACTCATCAAGTCTCCCTAATACCATAATACTGTACCCTTTCCTCAGCAAACAAAGTGATCTTGCCCCAGGGGATCTGAATGACTCTCAGGAAATCTGTTCCTGCAGATACACTGTCTCCCCTCATGAGGAATTTCCAACATTCCCAGTTGGGGAACTCCTTTCCAATATTTTCACAGCAAAAATATGAAACTCATAAAAGAGCATAAAGTAAATTTTGGAAAATGTCACCAAAGATGTATTTGATGTATGAAAGTGCTCTCTTAATGTCCTTTCTAGTTGGAAGTCAGCAGTGATCGAACATGGGCATACATAAAGAACAGATCACTGTTAGTCCTGTAACTGTAAAGACTGCAATTCCTTCTCACAGATTAAGCACGAATAATTCCCATCTGCTTGCTTTACACGGAGTTGGTAACAAAGTGCAGATAAACAGAGAATAATACCTATTTACTTATTCCTTTGCATGTAAAACCTTTTCTTTTCCTCCAAGTTTTGCTAGCAAGATACTCGCCAGGTCCTCAATTACAGCCCAGACGATTGTAATGCACGCTGTAGAAAAGCAGGTCTGGAACATATCCCAGCTGTTCAAGGGGGATGCAGACCATAATGCTGCGAGCCACTAGATGCCACTCGTGTCTCGTCCCGGTACAACGCCGAGAGTATTTATGATTGTTTAAAAAACCCGACTGCGCCCTCCCACCCCTGAAACCCCCTTTGAAGATGTTCTTTTGGTATTTCAGCTATTTTGCCTTATTGTAACCTTAATTAAAGAAAAAAATATGACCCTATTGTTTATAGTATTCCTTCCCGCCTCAGTAATGTTACACTTGTTTATAAATATTTCAAAGCTATCCCCAGACAACTTTTTTTTTGTCATGGGCCTCCTGCATAGCTGTGTTGTGCTGTGTCTTGCTTTTCTCTTTGGGTGGAATTCACAAACTTCCGGCATGTGTATTCATCTATGTTTCTGATTGTTTTCACAGCCACTTATAGTGCAAGCAGGTCTAAATCTGTATTTTAAAATTCTACAAAGAATTTCACCTGTGTATTTTTCTATACTAGGTACAGTGAGATGCTCTCAAACATCTTGTGTATTCAGATTTTACTGCTGGCAACCTCCCTATTACAATTGTCATGACATTTCCCTGTGTGTTCTATGTCTGTGGATGCCTATCCCCCAGTTTGCATCTTTCAGGATTTTCTTAGCCAGGTAGTTGATGAAGAATAAATGTACCGATGCTCTTTGAGACAATACAGAAAAGTTTAGGAAAAATAAATTAATTCCCTACAATCTTTGACATAACAAAACTATAATGTTCCATCTGCATAAGGCATAATACAGACCTGTGCCTCAACATTGTGCATTTGGATTTCTTTGTTTAACCTTAGAAAAAAAGAAGTGTTGCATGTCAAATGGAGGCAAAGTTAAAATATTAAGTTGTTCTTACAAACTAATCTATATCTTTAAAAGAAAATACAGTGGAGTTCTGAATATTTGCATAAGAATCACTCCTCCTTGCATCTTGCAAACTATGCGGAATGTAGTGGTCACTTGTTTCCATATTTTGGAATTTCTTTTAAAATGATCACTCAAAATTCAATAAGAAAATATCTCACAAATGTGCTTGTTTCACATGAAATGGAAATTATGTCAGTAATAATGGACAAATAAGCCCTTAGATGTTAAAAACATCAATGGTAGAGATAAATATATCCTCTTTTGTTGGTAAGATTGAATCTCTTCTGTTTGTGTGAATTTGATACAGCCTTTAATTATGTAATTTTAATGTTGTTTTCTATATAGCATAAAACAGTTTTATTGCAGTTATAAATGGATACGTGTGATACGTTCTCTGTACTGTAAGCTACTTGTATGCCAGCCAGAATTGATGGGAGTCACTTGCTTAAACTACCCAGTATATATTTTGTAAGTAACCTGCAACTGCCTGTGAATAATAAGGCTCAGTGTTGATGAAAAATTATAGGCATATAAAGACCTCCTGCATGTTCAATTTAGTTAGATTTAAATTTATGTGGAATGTTGTGAATTGATAGAAAACTGCAGAGGGATGCATCCACTGAGAAAGCCCTTTGTAGCCCGGTTCAATTCTTAGAGACGAGGGATCCATGTAGAGAAATGTGATTGGGATGTCGAAGTGTGGAAGTACAGGGAAAAGATCTCAGTGCATAACAATGTGTTAGTACAGAGGAGACTGGTTTATTTAAATAAAACTAGGGCTGTCTTTCTAGAGAGTTTATAGACTGTATTGAGATAAAAAGTATTATTCTGTTCTTTTTAGAAAAAAAAAACCCAAAAAACTATTAGTGGGTTATGGAATTAGCAACCACACTACATGTAGACCAAAGCACAGAGCTGAGGATGCATGTGAAACCTTAACTTTATTGCTTCCATATCTCTGAATAATAACTGCACAACTTGAAAGTTCCTTTTTTGTCATTTGCAATGGAATGATTTAATTTATTTAACTTTCTGTGATGAATGTTTAATGTCTTACACATGTAGGGAAGGGTATAGTCCGTGACTCAGCGCTCAAGTCTCATTGCTACAGTCTGTCTGCAATACTGCAGTGAGGAAGCTTTTTGTGGTCATTAGCAAATGCTGACCTCTCTGTTTATATACATTGTCTTGACCATGTAGCTGTTGAAGGGCAAGTTAAGGGGATGTGGTTAAATTAGTTTGCAATTTCATTAACTCACTTGGGACTGTAGCAATTATTTGTTAAGGGTCGCTCTGTAGATCTGTTCTCCCCTACTATCAGGTCTTCCCTTTATAATCTTTTCCCAGTAAGCTTCCCATTGCTTCCCTTTTCTATGAACATTGAAGTGGTGGTAGTGAAAAGAGAATCTTCTCTAAAGCATGTCTTTGTGTAGCTTACCTGGAGAAAATAAATCTCTTGCAAAACCTTATTGGCTCACAAATGTGAGGAAGCATTTAGGTTTGATTTACGCCCCCACCCCCCCCCCCCCCAGGGGGCAATGGCTGGCAGTTCCCTTTGTCAAGAGTAATTCTGTGCCCTCAGCCAGAGCTGCATGTCAAGGGTTTGCAGATGCCAGTTTTGCTCAAGAGCCACCATCTGCAGAAGGAGCATCAGCTCCTGGGCAGCGTGCATGCACCCTTGCTTTTCCCACATCAGGACCCTCACCCCATACCATTGCAAGCCCATTCAGGTCTGTGAAGAGTAGCTTGGCCCCTGTGCCCCCCAAGAAGTATTAATCCCCCAGCTGCACCCCTGATCCCTGCTGTATCCTCCCTCACCTCTGCCAGCCACCAGAGCAGCCCATGTTGGGTGGGATGGTGCTGCTGTGCTGAGGAGTAAAGTGGCTCCAGCTGTGCCTGTGTACAACATGGCAGGGGTGGCTGAAGCCTTGGCTCCTTATCCAGGTAAGACTGAGTGCTGTTGTTCTGCTTGCAGCTGTCCCTTACTGCTCCAAAACAGTTTGTGTGCTGTGGTTTGAAAGTTTGAGTATCCAGTAGAGTGTTCCTCTGTGGTGGTAAGAGGATCTTCTCTCAGTAACGTCTCCCAAACTTGAATCATGTGCAAGTTCCTCATGTCAGGAAAATTTTTGTTTGGCAGAAAAGTACCTTGCTGATGCCACCTTTGCAGCAGCTAAAAGGCAGAGGGACAGACCTAAGTACAGGGGCTTCCAGTCCTATAAAGACATATGACCCCCTGAAATATTTCTTGAAGCCTGGAGAAGTACTGTGGCTGGTGGGCAGAAGGAGGGAGCGTATCGCTTGCAGCACGTGGCTTGCTGGGTGGGGTTGCACCTGAACCTGCAGAGGCAGCGGGGGCCTGGCCAGTGCTGGGGTGCTCCTCGTGGGCAACCTCTGGCAGGGCTTGTAGGGAGCACTGGGGTGGGAGAAGACTGTGCTGCGCAAGAATCTAAGCACATATGATAGAGTGGGGGGTTTGTGTGTATTTTCCCCCCTAATTAACTAGTTTCCCCCCTTCCTCTCAAAATACTAAGTCAGAATGTTTTCCTCAGATGTAAGCAGGTAGACATTTTGAAGGAAATGAATTTTAATCTAATACAGTCTGTTCCAAGACTTGCTATTTGCAGTAAGCATAAACTGTTATAAATAAAGCTACAGTACAATATACTGAGTTTAAAAGAAGGGAGAGTACATGGCCAAATGTGGGGGTTTTGAGTAAATCCTGGAACAAGGAGATTTATTCCCCCATTATTACAGGTATGTCATGCTAATGAACTCAGGCATAGCACTGTAAAAGCATGGTTCTACAGTTTCCAGCTCACTTTTGTTAGTCTGTGAATTAAGACAGTTTCTGCCCCGGGCTTTGCTGCACAGCATCCTTAAACACAGCAGTGATCACACCAAATTTAAAGCCAAACGCAAAATTTGAGAATTAAACTTTAGTCACTCAGGCATTTATTTTTTCCATTTCACTTCTCATCTTTTCAGGAGGCATGTGCACTTTTGGGCAGAGTACAACCCAAAATCTTAATTTCTCTTACTGTGCTTTATTTCTTACATCACCTTTTCTGTCATCTTCTGTTCACTTTAGCATGGTGAGATACACACCAAATTCAGAAACTGAGTATAGACAGCAATGTATCACTCTTGCTTATTGCAGGTAAGTAAACACTGGTGAAAGCCTGTGCTTGCCAAAGCTTTGCAAACCTTATGTTAAAATTTCTGGCCCCATGCCAAGCCCTGATGGACTCCAGCTATCATTAAAAGCTACATTTCCATGAGATTTTTGCTAAGATTAACAGAATTCTTTGAGAAAATCTGAGGACTGATTTATTGTTCTGTATCAAACTTGAGAAAGGTTTGGGTTTCATCTTTTCACCATTACGAGAAGAAAACTTTTGAAGCGTTTTAGATCTGGTGCTGATGCACGGCTCAGAGCAAAATCCAAAGTGAACCAGAGTAGAAGTTAAAAGTGATTCTTCTCAAATCCTGCAGATGAAACCTGCACTTTTTTCCCCCTAGAACTCTGTATTATGTGTCTTTCAAAGGACTGATAATAGTTTGTTCTTACTCTACAAATAAAGGCAAATAAGACTTGGCAAGCAGCCTTGTGAGAAAGAAATGAAAGAGAGAATGAAGGAAAATAGGTACAAAGAAACCGTGAGCCAACCAGCCCCAGAATCGTCCTGTGAAATGATATGACTAAAATATGTGCATGGTAAATAGTGTGACATTGAAAAATGAAACATTCAATATTACAGCCAGAGGAGAGAAAAGCCAGCTCCCAGAATTGAGTTCTGGCAGTATGTTCAGAGAGTTGAATAGGCATGTGCTTGATTGCAGTTTGGGTGGAGAGAAAGGAGATCGAGAGAGCTCTATTTCAGTTCTTTCTGTGTTTTCCCACAGTATGAATTAATCACATCTAATACTAATTATATACTTGCAACATTCTAAATTTCAGCATAAACCATGGAAAAATGTGAAGATGTTTCCAAGGCTGGAGCAGCTTTAACAATGAATCCATAGATGTGATTTTGCAATTGTTTGCTGTGCGTCATATGCAAACCTAGTGATGTTCTGTAGATTTACTCTTCTGTACTTGGATGGTGATTTACACTCCTAGGGAAGCGGGCGGGTGAAACCATGTCTCAAATGTGGAAGCTTAATATAAATAAATTAAACACAGGCGCTTGATTTAAGTGAATCACAGCCTCTTGACGTTTATAATTTCAACACATGATTGTCACCAGCTAGTCAACCTCTGTGACTCATGGTGATGCTTTAGCTGTTGGCTCAGAAGAAAATGTAAAAAGTTTTGGGTTTTGGTTGGGTTTTCTATAGCTATTCTAGGATGTCTTCTGGCCTGCATCCACTCAAGTGACACAGATTCATGGATGATAACAACATATTAGGAAGCTGCCTTATTAGTTATCATTTGAGTTAACGATGCCCTGATTAGCTTGCCTGTAAACATTAGGTCAAATGAAGCTTCCAGGCTTGGCGGTACGGGCAAGTAGTTATTCCTTGCTGCTAAGAATAGAACCACAGTGGTGAAATGCTTTCAGCAGGCAAATCTGGGAAAGAGCTACGTTTTTCTGTTGCTGGTGTTGCGCTTGCCTGGAATTAGTGTTGTGTAAGCTACTGTGTGTGAAGATCTCATCCAAAAGTGCCCCTCAGAAGTTGAATTAGCATGATCCTGAGAGATACAAAATGTTGACTTTTGGAGTGGGTTTTTCCTGTATTTTTTTTAACAAAGTTGTTAAAGATAATTTTCTGCAAAGTCTTGCTCTTCCTTCCTTGACCTTTCTTTTAAGAAAGACCTTTTAAGCTCAAGGTAAAAGAAATTGATCTCTTCTTGAAGTGGGACAGAAAACTTGGAATTTCAGAAAAAAAGTAGTAGAATTTCACAATTCTTCCTGAAAATTCATTAACCTGCTAATTTGTAAGTTAACTCAAATAGTAAGACTCCAGTGGAGCTGATGTAAAGTAAGGAGTTACTAATTTTATCTGACTTGCTCAAGCCTTTCCTTCTAGCAGCCTACTGATAGATATGTTTGCTGCTTCAGTCTCATCTGAATTTCACATAAACCAGATGTAGGAAGAACAAAATGAAACAATGAATAGAATAAGGGAAAAACAAAGGGCGAAGCTCTTTGCTTGCTGTTGTCTTACAGTTCTTCATCAGGTCTGCTGAAACGCTGGGAAGCAGTATGATGGGATGTACAAATACTGCCATTGGAAATACTCTGAAGGTTTGAAAAATATTAATTTCAGAGGAAACCAAGAAAAATGTTTGTGAGCTAATCTTGCTGCTTTCCATGGGAAACTGCAGGGGCTGGCTGTGTTTTGTATATTTTCCTATTCATTATTATTTGTCTGACAAAGTCCTGGCCTTTAGTAATTACTGTGAGGCTCAGCTGAGGGGAAAGCCTAACCTAACACTTTGGCTTTGTCTGGAAGATGCCACCCTTGTGCATTAATATTTTGAGCCGGGAGTGCAGGAAAATGTGTTGAATATGTGGGTCTTGAACTACCAACACCGCTGATGTCTTTCTAAATGTCCTCAGTGAAGACCAGGAAGATGATTTGCTCTTTGGCCACTGCTGATTGAATTGCCTGGGAGCTCTTTAAGAACTACTGCCACAAAGAAGAACTAAGTGTCACAATTATTTCACCTTCTCATATGGAGGATTTGGGGAGTGGGTATTAAAATGTGTAGTTGGAAACCCTCTTAGTTCTTATCTAGATAAGTGGTATCCTTGGTCATGTATGCATTTCATAGCAAAGGGACAACTATTGTTTTCAGCTGCAGCAGCCACAATTCACATTGAATTCAAAGTGTCTGCGTAGCTGAAACACAGATGAGGATCTTTTATAAATTGAATATGTCTCATTTCCTTGAAGTATTTAGGGCTTGTCACAAACTGAAGCCAAGATGCTGACAAATATGCAAGTCACTTATAAAGCAGTTAAAGTACAGGATATATATAAGTAGAGTCATTCTTCTGATTAGAAACTAATCTTTTATTAATAATAAGTCTTCCTGTTGTAAAACTCTTTCTAAATACAGTAATATTCAGGATGGGAATTGGAGAGATTTCAGGCATGTCATTTCATTATTTCCAATCAGCTTTACTATAAACAAACTCTGCAAGTATTCAGCATCAGCAGATAGCTCAGGTAAACCTAAACTCATATTTTTACTGTGAGCACCTGAATGTTTGCTGAGGAATTATCCATGGTATATTTCTTTTTTAAGGTGATTTATGTTACGTTAGACATTTTGAATGGTATCCATTAGCATAAGCCCTTCTGTCTTTGAGGATATTTTTTTGACACTAAGGTTTATAAGTCTGGTTTAGGTCTCTATGTTTGTTTAAATTACAGATCAGTAAATGGCTGAGACATGTATTACATTTCGGGATTTCTTATGATATATCGTATGTATTGTTGTTCAGATCCCTGTGTGGTCTAGTCACTCTATATATTATTTCAACAAAATAGCTAATGACAAGCTGGTTTCTTAATGAAGTGCTTCCATGGCACCTTATTTAGGAGGGAGGCTCTTTTTCTGGCAGTTGAACGCTAGCATAACAATATCTAGTGTAATTCCTCCCTTGGAATCTACATACAGTAAGTCGTCTGTGTAGTAAACTTGTGACTGGGAAGCCTGAATTAATAACCTCTGGGTCAGTCTTAAAAATTTCTCATTATTTCAAATGCTTTCTCCTGTTGGTTAAGTGTCACGATTTAACCCCAGCAGGTAACTGAGCACCACGCAGCCTCTCATTCATCCCTCACACCCCCCAAGGGGATGGAGAGAAGAATGGAAACCCCTCAAAACACATGGGTTGAAATGAAGACAGTTTAATGGGATAACAAAGGAAGAGAATAGTAACAATAATAATACTATCAGAACAAGTGATGCAGAAATGTAGTTGTTCACCACACGCAGAAGGAAAAAACCCACCACCGCTACCACAATGCTCAGTCTGTTTCTAAGCAGCGATCCTGTGTCCCATCTAGTTTCCCCAGTTCTATATGGAGCACGATGACACTATATGGTGTGGAATATCCCTTTGGTGAGTCTGGTCCAGCTGTCCTGGCTGTGCTCTCCCAGCCTCTTGTGCACCTGGCAGGGCGTGGGAAGCTGAAAAGTCCTTCACTTAGTGCAGACACTACAGCTACCTAGCAACAACTGAAAACATCAGTGTGTTATCAACATTATTTTCTTCCTAAATTCAAAGCACAGCACTGTACCAGATACTAGACAGAATTAACTCTGTCCCAACTGAAACCAGGACAATTAAACCTTTTGCTCAAGGTGATGTGGAATTGCAGTTATTAGACTTGGGTCCTGTATATTTTAGGAAAAGCTGTTGGCAGTAGAAGTCATTTTTCATGGACTTGAAATGAAGCAAGCACAGAAGTAATATACATTAAGAATAGTAATTATCTATTAAAATAATTTAAAAAAATTTATTAATATATTTTAGCAGTGGTAATACGCTCAAAGCCAATATGTTCCAAACTGATAGATATTTTCTATAAGGGAGTACACTGTTTTTGCACTAATCTTGCTACAATAAATGGTTAAGGGCAATGTAGGATTTTCCTGCAGATCAGAATTAACAACCAATATATAATTTTTACACTCATCTCTTCTCTGTCAATGTAGACACGTGCAGAGGAATTTTTGTGTCTTTGTATTATGTTTCCATGCTTTTCCCCGTTAAGAGGATAGTAATGATTAAGAAAAAAATCCTATGTGTGTGTCTTTAAAAATGTCATTCTTCATATGATGTTCTGGTTACAAAAGAAGCAGGATCTTAGATAAACATCTGGTAGGAATGAAGGGTTCTTCATGTTTTTCACTAGATGAGCATTTCAGACTCATTTGTAACTGAATGATACTGTATTCCCTCTTGTGTCTTGTTGTTTTCAATTTATTCTTTACCAGAGACAGGAAGGGAGCAGTGAAATAGGAAATTAGGATGTTTAGAGAGAGTAACTAAAGAGAACTGCAAAATGTTTTTTAATTTGTTTAGATGGCTGAGAGGCCTCTACGTGTGTGATCTTTCCTGCTGAGCTGAGGGAAATGCATAAAGACACGGGTGTACCCAGTCTGGACTGCCATGGTCCAGTGGTGACTTCATCGTTCCCAGCTGAGGATGCTGAAAGGTCCTTCCTAGGAATGTTTCTTGGATTCTTCAGAATCTTTGGGAGATGTTATCTCTCTTCTACCTCTTCATTCTGCAACTGTAATGGGTGTAAACAAACTGGATTTGGGGGGGTTGATGATTCAGCAAACTACTGTATTTTCTGTCACCTGGTTGGGTTTCAGACTAGAATTTTATGTGTTTCTTTGCCATGATTTGCCTGATCATCTTTTCTAAATGTGCTTATCTGTTTTAATTCAGAAAAGATAAAAGTACCACACAAATTGCAGCTGGAATGTGGAAAATAGTCCCTTTTCTGAAAATCTAAACGGTTTCTTCAGTTGCTTTCACCAGGCTTTATGCTGTGCTATGGTTTGGCCGTAACTCTGAAGTTCTTTGTAGTACAACAGCAACACAGTCTACAGCTCAGTAAACTTACTAGTAAACTGTTCCATGAGTATGAGACTTAAACATAGTGAAGAAATAATTGTGCAGACTTCAGATAGTTTCATGATGTTGCTCAGACAAGTTCCATTTATATAATGTATTCCTTTAGTGCTGCTGCTGTTGCATTTTTAGCCTGGCCTCACTTGATGTGAAAAATGCTTAAAAGTTGAAAACACAGAGACACTATTTTGATATTTCATAATCTTGACTCTTGGGCTGTACTGCTCACTTATTTGGACAAGTTCAGGGAGTGAATAGTGTGCAGGTGTTCATTTTACCTATGGAGATATTCTGCAGTATCCAAGTTCTTAGCCTGTCCCTCTTTCCACCCTACCGCCACCCCCCAGCCTAGCTCCCTTGCCAAATACAAATGAGAATTTGAGGCAAATCTGCCTGAGCTGACTTATGGGGATTCTGAGTTCCTGTATCCAGGACTGAAGTCAAGAAAAGACTTGTAAAAGTATTTTCTTTGTGTATTTTTAAAAACCTCATTCATACAATTGATGCAAAACAACACTGTGAAGGATCAGAGAAGCTATAGTTGCATTTCAGCAATAATCCAAGCAAAAGATGTGCTGCTCTCAGCATGATCTACAGATTTGAAGAGCACTCTTGTAATGTAACTTGGAAGTTAGAATACTCCAATACCTTAGCACAAGGCTACAATTTGCAAAATATCCTCTTACATTTAGCATTTTTCTATCCCCCCTTATAGAATAATTATTAATAATTATTCTCATGATCAGTTTTTAATTTGTGTTCACACTTCAGATCAATTTTATGAATCAAATAGGTACCATTGCCCTTCACACATACACACGCACACCCACTGCCAAGCTGTGGCTCTGGAGTCGTGTTTTTTTTATTAAATTAACTCATCATCATGGCCTTGTTATTTCAACTGTGGGCTTAGCTGACCAAGTTTCTATATTGCATGAGAGAGTCATTAATCATTTGAAGAGGATTTGTATACATTCAGTTGCTCAACATCTCATCTCTCACTTTAGTCCCAAATAAATTCAATAACGTTGCACGTGTTCTTTTGCTTTTCTTTATGTAGTCAATAATATTAATTTAACCTGCTGTGTGTAAGGTGGGTGGTTGGGAGTAAGAAAACAAACCTTGGATTGCAGTGAGTTCCAAGAAATTTTATTCTGTTCTAGTTCTTCAGTATTGAATTATTTTGATTATCCCCTGTTGATATGAAAAAAAATCTGGTAAAGTATGTGTTTAATTCATCATTCAGAGCCACAGTTAGTGTTCCAATGTTGTTGACTGTTGAATACGAACTGACTGCTACTTTCTGGGGTTTTTTTAGGATAGTTATTAACCACCAACCTAGGAAAACACTAGATATAGGTTGTCTACTGTCCCTGAGCATATCTTGTTGAGGAGACAGTGCAGCTCTGGCTGAGTACAAAGGTGCAGTATATGCATGCCCTAGACTGAAAGGTCTAGGCTAAAGTTGCTTCTTGTGGGAGACAGAGGAGATGCAGAGCTTCAGAAATGTTTTTTTCTTTCTGCTTGGAAGTGGAAGCAAGGAACTTTGGGCATATGATTGTAGAGAGGCCCAAAGAAGTCAGATTCATCTCCACTGATAATTAGAAGCAGCCTTGTGGTTGTCATCAACCAGAATGTGTCGGATGAGCTGAACATGAATGGAACTACACTGATTTCCCTTTAAAACTTATCAGCTTATCCATTTGTGAAATAGTTTGCTTTTCTATTTCTACAGCACATGTTAAACAGTACTGAGAAGCTTTTTAATGTTCTATATTGGATGCCATTCACTGGTTATGGTAAGATGGGAGATGTTAGAAAGTATTACTGCACTGATTTTGAAGCAAGTATGTAATTTTGGTATTTCCTTTTACAGAATATTCTTTTACAGAATTATTTTATAGAAGCTGTTGATCCTGCCTGTTCACTAGCTTGATATGTCCACAGGGCTTTAAAGAGAAATGAGGGAGTCCTGTGGCTAGTAACGAAAATGGAATTAGATGTGTGGCAAAGTCTAGCAGATTTTTTGCATCTAGGAAGATATCCAAATGATACAATTTGTTTAAAAAGGTCATACCTCATAAAAATGGTTTGGGGAATATTTGAGTTAGTGGACTTTAGATAAATCCATAGATTGTTGGCTTGAGACGCACAACCTTGTACTGAAGTTGATGGTGAGGGTAAATACAAAAAACTTTATATTGCACTTGATGCACTTTTCCAATGTGATAAGTACCTTCACAACACTGATGAAGTTTGAATTATAACCAGAACACGGCCAGTAGAAGTCAGTAGCTAATCTCATCTCATACTTGTTTGGTTTTTGCTGCTTTTCCTGTTGCTGATAAGTGTGGGGAGTTTTAAAAAAAGCAGGTATTTTAAAATCAAGGTGCTATTTCTGTTATGTACCAAACTGCATTTCTGTTTCTGTCTTTAAACATTAGAAGATAGCTGAAAGCCTTCTCCAGTATGTCGCTGAGCTCCAAACCACTCAACAAAGCTGTGGAGATTTTATACCCCGCCTCCCACCGCCCAGGCATCCTGATGACCTGTTGGCATGTGTTTTGCTATAAGTATTTTGCTATAAGTATTTTGCATCTGTGTTTTGGCCATGCCCACCTCAGTGGGGATACTACTTGTAGTCTAAAAATAAAATGAGGCGGAGTGAGGGTTGTCAAGGCTTACTGAGTAATGTCTTGGCTTTTTGTCCAAAAAGGGAGGATCACCATGACTGTAGCATGGCAGCAAGCTTGATACAAATGTGTTAGAAAACATTTTACCATCCTCAAGGGTTCAGAAGTGCTTATTAGTCTTCCTCTGTTTTCTTTCATC
Organism: Porphyrio hochstetteri; assembly: GCA_020800305.1. Lineage (NCBI taxonomy): Eukaryota > Metazoa > Chordata > Aves > Gruiformes > Rallidae > Porphyrio > Porphyrio hochstetteri. The sequence continues at coordinate 7,815,057 of CM036916.1, read as the reverse complement.
TTGCACAATTTGTCCTTTTGAAGTGAAAAGTTTTAGGCTAATTCTGCTTCTTCCAAAGTGTGGCTTAAATAAAGCCCAGCAGACTTATCCTGTTTATTAGCAAGAAAACCGAGCCTCTTTTCTGAATACTTCTGAATTGGAAGCAATAAGTGTAGAGTTCTGTACTGTATCTGCCAGGAACGAGTTGAGAAGTTGCATTCTCAGCAGAGGCATAGAGCTGAGGTCTCTCTGTCGGTGCTAAGGCTGGAGTGGAAGTGCAGGAGGGAGCATTTTGGCTGCAGATGAGAAAGGGCTGCCCCAGCCCCAGAAGCATTCCTGTCATGCTCATTCAGCTGTATGCACAAGGGATGCTAAGCCTTATCAAAGGGCTATGTTCCTATACTGTTAGATTTTCCAGGTTGGGGATTTTTGCCTTGTTATTGTTTCACAGTATGAGAGTGTAAGCTTGTTGACTGGGATGAAGGCTTTGCGGTACTGATGTAGCTTTGAAATGCTCAACCTTCACAAGCACACAGACTACAACCATTGTGTTCTGGTTACAAGATGATTCACTGAAGTAATGAAATTCTCGATTAAAGTTGCTCTAGAAATTGTCAGTTAATTGTCTCCATGGTTTACTCTGGCTCTGTAGGAGCAGGATAACTGGCTCTGAACTTACTCATCTATGTAACTGGTATCCTTTTAACATACGTCCTTTGGGAGAAGGGAGAAATTACAATAACACTTGAGTAGGGATTTGTTTTGCTCTTTTAGCAGAAAGTATTCCCTGGAGGTTTTTATGTGTGTGAAAATGAAGACTTTCACTTCTAGAACCAGCAAAAAAATTTGAACACTAGTAGGGCTTGTCATATAGGTGTCCCAAATGTCACAATGAAAGCCCGTTACAGAGGCCTTTGGTCCTTCCTCCTTGTGTTTATTAAATTTAAGAGGTTTTGTTCAGCTTTGTGACAAAAAAGGATCTTGAGAGCTTTTGTATGTAAAATTAGATATTTTTGAAGTTATTTGTCTGTAAAGGAAAAAAGATGCTTCATCTGAAACTTGTAACTCAAAGTGACTCTTTTTAATGGATGATTTAAAATAGCCATCATAATTAATCGCTACTTGCCACTTTAGAGTGAATCAGTTAATACTAACAAGACCTCTGAGACCTTGTTGTGTTATCAATTTACATGCTGGTATAATTGATTTTTATACTGTAATAAAGTATTATTTATTTATCCTGTTTTAAGACAGTTTTAATAGGGTAATCATATTGTGAGGGAATGGATAGCCTGGGGAAAGGTCATCTTAGTCTGATTGTGTAGTTGTTTTTGCAAGGATGCAAGTAGCATTTCTGTACTACTTCCATAATTAGAGAGGGGCTGATGACAACATTTCAAATCCCAGGTGTTTTCTGAGCTTTGCTGTTGAACAAAGACATGAAAAAAAAGGGGATGCATGCTCTGGAAGGAACATGTACCAGTTTTCAGAGGATAATCAGAAACTATGAAGATCATGTCTTATAACAAGAAATGCCAGTTTGCTCAGATTTAAAAGATTTTTGAAATTCAAGCAGTTTTTATTGAATGATGCAGTTTGCTTTTATGACCTTTTATACTTGCTTGCTGAACATCACACAATTCTTGAATACAAGAGCTTTAATTGTGCTTCAAAACATAAATTCTCCTAACTGGACAACTGTCAGAAGAGACTTTTTTGAGCCTTAGAAACTGATATGTATTCAGACATCTGCCTGTTTGTTAACACATGAATGCGACAGTGGGGACTGTTGTCAATGTGTTTTGTAGTAGGAAAGCCTCCCTCCAAGTAGATAACTTTTCATTTTGTTTTTTAGATATCATGGACATTTCTGCCTTCTGTGATGTGTCCTTCTTGTCAGTCTCTTGAGAAAAGAAACTTTTCCTGTTTTTTTTCTTTTTAAACTCACTGATAGGATTATCTTTTTTTACTGAAACAGTCATAGATATAAAAGTTATTGTGCATTTCAAGCTTTCTGTGCTATTTAATGCTAGGTTTTGCTTTTGCCTTAATTTTTCATGTTGTTTGCTACTTTTTAATTTTCTTTCTGATGCTTTCCTATTTTGAGGTTCAATGCAAATATCATAAACTTTCCTTGATTTACTGTCTTCCATAAAGATCCAGCTTTGTCTTTAGAGGAGCTGCATGGTTGCAGAAATACAATGAAAATGGTTCTTAAAAAGTTAAAAATTAGCAGTGTAAGCCCAGTACTGCTGTAGTGGTGACCCATTAGTGCAAATCCTTCCCCATTGTGTTCTTGCATCTTCCTAGTCCTCACAGCTCTGTGAATGGAACTTTATGTGGTTTTGGTACAAATAATTTCTGTACTATAGAAAAATCAAAGTAAAATTGTGGCATCATTTTTTCATACTGTTACTCTTATGGGCCATGTACTCCCTAAATTGCAAAGGCAATTTGAATTAGCATGTGTCTTTTAAATTAAACAGTAAATATTTATATTTAAGTAAATATGCTGTTTATAATGTTAACAAATATTTGATAAATAAGTTAAGTACCACAAGATATCTGTTTATGGTAAATGTAAATGGATATAGAGAATATCACTCATCTACCACAGTTTGTACAATACTGAAATGATGCAAGACATGCACAATATTTTTCAGCATTTCATCTAAATAGCTGCCATCTTGTCTCAGCAAAATATCAAATGCAATCAAGGTGCGTGTTTAGTTGAGACACTAAAAGTCAAATAAGTGGCCAAACTGGAAGAGAAGCTTCAAAGTTTCATTCTTGCCTTGCAGATCTCTTCTCCTCTGCAACCTAAACCTGTGCGTCTCCTTGCATGCTATGAACTTTGCTCTTCCCCACAATTCTTCTATGACACCTTTTGAGGGACTTAATTTTAACATCATTAACTTATGTCTCTGTCAGTCATCCTAAGAGGTCATTAAACACATACTTTTATATTCTGGCTGAGGCTATCTTGTGGTGTTTTAAAACAGAGCTTGCCTTTGCTAGTCAGCCTGAATGAACCTTTTGTGATCAATCTCCTAACAGTCCCATAAGTCTCTGTCTACTATGACTGTATGAGTATGATAGAGCAGACCAGGGTTCTGTGGAGTATGAGCAATGTGACTCTTTGGGATGTGTCCAATATGGTCAGTTCCTTGCTGAGGGAGAACGGTGTGGTGCCTGTTCTATTGAGCACTACTGATCAGCTTATAATGGCTTGCATTGGGATCACTTTTTCACAAGGGTAAAATGTTGTATCACGTGAAAGCTGAGGTTTCTGTTTGTCCTCAGTTTTTATGGCCTTGGGTTAAGTGTTGTAATATTCATTATGATGCAATGGGGACTTTCAAAGCAGTTGATCAAGTATTCAGCATGTATGGTCAGCACAGAGCACATAGGAATGTACAACAAAAAACCCTTATGTGTTTACTTGAGTAAATTTAAATGCACAAAAGTATAATATTCATATTTAGGTCTTGAGATGTGTGTAATAGATTACATGAATGATACTTCCTTTGAATGCTTTTTCTCTAGTTTGCTGCTCACCATGTAAGTCTGTATGTAAGGTTGGTATAATCTCACCCATTGGCTAAGTCGTGATAGACCCTGGCTGTGCTCCAAAATTATTTTGTTATTTATTAAACTAATAACTTTTTGGCATGGTACATTGTCTGCACTCAGAACTCACCTAGTTAAGGTTACATCAAAGACTGACCTCCACTGACAAGATTAAATTGAAGTAATTTTCTTTTAAAGCTTAGCAAGTAGAGTATTTGTGTTGTCAGCAAACAGGACTTATCCTCTTTCCCTTGGGCATTATCTCGAATGCAGTGTCAGAATGTCAGTTGGATTTACTTTAATATTTTTTCTCCAATTTTTAATTTTCCTTCTATCACCTTTCAGCTGTCACACTCTGTGATTTTCTTGGAATGAAAGTGCCCAAAAGAAGCCAAAGTGTAACAGCCCTTCTTAAATGCTGATCTTTTTCAGTAGCATTTTTGAGCTGTATACACTACATGATATTTAAGCTTAGATCTTGCAGGTCTGTCATAAATATGTGATTTTTGTAGGCTTCTCACTTGCAAAGAAATACAAACAAATTAAACTCAAATCCTTACACTCCATCCTTGTACACCTCTCACAAAAAATTAAGTGAACACCACCACCCCCCGAAAATATTATCTATAATACTGTAACAACTATTTTATGCTACAGTTTGCTTTTTAAAAGCCAACAGAATCATATTATTATGTATACGTTTGTGGAATTGAAAGGAGAAAATATGGGCTCAAACCAATATATCAGTGAATACTAAATCAACCAAAGTAACAATCTGTCCTAAATACTCTTAATTGTGAAACGAGTGGTTTCATTTATTTAGAATATAGCAGATTTTAATACTTGGCTAGCCTTGCTGCTTACAGAACATGATGAAGGAGGATGTCTACTAATTAAGTCATTTGGAAAATGAAATAACCCACTGAATGAAAGGAAATAATATTATTTCAGAGGTGATTTCCATGTATGTTCTGACATTCTTATTTGAAATTTGTCCATTTCCCCAACCATTTAAAAATTATTATAAAACCCATGGGCAAAGTAAACTTACATCCTTGAAATTATTGTCTGTATGTGAACTACTGTAGAAATTATTCCATGATCTATAACTTAAAGGGGAACAATATATTGCTACATATTTTACTACAGAATCTTTTATCCCCAAATGTATTCACATTTCTTTAAAGTGTAATATTAAAATTCAACTTCTGTGTTAAAAATTGGAGTTCAGTGTTGTGGATGCTTTCAGTGGTGGTCTTTAATAGGAAAGAAAAAAAAACAAGCCCTCTTTGATTTCTTTGTGGAAATCATAAGACTTAAAAAGCTAAGAAGTGTCATGAAAGCAATGCAGTGGCTATCTGCAACTCTAGCAGTTATAGAGGGCATGTCACATTCAGCAGGGAATAAGGAACACATGGAAAAGATGCGCAGCTTCTTTCTTGCTTGGAATCACAGTAGAATTGCAATTTACAACAGTCATTAGTGCACTGCTTAACGTTGGAAGGAATATTCAGTTTCTTACTAAGACGGGAAATACGAGTTGGGCTTTCAAGTCTTCTGCCAACTGTCTTTGCCTTTTGCAGAAACAGTAAACTGAAAAAGCTGCTGTCACATGTGGGCAGCAGGCATGCAGTGCAGTTAATGATCCGTGATAAACCTGGATAATAAGCAGAGACAGAGAAGGTTTCTCCCAAATGGAAGGAGAACTGGTATTCCTTGGAAACTGTCACGTTTCTTTATCATTTTGGTATGAGAAGAGTCAAATCTATAGATACTAATGTGGTGGGCTTTTTCCCAAAATCTACTATTCAGTATCTGTATATATATTAATGAGATCTATGCGGCAGATTTTGGCTCATCTTCCTGTAAACCAATTAATGTACAATAACTGTAAGGTCAAATGTTTAATCATATTGGATTAATTTCTGTTAAACTGATTTTCAGGTACTGGTGTGTCTCAGTTTTTGTTATATGATTAATGTTAAGTGGAACACTGGTTATTTCTGTCATACATAGCAAGTTCTCAAGATCTATCTAATACAAAATGATTTCATTTGTGTTCTACTTCCATCTAAAATCAGTACTATGGGTTGGCCTTTTTGAAAAGCTAGAAGCTGGAGGAGCAGGATGTGGAAAGCTGCTTTCCAAGTAAGCCTCCACTTAAGATACAGGTTAAATTATCAAGCCTTTTAATGGAAATTTATAGATTGTAAGAGTTTAATTTTTGTTTAGTAGAATACGTTGCATGTCACACAGAGTGCTTGTGTGGCAGTGTTGGTAGCGGGAGGGCTGTGGTGGTGGCACGACAGTAATTGGTGAGTGATCTCTCTGTGTCCTTAGCTCAGCTTTTTGAGCCTTTTTTTTAGTATGTTCTCTTCCCTGTCTAGCTGAGGAGGGAAGTGATAGAGCAGCTTGGCTTGGATACCTGGAGAGATAGAAAGGTTTTGATGAGTATCTGGGGTCCAGCCAGGATCAGCCCACCACAGCCTTTAAGATTTTGTACTTGCTGGTCTGTTTTAGGTTTGTAAATGCTGTTATATATTTATTGTTGTACAGGTGGTGTGGATGCATCTGATCTATGAATGCATAGATTTATGTCTAAATATTATTTATATTGATTTAGTCTCAAGTGGATAGTTCGGGCAGAGACTTGTCATTTAAATTAATGAGATTCTTCAAAGACACTAAACTTGTGTTTAATTCAAGGAGACCAATCACAAACTGTTGCCAAGAGTTTACATTATTTAAGAGTGTAAAAAGTAGTCTTCACTATTTGTTGCCTTTGAAGCTTGATAGAATTTCTGGTTCAACTAGGTCGTAAAGAAATCAATAATTTTATCTAAATTGCTTTTGCTTATCTGGTCATAGTTCTGTACAAAATAGGCCAAGTACTCTGCAGGAATTTGTAACAGGCAGACAATAATTTCTTGTTCAAAGTCAGTCACTGCTAAGTTTATATGTCCATTTTAAAGTATGCATAATTTTATAAAAATGACTATGAAGTGCATTTGAAAAATACAGCATAATGCAAATATTTTTCTACAGGAAATGTCAGTCAGTGTATGCTGGGTAAGCAATAACACCTCTAGTTAATATTTCTGTGAAGTAAAAACACTTTTAGTTTGTAAAAGTCTACGCTCAACACAGATAGCAGTTCTTGAATGGATGGAAACGAGCTAAACAGAGAGATCATAATTAGATCATTATCCAGGGAATTACTTAAAGCTAGAGAAGTTTGCATTAAAAATAGTGAATACACTGTTTATGTTCAAGGTGTTTGTTGGGCTGCCCTTAATATTTTCAGGACTGCCAGAGGTCTGAGGTAATATGGGGTTTTCTCATGACATGATGAGCCTGGTTTCAGAAATGTACCTATAGGGGGAAATCTAAGGGGTGATCTTCTAGATGGAGATGCATGTAAATGTTAATCACTGGATTGATAGGTATATTAGAGTATTCAGACCTGCTATTTTATGCTGCATTGAATACTGAATGTGAGTTTCTGTTGCAGTATGAATACTTCAATGCTGTGCTCATAAATGAACGAGATGAAGAAGGGAACTATCTGGAGCTGGGAAAGGAGTTTATTTTAGTGCCAAATGACCACTTCAACAACTTGCCTGTCAACATCAGTCTGAGTGATGTCCAAGTACCAACCAATATGTACAACAAGGGTAAGAAAAGAGCTGGTTTATTTCGTCATTCCACTGGCCAAATATAGGAACTTCCTTGCTTTTAAAACGAAGCTGCTGGTTAACTATTTATTGTGCATGCTTTCCAGTTTGGAATTAAACTGAAATTTCTGCAGAATAATGCTTGAAGTAGGATGGTTCTATAATATCCTTTTTTCTCTGACAATGTAGCAATTTTATATGGTCAATGATTTGCATATTGGACTTACATTAATTCTGCCATAGAATGTCTTTAACATAGAATATGTCAGAATATGTTTATTCTTATGAATTATGTTCCAGAATCTCTAAATTAGTTGAACAGATTCTATTGGCACTTACCAGTTATGCTCTGTATTTGCTGAGAGCTATAAGGGTCTTGGAAAGATACAGGGTAGATGGGAGGAGAATATTTTATTAGATTGATGCTTTCGAGCTTCTGGGAATATTTCTAGCTGTGAATGGGTGTACACACAGCTGCTGTGAGTTTTCAGATAATATTTTGGAGGAATAAAATATGTTAAAACTTCCACTCCCCTGGCTATTTGTTTGCCATAGGTGCTGGACAGCACTAAAAAATGGCTGCATTAGGTATTAGAAGTGATGGATTTAAGTCTAAAAGTTGGGAATGCAAAGTAGACTCAGGTACTCTTAGGCATTTTAGTTTTGCCACTTCCTTTTGATCAGGCAGCAGAATTTTGTAGTTTTACTGTGCTTATGCAGCACCCATTTATTTATTTTTCTCGTGCCAGTAATAAAAGAAAAATTTAGAAGGAAAGAGCCAAAGTTTCTGAACAATGTCTACAGTGTATTTGTCAGTGGTCTGTAGAGCGCTGCCTAATCTCATTATCTGGTTCCTCTTCATTGTTTTAACTATACTAAAATACATTAAATGCCTTCCTTGCAATACATTCCAGGCTAGCAATTGTGGTAATTCATGCAAGAATATTCTGTAATCACAAATGGAAGGAGAATTAATTTAGGTAGGTTGAGCTGGTAAGACAAGCAATTGATATGACAGATTCTCTTCAAAATTATGATTCAGACTTGAGAATCTTGAGAAGTCAAAAATTGTGCAGTAATGTTTTAGATTAGGAATTAGAAAATAAAAAAACTCTCCTAGAGAGTGTTTGAAAGGTGGTGAATGATAAATAAAAAGATTTGGAAAATGCTTACATCATCTAAAGCTACCAAACTCTTTTATGTGTGTGTATAAGTGCTAATATTTATTTAGCTGAGCCTGCCTATAAATTAATTGATTCCAGAGTTGTTAAAGAGGGGAAAAAACAGTATGGCTGCAAAGGGATAAAGATGTCAGGCAATCATGTTTTTCTGGGGAAGCAAACTAACCTGAGTAGGTACGTGAGGGGCTCAGCTGAGGTGCTTCTACACTAACGCACGCAGCATGGGCAACAAGCAAGAAGAGTTGGAAGCCATAATGCGGCAGGCAAACTATGACCTGGTTGCCATAACAGAAACATGGTGGGATTGCTCCCATGACTGGAGTGCTGCAATGGATGGCTACAAACTCTTCAGGAGAGACAGGCAAGGAAGGAGGGGTGGTGGTGTGGCTCTATACGTTAGGGAATCCTTTTCTGCTACTGAGATTGTGACTAGGGATGATAACATTGAATCCCTATGGGTAAAGATCAGAGGAAGGGCTGACAAGGCAGACATCCTGGTGGGCGTCTGTTATAGACCGCCAAACCAGGATGAAGAGACAGATGAGGTGTTCTACAAGCAGCTGGCACGAGCTGCACGGTCATCAGCCCTTGTGCTCATGGGGGACTTCAACTTCCCTGACATATGCTGGGAGTACAGCACAGCACAGAAGAAGCAGTCTAGGAGGTTTTTGGAGTGCACAGAGGATGCATTCCTGATGCAGCTGGTCAGAGAGCCCACAAGAGGAACTGCCCCGCTAGACCTATTGTTCGTGAACAGGGAAGGTCTGGTAGGAGATGTGAAGGTTGGGGGCTGCCTTGGACAGAGTGACCATGAAATGATACATTTCTCAATTCATGGTGGAGCTTGGAGGGGGAATAGTAAAACTGCTACCTTGGACTTTCAGAGGGCAGACTTTGATTTGTTCAAGAGACTGGTAGGGGGAGTCCCTTGGCATTCAGTCTTAGCGAACAAAGGGGTACAAGAGAGCTGGTTGCTCTTCAAGAAGGAAGTCTTAAGGGCGCAGGAGCAGGCGGTCCCCCTGAGCCGCAAAATGAGCCGGCGGGGAAGAAGACCAGCGTGGATGAATAGGGAGTTACTCTTGAGGCTCCGTGAGAAAAAGAGAATCTACCGCCTGTGGAAGGAGGGACGGGTAACTGAGAATGAATTCAAGGAAGTTGTCAGGATGTGTAGAGGTGAAATCAGAAAGGCAAAAGCCCAGCTTGAATTTAACCTGGCCGCTGGGGTGAAAAAGAATAATAAACTCTTTTATAAGTACATTAACAGTAAGAGGAGGACAAAGGAGAATATCCACTCTTTACTGGATGAGGCTGGGAATGTGATCACTGAGGATAAGGAAAAGGCGGAGGTTCTGAATGCCTTCTTTACGTCTGTCTTTAAAGGTCAAACAGATCCTCAGGGTACCCCTCTCTCTGACCTGGTAGTCTCAGCTGGGGAGCATGCTAACTCCCCTGTGATTCTGGAAGAAACAGTCAGAGACTTCCTACTCCAACTGGACTGCCACAAGTCCATGGGGCCGGATGAGATCCACCCGAGAGTGCTGAGGGAACTGGCAGAGGTGGTAGCCGAGCCGCTTTCCATTATCTATCAGTCCTCCTTGCTGACTGGTGAGGTCCCAGAAGACTGGAGGCTTGCCAATGTGACTCCCATTTACAAGAAAGGTTGTAAGGAGGATCCGGGGAACTACAGGCCTGTTAGCCTGACCTCGGTTCCAGGGAAGGTTATGGAACAGATAGTCTTGAGGGAGATCATGCGGTATGTGCGGGATGGCCGGGGGATCAGGCCTAGCCAGCATGGGTTCATGAAGGGCAGGTCCTGTTTGACCAACCTGACCTCCTTCTATGATCTAGTGACCCATCTGCTGGATGAGGGAAAGGCTGTTGATGTGGTCTACCTAGACTTCAGCAAAGCCTTTGACACTGTCTCCCACAGTATTCTCCTGCAGAAGCTGGCAGCCCGTGGCTTGGATGGGTACACCCTCGGCTGGGTAAGGAGCTGGCTGGAGGGCCGGTCTCAGAGAGTGGTAGTAAATGGAGTTAAATCCAGCTGGCGACCGGTCACGAGTGGTGTTCCCCAGGGGTCGGTGCTGGGGCCTGTCCTCTTCAATATCTTTATTGATGACCTAGATGAGGGCATTGAGTGCACCCTCAGTAAGTTTGCAGATGACACTAAATTGGCTGGGAGTGTGGATCTGCCTGGGGGTAGCGAGGCCCTACAGAGGGATCTGGACAGGCTGGAGAGCTGGGCTGAAGCCAATGGCATGAGGTTCAACAAGAGCAAATGCCGAGTCCTGCACTTTGGCCACAACAACCCCAGGCAGCGCTATAGGCTTGGGGCGGAGTGGCTGGAGGACTGTGTGGAGGAGATGGCCCTGGGGGTACTGATTGATGCACGGCTGAACATGAGCCGACAGTGTGCGCGGGTGGCCAAGAAGGCCAACGGCATCCTGGCTTGCATCAAAAATAGTGTTACTAGTAGGAGCAGGGAGGTAATTGTCCCCCTGTACTCAGCACTTGTGAGGCCGCATCTCGAGTACTGTGTTCAGTTTTGGGCCCCTCACTACAGGAAAGACATTGAGGCTCTGGAACGCGTTCAGAGGAGGGCTACTAAGCTGGTGAGGGGTCTGGAACACAGGCCTTACGAGGAGCGTCTGAGGAAGCTGGGATTGTTCAGCCTGGAGAAGAGGAGGCTTAGGGGAGACCTTATAGCTCTCTATAACTTCCTGAAGGGAGGTTGTAGTGAGCTGGGGGTCGGCCTCTTCTCCCGTGTAGGCAGTGACAGAACTAGAGGGAATGGTAGCAAGCTGCGCCAGGGGAGATTCAGGCTCGACATTAGGAAGCACTACTACTCAGAAAGGGTAGTCAGGCACTGGAATGCACTGCCCAGGGAGGTGGTGGAGTCACCAACCCTGGGGGTGTTCAAGGAAAGACTGGATGTTGTATTGAGGGATATGGTTTAGTGGGAGCTAGTAGTAATAGGTGAATGGTTGGACTGGATGATCTTCTAGGTCTTTTCCAACCTTGATAATTCTGTGATTCTGTGAGAGCAGTAAAAATAAAGGACCTTCAGTTACATGATTTGTAGTACTTCTATGTAGCAAATGCATTTTTATATGCCAATTAATTAGTTAAAGGCCAAAATCAAAGGGCTTGTTGCAGTCCTCTTAATACAGGGACTGCCAGTAGAGATGGGAGAGAGCGTGCTCTATGATGATTCCTGTTTCCACTTTGTCTAATTCAAACCAGCCAAAATCATCACTTCATGCAGCTGCAAAAAGAAAAACTCCACATTTTTTAATCATTTAAATGTAGTCCGATTGCTGAAATCTGGTGTCTTGCTGACATTTTCCTTACACATGGACATGGTAGTCTCAGTTTGGAGACTGACAATGTCTGGAAATGTTACTCTTACCAAGATGATGCTTATATACTTATAATTTTTGTTGTCTGTTTCTTCAGCTCTGTAATATAGAGAGCTTATAACAAGTTAATTAAATCCTACCCTGAGGGTCCGGGCAGTAGATACTGATAGATTCACAACACAGTGTCTGCACAACACCATTTCTCAAAAAAAAAAAGCCTTTTGTTCATTTCCAGGTTATGTTTTGTTTTACTGAATTACTAGGCAAACCAGCCACCCAAACTCCAGTTTGATCATGGAACATTTAAACACTCAGGTCAGCATAATAGAACCAAGTTTTTATTTGTATGGTCAGTCTAAGGTTTTTCCTTCCTTTTGGGGTTTTTCGTTGTAGAAATACTGATAATTTGCTGTGGGTTCAGAGGAGAGTCACAGGACTCATCAAAGGGTTTAAAAGTATGCCTTAGATGGAAAGACTCCAGGAGGTCAGTCCATTTAACTTATTCAGGAGAAGACCAAAGGATTAATTAGTTGATTTCTAGTTATTTAATAACCCCACACTCCATAATCTGGTTGCCAAAAATTCAAAAGCATCCAATAGCTGAAATTGGGTTGTTTGTGATGCTTTCTCTTTTTTGTTTTCTTTTTTAGATGAAGGTAGCGTTCAGATTGTGTGATCATAGTCATCTGTCCTAGCTGTAGAATCACTGAAGTGAATGTTCACAGTCCATAACTAGGCTGCAAATGATACAGGCTTAAAAATCATGGGACATAAAGGCATTGCTGCTCTCTATAAATCTTCTGGCTCTTTCAGCCTCTGCACAAAAAAGCTTAAAAATATTGATGGATAATTCCCATTCCAAGGAAACCATCAAGTTTAGGATACAAAAATAAAAAGGAAAAGCAAAGAAAATAAAAAAATGGGAATATCATAAATATCAAAACTATGGTATTAAAGTTTAATGTGGAATAGAAAAACAAGAGCATGTGAAAAAGGCTGACAATTTTTAAGTGTTTGTGTGACTTTAGTGCCATGCTTGAGTACAGATTATATGTACCTACTATAAATCTAGAATGAAAAGTAAGTGAATTTAATAAAGGATCAGACTTTTGCATTTACAGTGATCTTGATGATCGTTGTAAAATATAAAGAGTTAGTCTGGTTATTGATGTGCTCTTATACTTGTCATTCCTCTCTTCTGCAAACCCTCATCCTTTGGTTTCTCTATATAATTAATGTTGAAAATAGAATAGTTAGTGATCTTTGGAACATAAAGCCTGTGGGGATCAAAAATAGTATTCCAGCATTCCTATAATGTTCATATACTGAAGACATTCAGGGGAAAAAAAAAAGTAAAAAAATGGGATGATTGTGCTTTACAGATAAGTGTGCTTATCTGTCTGTTAATCCAGAGACTGCTCTTGGCTCTAGGCTGTTGCACAGCGAGGATGGTGGTCTGTTTAAACTGCAGAACATTCTGGTGCACTTGGCCTCCTTCATTTATCCTGAAAATGATAATGTTTTGCTTTTGAAGTGTTTAAGGCACACATCAGGATTCTAAATCTGCCTGTGCATTCTGCTTCTTCTCTTTAAGCACAAAATGTATTCATTGTCTATAGCCACAGGATTTGCAAGGCAGTATCCTTTTAAACAATGAATAAATAATTAAGATTAATAATAATTAAGGAATTCTGTGAAAATGGTCTTAGCAAGTGGTAGCTCTTTCTTCCATTCACAAATTTGGTAACTGGCAATTATAAACTAGTGAATTAACCTTATGGGTGTATTCATAGAGGGAAAATGAAGGGAAGGAAAGTTTAGTTTTGGAAAGTACAGAAGCAGCCTGAATCCAGTTGAGACAATGCCCTACCAAGGCAAAAATCCAAGTATGAGAACAACTGTTTAAGGCACTGATTCAAGTTTGTGGTTTATTTATGTGGGTTATGTATCAGCACCAAAGTGAGTTTTCATATCTCTTAATTTTTTTATCTCTTCATTTAGAATGTTTGTGACTGGGGACATGCTACTGTGTCTCATGTATCTTGTACACATCCTTCCATAGGTATACTTTCCAAAGTTACTTAGATATGCTTTTCTACATATCCGTTGGTATATTTTAAACAACTATTGTGGAAGATATTAATGAAAAAATGATTAATGATTTAAAGTTTACATAGTTTCAACATTTGCTTTATTACATTCTAAAATATTGCACCTGTTGAAAAGTGAAGTATAACATTGTACAGTACCAGAAGTGACACACAGCAGGATCTCATCGCCTTACGTTAGCACTGCTTAAAATCTAGGAAATTCAAGAGGATGTTGATAAATACATTATCTCAACATCAACTGAAAACAACTCTTGTTTGTGAGCTTTTGCAGTCAGTCTAGGTTTACAGGATATGGTAAACTTTCCATTTGTAGTTTGTAGGCATAATAAAAGCCAGGGTTCTCTTCAGTACTTCAGAAATTTCTAGATGCAAGCACTTTTTCTTTTTAAACGATCCTTTCTATTGTACTTTTTCTCCCCTAAGGTCCTTGGAATTGCGAGTTTCTGTATTTTGTAAATTTTATACTCTCATTCTCTGAATGTTCCTAGTAGCCGGCACAGAGTTCTCCTTTATCAAATACTGGGGCAAACTGGACTCCTTGAAGTCAATGACTTAGGTCAGTTTAGCAAAATCAGTATCAGACTTCACTTGCCTCTTCCATCCCTAGGAATGCAAACAGGCAACAACTTAGATCACAGCAGGCTCCTGCCAATCTAAATTTATTAATCCTTTTCCATTCCTGGGAATAACTGCAGTGTTTCTTGAATTTTTCTAGGACTTGAACATTTCCAGAATAACTCTAAAGTGTGAGAATTCTTAGAGATTTATAAAGACGGTGCACTATGTGTTTTCTCAAACCCTGTCAAATCTTTTGTTTAACTACCTTTTGTTGTAATAAAAATTAAGTAGTTAATTTTTGGATTTTAAGAAATTCTGTGTCTACAGCCTCTGGTTGGGAATCAAGAGTAAATAGATTTATAGGTACATACCTCTATTATCTGCTTGCCTTGAATAAGTTATTTTTCTACATGGATCTCACTCAGACCTCTAGATACAAATGAATACAATAAAAGGTGAAGTTTTGCAGGCCTTTTACAGTAGATCCAGAATAGCAAACCAAAATGGTTTCTAATCACAGCTGTATAAAAAAAACCCCAAATCACTCTGTCATTGCTGATTCTTTGTTTAAACATGCTCAGTGTAATAATTTCTTCACAGAAATTTAGATCTAAAGAGAGACTTATGTGCCCAAGAGCTCTTTCAAGTATAAAAATATAATTTATTTTGACAAACCTTACATCTCAAAATCTTCGCTGTAGCTCTGTCTCTAGGTTTGGTCTGGACTGAAATATTAGACACACAAAGAAAATCTTTCTAAATTCTTAAATTGAGATGCTTTTTAGAATAAGGTCAGTTTTACTTTCCTAGTTGAGTACCTGCTACCTCTATTTCCTTTCTTTGCCCTCCCAAGATGACACAAAGAATGAGTGTGGTTATTCAGGCCTAGTTTTGTAGTAACTCTTAGGTGAACTTGAATAATTTTATCCTCACACCAACCATTCCATTTGTTCCCATGTAGGTCTGTGCTAACCCTTTGATAACTGCACGCTGTATTTGTATTACATTTTTTCCCCTGCATAATGAAAAATGCTTTCTTCTACTTTCAATCCTGAACTTGCATCTCTGTTTTCTGTATGAGCTCATTCTTCCTTGAGCCCCTTTGTGCATATGATTATGACAAGGCTTTCTATACCTTTTTTGGAGATTAACTATGTATAAAACAGTTGTGAAGCGTCTCAAGTCACCATTGGATGTAGTACAATGTCAGCTGCAGGTTATGGGGGGATAAGGAATTACTGCTCTCTACCCCTTGTGCCTGCTGAGTATTACTGTCATATTCAAACCAGCTGTCATAAACTGTTGTGCAAGCTCTTCCCAAAACTGGTTTGGTTTCAGATTCAGCATTTTTTCATAGCAGAATGTTTGAAAATAGAATCATTTTGACAGAACTAGGATGAGAGTGACTGTGTGGAAATTTATCTGCCAGCTCTGGACAGTAGTCTCTGAGATGGTGGGAGGAGGTAGATGTGTGCCACTAGAGGTAGAATGGGGAAAGAGGATAATCTCTTTACTGGGATTGGGTCAGATGCAGCTTGAGCAATGTGTCTGACTTCTCTTTTTAAAAAAAAGAAGAAAAATAATTTCTCTTGGCAATAGAAAGGAAGTAGGCTTACATAAGTTGATTTAAACTAATGGGAGTTTTTTCCTTTGTTGTCATTTCTAGTTTACTATATATATAATCTTGTTTTACTTGCAGAGTTTTATAAGGGAGGAATATTTCCTAGAGGATAAACCTTCATCCTATTAACACAGCTGACAGTGGAATTAAATGCATTCTACAGCTTTGCAAGACTTAGTTACCCATTGAGGTATTTTGTATATATCAAAAGTCATTGAGGAAACAGTCCAACCTTACTAACTGATAAAATATAGATTTTCAAATTCTAAATGCTCTGGATTATTTTTAATGTATTTTTGTTTGTCACTTGTAAATGTCAGAGGAAAAGACATGCAGGCACAGCTAGGCTACATGGTGGATAGTTGTATGGTCTGCTCTTACCCCAGAGGCTACTGGCATATATGCATGATTCACAGGAGTGTTGCGCGGAAGTATGGATGCATGATAGTTTTGTAACCATGGTTCTGTAAATAAGCTGTCAAGTCCTGGATCAGAAGAATTTTGATTTATTAAGGTGCAGCACAGTTTTAATGTCTCTCTTTGGCTTTCTATCCAGAGGTAGTCTGATTGCAGCTCTGCGCAGTCTTCCATTTCTGCAGCATATGACATAGAGCTGTTGAGCAACACACATTTGTACACCAGTATTTTAATGCTTGCTTGTTTGCTATAGTGTTTTTTTTCCCCAGAGGGATTCCATTGTATAGCCTGAGGCACAGTTTCTTACTTTAAACTCTGGGACTATTGGAGAGTCCTAGACCTGGCTTAGCAGTCTGGTACTCTTCAGCACAGGACCAGGTGCATGCCACCTCCTCACACACAGTGATGTTCCACCGATTTTCATAGTCTTAAATTTTAACACTTGCTGAAATACTGTGCTCTGTGTGGGGAGATAGAAGCCTATACTTCAAAATCTTGTGGAACTGACAGATCTCTTAGCTTGGGCCTTTTGTGCTTTACTTTCAGTTAAGTCCCAGGGTCAATAGAGCAGAAATACTTAAATGCCTGTCATTCTAGGTGCACGGGAACAGAAGCACCACCCTGATACAAATGAATGGGCTTGCTCTGAACAGAATCAGTTTTGGAAATTTTTCCTTTTAGTTTGATTTACAATGATGTCTGTTCAAATTAGTTCAAATGGGGAAGAATTTTTAGGCTGAAAAAGAATTGATTACTGTCTTTTAAGGGCCCAAGGTGAAATGCTGATTGGTATGTGGCAAAGCAAGATGTAGTGGGTAATGCACATGACGGTGTACAGTCTACAATAATAGTATCTTCCATAAATGGCTTTATGATTAAGGAAGGCACTTTAAATCATCTCCCTGCTTTCCTACTTGTTGCTTAAATTGAATTAAAATACCAGTGTCTGGGCATGTGCAGATAGTTATTCAAGTGTATTTTCTCTTTTTGAGACTTGACATCAATAGCTGCCCCATCTATAGGGCAATGGACCCCAATTTGGGGAAGAAGCATGCTCTGTGCCGGGAGAATAAAATATGTGAGAATCAATTACTGATTTTAATAATTATATGTCAAAAGAAAGCAGTTTCCTCAAAAGTGTTGGGTCTGGAAAGTTACTGTCCAGCTATCATTATAATGGACCATGTTTCAACTTTTCACTTATATGAGTATGTTTTAAATGAAGTTACATGAACTTTAGCACAGTGCTTACACTGATTTCTTTTTAATGTTGACATTATTTATACTAAATACAGTTATCTTTCCTACAACGTGCCTTAGTGAATTCATTTTGTATTTTTACATCATCAGGCCTGGTTCTCTGTTAAATTGAGAAATGTAAGTTAGGTAGAGGGAAGTTTTTTTTTTTAAGGAAGCTGGAATCATAGTGGGGGGTTGGGCAGGTGAAAAATTTATTTCTCCAAATAGTTTTTGTTGGAAATGTTTAAAAATAAAAAAGAGAGAGAGAGAATAATGAAAAAAGATGTTGTTAGACTGCAGATTTTCACATGTCTATCCAGGTATATTCAGCTAATGTAGTAGTAAGCCTTAGTGCAAGATGTTGCTGTGTATTTACTGACAAAGCAGAAGAATCAAGACAGAAAGTAAAATCTGATGTTCAGTGTTATACAGTCCAAAAGTTCATCTAGTGCTTTGAAAAGCAAAAGCAATAAATATAAATTTTAACTTAGAGAAGTCTGACTGTTTCCCGTCTGTTCTTTCCATCCTTATACTGTGGTATAGCTGCTGTTCTGGTGTTTTTGAAGTACAGGAAGGGATTTTATCAGCACTTTCCATGACTGCAGAGTTTTTCTGTGATGGATGCTGAAGTCCATGAATATTTTCAAGCATTTCTGTCAACAGGAGATATGGTTTATGTCAACTCAACTAACAAACATAAGGCACACAATATGTTGCTGAGAGTCTCAAGCTGTGTCATCAGCATTTAAAAAAAAATGATTCATGAATGTAAAATGCAATTAAAAGTTCAATAATATGTAAAAAAGATAAGTCCTCATTAATAATAGTCTAAATTAATTTTTCCTTAAATTAATACCACACAGAATAGTTCCATGTAATTTGATTTGGTATACATTCAAGTATGAGCAGCCATTTTGTTATAGTGATTGCTATGAATTTATAAAATATGAATTTATGAAAGAAGTGATAAAACAGTATCTTACAACTATTGAAGTATATTTGGACTTCACTCATTTCAGGGAAAAGATGGCTACAAGTATCCTATATTTGCTCTTTTTTGCAAGCTTGTGATATTCTTCAGAAGAAATAGGCTTTTTTTTCCCTTACAGCTTTGCTCCTGACACGATTATTTGTAGCACGCATGTACTGTCTTTTTGCCTCCCTTTGTCTGTCTTGTCACCTATAATTCACTGTCTGTTGAAAATATAGATTTTAGTATATGACTTATCCTTGTTTGAAAGCTCTGTGTAATTATTATTATTATTACTATGGGAAGTTGCCAATCAGTTATTTTTGTGCTCTCATATTATTTTCTGAGTTTTAGATCTTAGAATTGTAGAGCAGTTTGGGTTGGAAGGGACCTATAAAGGCCATGTAGTCCAAAACCCCCTGCCATGGGCAGGGTGATTGTCAACTAGATCAAGTTGCTCAGAGCCCCATCCAACTTGACTTTGAATGCCTCCAGGGATGGGGCATTTACTGCTTCACTGGGCAACTTATTCTGGTGTTTCACCATGCCGATTCTAAAAAATTTCTTTTATATCTAGTCTGAATCTACCCTTTGAACTCTGTGTCTTTAGTAACAAAAACATCCAGTTGAACTTCTGCTTTTCTACTTGCTGAGTTTAGTTCTTGAATGCTGGAAACACTGAGAAAGTAGACCTTAGCCTTCGACTTTACAAATTATCTTTAAGTTTTGCTTGAACAATTTAGAAACTGGTAAAGAATATCACCTGTGTCAAATGGCATTTCCGTTGCGTGATTTTCACTGCATGTTAAAAGATGAGTTTATGCACTACAAGTCAATAAATGCAGACTCTAATCAAAAGTTTTGCTTGTGTAGGAAAAAAATCTGCTGCTTGTAATAGAGCCTTCTATAAAAGATATTGAAACGTGATGAACCACAACCATTTTTTGATTAAGTGAGGTTTTTTCAATTTGATACTTAAAAAGAGCTATGAATATCGTTCAGTCATACTTTCCTATCAATGCCTTCCAAGTGACTGTCAAAATCGAGATTACCTATTTCCTAGAATATTAGTACCAAAAAAATTCATTTCTCATGTGATGCAGAAAGATTATAATCTGCAGCTAGCAGATATGTAAAACCCTTTTCCTGCAAGGTGTGAAATTAAGAAATAAAATCTTGACTGTCACTGTCGTATATGATTTTTATGGACTATGCTTCTGAAAATTCAACATCCTGGAGTTGTTATTTAAATAGTCATGGCCACATATTGTTCTGGACCACTATATTTATATTTTGAAATCCTTCCCCTGAATTGTTTGTCTTCACATTATAAAATCTCTAGGACAGTGTTTGCACTGTCTTCCTAACTTTGGTCATTGTTTAATTTAAAAGGAACTTTCTTAGTCTAACTGATTTAGTCAAGGTTGCAGAGAATTTCCTATCTTCCCATATTTCTTTGTTTTAACTCTTACTGGCTAGTGGACAATGATGCAGACTTATCCACTTGTTCCATCTGGTTTTGCTCAAATTCTGTCTCAGATCCGATTCCCAGACTCTGCTCAGGCTGCTCCTTTGTTCTTGCAAAGGGCTTTACTTCACAGAATATTTTTTTCTTTTTTTTTTTCTTTTTTGATTCTCAGTCTTTAACAGCAAGCTTTTTGGGAATGTTGGCATCACCCCGCAAGATGTGTAATGTGCTTTATCTTTCTTGTGTCCTAGTTTGTCTGTCTCTGGCCATGGATCTAATCTGTATGATTCTAATACATCCACATCACCATGGCAACTAGATGTCAGATACAGGCTACATGGTAACACTTAGTTGTTCCTCTACAAAGCCCTACTCTCTACCACTCCTTATTCAGCAGCTGTTGCTTAGTTACTTAGGGTTGGGTTTAGCCTTTTGACAAATGTGAGCCAGTGAAGGTTCCTTAATGCACACAATCTCAGGTATAACATTAAAAGGCTTTTTAACCTGAGATGTCTGTTAATTATGATGCCTCCCCTACTTCCTTTTGTTGCTTCAAGGGGCAAGAAAGTGACAGTAATTTAGTGTTGGCATATAGTGGTAGAAAATTTGTCTCCTCTTTTATCTTTCCTTTTTTGTTATTATTGTCTCTGAGTATTAACTACTCTGACTGATTCAAAGCTGTGGAGCCCTGTCTTAGCTCCTGTTACAAAGGGTCGGAAGCAGCAGCTGTTTAATGCTGTTATTCCTGGCCATTTGGCCCTGGATACTGGGTAACCCATCTTGAAATATATATGGGCATATCCACGGTACACTGAGAGGATTAAAAGGCTGCTGCAGAGTGTTGCAGATGATGAATCCTGCTGTAAGACTCCTCATTAACTCCTGCTTGCCACCATGTTAGTTCAGCTTGGACTTCCAGCCCTGGAAGTGGTATCTCCCTATGGTCCTGTGCTGCACTTAAGTATGCGTGTGAGCAGGCTCAGCATGAACATGGGGAGGTCTGCTGTCTCAAGTTCTGTGAGTCTTAAGTTCACAATGGCTCCCACTGACCACCTTTCCAGAAAATGCCTCAGGCTTCATTATTCAGACTGAATTTTGTTCTCATTTGCTGCAACTTACCTGTTTTACTTTGAGGGATGAGATATTGGAATGGCCAATGAGTGAAAGGGGATGTGAACCCTTTGAGGTGTGGGGGCAGAGTGTGGACTGCAAAGACAAATTTTTCAAGAATGTTGTAAACACAAAAGTAAAAGTATTGCTAGACAGAGAATACGAATAAGCAGCAAGGGAATGGCAACCCTTCTTTGGATCGGGGTGAACTAACCAACCTCAATCTACAGTTAACCGAGACTTTTAAACTGTATTTAACCCAAGCACTATTACTCTCCATACTCACAACATCTCTGATTTGGAGGCATGCTGTGTTTGTGCTGCTTACCTGAATTGAAGTCCAATTAAGTTACTTCAGTTTTTATTATCCTGTGGGTTAGTTTCTTTACCCAAACATCCCTTAGGTAAAGAAAAGTTCTCTTCTCACCAGCTTACAATTAGCATCACTGAATGAAGAAGTGACTTTAAGCATGTCAGTGCTGAAATGATGGAATCTGTTCCCAGACAGTCACAACTGCAGAACCGGTAAGGAGACAGTTAAACATGTTGGATTGGCTTAATTAGTGTTGCCTTATCCAGCTGCATTTGGCTCTTAAAGATGTGTCCATAACATGTTGCTTGTTTGAAAGGTCAGTCTGAATGCAAAGGTGAAAAATTCTTACATGAAATATATATTGCAGGATAAAAAGCAATGGTGTATAGATAATCATTTAAATGTATATTTTTTAGATCTTAAGTTTGAAATTCACTTTCTCCAAAAGTAATTTATAGGCATAATTCCTCCTTTATATGAGACTGAAGTGTTTTTGGGGTTTTTTTGTTGCCTTGTGAATCAGTTTCCTACCTGGAGCAGAAGCTAGTGCCCAGAGCCAGCGTGTCTATTGTCTGCAAAAAGGTTCATGATTCTTTTTCCTTCAGTGGGAATAGGAATAAATTCCACCTCAACAGATTTAAGAAACATTGATTAGGGCATCATTGTTCTGTCCCAAATGCAGTTGCCTTTGACTTGTATCAAGTGCAAAGAAATTTAGTGGCTTCAGACATACAATGTGCCTCCTTCCATACCTTGATTCACTGCACTTTCAGGCTGGAGAAACATTGGTTGTGAAGTTTTCTTCGTGCAATCACTGTGTATCACTAAGGTTTGAGCCTATCAAAAAAACCCCAAAGCACCAACAAACAAAACCCCCACCATACATTTACTGCCTGCAGCTATATACAGCTATATTATTTGAGAGCAGTTCTTTACACTTTCTATCTGTGTCTGTGGGAATTTCCTTGGAAGATTTTTGCACATCATAAGCATCTGGTGTGCAAACTGTTTCCCTCTTTCTCATAGTAATATTCCTTTTTAAAATGATTAAAATGATTATAATTCATTTGTTATTTCTTTTAAGTGCTAACTTTCCTTACATGTGTTTATTTCTTTAATGAGGAAAAGCAATCGGGGAGTTAGGGTATGCTCTGTTATTGACTTAAAATAGCAAACAGGGGAAAATACCAGGATATCTTTTAATGTAGAATGTATTAAAGAAAAAAAATTCATTATTCAAGACAAGATTATTTTCAATGGACTGAGTTTATACGCTAGGAATGCACTGGGAAGTTTTATTTGGTTTTCAGTTTATTTTGCTCTATTTAATGATTTTTCAGGACTTTGTTTTATCCATGAATTATGTTGGAAAAGCATTCTTAATCTGCAGGCTTATTGGTAATAGACATGATAGTTCTGGGTTTCAGAAAGCCTTTAGAATTGAATATGCAAAAATGTCTGATTAAATGGTTGCATGGCAAATGTAAAACATGTAGCGTTTGTTTAGTATGGAATGGAGAAGATTGACATTTGACAGAATCACAGAAGTTTATCTAAAGATCAGTTTTATTAATTTTGTCTACTATTTTAGAATGAAGCAATAATTTGTCTCTCCGTCCTGCTACATAAAACAGACCCTTTGATTTTTCTTGGATCTGTGTTGTGTGAAGAGGAGAAAAGAAGCCTTGCTCTTCTGGTCAAGTATTAGTATGCTTGGCTAGAATATAAACTGTTTCAAAACACTGTTTGGCTAAAAACTTAGAGACATTTTTACACTGCACTTTGTTTATCTAGGTGTCTTTCTTGCAGCTTTTATTTGGCACATTCCTGAAGGAGCAAATAGTGTTTAAGAATCCATAACTGATTTTGTAACATAGTCATCCCAAGATGCATTTGTGTATCTGCTCAGTGTTTTCAGTATGTGTTAAAATGAGTTTCAGAGGGTTTGAACCAGCTGAACATTTTCATATCTGTGAGGCTTTTTCCAACTAATTTTTTTTGTTTGCATGAAACTTCCATTCTGCTCAAATTGTGCAAATGGTCTTTTGTGAAAAGAAAGTGCTACACAAGGATTAGAAAGCACTACAAGAATCAGGGACTGTTGATTTGAGAGGGTGAAAGACAACGACATGATAGTAGATAAGTGTGCTGTCATATCTGATATTTGCTCATGTTGCTACTCCCAGGAGTGTGGTGGGAGAGGTTTAGCTAATTAGAGCCCAGTATGACTTAATGGATTTTTACATCTTAAAAAATTTCTCTTTAAAGCTTCTTATACCTCCATTTATTGCAAGAGGCGATGAGGTGATAAAACTAGAAGTTCTTTAAGATCTTCTGTTAAATTTATTGGTCCTTACTGCACTCTGTTGCGTAACTAAGTTGGCCTGTTCCTATAATTCTGTGTCTCTCTCTGAATACCTGAGCAATAAGAATTAGATGTGAAATGTTAGTTTATGGGGTTCCGTGGTCTTGTGTTTTAAATGGCTTTTATTTCCAAGGCTCTGCCTTGCCTTTGTCATATATCACTTTGACAACAGTTCTGCAAAGATTGTCCCTTTTGGTATGTTGTGCATTAAATACTTTACAGCACAGTTGGCTTCACTTAGCAGCAGTCACATTTGCTCTCTTTTCCTCTAATTTGCAGTGTGTTCCACTGGCTTCCTGTCCTGTTTGTCATGCCACTTTTTCCTGCTCTGTCACTTGCAGAGGTGGAGATCTCCAGGTTGCTGATGGTCACTGTTCTGTCAGTCTATGCAGAAATTTCTTCTTGACAGGTGTTAGAGCTGGAAGGATTTTTTTCAGTATTCAAGACTGATTTTGCTTCTGTGGTGAAACTGCAGTGCATGTAGCATCTCTACTAATTTGGTTAATTCCTATTTTCTAAGCATTCATTTTCATTTTCTCTTTCCTACTTGAAAGTTTCTAGCGGTGGGTTTTCATGTTCTGTCTCTGTCACACCCTGGCATCCCTCAGTTCTGTGGTGCAGTATTTTCTTTTTGATCTTTCAGGTTTCCTAATCTTTGTATCCTGCAAAAAATTGGAAATGAGTGTGTTTTTCTGAAAATATAAAAATATCCTGGTGTGGTGGTTCAGCCACATTAATTTCTGAAGTGATTAATCCTTCAGGATTACTGGGGTTTGACTGTAGTTCTCATCAGCTAAAGAACTCTCAGCAAATGCTGGATAGGCAATTCTATTTTGTTGGGCTGTGTTAGTGATGGGATTAACTGCCCCATGTACCTGGCTTCTGTGACATCAGCTCTGTCAAGCCTAGTACTTCCTGGGATGGACAGTAAGTGAAGCTTTGGGCTTTTGCTCTAAGTTCCTTTAATTTGGGAAAGAAAAAAACGAGAGTAATGGCTGATGCGTGCAGACCCTGCCCACGTCCTGTTTCCACAGCTTTGCTCTAACTGGTTCCCAGATCTGCCCAAATACTGGTTGCTTTTAGCTGTTACATCTGGTAAGTGGGGTCAAACCAGGTCAGTAGCCAAATGGGTGACCTCAAAGGTACCCAGATTTTCTGCAGGGACATAATTTTTTTTTTTTATATTCCATTATGGGGCAAGGTCTTAGGAAAGTCAGAGCTGAACCTCTATCCCAGACTGGTGTTAGTGAGGAGTTGGCAGCTGTAATTCCGGCTTTCAAATGAACTCAGGTTGAATCTCTGACCATCTTGTTCACAGAAAAAAACAACCCCCAAAAAACCCAAACACACTCATGAAACTCAGCATAAAAATAAACACATCTGGCCATATTCCTAATTCTTCTGCTGCTACTTCAAAGAAGGGGAATGTTATTAGGGCAATTTTGGAAGCTAAAACAACTAAATACCTACCACTATGCCTCTATACAGTCATACACTTGAAGTCTTTACCACCCCATATACTTCAGAGGAGGAAATGTGATTTCTGACATTGGTGAATGGTTCTCAGCACATGAAGCAAAATGGACAAACACCTTCTTTTCTGTCTACAGATGGCCAGATGCTTTGATCTGTGAGCTGATGCATCCACGCTACCCAGTGGAGGCAGAGGGAGGGGAAAGAGAGAGGAAAAAAAGCAAAGGCAGTTGCCAAAATTGGCATTCAGCCCCAGCTCTTGAATATGTTGGACCACCCTGTGTTAAGTAGTATAATTATTAGATTGCTGGTGTATGTCCCAGCAAAGTATGTGATTTTGTTATTCTTTAAAATATGACCAGACTAAATATGTTGTCAGTGTCATCAAAACTAAGCTAGTGGTGTTGCTATCTTTGAGCCAAAAGGGTGCTGAATTTTACATACCTTTTCCAGGGCTTGGGCCTGTAGGCTGTGCTCATACTGCTTGGTTGTATGACAGTACTGCTCTGCAGTGTTAGGGGCTGCCTGGGAGCTCCTCAGGTATTATTATAAGAAGTAACACTATTTTGGATGCCAGCATCTTTGACAGCTTTTCAGGAGAAATGAATGATTATATTACAATGGTAATATAATAGGGGGAAGGAAACCCCCCCTAAGGATCTTTGGTAACATTTTTTTCTTGGTAATAAAGCAGAAAATGGCATTGAAGAGAAGTATTCTGCATTTTCCTCGTAGTCACTGAATTTCTGAGCAGTCTCCCTTATTTCCTATAAAGCTTGCTGGAATAATTAGAAAGCAAAATATGTCATGTCTGTGTTAGGTTTTTTTTCCCCATAGACTTAGTCTACTCTAGATATTTTTATGGTCTCTGTGAATTAAAATACCTTTTGTTATAGTGCTACCCTTTGGCATGCGATTGCACATCCTTCTGTCTTCACACCTTGGTTGCCTTTGTAGAGACTTCAGACCTGTTTCTTCAGGTCAGTAGTATCAGTGACAGCAACTTAATTGCTACATGCATTTCTACTGTTCTCTGGCAATTATATTTCAGATGCACATCAGTGTACCTGTTTGCCTGGGGGTTGATTTTATATTAAATATCAGTAAAAAAACAAGAAACAGCTACACAAACAGCAGTGGAGCAAAATCCCACATAATGGTGAGCCAGCCCATCTAAAAGATGAAGGAAAGGGAATATTTTAATTGTATTTGAGCTGCTACTGCCAGGAAGCAAACCCATAGGTTATATTTCAAGAATTGTGGCAGAAGCTATTTAGTCTCACTGTCTTTGAGCCCCATAACATCATGTTAATGATTTTACATTTATCACAGAATCATAGGGGTTGGAAGGGACCTCGAGAGATCATCGGGTCCAACCCCCCTGTCAAAGCAGCTCCCTAGCTCATATTGCACATATAGGCGTCCAGACAGGTCTTGAATATCTCCAGAGGAGGAGACTCCACCACCTCCCTGGGCAGCCTATTCCAGTGCTCAGTCACCCTCACTGTGAAAAAGTTCTTCCGCATGTTGGTGCGGAACTTCCTGTGCTCCAACTT
The DNA here is from genome assembly GCA_020800305.1 of Porphyrio hochstetteri. Lineage (NCBI taxonomy): Eukaryota > Metazoa > Chordata > Aves > Gruiformes > Rallidae > Porphyrio > Porphyrio hochstetteri. The sequence goes on along the minus strand of CM036916.1, from coordinate 7,788,093 downwards.
GCAGTCATTGCCCCTTGTCCTATCTTAAAAAGCTTAATCTTTTATTCTTTTCTCCCTCTTCAAATTTCTGAATATTCACAAGCATTAATTTAACACTATTGACAAACAGTTATTTTGGGGATGCAGATGACATTCACCCCTAATAGAACAACTTAAGAATACTGTTTCTAAATGAAGTAGTAGAGGCAGTTTAAGGAATTTAGTGGAATTACTAAAATTGGTAGTTACCCAGAACTACAAGTTTAACATATAGGTTATTAGAGATGAGACTGTACAATTTTAAAAAGGATACATAGTCAGAACCTCAGTTGTATTAAGGGTGGTGCATATGGACAGAGATGCATCCACATAATTCATAATCAAATTCAGAACAGGAGCTCAGGTTTGAAATCCTGCCTGATGATACTGTACCCAATAAAGATGAGTGATTTCCTCATGCAATCAGTAGACCTGCAGTTTTGTAGTGGAAATACTTATTTTCTCCTACTTTACTTTTCTTTTGGTTCAAAGGTTAACCTGAGAATGGCTTTATTTTGATTTTTTGTTTTTAAATGGTTGATGCATAAAATGTAACATGGTGTATGATGAAAAGAACAGACAGCATAGCAGATACACAGTGTGTCGGAAGGCAGTGAATTCTCACTGGGTTTCATTTTGAAGGAACCCAGTCATCATAGATCACATTTTAATTGTGCCCTGTTATTTAAAATGCCTGCTTAATGCTCCTTTCAGCTAAAAAAAATTCCTATTAGTTTCATAATCACTGGATTAATGCTTATGGTGATCAGCATTTGGATGATTAGTAATTAGTGTTGTCAGCCTAATGCAGAATATAGACTCAACCAACTGTCCTCACAGAAAAATTCCCAATTGTGTTTCCAAGGACTTCTCTAATCCGTAGCAGAGATTTCAAGTGGCTCTTTGTAGGTAGTCTTAAAAAAATTATCTACTGAGGTGGCATAGATATTTGAATATGAAATTTATTATATGAAAATACATGTTTCTTTATATATGTATTTTAAAATATATTTTTAAATACCACTGGAAGGATTTCATGTTCAATTTAGAGTTTAATAGGTGGTCAACTAAAGTTTTCACGTGGCCTGGAGCTGGAGCATATATAGAATTTAAAGGAAATTATAATTGGATTTGGAGGAAAAGTGAAGGTTCTGCTTAGATGAGTGGCACTGTAGCACAGATTCACTAGGAAAGAGCATTAAAAATTAGCCTCTGAGGAATCCAGGGTAGAAAACATCTGTACAGTACTAAGGTACAACGTGCAGCCTTCGAATGAGATCGAATGCGAGTTGCTAAGAAGCACTGCAGTTGATTTTTAAATATAAATTAAGATAGAATTATCCTATTTGGCTTGGTTTTTCATTAGTCCTCATGATGGAAGCATAGATGAAGAGCTTATTGTCCTTAAGAAGCTGAGGAAAAGTTCTTTGGTTTTCCTCTAAATGGTTTTCTAGTAACATTTCCAAGAAGTGCTCTTTTCAAAGATGACATCACCTTATCTCCATATTTTAATGCTGAGTCAATAAAGCCCCACTGTGCTTTATATTGAACCAGATTCTCTACCAGAACTTGTGTATAGGAGCAGAACCAGAATAACAATGTTGGAAACAGTACTGGGAGGCTCCAATGGATGGGGAATAGGATTCACATTTTAGTGCATCATTTCTCATGTAATGTCTAAGTGCTGAGTAATGGATCAAAGTTTTGGGGCACTGAAATAGGAGTGTATTTTTACAAACTGATAGATCCCAGGACAGGGCAGTCTTGACAGTTAATTAAGGATGCCTTACTCCAGTAAGGAGCTGTGATTAACTGCAGACTGGGAAACAACTGGACAATGGATTTGCCAGATAGGCAAAACTGAAGCAATACCATTGGACTAGTGACACTGGATTGTTTGATGTGTGGCTGGTTGGACAGATTTTAAATGTATATTTCATCTTCTAAAGAAGCAAGTAACTATACTAGAGGTGTTGCAAAACCAGCATCTGTTTTATTTACCTTGTTTTTTCACCAGTATATCTACGTAAACCTAAATATTTAGATAGAAGCAACATTCAAAGATTTGTAGCTGAGACATTTTCCTCTTTCTGCTGCAGTTCTTGATGAATGTATGGAAAGATAACAATTCACCTTTTTTCCACTCCATTAAAATCACATTCTAAGCAGTCTTCTGAAATCAGTCAGCAACGTTATTTTGCAAGCTAATAGAAGCATTATTTCAAATGCTTGAGCAAATGTTACTGTGTATTCATGTATGCACGCTTTTACAAATTCAATAATCCATCTGTGAGTTAGTTCCCTTTCTTTTCCTTTCTCTACTGCTGACTTCACAGGCAGATTGAATTGGATTGGGAATATAGTATATCTTAATTGTTTCCCATCTTTCAAAATTCACAGTGTGAATTTGAATAACTTTTTAAGGTATATTAATTTATTTCTGATTCCCAACTATCTAATCAAATCTGCATCTTAAAAACATACTTGAGCAGCGTGGGATTTTAGGAGTTAATAGATAGGGATGTTTTAAACAGAAATAGCTTCTTTTCAACATTAAGGATTTGTTTGGTATTTCTCTTTCTATGGGAATCAAAAATAATTAGGTAATTTTTGTGAAAGCTGGATCCAGTGTTTTCCCTATAAGTTAGTGTTATTTGTCATGAGATGTTGTTTTTGTAAGTATAATAACAGGTATTTAACTTTCTGTTCCCACTTGTAAGCTTTCATATAAGAATGGATTTACCAATTTATAGATTAAAAATAATGTACATAGCATTCCCATGAGACATTTCATGCATTTAGGGACAGTAAATTGAATAAATAATCTATTAATAGTTTAATTTATGTTCTTCAGAACAAGCGTTACAGTACTTGCGGATAGATGTTCTAATGAGCAATTTTAACTTATCTATAAAATGTAGCTGTATTATACTCTTCTGTATTGTAAAGATACTTTTGTTATTTAAAGGTACCATTTATTTTCAGTTACTTAATTGACAAAGGAAACCAAAAGATTTTCTGCAGTAGATTGCAGTCATTAGATTTTTTTGGTACTGAATAAACTGAAGATGACAGAGTTAAGTGATTCTATTTAGGGAAAATAATTTTTCTCTGTTCTTGTTTTTCCCCAGATCCAGCCATTGTAAATGGAGTTTATTGGTCAGAATCTTTGAATAAGGTGTTCGTTGATAATTTTGATCGTGACCCTTCTCTCATCTGGCAGTATTTTGGAAGCGCAAAAGGATTTTTCAGACAATATCCAGGTAAGAAGAATATAAGTTCCTACTTAAGATACAATACAGAATGCTCTGGCTGCAAATTCCCACTGAGTAATGTCATAAATTGACTTTCACAGATACTTGCAGGTTTGATTTTACTTTAGTTTTCAGAGACAGCATTGTGATGAACATAGCAGGCTTGAAAAGGTTTTCACCTTACAGTAGCCTAAAAAGGAGTGAGGAAAAAATATTTCTATTTTATTAAATGACTTTCCCAGCATTTCCTACACTATAACACCATTGTCTGTTAGATCAAAGCATAAAACTCCATTAAGTGCTGCTTTGCCCAAATACTGCAGATACATTTTGAACAGGTACTACGAAAACATGGTAACTTGATCTTTTAATCGCTTTTTTTTAAACAGGAATTAAATGGGAACCCGATGAGAATGGAGTCATTGCATTTGACTGTCGAAATAGAAAATGGTAGGCAATAGATGACTTACCAGTGTTTAAAAAATTTGAAAGGAAGGAAAGTTTGGTATTTAAAAGAACAAGATGTTTTGTCTTTGTCTTAGGTACATCCAGGCAGCAACTTCTCCAAAAGATGTGGTAATTTTAGTAGATGTCAGCGGCAGTATGAAAGGGCTTCGCTTGACTATTGCAAAACAGACAGTGTCATCTATTTTGGATACCCTTGGAGATGATGATTTCTTCAATATCATTGCTGTGAGTGTTTTGGGATTTTTCTTCCTTTTTTCTTCCATTACTTGTTGCTATCAGTCATGTGTTCCATCACATAATGCAGGCAGGTGATGGATATAAGATGCCATCTGAACCAACTGGAGAGACACTGAGATTTTCCCATGCAAACTTCTTCAGGTGACCATGCTTTCAAACTGCTTTACCATGAGTTGCAATTTGAAACCCCTTAAACAGAGTTGTCTGGACTTTGAGAGTTCCAATGAAGAGTGTTCTGTTTGTAGTTTGCTTGAACTTTCTCCATTACGGTTTTTTTTAACTATGGGGTCCCCCCGCCCCCTTTTTTTCCCCCTCAAAACTTCTTTAGCACAGTGCAAATTGCAAAGTGGTTAATATGTAGAATTAATAGAGCCAGATACTAGCTTTTGGAGAAGCTTGTATGGCATGGTAAAATGCCAGCATAGCTCCTCATTACTCCTGCTTTCCTCATTGCGAATCTGAAATGTGTGGATGTGTAAGTTGTGCAGAGGCATTGCTGTGCTTTCTAAATTAGAACTTCAGTAGCTCCTGTTATTTGTGTACAGGAGTTAGTTTTCTAAAGGTTACAGATACATGTTTTAAACCTATGGTATGAGGATATTTTTTCAGTATTTGAGAGTAATGGGATTAATCATGTAGGTAAGGATGGCTTTAAAAAGTCCAAAACTGTCATCAATACTGTGATTTGGATGGGAAGGGGAAGAGGGAGAAGGAATTGGTGGGTTTGTAAATTGTCCTTTGCTGATATTCTTCTGCTAGTACTTTATAAATATGTAGTTTTGTCATATACATAAATTGTAAAAATGTCTTTAAGCTCTTGCCTGTCAAGGATATATGCTTGAAGTATGTGTGCATTTCCTGTATTTTTAGCAGATTGCGAGCAGTTAGTTCAGCATATCTTTCCTATTAATCTCCTTGCATGATAATTGCATAATTAGCAGAAACTCATGTAGTAGAAAGACATAATTACATATTGTATCAAAAAAAGGTTTGCTGTCCTTCAAAAAATTATGATTAACTGTAATCTAAATAACTTTTGTAAGCTGAAGGAATGTTTCAACTAAGTAATTATTAAGATACGTGACCAGCCATTTTTCGGTGTATAATCTCTGTGTTTATCCGTATTTGTGACAGTTACTGTGAATTATATAGGGCTAAAAAAGAAGTGTTTTTGTAAGTGAAATTTTTTACTTCGGGAAAATCAAAAGGCTCATTTATAACAACAACAAAGTATGTAGCTAGAATCCAAAGTAGTGACTTTGCCTAAGTAATACTGCAGAAATACTGTGTAAATGCTTCAAAAAAGCAAGTATGAAATAACTAAGTGTAATTTTTTTTCAATTTAAAATTTAATTGTAAAGGAATTGTTGTGCCTAAACCAACATGGAGTCACAGAATTTTGTCATTTATTTCTAATTAAACCAAGCCTTCTGATCATCAGTTTGGGTATTGAGAAAAAGGAAAGACAGACCCAATGGAGCCTTTCCTTCACCTTGCTGAGGTGCAGGTTCTGTCCCGCAGCTCACCTGGCCTCAGCACCCCTTATCTGTGCTGCTGCTTTCAGTCCCTCCCATCTCCTGGCTGAGGCACCAGGCAGTGCAGGAGGTGGGCTGGGGTCCCATCTAGGTTTGTCTGCAGCTCTGTGCTTATTTCTGATTACTTATGGTTTTGCTCTACCAATCTTTTCTTTGTACTTCAGTGTGGGTCAGCCATGGGCTGCAGACCCTTAGGGTTGTCTTCTCAGTCTGGGTTGCTCATATCTGTGGTCCCTCAGAGCCTGCCCTGAGGGCCTTGGGGCACCTGCAGACCTGGGTGCCCAAAGGCCACCCCTTTCAGAATGACACTTTCCCAGATGTCTTTCCAAAAGTTTGCAGCCCCTGATGGCTGCCTCTGTACACATGCCTGTGCGAAGATGTTGTGCTGAGGTGGAATAAGAGCTGTATGTGGGGAGTCTGGACAAGCATTAAATTTATTAGAAGAAGCAAAAGATTTGAGCCCGAGTGTCAGGTGGCTTTATTATGTACAGTGGTTAATGGAACAAATATTTGCAACAGAAGACATCTGTGAAGATCTGGGTCAAGAATTAGGTGTCAGATATGTTCAGGAGTTTGTTCTCTCATTCTTGTAAAAGCGGGGGACCCTAAAGCATGCCTGTGTTTTGAGGCAAAAGGAAATACAAGGAAAATAGTGATGACAGAGATGAGAGAGGACTTAGATGAGCAATAGCCAGAATGAAGCAAGTGGAAAGGTTACACCAGCAGATGAGGGACTTAGTGCTTTTCCTTCTTACTGTAAGAAACACATTAAAGTTTGTCAGAAGAGAATGTAATGTTAGAGAGGCTGTGCTAGTGTAAGACAGGGCTCTGTTGACTCCATGGGTCAAGGGTAGAAAGGAATTGAGTATTGCGAAAATCAGTATCTCTGTCAGTGAAAGAAGACAAAACAGAACCTGGCAGATGAAAGTGAAGTCTGAAAAGCATTTGAGCAAAATTTTTGGTCATAAACCAAAAACCAATCTCTTATTCCCCTTTGCAATATTTTCACTACACACAAAGTTTTAAAAGCTTTTCAATTTGCTTTTCAGGTCACTGTTGTACATTTCAGTATTCCATACACAAAAAGACATTTAGGATTCTCATTAACTGCAGTGGGAGTTTTGGTCACTACATGCTACTGCCTTTAAAAACTCAATTAACACTTATAAATATGCAGTAGGGTAGCAGAAAAAAAACCCAGCCAAGAACAAAATCCAAAACCCACTAGCAGTACATTATCTGGGTTGTTTCATATCCATCTGATTTTTCACAAAATATACTTTTAACTTTATATGTAGATATAGCAGAAAGCTGAATTCAGTACAAATCCTTCCAGAGAATAAACATAAAAGGATAATGTTAAAAATCATTTTAGCTTTCATGGGTAGGTTGTTGCAAAATCTATCTGAAATTGATGGACTAGATGATTGAATTGCAAAAAATTGTTGAAATATAAGAGCAGTTTTGTGCCCCCTATATTAAAATTTAAGGTCAGTTCACTGGTGCATGAAGAGAGATGCCTGCAACAACAATAGAAAAGGCCTATTTTTCTGATTCACTTTGAAGTATAATTCCAAGTCATGCATTAAATTAACAATATTATCATAAAACAAGTACTAATTTTGCCGAATGCTGAAATTTTTAAATGCTTTTATAAAATGTAAACTCCACATTAAGTGAACAAAATATTAACTGAGCCAAGAATGCTAAATTAATTCTAATGCTTTAGTCACACCATGTTAGCAAAATTGATTAGAATAAAAGTATCTGTTAATTCAAAGCATAGTAGTATATTTCCCTGGTTTTAACTTGCAGAATTTTCCATTATAAATGGTTTCTGTTTAGTCTCTTCTTTGGAGTTCTTATAGTCATACAGAAAAGATTATGGATAAAACTAACTTTTCAGCCTGCCTGAATAATCAGTTTCTGTACAGCTGATGTGTGAGCAGGCTGAGAGAGAGAAAAGCAGCCAGTTGCTAACCTCCATAGGGTTGCTCTGAGCAGTGGGCTGGGCTTATGTGCCCCTTGTGCGCGGTAATGTTAGTAACAGAATGTGGAAATACCTATTCCTTTGGTTCCTTTTCAGGATTGTCTTCATTCTTAGATCTTGGGTTGGGCTGTACTGGGTGTCTGAGTATGGCCAGTATGTTCTGAAATATTTTTTTTTGTGTATTGTTGCACAACAAAACACAAATTAAAATTGTTTCTGTAGGCTGCGCTCCAGCCAGCTTAAATACAGCAAAGGACAGATAGGAAAAGTGTTACAGTAAACGTAAACTACTTGTGTAGGCATGCTAGAACCATATATATCTCACATTTTCAGAATTTGAACAGGCTATGATTATACAATGTATGTCAGCAGCATTCTAGCTATATTGTTCCTCTTAGTTCAGATTTTAGCCCACTTGTTATTTCTTTGCACAAAATAAAACTAGTGATAAAGAATGTGAACTAATAAAACAGATAAATGTAACTAAGCAAACAGAATAATAAAAATCAATGTCATTAAATCTTTAAATTATGAGACATGAAAGTAGACTGAGGTTTTAGAAGAGGAGCTCAGAAAGCAAGGCAATTGGATTTGACTTCTCTTCATCCTTCCTCGAAAAAAACAAAGGCTGGGTGTTCACAGCTATTGCACTGGTATTAGCTCTCCGCTATTGCATCACAGCTATCACAGTTACAACATGCAAAAATGTTACATGCTAGAGGGCTATGGAAATATAAGAAAACAGTGTAACAATGCAGGCTTTTACAGAGGTAAATTAATAAGACATCTATATTGGGTATGGCTGTCAGTCAGCAGTTAGTAATCACCCTTTTGACTCAAGATCAGGAGGCTATTTCACTAAATTGATAATTTTAAATGTCATAAGAAAGCTGCAGAACTCATTTCAAATTGCTGATAAGTTGGTAGTGAGGCGTGGCAATTTTTTCCCCTTTTCCACTGTAAAGTTTTGGCACAGTTAAAAGAAAGGCATCATCAATAACACTACAAAACACCACATGACATAATAAATAACACCACATGTCCGTAGACAATGACATACAACACATGCTATGAAGTAAAGTTGGGTATTTTAATAGAAACTACAGTTGTGTAGATGCAAATTTAAGCAGCAAATGCTGCTTGAATGCTTTCACATGTGGCATCAAAACTCTACAGTTTCATGGACTTAGGGAGGCACAGGTTTTCTATGTTGGAAATTTCTTTTGGAACTGAAATAATTTTGTCCAGTTAATTTTTCAGTCTCTTAATATTTGAGGTTTTTTAAAAAGGAAAAAGAATTGCATGCAATTATGGAATAATATAAAAATGCACCTTGCAAGAAGTCAAATCATCAGAAGCTGCTATACCTTTTTATATAATGTTTTTTCTTACTATGCTTTTGTTTGTACAGAAGAAAAAGAACTGCTAACAAACAGAACACTTCCAGGTTATGCTTGTTATCTATAGAACATCAAATAGTCATTTACACTCCTTGGCCTAATTCAGTTTCTTCTGCCATAGATCACAAGTTACTTAAAACACTTTCAATAGTAGTAATCTCAAGGTGAATTAGATTCCTCAAATTGTGTCACAAATTGGCAGGGTTTCAGAAGGATGGATATTGACATTTACTTATGTTCATATGTTCACAGTGACAATGAAAGTACTTTTTTCCACTTGCCAACTATGTCATTGTGGTGTTTGTGTTGATCCGTTTTTTTGTTGATCCTTTTTTTTCCCTTAAAGTAAATTAATTCTGTAAAATGGGACTGCTAGGGGACTTAAAGCATGTCTTTGAAGGTGTGGTGTCCTTTATATACTACACAATGGAATACAACCAAAGGCATAGGGGAAATCTATTGTGAATCTGTCTGGGTTATGGTGCAGCTAGCAAACATGCAAGCTACATGTCTGTGGGAATAGCCTGATGATAAGAGTTAATCAAAATAGTTGTTGCAATAAATCCTATAGAAATCAAATTGAATGAAATTATACTACTTAGATGCCAGGTCTGATGGAGCTGGAAGTTGTTTCATGTATTTTCTGGTGGTGATAGCATGGGAAAATTAAAAAAAAAAAAGTAGTGGCACTACAGCATTAGGAACTTCTGAATTTATTTGCATGCAGATGCTTGAAACTGTGACCATGAGTGAGAGACAGGTAGACTGTAGTATTTTATTGCATGCTGGCCAATTACAGATACTGTGCTTGATCATATAAAAAAAAAGTTATGTAGTTTCCAATGACAGCTGCAGAAATCAAGCTAAGAACAGGTTTGAGCAGAAAGTATATTGATTAAAGAACATGATGGGAAAAAGCTTGGGAGTTTGGGCTGGTGTAATTGTCTTAGATTTTAAGTTACTCAGATTTTAAGTTACTCATTTTTTTCCAAAATAACTTAATATGATCTTGACTTTGCCCTATAATAAGAGATTTGGCATTATTATTTTGCAGGGACTGTTAGGAAATAGATTGGAAAGCAGTCTGAAGAGAAACTACAGGAGAAAGTACATTGTTATCAGATCTATAGAATATTATGACACTGAGATGCACACAGCGTGCTCCCAGTGACTCTCAACTGTTGTAGAAACCTTTGCCTTGTTTCTCGTATGACCTTTGGAGCAACAGATGTTTCTGTACATATCAGAATAACTTTTGTAGGAATGAAATAATTAGGGAAGTTGCACACATGTTGCAGAAATTGTGTAAATATCTTTCAACTGTTTTTTGTTTCTATACAACCAATCAATTACTATGGTGATGCTGATGTAAATAGTCTGTATAATCAGCAATAGTAAGCTGAGTTTATATTTCTTTATAGCTGAGGACTGAGTCTAGAACAATGCCCCAAGAATGAACTTGATGCAGTTCAGTTTAAACGCTCTTCCCTATGCAACAGTAATTACATAATTAGGAGCGTGGTGAGTAGTGCACTGTTCAAATGAATGATGATGGCAGGTGTCCAAAGTGGAACAGGTTGCAGGGCTCTGTGGTTAGACATATGTGTAGAGAAAGGCCTGGTGTGAAATTGGGAGAGCAGAACAAATTCAGAGCTAGAAGCAGAGAGAGACAGAACTTGCAGTGACAGAGAAACCTTCTCTAAGCAGCATTCAGTCATGAGTTGTTGTAAAGCTTTTTCTTATTCCCACTGAGGTGCAGGAAGGAGGGAGTAAATGCATATCTTAATCTAATGAAATGTTTTTCCTGAATATTTTTGACTTGACATGTTGTCTTTTGTCGTTTATTACACATATTCTGATTCACTTAATGCCTATGGAAGGGTGAAACTGCTATAAACCTAAATGCAAAGGCCTTGTAATTTAATCTGTGATAATTTCTGGGCTAGATTAAATAAAGGACAGGAGGAATTAAGTTAAAACTCTATCTATACAACTAATGTACACCTTCTGAAAGTACTTCTCTATTTAACCAGTGTTGAAAGTTTTAAAAGATTTAAGAAATCAAGTCCTATTTTCAACAAAGTGACTTAAGCATCCATGAGGTTGCAATATCTACTCGCTGCAGATGAGAATCAGCTGCTTTTAATGTTTAAGATGCTTAGATGCTTCTGAAAAAAAAAGGTACTGGGCTATCTAACTTGGACCTTGAAAGATATGTAGATAATTCCTTAAAGATCTGTCACAACTTCATGACTATGAAGCTTCATGACAATAAGCTACTCTGCTTGACTGAAAATTCCGACTGTAGTCACACATGTCCAGGATTGATTCAAGTTTAAAGACTTTTTGGTGTAGTTCCACTATTAACCTTCCAAAATGTTAGCCAGTGCCTCAAGTATTTATGAGGACCTTCTATTTTTTTTTTTTTTTTACATGCAACAATGAATTGGGAGTTGTGACTGTGATGCATCAAACATGACCTCTTAATACTATCCAGGTTTTGACTTGAAGGATATTTATGCCAGCTAGGACATATAGTACCCGTGAACACCACCTGAGTGTTGGTATCTGTTGAAGTAAATGCTCTTTTTTATAAAGCTCTAAAACAGTTAGAATCATGAAAAGGAAAAAAACCCCAACCCCAGCCAGTTATTTAAAATGAGCTGAATCCTTTTGTTCTTGCTTTATGTGCTTGTTTCACTGTAGTTCTAAATCATTAAATTGTATCTTTCAAAGTTTTTAATTAAATTTTTCATCATACTTTTTATTTCTCTCTATAGTATAATGAAGAACTTCACTATGTAGAGCCGTGTCTGAATGGAACATTAGTACAAGCAGACAGAGCCAACAAAGAGGTAAGGAATGAAAGTAACAAAGCAGCAGAGAGATAGGATGCAGTGTGTAACAATGTGCTGTAATGATCTTTTCCTATTACAATGCATGACATTATTATAATTTATTAATTATTCCCCATGTGCATTTCAAAGGAGTCTTATGTGACTCAATAGGAAGGAAAAGAACTAACCTTATACTCAATTTGATTGGAAAAACTTAATGGAAAAATATAGAAATCGCTGAAAATATGCTGTTAATACAGTTTAGTAATTATTTTTAGTAAAATACGTCAATTGCTTTAAATTGAAATATCATTCTGTTATAAAAAATAATGAGGAAAAGATTACTTCTTAAGTCAAACTAAAACAAAGTTATAGTAAAATCTCAAAACAAATGAAAACAAATACAATACTATGTGAATGAATTATTATTGCAACAGGTGTGTCAAAATAATAACGCATCCCTTCAAGAAAGTTCTGTGAAAGCTTTCAAATTAATTACATCCTGCTGGCCGGATGTAATCTGGCAGGATGTAATCCCACCAGTTACTTCTGTGAAAGTTTTATTTGGAGTGAGACTGCAGTATGAATCTGCAGCTTAAAGTTTAGATTATTGCCTGCCGCTGACATGCAGTTGCTCAGTGCAAGCATTAGTCCATCACACTTTATAGAAGAGTAAGGTAAAATTATTTATGCAATGTAAAATTATGAAATAAGATAGCTGAAACATCCTGTGTTTCTTGTAGAGGGAGAGAACTGTTAAAATAAACCACTTGTGTTGTTATGGAACTTCTTCCCTGATAGAGCTTCCTCTCGATGGTTTATTTGCCTATGCTGAGCCTTGTTTTTGGCTGGAGAGGGCAGTAGTCTGCATCTTTACAGCTCTTTTTTTACTAAAGGCAAATCAGAAGAGTTTCATCTTAGCCTTGAATTGTGCTTGACATTCGGTGTGGTAGGTTTTTTTTTGCTGAAGTCACTGAGATTTTCCAGGCAGCAGAAAACGTATCTCTGAAAACACACTTCAAAATGTGTCAGTCAGGTCTCTTCGTGTATACCAAGACAAAGTTTGATCTTGTTATGCTGAACATTATTCTATTGTACTATTTATGTGATTTCTTTGCATTTTACCTATGTATACACCCACATTCTACAGGAATTACTCTTCATGGACTCCTTCCTTAATGCACTTGTTTTTCCACTGTTGATGCTTAGATTATCTAAATATCTATGTGGAATGACTTGAATTGTTTCTAACAACTTAGTGTTGAAGACCTTTATTTGTGAACTGTGATGCAGTTTTCTAAACAAGTGTTTTATTGTGGGTGAATCTAATGAGCCATATGAAACTGTGCAAGTTCTAGACTTAAAACTAAAGATTCCAATATATCACCCAGATGTACTGTCTGGAATTAATCCTATTGTTAACCTTTCCATCATTCTGCAACTGATAAAAATGCAGATTACCGTACACCCATCTGTTACTTAATGTCAGATTCATTTTAATTTAATTAATCAAAATGTTTTTATGCCATCCAGATGATGATCAGATTTTTATGAACACTGTTCAGTTATTCAAAAGAGCTTAGTACAATTTCATGTTTTGTTCTTCAGAGTAAGCTTCAGTATAATTTCTAGTTGATGATGATTATTAGTATTATTTCTGGAATTATTTTGTGCTTTGTTTCACCTATACAGCTAAGCTTTCATATACTAACTTAATATGATCTTTTTTCCAGATATTCACATTAATGTAAACTAGTCCTTGTTCTTTTCTTGAAAGGCCAGAACTACAAAATAAACTAGTGATATGTAGTATGTAATCATTCTGTGTATTTTTATATAATGACTTTGACAATCTTTAATTGTTTTAACGTTAGTGAATTTAAATATTCTTATTATTTTTCTAGTTTATATAATGAAATCAACAATGTATTTGTCTGAACACTGGAAGGCACGTAAGTGCCACTGTCCTGAGTATAGTTCAGAGTATAAAGATTGTTAGGGAGATGAACAAAGAATTCAGTTATCATGCTCCTGCGTTCATAGTTACAAAAAGCTTTCTGAATTGCCTGATATTGTTGTTAAGATCTGATACTGTATGATATGGATACTCTGACAGAGCAAAATACCTGGAGGCCTCATCAATAACTCACTGAATTTTCTGGAAATGTTTCTCTTGGATTCACAGTCTGTTGGTCCAGTCCATAGAAAAAAGATGCCTTAAAGCATTACTGTGCACATTCCAAAACTGGTCAAGAGCTATCAGAGTATTTAGCTGTGTTTTGAAACTCATCCTAAGAATTTGATCGTTTGGGCTGCTACTTCCATTTCTGAGAGTCTGATAGATACACCAGGCTTCTCCTGTAGTTTTTTCTGTGTAATTAACAAGTGTCCATTTTAATATGGGGTTGAAAGTAGATTAAATTATACTTTATGAACCAGTCTTACACTGTAAACACTCCTTTGCATGTTCACTGGTAGTGATAGCTTTCTTTTTTTATTAAAAGATAAAGCAGAAACAAAACTATCACAACAAATGCTGTAATATGTATTTTTTTCAAACAGCCATTGTCAACACAACTATAACAAATTTCTCTCTTGGCAAACTAGAGCAGATAATTAACAGTCAATGTTTTAAAATATGTGCTATTGTTTCAATTCACACATTTATACATATGCTTGATTTTTTTTGCAAGTCAAATGTGGTCTGAATATCTAAGTATATATTCCTTCCAGAAATTTTTATTCTTTATCCTTTAATGTCAAACATTCCCCTCAATTGAATGGGAGCAAGGATGACCATATCCATTACTACCACTGTAAGTGATATTAGCACCAAAATAAATACAAGCATTTTAAAATACGCTAAAATATCTTTTCTTTAGCAAGGAAATGCCTATTTCCATATGCTAACTCTAAGCAGAAATAAGTAGAAATTGCTATTTCATATTGCTATTGCTTTCCCTTATGTGGAAAGATATGTACCTTGATGCTGGTTTTTAGCAGTTCACTCTACCACTCTTATATTGCTGTATGTGTGTCTGACCTTGCTAAGGACAAGTCTTTCTTGATGCAACATTTGTTCCTGGATGCATGCATGAAACCAGCTTTACCGAGCTATTAATTTATGCTGAGTAAATTTTATTTGCTACCATTTTTCCAGTATATTTTTCTTTTTTTTTGTTTTTAAATCATGCCAATATAAAAATTTCCCATTAAATGACCCTTAAAAATACCCCAAAACACAGATGCACACCTCAGATCTTGTTAACTGCATCTTGCTAGGTTCATTTGACATTGCATGTAGCAAACAAACACAGTCCTTAGAAGCAGAGAGATAGATCTTTGACTCCAGAAAAAAATTGCTTTCACAGGATCTTGAAAGTATTTGTTGAAGAACCTTTGCTGCCTTTACAATAAGGTTCAGATGTTTTCAAACGGAATCTTTCTTCTCTGAGGGCGTCACTGAAACATGCTGGATGTCTTTGAGTTGAGATTTCTTTAATCTCTAAAGTTTAAAAAAACAAAGAAATAAAAAAATGTGGAAGACTAGGTTATCCTTTGCACTTGCACTTCATTTGTAGTGAACCAAAGGGCAAACCAGCTTCTCAGCAGAGTAAATAGGGTTAAATTACATTAACTTGGGGCAGATGGGTAGGGGTTAGACTTGGGGAGAGATCCTCTTTTTTGGGGAGAGCAGAGTGTGGTGTTTGCTTCTGCTGAGAGGATTCCCTTCTGCCATGCTTGTCCAGACCTCTTGCACAGCTGCAGCAGCAGCCAGCCTGGCTTTCTGAGATGTAGGCATAAGTAAAATCGTTTGGTTTGCCACCCACAGAAGTCTGCTGCCTCAGGCGGTTGGGCTGCAGCCAGAGCCTATCCTGTTCCCATGCACAGCCTGTCTAGGTAAGACGAAACCTGGGAGCATCTTCAGGGAATGGAGTGTAAGGAATTTTTTTGGTAGGATACAGGAAACTGCTTCAGCCTTAGGGCTTATAGCAGCCTGGGAAATGAATGCTGCTTAATGGTGTTTTGGTGCTGAATATTCGGTGGTATTACAGTTAGCAAATGAACATGCTCTTTCACATTCAGGGATGGGTTACAGAAATTCTTCTTCGTAATGCAGGGGGAATGTAACATGCTTCCAAAGAACCAGACTTTCCGAAAATCCAATTAGTCTTGGGAAGAAAAAAGAGAAAGCTATCTGGTGTCTGGTTTACACGTTTTCTCAGTGAAACACTGGGACTCTTGCTCTCTCCACAACATCTTTTTTTGGGAGGGACACAGTATTGTAAACAGTGTTAGTTCCACACACTGGCTCTAGACCACTTACTATTATTTTCTGGATCACAGTGTGGGAACTACTTAAAACAAAAAAAATCCACACTCATTAAAGTAAGAAAAAACATTTGAAGTATTGTAACCCTCCTATATCCACTATCTGGTGACACTCTACCTTGAATAATGTGGCTGAAATTTCCATTCCAGTTCTCAAGAAAGATATTATAAAGCCTGTATTTACCACCACCACCATTTTCCTCTCCATCTTTCAGGTAGCACTGTAGGCCTGACAGGAGAGCAAATCTGTATGAAGTGCATGCAGGGCAAAGGAGCTGCATTTTTCTCTGAAGGGCAACTCAGTTATTGATAAAGCTGCATTTGTTTCATCTGCAAGGTGCAATCTGTATTCTGGTTGCGTCTTGAATTAAATTATTACTTCCCTACCACTGCAGTTAATATTTTAGGTGTCTCTTCTCTCAGCCGTTTTACTAAGGAGTGACAAGTTAATTATCTTAATTTATATGATACAGGAGCCCAAGTTAGCTGGAGATTCTTGATCCTGCATTGTTTTGTTGGGAGCAGTTAGAAAAAGAATTAAAATAGCATGAGTACTCCTGGCTTTGCAACTTCTGACATAGCCAAATGAATGTTTTGAAGATGGGTACAGATTTCATAGTGACTGACATAGTGAAGGCAGGTGTTTGGTGTTTTCTGGTTGGTTCGTTTGTTGTTTGGAACAAGCCTCATAGTACCTGTTGGGGTTAATTGATCAAGATCACTCCTTGGTTAAAGGACTAATAAATACCTGTCTGGTGCATTACAGTATATTTTTAAAGCATATAAAACAAATTTAAGATAATCAAGCATTTAAATATTTAACATAATAATGAATTGTTGTTATGGGGAAGGAATGAAGGTTGGAGAAAACAGATGTTCAGCCCTGAATCTCCAGCATGATGATCATTGCATGCATTTCTTTAAGAAAAAGTGAGGATACATTGAAAGAAGAGATGGTTCGAAGCATCTCAACCTGTTCCTTACTAGCTTCAAGGACAGCAAAGCAATGCAGTCTTGTACTGTAAATCTTCATTTCACTTTTTTGTTTTACTGCTAGCAACAACCTACAAGGAAGAGATGTTTAGAAATTTCCACAGGTTTTGGTCAATTTTGGGGTTTCTTTTCCTGTTAAATATTTGGTTCTGTAACAGTTTGTTATGCATAACTTTCAGAGCAGTGAGGATTTAATTGCACCTTGAATTTTTGTCAGGCAACTTTACAAAGCATACTTCTTTTGAGAAACCTTATTGAATTAAGACTGATTTAGGTATTTATAAAAGACAAACTTAGAACTTCAAACATGATGGAGTGATGTGTGAGTGGTGTTAATATGTGCCACCACTTTTTTACTAAGATACAAACTAAGCATCCCAGTATTAGATTTCTTCCAACATATAGCATTTCTGCTTTCATTTTTGCAATATGAGAATACAGTAATTTGTTTTAAGAATATAATTTCAGGTGATATGTCAGTCATCAAGCTGCATCCACTTATATCTAAAATGTTTCATAGACTAACATTTGTCATAGAATTTTTGTGTTGGCACATACCTGCATTGAAGGTTCAGTTTAGATATCTGGAGACGCATTCTCAGAATGTTGTAAGCTATCCCTAATTTGCAAAACTTGCTAGATTAAATCTATAATTACATTGGGTAGCATAAATGAGGCTGAAATTAATCTGTGATCCTAAATGTGGTTTAGTAATATAAAATATGTAACAGATATTTGATTTTTACCAGACTAATTTATAATTTGGCATTAGCATTAAACAGCTGCTACCTTGAAGTGTATCAATTTGCTATACACAAATTTAAAAAAGAGTGGGAAATAGTTCAGACACTATTCTGTCACCGTCTGCACTTTCTCCACAAATTACAAACATGTGGAACTGCCTATTTTAATACTAGTTTTCTTGGGCCAAGAGGTTTTCATCTTTGAGAAACTCCATGTTACAATTTACCTACCCCTAAGGAATCGGATGACAATCTGATTTAATGTAACTCCAGATTTAAAGTAACAATATTACAATATACATTCCTCTTTATATGTTGTTTTAATGCACTATATATGGGTTGAGGACATTTCTCTGTAAACGTTTCCAGATGAAATATATCATCTTCTAGATGCACAGATAGGCACAGTAACTCCAAACTAAATCAAGAACTTAGCTCTGTGTAAATTAGAAAGACAAAAATAGACAGATGTCGTGTATAAATTCCAATAAGCTTTTATTTTTGTATGCAATTACCAGAAATTAAATAACCAGAAGACTGATTCAGCAATGAGGCTGAGTGAAATTGCCAGTAAGAGGTTGGTAAATACAAATTTTGCATATTGAATTATATTTAAGCAAATGACTTAGGTGTATATTTATCTATTCATCTCTGTCACACTCCAAAAAAGATGGTTAACTTCATTGCTTAGCTGTTGAAAATAAACTCTCACAGAAATCTATTTTTTAAAAACTGGCTAGCCATTATAGACCTACAAAACTTTCAGCTAGCCCCAGATCAATGAAATTTGGCCTGAAGCTTGCTATTGCAACCCCGGGCAACTAATTTTCTTAACAATTTGGTTTTAATCCAACAGAACCTTGAGCTCTTCAGCATTTTTTCAGGATTGTTTTTCTGAAGAAAATCCAGTCTAGCAGCACCAAGTAGTTGGGTAATCACCACCAGCAAGCTAATCTGTAGTTGCCCTGGCAATGGATTTTAGATGGGATATTTAAATGCATTTTACAGATTTGGATGCACATTTATCAACTGTTCGTTCATGTGGGTAAACTTCCCTGTGACACATCAGTAAACATCACTCTCCTACCTCATACATATATTTACAAAATTGATAAATCTTTGCCAAGTATATCTCAGGAACGTTTGAGTAACAGCATGCATGGATGAGTATGGGAAGTAGTACCAGAAGTAGCAAAGGTTTGCACTAAAACTGACAGAGGAATCTGGAGAAATGCTGAATCCATTAACGATGCTTTTCTGTGGGAAGCTCACCCCTGTCAGACAACTAATATCAAACATCATAGCTTTCCAGTGTAAGTGTATAAACTCTGCTGCATATAGCATTTGTGAACTATTACTTCCATCTTTGGAATCAGTGGAAAATGCTTCATTCATGTATGCTTAGACTTGAATCTGCAGTCCCATAACCTCAACTAATTTGGGTATTCCTGCCCATCTTATTCTTATCTTATTCAAGTAATCACAAATAAGTTATAATAAAATATATCTGTGCAGGGTGCTGGGACTACTATTGCCTTAACAAAAAGGAAATCAAAACTTTGGTTGCAATAAAGATGCCGAAAACTGTACACATGGGAAGTTGGGCACAACTAATTCCAAAACAGGAAGGAAAAAACTGTGAGCTTAAAAAAAAGAACAACCAAAAAGGCTGGATATGCTAGGTAAATAGGATTATAAGAGATAAGGCATTGATTTGGTTAGTGGTAGAGAAATACAGTATAAAAGCAAACAGATTTTCAGGTCTTCCTGAAAAAGCACCTGCCATAAGCCCATAGCGAGCTGAACTTACTGGGTGATATGGCTATTTGTGAGTCTTTAGGTGGTGTCTTCATGGTAACATGCATTAAAACAGCATGTGAAGTCGTCTAGGCTATGTGCCAATTAATATTTGAACCAAGCATGCTACTATTGTGACTAGCTTTGTCATGATGCTAGGAAAAATCCATCAGTGAAATTCTCCAAATGTTTGCTATGGTAAAAAGAAGCTATACTAAACCACAAATGCCAGCCATTAAGGAATACTTCAGCTGACTTGTCTGCAACTTTGTATGTCTGAGATGTTCCTTCTTATTTAAGTTGTGAAATAGTCCAAGTCAAGCTGGGACACCTGATCTTTAAGCAGAAATAGGCGTGTGGATATTCTTTTTCCTCTTTGGATAAACAGTGTCAGTATACCCTGCAGTTCTTCAAACTCACCCACCTAGGACAAGAACCCATTTCCTGATTCTTTGACCATCAAAGGTATTTGTTTCTGACTTGGAGGGTCCTAACAAACTTTACACAGTTGAAAAAAAAAAAAAAAGGACAGAACCTTTTATATTTGCAAACATGGATTTTTATCAGATGTTAGACTCACCGGGACTTTCTGGTTTTGGCAGTGGATGATGTTTATAAACAGACAAAATCAACAGCATGCAAGTGTACAAGACCAAGTGTCAGCGTCACTGATGTTCTGGATTGAACCCAGAACAAAGACCTTGTCCTCACTGATATGCACAGGTGGATTTGTATCCTCACTCTCTTCAACTCATGTTTTTCAGCCACTTCTAAACGGATCATAGATACCTCCACAGCTGAACAAATCTATGCTTCCTCACTGTAATAAGACACAACTTCTCCTGTTGAGCTCTGGCCCTATAATTTTATAATCAGACATCAGAGTCTGATTGTCATAATTGTGTGCCTAATTTGCATTCAGAATTATCAGGATTATGCATGTTAATTAGGTATTTGAGACCACAATTAGATATTGCACATTCTGGTAATTGCATATGGAAATTAGGCATACAGTTGCATATGAATGTTTGTGCAGAGTTGGACAGATATCCAACTCAAACTCTAGGAAATTCAGATATTAGCCTAGAATTCAGATATTAGTCCTAATATCATGGACCAGTAGAGAGAAGCTGAGCTGAACCAGTGTTATTTCTTGTGCAGTTTATTATTAAAAAGAGCTATTTAAGATGTAAAGATTAGAAGATGCTTTTTGACTTGTTAAAAGAGGGCACTCCTGCTTTCTGGGAGCTGTTTGAATTCTGAAAATGATTGAGAGTGGAATTCAGGTCCTTGTTACCTCATTCCAAAGTCAGTTACTCTTTTTCTTTATATTGGTGTTAATGGGTTTCCCTGACGGTTTTTTTTTGCTACCGGTAGGGTTGAGGTTGAAATATACTTTTCTGTTTTGCAGTTGTCTTTGTAAGGGATGGAACTGTTGAGTGGCAATTGGAGACACGTGTGGGCAAGTTGTGGAGAAATTTTGAGAGGCAAAGTAGTTTGAAACTTTAGCTTTCTCATGCACAAACAATACAATGCTTCTAACTATGCCTTTTCCAATAACAAAGGGGACATTACCGCATGACTGGCAGGGCACTGCTGTACTCACCTGGCTTGTTAAATAGTAAAAAGTGTTTGGAGGTTTCGACTTTTTTTAATATTAATTTTCCTTAAAACAACAGTGTGGCAAATAATTGTTGTGTCAATAGTACGACCGTTGAAGTCAGAATAAGGTGCCACTCTTTAAGAGGGTGAAACCCCAGTCCATATGGAAGTACAACCGTACATTTTGAGTGTTTAATAATAATCAGACTCAACTAGATGTAGAGTGAACAGTCTGAGGAAGCTATTTCTTGTGCTGCCTGTAAAATGAAATACAATTTTCTTTCACGTGGGTCCAATTAATGCCACACATCCAGGACATCATACCAGATGGGGAAACTAAGAAATATGAATTCGATTGTTGTTTTGTGATTTTTTTAAAAATTTTTAATTTTTTTTTCCCCACTGCACATACAAAGTCCTGACATTCTCAAAAAAACCCCAAGACAAGATAGAGAATTGGGGTTGGATTAAAAAAAATGTCAGGAAAAAACCCCCAAATGCACGCCTTCAAGGCAAACAAAGACCAAGCCACACATGCATTTTAATTACTTAATCCTTTTGCAGAATCATCTTGTAGCATCTCTTCACACTGAAGCCTAGAGGCAAAAAACGCTGATTCCTTCATAGTGATTGAAAAATTAATCTTTTTTCCTACTTTGTATCAAAAACCATAACTATTGCACTTCGGCACACATCATCAGCGTATTTTTCAGAATATATATATGGCAAGAGAAAATACTACTTCTCCTGATGGATCATGTGAACTGAATTATACACCAGAGGTAGACAGTTTAGTAGTAAATTTTGGTAATCTGTTTGTGCTGTATGTTCATACTTGATAGTGTGGTTGCTATCAATTGTGATAAACATTCTACAGTATTTGTCTCCGAAATGGTCAGAGACTTTATGAAACTACTGTGGGCTTTAATAACAAAATAATTCTGGTTTAATTATGAAGCAGTAATATATATTCCAAAGGTAAATATGATTTGCAATAAATTGGTTAACATACCTGATTTATAAAAAAGGTAATATTAGAAACTTATTTCCAATACAAAAATTTGTCTTTATCAATTTTTAGAGAACTCTTCTGTTTGGGGATGAATCCTTGTGTTGCTGGGTAACTGTAAACAAATCTAAGTGTATCTGGGAGGGACAGGCTGTGAGAACAGGGCAGGTTCCACCGACTGAACGTGTCTGGTCAACAAATAACCTTGACGTTATGAAACGGTTTTTGACATTAATGAAACAATAGTAAACTGCTTGTTTTTGGCATTCTGCATTTTTTTAATTGTTAACAACGCTTTATGTTTAAAAATATTAACTATATGTAAAACTGTTTTCGCTAAGATGTTCCCTGAAGAGTTGTATAAATGTGATTATATTTTAGTTTTTGAAGATTCCAGTGAACAATATTAAACTCATATGAATTTTATGTATTTCATGAAAACTGAATCATAGAATCATAGACTCATAGAATCACTTGGGTTGGAAGAGACCTTCAATATCATAGTCCAACCACAGCCTAACCCTAGTCCACCTCTAAACCATGTCCCCAAGCATAACATCTACATGCCTTTTAAATACCTCCGGGGTGGTGACTTTGCCACTTCCCTGGGCAGCTTGTTCCAGTACTTGACTATCCTTTCAGTAAAGAAATTCTTCCTGATATCTAACCTAAATCTTCCCTGGGGCAATCTGAAAGCATTTCCTCAACCATGTCCTATCACTTGTTACCTGAGAGGAGACCAGGGCCCAGCTCTCAACAGCCTCCTTGAAGGTAGCTGTACAGAACAATAAAACTCCCCCCAGCCTCCTTTTCTTAACACTAAAGAGACCCAGTTCCCTCAGCCATTCCTTGTAGGACTTGTGCTCCAGAATGGTTGTATTTTCTGAGCTTCTGTAAAGCTTATGCTGCTGACAGTTAAAGTAGCCCTTTGCGAATGGGCTGTCCTTGAATTGCTGCTCTCAATTTCCAGGCCATGTTAGTTGCACATCAAAAATATGCTGATGTGGCTTTTGATCAATTTGGACCTAAATTTCAGAGATAATTTGAAATGACAAGTTAGAGACAGAATAGGAAGAAATTGATGAATTTATTGAATATTTGGATATTTGGGTTTCTTATTTTCATTATTACTTGTGAAAAATACGGAACGCACAATTCAAGTATTTTAATTCTTCTACAAAGATAATTAATTTGATTTTTTTCTTGCCTATAATAATGCTTTAGATTCAATGGACTGAAAATTAAAAATGTTTCCTCTTACAAACTTTTTAATCCAGTTAGAGAGATTGAAATAATCATTGTACCCCCTGTTTTTTCCCACTACATATGTCTTAATTTTCTTCTAACAAATTAATTACTATATTTTTAAATGTATTTAACAGAGTAATTACTTGTACTGTAGAGATGCTAACTAGTATTTACCCAAGTTTCTTATGTTTAAGTTGGGCAAAAAGGGAAACATTTTTAAGTGTAGCCATATGAGCTTTTATTCTGCCCCTACTTATTTAGATGAACAAGACTGTGCCTTTCAGCTGTTCAAAGTGTTGAGCTACGATCACCCATATTTACTAGGTCAAGTCACTGTGAAGTAAACAGCCCATTTTTTTTTTTGTTGCTTCAGAATTGCCCAGAGGCTAGGATGTAAATATTCCTGTGTCAACTTATTGAAATTTAATAATGAAATAGGAAGGTCTCTGCCTTCCAAGATACTGTTGTGATATCTCTTTATTTTGTGAAATTTTTTTAAAAAAAGTTTTGATTATAGAGTCAGAGAAATCCTTTATCTGAGATTGCATACAGTGTCCTCTTATATACATACAGTTCATGATACTGTTTTTAATGACATATTACTCCTCCTTATAAACCTAAGAGACTTTGTTTCTCCCTTGAACATTTTATTTTTGAAAAGTGATGCTAACATTGTTTTGAAAATGTGCTTAAGTCACAGCTTACATTTTCTAAAAAAAAACCCAACAATTTTAATGTACATATTATATATGTACATATATGCCCAATATTATTTTGAGTACAAAATTTTTAAAAATTGTAGAATTTCTGACATATACAGAGAAATAATGTGTTGGATGAATTCTGGCCTGCCCACCTCTGCTTGTTATAAAATTTTACCCATGTTCATGGCCAGCATGTATGGCAGTGCATAATTGATGTGCCATTTAGAAATGCATAAACTGGGTTTAAATGTGACTATGCAAAGTAATACTGAAGAGACTCACATCTAGCTAGCAAGTGGTTAGCCCAGTCCGTCCTATTGTGTACAGTAGCTCTTTATCAGTCTAAATATTATATTAACATTCATAAACTGAATTCCAACGGCAATGACCTAATGATTAGGGTCTACCGTCTTTTAGGGAGGGATCATAAAAAATTATCTCATAACTAAATTTCAGAAAGAATTTTTTCATTAAGTAGCTGATCCTGAAAACCTAGAAACTGAATACTTAGAAATAATACAAAAATTACTATATGAAGTGAAAAGAAGATGCAGATATCCCTAAATAGAAACCTAAACAAAAAAAAAACTAAAGGAAAATTATCTGAGTGAATAACTAACATAAAACATACCTTGTGATACCTTTGCATTATCAATGTTCTAACACATCCTTAGTTTACTGTGACTTCAAGTGTTAAAAGGATAAACCAGGAATTACTTTAGTTTGTGAATTAGTGTATGCAGTCATTTTAGCTTAAGTAATAGGTCTAAAGAATTCAGAAGTCTTTAATAATTTATATCAAT
Source organism: Porphyrio hochstetteri (assembly GCA_020800305.1). Classification (NCBI taxonomy): domain Eukaryota; kingdom Metazoa; phylum Chordata; class Aves; order Gruiformes; family Rallidae; genus Porphyrio; species Porphyrio hochstetteri. The sequence continues at coordinate 7,763,123 of CM036916.1, read as the reverse complement.
ATGTATGTTGTAACAATACACTGACAAATAAAACCTTCTTGTTCATGTTGCAGCATTTCAGGGAACACCTTGACAAACTTTTTGCCAAAGGAATCGGAATGCTGGACATTGCTTTAAATGAAGCTTTCAACATGCTCAATGAAGTAAGTTATGGCTTTTCAGATTTTTGCTGACACCTTTCTTCCTATTTAGCAATTACAGTCAATCTTAAGATAAAAAAATTAGAATTCACTCAAAAATGTGATATATTATCTAAAGAATATATATGTGGTAAAAGACAAACAATTTTACATTTTTATATGTATACATTTTATATTCATGTATTTTGTGTCTACATGCACAGTATATGCCTATGCAAACATGTGCATTAAATAAGGTTTACTTCAATAGCTGTTGTAGCTGTTAAAAATGCAGTTTAGATTACTTTTTTGGTTTTGGTGGTTTTTTTTGGAAGGGCTGATATTTTAGGAATGACAGGAATTTGTATATTCATAAACACTTTGAGAATATACAGTGTTATTAGTGTTGTGAAATGGTTGTTTACTGGTGTGATTTCTGGCATGACAACATTACATAGCATATAGGGAAGAAGCTATCTGAACACTTTTGTGCTTATGCTAAGGTAAAGGGAGAAACGTAAGGATTTGTTTAACCAGCTCAGAGGTATTAATAGTCTTTTAACTATTTATCTGCCAAAAACATGAGGCCAACTTTCTGATAACGTTCCTGTGAATAATGTCTAGAAGCAGAAATGTGGTCTCTAGATGGTGAACATCATGATCATGGAGATAATCTAATGCAAGGCATCTAATTTCACTCCCAAACTCCCCACAAAATTAGTGTAGTATTCTTATTTGTCCAGGAAATTGTCCTTCAGAAGAGTGTTTTAATTAAAATCTGACCCATTGTCTTTGCCTGAAATACTTTTCCTCAAAAGGTGCACATCTGTCTTAGTGGTTATCATGAAATGATTTTATGTAGAGTATTTCAGGTTGGTTTTTTTCATTTCTGGCAAAAGTAAAGATATACTGCCAAGCTACATATTCCAGCAAAGAACAATTTTAGCAATATTTTGATTCGGCTGACTATATACTTTTTGAGGATGTATATTGGAAAAAACAAGGAAAGAAAGAAGAAAAGTGAACAGTAGTAATAACGAAAGAGAATTAGTATGAGGGAGCAAACCAACGAAAATAGAATGCACCGTCAAGTTTATCTCATGACATTATGAATGAAAACCCTAGTTAATGTTGTAAGACTGAGGCCATTGCTTACAATTCTGTTAATATCTGTTTAGATAGAGGGTTTCTGTAAAGGAGTGTTCCCTTTTTTTAAACAGTTAATGACAAGCACATGTCTTCTCCAGGATCTCTAAACTAATGAGCACTTGTAAAAATTGAAAACTGCTATATCAGAAACCTAGAGCAAAGTTCATGAAGATGGGTATAGTGAATGCCATTGTGAAGGACTAAAACACCAACTATGTCAAAGGCTAGAGCAGATACTGAGGGAAATGATGTGTGACATTTCATTTAGCCTCAAGACCAAGGAGAGCAGGGAGCTGATTAAAAAGCCTCAAACACTCATATGTGTCCAAGTGTCAAGAGCCCCATGGTGAAATGCTAGCAATCAATGATGAAGTCCTAAAGAAAAATTAAACTCTTACCATATGACATTACCATTCTAAGAGCTGTAATGTTAGTTAAAAATGATGCTATGTATAATCTCCATCTAGGATTTTTGAAGGCAAGAAAATGAAAATTCTTGTTTCTGCTCCATCTTACTCAAAGTTCACTCTCTCTAATAGGAGGGCAAACCCTTGTTCTTTGTATCTTGTTGGTAACCTTCGATCTGTGTTAGTGAGTCAGCAACAGTGACTGAACACATTTCAGTAGAACCTACTCCTAAGTGGTTAGATGTCACAAGTAAGCATTATCAGCCTATTAAAACTTTCCCTATAGCTTTCTTTTAAAGTTAATATTAGTAGCTTAAGAGAGGATTAAAAGTACTTTGGTGCTTCCAGAAAAGCTTTCTCTTTAAAAAAAAAAAAGAAAAGAGAATATTTTAAATTATGCCTGTGTTCTTTTTAATCATCTAAAGAAATGAAGCTGAGATTTGGTCCTGATTTAGAACCCCCATGTGTAGAAGACGACTATTAACTTTTTTAGTGAAGAGAGAGAGAGATATCATCTAGAAAAGCAAAGCAACATCAGATTACTGACAGATGATGTGGACTTTTAAAAGTTAACCTTTAAAATAGATTGTTCAGTATCTTCTGTTGCTTTGAGATTTTAAAAAAAGATTATTTAAAGGCTCTACAAAAATATCGTAGTGCAATTCAAACACAAGATAGTGATTAGATGCCCAAATTATTGGATTGAAATGTATAGGCTATGTTTTTCAGATTATCAATTTCTTCTACTGAATTTCTGATGATGTTATGAGGACAATGTAGTTCTTTGTGTATTTAGGCATCTAGTTTGTCTACAGATAAACCATATCAAAACAGATTACTTTTTATCATGGTGGCAGTCCAGCTGATGGTAGCTAATATTGTGTAATGTTAATGTTAGTGATGGATACTGCTAAGTAAATCCATTATGTGTTTCTTTCTAAGAACAGCTTGTCCTTGGGAGAGAATCACATTTCATATCCAGAAAACTAAATAAGGTTGTTTTGTTTGTGTGTGTGTATACAAACACTAGTTTAAAGATAGAAATTTACATTATTTAGAGACAAATTGATGCCTTGTTACTATTTCAACGTCTGTAACATATTCAGGGTATCTCTTCTCAGTGACCCAAACTGACCTCCTGACATCCTTCCAGGACAGACCGTTTCCGAGAAATTTATAAACTCTGTTTATAGGCTCCAAAGAACTGCTACTAGTGTGATCTGTAGGTGTGTATCACAGAAGAGCTTCAGTCTAGGGCTGGCAATTTAGACCCCCTACTTTGCTGCTTGATATGGTCACTAGAAATCAGTTCACCCTGATTCTGGTCAAAGTATTACTCTGAAAAGAGGCACCATTTTAAAAACTACAGTGTGTGTCCTTTAAACTGACATAAGTTTCTTTCAGTGTAAAAGTTACAGGGACTTCCTTCCTGTCTCTCAAATTACATTCAGTAAAACTTGCTATACTACAACTATGCTTCGTAAGGATTGGGAAAGAAAGCTGGAAACACATTTTTAAGTAGATTTTTTACTTTTTATGAAGATGCAGTTTAGGCATATTCTGACTTGAATTTTCTTCATGTCATGAGAACAGATTAGTTTATTTTTTTTGGCTAATGTTTCCCAGACCATATCTTTTTCAGCTTATCTAGTGTTAGCAGATCATAGGTCTTAAAAATCACATACATTTAGAATTAATATGCATCCTAACTAACCTCAATTGGATTTTAAGAATACAGAAAAGCTAGTCATAAATCATGAATTAACAGGTAATGATCAAGCTATGCCAACTGATGTTTTCAGAAACTTTATAATTGTCACTCACATTTACCAGACTTGTTTTAGAAAGAAATATTTCAATTACAAATACAAGCAAGCAAGATTCTTTTTTTCCCCTACCTTCCCAGCTTCTTGTTTTCCCTTTTTTTCAACTGAGCTTATATTCTTGAAAAGGTTTTAAAGTGTTTCCTTAAGTGTATAATTTGTTTTTTGGGAAAAAACCCAAAACCCGTTAGTCTGCTGGAAAGAGAAAATCTCATCTAAAATAAATAGTAAATTGTCTTTTGATTGAAGGATGATTGCAAATGAGACCTGAAAACAAAATGTTCTCCAAGGCGTTTGACTTGACATGTGTGCCTGTCTTTATATGGTAGGATTGTAGATTAACGAATAGTTCCAATTCCTTCATATTCATCTTGAAGCACAATATTGATCAGTTCTTTCCCAGGCATAAAATCCTAAAATGAAAAGATGATCTTCCTCTATGTGTTCACCTGGACAGCATGGAACCGAATTCCTTCATGTGGTAAATGCCAAAAATGAAAATGGGAAAAGCTACATGAAGTAAAGAACACCCTAGGCTGCTTGTAGAGGGTTTAAGAATACCGCTACAGGCATTGAATATAGTCTTAGGAAACAGACACACAACAGTTAAATAGTAACCAGCCTCAATACAACATATGTTCTATAGTAGTCTTCCAAATCTATGTAAACTGAAAAAAGGGCATACAGTGCTTACAGTGATCAAGATGATCTGAGATGAGATGGTTTAGTTTTGTTTTAAAGACTATGAGGCAACTGAAGAAGTAATGATGAATGAAGTATAAAAATCTCCTTAGATGCACAGATAGTTTTGTGGATAAAGGGAACTGACATCCCATATACTATATTGTGCCTATGATGACTAAGTCTTTTGATCTGTAAGGTTATGATGGATCATGCTACATGTATGTTCAGATCTATTCAAGGTGGAGTAATAACTTGTTTCTATTTGAACTTTAAAAGGGAAAATAATAGCTTTATGCCTTCTCACTTATATATTCCCAGAACTGTCCGCATAAAAATCTTTTCCATTGTATATAGGCATATCAGCAAAGTCTCTGGGACCTTCTGCTTAGCAGCCTAGGCCAGAGAAAAAAGCTGCATGATTTCTCCTTAAAAGAGTATCTCTAGCCATTTTCCAATTTATCTACAGGATGTGACCTTTATGTATCAGAAGGCTATTTTTGTGAACTACAGGTTAGCTAAGGATGTATCATCTACATTTTAGAAAAAAAAGAGGGGGTAGGAAATTATTAAAAAAACCCAAGAAAACCACAAAGAAAAAAAGAGGAAAAAACCTCCACCAAAACCAAAAAGGAAAAAGCTTGGATTTACATGAATCATCTATTAAGATTCTGGCTGGATTTTAGAATGGTTCAGGGGTTACGCTAATTAAATTCAGTTAATTTTACCATGCAATTACCTTTCAGGTTTTGCCTAGGTTATTAAGACTTGAAGATGGTTGATGCGGATGTGTTTGAAAAGCGTGTTTAAAAATCCACTTCCAAATTCTCTCCAATCATCAGTTTATGCAGTGTTCATTATGCAGAGTAAGAATATAAAAGTGCTTGGTACAGTAGTTAGGCACCTACCATGTCATGTGACAGCTGCAATTATCTCTTTTGGTGACAAATGCAGTCTTTGCAGTGATTACCTTTAAAAAAATCATAGCCAATTAAATAAAATTCTGTGACATTTCAAAGACTGTTAATCACAACCAAATGCTGTAAATGTCAGAATGCATTGAAATTTTTGCTGCTAACTGATGAATCACGGAGTTAATTGTAGTTCATCATAGGGCCCTTGTCATTGTTATTATTATGGAAAACACTTTCATCACTCTTGCTATTCAATAAAATTAAAGTTCTAGACAAATATGAGAAGATATTACTCATCAAAGCATTTGAATTTAATCTCATTCTTCAAATCATTCAAACAGATAACTACATAGACTAATATGGATGCGTACGGGGTGATGTTTTAGAATAAATATATGAAGACATTCCCCTTTGTCAATTTTCCTTTTAATATACCTTCTTTCAAAATATACTGTCCATATGGAGAATATATTCCTGAAAAAAGTAAGGGAAAACATTGGATCTAAAATCATCCTAATGAATGAGTCCCACTTTAATTCTGGTTCTGATAAGACTGAAAAAATTGTCATGACTGAAGAATTTTAAGGATTGGCTGCCTCATGGGTATCACAGATAAACGTTTTCACACAGGCAGTGACCAGAATGCAGCTAACTCTAAACCCACATTAGTTTCCCTTTAAGAAAAAGTATGCTTCTGTTGGTGTTTGCTGAGGTTACTGTTTGATCAAAAGGGAACTGATCTGGAGGAGAGCGGCAGATGATACAAATGATTGTTGAATGAGGTATAGGGATGTGATTACTCAGATATAGAAAAGTGAAGGCAGAAGAAAACAGGATAGCTCAGTGCTGGATCCCACCACTCACTCCCTTTTCTACTTCAGGCATGTCTACAAAGGTCTCGTTTTGAGAAATTAAAAACCTTTTTTATAGAAAAGGTTCTTAGAGTTTGTTTGGGGAAGAACAGTGAATATGTAAGGGTGGGTAAACTGCAGAAGGCTTAAAGACAGAGAAGGTACTAGCCCAAATCAAAATAGAATATTCTGAGTAAATTTTTTGAACTCCAGAAGCAGTCAAATCCGTGCTTCTCAGATGGGACCATCCTTTATTGGCCAGTATTCATCACTGATAGATCGTTGAGGTGTGACAGAGTAATTATTCCTCAGCTTTCTCAGTACCTGTGGTGAGGTGATAGGATGAGGCCTTGTCTGACCTGAGAGTTGGTAATGTACCTGGTAACTACATTGGAAGAGAACAAACGGAGATTGAATACAAGCTAATGAATTAACAAATGCTAACTCAATCTATAAAGAGCTGTAATGTGCCACTTTATCATTCTTTTTCACAGGTATTTTTAGTGTTCATACAGAATAATTAGAATAATTTTGCAACTTTGCATTTTTTTGATAAAGTTGGACATTTCACCTTAGTTCCCTGAATATGTAATATTATACACAGACAAATAAAAAATCTATTCTGCAATAAGAGCAAATGGAAACATGGATTCAAAATTAAGGCACCAACTCCAGAATCAAGAGATCAAAGCTTATGTTATGCCTCAGTCCAATTTACTTGCTCTTTGACCAGGAGAAAATCTCTTTGTGGAAGGATGAAGCTTTCTTTGCATACTGTGTTGATTGCTCTCTAAATACCTGTGCTCAAGTACTGCTGTTCAGCAGCTCAAATTATATGTATGTATTCATTTCAAGTAATAGGAGAATCTGAGAATATATAAATATTAACTTGGTTCTCTCAGATAAATATTATATGAAAAATAACATATGGAATGCAATCCTGAGTGAATAGGAATGCCATATGAGTAGTCATATGGCTCTCAAGTGGTGCATCTTCTGTACTTCACAGTAAAATTATCAGTCATTAATTTATTATTTTTGCATAGCTTGTTTTTTAAATCTATCTAAACTAGGGGAATACATTTTTAATTTGGGGAAATGCTATATTTATGTATTTTTCTTATTTTTCAAGATGATAAAATGGGGATATATAATCCTCATTCTCTTACAGAATTGAGTTTACGTTTCAGTAAGAACTCGATATCTATGATAAAACCTTTTCAATCTGAGACTTTTTCACCTACTTCTAAGCATGCTAGAGATTTCACAAGATCCATGTTTATCCAGTGCAAGCCTATCTATCTTAATTGAACAGGAATATACTGTAGTTAACTGATTGTTTCCTTTCCCAGTTCAATCACACAGGACAAGGAAGTATTTGCAGCCAAGCCATAATGCTGATTACTGATGGAGCTGTGGACACGTATGATACAATATTTGCGAAGTATAATTGGCCAGACAGAAAAGTAAGTATATTATCACCTTTATTTGGAATACCAAAGTTTCATAGCCAATACAAAGTGTGTGTCTACTGAAAAGTCAGTGACAATCTTTTTAATGATCTAAAGGTGATTTTGGGTAATGGGATGTTTTCCTAATGACATAAGTGATGCTTATGCGATATTGCTCAAGGATAGAGATTGCCTTTTACTGTAATAATGAACTTTAGATAATAACATATTAAGGAAGTATTTCCCTCCAGGGTATATATTTGACCATTATATAATGCTTCCCCTGTGAGATATCATTAAATGTGAAAAAATGTTTCTTGTCTTTCTCCCAAAATAGTCATTAATAATTCAGTGCTTTTTGTAGCTAAAGAGGGATGTGTACAGTAAACTGCTGTGACTGGAGAAGGAGCAGACGTAGTGTTAAGTATTTTTAATTTCTCTATTTGGCAGACTGAGGAGTAGAGTTTGCAATTGGTGAGCTTTTATTGAAAATGTATTTGGTTCTATCAATCTATATTAAGAAATATGCTAAAAATGAAATTAGTTTGTTATATAACACATGAATGTAACACAGTAGTGCAGAATTGCCTTGATTTTTCCTTATGAGAAAAACTCTATTAGGCTTCATGTTTGGGTGTTAAATAATTTCCTTCTAGGCTTTTTACCTTCTATGCTAAAGCAAATCTAGGGACTATTTTAAGAAGCTTTTGTAGTTTGAGATACCTGCTATGTTATATGAAACAACTTCACTCTTCAAAGTGGTTTTCAACAAGCAGTTAATATGCATGTGCTGTGTTGGGTCTTGGTATTCAGTGGGAAAAAAGTAATATTTTGATTTGTAGTTTTTAGTTAAATTTCTCTCATTTATAAAATAGCATTTGTTTTCTGTTGTGTGGGGTTTTTGTTTGTTTACTGGAACTCAACCTCATCTATGAGCAATCAGCAAGAGAAAATGGGAAATTTAGGGGTTTTTTTAATACTAATGTTCTGAAAATTTTGTGTCAATTACTGTTGATTTATGTAGTAGCAATGACATACAACCATTCTATTTTTGGTAAGTTGAGTGGTGTTTATTCAGAGAATGTAGAGTAATAACTAGCTGCACTCTGGAGATCTGTTTTTCTTTCAAGATACCTTGCTTACTCCTTTTATGTAATTTCATTCTCTAAAGAAGAAAGTTAATAATTTTAGCGTTTTTTTTTTTTTTTTTTAATACCAGTACATGTCAGGAAGTCAGCCATCTTAAAAAGAATGAAAGGATGTATTGGTATTTGTGCATATTCTGAGCAGTCCTGTAATACCTTTCACATGAATTAATGCTAGGCTCTGTGCAGTGGAAGGAATGAGGAAGTTCAATTGAAGAAATGCATTAAGGTGTAGAACTAGGTATTATGAAAGAAGTTCCATGGGATGTCAGCATTTGTCCATTTTGTTATTTACTGCACTTCATTGAATGGCATTTCAATTGACAATGGCAATATTACTGAAATACAATAGAAATAGTTGACATCCAGAAGTACCTCTGTGAAATGTGATGATCAACTATTTACAAGTTGGAGAATACGTGACCTTTGTGATCTGTCTCTCTACTTTTCTTCAGTACGTTTCACTGAGATTATTAGTTGTTGCTATTCACATGAAAATGTCTCCTGCCTTATTCTGTGTTTACAGAATATGGGTGATTCTTCAGGGGTAAAGCTTTTATTGGTTGTTTGGTTTTTTTCTTTTCCTTGGTGATTGGGCATCTGAAAAGTTAGGGCTTTATAAGATAAAGTCTGTTGCAATTACTAAAGAGTTCTGGAAGCAGTAATGTACTTGAACTGTAGTTTCTTTTTGAGATATTTAAATATTAAAAATGGAATCCGTTTTTATCAGACAGGTCGTATGTTATATTTTTCTTCCTAAGTAAATGAATGTAACTCCTGAATATTAAATGACTTAAGTTTTGTGAGCTGGCTGTGCTCATAAAAGTGCCTGGTAGTATTATAGTCTCAATATATCTCTTAAATCCTTCTTTGTATTCACACTTGGTGTCCAAACTTGGTATTGCTCTGACCCATGTGCAGGACTTGGTCTTGTTGAACTTCATGTGGCTCTCATGGGCTCATGTCTCAAGCCTTTCAAGGTCCCTCTGGATGTCATCCCTTCCTTCCAGTATGTTTAGCACACCACACAGCTTGGTGTTGGCAAACTTGCTGAGGGTACACTTGGTCCCACTAACCATCTTGCCAGGAGAGAAGTTAAAGAGCACAAGTCATCATTGTCTTCCACTTAGACATTGAGCCACTGACTGCAACTATTTGAGTGTGACCATCCAGCCAAATCCTTGCCCACCAAATACTCAATATGTCAAATGCATGTGTCTCCAATTTAGAGACAAAGATGTCATGAGAGACAATCTCAAATGCATTATGCTATCTGATGTAAGTTAGATCCTCAAATGTTTCCATGAGAACATTTTACATTGTGTAGAAAACAGTCATATCTAAGGAGATTTACAGAAACTCTCAGAAAGATGTGCAGCTGAGATCTTGTATTTTCTAACACTAGTAAGCTAGTTCCTCTCTCAAAAATGAGAAGAGACCCTGGGGAAACTTTCTATCATGAAATCAGCAAGGAAAAGACTCTCTAAAACAGTCAGCTAAATATTTTCACAAAACCATGTGCTATAGATCTTTCATCTGGAAATCAACAATTGTATCTGAGTAAACAATACTTAGAGCTATTGTAACAATCAGCAGGACAGGTTTCCCTTTGGTTTTACTTCTGCAAAGGCCTGTCATGAAGAATCCTACCTTGTTTAGCAAGAGCATAGTGTTTAGGGAGTGGCTTTTACTTAATATGCAATATTTTCTCCAACTCAGAAACTAATGTCTTTTTATTTACATATAATTTAGAAGACTAAAATATGACATTTCAAGTATAGAAAATGTGTTAAAAAAAAAAAAAAAATCAAATGAGTTTGTCCTCTTTTTAGCCCAAAGTGTTTCAGTATGAAAATGTAAAAAATACCCAAACCTATATGTATGCTTTAATGCATTGCAGCTTTCAATGTTCTTTGTTGGATTTGATGTTCTACAAAGGAAGAGTTACTGAAAATGCAGTGTGCTGCGTATTTGCAATGCCAGTGTACCTAAGAATTATGCTTGCAGTGCACTTCAAGACCCCCTGTTTTTGCATTGCATCATCTTTTATTCTCTCCAAAGCCATTTTTAAAATTTTCATAAATCACATCTTTAAACTGCTTAGTAGGTTTTTACCTCCTGTTTTTTGTTCTCTATTCACTTATACATTGCCTTGATGACTTTTTTATCATTCAGGTCTTTTCTGATATTTTGATACTGTGGTGGACAGTGATGGACAAAGTAATATCTCTAATTGAGGCAAGATCTTAAGTTACTGTTTATTTGTCAGCAAAGTAGTTTTTTCAGTTTGTTTTATCTAATTTTAGATAATACTCAATATATCATCATTAGTTGCAACAGAAACATCTAGTTCCTTGTAGAAAACTAGAAATTCTTTGCACAACTGTGAAGACTACCAGCTTGTTCGTAAGAGTCTCTAAAAATGGAGTGTGAAAACATACTGTCACTATGTAAATAATTCTTTTTTCTTCCAGAAAAAAAAGGCCAAAAACTATATAAACAGTGCTAAGAGCACTTTATTACATATCATTGTAGATGCATTCTGCCTGACAACTGATTGAAAATCTGCTTCTTTCTGATAATGTATGAAATAAAAATTGTGTTGCAGTAATTTTGAAATGGAATAATATGGCTCAAATTAAATCCCCAAGTAATTGAGTTTTTGGGGTGGGCATCAGTCTGATTTTGTGTATAAGCTAGAGAATGATGACTATGAAAACATTATTCAAAGTTATATTCTAGACTGTTTCTGTGACAGAAGGAACACTCATTTTACTGTTTGTTTTCTGAATCCCTATCTCCTGCACCAAAAAACCCCACTTCTGTATGTTTTCTTAATATCTCCTGCTATTTAAAATGTAAATCTAGTAAATGCTGTTTTTATAGCACATTATTTTATTTGTATGACTAAGGTTCCAAGTTGTTAATGTCTATTTCCTTTCTTTAATGAGTCCATACATGCAATGTTGCACCTTAAGAAGCTAGATTTTCACCTAGCTTATGCTAGGTACATAATTTTTCTCATTCATGAAACTTACTTTAAGTATTTTCAAGTTTTTGCAATTCATTCATGACAACTCTGCTACATGAAGTACCAAAAAGAGAATGATTAATCTGCAAGATTAAATCCATCTGCACTGTCATACCAAAGCCCAGGTTTTCACTACGTAGCAGAAATAAGCATTTGCAAAGGATAGTACCAAGAGTCTATTTACTATTACAACTGCTATAGTTGCAATACCTTTTTGTTGTTAGATGTCCTGTTTCAGTAGAAGGCCTTTAAGTCTCACAGTATCTTTTTAATGTCAGTTTGAACAGAGAGAATCATGCTTTTACTTTATATCCTTGCTTTTACTATTATATTCAAATGCACTATTAGAAATCAAGCAAAATACTGCGCTTACTTGTTTCACTAGGCAACTTATCCTAATTTCAAAGCATGAAAATACATTGTTGTTGTACTACAGGCAAAGATAGTTCTTCAGGTTTGCTCCCTGAAAGTAGTACCACTAATTGTCTCTCCTTAAATAACACTATCCTACTTCCTTGCAGTTGGAAAAATTCAGGAAGTAACTCATTGAAAATTCCAGGCAGATTAACCTTATAAATATTGCTGAAATTTTATAGCTCATACAACAATGAGATTAAAAGGAGATCAGAGGTATTATCAGAACTTCAAGCTGTCGTGCTCTCTGTTGAAAGCCATTTTAGTCACCAACTGAAAATTTGAAAACTTGGAACAGGAAGTATCTATTTAAATAATATTTAAAATGTCAGAATATGTTAAATATAGCAAGACTGTTCTCAGTATGTTGTGACATTACAAGGAAAAATCATATAGTAAATCCTGTTGTAAAACTATATGAGGAAACATTTTAAAACCCTAGTGACTCACAAGCAACTCCATGAAGTCTCATGATCCTTTTAACCCCTGCATCTTTTGCAGCATGTGTCTTTTTCTCTCCTCCTTTTCCCCATCATTTTTATGTGGCTATCAAGTTCTATACTTCTGTAAAGCCCATCTCCACATTGCTTTGAAGAAGCCCAAAAGCATTTAATCGGTGAGCATGATTCAGAGCAGAGTCTAAAATCCCATTGAAATCACAGGGAGATAGATATCTAATTAAAGAATTATAAGCAAATATTTTTGTGAAATTTCTGTTTGGAATACAGTCTTCTAGTATTCCTCTGTCTTATGAGTTGATGCAGCACTCAAAATTGGTCAAGGAAGACCATTTGTGTTGTGAATTGTAACATCCAGAAATGGATGTCCTGCTCCCTTTACCTGAACACTCTTCACTTGATGTTGATATACCACATGCAAAGTCTGAAAAAGAAAGTAAAAGGATCATTGAATCAGTAGAGCTATATGCTTCCCTTCGGGTTTGTCCTTTGCCCCTGAAAACACGTTTTCATGATTATCTGAAATAGCTTTATATTGCAGTAGATATGTGCAAAACCAGAAGCAATAATCACTCATTAATAAAGTGAAATGGAAATGAAAATACCATCTAAGCTTTCCTGATTTTCTAGCATCAAATGCAGCTAGACAGGTTAGAAATCTCTCCTGATTTTTGTCTCTGTTGATATGATGAAAGAATAAATGTACTCTAGAATTCATTATGCTTTTTTAAATAATTTTTTAAAATCTGAGTTCAAAGTACCCTCATGTTCAGTTACCTTAATCATTATACTGCAACCTTTTATTTACAAAGGCAAGTGGTAGAGAATAGAACTTCATCTGTCTGTCTCCTATTATTGAAGGCTCTGGGGAGAGTTCATTTTTTGTATGGGAGTGAAATATTTTCTTTCTGCTTATGAACTATTACAACAAGGCAGAGATCTAAGAAGTTGTCTGTCAGTGCGAAGACTTCGAGTAGGGTGAATATAAAGCCTAACTGTAATAACATCTTTGTTACTATTGCTAAATGATTATGATGCAGAAAGACCTAACAGCTAATGCTGCCTATGTCTGATCAGAACTGGAAGTTACAAGACAAATAGTTCTGTGACTTTTCATTATTTATAGCTGCTTTTGCATCTGTTTTATATGAAAAACTTCACAGTCTGGAAGGTCTCTGTCCATATATGATACTTAAAATTATAATTGAATCTAGAGATTAACACCTCAAAATTTGCTGGATTTCATTTAATATTGTCTGTAACCATAGTATATTGTTATTATAAAAATCTGATGATAAATCCTTAGTTACGTTGGACTTCTACGTGTATTTTTGCAGGGTCAGTATTTATAGTACATTTAGTAAAATACGATGCTAAGTTTTTGTAAATATTTAAGAAAATACTTTGTCATTATTGGTGACTACTGGTCACTTAGTCACTAAAATCTTTATTTCAATCTGCTCGTTTGTATTAGAGAGCTGTGAAATAAATATTTACCTTCAATAATCCTGCATTTTATTTTTTTAACAAAAAACCTATTTAGTGAGTTTAAAAATTACTATCAATCCTGTTGGCTTCAACTTCTGTATATGAAATGAAAGTCTGAGCTTTGGGTATATGTAAACTTCCTCAAACATTCAAATTCTGCCCTAGGACGGGAAAGACTATTTTCCTAACCTTGCTTTAACAAAGGAAGGTGAAAATATGACACATTTTTGTTTCCTTTCTCTGAAAACTCTTCTAAAGACAAATATGAAATCAAGTGGATGCTATGGGAACAGGCTACCAGAAAATGGGTGGCTGTTGGGGCAGCACATTGGTGACAAATCATCTTTTTCTTATGTCTGCTATCTGGAAGGTTACAAACCTTTCTGCAGATTTTTAACCAGGAGTCTGTAGCTTAGGAACCTGTTGATGTTGGCAACATGGAACATTAGTAGAGCAAATTGAATGTCTCATGTACGATGTGGTCTGGATGTTATTAAATTGAGTTTTTTTCTAAAAAGACTGAAGTACTTTAGAGGCGGATGTTATTACTGCTATGCAGACTGTATGCTTTATTAATGGTTATTTCAAGAACAAAAGAGCCTCCAGACACTTTATAGGCCTTTCAAGCTATGACATAACTTTCATTAATTAATTAGCTATCTTTTTAGGCACCCCTGCAGTATGATGAAAGAAGGTTATGAGATCAAACAGAAGTTCTTGATTTGGGCATAGGGAGAAACTACTCCTTACAGAAATGCTGTAGTCCTGGTTTCCTGCCCCATCTGTGGTTTTGGGTTTTTGGGATTTTTTTGGGGGAGAGTGAGTTTTTTTGTTTTTTTCTTAAACATTACTTTCTTCTGTATTATGGCTTCTCCTTTTTAAAGAGAAAAATAGGTAGGTAGGTTTCTGTTTCACTGAATTCCTTGGTTGTGGGGTGGTGTTTTCCTTTTTTTCCTTTTAGTCAGAACTACCTGAATACTGTGTACAAATTGGTCACTAGCTTTGCTACATGTATTTTTTTTTTTCTATGTCACTCAGAGTATTTAAGAATTCTTTTTTAGGCCAATGTCGATTTAATTTGCCATGAGGAAAAGTTGGGAGATGTTTTGTTGTGAAGATAAGGGTAATTGAATCTTATCCCCAGGGTATGTGTGGATTGCCAGAGGAAGGATTACTGCCTCTCATATACAGGGTTATATGGTTGGCTAGAATCATATAGTGGTTAATGCTTTCTGAATGTTTTAAGAATTTTAGTTGGGATGATCGTTTATACACAATTGTAAATGTATATCCAAAGTGCCATTACCCTGTTAATGTTTGTCATGTAATCAGAAATAGATACAAAAGCAAATTAACTGTGAGTCATACAGAATTACCTTATAAACAATGGGCAGTTAAAATGGAGAATAATCCACAATCCAAACCAAAGTACTTTTAGGGAACTCGTGAGTATCACTAACACAAAAATCATTACTTTGGCTTGTAAAAAATAAGTCAATTTTTATGTAGTATTTGTAGACAGAGAGAGTTCCAAAATTTTAGATAAAATATATGTACATAAAATGTGCATAGATAACCACAAGTAATCACTATTTGCATCTGGCCCAAACTCTGTATCACTGAAATATGTGCCTGAAAGCCATTATTAATGAGAGACCAAAATAAATATCATCATAAGAAATTTATATCTTGTGGATTTTACTAATCCACAGGATGAATATAATAAAACCTGACCTGGTATTTGAAGTTCTGTAAGGTCTTTTTTTTAAAAAAAATATTTTTGTTGAGTTAAGATGCCAGAAGACAGTTAAAGTAGGCATAGTAGTTGCATAAATATGCCCATTTCATTGTGGACTATGTCTGTCTGTTCCTGAGGTAGTGCTTTTTAGTGAAGAATTATGTCATCCACTTAAGGAAATAGTGAGATCATTTATTTCTTGTTCTTCAACAGCATGATAAAAACCCCTGTATTTTAGTTTGTGTGGTTTAAACTGAACAATACTGCAATTATACTAAAAGCCAGGGTACAGTTCAGAGTCTGCTTGTTTTTAATTATTTCTTTAAAATGTATGCATCTTCTTATTTAAAAATGACATGCATAAAAGAGATGTTGAAGGCTGTCAGAGCTGTTCTATTTTAGATGAGTATCTACAGTCTCTGTAAAATATCAAGAATGTATATTGCTAATTGTGAGTAATCCACCAACAAAAGGGTGATCATAGATGCATATATGAAACCCATTGTCATGGTTTAACCTGGCAGACAGCTGAAACAACCACACAGCCATTCTTTCACTCACTCCTGCCCCATGGGATGGGGGAGAGAGTTGAAAAGAAAAAATTTAAAACTCATGAGCTGACACAGAAACAGGTTAATATTACAGAAAAGGAAGAGAATAATAATAATAAAAATGATAAAAGAATATAGAAAACAAGTGTTGCACAGCACAGTTGCTTACCACTGAGGGCCAATGCTCAGCTAGTTCTTGAGTCTGACTGCTTCCTGGCCCACTCCGGGTTGGATGGGGCCTTGAGCAGCCTGGTCTAGTGAGGTGTCCCTGCCCATGGCAGGGGTCTTGGAACTCAATGATCTTTAAAGTACCTTCCAACCCTAACCATTCTATGATTCTATATATAGAGCATGATGTTGTATGGTATGGAATACCCCTTTGGCCAGTTGAGTTCAGCTGTCTTGGCTGCATCCCCTCACAACTCTTGGACACTACCGTGCTTTTTTGTGGCAGAGCAGTATGAGAAGTAAAAAGTCCTGGACTGCTTGGCAGCAACAAAAGTATCAGTGTGTTATCAACATCATCCTCATCCTAAATCCAAACCACAACACTATACATGCTGCTAGGTGGAAAATTATCTCAGTTAAAATCAAAACATATATTTGGTTGCATTTGACCATAAGGAGAGAACACAGTACTCCAAATTAATAATAATATTTGTCTTAAAAAATGCAAATAGTAAAAAAGCCTATGTAGGACTGAATGTCTTCCTAAATTACCTGCTCAATTTATGGAAGTAGTTGAAATTACCTGAATCTATACTAAAGTTTACATCACAGAGGAGAGAGCCTTGGGGGGAAAAATAAATTGGTGAAACTAGTGTTACACTCAGTCACCTCTGCTTCCTTCACTTCTCAGCTGAAATACAGAGGATGTAATGGATCTGTAAGCCTGCCTGTCTTATAGGCACTTTCATAGAGCACAAGATACTAAGTGAAAACTCTTTACTGATTCTACAGACAAGGAAGCATGAAAATTCCGCAGATATTTTGGAGTAAGTTTTTTAAAAGCTCTCCTCATGATGGTTTAGACCCATATTATAGCTCTTAGAATATAGTCCAATAAAATTTCAATTTTGTAATTTTTTTTTTAAATACAAGGCTAAGTTTGAATCAAGCACAATATTACGTAGTGGTCAAGCATTAAAAGGATTAAAACTTTTTTTGACAAACAAGAATGTTCACTGTAAAGTGCAGTAATATAAGTAGAGAAGTTGGTGCAGTGGTGGGCCTTGAACAGAAAAATGGATAATTGCTTCTTTTTCTAACCAATAGGTCAGATTCATTGATAGTCCCAGGGGGAGGTATGTCAATTCCAGTAACTTGAAACTGGAGAGTACCCTGAAAAACTATAGACCAGCATAAAGAATAACTATTCTCAGACATTTTAATCTGAATCCAGAACTATATTTCTACCTATTTTGTATGATCAATTCTTAGTTCATTCCCATATCACTTTTCTTTTAATGACATCTTCATATACTTTTATAGAATTCTTACTGAAATAAAATAAGCCGTAGTGTGTTGTTCGGTTACATACTGAGGCTTTAAGTTAACTTCTGTTGGATATTTACTTTAATTTGAGAAGGTTGGTAAATTGCATGTTTAACTATCAAATCTCAAGAGATGTTTGGAAAGGGAATGTTACAAAGGGAGGAAGTTAAATGTTTGGTATAGTATTCTCTTGCTGGCATCCCATTACATATAGTAAATAGTATTTCATGCTCATTTTTCTGAGAGGCCAAATTCTGCTGGTTTGGAAGTATAACAGACATTGTTTATATGAAATTATTATTCATATATACTGTTTTCTCATAGTACCTCTCTTATCCTTCGTGGTGTCTGGCTATAGAACAATCCCGCAATCCATTGACATATATCAAGACAGAACAGAAGATTCATTACATGCAGGGGATCATATATATGAAGTTTAGTATTCATTTCAGTAAAGCGCTCGCATATGCGAATTATTACATCTCTGTTAACCAAAGCAATGGATACAGGCATACGTTAAAGTGCTTTACTGAATTAAGAGCTAAACAAGTTATCCAAACAGTCCCATCTTTAGAACTCTGTTGTGGGTCTGCTGGTTCTTTGAGTGGTTGGATCCTTAACTGTGTTAGTCGTTCTGCATTTTATAGAACGCCCATTTAAAGCACTAAACACTGGTTGTTTATCTCACTGTATTTATACCTACTTTTTCTAAACTGGTGTAACAGCATTAACTACGTTCTGAGACTTCTGAAAAATATGTCAGTCTCTGTAGACTTCACTTTTGTGTTCTGTTCCCATGTGCAGACATCTGCCGCAAAACAGATAAAACCCCATTCTTCTCTGAGGTTCTAAATGCCATTATCTCATAATCCTCTCTGCTACCCTTACTGTAATTGTCTTTGTGCAAAACTGACAGAATGAGATTTGCACATCTGAATAAGTATGTTCTGTTTCTGTGGGATAACACACTTGTGCGCTGACTTCTGTTAAGATTTAAGCTCAGTCACAGAGGTTTCCCCTTACGAGTTCTTGAAACCGTTTTGGTAGATTTTAACATTGAAGCTGAGTTTAGTGCATTGTTAGAAAACAGAAGTCCTTATTCTGCCATCTTATGTCATTTGACATTCATATCTTGAAAAAACATGTAGGATTTTGAATCATCCGGGACTCATTATTGAAGGCTTTAAATCCATTGTAGTAGTAAAGCATATATCCCAGTGGCTGCTGTTCAGCAGTCATTATAGCAGGAGCTACAATTACTTTTAAAACATTTTGAAATTTGTGTGATGTTGAGGTTTGGAAATAGAACACCTACAGAGCCTGTGACACTTGGAACAGGACGAGAAGTGGAAGAGAGATCAGAAGCATACATTTGTTTAATCCAATCATTTTGTGTGCTTCTATGTATGTTTATAAAGAGACATAATGAGAGAGAGAGATACAAAATAGCAATTTGTTTTTTAATTATGCCTTTTCTGGGCAATTCAAGACCAAAGCCACTTAGAGATTATTTTTGTGGAAAATTGTCTCTCTCACGAATTGTACAGTTATGCAATTACTTATGCTTCAGTAGGATCTGGAGATATTGCACACCTTCCAGTAACATTATGTTCACCTATTTTTAAAATGAATGGAAACAGGTTATCCTTGTTTGAGGAAAAAAACATTACCACAAACACCCTCAGAAAGATGCCTGCTCTTTCTTGTCAAGAAGCCTAAAGGAAAACTTGGAGGTGTACGTGAATGGCAATGACAGACATATCTCCTAGGCTAGCTCCTGGGCATTCCTCTTGGTAAAACCAAAATATGATGAATTGTGAAATATGGTACTTATTCAAAGAATTTTCTTGTATGGCTTTGCTTTTCAGCTTCTGTTGAAGGAGAATTTTTCTTTTTTTAATAATGTCTCAGGTATATCGGTTATGGCTTATCTCTGGTTTTTAGTTAATAATACAAGCTATTAGCAAAGCCATAAGGTATGTTTTCTAAGTATGAAGAAAAAAGATAAAATAATACTGCTCTTTCAATTAGTTATATTTCAGTTACTTTGTATCAATCTAAACTTTGAACTCTTGCTATAAACAAATATGCATTTTCAGTAAACACACTGAAATATGTATTCCCTGCATCAGATAAAAAGCTGTGAGCTGGTTTTCAACTCTTGCTCCTGTAGACTTTTACGTCCCCATATAATAAACTCATATAAAAAACGAATAGGTGCAACATATTGTAAATTGTGGAAGACCATCTGAAAGTTAACTTCTGTTATTTTCTAGATCCATCTGCTTAGTAGGCTTTCCAGGAGCAAAAAATTGTGCCCCAAACTATCAGGAAAAGGGATAATGGAAAGAATAGGAGAGGGAAGGAAGAAAGAAGATGTAAATAAAATGGGAATCAGAGGATTTCTCAGACTGTCTTATAGAGATGTCTTTTCTTCTGGGAAAAAGTGTTCTGTGGTATTGGAAGGCTGGCTACGCAGCGTGGTGAATTACCAGTATGTGTATAAGAAGAATGTTGCTAGGCTGTGGGCTGGTGTTGCCACTGAATATGAATTCCAGCAAACCAATTATAAAGTTTGGGGCTGCAGTTGACCTTCCCTTTCAATGTGCCTTATGATCCCAGATACAGATACATGAATTACTCATCATATAATGCTGGTTTATAGATTAGTTGCAGTTACCTAAGATTCCAGTCTGCCTCTTTCAAGGTACCTACTTTCCCCAGATTTTACAGTGTCTACAAATTTTTACCAGCCTGAGAACTCCTGTTGGAGTTGCCCTGCAGTAGGCGTGCAGTTGTTTTTAATTCCTTTTATGAATGAAAGGAAAAAATCCCCAGGCAGTTCATCTACTCTATTAACATAATCTCCAAGAGTGAAATTAACTGAGTACACATTTATTAGTTTTGCTCTCACTGTGAAAAAAGAAATGGCTGAATTCTTCATAAAATGAGTGTTTTATCAAAATACAAAAACATCTGTGGTAGAGATGGATGAAAACTGTAAACATTTGTTTTGGTTAAGTTTACGTCATGTTTAGGGGGTGAGTTGTCATCAAATAATCACGCCATCAAATTTTATAGCCAGAACAATTAATGGAAGATGAATTTAATCACATGTGTAGAAATACCTATGGTTAGAGTATCTTTTTATCCAGACATTTCTTGTCTTCCAAAATTGAGAGTCTCTTATCAGCCACCAATTTGTGGGACCACTATCTGTGCAGCATTTTTGCAGTTGTACTGCTGACAGAGTGGGGACAACAGAACACGCCTAGGGAGTATGGATTGTCTGAGATTCCCATTGCTTCCTTGCATAGAATTTGAGTCTGATCCTGTGGTTTATGTTGTATCGAAAAGGCATAATCAGCCTACCATTCAGAAATCAACATGGGTATTTACTGAGACCAAGTTATTTTCCCCTCATTCCCTGACTTGTCCTGTTCCTATGCTTCAGTGTCAGCACTACTTGCATTTTTTTTTTCTATGCAGTGTTTAGGAGATAGCCAGTGGCAGCATCAAGCCATTGTGTGACAGGTAGGGATTAATGAGGACCTAAGTACCTTTCTTCATAGCTTTGCTGGGGACTACTCATCAGAGGACTTCAGGCTGTTGTAGGACAGTGTTTCTGTCTCTGGGTCTATACTTGGAATGTTTGGTATCCTGGCTGGGTTTACTTTGTGTTACCAGACAATCTGTGCTCTCAGCCATGCTGTCCCTGGAAGACTGGTATATGGGCAGCACACACTGCATGAGATTTGATTGGTTTGACAATACCATGGTGTTCCTCTTCGCTAGAAGAATTTTTGTAGAAAATAGCTCTTCTTGAAGTCCAACAGGACTTTCCTTCTCTCTTTGTCTGCTACACATGGGGCAATATTTGCCAAGACAAAGGGAACTGTTAAGCTACCTTGTGAAATAAGTTTTCTTTTTCTTAGCTAGAGGTAGTTTATGGTATCTCTATGTGCATTACTTGGTAAGATCCTGTCAAAATGGGATGAGTAGCACCCACGTATCTATGTAGCAAATGGAACTGTTTAGAATTTTAAAGAAAAGGGTTGACAGAACTTAGTCCATGAAAAGCATAGCGGAGACTTAGCAGTACTACTTACTAATGACTTAAACAATGCTATCAGCATGGTTCTAATAACTATGATAGTATTTTTTAAATATTTTGATTAATTTAAGCAACCAAAACCAAATTTGTGTAAAATATTCAAATATGTACACAAACAGCATGAGAAAATTGTGAGTACAGAGATTTTAGCACCATATCGATAATACTGAATTTTTGGCTAAAAATTATACTGGCTGACTAAGTACATTTTGACATATGGCACCCCATTTTGAAACAAACTGTTTTATTTAGGCTGACCTAAATTCTCCTTAAAAGGTCATGTATGGAAACTAGCAATGAGCCAGACATCTGAGGATGCCTTTGTGGTACATCATGTTTGTGAAATTTCTGCCAGAAAAATGTACTTGGCTCTATATTTGTGTGCAGCAAGAGTGACATCTAATAAGCTATGAGATCAATATAAGGGGGTGTTGTCCCCCTATGGCTATAGTGGTGTTATATACAATATTTGTGTTCAAAGGTGAATCTCAAAGTCTTTGACTGTCCTCAGCTCGCATTACCAACAAGAATTAATAAACATAATTTTTCAAAATCTTATTATAGTTCACATACCCTCACATACCTTTCTCATGTTAGCAGACATGACTAGACTGAGGTCAGTCCATTTTTGGTCACATAGCAACAAGGATGTAGGGAATGACATGAAAGTTGCTCACAATGGTGTCTCTTCTCCCAGGCAAGAAAATGACAACGATTAATCATTGCCAGCTATCCAGAAAAACTTCTCAGTTGACAAATACTGAACCTTTAAGAGAATTAGAAAATTACTTTCTTAAAAATGTGAATCCCTCCACCAATCTTCTCAATCCCATCTATGGAACCCTGGAAAGTATCATGCCACTCTGCGCCGCAGATACTTTTAGATACACCCTTCTGTACCAGATATCCATCTCCGTAACAGCAAATTTCCAAAGACCTTTAAGACTAACTGCTTAGCAGGGGTGGACAGGACCTCTGCATGACATAAACCACCAGGGACTCTCAGGAGAAAAGAGGAATACAGCAGGAAAATGCTCATATTGTATAAATAACCACAGTTGCTTTTGCTGAGGAGAGGAGAGAAAAAGTATAATTGGTAATTTTCTCACATTTGCATTGAACAATTGATGTCATATCATCTGTCTAGGAAACTTTTATGATGCAGCCTGTCAGTGAAAACACATTTTGAAAAAACATGTTGTCCATTAAATCACTAGAAATTAACAGAAAGTCAAGTCAGAAGGAAATCTAATTAACTATATCACCATTCAACGTTACTATGTTCTGTATTTTTTATAGGGACCACCTTTAAACAGATAGTAAACTGTGGAAAAAACATACAGGTTTGCAGGAAGCAATCTAGATAGCTTTCCATCATTTAGAACTAAATGAACAAATGCCTGGTTTAGTTATGGTTTAGTTTGCTGCTTGTTAAATGTCAGAAAGTTTCCTGTAAGGGAATAAAGCAAGCCATCTAAGTATGTAAAAAATACTACCACTAATGAACTACTTTTTTACCACTAATGTTTGGATTTAGCCTTCCCAAAAGAAAGTGGCTCAACAAAACCTGTGTCTCTTCCTCCTTTCTCCAGAGTGAGTTCATAATGGGTTTTGTTGTGTGGAAAAAGAACCTGGAGTTCATTCCCAGTTAACATTCAATCAAGTGCTACCAGCACTACAGTATCTGCAAGATCCAGAACTACTCACAGCAGCTGTGTCAGTACGAATTGTACTTGCCCTCCAAATGAGACTGGGTTATTAAGTTAGAAGCATAGGCAAGTTTACCGTGCCACCACAATCTCTTTGTACATTTAATTTGCCTAATTACTTTTGATGATATTTTAAGAGTAGAAAATGCTATGTGGATTTAATTGTCTGTGTATGACCGTTCACAATGTGATATATTTCCAATGAGAGAAGTTAATTTCAAGGCATAACTTCTTGGAAGAAGTTTTCTGAAACATTTTGAAGAATATTTTAAAAAATTGATCGTTATGTGTATGTCTTGAAATTTTTGAAGTAGGTGAAAAAATAATGAGACTTCAGTGAAGATCTTTTGTACAATTCTTTCTGTAAAACATGGAGATTGATATAAATGTTTATATTTATCCTATAATGTGTTAATTGAATGTGAACATAATTTATTACATCCTTTCTGAAACTGCAGAAGCAACTTGACTATGGTTGCAGTTTTGGACTGAGGTTTAGATTATACTGTGTGAACTTTGTGGGGGTTGATTGGTTTGGGATTTTTGTTGCTGCTTGAGGTTTTTGGGGTTTTTTTGTCTTTGGTTGTTTGGCTTTTTGACTATTTGAGGAACACGTGACTGATAGAAACAGAGTCCCAAGGGCTGGGCTGTACATATAATTGTAGTCATGGTTGGGAGTGGAATGGTCTGTATGATCTTGTAGCCTAATGCAATTGTCATCTTGTCCCTGACTGCAGCACGCACTTGGCAGAGAAAGCCATGCCCTTTCTAGTCGTCATCCAGCACCTTGTGCACAAGGTCACTCAGTGGCAGTGCCAGAAGCAGCACCTCTAGTGACTGCAGTCCAGCCCGCAGCCTCTGAACCCTATTGAATGCTGCCAACCAAAGCTGTGAACAGTGCTAGCAAAACTGTACATGCAGCTTTGCTCGCCTCTTTGTGGCAACACTTAGAAGCCTTTTGTCAATAATAGTATTAAATTATACCTGTGTTGCTGAAGTGCACTTTACATGCTCTCCATGTTGATGAAGTAGCAGATGTATTCTGTTCAAATATGCACTATATTTCATGGCAGACACAAATAAACAGTTTTGGTGTTTCTTTGACACTTGCTTGTCATCATAAATAGTTGTAATATTTTAAAAGCCTCGTACTGCAATAATTAAAAAAGTAGCAAGACCCATGATACAAATACAAATGTAAGAAAATACTGAGTAACAAAATGTAGGGCTTAAAAAGAACCTAGAATATTCTGAAATTGGACGGGGAATTGTCTCTCTGAAAGATAACTTGATACTTAATTTTTCTTATCCTATGATTTATCACGTTGGGTAATGATCTCGAGATTAAATAGAATCTGAGATGTTAATATTTTAAATCCATTGCATTTTACCCGTCTCCGCTGTACACATTTCAGAAAAAATGAAAGAAATGATTTTATGTAAACATGTCATTGGCTAATCTGTTACATTTTTTCCTACAACTGCTGCAGTCTGTGGTGCTTGTATGATTTTCTGTGACAGGACTGGCACAAGCTGTTAATAAATTAGGCCCGTAGCCTCTTGATGGCAGTGTATTTCCTTCTTGAGTTCATAGGCCTTACAGAACATTTATGTCTCATTACAGCTGGTACAGCAGTTTATGCCCTAATAAATCAGAGGAGCTTTGCAGAGATGATCTTGACAGTAATGAATCTTTCTGTTGGCATTTCCACTTCACAGACACAAATAATGAAGCAAAACTGCCCCATCTGGCCACTCAGTAAGAGTCAAATCACAGTGGGAAGCTGTTTTCTCAAGCATGACGGAGGTCATTGTGTGCAGCAGGAGTGAGCGATAGCAGGTTGTGCTGTGAGTGACAGTGTAGAATGAAGCCATTTGCGAGCTTTTATCATTATAATTACATTTATTAGCTGTGCTGCCAAGGTTTTCCCCGCCCTTCTACCAAGTCTGTGTGCTCTTGCATCAAAAGCTACTTTAACTGATTTCTGCAGATTATTTGGGGAGCTGTTGGTTAGATATTGCACAGAAATTTATTTAATCAGCTCAATCAGCCATTGAAGTGGTACTATTAAGGTGTCTCAGTATTATTTTTTTAAATACTTTCTGCCAGTGTACTGCCCTGACAGACCAAAAACTGGCAAAAGATGCTGCATACTAGTTATAAGCAAATAGATAAACCGGGTTTGCTCTGTTTTAGGAACATATGGCAAAAATACAGGATATGTCATCTCAGATTGGGTAGTGGCCCACTGAGCCCCTGCTGCCTTGCCTTTGGCAGTGTGGGAGCAGGTGAGCTTCCCACCTGTTCTAAAATCCTCAGTTCTCAGGTCTGACTTTGCCCTTCTCCTCTTCACTTGTTAATCAAGTCCTTGCAGCACAGAACTTGGATATGCACCAAGTATCCTTGAGGATTTTTCCAGGGCCCTTCACAGAGCACCTTCCACGTTCTGGACTTGTGCAGCTCTGTGTACAGCACTGCCACAGCCACTCCATATTAAGGCATGCTTCTTTCATTTGGATTTCTTCCTGCTTGATATCACAGATGTGTCTGATTCCTTTCCTTTGTAAGATAAGGTACTTTCTCCTGGCTTAGTTTGGGACTTCTACGCTGCATCAAACACTATAATGGAAAAGAGGTTTTCTTCTTGTGTGCAGCAGTTTAGGGCTGCTTTAATTTATTAACTTTCTATTTTTCTCATCTAATTCGTGCCGTATTCCTGCCTTTTCAGTTAGGATGCTAGTCCTACAGAAGTGTGGTAAGAGAAAGGTGGTTTCAGCGCAGAAAACCTGGCCGGCTACATTCCCAATAGCGCCACCAAGTGACATTGAGTAGATGTCACAACTCTCCCTCGTGGCTCACTGCCCTTGCGTTTTGTTTTTGCGCACAACGTATTTGAAATGTCTGTAGGTGCACACGTTCTCTATTCTGCCTGGATAACTTTTGTCTAATTCTGAAATGCCATTTCTGTAGGCATAACTCATCAGGGAATTGGAAAGCTATCAGAGGAGAAAGCAAGATAGTGCTACTTTAAGTATGATGAGCTTTGTACTAATTCTCCCTTCACCTACAGTACAAGTTTGTACTGAGTACGAGTGTACTTTCCAGGCTGCATATTTAGGGATCACTCATCAGCAATGAAAGTATTCATTTTGTGTCAACGAAACAACATTGGTTTTTTAGGGGAATATCTAAAAACTATTTTTTTCCAGTGGAACATTTCCAAGGGTTATATCACACAGTGAGGACAAGGTAACATGCTTGTGGGACGTACCAAGTGTTCTGTAATAACCACAGTGAAGTAGTGAAAAATCAGCTTGATTTTTCTAACCTTTATAACTTTACATAATTGTATTGTTAACAGCTTGAAAGCTCCATGTCAATGCTATTAAATTTGTATTCATAAGATATACCTTTACCCTTACAAAACTTATTTGTATCTCAGTATCTGTGTATCTCATTATCCCCCCCCCCTCCAACTGTAAACATGGAAAAATACACAATGAAAACTCTATTTGATCCTAAAATAGGAATGTAGGTCTAGAAGAAATAGCTTGGGTCAAATACTGTTCAAATGAAAATATAATAGTAAGTTCTGGGCTTACTGAGCTGAGTTCCCTGCAGGAACCACTAAAAGAAGGGAAAGAGACAAAAAGTGATTTGGCCAATAACGGCAAGGATGGCTATAGGGAAGGGAAAGGAACCAAAACGAGTGGTTTTGAGGAACTGTGGGAATGGTGAGAAGTAGTCGTCAGTGAAGGTCTGGCTGCAAAGGCAGTCAGAAGAACTGGCAAGAAAATGTGCTTTGATAGTCCCTCCTCAAGCGTTTGCAGTCTGTGTCATCCTGTGACAAATGTAAAGCTTTGCCATGAAATACCAGAATGCTTTGAAATGCTTGTGCGCCACAGGAAGAGGGCGAGAGAGGGGGGACAGCTTTATTCTGGAGTCTCAGCTGTCACACAGGTCTGTTAGGTGCAAGTGTCCATATCCTGGGAAACAGAGCGGGGTGCACTGCAGAGGAAGGCAGAGATTGCATGCTGGTCCTGACAAATTTGGTGTGAGGAAAATGTCTGCAAAACAAAAGATTGAGAGGAAAAGTGATGGAGTAGGAGTCATCCTTTCTTTCTCAGTAAGTGACCAGCTGAAGCCCTGACTGTGATGTTAACTGGAATTTTTTTCCTTTTTAAAGAAACACAGCTTGTTTTCCATTTGGCTAGGGTAGGGCTTTCCTTTTTTTAAAAGCTAAAATATCACTCATCTGGTTTTTAATATAAACTGTTTTGTTGATAGGTCACAGTTTTACATATTACCAAAACCAGTGAAGTTTTGATGATGGTGTTGAGGCAATTGTGCACACATGAATTTTAATGAATAAGGAAGCAAAGCATAAATAGTTACAGCGTAGGCTGAAACAAGGAGGCTCATTATTTCTATGAGTGTTTTTGCTGTGGGTATTTCTCAGCTTAGTTCTCACTCTTATCCATAGCCTTGCCAGAAACAAAATCTTAGGCCACCTCAGCAGTAGATGAACAAGAGAAGCTGAGGAAAGTAAATGCCACCAAAAGGCTATGTTCCTTGGAGAATCAATCTATATGGAACGATGAGAAACAATTGGAGAAAAAACCCCACAACCTCATCACAGTACCAGAACATGTGAGAAGACCCTTAGTACTAGCTAATTGCTCATTTTAGCTTATAACAAAGTAGTTTGAAGCAGTAAATTGTAAAATTTGGCTGTAAAATGCCCCTGGAGATTATTTAGGTACTACTGCAAACCTCTTGCTGATTGTTCTTTTTGAACAAATGCTACCTCAGAGGGCTATTTCAATGGAAAAAAACAAAAAAAAATAAACTATTGAACTGAATGTAACCCAGGAAATGTTAATGCTGAAGAATATTAGTAAGTAAATTGAAGCAAGAAACATATTTCGGTGAGAATGAGGTGCAAGTGGATGACATCTGTGAAAAGTAACATCTGAGGAGGAGGAGGTTAGGTGTATATTTACACTTCAGAGCGGAAATGAGAAATTTCATTACAGAAGAAAACGAAGCTTTAAAAGAAAACCATGTTTTTATTCAGTTGAGAGTAAAGGGAGATGTGAATGAACCTGATGAGGGGAAGGATTCAGCAAGTGCTGTAATACTTTTGTTCCCTGTGGTAAAAATTCTGATCTAGATTTTGAAATAAGTAATCTGTTTTGTCAAAGATGAGCTAGTGTTCAAAGAAAACAACAGAGGTGGCGTAGTTAGGGTTGTAGACTAAATAAGGTACTGCACCAGTAATAGTGTTAGAGATCTGTCTCCTTTCCACCTTTGGTTGCAAACTTTTTTGTCCTGTGCTCAGTACACACCCTCATCCCATTATGCCTCTGCACTGAACTCCCTGATGCTTAAAATTCTTCTCCTCTTGCTGCTTTTTTTTTTTTTGAATCTTCTTTCTACCTAGCACAACTGCACACTGATTCCTAATATCTACCAGGTTTTTCTTGTTTCCATTGCTACTGTCTGTATTTGGGAAGTCCTCGCTGACTCATTTCATCAGCAAAATTTCCTTCTCTTCCTGTTTTGGCTAAAATAATAAAAAAATCTCTTCTTTCAAAGGCCTCCAACAATCACGTTTGCTTTGGAATTTATTTAGATTTATTCCAAAGCAAAGTAATTTTTTGCAGGACAGAAGTAAAAATGTGTGTGCTGAAGTTCTCATTTAGTAGCAGCATATGAATTTTCCCAATTTATAAAAGCAGCGAAAGGCTTCAGGCAACCTTCTTCCTCTTTAAAAACAATCAAATGGAGGCTATTTATATGCTTTTTCTGTTTTATCTTGTTTGTTTGTTTCCATACATGAATACCAGCAAGTTGAAAGATTATACCTTTTAACTGCTGTCTTGACAGATAAAATCTGTGGATTTTATTTTGTCTGTCTTGTGATCACTACAAACTTCCACTAGCTTTGTGCCAGCATCTGTGTAATGCAGGGAAGGAAAAATACTTCTACACTTCTTTGTGTTGTGGCAACGACTTTGCTGATACAGGAGCTACCTTTCAAGGCTGTACGACTTGAATCTGCTCTTACGCTGGTGTTTTTGAGTTAGGTGATAATATTCTGACCTTTGTGAAGCGTGTAGAATCGGTGGTGCTTATTTCATCAGCTGTGAAATAAGCTGTTTATGAAGCTTCGATGTAAATTTAGTTATTCTTTTTCTTAGTCCTTTCTGTTGCAAAGTTAAAAGGAAGTATCAAAGTAAATGAAATCATTATTGTGACAATTCCTTCAGCTTATCTCTCTTCTGTCTTTTGCAATAATATTAACTTTTGGCTCAAATTCTGAGAAATGTGTTTTTATTTTGAAAAATTATGCACCACTGCCTTAGTGAAATAGCATATAGTTCTTAAATGCTAGTGTCTAAAAAAGTACTTAAAACAGTAAATATTAGTGTCCCAAAAAATATATTAAATGAAAAGAGTTCTCCCTTTTATCCTTTACCTTGTCACATGTTGTATTTTATGGTCAGCATAGTGTAACTCAGCTGATCTTTCTCCTAGAAGTCACTGTTCTTGGATCAGAGGTGACATGTTTTGCTTTCTCTGGTATGATGTAGCAAAAATAAATTTGAACTCTGCAGATTTTGCAGTTTTTAAGCCTGCACTTTCTATGGTTAGAAGTTTTGCCAACTTGCCTATGTGTGTAACAAAGATCTCTTTAGCTACCCTTTCATTAGTGGTTTAAACCAATCCAGGACTGTGGTGCCACTCTAATATGTGGTGCCACCTGCAGTCACACTCACTGGGGTGTGTGTGGTGGGTACCAGTGTACACTTATACACTCTCCATTTTACTGTCACTGGTATTTTGTGTGCCGCTACAGTAAGAAAACCTACCTAAAAAAAATTGTGCTCAGACTGATGAACAATAAAGCAAAAGAAGGTGAACAAACACATATGGTTGATGTCAAGAACTTAAGAGCCTAACACTATGGTTTGGAGTTGTGTTAAGCTGATTGTGATGTACTTCTGGCTGAGGTTTCATAAAAGAGTTCAAAATTATCAGTGATGTGTGGGGCTTGAGAGAGCAAGGGAGGAACAAGGTAGTGCTGGGAGATGAGAAAGCAACATGTGGACAAGTGGGGTGAGTTGTTCCCCCAGGGGCTCTGTGCTGACAGCTGGAGCAGATTGGTGCCACTGCAGCTCTGTGGTCACCTATTCCAGCCCCAGCATTCCCCACCCTGTGAAAGTTCGCGTCAGGAAGGAGTAGAGGGGCCAGGGGAGAGAAGTGAGATGAATCCCCATTCCCTGCCTTGTTTGCATATTCTGCCCTGCTCTAGCAGGGGACCAGGGCAAGCAGGGATGTGATCAACAAAGAGGGGTGATTGTACAAACCAGAGGCAGCAGCTGTCTGTGCCTCCTAATGCAGGTGTTTCTGCTACTGCCATGGGGCAACCCCTCCTTTCCCTTCCTCCCTCCCCCCTTCAAGTATATGATCCTGAGCTGGCTCTGGCAGCTCAGAGAGCAACCTCACATGAGGAGGTGACTGATAATTAACCCAGCATAAAGTAGTGAGTACTTCAGAAAGCTGAGCTCCTCTTACTAAGGGGGTCAGAGGAGAGCCAGTCAGTATAAGGGAGGCAGAAGGGAGCAGCCAGGTTGTTGTACTGGCTTAGTCCTCCTTGAAAAACTAAGCTGATTTAATGGATTCAGGTCAGCAGAATTTCTAGAGCAGGTATTACTGAAAAGGGGAAATAGGTGGGGGAACCCTGGGCATTCTAAAGCTTTTTTGTTCAGTAGCTTTTTGTGCTCTGATAGAATTACTGCCCTCTGCTCTAGTCTTCCTGGTTAAAAGCTGTAGTGCTAATTTGTTAGGTTTTGTATATATATGAGCAAGACCCTTTCTAATGCAGAGATAAACATGTATATATTCCATTCAGTATTACAAAAAAAAGTGTTTAGGGGAATTTTTTGGACAAGTTTTGCTTTAAAATAATGCTCACAGGAGGAAGGATGTTTAGAGAGTGGCAGCAAAAAAAAGGAAAAGAGGGTGGGGCAGAAAGTTTTAATTTTTGTAATAATAAACTAGAATGCTTTCAGTATAAATAAACTTGATTCATTACCATGTATTTTTCATGTTTGTTTCTTTCTGTGTTGATTACTTATATTATTTTAGTTTCTGCAATAAAATACATGTGTGGGGAAATATACAGCTTGGCAACAATGAAACGAGAAAATTAAAGCCATATCATTGTGCGGTGCCATTAGTTGGGTGAAAGTTCTTCTAGTGGAAGTGATATTGGTTCAAACTTGACCTTGCTCTCCCTTGATTTAAGTCACTTTTCTTTGCAGTCCCATTTGGGACATAAGGTGTTTTACGCTACAAGACCTGAAAGTAAAAATAGAATCCTTACATTTTTTTTGATGCTGAAAGATATATTTTCAGCTACTTTAAAAGACCTACTTGGGAATTATCTAATAAAGTAATTAAGAAACAGTAAAATTACTTAAAGCTGAAACTGTTTGCAGGAATATATGAAAGTGATATGTGGGAGAGAAACTCGCTAAACTTATTTAATATCCTTGTGATCGCTTTTTATCGTGGGTGCTTTAAACTGAAAGTCTCTGGTTTAAACCAGGTATAGTACAGACTGAACACCACTCAAGTGTAGTATTTGCTAAATCTTCCCTGCTAGAGCTGTTTTGTTTTTATACCATTAGTAATTCATCAGTTTGCAGCAAGAGGAAAAGAGAGGGAACATGAGGAAGTATGTCTGGACATGCTTTAATGATATGACACATGACTGGAAAGTAAGAGACCAAGATATATGTTCTCCAATAAATATTTTCATCATTTATAGAAAATGAAGAAACAGTACCAACAGGAGTGATTGAGGATCCTTCTCAGGTTGCAGCTGCCTATCAATTCGTGCACTTTGCATGTGAATAGTTGCATTTCTCTGATCAAAATCAAGTGGAGTATAAATGTGAAACTCCAGAATGTTATAGAGCATTAAATCTCTATTTATGTCCTATTTGTGTTCCACTCATCAATGTTTTACCCTTGATTGTGCGCTTGCGCTTCTTATATCTTAATTTCTGTTTACACATACCCTGTAAAAATGAATTTAATTTGATAAGCTCCTTCAAAGTAGTACGGCGCTTGCAGAGTCATAAAAATATATTAAAATTAAATGAAAGCATGACCCTTTTATACTGACACAACTCTGATTGTTTTTATAACCTGAGAAGTCTTTGTCTAAGGATAGTCTGTCAAGTAACTAGCTTCCTTACCTGCTTTTCATTCCTGATTTCCCTTCTATTAACAACACCTATCACTAATCATGATTTCAGTATATTTGAGTGCCAGGGCCCATCCCCTCTTCCTAGGCTGAGACGCATGACCTTCTGGTTTAGGATGTAGTTTCCCCTAGTTTGAAGGTAGCCAACTTCTCAGGGAAGTTAGATTCTAAATCATCCCCAGAAACAGTGACTTGACAAAATTCCCACAAGCTTTCCCTCAGCTGGCTAGAAGACATCTTTCTGCCATGGAAGAGATACATAGGGTATATCCCTAGACATATCCGGGCGAGTTCAGAAACAACCCTCAGTGTGCAGGCACTCAAACTGAATTTTTTTCTGGACTGTATATGGTAATGTACCTCAAAACATACGCTGTGCATAAGTAGTAAATGCTATACTAAATTTACATACTAACTGGAGTGTATACTTGTTTCACAAGCCAAATTGTTTCTCAGTTCAAAGATAACATTTCCTTTTAAATTAGTAGGATTTCTATAATATGGCCTTCTGAAAGGTTTATACCATGCTAATCTCTGTTATGAAATGTTAGGCCTAATATATTAGTTGTTTCAAATATGCATTGGTTTAAGTGCATCTTTATTAGAGGTATTTATTCCAAATTAGAAAGTGGATGTCTAACAAAACTCACACTGTAAGAATGTTTGGAAATGTATGCAAGGGTTTTGACAACAGCAGTGTATTTTTGTATACTCTATATAAAGTGCTCTCTGGCAGGAAAACTATTCCACTCGTCAGCAGGAGATCAGGGTGTCAGTATTCACTTAGCAACAAATACCCTTTATATATTTAAGTGAAATTAAAACATGCATCAGTATAACACAAGTTCTAAATGTGGTTTGAGGGCTTTAGGTTAATCATGCTAGAACATACAGACATTTCTATGTTCAGAGATGCATGTTGGCAAGACCCCTTTTTAATGTATATTTATGCGCAATATATTTGCGTTATGAAGATTTAAGGAATCTCAATCCCAGTAGCTTCAATCAATTGTACTTCGCAGCTAGCAGGAAAATCAGTAGTAGCTAAAGCAGTAATTGCAATACAGCTAAGATCAAATGATGATTAATTTTAAATACTGGCAACCTAAAAATATTGCTCCTTTTCCCTGTTTAATTCTCAGTGTAACTACATTGTTAGCTATGCTTGCAGTTCAATAACTGGTATTTTCTTGCAAAAAACCTAAACTTGTTTGCCTCTACTACTTCTAGGATAGAACAAAGGCAAAATTTCTTTTTCTGTTCCTTAAGACATGCTCTCTGATGAAAGCATTCAGAATCCATGTGATGTGTGTAGATATGGCAGCCTTTTAATGGATACAAGTTGTAGCAGATTGGATACACTGCATGGCCTGCTGGTTTAGGTTTTGGTCCTCCAGCCCTACTTTACCAAATTTCTGTAAACATCCAAGTCCCTTGTTTCCATTCCTGACTAGCCATGTGTTCTCTGAGCTGTCACTTGAATGTGACCTCAAGTAAGTGAAGGGTTTCTTGGATAATTTTACCTGATCAGTAGAGCAATTAAACAAAAATACCTGGAGTAAAGGAAGATGATGCATGTCTTACACTGTAGTTAGTATTCAGCTAGAAAATCTTCCTTGGCAATTATAATGATATAAAAATAGGAAGGCTAGAAGCATACTCCTGAAAGAAAGTTTTCTGTGAAATCAATGCTTATCATCTCTAGTTCAAAGCATAAATCTAAATAACGTTAAAAGAGGTTAATACACTAAGGCAGATGCACTGATTGTGTATCAGAAGGCTTTGGGCTGCATCTCATTAGAGTAGCTTTTAAGAATTTTAATCTATTGATAAATTGCACATTAACGTGTTAATGTTCATATTTTTTTTTGGTATTCTGTTGAGTAACCCTCACAAAATTTTGTTGGTGGTTTTTGGTTTTGTTTTTTTTTACATTGTTTGGAGGACATTACCATATCTGCCTCTTACCATTATTTAATTAAAGCATTGGTTAAAATTTTTATTAAAGTTACTCTTGTTACCTATTTGGATATACTTTAAAGCATACTTTTGTACATCTGTTCCCTTGCATGTGTTTTCAGAGCCAAAAACATTGTAGTTTCAGTTTTGTTGTTGTTTTTAGATGAGTTTAGTTTCCTTTTTGTTTATAGACCTTCTTGTTCATCATGAGTGATGTGTGCTAAAGTGAAAAAGTAAACTCAGCAATAAATTGGGCAGTATGTACACAAAAAGCTTATGCTAGCCTTTATTTTTTGTGATCTCTAAATGGGTAATGTTTCCCTTGGGACAGAAGAGCAAATACTCAGGGACTGAGCTAAGGCAGATCCTCTCAAGAATGTAAAACTATCTGTCATAACAGATGCACAAGTACTGTCATTTCTCCTTCCACATCAGAATATGCTGGGAACATTATTGTATTATTTTGTATTAAGTGAAGAGAGAGAATTGCCATCTCTTCTTAGCTCAGGTGAGCATTTGTAAAGTCATTCGCTTTGCAGAGTACAAACCTCTTAAAGCTTTCTGTGGGCACTTCTCTCTAAGTGGTGCCCTCTCATATTGCATGAGGTCAGGGAAAGTTTTATGCACAAGTCTTGCACTTCAGTCAGTTTTTGTTAAAAATCAGTGATTTTTAACAGTGAAATCCAATTTCTTTTGGGTTATATCCTCTGTGTAAGACAGATACTTGATTCAACACTGAGACTAGCTGCAGTCATAAAACAAAAGGGAGTAGGAACCAGTGCCAGGGGTTTCAAATATAGTGTACTGACTGTGAAATGGTACACTTGAATACAGCATCATAGTTATATTAGATCTCTTCACATAAGAGCATTATCTTTTATCTTCCATCTGTAAGGCTTATGAAGAATTGCCTAAATTGGGAAGTCATCGAACTCTTTCCATCTCCCTCAATTTCTGGAACTGAGGATGTGTGCAGAAGTGGTAACAGACTTATAGATGTCAGCATGCTAAAGTGCCACTGTGCAGTGTGAGAATCCTGAATGTGGCTGTTGAGCATATTTCTGCAAGAGCACTGCTATGTGCTCCACGCCTGAATGTCTAGGAAACTGGATGACAGGTTGCTGTTTCTCAGAGCGTGGTCTTATCTTTCATTTTGAACTGATTTCTGTTGTGCTTGGCAAGTGGTCTGCTTTTGCAAAGAGCACAGACTTAACCATGAAGTATGTTCCCAGTGTGCAAGGAATGGTCTTGAAAGAAAGGGAATAATAGAATTTTTGTGTCATTTTTGTTGAGTACACAAAGCTTCACTCTAAGCTGTAGAAGAATGCTTTGTGATATCACTGTAATATAATGGAGATGTCAACAGCTGTGTCTTACTGCTTTATGTTTGTCAGACTTTAACATGATTCATGCATTTCAGTGTCCATTTAGGTATCAGAAGCCAAAGTACACCAAATAAGGCTGTGAAACTGTGTTGACTTACCCATATTTCTTTTTCTTAATTAAATTCACCTCTGGTGCATCAAAAAAGAGTAATAGTGACAGAGGTTTTGCTCTCTGACTGGTCAGGACTGTTGCATAACCTTCCTGGGCTAATGGACATAGACAGTCTTTCCCAACAGTACAATGCAGAGCAGTTATGCTGGTGCAGAAAATAGTCTTTCACAATTAGGAATGCTTAATGTGTTCACAGATCTGCACAGTGAATAATTATTTCTCTAATGTGTATTTAGTGGCATTTACAGGACTTTTACACAGTGGATGTGGTTTTAGGCTGCAGTGTCACTTATGTGTACCTCTAGGCACCATTAAATGTGGATCTTAATTCAGTGTGGGAAATCTTAGCACTCATGCATCTTCCTCTTGTAAGTCATGAAAAAAAAAATCTTTCTTTTCATACCAGAGGATTAAGACACTGACGTATTTTTTACTGCCAGTGTTTTGAGTTTCTGCAACTTTAGAATTTCTGCATACTTCAGAATTTTTTTGAACATAATGTATTAATTGACAACAGTACATTTCTGTTCCTTTTGCAAAAGCATCATAATGTACAGAAAAAATCCTGTACCTCATCACATGCTGTTTTAATAATATACATGTGTTTGAATATTCAAAGTTTCTTTAACTTGTGGTCTGGCTTGGGGTTTATCTCAATCTACTGTGTAGGAAGCTAGGTATTAAAATTAGTAGTAAATATATGCGTGCCATTAAACATGCTAGAAATTGACTGGAATGGCTATACAAAAGTTGGAAGAGAAGTGTTGAAATGGGAAAAGAGAAGAGCAGGATCCAAAAAAGGGAATAAGAAAGTCATCATGACTGTAAGGAAAGAAGGATTGAATACACAGTCATCATTTTGTTGACGATGAGAGATCCAGGCATAATTCCACTCAAGCTGTCACATCTGTGCAGTATTAACAAGAGAAAAAGCAAGAAACCTAGAAGCTGCATTACGAAAGGGGCTTTTATTTTTACTTAGATATGTGTGTTTCTCTAAAAATCAGTGCACTGTATCCCCTGGCTTGGGCTTCATGCACTGCCACTGCACTGAGTCCAGCACGGCAAAAATGGTGCTGGAAAAGAACTTTTTTCTCACTTTCCAAGTGAAACAAAGTATGAGGAGGAAAAAATAGAAGGCAGCCATGTGAAGTTTTGAGAGTTTGGTGAGAGGGATATGACAGAGTACAGGTCCTTTTCATACACTTCTTAACAAGCGTGAGGTTTTGCAACAGTAATATTTTCGGTGCCAGCAGCTTAAAATAGCTTCCTTCTGTCTATTCTCCATTTTACTATGGCCAGACTTCATTTAGTCCCTACAGAAAAGCAAGCAATCAGTATCTGTTTTTTCCATCTGTAAACCAGAGAATTATTTAATGAAAATGGCATTAGCTGGCCGTTACAGAGTTCCTGTTTGTAGGAATTTGATAGAAATTGCTAGTTAGCAATTGTTAGTATTTATTAATAGCTGTATAAGAACTCTGAGCCAGGGAAAGGATTGATGATGTGTAAAGGACTTATTGTACAGGGCAGCAAAAATTTATACATTTTCTAGGAGAATCTACTTTTTAAACTTTATTTTTATTTACCTTTTCTCACGGTTAGCTGTAGCGTCAGTGTGTGAGAATTGAAAGAGACTTCCTTACAGCTCTCCTCCTCTCTTTGGCAATAGCATGGAAAACTGGCCGTAGTTGATGTGTACAGGCAGTACAATGCGATGTTGCAACCATCAGCAACGAAGTTCCATATGTATATGTGAACATTCCCAATTGACATTCTTCTTTTATGGCACTCTGATTTAAGTCTAGGGACTTATTTTCACCACAGCAAGGATTAATTCTACCTTTGCGTAACCATACCTAAGCATCCTTATTTGTTTGCCAGTAAGCATCTGAAGACCTGTGTACCTTATGCTACTAATTGAGATGTGTAAGGCCAAGGAAATTAGAAAACATTTTAAAAATGTCTAGATTTGCTGACTTGAAACAATTAGATGTTATTTTGTTGAAGGGGGAACAGTTATGATTTTTTTTTTGTGACCACATGTAACATTCAATAAGAATTTTTGGTCCATTAGCAAAATAAGTGAACATTTGTCCTTACCAGCTTTCAGTGATGAGTAACAGTCACCTGGTGTAGAACTAAAATGGCTAGCTTTGCAGCTTGAATGAAGCTTTTGACCTATTGTCTTGAGTATCTCCTAAAATAGTTGTGTGTGCGTGTGCATGCATATGTTTATTCTTGATTTCAAGAGCAGAAGTAGCACAGACTTTACTCATTTTTCATACATACCTAAGAACAAAGACGTTTGGGACAATTCATTTTGAATATACATGAGAGCTTATTCTCTGTTCCTTCAAATGACACATTTTAAAAGATACCAGAACTACTGTTGGAGTACAAGAGGAGGAGTGGGGGTGGTATTTTCTTAAATGCTCTGAGGTTTGTAGCAGCAACTTGTAGATTCACATATTTTCATATTCTTAACTGTAATTTTTCTTAGAAGGAACAAAATTTGGCTTAAGTGAATAGGGAAAAACATTTTCCTATGTTGGCAAATCATATTTCTTCATTGATAAAGCAACCATTTATACAATGCTATAGATTTAATAGCAGTTTTCCATGCAATGCTGTACTACAGCAATGAAATAGAATTCTGTAACCTATGGTATTGCATTTACTTTGACATTGTCATGTTTCATTGCCTAATTTCTATAGAAAGAGCTATATCCATAATGTATTACTATAACTTTGATCTGCCATCTACTGAAAATGAGAATTTATCAATCTGTTCATTCCAACCTCACTGGAGGCTGGTGTAGGTATAAGCTAAATAAACAATAAGGTATCAGAAACTCAGCAAATGGAGCACCAGAGGGAATATCTAAGTTATTTTCAATAGCTTCTTATATTAGAAATTCATGAAGAGGGAAGTTAAATTTTGAGACACTGTTGTTCTGAGGGGGTTGGGGTGGGTTTGAGGATGAGTCACAACTCAGCTTGCCTTTGAAAAATATTGAAGGGAACAGCTTACAAAAAGAATAGAATGCAGCAGAAACTATCATTTTCCTTCGTACTCACGTTGTTATGCTTGCTGGTAAAACATGAGTTAAAAATCCCTCAACCCTTCTAATAATATGTTAAGGATTCTGCTTAGAAGAATCTGATGTTCATTGTGGTGTCTCCCAACCCTACTTCTAGACTTTGGAATGTGCATGAACAAAAAGTTAGGTGAGCTGTAGGAAATTAATGATTTAAAAATATAATCTCTAAGAAAAAAATAAAATAAAATAGAATAAAATGCTAGTTACAGGAAAATCCTTTTATCCAGAATGAAAAGGAAGGAAAAGATGAGATAGTTGACAGAAAGTGTTTACTGAAGAGAAATACCAAGGAAAATTAAGACACATCTTTCTCTACCAGTACAGATGAGGAGTTGTAATAATGAAGTCAACAATTCACATTTAGAAGTCTTACTAAAAAATGAACAGAGTGCAGTGAACACATGGATGGTCAGAGGAGGTGACAGTTCAGAGTTTGTCAAATTTCTTGTCCGTTCTTTCTGAGTAGGAACTGGCTAGAAAGCACCTGATTTACACAAACATTGAAGTACAATATTGCAAGTCTATAATATCCTCTAATTTACAAGACCAAAGATATGTATGCTCAAAATATTTTTATCTAATAAATGCAAACTTATTTCTAGTTCTTGCCATGGTAACAGAAAGCATTGATTTATTTCTGATACCTTTGTGTTGTTCCTAAGGTAAAATAATGTCTTAATTCTTGCAGTAAATTTGGCTTTATTGTCATAGATAGCGTGAAGGTACTAGGTTTACAACTAGCCAAAAAAAGTGTATCCTTATCAGTAGTCTTGTTTAAAGCTTCACATAGACCTGTTTCTGTATTGGCCTAAATTTGTTCAGGTTCATGAAGGAAGTGCTTGAAGTTGTATGGACAAGTTCCTCTTAGCCTCTGGGTGCATCACACCACTTTTCAGTACAACAGTTGGAACATCGGTCACCGTGAAAGAATTTTTCAATTCATAAATTCATATTTTTTCTTCATTAGCTCATAATGTTACAATTATATTCAGGACCAACACGTGTTTTATTTGGCTCACCATTGCTCTTTGTCATGTTTCTGATTTTGTCTGATATATATATATATATATACACACATATACACACACAAGTTCATTAAAAGAGAAACATATTGTAAGAGGCATATCAATGGTAAAAGTGAAATGCATCAAATTTTAATAGGGGTGTCAAAATTAAAACTAAAATGAAATTCTTTAGCTCTGAATGTCACATAGAAAATTGTCTTTTAAAAAAGAGCAATGGAATGGATCAACTAAAATTATACTCTGAGTGCAACTAAAGTTTTGTGCATATTATACATTTTTATTAGAAACATTTTTCGCTCAAGGCTTTTATGATAAACTTCATGAAATACATCTTGTAAATGTTCTAAAACATCTTTTAAATGTTTTGATTGCTTTTGAAATTTTCACAGTTGACCAGATGATACTGATTATAGTGAATAACAGTTGACTTTTATGGAATGCTTTGTATCCGAAGTCCTCAAAATCCTTTATTATTCCTAGTTTACGGATAGGGAAAATGAATTGCAGGGTGGTAATGTGTTCAAAATCCACAAACTGGTGATGTGGCCAGGATCGCATCCTGTTTGCAATGACCATGCTGCAGTAATACAGGTAAATACAGAACATAACTACAGTCTTAGTTATAGAACAAAGAAAATGTTCCAGAAGATAGTATAGCTAATTAGAAGTAAACACATTGCTTATATGAAACGTCATAGGCTGTAACTATTGTCTACTTAGATTTGGTCTTACAGTTCACTGAATGCTGTGCCTTGGCGGAAACCCTACTGACACTGGCGATTTCTGTGAGGTACTAAGTGGTTAAGCATATGTACGCACAAAGATGTTTCTGTGGTGGCTGCAAAAGAAGTAGATAGCAGCGAGAATAATCGTAAGGCATTTATTTGTAGTAGCTGTGGTTATGGAGGAATTCTGCTTAGCTCTAGCTGTCCTACCTGAGCAAGCCAAGTATTCATTTAAGCCCTGAGATAATGTGGCACTACCTGCTGCAGCTATAAGGGAGGGCCTGAACTCTGTCAGGTGTCCACTGCCACTTAAAATCCTGGTATCACGCCATGACCTTTTTGATATTTAGGAGAGAACTGGTGATGCTT
The DNA here is from genome assembly GCA_020800305.1 of Porphyrio hochstetteri. Lineage (NCBI taxonomy): Eukaryota > Metazoa > Chordata > Aves > Gruiformes > Rallidae > Porphyrio > Porphyrio hochstetteri. Next base: position 7,721,626 of record CM036916.1, on the reverse strand, counting down.
TGAGAGGATTCAAGCAATGTCAACAGTGCAGACAGGCAGTGGAAGGTAGGTTAAAAGCCTCCTTTCCCTGGCAGAGCTCTGTGTGTATTGCAGCAGGTGTTGAAGAGTTTAGTGAGGTGGTCCAAATCCCTTGGAGAGTCTGGGGTGACACACACAGCTGGTCTGCATTCATGCTTCTACAAATGTCTTTGCTATTACTCTGCTTTCACCTTGCTAGATTAAAAAGTACCTGAGTATTTCTGTTAATGTGCAACTCCCTTTACTCTGTCTGTAACATAAATATGCTCTGGGAATGTTTTGCTGCATTTCTTGATTGTTAAGTTGACTTTTTATTTTAGTAGAGGGTAGCTATGGTAGGTCCCTGACAGAGGGGCAGGTGATTTTCTGTTTATTTTTGTAGAAAACACACAAGTCTGAACCCAAAAGCTTTAAAGAGTGTATTTTTGTCAGTTTTTTGTTGGTATTTTGAATTTTCTGCAAGGCTTAATTTATTTTTATTTTATTTTCAGGTTTGAGGGCTTTTGTATTTTATTTAATTATAGCAGTATTGAGGGATCACAGAGCACGGCATCTGTCTCGCTACCTTTGCATGTAGTGTGGCAGTGATTTAAACCAAGATCTAAAGATTCCCCTGTTAAAACCAGAGAGCATGTTACTGTTCTCTAACTGATTTACAGTCCATTCCACTGCTTCAGTCCAATATGAGTTGATGTCAGTGAACAGTGCAAACTCTAAGAAACACGACTGGAGAGGAGGCTTTCGTGCGTTTGATGATCAATGGAGGAATACCTTTTAATGCTCTCTAGTCAGCACATTGTGTTCCCTGAGCAGCCTTGAGCATGCCAACTGTCAAGATATTGATTGGATAGTTTCCACTAGCTACTGTAAGTGCTATGATATTACACCATATAATTTCCAGCTTCTGTTTTTCTGTCATCATTTAGAAAACTGCATATAGTCCAGATTGGGATTTTATGGTCTGCTGCCCCATTGCACACTTTATTTCTTTTTCAGTGGAGAAAACCTTTGAAAATGTCTGTAATCTAGAAAGTGTGTATATACATATATATATACACACACACACAGTGTACGGCAATGATGCTATCATAGTAAGTGAAAAATTGATAGGGGTCATTGCTCCCTTGATAGTGAATGAGAATAATGCAGAGTTGCACAGGTCAGAGGAAAAGCAAATATCTCAAAACTGCATCTAATAAATTCAAACATTTTTCACTGGGGTACTAGTAATGTAGAACTCAAGCTTTATATTACATGTTTGGCACTTTGAAGGAGTAAGAGGGCAGAAGGAAATGCCTGCTTTAGTACTTAGCAGGCATCTTTGGGAGGTTTTATCCTAGAACTTTGTCCATAAAGGGTGGAGGGAGAATTGCATCCCTAAAATAAAGGAACAGGAGTGCCTCTTACAATTACAGAAGATTTGTGTGATAATAAAAAACAAATTTAGGAGATTTTCTAAAATAACCTTCTTGTGATTGAATATGAAGTGGTTTTACTAATACTTTAATCTGTAAATTGGTCATCAGGTAAGGACTGTCTTTGGAACAACCAGTATTTTGTCACATTATGAATGTGGGGGTAGAAGTGAGGGGAATTTGCATACTGAAAAGAGTTCTAAAGGCAGGTTACTTTGACATTTGTGGATTGCATTTGTGCTGGTTGGCACCAAGTCTTCCCTCAACTTCCAAATTCTTTTTTATCACTTATTTGACAGTCTTTGTTCCATAGAGTTACTAAAAAAGGTAAAAGTAATTGGTGGCTTTTTTACCTTTCGTGTGAGTTTTACCATATTTGGTCTTTAAATCTTTTCCTTCGTACTTAATAGTTATTAAATATTTGCAGATGTGTTTTGCTTTAAAGGCATTATTCAGAAGTGTATTACTCAAACACTTGTAATAGAATCACAGGCTGGTTTGGGTTGGAAGGGACTTGAAAGCCCATCTAGTTCCAACCGCCTACCATAGTTAAGGACTCCCTCCACTATCCCAGGCTGTGCAAAGCTCCATTCAGCCTGGCTTTGAACCCTGCCTGGGATCCAGGGAAACCTACAGTGTCTCTGGACACCCTGTGCCTGGGCCTCCCCACCCTCATAGGGAAGAATTTTTATCCTTAATATCTTATCTAAATCTCAGCTCCTTCAGCTTAAGGCCATTTCCCCTTGTCCTATCATAACATGCGCTTGTGAAAAGTTGGGGAATCTTATTAAAAAATCATGGTTCACTAATCCAAAATGATGGGAAGCTGTATCTTAAAAGATACTACAACATTGCTGCAGTCAATGGAAGATTACCCAATGTTCCATGTATTAATGTCCATTGTAAATTCAATTAATTAGCAAGTAATTTTGAGAGAAATGCAATTACAGTTCAATAATTAGTCACGATTATTAACAACCACTATGAAGCATCTATTAAATATAAAACCAAGTACAATTGCTGTAGTTTCAACTTTCTTTTTAATTCTCTTATCTTTTGACATTGATTTCTCTTTTATATCAAGATGCAGCCATGATCCCAAAAAGTGTTAGGAATATTCTGTGATCACACAATCTGGGATCTTTTTCTGCTTCACGAGCTTCCCAGCATATGGAATACCTGACACCAGTTTAAGACCTTTGCTCTTTCTTCACTGGGAATCAATAAACAATAGCAGCTTTTGGGAAGAAAGAACATGTAATATTTCTGTACAACTTTTAGAAAGAGGGTAAAAACCCAGGTGTATAGCAGGAATATGTAGTAGGGCACTGAACTTATATTTCATGTAGCATGACAATGGTGGTACCTAACAATTCTGGTATCTCTTGATATTGTGATTGTACTACCATATCCATATCAGAGTTCATGAGGGAACCCATACCCTTGCCTGCACAACATGATTGTGAAGACAGGCGAGACTTGTCAAGTCAGGCAGTGAGTACTAGAAAACACCCATTTGGCATTAAAAGTTTATGGGGCACCCTGAATTTTTGCCGCAAGAAGTGGGTAACTCAGTGACTTTAGGCTGGGCCAGAAAAATGTCCCGGATTGTCACATAGGAAGACTGGTTGGTGAATGTGAGTTTGTATAATGTATTTTTAGGCAGTGGGAAAACTCTAGGAGATAAAATTGGTATTTACATATATCCAGGAGATAGCAAATTTTTTTTTTAGATATTATTTTATATATTATGTTATATATTTTTTTATATATTTATGCAAGACCTCCGGGCCTGAGCTTATGAATTCACCTTGTCCTATTGGTCATTATTTTTAATAATTATTTGACATAATATGTGTAGTTGCCAACTAGAAAATTAGTTTCTACTTTTCAGAAAGTTTCCCAGTTTTCATTGTGTTTTAATAATGTTTCCTGCAAAAGATTCTGTGGAGACTTACCTACTTAGTTTCATAAATTTTATTCAGGAGACAGGAACCACAACCCATAGATTTTGAGAGAGAATTCTCATTGAAGTTTTCCTGTGATCCATTGTTACTGTGATCTGCTTTGTAAGTCAAATTGAAGTTATGAGGATCATTTGTTTTCGTGAACAGCTTAACACCACTCACTTGTATGTGTTGTGCTCCCTGGCTTGACCCAGATGTTCTCTGTTGTAGCTGTGTAAATTTTTGCATGTGAATCTCTGTTTGCAAACACTGTATGTGTGAAATCTGCTCTATGGGTAAAACACAGTATATCTGAGGGAACAAAAGGCATTGAAGAGCATGTCTAAAGAATGTGATCTTCTGAATTCTATTCCTGCCTTGTTTAAAGACCAATGGCTAGCCTGCTTAGACCCCTGGAACTTTTGCATATCTTGCCTCTTTTAAATGAAGAGATGAATAAACTCAGCAAATTTCCATGTTTTTTTTTAAATTCTGTCTGCATAAATTAATTGTATTTTACTGATTTGTACCTTACTTGAATGGTAAATACCTGGAGGGTCTGTCCTGTTATAAATGAAATGGTAGATGCACTGTTTCACTGTAGCCAAAGTTTTGCATACAAGCTTTTTATATAATATAGAAATTCATAAATGCTTGTATATAAACTTAAAACTAGTGGGCTATTTGATTCTGGGGTCTCTACAGCTACTAAAGACAAAAATGACCAAAAAAATAATGAAAATAAACCTGACAGTGAATGGATAAACCTGAACAAAATCTCTTTGACTGGAGCGTTTGGGATAACTGCCAGGCTGGCCTTTGAGATGTTTATAATAGGATATGTGTTGATTGAGGAGAGGAGCATGAAAGGTACAGTTTTAGCACCCCCAACCTATGCCAAAATATGCAAGAAAGTGGGGAGTGCTGTTTGGATAGGGGACAAATCAATTAAATCTTTTAGGACAGGATGCTTTAAAATGCATGTTTGTAAGTTAAGATACAACTTAAACATTTTAATCACTAGAGATTTTGAAGTTTTATCCACCCAGTGAGTTCTTGGTGGGGAATCAACATTGAAACCCACTCTCCTAGGTCTTCAGTGATTCGTTTCTTTTCAACCATGTAGCTTTTGAATTGGCTAAGCATTTAGAATTCATTCTTCTCCCCTGCTAATTATAGACTGTAAGGAGATGTGGTGATGTAGCTTTTCTTTCAGTTTCAGATCAGAAACAGTTTAAGTTCAATTTATTCAAACATTTAACATCCTTTTAATATAATAAATCTTGGGAAATATCATGATTGAACCGTAAACTTAACTAGAAATAAATTTTTACCTTTCTGATTCCCAATCTCCCAAAAAAAAATGAAAGGTTAAAAAGTATTTATTATTTAAAGAAAGAAACAAGACACTGACAAAAGCAAAAACGAGAGTATTAAGCATTATTTTCTATCCCTTACAGATAAACAATTCCCATGTTTTGGCAGTTTTATCAAGGGTAAAAGCTGGAGTAAAAATCAACTGTTACACATATTGTTTGTAAATTGGCTCCGGACTTAGTAAATTAAAGCATGTTGGTTAGTTAACGTTCTGACCAAAGGATATTTTTAATATGTAAATAATGCATGGTTGACTAGATGGAAGAAGTTGGTTCTATGGAATAGTAGTGATGCTTTTAATTCAGAAGATATAAACTTTGATGTGAAAATGTATACTTGGAAAATCATTGCTTATTTTGCTTTACACAGTCAGCGTTGATTAATTTTTTATAATCTTACTTTGGATTATCTTTTGGAATCTAAAATGTTTTCAGAGAATTGTCATTTTAACTTTGAATTTTATTCCTAAAAGACCTTTGGACATTTGTTGAGTTTTCTACTGTGAGTCAATAATGTATTGTTGTGGTTTTCTTATTTAGAACTTGATTTTTTTTGAAGTACTGCATTGTGCCACCCAGCTCAGCACAGCAAGCACTTCAGCAGCTAAGTAGTCCTACTGTGTGTTTATTGACAGAAATATCATGAATGCCAGCAGAGAAGAATTACCTTGGTAAAAAAAAAAAGGGGTTTAGCAAGGTGAAACAATAGAGCTAGTGCAGAAACAAAGACGAAGAAAATGGTCTATCCTGATAAAAGCAGCAACCAAATCAAGGAGTACAGTAATTGCAAAATCGTTCTTTGTTGGTAAGAATAGAGGTAATTGTTTATGTAAAATGCACTGGACAGGAGCAAAGTTGTACACAGGATGAGATAAAAACGTCTGCTTTGAGATTCTGGAAAGAAAGAAAAGGCTGATGGATGTGGGGAAACATAGAGTGACTTTAGGATTTCTATTTAAGTCTCTTGATTAAAAAAAGGTGCATACAATCCAATGGTAAACTCAATGCTGCTTTATTGGGTAGCTTAAAGTCTAAAGTAGCTCTATTGAATTCAATGGAAATAAAATTTATCAGGTAGTGGTACTGTGACAAATTTCAGTATGAAAGTAACATGTATCCATGCCTGGCTCCTTGAAATAGCTGGCAAAGTAATACAATACAGAAGAATTTGAGTATTTGTATACCAAATTCACATATAGGTCTACTGGTCAGTAGTGAGTTCTGTAACCATATCTAGACATAAATTCTCAGACCGAAAGTACTTTTGTCCTCAACTCTTGTCACTTGCTTAAAGCCTTTCAAGTGAAATTGTGTTAATTGTTCCATGAAGAGTTTTATCATCTGAATTTTAAGATAAGTTATTTAAAAATATCATTTTGGGTTTATTTAGTCTGCTTGAAAGTTGGCATGATGATAGCATGAAGTAAGCCAGAAACAACACTATTTCTTGTCATACATCTCTCTCTTGTAAAGTCAAACTGGTGTATATTTGTTTTGATACTAACATCCTGCTCTGATGGTCACAAAAGCACCTGGTAGACAGAAGCAAATTCTGTTTGTTCATATTATTGTTTTTTTCTGAGGTGCTAGTAATGATGTGTATGCACATGAAATGACAGTCCTGATCTGGAAAATTTGCTTTTCAATTGCCGCAGTCAAACTGCAAATATTAAGCAGGCATGGAGGGACACTTCCTGTATGTTACTGACAGAGAAAGGAACAGATTTCAGACCTTTGAATCTCAGGTTCCTGCCTTATTCTTTATTGTCTGGGTGGCAGTCACAGTTGTTTTCCTGAGTGATGTAAAAGTTCAACCGGTATATCCTGAGGCAAAATATTAATGAATTCACCTATCCAATTATTGGGCCTTCTATAAATGTGTTATTACTTTTTTATTATATAGGTAATAGTAAAATGCCTTGGGCGTCCTTGCATAAAATAGCTAAACCAATATTAAGTTACCAGCAGAACAACAAACTCTTTTCCTATGTGTGTGTGTTGAGGGATTTGCTTTGCTCTGATTCTCTGTGAAAAGATGGCTCTTGTATTATGTTTTTATGAGGGTCATTGATTCTGGACAATTTCAGGCAGATGGTGGAACTTGTTCCCAAATGAGGAGTTTCTAATGGAAAATGCTCTAATGCCATTCCCTTTTAAATTAAGGGCAAGGCAGCTTCAATACTTGTACGAGTAATCCAGATGAGACTCTCAAATAGATGTTGCTCAAATTATTTGGGATTGATAGATTCAACCTTCATCTTGAAGTTAATGTAGAAATTATATTCTGTATCGTCTTTTATTTCTGAATTGACACAAGAGACGTTTCTGTGTGGGCTATGTTGCCATAACCTGATTTGGAGAAGAAGGATGATCACAGAAAGGACAACATCTAAAATAAATGATTGCAATTGCCTGGCTAGTTGCCCATGTAGAAAGCTTTCTTGGGCTCAGCTGCTGGTTTCAGAGCAGCTGAGGGATCTGGTGCAGCTCCCACAATAGTAATGTGCATAACAAATGGGAGGAATACATGTAGCATTAAAAGGGAAGATATCCTTTTCTGTATGTAAGCTGACTTCTTCCTTCAAGTATACTGGCATCATTTGAGTTTTCTCCTGATTCAACATCAGCCAGCTAACTGTCAGCCTTATCCTGATCTCCCTCTGACAGTGGCCCGGATAATCAATAGCACTGGCTGCATAAGAGACTCATATGGCTGACTGAGACTCATGGCTCCATGTGCACAATAAGTGAGAACAAATAAAAGAAAAAGCACTTTAGAAAAGAGGCCTGTAGAAGTCCATGTGAAGTTCCCCATATCTGAAGTACTAACATTTTTCTGGATGTTCACAGACCTTCTGTGCATCTCCTTGTTTAAGGAATACATTGAATTGTGTTTTACATTGTATACGTTATCTACATCTAGTGATGTTTTAACATAAAACCCTGGTAGAATTTATCACTCTGCTTTCAGAAGATAGTTACTTAAGGAAGTTAAGCTATTACAGGAAAATGCATAATTATAAGAAAATACCTCAGCTTTAAAAAAGAAAATGTCCGGCAGAGAATAAAAGATACACCAAATATCACTGAATGATGAATTTCAGAGGTAGGAATGTGGGAACACGGTAGGAGAAGGCCTGTGGGAGCAAAAGGTCATAAATAGGTTTCCAGGAAAAAATGTTTATGGAACGTGCTTTTGCCAATTGGTGTGTAGATTGTATTTTGCAGTAGGTGTTGCTTGAATAGCAAGGGTGGTTCATGTCCATTCTAAGCTGCATCTGTGGGGCTATTGCGTTGGTCTGACCATGGAATCTGAAGTGTTAAAGTTGACAGCTATAAACCATGAGATGATAGCATCTGCATGCTGTTTGCTTCAAATCAATGCACTGTTATTTGAAAGTTACATTTATTCTTCTGTGAAATTTCTTAACTAGAATTATCTGTATACATATTATGATTCAGAAAAACACTGTATCTGAGTTGTATTCATTGGATTTCAGCATGGTGGAGCTCTACTTTAAAGAGATCTAAACTTTCATTCAAGTGGATAATCTTTTTTGCTTTGAGTAAATGAAAATGACTTTTCTAGAAAAATCTGGGAAGGCAAATTCTAATTTCAGTGACTGTAGTAGTAACAGTTGTGTGCTTCACTTCATCAGTATGGCTGATGTCAGAGTAACCAGTACAAAGGGAGAGACTAAATAATATTGTTTCTTTTCTGTCCAGTGCTTTCTCTTCCTTCCTCCTCTCTTCCTTAGCGTGGTCATATGTGGAATTATACAAGTCTGTCTTATATCTATGTAGCACTGACAGCACCACATATTATAGACTATGAATGGTAATATTGAGAAACATATGTTAAGGACTTGAATGAATATTTCAGAACTCCATATATAGGTGTTCTTATCTTGGTATCATCCAAGCAGATTAAGCTGGTAAGAGCATTAGCATTTCTACGCTGAATTAGGCATCCCTTCACAGATTTATTCAGGAGTAGATGTGTTTCATTTCATACATATCTTTATTTCTGATCAATATTTAAATATAGCAGTCCTTTAATACTGTATGTGATGGTGAGAGGAAACAGTAAAGACACCAAATGTTTTACCTGTGGAGGAAAAGGCAGTGCCTAACCTGAAGGAACTGTGGAGTTGGACACAAGTGCAGGAATGATGATGGACACGTAGGCAAGCAATTTTAGGGGAACTGTTTTTGTTTTCTTGCTCTCTGGCATCAACCAGTATTCCTGGAGTTTCATTGCCCCCAGCTGGTCATTCCTTTTCTTTGGGTACCCACCTGTATTTCCTCCCTCAGTCAGAGTGAAGGATCAGTCCTGGGGACTGTTCCCCCCCCTCAATGACAGCTGTGTCTCCTGCAGGGCCTGTGGGACTGTTGGGCCCTTGGGACTGCTGGACAAGGGTTTAATTCCACGTGTCAAATGTTGTCTGGCTTAATTAACCTACTTCTGTCTTTGATTGAATAACCCCCTTTTCTCTTTCGGCTGTCTCATTAAAAGGTTGAATAAAATCTCTGTCTTAATTTGTTGCACATTAGATTTCCCTGTCCTGAGGCATACCTTTTCCAGAGAGAACTTGCATCCGCCTGTGTTGTCTCTTACCTATTTTTGTGTTTTCTGTCATTTTTTGCTCTCATTTTATATGCATGTATTTCCTTTTACTAGATCCTAGGATACAATGTTAGGCTTGTATTCTTCGTGTTATTATTTATTATTGTTATTATTACTATTATTATTACATTCCCTTTGTTTCTTAATTGGGCACTTTTTCCCTGTGTTGCCTACCATTGCATTAAGGATGTTTATTCTATTTCATGAGAATTAGAGCTCTCAATGTCTAGTTTTCAGTGCAGTTGGCTAGTTTGTTAACCCCTTTTTTTTTTAAAAAAAACCCTCTTCCTTTGGCTCTGCTGAGCAAGCTCTGCCCTTTACAGTTCTCAGAAGCGTTGTCTTCCTTCCGTTGTAAGCTATTTTCTTCTTTAATGTGGTCTTTGTCTTCCAACAGTTTCATAGAATCATAGAATGGCATGGGTTGGAAGGGATCCCAAGGATCATAGAGCTCCAACCCACCTGCCACAGGCAGGGCTACCAACCTCCAGGCCTGGATCTACACAAGGTTGCCCAGGGCCCCATCCAACCTGGCCTTGAACACCTCCAGAGATGGGGCATCCACCACCTCTCTGGGCAGCCTGTTCCAGCCCCTCACCACTCTCTCTGTAAAAAACTTCCCCCTAATATCTAATTGGTGGCCCTGCCTGTGGCAGGTGGGTTGGAACTTTATGATCCTTGGGGTCCTTTCCAACCCATGCCATTCTATGATTCTATGATCATGCAACTGTATTAAAAAATTACTGAAGGTTTAGGAGTTTTTCAGATACTTAAAACAGCTTTACATGTTAAGAATGTCCTAGAGCTCTGAATTACTGACCTGACTTTAGATCTTATAAATGGCATAGTGATGGAAGCAGTAAAAAGCCAGAAAATGTGCTTTGACTAAATTAAATTATTTTCTGAAAAAAGACTGCCATGAGGAAAAATGCAGAGTGATATAGTGTGTCAGGAAGTTTTTTTTTAAGAAATCAGTTGTTCTGTGTCAAAACTCCATCAGCAAAATGAGTTACTTTTTTATCTCTTAACTTTGGAGTTCCCCATTTTTCACCACTAACTTAACTTTTCTGTATTTCTTAATGTCAAATGTAAGCATACTGATGCTCAGTGTCCTCATTTTGTTTCCCAGTTCTCATTCTTCCCATGTTTCTCTAAAAGGAGGAGGAAGCCCTTTGTTTAGGCTACATGTTTTAAGAGTGAAGAGTGTTTATAGAGTATTCATCTGTTTTTCTTGTCCATGATACATATGGTGACATCACTGCATACTTTTATATGGTTTGGACAATGCAAAACCAGCAGTGAAAATGGGGAGAGCAAGCACAGCATGTTTTTATAATTAACTACAGAACTTACAGTGTAGCTTTTGTCATGTTTAAAAAAAAAAAACCCACACACAAAAACCCCCAAATCCCCACCAAAGCCCCAACCAACAAATAAAACCACCACCTCACTGTATTTCTGAACTCAAAGGATGAACCTCCCTAAACTTTTTCATATTTAGTGTCCAAAGAAATTCTGCTCCTCGTTCTTAATTTTAAAACCATTAAACGACTTTTTCAGGATGCAGTCAGAAAAGAATTAACAATTATGGTGAAGCAAATCTGTCAGTTGTGTTTAATGTGGAGTTCATTAGGTTGGCCATTATGCTAAAATGTATGTAGGGTTATGTGAAATGTGTCTTACTATGGAATATGGATGGCCTTTTAATTTGCAGTGTATATAAAATTAGCTAGGGTAGCTAACAAGAATTCTAAAAAAAAAGTTTCCTGTTGGCATACAGGAATGACAGACCTTTCTAAGAGTCTCAGACCCAACAGTGAACATAAAGCCTAGCTAAAGCTTTTTTCCATTTTTCTTTTTCACAGGTAGAGCTGAAAAACCACCTTCCTTATCTTGCATTCATGTCAAGTATGTATTGCCATTTCTTTCAGCCACAGACAGGAAGTGTTTGATATTTTCTTTCATTGCCTTTGACCTACGATCAATTTGTGGTTCTTTCTAAAATCCAGATCTTTTTCTGCTATATGTTCTGCTAACATTTCCTTATCTTTTGTCAATTAATTAGAAATTTAACTCCTAATTATGTACTTATTTGAACTGAATTTAATCCTATTCATTTCAGACTGTTTCTCTTGCTCAAAAATGCTATTTTGAGTTCTAATTCTGTATTCCTAAGTGTTTGAGATGCCTTCCAGCTTCATGTCATTTGACAATTTTTTGTTCTCTTTAGTCAGTAATCTAAATCCTGAATCAAATTATTAAATTGCACTTGATGTGAGCCAGATCATTCCCTCCTCTTCCAAATTTTCTTCCTAAGAGAGGAAGCACCTAGGAAAAGCTACCTGTAAACTGTATTCATCTTATGTTTGTTTCATTAGGCTAGTAGCCCTTAGAGGTAGCCATCACTGAACACATAACATGTTACAGCTTATTTTTCTGTCAGTCCCAACTGGAAACTCCCATGGATAATATGGTGCCTGTGAATCCTAGATTGGTGTGGATGACCATACTTCTGAAAATACTGACAGAATTTAACCAAGATATCTTTTTCCTCCTCTTTTCTCCTATGTAGTACAAAAGATACTTGTCTTAAAAGGAAATCAGTTTGTGTGACAGAATGGCTCTTTGATGTTGGCTATTTATTTTCATGTTGTTATGTTGTATAGGCTTGTTATCAGGCATTGGAACAGGCTGCCCTGGGAGGTGATTGAAGCACTGACCCTGGCTGTATTTAAAAGAAGGGTAGATGAGATGCTTAGGGATATGGTTTAGTAGAGGACAGGTATGGTTGGACTCGATGATCTCAACCTAGTGATTCTGTCATTCTGTGATTTTGCTAATGTCTTTCTGGGTAGTAAAATCTAGGAAGTAATTCTTTATTGTTTTCCTCTTAATTGGTTTTGAAAATAAAATTTTAAAATGTTTTTCCTTTTTTGTGCTTGGCACTTGCTTTGCTGCCCACAGATCTTCAAAAAATATTCACTAATGGTTTAAAGATTCGTTGATTAGTTCCTTGAATACCCAATAGGAAATTTTCAGTCTTGATTTAAATCAATTTGTTTTAAAGGCACCTTATTTATCTACCATTCTTTTACAAATATTACCTCAGTTCCTAATTCCATAGTTAAAAATATCTTGCGTCATAGTGACTGTTCAAGTTAAACTCTCCAGTGAAGGCTAAAATAAATAAACCATTGACTGTTTGAACCTTCTTTACATTATATTCTGGGTTTTGTACACTTGTGAGATCTAATTTACATGCACATTTTATTATGGCTTGGACATCCTATGTGCTTACTGAATAAAGTAAATGTTTTTGACTGTGAGAATTTGAATCTGGATTTTGGTGCTAGATCTACAGTGTCCTTAGGACAAGTATTCTCTATCAGTAAAGAGAAACATTGTATTTGCCCCTGTTATTTCAGTGGCTCCACAACAGTAATTTTAAGTCAGTTGGATTACAATTATGCTTTATAAAAACATTTTAAAAAGTGGTCTATGAATCACAGCACTATGAATTTGTGTAGAAGACAATTAACACTTATGGAACAGTGTTCCTATACTATTTAGCATTTAAAGTTAATACCTGGTATCTTCAATTTCACATGGAAAGGAATTGGCAGCCTGTGTAGGTTAAGACACAATAAAATGTAATAGGCTGCTTTTGGTTGGACTCTACAAGTCTGTGTGAATCTTCTCTGAGTACCACTTTCAGAAGTTGTATACTTATCATCATGCTGCACATGTTTGGAGAGCAAAGAAATTTTTTGTAATTTTTTCCCCAGTAGAGCTGTTCTTAAATTTCAGCTACCCTTTCTGATATGTGAATGCGATTCCTCTGAATTTACCAGTTGTGCAAAAGAAAACTCAGAAAGTTTCCAAGATGAAATTAGGACAAATTAGGAGAAATAAATCGTAAGGTGAAAAGGCCATGCTTTTATGTCTAGCCTATAAATGATGATGCAAATTTTTGTGACCTAGTCTAATGAAAGAGTTAAACAAAGTGTTATACACTGTTTGCTGTCTTTAGGCATTTGTTCTGTATCCATGGACTTATTTTAATGTAAATAGGCACCTCAACAGCTGTGTCCCCTTAAGCACATTTTATTTAGCAGCTGGGTTATACATGTCACTTGGCAGCCATGGATTTTCAATTTTTCCCTGTGCCAAGGGGGCAGCTGGAATAATTTGAGTGCTCATTAATTTGGGAGAAATATGAGCTGTGTAAGTCAGACAACATGAGTCTTCTGTATGGTGTTGTACAAGGATAAGCGGATCAGGGTAGAAGCAATTTGCCCTGTCCCAAGGGGGTCTTCGTTTTTTAATAAGCTGGTTATGAAAATTCTATTTCTTTACAGTTTAAAGACTCTAATTAGAGCCTGTAATTTCGCTCATATAACTGAAGTGGATGAAGGTTAACATTAGGCCTCCAGAGTCTTTTCACATTCATTTACAGACTTAAATCAGGTAATAGTTTGTAGCTAATTAGAACAGTGTATTAAATATTTAGTTTGACTTGACCTAACTGTGGGAACACATGGATGCTGTAGGGCTACAAAAATGATAAAGTAGAGCCAAACTTAATTTTTAATCAAAGATAAACTTAAAGGCTGTGTAGCAATTTTAATACTGACTGGTATACTGTGACAGTCTGAGCAGCAATTGCCTTCAGTTGGCTGAAATGTCAAGATAAAGGAATATGATGTCTATTTAATGTCCTTGCTATTACACTTTGATGGTTCAAACAATTCATTGTGTATATACACAGTGTCTGAAGGATTAAATATTTTTCAGCACAGCAGACCATTTTTAATGTAAAAATCTCATTTACTTTTCTATCCACTAACTGCATTTTCAGCAAGATTTTCTTAAATTGTAATGCTTCCACTCACAGGAAGGTCAAAAATAAACACCTATTCCTACCAGAATTTGCCAAACAGTGGGTCGGACATTCCATCAGAGCAGTATCTGTATATGCAACTATTGCTTTGGCTGATTTTTAGTTTCAGTGGATCAGTAAAATAATCTTAAAGTTCTCCGCACAACCTTTTTTCCTGTTCTTGTAAATAAAGCCTTCGGTTGTGTTCTAGCATGCTTGTAATTTGCAAAATTCTTTGCATTTTGAGAGTATTGATCACTAGAGTTTTCTGTACTACATTAAAAAACTCTTCCTGTTATTGGCTGGATTTCTAGAACATGAACCCTTTGCCATAGAAGTTAGTGCACAAACTAACATAAACTTCAGTTGCATGGAACCAAACATAGACTTACAAAATTGAGCTCAGCATCACATTGACTTGTACCTAAAATGGTTGGTTCAAAGCACAGGCAGGGATTTAAATATCTCTGTAGTGAAGGGAAAGCTTGCCCAAGTTAAGTCTGCCTGAAAAAAGACAGGTAGATGATATCCTCAATCATGAAATACAGAAGCTCACTTCAACACAATTCTGTAAAGCTTACATGAAACAGGTCATACTTTATTCAACTTCACATTGTCAGTAATGCCTCTCAGAGCAGGAGTGGCTATGGCTCAAATTTTTCTGGCTTTGTTTCATCATTTGGGTTATTTTTTGTTTGTTAGTTGTTTTTTTTTTTTTAATTGTGTGAAATTTATATTTAAGAATCAAAATTGTTTAATAGAACATAGAATTCAACTAATACTACTATGCTATATAAAATGATATTGCATGAACGTAGGTGGGTGGACCTACCAGGGAGCACAGAAGGACCTTGCATCTGATATCTTTTTCAATTAACCTCCTACTGTTTGATGTCTACCAATTAATTTTGCCCTTGGTAACAGCATTTAAAAAACTAACAGAACGTAATTGTTGTCTGAGCATTAGATTTAAAGCCTTTTTACAAATTTGTAGGACTCATTTCCAGTAAGAACTATGCACGCTAATTTGTTTGACTTGAGTACCTCGGTACTATTGCCTTGCTTTGTGTTAATGCCATTGTAGTTTTGACTGGAAGCTCAACTGCTCATCTTCTTCCTAACCTTTCCCAGTTTCAGTACGCTGATTTCTTATCCCATAAACTGAGTACAGGCCCCCTTTGTCTTGTCTGAAGGCTCACCTATATCCTCAGCAATTGGTCCTGATAGCAGTGAAGTTCCTTGTTCATTTCTGAGCAAGGCTATGGGTATAAAACTGTGTAATAACAGTGGTAAAATACTTCAACATGAAAAGTGAAGAATGCTGATAAAAGGAAGAGGCTAACTAATAATTGAGACAAAATAAAGAAGAAATAGGCTGTCTGTTTGACAGGGGAAAAAAAAAAGACAAAACAGCATCTGTAACCTCCAAATAGTCAAGCATTTCTGGCTATAAACTTGTTCTGGTCTTAGATTCTTGGCTTGTGGTCTGTACTTTTAATCTCAAGTTTCCTCTCTAGCATTTTTTGGATGCTAGAAACTCCATTACAGATTGGTAGAAAATCAGTGATAAAACTTCTAAGTATCACTTTATTTTGTTACACTGCTTTTCCAGTTGCCAATTTTTATAAAAATAGTTTATGACTGCAATAATCCCCTCAAAATCAGCTGTTATGGGAGATAATAGCTGGTTGTCAGAGCATTAACCACCCTTGATTTCACTTTGGGCCATTACGTAACAAAAGAATGAACTGGTGGTAAGGTTGCCAGGTGTATTAAATTATATGATGAATTGTAGAGGTTCTGTAGTGGGGATTAGTGTCCAAAAGAGACTAGTGGAGATTGCCAAACCCATTATCTGATAGGACTGCAGGCTGGACAAAATCCCAGGGGTGAAAGGCCAGTGCTTTATCTATTATGTCATCCTCTAATCTGTGTCTGCACCACGCACAGTCAAGTATTCTGCAAGTGACTTACCATTGTTCTAAGTTACATCCTGGAACTATGTAATAACAGAAGGGGAGATGTTGGCAGTATTTGGTTACTCGGAATTTAGTCTGATCTTGATCTTTTCTCATGGATTCTTGCAAAAAATATGAGTTGATACACAAGAAAGCTAAGTAGTGTAGTAGCAGAAATTGTATGAGCCTGATTTTTCCACAGAAGCTTCAGTTAGATCCAAGAAAATTGGTTATGTCATGGTTTCTGCTCTAATTCCTTCCCCTCCTTTCCATTCAGACAAATTAATTTGTTTAGGCTGCTATTTTGCATTTAAGGAAGAAAATATCTGTTCTACATTTCGGCAAAACCACCAGTGTTTTGAAGAATGGCAATAATAGGTATAGTCAAACTATCTTTAAGTGGTTCATGTAGACTTGTCTGCTAATGGTTTATATTGACTGATCTGGAATCTTGCGTGTCAGGACTGGAAGCAAACATTTCGTTAGCTTTTCAGATGAGAGCACAGAACTTATTCCTACCTCCAATAAATTTTACTTTGAAATAGTAACTTTGTTATGATAGAAACCTGATGTCAGGTAAATTTTGAAAGTTACTAAAATATCAATTAACTTTTTCCTCTCCCTTTTTATATGCTGTATAGTTGAACTCAGGGTACTGTAGTTGGTTTTAGCAGTAGAAGGGTATAAAATGTAGAATAAATACAATTTTCCTAAAACTCAAGAAAATATTTCTAAAATAGTTCTTCAGTAAAAGTGGTTAGCCTATACACACTAGGATTTTATTGGCATTCTATAGATGTGTCTGAAATATTTGTAACACACAACCCATTGGTCTAAAAGTAAAGATGAGAGAAATATTATAGCTTGTGCTGGATGTAAGACTTGCAGTAAAGGCAACAAGTTGGTTTTTGGTAATTTCCTCCCCTCCCGGTAATCATAGCTTTTTAAAAAGGAGTGTCTTGGATGCCATTTTCTAGACATGGTCTCAGCCTGCAAGTTTAATATTCTTAAAATCTGTGAAAATTTTCTTTACTGAATTAACTGTTAAACTGCTATGAAGAATTCAGTACATTCAAGATATATATAGTACTGTATTACACTGTGTACATCATTGATTGCTTATTTAGCGTCATCAATACATGGTGCACACTAAGCAGGAAAGATAAGCTAAAAAGTATTAGGTGCTGCTTAGTTCTATTTTGGTTAATTTTGGGGATATTTTTTGTTAAATGCTAAATCCTAAATGGTTATTTAACACAACCTATTTGCTTTACCAAATCTCTGCATGTAATTCTTTAGGGCTGTGCCATTTGAAGCTCATCTGCCTGTGAGGGAACTGATCTTGCTCAATTCTCTGTGACCAATAATTCAGGCTGTATAAAGCAGGTATAACCTAGGTCATGTAAAAGGCCTGAGATGTCTTGTTCCTTTCAGAATCAACCATTTAATTCCTTTAAGAAAACAGTAAGGCTTGTGCTAATATGATATTGGATACTTTCTCATTACCTGCTCTATATCGTGGCATGATGTAAAATAGCATAATCTCATCTTCCTCTGTTAACAATATTTCTAATGTATTTGGTTAATTATTCTTCATATCTCTTGAGTTCCATTATAATTTTCTGTAAATTGCCAAAAGATGTTAACACATTTTCAGTTCTAGAAGTATCCTCATTCGATGTTTTGTGTAAAAACATGTCACTTGCTTGAATTTTCTAAAGGTGACCCTCAGCAGCCCTAGAACTAGGGGCTGGAGCTAGAAATGCCCCTTGCAAATGTGTGACATAATAGTGCTGTCCCTTGACCACAAGGGATTAACTCCAGCATCAATTTCCTTTTCTCCTGCGTGTATTTTCTGAGGGCAGGTCTATACAAAGATCTGCTGGGGATGCGGATGTTTGGGAAAGCAGGGCTCAGCTGCTTGATGATCCCCAGGCAGATTGTTTTGCTTTGTTACTGTTTTTGCTAACAACATCTTGTTTCCCTGTTAAATAGACCTATTAATTATTTGGGGTTTGTTTCCGTTAACTGTCCCATCAGTATTTAGGTACAATGCACAGTGTTTCTGTTACCACTGTAATAGAAAACACTATCATAAAATTGGTTACAGCGTGTTACTGTACGAAGGGGGAAACATAAGGAAATGTATAAAGGCAAACTTTTCCAAAAGAGGAATTTTAAATACTACAGGACAAAAATGAACAATGAAGAATCTTTTACTGAATAGCTTAATGTTTAAGGATTCAATTTCATGAGGCAATGTTTTCAATTTCATGGCTTCCTTGCACAGAGTGCAGCATAAGTTTAGGCTTTCAGCACCTCGTAGGGTAAGGTTCTCTAATAGGGTATAAGTTGTTGTTGTAGTGCTATCTTGCTTTGTGTCACAGGGCTCTGTAGCCCTCATCAGTGGAATTTTGTGTGCTCATTTCAAGCACTGCCTTGATGGAAATTCCTGCTAACGTATCAATACAAATACATCCTTAACTAATTTTTTTCACTACTTCATATTAAAAAAGAACTAAAATTTTTAAAAAAACCCCCACCAATTTACAAAGACATTCAGAGATAAGGTGAAGTTTCTATAGTGACCTTGTGTTTCTACTTTTCCCTTTTTTTCTCTTTTCCCATGCTTGTTCATTGCCCTGTGTGTTATGTTCTTTGCAACAACCAGCTACGCTGGTGTACACTTGGAATTTCTGTATTATTTTTGCATTGCTTTGTGTCTGTAGATTAGAGTTAGAAGCTACAACACATCTCAAAAATCAATACATTTTAGAAACTCATTTTCCCCTTTTCAGTTTCGGAAAGGTTCCTTTTCAAAGACATGTGGCCTGCCTAGATTTTTTGACTGTGAACCTTAGTGATCTTGATGTATGGATCCGGTATGACTCTCAAAAACCTTTATGACTTCATGCAGACTGTCCTCACAAGAAAGTGTGGTGGGGTAATACAATCTCTTTAACACAAGGACCAACTACAGCATCAATTTTCGCCTTTTCCTCTTGGTGTCCTCTGAGGTAGAGCTGTACAAAAGGATGCTGATTAGAGAGGAATTGGAGGATGAGATAATGTAAGGAGGAGAGCGACATTGAAGACCAATCTTCAAGAGGCAACAGGCATAGTGTAATGTTGGGAGGGAAGAGTAAATAAAACCTCAGGCTTTTTCTAAATTTTAATTTGGTTACTTTTACAGCTTGAACATACAAGGAACATGAGAAAATAATAAAACAGCAGGACCCCAAGGAAGTAAAGTCAGTTATTGAGGCTTAAAGGATGAAGAATTTATAAATTTATCCCAGATAACTAATTTTAAGAATATTTCCACTCTAATAAAGAGTAAAAAGAAATGGAGCATGAAAAATTCATAATCAACTGAAAGAGAAGCTGGTTTGAAGAGACAAGTAATTCACAACATAAAACAGAAATAGCAAAAGGATAGAATCTGAAGTTAACCCTGGAAAATTAGAATGTGATGAAATTATCAATTCTGACACCAAAAATTACAACTTGTAAAGTTAATTTTTGCTTTCCCACCCATTTTACTTTTTTACCTCTTGGTAGACTTTCAGTGAACAGGGAAGCTCCTTAACCTATTTTTCTGTATGGAAAAATGGAACTGCCTAGAAGGGATACACATGAGCATTTAAAAATGAACATTTCTTTTTTCACCTTCAGCTCTGTCTGTAAAGTTTCCCTGTATTCTTCCCATGTTGTCTCTTAGTCATATTCAAAGAGTCTGAACTAAACTTTGCTTTTTGTCCGCAACAGAATTTGAGAACGTAGCTCTGGGGTTGTAGTTAGAGGAGTGGCGTCCATCTTTCATGAAAATTCTTAATCATTCCCCTCTGCTTTTAATAAAAGTTAGACAAAAGCTTCAGTGTATTTTTTAGTATATACTAATGTGTGTAGTTTAGATACCTTTCAGATAAGGTATTACTATTAATACAATTAGGCAGAGTAGGAAAAAAATGTCAACACAAAAATAAGTTGCCTTTTTCCTGGGTGCCCTTCTTCACTTTTCAGATCAGTGTGCAGCACAGTTTAAAATTTGTTAAGGGATACCAGTGATTGTTTTCCTTTTGAAAAGTTCTATTAGCTAAGTTATGTTCTAAGGAAGAGACCTTAATAAATGGCAACCGTTTTCACTATTAGGTTCACAAAATTCAGGCAATTAGATCGTTGCTTTTGTGGTTCTTGAATTACAGCATATAAATCAAATCTAGTCCAGCTCTGGGCTCATCTTCTCCTACTGTCATTTTCTTAGCTGTTGATCAAATAAAAATCAAAGTGCGTTGGTCATTGAGACTATTGTATAGATCAGAATTTTAAACTGCTTGGTGAGTGTCTTTAGATAGGATAATACTCAACTGGAGAATCAAGCATCTTGAAAAGGGTGTTCACATGCTGTGTAGATAAGGGTCCTTGCAGTGGTGTCTTCATCTGAATTGGGTGAGATGCTCTGAATTGCTGTTCTGCTGAATTTTTATTTCCAGGTAGCCCATGGTTGTATATCACCACTCCAGCACAGAAGTGATTGATTGCTATTTATTATCTTAAATTACATACAAATAATTTCCTAGATATCTTAAGTATGTTCAAAAGTGACTTTCTCAGACTTTCTGCTATGATACTACACAAGTATCTTTTATCTATACAGCTTGGTCAGTTCCGCAGCAGGAATGGCCTGAAGTCTCTGGGATGGCATTATTCCAACCAAGTAGCCAATTAACACTTTGAAGCATACAAATAATGCCTATCAGGTGGTCTAGCTGTAGCAAGAGTTGCCTGGGAAAATCTCCAGGACTGCCCCAAATTTCCCACCTTGTGATATCCTGTAACAACTAAGCTAATTCTTTGTGGTGAGGCTAGTCAGGAGTTCAGGCAACATCTTAGTGTCACATTGATCCATTGTTCTCAGTCAATCCATTCGCTCATCTGTGCAGAGGCTAACTGGGGCATTCCTGGACCACCATAACTTTTAACTATGGGAACTTGAATTTCATCCCTATATCCCACTTATAACTTAAAGTCCATAGCTCTTGCTACAGGACAATTTTTATTTCTTGCTGAGCCAGAAAGGAAAGACTATTTTCCTGAAGGTGTCCATGAAATAGTTTGCAGCAGCAAACAGAGGTTTGCACTGTCAGCTGCAAGCAGAAGTCCCATTTCAGCTCCCACACTGTATTTTAAGTTTCTGGAAATACTATTTTAGCAGCTGTTTGGCATGAAGATATGACTTCACAGTTCCAGTGTGTAGAATCTTGCAGATTGACTCATCTTGCTTAACGCAGATAGAAGACGTTCCCTATTCGCTTTGCTATGCTGCTTGTTAAACAGCGTTTCAGAGGTGAGGACAGTTCAGGGACTGTAGATTAGTCCATGCATAATGGATGAAACTGTTAAGTGGATATTTCAGATGAAGCGGTTAGCACTGAAATAGCTGTCATTTAAATCATCATTCTTAGGTTTCCTCACTAATGGTTGAGTGTGTGCATCTCTGAGATTTTATGTAAGCAGTCTGTCCAGAGTTTAAAGGTTCAAACTTCATAATATTCTCTAGCTGTAAAAGCAAGAAACTTGTTACAGTACTCTCTTGTTTTTCAAAATTTGAGGGGATGCAATGAAGAACAGAGAGCAAACCACCTGTGTAACCCAAACCATGAACTGTGCCTAGGAGAGGTGACGATTCTAAACCAAAGAGACTAGAAAACCAGAGCGAAAGCACGTTAACAGAATCACAGAATCACAGAATTGTAGGGGTTGGAAGGGACCTCGAGAGATCATCGGGTCCAACCCCCCTGCCAAAGCAGGCTCCCTAGCTCATATTGCTCAGATAGGCGTCCAGGCGGGTCTTGAATATCTCCAGTGAAGGAGACTCCACCACCTCCCTGGGCAGCCTATTCCAGTGCTCAGTCACCCTCACTGTGAAAAAGTTCTTCCGCATGTTGGTGCGGAACTTCCTATGCTCCAACTTGCAGCCATTGCCCCTTGTCCTATCCCCACAGACCACTGAAAAGGGGCTGGCCGATTCCCCCTGCATCCCCTGCTTCAGATAATTATAAACTTTGATTAGGTCCCCCCTTAGTCTTCTCTTCTCAAGGCTGAACAGTCCCAGCTTACTCAGCCTTTCCTCATAGGGGAGATGCTCTAGGCCCTTAATCATCTTCGTAGCCCTTCTTTGGACTCTTTGCAGGAGATCCCTGTCCTTTTTATACCAAGGAGCCCAGAACTGGACACAATACTCCAGGTGGGGCCTGACCAGGGCAGAGTAGAGAGGGAGGATCACCTCCTTTGACCTGCTGGCTACACTCCTCCTGATGCATCCCAGGATCCCATTGGCTCTCTTGGCCACCGAGGCACACTGCTGGCTCATGGCCAACCTGTCATCTACCAGGACCCCCAGGTCCTTCTCCACTGAGCTCTTCTCCAGCAGGTCATCCCCCAGCCTGTACTGATACAAACAGTTGTTCCTTCCCAGGTGCAAGACTTTACACTTGCTTTTGTTGAACTTCATCTGGTTTCTCACTGCCCAGCTCTCCAGCCTGTCCAGGTCTCTCTGGATGGCAGCGCAGTGCTCCTGCGTGTCAGCCACTCCTCCCAGCTTTGTATTATCGGCGTACTTGCTGAGGGTGGATGTTATTCCCTCATCAAGATCGTCAATGAAGATATTAAACAGGACTGGACCCAACACTGAGCCCTGGGGAACACCACTGGTAACAGGCCTCCAGTCAGATTCTGCTCCACGAATCACAACCCTCTGGGTTCGGTCCGACAGCCAATTCTCAACCCATAAAAAATGATAATGTATGCAGTTAAATATCTACTGTTGATTTAAGTATTTTACTCAGTGTAAAATTTGTGTTCAGTTTTGTCTGAACTACTGAGCTTGGTGCTTCAGTGCCTTAATATTATTTAATTCTCCAGTGTGCACAGGAGTAGTTACCAACACCACTTGTGGCAACTGTTGATGTGTTGTTCTGCTTCTCAGAAACTTACTGTGGACTAGTGGTTTGGACCACGATCCACAATATTGCATGTAGAAGCTGACCATCATAAAATGCATTGTTGAAATTAGTCTGTTGCTTTATATGATTCTGTAGTTCAGAATAGTTTGAGCTTAAGCAGCAATCTTTTAGTAAGAATAGTAACCAAATGGAGTGTTCTTTCCCAGAGCTGATCCTTCTAGGTCAGGAATGAGACCTAATAACAGGGTAATATATGAGAGGTTTCTACAGCTGCTGTTTTAAAGATAATTAAAATACATCAATCTCAAATGGTATTCTTTGCCATTCAACACCCGCTTTAGAAAAATGTCAAAAATATGAAGTGAGAAAGTCAAAAACTCTATTAAAGATTCTAGTTCCACTGTCCTTTCACTTTTTGCAATGTACTTTGGAACTCTTGCTCCATTTTCTGTGAACATTGCCTTAACAAAATAGTCTGTGGCACATCTGTAGGAGCTACATACTGTGCAGGAATAGCAAATATAGTTCCAAACATTAAAGTTTTTGCTCTTGGAGTAAGCTTTACATTTGCATTCAGTGAATCTGATATCGAGACTTTTCAGTTTTGTAGATAGGATGTAATAATGCCAAACTAGTTCTGCCAGACAATGTTCCCTTTCTCCACAACTAACAGTTCATGTTAAGCCCTAATACAGTTGATATCATATTTTACAGGTCAGACACTGAAAATATTTTAATTCAGGTATCTCTCTCAAATATCTTATAAAGCTTTCAAAATTATCCAGAACTGAAGGGTTGTCTTTCTGTCATGTTTTTTGCCAGAGAGGTTCTTATACCCTCTGAAGCAGATTCCTTCTCAGATGAAAATGGTCTCTTGATTCAGTCACAGCCCTTGGATATTGAAAGGTGTTTTTCTCATTTGGCTTATACTCAGTTAACCAGAGCATATGTAGACTATGTAAATGTTGTTACTGGATCTTCTGGGACTGGCCCATAGCAACTTTGAATTTATTCAGTCTGCCTTGACTAAAATGTTCTCTTCATATGGATTAGAAAGAATGTTTAGTGTCCTAATGTTGTGCTGTACCGTAAGATACTGATACAGGTGTATCGGTGTGTATGTACGTATGTAGTGCATACACTTATTAAAGCTCATAGTTTCTGTTGTGTTATTTTCTTTAAGGTCCCATGAAAACCACAGAATGAGACACTTTTATCCATTATAAGTCACAGATATTTCAATCATATGCTTCAGTACTATATATATATTTATCAGTGCTGTATCTGTTTTGTTTGAATGAAATAGACATTTTGTGCAGTCATTTTGCAGATCAGAACTACTCTGACACACTTTGTCTATTTTATGCCATGCCACAAAGTAGAAAATTTGATTGTCACTATTAACAGTTTTTACCTAACAACATTTATCTTACGTGGTATCTGAGTATGGATGTATTTTAAATCTGGTACCTCATGCCTCATCAGTTTACAATGACAATTTCACTGGTAACTATGACACAGTGTGTCCTGTTTTGCAGCATACAGAGCCCATCATTACATAGGTCTTGTCCACATACAGAAGTTGAAGAAATTTGAACTTATCATGCTAAATTATTATAAAATACTGACATAGTTACATTTTTGTGTAGATGAAGATAAAAATGACCACATAACTTAGTCCCTGTTTATTGGTATCATGCCATGGATGGTACCAGCACATCCAGAATTATTACATAGAATACCTATCCATAAGACTAAAACTATTATAAAAGGTATGTAGATCCAAGGTTGTTTTGAAAAATGGGATTTAGAATGTAGATTTTTTTAAGGCAAGTTTCAATTCTAATAATTTACTACCTAATTCATTGCTGGGATCTCTGAAAGCAGGAAATAGTTGGCAAGCATTTGTTTCATAATATTACTTCCACTCCACATGAGTGTTTCCCACTGCAAACTAACAATGAATGAAGTTTGCACTGGTGGGTTCAATGAATTGATCAAATGAAACTTCTAGAAGTAGAACTGTAATGAGAGTGGCTTGCTGTCACAGATGATTTTGAGGGTTTTTCTCGTGATTCTGAACAGAGTATTAAAGAATATTCATGATACCTATCAATGTGTCCTTCCAGTCAATGTAAAAGGGAAAATTTTTTTTTATCAGTGGAATTATCTTTAACTAAAATACCTTCCTGTGACCTTACATGGTTATTTTCTTATGAAGCTACTGTGATTAAGAAGTCATTCTATTAAGCAATGAACAGTGTAGAAATGGTGTTTTTAAACTATAGTTTGCCTTATGTTTCATTTTATAAAAAAGTTTGTACTTCATGTTGGCACTGGCCAGACCTCATTTGTATAATGTGCACAGTGACACGCGCATAGGAAACAATACTCAAGACATTGGGAAAGGGAAGGAAAGCAGCCCTTAAACTCTGGTCGCTCATCTTCACTGTTAGCTCTCTGTTTCTAGGTTTTATTTTTACTTTTTTCAAGTAATGCCAAACAATTAAAATTTTTTATGGTGCTTAAATTATTTTCTAGCAAAAATGCAGATACCAAGTAAATTATGTGTATAAAATATGTTTGGAGAAAAATCTTTAAAATCATTGTGACAATATCATAGAGGCAGCCCATTCCTCATGGGGATCTATGATACTGATTTGTTAAAATTTTATTTTTTGTAGGTTTAATGCCGTTAGTTTTCTGCCTACACCTATTACCATGCTTACTGTTCAGCCTTTTATTAGGAACACAGTGTAGTTTGATTCTTTATAGATTAAAGCAGATCATTAAATATAAATCTCTCAGATGTATTCTGTGTCATCATAGGCTATATTCAAGCATCATTTTTAGGAAGATAAACTGTGACAGTGATTTATGTGGTATTTTGAGGGTATAAATCTTACTGTGCCCTTTCTCGTGTGCTTAGAGAATAAAGATTTCCTTTGTTAATGCTTTTCATAGCCATCACCAAAGCAGAAAAGTACCATTCTTTAATACTGTGTTCTTTAAAGTCTTAGAGTAGGATCACGCATACGGTTTGATTCAAACTAATTAACACTAACAACACTACACAGGGTGTATACTTTTTAAACAACATAAATCATGGTTGAGTTGTGTGTGCATTTTATGTTTGAAGACTGGGAAACATTTTGTGACTGAAATCTGTTTTCTAGGCATGATAATAATGCAAACCAGCATGTATGCCTAGAAACAGGATCTGGCCATTAAGAAAATGGACAAAAGGGACTGTAGTACCACAACTGACAGTAAAGAGGGAAACTTTCAAAGATGCTTTAAAACTTCTGGAAAAAAAAACCCCCACCATGTGAAGTTGGTATTTTCTACAAATAACATTTTTTGTCTCACTGTGAGTGAGAAAGTGCTAATTGAAAAAAATTATTTTTAAAATGATTTTTAATTGCAAATGAATCAAATTAGAGGCCTTTATAAACTTTTCACATCGTGACATTTCTTTCTGTGTAATTAGCATGTCTATTTTGTTGAATGTGCAACCCAATTAGCTACTGAATAAAAGATTCTGGAGCATATTTTGTGTACAGCTTTTTAATGATGATAACAGTTTCTGTATTAAAAGTTTGGATAATAATGGTACTATTAAGTACACTGATAAAAAGGATAAAAGGATCTGACGCGAGCTTTAGTTACAACTTTTAGTGTTACAGTATGGAGATGTTAATTTTCTTTCTTCTCAAACGTAATGATGACACCATGTTTGCTGCTACAAATTGTCAATTTCCTGTCCTAACTTGATCTATTTATTTTATCTTCAAAAGCCACAAAATGGAGAACAAGTTACTTCATTAGGAAATCAGATAAATCTTTAATCTCTTGTGGAAAATATTGCTAATTTCACAGAATCATTTAGATTGGAAGGATCCTCTGAAGATCATTTTGTCAAATCCCTGCTCAGATCAGATGTAGTTACACCAGGCTGCTCAGGAACGCGTCTGGTCAGACTTCGAGTATCTCCCAGGATGCAGTTTCACAGCATCTCTGGACATTTTCTAATATTTGTTCACCTTCGTTATAAAAATGTTTTTCCTTATATCCAATCAGAATTATTTAGAACCTTCTTCTTTTGTTCCTTGCTGCAGTATCCTTTTGGTCCACCTACAAGAAGAGTCTGTCTTTTCCATTGTCAGTGTCTGTTTTGTTAACGGGGTGATCAAAAACTCGTAGCTCAGTGCTCCACATGTGGTACTACAGTGGAGTAGAGGGGAAGGATCAACTTGTGTTAATTTTGCTAATATGGCCCAGGACAAATTGTTAGGGAATGGGAGAACGGCTGTGGAAGTTTAGGCATGTGGAATGAGAGGCATAAGCCTCACGGCAAGTGCTACAGCAGGCAGAACATGGGCTTTAGCTGTAGTTGTTGGGTGTTATTCCCAGTTCTCTTACTTGGAGCATGGTTGGATCAAGTGGGGCTCATAGTGCTCCCTCTTACCCAGCTGCATCAGAGGGTAGATGAAGGTAGAGAACTGTGTGGGATTTCTGGGTGGACTATGCTGGGACTCGGGACAGTGATTTCTTTCCTCACACGCATGGATGGTTACTGGCCCAACTGGACAGCGGGCTGTGAGTGCCACACAAACTTGTATTAGTGAGGTAGAGGAAGCTCCAGACAAAGATGCTCCTTTCCCATTCCCTATTTATCTAGCTAAAAGCCATTCAATTACTTTTGCAGTAGCTTCCCATATATAGAACAGGGCTGAGAGCTGAAGGTAGAAAAATGTTGTCATCAGTCAAATTTGCAGCTGTCTTTGAGGTTTGTAAAATAACGTAACCCTGAACCTATCTCTATTTGATAAGAAAGAACTGAGAAAATGGTGTAGTAGAGAGAAATATTTCACTGGAAATGTCCCTTTGCTTTCTAAATGGCAGCTGCTCAAAAATGTAGCTTTGGTTATAAGTATTATAACATGGAACTCTGGAGTTCGAACAAGTGTTATCGTTTAGCATCAAGCCCTACCCTGTATCCAGCATTTCCAAAGTATGCACTACTTTTATGCCAAAGAATTTTATCTGGGCAGAGTTTTAAGGAAAGCAGCAATTTTCTAGGATTTCTGGACAAAGGTCTCTGTGCATGCACATGCATAGATTAGCTGCACAGATATTTCTGTCTCGGAAAAGTGGCAACCCTGCACATGATTCTACTCTTTGTCACTTTTGATACACAAGTGCCACCTGTGGATACCGTTCTAAGTTGACAAAGATACTGTGTCATATGAACCTTGAAAACTGAGGGGCATATGCTTGCCTCGTTTTTCCACATCCTTTATCTACAGAAGTATTTGCTAATTAAGTGTTTCTTCCTTCATACCACAGAAACTTTCAGAATTTGTAAGTGCAGAACAGATTTGTCTGAAGCATGCACCTTTGCCTAGTACCCCAGTGGTTTCAGTTTATGCTCACACTTTAACTATTTAGCCGTAACGTTAGTTCAATGTCAGATATCAAAAACATCCAAAGAGATTGGCCATTCTGTTACATAGAACAAAAGCCACATTTTGTCAGGAAGATATTACTGGCAGAGATGCTGTTTTAACCTACTGTGCTGTTTAATGAGCAGTACTTTCTTAAAAAGGATCTGTCCACGTGAATTACGCATCTCTATATGAAGTTCCACTGTGTAAGTTTTAAATGCATTATTAATTGACTTGATCTTTTACATTGTACTTCCAGGTTCGTATTTTCACCTATCTGATTGGAAGAGAAGCTGCTTTTGCTGATAACCTGAAGTGGATGGCCTGTGCCAACAAAGGTTAGTTAACCTTTTAACTGTGGAAGCCTGGTTTTCAAAACCCTATTACTGAACCTTCCTGCATATCTGACCCTTCTACAGATATGGTGTCACTCACAACTAATCAGAGAGGATGGGTTTGTGTTTTTACAGAAAAGGAAATACAATTGTAGAGTACAATTTTAAAAGAAAAAATGAAATGCATTTTTTCTCAAAATATGTATGAAACTTATAAAATAAGTGATTTTATTGTTTTTTGGGGTTGTTTTTCTTCAGAGAAAAAGCTTTAATTTAAAAGCATTTGTTCTATTATAGCTGTTAGTTTGATTCCTAAGAACATTGGGTACAAGTCCAGTTAACTTAGGCATGGTATGTAAAACACCAGATATCCTGTCCCTTGAGAAACTGTGTAATTGAAAAAAAGGTTTTATATTCTTTAAGCAAAAAGCATTAAAACATGTAAGCTGCTGAGATACTACAGTAAAATAACTGACTACTATATGTAAGAATGAGTCAGAAAAAAGCCCAAACCCCCTAATTAATCTTCAGGTTTTCTTTTTCCTTTCCTCTTGGGAGAGGGGGAAAAAAAAAGTTCTTTTTTTCTGTTGTGCCACATTACATTATGATGAATTGCATCAGGTGCTATCCATTTAGTCATTATTTCTTTAACTACTGTTATGTCCAGCTGATGGAAATTACTCAGTTTGAAGTCTTGTCTTAATCAGCTAATATTACACCATAATTTAGTTTAAATAATAGTATAAGAATCCTTTGAAGCATCTTTTTGAAGACAATTTAATCAACAAAATCATTTAGCTTTTTAGACTAGCTCTACAGATTCTCAAAGATCTAAGTACAGCAACTCAGAAATTAGGACCAGGCAATAGAGAGTGCCTTAGGAGATCATCTGGTCCATGTCTTCACTATTCCTAGAGGGGAAAAAGTGGTCACCTTTGTCATTCTTCAGCACTACTTTGTTCTTTTCACAGCCATGTGTCTTTGAGTCAGAATCTTACTCATATTAATCAACTGAACAGATAAATGACTGTTTCTTTTACTTTTTCTCAGTTTAATATTTACAATACCTGCTCTCTGATAATTTACAATGCAAAAATCTTCTATCTCTGATCAGTAATTAAATACTTTTTTATAGCTTTGGAAATCAGTTGGAAACAGTGTAAGCCATTATGTCAGACAGTAAGGATTTAGAGCTTTTTCTTACAGTTTTCAGGTACAGCTTGTCAGTTTTCTTTCACTGAGATGAAGGATTACAGCACAACAGACAAGCATTGTAGTAAAGCTGGTCTAAAGATTGGCTGAAGGGCTGGGACTGCAGTTTACTACTTGCATGGGTGGGCCAAAGTATGTTGTTGTCACTGAGGGTCAATGACCCTAAAATCAATTTTCCTTGCAGTGATTTTCCCCTTGGAAGCACAACATAGATGAAGGCTGTTTGCAGGGTTTCCAGCTGACTGGACTGTGGACAGCAGTCCTGTCCTTCAAAATGGGTCACAGGGGAAATTTGTACCACCTCGCACAACTTCTTCAGCTTCTAGATTCTGACAGTGAAACCTTGAAAAACCCCAAGCATGTTTGTCTGCTACATTTTTATGTATAAGTAGGGCATATCTAGAGGGAGTTGGCTTAATGAAGCAAAGCACCAAACCATTTTAAATACATTAATACATTCAAGAACCCTGGAGTCCCTGTAGAGTGGTTTGTGAAATTTGCACTGATTTACTCTTCTGTAGCATAGCAAGCACACATAAAGGGAAAGAGTAAAGGTTTTCTAGCTGAAGCAAACAAAAGTAAGAGCTTTCCTAGTACTTGGCATTCGTGAGCCTGATTTTAAAGGAAGCAGGCACTACCTTTCCTTCAGCAGTCACATCCAGCAGAAAGCTGTAAATATAAAGATGGGGGTTAATGCAACACTTGCTAACAAACCAGCCAGGGTTAAACTTTTTTTTTTTCAAAATTCCCTATTGTGTTTGTAATTTGACAGCCTCTTTTTTTATTATTTTGTTTTGTCTATTTGTTTTTAAAGCATTTTTATTACAGAGCATAACTCTGGTTGGCATATTGTGTAACGGAGAAAGGAGAGGATTCATCGGTAGAAAGGAGCAGGGGCTGAGCAGGCAATGTAGGGAAAAATGCTTTGCGTTATCAGAGGTGTGATGGTGGCTCTCTGAATGCCGGTGAGGACAGGACAGCCCTGAGGCAAATCCTACCCCAGCTGTAGCAGTTCATAGACTGTTGTGTTAGCAGAGGAGAACTGCTCACAGGAAGCCCCAGTCAAATCCATTCCCAGTATTAGCATGACCCCAGCACCTCCCGCACCGGGGGCTCTCGGGGGTGGCAGGCAGCCAGTCACAGATACTGTTCACCTGCTGGAGAGGCCTTGTGGAGGGGGGCAGAAGGGGTGTTCTCCTTGGAGAACAGTTTTACAGCTGCAGAGAAACAATGAGTTCCCTCCTCAGTCCCTATCCAAAGAGGATTTTTTAAAATTCTTGTGTTCTCTTAGTTGCAAGAATATTGCATCTATTTTGCACTATGTCCAGAAAATGAAAATTACTGCACTTTATGTAAAAAAAAAAAAAAAAAAATCCATCACAGGCATTTTGAAATATTGAGTCTAACGATGGACATTTTACAGACAAAGAAGCCATCTGAAACCATTGCAAGGACTAATATGGAAAGGCAGCCCACTTGCAGAACATAAGTGCCTGTCTTTAACCACGTTATTATACATATCTCATGCTTGTCATTACCAAATCTTACCAATTTCCCTCACAAATTTTTTCCTGCTGGGGAGGAAAAAAATTGCTGCTGACTGTATGGGGCTCTAAGGTAGCGTAATTCACACACCAGGGAGTGGAGAAGCAGGTGTTAGAATGCAAAAATTTAAACGCAGGTTTGCTGCTGTGGCTTATGTGGCCTCAGCAGCTGTGCTCAAGGACTTCAGAGCATGTCTTGATCTGATGGTTAAAGCTGGGTACAGGAAGAGCAAGGTTTTTAAATCCATGGGGTACCCCTGATCTGTAGATGAGAGAAATTTAACAGTGTAGGAAGCTAATTCTTATGAGGTTTGGCATTTGCTACACACAGCCTCAAATGCACAAATCATCCAAAAGTCTAAATATACAGTGAAAATTAATGAGAGAATGTTACCTAAGGCTGCCCCTAGCTATAATACAGTAACATTTGTTAGAGTTTTCCATTTGGAGAACAAAAAACAAATATTAGAACAAGCATGTAAAAGTATGGGAAATACCATCCTTGTAGCTTTTGCAGTTTTCTCACTTTCCTGTAAAGAAAGCTAAAACTTAAGGAAAACAACTTTTTACAGAAAGTTAGTTCATAGATGAACCATAAATTCGTAGAAGACAGGTAATTGTTCATATTCATAGTTATGGGAACTATAAGCAATTGTAGATTTTTCTATAGTGGGCGACGGAAGCACAAACCTTATTTGTAAGGATACTAAGCAGACAAAATCTTCAGTGCAAGAAAGGAACTCTTCCCAGAAATTACAAATGAAACCCAACCCTAAGATTGCTTTATAAAAAATGTTGAGAGAATCCATATGGCTGTCTTACGACACCATTTTCATCGGTCTTGTCTTTTGCATATCTTTAGCAGCAATTTTATATTTCGCTAAACTTGAAGCAACCTTATTAAAAGGAATGAAGTCTCTTAATGCATGCTTTCTTTCAACTTTTCAGCCTGATGTATGTATAAATCTGAAACACAGATATGAGTAAACAATAGGATTTTTTTCACACTAATCCCTTCCACTTGCTAACCTTGACGTTAGTTGCTGTACTCATTGAGCATTGAGCACTGCATGGCCAGGCTGCAACTACACGCATGTCACTACACATGTGCTGATTTACCATCTGGCTCCTTCCAAATAGGATGCTCAAAGTCACTTTATTCAATCTCAGGGTAGAGACAAATTGTCAACTGCTTGATTGAAATTGATCCAGGCTTACTCATTAATTCTTTTTTTTTTCGTAGCTAAAAACTGTTTTCTCTATTGTGTGGTTTAGAGATAGGAATCGCAAGTACTACAACAGGAAATTAATACTTTGCCTGTATTGTGCTGTCTGCAGAGACCTGTGTAAATCTGGGGTTATGGCAGCATGCATTCTCAGAAGTACTGCAAAGAGGAATAGCTAATGAAATACACATCCAGATGAAGAATAGTTACAAATAAGTGCTCAAGTAGGTGTGTCTGCTCATGTTGGCTGTACTTGGTCCAGATGGATCTCTTATAAATGAAGGAAAAGAAGAAAAGCAAAAAATTTAACATTATCAGTGTCTTGTAACATGTATAAACCTGTATGGAACAACACTGAAGTGTTTCAGATTGGGGTTGTTTTGTTTTGTTTCTTTGTGTAATCTAGATAATTTTTTCACTTGAAAAACTGACATAAAAACATTTCAGGAGGCAATCAGAATGCACTCTCATTTTACAGCAAGACATTCTTTATCTCAAAGGTAATTAATAGTCTGTGATTAAAGAATTCTCCAGGCATAGACTGCCAGGATCTTCTTAAATGAGTGTTTAAATGAGTCTTTAAGGTTTTGATTTTAATGAAGTAAGACATTAAAAAGTGTTAACTAACTGTGCTTTCAACCCGGATGGGTAAGAAAATACCGCTTGATTAAAAAAGACCTTTCCATCACCTTTGATACAATATAATTTTTTTCAACTAGTTAATCTACTCTGACTTTTCAGACATGATTTAATATGCTCATATTATAAGTAAATGTGTAGTGTTTAAGTGCAGGTGGTGTTCTGTTGTTCACTGTACGCTACTCAGAGCATCTGTTGTTCACAACTCAGAGTAGATCTTGCTCCAACTGTAATTACGCACACTGGTACAAGAGAAGTGCAAGTCCTGGCATAACACACATCACAAAGTACATGAGCTCAACACAACAAATAATATTGGAGTGGTGATGTAAGATTGCACAGAGAACACTAAAACAAACCAGTGACTATGTCTTCTTTTTAAGGACAGCTTAAAAGCTTGTCCATGGGGACAATTGAACGATTGTGTTTGGTAAAAGGAAAAAAGGACAGATGAATGTACATGAAGGTCCCCTGTTTTAAATCTCCTACAGAGAAATGAGCAGAGCTTGTGTACTCTTTCCGTTTAGTGTCTTATTCCTCACTTCTGGCTATTGTACACTAGTGTAAGACGGAGGAAGAAAGGCAAAAAACACTGATTAGTCTGTGCTTTCTGAATTTCAGCAGCCTGGGCTTTTTGAGTATGTAACTTGAGATGTGAACAGTTCTGAATATGGCCTCTGAATAGTGGTTTTCTTTCCAGCTTTCTGAAATGAGGCATGCAAGAATTCAGGCACTCTGAACTGCTTTAGGAAAATGCAGGTCATCACCTGTAAAATGAGTGATCGACACAGTTGGGAAGTATTTTGGATCCTTGATTAAAAGCAGTATAAACCACTGTGGGTGTGTATATGCATACATACATACATGTATTCATAACGTGTGTGGTTCTCTATGTGAGTAGCTCATACTGGAAAATAATAATATTTGATTATGTATAGATATTTACTACGAAATATAAGGACCAGGCGGTGAAGCATCCCCTGTTACTCACAGGAGGGAGAAACCCATACTTTGACTTGGGAGATTCAGCAGTCCCAAAATGGGATCATGCAGCCTTTCAGAATGCGCAGTTAGTGTTCAAATTGCTTTGCCCCATAAGCGTTCGAAGCTAATAATTCATTAAAGTACATTTCATTGTATTATCCTTCCCCATGTGCATATAATTCTGCTTTTTCAACCATGTATTTCCTAATTAAAGTTGTGTCAATCATTTTACTCCATTGCTGAAAAAGCTTTCAGGACCTTAGACAAAAACTAGCCCTGTTTTTAAGCAAGAGCTCACACCTCAGTGGTGTATGTAGTAGTCAGTTAACATCCTAACACAGTACTGGACTTAACAGAAAAAAATAAAATATCAAATAAATAAAATTCCATAAGCAGTATATTGAATATTTGGACAGGATAAACACTACACTATGAATATGAAAACGAGTGTCGTAGTATAATCAAATTATTTTTGCAAAAAAACCCAACCCACCACCTCTGTTTTTTTCTTAAGTTAAAAACTTAAGCATTCAGCTACTACTATGGCTTCTTTCATTTGTTAGATCTCTGCTATAAAGTCTGTTCTTACAGTGTCTTCCTTCATACACAGATACAATGTGTAGAAAAGTCAATTTTGTACTGCTTGAGTTACTGGCAGGTGTACCGAATCAGACAGTTTAACATTCAGACTACAGAGCACCCTTGTGGCCTTGCCAAAATTTGCCCTGTCTGAACTGAGCACAACTCACAGGTGCTTTGCAGCTGCCATGTTTTCTGCTGAAGTTTAATATTCCAGGTCCACAGAACTTGTGATCTTGTCAAAAGACTAAAATTGTGGCAAGGCCTCTTTCATGAAAACCTCATATTGGTCTTTTCTCATTAAAGGAAAGTAAGAGAAGGGGAAGTGAGGCGTTTAAATAGGGCCTGATGAAACCTTAACCTTGAAAGCTGTCAGTCCTTCGTGACACTTGCATGATGTGGGCTCCAGATGCCACGTTTGTGATGTAGAGAGATACTTGACATCTAAGCACTGAAAAGGATGTGGTGATAGCTCAAATGCCTGTGTCCTCTGCTGTTCTCAGTGCTGTCAGGGTGTAGGAGATGTTTTAAAGCATTAACAAAGCTGTGATCACTATACTCTGTCTGGTTTGTAACTTGGAATTGTGTTTTCTTACAGGGTTTTTTACGCAGATCTCTACCTTGGCTGATGTTCAAGAGAATGTCATGGAATATCTCCATGTTCTTAGCCGACCAAAGGTTATTGACCAAGAGCACGATGTAGTATGGACTGAAGCATACATTGACAGCACTGTAAGTCCTTATGGTAAAGCATTTAATAAAGGTTTACTGCATATAACAAGGAATTTGGAGCAAAACTGCTGTGGCAACAGCACTAGTTGTACATCTGATTTCTGTTGATGGTGTGTTCTAATTCAGTGTAAGGATCAGAACGTGATATCTTTGTTACAAGCAAATCATTCAAGATTACTGAACTTCAGCAGATATTTATACATTGCAAATTCCATAGAAAATAATGAAAGCAAGAGGAGTAACAGCATAATTGTAAAACTGACCTTCAAATATCCGTGCACACTGAACAGAAATAGACTAGCTCGTGTAACAACCTTTTCTATATGTTTTAAAAAATATAAAAGAATATGCCAGTATGAAAGCATAGGCTCAAAAGAATCTGTATTTTTCAGTAGATCAAGATCTAGGGGGGAAACTGTGATGTTTTGGGGAAGAATAAGAGGATTCTGCCTTCTAAAGTGGGTTGAAATGTTAACAATATTGTAAACGTCCAATTTTAATTCTACATCCTTGTGGAAGACTAGGGTTGAAGTAGAACTTCCTGTTATGCAGCAACTGATACTTCTCTGTCATTTGTGGTAAATAATCACATTTGCAGATCAAGGTTGGGTTTTCCTGAGTTGGTCTGAAATAGCTTTATATCTATTTTCTTTTTCTTACTATGTTTCTTTGGATCCAATTAAAGTATGTTGGGGTTTATATTATCTGTAAAACAAGAGATTGTAGCAAATATCTGTAATTTAGTACAAGTGATGCCAAATATTCAATATGAGTAGATCACAGATGACAAGTGGCAAAGCTGTTTGTTTCTTTTTGTTTTAAACTTTTACTTTCCTGAAGATGGGACAAGGTGAGAGAATCTCATCAGCTTCATTTTGATATTTGGGGTGGTTTGGGGTTTGTTTGTTTGCTTGTTTTGTTTTGAGTCTATTGCTTCTAGAAGGTTTAGTTTCAAATCAGTAGTCTATGAAAAAAACCAAACCACCCTTGGAATAGTTTTGCTACATTTTCACATTTGAAAATGTCTTTTCTATTCTACAGTTGTGGCCATGGTCAATGTAAATTAAATAAAAATCTGCAGTTATGAAGGAGAAACAAAATGTTGCTTGGAAATACTGCTTTGGAGGGAATTTACTTCTCTGTTTCCTTTCTCAAAAGAGCATATTAATCCGGCATCCCCTTTATTCTCTTCCTTTTATTGAAACAAAAGGATGAAAGGAACAGACATTATCTGATATTGCTGTCCATGAAATGGGGAGATGACTAGGAAAACCTAGTTCTTATTCATTTCTTGCTTCTGTATGTTTGAAGGTAACCAGTGTGTCTATAGATGTTGAAGGGAGTTTGTGTATTTGCTAGAGAGGGTAACAGGAAGAGATCTGTGTAAGTGGTGTTTTACTGCAACTCTCCTCCTTCTCCTTTTCCTACGAATCTTGTATTAAAAGTGTTGCAAACAAAATTTTCCTCCTTTCTCAGCACCAAGTCCTCCCAACAAAGTACAAAATGCTCCTTCAGAATTCATTTTACACTTCACTATCTCTTTCTGGTTTTTATCTCTATTTCTTTGATCGTTGCAGGGAGAAAAATATTAAGAAAAGTTAGTCTTACTTTCAGTGATTCTTCTCTAGAAAGGCTAAGGAAAATGAACAAGTTATTGTGTGAAACACTGAGGGAGTACAGCAGGGGTGAGTGAATGCGAGTGAACCTAAGGACACTAGAGGGAGTGGAGAGAAGGAATTTTGAGATAACAGGACAATAAAAAACAATGGACCTGTAGCATTCTTGAATAAAGGAACTGTTGACATACAAACAAAAGCTGGTTTACTGTAATAAAAATAAAATACTTCCAGTTCCTTCTCTTTCTCTTCACTAAGGCTGATTAATGTCACTATACACTCTTACATATATACATACATACACGTATATACAGTCACACTCATACTCAACTGCATGCACATATTTTTAACTGTGTGAAAAAGTCACTCAGGACCTTAATGGGTTGGATATTATAAGAAAAGATTTAAAAATAGAATGCCATGATCTGCTTAGTTGCAAGCTACCTTTCTCCTCCCTCTTCCACCCCCCTCCCTTCAAAAAAAACTTATAAGGAGCAGGACAAATTGGGGTAGTCAAATACAAAACGCTGGAAATAGCAATGACAGGAAGCTTGTAACAAACCAGATGTTCTTCTGTCTCACCTAAAGCTGCCTGAGTGCTTCTTTCAGACAGATTCCCTGCCCACCTTTAGTGTCTTGGCAATGGAAATGCCACCTAAATTATCCTTTCTATCCCTTAACTTGTTGATTTCCACAGACAGTTTGTGTCCCTCCTTGTCCTGGCTGCTGCTTGGACCTTACCAGGTTAGAAACAACGTGTTTCCGAAGAGCTTAAATGTTGTCATCATCCAGCCGTGTCAGAACAGCCAGAGGTAGCTTCTCAGGGCTATATATTCGTGGCTGTAATCAGTGTCACAGTGCCCTAACAGCATGGAGTATGCTTCCCCATTCCCCTCTTGCCAGATATCAGAGCCAGTTGGCCAGCTGTGCTGTTTCTGAGCAAGTGGCATTAGGCTCAAATATACTAGGATCCGGACAGAAAGAAGCTGGACAGGAATGGTCTTTGGATACAAAACATTTCCCCTGATGCCCCAGCCTGTTCTCATCCAATATTTGTCCAGGACAAAGTCATCTGTGAAAGCCAGAAGTTAGGTCACTGAAGTGCTTGATACCATCCCAGTAGAATTTTGCTACTAAAACAAGGCACGTAATTCCTGTGTCAGTTCACCTTTCCCATAAGAGGATGCCTGCAAAACATTCAAGCAGCTGCCTCTTCAGCCCGGCTTTCACACTCTGAGGTGCTTCACTTCCTGTTAGAAAAGCGTATGACACTTGTAGACCTGGAAATCCCTGGTGAGATATTGTATGCAGAAAGTGGATGGAAGAACCTGTGCATGTGTCAGGTCCATGTTGCCTTTGACACTGTCGGGATCAAACCTCTAATAGTGGAAGGGATTATAAAGCAGGGGGGATTGGGCCTCTCTGGGTGAGTCCTTACTTTGCAGGCAGCTGACTGGCTTGTTCTTTTCTGCCCAAGACTTTGTTCTATCCCCAGTGTTTCCTGCCATTTTGAAGAGGTAGCCAGCCAGCTCCCAGGGTCAGTTTTAGTTACCCTCTTTCAGAAAACTTTTTGTTTCTTCCCTTACACGCAGGTTTTTGTGTTGGAAACATTATTATCAGTGACTCAAAGCCTCATTTCTTTCAAAAAAATGTCTTTTGACGTAGGAGTGATGTAATCTTAAAAGGTGATACTGACTCTCAGTGAAACTTAACAGATTTGTGAAATAACTTGAACTTAAGTCTGTGGAGGACTGGGATGATTTCTCATTCTAGTTGGTTCAGTCATTCATTTGAGAAATAGATTTCACAGACTTAGACTTGTCTAATTCTAAAGTCAGCTTCACAATAGTTGGAATGTTCATTCTGTAATGGGCTGGTAGTTTGAGTTGGATGCCTGGTTGAAATCTTCCAAAGGTACTCTTTCCTGAGTATAAAAGAATGCTAGAAGTATGAAAGCATTACAGGGAGGGAACAATTTTATGGTGTTCGATTACTTTTTTTTTAGGCATATGTGCATCTATAGCAAGTGAGTACAAGTGAATATATTGGGGGAAAACGGAAAAGTGCCAGTGTATCAGAGTATTCAGGTGTAGTAATGCATAGAGGTAGTCTCTTGGGATTATGGGGAATCATCTATAAAACACAGAAGCCCTTAACCCATTCTTATGGTAACACCTGGAATGTGGGGAAACATTACTTTTGCTGCAGGAAATAAAGGAGGACTGGACTGGCCCCTGGGTTCCCACTGTTTAAAAGCTCGCGATTGAGAATTTGTTTATTGGGGTGTATAATTTGACCTACTTGGACCTTTGTTAGCTCTTCCTGGTGAAATTTGTTTCCCATAAATGTACCTGAATATATTATCTGGATCTAATGCACCGTTGAGTTCATCTCCTTCAGGCTATTAGTTTCAAGCTGTGAAGATTCAGGCATACGTTACTGTGTTGGTTCTGTTCAGCTTCCAATCGGAGGATTCCTTTGCATAAAAAGAGCAAATTATTATTTCATTTAATAGCTGAGATGACTGTCTGGTGCTTCAGAATTTAAGAATTCATTTTTTAAAACACCCAAAACATTCTGAGTCTTTTCAGGTAACGATTCATCATAATCTGAATAATGAATGTTTTTTTACTCTTTATAATTGTCTTCAGTGTTAAAGTACCACATGCCATTCTTCATTTGCATTATCCACACCTTCTCATAGATATACATTGAATTATGGATTTTAGATAAATGCTACAATTGCTCTTTTTTATATATATATATACACACACACATATACATACCTCCTCTTTCCTTTTTTGAAGAAAGGATTTTTTGGAAATATTTTCTGACCAAAAGGCTGGTGCTGTGCTAGTAAGGCAATCTGTCAAAGAAACTTATTTCCACTTATGGGTCAGTAAATTAAGGTAACTCCACCGAGCTAAAGCCTAGACTTAAGTATTTTTGAAATGCTTATGATAGATATTACATTACTGCATTATTACATATGTGATTTTAAAATTTCAATTTATTAATCCTTATCTTTAAAAAAATAATCAAGTAGTATGTAGGCATACTTTTTACTTTGGTTCCGGTTCTTTACAGAAATTCAATAGGAAGAATAGGAAGATCAGGCTTCTGGAATAGCAGGCACATCAGAATCCACATGTTTTAAGTATAGAAATTTAGATTCTGGGATACAATTCTTTGTCAAAGGGTGAATCCTGGAGCAAGGGAAGCAGTATACATGAAGTCCTGTGTGTAATGTACAGAGATATAAGTCCTACAGACTGAAAGCTGTAATGCTGGCGTTTTTATATCCAGGAGTTTCTGGTAAGGTATAAAAATGCTGTTTACTGCTTCTTCCATTCACACAGTTTTCTTTGTGTTCAATGCACAGAAGAGCTTTTATGAAGTAAAAAATTTAAATGGTACCCCATTTCCACTAGCTTCTATTCCCAGAGATATCTTCAAACACTTTTGGTGGCACAAGTTAATTGTGCCATTACAATAAGTGGGTGTAATTAGCATTTTTATCACAGTAAAAGGTTCCCTGGGCCTCTATTTCAAAACTAACTTCTAGATTATAATGCTGGTATGCATTAAAATGCTTCTGAGTGTTCAGCATGCTTATGTATGTCTAAAGCAAGTAAATATTGGTAATCACTGCAGAACTGAATGGCAGGAAATGTCGTTAATCAGCAGCTGTAAAAAGAAAATTTACACACAGGAAGTAATTTTTTTTTTTTCTTTTAAATGTTTTAAAAACTAGAAATCTGTGTTGCTTTTTCCTAGTAGCACTTTGGACATTGTTCCATACTCTAACCCTTTGTGGCCAGTGTCTCTTAATCTTTTATAATTTACAGCTCTTTATCAGAGAATGCCATCACCATTGGCTGACTCCGAGGTTCCCATGAGAATTTCCCTTTCTTGCTTTGACATTTGAGTGAATTGGGTTAGGGAAGGAAAATCCCATGCAAGGATATCAGGCCTTCCATCAGGTAGGTTTGTTCTTAAAATAAAGCTCTTCAAGATCTGCTTTGTCTCCTGCAGATCTGCAGCACTCTTTTGAAGACAGATAGGGGAGAAAAAGTAGAAAAAGCCTTATCAGAGCTTCCGTCTGGATTAATTTTCCTGGAAAAATATAATGACCCTGGCCATTTTGTCTTTTTTGAAGCTTCTGTAAGAGCATGATTGCAGTTTGAAGTTGCAGACCATCTGGTCCAGCAGTTATGGTCATCTGTATTTGCACTGGGATTTATAGATCTGTGACAGTGCTTGAAATGTTACCGATGGTGATCAATACAGCTGCTTGTACACACAATAAAAAAGGATTGTGCACGTAATTATATGTAGGTGCAACATCCCTTTATGCTGATGATTGGGGGCTGTCTGTGGAAATCTTCATTGACAGTCCAATAAGAAAAAACCTTTGAGCCATGACTTTTATGAGTTCTGTGGCCCAAAATTTCCACTTGCAATAATTAAGTAGTCTTGTTTTCTCCTAAAGAGTTCTAATCTGTTTGTTTTACTGCTGGATCTAGAATAAATGAATTACCATTACCAACATTAACTGTTTCAAATTCAGTAAGATCTGTGTCAACTGTCAAAACATAATGAGTGCTCAAGATAGTAAATGCATAAACCTCTCAACTGAATAGAATTAATGCACTCTCATTATCTTTCAGATACAGCTCAAAATAACAATGGATGTTGTTCTTTGTTTGAAAATGCACATCTGATGTACTTATGTTAGGCAGCAGGGTGCTAATCAGTGCAAGAAATGCTGTGCCACTTAAATTTGAGCTTAGAGCCCTTGCTCACACTAGTACCAGAGTCATGGTGCAGGGTGTCCCAATAAAACACACAAATTGAAACCCCTGAAATAAAAATTGGGATATGCAAAGGAAAATAAAATCCATAATAACCCAGTGGGAATCTAGATCCTTTAAATAAGAATAATTTGAACATTGTGCCATGCAAACATGCCATGCAAACAGCATATACAAATAGGGACATGCATATGCATAGGTAGCATCTATGCACATGTATGTATGTATATAAGCACCTTTCAGCTTTTGAAGTAAACTACTTCGTTTGATAAATTACATGTTTGCTTTGCTCCACTGCTAGTGCTGGAAGTTACGCTATTAGGGCAATTTTCACTGATTGCATTAAGCAAAGAATATTACTACAGAGAACTAATTGCTAGTTGTCAAAGTCACTAGAAAAAATGCTGTAAGGAAATAGCAATATTTATTTTAATGAATTAACACTTTTCATATGTATTGCTTATGTGGTATTTACACTATAAAATGCTATATATGATACATCAAAAAGATGTTTAAAACATCAAAAACAAAAACAAAAGTCCTGCACTTAGAGGAACATAAAATTTCCTGCTGGGGACATGGAACATGGAATGCCATCTGTATTATATGGCACTGAGAAAACTGATTATGTTTGGACCTCTATTTCATAGCAGATGGGTTCATTAAATTTAATAGCCTCCAGAGCCTTTAGAAACAGTGTTAAAAACATGTGGAACATGCTGAGACACTTCACTTCTCGCCCCGCAGTCATTACAACTCTGGCAAAGACTATAAATATTACAGTACTTTATTTCCATTGAAACAGATTACTATTATAATTATTTTTTCCTAGTGTACATTTACATGAGAAATGCAGAATGCAAATTGTACTTTTTCAAAGTTTGAGATATGCAGTTGATTTCTTTAAATGCATTTTACAGTTCTTTGCACTTGGAGGCTTTGATAGAGAACTTATTTTTATCTTCTTCCTGCGACATCAGCAAGCAGCTGTAATGCCACAGCAAAGCTAGATCTTAAGCAGCTCTCCTCCCAGTGTGGTGCAAATAAGGCAAGCATTATGTTAAATCATAGACGGGAAACCAGAGCAGTGTTACATCTTGTCTTTTAACTATATATCGATTCTCTTTTCCAGTATTTTATATGATAGGGTAATGATAGTTTGACCTTGGTCTCTGCTCATCATTCATCACTGAAGCATGGAGACATTAAATATCTAATTTCGAATCAGAGTAATTCCTGCAGAAACTTTGCTTTAAACAGAGTAAAACCTCACCTCTTTTGGAAATATTTTCAGAAGTTGATAGCTAAAGCAGTATTCTAGTGCTACTTGCTTTTTGATTGTAAATGAAGAATCAAGTGAGAAATTGTACT
Organism: Porphyrio hochstetteri; assembly: GCA_020800305.1. Lineage (NCBI taxonomy): Eukaryota > Metazoa > Chordata > Aves > Gruiformes > Rallidae > Porphyrio > Porphyrio hochstetteri. Next base: position 7,677,946 of record CM036916.1, on the reverse strand, counting down.
ATGTTTAAGTACCTTGACATCTGTCTAACATTTTTCTACCTCTTCAGTTACATGTTCTGATGTTTCAACTAGATTGCTTTTTTACAAACTTTGTCATATTTGCTTATGATTTTTTTTAAATAATCCAGTTTTCCAATAACCAGATCAGCTTGTTCTCAAGCAATGTCATTCTCAGCAATGCTCTTCTGCTTCTATTTCCTTTCCTACAAAATGCTGTGACTACCTCCACTACCTTTATGGCTTTCTAAGGTCACTCTTGTACTGACCATTTTAATGTGGATTTTCCCCTTCTTCACATCACTAACTTCATCTCCATTTTTGTTGCTGACAATTGCTGACATTATTATCGAGACCTGCAAATTTTAATAGACCACTAAAGTCCTACTATGCTAGATGATGTGTGATGACAGGCTTAAATAACGATACTTTCTTCATATGATTTACATTCAAAGTAATAGGTAAGAATCACCAGTTGCTGAGGAAGGGCAGAATGTAAGGACACAGTAAGACAGTATAGGTCAATGAAATAAGCAATTATTAGTCTGTAAGACCTCAAGTATGAAGGGCACTATGTGAAAACATCCACAAATGCATGTTCAAGTCTTTCAAATAGTAGTGTCTGCTTCCACAGGGTTCCCATGTGAATGTTCTTTGTCGAGGTCCTAAGAATCACGGAGTCCTTTCTTGTCTTTGGTTAAACTTAATTTCCTGCAAGTATTTGGGCAGTTATTACAGCTTTAATCGTCTTTCAAAGTGGTTATATTGACAACATACAGTCTGTGGTGAAATTTTGGAAATCAGAAAATTCAGTGAAGTTTGAATGTTAAAGGGATGCGTTTTGCTCTTCTGAGACCTGTGAAGTGCACTGATGTTATGTTAGGACTTCATTGTGAATTGTTAAGCTTTTCTTTTCTGCTTTTGCTGTAAACATGGTCTGTCTTGTGACATTGCTTTGCACCCAATTACTGTTTCTTCTTATAAGAAAACTGACAGGATGTATGTGAAAAAGAATCCATAGAATTACAAATGTCTGTAGGTTTTGCCTGCTGGATGTTCTCTCGCCAGTTACTATATACAAATTACAGAGAATCACTCTGCTGTTGAATTTGAGTAACAGACACATTCATGCCAAAAGGGTATTGGTCTCATTTGCAGACACCTGCACACTAGAGATAGAGCAGCTTGGGACCATTTCCAGCTGCAGTTTGCCAATGGCACACAGTGCCTTTAGGTGAGGGGACAGAAAAGGCTTTTCATTTCTAGCTTGTTTCACAGGGAAATTTCTGGGTCTGTTGTGGCTCAGAAGTAAAATCAAAAGAGGGAGAGAATTTTTTTTCCAGATCTCTACATGCTATGGTGAATCCAGCATTTAGGAGGATACATCTATTCTTAGTGAAAACAACTACTTAGACATTCACAGCTGATAACTGTTTGTCTGTCTTTGATCTTACTGCCGCCATTCTGAGTGAAATTGAGTTAATTATAAGGAAATTATAGCTATTTTGTCAGATATATTAGCTTTTTCTCTCTCTGTTTTTGTCTTTCGTTTTCACATAACAGATTTTTTAGGGTAAATGATAATGTAGGAAAGCTGTGAATTTAGTATAATGTAGTAAATCCCATCCTTTGATCTCAGATATGTCTTATGGAAGAAAGAGGGCAGTGGAGATGAAATGCACTTTATCAGCACTGCTGGAGTAAAACTCTGAAATAATAAGAAAGACTTAGGAAATTATTTGTGCCATTCAAGCTTTGCTGCAGTGGCAGAATTCAGTGCAAAAGGAAGAATAAAATGAAATCATGTTCTCTTTGGTCTATTGTTCTCTAGATATTGAAGTTAGTTATTTATAGCTCTCCTTTTTGTATAATCAGGAGATTTCACATACAAGTCTGTCATGCAGACAATAAAATATACACATTAAAGTTAATGTTTATCACAGTCATTATGACTAGTATTTACTTTGAAGTTAGTAATTTCTCCTGAAATTCAGAATAACACTTTATACTACATGGAATAATAGGATGCTTCCTACTGACGTTCTTGCTGCTTGTCAGCACGGCATTGGGCCTTTGTCCACACCCACTGTATTTTGTCAGATCAGATCTTTGCAAGAGAGAATTTCCTTTAATGATTAGTTCAAAGAGGATCTAACAGTTTGATAAATGCCTGACCTGCAGTAATGTCAGTATCAGCAGGAGAAACAAGTGTTTCTCTGGTGTTCATATTCAGTGGTGGGGGGGGAACAGGACACTGATGACTAAGGGGAGGATGTAATCACCATAAGTAGTAGTTTACATGGCCAAGTTCTAGGTAAACCATTAAAATCCCTAAGCACTTTACACTGACTGTTGAAACAAGGAGACTATGGGGCCATTCCCTTTTTTAAAGAAATTTTTTACAATAATGTTTGTTTAATGACACATAATTGCTACAAGACAATACACATTAGAAACAGCAATACTAATGCCAAGGCACAACACAACTTAGAGCTCTATTGTCTTTTTGTTCTGTTGTAGCAAATGACCTCTGCACAATAACAAAGGCCTCAGTTTTCAATATAGTTAGGTTTAGTCCAGAAAGCTCAAAAAAAAAAAAAGTACCTAAATCAGCTATATGCTTGCATTCCATATGGGTTACATTTGTTGATTATTCTTCTTCTTTAATTTACTCTGCAATATATCAGTAGTATCTCCATTTATGTACCTGGAGTTACACTGATGTAAAACAGAAGACACTCACTGTATTCAATCTCAGTTTAAGGGGTTTGGATTATGCTTCTATTTGACTGATGGAACAATTCTATCATTTTCTTTCTCCTCTTTCTTGGATTAAAGCTTCAAAGCCTTAAAAAATCAGGTATTACAATGAACAGGAAGTTGCCTTTATAGGAAAGAAAAGTTTAATTTTACTTCTCTCATTCACCTTTTCATTACAGTTCACTTTAAGCAAATGGAGATACAGTGAAAGTTGATTTTGCTATAATCAGTTTTTTTATGTTCAAAAAATATTCTGTGTAGTGAAAACTAAGATAATAGAATTTATCACATTTTAGGTCCTAATGTGCCTAAAATGGCCTTACTGTCTGTAAATGTTCTGAGATAGCAGGACGAATTTTGGGAGCTTTTCTTGTGGGTTCTTGTAGTGAAGGAGTGCAATATGGGTAAAATTTTCTTGACCTGATGGATAATACAGTCAAGGGAAAAGAGCAGAAGGTGATGAAGAAATTTGCCACAGGCCAAAACCATTCCTTGAACTAGATTTCACAAGCATTGTATTACATAAGGTGAAAGTGCGTATTTTAAATTAACTTTGATCATTTAGAAATACTCTCAAATTCATGATCTTCTAACAAACCAGAGTCTTAGCTGTTGGCCGTCAGGTCAAATTGACTTTTAGGAAGCTTTGAACTTTTAAGTTTTGCAAAGTTACAGAAAGCTTCTTCCAAAAAAAAACCCCCCAAAACCCAAACCAAAACCCAAGAGAAATGTAGCTCTTTCTACAGAGTGAGTGAATCTTTATAGAGCCTGATAAATTCAACTTGCAGTGTGAAGAGTCCATAAAATGCTCCATGGCTTTTTTGATAAAATGTAGCTGTAAAATCTTGGTGTAAAACTAGAATGGTGAGATACATTAACTACATACTTATTAGAAGAGTATGGAACCTGTTCCTTAAAACAGAGCTAATGAAGAAGAAGCAGCATTGATTGTTATTTTTTCATTTATAATGGTGGCTGTAGCCAGATTTGTGGTACCAGCCTACCCACAAACTGATATAAAAATATTATAGAGAAGAGAGGGAAGGTTTTGCTATATTAGGAGTTTATCCAACTAAGAAATTTCATAATACAAAACAGTGGAGCATTTTTAAACTTAAAAAAAAAAATTTCTTTTAGCATATATTTTAAAAGCAACGTTTTTAACAACTGGAGACTTAAAACTGCCCTCTGATCTCGTTCATCTCTGTTCGCTAAAAAAATTAGTTCCTTTGCTTATGCTTGTGAACCTGAAACACGTTTCTAACTTGGAGATACATGATGACTACCTTGCTACTAGAGCATAGTATTTTAGCATATTGTTAACTTATTTCCCAAGTATATATTGTACGTTCTATTCTCAAATATTTATACAAGGCCTGCACACAATTTTTATGGAGATTTGTTTTCCAGATTCAGGGAGTATGCCTCCTTCCCTCACAAAAGAAAACAGTACCGTTCTACTTCTCTCCCATCTCAACTCGTGGGTTTCTGACTGGAGCTTTTATGCAAAATTTTCACAAGCAATTTGTTCTTTTTCTTTCTTTCAGGCAATTTCTTTCTTTTCCTTGAGACACAACTGCAAAACACATCTGAAGTTTTGCAGTTGTGCCTCAAGATGGTCCCATTGGTGTTTTGCACTTTCAGAGGCAAATTGATAAGCCAGAGAAAAGTTGATTCCTTATGAAAAACTGTTTGGAGCTTTTAATTGTAGTTGTGCCTAAACTGCCTTTCCTGCTGCTTTCTGGTGATTTTGTTCTATTATCATATTGTACATTTCTTCTCAGCAAAAGAAATTGTGCTTACACTTCTGTGCCTACTTTCTTTCTTTCTTTCTTTCTTTAAAATGCATCACAGCTCAAATAATCTTACGAGGGGGTGGTATCTATCTCACCATGCCCTCCAGCATACTGCTCCTCCATTCAGACCAGTTCTGGGCTGCTGGTCCCTAACACGACCTTCAAAGTATTTTGTGCTAGCTAACTACAACATTTGTACAAGAGTTTTTCCTATTCAGAAGTAATAAATGGGAAAAAAAGAATATAACAATTATTATAAATGTATGTGTTAGGTAACTAAGAAAGCAGATTGTTCCCTCTATTAAAAAATGCAGTATTTTAATTCTGGAAGATAATTAGTTCCACCACTTTGAGGCCTATACTGGTTTCAATTTTTGTATCAGACTTATAGAATCAAGTAGTTGATTTAAAAATATTTTTGGAAGGACTTGTTTCTAAGAATGTAAGAAAGAGAAAGAGTAAGACCAGTTAACTACAACCTCCTGTCCCCAAACCCAGCCCACTTTTCTTTGCTTTGACAGTGCTAGAATCTTTTGCATCACAGATTCATGTTCTTGCAAGATTTAGTCCTTTAGTTATCAAAAGCAGATAATTACTTTTATTGTTTGTAACAGTCTTATTGATGAGATTGTCAGTGCTGATTTTTTCCCTATGCCTGATTGTTCTTGCATGGTGGACTTCAGTCATTTGAGGTCAATCTATACTTTCCCTATTTTTGACTCTGTGTTTGTGTGTTAAACATTCCACAGTAGTTTTGCAATTGCTTGCTTTATCCTGGCATTAGCTAAAGGTTTTCTTTTTCAATTACAGGTTTATCTTTTTATCATAAAATTAAAAAATCAACAATTGCAATTAAAAAAAAAACCCAAACCAAGTTAAAGATAATGGAAACCTGTCACAATGAATTAAATACTGTAAACAAGTTCTGTCAGTCCACTGATTTCAGAGCAGATTTTATACAGTATACAAATATTTTGATTATTAATTCTCTGTCCGTGACACAAAATGATGTATAAACTTTTAAATAGGTCAGGTTTTCCTCCATACCTGTAAATAGAGTCCCCTGCAAATAAGAAAATGTTTATTTCTATGGGAAACTGCTAAATATGAAGTTACAGTCTGTTTCTCCACTGCATGTTTTGTGGTTGCAGTCCAAGCTGTGCTGATCTTGAAATGATGCTGTTTACATGTAAGGGAGTGAATGTCAGCAAAAGAGTCTTCCTTAGTACATGCACATTCCACGAGGTTAAACTGAATGCCTGGTAGGAATTGTGCTTAATTCAAACTTTCCAAGTGAGGTCCCAAAACCCTTTCATCATGGTAGACTTCTTCACTCCTGTTAGGTTGTGACTGCTAGCTACAGCAAGGGAGACCGGATTCTCAGGTGGCAGCCCTGAGATGCAGGATCGGCTGTGGGAGTGAGGGAGTGGGACAGAGAGTAATGGAAATAGTCTTGCTACACCCTCTGCTTCTGGCAGAGCAACACTCTGGACACCGAAGAAATGGTACTCTGAAAAAAGATGGAGAAAAGGGTGGTTTGGGATAATTCAGCTATACATGTTCTTACAGTCATTCCTTTTTTAGAGTCTGTTGGATGATTAGAAAACATACTACAGAAAAACATGTTTGTTTTAGAAGTGCAATCCTGCTTAATACGATCAGAGTAACATGCTAAAAATCACAAATGCAATTAGTCTGTCTAAGGTTTAGAAGAAATTCTTCTTGCTTTACACATTAAGTCAAATACTTTCATCCCTTCTCAGGAAGTGTTATCTTTAGATGTTGGTCTCATATGCATATGCAGAGCAAACAAGATTTAATACAGGGCAAGATCAAAACCCCACTGAACTCATTGCAAGATTCTAATGGATAGTGGTAGGCACTGGGTAAGGCTCTTGTTTGGTTTTGCTTTGAGGCCAGTGTGGTTTTTATTGTGGGAGAAAGAGGATGTGTGTGTAGCTCCTAAGAGGATTTATGATTCAGAAATTATTTTTTTTTCTCTAGAAGGACTGCCAAAGAATTTGGCTTTTTTTCAAATGTGAAAGGGAAAATGTGAGAATAGGTGAATAAATGAACGAGCGTTTATATATGCACCTATCTTCTGAAGTTGATTCTTATTTTCCTCCCTTCCCTCTCTCCCTCTACTGCTAATTCAGAAACAGTCATTACAGTACAAAGACCTTGTGTTTGGTTTTTTCTTTGAAGTACAAACCTGATTTTTATTTTTCAGCTCTTATTTTACTAAAGTGCTGTTTTTTTCTCATACTAGAACTAAAGCAGTATTTTCATATTTTACCTTAATTTTATTAATTGATTTTAAATTATTTACTGTACCATAGAACAAATTTTAGAGAAAACTTATTTGCAGTTTCACAAATCAGCATTAGATCTCTTTATAGTGAAATTAAAAGTACTATGCACGTTTACTCATCTTGTTCGGATTGTCCACAGTTGAAGTGCAATTGAACAAGTTGTCTCCTTAACTTGTCACCCTTAAACTAGAAAACTTAATACAACAGTCAAATAGGTGTAAAATTTTGAAAAGACTGTTCTTAATTATTCTGCTATTGGTAGCACTCTAATACTGATGATAACATTTTTAGAAAATGTTATTTTCAGTCTGTTTGAGATAAAAAGAGTAAATAAGCAGATTTTTAATGTAAATTGTGCCAGTATTACATGATGGGTATCATTAATTTTATTTGGAGTTGTCTAAGTTTAGAAAAATATTCAGATTCTGTGCATAAATATTTGTAGAGCTTTTGATTAGGAAGAAAATATCTGCTACATAACAGATAAGAGACTATCTTTACAAATAATTTCTTAAGGGAAATCCAAATATTCTGTATAAACAGAATTAACCATGGGAATCTATTTTGCACTAACAAGTTTTTCTTTAGTGCAATAATTACGAAAATAGAACTCATGCCTTTTAAACACGCATGCATGAGGTCCAAATTTTGTTCATGATGCATGCAGTGTTCATGGAGCATCTGATTTCATGAATCCGTTCTACTACTCTGATCTTTAGTCAAGTGGCTTATTTGTAAAATTAGCTTAATTCTTTAAAAAATGATTATGACTAAAGTTTCTAGCTAAACTTTGCATTTAGAGTAATCACTCTGGGTAATTTAAATACAGTCTTTCCTGTAAATATTTTTTATTCATTAGTAGAAAGAACAGTTTGGGCAATTAAAAGACTCACAGTCACAGACTCACCAAATAAAAGAGACTGGTCCAACCCTGTGCTGCAGCAAGGCTGCCCAGGACTTGTCCACAAGCTCTCTGGGCAGCGTGGTCTGGTGTTTAATCACTCTTACTGTGAAAATTTAACAATATTCCTAGGAGTATAGACTTGGATTTCTTTTCTGTTAACTTCAAATCAAAGTTGAGAGAGCAGATGCAGACAGATGAGACTTAATTAACAGTTTTAAGAATTGAACATAATTAGATTTCATGTGTGTGTGTTAATGATTTTCATTTTAAAAAACAGATTGTTAGTGCATTAGAAATTATTCAGTCATTTAATAAATGGTTATGTATTTTAGAGAACATGTAAAATCTTCAAAGGGTAGAGCCATTTTATTACAAAGATGTTTGTAATGTATATGCAATTTTTCAGAGTGCTCTACTACTACTTAACTCCAGTCTGATACCTTTTGTAGCTCCTGTGTTTTCTCTTTTGCATATTTCACAAGAGCTAACTTCTTTTCTTTCTGTCACCTTCATAGAGTTCTTTTTAAAGACACAACTAGAATGGTAGTTTTCATCTATATTTTACAACTGCCTTCTCTGTAGCAACATTTACATTTTCTCTGACTGGTATACTTTGCATGCAGGGCACAGTATATCCTGACTAAAATGCTGTAGTTACTGCAAAGTATGTGGTAGCACAGTAGAATATTGTGTGGACAAAGAAGGATTTGGTATTGAATCCCTTGAAAAACCAAGTGCATTTCCCTTACAGATGTTGGCCCAGTAAGCTGCAGGTTAATGTCACTGCTTTAATATTTATACTGAAATCTTAATGTCAGGAACATCCCGGTAGGAGCCTGAATTTTATTTCTTCCTCCATGTATGTATATAATTATCAGTGATGCCTCTAGTACATACGTAGTTCTAGGAAGTGGAGAATAAGTGCTTAGATTGTAAAGGGAAAAATCACCAAAACTGTAATATTTAAATGCTGTAGCTTATAGCAACTAAGTAGATTTTAAAGCAGAAAATTTACCTTTTCTGCTAAAAATTGAGTTTGAATGTTCTTTCTATTCTCTCCCAAGTTTTTGCCATTTTTGAGAAGAGCTGTGGAAGTCTGCCTAGCAATGTATGCAATTTCTTTATACATGTAAATAAACATAAACCCCATACTTTTAATTATATCGTATGATGCTATAAGCAAACACCTTACAGAGTACCTGGCAGATGTGTGCACTAAGTGATCTATTTATTTCCTCGTTCTTTCCTGAGGAGTTTCATGCATATGTGTGACATCTTTCTCCTTGCTCTGGCATTAAGTACAGGACCTATGCACTTGCCACAGTATTTCATGTCTTTCCTGAAAGCGTGTTTCCAAACAGTAGAAGTTCTCATATGTACATTTAATGACACATTCAAAATCAGGATGTGGCATGCACAGGATGAGTCTGGACATTGCAAACCACCATGAACTTAGCAATGCATAGATGGTAAATTTGGTGCAGCCCATAAATATTTACAGAAATGGCCATACTATCAAAACTGTATTCATATTTGTTGATTAATTGCTAGCATGCTTATACTTAATTTCTATTGATTTGTATTGCATCTGATTATGGAATGATCAAGTGAGTGGGGTTAGCCTTTTTCTGAGACTGGTCATATTGAAATGATTGGCAGGAGAATAGGTCTGTCGGATGAGGCCAGTGAATGTAAAATAAGAGTTATATCTTTATTTTTTAATGCTCTGACATAAATACTTTGCAACAATATATTTTTTGACAAAGATAATTTTGTGTGGTCATTATTAGAAAAATAGAAATTGAAAAAAATAATTTCACAGTGAGTTATAATATTTTTTTGTCTCAATAGAAATCATAGGGGTTTGGTATAGGAAGAAAATATTGAGTATAATTTCTCTTTCAGGAGAATATTTTTTGTTTGTTATTCTTCAAACAAACATAAAGTTGAATTCAAATCCAACAGAACAGTAGCTTTATAATTCTTGTATGCTTCCCTTTAAGACTTCTAGACTTGGTTTCTTGGAATTTGAGGACATACAGCTCCATAATATTTCAAATAAATAATTGAAATAGCTGCAAAATATTATAGAAGTGTATGGCCTTTACAGTATACCTGACCTAAGTAATAGTGCAGCATCCTTGATGTTGGGCTCCTTTGCATATCTTGGTTTGTTTTACCATGTTAGTGGTATCTGTAATTTTTCTTTTTCTGGTTATACCAAGCACATTTCCATGAAGGGTTCAAAACAATACTAGATCATTTGCAATTGTGGAAAGCATGACACTGTGCATTGAAATACCTCCTATAGTTATTTATTCTGTGTTACATTGTGTGACAGGACCCCAAGCTGACCTGGATTTAGAGGTGGAATTCTCAACATATCTTAGTGGAATCAAGCACCCTGTGAACCTCAGGGGGATTGCAGTCTCTGAAAGGTTTTGGGTTTTTTTTTACAATGCAAAGAAAATTTTGTTTTTCTGGAAAATATAGATTAAAAGAAACAATTCCCCTTCCCCTTTCTTCACTGTGCCCTTGCAAGGCCTTGTGCTCTAATATTGCTTTTAGGTTGCAGGAAAATGTACTCAGTTCCATCAAGATCCCTAAGTCCACTTTTCTATACCCACAAATCCTCTCAGGTTTCCTCTGGTGCTTACAGCTCTGTGGGCTCCTGTCCCTGCCATACCTGGCAGTACTGCAGCAGCCTGCCTATAGTAAGTAGTCGTGAGGAGCAAGGCATGTTGCTCTTCAGGAGGGCTCCTCCTTAACCCCACTTGCAACAACCAGGAGACAGCAACTGGCCAGATGTCCTCCCTGCACCTCTCCCATAGTCATTTTAACAAAACATTACCTACATGGGCAACTAGGAACAAGTTAAAAGAGATATATGCACTATCAACTTCAGAGACAATCACCAGAGGGAGGAAGGGATGCTAATAGAGAACAAATAGGAACAGAGGCACTTTGCTATAGATAGAGCCGAGTAAAGGCAGCGAAATGGCATGGTGTACCATGGGTTCAGACTGATCTGCAGTGCTTCCTGAGGGCCAGGGAAAGATTGCATAATTTACTGCAAAACTGTCTCTTGGCAGTGTATAAAGCAAACCACAGGAATCAGGAGTACCCGCTGGGTTTTACACAGAGACAGGCAGTTTTTAGGCTGTGCAATAAAGAGTCAGACCAGAGGACTATTACTGTTATTGTTAGGAAAATTATTTGTTTCCTATGGCCTCCCAGAAGGGCTAATGTCAGGCAAACCTCTGTAGTTTATTTCAAAGGAATTTGTAGCAATTATTAAACTGAATTGCTGACATATAGAATCTTGTAACAGCCAAGTTTCAAATCAACAATAGAATGAAGATTTGCCTGGCTATATAACAAAGTCAGATCTTTAATTTTTTTTTTTTATTTTATAACGAAAAGACTGGTAACCTGGATTTTGAAGCTTAGGTGAAAAATGATAAGAATGCCAGTCCAGTAAAAAGCATAATGGAATGTAAATCTCATCTGCTGACCCTATTATTCTTAATCGAGGCTTTGACTAGTAATATTTCTGAGCAAGAGAATGTTCTTGATTTTATAAAAGGCTATTCATGGGATTGTCAAACTGAATTCAGCAAAAGAAAATATGGAACTCTGATTTGTAAACTCTGATCAATGTGCTCTTGAAAATAATCTCAGTAAAAGCAATAAGGATAGTTTCATATACAAAAGTGTTTAGCATCTAGTTTGTGTGGTAATTATCCATAGGAAATCCTCACTTGTATTCCATCTAATTCCCTGAAACTTGACCAAACCATGTGAATTTGAAGGGATGTACTTAAACAGGAGTAAACTCAGATTCTGAAAACAAGTAGTAAAAATTACACCAAAGGGTACTAATATCTGCTAAAAGATTCAACTTAAAGTCCCATTAGAGGATTGTACATGTGAATGCTTGAACCTGTCCCCACTGCATGTGGACTATAAGCTTTCTAATTTAGTTGTAATGCTATCTGAAAGTAATTATTTCCATGATTGTACTTTTGTATCTAACACTGTGTATGTTGCCTTGGAAGCCTTGACTGTACTTAAAGTTATTTTGCAGAATATGGCACACAAACGAGCTCATTATGAAAACATATGAATTTGTGATGTATAATGGCCTGGGCAAACTGTGGAGTTCTTTATTCCAAAGGTGGAAATTTTGACATCGTTCTTTACTGCTCCTGTCTTTATCTGAGATATCAATGAAAGGATGCTTGTATTTTTAACATGCATTTTGAAAGAAGGTAGCATTAAAAAACCTCCAAAAAACCAAAATCAAACACAAACATTAAAAAAAAAAAAACCCCACCAAAAAAAGTGGTGTTAGGAAACCAGTTTTAGCACTACAGTAGGATATGTCCGAAAACCAGTTTCAGTACTACAACAGGATATAGTACCTTTATTTACAGTGTGCCAGGCATATGTTATTTCTGCAGTGATCCTTGTAAGTTGTTCCATATAATCAATTATTTAAACAATAGGCTTTTAAAGAAAAAAATACTGTAATGTCCTCATAGCTTGCATTTTACAGTTGGATCACTGAAGTTTTAGAAGGAATTCTCCCTGCCATGAATTTTGCTACATTCTGTACTGTGAAAGCAGAGAAATTGTGGCTGGTTGCTTTCAGTATTTGTGAATCAGAGATCAGGTGACAATTCTCTTTCAGGCCATGTACTAATATGGATGTGAGCTTTTAGCAGAGTAATACATGGAAGTTGTTTTATCTATCTGTTTTAATTCAGAGCAAGGTCAAATGGTCAGTCACAAGCTCACTAGAGATCTTGCATTGGACATTGATTCACCTGCTTGTTTCTGTGTTCAGCTGATGCCTGTAAAGAGACAATTTGTATTGGAAAAAGAAATTTTCTGAGCAGGTGGATGTAGTGCAAGGCTAAATTGCTGTGTATGGAGAATTTCTCTACAAATGTGAAAGTAAGAGAAGAAGCATTCAGAAGAAGGGAAAACTATTGTGCCTATAATAGTTGTTGGCTTTTTTTCCTGAGTTCCTCTCTCTTGCCTACAATGGGTTTTCTATTTCCTAAAGTGAAAGTAGAACCCATTTTCCAACTCTTGATAAATAAGGTATTTTCTACATAGCAGAGTCTACTTCCTGCTCTCTGTGCCTTTTTACATGAGTTGTTGCCTACAGTAAGTACTGTGCATACAACCCATTATGGTTAAACCTGTCTAAGAACATCTGTGTGATATAAATATGCATATATGCATTAACATTTTTATTTGCATATATGTACATATAATCATGTGTTTATAGTACAGAAATGTATTGTTCTATGCATACATTATTGTATATTATACATATATGATAATATGCTTGCATAAGCACTTGGTAATTTTCTATTAATTGCCATTTTGTTTCTTTCCTCTGTCATAGCAAATAGAACCTTCTATTTCAGTATGATGAACCACTCTTAATGCCAATTGCATTCATAATAAGTGTAGGCTTACCAAGAATGGCTGGTTTTAAAATTCAAACTATCTTCATGTTGAGTTATATTTGTGCACAGGAAGATGAAACTACTTCACAAATTGCATGGTGCTTTTGTGATACCTAGTAGTGAAGCTGTAAAATAATAAACTAAGTTAATAAGCTTACAGTAAGTTGAATCAATTGGCAATGTGAATGTAGTTTGTCCAGTTTCTTTTCTTTATATTTTCTTTTATATTTTCTTTTGTGATTTTATGAATACAACAGCTAAAGTAGCTGTGTTCAAATTAAAGTATAATGACTGCTTCTTCTGTTTTGTTGTTTTCCAGCTCCCTCAGGCTCAAAAGGTAAAATATTTTAATCAAATATTTGTCATTAAAGCAGCCACTGGTCCTTCATGTTTCCATGGTGCTGTGAGTATGGTACAGTAGCGATCAGTGAAACCATTCACCATAATGGGGGCTCTGGACTTGAGCAGCAAGAAGGGTAGCTGACATTAAGGCCAGCTAAGAGCAGCTCTTCAAACTTACAAGCAATTTAAACATAATAGGCATATAGTAGCCTACAACTTTAAAACAACAGGGAGGCTATTTTATCAACAATTTGTAAAAATAGTAAGGATTTAAAAAAAAAATAAATCACCCCATGGCTCCATGGATCATTTTGTCTCTATTGTAGAGACTGCAAAACCCATGGTAAAGCTTGTACCCTTTCACTGCTCCCCACTGTATCTATCAACACACCTTTGAATACATTCAACATTTGACTTCTCTAATAGGTTGCATACAGTTTTCATACACTGTGCTCTTGCCTTTAAACAACTTCAGCATCGATACGGTATGTTACCAGAGTCACTGCTGCACATCATGATAGCACAACGATTGTAGCAAACTCAAAGAATTGCTTGATGCCTGTTGCATCATCCTTGCATATTTCACAAATATAATTAAAGCTTCCGGGAAATAGAAATTTTAGATGCTGTTTTGTGGTTTGCGGTGAAAAATGATACTATGAAAAAAAGAATGGAATATACTGGGAAATTGCAATAGTCACTTGTCCAAGTCATTCTTACTGTGGTAGGTAAAGCACTTTTAATAAGAATTGTCATAGCAATTAATCAGTTTAACATCACTGTTATTAACAGTCTTGGATGATCAAAATTCATTTTTTAATGAAAGCTGTAGGTTAAATGATCTTCAAAGAATAGCTTTTGCAAAATGGTAAGGGCATCCACAGACCTTAAAACTTTAATTTATTTCATCCACCTTTTACTTTAAAAAACAAGAAATATGAGCATGGCAGCTTTTATTTTTATGCTGCTACTATGTGTACTTCTAATTTCCTTGCTTATGGAGCTCAGAAAATTCTATTTCAAATCTGCAGGTAATCTGCTATTTTGTGCCACTGGACTATGTCCGCGGTTCTTTCTTGTGTTCTGATAGTTACAGAGCCTACAAAATGTGACATGGTAACAACACTTCTTGGTTTCTGGGTTTTTTTTCCTTCTTGAAATCAATGGTTTAAAGAACAACTTTCTTTTCCTGAGAAAATAGGACTAAAAGACTGGCTAGACTGACGAACTGGTTTTTTTATGTTCACCTGCTTGTCTAAAAGCTTATGTAAAATGCTTCTCTTAAGTTTGCAACAAAAAGAGACAGAGTGAGGTTATATTATGCTGATTCAGAAAGATATAACCAGTCAGGCTGTTGATCACATTGCCTTATTCCACGTTCTGATGTCCACAATTCTGAGCTATTAAATAATGTTCTGGCACACCTTACTCAAGTTTGACTTCAGTGAAAAGGCACACAGTTTTCAGGAAGGTCAAAAATGCCAATTTTCAGTGTGTTTACCCTTTGAACAAACTAATGCTGAACTAAAGCCACATATGTTGTATGGGTATGCATAATGTCTAGCTGACTGTATACTACTTGCACGGAGAGAAAGAGGAGAGGGTTGGGAAGGAAGGAATGGGATGGGGATGGAATACTTGTGCAGATACAAGTAATCCACAAGGGATTTTGATAACTTCAGGTAAGAAATAAGCCCTTAAGCATGGCCTGATAGCTGATTGCTATCTGTGAGGCAAAGGGAAGCAGCACAGGGCTGATGCATGCCTTTATGAATGACTTAGTCACCAGAGTAGATGTTTTGCCATATGGTGTCTGAACTTGTTCTGTATTTTTCTTGGAATCTATGTATCATCTTGCAAATGTTTTCTCTATAAACATTTCAAACAGTCATATGTCTCTAAACATATTCACTTTAATCTTTGAGAGTTCTGAAAGAAAAATGTGGCATTCCAAGTTTACCTTTACTGTTTTATATCTGTTATAAATACTTGGTCATCTTGATGAAATGTGTTATGTCTTTTATGTGAAACGCTTTGTGGCTGCAGTCTTCTCAGTGTTTAGTCGACGTTCTGTGGTGATTACCTATTGATTTTGAAGAACCTGTAGGTACTCTACTACTATGGCAGTTAAATAGTAATTAAAACCTGTTACTGGTAATGCTATCTGCTCTAAATCAAATTGTTGCAAATTCAGAGTTGGAGTTCAGGTGAAAGGAAGTATGAGGGGTTTAAGGTGGCTGTCTGTTGCCCCATGATACTTGTCTTGAAAAGATCTTTGTGATATTCTCTATACTTAAAACAAAAAAATACCACAAAACAAAACCCATGATAATTTCAGGTGATAGAGCTGCTGATTTAATATGCTTTTTCAGGAGAAAATATGTCTAGAAAGAGCTGAGGTATCTCAAAGAAAGAGCCAATGTGCAGACAAATGGAATAAATGAATATTATGTGTTCTCTGTGTTACTTTTTAGGTAACCATCCCACAGGGCTGTGAAAATAGTAATAAAACAAGCTAATAACTCAAATTTAACAATTTTCATACTTTTTCAGTTTGGTTTTCAAAATGAGCTTTATCTTTAAAGCGCTTTTGAAGAGCAGCTTTTGTATTCATCATGAGCAAAAGCTATTCTTCCTTAATAGCTCAGAAAGGTGTTTTGCTTCCTACTAGGAAAGGTTTACTTGCTTTCTTGAGCAAACACAGCAGGATTCAAAAATCTGTTGTCCTATTCCTGCTGTGATATTTTGTTCTACTTAGCTTGTCTGAAGAGGTAGAAGTGAATAAATTAGGCACACGAATTGGAAGCAGATAGTTGTGTTTAGGAACATTTAGGAAAGCTTTTTTAAATGATTCTTTCATGAAGGGAACCATATTTCCTCCATATAGAAATGTTTTGTTGATGTTTGCCAAAAATTCCTGACAGTTTTCTTCTCTCTTTCTGTGTTATCCCTTAACTTCTGTAAGTAGTGCTTTGCCCTCCTTTTATCTTGATGCTATCATCTTTCAGCCATTTGAGAGCATCATTTATCATTCCCTGCATCATTTACCTTGTACTTTGAAGTGTTGAATTAGCTGTCACTGGGAATAGAAAATAGAAAATTTGCAAAGCTGCTATTTCATCAAAGTGTATGACTAGTGATTTTAGCATTTTAATAAAATTATAGCAGTTAAATTGAATCTAATGAAGTACAAAATAATAATGAAGTAAACATTTTGACCCTGATTTAGCGTTCCATTGGATCTGTTTCCTGCTGACAAAAGCTATTGTCTTTCAGTTCCATAATTTATCTAAAGTTGAGTGATCCGTTCAGAAAACTGCATTAAAATTTTTGCTTACATATTAAATTGCGATTTTAAATTTGGTTTCTGACTTTCTCTTTAACATTCCTCAACTAGCAAGCTGGCTTTTAATGACATCTTTGATTCAGCAATTTGCAAACTAACTATTCTAAGATATGAGGGCTTTTTGGTGTTTCATTTCCATGTGAAATTTGTCTCTAACTTAATACACTCACACGGGTTCCTATATTGTCACAGGCCATAATTTGAATCTAAGCCAAAATAACTATTCCTCCTTCTTGTAGTCTATGTAAAACACAATTAAATTGTCACATTCCAATTCCGTGATGCTTCCAGCCTGCCTCATGGCTCTGCTCAGCACAGAAAAGCAGCGTAGTCACAGAAGAAGACAGGACCTTGGGAAGCAAGCCTATGCGGAGTGGGGAAGGGAAGGAGTGGGAGCAGATTGGGAAGGTGGCAAAGTTATGCACAAGGTAGTGAAGAAAAAACCAAAAGCTTCAGCATGAACTTCATACTTTAAATACATCCCTATGGAACCGCTGTCTGCTGTGTGTAAAGTTTTGGCAGCAGCATTGTGGCAACCACTTTCAATGCCAGTTCCTTGTCAGAGGGCTTGCAGTGTTCCCATGCCCCACAGCTTCACCCCACTTTCAGTCACTTGGAATACAGCAATGTTTTTCCCCTGCTTTTCAATTGTGTTTTCCCAAGCTGTATAGGCTATGTGAGCAGACCTTCGCTTTGACCTATTTCCTCACTCAAGTCCCTTAAGTCCTATTTCCTTCCAGTTCCACAGACCAAAGGTTCCTATGTCAGCATAGCTGCACAGCCCTCCTCAAACAGTTACTGGAGTGCCTCTGTTCAGCCCCACTGTATCTCCTAACCTTGCTTCATTTTTTGATTCAGAATGTTAACTCCAGTTTTACGTGCTGTCCTCTGGATGTAACAGCCTATGGACCTTTTCTGCATTTCAGCTTTTTGGCAATTTAATTAAATATTGTGGAAATCAAAGCTCCTGTTGTAGAATGGTGAAAAATCAACTAGGAACACTGTAGATCCAGAGACATTAAAATTTAAAGGAACATTATTGTGCTGCAGATTGATTTACAAGCAAATTTGGGCATTTTTGTGGTTATTTAATAGTTTCCATGAATTGGAATTGGCAGGAGATGAATTGACTTTATTTGATGGTCTTTGCTGCAAGAGGTATCCTATTCTGTGGAAATGCACTACAGTTCCAACAGTCCAGGGCAAGTACAAATATGAGGAATATGTCAAGCAGCAAAAAAAAGCTACTGTAAAAAACCTGCCTATTTTGTTTTGTTAGGCATTGTAAATTGGGGAATGAAGGCCGTACAGATACAGCACTATGGTAGTTAACTTCTGAGCCGAAAAGGTGCTATGATTTCCTGATATATATACATATATATACCATAGACCTAATAAATCTAGATTTAAAAAAAAAAAAAAAGATATTTTCAGGTTTCAAATCTAGTATTTTCCTGGATTAAAATCTTCTTGTGGTGAAAAATTCTAGAAACCCTGATGCAATTTGTGGTTCTCTAAAACATAAAGTCTAAACTCTGAAAGATACTGGAAAAAATATGAGTTTTCTCAAAAATTGTTTCCTTTCTGTGAGTAATTATAGTTCAAAATTTAGCAACAAGAAGTAGAATTTCCCCATCAAATCTGCCTTTACTTTGTATATTTTTTTATTTTTGTCTTTTTTTTATTAATCAGTAACAATAAGAAAATATGCATTTTTTTAAAAATGCAAAACCAGTGCTTCATAGCCAGCTGAAGTAAAATAATGTAGCAAATTATCTTTGGGGGAAAAAAACCCAGGAATAGAATATAATCTAAAAGAGGATATGAGCTTGGTTACTGTCCTTACTTATTCTTCCATCTCAGGAGACGTCCATAGCTGGCAAAGCCTGGCTTCGTTAAAATGACTGCACCACAATATATGCATAGGTTCATTAGCCGGTCAAGCACTGTCAAATCACTGGTGTTTCATAGCTCTTTGAGGTTAAAGTTGCCTTTTATTTTTCTTGTAATGGTGGTTCTGCTTAAATGGTGGCAGAATTCTGCTTAAATATTCCTACAATCACCTGGCAGAAGAGATCTGCTAGTTTCATTCATGATGTAAAGAGGTAGGAATACCTTCTGCTACGGGCAAGAAGGAAAGAAAATTAATCAATGGAGATCACGAGTGGTAGATGGTGTGGACAGCAGAAGTCATTCAAGCACCATACATTGTTGGGTACTCCCAGACATGTCCTCTAGTCCTATCCTGTCAGAGGAGATAGGCGGAGCACTACTGGCGAACAGATTTGTCTGCCAAGTATAGCAGTAGACTACTGAGGCTGAGAGGGAACTGGATTTAGAGAGGAAGCACGGACTGATTGTGTTTATGAAGGATGATACCTACTTGTATGGACTGGAGTAGACAACCTGTGTTTCTTCTCATGAAGGTATCTTCCTGATTCGTTAAGGGAGATTCTGATTACAGCACTCATCAACTGCAAGCCTTAATCAAAATTAATCAGTGGCAGAACAATTTAATTGCATTGGAGCAGAAGAAACTGAAGTAAACTTTAGGTCATTTCCTTTTTATTTCCTCTTTTTTTTTTTTCTTTTCCTAAACAGTGACCACCCCTCCATATTACACCCCATGCTTGCAAAATTAAACTTTTTAATATTTGGGTGGATAAACAGTTTCTTTGCAGAAGTTCTGTGATAAGGGCTTTGTTTTGAAATGTAGAAGGCTAATGTAAACGTGCTCATTTCACTTGTGGAAGAAGCATGAACTTCTTGCTCTTCTCTGGGGAATAAATATCTAACCAAGGAAGGGAAATCTGAAAAGACAGGAACTTTGTGCCATACTGCATATAATCAGAGCTCTGGATTGTTTAGCATGAGGATGACTTACTCTGCGAGAGTGGAAGCTTGCTGATTTCAGACATTTAAGATGGTTATTGCTTTTGTACACAGAGATCTAAATGAATATAGGGAACTATGGAAATATAAAATAAATATTTATTCTGTAACTACAAATAAATAACACAGGCCTGGCCCCATTTCCAAGACATTTCTCTCTAAGAAAGAGACTTTAAGACCTGCAATACCTTATTTAAAAGCCATGAATAATTTATCATATGTTTTCCCATTCCTATTTTTCTCTCCAAAATTTTTTGATCTTTATATGTATTTTGCCATTTTATTTTCATTTAACTAATTTTATTTTGCTTTACTGGAGCATTTGACAATACATTAAGCATTGCTCTTGAATTCTTACATTTTGTGCTAGTTTCCTTCCGTTTCCAGTAATCCGAAACTAAGAACTCACATCCGCTTGTGGAACAAGGAACTACTTTCTTCAACAATCACAAGGACTTTAACAAGCTTGTCTGTGCAGATAGGTTTTGGTAGAACAAAGTTCTGTTTTAGTGCACAGATACCATCACCATTCTAAAACTCTTAAAATTATTTTTCAGTGATTCCTTTACTGATTATATTTGGCAATATTCCTGAAAAAGGCAAGCACATTTAATAGCTGTCTAGAATTTTCAGGGGCCTAATGAAATTAGGAAAATAAACCTCCTGAAGCATCTTTGAAAATTTCATCCCTAGGATATGGCAGCAATTTCCAATGAAACCATTATTTGAGACAATTTTTTGTACTATTCCACCAGTTTTGATTTGGTTCCATATTATACCCTGCAGGATGTTGTACTGAATCTGGGAAGTGTTTTGATGCATTTGAATGCTGCTGCTTGTATTA
Organism: Porphyrio hochstetteri; assembly: GCA_020800305.1. Classification (NCBI taxonomy): domain Eukaryota; kingdom Metazoa; phylum Chordata; class Aves; order Gruiformes; family Rallidae; genus Porphyrio; species Porphyrio hochstetteri. Next base: position 7,657,270 of record CM036916.1, on the reverse strand, counting down.
ACTTTATAGCAAAAAATACTGAGCAATAAAATACTTTGAAAGGCACTTCAAAGCACATACCTTTTCCTTAGTTCTCATCTGTTGGTAGCCTCAAGTGTTGGAGCTTGCCAGCGGAATTTCTATTTTCCTGGGGGGCAAGGGATGCAGTAACTTTCCTTGCCTTTTTCTTGATATTATGTAAGGAAATATCAATAAATATCCCTATTGAAGGAAATAAAAATGCAGTAATTGATAGATGGCTAAATAGGTAAAAGAGAGGACTTGAAAATCAGTCAGAGCCTATGTGTGTTAACTAATACAGTGCCGCGGGTAAGGAATAAGTTTAGATGCTTATCGGGGTTATAAAGATTGAAGAAATAGAAAGAAGATTGATTTGTTTATACTTAGACTGATGTGTAAAGAGATGTTATTGCACATTGGAAAAAATATTATAATAGTAGAAGGGAAGAAAAGAAATAGAGAGTTTTCTTTGAGAACAGAACAAGAATTCAAGAGTGTGTTGGAGGAATTGAAAGTTATTACTGGCTCTGCATATGTATTTAGATGAGTTTCCAACACTGGGTGAACTTTTGTCTAAATTATTCCTTATTTGTGAACACAATTGGTCTGCCAGCAATGTTGTGTTTCAGCAGAAACTATATACATAATAAACATAATATTGCGTGAATATTTTTTTGTAAAATCTTACTCTTTGTGTCTCACAAACCCTGCCAAGCCCCAGAATATGTGCAGGTTAACTAAGGATGAACTAAGTAAGCTTAGCATGTAGCTTTAAACAGTTCTGAATCATCAGACTGTGGGGAATTATTATGCCACCTACAGTGTATCTTTGTAAAAATTTCTTATATTTGTGACTCCTAAGAGACTGGTAGGATAAAACTGGATAAGGTACAGCCTATTTAAAGATTGAGTTTAAATTCATGGTGCTTCACATTTCAGTCATTTCCAAGGACCCTTCACTGTATGTAACTAGTGACCATCCATCTGGTGACGTCGTTGTGTTATATTAGTATCATTCTCTGTGTTTGCTAATAAGACTAAAAAAAACCCCGTTTCTGTGTGTTACCAAGTTATGTTACCTGCTTAGAAACATAGATTTTGTGTTTATTAAAAAAATAATAATCATTCTTCAAGGTGTTTTCTCTAAGAGATGTTTGACTACAGTATTTTCTTTTTTACATACCTACATAATTCTTCTCTGAGCCTATGATTTTGTGATGTCTAGTGGATTAGTTCAGGAATCATAAGGATTGTCTATGTTTTCTTTTTGGAAAAAAGCAAGTAACAACTTAGTAACCAAAGAGTTTATTACTAATTACACAATAACCTAAACTGTTACATTTACTACAATCAGAGACTTCATTATTATAATTTTTTTTATCCTGAGTTTGTGTTATTTAACATTTTTATTAAGCATTAACTTCTAATTAAAAGTATTTGCTCGTGACTAAAAAATCAACCCTAGCACCTAGCAAGTCCTATTAGTGTTACATGTTTGTTCTAATGCAACTAATATAAACTGAAGTTTTATCAGTGATTAGAAAGCATATTACTGTTGAGGATTTTACTCAGAATCATTGAATGTTTCAAACACTTGTATGAGCTGTTACTGAGTTCAGTTATGTATAAGAAATTGTCAGACTTGCAAAGCAACAATGCAAAATACCTAGATCATGGCTTCTTTTGCAATTTATTAATGGACTTTAGCATTAATTGTCTTAGCGGAAATACCCAGTGGCTAACATTCTACTATTTCAAAGTATTTCTGCCAAAATGTCATTGCCCAGGGAATAAAGCTGGGCTCCTCCCCAGCAGGTAATGCCTCACAATCTAAAAATTTTTGTGAAATAAATACTGGAGCTTGAGTTGGTGACTTGGGAAAACACCAAAAATATGAGTCACCTATCATCTAGTTATTTGCTGACTCCACTTATGGAATTGGTCAATCACCTGTTCATCTGCAAAGCAACCAAAAAACTAAATAGGCTGGACTGTAAGATTGCACTTTTGTAGAATTATTTCAGCAGCCAATACTTGAAGATACCATAATTAGAGGGCAAGTATTCTCTGCATGCTTCCGTAGCATTGAGAGTTAATAACCCATTATCTTGGAATTTCCTTGGAACTCCAGACTCTTTTATTTCTCCATTTAAAGAATTTCTAACACCCTAATACTTTACTGACAGTCCCTTGTCAGTCCCCTCTGAAAAACCTTCTCCAATAAATTGTTTCTAGTAATCTCTTGAAAGTGAGTCGACTGTAAACCAGTACTGTGCTGATACTTGACAAATACATAATGTCAGACAACAACAACCCTGGGCAATCATATAAAATTTCTAATTGCTCCAATATGTCACCCCATAATCAGCAGATTGCTTTTTCACTTCCTGGTGTATGCGTGTTTGGGACTATTGACTGTCATACCGCAGAAGGCTCCTCTCCATACAAATCATGTCAGTGTGCTTGACTCTACTAGTCTGGCCAAGGACAGTAAATTCTTATGCTAGATCAGCTGCCTTTGACTTTCAAGTGCAACCTCTGAACTCCCAGTGTTTTGCTGAGTTGCTGGCTTTGGGTTTTTTGTTGGATGTTTTGTTTTGTTTAATAACTTACCATTGCTTGTTAGATCAAGGATTATATCGGGGCTGGAAACTGCACAGCAATTTCCTCACTATGCCCCTCTCCCAGTGGGAAAGGCAATTAAAAAAAGGTAAAACTCATGGGTTGAGATCAAGACAGTTTAATATGACAGAAAAGGAACAACAACAAAAATAGTAATGATGATGAGAATAATGGAATGTACAAAAGAAGCAAAGCACAGCACCATTGCTACCACCTGCAGACCACTGATTCCCAGATTGTTCCTGAGCAGAGATCCCAGCAACAGGGCAGCTTCCCCCTAGTTATATACTGAACATGACATCCTATGGTATGGATTATCCCTTTGGCCAGTTTGGGTCTGCTGTCCTGGCTGTGTCCCTTCCCAGCTGCTTGTGCACCCCCAGCCTCCTAGCTGGCAGGGAAATGCGAGAAGCTAAGTCCTTGACTTGGTGTAAACATTGCCTAGCAACAAACAAAATATCTATGTGTTATCAACATTATTTTCATCTTAAATCCAAAACCCAGCACTATACCCACTACTAGGAAGAAAATTAACTCTATCCCAGCTGAAACCAGGACAAAAGAAAAAAGAAAACATGATCATAAATTGGTTCCACCTCATGTCCCTGTTGATTCCTTATCAGATTATAACCTTCTTGATCCTAAAGCCCATTTAAGTTCCTATCTGATGTCTGCAAACATTCTTTCTCACCAAGAGGTACTGCCATATGTCAAGAAATATACTTCATTGGGAAACTTGCAACCCTCCTGAAGCAGATTGGGAGCTGTTAGACATGTAGTGTTCTAGATTTTTTGTGATTTGTTAATATGAAACAAGCTTCATAAAATGTCTTGGTCATAATATATGACTTGTGTTCTGATAATCTGGGGAGTTGGCAGCTGTTGCTTCATTAATAGCAAAAGCTTTGTTAACAAAAATCAAAATTGCAGCAGTTCTTAAAATGTACTATAAATACTGCCTGAGTACATAAAATGTGACACTGAGGTAGGGGTAGTAGAATCTTACAGTTGCAATTGGGCATGACTGTCTCCTACAGTATTTCTCAGGAATATCGTCTCTTTCCTTGTCTGTATGGCTAAACACAGATGGAACAAAGCAGACTAATTGCATTCTACAAAATCTCCAGTTGTGATTATAGCTGGATATGTCATGCTTTTAAATGTTGGATAAACCTCTTCAACTTTAAACATCTTCCAAAATTTTAGGGGCAGAAAGAGTTTAACATCAACTCTCAACTTCCTGCCTGAGTTGTCTTTCATATGTAGATGGAGATCTACAGACACACAGAGCAGTGTTTGTCTTGAGCATCATGGTTCACCTTTTCCTCAAGGCAAAAATGTAGTGAAGAGAGATAGTCTGAGCAATGTCACTCTCCTGTGGCAAATAACAAGCATTCTACGTGTTTCTCTTGAATGGATCCAAGGTCAGAAGATCTGTTTTCTCCCTAAATTGAAGAAATATGTTGAAACCTGATGTACAGAATCAGGTAATGCTTTATGCCACCTCTTTGTCCAGCAAACTGAAACCGGATGGAGCAAAGATGCTCCTGGGATCCTAGCTGGCTGCCATCCTTTTTGCTGCTGTGTTAGCTGATGAGATCTGTCTGGACCAGAGCAAAGTGCATGCAACTTGTGACCTCTTGTTCCTTGCTGGGAGAAAAAAGCCTGAGGCAATGTTGGCAGAGGCAACACTGGGAAAGATGTAGAACAGAGATCCAGCTGCTTTGCTACTGCACATGCTGCTTCCAGAACCCACATTTCAGCCCCTTGTATGTCTCATGGGAGACTGCAATAGGAATGCAGATGAGGTGTCTTTCCTGCCAATGCAGATGGTGGGGTGGGTAGAGCTGGTAGAGTTCAGATGAGGCTGGGGCTGGGCTGCACCAACTGCAACTCTTAACTACATAAATGTCATGTGTTTACATTGCCTTACCTCGTTTAGAATGAAGAGTATGGAATTAAAAAATGCCATCACATATCTATAATTGTTCCTTAGTTCTTAGAGATAATATTTCTTTTTCAAATATAGCTTGCTGATGATCAGGGATTGGTGTTGATGACAACTGTTGCCATGCCCGTATTTAGTAAGCAAAATGAGACTGTGAGTACTCGGATTGTTTCTGTCATGTCTTAATGGGGTGACCACAGTGAAGGTGCTTTTGGGGACTTAATAAGATTTTAGCCTACTTTAAAAATTTTTCATTTTATTATTTTGCCTTCAGCTAATATCCCTCGGTTAGCATAAAAAGATGGGCAAATAATCCCCCAAACTCTAGAAAACAGTAAAATAATGAAACCCTATGTCTTAAATAACATCTTAGATGACGCTAGACCCTAGGGTTTTCTTACTTCTAAATTACCTTTTCACTGCAAATAATCTATATCCTTTTCTCTTTGCACTGATAGGCTTTTGTTTCATAGATACAGGATTTAATTAGACATATGTGTATGTTTATGTAAGTTTATTAATTTAACAGCTTATTAGAGAAAATTATATGTACTCTTAATTTTTCTCTTTTGTTTATCAAATGAAATTTGGAAACAAAGGAGTAAGATTTTTAACAGTAACTTTAAATTCAAAAGCTATTTACCATGAGGAAGTTTTCTGTTGAGGGACTCAATAGTTATCAAAAGTTTGCATGCTTTTCCTATGTGAATTGCCGATAAAGTAGAAAAGCTGTATTATTGATTAAATGATTATTTGATCAGATGAGTTGCACCAGCATCTGCTTTCACCACTTTAATAATAATTTGTCTGTTACCTAATCACTTCTGCAGAGTAGCTGCAAGGAGAAATGAGCAGTGAAAATGTTCATCATTATTGTGGTTCTGAGTGTATATTTTATTGTTCTTTTCAGAGATCTAAAGGGATTCTTCTGGGAGTCGTTGGCACGGATGTTCCAGTTAAAGAGCTCTTAAAAACTATTCCAAAATACAAGGTAATACACAAACGATAATGTCCTTTATGTTTAGGGTAATATCTGTAATATAACGTTCTATTTAGCATTTTAATGTTGTTTATACTGATGTAGCTCCCTTACTCCAGCTTATTCTCCTCACGAATTTTAGCTCTGTAGTGTCTGATGGCTAAATGTCATTAGCCTGAGATCAAGTGCAGTTTTAATAGCAGAATTAATATGTGGCTTGGTCTTCAGGGTTTTGCAGTTCACAGTGTGCTCTAGAAAGTAATACAAAGTATTGTCCACAATAAAATCAATTAAGTGATTCAACCACGCAATATAACCAGAACACCACACAAAATTTATCCTGAAAATTCGCATAACTTTGTGTGAAAACTGTACAAAAATCTATCCTTAATGTGGCCTTAGGCTTCCTGTCTCTGTGTGGCAATTCATCTCTCAATTCTGTGTTCTAGATCTCCTTGAATTAAAGCAAGTGTCATATTTCAGGAACTTGAACTCAAGTGGTTCCTTCTCACCTGCCTGGTATTTGCTGGATATTTCTCTCTATTTAGTTTTTTCAAAGTCAGACATCTCTACTATAAAATTCTTAATAATTATCATAAAAGTTTTCAAAACTGGATGCACTTCATCTATTGTGAAATGTTTGTAACTCAGTAAAATTAGGCTTCAGGCAAATGCAAAGATCTAATTACTTTTTTAATTTGATGCAATGCATTAGTATTTCGCTACTTCTCTGTCTGAAATGGTCTATTATCATGCTGTTTTATTGACAAATGAAAATTAAGTTAATATTTTCCAGTAAATTCCTAGCAGAATGTTTTACTGTGACAGATAAGCACATAACACCATACCATAGATAGTCTTCATTAAACAGAATTGGAATAGTTTTGTTTTGACATGTACCTGTACTGAGTATAAATTTGTATGTCATACCTTCCCCTTAATTGGCTACCATGCTCTCATTTACCGATTTCAAAGAGGGTGAGGGAATAAGCTGATTTGTGAGTACCTTGGAATATTCCTATGTTTTTGCAGATAATTCTAGTTAGGAGGGGAAAAAAAAATCCTCTTGTTGATTTTAATTCTAATTTGAATACTTTAGCAATTGTCAAATGATTCTGTAGATCAATATGCAGTAACTGGAAAGTTTAAATTAAATGAGAATTTGATAATTACGTTTCTGAGATGTAGCAGAGTAATTTCCTGGGACCTGGATCCTGCTAGGCTAGGTGTGATGCAAACACAGAGAAGAGAGGCTGTCCCAGCTGGAAAAAAGTTAGCAGGCTGTAGGAAGAGGCAGAAGATGACTTCATGTTCAGAACACAGCAAAGAGATGTTGCTGGCCTGGATAGTAACAGAGAACATTGTCAGAACAGTGTCAGCCCAGTAATGACGAAAGTTAGTTAACCACAACTTACGTTATACTTTTGCACGTTCAGAAGTACAGAATCAGGAGAAGAGAAAGGAGCAAAATTTGAAGCAATGGAAATGATCTTCAGAGCAGCTTTCTAAGGAGCTATGGGTAGAGCAAGTTTCATTTGTCATGAGAAGGAAGAACAATGTTATAGTAATTGCAGGATTTGAAGTCTGGCTGCGCATGGCTGGATAGGAAAGGCCTCTCACAGCGATCTCATTCAGAAGTCATCTGAAAGATCTGGATACAAGTAGTCTGAATACAAGAACCTAGAGAGAGTGTGGGGCCTGAATAACAGGTATTGCAGCACAGAGTGATTCAGAAAGGGAGAAGATAGGCAGGAAAATTAAAATTTCTGGTTTTGTCATATGATATTATATTTTTTATGACTTAGTTTGCTGTGGAAGTAATACACGATCCTCTTTCTGAATATTAGACTTTTTATTTGAAGGTACATTTTATATTGCAGGATGTAATGCATGAGAGGATTATTACAGGAGACGACAATATCATGCAATACAGTTAGGTTAGGGAAATCATTTGAGTTATAACTTCCAGTCTCACATACCATAAACATTTCTGAACAGTAAAAAGACCGTGCAATTGCAAGAGCATAACCACCCTTGGGATCCATTCCTGTAGAGGCAGCATGTGAAATAAAATTCACACAGGGATATAAAATGATTGGTTGGAAATAGAATTCTGCTGACCTGGAATTCTCTCAGCTTCAGTGAGGTGGATTTTATGCCGAGGAAGATGAATAATAATAAGCTATTTTCAGCAGTCATTATCTAGACTAAACTTCCCCAGATGTGAGTGGCAGTGTGTCCTGCATAAGGTAGGGTTGGATTTAGTAATACTTCATTTTCATGTGGCATTTTATAGCAGTTAGAAAAAGTTTTTTTCATTTCTGAATCTGTCATTGAGAGACTGAGTTCAAGGTTTAAAATGGCAGTGCTTCTCTAAGTGGTAGTATCTCTCAAACCAAAGCATTTTAAGTGCACAGAGTGTGGAGTTTCGCGTATCACACAACACGCAATAAAATACTACCCTTGAAGTCTGGGTAGTTTGCTTCAAATAGGCAAATATTTTTTTTTTCTGTAAAGTTTACCACCCACATTTGTTTCCTTACCTGACTTCCATTGCTTGAATGTCATTCTGTAGTTATCAACACAGACAATTATACTTGAGATCTGATATTTAGCCAACAGCTAGTTCACTTGTCATGCTATAATAGGTAAAATATGTCCACTGTTATTATTTTGGTTATCCCTCATTTATGAACAGATGCCAAGAACGTATCACCTTCTGTTACTTTCACTGAAGTTTATTGCTTTAGGAAAACAGCTAATTTATGAAACAATCTTCTATATGGCAGATACAGTTGGCCATATACAATCATTCACAGAGAGACAGTATAAATCTACCTGGTATGTTTTCTCTATGACCTTGCCATATCATACTCTGGTTTGTATTTCCAGAAAATGACAGAAGCAAACAGACTTGCTGTCCTGCTTGCTTCTTAAAAATGATTCTGTCTTGTCAAGCTTGCTTGTGTTGAGTTATGCCACGCAAATTCCTTAGGACCCATTTGAGTAAAGTATTTAAGAAAGTACTAAAGAAAAATTAAAAGGTTGTTAGTAGTGAGAAATGTAAAATTCTAGAGTTTTGGCGTTGTTTCGTTGGTTTTTAATACTTCAGCGCATCAATATGTTTAAATGAAGATTTATGGGACATTATAATATGTTACTTCAGAATCGAAAAAAATGGGTGAGAAAGCATAGCAAGGTGTCCTCTTTTCATGGTAACAGTTACATCCTGAGGCTGCAGAAAGATTCTACATTAGTGGCAAGTTTATGCTAAGAAGGAATATTCATGAATGGCCACATGAATGATTTGAAGGTGATTGTGTTGCAATCAGGGGGTGCAATCAGCTGTGTAACAGGCAAGTTGTTAATAGAGTAGTATGGTTCTTTACATAACTACAGTGGTAAATTTGATTACATGTACTGTTAGGCCTCAAAGCATTTCATTGCTCTCAAATATCTCCCATAGTTCCACTTGATACAAATCCACAAACTTATGGGAGCTTCTCTCGTAGAAATCCGCCACCTTCTGTGGCTCCAGATGAATTACTTGTTTTACAGGGAGGTAAAAATGCCATTAAGAAAGACTGCAAGATGTAAATATTGCATGACAGGTCACTGCTTTCCCACTAGAACCATATATTCTGTAGCACTGAATTGAATGATTCTTTTACAACATCTCTTGAAGAAGCATGAAGCAAGCTGAAGCTATCCACTCCTGGGATATTCCTTTCCTTTGGGACATGCTATAGTGTATGGCACGTGCTGTGGTATCTCTAATGTGTATCTAATTCACTCTAAAGCTCATAGAAAAAAGTGCCCCAGATAGCAAAGTGCATGTGACATATAAAAATTGTGCTATATGCTGAATTCATCAAAGGCAGGTCCTCATTTTCACAAAAGGTCAAGGATCAGGGCTTTGCATATGTTACAATGAAATACTGTGTGGATAAGGGTTATGAACACCAGCTTTAAGCCCTGGGTATCTAAATTCTCGCCTGATTTTTTTGTTGTTGTTAAGATTTACTGGAGACCACGCTAATTAATGTCTCTTTCTCATTTACTCTTACAGTTAGGTATTCATGGATATGCTTTTGCAATTACAAACAATGGATATATTTTGACTCACCCAGAACTTAGGCCTTTGGTAAGAATACCTTTTACTGATCTATTTTATTTAGCTGTACATGTTGCATTTGTTTTTCTTTTAGTGTCAGTAATGCAATATTAGTTAAACACTTAAATACAACAGATGAGTTACTTTACATTGCTTTATAGCACATTCTATTTCTTGGTAAATTCACCTGTGAAAACAAAGGTTAGCATGAAAAAAACATATCAAGGAAAATAAATATACAAGTTGTTCCTGCAAAAGATGCAGGCCTCCATGACTGCAAAATGGCAAAGCCAAAAATTGCTGTAATTATGTTCATTTTACATTGAAACAGAATGCTGGAATGCTCTATTGCTATGTAATAACCCCTATTTGTCGTATTAAAGTGTTAAAGCTAATTTAATATATGTGCAGAAATTTCAATAAAGCATATTCTTAAGCAAAATAGGGGCACAAGGGATTTTTGTACTAAAAGAGAAATAGCAGCAAATTTTAGTTTCCCTTATCATCTTGTTTGCATTAATCACACCAAGAAAAATAGAAGTGCCTGTTATGCAAATGTTTATCAACTTAACACCCTAGAGAGCTGGTACATTCTTGATTGCATCATTGTTTAGGAACAGCACTTGCAAGTGTTCCATCACTATCAGCTCTGAGCAAAGCACCAGTATTAATAATTCTGCTGCTCCATACACATGCATGCCATATGTATTCCTCACTCAGGCACTTCAAGTAATGTCTGATTTCAACAGTATTTTAGTAGAAAGCAGAAATATTAATTGGATGGAAAATTTCATATAAAAACAAAATTATTGGAAAGCGTGATTTATTTAGTCATTAGCATATCTGATGTTTTCATTCAACACAAGAGTGTGTCTTTCTAAGATTTGGGCTAGGAATTACACACTTAATTAACATTTGTATTTGCACTTATTGCTTCCCCATTTATTTTTTAACTGGAGTAGAGCTTATGAAAAGTTCAACAGGGGAAATTCCATGGGTGAATGGAAAAACATTTTCTCAGTAACTTCACTATAAAACGGCCAGAAAAATATAATGTCAAAGCAGACATTAGAGTATCTTGGAAGGGATTTTAAAATAAATGGTTTAATTGTATTTTTTCTTCTAAGAATACCCCTTATGATTCTGGATGGTAGAATTTTTCGCAACCGTGGAAAGGAAGATAATGCCTGTAGAGAGTCTGGCCAATTACTGACCAATAAGCAGTACAATTCTCAGAAACTGGTCTTGCAAATAATCCCTTTGGCGTTTTTACAGTTCCAGTGGTGAGGCACTAAAGCTAGATATCCAGATATAATCAGCTCAGACCCCAGTCAGTTAAATCGATGTGCTCCAGCGACTGCTTTTTTCATCTCTACACTCCCCACAGACTATTCCTCATAATGATGAATTTGTATCTTCTTGTTTTATGGGAATTAGAACCTCTGCTACCCAAATATATAAATACTAGGCAGTAAAAAACCTTCCAGCCTCAGTATAGGCAGTTTACTCTTTAAGGAAATTAGAAAACTCTTTAAAACAATACCTAAACATACCTCAGTCAAAAAGTCTGTTGGCTCTGCAAGAACTTCTCATACTTGAGAAGAATGTAAGTTTAGGCTTTATGAGATTGATTCACTACACCTGGACCCATCTAGTCCAAGATCCCATTTCTAACACTGTCCAGTGTGAGGTTGTTCCTGAGGAGGATGCAGGAGCTGAATGGATGTGGAAAATCTCATAGCAGTCAGGATAACTTTTAAGAGTTTCCAATAAGCTTTTGCTCGTAAACATCTTGTTCTGAGGTTTTAACGCTAGGACTTATTAGAGTGCATAACTCTGTTATCCATGCTAACACATTCATTTCTGTCAGTCTACCTGACTTCTCATAGTACTGACTTTTCATATTGTAGTATTTTATGCACAGTTTTTATTTGGAATTTGGTTTTCATATTTAATTAGAAGAAGTTCTTCTGATATAGATATGGAAAGCAGAAGCTCCTGATCTATATGTTCTTTCCCCTTTCCTACTTTTGTAATAATTTCTGGTTGTTATCTCACTGAATATTCCTGTCACAATAAGCAACCAGTATTTTCAGTCTTGCTATAATGTTTTTCTACTCTCCCCTTTCCGAGTTATGCATTTTGTTGTCATGTTCTCTCTATTTTTCTGACTTACTGTTTATCCATTCTTCTGTGCTCTTTCCTTTTCTGAGATTGCCCGCGGAGCTTTATTTGGTGGCCATAGCAGGGAAGAGGCAGCAGTAGGGACTGTATAAAACCTTATAAGGGCACCTAGATTATATACAAAGATTTTTAATACACCTCCAGGTCTCTTCTGATGCATCTTTACTGCTTTGTTAACTCAGCTACTTCATCCATGTCAACTGATTATTTGTGTAATTTTGCTTTTATCTCACATCCAGCTGCACCAGAGACATAACCTAAAAAGTGCTTGAAAGAGCCAAAGTTACAAGCACACTGACTAGATCTAAAATTTGGCTGTCATAGCATTCAGTGTCTTTTGTTACAACTTGCTGTTTGAAAATGTATATTAGACTAGTTATATTAATTCACCTCAGTGTTAAAATGCTGAAATAAAGGTTGTGCTTTAATGTAAAGTTTTTATAAATGCCAGGGGATTGGTGTTCATTTCATGATTGGCCACTGCCTTCAGAATAATTTTTCATATCTGTGTACATATTAAAATGCATATTGGTGATGTTGGGATTTTTTAATATCCCATTCTAAATTGAATAAAAATGCATTGTTTTTTACCGCAGTCCCCAATTTTCATAATACTAAAATCATGCCTTGGTCTTGATTTCTAAAACTGCTTTTGAAAACTTCATGCATCAGAGGTACATCTGACAGCCTATAATTGCAAGCCATAGGAATATATGTTTGAAAGTGCCTTACCTACATCACAAGACTTTGACAATACATGCGTTTGCTGTACCATCCCTTTTTCTTCTGGCAAATTACTTCCTTCATAAACATTAGTATTTATTCATTGCATAACAGATATCTTAATAAAGAGAAGGTAATGAAATCAAGGAATAGTGGATAGCTTGAGGTTCGACTGACAAAGGCTATTACCCTCTTTCCTTATTTCTGTTGCGGTGGCGTGTTTTATTGAGGCAAATCGTGGCTTTCTGTTGGCACCCCTTGCCCCAGCATACCTCTTCAAGGCACTTACTTCATTACCTTACACAACAGTCTCTCTCTTTGAAATCAAAATGTTGGGCAGTAGCCCATAAGCTGTCTACTACAGAGAACATATTGTGATATATTCATGGTCTGTTCATTTCATTTTTTTGGAAGAGTCATTTTTACCTCTGGGTTCTGTCAGTAATGTGTAGAGGGAGTCTTCTGCTGACTTCAGTGGAGTTTGTGAGAGTGAAGTGATTGCTGGCTTGGGCCCTTACATTAATATTGCAGGCCGAATGCTGATACCATTGTAACTAATGGCAAAAAAGTAAACAGGATTTGTGGTGAAAGGTGTGTAGGACTGGAATTAGTTCACCAGAGATACTATCTAAAATTATTTGGGTGTGTTAGAGCATACATTTGAGTTACATTGATTACTGACTAGATCCGCGCTGGTTTATATTGCTGTTATATTTTCTTGTGGTGATGTAAAGCTAGAATATTACAAGACTCCTGAGCTACTAACCCCAGTGGCCGTATCTGTTTGTTCTGAAGCTGACGTACTGCTTTTTGAGGAATTGTCTTAGGGGACACAGAGCAGACAGGCAGGATAGCAGAGAGTCGCTGAGGAAGAGTGCTTCCTGTTGCACCAGATTTTTATCTTATGCTGGCCAGTATATTTAATCATTAAGCTAGCTACATTTTTGTCCTGATTACCCTATTGGGTTTATGTTTAATATTGTTTTTCTTGGAGGTTTCCTCTCTTGTTTCTTCTACCCTTTTTTGTTGGCTTTTTTTGGGTTTTGTTTTTTTTTGGGGTGGGTGGGGGGAATAAACTTGGCTTTCTGTTAGGATGACCTGTTGCGTGGGCACAGGCAGCTGGTGGGAGTAATTGAAGGAAGAAGAGGAAAGCACATCCTAGATACTTAGAAGGTATTTCTAGAGGTTTATGACAGCTGCTGAAGTAGCCCCACTTTTAACTCCGTGCTGGCTGGCTGGAAGTTTTTGCGGGTGGTTGTTGCCATAGAGGGACTGGAAAGAACTCTTGGTTACATTCCTATGAGGGCAGTGAGTCTTGGCAAACAATAAAGCATGATAATCAGAGAGTAAGAAATCCCTTGGAAATTCCTCCTGGGGAATAAAAAGAGAGAGAGCTTGCGAGGCCTCACCAAGGAAACGACTGAGTGTACAGTACCCGTGTGCTTCACGTACACAGACTCAGATTTTACTTCCCTTTCTTCTGTTGCCCTTTTCCTCCCCAGCGCGGCTTAGGCCGTGCCATCCTTTCTCCCGGCGGTGCCCGGCGGTCCTCTGCGGTCCTGTCCCAGCCCTTCCCCCGGGCACAGGCAGCGTTCTCCGGAGGCTCCCGCTGAGCGGGCGGGAGGGGAGCCGCCCGCGGCCGCGCTGCGGAGCTGGAGCTGCCGCCGTGCGGAGCTGCCGCCATGAGGTGGCGCCCCAGCACCGCCGAGGGCGCAGGGGGCGGCTCGGCCGGCCGGGGGGTGCTGCGGCGGCGACGGATGCTGCTCCGCGGGGCGAGCGGCAGCCCGGGCTGTGTGCGTGTCCCGGGGTGTGTGTCTGTGCCCGCAGTGCGAACTCGAGCGTCAGAAGCCAGACACCTGGAATGGGAATGCACATTGCCTGGGTCATCCCTCGGCTGTATTCCAAAGCTCTTTTGGAATTGTTAAAATTGTTTTCGCAGGGTGGGTGAGGACTTTTGACACGTTTTCACACGTTACACAGTTTTTAGGGTGCATTTCTTATCCAAAATACTCCAGTAGCAACTCAAGAAACCATAGCCAATGGCAATGATGTTGCAGAGTTTTTTTAATACGGCTGTATCAGGATGCTCCTACGTGCTGTGTTTTGATTTTAAAAGTCTGCATTTTTGCCGAGTAGTATTTTATTTGCCACAAAAGACTCTCTTAAATTGTATGATGCCATTTTGAATATGATGTTTAGTTTAATGCCACAACTTACTGTGTATTAAAAACGAACTATTTGGGATGTCAAATGTGATTGTTGAAATTTTCAATGCAGTAACTTGGTTTCTGAGGCTCCTTAAATGTGCTTAGATGCGCATGTGGGGACAAAGTTTTTCTGAGCAACAGTTATATCAGATATAGTTGCTTGTTTTTCAGTACCCTGTTAGAACTGGCACTGTGCTAGGTGGTACTCCATTGCATTTTAAAATGCAGACTATGTCATGATTACATTAGGTTTTGCAAAAGAAATGAGTTTACTGAATGTAAAGGAAGAGTAATAGACAAGTGATACTTACTTTTTGCAAAAACTTCAAAACAATTACCATATTAATTGTAGCTGACTGCTCATTACTATAGCTGTCGTCGTGTAGTCAGTTAAATACAGGTGCCAGAAGAAAACTGGTTTCTTAGGGAAGTGTAGTGTGATTACAGAGAAATTAAGGAATGCCACTGAAAGTTTAGCGTCTGCCCTAGCCACAGACTGACACCTTTGTGAATCTTATCTGGTGTCAGGCGTTTGTACTGTTGCCTCTATGTCCTAATATTTGTGTGCTTTTACATGAAAAAGCAGGATTGCTTGTAGATTTGGTGAGGTCTGTGGGTTTTTTGATTCATAGTTGGCAATGCAGTTTGTATTTTTGTTCAAGGAGTAAAAGGGGATTTTGTTTTCAGTAATTATTAGGTTCACATAGGGTAGAAAACTCAAAGTTCATGAACAAGGAGCTCAAGTTCCTTAATTAAAGAAAATACGCATTTAAGGATAAATGCATATGTTATGGAATCAAATTCCATCTTTTACTCAGATTTTACAATTTTTTAAATAAATGTAAGATTATGTTATGATTTATGAAATAATCTAGTAATATTCATGATGACAAAGGATTTTGTAATCTTTCTGAGTTTAAATCAAAATCCTCTGTCTCTCTGAGAAGATTTAGGCAGATATTCATACTCTCAGTGCAAGCTCTGGAAGGGTAGTAATGGCGATTTTTTGAATGGCTATATGTGAACGCCCTTCTTATCTCTGTAAACCAATTTAATTGATACATCGCTTTCTTTAAAATAATGTGTGGCTTTAGTTTGATTAATTTCTATAGGGGAATTTAGACATAGAAATCAAAGCCCATGTGTACATCTCAATACCCTCACTGAAATATATTGGTGGTTTATCTGCCTAAATTACCATTTTAAACTTAGAATGTTGACCGTCACCATATGTCGTATTAAGCTAAAGGACCTGGAGTATTTAAAGTCTGCGAGATCAGTGCTAAGTCTTTTGTAGCTGTAAATTCTGGGAAAATTTGTTTCTCCTAATATAGAAAAACAGAGAAATCCAAGTCTCAGGGGAAACATTAATGCCCCACTTAAGCAGTGTTAGCCTTTCATAAGCAGCAAATCTCATTTCTCTCTGGGGAGTCCCGCCTGGAACGTAAGATAACCTACACTTACCCTTGCTTTATTCAGCGACTCCATAAAACTCTACAGCTGTAGCTGACAGCAGAATATTTAAATGGTTTGAACAGTGTAAATGCCTCCCGTTCATTTAAATAACTGAAGAATTCAATCACTTGAATGCCAATGATTATTCCTATTGGAGTTTACATTTCAAAAAAGACAGCCCATCTGAATCCCTGCGAGAGCATTAAATTGCTATCTAATTAGAAGTGCAAAATTACATATATTTAAAAGATAATTAAAGGTTTGAAGGCTGCTGAATAACTGGTTGTACATATAAATGAATCACTGAAAATTTGTTAGCAATATGTGAAGCTTTCTTTTATTCTTTGCTTTCAGCTTTGAAGTTAGGTATAACTGAGCTCATGGGTTTAAGTCTGGTAGTATTAAGATAAAGGCAGATGTTTTTAATTATTTCTGCTCAAACCCCAAATAATTATAAGCAGCTGCCAGTTTTACATAATCCCAAATGATAAGGTCCTGAGAATGCAAATAAAATCCTAAATAGAGAGAGGGGTTGGTTTTTTCAGTGGAGTAAATCACATACATGTCGCATTGCTAATCAGCTGCAATCCACCTGAAAACGTGAGTTCAGCCAATGTAGTCTTTGTCCAGTCTCTAGGTGTGTGACTTAAAGCTGGTTTTTGTATTTGCTTTTACCTCAGCCCGTATATTTCTGTATTTTTTCCATCAATTCAGGCATTACTGCACCGTTTGTAATGCAAAGACGTTATGAGTGTAAGTGGACAGGGTATTTTCAACACACGTGGCATGAGAATTATTTTCTTCCATTACTTTACTAGCGGGTTGGTTCTTCTGTGTACATGCTGCATCTACTTGATCCTACTTTTTCTCTGTCTGGAAACTTAGAATTGCATTATTCTCTTTTCCCTAGCAAGTGACACGACACCTTTGTCAGCTTTTCTGCAGTAGTACTGCAAATTTTATCGTGTGACAGTTTTTCACTGCCATCTGGCATGAAAAATCAGTCCAAAATAGCTGGTTTTTACTGCCAACCATAACCTAGGAACTTCTGGATTAACATTTTAAATAATAAGCTTGTCATGAAAATCTCTCTTTGGAAAAGGAAGTTGTTCTTCCCATTTTCCTTAAAAAAAGAAAAAAATCAAGATCTTACCTTTGTAATATTAAAGTAAGGAGCTTGTCTAGAAAGCAACTTTGGGTTTGACTGGACACCTATGAGCATTCTACAAATTCAAGATTAAGTGCAGATCAATAAAACGACATCTGATGCCATGAAATTAATGCAAAGCATGACATAGAAATATCACAAAAGATAGATCAGGATCCTGTGAGCAGGAAAGAAAAATAAAACAGAGAAAGAAAAAACCCAAAGTGCTTAATAGCCAAGCAGGGAGTGATTTTCACTGAGGTAGGATCCTGCTTCACATGTATCCCCAGGCAGAATGTTTTGGAGCTGTGTAGCGCACGGTGAATTAAAGCTCAGTCACTGCGAGTGATGATATACAAACAGGTGAAGCAGTGAAGGGAGTTTTTCACTGCTGGTTTTTGGGTTTGTACATGTCAGAGCATGAACAGTCCATTGAAGTGACTCTTCCCCTGTTTTTTTCACAACCTCCCACTGTATATTCCATTATCTTGTCTTTGTCCCATAGTATTTAAACTCTCAGTAGTTCATGACAGAAGTAATATTTTATTAATGGACTAAAGTTGAAGGATTTAATCCACATTTTAAAGGCATTTGCAATTTGGAGTTATTAAAATCCTCACTGAAAAGTAGGAAGGAATTACTCCCCGCCCCTTCCTATCCATGCACGTTTATGTAGCAGAGTGGCATGGCTCTTAGTGGAGAAGTGCCTCAGGCAGGGACTTACACCCTTCTGCAGCCAGGAAAGGAAGCAGCAGTAGCTTCTATGCAAAGAAGACACATTTGAAGGACTAGGGACAGGAACAGGTGATTCTGCTCCTAAAGACGCTGTAAAGTGAGCTTTCTCCTTGCACATCACCTCAGCAAGGAACAGTGTGACGCAGTAGCAGTTTCTGGTAGGATGGGTTTCTGGTGAAGGTCTTGGCATCATTGACCTTTTAAGATCAGGTTCAGTGCAGTGTCTATTCCTACAGCTGCAGTCTGGTAACATCAGCGCCCATAATCTTAGAAAACGGAGATAGCTGAAAAACTGGCTAGACCAGGGAATTGCCATAATGCAATTTGGTCTGTGTCTATTCAAAGCTATATGGAGAAGTGTAATTTTAATAATTCTTTTTGTCTGATATTTGTTCTGTCAATCTTTTCTATCAGATTTTGTAGACAGGAATACCTTTACACAGTGACTTAATGAAAATGAGTTGTATATGCAATTGTATTGTGTAATTATGTAGAATTCAAGCTCAGCAAGACATAATTGCAGATCTTAAAGTTTGTCGCCTAAACAAAAAAATTCTCAATTAATTTTCAAGTCCTCTTAGAACAATAATTATCTTAATTTTGAAGTACTCATCCAAAAAGATGAAATTTAATCAATTGGTGCTACATTTTAAAATTGGAGGGTTTTTTTAGTTCCTGGTTCCTTACTTTTGTATAGGATACTAGTTTGGCAAGGAAGAGCTTTCCCTTGAAATTATTTCACCTCTCTAGCTTTCAGTTGTTGTTTAGTAGATGCTTTCTTGTTTTTCTCACAGATGATTTCAAAAGTGTTGCTAAGCAAGGTCACTAAAACCTATTGATGCTTCAAGGCTGTTATCACAGAGCCTTATTCTCTCCTACCTCCCCATTATCCAGATGGAGTATGTCTGAGAAATTCCATTCACCTTAGACCCAAGGCTTGCAGCTGTTAAGATGTAGCTTGCTCCCTTCGTGATCAGATTGCTACACTCTGACTTTATAAACACGTGGCAGATCACATTCAATGCAGATGGTTTGAGACTACTTGTGTTAAAAAAAAAATTAGATAAATAAAATATCAAAGCAAAGAGTTTAATAATGGTACATGTAAATGGTTGTATATGGGGTGGTGAAAAACTGTTATTCAGCCTTTAAACTGTACACGTCACATGTTGTTTGAATCATCCAGTGCTATAAGAGTTTGGCCAAGCCTCAAATAAAAGATACTGAGTCAGATAAAGCTCATTCTGATTACTAAACAAAATCATTTCCTGTGTTCTTTCCACAAACAAAAATACGTTGGAGCTATCATGTAGTTTTGAGCAGACTAAAAGATTCTTCTGTTGCAGTCCAGGGATTTAAAAATGTTCAGGGTTTTTTTTGCTTTGTTTTGTTTTTTATTTTGTTTGTTTATTTTTTTTGTTCCAGAGGTTAACTGCTATATAATGGCACCACACATTTTATACTGGCCAAAGTAGATTAGCACAGTTTAGCACCAGCTCTTTTCCTCATGCACTTAAATCAGAGTAATTTGGTAGAGCTCCTAGTTTCTATCTTTCCCAGTGGGTCTCTTAATAACTTGTTTCAATGCTTTATAGTAATCTTGCAGATGGGTTTGGCTTCAGCCTTCAATTGCTGTTTCATACTTCACCCAGGAGTCGGAGATAAAAAGTTAGATTAGGTTTGCTACCAGGGAAAAGGATATAGATGAATGCTGGTTTTAAAAGCTGGTGAATTGTTTCTATGTCCATGAAAAACTTTTGCTAAGAAATTAGCAAAGCAGTGAAACTAGAAGGAAGCTAGGGAAGAATGGCCGATTAAACAGTGATGTTATGAAGTATTTTATATTGGATCTTCTTGCATTTATGTTTTAGGCTCTAGTTACACAAGCATTAAGATATGTAAATTCACTGTTGGGAATAAGGTAATATCTTCACAAAGATTAGATCTGTAAGGAAAGTTACTGAGATGTACAAATAATTGATTTTTTTTTTTTGTAACTTGTCCTTGCTGCAAGTTGATTTGTGTTCCCTCTGCCATCCTTTACTGAACTCTATAATATAAACCTACTCTTGACTTTTTGAATTCCTGTCTAGACAATTAAACAGTAGCCCCTAAAGTATACAAGCTGAATGAGAAGCTAAGCATCTCAATACCTTAATAGTTTCTGTCCTAAATGTGTTTTAGAATGGTGCTTTCAGTTTCTTCCAGTCCTTACAGAGCCTTGCCTGAGCACTGGGATTTTGGCTTTGTTCCTGCTTATCTGAATTTTTAAAACATTGAATGCTTCCAGTTCTGGCTTTGCTGCAGAACTTTGAATCCTTTATCCAGCTCTTAATTTGATTGCTTTTGGTCTTTGTTTTTACTCTTTGAGTGCAAGGTGTGGAATTTATACAATTAAAATAAATACAAACCCAGAAATGAATATGATGCAAATTGTTTGCCTTATGTTTGAAGCCTACTTCTGCTGTCAGACACACAAGATCAACTCCTATTGTCATAAGTAAGGATTTGCACATGTGTCTGAGAATGCAGTACAGCCCAGAAGCTCTTCAACATCTGTGAGTAAGGATGTAATTAAACATTGGAATCGGTACAGGAGCTGTTTGCTCTACTTCAATGATTCCAGCTAACGTCTGTGTAACACTTTTCAGATCTCAGTATTTCAGAGCTTGACTGTAACCATTTGTATACTAGAACGACTAAATCATATCAAAGATTTGCTTGTTTAATTGGTGCAGCCACAGAGGGTAGACATAGTTTCTCCCTGTAAAGATTAAGGATAATACTGATACAGCCGCAGCCATAACAAAAGGCTCACAAAACAGTTACAAAAATCAAGCCCTGCTAACGAACTGGACTTTATCCTCTCTTATTTTATTCTTGTGAGATTTAGCTATATTGGCTGCAAATTTTATACTTCAGTATCTGGGTATAGTTATCTGGCTATCAGAGCTGTCACATAGCAAGAATTAATCATAGCACCGAACTGCTTGAATTCACAGTCTGGTGTATAAGCATGTGCTGAAAGCAGAAATTCTGTATATCTCTCTACCCATCTGTTGAATAGCATTATCCCAGGAGTAGATAACCTTCTTTTTACAGGAATGGTGGCTTCTACCAGAGGGGCAAGAAAAGCACGTGAAAGTACTCTTCAATCGCATCTGCATGAATTCTCAGAACTTAGTCTAACACACCAACAGAGTTGCCAGGATTATTCTAATATTCGAAAGAAGAATGATAATTGATTTCATTTCTTTATCTCACATGGTTTCCCGAAAGGATCATCTGTAGAAGTGAGTGGAGTATCCAAGTTGTTATGAGCAAAAATTAAGGAGGCTCAGCGAAGCCTCTGCTAGAAGAAACTTCAGAGTGCTACCAATATCTCAACATCTCTTTGTGATTATCATCTAGTAGTCAATATTTTTAAGTTTGCTGTTCTTCAGGAAGATTTTGTCATGCCTGTTTTTAAGTGCTGTGGTCTACAAAAGCAACTGTGGGAGTCACATGAGACTCTTTTAATTTAGAGAGGAAAAAGTCAGAATGGGAGTAACCTTCCTAATGCTCAGAGAGCAAGCTTTTTCTTTGGCCTCTCTAGTCTCTCTGTAATCTGCAGACTGTGATTTGAAGTTTCTGCACCACTGGCCTCAGTGATGAATTGGCTGTCTCAAGCACTGACAGGTTTGGCTTATAGTATAGTTGGTCCTTCCCTGAGGGAGGAGAATCAACTATATATACATTTTCTATCCTTCTATGATGCCATTGTTGGGGTCTCAAAAGAAATCTGGGGATTTCTTACAGTATTCCAATATCTTCTGTCATACTTTATAGAAAGACTTGTGGGTTTCCCTCCCACTTATATGCATCATGAAAAATAAAAGACCAGATTTCACATTGCACTGATCCTCTCCCAATATTTAAAAAAAATATATTCTCATAATTTACTTTAACCAGCTAGGTTCTTTATTCACAGGTCTTCCTAAATACTTTTTCTTCTTCCACCAAGGAAGATTTTGTTCTTGCACTAATAGGCTCTCAGATTTCGAATGTTCAGCAGAGGGCAGAATTTCCTATGCTATAAACACCTCGGTGTCAAATCAATTTGTCACCAGAATGTTTATTTTAAATGTGTGATTTACAGTGTAATAGTGACTAGTGATAAAAAGCTATAAATTATCATTATTAGTATATTACTTTTTCCTCGTGAAGTGGTAGAAACAAATGTAGTATCAGCAAATGTTAACGCCATACTTCCCAAGACTTGCATCTTATCTTGTTTGAAGAGAAATAGGTAAACATTTTATTGATAAGATTATAGTAAATACCACTTCCTGTACAGCTGAAAGAGCTGGTTTGAGACACTTAACATAAGCTACAAGATCAAGGTCTCATGTATTTTCTGTATGGAGAGAAGGAGGTACAACTGCTGGGTTTTACCTCCCACTGTGTCCTTCAAGAAAACCTTCATACTGTGGCAAGAGACCATGAAAATAATCCTAGGTGATGTAGGTTTTCATCTCGTAGACAACATTTATATTGTAATACGGTGGACTTTGTATGAATTAAGCTACCTACTGGTATGTGCATTGTATACAATCAGCATGCACCCAGCATATTTTTTAAATCTTCTGATACAAAATCATTGTGTGAATAAACCAATCTGTGCTAAATATTTCACTTTTTTTTTTTTGTCAGTATGAAGAGGGCAAGAAACGAAGAAAGCCCAACTATAGTAGTGTGGATCTGTCTGAGGTAGAGTGGGAAGACAGAGATGATGTGGTAAGTGATGTGTTTTAAAACCCTGTAAGAAAATATCGTTGCATCCTGCTACTGTACCTGGAAACTGTTTAAGTAGTCATTGGAGAGGGAAGGACAATAGCCCCTTTGCTTCATTCAGAATTTTCTAACAGTTTTGTGTCGATTCTTCCTTGCATGTGCATGTACCGCAAACACAGACTCTCTGGATCTCTGGTAAAATTCATCACCCTTGAGTTCTCTGTGCATCCCATAGTGTGCTTTTGATGGATGGCATATCCAGTGCTAGGGAAGGGAATAGAATATCTCTTTCAGCAGTTTTCTGGGGCAGCCCTAAACTCAGAAATGAAGGAATGAGCTTAACTTCTCTCCACAAGATTCCTTTTTCCTTAATGGAATTAATGAGAGCTGTTTCCCTTCATGTACAAAATCAAAAAAATCAGACAAATAAACAAAACTGAATTCGTTGCCCTCTGTTCAGAGCACAGATTCACTCCAAACTCCTAATTTCAGACATATGGGTAGCTGCAGAAGCATGCATTCTATGTCTATCAGCTGTTACACAAAATCCTTTCCATTAAACTCATTTTTCAGTGCTCCATCTACTCTGTAGTTCGCTCTTTTATCTTATTCTTTCTTACCTTGCAGGCTTAGCCTTCTCTGCAGTACTGTATCAAAAGCTTTCCTTATGTCCATGGCTTAACCTTTGCCTGGTCTTTCTGTTACTTCCTCAATAAATCTGATTTGTTAGGCATGATTCGTTTTGTGTGAATCCGTGCTGACTGTCCTTAATTAAATCGTAACTTTCCAGGTGTTCCCCTTTCTGTCCTGTAATTTAGTTTTTCCCATAAGTTCCCTACTGCCAAAGTCACGACTGCATGTCTGTATTTTTCATGGATGTCTCCTCGATCCCTCCTCAAATGTCAGTGCTGTGTTAGCTCCTCTCAAGTCCCTCATACCTCTACTTTTCCAGAGAGGTTTTGAGTATATCCACTGAAGGTTCCCATATTTACTTTCTCATGTCCTTCCGAAATCTGGGATGGATCACGTACAACTGCCCCTGGAGTCTTGTCAGTCTTCAGATGTACTAATTTCTTGATCCCTGCTCTGACATAAGTCTATATTTTCTTTCTCCCTTACAAAATATATATAGTGCATTCCTCCCTCTCTCCGCCCCCTTTGTGAATAGTGAAACAGTTCATTTCTGTTTCAAGCAATGTCTGTTTCATCAGGTGATAGATTGTCCTCATCCTCTCCTTGGAGGCCATCTTACTTCCTTATTTAAAGTTCTCTGTTGGAGTGCACACTCCAACTCTTCCTGAAGTTTCTTGTGTAGTTTTGTGAGTTTTCTATGCATACACTAATTAAGGCTTCCTCATCAGATTTTCTTGTACTGTAGCAGCTTTCTACAATCTTGGCAATCACATTGACTTCATATTTTATACATTGCCTTTTCTCTTATCCTTGATGACATATTACTGAACCAGTTCCTCTGCAAATGTTAGTGCTGTAGTTAAGTACAGCTTTTGAACCTTCATTTTTGGCTTGGTTTAAAAAAAAATAATAATTTTTTTTCCCCTTTTTGTTTCTTCCAATAGTTTCTCTGATTCATTTTTACAGCTTTAATCCCTCATTTTTAATCACATCTTAGTAGAAGTTTGGTGATTCAGTTAATGTAAAAATCAAACTATTTCTATGACATTGAAAATTGTTTTATTTATAATCAATATTTTATCTGAATACATATATAATCAAAAAGTCCAGATCCAGCTCTTTCTAAGTATTTCTTCTGAGAACCCTAAGCTTGCCCACTTTTTCTGAAAATTTCTAGCAAAAATTGAGTTTTTTCTGTTTGTAGGCTGCAAAAGATTTTTTCCCATTTCGATGAATGATATGTACATACACATTTTGTCTTTTTTCCTTTCACCTAAAACCAAAAAAAGTTAAAAAGTATTTTTAAATTGTAGCATAGAAACAAGCAGCCTTTCTACATTACAAATAGACTAAATCGAGCATTATATTTGTAGAAAATATCCAGGTCCGTTGCCCAATATGTAAGAGTAAAAAAAAAAAAAGATAAATCATAAGCTAAATTAATTTTACAAATATTTAAACACAATAGAAAAAACCTAGATATTCTATTGTAGCTTTGAAGCAGTAAACAGTCTTCAGTACTCATGTATAATGCAGGTGTGTTGTAGTGCCTTCCTTGAATGATACGCATCTATCAGTTTTGTTAATTAACTAGTGCATGCTTGAATAATCAGGCTGTCTTTGATAAATAATAATCTAATAGATGAGTTTTGTAAAACAGCATGTACATCTACTGGTTGATAATTAGTGAACAAGTGGTATCTGAAAAACAGGCTAAATATTGTAGAAAAATGTGTTAACATTCCAAATGATATCCTAATACTTCAGCAATGCCACACACAAGTGGAGACCTTCATGCAAATATCTAAATAGGAAAACATGCAATGTCAAACAAATATTTTTTCAGCCATTTTTAAAAGCAAACCTGATATGTTGCTACAAGATTTTTTGTGTTTGTGTGAAATAATGTATGTCATTTATGTCATGTTATTAAGACCTTTGGAGGGGCTGATGGTCAGAAATACTAATAGAAATATAAAAGAGAATGAAGTAAAGTAATACTGGACCTACATGCCGAGTTGCTAGCCTTAGAACTAGAATGAGAATGGAATTTGAAGACAGTTCTATAGATTAGGCTGGGTAGTGTGTCCAACATGGCTGGAAAAGTGATTGCTCCCTGTACTTGGTGCTGGTGAGACTTTGCCTCAGGTACTGCATTCAGTTTTGGGCCCCTTGCTACAGGAAGGACCTTGAGCTGCTGGAGCAGGTCCAGAGAAAGGCAGCAAAGCTGGTGAAGGGTCTAGAGCACGAGTCTGATGATGAGTGGCTGAGGGAACAGAGGTGGCTTAGTCTGGAGAAAAGGAGGCTGAGGGGAGACCTTATTGCTCTCTACAATCACCTGAAAGGAGGGAGTAGCCAGGTGGGTGTTGGTCTCCCAAGTAACAAGCGATAGGAGTAGAGGAAATGGCCTCATGTTGTGCCAGGGGAGGTTTAGATTGGATATTAGAAAGAAAAGGATTGTCAAGCACTGGAACAGACTGCCTAGGAAAGTGTTAGAGTCACCATTCCTGGAAGTATTTAGGAGATGCTTAGATGTGCTTAGGAACATGGTCTAGTGGTAGACTTAGCAGTGTTAGGCTAACAGTTGGACTTGATGGTCTTAAAGATCCTTTCCAACCTAAACTATTCTATGATTTTTTTGTAATGAAGTCCATATCTTTATGGACCTTTTCTGATGTGAGGATCCAAATGGATGTCCAAAAAGTTTGTCTTATTTTTGTTATCTTTTGTAATAAACAGTTCCTTAACATTGCTAATTTTGAGTGAAAATGGTAAATATTGTGTAGGAGGCTTAAAACTGTATGAAGTAACTTACTGACTTGAGCTACATGTGGTTCTGCTTCACCTTGGATTTGATGTTCTTCGTTTTTCCCAAGCCTGGGTAGTAAAGCATTGTTTATTCAACTGTAGAGGGAAAGAATTAATGTATTCATATAGCTGTTTTTAATAAAATAGACTACTGCTGGTATATTTTCTCCCATGAAACACTTATAGGGAAGCTGATTAAGACATTTTCTTACTTTTCACTACATTAATTTAATGGTTACATAGTTTTCCAAGAATATAGAATGATCTCATACTACAGCATTGAAACTGGGTTGTTAGCAATTGGTTGGAAGGTATTTAGTTGAAGGAATAACAATGCATAGTACTCTGAAAAGGTGAAGAAGTAGGCTTTCCCTAGTCACACAATAAGGAGGAGATGGCAGAACTAAGGTTATATATATATTTTTTTCCCACCATGAAATAGAGTTGATATAAATATATATTCATCAGTTTATTTTGCAGCTTAACAGTAACAGCTATCTTGCTGTTTCCACATTTTATTAGAAATAGAAATCTTAGTATCAACTTATTAAACAGTATCTTCCAGTAAAGTTTGGGAATACACAGTACCAAAGACAAGAAGTTTCAATTTGGAGAGAAACATTTTTCTCATGAACTCACTTCTTAAAATTCTTTTATTATAATTTCTAGCTGAATGAAATATTTTTTTCCAAATAAAAAAGACCATGAATGAATGTTTTGGGGCTTGAAGCCAACTGAGGCAGTAGTTATTTTGTGCGTTTGAGGAGGGAGATGAAACTGCAGAAGAGCCGAGAAACCAGATTACAAAGCCAAGAAATGTAATCACAGCAAGCAAAAAAAAAAAAAGTAAAACTCTAAATCCCACATGCAGACTTGATCTTAAATACTACTGAGAGTTTGGAGGCCCTTTTAGTAAATCTATGCCTTGCCTCAGGCTTGTGGGAGGAATGGGTCTTAGACAACTGCAGGCACCAATAGGAGAAAAATGAAAACCATGTTAAAGAACTGTTCTGTAGATGGTTAATTAAGACCAGCTCTCCAAGTCCAAAACCACAAAACTTAAAATGGGAAAATATTTCCAGAATTGCCTATTATGTATTGTTAAAAAAAATCTACAGTAAAATATATGCTTTATTTTATACATGCCTCCAGCTAAAAATTATTCTTTTACACTCACTGACAGAAGAGTAAGGCTGTTAATTCAAATCTAGATGCCCCAGAATTAAATTTAAAGAGCTGCAAAGTTTGCAGTTTTTGATAGGTCAGCCATGCTCAACTTGTTCATGAGAATAAAACCAGATATTTGACTGTTAGGTTTGGTCAGTCTCTTTTCACTCTACACTAACTAAAAAGGTTGCAGTGTATTGGTATGATTACTTTCACAACTGTTCATTAAAATCTAACTGAATTGATTAACATGGCATGAGGTACTGGAGAATAGGAGATATTTATTCAGCAAGAACCTGGTTTCCAAACTCTGTTCAGAGAGATAAGCAATAGGAGAGACATGAAAATGCTTATTTTGTAAGTATTATTTGCGTTCTGAATACTCCTGAAAAGGGACTGTGAATTGATCAGTGATAGTGGAATTTTCCTATTATAATGAAAATTACAGCTGCAAAAGATTGTATAGGTACCACCTTACCATGAAGGCTGAGGTTTTCTCAAAACCAGGTCTTGTTTTGCTTCAGATTTAGTCTAGAAATCCTGCACTCAGACTAGCTGTGTACTCACTGTTGGTGACACTGCAAGTCATTTTGGCTTAAAGACCTGCGGGACAGTTGGGATATTTTACTCGTCTTCATGACATGTTCACTTAAGAGCGGGGCTGTGTCAGCTGGTGTCCTCTGGGAGGAAGGCTCACCTTTCCTATGTGTGCTAAGGGAAGGCTTTTTAGAGGTGATGGGAAAAGGACTTTGCAGCACAGATTTGGGAGCCTGCAGCTTACATAGAGGTTAGAATAAAGTCACTGAAAAACAGTTGTTTGTGGTAATCTAAAAAGAAATGTATTTACTGTGCAGAGCAGTGGATGTTAACCATTATTTTCTGCTTTCCCTACCTGCTTTGAGGTTTTGTTTTATATAGTAATGACACCCATTTTTGAAAGGGATTTTAAGTCTTTTGGACAACTTTGAGAGGGAGAGGTCCAGGTCAATCCCTAAAGCTGTGACTGACCTAGGGCTTCCGTTAGAGAGACAAAATTTATTACCTTGCAAGGGGCGCCTGGACACCAACGGACAACCAGAAGGAATCCCAGCATGGCAGCTGCATTCCCATTGAAGCAGGTTACTGATCAAATGGGCTGTCATTCTTTTGGTAGTTCTAGTTTCTGATGCAGTTTGTGGTGCTAGTTTAGGATGCAACCCAATGCAGGGTATCAGGCAGAAGCAGAATAAATACTGTAGGGTAAGTGAGGTTTTCTCTCTTTTGCTTTGGTATTGTATATATAATTATTGATGTATTTAAACACTGAGCCCTGGTCTAAATTCAGCCAAATCCAGCTGGGAACCTAGTTCTTCTCTTTATATGCAGTAACTGCAGAATAGTAGCAAATTACATTGTTTATCCCACATAAAATCCAGATTAGTACACAAAGAGCTGTTTTACTGTGACAGATGCCGAGAGCTCTTATCTTATGTACCTCAGCAACTTGTGCAGCAGGAGTCTTGGCCTATATAGTCAACAGTATCTGGTTGTTCAGTGTGTTGTATAACTACTGGAAATTAAGAAAATTAAGTACTGCTTAGGACAAATGAGCATACCAGACAGGTCAGAGTTGAAAGAATTATGGAAAATGCCAATAAAGGAATTGACACACATTTCCTTCATTTCAGCTCCGAAATGCAATGGTGAATCGGAAAACAGGGAAATTCTCCATGGAAGTGAAGAAGACAGTGGACAAAGGGGTACAATGTATAAAATATTATTCCAATTAAATGAAAAGCGAACAATTTATTGAACAATTTTTAAGATTACCATAAATTTGATTCACTGAAGTGTATTTTTCACTCACTGAATGTAAGGGTTGCTTGTAATTTTATCAGTGACTAACCACTTGTTTATGCGTTTCTTAGAGCAAACTAACGTCTTCCCTCCCCTTCTGACTTTCTTGTTCTGAATCTAGAAGCGGGTATTGGTGATGACAAATGACTACTATTATACAGACATCAAGGGTACTCCATTCAGGTAGAGCTGACCATAATAAATGGGCATTTCATCAGACTCATTGGATTTGCGTTTGTACAGAGCTTGTGAACTCATTAAAAGCTCATCAGCAGAAGTTGACAATGAAATATCCCTGGACAATGCTGAAAATAGCAAGGAAAAGGAGCCTACCAGCATTCCTTTCAGCTTTTCCAGGGATGGAAAGTTTGTGCAAGCTCACACAGGCAAACTCCCAGTGTTTGTCATGGCTTACGTTTCATTAAAAAAATATTCAGTTGAGGTTTACATTGAAAGAAAGGCTTTCGCAAGTACTTGGAGAGCTATAAATACTATAATCCATTTAAGTAACTACATATTGAGCCCCATTTTGATTTTTTTCCACAACAAAAATGTAATGTAAAATGAGATAGTATTTCACTTCTAATTTGAGGTTTGCATATTTTGTTTCTCTGAACTACCTTCAGTGTATTTGTATAACTAAAACTGAGTAAGTCATCCATGTTATTTTGGCATGCATCTTAGGAGCAAAAAAAAAGACAGACAGGAAGTAACTCTAAAAATGCTCATATGTGAATTAGAAATAATCCGTTCATAAAAGAATACTTTCTGTACCTTACGTGTAAAGTGGGAGGCTGATAGTTGTGATACTCAACTGAAATTTTCTTCAATGGAACCATTTCACAGAACTTGAACTACATTTCCACATAGAGAAAATATAGGCATATTGCTCTGATCTCTAATGCATGTGTTTATTCTTGTTAAAATTCACACATGGTGGTAAAATGCAGTGTATTTTATTTGTTTGTTTGAATTTTGTGGGTTTTGTTGTCAGTATTTTGGGTTGGTTTTTTTTCTTTTTTCCTGTGGCACTTTCATTCTTACCCTGTTTAGCAAACAGATCTGGGGCTACGTATATGCATGCAGTGTGAGTTCTAATTCTTAAACCAGAACTACAGAAAGAAAACTGTCCTGCCTTTTTCAGCATGGTCTGTATGTAGTTTTGATGAGTAGGAGCACAGATTCGGGAAGGCAGCAGGACAACATTTATTAAAATTGTAGCATCAAAGGTGTTTACTGTTTAGTCCGTTTCCAAATTGAGTGTTGATTGCAGCATGTGTGCTCTCTGTGTGTTGGTGCCTCTGTGTGTACATAAAACATCAGCCCATGCTTTTTCAGTCTAACTGGCAGGTTCCCAGCCTGATAGAATCCCCTTGAATGAATAAATGCTGGAACTTTATCCTGTCTATATGTTCAATAGGGAGAGGCATAGGATTCCTCAGCAAGTTCCTAAAACTTGAAAAATTTAAATGGGAAACTAAAAACCAGACCAAAACCGGATACCTAACTGTTGAGAGTTTATGAAGCTGAAGGCAATATAAAAAAGTTAAACTATCTAAAAATACAAATCACGGAAAAATTAGTCAAAGAGAAGTCATGGTGCTATTGTCACATATGAAATTCTTTTCCTCTCAGTAGCTCTATTGAGCCCCACACTTATGAAACTACTTGGCAGCTTAGTCTGTTTTACAAAAAATGGTCTCCTTGCAAGGCTATGGGCATGTTCAAGGTTCAGCTGAAGAAATCTCATGCTGGGTGAACAGCAGTGAGCTTAGAGGGGCTTGTTTATTAGTTTGCCAGAGAAAAATGGTTTACTGCACCTCTAAGCACACATAGATACAGCTGATTGTTCCAGGCACATCAGAACTTAAACAGCATTGAAGCAGCTAGTTGGACAACAACTATGATCAGTGAGGGTTTGGAAACAAACAGTTTTAAAGTTAATCATAGCAGACTAGCTGGTAACTTTAGAATTGAAAATAGCTCTGAATGTCTGTTATTGTCTCACAGATTTCAAGGTCTGCTTTATTTCTCTGCACAGTTTAGGTGTGGCTCTCTCTAGAGGACATGGAAAATACTTCTTCAGAGGGAATGTAACTGTAGAAGAAGGTAAGATACCTACCTTCTCATGTTGCTTACACAGTAGTTTTATTGTTGATTTAGTAGGCCTAAAGCTTGTATGTTTGCCTGCAGATTCCATAAGGGAATTAGATTGGATTTTTTTTTCTTTTTCTTTTTTTTTTTTTTTTGAAGATCTTTTACTTCATGGGATATTTTTCCCCCTCATTTACGTTAACCATGAGCAGACTGTGAACCCTCTTTAGATGGGGATGATCTTCCATCCTCTCAGTATTCCAGAGTATTCTGCCCAGCGTCCAATGGTGGTATTTTATTTGTGGAATTTTCTGAATGAAGCAACCACCAACAGCACTACAATGGCTATGGCTTTTTGGTTCACAGGCTATACATTATTGAAGTCTTTCAGAGCTTTAACTGCTTTGGGCATTGTCTACAGGGATTTATATTTTGCATTTTTATAACAACAGTAGAAGTAACCAGGGGAAGAATTCTTCTTTTTTTGTGAGTTTACTTTTTCGTAAGTCTATGACTAAAATGAGCGGAGTCGTCAACTGTGAGCGGTGACAAAGTAGTTTTGCAGCAAGATCAAAAACAAAGGTTCCTGAAGATGAAGGAAGAGCAGCCAGAGGCATTTCAGGAGAGTGATGAGAGGGTTGAGAAATTTTAGCAGTTGCTGCAGAAAAAGCTATTTGAACAGAGGAATACTTTTTGATTTTATACTTAAATCTCCATTTCCAATTCTGCTTCTTGTTTTATTAGCGATGTTAAACAAGATAGTTAATTTCTTCAGGTCTTTGTTCCTCAGCTGTATTTTTAGGACATGAACATGTTCCTGTACCCAGGAGAGGTGTAAAAAGAAATTCTTTAAAGTTTGAGTCACTTGCACAGCAAATACATGTCCAGGTAGAGAGCACAGCAGGAGATCTTGGGCTGCTTACTCTCCAAACTGTTCCCAGCATACCTTTCACCTTTTTTCTTTAATCCAGCCATACTTCTCGGCCATTCTGTCTGATACTTCCTCCTGGATGCATCACCAGAAATGTTAACGTAGCCATAACTAACTGTTCCTTCGCTCTCACTCTTACCTTCACTAATTCTCTGTCACTGACACCTCACTGTCCTCTCCAGGGACAATAACTGTAGTCCTAGTTTTCACTTCCCAGCTCTCTTAATCACTCTGTCATTGTTTATTATGTACTCAGAGGTTTTAAAAACAGACCCTGCCTTCTGAACCCTGTTTGCTTATTGTCTATTGATAAGTGTTTTAAGAGTTTTTAAAATTGCCAAAGTACATTTTTATTGTGCTATATAACTAATGATATAGTTCTTATTTACAAGGATTTGTGTGACCTGTTAGTACAATAAACCTATTCTGAAGAATCCCATAAATTGCTGTTTTGTTCTTGGGCAATGTGCTTAGGTGCTTATGAAGTAATTGGGGTTTTTTTGGGTTTTTTTTTGGGTTTTTTTTGTTTGGCTTTTTTTAAAAGAATGTGAACAAATCTCATGAAATGAGAAGCATGTATTTTAGCATAAAGAATTTTATTAGCCAAATAGAACAAGGGAGCATGTATTGAAGTCTTTTGCTGTTGTGCATTTCTCTTCACTCAAGGTTTCTTCTGAACTTCAGATACATCATGTGGGTAATCTATATGAGTTAAACATATCAGCACACAAAAGTTTTTCCTAGCTTTTCAGTTTTATATCTGATTTAGTTGGCTTTTGCCAGTTTGTTAGACCCTAAAGTATATTTGAACATAGTTTACTGTGATTTATTACACTGTGGTAGTAACGCACTTTCCAAGAAGGAAGGGTTTACGTTATGGATTCTATGTAAATAACCATCTGTTACCCAGGCTGCTCCCTAAATAACCCATTATTATTGCTGTTACAGGTTTACATGATTTAGAACACCCTGATGTATCTTTAGCAGATGAATGGTAAGCCTTAAACAAAGCATGAAATTGGTGTCTGTTACCCTTCTTGGTTTCATACTGTTTGTGCTTGCTAAGCCCAATTCTTTATGTTCAAAGACAGAGATCATGCTTATGTGGATTAACATTTTAATGTTTTGACAACATGTTCACAGGTCCTATTGCAACACGGACTTACATCCTGAACACCGTCAAATGACTCAGTTAGAAGCAATTAAACGCTACCTCACAGGAAAAGAGCCATTGCTCCAATGCAAGTATTTTGTTAAATGTGCATGTATAGGTTTCACCCCAGCTACAAACTATTGTGCTGAACCTTTTGCAAAATGCAAAGCTGCAACAAATTGAGATTGGATTACTTGACTGATGGAATTTCATTTGGTTTTGAGCTTTTTCCAGGTATCAATAAGGATATTAACCATACAAATGTTTGACTTTTATGCAAACAATATGCCTGAACTAAACATTCAAGTTTCTGTTCAGATAGTGTAGCTACACCATGCTATCTTATTGCTCTGTCTTGTTTTACACGTTAAACAGGATTGGTCTGAATCAGTCCTTGGATCATACCTCTAAAGAATATGCCTGATATTTCATGAGTATTTTACAGAGAATGTGTATGCAATTGGCCTTTCTGAACTGCAAGGCAGAATTGAAAAAAAAAAAATCATATGGATAAGTGCATCTTTTGTCTATTTGCAGAAATGTAGAGATTTTGTGACTGTTAGTCGACCTGATTCTTTTAACCTTATGCCATGTGCAAATGTGAGCATTAGATAATATATACTTGAATGTGGAGAATAATTTTTTGGTTTTTAGTCTAACATTGTTGGTGGTGCAATGAAATGATATATGAAAAACTGCATTGCGATAAAATTCCATGTAATATTACATAGTAAATGCTTAATAGTGCAAGAAGTTTGAATGCATATCACAGTTAAAATGTAGTACAGTATATAAAAAGTACAGCTTAGTCATCTATAAAAGATTGTCTCCATATGCCTGTGTATTTACTGATTTTAATGTATTGTAATAGGTGATAAAGAATTGATCCAGGAAGTTCTGTTTGATGCAGTCGTGAGTGCACCAATTGAAGCTTATTGGACCAGTCTAGCATTAAATAAATCAGAGTAAGCAAGCTTTGTGTCAGTCATTCTGCGTCAGCCATGGGTGAATTTTTAATATTAATGTTGGTGAACTGGTGGAATACCTAAAAAATCATGATATGCTTGAAAATATTATATTAACCATTTCATCTTGAATACCACCAATTTTGTGTTCAGTGTTAAATGTTTATGTTGCATGATGATTAATTGTAAAGTTACTCAATTTTCCCAATATAACTAATGAAATTTTATGCTAACTACAACTTACAGTTCTGAGTAGTTCTAAAAAATGGTTTAGAGTACTTGAGAAACTTCATGCAAAATTTACATAAGATTTTGTTGGAATTTGTAATTTGTCTCAGAAAAAATTATTTATAGAAAAACCTGCACTGGTAAAATAAATAGCTGGTAGGTGGCTATGCCCCACTGTTCTATTCCCTGCCTATCCTACCAAATTCACTCTTTGACATTTTAGTGACTCTTGGTCTAAATAGCTTTTCTACATTGTGTGTTTTCTGAAACAGAAACCCACGTGACTTTAACTTAAAAAACCTAATTTAAAAATAAATCAGGGAACTCTACTTAAAATAATATCTCTGAAAAATGTGTCTACTTCTACTTTCTGTGACCAGTAATATAGCTCTATCTGTTTACTCTCTGGAAACATTATCTTTGCTTGTGTTCTGTTTTGTTTCAGAAACTCTGACAAGGGAGTGGAAGTTGCCTTCCTTGGAACACGGACTGGACTATCTCGTATCAACCTGTTTGTGGGTCCGGAACAGCTTACTAATCAGTAAGTTATGAAATTGTACTTGGCAGCAGTAGGAGAAAAGAAGGAAAAAAAAGTTTATTTTTAGGAAGCCCATCTAATATTTTTTCCAGCTTTTTAAGCTGGTACACTATAGAACAAGATAGGAAGATTTTGTAAGGTCCCTTAGATTCTTTGTTCAATTGGAACATTTGGAACAATGAGCTCTTGCACACCAGTAGCCCATAAATTTCCTTTCCCTGCCAGACCTCTGGAGTTAGCATTGCATCTCTATTCTTCAGAGCAGAATAATGAACATGGTACATCTGGAGATGATGACCTCATTCAAGAGTTTCCATTCTGTCTGGAGGGATGTAATCTAGTGGTGGTACAGGTTTCTTAAAATGGAGAGCCATAAAATGAATTTCCAGGCAGCAGTTTGGTAGTGCCTTGCAGATCGATATGCATTATGCATGTAAAAGAAAATATTCACTTGATGTTTGTGATAAACTACATTTATTGAATATAAAATTATTGTGCTTACCTGACCGCAAAATATTGTTGTCACGTGCCTAACCTTGACAGGTGAGATCAATAGCACTGTAAGCTGTTACTGCCAGACATCAAGCTAGAACAATAGTGTGGAGACCACACTTGTCTTTTGCACTGACACAATTTTTCCTCTGTCAACATTCCCTGAGATTACAGAAGAATAAAGTATGTAGCTGGCCACTACCACTCCTTGCAGATTATTTGGAAAGTAGGCTGTTAAATTACTTCTTTTGATTGCTTAAGAGTGAATGCCAGTGGCAACAAACTACCAAATCTCCAGTGCCTTTTCCACTTTATAGAGTTCACAGTTCTTGCATTGTGCTGAGAGAAAAAGGCTTTTTAGACTAAGCATTTTTATTTGTACACATCAGTACAAATGTTTTTAGTGTTACTTGAGGGGCCTATTTTTTATAGCAATTTTTCCATCCATGACAACAAAAGCAATTGCAAATGTGTCACAAGTGATTATTAGGGGCTTAAGTTAAACCTTTTTTTGAACAAAAATGGCATTAGAAAATTGTCCAAACCCATTTTCTTTCCCAAAAGATTGCATTTTGGTTTTAATTGTCTTTCAAAGCTAGAAACTATTGTGCACCATGCAACAAACAAGTATTTTCTCTCTTCTTTCTCAAGAGACTTCCTGACAGCTGAAGACAAGGAGAACATTTTTAATGCTGACCATTTTCCACTCTGGTACAGAAGAGCTGCTGAGCAAATACCTGGGAGCTTTGTCTATTCAATTCCATTCAGTACAGGTCTATAATTTTGTCATTCTCTAAATGCTGAGACATATATGATGCTAAAAGTATTCCAAGTATGTCAATACCGAGTGGTCTCTGTAGTGCCAACCCCAAATGTTAATCTAAAATATCCACTGAAATTTGCAGCTAATTTACTGGTCCATCTTTGACCAGTTGCATCTTTTACAGGGCTCCAAGTGAACCCACAAGATATGATCTGATGGTTTTCATTTAATATTTGCGCAGTTTAAACTTGCAGCCAGTATTCTAAGCAAGACAAGTCCAACAGAGACCTTTCCACATTGATGAGAATCCCTACTGGTTGTCACATTTGTTTATCGCTTTTAGCAAAAAAAAAAAAAAAAAAAATTGATTACTCATTTCAGTGTTTTAAGGTGTTTTTTTTGATGCTGGAGAATTTTGAAATGACAGTGCCTGTATGTTTGCTTTCTTGTTTTCTGAGCACTGTAACCACATGGGCAGTTATTTCAAACCGGGGTAAAAAAAGCTCTTTTTCTTCATTTTGAAATGTGTTTTTTTTTCTTAATACATCCCGCAGAAACTGCAAACAAAAGCAATGTAGTGACTGCCAGTACTGCTATTCAACTTTTGGATGACAGAAAATCTCCAGTTGTTGCAGGTAAAATTGTTGTAATCTGTTTTGTTAGGTTTTTTAAAAGCAATTTATGAGTTCCTTGCTTTCTCTTTTGGGTTAAGAGGAATTTAATGTAGGAATATGATTTTTAAGAAGAGAGGACTTAGTGTAGAGAATACTTAATCCCTCTTCCTCCTAAGAACTTGATCCTTTATTAATTGACTATCCAATTTCCCTGAGAACTCTGGAGTTTGACCTAATGGAAATAACTATTATCAGTGAAACATCTTTAGTAGACATAATTCTATATCATCATAAATCAACATATGTTATGTTAAGAAAAAGGAAATATAAGAAAGGACTATGTGTTTTGTCAAGATTACACTCAGTCTTCAGGTTTGAAAATCCTGTCCTATAAAAAATTATACTAAGTGATATTTTTGTTCAGATTGAGAGATGTCATTTGATCAGACCATATGAATTGAATAACAAAGCTCTACAGTCTTTCAGCCAAGGGCATAACAGTACCTGAAGACTAAAAGCTTAAGTTTGACAACTAGAGAGTAAAGACAAATCGTACAGATTTAAAATTAGAATAATCAAGTTTTAGATTGTTGGATGTTCCTCATTCAAGTTCAGGTGCTCTTCTGAACAGTTTTGTCTAGTTCCCAATTGCTACTGACTTTGAAAAAGAAATTAATTTAGAGAAGTTTTATGATTTATTATGCCAGAAACCAAGCTATCTTATCTCAGGGAAAATTAGGTACCTCCCACAGAAAGATAGAACCATTGTATTTTTCTCTTATTAAAAATAAAATTTAGATGAAGATACAGTGAATACAATCCTAAAGAATTGGGAAATCTCTAATCTATTTCCTGAAACAGAGTATCTCCGCTGATGATAATAGATTTTATAAGGTCAATATGGAAGCATCCTTCTGACTCCGGTTTGTATTAATACATTCCTTGCAACTTATTGAACTCTTGCATAATGTAACAGGACATCGTAATTATGACTTCATAATCCTGTTAAAACATAAACCAGCATTTGGAAACTAATGTCAATGCAGATATCTGAAAATTGCATGAGGCAATCGAGAGTTTTCAATATGCAATGAAGAAGCTTGACGTGCTATTTCTAAGATGCTCCATCATTTGGACTTAAAAAAGGCTCATCATTCAGTTTACTGTCTTATGTAAAATAGTTGGGGTTAATAATCAGCTTAAAATTTATTCTTTCCTCACTCGTGTTTGCAATTTAGTGTTGACTTTGAGGTGGTGTCACATGTGACCAGCTATAATACTGTGTCAATAAGCTTTGGGGCTTTTTGGTAGTAATTGTAAATAAGAGAGGCAGATGACGGTTCTATTTCCCCACAATTATGTTTAATCTTGAACGTTCCAAATTACTTGGTCTCATACATTCTATCTAAAATAAAGACAGGGTTTTCAAAGGTTTTTAATACCAAAGCATGTAAAAGATAAATACATTATGCCATGAAAAACATGAGCAGTGTATTTACATTCTGAAACCTATCAGTGGTTTGTTTTTCCTTTTATTTCTGCAGAATTTAGAAATTGTGTGCTGGATAGGTTTTTTTTTCAGTATGAAGCATTTTTAAGAATTTGCTTTGAATAATTTTCCCATTCCCTCTTGCATGGTTGCATGCTTTCAGTTCTTTTCAGGGGGAGAAGGGGGTAAGACTTCTTTGGATCTGTATGAACAATTTTCTGTGGAAGTATCACTCAGCCAACTACAGCCATTCAGAGACAAACAAGTATATGTTTTATTCTTATCTTCTTTAAGTTGGATAAATGCAACTTGTCAGCCCTACTTTTTCCATCAGAAATCTTTCAACACAGTGCCCAGAATCTAGTGCAGCTTTCAGGTTTTATTATAAGGTTGACAATATTCTGTTTTTAAAGCAAAATGCATTTGGAGGCAGAAACTGGTGCAGTGGTAAATGGGAGAAGTTTGAAGTTTTTATTAGCCAGACTTGGGGAGACTAAAGTAGGATTATGGGTAACATTTTCAAATACCTACATGAATTTCAAATTTGGCCAAAACGTCTCATTTTAATTTGTGTGAAGTAAGTATTCCTCATCCCCATTTGGTCTGAATGGATTACGGAAAGCAGCAGGAGGGGATACACATTTCATGTAAAATCACTCTGTTCCCTAGAGGGATTTTACTGTGCCGGAATGTTGTTTATTACAGATCACTACAAAAGTAGTGCAGAGACAAACTAGAACATTATTATAAAATAGAAACCTGAGCTAGACCTGCCCACAAGTGGGAAAAAAGGAACAAATCCAACTCTTACTACAAAATCTGTATTCTTCTCTATTTTGTTAGTAATTTTTTTATTTATTCTGTTTTTGTAGAAAAACGTGAGTTATAACAGACTTCATATGCAAATCTACGCTAAGGCTTATTGCAAGCAGGGAGGACTCAGCTCTTTAATATAGGCAGAGAATCCTAAAATAAATGAGTCCTTAGACTGTTACTACAGAGAAGTTGAGTGTTGCCGCTGCTGGTTCACCATCTGTACCTACTAATACCAGTTCGCTGTATAAGGATGTGTTTGCTTACTGGCAAAAACCCCAAGT
This sequence comes from Porphyrio hochstetteri, assembly GCA_020800305.1. Classification (NCBI taxonomy): domain Eukaryota; kingdom Metazoa; phylum Chordata; class Aves; order Gruiformes; family Rallidae; genus Porphyrio; species Porphyrio hochstetteri. Next base: position 7,617,575 of record CM036916.1, on the reverse strand, counting down.
AATTTGTTTTTTAAATCCCCTTTGCCTCTTTCAATTGGGACTGTGATTTTTTTTTTTTTTTCACTTAAGTGAATGCAAATTTCTATAGAAAGTGTTTAAGAAGATAAGTCTTTAGTATGTAATTGTAGTAGCATTGTGTTTATGAATGTTCATACAGAGTTCTATTTATTTGCAGGAGAGAAAGGGACAAGAGTACCGAATGCAGGTTTTTTTAGATTTAAATATATTTATGCTCAAAATCACATTGTCATAGTTTACGTTGAAATCTTAAGACCATTCAAACAGAACAGTTTCTTCAAACCATATTGCAATGTGAAGGACAGTAAAAGAAAGTTGATTTTTTAAAAAAAATTCTTCTCAGCATGATCTAAAAATTTTAGGATTGCCCTTGTCTTGAAATTCCTCAAGATTCATGTAAAAATTCATTTCAGCTAGTATTCCTTTCAGTTACCTAGATGAAGCTAGTTAATATAGGATATCTGAATTTACGTAGTAATCTAGGTATTGAAAACGAGGTAAATTAAGACTCGATAATGTCTTCTGATGCTCTTGTGAAAGGTGATAAATTTCACACTAGCTGTTAATAGAATTCAGCATTACAGTCTTATATTCTTTGGTATTGCATGATGAGTGAACTCTTTCAGGTCATTTATTTTAATCTCTACTTCCGTGTAGTGAACATATGGCATCTGGATAAGTGCAGCATAGGATTTCTCTGTTATGTGCATGTTGCTTTTTATTTCCAATAAAAGCAAGAAAAAATAATCATCCTGGAGTAAAGCAGGCTCTAAAAAAATTGAAAAATGTTTGTCTCTTGAGATTTTGAGAAAGTTCAAAGAGTACGTGAATCTTCACAGATCTACTTCCCTATAGATGCATTTTAGCTCAATAGATACATTTTAGCTCAAAAGCTACGGTACCTTAGGAACTTAAAAATCCTTCGTGTTTAAAGAGGCCATTACTGTTCACAGAAAATATTGAAAATTAGCCCCATGGGTTGTTTAATTAAATATAACAGAACTGACATAATGTTCTTAGGGCAAAAAAAATTATCAAAGAACACTGAAGAAAATGTCTGAAGAAAATTGTCAAGTTCTCTTAACTTATCTTCATAGAACAAGCAGAAGCTGGAACTTCAAACCTCATTGATAAAGTACATAGCAGTGTTTAGTAAAAAGCTCTGGACACCTAGTTAGAAGAATGGAGGATGAAATCATGCACAGACACAGTCTTTAGTCTCACAGTCATTTGAAATTTAGTTTTAAGGAGATGAGAAAAAATAGTCCAATTTTGTTTAATAAAAGGCTGCTTAAAATTTCTGACATTAAGTAAAAACTTTCCTTAATTCTTTTATGCCTATTTTTGTGTAGACTAATTATATACGTGAGTGGTGGAGGTTAGAATTGACCTCTTGAGATCATCTAGTCCAATCCTAGCAGACAAGATCTTGAGCTAGGGCTGGTCACCTGGAACTGTGTCCAATCAAGTCTTGAATGTCTCCACAGATGGAGTGACTGCACCCACTCTGGGAAACCTCTTCCAGGGTTTGACCAGTCTCACAGTTAAAAAAAACCAAAATAAAACACCAACTGTTGTCTCATTTTTAACAAACCAGGTCCAGGTTGTAGAGAGGTATTCAAATTTCTCACAGAAAGACCATGATATGTGCCAGCATTTCTAGTATTGCAGGACATAGAACATAAGTGTGATACTATGTGAACATGAGTCATCTTAAAGATAAAATAATATTACTGAGGGTCTGTATATCACAGTCACTTTGCTTGAACAAATGGCTATGCTGTCAGTTGCAATGGACCTAAATATCTAGGTTTGAAAAATAAGCATGTAAAAAGATGATGCTACTCTGAAACCTAATTTGAATGTCACAGAATCACAGAACATTAGGAGTTGGAAGGGACCTTGAAAGATCATCTAGTCCAGCTCTCCTGCCAGAACAGGATCACCTAGACTAAATCACACAGGAATGCATGCAGAATATTATCAGTATGTTCTTTCCATGATGGAAAAGAGTGCAGTAAAAAATGGTTTAAAATTATTAGATATAGCTAGATATAATTACTAGGTAGGAAAAACAGGTGTTTTGTCATTACTATTGCAGTCTATCAATAAAACTGTAGAATTGCAAAAAAGTTTTGTTTCTGCGGTACCAAAGTAGGAGGAAAGAATATCTGAAGAGTCTTAATTTTCTACCAAAATATTTTATATATGATCAGTTTTGTATTGGACTTCCTATTTATATAAATTGAAATTAGGACATAGGAAAAAATCAGTATTTTGCTTTGTTAGGTATGAAAACATAAAAAGCTTTGCCAATACAACCAGCCCTGTAGTTTCTGGAAAGAAGCAAGCCCTCATTGCTCTATGTCAATTTAACTGGAATGGGGATTAACAGGAGCTCTGTGTAGCTAAATTAGAGAGAAATGAAAGTACTCCAATAATCTGAAGATTTCTTTTATTCAGTGTATTTCTGGAAAGCAAAGAAATCCGTGTTGTTCTTATGTACAGGCATCTCCACAATAATTTTCTATCAAAGAGGAGTGATTGCCTGGGATGTGCCTTCAAGCTTTGCCATAGCTCTGTGAATCTATCCTGACTCATTCTTTTTTGCTGAAGCTGCATAAAACGAATGATTGCAATAATACCTGTTTGGACAGAAGAGTAAAATCTGTGTGGAAGGGACACAGTTTTTCATCACAGTGGCAAGCTGCTTCATTGGTGGTTTTGTTTTTCTTCTGTGCATTAAGCATTCCTGATACACATGGCCTTCCTTTACCAAAAAGGCTGTAGCTCTTGTGACAATATTAGACCCATAAGGGTCAGATTCTGCCATGCATGAATATGTTGAATGATAGTTATACGTTGTAGACAGTCCTTTCAAGACAATAGATTTACTGTTAATTTCAGAATGATTAAGGATGGCCAAATTTTCCACACAGCTATTATCTTCTGCTGCCAAGCAGTAAAAGTTGAAAAGAGGAGATACTTTCTACCATCTGTTACACGCATCTTTATATAGTGTCTTGTCTTTGTATAGCTACGTGACGTACAAGTTTCCAGGAATCTGCCCTTAATTGCACGGCAGGTGCATTTAATTCCATAGTAGATGGTGCTATGTCACAAGGGCACGACAAGTATTTGGTTACTCCCTGTTCTCTGCCACACAGTAATACTGTGAGACGAATAGAAATAATTTATCACATAAGAGATTTCTTGGAAACAAACGTCCATATGGCTTAGGAGAATAAAAGAAACACCTTGTAAAATTGATGTCTGCTAAAACTGTAAATCACACTTGAGTGTTAATTTCCATATATATTATTTATATTTAAATATACATACTTAAAACACAATAAGCAGGTCTTTTAAATTCAGTGTCAGAAGTGTTACTGAATCTAAAAGAAAAGCAGCATAACACTCTTCTATTGACTAGCAGTCTGATTTTAATTGTTTTTACCAAAAATCCTCATTATGCAAACAAGGAATATTATGCTCTCTACCAGCAAATACATTGTCCCAAGTAAGGCTGTGAGTCTTTCCCTTTCCATTATTTAACTTTTAAAAGCTTACAGTTTATTTTTATAACCAGACCATAAACAAATCCAAGGGGGTTTTTTTATTCAAACCTTGCTTAGACAGATTTTTTTTTTCAAATGTGCTCATCCATCACCTTCATTCTTCTCCTTTTTTACAAGACTTTAAGAATAAACATTAATATAACAATAAATTCAGTTATTACATGTTAAAAATTCCTAGCCAAGATGCTAAAAGCCCTCAGGTACTTTGGATGACATAATTTAAGTCAAGATTTAGGTTTTCCATTGTATTTCCTATCCATAAGTTAAGAAGGTATGGTAAAGATTTCATTTCACCACCAATTTGTTAAAAATGGTATGCAGTTTTGAATGCCTTTGTTCCAGCCAGAGGAAAGTTGACCCTGATGATCCTGCTGCTTAAGATATTTCAAGCTGTGCCTTGAAAACAGGAAAGATCAAAAATCTTCTATTTCTTTTAAAATACAAATCAGTCTTATTGAGGCTGGTCACACTTAAGTTTTCTAATCTTCCTGTTCAAATCACCCTCTACAGAGCAGCGATTTGCAAGAAAATTTTGTGAAGGCATTGCTTTTCCAGTAACTGAGGTTTCTGGTGCTCTAGACTCTAAGGAAGAAAGATTCTTTTTTTTGTAATTTTATAGGGGAAAATGTGCACGTTGTATCTGAAAATACAGGCCTTTGCAACATGCAGGCATTTGGGGGATGTTCTTTCTCCACCCCCAACCCCTCCCTCTTTGTTTTTGGTGAGTTAATGAGTGTATACACACAACCTCAATGTTCTAATCAGGGTTTTTTTTGAGTGATCTGAGATCCCAGAACATGCTTTGGAGAAGTGACTCCCAACAATTTAATGAAAAGTAGTTTGAACTACTGATACTTCTAAGAGTGACAGATACTGTAAATTTTCCACAAACAGTTAAATCTGTTACTGTCACAATAGCACATAAAAATATCTGCTCTGCACTGCTTCTACATTTTTCTTCCCTTTTTTCTCACATGTATTGCATTGGTATTACTGCATTATTAAAAGCATTCAAGCAAATGTCATTGTCATACACAGTCCTTAAAATTTACGATGCCATCTATAAAATTGCATTTTAGTATGAAGGCCTAAGGGAAAACGAATATGTCATCATAATGACACACCAACCAAATTTTTGAAGCGTTCTAAAATAGATGTTTTCCTTGTCAGGCAAGACAGTGATTTACTTAATCTTTACTCCACATTATAAGCCGCAGAAGATTATATTCAGCAGTAGCATTTAGTAGATGCCTCAAAATGCTTTTCATGCTTTGGTGGAAAACCACTAGTTTATGATTTTCCAGAGTTTCTTATTCATTTTGAATATTATCTTTGTATTCCTAAATCTAACATTATTATATAGACTAATGATTTCAGTTTCAGAAAAATGGAAATGTGTATTTGCACAGTCTAACTTTAAACAGCTCTCAGGTTAGGAGCCATGGCTTAGGAAACGCAGTTTGTAGGTAATGCATGGGGAGAGGTAAGCTCCCTCACAGACTGCTTCAGAGCATGTGGTGAAATCCTGCCTCTCTCCATGGACTAACAGGAATCTGAAGTTAGGTGGTGTGTTCACACACTTGTATTCATTTTGATTTGTTCTCAATTCATTTTGCCATACAGAATTAGCGTGTGGAATAATTGAATAGCAGGATGGCTTAAGATAGTTCTCTGCTAGTGTTGCGTTGAGAATTGAACCCCTATTTATCTAATTCTTCAGCTTTCCTCTGCACTTGTTCTTAGAGAATCTGAGTCATCTGATGGATGAACTAGAACAGTATCCCAATATGTATAGTATTAGCATATATAGTAAATTGCTTAGAGCATTCTGCTCTTTGCTTCTTCTGCTTTGCTGTTTGGGAATTTTTGTTTATTTCTTTGGGTTTTAGTATTATGTAATTTGAATAGGAGGAAGATCCTTGGGAACTAATAGCAAGCAGTTTCCAGGGGCATTTTGCTAAATAATTCTGCTGCTAGCAAAATATATTCCTGTGTGCAGAACAAGGCAGAAGATAAGCTGTCAGGTCCTCTTTAAAACTTCAAGTAAGTGCAAGTATGAAGCTGCAATTGCATAGTATGTGAATCTTATGTAGTATATTAATACCGGTTTAAGTACTGTGGATTAACGAATTTACTCTTTCTGAGTAGACTATATTACCAAACATTAACAGTATTTGTTGTGTCTTGAAATGAGGATTGTGGCCTTATGCAAAAAGTTTTACATATAACATACAAAGCCCTAAAAAAGACATTGGGGTATTCCTCTGTAATCTCAGTAAAAGAGTGCAAACACAGCTTTTGTTGGAAATAGTTACAAAGTATGTAGCCATTGGTTTTGGGGTTTTTTTAAACTATGGTTTTCTAATTCCTACTCCTTTCTCCCCTGTTGTGGCTTACTGCCACATCCAGATGATTGATGTTGCTGCCAGTCTCATCTGGGGAGCATACAGTCACATTTCAGGTAATATAAACCAGGAAGAACCAAGGCTCTCTTACAGCCATTGTTATTCTGCCACTTTAAGCCAGGTTCAAAGATCAAGGCTGTAAAAGTAAGCAGACTTTCAGGATGCTTCACTACAGCCTGTGTCTTGCCTTCTGACCAGCAAAGATAGACAGTTGTTAGTATGCAACAGTTGGTACTTTTTTGTTAATGTTGCTAATGATAAATAAGCTATGTTTAATGTCACTAAATATTCTATTTTAGTATTCAGGAAAAAGGACCATGATTTTGTTTGGACATTGGATTACTAGGGAATAATGAAGCTGAATTTTGATTGACTTTTTGCAAGCTCTAGGTGGAAAGACACAAATAGCAAGCAAGTATTTTGAGTTTAAGCTTTGTTTCTTTCAGTATAGATACTAAAGACATTTCCATATTGTGGTTTTAAATCTCTATTCTAAATTAAAATTTCAGAAAGCTCATTTTTCTGAAAACAAAGTAATATGGTGAGCCTCTATATGAAAGATATGCATACAGCAATATGCATACTTTCTCTGTCTTTAGAAATACCTTACAGAATAGGGTGTCCTGCTATTCTGTTGACTTTGGGGGAGCTAAGTGTTTTTCAGAGAGATTAGAAAAAAATACTGTGCTTGCTATAATACCTTTCAGGAGATTGCTTGAAAAACAACAAAACTTTCTCAGGAACTGTTATCTGAAAAATAAATCTGTGCAGACAACTTATTTCAGCAGCAGATGTCCATTGCTAAGCTCTACAAATTAAGGACAGTGCTGTGGGGAATCCCCAGATTGAGTCCTGCATTTGTGGCAATCAATAATTGTTATGCACCATAGATTGTGCCTTTTATCTATTTTTCAGGAATCAAGAATTCTGTTTCCTCTACTGAAAAATTTTTAATTTTTTAAAAGAAACTGAATCAATACTTTTCTCCTTTGAATGTCTGCTATAGGCTTGTAATCATAAATAACTGGAATTTGTTAACACTTTTTTGCAGTTTTGTAAATATTCTATGTAGTATTATAAACCCTAAGTGAAAAATTTCTTTGGATTTTTTTTCCTTGGGATTTTTTTTTTCTTTCTTTAACAAACAGCAAGTTAGAAAGTATAAATCAGATTTTGCATGGATTGGCTTGCACTACTCCCATAGCAGAGTGAACTAATGGAAATACAAAATACATTGCTTTCTGGCAGAACTCCATATTAATTTACAGCCTTATGTGTGCATGAAAATCCCTAAAGTATCTTAAATGTGACTTGGAAAGAGTTTCTTTAAATGTTTTCGTGCCCTTCATTGCCTCTTCCTCACCTTTTTTTGTTTGGTTGGTTTTTTCTCTTAACTGTCTTAAAATAAGGAAAGCCTCAAAAGTTTAGGAAATATCAAGTCAGATCTTGTTTTTCCTTTACTGGAAGATATCAGAAGTATGAACTCAGTTGTAATGGAAGCTGAATTGCTGTATCTGAGCCTCTTAAAAATGTGAGTGAAATCTCTCTGGAGGTCAGAGGTTTATTAGCTTTGATCTTAGGATGTGCAGTTTGAGTGCAACTGTGCTTGTTTTAGATTGTCACCATAGAAAAGATTCAGCGTGGCTCTAAACTAACTTCTCGGCCCGTTGGCAGTAAGATCCTATCCTGTATTACTTCAGTCTTCTCTATCTGAAAAGCTGTGTTTTCCTTTGTAAAATGCTATTGCAGTAAGTGGATAAAAGTGTGGAAAATGTAGATCTACACACACAAATGACTTAAGTTTGAAAATAGATTTTTCATTAAGCTTTGCAGAATATTTAAAAGGAGAAAAAGCCAACTTGCTTCTGAGATACATCATCAAGACATCAGATTTAAAGAGCCTCGATATAAATATTCTGAAAGTTCTGTGCTGCTGATGTCTCAGCTGAAGTAATGTGCCCAATCTGGGGTACCATATTTTCTGAAAAGGTTCCAGGGAACGCAGGAAAAAGGTTCGGCAAATGTGGCCTTACAGGAAAATTTGAAACAGCTTGGTTTATTTAGTTCAGGACAGAGAAGAATGAGTAGTCTAATAATAATATGAAGTACTTAGCAGTTAAAAAAATACAAGACAGTAATTGATTGTTTTCAGTGTCTGCTAGATTTAGATTAAGACTGAGATGCTTAATTTTCTCTGGACATGAAAGTAACTGCAGATGCAGGAATGAGCTTTAATATTTAGGTTGCAATTATTACTAAGTAGATAAGAGCAAGGGTTACATGACTCCTGCCGTATAGCCCATTACTCAGTTAAGGCTGTTACTAGAATAGCTACAGAATTTGATCTTGGAATCCATCTGTTGGAAGGAGAGTGGAGGTCTCTGAATGCCACACACAGCTTCCTTTTGCCCTTATTCATATTTTTACTTGGATGCTGTCCTCAAGTTGTCTGCCCAATGGAATAAACTGGCAAGATTTTCACCAAAGCTTTAGGGTAGATGCTAAGAAAAAGCTCTTCGATTATAAGCATAGTTCATTTCTGTATTAGCTATCTAGACAGGTCTTTAACCCTCTTCCTGGAGAGTTTTAGAAAACACATTAGACATCGGTCACAAATAGTCTAGAAATATTTTATCTAGTCTTGGAACCAGGTATCTAGGATTTCTGATCTCTTGTTGCCTTAAAATAATTTCTAAGAATTCTTTAAAAAATATTTCTGCTCATTCAAAAATATTATTTCTGATTCAAACTCTTATTACTCAGATGGTTCGGGCTCTGATTCTTCTGATGGCAAAACTGCACTGCTGAAAGTTAGGGTAGATGCCTGAATGAATTCAGCTGAATGTTGTCTCTGTGAGCGAGAACGTGTAAACATGCAACTGTATATTCTCATACACACTGAAGGGCAGCACTGTGATGGGAGCTGTGTCTGCATACTTGGGAAATGGAACACTTGTGTGTGGCTTAGGGGATAAGCAGCTTCAGAAATGTCTGTAGCAAGCATGTATGCCAGCAGGATAGCGGGTAGTATCTCTCCATGTGCATCAGCACATTGGTGCTTGTGTCCAAAATGGTGTCAGCATTTTTTCTTCAGCATTTTTTCTTCAGCATTTTCTCAGCTATCTTCTTTCTTCCCTACTAAATCATTTTAAAAATGATATGTGGTAGTTAACAAGGTACTTCCTGTTGTCTAAGTTAGATAGCAGATCTAATGTTTACTTGTCTTCTGGGGCAGATTGGAAGGCAGAAAAAATGTATTTGGAAATATTTTTAACACATGTTTAAATTACAAGTAGCACTGTATGGACAGAATGGTTCTAATACTGATTGTGAATGGGATTTCTGGACCCATACCGAGTATTCCAAGATCATAGTCAGCCATTTTGAGCTATTTTGTATTTTTCTTTGCAGAAAGGTCACTGATGTTGGCTACTGACTGTAGCTGTACCATAACTCTTATGTTGTACTAACATTACATGAAGAGCTAGTAATGGAGAATGGAATACTTTAAAGTGGCTACATCAAGATTTCATTATCTCAAATACCCAGCCTTAAACAATGGCTTCAGAATATACATGCACAAAATGTAAATAAACTTACATTCTTCTACATAATATCTTAATATGTATTCCAAAGAATATATACACTTATGTTAAAAAAAGAAAGGTGAAAAAAAAAAAGCAAAGCAGTAATTACTCTTAAATCAATCCTATTTAAATTTCAGGCTTTTTAACTGAAGCAATGACTTTATTTTCAAGAAACCAAAGACAGAAGTAACTCAAGCCAAAGAACTATCAAATGGCTCTTTTTCCTCAGGAGTCCCATGCTGTTTGACCGGGGCCAAATGTTCTCTGTGGTATTTAGCAGTAATTGCAGCATAGGCACAACCATAAACAGCAGCTGCCAACATCATTAGACACACAATTCCACAGACAACTCCAGTTATTACTACAGTGGCAATTGCATGACGCAAACTAACAGGCCTTGGCTTTGGTTTAGGTTCACAGTTTGAACGGCTACTTTCCCCATGTTCGTTGTGATGAGCGTGCTTCAGAGAACTTCTGTGCTCAAAGCTATGGTGGTGAATGCTAGCCAGATGAAAGTGAGCTGTCGTTAGAGGGCAAGCCCCAAACAGCTCATAGGGCACTTTAAGGAGGTCCTTGCCCTTCCGAATCCCTGGTGTTGAGCAGATAATGCCATCACTTATTCCTCCTGGAAAAAACAAAACAAAACCAAAAAAACCACAACAGATTTGTGGTCTTAAGATTTGTTGGTTTCTGAATTATCTTAATGTAAAACTAACAAAACCTGAAGTAAATTTATTGTCAGCTTTGGCTTCATATGTTTAAAGATTTATAACTATATCTTTAAGATTTATTTCCAGTTTGATTAATGGTGAGATTATTACATTTCAACACTCAGAGACTATTTGCAAGAAGCAGTTCATCAGGGATTGTTATCTATGAGTTTATGGATGCAAAAGTAAACACCCAGTGGTATAAAAGCAAGAGCTATGTTGTTGATGAAAACATAGAGGTATTGTTAATAGCAAATTCATTCCATTCAATTTCATACCATAAATTCATTTTCTGAAGAGAAAATGAAACAATATACTTAGTAAAGTTTTCCCACTCGATTGAAATATTCTATGAAATAGTCATTGCTCTGACATCAAATGCTAACTGTAGTGAAGCAAAGAGAAAGTTCAGTAAGTTGCGTGTATACATGAGCAATTTTTTCAAGCAATGTATACGTGAGTAATTTTTTAAAGTAGAACTCACGGTAAGAAAATATACAGAGATCTAAAGGAGGTAAGATTAATCAGTCTATTACCCTGCTGAAATGGTAAATGTCACGATTGCTTAGAACCAGCTTCTGCTCTCTCCCAAAGGATGTTTTTATTATAACGGGAAGTGAAGTAGGAAGCTTCAGTCCTGGTAAATCACACAGTTGTTTGTAGAGGAACACACACTGAGTGTAGCCTTCAGGTTTCTAATTAGTTCATATACCATGGCTTTAGGGGTGTAGTATGTCAAGGAGTCAACAAGGCCAAAACCAATGTTTACATATTTTTAAAAAACCAAATCAAATCAGCTGATTTTTTCCCCCCTCTTCTCTAAGTAATCCACCCTTTGGCTAAAGCCAGGCATAGAAATTTTCATCCTGGAAAGATTTTGAGAAAGTAGTGAGTACAGATGGACCCAAACTGACCTCTGGAGACTACTCCACATATATTGATGATACTCCAAGACAGATATTAGCATAACAGCTTGTCACTTGGTCTTTAACAACCAAAACCTAAGCATGGTACCAGACACCTGCAATGTGTTAGTTTGCATGAGGATATAGATAAAACTCCGGATCCGGCAAAAGCGATCCTTATACAGTTTTAAGTAACTAAAAACGTGTGCTTGGGATATAAGACTGGAGTCCCACTTCAGCTGAAGCATTCTCTCTAACTGCTTACGTGATGTCAATTATCTGAGCTGGATTCAGCTAAAAATACTGAAATCTTTTAGACTTATATTGGACGCAATAGTCAATACTTTTAAATTCAGACAGTGTTCCATCTCTCGCAAGTTTCTGTTGGACTTGCAAGAAATATCTGCAGAGTCACGGTACTGTTTTATCATAAGTATATAAGTAATGGGGAAGATTAATGTGCAATGTAACTAATTTTTCTTCATATAACTTTAGGGAAATATAGATGTAGATGAGAACATAGTATTTGAGCTTCCTTTAATTTTTTTTTTTGCAAAAATGTATTTGTAAGTTCCATATCACGTCATTTAGGTAATCTGTTCAGTGTTTAGAAAGATGGAAGGGCATTGCTGGATTTCTAAACAATGTTGCATTCTGAAATAAATTACAATACTTATACTGCTGGCAAAGTAATTAAGATAATCTGATATGTTTATCTTGGATCATTACATTTGTCTGCACAAAAAAGTCAGAACGCCTGCTGAAATTTGTGGTAGGGAATGGGTTCCAGCACAATACAACTAAAGCCCTAGGATAATGTAATATTTTACCTATCCAAAATATTAAGACATTAACTCTGAGAGGAGTTGAGCCTCTTGTCTTTTAGAAAAGGTTGCTTCTGGCAGTGTCTTTACCTCACAGAGGGGCTATTCTTGTTTTAGTTGTGTCCCTGCATAGCTGGTACAGTCAGCATATGGAGTTTGTATGCCTGAAAATGTCAGTCCATTCAGTCACAGGCAACACAGAGCATCTTCACATATGCTGTGTTGCAACATGCTTCATGTCACTTCCAGGTAGACATAAGTAATTGGTATTTTGATCATATGCCAGCATCAAAACCTGATTTGTAGAAAAGCAAATTTCCCTGCTGTTCTGAATTCTGAGTCTGAACTTACCTCCTGGGAGAAATAAATTAATTTCTTTTAATATTTAATTCCTTTAGTATTAAATAATATTTTTTTTTCAGCAGAACTTATGAATATATTTAAAAGCAAGTGTGACCAAAATATATGGCTACTTTTATTTATAAAATTCACTGTTCCCCATGTGATGGCACTACACATTTCTGTCAGGAAATTGTTAACGAATTTAGTACCTGTTCTGGCTAACAACAAATTAGGAAGGAATACTAGGCAAGAGTAATGACATTTCCTGAGTGTATCTGTACATACTCCATGACTGTGTGTGTATACTTCCTCTTTGTGCTACTATGAAGTGCCTCTGTGGTTCTCATTTGCCACCCATATTGATGAGAGCACCTATATTCTGACCTACGCATGCTTATTTGATGGGATGTTCTAAAGTATGGGCTAAATTGTTAAACCATAGTAGTGAAGATCAATTAGATGCTGGATAAGTGTTCTCATGTGCCTTGTATATAGTAAGAATTCCTTACCTCTATATATAAAGCTCTCCAGCCACAGTTTCAGGCCAAAGACATTACAATTACATTGCCAGGGATTATCTTTGAAAAGAACCACTTTCAGGTTTGGAAGTGACTCCAGCAGAACTCTTTCCATTTTCTGAAGTTTGTTATGCTTCACAGACAGCAATGTTATATTCCCTGTGCTGTTTCCAAAAGTCTCAGGCAAACGTATGATGCTGTTGGATGACAAATCCAGTTCTTTCAGGTGTGGGAGGAAACTGAAAGTTTTGTTTTCTATATAATGAATCAAATTTCTGGTTAGGTTTAGAATCTGTAAATACCGTAATTTTTGGAAAGCTCCTGGTGCCAAACTTGAGAGAGAATTATTAGACAAGTCTAAGATTTTGAGCAGCGGTGTTCCAGTGAATGAGTTTTGGTTGATCCTCCAAATACGGTTATTCTGCAACTGTAGTATCTGAATTTCGGGAGGTAGATGGGCAGGAATTTCAGTAAATCCTCTATTCTTGCAGTCTGCAGTCTTTGAAGCTGTATGGCAAAGGCATTTGTCGGGGCACCCATGAGCTGCGTATATTAAAAAAATGACACACAAACCCAAAAGCCAGTTACCTGTATCACAAGGGGAAGAAGATTTTGAATTAGTTTAAAATATCTTTTGTCAGTGTAGAGGTCATTAACATGGGCAAAGGATATACAGTCCCTTAATAAACATTAATGTAGATAGCATAATGAGAGTTCATTTCTTTTATGACACATTAATAAACTACAAATAGCATTGAAGTACTTTTTTAGTGCGGAATGAAGTTAGTGCTTCTGTGGTCTTAAAATGACGTACATCTGGCTTTATCTTAAGTAGAAATGGTTTTCAGGAGGATTTGCCATCAGCAGAGCAGTGATGTTTGAAGGGAATGCAGCAGCTTCTAAAATTATTAAATTGAAATGTTTCTCTTTCTGTGGTAGTAAAAACTTTGTCAGAAGAATTGCAAGTTGAACTTTTATTTTTCTGTTTTTACTAATTTTACTACTTAAGAAAAAATATGTTCATGTGTTGACAAAAAAATAACAAGCTTCAAAAGCATTGCTATAAAACCACTTAACTGTATGTTTTCAGCAACCCAGATTTTGGAAGCTTGTTCTTGAAAGTATCTGTGTTTATACTTATTGCTTTAATTCCCTTATCTGAATGCCAGCTGTACTTCCCATAGGTACAAGTTTCTACACCATCAGAAAACATTTGTCAAGAAGCTGTTAAAAAGATAAATGAGTTGACAGGAGTACTTAGTAATATTTGATATGTACATCTGTCTTCTGCTCTGTGATATTCGGGTCAGTTTTAAGTGAAAAACTAATAACTTTTAGCTATTGTATCTAGCTAATGATCTTACTTTGAAATCAAGGTGTCACAGCATGAAATTTAAAAATAAATAAATTAAATGATGTTGAATAACTAGATTTTTGTTGACTAAAGGAAGTCAGAATGAGAAAACATAGAATCATAAGGGTTGGAAGGGACCTCGAGAGATCATTGGGTCCAACCCCCAAAATACACAAAATACTTTTGTAGCATTGCTTTTGATACACCTCAAATAGTTTTTATTACTTAGTAGTTCAAAATGGAAAAAATTTACTTAGTTACTAATTGAAACCTTTAGAAATTAAAGAACATACTGCTCACTGACTTACAGAGATCAAATGTGAATTATTAACAGGGAATACTATATTAAAGGAACAACGCTGAATGATCATAACATTGAATGACAAATGTAAGCTTTATTAGGAGTCTAAAGTTTAAATGACAAACTACCCTTTAATTTTCAACTACCCATTAATTTAATTAAATTTATAATTAAAATTATACATAATCTTCTGTAATACTTAATTCTACATTTTAGAATTCACTTGCAAGAATTACAAGGTATGCAATACTTCTAGTTCATTATATTGTTCTGCAACAGTTGTCTTTGGAAACAGACACATCTTCCAATGTGGAGTTAAAATAAACACTGCTTGGTAAGGAAATGTGTAGAGAATGGAAAAAAGATCATTATTATCTGAATGGTTCAATATCTCACCTTTCATTCTGCTTTGATAGTTCTTCATCTTGGAAAAGGTTCAGTCCAGTTTGCTGATGTAGAACAGCAACAGAGGCTTTGTTGTGATTCCCACTTCAAATCTGTAATGTGCTCATCCAGTTTCCTTTCTGTGGGGTTTTTCTGTTTTAGATGGTATTTGTGGCTTGTGTAGGATGGCAATATTTCTAGGGAATTATTCCATCAGTCTTCAACTTTTTCTTTATCACAGTCTCCCCTCTGCTGCCTCCCCCACCCCTCTGTCCATTTATGACTCTCAGAGACCTATTCTGCCTCTTAATCAGTCAGCAGGCCACGCAGAGTGTCCGTCAACTCTAACTGGACAGCTGTAGCATACAAGCAACGACCTGATAGCCTTGCCTTTTTGATTTATTTAATCTGCCTCAAATGCAAGGCACAAAAATAAAGCTGCCTCTTTAAATCCAGTATAGCTTCTGAATTCTGTTGGGTTATTAGCTATGCTGTGTCAATTTTTGCAAGATCAGATGACTCTGAACATGGATTCAGATTATCCTGGCTGTGACTGGAAGCAGTGGAGTGTATAATATCTCTATGAATAGGCCTGTGGGTTGATGACATGATTTTGACAGTGCACTTGTTTGGTCTTCTAAGCTTATTCATCTGACATCCATTAATTGGGCTGATGGGATTTTCTTGCATGGGAACACAGGACTGGTGGCTCCTTCCATAAAAATGGCATACATACTTGTCTGGTCACCAAGAATACTGAAGAAATTGCTTTATTTTCAAAGATATTGGAAAGAGTGGATGATATAAAAATTGTACTTTATGTGTTCATATGATGCCTTGACTTGTCTCTGTCGCTTCTTCAGTGTAACTCATTCATGCTGTTCTGTCTATGACAGTGAAAGAATTAATAATGATTTGTGACTATGAAGGAACTCAAAGGTGTTTAAAGGAATGAGAGATCTGGTATATAGTAGAGTCTTTCAAAACCATATGATCACTGCATCTGTTAGCTGTCTTACAGAGAGGGAAACTGTACAAACAAAAACTTTCAGACCTATCACATAACTTTCTTGGGTTTAGCTTCTGCTTTTAGGTGCTTTTGAAAAGATCAGATGAAGCTCACTTTCTAGGGCAAAATTCATATGCTGTGGGCAATGCAATGGAAGGAATCGTAGAAAAATGAGATCATCAGATCCAAGGTGCTGTTGAAATCAGAGTCTTACAAGAGGTTATACAGCATCCTGTCAAGCCGAGTGTTCACCTCTTGTCCTGTCATTGTGCTTCCTTGTGAAGAAAATAACTCCACAGCTACCTTTTAGTTACTGAAAGTCTGTGTTGAGATCTCTGTCATCCTCACCCACAGGAGAGACCTGTAACTTCTTATTGCATGCTTCGCTGAATTGTTTCTGACACCAGTCAAGATACCCAAAGAAACAGTGAATACTGCTGAGCAGTGAAGGAGAATGTAGAACAACTGATGTTCTGCGAAGTAAACATGACTCTTCATATTGAGGATAATAGGTTTAGTGCTCCAAATGGCAGACCACGCTGTCCTTGACACTGTTGATGAATGACACATCATCCTTATACAAGGATGAAAGACTGATTTTGTGTAGAGGAATACAGTAGATGGACATTACCTGGAGGTATTAGTTCTTATGTTATTGTTCCTTTGTATGATGAGACTTTTTCATACTTTGAAATTTTCTTTGTATTGAAAAATTTTATTTTGGCTCATGAGTTGAAAGGGTTTCTTTTTTAGGTTGTTTTTCATTCTTAAGTAACGTTTGCTGGCCAGGTGGGTTTATAAATTCCCACAGCAGTTTGTGTCATGTAACAGAGGGCTTAAAGAATGTCTTTTAACTGCCTCTCTAATTTTAGGTAAGTCTTGGCTACTATAATTGTATTATTTTTAGTATGCGCCATATTAAAGAGATGTTCGTGGGACAAGGTCGCTGAAAGTTAAGCACTGTAGGAGGTTCAGTTCCAACAATAATGCAGAGGTTGTTTTACTTACTCTGAATTGTGGTATAAGAAGTTACTGCTTTTTTTAAAACTTCATGAAGAGTTCAGATTTGGAAACATATGATTAAATCTGTCGATTTGCTTTTTTGTGTAGATTTTTTCCTTATATTGAGAACTCTGAATGCACATGTTTTGTAAACAGAAGTTTTCCCAACCTATAATCCATGTCCTTTACCATTTATTAGTAATAATACTTTGGTTATGATGGAGAAGTTTGATGTGGTGAAAATTATAGTTGTGACACAGGTAGAGATTTGCCAGAAACTGAATAACCATGAAATCTAGTCTACTTCTGGCCTTTTGAACAACCATCAGGATTCTTTTCAGTTGTCTGATGTGGTGTAGCAACTGTGTTATTGTGACTGCTTAAATTAACTTGTCCCTTGTTGTAACTAGATATGTTTCCCATTGCAAAGAGCAAGACAGCCCTATGAACTAAGATCCTGTCCCTGTTGGCCGTTGGGGGTGGTTGAGCGCTTGCTTTGCCAGCAAACACTTTGTTCAAGAATTACTGCCATCTCCTTTAAAGGACCAGTATGTGTAAGAATCATGTCTTTTACAGAAGAACCTTGTGTTAATTGACCTCTAGCAGAAAGGAAACAATTTAAATATTTTTTGACATTTAAATGCTACAGCATTCGGATTCCGCTGCATTCTGTATCAAGTCCAGGCAGACATGATTACATTGAAAAATTGTTCCTAAGACCACAGCAGCAATTTCTATACATTCTTTTTGTTAGATTTATTTTCATTAGGCTTTTGAGTGGGAAGGTATTAAAACTGTGACTCTTATAGGGAAATGGCATGTGCTTTATCCTTACTGAAATGTGTCTTCAGACTGGTAAAACAGCTGGAGAGCCTAGATGCGAGTCCATGCAATGCAGACACTTCTTCATTTTGGTTCAGGACAAAAAATAATTCATTTTTATTAGCAAAACAGCCCATACAGCTGTTAAAAGTCTCTCCCTTTAACTGGCACTTAAAAAATACAGTAGTACATCACAGAGAAAGATCTTCTCATTTCCCAGCTATGAGTCAGAACGCTGTGCAAACCAAGATGACAGGACATAAGAAAGCCTTGAATCGCTCATGCTTTTTGTTCTACAAAGGCAGTCCTCAAAGTCTAAGAGCTCAGGACTCTCTTGACTTTTGCCTGGCATGGTACTATGTTGTTTTGTTTGGTTTTTTTAAAGTTGACAAAATTTAAAGGAAGGCCCTGGATCCTACTTCTCCCTACCATTCACAAGAGAAGTGTAAGCCAGTGGATCAAATCAAATTTGTCTTGAGAAAGATTTATACCTTAAAAAGCTGACAATATTTTCCAGGAGAGATGGGTATATGTATGTCTTCAGATATCTTACTGCTTTGGTAGGATAAGGGAAGAATATTACCAGCTGGTTTTTAACAGCATCACATCTTCATTATCACTCAGCATAAGGACACACTATGATGTCTAAAAGGTTGTTTGTATCTGTCTGTCACAGTTGTTATGAATAGTTTGGTGGTATCCCTGTAGGGTGAGAAATGATATTTTGTGAGCCTAGAAATGAGGAAACGGGCAGGAACTTGTGATGTTGTATTTTGGGTCACTGACTTTGAGGGGAAGAGCCCAGTTTTCTTCTTTTCAGTGGTTTGTTTTGTGTTACTTAGGTACATCTGGTACTTGTTTATACAAAGCATAATTGATCTATGAAACACATTGTTGGAAGTTATCCTTCGGCCAAAAGATTAGTAGGATTCATGTATAATCTGGAGCCATAGTTACCTCATGGGGCAAAAAATCATTTAGATGGGATATAAACTTTCACTTTTAAGGGCTTTAATCAACCACTAATGACACAAGTTACAGAGTAAAAGCTCTCCCTGTGGGCAGAGGTTTTTTCCATAATTACTATTTATGGGAATTTTTACACCTTCCTCTGACACCTCTGGAAGAGGCCAGTGTACGAGATATAATAGTGGACTAGATGAACTGGAACACTCTGCATGCCAGGCAGATGTTTGCAGCGGGGGACGGGATAGCCGGGCAGACCTAGAGCCTGCTAGTTGCAGCGAGCTGCAAAGTGCTGAGGGGTGTAATGCTGTGCCAGGCAATATCATAGTGCTGCTCGTCAGCGCTCCTTCTTGGTCTCATTCAGAATGGTGTCCATCCTTACACCACTCTTCTGGTTTGGAATGGAAAGTCCTTTTAAGATCAGACCCAGGTCTTTGCTGGAAATCTGCAGACAACTGTTTGGGTTAGTCTTCTGTCTGCATTTTTTTCCACCATTTTTTTTCCTTACTAAAGTGATGTAAGACTCCTAATCCATTAGATAGATCAGTCAGCCATTTTTTTGTGATATTATAACTCTATATAATGTAGTAATGAGGTAGTTTGTCTTGTACACCTTTTCCTATAATTAAATGAGTAGAAGTATATGAAGGCGAGAAGGGGTTACTTGGAAAATGCTCCAGCACCAGCCTTATGGTATGCTTTGGTAGGTAGAAAATTTATTAAAAGGGAAGCAAGGCCTTCAGAATGAGGAGAAGCACAGGGGATAGAGATGCTGGGCTGCTTTATCTTAATTGCAAGTTAGATGAATTTGCAGCAAGGGGCAGATTATGTGTCAGCAGAATATTTGTTCCATCACAAATAGATGGGGTGGGGGAGGAAAGGGAGGAGGGATGCAGATTCAATTTTCAATGATTTTCTTAACCATGACAATGACCTGTTATACAAGCTGAGCATCCATAGATAAAAATGTATTTTCAGTATGATGACAGTTAATTAATGAATTAATTTTGCTATTATTGTAAATAGAAAAATATATTGCTTGACCTAAAAAGCTAACAGAAACAAAAGGAATAACAACATGAGCTAGAAAAATACATGTGAAAATAAGGACAGAGGTATGTTTGGTTTTATCTTGACTTTTTAGATGCTTTTTGCCTACTCTTAAACATGTTAAAATTGAGAAGAGTTACTGTCATTCTAGGTAGCTTATTCATTCCACACCAAAGACAAAGGTCTTTTCTAAGCTTTTACTTAGTGTTTCTGTTTGTTTATTTTTATATTTAATAAGAATCTTTATTCATGGTCATAGCTCAGCCTGGACTCAAGAACAAACTAGAAGTTTCCTGTCTGTTCTGATTTACTAGGCCAGTTCTTGTAAGAATTGGAAGGATTTTTCTTGAAAAACGTCCTGTAGAAGGGTTTGGAAATGTGCTCAGTGAATGAAGAAAGATTGTAAAGTGCAGCAAATATTTCTTCAACTGCTGGTCACCAGTTGTGCTACAAAGTAGAACTTGTACTTCCTTAAGTCCTTTTGTGCTTTTAAGGCATATCATGGTAGTTAATGTTAAATGTTGGGAACTTGATTTATTTTCTATATTTTATACATAAATTTACAGGTTCAAAAGGACTTTCTCTCTCTTTGCCTTAATAGTCACTCTAACATGAGAACTTGCAGAAGCAGGGCTGACATTTGCTCCAGTAAAAAGTCAAATAATTAAACTTCTGTAATTCTTGCAACACTTTGGAAATAGACATGGGATTCTTTTAACTTAAGCAAATAGCTTGACATTAAAATTATGCAGCTGATAAACATTAAATATGTAATTTTCGTGGATTTAAATGTCAGCGTATACTTAAGTATTCTGTTGGATCAGGACTGCTGTGCTCAATAGCTTTGGATTCAAGCTTTGATTCAGTATTTCCCTTTGATGGAGTTTCTCAACAAGAGAAAAACTTGAAGCCTGTAACTCCCGAAAGAATCTTAATTGTCTTGCAGCAACTAAAGTATGACGTACCATCTGCCTTATAGTACATGCATGATTCCAGACTATAATCCTTTTCAGTGCTGGTATGTAGCAGATGTAACTAGCAGACCTCTGAGTATGACATATGCATAGGACTTGTAACATCAGTGTTATAGGACCATTTCACAAGTGGAGTAAGGATATTGTAAACTTTTTCCATATGACTGTAATGAAAAAGATCAAGCCAGATACTTGCACTTGCTGCTAATGTCCTTCATTTCAACAGCAGATAAGTTTTACAAAGCAGTACATAGTTTGCTGCTTTTCTTGCTGCTCTGTTCTCTCTGAATTTGTGTCATCCCTACTGCTTTAGCTGCAGCAGGCACTAAAAGTCCTCTGTATACAACATCCTAGAGGTCACATGACATGCTGTTATCCCTCTTTTTCCCCTTCCCTTTTCTGGTTTTTACCTGTAAGCAAACTTTAAACAACAAGCATGAGTTTAAAATACCATTTTCTCTACAGAATGTTGTAAATGGAGTGTCAGGATAAGTCATGTATATAGATAGACTTCTCATCCCTCACATTTAGATAGTTGTGCTGTTTTCAGACATGATAAATCCATGGGAAGCTTAGCTGGTATAAAGGATAATGGTGTTTCTGTTTGGAATTTGTAATATAGGCCACCAAGAGGTCTTTTTTCTTTAAAAAAAAAAAGAAAATTAAAAAGAAAAAACTCTTTTAGAGGGCATTTCATTAATGAGAATTACAATACTGGAAAATCTGGTATAGATTAGCAAAGAACACTAACAGTGTATCCAAATGGAACTGGTTGGATAATTAAATTCTTTTAATAGGTACTGAAATTTAAACCTCTTGATCCCTCTGACGTAAGCATAACTCTTAATGGTCATGGAACTTTATTCTATAAGAGTAATGTGGGAGAGAATATTGCGATGATGATTAAGGATTTCAGATACCCTGGGATGAAATTTTTGCAGCAGTAAAACAACAGGCATTTAAATAAGAAAAAACAGTAACCAACCAACCAAACATAAACCCTCAAAAACAAACTCCAAACCTGTTGCTATGAAATAACAAAAAGACGCTTTAATACCAGAGGTAATGAAGCAACTTGACTGGGATAATCTAATGGCAAGTGAAGGACACTAAAGATTGAAATAATTAAGGAGCATCATGTTTTCACTATTCTTATGCTTTTTTACCTGTTTATTATTATCCAGTATGTTTTGACTGTATGTCTGGTTGCCTATTTTCACACTGAGAATCACAGAAGGCCCTCATTCTATGTTTTCTTTTCTCATTAATAGAATTTTTCTTTTTCAGTATCGATTACAATTTATAAAGTATCTGCAGTGTATAATATTTGCCTTTTCTTGACTTAGTAACAAGGAAAGTTGTTAATTGAGGTTAAATGTAACTGTAAGGAGGATCGTACAGAATGGCTGTTATACTGTCTAAGTAAGAAGGAAAATATTTTAGTAAGATTGGCATAAATGATGAAGTCCTGACAGTCATAATACTGAGCTATGCCTAGTTTTTGTTTGTACTAACCAAAGTTATCTGCAAGCTTTTAACTGTGGTTTCTGTTTTACTGCCCCTTAAGATGCTGAAGGATGAACTTTCTGGGTTGAGTACATTTATTGGTTGAGAGAATAAAAAACTCATAACAACTTTGAATGCCTGTGGGCAAGTATAAAGAAAAAAAAATAGTGTATAAAAGTAAATTATTAGCCCTAAAGTTCAGGCAACATTTAAATGCTGATCTCATCCCTTTGTCTTCACTGTTTATATCTGGCTTCTGCTTCATCACCACTGAATGATGCTAAAGAATACAAGTCATACATATTATCATTTAATACAATCCCTTTTTATACAAAGGCACTTTTATTTTAATACTATTTAACTGAGGGTTGAATGTACTTGAGCTTCCTCTGTCCATATAGCTATAGCTGTCTTGGTCAGCAAGGGGGTATTTTGATCATCTTTATTTGCTTTCATTCCCTTTCATGCAGTATGCAATTTGGGATCATAACAGCAGGGCTGCCCTTTGTTACTCAGGTTTTGGCTGAGATTTTCTACCCTTTTCCCTTTTCAAGATGCCAGTACATTTCTCAGTGCCCATTTTCTCTTCATCTCTGTGTTTCAGAAGAGTTAGAATAGATGAGTGCAAAGAAGAGTACTAGTGGCTTCTGTTTCCTGAAGTACCTGAGAGAAGTAGGCTAACTGCTTTTCGAAGCTGATGTTATGCATCATGTTCCTAGTTTATGGAACTAACAATTTCTGTACTTCTATTTTTTGGTGTCTGTGAGATCTTAACTAGGTTTTTGTTAGTTACTGCTACAAACTTGCTTCCTATAAACACCTTAGAGCACTCTCTGTAATTTGTAGTTCCTGATGACTTAGAGATGTCATGTTCCAATCATGAACACGAACATTTGCATTTCGTGCAACCGAAAGGAGTTGTAATACAGGATTTTCTGTCAAAACCAAACATATGCCATCGGCTGGTCATACTTTTGCATATTGTGGCTTCCTTGACTTTGTAGTTAAGGGATAGCTATTTTAGAACAGTTCTGTGGGTGGACTTTCTTAAATTGAAGATGTGAAAACAGTTTCGAGGATGAACTAGGCACCAATTTATCTTAAGGAGTCACATAATGCTTGATTCTCGCTAAAACTTTGTTTGAATGGAACCTGGCTGAAATCAGTGGTGCAGAACAGTGTTTCAGTTGCATCATTGTACAGTGCAGATTTACAGTACAAAAGAAAAAACCTGGTTTATCTCCAATCCTCTTCATTGTAGTGCCAAAGTACTTTTACTAAGGCATGTCTTGCAGCTTTAAATATTCCTAATTAAGACTTCGGACCTGGTTCTTCTCCTAAAATCTTAGGGAAATCTTTCATTGAACTCAACAGAGATAAAATGCAGTATTCATTTCATTAGCATGCTATTTGAGTGCGAGTACGGTATGACCTTTCTGTTTCTCTAAATAAAAATGTTAGGAAATAGTGAACAAAATTGTCCATTTAAAGATTCAAAACTTTTTAGACCTTTTTGGACAGATGATGGCACCTGTCAGACCTAGGATTCTAGAGTTCTTGTGAGGCTAAACAAAAAAATCAGTTCTGAAAGAGAGCAGCTGTTTTATTTTTTTAATGCTACTCATATAGTAACTTTAAGATTGATAATTAGGTTAAATCAGTATGATTGGTGGACAAAAATAAGTCTTTTAATCAATATACTGCTTCCTCACTTGAAGGCAAGAGGCAACAAGAGAAAACATTTATGAATGGACTTCCTTTATTTCTGCCAGTATTGCGAGCAAAGGTGTAAAATCTGTAAATTGGAATAAGCTTCTGAAAAAAAGGTATTTGTTGTGTTGTCTCTCTTTTCAGACCTTTTAGAATTCAGACTTTCAAACTTCTCTCTGGAACCACAAATAACAAACCACTCTCTTGTTTACAATCAATCACCTTCTGTTAGTGTTAGTACACACCCACCACATGATTGTAGAAAGCACACTCTTGGGGAGATTAAAAAACAATGCTACAGGCTGCTTGTAATTGTGGACTAAAAACTGATGAGGATATGCTTTTTCTTAGTTCCTAACTTTTTATAAAGCAGTAGGTCCAGTGTTTTTGGAAGAGCAACCTTCACTTCTGGGTAGAAGGTTTCCCATTCTGTTTTACAGTTTTAAAGATCAAGTCCTGCCATATTTTTCTCACCCAAGATTGCTTCATGCAAACTGACATGCCTGTTTCCGGATCACTCCATAATCTCTAACATATGATTGTAAGAGTAACTGTTACTGCTTTCATTCATAAATTCTAAATGACTTTTCATAGAATTTGAAGTATTCTTCCTGCCATTTCATCAATGGGGAAATGGAGCACAGAGAAGTGAGGTGATTTTGGTCACGGTTGCACAACAGGTAAAGAGCAGAGAAGACCCTGTCTTCTAATTCAGTGGTTGAGCCACTGGAACACCCTGTCTTCATAGACAGATGTTCTATGGTGGAAGTGCCACAGAAATCCTGATGCCATGGGATACTGTCCTTATAGATGTTGTTCTAAAACCAGACCAATGTTGTCATTTAATAAAAAAGATTATTTTATAGATATAAAACCAGTTAACACATTTTAAACAATGGCAATGCCGATGTTTTCTGATTGTCAGAGATTAAGATGGGCTGAATGATGGAGGGTTTCCCATGGTAAATGTACTGCTGTAAATGTTTCTTCTGGTAATGTAATTAGGAAGCATTGGCTCCAGTTAATGTAACTTAAACAAAACATGTTGTCCTCGGCAAACTTGTTAAACAGGCACAGCCTTGTCTAAAAAGAAAACAGGGGCATATAGTGTTTCCATGGAAACTCAGTTAAAATGTTGATTTGTGGATATGATCATAATCAGTACCACAATCTAATCTGATTGAATTAAATGAAATATGAAGTCAGTACAGCATAAAAGTATCTCTACACATGCAGAAGTCATAGTTTTACATCCTTATAGGTGCTAAGTGCATCTAAAAGCAGGAAGTAAAGCAGGGAAATTTGTGTGGGACTATTCTCCTCTTCTTTCTATTGTCAGTTGTACCATTTTTCATACAAAAAATCAGTATCAGAATTTAAAATAAATCTGTTTAAATATACTTTATTGAAAGTGGCTAGTTTACAGCATCTCTAATATTGTGTATGTTTGGTTTCCTTTTTTTTTAATGAAAGGCTTTTCCCTTAGGGAGGTCATATCAGCTCTATACTCTGAAAGGAAGGAGATAATCCTTGCTCACTGTGTAGATGGGCTGAGAAGATTAATTAATGCTGAATAAGATTCTGCCATCCTTGTTTGTAACATATCAGTAATATGCAGGGTTAATGGAAATGTCCCTATTAAAAAATTAAATCTATTTTATTAGATGTGTTATAACGATATTTCCAAGTTAATATTTGTTGGTTTAGGAATGGCTAAGTTTTGTTCAAAGTTGTTTTGATGCCTAGGAATACGTTAGAGACTTCAGAATAGCAGCCTAGTGTTTACTGATTGCAGAAGTAAGTGCTTCTGGAAATCCCATCAGTATCAGCCTACCTTTGGTATATTCCTTAACAGCTATAAAAATCTAGCCTTTGGAAGGTTAACTTTCTCTTCTAAGTCAATAACAGGTTTGCCTTTAGATGACAACATAATTTCCGAAATTTCTTGCCAAGAGTCCTTTTTTCAGTGGAGATTTGAGGACTTTTTGCATTCTCCAGAGCACTATTCTGGAAGGTGCTAAGTATTCTTATCATAAGCTGGGCATCCCTTAACTCTCAGAGACCTCAATGAGCACTAGCAGTGCTCAACACCTTTCAGGCAGAAACCCCAGCTGAATTTGCACCTATCTTGCAACTTCATAGTAAGAGGAGCTATTTAGTATGATAAATCCTTAGTTTAATGGAATATCAGAGAGCTCTACCTTTCAGCAAACCTTCCTGATTTATTTCAAAGCTATTACATTAGAGAGGATTACAGCTGGTATCTGTGATATTGATTTCCCTCAAAAATTACTAATTTATACTTCTAAATTATGCTTTACTGCTGTATTGACAGCTAAATCCTACTAATCATTAGGATATAAATCGTAATATACTACTTGTTGAAGCATCTGGATAATGGTTTATGTGATGTTAGTACATTTGTACTTCTATTGTGGGAGTTATGTCAGCACTTACACTATTTCCAGAAGTTAACAACTCACCCAGAGAAGTTAACTTATGATCATAACTTGGCACACAGATCCCAAGCAGTGATGACATTTTATTAAGAAATTTTTAAAATCTGTCAGTGCCTTTTAATTTTATCAGTCTCAACATATTAAAAAAACCCAACCCTTGCTTTGTTGTTTTCTTGCAGTGTCTATTCAAAACATTTATTAATGATTTATTTAGCTCTAAATTAGTCAATAGTATGTATTTTGTGGCATTAAAAAGGTCATTTCAACTTTATCTAATGAAATAAATAAGCTCTTGGCTAATTTCCAGCAGCATGAAGACCTCTCCGGTTCATGAACATTCAGAAGGTCAGACATAAACAAACATTTCTGCTGAAGAGGATGCAGGCTTATATAGCAATTCTGAAGATGCTAATCTGTTATTTTTCCTAAAATGTGGTAAGATGACAAATAAAATAGGAACCTGTCATTATATCCCTCAAAGCCTGACCTATTGGGTGCACATTAGCTATTTTCCAGTTCACACACTTAAACTTCTTCAGGATAGATAAAGCAAAAGAAGTTATTTTTTCCAATATAGTTTGTTCCTGAGAGTTATAATTAATCTTTATTGACAGGGTTTCAAAATGGTGGCAATAAAATGTTCTCATGACATAAAATTAACTTAACGTGAAAATGTTCAGATTATGGCCAGTGTTAATCCATGGGTTTAGAAACCAAATAAACTTTCAAGTATGATGCTTATATGTAAGATAGTGAATACATCTTGAAAGATGGTATTTATGTTCTTTTACACAAAGAAAGGAGAGTATGAAAAAGAAGAAAACTTGTATTTTGGTATACTGGAAAATCTTTCAGTATTTTTAATCTATGATTGCTTTCCATTTCTGACATGGTTTAAATCTCTTGTTCAGGATATTCCAAGCATGGTAGTTTCTAGCTGAAATACTAGCTCCTATTTTTGTTGAGCAAATAGGCAGCTGTGTTCTTTTCTACATAGAGATTCAATAAAAACGTATTTTTGATCCAAAAAAGGAAGAAAAAAGCCCCAACAACAAAAAACTCAAACCCAGACTAACAAAGCTGCCTTTGCAGCTAATGCTGATCATGGAAAAGTATAATGTATATATCTTTTGCTCTTACTGTCTTTTTAAATTGTTCAGAGAAAGACACAGACATAAATCAGGAGGGTTACAAATCCACCAGCACAATTTTCTTTATATTTACAGCTACTCAAGTCTCTTTCAAACACTGCAAATGTTTTTGGCTCATACATTTTTTTTGTACCTTTCTAAAACTGTAGATTACTACCATTTGGTTAAACATTGAAAACATGGTTAAATGACATAGTGATCTTAGAAAGATAAAACCATGAAAACTATTCTGGAACTTTACAGTAACTATTTGCTTTTTAAAACATCTAATAGGTATGGTGTTGAAAGGCTAGAGAGTTGTATGATGAAGTATTTTTGATGTATTTTTTGACTCCAAATAACATTACTCATATATTTAGTAATTCAGAGTCATTTGCTAATCACAGTGTAGCACAAACAGTTCATAGAGAATTTAACTTTTCTTAACTCAGTCAGAGAGCCACGATTTATTTCCAAATGATACGATTTGATAAAATGTTAGTATTTTCTCACTCATCGTCCCAAATCTGATTTGACTAATGAGATTTCAAATATTCAGGGAACTTGTATGCATGCAGTACCCATGATAATACCTGGATAGAGCAAGCAGCTGGTAATCAGTGTGTTCTGGAGGTGGGAAGAGTTGAATTCTGTAAGCCTCTCCCCTTGGTGTTAAAGTTGGTAGCAGTAGAGTCTCTAGTGTCTTGACTTCTAGGTCAGTGGTAGGGGAGAAACTAGACAGAGAGCTCATGAGTTCATTTTGCCATGAATGCCAGAGCATTTATCTTAAAAGTCTCATTCCAAGTATTCTGTGCCTGGCAGTAGGACATTCTGCTATGATAGGATTTCAGTTTGGGGGGATAAACCTCCCTGAAAATAAGAGCAATAGAAGCTTTGCCCACTTCTGAAATCAGCCTTTTTCATAATGCTAACATATGTAGATACACATTTCTTGTTGTCAACACAATTAGGTGGTAGCCAGGATCAAGTCTGAAGAAAAAGAAATACCATCAAGGTTTGAATATAATGTATTTTAGTTACAAGTGGAAGTCAAAAGCTGGACATCTGAAGGAATCTGGTCACAGTCTCTAAAAGTTCAGATAAATATCCGAGTTTCTAGAGGTTTTCTGAACTTTGAGCCTCTTGGGGATCCTTAATCGCAAACTTTAAACCACAGCCTTTTGGCTGAGATGTGAACAAGTATACTGACTAAGCTACTCTAAACTAGGACCTCAGTAGTAAAGCTTTTTGGTTTTGGGTTTGTGGGGGTTTTTTGGTTTTGGGTTTTTTTTTTTGGGAACTTGACAAATTGTGGATCCTCCCTTAAGATTTATTAGTGTGTTTACAAATATATACTGTTCTTATTTTTCTTTTCAGTCATGGGATATATTTGAATATTACCCAAAAAATGAGCAAGAAAACCCTGTATTACCAAAAACTGTTTATGAAGTTATTAAAATACCATCACCATTTCATTATTTTAGTGTTATTGTGGTCATTTTGGTCTTCAGGTGCTTCCTGTACAGTCAGAATTCAGAAATATCTGACAGACTACTGGCCGTACAGGGGGATGATGGAAGAAAGCTGAAAGCTCATACCAACTCCTTATAAAAGTCTTTGTGATGGCATTTGCCTTGTCTCTGTGTGCTACTGAGGCATCCCTGAGGTTAATAAAAATACTACCCAACCCTTTTTTTTTTAATGGAATGAACCAGGTGTTAGTAGGTGTCAGGTACTTTCTAAAAGTCACAGAGAAGATACTCCAGACTCCAGGACAGGGCTTACCCATGCCCTGCCTCACCCCCTTCAAATTGTGGAGTCTAACCTACTATTTTGTACCATCAATGTACTCCTTGTATATCTCAGGAACAAGGTATATATCTTTCCAGCAAAGTGCTCTTAGTATAATTTTGCATGCCAAGTGGTTACCTCCCTCCAGTCTTATGGAAAGGTTTTTTCCTTGGGGTTTTGTGTGTGTGCGTATTTATGGGGGTTTTTGGTCTTGTTTTGGTTTAGTTTTTTTAAATTAAAAATGGATTTTCAAGTAGCTCCCTTGAGCTGTGCTCCTGGTACACAAAGTTTATCACTGGGTAAACGAGTAGATTTCTGTGGGAGCCCTTTGTTGGAGCATTGGCAACACATCAGCTACTATCTTGTAAAATCTGAAATACAGCATAACTGTCTGAATGATAATTTACGGATAACCTGTTTCCCTCCAAGCTTCTCACTGAAGCCTCCTGAAAAGGCAATGGACTTTCAGTCAAGAGCATCTATATTTTTTTATACTTTCACTCAATTTATATCTTTTTTGTGTTTCCTCCTGCTCCTGCTGCTACTTCATTAGTCCTCCAGAAGGAAGATATGTGTCAGGGAGTCAAAGGGAGTCTGGTTTATGATGATGTTCACAGACTGCCCTCCGCAGTTCAGTTTGTCAGGGGTTGGCTGCAAACCAAGCCCTTCACCTTTCCCTGGTGGTTTGAGTTTGGATGAACTTCGGCCTCCCAACAATCATCATCCTGCTCCCCTTTCAGGTTGGCCTCACATCAAGTTCCCAATATCTCCTCCCCTTTCTGCTTGAACTCGGCTTCCAGGAAATACCAGTTGCCACTGCCTTCCCTCTGTCTTGGGAGTTTCCATCCAGGCAACTGCTTCCACTACTAATTCTAAAAAATTTCTGGAAGAAAACAGTGGGTTTGAGGTCTATGAGCGAAGAGGCAAAGCAGCTTCTCTCAAATGGAGAATGGAAAGTTGAATTTACATGTTTCATCCTGGCAGCTCTGATGAAGGAAGTATTATTTGTGTTGCTAAAGTGTAGTGACATATGAAAACTGTCTCCTGTAACAAACTGACAATTGTGTAGGATTTACAACTGCTTATGTATGTGCACAATTCCATTTATTTAATTATAAAAAGATAAAGGTAAGTTGCCAGTAATGAAACAGGAATTTAACCTGAATATTCTTTAGAATCAAATACTATGCGAGAATTTGCACTTTGAGATTTTTTAATTATTTTACGATGTATCTAAGTTAATAAATGACTTGGTTTTTGAAAAATCAGTATCTATAAATATGTAATACACTGTAGTTCAAATGTAAGTGGAAAAAATAGGTTCACATTTGCATGGATTTCAAATGGATTTAATACTAAATACTAAGGGTACCTAAATACACAATAGACACATTGTGGAATTAGGCCAGAAGGTTTCATGTCAGACAAGCTACAAGAAAGTCTGTAAAGAACATTAGAAACCTTTACTGAGTTAAATAATAAAATATATAAACCCCCCCCAAATCATCAGAACATATCACAAAGGACAGTTTGTGAATAGTAGAATCTTATAAAAATGTGTTCCTGATATTTTATTTTTCTGGGGTAGGATCTATGCTTTATTATAAGAAAGAGAACAAAGTCCCCAAGTGCTCAACAGTTTGGTCCAGCTTTTTGCTATTTTTACTCTCTTATCACAGGCTACTTAGAACAGTTCATTATGAAGATGACTGTTATCACCACCAAGTATAGAGGTTGCCCAACACTTCTGATTAGAAGCTCATGTTTTCAGTATATTAAAAACCAGCCAGATTTAAGCTGTTAGACTGATATTTTTTTTTTGTTGGGTGTCTGAATCAAGTCTGAAAAAGTATTATTTTTATTATCCAAAATGTCTGGTTTTTCATGTTAAAAGTCTGGGGATCTTCTGTTTTGAAGAGAGGAAAAGACGAAAATGGGCTGGGGTGAGAAGAGGAAGGTATGGGTAGAATGGAAAAGATCACTGAGATCAAGACGGAAACTGAATGAAGTGTGAAGTTTGGAAGGGTGAAACGGCATTTGACTGTGCAAGTAAACTGAAACTGGGATTAGAGGCAGTCTGCGAAGTGCACATTTGATGAATGCTCATTCATATTTTTTATATATTCTGCATGTGATGAAAGAATGACTATCACTGGGAATATAGCTATGTTGGATGATATTGGAGCATAACAATATTACTGTAAGAGAGTGCCTGTTGGAATACCTATAATTTATTAGCTAAGACTTCTTGGAATTGAGGGGGAGAAAAACCTGTACATTTTCTTTTTAATTATAGCACGTAACAGGTATGTTTTATAAGTATTTTTAAGGGCATCATCTTTGATGGTGGGAGGCTTCCATTAATCTGTACTGGAGGTATTTTTTGGCACTTATGATGTTTATTTCTCACTATTATGTGCTGGAGTGTAGTATTAAGCGTCTGATTCTTTGGCTGAGCTAAAAGCTGAAGACAGATTTTGAACTGAAACAGATTTAAAGTATAAACAAAAGAAATGCAATCAACTTTTTAAAAGTAGTTAAAGGTGTTCTGGAATATTTCACATTTTGTTATTAGATATTTTCAAAGATAGTAATAAGAGGAAATATAAGTAGGCGGAAAGAAGGGAATCTTAAGGAGCCTAAGCCTAATACACAAAGGTGATATAGATTAAAAAAATAATCCTGCTGCAAATCTGTCTCCAAGATTTCTTATTTTGAAGCCAAGTTAAACCTCATTTAAGATAATTCCATCAGAAATAGGAGGCCCAAATGTCCTCAAAATGTTGAGGTTCTTTTATGTATGAGAAAGAAACTTAGTCTATACTTCAGTCTGTGGGAAAAAGGAATGAAGACCTTAAGATATTTTTCTAACCTTGATGATCTAGTGCTTTCCTGTAGTGTAATGTTCTGTAGGTATTTTACAGAATGGAAATCCTTTCAGCTTTTATTGCTTTTTCCTTAATTATGTATTTAGAATCCCTGTGCCAGGTTTATAGGGAGATTCAGTTTCTCTCTTGTATGAAATAAATCAGTCTAATCTATTTTCCTCTCTTATTTTTAGTAGAAGATGATTCTTTTTACACAGAGCCAAAGGGCTCTTGTAATTCTGTGCACAGAAGTAATTTGTTGAGGAAGGCTTTCCTTATCTTTCTGTTCGTTTGCTTAACCATGGAGATCTTGCAATGCACTCAAGCAATCCTGTTCGATTGTGAATAGTTATTTGTCCTTCATGTTTGCCTTGATACTATGAAGCCCTGAGATCTGTAGCAGTTGAGCACTTCACAATACTTCTGTCCTCAAAGAATCCCACTAAAAGGTTGAAATATTGCCCTCCACAATGGAATCAATGCATAAGGAAATTGCTTATTTAACAATAATTATCCCAGAGCCAAGAATTTAACTTCGTAATTCTTAATCATCTGTTATTTCGTAGGGTATGTGCTGCATACCACCGCAGCCACTTTATTAAGCAAAGACATTTCAGGGAGTTAATAACTGTTTGCTTTAGGTGACATTAAAGGTATTTATCAGAATCACCTAAGTAAATTTTCTAATATGATTGAAACAAAAAATTGGATTTGCAATATTCATTTGAAATGGCACATTTTGTGGTACATGGAGAAAGAACCTTAAATCCTTCAGCTCCCACTAGCTGATCTCGTGTATACCTCTTCTCCAGCCCACCCTCCCCAGGGACATTGCAAAGGAAAGGCAGCAGTGAAGGCAAAATATTGTCTCCTCATCTTTTTCCTGGCTGAAAAAAATAACTTGTATCACTCAGCCATTTTGATTTGCTCCAAATGTGGAAGAACATTTTATAATATACTTTAAAATGTATATTCCATCTGAAGATCAATTACAGTTTTTGTTGTTTGTGGGGTTTTTTTATTAAAAATATTTACAAACATTTCATTGCAGCTATGCTTTTTTCCCTCTAGCCTCTGAGGAAGCTGTTAACACCCAGGAGGCTAAACAGGGAATTGGTGACATGGGAGATATATTTCTGATATTTCCCTTTTTCCCCACATGTAGCCAGTCTATAAAGCATGTAATTAAATATAAAGTAGCATGGAGCACAGATTCTAAAGTTCTGAAATTCTGAAGGACTGGGGATTGCTCAGAAAAATTTACTGGCTCTAAAACCTTTTGAAGTAGATTTGAACAGTTCTCAAGTCACTAAATAACTCTGCTAAAAAGTATCCTGTGCTAGTTGCAAAGTTTGAAAAAAGCTTAGGGAAAAAAGCCTGCAAAAATGCTTTAGTATCACCTCAGGGGTTGAAAAGAAAATTATTTTCCCATACGCTTGCACAGTTAATTCTTCTGAATGTATAGGCATTCAAATAATTATTAGCTGAATAGTAGGAAACATTTGTAATTGTCATTTATTATATATTACATAGGATCTAGAACATTTGGACGTTATTCAGTGATGAGGAAGTTCCTATGTAGAATTGTGCATGGTACAAAATATAAAGAAACTAAGGTGCTGAGATTAAAATCTCACATTAAAATACACCTCTTGAAAGAAAATAACTATTGCTGCTTTCACCATACGCTGTTTATGGGAGCTGTGTTTTCTCCTCCTATCCTACAACATAGGTACAGATCGTAGAATCATTTAGGTTGGAAAAGACCCTTAAAGTCATTGAGTCCAACTGAGATGTAATGCTTCCTTAACTAATAAGTAAAAGAATTAAAAAAACTCTAATTGAGGAAATTCTTCACGAAGGAAATATGTAAGCTGTGGTGTGTTAAAGCGTTGTCTTTATAACATAGTACTACCTTGACCAGAGTTAATTAAGTTTAAGTTGCATTTCTGTTTCACCTCTTTTAATGATATTGTGCCTTGCAGATCAGTGATACAGCTCTTCTAAAAGTTAGGTAAAGAAATCAGCTGAATCATTTTTTCTAAAAAGAAAGTGAGTAACTAAAGTGATAGTGTCTGAGCTTTCAGTTTCTACAGAAATTACATTACTGTTGAAATCACGGGGATCTGCGTGAGTGGGAGCAAGCCCAGTATTTCTCACTTCTCTTTCCCCTCACAGTCTGTCCAAGGAAGCGTCAAAATTCATAGAGCTAAATCTGTGAAAACAAAACTGCAGCTGCCTGCCTCCTCTCATCTTTATGGAGAGGGATGTTTCATAATTAGTCCCAGTATTTCAATTGTCTTTATACTATTGCATTCCGATGTGCAACTCATTAAAACATGCACATGGAATCTTTTACAGATGAGCCTTGTCGCAATTGTCTTGTTACTCTTTCAGATTCTCTCTCATGTGGTCAGTAATTTATACAGGACACTAGAAAACCTTCAGTGTATATTTAGTTCTTTTTTATTTAAGGAAGGGTCTAGGCTATATATTTAGCACTTCTACACAAATCATTTACACTAAAATCTTAGAATCAGAGGATAATTTAGATTGGGAACAATCTCCTGAGGTCATCTAGTCGAATGTCCAGCTCAAGTTCTGTCTTTCTGTACATACAACTTCATTATCAGAGAACAATAGTTTTAATTAATCTTTCATGTTTAGTACACTTTCATTAACAGTTTATAAGAACAATGACATGTGATCAAAAGTTGCTTTGCAAGGTAATTTATATAGGCTAGCCTTGGTAGATCAAGAGATAGGCAATGGGATAATTTATATTCTAATATCGTTATTGATCTGTACTGATATTTTGCAGTTTAGATATAATATAGCTCTTGGATAGGTGCTATATATGTTGGATATATAGGCACAAACAGATGAACTTCCATAAGTATAGTGAAATAGATATTTGTCTTCATCCTTTAAAACTCAACACGTGTTTCTTACTCTCAGGTTTAAACCTTAAAGAGGTGTTTGATAGCAACAGTTCTTTTACATCATGAGGATAATGAACATGTTAATCTTCTCAATTTTGGCAACTGCTTCACTGATTTGGGTGGTGTGGTCTAATAAAAGTACAAGCTCCAGAGGGTCCAGCTTATCAGGACCTTAATTGAACAATATCTAACCACAGCCTCATCCTTGCCTTTTGCAAGCAGCAGTATTTCTTACTGATAGAACAAGGCTTTGGAGAGAACAGACCTGTATTTTATTCTAAACCTCGCTATTGTGACTCTTTGTATCCCATTTTTGTGTGAAGTCTGCTATTCTTTCCTTTTTGCATAATTTTCCTAGCAATAAAATAAGAATATTAATACTTAACCACATTTAGTGAGTATTTTGAGATTCTTTGTTGAGAGGTACTCTAAAGTAAGTGTAGTTGGTTGAAGTTGTTAGGGCTTATGAATGAATGAGGAACAGAATTTGTAGAGGCAACTGAGAGTCCAGAGGTGAAACACAAGAATTTTGGAGCGTTTATAGAAATAGTTCAACAGATTAGGAACCTGATTGGTTGTGGAAGCATAGAAATCAGTCAGAGCTAATGCCAATTCTGTGTAAACACTTCTGAAAATCTGTATCTTTAAAAAAATCTAAACACTTTTGAAAATCCATTTTTTTCTGGAACTCAGCCCTTAAAACCGATTAGCCAGAAGCTGCTGTTACAAAATCACTTTGGGAAAGATGCAGCTCCATTGGTCTGTATATTGTAATTCTTTTCTTCCCCAGAGAAAACCACTTACTGGCTTACAGCTACAACCCAGCTGAGAAGTGAGATTGCCTCCACCAGTTCCTGTCAGGTTACCTTTAAATTTAGACCTCAGAAATGTTTAAAGATTTACAACACAGATTTAAGCATTTACCTTTTTTTCCCCAATGCTAAGGTAATCATTTCTCACTCAGTTTTGCTTAGATATTGTGTTTGATTGCTCAGAAAGCTTGTTCACTCTGCACCTTTTGGAAAAGAAGTCTGATGCTCCATGATCAGAAAGCTATTTGTTCCCTTGAGGTCTGCAAAAGATGACATTCTTTGCAGGTTGGAGTTTAGACTAAGTCAAATCAAGACGTTGGTACCTGTTTGCATATCTGTAGTTGATCATGTGGCTTTATTTGGGGAATTCAACAGGAATATTCACATGCAGAAAACAAGGCATAAACTTGTCTTGCTGAAGTCAAGATGACCGATATAAATTGGTTTACATTAATTCTTATATGATTAAATGGATTAGTAGCAATGTAGTATGAGATTGACATTTCAAATACAAATACAGTATCCAGAAAGAAAATTATTTCCTTGCGGAAAGTTCCTAAAAATGTGTGTGTGTTGTCTCCGTTTCAGAAAAACAGGTAGGATGTGCAGATCACCTGCATGCTAGGGATGAACCTAAGGCAAACAGCAGATGAAAAAACATGTGTTGCATGGCTGTCAGGTAGCATCTTTTCATTGTCTGTAAAATAAATTCCTAGATAATAACATGCAGATAGAGAGAGTCTCCTCTGGAGTTTATTCAAAGGAGAAACTGGTTTTCTCTTACCCTCGTAATGTCCATGAGTTACAGATAGCAGAAAACAGCTGATAACATGTTATAAGAAAAGTCCTTATATAATTTCACATCCCACTTTAAGTTCATTGCAGATTTAATTTCACATCTTTTTTCCTACCTGCTAACACAAAATAAACAATATACATGACATCAGCATGTTTGCATTTACAAAGGCAAGTACCAGCAATCTAAATGTAAATATTTATCAATGATCCCTGCTGTGGATCTTAGAGGAGGAATGAATAAATGTAATTTTCTTCAGTTTTCCAAAACAACTGAATTTGTTTCAAGTTTTGTTTCTTTGTAGCAATGAATTTGCTAGAAGTTCAGTCTTCAGAGTTTTGGGGCTTTAAGAGCTGTTGCTTTTGTGAAGGGGAGGTTCAGGTTAGAAATTAGGAGAAATTTCTTCTCAGAAAGAGTGGCTGAGCACTGGGAGGGATTGCCCAGGGAGGGGGTGGAGTCACCATCCCTCAGGGTGTCCAAGGAAAGATTGTATGGGGTACTTAAGGACATGGTTTAGTGAGTAATATAGGTAGTAGGGGGACGGTTGAACTAGGTGGTACTGGAGGTCTTTTCCAACATTAATGATTCTGTAATTCCATGAAAACAGTTTACTAAGGTTATAGATTAGTCATTAGGGCCCAGTTAATTCTTTTTCCTTAGCAATTATGTGTTCTATGTGCTGATGTGAAAGAGCAATAGGGCACTGAACTAGAACTTGTTGATAAACTGTACCGAGTGACTAGAATGTCACTTGGTACAGGGCCAGCACTGAAACACCTTTACAAAAAAGCCTGGCACAAGGTGTGCCCTGTGAGTGAGAGAACATGAAAGTCCAGGGATGCAGCTATAGCTAGTAACAGCAATCAGAGCAGATGCCTTTAGCCCCTCTGCCCCTGCCTTCCTGCAATATTCTTCATCGTATTAACTTCTCTTAAATAAATAGAAGCTAATTCTGAAATATGCACTTTGAATCATGTTTGCCTTGTGTATTCTTCACATTGTATTACCAATGTCTTCAAGTTCAACTAAAGTGTAAATAGTTTAAAAAATGACTGTGTGGTGTCTCTGATTTAATTAGTTTCAGTTTTCTATTTTAGGGCTCACTTTCCTTTTCTTTTCGTATAAGATTGTTTTCCCTTCTGATTAACTTTAATAATTGTGAAGGAATGAAACATGCTGGGGTTTTATTTTATTTTTATTTTTTTATACATATGTCTTTCCCAGCTGTAGGTATCCAGATGAAACTTGAATTCTTCCAGCGGAAATTTTGGACTGCGAGCAGACAGGTATATTTTAACTTGAAATCTTCTTTGTTGTTGAATGTACAACAGCTTTCATACTGTGCAGGTGATGATATGTTAATTATTTTGTCACAAGCAAAATTATTGTGAAAACATAATGTATTTGAAATATGTAATAACTAGCTCTTCTAATTTACATTCCAGTTCATCATTACAAAAAAAAAAATAAATTCAATGTTCAAAACCAGTTTCTGGATGTAATATTTATGGAAGCAAGTAGAATGATTTTTAGACCCTATATGTAAGAACTTTGTTGGACTGACACATGCTGATTTTATCACTCAGAAAAAGTGGAAACCAAACTGTAATATTTATTCATTTTCAGTGTTAGCAGAATGATGCCTTCTCACTTAGGACATATCCTCTAACATTCAGTAACTGAAGTATCACATAGGTTATTTAGATTAAGTAATTAAATTAACTAGATTACCAAATATGGTCCCATGGTTGTGGAGGCTACATAGCCTTTAATAAACTGCACCAAAATGTTTGCAATACGGAATTTGTACTCACTGAAGATGGTAATCACATACTTCCTAAAGATTAGGAGATGTCATCCCTATTTTAATAATAGTTTGGAACTGTACTTTTTCAGTAAAAAAATCTCAATCTAAACTTTGGGTCCCACCCCTTTTGGAAAAACATGTATTCTTGTCTACAAATGGTCTTCAGGCTTGTAACACATGGGGGATGTTATAGTGTTTAAAGGAGTTGAACTTGTTGCAGTCTGAATGTCTCCTTTCTCTGCAGGCAGGAACACAACGGGATTGATGAATTGATTTAAAACTTTCTTTGTAATTTTTAGAACAATTGCTATCAGATAAAACTGTAATCAATATCAAGTTATTTATAATTGTGCTCATATGGAAGTTTAAAATGTCGTATTTTGTAATAATTAAATGACTGATGAAAATATTTTATTGATTTTTGGTATCATCTCTAGTGTGCATCTCTCGATGGCAGATGTGCTATAAGTTGTGATGATGAAGTAAGTATTTAACAGATTTTTTTTTTCCATTAATAAATCTGCTGAAGTAGACCATAATGTTGATGAATTTAGCTTGAAGATCTCATTGTAATCTCCTGGTGCAATTTAGAATCACTTTCTGTATGTTACACTATTTAGATAGTGAGATGCTTTTCTGTTACTGCTTAAAAAAATCTATTTAAATACAAGGTTGACACCGATACCTCAGATATGCATTTAAATAACTTCTGTTTTGTGAATCCAGTGGTAAAATAATTTAAAACTGTTATAAGGCACTTTTTACTACTTTATTGTGCATTTTAGAAGCTAATCTGTGATTTTCACACTAGAATTAGACATGAATTCAGAGTTGAATCTGTGCAGAACTAATACATTAATACAATACTTCAGAAATGAAAAAAAAAGTAACCTTAGCCATTTTGGTGTAAAAATCTCTCTGAAGTAGCCTTTTATGTAGTTTAAGTTGTTAGATAAAAATTAGTATTTTTTAGTATCATACATAGATTTTTGAAAAACATTTTATGTCATACCATATAATATTTTGGTTAAGCAACTGATGTGCCACAGGTTGAATGAGTTAAAAAGTAGTTAAAGCACAGTCTGCACTGATATATGGGGAGGAAGTAAGTGTACATAATCCTAGAAAATCAGAGTTGGCTTTGAGATGTTGCATCATGTGTAGTTAGTGATTTGGAAGAAAACAAAGCAATTATTGATAAAATCCATGTGTTATCTCTAAACTGAGTGAATGGTGTGAGGAGATCTGGATAACCTGATAAACTGGTCTTGAACAAGCTATATGAATTTAAGTATGATCACATGTAAATTTATGAATCTGGAAATAAGAACTGCAGGCTGTATTTATTTGATGTTTCTCATACAGTGGCCAAAAGAACTACTGCTAGACATACATAAAATGGAAGAGCCTGTCTGGCTCTAAAATTCATACTAATGCAATATTTTTGCAGTCTTTTTAAGGTAACTTTTTTTTATACAGTCATAGAGTTTTTATACAGTCTTATTCAGTTTTTTATATATATTTAGTTGCTTTCTGGAAAGCTGTTATCTGTATGGCCAAGAATCAGCAGTCGGCTCAGCATCAGTTTTTTTACACCCTTTTCAACATAGCATAGCATATGGTACTCACAGCAAACCATTAAAAGCTGGGCAGTTATCCCCAGCACTGAAAGCTCAGGTGTTTAAACAGTGCCTTCTCTCTTCTCTGAAGCCACTTCTTCTGAATATCTCCAAGTTCTCACAAGTTTGTGTCACTACTTTTTACAATATATGTATATTATTTGTAGTATTCCATAAGATTTAATTTTCTCTTTCACTGCTATTCCTTCGTATCTTTCTTATAGTCTGGGCTTACAGGTCTCTTTCTGACTGTCCCAGCATTTGAAATAGTATTCCACTTCTTATCGCAGAGGTGCTGCTTGTCCTGTGTTAATGTATTTCCAATGAAATCTCTATATCTTCCACCACCTGAACAACTGCCCTGACTGTATTCCTGCCTATACAATAGTTAATTCATTTTGAGTGTGCTCTGTGTTGTGTTGCCCTAGGTTTGTCAAGGACTGTTCAGGATGTAAAAATATTAACAAGAATGGTTACATAAAGTACTGTGTGAGGGTTTCTGTAGGGAAAATTAGCAGGCTTGGGCTTTCTGAGGACAGGTAATTC
The DNA here is from genome assembly GCA_020800305.1 of Porphyrio hochstetteri. Taxonomy (NCBI): domain Eukaryota; kingdom Metazoa; phylum Chordata; class Aves; order Gruiformes; family Rallidae; genus Porphyrio; species Porphyrio hochstetteri. Next base: position 7,576,841 of record CM036916.1, on the reverse strand, counting down.
AAAACTTCAAATAATCATATTAAAAAAAAGTTAACAAATGCACTTGTGGAGTGCTTTCTAGCATTTGCCATTGTTATATTGGATATTTAGTTGCTTAAGGTAAAAATGTTATTCTAATTTTTTTATGAATTTTGTGTGAATTAATTTATAAAAAGTTTAAAAGGTACACCATCAGTCTTAACAGTCTGGCTTCTAGAATGCTCCTTCTAGGATGCTACTTCACAACCTTGTATACTGTGATATTGAAATGTGTTTTATTGAGAAGTGAGTCCAGGACATGGGTGCAGTGATCACTTTTTTTAAAAACATGTTTGCTTAATATGAGATTCAGATCACAAAAAACATTCCAGGGAGAAAGGCAGAACTTAAAACACCGGCAGCTTTAGGAGCGGAACACTAACTTCTTCAGCCTACTAAATCAGCAACGCTTATGGCAAAATATAATTAATTTGCTAGGTCCCTGGAATCTAACAGTTGGAGGACTGAGATAGCAATAAATAATAGAAAATAAAATTTGCAGTAAACCAAAACAAAAAGGCCTGATTATTGTGCCACCTTTGGCAAAGAAACGGACCGTATGAGTCAACACATCTTTTGCATTTCTAGCTTTAACACCTTACGGACTCTTCCATTTAAAGCTTGTATCATTTTAATCATTAACCTTTCCAAATCTGAAATAATTAGAAACAAAGCAGATTCCACCCAGGTGTGGGTGAAAGTCCTTACTTAGCCCAAATCCCAGGTTGCTATTTGCATATGAACCAATTTTAAGTGAGTTTATGTTGTTTATTACCCCGTTCTATTAAGAGTGATCTGACATCTATTGAAAATGATGGGCTATAGAACTGTTAACTAAACAGTTTTGTGGCGTTGCTTTGCTGTAGCTTGCTATAGACTTAATGTGCAAGCTTTGCCTTAAATTGTGTCCAGCAGTTCCAAGTATGTTCATCAATGTGTTTCCAATCATAACCAAACAGCTGGAGAATTGTAACTACAAGTAGTCAGGAAAAAGTTAGGGCATTGTATAAAATCTCCTCCTTGTTTAGCATAAATCACCATGCTTTGGGGTTTAAAAGCAGAGATTACTTTCTTCATTTGTGGTAGCCTTTGTGATAGAATTGTAATACATTATTTCTTGTATAATACATGCTCCTGCTGCAAAGCATCCAAATGTTTCATCAAAATAACCATGTTATCATTACTGCAAAAATGGGTTGGGTCTGTCCTTGTGAAGAAGCAGGTACAGACTAATAAAGATTCCAGAAGCACGTAGCCAGAATTATTGACTCATTTGTCACATTGGCAGTTAATAATAGTCAAATACTTTGCTAAATGTTCATGCAGAATTTCTTTTTGCTATTGCACACGCATGCAAAGAAAACACAAGCAGCTTCAAGTCAGTTCAGCTACTCTCACTTGAGACCAGCAGGAGCCACCCAAGTATATGGGAAAGTCAGTAATAGAGTGAACCTTGGTGAATTAGAGATTCCAAACTTTTTTTAATGACAAAATATCTGGTCGATAGAACTCAATAAAATATCACAGCTTCTCTATCGAGTGTATTAACTTTCGCAGCTGTCTTTTCTCAATGGTAAGCAAATATCTGCTGGACAGTTACAGTATAAATTAAAGCATTTAACAGTATGAAGACATTAATGTAATTGGAATGGCACAATGGTCATACAGAGAATTAGTTGATGAGTTTGTTGATACTTCAGATTCTAAAAGGCAGACATCCAATTAATTAGAAATCTTTCTTCTTTTTCAGAGGGTTTTGAAGTTGCTAATTTCTTCTTGTTTTCCTGAAGTCTCGCGTTTTATTTCAATGTTCTGCTTTCTTTCTTTCTTGTTTTTGGTTTCCTAACCCATATTACATTCCATTACTGTTATTGTATATTGGAGCTGTGAAAAATACAGAGGACTTGATCAAAGTTACCGTAATTCAAATGTGTTCTCAGACCTCAGTCGACATTCTTGCTGTGTTTATTCTGGACTTCATGCCTACTCCATTTTACAAGCTTAGGGACTCTCCTACCTATGGAACATTTCCCTTGAAATCTGAAGTTCACTGAACTTGAATCTTTGGGCAAACCTGTCCATAGTTCATTTCCAATACCTGTGAAACATTGTGAATTAAAACTTCTATGCATATCCAGTCTATGCAAATGCAGTTACCCCAGGCATTAATCTTGTGTCTGAATTCTCCTGGTTGGGATTTGTATTGAATGAGTAAATGCTCTTCTCTGTCAGTGCTAAATTTAAGTTACAAACTGTTTGTTTCATGTAGTGTTGAGTATTGAAAGTTATTTATCTTGCTGGCAAGCAGGTGCACAAAAGGTCCTGAATGCTTTTCCTTTGTTGATGCTTCTAAAATGGATCAAAACAGAAGCCCTCTTATCACATTCCTCCAGAGACATACAAATTCCACGTATTTTTTATGCCTGTTTCCAATAATAACAACGCTAAAGAAGTCTTTTATCTTTTAAAATTCTGCACAATGCAAGGGAATGGCTATGGCTTAGAGATTGGAGATGTGGCCACTAATTTCTAAATTGAGACGGTGTTTGTCCAACTGCATATAGTCCATAAACTATGAAATCAAGCCTATCTAGCTTAACTACTTTAATTTGTAGCATAACTACTTTAATTTGGTTTTCTATACTGTGAAGAAATATTGTTTCTAAAGCACTGTCTTTACATTAATCTTTTTTTGCATGAGGACTGCAAATATGTATCCTCAAAAGAGCTCTTTGTTGACTTAGCTCCTCTCCTAATAAAGTTACTGGGAGGTTTATGATTGGCTTTGGGGAGAGCAGTGTTCTGGTGTTACAGTCTACTTCTGAAATTCCACCCTTCACACACCATTGAGGTTAAGTAGCTGCCTCTTCTGAAAGCATTAGCTCTACTCGATTCTTTGCCAGCATCATCAGCTTTTCACATTGTATTTGTGAATTTTTGGCTCTAGCAGATCAAAGGTTGGAAACTAGTTGTTTCAACTTCCTTTTAGGTAGGTTTACTATCGCTGGGGGTGTCTGGAGCTTAGATTCCCTTATTAGAACGAATATCCTGCGTTTATGTTAGGAATGATGTTCATTCCAAACTTTTGCCTAGCTTTGCTTTTTTTAAAAACTAAACTTCAACCCAGCATTTCTGCACAGCTCCCCTTTTCTTCAGCCCCAGAGAAGAGTACAAATATATGGCCAGAATGAGAGTTGGATACATCTAAGCATCTCTTGAAAACTGAGTCTGCATTTTCACAACATCTTGCACAACTACTACTGCACTGAACTGCCTTTCTCACTAAAAAAGCAGAGAGGTTTTGCTGGATGTGTGGAGTGTAGCAGAAAGTGCATTTTATCATGGCTCTGTGCAGCCCATTTGCAGCAGGAAGGGTTTTGAATTAAAAGTAAAGCCATGATGATCCCTGTGCAGGAAGCCATCCTACTGTTTGGGTTTTCTTACACAAATGTCACAGAAAATTCAAGAAACAATCATAAAATGTTTTCTCATTTAAACCAACAGTAAAAACACATTGAAGATTTAACACGGGTAGGTATTTGGCAATACTGAAGAGAAACTGAGTTATATTGGGGTTTGAGTTGAACCTTATGTTTAAACTCTGAAGCACGGTAATTAAAACTTTGCCTGTAGCAAGTAATTCACTTGAGGTTAAAATTGTCAATGCATTTATGGAGAGAAGCATTGATTTGGTTTTACCTTGTTTTATACACTTTATATGTCTGACCTACGAAAAGCTAACAGTCCCACCTCTAAATCCAGTTCCCAATTAAAAAAACAATTTGAAAAGCTTTAGGAGACCCGTGGGGCCTCTTTTACAGAAGTTTCTGGTCCCATCCCCCAGTGAACAAATTAAAAAATATTACCTGGTCCCCTGTTGGTCCTCCAGGCTGACACTGTGTTTTCATTAATACATCATTAGTGTAATGACATTGTGCTGATGTTTTTATCTAAACACAGCAGAAGCCATCAGGAGCAGCAAAGTTCTTTGCCTTTGCATACTTAGTTATAAGGAAAACTTTTAAGAATGGATTATAAAAGCCCCAAACTTGTTCTTTTTATGTTTCTATCCTGCCTTTCTGCACACAGCTTTGTTTAGTTTTGCTTAAAAAAATACATAAGCATCAATCAGGTAATATCCTAGAAGTTGAGACGACATTCACATAGAAGTTATGTAAGCCATTCTAGCAACCTGAAGGCTCTCCCTATTTAGAAGTCGCTTGGAAATAAATTAACTTCTTGCTGTATTCTAAGATAAACAAATTAAATTGTATTTTATTATTTTTCAGACAATCAACTGTTACCTAATAGATAACAATGGATTTATTTTAGTGTCTGAAGACTATAGGCAGGTAAGTGAAAGTTTCTTATTCAATCGTAACTCACCTAACACATCCATACAAAATTACTTTTTTTTTTAAATAGGCTACTATCTTAAAATATTAAGGAATTAGTAACATAAAAATTAATAAATTCCTTCAACAAAGAACGTGGGTTGTTTTTGACAGGAGATCAGTTTCTGTCAACCACTGGTCAGTGTCTGCTCTTAAACTCACAGGTTCTCTTAAAGGGCTTTTTTGTTGCAGAAGTGCCTTGTCCATAAATCATTTTACTGCAAGAAAAAGAAGAGTGTCTGTGGCATTTTTGCTGCATAGAAAGATTGGGGAGGGAGGGATGGATGAATTTAGATAATGAAATTTTAGAGAGAAGTTAACTGAGGAGTATGTTTTCTGAAGTGGATTACAGTCATTGAGGGATTAAAACTAAGCACTCAACATCACAACAGAGAGGACGAGGAACATGATTAATGAGAGGATCATTCAAAGCATTAATTTGTTTTGTCTTCATGGAAAACTGTTGAAAAATGAATTTGTAATCACTCAGTCCTGCAAATCTTATGGAGGAACCATCACCATTGTCATCAACTTTTGCCTGAAAACTGCTGGGATGGTGCCCCAATTACACCAGAATTTTCTGAAGCTGAATTTCTTTTATGTGTTGGGATTGTGAATAGGAATAGCTACCCTCCTACTTAGCCTTCAGGTAGATTAAATTTGTTATGACTAGGTTGGTTAGTGAGAAACAGCTATTGGAAAGCGCTCTGAAGAGGAGATAAAGAACTCAAAGTGAATGGCAGAAAAGAAGCCAAACTGAGTATTTTCCTTTTAAATTTGTAATGCTACTTACATTTGACCTTCTGAAAGTAAAAACATACAGATACTTTTTACCTTTGCACAGCACAAAAGTAATTGTCTGGTTCCTTGTGATCCCTCTCTCCCTTTTTTGGTTGAGACTTTAAAAAAGACTATTAGCATATAATGACAAGGGAAATGCAATTTTTCTGAAAATACTATCCTTCCAATGTGTACTAGAGCTTTAACTGTTCAGCATGCTGTACTATGTCAGGCAATATTCGTTCTTTATGGTATATTGTCTTATATGCAAAGCTGAGCACCAAAATGGATTATTTTGTTTTACTTTATTAAATTTATTGCTTCTATCTCTTTAGAATGTAAAGCATGTTATGAATATAATTCTGGGATGTATCCCAAAAAAATCTGAACTCAAATATAGCATTGCTTAAATATTGACTGCATTGTGTTAGAGCCTGTTTGTCTTTTTTCCTTTGTATCGAATCTCTATTTTCTATTTAGTTGAGCAAAAACCTAAGAAATACACTTTTTGTAGAATAATTTTCATATATTTGAAACATTTTCATCTCATTATTCCCCCCTGTTGTTACTGTTGTTATTCACAGGTCTCTAGTTGTGACTTGGGTAACTGATTTGCTAGTTGACAGTTGGCTACAGCCAATACATGAGATTAGGAAAAGATTTTTCCTTTGGTAGGTAACTTGATAGTACCCATTACGAATTCCTGTGAAGAACATGGTATGGACAATGGTTGGACCACAACTAGGCTAGCTTTTTTGGTTACAGCAGATCTAAGCCTAAGATAGATAGTAAAGTTGTCTCTATGGTTCTGTAATGCTAGAATTACACTAGTATGTTTACCTTTATATGCATATATATGTATACATACTATATTTATTGTGGCTAGAGAAGGGGTAGGGAAGGGGAATGACACATTATCAATTACTTACCTGTCTGGGGTTGCTTCCACGCAGTTTTTCTATGCACCTTTTAAAAATGACCTGAACTCTAAGAATCTGAATTGCAACTAAATCCTAATGTATTAAAAAATCATGATAATCTGAGTGCTACTGCTTTGAGGGAGAAATAGTATTTACAAATGGAACTTTTGTGGAGGGAACTGTCACTAAAATGTCTTTATAGGACTGAAACAGAACTTGATAAATTAGGTTTCTTACTATCTAAAGTTATACCAGTCGTTTATGGTTTGGGCTTTTTGACATCGACTGACTCTCCAATGGTTAGGATAATCTTTCTTCATCAGTCAGCTAGGGCTATTGAAGCTAGTATTTTTGGTCATATAAGCTACAAATGTTCCTCTTGTTTCTAGGAGACTTTACATATCCACATGTTTTGGAAAATGTTCCAAGTTTCCCCTGAGTAAAAGAAAAAAAATCCACCAGAAAAGGCAGTACTTGCTCTTTAGGTGGAGGAATGCCTTTTTTTGGCTAGGGCTGTAACTTTTCTGCCTGTGAACTCCCAGGTGCATACTTGAGGTCAGCTAAGTTCCTTGTAATGGAATTGGGGTTTAGTTCATACAAAACCTATGGAATCCATGCAATTTGAGAGTGCAGTGCCCTTTCCCCCCCATAAATTGTGGGATTTCTCCCTTTAAACAATGCAGAGAACATATTCAATCCTTCTGGGAGGTGAAGCTCTAAAATAAAAAAATGTGTCCTCGAACTAGAAAAATGCTGTACATGCAAAATTTTCCACTGTCAGATGAGTGGCTGCAGATGATGGAGTCACTTCCATATTGCATACCGAATTCAGAACATGAATGTTTGTTTTCACAACAGAGATTTATTTTTATTAGTCCACATCTACCGAACAAGGACAAAATGAGTAATTCATCAGGCTGAGTGGTTTTGAGTATGAAATGGCTCTGAATGGAGTTAAAATTTATAGAATTGATGAAATGTAGTGTTGCAGCTCCTTAAACAGGTCATGCAGGAATTACCAACAATGCTTTTTAATGACTGTTTATGAAATCCTCTCACAACCTGTTTATGTCTTTTTTTGAGTCACATTTTTAATCACAAGGGGTTGTGATCAGATTAGTGTGTTTTCTTTACAAGCTTTATGTTTGGACAGCTTTTATTTCTGATATTAGATGTTATATAACGTACCTCAATATATTGTTTAAGCTCTCACATCTGCTATGTGGTAGTAATGTAATCCCTATAACCTGCTGTGACTGTGAAGTCCTCTTCAGTTTTTATGTAGCAGTAGTCCTGAAAACCCATCTATGTAACTCCTGAAGCCACTTTTGTCAGTTTAAATCAGATCTAGCGTTATTTTGCGTTTACTTCTGGTAATTTCTTGCATTTTCCCCTTACAGACTGGTTACTTTTTTGGGGAGGTTGAAGGGGCTGTGATGAACAAGTTACTAACAATGGGCTCCTTCAAGAGGTAAGAATGAACTCAACTTTCTATCTCCTAAAAAATGCTGTAACAACAAAATTAAATACACCAAACATGAAGTCATGTAAAAGAAGGCCAAGACTGGCAATGTGGCTGCATTCTCATTTATACCTTTTTTCCATATGATCTGAGTTTAACTTGATGCCATGCACATTGAACGTTAAGAGTATTGGAGATAGCCTACAGCGAGTTTCTTTTTAACAGGTTTTTTGACTACAATGCTAAAACTGTGTCTCTCTCCAGTTCCCACTGTGCTCAAGTGGAAAAGGGATTGGGCAATATCTACTACTGAACAGTTTTAGATAGCTTAAAAGCAAATCATTGCTGTAACACTAAACATTCTGACCTGGAGATTGCTGAAACTGGGCAGTGCAAAATGCCCTACTGTTAAAGGGGAAGTGTTCTGCCAGTAATTCATTTTCATTCATATGCTAACTCACCTTTGAACATTGTTGTGACTATTGACCTGCTCTTACTGTCATGAGGACAATAAAAAACCAAAAGTGATTTTATGTGTTGTCCTTTGAAATAAATTATGCGTCTTGGGGAAGTAAGAAAGCAGTTTTCCTTTAACCTGTAACTCAATACTGGAGTCTTCGTGGCTTTCACACGGTCTAAAAACTGTTCCTTCCCCCTTTGTCCTCTTACAGCCTGAGAGAAGTGCTGACCATGTGTGACCATTTTCACTTTTCCCTTTTTTTTTTCCTGTGCATTTTTACTATTAAAAACCCCTCATCACTAATCCCATCCACCACTGATTTTAGTTACTACATTGGAGGGTGTATACAGAGGCTCTCAGAACAGATGGTTTGTGTGCTTCCTTTGTAAAACCAGCTCTGGTAAAGGCAGAAAGCTTTCCATGCTGCCTCTGTGTGTTATAGCTGAATACCACTCCCGGTAAATGACTGACCTGAAATGGAAAGATCCAGTGCTCACTGAATCATCCCAAATCCTAATTTTCTGAGGGTGGCAACTTTTTGTGTTTAGCACTACATTCTTAACGTATGCTGTAAAAGGAAATGAAGTAATACATATTTATAGACTGGGTTCTATAATGAAACGGTATGTTTATACAAGAGACAAAGCATTTTATTTAATGCAAACAAAAGCATACAGTCAAAATCAAGGGATAATGCTTTAATTTATCCGAATTTGTTTTGTCCTGCCTAGCAAACCATTTCAAACAGACTATCTACTGATCAGTCGATGGTAGTTGGCACCACCATTGAGAGAACAAAGACTGCTTGGCTCCAGTATTCCATCTAAACTGCAGCAAGCACCAAATTGGCATGGGTCATTGTTTTGCTGGTCTTCAGTTCTGGGGGAGTTACAGATAATGAAGCCACTAGCTCAGTGCAACTGAGATGCATACTAAAGAAAATGTATACACAATGACCCGATTATTTAAACATAATAAACTGGCCATTGCCAATCAATTAATAATAGGAAATGATCAAAGTTGTGTAATTGCACTAAATGATCCACCTGCTTTTCCTGCTGTACAGCAGATAACTCTGTGCAGCAACAAAGAAAACCCAAAACTGTCTTTGAGCTGTGCTAGATGAGGCCTTTAAAAGAAATTATTCCAGCAATATGAAGGAAAAACCCTTGCCAGCTCTCTTGAAAATGTCAGACACATTTACCATATTTTTAAGATTACGAATTTGTTTGGGTGGTGTTGTGTTTTGCTTTTCCAAACTTTATTTTATGTGGAATAAGAACGAAAGCAAAAAAAGCACTGAACAATGCTGTGGCAAAATCTATTACCATTTCCCTGAGAGCACAGCAATATAAGCCTTGCATGCGTTATACTTGTTTCTGCTGCTCTTACCATGGGGACGAAGTCAGAGTGCAAGCTCTGCTCCTTACCCTTTTATTCTGATAATATCCACAGCCATCCTTTCTTACAATTTGCTGCTTATATGGCATTCACTGTCCAACAGGTGAATTATATAGCTTTGCCCTGCTTATTCTGCTCCTGCTTCTTTTTTGTTTAGATTAGAAGTAGAAGGCTCCACGGTGCCTGATTGTCACTGCAGAAGAGCTTACTGACTTTCCCTGTAATGGTGGGGATGGGGTCTTTTCTTCCTTTTGCACTGATAACCTGAGTGGCAGAGAGATACGTCCTACCACCTTGCTGACCCATACGAGCTCTCAGCCTCTCCGTCCACAAAAGGAATGAAATAACCCTTTGTGTGTTCTCTCAACTACCACTAATTTGGAGGGATATAGGAGTTCTTTTTAGGATTGAGCTGGAAGTGTTAAACAAAAGGGGGTTGTTTGGTGCTGACTGTATTTCTTTTCAACCTGCAGCGGGATGAAATTCAATTTTTGTGTTCACTGTTTATTTTTTAAAGTGAACTTAAATACCTCCTTCCCTCCTCAATTTCTTTAAACTCAGTACTTCTTTTGAAAAAATGTGTACATATGTATGTATGTATGTATATTTTCTTAGTTTATGGGCTTTATATTTAGGGAGAAAAATTATATCAGAGCCCCCACAGCAACGTGACATGTTCTATGATTTCATTTAGCAAAATGTTGTTTATCTTATAGCCTGAGTATTGCACACAGTTAAATAATTTAAATATAGTTTAAATTCATTATTAAAAAAGTTAGGATGTGCTTATGGAAAGGTATCTGCTTCACATAACCTAGAAAAAAGTTTCTTTATAGTTTTCTCAGCACTTTGTTTACATAAAAACAGTGGAAAAATTAGGTTCAACTGCTCAAAGAATTAAAATCTAAAAAAACCCCACTAATGTCAGAAAAATTAAAAGTGTCAGAGTCATAAGATCAAAACTGAATTCGTTAAATCTAAAAGAGAAAATGAAATATCTTTTTACTTCAAAATACTTTCATCCTTACAAGGGATGAAAATTCCGTAAGACAAATATGGAAGCAGAATCATTTCCTTTTAACAGTTCTGTTTCTACCAGGCATCCTCCTGGCCTCTGAAGAATCCATGCTTTGGTATTTACTCATGTATGACTGAAATGGTGCTCCCCTGAATCCCACCTTTCCCAGATCCTAAGGCTCACTCTGATAAGCTTTTCTGCTTTCAGAGCTTCTCTTCTTCCTTGGTTTTTCTTGCCTTGTTCCTTTATCTTTGCGTGCTTCCTAGTGAAGAAAGCACACTGCCTGTGGCCTTACTGCACGGTACAGCCCAAATCTTTCACTTGTGTTTTCCAAGTACATGTGCATAGAGGCAGATTTTAATCTCTCTGTCTTGACTAGCTTTATAACCAAAACCTAGCAAGTGTTTTGCCTCCAGGTTATAAGATCATTAAAAAAAATCAGAACTCTATACTAAGCTACATGCAAAGAACAGCAAATTCTTAACTCCCTATCATGAGAACAGTAACTGGTTGCTAATTTCTGCTGAGGCAACACAGCCATGAAATGAAGGATATTTTTCTGTTTCTTTTATGCCACTCTTATTTAAGCATTTGTTTTTAATAAGATATCCTTGAATTTTTGTTAAGTGGACACATATTTAAAAATTCTGCTTATTTTGGTGTGGCTTTTTACATGTGACCTCCTATTAATTTGGTAGTGTTTCTGTAGACTTTGGAGAAGATCCGTGATAGACTGAGGGAACTATTCAAATTGGAGTTAGTGGATTTGGAGTTAGACATGCAATTGTAACGTAGCAGTTCTGTCATGTAACAGTTCTTACATTATAAAAAGTTTCCCTAATTAGTGATAATTTATTTAATAAAAGAAAAAGTAATCTCAAAATGTACCCTATGTTTATAGCATAAATACCACTAAAAATAGTCTGAGAGATGAATAGGCATTTTTTTGTATGGGCAGGCAGAAGACATTGAAGGTAGGAAAATGAGCAGACTATTTCCAATAATTATCTTCTATATGAGCTGTCATGTACTGCAGAGCATGTATGAGGCCTGCACCTTTGATCTTCAATTTCTAAATAATATGTACTTGTACTGCCCTGAAGAATGACGCTCCATTTTCATCAACAAAATAGCTGTCAGAAAGGGAAAAAATATATAGCAGTCTAATGCAGGTTTACGAGTAGATACAAAAGAACCACCAAATAGTATCTGTCACTTCCCTCTTGTCACTCTTGTCCTTATCAACAAGAGCCCTGTTCTGATTTATTTTAAATTTTTTTTTTTTTTTGCATTTAAAAGATGTGCATCTGGTACCTGTGCTCTGAAACTCCCTCACTGCTCTGTGGTGTGCTTTCTGCTCATACTTATCCATGTGACATCTCAAATTAATGTCTTAAAATTGAGTTTGGGCATTGTTAGAGTTTATGTCTCTGTAAATATTGCCACAAATTTAACATGTATATTAGTGTATGGGAAATTTTTACCCACTTAAGGAGAAGCCAAAGCACATGTGCTATGTAATTGAGTTGTTACTCTGTATGCTGGAAATACAGCTTGAATGGTAGCTCTTATACATATTATGCTTTGGAGCACCTTGGTAATTGGGAATAGCAGAACAATAAAGGCAAAGATATGTGATGACAAGCTTGTTTTGTCAAAATGCTGTAATTTGTCTTTATGCTTTTTCATTTATTTTCTTGGTGATGACAGACCTTAGTGTGACAGGTTCTGGACACTAATAATCTGTCTGTCAATGAAGGTTGGAGAGCCAGAGCAGCAATAGCACAGGATTTCTTACTGTGGGCTGCTATCTCCACAGAAGGACCCTCTCTAGACTTTGGAAACTAGTTTACTCTTCATGCCATTCATCACTGTCCCTCCTTCCCCTCCTTGGGAGAATCTCTGCAGCAAATGTAGCGTCTGAGTTAATGAACATCTTTCCACCATAGAGTGAGCTGCAGTCACCATTAATTTTTATGTAGACTACTGAGTAAGCATAATGTCAGTAATTAGGACTTCCTGTATTACTTGTGTCCTTTGCTTGGTTCTTTGGAGGACTTCCTCTTTTTTCTATGGACTTGCATTTACTTCCATGGTAAGAAGTTTAACTTTCCTATGCATTATATGAAAACTCCCAAATCTTGAACTGGTGACAAAGCATTTGAAATTTTATGCACTGAAGATCTTTCAGCTATTATAATTGTCAGTGATGGTATTTTACACTACAAAGTAGAAATCCATAGATGTGCTTAAAATGTAGCTGAAAGAAATAGACACCTGTTAATACAGCCTGTGCTGATGGGAGGCCTTGGCAATATCATTTTCTTGAACCAGATTGATACTCAGTTGAAAGTGCATTGCAAAGTACAAGACTGGAATTTAGTGTATCAATAAATTGATAATAAAAAGGTTTTTACCAAAATGTAGTGGGCCCCTGAAGTTGTATACAAAGTAGATGTATATCCATCAGTTAAAGGGGATTGTACGTAGCCTGTGTTTTACCTATGACTGATGTTGAGAATAGCTGCCCTGTGACCAGGTGTGGCAATACGGGCAGTTAACAGCATGGTGATGGCAGAAAGCCTCAAGCATGTCATCCGTAGCAACAGCAAAGCTCTCCTGTGAGGTGCTGTAAGGAGTACAGGAATCAGGCATCTAGATGGACCTAAAATTGGATAATGGGAAGCAGGCAATTATGTTCACTAATTATAGTTGGTTGAACGGGGTACGTACAGTTAGCTGCAAGCACTTGTTGAAAAATGTAATACAATAACTTCAAAAAGGGAAATCTGGAAGCCTGCCTTTTTGCAACTGTGAGTTAAGTCTGTCTGAGAAACATATTCTCTAAAATCTCAGGGACAGTGAGATAACTCTGGAAATGATGCCTGAACACAGAAGCACCATAGTGTCTTAGGCCACTGTTTTGACTATAAATACTGCAGTAGGGCTTTATAAAGAATAAGGCTGGAAGGCTTTTACCTTCCTATTACATTTACAAGTCTAAAAACCAAACAAAACTGGATTTGAATTTGTGACAGCCTTGGAACCCATTTATACCGAGCTTACAGTGACAGAGTCTCCAGAATTGATTCAGTATGCTACAGTGTTCAGATTTCAATGTGGTTATGGGCTTCGTCCACTGATCTTTGAAATGTATTATGAAATTCGTATTTGTTTTTAGTATGGAAGAATCAGGTCTTTATGATAATTTGGCAATAATGCTTTTGCTGCTATATCTGATGTTACAGTTTGAATCATCTTTATAAACTTTCAGATAGGTGTTGAACCTCCCCACTTGGAACTGAGATGGGAATACACTGTTCAAAAACCAGACCTTCTTCCAGGCTTTTGTTAAGAAATCTATGTCTGCCGTGTACCTTTCTGAGGATTTGCTCTTTTTCTTTATTTTTTGTTTTTTATTTGTTTGTTTTTTAACCTGAGTACATTATATGTCTTTTAGCTTGTTCCTAAACCAGTATCTTCATACTGGAAACACTTTTAAATATATTTACTAAAAATAACCTCATTATAATATGATGTTATCCAAGTATTTCCAAACAACAGTTTTTCAGTGTTCCGTAATGATTTCGAGGTTGTTTATTACAACTCTTCCTGTTTGCCACCAATCTGAAGTTTAGTATTTCTTTCCCTGCTAAATTAAAGGGGTTTTTAACCACATATATTTTAAGATATTTTTTTTTCCTATTGCTCATAATACAATCTTAGATTGTTGTATACTCCCTACAACACAACAAGCCAATCTACAAAAAAAATATAATCTAGCATGCCGGGGTGCAATATTAGTTATGTTTCTGATTATCTGTGTGAGTACATATATTTCAGTCTTTTAATGACTTTGATTCTTTGAGTATTTAAAGGAACTATTGCATCTATTTCAATGTAATAATTACTTAAGAAAAGTAATAGAAATATGGAGCAAGGGAAAGACTTTTTCCAGTATTTAAAGTCAAGTTCTAATTATAACAGATGTTTTACATGGCACACTACAATAGTATTTGAGTAACACTTCATAGCAGAATAATGCAGACTGTGGATTGACCAAGCACTTCTGGAGGATGAAATTGAAAGTTGAGAAACTGACTGCACTTTCAAATACCAAACAGTCACCAAAATTGTTCTATTAAAAAACCCCATTCATGTATGAAGAATTAAGATAATATTGAATGCTATTCTATTTGTAACACTAGGTATTGTTTGAAACTGGATGAGACCATTTCATCTGTATAAAATTCCCTGACTACTCTGTAGAGAGCACATTAACGTTTGTGAACTGCCCTTGTCTATGTGCTTATCACTTGCCATCATCACTAGGAGGTCCAAGTGGATTTGCAACACAGCCCTTGGACCTAAAGGAATAAAATAGACAAGCCAACCAAGACTGGAAAGGCTGAGCTGTAGACATTACCTTACAGGGGCTGGATCCTGACCATGGTCACAGGGGGGAAAAAAATAAAGGGGAAAATAAAAAAGCTAGGGAAAGTGGTGTATTACTGCATGCCATACAGGCAGCACAGCTTACACCATGTACTGCTCTGTTTGTCTTGGCAGATCTGTGTGCGCGGATCTGGCTGTGGGCGTGATTCTGCCAAATATGGTCAGTGTTCAACTTACACCCATGTTTAGGTCTCTAGTTATGCGTTTGTCTACCATGTGCCTCTCTCTGCCAGTCCACAAAACAATGGCTTCCTAGCCATTTCTAGTCTGAATATAAGATAAAATTATGAATGTAAGCAGTATGACCATGTTTAGTTGAAGCTGCGAGATCCAATATATTAGATATTTTGCCTGTAAGACAAAAAGAAAATATAGGCCTAATAAAGAAGCTTTTAGTGATGGTTGCTGTCACAAAATTAGATCAGAAAAATTATATACAGTTTCTACCGCAATGGAGTATGATATGTTATTGGTACAGGTTGCAATGCTTCATGGCATGCAGTGCAGAATGCCTCATGGTGATGCTGAATGCATTTCATGACCTGTTTTTGGCAGCTTCTGGGACATCCTTTCCGTAGCCTAATTTGTGTGCTCTCCTTTCCTCTTCACTTAGAAGCAAGGCACACACTGCAAAATGTTGAAGTCCCATCTCATACATCTATAAACCATCTACGTCCAATTGTGTTCCTTTGTCCCTCTGATGATGCAAAAGTCAAATGGATATGTACAAATAATGCTAGTAACTTTTATATATTTACACTTGTTGCAACTTATCAGCTAAAGATTGTTTACATCTGCTATAGATGTTAAATGTTTTTTTATGTGGATGGATAAAGTTAATTAATTGTTCTATGGACAGACAGATTTAGAGAAATAATCACAACTCCATATACTATCTTTGAGTTTTGGATTTTACATTTAGATCTCTGAAGTGTATGAATGATGAGTAAAATCACAAGCAGAAAGAAATGTCCCTGTCTGCTATGCATCTGAGGAGGCTTCTAGCATATGTTGATTACAGCAGGTACCTGGCATGGAATATTTTGCCCTCATGAAAAGAAGCGAAAATAAACCCACCTGGCTTCAATTGTCTGTACTGTGAATACACTGAAATTCCACCTCTCTCTTCTTTGGAAGCAACACCATGTTTTTACAAATTAGTTGTGCACTGAGAACTGTAGAAGTGTCTTTTTGTTTTTACTGGAGTACAGGGGTGGTCTGTTGTGAAAAGCCCCTCAAATGCATAGGTTCTTCACTTTCTGGGGCTAAATGTGCTGATCTCAGTCCAGAACCAATTGTTTAAGCATCATGTTGAATGTGTATTCTTCTCCTCCTCACATTGTTTGTATCGTTCTGTGTTACACTATATGTGTATCTTCCCTGGTTTCTCCCACTTATGCTTTTGCTTTCTTCTGTAGTCTGATAAAATCCTTGCAAAGTTTTCACAGTGTTTCTTACCTTTATTCTCCTTTGTGAAGCCTGTATTTTAATGGACCCCCTCCCTCTTTTCCCTGCTGCTTTTAGAATTTTTATTTTCCTGTCTACTTTGTGAGCAGACTGTTCCATGTCATCATTTTTATTCCACTGTTTTCTTCTTTTAGTCAAGCAGTTTTCTGTTCTTCTCTGTAGAATTACACTTTATGACTACCAGGCCATGTGTAGAACAAACAAAGAGAGTAGCGACAGTGCCCATAGCTTACTGGACGTAAGTATAGTAAATTTTCTGAGCACCTTTCCATGCAATCATCAAAGAAAACCGTTGCAAATTTCTCATGGCCATTGTAAACCCATTATTTTGATTTGGAATGCTTCCAACTCTTGTGTTTATCCTAGTGCATACAAGGAACCATTCATTATTAACCAGCGTTAAGCATTTTCTTGTTCAAATACACAATCATTTTTAATGCTGGGCCACCATTTCTGACGTTCTGTCAGAATGTTCTTTCTACCATATGAATCCTCTGGTTTAGGAATTTGGCAATAGATTGTACTTATTTTGGGGACTGTAATCATGTCTTTTCTGTATGGAAAGATATGAACTCATGTAGAAATATAATTCAAATTAAAGATTTAGATTTTTTTTTTTTATATGAAAGGCTTGGTTAACTGGCAAAGCATACAAGTCTCTGATTTTATAACCTTTGTTTTTTCTTAGCATTTAAAGAAGATGTCATATAAAGTAGAATCTCAATGCATTTAAACCCTTCTCTTGCAATTAGATCTGAATAGAAACTCTGTCCCTCTGCAAGGCCTGATTAGAGACCAGTTGGGTCTCACAAGGGCAGCACTTCCCTGTTGCTAAACCGTATATCTGGTTAATAACCCCAAAGGTATTTTATAATCATGTGTATGTCTTACTGATTACTCTAATAAACTATCAGAACTGAAAAAGTGTTAGATAAAGTGTAGGTTTTGCATATTAAGAAGGAAACAATTTAACAAATATGAACAGTATTAGTATGAAAAATTCTTATTTAAAGACAGCAGTAAAATGCTCCAGCAATTTTACCTCTCTGGCTAGGTTATCTGATAATATTTTTTAATGCACAATAATCTAGCTAGAAAAAATAAGCCCTGCACATAGTTAAGCTGTTGAGTAATTATTGAAGTTCTACCTGGTACCTTCCAAATAGAGATAAAAATCATATGTATTTTGGGATGTTTTAATTTATATATTGACATGACTCTAGGTTTTTCAGATATCTGCAAATTTGGATTTACTGCATTTGTCAGTCTGCTGTCCTCTAAAGCCTGAACCTGAAACAAGACACACTAAGCACCAGGCTGTGCAATGAGACTTAAATTATCTGTGAAATAGAACAGGATGCTGTGAATCACATTTTAAAATATATTAAAACTGTTAGCAACAACCTTCAATCCCAAGGTTTGGGGCTTCAGCTCAGTGTGTATAAGCACCCAGCATGTAGATCTGAAGTATTTCTCTCTTATGACTGGGCTTTAATCCAAAACATTTTCACTATTCCAGTTTTTTTCCAGGTTGTGTTTACACAGAAAAAAAGCTTGCAACTGTTTTGGGATACACTGAGAAATGTTGAACATGTTTGTTCTTTATTTTTGAAAGATAGCCAGACTCATCTTTAAGCCTCAAATGTATTTTTGTGATATTCAACATGAAAGATGAGCAGAGATTTGTTTATTTTATTTTCTTTCTGTTGATTCATTCATTTCTAATAACCATGACTCCAAAGAAAGCATAAAGAGAACTTACACTGAAACCAAGTAGGGCTAGATACCTCAGGAATACTTTTTCTTCTGTTTTTATGCCCAATTTTTTATGTACAGACCAGGTTATTGCACAGTGTTCAGTACAGTTTCTACAGAAGCAAAATGTTTGCTTGCAAATGTTTATCCTTCCTTTTTAGAATTAGTGTTTTACAGATACAGGAATAAATATAGGGACAAGACTGAGACTCTTTTAAAAAAACAGCATGGAAGTGGAGCACAAGCATCAAAGACTGTATGATGACTAAAGGATCTATCACAATATTCTGCTGAAATTGTGAAGAACAGGTGTTAGGGCTGGGCCCCTCTTTCTGTCATGGCCTTTTAGTCTTTAGAACTACAATAATGAATTAGGGACAGATTAGATTTATAGATGGTCTGATCGATTTCTTTGCCACTATAGGATTGTTTCTTAAAAGACATCTAGATTATTTTTATTTAACATATTTTCTTGTTTAATTCCTGGATATCTCTCCATAGAAGCACTTTTTTTGCAAATGTATCAGTGCCAGGGTCACCCAGCTCAATTCCTTTGGCTCTCGATGATGGTTTAGCTACATAGAGAGAATAAAATTCCTGCAGTTTTTGCTGCAGTTTTTGAACGAACAGTCTTTGTCTTAGGAAAATTGCATTTAATAAGAATGCATTTACAGAAAAGTAATGAAATGTTTTTCCACTAGAATTCCAAACAAATTATTTTCTCAATTTCTGGTCACATTATTGAAATTTTTGTCAGATATATTGAAGTTTTAGATTATTTTCTTTTAGTTCTCATATTAAAAACATTTTATAATACATAGTAGATTTTACATTAAATTGTATTGTTCATAAGTGATGCTAAATATTTTACGCTAAATCTTTTGGCATTATAAAAACAGAAGAATACAAACAAGTTTATTACTTGGGTGTGAAATGTCAGATTTTCTGACTTGGAATGAAAATAAATAGGATGGTCCCACAGGGCTGAAATTTTGTTTTCATCTCTAGGAAAGACTTGTAGGTTTTTCCCTTTTCCTGTAAGACAACCCTTAATAGGTGAAAATCTTTACTGTCTCTGGCATTATGAATTTTGCTGGCTTGTTATTTCAGCTTTCATGCCATTGACTGCCTGGTTCATTGGCTTTGAGAGTTATTGGTCCTGTGCAGAAATATTCTTTGTGACCTCTGCAAAGTTTAAATGGCCAGTTATTGTTGTGCAAATTGGCACAGATTCAGTAAGGTGCAGAGTCAGGACTCTTAAGTATGATTTTAGATCTTGCAGTAGTTGTCTTAAAGTCAGTATGACTTCTTAATTGGTTGATGTGGAATCTAAAGTGTCTGCAAACTTTTATGCAACAGGGAGAGACCCTAACACAGATGCAAGACAAGATTCCTTTCCAAATTTCTGGAGCCTTTTCTGCATGAGATTCTTTCATAAAAGAATAATCCTACGATATCTCTAAAAAAAAATATAAAAAATGTAGTAGAAGTACTGCAAATACAGGATTTTCAAAGTATGTTCCTGGGTTTTTTATGATCCAGAAAAATAGATGGAGGAAGGATGAATCTTCAAAAAACTACTTAAAATGCTTACAACTGAGCCTTCAATACACCACAGATAACTTCATTTAGGTAAATTCAAAGTGCAGAAGATTTTCCTAGCCTAATTAGACTGGGGTAATAAGTAGAGATTTACATTATAGAGAGGCAAGTCTGTGAATTGCAGCCTAAGCAAAGCTTATATTGTCTACTAGAGCTGTTCCTCCAGCAATAGCCTGGGAAATAGGAACCCCTAGAGGTTAAATATTTAAGAATCATTTGTGAAACTTTCCTTTTCCAACTGATAATCTGTGTATATCACCAACCACATTAACAGGAAATTTCACTGCTACATATTTTAATATTCAATGTGATAATTCTTGTTGTTCTTTTTCTCATGCTACCCATGCATTTGAATATCCATAACATTGTCTTTACTTGAAGAATTCAGTTAAGATATAACTACTGCATGTTTTGCCTTTTTATTAAACAAGTTGCTTCTCTTCAGCCTTATAATGCCTTCTTTGCTGCAGTAAAATGGATTATGACTGAGCTTGTCTTGTAAGTAAATTTTTTCAAGAACACAATATTTCTGTGAATTACTGAATATTTGTAGTTTTGACTATTTAACAAATATTTGTACTTTCTGCCTATTACATATACTGTGCTGCTTCTATTATGTGATTTTAGAGATAGTAATATTTGTTAACTTTTTTGCTTTCCAATTTTGCATTGTTAAAATCTGAAAAAAATTTAGCTATAGAAATGTGCAGTTGCATTTTTTTATGTTATTCATAGTCTTCATTTATATCTCTATGCCTTTGTTTAGTAAGGCTAGCAGATTGCAATGCACAAACCAAATTTATTATTGTGGTTACTGTTAGATTTTCCATAAATGTCTGGCTGTTTGTAATGCAGCTTGGGTGGGCCATTGTCAACATAGCAAACTGTTACAGTAACTCATTGCATTATTTGTCATTGAATTTCTCTAGGATGGACCTTTTTACAGTGTATGCCAGATAAGGTGTACTCTGCATGCTGCTGAATTTTTTTACCTGCCTTAATTCCTCTAACATTTCAAGTTAATTCATAATGAGTATTGCCTTTAAGAGAGATTGCCTAAGAAATCATAGAGATATACCGTATTCATAAGAGGAGGCTGTAAGATGTATCATGTATTATTAACCTATATGTTTTACTATTGTCCTTGTCAGAGAGCAGAGTGGTAGATTTAATTGAATTTTATCTTTATTAAAATAATTTTTTCTTGTAGTCATTTTGCTTTAATTGCAAATTATGTGAGCTTTCATCAAAGTTTGGAATAAGAGTTTAGGAGAATTAACTGAATGGCTATTGCCAGAGGGCAGAGATTGATCTTAAATGAAGCTTTCAAAGTAAGTATCAGGGAAAGAAATCATGTTAAAATGGGACTTTGATGCTAGCTGTAACAGCTCCAAAAATTTCCAGAAAATTTCAATATTTCTTGTCCTCATGATAAACTGGATGTTGGTTTCACATTCTTTACACTCAAAATAGCTGCTAGACTGACACATCTCAATGCATCCTTCATAAATTGCAGTATATTTTAGTGGGAAAATGTATTCCCTACATGCCTGTTTAGAGTTGATTAGACACTGGTTCATCAATCATTTCTACTCCTAGAAATAAATTAGTTTTATTGTTTTGGTTCCAGAACTAATACAGGAAAATACTTTCTGTGTACTTCTGTGCTATAGCCAGGACAGTTATAATCTGGTGTCATTTTACTAGAGAATATACACTGCATGATGAAGACATAATGTTCAGTAATGTGCAACAGTAAAAATATCGTATGCTGCCATGTACTGTGAATTGTAATGGGCTCTTCCAATAAAATCAATAATTTAAATTAATAATAGGTAAATCTGTTATTTATTGATGAGATTAATTTAAGAAAGAAATCTTGGTAGTAAGATACAGCCCAGTGAAAATATGAGAATAGCAGTAGTTTATAATCCCGGAGTTATGTTAGTAACATAAGTATCAGTTTTGTGTTAGTTTTTATTTATAATAGGATTAATGGTATCAAACTGCTGCCAGGTTAGTGTTTTGAAAACATTCTGAGGGATAATATGAAAACTTTAATGATTTCTCTAGGTTCCTGGTGGAGTTTAATCTATGTAGTTGGTGGCACTCTGATCTAACAGCAAAAGGTAAGTTTATTTTTTCTTTTCCTGGCCAAAATAACAGAAATACTCGTTTAAATTGGATTTTGGAAATTCAGATGTGTTTTAACGTATTTTAGATTAAATACTAGATTTGTAATAACAATGGTATGTCTCCCATGTTGTCACCCTCTTTGTTAGTATTTCCCAAAACACAGGGTAATTAATTAAGATCTTTTAGGAATAACCACAAAGCGTTTGTATATACTCTAGGAATAGAGTACAGTAAGGTAAAATACTAGATAGTGATTAAATACAGTTCTTTTTATGTTTCTCTTCATTCCAGAATAGTCTTTGTGAATAAAGCAATGATGCTAGCTTTTTTCTGCTTATAATAACCTTTTTCTAGAGCTGCTGTGCTATTTGGGGGATTATTGTGTTGGAAAATGCCATTTCAACAAAAGGCCAGAGGGATGCGATCGTTTTACTATAACTTCATATATATTTTTTTTAAGGATAAGGGAGTAAACTTTATGCTTTTACTTTTAAACATGACTGGTTAAAACTGTATTTTGTTTTATCATTCCATTCAAAATAGGTATTTTGAAGTAATATAATCTAGATTAATTAAAATTCAATCAACTCAAAGTATTTTTTTTAACGTGGAGGCATCATTTGAAACAATAATGAAATTTTAACAGTTCTCATAAGAATTTGAATGTTTTAATGTCAACTGTCTCTTATATTGTAGCAGCCTTTTTATGGCCTTTCAGAAGTGCTGCTCAAAAGCAAAGGGCTAATTTACAGAGCAGTGCTCTTCAGTTGGCTGTTTCTTAGGCAAATGATGCTGCCATTTACTGGTATAATGATTTAAACTGCATTCTTCAGCTTTATGCTTCTAGATTTGCATATTCCTTAGCAAAGCAGCGCATAAAATTGCTACTTTAGGCTTCGGTTTAGATTTGCATTGCCTGGATGCCTTTATGCCAGAGCAATATATTGTCTGAAGTTAGGGTACTGGGAAAATGGAACATACTGATGCCCTGGAATATTTCAGTTTCCTGTGTGGATGCTGGAGCTCTTCTAGCAGAAAGATCTGTCCTGGAGAAACAGGAAATATGATGGTAATCAGCAAAACATGGGTCAGACTATTGTCAAACATGTTATAAATGCTGTGTAGGGAGAAGGGGAGGCTGAGGTGGGTGTCTGCTGGAGGTGGAGATTTGATTTCCTTCTGGAAATTCAGGTGCATGAACTTAGTATAGCCTTTCCCACACCAATGTAAACTGTATACTGCCTTGCAACACTGGAGGCAGTTCTTATGTTGCATGAACAATGAGTCCAATAAGGATTGTATGTATATGCACAAATAGAGCTTCATGAGAACTAGCCAGACACTACTTGGTTTTGGGGCTGCTTCCTAATCAGCAGTGCCAGGACAGGTCTTCTATAAACCAATGATGACAAATGTCTCACACACTGATGGCTGTGAAGGATAGCAGAGGTTGCATGCTAGGCCCAGGTATGCAAAACTGCTCCTTATATCTGAAGAGAAAGGGAAGGTATTACATTTTTAGTCCTTGGTGTTTGCAGAGCAGTGCAAACCAGCCAGTGTAGGGAATGGGTAACTTTCTTGTATGTTTTTTCAAGTATACTGTACAACAATATGCCTTGCTATATCATGACATGAAACATCCAATGGTACTCCATTGTATGTAAGGGAAAATATCCTTTAAAGACAGCACCCCTCCTCACCTCATGAACATGAACGTCTGGTTTGTATTTTAAGCATTTGCTAGCTACAGACAATAGGCATTACTGTCTTACAACCTTTCTTTTCTTGAAGTCTACTGTTACAGCAGTT
Source organism: Porphyrio hochstetteri (assembly GCA_020800305.1). Taxonomy (NCBI): domain Eukaryota; kingdom Metazoa; phylum Chordata; class Aves; order Gruiformes; family Rallidae; genus Porphyrio; species Porphyrio hochstetteri. Next base: position 7,553,164 of record CM036916.1, on the reverse strand, counting down.
GAACAATCATGACTGAGAAATTCACATTCATCTTTTAATTAAATGGGAAGTTTTAACTACAGAATTCACTTGGTCCATTTCTTGGATGAGTGTGGGTATTGAAACCACTCCCTCATCATGGTCATTGGAATGTCATCACTTTTATCATACCACTTGCCCAGTTCAAGTTTGGTTAGGTACATCTGGTAGTTGTTTGGAAACCAACATGCATTAGTAAAGCAAAAGCAATAGAGATTTCACAGGAGAGAAATCAGCAGTAGAAAAAAGTGTGTACTTAGGTATGTTTATCTGTGGATGCTACTTTGCCACAAAGAGTTGTAATAACTATGGCTGCACTTTGTGAAATTAGAAGTAATGAACTTGCACTTTTTTTTTTTTTTACTTAACAATGCTTGACAAAACTCAGAAAAAATTATAAAAAATCAGTTCCTCTAATAGGGAAATTACATCCTGCATAAATTGTGACATTAATAGAGTATCACATATTTTGGAGATCCTAGAGGGTCTTCTGCCAATTTACCAAGCCCTAGTATGAAAAACACTTCTGCACAAGATCTTGTTATCTCAATCACATTTGTGAATGAGAGAGAAGAAACGGATGCCCTAAACTTTGGGTAACCCCATCATCTTCTGGACTCTAAACTGGTGCTAGAAATCTGAGACCTGTGGATCTTTGTCAGTCTCTTTGTTACACAACTCATACAAGTAATAAATTTCAATCATTCTTGGCAACAGATAAGGAGAACAACAGAGAAAGGGAGAAAGTGCAATGGTTTGTAAGACAATTTTTTAAATTGCAAGTGTTAAATACGTCATGACCATAGTGAAAACATAAGATATAACAAAACTTTTTTGACCAACTTTAGAACATCCCTCGAGATCCGTGCATTTGGGGGAATTTTTTTTTTAGTTATATACAAAAATTATGAACAGTTCTGAAATGCACATCCTAGTGTATGATTGCAAATGCAGGTTTGGCCGTTCCCCTGACACTGTGCAGTAGATACACCACTGGCTCTCAAACATTATCTTGAATGGAAGATCTGTTGAGTCCAAGAGTCTGTTTAGTGTCATCTATTTTTGTCATACCTCGTCTTGTTTTCTCACTTCACTATTAGTTTAAGATAGGCTTAACATTTGTGATGATGTGCAAGTGTATCTCTCTGTTAAGGAGGAATGAATGGGTGGGGAGAAAAAAAGAGGCAATGAAGGACAGACATTGCTCAGAAGATACATCAGTGTGAGAGTCAGAAGAGCTGCCTTCAGTTCCCAGTCTAGTAGTTTGACCTTCAACCAGTCTCATTGCTCCCTGATACCTCAGTTTCCAAACTGCTAAGACTTAAATAGTGAGATTTTGTTTTCCCTTGCACTGAAAGGGTTCAGATTAAAAGTGTTAAGGAGTCTGAATTATTACTATTTTGGGAAGCAGATAACAAGTGTTGAATCTGAGCAAAGTTAACACTTGTACCCCACACACAGAGTTATTCTAACTGATGAAACTCTGCAAAGATTCCCAAGTGTAATCCAAAAAAATGTTTGGGATCCAGTAAAATGTACCACAATTTAGATATCCAATAAATGTAAACCCCCATGCATAATAGTTAGTGATGCACAGCAGTGCTGAAATAAGGAGTACAGTAAATACAACTTTAATCTACAGAGAAAGAATAAAACCTTGTGCATAAATGTAAAGTAGGTTGGCAATTGCTAAACCATGAGTAACTACTGTAAGAGTTATGTTTTACAAAATTACATTCCATGGCTAAACTTTTTTTTTTTAATTGAAAAAATAGTTTTATGCACTGCCTAGGAAATCTCACAGGGTGGCAGAAGCTGAGTAACATTTCCGTTCTCTGTGAGCTCTGTAATACAGCATCTCAATGTTGTTCAGAATTTTGTGTGCTGTTCTTCCGATGTTAACATCAAGATATTTTTTCCTGTGCCTATAGCGCAGAGGTTGAAACAAACCCTAGAGCCCTGTGATACTGAATATCCAGCTTTTGTTTCCGAACGCACTATAAAGGAGACCACGGGGAATATTGCTTGCGATGACTGTTTCAAGTAAGCCCTTTCAATTTTTTTATACAACTGTTTGTGACAAAGCAGTAAAACTGAGTTATTCAAGGTTGTGTTGAATAACGTACAAGTCTGTTATGTTTTATCTTACATAACGACCTCTGTCAGGGTGTCATTTCTCTTATTACAGGGGTCATTTAAAAGTTTGATATTCTTAAACTAAAGCAGTGCCTATTATTTTCTACCAAAAAAAAAAAAAGTAAAACCAGTACAGACTTATGCTAATTTCAAAGAATAATGAATGCTTTAAGACTTTTCCAGGTCATGGGCAGCATTCTAAGGCATGTTCTGTAAAGATTGGGGATACAAAAGGGTTAGTGCTGGTAGCTGTCCTATACAGGAGTGAAACCCTGCTGGATAGTCTGGAAGTGCCCTTGTGATACTGGGAGACCTGGTTTGTTTTACTTGAAAGCTAAACAGTGTTTGCTTCTCAGACTTGTTAGGCTGAAAGAATGGGAGAGGATTAAATCTATCCTCCAAACTTTCAGTGCTGGGAAAATGCCTTAAGAGTTACAAATCTCACATGTCCGTGCTGCAATCTCTTCAGTTCTACCATTGCTACTGCAAGTTGTCCCTTGCAGGGTTAAAAGAGAAAACCTTCAGTCTAGCTTTCCTCCTTTTACTGAAAATGTCTCTTCTTGGCATTTCATGCCTATGTGCAGTGACACTTTTACTGTAGTTATGGTGTGTTGTAATTGAAGAATTGCATAGGTATTTGTGCAAATTTCTGTACTTTAGTAAGACTCTTCATTGGATTTCCTTTAGGTTGAGACGTAATCATTGCAAAGGAGATTAGTATTTACAGCAATAGTTTGTCTATCCACATAAATATCAAGAAGAATTTGCAAGTCAAACAAAAATTGTTACACCTCTCCTTTTCCAGACTAAGTTGATATGGAGTTATCAAATAAAGGTGAAAACTTCTTCTCTTTGAAGTCAATAGGTGTACTTCTGGACTTGCTCCTAATTTTTCTATTTGATATCTTCATTGTTTTAAAACTGGAAATAGGAATAAGTGCACTGGAGATATATTTTAAGTGCTAATATTAACTTTTAATTTGCTGCTGACTGGCTTTTAATTATAAGGAAATCATTAGTGTCCAGTATGAATAATTGTTTTTATATGTCTTTGTGGGACAGAAATATGAAAGTGCTTTGTAAATCGATCCTAGGGAACCCTGCAAGTGTAACAATAGGTCCCAATGCCTGAAAAGTACAAACTCAACAAAATCAAGCCGTGACTTTTCCACTTGACATATCAAATACAATGTGTGTTACAGTGCTATGAGTGCTTCATGCCAGCATTGTAGAAATCAAGCAGCCTTATTTTGTGATCATTTAGCAGAAGACTACTGAGAATTTGTGCAATGTTATCATACATCTCTTATGTTTAAATGTTGCAAACAGACATTATTCCATGAAAATGAAATTAATTTGACAGGACCAGGTTTTCTCAAAGGAATGCAGATTTCAGTCTGTCGTAGGTAACTTCAGGTCAAAGGAAATAACTTTCAAAAATAACACAATTCTGCAATACTTGGACAGCACTGAGTTGGAAACTGAGTTTAGTGAAAATTATAGCATTTCAAAAATAAAGCACTAAGATCTTTTTCATAGAAAAACATTTTGTGTTCCACAGTGGAACAAAAAAATAAAAGAAAACCCTGTAAGTTACAAACTGATCTCAAGGCACCCATTATTTTTCTCCACAAGCAATGGCAAAACCTAAAGAAATAATCCAGAAGACCTATTAGATTCTCATGGGAAAGTTCTTCGTTATACCATTTACCCACTGTCATTAACAATCTACAAATTGCATCTAAGATTGCAGACTGGATTGGATTCCAAATATTTTTGTTATAGCCCAGGACACTTTGCCGCAGAACAACTAAGGAATTTGACCCAAAGTCCTTTGTAGACCTACATCTTCTGACCCAGTTTTCTGTTTCATGGCCTCAGTACCAATAAATATTTTTACAAGCAAGTGTATTGCATCATACTTGTAATTTAAGAATGATGGGCTCAATCAGTCAAAATTAGGGTTCAACCTTATGTGCAGTGAGTCTTGAACTGACGCTACGTTCGATAGTTATTCTGCACGGCATCTGTTGCATCCTGGGTTCTCAAGTGAGATCCCTTTGAGTCAGTGGGATTATTTTCTATGTCCTCCTTGCATTGCGTTGTGGATTAATCTGTGACATATACTTGCAAATCTTGATTAGAACTAGTAAAATATATTTGTAAATAATTGACTGAATATACGCCCACTCTGATGTTGCAAACCCATTTGAAAGAGACTGGAGAAGTCAGTGTGTTGTGAACAGGTTTGCAAACAAAAGTCGTGCAAATACTCTGCTGCAACAAAGTTTGTGTCATGAGTTACTTGTTCAAGTCCCTGGCTGTTCCTATGGTGGCAGGCACTACTATAGAGCCCTTGTCTGATAAAGGAGACTAAAAGCAGTCTCTTAGTAGAAGTAAAAATGATGACTGATGTTAATTGACACCATATAATGTTACTTAGTTAAGGTATTTTAGAGCACAAATACTGTGTTATTGCTAACAAAGTCACAGTCATAGTCAACAAGGTCACATAGTGAGAGTCAGAGGCTCAGTCCCATTCCATACTGGGTGTGCTGTTACTGATCTTAGACACACTCCACAGCTACCAAGGAGAGCAGTTACCAGCTGTAGTTATGAAAACTAACCCTTATTCTTATAAACACTTCCAGTCATAATTTTTAATCATGGGTACTTTGATTTAAAACAAAGTATCCTCACAAATAAATTAGACAGTGGGAATGGCTACATGCTAATTAGTTTGGAAATAGCAGGCTCACCTCTTCAGCCACCTCTGAAAACTTAAGCGATCAATGGAAGGGCACCTATACACTTAAGCAGACGGATTCAGGCACTAAATGTATACAGGCATATGAAATACGCTCTCCATATGTAAACTTATCTCTTACTAGCAAAAAATAAATGCTACTTTGGGATAATTTGCAATGCTTAAAAACAATTTTCAAAAATATAGGTCTTATTAAGAAAGCAGGAGCCTAAAAGAAAATAAGAATTAACATAAGAATGTCATTAGGGTCAGGGTTTGGCTGTCCCACCCCACAATTTGTTGTTATTCAATATCCCAACGATTATTAAATTAATCTGTTATTTAAACAGCAATCAAAAACAAGTCAACCCACATTTTCTAAGTTCTGTCAAGAAGACAAACTGGGATATTTTTTAAAATTTGAAATGCTTTCATATTTTCCAGTAAACTATTCCCTTTTATAGCAAAAAAACTTAAAAAAAGAAAAAGGGTGGGGGGGGGAGAGTGAACCATTCCTCCTGAAAACTCAGAAGATAGACTATTGAGTGTTCTAAGGTAGCTTCAGTGGTGGAAATAGTTAATTGCTAAAAAGAAATGTTTTTTCTTTATCAATGTTGACTGGCACTCTTTCTGTTGAGTCAGAGCTACTCTAATGCCAGTCCCACTTGGTATGGGTTTTAAAGGTGCTGAGCTGCTCAGAGATGTGTTTTTGATTAAATATTAAATTTGAAGTCTCTGGCTAAGTAAGTATCTGCATGCTGGTTGGGCTACTTGCCCCAATGTGATAGCCAATTTTTAATACAAGTAAGCACGTAAACCAAAGTTTCTCAGCCATTCTCACTGGTTACGTTACCAGTTTTTGCTTTCTGGTGATCTCAGCATTGCAAAGTTTAATTGCTGATACTTTAAAAGTACTAAAAATATCTAAGGAAAGCATCCATAGAAAGACAAAGTTGTTGTTATAAATTAGAAAGGATGATGGCTGTTGTGATAATTGACCAGGGAAAGTTACCATGTCTCTTTAGTATATCGACTCATCCGTTTGTAGAACAAACAAATAAAAGTTTTCTCTAATTGCAAATCTTGGTTTTGCATGAAAATTTGAATGTTTTCATTTACCTTCATTTGGGATGATACCATTAATTTCAGCATTAACTCAAGTGTTATGAGCACTGGTAGAGATCTCATGGCACAGCAACTTACTTATCTGACTATTTATATGTTAAGTATGTATATATATAAAAATATCACAATGGCAATGAACTATTTGATTACATAGGTGCTAATTTGCATGATCATCTGTAGAAACTCTGGGTATACAGATCAGGCAACAGCTGCGCAGCCAAATGCTTAAAAATCTGCCCTTTTAACCTCTCCTGTCCATGTGTGATGACATTCTAGACTTGTATGCAGACCAAAAATCTGGCCTTACTTCCAATGACCCAGGGAGCAAAGTCCCCTTCTCTTTTCACTGCAGCACTCATGGGTCCATAAGGTCAATAGTAAAAACCCAAAGAAACTGGTTTACTCCCAGACGATTCCTTATGCACAGTCTGAAGACACAAAGAGAAAAGTAAATATGAGACAGCCCCATTTTCATTAAGGAAACAGCTACAGTCATCTGAACCCTGGGAAAGCCTTATGTATGTGTTTTAATTATGCAAGATGAATGTAAGTTTTCCCTTTGCTTTGTTGTATCTCCCATGTAAATTTCTTGTAAAATAAGGAACTACTTATTTGATTAAACACTGTCCCATGTATTATATATTTGGCCTCTTGGAGTGTTATTAAGCAGACAATTATTTAACAGGGAGAATCAAAAATAACCAAATGCCTTCTCTTGTTTTCTTATAGACTGGGCATTTTGTGTTCTTCATTGTCAATAAAAAAAGAGATAAATGGCAGTGGAATTACAGTCCAGGATGACACCAAACTCTTCATGTGAATGTTTAATGACAAATTTCAGGCTTGTCCACTGAATGCTCTTATTTGGCAGTAAACGATACAAATTATATTCAAATATTTCAGTGCATGAGCATATTAGTGTCAGGACTCGCATGATCTGCAGACATTAACATGGCAATAATTTTTAAAACCCACTTGATCTTGAGACATACCACCATTGGCTAAAATATTTCTTCATTTCTTTCTCAGTAGAAGCTTGCCAAACTGCTGTACTTGATCGTGTTTAAAATGTGTAAATAAATACACAGTTCAATATCCCATGAAATAAATAATCATTTGCCTTTTCAGATGTAGTTAGGATACTTCTAAACAAATCAGCCTTCCACATAAAACGAGCAAAGAACTGAGTGCCAATTTCTTCTCATTTGGAGCTCTCTCTATGTACATTGGAATATCCCTGTAGATTTCCTGGAGTAGCTTGGGCAGTAAATTATAGTCAGCCTTCTAGAAGACATTTTGGGTTGTATTTACTTTATTGTATCTATCTTATAGGACCCTGAAGGAAACCAAATGTTCTCTACGTTTCACCAAACTTTGCTTAGACTGTGTTTTTACATGGTTGCTTTTTCAGCTGCCATGCCAAGTATACATGTGATATCATGCACATAAATGGTTTTGACCCATGTCCTTGTTGAGTCAAACTGCTCGCTGCTGGTCTTGGCCACGTTGAACAGATCTTAATCTCTGACAGCTTGCTTAGGTGTGCATGGAAGTCAAGAGGTATCTTCAAGGGAAATTCAGTATTTTGCATACCTTGGTAGTTAATTGTTGAAGTCTCAAGAATCGAAATCTTGGTCTGCATCTTGCACCTCTGTCCTGAAAATGAGATCTTCCAGACTTGCAGAATACTTATGAATGTTAAAAAGTCTTTATATTTGTGGCAACAGCAGTATTGGTAGAAACTTATGTTAGCCAAAACCTCAAAATTCTAGATGCCCTGTTCTTTCCTCATAAAAAATATCAAATTATGAAATTTAAACAGCTATAATTGTTATTAAAGGTCTTTATGCTTAGTTTAAAATCCTATATTGTGTGTTACCCACACATCTCCAATTGTATGCTGAGTAACTTCCTTTTCACTCCAAGGGCAGCAGTGATTATAATGTTTGTCATGCAGGTGCAATTTAAAGCCACTGTATAGGAAATTTAACTCTACCCTTTGATAATGTGCATTTTGAATGAGCAGTTCAGGAAACACATTAAATTATTATTTTCATTTAAGGAAATAAGTATATGAAATAATAGAGTAAGACCCCAGCAATCTTTTTCAAAGGCCATTTTTAATGACAAGGAATATATATTGAATGAGAGGGGGGCTCAATAGACTGAATAGAAATGCGTGGAAAGGTACAGTGGTCTTTCCTTGCAGATGTGTGCTACTTTGTCCTTAGGAGACTTCATAGCACTGACCATGTGTCCATCTGTAAGTTCTGTAAAATCTTTGAGATACATGGGCCAGCTTCCTGGCAATTCAGTGTATTACCGGAGTGATTAGTTTCACTGTAGGTTTTTCCTGACAAGTAGGATGAGATGTGCTCTCTCTATACTCCCCCTTCCCTACTTACGTCTTCCAAATCAGCCCGGAGCTGAATTGCCTGAGAAATGTATACATAAAGCTTCCGCATGGGAAGGTGGTGATCTCCACCCATTCACTGGTCATATTTAAGCTCAGTAGTGCTGTAAAATGTAAATATTACCACTACCTAAAAGTTAACTTAATTTTATGTTTTAAACAAGCAGGTATAAATACTAACCAAATGATAGATAGTAGCTGACAAAATGAAAGGATGTTTTGTAATGACAAGAGCTTTAAAAAGTTGTACGAATGCCATAAAATGTTGAGCTGACTGGTAATATAAATATCTAAATTGAAGATGTCTTGGATAGGAAAGCTTATTAAAATTGGAAATTGTTGAAGTGAATTTTGAGAGGCAGGCACTCTTGAGAAGAATTGCTGTTACAGATTGATGAAAAGCAATGCAAACATGACTTGGGCATCTGTATATTTAGCACTTCTCTTTATAAAAGATTTGAGAGCTTAATAAATATTTAATAGACTTTAATTTGGGAAGTTTTTAGTGCCGTGCAGGGAACATTTATATGTTACATATATTAAAGAGTTTTAACTAGGTATGGAGAAGATGACTTAAGTCTTTCAGATTCAGTCTTGTTGCTAAAGTTTATATTTACAGAAATAAATTAACAACATCCTCGCACAGCACACTGGGGGAAAACATCTGATATTTTAAAAACATTATCTGAGATGTCTCTCAATACAAACCACAGCTATTTAAGTAGGGCTAAAAAACCTCTGCTAAAAACATGTTGGCTCGCATGGTTGGTATAGGAGAATTGCATTTTCCAGCCTACATAACTTCTCTGACATCCCCATCATCATCCTGCTAACCAAGTGCCACTGTCAAAAAGCAAAGTCCAAACTTTGAGACCTCTGATATGATTTGCTTTGTGCCAATCACAGTACCTCCTCTACTGTTCTTTGTGAGCAGTTTATCGTAGAATCAGGTTACCACTCTGCTTATGGAGACCCACTTATGCTGCACTCAGATTTGTTTGGGGGTATGAGCATTGACTCCTATTTTAAATTTGTGGGACTTCTGATCTTGGTTCTTTGCAAAAAAATTACAGTCCATTTTAAACCTAATGATCTGAAACTGTCCGTTACCTTATGGCCTTCGTATGGGTGGGCAGCTAAAATAGAGAGCTTAGGGGCATTGAAAAATACCTCATTACATAAAGCACTTTTTTCATCCTAAATTCTGTACAATCAGAGATTTTGGATATTTGTAACATTTCTAATATGCAGTTGGTAAGGTACTCGTCTATGAGCATCAGTTATTTGAGAAAGTCCTTTTTAAACCTAGTGATCTGCCCTGATTGATAATGCAAGAGGAATGGCACTTAGGGGGAGTTTCTGGTTGAAATAAAGTGGTTGCAAACCATGCCACAGCTCTCCAGGGTTGCAAGCCTTCAGCAGACACAGGAATGTTGAGGATAATATTGTTCACTTAAATCCTTGATTCTAAACTTCTCCTTGCATAGGTATGTTTACACTGACACCAGATTGTGCTGAAGTCGGTCAGGCTGTATGTGGTAGCAGTGTTTTGCTAGCATGAGGTCAGGTTGCAGGCCTAGGACATAGTTTATCTTTTTCTTTTTGTATGAGAGAACCACTAGCTGCTTTTTTTCCCATATATTTTAACTGCTCCAATTCTCGAAAATGTTGTTATTGGCATATATGTTATTTTTATAAATTGCATTAAAGATATTCCATTCTCTATCATAATTTATTTGAAAAAACCCAAGTAGCCCAATTTGACATGATATAAACATTTCATTCATTCATTTAAAAAATGTGATAAGTGAGAGAAATGTGGGTTGGAACTGCAGCCAGCAGCCTGGAAAGCGCATGATAGGAGTTGGGAAACAGCACAGTGGATATCTGCACTTCAGTTGAATGCTTAAAGTTTGTTCCAAACCATTAGGGTTGAACGTTTGCAACCAACAGCTATGTGAGTAACACATATTTGAGTGCAGCATGCACGATATTTTCCATTTACTGTACCCTGGTGCTTGTAATGTTTTTTCTTTCTCTAAAAAATAGGAAAGATCAAATTTGACAGGTTTGAAATGTAATCCCAAAGTAATGACTTATCTTAATCCAAAATACTCAAACTTCATTAATGCAGGTTCGCGCTCAAAAAATACGCTGAAAGGTCTGCAGGGAAATGGCTGAATTTACAGAAATGCTCGAGCATCGCAGTGCCCAGTGGGGCTATCCGAGTTGAGTACCGTGGAAATTCAAACTACTTTTTCCACATCTTTGTGAATGTCTTTAGGTTGCCAATTTGAAAATCTTGCCCTCAGTTTATTTCCACTCAAAGTACTCACAGTAAAATCCTTTCATGCTTTTTAGGGTTCATCTGCACAGGCAAAAGAACTGGTAGCTAAAAGATCTTTTCTATTGCCTCCTAGAAATGATTGGTATGATTATATATGTGCAGGAGTGACCTATGCTAACACAAAATTGAGATGATATTCTAGTCATAATTTGAATGTAATTCCCACATTCATCACACTAACTTCAAACAATTGTATTAAAGTGTTTATATGGTCTTTAGAGAAACAAATTAAAAGTACATTTTTTTAGGGATTTTTTTCCCCTTGAACCAGGCTGTTAAAGCTCCTGAACATGAAATTAAAAATCAACCTGAACAACCATTTAAATATTTATAGGATTAATATCTCTCCTAAATAATGACTTTATCATCACCACATACTCTACTGCATAGCATCTCTTGTCATAAGCACAGATAAATAGCAGGATATTTTATAAAATTAAAGAATATATAGTTTGTAAAATGCAACATACAGGTCACTAATTCTTACTTGTTGTTTAATACAAAGCACGATGGTGCAGTATTTCTATGAGAAAACAAGAATTAATTAAGTTTTAACTAGAAATACATGATTGTATTTACGTTGAGTTGCTTTCGATGTTGGTGCTGTGCTCAAATCATCCTTGAATTGCAACTAAATATCTTCTGTTCTATATGATAATGGGAAGATATTTTCTCTAGATTTTTTGGTTCCTTAAGTGTAGTCTCATACTGTAAGTATATTTGGAGTTCTGTGCTGCTTGTCCTTAATTTTGTTCCCTCAAACACTTTGCAAGCTTTATGCTTGTCTGAAGAAAGAAGGGGAAATAGATCTGAAAATCTGAGATTTCTGAACTTTCTTAGGAGGTTTGTTTCCGTTCTTTGTTGCTTCAACAAGTCATGGAGCTGTGTCACTGGCCAGCAGCCACTGGCAGCATGCTTGTAAGCCTGGAAAAGGAAAAAAATTTAGTGCAAGTGACCAATGTTATTTGGGATCCCTGCTCTCAACAGTCTATTATGACTGTGTACTCTTTACAGGTCTCTGGCCCATACAAAATATGCTGCATTCAACACATTTTGTTACAGTAGGGTTTGTGTGGGGCTATGTAACAGCCTGCTTATCAGTAGGGAAACCTCAGGACTGTGTTCAGTTTATATCCTGTCCAAAACTGTCCCGTGAACAGGAAAATGGATTCTCTCTCCTGCATGGAAATACAGAGACTAAGCTTTTTAACAGTAATATTGATTTCCTTTAATAGCAGATGTTACAGTCAAACAGTAGAGAGTAAACGACTTAAAGGTTAAGTTTGCTTAGACGGACAAGACACATCTCTTGTGTGTTTGAAATTGAAGTACCATAGCTTTGCCTGTTATGGATCTGGCTGTGTTAGGAGAGGAAAGTTGAAGCCCACAGAACTTCAGAGCCAAGATGTTAAGCCCTCCACATACAAATTTTGCACCTTATGATACAGGTGGTTGTACTGAAGCAATGACCTGCATTAAGCAAGGAAATGAGCCACTTACTGAAGGGTGGGATCTTCAAGTTTGCCAATAAACTGGTCTTCTTACTTGGGGAAATATAGCAGCCTCATGACTACAGCAGCCAGGAAGAAAAGAGGATCTAGCTGCTGCTGCTGCTGTGCCTGTTCTCACCAATGCAGGAGGTGGCCCAAAGTCCCTAAGGGGACAGACTACAGACAACAAAGCCACTGCTGCAGCAACTAATAACCTTTTTCCCTCTGTCCCTTTCCCACAGGGCACCAACACTGCTGGTTTTATTATCCTTGCCCTTTCGTTTGGTCTTTTTAAAAACAGTTTGTGGAAGAAATTACTCTAGCAATATAATATGTAATATTACTGTGTGAGATAAGCAAATGGAAGCGATTCAAATTGGAAAAAAACCCCACAAAAACACAGATTTGAATGCAGTGTGCTGGGTCCTTTAGAACAGGTGGTGTAGTCTGGACTTAGCTTTAGTCACCCCACTTCACCCAGCTCAGGATGCATTTCTCTGCAGGATCAGCATTCGGCGGTTAAAGAGGGAGAAAGAGAGAAAGAACTTCCTGCAGAGGATGCTTCAGATCACCAAAGCCGAGCTTTGCTCTGAATTATCCTTGTGTTGTCTGTGTCTCTGCAGGTACTCAGTTTAGAGTGGGAGAGAATTACGCTTCTCACATAGGAGCCTGAGTTACATGTGTAAAGGCAGCTGGTGTGACTGCCCTCCAAGATTTTTGTATTACAGGCCTATTTCCTAATTCTTTCCTAATTCTAGGCTATCTTCAGAAATTAGAAAGAACTGGTTCTCTGTGGGAAGAGTCATGTAGTCACCAGATATTTCTTATCATGCCTTCATAAGCATGTCTTCATCAAATAGAATTATGAATGCAGCAGTATTTGAATTCTAAGACTTTTCCTCCTTCATTGCACAATTAAAAATTAATTTGCAAGGAACAGGCTAATAAATAGTTGCATTTTTAGCAAATAATTACTATTCTGCAGTGAAGCAGATTGGGGGGGGGGTGTTGTTGGTTTTTCTTTAAAAAAAAAAATTCCAAATTGTGCAAATAAATTTTTATGAGCCAATACAGAAACAAGTTAGAAACAGATAAAGTGTGTGCAACATGAAAAAAAGTCTTGTGTAATCCTCTGACTCAAAATACAGACTTTCCCTCTGTTCTTATTTTTTCTTCATTAATGAAATAGTTTGGCATGCCTAGATTTCCTCCTTCTCTCTCTAACCCTTTCAAGTATTAAATTTCTGTCTTCCTCACCTTCCCTGCAAAGGGAAGAAGCAGTTTGTGTTCAGGTCTCTTTTAAGCCTCTGAACCTGCACATCAAATAAACCAAACTAGTTCCTCAGTGGATGAAAGATGGAGGAGAAATTATTAATAAGGTTCTTATTGACTCAGGATGGCTTCAGCATAACAGGAACCCCAACAGTTTATCCCATTTTATGTATGGAGACATATGCAAGGCTTTTAATGTGCTGACCCTATCAATTGGCGGAGATGATACTGGTGTAAAGGAGAAAAGGTTCAAAAGGTTTACATTACATAACACAAAAAAGAGCATTACCCTTTAAACATGAAACATTCTCCATAAATAATAAACACCGGCTATTAAACACAGACTTTCTTTGGATTGTTAAACCAGCAATAAAGCTCAATAAAACCCCTTACACTGTCTCTGAGATTTGGCTCCCATATTGCTGGTGACACAAATGGCAGCCTAAGCCAGCAGGTGCTCAGAAATGCTTTTTATGATATAAACTTTACAGGCTCACAGTGGAGCTCGCTTAAGAGACACGACCGTTTTTGTTACTGTGTCAGCAACTTCATTTATTTCCCTCCCCAGCCATGGAAGCTGTTTTGCTAGAGGTTTTCCTCCCTTGCAACTGAATCTTGGTGTACTCAATGAAATGTTTTGGTGCAATATTTCAGTATTTAAAGACTTTGTTCTGTGTTTATGCACCTTTTGTTTTCCGTGTATGTTCGGTTGCTGGGACTTAGTGGCATGAACGCTCACTCAAAATGAATTTCAAAGTCGCCTGTGCATGTCACCATGGAAACTGAAGGTTAAACTCAAAGCGATGACCTGCTGCTGGGATGATTTTGGGCTTTATCCAGTCTGGGCATGGAGGCAGTGCCATGTGAATTACCGGAATAATCACAGAACAACTGCAGTTATGACTGGCAGAAAAGTCTTTGCCATTGATCTAGTGAGGGTAAGAATACTTCATGACTGTGAAAAGATCTTAAATTACAGCAGCTGAAAGAATGATAATTTGCTTGTGCACATTAACAGAAAAGAAAGCTAAATTGGACATACTTTTCTTTTGTCCTTAATTACTTGCTCAACTCAACTTCTGTCTTCAATTATCTGTCTTCAGTTATTGATATGTTAATCCTTTACCTGTGACCTCACAGTCAGTGACTTGTGAGGCCATACACTTACTTTTGAAATTTCAAGATTATGTTTGAGAATTGTGAAAGGGAAAACACTCGTTTACTGCTTGTGGAAGATAATATTTTCTTTTTAATTTATCTTTTGTATGGTGGATGAGAAGCTAGTCTTTGCAAGATATCAGTTAAGGTATAATTATGCACTATGGAAAAAAATGCCACAGTGAGCCAACAGTTTCTCTTTTTCTGGCTGTTTAGCTGACAGTGCCATATTCTGTGGCAGTGGTTAGACACTTCACCGTCTAAAATAGATAAAAAGATTACTAAACAGTGAATAATCTTACAGGTTTATAAACTGACCCAGTGTAATTAGATGATATGTATCATAAAAATCCTAGAGTAGAAAAGGTTTTTTGACTTAAATATATTCCGCTTTGCAGATCCTTAAATTCATCATTTCCATCAATGTATGCATATACTGCATCCCCCAGATCTAGCAAAATTGTCTGTATCACTTAATTCCTGCAGACCTTTGTAGGTTTGGACTATTTTGTCAGAGAAGCCCTATAGTAATTTACTCAGCATTATAATTCTGTAGTGGAAACTTTCTCCTGGGCTAAACCTTCATTCCTCATTCCAGCTTGGTGAAGTAATAGGACAAGTTCCCAAATTCTTTTTTTTTTTTTTTACATAGACTCCCCCCCCATTTCTTTGGGGAAGTGTTAGCCTATACTGTACAGCCCTTATACCACCCCAGAGAAGCGGGTGGAATGGAAAATTTGTCCACTTTTCATGAAATGGCATCTTTAAGCCTGGCTATAGGGTACGTGCTTTCTCATGGGCTTCAGTATTCACCTGGGGGGCACAAGAAGGGGCTCATGGTGTCAGGCACAGGTAGGTACAAGCAAAGAGTGATTACTCCCTTCTCATCAAAAAGAGAAATTAATCATTTAGCATCCAATTAATTAATGTTTTTATGCCATTTAGATCCATTTTTGAGATAGTTTAAGATAATATACATATATGTTTTCAGACTTCACAAAATCCAAATTGTGCCAATTTCTGGGAATAAAATGAATATTTTTCCCTGTTCTTTACAATTTGATTTATTCATACTGTTTTGAGAAATTAATGCAGTACACTTTTGGTGTTATTGTCTCTTAAAGATTTTCCCTCTTTTCCTTTTATTGGCCCCATTTCTCCCACACACAAATCCACAAAGCCACAGATGCTCTATTACAATGATGTCAGTCTGGCTACACGCTCCAGCTGTTTGGTAGGTACATTTATAAAGTTCAGCCTTTTACATTATGCCATAAATGTATATTTCATGTATAAACATAAAGCTAACATATTGCAGATCACTCTAAGTGTAATTTTAATGGAGGTTCAGTAAGTTTAAAAAATACTGAAAAGTGTTTAATCTTTCCGTTGGCAACATTTTTATAGTAAGTTTTCCAAATTTTTTTTCCCTGAAGCTAGGTTTGAATATTCCCTGCCCCACCACTATTTCATCTTCTGTGATCTTTGGAAAAAGCAAGGGGTTATTTTAGTAAGACAATATGTATTTTAAATAAAGATGTCTGAGGAAAAATATGTCTCTCTCCACATCTTCTTGGTGCTCAAACCCTCACTTAACATTCTGTACATTTACTAGCATACCACATAGCAAAGCACCTAATTCCTGGAATTGCCAGATTTCAATGGTATTCAATATGGCAGATATTCTGTTGATACGATATATAAATTTGGAAAGATTGTTTTTAAAAATTTATCAAGAATCAGGTCTGAGCCTTAAAGCCTTTCTTTGTATTATGTCCTGAATTTCAAAGAAAAGGCTAAGCAGTGCCTGTCTGGCTGTGCCTTCTCCCCTTTTTCTCTTTGGTATGTGCTTAAGGGTTCAGCTCATTGTAACTACGTGGATCGTTGAATAGCGCCCACAGGATCCTTCCCTGGTCTCCTCCGGGTGCTTTCCTTCTTACAAGCAATGTCTTTATTTCTCAGTCTCCTTTTGAACTGCCTACTTTGTCTTAATTTCAATGTGGTGCAGAGTTATCACCATATTTGCACCATATAGTTGTCATTATTCTCAAATAAATCTCCTCACTTAGGGAAGATTTTGAGGCTTAATCTCTGTTTTGTTGGCTCAGTAATAAAATGACTCTCAAGAGAATAGATGAAAGCAAGATCTTTCTCAGTAGTTTGTGTTGCTTCAAGCAAGACCCAGAGTGAATAAAGGCCTTAATGTGATTGTAGAGGCTAAAGTTTGGGACCGTGAGTTATTGCTGTGTGGCTGCAGAAGAACCTTCATTGTTTTTGCAGATTGATTTCATGTGTAAAAATTCTGGGTCATAAATTCACAGCTAGGTGTTCATCATAGAACAGAGATTCCGTATTGCAACCTCAAGAAGAAAAAATCTGACAAACTCCTCAGTAATTCACTTGTGTCCCAGTCTCAGCATTAATGTATCAGCAGGATAAGCATATCCATTCTGTGTACCTCTCAGTGTGTACCTGTGTACTACTGTGTACCTCTCAGCATCAAGTACACCTCAAAACTGATGACCACATTCAGTGAACTGAGGGAAGTTTTGTCCAAGACCCTCTACTTCTACAAGGTGTGCAGATACAGTATGACTTATTGTCAGTGATATTTGATACTATAAATACAAGAGGCGTTGACAAGTTAAAAAACAAACAAAATCTCTTGCTCAGAAATACAGATAATTTCACCGTTATTTGATTTCTTTTTAATTTGCAGGTCTTTTGTTATCCAGCAAATCCCAAGCAGCAATCTCTTCATGGTGGTAGTAGACAATGAATGCTTCTGTGATTCTGTCCCACCAATTACCATGGCACCTATAGAAATAAGATATATCCTTTTTATTTACAAAACTGTCAGAAAGATTCAAGATGCAAACACTGAAAAATTTATGTCAAACTTGCATTACATGACAAGAATGCATCACTACCCATTATTAAGTGCTGGGCCCGTTTGAAATTAAGTCAGCTGAGAATGCATTGCTTGTATTCAAGGAGAATTCATGTTTGGTTTTTTTTAAACAGCCAATACAGTTTAAGCAGCCACACTTGTGTGCATTTTTAAGTACCATAAAATCATGGTCATCTTCAGATAGCTGATCATCTTTAGGTCTTTCAAATCATGTCCCAAGTCTGTAATTCCCTTATAAGAATGAAGTTCCTGATATTGGAAATTATAAAACTCTGTACAAGATAGATATCTATTTTAGGGTTGGACTGTCATATTGAAAAGCTTTCAGAATCCTGATTTCCAAAAATATAAAAATGTATCAAAGTAAATACATCACTTGGTTTTCAGTTGCCCAACTTTTTATTTTGTGCTGTTCAGGATTTTTTTTTTTTTCTCATATAAAATGGGATTTATCAAAAATATCCTGTAGTGTGCTTTTATGGCAGACTTATGGAAAGACAGGTTAGCCGTGGAAGTGCAAATGATACTGTCTGAACTATGGGTGAGTGAGGAGAAAGTAGTAGAATTACCTTCTTTTTGTTGTGTTGACCACCCATACAGAATCAGATTTCAGAAGGAAAGGTAGGAAGGAACTGAAAGATTTTCAGTATTTTTTCCATATTAATTTAAAAATACTCACATAAACCCAGGACATTAAAATGCAGTACTCAAAAGATCTCTTCTTAACTACCTTGTACATAATGAATCCCTTAAATGCGAACGTCTAAAATCTCAGAAGATAAGAAGACGCCCAGAGTCTTGTCATGGATTTCACCCTGAAGTAAGTTTCTACCTACTTTTCCTTTCTTTTCATCTGCTAAGATGAAAAACTAAGAAATATTCTGCACACTGAGAACACAGTAGTGGGGGAAGTGAGTGACGCTCAAGTGCTGCAAATATTTTTAGTACTTGTGTAGACAATGTCTTGTCTTGCTGCTTTTGTAGACTGTTTTGTATCATACAAGAGAGCATGGTAGGATGTGAGCACAGCCTGGCAGCCAGGAATATCTGACAGCTTACTCTGGCTCAAGCAATGACCACGAGATTCCTCATTAGAGATGGTTGGGAGCTTTGTACTGTTAATGATTTTTCAGTAACTAGCTTCAATATCTCTACTGCATGCTGTAGTCATTATGCTTACACAAGTACTGTTTGGGAGGGATCACTGCACATGCTTACTGCTCTGTGTTCTGCATAGCACTTATTTGTAGAGTACCAAGGAGATCTGATAGACACTGGGATTACAGTGGGATGTATAGCATATGATCAAACACATCCATTTTATTCTGGAGTAACATGCCATTGATAGTGTAATACCACGTAGAATGAGACACATAATATGGCATGGAGATGACGGTGTAATGCTTATTGATCATGCTAACTTTCAGTCTACAGTCTAAACTTGTTCTAAATAAAATGTGTACCTGTATTACTTCCTGAGTGTATTTAGTTAATGGATTTTGTTGTTTGCATGGATCCCCTTCTGCTTTATGTATTTAGGTAAATAATGATGGAGTGTAATGGCTTGTTTTTATTTTCCTTTGTGTGTGTTTGTTTTTTTCCACTCAGGAAAATGCGAGAGAATGTGGTGGTGTCTCAGGCCTTAGTGCTAAACCTCCTCTTGTTCTTCTTCCTCTGCTATTGACGATTTTCTCAAGGTGACATTGACTGATGTGTTCAATTGGCATGCTAATACATGGATAAACTGTGAACTGGGAAATGGTGCAACATAAAGGACATGAAATATAGTCAGAGCATCAGCATTTCATGATTTTAAACTGTTGGTGATATAAATTCTTAAAGATATGTTGAAAAAAGATTTATCTTTTTACTTTGCAAGTCATGCAGATGTGAATTTGGCATATGATAGTCATGATTCATCAAAAAAGGACTTGGTAGATAGAGGTGACCATTGCTTTGTCCCATTGAAAACAATTTAAACTGTGTACTTTTTCAATAAAGTATATTAAAATCACAGTTTCAGAGTGTATTTTAAGTATGATAATATATTTGTTCCATTATGGGAAGAGAATAAAAGAAGTGCAAGATGTTTTCTTATGCTTTTAGTCTATTTCTGAAAAGGTTCAGGAAGAAAATGTGGAGTTAGCTTTTCTAATAAGGCAAAATAGCTTTTATTAACAAGTCAAGGAAACACATGTGCATATATGAAGCTGAGCAGGTAATACGCTGTGCTGATTTATAGTGAAGGTTTGGTTTCTAGAAAGAGCTATAAAACATCTCGGCCACATTTAGAAAGTGAGCCAGAGCCTGATAAAAGCCTTTTCCCTAGCTTGGGCAAGCTTTAGATCACATTGGTTGATTCAGTTGCAGATGGCAAAATTAAATACTTTTCATCTGTTGCAATTTGTGGGATGATATGTAAAATAACCTATATAAAAGGATGATACTGTTAGTGTTCTGCCTTGCAGACGTTATGTCAGCCAGGAGAAGCTCATTATAAGCTCATGAAATTCATAAGCAGAGAAAGTTTGACTTACAACACATCTGTGTCAGCATAACTCATTATGGTTTTCACTGAGAATTCATTGAGGCTCAACATCAATGGGCAAAGGTCAAGACCGATATTTTTTTATTCTAGGCCTTACATTGTTCTTTGTAAGGGATAGGAGAAGATAAAATAAGATTTTGAGTGTTTTAAAACCCTATATGAAGTGGGATATTTTTCCTACCCCTAGTATAATGAGTATGTTCCTCTTGTAATTGATAGTAATGTCTCTGTTGTGGATATGTTTGCTGAAGATCTTGCTCTTTGAAGTATGGTAATCTCTCAGTTTCTTTGGAATTTTATATGAAGTAGAATACTATCAAGAGAGTAACATGACCTTCTAACAATATAATATATTAGATGCAGAATAAAATGCCACTGTTGTAATTCTGGTGCTTGAGGATTGCAGTTTCCTGATGGAGTGTGAGTATGCTTTCACCATTAGATAAACGCCAAGCAGATTTGCTGGGTGTGCTAGGTGAGAATAAGGATCTAAGCCACTGAGAGGGCATTTGTTTAAGGAATACTATCCAGCTTGTAAAAGGAAGAACTAGTAAATAAAATTTCCACTTCAATTGCTTTAATAGGTTCAAATGCACTGGTACGTCCTCTGGTTCTGAAACCATAGAGATCTTTGTCTGGACTCACAATTTTCTTTTCCTCACCTTTTTTTTTGGTTTTGTTTTCCTGCAGACTTCTCTGTCCTTCCTTTTTGGTCTCAAAATCACTCACTGTGGGAATAATTTCCAGCTGACATTCAGTCACTCTGTGGTCCTAATGACATGCTCTGTTTACTAAGCTAATTGGGAATTCAGGGCATTTTCTACACATGGACTGACACTGATATCCTGCAGTTGTTTGCTTGGTTTTTCTCTGAACACCGTTGCCCCTTGTCCTCCATCACACTCTCAAAAATTAATCTCAATACTTCATGGAGTATTTTAGTTTCCAATTTTCTTTATGATTTTGCAGAATGCTCAACACTGTAGCCTCATGATGGTTTTGTATTTCCTATGCTTATTCTTTCTCAATGCAACTTAAATGGGAAATGTTTATAAAGCAATACAGTCCAGGTGATTTTTCCTTGTTAGCAGAAAGTGAAAAGAAAAATCTTTCTCATTAGAGCCCTTGAAAAGCTCTGCATACAAATGCCTATCCTGTCTGATGTATAAATCATCATTGCTCTTGCAAAGAAAAGAAATGCATTAAAGGAGAAAATTTATTTCTACTGAACCAAAATTAAAATGCCCAACAATAATTCATTTTAGAATTTTGGAAAGAGGTGGACAGTTTTGTGATTAGAAAGGAGCTGGGCAGTAACAAGAGATATTAAAATATGACAGTCTAAATTAATATTGTGAAAGACATTAAAATATGGGTATGTAAATGAATATTGCTAAAAGAAATGTGACAGTTCCTTTCCACACATTAAAACAAATTTACAAAGCAGAATGCATTGGTGTACACAGACAAGTTACTAAATGAAACAGAATCATCTAAATAAGCTGCTAAATGTAAAAACATTTTTTTAAGAGTTGCCATTTCTTTGTTAGTTAAGATGTCTTTTTAAGTTTGTATGTATTCCTTTATGACTTTCTGATGCAGTGCGCATTCCACTAGTGTAGGAGCAATGGAGATGTTGCCTTGGGTTCACGTTTGTGGATCTTTGCCTGTGCAGTTCCTCATATTCAACTGAGTATGTACAATCACTGATGTCCATGTTGTTGTTTCTGAATTTCAAACATGGGTGTGTGAAGCAGATCACAACAGCAGGCCGGTGATAATGCTGAGAGATTTGTGTTTATTTGAACTAATTACCTGCATCTATACGAGCAAAGTGAGTGTGTCTGGAATAATTTCTTGGCACTGAGGCCGACTGGCTCAGAGAGCCATGTGTATGCACTCGTAAGGTCTCTTGGTCTCCTAAGCGGAGTAGCTGCAATACGGACAGCCTATGTCCAAACAGAAACAATGATTATCAGTTTTATGTGACAGACCTAGCTGACACAGGCTGAAAGCCTGCCAATGGCTATTTGAAACAGTTTTACAGAAAAGCTGATCTCATTCTGATGCATAGGAATGGTCCTGGCTGTTGTTTAATGTACCAGTCTGTATACAGTCATCATTAGCTCTGTAACACTGAGGAGGTGTGAAGATACCATGAAGTCTGTGCTGTCGTACCATAACCTGTGGCAGGTCATAGAGGGTATAATTAAATTTCATAACCTCACTAATCATAGGTGCTATTCCTCTCAAATGCTAAAAATATCATGGAGGGTCTGATCCAAAGCCCAATGTAGTCAACAGAAAAAAACAGGTTAATACATGTCAGCTACATGCATTTTTAATAAACATGAAATTCAGGCTTCATCTATATTTTTTATCTTCCTGAATCTGAGGTCAAATCCAAGCAGAAAGAGGACAACTGTAGAATCTGTTTCTACACAGCAAGAGACATAGCCGAAAGTTTCAGCTTCTGCAGGGCTTGGATTTTTTTTCCTTTTTTAACTCTCTTAGTTAATGGCATTGATTTTCAGCTTATTAGTCCCAGGTGCCTCATCTTCCTTTAATCTTGATACAGCAGAAGCTATCTGGGGGCTCAGGACCAGCCATAGACACACCATTTCCTAATGGCTTTTTGTGGGAAAAGTCTGTGCCCATAACTGTCAGTGCTGCAAACACTCCTTGAAAGTCTTGTAAGCTAGAGAGCCTCAGGCGGGTTTCTGCAGCTGTGCTATCTCTTCTCATTGTTTTTGTGACACTGAGGCTGCCTGACCCACTGCATCTTGCTCTCAGGGCTGATTCTGCGATATATGTGCTAGGCGAAACAGGTGGTTGCCTACGGCAAGAAGATATTAAAAGCAGCAGTGACTGTTTCATTGCTTAAATGGCTTCAAGAGACTATTTCAGTTTTCTTCTGATAGCAAGAGCCCCAGAACAAGGCACTGGCCTGTTTAGCCCTTTGGGTTCAGAAGGCAAGATAGAAGTTTGGCTCAGAAGTTTTGTAGCTAGATGATGCCAGATATTTATATTTGTCTCCTGAGCCCTTTATGGCCTCCAAGGACTTCTACATCTTGGGACATTCTGTGCTTCAGAATTTCAGACTTGTGCCATTTTAATGTAAATGGGCATTCACAATTGGAAAGTTTTCTGCAGAAGAATGCATCAAAATCTTGAAACTGTGGAAAAGAAAGTTTAATTTTCCTTTTTGATTATTCTTTTCCCTGATCTGTCCAAGACATTTCCATTAGTTTGGTTTTTTCTTCTTTTCCAAGTTCTTCACCATGGTTCCGAAGATTTCGAGTATGTATTTAGCTGAGTTGCTATTGGTCTGTTCTACAATGATACACTCTCTCTGACAGGTCCAGCTCCCATGTATCTTCTGAGAGTGATTTAGTTCCCATATACAGCATCTTCAGAAGCTCTCAGTGGAGTTTATCACAATACAGTCCAAAGGCAGTTTCCTCTCTCATCTTTAATTTTTGCCATTAAGCTCAAATCATATTTCTTCCAATATAATAATATTCTTGCTAAAGCTCCTTGGAAGGATTTACCTCACGTTCAAGAGTCAGTCCTGTGTTTCTTCCCAAGAATACTTTTGGAGCTGGATGTATGTAATGACTTGAATGTACCAAGTTCAGTATAGTCTTGTGATGATCTGAGTGGTAGGATATGTTTCCAACCATTCCAGCCTTTTTTCCTTCTTCCCATAGTACCTATGATCAGCTAAACAAATGTTACTTTAATACTTGCAATCCCAATACAAATTATTTTTAAAGTCCAGAGTTCTGCTTGGCAGATGATGTGAAGGTTTTCAAAGCACATTGTTGAGCTAGGAAGAACCCACCAACTTTCATTGGATTAGAGTTGGAACAAGAGGCACTTTTGCACTATGGTCAAGAGAGATCCAGGTTAAAGATGGTACAACGATGCTATATTACTTTTCAGTAACTAGTATTAAAAAAAAGTGTGCAATACATTTGAAAACAAAAAATATGCCTTACATAACATTTGTTAAATGCCATATGACTGTTTAATGATCTGTTTTAAGAACATGAAACTTTGCTTGCAGAATTATATCTAATTGAAACTGAAATGAGTGTAAGCAAGGCATGTTCTTTCATTACAAGAACATTGTGTTCCTGTGTATGGATATTACCAAGGCTTCATTTAGTCCTGCAAACAGGAAAAATACAAACAACCAAAACACCCCAAAACAGTAACAACAACAACAAAATTAAAAGGCAATAACTAATTTTTTTTTTAATTATTTACTCCTAAATCTAAAGGTGGTCTTAAGAGTAGCCAGTAGAGCTATGAGTTGATCCAGCCGTCCAAGTGATGAGATACTGAAATCTTAAGACAATTTCCATTTCAATAGTTTTAACAGTTCTGATTGCTCATGGTTGTGGCAGAAATAACCAGGTAACTGTGTTTGTCAAACTACCCTCAAACACCTCACCAGGTGTGAAAAGCACACATTTGTCCTGTGCTCAGGTGCTAACAGTTTCTGGCAGCATATGGGGTGACTTATTTATGCAGATATTTGCCTATAATTCACTCAAAATTGACAAAATAGTATTGAAAAAAAACTTTGTGGTATCAAGATTGCATAAAAGCCACCCGGTTCCCTGTGATATTTTCATTATTGAAGTCCTTTCTTATTAAATGGAATTGAACCTGAATTTCCAGTTCATCGTGTCAGAGTGCTGCAGAATCCAAGATGCTTGTTGAAGAGTTGATCTCTAGTTCATTCAAGTAGTGAAGAGTCTGGTTATCTCTTACTTGAATTCTTTTATCAAAAGGTTATAAGAAGTTGACAGCTAGTAGGGGCCTCCATAAGATCAAACTTGAAAGCTGTTTCTTCTGTTCCAGATGCAGTCTTGAACTGCACTTATTTGTGTTTAAAGCAGCCTTGTAAGAAAAAGTTACACTTGACAATTCTGAGTCAAATTTGAACCTTGGCGCCAGAAGTTCAAGTCGTTAATGCTGAGTTTGTTTGACTATGTTAGGATTTAGTTTGCAGCTTTAACACACTGTGTATTTCACTTCCAGGAGAAAGGGAAGATCAGGTTTCAGTTCATAGCAAGAATTGTTTTGAATCAGCTATTTAAATGTCTTAGGAACAGTGCTAAATGTTTAATAGAGAAAGCTAGTTGGGACTAGTTGGGATAGCTGAACTAATCAAGAATGCTTTTGGCAGACATGCAAATGTGCAGATGGTTCCTGAGACAGGAAATAAAGAATTGTTTTGTTTCATATCTTTGTAGTATTTTGGCACTGGTCAGTTGAGTTTAGCTGGAAAATGAAAGATTAATTTTCATTTGCCCATTTTATTTGGGAGGGGAAAAATAGACAGAATTAATTTGTAAGCAGCCAGCTGCATTCCTGGATCTTCTAACACCGCCTCTGAGACATTACTGTGATATGTGTAATACTTAAGATAGAATCCCAAGTTCCTGTCAATATTTTATTATCAGTTATAGTTAATGAAGGTACATCTGTTTCATGTCTACAGATGCGAATGAAATATTTCAGGGATAAAAGATCTAATTACATTGCTAGTTTCTAAGCATCAAAACCAAAACAGAGCCACAATTAATCTGTAATTTCATTATCTCTAACAGACTTTAAAAGGCAGGACACAAAACCTAGTGATAAAGCTCTAATGGAAACTTGTGATTTCCCATCATCAGATGTTAGTGGGTTTCAGAAAGGCATTTTGTTTAAAAGCAGTCATTCTTCCTGCTTTTTCTTCTTCAGTCTTTCAAAATCCAAACCCAGATAATTTCAAGAACTCCCAGGAAATCTATCCTCTGGAGAAATGTTGAACAAAGAGTATTTGAATTCCTGAATTTAACATGATATAGTTAAATTCATACAAGCATGGACTCCATAAGAAATATCTACTTAACATCTTTAGGTCCACTAGTAATGATATAAGTTGATATCTCTGTAGGAAGATAAATATCCTGCAAGATATAGGAAGGTCAAGAATTGTTATTTTCCACTGATAAAACCTTTCTTGGCAGAAAACCGCCAGATTTTATTTAAAGGAAAAAAAACTTTAAAACCTTGGGTTTATGACAACTTAGAGAGGTATTGTTTAAGTCCATTTTTTTAACCATGAAATCCTTTTGGCATCTGGCAGTCATTATGTATTTGCATCTGTCTATCTTGAAAGATTTTTTTCTAATAGAAGATACTTAGAAGTTTCACATTGAACATATTTTTCAATAAACACTTGAGAACTTCTTAACAGTAAACAATGATCTTACACTGCCTTGCCAAGCATGTAAATGATCTACAACTCCTAATGTACCAAAGATTGTTGCATATTTTCAGCTCTGCATTTGGGACCTCTAGGCAATGCTGTTTCAGATTAGGACAAACCATGAATTTCTTAACTGTTTCACTTGAGAGAAGGCGGCTTTATCCTTCTGATATTTGTGGCAGACTACCTGGAAATTTGTCCTGCCCATTCCTTTCCAAATAGCAAGTCTTCATTAGCATCTGACAGATTTAAGATTAGTGGAGGATACCCTAATGAAAAATATTAAATACTTTATGATCAAAATAAACAGGAAAACCCTATTTATGCTTTATGCTGCTTTCCTTTCCTGTCCAGCTTTTGCCTTAGTCTTACACAAGAAGAAAAATCCTTTTTTAACATGGCAGGCATAGAGAGGAAAGATTATGACCTCTTGAAAAGGAAAAAAAAGGATACATTTTTTCCTTCTGTCCTATTGCAACAGTCAATAGAAATATCCATGCCATGTTCTTGGAAATCTTCTTCCCTTCATGTAGGCTGGCAGGTAGAAACTACCTATGAACTGTTGGGGTGGATAAAATTCAGCTCTTTTTGGTGTTAGAGTGAAATGAAGTTTTGTTCAGACAGCATTTTCATGGCTTTATTATGAAAGAGATTTTATGCAGAAGGACAAAACTGTATCTTATTAGAGGCAGTGCCTCAGTGCCAGCTTGTAGAAAATGCAACTTGGTGCGTGCTTGCATCTGTGACAAGCAAGGTGTCTTATGAGAAGCTTCATTTGCCATCCAAGAATGAGCACCAGCGAGGACAGCACAGACGCAAAGCTGAAGCAGTTAAAGACAAGGGAACAGGGGAGAGAAGTTGGCTCTGAGTAAAATCTGAAAAATAGAAAACCAAAAAAGACAAGCTACCCGCTTCACTAGGTTTGGTCTTGGTTCAGCAGAGGGTTCCTCTTCAATTCTTCTCCTCTATTGTCTTCATTTTATAGTAGGGAGATGGAAGTGAAGAGAGCTCAGGTTGTGAATCTCTTGAGTTTTTTGCATTTGTATTTCAGTCAGGAAGTAAAAGGAGTCTAGTGCTTGACCAGACTGACTGGGTTGCCCCTCAAATGCTACACTGATCAAATCAGGAATCAAAATTAAGGAGCATAGTCATTCAGTTAGTTGTGTGCAGGCAATGTAAAGAGATGGCTCAAAAAAATTTTCATGTTCAGCCTTGTCCTGAAACAAGGTAGGGTGATCATTTAAATGGACACAAAATAAAAAATCAATTGAAAAATCTTGTATCTGTTGCAAATGCTACTAGACTCTTACCCAATTTTAATAGAAATAACACATATATAGGTGCAGGTATCTTTTCCGTATCTGTAGTGAATTTTAGCTTGGAGTATATAGAGTCCTTCATATACAGTTATCTTAAGATTAGTGCTATAAATAAAGAAGCTGATTTGAAAAATAGTTCTTAAATTGTGCTGTGTTTATCATGCTTATCAGAAGTTCCATTTTCTCTCAAAGGGAGAAATCTTGAATGGTGCCTGTAAGACCTGAACTGTAATATCCTAAAATGTCTGCTTTCTGGAAGGAGAGTATTAAATGATTCTTCAAGCCTTCACATATCTAAGTAACCATATAACATTGCAAAATATTTCCAATAAGACTCTTGGCCCATTTATTACTGAACTTATAGAAATATGAATTTCTGTTACCTGCACTATTTTCTGGAAGAGATTTGCATCTCATATAAATGAAAAAACAGGTGCTTATCAAACAGACGACACTTTAACATATCAGTAGATCAGGTTTTGCATTTGTGTTTTAATAGCCAAATAATCACTGGAGAAACACAATCACAGCATTCGTGAAGAAGAAAAAAGAAAGCAAATGGATATAAAATTGACATATCCTGTCTTTAGAGACTGCTGTACTCCACATCTGTTTCTTCTCCATAGTTTTATCATGATGGATCTTCTCTGCTATAGCTTATAGGGCTCCAGGTCCTTTTAAATTCTTCCATTTTGTGTTTCTATTCCTACTTACTTTTTTTTTTCCATGAGTTCTGAAAAAAATCCTAAAACACCCAACAAAACACCAAGCCCTAACGTCAGATTGAAGATCAAGAGCTCAATTAATCTTTTTGGAGTTTTACATATAGTCTGCTACCATTAGAAGCCGTAAGATCAGTTTCACAGTACTGTAGGGGATATGTGTGTGCATCTATAGAATGTACGTGTATATTTGTATATACTACAGTTCTGGAAAAAAAGTTATGTTGTAAAGAGCATTATTTTACTTATGCAGATATTGATAAGCAACATGTCATCCTTACTTTCTGGTTCTGATTACACCCTCTTAACTTAGTCTATACCTATACACTGGAGTGCAATAATTCATGGAATATTATGGGCCGTGTATATTTTAAACTGGTTTCTCAAGTGACAGCTTAACTCTTTCACAATCTCCTGGTCCAGTATTCAACAGAGAATGTAAATCCTTGTCTCTTTTCCCTCCCTGATGAATTTGAAGACTGCAGCAGCATTCCCTTTATCCATACGCTGCTCGACAAGGCTCCATACCCTTGGTTACATCTGTCCTCCCTACCCGGTCTGCCTCTAAAGTCTCAAATGTATGAGCTGGGCAGGGGGGTGGAAGGGAATTAGGAAAGAACATCTATTGAGAAGCCTTAGGAGACTACTTTTTTTCAGTTCTGCTTGCTTTTTCTTGATATTTTTCAAGGATTTGTTGGAGAGAATTAGCTTCAACTCCTATTTATAATTTCATATTAATGTTCTTTTAGCACTTGTGTCCTACTTGAAATGGCTTGGAAGGACCATCCAAAAGTAATTGAATTCCATGGTACACTCTAAAATTATGTTCTTAAATGCAATTTAGAGTATAGTGCTTTAATATTTACCTGTCAGTACATCTGTCCTTTAGATAGAAGGAAAGAAAAGACATTGGATTTACCTTGAGGCTAAACTGTAACAAAATGCTGTTTTTCCTTCTATTAGCACTGAGCTTGCTGCGAGCTGTATCAGAAAGGACCAATGACACCTATATAGAGAAATTTCAGCAGGGAAAAAAGTACATATGGACCTGATTCTGTATGCCGTTGCAAGCAGTGGATGTCTGAGATGACCACTGAATTTTGGACTGTAACTTTCTGGGCTTATGCAACTTAGAGTTTGTTTTACTTAGCAGAGTTTTAAATCATGTATTAACCTCCTGGCTCTTCTCAAGATCTGGTTCAAGCTTGCTCTTGTGCTAAGTCCTTCAACTAAGGTGAATTTAACCTTTCGGTTAACACAATTACAAGAAGAAATGCTATTTATACCAGCGGTGCTGCTGGTTTTTTCCCTTTTTGTTCACCTATGCTGTCCTCGGAGAATGACTGTTCTTATAAGGATTGGAAGCCATGCTTATTCTTTTTTTCTTTTCTTGACCTTTTACCTTTACTAAGGAATTTCCCCATATGTCTGCTCAAAGAATTTCCTTGGATGATTCTCTGTGGATTTCATTCCATGTTTTGTGGAAGTGAATTATGATTGGATTAGAAAGGCGTAAATCTTCCTGAGTTTTCAGGAGATGATTTCCTGGATTTCCAAAGTTAGCAATATGTCATTCTATCTTCACCCACGCCATGGTCTCTGTATCCCTGTTCCAGGTGGAATTGGTTTCTGCCTGGTTGAAATTAATTTGCTTTAGTTTGGAGTTCTTAAATTTTAGCAATCAAAAGTAACTGAGGTCATGCAAATATAAGCAAATGGCTTTTGCACAGTACTCCAAAAGTGATTCAGAAAGCCTACTGCTGTGATAACCTAGCCAAGGTTATTTTCTGTCTGTAGAAGACAGGTCTCTACTAGGTGAGATCTATTTGATCCAAAGGGATAAGGAGACACATTCAAAGAGTGAAAGCTGTTTAATTTACAGCAGATTATAATCTCTTTCTCTCTTATTTCTCTCTTTCTTTTACTGTAATTCTATTAATTTTTCCTCAGAGAAAAATAATGGATCATGCCCAGACCAATGTTAATCTAAACATGTATCTTCCAAAAATTTAATGAATATTCTCATATGTTTTTCAATATTCCATGAATGCATAAAAGTTCCAGGTTCTGTGCACCACTGTTGATATGAAGAGCAATATTAACCATGTATGGATGGCCGTGTCCATGCATAAGAATCTGACATATCAGGAATTAACTAGCAAAAGAAATAAATAGCAGAGATGCCAGATTCACAGTGAAGATGCTTCCTAATTAGAGGAAGTAGAACATTACAACTGCTTCCTAAGTACATCATGTAGAATTATATTTCTGCCTGAGAGTTTCTCAAGGAGCACTGAGGAGTTGGTGTGTTTCTATGCTCTGAGCTAGCGTTGGGCAGCTATTACAGGTGCTACTATTTCACTAAGTGAGTAGAGTTCTTGATCAATTCTGATTATTGAATGCTGGTGCTTTGCACATGTATAATTGCCAAGTCTGAAGTGTTTGTAGCTGGTGTTATATCACTCACTGTAATTTTAAATATTATCTCAGTTGTCAAATCTATCTCCTGCTGCACAGTCTCAGTAAGCTGTGAAGGATGCTTCTTTCCTAAGGAAACTGCCAAGTGGGACTCCACCAGCTTCCTTCTACTTTCTCATCCTCCTAACATGTACATGATTCTGCTAGGCAGGACTGTGCAGGGGAACATTTGCTGGCTTGGTTTTACTGGTATAATTATACCAGTTGTAATTACACCAGTCTGGCCAGTATAGCTCCTCCTTTGGATATATTTAGTATGGAATAAAGATATCTTTTTATCCTTAAACAGCTTTCAAAGTGACATAAACTAAACCAGAGATAAGCACTCATAGTCCTTATATGAATGTCCAAATAGAGAGTTATATTTTTATCCCAATTATAACAGTTATAATTAACCCACTATAACTATGCTGGTAAATTTCCCTGTGTAGAGAAGCCCTTAATTAGGAGGTGTAGCCTGAAAGGTTTTCACTTGGCTAATGCCACCCAGCTTTAAAACAACACCGTGTCCAATTCAGCCAGCAGCATTTTGTGCCTAATTCAGTGTGGGGTAAGTCTAAGGTCAGAGGGGCACCTTTACAGGCTGAAACCTGTTCCTAATATAACTGAAGGTAGAGCTCTAGAATGGGGGTGGAGGAAGAGGTGATGTGGCCAGCCTGGTGTTTCCCACTTTTTCTAAAGCTGCTTGGTCAGGGTGGTTCTTTGGGACACATTTGTGCCTGGCAAAGAGTGTAACTGTTTCTGATGTGGACCAGGAACTTTTGCCACCTGCACCTTTGGTTAAACATAGCACCAGGAGAGTAGACCAATGATGGCTGTCACCTCCCTAATAGATGATGTTGTAAGAAGTCCTGCTGCTTTATCATCTACAGGTATTAGCTCTCAGACTGTATTCAAGACACTAGTTTTGATTTAGAGAGCTCCAAACAGCTTTGGACTATTCTATGTAAGAGAATGACTTCCCAGCACCATACCTTTATAGTTAAAATGAGCAAAGACGTCACCATTCAATCTGAAGAAGAGATAGGTGTCTCTAAATCCTTTGTTAATGTAATCTCTTACTAGAAAAGCTGGACTGTAAGGAGGGCATATTGCAAAATGCATCCTTTCTTATGAATTTTGGAGCTCAGGGGTTGTGATGGAAACTGAGGTTCTGTAAGGGATAGAAGGTTGGGGGAGTTTTGCACAGGCTTAATCCTGGTGGTTGTTAAGGAAGGATGTGGATATTTAAATTTTTTTTCTGGTTAGTTTAAAAGGTACGGGATGATTTTGGGTAAGTGCTCATTCTTTGTGACAATTTCTATAAATATTTAAACATATGCTGTCAGAGGCACTGATAACCTTTGAGCTCATAACTGGTTATATTTTAGTGGTAAGTAGAAGAGTCTAATAAATTGTATATAGAAATTATATACACTTTGAGAGCTAGCTGTTATAGGAAACACCCTTTGATTTTTTCATAGTTACAAATCAATCTGTGTTCAGGAACCAGCATCGTACTACACATGGAAAAATTGCTAGAGGATGTATATTTTTGGAACTCCTCATTTTCTATTATTAGATTTTGGCCACTGAAAATACTGTAAAACATCAATAGAGCATTGCAGTTCTCAAAGAAAGACCAAAAAAGGTGAATAAATCCTCTAAATTGTTGAATATATTCAGAAGGGAGGGATGTCTAATCACATTTTAGCTAGTGCTGCAGACAGCAAGTCATGAATTGCGGGAATCAGATCAAAGCTGTAGCAACATTTGTAGATAAAATTGAGAGCTGATAAATAGGCTCATGACTTCTGCTGATTCAAAGAGAGGAGAAGCACACGGTTGATGATTTGCTGAGATTGATGCTAATGCTCTAATTCAACTCTCTGTTGCTTTTCTCAGTAATGCTTGAAATGAGAAGTGTCTGGTAGTTGATGATCAGTATCTGCGTATCATTCGTACAATGAGAGATTTTCCATGTGATACGCAGAGGTGTTCTGCAGGGAACGATGTGCTTTGTCTCATTCTCTAGCTAGAAGTTTAGTCACTTCCTCATAATTTCATCTTTCCTCACTTCTTTGTGGGGTCTAATTCTAACTGTCTTTGCACAGGCAAATCTCCAGTCGAAGGTAAGAGAAATTTGGCTGCTGTGAGGCAGTCCTGAAGTTACTCTGATAGCTTTATAAAGCATTTCAGGATCCTTCGGGATGAGATGTGCTATATAACTTCCAATTATTATGTTTTTAACTGTTCATTTAGCAATGCCTGCTTCAGCTTTTGGCACAGAGAGGCAGAGCTTCTTGAACCAAAGTTGGAGGCATACGTAGAAGCAATAGTGAGTGGCTTTAGTGAAGTTCTCCTGAGGCTATACAGCTTGAAGAGTTTCTTAGAGAAGTATGTACTGCCAGGCTGTTTTTCCCCAAGCTCCTGCAGCTTGAGTAATATGGTTTGAAATGAAAATAAAATACAGAAGCTTAGTTAATTTATGCAACTTCCTTAGCTGTGTTTAACACACAGGCTGAGTCCTGAACTTACTTGGTCATTTTGATGATTGAACAATTATGTATAATACATTGTACACTTTGGCTTTTTAGTTCCTGTTCATTTCTGAAAAGCAATTACTGCACCTCTCTAAGAAACTTTTTCAGTCTTTTTAAATGTCACTGCATATTAAATACGCTTGTGTTTTGGCAATTGCCACTTCTTAAAAAATCATTTATGCACATTACAGATAAAAGACACAATAGATTTTGTGGAAAGAGTGCATGCCACAGGAATAAGTGATGGCATGATGGCAATTGTACAACAATACGGGTAGCTGTTAAGTTGGATTAAGTTGTGGTTAACATTTTTGGACAAAAAAGTTTAGTGTGGTTTTGTTGTAACCTTTTTCTTTCCATGGAAAATATTTTTTCCTTGGGGGGAAAAAACCCAACACATTTTTATTTAAAAAAAAAAGTAAAAAGTAAAATCCAAAAATGTTTACTTTGAATGGACATTATGAAACAAAACTAACCATTTCTTTTCCCCTAAAAGTGTGTAATTTTGAATGTAACGTCAACATGTTTATTAGAATAGGAAATGTTATCTTTTTGTTGATGGCCTGTTCTTTTTTTGAGAGCTGTAAAACATAAAATTTTAAGTATATATAAATATCAGTATGTTTGAATAAGGAAATCTGTCTGATTATTAATGCTAAGAAAAGCAGATGAAGAATGAGACAGTTTCCTAAAAGAAAATGCTGTTTCTGTTCCATAACTTTTCCCCTTTATATTGCAGTATAACAGTCGGTGGCCCTGATCCAACATGCACTAAACGAGAAGGATTGTTCAGATTCATGCACAGCTCCATCAGCTTTGGTAGAACAGCTTTTTTGCTAAAAATTAAGCATGTGCATGAATGCCTGCTGGAGCAGAGCCTAACTTAGCAAGGGACTTTACCCCCTCGAAGCACA
Organism: Porphyrio hochstetteri; assembly: GCA_020800305.1. Lineage (NCBI taxonomy): Eukaryota > Metazoa > Chordata > Aves > Gruiformes > Rallidae > Porphyrio > Porphyrio hochstetteri. The sequence continues at coordinate 7,518,774 of CM036916.1, read as the reverse complement.
GCGCTTCACAAACCCAGTTCTGTGAGATTATATGCACAATGTGTTCCAGAGCCATGCTCAGTGACTGATGCATCATTTGACTTCAATATGTGCTGGTTTTGGATTCTTTGTTCCAAAATGTGGATTTGAATACAAATGAGCCTCAACACAAGCCAACAGAGGGACCTCTTTCTGTCTTGAACTATTAAATGCCTAAGCATCTTCAATTAAAAAAAAATAAACAAGGGACCTGACACTAACTGGCCTGAGCTGTAACAGACGTGCTTATGTGGCTTTATTTATTTTTCACATGTGTGTAATTGAACACTATCAAGGCGAGCCCACAATAAAATACAATGGAACTTCGGCATTAACATCTGTTTGCCCCATGCTGTTCAGTGGAGGCAAACAAAGTCTCTCTTTAAATCAGTATTTCTTACACTGTCCTTTTCCCTTAACGGAAGTAAGCAGGTATGGGACAGGCTTTGGGCATCATGCTATCAGTTCAGGTAGAAGATGGAGTGCCTGTGCTGGGTTGTGCTGTCAGCTCATCTGCTCAGAGAGACACCCCTGTGATTTGTATACGCTTTCTGATCTTGCATTTCAGATCAAAGGAAAATGCAGGCTGGCAATGTCAAAACATGCAGCTCCCAGACTGTGGAAGCAAAGAACAGCACCTTGAGCTGCAGCCATTAAGGGAATCTGGCATAAATCCTGTTGTGGCATTAAAGCAGGACAGGTGAAAGCCACCCACTTAGTTAGATTTGTAGCTGCCACTTGGGTTTTACAAAGCCTGTTGACACATTTTTTTCTTTCTTTTTTTTTTTTTTAAAGATGCTTTGGGGACCTCAGTTATAGTCTCATGCAGCTCAGTACTCTTATAAAAGCAGTGACTGGTATGCTTTTTGGTAGAAGATGAGAATTTTTGATGAAATGCATATTTATGTCAGGGGAGTGACAAGCATTAGTGGCAGCAGTCAAGACTTTCCTTTCAGTAAAGAAAGAGAAAATCATTTCCATTCCAAGGCCTGATGCACTATTTAAACCTTGCATTTGGACCAAAACCCTGGCAAACTATAGGTAAGTGGCAAAACACTCAATAATCAGGATTAGGTAATAAAACTGAAATGGTTTATGGGACCTCTGTGGGTCCTGGGCATAGAGACAAATTTTCCTCACAATTTCCATTGAGTTAAAGCATCTGGGGAAAGAGGCATAGTGCCCGAACGGAGATAGATGCAAGAAAGCAGTAAATGGTAGCGTGAGAGGAGCTGCTCACCCTGTGCCTGTGCTATTACACAGCACTGCCACAGACCTGCGCAGCAGGTACAACCTGTCATCTGAAACTGGAAACCTTGGCAACAGGGATGCAGCGCTGTAGGTTGAAGGTGTAAGCTTGCCATGCTTAACCTGCATCCCCTTCATAGGCAAGTCTTTGGTCACACTGCAACAAGAGGTAACCTAGGTGGGGAGCTGAGGCGGAGGGGAATGCAGAGTTAGTTGCTCTGGCTCTTTTCCATCCTCTCCCTTGCATAAAATCCTACAGAACTCTTGCCTGGGAGAGAGCAGATAGAGAAGAGTATTTCTCTGGGAAAAATGATGCTGGGAAGAGGATGAAGCGGGACAAGCCAATGTCTTGATCCTTTGGTTGAAGTCCTTTCGCTTTGTGTGACAAAAGGAGGAATGGTTATTTAGCCGTCCTCAGCCCTGCAGTTGAGCAAACGAAGTAGTTGCCTGCTACTTTGGGAAGTCTCTTTGGCATTTTAATGGCTTTCCCTGTGTGATCATTACAGGCATTTTCTGTAATCCCAAAGCAGAACCATCAATGAATTGGGTAGCAAAAAGAAACCCTAATGCTGGAAGTCATGGTGGACTCCAAGCCATTTCAGTGATGCCTCAGACCAGAGGCTGTTAAGCTCAGTGGGGTCGGGTCCTTTCAGAAACAGAATGTGTAAAGATACTTCCTGCAGGAATTGCCACACTGTAGTAACTGCTTAAAAAGTGAAAACAGACGGGCTTTTGTTCTGGGTGCTTTGTAATGGATAATACTCAAATGATTAATGAGTTACTGGAGAACAAGTATTGGCCTAACTATTATTCTGTATGGCATTCCCAAACTGCATGAACATAGCTGTTCAGCTGGAGAAAAAAGTCAGGGCTTTGAAAAGCTTAAGCGCATAAAAATGTTACACTGTTTTGTGTCTCCAGGAAGCACACAGTAATGTGAAACATCCACCACATGTTTAAATTGTGTAGGATTATTTATGTGTGTGTGTGTATGTGTGTATTTATAGGGAGAGAACAAGAGAGAGAGAAATAAAATGATATGATATTAGTGTTTTAAATCTGTTTGCAGATATTCTATAGCAATTTTGTTAAAGGAATGTCTAGGATGAGAGAAATGAACACTGAGCATTTAAAAAAAAAAAAGAGTAATTAAATCAGATTTTTGGATATCATGCTGGTCAAAAAACTCAATCTACAAGAATTAATGGGAGAATTGGACCATGAAAGCCAAGAAATGGGGTCTGAAAATAAACTTGATTAAGAAGATAATGCCCAGGATGTACAAAGGAAGACTGATTAGCATAGATGAGAACATCAGTGAACAAGCAGAGGAATAAATCTAACATAGACAGCTGCTCAGATCAGATCGGAACATATTTAAAAGATGAAAGACAACATAAGGAGCAATTTCTCATTTAGACTGGAGAGGAAGGCCTCCAACTGATGGATTTCTTCTATAAATGGCTTTTGGCCAAGACACAAAGCTTCATCCACGAGAAAATATGGTAGTTGGTTTGCTTTTATCCTGAAAATCTGTAGGAAGACTATGACAGGAATTCCTTTATGAGAAAGGGACACAACATGATGAATAAAACAAACAGTCAGCAATTACATTTAAAGGCAGAAAAGGCAGTAGATTGAGGGTACAAAGGTGGGAATGAAGTAATGACTGATAACTTATCTTTATATGAAGTAAATGGCCCCACTATCTCACAGTGGCTTTGGTGGGAAAAGACCAATTGTGGTTTTTGGGGGTTTTTTTTTTCATTTTTTTCTTTAAAGGGAAAAGCCGTCTGCCAATTCAAATTGTGAAAGCATCATCAGAATACAGCTTTCTAGCTGCTTAATAATTATTGTAATGAGGGTTTACGAGCAAGGGTGTCATTCCGTGAGATGGGTCATTCTGTGAAAAACTGAAATGCATCATCTCTGCTCTGAAAGACATAATTAAAAAGAAACACAAGGGTGGCAGATAAATACATTAAAAGGAAATATTTATGATACAGAAAAAGTCAGCTACAAGAGGTGTTTTATCTAATTTATCTTTTTAAATTAGGAATAGAGGCTTAGAGGAAGAAAATAAAAGAATAAAGACCTGAACTTGTCACCTGTAGTTTACCTAGGGTGAGTAATTAGACATGTGTTGTCCAAAGAGAAAGAAATAAGAAGAGACAGAAAACCTAATTTGGCTACTCCTCTGTTATCATAGTTATATAGGTTTTTGGTGAGCCTAATTCCGAATGGACATTGCCATGGAGTGGCCTCACCAGCTTGACATGTCTGAAGGCGCACAGGGTTGGGTGTTTTCGGTCAGGCACAGGCAGTCACGGCTGTTGCTATTTTTGCGCTGACTTCTCTCTAATCACTCAACAGATTTTAAAACAAGATATAATGATAGTCTATGTTGCCAAGACAGAAAAATCAACAAAGTATCTAAGGGAATATGAAAAGAAATGAAAATTCAAAATGTATCTGGAAGAGAAATATAATGGACAAAAAAACTTTTGATAAAGGTTGTTTCTATAAACTTGGCAATGTCTCTGCCATAAGTAAATATGACTGTCTGCCTGTCTTGCTTTATGTTCAATATGTCCAAAACTGGGGGGGAGGAGGGAGAAAATACAAGGAAGTCTGTTCTCTTGGTATAGCCAGCTGAGTTTTCAGGCCTAATCCATTCTGAAATTAAAATTAGCTCAAATGGTTGGATTCTACCAGGAAATTTAAAGTGGAGAATTTCCTTCATAAATATGGATAAGACGACGCCAACTTTTTGGATGTTCTGCACAGTGACTTCCATTAGAAAAAAAAAAAATTAAAATATATATCTTTTCCCAACAGTTTAACAATGCTATCTCTGAATTTCAGCTATTATTTTATACATGAATTAGGACAGAAGCCATGAATCCCCATTACTACTTATGAAGTACCTGTGGTTTATATTGACATTTTTAATGGTACCCCTTGAATCATCCTACATGGAGCTCAAGCACAAAGTTCCATTAACACCAGCACTGCCGAATCAAACATGAGAAGTAGTAAAAACCCTTTGATTTTAAAAAGTTAGGAAACACCATGGTTTAGCACTCCCCTTCTAAGTAATAAAAGTCCCAATCCAAAACAAACTCACATTAGTAGAACAACTTGTGTTTCTGATATCAAAGGGTTTTGGTCGTAACCACAAATCATGGTGAATTATGTATAATCTAATTATGCTTCTTTGCTTCATTGCAAATACTGTCTCCATTTTCTTGGAATAAGTTTGGGGCTTTTAAAAATTATTTTTTGGTAAATACTGGTGTTTAGAAAACCTAAAAACGTTCTCTGGTGATTTTAGAACAAATAAATTGCATTGCAGTGGCAAAAAAATAGGTCTCCTGCAAATCAGGCACTCTATTTACCATGCACTGTAGCAGCTGAAATATGTGACTTTCTGGAAACACATTCCTGACAATTAGCAAAACTATATAATGTGTGCTTGAAAAACATGCACTGTATGTACATTAGCACGCCATGTGCTCAGCAGGTGAAAGTCTGTAATATGACACGGTTGGTGCTGAGGATCTGACATCCCAATGTATAGATAAAGCTGTGAGTTTCATTCTGGGCAAAGTTTGACCCAATCACAGATCACTCATCAACTGCTCCAGTACTTTACTGGGGCTTCTGAAACAAGCCTTCAGTTCTGCTTTATTCAGACCATGGGCTCCTCCAGAGCTTCACAGGGTGCAACCCAGCTGAGCAAGTCAGGGAGTTGCCTCAGCAGGTATGTATCTGAGCCCTCCAAAATCCAATGTAAGTGCACACAAACTGGCTTTTTTTGCTGTTGATGTTGCTGTTAGACATTCTAAAATAGTTTCTGAAGACAAAGTCATAGTGTAGAGTATATTTGTGGATATTACTTGCCACAGTTCTTTATGAATTAACTGCACTACCTCTGAAGTACAGATTGTTACTACTTAACATAACAGATTGATGGATTACGCTGAAAATAAGGGAAAAAAAGGAAAAGGCAACTGCGGTGTACAAGCTGTGTAGGAGGTCCATACTATGTCAACATGGAAGCTCTTTAATTTTATATGTAAGATTTAATAACTAATATATCGTATTGTTTCAGCTGATATAATAAGGGTTTTCGTCTTCAAACCTGTCTGATATACTAATGTAGAACTACTAGAACTAGTCACATAACTGCATCTCAGACTGGACTTTTCATATGATGTTGATGTTCACAGAATCACAGAATTATCAAGGTTGGAAAAGACCTAGAAGATCATCCAGTCCAACCATTCAGCTATTACTACTAGCTCCCACTAAACCATATCCCTCAATACAACATCCAGTCTTTCCTTGAACACCCCCAGGGTTGGTGACTCCACCACCTCCCTGGACAGTGCATTCCAGTGCCTGACTACCCTTTCTGAGAAGTAGTGCTTCCTAATGTCGAGCCTGAATCTCCCCTGGCGCAGCTTGCTACCATTCCCTCTAGTTCTGTCACTGCCTACACGGGAGAAGAGGCCGACCCCCAGCTCACTACAACCTCCCTTCAGGAAGTTATAGAGAGCTATAAGGTCTCCCCTAAGCCTCCTCTTCTCCAGGCTGAACAATCCCAGCTTCCTCAGACGCTCCTCGTAAGGCCTGTGTTCCAGACCCCTCACCAGCTTAGTAGCCCTCCTCTGAACGCGTTCCAGAGCCTCAATGTCTTTCCTGTAGTGAGGGGCCCAAAACTGAACACAGTACTCGAGATGCGGCCTCACAAGTGCTGAGTACAGGGGGACAATTACCTCCCTGCTCCTACTAGTAACACTATTTTTGATGCTATTCTGGGAACTCAAAAATCTTGCTATTAGCCAGAGTGAATGTGTATATCTGAATATATCATGTGAATGATGCTTTTCATGGCTTTGCTGATGCAGGGGTAAAATTAGGGTGTTTCCTAGGATATGCAATATACACTCCTCCTTGTGGCACAAATGGCGATGGCAAACCCAGGCAATACGTGCAGCTTTGAGTATTCATTTTTTGAAGACTTCTCTGGTACATCATATTACCAGATAAGCTTTTGGCTGGGGACTGTGGTTTTGGTTTATTTCTATAACAGATATGTTTGTATAAAAATTAATAATAGCAGTAATTCTTATCACACAACTAATCTTGGAAACAAGCTTTTGGACAGGGGAGTCTCAGTAATGAACTTTGGAATAATTTACATTTTCCTTTTATTTTCCAATTTAAATATCACTATTTTACTACTATAAAAATGAATATTAATCTTAATATTTTTTTCTTCTTAGTTACACTTGTTTTAAAATGCCCTTAGGAATAAACTTTTACTCTACTACAATTTAAAAGGTATATATAACAGATATTTTTAAATGAAAATAAAATAATTTTAGTTAATTTTCTAATTAATAAGATTTGCATTACAAATAGACCTGACTGTTTATTTGCATACAACTGTTTAAAATATAAATATTTTTCTCTTTTGCAGAATTTAATTTCTCTGTGAATATTTACCCCAATGTGAAAGCATGGCAGAAAAAATTAGGTAGACTATAATAGGAAGGTGCAAACAAGCAAGTAGAAAGAGAGCTCACAGGAAAGATCACTGCAGATACTCAATATTAGGAAAGACAATTTAGTCTTATTGACATATAACTCAAACTCTGGGCAGCCTTGTGTAGATCTAGGCCTGGAGGTTGGTGGCCCTGCCTGTGGCAGGGGAGTGGAACTGTGTGATCCTTGGGGTCTCTTCTGACCCAGACCATTCTATGATTCTGTGAAATAACAAAGTAGTTGAATGTGTTTTCCTCAAATGGAAAAACACTTCGCACATCATAGTTTTTATCCCAGTCCTGTCTCTTGAGAAATGGCATTGCCTACATAATACACCTGCCTTTCATAAGCCACACTTAGCAGGTCTCTTTTCCGGAATGAAACCAAATTTGCAACTGTGTGTATAAAGTATGTATCCAAAGTATTTTAACATACTGGTACTTTTTCTGATCTGTAACTTTGCTTTTACTTCCAGAGGCCACCTATATGTGATGGAACAGGTAACCCCTGATGTAGCAACCTCTGTCTTGGTTCCCCACTTGCCCATACCATGAAATCTCAACAAGCCCTGGGTTGTGGCTCTGTCCCAAGGAGACCAGATTTTCCCCACCTGTGAAGTCAGGGCACATCCAGGAATGCACCTGAGGTCAGGACAGACTTTCTGGATGATGGCAGAGTGTTATCATGGCCCAAATGCCATTCTGACCAAGGGATAAGCTCCTATAGACTTTAATGAGATTTAGACCTGAACCTGAAGTGTGGAGTTCAGATTTGGGTCACTTACGTAAATGTTAAGTATTCAACGTATGGCAAGCATTGATATTTGATCTTGAGTCAGTTTGGGCTGTTAATGCATTTATTGCATGATCATAGAAGTCTGAAGTGTAAGCTGATGAGGTCACATAATGACTTGATTTACTTAGCAGGGTTGGAAGCAAATCCTTCTGTATCAGTAGATAGACAGTCTTTTAATACTTGGAAGTATATCCTAAAATTCTTCAGAGACTGTTTAAAAACAAAGGCATAGCAAGTTGCTCTTATGTACCTATCAAACCAGTGATATCCACTATCACCACATAAATATTACTACATCTACACTATCACTTCTATATAATATTGTTGAGAGTAAACATAGGTAAATATTTCACATTCTTAACTGTGCAGTAGCTACTCTCCCTCCAGGCCCTCCACTAAATAGCTGCAGGATGGAACAGAAATCATCTCCTCTACCTGATTCACTACCAGGATTTCTTAGTTGCATTTTAGCTTGGGCACACAGTATTGATGATCTTTCCATTGACTGATGGAGATAAATTTTAAGTGGGCACACAGACAAAAGAGTTTTATAGGGTGGAAGGTAAGTGTCTGATTCATCCTAAAGACTCGGTAAGGAGCCAACCAGCCACTGGGATACAGATTGCAAATTGCTGAGCTTATGGAGATGTTACAGGTAAGGACAACAAAAGAGCTGAAATACTTAAAGACAAATACCTCTACGTAAAAGTGAGATTTATAGGAGTATACACTGTTGTGCATTTTTTCCAGATTTTATTCTAGATCTTGTGCTCCACTTTCCTATCTAAATTGATTTTTAAAATGTCATGTTAAAATTATGTTTATTCTGCCAAATGTGAGGGAAATATTTGCTAGATTAGTTTCTATAACTGCTTCATGTATTTGTTGCAGCTTGAAACAAGAAAACTAAATGGCTAAAATTCCAGTACCTAGTATACACCTACATCTTGTCATGCAAAGTCACCCTCAGGTAATACCTGTGCTCATATAAAATAATGAAAGTTAAGGCAAAAAAGGAAAGAGTATATAAAACAGCAACAGCATGTGATACCAATTATCTTACAGCCAAAAATAATATTTCTTGGCATGTTATGCTTAAACTATGTTCTGTTAAAGTTACTTGGATATAGGCAGTTTTCGATGTACACTTAGAAATATTTCTATTTGAGAACTATTAGGAAAATATTTTGAAATTACCATGTTTGAGCATGTGGAATGAGTTACCTCCCACAATTATGTGAACTACTGTATAGCACAGCTACATTAGCTTCCCTGCAACTAATGAACCATGTCATTAATTACAGACATTCAAAATATAAATTACTCCAAGGCAAGCCAAATATTTACTATAAATAAAAGGGTCAAGAACTACAAAGTAGCCATTTCATTCTAAACCAATTGTGTTTAATTTTTACCCTCTTTCTCCTCAAATTTAATTTGAAGCAGATTAACTTGATTTTATATGTCAAATTTGACAGTTGTAGGTGTACCCCCAATGAGACTTCCATTAGGGGCTAGGTTCACTGGACAATTTTCCATATAAGTGTTAACTATTTTAAGGATTATTTATTAAACTCACGTGACTTGTTCTCAGGATAGGTTTCTCTTGGATGTAGCTAGGAAACATTTCCATAGGTTTCCCTTTGATTGCCTCATTGGCAAAACTGCCTTCAACTTTGTCCAACAGGTAGATACCTGCATTTTCTCATCTCAGAGTAGGTTGTGGATAGAAGGCAGAGCCCTGGGACTGCAAACAGGGCTGCTGGGCACAGTTTGTAGAAGTCAGAGCTGGTGCTCGCCAGAGCAGTGGGAGGAGGAGCCCTTAACCCACCCTATTTCTCCTCACCCCTTGGGATAAATAGGACCTGGTGGGTGCCACTCTGACAGCTGTGCAAGGGTGACCCTCAGCATTCGTTCTGAGCTGAGGTCCTGCAAGGCTTTGCATGGTCCAACTGCTGCTGTTGTGTTAAGTTACAGCAAAATGCGGGGCTAGAAACCTTAGAAATTCAGTTAGGACCAAAAGCTGACTGCTGCATTGGTGTGTGATCATAGGTGCTAGGGTGGAGGACATCCAGAAAGCTCCTCTCGGCGCATTAGACAAGAGCCTGGCTGTTGCCTTGCTGCTGGTTGCTGCAGCTGTTTAAAAGCTGCCATATCCAATCTGCCTGCAGGCAACACAGGGCACACGTTTGCTTTCTTCCTCATTTCAGGGTGTCAGTTTTCTCCCCTATATGCCTGTTCAGTAGCAGAGTGGGGCAAATGATTATGATTTTCATGTACATCTTCCCGTGGAGGAAAGTTTTTCCTTGTCAGGCACCTAAAGGGATGCTGAGCCCTTTAGGGGAGCAACATCTGTCAGAGCTGAGGGCATTTGCTGCCTGCCAGGCTCCTGCCCACTCCACTGCATGCTGTCTGACCCACTATGTCTACCCAGGATCAAGCTCTCATCACTGCCACTGTACTAATATTTCACTTGTATGGTTGCTATTTTATCTAAGGCTATTTTTTCTAGTTTTGGGTGGTTTATTTATTTTTATCAGGTAATATACAGTCGTAAATAATGCAATAGCATTTTCTTCTCTGAACTCATAATGGTTTGTGTAAGCCACATCATGTTATGTTATTGCAAGTTGCATCACTGGATACTTTATATTAAGCATAATATAAAATATTTGCCCTCTACTTACTTCTTTCTTCTCTTTGAACCATATTGTCACCTCTCCTGAGTCAGATGGGAGGGTAGGCAGATGCACTGACTGTACAGATAGCGAGTGCATTTTCCCCAATGAAACAACCACTTAAAAGTCCCCCAAATAGCCCCCTCTGTTTGTAGCTTAAGCGTTTGGCACAATAAAGATAACAGCAGTAGATAAGCAGTTTATCTAAATGTATTGCAAAGAACAGGAGCAGCCAAAATGATAAAGTCTTACTGTTATTACAGAGTGCCACTGTCCAACCAGGTTCCCTATTATTTTCAGTTAGTTTTGATTGTGTTCACAGTCAAAAGAACAAGAAGAGGAATCAAGTGGAAGGAAATAGTTCAAGCAGGCTTTGCTGGAATGTGGGAAAGTTGCTAAAAGTCATATTAAAATCAACAAAAGCATTTAATACATGTCTTGGAGAAAGAGGTTGTGTTTAAGTAAGAGAAAGGGTCAGCTATTAAAAAAAATATTTGGGCAATATGAAAAATTACAAACCCTTTCATCAGGAGTTTGGGTCTGATTGCATGAGGGTGTGCAGACTTACAAGTGACAACTTTTCCAGCTGAACAATGCTTTCACAATGAAATCCTGGCTCCATTCAAATCAATGGCAGAATTCCCATCCGCTTCAATGGAGCCAGGATTTCATATATATCTGTCTTTTTTCACTCTTTCTTGATATTTGTGTCACAACTATCTGGCAGGCTATTGTCTGTACAGGTCAAAATTACGGCTTTCCATTCGTATGTGTCAGGGTTACTGTCTGTTTTCTCACCAAAAAAGAAGAAAAAAAGAGTGAAAAAATGTTATACATACTTGTAGTGCTATATCATTCACTTCATTGCTCAGACTAAAGGGAAAAGAATTGTCTGCTGCATCTTGTAGGAGGAGGACAAAAATGCAAGCAAAAGGGCTAAATGCTGCCTGTGTGTAATTCTTAACTCCAAGGCTTTTAAAGAGCTTTTATTTTCAGTTCTATGTGTATTAAGTTTCAGATACGGGTGTCACGGGATTTCAGTAGGGGCAGAATTACCCCAGTGCTGTCTCCTCTTAAAAATGCTTCCTGAATATGGAAAAGTATTGCATGGGCAGGAAGGAAGGTGACTTCCATCAAACAGATCTGTCATGCAGTGAGACTATTTAACTCATCGAACAAACCCTGGCATTCGTGCCTCTGAATATAAACATTAACATCGAAAAATGAGAGATATTAATGAAAATTCAAATTGAGAGAATGAAAATAAGAGATAAACCTCTGCTTTGCAGATGAATGAATTTTTTAAAATGCTTAAATTCACAGAGCTTGTCAAAACGCACTGAAAAGTGCTCTGGTAAGTGAGAAATGACACAGAGAAGGCAATAAATGTGAATGGGGAGCTTTGTGTTCCCCCAGTGCACTATTTGTACACTACAAACGCTTTAAATGAATTGTAATTCTACACTCACTGTTGCTTATCTTGAGGAAAGTACATGCAGTCTGTGAAGTGGCTATTGCTATTCTGTTTTTAAAGCCCATCTGAGAGCACATGGACATTACCAACCAGAACATTTCACAAGTATAATGGGGAGCCTTAGAAAAGTAAGGAAACATTCAGACAAGTAAAAATCCTTTAACCACAGTCAAAGAAAGTTAGAAAAGAGCCAATATATCAGCTGACTTTAGTTTTGTGGACACTGTCATAGTGGATAAAAACAATACCCATGGCACTATGTGTGTATCTATCAAAGACAAATGAATATATCAATAGTGAGTGAATGGCACATAAGAAAATCTTAGTAGTATATGCTTAGTAAATAAGCACATGTTCATAGTTCTGGTGTTTTCTTGCTACAGTCTTTTGGTGGGGTGTGTAAGCATGGTATTTGGTATGCAAGTGCTGTTGCAAACACTTGCGAGTACATCATTAATGTTCAATACCACAGCGGTCATTTCTGAAAGCTGTATCAGCAAATATTTCTGCTAGCAGTCTCTTTCTGCAGAATATTAGAAATTTAACACACTTGGGAAGCGCAAACAGCAGCAGGGTTGACGAGCCTGGGATTTGTGCCAGGTTAATGCAGCAACACATCTTATGTACCAGCCAGCTTGGAAAGCAGCTAAGGGAATGCATCCCTCCATGTAAGATGTACTTAAACAGGGCCAAGACACTGAGGCAAACATCATAATTACTGATGGAAAAGGATGCCAAATATATTGTGTCTCTCTTCAGCTGGCCAGTAGAAGAGAAAAATATACTCTTTCTGAATAGAAAAAAATCATCCTGTTGCTCCCCTTTTCCAGCTCAAGGTCTTTCTCCTGATTCCATTGTCTTTCTCAGAGAATTGCTCATTGTAAATGCAGATCATAAAGCTGTCCTGTTTCCATTGGCATATTTGCTTTTTTTTTAATTTTATATGATTGGTAATTATGAGAACTTTATTAAAGCTAGAGTCTTAGTTTCACAGAGGAAAAACTACAATAAGCATGGTTAGGAAGCTTTCTGTAAATCGCACTGCCCAAATTTAAGCTGGAAGCCAGAGAGAGGCAATGAACACAGTAACCCCTTTTGCCACATGTTATTTTTCAAACTACAATACAATAAGAATTTAATGATGTTTACTTCAAGAATATCTTTGTGATATTATTTCAATTAAATTCAAGATAGTGAAAATCAGTAATTCTGTTTTGGGAGCAAAAGTTACCAGTTGTTACGAAAGAGTTGTGTGCTGTTTAATTGAGTTTTGAAGGTCTTGCTGCTGTCTGCAAATCCAAATTTTCCATGTGACTTTTTGATGAGGTCTACATCTCTTTATCAAATGTTAAAACAGAAAGATTGCAAAACAGAAAGATTGGTGCAATGAGCAATGGTTGAAGAAAATAAGGTTGTTCTCACTAGGGAAGGGGAGACATTGTGGTGATCTAATTGGTGCTTTTCCTCATATGCTGATAAAATGTACCTAGACAAACTTTTCTCACCAGCAAAAACAGAAAAACAAGATTACATAATGCACATCCTAGGAAATTAGGAGCAGAAAGTAATTTCACATGAAACTTCTGTATTTCATCCAAAGGGAAACACACATATTGAATGGATTATAAAAAAAAGGTCCACTAAGAGTGGCAAAATCAATTCGTTCAAGAGGTAGTTAAAGAAATTGTAGACAAAAATGATTGAAGGGTGTAGGAAAAAGCAGTATCTTTAAAAGGACAAAAAGGCAAAATAGATCCTTTGGTTTTCACATACCTTGATTTTCTGGTTTAAAAAAGATGCTGGTTCAAAAGCGCAGAAGCAGAAAATTATATACTGAGATATTCCAAGTCTAACATCCATATTCTGAAATGCACCATCTTGCTCCTATTATATGCTGACCTTGAATATATATTGAATGAGACTTATATGGCCTTTTTGTGGGAGAAAGTCAACTTTCAATTGGAGGAAAACAGTAGTTCTAACCACTTTCAGATGACAGTGCTTCCCCCGTCTTTCTTCCAACTCACAACTGTGGAGGTGCAGCAAGCACATTTAAAAGTAGTGAAAACCTGACCATGGAAATCAGTTACAAAATTTGTACTGTTTCTCAGTTCTGACTTTTAACGAGGTCAGAATCTATTGAAAGAAATCTAGATATTTTGACAAAGTTTGATTATGTCAAAAGGAAGTTCTTTTGATTTAAATGCTCTTCTGGCCATGACTCATTCTTCTACCTGTGAAGATATATATTTGTGAGTACCATTGACATGTGAATTATCTCAGAAGTACTATTCACAGCAAATAACATAGTGGAGGCCAGCACTGTTACCATTAAAGGGTGCAGTTGGGCTTTGAATATTTAGGTGAATTTAGGAACCAAAGGAGGCCAGTTTTTCCAATACTGGTTAGAACTCAACCTTCTTCCCACCTACCTCCTCATCTTCCTAGCACAGATGGGTAGCTAAAATAGAGATTATCTGTTTAATATACCACAGTGCAAAAGACTTCAATTTATAAGGAGCCTCTGGAGACAAGTCCAGTGCAGTAATTGGGGCTGGCTGGCCATGCATCACAGACAAGGACCTGGCTGCCACAGGTCAGAAGGTTTAGAGGTAAAGTATCTGCTGAAGGCAGTGACAATCTTCAGATACATTGGTTCCATTAACATAAATCTTTATATTTTCAAAATAATTATTTAGGCAACTCAACTGTCTCCTATGACCATATATTGAGGCCCTGGACAGTGTTCATTATAGTTACATTTCTCACAGTGTCAAGTAAACCTTCACCCTGCTATTTAGCCTCATCTGCTCTGTCTGGACTTGTCTATGCATCTGAGCCAACAATGAGGGAACTTTCTTTTCTGCTTAAGCAGATGTTTAACTTTCAGCACCTAAACTGACCTTTTGACTTAGGTTTGAAATTGTGACCCTGCTGAAATGGATGGAAGTCTTGGCACTGATTTTGATAAAGCAAGCGTTTCATTCCAGGTGCTTTGCTCAATAAAACATATAAAATTACAAACCATAGGCCTTTCCTCTTTCTCAACTTCTCAGTCATCCTAGGTATCACTAAGTGATACAACAAAAATCTTGAGGAAACAAAATGGCATCTTAGAGAGGCTCCTACATGAATGATTAAAACACCTTTTAATATACATAGTAGGTACGCATATGCACGCACATATATAAGATGTCAATGGGATCAAAGCTTTTCTCCAGCACTTTAATAGGTGGCATGCACCCTCACTTATCTGCTAAAATCAAAACTTGTACATGCACGTGCAGGTGCTGGGAGTTGCTTTTTCATATTGTTGGCACAGGGCCACATAGTAGAGCAATACACCTTCATTTTTTAACAAGGCCATGTTTTCTCAGGTGTTCATTTATCTCTGTGAAGAAGTTTCTCAGACCTGTAACCTCAGGTTTAGTATGCTAATAGAAAAGACTACTGCCAATAAACAGGGCTTATTCTTTCAAAGATGCAAGGATATAACCATAGAGTCCTTTTTTCTGCTGTTTATAAATCTTTGCAAATGTAGGGATCATGCAGATGCAATAGTAACAATCAGCATTTGGAACAGACTACCAAAGGTTGTGGAAGTTTTTCTACCACTGAGTTTTCTTTGGATAACTTTCTAAAAGACAAATTTGGGTTCCACCTGCAAGATGCTGTCCTAGAGGTATGAACCACTGTACGAAACGTATGGCCTGTGGTGTAATGGCTCTTTTTGACCTTAAAAATCCAAGACCATTCTGGTTTTGGTGACAGAAAGATGTCACAAACAAAGGCAGAAGGCAACTAAGCAGTATTTTCTTGAAAATAAATAATATCTGCAGAGCTAAGCAGAGTATATTGCTATCCCGGTGAATAATATAAGCACTCCATTCAAGTAGGCCAGTCTTTTAATTTACTGGTAAGTTTTAAAATTGCAGAGTGTATAGACTGAATTTTTGAGTGAGCGATTGTTTATATTAAATGTATTTTTGGCAATTTAGGAAGTGACTCTGGTTTTGCTACTTAAGCTCCATTACAACAATTGTGATTTTTCTGCAGGCAATATTGCCAGTCCCCGTTCCTCTCAATACTTTGCATTTTGACAGCAATGAAACCTAGAAGTCAGATTACTGGTTTTTCTCCACTGTCTGAGCGGCCTTTGCTTTCCTGCTGTTGTCTGCTTCAAGGGTTCATTCCTTCTTTGCAGTCAGTAGAGTTTTATTGTTGTCTCCCACAGGCTAGGGACCAAGCTCTGGTTTTTCTTTTGTGCATTTATTTGATCCAAAGAGCTGGCTCTTGTTATCTAAACTGAAAGTCACTTTCTCATCCATTAGTCAATGTATGTTAAAGATCAAAAGTTTGGGGGATTTGTTGTTGATTCTAATCTCACAGCATTTTTCTTTATTTACTGCTCTTGTAGATTCTGTATTTGAGAATTTGCAAAACTTGTTTTCAATGTCAACATCCAAGTACTTCCCATAAATAAAAGAGCTGAAGTCACTTAAAATAGTTTCAAAGACTTCGCCACACAATCTCTGATTGAACACACTGAAGTTTCCTGGTATTAAGCTATGTTTTTGTTTTACATTGTAGTATTATGTTGCCACTTGTTTTTTCTAGACCTTTTGGAGTGCTGTTGAAATGTATGAGGTTATAAAAAGAAATTATATCTTTAAAGAATGCTAAACCCCTTCTAATTTCTGCTTACTTTTACGGGTACCCTGCAAGATGTACTGTTTTCAAATCTTATTAGGATCAAAAATATTTAACTCTTACCTATTTCAGAGTTTCCTGAAAGAGCCTAAAATAAACCAACCAAAGAACAAACAAAATCATAGGTTACTTAAAACTGTATATTTTTCTAAGTATTAAAATTAGAATAACTTTCAGAGTCATCAGTTACTCTTAGGAGGAGGATATACGACAGAACAGGCTTTTGAGAAGGAAAAGGGTGTGCAGGAGTAGTCAGTTGCCCGAGTTACCCACCATTTTGTGGACAAGTTAGCATCCCACATGTCCACTGCATGGGGCAGCAGGAGCCATTAGAAATATTCTGGGCCAACACCAGCACTGCAGGAGCTACCGTAGGTGGTCACAGAAGTGCTGCTTCTGTACCTAGAAATGTTCTGGAACGACATGCATGGCCCCCTTTCTGCCTTTGCCTCCCTGTGTTTTGCTGTTATGGAGACACTGTTATGTCACCTGACAGCAAGTGATCCCCACAAGCACAGATAAATACTAAAGACACTATTCTCCAAAGCTGTGCTGCAGTAAGTGTTGTGTTGTCAGCGGGTCACTCATTGCCTTGGTGTTTGCATCTCCCAAAAGCCGTCTCTCCAAAGCTGATGACAAACTTGTGTCTGCCTTCTCTGGGCTGTACAGAATCGCAGCTGCAGTGAGACATGGCAGTGTCGCTGCTCTTGGGGTATCTCTGGATCCTGCTTGAGGAGGTATGAGCTGTGTCCCTACCAGCTTTGCAAATGAAATCTGAGTTGAAATATGTGATTTTTCTTAACAGGCTGTTTAAAATCTTTCCTTTAAAATAATAATGCTTTCCTCCAGTCTGTGTCATACACCAAGGGGATCACAGAGCAGCAGTGACATTGCTGCTAGACCCAGACCAAAAGCCAGGCAGATCTGAGACCAGCTGGGTCATGCTTCCCTCCTCATCAGAAAAGGTAGGAGCCATCACTCATGGTAGGAGCCATCCTTCTGTGTCAGTCATCTTTCCTCTCTTTTCCTGTTGTATTGCAGTAATATCTTTAGCAGGTTTTTATGCCTCACCTCCTCTTTCCAGTGGACTCAGTAGATTGTTTATTGTCTAATTTCTGGAATGGTCAAAGCACATTTTTTCCTCTTAGTACAAACTTTAAGTGAAACAAAGTGAATACTGTTTGAGAAAGGATTTGAATAACTGTTAATTTAGTTTGGTATTTGCAACTACTTTTCTCGTTTCTTTAAACTTTCAATAAAAAGGATGTAAAAATTATTATTATTAGTGATAGGAAGAATAAAGTTGCAAATATTTATTGCACACAATATTTATTTACAATATTTCCATTGCAATTCTATGTCTGTTTATCTTTGGATGCTGTATCTGAATTAATCTGGTGAGGGAGTGATGGCATGGGGCTCAGGTGGACAGTAACTATCACAGACAATTAGTCTGGAGTATTGCCCGTTGCCAAAAGCTTTTCAGTGGTACTCAAGGTGAGTTGGTGTTTCATTGAGTTAGCGGGAGATTTTTAAGTAAATGTCTTAGTAAAAAATACTAAAGTTGACTTGGAAATAATTTGCTAAGAAAAAAAGGGACAGTCATATGAAATATCAGACGTGGATAACTAGCCAAGGTCTAGTTTTGATGTTTTTTCCATTCTGATACACACAAGCTTCATTTCTACTGAGAAATTTGCATATAATCCTCTTTAAATTTCCCCATAGTTTTGTTTCCAAAGAATGACCATCTATTTGTATTTTTCAGGTGGTGCCTTTATAGCATGCTTTATTTTCTCTCTCACTAAAAAACATGAGGTGAACCATAGATTTCAGAATGTATATCCTCCTAAGTACTTTCCTAGGAATTTTGCTGAGCTTAAATGTCTTCAGTGTGTGTGAAAAAGCAAATATACATGTAACAAAGAGTTCTTCCTTTCCTGAGCAAAAGCATATTATATAATGAAAGAAATATTATTCTTGGCAAGATAATTAAAAAGAAATAACACATTTGAATAGTACTAACCCACAAAATATTGGGCTTACCGCTGGCAAGCCATATAATTTTATTCTAGGGTGATTTATTTTTTTTTTCTACTAGGCTGGGAGTTGTATGGGTGATAATTCAGGAGCCGTTGGCTTTTGTTAGTTTTTGTAGTAACATTAATTCAACTGAAACCATGAAATTTTATTTTCCATATTGATTTTGCAGAAGTAATTTACTTCTCATTTCAACCGGACAGTATTGAATCAAGTCCGTAAGTACCAAATCCAGAACTGTTTCATAACAACATGATGATTTCTTAATTTTTCAATGGGATTTCTTGCCCCCAGCATATTAGAGGTTATACGTTTATGCAATCTGTCTTCCCTCATCCTTCTTTCTCAATTTGTACTGTAGCAAGGCACAAGCCAGTGCGGTCCAGGTTCCCGCTTTCCTCCCAGGCAGCATGACCCTGCCTACAGACATGGTTCTGAGCTTTGAAATGTCTACCGCTTTCAGGGGTAATTTGCACTTTTATTAAAAATTCATAAGAATCCTTTAGCATCCTGCAAGTCAAGCTGGAGCCTTGGGGAGTCTGTGAAGCTCTGAAATAAAATGCTTTTCCTTTTCCGATTTCGACCACCACCACTACTTAATTATTGCAAATTCAGAGAAATCAAAGGGGCTTTAGCGATTCTTGGTTCCAAGGGGACAGGCAGACGTGATGGCCAGCAGCTGTGGTGTGCCAAGGAGCAGTTACAACATCACCTTTTGGTGGAGAAATCTTCATGTTTACGTTCATGGAATGATCTGATCCGCAGCCCCCGGATTCTGTTGCTGTGTGGCTGGCAAAGGGCATTCCTTGCATGCTTCTTGAGTAAGTATGTGGGAGGAGAGAGGGTGGTCACACCTGCCAGCAACCGCAGAAGAGGCCTGTAGTTCCTACCTGCTAGCAAGGCAAGGGCTTTTCCTACAATATGTTGCTGTTGCATCTTCCTCCACTGTAGATTGTTGCAATCAGTCTATAAAGCAAGGAAGACCAATAGAAAACCTTCCTCGATGGGATAAAAATTCTAAAAAATATTCTTCCTGGCTCCCTTTCATAATGGTTTGAAGTGTTACTGAAGACGTTAGAAATAATGGGAAAAGAAGAGAGAAAGCACATATCACTCAGTGTGATCTTTCTCCTCCTCCACTGCAAGCAAGATGAGCTGGGCTCACAGGCTGAGGAAACCTAAGGGGGGTGGGGGGGCAGTCTTTAGGCAAAAACCCCAGGGGGCCTCTGAATTTGCAGATCGTTTAAAGGTTGTTGTTTTCTAGTATGCATTGGGGTGCGTGTGTGTAACGCTGGTGGGGTCCTTAGGTACTGGTAACCTTTTGGAGGTCACAGTGTCTTTGAGAAGGTTTCCTTTTATCATTGTGTGGCCAGAGTCATTTAGAGCCCGAACGTGCACTAAAGAACATGTCAGGAAACCACAAGACATAGTTTCTCTGCGTGGCGATAATCTGCAGGGAGCCGGGATCGCCGTAATGGTACATTGCTGCTTGCTTTATGTCTGGCTTCGCATTAACTCTTCAATTTGCTTGCTTTGGCTTCCCTGACTGTTAAATACATACACGCAGGGTCACTTCAACATAGTAAAAAATTGGTCTCTGGAATCAGCTCCTTACTCTCCGAACCTGGAGCTCCTCACGCTGGTCCTGCTCCCACATGCTGCGTGGGGACGCGTGCACCGTGTCGCAGGGGTAAGTCACCGTCTTGCCTTCCCTTGTTAATTTGCTGTGGCAGTGACTAATTCCAGAGGCATCGGTAATGACCTAGGGATTTTCAACTGAATAAAAGTTACTATAAAATTTACAAGGATTATTTTTGTCTGTTATCAAATGAAAAATAATTTTAAAAGGAGCTCTCTCACTCCTGCTTTGCTGTGCCAAACTCCAATAAGCACGGAGCATCTGGCTTTTAACCCTCTTTACCGTTTTCTAATTTTAGATCTCCTCTCCTAATAATGCAGGTCTGGAGTATTCCTCTCTCCTTTTCTCTAGTTGTCCTCTCTTTTTGTTATTAGATTTAAAGAGACTGGCCAAAACCAGGTAGCTGGAACATCCAAATTCTGCCTTTGGGAGAGGGGATTGTTGCCGCCTTCTCCCCACAAATCAGGTCAGGCTGTAGAAGCACCATTTCCTCTCACATCCACAACATATTTACAAAATTATATCTCAGGTCCAAGAGATGAAAAATTGACCTCAGACATAAAATCCCCATGAATTTATGATACTGGAAGAAACTTTGCTAGAGGTAGTTTTGGTTAACTGTTTTACTGCAGCTTTTATTTAATCATTTGTGCTTTATGTACATTATACACCTTGCTGATTGCATCTAGTAGAAAGAGACAAAATAATCTTTGATAAAAATAGCCTATTATTTGACATACATTTTTCTGGAATGACTATAATCAAAAGTAAGTGAACTTAAAAAAAACCCAAACCTTGTTTTATACTAAACCCATTCCACCTCAGATTTATACTGCCTGTGACTTTAAAATTAGATTGAAGAGAGGCAGAGAGGCAAAGAAGAACCAAATATTAACAACAGCAAGAAAAGAAAGTGTCTGGCCCAGAGCGCACCAGATGCCTTCCTATCTAACCTGCTGTTTCATCTCCACTCATAAAATGGAAACTGGCCTTAGAGCTAGGTGACCTGCAGGAACCGAACGATGCAGCGTGGAAAAAAACAAACAATCAGGGCAGCGATGTAGCTACATATATCAGAAAACATTTGGTTTGGCTGGACTGTCAGTGTAAGGTTTAAGAAGTTCTTGGTTTTTTTCATGTTGGTTTATGCGTCATTAGCAAGGACCGTAATATAGTTAGCTCAGTCACACAGAAGCCGCTCCCAGGATCTGTATATCTAAAGGTACAAGTCAGAATAAATACACAATGTTTAGAATTTGTACTTAAAGTGAATAATGCTCTGTTGTCAAATCTCAATTAGCCATGGTTGCTTATTTGGTCTAAGGATTATCTTTGCCACGGAGCCTGAGCACTTGAATCTGGCAGATTTCGTAATGGAGATAAAGCATGGTGCAAGCAGGGCTCTTCTGCCCCAGGGCCAGCTCAGCTGGGGAACAGCCTGGTGCAGAGTTCCCCTCAGCCATCTCTCGGGCAGCGGAGGCCGCACAGCCCATGTCCCTGCTGTGGGCTGAGGCACTCCTAGGCTAGTCGGACAGGTCCCGGCGGTGACCGAGTCCCACACGGGCATGGACCATCCTAGCAGAGCGCAGCTTGTCCTTGCTGAATGGCCATTCCCTGTATTGCTCCCACTGAATTTAACCCTAACAGGCTGAGTTTGTACATGTTGGTATGTCCAGCTCAAGTCAGCCCTGGCTTCCAACAGGGACACTTTCTTTGCAATTCTTTGGAATTTTGGGTGGGATTCTTTGTAATTTTACTGCTTACGAATTTTCTCCCAAGCCCTTATGGAAAACCCAAATAAGGATGAAATAATGTTTGGCAGTTATTGCTTTGTTATAAAAG
This sequence comes from Porphyrio hochstetteri, assembly GCA_020800305.1. Lineage (NCBI taxonomy): Eukaryota > Metazoa > Chordata > Aves > Gruiformes > Rallidae > Porphyrio > Porphyrio hochstetteri. Next base: position 7,496,777 of record CM036916.1, on the reverse strand, counting down.
AAAGAAACAATGTTGCTTATGAATAGTAAATTACCAGAGAGTTCATTATCCTCCTCATCCTGAGTGCCTCTTTGGTAAGGGTGATAGTGCTGCTGCAGGATTAGATGATCACATTCAGCTGATGTATAGATAACTATACAGCCCTCTGGGAGGCATTATGCTGAATTTGATTATGGCACAACCTGTTGTTGATCACATAGCAGTGATCTCAGTCATAATACGAAGGCTTGCACTTAAATAAAAATATATATACAAGAACATGCATTCAAAGTTAGTATCATATTAGCGTATTAGGCAAAAAGCTTTTCTTTTGTAAATAGAAGCTTGGATTAGAAGTTAAAAATACCTTCTATAAAACACTGTCTAAATGTAAAAATTTTTCTTCAGATAATGCAAATGCCTTAGGACTGATTAATAGAAACCCACCCATTTTAATAAGCCCTTTCTAGAATTCTGTGGATGGATTTAATAGTGAATGATGTTTCTGCGGCGACGAGGGGTTAAGCAGGCTCAGCCCTGATGGCTCTATTTCCAGCTGCAATAATGTATTCCAAAGTATCTTGCTATGAGATCCTATAAACATGAATACAGAAAAACTGAATGTTCTTTTACACAGGCAGGTCTTTTCCTCAAGCATAAATATTCTTAGTCTGTTTTTCTGAGATAAAGGCTGTATCGTTACCAGGCCAAAGGCTGGAATTTCTCTTTGAAAAGGACTCCTTGTAAATGCTGTGTCTCTGAAGCCAAATGCTCATAACCTCCAGTGAAAAATTCACTGAATATTTCATACACGTAGCAAATTCTAGTAACTAGCATCTTTCAAACTTTATGCAAAGCTAATATTACATAATGTTTAAAAAAAGAGAAAACTACTTTCTGCGTAAGTAACTCAGAGGTTTTATGCTTAAGGAGATGTAAGTCCCTTCAAGATATTTTTAAATTATTCATGCACCTAAATCACAAGAAATTAAGTGAAAGTTAGGAACATAAATATAAATAAATGTTTATTTTCATTATTTATTAATCTAAATCTGACCTTCTTAAGGGGTTTTAAAATTACTTCAACTTTTTCTTTAATAAAAAAATCTTAAAAGTGGATATGCATACTCCTCAACTGATCTGTGCATGAAAACAAATCCACAAAGCAAAACATTTCATAAAATGAGTCATAAGTCTAACATGTTACCATCACGTAAAATGTACAATATTTTACAGCAGTTTTACAAGCTTATTTTCAACCAGCACTGAGCTCTAAACTACACAGAAGACTAAATAATAATTCCATTAGATCTGGATCTTTTTTGAGCTGTTTGTTTGAGGATGCTTGGCTTGATTTAAAGAGCTTTAAGATATTCTTTTCCTTTCCTTATGACAAGTAACATAAAAAATAAAAGATTTCTCCATATAACAGTAGCCACTGGTGTCCTGTGTCAGGGTATTAACCTTTTTAACCCTGTCAGTTGGCTGGGGCCAGGAAATATAGACTAGTCTTTTACTACTCTTCTGTGTGTCACAGCTTTATTACACATCACATTTTTTCTCTTCTGAAGTGTCTATAGTACTAAAAAAAATAGTCTTGTAAAGAGAATGCAGTGTTACATGGCCAAAAAGGTACATATTTTATCAAAGCGATGTCCTTCCTCATCCAGAGTGTGTTATTGTTGCTCTGTAGAATCCTAACATCAAAGAAAGGCTCAGGGTTCTGTTTCATATTTTGGAAAGGTGATCTCTGGGCATTTCTAGTTGAATTATTCAGTAGTTTGCTGTATATCATTTTGTTGATGACAAGAAAGCTGTCTCATACCTTTAATGGTGTCTATACAGAGTTGGCTAGTCTTTCAAGTAAGTATAAAGCCATATAAGGCTGATTAGCAATAAATATTTCAACTGCTATTAAAGAAATATTAGTTCCTCTAGGCAATAGTACTGTCCATTGCTTAAACAAACTATACTCTTCCCAGGAAGTTTTTGCATGTCCTCTGTTAAGAATAAAGATGAAAATTATATGAGCAGTTAAAACTCTTATCACAGTAAGATGGCATTGTATTCCTAGGAAAATCAAAGAGACGGTTTGATTCATAGCAAAACATTGCTTTATCACGTAATTATAAATCTTCAGAGACTTATACATTATTTTCAGTAATCCAGATGGTGGTAGAAGAATGTTATCTTCCAGATAACAGCTTTAGGCATTGCATGGCAAGCTGCACCCAAGTCTCTTCTCCCTGCTGGGTTTATAGCTGATGCAATAGCTTGGCTTCTTGCTCCTTACTCTTTTGTCTGTTTTTTCCAGATTGTCACCCATAATTCATGTCTGTGAGAAGGTTCATGTCCAAGCACTCTTTCTTCTAACAACCGTGGTAACAGCTGCTTGAACTGACTTAGCGAGGGTGTCCTCACTGTAGCTGTGTCTCCCTGCCAGGGGCAGGAGCCTTACAGGAAAAGGCAGCACCTCTGCTGCCTCTCTCTCCCTTGGAGCCAGAAATGTATAAGGTTTCAATCCATCTCTGATGCAAGGTTTATGCCCTTTGATGGGCAAACCCAGCCAGCCCACAGGGCACCAGGGCTTCCACTTCCCAGCTCACAGGCTAGCCCCTATTACCTTGGGCCCTCCAAGTTCTTGCTTGCTTGCTTTTTTTTTTTTCCCTTTATTTTTTCTTTTTTTTCCTTTATTTTTTTGGGGGGGGGAGGTGGTGGTGGTCGGGTGGTGGTGTCTGTCTGTGTGCTAATTTGGTTTCTGCCTCAGCAGCCTCCTTTGATTTAACTCCTGGCAGTCAAGCAGGGTAATGTCACACTGATAACCTGAGAGAGCTGTGACATTTATTCCCCGTAACTGTCATCCTCCGCAGCAGGGTATTGCTTTGGGGAAACTTAAACGTGATCCAAGGAGCATTCAAATGAGACTTCATCACAAATAGATGGAATTTAGTTCCCCAAATCACTCTGTTTCTCCTTAGCAACTTTAGTCCTTTAGAAAACAGTGGCAAAGACCATGGCAACACTCCCTGTGAGGAGGTTTTGTGTGCTGCAGTGGGATTTCAGCTTTGTCTGAATCCCTCTGTGCCCCTCTGGCAGCCTTTGGTAGACAGCTTTTTGGGGGGTGGATGTTTTGGGGATGAATTCAATCAGAGGAGCGGTAAGAAATAAAATGAGTTTTCCCGGTTGTTGAGATGATGCAACACTGCAATAATCTGGAAATAAATGGACTGAATAGACTTTTGCTTAACGATTTGTAAGTGAAGTAGACAAAATATAGGAGAATATACTTTCAAGAATTACCCTACTTCAGAGTTTTCATCTGAAACTAGTTTGACTTGGTCATTATTCACATTTTCCATTTCTTAAGCTAATCAGTATTTGCAGTTTCCAGTTTTTAAAAAAAATGCTTAGTATTCAAAATGCCCAATTTTTAACAAATATTAACTCATTCTGACCTGAAACAAAAATGCATTCTTTGAAATTGTATTTTAAAAGACATTTTATTTGAAAATTAGGGAGTGTGTTCTTAATCTTTGGACATATTTATAATTTTGCAATGTATTTGTTGTTATAAACCAGTTATATTCCTAATTTGTGATATGCAAATAATAGCAGTAATCTGATAATATAGCAACCAATGTGGTCTGTTCATTTTAAATTAAGGAGAAGTGCTCATCTGATTAAAAAAGTCTTTTCATTCACAGTGGATGTATCTTCACCACCATCCCTGACAGCACTTCATAGCACCAAAAGAAACTCCATAGCGACAGGTGTGTCTGTATGGTCCGGAGAAGAGTGATGCTAAGAGGTTAATGAGGGTCCTAAATTCAGCAGAGCCATGCTGGAAAAGTTAGAGTGGTAAACGCAGCAATGGTTTGGCTCCACTTTATAGTCTTTTGTCGATCCCTTAGAATTAGTCTAAAGACTTCAGAAGAGACTAGTGGATTTCAGGTTCATGTCTGTCTTTTCACTCTTGATGGTGATTGTTTTGTGCCATATTAGGCATCACTAGTTTGTACACCATGTACTTCTAAATTACTAGAAACTGAAAGTTAAAAAAAGAGCATTATACAAATCACTACCTGAAAAACAGAGATTATAATTTAAATTACAATAAATGCCGAGGTTAAAAAAATCAGTGAAAATTTAGTCATTTCAGAATATTTTTCTGGGAAAACTTCTGATATTTTATCAAACAAGTTTATAGCAAAGGAATATCTGACTGAAATCTCATAAGCTATCTCATATATAGAGAAGTACCAGACAGACATATCTGGTCCAAATGAATAGGAAATAGAGGTGTAATTTAACTGAAATTTCTGATCTAAGGAGTACTCCTACTTCGTTGTTTTGGTGGGAAGGACAATTTGTCACCCTTCTTTTGTCCATATCACAAATCTTATTTACTTGGGTAATATGCTTTAAATCTTCACATTATGTTTTGCATGCAAATGCTTCATTTTTTTGAAACCCTATACACATTATATAAATAAATACAGTCCTGTTTTAGAAAGATAATCAATTTTACCCATGCAAAATTAGAATTTCCCTGTTCTGCATTTGTAGCTGAAATATTTTTTTAGTTCAAGGTTTTACTTTCCTTTTTTAAACAAGTGAGTTTTGTGGTAAAAGTAATTAAAATTGCAATACATTTGGTTCCAGTAGCCTCTTGTGATGTGTTTTATGCAATGCACGCCCTGCTTTTCGTGGTCTTGCCTCTTCCCTCCCTTCCTTTCCTTATTGCCTTTTCCCTCACAGCAAATATAATTGTTTTATACCAAATATCATGTGACTTTTTTTTTTAACAAATGTTATCCCTTTCTGGCATATTTTTCTAATTTATAAGAAGCTAGTCCATCCTTAGTTTATTCTTATTTTCGGCATGACTGAAAGTTTGGAACTTGTTTTTAAATTTTTTTTTTATCTATATGCAATTAAAGACAATCGACTTCCAGTAGTAAAGTTTTGGTCACTTAGTTCAAAATGCTGATATCCTGTTTTAAGGTTTTGGGTTTTCTTCGAGACACTAATATGGTGTTCATTATCAAAGGACAAAGGGCACTCTGAATTGTAATAAGGACTTTCTGGTTTTAAATTCCATTACTTGCATTAAAACCACTTACTGCCACTAAGAAAAATGAGTATAACTTAGCGCAGTTTGTGGCAAATAGGCCGTCTTTTGATATCTTATAGCAGAATGTTTCAGTTAATAGGCCCATACTTGAAAGTACCCTTTCACACCAACGGTTGCAAGTGCATTCTGTGTTTTTGTTTAAGTCTGACATTCATGAAAAGACAACTGAGATCTGTTTCTTATTGTGCATTAAAGAGGATTCTTTGGAAATTGCTGAATAACTTAGCAATATGCTCTGTATCATTTTTACCGATGACGAGAGATGTCATCTCTGGTGCATCTGTCTAAAGTATCCTCTTGGACAACTTCTGTATATTGCAATCTGCTTCATTTCTTCAAATAGGAAGCCATTTCAAAAGCTCTGTTAATCGGCAAATACCAAAATATTTCATTTATTTGCAAGAAAAAAAAATGGAGCATACTGACTCTTGGCAATCAGCTCCCAATAAAAATAAGTATTCCATTAAAAAGAAGAAAAAAAAAAAGGAAAAAACCCACAACACTCTTGCCCTTAATTCAAGAGCAACACTGTTTTTTTCCACACAAATATGTTGTATCATTTCAAGCATTCAGGTCTTGGTGTGTTTAATGATCACAGCTGTACCAAGTTGGTTTATCATCCAGTCAAGGTCAGGACAGCTGGTCAGGCCTGGAGACTGATTTTTATTATATTTCAGTGTTTAGATTAATTTTATTCTGTTTATCACTTTTGTACTTGGAACAAAAACGAGGTCCTTTCCAAATAAACAATGTTTAGAGAGATGTGAAGATCCTAACTGTATTCCTACCTTCCACCCTTCTTTCTCCCCAAATACAATTTAAAAGCTAGAAAAGTGTTACCATTTAAAACTATAAAGACTCTCTCTTCACTTTTCTTTATGTGCATACACTTTGTGTTGGAAGGGTTTTTTTAACATCACCAGTTCAGGCAATGTTTCTGCCCTCCTTATTACACTATGATTTTAAGATGTCATGAGAAACATTTCTTTTAGTGACTGCTGATCATTAATTGCTTCTCCTGTATGTCTCCATAAACATTAGATGTAGATATATTGGCATATAATATTCATGTGTTTTATGTTTGTATAAACATACTGCTAATACTGTGTTTCTCCAATTGAGATCTCTATAAATCTAGACCTCCAGAGATACCTTATAATGACTTAAACATTACACCAAACAAGAGATTCCAAGGGGACATGATCAGGATGTAATAATGGGCCAATGTCAAAAAGGATTTATGATTATTATTCATATGATTCAACCATATGCTGCAGCTACTGCTGTAATCTTGCTAGTCTTGGTCTGACATCTGTAGTGATAATGAGTAAAGTTGCATTACGCCACAGAAAAAAATCAAGACACTTAAAAAATAACTAGTGGGCTGCCAGAGGAAACATTGACCTCCTCTGTAGGGTCAAGAGATGGTTTTAAAATATGCTGGATGCTCCTGACAAAGTTGAAGCACTCCAAGGATCTGGCAGCCAGCTGTTCTAGCTTTATTAGAGAAGAACTTAAATATAATTGAATTCCTAAACCATATGTGTTTACCACTGCAGTTAAATACCATGTATGATCATATTGAGTGGCCTAAAAAAAAAAAAAAAATTAAATTACCTATTTCTTTTTTATGTAGTGTTGGGCAAGTGGTATCTGTCCTAAATAACGTGAGATTCGGGAAGATACTTAAATAATGTATATTTCCAGGATCACCTGAACAGTGATGCCACCCGTTTTTCTCTCCTGGTTTAAGCATCAAGCTTCCAAGTGATAATAGTGAAAAGACAAATATTTCTGGTTGTTTCCCTCTAACAGTCTTGGTCTGTACTGGTGTTTTATGGAGCAACCCTCAGCTCTGCCTGCAGCTGAAACTGATGCCAATGGAGAAACAGTAGCTTACCTGTGCCATTTCCAGGCTTTCCTGTTCAGTGGGAATCCAGCACATGTACAAATACCTTTTGGAGAGATGGCCAGACATCGAGAACTCCTTCCTGCTTCGAAACTCATATATAGTGTTGTGCAAGGTAAGTACAGACATAGGCTTCCTTAGTTTCTGTCAAAGTCCATCAATGTTCTCTTACTGACTGCAGCACTTAGCAGGTGAAAACTCATCCGTTTGTCACTGAGAAAGAGAAAACTCAGGTGAAATGTGATTAGCAGATGAGCAGAGGAGCTCATGTATAACGTGGGCTAAGTCGCAAACCACCAAAGTTGCTATAAAATCATGGCCAAACAGAGCAGTAAAGGACAAATATTTAGGCAGTGTCAGTCAGTCAACTAATGTGTGTATCAACATATTAGTGAGGAAATCCCCAGAAGCTCTGTGGAAGTTTTTCTTTTTGATCTGCCAGCACCTGCCAGGCTGCTGGCATTGCCGCTGCAGTTGCCAGGCAGGCAGGAGCAGTTCCCCTGGGACTGGAACGTGTTGCTCCTTAAGGCAAATAGCCACTTTGTTAATTCAAAGGTAGCATGAGCGATTGGCAGCAGGTGAGGAGTTAAAGACAAGGAACAAGACTAGAGGCAAGCTTGTCTGCCTGCCCCAGAACAGTGACTGGAAAGCTGCTTCTCTGCCTGTTAATAGCAGCAAATGTTCTTCATTGCTCTCAGACTTGCACAATCTCCCTTTTGCTCATGCTAAATTCTGTTGCCTCTCCTCATTCTCCTGAGATCCGCAGCCAAAAGACACGTTCGACATCTGTGAAGCCTGAAGTCTTGGCTCCCACAAATGCAAGCACTGGTAGACTCGAGATGTTTTAAGCACCTGACATCCTCCATCTGTCTTCTTTATTTTTAATTATTTCTAGTCTATAGGGTGACCTAATCAAACAAGCTCCCGTCTGATGTCAAGGTTCTTTCTTTGCTTTAATCTCTTCACATTTCTATATAATTTCTTTTTCCTCTGGAACTATCAAAGTATTTTCTTTAACGAGCCCATTAATGAAAAACAAAGTCTGCATTCTTGAATTCTAAGTCACACATAAACCTTAAAGATGCTGTTTGCTCAGTGTTGACAGAAGCAGTCGTCTGCCCTAATTTACCTTCATCGTATGTTTTTATTAGGGCTGTGAAAGCATGCATAAACTCACCAGGGGGACATGCACGTTACAGGGCTCTTTTCTTAAACTCTCTCAGTTCTAATAAAAACACACAAGCTAAAGCACTGTCCTTTATCGGGACGGTAATAATCTCTGTCCTGTGTTCTTTCAGTATCAGAACTATTGTGTCTGAGAATATTCACTCACTTAGTCACCACAACAGGAATGAAGGTTTGACCTTCAAGGAATGGTCTCGAGGACCTGTCTCTCTTCCTTTGATATTCTTCTACTGAGTCCTACCAAAGAGTTAAGTGATGCTTTACCTCTAGCTCACATGTCAAGTCTGATATCCCTTTTCTAACCCAGTTGTTTTTCAGGTGCTTATGGGGGGAGAGTGGTATGGTCTAGCACTAATGGACTTCCAGAAAGAATGAAAACAGCCCACCTATTGCTATAGTCTCACATTTTCTAAAAAGGATTTTCATATCCACTGTGAATTTTTTGAGGCCCTACCAGCTGACTAATATCAGACATGGATGTATACGACCACATGCATAAACATCGAACAGAAACAATGTGAGCTCAGCTGTAGAAAGGTTATCATTGTGGTGCTCACATTTGACTCATAGAAATTACTTAGATTAGAGAAAGGTGTCATTTAATCTTCCATTTTTCCACAGATGCTGAAAAATAGTTTTCTAAATCAGTCCCAAATGTGGCCTGGTCTCAGTGTTGGGCCAGGGTGAGCATAGTAGTGGTTTTGTTCCTTCTTGCTACCTTTCCTTCTCCCCCCATGCTTCCTCCCAGAGTTTGGGGTGAGAGCACTGAGCCCCAGAATATTGCACAAGTTAGACAAAACAAAGCTCTGATGTGCACTAGATGTAATAACCTGCAATGTCTCCCCTGTCATCCCAAATTACTGGAACACGCTGTGTTTCAGCCCTGCCTACCTACATGCCTGCTGGTTGGAGACCAGTGCCGCCTTCTCATCAGCTGGGCTGGGGCAGGGTCAAGTGTCTGCTCCTTCTTGCTGAAATGTGCTTGCATTGCTTTCTGCTTGCTTCTGAGGTCATGGGCAAATGCTGGTCACCTGCAGTGTTCTTTGTGAGTTATGTGGTTACTCAGAAATATTTTGGGGTTTGCTGGCTGTACCCAGTAGTACTGGGGAGACTGGTCACTGTCAGCATGTAAGTCAGGCACACAAGACTCCCCAGTACCTGACTGGTGCCTTCAGCCCGTATGTAGACCTATTGCCCTATGTAGTTAAGGGGAAATTTATCCCTCCACACCAGGATGGCAAGGCTGCACATTTGGGACCTATGCTTTGCTTTAAAAATAGCTATTTTATGAGGTGGTACACAAGTAATTTCTGAAAAGATCCTGGATATGCATTTGATAAACTCCCTGCTATCATAGGGCGATAGGTCTTTGGTGATGTCATTGATATCTTGCTCTCTTAATGAAGTTCATCATAATTTTGGCCTTTTACCATACTTCTTGGGTTCTGTAGTGAGTGTTGAGAAACCACTGCAGGCCAAGGTAGATGGGCTGTGTAGGCAAATACTCTCTGGGCTCTTCTCTGCAAGACACTTACTGCGGCAGTCTCAGGTGACTGAATTTTAAGAACTAATATACCGTTTCAGCCTTATAGTTCTTATAGTCCTAAAACAAACTGGATGCATTAAAACAGTTTATGTAGTAAGTCTTTGAAAATTCATCTCAACTAGGCAAAAACAAGTTAGAAATCCCTTGTTAAAGTATAAAGCAAGAGCTGACAGCCCAGTGAGTGCGAGTCGTTGAAGGTAGTAGACTCTTCCATTTCCAAGAGCCACAAAGTGAGAGAATTGACACCTGCCACTTTATTGTAGCCCTGAGGGCCTTAAAGAGGGTTGAGGCTATGCAGCAACACATCTGTAATCCACCCTGGTGTACTCATTGGCATAGTTGCAAGACAAAGGTATAAAGGCAGTATTTCAGGTAAATCAATGGAAATACAGCACAAAGAGGTAAAATGAATGCTTTCCCATAAATCAGTGAGTTGCACCATAACTTGTATTTTTTCTTGCCTTACTGACGCAAATCCTGTGTGCTGCATCCATTGGAGGACTAAGTCCTCAAGTAGCCCTGAGACTGCGTACATTCTTACAGGTGATGTTTTAAATCACTGATACTTTGTGCTCTATTTAATTTACTCCTGCCTTGTTCTTACATCCAGTTGTCTTCCTTAAGAAGGCTAATGATGGAAAGGAGTTTGATTATTTTGTAGGATGCCATCTGCTCTCACCTTCCACATACTTTTTCCTGTCTTTACCTGATAAAACAACCCAGCAAGCACAGCAGAATCTCGTGTGTATGGCCTGGCACAGTGCCAGTGAAGACCCCACCCAGAAAACCAGATTTTGTACAGTACTTTCTTGAAGTGTGAGTATATGAATTTGGAGAAAACATTGTGGGAATAACTCTAAGGGATTGAAAGGACTTGTTTTGGTTTTATTTGTTTTGCACAATGTAAGTTTTTGCTTGCAGCAATCTTATTTAATGATGATTGTGGCAGAAGTAATTCCTAGTGTCAAGCAGACTCTTGCCTGACACTAGGCAAAAAAGTCCTGTTTAATCTTGTGTTTATTTTAAACGTTTTTTAAAAAGCATCCTTGGAGCACTAAGGGCTCAAGAAAACAACTGGGAAGGAAAAGTTCAGGTCCTCAACTCAAACTCCGCTCCACTTTCAGATGCGAGCTGACTAACATGGCTAAGGACAGGGATGTAGGAGGAAAAGAACATGCATCATTTTCTGAATATTCAAGGTAAGATGCAGGCAGTTCTAAGAGGATTTTTACAATAACAGCGGCCTAATTCACTTCTTAGATCCTGTCTGTCTGGATATTATGCTTCTAAAGGAGTAATTTGGAGGAAGAGACTTGGAGAACCAGACTGGAAAGTCATCCAGTATTTCACAAGGGCAGCATGAACATGGGGATTCAGAAGGCTGTGGAAGTGGAAAATGGGGGTATAGTAATCAGCACTATGGATAGATTAGAAGACACATATGTGAAGGGATTATAGTTAAGAAATAGGCAACACTCTTCTGTCCAGCTGTCCTTGGGTCACATAACTGAGCTGTGTGAGCAGACTCCCTATCAGTGCTGCGCTGTACTAAGATAGGGGCACGTGGTAATGACATGGCATCTGGATGTTATGTGGTAGAGAACGGTGTGAGAAAGATCAAATTCTCAAAGCCTGAAGTGGACTGAAGGAATGTCTGCTAGTGCCATTGTTGTTTGCTTTTGATGATATCTATTGGTGCCATTGCTTTGCTCAGCATAGAAGTACCTAGGAATACTTGAGTATTGTCAAAGGTGATGGAAAGAGAAATCCCATAACTTAGAAGCATATTTGCACATTGTTAACAAAGGTCTTTTGGTAGAATACAACCTACATCATTGCTAATCCACCAATGATGTCAATCCAGGAGCACAGTGTCCAAAATCAAGGCAGGGAAACTTCCTCCCAGTGGTCACAGTGTGAGAATAATCACTGCCACCTTTCTATCACAGGGATTCCATACCTTTCAACAGCCTTTTCTGTCATCCTAGCTGTAGTGGTTTGTGAAACAAATGAGGTCTCATAAGTGAAAACATAAGTAGAGTACGTGACCTTCATATGCAGAGGTATAAATTAACAAATCAAACATTGCAACAAATAAACAGCGCTGTGTGCACAGATGGAAGGAGCAAAAATAAATTAAAACAATGTCCATATCTGCTGGATTCCCTGTTACCTCAGAGGGTCTGAAAAGTCACCCCCATTTTTTTTTCCCCTGTTGTTTATATTAAGATTTTTAAAAGCTCAGAATAGATGTTTTCCCAGTCATTTAGTGATAAATCGAGGGAAGGACTACTCTAACTTTGGTAACTAATTGAGCTAGTAAGTTAATCATAAGTTAGATGGTAAAACTCCTTTTTATTTTCAGTAATAAATTTTATTCCTTTTTGTGCTCTTTAATTTATGATTAAGAACCAGTCTTTAAACCCCTGTCTTAAAACTCAGAACAAAAAAAAAAAAAAAAAACTTATACAAGGAAGTAGCTGAACACTAGTTTCAGGATGTTTTTATTAAAATACTTTTAGAAGAAATTGTTGGTGAAATATTGTTCTTGTAGCTCAGTTTTCCTTACTACTGAGGAAAATCAGAAGCAGAAAAGGAGGTGGTTTCTGGTCACACCACAAGTCTAGAGAATTAGGGCTCAGTCTCTGCTTACTGTTTAAACTCATAAAATGTGTAGGCTCATCGCTTAGCTCAGTGGAGTTGCTCTGATGAGCTGGAAACCACGCCAACCCATTCACCCAGGTTATTTCTAAGCAGATGTACAAGCCCAAATTCTGTTTTTCTGTACCTGTGTCTTGGTGCTGGCAGGAAGGAGCCGGCGGATCCTTCTGTAAGCAGAAAACAGCCACGATAGCATGTCATGCCAGAAGAGATTCCTTTATTCCAGAGATTGATGTGTTTTATAATGGTAACGGAAATGCCTTTCCATGCAAATTCGAGCACTGACACACTGAACTCAACAGATTTAAACCAGGGAAGAATTTGAACAATACGTTTAGAGTAGAAAAATCAGAAACAGAAAAGCAGAGTGCATTTTGTTGTTTGGGTTCTTTTTCATTTCATTTTACCATTCTATATGCTGAGTTCTCAAAGTTTCTGGGAGTTTAAATGCCCCTACTAGGGCGAAGAGGCCCCAGCAGAGATAGAAACCGGGCACTTTATATATCTGGTCCTTTCTTTTCACCTAATTCATGAGACATTTGGCATATACTTAACTATCTATGCAAACAACATGGCATGAACATTTTTGTTTTCTGTGTTTGTTTTCCATTACTTAAATTTATGACAAGCACTACTGCTGCGTGGATACTACAGAACTCCAAGCCAGAGAAAAAGCTAGGTTACTGCCCTAACCATTCCACCACTGAAACCTTTTCTCCCTGTAATTACATGTGCTTGTCTTATTACCGAGCTTAAGCAATCAACTTAGTAAGTGGTTTAGTTGGGGGGTGTACTACCCAATATAAGAAAATCCCACTTCGTAGCCTGTCTCATGTAAAGAAAAACGTAGATTATTCTCTGGAAATTGTTTACAAAGTTGCTCTCGGTCTGACCTGAAGATTAGGTTGCTTTTCAGCTTTGTGAGCCTCTCGGCTTAGTCACTTGTTCGTGTTTCTATGCTGCCCACCGCAGTTTTCCTGGAGAAATAAGAGTGTCCTCTGGTGGCTGATATCCTGCTGGAAGTCCCGCGGGTCTCGCACCGGGAGAAGGGGGTCTCTAGGCACTCTAACTGCTCAGACAACCCTTGTTTTTGTTTTGTAAACCAGGCAGCCCTTCCTGTACATCTTATTTTCCTGGCAAGTATACTTGTTATTTCAAATGCCCTGTGAATGATGAAAATGCTTGTACGGATCCCACAAAGCATGTTGTCTCCTCGTGTATCTGTGCAGTGTCCCTGATGCTCTCACTGGTAGAACCGTGGCTTTTGCACCACTGTTAGGGGGCATGACAGGATGGGTGAAATTACTTCTGCCGTGAGATTTTCATAACGATAGGCTGTGTCTGTGAAGACTTGTAACTCAGCTTGCGTGCACCCACATCACACAGTGCTGTGGGAGCTGCTTTTGCCACGAGGGCTAAGATTACAGAGCAGCTTCCTCCCAGCCTCGTGACTCCACACGCACACACATGCACATTTCCAAAATACTCCATTCTGGGGGATGAGGGTTGATTTTTTTTTTCTGGTGGAGTTGCTCTGTGCCAGAACGTTCAGAAAAATCTTTTGAGCTTTTTAGGGGTGATGAGAGGTTAGTAATGATGCTCTTCCTATTAGTCAAAAAATTCCAATCTCTGTTTATTTCAGCAAGAAACAAAACTGTTGTGGATCCCACAGTGTATCTCTTCACAAGCCCGCTCTTCTCCGGTCATTCTCCTCTTTCCCAAAAGCATTGCTTTCATTTTTCCAACTGCAAAATCTTTCTCCCTCTGCTCTCACTCCATCAAACCTGTTCTTCCTTTCCCTAGAAAATCCTTGCTTCTCATCTTCCCCTCAATCTTGCTAATACTAGCCACTCTCCTGCTCAGAGCATACCTCTTCCTTTTCCCAGTGGGCAGAGCCCACAGTGTTACCATCCGTAGTAAGACCACAAATGAGTGGAATTTGGCCCACTTGGACAGGACCCCAAACTGAGGGTTCACAGCAGTGCACCTCTGAGGTTTTCAGTGCAAAAGGCCCTGTTTGACTCTCTTCTGCACCTTTTTTAAGCAAAGGGTGAGATTACCCACATAGAGTACTGTTTGAGCTCCAATGGTTCCATGGTTTCTGTGAGTTATCTGTAGTATCCCTGAGAACAGCCCTGTGTGAAAGCCCCTGAAGTGCTTATTATTTTCTGGCATTAGCATGATATTTTCATTCAGCAGAGTCAAACCCTCTCTCTTCACTCTGCCTGTCACTCAGATGAGTGGAATTTGTCCATCTGGACCTCAGAGCTGAATCTGGTCCTGTTATTTTGTGGTATCTTTCTCTGTAGATTTTGTCTTCTGTATGTTAGCCTGCATGAAGTGGTGGCATCTGACATTTTAAGCTAATCTCTTTGTAACAGCTCTAAATTGAACACTCTGTCTTTTTTGTTAGTTTGGTTTATCTTTACAATCATCTACCATGAAGCTACAAGCTCCACATCCCTTCAGAAAACCAACGTGACTGACAGCAATCGTTATACAGAAAAGCTGAAGCAAGCCTTGCTGTGTGGATTTTCTGTTAGCATTCATAATAGCATGGAGTTAAAAGAGAGAAAATAGGTGCTTTGGAGCATAAGATCGTAAAATGCTAATTTCAGTGACACAGTGGTGGACTGAGTAAATATAGAAAGGATTTATTATGAAGTTCTTTAGTGTTGTTGGCACTGACAGCAAATTGCTGGGCAACATTATATCGCCAAAATCCAGGAAATAGCACAAACATTGAACCACTGTATTTTCAATGACAATAATGAGAGACGCTTTGGTATTGGTTGGCATCCCCACAAAAGGCACATGTTGGCATGTTAAGGAATGTAAATGATAGATCTACTGCTTGAAGTTTATAATTATTTAATCAAACCCAGACTGCAGAACCGGGAGGGACATCGTGTAGCCTTAAAGGAGAAGAAAGGGGTGGGGGGGGGGGGTTGGGGTGGAGAGAAAGAAAAGAAAGTCATACTTTGCAAATGACGGAACATATCAGTCCCCTGGGTGTGCCTACCATGTATTTGTGATTGCTGCAGAATTTGTGGGTGATCTTTTCTGCTTGCTACATCACCATTTATTTAAGTAGCCCTGCAGAAAACAAATTGCCGACAATCCCTTTTATGTGCTGATGGAAGTCAGATCAATTATCTCCATTTCCTTTCATGGAAGAAAGAAAATCTACAGATCAGGACAGGAAACCACTCATTTGACGAACTATTTCTACACTACTGTACACAGACACACATACACAAGCTCCCCCCTTCTCCCCTGCAACCAGACACGCACACAGCTACAAGCCCTCTCTCTTCTAGACACACAGAGAGGCACGTTATTTTCAGCTCACATTTCACGTTTAGATTATTATTACGGAATTCCAAGAAGACTTATTTTGTTTCCATTTTTTGTAAGGGGGAAAAAAAAAAAAGAAAAGATAATGAACATTCCATTTTCTGAAATAAATCTCCCTACACTGTATATTCTGGCTGGTAACAGGCTGAGTAGCAGAGGTCTGCTACGTTCCCAGCCTGGGCTTTGCTGCAGACTCAACTTTCATTTTAGTCCTAGCTTGATGGAAAAAAGAAAAAAGTCTTTCAAAAGCAGTAATTGGGTGTTTCTGGGGAGACAGAAAAAATTACTAAATCAAATTAGCATTACATTTCATTCCTAGACCCTAGGAGAATTGAGGATTTACATAATATACTTTCTTAAATTATGTTGTTAGTGTAAACATTAAGATTCTGCACAAAATCCCTGAGAAGTGATGCATCATTAGATGATGTCATCATGCAATATTTAAAGGAAAAAAGGAAGAAATGCCTTAGCCACATATATCAATACATGCTTGCATGAATTTTAAAAATAGAAGTGCAGAATTTTATTATATTATGGAGGATTTAATGTCATTAATCCCTTCACTCTGGGTGCTGGGATTACTTGCATGGTTTGTTTCTTTTTTTTTCTTTTCTCTCCTCAGAGACGAAAATATTTGCTGTAGGGTATTGGTGGCTGTAGAAGATGAAATCCAGGCCCCACACAAGGCTGTGAAAGAGTTACCATGGATTTCTATGGGGTCTTCATTTGACTCAAAAAGCCTAAATAAGGGTCCTCAACAGCGTTCCGCTCCTGATTCCTAATGTCGGTATCTAGTGACCTCCTCCTCCTCCTCCTCCTCCGTATCGCCAGAGTCTCTGTAATTGTCTCTCAGTTTATTGGCTGCTGTTTTTGCAACGCTGAGGCAGAGCGGTGTTTCCACGGGGGGCTCTGCAGCTCATTACTGCTCCCTGGGCAGCCATGCTCTTGCCCACTGCCGCAACCAGCTGTGTGGCATGGGGCTGCTTCAAGCTCCAGTCTTAAAAATTACTTGGCCAAAAGCAATGGTGCAGGGATAAAGAGAAAAAAACCCTAAAGGCTTCTGTGTTTAGGGCATGTGCATTTGATAATAATTTGAAAATTAATCAGAATATAACAAGTCAAAAATCTCCATAACTGCAAAAATTATTGTAGTGTTGTTTTGGGTTATTTTAGGTTGGACTAAACAGTTTTGTTTACCTGAGGACTCTCTTTATATGTTTTCTGTGTTGCAGACAATAAATGCACCCCACAAATTTATGCAATAATATGTAATATATTCAGGAAAACTAATTACTGAAGCAATTTATATTTGGAAAGTTATCTCTAAAGCCAGAGGGATAGAAACATTTTGCATAATGAGAGCTCACATCCCACACATAATTTCTTTTATTTAATCTACTTATGCATAGAAAACTATTATTAAAAAAAATAAATGGGCAGAATAAATTCAGTAGTTGAAAGGCACACACGAAATATGTAAATTGTAAACCAACAGCTAAAAGTACAGGTATTTAAAACTCCTTTATCAAAAATAAGTACAATACTAAGTTGACTGTGTCTCATAATACGGTACCACTCTAAATGCATCTGTCCCCTGCCCCACAAACAGACATTTACATTACCAGAGTATGGGGAAAAAATGAGCAATGACCCCTTTTTCTTATCTTTTTCCTTTTTTTCTTTTTTTTTGGAGAAATAGGGCATTTCTTCTTGAGAATGAATGTGGAATTTACATTTAAATTTCCTTCGCCTTATCCATTTGTTAGCATTAAGACCATCTCTGTGATTTACATTTTTTGCATATAATGATTTTCTTGAGCTGAATATGAAACTCTCTCCTTTAGTTCTCCTTTTAAAATCTCCAGTAGTGATAAGTTTTAAGTGAGATGGATGATTAAAGAAAGCTGTGGGTTGATTTCACAGTTCAGAGCTCTTTTTAAATATAAATACTTCAATTAAAAAAAAATAAATAGGTATCACTTGGGTAAGACTTCAGTCATTCATTAATCTGTAATGATCAGCCAAAGAGGGAAGGAATATCTACAGTACCTGAGTACATTCATATGAAAAACATAACCTGTGTGTATTTTTTTCTCTGAGTTGCAAAAAGTTTAATTTCTTGCTAAAGTTTATGGGCGTGCTCTTTGCTGCTGGTCTTTCTCAAAGCCTGAAATTTCAAATGAAGCAGATCTATTATCTGAATATTTGTGCTCTCTGCCAATGATCCTAAATCCAGAAAAAATCAAGGGGAGACAATGCATGAAGATCAGACATACCAGCTGCTCCACGTGGGCATGGCTTCAGGGAAACTGAAGGAGCCACATCACTTCATACCAGAAGCAATGACATACAGAGGTTGGTTTTAACTGATATTTTAAAACTGGCTCAAATTCCCAATACACAAAATATGCATATTTGCAATATGTATAATATATATTTTGTTTTGAATTGGTTTATTGCTAATAAAACATCAAATAGTCTCCCTAGGTGTTTTGAAGACAGTTCCTAGGTATAACAGGGAGTCATGCATTAATACAAATCTACAGAAGTGGGTTTATTTATTAACTCAACTGTGCTCCAAAAATGTGTTTCTACCTCAATTCTTTCTTTTTTATTTGTCAATTCCCTCAGCCTTTCCTCAAACTTTATGCCATATTTGTGATTTTTTTTTTCCAGTTTTTTATTTTTAAATGTCATCATTGTACTCAAGACTAGGTTGGCTGGATCTTTGGCAGCCTGGGCTAGTGGAGGGCATCCCTGCCCATGGCAGGGGGTTTGAACTAGATGAGGTTTAAGGTCCCTTCCAGCCCAAACCATTCTATTATTGTGACTGTGTCAGCTTTTTTATGCCACAGTTAGACAGTCCACACAATTCCTTCCTGATTCTCCAAGAGATCTGTGTGCACTAGCACTCTGTATTTTCAGAATTAAGAAAATGTAATTACACACTTAGATATCTTACAATGCCAACTCATTTGCAGGTAAGTAGCTGCCAGCTTTTAGCCCTGCATTGTCTGTCCTCTCTAGCACCAGGTGCTGTGTGTGTGTCAGGGAGTGTTTTGGCATGTTCCTGTGGACATGTCAGCTCTGCTTGAGCCAGCTGCTTCTGTATCACCGCGTGCATCTTGGGACATTGCAGTTCTTGATGGCACAGATGTGGCTTACTCCTTCAGCAGTTTCAGTGAAATTACATCTCTGCTGTTAATAGCCATCTTCCTTTTGCTGTTTAGGACAAAATCTGTTCTTCAAAGCATTCTGCTTGGTTAGAGCATTTGTGTATGATTGTTGCCCAAGATTTTGTCTCACAAGATCTCGTTTTGTCAGGCACATATAGAGCACACAATATTTGAACGTGGTGTATTTATATTAGATGTATACATAGTAATGCATTCATATCCCTGTATGTCAGATAGTTCTGTGTGTAACGTAAATAGCACATCTTTTCCAAACAGCACTTATGCTTCAACAGCCTAAATCTCCATTCATCCCTATGTTAGCAACATGAATAAATTTCTCCAACCCTTCAACCCAGAAAGCTAAACATGCGGTTGAGCAGTGAACCCCTTAATTAATGACATGGTCACTGCTGATGTCACTGGACATGACAGTAATTCCACAGCATAAAACTCACACAGTATAATATCAACAGACACAAGACTCAAGACAAAGTCTAGACTGAACCCTTTTCTGTGAAAAAAATTAGTGTGTCACAGTTGAAGTATTTTGCAGAAATGTGCTTATATAAACAAAAATGTCAACAAAGAAAAACCTACACTGTTAATTTTATTTCTTTTTAATAAGTATTATGTTACAATAAGAAATGTTTCATCATTTTGATTAATGCTATTTGATTTTTATACCACATAACTAGTTATACCTATTTTAGATTGTAACAATGCAATGATGAAAAAAAGTACAAAAAAAAAATTTTAGTGGCTGTAAGACACAGCATTTCGCAACTTTTAATCACATGTCAATGTTAGGATTTCAGTCCATTTTTATGTTTTGCAGTAATTTATTTTTGATTCTAGAATATGATTTCTGATCATCATTAAAAAGCACAACATCAATATTAGGAGGAAATTATTTTGAAATTGGAAGAATTTTGTTAATATTACATATATATTCATACTCTGTGTCCTGTTTTCCCCTTTTTTTAAAGGGAGAAAGATAGATCTTCCATTCTGAAGTACTTCGAGACTGACCGATGACAAACTGTTCATGAAAAATTGCTTTGATCTTTCTTATGACACTCTTTTTTTTTTTTTTTCCCCCCACCAATTCCTCTAGGACTAGATTCTCTCTCAGAAGCTTGAAGCTCCCTAAAAGCTGACTCACCCGTTGTACCCTGAGGCTTCTTCCTGGCTACAAATCTCTTTCTACCATTTCAGCTCATCTTTCCGACTGCCCATGCATCATGCTTGCATTCGCCTGACTCAGCCCCTCCAGACAGGGCTGTAAGTACCCTCAGCAGCTGCCAAAGGCAGGGCATGCACCTGACTTGGTTCTTTTCCAAATGCTATTGCAGTGTGTGCCACAGGAAAGAAAAGATCAGGATCCTGGGTGCCATTCTGAATCAAAATGGCTCTTGGCTGTGCCCAGTTAGAAGCAGTATGCCTTTGTTACCAAAAGTGTGAGTATTGGGCAGCTCAAACACACTTATTTCCTTAGGCAACACTGTGTGGATTCACCTGGCATTACTTTTTGAACTGTCCCAAAAACGGAGCTCTACCACCTGAACTACCTGTGCAGTATGCCAGTCTGAGGGTGCAGACTTCAAGGGAAATGCTTTGCTACATGAACCCTCTAGATAAATTGAGGCATGACCAAAGCACTCCAGAGATTTGGGCTGTCCTCTTGCTCTGGAAGGTAGCATTGTATGGCAACGAAAAGAAGACCCAACAATGCAGTGCCAGAGAAATCTCACAGGTAACACCCAGTGCGACCTGTCCTAGGGAACCTGCTTTGGCGGGGGGGTTGAATTCGATCTCTGGAGGTCCCTTCCAACCCCTACAATTCTGTGAATCTGTGAACCCTGGAAGGATAGGATATGTGCCTGAGAGGACAGGATGTGCAGAGGATTTAAAAATCTTATCAGGTTGCTGTTAAAAGTAGAAAAATAGCAAAATTGCTGTTAAAATCCTATTTAAATTCTACTCTGCACTGTTTTCCATTATGTCTGTAAAACCTGGTAATAGTTCAGTAGCCTATCAAAAAAGGAAAAAAAAAGATTACTTTTCTGTAAGTGGGAGGACTGACAAAATTACAGCAGCTGGGTGTCTATTACTCCAAACTACATTGTACACAGCAAAAATGGATCTTCCTAGAGAAAGCTAATCAAGGTGGAAGAGAAAAATTGGGTTCATTAACAATCCCCGTCACTGAAAAGTCAAATAATTTTTCACTCTTCAGTTGAGTCCAATTACAGCGATATTACTAGAAATTGTTTTTCAGTGACAGAGAGCTTTGACTGTTTTTTTCTTCTTTGGCACTTTGCTTATTGCTCACTGCCATTGCATCCATCTCTGGGTGGAGATTAACACCTGTTACTGTTTGAGCAGAAAATGATGAATGATGCCATTACCAGCACAGCTTTATGTGACCAAAATTAAGCTTGTGTGTGCGTTACCTTTTGTAGTTACAGCAATTACCAAAATTACTTTAAAATTATACTTTGCACAGACCCTGCACTAAGGCTGAATCACTGAGTACAACCACCCTCCCGTTTTCTTGGAGAGGGCAGTAGGCAAAACTGAAATTGCAACTGTGCTCCATGCCTCCCTTCAGTCAAGGGAAAACTATACAGCACACCCCTTGTTTTGCCTCTCAGCTAGCCATTTTCATAACACACCAGTATATGTATAAGGGTCTCTCATTTCAGTTTATAGCTACATTTGACTTAAATACGAAATAGATATTTATAAAGCCTGAGTCAAATTTCAAATGCTTATCTGGATTTTTGAAACCTGACCCACATGCCTACATTTATCATAGAATCATAGAATCATAGGGGTTGGAAGGGACCTCGAGAGATCATCGGGTCCAGCCCCCCTGCCAAAGCAGCTCCCTAGCTCATATTGCACAGATAGGCATCCAGACAGGTCTTGAATATCTCCAGAGATGGAGACTCCACCACCTCCCTGGGCAGCCTATTCCAGTGCTCTGTCACCCTCACTGTGTAAAAGTTCACAGTTGTGGGCACGGTTGTGCTTTGGTTTTAAATATATGTATCTGTTGAATCACCAGTTATAATTCATCCCACCTGGTATTGGCTATCGGAGGTTTGAGTGCCGGTCTAAACTGCTCATAGAAGTTCCTGTCATCACTGGGGATCAAGATGTGTCACTCCTCCAAAGACAGACAGCTGCTGTCAGTGAGATCAGTTGCCATCCAGAAGTGCCTGTTTCTTTCCTTCGACTATAGAGGGAGCCAAGACAACTAGCTTGGACCAGAAGCCCAGCTTTTATTTAGGATTAAATTCAAAGCCATCTAGATGAGGTGAAGGAAATGTTCATCGTCAGATAGTCACTTACCACCCCTCAGTTGGTCCAGCCAGTTAAGCCACTGCCTGTTGCAAACTAGCAAGTTCTGATGGGTAAACTTTATTAAACTAGAGATGCCTCTGAGAGCAACTTGTCTTATTCTCTTGTTGGCACACCGAGTTCCTCTTGGTGAGATATACAAAAATTGTAGTCCATACTTTCTGAAATGTGATACTTGAAAAATGTGTTAAAAGATCTAATAACCTTTTAGATATTAAAACTATGTCTAATAAAAACATTAATGGCATTTTAAAGTTTTCTTTCCTGCAGCAAACCATGAAACTCAACATCCTTTCTTTGTTTTGTGGTGAGACCAGAAAAAGTATCTTTGTGATTTAATCTGATAGAAAATGTTCTCTAAAATAGTTTACATAAAAATTTTTCTTTCAAAGAAATATATTTTCCAGAAAGAAAAAAACCTAAAACAATTCCCATATCACATTTCTTGGAACTAATTATCACCATTCATGCAATCCAGCCATTATATCTTGCTGTTGACAGCACTGTGCTTTGTTTTCTTTTTTCCTAGTACTTTTGTAGTGTATGGATCAAAGGTTTATGTATTCTTCTCTTTTTTTGAACCCACAAGCAAAGTAGTAACACAGCCAAGTTTTAAAAGTTTGCAAATCATTAAGAAACAAAGCAGACAAAACATAGAACATTCCCAAGAGACTTGAGACATGAAAGAAGCTGCATTGCGATGTACATACACAAAATTTGTTGGGACTAGACTTAGTTATTCAGTAGGACTTGGAATGCAATATGATTTAAGTATCCTGTTGTAACTTTAAGGAATCAGTCTATATATTTTGCTACAACCCCCCAAATCCTATATGTGTAATGGAGTTGAACCTGTCCGTTACTCTGGATGGAAATTCAGATTTTAGGACACTTTGATCTTCATCCAGATTTTAAGTACATGTCCCATAATATACGTGTTCTACCTGAAGACAAACTCTGCAGAAATTTCCTAGGTTTTGGTTTCTTCAACAACCTTATATGAAAAACTCTCCTATTGAAGTTAGTGGGGCTTTGCCACTGCCTTCAGGATTTCATTCCTCTTTCTGTGGTCCGCTGTTGATATACTGTTTCTGGCCTTCTTCCATGCTTGCTTCACCTGACAATGGTTAGCTTGACTCCATGCTGTTAGCAAGAGCAATAGCAGGCAGGAAACTGGTATGTGCTACCATGTGCAGCTATTACCCTCATTCTCTACTCTTCCGTAAACTACTATACTCAGAGCTAATCAGGCTATGATGAGGTACTAAGACAAGTGTCTTATGCAAGGCTTACATCTGTGTAGTTACCTTCATCAAATTGTTTGACAAGACTTATTTTTCCATAAAGCTGTCTTGACTGGCTCCAATTATACTGTCATCCTTTAATTTTATACTAATTGAAACCCTTATCAGCTTTTCCATTACTTTGCTTGGGACTGATGCCAGACTAACTGACCTGTAATTACTGTGATCATTCTGCTTCCTCTCTTTGGCTTTTGGCAGCATTGCATATTTCTACTGTTTCTAGCAACCTTTGGATTTATAGTGCATGGGCTCTTTGATATAAAAATATTAATCTCTAATAAAAGGATTTTAACAGTGATGTCCTGGGCAATGTGATACACGGGAGTTTATTGTCAGCATGTTACATAAATATAATACTCTCTTCAAATATTAAGCAGCAGAGTGTATGTGTGTGTGCATATGTGTATATACAATGAGTATTATTTCAGTCTTACCTATAATATTAAAACAACTCTTTATTTAAGCAATCCAGTAATGTGTTCATACCATTTTCAGGAATGCAGCTGTAACAATATGGTTCCTAAAAACCACCTTCTTGTTCTGAGCAACGTATATTTCCTTAGTTTTCTTTATCATATTTCTGTATTTTTTCATTGATAATTTATGTAGTATACTGTCTAATTTGATATATATATACACACAGATATACAAGCAAGAGAAGGTTTTCAATGCCATGCAGTAATGTCATGTTATGTTTTGGTGTTTTCTGCCAAAAAGAGAGAGACATAATCACAAACAGTTCTCATATGTAATCAAATGATCAGAAAAGATGTTCTGATTGAATTTAATCCATTCTGTGCCGAATGGTGTTATTTTACAGCCCAGGGCATTTATTCTAGTATGTTCCAGAAAGGACCATAAGACACCCTCAAGCCAGGCTCCTCTTGTTTCCTTTTCCATTGTCCTTTTTTTCCTTTGTTTAAACATGAGCTGTTTGGAAATTCTACTTGTTCTCCTCAACTTATTCATTTTTCCTTCAAATGGTCAGTATACTTATGTCACTGCACCAATGAATACCAACATAGCAGTTTGAAGCTTACCAATGACATCTTGACAGCCGAAGCCTGCATTCTTGATTTACTGGGTTTTGTATCTCTCCTGTTTACTGTAGCTTCACAAGAGAATGATATTTTATAAACACCTGGTAATTTAGTTAAAATAAGGAGTTGGACTTTTAACAAGAGATTGCTTTTTTTCAAGGTTTGGCATTCAGATATAAAACAGATGTTTATTGTGCTTTTTAAGTGTCCAGGAGATCTTGTCAAAAGTGTCTGGCATGTACAATTATTTTTATGTTATATGTAAGTGTATATTATTCTTTGTTTTCATGTATTAACACATGTATATTATTTCATAAATGAGTTTTGTTTTCTTATTATGGAATAATACTTTTGGTAATTGCCCACAGCTCTGCATATAAATGTGGTCTACAAAGGTGTTTGGATTAAAGATGTCTGTCTGCAGCTTTATTAAACAAGCTGTTAATTAATCTCAAATATTATCTAGCATGCCAAAGGCTTTCCCTTTGTAGACAATGTGGGCTTATCTATGGAATCTTCAGTCACTTGGGCTTTCTCACCTCTAATATGCCAAACCCATTACAGTTGTTTCCCCATGCAGAACACTGGGTGTAATAATGCGCGTGCAGTCAAGAACTACGGTCTTGATATGCAGCTTTGTGTTGCCAAATCACATTACCGGTGCAGATTGGACAGTAGTCTTCACTTTGTGGAATGTGGATCTCACCTTTAAAGTTGCATCAAAGAAAAACACAAAATCAACCTTTTAATGGCAATTTATCTTAGGACATCCATCCTTTTAAAATAGTATTCTAAAGAGGACAAACCTTTGTTAAGAAAGCTGCCCCAAAAGTGTTCCCCCTAGATTTTACAGAGACCACCAGTGCCTGAGCTCTTGGCTCAGCTCTTTACTCCTCAATAAGAGCTGACACAACAAAGAGAGGTTAGTTCTTAAAACCCATCAGAAAATACAGTTTAGGGCTAGACTAACTATCCAGTGTACCAGTGTCAATCTTAGATTCTGTTCTTGTTTATGCCCATTTAAATTTAGTGCAAGACTGTTCACTTCAATAATGTTCTCACCAAGGAAAGGAAATTCTGAATTTTGACCTACTTTTTTTAATGCCATCATCTCTGCTCTCTTTGATCGTATCTGTTTTGTCTCAGTCTATGTCCTCTCCTTTTGTATTAGCCAGTGAGTTCCCTCTGCAGCTTCATTTCAGCTTTTGTTTGCCTCTGATCTTTTTCGCATTCTTCAAAAGGTGGTGAAGAGGTGATTTTCCTGGACTAAGCATGAATATACATGAGAGATGTATAATACTTCTCTCTCTGTCTTCCAATTAAAAAAATAAAAGCTAATTATGGAGCAGTTAGTGGAGGAAAGGGACAGCTGTAAATGAGCCGAAATTTAGACTTCTGAGTTTGTTAAAGCCTGCTGAAGACCATAAGAGTCTTTCCACCAGCTTTAAAAGAATGAGAAGCACACCCAGTCTTACCTTACTACTTAACACAACTTTGGGTTAGAGCTGTATTAACAACCTAAGGAAACTGCCTTGAAGGTTAAACTTGCCTTTATTTTCAAAGGGAAAGTTTGATAAATTTTGCCAGACTCTGTAACTTAATTAAAACACTGGAAAATTTCAAAGTGACAACTACTTTAAGACCTTTTTTTTTTCTATATATATTCCTTCTTGGGTGGATCAAGTAAAGTAAAAG
Organism: Porphyrio hochstetteri; assembly: GCA_020800305.1. NCBI lineage: Eukaryota > Metazoa > Chordata > Aves > Gruiformes > Rallidae > Porphyrio > Porphyrio hochstetteri. The sequence continues at coordinate 7,470,422 of CM036916.1, read as the reverse complement.
AAAAAAGTGTCTTTCAGGGCTGAGAAGTTTTTCTTTCATTCGGATGCTTAACCAGACTCCATTCAGAGAGGAAAAAAAATTACTTTGACCTTCTCAATATCTCTTGCAGGAATTAAGTTATGGGTTATTTAAACATGTTGCCTTATTATACCAAGAACATGTCTACCATCTTTAAAAAATAATCTTTACTAGTCATACTGTCATGTGATGTATCAGAGCTATATTTTCAAATATCTTTTGCTTTAACTGAATGTAAAATTAATCTGTAATTACAGATTTTAAATCTAATTAATTGAAAAAAATTTGTTTACTCTGATCTACTCTAAAGATTTTTCAGCTACTTATGTTCCAGTTTTGACAGCATCAGCCATTCTTTTGCCATGCCACTTGTAAAGTGGAGATGGAACTCCCGTTGGTGGTGTTGGGTCTCTTCCATCAAACTAATTGGAATTTCCTTCTTGTATGAAATACCTTTTTGTTGTTTCGTTGGTTTTTTTTTTTTTTTTTTACTTTGAGGGTTGTTGTGCTCTTCAGCAGGAGCCATTTTTCAATGTCTCTGAGGAAATGAGATTGTGAAAACATACTGGCTTGAGAGCAATGCCATGGTACTGCTGAAGCACAGCACACACATGAAGATCCAGAAAGCACTAAATGAGATGATATGGATCATGCTGGCTGTGCTTCTCTGCCATAAACAGATTTCCCCTACAAAGTTGTAAGTCTGTGTGTTAGGTTTGGGTGCACAATATGGTTTAAAAATGCTGTGGTATGGTGGGTCTTCTGGGAAGCTGTGGAGAGTTTTAGTCTCCAGCTTCTTTCTACTTTAGCAGTCAGTGTGGGATGCTGTATCACGTGTCTTTGAACTTAGCAGTAAGACATATATATGAATCTTGCATGTAGAAAGGTGTGTAATGATTTGTATTCAATAATAAAACCCAAACGGGTGTGTATATAGACACATATTTAACTATGCTTAAAACTTTTTTCTAGCTGATCTAAATTTTCAAGCATTTTTCGCTGCTTAGTTTCCCTTTGTCCTATGTGCAGATTCACTGTTTTCTTGAATTGGGAAACAAAAAGACAAATCAAGAGTCAACTTGATGCTTTCTCATCACAGTTAATGGCATCATCTGGTAAAATGTAGGTTTCTTCTCCAGATAAACTGTACAAGAAGTCAGCACTTTGCTAGAAACCCTAGGGTGCCTGTTAAATGCTTAACAAAAGGCTTGTTTTGACAAAGGAATAGCACCCCTAATTGTCAAATCCATTCCAAACAAAACTTGAAGATGATATGTGGATAATATTTTCAGTCAGCAGTCAGGCCTTTGAAAAGTTAATTGTGGACAGTGAGGACTAAGGTTGCATTTTTGTCTTATCAGTCACAGTTTTATGGATTTCATTATTTTCACGGGTTGCTTTCGTTCAATACTTTAAACATAATGTTTGACACGTGGGGAAGACAGACGTGGCAGGACAGTGTTTGGAAAGAAAACTGCTGAGCTGATTTCCTCACCGTATGTGCTGGTAGGTGCTGTTGCAGGCTGGAGTGTCGAGAGCTGGGTGGCAGTGGCGTACCTGACAGAAAGGAGTCCGAGCACAACAAGGTCCTGGGGTTTTTTGAGCAATATCTGTTGACAATGAACTAAGTTTCTCCTGCATTTCTCCCTGTCCCACAAGTGTAGCATCTTACAGTCCCTTTGTTTCAACTCTTTTTCACTTTGTTTTGCAATCCCTTTGAGGCCTGTTCCCCACCCTCTTTTCTTTTTCCAGTGCTGCTTTGATTAAAGGTATTGTTGCCTTCCTTCCTCCAAGGTCTTTGCACTTTTAGCTAGAATTAATTATATTTGGGTCAGACAGCCACGAGAAAACTGGATTCTTCCAGTCTAGAGACCAATTTTGTCGGCTTTGCAGAAGGACCAGCCCTGGAAATAGTTGAAATAAAAGAAGGCTGCACACTCATCTCTGCCTGTATATTTTAAAAGCTTTATTTTCAAACAGGACTCTGTTTTTGGAGAAATGAAAAACCACAGGATACCCTTATGAGGAAAATAATTTCTAAAACCATGCCAGATTCTCAGCTCTTTCCTCTGGCCCAGCAATGAGAAGCAATCTTTCGGCTGCTTGCAGAGGACATCTGGAGATCCTGTGGTATAGGGGAGTAATCATGCTGCTTAGCCACTTTAGGACATCTGCTCTTTTTAGCTTTTGGAGAGTGATGGGACACAGCCAGAATTTGCAGTATTTCAGAATAGATCTGTCAGTGAAATTGTCCCTGAAGAAGTTTATTTCTGCTGGTGTAATTTCAGGGGGTTCTCTCTTTGCTATTTCCGAATCAAACAGAAAACATCCAGCGCATCTCCAGATGAGGTATCAGAGAAGTGTTTTAAAGCAGCTTTTCCACCTACATGGTCTCTGCCCAAAAAGTAGGTTTCCAGACACAAGAGACATGTTCTGAAGACTGAATGTAAGTTTTTCTAGGAAATATCTTAGTCATTAATAGGGACAAGAAGTGTGTATCTTTATTGAGTCAGCATGAATCAAGAGATAGGGATTGTGTTAAAACATTGAGAGTATGAGGCAGTTGGTACAGCTCTGAATTTTCCAGAGCATGTCCTCAACATGAGATGATTGAAAGTCCCTGCTGTGCTGGTGATGTTTCTCCATGTCAGAAATGCTGAAGCTCCAACTCAACTGTCAGCAATACCTCTCTGGACCCTTGTACCACCTTCTGCTTCACTATTCTTGGATTCAAAACATCAAAAACTTGTTTGTGTGTAGTTATGCTTTATTTGCTACAAAACAAATGCTCACAGACTTAGTCTTACCGTTCATACCCGAACAATAAAGCGGAGTAAGTCATTCACACACCCATTGGAATGGAAAGAGGTAAATCTACCTGACAGGTTGGTGGATCATTCACCTTCTCCCACTTTCTGCTGCCCTCCTTTTTGCTAAAGATGGCCCAACATCTATTAAGAAAATAAGATAATAAAAAGATAACATAGGATAAACTCATTTGATGTGAACTCAAAGAGGGTGATACAGAAATTTCCACGCTTTCCCATGCTATATGTGCTATAGCTGCACAATTAGACAACACATTGTCATATTTGTAAAACCTTATTCTGTTTCATAAAATCTCATAAGCACTTAAAATGTAATGTGTTTATCTGGATTGATCCTCTGAAAAGCCTTGATGTTTTTGACTTCAAGATAAATAAGCACTTATGGAGTACACACTGCAACTTCAGTATGGACAAGATGGACTGGAACCTATGGAATAGTATCATCCTTCTTAGCACAAAACTGAGTTGGTATGTACTCAGTAGATATTTTTGCTCTTTAAATATTTTAAGCACTTATTTTCATAGTTCTAGGTAGAAAACTAAAACTTAAAGCTACTTCTATATTTATATTCCAGAATACAAACAAGGGAGACCTAGGAAAATTGTTAGGAGGATTGTGCCTAGTTTATAAGGTATTCATGGAAAGTACAGAAATCTTTAACTCTGTCATCAATGGATACAAATTCCTTGGTTAAAAAAAAAAGCAACAAAACAAAACCACCAATAAAACCCCCTGTTTTTGTTGTCATGCAAAGAGTAAATTATTCCAGTTAGTTATTTAGATGCCTGTCATGTTTGGATTTGTGAAAGTAAGGCATTGAAATTACCAGGAGCATCACTGTTGTGTAAATTCCTCTTCAAGCACCTTAGGCACTGAGAAATAAACTGAGCTGTGGAATAAGGAGGTGTAAAGCCTGTTGCCTTCAAAAAAAAGATTTGTCATCTTTATGCTGTCACTGAATTTGGTGCAGGATCATTTAATTCAGTATATCTGTTCTCCTGAAATCATCTTTAGATTTAAGTCTCTTCTGCAGATATTCTAGACAGACGTGTTTCCAGAGACACAAACATTAGAATTTTAATCACTTTTTAAGACTGCTGGTACCAATCATATGCATAATTCACAAGTTTTGCATTGCAGACATGTTAAGGCAAATGAACTATTGCAAACATGTAGCTACTTACTGTGTACATACAAATCCAGGAATAAATATTGTTCATATTTTACTGTGTGGTGCAAAATGTCCTTTTACTATTGAAATATAAAGGCAGAATTTTGTGATTTCTATGGCCACAAAGAGATATGAGGGTGAATATTTGGATTTCAGTATTTCTGTCATGATGGAGAACGGTAACACATTTTCCTTTCCACAAGTCTTAACTGTTAAAATACATGAATCTTAACGCTTATTAGAATTTTATTTAGACATACACCTTTTAATTAATTTTCTCCTCCAATTTCCTTCTTCAGAATCCCAGAGACCTTTTTGAATTCAGCCACAAATACAGTGGAGGTTTTTGAAGCAGTTCATTTGCAAATTTCAACCACAAAAGAGAATGAGTCAGATCTAAGACACCTGAATTGCCTCAAGGAAAATGGCAGTGTCAAGATTTGCTAGTGAGGTGAACAAATTTTTTTTTATTTAGGGCACCCTTAACATTAGTAAAAATCCTTTTGTGTCTTCAGTGCCTGTGAGAAGAGCAAAGATGCTGGTTGTTATTCTTGTCAACTGCTTGTAGACAATATACTTGTCTATAGTCTACTCCTTATCTATTAATTCCCATTTATCTTCTGCATAGCATTAGCTGATATGTGAAGCAAAGCACCCTTCCAGTACTCCCCACGTGCTTGACACATCATGAAAAGCCACCCTTGCTTCTGAGAAATGCTTCTGGCTTCTGTAGCAGTTCAGGGCCGGGAATGGAATAAAAGGGTTTGCATCAGGCAAATTAAGAATGATCTCTAAGATAAACATGTATTATTCAATAACCTTATTTAAATTCCAGGAAGTCTGAAGTCCATACTTCTTGCTTTGTGTTGCTGCTCTCTCTCTGCTGTCAGATTTTCAACGACTGGGCATGACTGACTTTGACATTCATTTCCAGGCATAACTGTTTTCTCACTCTTGAGCAATGCCTTCAGATGTTTGCCACAGTCAGACTTTGTGACTGTTGGCATGAATTCCACCAGGTCTGAGAAGGAGGCAGCTCTTGAACATTTTCTCTAAGACAACTCAAGACACCCTTTTCCTATTTCTGTCATACTCCATTGTCCCTGTCTTAAATAATCAGAAAACTTTACTTTTTGCATCTGACATTACATACCCTCAGTGATACCTTAACAGGTTTTCTATTTCCAGTCCTTTTTTATTTTTATCTTTTTACATGTACTGTCTTCCTGTTTAAAAAAGGAGGTGGGAGAAGGAAAAACTTCAGTCGTTCTGCTGGAACTGAGGATGGGTAAGCTTTCAATGTCACATATCAGTGGCATGAGAAGGGTCCAGGAAGCATGCAGTTTTCATGTCTCAAATATGAAAATATGAATGATGGGTATAAAGTAAAATTTTGCTGTAGTTTTATTGCTCAAGTGGAGCTCACTTTAGACAAATCTCAATGAGTAAAGCAGGGGAATAATTGTTTACCCTTTGGGGGTTTTTTTCCATTTACAGTAGAAAGAGATGGAAATAAGAGTCCTGTCAAACATAGGAGATCCATCTCATGCAACGTCTTGAAATATGGCTTTGTTCCAAATCGGATCAAAGATCCAAAATTTCAAAATGTTCAATGAAGAAAAATAATTCACATTGATTGGCTGAATCATTTTACATTGTCAAAACTGTGAAGTGTTCTATTTTGACTTTGATTACTGTATACTTTTGATATGATGCATCTAGCCTGATGCAAAATAAAATACCTCATTCAAAACTTTTCAGTCTAACAGTACTACCCACCACAGTAATGCCAAGAAGCAGGGAATTCCCCTGACATACACCCAACCCTCCCCAGTAATGCCATCTGAGTGTGGTCTCAGCAGTGCCTAGGAAAGCCCATTCAGATGTGTAAGCTATCATGGCGTAGGCTGAGTGTCCGTCCCCAGTTGAGTGCATTCACCCCCTGCTTGAGGTCACAAACCTTTTTAGCTGAAGGTGAACAGTCCTAGTAGGCAATGTTAGCAGGCTTGCTTGATGATTTGAGTTATGTTGGACTGCAGGCTGGGTTTCCATAACTTTGGAAGATACTCCTGTGAATGAGCCTTGATTTAGAATCATCAGGACCGAGGTCAGCAGGTGTGCCTGGACCATACAGGTGGGTTTTATGTATCCTAGTATAGCCATTGACCCTAATGAAATATTTAATGGCTGCATTCTCATTTTTTTTTTAATTATTTCCAGTACCTGGCTATAATGCAACCTGGGTGTGTAACTGGGAATACATGTTTTGAACTTATCAAATCCAGCCCTAGGAAAAGGGCTGTCCTGCCCATTCTCAGCTGCCATGATGTTGATCCTGTGGGACTTGTTTGGTTTAGTTTGTTTAGTAATCAAGCAGGGGCCTTTCTACTCATTCTTTAATTATCATGGGAATAACTTGTTCACATGTGGTCATGACACATGGCTCCATCATAATTCCTTCCTACTGACTAGATATAACAGTGCATGATCTCGAACCACCATGTTTCTCAGAAATAAAATGTTGGTAGAGAGTAAACCTCGAAAATGCAAAGCATTAGGCTAGAGAGTTGGTCAATTCCTGCCATTCATTTATTTCCTTGCAGAGCACTGATGCAGTGAAACTCTCATCACTAAGAACTATCATTAACTGGTGCACATTTATTTGCTTAAGGAGTCTAATAATCAATCACCAAATTTCTCCTCTTGTTTTGTGGCATTGTATTTCATCACCTGGTAGGGTATGAAACATTATAATTCCTTACACGAGTTTGTTAACGGAATATTTATTTGAGGAGGTTTCAATATAAATAAAGATTTTCTACATATATTTCTTTAAAAAGATTTATTTTTATTTCAGCTATTTGCTTTCCTACGAAAAATTTATGTGAAAAAATAATCCAAAAGTGTAAATGGCATGAAAATGGAATTATCCATCACATGAAAGGGGTGATCACTCCAACTCAGTTATGCGGGTTTGGGTGGAGTACAGCGAATCGCTTCATTGGTTTATGTTTGGGGCATTTTTCTCCGTGTCCCTCTCTCCCCCCACTACTGTAGATCATTTATCCTTTGAGAAAGAAAAGAAAGGCTGGTATAAATTAGAAATGGTAATGTAAAAGCTTGTACATAGTGCATGGAAGTTTTTCAAATTAATATAAGCATTAAATTGCCAAAGTTTTTTTCCATATACTGCCAATATTAAACATGACATGCCTGCTAGGGTTGGTATAAAGTTTTGTCAACATTTTTGGCATACATGGTCTCAGCCTGGGGTCAATATTTTCTTGACCAAATTTTGTTGTTTCAGTTGCCTTTTTACACTCATATATTGTAACTCAAACATTTCCAAAAAAACGAAATTTGGCAGGCTATTAGTCCATAATGTGGTCTAATGCCTTTGGGTATTTTTTTAAATGTAAATCATTGAGATATTTAAGGTTTGAGGTTTAAGAACTGTGCACACACTTTAACAACTTCTTTTAAAAATATTTGGTATGCATATTTACTACATATGTATCTTATAGAGACTAGAGATTAAACAGGAGATTACTTGCTAAAATATGCAAACTGCTGTCCATGAATAAACATCCTCATGAACTCCTATTGAAAGTTTCTTATTTAAAAAATGTTTTTTAAAACTACAATAAAAGCAAAGGGAAGTAAGATGGGGGGAGGAAAAAGCAGCGTTTAAGTAACTTTAATGGTTTAACTTGGCCACAGAAAATAAAGACGTTAATTTTTTTCTCCTGGGATCTAATCCAAAGCCCACTGAGGTCAAAAGAAGACTTTCCACCTATTCCCATGTGCCGGATCTGGCCTCTGCTCTGCTGGTCCCTTACTGTGCTATGCTGACAGGCTGCAGCAGCTGCCCGTATAACACCGTAACCCACTCTGCTGCCATAGGCGTTACACAGGTTTGGACTAAGGTACTGGTGGCAGAAGAACTCTCCTCTGGAGTGTCCTTTCTTCCTCTGTAAATTTGAATCATATTTCTACTTTTGCTTTGAAGTACCAGTACGTACCAGTTATTTGTTGTAGTCCTCTCACAGTAAAATAGGGAATGTAGAGTCATGCAAATGCCCCACTGTGTGTGTGCACGAGTGTTACGTACCACCCAGCATCCCTCAGCCTGAGGGCTCTTCTAGACATTAACCTCATTTCAAAGTAATTTTTAACATCATCCCAGGAATACATTCTCTAACTTTTGCTAGTTACAAATGACAGGATTTGTGTAATCGATGAGCACTGGCGCCATCGCATGCAATGCTCGTTAGGATGCAATTCCTGCAGTTCATGGACAATCTGTTCCTTATGGTGATTTCTGGGAGCTTGTAAACTCTCACTAAGACGCTGGCAACATCTACCAAACATCTCAGACACATTGTCTTTCTGAACCTGAACTTTTTAAACGGTGGTTAAACATGTTGTCTGCTTTAGTTTCCTGTCTATCTTCATCATAAGCCAGCACCTGTTTCCAATAAATTATACACAGAGCTGTATCAGCAACACCTTGGCAGCAGCTGCCACCCTGAAAAGCAGAATGCCCTTGAGGACAATACACCTGTGAACACATACAGTGTTTATTTAGCTGAAAGGCAAAACTGTAAGTTACATAAAGCAATTATCTAAAGCCTAATGCGTGCCCATTATTAACACAAAATAACCTTGTTCTTAAAAACCAATAAAAATCTCTTTAAAGGCTTTTTCCAAATCCCGGGGAAATGTGTACTAGCACTGTGGATCTGCTATTAGCCTAGGACCTAAAGGTCTGATGGTGGGAAGACATGTAGGGGAGGCTGCGTGTGCAGAGTTACAAAGTAATAGGGCACAGATTTGGAGTTCATTATACACAGAGATGAGAGAAGCAGCCAAATCATTTTCAGAGAGACTGCTGAACAACAGACTTATTTTCCTTCTGGTCTAGCATTATAAAGTAGCATTTTGTTGCTGAAGCATAGAACTATTGTGTTTAAGACAGCGTTTGATCTTTCCATCTTAGGAAACATTAGGAAAAAATAGTCCTGGGAAAAAGGTTTTCTTATTTCTAGAACAAATCTTTCATATCCAGTTCACTACCAGCACTATCCTTTCATGTAACAGCAAGCAGTGAGTGGAGTTTGTTGTTTGCAGCAGATCACAGGATAATGCAAATGAAAAAAATTACTATTAAAATAGAACACAAATCTGAGATAAGTTCTCAAGTTTTGGTAAAGCAAGATGTAACGCTAGGGGTTCTGTAGTTTAAATGAGCTGGAAAATACTTTTCTCAGTTCAGCATAATTACTTTAAAGATTATTTGGCATATGAAACTTATAAAAGGGGAAGACATTTTCTCCATAGTGTTTCCAAAATTAACACTAAATATAAAAATTTTATATACATGTGTGGATGTTCCTGTGTTAAATGCTTATAAATTGCTTACATTTTAAAGCCATACTTTTCAGTATTTTAATGCCCTGTCTGATGCCTCCCAATACCATTTAAGTGATCAACTTGAACACTTTTAGGTGAAAATGTGTTTTAACACTTCTGTTTGGCCAGACCTGAAAGCTGTGGAAGGACTTGCTAATGAGTATTACAGCTTTCTTAGGTTTCACCTTTTTTTAAACCCTTACAATGCTGAATGTAAATATACAGAGTGGTGATGCCATCATGCAGATATTCTCCCATCAATAATTTTCTACAATTCAATCCAATGGTTTATGTTATATTTTATCAAATGCAAAATAAAATTCCAAGAGAATAGAATTACTGTAACTTCATAATAATGCCTTGTCTTTCAAATGGTGCTAATAAACTTAGATATTTTCTTTCATGTTTTATTTTTCAGATAGCTTGAAGTTTAACATTAGTTATATTTTTTCCAGTTGACTGTCATAAAACTGCTCTATTTTCATCCCAGAACAAGCATCGTACTTTTCAGCTAAAATATATGGATTAAGTCAATGATTCAGTTTCTAAAACTCCAAATGACTGTTCTGATTACTCATGCAAATCTTTAGTTTTTCCAGGTTTCCTTAAGACTTTAATACAAGTAAAATTAATAGGAGCGTATTTTATTCTCCTAAAACATGTGAGAATATGGCAGAATGATGGTCTCCATACACAGACAAAAACCTTCTTCTTGATTTCAATTTTCTTGTCTGTGTTTGATTCTAATTGAATATAAATGCTAGGAGCACCCAGCTAAGATTCCAACCAAAAAGAAATTCAGCTATGGCTACAGAATAAAAACTATTTCTTTTCCCCTGGAGTGTTTAGTTTTTATTAAATGTCAACAAATCTAAAACCATGCTTTACTAATCTATGGTGTATATGGGAAATAAGTCACAAGCACAAGTCAGAAGATAATGTTTGCTTTGGTTTAGATAAACAGGTTCCAAAGAACTGAAATCTCTCACAAGCATTTAAAGCCTATCCCTTGTTTTCCTTTAACATTTGTCAGATCTCCCACTGGTGATCAAAGAATGCCAAGCTGTGATATAGCATGGGGGCTGAAAGCAGACCTATGCTTGTGATTGTTCACTGCTCTCTGTGATAAGTTTATTGATTAGTTTCTTTCCTGTTGTCTTTCATACATGCTGCTAACCCAGGATGTTACATGTCCTCAAACAGAAAATGGAATTGCAAGTGGAAGATGCTTCCGGGAAGGTCTGCTGCCGTGCTGTGCATCAGAGAATTGTCTTGGGAATGAGGACCACAAAACCAGCTTGGTGCTGGGGCCTGTGGGGACCCCCACGTTGCTGCTGTGTAAGATGGATTTGTCCTGACCTCACCTCTATATTTGTATGGGTTTTGCTGAGATTGGGACATTTGAGTGGAGGTAAGCACTGTATGTAGGAGAAAAGTCTTGGTTATAAAAGAGAGCACACAACCACCATGCTGCCTCTGGCACAGCTTTTCATAGATTCAAGGAGGGTCACAGGAGTCCAGGGCTATGTGGATCAAGCTAGTCTCACCCAAGGGATCCCAAGTTTTGTTCAATGTGGTGAAGATTGCTAAGGCTTTATAAACCAAACATTTGGCACTGCAGCCTATATATCCAGGACAGAAGTTCTGAGCCAACAAAAGGAGAAGGGTAGAGCTGTGGAAACCTGTTACCCTCTCAACAACATCCTTCCTCCAGTGTGGTCTCTTCTGGGCATTAGCTGTCATCGCTTGCTTTCTCATGGGATGATGCTTGTGCCAGGCAAATGTGGGGCTTGGCTTTGGTCTCCAGTGAGATGGTATCCAAAAATAGGTATTGAAAGGCACTCACCTCTTTTTAAAAAGCCAAACAGAAGAAAGTATAAATGCAAAATAGCATTTGGGTACAGTAGACAAACAACTGCTACTAAGGTTGGTTATGTATCTGATTGTCTCCTTTGAGAACATTTTATCTCAAGCACAATAAGGTGAGAAGAGACCAAGTGGCATAAGAGTTTCCCTCCCTGCAATGCTTCATTAAATTCCTTTTCTTTCACGGAGATACACAAAACAATAAAAGAAAGTAATATGAAAGTTCAGAGTATGCAAGATTCATCTTGTATCCACAGGATTTGTGTAACCCATTTTAAACAAATGTTTGCTTAAGAACGCACACCTGCACATTACCACTTGTGGTAAATAAGCTTATTAGCCAAGGAATGTCTGAATACTTGCTGGAAATCCTATGTAAATGCAGTTATGTTTTCTGTTAAGATCCCTCTTTGGTAAAAAATGCTATCCCACTGCTATCCTCCAGGGGAAAAAAAAAGGCAGTGAAAGATGTCCAAACGTGCAGGAAAGATACAGGTGAAAATATTCACAAAGCTTAAAAATGTCATATGCCTGATGATTCAGTGTGTCTTTCCATACACAATTTAAGCATTCTGTTTCATATTATGTCAGATCAAATGCTCCACTCAGAGACTGGAACTTTATTAGTGTCTCATTTGTATTTGTTTTTACATTGAATTAAAACCTAAAGGTGGTGACAGAAAAAATTCCTAATGCTTGGCATAGGATTAATACTTGAGGGCTATTCAACTTTGCTAATCATCCATTTGAAGAGAATTTCCTTATGTAAAGTGATTGCTCCACTTAGTACAAAACCATTTTTTCATCTCTGAACTCCAAAAGAGCAGAAGGGTGGAAAGAGAGGAGAGGCAAAGGAGCAAAGGGAGACGGAGAGAAGTGGGAAGCTTTGATCCTTTCACCAAGGGGCTGAGGCAGTTCAAAATGAAAGAATCTCTCACCACCTTTAAAAAAAAAAGAAAAAGAAAAAAAAAGTAAAGGGAAGAGAAACAGAGAGAGCAGTATGACAGGAGACAAAGAGTGTAGCAGGAGCCAAAGCCTCAGAGTAAAGGTTGATGCCTGGCTCTGAAGGAGAACCTTTGCAAGAAACAGAAGACATATCTTCGCTTCCTAAACCCCAGGAATTTCCAAGAGAAGTAAAGAAATCACAGGAAGAAAATACATTCAAGTAACTTCTGATTTCATCTTGCTCATTACATTTCTTGCGCTATCTAAATTGTAAAATAATTGTGCCATAACCAGACTGAACAGCCTGGAGCTATGGAAAAACTCATGCCAAAGTTATTGGACAAGCTACACGAAGATCACTGGCCCCGAAGCCAGTAGGACTGAGAGACCCCATTTCAAGACCAGAGAGATGCAGCCTGGGTGTGTGCCAGAGTTTGGGGGAAGGGGCAGTACTGGAGCCGACTTTGTTCAGGGTAAACTAAAGAGAAAAGGAGTCTATCGGCAGGTGGTTCATGACCCATGTGAGGCAGGTCTAGTACAGCTGTATCTCTGCTCATTTAAAATAAGCAGAAAATTAATTAATATAGCATATGCATATAAAGTCATAGCAAATCTGACTGGCACTTTATTCCAAGCCAATGAAATGAGTAGGACTACTTGCAGAACAAAGCACTTACACATGAGGCAGGATCAGTCTTCTACTCTGCTACAGCCCAGTTTTCTTTGTTGATGCCTTTTAAACTACATGACCTATCAGTAAGCATCCTTTTGGCAGGCCAACAAATTGAGGTGGATATAGAAATAAGCCCATTTATCTATGCCTGCACTCTTGCCAGGGATCCTAATGGAGTGTGAACCTACAGCCCAAACACTGCAGTATGCCCACACTGTTCCTGGCAGCATATAGTTAAGCATGAACAATCTGTGATTTTTTGAAGACCAATAGAAGGCTTGAGTCCAGTATGGACTTGAGTCCATCTCAATCTATAGTAAGATCAGTTTCTCTGACATTGTGATTGCTATATTTGTGGTGCTTAGTATGCTTTTATTTTTGCATGTTGCTAACCTCTGTTATCATAATTTATTCCTAAAGAACTGCAGTGTTTAAGTAATTATAAACAGCAGATTAATTCAGTGCCTGAAAAACTGCCACCTGTTTTTCCTAACAGCAGTCACTATTCACATTGGAATGATAGAAACAGAATACACACCTACACACTGTATTTCAGTTATTTTCAATGAGATGTCTTTTTTAAAAAACAATCTTGAAAAAACCCCCATCAATCCTTCATCTCTCCTCTGAGGAATGTGTATTTATATTATTCTTGAGACAGAATGGATCCTCATTCACATATGCAATAGAAACATTACATTACTTTTAGAGTTTGCCCATTCTTATTTTATGCATTAGACCAGTTCTGCTGAGTGCAACAGAACTACCTGGAACCTTATAAAAATGGGGTGCAAAGAGACTAGGTGAACAATGCTGCTTATTTTTTAAAAATCAGCTAGTTTTATTAAAAAAATAGTAAAAGGGTGCTCTTGGGCAAGCTATAGCAAGGTACTGGTCTTCTGAATCTTTCTGGAAATACTACTTTCAACTACCATACCAGACCTTTTCTTTGTCTCATTTAATGTCCATGCTCAAAGGGAACAGGATTTCACATTAATTTAGCTCTGTATGTTTGTTATTTCAAGTTTAAATTCTCAAAGCATCAAAAGGCCTCTATATATGAGGTCTTTCAAGAAAGCAGACACAGGCACACTAGATCAAAGGTACAGAATAGAGTCTGATTAAACTAATTTTTTAAAAATGCATCCGAAGAAATTTTCTTTGATTCAGGGAACATGAAAACCAAACCACCTTTGAACAAAAAGTTCCAATGAAATCCAATATTTTTTTTTTATAATTTAAGAAATTCAGGGGTTTTAATGTTTTCTTGGGTTTGCCTTTTTATATGTCAATTAGAGTGGGACAGAGCTATTGCATGAAATATATATGGGGTCAAAGCCTAAAGTAGAGCCATCAATAATCATGTCTGCAGAACATCTGAATTTTCTTTGAATTTCATGCCACTTTAGAACAAAGATGTTTGCAAAAGTCTCAGCAAGTAGAGACACTTTAGGTTGTTTACTTAAAAAATAAACAGATATCAAACCTTTGAAAAGTACACTATATTTACAGCTATCCCTGTTAATAAATTTGGAGACACTTGTGCATTTATCCTGTTTAGATATCACATGGCTGATCTCACTTGATGCAATCCTGCCAGTCTCACAAGACATAAGGCATCCACAATATCCCAGACATGAGAAACATTATGGGAAAATTTAGGAGCGCATTCAGATTGTGACTTAAGGAAGCAATCAGACATGACTCTTTTCTATATCTTATTTTAGGCAGAATTGTAGTATCTGTTTACTGTATGCTCAACTTTAAACATTTCATGAACTCCATCCCTCCATCTTTATGTTTTATGCTTTGGTCATCAACCCCCTTGCTGCTATAGTGTCTTACCCCATTTTAATTAGATTAACGTTTCTTTGAAGATTGCTAGGTTTGTGATTTTTCTTGTTTCCATTGACAAGAATTTCTCCAACTAATGGCACATATCTAAATGTACCCAGCCCTTGCAAGCTTTATTCCTGAGCTCTGCGAACAGCAGTACACTTCTAGTTTCTAGTCAGAGTTCAGAACCATTCTGGAAAGAAACTGCTGTCCTCTTAATTTATAATTTTTCCCTTTTCATACAAGAAAATTCCTGCAAATTGGTTGTCTCTCAATCAGCTTTTGTTTCCTGACTAGCTGGATTTATTAATCCTCTTTTTATCTTTTTCAGTTGTCATCCCTTTCACTTCCAGAGCCTCTAGACTTTAATCTTCAAACCTGTCCTCCAGAAGCTCCTGAATTTTCTGAACAGATCAGCCTTTCTTATGGCATTTGTACATTCCTGAATCTAACTTGGGTGTTCTGGTGAAGGCACCTTCTACATAAACTCTGCTTCTTCAGAATGAATGGTACAGTACCTGCTAGAAGTACTGCATATAAAGTCACCAACTCCATCTCTTTCTTATGGAGGCCCAAATCATGCTTTGAAAGCTGTTAGGTAAAAGTCAAGGTTATGAAAAAGTTTCCCAGTAGCAAGTCAACTTTGTTAGTTATGCTTACAAAGACGTGATAACTGTAAAGCTACCAGCTTTCAGTTATGGCAAGCACAAAAAGTGCAGATAAATCGGTACCAGTGGCTGTTAATGTATTGCCTGGCATAAAAACAAAATAAGAAAATGCCCATTTAAAAGTATATTTCACCTATTGGATGAATATCTAATGACACTCACCTTGACCACTAGTTGCCTGGTTCTTCCATATTTTCAGGATATTGATGCAAGCATATGCTTTGGACTGCCACTATAATAATCAAAACCCTAAAGACTCGCCAAGGGATTGAGCGCAAAGGGACTGAAGAAGCTGTCAGACATTCTCATGTGTTGTCTGTGCTGTAATTGTTTCCAGTGGTCAGCAAAAAATGAAACAGAACCATAAGGTTTTAAAGATTAGGCTTAATGTCTCCCGCGTAGTCTTATACATGATATGGCCCTTTCCTGGAACACTACGCACTGAAAGAGAATGATGAAGCAGAAGAATGGGCACTATGCCATTGCATCAGATGAAAGGGACGTTGGTGGATATTTGCCATGGGAATACTTGACTGTTAAGTACTTGATCTACTGTCTGTTAGCTCATGGGAATGGAACTAGTAAACTTGGGAAACCTCAAATAAATTCCCATTGTATATATAATATAATCCAAAGCAGAATCGTCTCAGGAACAATTGCTAATGATACTGGAAGTCATCCTTGTTTAGTGGAAGAAGACACCATTTTCTACAGTCCATTTCAGTACAGATTTTTACACTGAAATTTTTTACCCAATATTTAAAATATGGGAAGTCTGTCATTAGTGAAATCTCCATTTTAGGCATCGGCTTACTAGGCTACTATAAAGAATACTTCTTTAAAAGCCTGCTTCTGCCACCTTTGCAATGACATGAGGAACCTTTAAAATTACCTAGATGATAAATTACTGTTTCAGAAGAATTCTTGAATGAGCTCATCTCTGTACCCTATACACCATAGTCATGGTTTCTGTTACAAACCAGATGAGCTGAACGTTTACCTTAGATCTTTTTTCTAATTTATGAAACAAATGTGTAATAAAGACAAAGTTAGTTTCACATACAAACATTTTAACTGACATCTAAAGCAATCCAACAGTTTGGTCACTGTATGTTCAAAGATCAAACTATTTTGAAATTCTTCCACAGCCCAAAACTGCTAAGTTTTTTTTTAAATCAATCATCTGCAGATACCTCACACTGAATAAGTCATGCATTTCTAGCTGGCTTCCCTGAAGGGGTTTTATTCAGTGTTTAATAGAAACCATTAAGTCTTTGGAATCAGAATACACAGCTTATGTATTAACAAGCCCAGAATAGAATAACTCAAGTCAATCTGTAATGAATTTCTCTTTTAATTGCTATACTCCAAACAATAAATAAACATAGACTAGTGAATGACCTATCAAATATACCTTTATTTTATATTTTTATATGTTTATAAGATACATAGAAAAACTTTAATATTGTGGCATCAGAGTTGGGGACATGAAATCTCTACATACATTTTTTTTTAAAAAGTAAATTGACTAGTGTCAGATGAGTAACAGTTTTCTGTTAAAATAACTGTTTAATAACAATTTTCTTTTTTCTACCTTGCAGATTTGTTGTTGGTTTAAGAAGTTGTCTTCTCCAACCCTTGAAAGCATGTTTCTGTATTCACTGTCTAAACTCAATATCTCCATTCAATTTTTATCTCAAAACATCTTTCTTGCCCACTTCTTTTGCTTTCACAAGACATAGCCAAAGAATAATGTGTCTCAGCTGCCACAGAAAGCATTCCACCAAAAGAATGCACCCAAATTTGACCCAGGGAACAATATACACCCCACAGTATATAAAAACCTTTATATTAAGTTGCCAGAAGGGTATCTGGCAAGCTCCAAATTAAACATCTTTTCAGCCGACTCTAGCTACTCTGGAACTCCATAAGCTTCCCATGGACCATTACTTGTATGTACTTAAAAAAAACCCAAAACCAAAAAACCAGTTTGTTGGAAAGATGTCTTTCCACAGTAACTCCAAGGTGCAGGTGAAAATCGATTTTCCTTTTTAAATTGTGCTCAGTTTTCATTCCCCTCTTGTCTACATTCTTCTCCCTTTCCCTCTCTTTTTTCTGTTCTTATTTCTGAATGGATTAGAAATAATTTCAATTCTTTAGAAAAAAAGGGAGAAAAAGATACACATGTACATGTCTTCTCAGCTGTTTTTATTTTTTTTAAACTCTCACAGCTCTAGCAAAAATACTAAACACCTAAGTGTTGCAAACCAACATCATTTTTGCTGTGAAAATATTGTGTGCATGTTTCTAGACACGAGTCCTCTGTGCACGATTTTTTCACATGTGCAAAACCAGCTGATATTTCATCACCTTCATGCAGGGATAAATGGAAGAGAAATCCACTGCTGTTCTTGTCTATTTTTCATGTTACAGATGCTGCTTTTTTAGCATCAGTACGATGCATGCTGATATTAATTATGAAAGTAATTTTTTTATATACAGTGTACTTTAGTGGCTGTTACTGCAGAAGTTTGAATTATTTCTGTGTGCCCTGCAGCTGTCACAAGCTTCTAAAGTAAGAAAAAAAACTCATTACCTGAACCGATGTCCTACTGAACCTAATACAAGTACTAATCTACTACCCTGTTTCACAGAACCATATAGTGGCTGAGGTTGGAAGAGTTGTATGGAGGTCATCTGGTCCAATCCCCCTGCTCAAGCAGGGCAACCTAGACCCACTTGTCCCAGACCATGTCCAGGCAGCTTTTGAAATCCTCCAAGGATGGAGACAGTACAACCTCTCTGGTTAACCTGTGCTAGTGCTTTTCCACACTCACAGTAAGAAATGTTTCTTAATGCTCAGTTGAACCGTCCTGTGTTTCTGTTTGTGGCCATTGTCCCTTTTCCTGGACCGTTGCCCCTTTTCCTGTCACTGGGCACCACTGAAAAGAACCACTCCATCTTCTTTACAGCCTCTCTGTCATGAGTCTTACCTTCTCTAGGTTAAACAGTCCCAGTTCCCTCAGCCTTTCCTCATGAGAGGAGCTCCAGTCCCTTAATCATCTTTGTGGCCTTTTGCTATATATCCAATATTTGCAAGTACATGTGGGTTTAAAGCGAAGTGGAGCCTAGGTAAAACTTGCTTGAATAAGGCAGCAACACCGTGAGTGAAACAGAAGATTAAAAAAGCTGAGCAAATAAAAAATATCAAAGATACTCTGTTACGCCCTGGGTTTTGTACATAAAGCCTTAGCACACAGGAATATAACTTGCCCGGGGCATGTTCTGCTTCTTTTCTGATGGGGAGCAAAAAGGGAAAACAGTGTGTCATGAAGAAGAGCTAGGAGATCGGACGGAGCAGAGGTGTTCAGAGGTAATGTGCGTGTGTAGACACACGTGTCCATGTGTCTGCCTATATGCATGCCTACAGATACTGGTCTGCTACTACTAAGGCACTGTAATCTGATGCAAACTGTTTCGTATATTAGAAAGCTGCATTAGTAAAAAGATCTTTTCAGAAATAGACAGATGTGGTATCTATGCCAAAAAATGACATTGCAAAGGGATTAACTGTTTAAGTGGTCAAATTAAACAAGACAGAAATAGTTAGCTTCCCTTGGCCTGTAGCTCCTCTGCATGAGGCAGCTTGTCTCAAGTTGCCAATACCTCATTGCTACTAAGGCGAGGAGACAGTAACGTTAAGAATTGGGACATTTCCCAGTCCCTCACTGTCTGACCTTATGCCTTGTAGTCTTATCTGCACTAAGG
Organism: Porphyrio hochstetteri; assembly: GCA_020800305.1. Classification (NCBI taxonomy): domain Eukaryota; kingdom Metazoa; phylum Chordata; class Aves; order Gruiformes; family Rallidae; genus Porphyrio; species Porphyrio hochstetteri. Next base: position 7,451,236 of record CM036916.1, on the reverse strand, counting down.
CAGGATCTCCCAATCTCCCTATGCCTAAACCTGGGCCACAGCAGAGTGCTTTCCCAGTGTGGCTATTTCTAGAGAACTGTCCTAGCGCTTGGCATAGACATGTTTATTCTGGCAAAACTGGACTTTTGCTGCGTAATATGGGTGAAATAAACTACCCTGGTGAATACTCAGTTTTGTCATAACTAAGTCCACAGCAGGGACTTTTGCTGACACAAGAAGGGATAATACTCTTTGACTGATATTGTAGTTTGTAGTAGAAGCCTGGCCTAAGTCCAGGACCAGGACCTATAACCTGCTTATTATTATTCTTACTAGCGGTCTTATTTAGATTAAGGCACTGGCTTGATACTTGATTCAGGAGATTAGGAATAGCAATGTGCGTATGGAAGAAAAACACAGGGGCATGCAGAAGTGCTCTGGAAAAACTGAGCACTATACCAGCACAATTGGGGTGTTTCTGGCACTCAACTTTACTCTTTCAGAGCAAGCTCAGCTATCTTTGGACAGTATTGTGATATGCCATAAGACTAACAGGTCTTTTAAAAGTATTAGCTGGTGTGAGAGAGATCAGCTGCTTTGGGTTTTTTTTTCTGGGTTTTTTGTTTGTTTGTTTGTTTGTTTTTCTTAAGGAGGAAAAAACCCACTTTATAATTACCAGTTCAGCCGTTTGTTTTCGTCTCAATTTCCATAGCAGAGCAAGTGAAATATGCTTTAATCCTGCATTTGTAATATAAATTTGTGGTATAAAATGAAGGAAGCAGCTCTCAAAGTCACCCTAATACTTCCAAAGACTGTTCCTGATACCTTCTTCTTCTCTCTTGCCCAACTGCTTTAATTTTCCCAACCTCTGTATGCACAAGTCTTGGCCACTTCATTACTTGCTGTGCTAATGTGTAGCTCTTGGAGCATCATGAGTTAGGTTACTCAGCCCAATCTCCTTAAAAACACAATGGCTTCATAACCATGGGAAGGTGTGCTCCTTCCTACTCCCATTTCACCCATCAGTCACAGTGATGCAGTGCAGTTGTAATGGTTTGTGACAGATACAGGCATCCCCCAGGTGGCATCCCTACTTCTCACACAAGGTATCCTAAATGGTTCACTGACCCTACTGTGGACCATGTATAATTATCATGCCAGCAAGACCAACTTAAATCTGCCAGACTCTTTACTACCAAAGCATAAAAAATAGATTATTCAAACCTCCTGCAAATCTTAAACAAAATGCCAGAAACTGTTAAAGTCCCTGAGTAGAGAAAATTCGCTTTGCAACCACAGTAAATTTGAAAAGGAATAAAAAATGAGTTGGAAACATTTGCTACTGATACCAGGTTCTGAAAGATAACAAAAACATTTGCAGAAGTATTGTATGGCACCAGGTGGCCGGATGCTAAAATGGCAGTGAACAAGGACTGAAGAACTTACTAGCACTCCCAAAGAATGAGGTCTGGAGCCATACTGGAAGTGTTTAGGAGAACCTCAGTTCACAGTCAAGCTAGACCATAAGGAGTTATTAGGAAAGAAAAACAAAACTGAGAACCACCCCATGGAAGTGGATCTGTGTGGCGTGGACTAGCTGGAAGAAAACCTAAAGACAGGCCAAATAGGGAGAATCAAACAGAGAGATCACAAACTCTGAAAGAGCCAGTCAACACAGCTGAAAAAATGTTCTGGATAAAGAACTGCAGCCCATAGAATTGGTGAGGTGCCATTAGATGAAGCTAGAACATTTCTGAGTGGATTTTGTCAAAAAAATTGCCACCCAATCATGCTTGTACAAGCAGGATCATTCACTAAGCTGCCAGTATCAGTGAAGTTGACTTTACCCAAATTAATTGTGCTTTTTTTTTTTTTTTACTTTTAAGTATTCTCTAGCTGCTGTGCGAAAAAATAGGAGCTGCAGCTCCTATTCTTCTTCATCATCTATCTGGAAGACAGCTGGACATCCAGACAAGGATTCACACGTACAGCCACTGGAGCTGCATCCAAAGTCTGGTGAGGTACAGTACGCACAGCAGCTGCAGAGCCTACAATGATCCAGGGGCTGCCCCAGGTGCCACATCATGAAACTACTCATTCCACAAATTGCTGGGAAAAGGCTGAGTACAATACATCATTGATTCTGTATTATTTGTGCAACATTTCTCATTTATGGTGTCATGTCTGATCATAGAGGGACCTGGCAAAGGACCATCCTAACTACACTTTGCATCTTTTTTCCGTGAGCTGCCTCAGCGTGGTCAGTATCTCCCTGTACAGGTTGCCTGTTTGCCACATGTTATCCTTATGTATACAGACATATGCACACATCGATTAATAAGTTAATTTAGCGCAAGAATTTGATGGTGAGACAGAAGACCCCAAGAGAAAAGTTCTTTCCTGTTGAGATAAAGCAGCAACTCTGTTAGCTTAAGCCAGCAGAGACTTTTTTTACGTTAGCCAGAATTGCTTAGACTGAGAATTTCTGAACATCTATGCATTTGAAAAAGACTAAACTATTTGAAAGGAGCTATTAACATGCATGCTTTAACTTCACTTCTTTTTCACGTTTGGCTCTTACAGAAAAATACCAGATTTTGATATGAACATCTGTTTCATGTTTTTCTAAATGTGAGTTTAGTATGAAAATTAACCCCTGAAATTTTGGTTTCAGCAGCCTTCTAGTTCTTCGGCATGCATTCAGGACCCTTGTCGTCTTAGCATTGCTAGGAACTCATCTCAGCCTATGGCTGTTTTGTTTGCTGGAAATAACTTGTAGAAACAACACTGGGTCTGTTCAAACATTTAATGAAGATCTTTTTGACACTGTCACCACTAGCAGTGGTCACCTGTTTTTGCTGAGGCACTCCAACAGAAGTAACTCAACAGACTCGTTCAACCTCATTCAACTTTCATCCCAAGCAAATGTAGGGAAATAACAATCATCATATTTGGTCTTTCCAGAAATGTATTTTAGTTCCTAACAGGCCTAGCCAACTCCCGAGCCAACAAAACCAGAGCTTTGGAACCTCCTGCTTCAGGCTGGCTCAGGAATCACTCAGATGTGATTCTTTTTGAAAGATTGACAGTTCCCATCCAAAGTTAAAGAGGGGCTATTCAAGGGGGAAGAAAAGAATTAAGTAAAAAAAAAATGCTTTACACATTTAAACTCTTCCCAATGTTTGACCTTGACCTGGGTAAGTTTCCGATACAGTTCTCAGCAGTTAGGCTATCTGTGATCATTAGAAGGTTCTGCATCAGCCTGTGGAAACAGTAGGTATGTTATTCGGAAACTATGTGAAAAAAACATTTTTCTTTTACCGCAGTGAGAAAGTTTTGAACACATTTGCACCGAGGATTTAAAAACTCCAGTGGTGACATCTTTCAAAGCTAACAAGACACTGCTAATCTCCCCTTCAAACATACAGATGGTGTACCGGAGGTGGGGGGTGGTGTTTACTACCTGTTCATGGTTTTTTTACATTCTACCATTGTATTTCTGAGGCCATCAGTGACATCCAGTGGCCAAACAGATTAAGCCTAGACATGTTTTATAGACATCTGCCTACTGCTTTCCTTAGTAAAAGAATCAATTGAAATGTTAACCATACAGCTGACTTGTTTGGCTTAATTCTCCTATAGGTGTGGTGGGAATCTCCCTGGAGAAAAGCTCACAGGATCCAACCCTCACTCTATTCCCTCTCTTTGAACTGGTGAACCCAGAGGTTTCATGAGAGGCACAAGGATGTGAACTGGAATCTGCTTTCTGTGCCAGTGTCACTGAGGTGAGTCAAAATTGAAGCTGCAGTCTCTCAGATTTTGAGTTGGTGCAAAACTATAACTCAACATTTTTCTTCTTGATGCAAAAAACCATGAATCTCAATATAAGCGTGTCCTGTCCTCTCTGCTTCATTAACAAGATTTCATTTTTACTATTTTAAATGAGCCAAATCATACATCTGAATAAAAAAAAAAGTGTGAAGCACAAAAAAACAGGTGAAAATCAGCACTACAAAAATAGTAGTCGTACTGTATCTTACAGAAATGTTAAAGCAAAATTAGGTGCAGTAACAAATTTCCAACACTGAATTTTAAGTTTGCTTGCAGTCAGTGGCCATGTTATTCACTCTGTTATTATCCATCGTTGGGTAAAAAAAGAGGTGTTCTGGAGAAGGTGGTTGATGTTCAGTAGTGACAGCAGGGCAGCACAGGGGAGCTGTACCAGGCCCTTGCAGTGCAGCCCTCACTGGGGGTGGGGAAAGTGCATGTCAGCCCGCAGGCACCCCACCACCACCTTCATCCCTGGGGGCACCAGGGGTGCTGAGTTCAACTGAGTCTTTTCCACAGGTAACGATGCCACACGTGGGAAAGTGAATGTTTGCCCTCACATGGTTAGCCCATGCAGAGAATAAAATTATTGTATTTATTTTTGTAACAGAATCACAGAATTGTAGGGGTTGGAAGGGACCTCAAGAGACCATTGGGTCCAACCCCCCTGCCAAAGCAGGTTCCTTAGGACAGATCGCACAGATCAATGTCCAGATGGGTCTTGAATATCTTCAGAGAAGGAGACTCTAGAACCCCCCTGGGCAGCCTGTCCCAGGGCAGATGATTTAGCACTACGAAGCCTGGACAGTAATACCAATGGTTACCATAGTGTTCCAACAGCAGCAGTAGTCATTGTGCCACTAACATTGTGCCTCTCATCTTTTACTAGTCAGTTTTCCTGTGACCTATTCCAATGAAACATTACATCTGCACTTTGCAAAAAGTTGTAGAACCAAATGCAGTACATTGGGAAAGGACATTCATGCCAGCTATTACCATTGTCATATTTGTGATTTATCCCCACTCCATTTTCCTTTTTCCATAGCTGGCACAAGCTAAAGAAATGGGGCTGCTTATGAATAATAGTTGCGGTCATCAGAAACAAGAAGAAAAAAATAATAAATTCCAGATCTCTAGTTCAGAATGAAGTGGTTTGCTTCTGGGAAACATAGTATAAGTGTGAAGTAGCAATGAACAAGAACTAAATGTCTGTTGTTCATTAGTCCACCAGATAATGAATTAATAGTACTTCACAAATTGTAGCATGTAAAGATGGAATCAGTGCTCATGTACACTGTTGGTGAGGGGGAAGAGCAGCACGGAAACTGAAACTCACCATTTAGACTCATGCTGTTGGGGAAGGAACTGCCCTTTTGTTTATGGTATTTTCAATTTCTATAAATAAGAAATAATATGCATTTAATTGGTCGAGAGACCCGAATCAAACCCCTGGTTTTATAAGCTTACATATTCGAAGTGCACTAAATAGACTTTAAGTTAAAAGGTAATGGATGTTTACTAAACATTTTGGTTTTTGCCAAGGACAGACTGACTTACAGGGCAGACTTCCACTTTCACCACTACCCTTTCCACAGAGGCCAGCAGCCACTGACGTGGCAGCCTTGCGCACCTGGCTGCAGGGAGCAATGGTGAGGGACTGCAAATACATACACATCGATACTTGTAGATATTTATATATATATATATATATAATTTATATATACAAATGTTTTTCATGCATAGCACTTGTCCAGGACCAGCACTTCCATGAGCATTTTGAAGGTGTCATTACAGATACCAGCGTTCAGATGCAGAGTATGAGTCCCTTCATCTTTTCCACTGGGAGACCAGCAGTTGCCTCCAATTTCACAGCAAAAAGAAAGGGCAAAGCTTATGGAACTTCTACAAATGAAATACAGGAAAATTGTTGTAGATCATTTCTGTAGTAATTCCCTCTGAAAGCCAGTAGTACATTTAGAAACTAGCAATTATATGTGCAAGGCATCGTTACTGGCAAGTAGCACTGCAATGAAAGGCTGTATAGTTGGTATTGCGGTTACTGACGGTTTGCTCTGTTCTGCTATATGGTTTCCTTTTTATGTATCATGTAAAGATATTTTGATGATGTTTCACCACTGTAATATACAAACATCATTTTCTATGAGGCAGAAAATTAAAATCCAAGGTGGATACCCAAAGGCATTGAGAAAAATGTTAGCTACTTTATTTATGCAGTTATTTAAAGAATCTCATAAGAAAACTGGCATAGCTAAGCCAACAGTGCTCATTTGGGCAGGATAGTTGAGCTCAAGATCTTCATCTCACCATCAGCTGCACATTCAGCTCATTGCATGGAGATTTTGCCATATTTTCTTTGCACAGTTCAAAATGGTTTGTCTCAGTTTTGGTCCAGGTTAAAGCAATTATAGAATTAATTATTGGCTGTACAGCTGTTCTCCCCACACCCTGCCAAAAATCAGCTTAGCATACAGTTTTTCTTGCACAAAATTATGGTGACAAAGTAAATCTAGTGCGTTTAGTGCAGCACAGAAACAGCAACTCCCATCATACAGCCAAACTAGAGGACTGCAAGCAAATGCCAGGAAAGCTGCCCATGCATCCGGCATGCCTGTCACTCCACAGCCTTAAAGCACGTGTGTGAACATACCTCCGGGATCTGTAATGTGTAATATGAGTCAGAGATGCAGATTGGTTTGTCTTTAAAAAGCATTTGCCCCTTGTTTAGACCACCAAATCCTCTAGCCAGTTATACTCGTACTGAACCTGCTTCATCAGTTGTAGTAAAATTATTTTTCAAGTACATTCTCTGAACTGATTATCCCTTATGTGGTCCTGGGCATTTCAGTATGCATTTACACCGTTACGTAGAACTAAAGCTGAAATTGCTAATAATCCAGTCTAATTGGTGGCACTTTCCCCTCTCTGCCTGCTTCCCTACATACTGCCCAATCACTGGGCCACAAAAACGCATCCCATGTGCTTCAGAAGAGGGTAGATTATTATAGTTTTAAAATGTCTTATTTAAAAGAGCACAGATAATCACATGTGTCCTTGGAAAGTATGCCCCTTGCCCCAGCATGACTTAATTTCACTTGCAAGGTCTGATGCTGGGCAGCTGCTGCTCTCCAAACCACCTCTTCCCTGCATCCCAGCTCAGCATGAAAGTTAAGAGTGAACCACATAGATTTAGAGGTATGTCACCTCTACTGCTGACCTGATGAGCCATCATATGCTTCAGGTTATACAGAAACCGAAGTGAGGTGCCAGGTGGAGAAATGAGGGCAGTCTGAGACAAGTGGATGGTTTCCTGGTGACAGGTGCAGGCAGGGTGTATGGGGTTGCTTGGACCTGGCTGCCTGGCTGCTGGCTGCCAAACAGCGATAAAGTGAGAGGTTTCCTTAGCTCCATGAGCTGCCTATAGACAGGGAAAGGGACAGGAGTGCCTGCCCCAGACCCGGTGCTCCCACCAGAGTGGGGCTGCTGTGGCCACATTCTGCCTGCCCCTAGGACGGGAGCTGACAGGAGCACCCAGCTCCTCTGCAGCAACAAGGTGTGGGCACAGACCTGAGACGTGGCTTTTGATTGCATTTCCCTTAGTTTGATTCCTTAAATCAAAACAGCCAACATGCACTTTCTTCTGCTAAGACCCTATAAAAGTGCCAAGCAACTTGGATGCTCTTGAAGAAATTCAGGACCTTGCAGGACAAAACCAACACAGCTGCCATGAAGCAGCAAACTGGGCTAAATTTAAAGCTGCAGCTTATACAAATGTCTTCTGCAATTGCTGTAGTTAAACACTTCCCGATGGCTCTCACCAAAGACATCATCTCATTCAATAGTCCCCACAGCATCTCAGCAGAAAAGCATCTACCCTTCCAGTGTACTGCACGCTACAAACACCACTTGTACATGGAGAACTTCAGGCAAAAAGGGATGTCATCAGACTTTCAAAGATAACACTAACTCTCCATTGTTACATTTGCAATTTGCATTTCATTGGATTACATAAATCACCCTATCAGTGACCAAAACCAATACCACATCACTTCAGAAGCTAACCATGCTGAGGCTTCTGACATTTGAATAGGGCACCCTTACAGTGAATAGGTCATGTACTGTTCAAAAAGAAAAACAATATTTTGAAGAAACAGCAAGTAATTTTGAACAAATAGACAGAACAATTAAAAAATGGGTGAATTAAAAAAAAAAACCCTTGTTCATTGTAGTTCATCCTTTCAGCCTTAACCTTTGCAGAAAGAGATGACATATCTAGGTGTTTGCACTCAAACTATCCTCACCATGGCTTTACTCAATAGCAAGCAGAAGTGTTTGGTTGGGTTTTTTTCTTCTGAGGATTATTTTCATCTGGAAGAATTATATTAAGTATAGAAGTAGTAATAGGGATCTTTTTGGAACCATATATTTGTTTTTTAAGGAAGTGTGTTTCATTATTATCCTCATTCTCTTCTGCAAGTGAAATCTGAATTGGCTCTGTGATACCAGTGAAATTGTACTTCCATGTCTAACCCTCACATCACTTCTAGCTTTCGATGACATTCAGTAAGCTGTCCAGTGGCTCCCTGCCAATCTGAAAATCTCTGTGAATGCAAAGCAACTCTCTGAGGATCATTTTGGAAGCACAAATGCTTTTGGTTTCAGTAACAGACAAGGTGGAATCTAAAAAGCATTTTGGGATATTTATTTATACAGCACAAATGTGCATAAGACTGCGTATCATGCTGTTGGAGTTTTAATTCCCAAACTGCATCTCAGAAATTCAGAGCTTTCCCCCTCCTACAGTGAAGCCTGACTGTTGCAGAAGCAGAAAGAAGCAAATGAGATTTTTCTAAAATGGTATCAAGAAGTAAGAGATCAAATTTCACCCCTCTGGTACATATAAATGTGAAATTATCTCAGTGGTGTCAGCTGAGACATTTCCAGCTTCCACCAACATATCTGACATTGGCAATTGGCTTCTCAGTGATACTCATCAGCTGCTTTTCCTATCTGTATTGGTCATTTTGGGCACAGGGACAGGAATACACACCCCCACTTGCTGCATCATACCTGAAATCTGAGCACACACCTGCTGTGGTCCAGTAAAATGTAATAAGATTTATAAATAATGTGTTAAAACCTAAATTTGTTGTCCAATGGTCACTGGTTCAAGCAGTCCAGATTACAGGTGAGGTCCCCAGGTTGTAACACCTATGTGCTCTCAGTAGGTGTTGGAGGTGAAGGACTGGCAAACCAGACAGTTAACCCTGGGGTTTGGATGGTGGTTGGTTGGTTGGTTGGTTGTTAGTTTGTTGGTTGGTTTTCTTTTACATCTCTGAAGAATGACAAAAATTTGTAAAGCAGAAGTGGGCAGAGAGTTTGCTGGCAGAACAGGAAAATAATGGGAGTGAACAGATGTTAGGACTGAATTTTTAGCTACCCCAAAACAAGAAAGAATTAAGTTGGATAAAACTCTTTCCTTAGGCCCAGGCAAGTATTTCATTCCAACTGAGGTGTTCGGTGTTTAGGTTTTTTTTTTCCATAAAATAATTTCTGGCTAGCTTTTGTTGACATGAATACATTTGGGATTTTTTGCTTTTTTAATAAGCAAACTATCCAAAGCTTCATCCACCTCAGTTGTAGAGGTCAATTTTACACAGAACTACTCATTGCAGAGTAGTGGAAGTTCATCTCTCCTTTCTCTGCACCAATGCAACAGAAATAGCAGACCTCACCATGCCTGGGACAGCGTCCCTGTGTGAGTCTGAATATGTGAGGGCACAGGTACCCCACCTGCCCCTTCACTTGCTCTTTCAGTCATAAAATACAGTGCCACCTGCACTGAGCTCAGGCCAAACATAGCCAAATTAAAGAGGAGAGCAAATAAATAGCAGTAGTTACATAAAGTGTGTCAGTGAAAACAGGGAGGATTTAGATAACTATTTTAGGACTATTGCATTGCTTTCAGTGGTTTAGATTAAGCATCTCTAATCCAGAGAGAATCTGGGACTGAAATGCAGAGGTAGGGATTTTTTTTAAGATCCTCCCAGCTCCTTTCTCACTACTATGCTTAATTAAGAACACTCTCTCCTCCGAGGTTTACTGATTTAGTAAATGTATTTGACTGTATCATCAGCTTGAGTAAAGGAAGATCTGACCCAATATGTTTTTCCTAACTATTCCTTCTGTGAGAATGTAGGAACATCAAATACTAAATACACAATACTTCATCCTTCAGCAGATAATATACTGTCCTATTTGGTCACTGATGTAACAAATTATGCAAAATCAAGAGACCTGCAAAAAGATTTCACGCTTCTGAAATAAAGCCACTCACTTAGCACCTGTTAATGCTATTACTAAAGACAGGAACCAGTTGTGATTAGTAAAGAGGAGACAATTGCAGCAGATGCAAAAGTAAAACATCCTTTTTTCTGCTGATGTTTTCGACGGTGCTAATTCTATAAGCATCTTGGAAAACTCCTGTAGACTTAACACAAAGAGCTGGCCGAAGTGCACTGAGTATCCAGCAGATACTCAAGACCAAGTGTTTATCCCAGCTCTTATAAACAGAAGGAATCCAGCCGACAAGGCTATCTCATTCACTTGGGACCTGAGTTAGCTCTGAGCAAGGAGTGAGCAGCCAGCAGACATGTCCACAGGTACCCTTGGTCAAGCTTGACCTTGGTCAGGCACCCAGCTAAATAACACACTGGAAAACCTGTCAGCTTGTAGACAGTACTGATTTTGAGGAAAATGGTTTAAAAACAGATAAACTCACCAGCTAAGTGACTAGAAGTGCCTAAACCCTGCACTGTCCAGCTCAGAAGTGGGGAAACTTTATTCAGTTTAATTTACACTTAAATACATCACTAAGTAAGAAATAAAGTATGACTAACTAGAGGCAAAAGTAAATAGGATGCCCAAAGTCATGCGTTAATGCTGCCACAGCATCAGAAATTTGGCCTCTTCTCCTTTTCTCCAGAAAACCAAAGCCTACCCGAAGTCCACCAAGGAGAATGATGGGGCAACCTCGGTGGCAATTCTGTTTGCTCTGCACTCCAAAATGACTGCACAGGCACTGGTTATAATAAAACAAGTATCAATTGTTCTTGCAACACCATGCCAGCTAGCAGATGCACTTTAAAAAGTCAAGTAATTATAAACTTTTGAGATTATTAGATTAGATTAGCAAAAATACAGCTGCAAAACAAAGTAGACACGAATTTAATTTCCATGCTAATTTTCTCTTGGTATGAGAAATACTGACTATGCTCCTGTAATTACTTGCTCTATACATCTCACCTTGCTAATTCTACTGTTATGTTACTAAAGCACTTTAAGAGATGGAACCTGCATTGAAGTTGTGACGTTTTATGCTGAAAATGTAAGTATTATGCAGTACTGAGATCTTAAAAATGCAAAAACTAGCTTTCATCCTTTTTGGAGAAAGAAAACTTGGAGCTGCTAAGCGCTGTGGAAAACACAAGTATGTTTGTCCAAAATACATTCCTCCTTCTTTTAAGAAAGTCTGAAAGTTTTAATAGTTGGTGCAAAATTAAATAAAAAATCGAGGTATTTTCTCCTCCCCCGCTTAGCATTTTAGCACTGATTATGAAGGAGTCTTTCTAATGGAAGAAAAGAAGGAATCAATGGGATATTTACCCAGACAATGCTCAAACTGGGCCCAAGCCTTAAGTATTACTGATACATTTTCTCAGTCAGGAAAATTTTGCCACTGAGACCTGTGTAACTGCCATCATACAGCCTTTAACAGCAACAGCTCTATGGCTCGGTGGTGACAGCCCCAATGGGCTTATGTCCAGCACAGGTCAAAGCCTGGCATGGAGGGTCTGAGTGTGGGAACCCACCGGGGGGGCAGTGGTGAGCCCAGAGGAGCTGTGCAATGCACACATGCTTCTGCTGCTCCCGAGGCTGACTCAGCTCCACTGCGTGGAAAGGGGATGATGTGATGAGAGATTGGGAAATGTCATGTCTCTGGTGTCAAAGGAGATGCGAGATCAACTCCCTTAGGAGAGACAATCCTATTTGGACATCAGAAATATCTACCATTCATTCAGAAGAACACACATTTTTAGCTTTTTTTTTTCTTCCTTTTTTGACATTAATTGCGATGCCTTTTGTTCGATTTATCCTTACCATAGATAGCAGCAACTACCACTTTTTCCATCTGGGAAAAGCTGCTGTAGCTGATACTAATATTCAGCGGTGAAGAACTGAGCAACATGAGCCTTCAGGAAACAATCTCTGCCCTCAGATGTTCATGGACAAGTCCCATTGAACCTGGAGCATAATTTCACCTTATAAAGTGGTTTTATCAGCAGCATAATATTTCTCTATAAACTGTTCTGGATGGCTAGAGCAAGTGTAAAGTGCTGTTTCTGAACAGCAAAGCTATTTCCCCCCCAGGAGTCGAATATGCTTCTATTTTTGGCAAGAAACTTGCTCTCTACCCTGGGATAGCTTGAGTGAGTAAAAGGAACAAACCACTATGAACTGAATGCATAAAGAAAGAAAGAAAGAAGGAAAACTCTCCTCCTGCTTGCGAACAGAAGATCAGTTCACTTGCACATGCTGTGTAAAGCTCACCACAAAGTCCTTTGTGCCACCAGCATAAAAGGAATCCTTTGCCCAGGCAGGAGATTAGGGTGGCCAGCGGGAATCCCTGCACCCGAAATTCAGATCAGAATGGGTAAGTTCATGGGAAGTTGGGATTTTAAAGGGATTGTTCTGATGATGCCAAAAAAGCAGCAGTAACAACAGCCAGCTCCACAGGCCCATCCAAATTTCTGTTTTCTCTCTCAGTGAAGGTACACAGAGCAGACAGTCTGCAAGGTGCTGGTTTTGCTCACTTTTAAGGGAGCTATCCAAGAACGAACCATAAAGGTGAAAGCAGGTACCTCAGGCATCTCATTTGAAGCTCCCCAACCGCAGCCTCTCCCTCCCCTTTGTGCTAGCAAACCCTGAGAGATCGGCGCTGGTGTTAAAAGCCCTGCAAGGAGGTAGCAGCGGCAGCTGAACACCACGGTCTCACGCAGTACAATCAATGCATCAATCTTCCTTACATCAGTGTCTTATCTTGGCTCCCGGAGTCGTAGTCAACTCCAGAAGCTCCAAGGGCAGCAGGGAGCGGGTGCTGAGACGCGGGCATCGCAGCTGCCACTCCCCTCCTGTGCCGGCAATTGTGCTGCCGCCTCGGTAGCGCTCCCGGCTGCCCGGCCTGGTCAAAAGACCTTTGAAATAACCTTTTCACTGGCAAAGAGATTGTGGCCCTATAGAAAAGTATGAATTCAGAGCAAAGCCTTTCTGAAGGATTAGCCCATTAGAAGCAAAAAAAAAAAAAAGAAAGGTTTTTTTGTTTCTGTAAAATATAAGTGATTACAGGATTTGAAGAAAAAAAATAGTCTGTCTATAGTGGGGAATATCAAGGTTGGAACAATGCATGCTCTTATCCTCTGCCTAAGTCCTTGTACTGCCCTTATCTCCATCACATCTGACTGCCTGCCAGGAGCGTGAGCTAAGAGATATAGTGTAACCGCTGTCCTGTGTGGTCCGTTCCTCCATCCTCTCTCAAGAGGAAAAGGTGTGTGTGAGATGTAGATCGGCTTTGCTATAGGATTTTTTTTTTTTAGGGAAGGGGGATAGGGCTGTGCTAAGATTTTATATCAGGAGAAGAAAATTCGACTAACTCCCTGACTGTTTCTTCTTTTCTTTTTTCTTTTCACTTTTTGGTTGCCTTCTCTTTTCCTCCCTTTTTTGAGTTTCTCCCAGTCAGTGCTTTGTGCCATTAATAGCCAAAGCCCCCCACCAGGTAATCTCACCTTTGGGAGAAAAGTAAAATACTATGAACTACAAAATGCAATTCTCTCCTCACCACCTTAGAAACAAAGGACTTCTTTGTATTTTTTAATAATGGTATCCATACACATGTACTTAGGTACACAGGATATTTTTTTTAATGATCAATTATTTGGGAGGCATTTTCAGTTTGGTGGCATATTAGAGTAATTTTAAAAGAGGGAGATTTTTTTTCCCCAGAAGCTGTAGAATAGCATGCACTTACTGAGAAATCTGCTCCCTGTACAGTATTTAAAAGCTGGTAGACAGCAAACAGTGAGCACCTCTGTTTTAATTCAGCATTCAACTTTAGATAAAGCTAAGGTTCTTATAGGCCCCACAGAAACCAAAGGTAACAAAGGAATTTCTGATCATGCAGTCCTTATGTCAAAACTGTTTAGTGTGGACCTTATGATCAGAGTTTCAAATAGATTCTGATCTTTGTTTAGAAACCATCTGGCCAAAGAAAAATAGCCAACTATTTTATTTTTTTTTCTTTTTTCACTCTACCCCAAAAGCATGTTTTGAGGTCAGCATTCCAATTTTCATCCTGTTTTGTCAAATGCAATAAAAGCGTTTTAACCATCCAGTGCATGTTTGTTACACATAACAAAGTTCGTGTAATCACGCTCATAGCAGTAAAGCCCCATACTCCTTCCCTTTACAGATGGTGCAGTAATTATAATCTAGCTCTCTGAATAGGACTCAGGGTGTGGAAAAGATACACAAAGTTTGCACGCATGCTAGCCCACCCTTTTGCAGAATTTCAAATGTAACCAGTTTTTTGGTTATATGATCACATTAAAATTCCCCTTTTGCAACACTTTATGCAAAAAACAAACACCTGGATTCAGAGTTTCCTAAAGGAGTCATCTGAAAATAGGTAATTTCTGCCAAAATGTCATGAAGATTTATGTGCTTACATTCATGGATTAAATTGAGGACAGGTGGGAGAACATTCAAGTATGGGAAGGAATGATAGCAAGTTTATGTGTAAAAAAAAAAAAAATGGGGGTGTAGTTATTATGATTCCTGGTGGTTTAGATAAAACAGACATAGATTTTGTAAAATGGAAGGTACCATGTCTGGAAAGCCATCCTTCAGCAGTGAGATAATCATCTATAGGATTGTATTTCCTTAAAAAGAAAATAGAGACATCCTGGAATTCAAAACATACTCTCTCAACTACAGCCATGGCACGGAGTGGCACTTGGATGCTGCACGGTGTGCTGGAAAGAGATGTTCATGGGGAGGACTCACGGTGTATCGGCACAGTGCAAACAGGCACTCAAACACTGCTGCTTGCTTTCATTCCCAGGCCAGGATAACTGTTTCTCTCCTGAGGACACCATTTCCCACCACACAGGAAATGGCAATGGCTGCCATGGAGGAGCACTGGGTGGTCACCGCCATTGCCCAGATCCCCTCAGGAAGGTGCCCACATGGCTCCTGGAAGAGAGCTCGTGCACATCTCCACACATCAGGTTGAGAAGAAACTCAAACCAGGTAAGCTGAAGTCAAAGCAAGAACACCGAACTCTATGTGATTTTTTTTTTTTTTAAAATCTGATTATTTCAAATATTTTGTACACCTGAGTAATCTTAAAGTGCAGTCACCCAATGACTGATCTGCTAGAAAGGGCTGCTGGAGTCTAACAAATGTTTCATCTGGATTGGGGACAGCAGGCTGTCCATTCAACATCCTGCTGTGTCCAGACCCTATATAAGACACTTTCAAGCTACATTTTACACTGAAGAAAACTGCACCACAGCTCAACAGTCAGCCAATCCGGCTGTAGTTTTAGTCTTTCTAAAAACATCCCAACTATTATCAGCACCCATAGCTAAGATACATTGTAAATCATGCTGTTCAGTGGACACCAAATTCCTTTTAGATTAAAATTAACATTATTCCAATCCATGCACCAAAAGCTGGCTGTGTGTACATTATGTTCCTTTGAAACAGTGGTGCAATGAATATCAACATATTCCCAGCTTCTAAATCACAAAGGATGATTACACTGAGGCAAATGAAAACTAAAGCATATCGACAGCCTTTCTTTTTTTTCCCCCCTGTAGGAACTGACTGTAGATGTAGGCAGTCTAGTGTTTCACAGAAGTACTGTGTTTTATCTAAATAAATACATAGCTAGGAACAGTCATGAAGGTTAAAGGGCATCTGTAAAGAGAAAACTATGATTCCCAGACTCTTTGTTAAGTTTATTTAGTAGAGGGACTAGAGAAAGTCTCAGATTGGGCTGTAAGGTGCTAATAGTCCAACTAGATAAATGTTAGCTTCCCAAGTCTGGATGCCAGAAGAAACTGTAACATGGTTAAGAGCTGACTCAAAATTATTCTATCCAAGAAAAACATGTTACTCCACACAAATTTAGGGTATAAAGTATTATATCTCAGTATAACATTGATGTATTATTCTTTTTCAATTTCTAGCCTTCAGGATGGTGTAGTGCTATTGGGCTATATTAATCCTCCCACACATGAATTTATTTTTAAAATTGTTAAGGGGAAACCATCAACCTAGGCTTCATAATTTAAAATTTATTTTTATTCACTGCTGCTTATAATTACTTCTAAGAAATTTAAAGCTGAAATAGATTTCCTCTTTAAATTTATTTTTCCTGTATCACACACGCATGAAGATTTATCAACACAGATGACTTGCATGAATTCTGAGCCACCGGAATTGCTCTTCTGTCCAGAACCGAATTAAATTGTTTACACAGTGACAATGATTGCAGGATTAGGCCTTAATTACAGCAACAATTTTGCAGGCAAAACAGGTTGAACCTAACAAGCTTATCGCTAATAATCATTAACAGCCTGTTCAGTGACTATTTCACAACTACTTTAATAATATGCATCAGGTAATGCTCCAAGCACAGGGGCATTTTTGCCCATAGAGAGAGTTTGGTTCCTGATCATAACCAAGGGCACAACACTAGGCCATCTGGACCCATCTGCTGTCACTGAAATCTAAAAGAAGGGTTATTTTAAAAACAATTTCTAGTCATTTCATCTTCCAGGTACAACTGAAGCTTCTAGGAATTCATTATGCTTCAGATATCAGCTTCAGCTTCCTGTCTAAGGCACTCATGAGTTTAACACAACCTCTGAAAATATTTAAGTTAGATTAATGTTATAACTACGTTGTTTGCAAACTCTTTGAAAACTGGCAGATTCAAAGTATTTTGAATCCCTAGCAGTTTGATAAATTTTGTATCTATTTGCACGGTGGGATCAAATTGTGCCCCCATTTTCACTTGTACAATCATAGTGAAACCAGTGGAAATAGGCAAATGAAAAAGAAAGCAAATGTTACGTGAGGTCACTGTTCCTTTTTTTTTCTCAGCGATAAGAAGATTTCTCATAGCAAAGCCATCTGGGAAACAATCCATTTTAGACCAAATTAGTCCCAGCGGTAATGTTGACTTTTAGCAACTGTGTTGCACCAGGGATACATGTAATCCCATCGTTCTTTGTTGTTCTCATTAATAAGCCACATTATGTCACTCAGTCTGCATGCAAAAGTATCA
Organism: Porphyrio hochstetteri; assembly: GCA_020800305.1. Classification (NCBI taxonomy): domain Eukaryota; kingdom Metazoa; phylum Chordata; class Aves; order Gruiformes; family Rallidae; genus Porphyrio; species Porphyrio hochstetteri. Next base: position 7,434,000 of record CM036916.1, on the reverse strand, counting down.
TTACTGTTATTTAATTACTTTGTTTTTGTAAGAAAAACTACCAGATTTGGTTGCGTATAACCAGTAAATGTGGCCAAATCAAAGTTGTGCACTCCAACCCAAATATTTTTTACTTTGTTTCTGCACATATAATTGCATGTAATTTATAGTTGTGTACAGAATTTTTATGATAAAACCTCATTAATCACAAATTCATCAATGCAGAGAAAATACATCCAAGCAAAAGTGGTATAATGTTACAAACATAAGACATGTTTTAGGATGGAAAGAGGCCAGAATCCCCATCTTCATCTATCCCCTAATGTTACATAAATGACTAAGTCATCATATCAGTGGTTTTCACATGGAAATATAAACACCACTGAAATTCCATACGTTATAAATGGCCATGACTCTAGAGTGCTTAAAATTACCAAGAGTACCATAAGAATAATGTACACAATATCCATTGAAGGATGAGAACAGCCAAAGCAGTGCTGGCAGCGTGGTACAGTTGATACGAGGCATTAATTGCTTCTGCTCCTGAGCATGTTATCGCCTTCCCCTGTGCCCTCCTGCACGGGTTCCTTTAGATCTCGGACCCTTCAGTTCCCTCCAGCTCCCGCAGTGTTTGTTGTTACACTTCTGTCACTCTGGTTATTTAGCTTTGAAGAGCTAGCATGCATGTGTACAGCTCCCAAGAGAATTAAACTTCTTTTAGCTCGTGGTGCCCTGTTCTAGAACTAATTAAAAATAACCTTTTCAGTAGGGCATGATGGACCCTTCCAGAGTATGTAAGAGCTGAAGCTGGTGGGGTTGCTCTTAATCCATAGCAGTATCCAGGTGAGAAAAATTTTGTTCTGTCTGTGCTTTTGCAACTAAACCAAAGCCAGGCTATGTTATGATCTAATTATAGCCCTTAAATCAGCAGCATGTTACCAGCTCAGGGTCTTTTTAACTTCAGAGTCTCAAGAAGACAATTCACAGATGAGCGGTGGTTGTGAAATCCAGTCAGGCAAGACATGCCTCTAATTTTGAAGCAGAAATCCATTCTATGTTGATGGTACTATTGGCTCAAATATCATATTTACATTCTAGTTTTTAATGGCTTGCAGTAAGGAATCAGACAAGCTGTTCTGTAGGTGGTCTAAATTATATCCTGTGTGCACGCTGCATGCTGAGAAGCGTTTGCTGATCTAACAGATGATAAAAGACTAAGCAGTCACCCACTGAAAGTCCAAATCTTTACCCTGGCAAACCTTACGCTGATTTTTCACAGTTTTGCCTGAGTAATGACTGTAGAATTTGGCCTATTCTGACCACACCAGCATCAGGACCCCTGTCCTTCCAGTCCACTTTAGGTATTTAAAGCTGATCCACGTTATTTTAATAACAAAAAAATCTTACTATCTTTTAGTCTTTTTAAACTTCGGATTTAATGTATTGAAGGTATTTTCTCCTTTTAACAGAGATCTAATAGTTTTTAGCTGTATCTGATTACCCAAATATGTAGATGCATGACCTGTGGGATTTTCAGGAGTATCTGAGCACCTGTCTCTCACTAATATTAATGAGAATTAAATCCTAAATGTCTTTAATGAGTCATACCAAAGTGACTGATTAAAAAATCACATTAGACAACTTTGACAAAGCAGGAGATTTACCCTGCCACCCATATGCCAAACCACTAAGGTCGCTGCACTCAACTTCTGCTAAGACCATCATCCTCCTTTCTCTTCAACTCACTTCTTCTCATGCACTTTGAGAAAGGGATCTCTGAGATATGACCTGGCCTTTCAATCTGTACATAGCTCAGCAGCAAAGATCTTAATCCTGACTGAGACTGGGAATTACTGAATTGAATTGATTTAATTCAAATAAATTGTAAAATCTAAAAATTGTAGTGGCACCAGTAGAAAGTTCCCACTTTCCATTGTTGGTTTTGCATTTGTGTTGGAAATAGAAATGCTTGCAAAAGGGCTTTCTTACAATGCTATGAGAGATGCCTAAATTGTATCGAAACTGAACACCTTTGTGCTATAAAAGGTACAAAAGAGGCTATAACCCTCCTGGTGCTCTGCTCCCTGCCCAGGAGCAAAGGGGCTCCAGCTGCAGGCTCATCCCCGGGTGTGTGCACATTCAAACCCTTTCCCCTGAAACTGCTGAGGGCAGTGCTGACTACGGTGCTGCAGCTCCCACCCTTTTTATACTGGCATATCCATGACTCCATCTATGGCAGCAAGTAAGCTATGCAGACCTAAGGTTGCAGACCCAAAATCCACACTGTGTGCGTTTCTGGTGGGAGAGGATTAGCTCCAGACCAGCCCTGTGGCCTGGGCTCACAGTGTCAGCAGCACCCCAGGCGGTGTTTCAGAACATACCTCCCAGGAATTTGTACTCTGGAAACACTGGCTAGTGGGAACAACTAGGAGATTTACATCCTGATCTGAAGTAACATGAGACATCATGTAAGAATAAGATTTAAATGATTAATTTGAGGCAATCACCGGAGAAACAGCCCTTTTTTTTGTTACTTTTCCATAATCCTCAAATAATCCCTGGAAGAAGGCAAATTTCAGTTTCCTTCAACACCTGCTAATATGTTTGAGATACATATTATAACTGTTATTCCTCCTCCCTGTACTTTATCGGACTTTACCATTTGGGCAAGAAATTTCTGTGGCTGTTTCTCTAATTGAGTGTAGTTCTGCTTACTGCCAGGAGTTACCAACCCCGGGAAAGTCCCCACAAATTCTCAGCTCTCTGTCAGGCTCAGGCACAACTTAACAGTTTAGCATATAAGGTACTTGCTGGCTTTCTTGTCCTCCTAAGAGCTCTGTAGGAATACCCGGGCTACCTCGTCATGACGCTGTGCTTGTGAATAACCATGGAGCAACAGAAGAAAACATTCCAGCAAGTCCAACTCTGCTGCCAGGCCTAATGTCCAGGCAGAGGATGGAGCTGGTGAGTCCCAAAGCATGAACCCTTTCTCCATGGAATGTGGGCAAGGGGAATAGGCAGCAAACCCTGTGCAGGTCTCAGGTGCAGGAGCTGCTGCCACAGTTCATGGACAACCCATGGAAATGAAGCTCCCACACCTTCTTGGAGTGGTTATTAACAGTGTAATAGTGAATATTTTCATTCTCACAGGAAAAAAATTACTCATTTTTTGCTGTTTTGTATGAAGAGCACTACTGAAAGCACATAGGTAGTGTATTGATCTGTCTGGTATTTTCCACCTAGGTGCAACAGTCTGTTTTCCTGCCCAGGACCTTGGCGAAGGCAGGACACCTGTACCATGCTGGTTCTGGCCACCAGTCACTGTCTCCTCCCAGCACCCTGGATTGAACCGTGAGCTCTTGACTGTTAAATGTGCATGTTGGTGGGTGCACACACTGATGTTTTGTCTGCTGCTCCTTCTAACTTGAATTCACTTGTCTTGGTGTTTCTCTCAGATGGTTACAGTAAGACTGTAAACGGTTTCCCCACCTTAAATAAATAAATAAATAAATAATTTAAAAGGCAACAAAAGACCAGTCTCCTTTTTGGTTCCTGGAGCAAAATTTAGATATCTTATTTAGAAAGTATACTGTGGGTATTATGTTAAACTATTCAGTGAAATAATTTTGGGTTTGTTCGCCTGGGATTTTAAACTGTCAAATCTCTGGGGATGGAAAGGTTCCCTCTGAAAAATCTTTTCTTAGTGTCTTAGGTGGAAAAAAACCCCAACATTATAATATTTTCAACATTGGTTCAATATTGGTCATTGCATTTATCATCCCTATGCATAAATATCCGTAGGCTTTCTGATCTGCTTATTTATTACGCTGCACATTTGTTTCACATTCGTAGCTTTTTTTTTTTTTCTCATCTAGCTTGCTAGATAATGATGGGATAATTTCAGGAATCCTACAGCTAGATTTCCTCCTGTGTGCACGGACTCTCTGCTCTGAACAGCAGGACATCTATTCCACACTAATATAAGACAAATAAGAACATGTTTTCACTGCAAGAGATTCCTCTACTAATTCATTCAGACTTTCTGGAAGAAGGGATGAAAATGGTTTTTGGAATATAAAAGGCTGCTGTAGCTGACTCTTCACTAGGGTTTGTCATATCCCATTAGCAGCGATCTAGAAATATCAGTGTCATAATGTGTTGGCAAGCACTCATCTTTACTAGTATCATATGAATGCCTATTCATGTTAACATGCAACCTGTCACTCAAACAGCTACAAAGACATATTGTGTAACAGGAAAAAAATTGCTAATGCACGTAGACTTTCATATTACCAACACAAGTAATGGAACAATGTGCTTTATGCTGCAGAGACTGGTACCAATGTCAGTGCACACTAGACCAAAAAACTGTCACCAGCACAGGTGCTTTCACCATGTCCTCAGTTTTTACATTTTAGATATTTTTTCAGCTCCATTAAAATCCCTTGCTATACATGTATTTCATGGCCATAGTGGTTGTTGCAGTTCAGATGTAAAATATATCTCCTTTGCTATTTCTCTAACACCGCATTTTTATCCACTTGTATTCAATTAGGCCCATTTTATTATAGAAACCTCTATGTTCAGTCATAGTAAGGGATTACTATTACATATTCCTATAAATAATTGTTCACTTTAGGGATAAAGTCAGTAGGAATTTGCTTCTAAAGCATTTTCATCAATATACTGTCAGCTTAATGCTGATACCTTTTAATTATATGGGCTTTTTTTCTGGAGATTTATCCTTAAATCTCTTGATAATCCCAGTAAAATCTTGATGTCAACTAATGGACCACTCCTCTTACAGCACAATTATATCGAGACAAGAAAAGGATCTAGCTGGTTCCTTTCCTTTTCTCCTCGACGTATTAATATAAAATTGTCATATGGGAGTAGAATTTAGGAAATGCCAGTCCCCAAACAAGAACACTCCCCACAAAAGAGGCAGGGTTATATGCCTTCCTCAGAGCAGAAAAAAATTCAGCTGCAAGTCTGTGGCATGCAGTTTCATCTTTTAGGAATTTGATTCAGGCTCACAAATGAATACACATTATGCAGCTTTTGTCTGCAAATGAAAAAACAAAGCCAGCCATGCCTACAGGAGTCCCGAACGGGAAACACAGAGAAGTCAAAGAATAGGCTTGTATTCTGAATAAAAGTTAGAAGTTAGGTGGCTGAGCAACTTGAAATATAGTTGCAGTTGCAAGTATTCTAGGGTTGCTCAGTGAAATTTAATAAATAAATAAAAAATTGGGTGTGAACACGCCGTTGATCTGGGCATTCGGCAAAGTGCCATCTCTTACAGACCTGCGGAGGTTTCGTGCACATTTTCCTGATTGAATGCTATTCTCCCAGTCAGTCAGAGCGCAGCACAAGTTGCCAGAAATCATTCATCAGCCCCTTGCAGAAAAGGCTGTCAGCTAAGGCTACAGGCCTAGCGCCAGGCTGTCAAGTTTTGGGCTTGCAGCCAGTCTGTCATGGTTTGAGGCTGGTAGCCAAGCAGTAACTTTGATGTTTAAGGGGTTAGCCAACTGGTATGTGAGGGTGGCCTATCAGCTCAGAAATAATATACCGCACTCAAAGGTCATGAGTTCTGAAACTAATCTGGCTGTTATAATATTTCTAATAAAAACTGAGGTAGACATTTTATATTGTAAAAAGTGTTCAAATTATTTCAGTATTTGTTTTGATTAAAATTTCCATTACACATGCTTTTCGTTATGCAACTCAATTAGTATATAAAAGATTTTCTGTTTAAAATGTTCAAATGAGCATAATTGTTCAATTTGGAAAGATTACAATGCTTTTATTTAATTAACACTGCAATAAATACTTCATTTTGTAATGAACCCCATACTTTTGGGCCATTAACTATTCAATAAATTTACAGTATGGAAGGTTCTTTATGGGGAAGAAGATAAATAAAGCTATTTAAATGAATGTGCAACAGCTCTGATGCTAAGCAGCAAATTACAGCTTTTTGCTTCCCATCCACTGGAGTTGTACCTCGATTACAAACATATGGGAATGTAATAAACACTATACATTTCAATTACTATTTTGAACATGAGTTACACGACACTCTTTTGAATTTGCTATGTAGAAATGCAGTCCGCATTTGTGGCATCTTCCCAGAGAAAGAAAAGGAAATTATTTTTCATCTGCCTTTCTTCCTTTTCATTTTCCCCTTCTCCCACCCCATCCACAGCTTCCTCAGTTCTGCAAGCCTGTGTTGGAATTTCCTGATTTAGATCAGGAAATCTTCATGAGAATAATAGGAATTATGAGAAAAATGATGAATCAAAAAAACTCCCAGCTCTTCAACAGTTATTTGCAAGAGCAGTATGATGCAGGAAAATCCCCTGGTAGGAGTGCAGCATGGTGCATTCTGATATACACCAATGAGCAAGGTAACAGAGATCAGGGTTCTAACCCAGAAGTCCCCACATTCGGGGTGACCTAAGCCCACAGTGCCTGATGTGACTGATCATAAGGTGTTAAATGCCTTCAGATCCCAACAAAATCAGTGGAGCTGGGAGCTCTTGGCACTGCAGAAGCTGTTCAGCATCCTCTGTCATCCCAGGCTGCCTGGGAGCTGCTGACAGGGCTGCAGCTGGGCAGATGTCATGGAAAAGGGGTTTGTTCCAGTCAATATTTTGGGTGGGTTTTGGTTGTAGGCAAGGAGGTAAAATGGGAGGGAAAAAATCTTCTGGATTTACAGGGTGGCTGAACCAAAAAAGCTCATTAAGTTCTAGTTGCCAAAAATGGCAACTTAATTATAATCCAGAATCTTTAAATGAAAATAAATTTTAAAAAACCCACCAAAACAAACCAACAACAAACACCCAAAACTCCCAAATTAAACAAACCAAACACAAACCCAAGAAACACTTTAGGAATGTATTACACTTTGCTTTTTCACACGTTCAAAAAATGTCTGGATGGCATTTTTCTACAATATCCACTGGAGCCCTTTCAGATGTTGCACTGTGTTTACAGTATCAGTTGTTTACAATAATTATGAAATTAAAATTAGCCACATAACCATGTATTTAGGCATTCCTTATTAACTGTAACCACTGAACAAAACTATTTGAATGCTATATTTCTCTACCGTTATTTGAAGATATTTTTTTCCTAATCTGAATATAATATATAAACAGCACAGATATAAAATAAATCCCACAGAATCTCAGAATGTTAGGGGATGGAAGGGACCTTGAAAGATCATCCAGTCCAATCCCTCTGCCAGAGCAGGATTACCTAGATTAAATCACAGAGGAACGCATCCAGGCGGGTCTTGAATGTCTCCAGAGAAGGCGACTCCACAACTTCTCTGGGCATCTCTGAAATATAGATTTAGAGGATATTTAAAAATACAGGTAAAAAGAAAAAGTACTACTGAAACTTGCCTGAATAAAAAGTTTTTCTTAAGAGCATGTGAAATTCCTAAGTATACCTTAAAACAAGTAAACATTTTAAATAGATTTTTCTCCGGAAATCTAGCCACCTGTTTTTGTATATTTTCTGGAAGGGGAAAAAAGATAGACTGCTGTTGTGCAAAAATAAATTGTGCAGTTTGTGGTAACTTTATTAAAGATGAGTAATTTTTAAAGCTAGCAGTGAGACATAAATGTCTAACACAAGAGTCTCTGTCTTATGGAAGCTTTGAATAAGGACATGCCTGTTTTAAACTGTACATTTACCGTGAGAGAAGAAGAAAAATATTTCAAATATTAACTGTATAGTCTGGTCAATGAAAGTGTTAAAATCAGATTAAAAACTCAACAAGCCACATCCTGTCCTATACAAGCTTCTAAGTCCCTGGCACTTGCAAATGCAAAGAACTAGGATATGGGCCTCCATGTATTTCAGTGAGGCTAGTCTCCCTCTAATTGGTGTAATAATACACTGAACATTGCTAGGAGAAGAAAGGATATACCCCTTAATGTCTATTTTGATGGCCTGTTTCAGGGACCTGATTAATAATCTATACACTTAAGCACTGATTAATAATCTATACACTTTAAGTACATTTCATGGTACTTAAAGACAAATATAGTTTAAATATAAATACTTCTCTCTGATAGTAATCTCTATCTGGTTACTAGTTTTCTTTCTAAGTTCAGACTGTGAGAACTGCTCTTTTCTTGCCTAACTGCATGATTTAGGGTCAATGAGATTGAGAAACGATAAAAGATTCCTTCATAATTAACTGATGTTATCAAACTCCAGTCATAAATGTCAAATACTCTCAAAAATAAGGTCCTCTGGTTTAGTTCTGCAGTGCTGTCACTGAACTCTCCACCTTGGGAGGGAGATGTCTCTGGTTTACAGCTCCGATACCAAAAAACGTAGACATTCTCACCTTTCATCTATATGGCAAATAAGCATTAAAAACCCATAAAAATAGTCAGCCATACTAGTCAAAAGGCTAAGTTATTACTTTCCTGCTTTTGTCTTCTGGCAAAATGATTTCTGTTTACACAAAAGAAGATGATTTTTTGTTTTGAAACATTTTTTTCTTTACCATTCTTATCTCGGTCCTGCAAAACTCTTCATCCTTCTCTTTTTATAGCAATATAAACATTCAAAGTAATAATGATGCTCTCTCCAGTGCTGTCTTCCCCGTCTTATACCTGAACCTTAATCAATCTATTTACGGCATCTTAAGAAAATAATTGAAATTCTCAGAATGGAAGGGATTTTTTTCCACCTCATTCAGTACCTGATTATGAACCAAATATACTATTCTTACAAAATGTGTTGTAGGACCCCAACGCTGTCCTGGAGAGGAAGCTGGGAATAGGGTCAAGAATACTAATTTTTTCACCAAGCTGCCTCATAAGGGCAGTAGAAAGGGCTGTGGCTTTGAGGGCTTTTTTTTTTATATATATATATTTTATAGCGGTCTGAAACTATTCTGTTAAGACACTACAGAGTGTCTTAACAGCAGTCATGTCTGGTGTTTTCAGTGAATGGCTTGTCCTCTATTATATGGATCAAAAGATGCAGTATTGCATGTCTCATACACACAGCGCTCAGCACTCAGTGTGAGCTTTTCCGAGATCCTTGTCTCAAAACCAGTTTTTCTTCAGATTCATAAACATCTGGAAATTGTACACTGTTCTTGCTATAGAAATCAAACACTCAAGTCCTTATTTGATCTCCCAGAGAACATTCCCACTGCTTTCTTCTGTTGTGTAGGTGCCACAGGATTTGGCTTTCTATTTGACAGCTTCTTTTCTTAGGTGACTGGAATCAGTCAGACAAGGATAAATTAGGGCTTCTCTTTTGGCAGCTGCATTATTTAGCTGACTAAATAAAATGTTGAAGAGACAGTAGGAGTTTTTATATTAAGATAAAGCCAGTAAAAGAGAAAAGTTAAAGTCTCATTTGTCCTTACCATGCACAAAGCGCCTGGTGCCACCAAGGTTTTACCTGTCTCACAAAGCTGTGGACCATCATGAAATCCAAAATCAAACGTGCTCCTGGTTGTGGGTGAGGCACATGCCTAATGTAATGTTTTACCCAGCTAAGGAAAAGAAATAAACAGGGTAGTTGCACGGTGATTTCCTCCTCAAGGAGCCCTTGCAGCTTCTGCCAGTATCAGGCTTCAGGCCTTCCCAAGCTGTTTTCTAAGAGATAAGGTTTGTGTTGGGTTTAGTTGGCAAGGTTTTGGTAGTAGGGGGGATATAGGCATGGCTTCTGTGAGAAGAGCCCATGGAAAAAACTCAACATTGGAGAAGTTTGTGGAGGACTGTCTCCTGAGGGAGGGACCCCATGTTGGAGCAGGGGATGAGTTTGAGGAGTCCTCCCGTGAGGTGGAATGAGCGGCAGAGACAATGTATGATGAACTGACCCCCAACCCCCATTCTCTATCCCCCTGTGCTGCTGGGGTGGAGGAGGGAGAGATATCGGGAGTGAAGCTGAGCCTGACAAAGGCAGGGGTGGGGGAGATGTTTTAAGGTTTGGTTTTATTTCTTATTATTTAACTCCGGTTTGATTGGTAATAAATGAATCTTCCCAAGTTGAGTCTGTTTTGTGCATGACAGTAATTGGTGAGTGACCTCTCCCTGCCCTTATCTCAACCCAGGAGCCTTTTGTTATGTTTTCTCTCCCCTGTCCAGCTGAGGAGGAGAGTGATAGAGTGACTTTGGGGGTCACCTGGGGTGACAGAGCAGCTCTGGGGGCAGCTGGCATTCAGCTGGGGTCAACCCACCACAACATTCAATACTGTCGCGAAATTGAGACATTAATAGTTTTTCCAAAAGAGACAGATCTTGCTTTATCTGAATGCAGCAAGAGTTGAGCCTGGCCTGATTTTTAAGAACGGAAATTTCCATAACAGCCTCTTAAAAAAACAGGTTTGCATTGAAGGCTCTCACATGGCCACAGCTCAGCTTTAAAAGGAAGAGCTTTAAAGGATTATTGAAAAATTTTTACTATCTCATCCTGATTTTCCCATTTTCTCTGTTACTACCATTGGGTCGTCTCAGGATAAGGAATTAATTTAGGAATTTAAAAAAAAATAAAAAGAAATAGTCTGTGGTTTAATGTTACATCACTGATTTATCTTTAGAACTGGGGAATAGTTCTATATATGTATACTCTATCTGTGTTTTCTCTTCCCTAAAAAATAGATAAATTCTCTCCACTGCTATTTTTATTTATTTATTTTTATTTTCCTTTGAAGTTTCCTTCAGGAAAAGAACAATTCTGACCATGTCTATTTTTCTGCATGCTGAAATATAAAATTTCCTTGGCAGCTTTGCACCTGCAGGATGTGGCCCCTCCCCTGGAATGGGAGTTGCTGGAAGAACTGGCCCATTAGAGCATCTCATAAATAGGAGAGACCAGCAGCAGGTGAGTAACATGCTAAGTTTCAGAGCTCAGTTTATCTTTGTGCCTGAAGCTGTTTCATATAGATGTCTTAATCATAAGGCTGTAAATAAGTTGCACCAGATTCTGAAATGGAAGTTATGAAAAAAAATACAAGTTACCCCACATCATTAGACTTTCTGAAGGACTGTCTGTTGGTCAATTTTTCTTTTTTTTTTTTTAACCACCTCTTACAAAACATTGAGAGGATATTTTTAGTTATGATGAAAGATAACAAGTTTCACATGGGCATCTGAATATTTGGGGAAAAAAGCAGTGAATGACCCGGACAATACACTGGTGAAGCATCAAATACATATTTACCTTTATAAGCTCAGGACGCCAAGCTAGTTTATGAGCAGCTGAATGAAATAGAGCTGTAAGTGCATTCAAGTAAGTGGTCATCCCAGATAAGTTAAAAAAACCCAAAACACCACACTACTACCCTTGCATTTAACCACTGGAGATGTTACCTGTCATGTTGGACCATGTATATTATCTGTGCAATATGGAACAAGGGGAACTTAATGCTCTTCAAGGGGTCTAAAATGTACATTTAGTGGTATTAGTAAGCAATTGTGCTGCAGGAATCGTCGTGGCTGTCTGTCTTGTTCTGGTCTGGGAATTGTCAATCTATCTACAGCACGTGAGAATAACATGTTGGGATGCCACAAGTATGTGGGTAACATTTATGTAACCTTCAGCCCTAGTGGGAAAATAAAAGCCTTTGTTACTTGGATTTGACTCTGTACCAGATGGTATGAATAAATGTTTGCAATGCCAGTGTTGTTCAGCTTGGCTGATCGATTCTGTCATACTCCCAAGGAGGCAGAGAGGGCTTAAATAACTGATTCAGGATGTAGAAAATATTTTCCTTTTCCTGTTGCAGTAGTATTATGTAGAAGTGATGCTATTGTGACTGCCAGCTTCTCACTCTGTGGGATACATGAATTATGGAAATATTGATCAGGTTTTTAGCATAGTTCACACAGCTCATTGCTAATCCTTTCATGTATTTTAATTAATTCCCAAAGATGCTTCAAGCACAATGGTCATTATCTTTTTTTTCTTTTTCTCTTTTTTTTTTCCTTTTCTTTTCTTTTATTTTTTCTTTTTAGAGTTATTGTTGCCTGGACTAACCAGAGCTGATGCAAAACCTGTGTTTGGTTCTTAATCAAATTCTGTTTAACTTCCAGCCTGGCCAACAAACGCATTCTTATGGCAGAGCAATTTGGCAGACCTTTCTTTGGCCAGTATGAGTCTGATGACAGCAATCCCCTTATTTCTTATGTGTGGAATATAGTGCCTAGTACCCTGGCCTGAAGCTGACTCAGGTCTTCTTGGTGTACGCTATGAATAAAAACAACAAAACGATTCACTTAGGGAGTTGGCATAATATCTCTTCTCCTTCTTTAAATTTTCCCCCTTTCTTTTCAGGATCCAAGGTGGTGGATCTCACAAACACAGGAATCAGAGGCTTTCTTTGGAAGAGTTTAATCCCCTATACCCAGCATCCCAAAAAGGCTTCAACCCTTAAAATTTGAACATGTTCCAAGCATCATGTGGGCCCTGCTAAAGCTCGGCCACAGATCCCAAATTGCTTTTTTTGTGCACAATTGCAACTGAAAAGCTCACTGATTTTTCAATTACCAAAAGCGTGTGCTACTCTCTACTTCTGTGCCACACAAAAAAAATTACTGAAACACCTACTGAGGTACCAGGTGGGAAAAATAAGTTTCTGCATGTTTCTGATGCAAAACCTTTTTTTATTTTGGCAATGTCACATAAAGAGATTTATATTGGTTTTGTTCTTCAAACTCCTGATCTATTTTAACGCATCTCCTCCATTTCTGCTGCATTGTGTCAGTTAGAAAGCTGTGAAACCTCAAAGGGTTTTTCAGCCCGTTTATATCCTTACCACAGTACCTATCAGACCTGCTCCTGCAGGAATTCCTCACTGCTCTTATCAGGCCACAGCAAAATCTCAACATAATCTTTCTCCATGTTTTAAAGTGGGGCAGATACATAAGTATTTAAATATTGGTGTCAACAAAACTATCATTACAAGGAAAAGCAAAATCCTCTCGGACAAATACACATACAAATAATTTCATTGATACGAATAGAGCAGAGCTGCATTTACAGTATTGTAACTTACAAAGAAATTTCTCTGTCTCTATCCTACCTGAATGTATAACAGATGCATAAGTACTCTTTGGGACGTATACGTTACGAGCACAGAACTGTCATCACGACTATGTTGTAACCTGTACATGTGGTGTACACCTGTGCTTTTTCTGACAACACACTTGATTTGCGGTGTGGGAGACTCCCAGGTTCAGAGCTAATCTAGTGTCTTTGTTTTCTCTTATGAGATCTTTTTAAGCTTTCCTCTGTAATTCTTACACAGCTTCTGGGGTAGCTGCATCTTTAGTTCCACCTCCTTTAAGAGTATGGAACTTATTTTCAGTAATACGGAGTTAACTACTAAGAAAAGAGGGACCCATTGCAGAGCACAAAGGATTATGATGTGTCACAGCAACGTTGTTGTTCAAATGCCCTACTCAATATATTTTCTCTCAAAGCAAATCATTTTCAAGAAGAAATCCATTTCATCAAATTCAAAAAAAAGACAGAAAGTCAAACCCCACACCGAGGGGTAGAGCTTCAAAACCCAAACCCACCATCTCTGCTATATTCACCCCAGAAACAAACCTTGCACTTTCACGTGAAGAGTACTGTGGAGACACTATAAAACTGGTTTTCTTTCCATGTTAGTCATTCCAAAAAAAGATCACCAGCCTCTTTTTTCTAATTTTCCTAGGCCAGACAGATTATGGATCCAGATGGGACCATCTACCTTCCTTCCCTTGTACTTCTCTCACCCTCCCTTGCTATACTCAAGACAGCTGCTGCTTCCCCGACTCAGTGATAACAGGAATTGGCTCTCCGGACTTTTACAAGCAAAAATGGCTATATCCTATATATGGCACATACTAGCCTCTTTGTAATTTAACGCTGGCATCTTTGACAAGGTAGCTGCATACTGTCTCACAGCATGTTGTATATTTTAAATGCTGTTGTACAACTGCTAGCCAGACCGCACAGTATAAAGTAACGGCTGAACAAAAAAGAGATTCAGTACTAACAGGCAAACCACAAAAGTTTTGGCTGAGCATCCAAAACTGCTAATGCTTATCGGGACCTCCTGAGAGCCCCACTCCTTCCTGCAGCCCAGAAGCCTCCACCACCAAGTGTCCTGATCCTCATTAATTTCACATCACTGTCATTTGCTAGTTTTTTTGCAGCAGTAGCCTCTCCAAGCTGGCATGGTTTCTTTTTTTGGGGTGTGTGTGTATTTTTTTATTATTATTATTATTATTATTATTATTATTATTATGGGGGATAGGAGGACGCATGAGCTGTGCTGGAGGAATTACAGAATTAGTGCAAATGCTTTGGTGCAGCAATGTGGTGCCCTCTGATGAGAGCTGGAATCTGGCTTCCCCAACTGTTTAGAGGTCCTTTATTATTTGCCACACCAACAGGCCTCCAGTCTTTCCAGCATAGTCTGGAGCATGAAAACAGGTCTGTTAAGTTCAAAAAGAGACACATTTTTAAAGTTATGCCTGAGAGATACATCTTAGCAGGGACAAGGACTCTTGTACATGTGATGTGAGAGTGCCTCAAAGGATATTGAAGGACCATTCAAATGTAACTCCTTGCGTAAATGCTTTCACCAAGCATGTGCCTGCCCAACAGCAATTCCTTAAGCTTTTCCTTCCCCTCCCCATTCCTGCTTAGTCTGCATCTACAGGAGCAGGGCCACAGCTGCCATCCACAGCACCACTGTCTAATGCCGCACTAAGACTCTATGTGTGTATTTCTTGACAGAAACACCATTGCTCATCCTTTCCTTTGCCACAAGTACTACTGCAAGATCATTTGGCTTTTACCCAGTTTCTTAGAACTGGCCTGGGACTACAGATGGGCTTCAGGACACACTATGTAACCATGACTTTATCTGAAACCTGCATTTATCCTTCCAAAGGACAGAAATGAGACAAAGACAACACAGATCTATGGTGGGATCAACATTTTTTTCACTAATTCTCTTTTTCTTTCCTCTCTGTTTCTCCTTATCTAGCTGTTCTACTGTTATGTTGCCCATTTGGCTTCCTGTGACAAACTGACCTGCTTCCTGCCCCCTCTCTCCTCTCTGTACTTCTGTGATTTGCAGTGCTTTACTCCCACATTGAAATTTATGACTTATATCTGCAATCCAAATGGCCAGTCGGGTAAGAGGGTGGATGTGTGACTTACCACCAGCAAAAAGATTAGCAAAACTGATTTTCCTATAGGTCATTAAGGATCACAGTTTTATAGGAAAGCAACTACTCCAAGTCTTCCCAAACCTGTGACCTGCCACTGCTCCAGGGAATACCTGTCAGGTGTCACCAGCACTCAGATAAAAGCATTTGCTAACATGATTTCACTCACTCAGAGTGTAACAATGAAATGTTATCCCTTGGCTCTGATCTGCAGTGCCAAAAAGGGCGAGTATGTATTGGGTTATTTTGTTTGTTGGTTTTTAACAATAGCAAACATGGCTTCTGGCTTCCTTGTGGGTGGTATATTACATCTGAAATTTCTTTCCCCCTAAAGAGGTTCAGCTATGAATTTCTTTTCTCCCCGCCCTGCTTGAACCATGATATTCTGCTAATATTAGTTACACCTTGGGGTTGCTACAAATCAGATATTCTGATTTTAGGATTTTCTTCTTGTTTCGTGCCAAGAAGTAGGAAAAAACACAATTTGCATATGATCTAGCACCAAAATCTGATTCTCAGGATTTTCATAACATGCAATGTTTTCTTGCTGTAGGATAAAATGATATAAGGTCAGTAATTGTAGTGGTATTACTTAGCATAGACCAGCAGTGCTGTTTTGCATAAAACAGTAAATTGTCAGAGGTATCATTAGTAAAATTCTCATGATCCCCCAGATATAACTCCATGGGAAAAGAAGTGGCACAAGTACCTGTGAAATGGCTCTAATTAACAAAGTAGTGCTTACTGGCAGCTGAAAATGTAAATAATCCTAGGAAAGAGCATGAATACAAATATTTCTTTGAGGGAAAAAATGCCCACCATCAACTACATCCTTCATTACTGTTTCATTTCTCACTTTGATAAAAGATGTTTTTTCTTTCCCCAGCTGGCAAAGAAGAAAATAGCACACAGCTCACAAAGCAGATCTCTTTTTTAACTACATATTAGACTTGCTCAAATCATCTAACATGTTGCATATTAACAAGAAATTTAATTTATGGCTATTTCTGAGCAGGTGTGTTAAGAAAGAAGCTGAAAAAAAAAAAAAAACCCAAACCCACCATCTGAAAACATGCTCTTAAAGGCTGTCTTTTACTTGTGATCTTGCACTACCTGCTATCAGCAGACACCATGGTTTGGCCTGGAATTACACACTGACTGCTTACATATTTCAAATTTCTATATTATTGCACAGATACTTAGCATCAGCTCCACTACTTTCTGGACATCCCTCATCTGTAACACTCTGCTGTGTAACCGCACAGTGATGGGGAAACAGGCCTTTGTGTTTCACTCAAATTCTGTTTTACTTAAGTTAAAAATAAGGGTTCAAAATGGCTAGTGAAGTTTCACGATCAAAAAACTAGACACTGTGCTTTCTAACTCATCTCCCAGAACCATCAGAAATAGTGCCTTCCCACTAAGAGGTCCCCTCTAAGCACTTTGGCTCACTGGATGGGCAGTGTGAGAGGAGTTTATATATACACTGGATTATATACAATCTTTGTCTGGCTAAGTCTTTTGCTTTTAAGTTTGTTAATCCTGGTATCCTTGGGTTCTGACTCACAAGTCAGATAGTTATCTTAGGATGTCTGTAGCGATTCCTGCTCTTTGGTGCTTGGACCACCCGCCTCTTGGAGATCTCCCCCCAGCCCCACCTTCCTCCCATTACAGTGTGACTCATCAGCTGGACCAGCTGTCACAGGCCCGCATCTTTAAGTAAGGAGGGAATGGCAAAAACCCACACTGCCTCTAGCATAGTGCTCATCTGCAGTGTGGGCAAGGAAGACTTGTGCTTTCTGACACTTTAAAGGAAGTTAAACTCAGTTATCTGAATTCTGGGCAAATGGTAGAAGGCCCTCTCTCATCTCCTTGCCTCTCTTCCCAGAGGTTGCAGCAGCAGCATTTTGTCGCACTCTGTGTGAGGCCCTTGCCTAGGAGTGCTCACATCTTCTCAGAGGCTGATTTGAAGAGATACATGCATAGTGCATCAACTGTCAGGACCTGTGAGGTTGGGTCATGTTCAGAAGCAGATATTTAGGTGTTTTGGGATCTTTACAGTTACAAATGTACTCATATAGGAAGTCAATCAAGCTGAGGTCCAAGCTGCAGGATTTTTTCAGGACCTATAATTTAAAGTGCCTAAGTCCTTTGAGAGACATGCCAATCAGTGACACTTTTAGAGCAAATGAGGAAGAAAGCAACAAGCATGAAAAAACAAAGTTTGCTGAAACATGGATGTCTGGCTCAGAATTCAGAAGACTCCGGTAAACAACATGAGGAGCAGAATTTCCTCTGATGCCACTTTTGGGCACTGTTTTTGTGACACTGGAAGTTAGCAAATGCCAGTTTTCATCTTATAGCTGATGGTGGACAACCCACTGGTTGTGAAGTGATGGGAAAATAAAAATTTATGTGAAATGTTAGAAACTGTGTCTAAGGCAAATTCACACAGGCAGTATCAAGCTATTCTTTTTTTTTTTTTTTTCCTGTGGGGAAAAAAAAAAAAATCCACATTTTGAGGAGCACTGACCTTTGTGATGACCTTCTCTAAAAGCTGCCAATGTTAATTTTGATTCCATGGAATATCAGACAGCTTTATATTCTTTATAAAAAATCTTCCCATTATTTTCGTTTAGTGATGGAATGAGTATTATTACAAAGTCTTCATGTTCTCACTTGGAACAAATCATCCCAGGTACTGACATTCAAACTGGAAAAATCTATTAGTACGTTGCGTACTACATAGAGCTTTTCTGTTCTTGACTTTTTGACTGCAAACTTTCAACTTTTCAGGTCATGGTTCTCTGTCACCTGTTGAAGCAACATTATTTAATATGGGAGGTTTTTATTCTCAGAAATTTCTTCATAGAATTTTTCCATCTGGCCATCACAGCCTGTTTTTCTGCATGTCATCTGGTTTTGATTTAACAATTCTAGTTTGTGGTTTAGAAGCTCTTGTCTGTGACCTCTGTATCTTGAATATCCTCTGTGAGTCACCTTCATCATAACTGTCTTCTAATTCCTTTAATTTCTTCTGATCTCCTCTTCTTATACCTGACTGAATAGATTTGTTTGGTTTGGCTTTAGCCTAGCCTCTGATCTTTTGTTTTTTAATCCTTAATCCTCTTAACACCTCAGTTGAGATACATATTTCTTTTGGGGCCCTCTGTTCTTTCTAAATTAATTTGTAACTACTGTAGTGTCTCAAGCAGCCTCTTAATATTTAGATCTTCCTCCTTCTTCAGCACTAATAGCACTCAAAATTCGTTATTCATGTTAGTAACACAGTGCTCAAGCAGCAGGAGGAAGGCAGAACTCAGCTAAACCAGCGCTCCTGTCATATTTTGTTTGCTCACATAAACGCAGCTAGACACGTGAGCTCAGGCTCCATGACAGCAATTTCACCAACACAAATTTTGCAATTGGCAAAAGGAAATACAAGGCTATCTTTGGTTTGACCTCAGTAACACTATGTTCAGGTTTCCCTCTATTGCTTGTGAAGAGGCAATGGTGTAGTAGACACAAATCTTTTTGGTACAGAACTCTGCAGACCACTGGCAACCTTTGATTGACTTTCCCATTCTAAAAAGGATGAGTGATCCTTAATATTTCATTACCCCCATGTACAGTAGTACAGTATTAAATTCATAAGAATTGTCTGTAAACCTGCTGGACTGCATGAAAAATTGACTGAATTCACTTATGCATTGATTCACTGATTCATCCTTCCAAGGGTCACCAGTATAGCAACTGGAGCTACAGAAACCTCCTTATGGAGGAGCCTTTGGTGACAATAGTATCTCGTCTCCGAGAGATCCTGGTTAAGGAGAAAAGGTAGACTTTAAAAGTCCTTTTATATATATTCTTGTGTGTATATATATATATATGCTGGAAAAATTATTCTATACCAAGAGAGGAAAATACAATTGAAATGCTATTTAATAGTTCCTGAATATTTAAGAGCACAAACTGACAGTAAACTGCTTTGTTAGGGAAACATATATTTTTTAGCATTCTTTTCCTTTTGGGTTTTTTTTTGTTCTTGTTTTCTAAAGGCTTCATCCAAGCATTTCGTACATGGCAGAACATGTAAAGACTAACAGCGACTGAGCTGGAAAAACAGAAATTGTCTATAATATGTGAAAGCTCTTCTATTGTTCTGGCAATTTTAATCAAAATAATTGAGCAAAAGAATAGCTTTACAGGGCTGCTAAAAGCATGTATGAAGTAGCAATAACCTCACTTGGTAATTTCTGTCTTCATGATGAACATTAAAGAAGTTTACTTAGTTTATTTTACATGCTTAGATACATGTTATTTGTGATTACTAAGAGATTGTGTTTCAAGTAGATAGAGGTCTCTTTTTTTTGTGCCTTGAATTAAAGTTGACTTCTGGAATGTGGCACCACTGCTTTTACTTATGTAGTGGGAAAAACTCATAGTCATACGCTCATCAGTGAATATAAGCAAACATACCTTACCATCCCTGGGCACCATCAGGACTGTATTTGCCGTGACGTTGAACTACACAGGCCTGGACCTTAGCTAGAAGGGGAGCATATACAGAAATACACAGATAATTTTATTATTCCATCATCTGTGGCTTTGGCAGTGGTGATGTAAAATCACATCTCCGTGTCAAATTGTCACTGGACTGACTGTCTCTTGACTTTTGCAGGTTTGGAGACAGGCAACATAAATCCATTGATTCTGCACAGACCCAGTATCTTTAGAAAGAAAAGGACAAAACTTCTGAAAGGCTCCCATTTCATACTTTGGTTGGCACGTGAGTTCTTTTTGAGCATACATTAGTGAAACAGGTGTGGACAGTTTGATACTGCTTGGTTCAATCATATAATATAAAATACATATGAGAAATATAAATTCTGCTGGTCTCTTCTACCTCTAGTAGCTTTACAGCAAGATGCTGGAAAATTTCACGTGTTTTACTTTGGCTAGGCTTTCCCCTGACTAAGTAAGAGCAATGATGAACAGCGATGTACAGATGCTTGTCTTTGGACTATTGGGAATTGGCTGGAAAAAATATAGAAATACATAACCACTCTACCTTTAAGAAAGGAGAATCTCAACTTCCATGTAGCTTTTCTAAAAGAGTTGCTGAAAAACTTGTGATTGTTCCTTTTTTCTGACAATTGCTTCATAAATTAAAAAATATTATCTATGTTCTCATCTCCTTATTAGATGATTTTAATCACTTTACAGACATGGCAAATTCACATTTTTACTGAGAACATAAAAAAAACCCCAAATCCCATGCATAGCTTTCACAGTTCAAATGAGCCGTGTTTTAGAACATAAAAGGAAATATTTTCTACAGAAAGATAATTTGTTATCCAAACAAATATAATTAGAAGCAATCTGGTGAAGTAGTACTCACAGTCTCAATTAGTATATAAGAGACAAAGAGAAAATAAAAAAATTAGGAGTACCTAGAATCTTTCTTGAGTGTTTTTGTCTGATTTATTCTGATTCTTCCATTATTCAAATTTTAGAAATGAACAAAGTAATCCTCTAGATTTTTAGCCAGAAGGTTGAAGCAGTCTTGCCATCCAAACTAGAGACCAAGTCTGGGATGAAAGTCTGTATTGAAAAATACAGTAAACAATTTTGCAGTGTATACAACCAAGTTAATCATTTGCCATGCTAATTGGTATATACTTTACCACAGCCAGCTCAAAGGAACAGCATTACCAAACTGAAAGATGCAGAAATAGCCTTCATTTGTGTACATTATATGTACAGTTAAATGTACCAGTTTGTAGAAAGAACAGGTCCAACCTTCCAGAGATCCTTGAGCTTTTGTGAACTGTTCAACCACTCATTAGCTGTTGGCATTCTTTAGAAATGAATAATTTATTTAAGTTTGGGAGAGTAGCACATGATCTAATAAAATAAACAAGTCATTGTCATCTGCAGGTAGTGTGCCAGATATATGACTTAAGCCTTGGTGGAGAGAATAGTACTATTTGCATAGAATACTTATTTAACGCTAATGGTTGGAAAGCTCTGCTGACAGGTCTCAGCCTCTGCAGGGAGATATGAATCTTCACCTGCTGTCGGCTCCCACCTGCTGTTGAGGTCTCTCATAAACTTAAGGACAGCTCTTGGCTCTTCTAAAACAAAATTAATCATGCTATATATAACTACTCTGCACACCAGTCATTTAAAGCATAACTCGCTAGCCTCAACTACTTTATCAGTACTTACATGAGCATGCTAGACTGTGTCTTTTGTAAAAATAAATATGAGGGGAGTGATTTGTGATCGGGGCCTTCTGCTCTACTCAGACTGAGGACAAGGGCTGTATACACCATGCTATTCCCAGGCAGCCCTCCTGGCTGAGCAGACGTATGGAAGGACTCCAACTGGCATGGTCAGCACTTCGTAGCAAAAGGGCGTCCCACCCAAGAGGCAGCCACTCCTATATTTCAATCCTTATCTCCAGAGACAACTGACTAGTCCTATGGAAGTGAGTACAACTTGGCATAGATATCTTTAATACCATCATAGAAAACCGCATCAGCTCCCTCAAGCACATTATGTTTACTCGAATGCTCACTGTTTACCACACTGAAGGGCTTTGTTTTGCCCAAAGGACATTAATAGAGAACTAACTACATTTTAAAAGTTCATGGATTCGTAGTAAAAAATTGCATGTTTCAACAACTGTTAAGCCATGGGAACTGATAAAATGTACAAAATCAATTAAACAGACTTGCTAGTTGCCTTACCAAAAAAAAAAGTATGAGCTTTTAAATGTTCAAAGCATCAACTCACAGAGCAGGAACTAATTAAGCATGCACTAATGAGGCATGATCTTATGAAACAAGAATTAATGAAACTTCAAAGTGCTACCTTTTGAAGTACAAAGCTGGCAAAAACAACTCCAGATAATTGCCTAACTACTCGGAGTCAGGTCCCAGAACAGGCTTCACAACTGGCCTAAAAATCAGTTGCACCCCCTCTCATAGCCACAAGGAAATGAACAATCAATCTGGACTAACTTTCGATAGTGCCATTTAAGGACTTGCTTTGTAACATATATATTTATATAATACGGACAACCACCAGCAGGAAGTGAGCAATACCATCACCTTGCCAAGAGGAAACAGCTGGGGGCTAAACTACACAAAGCTGTTAAGTCCTGTGTCTGCAGGAGACTGTATTGAAGTTAACAGAGAGAAGACAAATTCCTGATCTTAGCAGCTGGAGCCTTACAGCTTTGCTATCTGGAACTTTGTAAGCCAGTGTTTCGGAGTTTCTCTAGCTAATGTACCAAGGGAGTGACAAAACCAACGGTTGGAGTGTCCAACTCTTGTTGTCCCCTCCCTGCCTAATGAAGAGTTAGCTAATACAAAGCAGGACAGCTACAAAATAAAAATCAGGGACACATCCAGAAATAACAAATAGTCTGGTAGCTAAGGATGCTTGCCAGACATGCAGAAGACTGCCTTGTAGGTCCTGGCTCTGAATCAAGGCCAAGCAAGGACTCAGTTTTGATATCCAGCACCAATAACAGCAGGTTACAGAGAGCATAGGAGCACTTGTATTCTCCATCAGCTAAATATTTTACTAGATCAGGGAAACACTGTGAAAAATTACTTGTTTGTGAATTTTTCAGAGTTTATCAGCATGAGAGATGTCCTTTCAAAAAAATCAAACCCAGGACTGAGGCTACCTGGGGCAGAGAATGAATTTTTATGTATTTTTTTCCAGTCAGTTCAGCCCTGTCATCTCAGCTGAACTTTCAAGGCTGCAGTAACAATTGATAAACTGTCATTTGCAACTGTCTAACCCTTTCAAAATGTATTTAATCCAAAAGATGCTGTTGCCGATTCTTTGCTTTGACTACAAATTGTGCTTCACAAGAATCAGTCCCTAATGGGTCTGTAGGATCACTGGAAGAAAACAGGTAATGAAACCAAAAAATGGCTTATGAACTGATAATGAAAATACGACCAGGAAATGATGCATTCTAATATGCTATTGTCCAAATACTTCAAAGAAGTCACTTATATGTAACATAATTCTATACCATTCAACACATTCCCTTCACCCAGAGTTCAGATCATTATTGATGTTAATCCGAAACTCTAAGCAACACCTTTACAGGACCTATGGATTCTAGCTACAAGTATCACTATAAATATGAATACAGTTTGCATACTACCAATATTTAACACGTGCCCTGAGGAGAAACCTCAAAGTCTAACACATTAAATGCACTTTCTTTCCCTAGGTACTGTAGGAGAGCAATAAATGACATTCCAGGCCTCTGATCTGAAGCGTCTTATTTGAATACATCCCAGGTGACTGCATGTGATGCATGAAAGACATTGGGACTTCAGTCTGGGTTCATTTCACACAACACTAGAAAATGGTGCAGCATGACAAGACAATCAAATGCCCCAAAGAAGATGTGCACTCTGGATGTCACATATAAAGAGACATGTCCCACCATTTCATAACTTGTTCATGTATCCCGAGTTTGGCTTTAGAATATTCCACTGTTGACCTACTCTACTGAACTTTGTCAGCCACTTTTTTTACCTCTTGCTGTGTGACCTGCTGTCCCCCTGCCCCCACCTTTTCCACTATGTCTACTGTGTAAAATAAAGCTTTTAAACCACATCTGAAACATCTAGAATTTTAGTCTCTCCCAAATCACTGTGCCTTTACCTTCTTCAACAGTTCTGGTTTTGATCTGATTCATTATTACTTGTCCATCTTACTTTAACTACACTTTCAAGGAAGAAAATTAAAACTGTCATGGAAATTAATGTTCTCATACATATACTGGAAATCCAGATAAGGATGCTGGATGTAGATTTAAAGCCCCTTTCTTTGATTTAAAAAATGGTAGGATTATTTTTATTAGAACATCTATTAACATTTGCCCAACTTTTTCATAGCTATGCTTTTGCTCCCCCCCTTTTATTTTTTTTCTTTCCCCTCTCTAATGGAAAAATATTTTCCAAGGACATTTGGACACGTTTTAAACAGACAGGCACAAAATATGTGCGATCATATCCCCAGCTGGTATAAACTGATGACAATCCATTTCCTTCAAAGCTAGCTTTGTGCAACCACCCTGTTTTTCACCAGTTGTGGCTCAAGAACTATCTGGAAAACAACTACTTTGGAAGTGTTTACATGCCTGGCTGGCCTTAGTCTATCCTCTTTTGTTTATATCTTAAATATTTTGGACCATATATGTGATTAATTCAGTGGAAATTTTACCCCGACTACTCATGAGTTGCTTTACAGCGGTTTGATTTAACTTCGGGGAGTGGAGAGATTGTGTTTACTGATGGAGAAGAAAGAAACAGCAGTCATAAACTCAACACTTTGACACTGCCGATGCGCAGGAATGCTGCATACCACCCTGTCAGCATTGCCCCATGCTTTCATACTTCTCCTCTCACAGTTTAGCAGAGAGATTCAAGATTCCTGCAATTCCCAAAGTGCCCAAATATTCTAGACTGAGTCCAAAATCAAGTTATCATCACAGTAAACGTTGATGAATTGTTGTAGCTTTTCAAACTGTATTTATAGGTCAAAAGGAGGATTTGTGGGTTTTCCCCCTCTTTGAAGCTTCAGAACATATACTTTTTAACAAGATATTATCTTTTAATTAGGAAAAAAAAAGGCTCTCTGGCCCTAAAAATCTATGGTGTGCAAAATAAACATACAGGCTTTCTTCTTTCATGTTTCCCAGACCAGACATCTTTACACTCCTGGGAAGCTCCTACCTCCTGTTCCTATCAAAGGAAGACAGTAAGGAGGGGGATAGGGGAAACTGGGGCTTTCAGAATTGGTTTATTGGGGGATCAATTGTAGACGCCGTGATGCTGCTTTTGTTTTACACAGATACCAGAACTTGCAGCTTCCTTCCTTCCTTCCACAGAAACCAAACCTCCCTTGTCCTCCCCGCCACTTCTGGGGCTATCAGAGCTTTCAGCTACACACAGGCAGTAATGAGAACAGCGATTCAGTCTCCAACAGAGCCCAGCTAGGTAGGGAAATAACTTTCATAAAAAGCTAATTCAAGCACAAGCTTTCCTTCCAGCTCAGGTCAAATAGACCCCCTGCCAATGTCTGCTCTTAAAAGACTGGGCAAAAGTCACTTCCTTTTGCATTTTAATGAACAATTTTAATGTCACAATACTGGCATTGGAAATGATCTTGAGACAGATAACTTAAAAATACTTCATTGTATGAAACACAAGTTGAGAGAATATGCCACAGACAACTGAATGAGTAAGGAGAAGATAAACATGTGAATTCAACTCCCACAATGTTGGTGAATAATGCTTCATGTGCTATAATTGCTTATAAGCAAAATTAATAGAGTGAAAACACATCAAGTATTTTTAGCTGTCTTTTAATGAGAAATAGCAGGTGGAAATAGGGAGAGAAGTAGCAGTTCACCACAGACCACCACTGCACCACAGAGACCTTCTGTCAGGAGGCATTAACTCCATAAAGCTGAATTACCTTCTTGGTATTCAGTATATCCTGATCTACATGCCCAGAAATTATGAATGAGGCCCCAAAAATCATGACGCTGGCTTTAAAGTGAGATTTTAAAAACATGTGACTGTTTTATTTGCTTTCAGGGCATTCAACCTCTAGGGTTAACATTTCCAAGCTTCTGTTTGTAATCACAAGGACTAGAAACACACTATTTAAAAAAATGGAAACTGAGATTTGCACATGCTTCAAGGGCTGAGATGTGAAGAAAAATCCTAAGCCTTGGAAAAGATGTGATGAAGTCGTCATAGTTGGCAGTGCTGTGGATATGATATAGTTTGGCCTTGTCCAGGAGAAAAATACTCTCTCCAGTTGCTGACCTCACAATTCTCCTGGTCTCTACTGGTGACACAGCTCTGTCTCTGTCAGTTCCTACACCTCTCTACAGCTCTTCTGAACTCTGAAATGTTTAGCGTTTATTCCACAGTAAACTGAGCTCAACCCTGAATGGGCTGATCAGCTGAGGAGCCAACATCAATAGGTTTTCACAGTTTGGTTGGCCCCAGGAGTGCCAAATATACCATAGCAGATAGAAATCTGAGACATATAATATTTTTCTAGAAAGAGAGCTAATTTTCTCAACATTTAATTGAATTCTCTAGTACTTTTACTGAGAAGTCTTGTGTTGATTTCATCTCAGCATTTAATGAATACTGAGATTTTAAAGAAACTGTTTATTTGCATTAAAAATTTACTTCCCCACATTCCCCAAAGTATCAAAAGAAATTGAACGTTAGATTTATAATTAATGTGGTTTGGATTTTAGAAGAAATTTTTTACAGAAAAGAACATTTCCATAAATCACGTCCATGATTGAAAAAACATGGTCATAACTGAAGACAAAACTGCTTCATTTTGCATCTGTTTCACATATATAAATGTGTCAGGTTTACATAAAACACACTGATAAAGATGAGAAGAAGGAAAGAAAATTATAAAAATAGCCTAGGTTGTATCGGTAACACCTCTTTTATTGTAATTCTCTCTGATACTATTTTGACAAAACTCATTACCATTCTTGCCTGGTTTAGTAAGCTAAGCTGTTAAAAAGTTAAAAGAAAAATAAATTTTATGGAATTAAGCTTTTACTTCAACCCTAGAAAAAAGTGGGCATGCGTAATGCATCATTACCTTATTTCCTTCTGACCACAGTTAACAGCCCTAAATGAGTTAATCACAAAAGTGATTTCTTTCTGCTCACATTAAATGTGGTCACATTGATTGCTTTGATTTTGGACCAGACACCTGACTGGGGTAAACCAGCCCTACTCTGTCAGTGTCGGCATGGCAATGCCAATCTGCACCCAGAGAGGATTTGCACAGTGGTCCCATAACGCAGAAGTGAAGCTAAGTAGTTTGCCAACAGAACCACTTATCACATGCAATGTCCTACTTGCAGTATTACTCCACAGCATAACATATGTCTTCCAAATAAATAACTTTGCTGCCTAGTTGGCCAACAATCTGCTGTTAATAAAAAGGGAACACTAATATGTTTCTTCTAATATTTTTTAATTAAAATATACATCTTTAATATATTTGACTTATTTTTACCACAGCAGTTTGGCATGAAACATCAGAAAGAACAAGAGTATGCAGCAAAAATAAATTACGTATTTAAGCTACCACCGTCTTGATGGGAAAGCATATGTACTATATTTTTCAAACAGAGGTAAGTAATGTGCTACTTTTTTTTTTTCCTCTCCTAGCAAGTGTGCAGTTGGGGTAGCTATGCAAAGTGTAGCTCCTTTTTCACACATAAAAGTCCCTTTAAAGTTGTTTTCTGGCTCTTTCTATTTATAGTGGAATATCCTTCAGGTTACTCAGTACTTAAGTGTTTGACTGTTCAGTATGCTTTAAAAAATAGCTTATTTTAGGAGCAATATATTAATTAGACCAAAAAAAAAAACACCTGTGAGAAATTTCTGCTAATAAATACCCCTGACCCTCAAAAATAAGGTGTATTTCTTTTTGCGATATATTTGTTCATTTGCAAATTAACAGGAAAAAGAGAAAAACCCTTGAACATTCTTCTTGAAATGGTAGGTAAGAAGTAAAACTACCATTCGTTTTTCAAGCGTTTCAACACAGACAATGTGCAAGCTGGAGGAGATCTAAACGAGACTGCCATGTGGGGTTTTCTTATTGATTTTTTTAGTATGACAAAAATCTTAGAATCTTACTGATTCTAACTTCAGTCTGCCTCTGCCTTCTGTGCACGTTAGTGATGCAGCCTGGCAGCTTTTACTTCCAGATGCCTGTCCAGCACCCTTGCCTGTGTACATGCGATGGCCATGGGGCCTTTGCTCCCTTTCTGGAGGTGGCAGCCTGCCCTTGCTGGCTGGGGCCACCTCCCAGTGGTCCAGCACCGCCACAGGCTGGAGCGGCCCCATCATGGCCCAGCAGCCAGGGGCAGGGTTCAGCCCTTTGCGTTCTGCTTTCCCATCCAGCCTCAGGAGGCTGCTAAAGCTGGCGTGTGGCAGGCCTCATTATTGTTTTCTGCTTCCTTTTTATTTTAGTTGGCGTTTATTTACTTGCTGAGGGCAAGGTAGCCTCCCAACTAAGGCAAACCGCATTTTTAGAGGCACAGAAAGAAGTGATACAATTTGTGCTGACAAAATGGAAACTCGATTTGCTTCCACACAGCCCCTGCAGCTGCACCGCTCCCTAGCCACAAGGCCCTGACATGGCTTCTCAGCTGGGGTCAGGCCTATGCTGCATCCCTCACTCTTGGCTCCCCAGCTGCCCAGCATTGCCCTGGCCACCAAGCACAAACCCTCAGGAATATCACGGCCATTTGTGAACTGCCCCCCTGAAATATTCTGATCTCTGTTTCAAAGGGTTTTCAAGGGTCATGCCCCTTCCCCAGCCACTGAAGGTGGGCTAGGACCAGTGTCCACCAAAGGCTGTGTCGTCCCCAAGGCTGTTGGTCACACTGAGCCTGGCAGCAGGAAGGGCCAGACCCCGTTCCCTTCCCTGAGGTCCGAAAGCAGCAAGCCAAGAACCAAGGTGCAACAGCTGCCCTGGCTGGTGTGGGCCAGGGTCCCTGGGACCCTTCCACCTCCTGCCCAGCACCATGCCTGGCTCTATGCAGCCTCACTAGCAACACCCAGTCCCCAGTCTGAGACTGAGGACAACATGAAACTAGATAAAAAAGGGGTGGAGGGGAAGGGGAGAAGGCAAGACATAGAGAGGAGACAAATATAAATAAAACGATGAAGCAACAGACACTGGAGGGCGAATCTGACAAATGGCTCAGCTGCTGACAGCCAGCCTACTGGGACACAGGCTGCAGCTAAAGGGCTTATGCACGCAGACAGGCTTGGGCATATTTTGGGAGATGCCTGGTTGTGCTTCCCCCCATGGTGTCCCGAGAAGCCCTGCCGGCTGCACCTCCACCCTGACAGATTTCTTGTGCCTTCCACAGGTGCAGACATCACAGAGCAAGGAGGTGAGTGAGGAAGGATGCACCAGTGTCCCTTACTGCTAAATAAATAAATAAACCTGGAAAGCAAATGGACCAGTCATGACATTTTTCCCCTAAAGTGAATAAGCTGTATGAGAAATTTGTTTTGCATGAGCAAAGGCTGCAGGACTGAGTCTAGGGACTACCTTATGAAGATGAAATATTTCTTCTGATTTGGTTTTTATATTCCAAATCCTTGCTTTAGCCAGTCTCCTAAGTAGCAGCAATGCCAAATTTCCTTTTACTGAGCCTCAGTCAACTGGCTTTAAGTGCCAAGCCAAAACGAAAAAAAAAAAAGCTCCTAAAAAATATATTACTCAAAATCTGAAAAATTTAACTTTACCCAGCATTCTTTATCAGGGAGGTACCTGGATAGGAACCTTAATTTCTGAGCACTTCTGCAAAGAATAAACTACTGGTTAATGGTAGGAACATTACAAGATGGATATATTTGTGCTCTGTAAATTTGAATTCTGTGCTGATTTAACCCCATAAACACAAGAACAGCCATACTAGGATACATCTAACCCATAGTCAGTCTGCATCAGTCTCCTGGCTGGCACACAGAAAAGGTGTTGAAAAAGGCAAAATACTCCCAATACTGGGAACTTTCTCCCAGTCTCCAGCTATTTTCAGCTCAGCCAATTCCCAGCCCCAGTCTGGTTTGCTCAGTAACCCTCAGAGGGTCTCTCATGAGTCCTTCTCCAGTCCTTGTTAGACTCCATATGAATGTCCAACACACAAAATGTCCTTGGTTCAGATGTTCTTCTGCCCATCTCATGGACAACTTAGGGTTTTGGACCTGACCCCCACAGCCCTCACTTGTGTGTCCTCATTCTCCTGTTAGAGACAGGAAAGAATCAGTCCCAGTCCACTTAAAATTTTCTAAACTTAAAAGAAAAGTAGCAAGGCACTGTGCTTTTAAGAGGTGGGGGGCAAATGAACAAAAAGGCAATTAAAAGGTAATAGCTCTTCTGGGTGAGCTATTGAAACACTTTGATTTCCACATTAAACCAGCAAAACTCTGATGTTTCCAAGTTCACTGGGATGTGTGTCCAAATTGACCTTTTATTGCATATGGTCAAGTGCTGTGAAAAATCCCACCACTTAGCATCTCGCTGTTATCTCAGCCACAGGCAGGGAAATTCTCCTCTTCAAAGAGAACCATAAAAAGAAATAACAGAGACAGGGACTTCTGTGCCATCAGCATTTCAAACTCCACATCCCCTCAGGAAAAGCGGGGTGGGGGGAGGGTGGTGAGGAAAAAGAGGGTTATTTGTAAGAGTAAACTGATCAGTGGCAGTAGTTTCTCACCCACCAATTGCATGCACGATAGGAGAAGAAATGCCTCCGGGCTATCCAGCTGGAAAATGTAGTAGCAAACCAGCACAGGTACAATTCTTGGAGTACTAATCTGACACCAGTGGCATTGGTAAATCACCTTACCAAGCACACAAGCTTACAATTTTCCCATGTCATTACAGTGCAAACACAGTTTTCTACTCAATACTTACACAACCTCCTTTTGGCCCCCTTTTTACTGAGGAGCATGATTTTTTTTCTTCTACTGATGGATCTATAGTCAAAACTTCTGCTGTGTACTGAATGCCAAAGTAGATGCTGCTGTATGTGGGTGGGAGGGGGAAGGACTCTGCCAGTATAGCACATTTCATTCAGGGAACTGGTATAAACTATATACAGACAAAACACTAGCTTGCCAATATAAGCTGTGGCTACACTAGGAAAGTTTGCCAGAACAGCAAACTGCCAAATCTTTTCTAGCATAGAGAATCCATGCTATGCCGCAGATAAATGTTGCTTCAGATATTAACTCTCACTAGTTTCACCATACTGCACATAGGAGCTAACACCAATGACAGATGGCTACTTATTTCTCCATAATCTGTCTGAGGTCAGCAATTTCAGGAGGCCTGAACTCTTCAGGGGGAGGTGGGATGGGAAGAAGCCTTTGCAGGCTGGGTTATACCTCTATACACTTACTGCAATGGGACAGATGCACAGGGGCATGGTCACTGTTACAGCCAGGGGCAGAAGACCTGGCTTTGCTGTTTTAGAAAATACAGAGGACTACCATTTCATTCCAATTAGCTGGAGTAGTCACTAGGATCCTCAGCTGAGTTCCTTGAGCTGTCTTATGTCATAAAACCTGGAGGAAGTGGATTTTGCAAATACGAGGATGAGACAACAGCTTGACAATGAGTTGGAAGAAGAGCCAACTGAGGAAAAAAAAAAAAATCACCTAGTATAGCAACAGTAATCATTTCACAGGGTTTCCCATGTTTGTGCAGGACCTCTTCATATACCATCTCCGTCCATCTTTCCTATACTTTTACCCAGTCAATGCAACGATGGCTATGAGCCTTCAGAGACTTATATACTTTACAAACTGAGTAGACACCGAAAGGCCACAACATCTGGCACAGTACATAGTATAGGTGCAGAAGCAGGATTATCAATCTAGTATCAGTCTAATACAGAAAACAAAGTGTAAAAACTGTATTCCTTTTTTTTTTTAGATAGCACCTCAATTTAATGTGAAAAGCTCTGCTGCAAGAACATATGTAATATAATATAATCACATCTGAAAACACAACAAAAAATATTAAAAAGATCATGTTGTGGTCAAAGCATTTATCACAGCCTAAGAAAATTCTTTTTACTGTTCAAAGTAATGGTTGACCTCAGCAGCTGAAAGCAGATAGAGGGAGGAAAGGAAACCAATCAATCATTTAGCAAAGCAGAGTGCTGCTTATATGGCTTTTACTGTGCAGGCTCGTTTTTTTATGGAATTTTCATCAGTGTCGCAGAATCTTGATAATTAACATGCTAAGAACATTTAAACACTCTGTCTAGAGCACAGATAACGATACCATTAAAACTACCAGAAATAGCCTCACTTTACAAATTTTTGGAGCTGATGCTCCAAGGCCATCCAACAGTGGCTCAGCCTTTTTGCCACAGTGAAATAATTAATTTATGATATAAGTTTAAAATCCAGTCCCCTTCCCTATTTCTTTTTGAGAATTTTTCTTTCATTTTTGCAGGTAGGTGCTTTACTTAACTTACTTCATGTATGCATTTCTTTTCATTTGCTCCCACATAATCCTGTCTTTTATTAATATAACTTCTGAGAAAAATGAAGTGTTCAGATTTTCCCTGCATCCCCAGGCGAGCTGGCAATTGGTCCTATGCCATTAAAAGAGAGATGACAGATTATTAAGCAACAAGCTACAGACTAATGAGTTCTTGCCAAAGCCTGTCAGAATTAATTCATTTTCCAATGAAGCGAAATGAGTGCTGAATGGATCAATACAATTGCCTGCAATCAGTGCTCCTCCACAATAAATGCAGGAAAGTGCTGCCACTAATACTGTGCTGTATTTGCCATTAGTGACTGAAGTCTCAAATTACCCAGCTTCTCTTCCGGCTGCTTTCGAAAAAGAGGTTAGCTGGGGAGGGTGAGGAAATTCAGGCAAAGCAAATAACAGTGTTATTAACTAATTTCTACTTCTTGTCCAACAATTTTCCCCCTATTGCCTGCATTTGCCAGGAAGTGTCAGATTTCACATCTCCTTTGACTTTCAGGAAGAAATATTTCAGTTTCTCGTAAGGGGCAAACTTTGGCTATCTTACCACTGCATGGGATCTGGCTTCAGAGATAGTCCCACAGATTTCTGGGAGGGGAACCATAAAAAAAACAACATCAGAGAAGGGCTTCAGAGCAGTGGAAATACACATTCCTGGGTTAGGCACTCCTCAGTGTGAGCCAAGGCATTAGCGTGTTGCCACCAGGTTGTCTAGACTAATTAACTTAAAACATCACTGTTTATTATTAGCACTTATTTCACAGGTTTCTCTGCTGTTCCTGAGCTCCTGAGTTGGCCCTTGTGACTCATTCCTCTGACTACTATGTCCCCTCACTATTAAAAAAAAAAATAATTAAGAAACCCCCCTTCCCCTCTGCCCTGGCCACCTTTCCTGGGAAGAGTGTGACCTAACCACACATCGGTGCTGGAAATGCAAAAGGCTCTGAGACCCCTTTAACATCGCCACTGACTGATTTAAGAGGCGATTCTTATTTATTATACATTATGGTAATTCATTTTTCATTGTTTGAAAGATTCAGAGGGCTTTGTGTTACCTTTAAAGAAAGTGCTGACAAGCTACCATGAGTGTAAGGAGAGAGGCCACACAAGAGGAGGAAAAGAAAACTGGTGCTAATGGCTGTTTGCTCAAATATGGCTGATCTTCTTCATCCAGTTTATATTTATTTGGAAACTCAAGGAAACTCAAGTGGCAACCTATCGGGGCTACTCCATTTTATAAATTGGTTCACTTATTCATATCAAGTGCTCAGAGCCAATAAATGACCTGGCTTGGGATGTATGACACCGAAGTGCAGAGTCACCGAGGAAGGCAGCGAGCACTCTCCCTCACACCGCACTTAATGATTGTTGGCCGCTACATAAATAGTGCGTTGTGTTATGATGTGTGCTAGGCACAGCCTTGTGCTCGAGCTGAGCCCCAGCACCGCTGCTTTGGCTCTGCACAGAGCTCCTCTCTTTGGACCTGGGCATATGAAACAGAGCCCAGTTTTCCTCTCCTGTGTTTACTTATTTCTTATATCTTCTTACTTTTAAACAGATGAAATTTATTTGCTTTCTAGAATCAAGAATGTAAAATGTTGATAATGATCCCATCTCTGGTATCTTCATAAGCAAACGCCCTGAGAGATAACAGGGCCTGCTTTCCAAAGAATTCCTGCCTTATACTGAGCTGCTGTGTGGATGTGCCATTATCTGTAATAAGAGATTTTTGGTAGGGACACAAGATAGGTCCCTCTTCTCTGCTGGGTTATTTTTGTAAAACAAATGGAAATGGAAGTTATTTTTTAACTCTCCCCTTCTGCAAAGTTTGGTTTAAGGATCATTCGATGAGACGGGAGGAAACCAGAGTCAAAACCCAAAATCCTCTTCAAGAGTGATCATTAAGTAATGTCTAGGCAAAGTTGGGAACTCAAGTCAATTCTTTTGCAGGTAAGAAAATACTGGAATAATTTTTCAAGGACACCATAATTAGTATTTAGCCAATAACAGTCTCTGATTTCTTTTAGACTATTTCTACATACCATCAATATCTGTCAGTCCTGCTAATTCTAAGATACATTTTTATTTCCTTTCAATTCTGCACTCTGCAGAGATCATATTATAAAATAAGTCTTCAAATCCCAAGGTCCATTGTCTCTATGTGCAAAGTTAATATTCACATATATGGGCATTATGCATTAAAAATGGGACAAACAGCACATGTTTAAAAGAATAAACAAACTTTACTTTAAAGCAAATACCTCAATACTTTGAGGGAGATGGATGGAGGAGATTACAGAGAAGATGAAAAGGACCAAGTCGCAGTTTTAGAGTTTTAACAGCAGCTATTCTATGTAGCAGACTGAAATAAATAGGCTAAAAATAATGTGCTCTTTCAGCAAGAAAGATACCCACATTCAGAGCCCTCTCAATGTCTGTGCTTAGAGACAAAGCTGACTTTTAAAATTTTGTTCAAGTCCCATATTTTTTTCCCCTTTCATTTCAGAAATCTGCAGCTTGCTTTAGTCTGTCAGTCCAATAAACTATTGGACTAAGTAGCAGAGCTCCCTCTAATGGTGCTTCTATAGTTATACTGGTTTATAGCATAAAGTGATGTCATGTTCTTCCCACTTGTTGCTAATAAAGTTCCATCAAGCTCAGGACTGCCTCAGTTCTAAACATTTGTGTCCATTCATTCCCATCTGGTACTACAGCTTTTCTCTCTGAGAAAAGAGCAGTTCATCACAACGGAATCTAAACAGCAAAGGGGGGTTGTGCAGAAGAGGATCGTTATGATGTATTAAGCAACCCAAAAAGGGAGCAAAATCTGGACAGTATTTCACAAGGCCTTTTCTTTTTTCCTATTTATAAATACTGGTTACTCACTTGCAAAAAGCATGCATTAGCAAATATAGTAATACTTTCTTTGCATGTTTGGGTTTTCTTTATTGGTTTCCCACCCTGGCATCCCATCATGGGCGAGGCTGCTGCTGTCTTTGGGATACTGCCAGGCATATAACTGTTCAGGTGGAAAGAAGACAATACAGGATTCAAAGAAAAAAATAAGGAAAGAAGTGTAAGCGCTTGACAAAGATAAACTTGCTGATGCAAAACACTAATTCATTCGTTCACTTTACAGCAAGAAATTGGCCAAAGCCAGGCTTATTTCATATACTTTTCCCTGAAAGACCCAAAGGCAAATGACTCCAAATTTTGATCCAGAACAACAAAAACTACAAAAAAGATTCTGTTTGGGTTTTTTTTTTTTAATCCCCAAAGCACTCCGGTTCTGTCCAGAAGAGCTCTAAATATTCCAGTTTATCACAGAATCATAGAATGCTTTGGGTTGGAAGGGACCTCAAAGATCACCTAGTTCCAGCCCCCGGCTGTGGGCAGGGACACCCTCACTAACCCAGGCTGCCCAAAGCCCCATCTAACCTGGCCTTGAACACCTCCAGGAACGGGGCTTCCAGAACCTCTTCGGGCAACCTGTGCCAATGCCTCACCACCCTCATAGTAAATAGAAATATTATGTGGTGCCTTATCTTTCTTCAAGTACATCACCAGGCTTAGTAAATTAACAAAATTACAGCTACTCAGTGAAGGAATAGGCATAACATGGAAGGGATACTGAGGATATGAAATAAGAGGAATTGACATTGTTGTGGAAAGAAATCAGCACCATTAATGCTCTTTCCTATGAGTAAGAAACTCACGCACGCATCTTACATAGAATTGGACAGAAGCTTTTCTGTGTAGCGTTGAAAGAATAATAAAGCAAGGACAATGTGTCCAACAAAAAAAAAATAAAAAGAGCAGGAGAGAAGGGAACAGAAGCTATTGGAAAGAAACCTGGCTTCACAAAACTGGAACTATGTATTTTGTACTTTATAAAAAACTATGAGTATACACCACATTGGTTTAAGAAAAGAGAGCAGCAGCAGTAGTGAGAGAAATAAAACACACCCTTGGCTCAGTATCTCATTCTGTTTCCCGAGGGACAGAAAGCATTTTTGGTGGTCAGGCAAAAAGGAAAGCAGGGATTCATTATTTTTACTTTTGTAGAACAGCATTCTACATGTAAAAGGCAAGAATATTCAGAGGACCTGTATTTTAACTTTCCCATGTACTTAATCAGTGGCACAACTTTAAATAACTGATTCTCTTTCAGCATAGTACCTGCAGGTAAAAGGGTTGGCCACTAATTACATCCTTTTTTTAAATTCTGGAGTTTTTAAAGTTAGTGCTGAAAATCCATCTTGTTACAAAAAGTCATCCTACAGGTTGAAAATTCTGGAAATCAGGTGTTAAGAGAGGCATCGCTCAGCAGCAAGGGCATGGCAGGTGCACAGGCTGCAAGTCCCTTTCAGGTCACAGTAGTGGGTGGTAGTGGGTGGCACTAGTGGTGACTTATTTGATCCTAAGCTACCATCTTATTTGAGTTTGAAAAGACACCTATTTGTGGTTTTCAAAATATAGAATGAACTTAATTAAACTGAAAAACATTAAACAGCAGTAGGAAAGATGATATCCTTGTGGGGGAAAAGAAAATGAATACATCAAATGCCTTAGTGACTTGGAAAAAATAAACATAAACTGGTTGTAAAAATAA
The DNA here is from genome assembly GCA_020800305.1 of Porphyrio hochstetteri. Lineage (NCBI taxonomy): Eukaryota > Metazoa > Chordata > Aves > Gruiformes > Rallidae > Porphyrio > Porphyrio hochstetteri. Next base: position 7,397,067 of record CM036916.1, on the reverse strand, counting down.
ATCAACGGTTTCCAGTCCCACCCACCACATTTTTAGTAGAGATAGCAAGGTGAGCCTGCCTTTTTAGAGAAAAATTTCTTCAAGAAAAAGAAAAGAAAAAGCTGATATATGGATGCAAGTCCTTGAGAAAGATCTATCACTTCCCTTCTTTTCTCTTCTCCTCCCCCCACCCTGGCCAAAGTCACTCTGTCATGCTAAGAGCTACACACTCCAAAGTGTTTAAATGTTTTTCTAAAGCCGAAGAAACATGGTAAACTGGGGAGCGTTACGAAATTACCACTCTAATTTATCAAAAGTTTGGAATCTTTCTCAATTTGTGTGAGTGGGAAGGCAGAAAGAGGCATTTTTGACATGTAAAATCATGATTGGAGAACTTTATAGAAAGTGAAGGCAAAAAAAGGAGATCAAAGGAAAAAAAAAATCCCACAAATAGAAAACAACAAAAGGATAAAAAAATCATGGTGGGGAATCAAATTCACAAGCATATCTGACATTAATTTTTAAACAAATAAAAAACTGTCATGAACTGTAAGGATTTCCTGAATGGTAATTGAAAGAAAAAAAAAATTAAAAATCAGATGAAGTCTTTTACATGGACAAAAAAATGTGTTTCTACCAGCTGTTATGAAAATATTGCACAATGACTGGCACAGAAAACTAACCCTCAGCAGCTTGGGGTTTTTTTTTTCCTTTTTTTTTTCCCTGGTGGTTTTGTTTTGTTCTGTTTAATGTGTAATCAATGCATCAAAAAAAGCCAAACTGGAAAAAGTTACATTTTATTTAACTTTTAAACAAGCAAAAGCCTGATTCTTCTCTTACTCTGTGCATTGCAAAACTAACGAAGACATGGTGATACTGAGAGATTGATTCAACAAGGTACTTAACAGTGTGACCACTTCTAATCAAAGTGACTGCTCAGTTGGGTCAGTGAAATTCTCTGAGTCAGAACTGCAGCAAGAATCAGGGACAATCTTAATATTTTCTGTATAAGAAATTCTCCGTAAGAAATTGAAGTCTTCGATCTTTAGAGGGCTTGCAATTGGGTAAATCACCAAGGTTGACCAGGAATGTGAGGACAAAGACTGTCCAAGAGATAGGCTGGGACTATGTAACACCTTACAAACAAGGAGAGCAATTTCAAAAGCAGTATGGTATTTGACTGGCAGCCAATACATTTTCAAAATAAATTAAATGTGCTCCTGTCGTCTCCTTTTCATACGAAACCTGGCAGCCACATTCTGTGCTAGTCAGAGTTTATGTAAAGTCCCCGGTTCCCTTAACATAGTGAAAACCCAGCCTACACTACAAGTATTTTCACCGTTCATCTAAACCATATTTGCATCCTCAAACACCACTTTCTTTCCCCATGATTTTTCATCACATTGCATTCATGAAGAGTCTTCAAAAGGTTACATTGCACTGATGAAAAAAATAAACTTTTTCCCTGAAGTACATGATCTCAGGAACATCATAAACAGAAGATTAATTCTGTATGTATAATTGAATGCTACACCAGATCTGATCATTTTCAATGAAAAAATTGACTGATTTAATTAAAATTTAGAACTAATCACTCCTCTCTGAGATTCATTTCACACTAGTACATAAGTAGGTTTTTAATATTGTAGTATTCTTTTCCAAACATAGTGTATTGAGAATTAATATTTACTGTAACAGAAAAGTGGTTTCAGTATATAACTGAGTATTTTCAAAAGATTAATCAGAGCAGGAACTGGCAATGAGGCCGGGGTGGGGAGGAACAGAGAAAGCAAGGGTATTGTTAAGCTCTGAAAGGGAGGGGAAAGATGCATGAAGTATGGTGCAACAAACCTACCTTTAGAAAGCAGTGAAACAGTCAAACCAGAACCTGATGAGCCTTGCCGTGATGATGCACAATAGTCAGTGGCAAACAAACCTGTAAGTGGGGAAAAATCGTTACACTGCTTTATACAAGCTAACAAACCCAAATTATGGTAGTTCAGTAAGATTTTAAAATGCAACTATATACAAACGTCTTAATTTCTCTTGATTGTAATTTGTGGAAGATTCCATCAAAAAAAAAAATCAAGATTGATACAGCAGCAGAATTTTAGGTGAGAGAAAAAATGCAGTGGATATAGTGTATTGTCATAAATGTCTTTATGAGAGCAAAGAGTGATTGCTGGGTAAATGCTAGAACTAATTTTATTTAACATCTTTATTAATAATCTCTAAGAGGCACCACACAGCACAATAACTAAGTATGCACAGCATATTAATTAGGAAGTGCTATAAATACCAGAAAGGACCTAGAGATGTTTAAAACCCCAGAGACGAAAAACCAAGTGAAGTACCACCAGAATAAGTATATGTTAATATCCTGGGGAAAGAGGTGGTTAAATTCTGCACCCAACTTGGAGCTCTCTTGGCTCTGGCAATATATGCTGAAAGCAAATTAACTGCGCAACACTTGCTTCACATAATGCTACACAAGGCAAAACCATCTTGAATATTTTGCATGCCTCCTTTTAGACAGGGAAAGATATTCAGGCTTCATTGTGGCAGAGCTAGCGCTTCACAATCATGCATCAAGGGAAGAATGCCACATTTGGCTTGGATTCATCTAGATAACTAGACGAATTATTATACTTTTTCCTCTCTAATTCCTATAGTTTACATCTTCCTCCCTTTTTAAACCAGAAGAATCCTCCCCCCGATCCCAAATATAAATTCTAATTAAAAAAAGTGTGCAATGCAGCTTGATTACTATGTTTTACAAGTTATTTGTCTAAATTATGTGACCTCTGTATGAATAATTACTCTTTATCATTCAGTTTGCTCTCTATAAAGATAGCTGAAACCTAATTAGAAATTGTTCAGTGGTTAGCCCATGCTGTCTTTGATCACTCCTTGCTTTTAAAGTTTGTGCCTGTGCCTGTACTGCATTCCCAAGATGTTTTCATTTACCATTTGGAAAGCAGCTAAAATTATTCAGTCATAGGACAGGAGAGCTGAGAGGATGAGTAAAATCAATTAAAAAGAAAAAAATCAGTTACAATATATCTAACAAGTTTAAAAAAAAAAAATCCAAATTGAGTCTTTTAGGATTTTTTAGTACAGAAAGGAAGTTGGTACAGGGCTTCTAACATGCTTATGATCAAAACCACAATGTGGCAGCCAAATATCCCATGCTCATTACTCATTGCCTCAATAGCTCCTTGTTAATTCACTTAAATATTGAAGTTATGTTCGGGAAGCCCCACTCCAAATTTACATGGCCAACTGACTCAGAAACATCCCCCTGCTTCCATTAACTCTTTTTATATCTTCCTTTCAAAGCCTCATCACTCATGGAAAATAAGCCACTTGTGGCAGGCTCTGATTTTGACAGGAATGCCCCAGAAAAGGCGATTTACACATAGGCAGTGTGGGCAGAGGACTGTTTATGTAGTGCTCTCCAAAGTTCTCGTGGATACTCCTGCATTCAACATCACAGTAAACAAGGAAGTTATCAGGGTGGACTCCGCACCACTGGCCATCTGATACCTGATTATACAGCAGGCTTGCCAGCAAGCTTGCCGAATAGGCTTTAAAGTATCTTATATGGCTCAGTGGTCTCGTAATCCCGATTATACAAGACCTGGAACGTCTTTTTTGGAATTCACCCCTGCTTCACTCAGTGTAAGACTGTCTTCAGCCTAAAGAGATCATATTGATCCCATTTGATTCTACAATGCATCTGCTTCAAAGGGTTTTCACCATTATAGCTTTTACTGTGAGGAAGCTTCACTATAAAGGGCAGCCTGCCTCCTGCCCAGCATTTATCAATACCTATCTTCAGGGAAAATGAGCTCGTTAGAAATGTGCTATGTGGGAACAGGGAAACTGCATAACAAACGATAACACTTCAGTTAGAAAATAAAGCATGCTGTAACAGTGATGGACAAATTTGACATCACAGCAATGTCCCTGCCCATGCCCAGTGATTAAAGGAGGTCTGCACTGCATTTTAAGTTTATTCTAGACAGCAAACAGTAAGTGCTTCTCATGCATTTGTCTTGCAGAATTAGCAGTGTGGCTAGAAATTGCTCTTCTGGGAAAAGCTTTACATTTTATGTTACACATCTTCTTGGGAATTGTTGGCACTTGTGTCTAAATCTTATCTGTAGGTTTTACCAGCTATCTCCTTCCTCACTCCAATTAGCATAGAGAAAAAAGAGCATTTATCTTTGTCTTCTTCAGGGGCTGAACAAGGTGATAGGAGTGGCAGATAGTACTGGATGCATTACGGGAACTTTTATGCCCATAGTTGCTTGCCCTGTGTCCTGTAGTGCAGGTTTCGAGTTCCTGGTGCTCTCCAGGTGGCTTCTCAAATTTTTTTAACAGAACCGTGCTTACCTCCTTAAGACAAAAAGACCCAAGCTTTCATGTGACAGCATCAGTACTGAATCAGATCACAGATTCTTCCAGCTCTGTACTCTGTCTGACAGCAGGCTGTGGCAGACAAGGAGAGGACAGTAAGGATCATCAGAAGATAGACTTACAGACAAGTGTGCAGCACTATTCCCTCTGACACCTGCCCTCCTGACTTCCAATCCTAAAGTGGCACAGAGACACCCAGAGCTGGGGACTGCACCTGCACCAGAGATTTTAGCAGCCCCTGAAGGACTCAGCCTTCATTACTGTATCAAGTTAATTTTCTAACCTTCCTAAAACACAGGCCCAAGGTTCTCTTCTTCGTCCCCATCAGCTCCCAGGGGAGGGAGAGTCAGAACGTGCAGTTGCTGCTGCCTGGCTCTGCCTTTTTCAGAAATTGCTTGTGATTGCTGAGGTGACACTTGAGAAAGGGATGAGCAGGGCTTCTGTTTTCATCGTGTTTAAAAACAAACTTCCAACGCCACCCAAGCAGTCCAGCAGCCTACAGTAAAGGGAATTGTATCCACTCCTGCAAGTCCTGTGTGGGAGACCAGTATATTAGATGAGAAACAAGTAGTGCTGCTGAGCAGGACCTGATACATGAAAGACTAGACTCCTCACAGACTGTCTCTGCTATTGAAAATAAAGTGAAGTCTTTTTCTAAGAGATTAGAAGGTGCTGAAAACGAGTTTGCTGGTCTGCAAATTAGCTGTGCTGGATATGTTGGCATGTTTAATATGTTGCTCAAGGAAAATAAAGTGCTACAAGATAGACAAAGTAGATAATAAGGCTAGAAACAGGAATTCTAAGAATAGTTCTGCATATCTGAGAAAAATGAAACAGGGAAAGAGGATGTTTTCTCTGCACAGTGGCCTGAGGATCTGTAGTACTGGGGGAGGACTGGGTGCTGATTGCTTTGATCTCTGCCAGAGGAGCACCACGGAAAAGCAATATACTCTGCAGGAGGCTGTTACCTGGTGCAGGGGCCCTTCCACATCAATGGGAATGCTCCTGGAAACCAGACTATCTCAAAGGGGGCTCAAGACTGGGGGATTAACCCCCCGATCTGCTCCCCACCTCTGCTCCCAGGGTAAAATGCAGCTTTTTGACCTCGTCTTCTCTAACAGTTGCACATAAGTTGCCACAGAGCTGCCATGGTGCAGCATCTTACCTTTGGGAGGGGATGAGAGAGACTCTCTAGGGGTTTCTGTGCTTCATGTGCTAGTGGAAAGCACCTGCATGATGACAAGTGACCCCCATAGCCTCATTTACTTGCTTTCTCTTATTAAAGTGACTCTCCTTCCCGCCACTCACAGTACCTTGCTGCTCACTTCACACACAAATGCCTTGTTTCAGTCATATCAAACGAAAAACTAGCTCAGCAGGCCTTTCCTCCAAATGAGTCTCTCAGACAAACGTTATATCAACCAGAAAATAATAACCAAAGTAAGCAGAAATTCTCAAAAATCTGTTTCTTTTGCACTCAATAGTATGTTCCTCTGACATCAGCATGCCTTTTTTTTCCCAAGCACAGTATCTATTGAGTACAGTTATTTCACATTTGAGGTAATTCTTCTGACATGAGGGGAACTCTCGAGTTGCGTGTGAGAGTTAATACAAATTTCTATTCTGAAATCCTTTTCTTTTTCTTCCTGTTTGCTGCTTCTTCCCCTCTCTTTCCCCTGACAGTATATCAGGACCTAGTTCAGCATCTCCTGCTCAAGAGCACAAATGAAGCAGCTGTTTAAAATGCCCACATGGTTTCTGAAAAGAGGCCAAATAAAATGCATGTTTAAGTCTATCTAAATCAGGGTCTTACACTTAACAGAGGCCACTGTGCAAAGCCTTAGCTGGTTGGAAGAGGAACCACTTACCTTTTATCCAGTGTTAAAACCATTGGTTTTCCAATCCGGATTTGTTTTAGTGTTGCACTATGAAAACAGACCTTTTGGTGCCTGGTGAACAAGAGTAGTTTTGGTGCATACAGCAACTGCTCTACATTTACAGCTCAAATTCAGCTTGTTTAGATACCCACAAGCTGCATGCGAGTAGATTTGTTCCCATTACCCTGCTGCATTCTTGTCCCTTCCGTCACTGAATACTGTTGCAGTGGATGACAAACAACTCCCCACATAAAAGGAAAGCTAAAGGTCATACTGCCTCTTCATTCCTAACACACAGCTACTCCATTTCTTTTCCTGCGAAAGAAACCAGAGTCCTCTTCACAAGAACTCCTTGGTAAATCTGTGTTACTTAGGCATAGATACATAGGTGAGAAGTGAGGGCATCATCCTGCTAGGAGCTGTACACACCAGTACCCTGAACCCCACAGACTGGTCAGAGCCCGGCTGCCCCTTTGCCATGCACAGTGGCACACAGCACCAGTGCCAGGCTGGAGGATCAGGGAGATGCTTTGTAAATTTTAGGAATGACTTTGGGAGAAGGGCACGGAGAGGGGTATTCAAAATTCAGAAACATCTACTTTGATGTTGCACGCTTTTCCCCTGTCATTCACGCACATGTTTTTTTGTTTAAGGATGATTAATATAGTTTTAATGTTTTTCCTAACTGAAGGGAAGCCTGTGCTATATATTAAAAGAGGCTAGAAAAACACCCCAAAAGCTGAGCTGGCATAAGTGGGTAGCCTGTATGTGATGTTTATTATGACTTTTCCTTAAGATCCTTGTCTCCTCATTTTTCACTGTTTCTTTTTGCATTTGTCACTGGCCTGTTTGAGGCATCTTGTCTTCACTCCCATATTAGTCCAAATCCCAAGAAGAATTCAACCCAAAACACCCTTTGAGAAAGCCTTAACATGTCCAAAACTGAGCCAAGCTCCACACAGAGCTTTGTGCTACTTATAGAGGGCTAAGTTTACTGCCACTGCAGTTCAGCTTTCAAAAATCTGGGTTGGATAGTGAAGGTTTGGGAGTGTTTGTCAGGTGCCTGAATCAGGGTACAACTTGGGCTATTCAAGCCTGGGGGTGGGAGACCTGGAGCTGCTGCTCTGGCAGGGGAAAAGGAAGGTGAACCAGCAGACACAGGCCAGGACTCTGCACTCACCAGCATGACAGCAGTGAGGAGGTTGGCTCCTCCAGCCGGGAGCTACCTGCCCTGGCCATGGCTGCCTGGGGGAAAGCACCCACCTCCCCTCCACCTGCTGCATGTGGAAAAACCATATCACTATCTATCCCTGAGTCCAGGTAGATACGGCAAGTCCTTATTCTCTCTTGTGATAACATTTTTCAGCATTAATGGGGGTAAACGCAGGTGATGGCCATTCCTGACATGAGTGGGACAAAAAACAGCAGAAGAAAAGTTTGACAGCAAACAGTCAAATGTGAACATCTTCTGGAACTAGATTCACAGCACTTGTTAAACACTGGAACTGGGTTTAGGAGCAACAGCTAAATTTGAGCTCGGGCTTATGGGTTAGATGTAACAGCTGCCTAAATGTCCAGACCAAATGACTGCTCCACTGGCATGTGGCACAAGCTGTAGCATTTATCAAAAAAATAAACAGTAGTCCATGAGGGCCTCAAATTCATTCATTTCTATTCCTATAATTTTCACCTTGCAGATAAGATGAAAAACCTCATTATATTTTACTTTACAAAGTTTTATGGCTCTGACATATACTCAGAAAGATTGCCTTTGCTGCTGTTAACTACCTGCCGGCACTCTCATTAAGGTTCATTTAAGAATAATCTATTACCAAAAAGGAAAGGTCCAAGTTTCAAGGATGGATTATTTAAATCACAGCATGCCATTCTGCTGCAACAGGAAAACAGCCAATTCCCCCCACCAGCACCTTTCAGAGCTGCTCAGTGGGGGAAGAGGCAGCCCATGGGAAGGTCTATTGAATTTCCAGATGGGAAAGTAATGGCAGAAAATTCAAGCTACCACAACTCTGGACAAGTGCAAGAGCAATATTTCACTCTAGAATGGAGAGCTGCCTATAAAGAATACACATTCTGCACTGACCCTTAAAAATAATCTAGACGGATTATAAGAATATTTAAGAAAGCATGTGCCATGTAAAAATATTTGCATATATAGCATTCTTCTTAACTGCATTTATAAAACAGAGATATAGAAATGAATAATATATTTCTGGAAAAGATACAAACACAGGCAGAATACAAAGCACAAGGCTATTCTAAACTACAGATAATACTGTATATACCCATTTTCATTTTGATTCTAAATCTTCTCTATAAACTTAACTGTATGCTTGAATCAAAATTTAAAAAATTTTATAGTTTAAATCAGTATCCTGGTACCTTTCATGGTTCACTTTAAATTTGTTCTCATCTAGTTTACCTTTAAATATGCATTCTCGTGCAAATATTTTAGGAAAAGCTAAAAGGAAAGCAAATGAAATAAGAGCGGGAAAAATCAAGTAATGTTGACTGACACATAAGAAGTGGGCTTTGTTAATGTTATATTCATTACCTTAGAAAATGTTTTACAGGAAGTGTAGTAAATCCACCACAGATGTGATAAAGATTAAAACCTCTTTTAAAGCAAATCTGTCCATTTAAAATAACCCAAAAGGCATGTGCGACATCTCTCAGCAATTCTCCAAACAAATAGCTGATGAAACAAACTCAATATTAAACTGAAGCATTTAATAAATTCTAGGCAAATACAGTCCTGTTAAGATGAAAATCACAAAATCCCCAGTTTTTCTCTTTGTCTCCAAGAGATATTAAAGAACACTTAGAAGCCAATTTGAAATGGCAGTCTGTTTGCTCTAGCACTGTGCGACCTTCCACAAAGACACAGAAAACCACTTGCAGTGCAACAGGCAGAAGACAAGCATTGCATTTCCCTTAGAGCACTACTTACATTTTAAAAAAACACCATTTTGAAATACAAGGATCTAAATTAAGAGTACATTATCTGATACATTTAAGGGAGGAAATGTTATTATTTTATCCACCATGTTTCATTCTGGTTTTTAATAGACCATCTTCAGATGAACCAGGATTAAATATTTGCATTAAGCATACCTATAAATGCCATCGAACAGCTGGGTCCTATCAACCCAAACATCACAAATGGCTTGCAAGATTCTGATTACTACATGCATATTAAACCAGCATTAACATTTTTTCCTAAAGAATATATGACAGCGTGCTAGAGTTAAATGAAAGTTTAAAAATAAAGAATGAAACCAGCCACTTCATCATGATAGCATGTTATATTTCATTCTCCTCCAATGCGTGTCTCTCTCCTCCAGTTTTCATTTAGGTTTTCTACCATTCTCCCATGTAGTTAATCCATGTTTCAAAGCAGTTGAATTAAAAAGAATATATAGATCAACAACAGACACCCACCAGAAAAATGATCACTTCTACATACAAAAATACTTTGCTATTGCTTTGTAAGATGTGGTATAACCTGATCATTACATACTACTCCCACACATGAGGGCTTTAAAGCAATACAAAAAACCTGAAGTGGTGCAGCTGAAGAGGAAAAACAGCCTTGGGACCCAAACCTGCAAACATTTTTTTCCCATGATTAACTACTCTGCCATGAGAATCTCATTTGAATCATTAAGAGTACTCAAAGTACTAAAGTTAAATACATACATAAGTATTTACAGGCTTAGACTTTGATATGACCCAAGGAAGAAGCAGAGAAACTTTGTCCCTATTTTTCTTTGTCCTCAGTTGAGCTAATTCCCATCACTAACAGGAAGGATTTCGTCAGGATAAAGAGCAGCTATGGGATGGCAGCTTCCCCTGGGTACATGGAATTTTAATTCAGATTTTTAATTTGAAGAAAAAAGTTATCTCTCTCCCAACAAAAGCAGTATAAAGAGAACATGTGTGCAGTTTACAGCCCATAAAACAACTATATATAACATTAAATATTTGCATATCTTCATATGTTAGCTTGGCAAGAGTTAAATTTTCTACTCATGAGTATTGCTGACATTCCAGGTTCATGCCAAGAAATGTATTTACTACCACACACTGCCATCTTTTATATGACATAACATATGTGCTTGTTTATGTGCATATACATATATGCATACATAGTCACAAAGAGCTGTGCCATACATAATAATAAATCAAGTGAAAATAATATTTAACCCACACACCCCAAACTCACTAATAAACATGAGCAGTGTGCAGACAAAACCTATGCTTGACTTTCATCATGATGTAATTGCTATTTCAGATCAAAGTGAGAAAATTAACATGCTAGCCAAACTAACATGAAGTAGGCTAATTTGGCCCAAACACTCCATTTCTCACTTTCCTTTTGCAGTAAAAATAATACCAAAAATATCCAATTGTGTAAACAAGGTAGGAATAAATAAAGTGTTAAAAATATAATTCAGTTCCAGTGGAAGAGAAACATACCTGTTTCTTAATCAGGCTAATTCTTTGCTAAAAAAAAAAACCAGAGCGTGCAAATTGAGGTGTGCCAAAAAGCACATAAGTGATCCAAATACAGCACCATGTGCTACAAGGAAAATGTAACTTCTTATTTCTTAAAAGAAGGCAATGCAGTAAGTACATAGACTTCAATGCTTAAGAATTTTTCCCCATGGATGGTATACATAATTTGATATATTATATGTATTTCCTTGTACATTTCCTCCAAATTCCTATACCCGAATTAAGTCAGCTGTAATACACTATTTCTCAACAGGAGCTTTAACAGGCATCAGATCTTTCACTCATCTGTGACTATGCTATTTTCTCACAGAAATAACCAAGAACAAAACTTGCTTCCAATCAATTCCCTGATGTCCCATGTCTACGAAAGAACAAGGCATCTGTGTAAGTGCTACAGCCAGGGTACAGACCTGAACAAAGCACAATCCCTGTGCCTGTGGGCTTGTTGCAGTGTGTGTGCATTCTCTGCTGCTCAAACAGTGGGATGTGTTCAGCACTGAGCAAAAGAGCCACAATTTACCTTTCCTGTCTGTGTCAGTGCTAAGAGGACTGTATATCCAGGTCCTGGGTGGTTACTGTATCGGTAACAGATGTTCTGACACAACACCGTTGGGCCCCTGCACTTATTTTGTTCCAAGAAAAAGGGCATCTCCTTGCCTAAATAGGTTCCCACCTGCTCAAACAGTCCCTGGAGTTCCTAAGGCCCTCTGGCATAGTGTAAACCAGCTAAAACAACCAGTCCAGACCCCCAAAGCAGTTGTGAGCAGACACACCCATGTCTACACCATTTGTGCACCTGTATTGACTTGGTTCTTCCAAGTCAAGCACAGCTCACCTGTAGCTGAGCCCAGAACCCTGCCAGAGCCACAGCGACTCTTATGGGTCACATCATGGCAAATACTAGAAAGACAAGTATGCTCCCCACTGCACAAGTTTCACTGGGCAATATCAAATGTTTATGCAGTCCAAGACCACACCAATTATACCAATTAATGTAAAGTTCACCATGAAAAAGAAAATAAAGTCATTTGTGTCAATACACAAAATTCCGCAGAAAGCCCCCTCGGGACTTCTCCTAGTGAGACAGAGCAAAAAGCCTGCAATACGTAGCCAGCCAGTAGTAACATCATGGCAAGGACACCTCTACATATTGCTTAGAAGCTCAAGTACATTTCAATTTGAAAATTGCTTAAGCAAACTACATAAACTTTGTGCAAATCATATTTCAGTAAATCACCTTCTCAATAAGAAAAACAACTTAAAGGGAGACTAAAATATACAGTTTTAGAATTTGTTTGCGTAAGAAAGACACATCCTAATTTTTGTAATGTATAGTGCTAATAGCATATATTTAAATGAGCCTCTATAATCTGTCATCCTGCTACTTTAAGTGTTTCTTTAATCAGCAGAAACAGGGGCCTGGATGTCAGCAGCTGTGAGAAAACACAGCTCCCTTTCCCCTCTATGAGAGCTGAGCACAGCTCAGTGCTCTCCAGGAGGTCTCCATGGAACAGGGCTGCCCCTCACCTTGCTGAGAGGTGGTGGCTCTCGCTCTGGCACAGCTGCCACCACTGTACACCATGCTCTCTTCCTCATGTGAAAGCCTCAGGACTTGACCTAGTTTTAATTTAAGTTGGGAAATCACACACACTGTTGTAAAAATACACTAAGGTCATCACTAGACCAGGGAAATACTAGTTCCCATCTGCCTTTCCAGATACAAGCCAATTACAAGTTCAGGAACAAAACGGACACTACCTATAAAACTTTTGTGATGTGACTAAACATAAAAGCAGTAAGTGGAGCAACCAGTAACTCCTACAGTAGGAATAAAAAAAAAATTTAAAAAGAGTATTCCAATAAGGAGCTCATAAAAAAATATCCATGTCTTTAGTAAGAAAAATCCATTGTGGATTTTTTTTCTTTTAACTTCAGAGTAATTTGTCAGCTTCTTAGAGGTATTAGGATTGTATTGTGTGATGCTCCTCTGGCATAAAGTTGCCCAGGAGGTAGTTGGAACAGTCAGTGGAGTATTTACCTAATACTTTTGGATCCTTGGGATCTTCGGAGACACCAAAGCACTACCCAAGCCCCACTGATCTTTGCAGCAGGATAACAGCAAAGGGAAAGGGACGTGTCTCCTCCCTGATGTCCTGAGTGTCCCCTGAGCACAGCCAGGGCTGGCTGCCAACACAGGCAAGGAGCTGAAGAGCAGTGACCCTACAGAGGGGAACAGCAGAGGCAGCAGGAGTGGCTGAACCTGTCACCTCCTTCCGCTGCTCCAGGCTCACATACTTCCATGAGCTCTCCACCTTTCACAAGACAAGAATGTAAACCAAGACGTGTGATATAGCAGTTTGGGGAACACAGGAATCCTCACCCGTCTGGAGAAGACTCTTCCCTGCACTGTGTTTGCCAGTAGTGGGTACCAGTGTCGCAGGAGGAGATACCCAGGAGCTGTAGCAAAAGCAGCTGTAGAGCAATCTTCTTGCAAGAACAAATTCTTCCAAGCCGTTAGTCTAGGAGCTGAATGTCTGCACTTACATCTGTTCTGAGTTTTTAAGCACATTTGGCTATATTTAATATATGTAATAATTTCATTATAATAGCTGTCTGTGAGATGTGCTTTTTTGTATAAATAAGTTGCAGACAAAGCCCGGTCACTTGAGGGATTTAATTAACAACTACCTGGAAATCCTGACTTGAAAACAGACATCAGTTAATGAGTGTGCAGGTGACTGTCACCAGCGGGATTGCTAGAGAGTCACCGAAGTCATTTATGAAACTTGGAAAAAAAAGGGGAAGAAACTACCCTTTCCCCCAGCCTCAGTTTCAAGTTGATGAATGACACATGTGAGTGTGCCCTTAAACAAATAAACAACACAAAAAAACAAAACAAAAAGAAAAGGAAAAAAAAAAAAAGGTTTCCTGATTAAATAATGAGCTATTGCCTGGAACAGCAAAAACACATAAACAAATACAGTGACTGTGAGAGCTAAAATGAGGAGAGAAAAGCAGCCTGAGTAAAGACCAGAGCTGCTCCAGAGCACAAGCTGTGAGCAGCAAGCCGAGCCCACGTCACCAGTGTGGTTGGCACCAGTTACTGCTGAGGCCATTAGTTACCAAACTGTGCTGAATTTTTTTTTTAGCACTGACCCCAGCTCCCTCCATCTCCTGGAATGAGTTTTGCTTTTTTTCTTGTTCCTATGGGTTTGTTTCTGGGATTTTTTTAAGTAGCAACAGGAAGTAAAGGGGTGGAACAGGTTGATACGGTGATGGCATTAGGTTTTGATCTCTCACTTCAAACAAAAGATGCACACCCATCTATCAAAATAAAGTGAACATTGTTTAATACTACTTGCTTGACTTTCCCTCACCTTGTACCTTGCATAGTCATACAGGTCTGAGCCAACAGGATATAAAATGTTACCCAACCAGAACTATCCACAATAGAGATATTTGATATCCATGTTGCCTCTTCTTGTTTCTGAAGCCCTTTTATGAATGTCCTTTTTACCTTAGTCGCCTTTGTAATATTTAAAAGATTGCAAAAGAATAACAAACTCCCATCTAATGCAATGCATCAGATAGGGAAAGTCTTTTCCAAGAGAGCTTCCCTCCCTCTCTTTGACAAAGAACGTCAGGCTACCATGGGTCCCAAAGGTGACTGATTTGCAGAAATATTCTGTGCAACTAGGAATCTCTTCTCTCTTAACCCAGAATAACTGCAGCTGCTACCAAGGTTGCAGCAGCAGCATTACAGGCAGCATTCTTTTAAATGGCATAGTTATAATATTGATGTGCAATTCGTTACTTCCACACAGCTTGTTATTTTAATATTGTCCTATCAGAAATATGTCAATGTATATATTATTCACAAGGATTCCAAACTTGTAGATTTCTCTAGCTGGGAAAAGCAACCACCACCTCCCCTGCTCACTCCAAGCTTCCTATTTTCTATTCCTGCAATGCAATAAAAACGCTTGCAAAAGTTTTTGGATAATTTCCTATCTTTTCTCCTGTTTTGAGGAGAAAAATAAATGTTTCTCAGATTCTTTATAACAGAGAGAGGTTTAAAATAGTTTCTAAAAGATTTTATAGCATCTTAAAATATTCTCTTTTATCTTTTATATTTTTCTTGCAGTGTCTGTAGATTATGGGCTGAGTTTAAAAAACCCTTGGGTGCTACTTTTGGAGTTGAGAGCATGCATATGGTGCACACATTTCCAACTAAGTGATGACTTCCATGAGACGTAGTACTATATGTGGGTGGGATGCTGGCAAGTAACAGATTTTAATGTACAATTCAAATAAGGGCATGAAAATCCAAGTTTTGCAATAAAAGAAACATGTCGAAATTCAATGGGAGAAATTTAAAGTTATTTATTCTCTGCCTTCAAAAGAGCTGGGATTTTTGGTTCTGTCCTGAGGCTGTACAAAATGGCTACATGGAAAATCTGTCTCCAACCAAATCTGCCCAGGACTGCAGGCATTAGGCTGGTTTTGTGATGTCATCTAGAGTATTGTTTCACAGAAAATATGGAATTGATTGCATTTTGCCAAGTGAAGTGGAAACAAAAAGATTTCTCATGCTAAGTTGTAATTACTTGAAAACTAGGGCTAATACATCTTCTTGCCCTCCACAGAAATCTCTTTACCTGTAGTCAACTTCAGCAACCTTGAGGGAGGTGTTGTGGTACCATGATGCCACCTAAGCAGCAGGCTTTTAATGTTAGCTGGGCAATAGCTGTGGCTGCATTAGGATGTGGATAGTGTGGTCTTTCAGGCTGGAATAGCAACACTGTAAAAATTCTTTGCCCAAGGCCCTAGCATAATTAGGGATGGCTCTGATCATTAGTGCTGGAGAAGCAGCTTCATTGTTTTGCAATTTACCCAGTACCAGCAAAGCTCTCAGCTTTGTACAGCACATAGTTCACATTTGTTTCCCTCCCCAAGGAAAGTATAGATTGACCACACAACAAAATGTACTGCGACTGGGACATTTTGTCCCAAATACATTATAACATGCCCTGTTCTTTGTTGTGTAGGCACTGTTACTGAATTATGCTATAGCCATACATTAATAAAATACTTTTAGGTCTTTAAGTGTGCCAACAGCACAGCATGTAACAGATAACCACCAGATTTTCAAAAGTCTAGCATCAGATTTGTACAGATCCAAGTGACTTATCAACAAAAATCTTCAAGGAAGGATTTGCTATAAAGACAATTCCTGACCAAAAGAAAAGTAGGTGTGTGTTTACTGCAAGAATGAGAAGATGTTGTTGCAAACGGAGGGCGTGGGTGGTGACAGCACAAGGCAGAGGAACGTAAGTGGGAGAAGGATGAAAAGTTTGGGGGATGTGGTATCAGGAAAGAGCAAGAGGTTATGTAAAACTAATGAGACACGCAGAGCCCTAAAACCACATGCTATTACCCAGGGATCAAATCCCACAAATGTCCCAGGCAATTTAAGAAAATCATTTTTTCTCATTAGATCTAAGGCATACAATACAGTAGGAAAATAGCGTCTTTTTTTTAAGCTTGGCACATCATCAAAGTCTCCTGCGAAGTCAAAGAAAAGCACCTCCACCCTAAACTGAGGCTTCTACATGGGACAGAAAACATGTTCCCTTCACTGGCTATTTCTACCATTCCCAATTCCCATTCCATCTTAATTAATCTGTAGATCAGCCACGACACCTCTTTTACAAAAACACCATACAGAACAGTAGCGATCTGGTCCACCTCTTTGCAAAGATGGCACCCTTGGAAGTCCACCACTACCTTAAGCACTAATTTACCCCTGGCTCAGAAGGGCTCTACCTCCCAGTAACCCAGCCGCTCCCGATGCGCCTGGGCTTTGGTGCCTTTCCAGACCAGTGCCAAGGCCTCGCCCTCACCTACAAGCTGACGGCTCCCACACCAATGGGGAATGGCTGCAGACTTGAAAGACACGCTGCTTAAAAGGCTCTCTCATGTTTCAGTTGACCATGTGTTTTCTCTTAGTACCCTGCGAGTTCAAATACCTCTGTATAACAGAAGTCAGACTGAAAAGGCATTGTGCATAAAATAATTCTTATCCACTTTGGTGCGAGCCTTTGTGCTTTTTAAAAGCATCTACAAGTAGGCAGGGCACTATTCATGCTACTTGGTGTGTAGATTGCATCTCGTTCAAATTCAGTGACAAAAAAAAAGTGGGGTTTATAAAGGTTTTCTTTTAAACCTGATCTGTAGAAGCACAGAAATATTTAACAACATCCACATCATTCATAGGTAACTATCCTTTGAGAAAGACCAGATTTCTCTCTCTTCTCATGTGACACCGCTAACTCGAGTGCATGTGCCAACCACAGGATCAAACTCATGGAAATGATGCAGCTTGCAACAGCATCCTACTATTTCCTAAAGCCAGTCCAAATCACACAGCTGTTTTCTAAAATAAATTAAAGATTTAAAAAGCCCATAGTTCTGAAGCAATATTGAAGGATGCAAGTCCACCAGTGGCAACAAATCAGAAACATACCAAAAAAGCATTTGGCGAACAGGTCAGAAAAATTGTTTGTTATCACTGTTTTTTATTATCCTATTGGAAGGTATTGGTTTTACCAGTTGTTCAATGCATTCAGAATGCCACTAATGGACAGTCACTGAAGTAAAGCTTCCACACAGACTGAGTGGCTGCTGTCACAAAATAAGTTGATATTGATTCAACCCAGAAACTGGGACTTTGAGAGCAACAGAGTATGAAAAATTTATTAAACCACGAGGCTCATATTTTACTATATTTTTCTTTCTACCAAGTTATTCATTGTCCAGGAGCAAACATTTAAGCAACACTCCTCAAAGTCTTTGTGTTTATCCTGCAAACTCTAGCACTTGCTCACAGGCTTTATTTAAGACGATGTGATGAACTAGGTATATTTGATCTCACCATCTACTTACCAAGCCAGGCCAATTGCTCACTATTTGGCATGGGACCTAGGAAGCAGCTGAGAGGTGTCTTCATCGATGATTTCAGGTACTAACACAAGGGGAAAAAACTATCTTTCAGTGGCAACTTTCCAGTCTTGCAGATACATAGCATACAGTGAAATGTAGGCAAACAGACAGACTTTTCCATTTGGTACCTTCAGCCTATGTTTGCAGTTAAGACTGAGCAGACCCTTTCGGTGCAGGGTCCTGCTGCATGGCACTGTCCTTGCTCCGCAGCCATTACATCCTCCCCCTTGCATCTCCAGCAAGCCTTTACTGCTCACATTTACTCTCTTTTTTCTAAAAATGACATAACAGGATAGGAACAGGATTGCTCACATTGCCCAAAGACTTGCCCAAACTCCCACAGTCAGGTGTTAGGAATTTAGCCAGTCATCTGCACAGGTCAGAAATAACTCTTCTCTCCTGCCTCCCCAACAGTCAAAGTCAAAAAACCAGAGAGGCCAGGGATGTGTTTTGAGGCAGTGCAAATAATCCTCTCTTAGTTTACCTGAATCCTTTCCCCAAACCTGGTCAGTAGGGCTGGGGTAACATCAACTCTTCATCTTATCCTGCACCATGGGGGACATTGCTGCTGCATCCACCTAAGCAAGTTGTACCACAGCAGCTCACAGCTACCAACAAAGTCTTGCAGACAGCAGGACTGGAGAGTGGGGGGGGGGTGGGCTCCTAAGCATTTACCTGAAATTTAATTTCCCAATTTCCCCATATCAGCTTGTGTGGAGCATCTCACCACTACAACCATATTATTCTGGGTGCTTTGCCTCCAGGTTGTGCTGTGGATACTGCTCTTCACAGTCTGGGAAACACAGACTGCACAACCTGATGCTCTCCTATACGTTTTTGGAAACTCTGAGCACTTGAAAAACCCATGTTTACTGACAAAGGCACCATGAAAGTAGAACAATAACAGACAATTACATGCACACCTGGCGATAACACAGAGTACCTTACCAACCAGAGTGCTGCACAACACAACACCCCAGCCATACTGAGACTGCTCTGGAGGCACCTAGGAGTACTCCTCCCCAACCAGCCCTTTTTATGGGGGAGTGATGTCAGGTGGTGTGGGAAGCAGCCTGGGCTAACTCAGCTCACCTGGGCTCACTCAGCTTACCTGTGCTGGCTGCTTGGGGAGGTTAACTCTGGCCTGGCCAGAACCAGCACAATTTCATGTATTAAATTCCCTCCCTCTTCTACTCTCAGGGAAAATACAGGCTGCACCAATGGACAGGACTTCAAAAGGAATGGGGACACTACTGGACTAGTAAGGGTGAAGACTTTCTTTCCTTAAGAAACTCTACAAGACTTATGGTTCAGTTCTCGTTTGCAGTCTTTCTGGAGCACGGTATGTTCTGTGTTGCTATGGGCTATGAACATGTGTTAGGGAAATTAAATAAGTGCCTAATCCAACGCCACTCAGTTAATTAATACTGTACTGTTAACAGGGTTAGAACAGCATGCAGTTCATGAGAATTAACAAGATTTGTTTGCATTACATGGCCTTACATCTCCCAGGTGACAGAGGTCTGTACAATAGGGATTTATGCTCTGCTCAGGCCGCTGTCACCAGTGCCCAGAGAGGCTGGGTAGGGACCCCATGCTGGTGCATGGGGAGCTCTGATCCCCACCCATCTCCTCCAGCGCTCACTGGGGAAGGGCACAGTTCGGTCTCCTCTCTTGAAGCCGACTGTACTTTGCATGGGGGAATTACCGATGGCTTGGCACAGAGAGAGAGGGGACACGACCCTCTGGCCTACTGATTAAATGGACTAGAACTGAACTTGCAACAAAAATAAACACAGCAAGTACACAAATCGGCAACACTTGCGTGACTTCATGAAGACAAAAATCAAATTACTTCAAGATGATCTTTACAATTACGTTAGCAAGTTCAATAGAGCATCAAAGTTGACAGCTGTAGCTTTCTGCAGCACAGAGTCTGCAGAAGGCGGTGACAGAGCTTCTCCGGGCTTCGGCAGCAGCAGGGCTGAGCCCCTCTTCCCTCTCATTCCTCAGACATTACCCACATGAGTAGCACGAAGATATTCATTACACAATATAGGGAAGGAAATTGGGATAGAAATGGTAGTCCTGCGTTGTGTTTGGTATTGGTTAGGTGAAACTTCCACTATTTTCAGTTCCTAAGTTCCTCCAGCTGCTCCTCTTTGGTTGTCTCTCTCATCAATTTTGCAAACTCCTACATCTAGAGAGGAGGTGTACCTGCATTGCTGGCTGCACACTGCCGACAGCAATCCCTGGAGCCTTAGCGATGGGCCCGGGGCACTGACTGTAAAACTGAGGACATAACTGCAGAAATAGAGGGGGTTTGTTGTCTGGCTGTCTACAGGGCTATTCATTATTTAAAGAAATTATCTGGCTTGCTTTTATAAATTTCAACTGTAACAATATTTTGCATTAAATCATTTACCCCAAATACTGGATTTGCCTCCAATACTGAGAGTTAAATTTATCCATTGTCAGAAGTAGGACAGTAGGACCCACAGCAATTTATAGATGAATGCCAGACCAAGTACAAAGTTTATACCCGTGAAAGGTCAGTACTACATGTTTGATGTGAACTACACAAGGTTTAGCCAAATGATACAGGCCACATTATTGGAGCAAATTTCTGTAGGTCTAAGATGAGGTCCACATATTCTGCTCGTTCGCTCATTTGCAAACATCTGTAGCAGAACACAGTGATCTTCCACTTAAAAAAACATACAAATGGAGCCAGTTCCATTTGTTTTCCATATATGGGAAGAACCATCTCTAAACAAATTTAATTCTTGACTCCAAGCAGGATTGAAGATGCTTTTCAGATAAGAAGTGGTAAAATAAAATCGCAAGAGATCACACAAAATGATGTTGTTATTCCCTTCCTGCAGCATTCATCTAATTTTATGTTTCGCATTGGGGCAGTTTGGCCTTCTCCTAAGACCAGAAAGAGCAGACAAACAGCAGTTGAGCAGTGGTTAGACTGCACTCATGTAACCCAGCAATCATAATTCAAGGGAGAAAATGATTTCCTGTCAGAAACATAGACTGAAACTGCCAAGAAAATCTCTCCAAACTGCAAAGTTATCACCATTCACCCATTAGACTTGTGATGAGGAGAAAAAGCAAAATTGCACTACTTAGTAAACTATGGGTGGAATGTCATGCAGAGAGGAAGACAAGATAATGTAGCCATGAAATCAGGGTGAGTTGTACTAAATACTTTGTTTGGAAGTCACACTTCTAAAAAAATCAGAGAAGTAGGTAAAAATACAGTTGCATTTACAGCCTACCCACTGGAACATGTTTTCCAGATAACTGGCAAGATTTTGTACTACCTACAAAGCCATGTCTAAACAGTCTTGTGGATTCAGTCATCTCTCTGTCCTTGGAGCCAGAACTACCGTGGGTGATGAACAGCGGGTTGGCTTTAGGATGTCGTGCATATGATGTGCAGCTGAGGGGGTCCGACAGGGAGCGAGTGCCTGGGTAACTATTCAAACCTCCCTAGCTGCAGTCCAGCTCTCATAAGGTTTATAGCAGGATTACAGTCTTTTCAAGTTAAAATAACAAAGAAAGGAAAGTTTGAGAGGTGACATCCCTTGAGCTTTTGAAAAAGTGTTTTCCCAACGACAGTGAATTTCTCTCCCCACTACAGAGTGCTCAGGTCCTTTGGCACCAACAGTAGGAAAAGGGAAGAAAGCCAGCACAGTGTGATTTCCTGGTAGAGCTACTTGTAACCTGTAACCTTCTGGGTCTATTTTCATCTGGTTTGTTCTGTTGCTTTTGGGGTTACAACTTCTGAGCCCAAAGGAGACCCACGTTAGAAACGGATGGCTGGATCATAGCAACATTACCTCATGCAGCACCAGAGATTTTCAGATGTGAATCCCTTGTCCAGTTTTCTTCACACTAGTGGCTACAGTAGATAAAGCATCATTACTAATGCAATATCCAATGTATTATTTCAACCTCCCAGAGGAAAAAAGACTGGAAATTCAATTATCTATTGCCACAAGTCACTTTGTTACACCATGAAAATAAAAACTCAAAGCAGATCGATTTTTTTCATAGAGCTCCAGAACAGAAAGCTTATCAAGAAATGAGAAACACAATAAGAGCTGAAACTAACTATATATTCTGACATATCTCCACTAATAATGATTGATGACTAAGAAAAAAAAGAAAAGGGAGGCTGCATGCACAAATGCCAACCTGAACTGACATTAAGACATACAGCTATTTTAAATATTTCCCTTCTAATTACATATTTCTTACTACTGTAAAATATTCAACATACAAAACCAGATTGGCTCTATTGCCTGTCTCAAAAGCAGCAGGCAGTCAAATAAGC
The DNA here is from genome assembly GCA_020800305.1 of Porphyrio hochstetteri. Lineage (NCBI taxonomy): Eukaryota > Metazoa > Chordata > Aves > Gruiformes > Rallidae > Porphyrio > Porphyrio hochstetteri. The sequence continues at coordinate 7,374,903 of CM036916.1, read as the reverse complement.
TCTGAAAAGCTAATTCAAATGCCACAAGTAATTCAGCACTGCTGTTTCTTCCACAGAAAATACAAACAAAGCTCATTTACTTCGCTTGTGAGTATAAGACAAAGGTATTCATGCCACAGCAGAGTTGCTCTACAGTAACATATGAACAAAGAGACTGGATGGTCAAACCTGCAGCCCTTACTACAGCCTCCAATATTTCTACTGACATTTCAGTGGGAGAGGGTTGTGGCCATGCTAATGCAGTTTGTTCACCATTACAAGAGTGATGTCCAAAAGAGAGCTCAAGAGTGTGCTAGTAAATCGTGTTCAGTGTATGCCACTTTACTCACTACTTTTCAAGGACCAAGATTACTTTTCCTTGGCAGAACGACTCTTTTTAAGGCAGCTTTACAATTAACACACAGTGCTTCTACAGGACCTGAGTTTCACTGTTCAGGTGGAAAAAATGATAAGTTTTAGTCTCTCCCCATTTCACTGACAGGTGTAAATGAGAATGTTTGCGTGCCAGAGAGCGCATTTGGACAGAGCTATGCACGCAGCAGCAAAGGCTGTTGGAGCTCCGTGGGGCCACATAGCAGTGGGTGTTATATCAGCACCATGACATCAGCAGGAGGCTAAATGCTTGTGGTATAAAACATACCGATGTTATTAGCATGACAGCTGCATTTCCCCCCACTCTGCATGCCGCTGCTCAACACACCTTCGCCTCCCAGCCCAGCTCCCGGGAAGGATGAACCCTGAGAAGGATGAAGCTCCAAAGAAGGATGAGGTTGGGGGTTGGACTCGATGATCTCTTGAGGGCCCTTCCAAACCCTACAATTCTGTGACTCTGTGAGGGTTGCAGTTCTCTCCTGCTCTCCAGGAAAACTGCCTATGCAAACCAAAGCTGCCAAGCACTCAAATTCAGGGACTTTTTAGGGTTTTTGGAGGTGGGTGAGGGAGAGTTTGGGTCACGCAAGGGATCCCAGATAGGATGGGCTTCAGCGAGACCGCATCTGGCAAGAAGCAGGTGCCTAGTGACAGAGAACAAACCTATCCCTTAATGCCACCAACCTTTAATACAAAAAGCTTAATAGTCTGTTACTTGGGGACATCAAGGTGCTCTCTATGCTGTCAATTATCATGAAAGATTGAAATATCATCATTTGTCACTGGCCCAATGCCACATAACACATCTGGAAGCAGGGTGTTGGTGGTGTTTGTGTTATACTCTCAGTGGGGACAATTTGCTAGCAGAGACCATGACAGCACTGCCGGAGATGAAAACATCCAAAAAAGTGCCCATGACTGGCAACTTTTATTTCACAACATATGTCAAGCTCTTGTCTGTGATGTGGCACAACTAGCTATCCCATGATGTAAGTGCAATAGCACATATTTTACCATACAATACAATTGTCTGGGAGAAGTTAATTTCACTTCCCACTGTGAGATGCATTACGTGACAACCAAGTCCTGAAAAGGGCTCCAAGCCCACTTAAAACAGTGCTGTGAGCTGAAAGGGAGTCTCACAAGGCAGGATGCGCTGGGCAGAAATTTCCAGAAGTGAACTGTAAATGGAAAACCTTTAAACAAACCCAAATATTAACCAAACTGGATGCAGAATTACTAGTTTGGGTTGGGCCTCCTCAGAGTAATGAAGCAATTCCCTTAGAAATGCCTCTATATGTTCAGAGCCTGCACTTAAGGCAGATTAGCCATGTTGTCATCTTATGCGAATACCAGTCTTTGCTTGGGAAAATGAATTAAGACCACATCAAAATTACTCCAGTGAAGAGTTCTCAACAGCACTCATAACCTCAGGGATGCCGTTATAACAGCAAAAGGAACCAGCAAAATACAGACTGGTTTACCAATGCTGTTTTACTGCAAAGCAAAAACACAGTTCAAGAAAGTGGAACACACCAAGGAAATACTTCACTCAGACCCCAGCATGGTGGTGTATTTCCTCAAGAGAAGAAAGTCCTTCTTCATCCCTTCCAACACGGAGCTTAGGAAAAAATCACATCTGACGTGAGTCATCTCATTCAGACATGAATTCAGTTTATCCTTGCTGGAAGGATGATCTAACCCCTACCTTCTCCAGACTTTCTCATCAGGGGATGCAGGCACAAGGATAGAGAGGAGCTCAGTGACAGAGGTGAAAAGAGGAAGAAAAAACATACACAAACACACAGAAAAGTGATAATTCTGCTGCTTTCCTCCAGGAAACCATGTGCCACTGCACAGCAACAAAAATAACCCAGGGGTTCCCTCTCTGCTCTGGCTCCCTGTGAGGAGCCACTTTAAAGCTTTTAGAACATTTGCAGAGTTTGAGAGAAATGGTTTTTGTTTAACTTCAGCTACTTCAGAAATGCCTGGGGCCTGAAGAAACATATTTTTGGATTGCTCTTAAAGAACAGGCTGAACTTTGAAGTTTGGGGAATTTTTTTCAGATCAAATGTTTATTAATTTAACACCAACATGACAAATCGGTCTGAGTACTGGGGAAAAAATTAACAATTGCTAAAAAATCTTCTTGGATTAATTAATTGTGGCATATTGTTACTTATTCTAATACATCGATGGGTACACTTCAAGCCCTATAAGCCACTCTGTATAATGTGTTTCTGTGTCCCAACTAGGCATATTTGATATTATTGCCCATTTGCCTCTACAAGATAAAAGGCATATCATCACCATTGAATAAATCTCAGTTTGGGTAATAATGAGATCATGAATAACTAGTTTACTTATGGATCATTTAAGTTTAAGAAATGCACGCAGAAATTCAAAGCATCTGGAATCCAAATTACTTCTTTGTACACAGCTTCTTTATAACAGAAGTTTCATCAATGCCACTGAATTTACTCTGCACTTTCTTGTTAATTGAGGTGCTCAACTGAAGTGTCCCACGTGACTCATTTATTCTTCACTGTATTGCAAGAAATGCCTGGATAAGGAAACCTTGACTCCATGGGAAGTCATGGGTCAGGCGGCTGCAAGCCACACACAGACTATTAATTACAGCTACGTGGTTGCAGAATCATCTGCTAACACTGTACAAACAGGAACAGTATCAGGCCAGCATTGCCACATCCACATTTTTGTATTCTCTCCTCAATTTTCCTCACCCTATTTTGAGAAGAAAAAAACCATGATTCATACTTAATAGGTGCCCTATTAAGTACTTAAAAAACAATAATGTAAAACAACCTTCCTCTATAAATGCTGGTAAACAACAGTTCACTCCCCACTGCAGTGCCTTACCATCCCAGTGAAGTACAGACAGGGAGACCCCTCCAGATTCCAGTCTATTCTTATTAACGCAAAGCAAGTTAATTGCACCAGGACATTTTCACTGTGGGATGGAGCTGAAATGGGAGAGTTACTACTGATTTTATCCCCAGGAAATCCTACACCAGAATCACCTCCCTGACAAACTGTGGTCCCTGCAGAGGGCCAGATCCTCAGCGGGCACTGGTGGACAGGGTGGTTTGACTAACACCACAAGCTCCTGACCCAGAACACCAGCGCCCTGAGGAGGATTCCAGCAAACATCTGTTACCATTAAAGATCGCTGGTTGAGATCTACACCCGGAGAGGGCCAGGGCTGAGGGACTGCATAGTTCCTCTCTGAGGCTTAAACAGCTCACAGATTTGAATGTCGGTGGAGTAACATTTAAGGAAATCGGTTTCAGAATCAGGAATGAGGAATGTAAAACTATTCATTTAGTGGTTTCTCTAATGCTTCTCCATTTAATATTTGCAAATTTAATATTTACACGTGCAATGCTTACAAAAATTATGTTAAGAGGAACAGCTTCTGTACTTCTCATAATAAACAACTAACCAAAAATACATGGTATGTATAGCAGGGGTTTACAGCTGGGATCCTATATTACTTCTTAGAGCCACTTATCTAAGATCTAGTATCTATAAAAAACCTCTCTGTTTGCTATTTACACAGGTGTCCCAAAGCATTATATAATCATGTAGCAGATCAACACAGCCTTAGGATCTCAAAGTATAATAAAAGTACATTACGATCATGACACTAAGGGAAAGAGTTGGCTACCATTTGACATTTGTCTTTTACTCCTTCCAGAAGTTCACCTAGACTTGGATAATGGATGTCTTCATCTCTTTGTGAGAATAAGGCAAAGAAAACACAACTTTTCCTAATCTTGCTCACCTAGATTTTTTTAATGTAGAGTCAAGCTGAAGTTTCACATAAATGTTTAAATTTTGCTATTCTTATTTATGCTATTTCCACTAAACTTGGCAAAAGATCTCCTACAGTAAGGTCCACAAGCTGGGGATTTTACAAGACCTCTTTCAAGAGTCAGCCTTTAAAACGGTAAAGCCATATTAACTTAAAGTATTCAAAACACGCACCACCAAAGAGAACAAGAAGACATGAGAGATGACAGTCCACACCAGGCATAGATGTTTCCACATATTCTCTAACCACAGAGAGGATCAGAAACTACATCACAAATTAAAGCAGATTCTATAATAAAAATGCCCTCCAGAAAAGCATATATCATCCCTTCAAAAAAAAAAAAAAAAAAAGAAAGAAAAAAGAATGTGATGTATTATCCATAAAATTCCTCACAATGAGTAATCTATCATTTCAGTCAGCCAAATCCTGAAGACACGGTTTGAATCTTAACAAGGTAACAACAAAATCCACTAGAATGTAAGAACAAGGGACATAGTTCCTGTTACATCTGGCTTCATTAGAGTTTATTCTGCTTTTAATCTGCTATAATAAAGACCGTACGTATGAGTAAAGATCTTAGAATTTGACATGTTTGTATAGAAATATATATTGCATGCAAATGACATGGCAAAGGCAACACTAGTGCATCAGACCTTGTACTTACTATGAATGAATGATGTCCTCCATTCATGCAGTCCTCCTGCCATTCTTTTCCAAAGCATCTGTTACGCAGGATCTATACACTCTGCTTTGTTACAGGAGACATCAGGATGGAGAAACTTCTACCTCACACTCCAAGGCTGTGTACAGCTGCTGCTTATGCCAAGGTGTTGCACCCTCTCCCATAACTTTTATTAGCTACTCAGATTCCCATATATATGGAAGGCTGTACCAAAAAAATTGTTTCCTATATAACATGCAATGCAAATCATAATATTTTTACAAATTTAAAGAAAAGTCTTAGCACCTATTTTCAGGTAGAAGCATGTCATCATGCATACTGAGGATTGCCGGGGGCATAACTAAAAAGCATTCTGTATAATGCATCTAGCTACCAAGGATTTGCTCCCAGGCTGCTATCACGTCTGCCTAGCTGTATGTACAGAAATCAAATGGCCCTGTTGCTTAAAATGGACATGCTGTCTTTGACAGAAGTAACCATGTGCCTGCCTGAAAACTATAGCAACACTAATTCATAAAAAAACACCCAACTAAACAAAGCATTTGTTTGACACACCTTGCACTGCTCATTCTCTTTAGAGTGTTTAGTGGAGATGTAGCTTTCATTATGGTTTTACTTCTAGCTCATCAAGTCCTCAAACATGATTTATTTACAGGCTCTTTAGGCACAAATGTACTATGTAAGATGAAAGTGGCATGAAGGGAATGCTTTCATCCAGAAAGCATAAATGCAGAAACACACAGTTCTTCAGTTTTATATGAATGTTGATCAACACCAATGAAAATTGTCAACAAAGTCAATGTACTTGCCTACCATAATTTTGTCATTTCCTCATCTTCTTCAGGTATTTACTAGTCCATGTCTTGCAGAGGAACAACTTTCTTTTTCATGCTGTGAATCCTATCACCCAAAGGAAAGCACAAAAGTACAGCTAAAGAGTATTTCACAGTGTTAATGACCTCAAGTAATGACTTTCCCCAAGTAACAACCAGCTCAAGGTTGCTCAGGGATTGTTACCCTTTACTCCTCCCAGGTTGCCAGTTTACAAAGCAAAGCAAAGAGATACTTGAGAAGTCCTATTGGCCTAACAAGCATTAGCTCTTCTAAAATCAATAGTCACAGAAAGTAAATCCTAGCCCCTACTTGAGAAAAACTGTAAAGATGCAATTCTCTTTATGAAAACCAACAAGGAAACCTACCAGGAGACGAGTTTGCTTCCCGGGTTGAAACCAGAGGCAGAAAGCAGCAGCCAACAATGTAATGACTGGCAAGCTGTATTTTAAAAAAAGTAGTTCTTTAAAAAAATGGAATTTTGGAATGGGCTGCTTTATACAAACAAAACAAAACCAAAAAGAGCTGAGAGTCACACTATGAACTCTACGCTGCAGTTTGCATTTTTAAAATTCCTCGTAATGGATCTGGAATAAATCAGCAATGGGTCAAACCGGTTCAGAAAGTGTTTGAATAACTGCCCATGGAGTGTCCAGGGGTTCTCTGTCAGCTGAGTATTTTGACTGCTGCTGTTCAATTACCATCTGAGAAAGCAGGACTGCTGGGAAAGACAACACAACGTAAACCAACATTGGCTATAAAAGCACACAGTGTACCAATATTCACACTGCACAGCCCAGGTTTCAGAGACGTTACCAAAAGCAACTTCACATCACACCGCCCAATGTACACCAGCAATGTTCAGTACAGCCGAAGGTAAGAGCTCTTCAAGAAATCATGAGAGCCCCAAATACCTAATTTTATCTCTATAATAGAATCGGTAATTGTCAAACTATTATTTTACATTTATAAAATATGTGACGAGGAACATACCACATGCATTCTAGACTTTCTGTCTGCACTGGAAATCAACTGGGAAATTAGGAGGTATGGCGTAGAAACATCACTACGAATATACTGTATTACTGCTTTTGCAGCTGCAGTCCCAGAATTTGTTTCACAATAATTCAGTTACCCATGTTTAAATAACCAGCCAGCAGAAGAAAGGCTGATATATTTCATATGCATTCTCTTTGAGCAGGGGGGCCTTCACGTCTGGTCGAAAAATGTCAGGCTCATATGACACCACCAAAGTCAGGAGAGATGCCTAACCATAACTAAAAGCAGAATTTGGCCAACACAATTGGAAAATACCAGCAGAGTATATACAAATGCACACACGCAACCTCATAGAAGAGCAGAGAATGAGACAAATTGGGGTTTTTTTAATCACACCTTTTAAAAAAACAAAATTTCTCATACAAACCCCTCACTGTGCTCCTACATGGTTCATTTATGCCTCCGCAACATAAGCAGAAATACCAGAGCCAGTAGTAGGGGACAAAGTTGGGGATTTTTTTCTTTTTTTTCCCTCCTCATTGAGGATTTTAAATGCAGTTTGAAGAGTGAAAGAACAGATCAGGCTTGCCTTCCAAACTGACTTCAATAAAAGCAATTTTAAGACTACAACAGTCAGCAAGTATGTACATAAGCTATACATTAATATATTTGTTATCTATAATTTTAAGAAAGCTTTGTTTTACCCCTCATTTTTGTAGTTTTCTCTAGCCTATAGTCCAGAAGATAAAAAACTTATCTTTCCTGCAAAACCAACCTTTTACAGTGAATATCCTAACGGTTTAGATATTATTTCTCAAGAACCCTTACCACAGAGGAAAGCAGTCTTCCTGTCAGCTTCAGTCTCCATTTCTACAACCTCTGCACCATCTCTGTAGAGGCATATTCTATCAAACACATCCATCAGAAAGGAAGGATTTTAGCTTGCAGTGCCTGACTCGAAGCTGCCATTCTCACCTGTTCCTGGTACACCTCCTGCTAACACCTGAGGCTTCAGCGATTTGCAAAAACAGGGTGAAAATCAGTACTGTCAGAGCCATAACCAAATGCAAAAGATCTGAAAAGATTACTAAAAATACAAGATTCCAAACCAAGCGATAACAGCATTTTTAACAACAGATAAACTTTGCTGCAAATTAAAAACAAGACTCTTGTATCTGAGCCCATAATGACTATTTTGAATACAGATATTTACTGCTGCCAATAAAGAAATTTTTTGGTAACTTTTCTGTTATTGGGAAGAGCTTGAATACAATCCAGTCCAAAAAAAATGCTGACTTTCCTAAATAGGGGCTGTGTTTTTGCAATAAAGAATACTGGTCAATATACAAGTGAAGGAAAACTGAACCAGATGTCAGTAATAGGACCACAGAACGTTGCATTTGCCCAGAATCGCTATTTTAAACACATGATGTTGGTCTACTGGTTTGTGGGATAATACATTCTTGGCAGCCAGAAGGAGTTTCGATATGTTAGAAGGTTATCCTTGCGGAGAAAAAAAAGAAAAAAACAAGAAAAAGAAAAGAAGCAGAAGAGAGGTAGAGAAAGGCCACTAATTCATCAAGCTCCCTACAGCAGAAAAAAATTCTGACTTACTCAGGAAATCAGTTCAAAGAAAAGCCAGTCTCAAGACAGAAGGTTTAAGGTTTACATCAATTTTAATTTTCTGTTTTACTTCCCTTACTACTCATTGTGCTTTGCCCTTTTATTTTTCTAAAAGAAAGGATTCTTCCCTCCATACATGCACAATTTCTAGGCAAGATGTCTAAGGAAAAACTGGTGAGCTTTCACCTCACAGCCCAAGTGTGGTCAGACTGATGGGGAGAACCACACCCCAGTGACCACACACCCAATCCAAACCGCACAACCACCCTCCCCGGAAGCTTTTTGCGTCGGAAACCTTTGCTCACAGGAGGATCCTGCTGCCATCACTGGGTTTACTGGAGGAAGCTGTTCACAGGATCAGGCTGCCCGGTCCCAGAACCACTATGAGCAGCCCTGGAAGCTATATGCACATAAACAACATGAAATGAGGTCCCAATCTATTGCCAATTAAGTACTTACCCATCTCTAAAATGCTTTCTAGGTCACAGTTGAAGGGATTTGGGATAGGGTTTTGGGTTGGAAGGTGGGGGTTCTCTCTTCTACGTAAGAAGAAGTTACATCTGTATGCCTTCTTAATATAGAATTAATACTTCAAGATGTACTTAGTATGTTTGGCGAACAATCACTTCCTTGTTTTACCACGTAGTAAATTTAAAAATCAACTCTGTTCATGGTTTTAACAAACCCTCCTCTGAAAGATAATTAAAATCACTTCCCAATATACAACCAAAGTTTTATTTTTATAGTCTATCTTCCATTATGGCATAATCCTTTCTTTGTTTTTTTAAACCAGTGAAATATACAAATCACGCAAGACAGAAGTATGTACATTAAATGTACAGAACAGAGAAAAGGACATAGAAGATTTACATATCTGAATGACAAGTAAAATATTTTACATTAAATAGTGTTTTAATAGCTAGGATCATGAGATTCAGTTCTGCTCGGACAAAAGTCACTAAAAAGGAACATGAGGTGATTCAGCAAATGAAAAAAAATTATCATGGTTTTTGTACAATAAAAACCAAAGTGACATATTCGATGAATTAGTGCTTTATTTATTTATCTTACTTTATTCTTTGCAAACATCTGAAGATGAGGGGTAAATATGTCCTTGTACAATAAATTAAGAGCAATAAAGCGCCATTTAAGAAGCTGATAAATGATCAAGATCAACTTAATGATACAGCTTAAAGGCTCATGAAAAGTTAAGGCTTTAGTACAACCAGGCTAAAGTGGAAGATTTTCCTCACTTGGTATTTGCAAAACCATTTTCTTTAACTTGTTGGATGGGACTGAGTTGGAAAGAGGCATCTGAACCAATGATGAAATCCTGTCTAACTATACAACACTGGGGGGAACGCATACTGTTCAACAAGCAACAATTTCCATTTCAAAACCTGAAAAGCAAGGGCCAAATGAAGCACATTTTAGAGTTGGAAGGTGTCTCCTTTCAGCAATAATCAGTAATGCCCTTAACATCAGAGCAGAATAGAAGCAATCTCCAGACCGATACCAATTCAACTGCAAGGTGCTGCCTCTACCAACCACCCAAGAAAGTCCTAAAGCTGGGAGGAAGCTTATTTCTTTGTGATTATCCTTAAAACTTTTGAATTATAAAACCTTTTAAAAAATTAAAATAAAAATTAAAAAGTTAGAATCGATCTAAAAACCTGAAGAGATCTTAAAAAGAAAATGGGGGATGAACTGCCCCTGTAGTTTAGATGTTTTATTATTTCTTAAGTCATTAAAATATATATGTACAAAAAGCTTTGAAATATCAGACACCAGCAGACCACAGTTCTCCCATATATATAACTGCTCAAGTATAGTCTGAACAGTTGTAGTGTATATCTGCAATATATTATCTAAAGCATGTGTATTAAAGACATAGGATGATAAATTTGGTATTGCTGCAACATTTCATTGAAGTATAATAGTCAGTTAGTGTTATTAAAATAAGAAACTATTGTCTCCTTGAGTGAAAGCGTTCCCAAAAATCTGCAGAAAAAAAAAATAAAAACCAATCATTCCGAGAGTGGCCATCTAATGATTTATTTTTCTCACATAGAATTAGAGAAGCTATTTGTCAAGCTGTGTTTTGAAAGACAGCCAGCTATTACACCATTTTTAAGGCATTTTCAAATTTGAGGAATTCTATTTTCTATGGGCTTTCCAGGCTGGGAGACCCAAACTGCAAGCACGCAGCTCCCCGGCGCCCAGCCACAGTGCTCCACACGGTGTGCACCTCAGCTGCTCTCCGCACTGGGTAGCGGTGAAGTACTGCTCTGTAAGATGAGACACTCAAACGGTTAGCTAGTCAGGCCGAATTCTGCCTTGAAGAATATCTTTATCATTCGTCAAGAAAGATTATTTTTTTTCTTTTTTGGTCTTGTTAGGTTCCAGAACCAGGTATGGTGACTCAGGACTGGCGCAGTTGAAGCCTTTATGATCCTTTGCTCTTTACCCTCCGATGACACTGCATATTTAAGCGGGCACATTCAGATATGTAACAGACACTGCACTTCATGATGAACATACCCCTTATTTACAGAGCCCTAAACGTACCGAACAGCTTTATGTACCCTATTCTGATAACTTCTAGTGTCTGAAACTAAAAGTCACGGACAGGTCTGTGTGTTCCTCACATCCATAAGGGTTGTTCTAACATCCCAAGCACATTATGTGGTTGCTCTGCCTACTGCACATGTATTACATCCCATGGGACTAAATTAGGATATGTTGGATTTTCCCCTCAAGCTACTCTATTGTTTTTAAGAAAAGTAAACTTTCTTTTTTTTACTTTGTAAAATAAATATCCTCAAGTTCTCCCCTATTATTGCCAAAAATAAAAGCCGCACACAGTTCTGGGATGGACGCAGAAAGGGTTTCCAGGCACTTCTCTTTGCAACCTTTATATTTTTCTTTTTTTTTTTTTTGCTTTTTCCCTTCCCCCTACTTTTTTCTTTTTTTTTTCTCCTTTTTTTTTTTTAAATATGACAACAACTCATTGGACTCTATAAATAAAGTGGAGATTGTCCTGTGGAAAAGGAGAGGGGCCTGCACCCCTTGCTGGCAGGCTGCTGCAGCTCCTCCCACCTCGTCCATTCCCTATTTGCACACAAACTGGTCCACGATCTCTGTGCACAACTTGCATTTCACGTAGCAGCACCAGTGGAACTTGCAGTGGCAACGCTCTCGCTGCACCGTCTTGAACTGGTCGTACCCCCGGCCACAGCACATGAGTTCACAGCCATCCATGCCCTCCGAGGTCTTATTGCAAAGACGGCCCTGGGTGCCCAGGGACCCAGTGCTCTCGTTGCGCACGCAGTAGTCAGGGCTGGGATCGATGTAGACCAGGTCGTGGATGGTGGGTGCGTTGAAGCGGCTGTTCACTTGCACCAGCTTGCCCCGGCTGTTGAGTTTCATGGCAGCAGCGCTATCGTATTTCTCCTTCAGGGCATCGCCTACCTTGCGGAAATCGGCAAGCTGCAGCCAACAGGTCTTCAGGCTACAGGAACCAGAGACACCGTGGCACTTACAGGCCACGTCAGCCAGGTTGTACACAGTCTGGAGAACCCAGGGAGAGAAAGCAGAAAGGATGATGAAAGCATGGCTGTGAAAGCATTTATTCCCTCCAGTTCCTGCCCTCCGTTGCGTTCCCACTCCCCTCTCCACGCTGTTCGCCTTAGCATCCTCATCCCTCCCACAATACGTTTGAAAGGAAGAGCGAGCGAGCAGACACACGTGCACCCCCCACACCCCCGGTTAGCCAAGAGGAGGAGGGGAGCGGTCTCGCCAGCTTCTCCCCACCACAGAGACAGCCGCAACAGCACACACAGCCCAGACAGCAGCATCACGCAGCTGCAGTCAAATTTTAGGAATTTGCTCTCACGCCAGCAAAGGGTTTTGCTATTTCATTGAGAAATGTAAAACATCCCTTTATTTGCTATCACAGTTACTCTCTCTATTGATCTCTGCCTGAGGCTGCACTTAGAAAAGAGTTAAGATTCCTCTTGCTCCTGGCTGAGCTGCAGCTGATTGTCTACTCTTGGCTTAGCAACCTCCTCCCACCCTGAATACTGCTCTGCAAGAGAGATTCCATCCAAGAAGAAACCCCCAAACACCTATGGGTGGGAGACAGAGCTACATAGCAATATCCTCTTTACAAAGCTTTGGCAGGGAAATATCAGTCATTTGCCCTGTACAAATAGAAACAAGAGTCAGTGTTGACACTTCCCCAAAAATCCTGGGGTCTGACACATTAGATGATACTGTAGACAACTTCCACACAGCAGTTACAGAGTCTTAACGCTGCCAAATGGCACTGCAAAGATGAGGCTGAGGAAGGAAAAAACTGCTCGAGTCTCCGTAAGCAACTGTGAAGGTGTCATTTTTCTTCTTGGTAATAGTAAATTGGCATGTCCATTGCTTTCAGACACCCTCCTCTCAAATTTAAATACTATTCATTTTCAATTATCTTTCATCCTTCTTCACCTTAGAACACAAGTGTAAAGTCTCCAGCCGACTATTTCTGGCACTTCAAGCTCTAGGAAAATAATGATTTTGGCTCTTCATATTCAGACTATTAAAAAAAGAAAAGTTTACACCCATTCATTTAAGGCATTTTTGAGATTAAAGAAACCATAAAGACATGTTTAACCACAGAAGACCGTGTTTTCTAATAATATGGAGGAGCTTTTCACATCCTCTTAAAGCAGGGAAAGAAAAAAAAAAAGAACAATCCTGCGGCACAATTCCAGGCTGGGAAGCCCAGTGCATCACTCTTCCCTCCAACACATGCTGTCGTTGTTGGAAATGCAAACTAATAAAATTCTGTTCTGCAGAGAATCCACAGCAACCAGGGCACTTTTTTTAATGAAACAATACAGAGGGAAGCACAACACATGTTGGTTCCAAACCTTCCCGTGGGGAAGGCAACAGGACTCTCAGACAACTGGGGGCAATGCAAATTCGTAAACTCCCCACCCACCCACACCCTGTATTTGCTGTTGTCTTGTTTTGTGGGTTGAAAGAGAGACAAGCCATGGTGGCTGGTCGCTGCCCAGCACTGCTCTGTGCCCCATCGAGGCACATCTTTCCCCAAAAGGAGGGACGCGGCCAGGGACAGAGGGACATGCTGCTTCGCAGCCACTTACTCTTCTCCCAGCCTCGTTGTTGTGCAGGTTCATCATGATGCGGGCGCTCTCGTAGGAGCCTCTCTGGTAAACTCTCTCACGCTCCCGAGCGTCAACAAACTCCTTGGCGAAGCGGTATCCGTATTCGATGTTATCCCCGCAGCCACCCCACAGCCAGTCCCGGGGCAAGTCCTTGGGCCGCGCCGCTCGGCTGCAGCCGCAGGAGGAGAGCTCGCCCTCCCGACAGGCACGGCTCATGGCGTTGACCACCCCAGCCGCGCTCACCGCATAGGTGAACGCCGTCTCCCGGCTGCCTGCGCAAAGAGATACGTGATGTTAGGGTAGAGTTCATGCACACCGCTCCCTGCTTGCTGATGAGCCAGAAGGGAAAAGGCTCTCCAGGAGCCAGCAAAATTAATTTGCCTGCTAAAAGGCAAAGGAACCCTGAACTATGCTACTCACAATGCCTTCAGTCTGAAAAAAACAAGTAAAACCAATCCATTAGAGTACGGAAGGTGTTTGTGAAGAGCAAAAGGTGCTTGTCATTCATTGTGGTGAAAGCTTGGATGAGGGAGTGGGGAGATGAACCTGGGGCCGGAGCATGATGCCACTGGGGCTGAAGGAACTGTGCCTGTGTATGAGGGGTGGAAAGGGAAACAGACTCCCTGTCTTTCAGAAAAAAGAGATGCTAAATACAACTTTTAAAAGTCTGGTTCTTAAATTACTACTTCTCAAAGATGATTTATGCCCTTCACCCACTTCTTCCAATTTATTTAAAGTTACAGTGCTTTACAAAGCCTCCTGGTATCAAAAGAAACATACAGCAGAATAACATACAACTTTTCACCCTATGTGTAAGCCAGGCACTTCTGTAGGAGGCTATTTAAAACTAACAACTACCTGTGCTGTTCAGTATCCACTACTTCAGCTCATGCGCATACAGCAAGTGAGCCCACGGACAATCATCTTTACAAATTACAGGGAAGAAAAAGCCCTTGGCACAAGGCGGCCTTGAAGGTTTTCTCCTGCATCTGGTGCCCTTAAATGGAAATTGAAAACCTCGAGTTTTCAAAAGAAAAAGTTACAATACCCACAATGCAAGCTACAGCCACGTACTATCCTTTTGACACTATCTGATCTCACCTTTATTTAGAGCCTGACTTCCCTGATCGCTTTTCCAAGGGTGCCAAGAAGATCTGACTACAAGTAGAAAAGCTTTCAAACAAACAACAAAAAACCCCACAAAGCCTGCATGAGAGAGCCCTCTTAAGTTTGGGTTTTTTCATCTTAAAAGACAGCATCCCACTAGGTTTTTTCCAAGATGACTGAGAATAGACTAAATTTGGTTTTTCCACTGTTTAGATGAGTTGAGTTTTATTCCTAACATTTACCCCAATCAACAGATCAAGCTAGTTTTGTCATCGTGATTATACAAGATTTTTCTTAGATAACTGCATGGGCCTTTTTAAAATTAGGGCTTTAAGATGTGACATTTTGGACACGCCATATGTATTTAGGCAGCAACATTTTGAGCCAGAAACCCTTTGTCCAAAACCTACCATAACAAGCCAAATCTAATAGAAGCTTTTGAGCACTTCTGGAACATAAATAATTTGCAGTCTGGTCCACATTTAACATCAAGATGACACCATGCTCAGAGCAGCTTTGTTAATATAACAGCTGTCATCCATGGGATTAATTTTAGTAATAGATGTTGGTTTCAAATGGGAAAAATCAGAAGTCTTATGTTGGGAACAACCAGATTTAAGGAAGATGAGAAGCACTTTGCTCCCTCACTTACAATGGTCGATTCTCACAGACACCTGCTCATGGAAATACTTACATGAGCCACGGGTATGAAGGGTTACAGAAGCAGCCTATTCAGTAAAAAAAAGGATTTGGTTTTATGCGTTGACTTATGCCTTGCATTTACTGCAAACTATAGCAGAGGGAACTTCATACAGATTTTAACGTTCCCATTTGTTCTGTAACACACATTTTTGGATTAATTCCTCAAGCAAAATTTCCACTAGATTGAGAGGAAAGAAACGTGGTCTGCTTCGGACCACAGGACTCGCCTCTTCCGTTCCACTTTATTCTTTCTCATGTTTAGTCAGCTCATGCTTTTACATGGTTAACTGTGCCGTTTATTGCAGGATTTAAACTCATAAAGCTGACTTTTTTTGACTAGTTTTCATTATTATCTCCTGAAGGATATTTTAAAGAATTTACTCTTAGTGGGAAGGAGAAGGAAAGGCTGGGGTACAGAAAGGAGAGTTGCCTCCCAAGTTCCCCCCTTGAATATTTTGGCAAATTATAAAATAGCATCAGCTGCTGAAGTAGATTTCAAGCCCCCACACGTTGCAAGCCAACACTCTCCCGAGCCATTGACCCCAGGAACACATTACGAGTGATGGTTCCACATGGATGAGTTACTCTGCAGGTTTTTTCCCTTTTTATTTTATAGTCTTTAGGCACAACTGTGCTTTCCTTCACTGTCAAACATATCTGTCTTTTCCCACAGTCCTCCGTTTCTCTCTATTGTAGCCATGGCAAGGAAACACACATTCCAAACACGTTTGAGTCCCCTCTCTCCTATATATATATATAAAACATAGAAATGGAACTATTCAATATACACGCACTGTAAGAAACCACCCACAGAGCAAGGAGCTGAGCTTTACACGTGAATAAGTATGCAAGAACAGAAGAATTGTGGGGTGTTTTTTTACCTGAATATAAGATGATACAAAATGTTCTTTGTCTTGTATTTTAAAAGCACTCAACACCAGGCAGAAGGCATGAATAAATTAGATCCCCCCCAACTACACCAAGATGTTGGGGAAGGACCCAGTCTTTTGATTTGATGTTAGCACCTCTTAGCCATTTGCAAAGCTCAAGCTCAGCTAACCCAGGGATGGCCACAAAGCCAGGAGAAGGTGCAAGGCAGTGAAGGCAGCAAGGACCATGGCCTGACCTGGGAGCCAGCAGCAAAGAAGAGCAGCAAGGAACAAAAGCCCTAAAATTTTGCAGTTCATAAGCCACAGAGCAAGTTTCCAAACCCAATGCTGGGTTTATTTGTACAGCTTTAGCTAACTTTGCAGGATAAATCCTGGAAGAAAGACTGACCATTTATCCACTGGGGTAATTACTGTGCTGTCAGTCAGTGCCTTGCCTAGGCGCTCTCCCATGCGCAGCCAGCGACAGCACATCGTTAGCTCAGATGTCAAATCCTCCCAAACTACGTGCATTCAGATCCCAACTACCATCTTCTCAAGTCAGTGAGAGTAAGGATTATCCAACAGTCCCCAACAAGCCAGGGCACTGAGAGCTGAAGTAAAACTGAACCAGGCTCCAAAGGTACTCACTTTTCCTTCCTCTCTGAGGAACAGCAACAGGTCCTTACCAAAGGTCAGCACGAAATAATACAACTGTTACCCACAACACCTTTCTTGTTCTCAGTGAATACACTCTTTAGGCTCTTTAACTCTTGAATATGACTATTAACCTTGTTTCCAACAGCAATTAGAATAAGTGGCTTAATTACATGATGAATTGCTGTGTAGACATCAGCTAATACAGTCATATTCAGCAGAAGGGTGTGGCAAAGTTATTTAACTTGAAAGAAACCACCTTTAAATAGATCAGTCATACTTGGGGAGGGCAGAAACATCTATTCCAGAGACAGACACCACAAATCATGGGCCTAATCCTGTACGTTTCTTCACACCAACAGTCCCCTTGAGCTAATTTTCACTTGCTTGGATAATAAATAAGGGCTGAAGGCCTAAACTTTAAACAGATTGTTTTTTCTGACATTTGTTATATTATTAGAACAGAAAGACATACAGAAAAAGGGTTTCTTCATGTGTTTTTAGACTTTTAGTCGGGTAGGGTATAAAAACAGCCAGACTCTATAGGGGGTTAATACTGTGCTTGCAAAAAGCCTCAGGAAAGTTATTTATTTAAAATCAGCTGTTTCAATTAGGTACTTTTACACAATAGATTTTTTTATTTGTCTGACTGTGTCCACATAAATTTATTTTTTTTAAAAAAATTGAGATCAAATGTGAATTCATGTATTCCTTCAACTTTCACTGGAGTTAGCCCATTTACAGATAAACCCAGCTGGAGACTAACTTTAAAACTGCTTTTTTTAAAAGCAGGGTAGAAAACCACTGATAGGAAAGCTTTACTTTACATATCTAACTAAAAAGCACTCCTGAGTTCGTCACTGTACTGACACTACATAGAAGATCACACTGTCACCCAGAAAAATAGGCAGTTTTCAGTTGTGTACACAGAATTAGCAATCTGACTTGGGTAAGTCAGAGGCAGGTTTCATCACAGACCCAGCTTCATAGCACTAGTTAAAATTTGGCTAAGGACTTTACAATAGGATGAGGTCCTTAAATGACAGGAAAGGCAGGCTGCATGTGAGCACTGGAAAAGCACATTTCAAAGAGGATCTGATAGGGAAAGGGTTGGGTGCCCACCAAATTGTGATGTTAAACAGGAATCTCTCTTACCAGCCATGTGATTACATTAAATGCAAGTTACAAGGATAACCCCACATTTTGTCCTGATAGAACTGATTTTATAAAAATTACCCTGCTACATTATTTTTAACATAAATCTACCTTTCACAGAAAGAAAAAATATGTTACTGTATCTGGAAATAAGCAAGAAGGAATTGCACATAAACACTAATAGACAGAGCAGCAATTTTCAGTTAACCTCCAGACCGAGAGCAATTTATTACACAGCCGCTAACTCTGGAACTAGACATGGACATCTTTAATTTTACAAGACACTGCTGGTTTTAATTCTCTCAGGTTGCCTTCATTTTGCTTCAGGTTTTCCTTTCTCCTGTATTCCCAGATGCAAATACATATTCCTACTTTGTTTTCCAAGACACATGGCTGGACAGTGGTGGGAAATCACCTCCAGCTAAAAATAATTCAACTCCTTTGCCAACTTTTAAAAACACTTGATTGTATACAGTACTCAGTAAGAACCTGGCAAGAGTTTCAAGTGCAGAACAGTACGTGCCATACATATCCTTAGACAAGAGTTTAATCATAAAGACGTTGCTTCCTACCTATCTGCATGACTCTGCCAAAAACAGAGTTGTTGTCCACAGTGCTGCAATTCCATCTTCTATGTCTGAACTGATACTGGCACTCCTTAATGCCCGTCTTTGCACCCTCTCCAATGAACTGCATGTGGTCCTGATACAATTGGCAGAGTTTCTTCTGTCCTTGGGAAAGCCCTGCTAGCTGGCTACATAGTGGCTGGGCTCCTATTATATATACCTCTGACATCTGAACAGGGTTCATGGGGTTCATAGGGTTCATCCCTAAAGACCTGCATAAAGAAAGACTTGGATTAATAAAGAGAAGTTTAAAAAAAAAAAAAAAAGGCTGTAAGTCCAAGAGAGAACTGCATCTTATACATCAGTGCCCAACTCCTGGTTTTGCTAACAGGTGAGAAAAAAAACACTTAAACATGGAACTTCTGTGTTAAAAACAGCACAAACCAGAAGTTACAAGTTCTCATCCATGCAGTTATCACTTTACATTAGGGACTGAAGTAAGATGCAAACTTGGAAGACTTGCATCTGGGCAGTCCTTTACCAACTTCAATGGATGTAGTAAAAATAATAGAAGCTCCAAATTACAACAAGGCCAGACAAGCAAATAAAGCAAAAAACTTTAATTCACATTTAAAGTCTGGATTTTTCAATCTGTTATACCATAAACAATCAGAGAAGCCTCTAACAAGCTAGAAGTTAGAAACTTGCTAAATACTACTTCAAGCTTCTTCCGAACAACACACAAAAACACAGAGGCAAGTATATTCACTGTAAACAAAATCAACTTTGTTTTCTTAATTCTTAAAATGCTCTTCACATAACACATTTCAATTAAAAAAGTGGCGATTAATCCGGAAAGGATCACTGCAAACAGCAGAGAAACACCTATTTCAACAACTCCCACCATCGTGCACTACACAGAAACAGATAATTTGCCAAAGCAGAAATTTAAATGTACTTCTTTGTAACCAAATACAGTTATAAACATTTAAGTTACAGAAAAGTTCAAACCAAAACTTTAATATAAGTTTTTACTTGCTAATCAGCATTCTCTCTTACATATGCTAGTTTTCTAACCTGAGGGAGTTGAAACAACTCTTTTAAGAGAGAGACAACTCTTGTAATTTAAGGACGATCAAATCCATTGAGCATCTACTGTACAGCATTCTGAAAACTAAACTTTACAACATGAAATGCTGCACGTTTACACTTATTCAAGAGACCCGTTCATTTTACTACACAACGTACTACAACTAAAACATTACTCCCCTGTTGTCTCATTCTCGTACTCCCTCAGCAACAAAGTATATAAGAAGCAAACAGACATTTAACCAAGCAAATTCTGACACCCCCTTTTAAAATCAAGTCGATACAAGATGCTTACCACCAAGAGCTGGCTTCTATTACAACCTGGGTAAAAGAGGAGAAAATGGCCAGAGCCACTATGAGGTACTGAGAAGCCATTGTACTGCCAACTGTCCCCAAAGCACCTCCTTGGATTAATACTGCAGTGGATTTCTAGAGGGGGGAGAAAAAGGATCAGATTGTTTATTGCTTCTCAGACCATTTTCGAGCATTCAAGTTTAAACAACGGAAGTATCCGGGCCCCTTTTAACTTGACTCTGACTCGCCTGCCCTTCTCCCCGCCGAGGCTCTGGTGCCAGACGCAGGCACGTCGCGGCTCCCGCTTCACCGGGCAAAACCCACCCACGCACCCCCACCCCCCCGCCGCGGACACCGCCTTCCCGGGGCGGCCGCAGCACCGACCCGCGCCCGCCTGTCCGTCTGCCCTGGCCCCACCGCTCCCCGCACCCCGCCCGCGGCGGGACAGGACTGGACGGGACCGCCGCTCCGGACACGGGGGGACCCCATCCCCGCAACCCCGCCCGGTCCTCCCCGCTACCCCATGGGCTACAGGCGACCCGGGGGCCCCGGGCCGGGCATTACCCCATCGCTCCCCGCTCCGGAGCCAGCATCGTGGACACGAAACGCTCCCAGCTGGCTAAAGGTGGATTCAGGTTTGCAAAGCGAGCCCGAGCAGGAAGAGGGGTGGAGGCCGGTGCCACGAAGGAGTCGCTGCCTCGGGGGACGAGGGCGGGGGGGGGGGGAAGAAGGGGGTGTGAGCCCGGCGACTCCCAACTGGAGACGATGCGGCCGATCCTCGCCCTTCCCCGCCGGCCGGGGAAGGCGCTTCCCGCTGCCCCTAAACCATCTCGCCGCAGCCTCCGTGCTGCGCCGCCGCCCGCTCTCCGCGATCGCCGAGGCAGCCCCCAACTCCGCGCTGGCGCCTCGGTGACAACCCCGACGGCAGCCCCCAGGCCCGGTGCTCGTCCGGGGAGGTACCAGAAGCGACAAGGAGCGGCTCCGTGTCCCGACTGGGACCCTGAAACAACCACTCTTGGAACTCAGACTCTTCCCCCGACAGGTCCCGCGATCACCATCTGTGTCCTCACACGGGACTCTTTAACTTGCTAACCAGTGCCATTCACAGATTTTTATTTCCCCTCCCCTCGGAAGGGAAAAAAAAAAAAAAAAGGCATTTCGACACTTGGGGGCTCCCTATTCATTCTCAAAAAGCCCTGAATGCCGAATTGAAGTTGCTCTTAATTCCGATTTATTTCTGTTTGCGAAGGGTCGAGAGGAGGGAACGGATCGCGGCGCCGCGGCGGTGTCGGGCTGACACGAGGGGAAGCTGCAGCCAGCGCGGGGGTCCGCACCCGTGTGCGTACGGAGCGCCGTTCCGCTCATCGCCACCGCGCCCGGGCTGCAGCCCCGGGGGCGAAGCCTCCCCTCGGCCCCGGCCTCCTCCCGCGGGTTGCACAGCTTCTGCCCGCCGGAACCCCCTGGTTCCTCACTGCGGGGGCGTGGGTGAATGGGGACCGTTCTCCCCGCAGCAGAAAAAGCCTGTCCAGTGTAGATGGGATTTATCCCACTAAAGATGCGAAAGCGGAGGGCATATTAAGCAAGGGACGAGGCGAAGCAAGGTGTGCGAGGAGCTCGCTGCGGCACGTGTTGGGTTTTTTCTTTCATCTAATTGTTCTTAAAATAACAATACTAAAGAAGTGCCCTGGAACTGCCCGAGCCCTAAGGGGGTTGGAAACGCCGATGCCCAAGCGGGACCCCAGCAGATGTGTAGCTGCCCGGCCCTGCAGCCAGCCCGGTACACGCCGAGCTGCCCCGGCGGGGCGGGTAGCAGGGGCCCGCCGGGTGCGGAAGGAGCCGGTGGTCGGGGCATCGCGGGAGGGGGGCGATGCCTCCACTGCGAGTCCCGAACGGCGAGAACCAAAGCCCCTCTGCCCCGTTCAGAGGCTCCGGATGCATCCCCCCTCCCCCGGGGCTGGCCGTCGCCGCGCCACGGCACGGCATCGGGCCGGAGCCCCGAGTCCCGTCCCGGCGGCCCCGGGAAGCTGTGCCTCCCCGTTCCCAACAGGGGGCGGCCTCGGATGCCGCTGCCCCGGGAGGCGACAGGGACGGGCGGTGGCTGCCCCTCCGACGGCACCTCCCGCTCCTCATCATCGCTGCTATCGCCCTCCTCGTCTTCCTGACACGGCGTTGCGTGGCGAGGCGGGAGGAGGCACCTGCGCCCAGGGGCGCGGGCGGGGGCACAGCCCCTCCAGCCCGGCCCTTCTGCACGCAGCAGCTCACAAACTGCCGTCAAAAACCAAACCGAAATTAAAAAAAAAAAACCTAAAAAATTAAAAAAACCCTCCGGCATCATGGGAGCTTTGGCTAGCAGGAGTGTCAGGCATCATTTCCAACTTTGTAGGGCCGTGGAGATTGGGTTTTGGTATTTAATGCACCCCATGCGGAGCCCGCGCTCTTTGCTGAGATGAAAAGGGAGGCTTTTACAGATCCTGCAGCCGCGGGATCGCCTGTGATCCTGTTTTACACGGGGTGTCTGGAAAGCCTGCGAAGGCATCTGGTTTTCTGGGAGCACTACCTGAGGGAAGGCAGCATCCAGAGCCCCGGCTCCCGGGGGCTGTAAACCGCGGCGGCCTCCGCGGGAGGCGCAGTGGCTCCGCGGGGATCCCCCCGGCCGCCCCCTGCTCCCCGCTGTGGCTTTACATCCATCTCGGACAGACGATACCAGGTTTCACGTTCGCAGAGCAAAGCAATCGCCGGGTCCTCAGCCCAGCTCTCTCCCACGGGAGATGCGGAGGGGGGTGTTTTCCAGGGGGGTTAGGGCGCACCTCCGTCCTGCCCTCCGCGCCGGCTGCGGCAGGGAAAAGCCTCGCTTCTTGGCCCAACTGAACTCTCCGTGACCCTCCGAGCGCAACCGATTTAGCATACAATTGACAATTAAAAACAAATAAACAACAAAAAGCCGACAGCCTTTCCAACATGGAGTCCTCGCAGCGCCAAAGGGACCCTGAGGAGCCGCGCTCCTCCGCTCTGACCCAGGCGGGACCCTCTGCAGATGCAGAATGATAATCTCCAGAAACTTAGAATAAAATTAAAAAGGAGGAGGGGGGGGGCTGACTCTGGGTCCTCCGCTGGCCCCCAGCCAGCTCTCCTTAAAGGCACAGGCCACCATTAGCGCCGACGTTGAGCTCCTCCATAGCGATCCTCCTCGGGAAAGTTTGGGAAGTTTGGAAAGATGTCTTTAAACTCGCGTTAGGAGCCGCTGCCAGAAAGATGCACCGGGACGCGGCGGGCAGAGCGAGCCCAGCAAGTGTCCCTGCAGCGGGCAGCCTCTCTCCCGGGGGGGGGGGAACATTTTAAGAGACGGAAAAAAGAAAATAAAGGAGCTTTTTCCGAGCGGAGAGCAGCACTCTCCGCGGTTGGTGAGAGCGGAGAGGTGGGAGCACCCGGCGGCAGCCCGGGGAGCAGAGGGCCGTCCCGCTGCCGGGGACCCGCGCCCGCGCAGGGCCGCGGCCCCGCCAAGGTGCTGCCCACCCTGCGCACCCGCGGCGGCAGCCCCCTGCGGCGCGGAGCCCCCCGCGCCCCGCGCGGACTCACCTCCATTGCCGCGGGATCACCGAGCGAGAGCAGCCAAGTAATCCAAGCAGAGCAGGAGGGGAAAGGGCGAGGCGAAAGTAAAATCCTGGATCGCGGGAGCCGGGCGGTATCCTCCTAAACAGCGGACGGCGGCGGCTGCCGGGGGAGCGCGGGGGCCCGCGGAGTTGGCGGGGGGCGGCGGGCGAGCGGTCGCTCTGTCCGGCGTGGGCTGAGCGTGTCCGACTGCGGAGCGGGGCAGCAGTGCAGCCTTCTTTCCAAGGTCCATCAGCAATCACAGTAATTAGGGCTTTCCACCACCAGAAGAAGAAGGAGGCAAAAAAAAAAAAAAAGCAAAAAAAAAAAAAAGCCAACCCAACACACGCACACAGCGCCCGTGGGCGTGATTGTGCGGAAGCAAATAAAAATCTTCACAAGCGGCAGCGAAAGCGCCGCGGGCGACGATCCGTCCCACCAGCCCAGGTGGTGCCGCCGCGGGGCTCCCCGCGCTCCCACCCGGCCCCCGGCAGCACTCGGGCCGCCGGCGCGCCCCCTCCGCGGCTCGGCGCGGACCGGGCAAGAGGGGACGAGCGGAGCCGAGCGGGCGCAAGGTTTTCCCCCTGCCCGCCTTCCTTCACTTGCTTAAAGACTGGGCGGTGCGGCGCCGGGCGTCCGCGGCTGCAGAGCCATCCTGGGGCTGGCTCCCTCCATTTTACACAGAGAAGAAAAAGCCAAAAAAAAAGGGAAAAAAATAAAAAGAGCCCAACAGCAAAAGAAGTTTCTGCACAACCGGGGAAGGGGGAGGGAGGGGGTCTTGTGCACGCGTGTGTCTGTCTTATGGGGCGACTGATCCTGCAAGGCGAGTAGGGGCTGGGGGAGGGGAGAAGTCCGGGGCTTCAGGCGCAGCGGCTCCCCCAATCCATCGCTGGCAAAGGCGCCCAGCGCCGGGAGCAAATTACGCGCGGGATATCGAGCCGGAGCAGACGGCGTCGCGCTGCAGCCGACCCTTCCTCCTCGGGGCTCTACCCCTCGCGTACTGCAGCCAGCCCAGCTCCCCCCGCGTCTCTCCCTCGCTTCTCTTCACCCCACTGCTTAAAACTGTTTAAAAAAAAAAAAAAAAAAGAGAGAGAGAGAAAGAAAAAAAAGTTGGAGAGCCAACGGCAGCTGAAAAACTTTCCCCGCAGCGCATGCGCCCGGAGCCGACCTATTGCAGCCTGGGCTGGATTTTAAAGCTGTACGGCAGCGAGCGGGACCCCAGGACAGCCCCGGGGCGGGCGGGGGTGCGCAGGGTTGCGCGGCTGTAGTGTGTCCGTGGGAGCAAAGCCGCTGCCCGCCCCGCGACCACAGGTCCTTCTCGGTGTCCAAACCCGGTGTGAGACCCCCCGTGAACGCAAACTTCCCGCAAAAGCAGTGACACGTTCCCCCGCCCTGACCTGTGCTTGCGGGGGTGTGCGGCCAGCCCTGTGCCCCCAGGGCGTCCGGCTGGCTGTCCCGCAGCGGGGACATGCACACGAATCTTACGGGCCGGCCCCGCGGAGGCTCCCCCTCGCACACATGTGCGTGCAATGTGCGGCGCACATGGCCGAGGCGGAGGGGGCTGCGGCGGCATTCCTGACGAGTGGCTCATTTGACAAGTCTTGTTTATCGCATGCTCCGAGACGCGAGAGGCGGCCGCGGTGCCGCTTGCCAAGCACTGGGGCACGGAGCGGGCTCCAAGTTTGGGGTTCTCCTTCAGCGTCTTTTGTTTTTTACCGCCGAAAATTTGGCACATTGTTGACAAAACTGTATGGATTAAGTCATGTAAGACCCAATCAGAACTACAGGCCAGGAGGGCTTCGCGGCCCCTTTGTACTTCAGAGTGCTTTCCCCGGTGTACAGTCCCCATCCAAAGGTTTTTTTATTGTACCTCTCACATGCACCCAAGTGCAGGAAACGGGAGCGTTCCCCCAGTCGTGCCATAACTCTGCATTATTTCCCTTGTATTCGCCTGTAACTGCGGGTCCAAAGCGGGGGGGGGGGGGGTGGGGGTGGGGGGAGGTGGGGGTGCAGGGGAGGGCGCACATTATCAAAGCAGCCCTGGGAAAGCCAAATAGGCTGCGAGAGCAGCTCCGCTATCAATAAATGCATTCACTCCTTCAAAGCCATTCCAGTGCAACTAAAATCCTTCCAGGAGCCCAACGGGGGGAAAGGCACCTCTCGGCCGGCCTGAGCCCGCTGCCGCTGCGCACACGCCTCCAGGGCCAGGAGTTCGCCCGCCCCGACGGGGCGCTGCCCGGCAGGTAAGCGCAGCCCTCCCCGGCACCGCTGCACGCTCTCGCCCGACCGCCGATCAGGCGAGCTTCCCTCCTCGAGGCCCCGATCGCTTCGCTCCCCCCTTTACCCAGCGCCCCCCGGGCCGCCCCCTCTGTCGCTCTGCCGGGGGCGCCGCTCCCCGCCGGGCCCGGCGGCGCCCGTCGCCTCCCCGGGAGGGAGACGCGCCGGAGGGGCCGCCGAGAAGGGGGTACCCGGCTCTGAGAGCGCAGGAGCGGGCAGGGAGCGAGACGGCGTGATGCTGCCTAAAGGAGCGGTGGAGGCTTAAAAGCATCGCGGAGGACCCCGCTCACCCCGGGGCCGGGCCGTCACCCCGGGACCCGGCCGTCACCCCGGGACCCTGCGCATCCCTGCCAGCACCTGCCTGCCGGGACGGGGCTCGAGGCCGCAGCATCGGTTCCCGGCAGATTTATTTCCTCCTTGGTATCCGAGGAGCCTGTCCATTAGGCGTCCTTACAGCCCGGGCTGCGGTTCATTCCTCGGGACGGCTGGTGAGGAATTTATAAATTAGGTGTAGCACCAGGTCCGGGGAGGGGGGCGAGGAATAAAGGGGTTGTTCGTTCCTTTTAGGAAGACCAACCTTAGTTTTATGCCTAGTAAATAATATTTTATTGCCTTTGGTTTACTGTGGCATTTCAATTATCCCCTTTAGGAGTCTGCAAACTGCATAGGTTAAAGGTCATTTCTCAAATCACTAGAATTAGTAAAGAATAGCAGAAAACTGTAAAAAGGGGAGGAGCTGCGCAGTAAAACAAGAAAGATCGCCTGAAATAAACTAATAAAGAGCCCCGAGCTGTTTACCTCTCGCATTTGTATTCCCGAATGATGTTTATCATCATGTAATTGCATAATGTCATCGGGCACAGGAAAACACCTAGCCAGGGACGATCGATGCAGGCGGGCAGGGCTGTCAGCAGCAGCTTGGCAATGGGAGAAGCCAACACCAGATCATTTTCGTTGCTAGGATTCCTAGTCGTTGCTTTTAAAAGGAAAACTGAACAGGGAATTTACAAATCACAGGCAAATTTTCAAGCCACGGAGCACAGAAGTGGAAATAGAGGGCAGAAATCCAAACATCCTGCAAGGCTTTAAGAATTTTAATTTCTCCTCGCTATTTAAAACAGCTGGGTGAAGCTAAAGCAGGCAGGAGGGAGAAGTATTGACAGTGTTACAGGCATTTGTGCTGCCCAAGCTTTTGTTTTACAGGTTTGTCGGTGATGGAGCTCTTAAGTTAACTGGGCAGTTGGTCCTAGTGTGCTTTACTGCCCTTGTCAAAGTGTTTTCTGGAGAAGAAAGAAAAATGCTCAGAATAATATAATAGGAAGTGCAAAGATGCTGTTGAATGCCCAACAGCAGAACCCCAAACAGCAAAACTGCAGGATTTTAGAGATGAAGTCAGGACAGAAACAGATTATTTCTGGCCTTTTAGATGAGTTTCTGCCATTTTTCTGCAGAGTAATGCATTTTAACAAAGGGGTAGTCACATCGAAATATTGCATGCATGTGTTCATTTTAACACGTAGTGCTGTGTGATTTATAGCTTTACACCTTGGCCAATGGCAAATACGCACTCAGAGGCCAATGGGCACAATTCTCCATCATGGACCACACATTTGGGAAGCAGAACTTCCAACTTTCCTCTAAGTCTTTAGTTCACCATAGCCTTTAAATATATAAGTAGGGATTATTATACATAATACATTGTTACACTGAAGGCATACGCCATCTGCAGCAGCTTTACTGTGTCTGCGTATACGCCTTTTCAGGTGAGGGTCACACACAGCACCATAATGACCATTTGCCAAAGCAACCATGCCATGTTATTTTGGACATGCAACCTGCACTTTGCCCAGCAGCACATCTACTTCAGGGATTACTTTATTTTAAGCTCCAAGGAACTTAGATGCATCTGCCTTGAAATCATATCTGCATCTTCCTAAAGCTGTTTTCTTTCCTACAACATGCTGTTGCTTTCTTCTACAGACCATCCTGTCATCCAAAAGATGGCTAAACTACAAAAGAAATGCTGAAATTGATGAGTTTATGCCAAATCTTGGAATAATTGTTATTTTCCTATACCATTAGCCACTAGAGGCAAGAAATAGCATGGGAAACTGTCATTTTAAATAGTCATTTTAGATTTCTAGCTTGCCTAAATGCTGCAGAAACTTTGACAAGAGACAAAGAAAAGAATGTGCACGTGTGTCCGTGTGTCATGTCTCATCCCTGCCCCCCTCCCAAATCCCAAACGAAGCCAGCATATTTGGGACAAGCAATAAGCAGCACACTTAGGACTAGCAATAACCCCTAGCAAGGAAGAAACACAGAGTGTAGATTAGCCCTCATTTTAACCAGATTAAGACATATTTTAGATGCAAATAAGAGGCAGTAGGCAACAGAGGGAAGTGTACAGGTTACCAAAATGTCACACACCTGGTAAATACACCCATCTACAAACCTGCAAAGTCAGTAGGGAAAAAAAAAGCCATTTTATATTTGAATTGATAACTATACCAGTTTGTTACTACTAGTAATGTACTGCGGGACAAATAGCATCCTCAAAACGCTGCATTATCAGCTGGAGGAAGACAGTTGTGGGCTCATTGTTTTCCTTTCAACGTGCAAAACACAGGTGGGTTCTTTTCATTCTCTCCTACTGAGGTTTATAAACCTCACTGCCGCTTCTGAAATCTCAGCCCAGGTACAACATGTGATACCAGAAAATTATTTAAACAGGATGCAAATCTGGTACCACATCTTTTGGAGCACAGGACCTGACTGCCATGAGCAGGGTGAAAAATGCCCTCTCGCAGGTTGGGGACAGTTGTGTTCTGGTGCCCCACAGTGATGATTATTTCCCTGTTCCTGGGAGACTGGTGCCACCAACAGCTGCCTGTGCCCAACCCTGGCTCTGGCACACTGAGCTCGGTGAGCTGAAGGTGCAGGAGCTGACACTATTGCAAGTGTCTGAAGGAGGTGTTCAAGGACGACATGACTCCCCCACACCCAACAGAACACTGGAAATCTGCCTGTGCCTCTGTTTTCTGTGGTAATAGAGACTGTGAAAGGGGAGCTTCCGACATTTTTAGTTTTATCTCTGGAATAGCAAGGTTGTCGAAAGTAATTATCAAGAGGCAACTATGCCTCCAGAAGTGTTTGCTGTTTCTCTTCTGTCCTGCCTCGCTGCGGGGCAGGTGTCCCTCTCTTCGCACCTTGTGCCTCTGCTGACTAGCTGTGGGTCTTATCTCGGTGATACCTCTCCTGTCCACATCTTTGCCATACTCCTGCTGCCACCATATGTCATTGGAATGTTTCAAGTAGTGAGTCTGGTTTACTTAAAGAATAGTGCTTTTAGAGGAATAATACTTTGCTTTGTTTCCATTAGGACTTTACAAAAAACGTTTATGGGAGGAAAAATAAACAATCCCACCACCACTCCTTAACAACAGAGTACTTTCCCTCTCCTAATGCTACCAGTTCCTTCTTTCACTGAGGCCAAAGGCACCTCCCATAAACTCTGGAGGGCTCTTACATGTTTCTTCTAAGTGGCCTGAATATAACTCTCCGCAATACACACACACAAAGCACAGACAGAGTTCATTTTCCAGAGATGACCAGACAGGGAGCTTTGTCGCACCGAATATGGACCAGCACTGGCTTTTCCTCAGGGAGCCACAGAATAGCTGACGCACGGAGGACTGTAGCTGCAGAAAGGGCCTGCATGGGGACAACAGGGAACAGGCAGGACAAAGCTCTTTTCCACAGCCCATGGGTGTCACTCCCATCTAGCAGCTCTTTAGGAGACCTGTTCTCACACACAGGTCTCTGCCTTGTGGCTATGCCTCAGGTTCCCAACTGCACGGATGATTATTTCCCTGTTCCTGGGAGACTGGTGCCACCAGCAGCTGTCTGTGCCCAACCCCAGCAACAAGAGTTTGCAGCAGCAGCCCAGCACCAGCTGTAAAGCTGAGGGATCATGCTGGGGTGATCTCTGATATTTAAACAGCTCTCCATTTGCACTGCTAATGCACCCCAGAAAGCCTGAGATGTGTTTTGGGGCTGCACATATGATGCTGGGTGATACATCACCACGCTTGTTTAATCATCCTTCTTGGACTGTATGAGATGGTATCCTACCTTAGGAAACTTCTTCTGCCTGGTGTATTCTCATGGTGTGACTCTGATTGTGGTGCTGTACTTAAGACCCACGGGTAACTAGGCCTCTCAGGAGATTTCACTGATGGCAAACCATCAGACTGTGAATGGGCATGAGTTTACATGTGGGAAGGGGAAGAGAGGAAGGGGCACCACAGACTTCCTCTGAGCAGACCGCTGTGACACCCCACTCCTAACATGGTCCCAACCATGTGTGGTTGCCTGGGGCTGCATCCAAACCTGAATAGCACTACTTAACTCTGAGAGGATTAGAAGATTAAGCTTGGGTTTATAATTGTAGCAATATTAGATCCTCAAAGTCTGCATAGCTCAAGGAGGAATGCAGGTGGATACTGTCTGAAGCTCTCACCTGAAATATCACTAAGCATTTCTTTAAATATGTACACACACATTTCATCAGTAAGGTGTGTTTGAGTGAGAAGAGGGAGCTTGGTTTGCCCTTATATGACACTTATCTTAAAGACTACTTAGCTAATTCATCATTTCCTTAGGACTAAAGTTATGTCATAACAGCTAAGCCAATGTATATTTGTCCATGACTGCTTAAAGCCAATATCATTCTGAACATAGCTATCAATCTATGCACCATGAGCAACACATCTGATAAATTTAACCCTATCTTTCAGGCTCCATAAGAGTCTGTGAATTTGCCTTGATTCTTACCACTTTATTTAGAATACAGAATTGTTTGACAACTCATTTTACAAAGATACTAAAGCTTAAATCAGTTTTGAACTCTTCATTTTAAGCATTTGTTTAGGCAAACCTTGTGATTTGTTGCCCTGGTGATACTATTGCCTTCATTTTTTCATGGCATGATTAGGTTACCATTTTAGTTCTACATCATTTTCCTCAATTTAAATGAAAATTGTGAATGAAAATGGCACCTACAGAGTGTATGTTTGCCCACAGTGAGTAACACAAGGATACGCTGACAGCACAGCACGGGACCAGGCTGAGCAGTATGTATTAAGATTTCATACAGAATTGGTGTGATGGCCACAGGTGTAGACTTGGAAATTATGGCAAGTGCTTCCCCTACTAAAATCACTAACCCAGCCTTGAAAGGTTGAAAACTGATTTATCATGGACCATTTCTTACTCTCTTCTGCTGTTTAGAGCCTGTAGACTGTCACTTTTGGAGGAGTTACCTGACAAAAAACCACTTATAGTATAGTCTTGGAAGAAACAAGTTCCACTGTAGGTGAAA
Organism: Porphyrio hochstetteri; assembly: GCA_020800305.1. NCBI lineage: Eukaryota > Metazoa > Chordata > Aves > Gruiformes > Rallidae > Porphyrio > Porphyrio hochstetteri. The sequence goes on along the minus strand of CM036916.1, from coordinate 7,343,700 downwards.
GTGTATTGTACTTCCAGGCAGGATGTAGCAATGAAGGGGATGAAGGCTTCTGCAGTGAGGCCTTTGCCACACTCCAGCCTACTTGAGTTCTGGTATCCAAGTCCATAGCCTCTGTATGTGTGGCTCCTCCTGTTCTGCTTCTTCATTCAAAGGCTGAGAAAAGCCACGCAAGCAGCTTACCGTGCTATTGGAGCTGACGATCCCACAGAGATGAGAGACAGTCTTCTGCTCTTTGTAGTATCACAGAACTCTCTGTAAGCCTTTTTGTCAAGCAGCTGTATTTTTCCTTCTGGGAGAGCATGACAGGTACTTATTACTGCCCAGTGTGCTGCTTTGAACAGCTACGGTAATTGCCCAGCCCTGCCTCGTTGGCATCTGTCCTGGTCACAGCATTTCTTCCATCCAAGCAGTCAGTAATAACCTGTCATTCAAAGCATAGTGGTGACTCCGTGATACCACTTGTAACAAAGCAGCCAGAGCTACAGAAGAAGCCACTTAATTGCTTGATAATAGTCATTGCATTTCAGTTTATCTGATTGTCTTTATTACAGGTTGCCAATGTAGCAAATTTTCTTTAATCAGCTGTTTTGCTAATATTTTCATAAAACACTTCCTTCCAGACCATCTGAGGCTCACAGGGTAACGTACCCACGTAGAGGGGGCTGTATTGATCTACTGCTGGCTGCAGCGAACTCCACAGGAAAACAGAATCTCGTTCCTTTCTGTAAGGTTTTATGCAGAACAGTGATTGCATTTCCATGATCGGCTACATGTATTTCTGTGGCATGATGGAAAGGCCAGAGGCTAATGCCCTACCTGCTTTTCAAGCAGAAGTGTGTTTCCACCCATTCCCATCATGCTGTCACCTTTTTTTTATGGCAGTGGTATGAAGTCATTGCCAGGGCTGCATCATCGTGAGTAGGATGTCATCAGGAGATTCTCTGTCTCCATGAAAGCTGACAGTATTTCAGCCCTACCCCACACCACCAGCTTGTGTTCCTTGGGAAAATATTCCCAAGTCTTTCTGTATTTTCTTTGTTCCTCTCCTCTTTGTCAAAAAGGTGCTTGAGTTGTAAGTCCCAGCTGGATTCTGTAGGCAGGAAGAAAAGGAGCACAGCATATATATTGTAAAAAATCACTTGAATAGTTAAATGTGTGACACAGCAGGGCTTTTTCCCACTAAGTAGGCAGGGTGCTGTCCTTCAAAATATGGTACTTTGTAATTGCCATTTGTCCTGCAATGAATATTGATGGTCCCATCCCTGAGACTAGAATAGTTTGGGGGAAAGCATTCCTTGTCTGAAATACAATTTCAGCAGTATTTTATTATACCGTGACCCTGTGAGTATACAACCAGGAGGGACTCCTGGGGTTTTTTTCAGCTGATTATGGAACACAGAGCAGAATACAGCCAGTGACCTCTGTAAATGATCACATATTTGACTTTTGGATAAGAAGTCATCTAGTCATAAATGATTTATCTAGAAGATTCTATCTGATCTGAGACTAAGCTTCGCTCAGCTGCATTAGCAAAGCATGTTACAATTTATGAATTTCACATACTGTAGTAGTTTAGAAAATATATTTACATTTTATATTCTTTACATATATCTGGACTGGATTTTGAAGGCTAATTCAAGTGAAATCAGATTTTTAAAATATTTGTTAAATAGCTCTTCCTAAAAATCTGGTATTCATTTTGAGTTGATATCCTGTATTTAATAAGAATAGTTAATATTGTCTGTGTAGCATAATTCTAAAACTGTAATAAGATGTGGGACTAGAAAGAAGTGTCCTTTTCATCTTCCTTCCTGTGGTGTGAGTAGGATGCACACAACATCAAAACTATCTCTTCAATTGCCATTGTGTTTATAACAAGATTTAGAGCAGCAAATCTGAAACATTTTGAATATGCAAATAGAAAGACTTTTACCAAAATAAAAACATGTGATTTTTTAAATTTGTCCTGTTCCTCCACTCTTTGCCCTTCATGAAAGTACTAGGCTATGACACACCAAGGTACCATTCCTTCCCTATGAATTACTGAGTTCAAGTATCTCTTTTACTTTATTTTCAGACCACAGTTCAATCTCTGCATTGCTAAGTAATCTAAATTCTTCTCAGAACTTGTTATGGTGTCAAGGACCAACAGATCAGTTTCAAAAAACGTCTCTTCAGCCCAATTTCCAACTAATTACTCCGAGTTTAACAAACATGCATGGTGAAATGTGTGACGATTTGCAATTTGAATTTCAGAAACAAGAGGGGAGAATAATCATTGTGCCATGCTGATTAGGCAAGTGAATTCTGAAAAAAACCCAGGACTTCTATACTGTGTATTTTTAAAAAATTCTGATTTACACATTTTTTTGGGACCCTGATGATGGCAACCTAACTTATGCTAGGAAAACTTTATAAGTCTTTTCAAATTTTCAGTCTCTGTCCTGCAAGATGCTGGTTATATTCAAATCCCCCAGCAAACGAAGGAAGGAGAACATCCCCAACAGAACATTGCAGAGAACAGCACCCATAGGTAATCCACGTCTCAAGTGTGTGTTTAATTTCAGACAGTCTTACTTCAGGTGCTTCCTGCCACCTCATGTGCATTCCTGGAAAAGATGGCAAAGCAGCTGAAGAATCACAGCATTCTTTCAAAATGAAGTTTTCGAGGAGTGCATATGGCACTTCTGCCTGAGAGGGTTTAGAGAAGAAAAATATGCAAAGCACTGCAGAAAGTAAAAAAATCAGTTGTGTACCCCCCTATGGTGGCAGTGGAGAAGAGCAAACAGAGTATCAGCAAAGCATAAACTTTTTAACAAAAATCATTCCCTGCAATGTATGTAGCAAGCAGGTCTGAGCAAGGGTTGCTACAAAAAGGTATCAATACGCCATAAGCATTCACATTACCACATTAACAATTTATAATTGATTTCAGCACCTAAGTAGTGTAAAAATTTGCTCGTATGAGCAGTTTTATTCTGGCCAAAAATAGCCCAAAATGCCAAGCACTGATAGCCCTTACTCACTTGAGGACTGGGAGCAATTCCTTCTGACTTTCGTAGTGTTGGAAACAGGGTGCTACTCCTGCTCTCCATTTTTAAATTCTTAACCTGCTTCAAAGACTAATGAATATAGTAACATTTATAGTCACTTTAACAAATAAGTGTCGGTATTTTAGAAGAATATATCCAGTGCAGTGCATCTTCACATAAATGGAAGACTGTGAGATACTTCAATTAATTTACCTATAAACAGCAATAACTAATGGTAAACTTAAAGAAAAATTACAACTACCTGCACGATACTCCGATCTGAAGAAGAAGCTTCTAGTGAAATACTCATGTTCTTGGAACCAAGAAAAAAACCCCTGTATCATATGTGCCCAACAGGTCTTTTCCTGTAGTTTTCAGGCCTTGATGTTTTATTGACCAACCTCCTTGCTTTAGACTTGAGCTCATGTTCTGTGAGGAAGTACAAGTGGTAATTATGCAAGTCTTTCCTATCCTGTCATAGGCAACATTCACAAGGGAGATTTACAACCTTCAGTGTTCAGATACGGAGACTGGTTGTTTAACTTCAGTGAGAATAGCTCAGACATGGTGAATAGCACCAGAATTGGAACAAATCCCCCCAGAAACTGGCTACCCAGACAGCCCTGGGAGTTAGTTGTTACTTTTTTTCTTCTTTTTCTTTTCCTGAAGTAACCCCAATTGAAAGATAGGTCCAAAGTTATTTTATTTTAGAAAACAGACTCCTTAGATACACTGCATTTTACTCCCTGAGGCAATGGCAAATCTATCTATAGCAATAGATAGCAAACTAACCTATAGACTGAACTATACTTACTCAGTCGTAACAAATACCATGAGATAAGTGACCGTAACATAGAGACACTATAGTGACAGATTATCTTAAGAATTGGTAGGAACAAGAATGTTGACCCAGAAACACAGTTAGGACAACTATAAACAAAATACATTGCAAATGACCTTCTGTAATGAAACCTAAGATATATTTTCCTATCATAGAGCATTCCAAAAGCCAGGCAGTTTTTTCATCTGAATTACATTGAGCTCAATTTCTGATACATAGAGGAAAAGGTTTGGCCCCATGGCCCTGTAAATGTATGCATTAGTTCCAAAAAGAAGCAAATGGGGTACAATCAGAAACTTTTAATCAATACTCTTTCAGTTCATATCAGTAAAGTTTGGTTGATTGATCTAAGACTGGAGAAGGTGCAGAGGGCAGGAAAGTTATGCACAAGGAATAAGGTTGATCCATAATGACCACATTTCTGTGACCCTTGGTGGATTGTAATAAGGATCTTTTTATTAAAACAAAACAAAATAAAACTGTAAGAGCTCCAGGGCAGATCTGTGTTCTCTTTTGGCCTGTGTTAACCTATAACCAAAATCTGTCCATTTAAAAAAAAAAAAAAGTACTTCAGCTGTTTTACTTTATTTTTAGAAGTTTAAAATGAAATATAAAGCCCATAATAAAATGCATATGAGGACACAAATCAATAGACTTGAGAACTATGTTAAGAACTACCCAACCATATAGGTCTTCATTAACAAGGGTGTTCTCCTCATGAAATTCAGAAAATGCTCTTATTTGCTTGTACACATGATGTTGTTCATGGTATTATTTATTTCTATGGTAACCAAAGCTGTAAATACTGCAGTATTAGACAACAGTAATCAAGAAAAAGAAAACTTATTGCAAAATAAGACAACTCAGAGCCAAAACAGAGGTGTTTAGATGATGGTGTAATTTGCTATAATAACTGTTTAGCCGCATATTTGGCAAGCCCTGGATAATTCACTTATGAGTAATGCATTTGTCCAAATTACATTAAAATAAAAAATAGTTACCATGCTACATTATCACACATTCTGCACAGATATTTCCTTTCTATCAATTTTCCCACGACAAGAATACTTCCTACTGAACTCAGGTTAACTGTGGATTGGTGCTTATTTCTCTTGTGCAGCCTCTCAAAAGTTGGTTAGGTGATGTGTAGCCACACATCATCAGTCCTTCCCTATCTAGAGCTATCTAACTTTTTTGTGCAGCCTCCCACTCCCCTCTCCGCTGTCTGCTCCATCTGGAGGGAGCTGGCTGCTCTCCTCCAGCCCTGGCTCCCCGAGCGCAAGGCAGCCTGCAGCTGCCAGAACATCTGCTGTGTCCTGGCCTCGCTGGGGTGAGTACCAAAAGCACTGCCTTTATAAAATTGGACAGTCGCCTCCATTAGAAACTGGATGAGTTCAAAGTTCTTGGATTTGTCCTGAGACTTGTAGCTGCGTGGGAATATATGGTGTAACTACCTGTAACGGAAATTCAAGTGCGCATTTCAAAGGGATGCATGTGGTGTCTTTAGGACCAACTGGAATTTTTCCAGCTCTTCCCCTGTGTCTGTGGTGATCTGGTTTTAGAACAGTCTCATTCTGAAGGCAGAGACGTTTTGAAGAGCAAGTGGAAGGAATGTAAAATCAAGCAAAATCAGTCCTTGATTTGGCAATTGTATCCATCAAGGCTGGGCTTCTCAATGGGGCTCCTGCTGCATCAATGCCTCCGGGCCATAAAAAACCTTCAGCAATGGGTCGTAGGGGACTCCTGGCAAAGGCAGAGGTTGCCTCTTGTTTGAAAAGGTGCATTTGAAAAAGAGAGTTGCCCTTGTTTGAAAGGGCAGGAACATGAAATAATGTCACTCCAAGAAGGAGTCTCACTAATAACATCTCACAGGAGGATAATCTGAACAGCAGCCCCACATCAGCTGTCCTTTTCATATTTGGGTCAAATCGTGCCCTGGCGACGTGCAGGGCTCCCACGGACTTCATAAGGGGAATGTACTACTTATTTAGAGCTGACTTGGCTTTATTTAGAATGATTTAATACATTAGTTATTAAAAGTTTTGTGTTTTGGAGAAGCAATACCAACAGGTGAAAGTCACGCACTTCTTTGACCCTCTGTTTTGTACTTTCTGAAGTGCTTTCTGAACAGGGCAGGACACAGTATGTGCAACTAGTGCAGCTCTCTCAGGATCAAATTCTGGACCCGGAGTACAGAGTGAACAACCAGGAGATGCAGTAGGTGTTCTGCAATTGGCTTTATCCAAGTCATGCTGGCACAGAGATGTTTGGGGCTCTCAGAGTGTGTCTGAACTGACACGTTGACTTGAAATGCAAGCCGACACATGGCTTATACGTTTGCTTGCACAAACCTCGAGCTACTTTGGCTTAAGTCTGGAGTGAACAAACAGGCTCTCCTAGGAAGAAACTTCAAGCTGAGGAGGGGCTGACTCTGTTTCAGCCTCTCTCCTGCAGGGCTGGGGCAGCTCTTGACTGTAGGAACTCAAACTTGAGATGTTCCTGCAGCCAGAGCTGCCCTGCCCTGAGGCACCCAGCAGGCACACACACATTGATCCGGACCCTGCCCCTCACACCCCTTTCTGCAGAGGAAAGAGGGGACTCCTTGCTCAAAAGGATCTTACAGAAAATGGGGCTAGAGATCCTTTTACAGCTTCACAGAATCACAGGATGCTAGGGGTTGGAGAGGACCTCTGGGGATATCTAGTCCAGCCCCCCTGCCTCATTCTCCTGTATGTCCTTAGTTTGACATGTCGGCAGTGTCCCCTTCATCGCACAGAGGCAGGAGCTGCCTTTAGAGCAGGAAGTGATTAACGCAGAAATCAGAGTCCAGAAAGCGTGTTTCCAGTGGAGGGGGGTTGGAGAGTCCCCTAGTACGTGCGCTGCCTAACACAGAACAAGACCATTCTGAAAAATTGCACAGGTCTAGAAAGAAGATAGAAGCAATTGCTGCTCAATTTATAGTATTACAACTCAAAGCTAAGTAGCCATAAGTAGAATACACAGTAAATGTATATTTAGCTGTAGTTAAAAGTGAAATTTAATATCCTATGTTAGTGCACAGTACTCTTTTACCAAGAAAACTAATTTATAGGTAAAGAAACAGAGCTTAAAACTAAGAGACTGTGTGTTTTTAAATAACCTAAGTAAAATGCATACTTACTTACCTTTTATTCTCCTGCTGTGTGTGCCCTGAGCTGGTCCAGGGAGTTCTATGAGGTAAGAAATTCCTGTTCAACAAAAGTTCCTTTTCTAAAAAAAGTGAACATAATGGAAACGGGGAACCACTTACCAGGCAGCTGAAAAAGGAGCTGACTGTGCAGAGAATTTCACACCTTATGGCTTTTGGTCAGTAAAGTACATAAACAAAATGTAATTTTCTATGCAATTACACAGGGTCACACAAGAATATTATGTTTTAGAAACCCACTCAAAAGCATATTGCTCTCTAAGAGCCCAATCTGGAAAATGGTTCCTCACTTTAGTAAAGTTGCTCGTAAGCATTTCGGGGAGTGAGGCCTAGGAGACATTTTCCTTTTTATGCTTTCTTAAACAGTTTATGTGATAGTAACAACAGGAAGATAAATTACTTTGAATGGTAGCAATTAGAGAAATAAGGAGTGTGATAGATTTACCATGTGGAAAACATCTCTCACACATTTTCTTACAGTCATTATACTTACTTTTAATGACACAACACTGATTTCAGAAAGAAACAAAGTTTATTTGATGAATATAAACAAGCTGATCAACACTAAATACTTCCCATACACATGATAACAATGTTATGAATTCTAAATACCTTGATACTTTACACTTCTACTAGACATTAAATTACGATGACTGTCTAATACATGCCCACTGGTAATTTCTAGGAATTCCTTAGTTTCATATCAATTTCCTTAACCACATATCAATATCACAATCCAGAACATGCCACTCACTTGAAAAAATTATTACAAGAAGCACTATCAAATGAGGATCTAAGGTAAATAGGGAATATTGACCCATTGCTGCAGAACATCACATTCAAACGTCACCCTACACACACAAAAAAAACATTGCAGATATAGTTTATGTCAACACATCTGAGGTCTTTTCATAAACACTGTTTAAAAAGTAAATTGAAACCCACTTTCAAATGAAAGTCAATGTGCAGGTACGTGCATTCTGGATACACAAAATTCATTAAATACAAAATTCATACTGTACATTTAAATGAAAGAAAGAATGTGCAGTACAAGACTGATCTCACATTAAAATAATAATAATAATAAACCAAAAGTTGGTTTGCTTCTTTACACTTAGAGGGGGGAAAAAAACCAACCTACCAAACATTGCTCAAATAAAATATTTCCCAACATCACAGTGTTTATTGTAAACCCCGAGATTCTATTTAAGTATATGAAAAGATTTTCTCCAAACATCATAGAGTATCACATGAAATGAAGAAGAAACAAAAAAAAAAAGAAAGAAAGCCATGTTAGACAAAATTTTCCTCTTTAGGGGCTAATTTGTTGGCCCTGTTAAAGTTTAGATCAATACTCTTACCAACATGAGTGGAGCAAAAATGCCCCTAAAATAATATCTGTGACAAAATTGGCACATACATATAAATATCTAACTATACAGCTTTGTATCTGTGACCCTATTTCCCCCCTAGTTTAATTCCTACTTCAAGTATTCAGTTGCAGAGTTAAGGTAAAGACCTGATTGTAAGAGACACAGATGATTGTCCCCTACTGCGACAACAAATTTGTCATGAGAAACTAGTTTTGTTGTCTGCGTTTCCAAGTGCAACATTTGTCATATGTGCTAAATATACTCCCAAAAGCTTTGCTGTTTCAAAAACAAAGATCTAAAATGCCATTGATAGTTAAAGGACAAACTTTTTAAACATGAATGAAATTTGGATTATCTATGCTATACTAATTCTATACATTTTACTCTATTTACTGAAGATAGTAGCATCCAGCAGGACTCCTGCTCAAATAAATTGCTCTTTGATTGCACCAAGAATTCTGGTACGAATAAATAAAATAACATCTCTAGACAATAATTTTAAAGGGGTTACAATGTATGGCTCATGTAGGATGTTTAGGGTTAATTGCACCACAGGTTCAAAAAATAATTTTTCTAAATTCAGTGCAAGACTTTAGGAGTATCCATTTAGATTTCTTTTTTTTACAGCAGCAAAGAAAAACTACTAAGGATTAAGGCCACCCATGCTTAAATTTATTGTTTGTCCTTTAAAAATGCAGATATTCTATTCCCACTCCCATCAGCATGGAAGCTTTTCTTCCATGGACAAAAAGATACCTCAATAAAACAGCCAAACATTTGCACATGTTTGCCAGACTGACTGAAAATGTTCATGGAGCTGTAAGGATCCTCTCCTTGAGAAGTGGTAGAGATTTGACTCTTATATTCTCTCACTGAATGTAATAGTCTTACATTTTTATTTTTCATTGCATGTGCTTTAAATTCATTTTCCCAGACACATTTTGTTGATACAAACAGCCTTTAAGTGCTGTCTGTTCATTGGTATTTTCTTCTCTAACATCTAAGATTTTTTGGGATCCATGTTGGAGACTGTTTTTCCATGTAGAAAACAATAACAAACAGTTCCTCATTTACAGGAGACCTAGTGCATATACTGTAGTCACAGCAATCTTATCTTTTTTATTTTTTTTTTTTAAGAGTCCCAGCTTTTATTATTGAGAACTTGTATGCATTTGGATGGTAAAAGGTTGATACATCCTTGTGTATATGTCCATATATATACATACGTTGGTATTTATATATGCCTCAAGCTTTTACCATCCAAGAATAGATACATTTTGTATATAATCTTATATTTTTGCTCAAATTAGATGTCCTATGCATTGTCAGAGACACACACCATACTTTTATAAAGCTAATCATTGTCATCAGTTATTAGTACCAAAAATTGATTTCATTTCCAACCTGGCCCAGAGCTTAATACCGGTTAAACTACCAATGGTTTTGGTTTTTATTTTGTTTTTTAAAATTATCATAATTTTATCAGCAGATATAAGAAAATAGAGGAGGGTAAAGGCTTGGGTTTTGGTTGTTTGGAAAATCCCACATCTAAATGGGGGTAAGATTACTGCCAACATCCTTACATAGCATTTTACTAGTACCTCTTTGATAATCTAGTGCAATAGAAGTGATACTTTAGAATAGACTAGGTAAAATCAGCAAATGCAGATACCACACCTAAGAGAATCTGAATTACTTATTGAAATAAGTATCAATTTACAAAAAATTAGTTAAATAACCTGTTTAACTGAAATTCATTAAACAATAATATTCTGAACAGATGGTTTCTTTGTGAAAACATAATAACTTGCAAGACCCATTAAAGACAGAAATGAAGCTCTTAGAATTTCTGCTTGAGTCTCACTCATTATTTTCCAAAGTATCTAATTTCATAGTAGACTACAAAAAATAATGGAGAAAATGCCGATTAATGCAGCATTTCATTAGATAGCAACCTTAGCATTTGTTTTCTGCATCTGTGATCTTCTCCAGGATATCATGGTCATGTTTGGAGATCCAATGCAATAGATTATCATCACTACCTTCCAGTGCTACATTTTCTCTTCCTCTTTCGCTAGTTCCTCTGACAACTGTAATAAGGGAACAAAATATTTCAGTTAGTAACATGATGGAAGCATACAAAACATCCTAGTTCTTATCCATTCAAGCTTCTTGTAGACATCACTGGATATACTGCTTTTCTAGAGACTAAGGATTAAGTGAGGATTTAAATGCGATTTGAACCCATCTAATATGTTCATAGGGTGGCAATTAGTTTTACAGTTGATTTGTATGACAAGATCCACCATAAATGAGAAAAGATTGTAAATTCCAAAGATGTGAGAGTTTGTTTTGCTTATGATTCCATAAACTGTGAGTTTTCTGCCTGTACCTATAAGCACAGTAGCTAAGAAGTGCAAATGCTATTAGTCATTTTTTATTTTTTTTTAAACTAAAGGAATCATCTATTGATTTCCACCCCATTCCATGGTAGGTGGGAATATGTAATACCTCTAGTGATTCTCCAGAACTGAAGGTACTGAAATCAACCTTTTATTGTATAGTTTAAGCCCTTTAAGTCCACTTTCATTTACAAAACAGTGGGGGAAAGGTTTATGGATACAAGAAGCTGAGTTTTATAAAAGTTTAAAAAACAACAACCAGAGTTTTTTAGCCATGCAGTCACTATGCAATGACTTGCTCTTCCTGGCTTGGCTGGCATTGCTGAAATCCTGGGGACTACGAGAAGTGGTGTAAACTCCAGTCAGTGAGTGGAAAGGGTCTTCTCACTTTCCGCGGGCCTTGGATGAGGCTCCGTGTCTGACTAAGTGGCTACAGAGTAAGGCCTGAATTCTTTTTCCTGTTACACTAGTTCTGCCCCAAGAAAATGGCAAATTCTTGAAGAGAGAACACTGAATTATTCACATTATCTGCATATCAAATAATGGGAGGAATTAAACTATTCCTTTATAGGTGTCATAGTTTAACCTGGCCAGCAGCTAAAACAACCGCACAGCCGTTCACTCACTTCCCCCCACCACTCAGTGGCACGGGGCAGAGAATTGGGAAAAAAAGTAAAACTCAGGGGTGGAAATAAAGACAGTTTAATATGACAGAATAGGATAACAGTGACAACAACAACATTGTGGAATCATTAAGGTTTGAAAAGACCTTTAAGATCATCAGGTCCAATTATCAACCCAACACCACCAAGCCATGCCCACTAAACCACATCCTGAAGTGTGACATCTACACATTTTTTTTTAACACCTCCAGGGATGGTGACTCCACCACTTCATGGGCAGCCTGTTCCAATGCCAGAACACACTGTTTCAGTAAAGAAATTTTTTCCTAATACCCAATCTAAAGCTTCCCTGGTGCTGTTTGAAGCCATTTCCTCTTGTCCTATTCTAGTTACTTGGGAGAAGAGACTATACAAAGTAAGTGATGCACAGTGCAATCACTCACCACCCAGAAAACACCAATGCCCAGCTAGATCCCAAGCCACGGTACAAGTCCCTGGCCAGCTTCACCCAGTTATATGCTGAGCATGATGTCATATGATATAGAACATCTCTTCAGCCAGTTTGGATCAGCTGTCCTGGCCATGTCCCCTCACAGCTTCCTGTGCACCTCCAGCCTCCTCCCTGCTAAGGCAGTATGAGAAGCTGAGAAGTCCTTGACAATAACCAAAATATCAGTGTGTTATCAACATTACTCTCATGCTAAACCCAACCACAGCACTGTACCACTCTAACTCTGTCCCAGCTGAAACCAAAGCAACAGGGCCTAGAAAAGTGGAAATGCATTATGTATGGGATTCTCTGTTATTGACCTTCCATTTATATAACCTTAGAAGTCTCCAAAACATCCAATTTTACAAAAAGAAACTGCCACAGAATCCTTACACATTTGTATACAGCTGAAAATTCATTATGCTTTGTAAATAGACCTAGTTGACTAAAATGCCCCTTTAAATTCTAGAAGCTAATATTAATCAGAGTAACTATACTGTGAGGAAAGTGAAACGTGCTTTACAGAATAAACTTGAAAATTATTTTAAATACGTATTTTCAAATTCATGTCTGTGTGGCAAGTATGCATGATGGTTTATATAATACAAACTTAGATGAATAGTTTTACTTTTCCAATGGGAGGTTGGTTAAAACACTTAGGGACTAATCCAAAGCCCACTGAAATATGGAAAGGTTCCCACTGACTTTAACAGCTTTTGGATCTTGCCCTTGAGTGGAGAAAAAATGACTTCTGCAGAGCTGGAAAGCCAGGGAGTTCCTAAAGTAGATCATGTTACTAGTTCTGGCACATAAAATCTTTGCAAACTTTTTATGAAAACTGTAAGTCAGAGCATGCACTACGTTTTGTGAACTGTGCATAGCTTCCATTCTTTTGTACACCAAGTATTTCTTAATCATCATGCAGAGAGATATATAGGCATAGGAAGCACCCGTACAAATTAATGAGAGTACATTCCAGAAACTGTAGCACAAAAATGGCTGTATTTTTTAACAGGTTCCCTAAAATATAATCACAGCAAATCTTCCATACACTTGCAATTTTACAAGCTGAAGTTCCTTTGCAATTATCACTTATTTATGCTCTTAAAAGTAAGAACGCAGAATAAAGTGTCTGATCTGAGGAACAGCAGCAAATCACAAAATACAGTCTCTCTCTCTGACTTGCTCCCTGGTTTTTCATTGGGGTTTTAGTACAGAACGAAGCCCCATAACAAACTCCACCCACTTAATCAACCCACCCATTCATCAGGAAACCGTATACGTATTGGAAGTGTAACAAAAACTTGTTCAGCACAGGTAGGAAATGCAAAGTATTTCTGAAGTAAGTCAAATAAATATATAAAAGGATATTGCTGTCAAATACCAACCAAGGTTGAGTAAATTAAATTTATATTTATTTCTTCAATGCTGTACTTGGTATAGGTCACTGAACTTCTACAACAGAAATAAAATTTGGTAACATACATTGGGCCTGGGATTCAGCAGTGCTCCAGCTTAAATTAATGTCTTATGAGTTTGGCACCTCTGACAGTCCATTAGATACCAGTCAATGAAAACAGCAGAAGGATGTGAAGATATAAATGTGTAGTAGCCTACAAATATTTGTTCAGATTGTTTTTCCTTTGGATAAAGACACCTGCCTGATTACTACTTTTTACCTCCAATCCTTTCCTCTCAGCAGTGATTTGCAGAAACAAGCTGGAGAGGGTGGGTAAACACAAAGGGGTTAAAGGGGAAACTGTTTAATAACAGTAGTAAAATGCAGGCTATTTTTGACATCTGGGTTAATGTCCATTATACTCCATATGCTTTCCAAATGTTTGCAACAAGCACCCAGATACAAAAACAGATACCCATTCACATAGGCTTAAATTGCCCTCTCCTAACCTGTTACACATGGTACCTACATAAAAGGCCAACAACTGATATGGTAATTAGTGAGTCAGCAAGAGAGGGAATAGCCACTTTATTGCAGGGAATTGGGATCTCACCAAATGTTAGTAGAGAGGGATATTATTATTGAAAACCTGTTAGGGCTATTTCTGCTTCTTAACCTATGACAAGGCATCTGCATTATAATGTGACATCTTTTTAAAAGCTGTCAGGATGAATTCCTCAGTTTCTTCTCTAGGCTCAGTCATCATTACTGTGATCAGAGTACTGACAAACAATGGGAAATTATTCCATTTTCTGGAAACAAGTAACTAGACTGAAAACTGGTATTTAAAAAATAAGGCTGTAAGTCATAAAGTCTTTCTCAAGTGACCTCCTGGAACTCAACTGTGCCTCCTGCAACCACAAAATCTAACTGACGTGCAGAAGAGAAAAATTTTTCAATTTTTACTTTTGTTTGTGCAATACCATGACAGGAATGATACAGTTACTAAGACAAAGCCCTGGCATAGCACTGTTCTGAATCCTGTCCCTGCCACTAGCTTACTGTGTAACTAAGGGAAAAGTCGTATCGTTTTTCTGTGCCTAACTTGCTCTTTGCTATAGTAGGGATAACATCAGGCTCCTCATAGGAATTTGCAAGGCTTAATGTTTGTAATGTTCCTTAATAGTCTTGGATGAGTGCTAAGTATTATTATTTTTCAGTTCCTGCATTTGATTAAAACTGAAATAACAGTAAAAATTAAATTAATATATTAAGTTACAAGTAAAGAGCAAGCATGTGGTTTGTGGAGCTACTTTTAACACTTTTAATACAAACATGTATTACAGACTAGGTGATTCCCAAGGTCTGTAATGACATGTACCATGTGGGCATAACTTAACAACTGCAGAATCCCCCCAGATGTTTGCTTCAGCCAAAAATCTGTTCGTGGCTTCTGTGCAAGCCCAGGGCTTGGACCGGTGGGAGCACTGTGGGCTGCTTTTCCCCTGCCCCTGAAGTGCAGATGTAAACATGATCACAGTCCAGATATTTGCAGCTCAGCACAAGAAACAATACTGGGTAGCACAGACCTGCTGGAGTGCTCACCACCATGTAGCTCCCTTAACAGAGGATGTGAAAATGGCACAATATTTGAACTTCTCTGTCATTACAGTCCTAACAATAAATACTAGGTTTGCTACTTCCTCCTGGCCTAACTCTCATGGAAGGAATGAAAGCCCACCTCTGGCTTTCTAAAGAATACAGTAACCTGTTAAAGCCTGTTGTATCGATGTGCAAATCTCTAGCGAGGAGGGCCAAGAAAAGAAATAATTAAGTCATAAAGTTGTATCCAACCTACATAGAAAACTTTCAGTGCTGAGATGCCAGAGACACCTAAGACACTTGTTGAGCTGAGTGAAAAGGTAAAATCTACTTTAAATTTATAGCATTCCTTCAGTGTCCCTCTAGGAGTTTGGCTTTTTGCCAGTGTTCCTTGTTAAAAATTTGTTAAACGTGTTTGGCATTAATGCAAACACAAAGTGCTCATTTGTTACAAATTCTATTGGAATGCATTCATTTAAGGCAATGAAGTAGTTACCAGAAAAGAAAAAATGTTCATTAAGTACATTTTAAAAATACAATGATGTATGCGGTGCATAACTATGGCGCCCCAGTGGCTATATAAATATCTGACAGAATAACCACAAGTTGTGTTTGGTTTGAAATTGGAATCTTTTAAACATAACCAATAGAACAAAAACTGGTTTTGTTTGTTGTCAAAACTGATGTTAGTCCTTCTTGTTTAGAACTAGTTAAAATAACCAAAGTTTTGGCATACAATTTCTTAACATCTCAAATCAATAAAGCCCACGGGTTCAAGTAATGCGAGAGGAAGTTTCTCCATTCGAACGGTAAGTGTGGCACTGCACATTATCTGGAGAACACTGAAAGCAAACACCCTGCTTGGAGGAGAACAAAGTTTAGTCATTCTTAAAAATTCCACTTGAGGAAATGTTACCTGGGAGATCTGCAACTGTCTGACAACATTCAGGTACACCTCGGTGTCCTGCTCCACTCTGAATGCACTAAGCCTTTCAGAAAAGAAATAGCTTGAAACTAGTTTAAAAGAAAAAAATCACAATAAGAAATCTCTTTTATAATGATGTGCATTATCCCAGATAATGAGAACTCTTGATTTTGAATAAACAATTCTGAGGTGTATTAGAGGCTAGAAAATATCTTAGCTACGTTGTTAAGAGTTGAACCATTTTTCTTCTTCCTTTTTCAGTGATTTATAGTTACTTATAATAAAGCTTAAAAATGGTAGACATCTGAGTAAAATACACTTTAAAAGAAAGATCCAGAAATTGTGTGATTTAATTAAATATTTAACAGTTCACAAGAAACATCAGTATAAAAAAGTTATTTATAAAGACAAAATTAACTTTGCTCCAATTCTAGGAAAGAACTTATTTATCCCATTTGTTGCTATTTATGTTTTAGATTAATTACACAGTAAACTTTAGAAGGATTTGCAGCTGGTGGTAGCATCACTATGAATGTAATGAACTTTCCATATTGCTATAATGCCGGAATTGTTAATCTGACTTAGGGGTAAAAGCACATACCATTGGGATGAATAAAATCGAATGGATTCAAGCCCTCTAGAGAGTGAAAGTCCTTGAAAACTACTGTAGAATTATATGATAAAATTAGCTGAAGTTTATGAACCTTGAGACTATTTGGACAAGGATGCCTCCTCTACTGGGAATGTTTATAAATCAAAATTAGACAAGTGGTATATGAGTTGAAAGACAGATTCTTTTTTAATAAACTTCTTTTTTCATAAAACAAGTCTAGTCCAAATCAAAGCTTCAGAAATATGAGAAAACTCAGCACATATTCTTCAATCTGTCACTTTCACACTGAATCAAAAAGAGGGCTTTAAGAAGTATTAAGGATGACTTCAGACTAGCACTCTTAGATGGGCTGAGCTGGAGCGTACTGAAGATGATGGAAGAATTTCCATCAACTCCAGCGGCTGGAGAGCTGCTCACAGAGACAGCAGTGACTCAGTAGCAAAGAGCATGGAGCTCTTTGTCGAGACATTTATGACTTCCTTAAGATGTAGCATGTGAGGCCATTAAGACTATTCTTTATTATTTAAATCAAACAGAAGTGACAAATAAGAGTTCTTTGGCAAATTCATTCAAAAGACGACAGTTCCCAATGTGATTCCAAAAATTGTTAATAAGAGAGATTACTTAATGAAATTTGAGGGAATCTTTTTCATCCTTGCTGATGTGGAATGCCATTTATTCTCATGCTAGGGACTAATTAGGGGCCTTTTTTGAAGATCAAGGTTTTGCGATCTCTGCTTCTTAATAACACGGTTTGCCTGTCTGCCACCTGGGACAAGGCAAGGCACTCTCTCTAACTCCCGAACAGCAGGCACTGCCTTAGGCCATTGCAAGTGCAGGCAGGAAACTGATCCTGCCTTTCCAGTCGTTTAACCCCTTCACTGCCTGCCCTCCACAAGCCCACTCAAAGTCCCAAATCGTCAGTGACCAATTCAGGGGGAAAGCACTCATTTAATATAATAAAAAAATCCCTGGCTGGGGATATGACATTAAGAGCAAAGATAATGTACTGGCAACGTAATGAAGATGGCATCAGAAATGATGCTCTGCTTACAGACTGGCTTGAATGCACGTGGCAGCGCTTGCTACAGATCCACATACCACTCGCTGTGCTCCGAGCAGACAGTTCATGTTTCTGGTGGCTGGGAAAAGAAGTGGTTAAATAGAAGCTGTGTCAAGCCCCCAATCTAATAAGTCATCTTATTAGGAAGTTGTGATGCCCTGTTTGCCCTAGCCTGTGGCTTGTCTGCTCCACTGAAAGGTCTCCTGCTGGGACCTTTGTGGCATTATATGAGGTAGAGAAGGCTGCTGCAATATATGAGCCTTGGTTTTGAGCAGCCAAAACAGCAGGAGAACCAAGCTGCAAAGAATTAAACATGTAACAACTTTGTAAAAGCACAGACAGTGATTGAGGTTGGCCCTTTTGCTGTTGACACATTCTGGCCCCTGTAGGTTGTGGTCACTAAGCCCATTAGAGTTGCAGTGTGGCAACATCTAGTTCAGCAAGTTCAATGTGTTTCTGTTTTATTTCTAAATACTGGACGCAAGCTGGCAGTGATAGGAGAGTGGAATATGGCACCAGAAATATGTCATAAACACAGTCGTCATTGTCAGGGATGTCAAATTACTTTTCAAACTATTTTTGGCAGATGGAGGTTGGGTGTATTTTTGCATTTTGTTAACTGAAGTTTAATTGCAACTTGCTGCATGTTTTGTTTAATTTAAAAAGAAAAAGGAAACCTCAAGATGCTGTTTTCTCTTAAAAGAATTTTCACTGGAAAGAGAAATCTTTGTTGATACAAATTCATTTAAAATGAAAACATAAAAGAATCCCACCAAAATCTCAGCTGGGATAAGTTTCACTTAGGAGCATCCACTTATTTAAATCAACACTCCCCACTGCTCTTATTTTTTTCATTTTTTTAAAGGTAAATCATACGTTTCAGATTGTAAAACCTGGGCGGTGAAATGGACAAGAAAAAAAAAATAAATTAATGAAAGGCAAAATTATGGATACGTGAGGGATAAAATTAAATAGAACATACAAATTAGAAGAATGCCCCTTCCTATCTCCCTAAATTTTTTTAAGGGAACACTGCAAGGTTGTTATGCATGTTGATGGGAATGCACGTGGTCCCTGAGCTCTGAAGGTTCTGTTTACCTTTCAAAACTGCACTGTGGTCCCACGTTTTGTAAATCCCTGCAGATTCATTGCTCCAGGAGTTATTGGTCTGTAGATATGGAGCAAATGATGAGTTGGCTGAACACCTGTGTATCTGAAACTTTTCTCTCTCAGGCCTGTTCCGTGTTGCTGCTGCCCTCAATCCCAACAGAGCTACAGCTTATGTAAGAGGTTAAATGTGCAGAGGATAAAGACAGGACAAAGCTGAAGGAGGGAAGGGGTTGCCAGTTTTTTGTTCCCTCTGTCCACATGCATTTCCCTGGTGGCCTCCTCTGTTTCTTCATGGGTGCAGTAACAAGGTTTTTGCTCAGGCATAGTCACCCTTTGGGTGCACCCAGCTCACTGCTGCTGGCAGCACTGCTGAGGGCTCGCTATGCTCCAACTTGCTGATCCACAGAAATGAGTTGCCACTCCTTTTGGAGGGACAAAAATGATGTAAAAGTCAAAGCACATTCTTTCTTTGGCCATCAATGATGAAGGAGTGTTTCTTTTCTGCTCTTAGGAGTTCCCTGAGCCAAGCAAGGTCATAGCTGTGGCTTTTCGCTGGATGAGGGATATTTTCAGAATTTGTAGGACTTACTCTTTTTCTGTCATGTTTTTAGATTTGCTGATACTTTGGGACCAGAAGGAAATTCTTAAAATCTCATACATATTTGTCTGGTTGTAGAGAGTATGACTTGGTTTTCACCTCATGCATCCTGCCAGAGCCAGTCAATATTTAATAGCTAAAATTGGCTGGCTGTTGTGCTTGGAAAGCCCTAGTTACTGTGGCTGTCACCACACTCTGTTGTTAGAAGCACATTGGTTACTAGACGTTGTACCAGAGTAAATACTAATAAATTAGGTGGTTGCAGTGAGGAAGTTTAATCCAAAAGCGTTCCAGCCAACAAGCAGGCATACAAGGGCTGTACTCCTTTTGAAGTGCCCAAAGGCTGGATGGAGTTGAGAGGAAGAGAGGTGGTGAGGGTTTAGTGCAGATTTGAGGTACTTCATGTGTGGGCCTATTTCTTCCCTTAGGAAAAGACTGGATTCCTGGCTAGAGAGGACAAGTCTTCTTGGAAGTGCTGGGCATAATAGCATGGTGTCCTTAGGGCAGATGACTCCAGTAAATTGGCAGAAGTTTGCTTGGATTATCTTTTTCTTAACCAAATAATAATAAGAAAATTAATAAAGATGCATCTAATAGCTTGTGTGTGCTTTTCCAATCACCTCAGATTGCTTATCTTCTGAAGCTGAGAATAAACTAATAAGCTTCAGAGTATTGCTCTGTGGATCTAAATATTTGTACCAACAGCTGTGTGTCCCTATTTGTACTTCATAATTTAGGTAAACCATTAACATGCCACTTCATTAATTTGTTCTCATAGTTAATAGCCCTATAACTCTTTAAAGGTATCCTATCAGTTATATTTAAATACTAATTGTGCTGTGGAGGACATTGTGAAGTATGCTTATTGCCTTACTAATAATATAGAAGAAATCAATATACTAAAGGATGGCTCAGACTTTCGTCATATATCAAGAGCCTGTTTTACAGTACTTGAGTTATACTTGCATCTTCTCCCTCTCCAAATGATCCTAAATATTTCTTAATTTACATGGTTCATGATAGGAACCTACTCATGAAAGTCATAGTTACAGTTGCATCTTTTAATGTGAACAAGAAAGAGATACAGCTAAGGAAAGTGTTAGTAGGTTTGATCTATTTGAAGTAAGACCATTGCTGGATCCATTTAAAACTCCTTGAACTGCTAAAGCATTACAATGACTGTGTGTGGCAGTGTGAACATGACCATACACGCTCAACAGCTACTTAATTTATAAATACCCATCCAAACAACACGCAGCATTTTGAAATCGAACTTGTGTGGTCTAATTATGCAATAATTTTTATACTTTAGGTCCCAATATTATGAGCTTCTCCACAATTATGGATCTACCCACGCTTTTCTCAGTGCATGATATGGGCAACTTAGGGACCAGTTCTGATAACCATATAGTAATATATTTTAGTTTTCACTCTAAGTGAGACTTAAATGTACACCTAACATTAAGGGGATGCTTAAGAGTCTGTCCTGAAAGGGACCTTCCAGGCTATCCTTTAACAAGGGCATGCATACAACATGCTATGTAGATTGAAGACCCACAGTTATCAGCATACCAGTCCCTACTGCATAAAGGGAAATAATAAAATAGCAGTAACAAATTTGTTTAAGCCAAATCTTGCTCTCACCTCAATCTCTAAACACCATCTTTTTAACAATTTATGAAATTAAAAGCAAGCAGATATCTAAGATTTAGTGAGAGAGATTACAAGAGTTCCAAAGGAGATGCTCATACCTTCCATGCAACTGTCAAATGATAGGTAAATATATACAATTAAAAATGTGAATTTTATTATTAAATCATGCAAAATTACAAGGGCAACATTTTCTACTTGATTAATTTAAGAAATTTCTATGCATTGCAATGAAATGATCTGTGGTTAGAAATACAAGATTAATAACTTTATGAGTAAAAATAATCACCACAATCCATTAATCACAGTTAACATGATTAGAATTTTTTTCTAGAGAACTCCATTTCCCTATGTCCATTTTCTTTCCCCTCTCAACCTCCCATTCCAACTGCACACTGACCTTTAATTTTTCTGTCTATTTTTCTGCTTGCTAAGCTTTATTTCTCCCCACTCATTTTTACTCCATTCTCTGCAGTAGTGCTCTTACCACTGGCAGTCTCCATCTCTAACCAGCTCATCGCTGAGTGATGGCATTGGACTGTAGCTGGTAATTGTGTGATGTCATCACTGCCTACTTTACCTGAACTTTGCAGTTCTTTTGTTTGGAACAAGATAAAACATGAGAAGAGTAAATCAAAGAAGCATTGTTGAGGTCAACAAGTTGGTAATTAAAACCAGCAAAACAAAGCCAGAAGACACTCTTGTGCTTATACAAATGCATCAAACCCACTGAGGAAAAAGTAAAGCCCGGAGTGGAACTTAACCCACAGAAACAACTTGGAAAATAAGAACAATGGTGGCAGTCAAAACTTAGTTCATTACCCCATTAATTTTAGAGGGAATAGCAACAGAATTGGTACTTAAAAAAAAAAGTAATTAATCTTTTCCAGTGAAACAATTGCATTACAAGAAAGACAAGATAGTTTCAGGGCTACTTTCCAGAAGCTTTGTTCTTACTGGACTCTCTTATTCAAGAAGAGAAACCTAAATTTGAGAACACATCCTAATTTCTCATTAAGTATTCTAAATACAAATAAAATCATCCAGCCCATTTAATTCTAATCTTACAGATTTCTTTTTTCCTCACGCTTGCATGCCTTCTCTCATTTTCTACCCAGACTCATACTATAGGTCCCACTGCTGCGTACACCTCCGCATTCACATTTATACACTTTGGGTATTAGACATCGCGGATTGTGCAATATAAAGAATATTAGATACAAAGATGTGGGAAATCCAGCAAAAAGCACAGTTGGACCAGTCATATTTGAATTTAGCATTCTGTGTTTTGAAGGCTAGAATATATAAAGTGAAGATTAAGTCAAAGAATGTGGTTTTACTGAATGTTTTTGACAAGAAAGCCTTGTTATTATAAACATTTGCATATTATTGCAAACATTTGCATAGATCAAGCTAACTTTTTATTAAGTTGTCTAAACCACCTGTGCTTTTGAACAAGCTGCCAATTTTTGCAGCATATACCTTTCCTGTATTTTATCAATTGTTTTATCATAAAGATCAATTAATTAAGACAGGAATAGCTTTTTAACTGAGTTCAACAATTAGAGTGGTGAAAATCCAACAAACCCCCCCACTAGTTTTCTCATGCAAGTTCTGGGATCACAAACATAGGACATAAAAAAGAGGAGGAGGAGGAGAGGATCACCCGTGTCCTTTGCAGGATTTTTTTCCAAAGGAATGTTTTGGAATCTTTCATTTAGTTAAATGAAATTTCATTTTTAATTCCCCAAGACAGCTATCTTCTGCCATTAGGCATCAACACAACAATGAACACAAATGGTTTCGTAAGCTCATAGAAAATGCAGCTTGTTCCAGTAATAATTTCTAATCCAACTCTCTTTCAAAGTTTAAAATGTGGATCAGGAATTTCTGCCACCTTCAACTAACCCTATGCAGGGAATGCATCCCTCCAGGCTCCCCGCAATGCACGTGCCCCTGGGAGCTGAGGGCTCCCTGCTAAACTCATAACATGGCATTTAACAACCACCAGTAGACCAATACCATCCACAAGCCATTTACCTGTTCTCATTTCTGCTGTCCTTGTGGCCTCTGCAGTTGGCGTAGCGAGCCCAGACAACAGTTACACGATATTTTAGTGTTTCCTTGTGTTATACCTAGAATCCACTGCCTGCTCATTTCACTAAGTGCCCATATTGTGGGAAAATTTACCAATCACTCCATATTCACACCCTCTAGACTATTAATGACTATTTCTTCTTTTCCAAGCTGAAGAGTTCTATTGTAACAGTCTCTGTCATCCTCATAAAATTTTTTTCTAGCCTTTTCTGTGCTATCTATTCTCAGGTACAGTGTTGTACTAAATAGCTTTCTGCTTAGGCATCTATTTCTTTCTTAGCATTTATAATACTGTTTCCCTTTTTGACCACTGCAAATTAAGTTTTTAGAGGACTATGCATAATAATTGCAACATCTCCACTGTGAAAAGTAATGGCTAAATTGCATCCTGACATTTGGGTTGTAGTGTTAGGGTTGCCTTTCTCCCATATGCTTCATTTTACATTCACCTAAAGGAAACCTCATCTGCTATTTTACTGTCCAACCCTGCAGTACCATTACCATGTCACTGCAACCTAGATTTTGAATTTTCAGAATTCCTTCAATCCTGCAGAGGAAATTACCATTAAATATATCTAGTTTCTCAAAAGAATGAGCTGAAACCTGCAGGGCAGCTGGGATTGAGGGAAGGCAACAGCCACATTTTCATTCTGTGTATAATTCAACAAAGCGCCAATCCGTGCTTGTGGAATCCTTTTCTGTGTTAGTGCTGTTGGCTGACACGGTGTCAGCATTTTTCAGGATTACACCATTATTAGCCTGCAGTGGGACCCTTTAAAACAGCTGGGGAAAAAAAAGGTCTCTTTTTGCATATTTATGCCATCCTGCTCCGAGCACTTCCTGTCAGCCCCAGTAAATCTCTTTACGAAATTTCAATTGACTCTCGTGGTGTTCCAGCTGTTAGATAAACTTGCAAGGATATTTTTGTGACAGGTACAAACCTAGACAGGAAATCTCAAGAAGAAATCCTAAATTAATTATATGTCAACATTCAAGCCACAAGAAGGAGCAATTGTCATAAATTTTTGAAAGTTAGAATCCAATTTTAGTTGTAAGCGCAAAAAAGTTCACTGACTCAGTTGTGAGTCAGTGCCAATAAAATAATATATTTCACATTCTTTAGTAGTTCATTTTGGCTAAACATAGAAGGGAAGAAGCTAAGATTAGTGAACTGTGTATTTAAATCACATAAAAAGACTGCAGACATAAACCAATAACAAATTGTAGATTCACAAATTATAATTCAGGATTGCCTAATCTTATCTCACCTTCCTGAAACACACAGAATAAAAACTAATGTTGTGATAAATCAAAACATCTTCACTGCCTTGAAAAGCTGATTATGATGCCAACAAAATCTTTCTGCAATACCACACAACGTGCATCCCAGCTCTCTTCCTCTACACGCCTGCACGCACACACACAGAGTGTTCCATTTGCTTTCTGAACGCTAGCGAGATCAAGTAAGCAAGGGGTTGAGAGGGCACAGAGTGCTGAAACAGAACTGGCCCAGGGAGACTTGCCCACGTTTCTCTGGTTTTAGCATTGCCATGGATTTCTTGACAGCTTTTCCCGTTCCTCTGTGACATGTCCTTGCAGAAACTCTGAGGCCGCATCCGGGACACACAGGGTGTCCGAGCACTCTGCAGCCGCCACCGGCTCTGCAGGTGGCAGAGATTCCCTACCCCACTCCCCAATATTCAAAACATTGTCCTGGGAATGCTGTCGAGTGCCATAACCCTTGCGTTGCTCCTGCCCGGCAGCACAGACAGCAGTGGTTCGTGTCCTTCGTGGCCCGTCAGCTGCGTGCAGCTGGGAGCACAGCTCTAATCCGCTCCCAGCTGAGAACAGCTGAAAAAGCCAACCACTGTGTGTGTCACATCAGGTCCTCCAACAGCAACCTTGTGCTCTAACCTGGTAGGGGGCCCTCGGCAAGCAAACCCCTTCTGCCTGAAGACAAAAGGCAGAGTTTTGAGATACTTGCTGTCTCAGTACAGAGGAAAATGTGTGGTGGGGGTAGGGAGAGAGGGAATGGGAGAAAACATGTTAAGCTTTGCAAGCTGTATTTTTCAATGCAGCTTTGGGGCACACATGGGAGAGGCTTGTGGTCCTCACTCTGGCACCAGGTTTGTAACAAGCACTTTTAAACAGCAGAGCAATGCAAGACCACTCTAAATCCTGTGGCGTTGATGCAGACCTCAGTACACTGTCTGCCAGGTTCAGAGCTAGTGGAAAGAAAGTGTGCTGGCCGCAGCCATCACTCCCACCTTTGGCAGAGCTCTGTGTGTCATCTGCCATGGTCCAGCGACAATTGATCAGGAAAGAAAACCCCAAGCAAGGAGATGCAGCCACCCTCCTTGTGCAGAAGCAAGGCAAAGGGAACCAGCTAGAGAATTGTCTTTAGAGCAAGGAGAGTTACAGCTCAGAGGGAGAGAAAGACTCAGACTATTGACAGGAGAGGCTAGAAAACAGTCACCTCGCACAATGGGCACGAGGCCATGGCTGAGTATTCTGTTCATAAACAATATCCTTTTATAAAATGCAGGTAACGTTCCCCCTGCTTTACTGAGTGCTTTCCCTTCACAGATGAAAGACACTAAAATGTTCCATCCAAAGCCTATGGAAGACAGAGTCTTTCAAATTATTTCAGTAGAGCTATGTCAAAATAGTCCCAAACACCCAGACCCATCTGCAGGCAAAACTTGGCCCACAGGATAAGCACAAATACATCCAAAATCCGGCAAGCCACCAGCAGGAACATACTGCACTTAACTGACCTCCTTGATTCCGTGTCTCTGAAATACTGTGGATAAATAACTATTTATGTCACCCTGGGAGAAAAGGAATGCATGATATGGCTATGAAACCACCTGGACTTTTATATATAAAAGTGTTTTCACTACTTATGGAAAGCCAGACATGTAAATTATGCTACCTTTAGCAGGAAAAAAATATGTGCCAAAGACTATGCCTAGGAGCAGAACTCAGGAAGAATGGGGGTATGGTCATGCCAGTTTTGCAGTGTTTTCTTTTACAAGCTTGTTTTACTGCTGAGGTGGGGGAGACTAGTGTTATTGCTTCCTCAGAAAGCTGTTCTCACAGGATTTGACTATTGGTCATGAAAATCTTACAAGGTCAGACCATCCTGCAAGATTTTAACAAATTGAATGTTTAAACATGTTCCTAAGATTTTGGTTATGTCCATTTCTCAGACAGAAAGTAATCCCCTTACAATGTGTATCCCCTAGGAAACCAGAATCACATAAGAGCAAATTTGGAGATCTGAATTCAGTTGTCTTGAAAGTTTACACAAATTTGTTATCAAATGGTTTATCTACATTCAGCATTTCGATGTGGACAGAGAAAGCTGTCACTATCAGCAAAACCACCTCTGCATAGTTAGTATGGAAATAAATACACTTAGCCTGTTTTCTCGATGCTGAAGACTGGTCATTTTGCAAGACCGAAGACACACAGGCTCAGCATCCTACGCCATTAGAGGTCCTCTCAAGGCTGATTGCTAGCACCAGAACATTACCAATCTGTATTTATCAAAATGTGGACACTAGAGTGGCTTGAAGTAGTTTCACTTCCTCTTAAATGATAATAAATTGGCGGCATGAGTGTTGACTGCCTGAAATGCAACTTCATTGCTTCAGAGGTTAATGGAGCAACCTCTCTCTGTTGATCTTCCTGTCATCATTGCCTACAAAAGACTCTCTGACACAGTACAGTTTTCAGAAGAGGCACAAGTATAACGGAGATTAACCACATCAAAAAGAATACTGTCCCACTCCATTATATTCTGCAAAGCTGGTGTGCAGTAAATCACAATGGCCAGCAATGTGATCTGCCTTGTCTGAAAAGAAAATTAGCATTAAAAGAGGTGACAATGTTGTATTACTGAGTCAAATCCCTTTTCAAGGAAGAAAGAGAGGAGAAAAGAGTGGAGAAAAGAGAGGAGAAAAGAGAGGAGAAAAGAGAGGAGAAAAGAGAGGAGAAAAGAGAGGAGAAAAGAGAGGAGAAAAGAGAGGAGAAAAGAGAGGAGAAAAGAGAGGAGAAAAGAGAGGAGAAAAGAGAGGAGAAAAGAGAGGAGAAAAGAGAGGAGAAAAGAGAGGAGAAAAGAGAGGAGAAAAGAGAGGAGAAAAAAGCTGAGGAGAATAACCTAGGAGAAAGGAAGGGGGAAGAAAAAGAGAAAAGAAACAAAATGTGAATACTTCAATTATGATGTAAACTATTAGGAGCTACTGACCTTGAGCTATTTTGCACTAATTCTATGGAATCTCTCTTGTATTTCTTAGAGAAAGTTACACAGTGATTTAGCCAAACTACTGTTCTTTTGAAGGCTGAATTCATGCTTTTGCAGGAGATGAAGACTGACAGGAAATGAGTAGGAGGTGGCCACTGAGATTCAAAGAGGATTACATTTAATGCTGGTTAAGTGAATAACCCACTGAATGAAAATGTATTCATTTAGGGAAATGTGCCTCTTCTTGTTATATGTTCCTGCCCTGGAATGCCTGGAAGGTGTGATAACTTTCAATAATTCACAACTCCTGTTGATCACCAACAACACAATGAACATGTCCCTCACAATTCAGAACAGAGAACATTGCCCAAGGAAGCAAAACATTCCGTACATCCTAGATACAAATAACTGAAAGTCCCTTCGAAGAAGGGAGATTACTCCTGTCCTACAAGCAGCAATCCCTTTGTCAGAAACACTAACTTAAATTCATAGCACATATGGGTTGGGGTTTTTTTTTGTGAATATGTGGATGAACTAAAATTTCTCAGTAGAAATGTTTTGATTTGTTCAGTATTTCTGCTGTCTTCAGCAGATTAACAGATGAATACACAACTAATAGTACATCAGACATACAATTGCAGCACTGTAAATGCATGCACATATCAAGTAATTATATTGTGTAGTTGTGCAAACAGTTGAGGAGTATTTCAGGTCACTGGTATCCACTCTCCACTTCCCACCCCCGCTAGTGTTTGGGATGGTGTTTAGCAAGTCTGACAACATGTCTACAGCAAATATATCAAATTCCCTTGTTAAACTCTTATCTTTTGGAAGTTTCAATTAGAAGTGAATACTTTTGAACATGAAACACATCGACCTGAATGAAAGCATCCACTTCCTACATGCAGTGGAGGTACCTGAACTTCTTACTAGAAGGCAACATTGATAGTAAGAAGTGTCTGCTGATAGCATAACGGAGGAGGAACGTACTGGAAATTATGGGAGATAAGGAAGGTTGGGATATCTTGCTGGAGAAGCAAACTGGGGTGAGATTCCAGGAAGAAACTCCTCTGAATGCCAGAACAACTCTCACCTTCCCAGCCTGTGATCTGAGTATTGTGACCAATGGGACAGTTCAGTGTTCAGCTCCAATTGTGTCTGTGGCTCCTCAGTATCAAGATTTTCTCAGCTGTAAAAATCAAAAAAGCACCTACTAAACCTCAGAACCTACAGATCAGAGTGGGATGTAAAAGCTAAGCTTTCCCCTGTATTAGTACACCATTTTTAATTTCTTTAGGTTGAAAAAACATATGCTGTGTTATCTGAATTCAGTTTGATTATGAACAATTTTTTTCCTTTTAAAGGAATGAATAACAGTTCTGGGTGACAAATTTGAAAAAAAATTTACTTTCACGAGGCATTCAGACTTTCTCTAACTTAGTATCCAAAACCAAGGTCCACCAACTTGAAGCTGTGTTTTCAATAGCTGCTATGCTGCTGTAGAAAGATAATGCTTTGGTGAATCATTTAAGAAAAGAAGAGAAAAAAAATGGTAGTTCAATGGTATGTTGATCCCCTGAATGTCAGAGAGTTCTTCCACAAATATATCAAACTCAAAATGGATAATTAAGGTGACAGCACTGCAGGCTGTAAAAGACACCATTTATAGCATCATTCCCTGGAAAAAGTTTGAGAAAAGGTATGTCGAATAAAAACATGAGAGTGTGAGACAAGTCTTAAACATGGGAAAACTCCACCTCTGCATACACAGAGTATCAGAATGCAATGATATGTACTTCAAAGCTACATCACTGCAGACAGAATCAGCCACATCTCTCCTTGTAGACTCTCCTTTGAAGAAGGAACTTTATGGGTAAGTGGGTGAGAGGTATAGCTGCCACTTGTAGCTACATGAGTGAAGCTTCCTTATCCCAGAATGCTTCATTTTTGCTCTAGTCAAAAATGTACTACAGAGCATCTGGTCTATAGGTTAAGAAAACATTTTTTAGCATTGGTGAGAATTTAAACCCAGCTTTTCTTCTCGATCCATAGAAAACTTTTGTATTTATTTTTTCATATCTCTAAATCACAGTTTGGCTCTGCTGAAATGTTGTTACTGCAATGCCAAAGTCATGTAAAGCTAATATAACGTTCAGAATCTCATTAATTCTATCTTGCATCATAATGAATACTGTTGTGGATATATTTACACAAAGGCACTCCACCTGAACAACCCGGAGGAAAATCTCTATTATGTATTTCAGAATCTATCAGTAAAACAGTCTAAAAAAATACATGAGGCTACAGATGATCATCTTGGACAAAGGTAAGTTACAGGTAAGAAACTTCTATCAGAAAATTTTGTATTTTCTGAAAACGTAGCATCTTACTACTGATACCAGGCACCAGTTCTTATTTGTGTTGATGTGTATATTTATAGATGCCTTACCACCCAAATTTATAGTGCAACAGTGTACTTTCATCTAAGCATGAGAATGAGCAGTTCCCATTCTCAGCACGTCATTGGAATTAAAGTAACATCGTGATTTACAGGAGTAATTGAGCATCGTCAGTCTCTAACACAACTACTATTAACTGCATTTTAATGACAAGTATGGTTTCCAGAAAAGTCTACGGTAGCTAAAATATTCCTAAATATTTTTAAAATTTCATGATCAGGAAATATTCTGGATCTTTAAAACAGATTCTGGCTTTGCATCCTGAATTACTTTTTTTTTTTTCCTCTTTCTAATATAACCCTCTTGGTTCTTTCTTAATTAGAAAGTTTAACAAGGGCAGAAGTCAGAGCAGAAACCTGTATCAACATATTTTTCAATGAGATGCAAACTTTAGAAGGATTTTCTTTGTAAAAAAGCAACAATCTTTCGATGTTTATGTCTGTTTGTATGGTAGAAGTATTCAAAGGAGTAAAATATTACTATCATTAGTAATTGAGAGATATCAAGTGTACTAAATTCAAAGATTATCCATCAGAAATGAAAGAAAACAAAGACCCTATGAGTATAAGATAGCCTCATTTTCTTCTCTTGGCTGAAATCTTTCATATGGTACATAATGCTGGCAAAACAGATTTTTTCTATTCACCTTTTTCCCTATTGAAAAGTAATGCTCTCTTTATCTAACCTTTCCTAAACCACCATTGAAAATTGTATTTTCTGATTCAAACAAAACATTGTTTTTCTTTCTGCCTCATATGGCTAATAATAAAGACTTGAGGTAAATCTCCCTACAGCTGCTTTCAGTTCATTTTAAGTCAATGAAACCTATATAATCCTGTAATACAGTCAATTGTTTCTTTTCTGCTAGGCCTGAAGGGCTGCAAGCTTAGAAAGGGAAGAATTACTGTTTTGCTTTTAAGCACCTATTAATATTTTGCCCCTCCAGCAGTTCTTTTTTCCCCCCTTTGAAGCCTTTTTCCCACTAAATTAATGTTTAACAATTAAATCAAGCTGAAGGAGATCTTAAAAGATCTAGACAATTACTGATTGGGTAGAAGAACAGGCCTTTAATTTAAATGGGAAACATCTCTGCAATGATGGTATGAGACCCCACAACTAATTACATAATTTTCTGCATCTGAGAAAACATGAGCTGAAAGAATGCAAATAGAGCCACACATGTAATATCAGGAAGAAAAGCTGGAACTCTAACATCTACCTATTATCTTTGAAAATAGAGCAACTTGTAGAAAAACAGCTTTGTGCTACTAGATATACAGAGTAAAAATATAAATTTACAAAAAAGAAGAAAATTCAAGGGATGACATCTCTTTTTCAAGCAAACGTTACCAATACACCTAGAATGGCAATACTAACTCTCTATGTAAACATCACAAGCAGGCCTAAGAGCCCTTTCGAAACTGTATATTCTTTGTTTACATAATATACTTTTGTGCACTTGTAAGATACCAGTGTTTTCAGTTCCTTGCTTTCTTCTACAGTAATGTGTATGTTAACTTAAAAGTATAACCAAAGCAGAGTAGTGAGGTACAATAATAGAGTTTTTCTGTTAGGCCTGAAGAAATAGGGTTTGTCCTGAATAAAAATCCTTAACCAGAACTCAAAAGCTGTTAAGTGACCACCTCCTGTGTACAACTCTCTAAGCACATGGTCATAGAATTGTCTGTCCCCTTTATTCAGACCATCCTTTGGGTACCAAGACCTGCTCAGATCTATAATCTAGCGTGTCTCTCCAGATCTCAGAAATACATTAATGTGTGCTAAGGCCCCGAATACCATTCTTCTCCCCCTCCTAATCCAAGAAAATCTCATCTGCTTCAAGCAGAGGAGCATGACTAGCCTTACTTCTTAAACAGGGTCAGACTGAACTATGACTAGGGAGTGTTTGGACCAAATGTGTATCACCAAGATGTAATTTACAGAGTCAATGACATTATCATACTTCCAACATAGGTGTAGAAGCAGCTAAGGACACCTACTAGAATGTCCAAGAAAATGATTAATTGTACCAGCAGAAACCAAGTAAGTCCATGGTGCAAAACTTCCAAAAACAGACTCATGCTTTTAATGTTTTTCCATAACACAAGTATTGGGGACTTCAATGAAGACCTAATTTCCCAATAGGTCCTCTAAAGTATTTCCAAAAGAACCTGACGCCCGCTGATTCAAATATATGAGAAAACAACAGTTTTAAAAAAGATCCTTAAAGTTGCTTCTACTTATATGGTTGAACTCTCAGGGAACTTGAAGATCTTGTTTGCTGTTTCACTGTTCACCAAACTACAGCTATTCCTGAAACATTTCAGGAATTGCACATTATTCTCCTGTGACATTTCAAGTACTTCCTATACAAGACAAACCACAGGTAAATTAATAAAAAGAAAACCCAACAGATTTTCACAATTCAAATACTTGCTTGATATTTTAGATGGAGTTTTCTTTAATTCAACAGTTTTACTCATCCCTAGATAGAATCAAAACATGATCTGAGGAAAAAGTGTTATTCAATTTTATGAGTCATCAAATCATTTTGAAACACCGAGCACATTTTAGCTCACCATCTGTTATATAACCTCAATGCAAAGTAAAAATTATTATGCTTTTGGCTAGGAATCTGAATTCCATTTTCAGTAAAAGGTTGAGATGACAAACAGACTACTATGAAGGACACATTCAGCCAACCAAAACCACTCTAGCACTTCCAGGAATTAAGCCTCTCATTCCTATAATAACAAAAAACATCACTGACATAAGAAGGTCGTGTCCTTTCCTGCTTTTGATATTGTTTTTTAAATATAAATTCTTTAATATCTTTCTATTATTCATTTTAAATGTCTCACTGCACCAAGCCAATTATATTAACAATACCTTTCTCAATATAGTTTGTAACTGATTCAGGAATGCATGCATAGCTGAGGCATATGCACTGAAAAGTTATCCTCAATCAAATACTGCCTTTTTGTCCACAGAAAGAATAAATAGGAAACTGCCTCACATTTGCACAATTTACACAACGTGTTGTCAAAACCCAACAAAACTAGGAGTCACTCGGATCTTATGTAAAACCTCCCCCCAGGACATTCTATGGGAACATTTAATTTCTGCTCCTGAAAGGAATTGACTCTCTCAAGGAAACATATATGCTGAGGACCCACATAAGCACCAGCCTGTTGCAGACAGCCGAGCACAGGATCTGCTCATAGGTTCGTTCCACTAAGTTCCTGTTTCAAAACAGTCTGCGTGCAAGTTGGTGGGAGGGGTGACAACCTCTGAGGCTGTGACTGAGCAGGCAGCAAAAGGAGGAGACGCTGTCGGGAAAAACAGATGGGAGCTCAGGGGCTCCCAGCACTGCCGGCATCAGTCGGGTGCAGAATGTGTTGGCAGTAGCTCTTAAATGACAAATCTGAGGTGTGGCTGTAAGTGCACAAGTCTCTACTGAGCAACCAGCACTGACTCCAGCACAGTTTTACCTGATGCCACTTATTTTCTTCTCTGAGTCATTTTAAGTGCCGCCAGAAGCATCTGTCCCACATAAACAGTAAGATGCTGGAGCTCACCCAATCCCCGAGGTCTGCAGCTCCTTCTGAAGTGTTGAGGGCCCTACGCAGCCAGATTGCTGGAGAGCTGTTCCCTCGCCCAAGCATGACACAGTGGCCAGGGAGCAGAACAAGGCCTCCAGCAGCACTGTAGGAAGCGTCAGCCAGTGACTCAGGAAGGGACACACAGGGCAGGTGCCACAAGCAAGGAGAGCAATGCTGGCTCCCGGAGAGCCTAGGACAGTCAGCGTCAAACCTGCACTGACAACAAAAGCCCAATCCTGCCAAGCGGCTGTGCTTTGCCTCTGCATTAGGCAACAGCTCCTGTTACCAGCAGGCTTTGAACCATGTCCTCACTCTTTCCCCTCCATTTCACACACCGAGCAAATCTGATGAGGACACTGTCCTCTGACACCTTCTGTTTCAGAGAAACTACAGAACAAGCAAAGATGTTGCTAATACTTCAAGAATGTGCTGAGCTGGGCAGCAAGTTTGCTAAGGATTGCCTGAGAAGGCAGAACCACCCTCCTGAGGCAATCTGAAGGGAGCACAGTATTAAACACTGTTTTTAAAAGCCGAGAAGATAGGGTGGGTCAAGAAGACAGATGATGCAAAAAGTAGGAGATGAACAAAGGCGCAGGCTTTGGGCCAAAGAATAAACTTTCCTTACTGTGTAATGGCAAAGGTGAAGGGGAGTTGACTGGCAGCAAGAAAAATGCTCCAAGTTTCTGAAGAGGAACTGTGCCCCTCTCTAAAAGCTGTGTTGCTAACAAAGGAAGATAATGATGCCAGGACATAACGATGTTTCTTTCTTTTGGATTCAGTGTATCTCCTGCAGTATCAAAAGTTCAAAGTGAAAAATTCCATCTCAGTCTGAAGAAGAACAGTGCAAAGGTTTGAGCTTTGAGAAAGCATGGGGATCTTCTTGAACATCCGGCATGAATAAGAGGCCTAAGCAACAGAGAGCAGGTCTGAGCAATTAGGAGAGCAAGTCTTGAGAAGGCGTGTAGGAGCCCTGAGCCAAAGGCAGTCCCGGGTTCTGCTCAAAGTCAGGAAGATTGAGAGAGCACAGCTCCAGCGTGGTGGGACCTAAAAAGAGCTTGGGGAGCATCCAGCCAGGGGAGCCTGTCCAGAGCCATGACACCTAGTAACAAATAAATAGCAAACAAAGATATACCAATGACAGCAATCAGCTTTAGAAGTTAACAGGAGAAGCCTGGAAAGTGTAAAATGTATTTGTGTTGCTAGGCAAAGGCAGTGAAACTAATTCTAGAGTAATGCTGTGTCAAGAAGAGTTTTGCGCAGAGGAATTCGAAGACCAGAAAACAAGGAAGATGAATTGTTATTTAAATTTACGGATTTGGATCCTTCCCATAAGCCCGACAATGAAAAATTAATAACATAAATTCATGAAGACTGTCATGAAAAAGAAAGAGGTGGGTATTATGTTCCAAACAAACATTAGCTAACGGGCATGGGAAGGTTTAAACTGTCACCATTCAGAGCAGTGATGATGAGTGAAAAATGACACGGGAAACTTGGGGACTGTTTTTAATCACCCTTGCATAGCTGTTTAAGGCACAATAAAATGGCAACAGGACATTATAAATAGAGCATGTAAAAGAGCCTTCTGTGACAGGGAGAACTGTTACAGACTCTCTTATTAGACAGGTTGGCTTAAGCACTCACTCCACCACCTTCCCCAGTTGGTCAAATCCTCTGTCCCATCTTAAAGATAACTGAACTTGTTCTCCCTGGTTTAGCCCATCTCTAGTTTAATACAAAAACAGTGATTTATCAGAAACTCAGTTTAAAAAAGCAAACCAAACAATCACATAAATGTGTTAAAACATTTTCGGTTTCACAGAAAGGATGGCAGCTTTGTTTTAAAACCTTCACATGAATTGAAATACAGATTAAATGACCTGGGATGTCTGGAAATCAATTTTTTGTAGGAAAGAAACCTTTATTTTTACAAAGATGTTGGGAGAGGACAGAGCTTCCTGGTGATTTTTGGTTGTATCTGAACTGAATTTTGCACATCTGTCTGCAAAGCACTCCACAAGCAGCATTGCACAACATTGTCTTTTGGCCTAATTTTCAAAGATCTTTAATACCACTAATTCCCAGTGAAGTCAGTGGGAACACAGAACTAGAGAAAGGAATCTCAACCTTTATGTCATTTATGAGGAATAAATGATAGTCCATTTAGTCTAGAAACGTAGCATGCAAACATATTAAATTCTAGATGCTATTCACAATTTACAGCAACAGTTTCAGCAAAGAGCATGCAAGTTTAAAAAAATAATCAAGAAATTTGTTTCTGGGTTTTGAATAATTAAGTTTGGATTCTTATTTCACAGCAAGTCATGAACTGTAATATTGAGCATAAAAACAACTATCGTTCAGAGTGAGCACTGAGGAATTACAAATTCATTTCCAGCATTTACTTCTTTTTCCTATTACTTTACAGATGGGCACATATTTATTTTACTATGAGTTTTGTGCATTTAAGGCCACAGTTGGAGATAAGGAAAATGAGGTCTCCTTTAATGACTTCTTAGCAATACTTGCCCTCTGTAATCATACTGCAACATACAGCATGAAACCCATAAAAAGGAATATTGATGCTCACGTCACTTAAATTTCTTATTCATCCTACCTTTCCCCAAATGTGTACTGTGTTCAGCTAATCTCACTTGTCATTCTCAGAAATGTTCAAAATGATGAAAAGAAATTCCTTAAAGAGAAAGATGATTTCCCTTAAGGCTAGGCATAACTGAAGTATTCCAAGGAAATGATATCTGTAGAGCTCAAATACAAATGACGGTTCACAAGACCCACATTTTTCTTACATTCTTTTCCCAAAATAAGGCAGAATATCAACGATTAAGAACAAGGTATGATTTTGGGGTCACCCAACAGAAGACGAAAAAAAGAGCACACCAAATGTCAAGAGAGAAATTAAACAGTAAATGACCACATAAATATGATTAAAGTGTGCACTTAATAGATGTTTAGAATCCTTCACTCCTACCTGACTCCGTTATTGCACAGATTACTTCCACTTTACCCTTCCCCCTCTGGAAATATAATTAATGGTATGGTTGAGAGATGCTTGCCAGGCACAATGAGACACGCAAAGGATGTACGGGAAGAATATGCCAAACACTCTTTGTAGTAAATCATCCCAGGTTTTGTAAACAAATGAGAGTGTAAATAAGAAGTTCGTATACAAGTCAACCACACTGCACTCCTGCAAACAGGCAAGCCTCACCTCACTGGGAGGCAGCAGTCTGCAGAGAAGACCAAACCTTCAGTATATGTCATCTCCTAAAATGAGAAAAGAACATGCAATAATGAATCTCTACTATTAGTATTTTTAGGTTTTTAAGTTTGCCATTTTTGTTCTATTGGAAACTATTCCATTCTCGTGGCTTTCAGTAGCTGCAGACATACTTTAAAATACCACTGCTTTCACGTCTTTTCCATTTTATTGTATTCAACTGATTTGAGAGGAAAACCATTTGAAAGTCTTTTCCCTCAAGAAATATCTCTTATACAAAGAATGTCTCTGAAATAAATTAACATTGCTCAATGTTAACCTAGAAAAGGATTGCACAACTCTGAGAAATAACCCCCTAGATATAAGGACATGGCAAATGACAGGATGTCAAAAGCAAAAGGAGGGAGACACCTGCAAATTAATTCTGTCATCTGCTCACTACTCACCCACTCACATCACATGGGGCTGAAGTATGAGGGACCTCATCTCAGTGGGGTGGTGAAAGGATCAGAGAGAAGAACAAAGCAGCTGCTGAACATAACAGTTGCAATCGAAATTTGGAAGGGAAAAGCACAGGGAAAATTGAAAAACTGAATTTAAATACCGACATGGAGAAAGGCCAAGATAGAAGAGATAAAGCACCCCAGGCAATTAAAGACATAAGGCTGCTTTAGAAGGAAAACATGTTTTAACCCAGTGTCTTAAACAAAGACAGACTGCAGACTCTACACCTGAGGGCCCCTCTGTGCCCATGTGTGCTGAGGGGACTGAGGGATGTCACTGCTGTTTCTGAACCTGCAGGGAAACTTCCCCAGTTCTGGAAGAGTTAGACAACAGGTACAGGCACGAGTGATATCCACCATCCTTGCTGAACTCCACTGGAAGGCTGCCAAAAGTAAATGCAGTTGAGAACTAATTAAACTATGAGCAAACTACCCTTGCTGAGCAAATCCCTCCCTCCCTCCTCCCTGTGCTTGAGAAACCAAAACAGAGAAGACTGAAGTGCCGAGGTAGCACAGAAGCTACCCCTGAGGATGGCTTTGTGGCTCCGGAGGAGTCCCTGGGATCTCTGCAGACCTCACTGCTCACTTCACAAGGGAAAACCACACTACTCCTGCTGCACCACAAACTTAAAACAATGGAGCAGCCTACAAGGGATTTTTCCATATTTCTTGCAAGCTTCTATCCGTAACAGTTAAGGGATCTAAATGTAGAGATACAGAAGTCTGTCTTGAAAATCTGACAGTGTAGCTTTAAGGAAACATTCACGTAGAGAAGGGCTGTGTACCTGGAA
The DNA here is from genome assembly GCA_020800305.1 of Porphyrio hochstetteri. Classification (NCBI taxonomy): domain Eukaryota; kingdom Metazoa; phylum Chordata; class Aves; order Gruiformes; family Rallidae; genus Porphyrio; species Porphyrio hochstetteri. The sequence goes on along the minus strand of CM036916.1, from coordinate 7,305,850 downwards.
TCTAGCCTTCCTTAAAAGTATACACACCGTTATCAATGCACATTTGCCTTCCCTCCTTGGGAGTAGGTGCAAGTATCAGTGTAAAATGATAGCTTGATTGTTCAAAGCATTTACATGGTTTTAATGAGAAGCTGCTTAAATGGTCCAGCAATTCCACACATAAATATTTGACCCCAAGGCTACAGTAATTTATGGACCTTCCAATTATGGAAAGAAGGGGTTTTTTTTGCTTTGTTTTTTTTTTTTGGCATTGCACTTGGACTGTTCCTTTTATTGCTTACTCCATATCCTTTCCTACTGTTCCCCTGCGGAGCTTTGGGTGATTGTGCGAAGTGACAGAGGGATCTGTACATTACCCTCACACGTGAAGCAAAAGGGTCTACTCAGACTGTCTAAAAGCCAGGTAAGCAAAATAACAAGGAATTGTAGAAGAGTTTATGTAGAAAAGTTCCACATCATTTTAATTTTTTAGAACACTGTGAAAGGGAACTTAAGCTTAAAAATGGAGTCTACAGCTAGAGGTTCAATACATTACATATATTTGCTTTTAACTAAAAGTCAAAATCCTGACCTTTCAAATGAAAATGTTTATGAGAGAAAAATGGAAATTGTCATCTAATTCAAGCCATGCCAGAAACATATTTGCATTGTCTACAGTGAAGTGATACAGAAACTGCATCAACCACAGGCCAATCAGTAAAATTTTAATTACAAAGTCCTATGCAATTATGAACAAAGCCTTTGGATGTTTCTTCATAAAGTCCAAATTAAGACACAAATTCCAGTACTTGAAAACTCTTGCTGCTTATGGCAGGGGATTAATTAAAGTACTTTCAAAATATAAATGCTATATCTTTCATAAGATACTTGCAAAATCTGTTCTAAGTGTTCTAAGAAAGCCAAAAGTAATCTCTGTCAATTAATAACGTTTTCAACTATCTAGACTAGCTAAAAATACACTGCTTGGATGAGGAAGGATAACTTTGAGGTAAAAATAGCAGAAACAAAGAATATTTAGGACAAAACAAAACAAAAAATCCCAAATCATTCTTAAGAACTTGTGCAGAGCTTTAATATTTATAACGTCCTTTCCCAAGCAGAGCTTCAAAACACAAAGAGGACGTGAAATTGATAACAAAGGAAAGATGCCAAGAATGTACAAAATAGAATTTCTGCATTCCTTCTGTTAACATGGAAGTCCTCCCTCTGAAGCAATTTATCTTGGCTGATGAAGGATAAGTGGGTGTGCCCAAGACAAAACTTGTCAGACAAAGACATGTTTGTTTGCTTTTTATTTATCTTAAAGTCAAAAGCACAATTCATTACAGTGCTAATGTGGGCCTTTCCAGATCTTCACTCCTCAGTGGGACAGGAGATGGAGCAAAATGGTTATTCCAAAGGGAGGATAGATCTGTAACTAACTCTATGGTTATCATAAATTTGTGTAACAAGTAGCCTTTGAAATGCCTGTACAAGCATACTGAAAAACACTCTAAGCAGATAAGACAAATAAAGACTGAAAACGGCAGCAAAGACAGAGGTGAAGCAGTGTGGTCCACTGTCTATGCTAGAATAATGGCCTGCTCATTGCTGCAACAATTAGACTCTAGCTGTCACTCCCCAAAATGAAGTTCCACCCCAAAGAAATGTAGGTCTTTAAATTAACATAATTTAGTCACTCAGAACACACTCCAGGCCTAACTGGAGTTAGGCCGCATTTTCTGTTTTCAATTCCAGTCTCGCATACACTGAATATCTGTTTTTGAAGGCTCCTTATTATCCAAAATTAATAGCTTCACAAGTGTGACAGCAGAATATGCTGCTTTGGGAGCAGTTCTCACTGGTAGGAAGATGGAATGAGTCACCTAATGTGCTTTTTAGCTTTTTTTTTTTTAAATTTCTGTTGTCCAAGGCTCCAAGTGGACAACAATTGACCTTGAAAGCTGCATTCCTAGCAAGATTAAAGAGAGTACAATGAACTTTCTGTTTAGAACAAGATTAAAGAAGATCTCTGGAAGACAGAGAGTCAATGCTTTACTTCAAAGATAGGTATAGAAATTTATACTGATAAAACAAAACAAAGTCGGAAAAAATGCTCTGGGATCTCTATAGTAATCAACATTGCTTTTTTCTAAATGGAAGTCCAGGAATTCCATCATCAGGAATTATTTGTAGGTTAAATACATGTTAAATGACCAGTTCAATCATTTTATTCATGCAACATTTCTGAATTTTCATGCATTATATCTGATACTATTTTATATTTTTAACTGTTACTTGTTTAAAGTGCAATGGACTTAGACTTTATGGACTAGACAGATTCTTCTTTCTATTTATATTGCCACAATTTCAATGTAGAACTTTTGGAAATTGGGAAGTTTTGAAATGCTGAAGTGTTGCTACATCACTCTGGAGTAAGTTCAGCATTGCATATTTTGAGTGATTGACAACAAGAATAAAAATAGTACCATGTTAATCTTTTCTCTTGATTAAACTTGATTAATTCTAGTGACATTTATAATCTTATTAATCTCTTGGGAGTACTAGTGTTAGGCTACGCAAGCTAAAATGTATCATCTGATGCAATCATTTGATGAAAATAATGGGCCAAGTGATTACTATGGAAAATGAGTGTTCAGTACCTCAGGGGATGAGAGCCTATCAAGGGGATAGCAAGGCAATGTTTTTTGTCCAAATCTTAACAGTTACATAATATTTACTGTTACCCACCCTTATAAAGAAAGCACATAATGCAGATGGTATTCCTAACTTGAATTTGTCTTATTCTCAGAACAGCTCACAGTGATTTTATTTATTTACAAAAAGACACTGAAGAAAGAAGATACTCATTGCACTTGCATAATTCCTGGTCAAGACCTAGGGTTTGCTTAAGGCTGTATGAGTTTTAGAGGACTCACACCCTCCCTCATGTTAGAGTATGCCATATCCTACCACCGCCTCAATTTTAGTCATGGTATTCTTAATACTGGACAGAACTCTATTGTTTGTAAAAAAAACTGAAGAGGGAAAATGGGAACACCTGGAACTCTGTGGTAATAAATGGCATTTGATAGTTTGTCCATGACCTATTTACAATGGGAAGAACATATAGAAAGCAGTAAGATCTGCCCCTTCCAGCAGTGAGTAGTGTGGAGAATGTTCAGCCTAAATAAGATGCTACAATGAATTTATCATTTTCTCCTAGTCCAACAGGTTTTGGGAGAAACAACAGAACTATATTTCTATACTTTTTTTTTTTTACAGTCCGGTTTTTTTATGCATTCAACCAGTTCTATCTCACATATTTGCTACTCAAAGATTCCAGCTACCGAAGATCATTGCGAGAAGCACTTCCATTTTCAGAGGTAGGTGAACAGCAGAACATTCCATATGCAATGCGTACACTCTCATGAGACAACATCTGACATTTATCTTCTAAGCTGAGAGTGACTAGATGGCACAAAATAAATGCAGTAAGTAGCTAAGTCCAGCAACAATAGGGTCAGAACAAAACCTTGAACAGTCTGCAGTGCAGCAAGTTATAATTTTCTGTAGGTTTTAGTCCTTAAGTAGAGCAACCCTGGAAAGTGATATCTTTTCACAAGTTTCCTATGAAATGCAAAACATTCATAAATATGGTTTTAAGCTCCACAAAATATAATATTGTAAATCTTATTATAGACTTCAGATGCAATTGTTCTGCTGTTTGCCTCATAACGCTATGCCTCTTAACTTTATATGGTTACAAAGGGGATTAATTTTGCTTTAGTTCTTTGTTTTCTTTTGCTAATAAAGACCAGACTTGTTTGTTCATTTTCTTTCAAGTACTTCTGTTTTTTATAGTGTGAGCTCACATAGAAGTAATATAGAAAATCAGTATGGAAATCTAGATGGTTCAGGTAAAGTCCAAAAATTTGAACAACATGAGAGTAATTAGAAGTTCTGAGGGTCATCCATTCATCTTTTTTTCCCTCCAATATTTCTCTTACTTTGTATTTTTTCTTTTTATTTCGAACTAATAGAAACTTTTCTTAACTTCATATGATTTCCTCTCAGAACCCATTTTTCACTTTCTAAAATATCACTGGCAATTGAGAATACTTTTACAGTACGGGCTTACCAGTCCATCTTCTTCAAAGATCATCTTGCCAACAAGGATGTACATTTCTAGAAAAGAACACCCAATTCTCCTGCCAGGTAAAGGGACAGGCTCCTGCATTGGTACCCAAGCTTTGCTGGTATCAAATGTTTATGGCAGATTTCCCACATAGCACAGCTCAGGTCCACACAGTAATAAATCCTTTTAAATACAGAATCACTTAACAGGGCTCAGAATATAGGTTTATATATTTAGGGGGGAAAAAATTGGAAATTCAACTAGAGTAGAAATGCCTTAACATTTAAAAATAACATAAAAAATTAACTTAAATTATTTTGCATTGTGAGCCCTTAACCAGTGCTGTGATCCCAAACACAACAGCACTCTGAACAAAAAGACCAGGGTAGGCAATGCATTAATAGCCAAAAGTGAGAGGAAACAGTCTCATAATTCATCCTCAGAAATGAAAGAAATACAAGTGTGCAACTGAACGGCATTTTAAAGCCAACAGAAATTTTGGCTGCTGCAGAAGCCCAAGATAACAAAGTAGGAGATATATAGTTTACCTTGACAATATTCCTTTACATTTTCTAATTATAATTCTATTTAAAGGAAGAAATGCTCTTTTATATAAACATTTTCATGAAACCAGCTCCTTTCATTGTATTTTTTAGACAACACTGGGCTCTCGGACCTCTAATTTCCTGGCCTACAGGTTATGGACATATTGATGAAGACATAATAGCGCTGACTTCTTATTGGCAAAAATTTTCGTCGATTTACTAAGAGATAAGCTCTTGGACTGTAGATACCAGAAAGCTTTTTTTACTCATCTCATACAGTTGTCTAAGACAGGGTGATTAAAGTTCAAGCATCACCATGCTGTTTAGGTAGACTGTCTGACTTCATCTTTCCTTCCACTCTAAATACATAATATTCCAAGCAGCATACAAATATGCTTGTATATGCAATTGGTACTAATAAGTTTAAAGTAGGAAATGATGGTGATGTGATAGCAAATGAATGTTGGCAAAATATCAAATGTCCGGTGTAAAATTTTATGAGCATGCACATTCCAACGTAATGTGGACACAAGCCATCCACTGTAGTTCATTTTGGCAGAAATATTGCAAAAATATAATTTTAGCATATATTACAATTCACTTACAGATGCTTAAAAACACATTCATCAACCTCCCAAGAAAAGTGAAAGAGACATATGGCTATACCATATACAAAAGAAACAGGCGCATCAGAAAAGACTGGTTGAAAACTGAAGCACCGATCGATGCATCAAAGCTACTGCATGGCTTTCTTAATGCTAACCAGCTAAAAGTAAAGCCTTACAGTAGGGAAAACAAACGTAAGTGAGCATGGCTATGCTGATTTTATATTATTATTTTTTTTTTTATAGTGGAACTATAGTTCCACTAAATTGCTATAGCAATTCAATCCAAGCAGTGGTCAGGCCATTACTTTGCAAAAGAATTAAAAACCTTTGTCATCAGCTTTAAATGTAAGATGCTTGATGCTTTTGGATACACATGTAGGGCCATGTTTATAATCATACCGGGGATGGTATCCAGCTTTTTTTCATGGAACAACCATGATTCGTGCAGTTAGTTGTGTGTGTTGAATTATAGGTGGAAATTGGAAATCTGTTCTTGTAGAGGAAGAGCTGTTTGGGTTTTTTTAAATAACAAAGGTACAGAGGAATTGTGAAGAGACAAACAGGGTGAAATTATGTGCCCTGTTGCTGTACAGCTGTATTTCACACTGGCACAAATATTAAGTACCAAACAAGCCAACTTTAGGGCAGGACAGTGCATCTAGAATCCACCAAAAAGAAAAGTTCTTTTACACGATGTCTGAGTGAGAGCCACTGATGTCAGAGAGGTTTCTCAGTGTGTGCAGTGCTTACAGCTCTCAGCTCGATAAGTGTCGAGGGGTGCTGTGCTGACACAGGGTTTTCTGCCAGCAGGTTGGTGTGCAGTCAGGCACTTCTGAACCTCTGCAAAAAAAATCTCTGTGCACCAGGGAATGGATTACAGAATGACATCCAAACACGCCTCAAAAATATATTTATAACCACACTTAAGTCTACTTTGTATAGTATAGGCAATATACGGTGGTCACTCAAAGCTGTCACAGCAGCAGAGAAGCAAGCACATTACAATGTTGAAAACTTCGTTAAACCATTTGAGCTGTGAGGGTTGGAAAATAAGACATCTCTACATTGTCTAATTTCATACTCCTAATTAAATAGTCACTAGGAATTAGAAGTTTTCAGGATGGATGTAAAGATGCATTGTTATATTAATTCCTATTTATACAAATAATTCAAGTTCACTACAGAAACAGAGTATTTGCCACACTGAGAATAACCCTGTGATGTGCAGTATTTCTTCAAGCCCCAAAAAGCACATTGATTCATTAATTTCTGAAGAACACCTGGCACCTGGAAGAATTGCCCTCTTGTGATCTTCCCTATACACGGTTTCATCACTAATCACTATAATATTTTTGAAAATGGAGAACCTAGTCAAGGCTTTCAGAACCTCTGTGATAGCTTACAAACCCATTACCTCTCAGACAAAACTCTCCTTTCAGAAAACATATGACATCCCTCAAAGCCCTGCTTCTTCCAGGCTCATTAGCAGTAAGTGATAAAAGACATTAACAAGGGAGATAGTTTTAATGAGTTTGCACAGAGGTCTGTGGCTGTTTGCTACCAGCTCAACCCCTAGTACTCCTGGGCTCCTGTTTTACCAAAATAGATCTCTCTTGAAGTGTGATTCTCTTCCTTAGGCTTTTGTCATCACTTTACAAGCTGTATGTAAGCAAGTAAACTAAAAACCAAAGAGAATTCTGCTAAATACCATCTGAAGTCTTCATTTAATAACTGCACAAGAGTCTCCAAACACATCAGTTAAGGTGACCCAGATGGTAACTGGTGAAGTTGCTTTTACAGCGGAAATCACATCACGTGTGCAGAGACCATATGGTATCTGCTCCTAGTGACTGCTTAATACCATGCAAAACCAAATAGCCAGTGTCCTTTGCTGAGCTTTGTGTGGCCAGCATTATCTCTCCAGGAGTGGGAACCTTCAGCTCATGAAAAATGGGAAAAGCAAAGATCCTTAAGACTTGTGACTGGAGAGGCCACAAGAAGTTAATGAAGCATCCTACTGGATCGTACGCCCACAAAATCCCTATCGTAAACATCTGCTCATCCATAGGGTTAGCTTCAGGCAGAAGTTAATGGAGAAGACCTCTAAATGTAGAGCGGAAATGTTAAAGTAACACTGATTGTCAAAGGTGCCCTGGGAACGCTGCCCAAGACACTTAAGAACCACCTCAATGACTTTTTCATTAGTCTCCAGAGTTTCCAAAAGTCTAGACTTACTATCTTGAAAATGTCAGTATCAGACAAATTTATGGTGAGAAGCAAAGTTCATGAGATAATGGGGGTGGGGAAAAGAGGATGTTGGGGGAGAAAGGGAGAGAGAGGCGGTGGGAAGAGAGAGATAATAAGTCTAGACTTTATTTTGAGTATATCTTACATTTTGTGACATCTTAGCTTCTATGCATATGGTTGATCTTGAGCTCAGGAGGAAATAAATCCACTTCATATACAATGGCATCAGTTCATCTGATTATGATACAGATTCATAAAGGAACAATTCTTGATTTTATCCAATTAGAGTAGCTAATGATGAGGGATTCATTGTGATGCACATATAACTAATTCCTAACTCAAAAAAAGTATGAATTCAAAGTTGCAGATGAAGAGTGTAAGACAGGGTCCTACAGGAATGAATATGCCCATAAACTACCTGGGTTTTCCGATGTGTTTCCTTCAGCCAACATTTTACACTTGGGGCTAAAAGTCAGGGAGATGACAGTCCTGTCCAAGGCTCTTTCCATTCTTCTCATTCTTCAATCCTTAAGTCATGGTTGTGTTGAACTTTAGTTGTACTGTACATATCAGTTCCTACGCAGCCTGAAAGCAATTTATGCTTAATAAATTTGTCCATTTCACCTGATGAACAGGCTGACCAGAATGGGCTTCTAACCTGTCTGATCAAGCAATAGAAAAGACTGACCCAAAACCATTAAAGGGCTTAAAACCCCAATTAATTGATCTGTATCTGGAAAAGGCATTAGAGAGCATAATATGATAAAACTAAAAGGTTAAGATGTTTGCAGAACAAGAATAATCCTTATGCTACAGACAGGAAATATTCAGCTCAGAATAAAGTTTAACGAGGGCAACATAAAGCCTAGGCATGTGGAAATGCTCCTCTTTGAGGATATTCTTTATACCAATTATTCTTCAAAGGTATTGCATTAATGTTTTTGGCAAAAGATTACAATTAAATCAGATGAATAGTTTCCAATGTTTTTGCATCTAATGCACTCAAAAATGTTCATTTGCTCATATTATGAATCTGTCATCATCACATTTTGGCAATTTATATAGATACTGATTTCAATTATGTCAAGAATTTAAAAACATCTCAGCCTATTAATCTAGTTTATGACATGACAAATAATTAATTGGCTTCCATTATTAAATTTTGTTTTCCAAGAATATTTCATGAGGAGAAAAATTGCCAGTAAGTTCCTACTTTCTTATTTCTTCCAAAGAGACTTTTTTTTAATTTTTATTATTACCATTTTCCCCTTAAGGATTAACCACTGCCTTGAAATATACAGTCTCTTCTAATGTAATTCTAGAAATTCTTTTCCTTTCTCATATTAGCACAGTAACAAAATTATACAGCACAGTAATTCCCTGATAAAGTCAAGTGTTGAGGCACAAAGGAGAACATTTCTTAAGTGGGAGGTGCAAGATAGAAATGCACATCTGAGTTGTGATATAGTAGTAGGATTCATCTGTTTAACTTCTCATATATATGCCTGCTAAAATTTAATCCTGCATTTCAAAAAAAATGCTGCAAGTTTTTTCCCTCCACAAATATTAACAGAAAGAAGCCACCCTTCCCCGGATACAGAGATCCCTTTTCTTGGAAAATCTACTTAATCAGATGATAAAGATCACCTTGAAAAGATTTGGGAGATGCAATGCACATCAAAGCAACCATCTGTCTGAATGCACCTAAGTAACAAGGGCAGGGGCTGAAAGCTCTTATCTCATGCATTCATAGAAACCTCAAACTCGGGATTCCTCTTTTTCTTACACCTTTTCCCATTCTCCCCATACCATTTTTGGGAGCTCTCCTATGGCTGCCATGTGCCATTCTGCACAGGAAGCCCCACCTTTGCAGGACTTGGTAACTCAGCCTTTTTTCTGACCTGTATTTTCGGACTTCCATGTTTGTCCCCAGACAGTGCCGCACTCAGTGGCGCTAGCCTCTGCCGAGGGGTCCTGCAGACTCTTCTGGGTTACAGAAAGCAATCTCAGGAAGCAAACGGCAACTGTGGGCAGTTAGGAGATGGTGGAAATTTATTCTAAAAATATTGTGTTGTTTTGAAAAATAGAAGAAAATTTTGACATAGGAGAGAGCTGTGCAGAAGGCTCTCAGGCAGGAGGAAGGTTTGCCGTTCTGCATTTTCAGACAGAACTACTTTTTAAAAATCCCTGTCAGAAGAATTGGAAGGGAAAAAAAAATGATGTAAGGGTGCCAAGCAAGGGACAGCCTGGGATGGGAGAAAGCAGCCTCTGACAATAGGTGCTACTGTAAAGATCCCTGCATATTAACTTTCTTGCAGTTTAGCTCAGGAAGAGACTTGTCCCTTCCAGATTATCAAGATTTGAATGAAATAACAGCCTTAAATAAGCAGGTTGGCTCAGGGTTTCCTTGGAGTAAGAACAGCCTTTCATTTTCAGAACACCTAACTGAGCAGATAGGACCTTCTTATTAATCTCACTTTTTGTTCTTCTAGCAATTATTGCCTAACCAATATATTTAGAAAATACCAGTATGAAAGAGATGTTACTGACAGATCAGAACTGCGGCACCAGCACCTTGCTGGATTTGATCTCGCTAGATCCTACTTGCTTTGAATTACATTTCTTGGCTCTTTGTGTTTCCTCTTGCATTACTTAATGTACTATTTAAATCTTATTTCTACGTCCATACTTATTTCCACTACTCTACTCTCCAATAACAAACACTCATTTTGGTTTTATATATAATTGTGTTATAGTTTTAGGAGATTTGCTAAAATGAAGTAGTACAACATCACCATATACCTTCCCTTTATTTCTTAACCCATTAAGAAGAATTGAGAGATAAATTCATGTATACAATCAGTGTTTTGTTCCTCTGATATAATGACTTTTGTGCCACTCTCCCCACAATTGAAAATAAAATAGACATACTATGTCAACTACCAAAAGAAAGGAAAAATTTTGTACCTCTCTTCTGTATAACTGCATTAAATTAGGAAAACAAGATGGATTTGAATGGAAACAATGTAGCTGTTCTACTCAAACACCGCCATAAATCTGACTCAACTTAAGTGCTTTGTTCAGAATTAGTGTTAAGGAGCCATTACCGTAATTCTCCTACTCTATTTTTCCATCACCCTTCAGCACTGAAGAACCATCGCCCATTCCTCCGCTTTGAAGTGCATCCTCAGCCAAAGAGATCCGCTTCCTATCACACACCCTTGAGTAATCTGATGCCATTTACTTTAACTACAACACAATTTGTGTGGTTGATTTTTTCCAGGCAGCTGCATGATCATGTTACTAGTATTAGTAAAGAAAATTTTCAGTCTCAAAAATATGAATGGAGGTAGTATTCATGCAGCAAGGTGTCTAAACTTGCTGCCTGCAGTTATGGAGCATTCCAGTCTGCATGTGGAGCATTCAGCAACTAGCAGGCAGCCTTTTATGGTGAGATACAGGCCTACCAGTAATGACAGCAGTAAAAAATGACAACACAGAATGCCTTTTATAACATGGCTAATTCATTGCAGACTACAAAGCACATGGGCATGCAAAAAAGGGAAAAAAAATAGACATTGCATATACTACTAATAAAGCTTGCGTAAAATATAACAGTATAATTTGAAAACAGATACTCAAATGATGGATAGCTGCAGACATTTCAATGCTAAATTCTTCCAGTAAAATTACTGCTAAATTAGAAGAAGAGGTTGTTGGGTGAAATGGACTTGAACCACGTCATCAATGCCTATTGCTACTCTTCCATATTTTTGCTATCTAATCTTTTGGGCATTACTATAGTTCTTTGGTCTTACTTAAAGCAGAGGAGCCAAACATCATTCCTGTTTAATCACAGTGGCCCATGCGTGCATGATGTTGATTCTTGCATTCTGGAGTGATCAGAAGCTGGAGCTCTGTGGGTGAGGTTTTGTGATGGGTGCATACATTTCAAGCATTAATCCCAATTTTGACATTCAGGATATTCAAGAACTTTGTGGTTCAGCTGAAAGCAGCATATTGCCCTATTATAGAAAGAGTGGGACAAGAGGGGGAAGTGTATAGAAATCAGTTTTCTGAAAGGGAGTCTCCCTTCTGCCAGCGTAATTTCAAAATACCAGTTGAATTGCACATACAATTTCTGTTCCTTGCACCTCTAAGTGGACTTGACTGTGGATACAAAAAAAAAGTACCTGTTTATTCTCTAAGGGAAAAGACTATTTAGAATAACTGTATGCTTACAATTATGCTAATGCTCAGAAAGCACGGTTATGAAAGGGTTTGAGGTTTTTGTATGTAAGTTGCAGTGTAATCTAATGAATTGTATCAAAAACGTATGATTTTTGCATTTGCATCACATTGCTCCTTCTCTGTTCACAAAATCTCATAAATGTAGCCAAGACAGATCAAGTTTCACAGGGAAAATTAGCGTAAGAAAAAAAGCAGAATTCACTTCCACTACCACCCTTCCTGCTTTCCCCACACATTCACAAGAGAAAGACTAAGGAAATGCCAATTGTACAGAGAAGGAAGAAATTAGATCCAAGCTTGAGACTTCATGCTACATGCAGACTATGTATCTAGAAATAGAGCTTTACATGTCCTGGTGTTTGTCAATAAAAATATGGCTCTAAATTCACAGCAATTGCAAAACACATCGTATTTTGACTTTCATTTTTACTTATCCTCTGAAGTCTGACTTCATATGCAGAAGAATAAAGATTACCTGTCAAAATAAAATGCTGTTAGAATGAAATATACAGCATGTACTGTGGGAAAGTACTTGGTTTACTTACAGATGCAGCAGCTGGTGTGCACTACTGAAAAGTGCTTAATTTAATCACCAGGAAAAATAAAAGAGTTTATGGCATATTTCAAGTGACAACATCTTGAATTTTTCACATGCTTAGTATTCAGTATTTATTTTAATATTCATAAGTCTTCACTGAAAATTAGCACTTCATATACTAGAAAAGTTTCATTTTTAACTTTCTTTCCCATTCAGTGTAATATGCAAGGAAATCAAGATGTCTTTTGAATCCTGTTTCAAGTATCCACACTTTCCACGTTAAGCTGCAATGCTTAATTTAATATCTGTACAGCACTGGTAAACATTTTAAACAATAGATTATGTAGCCTAAGGGACAAAGCCACAGTGTTCAGAAGGTGGTATAATAGGTTTGAAGGATGACTGTACACTTGAGAGGAGGCAGAAAAACCAAAAGCAAGGAAATCTTTACCACAATTGCCAGAAAATAATGCAGTTGCTATGTGAGCACACCCTCTGGCACTCTCTTCTGTCAGGACAGGAGAGAAGTCTACAGTACTGTCATGGTCCACAGGCTGAAAATGTTCCCAATGTAGCTTTGTATTCAAAGCTTTTGACAAAAAAGGTCAACAGCTGTGGTTCACTGAAAGTCTGGGGGCAATAATTCTGTGTTTTAATGACAAAAATGACAATAGTTTTTCAACAAGAGAAAGAACAGAGAAAGAAGAGAGACAGCAAAAAATGGAAAATAAAATTAGTCTTATTTCATTTCCTTTCTACATTACTAGTTGGAATAAAACATAAAATATCATTCCAAATTCCCTCAAGTGCTTGAAATCATTCTTCAAAATGAAGAGCGTTAATTACCTGCAGCAGTTATGTTCAAGTAATGTAAAAAGATTTCATTTAGTCTGTCTTAATCTCCTCAAGGCTCTTACTGATCTTTTATTTGGGCAGTGAAAGGAGGGCATGAATTTTATTATTAAAAGAGTCAATCCCAAATCTGCAATCAAATATTCCTCAAGAACCAAAGATAAGAAGGTCATTAATATCATATTTGTGCAAAAATTAAAAATTCTGCTGCTAAATACTGGCACTGATAGCAAAAAATTCTACAACTACTGCACATGACAGTGCAAACTGCATACGGCACTTCCACAAGTGATGCAAAAGAGCAGTATCTAGGGAAGACAAAATGTTTCCTAAATGATATTAACATTACTGTTTAGGACCAGCAAAAAAATATCCTTTTACAGGTTCAACTAAACAGTTTGGGAAACTCCAGCATCAAAATATTTACTCGATCCAGATGTTAAGATCTTAAAAAGAAAAAAAAAAACTTCTAATCTTGCCTTCTACACTTATTCTACTGTTTTCCTACCATTCCTACCATTTCATGACGTGCTCGTGATTTTTCACAGGACCTCAAAAGGTTCAGCTCAACCAATGGAGTAACTTTCCGCTCTCTTGTTCTCCATAATCTCTTTTATCCCCCAGAACACGCCTTCCACCACTGACCATGCGTGTCGACTGCACGATCCTTTTCTCCTTCAGTGACTACTAGCAGCCTAAGTAACAAAATTTGGTTTCCAGTATGATCCCTGAGAGCTAAATTTTGTGGTCCTAATGCAGATTTTCCTCTTCCTGTTCTCAGATTCATAATGAAGCCAATAAAAATGGAGGGTCTGCTCATGGAATCAGTTCCACACATACTTGTCTTATAGAGGTGAATAATCCTGCTGATTTCAAAAGAATGACAAATGTGCATGAAGTTCAACATAAGTGTAACTGATTGCAGGCTCGTGGCCTGGATGCTGATCCCAGGATTTGGCTCCAGCACCACAACCTTATGCAGCTTGTGCTGATAAGTCTTATTTTAATATTAGTAAAGGGGATATGGCACAGAACGTGTCTGTTAAAAGGTTTAAAATACATGTGTATTTTATTTAAGTAACGTTGAATTTCTGGGCAACGTCCCTAAATTCCTTTAGTTTGCTGAACAATTAGAATCAGCTTTGGCATTCTTGTGTAATGACGCAGAGGAGAATTAAATGACAGACCATATGTATATGAAATGTATGTAAATTAATACAAACACGCGGGAAAATTAGACATATTCTAAAAGTAAAAAAAATGCAAAAGTGTGTGCTGTTTTGTGCACACACGTTTCAATACTATGGTACAAAATCTGCTGTGCTTATCTCTGAGTTCATCCCAATTTGCTTTCTATACAGAACAAACAAATGTTTAAAACTTTTTTTTTTAAGAAATGTTTTTGAGAGAAGAGGTGCACATCTGTTCACCAAATCTGACCTGAAGTTGCACACAGTATTTCATCCTTCTAAACATTTATTTTGGAAACAAATTTAGATTTTTTTAACAAAAATGTTCCTAATTATCCCCACATAAAGATAATTTTTATTCACTGTAAGACGCAAAATTAACAACTAATCCTGAACTAATGAATCTTAAAAAAAGGAAGCAGACCTCTCTCTCACCTGTGTGCCCAGCCACTTTTCTACTAGAGTTTGAACGCTGCACACACACACGTACAGAAGCACTTATATATGCAATCAGGGGCGGTGCATAGATACAAGATCTTAGTCATGGTGTTACCCAAATATAACTGCTCACTTACAGAACGTCACAAGTATTTTAACACCCATAGCAAGATGTCACGCTTCTTACAAAGCAATCTCTCAGAAGTACTGGCAAACCAGATGATATGCTTTCCATCATTCCTCTGGTGTTATTTTCCTGACATTCACGTAGGATACCTGACCCCAGGGGCTGGTGTGATCCCCGTTAGAGCAGCATGCCATACAGCCCTGCCTCATGCAGCGGGAGAGGCAAAGGAAATGGAACTTAGGTTTTCCTATTTCTGCTCCGTGGGCAAAAGGCGGTTGGAGCAACTCCTGCTTTTCCTGAATGCAAGAGCCTGAAAAAAAATCCTACACTTACAGCAACGCTGAGAATACTTCAGAAAGGGAGTTGGACCTACCACTTGCACAGGTGAACCAGTGCATGGGGAAGTGACAGGTCCTGCTGCACAGTCGCCAGTAGAGCCCAGGCCAACGTGTGACAACTTTGAGCAGGGAACTGCCTTGGCTCCCAGCGACTCTGGGCCAGATTCAGGAGCGCTGCATTCCTGCTCCCCTGGAGGCTGCTATTTGCAAGTCACATTAGAGTTCCCGAAACTGGCACGATGCCATCTTTTGTATGGGTGACTGTTTTCAGAAATAAGAATGAAACTATTGTATTTGCAATCACATAGCTTAGGTGTGTTATCTCTTTTAGAGAAATAATTAATGAAAGTTTTGCTTTCATGCAAAGTGAATTTTGAAATACATCAGTAGTTTTGCATAGAACTAGGAAAAGAAAAAAAAAATTAGTTAACCTGCACCCTGAGAGAAACCACTAATCTGGAAGAAGAAAAGAGCTCAGCAGATTTTGGAAACATTTTCCAAAATACTTCAAGCCAAAATTTCCACAGGATTTCTGAACCATAAATCATAGCATTTATGCATGCATGATGACTTATTACAGATTTCCATCTAGCCCAAGGCATTTACTTTCTTAATTTGTAACATATCATAACAAGGAGAAAGTGAAAATAGATTCTAATGACCACCAGTGAAGATGATTGGTCAAATATGGACAAAGCGGACCCATGACAATAGGGAACATGAACAATATATGGACTGAAAGCAATCCCCTTCCAAAACGCAGTGCTCTAAAAACCTTTTCAAAAGCCACATTGATTTATCATTGAAAAACAGGCAAATGTTAAAATTAAATTCCATCTCTATCCATCCTATGTCAATTAGGAAAAGTACAAATCAGTACGGTCCATGAACTAAACATCTGCTAAAATAAAGTTCTGTTAACAGTTCTATAGTAATTTACTACAGAGTTACTGTAACAATTAATTTCCAATTATCTTTGCAAGTTCAGAAACTCCTAACAAAAAACCAGGCAAATATTAACATTGGTTGAACTCATTAACAAAAGCAGTCATCCTTATCATGTAAAATTTATCATCGCTGCAGATCATCTTAAATAAGTAAGGATCAACTCCATTGGCTTCCAGTACGCAGTAACTAAGCTAATCTCAAATAAATTTCTATTTTTCCTTTGCATACCTTATTTCCCCATGAACTGGTCCAAGCTCTCATTTGCTACTGCACTTCCCAACGGGTCTCAAAATCAGAACAGACTTCTTGAATTTATGATTCTCTGTTAGGAAGCTGGCTGGCTTCCAGGACGCAAGATATGAACTTGACCCTCTGATCTGCAGGCAGCGGTTCAATACTTGTGAAGGAAAGTGGGTTTGGAGTGTTCAATAAGAACTTGCATATACTGCACACAACCCCCTCTGCCCTCCAACCACCCCCAACAACTTCCAAACCTAAAACCAGACAAACACACGTTAGCAAAAGCAGGGGATATCAGTATGCAGTTTGCATCCATTCATTCTCAGTTGTATAGGGACTGGGAAATACAGCCGACATCTGAAAATGATCGAGAGCAAAGAATAGTTAATACTGGACCTGGTTCTTCCTTCAGAGATTTTTATACCCATTCAAATGAAAGCTGAATTGCACAGCTAAAAGAAATGATATCACACTCCTATGCAAGCCATAGCACTAAGAATTCAGTGTTTTGTCCAACAAGGATTTAGTAGGTCATATACACAGAAGTAATTTTTGTTTTTCTAAAAGAAGTTTCTCTGTTTGTGCATGTGCTGTAAGTGCATAGATGGTCATCATAAAAAGTAACACTGGTTGCAGATTTCGCTGTGAAACTATTCAGTTTACTAAAAAGTTAGGGAAAATTAGCAATTTTTCTGTTTGAAAATATTTTCCTAACAAACTATTAAGACAGAAAGCAGTTCTTTTACTTTCATAAAAAACGTCAAGTGGCTTTTAAGTATGCAGCTTTAAACTTCCACAAGATGCTACAGATATACATATGATCACTAAAGAAAAAAAAAATCCACTAATGGCAGATCTCTTCATATGTCACTGTAGATTTATCAGTTTAATTATGGCATCCAAGAATGTCTATGCAGCTGTTTTTGTTATTAACGACGTATCCTGTGCTAGTGCAAAGTTAAAAGCTTTCAAAAGAATGTCATCTAGCTGTTTGCTAACTGTTCAGCAGCTTGGATTTACATAGCACAGCAGAGCTATTACTGTATTTGACAGCATGCTTATTGGAAGTCATACATGACTGAGCTTTGATATTCATGCTATGCACTTTTGCAGAGAAAGAAAGAATGCAACCCGTGTACCAGTTAATTTCCTGAATTCTATAATATAGATATCCTTTTAATGGTTAGTTTCATAGTATGTAGATAATATTAATCATTACTAATTGATTTATGATGAACTAAAAATTATTTTGTTAACATCAAATAACTAAGAGTTGCTATTAGTTATTTCCAGATCTTCTGTTTCCAAACTGGGGGTATAGAGCAGAAATACAGAATATAAATTGAAAACAGATAACAAGTGTTTTTCTTGTGAATGACATAAAAGCAGGGAAGGATTTAGATGGCTTTGTGATTGGCATTGTTTCAGTGCTTTAATAATTCATTCCTTGTTTAGTACAAATTTAAAGCTGCCAAACACTATTTTTTAGAGATTGATATTTTTAATTAGTACATTTCTAAGTCATGTTGTGAATGGATTTAATAATTAACTAAGTGTAACTAAGTAATTTGGCAGCCTGAGCCAACTTCAATTTATAATTTTTTCTGGTTGAAAGGAAAAATGATTACTATACTCTGTATTACTCCTAAATCTTAAAATACACATCAGCTAAATATAAACTTCACATTAGAAACAAATAAACGCATTTCAAGCATGGATATCCTGTATAATACTTTTATAGATATTCAGCAATAAAAATAAATCAAGTGTTTAATTGCTGATAGGGTCTAATGAAACAGTTACTCTACAAAGCCCTTTAAGATTCCATTCATTTTTTTTAATTAAAAGACATGCAATTCCTGCATCCTTGTTATACACATTATATATACATATATAGTGTATAACAGTTACTGGGAAAAAAAGGAGTTGTGTTCTTACAAACTTGTACACCTATGGCACTTGCAAATATTTATTGTATGCAAGTTCTACTACCAATGTGACCAGTCTACTTACCATTATGTCAGCCTTTTCTAGTACCTTCAAGCCTGAAATTACTAGAAGTATAACAGTGGCATATGGAAAATGCCACCATGATTTTGCTTTTAAAGAACCTGAGTGTCCCAAAGTAATAATTGTCTGGAAGAACAGCAGATTGTTTTGCTCTTCATACATATAGCATCATTTACTGACACATCTTTTTATACTCCTTAGACACTTTTATCAAATTCACATTGTAGCTACTATTTAAACCTTGAGTTTATAGTCAGGTTTTGATGAGTAAAACCTTGTCTAGAACTGCAAAGCTTCAGTGATCAAAGAAATCCCTATATGGGTGTGTATGTAGAAAACAGGCTCTTTTAAGTTCTCTATAGAAGCAGTCAAACTTTCACTAGAAGGGTAAGGGGAAGTGACGAAGTTCTGACTTGAATAAATAGAAGAAAGCAAAACCAGAGAGATATATAAAAAGCAAATAACTAGAATCAACATAGCTACTCTCTCATCTCTGTGCCACTGTAGCAAATAATTGATCGAGATTATGGTAAAAATCCTTTAAGTAGAATTTTTCCTTAGATTACATGTTAAAAGACATGAAGATGTGGCTTCACAGCATCTCTGTTAAGCAGGCAAGTAAAAATGTTCTTCATCTCTTCTGAGAAGTACAGAGCATTACATTTTGCTGTGGCTGTCAAATCCACAGATATTGTTAGTCTAGACACATGAACTTGCTCCAAAGATCACTTGGCACCTTGTGACAATTTAAGTGTTCTGCGTCTGCAATCTGAACAGGAGAGAAGGCAGAAAGACAAGTCTATAATACATTTTAGTCCCATGTTGAGACTTCTGTTAATTAGATCGTTTTCAATCACCATCTTTTTAATTGGCATTTTTCTAATATCAGGAAGAGATGCCCAACATTGAGGTGTCTGATGCTGCATCAAAAGGCCACCAATAATGGCACAGCCCTATTCCAGTAGGACAGTGTGTGTTGTTGATAGAATTATTTCTCATTTTAAAAACAAAGACTAAGCATTAAAGAACTTACAGTATCAGAAGTGAAATTCAGGCTGATTCTAAAAGATAGATGTTCCTTCAGAACAGGAAAAGAGAAGTATAAAAAGGGATTATTCCACTGGGAAAACTCAGAGACCAAATTACTCTGAAAGCATTTTTCTCCATCAGTAATTTTCACATGTGTTTTATAAGTAAAGGGCTCACATTTAAGAAATTCCTCCATGCTAGTGATTAGAAACTCACGATGTAGCCATTAGAAATGTTTGTCTGAAAATCTACACATCTGTTTAATAGAGAAAGAGAGAACAAGGGCAGGAAGGAACAGGTTTTGGTTATCTAGAACTGGATATATTTAAACTAAAGGGTTGTTTAATAGCATCTCAGGCTTTGATTTATTTTGCATCGAAGGGATTCTGTCCCACATCAAAGATGTCTGTTAAAGAAAAAAAAAATCCTTTCTAAAAAAACCAACAAGCCCCCTATCGTTTGGCTGAACAAGTAATTTTCAATTTAGGAGCAGGTGACAGTAAGATATCTCCCAAGGGCAGAGTATTTAGACTTACATGGAACTAAACAATTCTGTTATGATGAAAGCCGGACATTCCTCAGTGCTGGGGTCTAATGAAAACATCAATGTTTTACTAAGTTTTGAAACTGACAATTTAACAGTTTTACAAGAACCATTTAACATTTATCATCACTTTCTGCAAGTTACATTTAGACAAGGGAAATAGTTACATAAAGCAAACAATTCTTGCATATAGCAAAAAAAATGCACAAATGTCTTAAGATGAATGTACATTTAAGAACGATGCCTCTCTGCAATAAACTGCCAGCAATAATGGGTTCCCATAAACAGGAAATGGTATTATAAAAAGAGGAACAGATTATTATCATCTCTCATGACAGAAACTACATACTTTCTTTTTCACTGTCTATGCTCAGTGCAAAGTCCATCAGATTGAGCACTTGCACGGAATCAAAAACCAGGAAACTGTAAGGTCAGAACACAATGGTGAAAATTACTGCAACACAACTGTTCCAAAACTTCTCTGCCACTGGAGAACAGTAGAATTCAAGCTGAAGATGCAGGAGGTAGATGATGTAACCTGGGAAAGCGGGGATTTAACTTTGGGAAAAAAAAGAGTTTGAAGAGCCTGCAAGTTACTAATGAGGAAAGAGGAAAGAAGGGAAAAGAGGCTGGAGTTAGGCTTGAAAATAAATCAAATGAAGCTGAAAGCCTGGAAGGAATATTGCAGCTGGAAAAAGTTGTAGAGGGAAGGGATAATACCGCAGAAAGACTGCTTATGAAAATGAAGAGCCACTAGAGGATGTAAGAAAGGAGACATTGAACTACTCTAAGAAAATTGTCAAAAGAGCAAATTGACAAAATAAGGATAAGGTGTTTCCTTGAATTAGGTAGGCAAAGCTGAATATAAGGCATATCCACACATGTGCTGAGGTATTAATAACTGGAATAGTGCAACATTTGTCATTTAGATAATTTCTATTAATGACACAAGGCACATTGTCTTTAACAGCAGTGGTTGTCAGACGACATATTCTAGATGCTCAAGAAGATAACTGGAAGACAAATTTGGGGAGATACAATAGTTCAGGATTTCTGAGATGTCAACAATGTAGAAATTATGAAAGGGACATTACAAACCGATATTCTTGTTTGTCCTGTGATGCTTGGAATAGGGAGCTTCTATACTTTAGAACTTTGTCTTAGAAATCTTAATGGTACTAAATGACATGAAAATTAGTATAAACAGATAGAAACAGCTTTATGAACGCATGCTAACTTTTAAATATGACTTTAACTACTTATACAAACCATTGTTATAAGGGAACTACACGTCTGTTTGGAAAATACCACTTACAGAAGTGAAACTTGCTCTCACGAAACATATTTAAATATTTGTGTTCAAGTGATTAATTCATTTGCTTGTTTTAAACATTCATTATTCTAGATTCTACATCTATAACAAATTTTCACAGAGGTTTATTGCTATATCATTTCATTAGCACACAATACTAAAACTGTTGGAAATGTGCAACTGTGCTTATGCAACAAAAACCTATTTATGAATTCTGACTCTATACACAGTATGCCTTGGGGATTGTTCTTGTTCTAATCAAATACTTTCACAAATTTGTTGGCCAGGATCTGATAAAGTATTTACCTGCAATAGCTAGGTAAAACAATGATACTGTCAGGTAAAATATATTTTCATATATAAGTTGCAAGTTTTATTTACTCAGTAGGCAGCTGCCAAAGGTTCCACAAAAAAATTACATCACATAGCTTAAATATTTGTCCACAAGTAACACTGGTTAAATAACTCTGCAACATCTGGTTCCCTTTTCTGTTTGCTATTTGAGCATTTTTTGTGAGTGTAATTAATCCTTCTAAAATAGGAATAAAGCAAGTTATTGTCTTCTGGAAACTAATGAAGTATATTACAATTACAGACAAAGGGATCGTACTTCATTCTGCACAGCAGAATTAGAATGCCCACAAAGATAAAAAGAGCTTGTGTTCATATGAAAACGGTACTCAGAGCTCAGAAGTCTAGATTCACTTAACAAATTTAGTAAAAGGAAGTACTTAGGGTAACCACATAGCTGAAGTGGAAAAATACAGAAGGAGGACAGTTTGAAGAGATGGGAAATAAAAGCATAGGGAGACATGACAGGACACTTTCCTTCGTTCTTGATTTTCCATGTTTCTGGGCCAACTGAGAATTCATGGGCCAGTACTGATACAGGGGAACCCTCCATCCCTCCCTCCTCCCCCCATAATATGTGAATGTTCCTTGTATGGGAGCTATGGTCACATACACAAGTATTTGCATTTTCATCACAGTGTTATTCTAAGACCAAAGAAAGGTTTTGTTCACCCTATGTCTGACAGAGTACACAGGAGAAGAAAACAATTCCCTTAGGAAATAATCTTTGAATTTAGGATTAATTACTGTAACAACTTCAACCAGCAGATCTTGAAAAGGTAGCTCCAGACCAAGTGGTTTAAAAAACTCTACACCAAAACTCCTCTTTATTATATCTAATTACAAAGAGCAAAACTAACAACACAGTCTTACTTTTATAAATCCATAAAGCTTTTGACAGTGATTTCCATGATCACAGGTTTAGCATTAAAAAGTCATCAATAACCACTGAATCTTGGTGAAAACACTGTTCTACCCTCCTGTTCTCCACAAGAAAGGAGATTAAACCATTTTATGTTCTCTCATATCTTCTTTTTCTATTTAATAGGCAAAAGAAAGCTGAGAAGCAACACTAAACTTAGCTAAAACAATCTCTACCACTGGCCCAGTTCAGGCACTTGGTCTACACATAAAAATCAATTAAAGTAAAATAAAAGCAAACCCATCAAATTTAACAAAGGAGAGTCACATTGATCAGTTAATTACATCCCAGTAATTAATAATAAAGTATTATCTACTTTCCATTTCTGTTTTGAGGTTTGGTCTGATCCTGCCTTGTAAACATGAAGCACTATACTTGTAGCTGTTTATAGAAGACACCTTTTATAATCAAAGCTTATTTTATGTTTCAACAATACATTATCCACAAAAGGATCCAGACTTTACTGAAAGAGCTGGTCTAAGCCATTAGATACCTGCAAAAGCTCCAGTTTGAACCACAGACTCCAAAACATAACAAAGAGCTTGTCAGCAGAACTGTGCCTCAGGATGTAACCTTCAGTATCCCTCAGCCTGTCAGATTGTACAATATATTTGAAAGGAGAGTGAGGAATATACATAACAGAGTCACACAGTCTTAACACTGTAAAGCATAAATGTGCAGTATTTACTGTATTCCATTTAATAAAACTTTCTTTCCATAATCCTCTTACTTGTATCATAAGAATAGGATCTAGACCTGCTGCATACCTAGACATGTATTGAACTTCACTTGCATGGATCAAATTAAAACCATGACTTTGCATTACCAGTTTCGACTGGCAATAAAGACAACATTATTTAAGTACTCTAGGTATGCCACACTATGCCACTTCCAAAAACCAGTTTGCTCTAGGAAATCTTCCTGGAGAATATGTCAGTTGTGTACCTGTCAATATGCTTCACGTTTCTGCATTTTTCTGCATCAATTTGTTATGGAACTATCTTTCAGATAACGCCTGCTTTTATTTTGTTTGGTGTTTGTTTTTAAGCAGAGTCATAAATGTATTTCCATTTCATGCTATTCCCAGTTAGGAATAAAATGACGGTACTTCCAAGAAAGAGAATTACCAGGGAATCTGTTCTGCATTTGTAGGCAGGAGTGAGGCACTCTGAATGGAGAAGAATTAAATTAGCCCAAGATATAGGGGCTGAAATCTAGCCATGTGTTTTTGAAGTGAGTATCTGCAAACCCTTTCCTATAGATCCTTTATAATCTTAATTTTATACATATAAATACAAAAATATAGGTATGATCTGGTAAAGAGTTTGCTGCCCTACAGCATGCACAAGTCTATCCAATTTTTAGGCAAAACACTTTTTTTTTTCCTCTTCCAAAGGGACCACTGCTCTCTGAATAAAATATTTTTACCTCCCCTCACAGCCACCAGTTTAGAATGAAAGCATATTCCATGTTTAAGATTCTATATTTACTTAGTTTAAATATTTATGGGTGAGATGTATATACAATATTGAATAAAACAGAAACCAGATTCATTCCTTAATGAGAGAGGAAGAATAGACTTCATATGGGGCAAAATGTAGTGTTAGAAATTGTCACTACTTCTTTCAAGTCAGCAACCACAAGAAATGTTAAGTCTCCTCAACTACTGTACAGAATAGCAAAACCAAAAGAAAGCATTATTAGTTTTTCTTCTGTATTATCAGATTTTATGACAAAGGTTAGAATGTTCAAAAATGTGTTTAAATTTATTCAGCTGTTCTCATAGTTTCATGTTTCACTGGGCTGCTACACTGCATTGTGTTCCCATATGACTGGATTAAAGCTATCTAGCAGGCTGGTTATACTATTAGTCCAGCATCTGAATACTTGTTCAGAACCTTCTTCATCAAGTATTGACAAGCATAATGTCATATTGAAACTTTGTTGGTTTTTTTTTTTTAACAGGATATCGATAGTATTTGTCGAATCAAAGATCAGTCAGATCCTCCAAAGACACTGATAAACTAAAAATGGTGTGAAACCCAGTTGTAGGGGGACTGGACAGCCCAAGGGAGAGGTAATGGGATACAGAGACTTTAACCTTTAGGTCATCAATGTAAATTCAGCTCAAGTTGATCATGACCAGCATTCCCACTTGATGAATGTTTGTTAGCTGTGTAAAGAAATAGACACAATAAATATTGGTGGACACATTACCAAGGTAACTGATCCCTTTGGTAATCTTAGAAGAATACCTACACACTGACAGGCCACAAAACAATCCTGATTCCTGCACTTTCACATCATCAACTGTATTTTCCAAAACAATATCCCAACCACAATTAAATTACCTATGACATGTTTTTTTACTAGGTACACATTTCAACTAGAAGCATCTTCATCAGTCATCGCCACCGAGTTCACCTTGTCATAAGTATAAGGTACAAAACCAGAGATAGAAAACTATATTGAAAAATACAATAAAATTATTTGCCTTTATATCCCAAGTACTACTGCTAGGCAGATTTCATTGAACTGTTAAATGTGTGGATATAGGAAAAACAGAGAAAAACCTGAGACAGCTGACAGGAATAACCAGAGGCATGGAAAGCCAACTCCTTACAGAGTCTGAGATTGAGATTTAGTTTAGAGTCCAGATTAATAAATGTTGCCTGGTATGAATATATAAAATAATGATTATTGCAGGCGTCTCTTCAGAGCCTGGGGGTTATTAATAAAGCCAGGCACAAAGGTTCTCTCCTAGCCTATAAGAATTCTGGAGATTTCAGAAAGGTCTTGTTAGTATTAGGACAAATCCTTTCACAATTTCCACAAAAGCAGAGATACCCAACCTATTACAAACAATAGTCCAGTGGTAATGACAGTTGCCTTGGATGCATTAGATATTCAACTGGGTTTAAGTCTCTATTCATCTGGATTCAGAAAAGGAAATTGAACCAAAGTCACATGTCTTAAAGGATAATACCCTAACTATTAGGCGCTGAGTATTGTAATGCAGATTTCTCTCAAAGTTTTTTGTTGAGCAGTTCCATTTTCAATAAATTAGTTATTTGCTATTTGAAAGTAAAACTTCCTAAACAAAGTTTCTTTAAACTACCCTTGATATGACAGAGGTTTCAGGTTTGATAAAGCAAAAATTTCTGTCAAAAACTCTGTTAACTTGAAAAATTCCTTATAGGCTTTGGTATTTCCAAAAGCTAATGCAAATAAGTTTTGGACACTTGTGAATAGACTTTTTTTTTTTTCTCCTTTGTGACAACACTAAGGAGGGAACAGTGAGACCAGGTCATGCAATATTTTCCTGTTCAAGATATTAAATGATTTATGTCTGGGGAATCATCCATTAACAAACCTCTCATAGAAAATAAGAATAATAAAATATGCAATAAAATGAAAACCATTTTCATTTAAAATTGATCAAGGGAAGAGACAATAGCATGCATTTTACTTTTTTTTTTTGCTAAGTGACAACGTAGTTGATTATTTTTATACCTGGGAGGATAAAGCCTTAATTAACATACAAGTCATCTTTACTGTGATTTCTTTTTATCCCTCCTAACTTTACA
The DNA here is from genome assembly GCA_020800305.1 of Porphyrio hochstetteri. Lineage (NCBI taxonomy): Eukaryota > Metazoa > Chordata > Aves > Gruiformes > Rallidae > Porphyrio > Porphyrio hochstetteri. The sequence goes on along the minus strand of CM036916.1, from coordinate 7,279,656 downwards.
TTTGTAAACTTGAAAATATGCTGTTCTCAAATTAAATACTAATTTTCATTTTATTTTAACTCTAATTCTTTTTTAAATTTCCATAACTTGTCCTACATTTGAGTATTACTTGACTCTATCAAGATGCTTATAGATCATAATTGTTAATAATTATAATTGTTTTATGCCAGGCTGTCAAAAGTACACCAATTCAAATCAACTAAAACCATGTAATATAGTTTATCCATGGTTATCCAAAAAGCATTAATTCTTTAAGAATCACCTCCAAAGATTACCTCTCTATCACACCATCACTTAAATATTTTCCCTCCTGTAAAAATGTTTGTTTTATCCATTCTTCTTAATTTTCTGATTTCAGCTTTTTTCCTAGTCCTTTCTATTCTTCTCTCTCATTTTGTGGCTTATTACAGTGGGGTTTTAGTGATTTATTCATCACACTGGTATCTAAGCACCCACTGATTTCCCCCTTTCATATACTGACAAACAGCCACTTCTCAAGTCAACACAGCACTAAGCAGTTCCCTACACTGGTGAGTCCCCATGCACACAAAATCATGAATATGATGTTGACTTACAGTCTTCATCAATTTAATTTCCGTTCACTGTGAGAGATAGTGCTGAATTGTGCAAATGGTTGCCCTTCTAAAGACAGATTATGAGACAGTGAAAGCCCTGTGTGGGGAAACATAAATGCTGCCAAACGAACTGCACATAAATCTCCTCGGTCAATAAGCGGGATACAGGCTGCATCCTTCCTACTTGTGCTGCTATCCTACTATATGCAAAGCTCCACTGCAATGAAAATAGACACTAGCAAGGCAGAAAAAGACTTGTCTTTAAAACAAACAGCCTGTCCTAAATAGAAGTTTCCAATCCCACCATATTACAAAGCAGCAACAGTTCACAATGCAATACATTTGGATACCAAGCTAGGTGATACATCTACTACCAGAAAACACCTCTGGTGTTTTAAACAGGTAGAAATAATAACTAAAGAACTGCCAAAGAAGTCCACCATTCTAATTTTGTACTGTCTATAGCTCTTCAAACTAAAAATAAAGAAGTCATTTTCAAAATTAGCATTTCTGTTAAAAAGAAAACCAGTTAATCTTAGACACTGACGTACCAGAATAATTCCACTTAGGCAGAAAAATGCATTTGTATGAATGAAATATTCATTTGCATGAATAAGGAATTAATAAAAACATACATATTGGGAAAAAAAAAGATAGACTAGAATTAAGTCAGAAATTTTTACAAACATTTGGGTTTTTAACTGCAATGCAGTGAATTTAATTGACTTTTCATATCTAATACACACTGTTCTACAGAACTACCTGAAAAGTAGTAACATACTTAAAGCAATTTTACTTTTTAGATCTTCAAAACCCACTGTTTGTCTATGGTTCATAACTGTCAATGCACTTTTGAACCAGAAATTCTTCCTATCACCTTACTCAATTGAAGTACATTCTTTTCAAGTTAACTTAGGGTTGAAAAACAGGTTCATAAAACCCCTCAGTTCAACATTTAAAGGAGCTGTTAAATTAAACTAATTACAGATCTAAAAATATGGGAATTCAAAATGGGACATGAGGAAAATTTAGGCACTTCCAGCCAAAACAGTGATCTTTAAGGCCCATACCTCATCCAGGAGATGTCTGTTCTCTGAAGGCAATACAGTTTTCTATGGTACGACAGACCAGGCGCAGGAGCTGCCTCTCTCCACATGGCCAGCGTTTACCAACATGGCCAGGAAAGAACATCTCTCTGCACAGCTTATATCTCCACCTGATTGGGACCTAGAAACTAAGCCCACCCCTGCACAGATGATCTGAAGAGTTTGATCCAACAGGTGTTGTCAAAGCCAGCCAAAGCCAGCCTAATAAGCACCAACCAGGTGGGTTTCCTACAAAATTCTTCAGGTGCTATTTCTTTGTAGAATAGTACATAAACAGCAGTGATTCCTAGCCTAGCAGGAGGACTGCTCATCCCAGAAGGAAAACTCACAGGTTCAATTCCTTCTTCAGCCTAGGATTCAAAGCGATGTCTCTTAGCAGAATGTTCTAATCTATGGGCTGCAGACTGTGTCAAATGCTGAGTCGAGGATAGGGATTTATCAAAGCTCTCCTGTTGAAACTATATCATTGTACAGAAAATAATTCAAGATTCATTGGGCCAGAGAAAGAACACAAGAGGGAGCAAGAGTCTGTAGCCTAGTGATTTGGGCACTCAGCTAGGAAAAGGGAGTCCTGTGCTCCTGGCCTTTGCTTCATAGAAGGTTCCTGAAATTTGTCTAACAATCTTTCCATAATGTAAGACCTAGCTTGAATCGGGCTAGGTTTTCCTTCTTGATCTAGGCTTATAAATAACATCTTGTCTAATTACATTTGTAATTCTGAATTTTGCATACATCACCATGTCTTCTGTATGCTTTTCATGCTAAATTTTAGAGAACAGAAAAAACCCTGAAATGTGCCAAAACCCTAAAGCTTATTTCATATTAGCTTTGCTTTACATGTATATAAAATACAAGAACTTACTTGAGGGCAGGTTAAAAATAATATTAAAATGCAAATATGTTAATTTACCTGTGTCAGTAATGATGCCTTGAGTTACTAAGTGGGAATTTATTTTTTTCATCTCATCTTTCTCAGGATGTTGTAAGATTTTAAAGGTAACAATAGTAATAGACATACCACATTAATTCTGCTCAGTTTCAGTTTATGATTCTCACTTAATAGTATTTTCATTTGCTGGTTCTCATTCCCTAGCACAACAGTGCAATGTCATGCAGGCGACTGTTTCAATCCAAGCAAGTTTACCCTGAAATTCCCACTCCAACAATTTCATGGGCATATTTCTGTTTTGCTAAACATTCTTTTTATAATAGCTTCATTTTGGGCCTAAGCCTACATAACAGGGCCCTTTTAAATAATATTCCATGCCTTGAAACATATTACAAAAACTGTTGTATCAAGGCAAGTTATGCAACAGCTCTATGGTTTTAGCATATTTACTCTGTCACGCCACATGTGAGACTGCAGCCTCCACAACAAAACCTTTACACACTGAAGTCATTATCTCTGTGAAGTCTGCAACTGGCATTTAAAACTTATTGATGGCCTGGGTATTGGTGGCTCAGTAGGCAGCACTCTTGCCGGAGGCCCAGAAGGTCAGAGGTTCACATTCTGCTCAAAGAACAAGTTGGACATATTCCAGGATTGTGTGTGGGCTGTGCTAGACTCCTAAAGGGGCAGTCCTTAGGACAGTAAGTGAAACCTTGTCTGTTTTGTGGATATCAAAGTCCTCTTGGAAATGGAAAAGGAAGAGTAAGAGGCAAGTTTAACTTGCCTGAAGGAAGTGAATGAAAATGACCGTACTTGCTGGGAACCTGGGTCTAGTTGTGTGCACTAAATACAGAATGGTACAACCACTGTACATTTTTAAACAAGCCATTTTCGTCTTTGTGGTCAGGATATGTTCAAGAGACAGGTATGGACTGCCAGGCATGCTCATTATAAGCTAACTTCCATAAAGCAGTGTGACTTTGGATTCCATTTCATGCCATGGAACCACAAAAAAAGGCATGTATAGTTTCATAAGTGAGGAGTCTAAACAAAAAAGGTTTAACACTGGTAAAACTTCAGAGCATACTATAGAATTAAAGAAAAAAATTTTCAGCCAAATATAGAAGTCAATACTAACAACATATAGAGAGAATAATATAAATGGAGATTCAACCTGCTCTGGTGTTAAACTTTGATACTTGAATATCCCAGATGTCTCCCTCCTCCTCTTCTTCTTTATAGACAGGTATAGATGGATCTCTTGAAGGAACTGGGGATCACACTCTAGGCAAAGGTTGGACAGGTGATCAATGTACAGCATGAGATTTTGCCGTGGCTATGTGCCTCCAACAGTGACTGGATCATCTGGTTTAGAAAAACAATTAAAAATTGTAATACTTTCTAAAGAACTTCTTAAGGGAAAAAATAGCACAAGGGAATACAAGTTATTTTTATAACATGGACTGTATCACAGAACTTCTTCCCATAATTATACAGTTAATTCTAAAAATTCATTTATTTCTTATATAACATTTATTTAACATTGCAGAATATGTTCAATAGTTATCAGATATGCAGTTATTAGAAGTTTTTTTGTGGGGTTTTGGGGTTTGGTTTTTTTTTTTTTTTTGTGTTTAACACAACCATAACAAAGTGCCAAGGCCATGCCTGGCCCAGTATTTAAAGAGGCTTTGGAACAAGCCACTATTTATTAGCCAAATGGGATTCCACTCTGTAGTGCACTTCAGGGAGGTACTCAGAGAGGTTAATGTTTGCTAATGAAGATTCATCTCCCAACACTCCCTCCAAAGGTTTTCAGTCAATAGTCTGAAGGAGCATTTTCTAAAGGACCACTCAGAGCACATAATGTGTGACTATTTCTTCTAGCATTTAGCAACATAATCTTTTATCTAAATTGTACATAGGGCTTCTTTTTTTAACCATCAGAGCAAAATAAATGCCCTCCTTCCCAGAAAAGTCTGTTAGTATAACAGAGCTTTTGGTTTAATTTTGGTGAAATCAACAGGTATTTAAGCAACAGTGTTTACACACAGTAGGAGAGATCATGAATTACGAGCATCATGACATCTCTAGGCTATCACATAATTAATGTATAAGCTAGGAGCTTCTTAAGTTAAACAAGTTAATGATGGCATTATTTCTAGTTTAGAAATAGAGGAACCTATAACATAATCCTAGTGCAAATTTACAAAGAATTATGAGTTCATTTTGTCGCTAAAATATGAAAAGAAGCTATTTCAAGGAACGAAGGATGTCCTCTTAACCTGTGACAACAAATTTGTTTGTTTTTTTCTCTTCTCAGTAAGAAAGCAATTAGGTTTTTTCCCAATAAAAATATCCTTGTCCATATATAAACACTCCTGGTAATCATGTAATTACCTTACCCAATCAGATTAAATTGCTGTCAGTTGAGTTCCCACTGTTGATTAACTTTCGTGTACTCTAAACCTAAATGAAGTCTTTGGTATAGTCACTTAGACATTTACAAAGGTGTCTCTATGATTCCAAAAAGTATAACAGTAATATATTATTCGCTATAATCATCAAATATCCAAGGTCAAGGATAGATCACAGTGGAACCCTTTTTTAAAACCCAAAGAAATACAGAATTAAACTATGTTGCTTATTTTTGTGTTTCTTGCCATGACTTCTAAATGTAATAGTAACCTTTGACCCATACACATTAAACACCGTAATTATGCAATTAAAACTAATTATGCAATTTAACATACATATTTTTGTCCTACAACAGGCAGGTCAATTACCTCACTCATTGACCTTGGAAGCTTTCACAGTTTAAACAAAACAATGAGGCTTTCAATTAATTTTAAAGTACAAACAGAGAAGGACCAGCAGAGCCACAAGTCTTCAAGCTAACATTGCCTAGATGGATCACTTACAAATCTCTTCATTTTGTATTACATAAAATAAATCCCTTGATAAAAACTTGTAAACATCATACTTTCTTATGTGATTCTATCATTAGAAATGTTAACACATTTGTGAAGAAATCATATACATGTTACTTGCCAAATGCAAGTAAAAAAGGAGACTGCATGTTATTTTTCTGGTCCTATTTCTTTTCTTCAGCATGGTTTCCTTTGCTTCCTCCTGTATCTCTCCAGCACTCTCCAACCTTCTCCTGTAGTCTTTTTCTCTCAGCTTTTTTCTTTGGTGTCTTCTCTGTTCCACTGCTAGCTGTAAAACTTGATAGCAATTTATATATTAACAAATTGCTGTAGCCGTTATCTTATACAGTTTCCACTTGCATCTCTAACCTCATTCATGAGATGGTGTTTCTCATCGGATCCTGGCTCCTGCTGATGATAATCCAGCACACTGACAGAACTCTGGATTGTGGAAGCTACAGCTAAAAAACCCATAGTACATGGTCTAGAAAACATTCTAAATTTTCCAGTGCTGGAAGCTTGGTGCAAATGAGACAGACTTTATGAAATTGCTGTTTTCACCTGGATAATGTCTTCATTCTCCATACACTTAGGTAAAATATATATATATATATATATCACACTGAATTTTTTTAAATTGTACAACTGAGACTCATGCAATAATACATTGTGTCCAAAGAACTTCTTCCTTTTCATGGGGTAAAATTAGCCTCATTAATTCAACCACATTTTTATTTTTCAGTAAACTAAATGCCATTTGCTAAAGAACAATTCCTAAGGCAAGTATAAGCCTAGGAGCTCTACATGAAAAAGGATCACCCCTTCTGCTATCCTCATTTTTCAATTGGTGTCTTAGCCACAAATAGATCCACCAAAGTTAAAAGGCTTAGCTGTGAAGTAAAGTGACAATGTATATATAGGTATACCAGTCAAGCTTTGTTTCTTTAAACTTTGTTTTACGTGGGAATGAGAAAATAGCTACTGGCAAAAAGTGGAAAAAAAAAAAAAAAAAAAAAAAAAAAAGCAAGAATATGTACAGTACACTTTGTGTTTTGGTGTCATAACAGTGTTTTTTGAGTCCTTTCAGTTCTCTGCTTTAATTAGGCCTGACTTGCACAAGCAGCTCAAAAAGATATCAGTAACCTTTGACATAATGGAAACACGGAGCACTGAACTCTGAATGAGGAGTTACAACAGGAAAGAAACAATTTAAGATGGTAGCAGGCCTTAATGCAACATTAAGCCTTAAATTGGATCTGATTTATATAAAGTAAAGCAATATTTTGAAACAGTGCCCCAAACTTCTGGACGATAGTTTGAGAAGAAAATAATATAGTGCATGTACAGAAATTCTATCCAAGGGAACGAAGATTATTCCTTATATTCTGCTTTAACCAAAAGTTTCCTTCTGTTTTGAACGGAACATTAAATTTCTATTTCAGCCCATGGAGCATCCCAAACAGAGCAGCAAAAGAATGTGTGAAGGAGTCCAAATATGGTGCTATTGAAACAGAGCGGATTAGAGGAATTGGGACAGAATCCTACAACTGGCTGAATAGCAGCAGGAGATCAGCTTCACAAACAGCAGGATGCTGTTCTTTCCAGACGTGAGTGACATAATACAGGCAAAACAATCAAGATTTTGGCTGATAAATGTATGCATTAGGAAAAGGCCTTGTTGTAGAAGTTTCATACTCAACAAACTTTTAGGTAAATTCTGTAGACATAATTTACACTGGAGAGCATTTTGTCTTATATGAACATGTCATATTAATCACGTAAAACAGAATCCTTTAGAACATTAAGGCAATACTTTTAAGACTCTAAATGTAGAAAACACGAGTATTTGCTTAAAAATTCAGTAACTGGAACAAGCCAAAGGGTTTTGTAGTTTGACACAGCTTTGACTTTGGTCCTGAGCAAGTCTATCTATATTAGGTTAGATATACATAAAAGTACTAGCATCAAATAGATAGGATATATAGAGTAAGTAACAAAATCTTTGTAACCCTACTGATTATTCATTCATTCCATATTAGAGGAGTAGTACTAGAGAAGTTTTAAGATTCTGAAACAAACAGTTGCATTTGTAGAGAGATATATTGAACTATGAAAATAAGACGCACTTAATAAAAAAAGGATGAATAGATCATTTAAATTTCTCTATCTGGTGGGATTTTATAAAATCTCACTCACTGTAAACATTTTTTTTTACTCATGGTCTTTTCAAAATATTTTAAAAGGCTGAGATTCTACTTACTTTCCATCTTACACTATGAGCAACCAGATGAAAATTTAATTGACTTTTAGCTAGAGACATGCAAAATATTATGGGTGTGGACCAATTACTTTAGTAATTTTGAAATAAATTATAATTCTTAGGTCAAGAACAGATTTCAGTCTGGGGTAGAGGCCAAACCTACCCTTGACTTTTAGAACATCATGAGACAAGAATTTCTGAACTGCAGGAGGCCTGGTAGAGAGCTAAAGAACCTTAGAGCACACCATCAGCCCAGCACCCATTCTCCTCTCTGGGTACAATGTACCAGCTTTAGCAACCTTCACAGCATAGACATTATGCACTGCAAAGGATATCTCAGTGTTTAATAGCCTCTGATGGGTTTGGGAATTAATGAAATGCATTTTTGAACTGGTAAGAACTCTGACACTCACAGCATCATGTAGTGAGAAGTTCCATCGATTAATTGCAGTTTATAGAAATAAATACTCCATCCTTCACTTTTTTCTTTTTTTTTAACTTCTTCACCTGCTAAATTTATTTGATACTCAGATCACCTATAGTATTAGAGACTGTAAGTAGCTGCTCTAAATTCACTTCCTCAGGAATGGCTTTATACTTTCTGAAAACTCACAGGAATTTGGTTAAATCTTTTTAGTTCTACAGTTAGCAATTATCCAGTTGACTAATAGCATTTAGAAATCACTTTAAGAGGTAGTTGTGTCTTTGAGAACATTTAGCTGTAGTGATTAAGGAGGCAGGATGGAGAAAAGGCCAAGGAGAAGCACATAAGTACAGAGTTCCCCTGCCACGGCTTGGGCAACCATGTAAGAATATCATGACGTTTGCAGAAAACACCTGAAGGCTGTACTCTCTGAGCCCTTTCTCAGCACATGACCAGAAGTTTACCTATCATCTGATCACAAAACAGGCCTTTCGCATCACATGCCTGAGGAACATGACAGATGATGTCTGCATTTTGATAATTTGATAGACATGTAAATAGATTTATGGTCATTTCTTCTGGAGAAAGAGCAGATTACAAATCAGATCGAGTTCTTGCTAGCTGGCTCCAGTCTATGGATCTTGAAATGAGTTGGCAATCTGTGATATTAATGTGCATGATGATTTCTGGAGATCTTTCATAAAATTGCATGATCATGGATTGAAATGATGTAGAGATAGCCATAGTATTCAGCTCTAGTCCCCTGCTCAGCTGAAAAACAACCGGATGCTGATGCTTTTCTATTACCTGCAACACTGTGCAGTTATTGAAATATGTAGTCATCTTGTTCTCATCACCACAGGGAGTGTGACTTATTTACATGTACGGATGTATTGCACATTTATGGCATGTTTGGTACAGAGCAGAGCAGCTCTGTAAAAGCTGATTAAGACATTATGCTGAACTAAAAATTGGATGTGTTGTGAATATCTGTGTCTTGGCCTTTCCCCAAATGTCTTTCCCCCACAAAGTAAGAGAGGACAGCTGGAGTAGAACAACTTTCTGTACACAAGAGACTTTTTTTCCCGTCCCTTTTGAAGGTATTACTTGCATGTTATTGCATTTACATAAAGGATCTTTATTCTTTCCATATATAGTAAATTGCACTCCAGTATGTGAATGCTGTATAGCCATTTCTCCCTCAAATACAAAATAGACTTATCCTCACTGTCATTCAAGCTTTTCCCCCCCCATTACAAAGAATTGATGCAAATCTATTTTTGTTTGGTCTGGTTTATGCTGACAGCAATTAATTCTAAAGCCTGCAGCATAAAGACATACAACTATCACATATGTTTTTAATCTACAAGCAAGTTATCCAATTATTTTAGGTAAACTTTATGATCACAACCATTCTTACCAACTCTGATATGATAGGTTATTTTCTTCTTAATGGCTTAGAACTCATATATGCTGCTATGGGGAATATACTCTTGAACATTCCTCATGTTTTACCTCCTGATCTTGAAATAATAATATAATCAATGAGCACATATTGTTTATACTTATTAGTAAAAAGCCACTAAAAGCATGCTGGGAAATAATATTCCATGCCTTAGGACTCAAACAAGTTCTCTTTATAAATGGAGCGTGTGTAAATCACAGACAAAGTTGACAAATTTCATGGATTAGTCATGGTGAAAATATCAGATTTCACGGTTTAAAACAGATTAATAGGAAAATCATATTAGAATCCCGATTATACAAATTCTGCATGTTGCTGAGGAATAAAATGAAAAATAGTGATAGTTCTGGAGTCCATTCACTTATTTACACTTGCAGTGAGTCATATATAGAGTGTAAATCTTCTTCATCAACTGAGTTCTGTGTAAAATCTCTGAAATCTATATTTAGCAACATTAGGCAAGACATGCTAAAACCAGAACATCAGGTATTATGAAAACTATATTATAGTCAAGCTATTTCAATGCATTTTTCCATCAAACTATCCTAACACGAAAATATCTTGTCACCTTATTGAAAAATTTTAACCAAAGGAAGAAACAGACTTTGAAATGAAGGCTGATTTTCACAAATACTTACATTCGGAGCATTTAATTAAAAACTAGGAAAAGAATCTCCTAAAGAAGTTTCACTTTAACAAAGTATCATCTTGGTATTCTGGTAAAAATATAAAATTCAGGCCAGCGAAAAACAACATTTGGAGTTAAGAAAAACTATCAGTTTTCATGTAAGACTTCGTGGCTTTTAAGTCTTTCATGATGATGTAATTTAAAGTGAGGCCTTATTTGAAAGAGAGGTTACATATAACCATGTGATTCAAAGAGACTTGTTGACTATGTAACTATTTGGCTTGATGCCTACATCTCTTCTAGTTAGTTGTATAGACCACTTGTCATCCTTGTGTATGAAGACAGCCAATTTGTCAGGCATTTGCTTTAATTCTTTTTCTTTGTCTTCTTTACAATATCCTTCATATACATCCTGGTCATCAATATCACATATCTGACTGGAGGATGGAAATTCATTTGTGTCTCCGTCTTATTTCCTTTGCATGCAATCCTCCTGGGTCTTATAGGATGTACTTAATAAGAACCACATTACTCTGCTAAAGGAAGTCCTTGAGCAGACTTTGAGAAGCAGTACGGCAAATTAGTTTCAGAATGTGGAAGGTCAGGTTGGAAATAAAAAGCTGCAGTTATCTGCAGTACTTTCTGCAGCTCAGAATGTAAGAAAAAGAGGTCTATCTTTCAAGAAAGAATTTGCTTGAATATTTTTCCTTCAAACAGGTAGACTAATTTACCCACAAACAATAGTATGATGGACATTAGCTGAAACATAATTTTTGTTAAATTCACATTTTGAGTACACGAGCAATCCCACTTACCTTGCAAATGTACTTAAGTGCTTGTTTCCACAAAAGCAGCACATTATTTGCAACAAATTCAACACAATTCAAACAATTTATAGTGTGAGTTTGAACATAATTAGCCCTTTAGATGACTGGCAATACCATATTTGTAGTTGTACTTGCAAAATCTTAATTCTGCCTTTCGTGTCTATAAATTGTGGTTATTCCTAGCTAAAGATCATCCATTACTTTTCACTTTAGGATCTGAGTGTCATTCTGTTTGCAGGTTAAATGTTTCTCACAGGGTGAAGCTGCTTTTCAATACTACCAAAGTTCTTAAAATGCTGCCTTTGCTAAGCATTGTCCTGAAACTCTGTTACTATTTGCTTCTCTGTGCTGCTCATCACCGTATCTGGATATCTCTGGAACACTAACAAACTGCATTCTGCATCTTCTTTGTGATATGAAGACAGCATTATTATCTCTGTGGGAAAAGATGGTGCACAGACAGTGGGCACAGTTTCAAAAGTCTTTGTTGCAGATGTCTTGGTCATTTGTTCTAACGTGTTAGCCTTACTTGTGTAAAATTGTTTGGTTTTTATAGTCCTTTTCATTTTTGAAAAATTTGTATAGACTTTAATATGTTACATTTGGGACATCTCTATAAAATAAATCTGTATATTTTATTTTCCTCATTTTGTAAATATCAGAAAATTACTTTTGCCTACGCAGCCCAGAGAACTGTTAGACATGGCCTAAAACTCAGAGCCACTCCTGGTGCTTCAGCACTGGTTTTGCTTCTGATGACCAGATACTTTTACAGTGTTGCCATTGTTTTGAGGTACTGTGAATTCTCCATACATCTGAGATGGGTCGTGACTGAAATAAACTGAACTTCACAAAATACCGATATTTTGGCCTACACTATCTATTAGTGCATAAGAAATCTATGGTATGAGAATGGATAGGGCAAAGTTGACCAATCCATTTTTGTTTGTCTCCCACAGTCACTGTCCCATTTAATATGCAACTCATGAATCTTTTAGTGTAACAGATGGGAAGCACGGAACAGCGGTGAGGTGATACAGAAAATAAAGTAAGTGGCTGTATAACTCAAAAGCACTGTAACATGTACCAAAAAGGGCACCAAAATAAAAATTATATGAGCTTCCTTAAATCTGGCACTGCCTATCTTCCAGACTTTTGATTTACGCTGTAATGCCCATTTAACGAAGCCATTTTGCTGACTTGCAACATAAATTTGCTGTATTAAAAGACAAAATTTACATACCACTTTAATGATGGCTCTTCAGCATCAGAAGCAAAGTTTGAGCTCTTACCAGTGACAGTCAAAGCACAGATATTCACCATTTAAAAAAAAAAAAACAGTGGTTATTGGTGATCACTTTAATTATGTTGTTATGCACTGAAAGAAAACGCTGCTAGCTTATATACCTGAGCAAATGAAAACATATTGGCCTGCTTTGCTTTGCTTTATGCTGGAGCATAAATCCATCCAGGAAAAAAACCTGAATGTCTTCTCTGGAGTAGCCACACAAACTAAAAAATGAGTGAAAATGTGTCTTTTGATTCTTTAAGGCTAACAGTTTTCCCTTCAAAATTTTGAAATGGATCTGATGCACAAATCAGCTGGACTTAAAAGGAGCCTTTTTGTTGATTTCACAGTCAGGTGACATACAACTTGGAGGAGTTAGAGCAATGCAAATGGTTAGGTCAAAAATACTCTTTGTTTTTAGCATCTTGTTTTCAATCACACAGACCATAATTGTTTTCTCATATGTATTCTAACATCAGTAAATTAGAATTGCATACAAAATACAATTTTAAAAAGTTTCTTCATAGAAGCAACACACGTCTCATTAAAATCCAAATAGTCTCAGTAAGTCTATCAAAAACCTCTCTTCTTTGGCCAGAACATATTAAAACTGACATACTACGAAAATTCCAATTTACTCTCCAGTAGTAAGCTTAAGTGTTTTATGTCTGTATTTCATTCTCCTCAGTGTTGAAAAATTATTTTAATGATTTTTTTTTTTATTCTTGATATTTTGGGGTGCAAAAACTGCAAAAGACACATTAGATTTTCTATTTACACTAAAATGAAAAAAAATCCACAAAATTTACTTTGCAATTAAAAAAAAGGACTAAATTTGGTCAAAACTTTGACATACTAATTTTATACTGAAAGAAATAAGTAATATATGTGTGTAAAGTGTTTTAATGACCTCAGATGAAAATTATAGAAATGCAAAGCAAGTATAATTGTTATTATGATGAAAACGTATAGTTCTACTCCCTATATTCATTGCCTTAAGAAACACAGTGGGTAGCCTGTTATTACTAAAGGAATAAACTTTTTCATCAAACACTCTTTATAAAAATATTTCCCTGGAAATGTAACACAGCATGTAGCAAGACTACTACAATTTTCCATCAACTATGAGTACATGCAGCATAGGTACTGTATTTAGATAATTTTACTCGAGGTTTTTGGCAATAGTTCCTCTCAAGGAAACCTACATTAACCTGAAATTTAGAGTCTGTTATCCCCAGGCCAGCTTCATTGGAATTTTTAATATGGCACTGTCTATTCAACAGTTGTGTGTAAAATGCCAATAAACTGGCCAGAAAAGAGCTGAAGGGCTAATTGCCTTTTAACTCCACTGTGATGATAAAGTCACATAGAAAGAAAGGAAAAACTCCCACTGCTTTAACAAGTTTATCTGACTGCCACTTTAACATTCTCTGTCTGCATGCACTTTAGTGCTTTCACCAATAAAAGGATAAAAGCATTCAAAATCCTATACCCTCAATAACTAAGAAAGTCCAGATTCAAAACGTCTGCTCTGCTGGAATCAGCCCATTAGGTCAGTTAGCTTTTTGCATGGGTCTTGATTACAACTGCACTGTATATACCAAGAAAAATTTTTCTTATGATGCAAAAGATTATAAATCCTTTAGGAAACTGGAATGAGAGAATAAAAGGAATGATACTGTTTTGAAATAAGAATAAAAATCTGAAACTGCTTCTCTGAGATGCAGGGTGAAATAGTGCCAATCAAGTCAGTAGTGAAATTCCCATTGACTTTTAATAGATCAAGGACTTGATCTCAAAAAAGAAAACAAACCAAAAAAACCAAAACACCCAAACAGAAAAAAAACCCCAAAGCAATACAGGAAAATACAACATCATTTAACTTTCAATGCTGGATAAATACATAATTCAAATTTTCAACTACCCTCTGTTCCTTTAACTACAGTTTATATTCTTCTTTCTATACCACCTATTTAAAAGTCCAGTTTTATAAATACCTTTTTTTTTTTTCATCCCACTGTACACGAGATTTTCAAGTTACCTCTGGTTTTCTGCAGTTTTTGCATGGTGTCATTTCTTATTAACCCATAATTAAAAGTAGGCATCAAATAATGACAGTAATGGGAGTCCAGATGTATAGACAAAAGGCCTATTTTTCCTTTGCCAGCTGAGAGATAACCATTCTTGTCCTACTTGATTCAACAAAATGAGATGGTTATTAGAAGACATTTCACAGAATGATTGAAAGGAAGTGATCACTTAGTTTTTTTGCTATACCTGTATTTTCACTTTGACCAGAGAAGGAAAACAATCAGCTCTGGTATTGAATTGACCTGTTCAGCAGCAGCAGAGGCATTGTGATTGCCAGCTGAAAACCACTGAGTGTTGTTTTTCTATTAAAAATCTCTTCCATGTTTTTCTTATTTTAAACTGGAAAGAGTACAAAATCTAAAATCCAAAGGCATTTCTATGGAAAAGAATACTAACACAAAGTTCCTCAAGTACTCACCCAAGCAAATGTTATATCGTATTACGGTAAAACTTTAAAGCAGTCCAAAGTAAAAATGAAGTGTCCTTCAAAACAAACTTCTATGCATCAGAGCCTATGCATTAATGTAGTTATTTCCTTAGACTTCTGCATTTCCTTTCTCTATCACTTCATAATTTGTTCCATATCTTGTTAGTGCTTTCACGTTTGAAGGCACATCATTCCACATTTGGGTGATATAAGACTGAACTGAATGGAAAATATAGCAAAATGTTAGAGGGAGAATAAAATCAAAAATGAAGTTAAATTTTCAATTTGTAAGATAGTAGCTAAACTACAGAAAATGTAGTGCTCAGGAAGACCCAGAATGTTCACATTCAAGCTAAAAATACACAACTTTGGTATCCTTCCAAACGTAAAATGTCAATACCTAAGGGAAGTAATGAATTTATCCACAACAATACACTACTTTTAGGTTGTCACTGCAGTTCAGGGGTATTTTTAAGGCTTAGATCTTCATTACTAGATTAGAAGGCAGAGTAAACGAAAAGATCAAGCTAATCTAGGATAAAATTCTTTTCCACAGTTCAAAGGCATTGGCCTTTCCACAGGTTCAATTGCAGGTTTCTTTGAAGATGTGCCCTAAAGTTCATTAAAAAAATTTCACTGACTTGAACTGATTTCAACATTAAAAAGATAATGTGAGAGATTCATTGCCAGAAAGAACCTGACAGACAGACTTTGAAGCTTTTTAAAGTAGTATTTTTTTTTTAATTCTTCCACTAAAAGGCTACTTTATTTAAACAGATCTTTATGTTTAAATCTTGAAGAAAATTGTAAAAATTGAATAAAAAAAATCTTGAAAACAAATATTTTTAAAAAATCTCAATAAAACATTACTTAATTCTTTCTACAGAACCCAAACTCAGCATCATTTACTGTTTTCCTCCTCACTGTCTGTCCTTAATATTTCCAGGTGATAGTGCACACAATGAACTGTCAGTTATTGCTTATGCACCATCTGTGCATAGAGCTCTGCAAAGAAATGTAATTGCAAGAACAACTGCAGTCTTTAACAGTTTAAGATTTAGACAGATGTACATAGTCTTGCCTTTGTAATAGGCACTCCACAACTGGTGCTAATCTGAAGAGGAAAACACTGTTTAAAGATTTTCTCAGCCTCTACTGAATCCATGGGAGACACGTTTGCTGATTATAACTCCAGAGTTATACTTGGTCATTAAGGTTTCTAGCAACACAAGCTGCAGATCCTTGTTACTACAGATTTCTGCACTAGACTCACAAAATGATGTTCTTGAATTTGATTACATGTTTATTCTAAATACTAATTTATTGACCAGATGCTCCCAAATAAAAACACCATCATAAAGTCTGACAGCTATTTTTTTAAAAACTTTGCTGATGAATAGAATTTACCCTTTTGGACAATAAATTCCACATATTTAGGTCAATTAAATACTTGCATTGCCTCAAAAAAATTGCATCTAGGACAGGTCAGATATTATGGCAGTACTCTATTCCACCTTTAAATTATTCTACCATTAACCTTTACAAGAAAATCCTAAACAGAGAACTGTCATATATAAAAAGGTTTATTTGAAACACATCATTCTTGGCTTTTTTTATGTATTCTTTTTGTTACTGTTTCTCTTCATGAAAGCACACAGTTGTCTCTAACTCTGTTTATTATATTTACTTTCCTTTTTCGAGTTACAGGATTTTATCTTAGTTAAAAAAATAAAGGACAGAACTACCTGTCAATTTTTCCACATTTACGACTCGTAGATAGAATTGATTTCAAAATAATTATTTTAAAAATTAAATGACTGATATAGATATACATACTGAAGACAAAATACTGAAATTCACATTACAGCTTTTGCTAATTAGCAAAATCTCTTGCTGCTAATCACCTTGCAGTGATGAACAAGTTAATATTTTACTGATTAAAAAGATACTGAGAAGCTGATCCTTCTTTCTGTCACCTAGCTTAATGTTAATTGCACAATGTGATTAAAGCTTATGCACATCAACTATTTTTTTTAATTTACACAATGAATTTCCAGAAGTTTGTTTACTATCTTGCATGCAATCTATTTAATGTGTATTACACATGGAGAAAAAAACTTCTATGGTGTAACAACATTATCATCTTACAAGTTGAAACAAGCAAAATGTAAAAAAAAACCCTAATTAAGATTATCTGTTCAACTTGAATTTTGTATGTTATTACATATTAGTTATGAAACAGTCCTTAATTCTGCATAGTCTTTTTTTTCCCCTGGATTCTTGCTGCAGTCGGTACACAGAATGAATGTCAGGCTCTTGTCCACGACCAACTAGACAAGATTTTTGATACATCTTATGTTCAAGCTTGATTAATACTCTACTATCAAAACAAAACTATTAATTTCAATTCAGAATTTTCTAGAGCATTCTTTACTATGACATTGTTGCATTAATTTATCAGAGAATCAGCATCCACTACTTGGTCAGCCTGTAGTTATCCTCATCTCTCTGGACTCTCTTCAGTTACTACCATTTGAGGTTTTCCTCAGCCAGTCCCTATTTCCTCTTCACCTTCTGTATTCAATCATTTTTATTTGCATACTCAGACCTCCACCATGTTCTCCGATCTCATCTCACAATATCCCCTCCTTCACAGTTAAGCAGTTCTCCTCGTCTCCTGACCTACCATTATTCTCACTTGTTTCCACAGCTACCACAGGTCATAACATCCTCATAGTTCAGTTTATCAAAATAAAAGAAGCTCCTATTTACAAATTATGTTTAAATTTATTTAAAAGAGCACACATTATTAGTAGTAATTAACACCAGCTATGAAGATTAAAGATGCAACAGCCTCTCAGAGGCAAAATACCTAAAAAGAATAGGCTGCTTGAAAAATGCCCCTACAGCGCTGAAGGTAAAACTTGCTTTTATAGATTGGTGTAAAAGGTAATGGTTGACTTTCAACTGACATTGATGGATTGTAGATCACACCTTCCAACCTAGCTGGATGCATTCCAGTTTTCATAGGTGTGATATCACTATCAGTATTGCTACCACAGTCAAATAATTGAATAGTGACATCACACTCAAATTGTTAGATTTTATTTTGAGTCTATGGGCTGCCATGTGTTTAATACTACAGTGTACCATGAGGGCCCTTAAAGCATTTCCTTTAATTTTTTTTTCCCCCCTTCTCTTAGTTGGGTTATTAACTGCATTAGCAGTATTTCCTATTCTGCATATAGGAAATACCTGCTTATACCAGTAATACCTTGTCTAACTGTAAAAAAACTAAGCGGAAACTATCCACTATCCTACACTCCATAAATACATCAAGTTCATACATACATAAAAGTGAGCCCCTGCAATCCCTGGTTAATACCAGGTAGATCTCTGTTAGAGTACTTTGGCTCCTTGTACACAGATCCCACCATTACATTTGATTCAACTGAATCCAGTTTAAAATTAAAATAATGGTCACCTGCTATTATTTACTTTATGGACTGAGAATGCTTACTATAAGAAGAGAAAAAACAAATAAGTAGAAGTTAGAACAACTGCAGTCATTTGAAATATAACTATTTGACAGTTTTTAACATAATAAAATTAAAATACTAAACATTTAAAAATCAGATTTACTGACAAAAATGGTCATTGGATGTCTACAATGTCTGCTGAATTCAGGAAGTGTACTGCATTATTTTTTAGGGCAAAGACAATTCATAAGAATACAAACACATTTTATCTTCCTTGGGCTTCTGGGAATGACTGCTATTGTGCTAAGACACTGTGTATTTTATTCTATGAGAATTATATGAAAATTCAATCTGATTAAATTAATGTCTCATAAAACTGAAAATTGTTGGTTCCCAAGGATGATGGTGTATGGAGTATTTTTATTAGCATATTGCCTTTCCCTTAACTTTTAGCCCATTAATTTCTGCATGAGAATTCAATATTCTTAGACTGTAAGCATAAGATACCAGTGGGGGTTTTTAACCCTGTGAATGAAATGAAAGGATAAATGCCTGGTGGTTTTTTTTATTTCAAAGGTAAAAAGCCCAAAGCACATTTTAGTCCATTCATTTACACAAGGATCAACACCATTTGAAATCCCAGCGGAGTCCAGGATACACTGTCCCACTGAAAATCTATATTAAATATTTGAAAGGTGCATCTTTATTGCTAAAAAGACTAATTTAAAGTAATAACAACTTGAAGAGTCCCTTAGCTATAGGTGTTAAGTTATAGTTAGAATTGTAAAGAACTTTCTCTTTTCCTCCGAGGGGAACATGAAGAACTATATACATCTGAAAGCACTTTATTTATTAAAATTTAGTCATCCCATTTCTGTCTTTTTGTACCACAAACAGATGCAGAAATGTATAATATTCAGTGTAGAAATATCTAAAAATGAAAGGCAACAGTGAATAAGCCAGCGTCAAATTCTTTCTCAGCATTAATTCCACCCTTTTTTCCTCCACCATGCATTCTTGCTCCTTCTACAACAGTCCTTGACGTTTAGCAGCTTGAAATCATATGTCTGTCTGTTAAAGCTGCTAGGTATGTGGAAAGAAAGTTTTTAGGAGACCCATAAAATCAAACAAGATCAGACTAAATTATCTGCCGCTGATCTGCACTGATACATTACTGCCAGTAACTAAACCAGCCGCTTTAGATCCTGAAAAAAATTCAAGGGGTAATGAACCATAATATGCAACTTCATTGAAAGCTAGTTAAGCACATTATCTGACAGAAAAAGCATTTTCAACCCCCTTGGTTGTCAACTTGGAAAACAGTAAGAGTGATAATTACCTCTTTAGCCCTAGTAGAGACCAACTGAAGTATTACAGCACAGAAGCTCTTTCATTACACAAACTAATCTACTGATTAGGAATGCATTCAACTATTTTTTAATTCTGGGATAGAAATTACGCCACAAAATTTGTACAGAGGCCTACTTGAAGAAAATAAGGTTGCACTTCAATCGCTTTCTCCACCATCATGCCTGTGCAGATACCTTCTCCTATATGCCAAGTATGTGAGATCAAATCATAATGTGGGTGTTGAGCTTTCACTGCTCCTCCTTTTCCTTTTGTGAAGACAATATATCAGACATTGCTTTATTTACTTCCCACTGTAGAGCTGCAACCGAGCAACTATGATTTCTTCTCACTCTGCTCTTTCTCCTGTAATCACACAGAGGCTGTTTTCCTCTTAGGTGGGGAGGAAAGGCAAAAAAAGTGCTGCAGCACACATTTAAACACAGTGCTTCCAAATGTTTTCAGATCACCTACTAACTCTAGAATGAGCTACAATTCTAAAAATCAGCCACAACTCCCTTACATTTGCTGTTAAACAAAGTATGAAAAGGGGTATAAAAATAGAGTGCATTTGTGCATGAGCTTGGAGGACAGCAGTGTGCATATGGTGAGCAAGATAAATCTGCCTTACTTTATAATGATGTTCTTAACATTTCTCAAGGTCTTTTGCTTTCTATAGCTTCCCTCATGGCTAAAGCCACAAGATAGATTGTTAGTCCCTCCATGACTTTGTGTATAAAGTATCTTCAACAGATCCATAGTTTTTTGTTCAGATGCAACACAGCATCTTCAATGAAGAATTTTCAGAATGACAGAGAATCCACCACAATTTTTTGATGTTTAATTGTCTTCCTTGGTATGAATTTATTTCTCATCTGTCCTGTTAAGTTTTTTGGTGTGAAATATATTGCAATTTCCTGCCCTGAATGTCATGCCAGTGGCTTTTAAGTGTTTCACCCTGTTTTCCTCCACAGTTATGACTGATCTGTCTGCTTTACGCTCTTTGGTTATCAGACTTCTTTTACTTCTGCATCCTGTGAGAGTCATATCATACTGCTAATTTCCACTTTTTCTGTTCCTGCTCCTACTTCACAATATATCACTGCAGAAACCTTCACATCCAGAGACTTTCTTTGTTACAAATTTGTTGCTTTCCTCCATTTTTAATGGCCTTACTTTATTAAAATTATTTGTACTAGCCATGACTCATTCCAAGATCCAGGTATTTAATTGTCATTTCTCAAGTTTACCCCCCAGCATATTGTCACTATTTTCTCTGAAAGGTTTTGCCACATATAATCATATAAGTTAGCTGATAATAAGAAAATATCAAAAATTGTAGATGGAAAAACCCCCATATTTTAGAAATATATCCATATGCAGATGTGGGCTGAAAGATTAAAAGTTAAAGTGATAAAAACTGAAATGAGAAAGCATGTCACATCACAAAAATTATAAAAATGAGAACATTCTAGGTTAGCTATAAAAAATATTGTTTCTTTTATCCACTGTTTGACCTATATGGGGGGGGAAGAAACTGAAGAAACTCAAGAATAATGTCTTTTTTTTTTTCTCATGAGAAACAGTAGGATAAAAATTTCAAGTACAAGTAAATCCCAGCTTACACCCTAGTTTCCAGCTGCTGTATTGACCAGGATAAATACATGAGGAAACGACTTGAAGAGTTAAGAATAAAACTAACCAAAAAATAAGAGTATTAATGTCTGAATGATGTGATGAGATCACAGAAATTATTAAAACTTTGCCTGCTATTAATAGTCAACTATAAGAATACACATAATGGACTGAAATCATTATAATAAAGTAAAATACACAAAAGCAACTGGCATGCCCTCGTTATGAATCGGTTATGACCTTAATTATGATACTAAAGCATTAAGGGGGTGGGTTAAAAGTATAGCTACAAGGGTTTTGAATCATGTTCCTAATTATGAATCCTGCAAGCCAGTATCTCCCAATATTGAAATACCCACCCTGGATATTAAAAACCTAGCTTCTACATGGACTCAATTTAATTACCAAAATTTGAAAAGTATTTTGGCTCTAATAAAAATCAAACTTGTTTCTTGTTGTTCCAATAGATATATCAACACAGTCCTCAAAGACACCAAAATCTCTGGCTTTGAGAGTAAGCATCTTTTAAGTCTCTGATTCTTTGAATACTTATCTTCTCTGAGGACATCAAGGAAAATGGCAAATAAATAAATAACCCAGCTTTTAACTGCTATCCCTAAGACATTTATGTAGCAAACAAAAATATTTGACAGAGGTATGATACAGTATGGAGCCAAACTTTGTGTATATAATTCCACGCCACACAGGAAAATGAGAGCCACTATACACAATAGGCATTTTATTTCTCTCAAAACACACAAATTATCTTATAAATCAATATGATGCACAATACATGCATGTCTTTATGCTTTTTTCATTATCTTTTTGATCATCAGCCTGGAATACTTTTTCAAGTATAAGGCAAAAGGTAAAGCAATTGGTTTATAAAGCAAACTGTGGTATGCTGTCATGCACTGACCTTCTCGATCACTTGCACTCCTGCCATGCCTGATTAGCCCTCTATATTCTTAGAGTCATTATCATCAGTTATGAGGCAGGCACAGGAGCAAATTGAAAGAAAAAAAAAGAAAATTTCCACTCCTAAACTCTGGAAGCTTTTCCCACATCAAATACTTCGTGGGAGACATCACCAGAGGAGGCAAAAAATGATCCAGGATGCAATAACATGCTCAGTAATGTACACTACACATTAATAGCTCTGCTACAACTACACAGTATGTAGCTGTAGTGCACGCAACAAAACCGAGGAACGCTCGTAAAGTTGTAGATCTCAGCTGAGTTCAGCCTCTTGTTTCAATAGTCCTTTCCTGTCCCCAGGTTTTTTCATTGAGCAGCTATCACCACTGAGAGGAATAATTCACCACTGTCACAAGTAATTACAGTGATGACTGTCATATTCTTCTAATAGTTCAAAATTTAGCACTCCTGCTAAGGTTTAATAGATAAAGACTGTCTTATCTTCTGTTGTGGGCAAACATTGAGCGTGCCTACAACTTACAAACTACAGACCTCATTACTATGAACAAGAAAAGCAAAGAAACTATCATTCAGAGACAAAGCCTTAACAGCAAAACTATGTATCAATCCTAGCAATTCACACTTTTATCAGGAATACTATTTCTACACCTACACACAAAAAGTGAAGCGTTATCAAGTATTGATGGCTTCTGGAGGAGAAACACAGATTATGTATCTACTTGCTCCATGGAGTCAAAATTAATAGTAATTGAAACTTTCAAAGCAAGGGTAGGAAATCACCCACTTTAGAGCAGGAGAACACAGTGGCTCTAAGGGTAAGCATGCAGCTTTTCCAGTTCTTCAAATCCTGACACAATTGTACCAAATTATGGGGCAAAGATTCCCCTGTGCCCCCAAAAAGATCTACACAAGAATGTCCCAGAACAACTATTTTACAGAATTGCTTTCAATAAACTTCCCTAATTGCATGTTTCCTGATTTGTGACATGTCTTGTGACCTACTGAAAGTGAAAATTCAAAATTACATTGCTTACTCAGAATAATTAATTTCTATTGCAATTCTACTGATTATCCAATCACAGACTTAAATCTCATCTTGCTATTCATGGTAAAAATACCTTTTGTCCAGAATTTTCACAACATAGATAATTTTTTTTTTTAAAAGGTGAGATGAAGAGGAAGATACAGCCCTGCTTTTAATTAGTATTTGTCAGTTTTACTTGTCACTTGTGTCCCTCTTTTGTCAGTCAGACTTTAAACCCTTTAGGGATAATTATTAATGATTTAAAAGTCAGCACAGTGGTGAGTTCATAGATTTGGACATAGCTTCCCCTCACCTGGAGGAAACATGAGAGAAATTGCAGTTGTTGGAGGAACAAGTAGCCTATACCAGCAGTAACATTTGGACTTCCTGATGCAGCCAAGGAAGGAATGACATTGTGTCCTGGAAAATCAGGTCTCAATGGTACAGAGCCAATTTCTTATTGAAGATGTGAAATCCAAAGGGAGACATGCCTCATATATTCCCATTTATTGCATACTTCTCTGAGCACAAAGTTTACTGACCAGCTTTTATCCTCATCTTAGAACTCCATTTTTTCTACTACATTAACAGTAGATGCTCTACAAAAGCAAGCAGGTATGAAGATGGAAAATAGGGAACGTTCCTTAAGAAAAAAACTACAGCAATTTTTTGATGCACAATGAATTCCCAAAGACTGCTCTTTAGAAATCTAATTAGGTTAACAGTGTTGATAAAAGATATCCATAACACATTTTGCACTGACTTCACCAGAGACTCGGGGAACCACTATGTATAGAACACAACTGAAACCTGTATCCTCAGGCATGTCAGTAATAAGTTTTCCAAAGGGTTCAAGAGATTTCTATGAAAACCTGCCACAAAAGTTAACAGAAAGCACTTTGGAACACACATTAGCACAGCTGGTGATCCTGAAGAGTGTCTTATGGTTTAGACACTGAACCTAGGAAAGCTCAGGGAACTTCCAAAATATTCAAAAACTCAAACCTGCATATTGGAAAAAAGGAGAGACACTACGGCGACTGGTGTTTGAGTTAACAGACACGACAGAGGAGCAGCAAAGTCAGCACAGGATTGACAGGGAGGAGAAAGTAAAGCACAGCTAGAGACACTCTGACATGGATAGCTGTGAGGACTGAATGCTGCCTAAACCAGGATAGGACATCATCAGGTATGACACTTTTGCTTACTTCTTCCATGCTCAGGAAAAAGCTTCTGTAAATTAGAGCACAGACACATAGGTCTGTAACAACAATCCATTACTGACTGTCTCTGTTCTTGGAATAAGTGGCCTGGGCCCCAAACACTGACAACTTAAAGTGGTAAGTTTGTTATCACACTGAACAGCTTGGATATTCATAGCATTTCATCTTGGTGGAGATGGAAGAGCTACTGATATCAGAAGAGATTAGAAGACCTATTAAAAGTTCTAGTAATAGGCTTAACCTTCGAAGAATAAGAGCAGCTCTATGTACTGCTCTGAAACCTTACATGCACATCTGGGCAACATTTGCTTCATACACAAAGATATTTTATTTGTATTTCATACAAAAGATATTTTATTCCAAATTCTTTACCTACTTTAATAGGTGCATTTATTCAATTCTTCCTTTGATGTAAAAATTAATAAAGTGACTTAGAACTGAAATTGCCCAGCATTCATTTAAAATTATGCAGTTTGGTTTTGGTAACATTTTAAATGCATAACTTTTCCCTTGTACAAATGCAAATATAACTTCCCCCCAAGCACATGCCAGTAACTATATCTGCCAAGTCTCATGTGCTAAACACAAAATTCATTCTTTTGGCTTCATCCCATGCTCTCCTGCTGCAAGACCTCATGCATTTACAGCATGGTGCCGCTTCCCCTCTCCAAATCCATAACCGAATATGCCACATGCAACTGACAGGCTAATCAACCATGTGTATCCATTGTGACTGAGATGGCAGTGGAGATGTGACAAGGGAAACTCATGCAAGTGAAAAAGCATGCTACAAGTCCTGCACAAGCCAGGCTGTCTCTATCATACAAGCAAATACCCATCTCCATCACCTACACTGCTCACATGTCGGGATTCCAATAAACTGAAAGGGCTGGAGTGCATAGGAGGGACTGACATGTGGAAAATCAAATATGGAGGGGAAACACTTCTTTTATGATACACAAAACCCGTTGGTGTGGTCGGTCAACAGATGGAATGTAGCCAGATGCTCATTACAGCAATGCTATTGACATTGCTACAATTAAGGTAAGAGTCACTGTTTCCACTGTAAACTCCTGTTTGCAAGACCTTATAAATTGGCCGTAAAACTCCACTTCAGGCACAACCTTAACACACAAGGTCTCAGCATTAAAGTATGTTTCACATATATTAAAAAAAAAAGTGTGCCTTTCAGATTACATGGTAGCTCAAAACAGGTTTCCCATTCTTGTTCTTGTGTTCTCTGCACTCCTTGTACTCAGAAAAACCTTTGTGTCTGCTGAGTAGAATGATGGAATTTTCCATTCTAATTACAATTTTCCATAGTTGGTAGCAGTTTCATTTCTTATCTTACTATTGTATTAATAAGCAAAGTTGTTAGCTTTGGAAAACTGGTTATCATCTTTTGAAACAGTATTTTTAATTCACAACACCTCCTATATATTCATTTAGCATAATTAAAATATAATCAAAATACAGCTTCATATAATAAGGCACCTTGATTGAAAAGGATGCATTATAGTTTTTAGTGTATTTTTCTCATGCAAATGCACCCCCCAGTGTAAAACATACTCAACCAGCTGATACAGTATGTTGTCCTTTGTCCCTGAAGCAAGAGGGAAAAACTTCCTTGAATTTCAACAGGAGCAGACCCAAGCTTTCAAAATACATGGGTGCATAACACTATAATTACTTCTTATTTATAGAGTGCTGACAGTAGGCTCAGTGCTGTACAAACAAAAGAAGACATGGTCCCTGCCCCTTGGGGCTTACAATCTGAAAACACAACAACTGAGGCACATAAAACATCAAGTGGTGATACAGTCCTCAGTGGAACACTGACATGTTTGTTTTCCCATAAATACACTGCTCTTAGAGGGTAGAGAGAAGAGAGGTAGATAGTTGTCTTAAAGGATTCATATTCTTGGCACCCGGGCTTCTAAAATCCCCATCAAACAGGACTATGAGAAAAAACTAATCTATAGTATGTAAGGACTTAGTAGCCAGTTATTGCTACAGAAAATCTTTTCATTCCCTTTAGAAGGAGCTGAAATACTACTGCATGTCTGGTTTCCTCAACCACTGAAAAGCACACATCATCCTTCTACTTTTCCATAGAATGCAACTGTGTGTTTATACATGCACATAACTAACCACGGTTAGTACTCCAACTGGTGAGGTTATCTTCAGTAAGACAGGATACTGCACTTTTCCACAGAACTTCTGTGCTTACCACACTTGGATGGAGCTCCACAAACCCAGCGTCCTTTCTATTTAAAGGACAAATGCAGCTGGGTTTGCTAAGGCTGACAAGTGGTCTAACTGCTCTCAGACAGGGTCCATTTCAGCAGCCCTCCAGCAGTAAGAGAACATTGCACTTCATTCTCCTCCCAGGCCCTTTGTTGGTTACTTTCCTTGCAGACACTGAGTCAGACTCATCCTATTCTACAGAGCTTCCTTTGTTTTAGCATCAGTAGTTTTACACTTCATTTAAGCAGATCAGCTACAATACAAACATTAAAGCAAGACTAACCACTCCTTTTGCCTAATTTCATCTCCTCTGGGTAGCAACAGCTATACAGTGTGCCTCGCATGTCTTCCTACTGCCAAATTAAGTTAGGGAAAATGTTGGAAACAGGAAGACAGTTTGGCACATGCAACACTTAATCCTAACTAAAGTGCTAACGTTAATGCCTTTGAAGCACTCCCCAATTGTGTATATGACAAAATCCAGTCAAAACTTTGTAAGAACTGGATCCTGCAGCTAGTAAGTTCCACAGTGCAAGTGCCTGAGACTACGGCTTTGCATTCTTCACATAAACTTCTTATGACCTATGGCTTCATGGCTGGATACAGTTTTTAAATTATTCCAGCCTTGATTATTTATTACACTGGGTCACAGACAAGTTTTTTTTTAAAAAACTGTTCTTTAAATAAACATTTACTCTGTTAACTTAATAGACTGTAATGTCTTCACAGAATTACAGGGTGGTGGTCTTGAGGTATTTTTTTAAAGTGACAGATCAAGAATGGAAGGCCTAAAATTTGACGTATTCTGTCAGCGATCGGCCTTTCCATTTATTTATTTTTCTAACCTGCTTGCCACTGGTAAAATTAAATTAATCAAAGGCAAGGGATATTAATATCAAAATAATAACTGAGGTATGTAAAGTGGGGCTTGTAAAATAAGCAGGTTGTAACTGCAGAGGAGTTGGTGGAGGGGAGGATAACATTCCTACGGGTAGTGACTACATGATCTTTGAAGGTTCCTTCCAACCCAAACCATTCCATGACTCTATGATAAGGAACCTATGGCAGACTAACTCAAGTTTTCAGTTTTTCTGATACATCCAAATATTGAAATAGCAGACCAGATTAATTTCAGTAAAATTACACTAGGGTTGAATATCACATTTTAGAAGAAATAGGAAAACAAGAAAGAGGCATTTAGTTTTTGATCACCCAAGCACAGGGAAGTAGAATTTGTGTTGATAGCACCTTACAGCTATATATGTGAAAGAAAACGTAAGTGCACCTGCTCCTGAGAGTTCTGTCCTTCAATATTATGATTAAACCCACTTATGCTACTTAAGACAACTTGCACGGTTACTACATTTAGAGGCAATGAAGAATGTTATTTGCACACAGAGTGGAGGCGAATGCAGATGTATCTAGAAGAATAAACTGGTTTAAGGGACATCTTAAGGATAAGAGATGAGATTTAAGTCAACCCATGTAAAGACTCTATCCAGACTTAATTAGATCCCATCCAGAAATACGTAGTTGCAAAGTAGGTATAGATTGATTTTTACCCTGAAATATGTCAGAATCCATAAATAGCTTGAAAGTGAAATAGATAGCAAAGAAAGAATTGAAAATTACGTGGTGTGGCAGAACACAGACATGCTTTGTGCACTATAAGTGCAATTGATATGGTTGTGCAGACACTACAACCTGCGGTCAGTTACAATAGATACGCATGCAGTCCACCACCTTTCTTGCTGGCAACTGACACCTGCCTGCAGGTATCTGCCTTCTCGTGCTCCTTGCACCAGTGTGTTACAGACAAAGCCCATCACTTTCCACTGATTTCCAACCCCTTCTCTGGCAAAATTTTGTCTCTATTACATTCCTCTCAGTCACTCCCCACTAAAGATAGTTGTTCATACATGCAATTTGCATACATGATTTGAACATACGCATTTGGTAAGGATTCATTAATAAGCAAACAATGTCCAAATCAAACCACTTTAAAAAATCATTTGGCCCTTATTATTTGACCCTCATCATTCCCACATGGTATAATGTGATACAAAATCCATACCTGCAGACTTGTCAAATGCCATGAGTGGAGTGTGAGGCTCTCACTCTTTTACATACCTAAGCAAAGCAATTTAAACATCATTTTTATTACCATTTTTATACTTTTATGATCTGACTAAATTTTCTTTGTCATATTAGGAGAAAAGAAACAATGAATAAAGAAATATGTGCAAAATGCAGTTTATACCAAAAGACTTCTTTTTATTTGGAAGACCAGTAAGATTTAGTGTCACAATGAAGCGCTCCTCAATTTGTGTCATCTCAGAAGCCTCTTTCTCTTCCCTCTTAGGAGACTGCCATGGCAAGCCAGAGAGATTCTTGTGAATTCATTTTTATTGAATACCAGAGGAACCAGCCTTTAAAGCATAGGTCACCTACTGGAATGTAAATTAAAGCAGACCAATGACTGCCACTTACTTGTACATTTTTTAAGTTTCAAATCCTTTTTTTCTGTAACTGGTATGGCCTTTTATGCAGAATTAATTATATGTCCATCAACTTTGAACTTCACTTGATTCATTACTCAGTTTTCAGTGAAAAGGCTGCACATATATCAATGTGATGATTGCCTAGTTGTGACAAATGGAAGACACAAAAAAATTTCACGTTCTATGTGTTTAAAATAATGTTATTTCAATCCAATATTAATTCAATTTTAAGCACATTTAATAAATTTAAACATTAAAATATATAATGCATTTCTAGGTAAAGACATTTGTTGCTAGGCATTAAACTGCAACTGAACAATATGTTTTATTACTGATGAATAAAAAGCTTTACCTGCAACAGGATACAAAACTCTCTTGCAGAACTCTCCTGTTTGCTCCTTGCTGGTGTTGGCTCAGTCACAGGGAAAGGAGGAATCTTATCTTTTCTTTGATAAAAGGCTATTTCAGATACCCTTCTGATATCCAGGAAATATGTCTAATGAATAGGCACTTTGTTACAGAAGTTCAACTTCTGGGTAGAAATAATTTTTCAAGTGCTATATATAAAGACATGACAACTGAAATCTATCCAAGGGAAGAATAGTCTGTATGATTTATAGCCTGCAATGATGGGAAAACTCCATTTTTGTTATGCTGAATCAGTAAAGATTTTGGAGGGTGAATTTTCATTTGACCTTTAAAGAATTGGCTATGTAGGTAAAATGCAAAATGTTAGTGAACTGTTTAAGGGATACAAAAAAGTCCCAAAACATATTGGCTGAGCATGTTAATATTTCAGTCTGCTTGGATTATTTTTTCATTTACTCTAGCAGTATGTTCCTAAAGCACCACAAACATGCAGCAACTATGAAGATTAATTTTACAATTGCCTTCAGTTTATCTGCTCTCCCACTTAAAGGGGACATCTTGCCTTCCTATGCTCCCCTCTCCCTGCTCCCGACCACAGCCATGCAGTTGTCACCACTGGCCTATTTTGGCATCATTGTGAGCAGGATAGGCTCACCGATTCAATAATGCAGTCTTTTTTATTTTGTTGGTAAGGTTTAATACTTAGCCAGAAACATTAGCTGCACATAAGTACTAATAATGGCAAAAAGACCACGCAAGAAAAGCCAAGAAAATGGCAGGAGCATCCTTCACAGCAGCACAAATAGACTTAGACCAACTTTCGCAGATAATTAAAAAAGAAAACGCTTTTGGATCTTTTGTACTTTCCCTACACACTGTTCTATCTCTCTTCTTTTTTTTTAATGCATCATTGTTGTCTATTGAGATGCAATTTTGAGTTGTTTGTATCCTCTGTCTATAAAATAATAAACTGAGATTAATTAGAATGCCTTGATCTCCTATGAAATATCTTTTAAGTTAATTCATTTTATATCTCATTTTTGAAGCTAGGAAAATGGACAAGCCAGGCTAATGATAAAGGAAGTTAAAGTTCTTCTCCTTTAGGAAAATTTAATAACGATTACAAAATTACTATAATCAAATAGCCTTATAGCAGGCTAATATTAGTTACTATCATTCGAGTCATTAATAGACAGTAGGAAGTACTGTGTAATTGGCCAGTACAGTGTTACTAGTAATCTAAAGGGAGAAATCAAGGCAGAGAAGACAAGATTCAAGGTTTCCAAACAGAGGAGAGGTCCATTCACAGGGTTCTCATGACTGCTGTAACAAATGCACATACCAAAATGTATTGGCACTGGTGGAGGCATGAGAAAGGTACGTGCTCTGCTCCTTTCACAGCAGTTCAATCTCCTGTAGGAAAAGGGCATTTAAAGATCTCTGGATAGGCAGGTAAGTTTGATTCTTAACTTCTCTGATCCTGACTGACTGCTGATGAATTCAAGTCTCCTTAAATACAAGCTCAAGTCCTCTGGCTGAAAAGAGATAATTTACACAGAACTCACAATGCCAGCAAAGACTTTAAGTTACATCTGGCAGTTTACCATCATCTCCACAAACATCCTGCTTCACAATCACTTGCATGAACTGCAGATAGACAAATACATAAATTATTCTTACTTCTGCATTGCCAGTTTATATGCTTCCATGTATTTCACTAACCATATACTGTGAGTTCTCAAAAAATGAAAAAAATAAGAAGTGTCTGAGCAACATGATTGAACACTGGACTTTGCTGCTTCACACAGGAATACCATCTTAAGTAAAAATCTATTCATAATAAGGCATAGTGGAAAATTTAAACAAGATATGAATTTCAAAGCATTATGTAAAATTTTGATTTAAGACTGAAGTCTGTCAGTATGGGACCAAGTGTTATAGCTAGATTTATAGCAATTATTCAAGTTTTGCTCAGAAAGTATTTATTCCCATTTGTCCCCCAACGAACATGCTTTTAAAAATGATCTGAGCTGCCATTTGGTTGTGAAGTGCCCCAGACAGGAGGATGGTTTATATACAACTGCCTATTCTGTAAGAACATAAACCAGCAATAATATTTTTAAAAATACTGGTTTTACATACACTATTCAAACAGACTATCTACGGATTTCCCCTAGAGCTGCTTGCTACACATATGTATGGTAACTTTTCCTTGAAGCCGAGTTCCTCATTTCCTGCTGTACCACTTCAACCATGCCTATTAAAAATTGTCACTCCCATGAAACACAATCCTAGCTAAAATTCACATGCAAGATGTAATCTCAAACCACTTGGAATCACCTCTAAAATAACTAAAAGCCTGCATTCTTCCAAGGGGATGAATCTATATGATATAAAGTCTCAGATGGATGTTTAATCTGTTCACATAAGAACCTCTCTGTAGAACATTCACACTGTAAGATTAAACCATCTTCATAATCTGTCATTAGGTAGAAGAGTGACTCATTCAACTTAAACTGCTCTTAGACTCCCAGTTAAAACCTTTCTTTCACATTTTCATATGCTTATATGGAGCATCCAGCAAAACCAACACAAACACATTAAAAAAAAGTAAAAAAAAATCTAATGTTGTTCAAATTTCTGTTTAGTTTTGCCTCTACTTCCATTCAAACCCTTCCTCCAGAAAAAGTATATGAAGTTTAACAACTAAAACAAGATAACAATAGCTCCAATTTATGAGAATTTTCTTTAACTTGTGCCATTTTTTAAATCAATACATGCAGATCTGAAACTACAATAGTCATCTTCATGCATTCTTAATACTGATCATATGTCCAAGTAATTATTAACAGTAATATAGAAAACATTCTATTTCCAAGACAAACTTCAGATGAGGAATCCAGATATCAACTTAATAAATTATTTTCAGTGCAGGCTAGTTAAGGATCCACATGAAACTGAACTCTATATAAACTAATCAAATCGCCAATCACTAAAAAGCAATTTTTTCCCAAGAAAAATATATGTACAGCACAACGTAACAAAAAATAGTATTTCATTACATCTTATGCAATGGATTTAAAAAAAACCCCAAACTTTTACTTTAGAAAATCCTTTCCACTGATATTTTTCTCATTGCTATTCTTTAAAGGCAAAGCATTCATATTTCAAAATCTACCTCCTGGGAAGCAGAGGTCTCTGCCTTATCTCCCTGCAGGAACCAGCAGAGATTATAGTTCTAGAATTAGAGGCTCACAAGTCAGTGGATTTAACAGAGCTTCTAGGCTAGGAAATAAATATGAGCTAATTCTGACATTTCTTCTAATTACTTGATAAATCATCTTCAGAGACAATATTAGGGCGTATGCTAGTAGTTTATCTTTGTAACATCTGTCATCCAGAAAGTGTATCTATCCACCCTTTAAATGATGTATATTTGTACCAAGACACTTCAAGCCACCCCTAATTTTGAGTGAAATCAACAAGAGTTAAATAAAACTAGCAAGGTGACTGAATAGCTTAAGAAAAAAATTACAACATACTGATTCCAGCAAAAAATACAATGGAGACACTTAAATGAGGCAGAATATCAAGAAAATCACTAATTAAGTTAGATATCCAACTACAGAGCTCTACCTTCCTGAAAACTGGCATAGTATTTTAGAGACAAGCTGCCAATAGCGATACGACTAATATGACAGCAAGCAACCTAACTTTTTATCTGAAGCAGCAGTAACATAATGATTTCAGAATGGGTAAAAGCATCACATTGGGATCAAAAAGAGCTGGCTTGAATTCTTCACAGGTAAAACCAGGAGAGCAGTAATCAGGACGTGCCTCGCACATTTTAGACACTTACTCATGTACTCTTTATAGAAGTGTGCAGCCTTGGTGTTGCACCAACACTTATCCTATATAAGCAGCACCGTTTGCCCGGCTAGGAAATACCAAAGCTTTCTCCTTACCTACGACTCTTCTAATCACCACAATGCAGGCACTGTGTCCTCTAGAACAGACTGCTGTGACCTGCAAGTCATCTGGAAACATTACACTTATTTCCTGTCACGGACTGGGCTGCTCTAGGTACACAAGCGTGGAGCTCTAACCTCCCAGAGACTATCTATGCCTACTTCCCACTCAAAATGCTAACCCCAGCTTCAGCTCTGGAGCAAAGGCATACCTAAGTAACACTGAAATAGCATGCAGCAGTATTAAGCTATACCTGAATGTTTGACCATCACCACCAGAAGCAGCACAACTTTGCAACCTGATGAACATCTCAGCATAACTTGTTTCTGTAGTGCCTCATGATTTCATCTCCACAAAGTATTACATCCTGTATTAAATTCTGAATAGCTATGTAATTTTTAATTTATTTTTTTTTTTTAGATCTGGCAAGAAATTTTTCTAAACCAGTGGCATACTAAAATCTAGAATAATAAATTTAGCATTACAGTAGAAGTGGTTATGGAGAAAGCCTATGAATAGTCAAGACTTATTTGCATTATAGAATCACAGTTTATGAGCATTAACATTGAAAATTACATAAATTCAAGTTCCAAGAAGAAGCCAGAGATTAGTAACATGCTGAAAGAAAGAGCTGTTATTCACTTCCCCTAGGGTGAATTTTCTGTAGCCGTTATTTTAGGCAGTATTAAAAAACATACCGTAAGCATCTTTCCTTGCTCCAAGAAGCATACTGAAACATCAGCTCTATTTCATTAAGACTGATCCTATTGGAACAGTGCAGTTGCCCATGGTGGAGGCCACCTGGGAAACAGGGGTCTGGGTAATACTTAAAGACATGTTCCTTATGGCATAAGAATAGAGACCACTTCATAGGCTGCAGTCTGTGCAGCTATATCAATTCCTAAAAGTATAAAATACAGCAGGATGCTATTTCTAACCTTTAAAATCAACAGTGTATCACTTTCCTCAAAGGATCCCTGTAATAACTTATCCATGATACATAAGGTTTCTTGTATTCTGGCTCACATCTGCTTCTAAGTCTTTTATCAGTCACTCCTCCATACTGAGCACTTTGTTAAATCATCAAAAATCCCTGATTTGTGTTTCAAAGGAAGCACCATACTGCTTAAAAATTATGCTAAAAGATGAACATCGTAGATGATCCTACTAACTTGAACATATGCCTTTTTCATTCCATTGACTTTTATTTTCATAGTTTAAGACACAAATATTTCTGACCGGGGAAAAAGCAAATGGGGGAACGCAAATGAATGTGATAGCAATGTTACTGAGAATGTCTTTTTCAAAAAAGCACCATTATTATTTACAGCATGGAAAATAAAAACCAGAGACCAGCTGAGGTGTCAGTCTTTTAATTCACAGTAGGGCAAAATGATTACCAGGTTTCAATCCAAATATCCACTGGATGGGCTGGATTCAGAAATCAGGTGGGAATTTTGCAAACTGTTTTCAGAAATTGAGATGGATTACTTTATCCCCATGAACTGAAGTCCCACCAGAAATAGCTACTCAGCTACAAATGCAACCAGGACTTGAAAACGGACCCTTTCAAGATTTGCATCGCACCTAGGAACAAAGCAGGGGCACAGACCTAAACTGGGTAATAGAGTCAAAGCTACACACACAGTCTCAAATTGAAATTTCACCTTTAAGTTCTAATACTGCCTCAACTTCAGAAATGGCAAAGAGAGCGGTTTCTTAAACAAGGCCTGAATGTTAACAATCTATGTGAATAGCTGTTTTAGATTAAAATATGCAAACAAAACACAAAGTTTTTTGTTTTTTTTTTTAACCATTAGGGCATAAATACAATGTAATTAAACACCGTGAGACCTGTTTTCTACCTCACAATGGATTTAAGGTACTCAACTTAGCAATCTTCTTTCAACACTTTTAATTATTGCTATTATTTAATTAAATTACAAATTTGAAAAGAATCATATAATATTGAAGAAGATTCAAGCTAGGGCAAATTTTCTTTTTAAGAAAACAGAAAGACCCTCCCCCTGTAAATAAATAAATAGTATTTTTATGGTTATGGCAAGTTGCCAAAGCTTAAATTGGCCTCCTTGAGTGGCTGATAGAGCTGTTTTAGTCACTACCACTTTGTTTGAAAAACTGAATGAAAACCAGGGAGGCTAAAAATGTCTTGGTTTACATTCAGTAATACATAAGAGAAAGAAAGAGTGATAATGGATACAGTGAGCATAGCTATGCCAAAATACTTTAGAGTCTGTCTGCTAAAAAACAATAAAGGAAAAAAGTCTGAATATTCTCTTTGCAAGCAGGGATATTCTAATTGCTTTTCATTAGGCTAAGTGGTTGGAACAGACACTGGACCTTTTCAAAAGTGAACTAAAGTCTTATTAAAATTCTGAAGGATTTTAGATAAAGCATAATTTCTTTACATGCTCTAAATTTACTGTAAATTCTCTTTCCTAGAATGATCTCTCAGCATTTTATCAAACCTTTCTCAAGATTTTCCTACTGTGGGGGCTCTAATTCACTCCCTCTGTTCATTCCTCCTAAAGCTTCTTTATACTATGAAGTTCTTACACATAGCAGAGTCTGAGTCCCAGAAAGGAAGAGAATGAAGAACCTAGATTAGAATGCTTCCTTCAGAGTTCTAATTTGCTCTGTGGCAGCTAGTCACATCACAGTTTATGAACAGTTAAAGTAGGCACTTTCCTTTAAAGTGTCACAATGGGTACCTTCTCAAAACAAAGTGCTCCAACACAGCAACACAAAACACTCTTAATTTAAAATGTTAGTAGAAACAAGCCTCTTTAGAGAAGACAAGTTTCTACTGTTACTATTACTAGTAGTAGCAGTAGCAAAACTATGACGAGTGCTACTATTATCATGAGGCATCATACCCAATTTATGGAAAACACCCAGATGGGTCTCTTCAGCACAGCACTGGCAGAGACAGGAGGACACAATGTTCACATTTTTTTGTAATGGGAACATTTCAAGTTAGTTTTCTGTGCAGCATTTTTTTCCTATTGTGCAGTTAATCAGTACCTTCACTTCAGTTTAAAAAATTCTCATCACTGATATCTTTCATAAAAATACTCCCAGTGTTCAAGCACAATCCTCTTATTCCTGAATAAGGTTTAACTAAATTAATTCCTACTTGTGTTTTTGAAAGATCTTCTAAATAACATGCACTTGAATCAAATCCCAGGAAGAAGTTGCTTTTAAATTCCTCTTGTTTGAATGATTCCCGACGCATAAAAGGGACATGCTCTTAAGAAGACTTCCCATTCAGTTTCAAGCAACGTATAAAGTTTGTACAAATACTAGAAGAGAAGCCTCATGTAAGGTACAGTTTGATTTGGGTGTTATCATCTTAAGAAGAAATATGTCTTGTTCAAACTTTTACCCCTGAGAATAATTTATTCCAGACTACAGACAAGGTATGAATTAATGACTCCAAGGGCTAAAAATATACTTGGGGTAATGTTCAAAGTTATCTCTATGTACACCAACAGGCGACAGAATTTTTATAAAAATACAGACATCAGGCAGATCAGAGATTCAAAAACCAGCTTCTGCAAATGTCAGAAAATGCTTAGTGCATGCTGTAAATTTAAACCACCAAAGTAATATATTTATTATTTTAAATACTACAGAAGGGTTAGAAATAGATTGTCAAGTAAACAAGCTAAACCCTATGAAAAAAAAGCTTGGTGTTTTTGCCTTCAACTGCAACTGAATATTAAGTTTTGTTCTTTTAAAAATGTTTTTATGTTCGTTGAACTACAACTGAACCATAATTTCAATCACAGTCAAGCCCAGTCTAGAGATTAATTGAAAAGTTTACTGATTCAATCCCCTGGCAAAAAAAAATTTAGCAACAGTACATATTTTTTAAAATCACTAAAGCCCCAGGAGATTAGTTTCTCATCTCATGCATTGTTTGGAAATATACCTTATCAGACCCATTTATTCATAATGCAATTTAAATGGCATCCAGTGGATTTAAGCAGACACTAGAGCTGGTGCTCTGTTTTTAAAAGAATGCCATTCATCATTGTACATAACCAAAAATCAAATGAGATCAGAAGAAACCAGATATGAGCATTTCTTTAGCCCTACTTAAATTCTGAAAATCTTCAGTATCTGCCAAAGCACTTGGGATCATTTCACCAACAGCTTATTCTCCCACTGTACTTCACAGCATCTAAAAAATGCAAGCTAGAAAGTTTCATGTACATTTTCATGTTGCTTATCTTCATTAGTATTTTGTATCAGTAATACTTATTTTTCATTGTGCAGAATACAGAAGCAGACTTGCTATAAGTAATTGTTAATTACAAGTATCACAGAGTATAAAATGGTCTGTGAAAGAAGGCCTATTTGGCAGGAACTGTGAAAAATGAACCAAGGTATTTGAGGATTAATCTGCTGCTGAATGTGGTCTTACAAGTGCAGCTTTGGAAATGAAGATAAAAGAAACTAGTGCTGTCCAACCACAAGTCACGTCAGATAAAAAACCAGACTGATAAGTGATCAAAAAGGCAACTAATAATCATAAGGAATGACAAGAAAAAAAATCCTACTGAACTACCAAGGGTCAGATGATGTCATCTTATTCTTTGCCTTTTAGTTTACATGAAGTGAACACATTTTGTCTCAAGAAGCAGAGACACAGGAAGAAAACTTTCCTTAGACAGATTTGCACGTATCTTGTAAGACTATAATTTAAATCAAGTACAAAGCTCAATTTCAGCATTCCTTATTACTAGCCATATTACAAAGATCAGCAAATTGGGAGGTAAAGCTGCTTTAGCAGTGATGCTTATCTGACTTCAACACATCTTTCTTCATGTTTCAATCAAAGAACAGCTGCTGTCATCCTACTGAGAAAATAGTGATAGCAGAACACATAGCAAGCCTTAAAAACGGCTAACACAGGAGCCTTATTGTGGAAATAACTCATCTGTAGTTAAACTTCACATACAGGAAAGCTTATAACTGAGGTGAAAAGATGGATTTAGCAGTAACATTCTTTCAAAGTCCTATGCTCCCTTCCCAGGACAGCGGTGAGCCAAAACAAAGCCTAGTTCTACAGGTGATGCACATTGATCTCCTCCAGATAACCACAGAGGTGGTCTTTCAACAGCCAGGCTGTTATAATTATTACAAATGACTAAATACATCACTGTCCCATCAAAAACCTTTAAAGGCAAACTGCAGCATGTCTTAATGTCGACAACATTATTATCAAAAAGTGGTTTTTAAAAAATAATCTATTTGTGTTAACCTTTTAACTGCTATTTGGTGCAGGGCATTTATTTTGGAGAATTTTACAACAATTTTCTAATTGTTTATTTTTTTAAATAAGAGGAGGAATTAATTTTCTCATTTAGTGAATTAGGGGGAGAAATGGGATCCTTTAGGGAAAGATTTAAAACAACAGTTTCAATAAAAATAATGTCCTAAATCAAGTGTGGTAGTGTAAAGCAATCACCTCAACTGTAGGAGAGATCATTGAGAAATCATGTCTATGAGAAGGAGGAGAGAATTCCCTGCTCTTGCTAGCTTTAACAAGGACCTGCTGTAGCTTTACATTTGGTGCAAATGAGAAGACAGTAAAAGTTTTGTAAACATAACACTTTCAAGTGATCTAATTTTATGCAGGTTTTATATGTATGAGATCTGTGTACATTTAAAAACATATTCATATTTTCTTTAATAAATTCAAAATATAAAGTCTTCAAAAACTATGTACACATAAGAAGATCAACTAATGAAGCATAAGAAATGATCTAATTTTAGCAGGATGAATACCATTCTCCTCTAAAAAGAAGATGGGGAAAATGAAAAGTGAAAATCCCTCTAGGATTTCACATCATTCCTATCGCTTCCAGGAAATAGCTGCTAATATGTAAAATCTCTAAAGATTTAAACAACAAACCACAACGACCAACATATTGACCTTGAACCTAAAATAACTTTTACTATATATTGACCTTACTCGTACAGTTGTTTCTTTGCCTTGATAAATAAAATAGAATATTAATCACACTGCATACTGTACCTTTGTTAACATAAGAAATTCCCATGAAGAAATGTGTGTAAGGAATACCTCAGCCCTGATGTGCTCACTTTGCCAGTTGCTAACCACTTTGGTAAGTAAAACTTCCTGCCAGTATGAACAACTAGATCCTTTGGGATGGAAAACTGGCATGCTCTACCTCATCACATTGGCCCTTGTACCACACAGCTAGTTAAAGAGACATTCACTCACACATACAGCAGCACAAACATGTTCTGCTTCAATTTTAGATGAACAGCAAACTGAGGTATTATTCCCGAGTATAGCTTTCATACTCCCTACTTTCACTGACTCATAGAGGATGTGCTACTGGTCAAGTTGGTCTCACAAAATAATAAACAGTATTTGACTACAGCTACAAAGTAAGATAGAAACCATATAGCTAAATATGCAAATTAAATGGGATGGGTAAATGCCAAATGGATTTACATTCATGTGGGTTCAGTTCAGGTATGAGCGATTGGAATGATTGACTCTGAAAGCTTCCAGTCACTCTGTGCAAATAGGGATGAATAAAAAAACCCAAACTTTAGCACAACCATTCAATCCCCTGACCCTGGCAGGAAAGTCAAACCAATTGACCAAAGGAATTTGGATTTTGACTTTCTTGAACATTGCAGGATAATAAAATGGCATATTAGAAAACATATCTTATTAACTAAACAAAGAGCCATGTCATTTATTCTTTCAACCCTGAATACTGATATATTTATGTTTCAATGCATGAAAAAATTTCAAGCATTCAGAATCTAACACAATTATGAACTCATTAACCTCATCAGCACAATATATTTACTTTTTCCAGCTTAGAATGTGCTTGCAAACATAAAAAATTAAGCCAACAAAATGTAGCATGTATGGAAACTCAATTAATAAGTTTTCTTTGAAGTTGTTATAAATAGGAATAGCAAATTCAAATATGCCCTTGTAGAATCAGGAAATTATGCCAGAGGCAATCTTGTCACTTTAAGCAAGCAGACTGACTAGTTGACTTATTTCCAATGATGACACTGTAAGCATCCTTTTTTTTAGCTTCATGGAGATACAGTAATTTATTGAGTGCTAGATAACCTACCAGATTCCTACCTGGTAACTCAATAAACAGCACTGTCCTAACCACAAAACCAAAATAGCTGAGTTTATACTTTTAAGGCTTTTGCACAACAGGCTGCCTTTTTACTAAGTGGTAAACCCTTGGGAAAACACTACAGACCTGATCTGGAATCTGGTAGACCTGATTTCTGCCTTGACATAAAGAAAGCTTAAATCTGGTGAATCAAACCCTCTCACATTTTTTTAGCATTGAAAATTCTTTGATGGTGTGCTGGCATTTTGGTCATATTCTTTACCATGATACACCTCTTTCACCACAGTAATGCAAATAGCATCCAATTCTAAGAAAATCATAAATAAAGGGAAATTTACTAAATTTCATATGACCAAAATGGAACT
This sequence comes from Porphyrio hochstetteri, assembly GCA_020800305.1. Lineage (NCBI taxonomy): Eukaryota > Metazoa > Chordata > Aves > Gruiformes > Rallidae > Porphyrio > Porphyrio hochstetteri. The sequence continues at coordinate 7,238,476 of CM036916.1, read as the reverse complement.
ATCAAAAGAGTATATTATTTCTTGATACCTCTAAGCATGTGATTCACTGATCTGCTGTCAATGACACTTTGTAAAACAGACTGACATGAATATAAATGCACTGAGTTGCAGCAATTTAGGGATATCAATATTTTAAAACCCAGGTGTAAAATATGTGCACAAACCTTTGTTGAAGCTTGACTTACATTTGATTCATTGTATTCGATCTGCATGTACATACCAGGCTTTGTGTTCAGAAAAGGGTACATAAAAGGATTTGGAAATGTAAGTCTTGGTGTGCTATATCATACTGCATTCCAGTTTTATGTTAAGCTTTTTTAATGACATGTTAATTTTGTTTTAAAATGGAATTCTTTCTCCTAAATCTGAAAAGCTTTTGATTATTGACTCTAAAGCACACAGATATTCCCATTGGAAAGTTATTTAAACTATGTGCACACCCTACAGATTAATAGATACCAAATCCTTAGACTGTTTCCAAATTTTTGTCCTGTTTTGGCTATTATACAAGATGCATTATACAATACAACACCATCTCTGCCAGAAATTGCTAAATTGAGGACAAGTGTTTAAGACTTTCAACAGTTGATTTGGAAATTGGCAGTAAGGGTCTAGAATGCTTACTCTGCCACACAACAAAAGTCTTGAGTCACTCCTGTCTTCCAAGGAGTAAGTTTATACTCTGCACTCTACATTAACATATTTTTAAAAATCTCTTCTTCTATAGCGATGTAGACAAACAGAAATTATGATGCATCATTTTGTTTGATGTGAGAACATTAAGCTATATTCCTATAAGCAAGCTATATTTGGAGTGGACCTTAGTTTCTGCCAATTACTGGCCCTTAACCTTGTTTGTAGGCTGGATAGACCAGTAGAGAAAACAACTGGCAGACAAGCCCCTGGGTCTTTGAAATCAAAAACACAGTGCCAGTGATGATCCACCTACACTGAAGGAAAAGTAATGGACTTTATCTTTCATACAACTTTCTACACCTCCCCTGATCCCTCTTTAGATCCTGAAAATTATTTAGAATTTGTGAAATTCTAGGAAGACTTATTATGTAATAATATGTAATATGCATGAAAAAAATGAAAACTTCCTCAAAAGTCAATGACCATGTATAATTTTCTGCTTGAGTTACTTTGATTGCCTTCTTAATCAGAGAGATTGCAAAAATAGTAAGGTCTGTTGAATAAAAAATAGTGGTTTCCCCAATTCAAAATTTAAATGTCATATAAAATGTATGTTTTAATATGTATAACATTTATCATTATTTAATCACCATCTCTGAACAGCAGTTTTAATGAATTTATAATTTCATAATGGTTTATTGTATTTTATATTCTGTTTCAAGCCCCACTATGTAAGTTAGACTTCTCCATCCACTATCAGATTATTCTTCTAAAAAAACATTGGAGACCTAAATGTGGCATTCTTATGTACATTGTTTTATCTAAATATCTGACAAGATGAAAAAATACATAAAAAGTCATTTCGATTAACTTTGGAGATCAAAAGAACAAATTTTCATACTCTTCTGAGGGAGTGAGGCTTTTTCAAAAACTGACAAGAAGTTATTAAGGAATAAGAAAAGTTTTCTTGCTGCTCATATGCTATGGCTAGCTCACAAAAGCAAATGCAAGCATCTGAAAGAAATAACAGCAATTACAATACTATTGGTCTAATAGCTTGTTGGGGTTTTTTCTTAAAATTTGCCCTGCTTTTCAGCTACTGAGGACACAAATTATGCCTGCCTTAACAGAGATGTAAATCCACTGTAGGAGAAGAATTAAGTCTTGAAAGATGTAGTTTCAAGACTTCAACTGTTAAATTAATCTTTTGAATACCTAGGTAACATCGCTGTATGCCACGAGTGCCATTTCTTTGATTTGTTCACTTGACATCTGCTATACCTACACCATTCTTTTTTTCTGTATTTTGGTCTGTAGATGAATGAAGATAATTTAACTCACTGTGCCAATTATGACTATTTCCTTCTACTGAAATTGTTTTGTTTCTGCTTTTTTAAATTTACATAACTAATATATATATTATCTAACTCTCTGGAAAGACCCCATGAAAAGATTATCCTGTGGGCTGGCAAGATGTTGTGTATACCACATCTCCATCCATACTAAACTCCATCCAGTGTATTTTGCGTTAAAACTAACATTGAGTCACTTATCTTGAGTAGCAGACAGTTTCTATTCTGGAAGCAGGGAGCTAATTTCATAAAGCAGCTTTCACATTCACAGCCTAAACATCAAAACAAAAGCTGCTCTGGCACTAGGAGAAAAAGAAAACTTAGTCTTCCTTTGTGCTCTAGATCTCACCTCCCTCCACTTTCCTGCTTTGAGGTTTCAGCTGTGTGCTGCTCATTTTATGTAGCTGCAGGAGTAAATGACAGATCATGGTACTTGGCTATTTTGGAAATCTAAACGAATTAATAAATAATCTGACTTTTCTAATATTATGGTATAATGATAACAAAAGCAAGTGAACAGAAGCAGAACGTAGATTCCCTGGTTTAGGCATATTTCCTCAAACTAATAAGTAGAAACCCAAGTGCTGCAATAGCCGTGATTTTAATTTGGAGAAAATTAGTTGTACATGGTATGAACTATCTGCAAAGACACAGTTAATAAATTGTGTTTGGAGGTGAGATTATCCAAAGATTAAGGTCCAGAAACACAAGAAAAGGGTAATAAGAGAAAATGGAAACAAAAGATACCTCAAACAAGGTGGCAGAGAAGATCCACCAAAGAATAACTTGAAGAGAGTAAAGAAATTACTATTTTTATATCTCTCATATCCTAATTGTTGTTCTCCCATATCCTAATTCTATGCCTGAAGGTATCTGTAGCATACAATATACCTGCCACTTTCATTGCACATAACCCAAATAATCTACTTCCTCATTCACCTTTTCACTCCATCTCAGATGTTCAATCTTGCTGAAACAAACTGCACACCATGCTGGCGCTAAAACGAGCCAGGTTCTTCAGCTCCTTCCCACTTCTACCTACCTAGAAACATTCAGCCAATCACATACACCAACCCAGAACTCTCTTCCCTCCTGATTACTGACAGTGGAAATGAAAAAGCAGAAGTGAAAGACAACATGTTATTTAGCCAATACTGTTAAATTTTGATGCAAGCACAATAGTTTTGCCATTCTTACAAAGCAACTGAAACAAACAAACAAAAAAAAATTATTCTATTTCCTGCTACCACATCACGCTCCAGCTCTGTTACTGGGCATAGCAGTATCTTTGCTGTATCTTGCTGTAATCTTTTGAATCACGGATCATTACCTTATACAAATTGTAGTGTTGTCATAGGCATTGAAACATTTAGTAATGTGACATAATCCACATAATTATTCCAGAATTTAATTACCCCTAAGTTTTAAAAGAAGTAATAATCATCTACTACCAGAATCTACATCTCACCGTGTTACTCATAAATTGGCTCATGTGATTAAATTAGTAAAAAATAAAACCCCAGCAATAAAGGGGGACAAATGAAATAATTTTAAAATGTAGATTTAATAGCACATTGTAATTAAAATTTGCACACATTCCATATATAAACACTTGCCAGAAGATACATGGTAATGAAGCCAGCCTTTTGCATGATCCCACTTCCTGTAAATGGTTTAAAACTATTTTTTTCCATTTTCATCCAGTATTTCAAAGCAGCATCTCGTCAAAATATGCTTTTAATATAGCCAAGTGATTTATTTATTGCTTGCAACAATATTTGGCAATAAAAACATGCATGCAACAGCTTTAAGCAAAACTGTTGCAAAGACATTCGGAAAAGCAAGTACTTGTTAAAGAATCAGTTAGCTAAGGAGGCAGGCAGTGACACGCATTCTGAATGACATGTCTAAGTTTCAACAGCAGCTTCCAGGAAACATTTACATTTGAAAAATCCCTACTTTGACCTCCTTCTCCCCAGTTTGCTTGCTGGCAGATAGGAGTACATGACAAATGAACCTAATTTAAGTGGGCTGAATGCCAGATTGCCTGTTAAAAAAGAGCACCTGATTGTACATTAGGTGAGAGGTCAGTGACACTGAACACCAGCAGGTGTAATAACAACCGCAGGCTTTTTGTAAAGGAAATGCAAACAAGAATTCACCCCCAGGCCAGCCAGGATAGTGCCTATCTGCTTAGGTACCAAGTGATTGGCAGTCGGGATTGCCCATCAGGATACTTGGCAATGCTTTGTTAAACTGTATCATGACAGGACTTTCAGCAGTATGTCAGAAAAGATGGGGTTTTAGCTAAAATCATAAAAACAATACAAAACTAGTCACTGAAGAAGAAGAAAGCAGCTTTTCTACTATTAAAAGAGCCTCAAAATACACAGAATAAATCGTTCTGCATCTCAGCACCTGTTCTCTCCTTGTTACAAAGCCTTTATTCATCTGTCATCATTTAAAAACACCAGTGTTGGAACTACCTGATCATTAATCTTTGAAACATTTGGCAAGAGAATATTAGGTTCTTGCAAACTCTGCACGCTCACCCACCATTTGTGGGAAGAATATAGAAAAAAACAATAAGAAAGATTTAAAAACATGGTTATTCCATCTGACTATATACATTAATTTCTCAAATACCTCTTCCTGCGGATTTGGAGGTTTTATATTCCAACTACTGCTTTTTGGTCTAAAGAAAAGGGACTTTAGACTTTTGATCTAAAGTGATCATCAAGTCAATATTGATAATCAGTACTTTTCCTATACAGAAGCTTGCTGAAATTGTATTATAATACCAAAGCACTCAACCATAGTGCACAGGTTTTGCAGCTTCTGGGGCTTAATTTTCTAGAACACCACATCCACACTTCATTTCTGGAATGTTTGCATCTCTTTCAGTTAAGATTTCGTGTTGGTTTAGAATCTGGCAATGCATTTTTGTTTCAAAAATTCAATCATGATATTAAGAAGAATTACAAAATAGGATAAATACTGTAGTTCATTTTTGTTAGCAGAATCCTAGCAAAAAACGTTTGGTATGTATACCTACATTTAATCTCATAAAAAATTATTAAAAAATAGTTGCTTAGTAATTAGCTTACTGCCTTCCATCTTCTGAAATACATGTCTCAATGATGATATATGGCAGATCCTGCTTGGTGAGTTTCCATATAAAAATATCCACACTACAATGATGTTGAACAAAATTTTTCTTATGTTCTATCAGACATACCATGAGGCTGCTTATTATTTACTGATGAGATTTATCTATCATACTAGTAGTGAAATACACCAGAGGTGTTTTATATTTAGTTTTCAGTCATTATATTTTGATTTGTACTGGAAAGCAATTCATAACCATGAAAACAAGAACAGCATAGCTGACACTCTCCATTTTAAAAGTTCTTGTGTGAAATTTTGTCTGCAAAGAAGTCAATGGGACAGCAAAAGAGTTTACTGTCATTAGTGTATTACTGTACTGTCATTTCTTCAGGACACTGGTGGCTTCACGTGTTATGTCCTTCCTCTTCAATGAACATGTACTTGCCATATACTAAATAAAATTAGATGAAAACATGAGAAAATAGAGAATTTTAAACTTCCAGAAACAAACTGAAACACCCACTGTCATTATTTTTGAAGTAGAAACAGTCAATGGCTTACACATCTTCCAGCTGGTCAAGTCTGGTTCTGAACACTTTTTAGGTATAAAACGATGCACAACCACATCCAACACTATTGTTTCACCATACTTAAACTTCATGGTACAGTTGACTAATAATCAACTTCTCTAAGTGCAGAAAGCACACACAACTGAAAAAATATGCAACAATTTACTTGTGGAAAGAGCTTGTTTTTTGAAAATAAAAATACAGTTTCACAAAGTACTTAGTCATTCTTCCTTTAGAGAATTTCATATTCTAAATCAACTCAGTAACACGTTACATCAGATCACATAACTTCATGAATCTGAATGCACAAAGATAGTATTTGAAATAATTCTAACACAAGTCTATTAAGTGAATTTGCTTTATGGGTGCTGAGCAGATGCTTAGTTTTGTCCAAGCAGCACACTGAGGGGAGAATACTTCTGTGTTAATCACCTGCTGGGTGGTGGTGGGGAGAATCTATCCTTTGATCAAAGGGAGACATACAGGTTTTACTTTACATCCTGTCTCTCTAGCTCTCAACTGGCCCATAGCTGGAGGGATTCATTTCAGGATTTTTCTTTATTCCAAGTATTCTGTTTCTTGCTGCATACCACCACCCAAGACATCAGGGCTAAAACCAAACACTCTTTGTGGTACACCCATAAGACAGACTTCAAAATGGTAACAATATTTTTAAGTTAAACCTGTAAGATCAAGTTTGCTGAAATCCTGCAACACATGCAGCTTTTGATTACTTCAACATCAGATCAAAGTTTGACAGACAGAGTCAAGGAGAGAATCGGTACATTTAAACCTATCAATCCTCAGGGAAAAACAGAGTACACAGTAAAAATGCAGTTGACAGTATTCATTTCGTCCTGGTGCTAATAGCAGCTGAAGATACCTAGAGAGCTCATGTTTTTTCTCTGTAGGGTATCTTCTTTCTGTAACTAAGGCAGGGTTCTCGCTTAGCTTCTCTTAAAATACATTCTTAGAAGCTACACTGCTTTCAAGAGGGAATGAAAGGGTATTTTTCTTCTGATTCTTATATTGAAAGACTATTTCCAAATAAAACTTTCCCAAACTTTCCTCAAGCAATAGGACTGTACCTGTGGAAGATTCACATACAGCTTCAGTAGTTTTCCTTATAAGACCTCTCTTTCCTACAAAACCAAAGGACAAGTTCCTCAAAGAGACTGCAATATTCAAAGAAGTAGTCTTCCCTGAAAAAAATTAGCCCTCTGAGAATGAGCCCTTCTCTTTCTCTCTCTCTCTCACAATCAGTTGAAGACTTTTTTTCATTTACAGGTTCAGTTCTAAAGCTTTTACTAGCAGATTTTTTTTTTAGAATAGACAATTTTTCTTAAAAGGAATGGCAATTCAAATTCTAAATATTTTTCCATGTATTAATTACACACTGGAAATACATTACAAGCCTCAAGGTAAACTGATTTGCAACACTGCAATTGTAAAACTGTTAATTCGACTTATAAAATAGCTAAAAATAAGACAGGCTTTTATTAAAGTTTCTGCTGTTGACTTTAGAAATCAAGCAACTTCACAAATTAAGAAAAGGATCTCCTAGAAGATGCATAACCACAATTACATAAAAGATAGAATAAAATCTCAATCTGCTCTGGTAAACAAATCTGGGAGAAAACACCAAGCATTTCAACAAAGTTTAGAAGTTTCTAAAAGAATGACCTACCATTCATAAATATTTTACAAATGAGTGCTGCAGGATGTATGTAAATTTTTCAACAATTTTGACAGCCTCAGGGTATCAGTGAGGGTATATTAAATAGGGTGGATAAGGAATTATATTTTTATTAATTCTAACTATAGATTTAAATCATAACTACAGCATAGTTATGTAGAGAAAAAAAATTTAGAGAGTTGGTACATGTTTTCAGTAGCAGAAATACACACACCCCTCCACCCCACCCCCTCCTGCAATTAATACAGGTAGAATATAATACTTATTTACATTAAAAAAAAATGTAAGGGCAAACTCAGAGCACTTTCCATCCAAAAGGCTTGAACACAACTTAATTCAATCAAAATGTTAGGATCTGTTAGTACTTACACAGGTATAAATTCTTACGAGGGTACAGAACGAATGTAAGTCAGACCTAAAGCCTCTAACTGCCATAATCAAAATCATCCTAGCTAAAAGAATTCCTAAATCATTAAAAACTTGCCTCAGTGTTTACATTTGACCTTATCCATATTCTTAGAACTAAATGAATCCTCATGAAAAGCTCACGTGGAGGAACCAGGTCAACAGATGTAAAACGCTACACAAAGAATCTGACTGTACTGTGCTGCTTTGATGGCTCCAACAAATAAAGATTTAGGCCTTGGCCACATTATGGGACAGTAGTCATTCGTAAACACTTACAGAGATGCTTTAAGATCTCCTATAAAGAGCAGAGCTTTTAGCTTTCTTTGAGATTTATCACCTAATGCATTTCAAGGTCCTAGAACTATGTGACAATATTAATCACATTAATTGTCCCAGGAAAGACCTATTTCAAGATCTATACTTTTTTATTGTTTTCTTTATTTTTAAGAACCAGCTTCCCTAAAAATTAACAAAGATTTGCTATCCAAAATAAAGCTCCTATATAAAATGAAAATTATCATTTATTATTGATCTCCATGCTTGCATCTGGTAAAAATATGTCTATCTGCAAAATGAACAAAGGGGTTCTGATACTGATTAGTTAAACAAGGAAAGTGCACTGGTTTAATTTAAATTATTTTAATAACCATGATTACCTAAATTGGTGGAAGAGCCTTTGAAGATAAAGTGATTTCGTTGAAGGTCTTTTTGGTTTTAACTTATGGACGTAATTCTTTTCCAGATTGAGCTTTTCCACTTGGAAGATGTTACGCCACTAGCTGCTCTTCACTAACCATCAGCTGGATGTTACTACACAGTTTCTATCAGAAAGTCAGTAATGTCAGAGCGCTCCCTAATCCATGCCAGGCAACAGCAAACAGGCTTGCCTGATGAATGGGCATTCGTCACTATTTAAGATAACCTGGCTCAGTTTGCTGGAAGTTGATCTGGGATTGATTGGAGTGATTTCTCCTGTTGAGAGATCTGGGAGGGTAACAGCCTCTAGCAGAAAAGTAGTAATAAGCACACAAAGGTGGGTGATAATAACATCATCAACTGGTACAGCTGCTGGTAGAGTGTTCTGCCCATGGCCTAAGGCTGTGGACAGATATCCTCATCTACATCCAGATACGCTGTTGAAAGATTTCAGCTGCTTGCTCCTCTCCCTTCTAAGACTACTACTTCTTCAACTGTTAGGTAAAGGTGTCCAAATGAGTAGCTTGCTCATTTTACTCAAAAAGATCTAGTTTAAAATAAAACAACTACATCAAATGTTTAGCTAGCTTGGCTCAGTTTGGAAGAATTCAGAGCCAGGCTGAAGAAAAGCTCACGATCTGCCAGCCAACAGATCTGAAAGGCTCCAGCAGGGAACCAGTGAATTGACCACTGCTCTCCTGGAAAACAGACCTAGACATTTTTTCACTAGTGAACTGTATATAAAGCAAAGATCAAAACAGAAGCAAAACAAAGCAGCAAAGCTCTGCTATTTGTGATATGCAGCAATGTTCCATCACAACAAATGAAGTTGCTCTCTGCCTAGACCCATCTTGAAATGGGTAATTAGCACAATAGTTTTTGTGGAATGAGAACACTGGTGCCCAAAGAGATGTGTAGAGTGGGACAGTATAGCAAAATGAGGCATTCCTTAACTATTTCCAATCCATTACATTAATATTTACTACTAGAGGATATGTACACAAATAGCATAACATTGTGAAAACAACATTCCCAAAATACTCAATACTTAATTAAATCATATGGATAAATATTTTTCCTAGGTTCTTGTATTGCACTCTTTGCTACAGAATTATTAATAAATTATGATGTTTCAGCCACTGATTCAAGACTCAAACTCAAGACAATTCCATCCTACCCAACGGCTTTACTTTGTCAGAAAAGGGAATGGCTGTGCAAGTAGTATAGCTCTGCTGAAACAGCCAAATGCCGCCTTTTATTTGTTTCTCTGCATCTACACCTCGGCTCAGTCTGAGCTCTGTCCACCACACCCAGACAAAGTGCCTCAATTATTGCATGTGTGTGATCTGAAAATCTGCATTAGAAACCACTGCCAAAATAACCTGAAGCATAAGAGACAGGGATGTGTCTCAAAACTGGCTCCAGGTCTTGTGGCTGGTAAGACTGGATATCTAGGATACCAGTCATCACCTATCAAAGCTTTTCCTTGAGGAAATCAAGAGACATATGCAATGACAACTGGTATTTCATTGATGTTAAGTAGGTCAGCATAGGGAGGGTCTTTTCATTTTTTTTTTAAAGCAGCATTAGAGCATTGTAACTATATCTATTTATATTAAAACCAGATACTACATAATTTGTGTGAGGCCTTATTTTCTGTACTATACAGAATGTTTTATTTTTCATAAACTTCCCAGAGCAATTTACAGAAGTCTCATGTTTCTTAAAAATAAACTGGTTGGGTTTTTTAGAATATATTTTAGTATTGAATTGTAAAATCCTACATTCAAAAGTTTAGGTCATATGACCTTTGATTAGATCTTTAAGTCAGGTGGTACTTCTGCTTCCAAATGCACCACGAACTTTCAAGATGAATGCTGTGATGATGTCAGTCCCATATTCACACAATTTAATATTCACAAGTAATCGCTTGAAACTGTTCTCAATGACAAATAATAGTAATTTCACATATTCACATGAATATTTGTAGATGTACAACCCAGCAAATGCAATATAACATTGAATTCATCCCTTTAAAGCAGATTTTTGCTACTTTTTTCAATATGCTGGTTTAGCTTCAGATATTAAACTATGTCTAAACTGTATCTAGATTATCTGATTACTTCTTTGGTTGTGAAGTCAGTGATTGTCTACTCCTGTTTCCAGCAACTATAACATTTTGAGAATACATACTGCCTTTTCTCACTTTCTCTGGTGTTAAAAATTACTCTAGTATCTTATTTATTTTTATTATAGAAGATTATAAAAGAGGAAGGATTACGATTGTAGGCCCTGTGATTGCTGTCTTTAGGCTGACTACATCAAAAGCTTTGAAGTTCAGTTCATCAGCTACTTTTTCAGATTGTTTGCACACCTTCCGCACCTGCAGTAAAGAAGCTGAGGCCAAAGTTCAGACAGGATGGCCTGACTCACAGCTAAAATACAAGGGGCAGACAAAAACTATTTAATTTATATAATAAAGTTCTGTAGCTAGACATGAGGGTGATCTGGTGTCTCATAAATACCAAGGACAAGATAAGATAAATGCCTGTCAGAGCAAAGTAAAAGACATCCAGGTTGTGCAAATCTCTGAGCATACATGTAAGTATATATATGCACAGACGTTTCGCTACCAAAACTATGAACAAAAAGAAGTCAGAAACTACCCTGAAAACTTACCAGTACTGAAATAAATAACAAGACTCTCATTGACTTCAATGGACACAAAGTTTCAACTTCTGACCTTAACTCTAACTTATCTGAACACAGCAATGTTGTACCAAAAAGTTTTGGGTTTTTTGGTTTGGTTTTATCCCCCCACCCCCTGCTCCCCAAAAGAACAATGCTGATACTCTGATCTTCCATTCCATAGGTAACACAGAAAAGAGTTTCATGTTTGTCAAGTGATTAATGTATTTCTAGTGTACAATGAGTAAAAAAGTAACCAAATACATAGAGCTTAATAAATTCCAATTTTTTTTTAATGAAAACCTTGTCTTCAATGGTGGGCAATTAATATCCAAAAATACTAGCAGTAGTAATGACATCTTTAAGAAAAAGGTAACTTCTTAACTTACATAAAATTTCCCGATTAAAATAAAAACTATGGATTATGAATAACAGTATTTCAACAGGAATGAAGACTAGTCATAAATCTTTCCATAGTCTGCAAAACAAACATTCCTAGGGAGGTTCCCCCTTTTGTTTAGTAAAACCCAAGTTGCAGTCAAACAACAATCATGTCTAAAAATTCACAAATCCAAATTGCCCTTGGGCTCCAGTCAATGTAGCAACACCCATTTAGCAAATTAAGCACTGGGCTGGTATTCATACACTCTATGAGAATTAAAATGAACACTGCAAACAGTCATGCTCCTTGTTTTTCAATTGCTTTGCATGTTGCTTAGACACATTTCAAAGTTAACATGCTTTTTTCCAAAACAGGCAAAACAAAATATCCAAACATTCACAAAAAAATTATTTACAAAAATCTTGATTTGAAATAATGGAAACAGAAAGCAGAACAATAGCTAACAGCTAATGTCTTTAAACATACCCTTATATAGTAACATGACCAAATTTTGTTACGCTATTAGTAAAGACATCGTGAAAGCAAACTCTTCGCCTCAGCTCGACAAACTTAGGCACCACACTGGTTTTGAAACAGCCTTCTCTGCCCCACCTCCCCACCCCGAAAACACATCCAAAACACATCCAACAGAGGTGAATGGTGAGCAATAATTAGGAAGCTTTACTTTTTCACCCATTCTGTAGCCAATTTCTGCTTTGAAGGGGTTGGGTTTTTTTTTTTTACTACACAGATGGCTCCCAAAAAAATGCCTCCATAGTGAGTACTAAGGCAAAATTTTAAAATTACAGATTTTTTATGTTCAGGTCCTAAATCCAAATTCAGCAGACTAGCTTTACGATTTTAGTTTCAAAAACACCAGACATCATTTTCTGCCAGACACAAGCTTCAGTCCCTCTTTTCTTCAGGTGTGAAGGTAACCCTGTTCTAAGGATATAACAGACAATAAACTTGTCCAAACACTCCTAAACATCTTTTAAAACATCTGATTTACTTCACATTCAATGAAGAATAAAGTCTAAAGTACTGCACAAACAAAATACTGCATAAACAGGTTTGTGTTGATCTCTATTACAGACACTCATGGGCAGCTTCTGGCAAAGTCCTAACTAACTGTTTTTCCAGTTTCTGCTGCACTTCAGAGGTAGTTACTGGAAAGGAAAAAACAAGCACTTGTGTTCCACCTGCACACCTCAGCTGTGCCACAAAGCATATTTTTCTGGAAGTCACAAGGTTTCATTAACCCAAGACAGACTGGTATATAGGCTTAATTCTTAAAATTTATCTTCACCTCTTGATTTTATTTTTTTCTTTTTCCTTTGTAAGGGCGAAGAGAGGGGAAGGAATCCTATTTCTAACAAGCCCCAACCAGTGTAGTTACACATGCTACCAAATTTGTTGGCCAGTGAGATAGCCGTGAACACCTTGTCTGTTCCCTAATGAGTAATGAGCTCTCTATAACCTTACAACACATTGTCATCCTGCCACTCTACATTTCCACCACCATTTCATGTCATTATTCTGCAGTATTTGAGCACTGAAGTAGTAAATTTTAAAAGGACTTCACTAATTTTTAACTTATTTCTATTTAAACCAGGACCAGCCTGCACTATCCTTACCTCATGGCCTTAGAAAAACTTCTGATTGTATGAGACTCTCTGCATGATACCTGAAACAATGTTAGTAAGATTGTATAATCAGGGTAAAATTAGACTTGAAGCAAAGCAAGTTCAGAAGCTAAGAATTTTGTTATCTCAGGTGCTTTTTGTTTTGTTGGAAAAAAATTCCTCTTAAAGATAAATCAGCTCCAATTCAAAAGCATATCAGTTATTTTGTACTACTGTAACAAAGATTAAATTAATATTTCCTTAGTCTCTTGACAACCAGTTATCAAAATGACTGCACAATTTGTACACTAGTTTTTTTAAAACCAAAACAAATGTACCTTTGAGCCTTTAAAGGGCATTGACATGCTTTGGTTCATAACCAAAAGTTTGTGCTGCAATGAAACTGCTGCATCCATAGAGTATCTAATTTGAACTGTATAACTAAAACTTATGTCAAATATACGAACTAGAGAAAAAGTGATGGATTTTTTTCTCAAATATTTTTAAAATTAAATTGTTGCTAAAATATTTTCTTCTCCAGCATAAAATATATATCTCATGTTCATTCTCTTTGGGTCTCTTGTTTCAGTGTTGACAAGTAGCTTTTGATAAAAGTCTGAATTAAGAAAAAAATACAGAAAAAATATTCTAAACAAGATATAAACCCAATTTAATTGTATTGTCTGTGTTTTAATATACACTCAAACTGACTGAGAGATTTGATTTCCCTTCTTATGAAAATCAGGAGAAAGTGAGAGGAAGAATGGTAAAGCCAACATGAATTAAGGCCCAGGTTAAGAGCCCTTCCATTAGGAAAAGTGAAATAAGCTTTTTTCCTACACAAAGATGAAGTCTCCATCTTTTTCTCATTCCATTTATCCAGTATCCAGATCTATTTCAACAGGCTACAGAAAGTTTGCCAGTTCAACCACTCATCCACTCTACTACTATCATGCAAAGTCAACACAACTTGTCTAATCCTGCAGCCACAATGCAATGAAGATAACTAAACTTGGCTGACTGCCAACTGAATGAGAGCCAGCAGTGTGCCGAGGTTGCCAAGAAGGTTAAATGGCATCTTGGCTTGTATCAGAAACAGCATGGCCAGCAGGTCCCGGAAAGTGATTGTGCACCTGTACTCAGCATTGGTGAGGCCACACCTCAAGTACTGTGTTCAGTTTTGGGATCCTCACAACATGAAAGACATCGAGGCCCTGGAGTGTGTCCAGAGAAGGGCAACAGGGCTGGTGACCAAACCTTATGAGGGGCAGCTGAGGGAGCTGGGGGTGTTTAGCCTGGAGGAGGCTGAGGGGAGACCTTATCACTGCCTGCAGTTACCAGAAAGGAGGGTGCACAGAGATGGGGGTTGGTCTTTTTGCCCAAGTGACAGGCAATAGGATGAGAGGGAATAGCCTCAAGCTGTACCAGCGCAGGTTTAGATTAGACATTAGGAAAATGTTCCCCACCGAAAGGGTTACCATGCACTGGAACAAGCTGCCCAGGGAGGGGGTTGAGTCACCCACCCTGGATGTATTTAAAAGGCAGGTAGACAAGGTGCTCAGGGATATGGTTTAGTAGAGGACAGGTACGGTTGGACTCGATCTCAAAGGTCTCTTCCCACCTAGTGATGCTGTGAACTGTGCACCAGACATTTCTGGTGGTGAACAATTGTTCAAGGAGTTTTCTTACCCTTCCTTGGGGAGAAGAGCACCCAGACTCCTCTAACATACACTGTCAAAAACACAGGACAGAGTGCTTGGTAGTAAAGTTTATGTCTAGAGCTTTATAACTGCACAGAAATGGATTTATTGTAATCACTTACTTGCACATTCTATTCATGTTAACTATGACACTTTTAAATAGCAATGGCAATGTTCAAGACAAGTTCATTTTACCCTGATTACTAGCCATTTGAGCTATCAATTTAGCCCTGATTCACATGCATCCAAGACAGATCTTGTGTGTCTTAAATAGCAATAGAAATTAACATGTTCCAAAACTAAATCACAGGCACTATTCCTTTCAATCCATAATGACAGCATCATAAAAGTGGATTCTAAGAGGAGTATCATACAGCAAGTAGTGACAACAGAACTAATTATTTTCAGAGTTCTTACAAAGCAAACGTATATAAATGTGTATTCTACAAGACATTGTCTGCAAGATTCAAATGTATCAGTATTTTGATTCCTAGTATTGATTGTAGGTAGAAAGAAGAAATGATCCAATTATAAAAAAATTTCATTTCCCTAACAGATCCAGAGCTGTAGTCTATGTGGCAGAAAATACCATAAAGTTCTCCCGATCCAGCAATTTTTAAATGCTGCTTTGCTCAAACATAAGAGAGTAGGAATAAAGACCTGTGAAAGTACCTTATGTCATGACTTTCACTCTTCAAGATTACTTCTGTGAACTACCTGTAGTGTTCCTCTGGCTTAGAGTAACAGCTAAGGAGCTCAGCTCTCCCTCAGCAACCATCGCTGCTGAGCTACACAAGCAGAAATCGCCAAACCTAGCTGTTAGCTCTCAAGTCTGTGCAAAATAGAAAGACTGATCCACTATGTTTTCTAATTATATCTTTTGCAAGCCTCTCTTTTTAAAGACATACAGTGCTTAATAGTGAATATGAGGAAATGTAATATTACCACATGTATTTTCATAAAGGTTTGTAGGTCTGGGACTTAAATTGTTTTCTTCCCCTAGGGAAGGAGGTCTATGACATGAATTTTCACCTTATGATGTCCATTTCAGCACTATTCTACCTACAAGGACAGATCTGCTCATGAGCTCAATCTGGAGGACAAGCTATGCCCACTACCAGCTACTTGTTACACTACCTCTGCACTGCTCCCCCACCTGAAAAGAAACAGCAAACAAGTTATTTGTCAAGGAACTGGTATATAATGACACCAGATAAATTATGCTGGCATTTGAACAAAAGAGTCAAAGAGGAATGTCTGTTTTGAAATCTGAAATATATATGGGCCAGGAAAATAAACAAAGATCTGCTCTCCACACCCAAAAGAGAATAATGATGCTGACAAACAGCTGAACATTACATTACTTTTAAATAACATCATAAATTGCTATTAAAATACCATGCAGCTGCCATTAACAGAGCTTGCAAATTACTTAGAGCACAACACCAAGAAAACACATAAACATTTTTTTACATTTTCATATAAAAAAAAAACAATTCCAGATTCTTTATTTTCAGAAAAGTGTAACTAAAAAAATTTAGAATATGCATCACATCCTTTCTTACTGTTACCACATGCAGCATGTGCACATAAACAAAGACGTTGTCTACACATAAAACCTGTACAACTTTTAAAATTGAGTCAGAAAGCATAAAATAGTTTTATAACTATACTCTGAGAAACCAAAGTTGCCTTCTTTTAAATAGTCGTGGTATCACAGTGCCCATTATTCTATTTTAAATTTTTTCAATCTCAAACTTCTCTGTGATAGAAAGCTTCAAGTGATTAATACAAATTATTCATTATGGATAACACTGATTTTACATCTCCCAACTGTTCTAAAAAGTAAGCAAATAAGGATGAAAATTATTTTGGATGTTTTATTACTGTCAAATAGAACAACTGCCTTGTAGCGTGGCTTCTCACACTACAGGAAACTAAACAAATCATGCAGACTTCGACATGGGGTGACGGGGCCAAAGCAATATAAAGTATGGCAACTTTAATAATATATTACAATTGTGATAAACTCTACTCATGCAAGAAGATTGTGCTACTCTGAACAGCCCACTATAATAAACAGAATTGCTCCAGCAAGATGTGGTGACATGAGCCAAATTTTCTATGACAAAACCACCAGGCCTGAGAGTCATAGCAATGCTGAGATCATAGTGATCATGAGCTACAAATTACTCCAGCTTCAACAGAAAAAGAGATATGAACTGATCAATAACTGACACACAGTGACAACATGGTACGTTCTCGTAATTGAAAGAAGCTTAAGCAAAATCAGCTCCACTTTGGACTCAACCAAATTCTTGTATGGATGTTAGTCCATCAGATTGTTTCAGGCAAAGAGTATTTATTGCATAAACAGATACTTACTTCCCTTACTAAGCATCTGCTGCTTATTTTAAAATGTCACTGAACATTTTACCTTAACAAGTAGTTTCATTTTGTCCGTACACTCTATTCCAGTAATACTGCATGCTTAATCTGTGGCACACTTTCTTAATTATCAAACTTTCATACTCATTCTGCAAAGGTATGACAGTATTTTTATAGCAATCTTTGAGATAACAGATTAATACTGGCTTAAATACTAATTTTACTGAAAACAGAAAATTGTTTAGACTGATACAAACAGATACAAATACACTCTTCCTAAAGTCCTGTACCTACCTGTTGTGGCTATGAAAAAAATTAAACCATTAAACCATTAGACATGGTTTCTCTTTGTTCATTGCACATGAGAAAGCATTTTGTACAGGGTTCACATACACACTTGTCGAAAAATCACACAGCCCCACACAGTTTAAAATAACACAATAAAAATCAGACTGCAACTCAAAAGAGATAGAAAAGAGAATTTCTCACCCCTCAAAACAAAACTGGAACTTTGGTTTACAGGAACGGCTATGCCCATATACCCTCCTCATCATCCTGCATGCCAGACATTAGCAGACGCACAGAGGAGATGTTAGCATTGGAATGAAAGAAGAAAAGGTTAGTTACTTTTGTGCATATAGAATACAATTTTCCTAGTTTTTTGTCGGTTTGTTGTTTTTTTTTTTTAAAGCAAGACAGTGAAAACAACTGAACAAGTTTGTGTTTCATATACAAAAATGTTCATCTATAGCAACCAAAAAAAAATTAAAAATCAAGAACAGCAACGTAAACATTTTTCCTACATAATTAAAACAGTGTGTAGGAAGTAGATTATAAGATTAAATATTAAAATATTACCTATTTTTTCATTGCACACAATTCAAACCATCATTGAAGCAGAAATAGCTCAAACCTTTTAAGTAATCAAAGTAATTACTGTAATCAAATTGTCTCACATTCTGTTGGGTTAAAAGATACAAAACTGCTGCAGAAATGAAAATTCTATCATTAGTGAAGTACACTTCTCTAACATGCTATTAATTACATCTGTCTGTCTTTTAAGCAATCCTGAAACACTGCACATTGTTGACTACTGTTAGACAATTGCTCTCCTTTTTTCCATTTTTGAACCATTAGGATTTTCAGTTAAAGTTTGAATGATAGATAACATTACTGGCAAATAGAAAAAAAATCATAAATGCATCCATGAATTTATATTTAAGAGAGATTATTTCACATTAAAAATGTTGAAAGCAGAAAGTCTTTCTTTACATTTATTATAAACTTGGAGTTAAAAAGAGTAAAATAAAACCCATGATCTAAATCAGGAGAGTGAAAAGTTTTTCTGTGGATACACTTAGTGAAGATGACATTTTTTTATAATGATACTTTATCTATGCACTCACAGATGTGTATGTGCATATCTATATCTAGTTCTATTATGCCAAATTCTGATGCGATGTGATAGCTTCTAGAACAGAGGAGTCCTCAACACAATGTTTTTCATTTAACTCAGCATTTCAAAATCAATTAAAATTTTATGATTTTAGAACTCCTTAAAATTCACCCGTTTATATTTTAGAAACATAAAATATTACACACTATAGTTTCAAAATTTTGAAAGTTAGCTCATATAACATATTGCTGGCACTTAATTAAATCTAAAAACTAAATAAAATGAATGGCAATTAATTATGATTGAAATGGACAGGAATTTCAGCCTGAAAATATACACTGCCAGTATCACTACTGTTCCTAGTCCATTCTTGGAATAAAAAAGAGCTCCCAGATGTCAACTGTTATTAAAAACCAGATGTTAAGATAGATGTCTTGCATGTTGCTGAATTAAGTAAAGAAATCTGACAGTCCACTATAAACTTAGCTATCATTTAACACAGAAGAAATGCGGGTAAATTTTTTACAGTTAACTTGGAACACCACAAAGCAAAGACACAGTAAAGCCTGAATATTCTTATTTATTTTTGAAACAAAGAGACAAATCCTGTAAAACTTCCAATGGCTGAATTTGCCCACTGAAAACAAGAGTCCTTTCCCCTGAATTCTACAGGAGCTACTTTTATTCAGGGCAACTAATGCTAATTGAACTGACTTTGAAGTTGACAAGAGTTTTTCCAGAGAAAAGATTCAAGAAAGACCAAGGATTTCTATTCCACTGAGCAGTTTGATCCTATTTCACTAACAGAATGCATTAGCTTAATCTTTGGTGATATCTCTAAAAACAGCAAAAAACAACAAAATGGGCAACTCGGTACATTTCCAAGTGACTCCTAACTCCATGCAGCTGTTTTGCTGGTTAGTGCATGGTAATTCTTCTAACAGGCAGACGTTCATTTTCACTTCAATTATTTGTGTGATCTCTTTTTGGCAGAATTCTAGAAGAGTTGAAAAAATCAACTATTGTCAAATATTTTTAAAGAGAATTATAAGAAATTACAGACTATAGAGTTTGACACTGATCTGATATACAATAAGCAATAAATTAAAAGCTGGAGCTCAGTTAATGTCAATCAACGTTGCCTTGTTGAGTACTGGTCCTGTCAAAATAGCTTTCTTTTTCAATTACATAGAGACTCTTTTTGATAAGGTAAATGCTTTGAAATAATATGCTGAGATTTCTGTAAGGCTGATTATGTGCCACAAGACAGTGTCAGCAAAATTAGCTCTATATGGATTGAATATTGCTGGAGAAGGAAAGGGACCTGCAGATATCTTTTCTCATCCAAACTGGTTCTGTATTCCCCTGATCTGAAAGAAAAGTCTAGCAAAAACTGAACATGTTTGGGATTGACTGAATAAATATTAACAGCTGCATAGAGGTATGACTGAAATCATGTATACAGGCATCATTTGAAAACACGCAGGGCAAACTTAGAAGGCAGGGGACTGTCTCTGAAATCGCTGGTGTCAGAACAGGCTTTACAGATCACGGGGGATGCAAACGTGATACAATGCTGAATTTCCAATAACAAATAGTGGCAGAATAGTAAAAAATCAAGCTTATACAGAAAAGGAGACGGCTCTTTTCTCTAGCAGAAAAAAGTTAGACAGAGATTTATAGGAAGTAATTAGATGGCAAAT
The DNA here is from genome assembly GCA_020800305.1 of Porphyrio hochstetteri. Taxonomy (NCBI): domain Eukaryota; kingdom Metazoa; phylum Chordata; class Aves; order Gruiformes; family Rallidae; genus Porphyrio; species Porphyrio hochstetteri. Next base: position 7,218,129 of record CM036916.1, on the reverse strand, counting down.
ATAGTACATGTTTTTAAAAGCACATCAATTCTGGATAATCTGACAATTTTCTGTCAAGACTTAGACACTTTCTAAAAGACGTGGCTAACTATTCAAAATATTTCAAAAAAACACAAACAAGCAACAGATTTAATGAAGAAATTATTGAGTGGTCCACAGGATTATGATCAGGGTCCACTTCACCCTCAATATTGACAATTGATAAAACCATTTTCTGTCTTTTTTTCTTCACATTTATTACAGGGAAAACATCTGCACCATGATCTTACTCTGTGCACAGAGTTTATTACATGCTTTATATTTTACCAATTAACAAGTTCATAAAAAATTAAGCAGTTATCTGTTTTGACAGACAACTGAATAGAAAAAACCCTCACTGATTTTCAATTTTCTCATAACCAGTCTCAACATACTGTCTTGTTTTAAAAGCCTGCATCCATATACTATTTTAACTTGATTTATATCTATCCCAGAAAATCTATGCATATCTCATTTTGAATTCTACACACTAATTATTCATAGAAGATAAAGTGTAGTGTAAAGCTGGACCCATTTAGCAACCCTAACAAAAAAGCCCAACATTTCATAATTATGTGCTTTATTACCTAATATGTTATTGTTTAGTTAATCATGTCATGTATTGAAGCTCGGTAATGTACTGACCTAAAAATATTTGATGCTTGGTGATAGTTGAGGAAAAAGGAACATTCCTATTGATATCACAAAATGTCAACCCACCTTTCTCATTTAAAAAAAAAAAAAAAAGAAAAGATTATAACAAAGAACCATGTTTTCATTATATGTGCTGCCACTTTTTAATTTAACAGAAGCCAGAATATACAGATGCAAGATCATAAAGCAATATTAAAAGAACTCATTGATCATTTACTATTCCCAAAATGTGGACAGGTGTTTTTTTAAGCCTGCCCTACCTCCTTCCATTGGCTCAAAGTTCTAAGACTCAAGTATCCTTGCATTCTACTGCCTGTTATGTTTTGAACAGTGGATATTTACTTGTGTAATTTAGTGTTATAGGCTTTACAGATTTTTCTGTACAGCCAGGAACAACTACCCAAAACCACTAAGAATCAGGATTGTGGCTCTCACTGGCTTATGAAGAAACTAAGGTTTTGCACCGCAATGCAAACAGATAATGTAAGAGAATACAGAATTCTTCAGTGATATTCTGACACAAATTAAGTTCATTAGCTATTTTTCCATTCTTGACATACTGTGAAGCAAAATAAAAGCTACAGTTATGCTTTATCATTTATTAATATTGGATTAGAGTCTCCCAGAAAATGCTTAGTCTTTCATATCTGTGTGTATCCTACAGAACCATTAATCTATAGCTCTTTCAAACAATAAACTGTAATCAAGCAATTTTTGATTAATGTTTGTGTACATTAACCGCTTTTTAAACTTGGATCTTTCATTGGTTTATAGGGTCAAGAATAGCAGTTCAGTGACAAAAACTGCAAAGCAAAATCTCAATTACAGACAAATAAAAAGGAAAAAAACCCCACAAAAGTCAAGAAACACCTTTTGATTATACCAAATTAGTGTACATGCTTAATTATTATAAAATTGTTATAAATTAAAAATATTTAAGATTGAATGCCTCCTATTTTGGGGACTGACATACAAGTCTCTAATTTGGACACAGAATTAATACAGTAGTATAAACTCATGTATCATTAAGGCCTCTGTACATGGGCTATTTATAGCTTATTAATTCAGTGATTTTATCTCATTCTTTTGCAAGTCCTTCCTTTTTTTCTATGGTGCTACTAATCATATTTGCTTAACATCTCAAAAAGAAATGCCTGGTGTAAATAAATATGATTTACTGTTCTGATCCAACTGCCACAAAACCTAACATCAAAACCTCAAAACTGGCTTCAAAGTAACAAGATGAGGAAACCAAGAATAACGCTTGGAAAACAATACACACAGATGCAAAAAACTTGTATAAGTAGTTTATCTCAATACACCTTTTGCAGGCACGTTTCTCAGCCATCAATTCTTTAAGATTCATCAGTTTCAGTAGTAACAGCAGCCTTCAGAAAGAAAGGCTACATCACACAGCAGGTTAGAAACAAAGGATAACTTTAAGCATGGTCTCCATGATTAAGTATATCTGAAAAGAAATTAATAATCAAATGCCAGAAATTATAAGCCTACTTGTAATCATTCTGCATATAGCATACTCTTGAACATAGTTTCAAGAGATTATATTTGGCAGTGTGGTGCAACAGCAACAGACCTATAGCCAACAACTGGTACTGAGTATTGGCATTTGTACATCACACCTATCTTGGGTGGTGGTGGGGTATTCTGGATTGACTTTGCTCTGTCTTCAAGACTGAATTCCCTTTTAGCAATTGCACTGTGTTGGGGGACCTTCTGGAATGGATCTTTCAGTTAAATTTAATCAAAAAGGAATTCAGTATGCCTACTACAACAGTACTTACAGATATGAACAGCAGCGCAGAAAGTGGGAATGATAAGATTTGATTTGAATCTTCACTCTTGATCAGAACTAAAACCCTAATGTAGATGCAATCAGACTGCAAAATTCTTCATTAGTACGAAGCCTGCTAGTGTATAAAATTTGGTTACCTCAAGTGAAGAATGTAGTAAATCTGGTTCAAAAAATAGACAGCAAATACTTCAACGAGCTGAAGTACTGCATATCTATCCCCTCAATTTTACGGCATGCAAATATCATTGTAGACTCCTATCTTTAAATTAAAAAAAAAAACCAACCAAAAAATAAACAAATAACTCATCTCCCTTTAGACAAAAGCTTTCGAAACACAGGCAACATTAAAACCTTGATGCATTAAGCCTTTCTGGCTCTCTTCCCACAACAGAAGACCCCTCCTGACAAGGCTCATCACATTTCCTTTCAAGTGCTGGCATGCTAAGAATTAATGTCTTAACTTGGGTTAAATAAATCTAGTGATAACCTGCTCATCTCTTAAACTAACTTTCCAATGACTGATTTACACTACTCTCCTTATTATCTGTGGCTACTAATGGGTCATTAAACATGTAACTACTGGCTCTGTACTGTGAGTCTGTCCTACTTACAGCAAACAATTACATTTACAAATACTAATTTCTCCTTGTGACACGGAAACCTACCTGATAAGTAATGACGTTTCTTTCAAACAAAAAAAAACTTAGCTTAAAATCAGTCTTTCAGACCTTAGAGATTCTTTTATCTGCTACTCAATTTCTAGGAGCAAACAGCTGAGAACTAATTTCAAGAACTCTCCATACACAGAATAACCGACTACAGAAGAGTTCCATCTATGAATGATTCAAAGAACTGAGCCTGCAACTGGAAAGGGGAAAGAGTGATTTCATTTAAGGCTTGGGTGTCTAGAGTTTAGAAGGTCTTTATTTTATGTTTCATTTGTATACTCAAAAATTGAATAAATTTTTAAAATTGCTTCTAATAATACGGATTTATGTCACAGCCTATATTCAAACCTATCCATAACAGAAGGGGTCACAAGTAACTATGCATCATCCAGTTATGAAAATGGCCATAAAATTCATCTCTCCATTTGTTCTATTTGTATATAGTTTGGTTAAAATCAAACATAAACACTGGTGATTGGGGTAAGCGAAAGGTTGTTTCTGACTACTTACTTTACAACACCCAGACTAGCATTAACATGAATAAGATGTTTCACCAGATACTCGTGCATTCTAAAGCTTTATCACTAGATGAAGCGGAAACCCAATGCTTCTTACAAGAAGTGGTCCGTGAAATCAGATTTGCAATGCAAAAATTTATGGTCCCCTTTGTAGTGAAAGCCTGTGACATGTTATCTCACTTAAGTAACCAGTGCCAGATATGCAACTTTTGTTATCAAGTTACTGTCTCCCTGAAATGCATTTTTGGCTCTTTCAGCTGGTCTTAAGACCTATTTTAGACCATGATGGTGGCAGCTAATTTTTCTAGTAAGAAATAGAAGATAAATGTAAACCTCTATATAAGTGTTGTATATTCTAACACACACATTCAGGGGAAGTGAGGGGGAGAGGTTTCTATAGCTAAACATGATCTCAAAAAATTCTTCCATATGTGGAAGAGACTGCAAAGCTAACATATAAATATAGATATATATAAATATACACACTGAGCAGTATGTATACATTATATCACATTCATTAAACCTCAAAACATAAAATAAATTCATTTCTGTAAGCAAAGGAGAGGTATAACTTTTCAATATACAAAATCCATCTCCTGGAGCTATCATAGACAGCAAAACCTATTTTCTACCTCTAGCTTTTAATACAGCTCCAGTTTAGCTAGTCTCTTACTCAAATTACAAATTCAATGTAACTAAAAAGTATATGAAAAAAATCCTCTGGCTACAATGTAATTACAATTAGGAAGGAAAAATAACAGAAACAGTAACAAGTATTAAAAACTTCTATTGGGTCTGCATCACTACTGATCTCTACTGAAATGAGAAACCGTGAGTAGAGCACAATGATTACAACTCTAAAACAGCAGTATACCAAAACCAAGAACTACAGTATTTCTTAAAGGTAATTTCAAAGTCAGAGCAGGCCCTTCCAAATTTCAAGACTCTTTTCTTTTGCTCCATCACAGGTATAACGTAATCTACAATGAAATTTAAGTTTGAAATCATATTATCCTATAAATGAGAGCAAGCCTCTATGGAAGAGTATTTCAGTTTTACGGTAAAACAAATAGAAGTACCTAGACAGACAAAGGCAGGAAAAAGTCTCTGTATCTATTGAAAAAAGCATATGATAACACCTACTGACTATTTTTAAGACAAATTACACACTCATTAGAAGAGATGTATCTGTCATTCAGTAGTGTGTTTACAGTAAACAATATAGCCATGATAACTGCATAAAATTTAATTGAAAATTTGACTTTTTACTTGTGACCATGATACAAATAGGATCTTATTGCATACAGTTCAACAAGTCTGAACAAAGTCTGATCTGAATCACAAGTTCTTTGTTCTAGAGGGAGAATATGTGTAGCAAAGATGAAAAAAAAAAAGGGGAAATACTTAAAAATATGAAAACCTTTATGTGACTAATCTGCACTGCACTTCTGAGATCTCAAAACTCTAATTCAGCACAATACTAGTTATTTACAGTGAATATGCCTGGGATTGTTTATACTGAACGTACCAACAAGCAAACCTTGCCCTGCCCAAATTCCTAAATTAAATAAATCCATGTGACTCCAATGAGCTTAGTGCAGGCTCAGCGCTCTGCTAATGCAGTTGTGTGCTGCCTTGCAGCTTGAAGCACCAGCAGAACAAGTTCACATACATTCAGTGAACAGACAAGAGCAAGCTCACACCTGCCCAAATACAAGGTGTAAACATACAGGATAAAGAAACACACCAAAATCTGCATCAGGGAGGGAGCCAGTAACTCCAATGTATATTAAAATGTCAACGGTGCTTTGGGTTTTCCCTTTATTTTGGTTTCTTCTTCCCTGAACAACTAAAAGATAAAGTTTTCATTTTGCAAAAAACTCCCAAACATGGTATTTCAGTTTTCCATATGCTAAATGTCTGCTCAGATTGAACTTCCTACTCACAGTCCAAAGATATTTGGAGAATTTTTATGCTTTTCAAATAGCCACGGTTATTTGAATAAGCTGAAATAATCTGTTTTGGTTTATGTTTGTCCACCTTCTAAGTTGTGTTGTTTGGTTTTGTGGGTTATTTTTAAAAAGACGAAGCCGAATTTCAATATTCTTGAGGCCTAATCAGAATTTGAGGTTGGCAATTTTCCAGTATGGTCACAGAGTATAAAGCATTGTGCTAACAGCCAGGGCTGCCAAAATACACAAAGCAGCATGCACTCCTTTTACCTAAAATTATATATGGATCAATACAGTGATTTGCAGATCAGAAACCTAACACTGAAACAAAAATCACTGTTTGACTGTCTGTGGCTCTGACTTCAAAGTCATCTATCTCAAACAAAATCTCATCTAACGTATTCAGAGTTTTTCACATATCGTCTTTCAGCAACTCCAAGGATATTTTGCAGTTCCAGCTGATGAACAAAGACCTGTTGCCAAGACCGTTCACCACTTTACAAAACAATAAATATATTTGAGAGTAGAGATGCTTCTTCTAAAAGTTAATTTTTAGTGGCATAGTCCTACTCTGCAACAGTCAGATTGTTGTTGAGTTTCATGCATCATTGTATGTGATTTCTTTTGTGAAATAAATGAGTTTACCAGCACACTTTAAAAAATATTTTTTAAATGATACTTATTTCATACTAAGGCAGCTATCAGTTCTTTACAAGTTGGCTTTCTGACTGGAGAGTGGTCATAAGGGGAAGTGTCCCAGATACACACTGCCACATCACTGTCCTAATAAGGAGGACTTTTCCTGTAGATAATAGGATAGTTCAGAAACCCTGAACTACCTTTTAGGCCTCTTTGCTGAGATTTGAGAGTAATAGAAAACTTGATGGTGAGTTTATGAAAAATTACTACTAAACACCATCACCTTGTTGAAGGGCCATCAAAAACGTTTTAAATAGGAACAAAATCTCTACATAGCCAGACTGCATTAAAAGACGTAAAAGGACATGCTACATGCTTATAACACCACGTGACATTCCATCCTCAATTACAGCTTCTAAGAATAGGGACAACACTTTGGAAAGCAGCCGCCACCCACAGCCTCATGAGACACCCTATGATATTTGTATTTTTTCTAAAAAGCAGATTCTGTTTTATAAGAATATAATCTCTCATCATAAAACAAAACTGAAATATATTTGTAGCCATGTTGACAACTGCGTAAAGCATTCAACTTTTAGTCAACTACATCTTGGGAATTCAAGAAACTTTTATAAGTTGAGAAACACCTTATATTTTATGTCTTTAAAAATCTTCAGTACTATGGGAAATAAGATGATTTGACAACCCTAAAGTATGAAAACTCTTTGGATCTTATATCTTCAATCTTCCACTCTGTAGACGCAGAATCAAATTCTTCCATATGCCCTCTCAAATAGTATAATTTCCTCTTAAGAATGCCATCAAATTAACTTAAGTGCATTCTAGACACATACATGTGATAGATAACCTACAGTTCTTTTAAGTCCCTTATTTATGGAGAGATTCTGCTTTTAAATTAAATAAATTATTACAATTTTTCACTATGTAGTCCAGAAACAGCAGCTTGAAATTAGGCCCTTTCAACCACATAGCAAAGATCTCAAACTTCAAGAAAGTCCTAGGTGATGGCAAAAACATGCTATTTGTTATGTGGAGAGCATCTTAGATTATAGAGGTCTGTCACATGTGTCAATAAGTTAAGGATTGTTTCAGAGATAGCAAGGAATGTGAAATACCCACAGAAATTAATAGTAAACGAATACAGGTGACTACAGCCTGAAGCTCAGAACAGGGTGGAGGGGCAAGAAAGGCTCATGAGATCAGAAAACAAAAAGGAATGAGATTTCTCAATTTGACGAGACTTGCATTAGCAAGATAGAATTCCCTGTCAGTTAGTAACTCACAGGCCTGTTACGATACTAAGAGTGCAAGAAAAGAGTACAGCAAGGGGTCTGCAGCAGGGAATACAAATGTGCTGACACCTATCACTTTCAACAGCAATAGCAATTTGCTTCAAGAGCACACATTCACTTGTGTGACACAAGCAGCCACTGCCTTCAGAACATTTTCAATACAAGAAAGAAAACAATGGGCAGCTGAGGGCCTAAAGAAAAAGTTTTTAAGGAAAACCAAGAAGTATGTAGAGGTGGAAAAAAAAAAAAAAAGAGGCAGGGAGTTCTACAGTAGGTTTTGTGTTTAAGTCTATACTATGGGGCAGGACAGCCTCTAAATCTGGAAGTTACAATTTATCTAGCCACATTTGGGGTTTTTTGTGTGTGTGTGTGTGTGTTTTGTTTTTTGTTTTCTCCAGATAGATCTTGGTTGTAATGATCCAGATTAGATTACTGTAATGCACTCTACAAGAGCTACATATTACAACTCCGTGGAAACTGAACCTAGTACAGAATGCTTATTAAGCTCATTTTCATGCTAGGAGCATTACAACCACACTCCAGGATACACATTGACTGCCAAAATGTTTCCAGGTGGAATTTAAGAAAAATTGCCAACTCTCAAGCCAAAATTGAAGAGAATAAACTTAGGTTTTTAGTGTAAAGATGCAAAATTAACTTTTTCCCCTCAAGTTTTTAAAAGACTAGTAAAAATGGTTAATATTGCAATGCTATTGATATGGCAGTACTCAATCCCCAGCAATTTATTTATATCAAATAAAATTCAGATGCACCAACATAATTTAGGGAACACTTCATGATTCTCTGTAACATGACCATGTATATGGGTGGAGAAGAGCTAGTCTTCCTACTGCTTATGAGGTTTAGATACATCCTTCCCAGTTCCAGACATACAAGGGCAAAAATGGTTGCCAACCTGTATCCCTCCCTAAACAGAAGAGCAAAAAAAGAGGGGATAAGGGCAAGAAGCAGCTTGAAACTTGGCTTTGCTCCCTAGCACCAGCCAGAAGACCTAAATATATCTCTTACACCTGAAAAAGAGGTGCTCAACTACTTCTTTCAAGAGAAGTCAGAGATCCTGTCCTTTACTACACCTAGAACCATGCTGCCACATGCTGCCCACAGCAGGATATGATATTAAGTAAAACCACATCCATTAAAACAAAATGTCAATACCTGAACCAAACAGCACCATTCAAAAAGTAGGCATATTTCAAGCAAGATGTGTGTGCATTTTTCTACCAGGACACTGGTGGTACACCGTTCTCTTTAAAGGGGGTATAGTCTCACAGCAGCATATATACAGTGTTTCACATCAATCAGTACATGTGCAATGTCTTATTCTTCCTTACAAAGATGTAGATATGCACATGCCCATACTTTTTACAGTCATATAAAACATACATGTATTTATGTATATAAATCTAGCATATCAATTAGAAAATCCAGTATTGTCCATAAAAGTGAGAAATTTTTCAAGATTAACACTGTACATTCACTCCAGAATTTATGAGAAAACTTTCAAAAAACCTTCCCTAGCATTCACTAAATTAAATTGCATTTATGTTACAACATGCACCACTTATTGTCTCCTTAAAAATTAAAAATACAGTCTGATGATTTATAAATCTATTATTTTTTCCATTTATTCTGTGGTTTCAAACATGTCATCAAAACCCACTATCCAGAATTTCTGTATAATACACTAGTGAATGAGAAATGCAGGTTTGTATGGCAAATGGCATTCAAACTGCTGCACAAAAGAACGCTGTATGGAACGATAAATAACACAACACAGAAAATTTTAAAACCCCACATTACTGAAAAATGTAAGATAAAGCAATGATTAGAGTTCACTCAGTTATCACTGTTTTCAAAGATTCTTGCATCAAGGATCTTGCTAAGCTTGCTTTGTTCACAGAGTGTGGAAATTTAGAAGAGGCAATGCTTCAGGAGAACACCTACTCTAAGCCCAATGCACCAACATAAAATGAAATAAAGCTGTTATGATGTTCCACATATATTCATCTAACCTGTTCTTAAAAATCTCCAAGAAAGGAGCTTCTATTACATCCAAATGAATGTCCACATTTTCTTTCCACTCACATATTTGTTAGACTCAGAATGAAAAAGTTTCTTTTTCTTTTTTTTTTTTTCTTAATAACTCAGTTGTTCTTGGTATAAATTAAATCTACCACTCCTACTCTTTCCCCAGTGGGCACTGGAATACAATTGATCATCGTCTTCTTTACAACAACATTTTATGTATTAGAAGACTTATGTCTCCCCTTTAGTACTTTCTAGACTAAACAAATTCAGTTCTTTAAGCCTTCCTCATAGGTCATGTTCTCTAAAACTCCTATCATTCTTGTTGCTCTCCTTTTGTCCCTTTCTAATTTGTCTATCTTTCTTAAAGCATGGTGATCAAAACTGTATACAGGTTTTCAGAGGAGGTCTCACCAGTACTCTAAAGAACAGAATAATTGCTTCCTGCCTCTTTTCCAGCATTACATCCATCCCAGAATTAGATCCAACTTCATTGCAATGGTATTCCATTGTTGCCATATATTATGAGCAATCCAGATTCCTTTTTCCATCCTATTCCCTCATCAGTGCATGTGACTTCTCCCTTACAAACGGACTTGTCTTTACTGAATTTCAGATTACTAATTCTAGACTTTCTGTCCCTTTCATTGGGACTGATCAGTTTACTGAGCGATATAACTGCTTCTACTATGCCTGCAGCAGCTTCTTGCGGGTTGGTTCATTACCAACACCCTTCATGTGGTTTTGTTTCCATTTCATCACTGAAATAATTTCTAAAAACATGTTCCACAGTAGAGATAAGAGGACAGACCTCTGGAACCCTGTCCTGTCTGAAAATGAGCAACGGAAAATTTGTCTGTAGCATGTTATAGGTACCAGTTGCACACCCATCTCGAGGTGATTTCCTAGTTAGTTAAATTAAAATATTATTATTTATTGTTACAGCTTTTTTATTGCAATGCATTTTAATTATATGTTAATTATATTATTAGTTAATATATTTATTTGTATATTACAAATACGTGGTCAGTGTTTAGGGCCTCATGAATTCCAAGTGTGTCACAGCTACCACTTTTGCCTTTAGCCATTAAGCCAGTTACCCTTTTGAAGGAAATTAGATTTGCTTGACATAATTCACCCTTGACAAATAGAAGCAGACTAAATATAGGATGGGTATGCTATGTAACAGCCATCTAGACCTGCATTCTGTTTTAGAGAGTGGCCCAAAACTGTCACCTACAAAAGAGTGCAAGAATAAAGTGAACACATAGTGATAAATAATCTCCTGTTTTCAGGAATGTAATGTAAAAATAGTTTATATGGTCTAGGATAGGAACCACTGGTTTATGATTAGGGAAAGAGTGCTCTGATATACACTGAGTTGGGCAGACAGATACCCACATATGTACAGCTTGATACAGACATCAACCTACTGAAAATGAACAGTAGAGCTTTGTATTGTTTCACTGATTTAATTATTTATTCCATAAGTTTCCAGGGCCTAATATAACTGTATGCATGTACACACACACACACGCTACTTTTTACCACAACAATTTTTTAAGAATATCAGACCCAAAAACCTCAGAAAATAAATATGAAAACATGTTTGCTGGCAGAAGTGTACTTTAAGGATGAGATGAAGTTGTCACTAGAATTTGAAATAGTATTTTGGTGTGTATATCTACAAATATAATGTATATTTTCTATAATTGCATAGTGAGTTAAATACTTTATTAATTCTCAATAGTAGAGCATTCTAATGGTAACAATTCTAACAAATAATTGTAATTTGATTACTAATGACTATAGCACTACTACACCACTATTTTCATAAGCCATACATTTAAAGCAGATACTTTATTGGTGGATGAGGTCTTTAAGCTTTCCAGAAATAAAAGGCACAGCATTCCCTGTCTGGAAACATCAAAACAATAAACTTTTCAGTCAAGCTGTCTGTCTGCTTCACCCAATTGTCCATGAACCACAAGTACTCATACTGGACACTTAGCAAATTGCTGCCTATTGACAGCAACATTATCTGAGGAAGCACATTAAAGTATTCCAAACAACAAAGTGCTGGAACACTAATAAACCACAGAACATTACGACATCCTCATTCCAAACATATACAGTGTAAATACAATTTTAAAACCAAGTAACAATAAACCCGTTTTAATAATTTTGCATGTTAATTTTCACTTAATTTATATATTTTTTAAATCTTATCAATAAAAGCAAGTGAGTAACATATTTTAATTTTTTTTAATTGTATTTGTTTGTAAACAAATATTAAAATTTACAAAATCAAACCAGTGTTGGGCTTATGGATTTTTTTATCACCCTGGGTGGAGAAGAGGTTTAATGCTAGCATAGTCAATTACCATACCCTAGAAGACCATGTTATGAGGACAGTCATTTGCCCTTTCTGAAATACAGGTCTCTAAGAATAATATTCCAAGAAGAATAATAGTGAATTACTCAGCATTTTTAAACTAAAACATCTCTGGAATTTGGCTTATCTTGCTTAGGATCATTACTGATTTTAAGACACTTTCAAAACCAGTTTAGAACCACTGGTTTACAAGTTGCCAAAGGGATCAGCTGCACAAGTTTTTTGATACTAATGATTAATCCATTTACTTCAAATGAACAAAAAATTAATCCAAAAAGTTAATACTTCTGAAATCATTAGTAATCACTAACTAGGAGATTTTTCACCAATTTTCTACTGAAACAGTTGAATGATGAAATGCTGAAATTATCTGTAAAACTTCTAAAGAAAGATGGGGAAGAAAAATATAAGATAACAGACAAAAAGCCTTAATGTTTAAATTGCTTCAGGGATGGAAATAGATACCAGATCTACTAGTTTCAGTTCAAAGAACACATTACTTGTTTGCTTTTTTCTCCTAAATTTTATCTTGAAATATCAAAATAGTAAAAATGTAAAACTGAAGGTGAAAAAGAGGTGACTTACCTGATCTGGAGAGGGTCTGTGGTTGGAGTGTTGTGGTCTCCCAGGAGATCGATGATGATGGTGGTGGTGATGGTGGTGGTAGTGGTGATGGTCATCGTCATAGTTATCTGCCATGAGTTTCATTCTGTTTTGAGTCTGTTTAAGATGTAAATTGAGACAATTCCATTACATGCTGGAATACATTACTGCAACTATTTTAGGAAGATTTTAGCCTTTTCTTATCTCTCTTTTTTTTTTAATCTTTTTTTTTTTCCCCTCCTTTGTAGCTCTAAGGATCTAACGATAGCAGTCCGGACTGCTGGCTCATGAAGAAAAGGAAACAGGAATAGTAAAAGATAACGAAGTATGTGAACACATCTTCTGACTCAGTTTTCACATGAGTAGAATTGCACAAAGAAGTCAGAAAAAAGATATGATCAAGGATATCATGTTTGAAGCATGTCAAGAAAGAATCAGCTTTTCTGAATTTACTATTTTAGGAGTTTCCTATTTTTTCCAGGCTGTTATTAGGTCTTGCCCATTAACATGTAAAAGCTCATGGAAAGGAATATTAAGTGTACTTCAAATAAACTAGCTACTGAGGCATGTCCACAACAATCATGAATAGTTATGCTAGAAGCTCTATTTTGGCTTAAATATTTTAATTGTACACCAGGATCACCCTACTAAACAGTAAATTGAAAAAGCCTGAAAACTGACAGATACAGGCACTTACAGAAAAATATGTGATTACAGAACTTGACATGTATTACTAAATGAGTCAGTCTTAGATACAGATCTTGAAAAAAAGATCAACGCTTCAGTTACTGCTGTGTATGGATAATAACAAGATACATTGCTACTCCTTATCACTATTACAATTATTCTCCACCATGAAATTCATTGACTGAAATGATTTAAACCTTGCTTATAATACAAAAAAAGACTTACTACAAATTATCCAATACCAGTGGATACAATACTTATTTTTCCTGTTACTGGGCCAATAGGCGCTCTCAGGAAAACCTGTTAACCTGTAATTTTGCACTAAAAAGCCACAGAAGAAAATGCTGTCAACTCTCAAAGACCTCTTCCAAAAGAGGAACCAACTAGAGACATATACAATTAATAGCATGCTGATGACTGAAGGAAAGATAGCCTAACCTTATGGGAGAAAGGCTGTTCCTGAAGGAGTATTAATGACTTTGAGCCAGTTCTCTAGGTGGACATAATTTGAGCTGGTCAAACACAAACAAGTCTACTTTGCTCATAGACACTTCTGGTGAACAATAAAAATAAAGAGACTACAATCAACTGTAAATAGACACAGTTTTTTTCTACCCGTGCTCCAAGGTAGCAGGATTCATGTTAACTCCAGTGAGGATGCCAGCTAAACACATTACCCATTACTTTTCCCAAAGTAATGAGTTCTAAAGGACCAACTTAAACAGACTAACTTGAACACAACTCATTTGTGCAGGTATGTTCCTGTATTAACAGTCTAACTGGGTTCCAATTAGAAATACCCATGAGACAGCTAGTATCCCACAGTTAGTATGTGGTAAATTTACTTCCAGGACTACTGTAAATTGATTTTCCTATCAGAACAATTATCTATCAAAATCTCCATTAGGAAATTTTCACTAGTATGTTTTAACAGAAAATGTAAGTACTCAGAGAGTGCTATTATATTTCCGCATTTTTTTTTTCCCCAAATAGAAAAGATATTTGGGAAAAAGACACATTAAATATTCATACTACACAACACCTGAAGTATAGCAAAATGTAATGTGAGAAAAACTGTGAACGACAGGGATCAAAAGAAATCCTGATGTGGCTTTACCAATTAAATTCGTTTTAAATGTCACAATGCTTCTCAAGCACTTCACAGGATGTCCATTAGACTGATCATAGAAAAATATTTTACATGTATTGGGCACTCAGTTCAGGTGAAAACAACGACCAAACATACCCTTAAGGCATCCACAATGACAAGATAGAGGAACAACCATAGATCAGATGTGCATACACTTTAGCCACTCTCAGACTCTGAGCATCTCTATAGCACTAAAAGAGCATATCACTGTGTTACAGAAAAAAAAATGTTCTCCACAGGTCAAGTGGTGAATTCCTTTGAACAGGGTTTGTACTGGAAATATACGATATCATTCTACATTTTTAAACACTGCACAGTTGGAACCATTTCATTTCCCCCTCCTGGATAAGAAGATGGGAGCATAAGGCTGTATGAATTTTAGCTACAAATTTCTACCAATTTTGCCAAAAGACCAACTCAATCAAAATCATCATAGCTGTTCAGTTTGTCTTTAGATTCAAAAAGGAAGGACTTTTGAACAAAAGAGTGGAAAAGATGGAGAATTAATAGACAAATAATAATCCACTTACTGTAAACACTGTAATATCCTGCCTCTTTAGGGAAGCTCCTAACATTTTATTAGTTTATTTTCTTATCAATGAACAGCCTTAAATTTCCTACCTTTCAACTGTATTCCATAAAAGAATGCAAAAGTTAAACAAGATGATATATGCAATCCTAAAAGTGTACCCTGTAATGAGGTGTTGGGGATTAGAAGTGTCAAGGGATAAGAACTGTAAATGAATGATGTCATCTTTCTAATTTGGTGCTGAAATATAAATAAACCACTTCTAATGTTTCTTCCTTTTGGATGCCAGATTGCAGTAAAATGTGCACAAAGAAACGTTAATGCTGTAGTAGGCTTCTTTTAGTGGGTCTGTTCTGGAAGCAAAATATATCAGAAATGTGAAATGAGAATTACTCTTCCACTGAAGTACTCATCAAACCATCCAAACTTTTACATTACTTGTGATTGTCATTAATTTCTTAATGTGACATTAAATATTTTGCAAAATATTATTTTTTAACACTTCTTAGTTTTATTTCTTAGCTCTTCACAATGGTAACTAATATGATTTTGAGTTTCTGTTTGTCTTTGCTTTAGCTAACATCAGAGAGCTATACTTCCACACAGAATGGTATTTTCTGGATATGCTTATCTTTGAATTAAGAGCTACAAAACGTGGTATGATACCAAACTTCTAAAAGCAAGACTTTTGAACAGGTGGATTTCTGGAGAAGGAACAAAAAGTAAAGCCATCCAGAGGAACAAAACAATTCTTTGCAGGTCCTTCTAAACACATTTCTGTAATATTACTTCTGTTTCCTTCCCTTGCTAATTCTTTTAATCTTTAGTAGGCTTTGAAATGCCAGGTATATTTTTAAATAAGGAAGAAATTAATTAATCACATTGGAATTTGTTCAGGACACCAGAGCCTCACATTCTTGCACTTACATACAAGCACATACACAAACACACACAAAGGCATGTAAATTTTAGGATACTGGTTTATCAGACAGACCATAAACCCTTACAGTCTGGGTCCCATGCCAACACATTAAGACACTGCTTCTGTACTTCCTGTGTAGGAAAAATACTTCCTACCAACTTGGCAATGCCATAATTTCTTGCATCTTCAGCATATGTAAAAGTTTACTATTCAAGAACATCCAAGAACTTTTCTTATATTATATTTGAAAGTACAACAGATTATTCAATATGTCTATTCTGGATGATAGGGAAACTCAGTCTTGGAATATACAATTAATGAAAATTAGAAATTGCTGTACATGCATTTAAACTGTGCTATATCCAACTTGGATCATATGTTACTCTGGATTAGTCACTCAGTATTTGAAATATCTGTATTATAAAATTCAAAATGTTATTCACACCTTTTCCTCTTATAAACACAACTCTGACAACAATTTATCATACCAGCAGTTCTTTTTGAAAATTCCCAGTGAACACCAGGCCCACACCAGAGAAGGAGCAGTTTTTAATTTGGATTTATACAAGGAAGAAAAAAGGTAACTTTTAAAATGCAAGAATTAATTAATGGCATCCCCTACAGACCATGTATAGCCTTATTATTTTTAATCTAAATGATTTCTTCAGATTTTTTCTTCTTTAAATTTGAGTAAACTCAATAAACTCCGCATCTATTTTGAAATAAAGGAATGATGGAGGAATTAAAAGCAGCTTAAATCTAGGTGTGCAGGTATATTAACCCTTAGGGCTTGAAACAGTTGTCTTTGATCATTCAATATCACTATTTGCTAAGCTGTCAAGGTCATGAATGGTATGTGTAACTGAATTTTTAACCCACTTACCAAAGAATTTATGATCTAGCATTGTAAGAAAACTGACAGCTATTTCTTGTCCTCCTAAAATTCTGTTGAGTTTAAGTAAGGATCTACTGAAGTGAAATGAAAGTCTTTGATTGACTGGTAACAGACTAAATAGCTTAACAGCAATCTGTAACTGTAAAACTATAATATTAAAACTGTCTTTTAAAAAATATTTTAGCAAGGTGGCAATAGGGAACTATGCTTTGATCTGTCATCTGGATCAAGTTAGCAACAAAACTCTCATGAATGAGGTTCAAATGAGGAAAAATACTAAGATTTGTTGCTCTGGGATATACTGTGTAATACCATTCAATAGCTATTACTTTACTTTGGATTTTCTTCTCAATCTCCCTTCACTAAATGGCATTTGAAGCATTTCTGGAATATTCACTTTCAAGAGGGTAGGATATTTCCCTATACAATATGGGAGGGAGGCAGATATAAGGCCTACAACCTATCCTGGAGATCTCCTGTGGTCTAATTATTAAAGCATGGAATTTAAAATCCAGAGACCCACATTTTAGCTTTCATTCTGCAACAGCCTCTCTTTGTAATGACAGAGAACATGGATTTCTTACAGTTTATTTGAAGAGCAGCATACTAATATTTCCACAAAGCATTTTGCGATCTTCACATGGCAGAAGTTTAGTTCTGTTTTTTCTGATTTTTACTTATAAATTATTTAATCTGAGCTTTTATTTTTCCTAAAACAATAATTTTAGAAAGTACAAGTAAAATCTTTTTTTTCCTGTAAATTTCAAAACCAAAAGGAAAAGATCTCAAAAATGCATGCTTAACACTAAATAGTTCACCAAGTTTATCCAGAAGTTGCATAAACTTAGTGGAATTACCCTGGATTTAATAAAAGCATGTGTAACTGCAATTGGTTTTCCAGTATGAATCTACTGCATCAGGCCTGAATTCCATTAGCTGAAGGTTAACAAGATGTTTGCTAGCTCTGTACTTACTCTCTCCAAATAAAATCAGTTTTCATGTCAGAACAATACTTCTACACATTCTTTGAAAACTGTTATGATCTGAAGACAAGTGAAGAATTTATCATTTCTACTGCGGCACAATACAGAAGTTGCTAACTGCCATAAAATACCATTTATACCTTTGTTACGTAGTAAGTTACAGTTAATTAAAAGTTGGACAACAGATGCTGTACTTGGCGCCAAACATCCCAAAATTTCACCAAATTACCTTCGTTGCTCATCTGTTAAAGGACTATAACATTTTGCACAAAATGAAGACTTTACAAAAACAGCATATAATTGTTCATTAGAAAATACAAAATATTCCACAGCATAGACTGCTTTTTTAACAGAGGAAGACAGTCTAAAGTGACTATAAAAGCCATTTCAGAAGGCAGCACAGAATGCTGTGTTCTAAATAACCCTTATGGTGACTTCTAAAGCCAAAGCAGCCATCGCAGGCTACACTGAAAAGCAAAAATGAATGTTATGTAAAGCCCATATTTCTAGAACTTGTTCAAGTTCAAATTCAGCAAGTTTCCATTTAATTCACTTCTGTTGTCTGATCATCGATATATCTCTTTCTGAGATCAAAACAAGTTGAAGTTCCAAATTTGAAGCCTCTAAAACCATGTTCAACATCACTATCATTTATGTCCACCTTCTTGTGAAACCTCGAAAAGGTACCTAAAGCTTACTAGAGATACATCCCTCCTGCATATGTGATTTGATAAGCCAAATAGTGAGCTTAATTTCCCATCTACAGATGAAAGAAAGATTTCAAGTTTCAGATTAAGTTTCTCTTTCTTAAACTTCTTGATATACTCAGAGATTTCTGAGCATTGGTTCAGTAATTATCTGGCAGAAAAACAAAGATCATTTCAAGGCTACTAGTGTTTAAAGGCCAAACTTTGAGACTGCTCCCAATTCCTTTTAATGGTAGCACACTTCTTGAATTAACACAATTAAATTAGACAAATTGTTAAAATATATCCTCTAAGTATGGTTTTAACACAAGAACTTGTGTTGTTTTTTCCACAAGCCGAAGGATCTGTTAATTGCTTTGAAGGAACTTTTGCCAATACTAGACCTGCATGGAATAAGTAGACTTAAATATACTTCAATACACTTCAAATTATTGCAGAGCTTGTATGAGTTTATGCTAATTATTCAGGCCAATTCTTACAGCATACTACTATCAACATAATGCTAATTATTTCCAAAATAAATTATACTCTTGCCTTTAAACATTAGAAATATATGACAATATTCAATTCAGGCTCTTTGGGGCTTATGTAGTGAGTTTTTAGACACCAAGAAAATTCCAAAAGGGGGGAAAAAAAAAGAATCACAACTTAAGTTATGAAGACTACAAGTTAGCGAGCACTCATCAGTAATCAAAAGATAACAAAAACATTGCAGTATGGTAACTAAGTCGGAACTCCAGATGCTAAATAACGATCATAATCATAACCTTATGGGTGTTGGAATGCATCACTATGGGGTAGCCTTATGTTTTACTGAGTGCTTTAATTATGCATTTTCTTTTTATAACATCCCTGTAATGTATACTATATTTATATTCTTACTCTTAACTGTATTTTAACATAGGTTTTGCTGCTTTGTTTCCTGCCCCCATTGAAGAACACAATTTTTTCCCTGTTAAAATTCCAAATGGGCTAATAAGCATGTTTTTCTTTTCCTGTAATAGTGCATGACTTGTCTTGGAAAGTGTGAGAGACAGGATGCATGCAGGCTAAAAGTGTGTGTGATAGCTTATTGGAGAAAGCTTTGCCTACTCCTCATTTAGCTCTTTTTATTTTTTACCTCATTAACAATATGACGGTTGCATATGAAGTAAAGAGCACAGTAAAGTTTTTATGCTAAGAAAGCATATTTTTTCCTCCCCATATCTAGTTATATATTAAACTTAATTATGTTTTACATTAAATTCTTAAAATTTTTATAATTTTTACCCAAAACACTTGTTCTTCAGGCCCTGTCTGCCCTCCCCAGTTTCACAGGACTAAGAAACAGTGCTATTTTCCATGTTTTCAAGAAATCCAATCTTCGTCCCAGGTGAAATACAAAGGCAATTACAGACCAAATTAAATACTCTGACTGCTGTGCAGCAATGGAAAGCAGCTTCTAGAACTGATCTTTTCAAAGACTTGGATCTGATCATTTAGTGTTGAACATGAGTATAAAAGTTTTCCACGTATTTCAGTTCTTTTTTAATTAGTGTGCTGTTTCACTGACATTAACAAGCATTACACCTGCCGCTTTGCAGGATTACAAAATGTGACTGATTTACCCTGAAAGAAGTTAGAGTAAGTCATAGTAAAGTACCCTTTTCATGAGCTGAAGGATAATAGTCTCACAAACACCAGCTGGGATATTAGACACTTGGCAGAATGAGAAAGGCAGCAGGTCCAAGTGCCAAGCAGACACTTATCTAAAGTACTATGGCCAAATTTCAGCTTTCCTGACACTTGTGACTGAGCAAAGTTATTTTGATTAGAACATGGTCCATCTGACTCTTTAGTTGTAGTCTCTGCATTTAGAGTTTGTGTTTTTGAAGTCTTTTTAAGTTCTGTGAATTAAAAGTATGGCTTGAAGCACAGGAAATATCTTGTAATAATACAGCATACTCGGTAATGTATAGGCTAAAGTCATGCTAAAAGTATTTGTCTGAGTCCTACTACTAAACTTGGTAATTACACAGAAGTATGTAAGAACACAGACACAAAGAAGTGGGTTAAAAGCATAATTAAAGCTCTGAAACAGTAGCTGCCTGAGGACATCTCGAGCCAGGTCTACTAAATGCAGACAAGCAACGTAAGATGGTAAGGTTCTTTGGGTTTTTCCTTTTTTTTTTTTACAACAGGAAATAACTCATTAAAAAGATACTTCCCCATAATCATTATTTAAACCCAGACATGAATCAAACTTCAGTAGCTAAACAAGATCTTTGAAAGTGCAAACCTCAGTTTAGGAGCACTGATTGTCTTTCAGCATTTTTAATGTCTGAATAGTTTGTCTCAGCTGTAGTTTCTGCAATTTCATAACCAAGTCCACCTCTCTCATTTGTACTATATATAAAATATAGCCTAAATTACAACATTTCTTCCATTGTATGTCATAAAAATCAATAAATAAAACAAATGTCAGCATATGGATGGCATATTGGAATATGGACTGAAACAGAGAAAACGTCACAACACTGTTTTGATATGTTTTATAAAGATACCTTATCTATTACTACTTTTCATTTGATTCTAAACAGTAGAAATTGTTTTATCCACCATCACATGAACAGAAAAATTTGACACCAATTTAAAAAATTTTTTTTTTTAATAAATGGCTACTTAGTACTGTACTTCAGATCAAGTGCTAAACTGTATTTAGCTTTATTATCATGGGGTACTTTGTAGTAGAACTTAAGCATTTGATTCAAAAATGTCACATGGAGAGTAAAACACCAAACTTTTTCGCTGGGTAGTTCAGTCATTTATATAAGAGAGATATTCACTGTTCTTATCTGAGATATTTAATACTAATTTTCACCCATCAATCTAGCCAGATCAAAGATCACAAAAGTTCTAGTGTCAATATATACATTATTTTATTACCAGCTTTTTCCATTTAAGTTGTTCGCTATGAGTGCAGTTAGATCATTTATCTGAGTAAATTGCATTATGACAGCTATAGCTATCAAGAGGTTCTAGAATAAGTTTACAATGAGATTATCACCAGTGAAAAAGGGTGCCATTAGCCATGGCCATGCTTAAGATATGATATAAATTCTTCAAGAATAAAAAAACCTCTGAACAGAGAACAAACACAAACAGATTTTAAAGCGGATCACCAACTAGACAGCAGGAAAGAACATAAGAACCAGGCCTGTGACGCCCTCAGGGTCTGACTGCTATTGGCTACAAGGCTAACCTCTCATTGGAAAACATTATTTAAAAATACTGTCCAAAAGAATTTGTATTCCTGAGAGCATAAGGAGGAAAAAGTGATGCCATATCCAGCTATGACTTGAATCCTTCAACTATTATAATAAAAATTGTCAAGTCTTCCCACAAACATGTGCAAAGTCTTGTATGTGCACTGCCAATACTGTAAGTATTTCTGCAACACAAGCCTTTCTTCTGAATTAACTAATCTGTCCAGGGCAGGGGCTATTAGTTACACACACACAATCTCTTTCTTGCCTTGTGCCATATATAGCCTGCTTCATTAAGCTATAGGGAGAAGTCGGACTCCACTGTTTCACCCCTACACTAATCTGCCCACACTGGGTTTAGATATAAGATTCGTGTACTTGGCAATATTGAGAATTAAAGATCCAAATTCAAAAATACCAATTCATAATTCAGATTACAAATGAAGAATATAAAAACAAATGTTAAGATGTACAGACATAGTGCCTTAGGATATTTCCCATTAATAGAACTACAAGCATTTTTAAGAGAACAAATAAATTCAAGGCTACTGATTGCATGGGCTGCTTCTGTTGACATAAAAAGTATCTGAACACATTTAAAAAATCAGAGATTAAAGCCCGTTCTGCTATACTGTCTGATAATTTTTAAGGGAAAATGACTGGTTTTCCTCATATGAGAGTCCAATATATAAAATTATTAGAATTTTTTTTAAATCTTCCCAAAATATGACACAGAACTTATGTAGCATAACTGTAGCAAAAATAAAATTCCTAAAATTTAATGGTCTCCGATTCCCCTTTGTTCAAAGTTAGGTGCTTAAAACTTGAGCAAGACTAATACTATGAGTGATAGTAAACAGGACAAACAGAAGAGAGGGAAAAAATAGCACAGGGGTCAAATATGTCTGCAGTAGTCATGTGAATGGCTTAATAACATGGATTCCACTTACTGTGTAGTTACATTTAGCCTCAACAGTACAACAAATCTGTCTGAAGTAGATCTATGTGATAACAACAACAACAACAATAATAAATGGTAATAATTATGCATTATTCTGGGCTCCTGTAATATGGCTACTTGTGAAATTCAAGGAAATCAGAAACATCAACATAATCTGACAATATCTGAAACAGAAGCAAATAGTGATTAGGAACCAACTCAATATCAGAACAGTGCTACTGATCACTAGGTATACAGATTATAATGCCTACAGATGCCGTATTACAAGACCTTCTTGCTCCCACACTTCTTAAACATTAGAGGGCTTAAATGCAATTAATTCATGCACAGTGTTTCAAAAGCATGTTTTGGGTTGCCAGAATAATCACAATCATAACTTGAGGCTCTGGGCAACCTGGTCTAGTGGAGGGTATCCCTTCACTTGACAGAGGGGTTAGATCTAGGATGACCTTTGCGGTTCCTTCCAACCCAAACTATTCTGTGAC
This sequence comes from Porphyrio hochstetteri, assembly GCA_020800305.1. NCBI lineage: Eukaryota > Metazoa > Chordata > Aves > Gruiformes > Rallidae > Porphyrio > Porphyrio hochstetteri. Next base: position 7,194,946 of record CM036916.1, on the reverse strand, counting down.
TCTATGAACTTCTAATCCTATTTTTTTTTTTTTTTTTTTTTCTTTTACAATAATATAAACACTTTCAGTATCATAAAATACATAGTACAATACAGCTGAATTGATCTAACAGAGAACATATGATTTAGGTTATTTTGATCTTGAGCGCCTGATGTCCCTACCATAATACCACACTAGTACATTTCCAATGTACCTAACTAGTACAGTACATATACACTGCAACATGTTGCCTTCAGTTTTATTCTGCTCCTTTGCTGCTGAAAGAGTTCTTTTATAAATTTGGATGTCAATTAGTAAGAAATACTTCTGTGCATTGCAAGTAGGAGAAAATATTGGTAGTGAAGTTAGTTTTCTAAGACACTGAGGTTGCGCAGATTTTTAAAATTCCTTGATTGTTTCTCTCCCTTTTTGTTTCATTAGCAGTATGTTCCCATGATGAAATAGAGTAGTGAACTAATAGACTAAAGACTGCCAAACACCAGCTTTGCCTCTGGCCAGAGTATTATGTACACCTGCGGTCTTGAAAATACTGGAAAGGTTTCTAATTTCATGTTTTGAGAAGAAAAATAAAATGCTTTTACAGAGTTAGAAGACCTTGCATTTTGGCCAACTCCACTCACATTTTTGGCTTTATATCCCAAAACTGAAAAGAGGCAACTGGGAAATTTTCTCACAGTATCCAAGTTCAGAGTGAATCAGTAACATAGCAGTGTCTTCTGCTCTTACCAAAATCTCCTGAGACGTTCTAAAAATGAACTTTAAGCTAATTATTTAATGAAGGATTGCATCACTATACAAATTTCGCTAAAAATAGCTGTCTCAGAATTCTCAAAAGGAATCTTGGCCAGGGCGATTATAAATATAATCACTCAGCCAAGCCTTCATTGTGATCTTGTTTAATACTGTATTTCTGAAGGGTTTTGTAAGCCTACTACAAAGTTCCATGGTGCTTAAAATACAGCATTTACTGAATGAATCAAAACAATCCCAGTGGTTCTGTTTTGCTGGGAGTGCATTACTATGTTTCTCATTTATTTAAACCACTAAACAATAAATATTTAACTGACAGACTGCAGCTGCTAAACTGTATTTAAATCATTAAATACGCTTGTTTCTTAAGGGATGGCGTTTGCAACACAGAGGTCAGTATTATTACTAATTTTACAGGTGGGATGATACAAATAGTTGTTGTAGGTTATCAAATACAATGTAAAAACACCTGTAAAAATCCAGCACTTGAGATAAAACCAGTGCGTTTCTTCCAGCTTAGAAATAACAAGTTTTACTTAAATTTACAGTTACAATCCATAAAAATACTGTTAAATGCGTTCACGTAAATAATATTTTAGTCTTTAATACACATCCATCTGTAGCTTCAAATTTAAAATAGATCACACATTCCCATTTTCCTACAAAGGCGGCATATTTCATTGCTTTAAGAGTGTGAGAAATTTGACAAATTGCTTCAAAAATCAATGTCTTAGTAGTTTCCAATGTGTTTGATATTCCCAAACACCAGAAAAATTAGAACAGAAAAACTGGAGAAAGGTATCCAACTGCATATTTGGTTCTAGAAGCTTTATTTGAGTTATGAACTGTTTAAAAATAGGAAAAAAAACCACTGATATTTGCCATTGGGGTTCTGTAAACTCTTTTTTGAGCACAAGGTATTCCTGGTTTTATTTTAGATTAGATTACTATTGGGTAACTCAGTCTGCAGGCACTGTCAAGCAATGGAAATCAGTGTATTTGTCAATGTGGAAAACACTGATTCACTAAAAAGAAAAGGATGCAGGTGACTTCTTAAGTTTGGAGAGCAGGGGCCATGTGCATTTTAGAAGTCGATACTTTGCCTCCAAACTGACTTTACTGTTGTAAGACAAACTACATTGAAAATGAAAGACATAAAATAACATCAAGTTTATGCCATGGTAAACTGTATTTATTTTATATTTGCCAAAATGATTCCTGTTTAGTCAACAGCCTGTTACTCCTGGATGTTGAAAATCTCTTGGTACTTTCCTTCCTCTCAAGGAATTTTTCATGCTCATTGCCTGTGGCACAATGTTAATATTCTGAAGTAACCCTAAGGAAGGTTGTGGAGAGACAAGAAGCTTCCAGTTAAAATACAAAATACACTAGGATGCTTCAGGAGTCTACCAGAGCTATTAGAAAAGTTTTTCACAGTGTAACTCTGTGGTAAAAGCAGCTACATTTGCATTTAAGCAACTCAATCTCGGTGCAAGTCTGCAGTATGTTACAGTGCAGTGATAGAATCTGTTTTTCTGGCCTTAATCCAATAACAATAAAATTCTATGAGTAACGTCAATACTTTGGGTTACTCCACTGAGTTTAATAGAATTGACCTCCTGAACCCTGGAGACATCTACTACATACTGTGCCCTATCTCTCTAAATACGAAGCAGAATTTGATGACTACAGCGACCTCACAGGGTGGGAATCATCACAGCTCTTGCACAGCATTCCAAGTAACAATAGATGAATTTGCAAACATGCTGATGTTCCAACTAGGTAAGCACCTATAATGTTACAAAGTATAGCCATTAAAATTCCACAACTCCTTCCCTTACATTGCGACCCTCGTTGGCCTCATCAGTTACGTGAAAGAGCACTTCTTGTCCCCCTCCTTTACATGGAAATACTAAGAAGGAATATTCAACTTTTCGTGTGAAAGAAAATTCTGACTCTAGGAAATTTACTTCCATCAACAGGATTTTCCAGACAAAGATAGTGACTTTCCTTCTTACACCCCAAAGAGAATACTCAAATAGGAAACAGCCTTGTAGGCCTCAAAGAAAAGCCCTCTGAAGTTACTTTTTCATATTAGCAGAGGACCTTCCAAGCTACAGCAATCCTACCTCAGACACTGAAGCCACCACTTCAACAGCAATAGCACACCAGCAGTCTTGGCTTGGAGTATAATGTTGCACTTTTTAAGGTATTACCCATTGCAATGATTTGAAATTCTCAGGAATATGGAGCTGGAGTTAACTAACTACATGGCGATGTCTAGGATGCCACTGAAAACAACAGCAGCAGAAAGAGAGACTCAGTTTCTGAGACAGAACTCCTCAAACTGTAAACCAAAAGCAAATCAAACTGTCAGATATCTCATGATACAGCATGATGGTTGAACTTTAAACAGCCTCTCATTTAGGCCAAAGTTATTTACCTATCTATAAAGATCAGAAAATAAAACCTTGATTGAAACAGTATTTTCTCTTTCAAAAGGTAAAGCTCATCCTCACTGAAGGCTAATTTCAAATTATTGCTTCTTCAGTACAGTGACAAGTCTTTGAAAAACAACTTGTGCTTGGGAGACATGAGAACATGAGGAGAGTAAATGCAATTAGAAGCTCAATTGCAGCATCAGCACCTGAACGCTGTGGTATTATGGGGAAAATAGAAAACGATTATCTAAAGAAACTCTAGGAAGTTGCTTCTGTATGAGCTTTGCTGACATCTACAACTGTGCATGTAGATTTCCAGGCAAGGTGAATTATGTTCAAGTAAATTTCTAACTTCAATTAGAACTCTTCATTACAAATTATTTCCCAATAGCCTAAAATAGACATAATCTATTTTAATTGCTGCTTTACACTGGAACAACCACACTTTTGTTTTGCAGCTCTAACACAATGGTAAAATGAGAGTCTGGTTCTGAAGAGAACATTTCTCAGCAATATTCAGAGAACATCAGAAATAGCACAGGAATTGTAGAAAGAAAACAGAAAATAATTTTACATTTAATTAAGAAATCTAAAATTGATGCACCTGTGATGATAGAGATTGCGTAGCCACACAGAACAGATGTAACAGTATTTTTTGTGTTCAGGAGATGGATTATTTGATTTGCAAATTGAGAATGGAACTTCCTCTTAGATATAAGTGTATGAGAATAAATGTCTGAATCAAAGATGCTGAAGGAGAAAGGAGGAGTTTGCCTGCAACACTTATCAGCCAATGCCTCCTCATTTAACAGGGTAAGCTTACTCTTACTGATGCTCTGGTAACAAGATTTTCAGCCACATGCAGCCTACTTTTCCCATTGTTAACTGAAAGATGGAAAAGATTTGTAAGGAGCAACATAACAAGAATTCCTTGGAGTTTTTAAGGTCTGCATTTGTCATCTTCGCCCTGCTGCCTTGATAATTTCTGAGACTCCTGTAGCCATGAACAGGTGGCTTTCTGCTTGATTGGGTAAGCAGATACATCAAAAATCCATTTGCTCTTCTGAATATACATGAAGGGTATATAGATGATTGTGTACCATGTTATTCTGCCTCTCAAAGCAAAAGGTCTTTCTCTACAGGATAGAAGAGGAGTGGACCTGGGGGCCTAATACTTAGCATTATCTAGTGAGTCATCTTCCAGTACTTCTAAATCTCTCTCCTTTCATGATCACATTAGGCTGGAGAAGTTGGGCCATTTTTTCTTCTTTCTTTCAGCACTGTAATAGCTCTGGAAACAGAAGATGAGATAAATAAGGCAAACACTAAAAATAAAAATTAAAAATTACACTGCAGGTGATCATTCCCCCAGGTTCCAGTGAATCAGAACTAGATTGAGAGACAGCGTCTTTCAAAGAAACTGAGGGACAGGGTGGATATATCAGACACTGTGGAATCTGCCGCTTCCCCCCAATGCCCAGCACAGTCATAGCAAGGAAGAGTAGCACTAAAGCTTTTGTGTCAGATGCACATGTGAAAGCTTTGGGGGTTGACAGAGGCTCTCCCCAAAGGGATTAAAGAAGTATGAATGATCTCTAAAACCTCTATTATCAGATAATTCTTAAGTGTAATAAAGTGGTGACCTAGTTAAACCACATTCCTGTTCCTGGTGTCTCTTTTTTTCGTGGTGTCTGAGATAACAGTGGAGATTATTTTGGCATCAATTTAATCTAGTTAAATAGCTTTACTGAAGATCTTTATCACTATAAATAATGGAGGTATTTGAAGTATTTGGTTACAATTCTAACTGAAGTTATCCAAAACAATGCCTCTCTAGCAATCCTCCTCTTCTGTCCCTTCACTCTGTCTGAAGAAAGTTATGAACGTTTTGAGCAATTTTCAGCAATAGCTTAAAGGTACAAAACCAAGCTAAATGAACAAAACAAAAAAATAAATCCCACACCAAAACAAAATCCAAACAAAAAAAAGGCATGAAAAAGAACAGTTTGCCAAAGACTCTAATGAACATTTTAAAAATATCCATGACTAGTATCTTGAAACATGGCAGAGAGGTGTATTCATTTACTCTCCAACAGCAAAAGATAAAGGTGAAAAGAGAAGATATCTAAAATAGAAAATAACTGCCTTCACTTTCCCAAAGCAAACCAAAACAAAAATCCCCCAACCTATTTGGAACATAACACCCTCTTCTTCAATGTAGCACAGGAGGATGATGTACTAAGAAGCATAAAGCATGTCTGCCTATTTAGTATATAAAATTTGGGTGAAATGTCTCCTGGCCAGCTGACTGACCTGAGACATGAGTGCATCATGACTGGAACACAGGTACTTGGCTGGAATGTCTGTAATGAAGTCAGCATCACGAGTGGATGATAAGTTCATGATCAGGGGCTGTTTCCTATTTTTATAGACCTGTGGGAAAAAGCTATAACGATTAGATGCATGAGGTCAGAGCTATTGGGGATTCAGCACAGCATCAAGGGTTTTCCTTAACTTTTTGTTATTGAGTGCGAGGAGTTCTACAGTATGTAATGCATGATTCAGAACAAGAATCATAACATTGACTACACAGTATGTCCTAGATGCTATTAACACGGCATGCTCATTTGGAAAGTGGCACACTGCCTGACAGCAGAGTGGTTAATTTGACAGGCTAAGACGACCAGAATGATTTTGCAGATGGTGTTCCCCTTCTCAGGCAACAATCACAGAATTCAGTAATCTCACACAAAGGAAAACATCAGATACAACGCCTTCAGACAGAGTCTGGAAACATCTTTCTCATCTTTTTCACCTATTCTGAAAGAGGAAAGGTGTTTAACAACATACATGTCACACAGCACAGGTCTTTAGTGCCTAGGTTATCTGAACATCCTTCGTCCTCTTGCCTACAGGACCTCTTCTGGCTATGACTATTACCTTTTAAAAAGCAGGGGGAGTAGCCACTGCACAGTATGCAGACTTTTATTACACCTATGTACCCACCTGGTACATGTGTACCATGTCTAGTATGGTTATTTTCCTCATTAATAATGCAGAACACAAATTTGCTGGTGATAAATTCTCTTTCTAGAGTTTGTAACTACATTTTTTTAAATTAAAACCTCAAATGACTTACAGTGTTGAAGACAGGGTGCTTTTTACTCATTTCAGAATTTATTTTAAGGATAATCATGATTTCCAGATAACCTCTCAGAAAGGCTGAAACCTTCTGAAAACACAATTATTTTACAACAGATAAGATAGTATCTGAACAGAAGAAGGTTAGAAAGAGTCAATAGAATGGACAGATCTTGCTTTGTGGCAAGGAGCATCTGCTCTCCTCTGTCTCACAGAATGAAGAAGGTTGGAAACTCTATGAGGAGGGAAACTGAGGAGGGAAAACAAAAGGTCCACTGGCTGCATATGATATGAGCCAAGCAAACATGCAGCTAAATGCTTAACAACCACAGAGAGGCAATACAGAAACACTTACATCGAACACCTCCTACCTTTCATAACTGCTGTTACTTGTCAGACCTGGCTTAAAGACTTTCAATATGAAGTTAGAATAAAATAGTACAAATTGAAAATCCATGGAAGTATGAAAATCAATGTCTCCCCACCTGCTGTTTTAACTGATGTACTAATCTGTCCTTCTCTCGTTTAAGAGCCATTACTTCCTCTTGAGTCTTCTTTTTCTTCGAAGCAGACAGTTCAAGCAAGGCAATGTTTGCATCTTTTTCACTAATTGCAGCAAGTAAAGCTTCCTGTCTGAAAACAAAATTTTAAAAAATGTTATATTCTCATTAAAACAGACCATTAACTACTGTTTCATACTACATTAGATGTTTCTTTTAATCACTGGGAGAACAATCAACTACCTTTTGAACACTCTTTTAACTCCAAACATTGTCAAGCCCTTTTTAGCCCAGAAAGTTCTCTTTATATTTCATTATTTAACTATTTCATAAAACATGTACCTCAGTATATTTTACTACAATATGATATATAGAAATATTTCTGTGAAATGTCTGTCTTTCAAAAATCTTCAGTATTTTTTTTTCAAATTTACTTTCCCAAATTCTATAATATCTTACATAAATCTGTTGTGAATTATTCAAATCACATGGACTGAATAATAAAAGACAAAGTGATAGAGGTAAAAATATTTCTGTATTATCCTGTTAATATAAAATCCAGAGTCCTCAGTACAGAAATCTCAGGAGATCATCCTCAAATTTACTTAACTGCTTTCCTATGGACTTATTACAATTCATTGTGTCACCACAAAACTATAATTGTAGAAGTAAAATATAACATGTAGAAAAGCAGTCCCTTGATCTAATTGTTGAGAAATCTTTTCCTTTGGATTCTTGACCCCTCAATCTCCATAAAGGAAACAGAAACTTTCAGCACTCAGAGACATATAGAATTACATAGAAGCTAGTAGGGTCACGTCACGAACAGTTTGTGAGGACATTTGACAAAGGTAATTTTCACAACAGGCAGTTGGAAACACAGATCCTGCGGTACCTTATCATTTCTTATACTCTAAAATGCTCACAATGGAAAGGCCCTAATCGATCCCTAATTTTCCTAAATAAAAGATATTCATCCTCTGCAATGCATTTCAAAGACAGACTGTGACTTATTGGCCAAGAAAAAGCATATAACACTTAATAGCTTTTAGAACAGAATGTGCTATGGCCTGTGCCTTTTTCCAGAACTATATAAGATCAATCATTAAAAAATAAACATGGACAAATGAGCCATAAATTAACCTTAGGCTCCAATGTAAGAACATGGCTCCGGAACTTCATACAGCCAAGGTGAGCTAGAAGTTTGGAATTCTCACAGTCCTTCAGTTTGCAAGCAAAAATGTCAAGAAAGCTATTTCACTTTTATTTCAAAGTTCCGAATGTATTAATGTAAATATTTAAAGGACAATATTTCTGATGGAGTCAAAGAAAAACAACTCATTAATTTTACTCTCAAAGTTATGAGACGTGGATCAATTTTAGATAAACAGTTGCATTTTATTCATACACTTAAATAGTCTCATTTATTATTCTGTCTTCTTCATTCTAATCACAGTTAACTGATGTTTAAAAGAGGATGCCATAAGTTTCCAACAGTCCTAATTTAAATGAAAGCTATTAATTATTTTAAATAACAGGTATTTAAAAAAATATACCAAAGGGTCACAAGTCCATAATGCTCATCTGAAATGAGATATAGGTATATAGTTTTCTACAGACCTCATAATAATACATAACATTTGCTGCATGGTAATTTGTAAAAGTTTTCGTGTGTTGTGCTTAAATACAATACCACTTCCTTATCATCTTCATTAGAGTCCTAACTTTTTAATGCACTGAAACAGAAGGAACCTGATTTGCTACTGTATTCAACAATTTCCTCTCACCTTGCAGAACGCAGAGAACTTATGCACCACATAAAATTTCAACCTGTCCTTTTCTGAGCATCTGACTCCAACAACAAAGTAACACCATGTCAGCTTTCTCTCTGCAGTACCTTTGACATACAAGTCTGTAATTTTCTTTCTCAGAAATGGGTCCTAAGTGTAGACAGTAGAGTTTCTCCAGGGATGATAACAAACTTTTAAACAAAAACCGACTAAGACTTTAAAGCCAATGAAAAAGAATACTGCATTAATAGGTGATATACTCTTCTAAAAACTTCTCTAAAAATAGTTTCACAATGTTCCTCCAATTTTCAGGAGATGCAGTACAAGCATTTGCACTGTCTGCAATTAACACCAGTGGGATTAAAATTTAGGCTTTAGTTCATGGTATTCATTGCTGTAGGCAGGTCTGGTAAACAGCAAAATATAAGTCTATTTACACCATAATCATCAGCCTAAAGATAAATGTATTTCATATCCGAAGATAAACATTGATGTAACCATCACAAACTCAACATGCTCAGAATAAAAATAGGTTAAAAAATGGACATCTCAGAAATTCCAAGGTTTTAAGAATTCATCTAAATATCTTTTAAATTATATAAATTAACTTAATCCCAGCCAGACCCAATACGTCTGCTTATCTAATAGCAAATTTCATGATAAATACTTGCCATCTATGAGGTTCCTAAGGATATGTGCCATTTAATTATATGCAACAAAAAGAAGAAAAGCCACAAACAGAAGAAAAGTTTTGTTGACTTGAAAGCTGCATGAAGCTATACTGAAATTCCACTTCTCTGAAGTTTAGATTATTTCTCTGCCTCAACATCTGCAGTGAAAACACAAACCTGAGGAAGAAGAGTCAGAAATCCTCAATTCTTTGGTATCATTTTGACATCTGATGATGGGATTCATTCACATACATCTTTTTTGTACTGCCAGCCAAAACAATCATACCTTCTTATAGTCATAATTACTCAATCTTGCAACACTCCCCAGTCCCACTTTAAAGTAGCAGATGAGATAAAACCTTTCACAGGAGAGCCAGTCAACACACTTGGAAAAAATCAACACTGGATTCTGCAGCCACAAAACCACAAGATTTTGCAGACTGTAGTATGCTTTTTCTCAGCTGATAGTGTTGAGGTATTATGAAAGCCAACCAGAAGTTATGAGAACATTTTTGCAAGGGAAAGCTAACATCATCTCATTTTCCTCTATTGTCTTGGGGGCTCAAAAGGATACTTCCATTTACTGCACTACTACTCCTATCTTGGGAAAATACTTGGAAAAATATGTAACCAAACACTTAATTCCAGGAAATAATGCTTCATACCAAACACTTCCAGGAAACAGTAGTTTGTAGCCATGTGAAATAGCTGCTGTCATATGACTCCATAAGTGCTCCCCTGAGACACTCTTAAGTGGGTTTGAATTCACCCCACAAAATAATTGTCAATATATTACCAAATTGTTATCTTTATAGTAAATATAAGTGGAGTTGAGAGACTTTACACCTAGGACTGTTGAGGGAAGACTGCACAAGAATACAAGGATGGAGATTTCTACTGAAGCCCTTCCACAGCAGTGTAGAATGATGAATACATCTACACAGATAGGCAGCTGAGTGCAAACTCACACTGCCAGTACTCTTGAAGCTGCCTGAATGTGAGTCAGCTTCAGTTCAGAAGCTGTAAAGCCTCATTTATCTAAGAGACAAGGTGTTTTAGCTTGGGCATAGTGCCACACAACTGGCTGATGGCTTCCAGACTGGAACTGGCTCACATACAGCCTGCTCAGAGTGTGGGCAGAGCAAGCTTGCATCTGTCTGCACCTGTCTGCACAGACTTACTCTGGAATATGTCAGCATATTATCTGTGTCTATTATCATGGATAATCTGAACAGTAATAACCTCAAATATATAATCCAGTGGCATTTAACCAGGCATCCGGGTTAACAAGAGTTCAGCAGAATGGGACTGTATATTATACCAAGTGTTACATGTTGGTTGTTTACATCCTTAGTAATTAACTACTTCAATACAGAGGGAAGACAGAGAGTCCCCAACAGCTTTTATTATTATTTCACAGAGTATAAAGTAAAGATGCAGATTGTGTATCCACCAAAGTGGCCTCCTTACTCGCTCACAGCCCAGCACACTAACAGAGTTACAGTTCCTCCACTAAGTCCCTGAGAGATCAAGGTTGAAAAACACCTCAGTCATGCTGTGAGGCATCGTAAGGGAAGAAATCCAAGCATTTATGAAGCAGCCTTGGGAACAGGCCCTGAGCTCTACATTATAGTATCTCATTTATTACACACCACTCACAACCTTAGCCACGTCTCTGAAAATTGCTGTGTTACCCTGTCAACATAGTTCAGGTTTCCTAGGGAAGAACCAAACCTGGTGAACAGAAGCAGTATTTTTAGCTACCCAGTGACCCTGATAAAAAATTATCATCTTTTCTGTTGGAAACATTTGAAATTAGATTATCTGACCACCAGGAACGAGGCTAAGATGCCAGCAAAACAGCTGACAATAATGACTTTCTTGCTTACAAACAGAAAGTACATTTCATTCAAAAATGTTGACAGGTGGCAAGGTGTCCATCTAAACCTCTCATGTGAGTCTCTATTCGTCTACATCTCTATCACTTCAACTAGAAACTGAAACTCATCATGCGTTTCTGTGCAAGAATTTTTGAAATCCAAGACCTGAACCAGCACCAAGAACAACATACAGTCTGATACACTGTCCTGCTAACATGATGAAGAGTGTAAGTGTAATTTATAATTCCTAATTATCTACCGTGTCAGGAAAAACAAAAATACTATCCAAAAACGGTTCTATAGAGATGTTATCACTATTCGCAGCCAAAATGTCTCCTTATTGTTTAATAAATGATGGTAATAAAATACACTTAAAAATAATTCATTAAAGCACTGAATTAAATGACATTCTTTAGCAGTAGTATTTATAAAGAGTAAACCTTTTTGCTAGTAGTTTTTCCTCTTTTTTGGCCAAGTAATCTATTATACAAATAACATGGTAGCACTTTTAACACCAAGAAAAATCACTCTGTACACAGTAAAGTTAGGTAAACTCTCAGATTAATAAAGCACATGTTAATTCTAACAGCATTTGCTCCACATTGCTAATTACTCTGTACATTCTCCTTTGACATGTGTAAAGTAAATCCTGGGATTCCCAATCTATAGTGGAGGATATCTAATACAGTTGTTCGTTACAAGGAGGAGAAGGATAACTTTTCCATGGAAAAGCAAAACCCATGCAATAAAACTTCTCCTCCCCCGGAAAAGTCTGACTGCATTATGCTCCACCACAACTTATGCCCTTAAGCTACTCACAGACAGTGCATATAACAGTGCCTTGATAAGCACACTTGCAGCCCCAAAAATCAGAGTTTAAGAGACTAATGATGCCAGTGAGAAGTACGAGGAAGCCTGTACAAATACCTTCTACTTATGTTACTTCATGCTAGAGGACAAAAGTGCCTTCCTAGTGGTCAACAATTAATGTATTTATGCAAGTGGTGTTGCATACAAAATTATTCCAGATTCCAGTTTTTATTAATTATGTGAATGATGAGCTAGAAAATCTACTTATTACATTTCAGTGAGACTTGAGACTGCATGGATCCCAAAGTGCAATGAAGATAGGAATAAAAACGTCTTGACAAACCAAAGATGCCATCTCAGAAGTCCATATTAATGATCTGTTGTGACTAAGGCAAACATCAAACTGTGATGTATAAACAGAAATAAATTGCAAGATGAGTCAATCTTTTGATCTACATGATTTCAGGAAGAAGCAGAAATCCTGAATACAGTTTGGGTATGATTCCCCATGAAAAAAGTGGAGACTGTTCAGAGGAGAGCAATAAAAATAGTCAGAGAAATGACTGACAAGAAAACTTTGAAAAGACTACAAAAAATAATCCATAAATGGCAACTTGATAATGAGAACATAAAACACTTCATCAAATTAAAATAGAACTTCCCCCACCCATATCCATGACACACAGAACAAGAAATGATGTGCGTAATTGCAAGAGAAAAAGTTGTGGGTTTTTTTCCTCCTTATATCTAGCCAAGGTCTAATGAAAATGGCAGATAAGCATGAACAACAACAGAATTTTGGAAGAAATTGCTGGGGAAAGATGCTCACTGCCAGTAGAAGTATTTTTGAATAGTTTAGGCAAATGTCTGTTAGATATAATGTGGGTATAGTTAATTTTTCCCCAAGACCTGACCTTACCAGCAACTCAAGTATTCAATGATTCAATGTTTTAAAGCTGATTTACTCTGCATCTCATTCAAGACAGTAATGTCTTGTTCTATCTGCTTCAAACATAGGCTTGCTTCCTAGTCTTCCTACAACTGGAAGAACTTTTAAATTTCTACATCTACACTAAGAAAGAACAATACAAAACTTGAGAATGATCAAGTTTCTGTGAAAATTTCCATGACAGCAATTACTCATAAGAATCACTTTATACTGCATAGGCAATTTTTTAGTGATAGCAAAATACAGAGATGCCTTTCACTGGATGATCTATCAACTATTAATCTGATAATAGACATGGCTTTTAGTCAAATAAGTAGTATGATATTAATCTTTTAGTAAAATCACTGGAAGGAGTGTTAAAGAATAATTTGAACTAAAGAAAAATACCATACGTAGAATTAAAGAAAGCAGATGATACCAAAGAAACTCAACTTAAATGTAAACTAACACCTGAAAAACACAATTTTACAGATCTCTAGCAATACAGACACAGAGTATACGTTTGTGAAAGTGTCTGTCTTGGAGTGAAAAAAAATTACTTAATATGAAAAGGAAGCCTTAGCATACTAGAAGGGAAGATAAGATAATGCAAGAAGAAATAAATCTATGAAAGACCCTGTTGAATGCCAAACTGAAAAAGTATATTGTATACAGTATTTTATCAAACTGCAGCCTAAACAAATGTCAAATGGAATAATTTCTTTAACAAATATGGGCAACAACTGAGAAAAAAGGGTTGTTCACTAGCATATATTTAGTCAAGATTAACTATGGATAAAAAAATGTACTAAGAACAGATTTAATAACCCTAAACTGTCATTCAGCTTGTAGGAGGTATTCAAGATACAGCTAATAAAACACAAAAAATGGTTCTAACCACCCACAAAAAAATCTCAGTAGTATAAAACGCTGAAGGATGACCACTAAGATAAATGCTTTCTTTTGAGAGCTGCCTTGCAGTTAACCTTCTTAAAGAGTCTCCCAGAAACCTCTAATCATAATACATTGCATTGCCACTTATCACAGTCAATTTAGAAGTGAACTCTGTAAACACTCCTGCTTTACTCCCCACCTCTGTTAGTCTAAGAATAATATTCTGAGCTTTAATAAAAGAGCTCATGACAACTTTTTGGGAGAGGGGGTGAGTTCTTAGAAACAGTCCAATTGTAATCTAACAGGATTCCAAGGTTAAGATTTATAGAAACAAGAACTTTTACTGCCTTTACTACTTAAGCCATTCTCCACAAACTACAGAAATGCAACTTAAAAAAATCACCACTAAAGTTAAATCAAGTCAGAAATGTTTGAACTAATGATATACAGTACTCAGCCAGCTCCTCACATGCTAATTGTACTGAAGGAATAAAAAAAACCAGCTCAATTAACTTTTTCCCTTTAATTATTGTTTTCTTTCCCTCATGACCCCCAGTATTCAACCTTAAGTTCAGTAGGAGGTGACTAGAGATAGACGGTGATGAGAGATCCTGTTTGAAACAGCTTCTCTCTGTCACTCCTAAAGCAAATAAATGGTTTGTTAAAACATGCTGTTAATCCATTATGGATGTGCACGCATCTTAGAAAATAAACTTCAGAATATTATTGGTGTTTTAAAGCTTTTTCTTCAAAAACAAGACATACTGATCACGAGCATGAAATTTAAAATCTGCATATTCAACAAGAGTTGTAAGTCTAAGTAAGTTATGTGACAAGACATGTAAATTCAGTCTCTACAGCATTTAGATAATTATCCAAAAATTATGTTAGAGGATGACAGAAAATTTTTCTCCAATCTCATGACTAAATGCGCTTTACAAAAGCATATTTATCACTTACTTCTCTTAAATGAACAATTATTTAAACTGTTTTCAAAGAGCAATCCCTTCTGAAATACTTTCAGAAGAAAAAAAACTGCATGAAATAGCACTTCAGGTTGGCCTGGTGTCCTTACAGCAAGCACAGAGACCTACTGACACTCCACAGCCCAAACACACCAAGAAGCAGAGAGGACAATCCATTAACTAAGGGACAGAAAGATGGGGGAGCCCTGTTCTTACACCCCCAGTCTACCAGTCCAAGCCACCAAGCACTTTTCTGGAGTATCGAACCTTTACTTTGCCATCTCATGAAGACTTCTGCTAGAAACAAGTGTGAGGAGGAAATATCAAAGCTTACACTGTGTGAGACAAACAACAGGCTCTGTATTACACCTGTATTAGATGTATATTTTCATTTAACTAGAATGAAGGAGACACAGGAAGAAGCAGATGTTCCAAGAGTGAAATTTCAAAGTAAATGGAAAGAAGAAAAGGAGAGAACCTGATTCTGCATAACCACAAAGGGGTTTCTTGAAAAAGCTGCTTTCCTATCCATTTTCCCCCAGTTTACCTTCCTCCACAATTCAGTTCTTCTTCCCTAAGTGTCATTATTCCCATAACCACTCCTCTCCTCAAATCCCCAGTAAGGGTATTGTCTTTAGGTTGCGAACTTTAAATTATTCCTTTCTTTTCTCCTTAACAGCAATTTAGAATGTGAAAAAAAAAATATATCATCCAGCAAAGAGGTACAAGCTCAGAGAGAAATTTTAAAAGGCAAAGAAGGAAGTTCATGCCCATCTTTTGTGGCTAATTTTCAAGCAAGAAGTAGCCACTCAACTGCACTTTGAATTCCCTGAACTTTTTCAGCTCTATAACATTGCACTTCTGATGTCTTAATGATTTATGTTTTAGAAATGACAGCTAAGTAAAACAGACTCCCCAGAAAAGACATATTCATCTGTGAAAGCAATTACATCATCGTTTCATAGATCATGCTTCAATAAGCACTGCATTATCATTTCATTCAAATGGGCAGCATTGCTCACACATGAGTAGATATAACAAGCTTCAGACTGCGTGAGTAATGCAGAGAAAAAAATAATTCACAGAGCTGAAAAACCCAGCTAAAGTTAGAAGATGACAATTATTTCTGGGTTTTGCAGCTTTTTACTAGAATCGATTCCTATTGTTCATTTGGCTTTGTATGATTCTCCACAGGAATGCAACCAATGCTTGGTTAAAATACCTCTACCCGTTTCATGCCACACCACAGTGCAGCCCAGAAATGGGGACTGCTGAGAACAAGAACAATGGCATCTGGACACATGGGATTGTGTTTCAGCAGAACATAGCACTGCACAGGGTCCACCTAAGTTAAACAGGAAAACAAAACTATAGGTAATCTGTCATTGTCAGCCTCCTTATCCTTCAACAGGGCTTTTTGTGTTTATAGAAGACAAAGATAAAAGTACTTTGCAGGATGAATGGCTTGATCTATAGAACATAGTTCTTGGTAACTTTTTTGACCTGCCAAATAAATGTTTAAGCTTGGAAAAAAGTTACTATTGAGTCACTAGTGTTTTAATGAATTGAAAATATTTGAGTCAAAGACGCCTAACACTGAGATGCAGAGACAATATTGCAAAACCCATAAACTTTTGTTAACTGCATTCTATTTTTAACTTGAATGGACAATACACTCCAAATAGTCATTTGTTACGAAGTAGATGGTTGCGCTAAAGAATAACTAGGGCTTTCTTTCAACTTTTAATAAATGCTGATCTACAAATTACCTTTTTGGCAAAGAGATAACACAAACAAAATGATACTAAAATCTATTTCCATCCTTCCATTGGATTTTTTTTTTTTTTAAAAAGTAGTCAGATTTTTAAAGTAACTTAAGGCCCTCCCTCTAATATTTATAAAGTTACAGGCAGCTGCCCTTTGAATAACATATGTAACAAACCTCATAAAATCCAATATAGATTACATTGAACTTAAAAGTATATCAGAGAGGGAATAATTGGGTCCATTATGAAACAACATATAGAAATCGATGTGAGTATGTATTAGAATTTATGCCTTGAGCTTTACAGTATGGTAGAGGGCAATTTCAAGAAAGAAAAACTGCCTGAATATCTACAATTAACAAAATGCACTCTCTGCGTAGTACATAATTCATATTTCATAACTGATCTGAGGGTACAGTTTAAATATGGTGTCTGACAAAGATTGTGTAAACCAGTGCCATACAATTTCCACTAGGAAAACATGACAGAATACAATTCTGTATGTTAGCCTTAAACTAAGAAACTCCTTAGAATTTAAGGCACACATACCCCCCCCAAATAAGATGACAGTTTTAATATTTTATTTTAATTTAGATCTGTGAAGTCAGAATCATTACCACTATTAACACGATCACATCCTTTATGTATTACTACACTATGAGTATGTTAAAACTTTTACATAGCTTAATTTGATAGTTATAGCAAAGTCTAAAAATTATTACTTTTTTTTTTTTTTAGAACTACAATGTTTTTTATTAAATTTGCCCAGTTGGTAATGTATTCCTACCTACAGAAACTTAAATATATTGCTCCAGACATAGTTTCTGGGGATTTTATTATTGGGAACCATTGGATATATATTTATGGTATTTAGATATAAGAATGTTATCTATCTGGATTTCTGCAAGGCTTTTGACATGGTCCCCCACAACATCCTTCTAAGTTGGAGAGGTATGGATTTGGTGGGTGGATTATTCAGTGGATAAGGAATTGGATGGATGGTCACATCTAGAGAATGGTGGCCAATGGGTCCAAGTCCAGATGGAAGACAGTGACAAACAGAGTTCCTCAAGGGTCTGTGCTGTTTAATGTCTTTATTAATGATATTGACAGCAGGATTGACTGCAACCTCAGCAAATTTGCTGATGACACCAAGCTGAGTGGTGAGGTTAAAGTGCCAGAGGGACAGGTTGACATCCAGAGGAATCTGGACAGGCTGGAGAAGTGGGCCCAGGTGAACCTCATGAGGTTCAACAAAGCCAAGTGCAGGGTCCTGCACCTGGGTCAGGACAATCCCCTTTATTCATACAGGTTAGGAGATGGATGTGCTTGAAAGCAGCCCTGAGGAAAAGGACTTGGGAGTACTAGTGGATGAGAAGCTGGACATGAGCCACTACTGTGCATCTGCAGCCCAGAAGGCCAAACACATCCTGGTTGCATCAAAAGAAGGGCAGAATCACATCTCTCCATCTGCTGGCTGCACCTCTAATTTGCTCTGGTGAGACCTCACCTGGAGTACTGTGTCCAGCTTTAGAGCCCTCAACACAAGGCGGACATGGACCTGTCGGAGCGCATCCAGAGGAGGGCCACAAAAATGATGAAAGGGCTGGAGCATCTCTCTTAGGAAGGTAGGCTGAAAAGAGTTCGGCTTGTTCAGCTTGGAGAAGAGAAGGCTCCAGGAGGACCTTATAGCAGCCTTCCAATACCTGACAGATGCCTATAAAAAAGCTGGGGAAGAACTGTTCACTAGGCTATGTAGCAACAGGACAAGGGGTAATGGTTTTAAACTAGAAAAGGGGAAATATTAGGAAAAAATTCTTCAATATGAGGATGGTCGATCACTGGAACAGGCTGCCCAGAGACATAGAGGAGGCCACATCCCTGGAGATATTCAAGGTCAGATTTGATGGGGCTCTGAGCAACCTGCTCCAGTGAAGGTGGCCCTGCAGGGGGGTTGGACTAGATGACCAGTAAAGGTGCCTTCCAACCTTACACATTCTGTGATTCTATGATCAAGCCACAGAAACCAAACTATCAACACAACTAATTATATATGACATTGAAAAAAAAAAATAGTTCAGCATCTGGATAAAGATGATCATTAAGATATTTATTCTCAAACTAACAGGCCACCACTCCTTTAGGTGTGGGATGTCTAAAGACCTAAGTGCCTCAAGACATTTTGTCAGAGCATTTATTCAAACCCCACCTCTATAATTTTACCTCAGTGAAAAAAACACTTTGTAATATAATGTATGCCCAAAATGAAGCATACAAAAATAACAACTGTAAAGTAGTAAAGTATCAATAAAGACAAGGAAAGCCTAGAGCAAACACCAGATATTTTAGGAGGAAGAAGGAATTAGGCAACAGCACACAAATATTTCTCTAATTAGTATCTTGAAAAATTGGGAATGAAAGAGATAGGATACCACGTGATGTCATTTAATTATTTGAGTTCCTTGCTAACGGAGCTATTCACAAGCATTGCCAGGATCATGAAGACCATCATATGATTCAACTTTGCATACAGAAGTTTACTCATTGATCTTCTTTGGTGGGTTAACTGTTCCAAAATTTGTTTCAGACTAAGGAAGTGTTTTAAAAAAAGGCACATGTACAGTCTTAGAGCTCTAACATAACACACATTGACTCACAGCGAAGACAGTTCATACCGAGTTTCTCAAAACACATGAAAGAGGCATACATAATATACATCACTGAGCTGTATCAGTAAGAAGGCACAGTGCCCAGCAAGACAGATGCGTGAATGGCAATAAGGAGTCATCACAATAGACATAACAGTAGTTGGATATTTTAAGATATTTCCATAAAGAATTGTAGTATGTTTATTCTCAAAAAATATTTCTTACATATCATATTAGACTAACAGCACTAAGACACAAATTTATCTATTGATCTAAATAAAATTTCTTATAGCAAAGAAAGATTCTGAACTCAAATCAAGGTAGTTCAAAATTTACTACAAAAATGGATTTAAAAAAATCACTTAATCCATAGGGCTACATTGATTGAAATTTGTTTGATGATACTTTTTAAATTATTCAAATCAGTGAAGGAGAAATAAAAGCTATATAGCACTTACTCTTAGTTGGGTAAGTGCTCTGGGTTTGGTTGTGACAGAGTTAATTTTCTTCACAGTAGCTGGTATGGGGTTGTGTTTGGGACTTGTGCTGAAAACAGTGTTGATAACAGAGATGGTTTTCTTCCTGCTGAGGAGCACCAACACAGAGCCAAGGGCTGTTTTGCCTCTCAGCCCGCCCCATGAGTGAGTAGACAGGGTGTACACAAGGAGCTAGGAGGGGGGACAGCCAGGACAGCTGACCCCAACTGACCAAAGGGATACTCCATATCATAGGACATCATGCTCTGCATATAAAGCTGGGGGAAGAAGGAGGATAGGGGACATTCAGAGTGATGCCATTTATCTTCACAGGTGAGATGGAGCCCTGCTTTCCCAGGGATGGCTGAACACATACCTGTGATAGGAAATGGTGAATGAAAGTGGCTTTACTTTGCATGCATGGCTTCTGCTTTACCTATTAAACTAATTTTATCTCAACATACAAGTTGTTTCATTGCTACTGTTCTGATTCTCCCATCCCACCACAGGGGAAGCGAGGGAGAGGGAGCGTGGGGATAAACCACAACAGTAGGTCAAACAAACTGCTTCTCCTCGTCAATGTTTTAACTGTCAGCTCTTTCCATAGTTATATCACTCTCCTGTAGCTACCAGCTAGGTGTGTGTCAGAAAGTACCTGTTTTAGTTGGGTATTCTTGGTTATGTTAAAAATAACTAACACGAATCTTTTTAGGGAAAAGAGGTATTAAGTCCTTTTCTGGAGAAAGTACTGAGCCTGCAAGGTGGGGCACAAAAAGATGTCAAAGCAGGGAACTGGGGGCTAGGAACTAGCACAGACACACCAATTACAAAGAGTGGCAGGGGACAGACAGTACTTCTGAGGAGCCACTGTGAACTGGGTAGAGTTTGCTGCCATTCAAAAGTTACTGAGTTTTCTGGAAAAAGAACATGGCTGCAGGTGGGGAGTTCTATATAGAACTTTTAATTTCTGACGAGACATGCCTAGCCTTTTGCTCATCTTTGAGGAATGCTTAGAGGGAAAAAAAAATCCTTGGCAAACCTAACTCCAAGCTGTGGCCCCACACAAGACCTTGGAATTTCAGACACTTATGTGTACAGTCATGTGTCCATCAACCATAGGATCTGAGATCCATCCAGATGGCACACAGCTGAGTCTACGCAGACACGTATGTTAGCAATGAACGCATTACTGCACTGTCACTTTGAAGATTACAGCAACAGGACTGTGTGTAGCAGTCTTGTATATATTTCCAAGGCTTTGCTTCCTAACACAGAAAGCAAAAATCTCTCCTTGCTCTTTCTGCTTTTATCTTATGGAAAACAGGAATTAACAAAATTTCCCTCACACCTCACTGTATCTGCTAGATTTGCAAGGCCTGAAACTTCTCCTGCTGGTGGCATTTCATTAATTGGGAGGATACAAATGACTTTTCTGACAAAAAACAAAGTATACTGAAAATATTTTGAGATCAGAGTGCAAAGTCTAGTTTTAAAGTAGAGCTTTAGAAGGCATAGAAAAGTAATCTGAAAAGCAATCAGTCAAAAAAATCAAAATGCTTTCAATAATACAACTTCAAAATTCTAGATACTATTTGTGCAAACTTGTGAGAGCTGTACCTTTGAAAAAACATACAGACCTGTTGCAGAACACTGGGCAAAGTGATGTCTGTGGTCTTACCATAAATTAAGATGTTTTAAGAAATTGAGAAAAACTACAGGAGGCTTTAGTGTTTGGCAGCAAAGGTACTTTAAACCTCTACTAGACATTATAAGAGCAACACAAAAGCAGAGGATAAATTATTGCATTAAAGAATCAAAATCAAAAGGGGTTATTATGTCAACTACGATGTTTCGATCAGGATGGAAGACAATTTTGGAGAAGTGGATGTGAAGATACTATAGTACAGTTGAATTTAAACACAGCATAATTATCCTAGTTTAAAAGAACACTACAGTGGAAAAATAAAAGCACAGCATAGAAGCATCATGCAGAAGGCAAATAATTTCACTTTTCTTTGTCAAATCTGGCATTCAACAGTGATGAGAAACTTTATCCATCCAAATTTAAACTCAAGTTAAAAAAAAAAAATAAAAAGCAATACAGGATTCAGGGCTAAAAACTGAAAAGTACTCAGATAGTCCAGAGAGTAAATTCATACAATCAGGTTTCTTCTGGGATAGTCATACAAAAAGGTATGCTTGCATCATCATCGAAATTAATAAAGATTGGTAAATTTCTACAGTGGCTGTGGTACTGTCAAAAAATATAAACTACTTCCAAAACCTAAGGCAAGGACTTAAAGTGTAACAAAAATCAATAGTGCTTTTGGAAAAAATAATATTCAGCCAATTCAAACAAAAAAGTTTGCTTTGAATCAAAGAGAGGACACTTCATGGGGGTTTTGCACATCCATGGCTGGTTTGATTTTTTTTTTTAAACTGTGTACACTTACTACACTCTAGAATCCATGACAACAGTAAAAAAAGATGTTTCTAAGCAGGATTTTGAACATTACCTGAATCAACAGCACATTTGGAAAGAATCATGACAGAAAGAGCCTAAGAAGTAGTTGCTATGGAAAATGTTCTCTTAGGTTCTACCTGGGTGGCCTTATGACCCATACAAATAATATGACCAAATTTAAGATGAGCTGCCACTAAGAGGAGAAATGCTAATAGAATTAAATGCCATTGCTACAAGAAATGAAACAACAGCTGTTGATGTCCACAATGAGCAGAGATTCTATGCAGGTGGTAGGAAATAATAGCACCTCAGACACTCAGACAAGCCAGAACTAACCAAATCAAAGCCTAGATACAAAAGTAGATGAGGGATTATTTTTCCTCCTGCAAAAAAGGGAACTAGTTTATTAGTACAACTCAGCTCTGCAGGTAGCGATGCTGTTGGATGCACTGTCCAAAACGATGCTGAAAGAACAAACACATCATTATATTGTCTGGATAGAAGACTGAATAAAACACAAAAATTAGGTCAGTATCAGGTGCTAAGAAAGTTTATCTATAACTGCCTTAATTCTTTGAAAAAGAGAAACACATCTAGGCTATTATTGTATTAATTACACAAACTTTTGATAGTAGAATCTAATGTTTTGGTTCATAAAGAACTGATAAATTTTTTAAAAAGTAGGGAACACTATGTAAAAATCTAATAACTACAACTATTAAAAACATTAAAAACTACATTAGAGTAGAAAAAACCTGGCAAAGACACAATTGGTTTGGCTGTTCTTGTTTTAAAACTAGGCTGTGTGAGTACTGCTCATGATTCCATAGTTGAGATTGACTTGAGATTATACTTAAGGCAGAGAGTTATATAATTTAAGTACAAAAGAACAAAGTATATTTCTCCCCAAATTACTTCCATGATTCTGAACATTAGTGGAAGTTACTTTGTAATGAACAATTACTAACAGCTACAATTGTTTGGGAGGAACAGACTGCAGATGATGTCTATAAAGGCTGACATATTCAGTTCACATTTACAGGAAGCAGACTAGCTTGAAGCAAGAGCACTGAAGAATAAGGAACTAAGCATATCAGTGCTAACTACCTAAGTCAAAAGTAACTCAGCGTAGTGTATGGGAACATACATGTATGTTGACAATACCCCCCAAAAAAATTTCTTTTGCTATCAAAAAAGTCACTGTCTCAGCCACTCATATAATTGACAATTATTTATTCTAGTCTGCAATCAATGTAGTGTATAAGACACATACACATTACAATAAAAGGAGGAACTGCTAATAGGTTTCTTCAACACCTAGAATAACCATTAGTGGTTATAATCAAATCCTATTAGCCAGCGAATTTTTGTTGGACCTGGAATGCTGAAGGTATAGTAATTTTTTGAGTCTTTCCATCCAAATGTAATCTACTTTACTAGTTGCCAACATTTTGCAGCTGAATATCTCTTGAGTCATGTCCCATCAAGTGATGTACTTTGACATTTTTCCTATTCACAGTGCTGGGCTGTTGATACCTGCACCTTCTTTCTTAACAGGTAGTGCTGCCACTTCCACTTAACCTAGGTAGCAACAGCTCTTCTCCATCCTGCAGTTGTGACAGTATTGTCACTAAAGCAGGACACTGGCTAGCCTTAAATCTTGGCCCCATGCACCCCAGCATCCCCAGTGCCTCCCATCTAATACACACAATTGATGGACAACTGACAAACCTAAAACCTACCTGGCAGAGTGGCACTACTGTGTAGTGCCTTACGTTATTATCTGGTAACTGTCGTAGTACAGTCAACTGAATAAATCACAGCACAACCAGTATCAGTTGAAAATTGTTCATGAAGTTCAACATTGCACCTAAAAAGGAGTTGAGATGGACAGAATGCCAACTGTGCCCACACCTCCTTTCAGAAAGCAACTAAGATTCCTCAAAGGACCCGAGTACATGTTTGTATTGTTGAGAGAAGCCATAGTTTTTAAAGTAACTGAACAGAGTCTCAGCAAATACAACTTTGTCCAAGTCAGCAAAGTAGTTATTACTGACAATGGCTATTGCATTTCACTGGCAATTTCATGAAGATGTTGATAAAATTTTCTAGTTAAAAAAGCTGTGTACATTTTTTAAAGATGGATCTTACACCAATCACCTTAAAATAATTTATTACAGCAGTGAAACTTCAGTTGTTGCAGAGAGGAAAGGAGCAGATGTATGTTAGCAATCCAAAGAATAAATAGTTATTTACCAACATCAGAGATCAATTTTTAGTTATCTTCAAAATGAACTACTCAAACTCTGTTCTTCAACACACAAACACTAACCTCTAAATTACAACTTATTTCATACTATACATATGATAATATGAGCCTATTTTTTTTTATAAAAAGCTGCAACTGCTATTGCATAATGATTAAAGAAAACTCAATTTTTTGAAAAATACTCAAAATATCCCACAGATCTCTTTTGCACAGAAACTAAAGTGGTAACAACACTACAAGAGAACGTGAAGCTCTTGGATTGGATAAATATTGGTTATTGCAGTCAGTTAAGAGCACTTTTAGGAAACCCTACTCAAGAAAATAATTTAAATAAATCTCATTAGTCATAGACTGTGTCATTACTTAGTGCAAAGTCACAACTTCCAGATATTGCATCGTTATAGCCCACAACAATGAAGAGAAAGATAACCATACCTCTCAAGAGTAAGACAAGGTCAGTATCTCCTGACTGAGCAGAATACGTATCATAATACAGGAAATGAGAGCTTGCTGTCAGACATCAGAGCAACCATATAACGTTCACACATAAGAAACAGAAGTTCTTTGCTTCTTGCTTGAAATACCACTGGCCCATAGACTTGAGATAACACTCTTCCATATCTTCTCCAGCCCTAACCATAGCAATATATGAGCTAATCTAGTACAGCAGAGCTTGAGGTAAGGATTAAGTTGCATATTGCTCCTGCCAGGAATCCTCAAAAATTATCAGAATGTGTCTTCTGAGTATAATAAAATAAAGATATTGAGAATTCCAGACCTGGTCTTTTCCTATTCAATACAGACAACAATAGTATAACTAAGTAAACCACAGCAACCCCCTAGTGTAAACAAAAGCCAGCTGCTAGATTTGGTCCACGTCTCATTCTGAAAAGGGACCCCAAGGACTCTAGTCCTCTTAAGGTCACCATGTGGTATTAATTGGACTAATGTGCCTTTCCAAGTGCCTTTTTTTGTCAGAGACGTTTGGTTCCCAATGCTGTATCTAGACTGCACAGCTGGCGCACATTATTCTTCAGCTCATCCAGACCAGAGACCTGGTTTTTACAAGGTCACAGGATCAGAGGGCACAGCAGCTCTCTTCTATCTTATATTCTAGATTTTCCTTCCCGTAAAAGTTAATTATAAAGGTGAATTGATGGGATTACACACAGATCTCATCTTGCCACAGTTTAGAGCCATCCCTGGTTCTCATACTTTCAGCACTGTCCATCAACAAGAGGCTCACTTTGAGAAGTATAAAGCTCTGCTCTAAGAAAACAAATATTTTGAGATGCCAAAGGAAAAGATCTCATGAGTCCAATTTATTCTGGTTCTGGTTTCATCCATACCTTGCAGATTCTCCAGAGAAACCTCATCTGAAAGATGACTGGGCAGGCTATATGTACAACAAACACTCCTACAAAGGAGGCTTCACTCTGGACACAGTCACTTTGAATGTAAAAATACTGCCATTCTATCACGGGCATCTGCCTGCACGAAGCCTAGGGATTGCAGAGATTTTGGCAATGGAACAGGATGGGTACCAGGGTCAGAGTTTAGGTGTGAATCAATGCAGTTTTAAGAAAGTGAAGCAGCTGCTTCAGATTAGCATCACCATGGGCACTGTCTTATTCCAGAGCCCTTCCCCATTTTCTGCTGCATGGTGGGATGATACAGTCCTAAATTATACACTGGAATGTCTGTATTACATTAAGCAAGAAAAAGTGAACTAAACTAATCCTATGGTTAAAGGAAGAAATCACTATTCCAGCCACTAATAACAGATGCTTATAAATTAATTATATTGCACATAAAACATTTGTATTTTCAGTCCAATTCGTATTTTCCAAATCCTATTTCTCTCACTAGCAAATGTTTACACATCGTATCTCAATCAAAGACAGCGTGTTAAGAGACTACAAAGAATCTCTCATACATGGCTTCCATTCTCTCCTAGTGCGGCTTTCTCCAAACTTTTTGTGAACATTTGGTGTTACTCAGTTTTATTCCTTCTTACCTTTTAAAACACTTAAAATCTGTGGAAAATAAATCTGAATATTTCTAGTCATTCATAAAATATGCAAATGTGGTATCAGGAAACAAAAATTAAAAGGAGTATGATCTGATGACAACTATATTGAAAATGCTAATGGCACCCCAAACCAAGGACTTCTGTAAGCTGCAAATTTACAGCTCTGTACTAACTAGCAATGATGAGACTCATAACTGCAGTAGTGAAAATATTATTGCTTCTGTAAACTCCATGCTCAAGTATAAAGAAGATATGTAATCTCCAACTCCCTACACACTCCAATTTGGCCACTAAAGATGCTGTTTTACATTTCCAAACATTTTCCCCTGTCACTATTTTTTATACTTCAGTTCTCAGGTTGTAAGTATTTGTTACTTGCAAAGCAACTCCTTTTGAACACAGAATCATGGGAGGCATTTGTTACTAACTGCTAATGCAGCCTGCCAAACAAAAACTCCCTGCTGGTGACATGACCACCTAGTGACCTCTAAAAATGTTTTAACAATGTGAAAAATATCTCCCTCTTGTAGGAAACAGCAATTTTTTAAATTAAATGTACATTGAATGTTCGCTTACATACAGATAAATGGTATTCAGAGTCACCTTCTCTGTTTCCAATTTCAATCTTTTGAAACCCAGCCCAAACCTAAATAAATAAACGTTGATACTAAGAGGAAACTAAGAGCTCAAGAGCCTTGTGATTTCACAAACAGCTTTTTTCCATTTTCTAAAATCTAAACTTCAAGCCAGACATAGAACAGGTAATGAAAAGAAACAAGTTTGGCAGCCCCTATGCGGGTGTAAGCAGAAAATGTCAGGCAAAAATAAGTGGCTATAATTTGGCAGATTTAAAGTCTTTAAAAGTTTGCAGCTTGCTAGAGTCAATTTTTTTTTTAGTATGTAAAATTTGCAAATTGAACTCTATAACTGTGTTGAAAAGTGACTGTTGCATAATGCCACCAATGTCAAATTTTAGACAGCATTTTACCATTATCTATCCCCTACACAATAGCATCCCAAAGTGAAAAGTAAATTAGGATATCTATTATAATTAACATCTAATGCTTAAATATGCAATTTTTTTAAATTCTTTGAGTTTTTTTTTCAAGATACCAGAACATTGACAGCTTTCAAGTAAATACTTTTTAGATTTTTTTTTTTTTTTCTTATTTGGAAGACACTGGATTAAAAATAATGATACCTGATACCTTCTTAACAAAATATAACAGTTTGTAGAATATTAATGTGTAACTGCTTCAGATCATTCGTACAGAACAAATTCACCAGTCTTCTCCAACATTTTATGATTTTTACTAGGAATACCAAACTCACTAAGGTACAAGTCTTGAATCTCCTATACAGAACTATTTGGCCCTCTGTTACAGTGGCGTGTCAAGTTCAAATAGGCTTAGCAGGCTAATGCCACAAGACTGACAGAAGTCATGGCTCCTTCCATGTCACTAACATGACTGAACATAACTTGAAGCAGGTCATATAAATTAAAGGACTTTAGTCCTATTAAAAGAAAACATTATAACCTTTTCCCATATTTAAGCTTCAAATGCAAAGTCAGAAAACCTGAGATATTAGAGCTGAACAGCTTGAAATACTGACACCACTAATAAGCCAAAGATCTACCCAGGGATTCCAAACACATTGAGTAAAGTCCATGTTACACCAACTTGTTACATCAATGCACAAGGTCATATACTTGCTAATATATACGTACGGCTTTCAAAACCTTTCTACTGTGTCAATTAGCAGGCATATTCACTATAAAGCAGGGATCATTTTCATGTGGTCAGGAAGAACACTCTTTCAGGTACTATGATGAGAAGAGAACTTTTTATCCAGATAAAATTTTTATTTCAGCATATAACATAATCAGCAACACATGCAGGATTTATGCACATCTAGTGTGTGTAGCTAGGTTCTTTTAGGTGAAGTACACCTATAAGGTGTTCCAAAAATGTATTATTCTGAACTTTATTCACAGGAAACAGCGTATGGCTGCTTGATTCTTCCTTTGTTCCAAAGCAAAAAGTGTTATTTACACTTCTGTAACTGCAGCAACTGCCAAAAAGGAAAGACATATAATTTAAGTTCTGAGCAGCAAACAGCATTCTCTTCACAAGAATAAGACCCAAAGTACTGAATTATTTCTCATCTTTGACACTGAGCAAATACTATTGTTATCTCAGCAGCCTTATGCTGGTTCCCATGTCTGTCTGGAAATGATCTAGAGCAAGGTGTTCTCCATTCAAAGGCACTCCCTTGGACAATATTCAATATAGACATCTGATAGAGACAGCAAGCTAAATAGATCATATATCCATTACATTTGATGCACGACAGATGTATGAAAATACAATCATAAACCAATTAAAGAAGAAAAAGATTCTCTGCATTGCAGTATTTTTGCACTAAAGTAGAATTTGTTGACTTACTGAAGCGATGCCCTTTTGATACTACTATGAGAACATACTCTCAAAGTGAATTCTCACCTGTAATTCAAGTGTACTTTTATAGGTGAGGTATAAAGGTTTACATAAGGCTCCTTAAATCAGATATCCAGCTGGTATACATTTAGTAAATTCTTCTAGAATCACAGGGACTGTCCTAGTTCAAACTTAATGGTCTGGTACATAAACCTTGCACTGAGCCAAACTACCTTACATTAAAAGTTGTAAAACTGTAATTAAGATTTTTGGGTTTGTATTTATTGATGCAAAACAATAAAGCTAAAAATGAACCATATTTGAAATGCTTCTGTATACTTATCAATATATTTTCTGATTTTCCTCTATTCTTTCTTCATAGGTTTATAAATTGGGGAAAGACATCTCTCAAATTCCATCTCCGACTAACAGTATTACTGACTCTGCCCAACGTATTATGAGGTTTTATTCATCCTGCTAGGTAGGACTACTACATGGGAAGAACTACTCTAAGTTTTCTTTCTTCTTTTTTTTTTTCTTCCTCTTCACAACAGTGGGAGACATGCCAGCTGGGACATTTTAAGTCTCTTTCATTAAAAAAAGGTTAAGGTCAAAATAAGTATGATAAACATGGTAGTTCATCTTCTCAAAACTCAAGATGAAAGACTAAACAGAAGAGAATATTTTAACCTCACTAACTGTAATTTCCCCCCCCCCCCCCCCCCCCCATAATTAGAAGCAAAAAGGACTTGGGAAAAAAAATTTTTCTAGATATTTTTTTCCTTAAATGCACTCAGTAGTTAATTTAACAAGTATAGAAATCTTAAGTATATGTTTTCAATTATCTACGTGACTGACACTTTCAAGTTTTATGGAGGATTATGAAGAGTAACACACTTGAAGAGAACAGAAATACATTTTCCCACTATAAAAGAAAAAAGAAGTTTATAAGAGAACTCACATTGTGTTTTGGTTAAAGGAGTTGCCCTTTGTCTAAAAATTTCTAAATACTATGTCTCAGATCTCCTTGCCTGTATGAATATATTAAAAGACAGCAATCCCTATGTTTTGGTTTCTTATACTAAAATACATTGTTAGGAGAACACTGAAATATGTTTTCACTCACTTTCTTAAAGAATAAAACAGACCAAAGGTTATCAGACAAATGGGGACAATAGATTAACTTCCAAATAGCTATATTTTGTTTCTTGTAAAAGAAAAGTAAATTTATAGCACATCAAGCTTTTATTCCCCTGTGAATATAATAGCTGGAATGTAAAAGTCCAGAACTGGCAACAAGTAGAGCTGGTCAAAGCATATGTAATGAAATTTGAAACTAGGCAAAGAGATTTGAGAGGTTAAAGGGAGATAGGGTGGGAAGCTAGCAAGGCAGACCTGTTCTCCCTCAAAACCATAAGAAAAATCTTCAGTACAGTGAAAGCTGCATGGGTTGCATAAATTTGTTATGATGGTGTATTTTGGACTATGATGTTATTTAAAGTGGGAGGATGGTAGGGACCCATGTAGCTCTACATGGGAGCAGCCTTCTGACCAGTCTTATGGGTTAAAGTGAAAGGAGAAATATCAAATGAACCATATTAAATTAACTTCACATCAATGACTGGTGCAATGAACTACCCATGGAGAGATAAGGAAAAGAAAAGGCTCCACTACCTATCTCCCAAAATACACTGCCACAAAACCCCCTCTCTGTTAGCTCAAGAAAATACATTGCTTTTCTTAGTATTCCTTTAACTAAAAAAAAAAAAGAGGAAGTTTTAATAGATCTAGTAATTATTCTTAATCAATAACATAATTCATGCAGCATCAGTGAAATATCCCCAAACATCAGACATATGATTTATTAAAGAAAGAGGGCGAGGCTTCTAGTTAGTACAGTTATAGAGAAGAGGCAGCTCAACATGGTGCTATGCCAACAACAAACAGCCTAACTCTGCTCTGATTTACATTCCATATATACTGGGATGACTGGTATTGTAGAGGGTGTAAAATGAGGTAAGAATTTAGTCTAAAGTGTCCTCTTGGGCTAATTACTGCAATGTGCTCAACACAAGGCAGCTCTAGCACTGATGCAAGGGGAAATCTGAGCTAATGCAAAGGGCAGCAATCCATTTAGAAAGTCGTATACTTTAGACAGAGATCTTAACACCAATACTCCATGACCTGCACTGGCTGTCTGCCAACTTCTGGGTGAAACAGAAAGTGTTAGTTTTGATCTACAAACTCTTAAATGGCTTTGGCACCTGCCTACTTGAAAGATTCCCTCTTACCCTTCCTGCATGCAGGGCAGCATAGAAGAACAGGCAAAGGCTCTTCCCTATGGAAGAGTGTGTGTGTCAAGGCAAGGGGGAAGAAAGAGGAACAAAGATGAGGGAAGAGAAGACAATATTAAGAAGCACTTTCTTGTCCATAAACCCCTCACACTTCTTGATGTGAAACAGTCCATGAAGTTATCCTGCATGGATCATTATTTTATTTGAACACCTGAAGGGGGTATCATTTCCTATTCCTGACTATTTGATGAACACACTAACTGTGCTGGCAAAAATTCAGTCTTTGACTTCATGAAAGGTGAAGTTATTCTGAGGTTTTCTTTATTCCTTGGCTTCACGTACAGGGTTTCCTTGAAGACTGACAAAACGGTCCTTGGAATGTCATATGATTTTTTTAAGCCATCATTACACAGCTAAATAATGAAAATAGCAGCAAGGCTTTTAATTTTAGGACATCATATGAAAATGTAAGTAAAAGGCAAATGGATTATTACTAAAAATCTACATTCTTATCAGTGCTTGAAGTATACCTTACTCCCAGGCAATTAAAGTCTCTGCATTAAATGGTGCTGCCCTGAATTTACCGCTGTTTTAAGATTGAAGCACTACACTTAATGTAAAGACAGGCATTAAGATATAAAATAAATTATATGGCAACAAGTTCCAGAGAAATTCTGTGTCCACAACAGCAATAAAAAAGATTTAAAAGATTTTGTAACTCAATGTTTGGAGTGGTCAATGAATAGAACATTGATTTTATGACTGTTTAAAAGACACCTTCACCACATATCACATAATGTTTTTCTGCACTTGGCAACCAGCTCTTGCTTTAGCATATAAGTAGTTAAAAGGTACTGAATCAGGATAAGGAGAAGTAGCCATAAAATTCAGTTGTTATTCAATATATTATTGCACTATTTTCACATATACCCTTGAGGAAATTAGAGCAGAAACATGCTGCACAGTTAATACACAGTTCAGCTATGAGACTACTGTATTCAAGCAGTAGATAAAGTCTGAGAGATGTCCCATAGGATATCCCTATTAAATACTCATCTGTGATTTAATCTAGTTAGCCACAGGGTGTCAACACTGGTCCACACAGAGGCAGGCTCAGTGAATTTGTATTTGCCAGTTTAAAAATAAATCTTAAATAAAACAATCTAGAAATAACAGTTTGAACAATTTGACACATACAATAAACATATGGAATGACTTACAAGGGAAGGAGACTGACGCACAGAGCGAAAGTGAGTTCAGGAGACACCCAGTCTTGTTACTTATGCAAGCAGTAAAATTGAATCAAATTCCTTGTAGTTACTGCCAATAGGACTGGTTACATGACTCACACCAACAGGGTATAGGTAACAGGGAAAAAGCAAGATTAGAATAAATAAAAGAGAGAAGCAGGCATTTTCTTCATCCAGTTATACTGCTGTTCTCCAAATTCTTTCCCCAAAGAGAGCATGAACCCAACCCAACTTAATTTTTCAAAGCTGATTACACTATATAATAAAGCTGTAGTCACACGCCATGTGTTCAGCTGATTAATCTGAAGTCCAAAAGCACCCAACAAAAAGTTCCATCTTACTGATCTCATGCATTTAAGATGGCAATGCTGTGTTTACCCTTACCCATTATTGAGGGAAATAGCTACATTTAGCTGAATGAGCTCAAAATAGCTGCTTCAGATCCAAACCTTACTGAATCTTCTGGTTTGCTTTATATAGAGTACTTTCTTCCGAATCTACTGATTCTGTGATACAAACTAAACATATAATGCATCAAAACAAAGTATGCATTTGCATAATCTATTTCAGTAATAGAGAACAGAGTGCAATAAAGCAAAACACCACCTGATAAAATGCAATCTCTACTACACAAGTTAGACTAATGTTGGTTCCAATTCAAATGAGTACTTTTAAATCAGTAATTTTAACAGAAAGGGATTAAACATCACAGAGCTGCCATTATTTCCCCAACCATTTTGTGCTTCAGAAACTACTTGATATCAGATACAAGTGCAGTATTACATTTATCCTGACATTTTAAAATAAGTGGGAGTCTCAGAACAATAAGAAAAATAGCTTCTTTTATGTACAAGTGTTTAGAGAAAGAATCCCAAAAATAGTCGTGAAAATACTATCTAAATTAACACCCAGCTCTTCGTATCTTTATCTCAAAGTATTTTAAGAAAAGTAACAATAGGAATAAAGGGCAAAACTGACCTTTAGAAAATAATTTTTAAAACAGCAAAAATCAAATCATGAATATTCTAGTTTATTGTTTTCTGACCATAGCTTTATTCACCAGCCTCACTTTTGGAAGATTGGATATGGATTGTTGTGTAATGTAACAAGCTTTGGAATTCTACTGCAAGCCATCCCTACCTGCAGGTCCTACTGAAGTTGACTGCAGGGGAAGGACTGCTGAAGAGAACTGCAGCTAAAGAGAGATGGCTTTTAGCACCCAAAACTCACTTATACAAACAGTTCCATCATTAGTGCCACTTGCTGAAAGCTGTAATTTATTCTTTGCCCCAGATCCATCCATAAAAGCTAGTAAAAAAAAGTTAAAAAGTGGAAGTGATAAATAGCTACTTGAAAAACATATCATATCAACATATTGGAAAAACAGTATCAATTGGAGATAACAGAAATTAAAATAATGTTTGCACAATACCAATAACAACTTGTATGTCCTGGAGTCAGACTATTAGAAGGGATTAATCTAAAACCTGAGAATTATAAAAATTACTTCATAGTATTTTTTTCAATAA
Organism: Porphyrio hochstetteri; assembly: GCA_020800305.1. Taxonomy (NCBI): domain Eukaryota; kingdom Metazoa; phylum Chordata; class Aves; order Gruiformes; family Rallidae; genus Porphyrio; species Porphyrio hochstetteri. Next base: position 7,161,010 of record CM036916.1, on the reverse strand, counting down.
AGTAATAATAACCATGCTATGTGCTAATCAGGCATTTAATGATCTATGCAGACTAGGGAAAATAAGATCAAATGAAAAATTGCAAGTACTTGAATTTCATTCATTATTCTAAATGGCCCTGTTTAACAGTTCAGATCTCTCCAGCAGAATCCCGACTGCACGTGCCACACACAGCACTTGCAAAATGTGCTGTTTGCTCTGTGGGTTTTCACTATCAAGACCTGTAGCAGCAAAGCTGCTAAAATTATTTCTCTCACCCAAACTTCATTCACTAACCAGAATCCTTATCACTCCCCTACTCCAGAAATCCTGCAAAGGAACCATTTCATTATGGAATATGTTTCAAACACACTGATTAAATAGGGTTCCCTGTCCACCCCAAATGTGGTATTCTTCCCTGCAATGAAATGATCTTTCTTTAAAAAAGCAAACAAACAACAAAGCAAAACCCCAAAATAAAAAAACCCAAACCTAGTTTGCCTAGTTTTTCCACACAGTGCCACTTAGTTACAGTTAGCAAAAGAAATTTTCTGCTACTTGAATTCTTTCAAATTATTGAAGACAATTTATAAGGAAAGAAAGTATGAGATACTGTTAAAGTGATACATACATGTACAGGTCATAACAGAAACAAGTGACTGTAATGGCTCATTGAGTCAAGGGTGTAGAAATACCTAATCAAAAACCTGCAATCATTAGTGATTACACTCCACATCCACAGAATCCCCTCAAGATTATTTTCCTTGTCTAATAGGGTCAAGTCCTGAAAGCCACAGAGTGGTCTGCTCCTATTCACTAAAGCACTTAAACATATGCTTTCTCATAAGCAAATCAGATTTGGATTCAGCAGAACTACCCACATGCTTAGAGCTAAGTATTTGCTTTGCTGGTCAGGAACCGCAGGATTGTAAGATCCTCCCTTAAATCCCCATCTATTTGTGGTTGAAGGAGTCAGTAAAGGATCACAAATACTCTGTAACATTCTTCATGTTCCCCAGAATCCTATTTAATCTGCAACTAAGAGCAACTATCAATCTTTTTAGGGTTCTGATATCTCTATTTTGTTCCTTGACTTAAAGGTACATAACCCATATCTCATATATTACCTGTTTCTCTTCTAACTCATTAACACAAAACAAGTATTCCAAAGCTTTAAAGAGGTTGGCAGACCATTGGGAAGGACAGATTTACATCTGAATCCACCTGGTGCCGTAGGCAATATTTTTTCACACCAGAAAAGCAATAATTGCAAGTATTTTAAAAAGTCTACACTTAAAAAAATGACAGAAAGGATGAATAGAAGGGGAAAAAGATTTCAAAACCAAAAGAAAAAGACCTGAGAAATGGAGGGATGTAGCATGTTAAGTGAAGCATACTTTAGAAATTTAAAATCACTTGTCATCCTTCATACTTCCTGCGGCAATCCTCAACATCAGCAGGCACATGTGGCACTTCTGCCTTTGCTACAGTAGGTGTTCCTTCAGACCCACATAAGGACACATCCATCACAGCCACTCTTCTGCACTGTCTATAGGAGATAGGCCCACTACCAGTTTCCAAAGTGTAAGGAGACACTAACTGAAGTATCTTTCCAAACTTAAGTCATGGTAGTAATAATTTATGAGACCCAACAGACACACACATTTGACACTGATGATGCCTAACTGCTAATAAATCGATTTTATATTACAAATAAATTGTAACACCAAAGTGTTGGGACAAAAAGTTGAGTTCACAGCACTTCAGATTTCTTGCTACCTTAGATCAAGTATAGAGCGCTAGTCCTCACCTGGGCTTCACTTTATGTCCTACTTTAAAGCAAAATATCAATCTATAAACTTAGGAAATTTAGAAATATCTTTAGGTTACAGTAATTCATTCCAAAGTTACAGCAATTTTCACCTTGATAGTTTTTAAGTCTAACAAGCCTTTACACTGACCATTAAATCTGGTCTAGAGTAACACAGCTAATTATTTGGAATTGTCATCTTTCTATTGTCCTTATGAAACTCCACTTTATGCAGGATCATTCCTGCAAGAATGATCATACAGTCTATTTGTCAGAGATCATTATTTCTCTGCAGAGAGAATTTACAGAGCAGCAGTGAATCAAATTTAAGATCTTCTGCTAACAGACAGTGCTCTGCTTGACCTTGCTCTTTGCTCTATTGTGTTTACATTTTCTACTACAGTATGTCTCTAATCCCCAAAGTGTCCCTAAGGGAACTTTACTGTTTCTTAAGTCATGCCTTACTGCTGAACTTTGCAAAGCACAGCCAGAGGAAAAAAAAACAAAGCTTATGAGCTTATAGAATTCTTAGTACTGGGAGAAGTAAGGAAGGGAGACAGCAGAACAAGCACCTTAGACTTCTGTAGGGCTGACTTTGGACTGTTCAGAAAGCTGCTCGATATGATTCCATGGGAGGCAGACCTTAAGGGCAAAGGAGCCCAAGAGGGTTGGTTGCTCCTCAAGAAGGTAATCTTGGTGGCACAAGAACAGGCTGTCCCAGTCGGACAGAAGAGGGGTCGGCGAGCTAGGAAGCCAGCCTGGCTGAGTAGAGAGATTCAGACTGATTTACGGGAAAAGAAGAAAAAATATGAGCTTTGGAAGAAGGGGCAGGTGTCTTGGGATGATTATAGGAAATTAGTGAGATCATGTAGGGAGAAAGTCAGAAGGGCTAAAGCTGATCTGGAACTCAGGCTGGCCAGTTCTGTAAAAGATAATAAAAAGTCCTTCTATAGGTATATTAATAGTAAAAGGAGGGTCAAGGAGAATCTCCAGCCCTTATTGGATGCTGATGTCACATTAGTGACAAGGGATGAGGACAAGGCTGAGGTCCTTAATTCCTTCTTTGCCTCAATCTTTAACAGTAATGAAGGATATTCCCTGAGTGCTCATCCTCTGGAACTGGCTGACAGGGAGGGGAAGAATAACAAAGTTCCCATGGTTCAGGAGGAAATGATTAGCGACCTACTTGGCCAGTTAGATACCCACAAGTCAATGGGGCCAGATGGGATTCACCCAAGGGTACTGAGGGAGCTGTCAGATGTGCTTGCCAAACCCCTTTCCATCATCTATCAGCAATCCTGGCAGACTGGGGAAGTTCCACTCGACTGGAGGCTGGCAGGTGTTACACCCATAGACAAGAAGGGTCGGAAGGAGGATCCAGGGAACTACAGGTCTGTCAGTCTGACCTCAGTCCCAGGGAAGATCATAGAGAGGGTCATCTTGGGAGCTATCATGCAGCACGTGCACGATGGCCAGGGGATCAGGCCTAGTCAACATGGGTTTACAAAAGGTAGATCCTGTCAAACTAACCTGATCACCTTCTGTGACAAGGTGACCCGCTTAATGGACAAGGGGAAGGCTGTGGATGTGATCTACCTGGACTTTGGTAAAGCCTTCGACACAGTTTCTCACAGCATTCTGACTGAGAAACTGGCTGCCACTGGCCTGGACAGGTGGACACTCAGCTGGGTTAAAAACTGGCTGGATGGCCGAGCCCAGAGGGTGGTGGTGAATGGAACAAAATCCAGCTGGAGGCCAGTCACGAGTGGCATCCCCCAGGGGTCAGTCCTGGGTCCAGTCTTGTTCAACATCTTTATCAATGATCTCGAGGAAGGGATTGAATGCTCCCTCACTAAGTTTGCAGATGACACTAAACTAGGAGGAAGTGTTGATCTGCCTGAGGGGAGGGAGGCTTTTCAGAGGGATCTGAACAGACTGGACCCATGGGCTGAGTCCAATGGGATGAAGTTTAACAAGGCCAAGTGTAGAGTGCTGCACATGGGACATAATAACCCCATGCAGCGCTACAGGCTTGGAGGAGACTGGCTGCAGAGCTGTCAGGCAGAGAAGGACCTGGGGGTGTTGGTTGACTGCAGACTGAATATGAGTCAGCAGTGTGCTCAGGCGGCCAGGAAGGCCAATGGCATCTTGGCTTGTATCAAAAACAGTGTGGCCAGTAGGTCTGGGGAAGTGATTGTGCCCCTGTACTCGGCATTGGTGAGGCCGCACCTCGAGTACTGTGTCCAGTTCTGGGCTCCTCACCACAAGGACATGGAGGTCCTGGAGCGAGTCCAGAGAAGGGCAACCAGGCTGGGGAAGGGGCTGGAGGGTAAATCCTATGAGGAGCGGCTGAGGGAGCTGGGGCTGTTTAGCTTAGAGAAGAGGAGGCTGAGGGGAGACCTCATCACCCCCTACAACTACCTGAAGGGAGGTTATAGAGAGGTAGGTGATGGTCTCTTCAGCCAGGTGACAGGTGATAGGACAAGGGGGAATGGCATGAGGCTGTGCCAGGGCAGGTTTAGATTGGATGTTAGGAAAAAATTTTTTACTGAAAGAGTTGTCAGGGCCTGGGACAGGCTGCCCAGGGAGGTGGTTGAGTCACCTTCCCTGGGTGTGTTCAAAAAAAGGGTAGATGAAGTACTTAGGGATATGGTTTAGTTTAGGATGTGAATGGTTGGACTTGATGATCTTAAAGGTCTTTTCCAACCTTATTATTCTGTGATTCTGTGAACTAACAAAAAAAAAATTTCTTTTTTTCCCAATTAAATATTAGCAGAAATTTGTTACTTAAAAGATCTACATTTACAATAGTCATTCATTTTGTATTTTCCTCTCATGAAAACTGTTACTTTCCAAAAATTCACTGTCTCATTATGAATTTATAAATTAATACTATGCTAAGTAGTAAAGAATTGTGGCATAAAATTAAGAAATAATATTAACAGAAGTAGCATCCAACATTCATCTTCAGTTCACAGTTTTTACAACACAGATCTGACTAACTGGCCTGCTAAGTACTTAGAATTTCAAAGAACTCCTTCAAGATATCTAGTGAGACGGACTACTATCTGTTAGCATTCAGCTACTTGAATATATATATTGAAATGATCCTGTGTGAAGTAACACTTAATGCAGTTCCACTGTGGATTTCTTACTATACAACAACAACAAAATCTTATATTGATAGCACTGAAGATTAAAAATACACCCTCACTCCATGTTGCAATAATAAAAATACTTCCACAAAGGATTTGTCACATATCGGTAATACTGCTGCAGAAGTTAATGTTATATGGAGAATTTGACATTGTATAAAAAGCTATAGTTTTATATTTCTTCTGTGCTCTTATACCCCTGCCTACATATGCAAAAGAAATCTAGGCTATCAAGGAAACAATTATTGTCAACAGGCAATGCATTAAGCACATTTGAAGGCAGATGATAAAAACAGGAAAATAACTCACCACCTCTTACAGTGCAGACATGGTATGCTAGAGTTGAGGTAATGAATCTTTATTAACCATGAGCAGGGCAGGGCTCTCAGAGAGTGAACCGTTCACATACCGTGCACAGTAAAAGAGCTGTTATGTGCCTGTGGACACAATGACTGAAACCTGGCATACACCTTTGATCTCCTCACCTGACCTCAGCTTTCTTAGGAATCTCTCCAGAACAGAGTTTCACACTCATGTCTAGTACTAACTAGTCTAGTACTAATATGTCCAGTACTGTTTCATGCGCTTAAAACACCAGATATGAGACAACAATGTGCCTCTTGTCTCTGTCCTACATTCTACAAATTACTTTGGAAAACTTAAAGGCAAATTAGGAAAAAAATATTTAATACTTTAGAGATACAGTCAGAAACTCAGTGGAGTTTCTGAAGAAAATAACCTGGTAATTAATAGCCCATCTGTGGCATCTCAACTGTTCACCAACTGGGGTGCTGGAGACTCCCATGTTTTCCACATAGAGATACACCTTGTCTTCTACCAAACACTCCCAAGAGTTTGAGCTATGAAGACACCTCTGCTTCAGAGGGAAGGCAAGGTTACCTAGATTCATTAGTCTCTCTTTTACACTCAGTGATAAATTTAATTTAGGAACTTGCTCATAACAGGTGACCCAGGGTATGAATCACAAAAACAGATAATACTCCCAGAGCATGTAATAATGAAGTTTTTTATCCTTAAGACAGTAATTTTCGAAAATTCTACTGATCTGTTTCCACATGTGTAATTATAGAAACAATTTTTAAAATGTGGATTATCTCTTTCTATATCACTTCTAATCTACAAAATGGAAATCACTATAGGCATGTTTCAAGAGTTATATACATCAATGTTATACTTAGATCTAAAAGCAATCGGACAATATATGGTATAATAGATATCTTGCACAGCTTTCTTTTTTAGCTGAAGAAACACACCTTTATTCCTCCTCCTAAGCCCAAAACATCCCGAGTAAAAATTTCCACAAGGACACTGAACAAACTTAAGAACCTGCACAGCATTTTTCTCATGTGTTACTACGATTCAGAGACATGAAGCTTTTACCTGCTAGACATCATCTTTCCATCAGAAGTCAGTGCTTCCTCTTCATACAGCAGACCAGAAATACTAACCTTAACACAACACATTTTGCAACTATAAATAATTAATCCTGCTTAAAGAATTTCGGAAATGTGGCCTATACAGTAAAACCCTATGCAGTATGACTGATTATATTTCAGGCGTTTAGATTTCAAGGGGTGCAAAAATATCCAATATCAAAGTTCTTCATTGTTTAGAGTTCTAGATTTAACATTTTATTTTTTACATCATCTGACATACATAGAAGGAGCAGTAGCATGTTATGGTAACTGTTATCAAAAGGCATGTAAAATCAGTGTGCATATATATATACATACACACACACACAGATAGATGGTATTTGGCTATATTCTGATACAAGAGAAGGTTATGGGTTTGGAAGTTACAGTTGAGGAATGGGTGTTTTTATAGAGGATAAATTAATCCCTTGTGCGATTCTACTGATCTACCAGAAAAAAAAGCAGGATTAATCTGGCCCAAGACACCAACTGTAGTAGTAAAATTATTTTGTGGCTGCTTGTCTATGTGGATTTATTATGCCTTACTGTGCAGATATATATTGTCAATAAATAATGTGGCTGTTTACCTAGAAAAGGGTATTTACCCTTAAAAAAGTGTATATATATGGTAATTCTGTATTGTAGCACATTCAACTTTTATAACATCATCTTCAAAAGTGGATTCAAAGCTAGTATTGCAAAATAACACTGAATTTTATTTTTCTTCTAAGAATCATATTAGACATCATGTGCTCTATTAATAAGTTTACATCTCTCATTTGAGAACATCCATGAGCTTTAACTTTGCTGGTTGTTACATACGTACTTGACAAAAGTCACTGGAAGTATTTGCATACCAAAAATTAAGCAATACTAAACATTGGCAGCAGCAGATCATAGTTTTGGTTTCATTGAAAAAATTAAAAGATAAAAACCAAAAATATTTCTTAAGCAAAGTGTAAACTTCAGACTGAAAAAGGCTAATTAACTCATAGTAGACCCATTATTGACATTTTAAGGCTTCATAAACACATGAACAATTTCACTGGAACAAAGATTGCTGATAAAAATCTTCCCTTTCCTGTTCATTGTCTCCATAAAGGGGCTGGTGGAGAGTCCAGCCATTCCCCCAGGCTCCCTTGGAAGGGTTTTTCCTTCTCTCTGAGACCTGAGGGCTGCTTCCCACTTTGCTCCACAGTCTATGTTTAAACTGCTAAACTCTTGCTTCCTGCTGTGTCTCTCTGGCACTCACCAGAGATCCCTTCCAAGCTTTTTCCTCCATATATGCTTATCTCTTCTCCAGTGAAAAGCTATCTCCCCTCACCTAGAAAACAACTTCACGTAACCCTGGCATTTCTTTTTTAGAGGAATGCAACACAAAGGGAGAAACAAACAAATCAAAGGTATGTCAAGGCTGCATCTTTCAGACAAGGCAAAACCACTGGATGTTTGCAGTCAATCTCTGGCAATATAATTCCTTTGAAAAAGTAATTTACTATTTATGCATAGGACTATTTTAATCCTCTCTGAAAACAATTCCCATGGCATCTTTGAACAATCCTTATTTTTATAGATATTCAAGATACGATCTTGTTTTATGGAAATATATATGCATATAATCTAGATTGTTCTTTAAATACATGCAATTCTATTTAAATAGCTTCACACTAAATAAAGCAATTAGAAATGCTTCACAAAGAGAATTCAAGAGGAGAAACTCCAGCATATCCAAAGTCATTTCATAATTTATAAAGCAGTATTCAAACTGGAATAGACAAAATTAAAAGGTCTTTACTCAGAAGATAATTCATAGTAATTTTTATCAATTTCTACAATAAGACATTTACAGTAATTTGATATATTTCATGGGAGAAACAAGGGTTCAAAGCACATTTTGTATAGGAAAAGCAAACTATGACACAGTATTGGACAAAATCCTGAAATCATAAAAGCCATGGTTTTAAATTCAGGGTAGGAAGAGTTTCTATTTTCAACAAATCTGATTTATTTTGATAAAAAATACAGTTAGTGGATATAAACTTTTCTTTCTTTTGGGGTTTTTTTTTGGTGTTTTTTCCATAAAAGTGCAACATTGAAGTTGTATTAGGAGGTCATCGTTTTATAAAGCAAACTTTCTCAAGGGAAGATATTAATTTCACTGCAGTTTGTCAAGCTTTCCTTTTCAGCCATCAGTATATAATAATTTTTAAAAGGATATATTGCCTAGCTCTTAAGCAAGGAATAATCATATTACATTGCCTGGAACATCACCCTCAGCTTGATCCTGAAATCACTGCATAGGAAGACAAATGATATTTCCATTGCAAAGTCTCCACAAATAGTTCAGTGTTTTAATAGCTTATTCTCCAGATAGGCTTTATCCTTAACCTTTCAAAAACTACATCAGACAATATGATAAACGTAGTAATACAGAGGTGAAATTAACTTTGTAAACCAAGATCCATAGGTAATGCAGTTAAAAAATTAGGCAAAGGCAAAAGTGGCAGGGAAGGCTATCTTGCTTCACATGATGTTTGTTGGCTCAAAGGGCTTGTATTTAGCCATGACCTAACACAAATTAAGCAACTCTGAAGTAGGAAGACTGTATCACAACTAACAAGACCTGACAAGGCTAATTGTTTCAGATAGTGATGCATTGCTGCAGTTAAACTATTCCTAGATTCAAGTTTGCATTGCTCTGTAGATCAGGAAGATCATCCTCAGTTAAGTGTTTCTGACACTGCACTCCTGTTAATCTTCCTAATGACCTTCCACTAAAATTGAGCTAGCATTTGTAAAAATCACTTATGTCTGCCTTCTACACCAGTACACATCTAGCAAAGATCAGTCAATTATCCATTATCATGCCATCCATCTTGATAGAAAAAACCCACCCGACAGAATCAATTACTCATAGCCTTTTCTTGTTAAGATGGATATTTCTACACTGTAGCAGAAGGCCTATTCTATACAGAATTATTTTCTATGGAATAAAGTATTTTACAATATTTGATGTGTAGCATTCAATTCTAACCACTGTTGCAAAATGCATTGGCACTTCTTTAAAGTTCTGTCTTTTGATGCTCGTGCACTTCATCAGAAGGAACCAAGAAGACAAACACATGTCCAGTCAGATCTCTCACAATTCTTTACTCACAAGGAAAGATGTCCATGCAGGGCTGCTCATCTGTGCTGTAGGGCAGGAAAGTAGCCATATTTTCAAATACACTGAACAGCCAAAGCACACCAACCCTAACTCTTTAACATCACCTTCCTCACACAGAATCTCACTACTGCTTTTGCTAGCACTTCTGGTGCAGCACACAGTTATCAAAAAGGCAGGACCAAAGGAAGACAACACAAGATTCCAAATTTTCTCCATCAAATCCATTGAATTGAAAGATGTCTTTGGACAGATTGCTTCCTTGGTCTGGGTTTGTTTCTGGGATTTTCTTTCCTTTTGTTTATTCCTCTATCGTCTTTGACAAAACTGCAAGGATTGCCCTGTCACCTCACTTAAAACTTTAATAAATGTAGAGGATTACACTTCCTCCACTAAAAGTCCAGATTTTTTTTTATTTAATCTTCTTATATACATCTCAAAAAACCCAGCAATTAGCTACACCAGTGCACTGAAACAGGAGTGGTCCATAAAAACATCAGTTTCCCCTTGACTTCCTTTATAAACCATACAGTAAAAGGAAGCCAAATATGAAAAAGCTAAAAGTGACACAGAATAAAGGAGTTAGAAAGAATATATAGACACAGTGGATGAGTTTAGCTTTAATCTTTCTCTATTTAACAGCAAAGATCAAACTGATGAAAACTTTTTTCTTTGTAAATCATACATATATTCTTACTCATGCCAAGTAAGTGCAATTTAAACATAACTAAACTTAAGAGCACTTGTTCATATGCTGCACAGACTTGTTCACTAATCTAATTTTTAATACTAGAAACACAAACTGAGTTATAGTACAGGCTGCAAATCAGGAGTAGACTTTGTAAAATGATTTGCACTGAACATGATACCTGCATTTTGACAAAATATGGTGATAGATATTAATTTTTTAGGTTTTGGACTCGCCAAACAAAACAAAACAGAATAAATAAAAGAAAAGCATCATGAGAAAACCTCTTCAGTTTCTGCTTCTTACCATTTATGAAGGCTTCTAGACCAGTTAAGGAGTGACATGACACCAGAAAAAAACAGGGATGTGGTTTTTTTTTGTTACAACCACTACTATTAGTACTTCTAGTGCTGCACTTTCTCTCAAGACCCTCACCCACGATTGTGTATCTTATGTATCCATGCACATGGAAGACATAAAATACATGTCAAACAAAATAAAGCAAGTTATTAAGTCAAAATAGACCCTAAATCTTGGTGGAAGTCAACAGATAAACATACTATAGGTCTAGTATAGCCTAAGTACACAATGCATAATTCAGCGCTGAACAAAGTTTATAACTTATTGCAATATTTCTTACTGAGAGAGAGAGGTCTGGTATATTAAAGCATTGTTCAGTCACTAATTCAGCAAAACTCATGAGAAAATTCTTACTTTTTTTAAAAGCCAGTACAGCAGGATCTCTCCCATGTTAGACATTGCCTGGGAAGAAAAAAATCTGGTCTGAATCTATCTATAATTAAACACAGATATTTATTGCTAAATTATTTGTATCCAGTGCTCTTGCTGCCACATTCATACACATATCACTTTATGTAATTCCATTATGACTGTTAGCAAAGACTTTTTTTCCTTATCATTGGCTTTCCCAGGCATCCATCGTTATGGACACTGCCATATAAATTCTACTTGCCATAGTGTAGATTGTTTAAAATACTTTGTAAAATAGTTCAAAATATAATGTGAAGTTAAAAGTCTAGTAGATTTATGGAAGCATTTATCATCTTCACTGATAAAAACAATAATAGTCATTACTATATATTGCAATACAGATATAATAATAAATATTAATATCTATCTTCTGATTAATAATGTGTGAAATCTGTGCACCAAACCTAACCATTCTCTGACATCACAGTTTGCAATGCTGAGAAGGAAGAATCGTTCAGTTTGAACATAAGGACTTCCCTTAGCTCCCGGACGAAAAGATACAGTCTTACAAAAACAGACACGTTCCTCTCCAGAGGGTACAATGTATATTCATCATGCAGAGTGTAAGGAGACTATCAAGATGTTAGGAGCCCATGAAGGAACAATACTATGTGGGAATCAAATGGGAGGGAGAAGGGTTGAGACAGAAGACCAAATTCTACTTTACACACGTGTCCTGAACTTATGCTAGGGCCTACTGCTTCTGAACTTTCTGTTGTCAAGACATCATTCGTGGTTCAGTTTAGTTCAGGAACTTGCACCATAAATGCTTTCTCTATTGGGATGAAGGATTTGGCATTGGTGATGACAATGTGGTGGTCTTCATGGAAAGCCATAGGGCACATATCAAAGATTTAAAAGGAAATCAGATGCCTTTTCTTATCATAAAAACAGGATCACATGAAAAATAATGACTTCATGTATGGTTCTTTAATGGTGACAAAAAGAACTATGTTATGACTCTGTAATTAAACCACCCCAGTATGTATTCATTTAACAGATAAAATGCCACACTACATCAGTCCAGACTATTTATTATAATCCAGTGAATGGTGAAAAAAAAATGGTGGTTACTATTTACAAATAAAGTATCACTGTTGTGAACAAAACTGGTTTTGAGATATTTTACATGAAAATAAGCACTTATATAAGAAACAGCATTGCTGTTTAGTACTGCCTCCCACAACTCTTTTCCAGCATCTCAGTACTACACTTTTTTTCTCTCTCCAGGATTCCCCTGACTCAGCTATATAATCAGTATTTCCATTTCCTATACAAATCACTAGCAATTTCCTCATCCTAACATTTCTCTCATTTTCCAATATTCTAAAATTCTTTAAGCTACCTTTTTCTTAACATTTACTCCACTTCCTAAATAAACTTTAAATATCTCAATTTATAACAGCTACAAAATTCTGTTCAGTAAACACTGTTCTATGATCATTGTCTCTTCAATTAATTACTGTATGACTGTACTACTTCAGCTTGTTCTGGCCATTTAAATTGACCTGCAGTGGTATTCTAACTTTAGTCATAGTATACCTTGCATATTTCCATATATTCTTCCAGTCTGCTTCCCAGAGCATTGCCCATGAGCACAGCAGTTGATTAGGATAATAAACACATGTGGAAAATTCTCTTTGTAGCGTAAATTACATGATTTATGACAAAAAAAAGTTGCTTTCCATTTTAACATCTGAGATTTCGGAAATAGGGAAAAGTTTCTGATCAAACATTTTGTACAACATTCCTTATTCATGCAATTTTAAATTAATATTCTATTATAAATTTCAGATACAAGAATTTAAATTGAATGAAGTACTAGTCTTCCCTTTCTTTAGTGTCAAACTTCTTAAGAAAAATTCCATGTTAAAAGAAAAAACAAGCTGAATAAATGCATCACACACACAGCAAACCCAGGATATGACAAATTATGGGACAATACTTAATTTCATGCCAGTGCCCAAATAGCATATTTCCAGCAACAGGCTTGTCATCATTATTAAGAACTTCCCCCGACTCCCAGTGAAGAAGAAACACATTACAGACAAACACATTAATCTTTCCACACAGTACAATGTAAAACCTTAATTACAACTTCATGCTTTCCCCCACAAACACACAGCATACCACAGACCTAAACCATACATATGTCAGCCCTGAATATCTGTTGATGATCTTAAAACTACAGTTAAGGGTTTGTGTTGAACTATATTGAATACAGTATGTTTTTTTCCTCAATCAAAAGTTTAGAAAAGAACTCAGGAAATCCAATCAGTTCTCATGGATTGGGGCTGTAGGTTTGGATGTGTATACAGACTCCTAATACAGAGCTTTCCAGCAATGGGCCTAAATTTGCTTTTTAAGTTAACAACAGAACTCAATACAGAGGTGAAGGTCAGTGACAAAACTACAAAATGATAGACTCAGCATCCTCAAATACCATCTGTGTGCTGATCATAGGCAGCACCTTGAATCAGAAACCGAAGGCAGTACCTCAGTATTCTGTTTTCCCAATACCTTAGTCCAATAGAATCTTTGACAAAAACTGAGACTCAATGCACACAAAATAAACATTTCCCAAAGTAACACAATTAGAACAACTGAAGGATTAGGGTTAAATATTCTCACTTTTTTTCTTTTAATCCACTTTTAATACACTGGCACAGGGGTTGGAACCCAGCTTTCCCCAGGTCTCCTATAAACATTAAGCAATATTTATTTTTTCTGCCTAGACTGTTGCAACAGCTCTAGAAGAGACTGACTGCCAGCACACAGGCTACAGAATCACATCTTCCTGGCAGGTGAAGGATATGGATTCAACCAAAACCAATCAATTATACTTTGAAAACCTAAGTACTACATTTCCTTCTGTAACAATGAGCAAAATGAGTGAAACAACAACAGCAAAAAAAAAAATCTTCCTTGTTTTGAGAAGGAAAACAAACTCATCACAGTACAAACTGAAAAATAATTACACAGCTATAAATGTGGAAGCTTATTTGATTACTAAAATGTGGTCACACACTGATGCTTTTACTAAAGTAATTTTGATTCCTGCCTGTTGCTGAATTTGCTTGCACTTTACAACTCATTTTCCACTACAGCAAGCCTGTATTGGGCTCTGCTGCTGAAAAATTAGAGGTCATCACTCCATTTGACCTCCATCCTGTATTATTGCAATGCTGTGATTAAGGATTACCCTTGAGATCACTAAGACATGTCAGTCAATGTACTTCAACACTGGAAGCAAGGATTCCCATGGTTTTGTTATACAAAAGTACAATTTAATAAATGGGACAATAGGCAAGGATTGGATAACAAAATTTGTCTGCAGAATGTTCAATAGATCTAACAGGATATGCCTTCAACACAGAAAACTGTAACCAAGAGCTCAGGAGCATTTCTTCATTCCTACTTGAGTGGGATAGATGCAGCTTGACTTTTTCTGCCTATCATCTGTGGTCCTAAATAGAGGATATGCTACAAACACTAAAGCTTCTCAAGGCAGACAGAGCGATGGAACAGAAATGCTGACTTCTTAATTACTAAACACAATCACAGTCTTTTCTACTAGTTTACGTGGATTTTAAAGAAAAGCTGCAGATCATGCTACGGTAAAGCCTACTGCTTCTGTTTTATGGATACATGCACTGCTTCCTTTACTTAACTAAAATATTTTAAATATTACAAGGGACAGAAAAAAACATGCTGTCTGCAGTGTTATGCTGAAATTTCATGATTCATCAAACTTTCCTAGGGAATGAAATAATTTTCACGCTCCCTTAGGAAAAGTACAGTTACACAAAGCAATTCAAAACCTTATTGAAAAATTGCAAGTCGAGACCTGCTCACATGACATGCTCAGAACCTGTAACTGTGCCTTCCAGCAAAAGCGTTGTGTTCAGCATCCTACAAGACATGTTCAGCACATCAGTCTCTATGAAATGAGACTATGCTATCAGGTTCTGGTCCTTTTTACAGGGCTTTAGCAAGACAAAGATCAAAAGAAAAGTTTGTCTCTGCTCCTCTGTAGATTTACATCAGTTCAACTGCCAATATTTCTTAATTCACAATGAAACTGTGCAGGGCACCCTTCATAAATATTTATTCAAAAAGTTAGACAACTGAATTTTAGTAGTGTGCCAAGCTATAAACTAGCTGAAAGATTATTTGTTCCTCCAGGGAACAGATGTCAAGGTACCAAACTTCCTCTTCACACAGCAAATCCACAAGCGTATCTGTTCTTTTTTTTACTAACATATTAATAAGTTGAATAGTGATTATTTCAACTGCTAAATGTGCTGGAATTCAGCATGTGCAGTAGACCCGCTATTTGTATTGTTAGAGGACAGACCTCAATCTGAAAATTATATGTAATGAGTAACTGCCTGAACAGAAGATTGCTTTATAGACCTATTTATCCACTACAGTAAGTTATTTTTAGTGATTACCTTAAGTGCCAGATAATTAAAAAAAAAAAAAGGAACCATGGATATTCTACAATAGTTCATTTATTTAAATACTATGTAAGCACCATGCATTCAATAAAACCTATTTGTCATATGAAATATCTAATCTCTGGTTCTCAACTTGTAGTAAGCTCAAAGGTGAGTAATTCCACCTTAAGAAAAATGTCACTAATAGACTCCATAGACATGTAAATGGTATTAAAAAGGTCAAAGAGACCAAAGTCTGGCTTTCATGAGGTCTCACAGCTACAAGGCGTTTGTCTTTGTTGTTGGTGCCAGTTAAGGCATGTCTGGCTTATTTGATCCCCCAGATTAATACAAAGAAGATATCTGAACTGTGAAAAAAAAAATACACAACAGGAAGCTTAAATGCAGCCATATGGACCATCTGATTCTTTCAACCTTTTAACAGATGAGGGTTGAAATAACTTCCTTTGCTTATTAGCTAATTAAATCATCCTAACAGTGTATAAAATGGCTATAATAAAACTGAGTTTAACCATAACCTCCAGCTATGTTCCATTAAGTCTCACATTCTAAGTCATCTAACCATATAGCATACAACACATTACTAACTGAGGTATAAATATATTTTTCCTCAATTTGAAAAAATATATCTAATCCTAAAACTAATACAGCTCTCAAAAAGACAAGAAAATATAAAAAAATAATCTAAAATATCCACTAATACATAGCAATGATTTTTATCAAGATTAAATAATTACCTCGATATGGCATTAATGCAAAGTCACTTGTGCCTTAGCACTTATTAAACTTCCTAGTTGTGATTACATCATGGTACCCATAGTATCTAAAACAGCATTCTTATTCATTATTTTTAACACATTAAAAAAATATTCCATAAGTCATAAGAGAATCGAAATCTCTTTTTTTAAAAAATAAAATGTCATGCTTTAATGTGGTGGATTACGGGCATGCAGAAACACGTTCTTCCTCCACAACAGCTGCTTCATATATTGCTTAATAATTTCATTTACTATTACAAAATCTACTGCCCTTTCTTATGGTGCACAGCTGAATGACTACATTAAAGGAGCAGCAGTGATTCTAATGCATACATATCACCAGGACACCAGTAATTTTTTCAGTTTTCCTTTGCCAAGTTCGGATGGATTTTAATTAACGCAGCCAAAAGGACTCTACAAAATATATTCTCTGAACCAGAGCAAGGCCTACAACTCTTTCCAGAATGACTGAAAGCTCCTTTATATGCTGTTATCTCCAAATGATAATTCTACCTTTCAATGCATATTTATTTCTCCTAGATAGGAATAGCTAAAGCACTTTTGCGCAACATATGACTTCCATTAGAAGATGTGATGAATGACCCTCTCTCAACAGCCCACAGAAGAGCTCATCCATGCATACTGAAGTAACAGGACTACAATGACATTTTTCCTCATTTCACCATATACTATCAAATTGCCATGCACTATAATTTTGCAACAAGATACTGTACTGCCCAAATAACAGTAAAAATAATCTCCAATCTGCAACTTCCAAGAATAGCATTTCTTTTTATTCATGCTTTGAAACTACGCTTCTTTAAAATTTGAATTAATTACAATTCACATATTAGTGCTGCCAAAAATCGCTAGTGATATCC
Source organism: Porphyrio hochstetteri (assembly GCA_020800305.1). Taxonomy (NCBI): domain Eukaryota; kingdom Metazoa; phylum Chordata; class Aves; order Gruiformes; family Rallidae; genus Porphyrio; species Porphyrio hochstetteri. The sequence continues at coordinate 7,143,909 of CM036916.1, read as the reverse complement.
TGTTTTCTTTACTCAAAGCCAGACTTCATAGAGTACTACTTTCACGCGGTGAGCATGAGAAAAATGCAACATTTCATTGCCTGTGAAACAGCAACAAATTGAAAGAAGAAAATCACCCTTGTGATTGAAGACATTAACTACATAAAAGTCTACCTCAACTACAAAAGGTGATATTCATTGAGTCATGAAGAATTAATACAAAGTACTCTGGCTTACTTAGGTTGGTACTAACTTGCCTTGACCAAATTGCCAGTAAGAAAACTAGAGGAACATGCTCCTATATTTACTGCATGTGAGTAAGGTAGGAGAACAGGAATGAACCAAGGAAGTGATATTTGGGAAAAAAAAACCAACACAGCAGTAATAACAACAACAAAAACCCAAACAAACAAACAAAAACTTAAAACAAAAAAAACCCAACCAATACTATACCAAACAGGTCTTTTGTGATAATGCCAAAAGAAACAAAGACAGTGGGTTACAGTAAATGAGGAAGTCAAACCCTGTGGGTCTGGGAAGACTACTTATTCTCTGCAACTAGTATTTTAGCTGGTTTACTGTGAGTTAAAATGAGAAAAAAAGTGACTATCACTCACAAAAAATGAAATTAGCTCTCTGGAGTTCATAATTCCAACAAAATATATTCTGCTACATAAGTATTAAAAACTCTAGTTTTCCACATCCCACATTTGTAGGCTTGCCTGTACAGCCCATTTTTAATTGAACTTTCTTTAGCACTTCAAAATTCACAAAAGTAAATATCCATCACTTCAGGAGAAAAAGCATTCAATTCCTAAATTTTTATAATTTGTCTGGTATTTCAGATGTTCCACTACATTTTTTTAGGTTAGTAGTAAGAAAATGGTATTTATGTTTCAACTTTGGGTACACAAAACCCCCCAATAACTACTGCTAATCTACCTGGATTTTCTGAATGGCTGGGTTTTCACATAATGCAGTGCTTCCTTTCCTAAATGTGACAGTTTGTAATTTATTTTTATTTTACCTTTATTTCCTGGACTGTTTGAGGCTTTTCACAAACAGACAGCTCATATTCCACTAGAAAATAATAGTTATGAAACATTTTAAAGCCGTTTAGTTCACCAAGATTATGGGAATAACAAGAGCTACCATAGCACATATTTTATGTATATGTTCATATATATACTTTTATGAAGATTTATCCCTACTCAAAGCCTGCAAAAGTTTAAAAATCATTTAGACTGATCACATATAAGACACTTGCTTTTTTACTTTAGAAGAAGCAAGATAAATAATGGTCATGCAATTTTCTTACAAATTGCCTAGACAGAAGTAACTCTCCACACAGGGGCTACGATACTGCTTTTTCTCATCTCCTTATCATGCAAGCCAATACACTCAAACAATTTACTAACAGAGCAGGATGACGATCCAGCTGGTGGAGCAGTAATAAGTCTGTTTCAATCAAACAAGCCCTGGACAGACATCAGTCATAGTACAAACTCCTATGTTACCTGTGAGAAAATGACTACCAGAGTAAATGAGTTCATTTCCACATATGCTAACAGCAATAAGCAAAAGAAAATATTAAGGGTCTACACTACAGGAACAGATCCTTATTTAAAGTCTATCAAAACAACCAATTAAACAAACAAATTGGTCTGCAAACCACAGAATGTTGGAATGCCTAATATATCTGTTGCAGAATCACAAGGTTGTTAGAAAGGTTTACTGGATGGGGAAACCCTCTGCTGAGACTTTTTCAGATATTGTACTAGAGCAGACCATAAAAATGTTCCTAATGTTTTTTAGAAGATTACACAAACCACTCTAGAACCTCCAGAATGGGTAGTACAGATTACAGCAAAGAAATAACTTCCCCAGATTAAACCTTTTATCTCCCATCACCACAAAGGGGAGTTTTTTTTCTTTTCACTACTGCCCACCCAAACTGAAAGTCAGCTGCTACTCTAAAACAGCAGATTGCAAATGTTTAAGCATATATTGAGACTGTCCAATAATACCAAGTATTAGCTGTTACAGCAAATATGTGCTGCATATAACAAGTAATGCAATGAAGGTTTGAGTAGTAAAAAGTAGTGAAAAAGTAGTCTTTTAAGATGGAAATTTGTTTTGCAAACCAGTTGGACTTGCAAACACAGAGCATCTCAAAATCAAGTAATGCAAAAGATAACAAGTGATACCATAATATTATTTTGTAGCAAATTAGAAAAATAATGGTACTATAGCAACACTTGTGGTGCACTGTGGTTGTTCAGCCCCAGCCAGTGGCTGAACACCACACGCCACTCGCTCACTCCAGGAGAAACACAGAGCCTCCAAGGGTTGGGATAAGGACAGTTTACTGACAAAATCACCATGAAAGAACAATAACAGCCAGTGGCAAATTTCACCCACACTCAGTGATAATACAAAGTACCTCACCAACCTGACAATAACACGAAGTACTGCACCAACCAGATACCCCAGCCACACTCAGACTTCCTCAGAGGAACCCCAGAGCACCCCTCCCCAACAAGCCCCTTTTATGGGGAAGTGATGTCAGGTGGTGTGGGAAAGCAGCCTGAGCTAACTCAGTTCACCTGGGCTCACTCAGCTCATCTGTGCTACTGCTTGGGGAGGTTAACTCTGGCCTGGCCAGAACCAGGAAAGTATGCATGTGATCAGTCAAAAAAGTTAAACTTCATTGTGAAGAGGAATCCCTGCCTTCTGTAGGCTTGGTACCCTATTGTAGCTTAGAAAATTATGCAAGACTAATTGACTAGAGTAGCCCTCCAGCTGCTGCTTTTCTGAACCCTAACACTGTCCAAGGAATTACTGCTTCCTATTAATGCCTATGTAAGATTGGACTTCATCCTGCATATGTTCTTCATCCTAGATCATAAATGCTGCAAGATTCAGTACAGTAGCTCTCCAGCTTCTGATTTCTCTGACTTTAACCTTTACAACATACACTGCACACAGGGCTCTTGGTACAGAGACTTGAAAATTAACTTTGGCTCAAAGGATTCCTGTGAGTAAATAATGACCTAAATGGCCAGTTCCAGCCCTTTGTAGTGTGTGCATCCTTCCTCCTACCAATGTATTGAAAATCCTAACCATCCTCTTAAACACTCTGCTGTCCATAGGAGCAAAAGATGAGTCCACCTGTACTGCTGACATTTGCCCTCATACTATATTGGCAGAAAATCCAGTATTAAGCAAATACACTGACTTTTCAGCTCATGGTTTTGTAGCTTCATTTCAAGCATTCACATGAGCACAAGCAGACCCACAAATTCCAAATCTCCATTCCTTCCTGATTTTCCCTACTAGCCTCACTTGCAACAGCACTGAACACCCTGCTAAATGGAACTTCCATTTGTATATATCTTAACTGCATACCTTCCCTTCAGTATCACGTGAGGGAACATCCCCATCTCACATTTCACAGTACAATTACAAATGTAATTATAAATCTGTGTCTATCAAAATGATCTGGTTTAGAAAAATCCTTCAGCATTGTTAAAGAATTTAAAGTAACTTTGATCATTTTGACAGAACTAGGGTAGGAAGCAAACACAAGTACAAAGAGATTAAAGAATAGCAGTCTTCTCTATGAGAGTAGAAACATGCAGTGCTGAACTAGAGGAGGTAAATCCATAACCAGACAGCTGCGGCCGGAACAGTGTGTCTGAATGGAGGCTAAGACATTCAAGAGGGTTGAATCAATCATGGAAAACTTAACATTTTCACTCCATCCACTGAGATTACAAAAGTTTAACATAAGGCTTATTGACTATTGATTGCATTTTCAAACTAACTTTTAAAAAATACCCTATTCAAAACAAAGGAAAAAACCAACATGTTTAAAATAAGCCATTTCTAAATAAAATAGAATCAGTGTATCACTCAATTTTCTTCGGTTTTATCATAATAGTATTTCAGGTCTAGTACTCTGCTAGTACAAGGCTGTGCTATCAACAAGTTGGAATTCATTCTGGGACAAATGTATAAAGAAATAGAAATTAAAAACTGTGCTATAGCCAGGGGGAGATTCCCAGTGCTGAAATAAGTCTTCAGGAAATCAATAAGAAAATTCTAAGCTGCAGTAATTTACTATGATAGCATGTCAGCAGCAGGATAAAACCAAATTTATACTACTTGAATGAATTCTTGTTTCAAGATTATCTTATTAGTGATATTACATGAAAGAATAAAACAAGAATATTAGAAGTTCAGTCATCCAGTCAAGTAATTTACTTATTAGGTTACTCTTTCCATATTACGGAGGTCTTATATGCCCACAGGGCAAAAAAAATCCAACCCACTCTCTAGTTCAAGTACTTTACATTGCCAATCACCCACCACAAAGTTTAAGCAACACTATTTGCAGTAGATTCTAATGTAAACAGCAGCAGCAGCATCAAAATTATCATATAACACAGAAGTTACATCATCCTACTAAAAATAATGAGTGAAACCACATTTGCGATACAAACCGCAAACACACACATACTGATTAAAATACAAGAAGGTAGTGTACATTTCCTGGAGTGGGAGAACATTTTAGCCTTGTTTTAACAAAGCTAACACCACAGCTATAAATGCCCTAAGATCTGTGCAGTGCTGGAGCCCAACGGTGCAAAAACATAAAAGAACATAGTATTAACAGCTGCGTTTCCATCTCATCAGCTCATTAGGAAATATGGTGTTTATTCCAATTTGAAGTTACTTGCAGGAGGACAGAAATGCTTCTTGCAAAATATGGCAGGAATAGAATAGAACGGAATAGTTCAGTTGGAAGGGACATACTATGGCCATATAGTCCAACTGCCTGACCACTTCAGGACCGACCAAAGGTTAAAGCACACTACTGAGGCCATTGTCTGGATACTTCTTAAACACTGACAAGGCTTGGGGTATTGACCAATTCTCTAGGAATCCTGTTCTAGAGTTTGGCCACTCTCTTGGTAAGTGTTTCCTTCTGTGAAGTCTGAACCAACCTGGCACAGCTCTGAACCATTCCCATGTGTCCTGTCAGCGAATCCCAGGGAGCATTGCTCAGCAGCTCACTCCCTTCTTCCCCTCCTTAGGAAGCTGTAGAGTGCCATGAGGTGGATCCCCGGTCTCTTTCTCTCCAAACAAGACAAACCCAGAGTCTTTAGCTGCTCCCCAGAGGACAGGCCTTCCAGCCCTTTCACTGGCTTTGCTCCCCTCCTCTAGAAGCATTCAAGTACCTAAACGACCTTCTTAAATTGTTGGTCCCAGGACTGCACACAGTCCTCAGGGTGAGGCTGCACCACAGTGGGATAATCGCCTCTCTTGAACAGCTGGCTATGCAGTGCTTGAAGCACCCCAGGATGTGGTTTGTTCTCTTCGCTGTCAGCACACAGTAGTAAAATGGTTAAACAGTATCTAATGTGGAACAGAGTCTGACAGAAAAATTATGATTTAAAACAAAAATAAACCATCAGGGTGAGTTTTTACAGCACTCATATTTTACAACATTGTTGATCTGTTAATATCTACCCTAAAACTGAATTTACTGTCTCCTGAAACAAACAAAAAGGTATGATAAAGATCTGCCACTGAATGGGCCATACTGCTTCATAGTAGGACACATAGTTCCACTCAGCAAGACAAGTTTTGGGATTATGCATCTCTCTCACAATCAGTCATTTACCAGCAGGACTTCTGTGCACTGTCTCTAACAAGTAGTTAACACTGCAGGTACTTTGGTGTCTTTATAAATCCATCCTTCTTTAGAAAATTTACACTGCATTTACGTAAGGCTTAAGACCTTCAGGATTCTCTCCTTTACCATTACAGATTCACTGGGCATGCTCTCAGACTTTCCACATTGTTTGTGGCACTGTCTACAGCTTTTTTATGATACGTATTGAACATTCCACCAACCCAACCTAAATCATACGCAAACTGAACTTTATCCACGGTGACTACAGCACACACATCCTCAAGTCTAACCCAGCCTTCTCTTTCACTCTCCTCCCTGCTTCCCCCCTGTATCTTTGTGTTCTCAGCTAGTATGAAGTTGGTTCCTTCCAGTCACAGGTCAGAAACTGAACCAACGTGTCAGTCCAGACAAGAATTAAAAGTTTAAGACCAGACGTTAAGATGGCAAACCTAAAAGAATTAGGCTTAGAATTTTTAAAAAACTCTACCAATCTAGATACTTCCTTTTTTGACTACCCAACTTTACCTACAGCTGTCTGCTATAAGCAGATGATAATATTTTTCTACTAGAAACCTCAAGGCTGAAATATTGCTCTTAGACTGCAATTGAAAGCTGTAGGAAAACAGAGAACAAAACTAAAATATCTTAAATTTTATTCTAGTATAATAAATACCATGCCAAGTTTTCCTTGTTCTTTTTCAGTCATTTACCTTGGTCTAACTTATACCATCAGAGATATACTCAGACTTTAGATATTACTGAATTTAGAATGCCATATGTACTAGTTAGAAACTTTGAGCCCTGGTTAGTGTATATAACACCTAAGTTCCCAAACTAAGCATTTAGTTCTTTAATGTTTATTACACTCTTGTTACCATTTTTAGCTATTTCTAAATATACAGTAATTCAAATTGAGTTGTATTGTGAAATACAGATGCAAAATAAATTCTGTATAACAAAAGCTACATTGAATGCCCACTTATAATGTAAATACATACTAGATTGTAGCTACATACATTGCAAAATTCATACAGTATGAAACAAAATAATTGAAGTGTAGATCTTCAGGTTTAGAAGTTATACAAGAGCAGCAAGGGCACAAGCATATGCACACAGATCTGCTAAATTCCAAGTATTTCAGCTACAGATTGGCATTATATTTCAGCATACTATATTTTTCTCACTTTAACTTTGTTTTCCATGTTGACTTTAATTTTTCTTTTTTTTTTATTTGCTTGGTATATTGAACCCTGGCTCGGAATAAATGGATTCAAATAAACACAATTCAGTGCCAGAATTGCCACAGGCACATATTTTTCTTTCAGTGGTCCTGGGAAGTGGTTTGTTAAGCTATTGTTCTCAATTAAAAACTCATGTGTTTGTTCAGTACAATATGGGTCGCTGCTTTGAGTGAAAGATTCCCTTGACATGGCAAAACCTCTAATTGTAACAAGTCTATGCCAAGTATGTTTAACCAGATGCAGCCCCGGGTTTGATTAGCAGCCACTGGATTCCATGTACAATCAGATAATGATGGTTTTGGTTCTCTGCTGAGCAAACATCCTCGGCTTTTAATCAAGTATGTATGTGTATCTATATATGTATGTACGTATATGTGTATATATCTAAAAACCTCTATACACATAATTATGAGCAGCACAACTATATTAAAATTATAGTTCATCTCAACTTATTTGACCTTTGACTGTTTAATCTTAGGAGGACCTGTGCAATACCAACTGAAAATAAATGGAATAAAATATTTATTTTGGCAGATACCACACAGATATAGTAGAGAGACATGTGGTGCATGGAAATTTTTTACCACACATGTAGAGAGCAGAAAAGGCTCTGGAATACATTTTTGTTTTCCCACTTGTGGGATAGTATCTATTGGATAATGATGATATTAGAACTGCAAAGACACGTGCCATTTTGGAACAACATTCCAATACTCCTTAACTATGCCTGAGGGAAGGTGGTGGAGATTACTGTTTATTTTATGTAAGAGTGGATATTAGTTAAATTTGCTAATATGACTTCAAGAATATTTTGGACTTCTACTATTTGCATTGATTTTTGTTTTATTTGCATATATTCAACAAAGGCTATTAGTGGAAGTTAATAAAAATAAATCTATCCCTTTTTTTAAGCTTGGACTTTTTTTTTTTTACAGATATAGATCTGGTATTATGTTAAATACCCCAAACAATCAACATAATATCTCATATAAATAAATAAATAAATACATGTCCTCCTTCTACACAGTATATACACAAAATCTTTCATTTTTTCTTATTCTGCTCTCATTTCTTTTGTTCAAAAGAACAGAACCGAGTTAAAGAACAAGGCAAAAAATAATTAAAAAAAAACATGCAGTGAAGCTCAGTCTAGAATAAATTTAAAACACATTTTACACAACTTAAATGAAGGCTACACTAAAGAGTGTTAGGGAGAAATTCTCCTCTGTCTTTCAAATATTTATCTTCCACAAACAGCAACAATACATATTCTGCAGTTTTGCCAATGGCATATTTCCCTCTGTACTAACACACGAAAGCATATTTATTTATTGCTATATAAACTAGCATTGTTCTTTCACTGTGATGCATGTGTGTAAAATTAGCTTCATGAAGCACATAAAGAATAATTTAAGAAACTAAACATGAAACTACATGAACCGTTGGTAATATGACTACTTTTTCAACTTGCTTGTTGAAATGAATGTAAGTCTCAATTTAATCATCATGTCAAGGATGCTGTATGTAAATGCATTGGTGTCCTGGCTGCTGTCATTCCCATTCTCAAACAGCTGAGATATGGGAAAGTTACTTGCATGTACTTTCTACTAGATTCTTTAGACCAAAGCTGGTTCTAACACACCATGTCAACTCTTTTTCTATGACATTAATATGTACTAGTGAGAACAGAAAGAAGAAAAAAAAACAACTTAGAAAAAAAACAACTTAAGGCACTATACAGCGCACAGTACTAGGCTACTAAAAATACTTGCCTCTAACAAAAAACAGAAAATAGCACAGAAAACATTTCTAATTTTCCTTACTTAAGTTTTCCATTTTCATAGTGAAAGCTAATGCAGTGCAGACTGTAGTTACAGACTTTCTAAGAGTAGCCATATATCCTTATCATATACTTCACAACAAATTCTCAACACCTAAATAAGCAGCTAATACATGTTTGAAAATCACTCAAATGTCAATGCATAATTATCTTCTTCAGCTGAACTTCTTTCTTGTGTTTACTTTGCAAAATAGATTTGGCAGCAGGGAGGAGGAACTGTACTGCATCGGAAGTACATTACAGCACTAGTACGGTGCTACACCTTTGTCATGCTACCTCATAACTCCATGGATACCTATTAATTTCTCTTTCCTGGTTCTGTTCTTGATTCATATATCTGGTTGAACATTATTTCCACTGTGTGGTCTTAATTTCCTTACATGCTGTAAATAAACCACATCATGAAATAAGTCATGTTACATTTAATTTAGTAGCTCATAATTTGAAATATGTATAGAACCACCACATGAATGATAAAGATTGGGGATTTCACATGATTCTAAAAGAAATACTCAACTTCAGGGAAAAAGAATATTACTGTCCACAGATAAGTTGGGAAAACAGCAATTTCCCCCATGAGGCTACAGTCACAAGGTAAGTTAAAACACTGACTTCTATTTGCCACCGCAACCTGACTGTAAGTCATAGCTTGGTTATTTTTTACAGTAAGCTAAAGTGTTTCTAAAATGCCTTCTTCAACACAGACATATTTTATATGACTGATAATGCTGTGAAGAAGCATTGCAGAATTACAACTGCAAAACAAAAATCAAATTTTTGCATTTCCAGGAAGTTAAATAAAGCAGCACCCTGGGAAACTGGGCAGTTGAGCACTGGCTTTGGGATGCAGAACAGAAGAGCAAACACATTCTGACTTCCTAATTACCAGCTGTGCACACCTCTCTGTAAAACTGAGATAACATGAAAAAATGATGAATTTCCAGGGAAGAGTAAGAAATTTTTCCAACACTCAATTGCTCAACTAGTTTTGGAGAGAACACTAATTGACATTGCAGAGCAGCTTCCCCTCTGCCATCACTGGCTATATACAGTTCTGGTAATGCAGTACTGGATGCCAGTAGAACCATCAGCAAATGCTTCTCCCTGGGAAAGGAAACAGTCTTACACTCTACCCTGAGGATAAAGAAACTTTGGCTTTGTTAAACCATGTATGTGTCTGTGCAAGAGAATTCCACAGTCAACAGACCTCCACTGAGAAAGTCCTGCCACCAGATGTTTAAATGAAGGGATTGTTAGTGCACCAGCTGATCTCAATTGCTGCTGGTGGTAGTGGAGGCGCTTTTGGCTCTCTCCTTTGAATCGGGCTGTTGTCTCCCTAGGTGGGGCTGTCATTTTAATAATGGATCATTGTACTTCCCAGTAGGAGGCCCACTGTCATGGTCCAGAGTAGGATGGAGAGAATTAAGCTCCTGTTTAATATTTTGTTGTTATGTCATAACTTACAAATAGCATTGTTTTACTCTACCATCCATGGAGAGATCTCATTCCTAGGACTTATTTGGAAGAAACAGAATTTTCAGATTTGCTTATAAAGAAGAGTGAGCTTATAGGCCTGTACACACAAAACATACAGAAATTAGGAATGCTGCCAGATCCAACATAATATATATATTAAAAAAAAAAATCACAGTGCGGTGTCTGTGTGGTCTGGTAGCCAGGACCAATCTGATTCCTCCCCACTTAGCTATACTATGTGGCTAAATACAACATTTTAATTACAAAACAGTTCTAACCCAAGCATCACATATACTATGTCTGTACTTCGTGGAGTTAAAAACATCTCATTTATCTAACCGAATGCCAATGTGATGAGCAGAGGTGCATATTTGCATTCCCAAACCCTAGATGCACTTCTGTGGAAATGCACATGCAGTGAAGTAGGAAATGCACAGTCTGACGTAGGGTGAAATTAATGCATTGCCTAATTCTCATATTGAAAACTTTCACTAAAATGTTTCAATTACATAAAAAGAAATAACTTCATACCTCTGTTTATCTGGAGTAAAAAATGCAGCAGTGCTGTCTCTACCACACCAGAATGCTTCAAGAACATGTCCATTATTGATTGCTTAATTATCAAAAAACTGTTCTATAAATAGGTAAGTGATGTTGCCTCAGATTCAATGCTGTACAGTTTCCACAGATTATTATTTTTAAATATGACATTGGCTGCAACATGCAACATTTTCAGGCACTTATAACATTAATATACATTTTCAATTCAGGTATTTTGCCTCCAACCTGTTTACACACATTTACAACTCCATTATTGCAGCTGCCAGGGCACTCATTTATCAACTATATCATACATAAAGCTTCTGCAATTTGACTACACTGTGTAAATTATGTAATTTTTAGAAGTCATTACATGCTTCAGGAACAAAGTAAAATTCTACTACAATGTAACAACAAATTTTAAAATCATGACTTTTTTTCACAGCCAAAATGTTTTCAAATATTTGACAATAGCTAAAGCATAACACATTTTATTTTGTCTTTTATTAAACATGGATGATCTCTGTATTCTGCCTTTATATAGAATAAAAAACATCTATATTTTGTTTGTTCCATATTTGTTTACTATTCTTCATATATACTTTTAGCATAAAGTCAAATGTCAATAGAATAAAATGAATGAATGGAGTATTTACATCACTTAGCAAACACTATTCACGGATTAAAATAAAGTATAACTTGTCCAAGAGGACTTAATCCATTAAAGACATAGGAAACCAGCTTAATTTGTCAGAATGGCAGCCATTAACTCTGCAAGGTTATGCAAATACGGCAGATGGATGAGAAAGTGCAGGCCATCCCACTGTGTCAAACATAAATACACTCTGTATGAAACCGGCAGCTAACAAATTTGTTGTGTAGAGAAGGCAGGTAAGGAAACACAAATACTATTATCCCTTAAATAGCAAAAATTTAAATGATTCTAAAAATGTTGGTAATGTTTTTAAAATTATACAACTACATTTGTTCTAAATAGCTAATACATTTCTTGGTCTCTGAGGTTCCCCGGAGGGAGAAAAGCTTCAGAATCTCTTGACACTCTGTCTGTGTGGAATTGGATGTCAACTGGTAATTACAGACCAATAGGGAGTACTTAAACATAGTGTAAATATAAATTTAGATAAATGAATAATATTACTATCGGAAAACCTTTGATTTTAAAAGTATGTGATTATCCTGACTCCATCAGGTCAATAACTGTTTTAAAAAGCAGTAATCTCTGAACCTGTTAGACAGACGAAGGGGGCTAAAGGGTCTTCCACATCACTGACAAATACAAAACTCTATGTGTGTTTTATAGATGCAGATACATCATCAGAATTCTGAGGTGAATCATGCAGGTTTATAAGTCAGGACATCACTATAAAAACTGCAAATGTGTGACGCTGTTCTCTATTGCTACTGTTATCTGGATCTTTCATGCATGGAGGCCCCTTCTTCTAAACATGAACATGGATACTTAGTCAAAGAATTTGTGAAGGGGCAGATTATTTCACCTGGGAAAAGAAACGGGAATGCTTTTGTAAGAGCCGCTGGTAAGTATAAACTAGGTCAATAAATGAAAATCAGGAACATCTAACTCTGTGATTGCTATTTATGAGGGAGGAAGAGTAAGAGGAGAGAAAGAAGCACCCAAATCAATCTGATGACCCAGAAATACTGGAGAAAGATTACATTGTACAGGAGTGAGATTATCATGATCTATTATGTATCATTAGGGAAAGACTCAGGCATAAATTTCATGACACTAAACACACGTACAACCAGTTTTACAATTCTGCTTTTAGGTTGTTTTGCAAGGAACAAATTACATTTGCAACTTTTTTAAAAGTGGGTCACAAAACTAGCCACACAATCCCAAAAGATGACTACAAACAGCTTTGAGGTAACTGCTGCATATTAGGCAATATATCCAAACAGAAGGTCAAAGAGAAGATAAATTGTGAGAGAGTGCGTGAAGCAAGCTTCTAGCTTTCACTGGGCAATTTCAGAAGGAAGACAGGGGGAACAAAGTTGTTTACACCCTGTTTTTTCAGTGCTAGATTGCTGAACTCTTTTGAGTACTGATTACCCCTTAACTAACCTTATCAATTTAAGTTATCATTGCAATTGAACAATCCCTAGTGTACCTCTTGACCAGCGACCTTTTCTTTCCAGTTGTCCATCTCACTTTTTTTGCCAGATCTTCCACAATTACATGAAACAGAATCTTTCTAAAGCTGATTTTTTTTTTCCCCAGATTGCTCTCCCCTGTCTTGCTATTCTCAACTTCTGAAAAGGACTTTTTCTCCCACCCCCAAATTTGCAATTTTGTTTATCTTGCAACACTCCACACACACGTTACAGTGCATGAACTTTTCCTGTACTGTCAGGAAAACCTGTCCTTGTATCACTTTTCCTTAAGTGGGCCCCTGTTTTGCAAAACAGGAGAATCTGCTACCAAGCCCCTAATAACTAAGAATGAATGAACATCACGTACTATCTACTAGCACTGCTGCTCTCAATGGACTATAGCATGAACAAAAACATAAGCCACACAAGACAGTTCATATTCTCTACCATACAAAAACTACTTAACTAACAGTTTAGTATTTTTTCATCAATAAAATGCTTAAATATTCTGTTTGCTAAAGTAATCTAAGTTAAACTCTTCCTTTTATAGATTCATTCACTACTTCATTCCCCTTCCCCCCATCCCCCAAGAATTCTGTCTACACATTCCTGCTAACAATGTTTCTTAAAAGGTAGAAAAAGATATGGAGCCATAGGAAATGCTTCTCTGAAGTTTCACTAATGAGGAAGCAGATCTTAAGGCTCTTGCTGCTATTGGGCTCATTTGTATTTTTTATGAGCTGATGTACTAGTGGGTAGAAAAGAGACAGACTCTCTAGTGGCAGATTAACCAGCCCTTTAAGGGTGCCTGCTATTAATTTTGGTTATTCATCTGCACATCTGTCTCTGCCCAACTGTGTCATGGCTACTGCTCCTTGCAGCTCACTTCTTTTAACCAGAAGCTTTTCACCACTTGTTTTGTTCTCTTACAAGACCTACACTCTAGTTGAAGATCAGATCTTTCTTTTCTACTAGTGGGAATAAAATTATCTCTGAAACTTGAAATTTTAACTAACAGTTATTGACCACAGGTTTATCCACCACATGGCATGATAGTTCCTGACAACAATTGATACCTCTATTATTTCCCTTAAGAAAACATGTTTTTCTAACCCCAGCCTGTCCTAGCTGTGACTCTGTTACACTGTTAAATCTGGAATACATCTTAAGCCCTCCATTGCCTTAAAATTTCATAGACAATTTCCCTATCTTTCAATGGAAGAAAGACTAGCTTGTACCAGCTTTCAGACAACAGACTGTGTTCTCAACTGGAGAATATTTCCCTTTGTTTTGCCAAAGAATGTTCGTCTTCTGCATCTTAATTCTAAAGGATCTGTCTCATTGCCTTCACTTTCATCTTATAGACTCTATTTGACTATAATAATTGACTTTGGATATACAAAGTGGAGTATATTATCATTTCAGAAGGAATAAACTGGACGTTACCATGCCATTCATTTAATCTGTGCTCCTGTCTCAGTACTGCTTTGTTCACTTGGAGAACCATAGTTTTCCTAACCATTCCACAGCTAATGAGAGTAGGAGCATGGAATCTGCTGTTCTTTGCTTTGATCCACTATAATCTCTTGCCTATACAAACTGAAGAGTACTAAGACTCTGTATTATCCATGCTTGCCCTTTATGAGACCTCAAGATAAGGGCATCGTTCACCTAAACCAGGTTCACCTGATTTAGAAACAGGTGATGTTGCAGAGTTGGGATTAGATCACATAAAATATATTCCATTTGCATTGACATTTGTTTTCATATAAATTTTACATTAGAGGTACTTAAGGTCTTTCCCATCTATGAAACATGCTCCAACCACAAAGGTCAATGGCAAGAGAGTCACTTGGTGCAGAAATCAGTTCCTTCCTTAGTGAAGCAGGATTTCTGCTCTCAACATGAATCTTTTATCTGGTGTTCTTACCAGTCTGAGGTTTAAACACCAGACAACTTTCTTCCTCTCATAGTTGTGTCAGACTTACAACAACAGAGAGTTCTCCAAATCATGCTATTTTCCTTACACTCTAAAGAAACACCTGCTTGCTTTGCCAAGAGTAACATCAAAACCCACAATCACTACAAGATTTTTTCTCTGGATTACCATTTATCTATCTTTTCATTAAAATTTTTTGTAATATTTAATACCTATTCAGTCAAATTTGGTTATTTACATTGAAATTTTAGCATTTAGATTCATCTAGCCTAGATGGAAGCACACACACTGGAAAGCTCTAACCGTTAGCAGTTCCTCACAAATCCTGTCACGCCATGTCTCTCTAGTGCCACAGCAAGTGGAGCTACTTTTTTTTGAATTATAGGTAAGACTATCAGTCTGCCCGGATGCATTGGATCCATCACAGTGCTGACTTGCACAGGATCAAAGAAAATAAACCACCACAGATACACTTATGCTATTTCAAAACCTAGGTACTTTTAAAAAATGCAGGGTAGGAAAGAAGCTGTTTCTTATAAAAGTAGGCTTCCATATCACCTACGTCTGGGATTTTTTACATACCTTTCCACAGACCGGCGTAGAAAACTTTTATAATCAAACTTCAGTCAATGATGCATGCACACAGTCACCATGATTTAAAACAAGCTAAAACTTTAGTGCAACACTAAGCAAATTATTATCCTACACTACTTATAGAAGGTAAAGCACAAAAATAACTGCAGATCAGCTGAGACATATTTAGTGCCTTCTTTTAGTGAATATTCATTTATTTTTTTGAGGTTTAAACAGATTCCATGCAACAGGATGTTGAAAACATTTGAAAACATTTTTCTTCTCCTAGTGTCTCTACTTGATTCCATAGCCATTACTATAGACTGTGAGAGAATATTTTTCCAAGGGTGAAGAAATCAAAAGAACTTATTTCATTATTTGTCTTTCTCCTATCTCCATCACAGGTTGCTGTGTGGTACTTCATTTTTCAGGTGAATTCCCTCTGTGAATCTGTATTCTATGAGGAATATTAAGAAGTTAGCTGCAGGTCAAGATTTCCTCTGGCTGGATGTGTGTGACCTCTGAACTGAGTTATTACTAATACAGATACCCCATAGAACAGGGTTCTTATTCGCACGTTTCCTACAATTTTAAGAAAAATCAGCCAATACCTGTGAAAGATTAGATCTTAATCTTTAAAATAAAGCCTCAAACAGGAGTCAGACCAGAACAAACAAGCTTCTAATATTTATTGCCAAGCAAACTAGTAAATATGATTCACAACAGCAATCACCTTGTAACATTTATATACAAAAGACTAACTTTGAGACACCAGATTACAAGGACAAGCCCCAGTTAAAACACTTGTGCACTCCCCAACATATATGAAATGGTAAAAATAAATACAGAAGAGCCTGAAAGATCTACTCCTTTTGGCATATCAGTATAATTGTTATGGCAAAATTACAAAGCCTAGGTCCTTCTAAACACAATATGATTTAATGTATTATAAGACATGGCTTGGTCACGGAAAAAAACAAAAAGAAAATTGTTAGACTTCTTCACTAAGAAAAGGAGGAGTTAAAATTACTTAAGTGACTCAGAAGGTACCTACAATCTTTATTTTTAAGAAAAAAACTCCCCACCTAATAACCGGGAGGAAAAAAGCAGACAGAAGGAGGAACATGGATTCACAAAGACATCCTGAATCACCAATCTGGTTGCTTCTGGAAACCAGAAAAGGGTAATATTAAACCACACATTCTTAAGGCATAAAATTTCTTTATGTCAAAAAATCAGTGATTTTTTGCAGAAGTCTTACAGAATGTCCCAATTACTACTTGACAAAAAGGCCCGGAGAAAACAAACATGTATCTTTCCCTTTGAATAAGCATCTGAATTCTACCTGACACAGAGATTGAAGAAAATTCACATAAATGAAGATGTTGGATGGAGCTTTCTGACATTTGCCTCCAGCAAGGTAACAATTAGGTGAAGAGAACACAGAATGTTGAAGCACCTCAAACAATGCCAGTGTTCAGAGGAATTTTTTATATCAATCTTTCATGGCTATGTTCAAGAGATTTTGTTTCTGTTTTTAACCTATTCAAACTCTGGAACTCTTTCCTGAATCAAAAGACGTGACTAAATCTATCACTTCCCAGTGGCAGAATAAACATCTGGAAATTTTCTAAGTAAGCCTCAATTGGCATACTACTCTCCCAGGGACCCTCCTAACATCACACAATACAAAGAACATTCTGGAGGCACATAGGAATTATTTCTGGTTACCTTGTGTTCTATTGATGACATTGCTATAAAAGCTGTTTGAAAATGCTAACAAGATGCCCAAGCAACGGCCAACCAAGAGGTGTTTG
Organism: Porphyrio hochstetteri; assembly: GCA_020800305.1. Classification (NCBI taxonomy): domain Eukaryota; kingdom Metazoa; phylum Chordata; class Aves; order Gruiformes; family Rallidae; genus Porphyrio; species Porphyrio hochstetteri. The sequence continues at coordinate 7,126,670 of CM036916.1, read as the reverse complement.
ACTCAGTACTGCACTAGAAGTAGCTTCAAAACTGGGGATAGAACAATCCTCAACTTAAGAGACAGCACTATGCTTAAGGGCCAACAGAGTGAACAGTAAAGTGTCTTAGTTCTGTAATTTTATAATTAAGGTAGGCCCAAGATTGGAACTCTCCCCTTACTAGCATGCTCTTTATTTTACTTTTCTGTCAAGTTAAAAACATGAAAATAAGGTTGCAGGGTACCCTAAAGGTAAAATAAATCACTAGTTTCAGGATATGAAATATGGCTATCATTAATCCCATGTATTTAGTTTGAAAAAATAAAATTAAAATGGAATTTATACTGTATCCCAGTTCAGAATTCCTATGTTAAGTGTGCATGGTTTTCATAGAATCTTTACGCTATTATTTTTGAATTTTACAAATGAAAGTAGCAGCACTATGCCTTTCTTAGGGAAGTGCTTTGGCATGAGATGATAACAGTCCCTCCAGTGCATATTCAGAAATCTAAAATAACAAAAGTAATAGGGCTCATTTTCTGACCCAAGCCACTCTGGATATAAAAACTTAGAGAGATTTAAGTCGTTTTCATTAAAACAGCTTCAGTTTACAAACAGACTATATGAAGCTAGTGCAAAGATTAAAGAAGGCAAATACTTCTATTAGGGGAAAAGTCAGAAATACTGGTACAACTGAACTTTTATAAAATAATCTAATTTTATTGAAATAATATATAGTCTAAACAGCAAGTTTTTTAGAGTTAAGAGTTTCTTACATTCTATCTCTCCGATATTAAATAAAAGCAATCATTGTTGCATTTATATTGTTAATTAAAGCTTGCTATTTTCTAAAGATACATAGACTTTCAGCTTTAAAATAGGTATTGCTCAAAATCTTGAAAAAAATTACTTCTGCTGTCAATGAATGACTTCTTTTCTTCTTCCTCAAATGTTGGTTGCGATTCATCTATATTTTGTCAAAATTTTTCCTCACGGAACAGTAAGATCAACAGAAAGAAACTCAAGCAAAAGCCATGTGCAATAAACTATAGAATGAATGCCGTTAATCTGCTAAACAAGAAAGAGGAAATTAGGGGTGGACTGGCTGCTGAGAGAAATACCATCATACATTTTAATTAACATTTTCTTATTTAAGTTTATTTGTAAACAAATCCTCGCAGTGCATCATTTGTGTTCTAATGTTTTCTAAACCAAAATAAAATCATTGTAATATGGATTTTGACAGCTAAATTCACAACATAATTAAAAGGTAGCAAATGAAAGACTATAGTCTACAATAAAACATGAGCTTGTGAAATGATTACACTTCCTTTAGCTGGGGTTATTATTCCTTTCTCTAGAGTTATAAATCATTCTTTAAGCTAAGAGAATTTTAGATTTGTTCAGCACTTTGAACAAATTATTCTCAGATTGTTTCACATCGGTACCTACCTTTCTGCTTTGACTTTCCACAGCACCACTGAACCCTATGAGAAGTATTGAAACATTCAACATTTATTCTGATCAGTAAAATTCTACCCTCCACTCCACGTTCATTTTATGTTAGGTTCCTTAGGTGTCCACATCAACAGTTATGATAGACAGTATGCACACTTCCCCTAAACATGCCAAAATGTTGAATGTTCTCCATCAGACTCCTGAGCAACTCAGAAATAGCTCCAAAAAAACCTTTAAATTTCTATCCTTAGACCTTCCTTCCCCAAAGGAATAAGCACTGTGAAAAAACAACTACAGTTCTATTTACATTTTTTAAAAGCCCACAACCCCCCCCCCGGCCCAGTTCCCCAGGGATGTACTTCTGTAGCAGTGGGAATCAGCATGCATTACTTTATGGTAGCATGTTCTGCATGCTTAGCTCTTCAGTATATAAAGTCACTTCATCAACCCAATTATTTCTTTTTTTTCCTGTTTTTTCCCCCAAAGTAACTCTAAACTACTTTAAAGCACCTTCATTACAGAAATGATTCAACCAGCACTGCTGCAAACCATGGAAATGTAAAAGCTGTTAAAAATGTATTAAACGCTGTCCACGCCACAAGGGTACTAGTGTAAAATGACCTTAAGTTTAAAGGCTCCCTATGAAGGCAGAACAGTAATCTGCTCTGCTTCTCCTAATGAATAACAAATGGGCCTTCACAATTCATTTAGTTCAGTACAAGCTGCCATTACAACCCATTTTGTTTTTTTAACTTTGTGGTAATGTATCATCTTGCCTGACTCTATGTCATCTTCTTGAAGGTCACCAAAGGTATGTAACTCCACTCTTAATAATGAAAAAAAGGAGGAAGGAAAAAGAGATATGACAAATTTTGACAAAGCACCGACCAGTCCATTCTGATATACTGTATCACACAGCAAGGCTCATACTTCCTACACAAAAATGCTTCTTGCATTCTAAGACAGCCAGGAAACCACTGAAGACTTCAAAATAATTCTTTCTTTTTAATTAATAACTAAACCACATGAATACTTGGGAAATAATTCTGTGGGTTTCTGTTTACTTACTCTTGATTTTCATCATGCCCTAAAATGCAATCAGAATCTGAGGATTCTAAAAGGAATTAAAAGACCTCAAATATTTATCTTTATTTCACAGGTATTTAGAAACATGTATTATGTTGCTATGGACAATTAGCCTTTTATCCAATTTTAGTTGGTAGTTTAACTCACCCACCCTAAGGTTTTAATTATCCCCTCAGTCTGCATGCTTAGGCCTCAATTCATGCAGCTGGAAATCTGCCTCAGTGATGTTATAACCTTGTTAATGTAACAAAAGAGGAGTTTACTTAAAACTGTACTGACTGTGGACTTAAGCCAAATTTACTTGAAAGAGGAAAGAGACTGTCAAAAATCCTACAATAAACACAGAAATGCAGTTCTTTCATAACCTTCACCTTAATTCATATAGACAAGCAATTTACATGTAAGTGGATTCATATGGCCTGCGAGGGGCCTCCTCTCTGGAGCTGGACTATTCTTTGTACCCTACCCCCATCTTTAACAAAAAAAGTTCCAACAGCTCACTTTACAGAAATGGCAGAGTATCTGCAATCTTTTTTAATCACAATAAAACATGATTAAGATAAACATTTATAAAGCTAGTCAGGATCAATAATTTCAAAAAGGCAATTTCAAGTAAGTTCAGCTAGTCCTTTGTCAAATACATATTTTAAATTCAATAAAGGTTTTATTTGAAGAGTGTAAAGTTGCACTTCTAATGAGGTAATAGTTACATTAGCCTTAAGTGGAAGTTGCTTGTCATATACTGATATCCCCCATTCATTTAGTTGCCAAATTACAGTAGGGATTTCCTAAGTTCATCTGTTAATTAGATCCACTTTTAGGCACGATACTAAGAAAAGCCTACATTAGACTAAACAAAACGTCATAGTATAGAAGTGTTGAAGGGAGATCTTTCTAAGAGAGAAAAAATCTAAATCATATTTCTTAATACAACTGTGAAAATACTGTAGGTAATTTTCATCCTGATTGGATGCTTATATTATTTTTTTTAAGAGGGACAGCAGCTGGTAGCTGGTGGGCAGACATGTATGAATAGCTGCAAAACCCATAAAAGTCATTTCACCAGCTTTCTACAGGGTTTCAAAAAAATATTCAGGGGGACAAGGAGCGTAATGGGCACCCAAAACAAAACTGGAAACAGTCACATTTCTTCCATATATGCTGAAAGTTTAGATATATTTCAATAGGTGAAAAGTCTTTTCTTTAACCTCGTGCATATCAAGGTATTTTCCGCTCTGTTAAGAGGGTATCAGGTTGCTGGATGTCAGATGACGATCTACCACACTTTGTGGGCTTCTATTCATTAGGTATTCTGTAATAACCTCTACTTTTTTGCTACTGAATTTCATGCTAGTCCAAACATCAACCAGCTCCTGCTCTAAACCCCACAGACATGAACTACACAGCGTTTGTTTACAAACCACATCTAAAACTAAAGAGAGTTTCTCAAGACAGTCATACAAGTCCTAGATGAGATTGTCCAGCTCACCAAAACATTCATAGGTTACCACACACACTAAATCCTCCAAATAGTGATGAGAAAATTCCACATTTTGGAGTTTTTAGGAGGGTTTAAAGTTCAGATCTCTCTTCCTATTAATTGTATCACTACTCCCTAATCAGGCTTTGGAACACAGCTTGCCATAACATGCAGACAGATGAACACAACTACCTTGAAGTCCCCTCACTATCGCTCACCTAATGATGCAATAACTGACTGCATTTTATTCAAAATACTTCCAGCCTAAAGAAATAAGGCAGGATATAAGAAAGAATTTAAGTGGAATTAGAATTTTATTCAATAACTTACATTAACAACTCATTTAATCTAAGCATTTGAAAGTATCTAGGCTACTTTTGATCTTGTATGGCACACAAGAGTGACCTACCTTCAACATTTTCTCCTCAGTGCCTATCTCTGTTTCCTGATCATAAAAGAAAGCTGAGAGGAGTTGAAAAACAAAAAAATAACAAAGTAGTACATTTAATGACTGTGTCTGTTAGACCAATCTATATTTTCCTTACCACCTAGAAAATGAGAACCATGTAAGCTAGTCTTCAGAGAATGCAAGAGGACTTTGTTGGGAAGCAAAAAAGAAAAATCTCTTTTAATTTGAATGATTTTAGCAATATAGTGATCCTCAGGGGCCTGTATGGCCTAATTTTGGTCAGAGTCAAATGTAACAAAGATAAACTACATGTTTGAGGTAGAGGTGGTTAGAAACTGGGAAGAGTTTAGCCACAAAAAAAAAAGTATTCTTACATTTTTAATCTAAGACAGTGAACAGTTTGCCCACTTAGAATCTATGTATTTACAAAACTAAAACTAGATGGTTTTTGAGAAATTCACTGTTAAGCATGAGAGAAAAAACATACCAACTCTTTCACTTGCATCCCCCAATGTACTTTTAAATACTAAAATGCAACTTAATAATCATAGTACTCCTATTAGGATTATGTAAGCTCCTCTACAAATCAAGCATACCTATTTATCAACAATTGAAAAAATCTTTCCACTACCAATATTCTGCAGAAGTCTGTACTGTCACCAAGCTTGTGTTTTGCCTTGAAAATTTTATCTGTTCAGTTGATGCCACATCACCTTAAGGATGATAGGCGATGTGTCCTTTTAAGGAGATGTTTATCCTGAACACAACAGCTTGACAATAAGATGTAGCACAGACTTTTATAATGTATCTTCTTAAATAATGTACCATCTTAAATAGGGCTTTTCTTTGCTGGTACACTGCACAATAGTAAAGACGTAGCCAACTTTGTTCACAATCAGAGAAAATTGAGATGAGCTCATCCTAATTTCATCACATAAATCATGATCTGTCAGCCTCTGCTAAACAGTACAGCATTAAACGGAGAGGTGTTGCTCGTTAGAAATTCAGCACTTTAGCATTTTTTTGTGTGCTATGCCATATTTTACCAATTATATTTGAAGAATTCTCTTTTCACTACAATCTTTCACACTTACATTGTCTAGTGTTGGCAATAATAAAAGCATATATCATGTTATCACTATCTTGTTTTATTACAGTAATGTGCCATGGCCAAGGAAGGATGCCTGGCACTGTATTAATAAAGAGTATTGATCAGTCTTGTCAGGACTATACACAGTTCAGTGGGAGGGCATATATGCCACCAGAGTACGTAGGGTGAGTTCTCTTGGATTTAAAATATGGCATGAGTGTGTTCCCCTCCCCCAAAGAGAGAAGCTCTGACTCTTCAAAGATAGAGGTACAGACCTTTATGACAACACATCCTTATAAGTGCCACTATATCAATTAGATAAAAGAGCAAATCTTACTCATGCCCTTACAAGCAGAAAGACTACCCCCAAGCTCCCACCTTACAAAGCATGAGGGAATGCAGATTAGAGAGCCTTAATGAACACTCAGTCACAAGAACACAAAACTTCAAGCACACCTTGTATGAGAGAACCAATGAGAAGAAATAAAGCAATAGGACCTTGGATTTCTTTTTCCACAGCCCACTGAGAAGTACTTGTTTCGCTGTGGGCATGGGGAACAGGAGGAATGAGCAAGCAAAGGAAGAAGGTAGCAGTGGATTTACTTCATAGCATCTAAGGAGTAATGGGAAAGCAGAGAACGTTAATCAAACCTTTCCCTTTTGCCACTAAGAAAGCTATTCCTGTTTGATTGCTTCTGACTTGGTTCTCTTCTGACCTTATAAGACCTTTTCCTTTTAACAGAAAACATGAACATATACATTTCGAAGCATGTTTTGTATTTTCATATAATATTAAACAATAAGCCAGTAATTCCGTTTACATGATTCAACCTTTAAATGTATTTGGTTCTCTCTATTCAAAGAGCTGAGTTTACATTAAGTTCAGCATTATCCCACTGGGGAGATGCTCAGCTCATAATTCCTACCATTCAATTGTACATCCTGGGTCTCAAGTATGCAAGATTTGCCACTGGAAAAAGGAAAAAAAAAACCCAACCAACCTGACCCATCATATTTTGAGTTCTAAAATACAGAAACATCTGCTAGAATCATATTCAGTTGGCTGAGGTTAGGAATATGGGAGCCTGCAGTTGATCAGCACTGCCCTAGGTGTCACAGAGGCCAATGGGAATTACACTAAGAGGTTTTCAGTAGACAAGGGTGTAATTCAGTCAGCTTAAAAAAAAAAATAAAAATCCATGAAACAGAAGCCTAACTTTTCCTTTTTTTTTTTTTTTTTTTAACTTTCAGCCTCCTACTCCTTCCTTTCTGTCTTTTGAGCCACTTGTTGTTTTCAGTATATAATCAGAGGTGGAAGCCTTTGCATTCCCATGCTGGCTGAACGTCAAAACAAATGCCATCCTATTTCATCATTTGTATCATTACTGATTTTTAGCTAATAAAAGCACTTTTAAGGTAGTTTTAAAATAAATCTATACATAGCTTCTTCAAGATTAAGAGTAGAATTTTTTTCTGCAGTATTGTTCTTCTGGTAAAATTATTTTGTTGCTTATATTTTCTTAAAATAATAAAAAAGATTTTGTGCAATAAAAAAGACAAAAACTGTTTAATACTTAGTATTTAGCATACATACTTTCTCTTCTTTGTCTACAAAGTTAAGATTGCTAAAATTCCCTGAGGTGTTTAGTTTTAGTTTTAAACTTCAGATAAAAATATAAAATTTCCTTACAAAAGCAAAACATACTTCAAACTCTACCCTTCCTTTGGAAGAGTCCAGTCCTGGTTATTTATTCTTCAGGTCTATGTAGCCCTCTTCCTTTTACCATTTTCTATGTTTCACTGAGTTACTCCTTGCTGCTATATATTATCCTTCCCGTCACTTTCCATTTCTGACTATTATTTTACCTCACATTAATTTAGAACACTACAATCAAGATCCATCATAAATTAAAATTGTGTATTTTAAACCCCAAGACGTTATAGATTTATTTAAAAGGGAAAAAAATCTAGAAAAGCATTTTGGTTTTAAGAGGTTGTTCTTTCTTAAAAAGGAAAAAAAAGAGTAGAAGCAAATGTACTGATTTCCAATTGCAATTGTGTCTTCAAATTTTCATTTGCACTACAAAAGACAGAATACTCTGCAAATCAAAGCCCTTCAAGGAGCTTGAGATACCTGTAAACCTTAAGCACTGTTAATCCTGTCTGCCCTCTAAGTGATTTAATCGGTAGAGCATTTAATACAACTGTCATCTCTCACTCTTATAACCTGCACTTTAAAACAATCACTTGTCACTTGTATCATCTTGTAAATCCACTTATACTCTATAGGGCAAAAGAAGATGCAAGAGAAGTGTGGCCTTTAATCTTTCCAGAATGTATTAGTTGACAATATAACTGGTTCTCTAAACAAAACAAAACAAAACAAATTAAAAATCACTATGGATGTTTCAGTGTAAGGAAGCATGTGAAAGAAATGAGCTAATTCTTCAGAGATAAAATAAATTTTACCAACACAGATTAAGAACAACTGAAGAGTATGAAGTACCACCTACTTATGGATGTCTTGTCCACAAATTTGTCTAACCTTTCTTTGAACTAGCTGATGCCACCCTGCCCTCTGTGGAAGCAAGTTCCTGGTGGTAACAAACCAACCACTCCATAAAGCTGCTCCTCTCTTTTTCAAATTGATCACTGATTAACTTCAGCAAGTGCCTGATGTTCCTCTTTCTGTGGGATTTGATAAACAACAGTTCTACCTTCAGTTTATGCCTTCCTTTGAGATTCTGCAAACTTCAAACATACCTCCCCCTGCCTTCCCCTCCCCAGAGTGAAAAGTATTTAAGTCTCTCCCTCATAAAGCAGCTGCAGGATCCCCTTGATCTCTCTACCATTCAAGTTCCAGGGAAAGTACTCAAGGAATAAAACCTCTAAATAGTATCATGGAATTTCCAGGAGAAAATGTTTTCTGGAGCACTGACTTATTTTTCTACTGAGGCAAGGTACCTGAATGGGAAGAGAAAAACAGCCACAGAATTTGAAAAAGTACACTACTAGGATACAGAGGGACAACTACCATCAAAGGCCCTTGCTGCCTTACAGATGCCTCAAACCATATGGATTCATAGGACCCTATAAGATCATTTTTACAAGTAGACTGCCTGAAGCTTATATTTATATAATTTCTTGATAACACAACTCATGGAACGACATGATAAGTAAGCCAAAATACTTATAAGATGATGAAAATAACCTTGTCAAAATCCAGACCCATTTTCTAGCTCAGAAAAGTATGCTTAATTATTATAACCACAGTATGTGTTTTTTCTGGAATATGTCTGAGTAAGTTTGAATTCTTTCTTTTTCACCTTCAAGCGATGTTTCTGTGACCTAAGTACCACTGCTGCCATTCCATAACAGAGAAGACATTGCCTTACTGGGAGGGAAACACTTTGAAAAGGTTGTTACTGCACTTTCCCACTGTCCAGAGAGGACAGAAAACTTGGAAGAGGCTCCAGCTTCCTTTCTCTGGATACCCATAGAGAAGGGTATCTTAGGTATCATAGAGGCAGGCAAAATACAGCCTCTCATACCATGTTTTGGAGAAACCCTAAATTGATCTTCCTGCCTAGCCTTTAGTACCAGGTGACAATCCATTTGGAAAGTAAATTATGACCTTAAGAACAAGATGAAGAAATGGCAAACTTTTTTCCCATGCTGATGAATTTTGAAACATCAAAATTTTATAAAATAAAAGCAAAGCATACTATAATTTAGCCTGAACATACAAGACTCTCAAGTGAATAAGAGCTTGGTGACATTCACATGTCTTTAAATAGGAGAAGCACTTTGCCTAGTAAACCCTTCACTCTTTCTGTTCTCACAGAGAGAAACATTTTATTGCTTTGTGCCCCTTCGTTGTTTACAAAAGAAAAACATCTCTTCATTTTAGTCAAGAAAGCTTCTGTTCCAGAGAATAAAGCCTTCATTTGGGTTTCTCTAATCTTTATGATGGTTGCAAGTTGGTGTCAAAAACGTTAGTCAAGGCATGCTGTGTTACAGGTCTGTGGGGCAAAAGCAGTCACAAGAGACTTTCCACCCAAGTTAGGAGGAGACCACATTACCATTCTAACTACTTCCTATGGAAGTCACAGTTGTATCAACATCCTGCTGTTTTGTTTGTATTTAACTTGGGATATGACTCTCCACACTCTCAGCATGAATCCTACAATTAAATGGAAGCAGTCCACAGGTTACTAAAAAACAGTCCAGTGTTCAACATTCGACATGGCACAACTTTTGAGACAATCAACTTGCTATCCATTCACTGAACATGTTTATAGTATGCATTACCAGAGTTGAAACAAGTCAAAATAATCCCCCTAATAAAATTACAAGAAACAGTAAACTCTTTCTGAAAATTATTTTTTTCTCCACAGCTATTTATACATTACTCTGTTATCTAACCTGTTAAGTAAAGATATATTACAGAATTCAGGTTAGAGAAATTATCATAGCTATCTTTCTCAAAATATAGGCTGTATTAGAGCTGCCGAACTAGCAAAAGTTATTCTAAAATGATCCTACTTTCAAAATAATACTTAATACTCTAAGAAATCTAACCCTGATATATTTACTTAAACTTCAGTTCAAAGAGCATCCTTTAATGTCATGTTTCCACCGCTACTGATTCAGCCTAGAACTATCCCCAAGGTAGGTGCTGGCTCTTTTTAGAAGAGACGAGCATTTGAAAAGGGAGCTTAAACTCAGCATCTTTGCCCAGACCTTTTAGTTAAACACCTCGTTTCCAGTAAAGGCAAGAGAAATGGTTATCTGCCTTCTCACTCACCTTTCTGGAAAGAAGGGGGTGGTGGGCACACACTGGCTCTCTGTAACACAGAAAGCAGACAGGGTCTATCGGGAAGCTATTGTTTTAAGTGGTTTTAAAGAGTGAGTTCACAGCAATTTCAAAGAATAGTTCCAAGATTAAATTACCTTGCCAATTCCTCCTACCTCACTGTATTGCTTTCCTTATCCTTGCTGCTGTACGGAAGACCCCCAAAAAAAGGAAAGTAACTTCATGACTACGTGCAAGTAGAGTCCCTACAATTTCATCAGGGATTTTCCTGTCAATGAGTGTCATGGTTCTGGCCTGTGTATGCACTGAACAGGTGAACTGCATACACAATTACTCTGAAATGTTCCAGATGCACTGGATTTACTACACATACACACAGATTTCAGAAGCACTTTTGACCATAGCTGTACCCAGAGCAATGAGGAAGAAAACACTATCCTGTGGGTGACACAACCTGTTGGGGTGGAGTAATTAGGACATAAATAAAGGAAAACATGCAGAGTTCTTCTCCCTTTCCCTCCCCAAGTGCCAGTCTGATAGATGGAAATAGTAATAGGAGAACGTAAGGCAGGGACATGAGCTGATTTGTCCAGGTGCTGGAAACATGTCTAGATTCTCTGGACATCCAACAGCTCTTGTCAGAGCTGCAGCTCCTGCTGAGCTGCTACACAGATGTGAAATCCCCAACTTCTGCTCCAGTAAAATTTATAGATGGAAAAAAGGGGTATGTCTGCAGAAAACCAGATGAATAGTAAACTTCCTTATACTTCTGCTGCTAGTAGTTCATAAAGCATTTTGACTTCCCTACAAACTCTGACTGTGATGCTTTAGTTTTACATCTTACACAGTCCTCCCCTTAGGCTGTGATCCATGACTTCCAGAATCCATTCAAAGACCCTCTTCATGCCCGCAATATCCTCAAATTCCACTTGAAGCCTTTTGTATACTTGCCCATGCTTGAATTTCCTGCACTAAAAGGAAGGAGGGGATCAGGGAGACCAAGTGACAGACAAACAGACAAAACACATCCTCTTCCCTGCAACAAGAGAAGCTTCCTGCTCACTCCATGAAGTTGTTCATACTGTGTTGAACCAAGCAGATCCAGACCATGGTCTTGCACCTAAGGCTGGCATCTAGTGGCAAACACAAGTGCCATCTCCATGTTGGGCCAAGCAACCGAATCCCTGACCCAGCAGGCTAAAGTGCACCTGGTGGAACCGAATGCTCGTGAAAAAAACATTTTCCCTTCTTCTGCCAGCAAATATTTCATCCCTGACTATCCACAGGTGCTGTTAAATGAATAAAGTAAACATACTGAAAAAACAGAGATAAGCAATATTCATTTATTATTTTCAGTGAAAAAAAGGTGGACATTCTTAAACAAAAGAAGGGAAGTCTAGTTTTATACTGTCACTGTAAGAAAATTTACTGCAAAATCTAATTATAATTTTGATTTTTTACAATAATGTTCTATTTTTGTTATTGAATGAAAGAACTGGTAGCTGGTTATTTTATTAGGAGATCTTAAATGCTTCATTACTGAAGTAATCTGATTTATTTCACAAAAGGGAAAATACATATTCCTCTGGAAATTTGTAGTGAATTTCAGGGCAAAGTCACTTCCAACAAAACTGATTTAGCAATAACCACAGGTGATGGCATGAACTCTATCCAAGTCAAGGAAATTACCTTTCAAACTCTTGGCAAGAATTTCATTCAGATACTCTGAAAGCATCAGAGCAGCTGGATCTCAAAAATTAAGTATTCAAAGTCAAAACATGACATTACGTCTTTAGGGGGATTAATCCCATGATCACTCCCTACTAAGTGCAGTGTTTGACACATGTTAACGAAGTCACTGAAAGATCATGAAATTAATGTAAAACCACAAGGCAACAATTTCTTTTAAAATCTTGGATTTCAACATATCTCTACATAAACACTACAGAAAGTTAATGTAAGGGCATTTAGCTGAGAAAACCCCAAGTTTTGGTAACAAAAGTTTGGGGGGGTTGAGGAATTTTTGTCTTGTTTTTAGCTTCAGCGGTTGCAGCTTGAAGATTATATGCATATAATTTAAAAGTTAAACAAACAAAAAAGATCATCATAATTTTTACATTATTTTCCCTCACATGCCATTAAATTTACTATTGGCTCTCAAGGTCGAACTTTATATATTTCATGGGGAAAAATAATTTGACCACTTCTAAAAAGATGATCAATTCCATAATGTAAAATCCACTTTATGTAAGGAAAGGCATTTCACATACATATATAAGGAATTCTAATGTTATATAAATACTCATTTATCTATCTATACAGCTATCTATTTTTGTTACAAGCAGGTTTATGAGTTTTGTAAGGAACCATCACATAGGAAAGGGCATCTGTATGAAAGCCTTGTGGATGCCTTGTGGTCAACAAAATATTCACCATAAATGTGGCATTTCGGAAACATCTGAAACAAACCCCACCACATCACAGTACAGAAACTTCTCCTACCCTCAACTTCTTCATATTACAAAATGAATAAGCTTTTCTAGGCAACCCTTAAGCTCTCAGTAGGCTGTGCTCCTTCTTGCAGACTCATGGAAAACAAAAACAATGTCTGGGAAAGTAGTCTTGATGTGTATTTCTAACTACCAATTTTTAAGTTCAGGCCAATTGAAACTTTCCTATAGATGTTAAATGCATTTGGTAAAACATCAACGTGTATTTTTTTCACACTGCAATACAGAGTTTTTTAACCTATCACTTATTAAAAAATAAGGCCATTGATTATTATTTTTTTTTTGCTCAGAGATAGAACACAAAGCATTAAGACAATTAGGCAAAATGATGGATTTGAACACATGCTGCATTTTACTGTTAACATGTATGCGTAACTTCCATTAATGTCAGTATGAGTTATGTGTGCACTGCTAAAATAATATGACCATAACAAAAATATTTCCTCCAGAACTAATATAGTAATATTTTTAATAGACATGTGGAGGGGGAGGAGGGGAGAAATCACATATTTAGAAAGTATCATGCAAATGCAAATCCTTCTCCAGACTCAATGCTTTGGAATTCTTTTAAAATAAATCTTATTTTTTCACATGTTGGCATCAAGTTAAGAATAACTTGATGTTTATCTCCTTCCATCAAATTACCATTAATTTAATGGGTACTTAACTGATTTTCAGTTCAAAAAGACCAACCAGATTATGAACAAGATTAAGCTGCTATCCATTCTAACTCTAAACTTCCTTAAATAACTGAAGTTACATGGGAACATGGAATGACAACTGAAGAAGTTATCTAAAACTGACAACTGATTGTATCCAGTAAATTAAGATGGATCTTGGCAATGTCAGCCAGATGGGCCTAGAATGCGGAGTTATGTTTGGAACTTAAACATAATATAAGCATAGGAAAACATCACGAATGTTCTTAAACACACAGTGCATGCCTATTTAACTGGAAGCTAGCAGCCAAGACCTGTGATCACTTTATGTTGAAATAAAAAGATGATAAATAGAAGTTATGGTCAACGCTGCTAAAGAATAAATTACCTAAATTACAGACACACTATTGCAGTATCTTACTACAACAACAAAAAAACCAAACCTATACTAATGGCTACTCAAAGAAAACAAGCACAATAAAATTTGTATTAATTTAATTTTTAGATGCAAATTTAAAATTTTCTTCTATTTTTTCTATTTTTTTAAATTGATACTGTAAAAACACAATACGTATTTATCTCTCATTTTAAATTCCAACTATTCCTAACTTGGACATTTGATAATGGGTCTTTCACCACTTGTACCATCCAGTCAGTCATTTATTCATGAAATAGAAAAGTGTTTATTGCAAGAAAAGTCGAACTTTTTGAGTTTTTGCCAACCTCACTTCCCAGACTGAAGATACACACCTCACACAGTTCCATGAGGTTCTGTGTACTCAACCCAAACAGAATTAAAGACACTGCCTTCCCCCCACTCTTTGTTGCTCAATAATTGAAAACTAGGATAAAAAGAAAACCAAAAATCTTACTCTTAGGACAAAACACAAGCATGGACTCAAATAAACAGACCAAAGCACTACACAGAGAACAGGTGCTGCATGAAATATACTGGCACTGAGAATCGAGTTATCATAGATGTATTAATATGTACAGATAAATCAAGAAAAACAGAAAAATAAACCCATGTATCTATTATAAAATATAGTATCACACACTAATTCATATATGTTGCCATTTTTCTGTATGGATATAGACCTCATTAAGACAATAGCAGAAGTTCTTTAGATTTCACTGGAAATATTGATGTTACATTACAGTTATTTCTGTGCCTATACTACATGGCTGCCATTCTTAAAACCTACTTTTAGAAAACTCTAGGAAATATGTGTTTCCATTTCCACTTGGTCATGTTTACAGCAATATTACTTTTTTTTTTATTACTTACCTTCCTTTAAAATGTGAGGACTTATCTTCCTTTAAAATGTAAGGATATCTACAATTTAACTGAAGTTATGATTTCAGCTTTTCAAGGCTTCAATGACTTAAGTGCTTTGCATTCCCCACCCTCTCCTGCCCTCAGTAAAACAATTTGGAAATTACAACAGCAAATTTTCCTTGTTGACTGTTAACTACACTTTTACCATCCTTGCCAGGTTATGACAGGTTCACTCTTCTTTACTAATTTTAAAGATCATGTCAGAGTTTTAACATCCCATAATTGCATATATTTACCTTTATTGAAGGTAGGAATTTAGATGTAAATTATAGGTCTATGTACCCTTTTCAGTTTTGTACACTTAACATAGTGATAACATGTATGCAAATAGAGGTTTGTTGATTGGGGGGATTGGCACCATACATATAAAGTTCATAAACCCCTTTTCTTGAATTTGACACTACTGGAAACTCCAACATAAAATTCCCTCTGAAGGATGGAGCTTTAGACTCTCAATTTCTCATGGAAGTTCTACTGCGCTGATTTTCTTTTTTCTCATGTAAGAAAAGACAGCTTTAAAAAATTATTCTCATGTCAATTGTTGAGTACTTCTAAAATTAAGAGTATTGCATTTCCATATATTAAAAGGAATTTAACACTTAAAACTATTAGAAATCCTTAGATCTGGACACATATATACACAGAAAAAAAAAAAACCCACAGAAAAAAACCCGTTCTCTTATGGCAAGAAACTAGCAATTTGAATTTTTCTATAAATAAGAGAAATAAGTGTGCTTACTTCATTTCTAGAATTTCTTCAAGCTGTTTTCTTCGCTCTATTCTCAGGTTAGCCAGATGTGCTTCTTTTTCAGCCAAAGACTGCTGTGTTGAGGCAAGACGAGCTTTGGTAGAATCTAATTCTTGTCTAGTCTTTTCCAGTGCATTCATCAGTTCTTCTACCTAAAGGAGAGAACTGTTTAAGCTTCATATTCTTTACACTAAGTAAATCTTAAATCCACATAAATCCAGAATTTTTTAAAAAGGCATTATTTGAAGTAAATGGCTGATGAAAGTCATGTCTATCTTAAACTGCTTTAAAAGCAAACAACAAACGTAGTCTTTCAATACCAAAAAATGTTAATGCTTCCATGAATCCATTGAGTAATAAGCAACATTTATACAAAGCAGAACTAACACAGATTGCTAGAAACCTATTTAACCTGGGTCACTGCCACATAAATACACAATTTATAAATATTTTCTGCACCATTCGTATTATTTACATTCAGGGTGGCAATAACACATCATAATAGTAATTTTAGAAATTTTAGATGCAAAGCTATATATTTGAATATGAAACTGGCCATGATAATCCATGTATTCTTAATCCAAAAAAACTCACAACCCTTCTGTATAGAACAGGTTGCTCAGGGAAGCTGTAGACCCTCCAGACCTTGGGTTTTTTCAGATCTTGACTGAATAAAGTCTGGGGAACTTGATCCAACTTTGAAGTTATCCCTACTTTGTCCAGAGGTTTGGACTGTATTGCCTCTAGTGGTTCCTTCTAACCCAAATTGTTCTATGATTCTGAACTTTAAATGGCTGTTATTGCTCTAAGTAGCAACCAAGTTATTTACTTCATGACAACTGTGAGAATCCCTGTAGTATGAAATATAGGATTATTATGGTGATCCCATTCTTTCTTTACCATTGGTAAACATCAGCTGGATGTAGGATAAATTGCTTATTGCAGGAATGCAGAAAATCTTCATCTTTTTAGAAAACAAAACTTGAAAGTACAAAAAGCATCTGACATGCTCTATCACATTATTTAAAGAACATTCTAAAGAAGGACATGACACCTGCCTGGCAGAAGGAAATTTACATGTGGGATGAATCATTTAGAGAACCAAAGGGTCACAAATACTCTCTTACAACCAGAACATCAATATAAATTCCCCCTACTCAAATAATACAGTTGACATTAAGAACTGCAACTAAACAACACATTTATTTTTATAAGATATAATAGTCTAAATAACAAATGTCTGATTTCCTGTATTCTCTTCCTTACCTCCTTTGTCCAAATATTAACATTTTATAAATTAGAAAACACTTCAGGAAGAAAAAAAAATAAAACAACAACTGGAATAGTCTTTCCCATTTCATGTTACACAAGTCATTGAAAAGTGTTCACTTTTCCTGCTGTATTAAAATTCTGAGAACATTCAACTCTGGTCATATAATCAGTGTGTCTATAGAGAAAATAAGATGTTTTCTCCAAGTTCATGATGCTTAATTATTGTTTGCTGTCATCCAGACCCTACTAGCATACAATCAGTGTTTAGAAGCCACATATTTTTGTTGCAATTTGAACACATATTTCCTTCTATATAACAGGTTTAATACAACCACATTAATAATGCAGTTTTTACCAAATTATAATGGAGACTCACACCCTGTTTGAAATGATACACTGACTGCTTACCCCTTCTACACCAGCTGCATCTGCATCTTTATAAACACTGTAAAAGATCAGTAAAATTCTAGAACGTATTTGATTATGTCTTCAGTGAGTAAGAAGTTATAGTCTATGAACGTAGAATCAGAATTACCAACAGCATTGAAACTAAGTATGTCCAGCCTTCCACTCAGAAAGGAAAAACAGTCTAATACTGATAGCAATGAAACAGCATGGAGTGCAAATTGTGCAGTACTGTCTGTGCAGGTATGAGATTCCACTAAAGCAAGCCATGAAGAAAAATGTAGGCTTTATATATCTTTGTAAAATTGTTATCCAGTGAACTTTCCCAGTAGAAGCATTGAAGAGAGATATACTGTAGAGAAATAACATTTTTTAAAAAGGAAAAAGCTGGATTTTTTCCTAGGGGAAAAAAAAAATCCAATCCCCCCAAAAATTCTAAAAGGAGGAATCATATTTCTTTTAAAACATGTTACTAATATAACATGAGGTACTTCATTTTCTGTTTTAATACAAGAACAGGGACCTATCCTGTGTCCAACAAGAACAAATACGAATTACTACAACCCCGTTTTCTGGGGTTATTTCTTAGTCTTATCCTTCCGCTTTTTACAAACTATTGCATAGTTTCTGCTGAGCTTCCAGCCTGATAGTTAATTCTAGGCAGAATACATTAATGGAAACAGTAGTGAGGATTCAAGACTGCAAAGTCATTCATTCATACAGGCTCTTGCTTCAAGACACTACCTTCAAACACCAAGTCACTTCACACTTAGAGATCTGTTTGGCAGAGGGGAATATAAAAAGGCGGAAGAGTAGCACTTCCACATCTTTAGTGCCACTACTTTCCTTTTCCTACAGGTCCAGCCCAGTTTAGTACTCAGCCTGTTGCTGGACTGAATGGTGACCTAAGTTCTGATATAGCACATCAGTTACATTTAAAAAACATTAAAGGGAATTAAAGACTTATGAAAAACAAAGCTGTGGATTTGTTAATGTATATTAATAACATATTTCTGTATTGCCAGACAAAAGAGATCAAAGTTTAAAAGAGAGGGGAGAAAAAAGCTTTAAAAATTTAAATATGAAAACTTTTTAAAACCACAAACCATTAACATGTGCAGACTTGAAAGTTAAACTTTCATTTACATTTTCAACACAATATTTGCCAGCAAGTTCTTCCTTCATTTTTTGAACATGACCCAAGTTCAGAGTCATATGTTTTCCTAGTTAACTGTCTCACCAACACCTACAGCAGAATTCAACTGGCAGGCATGTGTGGAAGAAACAGATTTAGTGGGGTTTGAATCAACTACTATCAAATGTGTGAAAGCTGAAGTTACACACAAAGTCATCTTAGCATATTTATTATATAGCTGTAGCTAACACATTACAAAGGAAAATTAACTTCAAAAACACTGAAGGCAGTATTATCTAGTTATAAAAGACTGGGGGTGAGGGGGGAGAAGCATCATAAACATAAACCAAATTCTTAATGTAAGCACATGCTCTCTTCTTTGATATCAGAATTAAATGACAGCAGGGAAAAAAAAAAAGGGGTTAACGTTGATTTACTACCCCTTAGACCTACTGTAAGAAACAGAAACAAATCCAGTACTACCAGTGAAACATTTCAGCTTTCTGACATATCAAATGCTTCTGCTGCTGCATTTAGGGGCACTTCATCTAGAGAATCAGGTAGGTCTGAGTCCTTTCCTTTCCTCTCCAAAGCACTGGTATGGTTCTGCCTTTCAGTTTCTTCGTTTTGCCACTCTCCTGCTTTTGAACTGTCCCCCCTATGGAAGTATCAGTCAATGATGACCAAGTAGCACATTTACATACGTCTCCCATCATCATACAAAGGATCAAGATAAAGTTTTTATTCATGACTGTTGTTTGTTACCTGTACTATCTCATACAGCTGTTTTCCTCCCAAACCAGAGCATCTATTTACCTTAATTATCACATATGCATCCTTAAGACCTGTATTTCCACAGAAATACAGAAAAGCGTCTCTCAAGGTAACTGCTGATTAGCAGCGTATTCCAAAACCCTGGCAGCATTTTTGATGCCCCCATGTGCTGAAGCTAGGGCAGGAACCGTCTCTGTGCAGGCAACGCTGACATTTTTCCAGGGCGGCTGACGCCGGAGCAGCCCCTCCTGCAGCACCTCTGCCTTGCAGCGACTCCTTCCGGGGAGCGTGACGTCATAACCCCGGGGGAAGCGGGGCAGCGCTTGAAAATCTGCTCGGTTTGTCCCCCCCATCTCTGTTAGATGAACTACTCATCACAAGCTTTGCCATTTCAGATACCAGCTAAAGAATACATACTCATGTTTTGGAAGAGTTTACTGTGAGAACCATGTTGAACACAAAGTTCCCTGCTATAGGTACTCTACGCCCTGAAAATACCAACTGGGTTTTCTTCCCCTTTGCAAGACAACGGCCTCATTTTATCCTTTGCATTTTCTAATAAAAGCCAGTATTTTGTCATACTTTCAGAAAGCCTAACTGACCTCAGTGCTTCATGGATTTTATTAAAATCAGTACTAGAATTAACTTTGCATTTCAGAATGGCAGAAAAACAGCAAACTAAACTATATTTCTTTCTCTTTTAAACGAACACATTCTACCTCTGCAGCCCCACGTTATCCAGTCCAATCAGCAATATTTTATACCAAGATAAGAAAATAAAAAGAAACGAATATGGCTGAAGCGTACATCTGTATCACCAGATTCTGCAAATTAAAAAAGGTTAGAGTTCAAATGAATGACAGTTCATTAAAAATGCCCTGGAGCATTCTTAATTCCAGATTGGATTCGGCTCAGCACAACTCATGCTAACATAATACTGTTCCAGTCTGTGGGAATAAGGAGGGGGAAAGACAATTGCATGTTTTCTCGGTTCAAGTATAATATATTTCTGCAGGATGATGAAGAGCTGGCAACTTTCCAGCAATCAAGGTTGATATTATTAGTATTACTATCTTTAAAGGGCTGGTGCTTCATTTTAGCAACAATATTAATGATAAATATAAGAGTTGAAGATTTCTCTGACTTTTTCAGTATCAGTAGCTATACAAAAACTCCACACCTACTTTAGTTTAAAAGCTAATCTTGTGCTAGTACACACAGATCATTTATAAATTTTACATAGTCACATAAATAAATAAATCCTACTATTTACTTACAGATTCTTCACTTTAATACAAGAATATTAACCATTACAGATTATAATAATAATTTTAAAAGGTTTAAGCTATTACAGTCATCCAGTATGGGTTTACGTGAGCTTCATTTTTATAAGTGTAAAAATTACATTTTCAGTCAGTGTAAAAATCAAACCAGTTGTTTATAAAGATACTTCCTTTTTTTTTCCCATTTACTTGCAAAATGCTCTTTTTTTTTTTCAAAGTTATACACTATATAAATTTTATCTATTTCTGTGAAGATTCATTAATTAATTAAGACTATAATTAGGGGTTTCACCCATGATTAAGCATAAGATTGCCAAAAAAAGAAAAAACATATTCCTTCAAGTTTCTCTTTGTGACTTTGCTACAAATTTAATCTGCCACTGAACTAAAAGGACATAGATAACACATTCTCAGAGATGAGGGAAAACAGATAAAAACCTGGATTTGTACACACAAATATCCACTTAGCACTTCTGACTCTCAAGCTGAAGACGTCAGCTCTTTACACTAATGGATTGCCTATGCTTTGCACAGTGAAGGATGAGTGCCAGGCATCCCAGGATCCTGCCCATCAGCTGCTGGCCATGCAGAGAACTCAT
Organism: Porphyrio hochstetteri; assembly: GCA_020800305.1. Lineage (NCBI taxonomy): Eukaryota > Metazoa > Chordata > Aves > Gruiformes > Rallidae > Porphyrio > Porphyrio hochstetteri. The sequence goes on along the minus strand of CM036916.1, from coordinate 7,105,628 downwards.
GACTTATTCACCTACATCATGTGGACTCACTGCTCTTAAAATTGCCAACACTGTCCTGCAATATGGTTTGTAAATAATTTGTTACTTTCTGCTTCTAATGAGAATTTTCCAAGTGTACAGCTGCTTAAACAACTTCATTACAAAGGTGTTTTTCACAAAAGCAAGCAGACATAGCAAGGCATCATACTCAGCTGTGCAAGACATGGAAATAAACTCTTTGTCACCTTCCCCTTCATTCTCTTCCCATCCCATTTGTCATCCATTGCCAAATTCCTCGCCTGCAACTTCCTCCATCACAGCTTTTAAACTCAGGAAACAGGTCTAACAAAACCAGTATAGCTACAGAGGCTGATGGCCCCGAACCTTTCCAAACATAAAAGTTAGACACATGTAGTTTCTCACAATTGTGGATATTGTTAGAGATGAAAAAGGTAGTCTAAAATATATAAGCTTTAAATTAAACATCACAAGTAAAGGATCTGACAGAAAATTAAGTATAATATTTATAATCTCCAGGATAATACTTCATTTCCAAGTTGGGGCTGGGTTTTTTTAGACTTGCAACAGACTAGGCAAGTAGGATCTACTGATATCAACCAGCAACGGTCAGCTTGCCATCTCCATAGGAACACACCACCGCAATTATCAAAAGGGATGCCAAGCTGCTGAATTTGAATTGGGAAACCTTACTAAGATTACTTTATTATATAAAGTATTATTTATCATATTTTAATCCTCTTGCTAAGTGTCATGCTAATGATACATCAGATTTAGTTTTATTTAGATAAAGAGACAGTACAGATATAGCACATATTTCCCATCAAGACTCATAGCGACCAGAGAGAGGGAGATAAAGTAATTCAGTTTGCTTAGTATTTCCTTACTGGCTGTCCCACGGTGGGTACCAATCATAGTAATTTATATCAGCATGGTGTTAAAACAGACACATATGTTCACATCTACATTAAAATGTTCTGGTAGCAGATTTCCATAGATTAAAAGAAATATCCTAAGCAAAACTCTTATAATGTAACAGTCTTTATTAAATTAAGATTTTGCAAGACAGTTCTGGGAACTGTATTAAAATTATTAACTTTCTTGATACTGGCAGTTAGAACATTGATCATCTTTTATTCTAAACCCCCGTTATCCAATAAAATACAGGACTGCAAAAACATAATTCTTGGATTAATTATCTTGCCAGCCAATATAGTGATTTCACTTATAATAGAAAAACATAATTCAATAATTTTGGAAAACATTGTTAATAATCAGTTAAATAGAATTAATAATCAATTCTAAAAGCCAAGTAAAAAACTCAAAAGCAACAACAAAGATGTTTTAATACACACATATGTATAATTACCATTAAATCAAACAACAATGATGGTACGAGTATGTTAACCTCTGTGCTCTAGCGTCATGTTTCTTAACCAATGAAAACAAAAACTATTCTGAAGTGCAAACAAAAATTATGCCTCTACTGCAGTCCCAGGAATATGATCATCTATTTGAATGCTTCATCTTGTGAAACACAACTGGCCTGCAGATATAGTAGTCTCAATTAGTTTCAACTAGAAAACACTGTATGAAATCCCTGTACCAGAATGTGAACGTGACCTCCTGCAAAACTTCTGAAAAGGATGGGCAAAACAGCAGAATACTCCTCACAGATGCAGTTGAGATGCTTTACCCCAAAAAAAAGCTCCTTCATTAGCAGGAGAATAAAATTATATGATAGAGTAATTATATCATGTTCTGATTTTGCAATGCTATACAAATTAGAAAAAAAATCACAGACCATGGCAATAAAGATACAGTATTCGAAGTGTTGCAAGAATCAGTCAACAAATGTTCTTTGTGCAAGGTAAACGTCATACTGACAGGCCTAACTCACTGCCAGCCGTATTCAGCTCTAGAAGTCACCCAGCCATGCACTGTTAAGGAAACAAGACCAAGCTTCCAGGCAGTTGTGCAATTCCACTTTTTACAAAAACAAAGCAGCACCATTTGGTTGGGGGTTTTTTTCTTCTATTTCATTTGAAAATTAATTGTTTTCTTTATATATCTTATTAGTTTTCCTTCCTTTTCCTTTGACCTTCATTTGAGCAAATACGTGTTTTTAACAGCTAGCACCCTCAATTCTGCTCCAGGTAACACTAGTTTGATACTGAGCAAACGTAATTACAAAAGTAGCATTAAAGTTGTTTTATACTTGTGCAAATGAAAGCAGATTCAGATATAATATATTGAGGAATTACAGAGCTCAACCTAATGTTTTCAGAAGTATAAAAAAATACATAATCAAATTACCTAGCGTACATATGTTGATTTCAGTAGGACACTCAATTGTCTTACAGGATATTGTATCTGGAAGGCAACTCTTAAAAACTGAAAACAATTACATTGTGTGATTTCAGCGCTGAGTCTTTTTAGATAAACCATGCAAGTAGAGCAGAGCAACTCTTTAGCTGGTGTTAAAGTACAGCGCTGTCAGACTGGCCTCTCTGGTTAATGTCAATAGCACTGCGTATAAAAGGTGACTAAAGTGTGTACAAATGTTGATCTTTGGAGAAGGCATGCCTAGAATCATACACACATCTACTATTTCATCCACCAGGTCAACTTCAGGGAGAGAGGGCAAATTGGGAGTTTTCTTGCCAAAAGTTGATTCTTAGCACACTTGTTAGGTTACACTGCACAAAGCTACTTCCCCTCTGCTTTTAATTCTTAATCCAAATATATTATTAGAGTTAGAAATGCTTCTCCCTTCAAATATTTCCAGAGATTCATGTGGTATTTGTAAACTCTTACTGCAAACAGGTCCTTTATGTACATAATTTTCTTCACACACTGCAATGTGTTTACGTATTGTGAAATAGCAAGAAAGATGTATTAAAGTGAGAATAATATTGTATGAAAATACTTGGATAGTTTTATGTGAGAAATCTCAGAAAATATGGTTTCCTATCTAGTTTTGACACAAGCTAAATAATAGTATTTTGCAGCACGATAAAGATTCATGCAACTGGTAGCGAGGAATAGCTTCTGCACCAAAGAAATCTGATACCACCTTTAGTGCATAAACACAGTGTTCATGTGAGTGCTGAATGCCCAAAAAAGCTGTATCTGCCCTCTTTTCAATGCAGATAATCTTTCCATGTCCTTAATTCTATGGTATTTTTATTTTAAAGTTTTATTGGCTTGGCAGACCTAGAAAAGTCACAGTGACATGGACATGCCACATGATTAAAAACTAAAATTAATTCCTGTTGTGTATAATACAGTATCAGCTATAAATAAGCTTAAGAAATGTCACAGTATGCCTGTAATATAAAGAGCCAGGTTCTAGTTCTGGCACACCCATTTGCCGATCAGTCTAATAGAGAAAAGATTTAACACTTGGTACAGCAATTGGTAGTTGCATCCTTGGACAAATTTGTCCAGAGTCACAGGTGAGGTATAGAATAACACATGGAGCAAGACTAAGACAGCTGACTAAGTTGGTTCAGACATGGTACAAACATAAGCAACAGAAGTTTACCAATATGGGCTGTTTTTACAGGTTAAATAAAACTGCATTTAAGCCTTAAAAATAAAGGTTATATATTTTGGGTCATTTCAAGTACTTTTCTGGGGAAAAAGAATCCATAGAAGCAAATCTTTCTTTAAAAAAAAAAATCAAATAAAAAACTTCTTTGGAGGGTCACGTCAGGAAGAGAGCAGACAACAGGAACAGAACTAAGTGCTTGTGAGTGCCCAGGGTAGGACAGGCCATAGGACAGTCAGGGGAGGCAAGAATTCCTCCATGAAGGCAGCTTACAATATGCATGTCATTTTTTCAGATCACTAAGTAGAAATTCTGCTCAAATAGTAGTTCCCTGGTCATGAAACTTTTCCCCCCCCACCCATCTACCACACAGTAACAAGCACACTGGAGAGAAATTCCCTGTGGGAGGAAGATGCAGTACAAGAGGAGCAGAATGACGAACTGAGCTCTACAACAGTCTCAGGAAATACTGTTCGTGCAGAGAGGGAGCCAGATGTGAGGGTGGCCACACAGCCTGGTCTCTGAGAGCAGGCCGCCGGCACTCGGCAGAAGCTGAGGCAGCAGAAACAGCCCACTGAGGCCTCCACAATGCTGCAGCACTCCAGAGGAAACTCTGCAGCAACTAAACAGATCCTTGCTCATAACTGCACAGACAGCATGCAGCGCTGCAGATCAAAGTTACAAAGAGACAGAATACGCAGGATTATACACACACGGCGCATGCAGGAAAAAAACTGTAGGAATGGCTACAGAGATGGAAGAACAAAATCAGGTGACGGAGAACCCCAACAAGGGCAGGAAACCCTAACAAAGGCAGGAACCCTAACAAGGCCCAGGAAATACTGTCCTGAAATGTGAATTTTTTTCCTCAATCACTACCTGAGGAAAGGAAGAGGAAGTAAAGAGATGGTTTTACTCCAGGTTAGCTGCTGAAAAATTAATCTCCATCCCTTTGTTGACTGCTTCTGTATTTCACAATTAATAAAAACATTATTAGGAAAAACAAAGATGCTGAATTACATAACTTACTCTTTTCCAAGCAACAAAACCACATTGTCTGATGATTACTGAACCAAAACAAGGTTTAGTGAGGATTCCCAGATGACCAAAAAGTGCTGTCAAATAAATTATTGCATCATGTGAAAAAGAAAACCAAGATTTCAATTCTGTCACATCAGTTTGTGAGACCTTGGCCCAAGTATAAAAATGCAAATATTAGAACTCGAAGTTACAAAACCTAGACTTGTTGTTTGTCTCCCCTTGTGCCATTAATGATATACCTGTCAAATATGCATTTGGCAATATCTAGTGAGTAATAGATTTTGTTTCACTAGACCTGAAAAGGGGAAGAAGATTCTATGTACACTCCGGTTCACCTTCTCACTATACTATTCCATAGTACTTACATTATCCCATCATCCACCAGGTACAAGAAAATAATACACAAAGGCAATATAAAATGGTGCTTAGCTACCTGTTCTATGAATTTTGATGATTCTTCCCTCACAAGCACCATTTTCTATGTCCATTCTAGTCCCTTTTGGCTTCTGATGAGAGAAATATCACAGAGCTGCCTCTTTAGTAAGGTCCCAGAACTTGCAAAACCCACCCTATCTTTCCCACCATCTTTCCAACCCATTGGTCTATGTCATATTGGAACATTTCACCATGTTATTCTGGGAGTGCTTCAGTTCCAAATTCTGCTCAGTAGCCACTTAACTAAGTATCTTTGCCTTTTTATCTTCTCAGCCTTGTGACAGTTGAAATATTTTAACAGATCTCCCCCACAGAAGTTAATTGATTTCCCAACTATTACCAAGTAGTTATTGCTTAGCCTTTTGGGGATTACATGCTCAACAAGTGGGGTAAGCCAGCTTTTCTCATTTAGTGATTACAAGCAGGTTTTGCCATCTGCTAGAATAAATATTGAAGAACAGCAGCTGTCAACATTTAGAAAGAGCTTTCATGCTTCCTCAACTGCACTTCACATTAAACTAAAACAAGAATCCTTATGAAAGGCAGCCTCATTATATGCAGAAATTCTTTCTACAGGTAGTATAAAGGAAGTTTCTCTGTAGATAAAGTAATCATAGAAACATTCTCACAGAATGGCTTGGGTTGGAAAGGACCTCAAAGCCCATCCAGTTCCAACCCTCTGCCATGGGCAGGGACACCCTTCACTAGCCCAGGGTGCCCCAAAGCCCCATCCAACCTGGCCTTGAACCCTGCCAGGGATCCAGGGGCAGCCACAGCTGCTCTGGGCACCCTGTGCCAGTGCCCCACCACCCTCACAAGGAAGAATTTCTTTCTAATGGCTAATCTAAATCTCCCCTCTTTTAGTTTAAACCCATTACCCCTTGTCCTACCACTACACTCTCCGGCTTTCCTGTAGGCCCCCTTTTAGGTACTGGGAGGCTCCTATAATGTCTCTCCAGAGCCTCCTCTTTTTCCAGACTGAACAATCCCAACTGTCTCACTCAGCCTATCTGATAATAATCAGTTTATAATAAGAAAACTAAGAGAAATTGCACTATAAAGCATTAGCCTGAAGTGGACGACCACAGTATTTGCTCTATGGAATTTACTAAAGATTTTACTATTATAATTGATCTTGTATGATCATTATTTATATACCAAAGCAACGGGCACTTCTATAAAAGCTTACGTTTTATACAGCTATAAATATTTTTGGGCTAAATAAATTAGGCAAAGTTTGATGAGAACAATAATATTTCCTTTTTTCATCTGGTGAGAAAAGTAGTAAACAGAATCTTTAACACAAGCTGCCTTTTATTCCTCAGCTAAAAGTTTTCCTTCCTAGTCTCTCAAGCCTCTTTCCACATGAGGCAAAATGCAGGAGAGTATAACAGAAAACACGCAGATCCCCAAGTTGGTATTATTCACTCTGTTTCAAGGCAAAATATGTGGCATTGAGAAGACAAGCTCACTGACAGAACTCAAAAAACTTACAGCTGGAAGGCTTAAACTGGCCCTGGTGAGAACTGTCTTTTGGATCTGCTTAACCGATCATGCAAACTAACATCCTTGCCACTGTTCATATTATGTATAGTAATTCTTATCAGGAAATATATTTTATTATTCTTAAATCACTCTCATCCAAAGACAGGTTTCGTTTCAGAGGACAGAGATTACTCTGCCCACATCAAGTGGTACATTTTAACTATTTTTTAAGATCTTGAGTGCCAATCCAAGGAATATACAATCCCACAAACAACAACACATTAAAACTATAGTAGAGTTCATTTACACGCATACATATTCACATAGCGTGTTAGAAATTAATGCTTGCTTGCTTTCTCAACTTTGTGCACACTTTTGTCCCACAGAAAAACTTTATTACAGAACTCTCTACTACACCCAGCAGTTAAGCCCTTTAAAGAATCAAATTTCTATTTCAGTGGCATGCAAAACTTATGAAACAAACAAAAAATTTTAGATTTATTATCTATTAAGTAAGCAGTTATGTACTATGAATTAAGTATGTAGTTTTTTAAGGCGGAAGAGCATTTCTATCCATTTCAAGGTGCTTGATACAGAAACATGATATTACACGTTTCAGATGAGCTATTGTCTCAAATTAGCTCAGTACATGATGCAGTAAATGAAATTTATTGAGCATCTGATCTGTATTATAATAAAATATTTGACATCATATTGATGAGACATCTCACCTCCAAAATGTTCAGCAAAGAAAACATATTTTTTCATCCACAGCCTAAAAAAATTAGCAATATTGACAATATAACTCTATGCTCCCAACATACAACATCATAGACAGCTACCTACAATGGCTGAAATTATGACATATGCATTAAGTATACAGAACTAAGAAGCAGTTTATATAGTTACATACTTATTTAGTTATTTTACTCTTCATATTTCCAGTCAGATACAAATATATTTTAAATGTTGGGAATGAGGATAGTTTAAATGGAATATATTTCAATGGAAATAATATTTACTACATTTAGACCTCAAGCACTGCTGATGGCAGAACAAGATTGGAATGTGCAGATAATTATCTTTGAGGCTAGTCAACAGCCAGAAGTCCCTCATAATATCACCTTTAAGATCACGCCAAGACATTCCACTCTGAATCAAGGTTTATTTATTAAAGGATTGAGCACTTTTAGATCCAATATTGCCTGGAAGACCACCAATTTCCATTCCCCAATATCTAATTTCCCCAGTTTCTCAGTGCATTCATACGACCTTCAAAATCAGTTCAGTGAGCACACACACATGCACACAAATGACATTTAAATTCCTTCTCATCTCTAAGAGGAATTCTACAGGAAAAAACTACAAAGCAACAGGTCCACAGAGACTGTAGGAAATTTCAATAGTTCTCATTCATCCAGGCAACACAGTTTAGACAATTACTGGCATTTTTTATTGAAAGTTGGATTTTTCTTGATTTTGATTGGTATAAGGGATACTAAGAAGAAATGTGTTAAGGCCAGTAAAAAATAAAATTAAATAAAATGGTATATGAAATCATCATATCTGTCCATTGTCCTTGGGCTAACTAGGACATAAGACACAAAAATTAGACAACAGTGTATCAGTAAACTATTTTCTTCTGTAGAAAGAAAGCTGGGCACTTAAAATTCAAGTGCTCACTTTTTTTTTCCTTTTAATAAACACTTTTTACAATGATTACAATTTTTACAAAATTATCATTCAAAATAAGAGTGAAACAATCCTCCTGTTGTAAGTTGCCTTGTTCAGACTGGGGGTTTTTTGTGCTAGTGCCACTTATCTAAAATCTACTGTTCATGACAAGATCAGAAGTAATGGCTTATAATACATCATCTGTTCAGTAAATTCATGTGATCGTGTAATATTAAGGAGACTTTCTATAAATGAACAAAAAGAAATGTAGGCTTTCTGCATATAATGGATTTGGTCAACAAACCCCCTAAACAGTCACAGTATGATCCTGGTTATCCAAAGTTCCTTGCTGTTCATGTCTTCCTGTCTGACAGTGACTCCTCATGATACAATCTCTGAGTCACCCACACAAATTTAGTGTCATACAAGTTGTTTGAAGAGCTGATATCCTACCGTATTGTGTTATGAATATAGTTTAATCTCATGGTACTGAGTGTAATGTTATACAACATTCCATGTCAAGAGGAGAGAAAATCAGCCATTTCAAAAAAGTAACCCTTGTTACTATAACTGCACAGCAACCTATGATAATAAAAATAATAACAACTTATTATGCTGTTGTAGTACTACAACAGCACCATGTATTTCATATTCAAAAAAACCCAAAATACTGGCAGAGAACGTTTAAAGAAGTTAAGGAGAAAAACAGGGGAAAAAAGGGAAGGGGGGAGAAAAAAGAGTGTCTAGTTCTCCAAGACAGTATCTGTCTCTCCTTTTGCTAAGTAGAGTTAGTAGTTAAGCTGCCAAAGAGAGGCCCAGAAGATAAGATTTCCCAAACCAAATAACGTAAGTTTCCTAGACATAGGAAACAGGATTCAAGCTCCTTATCTTAAAGGACAGAAACCTTCCTCCATGCCTCCCCCCCTCCGCCTTCTCCAAATAGGGTTTCAAAGAGAAAAAAGAAAAGCCAATTATATCCTCTGTCAGAAGAAGATATTCTGCTCCCACATACTGCCCTTGCATTCAGCAGGGTAGTAGCAGTATAGTTAATATAGACTATTATTTTTATTCAGAGTTGCATTTAGAAACTAAAACCATTTTAATACTCCCAGCACAGGCATATGGTTAAAAGCCCACATGGTCCCACATACACACTGCAATATCTAAAATCAGAGTCTTGAAAAAACAAAGAACTGAACCAAAGCTAAGACCATTGCTGTCTTTACCAGAGAAGTCAACTCAGAAATAAACACAACTGTTCATGAGAAAGATATTAGAAGCAGTAAATTTTCTAGTGATGAGTGTTTTTAGGTGTATAATTTATGTGTGCAAACACTCACTGGTGGTATGACCAGAAACACAGATATCATGGAATGAAAAGGAGAAAAAAGTAGGGGAAAGTAGAAGATGTGGATAAAAGCTCTACTGGGCTGATAAATAAAACTAGCAAACTCATATGAAAGACTAGATTGTGACATATTTTTACAAAAGCAAAAACAAAAACAAACGTTGTTGACTCAAGAATGAATGTTGGCAGGAAGCTGCCATTAGGTCTTCTATAGTTTACACTATATTTTTTTCTTCCAGACACTGCCAGTGGGAGGTTTTATAGGATAATGATATACTGAGAAACTTATGACAAGCATGTCCAAACAAAGTAAAACATATTTTTCACAAAACAGTAAACTCTGATAGCTTTAAATCCATGGAGCCAGAGGTAGCCTGAAGACTAATTATAGCAGAATTGTTAACTTGAAAAACCTGTTTAAGGTATTTAAGTATTTTTGACTTTTTTCCAGAAAATATTGTTATAGCAGGAAGTTGCTTCTAAAAAAACAGAGTTGAAATAGGAAAGGCTTTATTCATATGAAAACGCTAAACAGTAATATGTTTAACGGCTTGATGACAGCAAAACCAGACAGATATCATAACTGGCATCAATGAAAAAATAACTGGGGATAGTAAACAGAATTTTTAAAAACTGTGTAGGCATAAAACTTGAATATTTTATTCCTAGGAGCTGACTTTTCTAAGTCATACTTAAAAGTCAGCAAAAACAGCACATGAGGTTGTACCTAATTTTGAGTGTATTTAAATGTGTTGTTAAATGAGGATCATAGCTGTCACTCATTCACTTTCTGTAACTTTTAGTGTACAACCACATGACTAATTCCTGAAGTACCAAAAGCCTCTAAAAATACATAAAATCTTTTTTACTTATTATAAAGAAACCTATCTGAACCTCTAAATATAGAATAAAAAGACTCATGAAGATGAACCAAATAGATGTTAAAAATAATATAGATGTGAATTATATTAAGCACCACATGAGCACTGGTGTATGACAAGGAGTGCTGAGTATGTGTATTATAATAATTTTTCTCCTAATATAAGGAATTAATAATTCTTGAATTCTAATAATGCCTAAGAGAGGATTTAGTAAAGCATAGGAACCAAGATGCAGCTTTTCCAACAGAGACAGGCAAGTGAATTCTCAGCAGTGTCTTGGGAGGACAAAGATAATCTCCTAGCATATTTACGTGGCACATCTAGTCATAAGCAGGAGTTAAATCGCTCATCTTCTTCCATGATTCCAATGAAGGAAATAATGAACAGGTTCAGCCTTACCCAGAGACAAGAGATGCACTCTGTCTTCCACCTAGTGCATAATTGCTTTCAGAAATAAAAAGGCTAGCAAGTAGTTATGATATGGGACAGACTAATAATCTAAATACAACAGCCATAAAAGAGCACCAGGATCAGAGATTATTGGAGCCAGTTAATTGTATTTTTCAGCTACTCCTTTCATACCAATGGCATAACACTTGCATTCCATATGCATCATTCAGAGTTTAGTCCATAAATTCTCTAAAGTCATTTTTCTGTTGTTACTGAAGTACTTCTTTAAATACATATTGACTAATCTATGGCTTCATACATCAAGTAGACTATTTTTCATATACAGACTTAAATCTGGCTTTAAAAACTGTACGATGAATTGTAAAAACAGTTTAAAGTTATGATTGGCTGATAAAGTGAAACTCTACTCCATTTCACTTGGATTAGTGTGCAGCTGCAAGATATAAATTCTGTGTGAGAAACAGTACATTTTTAATGCTCTTTGAATTATCATGTTTTTGCAAAATGAAAGACAACTGGTTTCATATGCAGGTAAGAAATATTGGCATAAGGAATGTTATTTGATTTTAACTGAGTCATGTTGCCAGAATGCATGAAACAGCTGCATGAGCTGAGTATCTGCCTGAGGCTACAACTATATTTCCCTCATCCTTTACCACCTGTCTGTGCTAAAGTTACTGTATGCTGTACAGTATTAAACCCCACTGGGATCTTTAACTCTCCTAATTACAAAATGCATTCTGTACTGTCCTGTTGGCTTTTAATGTCCAAGCATTTTGTACTAGATAAGGCAGTGTTATCCCTTTTATTTGAAAACTTTTATAACAATGTCATAAACTCACATACAAACAAAATTACTAAAGCTTAATTCTATTAAGCTTACTGTCTTTGACACATCTGTAAATTTATTAAATACGTATGCCAAGACCACCAAAAGGCTAATGCTATTTTAGAGCACTCTTAACCTAAGCCAAGCAACTAGCTAGTAAAAAAGGAAAAAGATTGGGGCAGGGGGGTGGGCAACAGGTAACAGAATGCTGGGATGCTTTAATATTACCTAGTTATAGTAAATTTTGTTCTAGGAATAAAAATGGCTGATAAAAATCTCCGTGCTGTAGAAAACAAAAGTTTTTGAGGACTCTTGGGGAACAGTTGGGATAGCAAAAAAAACTAGGGAATGACAAATATGATTTTGATTTTATCAGAAAAAAAGGAAGATTGGAGAGTTATAGATAGGTCAGTTTTGAGTCTGAAACTTACTGGATCAAGAAATCTGATTCAGACTATTTGTAAACACCTAGAAGAATCAAGAAGAATTCTTGGGAATCTTGGATTTCCCAAGAAGTTACGTCAAATGAATCAGGTATTTTCATATGACACAGAGAGAGTGGTGAGGTGCTGGAACAGACTGACCAGGGAGGTGGTGGATGCCCTGTGTCTGGAGGTGTTCAAGGCCAGGTTGGATGGGGCCCTGGGCAACCTTGTGTAGATCCAGGCCTGGAGGTTGCTGGCCCTGCCTGTGGTGGGGGGTTGGAACTCTATGATCCTTGGGGTCCCTTCCAACCCAGAGTATTCTATGATTCTATGACAGTAATTGGCTTTGTTGAAGGACAAAAGCAGCAGTCACATTTGGTAACCAATCTCATGATATTCGTATAAGCAAGGTAAAGAAAAGTATGATCCAAATGAAAGTAACATAACATGGATGCCAAACTACTTGGGAAACTGTAGAGAGCCATCAACAATTTACTGTGAAACTAGAAGCACATTTTTAAAAATGGGATTTTGTAGGACTGTATGATACTTAATTCTTTCATTAATAACAAAAAATACTAAGACTACAAATTTGGAGATGGCATTAGTATGAAAAACAAAAATGTAACTGTGAGACATCTTGCCAAATCTGAGAACTGAAGAGGAAAAAAAAAAATTGTATGTAATGGGGAGAAAAGCAAGGTCTCGCACTTCAGCAGAATTAATCAACTCCACAAATACAGGAGGTGAAATAACTGATTAAGAAGTTGTCTTTTTCTACTAAAGAAAAGGATCAAGACACTAAGGTGACAAGTCAACAGTGTCATGTTGTTGCAAAACACACACTTTGGAAAGATGTATATAGAGTCATAATCATTCTGTTTTCTTTGGCGCTGGCAAGATCTCAGCAGGAGAACTGGATCCAATTTTATCCACTCAAAGATGTGAATAAACTGGAAAGACTACAAAGAAAAGCAACAAGGACAATAAGAAAACTAGAAAACATAACCTCTATGGTAAGATTGAAAGAATTATGGTCTATCAACTTCAAGAAAAGAAAGCTAAGGAATATGATATGCATTTTCTGATACTGGCCATTACAAAGGAGAAGAAATTAAAAAACATTTCCCTATGTTTAGTGTGCCTAAGGTGAGAAATAACTGCCTGAAATTACAGAAGAAGAGACTAAGTTTAGATATTAGAGAAATCTTTTAATACCTGTGGACAATGAATCATGAACAAGGTTATTACAAAGGTCACTAAGAACAAGGTAGACCAACTTCTCTTAGAAATAAGATGCTCACTTTGTATTGTGGATACATCAGAAGAAGCTTTCATAGTCCTCCCTGTTTCTCTATATTTAAAATGTATATAAAACCTGTTTATTTTATTCTCTAGCATAAAATGCAAAAAGGAATTACTAGACAAAAAATTCAAGACCTGCCAAAAACTCATTTGAAAAGGACCTACTCTCCCAGTTAGGCCAGACAAGCCACATAAACCTATCTGCAATGAGAAAAGGCAGACTTTTCAAGCAAGACTTTTCAGCTTGGAAAATACACTATTGAAAGAGAAATAAGACCATAAATGCTACAGAGAAGGTGAACTGGGAGCTATTGTTTGCTATTTCTCACAGCTATGGTACTATGGGTACCTAAGGATATTACTAGGCCACAGACTTAAAAAAAACATATAAAAGGGAAAAACTCCTACTATGACATTTTAAATTGCACAGTTCAAGGAGTTGGGGTAATTCCCAGCCCCAAAAAGGAATGCCAACATTTTTTTTCAAAGATATTGATTATAGAAGTCTATAGACTCTAAACATTACAATATGCTATTTCCAGCTGAAGAGAGGCCTAAAGCCACCAAGTGGTAGAACCTGAGACGCTAAACCGAGGGAAAAATGCATGTTCTTCTTTTTTCATGCCCTAATTCTTTACAATTCCACTTAAAGTTTTTTCATTTTTTCTGCTGACCAGGACAAAAAATATTAAGTAGATCCATCTCATCTGATCCACCGTGTTCTCATGTTGCAAAGATCAACACGTTTTAGTTGCATGAAAGGAGGACAGGCATGATTCCTTCTTTGAAAACACTGCTGCCACCAATCATTCTCAATTCATCAGGAAGTCATAACTATTATAATAATACCCACAGAGGGTAGCTGTGATGCAGAATTACAGAACTTGTTCCCAAGCTGCAGGGACCAACCACAAAAACTGCAGACATGTTAATTAATGCTAACTGCTGTGCATGGCTCACAGCCTAATATTTATTCAGAGGAAATATCTAAAAATCACTCAGGTATGTCAAACAGGTTACACTAATTCAGCCTCAGAGCATTAGTAATGCCATGTATAACCTTATATGGAACCAAATTTTAAAAAGAGGTAAAAATATCTCAGGGTGAAAAGGACTTACAGAAATGCAGAGATTCGTATCTAGAAGAAAATTATTACGCATTTCTTCTGCACAGAGTGAGGAAATCACTCTTGCCCAGACTACTAGAGTTCTTAATCAGCTAAGGATTCCAAAATAGAAATGTAAGTCAAATTCCTCTGTTTCTACTTGCAATCAGGAAGGTCTATCAAAGAGTTAATAACAGTAACTAGAATAAAAGTACTAAAAGCACTTCTCTGTTTCATGAAAATAAAATAAATATTTAGGAAAGGATAAAATATATTACAAGTTGAAAAGGACTCACAAGTATTATGGAGAGTAAAATGGTTAGCACCGAACACCAAAAGCCATGAGAGAAGCCAGAAGTTTGTGATCTCCCCACTAAACCAAAGAAGAATGACATGTCTCCTACCCTTCAGGAAATCTTTACTTCTCTTTGGCCAACTTCATCTATAAATCAAGTTGTTTATAGAAATGTGTATTAGTTGCTTAAATACAGCTGTGAGTAGATAGATAAGAACCGACACACTCTTGGTCTTCTAGTATACAGTAATGTGGACAGAAGTGCCCTACCGTAAATCACACTATGTTATACTAATGCATGCACATTTTTCCTTGACAACACTGGAAATTAAATGTATATATACCAAATCATTACATTCATAATTACTGACTGCAGTTATATGAAAATCTCAGGAACCCATTTCTATCCAAAGACACTGCACCACAGTTCAGATGGCTCATGAAGCAAAGAATTTTGAGCTGGCATTTTGTATTCTTTCCTTGGAAAGAAAGACACCAGCTGGCTGGATTCTGCACCTCAATGTCTAGAGTTTACTCTGGGCTTTTACAAGCAATCAGTGACTTACATCATGAAGGTGTTTTCATGCCTAAGATATGCTGTTGTACCATGAAGGTGAGGGGGGAAACAGAGAAGACCAGGATTTCCTGGAAAGAATCCATCGGAGGGCCACAAAGATGATTAAGGGCCTGGAGCATCTTCCCTGTGAGGAAAGGTTGAGTGAGCTGGGGCTGTTCAGCCTTGAGAAAAGATGACTGAGAGGGGATCTGATCAATGTTTATAAATACCTGAAGTGTGGGAGACAAAAGTAAATGGCCAACCTCTTTTCAGTGGTCTATGGGGACAGGACAAGAGGCGATGGCCTCAATTTGGAGCACAGGAAGTTCCACACCAATATGTGAAAGAACCTTTTCACGGTGCAGGTGACAGAGCCCTGGGAGAGGCTGCCCAGGGAGGTGGTGGAGTCTCCTTCTCTGGAGATAGTCAAGACCTGTCTGGACACCTATCTGTGCGACCTGCGCTAGGGAACCTGCTTTGGCAGGGGGTTGGACTTGATGATCTCTGGAGGTCCCTTCCAACCCCTACAATTCTGTGATTCTGTGATTCTCCAGGTACACAAGTTTAAGGCTTTTGTTCAGATTTAAAAGCAAAAGAAAAAAAAGCTCTATAAACAACTTAATGCCTTCTACAGACTTTTACCAAGATCCAAGCATAATATTTTTAGCTTTTTCCTGTAGTCACAGATATTCTCAAACTTTCTTCTACTAACTGGTGGTATGAAAAAGTACGTAAACCGCGAATCCCAGACTTATATTAACCTTCTACTACCTAAATCCTGAATAATTTAGCAATTGACCTTATACACCTGCACAGCAGCTAAATCATATCCTCCTGACTTAAGGATTACTCAAGCATTGAACAACTCTAGAAGTTCTGAGACATGGCAGTACCACATGCATCCATTTTACTTTTGCAGCCCAAGAACGTAATTCACTATGTACTCCAGTTCCTTTTCACATTTTCAGCTTTTGTCCAATTTCACTATCTTCAATTAGAATCAATTTTATGGTCCAACAGAAAGCAATGGGTCATATTTTCAGCCTCGGGGTCATTCTGGGAAATACTGTTCCCCTAGATTCTATTAGAACATTAACTCTACATTTCTTAAAGACTATGAAAAAAAATCTTAACAATTGCATTAGTGCAGATTCCACACAGATGTCGTATTAAGCCTATCATTCCCAGATTTATCATTTAACCACTTCTTGTTTTGTCACCAGATAATTTTTCATGTTTACATGTTTTCTAGATATAAAAAATAATCATTTATTATTGTTTCTGTTCTGTATAATTGAACGGCAAATTATATCAGTGTGTGTCTCTCATTTTAATGGCATCAAACTGCTCAGTTTAACTCCAAGTTCAAAATTATACTTGGTAAGAGCAGGAGATACTTAGTTCTTCAGTTAAACAAGTTTTCTTGTTTGAGTCATTGGGGGTTTTTTATTGCCTTTAAACAGGTATTTTTCTGACTTACACCTGCTTATCTCTTTTATCCTAAGCTATTTTTTGGCTGTATGTGAGATGATTTTTCAGACTGATGAGCCACATGTCTAGTTGATAGGTCAAATCAAGTTCCCATGATAGGTTTTCATCATTACACAACTGATAACGGTACTTTGCAGTAGGGATACAGCTGGGTAACCCAAATCCCTGGCTGGGAAAAAAATGAACCAGTTAAAATGATGAGATTGATTTATAATACCTGATCCATGGTTAAAGCAGATTCACTCCCTAGAGGTAGAGTCATCTCCTATTTGGTAAACAATTCCAAGTGGCCATCTTGCACCTCCTTACTTTTGATTTTTCATGGTGTGAGTCTTGGGACTCCCATCCATAAAATTTCTTCGCCCACAGGTAGCAGGATTAAGGAATCCAGCCAGTTCTGGTATACAGTCTCACCCATTCTATGTGTGTCTTTATCTCTTTCCTAACATAATATTGTACATTTAGCTAGTAAGCATAATGAGAAAAAAGACAGTTTACACCCAATGGGCTTCATTCCCATCTCAATTGAGAGATCAGTTCATGATATATAAAGTGGAAATCTTGATTCTTCTAATCAACTGTTCACTTACTTAGCTAATTACACTGCACAGAATTAAGCCCACTATCAAGAGCTACAGGTTTGTACTGGTGCCCTAACTGGTGTTTTCACAAAGAAATAGACATTTCCATTATTTAGGTATTTCTGTAATAAAAAAAAAAGTTTCAAAAGCCAGTATGTTAGCAACCTGACATTTCCTATAAATTACGTATATTTCTAGAACTCCAGCTCTTCAGAAAATTTCATCTCAGTTCCCCAAGACTACAATATTGTGCCTGATTCTTCTTTCCTATACACTTTTCAGTGAGTGCCCTCACTGATGAAATGTCTATTTACTGGGCCAAGCTGTCAAAGTCTTAGTATAAGAGTGCAGAAGCCTT
Source organism: Porphyrio hochstetteri (assembly GCA_020800305.1). NCBI lineage: Eukaryota > Metazoa > Chordata > Aves > Gruiformes > Rallidae > Porphyrio > Porphyrio hochstetteri. The sequence goes on along the minus strand of CM036916.1, from coordinate 7,087,857 downwards.
TCGCGTGTTTATGAATCTACATAAAGACTTCACATGTAGAACATGCCTCCCTCCCCACTGTCCCAATAAAAGGGGGGAAGGGGAAGATGCCACTAACCTAGACAGAGAGTTCAACCACAGAGGTGCATGTAACATGAAAGGGTCTCCCTCCCTGTTCCATTTATTGGCTTACCATGGGAAGAGGACAAAATAAAGGAGGTAAAGTTAGAAGAATTTTGTAATGGTAAAGTGAGTGAAGAAGAGGATACAAAACTTTTAATTTTTAGATAAACACTTGAATTCAGTTCAGCTGAATTGTTATTCCATTCTACAAAGCAAATTTAAAAAATAAATCTATCGTAAAACTGCATATATAGTCACGATATTGTCAGGACTGCAACTATGCTTTACAGATAACATCTTCACAATATATACAACAAAAATTCTGGAAACGTAAGTTTTCAAAATGGAACTTAAACTCAGCTCTTTTGAGATGTAATATTTGCCTAAGGTTATATGTGAAGTTTTCAGAACTCTATAATTCAAAAATTGGCCGAACTTCTGCAAACTTCACACACACACACCCTTTTTTTCTTTACAATGACAACCTGAGTGTAACCAGGAAAATTTTAGGCCAAAGGAAAGCTTAAAGTATGATCAGTTTTGTAACCTCATAAATGGGGCCACAAGCATAACCCCTTAATAATGTGAAGAATAATATGGTTTTGATTTGACCATACAATGTAAGAAAAAATAATGGGAGAGGAATCCGATAGTCTTAACTTCACAAATCCCATATGGTATGTTTATCATTTACCATATGTATAGTGTCTGATGTGCATTCAAAGACTATGGATTTGAGATGCTTTCTCAGAGCAGCAGCTTGAATATATCGTATCCCGCGGTTTCATGAGATGCAAACGAGATGCAGAACATGCACCATTTACTGTACAGGCATGGCTGTCTCTATGGAAAGTGGTATTTACATTACCAGAACTTAAGAGATACTTCTTAATAAGTGGTAGAAAGAAGACAAACTATACCCCTTTCTTAAACTCTTCAATGCTTTGGATGCCTTAATTATTAATTTCATATTCTGAAACAGAAAAGGAAGGGTAAGTATCTAACATTATCACTTCCAAAGAGACAAAACACAATATTTGCAAAATGGACATGAATAATGCTCAACAATTCAGATGTTATCTAAAACCTTCTTGTTCATATTCTGCTATAATACAAAATGAGAGACAAAACAGTTGAGCTCTCATTTTTCATCTCCTTATGCAGAGTAACGAGACTTTTACTGAGTCTAGAGATTCCTATCCATTAAGATTCAGAAATAGAAAAGCAGCTCTGGAAAAAAGGTGTAAAGAAACAAAGAAAGGGGAAAACCATTATGATAATTAGAGTTGTGTGAAACTTGGCTGTTATGTTATGTACGGTTCATCCAAACCTTTTCTTTGGCTTTGGTTCATATTCCAAATGTTGCTTTGACTTCTGGGCTTCAAGGAAGCCAAAAAACTCCAAGTGAAACATTGCCAAATCCAACATATTTTTGCAGGTTTAGGGTCAAAACCATGCAAACCCACATAGTTCCTCCTACCATCATAAATCAGCCTGAGTTTGCCAAAATATTCTTTTCTGTTCTGCATAAGCTTTTTCAGTTCACTCTTCCCCGTAACATTTAAGCTTTTTGCCATCAGTACTGCATTTAGTAACATGATTACACAGCTTCATGTCTTAATGGCTTTCTTATTCTATGGCAGTTATCTTTTTTATTTTTTTAAATGACTCTTACAGGGTTTATTTTTAAATACTATTCAGTTTCCTGTGATTTTGTACGGAGGCACAATCAAAGAAACAATCATTGGTCTTAGAGTGGATGATGCCAAATTTCATTACACTATTCTCTTTTTTCCAGGTCTTTTAAAAACACACCCAACAGTTGCAACACAGATTCTTATGGGACTTTTGAAAAATATCATGGCTTGTGAACTCATGAGGAATGACTTAACTTTAGGAAAGGCATTTTGCTTCTTCTCCAACATACTATGTGCCCACTAATTCTGCTTTTTTTAACACAATTCATCTTGATTTGTCCAATTCAGATGTCATAAGTAGACGTAGTTTTCCAAAACTTATGTGAAACCCCTTTTTAGAAACAGACATCACATTAGCCACCTTCCAGTCCACTGATAAAAAAGGAAATTTTAAACAAGTTATACACTGGAGTTATAAATTCACATATTTCACCTCTAATTTCCAAGAATTTTAGAATGAAAACTAGTTGGATCTGACCGAGACTTGGCCTGACCACAAGCTCACCCTGCTTTGAATAAGAGGTTGAACTTGATGGTCCCTTTGAGGTCCCTTTCAACCTGAATTATCCTCTAATCCACTGATCCTAGGATGATGGCATTGTTAATTTTGGTAACTGTTATGCAATCTCTTCTACTGTAGTCTCATTCTGAGATAAATCTTCCAAATCTTTGCCAGTTTCAGAAGCAGGAGAATTTTCTTTCATTTTTTGACCTCATGACCTTATTTTCTGAAAGCACTCTTTATATTTCTTGATTATCTTTGGCTCTGTAGATTCTCTGGCAGGCTTCCGCCTTCTGACATGTTGGAAAATTACTAGTTTGAATGCATTTCATGACTTTCTCCTTATTGTACGTTTCATGATCTACCTATTTGTGCTTGTTACATTTTACTTGCCAGGTTTTATGATTCCATTTTTCTCAGTTGGACAAATTTCAGGGTTTTTAAAGATTTTTTTCTTCTTCTTCTTTCGATAGCTTCCTTTATCCTGCTGTTTAACTATGCTGGTTTCTGTATGGTCTTCCTAAGGTAGTTTTTGATAGGTGGTATCCATTTCCTCAGAGCCAATACAATTTTCTTTAAATATCCCTCACAATGCCTGTAAAGCTTCTACTCCTTTGCCTGTCCTTTTTAATTTCTTTTTTTACTAACGTCTGTGTTTAATTTTTAAACAGATACAATGTATTTCTTGGTTCTTGTAGTTCCATCAAGTGAGTCCAGGTAAAATGTTAGCCCCCGATTTTTAAATCGGGTTACAAGCTCATTTTATTCAATCACATGGGCTAATACTCAGTTTCACTATTTCACTGAAAATACTGAACAGCTACAGAGAGTAAAGTGTCAACAGTTAATAGCAGTAGTCAGCACAGCTGTACCACATTTGACAACAGAAGCTGCATTTTGCTTGCTTTCGAGATTTACCTCATGAATTAGGAAATTTCATTTACACCAAGAAAAAAAAGAGAACTTGAAAGGTTCTCTGAATGGGGCATCTGTCAAGGATGTTGCAGTGGTTTATGAAGAATGAGAATGTGTTGATTGTTAATGCCTATAGATGCAATGGGAGTCAAGATATAAATGCGAAAACATGATACTGCCAACATACATAAAGATATTTAGATTATTTAAAAGATATGAAAAATAAAGACAAAGATTTGGGAAAATGTTAGTGAAGCTTTTGACAAAACTACATGGCTGAGGAAGTGTAGAAGAAAAAATATAACTTTTTATATACATAAAAGACATCAGAATAAAAATTAAATTACATTCAAATTTTAGTTTTCTATCATTTCAATTTTGAACAAAATTTTCAAATAACAGGGAAAAAAAAATCAAAGTCATATAGATAGTGAATATGACTGAGATTAAAAGCTTCGGAAAATTCATGTTCTCTTAAGCAGAACTCCATATTTCACACATTAATTCTACCAGAGATCCTTTCCAGAATACACACACATGAAAACCCCCAATTTTATTCCCAGTTTGCAATTTCTATGTGTATGTATATAGCAAATATGTCCTTCCTTACTGTAGAGGTGTTGGACTAGATGACCTTTATTCCTTCCAACCTAACACATTATATGAGGGGGGTATGGAAGTAGTCTATATAATTCATTGAAGATAAATAAATCTGTGGCATTCAGCAATCCTACTAACATGCATAAACTCACATATTGATATTACGCACCTAGTTTGACTCAGATTTTGTTCAATTATTACATTCAAAAGGTAGTCAAAATGTTATTCTTTTTTCTCCTGAATACATATTCACTGCTAAACATCTTAATTTTCATGAAAATACTGAGGTGTTTTGCAGCATCCTAACATCCTAGAAAAAAGACTAGCTTTCTGGTACTCTTGAGAAACACTTATTTCACATTTAGAGAAAACATACAAAAGAGAAGGAGTTTAAGATACCAGTTATCCTGCTGTGCTGGGTTTTGGCTAGGATAAAAGTTAATTTTCTCCACAGTAGCTAGTTTGAGGCTGTGTTTTGGATTTCTACTGAAAACGATAATACAGGGATGTTATTGTTACTGCTGAGCAGGGCTTACACAAAGTCCAGGTCTTTTCTGCTGCTCATCCCACCTGGGAGTTGGCTGGGGGTGCACAAGGAGTTGGGAGGGAACACTGCTGGGACAGCTGGTCCCAAAGGTGACGTCATGCTCCACATATAACTGGGGAAGTTGGCCAGTAGGAGGGATTGCTGCTCAGAAACAGATTGGGCATCAGGGTTTTTTCTATTTCTCCACACGTGGTGAGCAGCAACTGTATTTGTGCATCACTTGGTTTATTATTAGTAGTATTTGTATTATTGTGTTCCTTTGTTAGTCTATTAAACTCTCTTTGTCTCAACCTACAAGATGGGTTTTTCTTCTATTCTCCCCATCCCACTGGGGGAGAGGGGTGAGTGAGCAGCATCACCCAGTGCTTGGTTACGAGCTGCAGTTAAACCATGACACCTGCTTATAACACTAATTTTTTTAGTGTTTATGAGTTTCATAAGAAACAGAGGAACAAAGCCATCATGCATAAAGGATTGAGGCCTTTGCTGAAAGCACGAGAAGTAGACAGAAGCCTTCTAGCAATCTTTTCTAAAGTCTATTAAGAGAAGTAATGATATTTCTTAGGACTTGGCAGCCAAATGCTCTTTAAAAAAGAACACCCAGACAGAAAAGCTAATCTCAACAAACCTTACAGCTGACTGCAGAAGAACTTTCTCACAAACTACAATTACCATCAACAGATCAGATGTAAATGATGAATGACAATGGACTGTTTCCATTTGTACTGAAAATCTGCTTTCTCAATGACCTTTTAAGTTTATTTTTTGTCTGTACGGGGAGGGGGTTAATTATTTTTCTCTTCAAGTGAGAAATCTTTGTCTGACAAGGCAGTGGCGAAACTCCCATTAACTTTACTCAAGTCAGGAATTCACGCCATATGCAGGAAAACACAAAATTCTTTCTTCAAAACAAAGGGACTATAGCACTCATGTGACACACTGTTCACATTGTTATAATGTCTCTTTAAAGTTTGGTGGGGCTAAAGGGAGAAAAAAGGAGGGGGATCACATACACATAGCTTTTATCTTTGTCATAGCTTCTAGGTAGATAAATTATGGTAGTTCTCAATATGACAAAGGTACGTGGCAGATGAAAAGTAGGTGTAAAATGCTTCTTTATGCCAATACACAACTGTGAAAAGAAGCATGGCTGGCTGATACCAAATAATATTGCTTAATAAAACTCCACCTACTGCAGAATAAATGTATTTGCAAAGGCATTCCTAATTAATGTCACTAAAATATCCACAGAAATACAAAGAATAACTAAAAATATACTTTTTAGTGGGCAATATGAAAAAATCTGCATTCTGTGCATAGTTTTGGTGTTTAAGAATCAAAGTTTTGGGGTTTTTTTTTATAGTTCATTATTATTTTTTCTCTATCGACAATGATGAAAGGTGTCATGAAAAAAACCTCCAACTGTATTAATGCATTTAATTTAGTGAAAACATTGGGACTACAGCAATATCCATAACCTATCAAGCCTTCTCCAAGGTTTTTTTAGGGAAGAAGTCTTTTTCAGGGGCAGAAGGCTGAACAGACTGTTTCCCAAGGAAAATGAGAAATAGTAAAATACAGACACAAGTAGAGGACCAAAGAAATGCTTACTAAGATAGTAAGGACCCTAGCTGTAACGAAAGAACAGATAAACTTCAGCCTTCTATAAAATTTCATGTACTGCACTCCAGAGCCGTTTGTTGTTGAATTATCTTTTTTTTTCATAATCCAGGTTAAAAAAAAAAAAAAGGTGATTCCACTTAAAGGAAATCTAATCCACAAATGGTGGTACTCTTTTCTTTTTCTTCATATGCAGGTACTATAGACCATCCATAGAGAAGCGAGAGACTAGTAAAAATTCCTATCTGCTGCAAAATAGTTAACATGGTAGGTAGCTGTCTGTGTCTTTCACGTGCTAAAGAACAATCTTCGAATCACTTCTTGGATAAAAAACTGTATCAAATTTACCTGCTTTATGTACCTCAATCAGTTGCAATTAATTACCAAACATTTATTAAGAAAACATGCTATATCAATGTGTGGATTTTTAATTGAATACTAAAAGTTTTACCTTTAGTCACAAATGAGTATTCTGGCAGCCTGCGTGTACTGTTTTAACTTGACCGTACTGCAAAACAGCTAGGAACCCTGAAGTATGACACTGTTCTAAGGGACTACAAATTTCTGTAGATACCAAATACTTGGGTTTGTTTCTAATTCAGTTTAATCTGATCATATTATATTTGTTTAAATTAAATTAAATTTAGTGCAATATATTTAAATATATTTAAAATAATTTAAATTAAATTTAGTGCAATATATTTCTTTAACTCCAAGGTCTGATGGTTCCGCTTGAGCTTTAAAAATCACTTTTCCCCCCCGATTTATTTATTCTATCATCACTAATTTTGCTGGCTAAATTCTGCATAACTAAAACCAAACAATGAAACAGTGAAATTTAGCCCCAAGATCTTCTAACGAAATCTATAACATGAAAGCAAAGCAAAGATGCATTTAAAAGAAATAATTTTAAGAAATTTTCCAAGGTAGGAGTGTTCTAGACAAAATTATATAAAGAAGCACATCCACCTCCATTCTCTTACCAGTTTGTAACACAAAGTAGTCTATGAGTGACTGTGTAACAGGCTATTACAGAACACCTATGGTGACAGGTAAGTGGTATAAATATGGCTTATTAGCAACCAACCAAATTAATTCCACTTAGGCTTACCTCAAGCAGAGGTTTCTTTACTGACCAGAGGTATCAGTAACAGACCTGCATGCTATTCAGTACGATCTATGGAGAGTGACAAATAGCAGCAATAGCTAGCACTGGTTACAAACAGACAAATACAAGAAGACAGAATTATGAAACTAGCTTGATACAGACAACAAGGGTTTTTTTAAACCTTTTTATATATTCATACAGCCTATCAAGCTTTCAACAAAAATACTGTAGCCCATGGAAAAGCTACAAATATAACAAAGTATGTATAGAGCGAGTTTACACAGAATTTAGCTACTTGATTGTATTTCTAGAAGACAATATTTTTTTGTGAATTCCTAGACAGGAAAACAGCTTTCATTTGTGAAACTGAAAATATAAGAAAAATTATAGGTAACATTATTAAGCAATGCTTAAATTGGAAAATCTAGACTAACAGAAATTTCCACTACGCTGCTTTTATATTACAGGGTTAAACCTCCTATGTTCATCTTACATTGAAAACGGATACACAAATAGGGTCAGACATTTTATTGCAATTTCACTTTGCGGAATTTCAATCTAAATCATTGCTTTTGTCGTTGATTATAATTTATGTAATACAGAGTGTTTAAATACATAAGTTAGTAAAATATTAGACAAGCTATAAGTCACTGTAGAAGTTAAAAATGAACTATATGTGGAATGCTATATTGGACAGTCATGTGCTGAAATACTAACATCTATTATAATGAGGTTATTGATGTAGAGTTGACATATGACTTGATTTGCAGATGCCCTACTGACTAACCTTTTGCAACTATATCTCAGTGTAAACCTGTGGTAATTATTGCTGGGTAGGGAGAGTTGGTTTAACTGAACTATTTCTTTTGATGCATGTTGAATGTGATTGCCCCCTGGAGACTACAGGAGTCCCACATGTGTGAGTTATTACTTAAATACTGAGGGGGAGAAAAAAAGGTGTATCACATTAAATTTTTCCTGTTTCCTATTGTTGCAGTTTTGTTTTTTCCAGCAGCATCTTTTTTTTTTTTCCCAAAGTTTTGCTGTATATGCCCTTTTCAACTAATAAAACACTTATTAAAGCACATAGTAGAAATAAATTACATAAACTAACCATAAAAAACTTTTCAATAACTGCAGTTCACAGATTTCTAAATAATTATATTTGAATGCACAGACTTAACTTTGCAAATAAAGATGTCCAGGTTTTATTCTTGGATACCGAAGTGTATTACCTTTACTAAGACAGTACTGAAAAACACTGTATTTCTGAATCAACTGTAGAAACTGAGAAACATAAGAAAATTGCTATACAGACTTTTGGATATGAGATGTTCTAGAAGTTCCTGTAATAGTGCAAAGATCTTATTAATAATTATATTAAATGTCCTATAATACTGCATACTTGCTTAAAAATCAAGTAATGAATTGGGATAGTCCTAAGAATAAAATTCATGTTATTCTACACATACTCATATAACGTAATATATACAAAAGAAAAGACAAAAGAAAGGGTATGACAGCTATCTACTATAGCTAAATGTGAAAATATAGCCTATATTTTAATATACATATATTATAGCTGTTTAGAACAACAATAGTACAGAACACCAACTCACTTCTTTCAGCCAACCAATTATGACAAAGAACAAGAGATTTAAGAGACTGTGAGTCTAGTAGAAACTGATCTTCAAGTGAGATTTTCACAGATTGTCCATAGGGACATTTTATAACAAGAGTAGTTTTGGCTTCTGGGGTTTACACTGCACAATGAAAACAAATGTCAAAGTAAATCCCCAAAGAAAAAAAACACTTCTGGTATTGATCCTCAGAGCTACCAATCAACCTTCCTGCCCTCTGTGGACTCTCAAATACTTTTCTTCATCTGAAACCTTTTAGAAATATTTTCTTCAACATAATCTTAAACTACTGGCTGAGGTTCAACACACATTTCAGCAACACATGTGGGATTTATCCACAACTTACGGAACTTCCACAGGCCAAGGAAGGAAAATTCCTAAATGTCCATCCATGTTTACAATCTGAATTTATATTTCTATTATGTTAGAAATCTGAAGAGAAGTACACTAGCTATGTCTTCAACAGACTTACACGTAGTTGAACTGATTTCTCTGATTTTTCAAAGTATCCACTTGTAACCTGATAGTAATTTTTTAATATAGTGCACTACATCATCACAGGCTTATTTATTTTTTCTATTACCCATTGCCTGATTAATTTTATACATTGGTTATCAATTCATCACAGAAAAAGATATTTTTAAGTCCTACTTTTTCAAAATGTCTATTAAAAATTTATGCTCAGCTACATGAAAATGACTGCTTATAAGAAAATGTAATTCCTGCCTTTTTCCTAGATATTCAGAGGAGGGAAAAAAAAGTTCCCTGAACTCTGTGAAATTTATAAGAAACTATAAACTTTACTGAAGGCTGGACATTTTTAAGGTTGTAGTTATCTACAATCTATCTTGGCAAAATTCAGCTATAATTAGAGAAGCAGAGAAATGCCAAAGGAAGGACCCATGAACGTATCACTAATGCACACAATTGTGTAATCTACTGTGCTGCATTCTCTCCATTTGCTAGGATGTAACTCTTGCTTCATAAAGGTGAAATTATCTGGTATGTACACAAACACCAAAGACAAAACTTTACAGAACCCAAGGAACGTATTTTGAAAACAAAAGCATACTGACTTTTACATTTCTTCATATGTTAGCTCCTTAACATAATAGACTATATCTGGTGAGCTTAGACAAAGATTTTTAAACTTGCTCTTTTGCACTTGGGATCAACTCAGCTTTGCAACAGCTTGAATAAATGTGTTCAGACAAATAAACCTACAATTTTCAGTGAATATAAGCTTGTGACTGAAAATATTTCTGCATGGGCTATGATATTAAATAGGACCTCTACAACACAAGACCATCACCATTTTCAATCTTAAATGTCAGGTGCATCATTAAGTGTCTGCTTTAATTGTAGAAAACTTCTGATTAAGTAAGTCTTTGACTCATTAGAGCCATAATAAAAAAATAAGCTGATATTCTGCATGTTCCACAAATAAGTCCATGGGATCTTTAAAGAGAGAATTTAATTCTAGCTGTAGTTTACCCCATCTTCTGAATTTGTCACTGAATTGGCTCCAAAAGATTATGATTCTTTATTAACTGAAAGAATTGTTGCAGCTGACACTTACACAGACCTAAAAAAAGGGAGCTTTTGCTTCAAAATATTTGTATCTAACAGCAGAAACCTTAGCAAGAGGCAAGACTTTCACAAGCATTGCAAGCTGTGTCTTACCCCTTCTCTTGCCTCTCTACACAGAGCTCCATCATTATTTCATCCATGCATTCCGTCTGCTCTTAATACTGTGAAAGGAAAATCAAGAACATTATCCTCTACCCACAACTGAATGAGAGGTAGGGAACTCAGAGCTGGACCATAATGTGCTTCCCACACATGGAAATTGTAGAAATCAGAGAGGAAGGATGTAAAAGGTAAAATCTCAATCTTATCCCCATCTTCCCCCACCGGCCTTTTCGACACAAAACGATACAGAATCTACTAAACCTTTGGAATTAAAGCCTTTCAGAAAGGTGTAGGTCCAACTTCAAATGAATGCTGAAACAGGAATTCACTTTTAATACAATAAATCAGGATTTTAACCTCTTAAAAGGTTGAATTTTCTCACTGCATATGTATTTCGGCACCAGTAAATACAACGCTGTGTGTTTATGCAATGAATTCTCTCCTGCCTTATGTCAGCTAGGTACACTAACGCCTGTCTGCGTAACAGTCACAACTGTTTCCTCTGTCTCTGAGCTGATTACAGTGCTCTGTTCATTTTTATTTGCAAGACGACTTCCCATTCCCCAGCTTCCTCTTTTTATTAACATTGTAGTTTCAACGTTTTTGAGACAATGCAGTAGGAAACATGCTGCATTAAGCAAAAAATCATAATAAATTAACATCAGGTATACCCCTTGTTTAGGCCATGCTTTTATTTTAAGAGACACAGACAGAACATATGACAATGTGCTACATCTTCAGTATATTTTGTATTTCTATAAGTATTATGGAGATGAAATTTATATGCTGAAGTACAGAGTGAAAAATAAAGAAACAAATCAAAGTTTAAGGATTCACACTGACTAGCTGTGAAATCTCTTGGGAGCTACTTTTAGTGAGATACCACAGACATTCAACATGGCAAGAATCAGACAGCAGTAATATTAACTACCCAGTTTTTCTATCTCATTTGATACAACTTTCTCCTGATTGTGTGTTATTCATTACCTAAGACAAAATTTCCAGACAATATTAAACTATCGAAAAACTAGAAGTTTGGTCTTGCCTCAGTATGTCCAGTGACAAACCACGGGCTGACATGCTGGACCGTGTTTAAAAACCGAGATACTTATACCTGGAAAATGTGTGTACACATTCTGTTTCATGGTTCTTCAGGGTGAAAGCATTGATCAAGCACCCTGTGTATATTTGAAACCAATGAGAACTACACATTGTCTCACTCAAAACCAATTTTTTTTCAGTGAAATATCTCTTTTCAGCATGTGGATTTCTGCCCAAAGAAAATCCAAGCTACCTAAGAGAGAACTGTGACAAATAACCCAAGCATTTAAAATATTAGGAAAGTTAATGACTTTTCCAGCAGATACATCAGAAGAAAAAGTGGAAACACGCCGAAGCTGGGTAGAGCAGAATAGAGTATTAAACGTTTTAACTTTGTTTTCAGGCTCATCCCTGCACTTCTCTTGTGGACTTAGAACAGGTATGATTCCATAAGGTTCAAGTTGTTTATTAAATCGATACTTTACATTTATAAAAAGTATAATCAAAAGCACACATTCGATTTCCTTTGGGGCTATGTGATGAGACATATGGGAATATTATTACATGCACATTCTTATTGTTTACTCTAGAGAAAAGACTTTGTTGTTGTTGCTATTACAGCAGGTTTGAAAATCAGAATCAAAACCAAACGCACTCAAGTTCTTAATGTTATGCAAATGTTTTCTTTCCCAATTCCACTGAGGTAACTGTGTTACTGGAACAAACATGTTCCATAGAAGAATCAAGAAAAACACATCTCAGGAAATAAACGTCTCACATGTTTAACATTTCAAGATCCTGCAAAGAGATATTAGGAAGTATGCACAACTTTATGACAATACCTATGTATTTCTCAGCTCAGCATTCCTCAAAAAGGCTTATCTTTTTAAGATGGACAAAAAGGGAGAGAAAAATGACAACGTTAGATACACCATTCTCAAAAAATTTCATGATAAAGTGCTCAAGGGCCAGCTCTCCTGCTGTGATGCTTCATGTAATATATGGCCATCTCGTTTGGCAAGATTTGCACAGGTCTGCCCTTGATTTGTGGAAGGAAAAAAGCAGAAAACCTCACAACTATTCTTCATTCCCAAGAATTAATCTGAAGTCTGGCTCCCTGATGTTTCCAATTTTACAGTGATCCAAATAACCCCCCAAAACCACACCTGAAGCATCACTCACAGTTACGGCTGATAGCTGAGGGAGACCAAAGTGAACCCCCTCCCCGGGCATCCTGGGGCACTCCATCTCAGCAGTGGCCCTGGAGTGCTGTGAGATGAGGCCCTCTCTTAACCTGCAAATGCTGATGCTAGGATATGTATGAACCAGCTTTGAGAGGGTCTTATCTGAAAAGATAGTGAAAAGTGTCAGAAATATACATGATGCTACAAGCCTCAGGGATTATTACATACTACTGAAGGGTCAAAGAAACTCCAGACTTCTGAACTTCTTCAGACCTGCCAGACAGCAAGTGGACAGCTGAATGGCCCTACTTGAGCTGTACAAAATGGATGGCACTTCAACTGATTGCTTCAGTTTGCGCTGAATGACTCCCTGCATAGTCCACAGACAATTATACTAGCTTTCTTATTACATCTTTTCCAGTACTTCTGCAAAACGGATGGATACTTGTCTTGGCTGGAGTAAATGTACTTTGGTGCATCTAATTGCTCTTCAATTCTCAGCTGAGCTTGTCCCAGCTAGCCAAATACAATCATTACATCAGGCCAGAGAATTTTAGGATTTACTTTACCCTTAACAGCTCAATACATCATTCACAAATATAACAAGTACACTACAGACACAAGCACTATGTATTATAAATGCCTATAAACATAAGGTGTTTCTACTAAACATAGAAGCTAGTACAAAGTGACAAGAAAAGGTGGTTAGATGCCTACATTTTACAAAGATGTTAATTTGATATTTATTGAAATATCATTTTACTTTCAATTATCAAATGCAGAGTACTCCCAGAAATCTGTTCTTTTAAGTATCACACATCTCACGTCATGTCTCCTTACAAATCCTACCTCACTTAAATCTTTAGATCACTACTATTGCATTTCATTATTATATATTGTTTTTATACTGAAATTTAATATCAAAAGGGACCAAGTATTCCACTCTGTCAGATTATTCATTTAGTCAACCCTTAATAACCCAATTTGAATTCTGTATATGTTCATATCTTAGAAGAACTTCAGTTTATATTTTGCTTCCTTGGAACAACACCGCACCGCTGGGTTGGTAGGAAAGAAAATAAATTTGCCTATTACATACTACATTATATGCATCCTTTTGAATACATGCATAAATAAATTCAGATCTAGAACACTCACAAATGTTGCTGCATACTTAGACTTGTGGAAAGCATGTGTGTTATAGCCCTGCACCCAGGCTTTTGTGGCAAAATCTTACAGGAGAAAATGTGTATCTTTTCTAAATACATTCAAAAATTTTATGTGACCAGGTAAAAAATCCTCAAATCAAATTCACTGTGAAGTGACAAGCCATACAGACCAATCAAAATCATACCTGCATCCACCGGTACTACTGATCAAAGTTTTTTAAAGGAAAATCTTGCCTTTTAAAAGATACTTGTTCTCTCAACAACTCTCTGGAGGATGAGGGGTTTTTTAAACAAGTAATGTCTCCCTGAATCTTGCAATGATAGGGAAACCGCACACTCCCAATATGAGAGGCTGATGTTTCCATCAGGTTTAGAAGTAGCATCAAGAGCTTTCAGCTGAACAATGGATTTTGGGATTTATTTTCTAAAGCAAATCCTAAGGAACTTCCACAGAGAATAAAAAACCTTTACCTCAAAACAACAAAAAAAAGTGCCCCAGCTAATACTGCTACCCCATCTTACTTAATCCTATGAAAGAACGTGTGTCCTTGTATGACTGCTTATCAGGATGCCTTGAAGGTGTGAAATGATAATTGTCTCCTGTACCTGCTAGACCAAAGCAACTGTGTATCTTAATTTGCTGGGGAATCAAAAGACTGCCAGCAGTTTGTCAAGTTCGGCAGCTTTTCTCCATTCCTCTCCTCTCCGTTTCCTTAGGGATTTAATTGAACACATAATAGTGCTGCTCTGCAGCACTTCTATTTGCAACTGCACATTTCCAGGTATTTTATGACAACTTGTGAAGCCAAACAAGCCATTTTCATTCAGGTAGATTTGCCCGCCTGTTATCCTTGCAGTGAGCACCAGTCTAATTCACTCAAACAGCAAAATGCAAAGAGAGAATGCATCAGCCCTGCATGAACACAATGACCGACATTAAGAAAGGCACAGGAAGGAATAAGCCAAGGAAATGAGGCAAAGTATTAGACACAGGAAATACAGTAACTAGCTGTGGCAGCACACTGCTGGAGAACGCAAGATTGGCTGTTCCAGCACACTAGCAGTGCAGACAACCAACACTCACCTCCTCCTATTGCTCCTGAAGCTACTGGAGGAAGAGTTGGGGAATGCAAAGCATCTGCTGATAGACAGAAGCAGCTGGGATCTTCTCTTTTTCACTTTCCCAGCAGCTCCGCAAGTGTAGGATGGGCAACAACACATGCATACACAAATTACTGAGAGTAGTATCTTGATGTACACAAGATAAAAATATTAAAATTTTGAGGCATGGTAACTGAGAAATAGCAACTCTTACTTAACTGATTTTCATAAACCATTCTTAGTGTGTAAATGCTTTTACAGCACATGAACAGCACAGATAAGCAATACACCAGAGGAGGCTTTTTCTTCCTAAATTCAGGCTATGCAGCTATCAGCTCTTTGTGGGAAGAGATTCATTATACATCCTGGAAGATGCACAGTGATCCAGATGTGTGCATTCTTTCATTTTAAAACACAGTTGAAAAATCAACTCACTTGTAAATGTTGAGAGTTGTCCGTCATATTATCCTCTCGCCTGCGAACTTCTTCCAACAACTGTGCATTCTTCTTTTTCTCCATTTGCTGATTGTGCTTCAGATTGGCAACCTTCTTGTTTTGGTCCTTCATATGTCTAGGAATTTTATACATATATGCATGAGTATTAATGATAGCAATCACTTCTTTTTCTCTGTAAATTAACTTGAGACTAACACAGGGCATCAATTCTCCACCAGACACAAGTATCATCTTGTTTTCAAGAGGGCATATCAAAATGTCTTTAATACCATCAGATTAAACAATGGTAAAGCGATCATTTGGGTCTACAAGATTTTTTGGGTTTTATCATCTGTTCACAAATACTCATATGTGTTCTAAGCACTATGCAGAAAAATTGTTGCTGTAAAAGAACAAATCCTTACATGCTGTAAAAGAAAAAATTACATGCTGTAAAATAAAAAAATCCATACATACACAGTGAGTTTGGGAGCGATTTTAACGGGTGCTTTAGAGTAGCATTAATTTCATGACTTTCACCTTCTGCTTCTGAATAATGTATGTTGTGAAATTCTATTTTTGAAAATTGTACATACAATGTTTCTGAGGATTAAAGTGTGATGGGGTAAGAAGTCATGTCATAAATATGCCATGAGGAATAAAGGATGCCTTTAAAAATAGCTTTGTACATAACAAAAACATTAAATGTCTATAATTTTTTAACAATGGACTTCTTTCTACAAGAGGTTATCAACAAGTAGATTCATGAGTAATTTCTAATGAAAATGAAACAACCTTTACCACTGCTATATATATTCTTTTGTTAAGACTGTATTCAACTCAAAACAAACAATTATTTCAATGTTTAATTATCTTTTGCTGTGGATCTTACTCATTAAGTTAGCAGAAGCTTGCCTGATCCTGATACTTGGCATACATGTTTAAGAAAGAAGGCAAACTAATGTTGCCTGGCAGGCACTGCAAAAATATCCATGCAGTAATTCTTTCTACCTGCTTGGATTCTTAGATATTATTTTCCCAACTTTCTTTGACTTTGAGGAATTTGCTCCCTTTTATCTATATAAAAATAAAGTCATGTGCAAATTCCTAATGAGATCTACTCACTAATCCTATTTTGGCAAATGAAGAGAATATTATTCAGTGCCCAAAAGGATCACTGAAAATGTCTCAGTTGCTTCCACACCAGAACTTTCAGTAAAAAACCAAACAAAAAATAGAATACATTTCCTGCACTGATTTTATTATTCTAAAGAATTCAAGCAATTCAAATTTACTTCTATTGCTGGTTTCATTTGCTACTACTTTTTTTTTTGTTACTTATTTATACTGAAAAATTAACAATCTAATCGATAAGTGTTGCTATGGTATTAAAATTCTTTGGAAACACTTCATACACAAGTTTGTAGATATAGTGCATAACAGAAAAGCTCATCTACGATTAAAAAAAAAACTTTTCTAGAAAAGTGGATAAAACTAATTCAAACAAAAATCCTTTGCTTTTTAAAAGAATTTACATCAAGCTTATACATATAATTTTTAAAATACAAGTACTAATTTCTATATTAAAAAAAAAACAGTTTTATCCTATTATGCTCGAGAGTTGGCACCAGCCTGTTAAGGCACAAACCCCCAGATTATCCAAAGTGAGTGTCTGTTTACAGTAGCATTTGTCTTTTGTACTAATTTTTTAATGTTAGAAATAAAATTCATTAAGACTGTACAGAATGCCCAACAAGACACTGCTACCAGAAAACAGACGAACAGCTCAGCTTATCCAGGTTAAACCAACTCTGGTGGGAAGTGAGCATTTTGCAATGCTACACACTTCAAGACCTTAGCCTGTATCTTCCTTAAATAGTCTCAAATATTTTTTATAGTACCCCTAAGGCGCTGTCCCGTTTATACATATCTTTAACAAAATAACAGAACTCCTATAAAACACCACCTTTTTCCCAGCTCAAAGAGACCGTCAGTACAGCATTACAGATGTATCTCAGTAGATTTCTGCAATCGTGTTTCAATCCCCAAATGAAGGTAACTTGAGAATAAAAAAAAAAAAAAAAACACTACATGATGGTCAACAGAAACTTGCCTACAGGACACCTACCTCAATAGGCTGGGGGCTATAGCACAAATCACCAAATTAGTTAGTTTGCTGAAAAACACACCACTGAGTCACACCTAACCAATAATAAGGAAACAACAACAGTGCTAAAACCAGCAGGGATGTTTTTGTCAGTCACACTTAGACATTAATAAAAAATTGACCAGAAATAACATGTTCTATTTTAAGCTTATCTCTAGAGCTTAAAGAATATAATGGGTTTAGCTATTTGTCTAGTTTTCACTAAATTTCTCAAGAACTTTAGTGATGCCCTTTGTCTTTCTAATTCAAGTATTCAAATATGTTAGATGCTGCATGCTATGCCGAAGGAAAATCAGTTCACTTTGATAATTCCATGTTGCATATTTGAAAGCATGAACATAAGGAGCATAAAACCAAAGTGAATACTAGAAAAAATTAATTTTGCAACTTCTTATATAAAGGTAGTACTTGGCAGAAGTTTTGGTGGTATGACTTTGTGATGTTAAAATATAAAATGGTTTCCAATCTAATGCTGACTAAATGATAAATTAATTTATACTTAATCTCTGCGGGAAGTTCAATTTTATGCCAATGTTAACTGCTTCTTTCATCAGCCCTCTCTCTCTCAACTTCCCACGTCAGTTTCTGTCTAGTGCCACACTGAAAAGCAGAATGTGGCAAAGATGCAAAGGAAAACATCTGGTGCAAAAATATATGCAAAATCTTGATATGCAAAATCTTGAAGGAAATAAAAGAAAGCTGTGTCACAGCCTCTCTTTCTTCCACAACTGACTACATGCCTATGGAAATGAAAAGAAAATTCTACAGTTAAAAAGCCTAGCTGAGTACTTCTCTTTTAGGCCTGCATTAAAGGTACAGGAGTTCAATAGAGGAACACTTTCCCCAATGATTTTTTGTAAACAATAAATATATCAAATATAATCCTTGTTCCAGTATATTTTGAATATAATTGCTCTGGTATTTTTTCATATGTCTCTTTCTAGAATGCTTTTGATTAAAATAGATTAGAGTAAGTAAAAATTGTTCATGAGGAATAGAAAAATATTTGGGAACAGTACACAACCAGCCCAAAATATCCTATGTCATTACCATATATGATGTAAAATATCCGCATAGTTTACTAGTAGCTATGCTGATATGCATAGTTGAGTCTACATTACTATTTATCATGAGGAATTAGTTACATGTGTGCTGCTACGCTGCTTCAATTTAAAGCCATAGAACCACAAAATTCATTAGACAGAATAAAATGAATAAAACATTACCATTTAAGATGTATTGTCTTCAAAATCTGAGATGTCTGCTGCAGGGGTCTGGGCAGTAGAATTGATTTTACCATCCCACGTTAATTATATTCTGATATTAAAATATATGCAAAAGAAGTAGTCTCTGTTTGATAGCCTAATTGTCCTAAAGCAGATAGAGGAGTTCCCCAGCTTTCTGATTTTTTCACATTGTTAGTTTCCTTTGAAGTTGGGTGTTATCTTATAATGACCTAAATACTTTAGCCATTGAACTACATATTACAGTCATCACAAATTATAGTTACTACAGAAAACTACGCTGTGTTTGTAACTTTACAAACTTCACATAACTTGAAAGCCAGTCTCCAAACTAGTTCTAAAGCACCCAAGCAAAGAAGTGGCTTAAAGAAATAATGTTCTGAACTCGTAACATTCAAGAAGGTAAAGAAGTGGTGTAAAAAGCATCATAAATGACTAATACTTTGCACACGCACACCTAATCTTGTCTAAACATTAAAATGGCTGGTCAATGACACTTCAAATATCTGTTTGTGTTCCTATGGTTATAGCCATAGGTTATTGTCATAAAACATCTAACAGCTTCGCCTATGGACAAAAAATAATTCAGTCAAGCTATGACCACTTCAAAATGGAGCTAGAATGTAAGTACTTCTTTAGTAGTTAAAAAAGGAAAGGGAGAGACAAAAGAGAGAGAATTTCTGTTCTATTCTGGAGTCACAAACTGAAGGACTTTTTTCTTCCAACTCATCTGATCATTCAGTATAGAGGAGCAGTATCCAGCAAACACCAGTGCTACATAAATACTAGAAAACAATGACAGTGGAACCTGATAAAGAAGAGATGCAGAACAGTAGATACCAGAAAAAATTCTAAATAAAATTTTCTTTTTCTAGTACATTAGACATTCTCTCATTCTGAATGAAGAGAAAAAGATTAAATAAAGTAACATACTCCTCCAAAAACTACCTTACTGTACATCAAACTGAGTTCATGAATTGTTCAATCCTAGATCAAGCCATTGCTCTGAACTGTAAACGCACATTAGACTCCAGGTATGCCGCCCTGGTAAAATCCAGGCATTCATAATTCCCCATTCTTCCTAAATCTTCCTGATCTATGATAATTTTCAGTAACCTTTCTCAACATATAGAATGCTCCACAGCCATTAATTTCCACTTCAAGTGGGTACTAGACTTAAAATACAGCAATGCCTATATGTTTTTCTTTGCATTAAAAGCTTTCTCAGAAATACGTCCTTACACCTCCAACACAGGAATCAAGATACTGTAGCAGGTTTCTGATACTGCTGAAGAACCACCAAACCTTTACTACTGCATATTTAGGTACACTTAGAATATCACAGATCCAAATTAGACAGGTAAAGGGAAAAGAAACAAATTCCTATACAGCCCTGTAAGCTTTGTCTCTTATGATGTCTGGCCCAAAGAACCTAGAGCACGTTAACCTTGCTGTGCAGAGCCCTTGCAGCAATTACACTAGCTCTTCAGTCTATTTAGCTTTTAAATTAAATAACTTTGTAAAAAATAGACATCAGTGAGATGGAGACCCAGGCCTTCCATCAGCAGAAAGACAAATATCAAAACAGTAGTAGCACTTAGTTTTTACTAGAATGAGTATCAGTAATTTTAACAACTATGCTTAACTATGTCTGTCTCTCTTTTCTCTTGTTCTTCTGGAATAGCATACAAATTGATCCTGGAATTCTAACAATACATTTCATTCCTTCAGTCCAACTTTTTAAGACAAACATTAGCATCTTGTTTCCGCATATATGTATCATCTTTCAGATTTCATTTTACAGTAGTGTGCAATTGTTGTCTAAACTCCAAAGCCTTCATCTCTAATAGCTACAGAAAATCATGCTATTTCATTAAATACCTGGCTTTAATTATTCACCTGGGTACCTTGGACAAAAAGATTTATTGTTTTCCTCAAAGCATCCAAAAAAATGCAGACATGCAACATACTCCCAAGAGCAAAATCTGTAGCATTTTTCAAAGGAATATGTCTGTAATAATTTTCTTCGCATGAAGCAGCATTACAATGGGCCAAAGTCAATCAAAAAATTCTCTAGTATGATAGGAACTTGTACTCTGGAACAAATTCAATAAAAAAATAGAGTGGAATAGACTTATCAAAGAATGTTTTTCAGGGGAAAAAATATGAAATACAGCAATGCAGTCTATAAAATAAGACAGTCTGAGAAATACATTTTAAAATTTAATCCTGTACACATATTTTAAATAATCAAACATCTTCACCTGTTGCTCTGGGCATGCACTGGGTAGCACGGGTTGCACCTTCACAAACAATTTACATATGTGAGCAATAAAATTGGTCTCAACATTTTAACTAGGCACTCAGTAGCTAGTCATGCAGAAGACCTGATCTTGTAAATCCTGTCCATGTGAATGTCCATTCTGAACTACATTACTTCAGTAAGGCTCAGTATAAATATTTCCAACAGTTTACTTCTCACTGTCTTAAAAATGATGGTACATGTAGGTTCCCATTTGATTTTGAGGCAAGACTAAAACAACAGCATAAGGTTAATTCTTTAAAATTCAGAACCATCTAGACTGAAATCAGTCTTCTTTGGTACAAGTGCAGTACCACAGAGCAAAATGGGAAAAATACAGGTAACAAAGCAGCTGCCTGGTTCTCCCAATAAGGAATCTGTAAAATACAGTAAAATGCATATATGTTGCAGGGCTAAATGCATCAGTGAAAACTGTTTCAGTGATGCCCTAACAAAAACTGATCCAAGTGCATATCCACCTCCAATACAACATACTACAGCCACAAAACAAGCAACATATGTAGAATGGAGCCTAGGAAGTTCCCAAGGCTATAATTAAGCAATTTACCACTTCTAATATGTAACCCCCCTCCAGATTCTTTTCACTTGGGCTTTATCTCTCTGGTTATTTCAACCATGTGATGATGAAATTGCTATGAATATATCTATCTTTGCCAAAACTTGTAATACTTTCTCTGCACAGCCTTTTTATTTCATTTGATAACACTATACAATGCACCCAAATTCTGAGAATATGAGTGGTCAGATAATTGTCTTCTTTAAGGAGGATGTGGCTCATACTGATTCTCCTGGAACTGAAGTTTAACACTGGTGTAAATCAGCTCCATTCTCTATTTCAAAGCTATTACATAATTTAAAAACAACAAACCCAAAACCAAAAAACACCACCCTACCAAAAAACACCTACCAACCCACAAGAAAGTCCCAAACATTTCTTCTGTTTCTTTCAAATTCAGAAGTATGAAAATTTGACAGATCAACATGAAGGCCAGGAGATTAGTACAGACCACTACACAGGAACATAAGATTTAAGTGTTTTAAGACTTCCAGGGGAAAGAGCAGGGCATGGGAATTCCTTGATTTTTGACAGATTCAAAAGAAAAAAAAGGAGTATTTTGAGGAATACTTCATCCCCAGATCCCAAGAGATTCCTTTTTTTTGCATGTCTGATGAATCTGATACCATCCTATGGAAAAAAAAAATCCTGTCTACCCTCTCAGCTTTGCCCTTCTTGCCCTCACTACTGCAAAGCAGAACATCTTGCAGATTTTATTCCCGTTATAGAAGACTTACATTTTCCCCCTCTAATTCCATAAATTCTCTCTACTTCTGTATATAAGTTCAAATAATCCTTTCTTTTTCTTTTCTTCCCGCTCCCCCATTAAATCTCATTATTTCAGATGTTTGAAGCCTCGTTTAAGATTTCTAATACTCAGATTATGACAGTGCTTCAGCATGACAACTATTTTGCCTCCAAAAACCCCACAAAAAGCTACTGTTGCCTTGAGAGAACCAACAACTTTGCCTTGGTAGAAATAAAGCAAGTGTCACAGAAGTCACTAAAACATTTCTCTGTTTGAGGAAGGGTTTACCTAGCACATATTCTGGGAAGTTTTCCAAAGATCTTTGTTTAAGTGCTTAGTCTGATACAGTTCCCTCTAAAGCCCTAGAGAGATCCTAGAAATATCCACATGAGGATAATGCATGAATGAAAAAAAACTACTAAAACCCTGTTCCAAACTATGGCTCATATCACTTCGTTTCAACACGTACCTGCACCGTGACCACTGAAACTCCAACACAGTGCATGGCACTACTGTCTTTCTCAGCACATTCTTACTGGATGACACTTCCTATGAACATGTGCGAAATCCATACCAGAAGTCTCTGTCACACCTCTCGCATACACCAAGGATTGTTCTGCATTTTCTTCTGGTTTTCTTCTTTTAAAATAAAATAAATAAAAATAGCGCTGATGACAGGATACTGGACATTATTCTTTGATATTTGATCTGATTGGTGGCAATTGCTTGATCAGCTATTTAACTAATCGATACCACTAGTGATAACTGTAACCAGTAACTGGAAATAGTTTGTTACCTGATACTTGCAACCAAGGAGTTGAAATCCTGTTGCTGTCTCATCAGGTCCTTTCCAGCTTTTGTCCAGGTAAGCTTTTTTCTCTGGCTTTTGGTTTTTGTTGGGTGTTGGGGGAGGGGGGGGGTGGTGTTTGTCCAAATAAACCTACCAAAACCTACCAAACCAACAAACCCAAAACCAAACCCCATGAACTCCTGACTCAGTCCAGTTATTCTCTGGATCTAACTGCTCCACAGCACATCCAGCTCAGCCTGACAGGAATCAGGATCAAACCCTCCTGCTGTGCTTCACGTTTCATTGCAATTTCCTTCTGAATCATATCTTTTGACTGCCACTCTTGGCTTGGGCTACCAGTTTTCTGGATTAATCCAGCCTTTATCATCCCATATATAAATGAAACTTTCCATGCTTTTGCAGTAGCCTCTTCAAACGTCCAAAGAAATCAGGTACACTGTGCATTATTTCTTGTTTTGACATACTAACTTCCCCTCATTATAAATTCAATCCAATCACAATCACTTTGTCCAGGCATGTTCCTCCTGCATTATGGAAGTAAACAATGTGAGTGGAAGAAGTGGTTCCACCAACAGCCCAATTCCTAAATTTAGTTCCCCTGTCTCTTTTCAGTCACAGCCTTTTGAGGGTAAGCAGTGCTATCTCACAGCGATTCTTCACACACACCCCCCTCCAGTGTACACAGGGAATCCTGACAGCTCTGTACGCAGGCGGACCCCAAGCTCCCCAGAGGAGTGCTGCATGGCTACTTCAGTCACACACTCAAGAGGTAAAGAAATGTGCTCTGTGGATCTCCCCCCAGGGAAAACTACTGGAAGCAGCAGGTCTAGCAAAGCATAAAAAATATTGCTTTGTCTTGAAAGTAATAGCTGTGCAATAGAAAGAGTAACAGCTCCTTATGTTCTATCTTCCCCAACACAGAGTGTCAGGTCCAACCCAGTCTGAAGCAGGGATTTTTTTCCTTCAGAGACATAGAACTCAATTCATATCCAGTTTGTGCTGCATATCATTTACTTCCAGAGTGTATTTACACTCCAAATCAAAACAAAACAAAAAAAAAAGCACATTGAGAAATTACAAAATATTCTTCCTTATTTAAATAATCCATTTCTAGTTGTCTCAGAAATTATTATAATTTTAATCTCCACGTACCTTTAAGCATACTGAAAGGGGAAAGTATAGAACTGAGCAGTTGGGCTCAGGTGTGAGTGGGATAAAAAACAAACAATAATGCATTATTCTGTCTCAGGTACCTGTTCATAATGTTTTACTGTTTAGCACCATTATTTCTGCTTATTTTGTAATATATTATTATTTTTCTTTTAAGTATTTCCAAGGTAATAAACTCTCTAATTTACTGTTTCTTAAATAAAATAATGTAAATTTACACAAATTCAAACCCATACCTATAATCAGATAAATCTAAATAACCTCAAATCTTCACCTCTTTCAAAATGTTTAAATGTTCACAATGTTAAAGGGTTAATTCTGTATATGTAGCAAACAGACTAAAACAGAAAGACATGACAACAATCTGCCTGTTATCCAATGTGACAACTATGTTTCTCACTCAGAATAACCAGTCTCTCAGAAGAGTAAAGTATATCACAGATTCCCTCAGTTTTCATTAGTACACTATCTCAATTTCTCCAGGGAAATTATCTTCGAACAACATATCACTCTGCTCTTGGAAACATCAAACTGACATTTGACAAAACTGTGGAAGGCTCATAAGTTAAATTTAAAACTCTGTTAAACCTTGCCTTACACATCTCATTGAGCTCTAACCTCCCACGGAAACAATTAGGAACATCAGAGGCCGGTGGGAAAATTTCTATCACTGGTCAGTATATTATACATGGAAAAAATATCCATCTCCTCTTTATCTACAGACAGGAAAGTGTGAGAATTATACAACCTGCTGTAACATAAATTAAAAGAAAAATGTTACTGTACTGTTTTTTGTGCTCAGAACATTTTTAATTGTACAGGAAGACGCACATGGGGGGTATGCTAAAGTATTTGATTTTCTTGTTTGCCATCAGTATCTATGTTATGTTATAAAATGGATGCAGCATTTTTCTGATCATTCGAACGCCATATAAATACAGATGAATGACAGCTAAGAACATACTGATTGGCAGAAATTAAAGAAATTAATAGATCTGTTTCTTAAATTAAGTTTGGACCTTAATGACGATTCAAGCTGCAAAAACTTAACACTTCACTGAAATCCCACAATAAACTCTAATCATACACTACAACTTATCAAGGACTCTAGGGATGAAAGCTGGCAGGGTTATGACGACAGTTTGCTTCAGCAAGGTCAGCCGATTTTTTAGGTCAATAAAACATAACAGAAATTGCACCTCCCAACTGCTGAACAAATGTTTCTGCATACTAATCATTGAATTCCAGTGAAATCAAGCATAATGACAACAGCATAGCATAATACCCTTCTTTAAGCTCTCTCTGGCTAGAGAAATTTTCAATCGATGTTGAGTATGTTTTGATAGAAATGTCAGAGTAGTCACATTCACGCAATAATTTTATCATAGCCAACTCCAGAGTAAACATAATTAATTTTAAGGAGAAAGAATGATTCTGAAAATAAATTGTATTTTTATAATTCAGGTGTAATAACTATCAATACAAACACATTAAATTGCTTGTAGTAGATAGACAATAAAATGGAAGTGTCCATCTGATTCATTACTGCATTCAATAAGCCTCAGACTTCAGAAAAGCAATTTTCCAGATAGAAAGTAAGTTGTGATTGTGATGTGTGTTAAAGCACATCAGGAAAAAAACCTCTTGTCTTGTCAATCTCTTCATAATGAGCCATCTTTTGCCATACTGTTCACAGGCATCCGCATCAGAATCTAATCTGACACATCTGAACCATGACAAGTGAACTGCCTTGGTTTTAAGACTAAGATACCAAAACTGACCCAAAACTGGGAAGTTCTGCTTCTATATGAATAGAGAAAAACATGTATACTGTGACATAAAAATTGTCAAGATTGACATAAAAATTCTTTGTATCTGAACATATAACAAAGGTAGATTGGACACTTGCCATGATTCTAGTCAAATGTGCTGCATGGCAACCCGATACCTGGAATTACATCTGCAAATGCAAAACTTTACTACATGAAATCCACCTGTAAAGTCTTTGCAGCATACACCCTCCTTTATACTTCAGTCTGACTGTGAAGTAGTAAACACTTTCTACCTTGATAATGACTGAGACCCCAATCTGTTCCTGCCTAAAGCAAAGCTCCTTCAGCACAGGAAACAAAAACTGTGCAGGTTTCCATCACCAAGTTCAGAAATTGAAAAATAAGAGATGAGCTTAAAGGTACAGAACTGTCTTAAATACCTCCTGGGGGTGGGGGAAGGGTGTGGGGCAGGGGGAAGCCCCACACTCTGAATCAAACAGTGAAAGGACGTAGCAGATGAACATGAAACTCCAAATCATATAAAGTTATTAGATTCTAAAATACCAAGTAGATGTTTTTAAGACTGCAATAATTTACATTTTCCAGCCATTCATAAGAAAGAAAAAAAAATCAACATCAAGTCCTACAAAGCAAAAAAAATGTTGACTAGATCCATTTTTACTTTCAAGAAGCACCACAAGACGTAATAATACTTGGTAAAATGATGATTAATCAAAAACAGTGCCCAAGCACAAACACTAGCAAAACTATTCCAAAACCTGGAAGACAGACAAACATGAATCTGAATAGGTGATGCTATATACAAACACAGCATATAAAATATACATATGCATACACCACCCCTGCAGTTATGTGCCGGTCTAGAATCTAGTCAGCATCAACAACTTAAAGTTTCTGAATCAGCAGTTGAACGTCTCCAAGTCATCCTACTATGTTTGTAATAACAGTGAAAGTGGTGATAGTAAAGCATTAAGAATAACTCTCTGATCTTCAGTACAAATCTCCCCGTAAACTCTTCTTGTTGTTGGGTTGGGTGATCTACCAAAAAGTTATTCCTAACGTTGAACTCACTAAACAAAGATAATGGAAGGAAAATTGAAAGAAGAAAAAAATCTTCACACAAAACAACATATGAATTTAATATGTTGTTAATAAACATTTTTTTCTTTTCACAAAAGCAAAAGTTTCTGATCAAGAAGTGGAATGACCAAAAACTTCACAACAGGGACAAGCAGAATAAAACCAAAAAGAGTAAAAAGACAAACAGAAGCTATTAATTATGGAAACAAAATGGCCAAATAAATGAAACGTGAATGAGAACCTTCATTGTGGAAGGAGCAATTAAGTAGGAGAGCAGAAAATACTGACCTGGAAGTCAAGCTGGTTGGAGTAGGGATGAAAGCAGCAGTTTGGAGAAAAACAGATAGGGAGGAAGACAGCAAAAGAGAATAAAGGGAGGAACACATTAGTTCTTTAAAAATATAACAAGCAGATGTTATATTAGCAGATTGTATTCAAAAAAAAAAAAAAGGAAAAGGAAAGGGAAGGGAAAGCAAGAGGTAAAATAAAATTTCTGTAGCCATATCCTTGCTGTGCATGGAATAAAACAGAAATTTTAAAGTAAAATGACACCTTGTCATTTGTGGATTCTGGAAAACCATCCCTATTTACAACCATTTGAAAACATGCACACACCAAATGGAACAAAGAAATTTGGTGGATATTGGTAGCATTTGTTGCCACACAAATGTCTTATCATATACCATGAAGTCATCTTTTGAACCAATTATAGGTTTGATGACCCACATTCATCAAGAGTTTTCACAAAAGCCAAAACAGCTAAACAAGTTCCCAGTTTGGCCAAAGATATAATTTAGAAGTTCAAAAAGCAGCATACATAATAATCAGAGATTTGCCTCCCCAGGAAATACAGCCCCTTCCAGCGCTGACAGCAATTTCTTTATTCACTCTGACAATTAAGGTTAACACATCATCACTGACAATACTCCGATGCTTGATAACTTATTGCTTAAAAATTAATAAACATGCTCTTTCAATTAAAGACAAGGATGTAGGTAACATGCTAATCCTGCTCTATCTCTCATTATCAGCCTTAGGCCAAACTCATTCTGTGTCCCTGAGCATGACTGAAGTTAAACCACTACGGCGTCCTTCCTGACCTGCATTTTTGCAGCTTGATAGGCAGTCTGGTCTCTCTAGTAAGGGCACTCAAAGCAACTGACAACAGACAATTTTTAAATATGGCCCTGCCTTAGGAAGCAATTACTACTCTGGTTATTTTCCTCCACTACTGTCCTACACTATCTTCCTGTATGGAATTTGTCATCCCATTAAATAAGGTTCTAGAGACCAGCTGGAATGTTCTTTCCAGTGTTGGGACCCATAAGCAAGGGCAGCTTCTTCACACCTTTTTTATCCTTGGTTTCACACACACCTATACAGTGTCCTTTTTAACTCCCAGTCGGTCTGATTTAATCCAAAGGACACACTGCAGGCAACTGGATAGCTGCATTTCCTGCTTCTGAGAGCTCTCAGTTACAGTTCTCAACCCCCAGGAACCACCCAATAAGTGCAATGTGTTTGCACAGATATTTATAGAATGTTAAGTAAGATAAAGTTAACACAGAAATGGCATGCACACAGGTTGCTAACAAGATACTATTCTTGTAAAAGCACAAGACTGGGAGGAATTATCTGGTTCTGAGGACTGAACTCCAGCACACAACTGTAAGTTTATCAAGCTGCATCTTAAAACCACTTTGGTTTTTCATTCGCTTTGTTTCTTTTAGAAAGCTGCACCAGAGCATTCATTCCTCTGAGAATTAGAAAACTTTTTCTTCCTTCCTTTCTTTCTCCTTTCAGCCTAAATTTATTAATGGATAATTTATATCCATTGTATTATGTGTCAACACCCTTTTCCTTAAATCACTCTTCTTTCACCACAGTGCATGCCCCTTCACATATTTATAGAGAACAAGCATCCCTACCGAGTCTTTGTTTCACCAGAGAAACAAACCACTGTTGTTTGGACTCCTCCTGTGACATGAGCCCTCCATTCCCTGAATTACCCTACCAGCCCTCCCTGCACCTGTTTCCAGTTTTAACTCAACCTTCTTGAACATGACTGATGAGAAGGATACAGCAGCGTTCCTTACGGAGTCTTGCTAGAGCCTGACATTAATACCTTCCTACCCTTACTGCAAACATTTGCTCTGACAGATCCAGATTCACACCTCATTATTTAGAACTCTGCTTCATTATTCAGATGGCTCATAATGCCACTGTCATATGCAAATTCACCCAGTCTTCCTAAACTGTCTCAAGGATTATCCTTAGCTTTCAGCAGGCAGTCTTACTGCTCCTAACTTCAGAATCATGCATTTGTACCACTGTATTTCAATTAATTTCACGATTCAGACTCCCTAGTATATTTCATTAATATACTTCTCATTCTAACACTATAAGAGCATTAAACAATATACTCCTTCCATCCAGACAATTCACTTTCAGTTACTGTGACCTCCCTTTGGCTAGGCCCTGCACATTACATTTACACTGATCATCATTTTCCATAATTTACATTGTTTAACATAAAAATAAAATCACAAAAACATACCAAAAAAAAGAACCCAAAACTCAGCACAATTCTTTCATCAATAAAACCAAAGAAAAACCTCAAGCTAAGTTTACTCAAAGTACATTATGCTGGGATACATCATGGATTTTTAACCTGTTGTCATAACAAACAGATAAATCATGAAAGATTTAATAAAAGTTATCCAACAGGTTTAGTAGGGAGGAGGAATTGGTTCTCCTATGTAGCGATATCATAAAATACAAAATTAATGCATATGGAATAATTTAAGGAACACACTGATAAGCTTGTATATATGAAGAACAGCATGAAGCATGACTTTTAAATGATGCAACTCAGAAGTGTGATAATTGCTGAGGCAAGGAAATCACAAGAAAAAACATACCATTCACATGAAATCTTCTTCAGGATTATCAAGAGTGTTCATCTCTCAAATAGCCAATACTTATACATTTAACTGCCCATATCTTGATGCAGTGTCTACCTTTGAGTGTTTGACACTTTCTGCATCATTACTTCCCGATAAATAGAACATTAGTCTTCAGCATCTTGTTTTATTATTTGAACTCATAAATAACTCTATTACAAATGTTTTTGCTTTTAAACTAACTTATACAAGTGCACCTTA
The DNA here is from genome assembly GCA_020800305.1 of Porphyrio hochstetteri. Classification (NCBI taxonomy): domain Eukaryota; kingdom Metazoa; phylum Chordata; class Aves; order Gruiformes; family Rallidae; genus Porphyrio; species Porphyrio hochstetteri. The sequence goes on along the minus strand of CM036916.1, from coordinate 7,057,448 downwards.
TTGTGCATGAATTTAAAATTCTATTTATTTGAAACTAATAAATATTGTGAAGAAACCACAGCCTTCAATACTCTATAAGTCTCTCAGAAATTTATCCTTATTGATTTTCAAAAATTTATGTTTTTACAAATACCCTGCAAAGTAAAGATATTGGCATAGGAGTGAACATGGATCCCAGCAAGCTATCAACCAAACAATACATTTCAGAAAAGCATTAATTTTCCTACAAAACCCCAGAGAAATCTTTACAGCTGAAATTCTGGAAACTGCTGAAGATACACTGTTTCTGAGCCAAAAAAACAAAATAAAAGAAGAAGAAGAAAGGTCAGAAAATAGCAACTTAGAGCACATTATATCAATTATAAAACAGCGGGACAAGAAGGAAAGAACATTTTCAAACATGATTCAGTTAAAGTCGCAGTCATTTTCACAATGCTTTATATTCCCATAAAGTGGGTAAACTGAGCTTTGGCTCCAGCTCTTCCCTTCAGTTATGAGCAAACCAAACAGTCATTACACACAAAAGAAGTAGCACGAAAGAAAATGTTAAAACACTTCACTTAACCCCTGGAAAAGGGGATTTCAGCATCAAAGTTCCCTCTCGGGGGACTCCAACAGGTGGCACAGTTACAAACAGATTTAGACCTTTAGGCCAATGTTTTTTAGAAAGTAAGGAAGGAGAGAAAATAAATTAAATTTTAGAGAAACCTAAGGTGAGTCTGATTAGTAAGAAGCAGTAGATACCCACACCTTAAAAATATTTCCCTGTTAAACCTTTGTATTGTCAGCAGATTGCTAGCCTGATTGCATCAAGAAATGAATTTATGCCTGTGCTTATGCATGATGGAAAATAGCTTTAAGACTCTATTAACAAGGAAAGGCAGGAAATTCTGTTGCTGAAATAAATAATAGAAAATTTTTAGATAAGTCCTTTTCTTTTCCCCCAGTTTACAATAATTAATTTACATATATTGCGTGCATAGGAATTTGGAATTAATTTTGAAAGGCGTGCATAATTTAAATCAAAGGAGAAACTGCATTAAAGTTAATAGGGTTCACAAACAATTTTTAGATATCTTATTGTAAGCATTACAGGAGCACTTACATGCTCACAGCAAAGCTTAACTATTCCATCACATTCAAAGTACAGTATATTCTGTACAAATGCGCTGTGCTCACTCAGTGGTACCAAATTATTCTCTGAAAAGTTAGTTCAGGATCAACACCCTTATCAACGATAATAGCCTAGAAATCAGTGTCCCAAAATTTCACTGACAATAGCACTCTGAATTTCCAAAATGGGAAATACACTAGAGTATACTAAACTTTCCGAGCAAGGTAACCACTAATTAAAGCTGTCCTCATGTAAACACTTAGTTCTAATTTGGGTACAAATCTTTCACTTTAAATTGGATGTCTCACTTCTCATGACACTTTGATGGCAATATACCATTTATTATTATTAAGCCTTTGCCAAGTGTCTGCAGAGAAGGCAAGTTTTGGACACAGATAACTCTGAAGGTTAATAAGTCATCATCAGTAAAAGATGCTCTACACATCCTCCTTTTGAAAATGGCTGTTTTCCTACTCCTAAGCAAACCAGTATTTCCAGCAGATCTTTCCCTCTTTCTTGGTAATTCTCCCTAATGGGGCAGAGCACTGTTACATCTTGACCGGAACTATAGGAGATCACAAGGAGATCCCGTAAAGTTCTCTTTTGGAACCATGTAACACTTTTCATTTGATCAATTATTTAAAATATTTGAAAACATAAAATTCCTTCTTTCATTTACATAAGAGCAACTATGCACTGAGAGGGAACAAATTAACAAGATCCACAGAAACTATATAACAATCAAATAAGTTTCAGTATACCATATGGGAGAAGGTTTCAAGAATCAACTACAAGTGATGTGAGACAAATGGTTCACAACACGCTCCTGTCTCCATTAAGGAAAGTCTGTCACACCCTTCCCAGAAATAAGCACTGCCTGGTCAGTATCAGGAAATATTGATTTGAAATGAGACTACAGATCCACTGAGAAAGAATTACAGCTAGTCATGATTCTGATAAGAAATACTTACCAATATTTTTCAGGACCTCTGAGAACTAGTTTCCTCACACTGAAGAAACACATGTGGGGTAAGTTTTGATTTACCAGGTACTGAAAGGCGGGGTTGTTCCCCAACAAGGTATTCTGGGAGGCTTGCTGTCACTGTAAGGTGCCTGTGGCTTTCCCTTTTTTAAAGTGCCTATGGTACTCCTTTTATGGAGACTACTGAAAAAAATGGAAACCTAAATAGTTGCAAAATCAGATGACAGGTGATGCAGTTCTCAGGCAGCCTGTTTTTTTTTTTTTGTTTCTTTCTCATTTCTGATTCAATTTTACAAAACAAATATAAAAAACATTTTGTACGCAACTTCTCTACTCCGCAATGAAGATCAAGTAAATAAAAATACCACTCAATGTAAGACAATTAATACAAGAATTACCTTTCTAACTCAGCAATTTTCTTATCTTTGTCATTCTTCTCATTCTCTACTTCCTTGAGTATTTCTAGGAGTCTGTCAACCTCAGCCTGAGCTTTGCCACATTCTTCTCTATAGTACGATGCCTCTTTGTCAAGCTGTTTCATTCTGTCTGCAAATTCTGGATTCATACGTGCCTCCTCTTCAGCCTCATGAGCCTTCAGAATCAACATTTAGAAAAAAATAAGGATGACAATAATTTATATAGCTTGAAAGAGCCTTGATCCTTCAGTCCTGGAGTTTAAATTTTCATTAAAAAGGATTACCGGTATTTCTGTCTGATGATAGTATTTTCTACAGAAGCATTCATAGTCTAAATTTACACTCAAATGCCATCATCCTGAAGGGGAGGGATTCATTAAGGTCTTTTTACATATAAAAGTGACCACATTTTAAGGGTGGGTTTTAAATTTTTAAAAATCACCTTGCAATTAATTTAATTGATGTTGTTTCAAATATATAGGAAATTTCTTACTAATCATATTATCTCTCTTTCCCCATATATACACACACATATTGTCCATGTAGATATATACATGCACACAGATACACATATACATATTGTAATTTGTAACACCAGATGTTTCAAATGCAGTTCGATACAGAGAATTTGAAAGGAACAAATTGGTTTTATGCAGTGCTGTTTTTAAAAGACTAAAAAGTTGCTTTCAGCAGACATTTTACCCAATAATCCTTTTTCTCTTATCTTTAATACTTAACCTGAAACATCAGAAGAACAAGCCCATTGGTGAAAACGGCACAAACCTGGCAAACACATGCATGGATGGGTGGCAGTTTCACAGACAAGAAAGAACGCGATGAATACAACAACAGTGCAGAGCCCAATCTTACTCCCATCAAACCTAATGGCAAAAACCCAATTAACTTCAATGGGAGCATGATCTGGCATCAAGTGCTTTAAACTGTTGGCTGGAATAATCACAGACAGATGGAAACAACAATGCACTGCAATGCTTAGCCTACCCCTTGCTTCCCATTATTCCTAATTGGCATCTTGAAAGAGCAGGCAAGGAAAAAACAAGTAGTTTAAGGCAGTGCACATTAAACATAGAAAATTCAGATAACATAATACACAAGAATTTTACAGAAATTCTGGATATTTAGAACTGAAGGTCCTCCAACTATCCTATTATGCAGAGGAGACGTGGACTTATTTATCTCCTTAAGTTTAGGGAACAGACAATGCAAGCAAGCAAGGAAAAAAGGCAGATCAAAGTAAAACATGCGTGTTTGGGGCAGAATTAATATAAACTAGATATACTAGAAGGTTCATATTCTTTGCAATGGTTAAAATTTTCTGTATAAATAAAAAAACAAGTCTGGGTTTAGTATAAATACAATTGAAATTACTACAGAAGAGACTTAGGGGGTTTGCATGTAACATATCATTTAAGCATGAGGATAATAAGGAAAAAGGTAGTAGATTTTACATGTTATTTATCCCACTGCAAAATTTTTATTCAGAAGAAATATTTGGTTACCAAAATAAGTCAAGGGAATGACATGAGGAGCCTACTAAACTTACTGGCCTTACATCTCAAATTCTGTGTTTTGGACGATACGTGTTCCAGCCCAGAATTCTGTGCAGACACAATACTGTCCTAAGACTGAGCTTGTTGCAAGGTAACATCCAATGAGTATCGTGATTTTACTGTTTGGGTAAGATGCTAGCAAAACATTCGTTTTCATCCTCATAAATCTTCCTGCTTTAATAAAAAACTTTATTTTATGTGTGATGTTAATTACATTAAGAAATTTACTTTCAGCTAGCTGTGCAATTTTTTGAAGTAAATGTAATATTCAGACTCAAGGCCAATTATCTAAGTGACTGTGTGCCAATTTCCAGTTGGAAGCCACTTCAACTTTCCATCAGCTCTATTAAGAAATTAGACCATGTGTTATCTCTACAAAATGAACTTTTACAAAGAATAAAAATAATTTCAATATTTTGGTAAAGGTAAATTCACTCGAGGGAAAAAACACACAACCCGACTCCAACCTTAAAAATATTAATAAAACTACACAAAGAGCATGATGTTCTCAATTGCTTTTCAAATTTCTCCTTCTCTCTGAAGGGTAAATCTCACACTTCCCCTCTAGAGGTTATCACTTCATAACGCTCCCTGTCACCTTGCTTTCCCTTCTGTTCATTTTAGTGTATAATTCACTCATTTTACCAGCCTTGTTTTCCTCATTTCATAAACAGGCATAACACCCACCTTCTTGCCCCTAACCAGTTTAGCCTTTCCTTTAGCATAGAGGAACTCTCAGCTTCATCGCAGATTTCCCCCCCACATTGCACCTCTATCCTAATTTTAACCTAACCCAGGACAAGAAGCAGTGCAGAAGAGAGAGAGAAGTCTGTCATTTGGTGGTTGGTTGGTTGGGTTTTTTTAATTTTCATTGCTGTGCTGGACTTTCTGTAATGAAAATACATAATTTGGCAAGAAAATGACATCGGCACCAATGCAAAGGTGCCAAATGTTCAACTAGCACATAAGATCCCAGCCAGAAATGTACTGAGCAAATTATCTACTGCACACCTTATAACTAAAACATCACCTGAAATAATTGATAGAAATTATATTCTTCAATTTAGCCCTATAACCCCTGCTTGATAACATGCTAAGAAATTAATGTTACATTGCAAAAGTATTTTCAATTCTTGCGTTTTCTGTGGTACTCATCCCATTCCATATTTGTGGGATGTAGTTTTGGAAAATTCCATAGCACAAAGTTGGCAATTGTATTTCCCTATGGCTCTCAACAGGAAGTGGAACCTGTAAGATAAGATTAAATCTAATATGATTAAGTATCAAACATATAGAGAGGTTTGAGGTGCAGCAAAGTTATCCATAAAGTCACATAATAAATCAAGTTTGTTGCCTCTACCTTTACAAGCACTTCCTATAGAGTATTTTTGGACTATTGACAGGAGTCAGATTTCTACAAGGGCACTACCTTAAAGAAGGAGGAAATTTAGTCAAAAAGGGAGAGAAAGAACATGAAATACTTTTAAAAAGAGCTTTCTGCAAGTGGTACTCTAACTTGCAATGAGTCACTTGAAGGGAATCCTCATGTTGTACACAAAGCTGCTGATACTATGAGAGAGCAAAATCCAATCCACCTGACATTCCCAGGGCAAAGGCATAGAATTACTTATAAGAGCCCAATTTTATTTTATGGTTTTGAAAAATGTGTTTGGATTTGAACCAGTCACTTTCTTTTTTTAATTGTTATATACAGATCAGAGGTGATTTGGTAACAGATGGAACTTGACTTTTGAGGTCAAACAGTAGGCCTAAAGGAGATGAAAGGCAGTTCAGCTGATATTGACCCTGCTTCCATTTGGACAGGGCAGATTTCTTTGCCTTTTTTGTAGGCTATGGGAGACAGGCTTGGATCACTTCTAACCAGAAGCTGCATGGTTATCACATGAGCCAAAAGGTCTCTACCTATTACTGCTGTTCTCTCTTGTACTGGGCTTTGTTTGGTTTGGGTTTTTTCCTTCATTTCTGTTACCCCTTTCCCCCCTGCCCTCCCCCCCCCCCCCAGGTTCTCTGCTTTCTTAGGGAAAACACATTTTGTGGTTTTATGGCATTTCCATGGCTCAGAGTGACTGTCTCATGCATACCTTTCAGCAGCAAAGTAATTGATCTCTTATCTGTATCTGTAAATGATAATACTTGTGTGTGCAGATCAGGCTAGTTTCAAACTAGTATATTTGGTTTATGATGTTTGGTCTCTCAGTCTTGTGACTTTGTTGTATGCTATTTTTACAATTTAATAAAAATAGCATATCACTCTACTGTTAGAAATTCACTAATTCTGGCAGCAATTATGTATCTGTTCTGACACTTGTTTAATAAGTCCTACAAATAGTTTAGAAGTAAGGTAACATTTCCTTATATAAACCACAAATCTCCTACAGAAGCACCATAATAGTGTGGTACAGACATGCAACATGAATTATTTATCTATTAAAATTTTATGGTACAATCATGCATTATTCTGCATAACAGAAATAGATGGAAAGATATAGTGTTTCATTTTTAAAGCTTCAGACACAAACATACACAGAAATCAACCAAGTAATTAAAAAAATGGAACAGCAGAATTTACATGCAATAAATTACTTTGTAAGATCCTTCAAATTTTATTACTTTTGATAATAAAGTTTAGAAAAATTGTCACCTTAATTTTTTTTTTTAATCAATTTAAATTCAAGGGGTTTTTTTATTTAACTTCAGGGGCCACTCTACGCAATTTAGAGTAGATTCTGCAAGTACTGTAAATTTTAATCTCACGTTGTGATGGAATATTTGGAAAATTAAGCCTTTGCTGTTCAGAAAAAGGTTTACAAGAACTCCAAAGTACACCATTGTATTTTCATTACAGGACAAAACCAATCATGTAACTTCTGATAATTAATTTTGCACAAGAATTCATCAGGCATTTAAAGTTGTTCAATGTGAAGAAATGTGTGCCTGATTCTGTTCACATCTTACTCACACAGGTGAAAACATTGTGAAATCACTTACTATAGAGTATGCAGGATTTGCACACCTTCTGTATCATCTCCACTTTGGTACCCAAACGTGTATAAGAAAAAAAAATACTTCTATCCATTGTTGCATTTTAGAAACATTAAATTCAGCAATAAATGAAAGTCTTGGAGTTGATACTTGTGTGACATAGTAGAAAAAACACATTCCACCACAAAACAACAACAAAAAAAGGCAATATTGCCATGGGCTAAAAGAGGTCTAACTCAGAGACTGACCTTTATTTCTCTTACATGTAAACAGAGCATTAAAACTTTCAGTGTTTTAGATTGCCATCTGGGGTTTTTTTATAACAGTATTAGTTTCAAACAAACAAAAAACAAAAAAAACCTCTAAGTAAACATTCTATTAAAGTATCATAATCACTTGCAGAACAAAATAAAAATATGTTTCTAATAAGTTATTATGCCATCTCAAAGAAGAAAGGTGAAATCTTGGCCTTGTAGAATTCAAAGAACATGCTGCCACTGACTTCCAGCAATTCACAATTCCATTTCAAGACCTTAGGTGGTTTGTGGAGAAGAGGATCATTACCACTTACATTGTTAAAGGTAGATGGAGATATATAGATATAGATATATATATCTAAGAGAAGAAAGATGACAAGCAAGTAAAGTTTATTAAAGAAAATCTATTTAATGGATATACTACAGTTACCTAGTGCCAAAGAAAAAGGATCTTGAATCCATTATTTTGGAACTGGGGACAGACTGTCTTTCTTAAAAATTAAGCACATAAAGCCAGATAAAATAAATTTTAAAAAGACCAATTGACTTTGGAATACCACACACAAGTACCAAACAGATTCCATACAGCAGAATAATTAATATTGAAATAACGACTGGAAAGCATTTATGAAAATCGAGAGGAAAAAATAACACAAAGACGACTCCAGTCTGAAAACACATGAGCAGGAGGAGTGACAGTGATATGAATACGGACATACCTACCAGAAAAGTGATCCAAGATGATACAGAAAAAAGGGGTTTATCAAAGGGAAAATCTCATTGACCAGAGTGCCAGATGGCGGAGGTGATAATATCAGATTTTATTCTACTTATAATCAATTTGGATTTAAAAGCAGTTAACCAATAACTTTAAAAGTAAATACAGCACATGTCATGGGACTCTCTTTTCCTATACGTAAGTCATGACATATCCATTACATGGTTAGAAGCTACAAAATTTAGCAATAATAGACTCCAAAGCTGGATTCTTGGTCCACTGACATGAATGGCAAAATTCCCACTGAATTCAGTGAAGGCAGCACCTTCCCTAATGCATAGTATCACATTACTTAAGCTACTAAAGCAGTTGTTCTATATATACTATCCCAATGACATGGTAATTCCAACTATGATTACTATGTATACTATAGCCTGTAAATTGCTATTACAGTTACATCATTTTTTCTGTCCTGTGATGCTCGTGGAACTTTTAATGCAAGTCTCTGCCAAAAAAATGAAAACTCTTCTCTGCAGAGAGAAAGTGTGTTACTGCTCTTCCTCAAACTTTGAAAGAACGAACACAGTCAAGTTAAACGGGTAGATATGTGCTATTAAAGAAGACAAAGTAATAGTGTTTGGCTTTTGCAAATGCTACCTGTCACAGTCATCATATATTTCTGTGGTTTTGTCAATTAAATACAATGTTTCCATATTCTTAATGTATATAAAAAACTGTATACACTCAGTATATGAGAAAAACGGATCTGAATTATTTTAATCATATGGACTTTTGACAATAGTATCAGTCACTTCATAGATACTATTATTCAGCTGATCAACTCAATCACTTAAGCTGAATAAATTATAAATTATTTAAGTTTGAAGGATCAAATAAAGTACTGCAGAAGGAGGAATTAAAAACGCAAAGCAAAGCAAAAAAAATTTAAAAATCATCTGCATGCTTTTTCTAATGGTGAAGTTGAGGACCTAAAGGCTAGTATGCGGGGTTTTTTTTTCTCAGAAATACTATATGTACCTAATTAATACATTTCATTTTCTTCAAATGGCCTTGAAATCCACAAAGTTAATTTATTTGGATACATTGAATATAACATAGTGCGCATCAGAAGTAATCTGCAAAGCTCCACAGAGGAAGAGCACAACACAGTAAAATAATGGATCCTCATGCTTTCATATGTTACAGCGGGCATTTTAAAAAAGAACTTACTGGATTGTACATCTGATTGAACAACTGTTCAGCTTGCTACATTGCAAAGTTGGAAGGGAGTGAAGCACAGACAGGAAAAGAAGGAAAGATCCAGGAAAACAGCATTAGCTCAACAAAACCAGTGCAATTGCACAGAAGAACTTGTCATAAAAAAGTAGAAATTTAAGATTCTAAACATTCCTTGGTGAAAGTGAGAGGCACTGAGGAAGCATAAATGTTGACTTTGGCTCCTAAAAAAGAATAGCTGGAGTAAGAAATTTAAGGTTTGTGTTACTTTCCCTTTCTCAAGTTAAATAACCCATGAAATAAAGAAAGGTGTCCACTTTTGATGATACATTAAGTGCTGGTCCCAAGCAATGAATCATGAGAAGTGCTTTTGGCTGAGGCTGAAATTTATCACCAAAGCTTCAAAGATGGTAATAATAAAAGATTAATTAAATTGTATCATTAAATTTATTACTTTCCTTTTGTTTCAGACGAGACTGAATTTTCTATGCAGAATGACTTTTGAAAAGTACAGCTTGGCAAAAAGTACTTTAGCAACTGCAAATATGTCAGTAAGCAAGTAAATTTAGATAATGAAAAACAACAAAACGAGGAAATTCTAGAGTGGATAATAAGATTATATATATACACACATATATATATATAAACACTTGGCTACCTATTGGGTAATTCCTGCTGTTCTTGCACTAGTAGCAATACAAAGTAAGTCAACAAAAAAGTCTGTGGAATTTTGGCAAAAAAAGCATTGAACATTCTTCTGGCTTTTAAGAATTTTTTTTTAATTTTATGAATTTCAATAAACTTTTTTGTGACAAAGATTATGTAACAAGCCTATTTATGCTTTAAACACTATTTTGTGTACCAAAATATAGCACAGTCACATGAATAATTGCTCTTTAGAAATATTTATTACATTTTTAAATTTTTCTACTCTATAAAATTAAAACAGTGGGTTTAGAATCAGCATGTTTTCTACTGCTGAAATATAAACCGTCTGGTTATGTAGTACGGAAAAATAGTTGGATCTAAATCAGACCCAATCAAAACCACCTTTAGCATTAATAAATTAATCTTATTCTCTCCAATAATAGGAAGGAGAGGAAACAAGGGAAGATAAAATTAAAAAATAATTTATTCATTTTTTTAATTTACAAGCTTGGTTTGGACTTGCCTTCTGTACACATTTTCTTCCTGGCTTACTACTAACTATAATTAGTGTTCACAGAAAACTAACTCCTAGCAAACGTGCACAAAATATTACCTTCGTATTTAGTAGTAAAATTTGTTGAAACATTAAAGGAGTAAATTGTAAGCTGCATCCAAATTTCTCAAAATAAAAAGACAGCCTTTTGGAGTCACTTTTGAAAGAGATAGACTGTGCCCATTCCTGACAACTTCCATAGTGCTTAATGCTCATACATAAGAGCACTTGGGAATGCAGGTTAATTTACTCCAAACTGTGTTGATGTTCCCTCCTACTCTAACACAGACATGCACAAGAATAACCCAGATTTCTGTTTCAGTTAGCTTCCTAAGGAGTGAAAACATTGTGAAAGTAGATTTCTGGGGACCAATTACTTTTAACACAGGTTATTTACAGGTTTGAACATAAAGTATTTTATTAGAGAAAACGTGAATTTAAAATTACTGTTTGGAGTCTACTGTCATTAACAGTCACTGTTTCTGTTCAACTAAACATGCCCACAAAGAAGGCTGTAGCAACAGTTTATTGTGGAAATACCTGGTCTCCTACAAATGTTGGGTGAATTTCCATTGGGGCCTTATGCTGCATTTATAATATAATAAAGCTATTATGTTTTCAGCTTTCATTTAATAATCCTTTGTATTTATACACAGAGAACATACTCCCTTTTTATAAGAAAGACGTCCCAGACACTCTCTGACTTTTATAAGTGCTTATTTTTCCATGACTGTATGATGTGTTTATATGTACCATCATAAAAGCTTGACTTGGGATTTCAAGTCCTTCTAGAGGATTATTTTTAAGCGATCTGTGCTTTTAGGGGTTTTTTTTTAACTATTTTTTAAAATGCAAATAAGATATTGCAGATTGTAATGAAGTATGTTTTATAGTGAAGTTCAAAGTAATCACACATATTTTTAAACAAAAGAAAACAAAATAAAGGGCTTCCTGAGAAATACCTGCATTGGCTATTTTTATTTTTACATCAATAGCATTTATAAGCTTACAAAGATTTGAAACTTTTCTATAAGTTTACTGAAAGAGATTCCCTTCCTTCCTCTAGACAACTAAATATCTAACACAGGCACCTAATTGCACAGATTCTTTCTGAATTAAAGAATAATAGAAGTACAAGGTTTACACTATGGTATCCTTTATACTTTGCAATACCTTCTTCACAGGTATTCACTGCTTAAACACAGAGCAGGATACTACTCAACCTGGGTAAAAAGAGCGTCAGAATATTATCCTAAGAGTAGTAGCATTCGCAGAACAAATAAATATTCTTTTCTAGAAAATGAAACATTAGATATCAATATAAAAAAACTAACGTTTGACATACACTTAGTCATGAGTTGTAGAAGGCAAACACGATGCCTTAAACCTATCATGAGACTGGTGTTCAAACAATGAGAGCAGACATTACCAAATGACACAGAAAAGTCAAACAACATATGATAGAAAAGGCATCGACAAACTTGCAAATTATTTAAGCAAAAGCTATTTTAACGCAGCAATTTAAATAAAAGCATATTATAAAATATAGGACTTGTATGTTTTCCTTTAAATGCTTGCCTCCACTACTTGCTGAACAGAAATACTGAATTGCTAGCTGAGATAATCTATGCGTTACTTCGCTTAATTATCACAAACACATGTCCACCAACAAAGTAAAAAATGCCAAAATAAAACCTAGCTGGAGTTTCCTTTTTGGAAGCAGATTTTTATTTTTTTCTTGGACAAGCTTTTAATTTTTTCCCACACTGCAAACATTTTAATCTACTTCTAACAGCAGTATAAATTTGTATACATACAAATTGCTCATTTGGTAATTTCTTTCTGCCCTTCTACTTTCCCTTGAATCTCCTGCTCCCAGCTATTTGTAGCAGCTTCTCCAAATTCCCTCATTTAGGCAAGTGAAGATGATTTCTGAGGCTTATTACTGGCTTCAGTACAAGTCTAAGAAAAATTTAGCAGTATTTGACGCAAGCATCAGCAAACAGCATAAGATGGGTAGATTTTAGATTTACTCCAGAAGAGTAAATAAGCTCATCTTTTCAAAATGAGGGGTGGTGGTGTGTTGATTTTTCTTTTTCTGATTGTTGTCATTTGTTTTAAGATGGAACTTACCTTTTTCAACTGTGCTTCCAACTTACTACACTCTTCTTTCTTTTGTTCTATGGCTATTTCTAAAGACTTAAGTTTGGAGTCTCTTTTCAGCCCTGCTGATGCCAATGAAGATGCATGTTCTTTGAGATCGATTAAACTAGACTGGAAAATGACCAAGAGTAAAAAGTTAATTCCTAGTCACCAGGACACTAACTTCTTGCCAACTTAGTAATCACTTGGATCCTGCTCCCCCTCCCCATCCCCAAAAAGAGTTGCATTGATAGCAAAAGACACCATTTTGAGAATACAACCAATTGGAACCACAGGAGCTGGCATGCAGTGAAACATAGAAACATTCATAATAGGTGAGTTGACGTATTCTGGAGGTACAGTTACTTTGAAGTCTATTACTCTAACTGACAAACGAAAACAGGAGCAACAATGGAATATTTGAGCCCACTGGAAGTTTGTGTAAAGGAAAAAATAGAGATAATGACACACAACTATGGCACAACTGAACCAATATTTCATGTAGAAAAGTGAGGACTATGAAGAATGCTTAAGAAAACAGCAGTTCAGCAGCTGACCACTGAAGTGGCAGAATTACTTAAAACAATTCAAGTGTAATCCTAACGCACTTACTTTCATCATAATGACATAGAAGAACATAGATTTTACTGAAAAGACTGACCTCTTTTTCTGTCAGTTCGGCTTGTAAAGCATTAACTTTCTCCTTCAGGTCTTTGTTTTCTTTCTTATAAGATTCAATTTCTTCAAGTCTTTCTCTGTCATCTCGCTCCCTCTGCTCCTTTAAGCGCTCTATTATTCTTTCCTAACAAGGGAAAGAATTTCAAAATGGAAAAGTTGTGAATCATTTTAAGAAAAGTCAGAATGACATTTCCTTACAGGAAGTAGCATTTAGAAAAAAATAAACCTTCAGAAATAAAGGATGATTGAGGCAATGGTATTAAAGTCAATGCAAGTTTCCCACGATTTCAAAAGCATCAAATCAAGGTTTTAAATACTTGGTAAGAGTAACACAGAAGAGAAACTTCATTAAATATCTATAATGATATGGATATTTTTAGTTGTGAGATAGATATGGAAAGTTATTCATCTCAGTAATGTATTTCCTGTATTCATAAGTGATTGAAGTCGAAGTTCAAAACAGAGACCAGGACTGGTTTAATCAGCTTGAATTTGCTTGTGGGTTTTTGTTTGGTTTTTTTGTCCAATGCTAGTATTCTCTATTGTAGTTGCAAAAAGTTTGAAAGGTTCTAAACCTAATTGGAAATCAATCACTTCAGTAACTTACCATTTACATGTATGATATTTTGGGAGAACAAAAAAAAAATGGTTGTCTAGACACAAAAAAAGTACCCTGATAGAACTGATGATATCCAAAGGAAGATTTTTCTCCGTTTAATCAAACAGTAACCCTACACACATTTAAACTCAACCACTTTTTAAAATATTTTGCTGACTTCAATTTACTATGATAAGGATTGCTAAAAATCACCTGTCAAGGATTGGTGATGAATTCAAAGGGTGAAATGAAAAATCAGCAGCAGTAGTATTATTTTGTTAAGCTTTGACTATATTCTATAAAATCACATTGTACCAGTACTTGAAGGGTGCCAATACTAATCAGAGAGCACTATTTAGGGTAAAATAAAATAACCACTTGAATTGCATTTGAATTCAGAATAGGTCAATTTAAGCCAATTACGATGGAAACTACTGTATAATTTTGGAAGCAGGACCCAAGGAAACAGTGGAAGCAGCATCATTTAGGAAAGTTCAACCAACACGTGGCAAAACTACATCCTGACTGATGAAGTTCTTACACTGCCAGTGATGTGGCTGAGGTAGAACCATCAGCATGCTCACAGATCCTATTCAAGTCCTTTTGTAGTTTTGCTTAAAATCTCCAAGAAGGAGTTAAAGAGTTGAATCAATATTTAAATTCTATTTCATAGAACTGAACAAGACTGATCAAAGCCTAATATTATTAGAAAGAGTGAAAAATCTTGTGCTAATTCCCTCTGGCCATCAGTCCTTATACTGCCATATATATACACCAACACACTCTAGACATATATAGAAAGATATATGTATGCTACACATAGATAACGTTTACCTCTGGTGACATCAATATACTCTCAGCAGTGATTATTTTATCTCAACAAGCATTATAATACAAGCAACATCTCAGCAGCTGTACATCCCATTCTGATTTGTAATATACTTATTCATCATTTCATCATTATGATAAAAGAAAAAAATTAATTATCAAAATTAGCTTAAGTAGTAACAGCTCTTTCAGAAAACATGTACTGTTCAGACAGTCCTGGTCCTTCATTCATTGTCTCCATACGATGGGTATGATGTTCCCCAAGTCCTAAAGGAACTTCTGAAGATTGCTTCTGTGCATATTTCGCCAAAACCCAACTGTGAGCACTTATATGCATACAGAAGAGCTTAAACTCAAGGCTGTGATTTTCATCCCAGCAGTCTCCAACCTTGGAAATTAATCAAATCACAGCTGCACAAGATCCTGAGAAGCTGGTTGGACCAAATAACCTCCAGCGGTCTTTTCCAGTCTGTGGGTAGGTGGAATTCTAGATTCTGTACCTCGAACACTCTTTTTTCAGTCATTGTCTCTCCATTTCCACAATTCATCCCCTTTCTAATACTCCACTAAGCAGAATAGTTTAATAACTATTCAAAATTCACCTAGTCATATGCAGACTTAGTTTTATACCAATTCCTTCTTGAAGATTTATTTGCTTTAATGATTTTTTTTTTCCTTCTGTAACAAATTAAACATAACACTATTTCATCTCATTAATGGAACAGTATAAATTTTCTCACAGTCAATCACAAAAGAAGACTAATTTATCTGTCAGCTGCATAAGGCTAAATGTCAAAAATGTGTTAAAAGGCCCTAATATACCATGTTTTACCTGATTAACAGCTAACTTGCAGAAATCCCAACAATGTGTTCTTGTTTCAGTCTTATTTGTATTGGCAAGCTTTCCTTATGCACTAATCTAGGACCTCACAGGTCTAATCTATTTGCACTTTATCACAGAAGCAGGAACTGAATTGCTGCGGCATATAGCTCTATTATCAGACATACTCAATGGCTTATCTGCTGTATGCTGCTACAGTAGGACCAACTTTATAAATATCAGCTTCATGAAAGCAACCTCTTGAGCTGCTTTGGGCCAATCCAAGAGCTGAGATACTCTTTGAAAAGTTTCTTGTTAAAGCATCAAGGAAGCTGATAGGAGTTTTGCATATTCTGATTTTCAAATTTATGGGTTTTTTTTTTTTTTAAATTAGAGTGAATGTACTTTTTGTTTATTTCAATGTAACCTTTAGAGTTGTTCAGAATTTTCAGGGTTTAGGAGAGGCTCCAAACCTAGGGGTAAGGAACTGACTGAGTACCTTTGTCAGTTTGAGTTCTAAAATACACTCAAAAGTGACTAAAGTTGTGCTAATTTGTTTCTGATTCCTGTCAAGAGAACAAATTACATAACCAATATTGCTGAAAAAAATACAAAGATTGAAAAGATTCTATTTTAGTAAATTTTGATTCTGTCTTCTAATGTCTAAAATAATTTCCTCAGTTAGTGCTAACCAAGTTACCTAATCACAATATGAAAGGAAAATAAAATCAGAGACAGGTACTTGGAAAAATCTATTTTCATTAAGGAGCCTTATTTTCTAGTTCAGAGCCAAAATCTCAATCTGAGTATCTTCAAGAACAATGCAGGGGAAACAAATGTTCAAACATCTGAGTTTTGGACTTTAAAAATAATTTCATAATTCATTCATACCATATGATGATGTTTTAGTATATTTTTCTTCCCACAGAAACTATCAAAAGCAATTAAATTCTATTTTATTGTGGTTAACAAAATGGATATAAAATTAATTTCTATTTGAAAAGGCTTCTCACGATGCTCTTGGAGTACTCTTTAGTTGAAATTCTAAAAAATACTGAATTTGCCTAATCTCAGGCAAAAATCTATTCCATATTTCTATCAGTATTTGCAGGGGGAAAAGTTAGTAACTACTGATAAAAGCTGGCCATAATAGTCCACTTGGAACTTCTAGAA
Organism: Porphyrio hochstetteri; assembly: GCA_020800305.1. Classification (NCBI taxonomy): domain Eukaryota; kingdom Metazoa; phylum Chordata; class Aves; order Gruiformes; family Rallidae; genus Porphyrio; species Porphyrio hochstetteri. The sequence continues at coordinate 7,040,711 of CM036916.1, read as the reverse complement.
GATGCCTACTGGCTTCTTTCAATGTGTAAGTATGTCCCAGAGACAACACTTAAGATGGAGAAGCTTACTCCTGAAAGAGTGGCCTTCAAGAAACTTACAATGGGAAAGAAATTGTGTACGACTTATTTCTGCAGTAAACAATAAAAGTTATACAGAGAGATGCTTTTACCTTGGAAACTTCCTTCTTATTATGTCTAATGCTCCAAGATCAAGTACTCTAGTTCTCAAGAACTCATATTAATTCTACTCTGCACTGTTGCTTTTCTCCTCTTTTTTTGGTTTACCTAATACACTAACCATTCCACAACTGTAAAAAAATTTCCCAGTACCGCACAATACTGGTCACACATGTAAAAAAAATCCATCAGAATCATGAGGTTTTTTAACCTGGTTCAGTCAGAAGCAAATTTAGCCAATGAACTTAAAGACCAGGCAATATTTTAAGTCTTTTAGAATAGATATTCTAAAGTTTATCATCATTTAAATTTTATCATTATACATAGACTGACAGCCACTGTAAATCACCCAGTAACTGTGTAGGAAATATACTGTTATGTGTCCTTTCAGAAAAGGGACAAATACTAATGAATTAATAATTTAAATAACCTCACAGATCTCAAAATACAGGAAAATAGTCATAGGAAAATAACATAACTTCAAAAAAACCCCAAAAATACCACTAAAAACTCAAGACATATGTTCCTATTCTAACACAGACACTAATTTGCATAATGATTTGGGCATATTAAAATAACTGACAGACTTAGAGAGCTCTTCTGTAGGAAAAGGCTATTATTTCATGATTCTGTGTATCTTTTCCTCAGCTTTACAATGTAGTATTTCTGAAGTAATATAGAACAATAAGCATATCGTCTACATCCAGAGTTCCTCTCTTCATATCCTACCACCTAACTTTTGTAAGTAACAATCTCTCCGTATGTGATTGAAACAGACACCAGACACCACAGCACAACTCAGCTTCATGTCACTTCTGAAAAGCACTGGCGTACAAAAGATGCCACTGCCTTCATCAGCTGCACAAAGCCAGAAATCTCTGTGGCAGAGGAAAACATCCCATAGTACTTATTGTATATGTGCCTTGAAGCAGCATGCAGACACTGCAGGAAAAGTGCTGTCCTCAGCTGACTATGTGGAAGCAGAGTGACTACTTCACGTAGAATTCAACCTTAGGGAGCCCACGTGAGATCTAATCAATTCCACTGGGAAAAACCACTAATCACACTGATTCTTTTTTAAAATGTCTGTTCATATACATCCATGTAATTCCAAATGAAGTAGACCTGAATTGCAAGAATACATTCCAGAGAAGGATCTAAGTTTATCTAACTTTTCCAAAACATTAAACCTAGCATCATTTATCAGACTTTGAACCTTTATTACAATGATCAAATTAAGCTTGACACAAAATTTCCATACCCTCAGGGTCTCTAGTGTTGTCCCATTTCAAGTTATCATATACACAAGGAAATTCTTTAGCACAGTGTTTAAACAAACCCTGGGACAATCCCCACTATGATATTCAGAAGTCATGCACCCTGAGTTTAATAAAATTTTACAATTTTTATGTCTGAAAATAATAGAGTATTTAGAGTATTCATCAGCCAGGAATCACTCCTTGCTCATCCTACCAGAACAGAGCTCCCTCCTTTCCTGACAAGGCCCACAAGCTTTGGTACAGGTGCCAGACCAACTTAAAAAGACATTTTCTAGACCCACAAGAGAAGCACATAATGTTGTTCAAAGAGAAAAGCGTTACCTTTTCTGACAGAGCTTCCTCTAAGGTTGCTAGTGCAGTGTCTGTGTTACTAGAATCCGTCTGTAAAGACTTCACTCTGTCTTTTAGATTAGTTAGCTGTTTGTCTTTGTCCCTAAGTTGCTCCTGTAGATTTTCAATCTGAAAATAAAAACAGATGAGAATATTCATCAACCTTGTCTTAACATTTAAAGAGGGACTTGGGTGCTGAATCAATTGAACATATACATATCACGTAAATGATACCTGTGCTGCAGTAAACTGCCATGATATAACACCAAGAGTTTTTAACTTCTGTCCTTTCTATTTTGCTTTACTTTGCTAAAAAGTGTCATTTTCTAATAGGTTACAAGAAAACTCTCAGTGCAATCAAGTATCTTGTTATTTAAATATTTTCTGATATTAATCACTTTAATATACTGCATTACCTGAGAAATTCAAAGCATGTGTGGAATTACCCCTTTAGATTATTCTAGTTTCAATAAGGAGGATAAAGAAAGGCAGAGACAAAGTGAGTTCATTGAACCTTAAACTGAGGAAGACAGACAACGTACCTATGTATAAACCTATTCTTCCAGGATGCCCTGCTGTAAAGGAAACTCACCTGGACAGAGATCAAGATGTTTATATTTCAAAAAGCCAAACAGAAACAAAAAACAAACAAAAGAAAAACCCCAAACAACCCAAAGGCCACCATTTCCATTCTTTTTTTTTTTTATCTCCATGAAGATTTAAGGTCTACTTTGGACATTAAAGCTACTTAAAACAGGTCTAGTTCTTCCTCCAGCAAGTATTTAAATATACTGCTAAGGTACCCGTCAGAGTTTATGGGGGTTAAGTCAGAAAGGTTTTGCATCAAAAATTACCATGTGGATTTTGGAAGCAAATATGAATAGCTGCACTCAGTTTCTGAGTGCCATAGCAATCACTTTCTATGGCTGTAAGGCCCTGCAACCTTCTGAAGAGGTGGTATGTCATACGTGTAAAACTTGAGTCACTGTCTGTCATTCATCCTACACTCCCAGTGCCATTCACTATTACACCACTGGCATAAAACCAAAAGTTGTCCCATAACACTTAGCACAAGTAAACAGTAACAAGAAAATTAACTAGTCCATTATTTTCATATAGTACAACAAAATATGCCTAAATCCATAAACTATCATTTATTTAAAGCTGGTTTAAAATATGCTGTTAAAAGTAGACAAATTATTGCTGTAAACGGAGATTCAAATCCTACTTTCATTAGTGATTTTACACTCTGGATTAGGTCCTGTTGCTACTGAAAGGAATGACATTTTGCTGTTCATTTTATAAAGGAATGTATTTTTCTCACGGCCAATGTCATTTCTATTTAAAGCAATGCAGAATTTAACAGAAGCAGGATCCTTCATAATTACTGTTGAATTGTATTTAAATATTCTTTAACAAACCCAAAGGTAAATTCAGTGTGTGCGCAGCTCCCCAGAAATTAACAGTCATGTCAATAAACATTTGGTCTCTGTATGCAAAAATGCATCACAAGAATCAAATACACTTTAATTTGGAGGATACTTTGGTATCCTACTACTACATTATACATGTGTAGGAAAAAAAACTCTGAAGTTAAATTTTGGCATCACAGATATCAATAACTAACAAATCAGTGCACACACAATATAAAGTTTGTTTAAATTAATTTAAATTTTAAAATTACTTAGATAAAAATTAAAATAAAAGTATAAAACTCCTTTACATTTGGAGGAGAATTAGCAATTCTTTATAACAGTAGGGCAAATATAAGTATTGTTTTGGGGTTTTTTTCCTTTTTTGTATGCATTAGTTTGGTATGTCAGATTACTACTGTTGGCCAAAATTCCACTTGTCTCTAACCAATAAAATATCTAGGCATTTATAAAAAGGTTTTTTGGGAAGATCTGAGTAATTCACTCGTGCAAATGACCTCTCATAATATTTTTGTTCATGTGTATATTTTATACAGATACAGAAATAAGATACATGTGTTAATGAGTTAAGAACTTTTTATTTTATGGCAAGTGTATTAGTCACATCTAAAATTACATTAACTGGCATTCAGAGGACTGCAGACTGTATTTTTCTTTGCTTTCATCCAAGAATTAATGATTCCAACAACTACCTCATGACACCCTGTGGAATACTTAAGCAATTGCACATTTCAGCTTCACCAAAATAAGTTCTCAAGCAAAAAGGAAATAAAACAGGAGAGTGAATATTGATTACATGTTCTTTGAAACAAAGCTAAGATCTGGTCCTTTATTATCATCAGCTTGACCTACCAATTCTAGGCACCCTAAATTAAAGTACTTATTTCCTATGCACAGTGCTTATCTGAATTCCACAGCATTTACACGATTTCCTTCCTCTTAAAACTAATTTAAAATATGATCCAACCCTTAACCAAGAAAACATGTTCTAAAATTTTTCAGCATTTACAAAATTCTTTCCTCAGAGGTAAAGAGAACAGGCAGCAAATTAAAAACATCCCCATTGAATCACAACTGCTACAAAATAAGTCATTCAATGCATAGCCTATAGATAAAATAAAAGGAAAGGATCTGATTATTCTTCTATTTGTGCTATATAAATCTGAAGGAAATACTTTGATGGGAACAGGACCACACTGGGGTATGTGAAAGTAGAATCAGTGTTTGTTTATTGGGATGGGCACTGGATTAGTGAAGAGCTGCTAATGCAGAGAAGATTTTATGGCCAGTTAATCACAGAATTCTCTCAAAAAGATTTCAAGAGACAAACAGATTGAGCAGTCTCACATGCTAAAATCTTGGAACACAAGATATGATTTTGTTCTTCCCATTTTTTTCAAAACCCAGAAAGAACAACAAACCCTCTGGCAACCTCTTGTCATTCTCCAACATATACTTGAGTACAGACCTATATGTAAGGATACAATTTTATTGCTGAATAATGACTTTGTTTTGAGCGTGCCTGAATTCAATTTATGACAGGGACCATTAAAACTTTCTTAATCCTCAAGCACTTATCTGATTGGAAATTTGTTACTGTGTAGTTTTGTCAACATGTAAATCTTACCTCTGTAAATTGCTCTGTCTCTGTGCCATGAGTTACATGAAAAAAAACTGCTCCGTTCTTTCTGTATTTCAAAAAGCAAGTATACCCCCAGAGCTTAAAACAGATTTTATTCCTTTTAAAAAAACCGATACCCTTAGAGATAAATGTCTTCTCTATGAGGCATCCTGTCAATAAACTGCAAGTGCTAATCTTGTCACTTTTTGGCGACAGTCTCAGGAATGCTTCTTAAATACCCAAGGGATTAAAGCTCACCCACAGTCAGGCTTTAAAATTCTACAGTAACCCAAGTTCTCAAAAGAAAATTACTTTCATTACCAAAATTAAGGTACTGTACTATGGAATTTTCAAGAAAATTATATAATCAAAGAAAATGTTCCATGCTATAACAATTTGTAATTAGAGATAAGCATTATGGTATAAAAGAGTTCAAGACAGCATAAGAGACAATTTATCAGACTTCCCAGGCCATACTGAAAGCCATATACTTTAACTTAGCTGCATATATTTTCTTCTCCATTCTGTGTTTTAAATAACTCAGACAAGTATTTTCAAACACTAGATTTTTTAATCCTAAAATTAATTTTGCTCTATTCTAAATTTCTCTAGACAGACCTCTGAGATTTGTTTCATATTAAAACAGATCATCTCAGTAATTAGATCACTAATATAAGATTAGTTTATTTTAAATTTAAAATTCAAACAGGGGAGGAAATAGAAGGGGGGTTTAATATATAATTTCCATTATCTTTTTTTTTTTTAATCCTACTGTTCTAAGAAAACTAGTTCTACTGAACAATTCCCCAAGTACTGTTACATATTGCCTTAAACAGTTAAAGGACTTATGAGAAAAAGGCATCCAACATGAGTATTAACTATGACTACTTTAAACCTTAGCATTCATACACAGACTTTAGCTGGTGCCTCATGGATACAGATAACAAAAGACAAAAATTCATAACTATTAGTCTAAACAGAAAAATATAGCTAGGTATAGCTCAAATGAAAATACTCTAAATGTCTACTCACACACAATTTATTTTCATTAGTAAGACTCATAATAAGTGTTCTGTCTGGTATGGTCCCTCTCAGAAACATCTCCAAAAACCATCTTTGGTAGTCACTCAGTAAAATAGACCGATCTACAGATGTCCTAACATTTCTCTTTGTGTGTGCATGCATAGTCTACATTTTTTTACTGAATAATTATTCCTACCATGACTGTATTACTACCTGAAAGCTCAACATACAGGTATAGCTTTGGAAAGCACCATAGATATTTAGCCAGAAACTTTTATCACATTATGTACAGTTATCAAACATGAAGTCAAAGTATTTTAAAATTAACAAGCTTTAGCAGGTATTTGAATTTCAGCCTATGGGACAAGGAGGAGAAGCTGTGGCTCCACAGCTTTCTACTAACATTCATGATATGACCTAAATACATTTTTCACTTTAAACAGGATTTCAATTAACCAAATGAGTTCATTGAAGGGCAGCTTCTGGTTCAACAGTCTGAATTCATCGAAGAATTGCCTTTTGTTTTGAAAGGCACTAGCCTCAAGAGTGCTTCATCATTCAGTACCACTAACTTTCACTTTGGTTTTCTTCCTTGTAAGTAGGTAGACAGACAAGCACTAATTAGGAATATAGTATAAAACTCTTTAAAATGTTATGAAATGGGAGTTTGCTGCTTGCAACTAGATATACTTATTGAAGTTCATGCCAATATTGAAGAATAAGATTTGCACTGTTTTACTTTTCCAAGGTAACTGGGAAAAAAACCCCAATTTTCTAATCTTATCATTAGATGATCAAATACTCTTGGAGTTAATAAGCAGTTCCAATAGCTATCAAAACGCTTGATTATTTCTCAATAAAATTTCTTACCCATATTGGCCTACAGCCCAATATGTTCTGAATTTAAAATATTTCCAGAGTTCCTTCCTATTACTACCTTAAAACCTGGAGTAATACAGCAACATTATACATACTTCAGATTACACCATACCTCATGATTCAATAGTATCTTTAAGCTTTGCATTCTTTTGTTATTTTGCCCCACAAGTCTTTCTTAAACAGAAGAGATTTTAGATGGCCCAAAACAGGACCAGCTCAATCCTACGTTCTCACTGTGTCAGTGGATTACTAAATCACATGTAGTAAAGGTATTTGTAAAGCGGTCCATAAATCTTACATAACCCTTCAGGTTACGTAAAACAACATTTCCAATGCGGGATACGGTGTGTGCCTGAGGAGAAAGCAGTCTCCAAACCAATGGGTCTGTAAAGTTTACACAAAAGACGACGAATCTGTCTGAATAGGTTTTACTTCAAACTTCCTTCAGTTCTACAGTTCAAAGTAGCAAAGTGCAGCTGCACAGTGACTGTCACAAAGGAGCTAATGAAGCAAATGCTGCTTCAGACATCAGCCCTCACATTAACCTGATGACAAGAGCAATAGAGAAGTGGCATGAGCTAGTAATTACCCTATTGCTACGTTCCAGTCACATAATCCAAGCAAGAAAGAAAATAATCCATCAGAATTTTGATCTACTTGACAAGATTAAAACACAAGGTTGTAAAACCATAATTTGAAAAAAAAGGTAAAAAGGGTAACAATATTTTTCCTGATGTACACTTACATTATTTCCCTCCAAAGTTCTGGCATTTCTATACAACACATGTTCTGCTTCAAGCTCATCAATTTTTGCCATTAGGTTTACACAGCTGATCAAATTAAAAGTTAATTTTCAAATCACGGTGTTATAGCTGTTCATTATTCTTATACCACCAAAGGTGACTTCTTTTAACACCCATTACATTTACAATATTAAGAACCATCTGCTTATGCCCAATTTATCCAATATAACAGAATCATCTTCCCTTTTGCTTCATTTGAAGTTACTAATATATCTATGTGAATTAGTCTACCAAAGGAGCAAGTTCTTTGACCCAGAAGCATGTTAATTTATACAGTCTTTAAAAAAAAATTGGTGTCTTCACATAAATAGCACAATATAAAATACTACAATATAAAATATTACATCATTTCACAAATCAAATTGAAGCATTTGTGATATGAATTTTGGTCTTTGTTAAATCAATCTCTATTTTTCATCACATTTTGTTGGGTAATGTCATGTCATTTATTGCATTAATGCAATATAATGTTATTTAAAAACAATTCTGTATAAACTAGCTCAAATAACACAGCAGAAGCACACTTCAAAATGCTACTATTCTTCTGTATTAACACTGACAACAAGAACCTGTGGGGAAGCTATACCCCATGGATTTACACTGTCCCTTGGAATAAGCACTGACACGTTAAGTAAGTCAAACATACCATTTCATAAAGAACAAGTGTCAAGACTTGGGATGACATACTAAGGACATATTAAGTAATTTTGTTAGGCAAGACTCTGTAAAGACAGTTGTGAAAGACTACATGAGAATTTGATCTTTGCCTTGCTCCGTGGCTAAAATAAATTCTCTTTAAAACATGAGCACTGTGAATTCAGCTGAAATTCTGAGGTACAGAAAAGTGTGCTTGTTTCATGCTTGTTACAACTTGTATTCAAGGACTATCCAAGATAACAGAGATGCATATCATATGTTTGCACCTGGTATTAAATAATGCAGAAAAGAGAGGGCAATTACTTTTTGTTTATTCACAAGCAACAACTTAACAAAGCTGGATGTGTAAAATTAACAGTGTCAATGGGACAGGAGACAGACTATCAACTGCATACACTGTTCAAAAGTAGTAACTTATGCAGTGTGCATGGTTAAATCCTTCTACAATTGAAAAAGGGAAAAAAAATCTGAAGATACTACCATTAAAGAGAAAGTGGACATGAATGCTGTAAAGATGACATCACACCTTAAAAGATGGAGTAGGAAAATAAAACAAATATGCAACCAAAGACTAAAACACAGAAAATAGTTCTTTGGATGAAAAAGTTAGTATCTTGCTACTGAACACTATAGCTGTAGTAGCAACCAAACACAAAGAAAATGCCAAAGAATAATAAGAGTTTACACTGATGCTGACATCTGGAGATGGGAATTTTCAAGGAATTAAATGAAGAACAGGAGACAGGAAGGGAGAGGTATAAAAGCTAGGAATATGCAACAAACAAAATATAAGCAGACAGCAGTTGTCATTTCAGTTGATCAGAAGGATCAACACTACATACCTAATAATTGGGTCAAAAAACATTTCTAAGAAAAATATGAGAAATGGTGTATTCAAGTTTTCTTAGGGTTAAATGTCATCATACTTCAAGATATACTTTTTTTTGCATGAAAAAACCCCAAAACCTACAATTCAAACAGAACACTAAAATAATTTCAACTTCAGCACACATTTTTGAAAAGTCTCAAATATTTCAGCTACTTACACCACTACGTCATCAAATGCCTTTACTGAAAAAAATTAGTATTATCATCTCTAAACAAGAGACACTCAACAAAAGACTGCACAGAAAAAAATACTGAATGAATACATGCATTTCTAACAAACAACCAGAAAGATAAAAACTAGAAGATGTCAGCACCAGAAGTGGCTATATCACCCATAAGCTCCCAATTCCATCACCAGAACTCTACCAATTCCTGTTTCATGCTGAATTCCCTACCAACACCAACAAGGCCTCCAGGAGAGAGGAGAATAACTAGGACAGAGCATTCCTTGGCTCATAGATGTTATACGCCCGGTTTGAATTATTAGTAAAGGCAGCAAATTCTATGTAAATACCTTTAATAACTTTTTCTCTCAAGCTGCAGTGTTTGAGGTATTTTCAAAACCATTAAGAAGCGTTGAGATATTTATTTTTCAATGCAGCTTTGAGTCTTGATTTGCTTTGCTTTTTCATTTTAAATAAACAAATTAGGCTGAAAATTTCATATACAATTTTTATCCCTAGGTTTAACAGTTGGACTCAATCTTAAGGGTCTTTTCCAATCTACGATTCTGTGAAATGTTGAGAATTGGTACCAGTACTTAATTGTTATTCTGAAAAGGGAAAACAAAATTCCTCATACTTTTATTTATATTTTTGGTTTTTTGCAGTGTCTGAAATACAGTATGATTGCAGTAATAAATTGAACTTCACTGTAAATACTTCATCAGAATTCCATAAAATAATAGGGAAATGCATTTCTTACATTCCCTTTTCCCATTAGTTGATAACCAAAGGAGCTGTTTTGAAAATTCTCACATACTCCACAGGTAGCATAACATGAAAAGAAATAAGGTCTTCACAGGTTTGCAATACCTGAGGCCCAGTTTCCACAGAAGTTCTACAAACAAAATTTCAGCCCTGGAACCCCTCATAGTTGTCAGAGAAACACATAGCTGTAAGGGTTCTGTCACCTGAACGGGACTAATAATTGCTTTAAATAGAATCATAGAATGGCCTGGGTTGGAAGGGACCCCAAGGATCACAGAGTTCCAACCCCCTGCCATAGGCAGAGCCACCAACCTCCAGGCCTGGATCTACACAAAGCTGCCCACTGCCCCATCCAACCTGGCCTTGAACGCCTCCAGGGATGGGGCATCCACCCCCTCTCTGGGCAGCCTGTTCCAGCACCTCACCACTCTTTCTGTAAAAAACTTCCCCCTAATATCTAATCTAAACCTTCCCTCCTTTAGCTTTAATCCATGCCCCCGTGTCCTGCCATTATCTACCGTTTTAAAAAGTTGACTCCCCTCCTGTTTATATGCTCCCTTTCAACTTAATTCAAGTGCTTTGTCAGGTTCGCTTAGAACTAATCTCTGTCCTAAGGAGCGAGTCATTTAGGATACAGGGATGTTTTAAGGTCTGGAAGACATTCTTGCTCCTAAACAGTTTAGTCCCATATGTTCACTCTGTCTACCCATCCATTTGATAGTCCACTCAACACATACACCACAGTATGGTTGTAAAGCTGGAAAGAACAAAAAGGATATGATTAATGAAGACATGAAATTTACATTCATATCAAAATTCTGAACAGATGTTACACTGCAATTAAACCTTCCTAAAGTAGGCTGAGGGAAGCAAGTAAATCAGTGGTAGAATCAAGAGATATATTCACATAAGGTGTAAGTCCTTCCCATGTCATTCATTATATGTTATGTACGAACGTTTAACACATGGAGTATCAACTGAGTATTAGTAAAATCTTAAGAAAAATGGTACAGAAGCATAAAGTATCATAGGAGTATCATAAAAATTACAATAGGATTGGAAATTTACCTAAAGAAGAAAATATATGTGCCCCTTAATTCAGAAGAGGGAAAAAAACCCCCATATAAATAAGAAAAACAACCTGTCAACTGTTGGTCACTAAGATAAAATGTATCTCATTTACTGGAAATATGCAGTCATACTCTCTAGTCAGTACCTGCAATCTCACTCTTACATGTGAGTAAAAAAAAAGTCTTTATTCTATCATCAGAAACATCAGCCTATCATTTCACCACGTATATCTAACACGTAGAAACTGAGAGCATCTTATTGCATCAACATATAGAAGGAAATGCAACTAAAATCAGGGATCCAAAGCAATAGCTATCTTTTCTTCTTCACCCAAATCAAGCATGCTTGGTTTATTGCACAATCACTGCAGGAAATATTTCTCTCATTTTTACTTTACTGCAAGTCTAGATTCCTTCCGTAAGACAGGATTCAAACGTACAGGTACAGGAAGGATTGAGAGGAATCAACAAGCATCAAGAAAAAAGATGTGTGTGCTGAGTTTTCATACAGAGAAGAGAAGAAACTTTTCCTCGGGCTGCTTAGGGAAGGGATCTGCCCTCAAGTCAGCTGATACTTTTACAGGGCTATAAAAGCAGGTCAGTGGGCAAACTGAGCCAAGAGAGGAGAAGGCTGTCACACAGAAAGGAGCTCCTGGACTGAACGCTTGGCTTCTGTTGCCAGACTCCAGCTGAGAAAGAGCTGGAACTTAATGCTAAAATTAACCTTCACCAGGAAGCTAGCCAAAAGAAGCCTGGGCTGATAATATCCACTTGTGTATCTGGAAATACTCAGTCTCTGTCTCCTTCTCTTCAGGGACCAATAAATTCTCAGAACAAAACAGCTTGATTCTTGGACTCTTCTAAGCAGGACTCACAGTCCTGTCAGACATCCATTGAAAAGTTTTTGGTCTCATTACATGTATTTATTGTGATATAATTCATAATGCAATAGGCATTTTCCAGATAGTAAACATCATAATAAAAAATGGACTAACACATAATTCCAGTTATGACACATGAAGAGGTGGACATTCATTCTAACAAGCTAATGCTTCTTATAACAACCATCTGTATATAGTCAGGGCCAGATTTTCAAGCTGTGTTGTTTGGGTATGAATTTCTACATCTCACAACGTTTTACATGTTACAGGGTAATGACAGATTGCTGAGATTTTTTTGAAGTCTAGCCCAATTGCACATTGAGAGCACCCGAAAATATGACCTGTATTACTTCACCAAGCTAACCATGAAAAATCATACCTTTCGGCTCAATCCTACATTTTAGGGATTTGAAGACATCTGACAATTTATAATTCATGGCCAGTTTTGTATTAGTCTGTAGAGGTGCATATAAAATAGGAGATGTCGGATACGTTCGCTTATGCAAGATTTATTTTCAAGAAGTTTTTGCATGGAAAACTGTTACACTATGTAGTAGGCAAACCAGAGGAGTATATACACTCTAACATAAATTCACATGTAGGAAAAAAGCTGCTCTGGCATATTTATACTTATAATAAAAAGCATTTAAGATTAACAGTTTGTATCTTGTCATTCCTGTTATGTCTGTAAGAATTAGGAAGACTTGGAGGCCTCTGCCCAGAATAAGAAATTGCAGCAGGTCCCAAAAAATTATAGATGGTGGGAAGGCAGAGGCAGCAGATAAGTTGTATAGACAAGTGTTGAGGAACAGGGGGTATGGAAAAGGGAAGCTACAAAGCAAATAGAGTAAGAAACAGGCACTTCAAATGCTGCCGAGAGCGAGCCAATTAGTACTATGTGAAGTCTTCCAGACCAATGAACACAGAAATCAAAATGTGGGGTAATGGGGAGAGGCCTGGAGGGGACACGGACCAAACCCAAAAACCCCAGCACAGGTGTGTATGGATACGCTTTTGAAATACTATATATAAAGGGAAACATACATAGACAGAAAAATAACATCAGGTTTAAAATAGATGACCAATCCGTTCTGAAAGCTGTTTTAGGTTTTGGTATCACAAAGAAGCAGCTAAAAAGCACATTACTTCATTTAAAATAAAATTATTTCACTTTACAGTATGTTATTAAATTCAATGCAGTTATTAAAGAGCAATATAGTCCTGATAAATTAATGAGAAGCACTCAACTATGAAAACAAGGCAGTAAACCAGAAACAATCTCCATCAGTAAAAAACTAAATTGAGTTTAGAAAAAGAATAGCAGGAATGATTTATCATAACTTATTCTGAGTTATGATTTTACATACTTAGGAAAATTACTAAGACAGAAAAACAGAGAGACATCCAGAAAAATTATTTCTTTTTCATTACAGAAAAGAGTCTTCATCTAGAGTGCTGAATAATAGGCAGAAATCTCACAAGCTGTACTTCATTTCAAAGTAAAAAGAGAGCAGGTTGGGGTGTAGAGAGGCTGGAAGCCCGGTTTAATCCCCAGAGAAAATGTAATATTTTCATTTACTGTGTGAATCTCTTTCAAATCCTGCTTATGGGCAGTGGAATGCACTATGGCATGCCTTTCCAGGAGTCCTTTCCAGGACTGTGCCTGTTACACCTAGCACTGTAATTGAATTTCCTTTGCCGTTTGTAGGCTATCCAATCACTTAACAGATCTCCTTGTCAATCTGATTTCACACTACTCACTATCTGTGTTTTACACTGTCCAAAATAATTTCTCCTCTTTTGTGATATTTATAACTTCAGAATATTAGAATAAAAACCTAAGCTCTATTAGTTTCAGCCAGATACCTGTCCCTGTCAGGTCTCTTTTTTTTGTGTGTCTAACTCACATTTATGTCATTGTTCTGACAATGACATTTCTGAAATCAAACATGGGTTTGCAGGTGGGAAGAAACAAAGGCCATCTAAGATAAGTTACCTTCTGCTCTGCTACCCAATTTTCTGGGGACAGAAATACTGGCAATCTTTACTACCATATCTCATTGTTAATACTCTGAATTGACATTAATCACTCCCTTCAGCCTCGTAGCATTTACACTTTACATTTCCTTTTCAGGCTAGTCACTGTTTCTTTTACCATATCTGCATTTAAATTGTTTTATTCCCCTAGCTGGAATACCGAAGAATATTTTCTAAATTAAAATATTTAAGGTGGTCATCTCTGAAAGAAAAAATCTGCCTTCTCCCTCCAAATCCTCATCTTAACTGTAGTTGCTTGTTTATCCTTTTTCATACTACTTCAATCAACTTCAAGCAACACATTTTTATTACCCAAAAGATTTTTTTAATATTTATTCTTGATTTCTTATGTTCATTCTTTCAGTATTCACTCCAGAATTATGGTTTATATTAAAATAATTCCAGCCTAGACAGTCACTGCTCCATTCTGCGTGGACAATGCAGTTAAGAATTAACAGCAAATTTTAACTCTATCATTTAATGTGTAATGTCCAAGTTTTTCTTGCTGATTTTCATATACTTTCCATTTATGTACATATGCATTGTAATACTTCCAGAATATCTGTCTTTGTTTTGCTAACACCGCTGTATATTTCTATTGATGGCTTGGGGTTACCATTTAAGTCACTAGTATGAGTGTAAGTAAATACCTTTATTTCCTTTCCTGGAAAGTTTAAAGGTATATTTAACATGCTTTGTAAGGTTTGAATTTGAAACTCAATACATCTCTCATTTAAATAACTCCTATAGTTTTGATTCCAATGAAAAGCTATAAAAGATACAAGAGTCTAGACAAAAGCAAAATAAATGCACATTTAAACATCACACTATTCCACAGGACAGTGTAATTCTGACCATGTACAATTATGAGTATAGTACATGTCTAACATTTGCTGCAGCATGCTACAACTACATTTTTTAGAAGACTGACCATAAATCACATTATAACAGCAATTATATGTTTCACAACATGCCTTTTGTATACAACTGCATTACAATACTAAACATATTTGGTAGGAAGACTTTGGTCTTGGTAGACAGATAATTAATTTGAGAATCAGCGTAAACTTTATTTGATTGTTCCAGAACACAGAGAACTCGCAGCATTCTTTCTTTAATTCAGAGACTTCCAGATAAGTGTACTGCTCTTAATTCTAAATGACAAACTGATTGTATATAACTTACAAATCACAGACATTGCACTCTTGGTGGGGAAAAAGAGTGTAAACACAGCATTTTAAAACTTCACTGTCATCTTTAATTTTCTTAATTACATACCTCTTCCTACAGCCTTTCGTGAAAATATTTCAGACATTTCCAATATTCTCTTCTTTCTGTTTTTCTGTACAATATTCTAAATAATAACACTTCATCAGAATCAACAGAGGAAAAAATATTTAATTTTGCACTTCCTTGCTGTCAGACTAAGGAATGAGGGCAGACAAGTTGAAGAAGGAAAAGAGACGCTCAAAAAAAATGGAAAATAATTTTAAATTAAACCAAAGATAATCTGTAATAACAAAAAATTTTACATTGAAAATAAAATTTACATGCCTGCCCCCTAGATACTGCAAATAAAGGATAACTATATGAATTCAATACAGCTATGTTGATTTGCACTAGAAGAGCATGTGGCCCTGAGTAACTGCATTCAAAAGCTTGTAACAGAGGACCCAATTTCACACGGTACTATTGCATATGAGTTTCCTTAAGTGCCAGTGGTAAAACAAGAAAAAGCCCACAGCAGCACACCTTAAACAGTTAGGCAGGAATTAATCAGAAATAATAACGCCCTTTCTACTGGAAAGTTTCCTTTTACAGAGGACATCTACATTCATATAAGGGACAGTGTAATGACTTCACATGAAAGAAAAGATTTGCAGAGGGATAATATATCTCCCTGCCCCCTTCTTTTAAAGATGTCTTTTCTTAATCTTTCAAAATTAACATATGGTCAATGTAGACAGGTTTATATCAATTAAGATTTGAAGTGTTCAAAACATTGCTTGTCAGAGAACTAAGATTCTTATTACTGTGTAATGTAATTTAATATTTGCACTGTAACTGCACAAAAGACAATGCACATATTGAGTTTCACCATTAGTTACTGCAGGCCAGACACAGCCTTTCTACGTCTAAACTATCAAAGCACCACTGAATTTAAACTGAAATGTTAAACGCAGCAACTTGGATGTCTTTAATCAACATCTGCTGAACAGTTTAGATTTTCTATAGCAGCCAAGGTAACACAGCAATGCTTTCATATAAACGTCTGCATAGGAAGGAGAAATAATCTGAAGTAGTCCTGTGTTTGAGATAGTTCGCTTTTGCTATGAAAAAATATCTTTTCTTTTTTAATCTGTCACTGAATTTCCTTTCTCATGAATACCTCCTCAAAACCAAGCAGGTTTGCATGCGTAACTTCAGCTCATTCTAATATCATCAACTATTAAAAAAAAAGAAAAGAAAACTATTATTTAGCAGATCTATGTCACAGAAATACTTTTTTTCCCAATCCAGTCTTTCATTAGACCATTGATGCCTGGGATTTATTTATCACTGTAGCCATCCTCATCAATTTGGCTTTCTGAATTTTTTTTTTCCAATTACTGTAAAAGCCTTGATGAAAGGATCAGTGAAGAACACTCACTGTCCCTTTGGCAATTATAGGAGAATTCATTGCAATATCCTGAAGATGCATTCGAGGTCATCTGCTACTGACATGTCTGTGACACTGACCTTATACTAAACGAAGTCTGATAACACACTTGTAATATATTTTTTCCTCTGATGTATATTGCTTTGCTTTTTGAGACAGATATTTAAAAGTTTATCTTAAAGAATTACATAGTGTGCTGAGAAGTTTCAGCAACTTTCAGACACAGTGATGTCTGCCATAGAGTTAAGCCCTTGTAGCTTCATGTTCACTTCTGATACTACCTGAAATACGTGCCCTGTTCATGGTGGGATTTGACGGAAGAGTGGCTCCTCAGGAGTTTTCAGTTAAGAACACTTTGAAGTCCTTTAGACATGATGGCTATAACAAAATATATTACACAGATTGCCTACTTTATCTCTGTAGTTCTGCAAGCATTAGAATTATTACAGAACTTAATTTTTGCCAGGCTTTCTCTTCAGGAAAATGCGCTTAACTGTAAAATTATTTTTAAATTTTGAGCAGTGCTTGACAATGACACTACAATAGTCTGACAACGATTCTATTTTCAGTGTCTCCCATTCAGAAGATGATGGTCTGGACTTTTAAAATGACTGAATGATGGCCAGTTCAATGCTACAAAGCTGCCAGACAGGGAAGAGCTTATTCCAGAATTAAGCATAAATAGAGGTTATTTTCTACAGCTCTACTCAGAGAATTTTTATTTGAGCATTAGTATAAAAAGTTAATCAAGGTAGTCTATGAGGGTTAATCCCATATTCTGTAAACACTATATTAAAACTTAAGGAAGAACAAGCAAATCTTCCTGTTCTGTTCTTGTGCATTTTTGTGGCTTAGGATTTTTTAACAGGTTTTGCAGCAGAACACTTGAGACATAGTGATAACCAGTGACTGCAGCACTGCCCGTCTTCCCCCCACCCCTCATCCCCTCCCAAAAAATAACAAGATTTAGCCCTTACTGAGAAATATGTCCTGCAGCACGACTTGTAGCACAGGTCTCAATAAGACGATAGGTTTGCCAGCATTAAACGCTGCTGTCAGCATTACAATATGCCGAAAGAAGAAGAAATGGTCCTGCCTTTCCAAAGGGAGGCAAGTCACAAGGATGATGGTATAATCGGTGCATTTTGCTGCCCAGCCTGCAGCTAGCTGTCCCCAGTATTGGAATGATTTACAAGGGCTCAAGGAATGTGTTGCAATTCGTACATTTCGAGGCAGAGGCTGAATTATATTACTTTTCAAAAAATCAGAGTATACAAAAATTACTAACAGTTGAAGAGCAAACAGTGAAAATTGCTGAACATCTAAAATGTCATGCAAGAAATCATGTTTTGTAGATCTAACACAACTTACAAGGCTGGATAGTTCACAGAGATGATCTTTTTTGCAACTAAATTAGTAAACTCCTGTTTTCTATTAGCTTCCTATGTAGTCTAGATTCTATACTTTGAAGTTCTTCACATTCGTTCAGCTGCTTACAATCACATCTTCCTCCTGACATGAAAAAATCTGAAACTCTCAAAATCATGGATTTTTTTTTTTTATTTTGTTTTAAATGAACATTCAAATTAAGCTATTTTTGGCTCCCATGACAGCCATAACAAAAATCCAGACTTAAATTTAGATTAAGATTTTGGGATAGGTCACTGCAGGTATTTCACTCAAATCTGAAATGTTCTTTTTTATACTCTCAGTTCTGTTTGTCAACAAGGAGCTGCTTTAGATGAATGGTTTACAGTTCAGGTGGACTTTTAGCAGCTTCTCACCCTCACTCAAGACCAGCAGTGGGCACTACAGAGAGCAATGTATGGAAGTTCCCATGGCATACATTCACTTATGCATGGGCTTAAACACAGAACAATGAAGGACTCTGCCTGTCTGGGGACATGAATGAAGATTTCTGCTGTCAAACCAAGACATCTCTTAGGCAATAAATATAGGGGTCCTGATTTTTCTCCCATATAAATAAGGTTTTACATTGGCACAATTCAGTAAATTTACTGCAGATTTATTCCTAAATGAACGGCAAATAGGCTCAATATTTCTTTCATATATAAAAGATTACGCAATGTTATGTCATTTTTCTTTTTACTTTCCAAGAACTGCTTTACTCCATTCTCTTTATTTCACTTTGATCTCAGCCCTGTGCCCAGCTAGGCGTTAAAAATTAAAGTCAGGTGTGCTAGAAGGAAGTGAATTAGATTCAGATTCCATTCTAAAGTTGGATTTATTCTATTCATATTCAAACATACCACTGCTGATTCTACCACCAAGAAATACATACTACTTGGCAACAAGAGAATTATCAAAGCAGTCTGACCAAATTGGCACCGCTAGCTCTGGCTACATCTGGTAACAATAATATGAAGGGAGAGTATGAAGATAACAGCTCTCATTTATTGTTACCATTAAACTTATCTGCATGTGTACTCTTTACGTCTTTGAACTTCATGCTTTCATAAAGCCAATAAGAGCTCCACTCAAAGGTGAGGGATGATGCTTTTCCAAAAGTGATAAAATATCCAATTTACTAAGGCATTAGAGTCTCTAGTCACAGACTGCTCAGTCAGACAGACAGCAATGGAATACCACCAGGAAAGCATGACTGCCAACATCAAGGAGCTCCAGCAATGCGTAAATTAAGGTGTTTGATTCTATGCCAACAAAAGAGTAGAAATTTAATATACTACAAAATTGTTAAAAAACAACTGCTAATGCACAAGTCTACTTTTTTGTATTTATTAGGAAATCTCTCTTTTTATTTCCAGATATAACAATCGTAGATATACATTAGGTCAGGCTGTGGATCAACTGTAACTGCCTATCCTAGCAATGAACAAGGGCACTGGGATCAGCTTTCTTATATCAGGATAAGGTCAGGATGGTTTATCTCATTCATAAGTTTGTCAAATATTTCATGCATCAGACTATGACAAGAACATTAATCTCTCAGACAAAACAGGCTCAAAATCATACATCAAGTATAACATTTCTGAATCACTTTAGATTTAAAATAGTCTTCTCATGGACTTTACTGCATATAAATAACAAGCTGATGAACTTATTTTCTCAGGAAGCATCTCCCGAAACTATGATTCACAATTTTATAGCAATTCTTTGCTAACATATGCTAGAAAGCAATAAGGATCATTAACAAAAACCTGGTAGCAACGCATTTGAAAGTGTACTACAACCATGACACAGAAATATACGGACCATTTATTTAGATTTGAAATCTATCATTATACTTGGCATATAGGTAAACTCAGAACTGTGCCTTAAATTCCACTTTAATATACAAAATTCCGGTATAAATGGTGCATTACCTCAACAGCTGCTACCTCTATGCATACAGCAGCAAGAAGTACATCTAACATCTCCAGGATGTTAGCCTGACAGGATGCATATTTCCAAGCTTCACAAAGGATTACATTGAAGGTGACAATTTATGTATCCCAAAGGAAAAAAATGAGAGTTAAACATCTCCACCAATATTGGTGCAATCACAGTTATGCCATGAAAAAAAAAAAATGACACACAGGATAAAACAATTGCTACTTTAGTTAAAGCATTAGTTGTCAACATATTCCCAGCTTGCCACCTTATATATTCTGAAGCTAGAGCTACGTTTTTAATATTTATGTATTTATTCTACTGCAGTGCATGTCCAAAATGGTAATTTAATCCAGCAGATCTAAATTTTGGAGCCTGGCAGACAGTACTTCCTATAGTCTGCTACAACACACACACAGAAATGGCTGCTGACTCAGAGTGGCAGCTGCAGCATGTTCCAGTGACGCCCCCTTTTCCAGGTCTGTGTCAGTCAGGAAAAGTGAGGAGCCACCCCATCTCCTTCCTCCCTACCACAAATCAGTCACTTGGAGCATGAAGCTTCAAAGAGCTTTCAAGAAAAAGACTCACATGTAAATAAGACATATTTGGCTTCTGAGTAAGTGAAAATTTAGACAGGTTGCCAAGATTCAATGGTAAACAGCTGGCAGGTGTCAAGCCACCTGAATCTGTCATGTTGAGATAGTCAGGAAATAGTCAGGCTGCCATTCAAGGATACAGCTTCAAGAACAGTGAATCACATGAATACACATTCTCCTCTCAGCAGCTGAAAATTCAAAAAAAAGTCACGACTTGATTGCAAAAATATCTCACTAGAGGAAAGACACAGCAGCCTCAGCAATTAAAACACTGATTTTGTTTTTTCTTAAAGATGTGCTAGTTGTTACTGACAATATTATTTATATTTTTTCAATTTTCATTTGGATAAGGCATTAATAATCCTCCAAATAAATACCTAAGCATATTTTAGGTTAAAAATGCCATATGAAGTTTCTCAAAAAATAATCCGATTACCAGTTGTTTAAAAAGTTATTCAAAGATTATTAGGGGAAAAAAATCCATATTTGTTTACAAATGACTGTTAAATACACTTTTTTCCTTTCTAAATATAATTGTCTAACAATGTTCTGAGGGAAAGCTCAATAGCACTTCAGTAGTTCATTCAACTCAGTCTCTTAATAGGAGATACTATTAGCTCTAAGGATCCTTGGGGTTTCTGTTGTAGCTTTCATGTGGCAGGTGGTTCTCAAAAACTGATTTTTTTCCTGGTTTGAGGGGCAAGTTGGGAGTTGGTGGCTTTTTCTGAAGCACAGGGCGGAAGTCTGAAGCCAATATGAAAACTGACTTTGGTGAAGGCAGAATTCACCCTCAGCATGCAGTTCAGCATCTGAACACAGGGGAAAAACGGCAGGTATACATCTCTAATGTAAAAGTATTCTCAATTACATTTTTAACACTCTCCCTTATTTTTAATTCAAATCAGCAGGCTATTATTACATTTCTTAGAACACTATTTCACATACAAATATATTTCCTCTCTGAAGCTATTCTGGTTCTCCCTCACCCTTTTTCAGATACATAAATACTAATCCATTTCCCTAAATGATTCCTTTGTGCTCTGCACCTCCCACATAAAACAACTTCTACTTTCTTTCTGCCCTGGCACACTATATGTAATTTAGGTCTTTCACACTTCAAAAGAAATTTCCTCCAACTGTATTGAAAAGAAAATATTACTCTTCACACAGCTTAGAATTCCCAGCATGAGAGTTGGCTGCTTTCTTGGCATGAATAAAACTTAGGATCTTATTTAAAGATAACTTTGTTAATTAGTATTGACATTTCAGAGCTGAATGGCAGCTTGCTTCCTCACCAGTGGCACTGGTGTCACACTAGCAGTGTGAAACCCTTATGTAAGTGTCTCATTAAGCTCAGTCCTGCTTTGGAAATGGCATACTGCTTTTAAGGGCATCTCTGCAAGTTACATACTATCCAGTTCTCTTCATTTGAGCTGTGTGTGAAGAACCCTGAAAATTAGCTAGCATATCTTGATCTGGAATAACTTACATTATTTACACTTAGGGATTTACCTTTAAAATCCATGTGATCTACACATACATATGCTGTCTCCCAAAAAGTGATCCCTCTCATTTATATATTGTAATCTCATTTACATATTGTACTAGATTATATTTTACATCTTAACAACTATTTGCCTCCTTTATATATAACATTTAGAAATTTAAGACTGTATTATTTAATAATATATGTAGTAATAGTATCATACTACTGTGCTAAAAACAACACAAATACCTGACAGTATCTCTTCAAAGCACTTATTTCAGCCTATTTCTTAAAGTAACTAGTACTTCCACTAGCAATTTCTTACCCTATAGCTTCCAAATTAATTAAATGATGTATCCAAAACTCTGATTTACATTTTTAGCTTTTAGAATTTTAAAATGCAATTACAAATTTCAAACATACAAAAAGAGTCCTTCATTACCATTTCAGAGATGCATATTACTGGAATATGAACAAGACTAGTTTGACTATTTCTTGAAAACCTGCATACATGTTGCCTCTTGTACTATTTCTGACAAGTGAAGACCATCCCAAAGAACCAATACTTACCCCTAATACTGGAGAAATAACTACTGTGAACTAAGACAGTTTCAGCCACCTATACTGAAACCCAGTGATGCTTCGAAATTCTTTCAAACAGCTGGAATGAAACATTCCCAGCCATTTCAGGAATTTGTCAGTGGCCACTGATAAAGAGGAGACCTGCTTAGACATGATTATTATGAGCAAGTCTCGAAACAACTTCAACACCAGGACCAGGTGCAGTCAATATTTCTTCACTTACTTGAGGGTCTATGATTTACAATATACCTGATACTCAAAAATTGCCCCATTTACAGAACTGGCAAAAGATAAAACAGTTTCTAGATTTTGAAACTTCACTTGAGGAATTTAGCTATTTTCTCCTATAAAGGTAAGTGCTTACTTTCAAATAGGTCAATAAGCAGAAGCATGTAATCCCACTTCTCTCCCTCTGAAGTATAAATTTGAAGAAAAGCAGCAGTAAGAAGCAGGTCATCAGGGAGGAATGAAACACAACAAAATGCTGGGCTTCTAACTTCAGTGGGTAGAAAACTCATCAAAAAAAGACAGTAGATTCAATCATAGCCTGGAAAGGTTTATAACGACCACGGATTTCAAGGTACAAGGACTTAACTAAAGTCACTGCTACAGTTTTAGACTGGATGATCACTCAGGTTGGCTTCACTTAGTGAATCTATGTCGTATAATGCACAAGTAGCCAATAACACCCTTCATCATGCAATCACAACCCCTTTATGGGATTATGAAATCATGTTCCTAACTGATTAAACCATGAACAACAAAAAAAAAAAAAAAGAGCACTTTCTCTCAGCATTGTGCTTGCACTTTCTACTTGATATGATCAAATGAAAGAAATTGGTCTCTTAGGTCTTCCTTAATCATTCTGAATTCAAAAGCTTCCATTTCAGTGGTGCTCTCAGGCAGATTTACTGCATCAAGTAATAATACTGATGCAAATTTCTAAGCACAACAGTAGGACTCATTTGTGTGTTTACACTAGTATAATCCTACTCTGACCATATGTACATTTCCTTTTTTTTTTAGGCAGCTAACAGTAATGCAGACAATTAATTCTACAACACATTTTAATTTAACATGAACTGGACAATATCACCTAGTGTGCACAGTCCAGCCACTCCATGTACGGATTCCAATTATTATATGAGAACTAAGACTTTATGACATTTCCTACAAATACTAATTAGCTGATATGTTAGGGCCCTCAGTCATGTAGCACTTCATCAATCACAAAACCTAAACTATTAAAGATGGAAACTGTAACATTTTACGTGAAAAGTTATGTTGCTAGTCAAAGTAGAATATTATATTAGCCTCCTTTACATGGTTTTCTTTTATAATAGTCCCCATAAAAGAATTTCCATAAGCTGTTGTCCTAATATGATCCAGGTTTACATCCTCTACACTGTTCTTGTCTCAACTGCTACTGTTTGCAACACTAAGACTCATGCTTTAGAGTGTACAATTGTGGGGTTTTTTAAGTATCTACAGATTTCTAGAGGACAAAACACACCAGGTATAACCACTGTATGAAAGAGAAAATGTGGGAGGAAAAAGGGACATGAAAGAATCATCATCCAATTCAGCACTTCTGCCCTGCAGCCTACAACTCGGCCATATTAATAGAACTTGCACATTCTGGTAAGAAATACATAAAGATTTCTGAGGTCTGCCCCTCTACATGTTAAACTGACAGATATGAGGTGCAAGACTAGCTTTGCCAGGTTAAATAAGGCTATTAAAACAGCATACCCAACTTTACTGGCACTAAAATGGAACAGTGGTGCCAAAGGTTCTAAAAGAAAGAAATATTAAGTAATATTGCACCTCTGACATTGACATAAGTTTATTATTACTCCATGCCAATCTACCTTGATCCAAACCCTCTAAATGCATGCTGTTCCAGTGCTGGGCCTCTCATGCCTACACATTATACTGAATAGTGTAGTGGTTTTTCAATGTGGTCAAAAATTACACCAAAACCACTGCATGGAAGGAAAATGCATCATTGTCTAGCACATTACCTTTTTTTTCCTGCAACATGTTGCTATGTGAGTTCCTATGCCATCCTGTGGGACTCACCACAGCTGTTTTGTTGCCAATGTTTTTGTTTCTTCCACACCTTCAGTAGGGAGCCCTCAACAGAACCTGTCCTGGCCTCCAAGTACAACAGCTATTCAGAAAGGAGAAGAAACAATTCTCACTGTGAAAGGGAGCTTTCCTGGTTTTGGTTTGGTCTCTTTCATGTTTTTCAACATGGCAGATAACAGTAATGCACCCTAAGGAAATTCTGAATTAGATATTGCATCTTTCCAAGCTACATAATCCTTCCTCCAGGTTATTACTGTTATTACTGACAGAAATGTTTTTAAGCACTACATATAAATTTTTCCTTCTTCAGTTACTTTAATAAAACTATTAATGAAGCACCTCAGGCTGAGTGAGGAGAGGTGTAGCCATCTATCTTGCATCAATAAATGAAGGCACTAAAATAACAGTTATTCAGAAGTCCTCATATCAAAAGTAAATAAAAATACACAGATAGGAAAAAAAAGGAAATGGAGACAAACATTATAGAATAATCTAGAGAGAACTTTGGAAGAATAACTTCCTTCACATTCAGAAGGGTTTTCATGAGAATAAAATGACAACCAGGGAACTGTCCTGAAAGAAGCTATACAAAGGCAGCAAAATCCACTAGATGTCATGGTAATTGTTGCTTTCCACACACTGAATTCTCCACATATATGTGACCAATGAGGACAAACTCATTTCTGTATGCTCAACACAAAAATTCTGGCTGCTATGACTTGAAGTGAGAACAATAGTGGAAGAAGTGGGCAAAAGGTCAGAAGAAGATGAGGAAAAACTGGAGGAATGGAAGAGACACATGCAATCCAGCAAGGAATAAAGGATAAAAGCATAATTTGATTCAGGTAATGGATAAAATTACTGCAATTAATATATATTATATACTTTTCCATAAAAATTTGTTCTTATATAGAGTTGCTGTTGGAAAGGTACGCTGTCAAAAGTAGAATGAAAAGTACATCAGACAATCTTTCTCTTAAAGCACAACGTCCAGTACTAGACTATCTGAAAATTCCTGAAAAGTATCTGTTCCAAAATATTACAGTAAGAATACCACACCACTAGGAATTATTTCTATACACAGCCCAATGAATTTCTGAAGTAACACATGTCTGAATGAACAATCTGCCTATGGTCAAAAAGAAGCTATGATCCCTTTGCCTCTGACAGAACATAAAGATTCTATGAGGTATGAATGCCCCGGGACACATAACTTCATGTAGCAAGGATAAGATCATCTAGAACAGAAAGGCACTAGTGTCAGGAAAGTAGAAAGTAGACACTAAGTATCTTCCCTTCTATATCCAAGAATCATAGTCTCCGTGGGAGACTGCATCTACTGCAAAGGATACTGGGATGCTCAAAGAGGCTAACCATGAGAAGTCATGATCTAATAAGCACTGCCAAAATGAAGTTGAATACTTGGGTTAACTAGCCAAGTAGATTTTTTTTTTCCCAGATGATTTTAAAAGCCTGGATTTCCATTGGTACTTCAGAATTGTATGCCAGATGCAAGAAAAGTGAGCAGTGAAAGCATCCTTTATAATATCATACTCTGGAATTAAATAACAGGAGTGAGTAGAGCAAGACAATTATTTGATCAAGTTTTTTATTAGTCAAATTACCTGTGAGTTAATTTAGGTCCAAATAGATTGGAAGCAAGGCACAAGTAAAATAATGATCTAAAGTTGAAAATGTGTCCTAAGGATAATTTTTTAAATGTATTTTCCAAATACGATATTCTTTTCCTATAAACAAAATAATGGTGTAACTATCTGGTATTTGTATTTTTGGACTTGCTAACATCTACATATTAAGATAATTAAAAATGCTTCAGAGAAGCACATCTATGCATAACTTGTGATGTAAATGAATTAGTCTCCCCTTTCTTTAAAGTAATCATCATAATGCATTCTTCTCTAAGTAAACCCAGTATTCAGCCCATAACAGAAAACCTGAACTTCAAGAAATCCCTCGATGAAGCATATTTACCTGAATAAAAACCTCAAAAAACCAACCCAGGAGCTACTTAGAGCTAACTCTGATTTTGCACCTAGTAGTTACCAGGATTTATCTGTCACAATGTATACTACAGCTCACAAGGCTGAAGTGTTTATGATTCAGTGAAGAGATGGTTAAATTAAATCACGGATAAATTATTTTAATAAAGAAGCAGGTGCAAAAGAGGCAAGACCATCTGCAAGCTCTACTAAAATAGACATGATGTATTAAAACCAGAAAAAACACACTGGGTTGCATATTTCTCAGCACACAGACATGACAGATAGCACTGACAGCTCTGTGATAAGTCATATTCGTCACACAATTTTAATCGCTGAATGCATTCTCCCTACTGTTCCCATTTCCTCAAGTTCTAAGTACAAGACCAACTGTAAATGGTTTGTTTGGAGGTTATTTTTAGAATACAAACCATAAGAAAAGACACATTTTTTTTCAAATTCTCAAGTGATGTCCAAAGCTAATTAGTATTCAGCAAAGGGATAAGAGGCCTGAAGTTTGTTATCTTTACTTCATCAGCATTGCTAACAAGGCAAATATTAAGAAATTAAATTGAAGTGGATGAGTACTTATATTCCAGTTTTGATAGGCCTTGTTTCCTGGGCTAGAAAAGAGATTCTTCTCAGTTTCTGGAAAATAAGGACTTGCTTTTTCAAAGACTGTAACCAACTGCAGAAAGCAGCACAGCAAGACCATGTGAACCCTATATGAATCCTGGAGTAAGGAGCACACACACTTTGAGGGGCTGTATAAAGGAGGACAGAAGTAATAGTAAAACATATTTCATGCCAGGAACTTCCCCTCAATGTATCTCTATGTTAACAAGTACATCTATGTACAATAAACAGTAATACACACAACACATACAGAACTGCTAGCATAAATATTTTTGTGAGTGTGAGCAAAAGGGTATGGTAAATAAACACCCTCCTACTCTTAAGTGCAACTGTTGCAGATCTGCCTTTCCAGGAAATTCTCTCCCAACCTCACCCCCAAGATGAAATTATAATGATTAAATCCAACTTCCCAAAGAGAGTAAATTTAGTTAGCTAAATTTATGGAAAATCAGAAATAAGACTAAGAAGGCTGTTCAGAGTTCAGAGAGACCATCCCTTAATGTCTTTAGCTCACAGGAAAAGTAGATAATTGACTTAATTTAGGTTCCCTCCCCACTCCTCTCTATCAAAAAAACAGTCTTTAAAGAAAAAAGCTGTATCCTAATCTTTTAGCAGTCACAGACATCTTATTTACATTATTTCTGAAGGGTAGCAGTCAGATTTAGTAAGGATAATGGTATCCCTCATGCTGAAAGAATAAGAAGTTTTGTCAGAAGTTTAAGGACTTTCATTTAACTTCAATAATTTTGTGTAAACTGCAGCATATTTTTGTGATATAATATAAAGATACAGTACTACAGAAATGATCCCACGGAAAACAGTAACACATTTTATATTAGAAAACTACTGACTATTACAGACTTAATCCTTGCATTTTTAATATATTAAAATTATATTCTATAAGAAATATATTAATTTCCTTTAAATGTGCCTCAAAAGTTTTGTAACATATCCTTTCATTGGTGATCTTACCTTTTTTTGAAGGACATTAATTTTTCTTTCTTTTACTTCTAACATGTCTTTCATATCCCGAATCTCTCCAGCCAGGGTTCCTTTCTCTTCTGTGAGGTCTTGAAGTTGTTTTGTTTTTTTATTCAGAAAGGTTTCTTTTTCTTCCAATCGTAACCGCAAGGCATCAACCTACAGTAAGTAAATCAAACATATTTATGCTTTAGTAATGGTCATCAGTATTCTGTATGCATTTTTACTAATTCCCTTTTTTGTCACTTAAAAAATATTTTATTTCTTTTCTATGTCAATTTTTAAACATTATCTGAGACTAAGAAATTCTTTTGCTTGTTAAAATGTAGTAAAAATGAAAACACTTTTAGCACTGAAGCGTGAATAGAAAAAGTAGAAGAGTCAAACCATGAAATAGCATTAAAACAGCCCTAAATTGAGATATGTATAAAGAACTCAAAAAACAAAAAAAAAAAATTGTCCTGAGTTATGAAACATTTAACTCATTGAAATCAGCACTCTGTATCCTGTATTTAATTTACCCATTGAAGCCATGAAGTAGGCAATCAGATACTACAGTCACAGATCAGTAATCTAGGAGCAAGATTATTTAACAAAGACATTGAAAATAGGGGAATGACAAGGTTCACTTTTCCCCAGCGCTTATCACATAAGTCTCCTAACAAATGGGCCTTACTGTACTTTTCTGTACTAAGCGCAAATCCCTGACAACCAGAAGGGATATTCCAAGGTTTTTCCTAAGCAGAAATGCCTTAACACCCTCACCAAATTGCTCTGAATTACAGAACTGCTTTTCCCCAGAAACGAAAAAAATAACCAACCAACCACAACAACCACCAAAAAACCCCCAGCCAAACAAAAACACCCACACCACACCAAAACATTCCAATGGCCCAGAAGGTGTATGGAGCCTTGATTTTCTCATTTCTCGCTGTATAAATGCTCAAACATTCAATTTTATTATTAGCACAATTCAAACAGTTCTCAAATTATGGTTGGGAAATACTTGCTGGTGGTCTGGAAAAGATCCACAGATCATTTGATATACTGGTTACCATTTGTATACAGATGTTTGTATAAGCAGCTGTGCTGCTAATTGCAATTAAAAGCTTCAGTACTCAAAACCATTTGGATCAGGAGGAAAAATTGCTGTTTCTCCTCCATCATGGGAAGGCGGAGGAGAGTAGCAGCAACCTTTAAGAACAACAGTATGAATACTATCATCAAAAAAGAGAAAAATATCTACTAAAGCAAGGAAAAAAGTGTCAAGAAAAAGGAATATGTAAACAGCAGGGAAACAGATGAGGAGGAAGCTGGAGGAAATCAACTGTCAAGTATATGTAACAATCCTCATTCATAGCTTTGAATTCCTAGTACCTTTTTAGTAATACCTTTCTACATAAGCACGGCCTAGAGGAGTTACCATGAGCTACAGTATGATTCCAAATGGAAAAGGTGTGAAGAGGAGAGGAAGCAGTCACTGTCAAGATGCTTACTGACATGGTCTTTGAGAACTTCTAATATATTGTTCAAACTACTGGCTCTCAAGAGCTTTCCAAAAGCTATTCAAAGGAAGAGATCTCATCACAGCTTCCTTACAATACAATGATGGAATGAAATAAAGCAAATACTTAGCTGGTTTCAAAATAATGTGATGCTGAAGTGAAGGTGAAACCATTAGGTGAAATTGCAAGCAAAAAGCAGTGATGGAAAATGAAGTTTTGTAAATTTTAAAGGTGAATCTTTATAAAGAGATGAAGTGCATCTTTATATAGAAGAGGAGCAGAGTTACAAATCAATACTGTAATAATACAAGAATATAAAGATACTAACTGTAGAATGTAGGGGGTTTAAAACATGATGCATGCAATCTTTCCTGACCTTGATAATCAGCAAAGCAAAATATTACACATTTCACTGAAATTGAAAGAGGAAGTAACACTATTTCTACAGGTTTGTTAAAAGATAGAGTATGGAAGGGTGGCCTATGTTCAACAGACAAATAAAAAAGAATTGTAAAGGGGGGAAAAAAGCCCCAGAAATTACACTGAGTCGGAATGCATATTTACCACTTGCTTTGTCTAACCTAGTATGTGCTGGTGGATGGGGGAAGAATTTAATTCACCAATGCCAACGAAAGAATTATCAAACACATAAATTCTATTCTTAATACCTTTGTAATAAAGGGCATTTTTTGGTAAAAAAATAGTAGACATGTGAATTCATTAAAGCAAGAGAATATGTCTGCACTTAGCCACCAATACTGCAAGAGTTGCACTTTACAGGCATCAGTCCCTTCAGTGAGTATTTCTACTAAATCATACCTGGTTTCATATTCTGGTTCAGAAATGCAGTTACAAATTAATCCCTGAGCAGCTCACAGACCACACAGCACAGAACACTGGGTGGGGATACTTTTGGGTAAAAAACAGATTTCATAATATATCAAGACTTTAAAAACCAGGACACTTCTTTTTAATGTGAACCTCATATTAGTGAAGGCTAATTTGTAAATAAAATACCACAAGAAAATATAGTATACTCATGATGTTGTCAGCACTGTTAAACACTGTAAGAAACAAAACCATCCCATTGTTAGTGTTAAGCATTATGGATTCAATTCTGCATTCCTCATGCAGTCCCAAACTCCCAAATTCAAGCCTGTGGTATGGAAATCAAGGCATTTATTCTTAGTGAAATATTTCAGTTTTCCAGAAGGCTGGTTAACACATTGAAACTCAGAATCCAGGAGAGGAGATACTAAAAATACTGCTATAGACCTACTTTCCAGATTTTCCCTTCTCCTCCACCCAGAGAGAGAAAGATGCTATATAGCACACAAAGCACACAGAGGTAGCAGCATGGGCATGGAGAACCTTTGCAAGGTTTGCAAGCCAGAAGAATGACATTATGATTTCAGGCAAAGCAGAGAACTAAGATAAAGAATGTGCAATCATATGCTATTACACAGGCAGGTTTCCTTAAATAGAGGCCATTTTTCTGATACTGTGTTGTGTAGCTCTGAAACCATGAGGTGTTCACATTAAGTGTACCCACACAGGCTTGTTTTGGCTGCAAGGTATGCCATTGAGAAAACAAGGTTTGGACTGAAAATATATGATGTGGCAATCTAGAATAATTCTCCATTTACAAGAGAGCTTTGGGAAGTCAGGCAAGTGAGAAATTTTAGATTCACTAATCCAAATTTCAAACACACAAATGTCAGAAAATAAAGAACAAGGGTTTAGAGTTTACATTACCTAGAAATTCATAAAGGTTATTCATAATATAAAGCTAGATGGAAGGAACTGAAAGGTCACAAATGTTAGTTTAGCATTTTTATGTTCTGCAGTTGGAATAGTCAGAAAGGTTCTTAAGTATTACACACAGTTTTCCTAGTTAATCAGAATATTAGTAACGTACAAAACAATCAGCAAATCTAATTTATTTTTATTTATATTCAGAGTTTTGTAATGCTAAATTTATTCAAAGCAAAAGCCTTTGCAATGCCATTTTAAAACTTGGTTTGGGACCAATTTACATGATCTATTGGATCTTGAAATGCATGTTCTTCCTGCTCTTAAAATGGCTCATTGCTTTTCTATACACTGGAAAAGAGATTTATATTCTACTGGATTTATATTATTTTTTAAGACTTTTTTTTTTTACAGTATTACAGTAATAGGATCATGCCATTTGTAAGCAGTGTGCTGTATGAGGTTACTTTTTAAGTAAGAAAACAAGAACTAGTAGCAGCAAACTTTCAGACCTTTTTTAATAAACATAAAAGACCTCATCTGAAACTCATTACCACATCTTCTTTATACTTAATCACTTACTTGCTTCATGTCTGAAAGCAATCCCTTAAGTCAAATCACAAAAATCTCTGTTGGGCCTTTAAGCTGCAGCTGAGAAGCTCGTCATAACATTGCAGGGGGAGCTCCAAAAGGGCTTCTCCTCAGT
Source organism: Porphyrio hochstetteri (assembly GCA_020800305.1). Taxonomy (NCBI): domain Eukaryota; kingdom Metazoa; phylum Chordata; class Aves; order Gruiformes; family Rallidae; genus Porphyrio; species Porphyrio hochstetteri. Next base: position 7,008,359 of record CM036916.1, on the reverse strand, counting down.
CAGGTACCGCAAGTCTCTTTTTCCAACTGCCAGTAGGCTGAAGCTTAATGCTTGAAGGCAATGGGAGTTGAGGGTGATTAGACCCACTGATTAACACAGCACTGATACTGTTCCCTAGTGACTGGATAACACATTAGCTTACACAAGTGCTGATACAGGCCTTTGCTGCTTAGCTGAACCAGGCAGTTTCTGAGTCAATAGTTGTCTTTTCTTTAGCCACCCAGCCCGCACTCCAATGGCTGAGCAGACAATTCTCTATCTTCTTCACAATTTTATTCCCACAGAGCCTGCCCTCATGGCTCACTAGATTCCATCACTCAGGAATGAGGATTTTAGGCATGAAAACTTGGGAGCACAAGGGTTGAGAGGACGCATAGTTGAGATTGAAGTCTAAGTCTGTGAGTGACAGCCTGTGTGGGAAAAGGGAGCAAGCAGAGCCCTGCCCACTCCAGTTTCTCAGACCCCAATACAGCCCTGATGCAGCTATTAAAGAGCACCATACAACTGAAGCTCTCTGCATTTCCTTTCACTGCTAGCCAGCTCATAACACGACAAATACTTTATTTCTATTCCCCAAAGCATAGGATGCATTCAACCTGGAGGGATTAGAAGATACACAGTGGATTTCTTTCACACCAGAAAGAAATACTCAGATCTCTGTAGCAGAGCCATAATCTCCAGCTTTCCTTTCCCCTGTAAGCATTCAGGCCAGCCACAGGAAAACCCTTACATTAGCACAAGGGTTATAACCTTAACTGTGCCACAGAGTACCGGGCACCTAGTATTTCAGAGTTGCCTGGTCTGACTCTAAATGCAGACACAGATTCTTTTCTTGTTAATGCCACAAACACTTGGGCTACACACACTTTCACATAAATAGTTGACACCTTAATTCTTTCGGCTCCATAGTAACTTTTAAACACTTATAATTGAGATTAATTGCATTCTTCCATAAGAAGTTGCACATAGACTTCTTATTACCACAAAAAGATTGTTCTTAATATGAGACTATCTCGGTTTTCATTTAAGAATTCAATTCTAGCCTTGCTAGCTTCAAATAAAAGCTTAAAAGCATAATTGAAGCACAGCTTCAATTGCACTGAGAAAAGCATTCTAAAATATTTGAAAGAGCTGAAGAATCTCAATCCTGACAGCCTTGCTTCACACAAGGACAGCACAAGCATTGGGAAGGAAGGAGTATGGCACATCCAACCATAGTCTCAGGTGCCATTCCAGTCCCAATGTCTCGTATCTCCACTCCTCCCTCTCTGGCAGGTAAGTGGTTCTGACTGTTCCAGGGCCAACATCATCACTAAGATCATCATCACAGAGAAATAAAAGATGGGCTTATACCACACATTCTCTGTCAGGAGCTCTGACACTTCCCTAACAGTCCATGATGTCACCTCAAGCCACAATAAATCCAATCTCATAATTAAGAGCTTAAATTGTCTTATTTCCTAACACTTCCCCCCAATGAAGAATGTTCTACTGTTCTAGCTTGAGTCTGAGTTCCAAAGAATGATAAGATTATTTCTTAAAGGAATTTCACCTTCCTGGTGGAACAGAAATCTTTCTCAAATATGAGAAGCTCCTAGTGACCTGGGTTACTGACATAGCATTTCCCATGTCTCAATGTGGATCACAGAGATTCAAGCTGATCTTTTGCAAACCATGCATTTTGCTATTCTTTTTTAAGACAGTATCTTAATTGATGCTCCCTCCTTTTTTCCTTTTGTGCAAAAATATTTCAACCATTATGTATTATAATTAAAGCCAAGTCCATGTGAGAGCTCAGACCAAAACCTTTAAGAACAGAAAAGGATAATATTCATAATACAGCATGGTTTTCCATCTGTGTCATCCTTTTCTCATTGCAAGTACAGGAAACAGAATTATCTGTAGTCTTCCTCCCCAGAAGCAATTATTTATGGAGCTCAAATTAGACTGTGTCTTTACACCAAGAGTGGGGAAAAAAAATGGGGGGTGTGGGGAAATCTGACAAATATCTCTGTTTTCTCACATCTCCTCAACCAGTGGCCAGATACTTTGAGACCAACACAGCAGAGGATTTTTTTATCTAATTTGACAGAATAGGTATATGATCCCCCAAATTAATATACACAGTAAGAAACCATTCTGAGGTCAGCGCTCTATTTGAGTTTTCAGAGGGGCAGAACTCTGAGCCAGTGCCAGCCTGGGACCGTAAATAGGCAACTCATACTGTGTGTGGTCTTAGGTGTACAGATTTGTTTTCTATTCACAGGAATGCAGTGTGGAGGTTTACAAGAACATCGGTTATGTCAGTCATATTCTCCTTCCCTAAGTTCTTCTTTCTGCATCCAGTAATCATGAACCAAGACTTTTATATTTCTTATAATGTGAAACAAAACTACCTCAGCCTGAACTGCATGTGACCTTTTACTATATGGTATCTGTTTGGTGTTAAGCACGTATGACATCAGTTCTTAAGTCAAATACGAACTTCCAGATGGTATAAAACCAAAAAGCTGTTAAACCAGCTCCTCATCTTGTGAAAAACAAAATATACTTCATTTCTAGCCAGGCAGAATTTGCCAATATTAGAAATTATCTCTTCCAGAAAATGGCAATGTGAAATCACATCTCCCAAAAATAACAAAACAATGAATATTCTAAATGGAGCATGACAGCACACTGTGAGAAGTGTCTGCCATTTTGTTACTCCTCCTTTTATATCTATGGCATTTTAAATATAAGCTGAAAGGAAATTAAATATGGGTCATTTTACAGCATTATATATATATATTTTTTATATTTGAAAGAATAAGGACTTCTGGTACGCAAAACCGTTCTCTTTGGCTTTTCACTCAACACTACGTAATTTTAAGAGTCCTTGACTTATTTTTCCCAAGCTTTGGCAGAACATTTACTAGTAAAACTTGGCAATCTGAAGAACACCATCATTTTCCATAAAAATAAAGCAAAACCAGATCTGATAGCTAACACAAAGCATTTCAAAGACCTCTGTCAAAGTAAATGGCTTTTTAATTTTGCCTAGCTTCTTTTTCCTAGGCAACTACTTATTTAAACTTTTTAATACAATGAACCCTGTAACTTGCTCTGGAAATACACAACACACTGCAAAAACTTCAGAATTGGGTTATACTTTAGAAAGAAAACCATGGAAGTGGCAAAAATGGCCAAATTCAAAGTTGAATTTTATTAATTTTCATGTAATCACCTGCCACTCTTGACAACCTCCAGAAGTTATTTCTATTTCTTCAAGTTCCTTAATGTTAACTGTTTAGCTTGTATGACATATTAACATATGATTTTAAAAAGTGGTTTTAGTGTTATGGAGCTCCACAAGGAAGTAGAACATGAAGAAGCGCTAATGTGTTTCACTGTTAAGATTTATTAATTTTATCAGCATAAATAAATACATTCAAAACAAGGGTCTGGCTGTAATTTTCTTAGATAATTCTGAATTTAAGTCAGGCACTGAGCATACTGTAAGTACCTGGGACAACAGAGATGGCAAAGTGTAACCCATTGTCAACCTCCCGCCTAATCCCACCTCTGTTCCAGCACACACTGCAGTCAATATTGACCACTGTGTCCAAGAGCCAGACTTCTCTCCCTTTTCATATTGTCATTCTCTTGCTTCCCAATAACACTACAGTGTCCACAGGGCTGTTGAGACTATTCTGTGCTATTCTCTCAGTGTATTATGCAGCCATCTCCAGTTAATCAATAAGCCCCTTATACTTAAGATCTTAGAGCCTGTATTTATACATCCATATGTATCTGGACAAATGTAATATACTAAGTTTTTATTTTGAAAACCAATTTAAACCACGAAAAAGGGAGCTGTCACTTCTATCTTCTCTATGGAAGTACTGAATTGTGAGTACAGAAGCATATCCTCACATGGAACTTTCTGCAAATACAAGAATTGATTTACAAGTGTAGAAAGGATATCATGCATCTTTAAAATGTCCCAGCAATCTGCTTCAGAGTTAGTAAACCCAAAAAAGCCAACCTTATTCTAAAATTCAACAATAAAATGAGATCTGGGCTATCCCCTTGTCATAGTCATACATCATTTTTCAGTCTCACGCGATAAATATGATTTTTTCAAAGCAATGGCTGCACCTGATTATCCATAGTATAATACATCAGATGTTTTTGAAAGAAATTAATCTATGTCAAATTCAAGACAAAAGAGGCAGAATGTAGCCATATTTTGAAGCTGCAGACACTTGAATTCTGCACAATTACTATGCCTTACATTCATGTTCCAAATAGAAACTTTAAAGAGGTAACTAGCTTTTTCCTTCTTGGAGGAAAACTCCACTTTCAAGCATCAATTCAACAATATTCCCTCCCCCATTACTCTGGGTGTTATAGTTGCTCTAGATTACATTTTAATCCCACAAATTATGTTGTTATAGAGTTAACAGTTAACAGGATTTACATTTTTCAAGGATAACCTATTTTACTGTCTTCTTTGTTCTACAGAATTGAAGAACTGGCCAAAGGAGAGGGCTTTAAAGCAGCTGTACATTGCAGTTGAGGAGAGCAGACAGCAAGCAAAACTAGGAGACAGCTTATAAACACAGGACAGCGTTGGCTGTTCACATCAGGACCCCACACACATACCATCTCAGACTGTTTCCCTCACAGGTTCTTTTGATTCTTCTGATGGGAGAACCACCTGATTGCAGTGACTCTCCTTTACTTATTCCCTGAAAGATGGCACCTACATGTTTCATCACAGCTCCCAGCCTCCCTCCCCAGCATCTTAGCCAGCCACCATCTCTACTAATCAATCTTGATTTTTCTCCCCCACCCCCCTCCAGATTATGCCACACTTCACAAGAGAAAATTGGCAATACTGACTGGTTAAACTACACTAGAAAACGCTTTAGATAAACTAGAGAATATAGCGGAGACATAAATTGTTCCCTCAGGCAGTTTGAAACTCATCCTTGCAGAACATTATAGGCCACGAGGAGTTCTGATCACGTGTAGCTTATCAATGCTGCCAACTGCCAAACAGCTTTTATTCAAATTTATATCTTTGTCTACTTCTACCACAAAAATTAGGTAGTTTAAAGCAACCAGTGCAAAGTTCAGAACTTAATAATCAGTTCAGTTCCAGCAAATTTTGGAAAACACGTGGGAATTGTAACTTGTATGCTAATACTTAAAGTTTTGTTAATAAAACTTCCAACACTAACCTTTACCTCATTGAAATTACCTCACTGATTTTTATGCTCACTATAAAACTATAGCTGTCATATTTTTTAATTACTGCAAAAGGAAGTCAGTCACTCCAGAGTCAATGTTATTTAGCAATATAATGATAGTTATAAATTCAAAACACTTAAAACCAATTTACAAAACTATCAATCTTGGAAGCTTTTAACTTTTGAAATTTTTGCCTCCAAAAACATTCAGATTTTATTATACTGTAACAGATTAATACAAAGTGAATTACAAGGCCACAATGCCCTTTTTTAAAGTCATGCCAATATATTTAACCCCTTCATGACAAAAGATGTAGAAATCCATAACAGTGTAAGAATCATCAGTCAGTATTTATTAGCTTTATACATGATAAAAATAGTATTTTTACACTAATTTTTTCTTAAGGGTTTTTGGTGGGGGCTTTTTCTTTGTGGGGGTTTTGGGGGGGTATTTTGTTTGTTTGTTAAAAGCAGAGGTCAGTTATTACAAATAGTTGAAATAGCTGCAAAGGTGTGATTTTTCAAAAAAGGATATTTAGGTTTGTAACCTCCCTGGGACATTCAAACAAAGGAGATGCCTGTAGGTGAGCTGGAGAGCCTGTGTTACACTTGCAGGGCTGCACTAAGCTATATACCTTTGCACGCTCTCTCAATTTCACATGTTTTGAGTGACACACATCTGTTGGAGGAGAACCTTATGACTCGCCTTGTTCTGAAACCAACACACCTGTTTATGTCACCCATTTGTTTATCAGACATTCCTACATCAGTAGGTCCAGCTGGAATCAGATTGGCTACAAGCTTATCTTCCATGACTTACGGCCAGCTCATAAACAGGATGACATAAACCAGCTTAGGCAGTATTTTTCTTTTGCTCATAAGAACACACTGATCAGAGAATAAGGTTAAAACAATAAGCTAAACATGTATTGTTTACTTTAAATATAACACAGCATTTTTGTCAAGAAATAGGTCATTTTGGCTTTTGTCTATCTGCTGCCCACATTCTTCCAGAGACCAAGTTATAGCCTTTTCGCTGCAAACCACTGCATTTTTCTCAAGCCTCTAGCTATTTGTAATCTCTCTGACTAAGAAAAAAAAACACCTCCAAAATTTTCCAGATATAAAAGCTGAGTGTCAAATCCTTTCTCTCCCAACAAACCAGGCTCCATAACCTCCTGGGCAACAGTAAACATCAGCTGGTTTTACATCAACCTTTGGTTCTCTAGACCTTTCTAGAACTCAGACCATTCTCATTAACTCTGGCTTTTGAGGCAAATAACACGGGGAAACCCCCTTGCATACAATGAGGCAAGAAGATATTTGCCTGGTAAGAAAACAGAGTGCAGTGATTTACTACATTAGATGGACAAAAAATTGATGTGGAGTATCTGGCATTCCAGTAGGAATGTTCTGAAGAGAAACATCATCACTTAAGAGGTCCATTTTTGCTATTTTTGAGACTTGCCCATAAAGGAAAAAAACCTGAATGAAGGTTCAATTTGCCAACATCAGTCATATTTTCAATATTTGTAGATTTCAAAGAGATGGTAGTATGCTACCAGAACCTCCTACAATGAATTTTCAAAATTTTAAAAAAGATAAAACAGGTACTTTTACAAAAAGGTCAAAAGGTACTTTGCAGGAAGATTAAACATGCACTTATTCAGGAGGTCTGTCCTCCATTAATTGCAGACATCAGCCAGCCTCTGCAGAAAAGCCTGGTCAGTACATTTTTCTTTTGGGGTTATTTTCTGAGCTTCATAGTCATTCTTTTTAAGCCATACAGAGTTGGAGTGCATGTTTTCTTGTGGTAAGGAGTTGTATCAAAATACCCTGCCTATACACTGTTTTTAAAGTAATTTTCCTTTTACATCATGCAGCTGAGATCTACAGAAATACTTCAGTAGGTAACAGCACACAGAAGAATTATTACAAATGCCAAGTTTTTACCTAGAGGAAAGACAATGCCTTGACTACACAATTCACTAACTGTAAAAACAGACTGCACTGACCACACTGTGTGCAGAGTTCTCATCTTTATCTTAATAAATTAGGCTGAACTATACAAGCACATCAGAACCATACAGACTTCAAATCAGAGACCCCTGGGACAGTAAGATCTAGGATGAGAAACAGAATTCAACCTTCTTCTCTGCTCTGGCTTTATGAAATAACAGTGGCACACATATGCCCAGAATACCTTTTTTATTATTTAATATTTACTGTCAGGAAAAGTCTAATGCTGCATATAGATTGTGTAGAGACTTCCTACCCGAAGTGTGTGAAACAAACCCTTCTGACTCAGTTCTATTGTAGGTATTAAATCTGAAAATACCCATGTGCTAGCAGACAAGTGGAAAATTAACTTCAGAAATGAAATTAAATTATTTTACATTCTTTTTTCTACCAGGCCAAGAACACAAGCTTCATAGAATTCAGAAGTTGGGTCTGCTAAAACAAGAAGAGAAAACTAAGATACTAGATAATTAAATTACATCTTTCTAGAAATAAAACTAGAATTTATGTAAGAAAATATTACCTTGGGACAGATCTTTATTTCCATACTCAGAGTTGAGCCATACCTTCTAGAACATTTGATGCACGTAATAATTAATGAGTAATATTAAAAGTTGGGGGGCTATTATGGGAAGTGCCATGAATGGACACTAAAAGGACTACTCTGGCATGTAGTAAGATACATTCTTGGTAAAAGTTTATCTCTATCTACTAAGCATTAGTAAGATTTTTAAAATGACAGAGAGCTCCCAGAAAAAACATTTTAATTTATACAGGATATAATAAACAGTAATAAATAGTTCTTTGAATAGTAAAGTGCATACCATTCTTTGAGACAGTTTTAATGGGAAGTCTGCTTCAAGAACAGGCAGTATGTACTCAATCTACAGCAAAAGTTTTTGCTTTCTGCAAGTGATAGGTTGATTTAGAGGACAACTTCACATGTGCATGTGTATCTCAAATGAAAGTCAAACATGGTATTGATCCCAGTGTTTGTAAGGATAATTTTGTTTTAACATGAGGTTTATTCCTCAAATAAAGGAAAAAGCATTCATTATTTCTGATTGATGAGACCCCAAAAGAAGTGTTTCTGTAGCAAGTCTATAGTGGCCTCAGTGCTGTAAATGATCTAACATAGGTATTTTGAACTCAGCTGCTGATGTTCATTCTTTTTAGCAGTACAGTATAACCTTAGTTTTCCAGTTATGGGGCAAGTAACCACTAGGCTAGTTCACAAGTGGACTGAGAACAAGATTAAAAGCTTACTGAGAGTCATGTGATAACTACTTACTTTCTTAAAATCTCAGTTCTGAAATAATGTGTTGAAAGTCTTTCAAAAAAATATTTACAGTAGTGTAGAAAAAGCAAGATCTAAAAAAACTCAAACCAGAAAGAAAATCACATAAAAACATTTTTGATCACATTCGAAATGTTATAATATTCAGAATCAGCAGATGAGTCAAGATTTAAAATGTGAGGACTCCATAATATTCAGATTTATGTAAATGAATAGCTTTTCAATGATAGTCTGAACCCTTTAAGGAACTGCTTTGTGGAATGCTGTAACATATATATTAATTTATTTCTGTAAGTCATACTAGATAGTAGACAGCACAACAGCTGAAAATGACACAGCTCAATAACATTGGTAGACTTAAACTATTTTATTAGCAATAAGCACCTGAACGAAAAGCAGACTGTACTCTGTGTGAAGCTGAATTGCAGCCATTTTGCCATAGACATGACAAATATACTGACAGACTCCCAAACTACTTAGAATCATAGAATCATTTAGGTTGGAAAGGACCTTTAAGATCAAGTCCAACTGTTAACCTAGTACTGCCAAGTCAACCACTAAACCATTAGCACCATATCTATGGGTCTTCTAAATATCTGCAGGGATGGTGACTCAACCACTTCCCTGCACAGCCTGTTCCTAAGGTTGACAACACTTCCATGGAAGAATTTTTCCCTAAAATCAAATCTAAGCCTCCACAGGAGCAACCTGAGGCCATTTCATCTTGTCCTATCACTTGCTACTTGCGAGAAGAGACAGACACCCACCTTACTACCACCTCTTTCAGGTCGTAGTAGAGAACAACAAGGTCTCCCCTCAGCCTACTTTTCTCTGGACTAAACAACCCCTGCTTCCTCAGCCACTCCTCAACGAACTTGTTTTCAAGACCCTTCACCGCCTTTGTTGCCCTTTGGGCATGTTCCAGCACCTCAATGTCTGCCTTGTAGTGAGTGGCCCAAAACTGAACACAGTATTCCAAGCTGCAGCCTCGTCAGTGCCAAGGGCAGGGTGACAATCACTTTCCAGAGATTGTGCTGGCCTGTGATAAGAATTCCAGACAAGGAAAGACTACTCAGACCATGAGAGGCTGCTTGAGATGCAGTGTGCCAAGACAAGATAAAAACGGTGTTTTCAGATTCCAAATTGGTAACTTTTCCTAGGTCATCTTTGCAGCAACATTTTTTAGACATTTGTAGGTAGAAATGGTGAAGGCATTTACTCTACAAAAAGGTCAATCATCACAGAAATGGTAGAGCCTTGCTTCATATTTTGTGTTTGAAAAGCTTAAGATAACTAATTAGACTCAACAATATTGCAAAGATCTGTGTGAGATTGGAACTAGGAACATAAAACTATTCTTTGTCTAAATAAAGTGCTTATAATAGAGGTCACATGGCAAATTAAAAAGTTACATAAGAATGAAATCAGACAGAAGTTTCAGTTGCAGGTTTCCTAATATCCTAACAGAGATTAGCTTGCCAAATACTTTTACTGAATCCAGTCTGCCAGATCATCTAGCAGCAAGTCAGAGACATGTCAAGATCTGATCTTATGTTTATTTATTATTCAGCTGGAAGCTATAAGTTTACTAGTTTACCACAATTTACTCCCATCTGGGAGACACTCAGGACAGAATAGCATCTGCATGAGAAAGATAAACCAAAACTGATATGCACAGCTTTCATAGCAGTCTTGACACTAAACAAGCTATCTAAATTTAGATATGAAAACAAACTGTATCACAGAAATGGCCTTACACTGTCAAATATGTAAGGGATAGTCACAGAAAAAGAGTTAGCAGGGAAAGAAGTCTCAACAACTACTTTCAGAGAAAGAGCCCTTCAACCTTCATGAACCAAGAGTGACAGCCAAGACACAGGGACTAAAGAAAGGCCTCACACTGAACACCAATTCCATGAGAATACAAGCCAACTCTGATTCTTCACAGTACAAGAAAGTCTAGGACTAACAGGTATCTTAACTGTGATTTCCAGGACACCATCATATTCTTTGTGCAAGACAATACTAGGTATCGTATCCACTTTACTGAATTTCAAAAAAAGAGAAACTTCATTAACTATGTATCCATGCATGATCCTGGGCTGCAGTAGAACCTGCATGGAAAAGTCATTAAACCACAATCACCTACACTGGAATAGCTTAAAAGAAATCTTTTCTTCTACCCTCTTCCCAGCCCTCTTCAAAGAATCTGCAATCTATAAAACTTATAATCAGAAAAAAACCCATCACCAGTACAGATCTAATACAACCAGGTTGTCAAAGAGCAACAAATCCCAGACTTGTAGAAAGAGGGCCCTCTAAAACCTGCAGAGGCATTCCTGATTTTTTGTATACTTGATTTAATGTCCTAGTTGCTATAAGGAAAATGAAGTTGGTGAAACATAGCTACTATTATATTTCATAATGAAAGGACAGAAACAATCAATGGCACAATGGGGAACTATTTAGCCACAAGAAAACATTTTTGCACAAGGCAAACAATTTTTTATGAATCTCATTCCTCTAGAAAGTCCTGCAAAACAACTTCAAATGTGTTGCCTAGGAATACAATTCATAAATCTGTTGGATATTAAAATGGCCGTTAAAAACACTTCATAGCACAAAGCTGCAAACTCTATCCTAGCCAAGCCCAGGGCATGACATAACTACACATATAAGATCCATGTGCTTTATTTCTTTTCTTTTTCCTTTTTTTTAATAGCAAAATTTTGTCACTAGGAGGAAGAGAAAATGCAAGGGGAGAAAATAAATATAGTCAATACAATAAATTATATAATCATGTCAGGGTCCACATAGCATTTTCTACTGTTTTTTGCAGACGGAATTGAAGTCTGTAGACAATACCTTAAGTAGGCAATCATCAGCAAGATAGTTCTACTCTGTCCAGCTCAGTTTTCCTGTTCACAATAATACAGTAATTGCTCAACCTGTGTCTCAGACATGCTATGAAGTTCCAACACTTTGTTAAAACCTTGCACGAAGAGCCAGAAGTGTGTCATGCCTCAAAGGCAAAAAAGAGTAAGTAGATGAGGTAATGTAGTGTTGAATCAGGGCAGCGGGCAGGCAATTTGAGCCATTTCTGGAAAGACCATAATTCCCTTATAAATTCCCAAGGACAGATCCGGAGTCCCATAATGACAGTTCTCCCATTGAAGCCTGGGAATTTCTGATAGGCACATTTAAGTACTGCTGTTATACTTACTAGGTTGGAAGGAAAAATGCAATATGTTGTTCAGCATCTTAAAAGTAGGTATCATCCAAACCAATTTCTGCTAGCATTATTATTACAAACACTATGTAAAAATCTGATCATTATCCCTAGAAAGTGAAACATACCCCTACTCAGGTAGCCTGTGAAAAGTGTCCCATATTTTAAAGTTGGAAACAAAAATTCATCTGAGCCAAAAAAATGTACAAATGGACATTTTTTTTTTTGGGGGGGGGGGGGGGGGACGCTGTTCAAAATGAAACCTATTCTTGATTCTTGACTAAGTTCACTCTAAAAAGTGAATTTGGGAAAAGTTTGAACAAAACCTTTTTGACCATTTTTTGTAATGTAAAGAGAGATAGACTGATTCTACTTTTTAAAGGGAGAAGAGAAAGCTATAGAGTCTTTCCATGCAAACCCAAATTGTTGGAACACCAGAGTGTGACATGTAAATACTATTAAATGATCAAATAACAAATATGCTACAAGTTTCTGGGCACAGACTGACAAGTCTACCCTGTAAAAAAAAAAAAAAATTTAAGAATCTAAGGGCCTAGTAAGATTACCATAAAAATCTAAAGTTGAGATTCATGCTCTTGCTCCCTGAATTGGAAATTATTATTCCTTAACAAATAAAAGAGGAATGTCACCACGTCACAGCAGTGATAAGCAAAATAAGTTGGCTGAACTGACCCCTGAAATGAAACCACAACGATATGTTTGAGCCAAGCCTTTTTAGCATAAGAAAACTTTTCCATAAGAAAGTTTTTCCATTTTCCTGATCATCCCTATAACCTTCCTCTATACCTCTCCTATCCTGAATTAATCTCTTGAACCTGGGTGACCAGAACCATAAACTGCATTTCAGATGAGGTCTCACAGCATATACTGAGATATTCCTCACCTGAAACAGAAGTCTCTCTCCTGATAACTTTTAGAATCTAATTTTCCACAGCCAGATTTTATTGGAGAATAACAGTAATCTTCTAACACACTATTCATACTTCTCCCACAATCTTTACATTATAGAAGTTCTAGTTTTTAGTCCTCAGGGACATAACCCTGCATTTTGTACTACCACATCACGTCTATTTTTATCACTCCAGAATTCAAGATCATCCAAATCTCTTTAGTATCACTAGTGGCTCCAATTTGGGCATCTCCATGAAATTTTATGATTGGGCTTCCAATGTGTGGGAAGCTATGCAATGAAAAATATTAAATAAACCTCACCACAATACTAGGTCTTGATTTGCTTCAACAAAAGCTTCCTCCTACCTTTTTTTTCCCTCTTCACCATCTACCAGTTCCACCACGCTTGTGCAAACCTCAATCTTCCCACACACAAATAACTTTCAACATGGTACAGCATGAAAAGCCTTACTAACATTAAGCTAGATTTGACATAATGTATTTTTTGGTCTACCAAGAATAGCATTCATATCAAAGAACAACACTGCCTTAGTCTACTTTAATGGATTTCATAAGCAAAATGGATGCACAGAGGCACTGCAAAAATTGCTAAATTAAAAGGGTTTTTTCCATACCAGAGAAATAACCTCTTACAGCAAATTCAAAGGGAGATACTCCGGATAACGATGTAAATATAATTTAATGTATATAGTGTATATATACTTAGCATAAATTCTTTTCATTCTATATATCTGTAGTGCATATAGAGAGATGTACATGCATGTTTATGTATAAACAAATATTACTGCTATAAATAATTTAAAGAAGGATAGACAGCATCAAAGCAGATTAACTAGTCTTGGAAATGAAACCTGAGTATGAACATTCATTCCCCAATCTGAACAGTTAACATTAACATGAAGCCTTATAAATCTGCTCTTTAAGAAAATTCTAAAAATAAACAAACAAACAAAACAAGCATAGTTCCTCATCTATGTTTCTTTTCCTGGAAAGCATTCTGAAAGTAAACCTTTTTCCAGACATAGATTATTCTGCACATGGGTTAAATTCTGCTGCTTTTTCCAACCTCCACAAAAGACTAGGAAAGCAAAGATACATTTCAGGAAACGGGACAATGCCACCACACAAAAGGAATCTTAATGTAATTTTTAGCTACATAGGATTCTGCATCATGTAAATTTATTGATATTTATCAGCGCATATGAGTATCACAATATCACCTCAAGAAGCGAAACAAATAGAAAACCCACCAGAAAATCATGGACACCTCCACACCTTTCCAACCCAGTAAATTAAAAAGGACATGCTAATATTTTCTCCGTTGCTGTCAACATGTCTTGAACAGTAACTGGTGCCTTTCCCTATATAATCCCATATAGTGACATACATTTCACACAGTTCAACTGAGCAGGCAAAATGCCTAAGCATTTAGGAGCTTAAAATGATGCTTCAGAGAATTTAGTTTCCAAGTACTCATCTATTAAGGATTTTTTTTTTTAAGTGAAGTGCTAGTTAAAGAATAAAACCAACTACATAAAATTTAATTAATTTATTAAATATAGATCTATCTTAAGATTGCATTACAAAAGCCTATTTGTGGATACATAGGTGTATAGGCCTCTGATTTCCTTCTCACTTTACAAAAAACAGGGAGGGTTTAGGCCTGTCATTCCTGAAAATTAAATCTAGGATGAGAAAGTCAGCCTTTGTTCTTTCTGCATATATTATACCCCAGTAATACCTCTGCAGTCTGCCTGTAAACTTGTGCAGATGCAATTAAGTGCCTCTGTAACTGAAGCTTTCTAAACCCTTCTATTATTTATGCAAGAAGAAATATAAGCCTGTACCCTCATTCATCTCAAGACTGGATTGCAAACCCTAACAGAGGAGTAAAGAAAATTAAATTTTATTTGCTGAATGATGTATATAGATGTGGTTTTTTAATGTTAACAAAGAACGAACCTGAGGAGCACAAGGTGTCTTTTCATAGTAATAAAATAGTTCCCACACGTTCTTGGTATTTCTCTCTATATATGTACAAACTTTCATATTTTATATATACATATATGTGTATATAAATATCTAAAGTTTTGCCTTTAATAGGCACTCAGCCACTGAAATTGTACCATTAAGTATGCCCTTAACTAGCTATTTTTTCATTTTGAGCATCTTAATTCCAAGAATCTGCCTAAAGAATTAAAACTGGCATCATTATGGTAGGAACATGTAAGAGTAAATTAAACTAAATAATAAGTCTTTTGAATTTAATGTAGGCATCTTGTATCAAAAACACTTAGAAGTGTACAAAAGATTGATTTAGGGTAATTAGCCTCAAGGTCATGTGCTACAGAAATCATTAAGCCACTGAAAAATGGAAACATTTGAAGCAAAGGCCAAATCCTGAGTTTGCAAGCAGTACAGTCCTACAGAAAGGAAATTCAAAGGGACATCAGGTATCAAAACTCAATAGACAGAACATGGCCTTTAACTAACAGTAGCAGCCTTTCCCTGGTCAGGTTTTCAACACCAGGTTGTAATCCTCAACACTGGTCTAAAATGTTATGCCCTTATTTAGAAAAAAATATTTTTTTCATAACTTCAAGATTTCCTCTTTCAACCATGTCACTGGTTGAGAGCACAAGTGAGACAACTGTACATCACAGAAAAGCTCTAGTCTTGCTCTTTTAGCTTTTAACAGCAGATGCCTGATTATGACACTATAACAAATATCTTTGAAATGTTTAACTTACTAACACAGTTAAAAGGAAAAATACCAAAATCCTAAATATGTAATTCATAAAGCAGCATATTTTCCTTAATTAATTTTCTCAAAGTTTACAATATCTATACTAATTCTCTGTAACTAGATACGTTCTGAATCCATTCTCAGAGAATCTGTGTAGAATAAACATTTGAAACATCTTAAAAGTCTAACTAAAACCATCTTTCTACTACACTGCAAGGCAAATGATTTTTGGATGTTTTGCATTTTTATGCTAAATAGTGCAGCTGCAATTGATAAAAAGCAATCAAGCTAATTTAAGTCAATCATGTCCAGGAGGTTCTCATCACTTGTATAAAAATGCTCTCACACTCACTTTAAGGCTTTACCACAGCAAGTAGCCTCTTTCCCCTCACCCCTAATTTTGGTACCCTAAAGTTCTATCTGCATCTTATGCAACAAAAAAAGGAAATATAATTCTTATGGAATAAAAATCTTTATCATTTTACACTGTAATTAAAATTTATGTCTCATTTGCATAAAAACTTAGGTTGATAGTACCAATTGGGTACAACTACAATTTATCAAAATACAGACTCAATGTACCTTTAGCGTACATTGAGGCATCAGGTCAAAGGCACAGTAAACTTCTGGCACACAAAATGCACAACTGTTACTAATGCATAACCTGGACTGCATTACTGAGACCATAACATATGTTCTGTTCTTGATTTATCAATATGCCACATCACAGCTGCCACCCTGAGCTCCCTCTCAGCTGCTGAATTTGACATTTTAAATTATGATCATTTATATTTTAAAATTTTGCTTTAACTATTGCCACTACATTTCAGACCCATAAAACTATTACAGCCATGCAAGAACTCTTTCCTAGATGAGGAAACTCCCATATACTGAATCTGATTGCTATAATGACTCTTACCCATGTGGCCAACCCCCACATGCACGTGACTGCTGACACTTTTCAGCCAGCTGAAAAATTAAGTAAAGAGCGACCTTGTACTTCAAAGTATGCCATGCCTTTATTCCTGTTCTCCATGAAATGGTTATGGAGTTCAGTACAGTAACTGGAGATGGAAGCAGAGAACCACAGAACCACATAACCATGTTCTGGATCTCTCCTTCATGAAGAGATGAAGCCAGGTGACAGCAGGTGCTATCACATTGACTTAAATTACTGGTATTCTTTCTTTTCAGGTTCTCTTTGAGCAGTTGCTCATCAAAACCATTTGCTCACTGATCCCAAAGCAGCAAATAAGGAAAATATAAAAAAAAAAAAAAAATCAGGAAAAAACACCTATTATCAACCCTGCAACTAACCAAGGCAAGGAATGAAAGATATAACCTTATCTTCAAAGCATGAAAAATTGTATCTGTCACAGTAAAGAAATAATCACTTAAATAATTTTCTTACTAATTTTTGTTCTATAGTTGATACAACAGGTTTTTTGTTGGTTTTCTTTTTATTGAAAGACTGTGTTTTTTTTAAACACTGAACTGTTCAACAAGACATCAAATAATAATATAAGCTTTTCATCAAACTGCTTATCTTAGAAATGTACATGGATAATAATTCCTGGACTCATGCATAACTGATAATAATTATTGAATTGGTAACACAGTGCCAGTCTGAACTCATTTGTGTTCTAGAAATACTTCTTTTGATGGTGCATCAGAACACAGTATTCTTCACAATAGGTAAACCAGCACAAAATAAAGCAAACTAACAGAGGAAGAGGCAGCACCTGCCTTGGAGCCAGTCTCTGAAACTCACGAAACCATACTCAGACTTCTGTGCCAAATTTGGACTTGCCCAGTACAAGACACCTACTGAAATATCAGCATGAGTTCAACTCAGGCCCACCTGGATGGTCATGGGACTTGGGCACAAAACATACAAGGAGAGGCTGAGCCCCAGGTTCTAGCCCCAGATCTTACTGCTGGCTTCAATTACTTAGTCAGAAGATGGAGCCAAACACTTTTCAAGGGTGCACTGGGGAAGCCACAAGACAGAACTGAAACATGGAAATTCCACCTTGATATACAAAACCCACATTCTTTATCACGAACTTGGTCAACTTTTGAAATAGGTGCCTAGAGATGCTATTGCATCTTCATTCCTGACTGGACTGAGCAACCGGCCCTAAGACTCACTTTGAGCCGAAATTTGGGCTACAAGACCTCTACAGCCCCCTCCAAAGTTACATGATTCTATGGTTCATCTGAACTTAAGCCTCAGTCTGTCAGTCTCATACACCTCCTGCATTAAAAGCACAGACATGTTTACACTAAGCCTAGCACCACAACACATCCCAAAAGGAAGTTCCCATTGGAAGAGCAAGTACCTGCAGATCAGTCCTCTCTGAGGACTTGCCCAGAGTCAAAGAGATGGACACACAGCAACTGGGCTGCATGGACTGAGTATGAAATGTACTGCATAAAAGAAAGTTAGAAAATCCCATGTATCCTTTGAGTTCCTTCATGAGTTAAGCGGTGAGGATTTATTATGTAACTGTGTTTTAAACATCCTTTCTATAATGAAGTTTAACAAAGATGACCTTCCAAGGTTCCCACTTGACTAAACACCGTTAGAACCACTATAGACATGAAGTATTTAAAAAGAGAGTTTGACAGTAACTGCAAAAGAATACTTGAACTATCCAACCCACCATAATCAAAGGAAAATATTGGATTTCAGATCAAAATATTAGCAAACCATCAAGAACCCAGCTTTTCTTGGGGAAAATCCACAAAGAAAACCAGCAAAAGTTTAAAAAACCCAGCCTCACACAAAACAAAACACAAGGCAGAGTTTACTTATAGACATGTCAGAATGCTACGTTTATTTTCATGGAATGATGTGTTATGTTCATTCATAGTAAAACCAACATGAAAAATTACTATACTCCTAGTAAATATCCCCAGAAATTCTAAAGATGTTTTGAGAAGTAAGCATGCAATCTCAAATCTAGTGAAATTCATATATCTTAGATCTGTACAGAATGAAAAATCAGGCTTATTTGTCCTTTATCATGTCATCCGGCTATATTCAAAGTGATATTTAGCAATTACTACTTCATGTGCTTTATTAGCTAGCTATAAGCACTTTCCTTTTTGTTAACACACTTCATTTTAACCAAATTTCTAATATTTACAGACAAGAATGGTAAAATAATTATAGTCCCCTTTTTAATAATTCCAAACTATATTATGCCACTGTGAAAAGAAAAAGACTAGTCTCTGGCCTTCACATCTTTATCACAGTAAGTATATTTTAAAGATGTGTTAGCTTGCTAATAGAATTACTCTAGCTAAAATGAAAGAGAAGCTGAAAGCAAGTAATACATTGGTATAAATTAGAATATACACTTAAGATTTTAGGACTGGGTGGTATATTTAGCTATAGAAGTTCAGGAAATGGTAGTGCTTGGTAAACAGAACACAGTCACAAATACTTAGGAACTCACCAGCATCAACAATAATTGCGTATATGCAACCCTGGTAGAGGCAATTGCCTCACTGAGGAAGGCTAACAGGCTAGTCAGACATCATTTCCCCTTCATAAAACCATGCTGACCACTCCACCTTCTTGTCTGTCATATATTTGGAAATGGCTTCCAGGTTTACTCCTTCCTTTTTATTGCCCTCCCAGGGACTGATATGAGGCTTACCAGCCTGGAGTTCCAACCTGCCTTTCTTGAAGATAGAAGTGTCATTTGCTTTCTTCCAGTCCTCAGAAACTGCCCCAAACCACCATGAACTGACACAACGGCCTTAGCACTTGTACACACATTCCAGAAAGGCTGAAGGATTTGTGGTGTCCAGTTTGTTTAAATATCCCTGACCTGATCCTCCTCCACCAAGGGTAAGCTTTCCTTGACCTGGACTTTTCCACTGGTTTCAGAGACCCAGGATTTCTGAAGGCAAGTCTTACCAGTGAAGATCAAGTGAAGGCAGAATTCAGTACCATGGCCTTCAGAATCAGGTCCCCACTCCCTTTCAGCCAGTTTTTGCCTAGTCTGTTGATGTGCCTGTAGACACCTGTCTTGTTGCCCTTCACATCTCCTGGTATACTCAAATCCAGATGGGCTTTGACTTCAACCCTATACCTGCATGCTCAGATGCGGTGTCCCTATTCCTCCCAGCCACTTGTGCCTGCTCCCACCCCCCATATCATTCTTTTTTATTTAACACCCATAATTATAGAGGAATGAAAACTAATTTTAGTTATACAAAATGATCATTTCTAAAAATGAATGGTATCAAAACACTCTCCTGTATTTTAAGAATTCCTGAAAGGATTTTACTGCCCAGCATCATTTAAGCTTACCCTCTCACTAGGCATGGGACAGACTGCTTCAAAATTTATGACAGAAGGCATCAAACAATAAATTAGCCCACTGCCAGATGGCTAGTATATAGAATCATGCTTGAAGAGAAGATGGTAACAGTGACAACTGGCACATCAATGCAGGTAGGCCTCAACTTCTGCATGTCTCATGAACAAACACAGATGCAGGGCTGGGAAACAGCCATGAGTCACCAACGTATATGAGTCCAGGTCAAGTCTGGCAAAGATTTCCTGCCTGATTGAAACTTAGTTTATTTGGTGCAATGGCACTTTTCCTAGAAATGGAGGGCAGGTTGACCACACATGTGTCTGTCTGTATTTGTGGCCTGACACTTGGCAGGATAAACTTCATTATGTTTATGGTTATGCTTAGGAAAACTACTCTCAATTGTTTCCAGTCTGCTGCAAACATAAACCTACAAGCTGTATTAAATATGTACTATTGTATTCACCACAACCTCATGAAATCATGCATAAAATCCTAAAATGGGATAAAATACAGGCAACTTCCCTTTTCACTCCTCCCCCCTAATTTCTGGCAACATGTCAAAATAAACAAGGAAGCAAACCAATCCTTCTATTGAAAGGTCAGCCAGGACCTTATTTACAGGAAAGATAAAACCAGTAAAAAATACATTATTCAGTATGAGAAAAGCTATTTAGAAAGACAAAACAACTCCAAAATTAAATATCTTAGTAATTATCTATGTCCACCAATGAAGAAAATTTAATTTCTTCCAGGGAAGAGTGTAAAAGGAATTTTACATTTTAATCAAAAATTCAATTAATGACTACTAAGGGCAAATATTACTTTATTGCAACTCAAATGTGGATCTGACCAGGTATTGCAGAGAATTCAGCTTTCAACCTTTTACTTTCATACTCTCTAATCTCAGAAACTTTAGTACTTCTGAACATAGAGCAGAGAAATTTAGCTATAAATATCCAAAGACAGAAAAGAATGTGGAATAAGACACAAAATACACGTTCTGTTTGAAATTCAATGTAGCACAGTCCATTAAAAAGTACACACTATATCTTCGAGAGTTCTGTAACATGTAAAGGATCAGTGTAATCTGGACCTCAAATATATCTGTGCACTTTTCCCTCTACACTTTCCTTCCTTGCCCTGTAAGGACTCAGCTTATCTTTACATGATTTTGCAGAAATGCAAAGGAAAAGAGTCTTAGCAGTTTCTATTACTTCTGGTAGTAATTTCTACCAGAAATTTTCATATTATTACTTTGTTATTTGTCCTACATTTTAAGGCAAAATTAGTGGCCTCAGTCAATACTATTTATACTGCAATGTCCCTCCAAATTTACTACTGAAAAACACTGCAAATGCTTTACAATAGGAAGTAACTTTCACAGAATCACAGAATCGTAGGGGTTGGAAGTGACCTCGAGATATCGTCGGGTCCAACCCCCCTGCCAAAGCAGCTCCCTAGCTCATATTGCACAGATAGGCATCCAGATGAGTCTTGAATATCTCCAGAGAAGGAGACTCCACCACCTCCCTGGGCAGCCTATTCCAGTGCTCTGTCACCCTCACTGTGTAAAAGTTCTTCCCCATGTTGGTGCGGAACTTCCTGTGCTCCAGTTTACAGCCATTGCCCCTTGTCCTATCTCCACAGACCACTGAAAAGGGGCTGGCCAATTCCCCCTGCATCCCATACTTAAGACATTTATAAACATTAATCAGGTCCCCCCTCAGTCGTCTTTTCTCCAGGCTGAACAGCCCCAGCTCACTCAGCCTTTCCTCACAGGGGAGATGCTCCAGGCCCTTCATCATCTTTGTAGCCCTTCTCTGGACTCTCTCAAGGAGATCCCTGTCTTTTTTATACCAGGGAGCCCAGCACTGGACACAATACTCCAGGTGGGGCCTGACCAGGGCAGAGTAGAGGGGGAGGATCACCTCCTTCGACCTGCTGGCCACACTCTTCCTGATGCATCCCAGGATCCCACTGGCCCTCTTAGCCACCAAGGCACACTGCTGGCTCATAGCCAACCTGTCATCAACCAGGACCCCCAGGTCCTTCTCCACAGGAGCTCTTCTCCAGCAGGTCATCCCCCAGCCTGTACTGATACAGACGGTTATTCCTCCCCAGGTGCAAGACTTTACACTTGCTTTTATTAAACCTCATCTGGTTTCTCCCTGCCCAGCTTTCCAGCCTGTCCAGGTCTCTGGATGGCAGCGCAGTGTTCCTGCGTGTCAGCCACCCCTCCCAGCTTTGTATCATCAGCATACTTGCTGAGGGTGGATGCTATTCCCTCATCAAGGTCGTCGAAGATATTAAACAGGACTGGACCCAACACCGAGCCCTGGGGAACACCGCTAGTCACAGGCCTCCAGTCAGATCTTGTTCCACTGATCACGACCCTCTGAGCCCGGTCCGACAGCCAGTTCTCAACCCACCTCACTGACCACTCATCAATCCCATGATCTCTTAGCTTTTCTATCAGGATGTCATGGGAGACAGTATCAAAAGCCTTGCTGAAGTCAAGGTAGATGACATCCACTGCTCTCCCTCCATCCACCCAGCCGGTGATGAGATCATAGAAGGCTATGAGATTGGTCCCCTTGGTGAATCCATCCTGACTACTCCTCATGACCTTCTTCTCTTCCAGCTGCTTGGTAATGGCATCCAGAACAAGCTGTTCCATAACTTTTCCAGGGACAGAAGTGAGGCTGACTGGCCTATAATTGTTAGGGTCCTCCTTCTTGCCCTTTTTGAAGACTGGAGTGATATTGGCTATCCTCCAATCCTCAGGTACTTCTCCTGTTCTCCAAGAGCTGTCAAAGACGATAGCAAGTGGCTCCGCAATCACCTCCGCCAGCTCCCTCAGCACACGTGGATGTATCCCATCCAGGCCCATGGATTTGTTTGCATTAATCCCTTTGAGCCGCTCCTAGACCACCCCTACCTCAACTAGAGGGAAGCTCTTCATTCCCCAAACACTCCTACTTTCATCCAGGATCTGCAGGTTCCGAGGGGCCTTTGGAGTGAAGACTGAGGCAAAGGCGGCATTCAGTATTTCCACCTTCTCATCATCACCCGATACCAGGACACCCGCCTCCTTCATCAAGGGACCTACATTATCCCTGATCATCCTGATCATCTCTGATCTCGGTACAAAAAAGTTTTAAATCCTAACACAAACAGTAGACACTTGGAAAACATCAAAATATCATTTATACAATATATTATGAACATACAGATATGGACAGATGTAACAGATATTATTTTTTATTTCAATTTGGTATTATAGGAAACAGCCAGAATATTTATGAACACTATAATCTATTCCAGTATCCAGCTCAGTGTTGCTCTGTATTCAGAACAGTAAGTAAATGATACAGTGTAAAATTAATTAAACTAATGGAAAATATTTAAAGTATTTTCTTGAACTTCAACAGTGTAAAGGGGAAAATAAGCAAGCAGTGAACACGATCCAGAACTGTTTTTATTTACAAGGTCCTCAGTCTTTCCCACCCTGTACCAATCCTGTGCCTGATCTCAGTGTAGGGCGGCTGGAAGAAAGTAGTCTTAAAAGTTAAGAAACAGCTGTTATGCTTGTTTGACTTGAGAAAGAATTTGAAAGACAAAAGCAAAAGGACATGAGAGAGAAAAGAGTCCTCACAAATGCAGTATCTGCAGAATTGTTTCAGCCTGTTTCTAGCTGACTCTGATAATAGTATCTGACGTACACCTTGCCTGTATCAAAATTAATTCCACTGAAACACAGAAGAAAAAGTGAACCTAGCAAAGGCAATGATGATACACAAGCCATAGACTAGTATCTATAAAACCAACTTATTTTAAAGGAAAATTATTACCAAAATTGGGGGGGGGGGGGGAAATCAACACCTGACATTCCAATATGTCAGAATTAAGGTTTGCCTCTGCAAATCCAGTTTGCCCCCTTACGTTAAAACAGGCAGCCAGAGAATTCCTATAGAAATAGAAACCAAAGCATCCTTACCCATTTTAGTCTATTCTGATCTAGTACAAACATTTTCAAAACTCCCTAAATACTTGACTTCTAACTCCAAATTTTATCTTGTTAGGGCTTAAATCTACACTGCATTTCTAACACTAATCATAGCAGAGCTCTACTGGCTCAGACAATGTTTAAGCAGCTCTATACACCAGCACTGATGCTTCCTATCCCTGGCCTCAGAAGTAGCAGCATCTTCTGCAATCCTTATTCACAGTTCCATGTTCCTTTTTACACATTTCCCTCTGATTCTGTAGAGCACCTGATTTTTTTTCATGAAGCTTTAGATTATTAATACTTCAAAAAATAGTTCCTCCTTTCCTTCTGCTGTAACTGTTATTCCTCCAAATGCATCAGAAATATTTACATCTTTGAAACCTTTTTTCCACTTTTCTATATGCTTATTTCCTCTAGCATGGCACTGCTTACACAGTTTCTTCACCAAAAATAAAAATGCTATCAACACTGAAAATATTCAGTTACTGTTATGTAAGAATTTCAAAACCAGAGAGGCAGATTGATGACAAAGTACATACAGTGGGAATTAAGCAGGATGCACACAGAGTCTTTAAATTACAGCTGCTCAAACAGACATAGGTATGGTCATTTAAGAGCAAGAAACCTACAACATACAGTGTTCATAACAACATCATAAAACCCTGGCATTCTCACCACTTTTTAAATCTTACACTTCTTTCTCAAAAACAGGAAAACTAACATTGAGAACGGTAACAGTAAATTAATTTTCTATGTGAGAAAGAGTACACATTCAACACAGGAGTACAGAGGAAACAATTCAAAGCCTTTCTTTAAATTTCAGAGAACAGATAATAAAACAAAAGACAACTGTACAGATTCAAATTACTTAATGCCACCTAATGCTATTTCTTTAACAAATATTACAACATTACAAATTTTATTCCATAGATACAATGTAACTAATGATACCAGAGAGAAGCTAACTTAAATGCAAAGATTTGCTTGAAGAGCTAAGATTGAAGTTATAATGCCATACATTAAGAAAATCACGGGAAAATAATTAGTCAAAAAAATGGAGAACTGCACCATAATCAACTAACTCAACAGTTTACTAAAATTATTAACCACTTACATGACCAAACACCTAAAAAAAGGAACATTTTTCAAAGACGACAGGTGATTTCAGAAGTTTGTTAAAAGGACTTTTTAGCTAGTCAAGTCCAGCAGATGTTAATTATCATCCAGCCTTTGGGAGTATCTTAGATGTTAATTAATTTAAATTCACAGTCTTCGCATTAACTATGATTCCTTAAAAATCTTGCTCCAAGGACATTAATATATTGATTTAACTAGGTGCTATCATGCATAGTAGTTGTTTAGCCCAGCTTCTCTTTTAGGGTCCAACCACTGTTTCCATGGCTCACTGTGCACAACTGCAATTCCTCCCTATAACTGGAAACTAAGGTGACTGTTCCCACGTGTCTGTGCTAGACAACGCTCCACAAGGATTATTTACTAAAGCCTTAAGGTTACACAACTTAACTGCTGTGACTCAGAATGGTAGAGCTGTGAAGTACCAAATCTACTTCAGAAAGACAGCTTTTGCCACTCATGGATTGTCCTTTGCTTATTTAAATGAAACAGCACATTTATGTCTGGGTTTCTATTTCATACAGTTTATAGAATTAAAAAGCAGCTTTCGATTTAACAGAAAACAAAAATGGAAGCCACAAAACTGGAATTCCATTAAGTTTACTGACCAGCTAGTTGAAAGTATACCAAGAAATGACAGAATTACATTATTTGGGAGTAAATGCAGCTGCTAATTCTTCTCCTGGAGAAAATTTGCAAATACTTTTTAACCTATAACAATGACAAATCTTTCAAAATTCTCACACCCTGCATTGCTTAATGATTTTAAACATGGAAAATACTAGAGGAATCTAAACATAATATAATTACATAATATTTTGTCACTTAGGACAGTATATAACTTCTGTTTGCCTTAGCTGGTCTTATTTAGATGTTATCCTAAATATTAGCAGGTCACCTGTGAAACCATTGATCCTTCACAAGCTTAGATTTTTACTTCTGTTTTTCACTGTGATACCAAGACCTAGCGATTTCTTTCCTTCCAAAAGTTAAACAAGGAGGAAGAGAAAACTAAACCAAACCAAAACCAAACCAAAAAACCCAACAAGCCAGCATACCCACACAACAAACAAAAAACCCAAAACCCAAACCACACCACCACATAGTTATAAAGAAAATATTAGTCAGAATCCTCCTAGGAAAAAAATCAAAAATCTATCTGAGGTCTACTGTCACTATGAGCATCTCCAAAAATCTATGGATGACCAGAATTGCAGAGGGTTTTTTTTATTCCAAATGTGCCATATCTCCTATTTCATTAAAATCTGCTTCTGATGTGAGCATGATTTTTTCCTCTGGAGAGATAGAGGGCAGGTTGAGAATGTATGTTTGCATTCACCACAGGCTTGAATGTTGGGGGTTAGGAGCAGCTGTGAGCTAAAAACTCTGCTATCTATGTTAGGAAGAGCAAATAATTTCACTAACAAGGAAACTCCCAAACTGAATCACTAATTTAAAAAACACAGTTGGCAGTCCCTGGTCTTAGTCCCAACACAAAGGCTAAACTCCCACATTATATCCCTGCATTGCATTCTTAACACCCATATTGAAAATAAAATTATTAAAACCAATACAAATGCACACACAACCATTACACTGCTCCTGTGTAAGAAGTAAAAAAGCCTGCCTTGTCCCTACCTTTGCATAGCAAACTTTTACCTAACCATGTACTCTACACACGGATCAGCCTCACTGATGATATACTATCTTCTTTCCTTTTACCTGAAGATGGCAGACACAAGACACCAGCCACCGTTTCCCTTTTCCTCTTTCACTTTCATAAACCCAAGAACCACATGTCTGTGGCCTTAAGGCCACTTATGGCTTATTCACCAAACCATGTTCTCCGTTCTTTCCATCACCACACTTAATTCATGGCTTCCTTTAAGTGCCTCTAGCCCTTTCCCCACAGCTGTCTCAAGCACAAAAGCCCAAACTAAGCAAAACTACTTCAGTAATTTCTCACTCTTCATCAATATAGGAATATGAGTAAAACACGATTAAAAGTTTCGGTCTGGGGGATAATGTCCACCAGTTATTACACTAATTTCATCTACACAATATTTGTGGGTTTTGCATCTACCTATTGAAGTTTCAATAGAATTTTGAGGTTTGCTTTTCTTTGTGTTCTTCTGTAAAGTGCCAATACACTGGGATCATAACTGGGCCCCTTTAGACTTAATCACAATAAAAGCATTAGGTAAAACAAACTGAATCATTTCTGAAGCAATCCTATCAAAGTGACTCTCAAAACATTTCCAGTTAAAGGTTTGAAATTAGTAGATAACAGTGCTAATATTTTTCTAATAATTTCCATCCCCAAGAATCAAGCCTAACTGAAGTTTAATTTATCTTATCACAGTAAATTTTGCTGCTATAAAGACCCATTAAAGCTGTCTAATTGAATACTGGTTTAAATTGGAACCAGATAATTTTCTGTAAATCTAAGATTGGGGTAGGGTACTACCCACAGTTATTTATTACTTTAATTAAATAAAATAGATTAAAATGAGAAGTGTTTTGACAGACACATGAATCTAACATTTATTAAACTATTTGTCCGTGTTTTCCTGTCTCTGGAACTACTGTCTAATGGAACTCTCCACCCTTTCAGTCACCTTTCCATCAAGCAATTCCATTTTGGTTTTTTTGAGATAAAAATAGTGGTGTCCCCAAAAGACAGACAGTACATTTCACTATTATCAAGAATGGATTCAGTCTGGGGGTGGAGCAGCGTAAATCAATCAATCAATCAATCTCTCTGGATAAATGAATGCTAGTATATAACTCAAAGCAGAAAACAGACATCTTTGGGACAGCATGAGTGCTTCATCTGTAGAACCATAAAGTCATTGAGGTTGGAATGGTTCTCAGGACATCAACCAGTCCAACCACCTGCTCAAAGCGTTGGGAACACTGAAATCAGACCTTGCCACATGATGTGCTTTGAACAGTCAAATCTTAAAATCCTCCAACAGATAGGGAAAAAAACCCAAACAAACCAAAACCAAAAAGAAAACCAACAAGAAAACACAACTTGGCTTTACTTTTTACTTGGTTTAAATATAGAATTTTGCTCATGTAAGTATTCTTTCAGTTGAACTCCTTGAATTTGCTGCCTTGCCGCTATGCCCCACTCATGCTCTCAACTCCCACAGGGGCCCTCAAAACATGAAAACTGTTTACAAAGCGAAATGGCTGGCAAATTCTACCTGAGATAAAGCTCAGTTTGAGAACATGAAACACACTGTTAAGAAAGCACTGAACAGCTATGGAGTGACAGAGAGATTAAAAGGTACACAAGCCTCCAGAACATGGGTGATCTTTCCTTTGCACGCACAGCAGATCTACCAGAACAATACACTGGCAGTACAGCAAAGACCACACTGAAATATCTGGCCCAGCCTCATTTGAAACACAAATTAAATAAATAAATAAATAAAATCACAAAACAATAGAAAAACACAATTTCAAAGTATAACTCTAACATAAAAAAATAAAACAGAGTGAAGCAACTGTAGTTATGCCATTATTGAAAGCAGATTTACATTTCAAGCAACATCAAATATCAACATTGTAATAGAAAGAAAAATAAAGCAGTTGTATTTTTGTTTCAAGTATTCTGTGCTTTTTTTCTCCTTTTATTTGCTCTTTATGCAAACTAAGCACTGCCAAGAAGTCAGTCATTTCACAGCCCTTCTCTATAAACAGATCTGTTTAAAAGAAAAAACAGACTGCAATAAATACCTATTAGAATCACCTTTCCTCTTCATTTTATTACGTTTTCTATATTTATACATGTATGCTGAACACATCAGTATTCATTAAAGTACAGACCACATATTTCTCTAATCCACTGACAGGACTATGCTCACAATTTACTGAATTTCTTTGTAGACATTTACTTATTTCACAGTTCACTACCCTTCAAACAGCACACCTGCCAGTTTGCCAGTGCATTATCTAAAGCAATAAAACACTAACTCATAAAGTGCCAAGTATGTTTGTGTCAGGATTGCTTATGAAATTAATGTTTTCTCTCCACTGGGTTACCTAGCTGAACCTAATTTATTTGCATCACTCTATGTAACTTCTGCTCCTGATTGTAAGAGCGGGTATGTGCCAGTCACTAGAAATATACACAAATATAGTCTCAAACCACTTTTTAAAGCATACAAATAGTAGTGTCTCATCTTTTTAAAATCATCAAAAAGGGTCATTCATGATGTTTAACCTCCTTCCCTCTGCAGCAACAGTACAAGGCTTCATTCAAAAATTAACATCTATAGCCTTTCCCCAACAGTGAGGAAAATCTCCGCAAGTCTGATATTCTTCCTTTCAACAATTCTCTGTGGAACAGAGTGACATTTTCACTGTTCTGTAGCTGGAGTAGCCCGACCTTGGCTCATTTGTATCCGACCTCAGGGTTTTGACATCATTAATAGAGATAATCAAAACAAAGGCTATATACATTAGGGGAGGAAAAATTTGCATAGTTTGGCACTACTATCCCACACACCCTTAAAATGGAACAAAATGAAATGCACGTAGCAGAGGCAGTGAACCTTCAAAGGACTGGTTCCAAGCATTTTTCCTACTAGCAATAAACCATTTTCAGACCTCCCAACTCTGGCCACCACGATAGTTATTGCTTTACAGGATTATATCTTTTTGTTTCAGCTGTTAATAAAAACTTCAAATGATAGCTTTTAAAGTCAAATAAACCTATAAAAAACCCAAAATGCTGACATCAAGGGGATAACAGAAACACCACGCAAAAAGCACATTGTGTTTAGATCTAGACTTAACTTATTTACTGTTGGTTCAAAATGGTCTCACATCATATGACAAAAACACCACTGTACCTGAAATCTGATGAAGTTACCACTGTTTGAAGGAAATTAACTACACTCAGAAAAATCCAGATGTCCTCTTATTTCTGATGATCTGCTGTAACGCATCTAAAAGAACTCTGAATAGACAGATATGCTAGTCATGCTTCTCAATAGCAGTCACTATTCTGCAGATGAAATTCTAGCTATGCTTACACTTCATTTCTGACCATTGAAACCAACTATGCAAGTATGATCTCAAACTTAGGCTATACTTCTGAATTAGAGATATTTTCTGAGATAATTTTGCTAAGACATCATGAAAATTCCAGACTTGAAACAATACCAAAACCAATCTGTGCTACTGAATCACAAATACTGATCGAATTCAACAACAAAGGAAGTGAAACTAATGAAATTCCAGGGATACTTGAACTACATTAATTAATAGCAACAGATTACTTCTAAGCCTAATGCCCTATTAGACCTGCTGGTGAAAACGATGGAAGGACACCGATTTTTATCGAGTAGAATCAGGAGTCTCAAGTAGGACCAGTATTGTACCACAGTGGTCAACACTGGATCCCATCCCATTCAGCATCTTTGTTAATCATCTGATGGGGTAGTGAGTAGCCTCAGCAAGTTTGCTGATGGTACAAAACTGGGAAGAGCAGCTGATAAGCCAGAGTGTGATGCTGCGGTTCAGAGGGTCCTCAACACACTGGAGAAACGGGTTGATAGGAACCTCATGCAGTTCAGAGAGAGGCAAAGTCAAGTCTTGCACCTGGGGAGGAACAAGTTTATGCACCTATATATGCTGGGGTCCACCCAGCTGGAAAACAGGTTTGTGGAAAAGGACCTCATGGTCCTGGTAGACACCATGTAGAACACAAGCAACTTGCCCTTGGGGCAAAAAAAGCAAACAGTATCTTGGGCAGCATAAGGAGGGGTGTTGCCAGCAGGTTGAGGAAGGTCATCCTTCCTCTCTATTCATCCCTGGTCATGCCACACCTGAGGTATCGTGTCCAGTTCTGGGCTCCTCAGTAAGAGAGACACTGTTATATTAGTCTGGTGAAGGACAACAAAGCAACTAAGGGACTGAGGGTTTTAATAAAGCATTGAAGCATCTCTCATATGATAAAAGCCCGAGAGCAATGGGACTGTTTAGACTAGGAAAAAGGGGGCATCTTATCACTGTGCATGAATACCTGAAGGGAGGTAGTAAAGTGAATGGAGCCAAACTTTTCAGTGGTGTCCAGTGACAAGACAAGAGGCAACAGGCACAAACTGAAATACAGGAGGTTGTCTTTGAACATCAGGAAACATTATCGTGAGGGTGACTGAGCACTGACACACATTGCTCAGAGTGGTTGTAGACCTCATTGGAGATAGTCAAAAGCCATCTGGACATAGAGCTGGACAACCAGATGTAGGTAGCCCTGCCGTTATGTGATTGTATGAACCACTTATATGTTCCATCACATACAGATGCTGCACCCAAAACACAAAGTGTATCTGCAGAGTACCACTATTAAGATAAGTAATAGTAAAAGGCTTGTTACCAAGTAACTGAGATCCTGGTGAGAATGTATGTTATTACATGATTTACTAAACTGATTTAATTACAACAAAGTGATTAAAAAGAAATTGTACTCAAGGCTGGAAGTTGTCACTGAAACCATGAATACCTTAGGTCAGGATTAGAACCAGCCTTGAATAGTTAGATTCACCCCCAGAAATAAGCCATTCAAGGCAGGTTATGAGCATGATTTAGGACAGCATAAAATTCTACAGTGATAATTAACAAACTATTCTATAAATAGACAACATGGACATACAGAACGAAGCATGGTTTGAGGCAGGCCAAAACATTATTAACTTTGCTCATCTGGGAATGACCAACAATAGCTTGTACAGTATAAAATTCCTTCCATAATGATTTCCACCTGCTGGAGCAGTCCCATTTGCCTTGCATCTCCCTGCAGCTGCTTTCCCATCTGCTGCTGGAAGCCCATTGCTTTCCCTTTAGATAAGACATGAGCCCAGGAGAAAGAAGATTCAGTTGCTGTAAGCAAACAAAATCTTTCTCCAATTCCCAGTTACAGAGAGCAAAACCTGGAATGTCTAGAATCATTGCTGGATTGCTACTACAGCACAGTCTAGGCCTTAATGAAGTCAGCTTAAAACCCAGTTCTCAGCCCAGCTGGCAAAGCAGGATTTTTATTTCTCATCCATCTAGACCAGCAGGCTGCAAGCTTGATGACCACGTGAATGACACTTGCTCATTTTCAGGCCTTTGGTAAGAGGGATCCTAGTTTTAGTGCATAGAAAGCCCCTCTCTTGTTGCAGGGGCACTTTCTATTTTCTGCAGGACATGTATGAGCTTCATTAGAGGAGCTTTGATTTGTTCTATTTTCCTATTTAATTTAACACAGCTTAACACACATATCAGAAACCAAACATCCATTGCCTCTGCTGATACTTTGAATTAGCCCATATTTAGTCTCTCTCACAGAACCAAATGTAACATTTTTGGTAAAGATTCATATGAGATGGAAGCATTCCCTCTACTCCCCCAGAGTTCTTCAAACTAAGTTTCCTGTCTTGCTGTGTAACATTTAATTTTGCAGGATGTAATAAGAGAATGCAGCCTGAAGGCATGAATTTGTCAATTGAAATGCACAACAAAGTATGCAACAAAAAAATTAATTAATTCTTATTGCCACATATTTGCCCACTGGTCAGTCAAAATACGAGGGGCAAATAAACAGGCAAAAGAAATAGGGGGGGAAAAGAAACCATTTCCATCCAGAGTAAGAAAAAGTGCAATTAGCAAGAACCAACCTCTTTTCAACCATCTCACAACTGACTAGCACTAGGAACAAGATCAGTTCTAAAAACTCAAAATTATGGCATTCCATGTAATTAAAGATGTCTTCTTGTTGCTTATATTAAGTATGTATGTATTCGCTCTGGTTTTGTCCAAATTTTGATAAGAAGGACTTTGGCCTGCAAGAGTATACGTAGCAATCTACAAATTCAGCCACTGTCCAGCTTTTGTGTTCCTCAGAGCTCCAGTACATTTCTCCTGAATGCCCACAGTTTAACAGTCTCTCCAGTCTGGAAGTTGCAACATAACTTGTGGAGAAGAGACATCCTGGCAATCAATTTTAACCAGAAAAACTCCCTAGTTTACAGCAGGATGGTAAGCAGTGTGCCAAAACCCCAGGGGTCCTAAAAACATGTAACTATAGAACATCACTAGAAAATTCACATTGGCCTTGATTTTCTAATTTGTAAAATTGGTCAGATGCAGAGATCTGTCATTTGCTTTCACAATCATTAGAGAAAGCAAATAACATTCTCACATAGTTATACAGCAATTTATGAAAAATCGTGTGTTTGGTTACATGAGCACATTTCTTGAGCTGAAAGCTGCTATAAGACTATACCAGAAAACAAGACTGGATAGAGTTCAGTAGATTTAAGTCTATTCAAAAGAGGTGAAAAGTATATCCAGACTAACCACATATCTTTTGCAAGAGTCAATATTATTTAGCTCCTGAAACTTGTCATCTCTAACTTTATCTAAACTTGATGGAAAGCTGCACAGCCTGTGACATACCTACAACAACCCTGAGGCTTTAAAAATAGCAAACAAAAGTACTGTTCTTTCCTGATAACTCCTGGCTTGAAAAACTGAGTACACAGCGTTCTTTATTTCTATCTACAACATAAAAGTAAAGTTCTTTTTCAGCAGCACTGAGATGCACTGCATCACCACCATACATGTAACCAGCACACTAACAGGCAATTACTGCTAATTTTAACTAAAATTGCTTCATGTAAAAGGTTCAAGCTCAAGTGCCTTAATGTAGAACCTGAGAAGAGGAGGAATTGAATTCCTGTCAGAAACCAACCGGTTCTCCAGCAGGACTGCACAGTCCCATCAACTCTTCATCAAGAGCACTGTAGAGTCAGTTCTTTTTACCACTGCCCATCTGCCAGCCATAAGACTGTAATGCTGTGAATACATACTGGTCTGATAAAGAATTTTATATAATCAGGAAGAATTTCTTTACTGAAACGGTTATCAAAAATTGGCATAGGCTGCCCAGAGATGTGATGGAGTCACCATCCCTGGAGATATTTAAAAGGCCTGTAGATGAAGTCCTTAAGGACATGATCTAAAAGCGGACTAGACAGGGTTAGACTATGGTTGGACTCTGATCTAAAGGGTCTCTTCCAACCCAGGTGATTCTATGACAATTAGGACATCAAATTAGAGGATGGCCATGATGAATTGTATGGCTCTCAAAAACATTGCAAAGCAGATTTCCACATACCAAGATTTTAAATACATACTATTTACTACTCAAAAGCTAAATCGAGATCTGGCAAAAATGCTGGAGTTCTTATCCTTGTTCTATTATGATTATTTTGTATTATATACACATGCTGGCAGGCCTATTAAACACAAGGTGGGAATTCTAAGATTTCATCTGTATCCTCTTAACATACAATGTACAGAGGATAAGACATACAGCACAGAGGGATACTCAGAATCTCAGAAATATTTATTTACTGCTTCCACTAGAATTAAGAGTTTAAGCTGGTTTCTTTCCTCCCTAGAGATTTGTTAGCCAGGAATTTGAAACATTTCTGTAAGATCTCCGTACCCTTTAAATAATATACTTCTCTGAATAGAAATTATTTGCACTGAATTTCAGTTACTTCTGCTTCTTAAAAGGGTATTGTGCATTACAAGCCTATGAAGTTTTTTCTAAAAAACCCAGGAAACTAAATCACGGGCAAAATCTGGTAATGCTGGATTTACACATTCCATCAAATGTTGCAATCATCTCAACCCTATATTCCAGTACGCATATTTTTATGATCTGACTTTGTAGCTATATAGCTAATGCACTGCCCTGTTTTAAAGGCTGAAATCCATCCTATTTTAAAATAAAAGTTGATTGCACACAAAATAATAATTACAGATTAATATTATGTACCCTTCAACAGATCCCTTCAAAATATGTCAATAGCTCCACTCGTCAGAACAGACATACATAAGATAAAGAAGCTTCAAGCCAGAGAAACCAAAAGAAAAACAAAGTCTAGATGAAGAAGCAAGGAATGAAGTCACAGTAATAAAGTCATTAAGGCTCAGCTCCCCCATTGAAGCCAATGAGAATTAGGCACGTTTTATTAAAATGCAATCATAAGGGTTTCTATGAAAATCCCAGCACAAGAACGGATATCCTCAAAAAAAATACATACCAATTATATTGGCTTTTAAAGGGTTTTAAAATACTTTACTGTTCTTTAACAAATTGCCTTCTACATAGACTTGGACACATGATCACCTTGACACATGCTATTAACTATTTCTACTGCATTATATGATTAGAAGATACAATACCTCTGTCTGAAGTATGGCAGCTCTCTGTTCTTTGGCAGTAAGTGACTCTTTAAGCACTTCAATGTGTTGCTTGCAATCTGAATTCTGATTGCTAAGGGTTTCAAGCTTAGTTTGTAAGGCAAGAAGTTCTGATTCTTTCTTTGAGAGTTCTTGCTTCAGTTGGTCAATCTGTAATGGGGCGAGGGGGAAAGGTTAGATTATTAATTTAATTTCCAACCCGTAGTTGCACTCAAAATCTGAAAGGTGTGAACAACCACAACATGACAACTCAGACACCTGTAAATTCTGGAAGATAATTACGATTCAGACTTTTTACACACATAACTTGACTTCCTTATAATTTAACATACCGTCTTAAGAATGATTGCTCTGCTGTTGCAGAATTTAAAAGGAAACTCTTAAAGATTACACATGATGATTTTGCCTATAAATTCACCATGGACTTCACTTTAGTTCAAAAGAATTTATCCTGTTTGAGGCAAGTCTGGCAGAACAGAAAACAATGCACTAAATGTATTCAATTCATTAACCTAGTCCTTCCAAGAGCATGGTTCTTCTAACTTATCATTGGCCAGAATAAATCAAGATATTTTTAGGAGCCAGATAAGGAAAAGTAGGCATCTTAATAAGGAGAGGAAAACAGAGAAGTGGAATTTTAACCTTGCTCTTCTTGCAAATGTGTTGCTGCCCACCATTCCCACCTCCTGTTTTCCTCCCTGGAAGTTCATATGAAAATCTCCAGTTCTAAAATAAGCCAAAGAGATTAACTTAAAACAAGTCTGGGGAAAGTGTTATAAAAATTTCAGAGTGAAAGGTCTGTGAGATTGTAAAAGCATATCCTCAAGAAAATAGCAGAAACTCAGTCATAAGAAGGAGCTTCTGAATTTAAGTGAACTTAAGGTTCATCAGTAAATGTCATGGAATTGTGATTATTCATTCCTCCCTTTCCACAATGATAAAAGGGAGGAGCCACAGAAGGCAGAAGTGTGGTGGATTTAAAATATCCTGTTCTGAACACTGGACAATATACAGAATGACAGTAAATTATGGTGGGTTCAGTGACCTAGAACTATTTGTCTTCAAGTCCTGTGAAGTAACACTGGTCACCATATGAGTTCAGATACATCATCTCATGGGGATTCTTCAAAACAAAATGTCTCAATGCATCTGCAGAACTTCGAGAAGCCACACGTCCTTTATATTTGGATGGTACTCTTGATGACTGTAAGACCTAGATATTTTTTCTTTAAAAGTTAAGTTTCAATTCTAAAAGTTAAGTTTCGATTCTGCAACAACCATAGAAGCACTAGAAGAGTTCTTATCAATCTCTCCCAGGAGTTGCATCCCAACAGACATTTGGGATGCAGGAAATCTAGAAGGGCTAGATGGACAGAGTCAAAAATCCCCAGGAAAAAAAAAATACGTATCCAGAGGATGATCCTACTCAACCACATCCTAAAATCCACAAACTAAAATATTTTAGAGATTCAATATTTGTATGGTGCAGTGACTAGAAACATTTACTGCTGATCAAAATATTTCCATTTTGTTTTGCATTGGAAGTGTATTCTTAAAAATTAAATGTGAAAAAGTTTCTTTCAACTACAGTCCATATGCATGTCTCAGTATATTTATTCCTTATTTCTCTTCATAAATAACAGTATGTTTGTCTAGCTGGTCAAGGTACTTGGCTAACTACCCCTGAGCTACTGTATAAAATCAAGAATCTACACTGGCACTAAAAGCAATCACCTTCTGAAAATTTCAAAATAAGAAAAGGAGCATACAAAAAACAGATGTCAGGAAAATGTAGCGTGCAGTGAGGAAACTGCTAGGGAAAACTTTCTCTTGAGAGAAAACCACCTTCCTCCATCCGCTGCCAGAACATGTAAGCAAGTATGGCAACTGAGACAAAAGTGTATACAAAACGAACAATGGGAAAGTCTGTCCACAAGATATAAAGACAAAACATAGACCTGCAGCCAATCTGAATTACAGCACATGCTGTATACGGGACCCATGTGAACACCACAGACGCTTAATCTCTCCTAGAAACTCTTGCTGCTTTTTTCCATTACACAACCCACACCCTGAGAAATAATCAACAACAACATAAAAGCTTCATTCTCATCACAGGTATGTTCTTTGTGTCTTAGAAACAGCGACTGTTTTGTATAAAGCTCTGGCCACAAATCTACAAATTGACAGGAATTCAAAAATGTGTTAGAGCTTGCAAAATTTTTTTTTTAATTATTGAATTATTTTTCTTGTGTTTTATTAAAATCACGTATAATGCTGAAAATTTCAAGTTAAAAATATTTAGGCATAACAAGAAACTAAATAATTTTAAAATAATTTTGTAAATTGTTCTTTACATTTAGCTATATTTGATTTTTTTAAAGACCTGCATTAAATATTAATGTATAAAAAAAACTAAACAGGGCATGAAATAAATTTGTCTCCACCAAACGTGCAAACATTTTCACTTTGCCATATCTTAAGTGGTGTGGAAGACCAGCAGACAATTCATTTAGATTTCCTGATCCAAAAAAAGGAAAGCAAAACCATTTTTGTACCTTACAAAGACTACAATGAAGATAACCTACAAGTCTCAATGTAATGGCTGTAAGCATCTAAATAACTCCAAGCTTGTCCTTTAATCCTGACCTACCTCACATATGTCATATGTACAATTCGTCTGTCATCACTCTTTCAATATTGCCTAATACAATCTTGCTTCACCTCCTTTCCTGAAACCCTAGTTCCTTTGTCTTCCTTCTCAGTTATGACCCTCTATCATCTCATATAATTTCAGTTCCTAGATACTAGCATTTCCAGAAAATCATTATCCTTTTTCTGATATTATTATTTTTACACACCAAAA
The DNA here is from genome assembly GCA_020800305.1 of Porphyrio hochstetteri. NCBI lineage: Eukaryota > Metazoa > Chordata > Aves > Gruiformes > Rallidae > Porphyrio > Porphyrio hochstetteri. Next base: position 6,970,280 of record CM036916.1, on the reverse strand, counting down.
TCTTACCTGACATTACATGGCGCAAGAGGAAAACAAAAACACAATCTTCTTTTTTTTTTCCACATCACTGCATACTAAAAATAATGGTCTAAATCTTTAAGTAAATAATTCCATTAAAATAAGCTATGCTGGTTTATTCATTATAAGGATCTGGTCTTACGTGACAAATGATGACTGCTTTTAAAAGTGAAGGCTTTCAGTAAAGGAAAACCAGTAGCAATAGGGTGAAGCTTCTCCTTTCAAAAACATCAGAAGACTGAAAACAAAATACTAGGCTTAGTACGTTATTTTTATATCAACAGATTTTGAGAGATGCATTAGGAGTTTAATGCTGTGAATTACTGTCATGGTTTATCCCAGCAGGCAGCTAAAACAACCACACAGCAACGGGATGAGGGAGAGAATTGAAAAAAGAAAAAAAAAGGTTGAGATAAAGACAGTTTAATAGACAGAAAACAGAGAACAGTAATAATGAAATATGCAAAACAAGTAATGCACAACACATTTGCTCACCACCTGGTTCCAGCCAAACCACCTCCTGGTCCACACCCACCATTTACATAATGAACATGACACCGTGCGGTATACGGAATAACCCTTCAGTCAGTTTGGGCCAGCTGTCCTGGCTGTGTCCCCTCCCAGCTCTTGGGTGTCCCCTGCCTTCTCAATGGAAGGGCCATATGAGAAACTGAGAAGTCCTTGACTGCTTGGCAACAATCAAAATATCAGTGTGTTATCAATGTAATTTCATTCTTAATCCAAACCACAGCACTACACCTGCTGCTAGAAAGAAATATCACTGTCAGCCAAAACCAGGACAATTACTAATACCAAATTGCTTTGAAATTAGCAATGTCCAAGTAGGCAACATAATTTTCCTTCTGATAATGCTACTTAGAAACTTTAGCTACTTCTCACTAGCTTATAAGCCACTTTTTTCAACAGAATAAATATACTCCTAGATTTTTTTTTTTTAAAATAAATAGGTTTATTACACACACACGCTGAATATTCCAGTTCTTCTGCAGAACAAAACCCCAGGAGAGGATAAAAATATGTTCCAATCTCTCAAGAAACCAGCGTTTCCTGTGGTGTAGTTGAGAAGATACTACAGTTTCCAAACTGGGGGACAAACAGCTCTTCTGAGACAGAAAAACTTCAGTATACAATACTTCAGAGCAGTGAATTTTCATACTCCTACACTCACTGCAGAATTCCAAAAGCAAAAAAGGAGTCAAAATTATTATCTAATTCAAAAAGCCAACACTAAAACAACATACGAAAGTGGAACTCAGTATAGACTCGGGATTGCACTAGCCTCTGCAGAAGTGGTGAGTTAGCCTGTTCTTTTTCGCTTCCTAAGGCAAAGCATAAACATGTTTTTATTAATGCAAAATGCTTCACTCCTCCATAGCTACTGACCATTGCATAGTAGACATTTACCAAAACAAGACATGGTGAGATTTGCTCATTGTCGTGGTTTTGCCCCAGCTGAGGGCCGCACCCCACACAGTCGCTTGTACTTTTAAAAGGAAGAGGGAAGGAAAGTTGGGGGAGGGGGAAAAAGGGAAGAAAGAAAGGAGGAAAAGAAACCACAACCTAGAAACCAAAACCCCGCAGGTTGGGATAAGGATAGTTTCCAAAAAATAGCAGAAAACTAGATATAACAATAACAGGAGTTTATAGCACAAAATATATGAAACTGGTGATACACAATGCAGTTTCTCACCAAACCACAAAACTCAGGCCGTACAGCCTAGAGCCGTCCCGGAATCTGACCGTCCCCAGAAACTGCACGTCCTGGCATTGTCTCCTCCTCTTCCCCCCAGTCCCCCTTTATACTGAGCATGACGTAACTGGGATGGAATATCTTCTTTGGCCAATTTGGGTCACCTGTCCTGGCTGCATCCCCTCCTTTTTCATTAGTAGGGAAGTATGAAGAACTGAGAAAGGTCCTTGATTGCTTGGCAACAACTAGAATCATCAGGGTGCTATCAGCACTGCTCTCATCCCAACTCCCAAACATGGCATTCCATCCGCTGCTAAAAGACTCCATCTTAGCCGAAACCAGGACACTCATGTTGAAAAGGGTCAAGTTAAAACTTCTGTTTCCATTATTTAAACAGCATTATGTTATTTTATCCATAGACCTTACCTTATTTTTCATGAACTTTGAGTGACTCTTGTAAACTTCTATTTGTTTGATTTCTTCTTCTCGGTCCTCTGTATTCAGAACTCCATTAGTCTTTAACATCTGTATTTCATCTTCAAGATCTCTTATATTGCGCTCAAGTGAAGCTATCTTTGTATCCTAAGTTACAAAAAGAGTATTGAAAATTATACAAGTGTCTGTTAAAGTGTAACAGAAGTATATCTGTACTTGCATGAACATCAAATAATAAGACAGCAAAAACTGATGGTACAAATACAGATTGCACAAAGAAATGCAGAATTTAGACCTCTCTCACCACCAGAAAAAACACACCCATGCAGTGCTACACCTGTAGAAAATACACTGTGGTCAAAATACTGTCTTCATTCCTACACAGTTAGTGACGAAAGGAGAATGGCAGATATCTTATTTCCCACATGCACATGACAACATACCTTGTTTGCTTTGATAACCATCTAGGCCTGGCTATTCTTCCAAGCTACTAAGTTTAGCTTAGGGAGGCCAGTCCATCATCACAAGCCACTTTATTATGTGGCTCAGCCTGAGTTTCCCTATTTCCAGAGAGTTCTGTCTGCTGTCAAGAGGAAGAATAGTTGCCTCCTAATATACTTTTGTCCACTAATTCATCCACATCACTAAGAGAGGATTTAGCACTTTTTATACATATATTATATAAAATATATACATATTACGGATATTATATAATAAACAAAACCACAATCACTCAAAAATATCTATATCACAGCCAATGGCTGTATTCACGCTATAGGAGCTGTGTGAGAGGATTCCACCTGTGCACTGAGAAACTGTCCCAAAACTAGCATCAGAACTTCACAGCTTCTCTACAAATAATGCCACATGAGCACACTCAATGAAGAATAAAGAGCTTTCACATATATTGCCATTAATAAAAGTATTTAGGATGCAGAGACAGATTGCCTAGAAAAGTAAACTGTCACATAATAGTTCATTTAATAAATCACAACACAGAATGACCTAATTAGAAGGCCTGCATAGAAATAATCCAACTGCACTATCTTCATAAAGTCAGAGCAATTGAGTTTAAATTCAAGTTAATCTGAACTACACAGGAAACAAGTATTTGCCCTAGTCTTCAATGACCAGGTCTCTCAGGCCTCTGTGCTTAATGAAATGGTTGGAGCAAAAGAACTGTCAACAGTGAGGACCCAGTCAGGGCTTACTTGTGAGAGCTCAATCTATACAAATCCATGGGACAGCACAGGCTGCATCCTGAGAGGCAGCTCTGCTGAAAAAGACTTGGAGGATCTTGGTGGACAGCAAGCTTAACAGGAGCCAGCACTGAGACCTGGCAGCACTGGAGGCAAACAGCATCCTGGGCTTCGTTAACATAAACACAAGCAGTTCAGTAGATCAAGCGAAGAGATTATCACCTTCTACTCAGTATTCATTACACTTCATCTGCAGTCTACTGCACCCAGTTTAAGGCCTGCTGTGCAAGACAGACTTGATGAACCTGGATGAGTTCAGCAGGGGGCCACCAAGAGGGCTGAAATACTTGCCCTCCAGAAAGAGTTAGAGGAAAGTGGGCTTATTCAGCCCAATGAATAAAAGGCTTCAAGGAGGACCTAAAAATTAGTGTTGCAGTACCTACAAGCATAGTATTTTGAGTACACGCACTGCAAATGGTTGCCCAGAGAGGTGGTGTCATCCATTTCTGGAGGTTTTTCAAGTTCTGACAGGATAAAGTCCTCAATGTATCTCTTCCTCTGCACTTTGCAATGATGAGACACAATATACTGCAGGCAAATATTCATTAGTTCCAATGGGGTAGAAAGAATGTATTCTCTGTCATGGTCCCACAGTAATTGTAGTACAGCCTGAATGTCTGCTGCCACTGAAATGTGTTCAGCATTTCACTGGCAAACTGTATTAAGATTTTTAGCACCTTTAATAATGACAAATGGCTTTAAATTTAATTAATTGTAGAAGCAGATGTACCGTTTCCCTAAAGTAGGGCAAACTTCAGTCCTTCTTTCTTGGCTTTTTCCTTTTGCAAAGAGCTTGCTGCTTTGTTCATAAGCAAAGTAATGTGAAAAAGTAAATTTACAAGTCTTTATAAGATGTACTTCCTTTTGTTCACGTGTAAACTAATTTTCAATCAAAACCTGTTTCGCTGAAAACATCAGAAAATCATGACTTTCTGACTGTAGGAAGCAGTGAAACAGAAACAATTTTGTTCAAAACAGTCAGTTGAGAATTAGCATTAGAGAAAAAGCACCTTTCTTCTGTGAAAGGCCATGCCCTCATTAAACAGTTTGGTTCAATCGGACAATCAAAACCATAGTAAATTAACAACGCTATGCTGATATAGGTATGTATATACCAGTACAACCATACACAAAGAATGGCTTTAAAATTAACAGCAGAATAAGCACTTAGTCATACAAAGTGACCAGGAAATTTGTGCATGAATCAGAATCCTGATAATCACAGTCAGCTCCCTCCAGTCCAGAATGCAAATTTTCACTTAAACAAACAAATCAGTCACAAGATGGGGGGTGGGGAGGAGAAGGCAAAAAAAGATTTGTCAAATTTTGCCTTCCATTAACATCATGAAGGAAGGAAAAAACACAGCTAGCCTGTTGTTCAATGCAGATTCATTCACCTGCATTGCACTGTGATATACTATTTTTCACTGGCAGACAGTTTTCTGGGTTGTACAACTATGAAGGTACACTGTGATTCCTGCCTGAACGGTTTTTCAATATGTTTTAATGCAGACAAGAGCTCAGAGATGTAAAAGGATGTAAAAGTTTTCAATTAAAAAAAAACCTCAAGAAAAAGGAATTTAAAATAGAAGTTGAAGAGAGCTATCTTCCATGACAGCAAAAATACTTTCATGCCAATAGGCAAAGTAAAGTACTTTGAAGGGTAATACCAAACAGTTTAATGCATCTTGCACATTCCCAAATGAACTGCATCCCCTTCAGAAAAAGAACTCCAGCCAAAGGAAAAAGTAGTGCCAGAATGCAAAGGAAATAACAAGGGGGAAAAGAGGGGGAGGAATGTGAATATTTTTGTTTCTTATCTTTTATCTCATTAGCTGTTTCTTTTCTGGAAAAATTTGATACCAAAAAACCTGATCATAATCTTAATCAGAAGTCCATATTTTCCTTTCCTGAAGGGTATGTTCAAAGAGAAAGAGTAGTCCATCAAAAATAAGTTAAATAGCACAAAGGAGCTGACTCAGGTTGCAACTTCAAAAACAAACAAATCAAAAAATACAAACAAAATACCATTATATACACACACCACCACCCCACCCCTATCAGGAAGATTTCCAACCATCTTTTAGTTTACATAACTGTACCAAATATAATTATGGTGTTGTAGTTTTTTTAACAACAACTTTTCAAGGTTTTACATTGAATGCAACTTGAATTACTTAGTACGTTAGTCTAACATTAACATGACAGATTTCCAATTGTCTTCATTTTTGTCCATGGAATCAGCATTACTTGTACCATAGCGGCTGTGTGGCTGATTCATACAAACCAAGTATTCATCTATTAGAAGAGCAGCCCTTCACATAAGATCTTAAAAATGTTTATTTTCTGTTAACTGATCTGTTCACAACACATTCTTCCATAAACTTTATTACAGAAGTAAAAGAAAAAGTTGAGAGGGAATGAAATAAAAGGGGAAGATTTCTCATTAAGTCTTATAATTTTGAGAATTTGCATGAAAAGATAAATAAAGAATTTTAAAAGCAATCAAGGCTTAGGCACAGCGATAAATTGTTGTAGCTCTCACAGATACTACAATCAAATCATGCTCCATTAGACTTCATTTTAAAAGTTTCTATTCTTATTACTGAAAATAAAAGCAAGCCATAAGTTTCACTGCACTTTAGAATGATTTTGCACTGAAATATATTAATACTTCCAGGAGCTGTTATGACATCTCATCCAGGAGTAATTCTCATCAAATCTCTTGAGCCAAGTCATTAAGAGTCCCACTTTCTGTATTGCATATGTAACATATTTGTAATTGTAACATAACAGAAATAATTTATAGCACAGTCTGTTACATATTTTAGAAGGCTTATACATTGTAAGATAACATTTAAGCTTTAGAAGAAATATCTAACAACTTTTGGAAGCATTTTCTGTACTACTAGTTTACCAAAAGTGTGAACTCTCCAAGGAAAAGTTTATTTTTAATCAATCTTTGCATAGTGTGTAAAAACCAGTTGACAGCTATGTAAATCTAGGTTTCCTATCTGTAGAAAAAATGTCACTGTCAGTTTTGCATTTAACATTTTATTGGAACAGAAAGCAGAAATTCCACAAATTTTCAAGTCTAAAATCTCTTCTAGAGTAATTTACCAAAACATCAGTGATGATAAGAGAGAAGCCAGACATCACCTTTGTTCACAGACTGTTCAAAGAGTCAAAAGGTACCATTCCCTTACATATGGACATAGGACTGGCAGTTCTGCAAACACAGCCAAGGCTGCTGGCTCGCTAAGGAAACCTGAAAGTTTCCTTGTCTGGGCAATGGCTAGAAAGTGAGGAAACTTGCAGGTCAGTGCAGCTTCAGGACCCCTGGAGCTCCCAATGGGCACTGCCACAATGGTGTTGGGTTGACTTACAGGATGAGTAGAAAGGTAGATAGCTTTGCTTTCACTCAGTTTTGACAGAATAGGCACATTCCCATAAAATCTTCTGATTCAGCTGAATCAGCATTTTCCCACAGAAAACTTCCATTGGAAAGCTTTCAGCCAGCTCATGTTGTGGCACAGGGTCTGGCAATCTTTCAGAAACTAAAATTGGAACAGATGCGGTATTTCCTTCAGACCTCTTAAGATTTATCCACATTAGCAGCATTCTAAAAAACTACACGGGTCTGTGTTGAATCAGAGATTCCTTTGCAGTAACACTAAGCAGTTTAGTATTCACTAGTACTAAAGAGCATCTTCCGACTTCTACAGCAATGCAACATTTGTGCAGATTTTTCAAGTCAGGCCCTCTAAATCTGTTAATAGACGTAAGATTATATAGCAGGATTTGTACAGAGGCATAGATTAGGGACAGTACTCTGCTGTCCCAAATCTATCCCCTCCTTCTGGCAGTAACTGATACTTCTTCCTCAACTCCTTTATTAGGAAAGTGTTGCAGATATTCTGTCAGAGATGCTTGGGCTAGCTCTACACTGGACCTAGAAGAAATCAATCTCTTTTGGAACATGAAACAATCAGTACATGCCCTGATGCTGAAGCAAATAATATTGGACAATGGAGACTAACTCTATAAATGAGTTTCCGCAATAATGTTTTGTGAATCATATATATATCCCATCCTTACAACAAGAGTGCTCCAGCACATTTCCTGAACAGTTAAACGGGGGCGGGGGGGAGTGTAAGGACAAAACATCTGCAAATAAGACAGCATTCCAGGCTGGAACACTCTGGAACAAAAAGTAATGAAATGCTACTCTTCATTTCAAATACCTGATAAACTTAAACTACATCTGTGAAAATCTTGCATTCAACAAGTGATCAGAAGCAAATATTTGAAATTTCACATTTAATAAAACTCGTGTTTATGCACATATGCTATCAACAGACCATACATGACTACTCTTCCTTTATTAGCTTTATCAATTTAATACAGATAATATCCAGGTTTATTTTTGAAGACAAGGGAAAGTGAAAGGTCATGCAATCTTAACAGTAAGAGTATATTGCACTGCAAGCACACATAGCTTTTTTGAACCAAAACCATACCTGAAATATCAAAGCTGGATCAATGCATAAAGATGGTTCTTTCTGCAAGTAAGGTAAACCACAAATATTTTCATTTACTTTACAGCTTACTATTTTTAAAGATTTCTAAATCCTTTTTGCTAGACTATATGTATTTCAGGATGGTCAATACGCTATACTTAGGATGAACTTTATTCCGTACCTTAGGCAACTAACTCAATTCTGATTTTCTCTCTCAAGTAATGTTATTGGTTTAAGCCCAGAACTGTCTAAACAAGATCACAGGCAGACTCCTAGAATATTTTGGATAGGAAGAAACCTTAAAGATCATCTAGTACCAACCCACCTGCCATAGGCAGGGACATCTTTCACTAGACCAGGTTGCCCAAAGCCCCATCCAACCTGGCCTGGGACACTTCCAGGCATGCAGCATCCAAAGCTTCTCTGGGCACCCTGTGCCATGCCCTCACCAAGATCATCATTAAAAAAAAAATTTCCCTTGTGTCCAATCTGAATCCACCCTCTTTCAGTTAAAAAACATTACCCCTTATCCTGTCACTAAACGTCCTGGTAAGTCTGTCTTATAAACACCCTTTTATATGTAGAAAGGTCACAATAAGGTCTCCCCAGAGCCTTCTCTTCTCCAGGCCGAGTAACCCCAACTCTCTCAACCTGTCTTTATACCAGAGGTGCTCCAACCCTCTGAGCATTTTCATGGCCTCCTCTGGACCTGCTCCAACAGCTCAATGTCCTTCTGGAGAGCTCAGAATAAAATGCTACTCCAGTTAGTGCCTCACAAGAGATGAGCAAATTTTGACCTGATTCATGTGTTCATGAGTACTTACTATTGCAAGAATTGAAATAATGAAAAGTGTGTTTCCTTTTAGACTTTTTTATTATAGTAACCAGTGTTAATGAACTTTGGGTACCACTGATATTCAAAGCCATCAGTGATCTGGCATTTGTCAAGACAAAATAGGCGTAGTACACACATGGGGCCAAAGGCAATTAAAGGAAATTATTTCAACGTAACAGCTTTATTTTACGCTTAAACAGGCAAAGTTTTAGGCATGAGGTAAAAAGTGTTGTTTGATTATGTGCACTCTAGTCATAAAGTCAGAAGCAACCACTGCAACAAAACTAGATTGCCTCCCTTTATAACATAATTCATAAAACTACATGAATGCTGTTGAATATGCACATCATATCTTAGTGTGCAGTTGCTACTGCTAGCTTCTGCACACTGTATTTTTGCAATTTACTACTCGAGAGGACTTTTTTTTTAATTAAGTTCTCTCAGGTAGGTATCTACAGACTGTAATCTCTTTGCTCTGTCATTTTCTATTTGTTAAACTACTCAAAATTAAGCTCTTAAAGTTACGAACTGGTCAAATGTTTGACCATTCTGGTGGCTCTTCTCTGAACACCATGAGTTCCATAATATAACTCACTGTTTTGGGCAGATGCGTGCTTCAAATTTTTTGCTTTTTTTTTTTTCTATTAAGGTTACAGAAGATAGAGACTGACCAAGGAGATAACAGTTAGACAGATACTACATCTGCTATAAGAAAAGGCAACTACTTGCAAAGTTTTCAGAGAGAAATGAAGAGCATGACAGGACAGGAAGGGTAGGGCAAAAGAAAAGCTGTTTAGGACAAAAAAAGTCACACTAGATGGTAGGTAGGAGAAATAGGTATACTTCATTGGATAAAAGGGAGTACTAACTAGGAGAAGGAACAGAAAGCATTCAGCAGTGGCAAGGGACAGAAGGAAACCACAGGAAAGAATAGAGAGATCTATGAGGGAGAGAAAGCTGTCTCCTGGCAGAGCCTGGGGGAGCCATGGAGGGGACTGAGAGAAAAGCTAATGCAGCAAGGGTGTGGAGGGGCTGGGTGCAGTAAAGAGAAATGTATACTGCTTGGAGCCTCTGCATGGGGGATCATATGGCTTCAGATTGCGTATTAGAGGGCAACCGTCTCCCTCCTTCTGCCCTCAACACTGTAGGGAAATTACTGCTTCAGTGCTTGATCATTCAAAACAAATGTTCCACATTTTTTTCAAAACAAATGCTGTGTGGATTAAGACAACTTAAATTTACTTGAAAACATTCCAAAGCTGGAACTTGTATGAAAACTGCCATTTCATCATGTGGATTCCAACATCTTATATTTGTCCCTTTTTCTTTTCAATATTAGGCCTATTTTAGACAGGGCAACCCCAAAGGAGCGTGTGTTCATAGGAAAAGAAAGAGCTATGTCTCAGTGCCAACAGGCAGAATGCTCCAGCAACATGATTAAAGCCTCACCTGTGACAAATGAAAGCCCTCATTACAAGTATAGGATTTTTACCAAGTGGAAGATCACACCAAGCCCAACCATTCCAAGAGACAAAATAGAAAAGACTGACTACCCCCAGGGACAGACACTGTCAGAGTAACTGCAACTACAGTTGTCACATATGTCACTTGTGAGTCATGTCCCCCATGTCTGTCTGTCATGTTCCCCACCGTCCCTTCTCCCTGTTTTATTTTTCCATGGAGTTTTGGTACAGGAAGAAGAATTGCAAATTATTTTGCAACTTAAAACATTTACATTGTTAATAACCTACATGGAGACATCAATTTTTCTAGCACACTATCTCTGTATCCCAAAAACTTATAAAGTTATAATTCTGAATATTAATAGAAAGAAACAAGTTTCTCAGACAGTATCCTGCTTTCCCACAGACTTGGGGTAAACACACATTTTAGATTACATACATAGACTTCTGACCTAGAACAAACAGGGAAGGTCCAAGATAAATAAACATCAGAAGATGGAATACTCAACCCAATGTACCTTCGTTATTCCTGCAATTAAAACTAATTATTATCTATTAAAAGGCAAATACTGTATTTATGAAGCTGTGTTGCTGCAACTGTGTTGTTTACCACAATTTTCAGACATGCTGAACTCATTTGCTCACAACAGAAGTCACAGGCAAAACAAGGCCTTTAATTTTCAGTTCCTTTTAAGACTGAAATGAAAGACATCATTAATGTATTTCAGGCAGCATTGCCAATTCACAAATTACCTCAAGTCTCATGGTATTTTTCTTAAAGACGCACATTCCAGGCTCAGAATTACGTGAAAAGATCAATTTTCACTTTTCAAATTGTTATTTTTACCTTTGCTTGGGGGTGGAGGGTGGGCCATGCAGGGAGGCCACAAAGTGTAGTAATATTACATGTCAAAAAGAGGAAACTACATTCAGGATGAAGACAGGAGTTCAGGAGTTCGATCACATTTTGTCATATCACTCTGCTGATGCAATGAATATTTTCCTTAGATTAGATATAAAATGATGGCCAAATAACCACAGAAAGAAATATTGTTTTAAAGATCAAGGAGGAAAACATTTAACATCAGCCTCAGACAGTTTGTTCGCTGCTGTTTGTCAGTTTATTGCATCTACCTTGGCTCACCTGAAACCCCACATGCATCTTTTTAAAAAACAAAATTCGGTTCTCATTATGCAGCAATGCTGCACTTGGTTATTCTTTTAGTCAGGTTTTATTAAGAAAACAGACGAGGAGAAATAAATACTAAATATCCCTACCTTCACAGCAAAATAAATTTAAAAAGTAAAAGAATTTAATGATTTAATAGTAAAAGTTATAAATTGAGGAGTTGTGGATTAACCCTGGTGGGCAGAAAAGCATCACACAGCTGCTTATTCACCTCCTCAGTGGGACACGGGAGAGAAACAGAAGGGCAAGAGTGAGAAAACTCATGGGCTGAGATAAAACCAGTTTAATAGGTAAAGCAAAGCTGCACATGCAAGCGAAGCAAGTTACGGAATTCATTCACTGCTTCCCATCAGCAGGCAGATGCTTAGCTATTTCCAGGGAAGCAGGGCTCCATCATGCCTAGTAGTTACTCAGGAAGACAAATGCCCTAACTCTGAATGTAGTCTCCTCAGTTTTATTGCTGAGGATGACATTCTACAGTGCAGAATATTCCTTTGGTCAATTCAGGTCAGCAGTCCTGGCAGTATTCCCTCCCAGCCCCTTGTCCACCCCCAAACTACTTGCAGGGGGCAGGGGAGGGAGCAGAGCATGAAACTGAGAAAGCTTTAACTCTTAAGCTCTGTTCAGCAACAGCTAAAATATCAGTGTGTTATCATCACTGTTTTGGTCCCAAATTAAAAACACAGAGGATACTATGAGGAAAACTAATTCCACATACCCAGTACATGAGTTCATGCTACAAAAATAATGTATGCAAAAACATGCAAAGACCATACCTTCATTTCAATGACTGTCTGAAGAGCCTTCGTCTTTGCTGGTTCAGGCTGAAGTTGGGTTCTTCTATGCAGTTCCTGTGGAGGGACACGATAGAAATAAGCTTGACGACTCATCTTTCCATCATTTTAATCATTCAGGTGAAGTTGTTAAAAGAAAATAAAAGCCTGACTAGAAGCATGGAACTCCAAATGCTACAGGTGCTTCTGTCTCTATAATCCCTTGAGCATCAGTGCAGCCCCTATCTTATATTACAGTCAACTCTAACAGCACATGCGCTATTTCTGAAACCCCTATCAATAATTAATTTCAACGGTGACAAAGCCAGCAAGTAATTTCTCAGCCCAAATGCAAAGCTGCTGTTTCTGCCTAAACATCAAAACTTATTCAATTGTGTTACTAATTCAAATACTGTTAAGTCATTTAAAAATCTTTTAGTGCAGTTTCTTCTTAGCTTTTCCTCTAAGATCTGAAATAAGCAATTTAAAGACATTATATTGAAGTTGACATTTTGAGGATAATAATTATATAGTGGGTTGATGCAGCACACTCTACAGTAGCAATTACATTTCAGTTTTCACATTTTCATACTATTTTTTATGCATCTTAATCCACAAGTCGAAGAAAAATAGATTGTGTTAGTTAAGACATACAGTTAACAGAATTAAAATCTACTGGTCTTTATAAAAAAAACAAACATGAGTATGAAGACAACAGCACTCAGTCTCTTATAAAACACAGGAGTTGTATCTTGATTTAAGACATATCAATAAAAACCATACATATCTACACAGAACCATGTAAAGCTGTAATGAAACACCATCATTTAAGAATCTCATGATGCTTATACCCCTTCCACAAACAGTCCGAGTAGTTTATTAGAAAACAAAACTGAAACAGGACAGATACAGTCCTTGTTTCTAGTACTTTGCAGTCCTTTCCCCTCTAAAGGAGAGGGCAGCCATGGTTAATGTCTTTCTGTCTCTGTCCTTTCTATTCCAGTGCTCCACATGCACACCTGAACTAACTTTATAATCATGAAAAAATGTGTTTATGCCTGGTAAGCTGGAAGGTAGGTTCATCCACCACAAAGACATTAGCTGACTTGAGAACCTGAAATATCTTCCAAATTATGCCTCTATCCCATCCTCTTAAATTCAGGGAGAGGGGATTATCAAAACAACATAACACTGTGAGTAGTAATTATCTCTATTCCCATCTCTTGATTTCCCTTTTCTGGAGTGAAACAAACAGTGTACAAGTCGGCAATCAAAAATACAGTCAGCTATGGGCTGTGGACATTTACTGTCCTGCCCCCTCTCAACCTGTCCCAGCACATTCCTGGGTCTTGCCTGCCTTATAATCCACAATCTTAAAAGTCAGTTTCTTCTTGTGTTTGTAAAAAAAAAAAAAAAAAAAAAAGCATATCACTGATCAATGACTTTAGCAACAACCACTCTTTAAAGACAAAGTAGTATGAGTGATTTGTTGTTAAGTTAAAGGCTACTGGTAATAAAAATCTTTATAAAATACATTTTAAAAATGTGTGGTCTAAAAATAACTGAAAATGACAAGTTAGTCGTGTATGCTCCTGAACCTAATTACTTATATTAAAACATAGTATATGACAGGGCATGATACTAATACACTGACCCCGAAATTGGCATGTTTGGCATGCATTTTTGGTTAAAATAAAATAAGCTGTTCACAGATAATAGAAAAATTTCTGTATACAGAAATACATCAATATTTACGATCTGTAGGATTACCATTAAGTAACCAAGTTATGGTGACATGGATAGCAAATTAATATCATTTAGATCACATCAGTTTGATAAAATTTTTCAGACTCCTCTTTTCATTCATGACCTTAGGCCACAAATGTCTGGGTCCATGGGCAGTTTTTCATTCCCTATTTGTATCAAGGCTAACAACGATACCTCAAATCAGTAACTAAAGCTCTTAGCAACTCTGGCATTATAAAAAAGAGTTGACTATGTTCTGTCTTGCCTATTCTCTTCCACCCACTCTGCTGTTTCCCTAGAAGGGATACACAAAAACACAATTTAGATAAACTGTTAAATTAGATTCTGACCTGAAATAGCCTACTGATAACTTGATAAACCACAGCACTGCCCACAAGAGTCCAATCAGGTGTGAGTGTTTGAATGCATAACCTAAAGTAGGTCTGCATGCTTTTTTATTACATGAAATATATTAGATACACATATGTACATTTAAATTACGCCAACATATGACAACAGTGAACTTTCTTTTCATAAATGCCCATTGCAAAATTAGATCTGAATGGTCCTTTTGCCTTCAGTTTTTGTACATATATATATACACACACACCCCACCCCCCTCAACTCTCCACATTATAAAAGAAAGAAATGTTTACAAATTGCCTATGAAGAGAATCCCTCAGTCACCGCCAGCTGTTTGTCTCAGATGAAACAAGCACCTTCACTATAGAAATGTTTTAAAAACTAGAGTACGTTGAAGATTTGTCATAGAGTTCTCATACGAAAGTCATGGAAAAATAGTTGGCCAGTCATACCACTATCTGATCAGCAAAAATTACAGCTAATTCTAAGACCAGACTTTGCTCCCCAAGGCCACATAAACTGTGTTGGAATATAAACAGGATTCCATACATTACCCAGGGAGACAAACCAGAGTTTCCACACCCTTAGCCAAAGATTAATAGACTGCCAAAGATGAGTATTCCTAGATGTCTATCATAGCATGAAGCCTTGCCTCATAATACTTTTCCTGTTTGCTTTATGAATCAATCTGATGCTGGCTGACTTAAAAGCTTTTCTTCTCTATCCGTGACGGTAAAATGAAGCAGACTTTAGGATTCTGGAGAAGATCAGAATATGACTCCCACTTTATTATTTTGGGGGGAGGGGGATTCTTCCAATCAGATTCAAATGTTTGGAGACTCCCACAAGGCTCAGTTCTTGAATTTATGTTGTTCTATGTATGCATTTTTTCTGTTGGGGTACCTGATTCTCGGGTACTGATTCAAGGTTACTACCACTTCATGTGTATGATGCCTTATACTGATTGTTTTACTACCTGAGGTCATCTGGAGGGTTTCAAATTTGCCTGAACAGCAAGAGATATTCTGAACATTCCAGGAAGTCCTTATAGCCTAAGGAAACCAGATTTTTATCCATTACATCATTTTTGGAATGACGCTGCTTTGTCTTTTTAATTTCTTTTAGTAAAAAGCCTGAGGAGCCTAATAAAAAACAACCCACTTTGCACATACCGATTAATTATAATACTGCATAAGCAGATGCCCACATCTAGAATTTCATGACAATGATTAGTTTTCAAGGTGATTATCACACCCACACAAAATTGACAGGTAATCAGATTTTTTTTTTCCCCCCCACATTGAGTTTAATCTTTACTTTTAGAACAAAATTACTCTTAAACCAAAGCTGGCCATTTCCTTCTCTTTCCACATGTTTCTGGAATATTACATTAGCATCTTGTGTTGGCCTCAAAAATATCTTCAGCACACAATCATACCAGTAATTTAAACATAAAAAAAAAATCTCAAAAGGATACTGTTTATAATTCCTAAAATAATGGTGGAAGATGAACCCTGTTATTCGGTTCAGAAATTGATAAAAAGACCTTGCCATATTGACTGATATTCAAAATCCACACTACAGAGCATAATCTGAAGCCAGTATTGATCAAAAATGCAACACCACTGCCTTTTTATCCCATCTTTATTATAAGATGCTTCATCAATTGCCTGCAGGAAAGCCAAGGTGCTACAAACTGATCCTCCTCTTATTCTCTTTCTGATGTATTTTATTAAGGTTCCTAAAGATGACCAAGACCGTGTGTTGCTCTGATTATATGACGAGATTGAGCTGAAACTCTTGAATAAAAGGCTACAGCCACACTTTTAATGCAGTTCAAGGTTTTACCTTCTGTTTACATAAAACTGCCTAGAATAACATGACAAAGTGCTAGAAACAGCAGGACAGTTACAGAAAAATGGGCAGTTTAGAGATGGTATCATGAAACTGTCAGTGATTGCCTGCATTTCAACTGGTAAGCTTCTACTGATTAAAAGAACAGAAGAAACATGGAATTGAAAACCAGAAGATTTTCAAAAATTAAGACAAAATTCAAGATTTACAAAAAATAAATATATAATAGGAACAAAGACATCAGAATCAAATAACCATTGGAGGAAGAAAGACAGATTATTAAAGACGGCAGCAACTACCTGAAGACAACATAAAAAGGCAGGCATGAGAAACCATTGTGCCAGTAAATCTAGCTTCTTGTATTCCTACGCAAAATATACACATCTGTAAATCACAGTAGGCAATAGTATAGGAGCTGCTAGTTCTCTCAAACACCTCAAAGCAGACTGCTTCTATTCTCCTGGAAAAGAAAGCCTTGCTATTCCTTCTACACGATCAGCCTGTCTGAACTTTAAAATTTAAAATCAGCAGTATAGTATTATGTTGATCAATTAATTTAAGTAAAAGCACAGCCACTTACCTGAAGTGTCTAAAAAGTAGTGTTTCTTCAGCCAAAAATACCATTAGACTGATCAAATCCTATTTAACCAGAATACTACAAAAACGTAACACATCACAATTAATTTATTCTTAACATATAAGCACTTATCTTCTCTCTCTTGTTTTCTAACCCTCTACATCTAACCCAGGCCAAAACAGTCTCATAGTAATTTATAGGATAGTATATTTAAGAAATCCTGATCAACTCTTTATCTTTCTGGAAACAAGAAACTGACACAGTGAGAATTTCCATGTCTGGTTCCAGTGCATAGGAAAAAAAACCCCTGACCCTATTAATAGGAAGGATTCCAAAAATCACATTGTCATTGGTCATCTTTTCAAAACCCACCACCATAGGTATTTGAACTCTGTGAGAACCCATTAAAGAAATTCTGTCAAATCCCAACAATTTTTAGTTTGGAGAACTGAAAATTTAGATACAAGGACATGAAATTAAAAAAATATTCTTTTATTATTAAATTATAAAGAAAATAAAGAGCTGTGTTAGCTATTACGAGTTCTGTCCTAGAGTTTCTTTCTAAATTAGGTGTATTTAAACTCAAATTCTTGCTGTTGAGCAAAATACTCGGATGCATGCCTAATTCTCTGGTTAGCATTTTCAAATAAACACACAAATATGAGTTTTGATGAATAGAAAAGAATATAGGAATACATTCCATTAATTATGCACCACCAAACAATAAAACAAAGTTGAACAGTCCAGAACCACAGAAAGTGTAGCCATAATCCCACTGGCCTCAGTATTACTCTTGAACAATGATTTTTTTTACACCATTCCTGACCTGCATTAGAAGACTCAGGTGTGTGAAGAAAGGTAGGAATGAAAGAAGAGTTTTTACACCAGATTAAAACAACTCATATGGAATCACTAGCCAAAATATTTCTTTACAATGATCATATTTTCATTTACTCCTGAATTCACACATAAAATTAGAGTTTATGATATGTTTTACCCATATGCCTAAAGACAGATTATAAGGAAAAATAATATGAACATTAAGAAACTCAGCTTCTCTGACTTGTATGTCAAAACCACCATAAGCAACCATGTATGTTGTCATACTGGATGGGTGTCCTCTGGCAAGAGACCAGTATAAAAAGTTTCAAGTGAAAAGGTATTTCACATATGGAGCTTGAAATGCATGTGGGATAAGTTAGCTGCTAATTGAAAGTACCTAGAATGTTTCCTGAAAGGAGCTACTGAAACTCTACTTTCACCAGAATTCTTGAAAGTTTGGGTTTTTTCTTTGTAAAGGAACAAAATAGTTTTTTTTTTTCCCCCAATATCAATAATGGGTTTTTTCTCCTACCAAAAGTACTTCTCCAAAGTTAGGGAAAGTGAAATGTTATTGCTTTACAAACATTTTCAAAGAAAGAAACTTGATGATAAATATTCTCTCTTTTCCCCATCGTGAATTTATTTTAAAACCCATAACAACAAACACACGTATACACACGCGTTTATGTAAGTAAAGTAGTCCAAGTTTTGAGGGGTAGTCAATTAGAATGAGAAAATAAAAGTTCCAAACACCACTTATACTTCTGCAAGGCACATACAGCTCTGGAAACATCCTGAATAAACAACTGTCTCTTTTCAGTCTATATGAAGCTCAAAAACTGCACAGAAAAACATGCCAATTTTTAAAAACTAAATGTTTAAAAATATACATTTCTTAACAACATAGCTGCACTAAAACAATTCAGTTAATTTACATTAGGACAGATAGTTGGGGGTTACAAACCAAGATTTTTAGACATTTTTATTTGGGTGTGTTGGTTGGGTTTTAGACTTTTTTTTAATTAAGTGTTCAAATTCCAATTGTGTAAAAACCTTATCATAACAAATGCTTTAAAATTCTTACCCAACAAATAGTAAGTTAAAAGATTTATGTTCATCCTCCAACACTGTTTGCTCCTTCCTTCCTCTTTAGAGGTTTGAACAAAATACGATCGTAAGATCCAGAGCACACTACAGAAATGCTGCCATGTGCCAGCTCCGCTCTTCATAAACAAACACACCCACCCACATTTTAATGCATGTACACTACTGTGACACAGGATGTCACAAGCAATCCCAACTTGTGGTATTTCTATAGGTCACTTCAATAGAAGTAAAGGAAAACAGTTTTCTCTTAGTAGCTCTTATATTCAAGTAATTAACAACCTGTTAGTTTCCTTTAAAAACTAAAATATGAGTTCTGTTGCAGCAAAGCAAAAAGACAAAAGATAATATCCATTTTAGTCCTTTCCCCACCTTTCAACCTATGCACACACCCGTTTTTTAAAAAAGAATTTAGACTCTGCACCTGTGTCCCTCTTCAGAGAAAATGCAGATGAAGAAACAATGTAAATATTACTTTTTAAATGGAAGCAAAATAATACTGCCAGAGCTAGAAATACTACATTTCACACACTTGCTGGACAGATCATCTAAGTTTGCTGAAGAATACACTATCTAGTGTTAATATACAATGAGCTTCAAATATACCGTTCACTTTTCTTGTAAAAATTGCTTTTATAAATATTCTATTGATAAACATCAATCCTTAAACAGAGCATCACTGCAAACAGCCTGAGTCAGCCAAGGGAAGTGTTGGCATTCCCCATGTTGCAGTAATGTTTTTAATTGATTAGCATGGGACTTAATTTTGAAACGCATAGTTTTATAGGTCTATCTTCTAACATCCATACTTCTTATTAATGGATATGCTGCTTTGTTACTATCTTTTTACTCTATCATTTAGTGAATCCCTTATTATCTCTTCTCTTCATAACAGCTCAGTGAAATCACTAGCTAAATTTATGGTTTTGATTTCCAGTTCCCTAGTCCGCCAGGAAGCATTACTCTAAATATGGCTGGGTTTTACTCACATGCATTTAAAATTACTGCTGGTTTAGGCTATTTAATATTTAAACATCAGGCCTTAATCAGCAAAGCCAACAAACATCAGGGCTAATAAGACTGTGTGAGTTCCTTGGCTCTTTGGTATAGTTTTGGGGTTTTTTTAAAATGCAAACCAAAGTTTTGTGATTTTTGTGGTGTCCTTCAGGCATCTTATTGTGACTTACACCATCTAATATCTTGATCAATGACAAACAGCACTCAAACACAGACAGCATTCACCCTCAGCAAGTTTGCAGACGACATGAAGCTAAGGTGTGCAGCTAGTAACATTTGAGGGAAGGGATGCCGTCCAGGGGCACTTTGACAGCCTGGAGAAGAGGGCCCATGTGAACGTTATGAACTTCAACAAGGCCAAGTGCAAGGTCCTGCACAGGGACCAGGGCAACTCCCAGTATCAACAGCAGTTGGGTGATGGATGAAAGGGTTGAGACCAGTCCTACAGAGGAGGACTTGGAGATAACGGTAGGTGAAAAATTATATATTAAGAAAACTATTAGGATTACAGCTATCACAGTGTCATGTAACAGAAAATCAACGTTTTCAAGTAACATGATTATCTCACCTAGATAACATTTCATCCCTCCATTTCCAAGCAGTTAATGTATGCACAGGTAAAACTGTTGGATTGCTGGATCTAATTAACAGACAAAAGGATTGCCACAGAAATCAGGAGGTTTTGAACAATATATCCTATAAACATTAATATTCTTTGGTTAGTTTTTTTACACTATGTGTATTTTGACTGTGCAACATAAAATTATTTTGAAATAAATGTACATATTTGTATGGATGACAGTAATAAAAAGGATAATTAACAGAAATTCTATATAGCTGTTAGCTTATGCAAATATATGACAGAGGGACTAACCCAATTCTGGATAAGAGATGGACAATTGCTCATACACTTTAGGTGTTGAGGTATTTTGGGGTGATAAGGTTTTTTGGGTTTTTTTTTTTTTTTTTAAGGAAAAGCTTGTAAGCAAAAATATATTATCATTTTCTTAAACTATCTTTAATAACCCTTAGAAGTCTAAAGCACAAAATTTTTTAAGTGTTAAGTCAAATGTCTGGAGAAAAAAAATATTTTAAGTAGCTTTTATTTTCCATTACCTTTGATCTTTCGCAAAATGATTCAAATGAACCTTATTATAAAGTATCATGGGGTTTTAATCCAAATCTAATTTTTATGCTTGCAGGGAAAAAACCCCACACACCCATCCCAAAAAAAGAGAGGGAAACTATTTTACATTGACCTTTTAAAAAAAAAAAAAAAAAAAAAAATCTATTTTTGCATCTGCTAGGAACTTAACCAAACCCACTCATTCAATGCAGATCTACCTGTCAGTTGAGATATGCCAACACAGTCAGGTTTTTTTCAGCAGGGAAGGGGTAGAGGGTAATGTCTAAACATTTGAGAATACAGAAATCCTCATTCCACTCTGAAACAAATTCTGCAGAAGAGCCTGAATGAATCATTACTGGAAAATATATTTAAATCAGAGTATTGTAAAATAGAGTTATTGTATGTGAGAATATTGGAAGAATGTATGAAGCAAAGAGCACCAGTATCCTCTATAAAATGTGTTGCTTGTCACCTCTCCTGTGAGCAAGCATAACTACAGAAATGAACAGTTCAAGTGACACAGTAAACAATCTGTACAAGTCATTATCATCCAGCTGAATATTTATCATTCTACAGTCTGTCCAGAGTCTGTTAAACTGAGGTTCATACATCAGCTCACAATAATTTAAAAAAAAAAAAAATTTAAAAAAAAAAAGAAAATCCCCTTAGCACCTTCTCTGATTCTTCTTCTATTGCCTGGGAAACTAAGTGTTGCTTGGTTACATGAATCCATCTGTTCAAGTTTGCTCTTTCAGTCTTCACTTCATATTAGAAAAAAACCTTAAATGAAAACATGATCAGAAAAAAGTTCTCACTGCCTAAAAAAATGTTCTATCTGCATTAAAATTATGACAGAGCTGAAGATATCTGACATCGTCTCTTCAAAACAGTACCACTTCCCCTCCCAGACTGCAGTTGGCTTTTTTTAAGAAAGAAAAAACTGTCTTTGTTTTATTCCTTTTGCTTACCTCAAGGTAGTATAAGCAGGAAGACACCACTTCTTTGCAGAGTTTAGACACGACATCTTTTCTGTAGTTCTATGCTGAACATGAATACCTCTAGTCCAGGTGCTAAGGCACAAATTAAAAAATGCTTTGCTGTGCATCAGTACTTAAAATAAATGCTGAATGCATATATATCAAATATCTAAACACTTTGTTATCTCTAAAGATGTAAATTTAAATAATCTCCACTAAAATTACTGATATTATCTGCTGTGATTTCAATCAGACACTAAAGGAGACTTTTCAGGACTTTGGGAATCCATGTGATGATATAGATGGGGTAAGACTGGAAAACCAGACAAATGGAGAAAAACTATGGGATGATGTAGGATACCAAATTCTGTACAGAGCACATTACCACATGTAGGAAAAAAACAATCCCATCACATTGCAATAGAAGCAGTAGTGATGACAAACCACAGTTATCTAATACTTTGCATTTTTTAGATGTTTAGACACTAAAATTACCTCAGCATAAGTACAGGGTTTGTTTTGTTTTGGCAAATTGTGAAGTCAGATTTGCAGAAGGGCTGAACAGTACAGGTAGAGTTTCAACAGATAAAAGTACTTCAACTTACTGAGAAAAAAAATTACATATATTATCCTATTTCTATGCCTATATTTTCAAATTCAAAGACTTGGAATTACTGTTATTTTAAACATTTTCTATTATCTTTGATTCAAAACAATGGCAGAGTCAGCCGAAGGCTTTAGGGAGAAAAAAAGAATTGAAAGAGTAGCAGGCAAGTGCAGAGGTTCAATGCTTACGTTTAATAGCCAGGCCACCCTTCCACAGATAATCCCATTTTCTCCTTGATGTGGAGCACAGGACAACATAATGCTCACATCCAACCCAGAGGTGCTGCGGGGATCTCAATTCATACCCTAGAAGCAACAGCTTTCTCTTCCCTGCCATTTCTCCTTTGTCTTGAGAAGTCCTATTCACCTTCCTGTTCCTCTCACGCTCTGGGACACAAAATGGAGCTAACGAGCAAAGGAAACATGTCTTTTAGAGTTTCAAGGAGGGGCTGAGGCAGAAATCAATGTCACATGAAGGGAGCCACTCAAGCTGAAGCCCTCCCTACACAGCCATGGCTTTAGAGCAGATGACTGTTTCTGAACATGGGCAAGCAGATTACCATCACAACAGACTGATCTGTCCATTACTTGAAAGAGCTAGAGTAAGTAGATTGACTTCAGTCAGGTTTGGATAATTTACAATTCATAAAAGGATCCCAACACTGGTGCATATAAATGTCTACAATTACCTCTTTTTCCTTTACATGTTCATAATATTTTCAACAACCTTTCCCTGCTTTCACACACTCCAGCTTAAGAACACATATTGAAAGACACTAAGTCCCCTAGCCATCTGAGCCACCTACTATTGCTTGCACATTGCAACTAGAGCTTAACTTGTCCAATCTAAGGCAAATATGGTATGTATAGACAAGTTGCCTTCAACCCTTTTGGGCTCTGGTTCAGGTGCTTCCTACAAAGCCCTAGATGTCTTTCATAACATATAAACTGAATTTTTAAATTGACTTCTGTGGTTTAATTAAAACCCCATGTCCATTTGAACTATACCTCTTCTTATAATCACTTTAAAAAATTTATGAAATCCAAAACCAAACCAAACCACACCCACACCACCACACACGCCCCATGCCATCTGGGACCACAATTCGCAAAAGCTAGCAAGTTTTACTACTCTTGCTACTGTAATGTTTTATGCCTAAATATCCAGCTGCCTAATGTGCAAAGTATTTAACTACTAAGAACTGCAACAATGTAGTTTACTAATGTGCAATTATCTTAAACAAATTCATGCCAGAAATAAATTCACTGGTCTGAAAGTAGACTTTTCATGCATAATCTTAAATGGAGTAAAATGTAAATTATTCTGTTGTGAAAGATATCATAAAGATGTCAAAATTACAAGAACAGCACCACCATCTGAGTACAAAGACTGTTAAGCAAAATTAAGATTATTAGAACACAGTGACATCATAACACATTGTTGATTAGATTTATTTAAAGTGTCTGTGGAAATCAGAAGACTTCAGTCTTGACCCTTCTCATAATGTAAAGGCAAACTAGCGGGACAAAAGTTACACATACACACTGATAAAGTCCTGTTCATAGTTTCCACAGCAATTGTAATTCAGCCAACTACACCATCTGCCACTTTTTGGCCCTGTACAGAGAAGGATGGCATACACAAAGCATCACACAGAGCAACCTACAAACAAGATCACAGTCATTTTCTATCAAGTCATCCAAAGGTCAGGTTTAATTTCCTTCCAAGGTATTTTCTAATAACTTTTTTTACTAAAAACTTAAAAATGCAATTTTAAAAAAATTTCTAATTGTAAAAACTATTTAAAAGACATGAAGAAATGGAGATTGTTGGTCAAATGCAACAAGCTTTAAGAAAGCTAAAAGATCTACTACCTATATCTTATTAAATGCTCTACTCCTTTTAGATTTGTTTCTGCACATCAGCTGACTGCCTATGCATATTCATGAGAATAAACTGAAGAATGTATAAAAAGCAGATGGGTTATAGCCATTAGAAGTCTCAACTTGGGCTTTCTGATTTTAGACTTCCAGTCCAGTTCAGTAAGATCTATAAAGACAAAAATGCTTTCTGAATATCAAGTCATCATGTAACATTGACTAGATCCAGCTACAAGATGACTTAGCAATCTGAAATTGTTTGCCCCAGAGTTTACTATGCACCGATAACATACCTTCCTCCTTGCAAGATGTACACATACTGATCATCAGCATTACTGATCAGACATCTACATGAATCTTTATACACCTGAGTAAGTTTCACACAACCTTAAGTGCAGACATCAGTATCAGAACACCAGTATTTATTCCACAAAATGAGCATTTTTTATCAAGTGGGAAGTTTCCCACTTGACATATGAGACCAGAACAACTTCTTCAGCCCAGAGTCTGTCTTTCTACCTACTAGACAGTTATGCCAGCCTGCACACTGCTATCGCTCTCCCGAGAACACTTTCAGCCCATCACTAATCATACAACCAAACGCACATCTGTTTCACAAGTAAAACCACAGACATTTCCCATACATAGGCAGGTACATGTTGTCACTAAGCCATATCAACAGCATTTTGATCATGCAGTAGAACTACTCATTTTGAGGTGTGAAGGTAGGTCCGTATGCACATGCAGTGTTTCCCATGTAGTTACATCATCTGCCCAATCCAACGATCGCACAGCCCCATAAACCCCACTCAAGAACTGCTTCTGGATCAGACAGTGAAAGACACCTTATACATGCTCCCCTAGGGACACCTTATATGACAGCAGCACTCAGTAATCTCTTCAGTTTAACAGCAGCACAGCCAATACACTGCGCTGCTTCCCACTGGCATCAAGGAGGTCTGACACCACAGGAGGCTAAACTGTGCCACACTAATCACTTGGCAGCATCTATTTTGTTCCATTCTTGCTCTCACCTATGGCTAGCAAGCAGCAGGAACCTCCTCTAAAGGTCTCTAAGACATTGAAAAGGATGCCTTAGATGCCTGAATAAGGATCCCCTTATCACAAAACTGAGAGTCATTCTGGAGAAAGCAAGTCATTTTAGGATTAGTGGTCAACATCAAATCTAAATTAGCCACAGAGTCATGGTATTAATAGCAATATATACCTTTACATGATAGCCTATTCAAGGTATTTACTTATACAAGTTGGATGAACTATTCTAAGTCATTATTTACAAAAGTATTTCTGAAATGGAGCAATTATTTTTTGCCATTTTGATTGAACTACCAAAATGACCTGTGCTAATAATTCCCATGATGCTGGTTATCTTAGTAGTGAACAGAGATTTTTAGAATAGAAACAGAATCCTCAACATATTAAAAGAATGATGGTTAAAGCTGTCTCATTTTGTCCAAGATGTTTGCCTTAAACTAACCATATGCTATGTAGTACAACCACTAGCTAAAATTTGCCTTCAGAACACTGTCTACCCCACACAAATGAGCCAAGCATATAAAACACCTAGAATGTAAATGAGAAAGGATACATACTACCAATAAGCAAAATGGCCAGTAAAATTGTTCATCTTATTTCTACATTCTAACTACATGACAAAGACTGTTTTTATACAACTGTGAAACTATCTTCAGTTTGACAAGTGAATTTGAGGCAAAAGAATTTACAACGTTGTTATGGAGATTTGCATTCATAGCTTAACTTTAAGAGAGCAATTTTCTTTGGAAAACACAATCTGTTGTTGAGAATTCCTAGCCATAACAAGAAAAGCAAACCTGTAACATTCCTGATCTCTAACTGTATGTATACATGTTGAAACAATTAACTAAAAAATTGTGGCTAAGCATATACCAAATTAATTTTTCTAAGATTCTACAACAAAACTAGAAAACAGAGCAAACCTTAGTCTGTGTGTCAGCACACAGACTAAAATATATATGATGACAAAAGAGAACCACCTTTTTTCTGCCTTTTATTTATAGTTTCCAAATATATCTCGCTGACATAATAATGTATTTGTAAAGTTCTTTTAAATGTCTGAGCAAGAGTGAAAACTACAACACAGATGGAATAAACTGTCACTCAACATTTGCTTTACATTACTTGTTGCCAAGTCTCCACTATTTTAGCATATGAAATAATTTCCTCATTCAGTCTTAGGCCCAATTTTAGAACATAAATGGTGACACTAACTCATTGATTATGTTGTTAACAGAAAATTTCTACACTCTGAGGTTGCAATAGGGTATCAACCCTTGCTTGAATATATTTATGCTTTATCCATCCTTCAGTCCATCATATCTTCTCATCAGGGATTCCACAGCTCACACTCACTATCATGCTACCTTCACACTACAGAGGGAACACAGCAACCTGATTTAGTCAGTTGTCTCAGGTTCATTTCTTAAGATTATTCTTAATACTGCCTGAGATGTTGCATTTCACATTTATTTCATATCTCTTACTTAAGTTTTATAGGCTTAGACAAGGTCAGTCCTATCAATCCCTTCAAACATAAGAGTTTACTTTCCATACCTTCCCAAACATCCCTGTGGGGTATTTGGCCTAGGCCTTCTATAAATCAATAGAAAGCCCAAATCTTATATTTCTTTCACTGGTGTTTAAGTGCATGCTACTGACTGAACGTCCCAAATCTTCAGTCTATGTACAAGTACCATTCATTTATCTTCCATATCTTTAATTAGCTACTTCCTGTATGTTTAGAAGCCCTCAGTGAACACAGAATGTACAATGCCGTCAATAAATGACAAAACCTATCAAGAAAAACCCTAGTCAATGAATTGATAGATTTTCCTTAAACATAGCAGTAGACTCTTACCAAGTACTAGTCAAGCTCTGCTGACATCAGACAACAAAGCTTGTATATAAAGACATTTTGGCACAAGATAATTCAAAACAGTTATAAATAGTTTAAGTGGTAAAAGCTATAGGATGCACACTAACTGTACAAAGAGAGAAACTGTGTAGAGTAAGAACTGAAACCTAGACAGTATAAAAGGTTACCTGGTGGAAACTTGCCAACTACATAACTCTGTTGACATATTACAGAAACAATTTATTTCATAGTTTACTTACTCCATTCCTTCTCAGTTAAATACTATCTAGTTATTTACAGCTCTCAATGGACACTCCCAGTAGAGTCTAGCGGATTTTCTAGG
The DNA here is from genome assembly GCA_020800305.1 of Porphyrio hochstetteri. Classification (NCBI taxonomy): domain Eukaryota; kingdom Metazoa; phylum Chordata; class Aves; order Gruiformes; family Rallidae; genus Porphyrio; species Porphyrio hochstetteri. The sequence continues at coordinate 6,942,744 of CM036916.1, read as the reverse complement.
CCCCTTTGTCTTACCACATAACCTGCATTTCCAAAATCACTTATTCACATACCCTGTCAATTGATGGACTTATCCCACAAATGTCAAAAATTCTTGGCATCAACTCCTACCTAACAGAAACCTCTTCAGTAACAGGTCCATAGTCAGTATCTCAGCATGCTGAAAGCTCCCTTCACGTACGTTATTCATTTGCTATTTGAATATTACTGCGAGCCATTATTTAGAAGACTGAATTTCAAGTCTGAATTTCAGCGGTCAGTAGGTCTCTATGAACCAAGAGTTCGACTCTTTCCTTATTTACATCAGTGCAAGTCAAGTGTAATTCTAATCAATGACATCACTCTGCAGCAAAGTTGTTGCAGATGAAATCACACACAAATCTGTTGAGCGTAACAGAATGGAAAAATACACAATAAGGTATCTTACATCAGCTTCACTATACTCAAGAGGCAATAAAAGGGTAACAGATATAATATTTTCATTTAGTAGCAAGCATACCAACAATAAAACATCTTTATAACTTAGATTGCACATGTGCACTGCTCTCTTTCGTTGTTCAAGCCCTTCATACCATGCCTCCATAAGCACAGTTTTGGTCATGCATCACTTTATAAAAAGCTTAATACCAAAGTTTCTTTGCATTTGTAATAAAAACATACTTTAAAATAACTATGTTTTATATACTTTTATTGTCAGCTCTTCATCTCATTGCAACTTCGGATTATAGCATTTTCTGTGTAACAGTTTACAACATGAAGAAATATTTCTAAAGAAAAATGAGTGCAACATAGTTTGGTTTTTCACATGCAGCTTCTGATCCTCAGATCGTCCACATTTTCTAGGAGGAAAATGGTGGTACACTGGATGATGTCATCACAGGGTGATCTAGGAGAAAGAATGGTACAATGGTGCTTTATTTTTTTTTTCAGAGCAATTGAGTAAAAGGATTATGATTCTGTATTTTGCTTTATTAATGTACATCATACAGCATTCTAAGACATGGTTGCTATAGAGTTCTCATATGAAACGGGAGGAATTGTGAACCAAGGAACTACATCATTACCTGCCTCAATTTAGTCTTTCAAGGCAGGATCATCGGTTTCTTTCTCTGACCCTTCTCTCTGATGCAATGCATTTCCTACCAGAAGATAAGTATCTGCAAGACAAGAAAAGGAAGAGAACCCTAAATCGATTTGTAGCTCATGCCATTACCCAACCACTTAAAATAAAAGATAAACAAAGAAATTGAAATATAATGATAAAGTAAACTTAATTGAAAAATTTTGAAAAAGAATATTCCAAGATACATGCACAAATTATTAGTTCTGTGATCACAAACATAAATGAGTGTAACTAACAAATAATTAATTCACTGTAGCACACTTACCACAGAAAGGCTTGTAGGACTTCTGTGGTGCAGTCATGACCAGTACCCTGTGTTCAGTGGAAGAAGTGGGCCACCCTGAAGGCCCACCTTTAGTTCTTCTGCTAGACCCTGATGTTGTCCCCATCTGCAGATGTGTGCATACAGAAAAATCCCTATATACAGAGTAAGTACCAATTTATGGGGTTCTCTTTAATGAATCAATGAATGGTTCACAAAATGAGAAATGATCAAGTTAATGAGGGTTTTTTGCTAAGAAAACAGAACTGAACACAAGTCAAAATTTCCCTCAACCTGTTGGTTGCATTTCCTATCTATAGGAAGCATTCCTGAATCTCAGTATCTTTATCTGCTATTTTTTGAGCAATATCAATGATACAAAATTTCTTACAACAGAGTAACTTTCAAAATCAGATCTTGGAAATTCTTTCAATTACTATAGCTTATATGATAGTTAATAGTTAGTTTATCGTGAATAAATAGTTACAAACAATACTTTAAAAGTTAGAATTAAAGATTTAACACACTGGGGGTTTACTTATGCATTGCCTCTGAATTTGAGGGTTTAAAAGCTTTTAAAAAAAGAAAAACACAACTTACAATTCATCTGGATGAATTTTACTTTAAATTACTCAACACTCTAACCTTACTCTTGACATAAGTTTTCCTGATATTTAGTTAAATATGGTTCCAATAGTTGCATACAAAGTGTTCTAGGCACAATTTAAGCATCAGCATGGTTATGCTCTATTACCAACGTCTAAATATAGATGTTTATATCCATGTTTTGTTGTTAGTCATTGTTTACCTTCACCCATCTAAATTGTAAAAGTTTACTTTATCTACAAATTCTAGCTAAAGAAAAAGCAGGTTCAGTACCTACTTGTAATATTAGATTATAAGGTCATTAAATATGGATCACGGTGAAACTATATCAGAACTTTCTAGCTTGAGTGAGAAGAGATGCTGCCCCGGTATAAGGGGGGCATAAGAGGAAGAACAACTCTCATGCAGTAGCAATAAATAGAAAGAGTGGGAAAACTATTTTCAAATAACACAGCATATACAAATAACCTCACTGGTTTATCTTACTGTTCAGTCCTGTGAGCCTTCAGTATCAGAGAAATTCACATCTGAACAAAAATTATCTGAAAATTCTCATGACTGAAAGGTGGGATATTTATAAATCTAAAAACTTCCTGAAGTTTAGTTATAGTTTGTAAACATAAGTACTTCAAATCAAAACATTTACATGAAGTCTTTTCTTGCAATAGTGGAAGGTACTGCAGATGTCTTATTTCCTTTCTGTGTGCTCAGAAGAGCCTCTAATACTGTCAGCACTAAGATACAGTCTTACTCAAAATTAAGATCAATCTGAACTAAAGAATGTTCCTATTCTTCCTCTTGGAACTCGGTTTAATAAGGATGTTCAGAGCATGTTCTGCTCTCTCCTTCCATTCTCAAGCAACTAAAAAGATTACTTTCATTAAGACTGAAAAATAGCATTTCCCTTCTGAAAGCACCCTAAAGTGATGGATAGCATATTGCACCTCTTCTCCTGAAAGATTCTTCCTTGAGCAGAAATCATTCCAGATTCGCTGGAGTACACAGAAGATGTACAAGTCTCTACAGCTAGCAAGGTGACTCAATTTCAACCCTTGTTTCATGGCTGTTTAACACATCATCATCACTGCCAGTAACCCACTTCTGTATTTTAGTAGAAAATGAAAATGGTAGCCACTTTTTGGAAGCTTGCATGTACCTGTCATCCAGAGGATCATTAAAATAACAAAGCAGGCAATGACTCAGGATTGGATAAAGGGCAGTCACTTCAACTTGAAACATTTAAAAGAGTGCCTTCCTACATAAATACCGCTGATTTTCTTAGGGACTGAATCTATTATACTAGGAAAACATTAGCACACACAAATAGATTCTATTAGCTTATTCCTGATCCAACATTTAAATATTCTTCCTGGAAATATGACATTCCCAATAAATGCAGAACTTCCACCAAGCTGTAGAAATTAAGTTTTCACTCCAGTAATTCTGGAAAATCCTGAGTTATGTTGCATGTATCATTTCAGTAGAGCTTTGAGGAATAAAGTCTAGTGGTATGCTGAGCTATGACAAAAGAACACCGCCTCCTGCTTTTGCACATGGTAGATTTGCACTTTATCGAAGCAAAAATGCTGTACTTTCACATAAATCACAGAATCACAAGGTTGGAAAAGACCTTTAAGATCGAGTCCAACCGTTCCTGTGCTATGCTAAACCATATCCCTACGTACCTCTTCTACCCTTTTTTTAAACACATCCAGGGTCAGTGACTCAACCCCCCTCCCTCCATGGGCAGCCTCTTCCAGGCCCTGACAACTCTTTCAGTAAAAAAATTTTCCCTAACATCTAATCTGAACCTGCCCTGGCGCAGCTTGAGGCCATTTCCCCTTGTCCTATGTCCTGTCACTTGGGTGAAGAGACCATTGCCCACCTCTCTACAACCTCCTTTGAGGTAGTTGTAGGTGGTGATAATATACATAAAGCTGACTGGGCTTCAAAGGTTCAGACTCTGAACACATCTTGTGCTGTCTTTATTCTTTTTTAATTAGCTTCTCTAATTTTACACAGTTTCCTACAAGACCAAACCTGAAGAAAATAAGATCATATCCTATTAAATTCCAAACGTCCTGAAATACCAGCAGAGACTATTCAAAGGCACCAAACAAAATCTGGAACAACTGCATCTCCTCTACTTCTCCAACCTCTGCAATGGTAATATTGCATGAAAACAAGGAGTCTTGAGCATTCTGAGTTGTGAAATGAATTTCTTTTCAAGACTTTGTCAAGTAAAATTGTAACAAGAACAGCATCATACAAAGCGAGTTCCTTCATCAGAAAGCAGTGCTGCATTTTTACTGCAAGTCATTTCCAACAGAAAACATTTAACAGAAAGCAGTCTAGGTAGTGCTCAGATTACAAGTGAATGTATTTTAACTTTTGCATTACCGTAACACTACATTATCTCATCTAATTAGATTTTTCCAAAACCTCTGGAAAATGAACTTTCCACATGCTCTGGATGTTTGTTTATTGACTAAACATGGTGTGCAGGAACTAAACAATGCATTATACTAATAGAAATTATGGAAGAGCAATACTACAACCTAATGGACTAGAGGAACAGTTCTGTAAAACCATCACATTTTCTGTAGCACAATATGTGTCAAAGATAAAGTCCATAACTTTTATAGTTCTGATCTTTACACTTCTCTCCCAAAACCAAATTAAAAACCACTCCTACGATAATGAACAGATCCTTAAGAGCTTTACAACGTGTGTAATTTAATCAAAATTTAAATTATTGTTACAATTTAATTTCATTCTGAAGAGTTATATATTTATTCTCTACTATTCATATTTATTCTCTACTATTTTTTGAGGCTTCTTCAAGAAAAAAATGTTTTGATTTCACAGATCTGATTTAACAGCATTCTCATTTACAAATTATTCACACCATACAAAGTTTGAGATGCCCCAATCACTGGATGACAAATTGTTCTTCTTAACAGATTATCTGTGACTTCCAATGACTTTATCCGCAATTCTAAACATATAGTGTTTACAGAATTCTTAGCATCAAAAGGATGATAACCCAGAAATTTTTGGGGGGGAGGGGGGCAGAAGAAATGAGCAGGTATTTGCAAAGGTTCTGCCTGAAACATCTGGGCCAGTAATAGAGATACAGTAGCAGAGCCAGGAAGACGCATAATACCTGAAGTCACATAGAACTCCTTTCATCTGTAATACAAATATTTCTCTTCTTATCCAGCTTCATTCCATATGCATTCTTCCAGTAGCTACAGCAAGTGACACAGAAACTGGTAAACACTTCACAAATATCACAACATGATGATGTACATACCAGTTCCAAATCCTACTTACTAGCATTTGTAGTTACACAGCCTATACTTCCCCTTATGTGTGGAATTTATAACTGCCATACTGCCCAATGATTCTAGCAGGAAGAGGTTGTAGGAAATACTCAAAAGCATTTTATAATAGTTAATGCTGCACAATGTTAAATTGAATCAAAGCTCAAGCACCATAAATTTATACCTTGGCAATACTCATCTCACTAATAAGGTATTCATAATTTATTTACTAAAGAATAAGAGGAGAGAAAGTTTTTATAAAGCTTTCTAAGTTCTGTACTTTTTCTATCAGACAAAAACCACCCAGGCTTTCTGGAAGTTGTAATCAGTATTTTTAGACTTTGCTGGAATGCAAACCATTCTGAAAAAATGGCTAGTAAATTGAATACATTTGTATGTGCCAGGTTCCAACTACATGGGACAAAGACAAGGAAGCCCTCCTGCTGAGAGCCTCAGTGGAAACAAATTATCAAAGTAGCCCTGATTCTGAATCCTCACAGAAGCTCTATCTTACCATCCTGAAGTCCAGTATTCCTTTGATAAATTTTACCACCTGAGCTGGTGTTAAATTTTTTTTTTTTTTTGAGGTCAGAAAAAAACCTAAGAGGGAGTACATTTATCTGTTCCCAATCTCTTGGTAAGACTTCGTTTTCTGGCCAATCATGCTATGCCTTAATGATGCAGATGGGATGTAAGCACTGCCAAGACCTCTGTAAACACTCATGATACTGTTGAGAGGCTGAAGGGTAACATTATACTGATAATGGTTTCTGAGATTTGTTATCAGCAGAAAATCTTTTGTCTGCCAGATGTACTTCTATGTGAAAATATGCCTTTTTCAAGTTGAGAGCTGAAAATGACTCTCTCCAAGAGAGTCAGGAATAATTGAGAACAAAGTGATTGTTCTGACTCTGAAACGTGCAGGTGTTCAGTCCATCAATGCTCTGAAACAGATCGAGTTTTTGTCGGGGATAACAATGCATCTGCAATAAAAATCCTTCCTCCTGTGCTACGATGGTACACTTTTAAACAGAATATACATTCTACTTCCTTTGTGAGGAAGCTCCCTTGAGAGAGCATGATAGAAGGTTTTTGTGGTGTGTGTATATGTAACTGTTACAAAATCAGAAAAAATTCTCCAACATAAATGTGCTCACCGTTATGTTATTGTTCAAGCTACAAAAAGCTCCACAGCCATCTTCTATGTGAGGCCAAAAAAAAAGCCCCACTAAAGAATGAAAGCTACATCTTAGGGAATTATCAGTATGGCAATTCTCTAGGATACTTTAATTCCTCATCAAAACAGGAGTTTAATAGATGGCAGCAAAGGCAACAACTGAGCAGGCAGCATATCGGGTGTTGTCATCTGACACATCCACAATCACTTGTAAAAACGTAAATAGTAAAAAGTTAAATTAGTCGTACTTAGGACAGATGAATCCATTGGGAATTATGTACCCTTTGAGTCTTAAGATGTGGAAGAATAATATGCTTTCTCACTGAAAACATTCTTCTTTTGGACAGTAGCTTCTTCAGCATGATTTTGAAACAAGAAATGCTGGAACCATGAGTGTGCCCTGTGTCTCACTAGGTACCTTAAGCTGTGAGATGGAGTGGCTCTATTCAGTGCTCTTGAACTCTACATCTCGCTAAAAACTTGCCAACATTCAGAATAACCATAAGTAGTTCCCTATGTGGTATCATACATTAACAATATACTTAACTGGTTCATAATAATTAAATTGTATTTTACTATAAAAGATTAAATTGTATTTGTCAGATATTTAATTGTAAACTTTTCTTTCAAAAGGATGAAGTTCACCCCTCAATCATCTTTTCAATACTACTGTGAACTTCTGCTTTATTACCTTTCTAACCTCAGTTTTAAAAGAAAGAACAAAGTCTGCAGTAATCCCTACTCTTATTGCTCCAGTGCTTTGTGTATACTGACACAAGAAATGAGGCTGCAATATGCACACCAAAATTTTGCCACAGAATTTGAAAATAGTTTGTGTTTTCTACATTACTTTTCTTTGTTTCAGATGAAGCCTACTATTAAACATATTAGAGAATATAGGCTGCCTGTACCAAACACAACGTAAAACACATTGAAAAAGTTAAAGAATAATTGTATGCATTTAGAAATAGCAAAAGTCCTCTCAGTGTGTAGCAGTTCAGCCAAAAAAATCTTGGTGCAAGGATACAAAAAAAAGTAATTCTGATTCACCATTTCTCTCCACTGTTTTTTCCTCCCCCAGAAATGGTCACTAACTGCTCAACATGTTCTGCCTCTCTTGTTACATGATCTGGTTCTGAAGTTATGTTAGTGTCTTGAAAGTATTCTGTCATTGGTTTCCTCTTATGTATGTAAAAGTCTCATGTATTTTGAGTAGATTATAACTTTAAAATGAAACAAAATTATGAAAGCTTGCTGTGTAACCCAAGAGCTTTCATTTGAACTTTTATGGTTTTAGTAGAAACAATGCATCTATTTTTTGCTGTTTTGTACAAGTCCCAGTCATTTTTTTCCCCTCAAAGAACACAATAATTTAAATATTATCTACTACAAGAATAATAAAGGAGTATCTCCATCAGATGAGAGATTAAAAATACTGGTTTCAACTTCCAGAGTTAATTAAAAATATTTTTAATCATCTTGCTGTATCTTTTTAAATTTTATTATATTTATATAGCCTTCTCATCTAATGACAGGTACTTTTTATTTTAATAATTATAGGAAATATTTAATATGTTCCTGAAGGCTGTATCTGTATTTGGGCTTTCATGTCAGAGGAGCTAAAACGCATCACATACTATGTGATCTGAAGGCAGCTGTGTATGTTCCACCTTTTACTTCTTCAGTGTGATTATACATTACAATGTCATTACAAAGGCAAGAAAACCTTCTGAGCAAGCGAAGTATTACCAGCCTATCTTGAAATGCAGCAGGGCATGTCAGCATGACTTGAGATATTCTTCTGCCATCCACCTTCCAGGTCCAACCACATAGTAGCAGCCTAGAGGTGTGTTTCAGCAGTAAGGGTGTGAGAGGGCATATCATGGTGAAACTCCAATCCATTCAAAAGAGGAAGGTAACATCTTCGTTTTATCTTTTATTTTACTAAAGTAAACTATAAACCAAATTCCGCTATTATCTTCAGACTGAATGCCCAGTTTCAAGTTTTCTGTAAAGAGCTGCACTATACTTTTTAGTGTCATTGCTTTGATTCTTAGATGTAGCTATACTAAACTACATTAAGTTTACAGAGTACTATAAAAACTCTGTGAAATTGTCTTTCCATCGACTTCGAATGTAGCCTTCCTTTTAATTCTATTCTTGTAAAATGAACAATGAAAAATAGCAAACGGGGTGTGATCATCTGTGAAAGCCACAATGAAAACCAATCCTCATTCAAGAGTGCCATCTAGTGACAAGGGAACCCCACCACCTTTACATGAAGGATGTGAACTAATCCACCAGCTCATTTTTATGAATAGATAATAGTATCTCACTTGAAGGCCACGGCAACTCATAGGACATTAAAATTATGCTTGTCACGTAAGAAAGTCTGTGACTTCCAATGCCGAATGAATTTTATATACCTGGAAACGTGTATCTTTATAAACCTCACAGTGCATATCCATGAAAACACCCATCTACAGAAGTCTGTTCCAGAGGAAACAAAGCAAGGTGCATTTAAATGAAGAAGCAGTGTTTGGGAATGGTGCTGGCTATTCAGGAAATATGCAGCATTAATGATCAAGTACACTGCTAACTTTTCTTGTTGCTCATTACAGATCTCCAAGTGTGGGGAGTGGATAATAAATTTAATTTGTAAAAAGCAGAGCAATAAACAACATAGTAGATAACGTCCTTTATATCTCTTGAGTCTACAGGGTAGGAAACACTGCAGTTTTGTCTTTCTGCACCGCCAAAAATTTCAATAATTCATTACAGTCAATAATAGGATGTTGCATATACACACCTTTCAGTAATTAGGGAAAATTATTCATACTTCCCTAGATCACATATTTATATCTATCACTGTTTCCTTCCACAAGAACTAAAGTGACATTACAAGACCAGAAGGAATATAGCTCAACTCTTTTGTATGATAGCAGAAGGAACAGGCAATGGCCCAAACCCAGTAAGTAGTCTCTTAAGTTCATATAGCCACCTATGTATTGTGTCCTTAACCTTGGAAGCAGCAGTCACAGGAACATACAGAACCAATAACTATCCTAAAAATATTAATTATGCATAAATGCCTCTAAAAATAATTAATCTGAGTGGTTTTGTCTCATGTTTTTTAAAGCTTTATGTTTCAGGGAGAAGAACAGCGAAAATATTTCATCTGAAGAACAGCAAAAATATTTTTATGAGTGTGATGACCTATGTGTTGCTAACTGGATGCAAGCTAATCAGGTGAAGAAGTCAGCTCCATCTACAGAAAAGCTACAGTGAACTATTTCCCTCAAGCCAGTGTAACCAAGCAGTTACTAAGCAGTAACCAAGTCTGGATTCATTTATTCTTTCAAATCTAATCCTATTCACCTTAAATCACCCAATCCCACTGACCTCACTTGACTCATGAAAAAACACAAACAGGACTTAGTCCTCAGTACTTTCAACCATACCCATTAATTTTGGTGGGTATGTCTTTCAGAGTACATTGTGGGTATTCATCAATATTTTAACTGAATTCTTTATAGTTAGACAGGATATATTTACAATCAACTTATATATTTGCAAATAAATATGTTGAGAGGTCCATAATCACTTTGGACTATCAGGCTCAAGCTGTCAACAGGAAAAAAATTTACTATAATCAAGGTTATCAGAAAAGCCAATGAACACATCTATAATATTAGGCTATTATCAGCTAATTAGTGACTAACTAAATTACAGTTCCACTAGATCAAAGGCTGTGTGTTCTTTCTGAAGAAAGGATCAAACTCTTTCAACAAGAAATTTATATCTGTTCACTAAGAAGTCTTGTTTGTTAAATGCTTTAACCTAAATGGTTACACTTCTCCTTCATCAAGCTGAGTTTCAGATGAAAATTTAGGAAGAGTTTATATTAGTCATATTCTACTGCACATAATACATTTCCACTTCTATTACTGAGATAGTCTGTGCATATACAAAGGCAAAACTCACGTTGCTAAACAGAGTTTAAAGTTTTCCTTCTGGGGTGTTTTAAGACAGTATCTTTCAATTTTAAAAGTTGGCTCAGGTTTGTGATCCACCTCATGGTGGAGCATGTTTCCAATTCTTTCTGCCCACTGGCTGAAAGTCAGTCATTTTAAATTGCAGTGACTCTTACACCAAACACTTGCTTAGTGGTGTGGCCTGAATTTCTTCACCGTGTTTTCAAGTACCAAGACAGCATAAATAATAATATCTTAATATTCTGACCTCAGCATTGTCCAACAGATATTGTCCCAAAGGAAGCTAAAAAAACCCAGCAGATTCAGTCAGTTGTACCTCAATATGAAATGGAGGTAGGATTTGGTAAAAGTGGGGGACATTATGTGCACGTGTCCAGTGTAAGCAGAAAATTAGGGAGATATGTTTTAATTAAGCTTCTTGGTTTAAGAAGTATGAGCAATAATTCTGCTCATGTGTAAGAACCCACTTGACTCAAGTCTTATTTCTTTGACCTCATCCTGAAAAACTTTTTTTATACATTATATACATATATATATAATGCTGTGTAATCAGGACTACATTCCTTTTACTAGAAATTAGGCCAATATGATCTTTCAAGACTATGAAAGACAGTAAATAATAGAAGGAAAATAGAACACAATGGCATTTCAAAATACTGGATTCTCCTCTCAAGAGACAGCTTGTGATGCAACAGAAAGTTATCAAGTGGTAAGGATGTACACACTTGCCTACTCCTGGAATTTAACTGATTCCCTGAATTTTCAAAATACACAGAGGCAGAACTGATAATCTGATAAATTCTACAGGTATGGCTGGCTTGAAACATGGTGCTTGCAAAGAGCAGCACTTGTACTAAAAATATCTCACATCTAAGGGCAACTCTGCCACCTCAAGCACTTGACTGAAAAACCCTCTTTCTTACCCAGGGCCTACTCTTCACACAACCATCAGCATTACCCCTTTGCTAAGTCTGTTCATTTCCATCTATCTCCTTAAGGTGATTTGACCATAGCTGCTTACAGCAGTTTTCAGCAGCTTTCATTTTTAACAAATCTTTAACACTTTAGAACGTTAAAACACATTATTCTATTTTAAATACAAATCTTTTAATAAAGACACTAATTTTTCAGCTACTGCAGTTCCAGTTGCATTGTGGACTAAAATGACTAACAGTGGTCAGGGAATATATATGGAACTCAGGCAGATCCTTCCTCCTGGTTAATTACTGATTTTCTGAGAAGACTTGGGCAGTTTGCTGACTTATGTTTTGCTTCATTTTCCTCCTATAGGAGTATTACGTTACGAAAGATACTGAGAGATTATCTGTTAAACTGTGAGGCACGTAAACACCATCACAACATGGTCCAGTGGACAGATCAATATTTTTGTTAGAGTGCTGAAATTCTGGAAGACAGATTCATGCTCATATACAGTATTTCCTTAATTTTGAGTTGACTGATCCGAGTGAGATACAAGGGGTAATCATTATTCATGATGAACTACATATACAATAAAACTACATCTTAAATAATTTGGTGTTCTGTTTAAGTTCCAGTATTTTTTTTTTAAATCTTCAGTGATGTTTATTTCCCCCTCCCCCCTTATTTGTTTTCATTATATATAAACAACACAGCACCACTCATTTAACTTGGGTTTTTAAACGGCTCTAACAAGGTAAAAATGATTTAGCATCACAGAATCACAGAATCACAGAATGGTTTGGGCTGGAAGGGACCTCAAAGCCCATCTAGTTCCAACCCCCTGCCACGGGTACAAACTCTCTCCCTTAGACTAGGCTGCCCAAAGCCCCAACCAACTTGGCCTGGAGCACTTCCAGGGATAGGGCATCCACAGCTTCTCCCAGCAGCCTGTGCCAAGGCCTTATCACCCTGACAGGGAAGAATTTCTTCATATCTAATCTAAATCTACCTTCCTTCAGCTTAAAGGCATTACTACTCATCCTATCACTCCATGCCCTTGTAACCAGTCCCTCTGCAGCCTTCTTGTAGGCCTCTTTAGGTATACTGGTCTCCCCAGAGCCTTCTCTTCTCTAAGCTGAACAAGCCCAACTCTCGCAGCCTGTCCTCATAGGAGAGACGCTCCAGCCATCTGATCACGTTCATGGCCCTCCTCAAACACATCAGTTTGAAATTGACAGTTTCCAAAACTAGATTCCAAACTACTGGACATTGTCATGGAGCGCAATCTTGTCTTTAAAATAAACTAATACCTAAGTAAACAAAGCTTTCTAATCCTCCACATGGACTTATAAAATGTGTTGCAACCAAAGACCCTGGCAAGAATATCACGGGGCATAAAAAAATCTGAATGGGCTATGTTAGAAGTAATGTGTTCTCTAGAGCATAATTGGGTTTTCTCTTTCTCATGTCTGGAGTATACGTAAGAAGTCACCTTAAAACACCTATTATTATTATTATTATTGAAATTTTGAGAGAAAGCAATTGTCTTTATAGCAGCTGATTAGATTAATATTTTGAGCTCAGCCAGAAGAAACAAAAGGAAAGAGGCACTAATGAACCTAATAAAGAGGTTTAGTCTAGAATGGTTGTTAATCTATACAACTAACTTCAGGGAAGAAACGTTTGGTGTCAATAAAGCATTTCCTTAGTAAATTACTACTGGCTCCAGTGTAAGACATTTACAGTAAACACCAAAAGTCTGCAAGGCATCTGTTCTATTCACAGTGGAAGAAGGAACTTTGCTCCATTAATAACTCTAAAAACATGTAATAACTAATTCATGATGGCAGTTCAAATTCTATCAGCAGCCTTCATTATTTCACCAAGCTGAGTTCAAAGATAGAGCAAGTTTTAAAAACCCTTGAAAGTTTAAAAATACACTTTAAATTATAATAAAGAAGCTGTGTTCTTCTTTCTACTAAATATAAAAAAGCTGTAGCTTTAAACTATGTGCAACAACAGTATTTTAAGAATACATGCAAAATAAGAGTTAAAGTGTGTACATAAAACCCCATATGATCTCAGATTCTGCTTTAGGGAAATTGTATGTTATATAGAGAGGGCATGTGCATGTATATATAATAAAATGCTTGCTGGAATTTTAACATTTGACTTCACTACAGATTTAGGGGGACTTTGCCTAAGGCAGGTTTTTAATAGCAATAATAAAAAAATACTTAATGGTACTTAGGGTAAATAATGTGTGGTCACTATGTTTAAAAACAGTAATACCAAACATCTGTGCTAGGTTTCCACGTGATAAAATTCCCATATTACCTACACTTCTCCCAAAGTTAATAGAGAAAAATGTTTATTTAAAGTTCTAAACTGGACATGTGATAACCAATTTAAGAACTTTAAGGCAGGTATCTTGTGTTTTTTGACAGGAATGCGTATTTAGTCATCTTCAGGATATTCTGAACATGAAAAATTCTATGGTATAACATTATGGCTTCAAGACAGATTTTCAACTATTAACATACTTACAGGGAGAGTGCCTGGCCCAAAAACATCCCTTTTCTTATGTATATGTGTGTGTGTGTGTATATATCATCTTGTCTCAAAAAATATCAGTAAGATTCAGCTACCTTTGAAAAACAAAGAAAAAGATTGACTATATTTTTAAATCCCTGAATACATTGAAAGATATCTAATCCCACTTTATGCATAACTTATTTCCCAAGATTTTAATGAACACCAGTGACACTGACATTCTTTGCTATTCCTATAAAAGAGACAGATTCCATCTTCAGCTGAAGTTTGTCCTCCTCCTGTATAATAAGCCTCAAATTGGCCACTCCTGAGACCTTCTAACACAAAACCTATCATCACAAGTTTGCCACTGTGAAACAAAGTTTAAAGATGCAGTAGACTGCAGAAAAGTAGTGTCTTTGAGGCACAGGTAGTTAACACACCATAGTCAATTCAAATCTGCTAAAAATATGAATACAAGGGAAAAAAGTCTATTTTATTTTCTGGAGTTATTCCTATGCCTCTGGTAGACTAGCTCTTTCTTGCTTTTCTGTAGCTTCTCTAAGAAATATAAGCTAAGCTCTGGACAAATTCCTGATCTTTGAAGGCAGTTATATTATGAAATTCTACTACAGATGTCCACAGGAGAAAAAAAAAAACCAAAAAGAAACAATCAGTGGCTTAAGAAAGTTTTTTACATGATTCTTGGATATTTGACAAATTATTTTGCATCAAAACAGTAGGATAGTGGATTCTGGTAACATGAATGCTATGTGAAATCAGCAGAAAATTAATGTGAGAAACATTTCTTAATTGACGAAAAGGTAGAGACCAAAGAACAATAAAAGTTATATGTCTACCTAGTTATGTGAAATAATTACTAAGTCGACAAAAGCAGCTCTGGAAAAACAAAGAACATATCCCTTACTATGCAGTTCCTAGTATGACCAGTGTTCAGAGGCATGCAGGTAAAGGAGATAGAATTGACAGCCATTGGAAACATGATTGTGTAGAAGAGAATGTCTAATTCCCAATGTTTCAGGAGTTGTTCCTTCAGTTTCTCTCACAGCATGTTAGTTTCTTTCTCTGGTTTGGTAAAAATTGCACCAGCCAGTGATTATTAATAATAAAATCAGCTTCTGCTGCTCATGCATTAGCTTTGTATTCCACAATGTTGAGATATCTAAAAGACTGTGAAAGAATAAGAGAAAACAGATTCCAGTTTTGTCACTATTTGAAAAGATTAAGGAACAGCACAAGGAAGAAATATACGCATTTACTGGAAAACGTTCAAAAGCTCAATAATTGACATAAACTTGTCCTTTCTCCACCTAGCATTTAAAAATGTAATGCAATGGTACAATTAGATTTCAAGAACTTCGAAACTTCACATAAAGTATTTTTAAACTAAATACCAACAGCATAACTCATGAGAAGTTATCTGTGTATGCTTTTTAATGTAGTGTGGAATCTGTAGAACACCAGTAGCCTCCAGTGGGGGTTTTCCACACTCAATCTCTTTTTCACCACATTCAGCTTTTTGCATAGATAGTACCTTTTTCTGCTGGAGACTACACAAGAATCTGTTGCTCTAAGGGAAAACTAACACACTAGAAAAATGTTCCATTGTATAACTTAATTTGCTGCTACACAGAAGTTTATCTTTCTGAACTTTAAACAACTGCAATGTCAGAAAGTCAAATAGAAAAACTAAAGACAGAAACAAGTGTTCAGGATACAATCAGTGTGTTACACATGATAAGGTACTAGTTTCTCAGAAATATACTCCACACTATATTCCAGCCTGCAAAAATATAGAAAGCAGAATATTATAGAAATATAGAAAGATTAACACCATTTCAGTGAATAGTAATTAATTAATTGTTTAAAAATTAATCCAAGTTCACTTTTAAAACGTTCTTAGAAGAAAAAAAAAATCCAGTAACTTGGCAAAGTCACATATTTAGGATAAAAACTCATAAAAACTAGTTATAAAAATACCAATCCACTGAGGAGACTACTGCAGAAGATTCGACACAGTAACTCCTGTTTTATCATGTTGGCAGACATTCAAACAACCACTGTAAAATAACAAGGACTGGCCAATCTACATGTGAATATCTGAAGTTGATCCATTTGGACTTCTAACAAATAGATAAAACTATACTGAATATCTGATAGTCATTCAAAGCATGCAGACAGCTTCCCAAAACAAGACAGCAAAAGGTAAAACATCAGCATTTTCCAAGCAATGAACAAACAAATCCAGATTCTTGGAAAAATGCAGGCATCTACTAAACATTTAGTTTCCAAGTAGTTCATACCCCCTACGCATCATATTACCAAGCTCCCTACAATAAACTTCAAATCTGCAGAAAAAAAAAATTTAAAAAGCAAACTCCATAAATACCATGTGCAAAAAGACGACAGCTAGAGAGACAGAAGACTTCACCTTCAAGACAAACCCCTGAATTCTTATAACAACAAGGAATTAGTTAGCCAAAATCTACAAATCACTAGCCAATTTGATGTGGACAAATTCCAGACAGCAAACCTAGTAAATTTTTAAACCTTGACCAGTTACCAAGGCATACCAGCACGTCATAAAACAGAAACTCCAGTAAAACCCATTCTGTACTTCCAGCACTCTGAAGCAAAGACAACATCTATGTCTTCATACAAACCGAGGGAGAATTTTCTTTTCCTGGCCCCTGAGGACAACCCAGAGGAAACTCTGAAACCTAAAACTAATTCAGTATAAATACAGGAGAAACATGTACAGTCTGCAAGGAGCAATATGATCTTGTTTCAACACTCCTTGGACTAATCAATTAATTTGATGCCCATGAGCTTTACTTGAAGGCTTACGTTTTATCTACTTTTCAAGCTCTAATTCTATTTCTCTCCCTGCTCTTGATACTGTGATAATTAGAAACTTTCTTCAAATTTCTGTTGTAAATTTATGTCCAGAACATACCCAAATTGGGATTCACAAACATGTCATATTGGTGCAACAGGTGAAATACAATCACATAAAAAAACAAGTAATAAATAGCAAATAATCCATCTTCGAAGGCTACTGTATGTACAATAGCACATTAAATCCAGAAACCTGTCTGCTAGTTTATAGAACTTCTCAATCCTTCCTCATCACAAATTTCGTATCATTACTTATGCAAGTCCTTTCAGGATCCACTATCAGCCTTTAACAATGGGTGTCATCACTTCTTAATTAAAAATTTCTGCCTGTGAGAAGCTTTGGGATCCACACCTTCACAACAAAACCTTACTGAAAGGTCTCATTACACCCTGCAAAATTTCCAAGATTCAGATAGGCCTCAGATACCCCTGAGTCCACAATACATGTTCTAGGTTAGAAAAAAAAAGGAAAAAAAAGAAGGAAGGAAAAAACCCCCTAAAGTAGTCCTAAGTTATTTACTAAAGAATTTGTCCATAGTAAAGAAGATATTTTAACATCCATAGATGGAAATAGCTGTTCTTAATCTCCAGCATTCATATGTTCAATGATATATAGGAGCTGATACTAGTTTTCTATGCTCTCATACTAATTTTATTCATGTTTTGATCTGCCAGGTAAATTGGTCTTTTGCTAGACTGGAAGTCCACTGTTGCTGATTTTAAGGGCACAGACCTGTTCATCCTGATTTCTCTGATTGGGTACCTTGTATTTGATGTCCCTACAATTTTCACCCTTCTTAGCAGGAAGCAAGAGGGTCTTTCTGAGCAAGAGTCACACTGTCTTCTTTGCCTGCCATCAGACACACGATAAGGCTGATGGGCCGCTGGGATGTAGAGGGACAGATGGGCTTGACACCAGGCCAGACTTTCTTTCAATTGTACTAATTCAACCATCCCAAATCCAGTACCAAAAATGCATTCACAAGTGATGTGGGCAGCTGGTGCAGGTGGGATTGTGATCAAATTAGGGATCTTGAAGTACAGTGCAGCCATCACCCCAGTGTTTTAATGTGGCAACATTATGTGGTATACTTATCCAAGAAGTTGCAGCACACATGAAAACACAGTAGAAATGCACATAGGCAGAAGCCTTTGTTTATACATAAACACACTTATTTCAAACACAAGTTGTACAAAATCAAATGCAAAAGTTTACAGCAGCAGGTGTTAATTCCCTCTTTGGTAGTTCTACTCTTCCTTTGCCTAACAGTGACTTGTAAAAATACAAAGGATCCATAAACTATGCAAAGCAACAACTGTCAGAGAACATAAGCACCAAATACAATTACTTTTCTCCCATAATTTCTTATACTTAATTTCAAATGTTCTGCTGTGTATTCACTACAGATGTAAAACAAAAGCATATTTTTGGTTTATTGGTTGTTTGTTGGGTGAATTATTTTTAATGAAAAAGAGCAGAAGAAGAAAACACTTAGATATTCTGTATTTCTAAAACAGCAGCAAGTACTTTGACAATATCTTATAAAGAAATAAATGTGTTTTTCCTTACCTCTCTAAGATGCATGTTTTCCTTCTCCTTCTGATCTAAAATCACTTCTAAATGATTAACCTGAGATTCAGCCTCTGCCATCCTTCGAGTTCTCTCATTGTCATCTTCCATTCCTTTAGATGGCAAACCTTTACTTTGCAGCATTTCCAGAAGCTTTTTTATTGATTCATCTCTGGCATTTAGTGTTTGCTTTTGTGTCTCAATCCTAAGCTCCATTTCTTCTAGTGTTTTTCTCAACAGGAAGAGCTCTTTAGCTTGTCTATCATGTTCTGCTTGAAGTCTTCGAAAATTTTCCTCTGTGAGCTCAATAGTAAAATGCTCAGCCCCTCGGTTTCCACTTTCCTGCTGGAGAAGGTGGTTAAGGTCTCTCTGAGTCCTAAGCTCATCTTGAAGTGCCTGGATTGTCATTTGAAGATGCTGCAATAAAGAAGAGAAAGAAAAAAAGAAGAAAAAAAAAAAAATCAATTTAGGATCTGAATGTAGGAATAGTCTTTGGTTAAACTTTTGTTGTACGCTGTTAGAAAACTTCATTAGAATCAATGATGAAAGTATATCAAATGACCTTATAAAATAGCAAATGCATGTGACAATACTTGTAATGATATCTTTCAAGTGCTTCTACAAAAAAAAAAAAAGGACAAACACACACACAGAATAGTGTCAGCTAAAGATAAAATAAATAGCAGACAGACAAACAAACCCAAACACTAGGCAGTGACACATCCATTAGTACAGTCAGTATGTACCTATATAAGCTGAAAGACTCAGTATTCCATGTTTTCTAAATTACTTCATAGACTAAAGGTAATTCTGCCCTTCATGGTGCTCAACAATACTGTTTATAAAGTCAATCAAAGTATTCACTATAATTGAAGGGGGCTTTGGGGAGGGGCTGAGTTTGGGCTGGTTGGCTGTTTGTTGGTTTTATTTCTTTCAGCAACTAAAGCTATGAATGTGTTTAGTAAACAGGATTACTGTATCTCTACAAGCAAACAAAAAACCACAATAAAAGCAATACTGAATTTTGGAAAATAAATTGACTGCAAATAGTGGACAAACCTTTGTTCTTCTGGCATCCAAAAACTGAACAGCATGGTAAATGAAAAAATGAAGCAAAATCAACGTAAATAAAGGTCAGATGCAAGCAAAGGAGATTCAACAGAAAGAACTGAATTCAACAAAAAAGTACCTTCAACAGAAAAAATAACTTTATTGAGCAATACAGAAAGGCACCAACAACTTCACAGTACCCAAACATATACACCTAAACTACAGACAGACTTTAATCAATAGATGTGACAAATACAAACACAGTAGAAAAAATTAATCCCACAGTGAATATCAACATTCCTATTTCATCTTGCTGTTCTTTTACACCTTAAAGTTTTTTGAAATACAGTGACTGGTCCTGAAATATTCATGCTACATGTGAGTACAGAGGTCTTTCTCTGTTTAAAAAGTAAATCTTATACTCCTTATTCAACATAAAATCAAAAGAGGAATTTTCCCATGTTACAGTTGGAACAGAAAATCATCCAAAATTACTATGGTTTATGATGTTTGTTTCAGACTAATTTTTTTTTCAAATTACATTTTTCTTACTGTTTTGTTCCTTCACTGCATACATGGTACACTGAATTTCTTGAAATATTAATTCCTGAAAAGCCACAAGGTCTGTACCAGAACACCTTTAATTACAGGAATTAGAAGGCTTTAATGCATGGCATCAGAGGTTTTTTTGCGTTAATGGATATTGTGCAACTTGACATTCTTAAAAAAAAATTCCACATCACACCAAAACAAAACACACAAATACCCAAACAACAAAAACGGACCAAAAACCCCAATGTACACAGGAAAAAAAAAAAGTACCCAAAAAACACACCACACAAAAAAACATATTGCACAGAAAACCACCCACACAACCACATAAGCTCAGTATGGGATGCATTTGCTACCACCTTCGTGTTTAGCACAATTACTTCTAGAAGTGTTAGTTTCTGACAATCATTTAAAGTACATGAAAATGCAAAACGTTAAGAAAATAACCTTTCAAAATAATGCCTTTTATCAGTTATTTCAAATGGAAAACGTATTGCCAGTGATAAAATTCTGTGCAGTTAGATAGCTTGAATCTATTCTATTATTAAATATCTGAGGCATGCCCTCAGTTAAGAGTATACAACCTAGACTACTCATTTACAGCTCTGCTTTTCCCTAATGGTAATTTTTACATTTTCTTAAACTCATCGTCTTTTTATTTATATAAACTTAAAAGCTCCCCAAAAACTTAACACTTTTCCAGATGTAGTAATTTTCCCACTTCAAATCTACCAAAATACAGTTCACAGCCCCAAGACTGACAGCTTTAGCACTGAAATTCAGTGCATAAATCAAAGCTAATTTTTCAAATAGTACAAAAATATTCCATTATCTTGAATGAGCAAATTAACAAATTAACAAAAAGGGACAGATGCTACAAAGCAAAGTGAATCAAAACCATTTCTTTTGAAATGCTGTTTCCCTATGCTAAACCAGAGACATAATTTTTGTAGATTACCTTAATCAGCCAATAATGTGGTTTTGTGATGATTCCAAACTAAATGACAACTTGCATTAGAGAATACAGACTTAATGTATTCTCTAATTCTTTGTAGCTTTGTAATGCTGAAAGTTTGGGGAGAATAGATGCTTGAAATTGCTCAATTAAAAATTATTCAGTTTTTCCTGAAGAGATTGCAAGTTTCCTTTATACAAGAAAACAAGGCAACGGTGCAGGTAAAAATATTTCACTTTTTTAACAAAGTAAACTCTCAGAAAAAGAAATATGACAGACCTCAAAAAATACATTAGAATACCTCCATTCTCATCTTTGAGAACATTCCAGCTAATGATGTTGCATTTAAAATTGCACTCAATAGCTTGTTTCAGTGGCACAATCAGCAACAAAGGTTTTTTTTAAAGTATTTAAGAACTTTTAATACAACTTTCTGTCTTGAAGCTGAAGGAACAGGATTTTTTCTGTTAAGGTTTTGTTGCTGTTACTGGTTGGGGGAGGTAGGGGGGTGGCTCTTAAATCCCAGCCTCTGACCAAAAGAAATTACGTGTGAGACTCACAGCTTCCATTTATAAAAACACATTTTTATTCAAAGGCTTCAAAGGAAAACATGAAAGCACTGCAAATGTGACAGAAAACAATTGAATAAAAAATAAAGTTCATATAAAAAAATATATCATTCAATCCTATATAAAATGAAGCCGTTTTCCGAAATTGTAACTTCAGATTTGGGATCATATAATTGACCTGACACATATTTACTTGCTTTTCCTGTTCTGGAAGGAAGGATTGGTTAGAGCTTATTTGAAGTTTTCAAATGAGTAATTATAGAACAATATATTTGTATCCATTTAAACTATTCACAACTTTACATCAAGCTTGGCACATAGCACTTATCAAAAGTTTCAGTCCCACAGCATTTATGTGAAGAATGAAGCTCATATCTGTACATTCTTCAAAAGAATGACTGAAGTAACACATAAAAATTACTTTGCATACGTACAGTAAACTAAATACTTGGCATTACAAAATTATTTCACTACTAATCAAGAGCAGTATTCAGCAACTCCCTGTAATCTAGAAACCATCAAAAGAAAAGAATTGTTTTCTCCAATCTGAATAATTAAGATACATCCTCCTACTGTTAAATTATTATTTATTACTTGATACTAAAAGCTATTTACAAATAAATGTTTCCTAAAAGTCAAGCAGTCTCTCTACACCAAATGCCTTTAAGACTCTAGGCTAAACAAAGGGAAAGTCAGTTCTAAAGTATTTTCAGTGTTTAAGCAAACTAAACATACACATTGCTAACATCCAACCCTTCTGAATGCAAGCTGTAAAAGCTGCAATTTTTGGATTGACACACAAATAATCAGAAATCAGAACTCAAACAGCAATTGTCCTTAAAATAAATGAAACTATTTCCTTTATACTGGAAGACAGCATAATTACAAGACAAGCTATTTATGTTGTTCTTAGGTTCTACCCATAACCATGTGTCTCACTGAGCACAATAGTTGTGGCTGCTTCTCAATATTTATGTTAAAACTAACAGCCTCAACTGTGGCAGACTACTGCTACTTTGACATAAGAGAATCCATTTTTGTATACCTCCAAGGCTTAGAAGGCTCTCTGAACATGATGGACCAGATTTAGACTTGTGCTGGCACAGATTTTTGTATCTGCAGCTAGCTAAGAAAAGGAAAGAGCAAATGTTGTGAGGGTGGAACGAAATTGTATAATTAATTTGAGAGGGGGAGGAATGTGGGAGTGCTGTGAATATCTGTCACACTGCTGTCATTACACAGACATAGAACTTTATGGTATTTAAAAAAACATGCAGTATCTATCATATTTTTCATAATGTCTATTAAAAACAGACAGGTTGACCAGATATATTTCCATGCCAATTTCTTGGTAATAGTGGAAAAGTTCTGAAAGAACTATTTACTTTTTTTCTGTAGCCCAACTCCTAGAAGCACTCCATGGAACTACACAGGAGGTTCCATTAATCTTTCCCTGAATTAAGCATAGTGCAGTTTTTCAAAGTTTTCCCCCATAAATTGGAACAAAACTATGACAGGAAGATGAATGAAGAGCCCTTCCTGGATTCCAATTCACATTCTACACAAGGAGGTTCCTCTAATCTGTGCCAACTGCATATTCCCAAAGGAATTGCCTGCAGAGAACTGTCCTGCCACTGTATGCCTTGAGCCAGAACACATAAGCACTTCCAGAGCATCCCAAAGCCTTAGACAGATGGTGAACAGGGGAGGAAACTGAAATCACAAGCAAACTCACAGATTTAAAATTGTTAGTCTACCTACAGAACTACACAGCTTCTCATACTTTGCCCCATCACCCTGGCACCAAAAGCAAAGAACATGTTGATGAATACAGGGTCCTGCCATATAAAAAAAATTGCCTGGTACTAACACGGAAGGAAGTGACAAACCTCATATAAGGCCAAGAAAGAAAGAAATAATACCTAAAGCTGTCTGACTGGGAAAGCCAAACTGAAGGTTTTGGTGGCAGAAAGTGGTCTTAAACTGTCATCAAGTAATGGATTTTAAAATACACAACCATCCATATACAGAAAACTACAAGCAAATTGAAACATAATCATAATTTAACAAGCTAATTCCTCAGACAGGAATCACTCAAATTCGCACTCCAGAACTTCTGAAAGGTTTGGTGTTTCTTCTATGATAGTTTCTGCTCTAAATAACCCAGTACAGCTGTGACTAAAGGCAGTGGTGGCAAGATCATCCAGCAGATTTTAAACTGTTATTTCTGTACCCATCCAAGATGATTTCTGTTGGTGCTTTATCCAAAAAGAGCTATAGTTACTTTATTGGACTGCAACGTTTTTTTCCACTCCTAATACCTTAATCCTTCCTCTCACCCCTCACTGTCTTTTCATTTACCTCTAACTCCTATCTCTCATGGTTCCAATTTTAGCTCCTGCTTCTCCTGTTTTGTTCCCACTCCAAACAAGAAAAGTGTATTAGCCTTGCCTTCTGGGACCCTATTGCCTGGCTTTACAACAATTGAGAAGCTGTAACTACTGTGGTAACAGTCTCCATCCTCTCAAGGCCAGAACTTCCAAATAATGTGATGGTCAAACAATCTGACAAATTGAAAAAAAATAAATAAATAAATAAAATCAACTGACAACAAAACCCTGCCAATTTAGAAGGAAAAATTAGACCAGGAAAGAGAGCAAATCAGGCAACAGGTCTCCCACACACACTGCAGAAGGAACGCGAGGTAAGGCTGCACTGCCAGGCAGCTGGAGCCATGGAAATACATAGGAGCACAACAGGATATATTCATGACAAAAACTTTCAATAAGCTGGAAATCAAACCACACTGAACACAGGAATATACTCTTTCTTTTGTCTCTTTTATTAATGCACATAAAAGTGACAAAGAATTTTGTCAGTTACTTATGATGTGTTATAGCCTTTGAAAATACAGGGTCAAATATCGTATTTTTCCAAATTTATTCTTCAAACTATGAATTCTTTTAAGCAGTCTCTGCAGGTAACTTCTTAATGTGATATCTTAATAAGCAGCCTTGCACAATCACATTATCTCAACGGTTCATGCAATGAAAGGAATAGAATGCACTAACTAAAATGCCCTGTGTGTTGGGATATAACTATGGAACTTACAGAGCTGCATTAGTTAATACAGTCTTGTCTCTTGACAGTGCAAAATTTATGATAAAAAAAGCTTTCTTATGAACTTCAACTACAGCAATTGGTATTTTAACTTTAGACTACGGAAAAAGTAGGATTAGCCTTGTAAATATTTGTAACTAAAGATTACAAACAAATACCTAAATCTTTCTTTTCTTCTGTAAGAAAAAAGGGAGTTCGAGATATTTTCTTCATCAGCCTAAACTCAAGAAATGGATTCTCCCACTTATTTGGTCATCTGTCTAATGTAATTTAAAATTCTGGCATCCAAGCAACACTACTAAAGATCAGTCGACAAGAATTTTGCTTGAATAAGACAGGGCTGACAAAGACGTGAAAGAAGACAGACGTGATTTGTGAGGCATCACTGGAGATTCAGACCACACACACGATGCATTTTCAGCATCAAAAATTCTGAAGGTGCAACAGACATAAGACCACTGTATCACACCGTTTGCTGGTACAACCATGTATTTGAAGTGGGAGCATTCTTGTTTAGCAGCTTAATTTTTCTTTCCTTGTTTTTAAATGTGGTGCCTTGTCAAATTCAATAAAGCTTACCCTTAACACTGTGCTTAGCAAGTTAAATAAGAAACCTTGTCATGTACATTTAAATCTGTATTTCTTAATACAGACATTGTATTTTATCCAAACTATCAGATTTCATTACTATTCATTCAGCTTCTCTGGGTAAACATCACACAAATATTTTGGTGAAAAACAAATAAGATAGGAAAGACAAAGTTTTACCTAAAAACTTGAGGTTATCATATGAAAACGTGTCTCCGTTTATAACAGAGGGATAGCTGCAGGCTGAAGTGCTTTAGTATCGCAAGTTTCATAGCGGTTTGGCACCTAATTCTTAAGACATAATCTGTAAATATATTTCTTTCCCAATTCCCTGGATTGCTGTGGGATGAGAGGTGTCATTTTTCATTTATTTGCTTTGCCATTTGCCCTAAGTAGGCCTGCTATCATGGATACAGTTTGTCATTCTGTCAAATAGTATTTCTTCATAATAGAAACCTACAGTACCACAAATCCATCTCTACAGCACTGCACTTCATTTGTTAATCTGGAGTATTTTGAGGTAGAAAAAACTAACTGTATGTCTTAAAGATCTACACCTATAAACCTTTTCTTCTTTCTTCCACCACATTTCTCCAGCATGGCCAACGCTTTCTGTGGTATTCAATCTCATTTCAGAGCTTTCAAATTCACCTTGCCTCTAAAAGGCAGTATTGCTGCTCCCCCACCCCCCAAACTAGCAGAATACTTTTTGTTGAGAATTTATTTAATTAAGGTTTGTAGCTTTAACTACAGTCAAAACAGTCATATCTCTGTAGAGAAAGGGTACATTTTACCTCAGCCCACACTTACTAAGAGGAACTCAGTTTGGTGCACCTTGCACAACGTAGTCAGTATCTCAAAAGCAAAAATTCGGTACAACCTTCTTCATCAATTCCTTTAACCTAGATAATTTGAATTAATCTATATTTTTCTCCTATTGATAAAAATCACTTTAATACTCATAAGCCAAATCTTGTAGCTTGTAACCATAAGAACAAGAAGGCCAAGACAAAGGTACTTTTAGAAAAGTTAAAGCAAGACTTGAGAGGAGAAATCTGCAAAAATACGTGTTCAAAACAATGCCCGTATCAAGTTCTTTAGTTACTAAAACACACTTTATTATAACATGTCAGCCATTGGTGTCATAGCAAAATAGAAGGCTTGATGTTTTAGGTAAACATTACTGGTACTACTATAAAACTTTTAAACAGTCAAATCATGCTATTATGACAAAACTGGTGCCTGCTTTCCCCCACCCCCCCCATCCCTTTGTAAAAATGCTGCTACTGTGTTTTTAGGGCTGAGCAAAGCCAGAATCTCTAAATAGTATTTTAGTGGACTGAAAAATCACCTGTAACACAGATTTTCACCAATCTGAACACATCTGGAAGAATACCTTTCAAGATACATTTTACAACTTACTGGGAAGAAAAAGCAAAATACATTTTAACAAGGACATCAATGAAAAGCAGGTTGTGCTTTTTTTCCCCAAAAAAATTTCTGTCCGTAGCAATAGCTTTCTAGGTAAGAAGAATGCAAGTTTTAGAAGTCCTGAACACTCAGAGGTAAGTCTTGGGCATTCCTATTTAAAAACACCTCATCAGATAAAGTAACTATATGCTGTGAGAAATCCTCCATCCTCTAAAGGACCGCAGCTTCTCTGATACTCTGTTCTTCCCAAGATAGAGCATTTCTGCTCTTTTGTGGGACTCGAGCACTTAAGATTTGATAAGGAAGCTTTCAGACTGTTTAGAACCTTTACATATCCCATATTAAGATTTCTCATGTGGTCTAGGCTCTACGTAACCAGTCCTTTCAATCTTCTGAGTGCCCATGGTTTACCAAAGATGAGCAGAATTACAATCCTACAGTTGACCTCAGTAACTGCGGCCACAGAATCCCCAGAGCTTCAGCTCATCACAGCAGAACTCCAGAGTGCAAAGCACTCAAGTACTTTCCAAAGAACAAAGAAAAGTACACCCCTGCAACAACCCCACCCCCAAACTCCACTGTTAACGAAGAGATAAAAGATGAAAAGAAAAACAACAAGCAAAATATCAAATCATTCATTGCTCTCTTCTGCTCATAAAACAGAAGATTTCCAGTTATCTCCTCAGCCTTTTATCTAAACAGAAAAGTAAGTTGGAAATTCTGCTGGTGCACTGTCAGGTATTTCTGGAAGCCCTAGGCTTTGGAATTGCCTTTTCTGTTGTTAGAAGTTTTCTATCAAAAAAGATTTAATTCATCATCATAAATGTACCTCAAGTAATAATCACTTACTTTCAGAAAGCAATAATTTGCAGTAAATTGTCAAGTATTTTCAGTATGTTCTATCTGCAGAAGATACTTGCAGACAAACATAAACTTCTTAAAACTTTGTGGGGAAAAAGAACAATTTAACACTCAATGAGCAAATTGTTCATTAACAAAACACTGCACTGCATTTAGAACTGATTGAAATTTTGTTTACATTTTAACAAAAAAAGGAGGAAAATCAGAGAAAAAAATACCTCCCTGATTTCTATGAAGTCCAAGTCAATGGAAAATTAACAAAGCAGGTTTTTTCCAGGGACATTTAAAGTCACGCTTTTGCGTTATCTGTTTCTAGTTTATCAAGATTGCATTGTCTTCCTCTTTGTAACATTTATAACTAGTGGGTTATTATTATTTAATGCCCAGAACATCAAAAGTGCCATACCCACAGTAAGCAAGTAAATCACATGGAACATAGCCACACTAAATTTTAACAAACCTCTTTTTAGGAAAGTGCATATGGGTTCATTAAGGATTATAAGTGGTCAGCACCTCTGCTTTACATCTTGTTTAAGAATCGAAAGAAACCTTTTTATTTTTTCTACCAGCAAGATCAAACAAGTGTGGCCTTAATGATTTTAATTATGTCTGGTCTATCTCATGTGTCTCATTCATCAAAGTCACTACTAAAATTATTCTTATTATCCTTTAAGGTAAATTATTTCTAGTGTTTTCATTCTAACATTTTCACCTAAGAAAACCAGCAATATACTTTTGTGGAATTTTACCACTTAAGCATTGATCAGATCTCATCTCTATGCCTTAGACTGCTTGTACCAGGCTTATTCACTCTCAGAAAGGCCTGGATCAGTTGCTTAAATAGCACATCTCTTTTAGGTTAATCACTTGGTTTTGAGCCATGCAAACATAATACTAAATATTTCAGATTGCAAACAATTACAACTGTTTTCATTAAATCAATCCTGAAAGAAAAATGTTGAATAACTTCCAACAAACTATTTGTTAAACATATAGAAGTCTTAAAAAACAGCTTCTTTGCCATATATAGACTGTACATTAAAGAGGCAAAAAGGCAATACTACATGACTGGTCCACCACAAAAATGTCAAAGGAAGGTATTTAGAACATGAATGACAATCCAGAATATAGTTGAATTAAGATCATGCATAACTGAGCAAGTAAATGGGAAATAACAGATTTGGCTGTATTGGTAGAGTTCTTCCTGTTAAAGGTTTCTGAAATGCAAATGGCCAAATAACTAAGAACAAGTGAGCAAACTTTTGCAAAATATTCAAGGATATTAGTATTTCTGGGTATCTTTTTCTATAAGCAAACCAAATATCTGCATAGAAAAATGTAACATCTTTCATGGTTTTCATTAAAAATTCTAATCCCTCAAAGCCTTGAGCCCAAGGTTTACTTCCTTTGAGTAGCACTCGAGTGCTTCAGTTGTGCGTGATGCAAGGGCTCAAGGTCTAAAACACTATTTGGTCCTGAACATACTGGGATTTTGAATAATTCTGCAATTAACAGGGGATGTTCTGACCCATTTCAGCTTTACCTGCCAATAAAGATCAAGAAGATCATCAGCCTTCACCTATGGCGGACAGGGCCACTACAAAAACAACCTTCTGGCTAACACCATAAAATTCAATACGTCAGAATTTCTGTGACTATTTCCTGTACCCAGTGAAACTCTAGTAACTCAGCTACCATGAAATGCTGTTAACTGCACTGTATCAGTTTACTACTTATTACTCATAAAAGATTAGCAATAAAGAGATGGACTTCTCAAGGCACAAGAAATTATACAGTGTAAGAAGTGGAAGCAGAGGAACAACCTGAACTTTCAGTAAGAAAGGCTACTGACAACTCCCCAGTCTTCAAACCATCAACATGCAATTAATGTTTTGGAGAATTGTCAGTCTTGCAGTAACTACAATAGTTTTGGGGGTTTTTTATTCTGTGAAATCAGTTACAGAATTATGTTAGCTGTAGATAAACTGATCAAATCAAATGTTGGGAGAGGGCAGGGCTGTGGTTTAGCTTTGTGGTGTTATTTTGAGCATATTTTTTTTTAAAAGAAAAAAATGCAGAGATAGTATGTGTTTTCACTGTAAGGGTATGTCCTCCATAGACAAGCAGCAAATTTAACACTGCCCTGTCATATTTCAGTATAGATTACTGAGCTACTGGAGCACAATTTTCTTTCTCAGAAAAACTCTAGGGACAGAGTTGTAGTCCATTGTAGAATGCCAGAGGATCAGTATTCTTCAATGCTGGTTTGGGGTTTGAGAAGAAATAAATTTACCATGATCAGAGAGGGCCCAGAAATGAGGGCCAAGAGCATATATGGGGAACATTTCTTTTAAAAAAAGAAAAATAAAGAAAGATTCTATGCAAGTTAAAATTTGCACTTGTCAGAGAGCTAAACTACTCCTGCTTCAGAGGTCATGCGTAGCTGAAATGCACCTGTTTGAAAATCTGGGATGTTAGATTTGCCTTCTTCCTGGCATACCCATGAGGTTTTATGCAGTAATGCCAGCTCAGTATGAATCGTTGTGCAAACTTCAATTAATGAAGAGGAAGCCTGCATTGTTTCTGATAGCCAAATTAAAAAAAGCCTGACAAGCCAAAAAAAAAAAAATATTTGGCAAGTAGCTTCCTCTCTCTTTTTGAAAAGTAGATTATAGCATCCGCAGCTTGCTGATTCAGTCAAAATAATAGCATAGCAAAAATCCTGGATGCTAAAAAGGCCTACTATTTTCTTATTTCTTAAAAACTAAGGTTCAGCTACACTAAAGGAATTTTAAGGCACCAACCCACGAAATTACTTGAAAAAGGAGAGTAGTAAGAATAATCAAGGTCACACTTCAAACACTGGAAAACCTGTGGTATTTGACCTTCAGTCCCTCCCTTTATCTGTTTGATCTTTTCCTTGATCAGGTCCTTCTGGTAGAAAGCTCTCTATTACTTCAAAAATAATAAAAATAAAACCTATCTTTTCACCAGGTAAACGTTGTGTCAACTGGGCTTCCTGCTTTGTATCCTGCCTCCAAAGAAAAGAAACACTGTAGCTACATTTAAATCGTTGAACTACAAGTCTGAGGACAGGAATTTCTGTGGACACAGTACAGATCTTGCTGAAGCTATTTAAGAAAAAACTAATCTAAGAGAAAACTGTATAGGTGTCTAATACTGTTTCCAATAATAAGGTCATAGCAGACTGAAATAGAGATAGTTGTCATAAAAATAGTAATGGACAAAACACTGGATTATGTCAATTATATTAGAAATATTAGCCTGATACAGATATTTGTCAAAAAGAGATTCCAGTAATTACTTTAGATTGTATTGACAGACATAGAATGATAAAGGTAGAAGACCAAACGAAACCTCAGTGCTGCATTGCAAGCATACACTTTCAGTTCACATGTGAACTGATGCTTGAGGTTTCCATACAGGAAATCTTCGTTCACATGAGACATCACTCACAGCTATGGGAATGGAGCATCTCAACATTTCATATGGCCCTCTTAGCCTCTCCACCTTTTGATTTTGAAACTTTCCACCTACGTTCTTATAATGCAGACACAAGAAAAATCATGTTATAAGACAATTTCAAGCACAGCTTTTAGTAAGCCAGGAATAAAAAAAGCAACAACTTCTCCCTGCTATATTTTAATTAGGCAAAATACATAAAAGAGCACTCTTGAGCTTCCAGTTTTTTCTCCACTTGGAATAGCACTGAGTTGATTAACCATAACACATAATCATTTCCCATTGAAACAATCTGAAAAGGAGCTTTAGAACTGTGTGTTCTGCTACAGTTAAAAAAAAAAAAAAAATCAATATAGAGGTTTCAGTGGCTCCAATCAAAACAGTGCTCAGTTAGATCCAACAGAGAAAAATGAAGCATCACAAAGCAAGACTACCATCTGGAAAGGCATTTCATCCAGTCACTGAAGTAGTACAGATCACCAGGAAAGAAGTCATCAAGGAAACAACATTTTTGGCTCACAAGATCTATGTAGTACAAAAATATTCTTTCTTAAGTTGAAATACTTTGGTTTCACAATAAACTTTGTTAAATCTATATTTATTCTTGCCAGATGTAATAGTATTTTCTTATTCATGGCCTAAATGAATCCAGTACATTCAACCCTTTACAAATCTGCAGTTATTATGTTTTCCCACAAGATGGCACTAAATCCATATCCTGACGAAAATTACCAGCTAGCACACCACCACAAAGGAAAAACTATTGGCCATACTCCTAAAGTAAACAAGGAAACTTTATATAAGAATTAGAAGTTAGGAATATGAAAAAATAAAATTAACAGACTAAGACAGTTATTTTCTTAAAAGAGAGTGCACTATTTCCCTCATAATTCAACAAATGGGGGGAGGGGCACATACACATACAACACAGACAACACATGCTTATAAAGATATGGGCTTATATATACTTTATATATACGTATAAAACTAAATAAAATCCAAACATTTTTTCCTCAGTATATGTACAATAAACAGAAGTTTCTGTAGAAACTGGAAATCCAACCCTGAGTCTGACACTGGATTGCCATGCAAAGAACAATCACTAAAAAGCAAACAGGAGGCAAAACTGAATTAAACTCCAGTAGGAAAGTGGCCTCTAATTTGGAGCACCCTAAGCATCTAGCCAGTGGCCCCTTGAGGACTCCTTAAATGAAGGCCAAGGAATCCCTAAACTAGAAAATTGTTCAAATTTAAATCAAAGTATTACTAGTCTGGAACTTTGCTTTAATTCTGAAGTTTAAAACCCTAACTCAAAGGCTGACTTACCACTAATCAAAAAATAGCTGCTGTTTTTCCCCAAAGCTACATATAAAGTGTTGGGCGTTTTTTTTCTCCCCATAAAACTAATTTACTACTCCTTAACTTAGAGTTCACACTTAACAATAAAACAAGTTAACCTTAGCTCTTGTTCCAAGTTCTTGTACAGAACCACAATATTTCTAAGATAGAAATTATTTCATTCCCCTGGTTACACTAACACTGGTCAGTCAATGCCAAATATGATTAAATCACACTGTTTGCCCTGCAAACACTGACAGTCAAATGCAACATTTTGTACTTGCATGTTTAAAACACGCGACAGCCTCGTTTCCTAAGCATCAATTGCAAATACAGTACAGCTACATCAAAGAACAGTGAAAAGTTTTAAGTACTACTGATTTCCATTCTTTAAGCACAACTATAAAGTCGCTTGTATATCTCTGTATGAAAAAAATATAGAACTACCAGTATGATTTTCAAACTAACCCACAAAATAGCAAGAAATTTCTCATCTAATACTACGGATCCCCTGTTAAACCACTACAGGGTAGCAACTGAAGGCAGTAAATACTCCATTTTAAACTACTTGAAGATTCTTTACAACTATGATGCTAACTGTCACCACCTTTGCTTTTCTTATATGTCAGTGGATTATTTTTCCTCCAAGTAAATAGTATAATCTTAATTACTACAGTGCCAAAATAGTAGCATATCCATATGCTGGCCTAGTATTTAGTACTGATTCTAACTCTCCAAGTGCCCAGAAGCCTCCAGGAAGTCTTGCATTGCCAATTGCAATTAAACAAACAGGTACTAAGGACCATTTGGGGCCAGCTGCATTCCACAGTGCTGAATTTTTAGTTGTTAGCAGTATTGTCTTTTCTGCCAATAGTCCAGTCTACTGTATCATACCTTTTCTCAAACTTCATTTAAGCAAGCATTCTATAAAACTAATCCAATTATACAGCTATTAAGAAAGAAAGTAGTTATTAAAGCTCTGCAACTACTACTCAACTGGACACAAAACAAAAGAATAATTAAGGTAGGAAAAGGTAAAGTGATTTCAGGATCTGGTCTGTGTTCCAAGCCTTGCAATTCATAAAAAGCAATGCAAGCTCCACAAGCACATCACTACTACTGATTTCACTTCAACTACCCTACCTTGGAGCGCAAAAGGCTCATTTAGTTTTAACTACTAGGGTGGGTTTTTTCCCCACATCACATGTTTACACATCTGTTGGCTATATAATACAAACTCACTGCAGTTTAAAGTACAGATTTGTGATCAGAACGAATATCCCCTTCAACACATCCTCCCTTAATCCCGAGTGTCTGCACTGTTTGAGCAGAGAGGATTTGTTCTGTGCTGTGTAAAAGGGGTGAGTACAGAATCAATACTCATGTCAGGCAAAACACTCCATGTGTCATGCTAGGCTAATGTCAGCTTCTGTCAATAATTTAATAAAATGTATGCGCTCTTTCAACTTTTTAAGGAATTATGTAACCTTATATCTTTGTAGTTTTTAATTCATGCCCAGGTGCATTTTTACAATGGAATCACTTACTTGAGCAGCACACAAGAAATGGAGCATATTAACCACATGAACAGGATTTACAGCTTTCTGGTTTGTTCGAATCTATGTCCACTTCCTTCCTTCTCATTCATGTATTCTCTAGATTCTCCTACACATTTGCAACAAGTTGTCACTCACGTCTGGCTTAGTTTGCTCAACACCTTTTCAATTGCAACTAACATTTCCCAGGTAACACTGTATTCACAGCTGAACTTACAGTAGCAAAATCTTGAACATCCATGTTACTGTGTGTAGCTGGGTTATTACTTCCGACTACACACAGACATGTTGACTAGTAAAAATAGAACACAAAAATCAGCAGGATAAACTATTTTCAAACATGATAGGATCATTTTAAAATCCCTTATAGACATTTCTGAAGCAATTTAAATGTACAACAAGCATCAGCTCTGATAGGCAAAACATACTGCATAATGCTCCCCAGTGTCTCTAAAGGTCTTCCACAGTCTGATGGACAAAGTGACATAATATTCAGCATTGAAATAAACATCACTAAATCCACTTTTACAAAAGCCCAACATGATGGGGTGCATTACCATTGCTTTGCAGGGAACCACCATACACACATAAGAATATTCCTGTTTGGGGAATTAAAATCATGCCTTTCTCAGAGTTTAACCTTTAGAGAGACAAACTCCACAGAGATCATTAGGTTGAAAGCAAAACATCAAGTAACAATTATAAACATCAGAGAAACACGATCTTCTCTGTGCTACACATACTTTTAACTTCTAAAATAAAAGTAACTATATAGAAGTGAACTAAACTTTATGACTGCAGCTAATGTAGCAACTTTCATTAGAACATTTGATTCAAACAAAGCTTTACAATCCTTTATTAAGTTTGCTTTGTGGTGTTGCAAAGATTTCCCACGTTTAATGTTTCTGCTCTACATGTGTTTAAAGACTGCACTGGCAATCATTATTTAGTGAGACAGGTGTGCCCATACAAAATGCTTCTCAAGGAAAGCAGAAGTATTTTTCTTCCTTTGAAGGATTACAGTGTTTTCTGTTTCACAGTACTGATCATAATTTTTACCCTGACTTTCATAAAAACTGAAATAAACTAGCAAATTTAGAACTCCCACATTGCTGCAGTCAGTCTCTCGGAAGCCAAACTACATAGAATGAAGCGCAGTACTGACCCACGTTCTTACATTTCTTAATTATTGTAAATAAATTATTCTTATGTCAGACATCAATTCTGATTCCACACTAGAATTCTGTGAGAATTCTAGGGAAAAACATCCTTTTACTTAAACAATAATCTGGTAAAGACACTATAGAAAATACAAATTAAAATAATGAAGGGTATATTAATTTCTCTATAAAGGTTATGGGATATACTTTTCTACATAATGACTAAGGGAGATAAAACATCATTCTGTTTTGCTTTGGCTGGTATTTGTTGATCTTGGGTGCAAACCCGTTTGAATTCTGCTGAAATCATGAGTGCTTCCCTTCCAACTACCC
This sequence comes from Porphyrio hochstetteri, assembly GCA_020800305.1. Taxonomy (NCBI): domain Eukaryota; kingdom Metazoa; phylum Chordata; class Aves; order Gruiformes; family Rallidae; genus Porphyrio; species Porphyrio hochstetteri. The sequence goes on along the minus strand of CM036916.1, from coordinate 6,907,318 downwards.
CCCCACACACACACCCCCCTTACCAGTGAAGGAGGTGTTAAAAGCAATGATAAAGCAATGATGCATTAGTCTTTTTGCCCATATTTCAAACTAATCTTTTTAATGACTTCTTTAGCCCAGTTATCACAATCAGCAGTCCTTACTGTTCTCCCATCAAATCCCTAAAGGTTCCAAACCCTTCCTTTGAAATTCCTTCTCTAATGAATGTAACAATCACGATTCTACAAGGTGGTATTTTCACACCACGATCCTAGTAACAGTTGAACAGTTCAAATAACTGAACTACTACTAGAAAGAATAAAATGTTGAATTGTAGTTCTCTAATTTAGAGCCATGTAAACACACTGAGAATTGGAAGAGATCCTGTTCTGATGCATTCTGATATTGCGCAGATAAGATAACTAGTAGCAGCAAAGGATTAATCACAGAGGACTTGCTCTACACTATGCCACATGCCACAGCTCCTATAACTTCCACTATGCCTTCTCTGTCAAACTATACCTGCATTTATGTCACCTTCTAGGAAACATACAGTAACATAAGATGCTACTCAAGGTGTAAAATCTGCACTACAATTCTCTGAATTATACCTTTATGCCACTTGGGACCAGAAAGCCCCATCTAAATGAAGTTCCAGAGGGTACAATTAACCGTAAGTGAGAACTTGTATCAGTCGCTATAGCAAAACAAAACCAAAACAAACAAAAATAAGAAAAATAAGAAAAAAAACAAAAGTCTGGTTTAATTCCGTAAGCGTTGTCTCTTTACAGTCAGAATTCTATTAGCCCAAAAAGGCAAGCTTTATAGCCCTATATTTATAATGTGAGAGACAACAGAGGAGTTGGTTAACTAAACAGTATTATTCCAATCAACTGGTATGTTTTATTAGAAATGTACAGAGAAACCAACATTAAACACAATGCTGTTCTTTTGTGCTTCAGAATAGACATTTGTAATTGCAGCCTGTAGATCACGTTGCTGCTGAAATCAGTAAATGGATTAATGATAACAGGCTAATTACTTATTTCTAATTTACTCTACAGGGGGGAGATAAAGTAGTTAGTAACAATAGGAAACCATCCTATACACATTTATTACAAGTTTTTTCTAATAAAAAAAAAAAGGAGTTAATTAAGACCTTTCCTTCAGGAAAAATGCTGCTTAGTGGCGTGGAACTCTCAGCCAAAGAGGAAGAGGTGGAAAAAACCATAACAACCAGACAGTGTGTTCAAAGACACAGAGGAGAAAAGGATTAGGCATCAAAAAGCATGATCAGAGTTCAGGGGAGAGTGGAAGTCCTGATAGTGAGAATAAAATGGAGCTTAGAACACGTTACACTAACTTTTATCTCTAATAGGAACACCTGCCAGAACTATGGCAGTGAAAGCTGCATTGCAGGCTTTTTTTTCATATGATCCATTTCTGTATCCAATAGAGAGATGTTAAATGATCACAGAAAAGAACAGAGGTGGCCAGTGGAGCACTGCCCTTTTGTCAAGTCTTAAGCCCATTTCAAAAGCATTTTGCCTTAAGTCTCAGACAAAACAGGATATAAATCTACAATTCCACAATTTTTTTTGTTTCTCTTCCTGCTTCAGTTTCTCTGTATTATCAAAAATTTCCCTTATTCTATTAAAAAAGCAAACAATCCCAAAACAAGAAAGATTATAGCTTTAAAACTCTAATTTTACTCACAAACATGACAGTGATCTTAATGATATCTGCAGCAGTGAACCAAAGAGCAAATAACTTTACTCAAGATTCAAGAATGTAGAATTTTAATGGATTAATTAATCATTTTGCATCACCTCTAGTGAAAACAACCCAGCACATTCAATCTGTTCAAGCCATGCCAAAGGTGCAGTTTTAGGTCAGCTTTTTTGCTCTCCAAACTGTCATCTTACTGAAATAGCTTGAGCAGCTACCATGATTCAGCTGTCACATAGATTCTCTCTATAATATTCCCAGTCATATTGGGAACACAAGTTCAGTCCTAGATATTGAGTTTTTTCTACTAAAAGAAAAAAGTCTAAGCCACTTGTCCTCTGAAACACTCAGAACATGAAAAAAGCCTTTACAGAAAAGTGTACCTTAAAATAGCACTCTGCCATTTCCACTGCTAAAACTTAAGTAAAGCCTATTCTTTTTAGGGAGGACTTTTCTCCCTTTGATAAACAGAATACACAGAAGTCCAGATTAAGTGCTATCTGTATTCAATAAGAATCTAATACATAGGTCTGATGATGTCAATAACCATTCCATTTTCCTCTGTGTTCCAAAATCATTCATCACTATGAATACTTACAGACAAAGCACAACTCTAAAAAATCTCAACCACTTATTACTGGTAACACTGAAAGATAAAGGCTGCCCATTCCAAAAAATGCACCTTTTCCTTGTACACATCTATGTATATATAAAAATTTTATTTGCTGCAGTAAAATGTAAACGTGTATATGATTCAGCATCATTCCTTTTCATCTCTTAGCTCACTTAAATCATGGAAGCTGCCTATATGTTAGCATAGTCTGGTCAGATTACTTGTACTTGCATGGGGGAAACAAAGTAGAAGGATACCCATAGAGCCCACTGCTCAAAAAATTCCTTTGGAAAGGGCAACTGCAGATGCTGTCATCACTTTAGGGGTCTTTGATTGCAAAGAGCTGTTTAGCACAAGAAGGGGCTGGGGGGAGGAGGAGAGGCAGGAGGCAGGTAGGGGGGGGAGGCAGGAAGAAGCTATATTTGCATAGTCCTAAACACTAATTAGACAATTACATATTGCTTGCTTTAAGACCATTGATTCTTTTTCTCCAGTTCTACAGAGGTTTAATCAAGCTGGACCACAGAAGATAAATTCCAGGAATGTTGAAATGCAAAATATCCTGACCTCATTGGCAAGTAACACCAACTATTCACCCGCCCAGTGGAAAGTCTTCAGACAGCTGGATCATTTATTTTTAACTATCATGAAACACAACCAAGCAGAAAGCAACTCCTGGTGTATCAGAAAATGAAGAAAAATCAAATGCTTAATTACATTTTAAGTTATTTTTATATCCAAATAGGACTTTACATTAATATTTTCTTCTGTAGAATCTTTTCCTCATCTTTTTTTCCTCATACTATCTTGAAAGAAAATGCTACAGTTTCAGTTGATAATTTTTCACTTGGGTAGACATCTCTGGAAACTGGTGTCAGAGCTCTGTTCAGCTAAATTTAAGTTTAACCAAGAGTTTAAGAATAAGCCCTAATAATCAAGGTGGTCTACTTGGTTACTTTTCAACTTCATTTGTCTATTCTTGTACACTAAATCATTTTTTGACATTTGTTCAAAATGAAACCATGATGAAAGTTATCCCAGTAACAAAAGTTTGGTAACTACATGCTTACCTACATGCTTGTAGTTCTTATTGTGTCAAAATTCAATTGCATGAAATAAAATATGAGAAGTCTATATTGTTAGTGATACAGAGATTCTGGTCCTGAAGCCTGACTCATTGCAAGCATTGGATAAAACCATTCAATAAATAAATGAATGCACTCTAGCTAGTAATAGATATTACCCAAACATAGCATGCTCTCACCCACCAGTATTCAATTATTTTTTTTTACAGAAAAAATAATGCAAATTTCCACAATAGCTTAAGCAAATTAAACTGTTCAGAACATCAATGATTATGCTGGCTCTTACTCCTCATTTGGAAGCAGAAAAATCTAAATTTACATTACGTAAGAAAAACACATCAAATGTGTGCTTATTTAAAAGTTACCCAAAAAAGGAAGCACTGTTGGTGTTCTGATTTGAACTTAATAACCCTTTTGACAGTCTTCCTTCCTCTGAACAGCACATTACATTCTTAACTCAAACTTCTATGTTAAAGCTGAATAATTTCTAGTACTTTATATCTGGTGCCTTGGATTTTAAGTGCTTTCTGAGATAGCTGGCACCCACTTGAAGAAAGTTTTGTATATAGAGGTCAGAATAATCACAACTGCTGGCATACCTCAACATTTTTGTCTAGTAAAATCTAATCATTATTAAACCCAAATGCATTGTCTCTCAAAATATCCTTAGCAGACTGACTTGCCAGTTTTTATAATTAGCATATATTTGACAGGGCAGATCTTGTTTAGAGATCAAACTTTTTTAATGTTTGAACAGCTTTTATTAAGTGAGGTAACACAAACTGCCTGTGAACAATGGTATCTGCTGTAAGTTTGTCAACAATTTAGTTTCACTGTGTGCGTGGTTCCAGACAGAGATGTCCTCCTGGCACTTTTTGTCTTGATTTGGAGTCAGAATCCCTGGTTGAGAGAACCAGGATGAAAGAATATCTGGAACACAGGCTGATATATATACCGAGATGTCACCATTCATCGATGACCTCATGTTATTTACAACTACGATCACACTGTTGAGAGATATTTGGAAAAGAGTCCACAGAGTGATTCATCTTCTAAACTTACAGACAGGGAGGGGTACCCACAGTTTAAACACAGTTCGAATGCAATATAAGAGCTTTCATTTTCTGTGCTGTTAGAGAAGTGACTGGGATTGCGTGATCTAGGGAGAAAGTGTCTTGCATATAAAAAAAGGGGGAGTCTTTGAACCTACTTTTTCTTGCCATTCTTCAAAAGAAAGGCTGAAGTCAAACACTGCAAGATGGTTGTACCCAGTACAAAAACAACAGCCCATACTGGATGCCCAGGGAAGAGTATAATAGGGATAAGCAAAGGGAGCTGCAGTTTCCAGTAGTCTTCAGCTCCAGGAGTTCTAGACCCAGATTGAGAATCTATGTACTTAACAGCCATTGAAAGACCTTTATAAATTCCTCTACCAACTTTTTGAATTTGTGGAAGCCAAAATTCTGACCACGCTGCCTTATTCTGGTATTTATCAATTCTCATTTTGGGAAATATCAGTTATTTTTCACTCATTTTCTTTTATGCTGCTCAAACTCTTGCAGATTTCTACCACATCACGCTTTTCCAATCTTTGTAGACTTTCAATATTTTTGTTTAGCCTTCCTTCTCTAGTTCTACCATATCCTTTTTCACATGAAGAGGATTTGAACTGGCAGAAAATTCAGAACATGATGAGCTGCAAAATATAACTGTCACTAATGTTCTCTAGCTTGTTTGTCATTCCTTTTTGCCAATTTTTAATTTTTTTACCAGCTTTGACTGTACTGAGTATGTAAACTGACATTTGAGTAGAAAAATATATTATAACCCCAAAACTTCTTTCTGCATGCTAATAGCCCAGTAAGACAATAATCCAGCCTCCTACAGGTACTCTGAGGTACCCAGGTACAACCATGAATGATTAGAAGGCTGCAAAGATGACACTTGACCCACAAAGCACTCCAGATTACAAAATATATATAAAATAAAATATATATAAAACAGCACACAGTATTCTCTTGGGACTATTCTGTAACAAATCTCTAATAATCCTTTATTTCAACTGAGACCTAAATTGTTTTACCCAACTACTCTCAAGTAAACCTCAGTTTTAATTGTAATCTCTTTGCAATGTTGGAATGCAAACAAATAATTTCCTTCTTGAAGCCTATACTGCAAGTCTGTTACAGAAAGTGCAACACACTACATTTGTTTCAACACCACAGCACACCTGCCTTCCCTGTTTATCAAAAGTACATCTACTACATCTTAGTAGAGTACACTAACACTTCAGACTAATTCTTAAGTTTCCAAATGAATTAAGTTATTTGCATGTTATTGTGAAGCCAACACTGCAGGCAGATTTCCTAACTCAGTATTAAAACTGCACAAGCTCCATCTGAATTTAATTGCATTTTATAATTGCAACTATACTAAGCTAATTTTATAAAAAGTCATCAACATTATTCATGTATTTCCATAGGTGGCAAACAACAGAAAAGTATAACAACTTAATAATGAAATACAAATTGATTTCCTTAATAAGTTATTTTCCTAACTTATTAAAATGAACAAGAAATTTAATCCTATCAAAGTCTTTTCGCACATTTCCTATTAAAGGCTACACCAGCATGGTAACAACAATGAAAAATTCCATTCATTACATCTTTTTCACAGTGACTTTTCCTGAATAAGACCTGCAGTCTGGACATGATTTTTAAATTTTTTCCACCTATTCTCCAGCCTCCTGGATTAGATTATGGGTGTCCCATACAAAATACACTTGAAGAAGAGTATAAAGAACAGAAGGTACCACAAGGCTTTCAATCACACTGTTCATGGAAGCAGCAGCTATTCATAAGATACACCCAGAGAGAAAATAGTTTAACAGTAGGAAAATATTAGCTTTAACTGAAAAAGTAAGCACGTACCATAGGTTTTTCAGACATAGAAAAACTGTATTTTTCCTTTATACTGCTCCTGACCACTTTATCACCAGTGAAAATGAAACATCAACTTGTCATTACTAACCCAAAATAATGGTTTTAAATAAAAGAGTCAGGAACATTTCTGTCTATAAATGGAGAGCTTTATCTAAATTTCTCAGAAATGAGCTAGGGAGACTGACAGGAGGCCTGTGAAATCTCAAGAACCCACTCAAAATCGGATTCTTCCTATTTGTTATTCCTTAAAATAGGATTTTTTAAATAAAATATTTTCAAATATTTTAGAAATAAAATTATTCTGCTCAACTGGGTAGAAAGACTGCATTCCTAGATGACAGAACAATCCTCTCTTGAAATATAATGCCAGAGTACTATTAGTTAACAGGTTTTTTAAGGAAAAACTACTTTTTAAAGAAAAAGAGCACCAAACAAAACCATAAAACCACTGAAAAAACCCCAAACAGAATAATAAACAGTTTTCTCTTTTATCTTTCCTAGATAATAGACCTCAGTTGGTTACCTAGCAAGTAGCATTTTAAGTAACTGGAATACCAGTAACCCTGGATGAAATAGCAAAACCATGGGCTCTCAACTCTGTTCGGTAATAATAGGAACTAGTAGGCAGGGGAAAACATCACCACCTCTATATGTGGCTTCCAAAGTCCTTCAGTCTCACAGTGCAGATCAAAAAGCTCATGAACACAACAGAAAGCAAGATTCTGAGCAGAAATCTCAGCAGATCTTAGAAAGTGGACCAGAAGCAACATGGGGTGGGGGGAGCGAACGCCTAGGGTTTTTTTCTATTTATTTTACTGTGCCAATCAGCACAGCAGCTAGAGACTTTTTCACATATGTGTGTATAATTAAAGTACATAAGGAAAATCTCTTAAGCACACCAAAATTCAGATCTCCTTAGATAACAAAAGAAGGACCTCTTGTAGCTCCCAAGGGGGTTGCTATAATAGCCTCCTTTTTATCTATCAACACATACATATCAAAGGCTCACATTTTAGTCTATCCGATAGAGAAGCTTTGACTCTGCTTAATAGAAAAGAGCATTTACTGAATCTTAACTCCCTTTTGCTCACTTTTTGTAAAAATTGCCTCTGATCTGTAGGTACTGCAGAACACCTAGAGTAAGACTATCATTTAAACGTCCTGTGTTCAAAAATTCAAAGTTGAATTTTACTCTAATCTCACTGCTACAGCAGGAAATTGGAATTTTTACAGAAATAAATTGTGGTGCTAGCAACATGAAGAATATATACCATTGGTAGGTATTAAATTTTGTCAGTTTGGATAAGGTTTTATGCCCTTATTAAATAATAAGATTTCAGGTAACTAGAATGAAGGCTAGGAAAAGCAATTCTTTAACTGAATTCCATGACCTCAAAAAATGCCTGTGAACTAGCTGCTGTTGCTTCTACAGCTCTACATAAAGTTGCTACAAGAGCAGCATCAACAGATAACAGACTACTCCCCTTTTCAGTTCTGATGCCAATCTTTATTCACAAAAAATAAAACACCCAAAAAATAATCACATGGTTCACAAAATCTCAAGCAAAGCCAGGTCCTACTGTCCCATATTAACAGGTACTTTGCAATATGTTGCAGAAATTTCTTTTACATCAGCGTAATCTTTGCTATCAAGCTAAAGATTGAACATGCTTCAAGACACACTTTTCACATTGGAGTATTCACATGTGATTACAACATGAGCATTAAAGAAGTGAAGGTCTTCTAAAGTGTCAGAAATGGCCACAGAAACCTTTGCACGCATATCCACTTCCCAGTGCGTAACAGCCATACAGGTCTTCTAAAAGACATTATTTCCCCACCACCGCCTATATAGCCTGGGATACCCATACATTTGGCCACAAGCCCTGCAAGTAGAAGCACATCCCTTCTTTTTCAAACAATATTACAGCTCATCAGGGCATTTGAGACCCATTTTAGACCCTTTCCCAACTGTCAAAAAGCACGCAGGGGAAAAAAAAGGGGAAAAAAAAATTCTTCATCAGTTGTTATAATACAGCATACACTATGCTCAGGCTTAGACATATTTCCTCTGAATTAATCTGAGGAAAGAAATGCAAAAAGAAACAAAATTTCCTTATGAATAATAGAATTATTATTGCATGATCTATGGTTTTATTATAGAAAACAAATGCATAATAACATATGGTATACCCGTTTCATATTTTCCCTTTCTCCTGCCATTATTTCTCTCAACATTCAGTAACACATTTATATTGGTTTACAATAATTATTTTTGAACTACATACCAAGCAGCTTACAGCTTACCTCTACTGTCATTCCATGAACATGATTGTCATGGTTTAACCCCAGCCAGCAGCAGAGCACCACACAGCCACTCACTCCCACCCCAGTGGGATAAGGGACAAAATTGAAAAGTAAGAAAACTTGTGGCTCGAGACAATGATAGTTCAATAGGTAAAGCAAAAGCTGCGTACACAAGCAAAGCAAACCAAGGAATTCATTCATAATTTCCCATCGGCAGGCAGGCATTCAGCCATCTCCTCGTAAGCAGGGCTTCATCACACATAACAGAAGGCAAATGCCATCACTCTAGACGTATCTCCCCCTGTTCTTCCCCCAGCTTTAAATGCTGAGCATGATATCATATGGTATAAAATATCCCTTTGGTCAGCTGGGGGCAGCTGTCCTGGCTGTGCCCCCTCCCAACTCCTTGTGCACCTCCAGCCTACTCCCTGAAGGGGTGCTATGAGAGGCAGAAGAGTCCCATTACTCAATGTAAACCTTGCTCAGCAATAACAAAAGCATCACTGCATTATCAACACTGTTTTCAACACCAATCCAAAACACAGCCCCATACTAGCTACTATGAAGAAGATTAATTCTATTACAGCCAAAACCACAACAAAGATATTCTTCCCTCCCTCCTACAAATGTCTAGTAAAATATTAAGTTGCCTAAACCAAAACTAAGACAAGAGACCAGAAGTCTTATTATCAAATACTTCACACTCTTTAACTTCTAGAAGTTCATTTTTGCAAAGACTCCTACACTGTATTTCACAGGGAAAGTGATGGCAGGGAAAGAAGATAACACCAGCAGAAACAATAGTTATAACTTTAGGCAAATCCTAATACCTATTCAAATCTCTACCGAGACATTTTCTCCAACTATACAGGCAACCTCTGGCACAAAAGCTCTGCTGAAACATCTGCTAGGCAAAAAGCATGACAAGAGAGCTGGAAGAAAGCACCGAGAAAAGAGCATTAAGGAACTGAAAACTGGAAAAACATCATTAGCTGGCAGTTGAGGTGGGAAAAATAGATAACCACTATTAACTACAGGGTGGACTTAAAGATAGAAGCAACACTGAAAGGATATACAGAAATGTATGCAAAAAGAGCTCACTGAGAAATAATAAGCCTAGGGGGAAATAATATGGCAGGTGTGGAAGAGAGTTTGACCTAGAAAGAGGCAACTGGGGAAGCAAGATGGGAGTGGAGACAGAGCAACAAATACACAGTAATCAGACAGAATACAACAGTTTGAGCACAAGCACAAATGGAGAGACCAATTTATTTTTGCGTATTTACGCCTTCATACATACAGAAAAGCCTAAGCAAAAGAGAAGCTACAGAGAGAAGCAACTAGTAACAGTCTTTTGTGAATCTAATAGTGGAAGATGATGATGTTGTCATCGCATCAAGACAATAAACATAACCAAAAACAACCACCAACCAAAAAACCTTAACTTACCAAAAATATTTTTCTCTCTAATCTGTCCAAGAAAATCTAAATACTTCTTAGCAGCTGTCTTTTCCTATGGGCTTTAGATTCACACCACACAATAGGGCATTGATTGGCAAATCTATCACTTTGTTAAATAAACAAACATTCCATAAAAATAATGCAGTGCTAACATTGAAATGCCAACCCTTTTCAATTCTTTGTGAAGCAGATGGTAATTTTGCTGGAAAAAGGAGGACTGAAGGTAGTTAGATTTGGCACTTTGAAAACTGGCACCGGAAGTTGAAAACACTCCATTTCAATTTTGTTGCAGAGAAAGATGAATCTATGAATTAGATCACAGACTATGAAGTAGAAGCTAAAAGCACATTTAGCTCTCCAGCCACTTTACCACCATAGAGCCTGAGTAGTTTCCTCTTGGACCAATATATTATTAAATACATTTTACAGCACGATGCAAATGGCATAAATTAATAAACAATTCCATCCCAAATTTGTGAGGCACTCTTAGATTTTTTTCCCTGCTCTTGCTGCATAACCATCAAATGTATATTAAAAAAACAATTCCTAACCAGGAAAGGGTTTAGGTACCTGTTGAGAGAATACAATTTCATTTCCCGGAGAAAAAGGATTTTTTAGACATTCATTGATTCAATTAATGTAACACTGATGTGGTATCATATATCATACTTTATATTTTGATAGGAGTAAACCATATGGTTTGCAGTAGACTATTTATGAACTGCACTTCTGACAAAGAATAAGTTTTCCATATATGCCATTGGCACTAGACTAAACTGAAATATTAAAGTATTTTTCCATATAATAAAGCATGCAAAGTTCTTTATATATAAAGAGAGTACACCTTTATATATCTTTAAGCAGAAAAGACAAAGTCCCACAAAATTCTTATTATAGGATGATTCAGAATGCCCAATAGAAAAGCTTTTAAAGAGAAATCTATAAATAAAAACTCAGGTCTTCTACAGCTCATTTTCCAGAAAGTTTTCATTTTTATTGATAAAAGGGGAACTGGGTCACAATTTCCTCAGTATTATTTTTACAGCAAGTGAACAAGGCACCACTAACATTTAAAATGTAATCAATTAGCTACTTTCTTCTTCCCAGTTACTACACTGCTACATTTTCATGACTCAGAGGGTAAAGGATATAAAGTAAGTACTGAATCTCTTCAAAATTTATGTTTTCCTTTAGGAGGAAATTTTGCAAGAACTTAAAAGAGTTTTACAGCCCAAATTCAATAGCTAAAGTTAGTGAGATCTGTTGCCAACTTCCCCAGGCATTTTCCACTGTCTCCCTTCAAAGTACTAAGTACAAGCTTGGACAAACTAATTTTAAAATTAACATTCTTCTCTATCTCAAGAAAAGTTAAATCAAAATGCATTACTTGCACAAACAGTGGCTTTGTGTGAAAAAAATCTCATTCCAGTTCAAGGAATGAAAAGCAAGGGACTTCATATAATCCTGCTTTCTTAACATTTTTACTAATCAAGATTATGTTCATACTACAGATTTACTCAGAAGTTACTTTACTATTACTTTGGTAAAAGAAAAAATCTAGTGTAAAAGTAGCAATTTAAAAACATATTTAAAATTACCAAAAATTATGTTCACAGTTTTTCAACTTATTTTATAGAAAATATTTATATCTTTATTATTTTGAAATCATAGCCCTCATCTCAACTTACACTCACCAATAACAGCAGTATTTCTCCTCAACCATAAGCACATTTATGTCACCAACTTCTGTACACAGTAAGAATGATATAAGTAGTCTCAGGGTATAGTCAATTCCATTTTAGGCATGCATCTACAATATAACACAATCTTCTTCACAAAAAAATTAACTGCTTAACTACATTTGTTAAAAGAACTGTTCCTGTAATCACATTATGAACATTTTTAAAGATAACTCTTTAAAACAGCCACCCAGTATTTTCTGCATTTCAGATGGGTCCTATACCACCAATTTTCATAGTAAGGTATCACCTCCTTTCCACCATGCCTCCGCAATATCCAGAATATCTCAAATCCAGGCAGGCAAAATCCATTCCTTCCTTGTAAAACCACCTCCGCAAATAACACAAGCCCTCAGCTGACATTCGGCTGCTGGCAAAACATCAGCCTGAACACACTCCAGTAGCAGAGCAGTGTCAGCAGCTGTAAGCTCTGGGCTCTTACCCACCATGTGCAGAGCCTTTGCCAATGCAACATCTCTCCATGAGGAGAGACACCAGCAAAGCAGCCAAGCATGCATGTGCACATGCACGCACAGCAAAGATGGCAGCTGAAAGACAATAAAAGTAGGAGTGATAAAATTTCTTATCAGTAGACCTGACCTCACCCAATAGAAACTAGTTGGGTCCATGGCATTTGGCCCATCAAATAGAAACACTTTTCTCCACCTAACAAGATGCCCAAATGAACATTGTAATATTATTCTAATGTGTTGTAAGAAGCTAGTTATGCATGTTAAAACAGTAAATCAAACTGCATTAATATGTTGAAAAAATAAAGTTTAATCAGTATGTGAACTATAAAGCTAAATTTACAGAAACTTTCCCTATTGCACGTTATAGAGGAAATTACTCTTGGGATTAATTTACGTTCATATTCACAACCATTTTTCTAATACAGTCATTAAACTCTCCTTTATGAATCACCATTCTCATCTAGGCTAAAGCAATTAAGTACTCAAGACAGAACAGTAGGTGTACTAGCACTAATTAATAGTCCCCTCAGGTGAGCCTAGAGTTTGCTTGTGTCTCCAGTACCCCCAAGGTTGGCATTAATCAAGACAAGTATGCTTTCTTGGCAACTATCTGAAAGTACAAACTAGGCATTTAGGATATCAAGTTTCTTTTCATCACTGTGTGCCTTCACTAGCTTTCCGTGCACTTGTACTGAGGTCAGCTGTGGTGCTACATTTACTTGTAACTAGCTTTTTACTTCACTACAGTGCTTCCCATCTAATCTACAACATTCAGAAGTCATTAACAATATGATTTTAGCAATCTGAGTTGATTTCTTCATAAATCTGACTACTTAACTGATTTGCCAGAAGACACATTGGATAAAAATCAGGTAACACAAGAAACAAGTGGTATAAATACATGGTACTGAAGAAAACAGGTAAGAGCATACCAAATCCTGAAAAAGCAGTTCTGTCTGTTTCTGTTTGCCAGCTACATTTTTCCTCCCTACAAATTATTATCCCATCCATCCACTGAATGAAACACTACTATCCCATCCATCCACTGAATGAAACACTACTAGTAGATTTTTTTAAAAATATGATTTGTTTGAATATCTCATTTCCAACTCTGCCAGGAGGTAGGCCAAGAAATCCCTCCATATTGAGCAACAAAATTTACTCTCCCCGTGAGTTTTTAGTCGTTTTGCTTGTTCTTACAAACAACATTTCAACTGTGCTTCAGAACGATGTTCAAGTTTTCCAGTTATGCTACTGATAAGTGTACTATGTATAAACACAGACAATTTTTCTCACATTGTTTTTAGTTTTCTGTATTAGTTTTATTCTATAAAATTCTACACCTGCATGCACAGGTAGAAAGTTGTGGTAACAAAGAAATGGCTTTAAATCCTTTCCCGTTTTCTCTGTATAATTAACAGCTAGAAGAATACTGGAAGTCTATAGTTTTTACTTTAGTTCATTAATTCAAAGTTTTCTCAGAAATAACATGCAAATTTTAGAGAGCACTTAGTAAAATCTTTACATTCTCATTTAAAAAAATAAAAATACAGTGGCAGGGTTGTGAATAGAAGTTTGGTATGTCTTTATAGAGAGTGCTTATCTGTAGCTTTTTTGTTTTCCTAAGTCACAGATGGAGTCATCTTTAAAATACTCCAGTTACTTCCAAATGTAAACCTGGAAATGAGAAACACAGTAACTTTGGATTAAGTTATATCCTAACCTCAATATATGCTTTTTAGGAATTTAGTTCAGATATATTCTATTACATCAGATTCAAAGTAGATGTAAAAATGCTTGCATTATCAGAGGCAAAATTCTGCAGATGCTGTTGTTATCAACAAGTTTAATTCCAGAGAAACTGTTAATTTTACAGGCTCCTTTAGAGGATGTCATGGGCCTGACTACATATTCAGTGTCATCACTGTTCCAAAGTGTTCGCTGGTTTCTAGTAAGGAAGATGATTTTAGATCTGCACATTTCACAATGTGGATGCTGCCTTGTATACTTGCTCAGTTCCAAAGAGAATAGATCTGCATTTTCTTCTGGGAAAAATAAAACACCCATCCCATCTTCACTTTCTGTAAGTGTTTGATGCAGCAACTGCTCAAGCACAAATCACTGTAAAGATTTTAATATTTTGTGCAAGGACACTAACAAGTTTCAACAAAACAAGATATTCCATCTCTTAACAGTTCAGAAAACAAAAGTGGTATGTTACACAGACAGGGTGGAGGGAATCGAAGCAAAAAACCAACAAACTACACAGATAGCTAGTTTCCCCAATAAAGGAAGCAGCAGTCAGTCTTCAAACTACTTTTGTGTGCCAGGATTTTAGTCTCACAAAGAAGGAACCTGGAATTGCCAAAGGCTGCCAACTATCTAAGGGAAGCAAAGAGCATTATATGTACCTAAGAGTCAAAATCGCCAATGTAAAATTAGATTTCAGTTAACAGACATCTGAAATACACTTCTATGATATTCTGAGGAGTATTAGAAAACGTATCTTATTATTTTGGTCCATTCCATTGCAAAGAATTATACAATCACACTTACTTTATTAACATATTCATGTTTCAGCTTGCCAAACACAGCAACTCACCATGAAAATAAACAGATATGCTGTAAGGGATGCAAAAAAGCATTTATTCCAGACCTTTTGTATGTTTACTGATATTAATGGAATTATCAAGGGGAAAGTTAATTATGCTCAGGTGTAACTCAAGGGTTAGTCAAAAGAAAAATGGCCTTTATCTGATTAAGACAAAAAATTAAGCAAAACATTCCTTTTCTATCAGCATATTGAAAATTTCAACATATGGGGGCTATTCTTCCAACCATTTTTAAATTGTTATGTCTCGGTGTCTAAAGAGAGAGCCAAAAAGGTTAACAGCAGCTCATTTGTGGGAAGCATTTCCAAATTTACTTCTTTAATTTTCATTAGAAATAAATGGCCACACTAATTTGATATTTAAAGTATAAACTTCAATTTATATTCACTCATTTTGCCACTGTTTGTTAAATATACTTGCTGGACTCTTAGACAATAACTTAATGCAGCCATGAAAACCAGACACACATTAAGTCTGCAATAGCTGCATCTTGAACCTGATTGGGAAGAGAATTGTGCATGTTTTATAGCTGGGCACTGCTGAGCTACAACAGCTCCTAAGAAAACACTTCTGACAAAAGATTTAAGCTTTTATCCTAAAAAAATAAAGAAGAGGGTTCTGTGTCCCTTCAAATTTTTGTAAGCATTGAGTTTTGTGGTTCTAAGGGCCCTATCATGCATATGGGAAGGGAAAACCAGTGTAAGACATCCTTTGTGATAGCCATACAGATTTTGCCCAGGCAAATCTGATGTCTCTATCTGTTGGAAATTACACAGCATAATAAGATATTCCATACAAATAACTGAAAGAAAGGTATACTTCTTATGCTGCTGGTAGACAACTCCATTAAGATAATTAGGAAAAATTCCAATTATTTTACTGGATTATCATTAATAAAGCAGTTAAAGGGAAAGATAAGATACCTAAAAGTCATGAGAGGAAATACATTAAAGCTTTGCCACTGTGCAACCAAAAATGTAAATTTCACAGGACGAGGAAGAAAAGGAACTATGACTCATATCACAGAAGTAGTCTTCTGACAATAGGTAGGGAATATCTGGTCTCTGAACACCTATTGATTATGGATTTTACACTCAAGAAAAAAAAACCAGAACAACATGTAAAAGCATTGGATGCCTAAAAGTTAGAGGAAACCTATGAATGTTTGTACTAAGCTAAAATCTTTTGCAAATTTTGGCTTCCAATACATATCATACAGATAAACTGTATTTATATTTTGAAGACAATATTTCATTAAATGACTGAAGATATGGACAAGGTTCTTGAAGTTTAAAAAGCAATACAGAGTGAGCATAGGCAGCGGTGGCGTCTATTAATATTAATAAATATCATTCTGTTGCATCAAATTTTTGCAAATTTTTTACAGCAGTTTCCCTTTCATGTCTTGGTTTCTCATCCTCACTTAAGAGAAACTTATTGGCCTCAAGTTCTGAAGGAAGAACAATCTACTCATTCAACATGAAAGTATTTTATTAAAAGTGAAGTAAAATCTAAGTAAGTTTTTGAGGTTGCAGCAAAATTAACTTACTTTACTCTTCTGTGCTACTTACACAGAAGGAAACTGTTGCCCACAATTCGGAGTAAGTCCAAAACTGTTCTAAGTCAACTTGGTTAATTGATTTTAACAGGAACTTGGAAAAGTGGCAGACATAGCTTATCAAGCACATTATCTATCAATATGTCCATGGTCTAGCCAGAATAAGAGAAGGTCAAATGACATCTAGGTTGAAATTGAGAGAAAGTGTTGGGCTGTTTGTACTATAATCTGGTTTTCCCCTACCAGACTGCATGAGTGGCCACCCCCTTTCCATAATTTTAATGACTGGTTCAGAACTGCCATTAAAGAACTAAGAACTAGAACTGACAGATGCTGTAGAAGGGGGACCTGAAAGTTCATCTTTTCCCAATTTCACTTTGAAGGCACCGAGTTACTCAACAGAATGATTCCAAGTCACAAGCTAACCAAAAAAAAAAAACCCTGAAATTAACAATAAGGAACCAGAAACACCAAGAAAAGTATTTTTTATATTCCTTTAGACACATAGAAGTCAATTGATAAACAGAAAAGCAAATTAAAGCAGCTTTATAAAACAGCCTATTAGTTGTTAGCCATCCTGAATTAGGAAGTTCTTTGTAACGGTATGGTCCGGACTGCTTGTAGGTATGTAACAGTTGCAAAGGTATTGATATAAAGTTCCTATTAATTTAAATACAAATCCTTTCTTTAGATCACAGTTTTGATGAAATATTACGCATCAGAATCTGTTTTAGGACTCTAGACCTAATACAACACATGGAAATTCAATAATTGCCTCTGTAGGTGACAAGAAAATCCACCTTCCTGATTCTCCTATAACAGGAGGAGATGCAAAACTCATGCACAAAATCTCAAAAGGTAACTACTACTTTACTGATTTTGTTCACATTTTCTTGCTTCATACCTAAAGCTTCATAATTTCATAATAATTTTAAAATAGAACCATTCATCTTTTGCATACTGTTTAGGACTTCAGTTAAGAATTATAGTATTCAAAGCAAAGAGGAGAGGAACATATCCAGACATGGTTGTTTTATAGACCAGTTATTGTCTTTTGGACTGTTTGGGGGTTGAAGAGGATGATGAAAGTATCCCTTATTTAATATCAGTTTTACATCAAAGTCTTCCTTACCTCATCCATAGTTTATAACCTGCAGAATGTTTTCCTGCCAGAAAAAGCCAAGTCTGATTTCAGCATTTAAATTATCTATTTCTTCAGAAAAATTCATGCTATATGCAGCAAGTTAAACAACTTAACTTTAACAGGTATCATCTATTTTCTCATATTGATTTATCAGAGAAAGTAAATTCAGTCTGACTCAGCAGGACTTGATCCAGATTCTCAGGAAAGGGACGATCCTCTTTCCTCAACTGTAAAGAGGACAGCGCAAACCCACTTTCTTTGCACAGTTATTTGCCAGTGGGAAAGAAGTTCCACTTTTAAATCTGAACAGTAATCAATTGTTATACTCATTCTAATGGCTTGAAAACATTTATGAAGTCCTCCACTATGTCAACATCCATGTTCCCAAATGACTGCTTGTTTCTGTTAACTGATCCTGCAGTACAGCACTCCAACTCCATGTACTTACTCATGGAGCACAGTTCTACACGGGAGGGGAAGAGCAAGTTTCTGGGGAAATGGAAGCCTTGCCTTTTTTCCAAAGGTCCTTACATCTGAGCTTTTTCTTGCCTCAGGTGTAACTGATGCCTGGCAGAGTTTTTCTCCTGCACAGTGAAATAGAAGTTCTGTTTCCTTCTAATGACCACACCATTGAAAGGATCAATGCAAAGGAAATGGTTATCGTTTTGGTAGTTACACGCCTGAACTTGTCAGTCTGAGAAAACTGGGTGAGTAGCCACACTCAGGAGTGTAGTATTACTGCCTCAAGATTCTGCAGACTTCATGCTTAGGAGTCAAAGAAAATGCATAGTCACAGTTGAACAGCAAAACTGGAAAGGGCAGGATAATACAGTATGTGCAAGATCTGTAAGTGGTATAAATAAGAGTTATACAAATTGACTCATTCTTCTTGATCACACATAATCCTCCCAGTATCCTTGTGTGCTGAATTAAAAAAGAACAACAGCAAACCCTGTTATGTTTTCCAGAATTTCATACCATCTAGTAAAAATTAAGCAATACATGAGAGGAAGAAGGTACATATGTACTACTAAGTTTCTCATTAAACACTGTTTCTGCACATGTGCAAATTTCTCATCTGATTACTTAGTTCTAGAAAACAGCATATGAAGAAAATAAGCCTTCAAAGCTGAAATAATTAAAGTTGTTGTAGACACTATTAAGCCAGGATTATAAAGAAAAAAAAAAAAGAAAACCCAAATATTCCCATGGTAGAAAGAATCATGAAAGACTCATCTTAATCAAGTCACTGAAAAAACCTAACCCTTCAGACTGTATCATGAGAGAATAAAAAAAAGAGACATTTGAAAATTAAGTGTACAGGGCAGACACCAAAGACTACAGCAGAGCTATAATACATTCTCTTTGGCAGGTCAATAGTGTAATTTGATGGCAAAGTGTATTGTACACCACAGTCAAAAAAGTATCAGTATTCACCATTTTCTCATCATGGGAATATGCAAGTATAAAATACCTAAAACAGTCTGAATATTATTCTTGCTATCCATTGAGGTATGTCTGAAACAAACATTCAGGATCTCTTTCAAGAAAGTGCCAAAGGCAGTCAAGCCTCTAGCAGAATTTGAGCAGCTGCCAGAATTCAAGATCCCACCTTCATCTCCTACTCTTGGCCACTCAGACCTCTACTTGCTTTACACAAGCATGACTTGGTGCAAGCAGCCAGGGAAGGGATCCAGCTGAAAATTAACTCAGGGAAAGAAACCCACGTCTTTTGTTGCTAGTGTAGCATGTTGTGCAGACATACAAATTCTAATGACATTTAGTGGGAAAAGCAGCAGAAGAACTAGCAAGATTGTTGGTCAGCACAAAAATAAAGTGACTTTGCAAGTGCTCCATGACTCCTCCCCACTAAGATGCAAAGTCCTGCAGAAAAAGGATGTTATGGCAAATTTCAGGAGACACACATTTATCAAAGTAGATAATCTTTCAGGTTTCGATATTAAAGTAGTGGGAATATATGTGTGTCAGTACCCACAAGAAGTAGAATCAGAAATAAATTTTCTAAACAAAACTCTACAAGCTGGATCACACATTCATAATTGATGTCCAAAACACCAAAGATTGCCCTGAAAGCTAGTAAGAGTAAACCTTCATCAAAGATGGAAATTCTGCATGTGATGGAATTTCTTTCAAAAAAATACATATAATGATGAGTTTCAAAAACTGTAAGTTATCTAGCACCCACAGGAAGACTGAAAAAGTACCCTGAAATAAACAATAACATCTGGACAAGAATGCCATTCTCCAAAGCTGGTACATGCATGCAGCAAATGTAGAGAAAGATTTGAGGGGGGTAGAAAAGCAGGAGAGAAAACACCCACACAGAATAGCAACAGAAGTCAGGACTAATTCAGTGTAAGGCAAAGATGCCTTCTTATTTCCAGACTACTACTATATTTTTTTTTTTAGTTGAGATGTGCTAAAGTAACCAAATAAGAATTTTATGGCAAATTGTGGTCCAAAACAGTGTGTTAAGTTAAATAGTGTGAGACCAGTTTCTTAAATATATTTTACCCCCAAGTTATTCAAAGATCTTAGTTCAAGCATATCAAAGAATAGATTCCACCTTGCATATTTGGAAAGAATATTACCCAATTGGACGCAACTGGGAAATGCACACCTAGAAAAGATTTTGGAACCACAGTGTTTCAAATATAGTTTCTAACTGGATCGAGTTACCACTTTGAGACCACTGTAATAAAACAAAGACTTTCTAGTTGAAACAAATTCATAAAATCCTTTAATATTCCCATACTATGTTTAGCCACCTATGGCACCACTTCTCTACACAGAGAAGCTCTGCTTTATACAAGATCTGAGTTCTGAAAAGGACAATGGCCTATTTAACCTAGAATATTTGTTACCAGTTGCTTCAATTATCTTTTATGGTTATATCAATATACTTAAGTAAACAAACTCTTCTCTAAAATATTATTCAGCAATTTTTTGTTAACTTTGCCAGACTAGAACTGCTTTTGGTTCTGCAGTTCTGAAATCAGGATAATGCAGTGTATTCAGATGGAAAAGCCTATCATGAGCATCCTTGTCTAATTGTTCATCAAGTTCTCATTCTGACAGCTCTCCCTCTTCAGGGGATGTACTGCTTGAACAGGATGAAGAATACTCAGTTTTGCTTTCCTAAGCAATTTTTGTGATTTCTACTCTGTAGTTACCACCTCACTCCTTCAACTCCAGGAGGGAGAGAAAACTCTCTCTAGCATAAGGAAAGTACTAGATTATTCACACACTTACGCAATTCAGCAGCTCATTTATTTCTGTTTTTCAACCAGACTAGGCACATATGTTATAAACAGAATAAACATACTAAAATAATAATATAAAATTAAAATAATACATTTTATGCACAAAAGGGTGGCAGTCTAAACAGCTATTGTTAAACAATGGTTAAAAACTATGAGAAATGTTTTATCAGAAACTTCCTAATAGAACTTAAACCAGCATACAACACAATGTCTTTCTCAACACGAGTTTTATAGGAAAAAACTTCAGAAAAGCTATACATCAGTTTACACCCTTCAAAGCAAAATACATAGGAAGCATTTAATTTTCAGAACATAACCCCCCACCTCCATGTTGTTTTTATTTAAATTCAAACACAGTTTCTGCAGTGAAAGTGTACTCTGTGTAATACTGTACTTGATTAAATGGAAAATTTGAGTCTGTGAAAAAAGCAGACCTTGTTTCAGGGCTTGCTGCTCCTCTGAAGCTGCATCCCAATATGCGTTATGCTTTTTCTCTGGTTTCTGCTGATCTTTGCTTTTCTTCTACAGAAACATGATGTGGTGGAGACCTCACAACCTCACTCAATTATAGATGGAACTGGAATAGAGATTACCTCACAAGACCTCAGAGTTCTCCAAGTCTCTAACACTGAAATATTTACATTGATTTGCCTCAGGATTTTCCTTTTGGCAAAAGCATCATTTATTCTTTTCCCTTCAGGGTTCAAAGAGCACTTCACATGAAATCTACTGTTGCCTTTTCACATGTATTTTGTTAGCTTTCTATATCATCTTCAAACACCACGAGTAAGAGCAATAACTACACTGTGGCAGATGCCTAAGGAAATTCAAATAGTAAATATGATTTCCCCATCCCACAGGCCAAGTATTCTAAAGTTATTAAATTCAAAAGAGTTATTT
Source organism: Porphyrio hochstetteri (assembly GCA_020800305.1). Classification (NCBI taxonomy): domain Eukaryota; kingdom Metazoa; phylum Chordata; class Aves; order Gruiformes; family Rallidae; genus Porphyrio; species Porphyrio hochstetteri. The sequence goes on along the minus strand of CM036916.1, from coordinate 6,885,493 downwards.
TCTCCTGCTACAGGCAAACCAATTTGAACTGAAGTTATCTTCTGTAAAATATACCAAGGGCTCCTAAATGCCAGATACTTTACTAACTCAACTGACAGATATTCTAGCAATAAATTCATGTAGTAAATCATATCTTGAAACTGACAGCTTTTACAACTGACTGACTGGCACCAGAGAAATACACAGTTCTATAGTAAGTAATGCTAGTCACTGAACAGAGCAATGACATTAACAAAGTATAACTCCCAGATACATAAAAATTCAGACGAAAATTGAATCAGTGACCAATAGGTTAAGTCACCATCATAAACTTCCCCCAATCAGAAATGCATCATATGAATTCAGAAACATAACAAAAGAGAAAGGCTAAGAAGTGTCATCCAAGTTTATCTTTAAATTATATAATATATAAAAATAATGCTTTGCACCACAGCCAAAAGGGTTGTGTTTTTCAGAAATAGCCTAGAGGCTGAAGTTCCCTATTGCAAGCTAATAGAATATGGCAGTATTGACTGCCTGGTAGATGAAGTAAATACAGCTCTCAGGAAATTCAAGATGAAAGGACCAAAAGGACCATAATGAAAGAGAATCTCTGAAATAGTAAAGACTACAAATGTAAAATGAGAAAGGAATGACTTCTTCCCCACCCCACTTTAGATTACGGAGTTATTTCCAGGACCTTTTTTTAAACAAGGTAAACAGTTAACAGAAGCTAAGAGAAAAATAAAAATATCTTTAAAATACACCCCACAAACTTCAGGCACTATTGCCATCAGTGGAAAAAATTCCGTCAGGATAGTGTTTGATGTATTATCTATGATATCTGTGAGAAACTGTATTATTCATGAAATTAGACATTTAGTTAAGGTCTTCAGGAGACTAAGTATGTTTCGCAAGCCTTGCTTTCAAAATTATTTCCGGCATCATCCATTAGGTTACTGTTGATGTAATGTATCCAATACTTCCCAATAATAACAATACTTAAAATGCTTCACATACAAAAGCATTATGTCTCTCCCTGTCTCCTTTACATCATTCTGACAGCATAAAGTACCCTACTAAAATGCCTACTGAGGACCAATCCCTAATTTAAGGCAGGTGCTGGCAAAAAGCAGCAACTGCCATGCTTGAACTGAGGCTTACTAGTATCTGCTGAAATAATTCTATCGGTGCAACAAGCCTAAAGCAAGCATAACTTCAAGGTAGTTTTATCCCAACCTGTTCCTTGCCTAGATCTGTATTTTTTCAACCAGTCATCTCTGATACCCTATCAGAATCCTGGCATAAAGCATGTTGACCACACAGCAACACAAGAAACATTGTTGAACAGCAGAACCATACTTCAAAAAGGTCACAATGGGGAACACAGAATGCAGCTTCAAATGGATACTCCAAGTGAATTTTAACAAACAGGATGAAATTACTAAATTCAGCTAAAGCATTGACTAATAAACCTAGTCTTTCAGAAAACTCCTCATGCAATACTTTAGCTTTAGATTTTATGCAGATAATAATCACCATTACAGGACAAAACCCCTACAACCTAAGCACCAGCACTCTCTGTAGCATCTCAGGGATGTACCATCAAATGTTAGCTAAGGATATAGAGATGTTCAGAACTGATGATATCACAAGTCTGATTCATACACCATTACACAGTTCCAAATACCTTTTATTTGAATGATGTTTCTGCTATAGAATCAATCCATTTTTCTTTAAAGCATTACTGGTCTTTCTTTATGATTCTTTATAAGGAACATTCACTAAGACCATCATTATAAGACTTCAAAATGCAATTGAAATAACTTATATTTTTCATGCTAGCACTTTGGCACTGGCATAATTGAGAATTACTTATATTCTGCATTAAAAAAGAAAAATCAACAAAAAAAGTGACTGAACTAAAGGAGGTATTCTGCTCATATTAAGTTTAAATAATTTTTTCAGCAACTTTTAATTTCTAACATGATGAATAAAATAATTAAAACATAATGTGCTCCTAGAGCTGACAGTTATATACAGCACATACTAGAGACTAAAATCCACGCTCTTCATCTTTATCCAATACTAGGAGACACAGAACATAGCATCAATGTTTACTTTCCTCAAATCTCTTTATAACTCAAAAATACAGAAAAGGATATTACTATCCTTTCTAAATTATCATTAAAACGTGATATAATTTCCATACAGCATAAAGTATTAGTTTCTACTATATGTGTGTATTATCTAAACCAGAACACTACAAAAAAGCTTCAGTCAAGACTAAGCAAATACTTGCACACTTACAGGGAAAGGGAGACGTTATTCTTGCTCTTTTTCTAGGTCAGTACTTACTAAGCTTTTTCAGATTCAAAAACCGCGTGGTAAAAAAAGTTGAAAATAATTACATTGCTCAATCATGTTTAAACACTTTTGGGTTATTGCTTCCTCAAAATTTCCTTGGATATCTACAGTATTACAACTAACCTCATCACTCTTCTCACTCCCTACTACAGACATAAGTAGCCTTTCCTCATCATCAGTAACAGCCGCATAAAAAGCCACCACACACCTTCTTGCATGGCTTGTTCCTTCTGCTTCACACCACCTATATACCATCATTCCCCAGCAGAATTGTCTTATGATTTTAGCCTCTTCCCATTTGACAGAAATCTTTATTTTCTAATTTAAGAAAAACTTACTGGTGTACTTCTATTTCATCATATCTTCCTCTTCAGATAATACATTTTGCTCTATAATGAATTTTTAATTTATTCCACACATTTAAATGCTTGAACATCTCAAAAAAAAGTAAAGAAAGTTTGCACTTACCTACATTTCCATCAATGTACATGAATTTAAATGAAGAAAACAATGAAAACATCCAAAATCAAGTTAAAATCAACAAGCATGCATGCAGCTCAACAAAGAAGTATTATTTAAAAAAAAGTGAAGAAAGCAGGAAGCAACAGTACAGTGAAAAACAGAAAACAAAGCAAATGAATATGACAAACCTACTGACTTTAAAATACCTTAGAATAGCCTTCTACTGGTGATAAATACTATATTAAAGTATTTTCAACTAAAATTTTTAAGTTGTGTTTTCCTGAAGAAAGGCATATTTAGTAAAAACAGGGGGGTTTTAATTCTTATTAACTTTAAAATGTAATAACATATCTCAGGGAGCACAGTAAAACAGGAACAAAACATTTCTATTCCTCAGGTTCCTAGCTTACCTTTTGGGTGTAACCTTGTACTTCATAAACATTCACAACAGACTTCACAGTCTGTGGCATGGCACACATTTGCACAGAGAAAATGAGACAGGCTGAAAGGTACCACTTTCACAGGACCACTAGTCACATGTATACTTTGATCCCCAGTAAGGAATAAAATACCTATTTGGGAACTCAAACTGAAGACCCAGTTCCTGGCAACTCCCTGCACATTCCATTAGAAACCTCCAAGATTTCAATGGACATAAACAAAGTATCATTTAAAAAAAAAAAAAAAAGAGAATAGCCTCAGAAGCTGATGGACAGAGTGAGGATGTAACAGATCTTCAACTTCGATTTGCATTTAAACAATGCCAGGAGGGTCTAAACAACGAACTCTCTGGTCTGGAAGCAGGCAGGATTGATCCCAGCCATGGAAACCATTGAGTAAAGTTAAAGAGCTGTGTGTTCCTTTAAAGATGTGTACATACAATATGTTAATACAATTATTGCTATATTAATAAAAAATATTTTCCAACTACATATAATTTGACAATTCTGTATAAATAATACATATATTCATAATTTAATTTTTAACTCTACTAATTCCCTGACAAGCTAGCAAAGCTACAAGAAATGAAGTTATAGCCCTTGCTTTCTGACTTGTCTTCTACAAGGCAGAAAGGTGACCAAAAGAGCATACTTCATGTGATACGCAATGCATCATGAAGCCAAATAAGCACACAGTACCTTTGGTTCGATTTTTGGGAAGTAATTTGGTTGGGGTTTTTTAAGAACATATACATTAGCCTGATGAAAGTTTTACTAGGCACAGTTTATTACAAAGAAGGGAAACATTATTTCAGAATATTTCTTAGTGTCTTTTCTTTTACTGTTCTACTTCCATACTTCTCATGAATCAAAGTGAAAAAGAGCAGCACGTGAAATAACATTGAGTAGCTACTTGCAGTTCTGACTTCATGAACAAGCATACCCTTATCTACTGATTATTTTATCAGCTCTGTTCTGTTAATTGCACTATCTCCAAGTTATTCCTACTGCTACAGATAGAAAATGGTATTTGAAACTAAAAGCCTCTCAGAGGAACTGTTCACTAGCCTTTTTATCCTTTCTCTTCATCTCATTAATCAGAAGCAAACTCCTTTAGTATCAGGCCAGGAACTAAACTTCAAAGGGAGATCAAAATTTATAACATGTTTTCACATTATGCAAATTAAAATTACCTGTTTTTCCTGTAAGAAAAAAAGGATCAAGCTCACAATTTATTTCAAACAACATATAACCATGTTATGAATTTAAAAAAAGCTACTGTTATTGCATGCAATGGCTTATTTTGTATTAATTACACAGTATTAACTGTATTAGTATTATAAGTATGGAAAGGGGCATTATTTTGTGCAACCCAGTTTATAATTTGTTTTTTAAATGTCATAGTAAACCTCACTCTGTTATTGCAACATCATAAAAGTAGCATAACACTAAACATTAACATGTTGTCTTAGGACCACACATACATATAAGCTAGGGCTTTGGGGGGTTTTTGGACACATAGGCAACAATCCTGCGAATTAATACTGCTGAATAATTTGTGCCCTTCCAGTTCTTGCCACCTCATCACCTTCTGCTCATCTTAGAAACCTTCCATGTTAACTAACTCTTACATATAATACATTAAAAAAATAGTAGAGAGAATAACTATCTGAGGAAAAGTAGTATGCAAAATCTCCAATTAAGAAATTTCAAATGGATTATTCCAAGATGGAAAACCCACTTTAAATAGTAACAAACATTTGGAGTAATTTCTGCCCCTAGGTACACAATCAATCTAGAACAATACTAATTCTGCTGTGCGTAAACATCAAAGAATAAAAAAAGACCAGAAAGACAACTAACTATGGGTTTAATATCAAATAACAGGTGCCCAAAGCATACATCTTTAAAAGTAAAATAATCTTCAAAAGAAGTCAGTCATGTCCAAGTTACAGTCCATATATTAATGGGTCAGGTTTTGCTTCTGATATTTCTTCAGGATATTTCTTCAATTTGCCAAATTTGTTTTCATTTGTAATCCTGTTTTCCAGCATGTTTCTAACCCTCCCAGCTTGACATTATCTGGGTGCATAATACATATCCATCATTCAGAACACTGATGAAAGCCTCAAACACATGACAGATGCTACTAGACATCTCTCCAATTCCACCATGAATCACTGATAATTACACTTTGACACTCTTCCAATCAGATAGGCATCCATATAATAGCAATTTCATCTCATATGCTTCCCACCAGCTTGCTAATCAAAATTAGAGTCAACATAAAAAGTATTCTTAATGTCAAGTGTTATTACTGTTTTTCCCTTATGCATAAAGCCCATTTTTCTGTCATTCAAGAAAATCAGACTCAACTGACATTATTCTTGACAAATTCATATTGAACGTTAGTCTCTTATATTTTCCCTGTTCCTTATATTTTAGTAGAATTTTTACTAAATTACAAATAATTAATAAAGTTTGCAAGTAATTTTATTGTTCGTACAATACTTTTCTAGAAACCACAATAAAAACATCAAACTATTTTTTTGAGCAGGCAGTTAGACTTGCCCTTCCCTAGTCCTCTGTGAGTTCCCCAAGTTGGCTAAGACTAAGAGCCCCATTCAGGGGCTGTGCATTCATCACGCACAGCCAATCTGAAAATAGATTTTAGTAAGAAGCATCTGCTTAAGAAAAGAGGTTTTATAAGCCAGTAACCCTCAGACACATAAGGACAGATCTCTCACTTTTTAGTGTAGATGTGATAGATCACAAGTTTTTTTCCCCCCTCTGTTATAGGCTTTTATCTTTTTAATTTAAACTAGTTGTTTGAAAGAAACCACAGCCATGTGGATAATTGCAACTGACAAACCAGCTGACCCTGCCAGCTTGGACTTCCAAAGCCATTCCTTCAGAAAGGTTCCTCTCCAAATGCTTAAAAGAAAACTAAGGAACAATTACATGAGGGGGAGGGTCCTTTCATATGTAATTAATATTTAATTACAAGAGAGGAAATAGCAGAAACACGTGGTCAAGTCAGATAACCAACAGAGTAGTTCTGATGGAACCTGAGGGCTGGTCTTTGTGCTGTCTGATATATCTTAAGCAACCCGGATGACCAATAAGATGACTAATTTTCCTCACATTAGGTTGTTCAAAGCAGTCAAGACAAAAGCCAGATGTAAAGAAGGATTTTACAAGATGAAAGATTAAATTCAGGGAGATAAGTGTGAAGTTGTACACAAGTGAAAACAATCCTACCTTCGTGCATAACAAGCTGGGATCTAAACTGATTATAACCACTGGTGAGATTCTTCAGCTAAGAGAAATATTTCCATTAAAATATTAGTTCACTACTCCAGTAAAAAAAAAAAACCACAAACAGCAAAACAAACAAGCAAACCACATAGAAAACAATTTGAGCATTGGGAACTGTTGGGAAAAAGACACACAGAACAAAAGGACAGACAGTACAACACCAATGCATAGCCATTTTTACACTTTTTTTTTTTTTTTGAGGTGAGGAGACCAAAAGTTACCAGTCTGAAAAAGAATCAGAAAAATCAAAGAAACGTCAGTTTCATTAAATGAACTGCCACACATGCTAAGACTCTCCTGTCTGGAGCTGAGGTATGGCAGTGACGATGCTGTCATGGGCGGCACTGAGACCAGAACCAGACAGACATCAGATGTTAGATATTTCTTCAGTACAAGGAAGAGGAAATCCTAGCAAAAGCAGCTAAGGTCTAGTACAAAAACAAATCAAAAGCAGCGGATCTTCACAGACCATATTAAGCACACAAACTGTAGCTGGATCATAGAATGTTCCGCAGAGATATCACTGTATGAAATACTGGGCTACCAGTCTTTACGTTACTTTCTTATAAAGTAAGGAATTCTGTTAAGTATATGGATAAAATACATTCTTTTCCTGTTTTACTTGGTTCACCCTTACAAGTAAATAAGGACGCTTGTTGAAAAGATATAATATTCTGTGAAATTAATGAGTAGGAGGACTCTTAACCAAGTTCCTAAATTACTTTCCCCTCAAGACAAGGGAATAGCTTGTAGAGAAAAAAAACCCACAAAACCAAAAACCACACAAAATCACTTCAGCAGTGACAAAGTCTCTGAATACCAGATTCAGATTCAAAATGCCAATACAAGATATTAATGTGACATTTCCTTAAGAAAGGCTACCAGAACAGAGTAGAATATTCCTCCTACTGCTAAGGTGACACATACTATCACAATTAAAATTCTAAGCAATAAAGCTTTTCAATCAGAGAACCTCCACCTAACACATTTTTGATAACATTGGTTCTAGCAGCATCCTAGTACACTAATAAGTAATTATTCAGAAACTGTTACTGTGAGTCTAGATACACAGGTTATATTAAAAAAATTACTTCAGTGCACTGAACTACCGATCAAGACTCAGTTTCCCACTAAAGTAACTGGTATAAAGCTTGTTAGTTCCATAAATATTTAGGTTCATGATGTGCCTAATAATTGGCAAGTCTGGTGAGAAGCACTGATGATCACAAACTCAAATTTAAAAAAAAAAAATCAGTTGTTGCTGCTTGCCAGTGCAGAAGTTCAGATTGAGAATCTAGTTAGAGAAACACAGGATTATGTTTTTGTCTGGGGAAAGTTAACAGATGGTCTAAAAAGGAGCAGCTTTAAATAAGACCAGCAGCCAAAAAGTGTGTGGAGACAGTAGTAACAATTTCTTTGATCTATTCTGTGCCACTGTTGTGTATAGCTTTGTGAAACAGCAGAGAGACTTAAAGCTTGACCTTATAGCTATATTCATAAAACCATAGAATATATTGAGTTGGAAGGGACCCAGAAGGATCACAGAGTCCAATTTCCAGGTTCACACAGGATCAGCCAAGTCAGAGCACATGTGACTGAGCACATCATCCAGACACTTTTGAACTCAGTCAGGTTTCGATGCTGTGACCACTTCCCTGGGGGTCTGTTCAAGTGCCCAACCCCCCCTCTCAGTAAAGAGCCTCTTCCTAACATCCAACCTAAACCTCCCCTGTGACAGATTCATGCCATTCCCTTGGTTCTATCACTGGTCACTAAAGAGAGGAGATCGGTATCTGCCACAGGCACAATGAGGTCTCCCCTCAGTCTCCTTTTCTTCAGGCTCAACAAACCAAGGGCTTTCAGGCTGTCCTCATAAGACTCCCCCTCCAGACCCTTCACCATCCTCATTGCCCTTCTCTGGACACACTCCAATAGTTTTGTGTCCTTCTTGTACTGTGGTGCCCAAAACTGTACCCAGTGCTCAAGGTGAGGCCACAGAAGCACAGCGTAGAGAGGCACAATCACCTCCCCAGACCAGCAGGCAATGCTGTGCGTGATGCACCCCAGGATATGGTTGGCCTTCCTGGCTGCCTGGGCACACTGCTGGCTCATGGTTAACTTGCTGCCAACCAAAACCCCAAATGCAACACCTGATCCCCCAGTTTGTATGTGTAGCTAAAGTTGCCCCTTCCCAGGTGCCGAATCCAGCATTTGCTCTCATTAAACTTCATGAGGTTGACCATTACCCAGCTCTCTAATCTGTCCCATGTCTCTCTGCAAGGCTTCTCCACTCCTGTGTCCAGACCATTTATGAAAATGTTAAAAAGAACTGGGCCTAAAATGGAGCCCTGTGAAACTCCACTAGTTACTGGCCATCAGCCAGATGTAACCCCATTCACTATTACCCTTCAGCCAATTGCCCACCCAACATGTTATGGCTTTGTCTAGTTGTATGCTGGACATTTTTTCCAGCAAGATACCGTGAGACACATTACTGAAAGCCTTACTGAAATTTAAAGAAAACTTCACAACATCAACTGGTTTCCCTTTGTTAACCAGCTGGGTGACCCTGTTGTAAAAGGAAATCAGATTAGATAATCAGGACCTTCCTCTTCTGGACCTGTGTTGGCTGTGACCAATGACTGCATTGTTCTCTAGGTGCTTTTCAATAACACCCAGTATGATTTCCTCCATAATTTTACCAGGCACTGAGAGGAGACTGACAGGCCTGTAATTACAGCATCTTCTTTCTTATCATTCTTGAAAATTTTTACAACATTTGCCAGCTTCCAGTCAACTGGGACCTCTCCAGATTTCCACTGAAAAAATAATTCAGAGGTCTCACAATGACATAGCCAGCTCCTCAGGTACCCTGGGATGAATCCCATCAGGGCCCACAGACTTATATGGATCCAGGTGGAGCAACGAATCACCCACGATTTATCATTACCACAGTCACAGTCCTTCAGCTTGGGGCATATGGAGTCCCAGAGCCCATCAACTGTCTTGAAGACAGAGGCAAAGGTGGTGTTAAATGTCTCTGCTTTGTCTATGTCCCTGCTAGCAAGGTGACCTTTCTCACTGAGTAGTGGATCAATGTTCTCTCTGGTCCTCCTCTTGATGTATTTGAAAAAACAACATTGTCTGCTACAATATTGTGTAGCCTCAACTAACTGAGCTTGGGCCACACAAATTTTCTCCCTACAAAGGCAAACAGTACCCCTGTAATCCTCCCATGTTGCCTGACCTTGTTTCTATTGGCTGTACACTTTCCACCTAAGCTCTAGATGATGATCCCTATTCAGCTAAGCCAGCCTCCTGCTTCATCTGCTTGACTTCTGATGTTTTGGAATTGCCTGTTCCTGTGCTTTTAGAAGGTGGTACTTAAAAAGTGACCAGCATTGATGGACCCTGAGGCCTACAAAAGCAGTTTCCCAGTGGGCCTTAACCAAACAATTCCCTGAGCAGCCCAAAATCTGCTCTCCCCATATCTAGTGTTGAAGTTTTGGAGGCAGTTTTCCTCCTCTCAAAGATTTTAAATTCCACTACTTCATAGTCACTACGGCCAAGAACACCACCTTCCTCCACTTCCCCCATGAGACCTTCTCTGTTCACAAGCAAGAGATGTAGGAGGGCACCTTTCGTCATCAGCTCTCAACACCTGAACAAGGAAGTTAGCATCCAGTTGCTTTAGCAATCTCCTGGACCTGTTTGTATTAGCTGTGTGGTCTTCCCAGTTAACATCCGGACAAAAGCACTTGATCTAGAGGTGTACATCCAGAGAAATTAATCCATATTAGAATATTTCAATCTTTTTGTAACTTTGGGAAAGGGATGTTATGTTGTGACTAGAAATATTTGAAATACATGTTTACTACATGCTCTTTTATCTCAGACACAAGTCTCTGAAACATCGCTGAAAACATTCTGCAGCTTAGAATTGCAGAAGGTTGAATTTGGGGATTTAATATCATATCTTCTTTTAACTTCAGCTGGACAACTAAATCCCTACACAGCTCATACAAAAACATGCCTCTGGTTGTTTATGCTTTTGCATAGGTGTCATTTACCTTTTCTGAAAAGGTTGCTAAGTATATTTGACTGTTTCTTAAAAAAGCACTAGAGAAAATCTCTAAAATAAGAAAAAGGGTAGTGGCAAGCAATCATTCTCTTCAGCTATAATGTGAAAGAATGCTGCATGAGGAGAAATAACCTGAACTCAGATTTTTCTTAATGCGCTTTCTACTGTTTAGCAGTCAGATCAAGACATGAGATTCTTGTGCTACATGTCAAACTTTTTTCAGCATAGAATACAGTGCTGTAAGCAACAGATCAAATACTTAGCTATAGATCAAGAGGAAAAAAAAACCCTTTCAGAATTACTTACCTGATTTTCTTCATGGGAAACTCTCATTTGTTCTTTAAGAACTGACATTCTGGCTGCTTCTTCTTTCCTTAATACTCTTTCTTTCTTTAGCTCAGGACTCCAGAAAGTTTTGATGCTATTCATGGAGGATCCCAGTTTGCTGTCCTTAATGTCTAGTTCTTTTCTGAGAAGATCGTTCTCCCTCTGTAGGTCCTTAAGCTGAGCCTGCAGGTCTAACATGGTACTATCTCTAACCTGTCTCAGCATAGAAGGAACCTGATGGTGGTGATGGTGTGAAGATGTGGTCAGACCTCCATGCTGATCAGTATAAGAAAGGACATCTGTGTGTGAAAGTCCAGCTGAAGCAATATTAGGACTGCTCCCCATAGCTGTGACTCGACCACCATACATAGCTCTATTTGTAGCCCTTCCAAGAGTCATTGTGCCCTTTGGGAAAGTAGTAGAAGCTACACCTTCATGGTCACTCAGATACATTGGTCCAGATGTTGCATAGGCGGCATTAAGAGACTGGATGTTCTCCATTGATAACGTCTTACCTGTTCCTCCTCCTCCTCCACTATTTGTTCGCCTATGGCCCAGGCGAGGAGATCTTGGCAGGCGAGGAGATCTGGAGGGACTTCCTTCTAAGTTGCTGATTGTTCTTGCACTTCCATACATTTTTCTTCTACTTTGAGGTACTATTTAGTAAAAAATTAGTAACACTAAAGTTGAATATTCAATTTTTAATTCCAGCTAGAAATATTGGCAGTTTCACTGCATTCTTCCAGTAGTCAAAATTCTATTGTTCCAGTTAGACACCTGAAAAAAAGAAAAATTACAAAATTAAGTACATTTTCCTCTTGGAAAGGAAACTTACAAGTAATCATCATACATCAGAAAATAAAGTTACCTGTCTCCTAGAGTAATTGCTTTCAAAAGAAAATTTACTATACATGTTGTATTTAGGATGACTAGTTGAACATATATTTTCAAACTAGTTCCATTTCTTTCAAGCCTGCCCATTTATTTCTTGCTAGAAAAATATCTTGACATTTTGACTTAAGAAGTTGTGTTGCAATAAACATGGGCCAAAAACATATCTTAGCTGATATATATTAATGTACTTAAATGACTGTGGAACTATATAAAGAAAAAAAAAAGATAGCTGTTGTCAACATTAAGAACTACCAAAACTAAGATACTAACTTTTCAAAGGCAGCATAAAAGTAACAATTCAGCAGTTTTGTATATTGTTTAATAATATTAGATTAAGAAAGAACAATGAAATAGGCAGGGGGGTTAATTTTTATTTGGAATAACAAGGAGGGTTTTGAATAGGAAAAAACATGAAGGGACCTGTGTTTCTAATAGTTCAGCTGTAATCAGTAAAAAAATATGCTAGTAAGAAACATTAACAATAAAACCAAGCTAATTTGAGTTAATATTTCACCCTAAACAATTACAGTGAATCACAACACAGTATTATTTGTTCAATGAAGTACTAGCTTGCTAATATATTTGCTGTTCGTAAGCTTCTCAGGACAAGGTTGTATGACAATAACCTAGGTTTTCCTTTAGAAAAGAAATGCATGTGAAGTACAAATTTCTTTATTTCCTACACATATCGTATTATTACTTTGATAGAACTATCCATGTAATTTATTTAGCCAGACAGATGTAGAACAAAGTTCTATATTCTAATTCTTCAATATTATCATCATACACATACCATGTTTTGACTAAATTAACTAACTTTACAAAGCATAAATATAAAATCGGACTTCAGGTAAGCCCACTGATTTTTTTTTAATCTGTCAATTTCAATAAATTTGTCATATTAATTAAATTGGCAGCCATTAACCAGATCCAGTACCATTTATTCTAAAGGTAACTAGGGAAAGACAAAAGTTGGACTCATTCAAATCTGCTAGTCTTTAACCATACCCCCAAGGCATCCTCATTATCTATAGATACATTATTTCCCACTACTTTAAAACATCTGTTCTACATTTGCTGTGAAAAAAGTCTTTATGCACAGACAGGCAGAAGGATGATTTGATGTCATTTATTAATACACTCTAGTATATTAAATAATGAACAATATGGCATAAAACATTACAGATATTAATGATGTCAGCAAACAATAAGCATGCCCAGTTCTCCACTGACCTCTCATTACGCTACTCCATCATGTACTACATGGCTTATATGAATTCTAAGAACTGATGAAAACATAACATATGCCAAGCAAGTTTAGCAGCCAGCACATTCTAAATAATTTCTGTTTCTCTTGAATTACCAGTATGTATCTGAATTAGCTGAGATGTTTCAACTACAGTTTTACAACACTGGTCATTCTTCTGACATTTCATCTCTTTCCCAAGAGGTCAGAAGGGTCTTGCGTCAAGAACCACAAGGTTCAGAAGGCGGCACAGCACTACACTGAAATATTGATGACAACGCCATTAAGAGTATGGTATTTAATCAACATTGATAATTTGGAAACACCGATCTCTGTACGGCACCCTGGCTGCTCCATTCAAAGTAATTCATTTCAAAGCCAACAGTGCCTTTGGCTAAAAGGATCAAACAAGCTAACATAACATTGTTACGTACAAACCATGTTAACAAGGCCAGTAATTCAGTCATGAAACATTACCACTTTTTGCCATGTACAAGCACCTGGCTACACATAAAGCAAAGCAGGGGTACATACTTCAATGAAAACTATTTAGGAAGTCATAGCTACAAAATCAAATTCTAGCAAATCTTCTGTACTTCAGGATCACAGAACTCAAAGCAACACCAGTATTTTTAACTCGAGAAACAAAAGCCTGATCCAACTGCTTGAGCTATGGAAACCTCTTAAAGCTTCCAGAATGCAGCCCCAAAGCACACACATTTCAAGGAACCAGATTAACTTGCTGATTTGTGTTTTCAAATTTCGACATTTTATGAGTGTCCAAATCTGCCCCCCTTTTCAGTTGTGATACAGCATTTAAAAGATGTCCTACAGTTTGTTCCACAGAAAAAACTCTGCAGCTTTTCTGCCATGTCAACTTCAACTGATCAATAAAAAAAAAAAAAAAAAAAAAAAACCACACATCTCTAGGCAACTAGGAGCAATGCAATTACTTATCCTAATTCTGAAGTGCCAGCCATCCTCTGGCCAAATAATATCATTTTATGTACTCTGAGAAATCCATCCTTCTATGTTTCTATTTTCCTGAAGGAGTTCAGTAGCTCCTTCAAAGGGGTCTCATGAGTTCAGAGCTGAAAATCATTTTTCTTTCACTGGCTCAAGCAAAAGTAACTGCCTTCTAGACCGATACAATTCTTCCACCATCACCACCCAAAAAAATAAGGCCTGGTAAAAACCTAAGATTGCTAGCATAAACTGTCAGTGGCAATGTAAACTGGATACAATCAAATATTTTTCAGATAGAGTAGACCTGATATATGGCCAGCTGGTGGGCATTAATGCAGATTTGTTGATCCTTAAAAACGTAGGTGTAGGTTGCCCTCATATTAATACTGATTTTCCTTTCCATTGCTAGTGTCTGATAAATAATAATTTATGCTTCCCTTGAGTCACTTAATATCCTGCTTAGCCATTTGTTTGTGTCTCTGGTATGTATTTTTAGGTACTTGTTCAGCCTTTTAGTTTATTAGTTGTAATCTGTCTTTTCTCTACTTGTGTGAGCTTCTGAGAAGCAGAGAACACTTACCTTGCATAACCCCACCCAGTGCTCACCATTGACCCCTACTGAAAATGGGTGAGGAATTATAATTCCCTAAGGGAGGCTAACTTCTCTCTGGACTTCTTTAATAATCACATTCACATACTGATTTAATATTGTAACTTTCATGAACATATAAGAATTCTGAAAGCAACAGGAAAAACAAAGCAAACCACCACCAACAAAATAAATGTTATTACCTCTGCAGCATTTTCAATTATTAATTTTATTTCCCCCCCAATATAGTCTAATCAAAATGAAGACCTCTACATAGAAAGTACAAGCACATATGCTTTGTTTTCTTATTTCCATGGGCTATAAGGATAGCTGTCAGATCAAAATCTGAAAATCCTGATTTAAAGAAATTCTTACAGTTTATATCTATTCTTATTAGCAATTCATTACCTTCCACAACCCAAATTATGCATACTGACTTTCCTCCAAACACCTTGGGAAAAGGAAAGCACATGAAAGCATGCTTTTTGGAAATGTATACATCTTAAGGATAAACCCTGAGCCTTTCTTTACAGCTGTAAATGTCTCAGACACAGTAGAAGCCATATACCACTATCTTAAGGAAAAGGAGAGAAAGGCACCTATGTAATTTTCTACTCTACTGCTTATATACAGAACCTTCCTAGCTTCAGGAAGTTTTACTGTGTGTCTCAACACATCAGCAATCAGAGGCAGGAAGAAGCTACATCAGCCTCAGGGCCTCAACAATTGCCACACAGATTATCATCTGCTGCCTGGAGAAAAAGGGAAACAGGAGATACCTTCTCCCATTTTCCCACAGAACCTGCGGACACAGAGCCATTCTACTTGAACTTAGAGTGGGCAGATGAAATACAGATTATTCTATCTTGAAAACAAATTTGATTTTATATTGCTATCTCGATTGGGGGGGGGTAATTACTACTCAAATTGCTCCTCATACAATATTTCAAGGATGGTTTTGCTAAACTAAAGCATAACCCTCATGCATCACATTGCAAGGGGTAGAAAGATAAATGGAATCAGGTAGAAAATTAAAAATCTCATATATTATGGAGATTAGAGCTGTATACACAAAAATCAGTATACCCAGAACCAAAGAGACCAAATCTCCCTCTTGACCAAAGCCCAGAAGCTGCAGATGTTGCAGTAGCAAGCCCAAAGAAGTTCCAATACAACCCAAAGTTATATGCCCTAAAACCTTCTTAGAGGCAAAAAGTCACACAGATTCATTCATGACCTGGGACAGGCTGCAGACCCACTGCATGCCTAGTCCCATAAAAGATTATTTTAAGGATTAAAGAATGCCCACTTAATAAGAAACTAGCTGTTATTGAGTTATTAATCTTGGAAAACCATCCCAACCAGGGGTTTGGTATCAACTTTGTCGTTTCAAGGTCGGTCTCAATTTACTTTCCAAATCCATTACTTCTACATTTTACATAATTAGATGTAAATAATGTCTTCATAGACCTCAGAATTTCTGTTTTTCACTAGTTACATAGCTATTTAAACAAATCAGTATCACCAAACTCAAAGCAAGTGAGATTTTCATTGTGTCTGTCAATCTTTTTATATGAAGTCCAAAAAAAGGTGTAGAGGATTTTTTAGCCTGAGAACAAACTGGGGGCTATTCTGCCTGTTTTCTGATTTCTGTGAGTCGTAATGGTTCAGAAAAAAATGGAAACTAGACCTTGGCAAACAAAAGCCTGTGGTATCTGAATTAATTTTAATGAAAGTATTAAACTCCTCCATTTAGTTCAGGAAAAAAACCCCACAACAAACAAAACCCCACATTTTGTTACTTTACTCATCCCTCCTCCAAAACATTTGGGCCTATACAGCCCAGCAGTCTGCAATTAAATATTCTAAACCATTCAGAACAGGTAACAGGTTGAATTCTGCTACCAATTCTGCACTTAACCATCATGCATACAGAGTTCTCACCAGTTTCACGTTAGAGGTTTCACTAAAGCAGGTGCTGGACAGCACACAGTGCAGCTAATACCACAGCATTTTTAACAACTTGGGTGGGGATGTCGGCAAAAATCAAATCTCACTATGCTGAAAAACACCAAGATACATTGAAAACTTTCAGTAACTAGATATAGGGCCAGAGACAGCAAAATATAGCAAACCTTTCCTCAGGAGATAGTCTCATGATAGAAAATACGGTATGAGCAAATATTCAGACTAAGCTCAGGAAGCTCATGAACTACTAAAGCAGCAACTGTATGGCAATTGTTCTTCATATTACTAGCAGCAGCCAAGTATTTTTAGTGAACAATAAAGAGAGACTTGATTTCTTCCTTCTCCTGTTTTGGGGTATTTGGGATAGTTTTTTGTTTGCTTGGGGTTTTTTTCCCCCTCAGACTAGGGCACGCTTATTTTAATAAGGGTCAACACTACTGCTTTCTTATCAACTGATAACCAGTATTTGAACATAGAACTACTCTCTGCCTTTGTGTCAATGTATCTCACATGCTGGCCACTTTCAGCATCTCCACAGGCAGACATGGTGGGGTCAGAACAGCCACCAAAATACAGATGGCAGGAAGAAGAGGAAGAATCCTGACAGTTATGCTTAGAAAGCTCAGGGCAGATTTAGTGGTTCAGTGTCTCCTTCTCTGGCAAGAATCACCTAGTCAGCAGTAAGTTTGGATATCAGCCAGATACTTGATAGCTTTACATAGCTACTTGCCAACATTAACTTCCAGCCAAGAGCTCAAACATTCATATACTACCAAAAGCTTTAAGGGCACCCCTTCCTTACAGGTATCCTCCCCAAATAGCACGTAGTGTCATCTAAGTGCCAATCTGATTTTACAATACTTCAATGGTTTCCAAACTGTCTAAAACTGTTTAGTACTATACAGTTCCCCATATATAAAACAAAAGCAACAAAACAGAAAAAATAAGACATGATGTAGAAGATAGTGGTCCTATAACCCGCACTACATCACATCTTCTCTGTATTTTGAGGCAGCCCAAAAGGAAGGAGACTCACAGAAAAGTTCTGTGAGTATATACATACAGGCAAATAGTAAGGATTTTTTTTTTAAATAAAGCAATCATTTAAATACTCTCTTATCACAACAAAACACATATCTCTGTGCAGAAGTCCAGGGACACACATGGATCACAAGTAATAAGGCACAGAAACACATACATTCCAAAACACTGTGGAGACCTCTTCAGCCTTTTTAGTTTTCTCTACTTTCCAGCACCTAATGACCTTCTCAGGATACACAGTATTTCTAAAGGCTTGACAAGCTTTTGTCTTTCCAGAGAAAATTCCTAACACCTTTGCAGGTATCTTGTGTGCTAAATTCTGTATTTTAGTCTGCATTCACTGTGCCTTCCATCCTGCAATTGTTAATCACTTACCTCTCATTACTTTTCAACAAGACATTTAATTTATCAATGCAAGCCTGTATTTACAAACTCCAGACTTTTGTGGAATCACCTAGTTAGCAGGCAAACAGTATTCTTAGTTTAATGACTATTAAACAACAATAAAAAACCCCCTTAAATTTCTCCCAAAATAGTCTCCCTTGGGGAAAATATTAATGTTACCATTATAATAACTAATTATAATATTATATTCCTCAGGATTACTTAAAAACTATGCCTAATAAGTGGCACAATTTTGCTTTTGCCAAACTTTACCTAACTTGAATGGCTATTTAATAAAGCTGTGTTTCCCTAAACTATTGCAATTGAATTATTCTTTTATTTCAATTGACAAGTTAGATCATGGCTATTTTGAAGCTCTAAGAAAAAAAAAACCCTGAAAGTTTTCTATTCAAAACTGGAAGACGAGTCTTGTTCTTTCTATTATTTCTAAATTTAAAAAGGCAACAATACCTTTCTTCCACTTTTAATTATTATGCTAATTCTAATTTACACTTGATCATTATGAAAGCCTAATTTTTAAAGCTTCTTTACAGAGCATCTGTAACTGCAAGAACACAAGAGACATTTCCAGACATATTAAAAAAATTTCTAGCAATACTACACATATTTCATTATAAACATATGTAATGAATGAGAACACCATCCAGCTTGAATTTCTATTTTTTAAATTACTTTTAAGAGGCAAAGAAAATAGTAGGGTAACAGAAAAAACTAACAAATATTTTAATAATATATCTATCTTATGCTTCAAATAGCCAAGCTTCTTTTTACTAGTTGCAACCATACCCATCTTGTTCATGGAGCACCCAAACTGTACACAATAAAAAGCTAAGCAAGTAGATTGATTCACATTAGCAATATGAAATTGCTAATTTATCACTTAGTCCATGTTTCCTCTGCCTCGTTTATGAGCAAGGAAAACTGAACCTTTGACAAAGAAAATTACAGTCCAGATTATTCATTCAAATTTGAGGGAGGTATGGATCGAATTTAAAAAATTAACTTTAAATTGAATGCATGCTAATGACACCAAGTTGCACTTCTGATAGAAGCATTAGTTTTCTTACAGAATAGTTATGTTCACTTATTTTCTCCATTTGCATACACTGAACAGAGTCCACCTACTTAGAAGACAAATATTGCTGCAGAATAACCTTTCACATCTTTATGCAAGAAGGGAAGATAAATTAAGAATCACTCCAAAAATTTGGGAACAAGAAACCAGTACAGAGACAGCACTGTTGTTATTCTTTAGGCCTTGAAGAAAAGGCTCTTAGAATTCTGGTATTAAAACATATATGTTATTCAGAAGTAACACAAATAAGATTCATAGAGTTATACATTAGAAAAATATGGGTTTAATGTTTATATATAGGTGTGCTTATACTAAAGACACAGCTTCAAACTGAAAGCTTTTGTAAACACTCTGTGTGACACCTATTATCTTCCTTTCTTTTTGCTATACATAATAACGAACAAGGCTAAAAGTGATTAACAAGAGACACAGAACAGTCAGTTAAACACTCAGGAATGACAAAAGAAAAATATAATTATATTTAAAAAGTATTCCTACAGTAGGAAAAGTCACACTTCCAAAGCATCAGAAATGTTTTGATAACGCCAAAATAAACAATGTTTTTCAAGTAAGGCTACAAAAGGTACAATACAATCAAAACTTGTTACATCTGTTAGTGCAGCAGCAAGCATCTATGTTGTCAACATTCATACCGGCAGTCTTTGAAACATACGGCTATTTACCTGATAACACTTACATATATTAAGCCCACATTAAAGACTGCAAGAATTTGTTTTAGGAATAAAAGCTGGGAACTGCTTTTTCTTGTACAAGAAAATTGACTGAATTTGTAGTAAGACCTGTACATTTGTTTATTTTCACATTAGGTACATCTAAGAATATTCTATCATTTACAATTAACGTAATGCTTTTCATTTTTAAGAAATTTTAAAATATCTAAATCTCATAAGCCTATCTTAGAAACAGAGATACTTCTATACAACACAGTATTTTCAGTTGAATCCACTAAGGCTACTTATATGAACGTTATTAAACACAGCCTTTTATCTTTCTTTTTATATAGGATAAAGCTATATTTTTCTTTTACACTACAGAGTTTCCATTCTCATAAGAAATCAATGGAATAGTCATAGGATTAGCTATTAAGGCTACCTGTGCAGCTTCCCACGTTTTCTTGGAATACTTCGATATTGGATATTAACAATTTACAAGCCTGAACATCCAATATGCATTTTACATTTCTTGGATTCAAGTAGTAATAGTAATATACATACTCAAATGATAAACCAAAAAGCGCGCATTTGTACTTCCAGCATATTTTGAAGCTACCATTGTTTAAAAGCATGCAGAACAACTCTTCTTTTTGTTCTCTTCACTAGGATGAAGGGTATGCACATGTTTTAGGATCACGACCAAAAAAAAGAAAAAAGAAAAGAGAAAGAAACTGGCTGTATCTCAGCAACATTAGATCAATTCTCCCCCAAGAACCTACAGGATCCGTTAAGAGATGCAGGCAATTTAGCAGGTTACCTCTCAGCCCAGTATGGATCAGCACACCGGAAACACTAGAAACCACTGTACTTCTGGAATTACTTTAATTTATACACAGGAAATGTTGAAAAGAATTCCCCAACCACTTGGCTGTTGGTTATTAACAACTTGACAGCACAACCCAATCTTTTACTTTTGCACTGACACTAAACCCATCTTAGCTCAGCACAATCATGACAATTCACAACTGCAATTTATAAGTCCTTACAGGCATCTGATGTGAACACTGGATATTGATGACTGATTTTATTACAACTTCTTTCCTAAAGAAAAAACAAATTGTCTAGGCAGATTTTAAATGAGGTACACAAAAAAAGATATATAAATGAAAACCAAGGTACATGACTGCCAATATTTAGTCATCAAAAATAAACATGCTTTACACAGCAAACTTCTTCCAGAGAAGCACCTTAGAGTACAAAAAGAACTACTATGCTTTACCATGTCATATTTGTCCACTAATCCAAATTCTTCAAAGAACGTAAGGGGCAAGAACACTATTTCAACAACAATATATAGGAGAAGAATGCTCTTCAGAAAGCTGTACAAGTTAAAGTCCACACCATCACAGAAATAACATGGACCTATGTTGTTTTATGAAGTTATTAAATTATTCATACATTGCACATAATTAAATAGGTATCTTAACAGATTTCATGGTCAGTAAAATTAATTTACAGGTAAAGTGCTTAGTTAACAATACTGAAAACTAAAGAAGCATCAGCACAATCTGCAAAGGGATTCAATCCATAATTGACACAGAGAAATCTGTTCCTTCAAATTCAAGTACTGTGGTCTCCAAGTCCATTCAATTTGGTATTTCTGCAATGAGACAGTTAAATGGATGCCAAATAGCATAACTCTGAATATGGGCACAATAATCCTCCATTAGGAATTGGGATGAACACCAAAGTGTGTTCTGACAGACTCTCAAAGTCAGTACACTAGTATGGCAAGTAAGTCAGCATTCATCTCCAGCGGTCCAAGCTATTTATTTGGAGGGAAACTGTCCCACCTGTTACCCATCCTCTGGGCAACATATGATCTGTTGGACTAAATTCGGGAATAACAGAGACTTTTATTTCTTTCACTTCCTTCAAAATAAATTGCACATTATATCTAGCTAGGTAATCATTATAAATATTGCTTTCTTTAGTGACTTCCCACTTCAACTTAAACCCCAGTAACTGCAGCATATCACTTTTAAACCTACTTATACCATTTATCTGTCACTGACCTTTTTACTCCTTTCACCATTCCATGGCATTTCCCCACACAAACTGTGGTATTTTAAGTGATTTAACTCTAAATTAAATCATTCTTAATTTTCCATTTCTGTAGAATTTAGCTGCTAGATCCTACATCTGCATTGTGACTTCAGTTAGAGGGATAGGATAATCAGCCTGACAAGCAGCACAAAACTAAAAAAAAAAAACAAACCAGCAGTTTTTGAAAATGGGATACTTGAACTAAATCAGTAGTACACTGGTCATTAAGAAGCTACATGTTAACTAGCCTGAAGGACTTAAAATGAATGCTAATTTGCAAGAGTGAGTTTTAAGAAAATATAGTCTAGAAAGCAAGTATCTCCTTTCGAAAGCCTAATCTTAAAACTTAGACTTTGCTGAACACCCAAAACAAAGGCTCTCACACATCCAATCACAACTTGAAACCCTGAGGTATACCTCCAACTTAGGCACGTTCAATCTGCCACACTAGAACAGAAATTCTGACACTACAGTTCTCCTTTACTATTCTCTTTACAGATGAAAGAGATCATAATGATATACAACTTTCTAATCACATCTCAGTCTACACTTCCAATATGGTGAAGGAATTCCAGGTTTCTGTGAAAAAAAAATGTTGTGACAATAGTAGAGCCTTACCCAGGGAAGCATTAAAACATCTTTGCTGTCTCTGAAAGGGTATGAGGCTGGCATTCCTAATGGTTAGAACTACTCCAATACAAAATCTGGCTATTTAATATACGCCAAAGCTGGGCACTGCAAGGGCTGCTGTCACTTAACAAATCATAAGAACTCCCTGAGACCAACAACCAAGACACTAACAACATAACGCGAATACTACTCTACCATTTTTGTATGCAAACATACATTGGATATCAATGCTTGGACCCCACAAGTAGTCTACAACCACTCTAGAGAAATAAGGAAACATTTAAAAAAAAAATAACAAAAATCCCACTTTACACACAGGCAGTAACAAAGCAGCACAAATCCATCTGACTATTTAAATTTTTTTTTCTTTATAAAACGCATTACATAATAAAGTAGTGAACAATTAAATGTCAAGTGCTCCAGAAAAAGATTTAACTGATGTTTCTGCTGATCTGCTTTTGTATTTTCTTGTATTACCCAAAAGCAGCAGCACTGTCCAGTTCACTTAGAGAATTTCTTTTCTGAGCTATCCCTTGATCAATTATGATGCTCAAAAAGAAACTAAAACCTCATTTTGCATTAAATTAACTCTTTCCCTTTTGCAAGAGCATAATAGAAAATATAAAACCAGTATTAATGTTGCAAAATAACTAACTTGAGCCAACTTCATCATTGCCAAGTATATCAGAACACTCAAAAGCTAAAACTGGCATTTGAAAAACATTTTAAAGCAATCCTAAGAGTGAAGAAATCTACCATCACAAATAAAAGAGCAGTCAAATTACTTTTAAAGAAAAAAGTTCCGTATTACAGTAATATTCCCTAGATGGATATGACTAACCATTCCCATATATATCTCAGGCATCTTGCAAACTAAATTAAACTGAGAAGAGAGCAAATGCATCATAGTGGATAAAAATATAATAAACATCATAAGAGATACAGGTGGGAGAACAGATGTCATCTTTGGAAGTGATACACAGACTGGTTGCCTCACCCTTTGAGGGGTGAACCCACTCTTTCTGTTAGTCATCCTTCAAAGGTCTGCAAGAATCATCTTTCTAAAGCAACAAAATCACCCTGAGTATTCTTTTACAAAAATATCTATTCAGCATGCATGATTCTCTAAACACCAAGTATATTTGACAATCTAAAATGGCTGAATAGGGGACACCCCTTCCTTTACTACCTTTCTACAGCCTTCCAAGCAGGCAAGAAATAGCAGGTGTGACTGGCACAGATAATTTTATCTTACACTAGCATTAATCAAAATTTGACCCAGAATTTGACTACTAGTAAGTTAGGGGAGATGAAGAACCACCATATAATATACAAAAGGTGAAGTAGGTTGCCTCCAAACACAGCTTAACCACAAAAGAATGAAGAAACCCGTGCAATTAGAAAGTCAAATGTGTGATCGTGTGATCTCAATTCTAGAGTGAAGAAAAAATATCAGCCTCAGTACCCCACCAACTGAACAATACTAAAGTAGGAGCTATTTACAGATAAAGTCAGTCAAGTCTACTATCACCTATAGCCAACTATCTAAACGCACTTTCTCTGACACAGACACAACCTTTCAATCCTCACTCCTACCCTTCAAAATTATTTACTCCAACTGTTTCCTGGAATCTATATTTTTACCATCTACTCTCTGAAGTAAACAAATGGCATTTCTGAGAGAATAACAAAGAGGACAGTCATCTTCTCTTTTGCTAGCAAAACTTTCTCTCTTGCAATTGAAATTTTAGTGAGTATTTAAACAACTGAGAGTTTCTCAGTAGTTTAAAGTTTCAACCTGAGCTATGAAACCACAGATCTCTGGGCCTCTTTATCTTATTAATCCTTTTCAAGAAAAAAAAAAAAAATATAGAATCATTTAGGTGGAGAAAAGACCTTGAAGATCATCAAATTCAACAGTAAATGTAACATTGCCAAGTCCACCACTTATCTTCCCTTCATTCACAGATCAGAAAGTAACTCCTTTCCTCCCTCAGTTTCCTCTAGGAAAAGTGAAATAGCTAACTCACCTCGATACCTTTGAAAAACGTTGTGCAGAGAACTTTCAAACAAAAATAATAGTAAAAGGTTTATCTTAAAGCCCTGAAGAGATACGGAAAGAGCTTCCCACACACACCCCTTAACGTAAGTCACCCACAAAGAAAAGACTTCAGCTGTAAGTTTCTTGCACTAAGAAACTGTAATGAAACTTTACCCACAGAAACATACTCCGTAAGGAAACTGCAAGAACTTAACATTACACATTCCCTGTGCGCACAACTAGACCCTCAGGGTCTTTCCTCTCGATACCCAGGGAAAGGAAGAAATCAGGAGATGCACTGCTCAAGCAGATGACACCATGAAGGGACAGAGGCTTTGCACTTCCACTGAACAGGTAAAGAACACACCAGCCAACACTAGCAGCAAAACAAAGCACGACAGCAAACCTCCTGACCCTACGAAGCGGTCGCGGGTCACTGAAGAGAAGCAGGCGGTAAAGAACCTCAGCTCTGGGCGCAGGCTCCTGCGAAAATTAACATAGCGATCGCAGAGCTCCGGAGCGCCTGAGGCACACGCCGGCCTCCGCCCTTCAGTAGCTAAGTGAGGTGGGGCGTTCCCGCCCCGCCCATCAAGGAGGGCGGGGCCAAGCGGCGCTGCCTTCCCGCCCGCAGTGAGTGCCAGGGAGAAGGGAGACTGCTCGCCTTCCTGCTTTCCGCAGGCGGCTAGGGTTGCCGGGTCAGCCTGCATAGAGGTAGACAGAGGGTGCCTTTCGTCCGAGCAGTGGGGTAGCGCCGGGTTATCATTTCTATTAGCACAACCCAAGAAATCCCCTGGCAGAGGGATTGCTTTGGATGTTCCTATAGAGATACAGGGCGGGCACCCAGCTCTGACACAGCCGTCTGCTGGCAAAGCTGGGCCAGGAAGGTGGTCGGGCTTCCTCACTCGTCGCTGACGAGCGGTGACACTAGGAAGACAGTCCCATGTCGTCGTCCCCGCCCATGGGGCTGGAAAACGACCGACCACAGGGCTGCAGGAGGTCTCTCCCCGCGCCCTGGAGAGAGCAGCTGAATAAACGCTGAGGAGTTCTACGATTTCCTGAGGTGGGAGGAGGGCGGTAACCCATCTCCACAGCATCTTCCCTCAGAGCAGGGCGGCGAGGAGGCGGAGGTGGGGGCAGGCATGACACGGAGGACCTTTTCCATCCCTGACTTAGCCACAGGCAAATGGCAGTACCAGCAGAGAAAGCGCCTTGATGGAGGGGGGGCCGTTCCCCCCCCCCCCCCTCCCCAACCCCTTCCCCGCCCTTCGAAGGGGCGGGGGAGCCGAGGAAGGGCCTGCTCTCGGTGGAGCTGCCGGGAAGGGGCCGCGTACGAAGCGGCCGCCCTGGACGTGCACCTGGGGGTGGGAGCACGGGAATGGGAAATAAAAACAAATCCCAAACAAATAGTTGAGTGAAAACACTGATTTTAAAAGCCAACCAGAAAACTAACCCTGACAAGTAGGCTTCGCCCTCCTCTTGACTGCACTTATTGGCCGTGCTTATTTGCAACGAGCTTGTATCTGCCAATGCAAGTGGTCGGTTGGTGTGTCCATCAAAAGGGGAATATCAATTCGCCGCTAAGGGAGTAGATTCCCATCCATCCATCACAAGGGTTAGCAGGTAGCCGCCTAGAAATCAATCACACACTAATAAAAATACATATATATTCCTTCCTCATGACATTACTACTTAGTGCTTTCAGCAAAAATATATATTATTCCTTGATTAATACATGCATGGATTTTATCATATGCATCACTCATATCCAACCTAAAATGATCTTTAAAAAAAAAAAATAGAATCACACATCATAAATGAGGGACCCTAATAGGTATTCATTATTTATATAACAACAAAATTATATCCTGTTAGTTCCTAGTTTCCATTTGTCAGCCACTGGAAGGGAACAGAAATCTCACCTTTTTCCTGACACAATTTTTAAAACACCAAACATTATCCAGTATTTAGGCATAAAGCTAGGAATTTCCAAAGCTTATCAATTCTATTTTAGAAAACTTTAGCAACAATATCTTTAAACACTGGACACAAAAAAATGAGACTCCTATGGATAGCTGCTTTTAACAGAAATTGCAAGAGAGGTTTTCTGGTTGATGATTCTATAGGGAGAGGCACTCTGTTACCAGAATAAGATGTGCACTTGGTCCCATTTATTACAATGTATTTCTAAAGCAGTATAAAAAGACTGTTCTGCAAATTAATTTCCAGTTTCAGCTACCAGACAGTTGTAGAAAGCAATATAACAATTTCCTTAATCACAATAAATTTACAGTAATGTATTACAGCCATATTCTTGTTTAAGCTTCTCACCTTTCAAATCATTGCATCTGTCTTTCGTCCTCACATGGATTTTACAACATCACGTTTAGCTGACATCTCTTGCGCGGAGGAAGGAGGCAGCAGGGAGAGCCGGAGCAACCGAACACCTACAAGGGGCGGAAGAGAGGGAACCTGCTGCAGTCGGGGGAAAGCTTGTGTGCTCCCGTCCCTCGTTTTTCTGTCCCTCAGCGAGTCTCCCTCAGTCAGCTGCGAGCCTGCCTGTCTGGGTTGCCAGTCCCTGACTCAACATTCCCAGCATTCCCGAGGAAGCTGGGGCTTCATCAGCGCCGAGCGGCCTGCCGCCGGGGGCAGCAGCAAGCTCTGGCAGCAGGCAGGGAGCACTGGCACCAGCAGCAGCACTCGTACTGCGAGCCCAGGGATTTCTCAGAGCATGTCTCTGTCCATTCATTGCAAACCCATGGGTTCCAGTCCTCACCCAATAAGCGTCTAAAAGGAAAGTGGTTACTCATTGTGAGATAGCCTAAAAATACACCTCTATCTGCGTAAAACTGCAGGGAAAAATTGCTTTCTTGTCCCTGTTCACTGAAGGCCAAAAACGTTCAAAGCCAGGTGCTGAAGAAGACACTATCTAAAAAATCCATTACTCTGTGTGCATACATACACAGACAAAAACCCCAAATGTTTTGCATTAAGTGTAAAAGTAATTCAAACGACATCCATATTTGCTTGCATTTTAAAAAAAATAGCATGCAGAGGAAAAACACAAATAATTGCCATATGAAGCCCAAAAGCCTTTTTTCATCAGAAAACTGTAAATGGCATTTAAAATTACTCTTGATATTTTATTTATTTATTTTTGTATTAAGGGCAGTGAGGAAAGTTATAAATGTCACTGCCTTATCCTAAGAAATTAGGGTTTTTTTTCTATTTTTCCTCTTTCTTTTTTTTTAAAGCTTCCTCGCTCAATACAATTATAACAGGTCATCCCTCAGTCCTTAGCTTCTATGCAACTTCATACCTATGCAGCATTTCACAAAAGTATTCCATCTGCCTCATTGCTATGACAATGTTTTTAAGACGCACTTCAGATATGTACTTATTTTACTGTTGCCCGTATTTTATTCCCTTCTTGCTTCGTATGCACCCATACATGCCACTACTAAACATTATCAATAAGAACAGCTTTTTTGGAATTTTTTATTAGTAAAAACTATATCAAAGGAAATCGGTTTCAACCAATCATATTTAAAATGAGCATAACTGCTTCATTGCTGTATTTGAATTGAAATAGTTCCTTGTCATGAATGCTTATTCAGACATACAAATATAAACAATGCTAGAATCACAGTAAAAGTCTAGCAGGTTTTTATTTCCCCGAGAAAATATACTTAGTATATCTGTCTACCTCAGCTATAATTACAATATTGGGCAAGTACTTTTTTTGAGCTCAAATTCTGGGACAAACCATGATTAAAATGCAGACCTCAGATCCTTTTCAAACCTGTATATTTACGTGAAAACATTTCTGTTAAAATAGTTACAAAACCATGGAAATTATGGACAGAGAAAATATGTTCCTGGAGAAATTGACAAGAAGGGACATGGTTTTGTATACAAATAACTTCACTTGATCTAAAAAAGCAAATAGAAAGTACTTTTGTGCTCTTGAAGAGTTACCAAGTCTGCATCTGTAAGACAATGGATAAACACTATGAAATGCAGGTCACTACACTGAATACTTCAAAGCACAAGCGTCCATTTTCAGAAGTTCAGAGCTCAATTTGGATTCGGTGCACAATAAGAATATCTTACAGATCTATCTCAGTATTGTTAATACCAATTCTGTCTCAGCACTGTAAATGATGGCAGGACTTTTGTTCTAGGCAGTGTCAGCTGATGACAGGTTTTTTAAACAACATCTCACCCCATCCCTGTCTATATGAAAGGACAGGAACATCAGGTTCTGCTTTAGTCTTTTGTGACTCATTCACTGCAAAGGTTAAGGGCCTTGTGATAGCCTGCAAAAACCAGGATCATTCTGACAGAAGACCAGTAGCCTAAGAATCTTCTTTTCCAAGAATAATCATTGTGGGAAGACACCACAGTTACCATAAGGTTGCAACAATATTGCAATGAATTAAGCTTGCTATCATTCAATAAAGTTTGTAGCAGAATTAATCATAAACCATCTTTGAGCTCCAGACCATCTGCAGGATGGTATCTGTCAGTATTACTAGAGCCAAAGAACACAATATACCCTCTATGGACAAGAGCATTTGGTGTAGATCTTTTATGAAAAAAAATATTTTGCCATACTGCAGTCAAAAAGATTTGTTAGAAAAAGAGTACTGTTGAAATAAAGGGAGGAGGAAATAATCAGAATTTTACAGCTAATCTACTTACTGTATTGATAGAAACAACATCCACACATGGTCACATAAACCAAACTCTTCAATAATATTCATTCCTTATATTCAAGACAATGCTGGAATACAAGCCCAAAGGGTAGGATAAGACTGACTTTGCAGCTGATTAAATCTCTCATTTTTGTCTGACCACAGGAACACATTGTCTTTGGTGTCATGATGCAGGTGGACATCATTAAAAAAGAAGCCAGTTCATGTGAGTAAACTAGCACTTCCCCCTGCCCTGACCTTGTTTTTTCTTATAAGAGGTGCTAATGCAGTAGCTACTAGACATATCTTTCAGCCAACTGTTAGAAAGAAGCAGTCTGTTGTAAAACTTAAACCAGTGTTTATAAGTGTCATGTGATGTTGTATCTAATGTTTGCACTTTTCAACAGTTTCTACCTTCAGATACATTTTTGGCTAACATACTTTTGTTTGTTTACTGAAAAGCTTTCTGCTTTAAGAATGCAACATATTCATAGTTCTTTTTATATCATACATCAAGAGCTGTGAAAATCCCACTGAAGTCAATGAAAAATTCTTTTTTATTTAAATAAGACTAAGTTAGGCCCTAAACAAAGTACATATGAAACACAGATTTTCAAGTCTGCTATTTTCCTCAGACTATCCTAGATTGGTTTTGGAAACAGGAAAGCATAACACATTCACTTATTATTTTTCTGTTTAGTTATTCTATGTATGAATAATTCAAAATAACATTAGAAAACATATAATGTTACTGATTGTCTTTTCTTCCCATGCTTCCCTTTATCTTTCCCAGCTCTCTTCTCTTCTTACCTGTGGTAATAACACTTCAGCAGCAGCTAGCTCCCTTTCGTGTTTTGGTGAAGATGTATGCTGTTTACTGCTTCATTTTTTAAAAGCAGAAATACAAATAGAAATGGAGCTCAGTCACTGCTGCTGCATAATTTACAGCAAGCAGCTGCAGGTGTGTGCTTTAAAAACCGAGGAAACAGGCATTTTAGCTTTATTCCACTGAACCTGGCCCTCATATATTCATCTATGCTTCTCTAGTTGCACAGCTGCTTTCAGTTTTCATTTTCTATTACAGAAAGCAAGTCAACACCATGATATAACAGTCTACTTTTTAAATAAAAAACCAAAAATAGTAAAAAAAAAAAATAGTTTGGTATTATATTAATATATGAAAAACTGAATTAATTTCTGAAAAAAATACAACACAAATAGAAACAACACAAAGATAGGAAAATTATTAGAAACACGGAAGCTTCTGAAGCAGAGAGAAGAAATGACCATGCAGGTCAGCCCCTGCGTTTTGATGGTAAAACACAGAAATAGATGGAGCAATGCTACAATTGACTATTATCAAGAAATGAAATCAGTAATTCTGTTTACCCTATGTTGTAATACAAAGCTAATAATTGTAATGGCATTTTCCTGGATAAAATTTAACCGTTTATTGCCACCACGAGCACTTTTAAAAAGTTCGTTATAATTGTTGGGTAGAAATCACTATTACAACATATTACTGAGATACACTATTCAAGTAATATTCAAAGAAGGGGTTTAAGGGATATACTTATTTATGGGAAGAAAAAACTAGTGATTTCTTTTGTGTTCTTTATTCATTTTAATTCCCAATTGCCATCAAGGATCAAATCAGAAAGTTACTTTCATAGTACAAACTCTTCCAAATTGGTAAGGCCCAGCAAGAAGAAAATTATTGGAACTCCAAGAAAACTACTGTCACACAGAGTACGCTGACGTCACAAGGAAAAAAAAAAAAAAGAGAGCGAGAGAAGAAACCAACCCTTAATTGTGCGTGATTTATGCTGAAGGTTCCAGAAATAAAATGTTGCATTTCCATGATGCAGTGATCAGACTTGAGGTGAGCACCCAAACTAAAACAAGCAAACAAAAAAAGTCCAAACAAACAAAATAATCAAAACAAAATTGTTTTTCTGTTGATTTCAGAATGATGTCCTGTTAGTTCAGTCCATGGAGGTGTTGCACCTGTCAGTAATTTATAGGATTGCTGTTTCTACTTTATCAGTTCAGATATCCACCTACAGCTATCTGTCAAACAGAATCATAAAATAGTTTCCACCAAATGTTAGTTTCCTTCTTTACCTTCCTTGTGACAGATCACCAATCAAACTCTGCTGTCTTGGTTTTCAAAATAATTAGTATCATTTATTTATTTTTAATCTATCAGGAACACATGCTTTACAGAGGATGGAAAAACGTTACTTGGATATACATGAATGCACAATATGCTATTGTGGAATTCATTATAATGTATTATTATGCAAAAGCAAACAAGGGAAGTAAATTCATTTTTGTAATTACATAATTTAACCAATTTATTATGTACTGCCCTGCTAATCTATTCAGGATAGAAATAAAGCTACTCTGGCACATGCTCTTAATTTCAGTCTTGCAAATAAAGCAAAAATAGGAAAATGATTCAATAGTAAAAATACCCAGCTCCCAGAAGTTCTTCAGCTACCACATCGCAAAATAGATCTATTATTAGGCTTTTACATCAACTGTACAATGTATTTCAGAGACCTAAGCATTTTTCCTAGAAAAATCCAAACTGGTCGCCCCTAACAGTATGTAGTAAGTCTAGCTTGAAATATCTTGGATCAGGTTTAATATTTTAAGACCTAAAATTTTATCAGTGGTTTTTTTACCTGGTTGGGTCTGTATCTGGAAACACAGTATTACTGCTACCACTATTATACACATGGATACACTAGAGCTGATGCTAAATGAACACTATTAAACTATTAGATGCTGGTTAAATTTTTTTAAATCAGTTTAGACAATTCAGAACTAAAGTCTGAGTTATCAGTACAGCTTAAGCTTTTAAATGCCTACCTTATTCCTGAAAGGTAAATCTAGATACTAAAACTTTTACTTACAAGCTTTGACATGAAGCACTTCATCTGAAGGAAACAGATTCCCCTCTCAATTCTCCTGTTGCAGGAAACTGAGACTTCCTTCTCTACTGATGACCTCAGCCACTACAGCAAAGTTGGCAGGTACAAGCAAAATCAGAGTTGTAGAGTGCTCACTCCCACTATATTATTTCTCAGCAGAGCTACAGAGCGCTTGTTCAGTAAGGAAATCTTTTACTGTTAAGTCTCCTTCAATTTTAAACAGCTGAGTACCGATGCCTGAGTTACTGCCTTTATCACATTCACCTGGTGGAAGGACTTGGGCAGGAACCAAACTGATTCAGCTTTGTGGAACTAGAAACTTGATCCACAAGAGTAGACCCAAGATGGAATCAAATTTCTGCAGTGAATAGCTGCCCACTAGATCAATTAAATTAAGGAATGAAGTGAAAAGAATGAAAAATGGTAGCCTAGTATGACTGCTTCAAAACCAGAAGTGGATATATATACAAGGTAGTAGAACATCGGATGACAACAAATGTGAAAATGCATCCCTATTTTTGTACTAGTTGTGGATTCTGTTGATGAATTGCATGGCCAACAGAATACTAAGAAGTATAATATGCCTGGCCATGAATGGCCAGCTCACACTAATGCTAGCTATCAGCTAATAAGTGACATTACACAGAAGAGATGAGGTTCACACAGCAGTTATGTTTACAGTAAGAGGACTTGATAGTCTTCCATCTGTTACCCTATATAAACATACTAAAGAGGATTTATAGAACTACTGTTTTGAGAGGGTAACACTTTATACCCATTTCATAATAGGCCATAGGATTCCATAAAGTTATGGAGAATTAAGGTTTTTTAAAATTTTATATTCATATATATTTTATTTATATTCACAATGTGTTTATATAGGTGCTTTTACATATACACTAGTACTCCTGCTTGGTATTTTTGCACAGAAAAACATAAAAAACCCTCCTAAAGTTCTCCAGTGAAAAACTATGATACAAAGTCTGAATTCAGAAAATAAAATAAATACTATGCTTGACTATAACTAAAACATTACTTTTCCTTTTGTGATTCATGATTGTAGTTAGGGAATAATTTATGCCATTGTAGTGAGGGAATAATTTATGCCATCTGAACATTCTTTTAAAATTAATTTTAAATGTATCTGTTACACATGAAGTTATACTATGTAAAAAAAAAAAATCCAGAGAAGACAAGAATGTTAGATTTCTAACTGTGCCAAATTATTTTTTGCTTCAGGTTGAAGCTAAGGGCAGATATTAAAGAATCCTACATTTCAGTAACCAGAGAGTTACTGTATACTCCATAATCTTTATTGATGTAGTCTTTACTGTCCAGTTTTCTCAGTAATATAGTGATAACTTATAAAAAAGGTCTCAGAACCATTGGATTTCACTTTTGTCATCAAGATTCTCTTCAGTGTTGTAACGCAGAATAACTAATGGCACATGCCATTCTGAATGTTTCATTTATGTTCTGGTCTTTAAAGTTGAAAAAAAGGTTAAATATAAGCTTGAAAGTATAATTTTATATTGCTATAATTAATTATCAGTTGATATTTCTTTGAAAATCATCTATTACAATCATCTACTACCCTGACCTTACGAAACATCAGGACTTTTATATTTGAGTAAAACTTGGTCACTACTTGAGGATCTAACTAACTGGTTATGTCCATTTATCTTACCAATTCTAGAACTAGAAAGAGAGAATGGTATTTTTCTTGTGTTTAGAAACAGCTCTGTAAACTACATGTATGCAACACATTAAATTTATCAAGAACCACTTTCTGGCATAAGGAAGAAATGGCTTATAATTATCTGGATTCGTGCCACTGGACTCGCTCATCTTGCAAATAGGATACTCCCATGTAGATTTCTTACTGGGAACATACTCAAACTTATGTCAACTTCAAAAACATTCCTGAGACCTGGGACAGAGGGAGTTTGTCAGGTCCAAAACATGATAGGTACTGTTCTAACAATTTAAGTTCCATTGCCAAGAAGCGCTTCCTGAACCTGTTCGATTTACTAGCGTGAATGTCACTGTACGTTAAATTCTTTCTATCCAGTTATTCTGAAGACATTCTTTTCCTCTGTCTACAGAAACATCTAATGAGTAAGTTCTCCTCAAACCTGAAATAGGCCTTGAAAAAAGCCTACTTTAGAATTGATGACTACAGATGAAGCACCTTCCTTAGGGGCATTTAGATCCAGCTATCAGCTTACTATTGTCTTTTGCATTCCTCCTCTAGGAGTTTCAGTATAGTTTGTTAATGATCTTTCTGACTAAGAGCAATTTGTGATTTCAGTAATGGAAATACAACTATGTATTGTAACAGAAGAATTTATGTATATAACAGTAAGAGAGGTCTACACTGGATTGAACCTACGACTTTTTATTTATTAGGCTACATAGAAAAAAGAAGAGGGCTTACAAGTTAAAATAGAGAGGGAAAAATGTTTTCCAGTTGTCAGCTTGACATTATATAATATTTCCCTACAAACAGGTACAAAATAGCTGCTAATTTACAGGAATTCCTCCTTGTCAGTCTGGCACATCTATTTCTAGTGGACTGCAAATCTCGTCATATGCAATTTGCAAGTCTGAATACGCCTGAGGTGTGACTGTGCAATGAGGGGGAAGGTGGCTCTCATACTTCTTGCAAATTAAAAAAAACCAACCAAAAAAAACCCCATTGGAAAACATCAAACTTTAAAGCTTAGTGGAAATAACTAATAATTTTGTTTCCAGCCAATTCTGGTTGTGGATTAAATATACCATAGTAACTTTCTTTTCCACATACTTTTTCTTCTTTATTGTTTAGCCTTAGTCTTAGGAATAGAAGCTATCTGAAGCTGCTGAAATATGACAGAAACTTCAACACAAAAGAATGAAAAATGAAGCCTATAAACAGCTGTTGCTCTATTCTTTGTCACTTTTAAGAATGAAGAAACACGTATACTCCTGTCAATCCATTAGCATCAAGTAGCACAGTATTTTTTTGGCAGATGTGAAAAAAAGCAGAAGAAAACCATCATCTATGCTGAAACCATACAGAAATGTTGAGAAGCAGATCCAGAACTCCCAGAGAAATCAGGTGATAGAAACAAATGGAAGCATTTGTAAAATTCTTTAGTGAAAGTACTTGCTAGTGGAAGAAATACCTATGCAAAATTTCTATAAATGTATCAGGCTTAAAGAAGATATGAGGAAAGCAACGGAAAACCTCAGAAATATTAATTAATTGGTTCCATTGTACTAAACCCATTTCTTGCTCCTTCAGGATGTAAAAAAAACCTATATATGAGTGAACTATAATTTATAGATCACAAGATTTTTCATGTTGGGATGAAGGAGTATTTTGCCATGCATATTCTGAAATCTTTAGGGCAGTTGGAAAGCAAGTATGCATAGCAAAAGCAGACAGGCAAACCATATGTTACAGCAGCAGACACTGGGAGGGGTGGATAAATGCATTAATCACTGAAGTATAGCTCAATTAAAATGATTTTTATAAACCATGAAAGATCAGACTACAATATGGAGCATGATTTCTTGAGCCTGAGCAGACTGTACTACTACTGTTGTATGAGAACTATATATGACCATCTTTAATATGAATGGAGGAACCAGACAGATACTGTAATAAAACAGGAAGCAGTAGTTACTACAGCAGTATTTTTACTAACATTTCCTTGCTTCATATGTATATGTACTTACACTTCTCTGTTCCTTATTTAAATGTAGCTTGCATTTTCCAAAATATATTCTTATTTACTTCATTCCTTTTTTTTAAATGCCTTGACCAGGCAGTGAACAGGAGTACATCTGGAAATGAGTAGAAATATTTTGCAGCTACAGCAATTGGGCTAAGAAAACATATTACCTCTCTGCACAAACCTTATCTCACAGGAAATATTTTGCCTGCTTCTTTCATGCAGCTAATGGGATTCGTGTTTTTGATGTATAAGTACAGTTGCATTTTTAGGATCTTAAACAGCATTATGGCCTGTGCTTGACAGAAGGGTTAATTTAGAAATAAAAGGGAATCTGACCAGAACTACTTTGTTGTCTTTAATGTGTAAAAAAGAGGAAAAGCAGAGCATAAGGAGAAAACCAAGTATTTTGTTTCAGTTCCTTCTCAAACACTGCTCCCATCTTGTTACACAGACAAACCACTCTGGTTACACTATAGTATGGATTTTCTTTTTGTTGCCAAGTTACATTCTTTGTTCTAGACTTTTTTTATTTCTTGAGAAGCTGAAGGTTGATGATTTTTCATAGTCCTCTTCTTCCTCCCAATTTATTTGATAAACACAATGCAGCAGCAAAGGCAGCTGTGCAATTGAATGATGATATTTGTCAGTTACCTCCTGGTGCGATGAAGCCAGCAGGAGTATAAAAGCACGAAAGAATGCCTTTAGAATAGTGATTTTCTTAAATATTGCAAAGTGATTTTCTTAAGATAATACTTGCAATCAGCACCCAGCATGTGCAGCAGCCAGGTTCTGTAAAATAAAATTGGCTGCTTCAGAGTTCAGCATAAAGCAGACGGTTGGGGTACTGTAGTTCTCCTACACTAAGTTATTAAAAGACAAATCCTGTATGCTGCCGAAGCTCAAGTTGAGGTGTTCCAAAATTACATAGCTTTTATATAGAACAGAAAATAGTTAAGATCTGTGTGTTGCTATTTGAAATTTAAACCGTGGTCACCAAACCCATCCATATTAACTAGCGTGAGATGCTTTTTTTCAGATCAGTTTGGAAAGTAGAACACTTTCAGAGGCATAGAAATTACTAAGATGCATGCAAGTAGAAATTAATGAGAGGGGGCAAAGGCCAGAATAAAGTACCACAATAATTAGAATTTTTATTTGAAGAAGGGAAAAAAACCCAACATACTGCAGTGGAATTATGGTTATGGTTATGAAATAGATACTGGAAAAACAAGTGAAACTACCGAGTTACTGAGGAAGGACACCTTATTAGTCCAATTCTAGCAGTGGTCAGCACTTTTAAGTACAGAGATGATCTCTGTACTGATCACCTCTTGCAGTCAGCTTTTAATGGAATTTAGGGTACAGCATTATCACTGAGATCGCTATTTACTTCTTATAGTAGAACCACCAGTATCCCCAAGGCTGCACATTTCTTGAGCTCACAAACTATATTAACTGTTTCTAGTAATTCTAGCAGTATCAGTACTATTTGTTATTACAGAAACACAAACTGAGGTTTCATTCATTTTGGTTAAAATTCTGAATCTCTCAACATTTTGTCCCCTCTTTTCATTACTCATTCTTTTTAAGATTTTTGAAGAGAAGCTATAAAAAATGGTAAGAGTCCAAAACATTTCCTTTTTATTACCTGTAGATTTTTGTTATAGAAAATAGACTAAATGAATCTCAACCATTAATTTATCAAAAGGTGTTCCTTTTGCTGGAAGTGATGGTGGAGGAAGTCTGCACTGTGATCAGTGCAGACTGTTCAGGGGGAGTAAGTGTGCTTCACACCCACTGTGCCCACTGGAAATTAACTTCACATGCCATTCAGATTAGACAAACAGCATGACTGGAGAATGCTTATTCTGCAATGATAAAATCAATACAGATTTTAAAATAAATAAATATAGTGTTATGGAATTTATATAACAGTTCATGACTGTTCAAATTAAGGCAACATTGACACTTCATTTACTGTGCAAAAAAATTGCATAATTTTGTAAGTGAAGCCCTTTTAAAAAATAATAAGTTTCATCGTGCCAGTGCATAGAACAATTCCATTTAGTCCTAAATAAATACACGTATTTAACTTTTTCCTGAAGTTATAGTTTCTTTTCCAGGTAAAGGTTGGGGTTTTTTTAAATGCTCTTACCACATCCTTCATCGCTTGACAACAGGATCAGCAGGGAAGTAGCTACTTCTGTGAAGGAACTGCTCCTTTGTATAAGATGCAGCGATGCTTTAGATTTGAGTTTCAATGCAGTCGCTTCTTGGTTTCCCAGCACTAGCATTAGCTGGTCTTTGCTCTGCCTGGTCTGTATTTCAGTTCTGTCTTTATAGGACATTTCCAGAGTTCATCTTATCAAAGGTATCACAGGGAAAAAAAAAAAAAAAGATGTCTCTACCTCAACAAGAGCATAATCTGATATGTATTACTTAAGAAGCAGTGCCAAGTTTAGCATTCCTTGCTATCCATCTACTCAGTTATCTACCAACTCATATACGGTGCTGCACCACAATGTCTTCCATTATGACAGCATAACTATGTGTATAGTTATATGGTGATAAACGAAGTGATCCACTAAAAATTACTCCCCCATTTCTGCTCCTTCTTTTTTCCCCTACTCAAACTTTTTTTAATTCTTAGTCCAGCTCTGTATGTGGCAACACACAACACACAGAAAAAATAATAGTGAATGAAGGGCTAAGTTCTTCACTGAATCTTATGACATAGCCAAGGATCTCTGTTCTTTCACCATGGTGAAAAATGCTGGCTTGGTTGTATGAGAAAGCTTCTCATGTCTCATAGTATCCAGTCTTTCTAGTTCAAAGTTCAGATACTAGAAACCAGAACTTAGATTCTAATTGCCATTTCAGAGTCAGATTCATATAATAACCATGTTGCCCTCTGCTGCTCTACTGATATAATCATACTCTTTTTACAAATCCAGTTAGGTATTCTCCTGAGCTATTTTAAAATTTCCTAATTTATTTATTTACTTTCCAACCTGTTCATGAGTCATCATTTGAATAAGTATATATCTAAATTAGTGTTAATATAAAATACATCTCTCTCTAGGAAAAAGGAACAATTCCTACCTAGAAAGTGCTGTCATGCAGTATACTATGGATTATACATTTCTAAATCTACAATAAATGCCTGTGTAATTTTAGTATAAAATCCTCAAGTATGTGGGGAAAAGAGCCTCTCTCCGAGAATTAAAAGCATTGTTGTTAAGTGATCTCTCTGATAATATTCAAGAGTACTGAATTAAAAAATTGGACTGGAAGTGATAAATAAATTTCCTCTTTTTTTCCCCTTCTGTACTTAAACAGTTTTTTAGCAAATGAAAGTCTCTAGAGCTTGCATATACAGTAACAATTAGGCATTTGGGTTTGTCATCTGAGGAAAAACAACCAAAAAATTATTGATGAGCCCAACTCTTGTATTTAAGGCAGTAGTATTCTGTTCACTCAGACGCCAGTTGTTTCCATCCATCCTTTGGATGATCTGTTATGATTCAGAAGTAGTGTGTCTTAAGGACAGTAGAGAGCAACCATGGTTTTTTCTTAGTTGTAATGTGATAAGCATTAGATGCCAGAATTTAGCAACTCTAATAACAAAAATGGCCTCTTACTTGTAGCAGGGGTCCTACTGCCAAGTGATTATTTCAGTAGATCTCACAGCTTCTGTCGCAACCAGCCTATTGGTTGTTTGCCTTGTAAATACAAACACTGCCACAAATCCAGAACATTTTCAATCTAAACAGGGATAAAGTATGACAGATGGATGTAGAACACAGATGGAAGGAGGGAGTAGAAAGTCTTCATTGCCACAATCTGCATCATACTTAGTACGAAGAAAAAAATAAACTCCATTTCTGAAGCACCCATACAGTATTTTTTGAGCTTAGAACTCTCATAAATCAGTTGCTGATTAATTGCTCAGCAACTTCTGCCCTTTAGGCAGTCAGCTGTCCCACTGCTCTTATTTTTTCTACTTTTGTTTCTATTTTTCAAGCATGACAATCAGTTCTAAGTGTCACAGACATCATCTTCTTTGTATTCACCAAACCAAGATTCAGATGGGTAAGCATTTCTGATCTCCATGACCTTTCAAGTGGTTTAAAAGTTTAGTTTAATTCCATGGTGATGTTATTTGGCTTATTCCAACTTTGCAAGCATTCAAAGGTCATTCAGTATGAGCTTAAGTGCTCGAAATTGTTAATTTCCTTAGCAGGAAGGAAGAAAACCCAGTAAATAACTCCCTTTTTTAAGAAAGAAGAAACAGAAGTGGATAAATGACATGTAGACAACAGGTGTTAACACCTTCTATGCAGTTACTGTCAGGGTGATGTGAATACAGCAAGGCTTGTGTAAGGAATCTGTTTCCAAATAGCTTTTGTGCAAAGCTTCAGTACATCCAAGTTGCCACTAGATAAAGCATTTATGAAACATTATGTATTACAGAAAGAACCACGTAGCCTTTCTGATAGTATTATTTTCAGTATTTTGCTTCTCCCTGAGACCGAACAAAAGGATTTATTTACCTTGATAAAATGAAAAAGAAAAAAATAAAAAGTCCAGCTCTTAGAGTTTTCCAGAAGTCATGTTGCATAACACCATGTAGCCATAGAGATGAGATGAAATAGCATTTTTCTCTGTTACTGGAAACAAGAGCAATGTACATGCTATGAAAGTGAGATGCCACTTAAAGCATAATCTAAAATATTTAAGAAAAATCCTATCAAATGGCTTAATAATAGTGCCCTATTTTACAAATGGAAAAGCAAAGCAGGGAGGGAAAATGTTGCACCCCAATGATTCTGGCACAGCAATTAACGTGTTTCAACTCCTGGCCATATGGCTGTTTCACAGACTATCTTTGGACATTCTATCCAGGCATTTCTGACAGCACAATAGTAGCACACCATCTATCTAGCTCTGTATTTTAAGTCCTTAAATGTAAGTCGAAAAGCTCACATATATTTGGCTAAGATTAATCATAAAAAATTTCAGGGAAAATATTTTTAATCACTGTTAGAAACAGAAATAGTCATTATCATGTTGGTGTTGTAGCCTCTTCATTTACGACTTTACTGATACTCCTTAGAACCTTCCATCGATCTGGCAATAATCTAATTAAAACCAAGCTGTTTTCTATTTAATGTGCATAAAATTGACAGCATTTTGCTCATTCTTACCACTATGACCCACTAATGTATGCTTGTGAATTACATTGTAAAAGCATACTCAATTAAAAACATTAGATATTACATAACATTATAGAACACCCTTTTAGAAACTGATGATTTTTTATAACCTGTAAAGATTTGATGAAGTATGAAGCAATTTCTTGTAGAAACCGGAATAATTGCTGGCAGATTTCATTTGTTCCAGAATACAATACAGTAACACTATCGGATATACATTTGCATTGCGGTGGTTTGGAAAAATTACTACAGAAGAAAGACTAGACTTACTTGAGCTACAGTAAGCAACATGATGATTTGTTGTCATGCTTGTCATCACAAGTTCAGTCTCATCTTGTAGTACACTAGATAAGTGTATTTTTCTTTGAAGCGCTGAACAGCATTTTTGAAAGCTATGGCACACCATTTTTATCTCCTTTACTTAATAAAGCTCCTTTGCCTGTTCAAAAGGAATATCCTGAATTACTAGTGTCCCAATATGTTTCTATTCAAGCTTATCTAATTCAACAGAACAAAGCTTTCAGAAAGAACAGGAAAGAAATACAGTGTATACTCACATAGATTTTTGTCTATACTTACAAGAATCCCATATATATATATATATATATACACACATAAAATGTGTGTGTATACACCCCCTCCCCCATATATATATATATATAAAGTTTTTATGGTAGAAACAAAACAGTTGGCAAAGCTTTCTCATGAAGTGGGATTGAATCATAAACCATTAAAGAGATCCAGGCTGTTTTCCCACTTCTCTGCCAAACAATTATTGCCACATATAATAAACACTCTCTTAAAAGTCTGATAAGGATGACATCTAAATGAATTTACATCTTCAGAAATTCTAAGTACACATGAAAAATGACAACATGCAGCTGGCAGCATTTGTTGAGATTTATTAAAATTATTTTGAAATATATCCAAGTTCAAGCCAAATTTGGTTTAAGAAGCAAGCTATGATTAAAGAGCTTTGTTCAGAAAATTCGACAAAAGGGGAGACTTGTACAAAAGACAAGAGAGAGTATTACATCAGCATAGGTCATCCTTTTTTTTTTTTGTTAAATCTCCACCCATTAGGCTACATTTCCCATTTCGGCTCTACCCACATATTGGACAGGTTAAAACAAGACACATGGATAAAAGCAAACCAATTCCAATTCCAATTCTAAAAGTATTTTTATTCTTAATTTTTGGGACTGGGGGGTTGGTAAATTCACTTTTTATGCACCATTTAGTCAGCCAAAGATTTATGAAGTACTAAACAATATATGAAAGAAATCCCAGGAATTTCTGGAAATTGAACCTTAGGGCAGAGTTTATAAATCTGCAGAAATCTATTAAATCTCATCCACCACCAACCCTAATTACAACTGTGAAATTCTGCAGAATGCAAGACAAAACAATAAAACTTTCCATTTGGAAGCATTTATGACATTGTACTAATTGAGGGACTCATTCACCATCATCTATAACCTGTAGTGTTAAAACAGTGTCTTTGGAAAATGTATATAAAATTCTAGTTACTCAGCAAAATTCTTCCTACACTTACAGGGACTACCAAAAATGACAAGGAAAAGGACAATCATAACCTTTTATTTTTTTCCCCTCACATTTAGGGTTAAATACTGTCAACAACAACCATGAAGAAATAAATGATCAACCAAATGAAAACCCATGGAACCAAATAGAAAATTGTGCTGAGACATGTTTTTCCTTCATATTCTTTCTCTAGATAACACAGAAGGTGAAGTTTGCAATAGTTCACCACTTTCCCCCACAAACATAAGCATGAGTCCAATCATATGTACATCTCAAGGGTGAAGGAAAAGAGAATGTACTGAAATTTTGGGAAGAAACCAGATACTGATAAAGGGAAGGCCAAAAGAATAGGAAAATGGCATTGTTTACAGGGTAGAAAGAAAAGGGCAGGTGAGCATATTTTGTAGTAAATGCTATTATTTATCTGTCAGCAGATACACTTTTATATTCAGTCTGCTAATATTCTACCCAGATTTTTCCTAATCAGCTTAGCAGAAACAAAAGCATCTTGAAAACAGTTGCAGAGATGTCCACTTGTTTGTATCTGCCTCTGGCCCATAGATGTGCTTCTCTTCCCTCATCGCACAAAAGTGCTGTGATCTAGAACAATCAACTTCTAAATACACAACATTTATTCCGTAGATAACACCACACTACATTAGTAATTTTTTTCCTAAGTCATGTTATGATAAAATGTAATATCTGTATTTACTATGCCCTCACTATTTCAACATATATAACATTTCTATAGTTCCCCCCAATCAGAAAAAAATAAAAACAGTATACAAAGCATTCAGAGTTTGAAGGAAAAAAGGGGTTTTAACATGCTGGCCTCATGTAATAATGTCATGTCATAAAAGAAGGCATGGTCTCATTTAGTAATGCTTTCCAGTTTAGTTTTATATTTATCTGAA
This sequence comes from Porphyrio hochstetteri, assembly GCA_020800305.1. Classification (NCBI taxonomy): domain Eukaryota; kingdom Metazoa; phylum Chordata; class Aves; order Gruiformes; family Rallidae; genus Porphyrio; species Porphyrio hochstetteri. Next base: position 6,841,854 of record CM036916.1, on the reverse strand, counting down.
AGCAAGATAAATTACACTCAGCTCCTCTCCAGTTTACACTTCCATTATTTCATTTGAAGGTAAAAATCAACCTGTAGCTCATTTCCCAAAGCCACACGATTTCTAACTAATGCTGCTATTCTGGATGTTTGTTTATTATTGTTATATCTATAATCTTCCTGTTTGCTCGTTACTGTTATGTCTATAATTCTCCTGTGTATTATTATGTCTATTATTTTTCTGATACTGCAAAGCTGAATTTATTTCCTGTAAAGAAATAAGAACCTTCATAACTTCCCAAGCTGAGGCAGCTATGCAAAACAGTATAAAGTTTACACTAAAATCCTGAAAATTTGGTTTTAAAAATTGAACAGAAGAAGTTGCAGAAACTCTTAAGATACCTTTCACTTTTCAGATATGATCCATTACAACATGAACACATTCTTTTTCTTTCCTTCAGGGTTTCTTCTGAATAGTCCATTGCCTAAGTTCTAGAAATCAAAATGGTTCAGAGTCTGAATAACTTAAATCTTACCCCAAAAAGACAAACAACATAATACAAAATGATGGAAATATAATTACTAACATTCATTTGCTAAAGCTGTAATTTTCTTTTATATTTCTGCAGCTGGTTTAATGTTGATTGCTTCAGTGCTTTCTCCTAGTGTATCCTCTGCATGATGATTTATCCAAGCTCTGATGTACATTCCCTATTTAATTGATACAGTTGCTTATATTTTAGGGGGTTCTAAAAATTTGTGGGCATTTTCTTCTAAAGATAAGTTGCCCTTTAAAGGTATTATGCATATAGAAGAAAGAAGGGGAGAAAAAGAACTGCATACCTTCAAAGTGCTTGTTCAGAAAAGTTCAGTGGGTTGATCCATTTTTGGTATGTAGAGCACAACTTTCTCCCCATTTTCTCCACTCTTTTTGCCTCTTTAGGATGACATTTCTATTTTATAAAGTATAATACAGCTTTATTAGGGCTAGATTTACTATAGATTTTCCTTGTTTTATGATAATCATTCATCTCTGAAAGCAAGTATAAATAAATTTCATTACTGTTTTAATTATTGGGTCATTCTCCTATTTCTTGCTAGGTATTGGCTGTTTAAATTTAGCTTTTATTAGTGTATGTTCAAATCCATACTGATTAATGCCTTGTGAGGACAGTTTCTGCAGTCCTTATATCAGATTTTTATCTCATATCTACTGATAGTAATATTATTACATTAAATGCTTCTGCTCTCTAGTAGAACCTGGTCAGTTCACATGGGGTAGTTACTATGCATCAGTGCAACATGGTGTCTCTAGGCAAAAGAAGGCTCCAAGATTAAAGTAGTGAAAGATTTGACACCCTACTGGATTTTTATGAAGAGGCAAAAATGAAAGAGGAAAAAAACAGGCTTATTAACCTGGAGGAAAAACTCTTAGCTGTCAAAATATAATTCCAAGATGCTTGCCATGTCTTAATTAAACACAACATGCATAGATAAAATACAGAGAACCTACCTAAACTCCTTGCTGTATAGTGAATTTCTGCCTAGACATCAAAGACGATTTTGAATTCTCTGCAGCTTGCAAATTCTACTGAACTGTTGTCAGATTTCTGCATATTGCATTTCAGTCCAGGCTTGAGAAGTAAAAGGCTCATTTGTAAGTATTTTGCAGGAGATGCTTTCCTGACAAGAATGAAATGTTAAGTGGTAATCTTTGCTTTTATAATGTTTTATTATAAACTATATCCAAACATACTTTTAGGGAAAAAAAATGGTACATCCTTCAGAAAAAACACTGGTCCATCCTCACTTAATAGGCTGATCATTAGTAATTTCATTAAAAAAAAAAATCCAAACTTGATGCTAAACATTAGCAGTATGTAATTAACATTCTGATCTTGTTTCCAGAAATACTGCTATTTTCATACAATCTTTATTATTCACCAACATTTGATGGGGAAATATTTTTGTAGGAAATACGACACAACTCTTTTGTGTTTTGACAGTCACTGTGTATTACTATTTTTTTGCTAAAAAACCCCACAAACACAACTTGACAAAAACCTGCAGCCACTAAGGCATTTAACTTGTATCACAATCCATTCTTTGCTTGATAACCTTTTGCCTTACTATGCCATATGCTCTATTTCTATGCTTTGTACAACTCCTATGGTAAGTATAACACTGCACATAAATCCTTTCTTAGCCAGAAAAAAATATTAAATCAGTTTTGTGATTTATTCAAAGTATTTATTTTTTTTTTAAGACTGCCATGTTAAGAAACAGGATGGGAAATGACTGTGGTAAGAACCCTATATAGCTACATGCAAAGTATGCAGCAAGTACACCTGTCTTTCTGACACTTCAAATACTGTTTCTTCTGAAGAGGCTACTGGAATATTCAGTTAAGTATGTAATCTCTGAACAATTCCTACACACAATGGTGCATGCAAAACGTTCATAATATTCATAGATATGCATGAGATACCTGAATATAGAAAATACTCCACAAATACTTATGGCAAATGCTGTAATGTATTTGTGAAAGGCTTTATCTCAGTAGGAAAGAAAGATTTACTGTTGTTCTGATACAGTGCAACTCCACTGCAGCAACAGCCATTTTTGCCAGCCATGCTTTGGCTGCAACCCAATCAAACTGATGGAGTTGAAGGTTACAAAAGGAAAAGACTACTGTAGGCTTCAATTGACATAAATTTGGATGCTTTAGTCCCAAGTTTGTCTTCCCACTATAATTTTCAATGATGCTTAAGAAACAAGCACGTATTTTCATTACATTCTTTATGTGCTTCTTGGTGATCTAAACTGTGTATATTTCAGAACATAAAAGTACTGATATTCCACATAATAATCATTGTGAGGTAACAAGTTATACAAAGACAATGCCTATTAACACAATCTCAAGCAAAACTAATTTAAATCCGTAAATATGAATGGAGGAAAAGTTTAATTCCCCTCATTGAGAACAGCAGTATGGTATGTATGCTCTACATATTTTTTGGTCACAAAGGCATGAACTGCATTCCTTTGCTACATAAGGATATATTTTAGAAATATCCTGATGTTTAAAAACTTCTTAGTGTGTAGTATTTATGATATCAGATATAAATTCGAATTTGTGGCCATCACATAAGGTCCTCTTTAGAATACTATTTTAAAATCAGAACATGCAGTTCCATATTAACTAGAATGACAAAACTGATTTTCTTGAAACAAAGATTTTCTTTTATTTCAGCAGTCAGTTTATTTGGATACAGTTAATACCTTCATTTCATTAATTGTCAAGTATGCTAGCTAAAGATTAAAACCATCCCATGCTGGCATTTGATTGCATAAAGTTAATATCTTACCCTTTTTACTTTTGCAGGAAGCAATCAAGAAAACAAGTCTAAAAACTTTCATTTATGTTCCCCAAAATATACTGGAGACACAGCTAAAACCGTTTAGGTTTCCCATTTAACTTCTGAAGGCCTGAAAACTGAGTATGAACTGGAACATGTCCGGTCGTATGTAAGACATCTTCAAGCTTTGAGGGCTGCTGTTCCTAAGCAGTGATCTTTGTTTCAATGCTCCTCTGTAAAACACTTTGACAACAATTGGCTTTTTGCTCACCTGTTCACACAGCTTCTCTATACTTCAAACTACTAAACTTGATTAAGAAAAGCAGAATACACTTGAAGGACATCCCTGATTTACTTTATCTACAATGGCTGGATATCCTCAAGAAACTACAAACAAGTTTAAAGAGAAAGGATGATGATTGCTGTCCTTTGCTATAGGGTAAAAAGATATATTTTCTAAGACTTTATGTTATTCAGAAAAGGTCTGGGAAAGCCTTCCCCCAAAATTAAATTAAAACCCAGAGAGTAATGGATTCAAACCATATTGCAGTGTATTCAACTATTTTAAAAAATGATCCCCATGCAGCAACTATGCCACCTACAAATCTGGCTGCATTCCTTATGCAAGTCCCAAGGAAACATATTTTTGGGGACCCACTCAGCTGCATTAGTACTGTCAATGCTTTTTACAAACTCAACCCCAGATCAAAACCCCACTGTTCTAGCTTCCAGAAGCTAATGATACTGACTTTGATCATTATGCCAATCCATTTATTCACCTAGAAAACAGACATAAAAGTTCAGTGTGGATTTTTCATGAGTATGTAACTGATTGAAAAATCAATGAGACTTGTAGTGTTAAGTCACTTAAGACGAGATATTAATGGTATTTATGTGTCTGGAGATCAAGACAGATACCTGATGAGACTTTCATAACACCTACCTCCCATGGAAATCTCATCCTCTTACCTTGCTTATACAGGCTATTAGAAAGTTTAATTAACGAGTGATTGAAGTGCTTTGAATAGTGTTTCATGATCCTTAGGAGAGATGCATGTAGCCTGAAAGCATTTTTATTCAGTCCTCTGCAATTATAAATCAAGGACTTTGGAATGCTGGTGATTCATTTCCTGATAAGTTAAATAGAGTCTGGTAACTCTTTTCCTGCAAGCATTCTAACAGTCTTTGCACTATAGGAACAAATATTATCTCCTCTGTTCTCCATTGTAACAGCATAAGCACTTTAAATAACATTTTTGGACAGGCAGTAATAGGAAACATAATCTTCAGATTTCTTCAGATATTTCACGCCAACTCCTATCATGCCCATTGTGTGAGATTCTAATAGTCACATTAAATTCTGCAGATAAAAATCAGCAAATAAAACCATAAAAGTTAATTATAATATGGAAGCATGGCAAGTTAGAATATAGTCCATACAATGAGATATAATGCTGTGAATAGATGTATTATTCACATAGTTTGGAATGAATGGCTAAAGCATCCTGCCCAAAATACAAAAAATGCCTAACGATAAGGCTGGAGTTCTACTATCTAATACAGCCCATGTTAAAACCCTTCAAATAAAATAACTGTCTTGAGTTTTCAGTTGAAATTTCATTTCCATTATTTAAAATAGTAACAAACATTATAAAAAAAAAATCAAGTGTATCAGGACAGGGCTTATCTTCAAAGACTCTTTTATTGATTCTTAAAAAAAAAAATTATAGCATGTATGCTAGATAGTTAATTTCCTTATTTAAGAAAGTATGTCAATTTATAGGCTACAGGTAATTGGACTTCCTTAAATTTTGTACTATCAGCACTAGTGCACAATGTACTCTCAGTAAGAAACAGATAACCATCCTGCTGTGAGACAGACTAATGCTCCTTTCCAGCTTTGATTGATAAATACTTTGACACAGTCCTTCTCACAATACATAAACATTACATAAAGCCTCCTTGTGAAACTGTGGTTCACTTAATGTGGACATTGGATATTTTTAGAATTCTGCCTCTTAATGTGGCAATGGCACATGGTATTTCAGGAGAAAATTTCCAAGGTAGTTTGAAAGAAAAGGAAAAAAAGAAAGTTAACTGATATTCATGATACTAGAAAGCCAAGTGGGCATTAATGGAAGCAATAATGTTTTATATAGTGTCCAAAGTCCTTTTCACAAGTTACAATCTCCTAATTTGCATTTAATTATATAAAAATCTTGTGCTTAAAATACGATCCTTCAAAAATGGCAAGTCCTTCAGGCATTTGATAAAGTAGTACACAAAGTTGTTTTGGCCAACTTCATCTCTGGTAGAGTTGTTAAAGAATTAATTAGACATGTTATATGCAAACCAAACCAGTTCTTCAGATCAAAAGACTTACCAGTGGGCAAACAGCCTGTTCAATTCAATGAAGAAATTTTAAAACAAGAGGGCAAAAGGACTATAGATACTTGCATGTTTTAGGTATTGAATTTATATTAAAACTACTAGTCAAACTAAGAGCAAAGGCACATTTAGTTTTTCTCTGACTAAAACTCACTTAACCATGTTTTACTTTTTCCATTTGAATCTTACAGAACAGCATAGGTGTTCAAGTTCTGTGTAGGAAGAAAGCCAGTTTATGTCTCATGGTACACATAAAGGTATTTGCTTCAGAATGAATATGCATCCCAGGGCAGAATGTAAACTTCAGTCTCTTAAAGATATGGTTTTGGTGACTCAACAGGCCATTTGATACATTCCTCTGCCCTACAACATGATCAAATATATGGCATTTTTCTTTTTGTACAAGTAAAGGAATAACTACATTTCTTCATTTAGAATAACCAAGCTTTACTCTTTTCATCCCCAAGCATCAGCTGCCCTTAGACATTTATTTTGTGCAAATAAATAAGGTATTTGGATTAAAATATGTTTTAAAAAAACTCCTAAAGTTTAATAACTCTTAGCCAGACCTTTAAATACAGTAATTTTTTTTATTTCTCCCTGTTAGTCAGAAAGGGTATCACTACTCTCAATGGCTAAAAGTTATGCAAATACTCCCATGCATGGAAGCAAGAATTCTGAAAACAAGGAGTAAAACAGCATACCAACAATGTGACTGGGAAGTAGGGATAAAGCACAAACTCAGAGGGCTAAAAGGTGACTTTGTTCCAGCTTCCCCGATTCCTGCTTTTTTTGTTAATGATACTAAAAATAAATACATGTATAAACACCAAATTGCAGGAATTAGCCATGATTAACCCTCAATTCTGTAGATTTTTACCTCAGAACCAGTATAACCTAAACAAAATGATAAATTTTTCGCCAACAAAACTGAATAGTGATGAAGGAATACAACTGTATTACAGCCTTCCTGTTATCTACTATAATGTATGAATTCTCCATAGCATTTTGTGAATATTTGTTTACAAACAGCATTAAAAATAGAGCAAAATGCAATACAGAATATAGGACATGGTTTATCCTGTTACTTTGAAAGCATGCCACTCCCCCATAATGCTACGGCCAACACCCCTTTGATTTTAAGAGTATGAATTTCTCTTTAATATTAGGGTGGCTTTTTGAAACAACTCATGATTAACTGTTCAGCCTGCATATTGTAACCCTCAAGTCTATCCCACTCTGGAACTTTCAATTCCATATGGGTAAAACAAGTTTTTTAGAAAGACTTAACTTGTAATAAAAAAACAGAATAGTACCCCTTTTTCCCCCAAGTTGCAAAACCACTGTGATTTGTATTAAAAGGACTATTTAATCTTAACACTAATATCCTGGACACCTCAGGAAAGCTTCACTATGAACAGAAGAACAGCCTTAGCATTTCTGTGGATATCTTGATGGAGGCTAGAAAGTAAATTAGCAGGCATATAATTTAAAAATTTGTTTTATTTACCGCTTCAATAGCAGCATGTGATCAACTCCTATCAGCTTTCATAAAGAACCTGTTTTCACACCTATCTAGCAAAACACTCGGTGTTTTATTTATAAAATATTAAAATAAAAAGAAGTCCAAATTAACTGTGAAACTTGTTTCAGAATTTAAAAAAATGGGTTGAGTCCTTATAAAATGATTTTCTGTATGACAAAGTTCTGGAGAGATGCTTGAAACTATATTGCCACCTGCTGTCTCAAAGGAAAATCAGGACATGGTCTGGATGGTTGTATTATTTAAAATGTCTGTTAATTTTAGAAACCTGTTGTGAAGCAGAGGATGAAATATAAATTTTGAAATCATGAAGAATGATTTATTACTCACGCTCCCTTTCTTTTGCTTGACCTTGATTGGTCCAGAAAAAAAATGAGATGAGTCAATGAGGAAGAAACTAGTGAAGATTGTGTAGCTTGTCAGGCCCTGCTCATCAAAAAACAATTCTCTTGCAGCTCTTATCACACAGTGGCAAGATAGAGTTGGGAAGAAATCAGGAATATGAAATTCATGGAAGTGAAGAACTGCTTATTACAGAGGCAATCATAGAATATCTTGAGTTGGAAGTTGATGTTTTGGGAAAGGTTATGGATACTGCAAGCTAACTAGAAGTTGTAAATGCTTCAGTCTTCTGTACTTCCTTCAGCAAAGAGGTGACTGTCTACAGAAAACTAGGATTTAGTCTGTCTATGGAAGTGATACATTTCAATTAATTAAATTTTGGGAGAAGCAGGATAGTGAAAGGAATAAGGTTAAGGGTTTTTTTTTTTTTAACACCTTGAGTGTTTGAGAGAACTAAACAGAACCCAAGTTATTTGGTACATAAACACTGTTAAATTAACTAGAAGGGATTATGAATATCAAGAGACCCAGAAAAAAGTTTGAAATGTGTTTGCTGAAAGGTTAGACACATGAATACTAACTCAAGTACCTGGGGAGAAAAAAAACCAAAACCAAACAAAAAAACCAAAACCAAACTCCCTACCAGTCCATTAAATAAAAATAAACTGCAATAGTCAAAAGGATATAGCTTAAAGCACTATTTCTGGGACTGGCTTAGTAACAAAAGAAAAAGTGGCTGTATAGAATACTAAAAAAATTGCTATTCGGGGACAGCAGATAAGGAGACACGTGGTGCCTGTTTGAAATGCTTTCATCCAAATTAAATAGACAATGCCCTTCTCGATGTATAAAAACGCAATTTCAATGTTGTTGTGGTTCAACAGATTTCAATAAGTATGTGTTCATTTGTTTTCTCTCACATCAAATTTTCATCCCTGGACTTAATGATGATCCTAGACAAATTACTATTCAGATTATTTCTGATATTCCAGGGAGATCGAGAGAGTGAAAGATTCAGAGACAGTGACAGAAGGCAGCCAAAAAGGTTTTCTTGTTCTAGTCCCTAAATTTGTTTCAAAGACTTGTTAGCTTGTATCAATGAATAAATACAATATGAAGGGCTGCAAAACAATATTTTTTTAAAAAATACATTATTTTTTCTGATGACGTGTTATTTTATATAAAGACAAACAAAGCAGTTCAGCTAGTATGTCAGAAAGCAGATTTTGCATACACAAACCTGGCCCCATTAATTATCATTACTTGTTTTCCTTGTAGTCCCAAAAGGGCAAAACTTTTATTAGTGACAGATGGAGTAAGCACTACGGGACCCGCCCCTATCTATACGGTACCTTTGGCCAGACAAGATTAACTACATCTAGAAGCAACACTACTGAGGACAAGTCTTAAGGTCTTAATGTCCGTTGAAGTGAAGGATTTCTGTAAGCATTTGGCTTTATGCATAAGCTGAAATGCCATCTTGAACAGTAAAAGATCTAAATGGGCTCTGAAGCATTTTGTTGAATCCGCCTGTACTCAACTCAGCCAAATCCTCCTTACATAAGTCGAAGATGTTTTTTTTCTAAAAATGAGGCGAATGTGGATTCATTTAATTTGCATGTTTACATGTCCCGTTATGCAAGAAGCTACACCAACGATACCACAGGCTGGACGGTGCTTAAGATTCAGCTCCAAAACGCACCTCAGGACCACGAACCACCGAGAGCACGGTCTGGGAAACCCACCGCGAGCAGTGAGGATCCCAACAAGCCCGTCATGCAGAAACCGCGTAAGCAGCCCAACGAGTCTACTGAGTAGAACTACCCGTTAAAGCCAGCAGAAGTAGCAGACTAAAGACGCCCGACGAGCAGACGGGAACCCTCGGCGCTCCGAGCAGCGGACGCCCGGAGAGACTCTCGGCCTGGGACTCCTCACTCCGCGCTACCGCCGCACCAGCCCGGACACCGGCGCACTGCCGCCAGGCAGGCTGTGCCGACCGACTCTGTCCCTCCTTGGTTGTTTTCCGTATCTCCTCTCTTCGGCGAGATTCCTCGGCCGCCGCTCCCCGCACAGCACCAGGACAGCGGCGGGCGGGTGAAGCCCCTAACTGTCTTGAGCAGACACCCGCCTGCCACCGGCAGCCATTTCTGCCCCCGTCTTGAACCACACGCCCCTCTTCCCTACCTTGTCTGCTTGGTCAAAGCCACACCAGGATAAAAAAAGAAACAGAAAGAAGGGAAAAGGCGATAGAAAAGCAGCCACCCTCCCAGGAAAAGCGGCCGCTCCAAAGGCATCAGCCGGTCCACACAGAGCAGAGCCAGACCACTGCCCTGCCCTACACCATAGCGCACCCATCTTCTCTCCCTCCCCGCTCGACCTCTTTTCCCCGTCTCCCTCCGCCGCCACTCGAGCGCCGGGGATAATCCCCGTGTAATTGCTGTGCACCCTCGACAGCCGCAGCGGGATTTGTGCGAAACCTCCCGGGCGTGGAACTCCATCCCCCACAACGCCTCGCTGCGGCGGACCCTGCAGTGTGCGACGAGTCCATTGGCAAAGCCGCCGCTGCCCGGGAAGCCTATCGCCTCCCGACTCCTTGTGCGAGTCTGGCAACCGCTGTACACAGGGAGGGAGCGAGCGATGCGCGCAGCTCCAGCGCGTCTGCCCAGCTTCCGCCGTCCCGCTCGTAGCCGGGCAGAGCCATGAATCTGGGGTAAGGAGGGAGAGGAGGAAAGAATTCACTGGGTCGGCAGCGGGAGTCACTCCCCGCAGCTGGGACGTGGCCCTGTCCGGGGAGGGATGGCCCGGGAACCTGCCGCCTTCCCTCACGCAGCGGGGCCGGTCCCGCGGCGGCGAGGGGAGCCGCGCGGCGCGCGGGCGGCAAGGCGCTTAGAGCCTCGCGGCGAGGTTGCCTCATGCAGCCGAGGGGTGGGCAGGCGCTTCCCTTGCAGGGGCTCTGTGAGGCGGCTTGGGCGGGGAGTGGGGTACTCAAACCACACTGGCTCCACGATGAGAGGACCGCCTGTACCAGCGGTACAGTTTTCGGACCCGGCCGGTCGTGTTCCCTCTGGTCAGGGAAGCCCTCCCCGGCGCACCGGCAAGTAGCGGGGAGAGAGGGGATGGCGCCCGTGTGTCCGCTCCTGGGCGCGGTCCAAAGCCTGCACCCCTCCTGCCCACACAAAGCGTCTACAGAGATGAATAATAGGTGCTGGGCTCGGCTTAGCTGCCGTGTGCCTCTGGAAACATCTAGAGTTACAGCTTCGGGCGCTTCTGTGCGCCCGTCTAATTGGACAGCTAAGTACAGCTTTATATGTGTTAGGCTTTTGGGGTTCTGATGAAAGGCAGCTTGAAGATAAGCGTTGAGTATCAGTATTCATATTAGATTTTTTCCTCAATTCATCAAAGAAAGAAAAGGCTTCACTTTAAAACGTGGACCGCTTTGCATGGTAGCACAAGCAGAGACTGTTTTCGGAATACAGTCCCTCTTTGTGATCAGCACTGGCATTCAGGGACACTGGGTTAGCATTTTTCATAGCACAAGGCTTTATCGTGTTGGATAATTCAATTCTTGAAGGAGGCGTATTGCTACCTATAACAATATAAAGTGGCAGCTTCAGAATAAGGATTTACTTTGTAACGTACAAATCCAAGTTTTCCAGTATCAATAATAATAATATAACCTCTTTGAGGCCTAGTGGTTTCTTTGTATTAAGTAACTTCTCACAGACATAGGAAGCTTGGTGCATGAAAGGGCATCTGGACCAATGATAAATACAGTGTTATAATTAAGTATAGTTCCTCTTGTTATTAATCTTGCCAATATTACTTAATATTTCAGATTCTTCTCTCTCATTTTGCAGAGATGGACTGAAACTTGAAACTGAAGTGCTGGATGGAAAGCCTAGGCTAATTTTAGCTGCTTCTGGTAATTTTTTAATTACTTATCTGAAGTTCAACTTAAAGAAGCTTTAAAGATTACTTAAGATCCAAGCAAAATGATTTATTGAAATATTTTTTCTGATTATGAAGAATATTTGTTCGTTATTATTTACAAGTTCTCTTACTCACCAGCTTGATACTGAACCAAGTAGTCTGACCACTAGTGAGCTGCTGGGAACTAGTTTTGACTCTTACAGCTTGTCTCTCCATTCATAAAAAATGTTAAGTACTATTAGATATTGACCAGTACAACTTGTTACTTTCTGTAATGCTATAGCATCTTACTTACCAATGAAAGAGGCCTAATAATGCACCGCTTAATTTGCACAGAATTAGATCATTACAGTCACATTTCTGACTTTAAAGCAGCTTTAGATTTGGCAGTTGACATTTATAATTTTCAATAAGCTGCTTATTTTGGCCATTACTACCACCTGAGATACGCTTTTCCAGTGTATGTTAATAATTAAATGTCAGTAAATTATATTTTTGTAATTTGTCAGTCATATGTTTCAATACAAGCACAACTCCACTTTTGCTAAGCACTCCACATAGCTGTCAGGATACAGAAATTCTTTGATTAATGCCCTCTAAATGATATTTAATTTTCTGCATTTACCAGCCATGTGTCTATTGAGGCATTATGGGGTATTTGAGTCAGTAAGGAATACTAGTCTATTGGAAACAAAACCTTGCCACACATCTGAACCAGCAACACTACAGCTTTCACTTTTTCTCATGATAGTTAGCAACTGGCCGCATAGGACTGTATGCATTCCAGACTGCTCTAAGGTAAAGCCTTACTTTTGAATTAGCCTTGAACAAGCAGTCTTCTCCAGGAATTGACATGTTTGTACAGCTGACAAAAATAGCACTTCCTTGAACTGAACTGCATAAAGAACTGTATCACATTGTCTTACCTCTGAATTTCAGTTCTCTGCACTATCAAGCACTGCTCACAGTCTTGGGAACTGAAGCAGGATTATTCTGTAGTTGCTTAAGCTGCTACTAGGTATAGTTGTTTCACTTTTACACAGGAACAAAAAAAGTAATACACAATCAGCACTTTGGAGTTACACATTATGAATCTCCCCCACTGTGATGGCAAAGACCCAATATCTTTTACCTTTCCACAAAGAAGTTGAGTTGATACATAGAGCACATAGAATCCCCCTTAATTTCTGAGTGTTCAAGAAGGAAGTAAAAAACTGACTTTTACCTGCTCAGATGAAGGTTGAATGCTTGAGAACCCAGGCATAAACATGGCTGCAGAACACTTTCACTGCTGAAGTACTATCAAGATGGTTCAGGATTTAATACCTGTCTCTGCAGGACCCTGCAGATAATCCCAAGTCAATTGACATTGGAAACTACTAATAGTCTGGTTTCCAGAATTTCAAGAACAATTAGTATTCTCCAGTGTCTTTAAATGCAAAAAAAAAAAGTGTATAATTGCTACCACTGCCAGAATAATAATTACACAGTGCAGCTGAAGCAGCTTTGTTTCCAGCATACATGTTCCACTAAGGTATCACACACACACCCCTTTTCCACTAGCTATATGTGCATGATTTCTTGTGTTGAGTACCACGCTCCCTCTATATTAAACATAGTTCTTAATATTATTTTTGGGACCACTACACCTGTATGCATCCTCTCGGATTTGGGTTAAAAGACTAAAGAGTATTTCTGGGCATAGATAGGGGAAGAACAATGGGTGGTGTGATTATGCAAGTTCTGTTTCTTCAGGCTGTCAGCTATGGGTACAGATAACATCATGTAGTAAGAGGGTGTGTGGATGCAGGGACTATCCTGGAAGAATGCGACACAGAAAGCAAACTGAAGAAAGAAAAAAAAAAATCACAATAAACAAACAAAAAAAGCCATTACCACAGGGCACTCTGAGAAACAGAATGAACAGTGGGGGAGGATCAGGCTGGCACAATAATTTTATTAGATCTATATAAAAGTGGAAATAGTTCCTGTAGTATAACTGTTTCTTCCCCTCCCCCCCAACATACTTTTAAGGTGTGTATCTTGAAATTTTTTTTAAAAGTATAATTGGGGCAGATGTTATACAGAAAAAGTACTTCATCCCCCATCTTATAAAAATCAGATTGATATAACAGTTTACTAATTTATGAAGATTGCTTTTCAGGAGGAAGTTGCTATTAAATACATCTCTCATATGTTTGTGTTTATTTCCCAAAAGATAAATCAAAGCCTGCAATGAAGGTAAGTGAGAAATTTTTAATTTTTTTTTTCTAGAGCACACAAATTAACTAATTTAACAACACAAAAGTTTGAGAACACATTTGGACTGTCTAAATACTTGTAATCAATTATAGTTATGAAAGATGAATATGTATTTCTCAGGCTCATAATAGCTCTTAAAAACGATGAACTAAAAGTTCTATGGCAACTTTTACTTTTGCAAAACGCTTTAGTTTACTTTGCCAAGAACATGGAACAGCACAGGGAATCTTCTAAATCAGATCTTTCAGAGACCTTAAAAGGATTCTAGTAAAATAGGGATCTGAAGTGTGTTTAATTTCCACTCTAGTCATATAGTTTGTCTGAGTAAACTGTCATGCAGTGAATTGGGGAAGGAAAGCAGGAAATGGTCTCAATACATCAGAGATAATTAAAGGACCTTGAAAAGGTTAAAACTTCAGTACAGAATGAAAAAACCAAGAATGAAATGATAATACTGGATGTATGGTGAAAACATACACCTGTTTGAAGCCAGGCTTCAGAAAAAAAACCAAGGAAAAGCAGAATTAATGCTTCTTAATTCTTCTACGTAGAGCTATTTTTCATACTGTTGTTTTTAAATGACAAATTTTGGTGCTGTATTCTCTTCCAAGGTATTACAAGTGCCCATGAAGACATTTCATTAGTTTCTGCTGATGTAACAAAGAAGAAAAATTACACTCTGTTTGTTGCTTCAATCTTGTTCTCATTTGTTACACATGCAATTTTATTTCTTTACTTAATATATGGCAAAATCTTATTGCTTTAACAGATGGGTTATAAAGCCAGAGCACCTAAACAGACATTGAGAACAAGGCATACTGGGCATGTTCTGAGATCAACACAAAATGCTTTTATCAAGCTGGAAAATTTAACAAAGCCAAGGAGTGAATCAAGCTTATCGATGACAAAAGGTGAAAAACTGCAAGTTACTAAACACTCCTCACACGAAGCCACAATCAAAGATCACTCTTTGATTTTCCAAAGAGAGAGCATAACTGGATATCCTGATTCAGAGAATCCTGATGTTGTTAAAAAAAATAAACAGAAAGCTCAAAACCCATGTGTATCAGCTGAAGATTTAAGAAGTTTGGTGTGTTTAACACAAGAACAGCTTCAGCAGATTTTGATGACTGTAAAAGAAAGCAGTAGAAGCATGTCTGAGACTCATAATGAAAAGCAAGAGGAAATGGGTAAGATATTGATAGTTGAATAAGTTCCTTTCATGGAAACAGAACAAAATGTGGCACTTAAATTACAAACTCTGTAAGTTAAGTATTTGCATGCTGCAGAGATTTTACTTTTCCATTTAATGGTCTCGGGCAAAATATCATTTGCTGTTATGGATGTGAAATTGCCTGTTACACTTAGGAACCAAGCATTTGATAATTTTAACAGTAGAAAATAAGGATTATTTGCTAGTATTCCAGTACTTAGAAGAGCAAAACAGCTAGCAATTCTGCCAATATTTCATGCAAAAAAAGGAACCATTTTACACTTGGGGGGAAAAGCATAATAGAACTGCACTGTACTATTACCATTAGGAGTTTGAAAAAAAACCCCAGTACCTCAAGGAGATAGGCTTGTTTGGATTTTTGAGGTGTTCAGGTCTTGCATGTCCTGAGCAGGAGCAGCATTTTCCCCTGGCCTGAAGGGGTACATGTATCCTTTTGCCAAACTGTAACTTTACTGTTAAACCGTTTTGCTCCCCCCCCACTGTTCTTCTACTCAGAAGCATAAGAACTACTGTGTACCTTCCTGTATTGCATCCTTGCTCTTGTTTGTGGACCAGTGGAGGTGATCAGCTCTTTACCCCCAAGAATAAAACAAACAGCAGTTAAATAGAGTGCCAAAGTTTGAACTCTTAGTCAAGAGTAAGTGTTTAAATCTACCATTCTAAAGATACTCTATGAACGTGTAACTTATGTCTCTTAACTGTACAGGCAGGGCTGAAAAGTTTTGTTAAATAGTGGGGCATTACAATGTTTCTGCTGTTGTCAGAGTATACTCAATGCTAAAGAAAGTTTAGTGGTCATACATTCTACAATATTTATTTTCTACCACAGCTACTAATGAGGCATCAGAGGAAAACACAGTATTGCTTCAGAAACCTTGTGAAGTTTCATCTATTCCAGATGAAGCTAACTCTGTTTCAAGGAGGAAACAAGAAGCATATCCACAGCCAGGACAGAAAAATGTGTATGTACATCTACCTGTGTTAAAATTTTTGCAGACAGTATTTCCAGTAAAGATTTGTATTGTAGTTCTTCATCACAGTAAGAATCTTTATAAATACTACTTTAAAAGTTAACCTTTAAAATAAACAGATTAGCTTTTTTGGTAATTTTTTTCTCCCCTCCTTTTTTCTAGAAAGGATTCCTGGAAACCTGCTGACATGTTTAGTACCTTGGGTGAAAGAGAAGGGGCAAAAGCCTTACTAGAATTTAGAAGGACCCAATGGAGGAAGGAATTAGGTACTTGTGATATACTGAATATATTTTTAATCAATGTATTACACTCAGGATATCAAAAAACTTTGTATTCCTTATGCTTTTTGAAATGTACTTGTATCAGCACAGTTGCAATAAATTGGAAAGTACTTTGTTTTATTAGTCTCCAAGGCTGATTAAGATTCTTGAATTTAAAAATTTTATGCAATGATTATCTATAAATTCTTCCAAAAATGCTTTTTAACTAACAAATATATTCAGTTATGCTTCATGTTACTTGGCACCAATTTTGTCACATGCTGCCAGTATTTGATAGCATCAACATTAACAAATTCATTGGGTTCTTTAATGGCAAAAGCATCATCCTCATCTACAAGCATGACTGAATGTGTCAAACTGCAATTTGAGCTTGAACCAGTTTGCAGTCCTACCCCAAGGGGAATGAATCTCTATTGGAGAGTAAAAACATTTAGCACAGTTGTAAATTCTCTCTTTTTATGACTCACATGCAGGAGCATTGTGGTTTGTTTGCAGATTGAGTGTAGACCATTGGTTTCAAGGTTTCATTCTGCATTGTCAGTAGCTTCCATGTATATCTCCATTGGTTTTAATATTACCTAGTCCAAGATTGGTATAATAAAATGGAGAGGATTTATATACTTAGTTATTTCTGTTAGTTTCCCCTCTTTTCTGGGACTTGTTAAGCCTTCAAGTGTTTTGTAGTTTTCTCTGAAAGATTCCCCAGTTAACTTTACATCTCTGGGCAAAAGCTGACCTGTCATCCTTTTAGAAGCAAAGTCATGTTAAATTGATTGGTTAGACAATGGTGACTTGCTCTTGTCCATTTTATCATCAAAATTACAGGGTAGACCTGTACTGCTGCTTTAAAAAAAAAACCCATAAAACAACAAACACATCCCCAAACTGCTACACAACTGTATTAGGAGGAACTATTACTGTAATTTGTTGTGGTTTTGTTAGTTTTGGTTTGGTTGGTCTGTTTGTTTTTCTTTAAGATGAACAGGTAGCACTGAAAAAAAAACTGAAAGAAGCTTTGGAGGAAGAGGTGGGTTATTTCTGGGCAAAAGCTGGCAATAAGAAGGCCCATAAAAAGTACGTGGAAAAAGCAGACACAGATAAGGTAAGGCTATCAATTAAACACTAAAGAGCACAAAGTTTCCACAGCACTGTTTCAGAACTGTTCGACATTTAATTCATACAAGATTTTCTATTCTATATGAATCCAGTAGAAACCAGTCTCACTGGTCACTTCAAGTTCTTTCATAGCATGAATAGCTGCAGTTCCCTGTTTCACACACTGTTGCTCCAAGTTGTAGCTTCACAAATTAAGATCTTTGTAGCATGGACAACCTACTCCTATAGTTCTGTCTTGAGGAATAGTCTCAAATTTAATTCCTGGTTTTGTAATTATTAGTATTTTTATGAGCTCTGACATATATTTGATTGCTTACATAATAAGCACAGCTATTGGATTTTTGTTCTAACCTGTCTTTTAAAAAGTCAGCTGTCCCTCTGAAAATGCTTTGTCAGATGAATGTATAATACTCAAATGAGACTGCTTCTCCAGTGAAACTAATTGCTGATAAAAAGTAGTTAGGGTTGTATCTGCAGCTATCAGTTATTAGAGCAAAACCACACTGGTTGGTTTGTGGCATTTTCAGCAGAAAAGTTACCACTCTGCCCCATAAGAACTTGTTCAGTCACATAATTAAGAAATAATGTATATGAGATAATAAGTTACAAACTTTGGCTGAAGTTTTAATGAATAACAGCTTCTAGCAGTGTAATTTACTTTTGTTACATGTTAAAGACTATTTACTACAAATAAACCAGGTGGGCTAAATAAATTGACTCTTAAAAGACAATGGTCACTTCATTTGCAGACAGTGTTTCCTGCTGAACCAGTTATTACCACTGAGGAAAACCAGGTCTGTACAAAGGCTTTAACCACAGAGCCTCATCAAGTTCCACTGAATGTTTCAAGCGTTCCAGCTGGGCAGTCTTCTGATTTCAGTTCTTCTGACTTACCAGCTGTCAATTGCACAGCATTTGTATTAGGGGTAAGGCTTTAAATTGCATGCAGGTGTTGGGGTTTTTTTACTTTATTGGCAACAGATGTAGCTCTTCAGTAGTTCTTTTAAACTAGAAGAATTCAGCAGAGCATTTGCTCTATCCAGGGAATTGTGTCTGAATTAATGTTTATCAAAATACTGATGCTTTGAAGAGCGAGTACTTTCAAAGCTGATGTGAAGAACACGTACTGGAGGTGTGAACCTTTAAGTATGCATTAAAGAAACAGAGAAGTGGGAACCTATAAGATGACTTTAAAGAAGTATATTGATGTCAGAAGGTTCAAGACGTAGTTCTTGAGTTTTTGGTAGTAGGCACTGATTGAAGAGTGTTTTTTGTCAGATAGCATTGGAAGCTGTCAGTGCTGCTGGAGTTAAGTAATACAGATATCCATTAAGGAACAGAGTAATTAAGACTATCTGGAATGTACTTGAGATAGACCACTATTAACTAGATCATGGTGCTCAGTCTCCTTGGAACACAGACTGAGCAGTGAACCGTAGGAAGAAGGGATGGATTTTTATTCAGGATACATAGAAGTAAAGGTTTTTTTTGAGAGAAACTGATAGTTAGAATAGTATTCAAAGACTGGCTTACTCTTCTTTCTAACAAGTGAAGCATTTAAACAGTGCAATCAGACACTAGCTACAGTTCCACACTTACACTCCTGTTTTTTGCCCAAGAGAAGGGTCCAGTTAAGCCTAGCAACTGAAGGCAGTTTTCTGCAAAGTCTATTATATGGCTAGAAAGGTACTTAAATTTTTTTGTACAAGGGAGAGTCTAACACCTTATTTTAGGAAGCTGCCACAGGAACAACCTTTTAGTGCTTTGAAACCTGAGCAACAGAAGTGGCTTAAAGAGCTGGACAAGCAGAAAAAAGAAGCTAAGCAGCAAAAGAATATAAAAAAAACTTAATTTATAAAAGGTACCTGTGGCTTAGAGGGTCATTTGGGAATAAAAGAAGTTTTTGTCTCCATTTTTGTTCTAAAAAAATAATAGATGAAACCATACCTAATGAAGAAGCAACAATTATGTGCACATTTTTGTTACAAGTATTGCCCAAAAAGTGGGTTTGTTACCTGGTGTGCAATCCCCAGGCAAGCAGGAGAAAGAGTGCTTTTATTCAGGCCCAAGTGCTTCATGGATTTCCAGAAATCAAGCACACCCATAGTCAGCTCTTTTGTTATACTTACACACAACTGTTAAAGTGTAATACACCCCCAGTTACAATGATTGGCTAGTAATTTACATGTAATTATAATTATGTAATAATTATAATTACATGTAAATATAATTTTATATATGTATAATTATGTATAATTACAATGTAATTATAATAATTGCTGTGTCATTACGTCTTCACCTATACAAGGGTCATCTTGATCTGTGGGTAGGTTTTTTAGTGTTACAATGAAGACAGTTCAGTTAGGGAAGCCTGGACTTCAGTTTTCACTGCATTAGCTGTTAGTGTTCCACAACACTTGATCCTTTAAGCAACTCCCTTTGATCCATTTCTTAGTAACCACGTAGCAACTACCTGCAATCATTCTTAATTATAGAGCCACTGCAACAGAGACTCATGGTTAACTTTTAAGTTGGGTGATAGGTATCAGTGGGAAAGTCTAATTGACCATTCAGCCAGTAGCTGTTCCAGTATTTCTGTGGCAGAGACCAGACTACTGCCCTGTGTCCAGCATGATGTATGAAGAGGCTTGCTGCAAGGGTGAAGGCAGTGATCCTACTATACATTTTTTCCTCCACCATTGCACAAAAGCCCTAGGGTTTGGAAGGTGTCAGAGACACTAGCTAGACACTTTATAAAAATAAGTTTTCTGTAGACTACAGAAGGAAATGAGAAAAGAGAGGGGAAATTATAGGACAACTACATAGACAACTACAGAGTTTCACAGTGGTGGTCACATTCTGCTTCTAGGAATATTATTTTAATATACATACACTCTTGTGAAACATTTTTTAAGCACTTCTACTCCAAAAAGTATTGCAGTAAATAGGCTTACCTTTTTATCCTTTGGTTTTTCCAGGCTATTGAATGTAGGTCTCTTATGCCGCATCTAGAAGTAAACTGTGGCCAGTGTATTGCTTTACAGGTGAAATATAATGCTGCCACTATTGACCAATTTGGTCAATATATCTTTTAGCCCTGGAGGTTCTTTGTATAGAAGTTGACTCCTTTCCTTTTACATGCCACTACTAGTAGCTTTAAGGTCAGTGGGATTCTTACACAGCCCAATATTGATACGCTCTTTCAGAGACTCTGTCTTTTGAAGTGAAAAGTGAAACCATGCAGTGAGAGTGTACTATTGCTAGAATCCAGATGTCCAAATTACTGTACAGTTTAACCCCAAGATTCTTGCACTATGCAAGAGATGCATCAACATCAGTAGATGTTCTGTATTACCAGTGAAGGAGATCCTTGGTTAAAACTTGAACAGTACAAATGTTCATAATCTGTCACCTTCTGGATTAAAAAGCTACAATTTTTACTCCCAACTGAAGCAGTAACAGCAATTGTAAAATAGCTGGACACAAAGTATTAATTTTAATTCTAGAGCTTGGAATACTAGAAGAGAGCTTTCTTACCTGCCTTCCAAAAACCCACCTTGTTGCCAAGCTTAGTTATATACCAACACAAGTCTCTTCCCTTCCTGGGTTGCTGCAGGGATCAGATTTCCTTTGTAAATTGAGCTTTGTAGCTGAAGAGAACACAGCTGTAAAGGTTCTTTCATTAGCTGCCTTGTTTTTCAATTTGATAGCTGTCCTGTGGGAGGATGGTTGCAGTCAGCAGAGAGTAACCCAACAGTAATCTCAGGGTCTCTTTTTCAAAGGAAGTTAACGTGCACTGAATTTTGTTTTCTTCAACATCTTTTTTTTGTTTGGTTTTTAGGTTTTTCCCCTTAAATATAGTAGAATTATGATTTTGCTGACCAAGTATATGGATCAGTAGGATAATTTCTGATCTGACTTGCATTTTAAGCAACGCAGAGACTTCACTTTTCTCATTCAGGACATTAATTACTGTCTTGTATTGTAGCCCCATGGAGAGCTTTATAGATGTGTACTGTCAGTTTTCTTTACTGTACTTTATAAGTAATTGAGCCTGTTTCCTTTTTTTTGTTGTTGTTGCTTCATATTTATTTAGGCTGAAGAGCATGACAGATGGGCAATACATTTTGATTCTTTAAAGAACCACCTTAATGCTAATGCACAACACCCCTTAAATGGAATGTACAAAACACAGCCTGAAAGTCTTTGCCTCTCACCTGACCCAAAGGAGCTGACAGCTTTTATTCACCCTTTTTCACCTGCAGCTTTAGGCAACCTCATGCCCTCAAAGGTGGGAAATGCAGAAAAAGCTGCTAAAAACAGTGCTTTGGAACAGAGTCAGAAAGTCAGGTGAGTGAGCTTTGTAAGGCTAACCATCTTCCAGCCAGTACATGTCAGATACTTGCTCAGAAACTGAAAAAAAGAAAATTTGAGTAAGATGCTTTAAATCTGATCTTTGGATCTTACTCATTTGGCTTTTGCTTTTTATATAAATACTTGTTTCACTTTTGACAGACACAAGTGCTTCAGTTGTTCATTAGTAAAATTTACTGCAAAAAAACTTCACTTTGTTCCACAATAGAATTAATGTCATACTTGTACATTAATACAGTGGGATATGAAATGTAAATCACTTGAAATCATAGACTGGTTTGGGTTGGAAGGGAGCTTAACATCATCTAGTTCCAACTGCCCTGCCATGGGCAGGGACACTTTGCACGAGATCCTAATAAGAAAGGCTTTAGGATTATTTCCTTATGACTAAAAACATTTACATGTTTCTTTGTTCATAGTTTCCTCCGTTCAATGACAGCTCTCCTGGACCCTGCACAGATTGAAGAGAGAGACAGGCGGCGGCAGAAACAGTTAGAACATCAGGTACAGTTCTGTTTTACTTCTGTTTTCTATTTTAATGTGAAGAAAGGATGAAAGTGCTGTCACATGAATAAAGTATGAGATTTAATACCAGAATCCGGTGAGGTACTTGACTTTTATGCTTCACATTACACATGTGCAGTTGCTTTTACAGTATTTCGTTCAGTTAGACTCTACTGGTTTCTCATATTTGTGCAGAGATGATTGCACTGCTGTCACTGAATTCTTGCCTCAAAAAACATACAGTGCAGTCTTTAGAGCTCACATAGGTTTGTGTGCATTTCTTCAGTCTCCATTGGGAAGGCTTAGTGGTGCCCACTCCATGAATTTTACAGTTTTGTCTCCTGTTATTTACATTACTTCTGTGCCATGCTAACTAAAGGTGTATCTGCATCACAATATTTCTGGCACAGTGTAAAATCTTAGTATATAAATGTAATGAGCCTGTTCTGGTCAAACTGTTACTCTGCTAGATTGAAATGCTAGCTTTTAGAGTACATAAGGTAAAAATCAGACCACCATTTCTAAGAACAATTGAAGTATTTTTGAAAACTTGAGTATTTCAAACTGCTTTATTGATCTTGCCCCTGCCCAAATCCAATTCCAGAACCAATTATTATATCTGTATAGGGAACCGTACAAACAAATCTTATAATAGGTTTCATTTTGTACTTTTAAATTTTTCTTTATTGTTTCCCTGATATTCCTAGAAAGCAATAATGGCTCAGGTAGAAGAGAAACGGAAGAAGAAACAACTGGAGGAAGAGCAGAGAAAATGGGAAGAGCAAGAGGAAGAACAGCGCCTGGCACGAGAAAAAGAACAAATGCAGAAACAGTTTGAAGAAGATATGCTGAAACAAAAACAAAAGGAGGTGGGGGTTACATTTTATTTACTACAGATAGTCTGTAAATAGAGCATGTTTGAAGAAAATGGCTCTTGCCCTTCACCTTCCAAATGGTGTTGCCTCATCATTTTGAAAATGAAAACTCTGAAATTTAGATATTTGAAACCAAAATCTGGTTCTGCAATTAATAAACTTAGAACACCATATAAGTTTAAGGCAGGTGTATTTTTTTTTTTTTTTAGACAAGGGCTTTTTCAGGAAGAGAAATTATAAGAACTGGCAAAAACTGAGTTGCAGTTTTAAGTAATACAGAAATTTTTTTAATGCAAATTTTGAATAAATAAATACATCTAAGTATGAGATCCAATTGTTGTTGGAACTTGATGTTTTAAGATGCTTCAGTACCATGAATTTATCTGACTGGATCATTCTGCATTAAAAACTTCCCAGAATATATTCTGGAAAAGCAATTTTAAGTCATTCATGTTCTCTGTTGTTTTTGCTGGTCTTTACATGCTCCTTTCATATAAAGATTAAACCAAAAGTAACATTTTGACCTTAGGGAAGTACAAATCTTGCATTTGGATATGTTATTACCTGTTACAGAAGTGTCTGTGGAAGGTTAAAACCTTTGATGTTTTATTCTTCCTTTTGGCACAGTAGCAGCTATTTCTGTTTGCTTCTTATCTGGAACAGAGGCAGAATTCCATGATGTCATGAGACAGGGGGATTCCAAGAATATATCCTCTTCTAAAAGCTGCAGAAATATGGAGCCTTGATTTCTCTGCATTTTCTGGACAGAAGTGTACAGCATCTGCTGGTAGATGCTACAACAAACTGGTTAAAAATTGGGAAAGTCAACTTTCTGTGTGATAGTTCAGCTCCTTCCAAACTTGTCATGCTGTCAGTCGTTCTTACACCTGCAAATGCAGTAGGATGGGTGCATGAAATGGCAACAGCCATTCTGAAAGGAGATTTTTCCCTGGTCGTCTCCTGTACCTTCAACCTGCAGTGTGTGAAACTGTAACCCTCATATTTAGGGATGTTCTGCCGCTGTTAGGGAGGCTCATGCCATCTGCTTTCTGTGGAAGCAGGAGGAAAGTGGGTTTTGAAAGTATTTTTATTTAGGCTTCTTCTATTTCATTACACAATATGGGAAGTCAGAGATGGCTGAAATCAGGTGACATTGAGGAAAAGATGAATTTAGTAGAAAGATAAATATCCAAAGAATTTTGAGGGTATAGATGCTTATTTTTTAACACTAAGATTGAGTATCTTTCATCCGCACAGCAGAGGTTCTGAATTTATGATCATAGAAGTTGTATGTTACATATTGCATCTACTCACCTAGTTTTGTTTTTAATTTTTAAAAAGATAAAAAGATTTTTTAAAAAATAAGAATGTATGTAAAACCATGAGGATTATATGGAGATTAAATAATCCTATTTTTATTCTCAAAATAAATGATCACATATATTTACTTTTTTTTCTTTAAGGAATTCATGACTCTTAAAACAAATGAGCTTTATCAGACAATGCAGAAAGCTCAAGAATTAGCACTGAGATTAAAACAGGAACAGCTCATTCAAGACTTGGCTCAGAAGGGACATGACATTTCAAAACTTCAGAAGACTCTTGGTGGTGGCAAGTACAAGTCTTTCCATTGTTTGGTTTGGGGTTTTTTTCCCCTTTTACATTTGGGTCAGAAATAGCTCCTTTGTGTCACAAAACAAATTTAATTTCAGTTTATTTAAAGAGCCTTCCAAACAAATACCAGTATTAGCTGATATGGAGAATATTGTATTTTATTTTAATAAGCTTAAAATACCATATTACATAAGGAAATAGTTATCATCAGGAATGCATAGAGCATAGTCAGACCCCCGTGAAAAGGGGATCTGGATCATAGTTCTCAGTCTTGCTTTGAGCTCTAACTCACAGTAGTCTGGTAACTCCATGACATGGTTTAAATGGCACATATGCTACTAAACTGACCACTTTTACTTATTTCTTTCTAGGTGATACAGAGTTTGAAAATTGTAACACTGATATTTCACATCGAAGTCATAATTTTTCTGATGACATCAAGAGCCACATTGCCCAACAGCCTTCTCCTCGGAAAGACACGGCTGTACAGACAGGTGTGCAGCCCTTAATTACTCTGTAGTACCTTAAGAAAGACAGTAACACACCGTATACAGGGCCAAACCACTGTCGTTCAGAATGGAATAAAACTGGAAATAAACACTTGGACAGACACAGGCATGTTGCAGTGTTACAATATGTCTCTGCATTCTGAATAAATCTCTGTATAGCTGTTACTTACCAGTTACAGGTCAAATCACACAGTCTGAACTGTAATGTTGACTTAAGAGTCATGGTGACAAGCCATGTAGGACTAAATTTATTAAGGCACTTAAACAGGTAATTGTAGTAGACTCAGTGTGACTGTTCACAGGTTTACTTAATGTAGTCTGTCAGTAAGTAGGGATGGGTTCCCAATGAATCCTTGAAAATATTGGCAGAAACATTGTCAGTAATTCTGCCTTAGAAAACTACACCTGTTAGAAAACCAGAGCTCATATTCAGCTGTTTAGAAAAGCTACAGTTCTTATTAAATAACCAGGCAGAATCATGGGTCCATCCAGATAGGATACTTCCAGTCATTACCTTGATTTTTTTATCACACCATTAAAAAACCCAGTTCAGACTTAATCTGCAGTTATTAATGCTGTAGGGGAGGGCTGAATAAGCAGATTCCTAGAAGTTTACAGTCACTTTATGCCTTGTATTTTGAAATGTATTAGCTTATCACTGGTGAAGTAGAAGCTTTTTCTGTTTGCTTGAGCAACAGTATTTTTTATTTTGACAGTGCTGGTAGGAATTTTGTTGTGAATTTGGGAGAGTTTAAAAATTAAATAATGTTTTTGTATATGACCCTTAGTAATTTTAAAATTGAAATTTTAAAATTGAAAATTGAAAAAAATTGAAAAAATATTTCCCCTGGAAGTCAAGGATTAGGAAAGTAAGTTATTCCTAGTAGCACTGAGAATATGACCAAAATAGCAGCACCTGGAAAAGAAGCTTTATTTTGTTCTTTACCTTCAGGTACCATGACAGAAACAGAATTCTACTTTTTAAAATCATGTAGCTTCATTTAACATAGATGTTGCTTTACAGGGATCTGATTTTTGTTATCCCAATTACTTTTTTTCCCTTCCTCTTCGAGTTTGCTTCCACGGGTCATGTCTGTATTCCACATCAAACAGAATAAAAACATTACAAAACAGTAACAACTAGTTTTTGACTAGAGTCAGTAATGGTAGATTGTTTCACATACAGAAGTCAAACAAGTAATTTGAACATCTTAAACTTGGAATTAAAGTATAATTTATAATTATTTTTTAGATTACATTAATCCTTCAGCATACACTGACTCAGCTGAGGAAAGAACTGTGTGTTGTGGCTCGCCTGATATTTCCATAGAATACAAAGAAAGTTCTGACAGCAAAAAATACCAGAAGGAAATGCAATATACAGATAAAAATAACATTTCAGGAAAAGAGACTGGTGGCATTTACAGCGATCTATATGAACAGTATGCAAGAAAAGAAAGGCAAAGTAAACCTTCAGAAAAATACAGCAAAAGACCTGACTGGAACATAAACAAGCCTGGGAAAAAATACATTCCAGCATCAGAAAGATACCCTAAAAAGCTACAAAAACAAAGGGAAGAAAATAAAGTCAGACGACAGTTAGAGCTGCTTCAGTTGGTACAAAGAAATAGCCCTGGGAATCTCTGCACAAAAAAGGGTGGTTATTCAGACCAGTCTCCTTCACCTCATGAGGAAACAAGTCTGAAGAATAAGGGACACAGAGTCAGAAAGGTAACTGGTCCTTAACAGCAGCCATCTGCATTTTTAAAACTCTTAGTCCCCACAGTTTTGCCTGTATGTGAATTACATTCTGTAACTCAAGCACTGAGAATGTCCCTATGGCCATCCTTTGTGCAAAGAATGGTATTATAGCATCATTTTGTTGTTCATCATCAGAAGATGATGTTCAGATTTTGTGAATTACCTTTTACTTTGCTCTTCCAAAGTGTTTATTCTCTTTCATTTATTGATTCATTGTGTCAACAGGGAACAGGATTGAAAGCAGTGTGCTGGGTAGAATGACACCATTAGCCTGCTCTTTTTTTGTCAAAAGACATAGAAAATTGGCACAAATCTTCCTGTAATTTGTTTAATTTAGTGCATAGACACCCCAAGTCTCTAATGGAAGTCTTTGAACTCCTGAACTTAGGTCAAACAAAATTTTTGGAATTTCAGAATACCTTGAAAAACAAAAGCTTTTAATATAAGTGTAACTTTATTTACTTTCTTGGTTCTCTCCTAGGAAGAACAATTGCATAAAAATCATTTGAATGAAGAAAGGTATGTTAATACTCTGCATTAATGAAATGTATAAATAAAAGCAAAAGACATGCTTTTCTTTCCTGATTTTTTTTTAACAAGAATATAGATGCATCTAACTGTTTCCTATTAAAAATACACAAGACCAGGCAAACCGCAGATAGAAAACCAGAGTAAATGAGCAAAAAGCCCAGTTCTCTGAGGATTCTTTGTCTCTACTATGTGCTAAAATTAATCACATTACTTTCTATTGTTTGGGTTATGGTTTTTCTAACTGAAAGTGTTTCCTACAGATTTAAATCACCACCGGTTAAGAACAGATTACACCAAGTGCAACAAAAACAGATCTGTGTTGCCAATTTCCTGGTGCATAACAACAGGAGTAGGAGAGAGAAAAACATCAAGACAGATACACAGCAGAGGAGCTCCCCTCCTCTCATTACAGAAGCTGGAAGACCCCCCTCTGCACAGTTTGTTCCCTATGTGCGAACCAATGAAGTGTATTGTCTTGATCCAGATGCACCAGTGACGAGACCTTCAACACATGACCCACAGTGTCGTCAGTTTAATGGTACTGAAATGTGTCACAAACTGATTTGTGTAGAAGAGAGGTTATAGTTTGAAGCGCTACAATTTATTGTATTTGATATCTTTCTTTACTGGATATTTGCAGTGACCCTTGTGTGTCGTGCCACCATACAGATATTTTATGCAATCAAATGATGCTCTCTATTTTTTTAAAAAAAAAGGAAAGTTGGGGGTGGGGGGAGCAACAAAATTTCTTAGTCTTTATCTGTCTTTTCTCTCTCTTTACCTTCAGTGAAATATGATTGCACTTCTCTGGTATTATTGTATAGAGATGGGGCTTTAGGAGTTGAAGTGTTTGACTTAAAAATAGTGATCATAATGTGATAGCAACCAAAACCAAGTTTCATAAGCTATGGAAATCTACTGCTTCAAAATTAAATTTACTAAAGAGTATTAACTGATATAATATACATTTACTCCTAGATTGTTACCAAATGCCACGACAGATTTTTAGCTCTGATCATGTTAGAGATCCTCTTCTAAATCCTGATGTAGTTAAAGTCAGAGAGAGACAACAGGCGATTCTCAAAGGATTGTCAGAACTACGCCAGGTAAGCAAAAGGTTACTGGGTAAGAGTGTCTGTGTGTACAAATACTGAAGTCAAACACCAGAAACTTACACAGTCATAAGCATTAGTCGTTAATTAGTGTTTTTAACGTGTAAGTTTTGGGCCCTGTCCTCTACCTTTTATTCCCTTTTACTAATTTTGCTTTTCCTGCATTACTTCCACCTCTGGACTGTCCTTGGAGAGACTATACAACTCAGGTGGTTGTCAGTAGTCTTCCTCACTGTGTCTGCTGATTGACCAATCCCTGTGCATGCTCAGTTCATCTTTGGCTGATCTCCCAAATCCAAACCAGTCTCCTCTGGTACCTACTGTTTTAACTCAAGGTCTATAACCAGTACCCATTGTTTTAATTCAGAGCCCGTAACGATTCCCATAGTGATCAAGGTACACACTGTCCCAGTTACCTACTCCTAAGGGCCTTAACATGCTTTATACTCTCATAGCTGCTATAACTTCTTTTAAATCATAATCATATTCTAAACTAAAATCAAAATAACCTAGGATTCAAGCTACTGTAACAAAATAACACTGTCCTTTTATCTTAGTGTGATTTATGGTAAGACTAAAAGCTGGTACCCATCAGGGTTTTGGGTTCAGCTTCAGACACCAGAATACCACAGCTGTAGTGACAATGCACAGAGGAGTGAGCAAGTTAAAGGTAATACAATGGAAAAGTCCCTTTCCCTCTGCACAAGCATCCCTGGAGACTGGCTTCCACTTCTGTAGGACAGGACCCGAGAGAGTCAGGCAGGGCCTCCAGCACTGTGCAGCCATTAGAAGGAGATGTGCTGGAACTTGTCGTCCATAAACCCTGGGAGTGTTAAACAGTAGTGGAAACTTACTGATAAGAAGTGAAAAAGTACTGGGGGTGAGTTATGCAGGCAACAGACAGGCAAGAAGGAACTAGTTGGCCTTGAAAGAAGGGACAAAACAAGCTGTAAGGAATGAAAACAGGCTGTGTGCAAAGGTTGTTGTTACTAGGCTTAAGCTGTTTTTTACTGATAACGTTCATAAGTGGTTCTAACCAGTCAGCAAATGACGAATGTAAAATGGCTTTTGAGCACCAATGAAACTAAGGCATGTACACACTTCAGTCATGTTTGCAGAAGACAGGAGATCTTGAGTGCCCTCTCTGCTGCCTGTCTTACAGCATACTGCTTTTTTAAAGTTGAATATTTAAAAAGCATTGAGCCTTTAATAGTTTTCGGATACAAACCAGTGACAGGCTGCGTGGGGCAAACGCACATTCACATGCATCCTTTCCTTTACTTCAGGGCCTCCTGCAGAAGCAGAAGGAGTTGGAGACTGCTCTGATTCCTGCTGTAGCTCCAGAAGAGAACTTTGTGTCACCATTTTGAGGTACAGACCAATGTTCTGAACTCTTAAACTGTAAAGGCACAGCACTTTGTTTGCTAGTGTCATTATGAGGCATTTCTTTTTAATGAAATATTTAAATTATGTGAATTAGATAGGCTTCAGGGTCATGTTGCTTTTCACATTGAAGATACATTAAACTAATGATGGTTCTGATTGCTCAGAATGGTCTGTAATGCTGCCTGAAGGCATCTCCATGAAATACAAACCACCAAAGCACAAAATTGTTCCATAGGGTTTTGTAGAACTCTGTGTGTGCACTTTGGTAAATGAAAGATTAAGATGGATCCTGACTGACTTGGGTAGACAGTTGGATTATTTTTTTTTTCACTGTGTGAAACCACTTGTACTTTAATATTCAGACAGGGTTTAGGCTTAGAAAATCTCTAACTCTGGCAGTCCCAGATTTAGCACTTCTGTCGTCCTGGCTATGAACTTTTCCCCTCTCTCAAGTAAAACAGGATGACAGAACTTATCATGATCATGGGCTGGGCCCAACACTATAGAACTCTGTTTAATCTGACACAGATCAGTATTAGTGCATCTGGTCAGATTTAAATGTTTAGTGCATTTGCTCTGATTCTTCAAAAGCTGCAATAATCCGGTGTAAAACTGTTTCTCTTCCAGATCTCTGTGGAAGATGCATAACTGGAATTGATGGTAGTTGGTCTGTGCTCTCATGCGATAAGCAGCACAGAACCTCCACACAGTGACTGTCCTTAGGCACAACCAGACACTGAAGGTATCTCCCCACAGTGGGTCAGAACCTGCACTAACAACTCCATAGGGTTTGCTGTTACAAGGAGTTAAAAAGACTTGCTGTGTTTGGGGGGGACACACGGACGGACACGGACACACACGGACGGACACACATGCACACGTTGCACTAGTCTAGTACTGATCTGTTCTTAATTTAAACAAATCAACTGTTAAGAGAAGTAAAAAGCATTAAAATTTAGGGAATAAAGTGTATGGATTTTGTTTGTTCAGTTTTTTAACGCTACACTTTTTAACCTTTGATATTTGTCCTAACAGGTTTTATGAGTTTGAAGTAACATGACTCTAAACAGGGTTTAGAGTCACATTATTTCACGTTATGCACATCCTCCATAAAAGTACTAAAATCAAACTACAATCAGGAAGGAAAAAAAATAAACCCAAAACATAACTTGTAACAACAACCTGAAGGCAAAAGCAGTAACAGCGTCCAGAGCACATGAAGCCAGGTTACTGACAGGGGCAGCCTGGAGGCACACCAGCTGTTTGCCTTCAGCTGCTGGCTTCCAGGAGCCAGAAGATGATGTACAATGCAAGTCAAGTAGGAAAAGGGAGTTTATAATGCAGCCAATGTGAAATTAAACAGGCAGGATTAAGGAACAGGTAAAACGCTGTACAAAAAAAGCACCAGTAATCCTTACGCTAAAGGGGGAGAGGATGGAGGCTTTCCAATGCCAACTGGACTATGAGGCATTAAAACCAGGTTTGTCCTTCTCTCCTTACCGTAATGAGTAGCAAGACAGCGACTGTAAGGTCACTCATCAGTGCTGGAACAAGCGTGCGGGGTCACAATTAAACACAAAGAGAACTGCTGGTCACGAAATGAAGTTTGGGTACGTTTCTCGCCTACTTTGAAGACGATATAAAAACCACAGACAACATGAGGTGTTAGCAAATCCCTTGTGCATTAAGAGTTTATTTGATTTCTGTAATGGAACTGCACCATTGGTTACTCTAATTGAGGTATTTAGCCAAAATCCAGGATATAGTCATTAAAATAGCTACGTTGCCTTAGAGCTATGTAAAAACATTTGTACAAAACTTGTCAAATGTCAAATAAATACATAACTTTTGATATCTCTGTAAAGAAAAGTGATTTGGATACTCTTCAACAGTTTAAAAAAACTCATCGTTTCACATATTTTAGGCAAACATTCAGTTTTACATTAAAACAGACCCCAGGCTGAAGCCCAGGTACAGGTCAAATACAAACGTAGAAACTTAAAAGTGCCAACAAACAAGATAATTCAAGTACAGTAAATGTTAAAAATATATTTATTTCAATTTTCAGATACTTCCAACAGGTACAGGCCACCAGAATTTAAATAAGACAAGAAAACATTTGAGATAAAGGACAAGAAACATTTTGTTCCAGAATAAAATAGAAATTGTTAATCCACAATTTTAGAAACAGAAAAGTCCACAGCAACTTATAAAAAGAGACTTAAAGAGTTTATTTCTGGTTGGAATATGGCCTGGATGAATCACAATTTACATCCCAACCACCAGGCGATGCTGCCTTCTCTGTATCTGCACTCTGACTGTAAGCAGATACAAAATAATTGCCCCCTTCTTGGTTTTGGCTCACAGAAGAAATGGGGTATGTTGTTCCCAGGAAAGTCTGATGAGTGAGTACACTAAAGTGGCTGAACTGACGGGGCATGTTTAATTGTGTGCTATAAACTCCGAAGTCACTGAAAGGAGCTTGTTCAACTGAACTGTGTTTTTCTCCTACAGCAGAGCATGTTGTAGAAACTGAAGTAATTGGTTGTATCTCCTCCAAGTCAATTTTAGAAGTCTTTCCCATGGAGCCAATTTGTGCTTCAGAAGGTGACTCTGTAACTGATAAGCAGCTTTTTACATCTGCTCCATGAGAGCCCTTGGCCTCTGTCTGCAAAGCTTCCAAATGAGTATCATACTTAGAGGCATCACTGCAGATTTCTATTTGTGATGTTTCATCCCCTGAATCCAGAGACATGTCCTCCTCATCCTTTTCATCACTTTCTACAAGAACTACATTAAAGAAAAAAGAGAAAATCCTATTCTATTGAAATACAAACTTTCGTTAGAAAAGCTATGCGCTACTCACGCTTCAGGTCTGTAAGTCCAATATCACTTAAGTCTTGGTCTTCTGCCACTCTTGTTCACTTACTCAACATACACACTTAACCCTCTGTGAGTGTCCAGTTACTCCGATGCTAAAAGCTTCTGTGCATTGTGTTCATGTTTAGTGTTGGGAAATCCCAACTCCCAGCTCCAAAGGGGTTAATGTCAAAACAGCATCTAAAGTTACACAGCAGGTGAGTATTTGATCAGACAATTAAAGGAAAACAATTACTGACATCTCAGTCCTCCTGTTACGCTCTCTAAAAGCTATCCTTGTTTATCCTTCTGAGAACAGATGGTTATGGCACTGTGGCATACCTCTAGCTTTCTCAAATACTGTGTTAGGCTCTAATTCTGCATTTAAGATCTCTGGTGCTCCATCCCAGCTGCTTTTCCCCCATGATTTAAAGAAAAAAAAGAGTAGCATGAGAGTTGGGTTTTCCTTGCTAGCTGTAGTGTTCACTTGTAAGAGTAAAGGCACACTAATGCCAAGGACCTCCACCCAACACATCTAATTAGCTGAAGACCCTGTACGTGTGTTCAGTATTACCTGGCTGTCCTGTGGGAGCGTTGGCAGGCAGAAGGCTGTTTTCTTCAGTGACCGAGTTGTGGTACCCAACCAGACTCTTAAAATTTTGCATAAAGTCATCAACAGTAGCGACCACTATCCCGTTATTGATGTAGCTTGAAAGCGTTTTGAGATTCTTTTCTAAATACATAAAGGAGATTTTGTATCAAGACTTAGCACTGTTGGGGATAAGAAAGCATTTAGCACCTGAAAGAGAAGGTTCATGAACTCCAAGTTTACCTGTTAAGAAGACAATGTGTCTCTGCTGTATGTTTTGAGCCTGCAGCCTGATAAGACAGTCTAATTCTGGAGCATTTCGAGTTTGGGAATCGCAGTTATGGTAAGACAGAATCTCAACCAAGTGCTGCTTTTGGTAGGTGTTCAGAAGGGTCAGCAGACTCAGAGCATTGGTGTTCATTCTGTAACGGGGAGAAAAAAAACTGTTGGAAAGAGAATTTCAGTATTGTTGTGGTTTTGCATGGCAAGGTTCAGTGGGGAGGTGACACACCAGCCAGCTCAAGGCCAGACCCACTGCTGACCAAGGCCAAGCCCATCAGTGATGGTCACAGCACCTCTGGGAATCACATTTAGGAGAAAAAAAAACCCTGTAAGTGACTGGTTTTTGCCCCCAGAGAAGCAAGTGAGAACATGTAAGAAACTCTGCAGACACCAAGGCCAGTGAGGAAGCGGGGAGAGGAGGCACCCCAGGTGCCAGAGAGAAAGATTCCCCTGCAGCCCATAGAAGATGATGGGAAGCAGAGATCCCACCTGCAGCCCATGGAGAGGCCCCACGTTGGAGCAGGTGGAGACACGGGAGATGCTGTGACCTGCATAGGAGCAAGCCCCCAGCAGGACCTGCAGCCCATGGGGAAAGAGATCCACACCAGAGCAAGTTTGCTGGGGGCACTTGTGACTCTGGGAGGGACCAGGCTGGAGCAGTCTGGGCCTGAGAGACTGCACCCCACAGAAGTGACCCACGCTGGAGCTGAAGCTCCGTGTAAAAGACTCATGTTGGAGAAGCTTGTGGGGGACTGTCTCCTGTGGGTGGGATCACAGAATCGTAGGGGTTGGAAGGGACCTTGAGAGATCATCAGGTCCAACCCCCCTGCCAAAGCAGCTCCCCAGCTCATATTGCACAGATAGGCGTCCAGACAGGTCTTGAATATCTCCAGAGAAGGAGACTCCACCACCTCCCTGGGCAGCCTGTCCCAGTGCTCTGTCGCCCTCACTGATCCCGTGCTGGAGCAGTGGAATAGTGTGAAGAATGACCCTCTCCCTCTATCCATCCCTCCAAGAAGGAAAACAACTAACCAAAACCCCCACTCCCCTTCCCCACTCATGACATCCGGGGTTGGGGGGAGATATTTTAAGATTTGATTTAACTTCTCATGATCCTACTCTGCTTTCACTGTGTAATAAATTCGATGAGTTTTTTATTCCATCTTGAGTCTGTTTTGCCCATGACACTGATTGTAGAATCATCTCTCCCTGTCCTTATCTTGACTCCTAAGCCTCAATATATTTTCTCCCCTTTCCAGCTGAAAGGGGGAGCAACAGAGTGACTTTGGTGGGCATCTGGCCTCCAGCCAGCGTCAAACCACCACAAATATTTAGACTGGCCCAAAATCAAGACAGTCAAATGTCAAACATAAGAGTGACTTCTTCACTGGGCTTTGCAGAGCACAGTTAAAGTTGAAGCACTTTAATGATGGGTGTTTGAAGAACAGACTTACCTCCCCTGCTCTTTAAGCTTTTTTTGTATTTTGCAGTGGACTTTCCACTGCCATTTCCCATCTGGTGTATTGAGATCCTCCAGAAACTTCAGGAACTGTTTCAGTTTATCTGTTTTGGAGATAGTGAATAGCAGTTAAATTCTGTGGCACACAAACTGAAGATACTGCTTTAATATACACATGAAGCTTCTTTTGGTTTTCATCAAAGTACCGACACAACGATGAGCATTAGCCTACCACTCTGGGATTTCTTCCTAGCAGATTACCCCAGCAACATTCAAAAACTGAGCTTTTTTTGTAGGTATCTGCTTATGGAGAAGCTGAATTCAGTCATACAGTGTCTGCCTTGCTAAAATACCCACTTAAAACCTGGTAACTTCATTAACTATTCAAATAAAAAGTGAAAGAATGTACTTTTCCAGTATTTTTTCTAGCTGTCTCTTGTATACTAAATTGTTACACTGGTTTTGGTTGCATTTTAAAGCTTCAAAAAGCATCACACTTACCTGTAGTGATGGACTCTGGGTTAAGGACAGATTCGTCTGACACAACAAAACCACCAGACACAAACAGTTCATTGTAAGTGTGATTTTTCACATCATCCAAACTATCGACACCCGCAAAGCTGACACAGGAAAGCCTCTTCAAAGTTACTAAGCCAGGTATCTGTTTAAAAATATCAGAGGAATACAAAACATGGCGACATTATAACTTCCTAGTTACAAAGCCAGGTGTCAAACCTCAAAACATGCTTTCAGAGAACTACTGTTGTTTCTGGTATCCAGGGAGGGGCAGGAATGACATGCTGAGAGTTGAGCACTTCAGAATCATTTGACATTCTGTCCAGCACAGTTTCATAAACCACAGCTGCAAAGGACACCTAAGGGAGCACCGCAGCTGCCTTCACTTGCCAGCAGAGCATCACAAAACCAGACACAGAACCACTCTGGCTCTGTACAATTTTACAGCTACTAAGAATAACTGTGCATTAGCATGTGTATGGCGGTAGATGAAGCTACAGGTGTATAATGTGCCAAGACCAGGTATTTACCACAACCATTTTTACTTCAAACAGCAGCTGAACACAGGACCTCATTAAATGCTGTGGTGTTATGAGAAAGTAGCCTTGCTCAAAACGAGCTCATCTTACTATGCTTTGACAGTCATTTTGTATAGCACACATTTCCTTATGTTAAATACCTTATGGATGAGGTTGGCGATGTCTTCGTTCTGGATAATTATCAACAGCTTATCTAAATCCGCTCTTCTTTTAAGGAACTGTTCTGGGTGGCACTCCGTATTACCTAACTTTGCAAGATACTCCTAACACCACAGAAAGAGAAGGCAGTGAATAGGTAGGTCAGCCAAAACAACCCCCACAACACAAGTGCATTGTTTCCCGCCCCAGTGAATCTCAGACTGGTTTCCTTCTCCTTCCCATACATCAATTGGAAGGATGTAGGAACACACAAATAGACTGTTTCAGCAAGTCAGTTGAATTTACAGAATTGGGCATAAATGCCCAACTGACAGTCTACCACAACAGCATGAGTTTTCAAGTAAAGCCAAAAATGTCCATTATTTTACTTTTAAACTTTCAGCATTTTCATTTAAATACAGAAGAACAATAATCTCCAAGAGCTACCTGTACCATTACTTGGAGAGTAAGGGAAAATAACCCCCAAACCTCCATCCACTTTCTATATGCTCTTTCCCAAATGGTGAGCTATCACAGCTTTGCCCTTGTTACCTTTTCCCCCGTAAGGCTGCCCCCCCAGCAGTATCTTCAGAAAGAACCAAACTACAGCCTGTTCTGCTTTCTGACTGTAAAAAAGAGACTTACATAAAAGCTCCCTCAGAAGCTTCCACAAGAAATGGGACAGGACAGCCTCCTTTCACAAGTCGCCCTTTTCTGGAACAAGTTTCAGCCTACCTTATGTTTACAAGTCCAGTTTTGCACGTTGCGATCTGAAAGACACGGTTCTATTTTAACACTAGAGAGAGGCTGAACTAGAACGTACTTACCTTGATTTCTTTGCAGAGAATGCTTTCCTCCTCTTCATGAATATAAAATTTCACAGTGTTTTTCTGCACATCTTTAATAATTTTGGCCAAACTGTTCAACACTTCAGGTTTTAACTGGCTTATAAAGTCAGAAAAGGCTGGTTGGGTTGAAATGTTCAAGTTCTCTGGGGATTTCGGTGTCTTTTCTGCTAGCTCCCTCAGATCACCACTGTAGGAGGTCTGATCTGATACCAACATTTCCTCTGGTTTTGTCTTCACGTGATCAATTTCCTCCTTCTCTAAGGTTAAGCTTGACAAATGCTGTTCATTAGAATAATCCACATCTTCCACCACGTTATTACACAATGGCTCTGACAATGCCACGTCAGAGTCCCCGCCAACAGGTAACGTGTTGGGTGGAGGATTCAGTGCAGTGTTAGCAGCCCCTTCTCCCAGTTCAGGACTGGAATAAATGGGTGGAGTATGCCTAATGCACGAAGAGGACAAAATAACATTATTCAACTTTTCACTCAGTGTCTCTATATACTCTTGGACAGAAATCTCTGATGCCTGTAAACATATGTACTCTGAAAGCCTCATCATCCTCTCTCGAGCAGAGAAGGCCGGTGTGGACACACCACTGACATAAGCGATATTCTTTTCGTGCAAAATTTCTTGAACCTTTCTTGCAAAGAGATTATATTCTTCTAGCAGTGTAGTCTCTATTATTGCACTAATGGAATGCTTAGTTGTAAAAGGGTTATTTGCTAGCCCACACTGATCTTCAAGTTTCTCTGCTTGTCTTGTATAAAGTCCATCTTCTGCTGTCCCCCTTTGTGTGTCTGAAAATGGAGAGTATGGAAACTGATAGTCAGAACTTCTCTGTCTGTTGATTACCCGGGGGTCGTTAGGAAAGGCATCCTTTGGGGGTAAACACACCAGTGTTTCTTCTGGTGATTTCAGACCTGTATAGGAAAAGTTCATCATCATTATCATCATCCTCACATATTTGAGAGGCAGTAACACAACTGATAGACTAAAATCTCCACAACACAGTTTTAAACCACCATTACTGCTGTGCCTTACCCTGCCAATCAACTTAAGTCCAAAGACTCAAGTGCTACTGTCTGCTGAGGTACAGAAGCTCACAACATGTCATAGCTCCTAAGATGGCAGAACAATAAAGTCAGTTTGCCCAAAAAGCAGAACCTAAGTAATTTTCCCAGAGCAACCGTCTGATTAAGCATAACAGGAACTGCCATAATTCCCTCTACGTCCCCAAAAATCAAAGTAGAAATCAAGCAGGGTGACAAATAATTCAAATATATTTGTTTGCTACTAGGTTATACTCCTCAGACTTTCCAAAGGTTATTTTAGCCACCCAGGACCTTGTGGAGTTAGA
Organism: Porphyrio hochstetteri; assembly: GCA_020800305.1. Classification (NCBI taxonomy): domain Eukaryota; kingdom Metazoa; phylum Chordata; class Aves; order Gruiformes; family Rallidae; genus Porphyrio; species Porphyrio hochstetteri. The sequence goes on along the minus strand of CM036916.1, from coordinate 6,803,194 downwards.
CTGCAAACTGCATGTCTGATTTGACAATTAAGAACTGAAGTTTTACTTAAAAAGGCAGGGTGGAAGTCTTACAGTAATTACTGAAACACAGTATTATCAGTTATGTTACAAGGAGTACTGAAAGCTTCTCACAACCCAAACCTCAGGTCATTTCTGCAGCACTCTGTTTCTTCACCATCCACATATAAAACTATTATTTTGTTTGTAGTTAAAGCAAATTTAACACTTAGTTGCAATTAATGATGTGTACACACAGACATTTCATTATGTCTCTGTCCTGTAAATACTTCAAAGGACCTTTTCTTAGTTGGGGTTAAGGGTTTTGTGTTTGGGTGTTGGGAGTACTTTGGTTGTTTACATGCTGTATTTTTGTTAAAGTTAATGCAGTTGTAGCAGAAAAACAGATTTCTGGAACAGAGTAACTAAAATAATACAGACAGTTTCTAAAAGTTGCTGTTCTTTTGGAATGCAGTCATTTTTGTAGCCAATTAAAGAAGTTACATTCAGTCCCTAACTTGATCATGTCCAGATCGAAAAGAAGAACGTCTGCCACCAACAGGATCCCTTTTGCAAGGTGACACTGTCACTCCATAGTTTATGCCACTAATGTTGTAGAGAGAAAACAGAAACGTTCCCTTTTATTCCCCTTCTCAGTGACACTGTGCTCACTCTTCATCCTTCACAGCATATCCCCAGTCAACCCAAATTTCTAGTTTTCATTAAAAGCACTAGAGAGATAAACCAGGTTATTCCAATCAGTCCTGCTGTATTTTATTTGAACCTCTTCTGTTGCCCTATACCATCAGTGTTGATCTACACTTTTTGCATACACCAGTATATTAATTTTAAAAGACTCTGAAGAACTGAGCACCCAATTATGTTAGGAGAGTAAACAGTTTACATATCAAGCACCTTGTATCTTATCTCCTTACACTTACAAGCTACATCACTACTGCAGTCCCAAAATATTATGCTACAAGCAAGTCTTAGTAAGAAGATTAACAAACAGCTATACAATTGCTTTAAATTCAGGGCTACTTTTAAAACTTCTTACATTTTAATACAGCTAATCAGTTGCATACTAACATTTAGCAATGGAATTTTGTACTGTGGCTCTCCTGTCTACACCCTCAACACAGGTAAAATTTCAACTCCTACATTACTGAAAACAACATACAATCCACTCATCCTGATTTGATGCAGTTTCTGTAACAATTAGGAAAAAAGCGTGTTTGTGTATGTATATATATATATAGATATATGTATATATGATTAAGTACTTATTAAGTTACTCTTCAAAGGTATTTTCCAGAAAGAAACAAACGTTGTTTAAAAGACAAGTCTTTAGTTCTACTGAAGTTTTTTATTAAAAAACATTAAGTAGAATTTAAACCAAAGATCTACCACTGAGTATGAAATCCAACGTATTTTCTAACATGTGAAAAACAATTAAAAAAATAAAGGGATAATTTAAACTGAAGTTACTCTTATCTAAACAGAATTCTCTGAAGGTGTCATCCTTCATAGATCTACACTTTTGGGTCACAAGTCTTCACGATAAAGGCAAGTAAGGAGCAAAACCCAAACAAACAAACATTCAACAACTATTAAAATACCATTTATGATTTCAAACATACTCTTTGTTGGCAACGCTTTGTAACTGAGTATGTCAAAGCAACCAAAAAGAGAACTGCCTGTAAACAATTGCAGAAAGAACACCTGTTCCAGAGCTGAAGTGGTTATCCTTGCAGATTAAGAGTCAATTCTTCATTGCTTAAGAGAGGTTCTTTACAGTGACGCCAGAAATAGGATTCCTGGGTAGATTTTGAAATCAGAAATTCAAACACCACCTGGCACAGCAAACCTAGAACCCATTGCTTCTTCCTACCCAAGATGACTGTCATCAAAAGCCATCATTTTTAAGAATGTCTACAACAGAAAGAAGAATAAGCAAGAGCAAACACCATTTTTACATTTAATGGATAAACCCAAAGAAAAGTCTCAAATTCAAACCAGACCTGAGTTCGAATGAATTTGTTAACACACATGCTCAAGGTAGCTTTCAAAACTAAGACTCAGGTTTGCTTACCACTGTCAGTAGTTTAGATTACATACTCATGAAGAAATGGACAACACAATACAGAAGGACCTATGGAAAACTGTCTTCCCCAACACTTTCTGATGTGCTGGGGAAGAAGCTAGGCAAGCGCCCACCCCCCTCTCAAGTTACAAGCTCTGAAACTTAAAAGTTTGAACTCTTAAAATGAGTTTAGCTGAACATGACCCCTGTGTCAGAAGTAAAACATACTTGTGTTTAAAAAGCTCCCTTCACATCATCATATTGCAGAGATAATCCAGTACTTCTTGCAGCAAAAGCTCATTTGAAGAACTGACCTCATAGGAACTCCAGACAATCTCTCTCATCTCTATAGAGCTTCTCCTTCTTATATTTTCTCTTCAGACTTTTTTTTCTAATAAGAGCTGTAGTCTCACAGATGTGCAACATGTCAGTCAACTGACAAACCCTTGCATGAACTCCCACACCCAGCATCTATCATGTATTACAGTTTTTAGATGTTTAGTCATCCATTAACTAGCTATCCCAGGAACCATATCCTCATCTATATGCGCAGTGGCCATTTCATCCAGGAGTTTAGTAATGTCCTATCCCAAAAACTTCACAGTCTTTATACTCTGTAACTCAGCAAAATATCACAACAGATTTTTAATGTTTGGCCCTTAAAGCACAGAAAACATTATCCAGTACTAGCCTGTTGTTTTGTTCCAAGATCTATAATTACTGTGACGGGAAATCTGTTCCCCTGCCCTCCGTTCTCAGCCAAACAAAAAAGAGCTGCTGAAGTACATGACTGGATGGGTATCAGAAGCCTCCATGAGAGAGATTCCAGCATTCCTGGAACACAATCATACATCAGTGTGTTTTTGCTCACGAGAATGCAGTAAGATTCTATCTGGATTTGTAGCCTTCAATTTAGAGCTCTTGATGAGTATCCCTACAGCCCAGTTTCCGCATCCTTCAAACCCAAGCTTGTATGCTTTCCCTAGACTTGGCTGTGTTGACTCATCAAGAACAATCGGCTTCTTCTGTAAGATTAAGATGTAAATGTTTAAATAAGGACAAAACTTTTGAAACACTCCCAGTAGAAAAGCTCAATGCAATGAGAAGCAGACAACATTTTCACACTTCTCTGGATTAGTAGAATTATCCACCCATCCCATCTTTCAGCAAAGCCTAGCAACTGCAAAAACTGAATTCCTAACAGTTATGCACCTCACCAGAAAAATACTTCAGCATTCAGATTTCTATACTATGTCAATATGTACCCAAAGCAATGTTCTTCACCAGTATCTCCTTTCATCCTGCCAATTTATGTATTAATCAAGCATCAGCAACAACTGCACAGGCTATACGTATGTTTATGCACTAACATGTGACCCAGAAATAGGATCTATGAAAGATACAAACCTTTAGAACACGTTTTCACTATTTGTAGTAAGAGTTAAACCGATCTTACCTGTAATTGGAATAAGTTTCCAGTGCATTCCAACTTCTCCTATCTTAGTTGAGTTGGAGCGTTGCCTGCGATAGATACGTTCCATAGGCATACTAGGACAGGGACTGTAGTCTTCAATGCTCCTTACACTTCTAGTGCTTGCTTCCTAAAAAACAGTACAAATTCTCAGCTCAAAACTTGGTTTTTTTGGTAGCTCTTAGGCTTTTATGTTCTGAAGAGCTGACACAGTAAGAATGCGCCTTAGTTCACCAGCATATTGGCAATTTTGCCATCAATCAAGATGAGTCACACTTGGAAATGGTTACATGAGGTACTAAAGTATTTCATTTATGTGCTTGATAATTTCTGAGACAGATGTCTTTGCTGGTGGTCTGTCATTACGTAAACAGGACAGTCCTGAGCCCATGCCTTAGAGTACAGAAGCTGGGTGGGGGAGGGAGGAAAGGAGGCAAAGGGAAGAAAAAAATAAGGAAAACTGTCTGCTGCTTAGCCTTTGTCAGGCTGCTGTCTTGACAGCTGACTAAAGCCACGAGATGTTGGCATTACTGAGGAACTGCAGACAAGTAGCATTAAGCCGCAAAACAATCCAATTTCATCTCACATTCCAGTCAGTGAGAAGCCAAACAGCACTCAGATTACTGGTAGGACAAATGTTTTCCTGCTCCATGACTTAGAAACTAGGCTTTGTGTAGAAGCACCACTAGCAGAGGTCACAGAACAACCGCTCTGTAGATTAATGTGATGGAGCGAGCAGCTGGGGCACACTGAACCCTAGCACAAGAGCCTTCTTCAAAAGGTGTTTTGCCAGTTATAGGCTGTCATTAAATGTATGCATGTACATATACACCACTGCCCAAGAGGATACATGAAGAAAGCCAGGCATGTGTGCTCAGAGTTTTTCAACTCTACTCCCGCCAAAACTAGACAAAGCCAATTCCCCAGCCATATTTAATATCCATAAAGATAATACCCAAGACTTTCCACTGCGTGTGTGCGTTTCTTAATGCTTTCTCACTCAGCGACTGCCAGAGGGACAGAAACAAGTCCACCATCTTTTCCACGGTACTAGAGTGGAACATGAGGATTGCAGGATCCTCACTTGAGGACGTGAGCAAGGGGCATTTTCCTAACCTACAAAATGCCTCCTATTAAGCAGGAGAGAGAATACACTTTCAAGAGCCTGGACCAAAACTGATTCCCAAAACTGGAGCAGTAACTACAGTTAGAGCAAAAGAAAGCTTGGTGAATAGTAAGCAATAAGAATCACTTTATCAACCGTGAGTTCTTGCCACAAGAAAAGGTCACTAACACACAGAGAAACAGACAGCTGAGGTAAACTGTTGCTATTGGGGTTTTATTGTTTATTGATTATCCAGAACCTATAAAGCATAGTTTCCAAAGACAATACACTTAGTTTTGCTAACTGTTCTACCAAGACAAGACAGACAGCTATCATTAAAAGCAAACACCTCTCATTTTGTTTCTCTGGACTAACTACTGACCACCTGTGAATAAACATTCCTGTTCAAGGTACCTCCAAACCAAGTCTAAATATCAAATGCAGATTTCAATTTGTCTTCTCTCACTTTCTTAATTACAACGAGAAAGCAAGGGGCTGAAAGACAATCTTGAAATTATACAGCCTACGGCTGATATATTTGGGTTTGGTTTGCATTTGAGGGGCAAAGAGGGAAGAACTTTGGCAGCACATACTTTGAAAGAGATTATCTCAATTTAGATCATGGTCAAAAAGACTCATTTCCATCCCCGGGATGGAACTTCATCATGACAAGCTGTCACACCCAAACCACCTATCAGGTCTATATGGTTAAAGACAAAGTAATACACAATCATTAACGGCCTGCCCTGACACCATTGCTGAAAGAGTCCATATGGAACAGTGGCTATTGCCTTCTAACCTGCTTTCAGGAAGAGTGACAGCTAGGCAAAAATATAAGGAATCTCTCCTTCCTTTCAGGTTCAGAAAGCCCCAACACACTAGCCAGACCCAGAATCTCTCCCAGAGGAGAAGGAAGACGTAATGCAAACTGTTACAGGAACACTGCACTTATTCCATGCAACAACTTCACAGATTGCTGAGAAATCTCACCACCACAAGCAAGGTGACAGTCAGAATAGAGTATCTTTTTTCTACAAGAGATAAAAGACAACTGCAAGGCTTTGGTCTAGCAAACATGAAAAAACACACTCGTATACAGCATTCAGCAACAGAATGACAGCAGTTTTGCTGCCTATTGCTGGGAAAGCTGCATATGACACTGTAAAGCTAGTGAGGAACACTGACCATGGTTGCTTCCCATCTTTCAAGTAGTCTTAATTGTAACTCTATTACAAAAAGAGTAGACATGAAGAACCCAGAACACACACCCTAGAGTTAAGATAATTTTGATACACGCTCCTACCAAAGAGAAAAGCTTCTTCACAGAAAGGTTAGTGCTTATCTATGTTTAAAAAAATAAAAATAAACAAAAATAGTACATTCATTATCAGCACCTACCTACAAGGCAATTTCACTTACTTTTAAACGTAGCGTGTGTTCAAGGCCTACTTCACTGGCTGGAAGCTGTAGACCAATATCAACAGGGTAGGGTAAGCATGCTGCCTCAGGTTCCAGTATCGTTGGGCTCGGTTGGTCCTTATAGTTAACATTTTCAACCTGAGCAGTATTAGGAAGCTCATGATCATCTTTGTCCTGTGCTGGAATGGATTCATATTCATATTTTTGTCTCATGTCCTCTTCAATTTCATCAGTGCTTAATCCTAAAGCTTGATATAAAGACTGTGCCAACGACAAATCCAAGTGTCCTGCACTAGCTAGTGTTTCTAAAAGCAGTTTAATGACGCCATGTATGTCAGTAACAGCAGGGTTGGATACATCTTGCTGTCTCAAGTCAGTATCATGTCCACCAAGAGCAGTATTAATTGAGAAAACAGAGCGTGGCAGATCCGAGGTTCTGCCCCCTTAGAATGGGGGAAGAAGGGAAAAGTAATCCATTACTAAGTTTGAAAATAAAAACAAAAATCAAGCCCTCCCAAAAAACACCTACCACATACCCACAGTCTCAGCCCTTATCATCAATTCATACAGTACATACACATTTATTTTCTTAAATTTTTTTTAAATAGGTAGAAGTTGATAAAAGGGCAGTTTTTAATGCTCCTAGTCTCCCTCAGATAAATAATTAGGGTTTTTTTAGCTCACTCACTACCACACTATTTCATGGTTTAATAGAAGTCACATAATATGATCTATATATTTTATGGGAACACATAAAATTCTCCATCACTTGCTGAGAGAAAAAGATTAGTTTGAACAAATACATTTCTCCATTTTATCATTTGCTTCAGAAGCTGCTAAGTATCCTGATGGTTAACCTCAGAAGTTATCTTAGACTCAGCAGAAATCTAAAACTTTACCATGCTTATACTAAACGTAACTACAGAACAGGGATGATGATATTATTATTACCATCATCATCATCCTCCCCTTAGATGCGTAAATACCATCTGGGATGAGACCAGCCAAGGAACTGCTTGAAGTATCTGATTAACCCCTATCTCATTTATCATATATGGAAATACGGAATTGTTTATTTGCTGTTTGGACATTAAAAATCAAATCATGTTTAGATATCTAATCACAGTATTTTAGGTAAGATTTTTTGCAAGACAAATAAATTACTTTTAGGGTTGCATAAAACCACGGAGTTCAAACCATTAGTAGATGCTGCTGTTTTGGTACCCTGAAGTTCAGTCAAAATTTAAACAGATACTGTTCTGATTACAGTCAGGTAGAAATGCATTCATGTATTTTACATTAATAATCAATGTACAAAGACCTTGAAGGTTCAGACTTACAAGCAGGAATCCCAAGATCTAGCATGTAGCCTACCCTGCCTCCTCCATCCACACATGCCACTATCTTTTGCCCCTCTCTCTCTTTTGGTCCTAAAATCAGCCACTTCATCTCCCAGAGTGATCCGCGTACACAAGAGTCACTGGTGTTTGATGTAAATCTCCCTCTTCTTTGTGCCACCCTTCTCCCCAGTTTTCCCCCTGCTGAAGGAGGCCTGTATTGTTGCCTTGAGAAGAGGGTCAGGGAAACAGAAATCAAAGGGGTTCGTTGGCAGATCTAAGTATGAGATAATACCTGTGATAATCATTTTACGTTTGGATGCAGATAATTTCCTTAACAGAATAATTCAACCTTAATATTATTAGGTTGTTTCCCTCGTCGCATTAAACACATAACTGGCTATTTCAAAGCTTAACTGTGCTCATGCCTGGAAGTTTAATTCTCCCTTTCAATCTAAATTTATTAGGTATTATATAGAGTATTGGAACCATAAAGCATTACAGCAATGACTGAAGTCAAACTCTGCAAAAGACATTATAGTATCAACTCTGCTTAGTACTCTACAGAGAGTCTCTGGACAGTTCCAACAGCTAAGCAAACTCTTTGGAAGTCTGCCTTCTTTCCAAAGAAGCAGAACAAAAGACGTTTCCTCGCCGACTCCTGGTAACTCTCCTAGAGACAGCCTACGTAAAAATAAACATCATCTCTATTGGTAGATATTTAAATGAACCACCATGCATTAAAATATCCACAGTATGCAAAATAATCAAGCTATAGAGATTAGGGATGCTTTGAATTGCCATATTTGAAGAGGAACTCCCAACAAAGGCTTTCTTACCTTCATCATGACAACTATTCTCTGAAGACTCACTCACTTTTAAGTATTTCCACAAATGTTCAGATTCTTTCTCCAGCTTCCTTTTCAGACTACTTTTATTTCTAGGATCTTCATTATCAGAACCTCCACCTACATCTTTTTTCCTACACTGGATTAAGCCAATAAGTTTTTTGAGTTGATTGCGATCGTAATCTCCATAATCAGACAGTTCATGCATGTCAGCAATGGCTTCATATTGTGCACAGGGTCTTCCATCTTCTGCAGTGGTAAAATCAAAGGCATCTGCTGTGGCTTCATAATCTGAGACGGGACTGAACTGCTGAGGTTTCCAATTTCCCTCCATCAATTCCTTGGCTCTAGAAACAGGTAGTTGATATGCCTCACAACCAAAAATATAGTTGTGCAAGAAGCTGTCAATATGAGATTTGTTTTTTGGAGCAGGATAAAGAAATTTTTTTTCATCCAACCACGGTCCATACTCACACAATACAAATTCTCTGTAGTTTCCAGGGACACTACCGCCTCTTCTCCAATACTCATTTATATACTTTTCCACAACAACATTGAGCTCTGCAGTAGTGTCTTTACGAGATTGGAATAAAGCAAAATGTAGAGACTTAAGAAATTTTGTCAATTCTGGAATGATTTCCTGATTTTCAGTAGTTGAATTTTGCTGTGTTCCAACTGGAACACTTCTTTGTGCTGCCATAGGAGAAAAGGGAATTCACAATTAAAATCAAATCACAGTGCTATAAATAAAAGATGACTAGTTAGCAATATTCTGTATTATACCTTTTTGGTGAAATACAGTATGGAATGACTGTGGAGAAACAACCCAAAAGCCAGGTGTGGTTTTGCCCCAGCTGAGCGCCGAGCACCACACAGTCGCTTGTTCTTTAAAAGGAAGGGGGGGAAGGGAAAGAAAAAAAACCAAAACCAAGGAACCAAAACTGTGCGGGCTGGGATAAGGATAGTTTACTAGAATAGCAGAAAGATAGATATAACAATGATAACAGGACTTTATAGCAAAAAATATATGACACTGGAGATACACAATGCAGTTTCTAACCAAACCACACAACTCAGGCCGTGCTGCCCAGAGGCCATCCCGAAAAACCGGACCATCCCCTAAAACCACGTGTCCTGGAGCCGCCTCCTCCTTCTCCCATCAGCCCCCCTTCCTGCTGAGCAGGACGTAACTGGCATGGAATACCCCTTTTCGCCAGTTCAGGTCACCTGTCCTGGCTGCATCCCCTCCTTCCTCGTTAGTAGGGAAATATGAACAACTGAAGAAGTCCTTGATTGCTTGGCAACAACCAGAAACATAAGGGTGCTATCAGCACTGCTCTCATCCCAACTCCCAAACACGGCATTCTATCCACTATTAGAAAAGAAATTAACTCCATCCTAGCCGAAACCAGGACACTGGGAAAGAAGTTTTTTTGTGAAGTGACCAGTTTTCAAGTTTACTTTCAATGTCAAACTGCTCAGAGCCATGATAAGCTGCTCATTCTCCTGATTTTGTGTTACTAGATACACACGTCCTTTCCAATTTAAGCCTCTTTACTCTCCTAGAAGGTGACTTCAAACGCTTACTAAGGTTTACTGCAGCAGCCAAACAGCTCCCTGCAAGAACAGCGGAAGCATTACTCCTTCCTAGGCATCCCCACACATTTGCTGCACTGCTCCTAAGCTCACGAGACCCTTAGAAAATTATTCAGTTCAGTAACCCAGCAGAAACTGGAGAGTTTGTTCCTTCTAGTGCAAGGCAATATAACTCACTAAATCGAAGAGCTGCAGCAAAGCGTGTACCGAGAGCAGCATTTCCCTGTCCTGGGAAGCTGTTAAGATCTTTTTACCACATCCTCGAAAACAGCAGCTCAAGGAGCCTCTAAGTTACATCCTTTTATTTTACTTATTTATTCACACTCTTCCCCCCCTTCCAATCAAAGACTGAAACTTTTCTCCATTCAACCATTTAAGCACCTCTAAATCTCAAAACAGCGATTAACGTTGTGTGTGACAGAAATTTAAGCTCACGAATCTCTGAAATGTCACAGCAGCAAAAACTGGAGCATTTTTAAGGAACTGGCATGCACACACTTTAAATGTGTTGTATCTTATCTCCTGATTTGACAACATCACTCTTAACTCACAGCAGGTCAAAAAGGACTGCATTCTGCTGCACTACTTCTGGCAAATTTCAACTGCAAAAGATTAAAGTCTCATCCCAAAGTATTAAAGTTCTACTAAAGTCAAGTGCTTTCAGTCATCTTTTGTTACCTGAGTGTATCGACATTTTTCTTTGCCCATTTACTCAGGTTTTGGTGTGTATCCCAGTGCAACAACAACAAAAGTTACAGGTACTTTAAAGACTTTCAGATGTTTTGACAGTTAAAGAAAGCCCTCAAACCTCTGAAGTGCAATGTTATTACTAATGTATGATCTCTTGGAACACTAATGCTCAGTTCTACTAATATATACAACCAAGAAACGTTAATAAAAATTTACTTTCTAAATATGAACAAGTGAACCTAAAATATGCAACGTGATAGTTACTTTTGAGGAGAAATCAACATTTTTTGAACACCATCACTATAACAAATGCAAACTGCTATTCCTAGTTTACACTGAGAAGCTGTAACACTACAAAGTCTTCAAGAGAACCTATACTACATTCAAATAAGCACGTACACAATGCTCAGCAATGAACACTTACCCAATCTCATTACACCTCTAGGTTCTGGAAAAAGAAACAATGCGTGTAGCACAGGGGGCCGTCCAGTGTGGTGGTCTAGAACACAAGAAACTAAAATCAGCTGAAATTCCATGCTGAGTCCACTATGTTTCAGAAGCATTCAAAAGCCCAACCCCCTTAAGAAAAAAAACAAAACAACAAAAAATCCACACAACTCAAAAGCAAAAACCCTAGAACCCAAAGAATGCATACCATAAGGGGATATAATTTGCCAAGGAGAAAGAAGAAAAAGGAATCCTCTGTCCTGAAGTGTTTTCACAAGAACCTGTTTTCAAGCAAAAAAAGTATACAGCTTTAAACACAGGCATCTACTCACTACGAGTAACTCTGTACACTAAATTCCATCTTGGGCAAAGAAATACCCTAATACTTCAGAATATGCCAGCTAAAGAATTCCAGTGAGATCATGGATCTTGTAGTACACCTCAATTACTAGTTAGTAAAAGTATTTTTTAAAAACAGGAATAATCAAATCTGTTGGACTCACAAGTTTCTCTTTCTCCAGTTTCTGAAGTAAACTCTCCAAGTGAATACCAGAACGGGACATCTCCACAACTTCGTAAAGGCTACAGTACATGCCGTTCTTCAACACTGACACAATACAAGCGTAGAAAGAGAAGGTAAGCAAAACAGAAACAAAATTGTAATTCAGAAAGCTTTTAAAATTCTGAATTTAGAAAAAAAACCCCAAAAAGCTAGAAATATTTACCTTCTTTTGCTTCCAGGTATGTTTCTTTATAAAACAATGCTGGAGGCATTTTTTTCTTCAATTGATCAATGCTGAGAACTTTTTCAACCTCAAGCTTCTCAGGACTGGAGACAAAGGGTAGTAGTGGGAAAAAAATAAAGACAGACCTCTTTTTCCTCTCATAGTTGTAAGGCTCATTGACCAAGTAAGGACTATCAAATACACAGTCTTAAAATCAGTCCTTGGACTATCTCATGAGCCAGGGTTTACTCCTCCAAAAGAGTGTGTGTCACTTCAAAAAAGCAAGAGATACTGATACTGCCAGAGTTGTGGACATGAACAACAAGCAGCTCTAGAGACACGCAACTCCAGGGTCTAGTCTGACACATTCAAAGTGTCTAGTCAATGTGTATTTTAGATTTTCATCTGATATATCCAAAATTCACCAGTCTCTACAAGAAAGAGTTTTAACAGGGCACTATTTTAAACATACTCTTTAAATGGTAATACTCACAGCTTGCAGGGAAGGAAAGGACGTATTGCTGATTTCAAAGAAATATGGCACAAAAGTTTGCCTTTATTCCAAAGCTGTCCCCTCCACAATGTATAGCTAGATTTTTCTAAATTGATACGGAGAAAGAAAGACTAAGTGAAACCACTTGCTAGGTGGGACTGAAACAAAATGGCAGTAAAGAGGCTGATGAATCTCCAGAATCAGTTTATAGAAAATTTCATAGTAATATCAGACCAGACAATAATATGTTAAATAATAATTTAAAACGTAACAGAAAGGGTGTTTACAACACTATCCTGTTCTGACCTGCTCTGAGCAGAGTGAAGAAGTTTGGTATGTTACCTGTGCCTGTTTGCATTAAGTATGCCCTTGATGCCCGTATCTGTGGAATGATATCCTCTTTCCTTACCTCAGCTGTCCACCACTTTCATACATATTAGAATTTTGTTTGAATGTGGTTCAAAAGAAAAGCAGGACAGAGGATCATATTATTTGAAGTGTCATTGAACAGTAGATTCAGAAACAGAAAGTAAGTTGTTACTGTGGCGTAAGTAGAAAAAGAGGGAGAAAAAAGGACATTTGATTTTGTTCAGTTCTGGTAAAAGATGCACATTAAAGTATCCGTTTGATCATCCACTATCAGGAAGAGACGCCTGCAATCAGTATGGTACAAAATAAAACTCACGTATATGGTCTGCATAACTAACCAATCATTCCCGTTCTAGAGAAGCAGAATTACATTGGGAAAAAAATCAAAACCTTCCACATCTGTATTGTAAAAGCCATAAATTTAATTCATTCTTACCTGTACTTCTATCTGTGTTGAAGCTGTTTGATCTAATGAAAAGACAAGACATAACGACTAGGTTGAGACAGAAACTTCTGGCTACTAAAATTGACACTAAAGGTTATTTATCAATCTAGCAAAATAGAAATACTGGTATTTGCTCTGCAATCTCAAGCACTGCTGCAGCATCTTGTGCTACTTCTATATCCTAGTAACTATTTTTAGCACTACATAGTACAGCCACATCTGGATGCCTTCCGATCAGCATAGGTATCATGCTGTACCTGTAATCCACTACCCAGTCAGAGATACTCTCCCCACTAGCAGTAAGATGACACCAGTGAGAAACATACAGAATGTTTTTTTAGAATACCTAATAAAATAATGCTTCAAACACTTTTATGTTCATGGATTTCCTCAGTGAAGAAAAAAAAAAAAAAATCACTTTATACAAGGATTCCACCTCAGCAGAAAAAGTAGGTGAAAAAAGCTGCAGAACTGTTTCCTACAGGGACCAGCCTGCTGCATAAAACCACCTCTGTCACTTCTTGCTTTGCATGAGAAGTATTTATTATACCAAGCCCCTGTGACATGTCCGTTCATTTCAGCACTGTTCATCTAAACCAATTCTAAACTAGTGCCAAGAGCTATGAATTCCTCATGCTGCATGCAGTCTTTCCAAAATTCATTTCCTCGCTTACCTTGACGGGGGCAAGAATTTTGGTACTTGCACCATTTCATCTTTGTAGGTAAATGAAACAACAGCATAAGGACAAACATGTCTTGGTCTTCGCCTTATCTCATCAAAGACATACTCATAAAAATAGTACTAGGAAAAAAGTGAACACAACATTAAATTAGAAGTCTGGTAAACCCTATTTTGCAAATATACTAACAAACCTTACTTCACTGAAAGGTGTACTCTGTTTCACAGTATTAGGTTAAAAATATTCATTAATTAAAGTAATTATTTAAACAAACAAATGGACTTTGTTTGAAATCCATTATGCCAAGCATTAACTGATCTAAAACAAGTTACTACAATCAATTCATGTATGTTCTTTTTACCAACAGCCTTTTAAGGAAGTTTTTAAATGCCATTCTCATATGTACTTTGTAACATTAGGGTAATTTTTTCCACCTTCTCTCTCCTTTATCAAATGCAGACAGGATGGACACTGCTTCTGGAGCTAATCAGGAATGAAAAAATAATTTTGCTGTATTTATTTGAAAGCATATTATTGATAAGGTGAGGGACAATTGAAAAGAAAATTCACCAAGTAAATATTGCTATGAGTTTTGGGAGTCCATTCTTAGTTCAGTCAAAATTTCTAATGTTAAAGAAAAATATTAAGCAATTTTGTAATGAGAAATGAAAACATACATTAATTTTGTAGCCATCTGATTTAGAGAAGTCACAAGAAGTTTTAATACTGACAAGAACGCTTTAAAGTAAGCGCCCTGCAATCTATGGAATAATCTGACTGCAACAGAGTACTGCAGTAACAGAGATAGAACAGCAGGCAGAATACATGCTTGGAACTGATTCCATTCTCTCCTCCCTCACCACCTCCAAACCTGAAAATCTGGTACAGAAAACTAAGAAAAGAAAATATTTTTTAAAACACTGCTCTTTCCTAGCCTATGTTTTCCCTTTCAGGAGTCTCACTTAATGCCCACTAGCCAGTTCTACTTTTATACTTCAAAGTCTGCAAACTATATCCTCTCCTCCCAGGTCTACATTCCAGTCCCCATGTACACTCCATAGTTCCTCTTCTACCTACATCCTATTCTAAAGTTCTCCTCCAACAGGTCTAGGTATATATAGGGGAAACAGGAGGGGCTGACGTGTTTTTCTGTAATTTCTAATACAGGCATCTGTGGGCTACTGCCAGACTGCAGCTTTATAGGACATGCTCAGTATTTCTTGTATATTCAGTGTATTCATCTCCAGGACATTGAATGTTCTGTTTATGAAGTTTTTACTAAGGTAGACAAGCTCAACTTTCCTCTACCTGAGTAAGTTCGTAGGCTCGGTAAGCCAACAAGGAGGTTACTTTATTTGCATTCTTTGAAACATGACACTCGTGCTTTGGGGTTGGATCTAACGCACTCTTCGCTGTTGATTCCATGGCTTTCATACCGATGTTGTCGTACATACTTTTCATTTTTCCCTGTAATAAAGCAGAGAAATTGTAACTATAAGCTTTTTCCTGAAAACTGACAAATTGCTTCAAGTACCAAAGGAAGTAAGAACAGGGAAATACAAACAGGCCATTTAAAAAGCCATTTATAGAAGTGCATAATTTTCAGACTTCCCAAGGAAACATGTTAACTTTTTATAAAAATTTATTATGCTTTATTTAAGCTCAGTGTCAACACTGGATTTTAAACCTGGTAGGATTCCAGTTTCTTAGTAGATAATTGCGTAAATGGAAGTTAAGTAAATCAGGTTAAAAACACCTTTATTTCATTAGTAAGCAACACAATCCTTCAAGAATAAGCAAGATAACTTTACCTTTATTATTTTAAAAACAATCACATCTCCAGATGCTCCATTCTCTAGAGGATTAGGCTGCAATAAATCAGCATACCTGGAAACATATACACCTGAGAGGAGTATAAAAAAAAAAAAACCCACATTATTCTGAATGTTAGATGTTAATATAAGTTTAAGAACCATTACAAGGGTTTACAGCTCAATGTGCTCCATGCAATGAGGATATAACAATTTTTTGGAATATGATCACGCTTGCAGTTTGCATCTTTAAGGCAGCAGAGTAACTTTAACTGCAGCAGGAAACACCCAGCAAAACAGCAGCACTAGCCTGAAAGGGTCACACCCATATTACCGAGTGTCTTGTGACCAAGAGAACAAACCCTGCCCAAAGCCTATACAGATACTGCTTTCAGGGGTGGGTTTTCTTTTGAATAGCTGAGGTCGTTCTGTACAACATCCCACTTCAACATTCACACTGGTGTCTCTGTATCATGTTCCTCTTACAGAGGATGACAAAATGATCTCAATTTTCCACATGAAAAGTTTTGTAAAAGGAACTTTGCATCTTGCAATTTAAATCTCTTAAGACCTTGTCACTCTTCCACATCTATTTCTCTATGCTCTTCTCACATTTGTGGATTTCAGAACTTTAGGTCTACCTGACAGCTGAGCTACTATTTCCAGTAAGTATTCCTGACTGCATTTATATATATATGTACATAATTCTTTGGCCTCTGAGTTTTACTGGGAAGACACTGTTGGTTTGACTTGAGCCAAAAATGAGAATTAGGTCTTCCCTTTCGGAAAAGAATTTAAATGAAGCAGTAAAAAACCAGAACTATGAAATAATGACCTGATATTGATTCAGTGAAATGTAATCATGCTGAACAGATTGATATAGGTATAGCTTAAGAGACAATTAATATAACTTTAATATAAGGATTTTCATGGCTTTAAGAATAGATTAGTTTAGGAGAAAGCCGTAACTCTGTAAGCTGCTTGTAAGAGCAGCTGCAAAACTTAACCATAACAATGCAACAGCAACAGCCTTGAAACTCAAGGAAGTAGGAGATAGAGGAGTCATAAATAATGAGACTAACGCAATGAAGAGAGAGTATATCTTGTTTTCTGCAAAAAGGAATGTGTTTTTGAGCTCAGATAATCACGGAGAAGAAACGTAAACAGCATGCGCTGAGAGCAAGGAAGACGTCCAGCCTTCATCCCTGAAGACCACCGGAAGACCCCCTGAGTGTCACTGAGTACACTCTATCTGGGAGGGGTTAATGTAAATTATTTCCTGGAAATAATTTGCATAACCCTGCCTTTTCTTAGAAATTATAATGAATATGTATAGTTAATCTCTATAAATATGAGCAATTTGGCTTTAATGGGAGTACACATTTGGAGAAGCAATCCCCTGCGTGCCCAGCGCTGCAATAAAGGATACCTGCTTAACAGTCACCAAGGCTATTGAGTTTTGATTCCGGCTTTCCAAGGCATCAATATCAATCTAATTTGCTAAAAGTACCTAGCTGTGACGTTCCTGCAATAACTTATAGAAAGAGGACTGAAATTTCACACAATTCTATCACATTATCTGCCAACTCTAGTGAATAATACCAGCACATAAAATCAAAAGATAGTTACCCATGGCAGGGCTGCCGAGAGTAGTTATTTTGGAATGGCCCACCTGCAGCCCCTTTTCACATATGCTCTGGATCTGAAAAGGACAGACTTTTTTAAAGCAAGTCTATCAAGAAAACAAGAATATTGAACAGAACAATGAGAAACAAAAATTACAGAATTTTCACTGAGCTAAAGAAACCCAAAACAAACCCCCCCACACCCTCTTCAAAACAAAACCACTCAGAGGTAAGACCAGTCTGAATGCCTACACAGGTTGTTAAACTGTGCAAGTCAAACATCACGAAGCAGACACAGATTTACCACTATTTTAAAAAAAACAACCAAAACGGAAAACCAAACAAAAAGCCCCACCCAACTTGTAACAGAAAAAGAAGAGAAAGCATCTTATATGCAGTTTTGTTTTCTTACCTGAGATCGATCAGCCAGCAGAAATGCATAGGCTTCAGAAAGCTCTTTTTCTAGGCGACCATCAGACTTCAGTTCCCTGCGTTTTTCTGTAAACTGTTATTACAGGATTTTCTCAGCACATGCAGAGAGATCACTGCTGTCACATGCAAGTGTCCATGTTTTAAGGACCCATTTATGTTGCAGACCCAAGAGTACAAAATAATCAAAAGATGATTTGAATGAGACTACAGTATACTAACATTAAACTTTAAAAACACTGTACCCATAGGAAATATCATTGGCTTAATATGCCCAAAGATTGATTTGGATTTTTTTGAAGTCAGAGACGCTCTTCTAACCAACCTGTGCAGTAATGTTTTAGTGTTATTTCTGTAGTATAGCTACCTAGAAGCATCCAGCTCAATGCCTTTTCTATTTCTGGAATTTCAAAGATGATAAGTCTCGTTAATTTAGGAGACAGACCATTCTCTCATGTTCTGCATGTACTTTTACAGTTGCTACTGAAGGGGTTTTCATCAGCTGCAACACTCCTTAGCTGTAATCATCCATCATAGATGTTATTGAAGCCTTTTTTAAAATGCTAGTGAGTTTACCTTACGGTTTCAAGGTAATAATTACAGCAAACCAATTATATATTCTATTACTCTGTACATGAAGCTTTTTGGCAATGAAAACTTATTTCACAGTTATGAAGGAAAGCCAAGGCTGGAAGGCTGGATTTAAGAGACATCCGATAAGGTACAGCAGAAGTGCTTCAATCAAGGTGCTCCAGTTATTAATTCAAGTAATCAACTCTTTTAGGTACTTCTCAGAACTTCCTATCAGAAACATATTTTAATCTTAAGATTCAAAGGAAACATCAGGCCTTTCAAATAAGACACTGTAACATCTTTGCAGGTTAGCAAAAATACATAAAACATAAGAAAATTTTTCAAAACTAACAACGCAGATAGACAAGTGGTACCAGACACAATTTCTATTTTAGCCTTTTTTGAGTATGTGACAGTAAATATTTTATGTCTATACAAAGGACAAAACTGCCTGGAAAATAGCTGCTTACATTTTTGGGTTTGCGTGGGCACATGAGCCTGCAATTACATATCAAGCACATAAGCAGAAAATAACCTCTAGGTCTTTGCCCCTAGAGTCAAAATAAACATTAAGTTTCATTTGACCTGCACTTTATTTATAAAGAGAAGCCACAAATATACTCACTTCCTTTTCCAACAGTTCGCTATGAACTAAGCTGGATTTCCTGTAAGTAAAATTGGACACTGAACTTGGTTCCAAGTAAGATGAATGTAGAATCTTCACTACATCCTCAAATTCTCGAGAGCCCACAGCTATTGGCTGAAAAAGTGCTATAAGAACAGAGGAAAAATAAACCAGTAAATACACAACTGACAAAAAATCCAGAATCTTCCAATTCCTTGCCAGGTTATTCTTAAAGATAAATAGTTTGCAGCTCTATGTAGAATACAAAACAGCTAAAATATTTGAAAAAGTTGGAATCTAGGCTAGAGACTTAAAGTTGCCTAGAATTATAACATCTTAAAAAAGAAATCCCATCTCTCTGGTTTTTTAGTATTACTCTTAGCTAGCTAGTTCCCAGAACAACAGAAAGACCTCAAAACCAAATTTAGCCTTTGAACATGTCTGATCTGTACTGCAAAACACCGATTAAATTTTTAGAATTTTAATTAAACTAATTAGCTTTGTTAATTAAGAATCATGAACAAATTGTTCTAATAAAACCTCAACAACAGTTTCATAGCTTAGCCTTTCTTTCAAACCATTACGGGGATTTTCTTTGTTTGCTTATGGTAACTTATGATAATTAGGCTTAAATATGAATAAATTCAGTATTGTCTTAAGAAGTCCAGTAAGTTCCTATTATTAAAAACCATGCTGCATGTGTTTATGCTGTATGATCTTATCCCTTATGATGACTTCTTCACAAAGGGAAAGCCCTTATTTGTTTTACAAACTGACCTTCTAGGCAAACCTTTGCCTGAATTCATCACCCCAAGTTTCTTTCTTTGTGTTTGGGTACTGACAGTATCAAACTCATCAGAAGATCCAGGCAAGAGTGGGACAGCAACAAAATCCAAGTGCAGATTTCGAGATTAATGTCTAGGAAAATAATACTGCTGGGGGAACAGAACCAGTCCAGCATGGGAGGCATTCTTCTCCCCAGGGCAGCTTCTAAAATAATCAACAAAGATGTGCACTATCTTTGTGGTATGGGCAAACATCAGACAGGTATTTCTGAGACTGCTTTTGCTCTTTCTGTAGGAGGGCCTATTTTTCTCTACCAAAATGAACCCCAAACCACCGCCACTTGAAATCACTAGGAGTTCCAACAATTAGGAATGAACTACAATAGTACTAGTCTCACATAAGAGAAAATCTACCATTATTCTAACAGCAAATTAAAATTTAATTACTTATTTAGAGTGTGTCTCCGACTTCATTAAATAATACAGTGGTAGAGTTAGATAGCAATCTTTCCCTCATTTGCAGAAAATATTTACTGCACTAGCCTCAATATAAAACAAATGTTCTAAATAAAAGCTGAACTGGTTTATGTTATCTAGTAAAAGCTGCACTTAAAAACACACACTTTATGTTGTAACAGCAAGTAAAACAATAATTCCAACACCAGCAACAATGAGTGGGGTTTTTTCCTAAGAGTGGAAGTTATGAAAGTGGTAAGAGACTGTTCTTATATAACATCCTTTTTAGTAACAATGCTTTCATTCTTGAAAGGGTGACAGCAACATAGGAAGATAAGAACAAGTGAATGAAATCCTCAAGTTAGTATTACTAAGATTGAACATGATTGTAATGAAGAGAGGAACACCAATCAGTGAAATATAAAACAAGCTTACTATGGATATACACACATTGGAAAATCACCTTGTGTCCTGCCCCATCCCCAAACACCGCGTAGGTCTGACAAGAAGTTATTAAGCCCTACTACTGTAGTGCACGAGTTTCATACTGCCTGCTCCTCTTCTGCCTAAAAGGGCCTGTTCAGGCAGAAAGTATGAGCTGCTTGTCCAAATTTCCTCTGCTTAACAGTCATTACTGTACCTCATCCTTTCTCCCTTCTTTCCCCTAGAAACATATGCTGAACCAAGCCCAGCTTATTTCCTCCATTTTGAGTCCAGACCAGGCCGAGCTACAGTGAGTGACCTACTTCCCACATGCAAATCCAGCAAGAGGAGTATTTTTACATCAGTTGAGATCCTGTCACTCAAGCAAGTATTGGCAACTATGTTCCCACTTGGGTTTAAACATTTCCTGCTTTGTGCAAATTTCTGACAATCGAGCTGAGACACAGCTGTCTAAGAACAGCAGGTCTCCCTGTTCTTCACACAAGCAGAACCTACATAAACTGCTACACAATTAGCTGGCAACCCATTTAGGAAAGAGCTGTACCTAATGCCTTATGTTACGAAACACAAAAGATGTGATTTTTAAAAGGTTGTTGAGGCTTTTTTCTTCTTCAACTTCTTAGCAGAGAACTGAAAGTGTATTTTACCACTATCATTGCTTATATTCAATAATATATACTGTCTTGTACATCACCAAACATCATCTAAATTCACCAGAGATGCTGCTGAAGCTAGAAGGGCTCTTGCTACCATTGTAGTAAAGGACAGATCAAAATTAAGTACTTATGAGTACTTGGGCACAAGGTACTTTTGAGATTCCAATTTTTCAATTCGAGAACATCTAAAATGTTAAAACAAGACTGATTCTACCTAGTCTGATGTGACTGATCACATCAGTCCAAGAACAAGACCTTACACACCCACCTTTTAGTAGGAAAATACTTAATTATATTACATACACAGTAAATAAATTTCTATTCCTGTGCACTGCCCACTCAATACAAAGTGAAGAATAGCAACTACATAGATAATCTTGCCTTAGTTTACTTCATGCATAAATTAAGTGACTGGTTTCCCAATCAAGTGTCATCCATCAATGGAGAAAAAGGAACAAGAGTGAAATCTGTTGAATGCCTAATCCTTACAGAACTAACATGTTTCGAAGAGAGTACTCTCACTAAATTTTACCCTGTCTGCCCAGCACCTTTTCATATATAGTCATGACAGTCAATCCCCATTTGCTCTGAGAACTAGACAGCACCCACCAAGTATTTATTCTGCAGGGGAGCCTACTAGTTTTTTATCTATTGCATTCTATTTTTGAGTTGCCAAATGATGGATGGAGCAAGGTAAATCTAGTAAACCATCCACAGGACCATAAAGTGGGAATATTTTTTTAAAAAGTCTCTTAGCTTTGAATTTCAGACAAATTACCATATACAAGTTAATTTAAGAGTATGTGGCATAAGGGTTTTTTTCCTTGTTCAAGTATGATTTGTCAAACACGTTAATCATATGCTTAGTGACAGGTGGTAATCCGCCTTTGCGGATCTTCCGGAACTTGAAGTGCTGCAGGCTTCAGGGTCTTAGAAAACCCTGAAACATTACTACTCAGGTAACGACTAAGGCAATACTTTTCCATTTGTCATCGATGTACTGGTGCTGAAGGGCAGCTATTTTCCAGAAGGTTCCAGTAGCTATAGAAGGGCCTGTACCTCACTGAACAAGGAACTTCAGAAGCAAAGCAAAAAAAAAAAAAAAAACAAACCTGAAAATAAACCCAAAAAAGGACTGAAACAGATCTTCTAGAACAGTCACCAAATCCTGTTCCCAGGCAAAGGATGGTTAAGCTTCTCTCCTGTCCTACCTCCCTTCAAAAAGCAGCAGTGTGCACATATTTTTCAGCCTCACTATACGAACCCGATGTGCATATGCTGCACCTCTATTGGGCCCATGTAAATTAAACTGCCCCTCAGTAAGGGCTGACTCACAGTATGCTTGTAACACAAGTTGAAGATTGTGGTTTCTGCTGGCTTGTTGTGCAGAAGTAAAGATAAATTCCAGGTTTGTTTAATTTCTACCCAGAGTACCAGGACATATCCAAGTATTTTAAGGTGGAAGCTAAGATGAGACAATATTAGGTAATACAGTTCCTAGTCTAGGGACAGGCATTAGACTGGGTGATCCATGAACGCAATTCCATGGGGGCTTTCTCTTTCACAACTGTGCTTCAACTTGAGAAAACCAAAGTTTGTGGGTTTGGATTGGCTTGAGGTTTCTTTGTTCTCAAGTCAGAATGTGAAGAAGACAAAAGACATCATCTTCAAGGAATCTTGAACTAACTACCAAGTGAAGATAGGTAAATCACCTAGGTCATTATCTGGTAACTGGCAGAATGCTACCACTTTCCACAAACTAGAGTGTTTGCAGCAGGAGTATACTTTCTTTATGTCTTCATTTTTTAAGACTTAAGACCAAAAATCTGTGGTGCTAATGAACCATAATGTCGTTACTTATGTGATTTTTTTTCATCCCAAAATGTCTTATGCTCTCAAAAGACACAAGTAGTTGCTCCGAAGTTCAAGGATTGCTTAATGAAATCCAAATTTAGAAACAGCAAACGGCAGATATGCATCTCTACCAAAGACAAGGTAAGTAAGAGGAAAAACAAGTCAAAACAAACGTGTACTACTACTATAAGATGGACAACCTCCACCGCCAAGCAAGTATTGTGAAGACTTCCAGGGACAAAAGCAAGAACTTTATTCCCCACTCAGCCTGAGAAATAGCAGCCATTCGTTAACTTGGTAGATAACAGGGATATGAAACCTTCAGGCATCCTGGTAAGTCGCTGACTGCTACCTGAGCATGTCCTTTGAAACTGCCTTTTGGTATGAGGGTCACTCGAGTTCAGCAAGTCAAAAAACGCCCTTTCAGTGCTTTATCTTGAAAATGTCTTTTCCTCATCCTATTAAACAAGAGTATTTGAAGTTTCAGGTAGACTTGGACACCTGAGAAGACTGACAATCAAATCAGAAGAGGTCACAACAACCCGCTACAGTAGTATGATTTAAAAAGACATCAGCTACTCAAAAGAGCGTAACACCGTTACTGAACTGTACCAAGAAAATAGAAGCTTTCGACAGGTTTAGATAGGAAAATAAATGCACACACATTAAAAAAACCCAACAAACGCAAAAAACAAAACATACCCTCAAAGCCAACCTTTTTTACAGTTTGGTTTCTGAATTCTTCCACGAAGATAAAGAAAAGGAAGTCAAAAGAAAGATTCTCTGTCACAACTAACCACAGTTAGTTTGAAGAAGATGCATTTCTCCACATTAACAAAGTTCTTTTTGTTGACTTGCTCTAGTCTCCAAATAGAGGTGGAGATAAATTCCAGAAAGGCTAAAATAAGCAGCTGAATCTTAAGTTGTCTAGGCTTTCACCTGTTACATTTTTGCTTTGCAGATTCAATTTTTAATTGATTCACAATCAAGTTTTTCCCAGGATGTATTTTGGGGGGTGAAAAATAAAACCCAAACACTCAAAACACACACTAAAAAAAAAAACCAAAACCCAAAAAGAAACCTCAACCCAAATACTTTTATCATTTGGACATGACAGATTGGTATTGATCATCAAGATAGCAATCTCTCTCAGGGTGTTATGTCCAGGAATAAAATGGGAGATCTAGAAAGCAAAACAAGGGCAATTCCAATGCAAGTGAGCATGGAGGAAGCTTCCAAGTGTGTGTTTTCATGCTGTAATTTAGAATCTAGCCAAGACAGTTCTTTTGAGAAGGAGAAATGGTATTTTGATTATTTTGTAAGACGTAGCTGAACATTGGTATTAAGCATGTTGTAAGGATACGCCATTACAACATCAGATGACCAATGCACAGCTAATCTTCTCTTTTAGTTCCAGAACTGATTTAATTGCTTAATTTCTCAAATGCCAGTACCAATTCCAATAGCAATCTGGTTGTCCTCAAAGATCATACTGGCAGATTTTATGCTAGCCTGCTTTGGCTGGGCTTGCCTACAACATGCTCTCTCACAGCACTTTGCATTACGGTATCACATGTTATTAAGGCCAACAGTCCGCAACCATCAGCAACCATAAGACCGCAAGCAACATGCACAGAAAGAATGGTCTGCTTTGAGAATTTTGGAAAATGCAAGTTGCCAGTATGATTAAAATGTCCAAGAAGCTTTCTGTAAGCTGAAAGGGAAAGAAAAAAAAAAGACAAGCACACTGAAAAGTAAGTCCTTAAGAATGGGTCAAATGACCTTGACATTCTGAAGTGAATTTCAGAAACAGTGTTAAGAATGACTCAATTAAGCAATTCTACCTTAGAAGCCACAGAAGCCTGATGTTTGAACTATGTAATTGAAAACCTTTTACACACCATAGGAGATGGTTCTGCAAAGGCAAATGATGAGTTAGATGACGCAAAAGGTATTTCGCAGGCTTTCATTCATAATGGAACCAAATGCTAGAGATGACCTTCAAGTGCCTGTGATTAAGTACTAAGTATTTCTGAGATATATTTAAAGACATTCAAAAGCCACCATGGTCAAGTCTGACATAAGGGAGTGCAAGATGTAGTCTCTTTTACAATGAATCTCTGCCAGACTTGTATCCTCCCTGAGGTGGCAATGGGAAAGAAAGGGAAGGCAAAAGGGGACATTACTGCCAAAAAATTGAAGGAGGGAAAGGAAAAGACTGGATAATGAAATAAACCTACCTTCATCTCTTCCTTACAGAAGAAAGCATTTCAAGAAGTGAGATGCTAGATTCTTCTCTGAAGAACTAGAAGCCTATTGGAACAGGTATTTTTGTGACACGTACTAAGTTATGACCCCATGCTGCAAAAGGTCAAGAACAGAAACAAGTTTCAGGGAAGGAATAAGATGTGTCTTCAATGCCACTTAGCAAAATCAAGATAAGCAGAAGCCAATGGAGTATCATGGAAAGAAAGAAATACCACAGGCTTTCTGAGGAAGAGTTACTTGAAAACCAAAAAACCCAGCCCTGGACACCTGGAAGAGGAATGCTTCCAAGGCAAGGCACGTGAATGTGGGATGCTCACTTCCTCCCAGCAAAGGAATGAACTTCCACAAGACAAGAACAGTCTTCTGTGTACCATCAATGAGGGGAAATCTGCTCAATGTTTCCTTGTCTACCCTTAACAGGATTACACCCCTCTCCCGCAGTGAGGAGGTCGGGGAAAGAGAAAAGCTCATCATCTTCTCTGTGTGTCCGTGTCCCAGAGAACCATCTTCTCTGCATGCGTCTGCATCTCCAGAAGCAGAGCCAGGATCAACACTCGAGCCCACCCTGATCATATCCAGCTTTTCCATCCTTATAAAGCAACAGTCAGAAATTCAAGCAGAGTTTGGTTTTTTCCTCCTCCTTGTGACAAAATAAAAACGAAAAAGAAGAGGGAGGGGTAGGGAAAGAATGTAAAAGCCTGACACTAAAAATGTTATCCCCAGTAGCCTCACTAGTCCGAGCCATACCACAGCCTCTTCCACACCCGCAGGATTTTGCATGCAGTTGTGTGAGGTGCACAAAGAGCCTGCCTAACGAATAAGATGAAGAAGGGATTAAGGGAAAGAAGAAAAGAAAAGGGAAGGAACAACCTTTCTTTTCTCTGCTCTTCCTGGGGATCTGAAAGTTCCTCCTAACAGGCAGGTCTTCTGGGGGCTTAGGGAGAGGGGGAGGCCCCCCCGACACAGCGCTGGGCGGCTGCTGCTGCTGTTGTTCATTTGCCGTTAAGATGCTGCTCCTGCGCTGGCTGCTGCTAGTGATGCTGAGGTTTGGGGGGACCTTGTCCACTGCAGCAACAGCAGCCACCAGCAGTGCCTCCTCAGTGCTACTGCTCTCAGAGCGTCCGCCATTTTGTGTGGTGTCCTTAGCGGCTCCTGCTCTATTACTCTCCGCCTCGAGAAGGCCCGCGCTGGTCTCCTCCGTCCGCTGCTGCTGCTGCTGCTCCGGCTCCATCTCGCCACCACCGGGGATCACGGCATCCGCCATTCACTCCTATCGCCGACAAGCGGGTACGACAGCCCGCGCCTCCTCTTCCTCCTCCACGCTACTCCTTCTCCAGTGCCTTGCGCCACCCGCTGCCGTTATTGCTCCCCCTCCGTCCGCTCGCTTTATGGCAGCCCCGCCGCCCCCTCCCGGTCTCTAATATGGCGGCAGCTCAAACAGAAACGGGGCGGGGCTGGAGCCGGGCGGAGTAGCCAATCCGCTCGCGGCACACGTTATAAATCAACGGGCGCCGTCAGGGCAGCCCACGCGCCCCGCGGGGGAGGGAGCAGCGGAATCTCCGCGGGGCGCTGGCGGCAGCCCCGGCTTTAGGGCGAGGTCCCGCGCAGTGCGCGGGAAGGGCAGCTCTGCCCGCAGTGTGCCTGCATGGGGCAGAAGAGGCGAGCTGCCTCCTTTCCAGCTTCCTTCCTACCAGCGGTGTGGGCGCGGAGAACAGGCGGCTCCTTCCGTCTCCGGGGAAAGGCCCCAAGCGAGGTCCCGGAGCGGCCGAGGCAGGTTCCGGTGGCCGTACTCGATTCTGGCGGGGAGCGGCGGCGCCGCCGCGAGGTCCATGGCCCCATTGCGCCGGCACGGGCCAGGAGCGGGTAGAACAGGCAGGCAGTGCCTCTGGGGAAGAGGGACGGAGGATTTCGGTTCCAGGTGACGGCACATGCTTCGATCTAGAGGGAGTAGACGGCAGGCACCGCGCTCCTGCGGCGGCGTAGCGGGCACGCCGGTTTTAGAGCGGGCTCGCCTGGTCCGGGCACGAACCTTCGGGGTCAAGTGGCGCTGCGGCATCTGCTCCTGGTGGGGCAGGCAGGGCCCGGCTGCGCGGGGCACGGTGGAGTCCTGTCAGCGCAGCCCGCTTGCTCACCCGGTCATTTCCACCAGCTCCCGGGAGAAACAGGAGCAGCTCCAGCTCCAACTTCTTTCTCCCAAAGTGGTTTCCAGGCATTGGCCAAAAGGACAAAAACTGCCCCTTGAAGAATAAAAATAAATTACCAACCACCAAGGACACTGAGAAAGCTGTCATTCTTGGATAGTCTCATGATGAATTAGAACAGCACCAAATAACCTTACCTTCCCCGACATCTTGCCTCTTTATTTGGGGGTGGGGGAGTATTGCACATTGTCATACATCTACTGTCTTTGGCCCACACATCAATTAAAGCAGCGTAAGAGATACAGTCCTTACAGAGTCAGTTAAAAATCCAAACAGACTTGCTACACTTTTTTGGGACGGAATCTTAAAATACAAAGGAAGTGTGTGTCAGTGCAAAGGACTTACATGTTTAATCGTGTAGCTTAATTAAACATACAAAAAGAGGATTAAATCAAGTGCATGTACACTTTTAGGGTCCTGACAAGGCATTCTGTAGTAAGGGAACTTCAGTGACAATAGCTGTTTGTGTTCATGGCTTGTAAAACTACAAATTGCAAGCAAGATTCAACAAGAAAAAAACACACGGGCAAGTCATGAACTATTAGACCTTTTTCAAAAATAAACTATAACATCTCATTACTAAAGAATTACAGATTAACTGAAGACAACATCATCCACTATTCATAACCCAAAGAATACTGTTTCCCAAATGCAGTGAAACCAAATGGTATAAATGGTTTTGGTGCTACTGAAACTAAGTCAGAGACTTTTTCCATCAGATTTGCTATAGAATCTAGTGAGGTACTATATTGGGATGGTTATGTGCAGTATGGGTTGGGTTTTTTGTTTTCTTTCAGTGCCAGAACTGAGAAATAAAGTGAAGCTGTTAAAAGTTGAGTTTACTTACAGAGAAAACAAGACTATTTGTAGACCTAAGCAAAGATGGAAAGGAAACTTAAATTACTTCTCTGTCACAAGATCTATTCTTTTAATTACAGAATATAGAACAATGAGACTGTATTTAAGCATTGTGATCATGGATGTAAATCAGCTTTTAAGGAAAATCAAGACTTTAAGTATAATGCAAATAACCAGTATTTAAAAACAATAAATAATGAAATTCCATCACATCTAGACAGTTGTTCACAAATGAGCATTCTTGGATTCCTCTGCAGTACCTTAAAGTGTTGCTCCTCATGTTGTCCATCCTACACCTCGATTGGAAGCTGGTATAGAACCAGGAGGTTAACATTTATTCACCACTGCTGCTGCAAGGCTGCTAACTTTTGGTAAAAGAAGGCTGTGAATATTTGAACCCCAATTCAGCTGAATGATGTAATTGATAGGGAGCAGAATGAAGATGATCACAGAGCATTACAGCAGATAATTGCTTAATTCTACATGCCCATAGTGCCTGACACTTTCTAGCTTAGCAAGCTTCTTGCTGTAGCAGGAGAACACAGAAAATTACAGCTTCTCTGCTCATCACCATCAAATCTATTGTGCACACTCGGTCCAGTACTTCCCTCACTTGGCAAAGCAATTTATGGGTTTGAAATCACATATCTGTAGTTTCAGTTGTAGAAATTGCTAGCACTATTGTCTAAGGAAAATTTAACTACAGAGGTTTTTTAATCTTCTGCACATAGTAATTGTGAGTTTAGATTCACAGCCATAGTAGTTACCCAACGTGAGGTTGAACTCTCTGGTGTGTCACAAGTGCAGTAGCTGCATAATTCAGTGTAAAGCCACACTGATATTTTACATTTGAAACCCAGTGGTGGATTTTAGCTTTTTCTAAGGATGGTGCCTTTCTTTGGCAGCTCTGAGGAATTGTCCTGGTTTCAGCTATGATGGAGTTAATTATTTTTAGCAGTGGATGGAATGCCATGTTTGGGTGTTAGGATGAGAACAGTGCTGATAGCACCCTGATGTTTCTAGTTGTTGCCGGGCAATCAAGGACCTTTCTCAGCTCTGCATACTTCCTTACTAGTGAGAAAGGAGGGGACGTAGCCAGGACAGGTGACCCGAACTGGCCAAAGAGAATATTCCATGCCAGTTACGTCATGCTCAGTATAAAGGGGGACTGGGGGGAAGAGGAGGAGACAACACCAGGACGGGCAGTTTCCGGGTTCGGGGACGGCTCTAAGCTGTGCGGCCTGGGTTCTGTGGTTTGGTGAGAAACTGCATTGTGTATCACCAGTTTCATCTATTTTGTACTTTAAACTTCTGTTATTGTTATATCTAGTTTTCTGTTATTATTTAGTAAACTATCCTTATCCCAACCTGCGTGGTTCTGGTTTATAGGTTGTGGTTTCTTTTCCTCCTTCTTCCTTCCCTTTTTCCCCTCCCCCAACTTTCCCTCCCCCTTCCTTTTAAAAGTACAAGCGACTGTGTGGGGTGCGGCCCTCGGCCGGGGCAAAACCACGACAGTCATTTTGGCGCCCAACGTGGGGCACGAACGGTTGGGATAACGGTAGATCTGACCCTAACTATCGCAATTAAGATAAGCACTGTTGTTTAAGCAATCTCTGGTCACGATGCTGTGGTATTTATTCACAAGGCTGTGGTATCAAAACCATCGCATGCTGTATACAATCCTGGCAGGATTCTTTACTCTCTCAGGTCTGCGGCTCCCATATTTGTTCCCATACTTCATTATAGTGTATTTTATGATATCGGTCTATGATACAATAATATCGATGACCATGAGCTTAATCTGGTACTTGTATGAGGTTTTGCTGTCCTGTCCATTCTTTGGACAGGGAGGGGTTAATAACAGCACTGCTTTCTTTTCCTTTGGGCTAAATACAACAGCTCTTATGACAATTTTTGAAAACCTTCAATATCTCTGGGATATTCAAACTAGCATTTTGCTATTGGTAGGTTTGGGGCAGATGGTTCAGTTTTTGTTATATATCAAGCATAGGTTTATGAATACCACTGAAGAGCTTTCTCCGAGACAGAATAATCACGAGTGGCAGGGCATGTGGCAAAGTATGGGCAAGTACCTAGGTACTTTCTCACGCCCGATGGTTTGGAACTTCACTCCTGAACAGCTACAAGACCCCGATCAAGTGACTGCATACCTAAAGAAAAATTGCTGTAGGTTTCCCAGAGATGGACACCTTACTGCACTGTGCTGGGCTCTGGCCACTATTTATCAAACACTGCTTGATAGCAGGCAGCATTGTCAGCACTGTCAGCACTGTCAGGGAGAAGGGAAAGGAAACAGACTGGCAGATACTATAGCTGCTGCAACCACTGGGGCTGACACTGCAGCTACTGTAATCTCTACAGCAGACACTGCAGATGATCAGAAAAACCAACCCACACCAGTGTCTGTTGCTCCCGTACAAAAGAGGAAATGCACAAAGAAATCAGTTCGCACAGTGACGGATGATGATGATGATCAACCAGGGCCATCTCGAGGATATCAGGAGGAGGCAGAACCAGAGATTGTTACCCGATCCCTGACTCTGAGTGAGCTGCGTGAGGTTCGAAAAGATTTCACCCGCCACCCAAGTGAGCACATTATCACTTGGTTGCTCCGATGTTGGGATCACGGGGCCAATAGTTTGGAGTTAGAAGGCAGAGAGGCCAAGCAGTTGGGATCCCTAGCTAGAGAAGGAGGAATTGACAAAGCAATTGGGAGGAGGCCGGAAGTCCTCAGCCTCTGGAGGCGACTACTGTCAAGTGTGCAGGAAAGATATCCCATAAAGGAATATATTACATGCCAGACACCCAAGGGTAACAGCATAGAGACAGCTATCCAGCACCTGAGAGAATTAGCTGTACGGGAGATAATTTATTATGATCTGGACAATTCACGGCTTCCCGCTGATCCCGATGAAGTCCTATGCACTCCAGCTATGTGGCGTAAGGTTGTACGAAGTGCACCAGCAGGGTACACCAATTCACTGGCAGTAATTGACTGGACTGATATGGATCCACCAACCGTAAATGAGGTGGCCTGCCGACTCAGGAAATACCAAGACAGTGTTTCCCTCTCCGTCATTGCAGCAGTAGAAAAACTGGTTCAACGACTTGACAACAATGTGTCCAACTCCCAACCCGTATGGAGCAATGTTGCAGCTACTGGGAGAAAGCGTCCATCGTTCCAAGAGGGAGAATACACACCACGACGTACATTGTGGTTTTACCTGCTTGATCATGGAGAGGACATGAGGGAATGGGATATGCAGCCCACCTCAGCCCTTCGAGCACGAGTAAATGAGCTGCGGGGTAAAACATTCGCACAACGAGATTCTGCCAGGAAGAAGGCTGCACCAGTTTCTACTGGGCAGTTCCCTAGACCAACTGGAAGGCCTACCTATATGTCTGATGTGTCTGATCCTCTTGAAGGGACCTCTAAGTCCTTTATGCAACCAGTGGAAAACAAATATGATCAGCAGCAATAGAGGGGCCCTGCCTCCAGCCAGGTGGAGGAGAGGGATAATCGGGTTTATTGGACTGTGTGGATCCGATGGCCTGGCACGTCAGATCCACAAGAGTACAAAGCTCTGGTGGATACTGGTGCCCAGTGTACTCTAATGCCATCGAATCATGAAGGGGTAGAACCCGTTTGTATTTCTGGAGTGACAGGGGGATCCCAACAACTAACTGTGCTAGAGGCTGAGGTGAGCCTAACTGGGAAGGACTGGGAAAAACACCCCATTGTGACTGGTCCAGAAGCTCCGTGCATTTTAGGTATAGATTATCTACGTAGAGGGTATTTTAAAGACCCAAAAGGGTACCGATGGGCTTTTGGAATAGCTGCTTTGGAAACAGAAGGAATTGAACAATTGTGTGCCTTGCCTGGACTCTCGGAGGACTCTGCTGTTGTGGGGTTGTTGAAGGTTGAAGAACAGCAAGTGCCAGTTGCTACGACGACGGTGCACAGACGACAATACCGTACTAACCGAGATTCCCTGATTCCCATCCATAAGTTGATTCGTCAACTGGAGAATCAGGGAGTGATCAGCCGAACCCACTCACCCTTTAATAGTCCCATATGGCCAGTGAGGAAGTCCAATGGAGAGTGGAGGCTGACAGTAGATTATCGTGGCCTAAATGAAGTCACTCCAGGTATGAGTGCTGCTGTGCCAGACATGTTAGAGCTCCAGTATGAATTGGAATCGAAGGCAGCCAAGTGGTACGCCACAATCGACATTGCGAATGCTTTCTTCTCGATCCCACTGGCGCCAGAGTGCAGGCCACAGTTTGCTTTCACCTGGAGAGGCATCCAATACACGTGGAATCGTCTGCCCCAGGGGTGGAAACATAGCCCCACCATCTGCCATGGACTAATCCAGAATACACTGGAAAAGGGTGATGCACCAGAGCACCTGCAGTATATTGATGACATCATTGTATGGGGCAACACAGCAGAGGAAGTTTTTGAAAAAGGAAACAGGGTAATTAAAATCCTTTTAGAAGCCGGTTTTGCTATAAAACAAAGTAAAGTCAAGGGGCCTACGCGAGAAATCCAGTTTTTAGGAATAAAATGGCAGGATGGGCGTCGTCAGATCCCAATGGACATTATTAATAAAATAGCAGCTATGTCTCCACCAAGCAACAAAAAGGAAACACAAGCTTTCTTAGGTGTTATAGGTTTTTGGCGACTGCATGTCCCAAACTACAGTCTCATTGTGAGCCCACTCTACCATGTAACTCGAAAGAAGAATGATTTCCAATGGGGCCCTGAGCAACAGCAAGCCTTTGAGCAGATCAAACGCGAGATAGTCCATGCAGTGGCCCTTGGGCCTGTCCGGACAGGGACAGATATTAAGAATGTGCTCTACACTGCAGCTGGGGAGAACGGCCCGACCTGGAGTCTCTGGCAGAAAGCACAAGGGGAGACTCGAGGTCGACCGTTGGGGTTTTGGAGTCGGGCCTACAAAGGATCTGAGGCCAATTATACTCCAACAGAAAAGGAAATACTGGCCGCCTATGAAGGGGTTCGAGCCGCCTCAGAAGTGATTGGAACTGAAGCCCAGCTCCTCCTGGCACCCCGACTGCCGGTGCTGGGCTGGATGTTCAAAGGGAAGGTTCCTTCTACACACCATGCCACTGATGCTACGTGGAGCAAGTGGGTTGCACTAATTACACAGCGGGCTCGAATAGGAAACCCCAATCGCCCAGGAATCGTGGAGGTGATCACAGACTGGCCAGAAGGCAAAGATTTTGGGATGTCACCAGAGGATGAGGAGGTAACACGCGCTGAAGAAGCCCCACCCTACAACGAACTGCCAGAGAATGAGAAGCGATATGCCCTGTTCACTGATGGGTCTTGTCGCATTGTGGGTAAGCATCGGAGATGGAAAGCTGCTGTATGGAGCCCTATAAGAAGAGTAGCAGAAGCCACTGAAGGAAAAGGTGAATCAAGCCAGTTCGCTGAGGTGAAGGCCATCCAGTTAGCCCTGGACATTGCTGAGAGAGAAAAGTGGCCAAGGCTCTACCTTTATACTGATTCATGGATGGTGGCGAATGCCCTGTGGGGGTGGTTGCAGCAGTGGAAAAAGAACAACTGGCAGCGTAGAGGCAAACCTATATGGGCTGATGACTTATGGCAAGATATCTCTGCTCGGTTAGAGAAACTTGTTGTAAAGGTACGTCATGTCGACGCCCATGTACCTAAGAGTCGGGCCATGGAGGAACATGAAAACAACCATCAGGTAGATAAGGCTGCTAGGATTAAAGTGGCTCAGGTAGATCTAGACTGGCAACATAAGGGTGAATTATTCCTAGCTCGATGGGCTCATGATACCTCGGGTCATCAAGGGAGAGATGCAACATATAGATGGGCTCGGGATCGAGGGGTGGACCTGACCATGGACGCCATCGCACAAGTTGTCCACGAATGTGAGACATGTGCTGCAATCAAGCAAGCTAAGCGGTTAAAGCCCCTTTGGTATGGAGGACGGTGGATGAAATATAAATATGGGGAGGCTTGGCAGATTGATTACATCACCCTCCCACAAACCCGCCATGGCAAACGTTATGTGCTTACAATGGTGGAGGCAACTACCGGCTGGCTAGAAACATATCCCGTACCCCATGCCACTGCTCGAAATACAATTCTGGGCCTTGAAAGGCAAGTCCTCTGGCGACATGGTACTCCAGAAAGAATCGAATCAGACAATGGGACTCATTTCCGAAACACTCTTATAGACACCTGGGCCAAAGAGCATGGCATTGAGTGGGTGTACCACATTCCTTATCATGCACCGGCCTCTGGGAAAATTGAACGATATAATGGACTTTTAAAAACTACACTGAAAGCAATGTGTGGTGGGACATTCAAGCATTGGGATACACATTTGGCCAAAGCCACATGGTTAGTTAACACTAGGGGATCTACCAATCGGGCTGGCCCTGCCCAGGCAAAATTTCCACGTACTGTAGAGGGAGACGGAGTCCCAGTAGTGCATATGAAAAGTGTATTGGGAAAGAGAGTTTGGGTCATCCCTGCTTCAGGCAAAGGTAAACCCATGTCTGGAATTGTTTTTGCTCAAGGACCTGGCTGTACTTGGTGGGTAATGCAGAGGGATGGAGAAGTTCGATGTGTACCTCAAGGGGATTTGATTTTGGGTGAGAATAGCCAATATAACTGATAGAGTAGAAATTATAATAATTGCCAAATAACCCATTATTGTATATTCATTATTGTTATGATTGCTGTATGTTGTACCATAGCATTATAGCCGGAGTCATACAAGTTAATGAAGAATGAGTGCCATGATGATGGAACCGAAGCCTGGCCTCTTAAGAACTTTTTTTTCTCCCTTTGAAAATAAACTCTGACCCACAGACTATGAGCATGGACCATGCCAGGTGTATCAGTCAAGAGCCTGAGATGCAGCATGCAACGAGCCAATGGAACATACAATTATCCTGAGAAACTGTTACGACAAATGGAGCCTGAAAATCATGGACTAAATGAACTCAACAACTTCAGAGGGATGATTCACAGACTGAGGGAATAAGATCTGTATGCACGTATGTGTGCATACATGTGTACATACATATATGGGTATGTGAAACACGAAACTGATTGTACCTAAAGAAAATTGTTGGATCTGGTCATGACGTAAATGGTATGGAATAAGGGGTGGATAATGTCCTGGTTTCAGCTATGATGGAGTTAATTATTTTTAGCAGTGGATGGAATGCCATGTTTGGGTGTTAGGATGAGAACAGTGCTGATAGCACCCTGATGTTTCTAGTTGTTGCCGGGCAATCAAGGACCTTTCTCAGCTCTGCATACTTCCTTACTAGTGAGAAAGGAGGGGACGTAGCCAGGACAGGTGACCCGAACTGGCCAAAGAGAATATTCCATGCCAGTTACGTCATGCTCAGTATAAAGGGGGACTGGGGGGAAGAGGAGGAGACAACACCAGGACGGGCAGTTTCCGGGTTCGGGGACGGCTCTAAGCTGTGCGGCCTGGGTTCTGTGGTTTGGTGAGAAACTGCATTGTGTATCACCAGTTTCATCTATTTTGTACTTTAAACTTCTGTTATTGTTATATCTAGTTTTCTGTTATTATTTAGTAAACTATCCTTATCCCAACCTGCGTGGTTCTGGTTTATAGGTTGTGGTTTCTTTTCCTCCTTCTTCCTTCCCTTTTTCCCCTCCCCCAACTTTCCCTCCCCCTTCCTTTTAAAAGTACAAGCGACTGTGTGGGGTGCGGCCCTCGGCCGGGGCAAAACCACGACAGGAATGCACTAACTTGAAAAGTGCCTGCTGAAGATAGCCCGTTCCTGCAGCACCTAGGAAATATGAATACCAGATGTTTTAGTTTTACAAATAACTAGCAAAAACTTAAAAGCCCACAATTTATTTTCTTTCTTAAAAGTATACTAGTACTGAAGTTGAACAAATACATACATTCATTAATTACTTTTATCATTTATCTTAAATCCTGATAACTGCAGCTGTTTATATTGGTCACTTTTTAGTGAGTAAGTCAGAAAATGTAACCTACCAACTCACAAGTGGTCTGGTGCTAATGGTAGCCTCCAGGATGTTAAAATATAATCTAATAATTATTAGTTTCTTCTTAGAAGTCTTTGGGGAGCCAGCCAAGTTTAAATAGGGTAAGTAGTATCCATAACTATAATTTACATAAATTAGAGAAGCATAATACAAAGCGTTTATCTAAATGCAGAAGCACGGTGTTCAATTAGCCAAAGGTAATAAAACCCACAAGTGCCATGTTCAACCAATGGATAAATTAAGACTGTCTTGATGAGGGTTTGATGTCCTGCCTCTCTGAGGATTCATCAGCGGTAAAGAGAATATTACAGATGAGTTGATATATTATCAGTATAACTTTGCTGTGCTTTACACCTTGCTCAAATAGAATTTCCATATACAAGAAAAAAACTGAAATACTACTCTAGTTTTATTTTTGTGTCGATCCAATATACATCTCCAAACATGTCAGCCTGTTTTATGAATTGGCAAAGCTGTTAAAAATCAATTCCAGAATATGTATGTCTTCAGTATACAAATAGTTCAAGTTGATCAGTGATTTTACCTGCCTTGCCTGCATTCACAAATGAGCAGTAATATTACAGAGCTAAATTGGTGTCCTCACATTTTATACATACTCTTCTTTACTGTAACTTCTGGAAACATACCTGATGATTCTTTTGTGTTGCATGAATCTAAACCACTGTACATAAGACTGGAAAAATGGTGGTGGTTTGCCTAGAAGGGAAAGAAGGAAAATATTCTATGTCCTTGGTGACTGGGATGAGGTTTAAGTTGTATCAAAGGAAGCTTAGGTTAAATTTTAGGTAAAGCTGTCTAGCAATAGGAATTAAGTACAGAAAGAAATTATTTAGTGACAAAGTGGGATTTCTTTCACTAGTGTTTTAAAGTTGGATAAGACAAATTCATTCCAGAAACAGGTTCACATTTATTTAATGTAGGTCTTCCCAACAATAGTCTCTGTTTTCATTCCAAAAGAATTACTGGAAAATATATCTATGCTGTGGACAGGGTGAAAGAATTTTTGAAAGAAAATTATGTCTTCCAGCAGCCAGGAAGTTAATGTCTATAGATGTGCTGAAGATATATGATACCATTTTCTTTAGGAAAACATAATTTTAGCGTGTGTATACATATACACACATACACAAATGTCAGGGAAGGCAGCTGGCCTGCCAGCGGCCTAGCTCTCTTCTCCCAAGATTTAGGCCCTGACAATATTCTTCTGTTCCCATGAGAGAGGAAAAGTTACTCATGCTGAGAGGATCCTAATAATCACATTCTCAAAACACAGTGGCCTTGTTGATAACAGGCTACCATAAACCAAGAAGCAGTTATGGGAAGGTATTTGGGAGTAACAGAACATGGTAGGAACCAACCATAACAAGAGGATCAAAACAGCAGTACTTTTAGGCATCAAAGGTAAACTAACGATATTGAGCTATAAGATTTGTCAGAACTCGTTATAATTAATAACCATGTTCACAGTGTGAACAGTGTGTGTAACCAATTAGCAGTTTTTTAAGCTTCCCGCGTTTGCAGTAATAAAGGTACAGAATCTGTGTGATTTCACCTAATAAATGGCTTCACCTAAAATTCATCTTGAATTGCGTGTTGCTCTCTGCCAGCCGCCACACACAAACACAAGACATTTTCTTTCTTGTTTGAATTATCATGGCTCTATGGACATACTGTTCACATTAGATGATGACTTATCGGTAGTCAGTAATCGTATGACGGGTTTCAAAAGGCTTCAGAAGAAACACTGAGGCTAAAGCACCGTATTCTAGTAATTCCAGAATGGAGCCACTTTGTACAGATCAACTATAGACCCATGCCAGTAAATTCTACAAGCATTAAGGAAACAACTACCATAAAAGAAAAGGCAACAAGATACAGAAACTGCTGTATACTGTGAGAAGGATGCTTACTACCACTTTCTCTCATCATAAATACTGAAAAATACGCTAAAGCATGTGCTTAAAATGTATTTAGATGTGTTCTATAATGAGAAATATAAACATCATAAACGTGTATTTAACAAATCCTAGCAATATATGAAGAAGCCTAGCTCATTTACCAACATACAAAGATGTTTTCCTTATGTAACATGTGCTTTAAAAAGATAGGCCTTTGCAGTTGTACAAAATTACTTTCTGTATTAGCATAAGACTGGGAATGATCATCACAAATACTAACTACTACTTGATGTAACAATTCCACATCACTCCACCACTATCAATCTTAAATCACGACAATCATAGGTATAAAATAGATAGCGAGAATCCCAGTTTACAAAACAAATATTCACTGAAAAGTCACTCTAGGAATAAATGAGTAGAATACTCTTAAGGAAAAAAGTTTATAAAATCTGTCACCTTACTGTCTTTATAGTTACTGGTTTCTGTGGTTTCTGGTATTTGCCAAGCGTTCAACCACGACTCCCTGACTTGCACCGAGTGGTTTCCCACCCAAGCGCACAGCAGCTGCAGATCTCTTTGATGCTGAAATCAGATGGTATGCAATACATGAGTAATACAGGTTTAGATCAGATTAATAGCCACAAAAAAAAAGATATTGATAATGGAGGGTTGCATAAGGCTCCACACTCAAGGAACAAACTTGTGTGCTTGCTCCAGACATTTCCTCAGTATTCTTGCAAAATACTATTTAGTCTGAGCATATTTTTACAGTTAAATTTAAGTAACTATAAATTACTATTTCACTTTCCAGAAATTACTCCAGTGATGTGAAACACATCTCACTTCTTCAAATGTTTAAAGGCCAGTTTTGAGCAAGGGTATTATTAATACTGGCCAAATTTTAGGTGCCAGGAGATGAAAGACAACTGTGCAATTTAACTTTTTTCACAGACCATGCAAAGAGAGGCACCATCAGAAAATTCAGAGACAAAACAGAATTTCCACACTGGGAAAGAGCTTTAGGATCATTTACCAGCCATGGAGAAAATATACCTACGACAGTAAAAGCTGAGACACAGGGGAAGCAGTCAACTTATCTCTGTAAAGACAGGGATTAATAGCAGAAATTCACCAAGTACTTCCTTCCAACAAATTTGCAATCCACAGGTGAAAGTCTGAAGAGATACTGTATTTTTAAAAATACTGAGTTTTTCATTTTATAATTATTAATACATTTAAAATCTTAAAGTATTTACATTTTAAAGCAATCAAACTAGCTCTAAGAATATGCAGTTATTTCAGCAGATGGCAGCAGCAACCTGTAGAACAGAGTAGTTTAAAATCAGTATTCATGAGCGAGCAATAAAGATTGAAGAACTATCCATTCTGGAAAGCCCACATTCAGAAGAAACAAACCTTCCTCCAGAACTCAGTTTCTGGCTGTTAGCAGACAGGATCTGAGCACCAGACAGTGTCAGCATAAAACATCAACTTTTTCAAAAACAGGAGTCGATTAAGTTGACATTAAACATTCCAATGTATCTTTCAATTTCAGAGATTTCTATGAAACCTCAAGAAACCTGCATCCTGCTACTGCAGAGGCATTCCGATGACAGTATGCCTGGTTTGGGGGGGGTCACGATGAATAGGAGTCACCACTGACAAATACCTTCTTACCTTGGAGTTCACTTTTGGGCTTTTTACCCAGAATCTGGCAAGTGATTCCCTGGTTCACAGGGCTTCACAGACATTAAAGAAAATGCTCCCGGTGTCTCATAGCAGACCTTTGTGTTCCAGGAGTTAGGTCTTCATCCTTGCATGGGTTTTTTTCAGTGCTACAGACCAAAGCTAAGCCACATTCTGGTAAATTTTCTGTTGTAGTTTCAGAGGACCTATATATTTCAAAGACTTCAAGGGCATTCTCTTTGCTTACCTTTTGACCTCTCAGTCAAGACAATGTATACTTTTCCATTTATTATTTCTAATTCATCAGATCTTTCCACAAGCCATGACTATACTCACTGTCTGTTCTTTCTAGGAATAAAAGAGCAAACAGGATGATAGCATTTGTCAAAAAGGTACAAAACTGCCCCATCACATTACTGACTTCCTGCTCCTGACAGCAGGATGCCTTGTCACTCTTCTACCAGTTCATGAGATCCAGACCACTCATACCTCAGATTTAGAAGAGCTCATCCAGCATCTGCAGCCCTCTCCTTATTTCTGCCATCCGCTCATGGTGATCTTGGAAGCCCTTGAAAAACCTCAGGCTTGTCACTCACTGCCTCTTGCTTGTTTCACACACTCCACTTGTTGTTCTTGCCATGGCACTATTCCTCCATCGGAGACATGAGTGTTCTAAAATCCCTGAGATCCAGTAAGATTACACAGCCTTAAACTCTCTCATTAGTGGAGTCACTACACATGCAATGGTGGGTGACCTGAGAAATCAGGAGCAATTTTCTGCAGAAGCATCATGCAGAGGCCTTATGTGCACAGCGTGGCTGCAGTCTGCCTGCAGGTTCAGTGCTGCAGCTTCTCTGACTCCATTCTCCTGACACCAGAATCACAAACTATGATGATCACTTTGACATAGGTACTTACATTATGTTTCCTCTCTACTTGGCGTTCAGCATTTTACCCATGTACTTTTTGGTACATTTTATTGTCCAGGCCCCCTGCCCCACAACCAAAAGTGACTTTTTCAAAGCAGTGGCATTTAAAAAGTGTTAGAAGCAAAGAAAGCTAACCAAATCCTGAATGATACTAGGATCCTTCAAGTGGAAGTCTTAATTCCCGAAGATGTTTTGAAAAAGACACAATTAAGCTTTATTAGATCAATTGCTAAGTGCATGTCAACTACAAAACAAAACTGAAACACTTGCACTGCCGTATGTCCGACATACTAAATGATAGCACACAAATGTAAATTCATGTTCTTAGCTTCACTGGCTGGCTGGTGGCTTTGTATATGCCCCAAATTCATCATCTCGGTGCTTTGGAATAAAACATATTTAGCAGATATGTGACCCACAAAGAATCAGGAGAGAGAAACTGATGGCAGGATATTAATTTTTGTTACACATTCTTAACACATTGATTATAAAATAACAAACTTTGGGCAATGTGCTGAATTGAACACGGTGCCTTGCTGCTTCATTGCGATTTTGTATCTAGCAAATGGGATCCACCACGTTCACAAGAACCAAAACACAAGCATTGGTCACGTTTAAAGACTCACTGTGTGCACCACTGAAGTCTTTCTGTAGTCTTCTTGCACAAACAACCAAACCAAATAAATATCAAAATGGTTTAATGTAATTTATTTGAAATGCTTCCAGAAAGTTTAAGGCAATTAATTAAAAAAAAAAAAAAAGGTCAATACATACATTCTTTCTTTCTTTCTTCTCTATCTGAATGCTTTACATGTTTTTTCGCTCTTTTTAAATGTTTTGCTGAACAGGTTTTATGAAAATGGTTCATCATCTAATGTGCTTTCCTATGCCTTCTGCAAAGTTTTCCTTTCATCTTCACCAACATACTCATTCAGCTCTAAAAATGAAGCAGTTGAAATAAATTACAAAGCCTGGAACAAAAAAGAAAATTTACTTTCTTGAAAAACTATAAATACAGAAATATGTTTTATAGGGTAAAAAACAATTTTTTAAAAAATAAAAATACCTTGTTTTATATTGTTTATCATCTTGTCACACTGATTTCTATACTGCACATCAGCATATATATATGTAAGATACTTGACATTTACTATTTTCTGTAAACTTGTAGAACACAAGAAGAATGTTTTTGGCAATAACTTAGCAGTTTTTCTACTTTTGTTGGTACAAGTACTTTGCACAGATTATCTTGTGTAATATCAAGGATCATTTAAATTTATTAATATATCATTTTCATAGCTTTCCATACAGCACTGGCATAATTTCTTATACTAAGAAATAAAATATAACCCAGGGATTCCCGAAAAGTCACAGGATGCTGAACTGAGTGGTTTAGACTGCATTTAAGTGACTCTTCTGCTTCTCATCATAATGAGTAGATTAAATCAGCCACCAGAAAACACAGTAACATTTCCAATTACAGCATGAGATTAAAAGCAACCACAACTTTTAAAACAAAACTGAAGAGAAATCTGAAGTAATACATCCCAAAGGAAAATCCATTCCCTTTTTGTTTAAACTTTCTCTACATAATCCCATAGGGTATTTGTAGAGCACCATTTATATAAAATTGTCACTTTAGTTTAAAAACCAACTACAGGCAATTGTAAACAGACATTTACAGAAAGTTAAATGTTTTAACATTACTTTAGTGGTGTTTAAAACCAACAGTGGAGGTCAGTGGAGTGCAAAATGCTGAAGAGGGCCTATTCACAAGCAAAGTTTTTTTCCATTCTTATCCCATTTGGGAAAAAAAAATATATATATATACACAGCACTGAAAGCTAACTACCAGCTTATTTACAAATACCCGGTATTCTCAGCATTTAATTCAGTGCTGGCTGTAGAGGTTTGGTTGGGTTTGGGGTTATTTTTCCCCAGTGGATGATTTTTAGCATTACATGCTTTGACAAATAAACCATAGCGTGACGCTGACCACTTTAACTGACCAGACTTTAATCATTTTGGTTGCTGGATCTTAGGACAGCACTTCATTTTGAAAAGTGAATCCCTAAAGAGTCACGGGTGACACGGCCCGCTGTTTACAGTTCTTCTTGATTTAACACCACAAGAGTTCAGGTAAGTTTCTTATTTTTTTCCAATAAGCTATTTTTTTCTTCCATGCCTATGTGAACACATTATCTTGATACCCATCCCGAAACTCCCTATTAAGTTCACATCTTCAGCTGCCCCACTAAAGGGCAAATAAAGCACTTTAAAATTATGAAAAGATTCTTTTTGTAACACACATATAACAGCAGTTTAGAGTCTGTTTACAGCAGGACATTGAGAATAACTGGTCAAGTACCTCTTTCATCCACCTTAGATGTTTATGGAATATAATCACACGACATGAGTTGCAAGAGATTCCAGCTTATACAGATCAGCAGTTACAGTACTACACTCATAGGTACAACTACAAGGAGGACTGCATTGACACTGTCACAAAAAATATTTTAAAAGTGCTTCTCCAAATGGTTCCATGTATGGAATGCAAATACTGTACAGGTAAGAGATTTTCTTCCATGACCTGTAGGCTTTTGTCAAACATTGGTTTCTATTTGCTTTTCATTTTCACAAGAGTTTGTCTGTTCCATACGTTCACAGTCGATGCTGATCTCACTGGTGTCCATACTACAGTCTGACTCACAGTCTGAATGGTCCATTTGCTCGAGCGTGGTTTCTCCCTGGGGGACTCTGCTTCCATTTGGTGACAAAAGAAAGTGTGCTTCCGAGTTGGGCACGCCAGCTTTGCCTGCACACGTAGCCTTTTCTTT
Organism: Porphyrio hochstetteri; assembly: GCA_020800305.1. Lineage (NCBI taxonomy): Eukaryota > Metazoa > Chordata > Aves > Gruiformes > Rallidae > Porphyrio > Porphyrio hochstetteri. The sequence continues at coordinate 6,759,450 of CM036916.1, read as the reverse complement.
CGCCTGGCGGATACAGTTAAGCCACTGTTGTTTGTTGAAGGAGTCATTGGCTTGGAGTGAGTGAGACTGGCTTTGAGATCCACTTTTGAAGTTGACTCTAAAGAAGTTTTTGACTGAAAGAAACAATACATATCAAAATGCTGAATTCTGTATATTAAAATAACAGCTGCGTATCCCCTTGTTTCGTGGGACAGAAACACAGAACCACAAGCACTTCTAATAATTTCTTATTGCTGTATTAAACAATTTTGGTTCTGCCATGAATGAGCTACCTATAAAGCTTTAAGTGAATCAGCAGGATTAAGGCCTCTCCCACACTCAACACCTCCAGCTTCTCTGCAAAGCACATTTCCAGAACCTTCACTGTGAATAGTGTTTTCAGCAAATACATAGAAAAAACCCTAGAAATTTTCACAAGATAGGTGAGATTGCAAGGACCCTTGTAATGGAAACAAGCATCTTTATAATATGCTTAATCAGAAGGACAGGAACTTGACTTTAATGTGAATAGCTACAGTCTGTGAACTGAAAGAATAGCAATCAATGTCTCCATAATACAGAGAAGTCAAACAAGCTAAAGCTTACAATTTCAAAATACACTTGCTTGTAATTCTGTGGGTTTGCCACTACATTCTATGTATTCTCCCCTTCTCAGTTCAGTACAGAGGCGGGTGAACCCATAATCAATATAGTGAACTTTGAGAAACAATCTAAATGCAGCTAGTTACAAGATAATAAAGCAGTCTGAAATAAAAATCAAGGTGTTGGATGTAGGTTATATGGATTTTAGAGAAAACATTCTGATGTCTCATTGGCAGGTATATTAAGGTTATAATGATGCTAAATAAGCAAGTAAAAAATAAAGGTGTAGTCATACTTCTCTCATTGTTGCTGAATGCACCACGTATGGATCCACCTAATCGCACCTCTCCATCTTGCAAGTCTTCTAGCACAAGGTCCCTCACTGGAATTGGCTGCCGATACAGCTGGTAGCAGAGCTGTTCATTATGGGTGATAGCTCGAGTAATCACCAACACTTCTTCAAAGAGGAAGACATGAAGCTTCTGTTAAAAGTAAATAAACAATAGTGCATTATTCCTTTGTTAGAACATTATTAAAAACCATTTATCCATTTACTTAAACTCTCAGACATTATAACCTTGTGTTTTCAACAGTTAATGATTCCTCTTCCCACTACTTAAAAGTCTTATGGTGCAACAGCATGTACATATGTAAACGTAACCATTTCAAAACTTCTAATACATACATTTCTTGTCCTCATCACAGTTTGTTATGGCACGAACCTAATTATTCTCTTAGTGTGGAGGCCTCAAAATGTGCATGACATTTCAAAGCTCTCTGCAGCAGCATGTGCATATGCATTCTTCTTTGACACCTACTTTAATTTTCCTCTGCTGCACGTATTACTAAGAAACAGGCAATACTATTCATTCAAATATTTTCAATTAACAATTACGAACAAACTTTTTACAATTCACACACTGCTAGCAATCAGGTTCACCACAGCTCTCTGAAGCTCAGAAAATTACTTTTGCTCCTAGGCAGCACGAGTTACTTGTTATTATCATCCAATTACATTCCCACTCACATTTTGGAATACGTGTTACTATCACATCTCTGAGACCAGACTTATATTCCTCATTTCTGTTTTGTTCTGCCTTTGTTTTTTCCCTTGCAAGTGTTACTGAAATTTATCAATTTACAGTTTAGCCAGGATATTGTTAGGTTCCCTTAAGAGACAGAGACACATACATATTATCTCCATGTACATATATTTGACTTCTAAGCAAAAAGATGAGTGTGATATGTAACAGTTACTATTTATCAACTACCTATATATGAAGATGATATTTCTGTATGTATGATCACAGCTGTTTTAGCTGTCATGCAGAATGTTAACATCTTTAAAAGCTATTTATGACAAAATATTTTTTCCTTACCACTCCTCTGTTGTTCTTCAGTTCACCATGACAACATACAACACGTGAATTATCAATCAGTGAATCCCTCTGGCCTTCTTCAAGATAAATAAGTCTCTCTTTGTAATATTGGCATTCAGATTCACCAGTCTTCATGTTGATTTCAGCCACTATGCCCTGAATTATATTTATCTATAGAAAAAATGAAAACACATGGACTTTAATCACAGACCAATATTCAGAGATATCTCTTAATAACTTGAACTGTGGCTACAAGAAAATATATTTTGACTTACAGTGTATTTAAAATGAATTTATGTAGACCAGTCGGCAGAAGTATTAGTATTAGCAACAGAGTTAAGCAGACTGCTGTGTACAAAGACACTTCAGTTTGGCTTTATCATTGTTTCTAACACATGACCAATAAACAGCCATAAATAGATGATAATTCTCTGAAAACTGCTGCATTGTGTCAGAGAACAAGAAACAGAAGATCAAGATCCTTATCAGGCAAAATTTACAACGGGGTCAAAACTGAATTCTCAACTTTTCCTCATCATGAAAGTTACCTCCTGGAAATTAATTAAGGTAAGCTACTTTTGTTTTACAATCCCACCACTTGCATATACCTACAATTTTAAAATTAAGAGTAATAATTACTTTACTTTTTTACTGTAAAAATACAAAAAGAAAGATTTGCCTTTCCTATGAAACTGCACTCCCCATCTTGATACTACACGCTCTGTAATGACCTTGAGACCAATTTATCTGAAACTTAAAACATTGTTTCTTAATTAGGCATTTGGATGTGAGGTTCTGTGAGTCAGTTAACTCTAAGAGTGAGCACAGGTAGCTTAGACCAACAAAATTCCTCTTAAATACCTGGAGGTGGAGCAAGGGAATGGGTGAGGCATACATGCCCAAACAGATAATTCAAGAATCTAGTGATCCCAGGAGATTTATCAGGGATCAGCTTGGCCCAATGTGCCTGCAGCAGGTTGCCAGAAAGGAAGACAAATGTATTTCATAAGCCTAAACCAGTGTTAAGAGCCAACCACAGAGTAATTTCTGTTTCCTAATTTAACTTGGCATATACACCATTTATGAAATACATCACTTCAAAGATAAACAGTGTTCTACTGAAAAGAGTAACATAAATCTATGTAAGGCTATTGAAATTAAAAAAAAATCCCAATTATTATTTTATTATACGATTAACAAATACAAGTATGGAGAGAAAGCATTTTAAATACTTTTTAAAAGCTATTACCAGACATTATGTAGAAAAGCAAAACTTAGAAATCTTTGAGATACTTATGATATTTTGTTTGGGTTTAAAGGAATGTGCACACGGGGGAAAGGGTACCTTACAGATTATATCTAAATGCAAGTATTCACGCTTTGAATTTAAACCACAGTTGTTTAATTTTCCAGCAGAGAAGTTGAGCTGGGCAAGGAATTTGGGGAAGGAGTAACAGAACAGTAGTGGTCAGGTACATGTGTTTTGAAATGTGCACTTTCCAAAAAAAGCAGGGCTGTCATTTTTCAGCAAATAAATATTAAAAGGTACAGAATAGTCAAATCCAAGCATATAAATTTTGTCCTCAAAATATTAAAATTTAGTTATATTTAAGGATTATTGAAAAGCAGTAGGATATTGATTACATTTATTCATTTACAAGCGTGTTTCAACCAAATCCACTACAGCAAATTCCTTTAATCTCAGATGCACATTTGCATGTGTGCACATTTTATTAGATTTTTTTAATGTGTGTGTGGATAAATAATTGCCCATATATATGGGAAAGAACAGAAATCTTAGAAACGTTTCCAAACATTGGAATGACATCCCTTTCCATTAATTAAAGTTGGATTTATCCCTCTGGCTTTACTTCAGAAAGCTCAACACTATTCTGAATAAAAAAAACAGAGTGAAGGCAAATTTCAGCAACATCCCCACAGATGACAATTAATCAAGATTCAGGGGTTATGTAAGGTCTCAGGCCATGGAATACAAATCTAAGTGATCTACATCCTGAAAGGAAATATCCACATTACCCACCTTAGGTTAGAATTGAAAATGACATAGAAAGGTAAATACAAAACCAACAAGGATCAGACAAGAGCTGTGGAAAACCCCTTTCACTCACCCCTTTACTTTTAGTATCACTTTGCTACTGAAAAAGGATTTAATTGGGGAACAGGGTGAATATTTCATGTATTAGTTGTGGCTGTTCATATAAGTATTACCATTTCCATATTCTATGTAGTGTCCCTTAAATCATTAATAAGCTAAAATTGCTATAATCTCCTTAAAAAATCCCAAACCCAACAATAACTCACAGCTTCTTCAAGGTGCTGCTGATCTGGATGATCATTTGGTGTGTGTCTCAAAATTTCTCTGAGTAGTAATGGGTATTTAACCAACCGGCTTCTTGGGATGTCCAGGAAATTCCAAAGGTCCAGTTTGCGACTAAAAGGAGACTCTAAGCAGCGCTGTAGGAAATCATGCACTCTGTGATCTTGTTTCTTATGATCCAACAAAGCTTTGGCTGCTACTTGATTGCTGCAGTAGCTATCATAGGAGTTCAGGCATGGAAGCTGAGGAAAGGAAAATATTATTCTGCAGCTGAAACAAAGGAAAGTTTGCTATAGAGAAAGTTTCATGTGATGCAGGATGGCAGGACTCATGCTGAGAACCTATTTTATGGAGATTTATCCACAATTTATTCATGATACTGTTGCCAACAAAGGTAAGGTTTACAAGGGTTCCCTGTTCCTAGAGATCTCCAATATTATTCAAAAGCATTAAAAATATCCACAATTTAAGATTAAGCACTGCTTAGTGCACACAACAGTTGAAAACAGAAGTCTGATTTTAATTATGAATGGAAACAGAAGCCTAGAAATGAGTACTTCCAGGCCTGCCCTTTTTTAGATAAGTAAACTTCTATAGTCAAACTTATATATTGCCCTTAAGAACTTTGACCAAACTAGGAGGACAGAACTGTGCCTTAAATCTGGAAAAAAAAAAAAATCTAGCTTATATGCTGATTATAACTATGTATTCATTTACAAAAAATGCTGTATTAACACACAATATATGTAAAATCTTCAACAAAGGAAATTAAACTCTAACTTATTTGGAACAAGAGAAGTTCACTGGTGTTCAAGCACACCAAAAAATAAACATATTGAAAATTACTTTATGTGAAGAAGAACAGAGATAACTTTTGACATTTACAGCTTATCACTATTTGCATGATGTACTAGTAGTGATCGTGTTTCTCCTGTTTACAACAGGCCACTGTTTCACACAGAACTGCTACATCTAATCAAGCTCTTTTTTCCTGCAAAATTTAATTCCTTACATAAACTTATGAATGAACTTTTCGCATATATAAATCCTTTTAGGAATAGTTTTTTTTAACATAATGAGCAATGTTATCAACAAAAGTAACAAAAGCTATTTTCTGTATTTGGGTGCTAGTGCAAGTGAACTTACCAACTTTTTCATTTGTGGGGCAGCAATAGCATCTCACTTCCATCCCTGTCTGCCTTATTTTAACAAACTTCTGGAAAACTAGTATCTTTGACAGCACTAACAACTACCTATTATCTTGACTGACATTCAAAAATAATTATGACTGTTCAAGCTTCATTTCTGCAGGGAACCAGAATACAAATTGGGGAAAATGTTTAAATTATCCACATGAGAGAAACTCTAGTCTGACTTTGATTTTTATTTAATGTATGCTAAATACTGCTCAGCTCCTGAATAGCAAAAGCTTTAAAAATAACATCCTAGTCCAAATCTTTTAATGGTAAATGCCTGAAAAGATAAAACATTCTATTTTGTCTCTAAATAGCTGCCTTACCTTTTAAAAAATACTTTGAGAATATATTTCTGACGTGTTATGCTCAATATGGAAAAGAAATTGTCTAAGAAATACGATGTTGCAGCTCCAAACTAAACTCTCAAAACTGATTAAAAACTCTGCCTTACCCAACCCACAAGGATATGGCCAACATGTTCTGTTGATCCATCAGGTTTCCTGACATCTTGAAGCCGCCTAAGAAGATCTGATTGTAATTAAAAGAAGAAAAAGTTCACTTAATGAACGAGATGACTGTAAGTCTATGTGCAGTACTATCACAGACAAAAACTATTTGAATTTACCTTCATGTAGAGGAATTAGAGAGTCCAGTGTTCCAAAAATTTGGTTCAACTCCTGCTCTGTCATTATAGAAAGTTTAAGCATCGGGTCATGATAAGCCTGAGGAGGAAAAAAAAAGGGAGGTCTGTAATTAATATATCATTAATAGTTGGGAAATTAGTGATAGCATTTAAAGCTCTTGCTGAGTAAAAATATACCAAGTACTGAAAATATTTTGAAATTTCATAACCGTATCTTAAACTACCCATCTCATATTAAAAATAATAATTATTAAGTAGCACATTTAAGTGTTTCAGAAAAAAACGTGAAAAATAGAAAACTGTTTTGACTTTTCCCCCCTTTTGCTGTCTTAGCAGTAAAGAAAGATTATGTTAAAAGGAATATAAGCCAATGAGTATTGCTTGTTTTGTTTGTTTTTAAAACATGCCTTTTTGGCTAACTTCAGATCTTCTATCAAGTCTTCTTCTCCCTGAGAAAGTTCAAAGATAGCCTGTAAAAAGAAACACAAATAATATAAAATACCTTCATTTAATCTGTACTCAATTTATTGAGTCGATGTTATATTCTGTCTTGATATCATGTAGCAGAATTTCTCTGCTAAATCTAACTGCAGAAATACAGTAAGATTTTATTCCATAGCTACAGAATCACGTGCTGTGTTTTTAGGAGGGCTCTATGAGATTGTTCTTGAAATGCTTACCTGAAATAGGCACAGGGTTTTTGGAGGTTTTTTGTTTATTTAAACAGAGGTGTTTCCAGAAGGGGGAGCTATCTTCAGCATGATATTCTGACTTAGCTATATCTTAACTGGTTATACAACTAGTTATGCAGAAGTTCATTGTGTTCCATTTTAACACATGCAGTGGTAGAAGTTCTGTGTGGGCTAGTTAGTTAAAGACAGATCTTCTTTAAAACATTTCTGCGGTAGTGAGCACTTTTGTTTTGGTACCAGTTCATTTTTTTGTTATGAAGGTTGAGGTCTATTTAGCTGTCAGCTGATGCTAGTTACTTCTCTTGAGGCAGATCTGAGGCTTTAAAGCTGGCAGATGAAAAATAACCACCACCCTAAACCACTGGTTTATCAAAATACCACTGTATTTAGTTACTGTGTGATTTCATTCTAAACCAGGGTACACCAGAAGTTAACGGCATTTTGGTCTGAATTACTAGCTTTACAGTCAACGTTTTCAACCTGCATAAATCATGGAAGAAAACATTCAGTTAGCACAGGTTCTCCTAGTTTGATAATACGGATGCATGGAAGGCTTGCACTGAGAGAGCGCACCAGCAGCGCACGCATGGAAGTGGTTCAGGTGGCCGGTTGAGACACGCACTGTAAGAACCAATATTAGCACACAAAATTTCCTGGAATACAGCTCATTTATTTGGGATCTATGAAGGGTCCTGGCTTCTGCCCCAAGACAGTAATGACTGTTAGGCTATGCAAAGTTTCCACAGTTTATTTTTTACTAAGCTGCCTTTGAAGTTCTCAATTATAGACCTTACTTCATATTAATTCTTGTACAGTGCTAAAATGTGCACAAGAAATGCTTGATGTTGCTGGTGTTTTATTTATGACCCAGTGCATGAAATATTCTCAGATAGACTGTTAGAAACTTTGTTGATATTGCTAAAAATTGGGGGGGGCGGGGAGGAGAATCAATCTTGATCTCATGGGGATTCTGTCACTGGCTGTAACATGAGCTATGTAGAATTTGTCATGTCACTTTAAAATTACTTATGTATTTTTTTTTTTGCTTTGGAAGATACATCTTTTGATCAATATTTCATCTTTCTAGCACTGAAAACTTCCTCAAAGATACTGTTTTCCAACACAGGAAATGATTGTCATTTGTGTGCATACAGATCAGTTGATGAATTACCTGTTCCTGAAATAGCAGGCTCATCTATATTACCAGAACAACAAAATGACACATCAAAATATCAATCATCACTACAGAAACTGTCATACAGAACATGTACACCATGTAACCAATAACAGTACAAGTATCTTAGTAACTTCACATTTATTAAAGAAATATTATGTTTATTTTTAAAAATAATATATTCAGCTACTATAGCTTGAATTATCAAGACTAGGGATTGAATTCTGCTTCTAGTGGAGGAGGTGACATTCTATTTAATTTCAGGAAACCTTCAAGTGCTATCCAAATGCCTAGTAGCATTCCTGAAGTCCATGCTTTAAAAATTACTTTTGAAAATTAAATTTACAGTTTAGAAAAAGAAATACATACCTCTTGACGCTTGATTTCTTTAGATGTAAGCATATGATTGACACAAACATCAAAGGTCTCACTCCATAGTTTGCTGTCTCTGCGCTTTGTGTTAGCAGGGGCCATATTTCGAGACCACGGTCGTGGAGTGAACAGATCTGGGCGGCTGTCGCTACGGAAACTGATGGAACGCTAGAAAGAGATAGAAGAACAGTTCTTATTGTTAGAATGGGTTCCCATTACAGTTTTGCTAAGGAATTTATACACGTAGTTCAGTACAACAAATATCTAATTAGTTTTTACCGTGATTTAATAGCAATGTTTAGTCCTGGGAGTGTAAGAGAAATTATTTTAACACATCTATATGGAAGGCCGGTACTTCCATTCCTGCAGTGAACATGTGCTGTTCTCAACCCATTTAAAACCAAACAATGCACTCATATACCACGCAACAAGAACAAACTACAGGGATAACAGCAGAATGGTACAACACACTGACATAACAGATAAATGCAAAGTCTGAATTCAGAAGAGACAGGAATAATTCATGCATCACGCATATCTGCCTGGTTATATATCTAATACTTAAAACTTCAGAGTTACACAAGTTTTAGATACAAAATTACTATGAATACTTCTTTGTTCCTTTTGGACAAAGGTGTCAATTGTTACACAGAAACTCTGGAAAGCAAGGACAGGAAAATCTGGTAGATGAACTTAGCTTGTGTATCAACTGAAAGTCAACAGAATCTTTGGCATTTGTTATTTTTGAAGGGTAGGATTGTTCAAAGGTGTCTGTACTGAGAAACAGTATGACCTGCCTCAGGGATATCAGATGAAAAGGTGGGTTCTACCAAGCATGTATTTATGGTTTAAGAAAAAAAAGCTCTCAGTTGGGCAGAAAGAATATTCATAAAGTGAGACTGCCCTTCAAATCCCTTCTTACCTTAATAAGCTTCTTGCTACCTGATGGCTAATTTTTTTTTTTTTTTAAACAGTCAGAATCATGAAAGATTGGACTGGTATAATTATTCCTGATATGTCCATAAACAGGATTAAATTAGCGCTATAATGCTCTGACTAAACTGGCTTTCATACATGGAGAAACCCTTTCAACTGGTATCATCCTGTCTCTTCAGATGTATAGTAAGATGTATAGTAAGATCAAGAAACTAGTTCATATAGAAAGGTATGAAATGGATATCTGGCTGAAAAGAGAAGAACAATCACATTATTTTTAAGGAAAAGGTGTGTCAATTTTCAGATTTTCATGTTTATGACAAGCAACAAGCCAGATTCTTTTCATACCACTTGCTCCCAATTATTTCTCAGCATTTGAAAGAATGTGATAAACAACCAATGCTAGCAGACAGCAAGTTCTGAAATACCCATACAGTGTTCAACTACTGTAGAAACATTATTAATATTTTTGGAGCCTCTAAACTCTGAAGTCTACCAGCATTTCTGTATCTATTATGATCTGGTCTTAAAGTTCAATAAAAACAAGTCCAAGTTTAAGTGAAATGACTCTTCAAGAGTTCAAGATACAGATAGATACTTTATGCTCTCACTGTCCTATTTTGCAAAGATTCAGTTCTTGCTTCCTTTTAATTAGAGGGGTTTTTTTAAGGTTCTACTTTCTGAAATGCCTCAAGCATTTCACATTGTTGAAATCCTCTACATTGTTGTTGTTATTTAAAACCTGCCTTACACAACATAATCAATTCTCAATTGCCTTGGGTAAGAATATTTAAGAGGAAATAAATTCTTTTCATTTCCAGGTTGAAAGCAGCATATACAAAGTAAATTATTTTGAAGTCTTAGAAAAAGCCCATGAAAGCAGTGCCTATAAAGATGTTTTTAAAATATGAGGAGACATACTATATAAATAACCCTGCGCCTTTTAACAGAAGCCATTTTGAGCCCTAAAAAACGAACACACACACACACGCACATACATACCAACCTTCCAAAACTTTGCAAGGCAGGAGCTAGTCTTCCTTCAAGAGTTAAGAAGATAAAGAAACACACGTAAAATTACATGCTTAGTTTACACTTGTTATAATAATGCATCATGGAACCCGTTATTTTCACACGCAAATGGAAAGACTGGGGAGAAGAGGCAGTACACTGCACCCACAAATCACCAACCATGAGAACACAGCCAAGCAGAACAGCTGTCATTCCATGACCAAAGGTGGAATGCCCCTTTCCATGCACTCCTATATGCATCCTCCAGCACATAGCTCCTCTATTTGTGGCAGTACTTTCTTAAAGGAATGTTTTAAGTTGAATGTACTTATAATGAACAACACCAGAGAGAGTGATTTTTAAAGTAAATGCCCTGATCTTGAAACCTAACAAAAGTCATGTTAGAAAGTGACATGCACCTGTAACGGCAAACTGAAATTCCACAGTGTTTTGAGAACTACAAGCTTTCACATCCACTGATAGCAGTGTTTCTTTATGCTGCGTGACAACACTTGCGATTCTCTCCAGCTCTATGCTGTGCTCCATTGGGCAGAAAGGGCACAGAAAAGCTGAGACTCGGAGGGAAACCAAACTCCACAAAGTCCTACTTTGCTTGCTTAGAAACTCTGCTACCTGGACACAGTAAGCATGCATTTCATTGATTTCTCTCATATATCAGTCTTAATTCACCATACAATGCGTATCTTGCTTAATATTAATAAGGAACATTGGATTGAGGGTATTTGTTACTGGAAAGAATTGGTTTGAGGTGCTATTTAACAATGGGTACAAAGTTCACTTCAAGAGTAAGTGCCATCTTCATCTGGCATGTTTCCTTCTTCTATACACTCACACAGTAAAGCCAAAAACACTGACTGAGCAATCCTGGTACACAGACATCTACTTAGGGTGAGGATCAGATACTTCAGCATGAAATCCAAGCTTATTTTAACATACTGTCTTCTCCTTTGCACACACTTTGCAGGAATTGGCTTGTAAAGCTATGAAGAGACAAACTAACACATCACCAGGGAAATACTATTTAATGCTAATATTAATACGTCATCACTTGAGAGCCAAGCATACCCAAATCCTCTGTGCTGTAACAGACAAGAATGAAAACGAGATATAAACCTGATATATAAGTCTAATTAAAGACCACTCTAAACAAACAATAAATTTCAATAGAACTTGCAGTTTAAGACAAATGTACAACATCAGTTTAACCATCTCAGGTCTGCTACTTCACCTGTATTTTTTTGCAAGTGAACAGACCCATTCCACTTTACTGGACAAGAGCCCTAAATTGGAAGTTCTACCAGAAATTTTCAAAAACAAGTTTAAAGGTACTCTGATGATATCTTTGGTTGGTACTTGCCATAAAGGAAAAAAGAAAAATACCCAAAAAACAAACCAAAAACATCAGCCATGCGATAGAATCATGTATGAAAGAATTCTGGGAATGTCAAAACAGCATTTCTATGTCTCCGTTCTTTCAGAAGTATTTTCCTAGTTTCTGGCTGCCTTAAAAACCCATTCAGCCCACTGGTTAAAAATTATGCCCATCTGAGTTTACTGACATTTTTGACTCCGGCTTTTCAAGGCTTCAACACAAATCCAAAACCGAAACGAGCTGGTGAAGAATCCAGACACTACCTCTGATTTTGTTTATTTCTTTAACTGCAGTAGCTTTCAATGACTCTTACAGGACTGTTACTATGAAAGGTCAATGTGCTACTGACGTCAAATGATGCAGTTCACAAACCTTCATGTGGAGCAGCTTCACATGCCCTAGCATTCAGAACCAACGTTAAAATGTTTTCTTCTTAAGGATTTATTGAAGGTTCCTGTGTCCTAAGATAGATAAATGTAATTTGGACTCCCTGCTAAAATTCAAGACACACTGATGAAAACTGAAGTTGCAGAGGAAGCTAGCCAGACTTTAATTTCTCTCTTCGGCATCAGCTGGAGTTCTTTTGCTGATCCTATTTTCAGCTTGTAAGCCAAACAGCACAGCTGTGAATAAGACCAAGCAGAAACAAGGAGATCATCATAATCATTAGTCTAGCTTGAAGCAGACTGAAAATACAGCTACAAAATAAAGTGGTTTTCCAGGTGGGTAAACAAATACCTGCTTAGCATCTGGTATCCTGCAGATATACAGACTGACTCCATCAGAGATGAAGCTAACAGCATTATGTTAGTCAGTCTACAGTGCTCTACGTGACAGAAACAGACTGACTACAAATAGTCAAAAAAACCTCCAAACCCACAGAAAGAAAGCTGGAAAGACTTTGTGTTCTGTAACTTGGAATCCTCATGGAAAAGCATTAATAATAATGTTGGAAATTGTAATGAAGGCAAAAAAAATCAAATACTTCTATAGTCCATAAAACATACAACATGAAAAGTTGCTAAGAACCTATTTTAAAAGCCACTACACAGATTTCAGGCACAGAGCTGTTTCTCCTCAATCTGTATGCAGAATAACTCCATTAATAGAAAGTGGAAGTTACATGTACAGAGGTAGGAACAAATATGCATAATAAACTGTTTTTTCCTCCCTCTTACATGTATCTTCCATTCAGAAAAAATACAGGTTTGTTTGAAATGCCATAAAGAAAAGTCAGAATTTTCTAATTCCTTTTGGAGTGGTCTTTTTGAATGATGTTTTGTTGGCTTTGTTTTGCTTTCTGACAGGGGAAGAAGTTAGTTTTGGACATTGTGGTGATGACAGTTTTCTCCATTTCCAAGACAGAGAACATCTAGCAGCAATGCAAGAAGAAACACGGGTTTTGACTGAAATAACTTAAAGATATATAAAAGTTGATCCCATAAAAATCAACACTTTTTTCTTTTTACCGGTATTAAGCCATGGAAAAAAAAAATCCTGCTCTACACTGTTCTACAAGGTACATAGTGACAGCTATGTCAATACATAATAAAGTAAAAGCACCATACATGTTTCCCAGAATTCTTTTAAAACAATTCCAAATGGGGAATCCAAGCAGAAGGTGGCCAAGCGTTTTCTTCCCCTGTTCTATTGTTGCTATAAAAACTATCAGTAAACACTCAATTTACAGTCAGCCATGAAGGCCATGAGACATCACCAGCATTTATCACTTGGAAATGGATTCAGACCTAGGGTTTGGAGAACATGCAGGTTGACTTTTCATCACAGCTACTCCAAGCATATAGTTACTTACAGGAGATGGTATGAATAGTATCAGAGTTTAATCTGCTTAGAAGCAGACAGTTAATTAAAATATATTCTTATAACCAGTGTGAACCAAGCAAGACAGAAACACTTGCTGCAAGTAGGACTTGCAACAAAGGCACCATTTTCTCTCCTATTTTTGACAAAATTTGCCACTGAAACACTTTCACACAGCTCTCAACTCAGGAAGCTGCTACTACATGCACGAAAGGAAAGTTTGTTTTGGATTGTCTAAATCAAACTTTTATTAAATACAAAATTCTACTAACTATCCAGTCTCAAAGGCATTCACTACAGTACGATAGCACAGGTACCTAAATGAGGACAACAGCTGTCTAAGGCTGTGAAAAGGGACGTGTCGTGCTCAGAAGCAGTTTAGCCAAGAATTAATTCACTTTCCACACTCCTCACAACTGGAACTAATGTAGTCCTTTCAGAGTCGGGCCAACTTTTTCCTGGAGGCAGACTACGGAGGAGATTTATACGCCCCAGGGAATACAGGCATCTCTGCTCTAGTCACGCTATAATACACCTTCTGGACTCAACCCAGACCAAGGGGAGTTCAGCCATTTTGCCTTTCCTCCAACCCACACGTGCAGCTTTTGTTCGCAGATGTCTGCACTTTCAAAATCACAGGAACCGAACACAGGAAAACCAATGTTTAAGAAACTCTGTAGTATCTGTTTTCTAGATGACTACCCACTACAGAAAAAAATGGGGTTATTTCCCATGACTTTTCATTTATTTTTTGTAAGACTTCTAGCCCTAAGGTTTTATTTCTTTCCTCCTTGAGATTAAAGGATTAACTTCAGTAACACCCCAATCAAAATGTTACTTAATCAAAATTAGCTTAATACATTCAAGACATTTTTATATTTCATCTCAGCAAAGAGATTAGGCTTGTTAAATAACTGTCTTTAAATCTTACCCGTGCCTTCCTACACACACTTTAAGAAAGAAACAGTCTGGCTTTCTAGGCCAGACTCACAGCAGCACTGCAGCTCACAGCTGCTGGCCACTCATGATAACCATTAGGAGTCGAGCACCCAAATGTTTTGCAGTTTCTAGGTCTGAAAGCACAAATACTTCATAAGTTCTATTAGTCCCTAAATATGTTAAATATTATGCACCTCACTTGTAATATAAAAATTGCAACTACAAAATTGATTTCGAAAGCACATTTAAAACTTGCCTGCCTTTTATTAATTTTCATGACCAGCTTCAGAAAATAACCTTTTTCCAATTGTTCACCAACTCCTTTCTTTAGGCAAGGTCAAAGTTCACTACACAGAAGGAAATTTAGTGGTCCTACATGACTGACTTGACCCAAAACAGCATTTTCAAAGAAACCAACCAAAATTAATAGACTGTGTCATGGAAAATTCTGTTCGTCAAATTTAAAAGGCAATTGTAATCCTTTAGTGTGACCACTTTTATATGCTAAAGGTGCAATAGTTTTCTTACTAGTAGTTAAAACACATCAATTATCAGGAGGGAGAAGTGTTTTTTTGAGGTAAAAGTTCTGAGTATTTTGAGTGACTCTGCAGGCTTAAATTGCCTAAATCTGTTTGGCATATTATGGGATGCATGCCTGTGTGTCCATACATGCAGTTCACATTCCCACACCAACCCGATAAGAGACTGTGCACACGTGTGGGTCCCCCTTAGCAGCGATGCCCTTCCTGCGCTTACCTGGAGTGTCTGGCTGAAGCGCTTCAGTGGAGTGGCTCGTACGGGGGGAATGAGGCTGGCTAGTGATGTAACTCTGGAAAGCGGCTTGACCCGTTTGTTACTGGGCTCCTGCAGAAGGGAGAGGAGGACAAGGGAGAGAAAAAATAATGGAGAAAGTGTGAGCATTAACGCATTAACACTGCTACCAATTTTGCTGATTCTCCTAGGAATGCATTTGTAAAGAGCAATTTGGTAAACCCAATATGTAATTGGGGTAGTAAATAAACAATAGGATTTTTAAACACTGACAATGACAGATTACTCTTGGCTGGAACCTACAGATCCTGGAAACCACTGAAAAGGAATGGGAGAAAGGTAAAGAAAGGCAAAATAATTTTATATATTAACTTATACTTCAAAGAAATTTTCAGCAGTACACTGCAGGTAATGCATGTTATAACAACCTTGTCACCAAAAAGAATACCTTCTAATAAAAACAATTCTATTTTTTAATTTGTCACTGGCACTGTCAGCATGTGACTCTATCCAGTTAAATGTATTTTATCCCAGAAGATATAATTTAGACAGAAATATCTAACTGAAATTGTCCTTTGAGTGCATGTTCCTGTGGAAATATATATACAGGCAAACACATAACACTTTTACATATATTTAATTTTTTGCATAAAATTGAAAGGAAAATTAAACAACAGTCTATCATAAAGTATTCAATTAATTTTTTTCTTCTCACATATACTTTTAACAGTACTTTTAGTAATATATAACCACTTAAATATATGCTAATTGTTCTGTAGATTTAAAAAACCAAACAAACAAAAACCCCAAACACACAAAGAAAACAAAACCAAAATACTGTTAAGAGAAATTAACACAAGAAAAAGGTTATTATAAATACATAAGAATAGAACAGTTACCCTTGGCTTCCTAACCTCCATCTGACATTTAATGGATCTTGAACAGCACATGCAAAAGGCAACTTTTGACAGAAAAAGAACCAAACCTTCCAAGTGAAGTTAAAAAACCCATCCAACATCATATTTCAAGGACATCCTAAAGCAGTTCATCTTTCTTTTTCAGCCATGCTTATAAAGTTTGTGTAGGCTTGCTATGCCTCTGTTTTCCTAGATATAGTTTTAGGAAAATGAAGCATGCCTATTATCCTTTTGTTCAGAAATCCAAATCCTTCTGGAAATAATGCAGATCTGCGATCCTTCCTGATAACAGAATAATAAATCTCAGCAGCGATGATCATCGTCTGTGTTACTGGCAAGAAAAAGTCTCTTCCATTAGTACAGCAACAGCAGAAAGGTGAGGAGCAGCTACATATTTAATTTACTTCTCAGCAGGAAGACCTGGAAATCCATAAATGCTGGCTGAGGTGAGGGACAAAGAGTTTAACACTCTAGCAAAAATAACGTATTCTATCACACATGAAAGCTGGCACTAAAGATTTTTAGCTGCCTAAATCAGTTACATCCTCATCTTCACCGTTGCACTGCTATTCATATTTCTTCCCTTTCAGCAACCATGTCTTTATCACAGGTTTTTCAAGGAGGTTTGCTTTTTTTTTTTACGTCATTGCAGCACCACTAGCATACTTATCTACAGCATCACTATCCCCACCCCCACCTCCCAAAAAAAGAATAAAATCTTTGGGATTCCACTGTGATTCTCTAACAGATTGCTCAGCCATCAGCTGTTTCTTTCTTATTATTATTCAGAATGCCAGCCCTGATGCACAAATAATATCCTGTGGCAGAGCCTGTTGTTATGAACTGTGCTGCACTGCAGTGGAAGGACGCGCAGCCCTGGAGCTGGGCAGTGCCATGCCAGCAGCACAGCTTCTGCCAGCAGCTCTACCTTAGCAGGGAGGATTACTTACACACAAATACCACATCCCAAAAGCAAGATCTGGAAAGCAAGACTGTATGGACTTTCCAGCAGACAGGGAGGGGGAGGATTGGAATTAATAGAAAAGATTTCTCCTCCTTTACTGTTGTACCTTTCTATTACAACTTTGCTGCTATGTATATGTTCTTTGGTGAAAAGACAAATCTCATCCAAAAAGACACAAATTTAATCTGTACATCATAGCCATCTCTTACTTGAAAGTTAAGTGTTCCTCATAGTCTTGCAGACCTTTTCCACACATACTATGCACAATTTTGCAGTCTTTCAGCCTTAGAACAAAACTAAGCCAAGAAGCTTAGTTTTTTTTCTGAAAAGTCTCCTGTCAGCAAATGAAACCACTGAAGAAGCGTATCTGTACTTCACAGCATCTCTGCAGCACTTCATTTGAGGGCATTAAAAAAAACTTAAATGAAACTTCCCAAGTAGTGCTTAAAACTGAGAAAGGAAAGCAAGTCAGTCTGTCCTTACGTGGATACCTCCAAACGCTGTGTGGGTCACTGCAGCTTAAGTTTATTAATTAGAACTCTAAGCCTGCAGGCTAAGCACTCAGACCAGAAGCTAATTTGCTCTGCTGTGTGGGGCTCATATGCCTCAAGCAGCTGTGAAAATTGATGCAAAGCATCAAGTAACCTTAGTAATCAGCCCAAATTAAAAGAATGGAAATTACCTCCTTTCTCTTAAAGGGCTGTGTGGGGAAGAAAACCAAAACCAAACCACGATTTCTCCTTCATATTTAACAGCCTGAAGGCTCTCTAAAAACCTGCAGTCTCCTAGCCAAGGATGCCTAGAGTTCCAGGGGGGACAAAGTATAGTTGCAACCACCAGAAAACACTAAGCTCTTCTAGAACTTCTTGTTGCAAGCCACCAGAGGTCAGCACTTCTCCCAGTAGTCAAAGGGAAGTTCGCTAATGGGTTAGGAAGGTATGCCTGCAGAAGTCCTACTCCTGTCTCAACATCCCCTTTTGTCTTCCTCATGTAGTGTATCATATTCTCATCTCACACTAAAAAACTCTGATCAGAATTCAAAAAAGCTAAAATATGTAGAAGATAAATTAGCATTATTAGAGAATTCCCTTAAATATGTTTAAGACCATGAATCCATCATTTCAGAAGTTTTTACATCTTTACCAATTAGGACTGAAACTAAATCCTGTTACTCAGAAGCTCTTAATTACAGTGAAAGCTTTCTAAATACTTCTAGTGTGATTTTCACCCTGCATTAGAAACAGTTTGTTAGGTTTAGAGAGCCAGCCGGAAGTGAAAGGTCATCAAACCCAGTGTCACCTCCCTCAGAGAGCTCTAACAAGACCAGTACCTCCTCCCCTATAGAATAATAAAGTTTGTATGGGTAAGGCTTTGACTATGCAACAAAAATACAGCACTACCGGAGCAATTCTAAACCTGGATAGTAATACTGAAATTGTTATGACCCCCTTTCAACAGTACCCACATTCACAGGTGGTGTCACCGCTCCACACCAGTGCCACAGAGAAGCTGAACAAACAATTGAGGCTGATGATCTGCCCAGGGAAAGATTCCACAGTCAAATGCATAAAAAAAGTAAGTTTTAAACAGATGGTTGTTTTTCTCACCAAGGGCTCTGTTCTTCACATCCAACAGATCAAATGGAAAGATGAGAGTGTGTGAACTGTTCTGCTTTACCCACAGACACCAACCAGAATCTGCACTTGCACATTAGTCCAGTATAATCAGGGAGCTGCATTCCAGATGCGGCTTCCCAAGCCTCTTCATTGTTATTTAAGAATAAACTGCTTGCACTTCAGAATTCCTAGTACATGTGTTCATTATTTTACTAATTTGTCTCTGAAAAATCTCTGGTTTTCCAGTTAACGAGGGGTGCCGCAATCACAGAAATTTTTGGATGTATGAATCTAAGCACATGGGAACACAGAACTGCAAGATTCCTCTGTCTGTCCAGCATGCAGAGGCCCCAGTAAGGATATACTGTCCAGGTTGAACATCAGATTCCAGGTCTGTACCTCTGAGTGTGCTCAGAAGACTCCGAGCTAATCAAAGTCATCCCTCTCCCAATTAGCGGAATCTAGAAGCAGACAGGATTGAGAGATGGGATTTAGTGGCTGGATCCACTTGCAACAACACTCACCCATCCACAAAAAATTCAAGAGTTACAATGTTTTGCCTGACCTTTAAAAGTTATTATTGGTATTAAAAAATAATTTCAGAGTTTTGAAATAAAATAAACTTAAGACTGCATTTTAGTTGCAAAGGCTTGACAAAACAATATGGGAAGTTAGAAAACAAAAGATCCAGACTACAGTGTGGCAGAGTTTCCAAAATGTGGAGCTGGTGTATGTGAACAAGTTATGTTAATCTGATGGGGTTTTAAATTTGATATAAGGCTAAATAAAGCTGAGGGAAACATGAGTGCAGGAACTTCAAAGGCTGAACAGTCAAAGTGAAGTCAAATTAATACCTGACTAGGCTAGAACAAAGAACAGATGGCTTTTGGAGGGAGCTGTATATTTGAACTCAAGATGACTTTGGTAACATCTGAATTCAGAGAACAGAGAATTAAAGCTGCACGTATGTGTGTGTATATATATATGTAGTCTCAAAGAGAACTCTTGAAACTGTGAACTAACTGATAAAACAAGCAAATCTGTGTCCAAAATCTGGATGTTCTGGAAACCATACAGCAGACATTTCAAACACCTACTATGTCCTTCTGAGACAGTATATTTTTATAGACTTTTTTTGGAAAGTCATAGGAAGAATGATTAATCACGACATAATCTCTGATTGTCACTGAGGGACAGTGATAAAACAGGAAACTATAAGATGTTTCAAAGATGTTATGCCTCACCCATCTTCTAATCTGGCATGAAGGACACAGTGCTCTAGATTGCTTCTTCGCTGTAATTTGTTCTGGACATCCCCATATATATGTACCATTGTATTTTGAGTAACCTCTACATGTTAAACTCTAACCTAATGGTTTAGACTGCTGACTATGCAAGGAAAGCTTTCCTAGTCACGAAGCAGACCATTCCAGGTATGTTGGATGCTAACTGCGGCCTGCACACTGCCACCAAAGGGATTAAGAATAACACATTCATGAAATCAGTTGTGGCATACCACTTGCAACCTTTGACTCCAGTTCATCTTGAGGTTCCAACATGTTTGGCACAGCAGCACTCATCAGCAGTATGACTTCATTCCAGCCACAATAGTCTGCTGTCAAGTCTTCACTCTCCATTAGATTTTTGCATCAGCCACATAGGGCAAGGGGTGGGCAGGTTCTGCTGATCACGCCTTGGCTCTCCAGCTTATGGATGGGAATTCAAGGCATCTTGGTTGGTTTGATATTACTGCCAGTGCCCACAGGTACCTTTTTTGGTCCCTGCATTACCCTCTACCCTAAGGCAGTCTGTGCCAAAGATGTACAGAGCCTCTGGTCCACTCACAGCAGGGTGCCTCCATGACTCCAGAAATGCAGATGGATTCTGCTCCTTTATAGCTCAATGACATTAGCGTATACTGTGCACCAGTGCATACTAGAGCCTTAGACTCCTGGGAATCGAATCTACACAGTCCAGTAAACCTGGTTGTTCCTTTCTTCCACCTGACTGGAGGCAGGACCCCACTTGTCCTGGCCACAGTACTTGTTACCAACAAATGGATTCATATGGCACATGTGGGTCCAAATCCCATCCTTGTTACTCACTTCTTACAAATACAAATCAGAAGCTCCTTCCATAAGAGCAGAAGATCAGCCCTCCTAGTCCATCTGGAGAACTGCCCATAGAAACTTGAGCAGCAATTTTCCTTGGAGACTCTCCATCTGAGGTTGATTTTCCTTGCAACTCACTTGTAGGATCAAGGTAGGTCTTCCATCCCACTTCCTCATGTCCTCTCTGTTTGACTTCATCTGCAGATAACTGCACACTGCCTGGGTCATAATAAAAATATCTTCCACACAGCTAATTCCCTCTGGGTACCAGATACGTCTCTCCATGGTGATCCACTTGCCTGGGTGACCTAGAACATCCTCTTTGAAGGGATACTGTTCCCTCACTCTTGACAGAAGTCACCTCTAGAGGTTGAGGGCTTGTGTCTCTCTTCCAATTGTCTTGTCAAGGACTCTTTTCCCTGGACAGGGATCCCAGTTGCTTAGGTTCCCTACCATCTCATTCCAGACTATCTGCCCCACTAGCCCAGCATCAGAGTAGCCAAGTGACAAATTGCTCATCTAATCAATGGCTAAAATCTTTTTTTCTATCTCACTACTCTCTCAAGGATAGTGATTGGATTATCTCTGGTTCTGTCTCTTCCTCCTGTTCTTGTGATGGCCCTGTTTCATCATCCTTTTACTGAACAAGCTAACTTTCACGTCCATTTCTTCTTGTGTATAGGAGCAACTGATACTGGTATGTCTTGGTTCTCTGGTTCAGGTGCAGAGCCTGTTGCAGAGGTTGATCTCCAGGTGTTATTCTTAAATAGTTGTTTAAACAAGACCCAAATCACATTCAGGAGACCTGGCAATAGAAGTACGCGGATCTGCCCATCCCAAGGATATTCAACGTTATCCATAGCTACAGTAATTAGCTTGGAGAAGACGGGGAAGGAATGTGTCTCCCCCATATATTGGCTGAAGATAAAAAGTTAAAAGTGTAATAGCTTCCAACAGATGGCTCCCAAAGTATGGAGATGAAACCACCACTGTCACACTGCCACCACTCAATACAGATTCTGCTGCTGCTGCATACAAATACCAAGCTGGTCTGACCATCAATGATTTTATCATACCAGAAACCAATAGTACCAAAGAGCACAGCAATAATCTTAATCCAACACCCAGAGGTGGCAAACCACACAAACACTGATAACCAGTATGCACAGCAAGTAAGGTAGAAGGCAAAAAAACACAACCCTGATGCCCAAGCCTGTTTCTGAGCAGCAATCCTGACTCCCAGGTAGTCTCTCCAGTTCTATACAGAGCATGACACTATATGGTGGGAAATATCCCTTTGGCCAGGCTGGGCCGGCTGTCCTAGCCATGCTCTCCCATGTGCACATGGCAGGGTGGGGGAAGCTGAAAGGTCCTTTACTTAGACACTAAAACTCCCTAGCAACTAAAACCAGCAGTGTGTTATCATCATTACTCTCATACTAACTTCAAAACACAACACTATACCAACTACTAGAAAAAAAAATTAATTCTATCCCAGCCAAAACCAGGACACTAGTATATGTAAAGAATGGAATTTTCCCAAAGTTTAAAGTGGTGTGAGAGCAAGTCTATTTAATACCGTTGATTAGTTTTGTATATATTGTTATTCAAAAAGGCTACCCACAGCTTAATTATCGAACTTTAATGGATACTTGAACAGAAGACTGGTTTGAATTTTCTAACACACAGAAAGGAAACAAAAAGAACTGGGCCAGGGTCCCTTCAGATGGCCCACAGAACAGCAGAACCAATGCCCTGGAAAACACTGAATAACACAGAGTGGCAGTCAAGGTGCCATATAAAAAGTCTCCATTTGCTTCAGTACCTCTCTCCTCACAGTGAACAGTAAAAGCAAACGTATGGTCACTGCTGGTATGATTGTTTTTCCACCTACTCTCTTATCAGCAACTTCAACAACAGCCTCCATGTTAGAGAACTGGTGCTGAATTTGACAAACAAGGGAAAATATTTCCCAGAGGGGTTGTTATACTTGTGTCTTCAGATCACGTGCAGCTCTACTGTGACCACATTGTGTTGATTTTTCTGATTTTCTTTAAAAACAGACTTGACAAAAGACAGATTTTTAAGGCAACCCAGAAGTACTATGTGCAAACTGGCACAGGAAATTAGCATTTCAGAGTATTAGAATTTCCCCTGTTTACCTTCAAAGGCAAACTAACCTCCTCTCAATCCACATACAATGCTGCTGGAACTGGCAATGCTTGTTAGAAACAACTTTACTGGATTTCAGCAAGCTCAGGGAGAAGTATTTACCACAGTAAGTCTGGATTTGGGGTCGCTAGATTTCTTGACATTTTATTTAAAATAAGTTGGATATTGGTTTTTTCCCTTTTTGATACAGTTTCAATTTGTGAACCAAGACAAACAGATAACCAAAGCTTTCACTCTGCACTATGGGAGCATTCATCAGTGCAAAATGTTTTAACTTAAATTAGTCTCAAAAGAGTTAATGGTGTAATAAATGAAAGGCACTATAAATTGAAATAGTACAGTAACCTTTGTTTCAAACATAATTCACAAGCAGTGACAGCAAACAAAAACAGAACCACTGTTTCAGACTTCATGTAACTGGCTACATTTCCATACTCCTATACTTTAAAGGTTATTGGTTTTTAGTCAACTTTATAAGGGTAAGTCAACGTTTCTCATGGCAGGAAGCCAAACATTATTATTTTTATTCGTCTGCTACTAGTTAAATTGGCCTAAGATTAAACAGCTCTAATAAATGCCCCCAAAACTCGGAGTTTAATAAAAAACCCCAACACATTCAAGCTCTGTTCCACAGGATGTTATCAGTATTTAACCTTTAGGAGGATCAAAACAAAACAAAACAAACAAAAATGGTTAAAATAGAAAAAAAGCAAGCCCTGTTATAACAGAATCTCTTAATACAGCAAACACTTAACCTAAAAAAAAATAAGACAGACATCTCAGGCTTTTTGAGACTTCAGAGAGAAGCAAATCTAAAACCAGAACAACATTTTCAATAGTTACTGCTATTACTAAAGATTATATTTTTTTAACAGTTGGAACAGCAGAGAATTTCCCTTTGCTTCTATCTTAGAAATAGTCCCAATCAGAAATTAGGACTTTTCGGGAGCTGAGGCTGATGGTCAAGAAACTCAAAGTAGGTGACTCAAAAGCAGCTCTGAGTAAGTTCAGAAAATTAACTGTAATCATCCACACAAATCCGTCCTAAAACCTGGGAGAGGAATCCCATTAGTAAAACTGCCAGCATTGCAAGAAGAATTAAATGATTTAAGTAAATTGACAGAAGCAACTTGATCAGCCAATAAATAGTGTGTATCAATGACAGAACTTTCCTTCAAATCCACAAGATTACATCCACCACCTGTGCTCTCTGATTGACAGGAGCAGGAAAAGGGTTTGCTTACAAGTCTCTGCAAAACCAGCAAGCAAATAAAGCAAAACTCAGAGGCATTTTGTTTTAATCACTGTGTTATAAAGAAGAGGACCTGAAACGGTACTTGGGCTACAATGAAAAGCTACACAGAGAAGCAGTGAAGTGTTCTTGGTTGAGGAAAATCAGGTGAAGACTACAACATTCTATTGCATCACATGTTCATCAAAGATTGGCTCCTTGCCACAAATACACTGCCCTCATTAGTCACCACTCTTAAGACCTCAGATCTCATTTGCAAGACAGGACCACTGAAGTGTCGGTACCATAAGGACAAGTTGCATCCAGCTATCATGACTGATGACTTGTCTGCAATATCCAGAAATCAATGTCCACCAGCAGCTAGGAAATGAAGGCAAATTAACAGAAAAACCTCACACTGAGGTGAATTAACACAAGTAACGGAAACTCGGTAAAACCCAGACAACTAATGTAGAGTTGATTAAATTCTGCATTTCCTCTCATTAGAAGCTGCTTGTACAGACTGCCTAAGAAAGACCTTTTCCAAGGTTTCTTTCTTTCTAGAGATGAAGCTGGACCACCAATTAACAAGCAGACATCGTATGGTGAGGTACTGAACTGAAAAATAAAGACAAGCTCCTTGTTTCAACTTGCCATTAAGCAGAACAGATCAGCAATTCCAAGTGTCAGGGGTTGACGTGTTTCCACCTTTAGCTCACTGCAGTTACACTGCACATGACCTTACCTGAAATATATCAAAACTGCAGCTTGCTAATATTTCATTAAAAATTAAATACATACATTTATGAAGATCAAAGAACATTTGCAACTTGTGGTTTATCTCAATCTTTTGGCCCCTCTCCCTCTGGCTCCCTGCCTGGTTCTTGTGTTAATGATGTGCCATGACCCAGAGGCCTGTGGGTTACCCTTCAGGTTAGTGTTCTTGAGCTCGCAGAATTAAACACGGTACTGAGCATGAGCAGCCTAGACCTCCTACACATCAAAACAATCAGGCTCTCAGCAGACAACAAAAGACAGGCACAGGCATTGGGGCTGTTTGAAGTCTAGGATTTCTGCACTGGTAAGACATGTATGCAGACGTACAATGTACTGGAGACACCAATGAATTCTATGCCACCACTGTAATTTTCAGAGCCTAAACCCATGTCCTATACCACAGATCAGCACACCCTTACTCTGAAAAATTCATGCCTTCCTTCTCATGACTTCATGGTCAGACCTTTAAATCTCAATCTGTGATAGCCTGAGCTCGCTCTTTGCCACCCACTCACTGGCTGTACTTCACTTGGTTTCCTTTAGAGGGGGTGATAAGAAAGTTACTTTAATCAGTGAAACATAGGAAATGGTATATATCATGGGGGGCTTAAAGCAAGCAAACTTCAAGTTTTACCGTCTCTGTCGTTGTATTAAAAACAAGTTGGAAAGCCCTCCGACACCTCTGTATGCTCAGAACTGTACTACAGTATTTTATGTGAGGTATGCAATAATGTATGCAAGCACCTTATATTTCCTCTATTAACTCATTCCTCAGGGATTGCAGTGAGAACTCTGATAATTGTGCTCTACCTAGACACTAGCCTTCCTTCAGAATACAGATTTATGATGTTCACATACATTTTGGGCATTTTGTCATTGTTTCACGACTGTGCTACTTCTATGGAGTTTATGCCAAGAAAGCTCAAGTAGAAAACCTCTGTTCTCCTTTGTGCCACTCAACTGTTCCTCAAAACATCCCTAGTTTTCCACTACTGCTCTTCCAACTCCAAGTGGAACCCAAGAATAAGGAAGAACTAATCTACTGCTTCAGCCTATAATCCAAAGACCGCCAGCTAGAAATCTGGGAAAGGTTGACAGTACATTATATGCTCAAGCTTTTTCCTGAATTTCATCCCATGTAAGTACTATTGTACTTAATCTTGCAGACTACTTTTTGTATTTGTTCAAAACAAATACTAAACCATTATAGTTTTATAAGGAGTTTGGATTTAAAAGCTAAACACAACATCTACACACCAAAATATCCTGTTCTGTTCCACATGTTATCCAACATTTACACACGTTTGGTTATTAAATAAATCAACCAACTTCATGTGTTAATTATTAAAGTGAAACTCTGGTCTTCAAAGGCAGAAATTCATAACCCACACACAGAAAGCTAATTTCTGCTGCAGTAACACAAAACAGTGGTAGAAGGCGCTCAATAACTTTATTTAGACTTGTAAATACTAAGAGGTATTTTGGAAAGAACAGCTTATCAGTAGAGCTTGAGAAGAATCCTTGACTTCCCTGATACTGACAGACTTCAAAGAAAGAGGCTGCATACATCTATCCTTATAATGTCTTTCCCAAAGAGTATTTTTAATTTTGCTTCCTAAGCCAAATCTTGGGAGTGGCAGGTGGTCTTTTCAGATCTAAAACAGAATGTTTAAAAAATTGTTTTTCAGAATGCTGGAAGTCCATCATAATCTCAGAAAACAGCCTGAAAGCACAGGGCACATTCTCTTGCTCATGTAAAACACAAACTGAAAGATTATAAATCCGAAACAACTGTTTGCACTTCGTAATTTTAATTGATCACATCTGTTATTAGATAGCTCCTCATGCTCTAGGCTTTCATTAAGACTTTTTACTTGAAATTTGACTATAATTAAGCCATCCTTCCAAACTACAAGAAAGCAACACTCCAACTCTTCAGATATGACAACTCTTCACAAAAAAATTCATATAGTAAAGGCTAAAACCATATTTCTTTAGTATCATAGTAAAATGAGTACCCTTAAGACCACCATTTGGCACTTAACAGCTTGTGTTTTACACAGGTGCATATGTACATACACACACTCCAGGTTTTACTTTTCAACAACACAGCTGGAAAGAAACCCCCAATTTTCCTTAACTACAATAATTAAATCCGTTTACGTAAAAGTGCATCCAAAAGCAAGAGTGCAGCATCTTCTTATTAGTTCTTAGCTTAAGCATCATGATTAAACAGGATCACTGTGCTTATGTTACTTTTACTTTAGATGTATTCAACTGCTGGAGATAATCTTTGATGGAGTCACATCAAATGTGCCCAATTCAGTAACTTGACTTCAAGCTACTCAGCAAACAAGACCAATCAAGTAGCTCTATAGTTAAGTGATAAAAACTTCCAGAGAGAAATTTTATCCTTCCTCCAGCATAGCTAGAGACCTTAAGGTCACTGTTTTCTTTCCAAACCAGCTCACAAAGCAACATTAACCTGAAGTACCAAATATTTAAGTCTTTCATGAACATTTGTTCCTAAAGTGTTCAACTATTTATGACAATTTTGCAGATTACTATGCTGAACTTGGGTTAATATGTAAGATTTTTTAGCGTCACCTGAAAGGATTTCATGCTTTTAAGAAACAGTAATCAACCTGCTGATAGGACAGAGTTTTCAGTTTAACTGTATTATCGATTAATTTATTGGTTTATTACTAATGAAGAGAGGTAATGCTTTGAGGCACTGTTTTTCAGATTCCCTCCCAGTTCCTGCGCAAGTTTAAGTTTGTAAGTAATCGCTAGCACTGCAATAAAATACATAGAAATTACTAAACCACCTATATCTAAACCAGGTATTTCTCAATTAGCCACTTAAAAATTAATTTTTCAATCCTTAAAGTGACAAACGGCAAAAATACGGTTTCTTTGTTCCTTGCGTTATTCCAGAGGAAAGTTCAACATCCAGACACGGCAGTAAAGGATGCCTAAACAAACCAGGTATCTACACGCAGCCCGTTTTCAAAGCGCACCTACTTTTCCCTGAGGCGATACAGATTACCCCATAAAGAAAACTAAAGTTGCAACCATATCCCCGGTAAGGTAAAGTACCTCCGTCTCTTTAGCCGGGCTGGTCACCGTCTGCACTTCCAAGGCACAATTTGCCCTCTTGACCGAGAGGTAAAAGGGATAATCCTTGGCCACCATGGTGGCTGCGGAAGGAGCGGTTTCGGGGGTCACAGCTGGTTCCGTCCGAGCACAACACGTGAAGACAAAGCCTGCCCGGCGCTTGGCAGCTCTGTAGCAGAGACGTCCTGCCTTAGGCTGCGGAGCGCATGACCTGCGAGAGCTGCGCCCCAGCGAGGCAGGCACGGCCGAAGCACCGAGAACCAGCCCGCAAGTGCGGCGCGGCGCTGGCTCCGCCCGAGCACACGGGGCGGGGCCCAGGCACCGGCGGACCCGCCCCCGCGGCTCCGCCGATGGCTGGACCCTGCCCCAGGCGCTCAGAGAGCCAGGCAGCTTGGAGCCCCCGCCGTGCCTTCATCCCGCAATGACCACGCAACGTTAACGACGTATCTCGCACACAGGAGCGTCCGCCGGCGGTCCCATGCGGCTCGCCCAGGCTGACTGCCGTTCGAGGGCTGCGGGGCTTGTCCGAGAGCGCAGCGGCACAGCGATACGCACCGCCCGCTGCTCGGTGGAGGAATGCTGCATCACCTTACGATGCCACAATACCAGCACGGGGTGTTGGGTTTATTTTCCTGTTCACCCATATTGTTGCTTTTTCCTGTCTAGCAGGCAGGAGTTCGTTCCTTTGTGTTTTTTAGTTCCACTTTTGTTACCATTGTTTAGTCAAAGAGGTCCCCTGCCCGCACCCCTCATTGTAATAAGCTGAGAAAGTGGAAAAATACCTTTGCCTAACAGATCTCACAGGGCACTGCAGCGGCTGTGCAGCCAGGGAAATTCTGTTTGATGGCTACTTTAGGACAGAGGCAGTGAAAACTTCCTGGGAGAGGAAGTGTTAGGGGCCCCATCTGCAATACGGGATAGATCTGACAAAAAGAGTAGATGGGAGACAAGGAAAAGGAAACCAAGGAGGAAGCCGGACAGGGGGAGGGAAGGGAAGGATATTTTCAGGCAAAGGGAAGCAGGACAACCAAGAATAACTTTACAGAGTTTTAAAGAATTGACTGTTTTTGAAGGTAGATTGTATGACGGATGTTGCTTCACAAGGATTCATTTTCCTAAAGGCTGTAAATCAGATAACGATGACTTCAGAATAAGCTCAAAGGCAGACATAGTCCTTATCTGGGCATGTTCCTTTGACTTCACCGATATCCCAAATATATAAAGTCTCTCACATTTATCCTCCTAGGCCTATTTCAGGAGCAACCACAGTAGAGCCAGAGATGGTACCCTGCTGCCTGTTACACAGATCTCTCTTTTCCAATATTCTGTTCATAAACCAGACAAAAACAACCCACCAGTCTCCCAATTGCTGCAAAACTGCTAGAATAAAAGTATCAGTGCTTCTAGACGTTCAGCTGTTCTAGAAGAAAATGTGACATTGGAACATTTTGAGTGTCACGTGCAGTGGCACTCTCAGCTCAATCACAGTAGGACCGGATGAGGCTCACTGGAAGCGAAAGTGTTGCCAAGAGGCATCAAACAGCTTTCAGGTAGAGAATTCCTAAGCAGACTGGACATTTTAGTGACCAGAGAGAGAAATCAAAGCAGGTGGGATAAAGCCCTACAAACCATGAGTGGCAAATAGAGAACGGTTTTTCACTATATTCAACTAGAAGGAAAAAAAAACCCAAAGAACAGTGCATCAGATTAAACCTGGCAGTGGCAGGGTCCGAGCAAAGAAAAGGGAGTTAATCGTTCAATTATGTGAAATCTTGTGTCAGACAAAGCAAAAGTATATTCACAAGATGCTGCTACTAAGAAAGCTTCTCAGACACAAGTTCTTCACTACTAGGACAGTACTTGGGGGAAACATCACAAGCTATTTCTTTTTTCTATTCTTCCCAAAGCATCTACTGCTGACCATCATTAAAGATTTGATGCTAAGCTATATCTATCTTTACTGTAGCTCCCTTCCTTTCCATATTTCAGATAATATGAAAAGAATATAGCATTTTCTTTGAAGACTACCTGTCTTCTCTGTGAATTTCTGAAGCTACAACTACTTCACTCACATGAACATCCATTCATTTTCTGCGAGTCTTCTTCAGCATGACATTCGGGGGACATACCACTGAGCACAAACTGATAGTGTTAGATGGTTTCTCCTCACATTTAAAGCACATCAAAACACCAGTACACACACAGGATGTATGAAATGGTCAAGAACCTCCTGGGAACACTGCAGCTGCTGTGTAACCATTTAGGCCCCAAAAGCCTTGATTTCAAATACCATCTGTGTATGTTTGTTTATGAGTGTGTATGGTAACACCATTTTTAAAATCAGCCTCACTTAAATCAGTTAGACAAGATGCCTTCAGGGCTTGTCCTCAAAGCATTCTAATCCTGTAATATGCTCCAGAGCATAAAGAACACTTCACACAGGACAAGAGTGTACCCGTTTGGAGACTGAAATAATGAACTAAAATTTATACGCACAAGAAAAATATGCTGAAAGATTCTGTCATTTCTCCATTTATCAGGCCAGTGCACTTCAGCTTGCCTAAGCATTCTTGAGAAACAAGAGAAAAGATCTGTCTCAAGAGAAATATAGTTCTTAAAAGTAGGTAGGACCTTCGTAATAGTAAGTTCTAGAGCATCTTGGACCTACACGGCAGACTTCCATGAACATGTAAAAACCAATCCGTTAGACTCTTTGGATGTTTGTCTACCAGAAGAGTGTAAATACAGTTTTAGAACTGAAATGTAGACCTGAAGGTCACTGATGAATAGCACCTATTTAAATATTTTATTATCTGGTGGACTAACAAGATGGTACATAATTTTAAACAATTCCCTCTTCCAGGGAACTGAATTCATCTGCAGAATGCTATGTGGATATATAATCAAAACTATGTCTGTTTATTCATGGTATTGAATCCCTTCTGTATTGCACATCAAATACAAGTCTGAGTATCTAATAGGAGTCCATTCTGAAGGACCCTGCAAACTTAGTCAGTGCCGATTTACAGTTACATTTCATTTCTATATTAATTTAGATCAGAAGGTGACTGCCTATCAATAGTCACTGCACTGTGCTGTGTGTGCATGCACACCCAAGCAGAACCAAACATCAGTTCATGAACTTGTGGCTGAAAGACTCCATAGTGAACTCCAGTTATATCACTGGAATCTTTATTTCTCCAGCTATACCACTAAGGTGCCTTATAAGACTGAAGCCAGCAAGTCCACTCATTCCAAAAATTATACTTAGACTACAAATCTATACTAACACCATAAACATGAGATCAACTTTCAAAAAATAAACTAACATTTAAGAAAAAACAGTGCCAGTGACTGGATTGCAAAGCAGAGCAGAGCATCAGCTTTGTCATTTCCAGAACCAGGGGTTGTGGGTTTGCAGTTTTTTAATTTACTTAGGCCAAAGGCATGATTTAGTCTGACAGTTACTTATCTGTCAGGGAGAAGTAAACTGCTTGTTAACTCTGGAAAGCCTTGCTCAGGAGAAGTGCTTACCACACCACTGACCTCCTCCAGGACTGAAGTTCACTGACAGAGTTGTTCTGTGACTCTTGTTCACACCAATGCCTCCGGTTAGTTACCCAACACATCCAAAGCCTAATACTGATGAAATCAGTGCAAAAACATTTGCCTGAATGGCAAAGTCCTTTGAAAGATGTTAAGTCTTGGACCTTAAAAATATCTTTGTAAGTGGCCAGAATTCCATTTCATCTTATGCTAATTTTTGAGATTCATATAGCTTTGAATAGAGGAATTTTAAAATTGAAATTCAGTTAATTAAAGATTTTTTCAATACAATGGCAAAAGAATAAAACAATAAAAATCCCCCTTTCTTTCTAAAGAAGAGCTAAGAAGCCATTATGCTAAGCAGTAGCAAAAGGAACTGAAATATTTAATCTAAACATTTAAATGAGGAAAAGCCTGATGGAGCGAAGAATCTTCAACCATTAAAGTCATAAGCTCAGTGGAACAGAAAATCATCAATTAGCTGAACTCTGCCTAAGGAAGAAAACCCAAAAATAGATTATTTATAGATGCAAGTTGGTAGTTTTGGTGTTTTGTTTAAGTCTTGTTTTAAGATGATCTTTGCCAACACTTTTTAATTGCCTGTAGGCAGAAATGCAGGAACTGTTATTTAACAGAAATATTTTGAGATATCTACATCCAAACCTCTATTGCCCCCTTCCTCCTGACAGACTAATGCAATCGCTCTCCTATTAAAAGTCAAAAATCAGTTTTGATAAGCTCTTAAAAAAAATAATAGGCACATTTAATTTTGGTAAAACATTGGTATATCAAGAAATAAAAGACACCGAATGTCTGCCTGCCTCTGCTTTTGTTCCCTCACCTGGGCTCAGTTTTGGCCTGTGTTTCACTGTGATGCCCAAGAAGCCCAGCCTTCATTGCAACAATTCAGTCTTCTCCCCAACCCCCAATATTTATGGAGCTTTTCCTTTTGTTCTATCCATTCAGAAATTAGAAATACATAAATTTGTGCACATAGGTACTTTCTTGGTGAAATCTATGCCAGTGACACATTTCCAGTAATGAGACAAGAATTTAAGAAAAGGTGTAATGCTTAAAAAAACCCTAAAAAACCCCAAACAAACCAACAAAGCCAACTAAGTTATCACCATAATCTTCAGATATGCTGTATTCCCAGCTGATTTTAAGAAAATTACATTAAGAACAATAAGCAGTCCATTGCTTTGTTTTCAAAACAGATTAATTGCCCTAAGAATATCAGGTTATCCAGTAGTCTTTGAGTCATCCTGAGAGAGTAGCTCTGCTGGCTAGCTAAATTAATCCAGGTTTATGGAGGAAATAAAAGATTTAAAGTGTGTTGCAAAGCAGTAGAATCTCCTATACAATTTTGGTTAAGTATGCAAGAAGTACTTGGCATACAATGCTTCTGGAAAATTTACCCACCATAAAAATCTCAAATTAAGTAGAAAAATTGCATGTTTCTTAGAAATATGCCATTTTCGTAGAAATACTTTTCAAGAGGAAAAAAAACCTCAGCAGTTTGCACTTTATGGAATTCTAAGAGTATGGTTATCTCATATGCACCCATCCTATGTATGTGGGTTCACAAAAAAAAGCAACCAACCAAACCAACCAAAAAAACCCCCACAAAAAATCCCCACCACAAAAAAAACTCCCAAATCAAAAGCCACTGCCTGGGAGAGGTACAATTTCACCAAGGATATTCAAAGCAAAGCTACTTTTCTGAAGTGACCAGCGAAAGTTAGACAAGCTAATTCTGCCCATGCACACACATATCTGGACTTGAGTATATCTGAAACCTCCCTTCAACATGCTCCAATATCTCTTCAGGGTAATGATTAGGAAGGTTTCCTTTCACACAACAACCAAAACAACCCCAACCTTCTGAAGCAGTAATTTCAACCAAACATTGTAAATTTTAACCTGCTTGGGGGCTGGAATGCAAAAACACTGGCAGTGGTGAGCGAGAGCTAGGAAGCATTATCAATTGCTAGATAAAGAGTATTTATTTCTCAGGCAGTTACACAGCTGCTCATGAAACTGTGATTTCCTCATTGCAAATATGGCTTGTTCACAGGGCAATAAGCGTTACAATTTACTAGGTAATAAATATCAAGCAAGATACCATTTGGTTAAACACATGGGCACTGGGAAATTCCAATAAAAGTGTGATTACAGGGTAATGATAACTATGAAAAGCGTTCTCTCAAGAACCACAGCTGTCATTTTTCCAGGTAGAGTCCTTATGCAGGGAAGATCAGTGCAGAACAAAGAAACATCTCTGGGGAGCATCTGACATTACAAGACCAAACCCCAAATTTCTATTCTGTCTAGATTCTCCATTTGAAGACTACCTTTCATATGACCTTTATTCGTGCGAAGGAGGAAGTTACATTTCCTCACTGTTATCACAGGCTGTGCTTTGGGATTTGCAGCCAAGATGCCCCAAACTATTCCCCTAGGTTTTGTCAGGTACAATTCATAAATAGCAGGAGTCTCTATTGTCTTCTGCTGTGAATGATGGTTATTTCAAAATATCACCTTTATACTGAGGTACCCTCAGGTTGAGCTGATGAAGAGATGAGATGCTCACATGAATCAACATGAATGTTTTACTGGATAAACACACAGCCAGCTTGTAAAGCAGCCTGCAAGGTTTCAAAGCAAGACATGCATACACTGTTGAAGTTTCCTCATGTAAATTCTGCACAGGGAGACAAATTGATGAAACAAGCTGCCAAGTTGTTTTGTTTGTTTTCAGTTTTGCTAAATTTATGTAACTTTCAATTACTACAGAAAGCACTGTGCAGTTAAAGGATGCCCTCTAACAATTGCATTCGCCCTGAGACAAGCAATCCCTTCAGGAGCTGCCCTTAGAAAGAAAGGAATAATTCATTTTTAAAGCTGCCTCAGACTCATACCGAAAAACTGTTACAGTGACTGGTCTGCAGCTCAAGACTAACAATGGTCCACCCAGAAAAATTAGGAAGGATTCATGCTTCTCCACCCCTCTCCCACACCCATCAGTGCAAACTGATTACAAACCGTAGTGGTCCCTGGTGAGGGAATGCACAGGGTGTGGTGAGGATGGATAAAGTGACCCTTCAGAGTTAGGCTTGTACAAAGAACTTGGTTGAGCTTGTCTACACATACTTCCCTGGGGAGAGCAGAAAGGAGGAGGTGGGAAGGGTTGTACTGATTTATCAGTGTGGATTTTAAACAGCCAGTCAAGTTCGGTAGATGGTAACATGATGACCCAAAGGGTGGCATCCTTTCTGGAATTTTTACATGGAAAGAGGCATTCTAGGGAGAGGAAATTACTGTAACCACTTGGGTGATGTTTAAATGAGATTAAATGTTATTACAATAGTTTTTTTTAAGTTACAGGCAGTGTGGGAGCAGGAATTTCTCTCCAGAGCACTCCTGCTGACTACAGAATTAAGTAACAAATTTCCCTGTAAGAAATCATTGTCTGTAATGCAAAATGTTTACCAAGACATCACAGTAGTGGTTTATTTTTTGTTTTGATTCAATTTTATTACGATAACATTTATATTACATGAATAACAATATTTATCCTCAGAAAGGACAGTAATTTCTTCTCTTTTGCTGTATGTTTAGATACTAGCAAGAAGAAAATTCTATTCAATTAAGTAATGGGAATTTTCCCCACTCCACAACTGATCTCTCATGTAATACCAAATGCCTCTTGGGTCGTTCTCCCAAACATCCCCTCCAACTGCAATATGTAAAGCAAAATTTCAGGCTAATATGGTTTATTAGACCAATTATACAACTGGGGAGGGGGGATGACATACACCCAAACAACCACCAAAAAACCCCAAACCAAAACCAAAAACTCCACAAGACAAAGAAACAGAAACATTTTCAGGTACACAGGTCCTTCTCCAGGTCAGAAATAAAAGAAGCAGGAAAATAAGACTTGGGCCTTTTGAGTTTTCTTCTAGTCACTTATTTACCTAGTTGTAGGAATTTCAAACCTTTACTACGTTTACCTGTTAGCATGATTCTCCCCACTAATTACATTCTACCCTTCATTAAGATTTTCTTATTTTTATTAATTTTGGAATAAAGCTTTGAAGTTGTGAAGTGCTGTGTTCAGGATGCAAACCAAGTCTCAAAGCACTGACAAAGGATAGGATTTCACAGCAGGTTTTGAGGTGAATTAACAATTTGCCACTCATAAAAACCATGAACCTCATTTCCCTCTCCTCTATCCAAATTCTTTCCTGCCACTATACCCACACTCTGCATAACCCTTCCCTGCCACCTCATCTCATCACACAGGTAAGTCAGCAGTCCAAACCCACAGAAATATTTTCTTTTGCCAGTTCTTTTCTGCTGGTTTTGAGCCAAACAGGCCACTGTGCCCTGGGAAAAGCACCAGACTCGCTAAAGGCAAATGGAAAAGCACATGGGGAAAAATTAAAACAAGACAGGCTAATTTTTTTCCTCCTAATAGTTATGAACTGTTAGCTCAGCTTGTTTGATGAAATCATACCCAAAGAATACTGTCAGCATTACAGGGTTTTTGGATTATGGTTTTGTATCAGAGGCTTCATTTATTTATTTATTTTTAAAAGTAGACCCACCTATCAATTTCCATAACAACTGTCTTTCAGTCTAACAACATCATCTAGTCTGTTATTTTTGCCAATTTGAATATCTTGAAATTAAGGGAACATCTGTGCTTCTTGAGTAAATAGAACACAAACCTTGAGACTGGTTTTGTGTCCTCTCACATATGATGTACCCTTTTCTAAACCATAGCCAAGGAGATGCCAGCAGTGTTTCTAGACCCAAAGTTAAGCAACTTTTGATTCTTTCACACCGGTTACAAGATGTCCATGGGAAAGAGAAATAGCAGTCTCTTTGCTTGCCTAAGTGCTTTAGAAACAGTCTAATATCCCAACTACCCTACAGCAATCTTGAACCTGAGATGCCACCTTTCACACACAATACTCACTGACAACCCAGTGCAGAAAAACGTCACATTTGGTCCTGAATTGAGTTTTGCAGCTCACACAACGCCTTACAAACCAAATTACCACACCAATTACCCCAACTGCAATATTCCACTATAGTGGTCCATTAGGTTTTTTAGAAATGTTGAATTCCCATGTGCTATGACATTCTGTGCACAAAAAATAAATTTTTAAAAAAACAAAACCACCCAAAAAAAATACCCAAAACAACCAAACACACACAAAAAAACCCAACCACAAAAAACCCCCACAAAAACCCCACCAAACCCCCATGTTTCTCTTACCCACATTGTCTCACGAGGGGAGGGGTGGGGGAGAACTCATAGTATATCTTCCAAAAAAAGCATCCTTGCCAAAGCTAGTAATACATCAACAACTGCCTACTCCCATTAACAAGGGTACTGTAGATGACCTTAAAGATGATGTCACATTAGCAACAATGTGACTAAGAGAAAGCTGAAACTGGACATAAACATTTTCAAACAGACATAAACAACTCACACTAGGACAGAACTACTTTGTTCTTACCCCTTCATCAAGACTCAGGGAATAGAGAAGCCATTCCCAGGAATGTTTTACTTCAGGATCCAAAAAAGTTTTCTTTAAAAGTTACAAAATAACTATCTTCCCAAGTGTAAATACAATGAAGTAATCCCATATGGGACAGAAGTTACTATAACAAGTTTGAATTGAAAAACAAAGATCAAAATAAGACACTGCGTTCCTGAATACTTCTTTCTTGGTTCAAGAATGCTAACTAAAATTTCTGAAGGCTATCTCCTCTCTGCTCAAGTTGATAACTGCTATCCAGCTAAAAGACCGAGTACATTCTACTTTTAGATAATCTTCATGAAATCTGCAACCACGATCCACCATAACTTTTCCATTTTCCAACAACTAGGAATTCTGGGCAGTTAACTTTGTTCCCAGAATAGCAGAGAGTCAGTACATGGAAAATGAAGTATTAAAAAGTAATTTTAACGACCACAAATAAAATAATGGTTATTAGTTTAAAAACTAAGAAACTACTCAAAATTGTATCAGAACAGATTTATATTTTTTTTTACATCTATTAATCTAGAAAAACACAGTGATTGAGGATAAAAGCAAAATGATATTGTGTCTTAGCAAACATTTTCATTTTATTATATAATTGGGTTCGATCTTAAATTCCATGGACATCAAATATTCTATCTTCAGATCCCTGCAAACACATGAACATACTGTCCTCTTAAGACCCTGGTAAATAGCGAAGTGTTAACATAAAAGGCTCTACAACAACATGAGGAGACAAATATGAACCCATAGCCATAAAACTATTTTGTCCTTATAGCACATGCTAAAAAGAAAATATAGTCAAATATATAGAGAGACTGCCTATACACTTCTACTAGCAGACATTGTTTCAGAGCCAAGTTTGTTCTGAACATCACATAACTTTTGGGGAGTGTTCTTCTGAAAACATGGAATATGGAGGGGGGGGGTGGTGGTGGTGGTGTGCGTCCCCTCTCAGCAGCCTTTGTAGTTTGTTTGATGCAAAATAGAAGTTATTAGAGCAATGCAGAGAGTAGCACAGCATGGTCCAAGTGATCACCTAGGAAAATAGCTTTTGTACTAACATTTGGCTATATACATGGAAGGCAAAACTGGTATTGTTAAAGTCAGAAGAGATGGCTCTTGCAATAATCAAAATGCAACACAGCTGAAGGAGAATTTTAGTTATTTAACTACAAAAGACACAAAACTAATGACGACATAGAAATTATATGCAAAGTTAGACACAGGGCAAATGAAGGGCCCTACTTCTCAGGCAAGTCTGATGCCATTCAAGAACACAGCAGAAGAATTTTAGAAGAAATGGTATTGTCACATTACATGAATCCTTGTCTGTGAATTTCGTGTACAGTGACACATGTTCTGTAACTGGTAAGTACAACAATTTCTCTTTTCAAGGCCATGTGCTACAAATATCCCTTTAGCAAACTATGCACAATACTGCCCACTGAAATTCACAGAGACATTCCTTTTACCGAACTAAATCTTCACTCTTGCACAGAAGCAGTGGTTTAAGTGATCTTGACTAAAAAAAATTCCTCCCCAAAAATTTTATTTCACACTTCAGCTCTCAAAATGTCAGTTTGTGCACGAGTGCTCGGCTGTGACAGAACAGAACGAGACCAGGTAACGCTTCCCGTAACTAGATTTGTGATAGCTACAACGGCTTGCAAACACCTTTAGAGAGACCTGCTCTTTGGGTTTGTTACTTTGAAGGGCAGTATAACAAAGTGCTTCTGTGCTGAAACCAGAGGAAAAAAAAAAAAAACCTTTCATTTTGGTTTTGTAACATCTTTTAGGCCTAAAGAGGAACAAACCATTAAAGAGAAATCCTGGCCGTAGTGAAATCAAAGGAAGTTTTGCCAGAACTCCCAGCAGGCTAGTTAGTCTGTATCAGAAAAAC
This sequence comes from Porphyrio hochstetteri, assembly GCA_020800305.1. Taxonomy (NCBI): domain Eukaryota; kingdom Metazoa; phylum Chordata; class Aves; order Gruiformes; family Rallidae; genus Porphyrio; species Porphyrio hochstetteri. The sequence goes on along the minus strand of CM036916.1, from coordinate 6,720,288 downwards.
ACTGTACTGGTATAATTTCATATAACTAGAGTATCAGCAAGGTAGTCTTATATTGATAACAAAAGAAGGTGTCAATGGAAACCATGAGCTAAATTCCTCATAGAAAAAAGTTAAATAATTAAAAAAAAAGCCCCAAACAACATTGCACGGGCAAGGGGGGAAATAAGCCCCAAAGAAACCAAAGCCAAACTTGCAACCACACAGAGCTGTTAACAGGTTGAAGCAAAAACATTCTGTCACAAATAAAGTTGACAGAGAAAAATGAAAGTAAAAGGTGCAAAAGGTAAAAAACAGGATATGGGGCCGCTTAGGTACAGGTGTTTTGAGAGTGCTCTGCAAGTTTGCCTTGAATTCACTACTCTGTTCCTTCATAAAACAAAACAGGACAGAGGAGTGCAGACTGGATATTCAAGATGACCTTGGGGAGTTGCAGTGAAAAAAAAAAAAAAACAAACCGAAAAACAATAAACATTTTTAACTTAGGTTAAAACTTAAGTTAACGTTAAAAAACTTAAAACATTTTTAACTTAAGCTTTATAAGTGCTATGAAATGTCCAGCCCTTGCACTGATGAATCAAAACTGAAAGGCTGAAAGGACAACTTCATAAAAGCATAGCTGTATAATAAAGATCGGAATGCACGTCATATCTGGAATAGAAAAGCAGGTATGTTATTACACACTGTTCTCTGGAATTTAGTTGGTTTGTTTTTCCACAAACATTTAGAGACTACCTACTTCTGTTGCTTATGTTCATGATGGCTTCCTCTAAATCTGGTATTTGTATTAAAATAAAGGATTTCTATCCTCCCCAAATGATTGCTGGTTTACCACAATAAGAATCTATTTTGTTAGTTCAGTAAGTTCCATTTATTTTAGTACGTGCTATCTAACAGCAGATGTGCATTAAAATGAGTCGCTGCAGGCTATTTTAACGACATCACATGAACAATCCAAACAGCTGAAATAAGAAGCTACAAAGACCTTTTTGAACATGAGCAGCCTCCCTGATCTCTATGAAACGAAATCACCTGTCTGATATTACTCACACATATGGTAAAGATAGAATAATAGGCAATAGATCTTATGTACAGCATAGTCTTACACCTTACAGCAGCACACTTGTTTCACAACTGCTACCTACCCTACTAGCACTTCATTTTCCCCCTAAATTACCCATTTAGATATCTCCAGCATATCTATAATGCCATTATTATTCAGATATTACTTTCCCAAGATACAACTGCGTGGGGGAGGGAGGTGAGTGGAAGGGAGGTTGGTTGCTTTGTGGTGTTCAAGTTTAGGGACTTTCTTAATCCTTGCCTGCCCTCATGTTCTTTCTCGACATTGGCAACACTTGAGCTACAAAATCCTCCAAATGAATCAGCTTCTGATCTATTACTGTCAACATTGCAATATCCCTGCATCCTTTCTAAGATGCAAAGTGATCAAAAAATCCTGCCAGCCAATTTTTATGTTTGTATCCAGACTATGAGAAAACACCTTTGAGTGAGATACTGCATTTTCCAAAATCATCATAGCAGACAGAAACTCAATTAACAAATTAGTACAGAGAAACCTGTTTCTTGCAAACAGAGAAAACAGAAAGAGGGAAATCTTTACCCCAATAAATCTATCTCTGGTGTTTAGAGAGGAGCAGCTTTCATTACAACCCTGTGTCCAACCCTGAAGGAAAATGTCATCAAACACCATGCAGAAAAATGATGTAAAATTACTGTCCAATAGTTCTCATCCTCAATCTAACTTTACAGAAGTATACAGTACAAATCCAGTTCTGCCTTCTGACCATGACATACCCTTGTATGGACATCTCTAAGTACAGTTTGTTAGCAAGTAGGCTCAGGAGTAAGACATTCCTTGGAAATAAAAGCTACGCAGATTTTACACTGGTAATGCCCAAACTTTAGGGACCATGAACAACAATATTAAACCAAACAACTTCAAGCTTATAATTAGGATATTTTTTTCTAATTTTCATATGGGCAGCAGAACTATTATAGCGATGTCAGAGACAATGCTGTCTGCCAGCCATCACCTCAGGACCACTGTTTGAGACCTTTTTCCTCTGGTAGTTAACACCAGCTGTGCCTGTGAGCTGACCAATACAGGCAAAGCAACTGAACAGGACAGACAGACACACACACAATCAGCTATTCCTCCCTACTATGTGGGGTGGAAAAAAAGGCAAGAATACTAAAGAAACACTCCTAAGAGATAACTGTACTTGCTTACAGTTTTTAAGATGCTAATATGATCATTTTGTTAAATATTTTTCCACAGGTGACCAAATTCCAATAGCTAAAACCACAGTTTCTTTCCTACTGGATTCAGATCTTAAAGGATGAGGATTATGTCTTGTTTGTGAAACTGGGTGGAAGTTATTAACAGTCCTTTTCAGGAAGCATGCATCTGTTTTTTAAACCTGTTCCTTCCTAAACTTGTTAAAGTTGGCCCGAAAAATGTATCAGGAAATAACTGGAGGATGAGGGGGATGGAGGAAGAAAACTTTAAAGACACCTTGTCTTAATTCAGCCTAAAAGGGTTACTTCTCCCTATTCAATTCAGTCACATCCTGCTATAGCAGCCACATACAGCTATAGCATATCCACCTGACTGCGGGGAAGAGACGTGCCTACACGGTGAACAGGTTGGCGTTTGATCTGCCTCCCGTAATTGGCAGCCTGGAGTTAATTAACGAAGTGGAACAAGCACATAATTGAACACAGCGTAAAATTAGGCATGGCAAGCAGTGTAGAAAAGCTATCGCCGTTTTCTTCAGTACTCTTTTATTGCTACAAAATGTGGAAAGGTAAAACAGTAAAGCCAAATGCAAATTAACAATCAGATGACAGTGCCTCTAGCAGTCTTTTTTACCACTTGGGTCTCTCAGCTGCTTAGCCATTACATGAACAAACAGGTTCAGTAATAATAGATATCCAACCTAATAAACAATAACCTTTGACATTTTCAGTCACTAGGGTCTTAGAATTATTTTAAATAATCTGTCTGAAACCATCTGATTCATGTGGCTGTTGCAGACAGTCTCAGCTGGAACCTCTCAGCACACAGAATCAACATTTCAACCACTAATTCAGCTGGAAAGCCAGGGTCAGAAATGCTGTCAGCTCCATGTATTCACTGACTCATGACAGGAATGTCATTTCGGTAACCTTTCTTCCTGATCAGCTCTTAGTGTTCAGCACAAGCCATTACCCAGAGATGAGGCCAGATATCTAACTGCTGTATTTTAAACAATCTTTGGAGTGGTATAGACTAAAAAATAGCCAGCTATTTCTGGAGCATTTCCTTCCATTTATTTTTGCTGTTAAGTAACGCAGATCGTATAAGACTATTTCTAGTATCCTGAAAGTGTCTCATCATAAAGTCGTGTCACCTGCCCAAGCTTCTTTAAAAAACAAACAAACAAGCAAAAAAACCCCACAAAACAAACAACTCCATATATATTAGTGAATCTCTGATGGGTGTTTTTGGATTGTTTCTCTTGAATGAAACTTCCCTGAAATTCTGAGCAAAAGCCTCTACCAAAATAATTTTCCTCTTCAAAGACCCTAAAAATTTCTTCTATCATTCCTGTAAAGCACACCTCCTACTTCAAGAAGGAGAATTTCAAACCAGGTGAAAAATAATGTGAGAGAGAGTTCAGGATGGAAGTCATATCTGAAATTTTAGGATTCGGGAATTCCTGATTCTGTATCTTCTGCTCCAGAGGTTTGAGTGGTTTTTTTTTTAAAATCTTCCTAGAAACTTTAGAAGATTTACCTTAGCAGCAGCTTGACAAGATGTCCTTCATGACCAGTATCCTAATACCTCCTGTTCTCCTAAACAAGCCTGGGTCCCTCTGCCTCTCTCTGTGTGCCCTTAAGTACCCTTCTGCATAGAGACTGCATAATTAAACAAACTCACTTGGTAATGAATAGCACTTCATTAAGCACCTCAGTCAAGATTCAGAGAGATTCTTTATGAGAAATATCTAAAAAAAAAAAATGCTTCTTCAGTAAAAATACAGGTTGGGTTTTGCGTTAACTGCTCTTGCAGAGTATCTGTAAATCAACAAATACCTTCACAAGCTATGTCCATAAAATATCAGCACAAGCTACTTCTGTAAATTCCTATCTCCATCACATAGATACCAGAACCTAAGAGCACCAGGGACTGCTGCTTACAGTGGAACTTGCACTGACTTAAGAGCTTCACAGAGTTGTTGTTTATGTAGTTTTGCTATATATACACACCACTTCAAGTACTTACGATTAACAATTCTGTTAAGGAGAAAGAAACCATTCAAGTATATTTCAGGTGATGCCTCTCCAAAATCACAAGTGCAAGCTTGGCTGGCTCAAACCTTTTCCATATTAGGAACTGGCAGTAACCTGAGAACAATAAATGTTTCCTTCATTAGCTGTTATAATCCCTAAGGATAAGACCTACTTTTTCCATACAGAAGCTTCCACATGGAAGAGTTACAACATTTTAGCTTTTCTGACAATCCTTTAGCAGAAAAGAGATGAATGTTGCTATTAATGATTTCTTCCCTCTTCCATTTCTCATTTTTTACCCAGCGGGAAACTGTAACTCCCTTGTTTGGAATTACTTTTAAGAAGTGAGAAGTTAGGTAAGCTGTAATAAAATATAGCACAGCTTCATTACCTGTGTAACTACCTACATATCCCACAGGAACTGTTTTACAAAGTCTCTATCAATCCTTCCTTTTTTCACTTGCATAGGTTTGCAGTTTGGAGTGACCTCACGTATCAGATTAAAAGAAGAAAACTAAATGCTGCTGAGTGTACCAATTTTTTGCTTATTAAACTCAGGTCACTAAAATGAAACTAGAGGATGAGAGATTTACCAGTAAATCCATCCAGCACTTGTATATTTAAGATTTTGTGGTCTGTTTAGTATTAAGAACTGCTGGTTAAGACATTCTCATCCCTATCTCTCATTTGTAGAGGTTTTTTAGCCCACTGAGAATAGTGAACACCACAAAGAGGAAGTTATTTTTACAGAGCACTAAAAGTGACAAATGTAAGCAGATATATCTAGCAAGAGATACATCATTGCTTAACTAATGGATGAAAAATTATTAATTTGCTGACATTATTTATGTTTTTCACTAATGTAAATAAAGACCACTAAAAGATGGATGACAACAGCAAGAATCACAGTATAGCTATACTATTGCTACTAAATAAATTACTTTCAAACAAAGCATCTCATTTAATGGAAGGGAACATTCATTCTTCTTATCCTCATAGAAAAAAAAGTAATAAATGTCTCCATCCCAGGAATCCATAGGGAAAGTTACTTTTTCTGAGACATACCATATTAACTTCCCAAGGAGTTTGGCAAAAGCTGCCAGTTATGCATCTAATTCCACCCACGACCCAAGATGTAGTTGGTATCCAATTTTATTGGCCTTTCCCTCCACAACCAACAACCCAGCAGCCCATTAAAAAAAAAAAAAAAAAGTCAAGTCACCAAATTTAAAAATAGAAGGTAGAAGGATGATGGATGACCAATGGCAGCAAAGGAATCATATTATCCTCCACTGTCTCTTTGGCCAGTTACTGTATTTTGGAACTTCTGTAATGTGTCCATTTAGCATGATATTCTTAAAGCCTGCATGCAGAAAAATCAAGTGAGAATTTGATGCAGGTACTGGCTAGAAAGGGTTCTGACAGAGATCAGTGGTCACTTATTTCAGACATGCTGCAGTGGCTCTTACCCTTTGGTTGTCATTGATTTTTCTTCTTACTACGTAACAGAACACCACTGCGTTGGACTCTGCAGAAAACTCTTGTTAATACATTTGTACTAAAGTACTTCCTGGCACTGCTTTTAATTTGCTTCTTTCACACATCCTACATCAAAAACTCAACTGCAGCAGGTCCTGAAATTCTGCAAGCAAAGCAGCTCAATCCCAATCACACAACATAACAATACCCAGTATAGCTTCTATTTTCATAGCATTTTGTATCGCACTCATCAGCATTTTATATACACTGTAAAAAAGCCTCAGAACGATAAATGATACATGAAGTACACATGATGAATATGTGCCATAACCACAAATGGTCTTCTATCTCCAGATAGGCAGAAACCCAGACCCCTGCCACAGTTCTTTGGCCAATGCCACACAGTCACGGGCAACACATGCATTATCTAGAACATGTTAAAACAGCAGAAAAGGGCATGAAAATCTGTTTATCCTGGCAAGAGGTTCTACTCTAAAATCAAAAATGTCTTCAAACATCAAAATTCACCATCTGCTTGAATGCAGAGCAAATTTCACACGGTGCACAGGAAGTCACTGTGCTATTCTAAGAAGCGATGATACAAAAGAAAAAAGTCACAAAAGGAGCACAAGTAGTATGCCTCAAATGTAAGCAAGAACTAGAATATGAAAGCAACCACTCTCCCAGAAACAGCACGATACACACAATGAATAACATCATGTACACAACACCTATTCCATGACAACCATGCTCAGACAATCCTCAGCAACTGCGCAGCTTTCATAAAAGAGGTGAGAAAAACTTCATCCAACTCCTGTGCACTACTTTCAGAACTTTACTTAACAGTTAATAGGTATAACAAACACTAGTGCAGACTCTCAAAGAATGCTTCTGCTCTCATGACAAATCTAATTGCATACTTTGCCCTTTCTTAATGTCCCATCCTGGTTACATGTCATCATGTATGCATCACAGAACACCTTTTAGACCCAATAACAGATAAACATTAGACAAAAATATCTGATTTAGATGCTGACAGACCTGATAAAAAGATACCTGTAAGTAATAAGAGCATATGCCTATTAAAACTTGCAACTTGTCTTTGTTACTATTTTTGCCCAATCAAGGTCCCTAACGTTTTGGCTAAATGAAAAGTTTCTGGAAGAAATTTCATTAACTTTACAGGAAGCAGGAATTTACTGCCAGCTTCTACCCCTCCAGCTAAGGGCTTGTATTTCTTTTGTTAATCACTGCGCTTCTGGAAGTCTGCAATTAATTTGAATTACTTTCAAAGTTCTTCACTAATATTTATAGAACAGTAACAGCTACACAAAGAACACCAAAACTTTTTACCAAGGTTTTATGTTTAAGCCTCAACCATCATACATTTTCATTTGCATGTCTCATAATTCAAAACTAACGTAAGAGATCACTTGAAAGGGGATATATTCAAAAAAAGCCAATTAACAGGCAGTTTTTCCATTTCATTGAAGAACTAGCTTATAACACAGAAAAGCAAAATCACAACATTAGAACCTGGGGCTTAAACAGGTAAATTGTAATTCTAGTAATGCTGTTTGGGTTCTTTTAATTACCAGAGTATCTACATACTGTACAATTATACCAGTAGGAACGCAATCTTGGGTTACGTAATAAGACCTCTTAAAAGCTTTAATAATCAGTTATTTATCCGCATAATAGTAAAACTAAACTATTACAAATTACCTCAACTTTTCAGCAATGTGCTGCTGGTATAGAATAAACTTATTACTCAAAACACCACCTTAATGCTTTATTCTGCTTTATCAAGTAGATAAATCACTTATCCTGTAATACGCTACATCAGGTTCATGCCCTACATATATTAAAATCAATTTTGTTCTAAAGACCTAAGGCTGACAATCTTCCAGTTCTTTATAAACATAAAATATAGTAAGATAATTTGGAATGGAAAAAACTCTCAAATTATCACAGCTTTATGAAGAAATTCACAAAAATTCTTCAAGTGCTAAAGAAGAACATGCTAAAGAAAAAACAGATAGGTGTACTAATGCCATCTTGTAAACTGCATTTTTAGAAAACCAAATCAAAAGTCAATTATATTCTTAGAGTGAAGCATTAAGCACATTGTAGCAGATATTTTAATGTGTTGTTACCTACAGTCAAGTTTGGAAATTAAGTGCTTCAGCATCTTTGACTATTACATGCAGAAATATACATCCATCACTACCTAAGCATCTTGGGGAAAAAAAAAAAAAAAAAGAAAACTGGCATATCGTTCTGAACAGTGCAAAGGAATAGCTTCAGCAGCTAACCTGCTTGCACTCTGGGCAGGAGAGCTTTAAAAAGATTGCAGTTCAGTTTCCAATTCTATCAAACGTTCCAAATTTTCACTAAAGAAGCCAGATTACTGAGATAAATCAAGTGAATGGATGGATTAAGCTCCTGGGGGCAAAATAACTCAAAGGGCAACCCCTATCATCAGTTATACATTCAGAGTTCAAACAATATATTCTATGTACAAATATAACACCATTTCCTAAGACACAGTCAAATCCTTGCAGTATTGGTTTCCTTGAGAACAGCGGTGAAAAGCATCAGCTAGGTTGTTACACAACCATTGCTTTAACAATTAACAGAACAGACCTTTTAATCCAACTAATGGCTGAATTAGAAGAGGGTACAGGAGGAGTAAGTGAAACAATCCACTGATATAGCAACAGATTTGGATTTGACCCTGCAAACTTAGAATTGATGAAGACTACTTGGTATGAACCTACAAGGTTCATAGTAAAATGATTGTATTTAGTACTGACTGAAATTTTGGATTTATCTACGTGAACAAGTTCAAATAACTGTAAAGATCCCAGAAGTTACTACTGGAGATGTTCTGTTCTCATACAGGCAGGATCATTTTTTATGACAGCCCAGTGCTCAGAATAAACTGAAAAGCCTCAGTCTAATCTGAGAATTTTAACATCTTATTTTTCTAAGGCAGGCTTGTAGGGTCCTGTAATGCCCTATACATCATAGGCATCTAAAGTGACTAAATTATTTTCCTCAGCCTCCTGCATGTCAGTGGTTGTAGCTTAACCAACAAGTGCACCGCTCTGTGAGTTTGAATTCTCGTTGTTCATCAGTACAGCTGATGCACTAATCTTCTACTGAGAAACACATTCACACACTTGTAAACAAAAATGTATTCGTTTTTGCAAAACACTCTCAGAGCATTTCCAAACATGTCTTCGGGGGGGGGGGGGGGGGTTCTCCCTCTCCTTGCTGCTTTCCACACCATAGCTAGAAAACAGTGTGCAGTTGCATAACAATGAATCAGCAGCTGTAAGCAGATGTCCTTCACCTGTTCAGATTGCATAGCTACAGTCAGAATGAAATGGTAGAAGTAATAAATTTTTTTTTAAATGCCCCCTAAGATTTAAGGAGACCCAAGGGCTACAAAAGGAATTGGGAAATCACTGCTATGCAGAGAAAATCTTCCAAGATTACCATGGCCTGAAAGATGCCCCCAGAGAAAACTAAACTCTTATGAAAAACCATGTTACTCCTCTCTGACACAATAAACTTTAAGCTTATGTCTTCCTACACCACTGTGCACTGAAGTGACCTTGGTTAAGAGCCTGCATTGGTAATACCACTTCCACTTGTAGTCAGCACCAGCAGTGCAGATCATTAGAAGTTTTTCCACTTTGGTCACAAAGCAACTTGGAAAACAAGCAAGCCTAAGTGTTTGTATTTTGCAGGTAAGAATCTGATCAAGTGAGAGGTTGGATGGTTCACTGACAGTTGCACAGAAAACTTAAGGCTCATGCTGGGATAAATAGAAGCCAAGTAGACTACATAATCTCAAACATCTCTGTGAAACAATGGGGATTTTCAATCTACTCTCAGCAGTAGAAAGTACTCAATACAAAAATTTGTACAGTGATAGTACTACTGACAAATCCTGGTAAGGTTTATAGTTATGAGGCTTCTCTTTGCTTTTTGTTTTGCTAAATTCTTGCTCAGTGTGTTGTTTGATAACAATTTTCCTGCTGAAGTATAGACAGACTAAAAAAACCAAACCCACACACTAAAAAAAAAAACCCAAAACCCTCTAAAACTATTACAGCAGGTTTCTTAGGAAGATACAGGCAGACGCAGTCTAGTGTTTAATAAAAGCCAGGCAGAGCTACTGCTAAAATTACTTTAACTTCTCTTTTGCTGATGCAAGTAGTACCTCCTCAGATTTGCCTAACTAAAAAGATCAACCATTGCTTCATTTTACTTCATTAAAATTACCATCTTTAACTCTCGTAAAGCAAATGACATCAGCTGAAATTACTTTATCAGTAGGCTCTGGCTACAGTGAAAAGTGTAGAACAGAATCCCTTGTCCATATCTGTTCTGTGGATTTTATAGTCTAACATTGTTCTCAACTACCATGAATGGTATAAGGCAGTGTCTTAAACTCATTTGTAACTTGGAAAATCTCATTAACAGTAGACACAGAGAAGCTCGAGACTAGACTGCCTGCAGAAGCAGCAGAGGCTTCTAAAAAACTTCGCAGAAATATCTGTAATGAATAACTTCATTATCATTTAATTCAACAACTGAGAAGGATGGGACAAATGCCCTCACGAGGCCTATCCTAACCCTATGATGTTACAGAGGCATTCCGGTGTATTTATGTACAAACTTAATTTCCTGTTATGGTTGGTCACTTATAGAGGCACCGCCAAAACGTAGCTGCATTACAGAAATTTATGGACTTTAAAATGTACAGCCACGCTAATTCAATGAAATCCTGACCTGACTTCCACTCGAGACTTCAGAAAGCGCTGGACTATGTCACAATTTCAAACACTTCCAGCAGTTATTTGAAGATGAATGGGCCACCATATCCCTCTTCTGTGGAATAATTATCGGTAGACTTTTAATCAAAAGTATAACTCAGCTTTGAAAAAGTTCTCTAAGGGGCACACATAGCACATTGTTTATATGAAGCCTTCGATTTTCTTACAAATTCTGTCTGCATGGTCCATATTATAGATTCAATATATAGTACAGTTACCAGATGATGTCTAAAATTTAGTTTTAGAAAATGTGTTGGATTATAATATGTTTCACCAGATATAATAACAGTTTTTATTTTGACCTCCAAATAAACCAGCAAAACTACAATAACTCTTGCTTCTTGATTCAATTTCACTAGGAAAGTGTAACTACATCTCCTTTGCAAATCTTCAAGTCAATCACCACACGCATTTCTTGATGGATATCCAACTTCACAGCTGTCAACAACATCTGGCTAATTCTGTTCACAAATGCTCCCGATTTTGCCATGTTGAAAGCAAGTATACTTACAAGTATCTGCCACAAGCAGTATAATATGCTGCTTCAGAGCTCTGTACAAATTGCAAAGTTTGTTTACAACCCTCAGTTAACCAGGCAGCCAGACTGAACTGAACCTAGCATATACTACTGTTAATACCAAAGCTAATTCTTTTCAATCTAACGGACCTACACATACTACTGTTGACTGAATCAGAGAGAGAAACAGTGTTAGATGCAGATGTCATAAAAATAACAATTTATTTTTCATTCTTGAAGATGAAATTCTTTTTCAGTCTCGTGTATTTTCTCATGGCACTCTACAGCTTCCCGAGGGGGGGAAGAGGGGAAGGAACTGCTGAGCTCTGCTCCCAGAGGATAGGACACGTGGGAATGGTTCAAAGCTGCAGCAGAGGAGGTTCAAACTTCACATAAGGAACTATCTCCTTACCGGCAGGGTGGCCAAACACCAAAAGAGGACTCCTAGAGAAGTGGTCGATGCCCCAAGCCCCTCCGTGTTAAGAGGTATCTAAACAATACCATTAATAATACTCTTTAACTTTGTCAGCACTGAATTGTTCAGACAGTTGAACTACATGATCATTGTAGGTCCCTTACAACTGAACTAATCTATTCAAAAGGGCATCCACGCCAATAACCTGGAGGAGTAACAGAACTAGAAAAGGAAATTCTAGGAAAGGATAAAAAAAGTCCTGCAGCTGTAGCACAAGCCCAGAAGCACAGCAGTTTCTACATTCTTGCACAACACATACATGTCCCAACAACTTGTCTGAAGTCTATACCTGTATTACCTTTTCAGTCTCTTCTGTAGTATCTTCCCTTTGCTGCAAAACACATTTCATAGACAGCATCAAGATACAGCTGATCTCTTTTTTATCTTCTTGTCAAAAAAAAAAACCACCACCAAATTTCAAAAGAGTAAAGAAAATCTGGATAACTCATAGCTATAGCTGCCAAAAGGTAAGATGAATACTACTACGAAAGCACCAACCATTAAAAGACAGACACTGAGAGATTTCTCTGTGTTAATGCAGATACAAGCCATTTCTGTTTCCCTGAAAAAACATAATTTTATTTATACCTTCTGTATAAACTCAATTTAAATAATCAAGAAAAAAACATGTTTGGAACCTTTAACACATACAGAATCACTTAATAGTCTTGTATATGGGCAGAGCTGTACTGAATTTGCTATATGTTAATTAGTCAAAGTATTTTTCTTCCATGTCCTATTTCTGAAAGAAAAAAGAAAAGGAACAATTTTCCTGAGGTTAATGAATCTCTGTACTGCAGGAAAGGACGCTGCATTTAAATTATGTCTCGTACATGAATTTAAACAGGAGCAAATAGATGCTAGCAAGTCACAGGAAGATATTGTTATAGTTGGGTTAAACCTTAAAGAAATTTAGTTTTAACAATCCTACTTGATTTAAGGTATCTACAGATCAGCTTCGATTCCCAGAAGCTGTGAATTCATACAAGAGACTATTTTCTTACTCAGTACCCAGTTACAACTGTGTTTTATGACAGTTTGGTCCATGTTTCCAAAGGATTTGGCATATTTGTATAGATAGATTTGTACTGAAGATGTGCAACTCATCACATTTGGTATCTGGACCAGAATAATCTCTGAGATTTACAGGAACAATTAGCCAAATTCTGAGAAGCTGCTCACATAAATGAAGAGTAATTGTATTGCAACACTGCAGAGGAAGTCTGAGATCACGCTAGGAGGAGTCGGGGCGACAGAGGGGGAGAAGAGTGAGGCATAACCATCAGTTTATACATTTTTCTTAGTTTAGTGAGAAATAGCAAGAGAATAACAAACAATAACTTTAAGATAAATGACAGTACACTACTCCAATAAATACCCAACAGCAGTGTCTAGTCTATAATAATCATATGATGAATTAATAATGGATTAAGAACAGTCACTTTATAATCAAATCTGAATCCAGATGGAGCACTGACCGCCCAAGTGATAGAGCAATATTAAAGTCATGCATAATTCAACCATATTGTATACACCTTACTGGGCAAGCTTAAGGCCTTTTATACAGTGAACATGCAACAGACCACAGTTTATAAAAATAAAAAGACCCAGATACAATATGTAGTTTCATTATCTCAACTCTGATAAGCCGACATATAAGTAATCCTCTCTAAGCTTTTCAAAGCTAGTTTGCCATACCTTAGGAATCAAATATTATTGAGTTTATAATTAAGTTTAATTAGGTCAAAGAATGTTTCAGTTATATTGACTCTCAAATACATAACAAATATTCACTCAGCACTAAAAGCAATCAAAATTAATGAACTTTGATGTAGCATATGCAAATACAGCTTAACTTTTTGGTTTATATTGGGGTGTATTTTATTAACTTGGAAGTAGACAGATGAGCAACAACACTTCTCCAGTTCAGAATGCAGTAGCAAATGACCATTTGGAAGAGTTCTATTTTCAGTAATAACAATTGATATATATAATTAAAATAATTCTTAAGAAGCTTTGCATATGGAATTTTATTTTATGAAAGTGTTTTACTTGTTAAGTTCATCATGTATTTGTACTATGTTCCTTCTCCTCATTATAACAAGACAACAAAAGCAATTTCCATGAGCTTACAACAAATTTTACACACAACTGATTGCAGAGATCTGCCTCTTCACAGGATTTTGCTTAAATAACTGTATTCTGAAAAAAGTGCAAGTTTTGTATTAGGTTTTACTATGTTTTTGCTGTGCATAACTCTTGCGTTCTTTATGACCTTATAGACTTGAGACTCATGAGGCTCATGGTATCAGCTATTACCATTACAAGTTTTCAACTACTTTGCAGTTGCTCTTTTTGCAATAACCATAAAAAAATACATTGCTTTTAACTAACTTACTGAGTGTTCTACGTAAAAATCTCCAGGTAACAGAATACATCATCCCTTTGCTTTGTAGGAAATACTAACTATATGTAACAGTTCAAAATTTCCAGACAGTACCTGGCCTACAGAAACTGAATAGATACCCTGTTTCCAAGAAAGGTGCAGAGCATAGTGAAAGAACTGGCTACCTGGCTGGGATGAGGAGCACAAGCCTTTGTGTTCCTCCAGCACTCCACCAGGCCCAGAAGGTTGCACAGACTGAAGACCCATGTTTCAAACTGGGTATCAGAAAAGAACGAAAGTGGCAGCAGCACAAAGAGTGAAAGCATAGGCAGAAAATAATCTGGAAGCAGCTCAGAATTTAAGAAAAAAGAGAAGTACTGTCTGCACAAAGAGGAATAGAGAGAATTGTAGAGCTCAGGGGAGGTGTTTTAACACAAAAAAGTACTTGGCCTTCTGTGATCTTTAAAGTTGTCTCAGTTTCTCTATCCTAACCTCCAAGCTATGAAAAGGACATCTGTACAATCTAAACTATGTGTAAGCCATGTCAATCCCACAATGTCTGTAAATCAGTGTGCATATGCAAATCGCTCTAGAACATGTCACCGTTTTAAGAGCACAAGCACAAAACACGCTTACAGGGTGAGTTAACGGTATAGACTCAAGACAAGGTAAACCTTCCACTGGAGGCCAACAACAGCGTGTTGGATAATGTGCATTTTCCTTTAAGTACAGACTTCAAACCACAGCAGCCACATATTCACACGCCCTTCAGCCTTCACAGCCTGGTGGCCACATCTGTCACAAGTTATCACAGACTATTTGACATTGAGGGGATTTACAAATCCACTACTTTCAGCTAGCAATAAAATGAGCCAAGACCAAGTCAGTTTATCAGCTCCTGAAGCATAAATACCAGTCCAGATCACTAAACAAATACAAAGATCATTTAACATGCTTAGGTTACCAGTCCTTGTCCTGAGTCAGCAAAGCTCCAACCAGCATTTCCTGTGAAAGGAAATTCTGTCTTGATGACTGACTGCCCTGGAAAAGGCAGGTGTGTCTGGCAGTGGTCAGTCACAATAAAAGATGATCTATTTTTATAAAAAGAGTTCAGACAGATAATGATGTAAATTGGCTGGAAACCCATATGAACATGTCTTTCCAAGTTATGAAACAACTCCAGTCTTAGGTTAGCACCCTCTTTCTTTGCCACCCACCTCTCCCCCTGTAACAGTGGTGGTGAATGGATACATTTACACAAATTGGAAACGTGAGACAGAGTAAGATGTCCCAATCTTTCCACTCGTAAGTACAAAGAGGAGGAATATGCCTGAGCTGATGCCTGTGAAGCCAGCGCAGCAGTGCCTGCAGCATGTGACTGACAGCGCTGCCTTAAATCAGCAGCAGAGTGAACTGGAAGAACCGAACACCAGTCATTCACCTAATTATGTAAAGCAGGAAGTATGCTGCACAGGAAAGTCTAATACACTTATTTGTCAAATACATGCACTATTTAATAAAAAATAACCATTTTTATTACGGAGCCTAAGAGATTTATTATCTTCAAAAATTTAATAGTATATAATTATCCCAGTTAGAACCTAAATTCGTAATAGAGAACACATGTATTCAAATTTTTATATTCTTAGGCACTGCCCTGGAAAATAAACGCTTTCATTGAAGATATGCACATAAGCAGTTTAGCACATCTTTTCAAAGATATGAGAGTTGCTAGACAGAGTAACTTGAACATTTTTACTTATTTATGTAATGCTACAACCCAAATGCTCCAACTAAGTGTAGTGTACTCAGAATCTTGTTGGAAGAAAAAAGGTAGTATATTGGGCAAAGTAAAGTAACCTCAGAACGGTTTCAACTCAGGCTAAGGGTGGATCTCTGAGGCCACTACCATGTCTCAGGCAATAGCAAATAAAAGCTGTCCGCTTTCTGTGTGCAAGCAGAGTAAACACCTAGACTATGTAGTTTACTCTACAGACTGCAGAAGTGTGCAAGTTCAAGGATTCCTTCAGATGGATGGTTTCACTTGGTCTAATAGCTCTTGTTGGGCTTTTCTCCCATTAATTGGTCCAATCTGCTTTTTGAACTTCTGCAGACCTCTGGCATCCAGGACACCCTGTGCCAGAATTCTACCGCTGCAGACTAAGTGAAGTATCACAACACCACGAGAGACACATCTTGTGGTGCATAAACAGCATCTTCTGCATGTCTCACTTTTCTTGTGCTTTTTAAGCACGCACAGAGAACAAAAAACTTCTATAGCAGATAACTATTCAGCTATGACAAATGGATTCCAACTGTCCCTTTCACACTGCAACTCTCCACCATGCAGCTAGAAGACTCTTGTATATTTGAACCACATGAGACACCTAGAACTTAAGGAGCAGGTGTTCAGTCTAGACACATAATCAGCCTTGCCTTTATTATCATCCACCAGCAAAATACCATATGGACAGAAAGATAAGTGTTCATTTGCCATATCCAGAAAGCTCATAAAGGTGATAGTCCTCCTCTAAAACACTAGGGTGATTATAATCTAAGTGGCAGGAACAACAGTCATTAGAAACTACATAATTCTTCCTGCCCAACTTGTTTTAATGTCAGCAGTACCAGGTTTTGGTACTTGGTCTGGCACACTTGAACTGTTACCTAAAGCCAAGATAACTGAGGGTGTTGGTCTGAAGTTACATGGCAACCTAATGTTTCAAGCCAAAGTCAGATTCCACTTCAGAGGAAGTCACCCTGACAGTTCAAACCTTCTCTCACAGCCAGAGGCCTTAACACCAATTATTATCTGTGATGAGAGCACAGCATCACATGCTGGATAGAAAACTGTAGTATAGTATAGTACAGTTCAGGGCAAAGTAAGACAGAAGACACAGTATATATTCTGTCTGGCCATAAACCATAGGATAACCAGTACTTTCTGGTAACAGACAAAAGAAAGCATAACATGCTTGTGGCTGCCTCAAGCAAAAAAGATAAATCAACTAAATTTTCCATTTAAATAAACCAGTCATTATTCAAGATACACTGCATGCCACTAGCCATTATCCTCCTCACAGGATATTCCCCACCTTACTGGCCTGAGTAATTCTGAAGCCCTACAAGGAAACATTCAAACTTCTTCATCCATTCCTTTCTCACTCTTCTCTCCCTACAGTCTTCTAAGAATACAGACTTCAGTACTTAATTTTAAATCCGTTGTGAAGTGACTCATTGAAGAGAGTGGGAAATAGATTTCTTAACAGCCTTTCACACATTTTATTGACAAGATAACTCTAAAGTAGGGATTTACAAATATTTTCATGAGAAAAGTCAACAGTTTTAGTAGTCATTGTTTCATAGATCAGCATAAAAACATTTAATTAATTGCTTTATTTTCAGTTCATGTTTAGATTCACTTGTCTTGCCAATAACAATGGTTATGCAGAAAAACAGTATCAAGGAAATAACATTTCCTAAGTTTTAAATAGCATTTAAAGTTCCTTTAAAGGAAAAACAATTCCTGTAAAGTCAGGCCCAATGTAAGGTCTAATGTAATTAACTAACACTGAAGTGTCAGCTAA
The DNA here is from genome assembly GCA_020800305.1 of Porphyrio hochstetteri. Taxonomy (NCBI): domain Eukaryota; kingdom Metazoa; phylum Chordata; class Aves; order Gruiformes; family Rallidae; genus Porphyrio; species Porphyrio hochstetteri. Next base: position 6,702,698 of record CM036916.1, on the reverse strand, counting down.
CAAACAGGGTCAGGCTACTGTGGGCTTAGGATCTCCAAAACAGTGCTGGATGCACCTGACTTCAAGCACCTACAAGAGCCTGCATCCAGGCAGGTGAACCCTCAAACATAATTGCTTCTTCAAGGAACATGCATACTTCAAAACCAAAAATAAAGTCTCATAGTTAAAGAAACCTCAGCACTAGGTTTGACACCTGCTAATAAATAAAAGCCTATTTAAACAAGCAGCTTTTATTGTCTGGTTTTTTAACTTGCTTTTTCTGCCTGTACTATGAGAGTTCTATAGAAAGTGAAAACTGGTTCATCAGCTGACTGTAAATGAAACACTGAAAACAATGATACAAACACTGACCAGAAGGAATGCTAAGTTTTCTTCCTACATCTACTTGTATTTCTGTGTATTTGAAATGAGAAATGCAACTGTATCCTTATGTCAAAACTTTACATGAAAAACAACTCACTCTGTAGTTTACTGTGTAGTTGCACTCATTAACGCTCTGACTCAACATCCACCAAAATCAACAGAAAGATTTCAGTCCTCATAGCTTATTTTCAAAGTAAGTTGACATCAGTGACCGTAGCAATTTAGTGGTTTTTTAAATACTAAAACAAGTCTGTATTTCACCTTTACTTACAGAAAAAATCCATGAGTCAGAAACTGTCTATTTGTAAGGAAAAGTCTACATGTCTTCCAATGGCTTCACATCTATAGTGTGTGATAAAATTGCATAGCTGTATGTGATGTGCACATCACTTCTGCAGCGACACATGTAGGCCTCAGTTACATTAAAATCATATTACACAGCTTCACACCACCAGCATTAGCCACGGCTGGTGTACCTGAAATAAACCCCCTCATACAGCTGTGCATTGGGATAAAAGATCTGAGTTTAAGTCCTGCATTCACAATGCCTTCTTATCCTGATAGTTATTTTCTAACAAAAGATTCACTGCTTTACAATAAGCTCTCATTCTGACCCTTGATTTTTAAGAGTTTTACTACATAAAAATGAAAAGCAATAACATATCAAATTTAAATTAGTAGCAATAAGCAGAACAAGTTATTCATGCTACGTATGAAAACAACACAGCTGAAACGAACAGATTTGTTGCAGAGCACCCATAACAGCCATACATTCATTTGGTGGGTGGAGAGAAAAGGCAAAAAGGAAAACAAAATTACTCACACTTGCATCCAAGCTGCAGACACTGATTGCATCTTCATCTTGAGTACTCTGTTTTCGCTTCTTCTGTAAAACAAAATGAAAAGAAAAGCTCAGTTTTGATGAATAGTAGTAACTACCCGTAGCTTGGTCCTGAAGCAGACACATGTAATGAAATCATACACATACATACATATATAGAGCTCTTTTCTCTCATCATCGTAGGCACCACATGTGAATATAGATTCTATTCTCAAATTGAATCGCTACCTATCAGCACATCAGTAAATTAAACGCTGTTTCTTTTTCTGTTCACAGTGAGTTACATTCAATTAAGAAACTTTATTCTAACTAAAAGTGTAACTAACTCCTGCATATTGTAAACTGTACCATGGCACTTATTATGAACATTTGTAACTAATGGCATTGTCAGGAGAAACTTCTACTTTGGACAAAAGCTTATATTTAGATTTTTCAAAACATATATACAGTAACAAAGTACTATTCCTAGACAGTCAATATCACATAGTGAGGATAATAGGTGAAATGTACTGCAGGGATTACATTAACATATATCTGAATTTCAATATTCACATCAGTGATGGCATTCTGTTCCCGATGCAGGTTTTGTTGCTGAAAACAGCAAGCCCTCCCTGATGTCATTTCACAGGTTCATCACAATATTAATCTTCAAGCTCTTCAAACAAGAACTATGAAATTTCATTTAAGAGAGCTCCGTATTTTCTACCAGGCCTGGAAAACTTAAGAAACAAGAGAAGTCACAGAATACAGGATCCTTATTTATCCAGCTGAATTGTCTTCCACTGTCAACTAGAGATAAGAATTCACAGATAATGATAGCTGGGATTTAGTTTCCAGTCTACAGAAGTCAAAGATGATCAGTTTAAAGAATAACAAAGAACCCCACATAGATGCCATACAGAGCACCTATCTTACAAGATAAGCATAGTTCAACTAAAAGGCAGGAGCTGCGCGTTGTGCAGGTATTTCTAAATTAATAATTAAAATATATATCTATATAAGCTCTATTCTTCTTTCTCCATTATCCACACCACTTGCTAAAAGAACCATTGCATCTACTAGGCCAAGTATATCCTGAGAAATGTCTTTGATGAAAAAAGATAAGGAATATTTATCATAAAATCCAAAAGCTTTTATTTCCCGCTGTTTTAAAATGAAACTGTAGGTGTTGAAACTTTTTATACAGTTTTCAGCAGGAATTTGACTTGTGTAGTCATATTTAAATAGAACTTTGCTTTTTTTAAGGAAATAACTTGTACCACTTTTTTCGACAATAATAATTTTAAAGTCAATGACAGCTGTGTTTTAATACCATTATTATTCAGAAACAGAAACCGGATCATGAGTTCCCTAACCACATTACACTGTGAGAAGTGTTATATGAACAGCAGTTCTTCACCCTCAGACAATGCACAAACAAATCTCTTCTACCATTATTGAACAGATTTTTAGCCACGAGTAAAAGGACAGAAGAGAAAGCAAAATTTTCTGGACCAGACCACAATGAGCAATGAACAGACACATCTGAAATAACACTGAGTATATTTGTTTATCCTGAAGTGGTCTTCTAGAAAGTTGGGTTTTCTCTCACACGATAAACTAATCTGAATTATTAGTCTAGGTTTAGCAAATATGTATTCATGATATAAAACACAAAACAGCCTCAATTCACAAAATTCCTAGAATGAAAGTTAATTCCAAGGGAATCAAAGTAGCAATGCAACAAAAGGTATTACTCCATCACTAAAAAGTTTAAAAAGTTAGGTGCTTGATGAGAGTCTATGCTCCTGATACTCTATAGACAGGTCAAATGAAAAAAAAAGTCTCCAAAATAAGTACTATGCAGGTTGGAACCGTAACAAATGTTTTCTATAATGGAGTAGGTGCAATTTCATTGTTAAAGGAGCGTGACAAATGACTGCAGACAATAAATAGGTAGCTTCTTTGTTAAATAACTGATTAAAAGATGTACTGGTGGTCACACAGCTACAGATTATCACAGAATGTGGCATGTCCAGCACAGACCAACTGTAATGAATGTGGATTGAGAATATAAATTACATAATATAAAGTACTAGCAAGGCTACGGGATTAAAATGAATTTGAATGAGACAGGACATGCTGTCACTGTAGAAGGAAAGTTATATAACAACTACATATGGGCTTCTGACCACCATGTTCAATGGTGGATCCAAAACACAGTGGTATCACAAAGCAAGTGTCCATGGGGACAAGTGTCCAAGGCAAGGCTATTTAGGTAAAGCACAGCACAACATTTAGTTAGTAGCAAATATTAACAAGTTTATATCTTATATAATCAAAGAAGTTGTCTGTAGATAACTATATGTCAATACACTCATGAGGAGCAAATCCATATCAACTGTAATGCACAGACCAAAAAGTCTGAGAAAATAGGGACATCGTAAGAAATGCAATTACACATGGAATGAGTCTGAGAGCGCCTCCACAAAGTAGGTGGAGCTTGCTCTACCTTATACTCTATTGTGCTCATCAAAGGATCACTTCACACTTCATTTTAGCCCTTCTACTTACTGAAAAGTAACACACGAAAAAATAATCTAACAAACATCTGTTATCCAGAAGTTTGCAAGTAGCATGTTATGTAAGACAAGTCATTTCATACAGAAATTGTTAAATATCATCAGCTACTGCAGTTCAGATTAATGTTTTAATTTCCTAAGCGTTTCAAGGTCTATTATCAATGGGGGAGTGGAAAACACAGAGTGAAAAAAAAAAATCCAATAATTGAGCCACCAGATAAATTTCTTTGCCCATAATAAGTGGATTAGAAGCAAAGACTTCAGTGGATATTGTGCAGGGAGCATAAGGTGCTCATTAAATTAATCCCTGCCCTTTGTGGGCATGTTTTACCCAAAGGAGTCCTGTCTCGGTTGCCATAGCACAATACAGCTGACCGTTGAATCTCTTATGTTCCTGAAAATTACCCCTCAAATGTTGCTCTCCATTTTATGTTTTAAATCACATGGCACATCAAGTAACACAAACATCACTCCATTTTGATCTTGACAATTTGATGTGTATTCCTCTCACAAAAGATCCTAGAAATACAGTGGATTTCTTTGGGATGAATCCAGAAGAGTTTTATGACAGGTCACTGTATGTATTGCCCACATTCAGAGTAGAATAAGCTTCACAGCAATGACAAGGATTTTTCATAGAATTAATTTACAGCTCAAATACTAAAATCAGTTGAGTGACATATTAATGAAAAATTTGAACTTCTAAAGAAAATTAAATAAGCAGTGCTCTTGAGAGGCTCAAATATCTATTGCACATATTGTTCGAAGAACAAATAAACATATAAAACTGTTCGTAACAGCATTGTATTGGTAGATTTTTCACACCAGTTTCTAGTGTCACACAAGGTTGTGTTAAGCCAAACCCCACAACTTGTGAATCTTTATTCAACATGACCCCTGTTCTGTCCCAGGCATAGCACCAAGGAGAAAGGACTGATTTCTTAATTCAATTTTATTACCTTGCACATGAAGTACCCCTAGTCCTTGTTAACATTTCTTAGGTTTATCTCTGGCTGTAGTAACCACCAGTTTTAATACAGATTTATAGCTTTTTTGGACAATACAACTTGAAGCAGCACGTGCAATAGGGAGCAAGGCCCACTCCGAGTGCGCTACATTAAGGTGATGCATACTAACAATAAGTTCATGAATTTACCCACGTGGAGATCTTGTAGATAATTGCAGAAGATCTAACCACAAAGATGTCAAGCAACAGAAAATCTGAGGCCCTCATGGATACCCGAGCATACCTAGATTATATACACAAGTGATGTTCCTGGCACGTGTAATACCTATCACATTTAATATACCCCACATGCAGGATGTTTTACCAGAACTATAGAATCATAGAATGGTTTCGGTTGGAAAAGACCTTCAAGATCATCAAGTCCAACCATCTATCCAGCCCTACTTGGTACAACACTAGACCATGTCACCAAATACAACATTTACACTTCCTTTAACACCTCTAAGGATGGTGATTCAACCACCTCATCCAGTCAGAGATTGTATCAGATTTGCTTTAATTAAAATCCAATCAGAAGCCCCAACATATTATGAATACTATGAAACAGGGGTAAATTTCTAAGACAATTAGCATGCCCTAACTTTGTACCTAAGCAGTACATTAAATCTATTAACATTAATATTCCTGAAATTTTAAACTGAACTAGCCAGGAAGAACCCACCTCTCTTTCAGAGTAACAATATTAAGTAGTCAAATACTATTCTTATACTAAACATGATCACTCATTATCTCCAACGTATATTAATTACATCAGTAATGCCATACTGTAGCACTGTATTAAATACATTAAATACCAGACACTTCTATATCATGCTATGAGCAATGGACAAATGTCACCTGCTATCTCACCATAGGGGAAATCATTTATTTTGCAATTAAAATAGAAAATTGTTATGAAGTTGTTTAGCTTGCTGGGATAAAAGGACAGTTTGCAATGCTTTAATAACTCCCCTTTTCAGTAGAATATTTGTAGACTTTAAGAAAAGATCTCACATGAAAAAAGCCTACCACTAACAGTATTCTGAACAGAAACATGTCTGTGTTTTCTGACTGACTATACAGATGCATTACACACCTTCGAACGGGTACCTCCAGTCTGAAAGACGTTTTCTATCGCATTTGGTAAGTTTTTTGCCTTTTGAAATACATAAAAATCTATGTCAGTATGCAACAATGACTGATTGTTTAACAAGTTCGAATCTTGATCCATGTTTGTAATACTGCTGCCTAAAAGCAGTGCTTACATCAATAGTTAGAGAGACAGAACACTTCCTGGTCTTAACATAGCAGGAAAGAGTTGTTCTCAATAATTATCTCACAGGAGATGAGAAAGTAAGAGATCCAATTATATATTAAAGCAGAGATTTAATTAAAGGAATTAGAGCAATAAGACACTGTTATAGAAAGGCTGGATTAACATTCTCTCTCCGTCACAGGGTTTTAGTTATCAATACCAGAGATTTATATTTTACCACCTGGGAGATGAAATGCAGACACACAAAAATAGTTTGATAAAAAAAGCCATCCTGTGGTGGGTGAGGAAATGTTTTTTCAGAAGAATTGCTGACTTTTACTAACTCATCTATCCATTATAATTGCTTGGAAATGTGTCTGCACACAGAATGGCATCAAAGTAAAGAACAGTTCAAGACAATGTATTTGTATAGGCATATAACTTCAAACTTCTTATGTCATACATTCATTTTAAAATGAAACACAAACCAACTTACTTTAAGCTCTTTTTTATAGGGAAAGCCATTTAACAGATGGGGTTCCATTCATTCTAGCAAAATAGACTTTCTCCACCCCCCCAAAAAAGTCCAAAATAAAGAAAAATTTAAAACCATTTAATAAATCTGTATTTCAATGTTTTCATATGAAAATATCTTTAAAAACTTAGTCTTTCTATAACATGCACTTGGGCACACTTCAACACTGCTAATTGGAAGAAAGCAACTTTGTGAAAAATGCAGTTCTAATATACTATTTAAATTTAAGGAGGTAGAGGTGCATATATATATATACACACACTTACAGAATAAGATATAATATATATGTGCATATACAAATACATGTATGTATCAGGTATACATACCTCCTTTCTTTTTGTTAAAGACAAGAAACATACTACAACATGTTCTACTATAGTTTTTTGAATGTCCTATTATGATTTTGGAAGTATGCAATAAACTAAAAAATGTCTGGGTATATACAGGTAATTCTAAGTTAAAGAAGCAGCTTTCCATACTAGTCATAATTCAAAAGTTTCTTTAAAAAGATTTCTAGGTGACAAAATGCAAGTTAACATATTTCTTGTGAAGTTCAATAATTGTGGACTTCCAAGCCCAATTCTCTCATAACAAAACATCAGCACACATTTTCAAAGGAAAACATCTAAAAAGACATGAATCTAAACATATTTTCTGTTTCTGACTAGCTTATATTCAAATTATTTCCTAATCAATAGGCTACTTTTATGAAAGCAAATTGGGTCATGAATAATAACCCAAAGAATGTATTAATTCATTAATATATAGAAATGTCATTTTGACTAAGTCTGTCCTGTTATACAAGTTTAATCAAAAAACAACCCCCCCTAAAATCAACAAAACAAAATTTTTGCAGTACTACAGAAAAGGAAGAACTGTTTAGCCAGCATTTTTATCATTTTCACCGGTTAGGAAAAGGCAGAATGGGATTCACTGTTATGATCCTCTCTGCTTTATGGTACACTAATATCAAGGACAACCCAAAGGACTGTCTCTATCAGACAGAGGTAAAAAGCAAAACCAACCAAAGAACAATTTGAAGAGATTAAGTATACTAAAAAAAAATAAGTCCAGAAATAATTTGTGTGGAAAGAGGGGAGAAGACAGACCAAATGCTCAACAAAAAGTCAAATGTCATGGCCAGAAAGTCACACTCCAAATGGTAGGCTGTGTCTATATGAAAAGCAACTCTACTGCATCCTTTTTTTCCATTATAAAAGGCAGCAGTATCTCCTTAGCCAGCTAAGAGCTCGCTCAACCTACAAGGAACCTTCATATTGAAAGCCTAATGATGGTCTTCCGCACTAGGAATCACAGTGTTTAACCAGCTGGGAATAAGGCAGGAACATACCAGCATTGGCTTTATAGAAAGACATCAAACTGAACAATAATACAGACATTCATGTAAATTTCTACCCGCTTTGCTTTTGTACAACATTGCTTTAAAAAATCCAGTTATCTTACAAATTCTCTTGATATGTAAATCATTTTAACGTATCAGCTAAATCCACATGTATGTATTCAAATGTGCTATTGATTCCAAGCACTCTAATTCTTAAATACCTGACATTCAGACACTACAATTCCCACATTTTTTCCTTTGTAGTGTCAGTACTTCCACACCCCTGCATAACATGTTGATCCATCTCAAAAAGCCCTGAAAAATACCACTTACTGAAACTAAATTTTTCCTTTAATGACTCCAAAACCTCCACCTCCTGTTGCTTCTGTGTTACAAGATGTTTCAAGCTGTCATTGTTTCCATTTCAAATCACATTCAAATGATCTCAAAGGTACCAAGCACCCAGTTGTATCACAGAGTATGGAGGAGGATTCAGAGTCATAGCAGAGTCTAGTGATGAGGCACAACTAGTACAAAACAGATGTTAAAAGGTGTGCAAGAAAAAGTGAGGTAGGATGAAAGAAATAATGACACATTGCACCCTAAGGGGAGTATTCGAATTCTCCAGACCAATTTGAAATGTTTTCTGAAGTTTTGCAAATGATACAGACAGAAAACAAAAAAAGTCAAAACATTTGGGATTAGAAGGTAAACATTTTGATCTTCCTAATGCAGCAGGAAGAAATTCTGGCTAAACACTGCAACATTTTTCTCACCTGCTATTATCAGTCAGTTAACAAAATACGCCTTGGGTCCAGCTTAAATTGGGTATCAAATTTCTAGGCATAAGATTAATAACCTTCTATCTTAAGGTTAGTTGGATAATCACTAATTTAACATTTCCTGCTACAGGTGTTGGGATATAACATGACCAAGCAGACTTCAGAAGAGACAGCAGCAGTATCACATTACCCAGCTTCAAGCCAGAGCATTCATGATACTGAAACAAGAATACTTCCCACATAGAATTACCGATGTTCCATCTTATCACATTACTGTTGCACTGACATGCAAGTATCTAACATTAAATAAAGGTACAGATGCAAAAAAACCCCCACCCAAACCTTTGCCCTGGCTGATCCAATGCACAGTTCTAGAAAGAAGTCCATATAGAGGGAGACCATGTCATATTGATCACATCAACATCTCTGGCTGCAATAACCAGCTAGAAACCTCTGAATTTCCTGTTTAATATGATAGTCCTCCTAAATTTGGTTCAGAGTTCAATTACAATTACACAAACAAGTGATAATTCACCAGCTGGTTTAAACTAATTCAGAAAGAGGCCAGTCCCCTTTTCACTTTACGGTAGCCTACCACTCCCCTTCATGCCAGTACCAGTATCCCTCCCTGCTTATCCTTCACTTCCATAGCTGTACCACTGGCAGTTCCAAGGACTTGAAGGCATGGAAAGGCAGCAATTTACAAGTTTTCTCCGAGCACAGTGCCTTTCTTATAGGGAAATGCTTTTACGGCACTACAAAATTGTAACAAAGGAACAGCACCTGTTGCCCTACCTTCCAATACCACAGCTCTTGATATTGGCAAAAAGAACTTGCTTAAGCTCTAAGGAGACCCAAAAATTCCTTAGTTTCTGCACATATTTCCGCTGCCCTCTACTGTTCAGAATACCAAAGTCATTACAGGTTTCTTTTTCTCAAGAGTGACACAAAAATCTAAACAAAAGCTTTATTCCTTTCGAAGGAGAAACAGTCAGAGATGACCCAACCGCGGTTTGCACCGAGTCTGGTACAAAGCTTTGCCAGTTCTGCTTCCCATTCCACACGTGTTCAGCTGGCCGGCTCTACCCATACAGGGGTTAGTAACAGCCTTGCTTGTTCCTGATGCCCCAAGCAAAACAAATAAATGAAAAAACTGACACTGCTCCAAGCCTGCTAGAACACAGCAGAAAACTTAAGACTTTGTAACTAAAACATGGGTATCTAAGTGCTTCTGAGGCATCACTCCCATCCCAGAAAAGAGAGCAGCTCCTTTTCACCTTTCTCTGAGCACAGAGAGCAAAGCTTTATTTCTACAGTGCTTATTGTGATGGATTTGAGATTTTTCCGGTCAATGTAATATAAAATTAACACTGAAGTGAACAATGAAATGAAAGTTATATTCAATGTGTTTAACATTAACAACAGGATATGGGTGTGCATGTACGGGATGCTGTAAGGACAAGGATCAGCAGAGCTTTGTTTGAGGACTGGTATTTATTCTATCTTTATTTAACCTTCTTCCTTCCCCTTTTCAGAAGATGGGGGAGAGTATCAGTCACTGGAACCTAGCAGAGAGTTAAACATGCTGAAACTTTTCCACAGTTTATGATAACATCTGCATCAAATTCAGATAAGTTACATAATTTTATTCCTTTCTCCATAGGAGATATTTTTACATGAATGAACAGCTATCTTTATTGCACGATATTTTCTCAGTCAGAACTTTAAAACTGCTACAGAAATTATGCTTTTAATTAACACTTATGATTAATATCTAAGGATTCTAAACTCACCTAGAATATAAATAAAAACTAGATGTGATTTAAAACTGTCCATACACTAGTTAATCTCACAAATGCTTTTCAGCTGGGATACATCAGTCAGATACAGTTCTTTGTGGCCCCAAGTAATATAATCAGTCAGCATGCAAATAATCCCCAGATTCCTTTGCCTTTGGAAAGCTGATGTGATGAAGCTGCAGTTCCTAACCTTGTACATATAATTGTAAAATCAATACTAATCAAAGTTAGGCTAGTTCAACGCTCTAACACTGCCTGTACAAGTTTTGTGTATTTGAAACCATGGGGAGTTCCCCTGACTGGACAGCAACCACCCATACTTGCTGCAGCTGACCATGTAGATACAGCTGCCAACTACCACTTCTGGTTCTAAAAGTGCTGCATCTGAGTTCATAAGAGATATGACTTGTGTTCTTGGAACTGAAGTCACAACGGCATTTTCTTACTTGAAAAGCAGTTTAATTCAAATTACTATTATTACTTTTTAATTATATTTCTTTTTCAGGTTTGGGCTTTTATTGTTTGTCTGGTTTGAAGAACATCAGGAATCTAACAGAACTTCTCATTGTAAAAGAGAGCTTGGATTGTTGGTGCTGTGCACAGCACCAGAATCACATACACCAGAACGAAACAATTCCGATAAATGAGTTCTCCACATGGCATTTAACTGGCTTATGTTTGCAGAAACTGCAGCCATCCCTTACTGTTCTCACACTCTACTGTTAGACTGCTTTCCCCAGTCTCCGGCATTCAGCACCTCTATTCTGCTGAACCTTTAAAAACCACAGGTTCCTGTGTATGGCTTTTGGTCTAATCACCTCCCTTGAGCGCTCTTCAGCATCACACTGAATAGATAAAATGGCTGCACCCAAAATGGATTGTTCTGCAGATAAAAACAATGCTACTTTTACTCAAATTATGTGTTGCTATGCCTATGTTTGGGTTGGCTACATATAAGCACACACACTTTAGCTACATCTCTCAGCAAACAAAGCTTATATAGTATTGGTGGATATTCATAAGACTGCTGATTCTGGAGTCATTAGTTTAGTCATGTTTTTTAAATCATATGCTCAGTTTCAATCAAAATGGACAAATGGATAAATATTTCAGTAATTTTGGACAAAGCATATAGAACAGGGGACAAAATTTGCACCCAACTTAAAAGACTTTAATTTGAGCTCAGCAGTACTAGTAGACAGCAAATTGTGTGATTTTGTGTCTCAGGCAAATATGTGTCTCCCTGTGGCATTTATTAGATTTCTTCCATTATAACTTTTCAAGTTTATTTCTAAAATACGTACCCACAGCAAATACGCATATTAAGTACATCCAAAAAGACCAAACCAATTTAACAGTATGGTAGTTAGTAACCACCAATCTCTTTAAGCTATTAGAAACTGAGAATTCAAATGCATAACATCTATTAAACTAATTTTCACTAGTTGAATAGCTCTTCATTTCTCTGGCAGTCTTAACCTTTCTGAGCCTATTGCAATTTTCAAATACCTTTCTTAAACATTATTTAAGTCAGAACTGCATAAAGCATTCCAGGTAACATCCTAAAAACATACCATGCAATAAATTTATCACAGACCATCTCTTTCGCTATTGAAAAGTGTCACAGGAATGTACAGGGGAAAAAAAATTAAAATAATCCTAATTAACAGTCCAGTCTTAAGCTTACATATACTTAAGCCACATTCTCCACAGCAAATCCAAGAGCATACAGGCCCCTGAATACATTCCTAACTTGCCTTGTGGTACAGACTCCCACCTTTATCAGACGTATCTAAGGCCTTCAAAGTAGTTTTATTCAACATATACACAAGTGGTTTGAAATCACTTTGCTTCTTAAGAGGAAGCTCTCTATTTTTCCAGCAAGTGGAAAGTTCCTACAAACTGGGAATAGAGCTGCAAAGTTAGAGATCAGATTTGTGTACTTGTGACCCTAATGTGCTACTCCTATTCACATATTAACAGACCACAACCAAAATCCCTCACAAACCATTAAGAACAATTAGGTATTAAACCCCAACCATTACAAAAAGTAGAACAGGTCACTGTGTGCAATGCAGCTCTAAATTATGCTGAAAAGTTTGAAATGACAGATTTTATAATATAGTTGCTTAATTCCACTGTTCTACTGCTTAATTAACATTACAATCAGGAAGCATTTTAAAAAAATATGTATTTATAACCTAGATCTCCCTTGCTATGAAATAGGCCTACTTAGTCCCGTGCTGCCCTTGGCAAATACAAGGAACAAGTACCAACTTTATAATTGTTCCCACAAAATCAAAACACAAATGTGTACTTGTACCTCATATCAAATAATTCTTCTACATGCAACATGCATTACATCCTTTATACTGTCTTCATAGGCTGTATTTTCTACAGCTATCTCACTACTCTTGTATCCACATCTTTCTAAAGTGCAGTGTCTAAAGACCAGGCACCAGAGTGCCAGGTGATACCACATATACATGCTGCAGAGCCAAAACATTATACACTGTAAATTGGATCTGTTACAGCTTTCACTTTGACAGTGGATACTTAAACCATTTTCACATCAGCCAAAATCCTCATTTTCACACTAGGCAACAGAGGCAGAGATGTTTACACATATATGGTAAAAAGCAAAAGCAAAACCATAAAACCAGCATCCTGCAGCAATAAACTATCAACACATGCAGAAAAATAAACTGTCATCAATCCCAATGGGAGCACCAGAGTATATTATCTAAACTTTTAATAAAAATTCTTCCCTTACAGATGGAACCATTCCTGCTAAGCAACATTTTGGTTTTATTAATACTCAAATTTAAATCCTGGCATGCTTGGAAGCAGTTTCTGTACAATTTCAGCTTAGTACAATGTCATGCACCCAAACAATAAAAAGTAACATGATCTCAAATTTACACTTACCTGATGATGCACAAAAAAACAACACCACACCATGAGGTACTTAGTATTGTACTCAGATTTTAGGAGGTTTCTTAATCTTGGGCGTGATAGTGAAAAGTCTTTGCTACAAAGGAGTCCCTATGTTTCCCCAGTTTTCGTCAGAAACTCCTCCCCATGCAGCCACACAGTTTGCTCTCACTTCCTGTCACGCAGTGCACGAGAAGTGTCAGAAGCCAGTGATACGTATTCTCCTGTCTCTCTGTTGTGGCTTTTCCTCAGCTCCTGCTTCAAATAATAACAGGCAACTATCTTCAAAATTGCTAGCAAATGAATGGCACTGGTATGGTAAAGGTAAAGACATCCTTAATGGTGTTTTTAAAGTAACTGGTAGATCTCTGGGCCTCAGAGTCAGCAACTGGAAGACAGTCCATCTCCTACCTGAGCACAGTCGGAAACAGTAGCAGTGGGCCTTAAACTGCAGGGCTGACTGCCCTCTCCGAATGTAGATGCTTCATAAAACAAAAGAGCTGGTAGACACTGGGTGGAGTTTCTACACAATTAGTTCACAGAAAAATTCCAGTATTTCAGAGATTAAGAAATGTGCTAAGCGGGAGTTCTTAAATTAACAGAAGTACAATGGCAAGAACTCAGCACAGAACACTTTAGAATCAGGCCCAAATCTTGGCAGAGCTCCCAAACTTTGCGTGTGAGAACATATCAAGGAAGTGCAAAGTTCGATTTTATCTCTGGTAATTCCATCTAATTGATGAAAGAAACTTCATTTTTCTTTCTTCACCTTAAGCATCAAGAGAGCATTCAGCTTGAAGCTATTGCTGCCATTAAAGTATCAAATATTATTGTTTCTACAACAATGACACAAAGTTTTCCATCCCAACTGGAATTTCAAAACTGTGGATCTCCTACCACTAGACACATACACACTGGCTATCAATGTGATTGAGAACTTCAAGTCAGTAAACTTACAGGATTAGATTTCAGATTCAAAATTCAAACTGCAAAATGTAATGCTTTTATGAGAGCTGTTACATATGCATGCCAAATCATTCTTAGGAGAAGAAAGACTGAGATACATCATCCTGCCGGTAATCAAAGGCTTCAGTGGTCTCTCTCGAACTGCCAGCTAGGTCACTAGAACTTTCTAGTTCTTGCCATTGTACTTCTGTTAATTTAAGAACTCCCGCTTAGCACATTTCTTAATCTCTGAAATACTGGAATTTTTCTGTGAACTAATTGTGTAGGAATTTGTTTTTAACATATACTCAGTTATATATCAAGTTATATTACTTCAAGATAAGAAAAGCGAAGTTCCATATTACTTCAGATAAAAAAACTAAGTTCCATGAAGAGCTTGCTCATCGGCACATTATCATATATTGAACTTCCTACACATTATATGAAAAATTGTATTTGCATATTATTCATATATACCAATTTCAATGTACATTCAAGCAGCACTCTTCAAAATCCAGACACAGAGATCAGCTTCCCTTAGCCAAAGTTAGCTAGATAACAGTGCAGAATATTGACCCTGAAGAATGGAATCCATAATCATCACAAGTGATTGAAACACAGTGCTTTATATATAGCAAATAATAATAAGTGATCTCAAATGGCCTTCCTTCATCTTTCCTGCATCACAAACTGAATTATTTTGGGCAAATGAATCTTGTCCTCAGAAAACAGTAAGAAGGAACTATTGAGAGAAATGTGAGATTTGGGGTGGGTAGGTGTGTTTAAATTATATGTGGACTCTAATGTAAAGAACCAGTGCACATACAAGGATAAGTAAAGTAAAAGCCTGGACCTTTTCTTGTTGTACACACTACAAATTCACAGCAAAAAGTGGAGTGCTGGCCTCTTAAAATATTCTCTAAACATGTGTGAGATAATGCATTCTTGGCTGTAGAAGATTTATTCATTAGTCGTGTTGGAAGACTGAATATGTTCCTACTACTACTATTCCAAAGGAATTTTTTTTGTTTCAGACATAAGTAATACTTGTGTGAAAAGTTCAGGCAAGTAACCATATTAGACAAAAAGAAAGAGATGAATGTATTAGTCAACTGCTTCATTTAAACAATCAAATTTTCAGCATAATAAACATCAGGTGCATACCTTTTTGTCTATTTCCCATGCCTTGCATGTCCTAACAATTCACTCTGGATCTATCCCTATCCCATTTGATCTTTTGTGACTTGCTCAGAGCTACCACCCCTGAGTTACTCTGTAAAATTCTGCCTACTTCCAGTAGCAAGAACGTTGAGACAAATTTGAATTTGCGTAGCACACTAACAGCAATTCAAACTTCATTTCTGAAGAAAACAGGTCTTTCGTGGGCTGGTGCAGCCTTTCATCAGGTCAAAACTCAGAACCAAAACTTTCCACTGAACTTGGTGGAAGAAGATAAAAGGTGAAACTGGTATCAGTCAGCATCCAATTCCTTTGACACCAAGAGCATTTCTCTGTGGACAGAAAACACTAACTGAAAGAATCTTCAGAAACCAGGCATTTCAGGCCAAGACATAAAAAAAAACACTACTCAAGTATTTTCCTTTTAGGGTACTGTAAATGCTGTTGGCTTATTTTCCCTACCTGAAGATGAGATAAAAATCATATCTAGCCACCTTCTTTTCAGGCCCTTCCAGCAGAGCACAGTTTAGTTTTCAAAGGCAATCCATATAAATAAGCCTGGAATTTTTTTCAAGGATTCTTTCCCTTCTATTAACTTGTCATTACATCTAATTTCCTAAACAGGCTTTCACCCTGTCACAGGAAACCCTAAACTTTTGCTATTGGAATTTGGTGATCCCTTATCCCAGCCTCAAAAAAAGGGTGCAAGTTTGTAACGTTTTCATATTGTTATGGTTTTCATAGGGCTTTTTGCACCAAAGATGAGGTTAGGCATTTTTCAATCAGATTTCCTGGTAACATTTGGATCTTTGCATTCCATTTCTTGGAGACCAAAACATGCAAACACTTAACTTGTTATGCTTCTTTATAGTCACACTTGCACAATTTCTTAGGTCACCTATGACCTTCTGTTGCAGTAGCCATAGCAGTTTAAGAAGCCTAAAGTCACATACCACAGATTTCAACCCGGTGTCAGCCATGAGGTTGGCCAACCAAACTTTTTCTCATCAATGCAGTAGAGAACTTTTAAACCAGTTTGCCCCACCCACTCTCTACCAATCAACACAGGTTAACAGGATAGCAGAAACCAGTCTTTAAAACTGCACCAGTCACTGCCCAGCTGAGCACCCTGAAAATGTTGCGCTTCCTCTCTCCCATCTTCTTCTACTATCCTTCCAGCCAGGGCATGCAATCTAATCTTAGGATTGGTTATAACTGTCCTCGTTTTAGAACTATTTCACAAGGCTACTGGTCTGCTTTAGACTGGAAGTGTCTCAGAGAAGAATTTATTTTATTTTTAGGGTATTTAAAGTTGTGAACCACAGAAAACATGAAGCAGTGCTCGGAAAAGAAATAAGCTTTCCAAATTCAGTGGGAAACCTGCTGGCACATAGATTAAACCTGTTTCCTCATTGTGTTTTTTGAGGTTTTTAAGGATGCTAAATTTAACTCCTCCAGAAAAGCTCTACAGTTAACCACAATGCAGAGAGACACAGCACCAGTGTACAGTTTTTTAATCAAAACCTACATAATCAATATTTTAAAATATGTTTTTTACAGAGTTTTAGAATGTTACCTCAAATCACGTTAGGATCGCATCATATCTTTAAAATTTAATTTGGTATTAATAAAGAAATGTTGCAATATGTTCTTAGAGAAGTTTATATTAGCAATTCTTTAGAGAAACAATAGTTTATTATAATGTTTATATGATATCTAGCAAAATGGAGACCTTGTTTTCCGGTTGCTACTGTAATAACAATTTTTTTTCCAGGCTGCTATAAATAAAAACCATCGTATTGCTCTTATTGTGCGTTTCTGTCAGATTTTAAAAGATGGACTTCTTTTAATTCTCTAGCCACAGAAAACAGCACTAGCTTTCAAGAAGAATCTTGTTGTTCTATTTAAAAACTACTAGGATTCATCCTAAGGCTGAGATGTCTCAGAACGAAGCTGGCTGTGAAAGCACTTTTACGTTTTGGGTGAGCAGCAGCCTTCGTACAAAGTGCCAAAAAACCCACTCAAAATGCTGCTTCCAATTGAAAACATCAGAGGAAATTCAAATTTCCTGTTCTTTTTCCATCAGCTCTTGAAGACTGTTTATAAACTCTTTCAGAACTTCAGAAGTTTTCAGAAGGCTTTCTTCCTCTCTTGGTCTATAAAATATTTTGTTTAGTTTTCTGTCTTAAGTACAACTTAACCACCTAAATCAGAATCTGTGGAACTGGAGATGGGAGAGGCAGGTGTTTGACTAAAATCTCTAGTACAGCACAGAGGATCTCCCAAGTATTTCTGCAAGTGATGTTTTTGCAACCTTTTCCAAATGCATAACCCTTTTATTTAAAATTTACTCCATACTTTTAAATAGTACTCCTAAGCGCTGCCAAACTGGAAACTTCTACAATCTACTTAGACAGACCAGTGATTTTTTTTCTTACAGTATGAACACTATGAAATTAGACAATGGACTGTCACAATGATTTGGTAAAAAATGAAAGATCGATGTTAATAACACATTCTTGTAACACGCTGTAATAACATGAAGTTGTATGGCAAGCATTGTGACTAGTAAAAGCAAACAAAAAAGCCATTAAAGTCCACACATAGAACCATTCATGTCCACTAGTAATTCTAAAATAAAATTATTAATCTGAAATAGTGCAGCATCAATAAAATACCAACATGCAATTCAAAATTTTTTCAAAAATGTTGGTTTTTCAGACCGAGTGGCATCTAGTTCAGCTGGACAACAGCATCACTCTGGTAACCATTACAAGTTTCTGAAACAAAGTCCAGGAAACAGTAATTTCACATCATGTGTTCTCAAAGAGCAGCCACTGGTGGGGTGGGGGGAAATAAATACAAAGAAATGGGCAGACTTTGGTTTGAGTTAAATTGAACAGGGGTCAAGTTCATCTGCTGTTGAACAAAGAAAAGAACAGTAAATGACAGCAGGAGTACAAGGTAACACCCAATCTATGATTAAAGACAGGAAACCTGCTATATAACAGAACATCAAGCTTAGGCTAAGAGAATGACAATTGGACCTATCTGCTTTGTCACATGTTGCTCCGAGCTCAGTATTGTGTGTATGTGCAAAAAGGCTGGTATGATGGGTTTATAGCACATACAGAGTATTTCTACCACAGATAACAAGCCACACCCGGAACAAAAATAAACTTGATACAAAGCACTTACAAAGACCTATAAAATAAAACCCTACAATGTTAAGGGAATGACTGCAGAAAGCATTTTTCAAGAAAACAACTACTGTCTGAAAAGCGAATATGAAATTATAAGAAATCCTTCCAAATGGGAGATACTGCAGTATTTTCACTATCAGAAAACCTCAACATCTTAGTAGAATAACTGAGCTTTCATAAACAGAATACCTAGCTTTTGCAGTACAAATAATGATGGAAAAAGTCTTGCAGATGTAAAAGCCTATGGCAGTTTCTTGATTTCAAGAATACATTACCAAGTGCTCTATAAGCAAAACTCTTGTCACAAGAAAAATATAATCTAAAGTGTATTCTGTATAACTGCATGTAATTTACTGTAAAGTACCCCTGTAAACTGGGTAATTGGACAGGTTTAATAGCTATGTATTTAATTCATCCATGATTTTAGATTTAAAATCTGTAAAAGTTTAATAAAACAGCTGTTGAATTCAGTTAATGAAAACACTGCAAACTCCTAAGCATTGTAACACTCTCTAGGTAGCACGAGCTGTAACAGCTCATGAAACATGCACAGGGGCTTTTCTACCCAAGTCCCAGGCTACCAGAAACCCGGAAAAGTCTGAAGGCCAGCCTGCATCTTTCTCCTTTATAAATATCCCATCTATAAATAACTCATAGCAGTCCCTACAGCACATGTTCAAGAACTACTGTATGGGAAGAACCTTAATTTACACTACGCATTGATCCTACCAAAAATGCAGCCATTTAACAGAGAGCTAACAGCTAATAAAGCAACAAATCATGGTTTGCTGGAATTTCAAATAAAGCATTCAGACAGAACTAACCTGACACATTGTGGATGGAAATTATCATAGTAATTAACCAATGCTGAGTCAGCAGATCAGTTTTGAATAATACATTCCTGAATTTTTCAAAATTATCTAGCTAGTCACACTGAATTGCAATGTATACATTAAGACTATAACAATGATGATGTGTTTTGGAACTGCAGGTGGAACTGACTTTTATCCAGTTACGTAAGTGCCACACAATGAATTTCTGATAGCATCTCTATTTGTTTGCCAGTATAAACCTTGCTGTTCCAAGAGAAATTAGTCTTGTGACTAATCAACAACAGTTCCAATGGTTTGTTCAAAAAAAAAACCCAATAATAAGCTAAAACATTTAAAACTCTGTCCATAGATGAAGCAGGGAGACATGAAAATCAGCATCTAGCCCGTCTACTTGCTACAGTTTTAAAGCTCTATTAATCTGAACAGAACAATGAATTGTGTATCACAGAAGGGAATTTTTAACACTCCTATTGGCTTCTACAGGGCTACTATAAAGTCTGCAGTAAAGTTCCCCTGCTCCTGCAGTGCTCCAAAGACAGAATTGCAAGGTTACACAGAACCTCAGCTTCTGCTAAGATCATTATACAGGCTCCATGTTTACAGCATCTGTTTTCTAATACTTTAAAGCTTATGGAATTGCTTCTTACCACTTCTAATATCAGAGACATTCTTGCCCAAGAAAGGTCAATGCTGAACAGACGCACAACAGCACCTCCACAAAGGCAGACTAAAAGCAAACCTCAACAAGAGAATTAAGTGCTGGGGCAATTAAACTCTGAAACAGAAGAGCTTGCAACCCACTGGAAGAAGAGGGAGGGATCTAAAAGGAACAAGTGGAGCACAGGAACACACTGTCTGTTAGAATAGAGAAAAAGAAATATGGAATTTGTAGTTTTTCTTTTCAGAGAAAAGGGGGGATGGGACAGGTCAGGGATAAAGCATCCACCTAGCATCTCTTCAACCTACTGCAGGAGGTTAGAATCAACAGGAGGGCTCTCCACAGAAGGAAACGGATGAGTATACACAGTGGCAGAGCAGGCATGGGAGAGCAAGGATGCCAGCAGGACTCCCCCACGTGGAGGAGTTTTTCCATGACACCTGACAGAACTAGTTTCTGACTGTTAAATCGTAATATATAATTATGCTACTCACAGCAATGCTTTCAGTTATGCAAAGTAAACTTCTTTTTTTCCCCATCTATGGAGGAAGCTATTTAAACTAAACATAATACAAGCACATTAAAAGTAACAAAAAGCCACATACACTTTTTTAAGGGATATGATAACTTGTGGTTTAAAATCATAATGGTCATACTGTGAGATAACAGTATTTCAGCACATTTCATCTAGACACATTACTGTATAATTTTTCTTCAACAAGTATGACTACAGACCTGTGCCATCAATTCTAGTAAGTGTCTGTTACAGGTAACATCATTGCTTATGCAAATGTGTATCAGTGGATACAAATATTAAACAAAACCAGTCAGAATCCAGCAAAGATAAATATGTGTTTTCTGTGGTCGTACGTAATTATATAATTTAAGTAATTAACTATTAAGTTTAAGATAGGAAAAAAAATTCTCTTTTAGCAACTTTTATCTTGTGTAGATCCACGCACCCTGAAGGGAATAACTGAAATCTGCCAGCCTGCACAAAATAAGCATACTGTTATGTACATACTGTAGTGAAAGAGTGGATTTCCTCCTGTTTGGCATGAAAGACATCTCCCTCCTTTCTCCCTCCCCAACACACTAGCAGCAAAGCTAGCAAAGAAACCACTTACACATCTAAAAATTGACCTTCAGCTTGTTTAGCACATTTTTTTTATGTGAGCTTTCTCATAAATTAGATCAGCCTTTCTCACAGGTGACCACATCTGCTGCTTGGTTAGTTAATTTTTTTTAAAAAACTAAAAAGGAAACAAAAAAGGAGGAAATAGGAATAAGCCTAGTTGCAGTAAATTATCTTTACTCTCCAGGCAACTGCACACGAAACACATTTCAAAACATTTCAAGCAGAAAACGATGGTTTAGATTTCACCATTTATTTTTACCACTAAAGTTCGTAAGTGAAGAAGTGCCTAACCACTTTTTTTTAACTCTTGAAATGATCCTGTATTACAGTCTGTAATATAGAAATAGCTTGCTTTTTTTTTAAAAAAACCAAACACCCATGCTATAAGTCAGCTCCTTAGCTTGCTTTGTTATACTCAAGCATGGCACTGCTCCGCCACCAACATTAATTCCATTCTTTTATCCAAAAAGGTTTTCAAGAAGGTTTTACTCCTGTTTGAGAAATACAAAGTTAAACTTTTATCATTCACCATCTGTATGAAAACCCTTGTGACTTCAAGTCTGTTCACTGGGCTTTTTATAACAATTTTTCCACCCATCAAAATAAAGTTGATGCTGACACAGTGTAAACGAGAGACTTAGCTCTCTTGTCCTGTGTTCAGTTGTCTTGGTTCCAGCAACTACAGAGATAAGTTACCAACTGATACAGGTTCTTCCCTTGATGTAGTAGTTTACTTCAATTAGCTCCAACTGCCAATTTCTATGCATTCTATTATATACTACAGAATTTAACATCCATCTTATTGTCTGATAAGTTCCTTAAAAATACAGTGGCAGACAACCCCCACAGATCTTCACTTCTATACATGAAAGCAGCAGCCTGAAGATCCTTTACTTGCTGCCTGTTTTAGAAGGCTATAACAACTACCTATTCTTGATTTCTCCTCTTGATTCTGAAGTCTTTTACTCCCCAGTTCTCTGCTCTTTGTGCATTAGTCCACTCTGCAATGCAGCATGGATTGCTCATTTTATACCACAACACTTACCAACCCCACACCCTTGCTCCCACTGAGCTATTGCTCTGTGAACTTGGGATCACTGTTTCTCCAGTACAACTCACACCTAGGACACTCTTCCTACCACTTTCATAACTACCTTCTTCCTCAATGACTTTTAGAGCACAGTTGAGAGCTGGGAGTCAATTTTATTGTGAGTCTATTTTATTATTAAACTGGCTCTGGAATTTATAATTAACATACAGATTTAAGCCTGTTGTTATTTTTGCTGTATTCTTGGCAGTGCTATTGTGAGGGAACTATTTTGTCACTAGTCACTTCATCCCTGTAGTTTTGTAGTGCAGTACAAGTAATAAACACTGAAAATAAAAAGCTTACCGTAAACAACAGTGGATGCTCTATTTAAAATACCAACCTAGAATGCAGAAGTCAGTATCAGATACTCTGAAAGTTTACCATATTATGGCCAACACAGACCAGTAAATCCATCAACGCCATTTACCCTTTCAGCAAAGGATTTCTGTAATGTCTTTCTACTTAAAACTTTGGTTGGAAGAAGCTCAGAGAAAACCCATTTATACGCTCTCCTAAACACAAAACTGAACACTTTTTAGACCCAGTTTAAGTCAATCAATATTACAGGCAGCAGTGATTTACTGATTATTATATTAAATTAAGTTAGAAAGGCAGAAAAGACCTTCCTTTGGCCTAGAGATTGCAGTAACACTACGACATAGATAAAACATGCAGTGGTAACTCCTCCTCCTAGACTGTATCCCAAGCTACAGTACTTGCACACATGGCAAAGGCACCACAGCCATTTGAACACCACCACCATCACATTAATTTTTTCAATAAATGGTTTAGAAGGACCGAAGGGTATAGGGGACAAAAAGGGGACAACACAACTCTCTGGAAAAACTGACATAAATGGTATACCTCTGAAACCTCAAGACATAAATAAAAGATTCTGATATCACCAGCAAATCTTAAGGCACTCGGTTTCACTTGCCTTCCTTTTTCATGTACCTTTTCACTCAGTTACTGAGAACACCCATGTTTTTGTGCTTCCTTCCTCAGCCAAACACACATAAATAAAAGCTAGGCCCCCTTCTGCCTTGCTTCTGTTCGTGTACTTTTTGTTACTTCTGCAAAGTTCACATATACAAGCTTTCAATAAGTAACTTCACAAATCTGTATATTAAACAAGTGTTTAAAAACCAGTACATCTCAGTTCAGTTTTGCTGATTTATTTTCAGATATAAAACCACATCAATTTTTTTTTCTTTTAGAATCAGTGTACGTTAACACACCTACATTACATGATCTCTCCTGCCCCTCATACTAGGTCAGCCAATCACATAAACAAAAGCTGGCTTTTTTTTTTAGACAGCCTTTTAGGAGGTCCCAAAATTTAGTGTTCCATTTTGTTACTGTTTTGCTGTAATTTTAATATTTGTAGAACATGTTTTAATTACAAAGTTGCCACAAAAGAAACAACAACAGAATATAGCAGGAAAGAATGAGAGAGAGTATGAACAGAACACCACCAAACTTACCCCTCTGAAATTCCAGCCCTTTGTAGAAGGAAACAAGGAAAAATTGTTCTGTTGCTGTTGTTTCTGCCTGCAAGATATGACAAGGCAAAGTGTTTACATTTTCAGCTACCATTAATTTCTATATCAATAAAAGAGTGGCCATAGTGGGAGAAAAGAAAAAACACGGGCTTCAGGTACCAAAGCACCTCAGATTTCCTTGGCTGTACTTCCAGCAGGTTTCTCTCTTCAGTTTAATTAAATCTTTTAATTTAGATTGAGAGCTAAGGGACATGGCAGCCTTACAAGCCTTCAGAGATGCACTGCCTTGATGTCTGACAACAACTTATTACTCCTACTGATTTTCAACAAGCAGAGACAACCCTGACCTGAACAGTGTGGGTCTGTGAAGCTGCAATTATGCCATGTGATGCAAGATGGTGCAGTCTGCCAGCTGTACTACATGTGGACACTAAAGAGCCTTTAATCCTAAGACTGAAGCTACACAAAGCACCAACTTAAAGCAACCTAGCTATATGTTTGTGTGACAGCAAAAACTAGAGAAACCAAATCCTGGTTTTACTCATTCCAAAACCTTTTTCCTCCCCTTTAATTATTGCTGTACAATTATTTCTTAAAAGTAAACATAACATTCTCCACTTTGCTCTTAATGGGTGTTTTTCACCAGTAAGATCTTAGAATGACTTCACAAAGGTAGGCAAACATTGCTGAGATTTTACACATGAAGTCAGATCAAAGCTTGACTGACCTGTTGAAGTTGACCAAACCAAAAATAATTTGGCAGCTGGACCTAAGTGCTGAGCACACTGCAACTTCAACTGTGCAATTATACAGATTATAGAAGTGATCACAAATAATAACAGGAATACAAAAACTTAGTTTAAAAAATAGCAAATTAAGTGACAGCCTGTCAAACCTCACCATCCAACAAAAACAGGACAGATGTTTGGTCTGGGAGTCATTTCTGTTGCTTTTAATTCCTGAAGGACTCCTGTGATGGTGTGCTCCTGTTCCCCATAAACCTACTTAAGCAATAGCCACCACTGGCAGTCGTAGCGGATATGTCTGGTCATGATGGCTGCACCCCTCTTAAAGCAGACTGGATATAGATAACAGCACAAGAGCCAAGAGCTAGTTTGAGCAATGCACCCACCTGACCACAGTACTGGTCAATGTCCAACTTAAGCCAAATTTGGAAGAAACTAATATCTGTGGTCAGTCAATCATCTTACCCCCATAAATAGTGAGCAGCCCAAGAGCCCTTCGAGCAATCCTGCATGGCAGCAGGCTGTACACCAGGATGTCCCCTTGAGTAGGGATACCTCTCAAGGTTACTCCTTGAGGTTGAGAGAATCATCATCACATCAGATAGTCAGTAAGTGAATTGGAATAAGTGAGCTGAAACTTTGAAAATCTTAGCTAAGTAATATAAAGGATGGATTGTACACATATAATCCTTTAGGCATAAGCTATTGACCAAGTCTGAGCCTAGGACTGGATCCAGTCACATACAGACTTACAGTAGGAGTTTAAAAAGCAAAGGGTTCCTGTCTGAACCACATGAGACATGGGGAGGGTCTCCCTGACAGTTTTGTCTGACCCTGTGCTCCACGTGTACCTTGCCATCAAATCTTGTTAAACCACTTCCATGTTTACTATCAAACTCTGTTATTAATAAAACACATCACTGCTGCTCCTTGGAAGTGCATCTCTATCACTTCATCTGCAACAACTCCAACACACCATGCCCCTATGTCTTTTCTGTAGAGTCAGAATAGCAATAGTTCTGCCATTTTCTATCATCTCTATTTTGGTGTAAAATACTTGGTGTACAGACATTTTTCTTAAGTGTATTAAAACAGATCATAGACCTATGATCATAGCAGATGTTTTAGATGCCAGTGTAACACAAATAATAAACTACAATCATGACATTTGAGTCATTTTTGTAACATCAAAGATTGAATTGAAAATCTTCTCAGTTTTTCACTCTACCAGCCAGCCAAGAAGAAAGAGTATCGATATTCAAACCACATCGGTAAAGTCATTATATAGCATGAAGCAGCAGACATCACAGACTTTAATGTTAAAGACTGTCCCACTAATAAATCCCCCTACTAGAGCTTTCCAAGTTAAACTACTGTGCAACTGAATTTCTAACCCAAAAGCCTCACTGGAACTTTAACTGTTATGAAAAGTGTAAAACATGGTCAACAAGAGCAAATTACACAGATTATCAACTGTCCTAACAGCATTTTGTACCCTTTTTATTCACAGATGACCTCACACTGGAACAAGAGTCAAATTTTCAAGAAAGTACTGCGAGATTTTATAGAGTTGCCCGCCTTAGTCACTTTAAAAAAATTCTCATGTTTAAACTTGCAGTTCCACACTTCTGATATTCTAATGTTGTTCATGCATCTATTTCCCAGTTAATGAAAAATCACAATAGCTCTTTTTAAATTAAGCTGAATATAGAGTAAATGAGACATATCAGCTGCAATGTGTCAGGATTTTTGATAGTTTAGACAACAGTTTCAAGGGAATTGAAAACATCTCTCACTACAATCATCCTGTAACAAGAACTGAGAACTCTGTAAATAAGCAATAAGTTTAAGCATTCATCTACACTAAACTGAAGGCCATCCACTAGAAGATGACTGATGACTAACCATTTGTTGTCACCAATCTGTAACTTTCCCACTCTACATCCCAGACTACAGAACAAGAGCCAGTCTTTGTAGAGAGCAGACAATCTAAATTTTGCCAGTTTTCACAATAGGTATCTTCCTTCCTTATCACTCAAGAGCCTCACTTTATTTTGGTGAGAATGAGCCTGTTACCCACAACGGTATACTAACTCACTACCTTTTAATACTATTGTACGGGTATTAGTGAGCCTTAAATGCATCAGACTAATGAAACATGCCAGTTTTACCAAAAGGAATTTAAAAGATAGTGAAATATAGCAAAGGCACTTTATGTTCCTCATGACTCACTGGCCTGATCACATACTTAAACATGTAACAAAAATCTTCAAAAAAATTGGGTTTTGACCCAATGTGTGCAGCACACTTCTAATGATCACAACTCAGGCTGAATCATTACACTCTTTTACCACCCTATGGGCTACCTTAAATTATCTGTTCAAAAGTATTTCACTTTTATGCCTCTGGCCTGGTTATTACTATCTTGTATTCCATTAGATGTATTCAAAGTTTAAGCCTGGAACTTCAAGTCTAATTTCCAATTACAAGCAACCATTTCATACAGCTTCACACTTACCAAGATATTAGAACTGCAAAAATACTGTCCTCCTATCTTACTGAAAGGCTACTGTTAAAAAATCACTGTTCCCATAACTAGAACATATCCATAAATTGCTTATGACCACCATTTTGAACAGAATTTTTCAACTGAACACACCTCTAATCCAAAATTAAGTAAAATACAAGTTCTGGTTCTCAACTGAACCTCAAGTAACAAAATAGAGCTCTACCAAAAATGACACCTCATATATAGTGAGGGACCAAAATGAAAACTGTTCTTCACTATCTGTCAACATCAGTGAGTACTGTACTGAAAAGGGACTAGATTGCAGTTTCTCAAATACATTTTAAGTTGATGTTTTGGTCTTTTTTTTCCTGCAGGGCACTACTACCATTACTTCTGAACATTCTGGTTACTGGATATTTTCTGAATTGCAGCTGCATATAAGCCAATTCAAAAATAGCCTTTATTATAAAACTATTAAAATACTTAAATGCTATTTGATATTTTAAATGTAGAATAAAACTACAAAACTGTCAAAGAACTCTTTCTTTTTTTTTTAAATCACCAATTAATATTGGGGTTTGAGAGGAGGAATACTTTATCAATAGGTGTATTAGACCCACTTGGTTTGGAAATAAAATACTGACCAACTAATAATAAAGATCATCACTGGTAGGCAGCAGATAGAACAAACCAAAACTTTAGCTCAAAGAGGGAAAGAGCAGACAAATTAAGAGGCATTAACAGTGATGAGCATATCTGACTGTCAGAGGCACTTGAGTCTCAAGTTTTGAGAGAGAGAGAGACACAGA
Source organism: Porphyrio hochstetteri (assembly GCA_020800305.1). Classification (NCBI taxonomy): domain Eukaryota; kingdom Metazoa; phylum Chordata; class Aves; order Gruiformes; family Rallidae; genus Porphyrio; species Porphyrio hochstetteri. The sequence goes on along the minus strand of CM036916.1, from coordinate 6,674,668 downwards.
GAGAGAGAGAAAGGGTTTTTTTTTCAACTGTCAACAGCAAGTCAGGGATGTTTCTGATGCATGGCCTGTGACTAAGTCTTGAAATACTTCAGAAAGATATCACAGACTAGATTGTCACTGAGAAAACAAAGTACACAATGTGCGATGGGGAGACAGGAGTTCCTCCCTACAATTACTTGCAAGAGTAATCTCAAAGCTGTAATTTACAGTACTTTACTTTTCTTACAGATGGATCGGTTTTTACTTAGGTAAAAGTCACCGAAACATTTTCTCCCCAGTACTGCGGTTTTCCTACCTTTATAGAAGGTAGGACTAGATAGGAACTCCTCAGAATGGGAGTGAGGGGGTCACCAAACCCGTCAGCTCAGCTTGTGTTCGGGTTTTGCCTGGAACACAGTTGCTCTCCTTCATAGTAGCTGGTATGTGGCTGTGTTTTGGGTTTGTGCTGAATACAGTGTTGGTAACACAGATGTTTTCTTTACTGCTGAGCAGGGCTTACACACAGCCAAAGCCTTTTCTTCATCTCACACCACCCCACCAGCAAGTAGACTGGGGGTGCACAAGAGGTTGAGAGAGGACACATCCAGGACAGCTGCCCCCAGTTGACCAAAGGGATATCCTATCACATATGACATCATGCTCAGCATATAAAGCTGGGTGAAGGAGGAAGTGGAGAGTGTTCACACTGATGCTGTTTGTCTTCCCAAGTCACCACTACACGTGATGGAGCCCTGCTTACCTAGAGACTGTTGAACACCTGCCCGCCCATGGGAAGTGGTGAACAAATTTCTCCTTTTGCTTTGCTTGCATGTGCAGCTTCTGCTTTACTGATTAAACTCTCATTATCTCAACCCAGGAGTTTTCTCACTTTACTCTCCCCCCATCCCACTGTAAGAGGAATGAGCCAGCAGCTGTGTGGTTGACAGTTGGGGTTAAATCACAACAGCTTGGTTTGGCAATTGTTATGGAAAGTTTACCTTGGAAATAAATGCCTGAAGCCAAGTCCATCCAGTCTGAGAAAAGTGCAAGCAAAGGCCTGCCACTTGGAAGGGCAGCCCATGAAGATACTTAACTTTCAGCCACCTCTATTTAAGTGTCAAATTTGTCCTCTTCCTCTTTAGCAGGAATTTTAACTGTTCATCTTTCATTTCATCTTCAAGCCCCAGCCCTAGCAAAATAAGTTCTAGTAATAGCATCTTCACATCCTAGTAGCTCAGATGCATCTTAGATCCCTTGAAATATTTACTAGGGATGACTGAACTACACTGACTCGCCTGCTAGTCTCTTAGTGATCCCACCATTCAAGAACAGTAATTTGGAATTTTACCGAACAAAAAAAACCCAACTTATTACTGCAGGAACATTTGACAGTAGTAATATCCTCTGAGCTGTGGCTCCATCTTTAACCAAGTTGCTTCTACCACTACTTTATAGCCTAGAGAGTAAATGGCCACTGAATTAAACATATAGTGAATTATCAGCTTAAGATTTGTAAGGACCCATATTCTGTGATCCATGAGAATCACTTATGTATGCTGACCTGGATCTTCAAGAGTTTTAGAACTTCCAGAAATGTATAGTTTATTAGGTTAAATCACAATAAATCAACTCCCTGTGCTTTTTGTAATGCAAAGTTTTACTACACACCACCCAACAAAAATCAAAGCTTTACAAAACAAAAACAGTTGTAGAGATGGAGAGTAGGAAAAAGAAGAAAAAAAAAAAGGACAAACCATAAAATAAATTCTTTCTTTCTTTCTCACAGTGAAATACGTCCTACAGAAATCGTATATAATAAACTCTTAAAGTGAATTAAGGATAAAAGACAGTTGGTTTTAATTGAGGAAGACTGAATTAAAAATAAAGAACCATCTCTGTCAAGACAGAAGTAAGTATTACTTGTCTTATAGTGTATGTTTGTGTTGTCCCACCTGCTGCTTGCAGTCAGAAAAGAATTCCAGTATTTCACATTAAAACAACATCATCATGAAAGCTTGTCTAGAAACAAAATCTTGATCTTTCTGAAAATATTTTTACAATAGTGTTCCCTCTAACTTACATTTATTGAGTTTAATAAGTATACACTTAGCATATTCAAGTTCTGCCTTGGAACTTAAATTAAAACTTGAGGGGTTTATTCCCTCATCTGTCACCAGTAGCAGTAACATTTACAGATCAGCTAAACCATATTTTTGCAAAGACCGAATATGATTTTTTAAAGTATAGAAAGACTGCAACATGCACTGAATGTTTTAAACTTTCTATTTCATTTACTAAAAATGTGCGTTATCTGCCTTGAAGTGTGATGATGAGATAAAGGAACAACTACTGACAGTAGTTTTTAGAGATGAATATCCAAGTTGTTTGTGTTTTGTTTAAAATACTCAGCTGCTACATCTGTTTGAAGGTAAAAGCACATTTCACAAATCTACATGAATATTTACTCAGATAATAAAAGGAAAGCTCAAACCACTTAGAGACAAGCTGTGCTAAGTAAAAATTCTTTTCAATCTGCAAAAATAAAGGTTGCTACTACAGCTGTGAATATTTTATGAAGATACTGTTAAATAATAAATTAAAATTTTTGTAATGTCATCTGCCCAACCTATGAAACCCATACACTAATATACTGTTCATAAAAGCACATTTATTTTAACACACTGGGATATTTTTGAATTTTTTTGTGAGTGTAATGTAGTATCAAAGTAGTTTACCTGGTTAAGCCTGAGCTATGCAGGAGTATTTTACCTTTGAACAATAGTTGTGAACAATACTGATTCTCTTAGATGTTTTCAGTTATGGATAATAATAAATTAATGTACCTTTAATATTGATTAAGCAAAAGCGCCCCATGGTTTGACCTACTTAAAAAACAGTCTCCTCTAAATCTCAAACACCATTTCTCTTCTATATTAGGCCTGTGCATTTTGGCACTAAGAGGTGAGAATGGAAAATGTCATTTTTCAGAAGGAAAAAGACCAATCTGATACAGTAGAATTTGGCTCAAAAGTTTTAAATTCATATGGAGAGTTTACTTGATGCAGTTTTCTACCTAAAGGCAGAGCATCTCAAAGTATATGTTGGATTTACCAAGGTCCAATGTTACTGACATGAGCTCTTCAAGCTCCCCATAGCGTCTACAAAATTGGCTGGGGGACAGAGAGCTAGAGGCAACTTACATGAGCAAGACTAAACACATACTAACTTGAGAGAAACAAAAACAGCCACCAAGGGGAAAAAAAAAGACTGATTTTTACTAGCTAGTCTAATTCCTGAATAACTAAAAGAATCATTTCTTGTCCTACTATCATGAACTGTGTGCAATGAATGTACTAAGAACGAAAAACAACCCTTGAGAATCTGGATGTTCACAGATGAAAGCCTGCATCACTGAAGTAGGTACACATACTCATGAGCTGTCCCACACCTACTCTTTTCCCACACTTTCTTCAGAACATGTTTATTTATACTATGAATCAATGCACAGCACCATGAAATATTCCATCACTAATAAAACCCAAAGAAGCTACAAAATGCATTTTTAATTTCTGCATTTAACTTCCTTTAAAAATTAATAGCAATTTTATCGAAGTGGGGGAAAGATCTCTGAAGACCAAGTAAAATTTAACATTTTGATGTAAAAATCAGGCATTCCTAAAGATGTAACAGTTCTTCTAAAGAAACATAGGCTTGATTTAAAGCTTTAACCATAATTTATTTCTTCTTCTGCAACTACTGCAGATTAATACAATGAATTACATCTGATGCACACCACTATAAACACATTCCCATTGACATACACAAATTCTGTTCACAACTAAAAAATAAACAGCCCTGCCTACTAGCCAACAGGAGGACATGGACTTCTGTGCTGTTTCACAAAGGTACAGTTTCAGAAGAGAGTCCTGTATTACGTTTCTATAACAAAACACCACTGTTCCATGAATATTGTAAAAGCCAAATTAGAAAGATTATCCACTAGCTCCCTTCAAATGCACAGCCTAGAATTGTTCCTATAGCATTTCAATAATACTAGGAAGAAGAAATGGTAAGTTAACAAGCGTGTTATTACAAGTCATTACCCCATCCCACTGCTGCATCACAGATACATGCTGATGGCCCCCATCATGACAGCACCAGAACAAGCAAGCCTCTGGACAAAAACCTTCCAATAATATTCAAAATCAAGGAAACAGAGCAAGTCTATTCAATTTTGTTTTCAAAACAAAACTAAGCTCTCATTGAGAGCCAAAGGCTAGGAACTCCATTTAGTTTAGCAAGACTGGATGCTTACTGGTTAGACAGAAACAAAACCACTCACCCAGAGAAAGGGAACAAGGGATTTCTTACCAGTTCATGAAATAAACAGCATTTTCAGTTAACCTATAGAAAAGCTACCAGCACCCTCAAAATTATTATTCAAGTGCTATCACATCACGGTCTTAATAAAGGAAATGGGTGTTTTCTAAAAATCCAATTTGTTTGGATATCTATTATTTGGCTCTCTTTCTGAAGTAAGCATCAATTCCTGCAAAGCCATGGGTCAGTAACAAGCATTTAGAATTATCAGAAGGACTCAAGAAAGAGGGCAAAGGTGTTTAAAACAAATTACACTGGGGGCAAGTCAATCCAAGACTGTAAAAATCCTATACTGATATTTCCTTATCCCTTCATTTGTAACTCTTGCTGATCCTTATGGGGGACTTCAACTACCCAGATATTTGCTGGGCAAGCAATACGGCCAGTCGTATGCAGTCCAGACAATTTCTGCAGTGTGTTGAAGACAATTTCCTGCTACAGATGGTGCAGGAGCCCACAAGGGGAGGGCGGCTGCTGGACCTTGTTTTCACTAACAAGGATGGACTTGTTAGGGAAGTGAAGGTCGGGGGCAGCTTAGGGCAAAGCGACCATGAAATGGTTCAGTTCATGATCCTGGGTGGAAGAAGCAAGCCAAAAAGTAGGATAGCTACCCTGAATTTTGGTAGAGCTAACTTTGATCTCCTCCGCCACTTAATGGGGGCTATCCCGTGGGCTACGCTGTTTGAAGGAATGGGAGCCTGCGAGAGCTGGCTAGCATTCAAACAGCACTTCTTCCAAGCACAGGAACGATGCATCCCTTTGAGGAGGAAATGGGGAAAGAGAGGCAGAAGACCTGCATGGATGAACAGGGAGCTATTGAGCAAACTCAAAGAGAAGCAGAAGATCTATGAATCGTGGAAAAAGGGTCTGAGCACCTGGGAAGAATACAGGAATGTGGTCAGGGCCTGTAGGGATGCAACTAGGAAGGCTAAAGCCCTCTTGGAAATTAAGCTGGCAAGGGACATAAAGGATAATAAAAAGGGGTTTTTTAGACACGTGAACAGTAAGAGGATGTCCAGGGATAATGTAGGTCCCTTGCTGAATAAGGAGGGTGTCCTGGTTACGGGGGATGCTGAGAAAGTGGAGATATTGAATGCCGCCTTTGCTTCGGTCTTCACTTCAAAGGCCCCCCGGGACCCACAGACACTGGATGAGAGTAGGACTGATTGGGAAATGAAGAATTTCCCTCTGGTTCAAGTAGGGGAGGTCCAGGAGCGGCTCAAAGGGATTAATGCACACAAATCCATGGGCCCAGATGGGTTACATCCACGTGTGCTGAGGGAGCTGGCGGAGGTGATTGCTGAGCCGCTCTCTATCATCTTCGACAGGTCTTGGAGGACAGGAGAAGTGCCTGAAGACTGGAGGATAGCCAATGTCACTCCAGTCTTTAAAAAGGGCAAGAAGGAGGAACCTAGTAACTATAGGCCAGTCAGCCTCACCTCTGCCCCTGGAAAGGTAATGGAACAGCTTGTTCTGGATGCCATCTCCAAGCAATTGGAAGAGAAGAAGGTCATGAGGAGTAGTCAGCATGGATTCACTAAGGGGAAATCGTGCTCGACCAACCTCATAGCCTTCTACGATCTCATGACAGGCTGGGTAGATGGAGGGAGAGCAGTGGATGTCATCTACCTTGACTTCAGCAAGGCCTTTGATACTGTCTCCCATGACATCCTGATAGCAAAGCTGAGAAAGCATGGGATAGATGAGTGGACAGTGAGGTGGGTTGAGAATTGGCTGTCGGACCGAACCCAGAGGGTTGTGATTCGTGGAGTAGAATCTGACTGGAGGCCTGTTACCAGCGGTGTTCCCCAGGGCTCAGTGTTGGGTCCAGTCCTGTTTAATATCTTCATTGACGATCTTGATGAGGGAATAACATCCACCCTCAGCAAGTATGCCGATGATACAAAGCTGGGAGGAGTGGCTGACACGCAGGAGCACTGCGCTGCCATCCAGAGAGACCTGGACAGGCTGGAGAGCTGGGCAGTGAGAAACCAGATGAAGTTCAACAAAAGCAAGTGTAAAGTCTTGCACCTGGGAAGGAACAACTGTTTGTATCAGTACAGGCTGGGGGATGACCTGCTGGAGAAGAGCTCAGTGGAGAAGGACCTGGGGGTCCTGGTAGATGACAGGTTGGCCATGAGCCAGCAGTGTGCCTCGGTGGCCAAGAGAGCCAATGGGATCCTGGGATGCATCAGGAGGAGTGTAGCCAGCAGGTCAAAGGAGGTGATCCTCCCTCTCTACTCTGCCCTGGTCAGGCCCCACCTGGAGTATTGTGTCCAGTTCTGGGCTCCTTGGTATAAAAAGGACAGGGATCTCCTGGAAAGAGTCCAAAGAAGGGCTACGAGGATGATTAAGGGCCTAGAGCATCTCCCCTATGAGGAAAGGCTGAGTAGGCTGGGACTGTTCAGCCTTGAGAAGAGAAGACTAAGGGGGGACCTAATCAAAGTTTATAATTATCTGAAGCAGGGGATGCAGGGGGAATCAGCCAGCCCCTTTTCAGTGGTCTGTGGGGATAGGACAAGGGGCAATGGCTGCAAGTTGGAGCATAGGAAGTTCCGCACCAACATGCGGAAGAACTTTTTCTCAGTGAGGGTGACTGAGCCCTGGAATAGGCTGCCCAGGGAGGTGGTGGAGTCTCCTTCACTGGAGATATTCAAGACCCGCCTGGACGCCTATCTGAGCAATATGAGCTAGGGAGCCTGCTTTGGCGGGGGGGTTGGACCCGATGATCTCTCGAGGTCCCTTCCAACCCCTACAATTCTGTGATTCTGTGATTATACCTTGTGTTTCAGCTGAAAAGGCCAGAAAAGTAGGTTTGAACAAAAACATCAAATAGAATCATTATGCCATTAAGCATGTAGCCAATTTAGAGGGCTCTCTGCACAGAGAAGTGGGACATGCCTGCATGCCTTTTCGAGTTCTGTATGATACTTTTCACAGGCAGCTCCCAAGGATATGGCATTAAGCCAGTCGGTCAAGGAGGAAACCTGCTTTTATTAACTGCCATCAGTAACAGAGGATTGGAACTTTCAGAAGAGTTTCATTGAGAAAGATTATTCTTGCATGAAGAAGTGTTTTACATCAAGTATGGAGAACCACTCCTGTCATCTCTATGCAAACAGACCAGAAATCTTATCTTGAGATTGTAACAAACCTGTCACTACTGGAACTAACAAACTAAACTTCTCCAAGTGCATGAAAACATGCCCATGATTTCAGTATGCAGTAACCACTCAAAAGTCTACTCTACTTCCATCCTGTACCATGCCTAAAGGATTGCAGGCTGTCATTGCAAATTCCATCTAGCCACTTTGTCACATGCAGTTCAAATTAGCCACATATAATTCAATAACTTGGACATAAAAATCTCACCAATGATTAAATTTTGCAGTATTCTGGGACAGGACTCCTCAGGATACAAGCATTTTGTTAGGGTATAATTAAAAGATGGGCAATGTGAATTCTCCCACACTTCAAACATTGTCAGTTAAATAAAAAACAGTATTACGATGTGAAAATCTCAGTCCTTCAACTTATCAATAACAAAACCCTTAATGGGAATGAGTTTCAATATTTGTATCAAGTCTGAGTGAAGAGCTTCAACTTTTCCAACCATTTCCTGTTTCTAGCACTTTTTATTTAGAAATTTTTAGTACTATCTCTAAGATTTTTTTTTTCTTTGTGTGCTCCCAATGAAACACCCTTTTTTCTTGTAGAGGAATATGAGAGAACACATCTCTGGGATGGAACACTTTCAGTTCATTAAGTTACTGAGATCAATAGACACTATAAACAGAACTATGCTTAACAAAATATTTAGGATACAGCTGAAACATCTGTAGAAAAGCAAACATTTTGAGTAGTTATGTACCAAACAACCAGTTTCCTTTAATAAACTGCCAGTATAATTTTTTCCTCAATTCAGTTATGTTAAGTGCACCAAAATCAATTACAAGAGGCCCAGAATAAAAGTTAAAACCAGTATGAGACATATAGATACAAGGCATTGAGATCAAATTATGCAACTTTGGGATTTATGATGATATTTTCAGTTTTAAGACATTCACTTACATTATTTGCAGGTTGTACACTGCAGAAATGCAAATAAAACAGTGATTTCATCTCTATCTTCATTTCCATCTGCACAGTAATACAATCACGTTGCATAAATAACTAAGAGCAACTATCAGCTCCCTGGACTTCAAAAAAATTTTCTCCTCATATTTAACTAAGTGATCTTCACAATTAACCTTTAAGATTTTTTTTAAGTCTTGAAAAGAATTAGCAGTTTCCTTTTAATATTGATTACTTTCATTTCCCTCATTTGATATAATTCATTAGGACTTTTTATTGTGGCCATAAATCCCCTGAATTCCATAATAATTTTATCTTACTCCATGACAGTAAAACTACCAAAACAGGCCCTAAACTGCTTTCAAGTTCAAAAGTTTATTCATATCATAAACACCGGACTGTTTTCCCCTTTGTTCTGAATGGAAGCAAAATAAATGCAAACAAGGCAACTATATGCACAAAGGCCAGTTTACACATACAAGGAAAGCCAGATTTAACAACAAACTGTTTCAATAAATATTGCATCCTTTGACATCAGAATATTCTGTTTAATACAAACACTGATAAATTTATTTCTGCAAAAATCAGAGGAGTTTTTGAAGGCAATTTATAAATAGACACTGAAGTCAACAAATGCTGACCTTTAGCATGTGACTTCTGTGATCTTGATCTTCACTGCAATGAGGTGGGAAGGCTATCAAGATAGTTTAATCTTCAAGAATTATGTAAACCAATTCACATAACTTTTATTAACAGTATTATCTGTTAAGCCCTAATTCCTGAATGGAAGCTTTTATACTACAGATTTGGTATGGGAAGTTTCTTTACAACACAAAACACTTGAAGATGGTTCCAAATTTTATACCCAATGTTTCTAACATTCATCATTGGTCTGAGGGAGGATACTTCACCAATATATTTGAAGAGTGTACATACTCTAAAATGAATCACTTCTTTAATAATATCTGGATTTTTATGTAGTAGAATGACTTCTTATTAAGTAAACAAAACCCAGATACTTTCGCTATTGCCATCATTTCTGAAGGGATATTTAACCTGAGAAGCAAAGCAAAATGTTTTCAGTTGTTCATTATTATTCACAGCTGGGTTCCTGTGGGAACATTTTGTGCATCAGTGTTGCCACAGTAATTACTATAGAAACCCCTGAATGCAATGGAGTAAAACCTGTTCAAACTATCCTTCCATTAAAGCTCCATTCAGAATAGACAGAAAACATTCACTTATCTCTACTTCTGCCAGCAACAAATTATATTTCCTAGTCTCTTCAATATAAATATACTAACCACATCAACTGCATTACTGTAATTTCAGCCCGAGACCTTTTTTTTCCTTCCCCTCCAAGACATTCACCACTATTAGGTTCCTCTGAAACTTTTTTTAATGCCATGTCTTCAAATTAGGGCACATTTATCCTTGCTCTTGTTCTTGCTGATAGCTAATTCTATTTGTGTTTCAAAGAGGCATGTTAATTAGGTTTAGGAAGTAGACATACATTGCAGTATGTCATAATAAAAACTGAAAAGCTTACTAATTATAAAGAGAACAAGCTTTTTCAGTCTGAATACAGAAACTGCCAGAACACAAGGACAATATTCCTACTTACTACAGCAGTTGAAATGAGAGTCATAAACCACAAGGGAAGAAATCAACCAGATGTTGATTTGATCAATGATGACGCCAAGTTATTTACTGCTTCCTTTCTGGTCATTGATACCAGAATTACTGTTCGTCGCCATCACACAGGAACAAAAGGTAAATGGTCCTACTTCTGAGTATATGAAATCTGTTTCTGAAGACAAGCTGTTGGCTTTCTTTCCAATCACTTATACTATTTCATTAGATTAATAAAATAGCATTTTGCTTTCTGTACAGCACTTTTCATTTCCAAATGCATCAAAAATGCTGCTCTTTTTATGGAAAGTAACATGAGAAGAGCTCATTTCATCCGGTACTCTCACCATCTTCAACTGAAGCGGGGCCTTTTGCATTAAACATATTAACTATTTAATGACACTGCAAGATTTATTGAGAGCATTATTTGTCCAACAGCCCTATAGAAGCATCTCTTCAAACTGAGAAAGAACAGGTATGCAGAGATCTGATCAGTCAATCGCTTGGGAGAAGTGGCATTGCAATGAAGAACACGCAGAGTTCAGCCTTGCAAGCCTGATGCTCCAGCATGGGCTCTTTGTTAAGGGTAAAGATGAATGATAAACTGCTTTCTCATTCCTAAGAGAGTAAAGTGGCACCAGAATTAAGCAAAGCAGCAGCCACATCCTATGTGGGGCATGTCTTCATGATCTTGATCAGAATGCAGAGACATAGCACTGATCATGCATGATAACAGCAGAGGCATCATCTAGTTGCAGGCAGACGCCACTTGCCCCCCACACGCTCACCCGAAGAGACTCTGCAAGGGGCAGATCTGATGAAGATAGGTTTCCTGCGGAAGCAGGCCCTGTGTTTCACCCTACATCTCAGAACACTCTCTGTCCCTCATTATCTCTGCAACACCCTTGCCATGAAAAGACTGTGGCTGATTCAGAGCTACACATTGCAGATGGGCTCCTGACAAGAGAATGTAAAACACCAAGAAGCAGCAGCCTTCTTCACAATGGAGGTACAAATGGAGTCTCTCACCTCCACCTACAACCATGTTAAAACTTGAGTTCAATCTTTATTGGATCTGACTCTTTATATCTTTTTTAAAATGAAACTGGGAAATGGGTTGAAAAGTTACTGGCAAGAGACAGCAGAGACATATGCCATTTCCTGAGGAAACTAGGCTGTCTTTAAACCACACACATCTTTCTGCGATTCTGACTTTTCTAGGTACCTTAACAAGCACATTAAATGGTTTCATAACTTCCAGCTCCCTCCCCCTTTCATCCTGCTGAGAAAGATAAAGGGGCCGGGGGGTGTTTGTTTTTTTAAACTCAAAATGTGTCATAGCTTTTTTTCTAGAATATCTATGGAAAGGGGAAAAAAAGTCTGTTCTTACTTTAAATTACCACTATGAACCAACTATCCTACTTGGGGGAGAAAAGGTGTCATTATTTTCCCAAAGTTCCTAAAAGCAGTTGGCAGGTCTTTATTTTAAATCACTAGCAAGTGAAAAATATTTAATGTTAAAACTAAACCACAAAGAAATACATATTAACACTGTGTCTGATACAAAAACAAAGACCTTTAAGATGGCCATTCCAAACTCAACTGTACAGTGAAAAAGAAAATGCAGAAAAGAAGCATTACACTATTTTTAAGTTGACTATAAATGAAAATCCGACCAAAACAGTTACATCTTTGTTGTAGTATAATGTGAAGAGTTGCAGTACACTGCAGACATTTATTTTAGGCATGTTCTGATATCATGAGTGTAAATCTCTGCACACCAGATTACAATGTTTAATAGACAACACGTAACAAAAAGTGGGCATTACACCACCTTTACAACAGCTTCACACAACAGCCTTTCCATTCTTAAAGAAATCTCAGTGTATGAGTCACTGTGGAAAGAACCTGAAATTCTAGATATTTGACTGTTAAATACAGGTATGGTGAATAACTGAGCTTGTTTTCCTACACAAGTTAGTACTGGCAAGCAAGGAAATTCAGGTGCTTTGTTTGAAAATTTTCACTTCACAAAGTTTGTAACAAAGCAAGACAACAAACCTGTATACTGATCCCAAATTTTGCTCTGTACTCCCAGTTTTGTTTACCTGAGTAATTTTTAAACTGCTAGGCTAGGAAAAAAGGTACAGAAAAGGGGTAGCTGTTTCCTCTGGGGAAATGCAGCTGCTTGTTTCACCAGACTACTAACTATCTTCATCCTTTCACCTCGCAGAGGCAAAATACTAAATTAACCATGGTCTGACAATGGATGAGGCAGTTCATGGGACAACAAACACCTTGGCAAGAGAGACAGTCACAGGTTCCTTGCTGGGAAAAAATAAATAAATTGTTTGGATCACTGACTAAAACAGCCTGAGTTGAAATAGTCAAAGAAATAATAGTCAAGATGTTGGACAGAACTTGAGAACAAGAAACCACTTCCTTTAAATAAGGACAACACAGATTGAGAATCCAAAACACAATGCCAGTTCTAGAGTCCTTTGGCAATCTTCCAGCTTGCTGTTTGTGAAAATTATATGTTCCTGTAGGTAGGACTCAGTTTCTGAAATGCTGGAAGCAGGAGCATGGTAGGATGTGCCCATGTTTTTCTCTTATCTGTAGTGTTTATTAGAAGAACAAACATTCATTGACAGTGTTCCTCAGGGAGGCAGGGGCAGCCTTTCAGTTGTGTAAAGTTGCCACATTATTCAAGGAATATAAAAAACCACTACGCAATTTATGACCACATTTACGACCTACTATCTCATCTAAACCTACCCTCCTTCAGGGCAAACCCATTACCCCTTTTTCCTATTACTCCAAGAAATACAGTAGTGCTGCTCTACCCTACCTACTCAGGTTGACAGAAGAAAACCACACAAAGCAGAAATACAGACCCGTGGGACACTGCTGCTGGAAAAGTCCAGCCTTTTATAAGCAGCATACATACACACCAGGAGCAAAACGACAGAGGAATAACCTCCAAAGAGAAGAAATGGTTCAGGTGCTAGAATAATTCCCTTTTTCAGTTCCATGAAGCTAAGTATTGTAATATTAAGTCCTCCAAAAGAAAGGAAAAACACTAGGAAGGGAGAGAAGTTTGCTAAGCCTTACACAGAATTAAAACATTATACATTTCTTAAAATTAAATAACCCATGTAGTCATTCATGCACACTAAACATCTATTCCAATAGCATTGGTAAATACAGCCCCCTACTGTGCAAACTCTGAGACCTGGAACTGTCACTGTGCTCCATGTCCCTTCTGTAAATTACTGGGAACTCTCTCATTTGCACACCAAGTCCTGATGGTGAGCGATAACAAAGGAAATCGAGTTTCTTCACAACTCTCCTACTCCAGTAACTGGAAAATGCAAAGATTCTGAATGAGCAGGTATCAGGCAGCCTATTCACTGTAATACATACGAGAGCCTTCCCTGTAAATTAAACACAGGGAGAGGGAAGTACTTTTTAAAAAAAATAATAATAATCAAGTTATGAAAGGTAAAAAACTACAAACACATTATATATACTCCAAACATTCTCCAAATATAATTGAATATAAATCAGAATGAGAAAAAGTTCGTGATTCATTTCGAAGCTCTGTGGAAATGAAATGCAAAAGAATCAATTAAATACTTTATTACAGAATATGTGGCCAGGCAAACGATAGCTTGTGCCAGGGGAGCTGCAGATTAAATAAGAAACATTAAGAAGGGAAAATTATTTTTAATCACAGGAAATAAGGACTATGAAAAGGAGCTATTATTTAACCTCTGGATTAACCATATGATGCCAAACAGATTTTAGATAGCTTTAGCTCCTGTAAGAATTTATCAGGAATATGCAATATGATTAACTGGATCACCACATCATATTCTGACAAATTGGAAATAAACCATTGGAGGAGTTTATTAAAATTCTGTTATTTCATCAATAATAAGCCAGCATAGCAGCAAATAGAAGTCAATGTTTAATGATAAACCTATGTAGCCTCCTATATCCCAATTTTTCTTCCTTCATTTGTATGTAAACTGGTGGAGATGTCCCACCATTTTCTGTTTCGCTATAGAACGTCCTCATGTCAACATAGCAGAGAGGAGAAAGATGAAGGAGTTACTTCGGTCAGTTGTCAGTTCAGAAAAGGATGATATCTGAGGTAAGAAAAGCCCCAATAATCTTACAGAGTGTGATGGATGGAACAGAAAGGGTGCGATATACAAGGGCATCATGTAAGTGCATCATCACTTTCCCTATCTACGCTTTAATACAAACACTTATTGACACACAGTTCACTTACTGATTTAGGTGAGACAAATAACAGGTATGAGAGGGCAGGAAACATGCCTAAGCAGGCCCAGTTGCAGTGTGCCAAGATCCAAGCTCTGCTGTAGTAACAAATAATGCAATATAAAGTTTTGGATGCAAAGTCATCCAACGAAATTGTGCCAATAAAATTGTTACAACAGTCTATTAGAGAGAACTCTGTGGTTTTTGAGTGCAATTGTTGGGGGTTTTTTAACACACCTTGTCACATGCAACTTGCATTTTAATTTGTGGAATATAAACATATTATATGGCTTTCAAAATGAAGCCACCTATTCTGTATGGAGTGGGGGAGACACCAAGGGAAAAAAAAAAAAAAAACAAACACCTCCTACTTTTTGGCATAATTTTCCATGATAAATTAGGGGCCTTTGAAAGAAAATCTTCACCACCCTCAGAAATATAGAAGTAACTGAATGAACTTTTTAAAATACAGTTTTGCAATAAATTTTTTTTAAGTGATGGCATAACTAACTGGACAGCTAGCAGAAGATAGTTTCTGGCCTTCACCACTGAGTACTAAACTTGACAGAGAAGATGATACAGCAGGAAACAGGAGTACCTATTTGCTGCCACTAGATCAAGGTTACCTTTCTGAATTTTAATTTATGGCTCTTACAATGATCTTGACATTCAGAGTCAGGGACAGGGGGGAGCATGCTCATTAAGGAAAAGTCAGGAGCTTGTTACTTCCCAATTAATTTATCAGGCTACCATTAAAAAATAAAGTCTCTGTAGTAAAAGGTAAAAATAAGAACTAAGGCCAAAATAAGAAAGCCTGGTTCTGTAAAGCAATACAGATTCAGCTTCTCAGTTCCAGTGATTCCTGTTCCAGCCAAAAGAGTGATTACCACAGAAAGTCCAAAGTGATATTCATTTTTTATTAAGTATCTTTTCTAGATATGCCTCCTCAGGAAGACAGGAAGATACTTCTGACAACAGGTGGACTGATAGATTTTTATATTTCTTTCCTACATCAAAGTAAATAAAGACTAGTTTTAAAACATTCTTCAGCTCTTTAAAAACTAAATATATCTCAGTCTCTCTAGACACTCTTTGTAAGCATTCCATTTACTTGTATGTCAGAGCACAAAAGCCATGTTCACTAATACACATTTATAAACAAAATGCCATTGAGGGCAACCTAAAGATGGTGCTGCCTTTTACCCAGATAAAAACTTCTTGACACTGAAGTGGATCCAATTAGGTATTTCAGAAATGTTTGTTCTAACTCCAAAGGCTAACAACTATAATTAAAAAAGGACATGTAAAAGTGAAAAGGCTGCTGGAATACAAAAGTCACAACCAAGCATGAAGCAAACATGTCAAGACATGCAATGCCAATAGAATTTATTTGAAGTATAACTTAGTGACAATATTCACATGTACAAAATACAGATGACAGCTTACCCAACAATCTAGGCAGGGAAGGGAGGTAAGAGAAGCCTCTAAGAGCCCACTAAGCATTACCCACAAGGAGCAACCTTAGCCCAGTCAAACGGCTTTTAAAACAAGCAATCGGTAACACTCACTTCTGCTTGTATCTGGTTATGCAGCCCCAGGATAAAGCAGAGGGGGCGGTGAGGGCGAAGGGGTGGGGGGGGATGGTGCAGGGAAAGGAGAAGAACCAGAAACCGGAGGGACACCGGCAACTTCAACACCGAGAGCACCTCGTTCAGCAGCCGGGCTGAGAAAACCCTCTCTGCATTTCAGATCAAGCCTGCCATCTTGTGGGATGCAGATTCAGGCCAGCATGCAACTGAACGCTTTTCTTTAAGGCAGCAATCAAGACATTTTTGATTCCATTCAGGATGAGGAAATGTAATCCATACCAAGTTTTGCAAGACATAATGATTAAACATATGTTTAAACTTGTATTTGCCTCTGAGGCATATTTTCTTCAGTTACAAAGCCCATTTCACATGTGCATGAGATTTAAGTCAGCAGTTGGCAACTGCTCTTGCTTTAACCCTTTCAGCACATTCTCATCTCTCACTGTTTCTGGGTGTGCTACAGGAGCAGATATGAGTCACCCTCTCTATGTTCCACGTTCACTCTCCTGGATCTTCATCCACTTCCTTTAAGGGACTGGCTCTCAGGCTGCAAGTCCCAATGCAAATGATTCCTTCATAACAATTTTCAATTCTACTACTCCTTTTATGGACAGAGAAGTATATTAAATAAACCAGGAAAGTTACTTGAGATAGAAGGGATTTTTTTAAAATCTGTTTTGTAAATATTTATCTGCTTTATTGAAACAGTCTCTCCTAATCTTTAGGTTATGCTAAATACCCGGAATAGTCTTCATCTTCCTAATGCCTCTGCAAAAAGACATTACTAGAAAACAGCTAATTCAAGGCCTCTTGCAAATCAGTTTAATTTTATCTAGCAATCTAAAGTGTTAATCTGCAATTTATGGGACTTCCTTTTTGCAAACAGTGTAACCTTGTATTCTCCAAACATGTATGTGCCTTTTGTAATCACAAACATCTGCAGTTAGACTGCACTTGACTAGAGCCATTTTAATTCAGTTCTTCAGGATGACTCATTTCTACCGAGTGAACAAGGGTATAGAAGAAAGAGGGAAAGTTGTTAAACTTGTTTCTCTTCTCACTCTAATTCCAGACACATAATTCTCCCTTCATCAGTTAGCAGCTGGCAAAAGCAGCAACAGAATTATGATGATTTATGTCACGAAACCTTACTTCCCACACAGGTGAGGAGTCAGCTTGAGTACTTGCCTGTCTAAACTACAGTATGCAGCTACCCTATTTTGATCCTTATTAAGGAAGAAGAGTTATGTGATTAAAGCCACATGCATCAAGGTAAGTATCTACCACATGGGATGTACATACTACCTCAGATGCAGATTTTCAGCTGCTTACCACTGCTTTCCTGTTTTACTCACATTGCTGTCATGGGCATGTTAGCTCAAGCATCTTTTCATCTCAGTTGACCCTGTTATTTTATTTGTTTTTTAAATAGCAGGTGAAAAAAAAAAAAACCCACAAATAAATAGCTTCAAATAGAGTTTGACAAATACCCTATAACAACTACTTTTGCTATACCAGAGTTTCCAAGATTTAAAGTTCAGATAAAAGAATAATTAACAGACCTTAGCATAGCCCACATGTTCAGGGAGTGATCTGATATTTAGCCACTGGGCAGAACTTCACTGTAGAACCATTTTTCCTAATTAAGTAAGAATCACATTAAAAGTTAGCTTTGTCATTGTAAAATGGTGGGTCCTAAATAAGTAAATGACTAAAAAATAGGCTTAGCTCAGCAATAACTGTTAAGAACCTAGGATTTAAAAAGGGAGAAAGCATTTCACAATCGAAATCAGAGCTCAGCCATAGTAAACCCACCCACTACGGATCAAATGGAATGTATTGTAAGAGTAATGCTACGTAAATATGAACAGGCATAGAATACGTTATCTGGAAAGTGTGAGAGTGCAGCTAACAAATATTCAGGGCACCCTAAGGCCCTCCATCTACTTTCCTTTTCCCACCTTCCACCTTGCTGGTTTGAAATGCCAGCCTGCGTTTCTTGACTTTCTGCCACCCAGTATTTTCATTTCTTTTTCCGTCGCTTTCCTGTTTCTTTTCCCCCCTATCATCTGTGATACAAAACAAGGCCATCCTCCTAAAGAAAATGCACTGTTAGAAGTAGGTTAAAAAAATTAGTTAGTGCCTTCAGAACTCTAGCCATCTTTCCAGTAGAACAGCTTTTAGGTTTTGCTCTTTCTTAATAATTTACAAATTCATTTTGAAGTGAATCAGCCCCAGTAAAGTCAACAGCACAGCACAGCACAATTTTCATAAAATTGAATGAACTTGGTTCTACACCAATTCTAAGTATTTTTGGTGACATGATGTATGCAGTATTTAAGAACTGACAGAAGATTTTATTCTAAGAAAAATGTCTTTAAAGTAGGCCTATATCATTCTTGGGTTGACTCTAAATTCTTAGCTTCATATTGTTCCACTGAAGTCAATAGTTGCAGAATCAGTCCAATCCAACTAACCACAGGAGCCTACTGCCTTTGATCAGACAGCTACATACTGCATGTGTATTTCTGAAGTAAGAAATCTTTTTCCAATCACTTAAAACAGTAATGTTCACCTGTGAAGCATTTACAAGTCCTAGAATGTTGAAGAATGCCTCCCCCCACACTATAAGACAGGCATTTCTGATACTGCATCCAGTTATGAAACAGCAGCAAAAATAAAGGTCAAAAGACAATTTTATTCTTAAAGCTAATATTTAAAAATTATTAATTATCTAAAGAAGATAAGTATGAAATTTGGTCAATTTACTTGATTACTTTTTTTACTAAGATTACTTTTCCTGATATGTTTTATAACATTATATATTTTATAACATTATTTAACCATTTTAGGATTAAAACCACTATATAAGTCCCCATATAATAATGCTTGTTTGGTTAATTTTAAGTTTATAGATTCATTTTTTCATTAGCTTCTTTAGAGATATTTGCTCTAAAAATGACAGCAACTTTGTTATAGAAGCTGGAGAATGTTGTATTTTCAGTAAGAAACATGGCAGAGTTGTATTTAGAGACAGAAATGGAAAGCCAAGGCACCATAAACTTGGACACGAGAGAGATCCAGAACCTCAAATTTCAATTATTAGTTTTAAAAGGTTGAAATGCTTCCTGACTTAATTCTATGTAAAAATTAAAAATAAGACTTCAACCAGCCAAGAGGAAGCACATTATAAATCCACACACAATAACAAAACCTGGAAGATTACCAATTCCCCAGCACATTTGTTTTGAAAGACAACATGCCAGCCAAGCTACTTTACTAGTAAACATAGATTAATTGACACAGTTCCCACTTGCTCCCTTATCTTTAGCTCCTTTCTTGCAGTTTTCAACATTAAGAAAATGAGAATCTGCCAAATCAGTAACTTCTAGAATTTTGAGGCTCTCAAGCCTTTATTTGTTCAAGTACCATTCCATAGCAGCTCAGAAAGTGAATGGTCATAGCATCAGTAGTATCTGCTGAATTTCTCAGTATTCCTTCTTATCAAGAACAGCTTAATTTGGTTCACACATGAACTCTGCTGTGGTGCCCTCTAGTTATCAGACATTTACAGCACTGATGCTAGTAGCACTACTAGCATTTTTTTTGCTGCTCTAATCTTGATTATGCATGTTGGGGGGAGTAATAGAAGCAAGTGAATCATTGCAAGTTTGAGAATTCAATTAACTTCATCTTGTAGAGGTACCAAACAAGGCATATACAAAATACTGATGAAATGGAATGGCAGAATGTGGCTACACAATCTAATTAGGAACAGGAATTCAAACTTCTAATAGTAACTAAATTTCTTGTTATTTTGGTTGGGTTTTTTCAAAAGCTTTTTCATATCACTTTATATTCTTTTCTGATATTAGTTCTAAGGAAAGAAAGCAGCGAAGGTTTCAGATGCTGGCTTCATAGTCAGTAAAGTAGTTAAACCATAGAATTCCCAATATCCATTAGCATTTTGTGGAGAAAGAAATTAAGAGTTCTTCCCTCTTGCACTCCATCCCAAGAACTTAAAAATTCTAGCTAGTTAGTACTGTGGGACCAGTTACACTTTGTCTTCTATAAAGTTACATCATAATCTTCTGTAAAAGGGGAGAAAGTAATTCAGTTGACTGTTATTTACTTCCATTTTATAATTTATCATCTAATCTATCCTCAATTTAAACAAATCATGCTAAAATTATTATGGCAGCCTTATTTAAAGCAAGATACCATGCAGCAGGTAATTTGTGAGAAAAAAATACTCACTGGCAGTTATTAAAATATCACTTGCTATTTGTAAACAAAGTATAAATACATAAAAGGTCCCAACTTTAAGGAATGGGACAAAACAAACAATTTGCACTTATCACCTGAAAAAATACACCGTGCTTTTACAGGGCAAAGTACACAGCATGCACACAAGGCATGCAAATTCAGTCACAGCACTTGAGAGAACTTCACAACTTATTAATTTTATGTGGATAATTCCACCACAACTTTGTTTTATAACATGAAAGTCCTTGATAGTAAGCATATCTACTCATTGTTCACATTTAAAAATCAAATTTTAAGTTGTTCACAATTTAGTAACAATTTATTCAAGCAAAAAAAATTAAGAACCGTGTCATGTGTCTGCAAGTAAAAGGCACCACCAGTCAATTTACTCTTCCCTCTGTTTCCAGAGGGCCTAAATACAAGGTCTTACACATCAAAGACCTTTACATGCATCGTTATTGAGGTTTAAATGCTACATAGGGTCTTGATCAGTACTTTTGCTCTGAGGAGACTTTTGACTTGACTGAATAATTTACAATGTTACTACATACTTTTAATAGTGTACGTTCCTAATCTTGCTATGACTAACACCAGTCCTTACTAACAGTCACATTTTCATAAAAATAAAGCAACTGATAACCTATCAGAACTTAAAAATATTTCAAGAATCAGACAATGAATAAACAATGTGTGATGCAGTAATTCAGTGCAACATTGTATTTTGTTAGAAAATCTTTATTCAGCTTCTGCACTCACCAGCCCCCACAATACCAGGAAAAAATGATTTTAGAAAATTTCAAATACATCCCACATAGATCTAAATGAAATTTTCACCATTGTATTTACTGCGCCCATGTAGAACTGAGTCACAGATAGTAAAGAACTCCAGTTAGCCACATCTTGCATGCATTACATCAGACATGCAGATTGCTGTTCAGCTTCTCAAATCAAAAACCCAACTAAAACTCTACCAACTGCAACCATGACACCCTTGTAACAGACAAGATTTTGGGTTACAAACCAAGGCAGCAAAAGTAAAAGTGATACTGTCGGTTGATGTACAGACTGAAACACATTTAAGAAGATACAAAGCACACCTAAAGCTGGCTTAAAGATTTCTAGTGCCTTGTAATTCCACACAGTCCACACAATTTACACTGATAACCTGGCTCTTTATGCCACTTCTATAACCTATACATACTTATATATAAAAGGATAGCCCAAAACCTGTGAGAATACATATTTTCTGCCCACAGAAGAGTTAAATATCCATTATCCTTAACCACTGAAATGTTCATCAATTTATCTTTCAGTAAGAAACACTTCAGTGTCAAGACAAGTTAGTCCAAGTCTCTACTGCCCCTGATTAGCACTCAGAAGTTCTCAGATACATAGCTCATAGCCAACAAAGTCTACAAGGCAAAGTTCTAATTAAAAATTTTCATTTCACATTTATCTTACTGAAGATATTTACCAAGCATACATCCACAGGTACAGTGCAGGACTACACCAGCAGTCAGTGCAGATATTCTAGTGGTTATAGAAATCTTTATTTCCAAGTGTCATGTAAATTGCATTAAACTAATCCTACAATGTGGAACAATTCTCTACATCTCTGTGATGCACAGACTAACTCGGCCTAGCACTGACAGACAAAAGGAGGGGCTCTGAGAGTATGTCTGCTCCTGCAGATGAGCATTTGGAATTGTGGATATTTATTTAATCTCAGATCGCAAGGTAATTTTACAGTGTCGGGGGGGGGGAAGGTATCTGCTTTATCTCATAATTAGAACTCCTAAGCATCCTAGGATATTTATTTAATTCCTGAAGAGGAAAACAATTTCTGCTCTAGCCTCTGACTAATTTAATGATGAATTGCAGGAAAGCAAAGATTAAAAACATTAGCAAGTATACACAAACAATGGTGGGGGGGTGGGGTGTGGAGTGGGGAGAGCAGGACAGACACAACCAAAGGCAATGCAAAGACAATTAGACAAGTAAATTCTGCTATTTCCCACCACTTTCCCTAAATTCAGTTACACATTTGTACCAAATGATACCATTCATTTAGGATACTCTAAAGTTTGATTTACAGAACTTGTACTGTCCTAGTATTTTAGTCAACATTACCAAGAATTGCCATGAAGCATTACAAAGAAATGCCATAAAGAAAATTAAATCATATTGCTCAATGCCACAAGCAGGACAAAAACAACTATAAAAGATAACAAAGTAACAGTATGTGGTAATTCCCTGCTCATTAGAGTCAGGAGGGAAGCCCCCAAGTCTTTCTCATCCCATCCCTTCATCTGAAGATTTTGTTTCTAGCTTTGAGTATGTTCCAGGAATTGTAGTAGAATAGCAGGAGACATTTAAAAAGAAACAGCTTACCAGGTACAATGATGTTGTTAATTCAATCCCACATAAAAACAAAAACAAAAAAAAGATTCTACATTATTTCCTAACAAGCATCCAGCAGGAAATATAACATTCGTTTGCTAATATTCCATTAATTCTTTAGCTTTTCAAGAGTATTTCTCAGACTATAAAAACCATGAGGGTAGCTTTTTGTCCATATGGGTTCTGTGCTTCCTGTCATGAGCTTATTTGGTTGTTTTCCACATGATAAATAAACACTGTAACAGAACCCTGGCTAAACCCTAGTGAACAACAGCAAGGAAAAATCTGCAGGCTCCCAATAAAAGGCTGTCATTAAAACAGCTGAAATCGTCTCAATGCCTTCTCACCACCCTGTTCCCTTCATGAAAGCACCAAACAAGGTACTAAAAGTTGCATAGGCACAGGCAGCTTTCATTACAAAAATGTCCCACAGCGTAAGCATTTCTCCACTTCTACACTGCAATATTTTTCTCTCTCCGGTACAAATATTTTTATAGTAAAAACTTTGTAACATCTCCCACAGCACGAATCTCAGGAGACCACAAGCCAGCACAGTACTGAAGGGTACTAGCAATAGCACTGCACAAGAGTAGCAATAGAATTGGGAGAATAAGACATTTGCCATATTTTTCCAAGAGTGCAACTGCTGCACAGTTGAAGTGAGCAGTTTTTCCATTGC
Source organism: Porphyrio hochstetteri (assembly GCA_020800305.1). NCBI lineage: Eukaryota > Metazoa > Chordata > Aves > Gruiformes > Rallidae > Porphyrio > Porphyrio hochstetteri. The sequence continues at coordinate 6,651,379 of CM036916.1, read as the reverse complement.
CCATCCCCATCACACTGTGTCTGATGGTCATCCACTAAAAACTCAAAACCAAACCAAAAAAGTATTTCCCTTTTCATTCTCTGTTGCTAAATAGCACTAAATTAATGCAAATTTTTTTAATTATATAAAATAATTATTTTTATAACTAAATCTCCCAATATTGCTGTCCATTAACCTCTTAGAAAATTACAAATAAAGCTTACCAAACTTTTTCTTCTTCCATTCCTCCTCTGGCACACTGGTTTACTACAGCAGGGCTACTCATGGCAAGTCCTGAGCTTTCATTATTCATTTTTTTTCTACAAAGGAACAACATCAACAAAAAATATGAAAAATGCAATCTAAGTGAAGAGTGTGTTTACTAATTCACTAGAAACCCAAAACTTTAACATATGAATATTTAAGACCAAATACAGTATGTTTTACTCACTTAAGTAAATGTCCTAAATCAATGGGATTAATTGGATGAATACATTGGGGAGGATTTGGCAGTTTTGTGGACTTGCTAGTTATGCCAAACTCAACACTGATTGTCTTTTGTTTACTTTTCTGAATACATGCCAAGAGAGTTGATGTCAGCAAGCCTGTATCCAGGGCTATGCATAGTGTCAGCTATGTTAATTCAGAGCAGCACTCACAGCTAGTGTTGCCATGGAATGATCCACACAACATTGGGGAGAAACTTTTAATTTCCGATATGTAAAAATTTACAGAAAATTTTTAGCGTATTTTTATTTATAACTTAAGATTTGCAGAAAATAACCAGTCACGGCTGAAGTCACTCAAAACCAGCACAGACATATTAAAATCCTGGCAATAGCAATTCTCGTGCTATAATGCTTCCAAAAGGTCTATATGGCCAAAGGTGTTTCAAATAAACAACTCGCACAGTAAGAACAAATGAAGTCTCTAGATAAGGCAAGTTCATTTCAGCATGGAACACTTATTTTTTGATAACAGGACCCATAATGTTAACATGGAACTTCTTACGTCTACAGCTTTTTTTTTTCCTCTTTCTTTTAAAAGAGAGAGGGAGGAAAAAATATATTTTTAGTCGAGGTCATCTTATTTTACTTGATTTGACATCTGGTTTCTATTATGATCTATTATGATCAGCACAAAGATCTAATTGATTAACAGAGAACAGGTTCAACTGTATATTAAGGTATTCTAGAACATAACCAGAAAATAGGCTGTGCTTGCCAAGATAATAATCCCTTGCATTTTGCAAGAAGGTATAAAGAAACGTTAAAAAGCTGGTTCAACCTGTGTGAAACCTGGGTCAAAATCTGACTTGACAGTCACAGAGAGCATGAAAAGTCAAATACAATGCATGTGTCCCATCAGTAGCAGGCAGGTTAGGTCAACTTCTCAAAACAAGTACTTTGAAGAGAATGTCAATCTGTGTTTCAAATTCCTGTCCATGCAGGAGTAGATAAACAGCCCTAGCAATCATGTTTGTCGGACAGAAGTCTCAAAAAACAGCATTTAAAATTTGATCCTGATTAGAATGAATGTACCCTTTTTCCCTTCCCTTTGCTGGACCAGAGCATACAACACTGCCATTCCAGAGAAAACAGAATGGACTTCTAAGAACAGGTTCTTAATTTTACAATTAATTTAACTACATTCCTTTATATTACAGGGGATAAAAATTCTGCACAATCTGTTTCTGAGCAAATTTATTTCATGAAATCTTGTTTTAAAGATCTGGAACACTATTGTCAAAGGGAGAACAAAAGCCTCATCTCTGTAAGAGCAGGAACAGTCACCATTGGCCATCTGACCTCTTTTTGGATTAGTTCCTGACCACAAAGTCACTCCTGATTCTGAAGTTGGATCACTTTGCAAAACTCAAAGCTAAGTAGTTAAAATAAAACCAAAACCACCCCCCTCTTCCCAAACTAGTAATTCTAGAAGTGGCTTGGCAGCAGCACGTGTTGAAAGTTAAATTATGACTTGCCTCCCTAAGTCTGTAATAGTGCAGGAAGAGAGTTGTTCTTACATATGTTTTGAAGGAACAATGCAGGAGTCCATACTTAAACATCTTCTGCAACGTTTCCCTATTTCAGAAAGTGATTTACTGACAAGGCAAACTAAAACTTTTCTTTCAGTAATGAATTTCTACTCTACATTGGGAAAGCCCAGAGTTTTCAATGATCATGCAAGTTATGCCAGTAAGAGTTCTATGTCCTCTTACAGTCATTCACATTAGTAAGAGCAAAGGTTCAATGGAAAGTTAAAAGCAGCCCATTAATTTTCAAAGTTGGAAGCTGAAAGATTCAAATTACAAAACCACAGGTTGCCATTCCAGAAAAAACAAAAATCAAACAAAAAACCCCAACAGACCTGTTCATTTGTAAACCAGCACTACAGAAGTACAAGTGTTCAATGTATGACTCCCCTCTCCACCCTTAGAAACATCTAAGCAAACATTCTATACGTATTTCTCCGTACTGAGACTTCCACACTGAATCTAGGGTAAAAGCAGAGGACAGAAGTGACAGAAATTACTGTGTTAAGAACTCTTCTGTGAGCAATTGATAAAGGTTGACATATATCTAACATAAGTGAAGTATGCTATAAACCCAATTTATGTTCTCACATGTTCTGTGAAGAAAAATACGTGAAATAATACAGAGCAGAATGCATCTCATCAAAACTCTCCACTCCCTCCCAGTTTAATATCTGAAAACATCAATAACACGTTGTACTCCTCCTCGACAACCTCAGGATCTTACAAAAATCTGCTTCTGGTGTTCTCCGTAACATAAAATAGGGGACTGATAGACCTGCATTTATTCATTCTGATAGCAAGATCTCATCCATCACACCTTCAGAAAGATACCTACATGCTGGGTAAGACAGCATGCTTTCTGGGTACTGAGTCAGACTTTTTTCAACACGCAGTCACGCTCTTACAATCTCCACTACTCATTTTCCAGTAATATGAGAGATCTGCAAAGTCACCCACTAACTAAACAATGAAGTCTTCACTTACACATGTGGAAGAAGTGGAACAGCCAGCTGATACAATAGTGCACAAGCATCCTTCCTCAGCTACCACTGACAAAAGGGGGATAGGGAATGCCCCCTTGTGTGCCTGGCCCTCTCCTGTCCTCTGCATTGCAACAGCTAAGAACACACTTCCTCAAGTTGGGAGCAGGCAGTACAAAAAAGTCACAACCCTCTAAATTTCCACCCAGGCCAAGGGATGAACAATGCTCCAGCAATACCCACCATGTGATAATCCCTGCCTGCTGTAGCATAAACTCCTAGCATCTTGAATGACTTAAGTCAGTATCAGCCAGTGTCTTTCAAATGATAACCCTTCCTTTCTGTCTTCTGAAAGGAAGGAGATGGTTACAGTCTGGAGACCAAGTGTCAGTTCAGCACTGCCAGCCAGCAGCAATTCTCATTCAAAGGCTGGACAACAATGAGTCAGACAAGCTTCTGGAAAATCATCAAGGATGCTCTTTTGTCATCCTTTTCCTGACAACACGTCTATGCAGGTCCTAGTTCACTTTACCAGAACCAGCAGGTAATTAAACAGCTAATGCCCACATCGCTGACATGTTTTATGGTCTTATCAAAATGCCAGACGTTTTTTTGGTTTCTAAATGACAAATGGAAAATTGGTATCCATCTACACTTTCTAAAGCCATGGATACCAAATATCACCTCTACTCTCACTTGAAAGTCACTTCTTCTTAGCAAATTCTCAGCCTGTAGATTCTATCCTGACTCACTGTGCCACAGACTTCTCTTAGAATCTTTCTTCAGAATAAATAGCTGGTTTTAAAATATAAAAGTTTGCCTTTTAAGATGTAGAAGGGGATATCTTTTTCCAAACACTAGGAATATTTTGTGGAAGTATTTCTAGTGAACACAAACTGCTTCTGTAGGTCTTTATTAAAATACTGAATTAACCTGTTGAGGAAATAAAAGTTATTGTAAGGCTTATACTCTCCAGAAATATATTTTATATTCAACGTGAACCACACAAAATTAAAGCTAAAACTGGCAAAGTAAAAATTTGCTTTGAGTATAGTGTTGTACAATTGATTTAATCAGAATACTAACAATATCCCCAGAAATCATCCTCCAGTAACAAGAACACCTTAGAAAATTCAATGCAATTCAAGAAGCAGAGGAACAACATTCAGAAAAAAATATGCTATTCACAGGTGCCTCTTTCTGTATCACCATGCAAATCTTGTTTGGACTTGAACTTTATGGCATAGGTACTATACATGACGAAACTTGAAGAAGGAAAATAAATCTGTCATCCTCCCTCTTAATAACTTGAAGCCAGATGCCAAGGCAAGTCAATGAATATTAAATTACGAGACTGCTTCAGATGTATTCTGTTGCTCATCCTCTGTTTGTACACTGAACCTGACTATTCCTGATAAGGAACACGCACTTTAATTAGGTGTTGTCCTAGAGATCCTGCTCTGCTGTAATAGGAGGAAATGGGCAAAAGGCAATTCCAGAACAAAAAAATAGGAAAACAATGTCAAAGACTTTATTTATAGCAGCTCAGTTTAACACTATCTTATCGAAGGAACAGCCTTGAAGAAACATCCTTGCTGGTTTTGAAAAGACAACAGAAATTTACCGTACTTCCTCTTCTATGACCAAGCATAGACTGTTTAAGACTAGAGTACCCAGAAGGAAGCTTAAGAGAATTTTGGGGTGCATGCTATCTCCACAAAGTAATCATTAACTTGGATTATCTGATGCATTTTCAGTCCATCTGCCTCAGTAGATTCTTACACCCATAATGGCAGAGAAGGTAAGCCACCAGCTCAAGGACTGAAAAGTGTATTATATTTAGGTATGTTTTATTCATTTATATTTAACTTTAACCTTGGAAGTTCTGTAATTGCCCTGAAATGGACAAAAATTAAAAAGGGGAAAAAAGGCCCTCAAGCCCCTGAACACCTGCACAGCACAGCACTATAGGATCATTTTAACTGAAAAAAAAGGAAAAGGTTCAAGAAAAGTGTTGAAGCCACAGCTGAACCCGCCTGTGATTTATCTCTCTCAGAGCGGGGAAAGTACTGTCCACTCTTTTTAAAATCATGATTCACTACACAAAGCTCTGTTTGTTTGGGATTTTAGTTCTGTTTCTTTTTCGTAGGGGGGGAGGGAGGGAGAGGGTGTGGGTGGATGTGTTTGGATTTTTTTGTGTGAGGTGGGCTGGTTTTTTTTCCCTTTGCTACAAAGATAGATACACTTTGATCCCCAGGCTCAAAATCTTCTTTGCCTATCCCTCCGACTCCCTACTTGTATCTCTAGACAAGAAAGATATACACAGTAGTGATTATGTATCATGCAACAGCTGTTCACCACAGCTAAAGCAAAAATAACTACTATCTTCTAATAGACACGTTATCACAGCTCCTTACCTTCACCAAAATGCTTTGCTTTTGCAACAGTATCTTGTTATAATTGGTTGATAAAAGCATTGTGAAAAAAGCTTTACTGAACCCTAAGACGCAGCAGCAGAGAAACTATTACTCCTTTTAATGCAAAAGAAGGCAGTAGTGTCACTATAGCAATGTGCATCTACCACAAAGAAAAAAAAAGTTAGGGGTGTCACACATCATCAGCCTCTCAAGTGGCAGCCTTTATGCTTACAAAACCAGAACAGGAAAATAGGAATTAGCCAGCACCCATCATAATGTCTTTCATTTTAAACAGACGATTTTCCAGTTCTGTACCAGCTGCACAGAAGTCTGTCATTTCTAGGGAACAAACACATTTACTCTTGCATTGTTTTCTGAAAAGGTGCATTTCCACACAAAAGTAGCAAGCAGGTAGTATCTCACATCTTGGTAGCGCTCAGCTCCTAACCAGCAAGACCTTAGGCAAATAGCTTGTAGAAGGGCAGATTTAAACTTTAAAATGAACTGCATTATCTAACTGCATGACAACAAATACCAAACCAAATCTTTTATCCAAATGGTTTTTCTGAAGTTTTCAGATCCTATGATTGCCAAACATCTTTATACCACTGCAGCATACTTCAGTAAAAGCAGAGTGAAAACTCAAGAAGCTCTTGAAGAATATTTCTTCTGACTACAACTCCAAGCAGTAGGCAGTGCTGAGAAATGTCACGTTGGATTGCAGTGATTATGAAAGCCTAGCATACCATAAACCTCATTTCACAAATGCTGAGGTTATTTCAAGTAAGTTTTGACCTCAATGAACATGTGACCTTCTTGAAGTCCTTAAAAACGCACCTGATGCACTAAAGAATGAGTGTTTGAAGGACCTTTTTAAATACACTTTTGAAAGGGTTTTTATTCCTCTCCTCCAGGCATCTCATGAAAAACAGTCACTTTCTGTCCTCTTAAGAAGTGAAAATAAGTTTTATATAGGTACTTCACACAAGCATATATACAGAGATATTTGGAAGAAGTAGTTCAGAGAGCCACAGGCACTGCACATAACTTTTCACTCCATATTTGGAGATTCCACCAGAACTCTCCAAGATGATAGAGAAGAAGCTTTAAAATAATATAATTATTCTCTGTCTCACAGCAAGTACAGAATTTGGCTCCCTCTCCCATACACACACTTGCTATACACAGCGAGTCAGTTGATCCAGTCATCTATAAAAAGTGTTTATTTCTTAAATAGTATGAACATTATATTTGTTCTCAGCACAAAGTAGATTAAAAGGTAAAATACAACAGTTAAATAAAACAAATGAGTTTGTACCAAGCTGAAGCCAAAGCACTGACACATAATAGTGTTCCAACAGGAGAAATACACCCTATAGGGCTAGTCCTTCAGTTTAGCAAGGCTTAGCTCTTTTCTCTAAAAAATACCAAAAGGAAGACAACCTACTACACCACAATTAATCTCACATCACCCTCATGAAAGCACATGGAGAAGTTTTCCAGCAAAAAGAGGATGTGGTTGTAACTTGGACATCCTTCAGAACCATTTGAATATGTTTATGTAGTGAGACAACATTAGGGAAACCACGAGCAGGTACATGCACGTGTTTTATTCCCAAAATACCAACACAGGTTTTCCTGAGCTGGTGATCGCTGTGCAAGGGATTGTGAAAGATTTCAGACTGCTGGTGTAGTCTATCCTGCATATCAGCATATTATAAAATACTATACACGACTGCAATAAAGCATAGAAGAGCAAGTACTCACCTACACTGTCAAATCTGCAAAGTTACAGCGATCTGTGAGTCTTTTACTGGTTTTAACTCAGAACCTTTAGCAGTGTAGGAGGAAATGGAATGCTTGTGGGCTTTGTTGTCACTTTTTGGGATGGCAGTTGATTGCCATATCAATTAAATTAAAAAAAAGTTTAATAAGAACATATAACTACATCTCTCTTATCTGATTACAAAAAAGCCTAACACTACAAAACACTAGCAAAGACTTGAACAGAATATTTTAACCAGAAGGTTTCAAATACAGAAGGGACACGCACAAAATTAAATATACTCTTTAAGCAGAATACAGAGAACATTAAGTTCTATATTCTACTCAACATAAATATATATCAAGGATATTTTTGTCACAGATGTTATAACTGTATAAGTCATTCTGAAACAAATATGTTTCTCTCTGGACTAAAAGATCCCAATATTCCTATTTCAACAATCTGGCTCCAGCAACAGACAGTAAACAAAATGGCCCATCCATTCTATCAGGATGTATGAAGAATTACCCAGCACTAGCCATTTCTCTACTCATTTCCCCCTCTCCAAGTTTTTATTTATTTTCAACAAAGCAAACAGAACACAACTGTATAATAATCCAGCTTCTACTGCAGACTTAGTGAAAGCCTTTAGTCTGACAAGCGAAAAAGGGCACAAAGGTGGTTGGTTTTTTTCATAAATTATGATTTCAAATGCTAATTCAACTACTTTTAAGCTAAACATACTGTATTGTGTTTTGCAGTTGACACTACGCAGCAAAACAATGTTGAGAGGTTCTTTCCAAAGATTATGAGTATTTATGTTCCCAATTTAGTGACTCATACAGCTAGCAATTTCTGACATTAACTCTATCCTCCTCAAACTTCTTAATATGAAAGCAAGCACTAAGCTGTTTTTCAAAAGTAATAAACAATGACTAATACAAAGATTTTTATTATTTTTTTTAATCTAGATGTTATCTAGGGGACAAATGTTCCAGAAATAACTATGTGCTATTTCTGTAAAGAATATTAGAAGGGCTATACGAAGCTAATCCAATTTTAGGGACAGTTTTGTGAAGAGTTATAAAAGAGTTTTATGAAACAAGCATTTAAATTAAGTCACAGTAATGGCACAATCAGAAAACGGGGGAAAAAAGATAACAGCACATATGCCTAATATAAAATTAATTTAGCTGCTGCCACATTTTTTCATATTTTTCTCTTCACCATATTCCTTCCTCCCTTATGATAAAGGGGTTTATCCTCAACAAAAATGCATCAAGAAACATGAAAATCATGTGAAATGCCACCAGAGCTGAGACAAACACAAACCATTTTCCCCTTTTCAGAATCATCCCTGATAGGGAATGGCAGCAGGTTCAAAATTTTATCTTCCTGGAAGGGTGTCACATTTTCAGTTTCATACTAAAATCCTTTCAGCCTAGTATCTTCGTAATCATGATTATTTCATTTATGATTGCTGCATGGTTTAATAAGTCACTGAAGTTTGTCAAGTTGGTTTTGCATTTATTTTTCTTGGTCTTAATAGATTTGAATGCAGACAAAAAGGTGTTTTGTCCTAAAATTACCTTCTTTCAGCCTTCACAACTTCTTACCTGCAATTGCTAGGCATAGCCAGAACCCAAAACTACGTGGGAAGGTTTGCAAGATCACCCTTCCACAGAGTTATCAACTTGCTTGAGAGGCTTTTTTTTTCCTAGGATATTAATTACTTACCTGTGGATAAGTAATGCTGATTTAGGCAATATTTCTGTACACAAAGGATCCTAAAACTCATACTCACATGCAAGAGCCTCACCATCTACAGAGGGATACGAGATTTTGGATATGCTCATCATTGCCTCTGCCAATACAAACATGGTGGCTTTCATCACTGTACTGCAGTTCATATATGCCTCTAACTTCTACCAACCACCTGCTACCTGGACGCATCAGTTAAAGCCATACACAAGGAGAATCAGTCAGTCACCCCCAAACCACACGCTGTCCAATAGGTGCTGCTTGTCTTCATGGCAAAGGTGATGGTGAAGCCTCAATTTCATTGAGTCAATGGTTCAGGTAGAACCTTCAGAGGGAACACTGGACACGCTGTAGTATTTAAAACAAAATCAGTGCTATTCCTGATACAGTACAGACAGTGTAATGGACATACCCTTGTCCTAGTTATAATCCCAAAAAATTATTTTGGAAAAACGCTGAAGTGTTTAAAATAAACTAATGAAGACTGTGCTTCTATTTAACAACTAAAGCATCCAAGATATTATACCAGCAGAGCAGCTGTTCTTGCTCTACAGAAACCACACAAGTCCAGATAATGCCTGCCAACTTTCCAAGTCTATGCAAGCTTCAGGGGTATAAAAGCCAGTAAACCTTTTTGAATACATGTTGTACTGCACATTGATTATACCTGCAGAGTTACGAGGGGAACTGCATGACTGTGAGGGTAATTTTTCCTATATAGAAGGGGGGGAGGGAAAAAAAAAAAAAAATCAATAACAGCATAGGGCATCTTTTTAGTCACGTAATGTGACATAATTACTATTTATGTTCGCATGTATGATCATTTAGCATGAAAAGATAAAAATGGTCTTTTATTATGAAGAACATAAAGCTTCTGTTTCTTGTCCAGTTTGAGGATGGGAGGTGATTGCTGGATTTCACTGCTGAATGCTTTCAAGTACCACTCTCAGCAACCGTCTGTAAATGACACATATTACTTTGAAATAACTCCTGTACCTATGGCAGCACCCTTACTTGGATTTGAAATCCTTAGAGTACTCATCCGCACATGATTAAGAAGTAAATAAATATGCATGTACATATGCCCTTGTGTTTAAATATTAACAGCCTGATCCATTAGCATGACAAACACTCCAGCTGGATTCTGTACAGCGTTCAGCACCTGCAAGTTAATCATTGTTTACATTCCCATAATTGACAGCATATCACTTCATGTTCAGTAGATCGGAAACCATTTTCTGTTTTGTTTTTACATCCTCTCTGTTACAGGAGGGATGGAGGCCACCACATGCTATATAGCTATTTCAGAATAGTTACTTTGTAGCTGTTATAACCAAAAGAAAAGCACAAGGTGCTTGTTAATCACAGGTTACTTGAGGATATTTACTGAGTCCTTTATTTTTCAGTTATTTACCTACTAGACTACAGGAATTCTACATGCTTTTACAGTCTTGTGCAAGAGGCTATAGCCATTCATTTATTCCAGATTTCATATGTCTTGGACAATTGAAATCCACTCACAAATTAAGAGGCACAATTTGGTAGTAAATCAATGGGATTTTTATAAGACCTCAAAAATATTAGCTCTGTGGAGATAACAAGATTTTCAGTCAGTATTTAGAGATGCAAACTTTATCATTTCAAGACTTTTCTCTGTCCAACAAGTTCAAATATTTTCACAAAAAATACTAAGAAAAATTACGTTTCATCAAGAGATTGTTCAAAAACCTAAAATACAGAAAACATACATTATGTTTATGCTTGAGTTTTAGTTAAAGAGATCAGACTACTTCAGCACCTAAAGCAAAAGATTTAACATAGGAAAAACTAGCTCCTGAGTCAATAGTAAGACATTATATGTAAAACTCCCAAGCAGAATGAGGTATCGCTCACTGCAAGTCAGATTTTTTGTTTAAGGATGTGTGGTCTCACTGGCCACTTGCTCTGAGCAACTCCACACAATACACCTCCAAATGGTGCACACATAAGACTCCCACAACTTGGAATCATGCCAGAACAACTGTCTACACAGAAGCGGTCCAGAGAATAAGTGCACTATTCAAAACAGAGCGGAGGTTGGAGAAAATGTGCAGGGAATGACACTGACTGTTACAGTGTCTTCACAGCTCACGAGGCCTTGTCACACTGCTAACCCATACGCACAATTCTGATGGAAAATAAAAGGGATTTCTGTTCAAAACAGTATAGCATTCCGTTTACTAAACTGGGTAGTAAATATTTACAGAGAGCAAGTCATATGTATAAAAATTCTAAATAGACTAAATGACACTGAATGATAAGCCAAAGATATCCCTGTGCATTCCCTCATGTCAAGCACACCGTGGGAGCTCCATTTCACACACTTCCCTACCTACATTCTGCAAAACATATCATTCTGCAATAAATATTTTAACTCTATTTGTTTCCAAATCCCCAACTTCTCCTATTCCAAATTCAAATTCTGTAGAGATACAGCATCCACCTGACAACTTGTTGCACTTTGCAGACCTCTCTGCCCATGCTACAGAATCAGGTACATAAAAAAATTAATTCTATAACAAGTGCTTGAGGATGAAGGAATTTTCTCTACCTTTTCACTATGAAAATATAGCACACATAGTACTAAAGGGCAACATTTAACTATAAGTTACATATTAATGTAGGTATGCACCCATAGAAAAGATATACATAAAAGTTTATATATGCACACTACTTGAGAACTATACAAAAAAATAAAGATGTCAACTACCAAAGTTGGGCGTCTTGCATCAATATAAATGGTTCCTTGGCACATAACAAATTCTGGTCACTGTACGATGGTCACATCACTAAGATAACAGGTAAAACTCTGGCACTGCAACACGACCCTGGAGCCAGCCACAACCAGCCTTACAGTTTTCACCTGCACGGCCCTTCACCAGCATTAACTATTTAAGTTCAGGCAATGATCCGTAACATCTAGTTAACGTTATTTCTCTTTCACAGCCTATTCGGAGCCTGCTGTGACTGCCCTCGCAAGTGTAAGCAATTTGTTTTATCCACTTTCCTTTCGCCTACCAGCCTCCACCACCTCCTTCCCCCAAGGTGGGAGCTGTGCCGAGGGGAGGGAAGGACTTGAAACCCTCTCTCACTCGCCAAGCCAAACAAGCAGCAGGGGGAATAACTTATTTGTAATAACAACTACAGTTTTCAACGGAGGCAACAGGCACCTGGGGCTCGGGCCCTTCCTTCGTAGAGTTTTCCTTCTAAGTCGACACTCGTGTAAGATTTGTCCTTAAATAAACGTTAAAAGCTCTTTAAAAACAAATAACCGAGAGTGAAACGGCTGTTAAGCCCTGAGAGGAAACGGGTCAAGCGCCCGCCACCTCCAACCGTCGCCTCGCCGGCGGCGCCCCCCGCCCCCTCAGGGCCCCTCGCAGCGCTGCTGGGCACGAGCAGAGCTCGAGGGTCCCTGAAGCGGCGGTTCTCGCCAGCCTGCCTCCCTCCGACCGGCACTAGACCGACCTTGGCGGCGCAAAGCTCCGACAGCGAGGTACCCCGTGCCTCGTCGTCTCCGGGACATGGCCAGAGTGAGGCGAGGAGACGGCGATGGCGTGAGGATATGGAGGAAGCGGGCGCGTTCCCACCAGGAGCTAGCAGGAGTCCTTTCTCGAACTGCCAGGGCACCCCCGCTACCGCTCCGTGTGCGGTCTCGTAAGGGGCTGCAGGTCCCTCCGGACGCACGATTCAACCTTTGTGGTCGGCCCCGACACGGCCGCCTCCAGGTACCCCAGAGGAGCTGCCCCCTCCAGCTCTGACAGAAAGTCGCCTCTCTTCCCGGCCGCAAGCGGAGAGCAGACGCAAGGGACGGCACCTTACCTCACAGCCTCCTGCTCCTCCTCGGCTCTCGGCATGCGGCTCGCAGAGTTGCGGTCCCGACGAGGACCAGCCGTCGGCGGGGGCGAGAAAGGGGGCCGGGCAGGGGAAGTCGCTGGCAGCGGGAGCGGAGAGGACGCGGGGGATTCCAAGGCTGGCCCGGCGGCTGTCAGGGGAGGCGGAAGGAGGGGACGTGTGTGTGCCGGAACCCGCCCTCTCCGCCGGCCCAGGCCCGCCCCGCGGCTCGGCGCCCCGCCCGGTTCGCCAGCCTTCCCGCTCGTTCTGCCCGTTCCCAATTCCCATCTGCTCCTCGGTCGTGCACCCTTCCCTTCTGCTCCCCCCCGCTGGGTCCCTCCGGAACTGCCAACCTCGGCGCGGTACCGCGGCTCGGGCCTGGGACGGCTGCCTCGGCAGCGGCGGCCCGACCGGCTCCTGGTTCGTCCCACGGCCCCGGGCTTCACTTCCCCAGCCTCCCCCGAACCCTCCGCCCGGGAACCTACGAAACCCCTGAGGCGAGAAGGGGCCTCGGCGTGCAGCCCTAATCTCGCTGCAGGCTTTGCACGGCTGGTGCCGCCCTGCAAGTCCAGTTCCCACCGGCACGGTGGTGTTCAAAACACTTGAGGAAGAAGACCTCCTCCCTAACAAAAAAAACAAACCAAAACCGAACCACCAGTTCCGCACTGAGAATCTCAAACGGGATTAACAGCGAGTAACATGGAGAGGTCCCATTAGGTCAACAACCCGGTGACAGAAAATGTACAGCTGGGATGTCTGTTTTAGAGGAGCGCGGCATTCTACTGTGAAGCCTTACTAATCAAGAAAACAATAGGGCTGTGAAGATGGAAGCCAAGAGATCATGACTAGCTGGGAGCAACCTTTCTGGTACCATTTGTACTGAACCTGGTAAAGACAATCTTACTTTCTGTGACCGAAGTATAAACCCACTTGTACAGTACAATAATAAATACTAATGATTAGATCACTTAACACAAATGCAAACTCAAGTAACATGTAGGTGGTAGGTCTTTTTCAGTAGTAGTATTGACAACAGCCCATGGAAAAGCAGTAATAAAAGATGAAAAGCAGCTCACCATATTTTGGAGCCCAGACCCTAGAAATATTTTAAAATAGAATAGCTAATTGTGTTTCTCAGCTATGGCTAGGCTTTCCATTTTAAACCTAACATCTTGCAGTGAGATTTAATCTCTCAGTGGTTTCAAATTGCTGAGGATAGAAATGCAGTATAGACACAGACATATGGACATCAGACCTTGTTTCTTTTTAAGTAAGTATCTTATTCCACTTAATTTCTTCGGTTTGGGATACTAAAGTAATCTCTGAACTCCACTTTACACCATATGAAAACACTGTGGAATTAAAGTGACATTTAACAAAACCAGTTGTTAAGGTGAAGCACTCTAAGGAACAATTCAACTGGAGAATAGCCGTTAAGATGCCAGAGTAGTTTTGCAGCTACTTTTTTTCTGCTTCTAAAGTACCAATTCACATAAGTCAGACAGGCATAGGGGGACCTGGCACCTTCCTAGTCCTGTGGCAAAGTTAGCTACCTGGGATTTATGGTTTAACACTATGTTATGGGCAAAACCCGGGCTCCCAGAAGTATTGATATAATTAGCAGAATCTTTGAGGCTATTCAGGTCTGATAATTTCTGATGGATTCCTGAAACATCAAGCCTTCATCATGGCTGTTGCCAAGAAAACTAGAAAACAGACATCCCACCCCCTGCTTTGGCAGTGGCACTCAAGTGGTGCCCATTACAAAACCAGAGCTGCAATAGGCAGCAAGTGCCTGTGCATATTTCATTCAGGATTTACCATGCCTGTAAAGGAAAAGTGGCAGGTTTAGATCCCTGTGTAAAAGCTTCATTCAGTATTCATTATCTGGAAATGGGAAGAGCTACTCTGTTTAAAGACCTTTAACTTCTAGTCTATTTTATGTGTCCTCAAACTTCCCACTTACTAACATATACAAGAAATGAAGGATTAGTTAATGTAAATTCTATAATTATATACCATACTGGAATCTGCTCAACCACATCAACTAAAAATGTTGTCCAGGAAGATCTAACACTTTTTAATAATTACTAATTTTTAATTCCTGATTTTTAAGATAATAAATTACACACCTGGCAATTGTGTGTTCAGCATTTTTGAATCTTAATGAGCATAACATTTTGTTTCTTCAAAACATTATCTTAAAACACAGTGATATTTGACACTTAAAAAACTGTGTTTCTAACAAGCCAATCTAAGGGTAAGAGCAGGAATATTCCAATAAATGTACCTGTATTTCTCAGGTCTTAAGGCAGTCTACCAAACAAACAGGGTAAAGTTTAGTATGAATCCTGCCGTGCTTTTCTGATTCACTTATAACTATTGCTCCACCCTCAGCAGCTGAGCATTGTCCAACTCTCCTGCAAAGAGATGGTGGTTTCCTTCCTAACACCTAAATCACACCTTGGCATGTTTGCAAAAACTACAATGAAGAGTAGACAGTTTCCTTTCTGTTGATGACTAATGACTTTTATGGGTACATCCCCTATATTAGATGCTGTTAAAGACAAGTAGGTCTAATTCTATTCTCAGTTTTAATTATTTTAAAATAACTATGATGTAATGACAAGAATGAAAACACTCCTGATTTTCATCAAAATTATAAAGGAGTCATTCCTGCAAACCAGGTTCACAGCAAGCAATGCACTTCCAGAGAAGTGGTACCAAAAAGTGCTACAGGGCTGAAACAGCCCCTGTGGAGTCTGTCATACTTTAGAGGTCTCTGTTGGGATACAGCAAAGAAAATCAAACACATTGCTTAACATCTGCCTCACATCCACCTCCTTCTCTCGCAGTTCCTACTGTGTCTCTGCTGTGCAGCCCTCCGTTTCCCATCTGGCTCCAGCAGTAAACTTGTTGCAGGAGCGACACAGAACTTGCTCTGTGTGTAAGTCTCCTGTTGATTGTTCTATCATGCAGGTTATTGCAAAACAGCAAAAGCTGCAATAATGGGACCTCTACCCAGATACGCTGACCGGTTACAGGCTGTTTGAAAAGCAGCACCATGTTGGCTCAAGGCTAAGAAGTGAATCCCCATGTTCTGCCTTCAGCTGACATGAGTCTCATCTCTGCTCTGGTGGATCTAGTGCCTATCCCTTTCTCATGTAAAATGAGGTTAACAGCACTGGCTTATGACCTTTATATCCCCAGTTGTGCACTTGAGATGAAAAAAAATCTGACTTGTGACTCACCAAACAACTCATCTGATGTATGTCCCACTCACATTGTTAGTATATGATTTCATAATCGGACCCACTGAAATTGGTTGAATCATCCAAGAAACAAAGCATTACTAAAAAGGGTGTGGCCACAGCATTGATAAAAGTCTAGAAAATGTTACTGAAAAATACTTTTATACCATGATTATTGTTCCACAACTTTCACCAGGCAGTAGCTAGCTGCAGTGAAAATACTACTGGCACTTGTTCCCTCAATGTAAAATCCTTCTGGGATTCTTTTCCTTTGAAACGGTTTAGTTTGGTAACTGTGTAAAAAATAAACAAGTCTTTTCCCCCTCAGTGTTTAATTTCCCCTTATGCTATGCTAGGCATCCATTCTTTTGACAAGTTTAATCCTCTGTAATAGGGTTAGAAATAAAATGTTTGGGTTTAATCTGTATTTTTAGTGTACTGTCAAAGGTAATAAAGAACTGTTAGCCTGCAGTATGGTCAATATTCCAATAAAAGGCAAAGCACGGTCTCCAAAGGTCACTGTACTGTCATATGGGAAAATGAGTTTCCATTTTTAAGACCCTTTGTATAATCTCACGTGCCATGTCTAGTAGTAACAAGTGTTCTATTCCATAGGAATATCAATAGCCAAATATTTTTGGTTGACTAAAATCTCGTCATAAACATGGTTGGCAGGAATTCAGAGCAAGTTATGTGAACAAGTTGATGTTGATTTACAGTCAAAGGGTTAATACAGAATTTGTACAGGGAGCACGCACACGTTACAGCATTTACAGTTACCTGAAGCCACAGGCTGGATACTGAACAGGTGGAGAGAAAAATACCAATTCTATAGACTATTAGGAAATAAGTTTACCTGCCTCGTATAGTCAACAAGACTGCCTCTCCAAGCAGACCTTTTTGCACAGCAGTAGTAACAGAATAGAATTTCAGCTAAATCAGCAGCCCAACAGCATGGTATTCCATAGACTCACTCACGCTAGTTCAATCTTCTGTCTATTATCAAGGCCTTTGAACCTACCAGTAGAGTGGAAAAAAAAAAGTAGTTTGATTTCTGCAGTAAATCTGCCTTGAATGTTACAGGTCCCTATCCATTAAAAATGAAAGATTTATTAATTGATGAAAATTACCGAGGTGCTAAATTCTTCTTGCACTGAATTTTACTATTATGTCTATTAATAGTTAATTAGTAGTTGGACTCAAAGATCCTTAGGGGTCCCTTCCAACTGAGTGTATTCTGTGATTCTATGATCTGCAGCAGAGTAACATACTAAAATCACTAAGACCCGAGCTTTTAGCACTGAGGTAGGTATGGGCAAGCACTTCAATTTCTGGTCATCTGGGTGACGTCCAACATCAAGGAAAGAACATTTCCTTTTCCTCTGCTTTATGTGAACAGAACAGCATGATCAGTCTCTACTTTTTCCATAGGCTACTGCAAATATGAAAACACTGGCACCAGTGCAGCTGCCCATAACAATGAACATCGCAGGTAAACCAGGGTTTATTAAATCAGTTCTAAGCAAATAAAGAAACTGCATCCTGTTATAAAATATATAAATTGACCACTGCTCTGGATTTTTATGAGTTTGAGAAACAGTGACAGATAATAGCAAACAATTTACAGCAGATAGAAGGAAAAATTCTTTAAACTGATTTGTAGCACAGCCTTTAACTTCTGACCTTTTAGAAATCATTTGGGTCTGACTGGTTGTAGTTTTGCTGTGCGGTGCATGTTTTTCACAAACTCAGAATATGTCGTTTGTTGTGTGGCTTGAGGTTTTTTGTGGGCAATTTCAGTATCACATCACCATAATATTTAAATGCAAGATTTAAAATTAGAAGAAAAATAGAGAGCTTACTTAAGCTTTTCAAGGTGTGTAATCCATACACACCTCCTCATACCAAGTGTATCTTTCCGTATCTTCAAGGTGTAAGAATTTTGGCCAACAGTTCCCAAACATCAGGAACGCATCCTGAGGGTTCTCATATTTTAATCTGAAGGTGTAAAAACTAGAGCAACACCTTCTTTCAATTTTCTTTCAGTCACAAAGTCCCTCATGTACAGGGCTCCATGGAAGAGGATACAGAGATCAGGACTGCACAGCACATCACACAGAAATCCAGTTCAGGTACAGAGAAATAACTTGGCAATTTCTCTTTTGCATTGAAGATGCATTCATGTGCTTAGTGACCCTTCCAAATGTCTCTGCTGTATCTGGTGATAGAAACAGGGATTTTGGGGTAGAGGCACAAAAAAGACAGCAGGTATAAACATTATAATCCTCCTCCTGTAAATTCCACGGTCACTGATGCATATGCAAACTGTGTGATACTAAGTAAGCAGTTCAAGTCTTATCAAGTTTCAAGGCTTATCCCTGAAATTACAGTTTGCAGGGTTCACTGACTGAACAGTGCTTTGAAATCCACTTGGGTGAAAATGACAAGCATGTGAATCTTGAATAATTATCACACCTTTTTTGACAAAATAAATACAATCCAGGATGTTACAGTTTTGTAGTTGGTCTGGATAGGTTTCAACTTAACATGCAGAACCATGTACTGCTAGGAGACCTTCAGTGAGGGTATAGGAAAAATCATTACATAAAATCATATTAAGGCAGTTTTAATTGTTAAACCAAACAGGCCCTGTCTGTCCAATACAAAAGTTTCAGAAAATTAAAGTTTCCTATATTTGCTGGACTATATTAAACACTCATCATAGTATCTGTTTCACTCCAGGTGTAGAGTATGAATAGCAGTTAGTCTGATTATTTGTGTGGTGTGCATAAGGCAAGTTATCTTGTACTATTAAGAAAAGCCCAATGAAAGAAACTGAAAAAAAGTTTTATTTTACTTCTAAATTACAGCATCATAAAAAAAAATATTTCTGCAATGCCATCTGCATTCTTTTTTCAACAGTTGATGTGTTTATGTACTGGTACAAATTATGGCAACAATTATACTTCTCATTCACAAAGTTAAACACCCTGCCATATCTTGAGCCTCCAGCTTTCCAATATTTTTTCCACCCTTCCAGAAAATACATTTTAAAAAATCCAACGTCCACACGAGTCCTCCGTGCTTGAGTCTAGCAGAAACTAACGGGATCCTTACACCATTAACATTTTGCTTAGTTTACTAATGCTTGAAAATAATAGTAGGCTAACCTCTAATATGTGTATTAAGACATTTGTTTTTAAAATATTTTTACAAGGATTGTTGCTATTATTCTTATTGAACATAAAAACCAGAATTTTTGCAAATTCAGTACCAGGTGCTTCCAGCATCTCAATATACACAGTACTTTTCTAATTTTTTTAAAGCACTGTGGCTTTGCAAAAAACTATGCTAAAACAGTTTATTACTTTTCTCAATTTCGTGTATTTTGAGCGTGGGCTTGCCCTACTCTAAATTTTCAAACAATGACATTATTTTTCTTCCAAGGACACCCATAATACACTGTTTCCACCTTGTTTCCACCTTATTTCCACCTTACGAATGAAGGAATTCTTTTCTTTCCCCCACCCCCAGCAGATTTGACTGGCATCTGCACAGACTTTTTATAGTTAAAAAAATAAGATTTGCAGGATTGTACAGCTAATGTTGAAGGGATAAAACTGAAAACATAATTGACAAGTGATTCTTTGTGCAACTGCCACTGTTTCTGAAATGGAGCATCCTTAGAGCTCAAAATGAAAGCCTAATCCCATGAAGTAATACCAATTCTGCTACTGAATTTAACAGAACCAGAAATCTTCCCAATCTTTAGTCCAGCATAAAATAACCGTATGTGAGCTGCAACTCTCCACAGAGGCAAAGTGCATTACCTTCTCCCGCTAATTGCTAAGGAATTGCCATCTCCTCATGTTCTGCAGCTTTGAGGTTTTGATGCACAATAGCTCTTCAGCACACAAATTCTCTAACCTTTTTGGCCTGTGTCTTACCAATCCAAACTCCTTCTCTAGTAAAACAGCAAGAAACACAATGAATCAAGATCCTTCATACCTGGATTTGGAGAAGCAGCATTTACATCTAGATTATTCTGCCTAGTTTGACTCTGGTATTTTTCAACTTCAAAGAACAAGAAAACAAAGAGTTTTGCTCTCAGTACAGCCCAAAGCACAAAATTAAAAAGAAAAAAACACTGAAGGTGCAGATGATTCACTATGTATGTAAAACTAACTGAACTTACTTAGGTATTGTGTGTTCGAGGTGTTCCAGGTAACGTTCTTTCAAATCCAGAACACAGGGTAAGTAAGGAACATTATATTAATGGACAAGGCCCTCCAAATGTGACACATACAACTAGTTGATCACAGAATTCCATGTCAGAGTTCTGCTATCACGGTTATGGTTAAATAATTGTTACAGCACCCTCCTACTCCATCTGTGAAAACAATTTCAAGAGTCTTTTGTTTGGAAAAATCAAATGACTAAATATAAACTAATGCAAAAAAAGACCCACCTAAAAAAACCCCACAGAACCTAGGAGCTTTAAAGCTACTCAGCTAGACAAAATCATCACTGGTTTAATAGTTCTATCTCTTGCTATGAAAATGGGTAAGACGATGTAACAGCTAGCAACGTCTAATTCTTGTCTATCAAAACTGAGAGAATATTTGAGGTATTTGAGTTCTTCCTTGAAACATTCCTTGATATATATAAAGTAAGCTCCTGTTAGTGGAATGTGAAGACAGGTTAAATGAGACAGAACCTGACTCCATGAGCAAAATTAGCAAAGGGACACTGATACGGTGTCCTTTACTGTTTGCTGATACCATGCTGATTATAATAGTGCCTAGAAGTGTGGTTACATAGACGGGCTCTACTTATGACAAGTGGCTGTTGGGGACAGCAGGCATATTTCAGGTGATGGTATAATAACCTACCTGGTCACTGCAGAAGAAGGGACATGCATGCTCTCTGTCTTTAGGTAAAGATTTCCAGTTGTAACTTTGGCATTTTTTGTTACTGTAACACTAGCAATATTGTCTTAATCACTACATGGTAAGTAGTGTGAACGGCAAAATAACTCAGAGGCTTCTGATTCAAAACAAAGCAAAGCACTGATGCCTGTTAATTGCTTGTCTTGTTTTACCTCAGGAGATTTCGTAGCAGCATGGCCTTGAAGGGTAATAGGAAGTCCCCCATAAAGCATACTCATCTCACGGCTGAAAAAATACAGAATGGGGTCTTAAATACAAAATTTTGATACTCCAGACTCAGTATGGTACTATTTGAGTCATCATAGCCAGATTGTGGGGAAGAGACAGGAGAATCATACAGAAGAGGGAGACAGGAACTTATCTGAAATACCGAGACACATGAACATCAAGGAGAGGAAACTCTGAGGAAAGGAGTTCAAACATTTCTAAAGGAAAATAATTTCTTCTGATGGTGAATTTTTTTAACCTCACTCTTAGCATTTTTTTCTGAAAAAAAATGCCCTGGTCTCATTCACTACAACACTCCTGTCACCAAGTATGTCAGCGCTTAAAACTAGAGGCTGGACCACAAAGTTTCCTAGGACTTAATGTTCTAAGCTATTTTGTGTCCAGTTGCAAGATTATTTCTAGGAAAAAAGTATCCATTTTTACCATGGCATCTGTAAACAGTGTAGTATCATGACATTTCAATTAGTAATAGTAGGAATTTTGAAATCATTCTCATCTATTTTTCCATGCTGCAATTTGAAGATCATGAAAGACTTTATATAAGATTGAAGTTTACTGGCCATTAAAAAAAAAAATCCTTTAGGAATAACAGATCTTCTTCAAGGAGCATTTCTTCCTTCAAGTAGATTTAGTGCTGAGACTGTGGTAGTTAAAGCACAAACAGAGGCTGTTGATAAAGTGGCAATGCATAACAATGTTGTAATGTATTATAAAGGAGCAATTGCCTGCAGTTCATCAGTACGGATATGGCAACGAAGTTCTGCTTTACATACTCCAGGCACTAGGAACTTAGTGGCAGTGATTACAGGAGGTTCTTCTTCCCCTACAAAAGGAAAAAAAGTGAAACATTGATTTTGCATATGGTCAGCATTTTAGAAACAATGCAAAGAAAACTTACAAATGCCCTCTGGACAATAACACAACATGTTCTGTGGTGCCATGGACAGTAACATCTTATCTGGAGAATACAAATTTTCTCCCCAAGAAGGGCTTCTTAGACAAGACCTTATTAGTGGAAAGACCTAAAGGTTTAGCTGTTGGTACTTCCTAAAAATTAAACTGGTTTGAACTTCAGTTGATGATGCCCAATATGATGACATCTGAGCAGCTTTTCATTGCAGATCAGTAGTCTGCATATGAACTGCACTGAAAGTATTATAAATTACATGACATATGATTTTAATTCAAAAGATTAAATCATACTGTCCTTAAAGAAGAATGTGAAGATCTACCTTGAGAAGCTAGATGACAGAGCTATCACTTCTGTTCTGACCAAGTAATGGATAAAAAACAGGTAGCCAGAACAGGCTACCACAAGGTAGTCAGAACTAGGTACTGTGAACTCAGAATTTGGACACATCCCACTCTCAGAACAAGAATAAAAGCTGTTTTAAACAAACAAACAAAAGAAATTCTATCTACTCCTCTCTTTATTAAGCACGTAATTATTAGGTTTATAATTTTTTTTTTAATAAATATGTCAGGGCTGTAAAAAGATTTAATAGGTTGCACTCAAATAGGCAGATGATGCTCTTTTGTACCCTGTTCCTAATTAGGGGAGGTCTGAGTGCAAGTCAGCCAGGGTGCTGCTTTTGGACAGGGCCAGTGGATGGGATCATGGCAGAAATTATTGTGGTTTCTTAAGACGTCGGAACATCGGTGGTAAGATTCAACTCTACCAGCTAGTGCTATAATGTTTAACCTCTACAGCTGAGACGTGAACAAGTAGGTATGTGACTTGAGAATTAATTACTGGAAAGACTGCCTCTTTCTTCAAGTGACTCCTTGGCAGCTGGGATACCCAGCTGACAGCTCTGTGATTGAAGCAGGAAGGGAATACTGGTAAAGTGTTCTTACAGAGGCACCATAAATTTAAACTAGAATCCTACTTTAAGCCAGCACTAGAACCTTTACAGGCATCATCTGCAACTTTTCCCACAAATCTGAGAAAATGCTATGTTAGTATAATATTCTTTAGTTTCCTGCCATCTTCTAATTTTGAAATCAAAAAAAGAATGTTTGTAGCTTGCTTATGTAATTACAGCAGTAAATATGTATTTATTTTTCATCTGAAAAGTTTTTGGTTTTAGTTATTTTGTCCTATAAACCATCTAAGCCTCTAGATACAGATGCTACATATGTAAATCAACATCTATATTCTCTCCCCCAAAAGATAATCTTGGCATCAAACATTAACTATAGATTATCTAATTAAAAAAAATAATCCATTTAGCCAAGAGAAAAGTCTAAGAAATTAGCTCACTGTCAACACTCATTCAAGCAAGCTGAGCAACATACCACCATCAAAACGCAACGTTCAGCTGTGGTAACTGCCTAAGGAAAATTTCATCCAACAGCAGCTTTATCCTCTGAACACAATTAAGGGACCATTCCACATGCACGTAGTTGCGATGCCAGTTCAACATACTGTAACTGCTAAGGTCAGATCAACTTTTTATATAGCCTGAAGCAGTATTTACACCTTCCAACTGTAGCTGTCTAAGCTGGGTATCTATTTTGGAGAGTGGTTTCCAAGCATTTAAATTCCTCCACCAAAACCCATTTGTTCATTCCCCCAGACTCACATCCAGTGAGAAGGCTAATGTCACTCTGAAACTCAAGTTAACCACAGTGCAAACTATATCCCTAAAGGTACCAGTATGTGCTGGAGCAAACCAGGGTATCAGTTTTATATTTCCAGTTTTAGATTCTGTAAGAATGCTTCACCGTATCATCCTCTTGATTACACAACACAGCTGTCAGCCGAGTATCCCAGCTGCCAAGGAGCTCCTGCAATAAAGAATCCATCTCTCCACTAGTAGGTCAATCATGAGAATTTATTAATAGAATTTTAGTGAGATCTTATTTGGCTAAGAATCCTCCCACACACAGACTTAAGAGTCGTTTTCTGAAGTTACACTTTTACTCTCTTCAAACAATACTTACCTTTCTCTGCAGCCTTCTACAGGGCTCCTCACATATTACCTTAGATATTCTGAGATCTCAGAAAGATGCTCATAGTAACGGAATAGATTTTTTAACACCTCACTGTAGCTTACCTAAACCTGACGATGAAGAAACACTTCCTGTAATTGAAGATGTTTCAATTTGGTCTGTCAACAGTCCTTCCATTAAAGGCAAAGATAATTCAGATGACGGGACAGACGAATCATAAATTCCAGAATCACGAGGCATATCTTTAAGATTTGAAGCTTTAACAACATGTAACAACGGCTGAAGAACAGAGCTGCCACCACCTTGAATGTCCTGAGTTTCTATGTCTTCTCCAGGGTTTAAGTGCTGAATTATACAGAGAGAGTCTGAATTCCCTGCTGAGATAGTATTTACATCTGTTTTCAGGTAAAAATCACCATCCATCACCTGTTTATTCACTAAGTCATTTAAAACCAAGCCTGAATCAAATTTTTCCATGACAGGTTCTGGGTAATGTAAAGAAGGTGGAGGGAAAGGAATAAATTGTTTCTCAAACCAGTCTGGTTCCTGATCAATGAACTGATGCATATTGCAAATGGCAACATAAAGGGACCTCCCAGACTTGCTCCTGAAATAATTCCTTTTACTAATGTTAACAGGAAACACCTCTGAATCCTGTACACCAAGATCTCTGGAGTGTAAATGTGAATACAGCTGCGGGAGATTGTCCATGAGTTTGTATTTTGTACTTAAATCCAGAATACCAGGGATGTCTCCTTCACAGGAGTAATCAAAGTAGACTGCAATGAACTTGCAGAGGTCATGTGAATTCTGCTTTGCTTGACGAAGCTTCTCTGCAACAGTCAACACAGCAAAAAGAAAGAGTTCTCCTTTTCCTGCATCTTTGGTTACTCCTCTGTGTTTCCAGTTCTTTTTTTCAACAAAGTATTTCATCCCCTTGGAACACACAATGATGATAAACTGGGACTCATTTATTTTTTTAATAAGCCACTCCTTCTGGCCTTCTTTACAAATTTTTAGATCTTCCCACAAATCTAGTGCCACCTGGAAAAGAAAAGCACATTCAGGTGGAAATACATTATTACATTATTAAATATATTCACTAATAAAATTTAAACTAGTAATACTCAGTGAGTCAGATTGTATTTATCCAACAATTGAGAATTAATGATGAGTTTAACTATAGCTTGTCACCGATGCAAATGCAAACTGTTTTAAAAGAGAAATAACTAACAATTAAATCGCACTGACAGTGGACAAACTGGAACCAGTGATACAGTGTCAGTAGTTATTTCACCAAAATAAGCAAGGCCTCACAGTGATCCTAAACTTTGCTTGTGGGCTGAATATTTCACAGGGCTACAGACATGGGTGAATTAAGGTGAAAAGGAAAAACCTTCTAGACTTTTTTTTAATAAACAAGAATACTAGTTACTATATAAACCCATTTTGCTTATTCATTACTTAAAGAAAAACAGACCTAATTATAACTGTAAATTTATGGAATCACCAAATAACAATGCAAAGCCAAATAGTTGAATGTTAACTGTGTAGTTCCTTAAAAGGACAAAACCACCATGGTTTTGGTACAGAGCATTATTTCTCAGGGAACAAAAATAATGTAGAAAATACATCTGGACCAAGTAAATTACTATTTACTTATTTAAATTACTATTTACTATTTACTTATTTGATCAAATTAGATATCATCAATCCACAAGAAATTAAATTAGATTGGATGTTAGGAAAAAATTTTTTACTGAAAGAGTTGTCAGGGCCTGGAACAGGCTGCCCAGGGAGGGGGTTGAGTCACCTTCCCTGGATGTGTTCAAAAAAAGGGTAGATGAAGTACTTAGGGATATGGTTTAGTTTAGTATGTGAATGGTTTGACTTGATGATCTTAAAGGTCTTTTCCAACCTTATTATTCTGTGATTCTGTGAAATAATATTTGTGCCCAACTCAATTTAACTGTTGTATATTTGGGTCCTTAAAGTGCTGAATGTAATGGAAATCCATATTCAGTTATCATCTTTTCCATATTAATGAAATCTGATACCAGGATTCATATCTAGATACAAACATAATTAGTGCCTACCACATTCAGTCCTTTCAGTTAGGATGGAAAACAGCAGCAGCCTATCTCTGATAAGAAAGCTATGAAAATTTTTATGATAAGAGTTGTGTTATTTTGTACTTTGTCAAAGTTTCTGAAGATCTACATAGTCTTAAATGCCCACATACACCAAACTGACAGACACAGTGCAGTGGAGTATCAAGGGAAAAAAAATCTGATGCAAAAAATTTTCATAATACACACATCAAAACCATTTATCAAGTCTTATCTTAAGCATTTTTACAGAGAACATAGTATTTTTGCTCTATCACCCATAACAGAGTGGGAAAACTTTGTTGTATCAGCAAAGAGAACAGGAAGACTCATGAAAAGCACAGAAAGCAAGCAATGATCCCTGAGGTGGCCGGGCAGTTGGACCAGATGATCACTGTACATCCCTTCCAACTGAACTATTCCATTCCATGCATGGGGAAGCGATGTCATTTTACAGCTGCTTGGGAGATACTGTGATAATGCTAGTTAATAGTGGTTTTTCTTTTGTGTCTCTTTTTGTTCTGTTTTTAAAAACACTTTCTGATCTCCCATCTGTGAGAATGGAGTTTTAGTATGATCAATTTGTTATTTTAAATGGCATTTAAAAGCCATTTAAAATAATAAATTGACAAATAGTTTTGTTAATTCCCTATAAAAAATACAACTGATGCACTAAGCATTAATAATATGTGCAGAGCTTTAATAACACATTATTTTTCGATGTAGATGCTATCAATGTTTTCTTATATAAATCTTAAATGATGCCTGTTCTGTAGTACATAGTGTTATGGCAGTAACAGCTCGCCTTAACACTATTCCAAAGAGTGACAGTGTAGCAGGGCTAAAGTGGACCTCTAAGCCAGGGGATTAGAGTAAGTCACTTATAAAACACCTTACTTGGACCTTTTAAACATATGAATAAATGGTGAACACCCCCAAACGTGTGGGGCACTGATTATGCCACTGTTCATGGCCACGAGAGGTCAGACTTGCCGTGCAGTTGAAAAAACAGCTTCAGTTCATATATTTAAAATCAGGATGAAGTGCAGCAAAACCAGACTAGCAATTGTCTTGCCCTTTTACAGTTGAAAAGTGAAAGACTGGGCACATATCAGTTATATTTGAGAAAGCAGCCTGTGATTCTAAGCCTAGTCATCCAAAGTAACGATCTGAATGTCTCTCTCAGCTCTACAGCAAAACCGAGAAAGACACACTGAATTTCAACATTAATGAACAGGAAGGAAGTTAAAAATCTTTTTAAAAATCAATACAAATTAATACATAATGTCAACATTTAATCCTAGTAACACAGACTTTGCTCTACAAGTAGGAGTTTTGATAGATTCAACTACCTTAAAATTACAATTTAAGAAGTATTTTAGGAATACTGAGGTATATCAGGTAGATATTAATGTGTCTCTGTGGCTGCCAACCTACTAAACAGAAAAAGCAGTTAACAGGAAATAAGCTAAACATGGCTGAATGAAAGGCCTGGAATCAATGTCGTACACATTTTCCACTATTCTGCTTTTTTTTTTCCTTTTTTTAAATGTGAGCTATGATCTGTTCCTATCCTTAAGTAAAGACAATTTATATAGCAAGTATTCAGAAAAGTAACATAAGTTATTTCTGTGGAGAGACCAAAACCCCCCATTTTCAAGCAGAAATTATGATGAGTTTGGCAGGTGCTGCTTCGGTTAAGGAAATTCTGTTTACAGAAGAAACGTGGAGTACCTCACAGCCACAAAAGTCCTGAAGAAAATAAGCAAAGCACTGGATGACGTTAATGTGTTTCTGGCAATCTTTACTGGAATAGCAGATGAACACTTTTGGCCGGGGATGAAGTCTTTCCACATGGAGACCTGCAGCATATGCTGAAGATTCTGAGCTCTCCTCATCTAGATGGGAATATATATTTTCTAAATTGGAAGAGAGAAAGAAAGTTCACACTATAAAGCTTGGGTTTCTTTTTTTAAAAATTCTGTAGGCTCATTACCAATACATGACTTCTTCCAAAAGGTATTTTTTTCTTTTCCAGCCTGAAAACGAAAACTTGCACATGCTCTATTTATCCACCTTGTGACTTGCCACATATGTGGAACACACTTGGAAAATGAAATGTGCAGTTATTACTGTAAAACTCAGTAACTCAAGAAAGGTTTATCTTATAAATAGAATGAGGTTGTTTCACCTCTAACCAGCTTCAACAGTCTCTTCCTCTCTGTTCAAATATTATACACCTGAAAGATGTATCATCATCAAGAGTTTCCCAGATAATCATGTCTCCTGTTTTGGGGGGAGGGGAGGAATCGTTTGTTTAAAAAAAAAAAGTCAAAAATAGAACACAAACCAGGTAAGAATATTAAACTCCAGGAACACATATCCCTTCACAGTATCATGTAGTATCTCTCTGGTATACGTATACACACACACAGACATTAATTTGAATTATGATATGATTAATTTAAATCAAAATAGCTATTAGTGGATTTTTCTTTGCATAGATGCTTTTACGCTGGAACATAAAGGTCTGGTCTTGTGCCAGACTAATTCCATCTAGTTGTACAGTTGATTAAGCTAATTTGGAATGAAGCATGAGTATTTCAAAATACAAATATCCACCTAGGGATTTAATTTAGAACAATTCATCAGGAATAACTATTCTGGAATGAGACTCTCCGTAGACAAATCCTTAGTGATTTGTCTGGGTTTTCTGTTGGAACTCTGCTAGCTGTGAGCAAAGGGATAGCCATAGAAGACCAGAAGGTAAAAGGATTTAACCCAGATGGCACAGAGCGCTTGCAGTATGCCTCCGTGCCAAAATTCAGATGGATAACACAGATACGTGAGGTCTGGGGAAGCGATCTCTTTTTCCATATCCACAGAACTGCATGATTCCCTAGATTCTACACAAAAATGCCAACTGATTTTTAATATCTCAATGTAACAAGTGTAGCTCGCCAGCTCTTGGACACAGAGAGAAGTCAGCAAAGAGGGATGGAATCTTATTTAAACATCTGTGAGTATGTCTTAGAAAGAGTAAATTTAGGAAGACAGCTTAGGATGAAATATAAAGGCAACTTCCAGGAAAGTGAGCAAATCCAGAATAACAGACACAGGTAGTATTCCAGACTGCTGAGGTCTGTATTGGTATCACACTGCTTTACTTTCCTTCTGGTTTAAAATAAATATGAATTAGATATTTCTAAATAAACTAACGGAATGTTTAAAATACATGGTCATGCAGTACCTTCACAAATAAAAAGAAACCTGAAACCAAAAATATTTCCCAACAGCTCTTTTGTACTGTCCTTCCTACAGTGAAGTCCTGATCTGTGATACAATACTTTCTATGGCAACCAACTGTCATCAAGCACTAAGAATTTGCTACAAGTTACAACACACAAAAATGCTTTGGGGAAGAAGAAGAAAGCAAGGGAAAAGAAAGCTCTTCAGATAAAGGTATTTCTGGAATAAATCTACCAGTTAAACTTTTTTTGGTTGCAAAAGTGCACCTTTAAATGGAACTCTGTGTTGAATCTAGCAGCTTACCTTGCTGTTTCTTGCGGCACATCACTGTGAAAAGCGTTGCAAATGCTGAAATGACAACTAAAGGGACTGTAATGGCAATGGCTCTTATTGGTCCAGCCCACGGAGAATGTACTTGGAAAAATAAAGCAGAATTAGACATATGCAAAAAAGTTATAATTCTTTAATCAAATCTTCGCACTGGGAACGTAAAATTGCTGCAGTACACTATTATCTGGCAATTTTCAAATACACAGTAGAATCAAACATCATGTTTTAAATAGGTTATGTTGACTGCCCTCATCACTGCTGCACTGGGGTGACTGAAGTAAGTAACAAGCGCTGCATGCCAACCTGTACCTCCCCACCCCAACATAAGTGGCTTTCCCACAAGGGCTTCCAATGATACACTGATCTAAAAAATAAATATACAGAGACACAGATGTGTACGTACAAGTGTGCATTAAATCAAAAGATCACAGCACAAGTGCCTCAATAGTCTTGATTAAGGCAAACAGACAAAGGTCAAACCAAGATTTATTTCCAACATAATTAAAACTGATTTTAAATGAATAAGTACTGCATACCATCTAAAACCAAAATTCATACCTGGTTTGAGTGCATAGTGCATAGTTTTCCTTGTTGTATTAGTGTCATCAACCAGCTTTGAAAAATAAAAGTTGCATTTTATTTTGTGGAAAATGAGTTTTATTTATTCTCTGCAATATGTAAACAACCATAACAACTTTCATGACCAAACATGAAGAAATTTACTGCTCTAAAAGTTAAGATTAAAGATCACCACAAACTACTAATTAGTGAAATAATTTATATTTGTTCATACATAGTTTAATGTTGTAACATTAACTTTCAGAGTTCAAAAGAGAAACACCTACCTTTTCAGTACAGTAAAAATAACCAAACTACAGAATTCCATTAAAAACATATCAAAGTCCAAGAATTATGCAGGCCCACAATTTTACTTGAAGGCACAGACGAAACTGTGAGACAAAGCTATTAAAGGTAAAGGTAATTCAGTAGGGATGATGCCTGAAGTCCAATTTGCAGAAAAGCGACCCAAAATGCTGTAATTTCAGTTAATTGCTCCATTAACTTATTTGTTTACTGTTGTACAAATGACTATTTAAGAATATTACCTCAATTATATAATCCCCTGGAGATACATTCTGAAGAATACAACTTGTAGTATCTGTGTTTTGGTCCTGCATCAAAGAAAGAGAACACTTTGAAAGACATTCACATACTTTGAAAACCTTATAAAAAAATCCATTTGCATTTACTTGGAAAGACACGGTGCTCTCCTGTGTTAGGACACCTTAAACCACCAACACCAAGTTCCTCTGTTCAAATGCGCAAGGACTACCATCCTCTGCCTGCAGAACTAACAATGCATGATTAATTATATAAACAATTCTTTTCTAGTTTGGCTAACACAAACTCTACATTATGCCCTGAAGCTCCCTAGTTCTGAGACTTAGAATGCTAACCAAAGTTAACGAAAATAAGAGCAAAGTGCAGCTCCCATAATAAGACAGGCACACAGCTGTGCAAAATCAGAGATCTTAAATCCACACACATACTGAAATGAGAGCTATCTTTGGGTGCCATCTCTGATGGGTAAAGTGGTGCCAACTGGTCTGAAGGTGAAATAAAAAGTAGGAAATAATATGTATAACAAACATAATAAAACTACAATTTGAGGTATAGAGAATAGTCTCTTCCCACTTGCTTGTTCTATCAGGTCCAGTGGAGCCCTCAAGCCTGGTTTTGACTGATAAGTACTATCACAATACAATTACTTACATAAGTAGTAACAAATAGTTTTTAAATTTTTAAAATTATTGTATTTTATACTTGAGGTTCCTAAAGTTTCTATAAAACCTGTAACAGCTAATGGTAATAGGTTTTGTGCTTTCAAGAGTTGCAGAACTCTGCGCCGTACCTGTTTGCAGGCCTTTTGCTTAAATGGTCCTTCATGCTTAAGTTTGTAGTGAAGAAAGTAATATCTAAACCCAAAGCTGTGAGGTGCATGATCAAAGGACACCTGCATGTTAAAACCCTGCTGGGTAACATTCAGATTCCTTGGCTTCCAGTCTGTCAGAGAAGACATTAACGGATTAGAAAAAAGTGACTCTTCAAGTACAGTAACTGTTTGTAAGATGAATACAAAGAGTTAGATCTTACTTACAAGGCTTGCAGACGAGGTTTTCAGGCTGCAGCAATAATTCACACGCTACAAATGCACACAAAAATTATTAGCTGTAAGTACCAACATACTATGCTATTTAAATAGAAAAAAGGGGGGGACGGGGGGAAAGAAGGGAGTTCACCATTTTGAAGACAATACCCTCATTTCTTTCCCAGTCTCTAATACACCTGGAGCAAAAATATTTTACAAATTTAGCTTTGTTATGATTTCAAGTCCCTTCTCATCTTTATATGAGAAACACATATTTATTAATTTGAAAGTAACATTCCTGTGTGAGGCAAAATGGGTAGCACCAGGCACAGCGCAAGAGGAAGTTGAAACCAGTCTTAAATACATTTACTCAGAGTAAATAAGTATGCCGAGCACTATTATAAAGACGAATGTTACTGCAGTCTGCATCAACAGACAGACTTGAAAATATTTTAAGGAAGAAGTGAGACAAATATCAACATTTCCTGCCAACGGTTTTTCATGTGATTGATGCCTAACATTTTATCATACACCACAGATTTATCTGTGGCACCCAAATTGTTTCTGCTTAACACCCAGATCTTCTTCCTTCAAAGACTATGTCAGTAACTATCTTAACCCAGACTCATCATCTACTAAATTCCTTTGTTAGGAAAACTAAAAAGCAGGGGAAGGGGGCAGGGCAGAGATGATATGTAATACCATATTGTATGCAATACTTACGTCTAGTTCTGAAGAAAAATGGGTGATAATTACTTTCATTTTTAATGGAAGGAAAAGGAACTATCTTTACAAAGTAATCTGTTTCAAACTTCAGATTTACAAAGGGCTGGGATTCCATTCCCTACAAAGAGATTACAGCAGATTTTCAAATCAATTATTATAATTTTCAAATAAGACCACACTTCTGCAAATGTAAGCAGAAATTAATACATTAAGAATCCATTATCTACCCATCCATTATACATTGATATGAGGAATCCTCAATACACAGTTGGGTGCAGACTGTGCACCTGCACTCCAGAGTCTCCCAAGCAACAGTTTCCAGGTTCAGGTTCAAAAAAGCTTCTAGAGAAGGCAACTAGAAGTCTCTAGAGCAACATCTTTTATGAATAATACTTTTAGGAAGCAACCTGCATGCTAGTAAACAGCACACCAGGTACATATTTAGAGAGAGACAGATTTAATTTTATATGTAGCATATAAACACTTTCAAGACTATTCACACAATCAAGCAACAATGAAACTTTTCTTGAAACAAAGCACTTACTGTTCGTTTAAAACTGGGGCTGAGCTGCTTTGGATCTTTTAAAACCATCTGCTGGCATTGTCTTCCCTCTGATTTCAACTCCTCCAGAATTACTCTAAATCCTTTCAGGTACTCAATCCCTGCAACAGCAGGGAGTTTAAATAGACAACAAATACTTCAAAATGCATACTTTACTATTTTATACAATTTGAATGTATTAGTTTGTCTTGAAAAAAAATCAAACTTACCATCATGTAAAATATGGTTGTGTTTTAATACCTGTTGTTATATGTCAGTTCTTCCTGCATTTTCTATCTTGCCTACTTAGAATTCAAACTCGGCAAAGGCTGCAATCGTTACATAGTCATGCAATGCTTAGAGCAGAGGGGCCCGCATCACAGTTCAGGCTTCCAAATTACCTATCATTACCTTCATCATCTTCAGCATTACCTTTCAGTAATTTCACATTTCCATTGTTAGCAATGAAATACTGCATTTTGCTATAAATTATAGAAATACTTCTTTATAACATCGTCCTGTCAGTTCCGAGACTACCAGATTAAAGCAATTGTGGTTGTTACAACTTCATTAGTTCTAGTACAGTCTCAGATAACAGAAAACTTGACTTAAATGGAATGGAATTTATTCCAGTGAGTTATCTGTAACTGATGCCAGAACTACACCCATTTCTTTGACGTTACTCTAACACAACTCTCGGCATAGCATTTTTACATTTCTCTGTAACATGCTCACCACAGAATTACTTCATTACATGACTCAACTGAGTCACAGCAATGCAACTCTCACAGGACAATGTCAGAGCCTTTTCTACACTGTGATAATTTTGTGGCTCAGGTATCTGTCACTGCATAGTTTTTCAAGACTCACTAACACTACTTCATCTAGTTATAACTTGTCAACAGCATTGTGTATGGCAGAATACACGTGTATCAAAGACACAGCCATAGCCTCTGTCAGCAAAATGCTACAGAAACCAAACGGATTCATCTGACTTTATGCTATACTTGTCAATTTATTTTTTTTTTTAATCCCAGATGTGTGATTTTCCATGGACCTGCCCTTTTTCACTACTTTTCCTAGGTTTGCTTTCTACAGGTTTTTAACGTTTTATAATCTTGTAGGAGATAAAAGACCATGCATTGCCTGGTGTGTTCTTAATACTCCAGGAACAAAAGCACTGTTTACACTTACATGAAGACCATGAAAGAAAATGTCCAGTCTCCATGTCACCCAAGATGTTCCAATGGCAGTTCTGTCCTCACATTTTCCAAAGGATTAACCTCTGATCATTACAGGAAAGAACACCAAGCTTTGTTTCCCATAGAGATTTGACTCATCCAGGCTGCAGCTGAAGTTCACCAAATGGTTTCAAATGCAGAGTTTTGCAGAATTAAGTGTAATTTTCATATACCCTTTTAAACCTCAGAAATTAACCTGGCTTTGTTATTTCAAAAAATTATGAAAGTGTGATTTAATACAAAAGAGAGACAGTTTTTCTTATATTTCCAAATGTTTAATTTAGTAAATGCAAGTCTAGGCTAAAAAATTTATATAAAGTTTAACAAATACACATTTGCATTATTAGCCATATCTCTTAATTTAGGACACAATCCTACTATATAAAAGGGAACTTCCAGTTCTTACTAAGGCATAAGAAAAAATGAATTTTAAAGCAGTATGAACCATGAAATACCAAGTTGAAACTCTGCTGTACATGAAAAAATTTTGGTTTCATTTTGAAAGCTGTATTGTACTTAACTCATAAGCACCTTTGCAGTTAGAAATTCTTAATATTATTAAGGAGGAAGCTTCATGGCTTCCATTTGCTAAAACCAGGTTAAAAAGGGTTTATATTGTTAGTCTATTGAGAATCTTAGTTAGTGTGAAGAAAAATAAACAATGAGCAGATATTAAATGAAAATGCACTGTACTCTCCAAATCCTACCTCAATCAAAAACATTTTTGAGCACAAACACCCAGTCCATTTTTTTTCCCTTGAAATTTGGCTGGTAGAGGTCTCTCTCTCCCCTCAGGTCAGTTGCACTTGCAAACTAAACCGCAACACCTTGCATTTAATATTTTCAACAAATGGGTTGAAACTCTACATTTGGAAGATTTTTAAACAAGGCTAGCAAATTCAGGATGCCTCATGTACCACAGATGAAACATGAATGTCTGGAAGAGACCAAGTAAGGGTCCCACTGTCAATCCATGTATTAAATATTAGTAAAGCTAATTTTTTACTTTCAAAATTTAAAAAAAACCCCCACATAATAGAAGTTCTAAAATTTTCTTCACATGCTCCAGTGGATAATCTTGCACACTGCTCACTTTAAGGGCTATGGTTCTACTGGGCAACACGGTACTCCTAGTGACATTTAAGGGACTGAAGAATATTGTTGATGACCAGACCTGTCACAGAAACACATTAAAGTTTGTATAGCTATGACTGAACAATGTTTTGAAGTTGTAAGACAATGTGCATCCTAAAGAATCTGCAAGTGTACTGGCAATTAAACTCAGTCAATGTCACTGAAATGCACCAATGCCTTGTAGCAGAGAATAAAATCAGGACAATTGCACAGTCCTGAAGACCTGGCAAAATTCTACAAACTAGAATAGTAAAAAGCAGCATATGCCTGCAGAGAGCATCCTAGTCTTCAAGTGAGTTAGTAAAAATAGCAGCTCTGCAAAGCTGTTAAGAATGTCTTTCTTCTTCAGCAGTTTGCTTCAATGATTCCAAGCACAATTTAATTATTTTGCCTGGTGCTGAACTGCACAAGTTCTTACCGAAGACACGATTAATTAGTCCAATTCTCTCTCTACTTACCAATGGCATTTGCTGTCCAAAGTATTGTCACTGCAACCTGTTCGTAACACGCATACTGACTGATGGTTATGTTCTGCACATCTCCAATCACGTGTTTCCCCACCGAATTCAGGTAAGGTGTGCAGTCTAAAAATGTCAAGAAAAACATTTTAGCTGACGTTCTTGTGCTATACCAGAGCAAGTAAATCATAACATGCCAACAGTACCTAATCTTAAGATCTATTCAAGCAGTTTCCAACCTGACCCCCATCTTTCCGTGGAAGTAAAGTATACATTAATTTCCTAACATATCTTCAAGACCAAGCAAAGAAAAAAGTCCACATGCACTATTTATTCTATAAAAAATAAGTACTGTTGTAGCAAACCTAGATGCATCTTTTGTCTCACTGAAAACCACAAAACTTTACAAATCATTGAGCACAACCCCTTTTCACCACTTGCAAAACCCCAGTTCACAGGGCTCCACAGGACATGTACCATGGGAGAATAAAAATTATACATGTTGGGACTCATGTCAATTTTTCTTCAAAAGACTATTTATATACATTAATTTTGTACATGTACAGTGCTTAGAGCAAGACAATGTTGGTCAATGATAGGGCAGATATAAAAACAATGTACAAGGTGATGCTTTAGAACTGGTGCTCAAGAAGAGCTTTTTAATCACAATACTGCTTGATCCTGACCACAGAGAACCTACTGCCTAAATCTCTCTCATCTCTGTCATCCATTCAGTGCCACATCCCTGTGGACCTTCTCCCTGCCAATGGATCCGGTCAGAACTGGTTTTGCTTTGTTCTCCTCACAAAATACAGTGTATTCCCTGAAGTTACACCTCTGCAAACAAGCGATTACAGAAAACCTCAGCTTTCATTAAGAAAATAAAATACAAGAAAAAGATACTTGACTTCGTTGCATTCAAAACAAGAAAAAAACTACTCCAACTTTTATTACTTTTAAAGCCTTACAATGTTTAGGCTTCTATTTTGTGGCAGGAAGATAAGTAGCAGCCAGAGAATTCAATAGTTACAGGGCACAGTATGCACAAAGACATGTGTGCACAAACAATCATCCTACTTCCCAGTGAAGCCAGTAAAATCCAAAGGGTCGACCAGTTGTCTGTATAACAGACAGATGATTCATTCTAAAAATCTGAGACTATCTCTATGCAATGTATTTGTTTCTACAAACTCTGTATAGAAAAACTCAAAAAATCAAGTCCTATGATAAGCCAATGCAGGAAATTCGAATTCACTTCAGAGGTGTGATCTCAAAGGCCAGGAAAGAAAAATTACACACTGAAAAGTAGTTTTGGAAAATGCCTTTTTACTATGAATAACGCTGGTAAGGGTCTTTTATGTAACTACCACACAAATAAGGCCAGACCAGTTAGTACAACATTGCCTTTTACAAAAGCTGGGTGGTTGGGTACTTACTCTGCTGTTTGCAGAATTCTGTTGCTACGAATGAACTCAGTGACAGCATGAACTTCCTCTTAGGAGAGCAGAGTATCTCTTTCAATGGAAAATTTGAAGTAACCAGGTTTTTTTTGCTAAGTCTGGAACTAATTAATAGCAAGTCCAAGATTTTTGATCCCAGTTACTAAAATTTTATGGTCAAATGACAATTTGCCAAAATGGAATATAGCACAAATGTCTGAAGTTTGACTGCAAGTCACTGATATAGATTTTTAAAGAACGACGGACAGACTTAGGAAGAAAACAGGATGAAAAAATTGCACTTTTCAGGAAACCCACTTCTTTTACTTGAATACAAGCGAAATATTAACGCATGCACCTTTGTTTTTAAACTTGAATGAATAGTCTAACCCACGAATTTGACAACATAAACCACAGTTGACTAAAGTTGCACATGGCAAAACAAAAGCTTTTAAATTGCAGCCAGCAAACCAAATTCTCTTTTGTGCTGGCTTATAATATGGAAACACTTATCATGAATATGAACACTTTAGTCTCACTATCAGGGAACAGTTTTCCTAGTATTGCAGAACTCAAATAACTTCTTTGTCCAGGAAGCGTGCAGTGCCAGCAGAATTCTGAACTAACACTTGTCATTGGTTAAACAGAGTTTCTGGTGCCAGAATTAACGGAAAAAACATGACAGATACTGCAACGTAAACAGACTCCATTGTGTTAACTAGAAGTGGGGAACTCCGTTCTGACTGATACTATTTCTGTTTCTCTTCATAGAATCATGCAACCATTTAGGTTGGAAAACACCTTTAAGATCATAAAGTCCAAGCATTAATCTAGCACTGCCAAATCCAGTACTAAACCATATCCGTAAGTGCCACATCTACATTAAATACCTCCAGGGATGGTGGCTCAATCCCTTCCCTGGGCAGCTGTTCCAATGACTGGCAGCCCTTTCAGTGAAGAAATTTTTCCTAACACCCAATCTAAACCTCTCCTGGCACAACCTGAGGCCATTTCCTCTTATCACTTGGAAGAGACAGACACCCACCTTGCTACAACCTCCTTTCACACTGGTGTAGAAAGCGGTAAGGTCTCCCTGTTTATGTAGATTAAAAGAAAACTCTAACTTTTGTTGCAACCATTTACAGTTACATTGAATTTATCTGGATGATGGCCACTAACTGCCCAAATAAGGATAAATTCCCAATATGGGTCACATTTTACTGACTAGACAACACAGCTGACAAAACCCTTTTAAAAATTAAAACAGTAAGACACAGCCATTTCGCAGACATTTCAAGAAGTCTGAAGTATTATTGCTGCAACCTGCTTGTTACTGTTCGTATGCTAGAGATTATTTTCCTCAATTTAGCTGCAAAACAGAACACATCAGATAGAGTTCTAAACCCACGTGCCTCGGCTGGAAATACAGACTGCTTTTCCACTATAACCTGGCCCTTTAGCCTTGTAGCTAATGAAAAGTTCCAGCTACTTCAACTAAATGAAGAGATGCTATTAACCTTCAGTATTCATGTAGAATATTTATCCTTTCAAAGACATATTCTTAATATATTCTCTACATACAAATGCAAACTAGACAAACTCTTCTACCTTGAGGCAGTTTACACCATTTCCCCCCACAACTACACATCAGAGGAGATGTACAAAGCCTGAATCAATCATTTCCTAGGACACTGTGTGTAGGGAAACTTTCAATGAGTCTGTTCTTTCACAGAGTAAAACAATTCTCTGTAATATTCCAGCCAAACCCTGAGCAGCTGATGTAGGCCAATCTGAAAGTGAAACTACTACAAATTATTAGATCATTTTCAGTGAAATGTGGAAAGGAGAAGATCCACGAGATCCAGATGAAACAAATCTAGATTTACAATTACAGCAATACTAAAGAACTCACTACATTTTTAGACCCATTTAAGAGAGATGTTGCTACACACTACCGATTGTGGAGTCCTTGATTTTTCTGAAGACAGAGCAAACTTTGAACTTACTGTCATATTTAAAGGTGATATTGAGTAGTCCGTTGTTCCTGGTGACTGATGACAGCCCCTGCAGAGAAACATCAAGAACATAATTTGAATAAAGCAAGCTGCTTTGAACTTACATAGATTTTTATTTTGTAAATAATTTGTTGGAGGATGATCAAATCAATGGGGTTTTTTTTTCCCCTTTGGTTTGGACACACTATCTGAACACAAAGACAGAACAGACTACATACACCTACACACACTCACCTGTCCTTAACTTTACAAATGTAACGCTCATAGTAAAAACAGAGAAATTAAGGTCTGAATAAAACTGTGACAAGTAGCATGACCTGCCCAGTAGATTTGAAGCTTGTTTTTGAAAGTTATGTGGTGTTCTCAACTTCTGCTGTCTAGGTTAATCATGCCCATACAAAACCCACGCCTACAATCAAGGTCTAATGACAAACCAAACTAGTTTTGCTAGGGCAAACACAGTACACAAGAAGGGAAGAATATCAGTCTGAAAAAGTTGATTTCAAATTCACAGTTAAAAAAGTGTCAGGAGTTCAGAGAGAAGGAATGTCACTGCAGTCATGGCACTCGAGGTCTCTTGGTAATGGTCATTTTCAGGGAAGAAATTAAAAGCAGGAGCAAAGCAGTAGAAGAACTTATTGAAGAGCACTTATTACCTCCTAGACACTCCTCATCTCATTAACTACCTCAGAAGAGGTGCCTGAGGGACCTTGTTACCTATTTATCAATTGGGAAGACGAAGCTACAGAATTTTCAGCACACTCAGAACTCATCTAGAATCAAGTTGTCCTTTTTTCACAAGTCTAATATTATTCACTGGTCACAAGAACTATCCCAGAACTCAAAGTTTAACATAAACTGAGGTATGATATGCTAGAACACAAAACCTATGACCTGGTTCATCAGTGTGCCTGAATTGTGAATGGGAGAAACTTACTACAGAGAGAGTATCAACAACAAGTATTTAACAAACAGTTAAAGGAGAACAGCAGAAACAGCGGATTTCCAACTGGATAATTCAGAGAATTATACTCATACCTTTTCCAGTAGGAGTGTATATTGTAGAAATCCATTCTGCTACATCAGACATTTCCTACCATCAAGCACTATTAAAGCTGCTACTGCCACCCTTGCTGAGCGTCACAGAAGCTGAGGACCAACCAAAGAACTATTCCATGTATCTCCCAGGGAAGAATCCAGACACATACACAGGCTGATTAGTCTCATGCCTCTTCTAAACTTGTAATAAAGAACTTTGGAGATGCAATACCCTACCCTCCAGAAAGCACGGACATTGCTTGGTACACAAAATGTGCTATCACGCTGACCCTTACGAGACACCAAATTGAAAACTTCAACACTGATTTGGATGGAGTAATAGATTTACTATTATTTTAAAAAGCTAACAAAACCAAAACCATCACCCCATATAATTGTACCTGGGTTTACTGATACAATGAAAAGAGCAGAAGTTAATAGTGAAAAGAGGGCTTAATCTAATGGGGACTTACTGTCTGTAGTTTTGTGGGTGTCAACAACATATTATGCAGCTAGAGACTTACTGTCTAGACTTTTGTAGATACCAGAAACATATTTTGCAACAATGGCATTGTGGAATGTGTGTACAAATTCCTGTAAGCTTTCTAGCAGGACTGTCTCCGAGAACAAGAAACTCAAGGCTGCGAGGGGCCCAAAGACCAGTCCTGCAGCTCTGGTAAACAAGAGGAAGATAAGGGCTACAGTTCACAGCAAAAACCCAGTGATGAAGATGAGTAGATGAAGTAAAACACCACCAGGGTCCTTGAAGACCACCTAAAGACTGTAGTACACATGCTGGAAAGGCTGGAAACCTATGATAATGAATTCTCGGAAAAGTAATGAATGTGATAATTAATTCCTGGAAAGATCATGAATATGTGTGTATAACCTGCACATAAACTGTGCAACTAATACAGCATTAAAGGACTCAGTAATTAGGTGCTGTCAGGGTCATGTGTAAACATTTGCTGTGTGTCACTTAGACACAGGTATTTAGGAAAAATACCAAAGCATGAGTTACGTTACCTTTAAGAAAGAAATATGGAAAACACTACCTAAAGGATGAAAGCAAATCAGCTCTTGATAGTATTGTTAGAAGTGAAATTTGTAATCTCGCTTTCTTCTTTGGTGGCTTTTCATTTGTTTAACTTTGATTTAGTTTGGCATTAAACAAGCTGTTACACAAAAAGGTTTCCTGAAACAGGAAGGCATCAATTTTTTTTTTCAGCCTTAACTTTCTATTAATACCTACCTGTTCTCTTCTGACTTATTTTCTGTTTCTTAAACTACATGTCATGTAAGTTGCTACTAGAGCAAAACAAATACATTATGTATTTGATTAAAAAATAACAAAAAAGAAACTAATGACTTTTAATATTTATCAACAAAGGCAAAAAAGCAAGTTAATGTTACCTGTCTTCCTTTTGTGTCCTAGAGCTGAAGTTTTGAGAGCCATATAAATTCCATCAAACCACACAGAAAATTAGCAGAAGCATTCTGATTAATTACACAGGGTCTTTTATAGCCTATATTTAAAAATATATCTAATATAAGAATGCTTGTCACAGCACCTTTCATTGCATTTCAACCAGCATTATGGTGACATCACAAAATATGTAACAGTATAAATCAGTATACCAAAATCATTAATAAAGTAGATGCAAAAAGTAAATATAACCAT
Source organism: Porphyrio hochstetteri (assembly GCA_020800305.1). Classification (NCBI taxonomy): domain Eukaryota; kingdom Metazoa; phylum Chordata; class Aves; order Gruiformes; family Rallidae; genus Porphyrio; species Porphyrio hochstetteri. The sequence goes on along the minus strand of CM036916.1, from coordinate 6,609,077 downwards.
AAACCAAACTCTGCTAAGCTTAGGCAGCATGTGAGATTTACTGGTTGTAAAATTTGCTCCCAAAGATGCCAGACAGCTGCAGTAATTTGCATGGGTGACCTTGAAGTGTTGAACTAGATAACTGTCATCTAAGTTAAAACATGTAAGTTAGTCAGACAATTTTATCATACTAAACTGGTATTCATCCTCCAAGTACTTAATGCTGTGAGTTTAAAAATACATTCTTCCAGGAAGCATTCCTATGTTTTTAAGGTATAAGGTAATTGTGTTAATTAAATGGCTTATAGCTAGGACAACTTGTTTAGAGCATCTTACTTTAAAACTACAAATACTAATGCTATGGCCTCAGGGCACTACATTCTTGGTTAATTAGCCAGTAACATTTGTTGAGTTTACATGCAGCTTTTAATTCATTCTGAACTTTACTAGAAAGCAAGGCTGCATTGCCTGGAGCTTTGTCGACAAAATCCCTTTGGTCCACATACCTCTTACACACTGACTGACAAGGAACACATAGGAAAGGAAGCAGCCAAAACATCTTTTATGAAGAACTGTAGACCACTGATCTTTAAACAGATAATCAAAGTTGAAACGCACTCAGATTAAATTACAAATAATCTTGTTTGTCAAAAAGAGGGGGTGGGGGATTGTTAACGCACAACATTAAATCTCACATTATGTGAGCTCAAATCACAGTACTTCACAGAAAACCTCACGGTGAGATCCAAATCCTGCATCTATAGTGGGTAAGCAAGCCAGAAAGAACTGCCATCACATAGCACATACCTCAAATCACAGAGACACGTGTTGGATCTGTTCCTCAATCCACATGAACAGCTTGAATAGCTACAGTTAAGACCCTAAGATATCTTAAATCTGAATAATATTAATACACATCATCTCCTGAGGAATTAATAACTCATTTTGATGGTCAAGGCATGCGCAGGCATTTCATTTAAATATCCATCTTTCAGCACAAAAGGCCACAGGTATTAATAAGAGGCAAAGGGTATTACATGAAGTTAGCCTGTAATTTTGTTTGTTTATATTTTTCTAACACCCACCCATCATTTATGGTAAGAATTTATTATTGAGATGCACCTAAACCAACTCTTTCTACCCATTATTAGGCCACAGAGGAACAAAGTTAAGCTTACATTTCCAGAAATAAACTTCATGGGAAATTTTAATCACAGGAACTAATTACGCCTCCAAGAAAAGGTAAATTTAACTACTGTTTGCCAGAGGCATTAATACAATGAAATTTTAAAATCTGCCTAATTTTAATTGTTGAACATTTCCCTCTTATTTTAAATCTAGACCACAGTGTTCCATACTTGAGAGTAGTATCTATTTTTTATATCTGATAGTTCTGCCAGAAACTGAACCAGTGATTTCAGAATTGTCCTATGAATAAACATTTTTATAAATAATACTGATTTATACTCCAACATTCAGCTTCTGCGGAGCAAACACTCTAATGAAGGCAATACATGCATGTGAATAGGCACTGTCAGGCAGCCACTTTAACATCAATTCTAGGAAACAGAGATAGATGCTAGCACTAATTACAGAGATCTAGCAAAGGAGGTAGGAAATCACTACCCCTCAAGCATAGCCTTGTGCACCAGACCAAAACAGTAATCATGATTCATCTTTCATATGTTGTTAATCAATGCACATATGGTCCTAATTTCATGCTCCCATGAGGCAAACTGAAGGGACAATTGTTTTTGAACTCTAACATCAAGATGAATAATCAATGTTTATCATACTCATTGCTCAGTAAACTAAAAGCTTTATATTTGACATCTGCTCTTTTCATCTTAAAAACTTTCTTGATGCTTTCAACAAAATTAAAATATTTTCTATTTCTACAGTCATCAGTACAAGATGAATTATCTGTACTATTATATGCCTGCATTTTGGATTGCTTCCCACGGAAAGCAACAAAATATATAATCCAAGCTAATGTTTGCTATCTAACTTGTGTACTCCATTGACTGCAGAATTAATTCTAAATTGTGGGTGGACAGGTTTGTATCATCACTGCTATACCCTTGGCGTTACTGACAATTCCAACTATAAATTTTATTCCTATTTGCCTCTCTATATTTGTATGTCCCTGCATTGCATGCACAAATTATGGGAATAACATTTTAAAAAAACATCTCAGTGACTCTGGAGAATTAAGTTTTATTAAAAATGAATTCAGGGAGCAACAGACTTCTTGGCAACTACTTCATGGCAACTACTTCATGTTTGAAACAGGGACCTGTTTCAAAAGGGTTTTTTTAACTTCTTTAGATATATTGGCATCATTTGCGCTTATTCTTACATGAGCAACATAATGATTAACAAGAAATTACCAAATTTTGGTTGGTTCTTTGTGGTTATTTACTGCTTCACTGTATCTTTAGAACCACTGCATGGGTTCAGCCATCAAATATTTTCATAGCCTTTGCACCTTGTATTTGACTGGAGATACAAGAGGTAAAGCATTGGTTTACTTAATTTAAACTGTGTATCTGGTGGAGAAAGACAACCATCATTTTTGTGCATTCAAGAACTTCATGCTCCATCCGACCTCTGATTATCCCCTCACTATACAGGCTGGTTGACTGGTTCTTCCCCAACATATCCCTGTCAAGAACTGCCTGTCACATTCAGAGATCCTGATTTACCTTCCATGTCACTTTTTGAAAACTGAATGGTCAATCTCCAGGTGTTAGCACATTAGCTTTACACAACTGTTCCTTTCAGACAGAGTATTAGGTTGCCTGGTAGATCAATTAGAACCTCCCTCTGAACTGGAAGAACTCGTTTCATGTGAAGGTACTTTCTCAGCACAGCTGAGACTTCCAGGAAATAGATGCCTGGTGACCTGAGGCAGGCACAATACACCTCCCTTTGTGTAAAACTGTCAGGTATATTCACGTTTAGCATATTCCTTCTCCACCTCCCAGAATACCTCTTTTTACCCCAAATTAAGCCCTGCAACTTGGGAAAAAAAAAAAAATGAAGCACCCACACTTGCCTCTTCTATAATATGTGAAACCTTAACCAACAGCCAAACCCCCTACACAAAGTAAAAAATCCAAACCCATGACTGTATAGATGGCCTAGACACTGAGAGTCATAATCCAAGTACAACAGCAACAAAGCTACTTTACATAAAAATATGGGAAATTAAGCCTTTTTTTAAGGGTAATACGTCATGCTTATTTTCCTAAACTAAACATAAGGAACTCATACTTCATTTTGTTAAGAGTTGTCCTGACCTTTTGTGATCATTAAATATCTCATTTTTCACAAAATCATGACATTATCCACTGTTTTATGGTTCACTTCCCACATTGGTAATTATGTTTTGTTTGAACAAATTCTTCTGCCATTTCAACTAGATTTGGCTTTCTCAAGTTCCTTCTATCATGAAAGGATATTGAATTCAACAGCTGCTGCCTTAAATCCTGTCCGAGGATGAGGCGATCCCTAAATCTACTCATGTGTACTCATATGGCAGCTGGCTTCACAGGGGTCTTTTCGGATATTTGAGGTGAAACGTGCTGACTGAAGATCACTAATTGCAGGATATCCTATCATCATATTCCCCCACCCCCAAAAAAAAAATTAAAACCATTTAAAAAATACAGTAGAGGTGCCTTTTCATTATGCATCATGCCAGGCTATGTTAGTTTCTGTTAAAAAATGCAGTGTGGAAGGTTACCTTGCACATTAATCCGTCTGACAGAGAGGTAAGAAATTGTTTTAAGGAAGAAATACTACAAAAATATTACAGCATGACTCTTCAGTATACAACAGGGCTCTGTGCAGCTGTTCACTGAACGTAAGTCAACTGGTTTACTTTAAAGAACAGTTCTTAAAGCCACAATTTCACAACAGAAGCAAGTCTAATCTATGCTGTTCACCTCCTACCGTGAAAATCTTAAATCTCTGAGTCAAGCCCAGGAATTCAATGCAGCAAAGCACAGCAGAAAAAGGGTACCAGCTCTTATTTCTCTCATGGAATTTACAAGTTTGCCTGAGAAGTTTTCTGTATCTTGCTCTGTCGCTTATTTTTTTCCAGCTTTGTTGTGTGTTTGGTGAATTAAAAGCCTTCCAAAAAAATAAACAAAAAAGCCCCCCCAGGAAATCAAAAGAAGAAATATTTTCAAACAATGCACATTTCCCACAAACATGACAAATGTGCTAGTCTGAGGATACCTGGACAAAAGCCAGGAGTCTGTAGTTAAACCAGTGTTCTCTTAACTGTGGGACATGACCCCTGGCAAGGGAGCTGGGAGAAAAGATGAGGTGTTTGGGAAGGGGGAGAAAAAGCGGTGCCAGGACAGGTGCATGAATGGCGACTGTGACCAGGAAGGAAGGAAGGAAGGTTGGAGGGTGAGAATGGCAAAGTTGTTTCTAGAGGGACCCCAGACAAATCAGTTTGAGAAGCACTGACTTGTGCTATAAACAACAAATACACAGAGTAATTCATACCTGAAATAATGGAGAAATTAATGAAGTATTCATGCTTACCACTTAACATACAACACAACTGGATTTTAGTTTATCCCACTGAAGCACTTCTAACCTAACCTGCCTACAAAATCATTAAACAATATATTTTCAAGCATTTAATTGACTAAAGCCATAAGCTGAGTTGCACAGTCTGTATCTTTCAAAGATGTTCCAAAAGAGTTAGAATACAATCAATAAAAATATGGGCATGTTCTTTCATTCATTTTGCTTACCACATTATGAAATGATGTAGCTTTCAGAGTAGAGAACATCGGGGGGAAAGCAAAGTACAATACTTCAGAGCTACAAAGCAAGTAGATTGTCTCTTTCACAGTTTCATGCACATACAGGTTTGTTGCTTCTCCTAAATCAGTATTTTTAAGACAAACAAATCCAAAAAGTTTTTCCTTTAATTCTAAGCATATGCAGAGGCACTGAGAACAATTAAAGGAATTTATTTGCAAAATCTAAAATGGTTCACTAGTAATGTTCTGCTGCCAGATTCCTACTTCTCAGATGGGAAACTCCTAGCATGAGCTCTTCCTTTCCTCCCAGGTTTCATTCAAAGAAAGAGAAAATCTGTACATGGAACTGGAATTGACTTATTAGGTTCAGTTTTAAGCTTCAGACAGAACACAACTATGACTATTTCAGCGTATGAGTTGTTGTGTGTTTTTCTCTTTGCTTCTCAATCTAATGCCGGAGTGTGCACAAAAAAACCCCTAATGGCTCTGTGGGAAACTGTCATCCCAAGTGGATTAACTGCTTATGACTAACTGTTCTACCTAAAAAATTCAAATCTGACATCTACTGCATTGTTGGAGATTTCCACTGCACACAAACTTAGAGCAAGCAGACTGGAGATACCCCACTTGTAGTACAGAGTGAGTTTATCCAATTTGTAACTTTTGAAAATGCTAAGAACAGCTGCTTGTAAGGAAATCTTTAAAGCAGAACATCACATAAAGACTGGAATGTGAAAAATTTGACATAGCACATCTATTTCTCTTTGTGCATATTCCCACAGCGTCTATCCCGGTCCTAATCCTTCTCCCATATTATTTGAGAGAAAGCCACTGAAATGCTTCAAGAGCTTTGCAGATGGAATATACAAAAAGCATATTCTCAAAACTTAATTTTAATTCTTATTTATGTGAATGAAACATACAGACACAACTAAGGAAAGGTTCACATATTCACAGGAGCTGATGACTGTAAAGAAAACCAATGCACATTGGTTTGTAGGACCAAGATAAATACACCAGCTTTGATTCTAGAGGGCATGGAGGCAAGGTAATTTAGCAGTAACTTCACTTTACTGATTAGAGTGCCACAGAACTCATAAAACTTTTAAAGTACGTAGGACTTGGGACTGTTCCATCTTAATCCCTCCCTTTGAAGTAATGCAATTATTTTGGACATAAAAACCTATTCTTGGGGATTTAGCAACACACAACTGTACTCATCCATAAGATTTTAAAACTGAGAATTTGTAAGCAGTATGGTTCAATTCCAGGAACAATCAATTATTTGCTTGCCAAAATCCCATGTTCCAGCTTTAAAGAATCCCTCACCACTCCCCGAGCATCCCCAAGCAGGATTTTTAACACCTCACATGAAATTTGTTTGTGCAGGAGATGAGGTACAAAATCCCAACTTTCTTTACAATGCTACAGGCATGCCTTCCCAAAGTTACCATTCTTGCGGGCTACAAAACTTACAAAGGCTCAGGCAACCTGAAGCTAGGACTTGAAATGTGATAGGCATCTACTCGGTGGCAATGCAAATGAACCTCAGGCATTAAGTTCAGTATTGTGAGGGACATAGGAAGAGTCACATACCAAGATGCATGTACAGCCACCTTATACAGTCCCCTCATCAGAAGTGAGGGGCGGATTACTATAGTTTCAGAAAAAAAACTGCATAGGTGTATTAGACATTATCTTACTCTGGATGGGAAAAAAACCCAACAAAACCAGTAAAAAGGGAGGGATCATTATGTCAAACACAATGACTAAATATACTTTCTGCTTAGAAGTGACAGTTCTTGTACATCAACTATGCTAATAAAATAAGTTACCTTTCTCTATAAAGACTTCCCCTAGGAAGCAATCAAGAATTTCTCCCTTCTATTCACACAGTTCATGACAAGCCGCATAAGCAGGCTTCCTGCAGAGTTAGAAACAAGTCCCAGTTACGGAGCCCTTCCTTCTAACTGTGTTAGAAGTATGTGCTTTAGTTCCTTCACTGCTACACGGTACTCCCACCTCCCCAAGACAAGCATGCAGAGATTCTTACTGCTGAACTATGCACTTTTACCAAATTACATTTCTTAGAGCTTTTGCCCAGCCCTGGTCCACAAAGATGAAAATTACTCCCACAGCTTAAGCAGTAATACAATCAGCAGTGAGGATTAGAAGGTCCAGTGCTTACTGTGTGGTGAGGATTCACATGGTTGAACTGCAGAAACACTAGGCAGATACATTTGGTGGCTGCAGATTTAAAGCTTCAGCTGCCAGGGAATTTATACACTCCTGGTTAACCTCTCTGGAGTACAGCCATCATATATGCAGCCAAAAAACAGCCACTCAGAATGTGTCAGAAATATACACAAAGGAGCACAAACACTTCTGGTCCACCTGAAGGATACGTGGAAGAAACAGTACTCAAATATTCCAACTATACTGGCCCATCTCTACAAGCAAACTGGAGCTTCCCTAATTACAGCCATTTAAGTAGGAAAAGTTCTGCCAAATGATGATCAATGCCAGGAATTTAATCACAACACAGTAACACCATACAAAACACCCCTTTCTAAAGGGCACATTCGCACAAGTCTCCTAAGGCTCTGATTTTCATACTCTGTAAATCCATATATTCTGTCCTTAATTGTGCCAGTCAACCATTTCATTAGACAGACTGGCTTCTGCCATCAAGATAGTTGATATTTTTCACAATGACAAAAAAGATGACAAGACGACAGAACACGCTCTCCTGTGTGCTTACCTCTCTTCAGGACTTGGATTCAAAACGCATTAAGTATTGCTAAGTCTTGCTTGGGGGTGGGGGGATATCAAGGAAATGCATGTGTTTTAAGTATATCTGTACTGGCAAACTCTGTAGGCATTATGTGCTATCAAGTCCCATGAGGTTTTCCCCCACTAAAACCAGGAACCTAAATACAATTTTTAAAATAGATTTGATGTTTGAAATGGTATTCAAAGTCCCTTCTGACTGCATTCAGTTTCCACTAATAAAAGTCACACCCTATGGATATCACACTTTATAACACATTTGAACAAGTAAAACCGTTTAAGAGATGCATTTTTCCTACGTATTTACTGTTAAGTGCTTTTGAAAGTAGGCCAAAGCAAAGGTTACCCATTCTAGCTGTACAGCACATGGCTAGTTCGTAACTGCCATTTTCATACTAATTAATAAACTACTTGTCATGAAATGTGATATTTGCTAAAACACCGACATAAACTGTATCACAACCTGCTGAGGCTTTAAATTACTTCATCGGTGCCATTTGCTTAACTACTATTTAAGGTCTTGCAGTATTTTCATTCTAATCCTTTTCACGAAGGATTGCTCTTACCCAGTTCCTAGAACTTGGAGCACTTTTTGTTCATATATTACTGGTTAAAGTTAGATTATCCAACTAAAAAAAATATGGTGGAGAAAATCTACATCTTGATAACATTTAGTTTTTCTGTCAAAGCATCTTTCTTTTGAATGATAAAATTACGTAACTCACTAGTAAATAATAGGAAATCACACCTTGGTAAAAATACCAGGAACCCTAAAATCAGCTGCTTGATGTAGAAATACAGGCTTGGCATATGGGTCTACTCTCACATGGCCCACTCTGACAAGAGGCAGGAATGGTACAAAGTGCATTTTGCCTCAGGAAAAATACCATTGCTGTGCTGCTCTACTGAAATTCCTCTGGTTTCCATACAAGCAGCACCAATAGGATCCAGATTCATTCCTCACTAAGTCCTTACAAGCGAAGGCAACCCGAAGAGAAGGTATCCTAAGCTGTAATTTCATGTACCTCACTAGAATTGCCAGGAAGAAAAAAACAAACACACAAGCTGTTCAAGGGGGTAAGAAAATTCAGCTAAGACTTATTTTCTTACATAGCATTTCTATTATGGCAACACCTGAAAGGTCGTGCTTGCATAGGTGCCAGTATGCAAGAGACTGTAACTGATGATCACCAAGGCCTGCTTTGTAACGTCCAGCTGTAGGCCTGCATGTTCCTGTGCACATACCCATAAGGAGGACGGTGACAATCCTAAACCCTTAAGGTTCAAAAAAGATTCTCCATTTCCCTTCTCGCCTAATTTTGCATGGAACACCTTAGACATGAAGCACTGACGATTTAAAAAACCAAAGAGAAAACACACAAACACCTTACGCGATATTCAGAATGGAAGACTCACCTTGTAATTTCTCCCTGCTCAGACATTTGGAAACACAGACTCTTTTCCTGCTTTGTCCGTATCTACAACTTTGAGGAAGTAATTTAACAGCTTTTGTGCCTTAGCATCTCATCTCTAAACTGGGGTAACAGAATTTCCTGTCCTCCAGTTGTCTATGAAATAATTTCAGAGAACAAAGTACTCAGAGCAAGGACTTCCATTTATGCTGTGTACACATACATACCACATACTCAGCATAATGAGATGCAGATTTCAGTTCATGTCCTTCGGTGATGTTCACAGTAACTAAGTTTTACAACAAATCCATAGTTTAAACTTTTCCTCTCTTTAAACAGGGAGTGCTTTTTAAAATACAGATTTAATTTTTTTTTTGTCTACAGCTTAGATGATAAAACTTTTCCAAACTTGCAGGAACACAAAACAGAAAAAACAAAACCATACACCTAAAAACCTTAATGCAGAGTTGCTATACAGAAGCTAAGGCTCACCTATAAAAATACCACACATCTTTCCACATGATAATTATTTGCCTGAGTTGTTTTGATTAGTAATAAGGTATGAGGTTGTTATTACAATAGTATAATAAGGATAACTCATAGTATATGCTGATATACATTTGACTTGAACAATTTGAAACCAAATTTATAATTGAGACATAGGAAGAAAAAAAACCTACTTACACAGTTAATACATAAAGCATTTAAGGATGAACAAAGGTCACATTTACAGTGGCAGTATGCTGAGCTTTCTAAAAGGCAATGTCCAAGACATTACACGACAACCTAGCAGAAACAGGGTGTCAAGTCAGGTAAAATGATCATCTGCTCTGATTTTAGTGACAAGGTATATTAACATTTCTTTTGGTTATTAAGTAAATAGTTAGCTTTGTGTAATAATTCTACTATGACTGGAGAGAAACCACTGAAGGTCACACAGCAAGTATTACTTGAACCCTATTTAATCTCTGTCTAATCTGATGATCTTCATTACTCCAGTCCAGATCATCCAAGACAGGAGACACATCAAATTCACTGTTACCCATGTTCCACAAAATAACGATTTAAAAGCTTCAGAACAGATTTCTCAATTTACTGATTTCTCACCTGTCTCACATTGCTTTCTTTTGGGACTGTATATACCTCAATCTTACGTTTAATATTTCCTTCTGAACACTACCATAAATGCCTTTTACTGTCCACCTCTTAGTCAAAGCATTAAATATACATATATAAAAATTCATTAGTTAAGAGAAAGGACTCAAATGAAAATTATCAATCAGATTTAGACATGGCCATGTTTTCTTTGCATGTGCTTTTCTAACATGATTCTCTTCAAAATAACTCCTGTTAAATAAGCTGTTATGCACTGAAAAAGTTGAACTGATGCTCATCTTCAATAAATAAACTTTAATCAGTCTCACATAGTTTTTGTAAAAAAAAAAGAAAAACTTTTGCCTCTACTACATATCTTTTAAAAGAAATAACAATTGGTTCCATTTTTTTGTAACCACATACTAGCACACAACAGTATGAAAATGAAAAATTGAGTATTTTAAGATGTTAATACATGCTGAAGAGCAAAACAGAAAACATTTCTCGCCCTCTGGTTATAATGTTCCCTAGACAAATAGATCAACTGAAAATGTGTAACTGTTTGAAATGCTTTAAATACCTCAAAATGTAGAGATGCTTAAATACTACTCAACACATGAAAAATATACAGAAACTGCCATCTGACTGAAGTTTCCATTAATAAATTTACTCATCCATGGATCTCAAACTTTATAATACATTTGAAAAGGAGACACGTCGAAAAAATCCATTAAGCTGGAAGAAACTAATCATCACACAGAGTCCATGCTCTTAAAAACCCAACCAATTAGAAATACAAAGGTCTGAGACTGAGGCAGTGCGGCCACCACACGGTAACCCATCGAAATGCTGTTCACTTGGCACATACAGATATTTACCTGAAAATCTTTATCTTCCCATAAAACGCTATACAGCAAAAAGAAATGTTTGAAAAAGTTTTTTATTTAGGAAGAGTAAAATCTATCACAATGATATTCACAGTGATTTTTCTGAAATCAGACACTTTCGCCCTAGACCATAAGATTGAAGCGATTTGAAATGGAAATATTTCCTGTCCGCTCACTGCCAGTTTCTGTTCCCAGAGTGATATAACAGATGACATCCAGTACAATAAATTCTTTTATTAACCATAAATTTGAGACTGCTTTAGGGATTTGAAGTGTTCAGTTTCATGCTGAAAAAATGTAATGTTATCCACAGACCATCAGCATGTGTAACAAAAACAGAGCCACAGGTTATGCGACTTTGATCGAATTATGAAAAAAATTCTTTTGAATTTAAAAATACTTGAAAAAGCCTTTGCAATTGTTTTTAACCTTTTTTTAAAGAGCCATGCACACTGATCTTTTTACTGTAGAAAACCACTGCTAACAAAAGAGTCACTACACAGAAAGTCAGTACCATGAACAACTTTCCTTCCAGCAGTCGTCTTAGTTAAGAAGCCAGAAATGCAACATATATTTAAGAGCTTAAGCACTTAAATACACAGATTAACAAGTTAAATTGAACCTGTATTTCTCTCAAACGTTTGTCTTCCTTTTATCAAAGTTTAACTGAATATCTAATCCTATAACGTTGAACAGGAAGATAAATACAATACAGAATACAAAGCTCTTTCAGTTTAGACCATCATCTCTATTAAAATAAAATTAATTGCAGTAATAAATTGAGCAGCAGATTGAAAGACCAGCAAGTTTCACTTCCAATAAAAATTGTAACTTACAGCAGGAATACTACTTGGATTTGATCGCAAAATATAAAACCAGAAACAATTATTTTCTCTGTTGCAACAAAACCTAACCACATTGGGTGGAAAGGGCATGTGGGAATCTTACCTATAACTACAAGTCAGCTTTCCACCTATGAGTATGCAATAAACTACCAGAGTTTACATACTGCATACTAACTTCTGTGGTTCAACAGAATATTATAAATAACTAAAACATATATACCAAATGTAATGTGGCTACAGTGAACAACTGTCATCCATATCTACCCGCATTGGTAGGTGAAACCAGGAGCTACTCTCCTACTTATTTTGTGGCTTTGATTCCTACATTTACTGCCAGAATATAATAAAAAGAAAGTTCTGTCCCTGCAGCTCATTCTTTAGTGAGCTGAATGTCCCATTTTCAAACCTCTGCATGACATTTCACGGCTAGTGGTCCTTACTGAAAAAGAACCCCAAAAGTGAATGGCATGATTAGTGAATTACTCTTACAAATGCAACTATATGGAGAAACCTAAGCTATCCCAACTTGCATTATTCCTAACTAATGAATAAAAGATAAAGGGTTTGTTTCCATTGATGTTCTGAAGAGGCATGGAATAATAACATTTCACCTGTTACGGGTCGGGCTGAGTTAGGTGTTTGTCTTTTTGATTCTTAACTTTTTTGTGGTTAACCTATTACTCCTGTCAGGAGGTAAACTAAAGTATTTATTGATCACCACCTACAGAACTTTATGAAAATATGTAAAATATAAAGCAACACTGTAAGTACTTTGGAATAGAGAATGTTACTGCTTCTTGGAAAAGTGTCTTAGCTAGTTAAAAATTTTGTATTATACAATAGAAAAAGCAAAACATAAGCCAGTCTTATATAACAAAAGCATCAGGCTATGCATCTGGCCCTTTCTTCTTTTGGGGCTTGTGAATTAGTATCAGGAGGCCTCAGATAAAATTCTGACACAGTAAATAAAAATCAAAGCTCTTTATAATGGGGAATAATCCTTTACTGTACTCCATAACTACAAAAATTTGCTCATAGATACCCTACTAATAGAAGATGCTGCCTTCAAAACAGGATAAGAAATAGTGTTAATGTAAGACCTAGTGGATCATTCTTTAATTTTAGTGGTCGTCTGCCCAAATTCCATCCACAAACTCCAGGCTATATACAGTGAGGTCCCCCCCCCTCGGGTTACAAATGAATACACTGCTCTTCATTTCCTGGCAGGAAGGGTTGTATAGCGTTACCATGCACTCTGGATTCCACCACAGAGTTGGCTGCATTTCAAAAGGCACTGAAGTGATTTCTGAAACATTATCATTTTCTTGCTTGTGAAAAATTCACCATTTAAAATTTTTCACATGAAAAATCTTGCATAATTTAGACTTCAAAGTTCCATATACGCTCAGCATGCTAACCTCAAACTCTTTTGATCAGATAATTTAGACAACCATTAAAAAAGTAACACACCCCAAAGGTAGAAATTTTAAAAGTATCCGAATAGTTACACAGCACACTGACCTAAACAGAACATTAGCTTCGGGATTTCCTAAGCTCCCCTGTCCAGTCCTTGGCTCTTCCTTCATACCGTAAATTCACGACTTCCGAACATACACTAACATAACCACACAGCGACTTCATTGCATCCGTATCATTGAAATGACCCCGGTTATGGAAAGAAAAAGAAAACAAACAAAAAAGGGTACTTTCAATTCAAACTGTTTTAATAATGTGATTTACAGTGCAGCTCAGATAGGTGCATTAGAACAGGTGGGGAAGGAAGGGCAAAACAGCAATACCAAAGTGGCAGGCAGCAGAAGGGAGTGAAAATTTCACTAACCAGCTTCACTGCTGAGTCAATATAAAATGTAACTACACCCTGAGCCACAAAAGAGAACAAATCCCATTGAAAGATAATAGGAGTTAGGGCACTCCATTCTTTTTCAGAATCACACTCCAAGGATCTGCTCATACTTACAGGGTGAAGCTTAAATCACCCCTTTATACACCACAGCTCAGACTTCAAGGGGAAGCCCAGCACAAGCTTGAAAACTTTGCTAGAAGGGTTTGTGATTCACCAACTCCTCCTTCCCACACCATATCTGAAGCTTATCCAGACAGAGCTGTCATTATGCTCGGAGTAAACTACAAAATTTACGGGTTTCAACTTCCATCCTCATTTTGTTACTACTGCCTATAATTAGGGGCAAGCCAAGACAGGGAGATAGCACTGATCCCCATAGAAACTGGAGGAGTACGAGGCAGTGCACACAGGCTTTTCAAGGGCTTGGAGACAAGATACAGACTAGCACTTTAATAGCTCAGGCAGGGGAAAGGGATGGAACTTTTCATTGCCTGAACAGCTATACCCAAAATTTCTCTGGTAACATTTAAAATAAATAAATCTATTCCTAATGGCCTGTTTGTAAAGGAAGTTATTACTATGTGATAAATTACAGTGTAACTTCAGAGCATACTGCCTACTTTATGACAACGCACTATGTGGGTTGTTCCAGCACACACCTACACAACACTGAGACTGATGATAGCGATTACCAAGAAAGCCTAAGCATCAGAACCCGCCATGCCTGCAAACTGTTCTGCTCTGGGTCAGCCAGGAACACAAGCACAATGCCCCACTAACCCAGCCACCCCATATTCCTGGCACACAGCGAGGTTGTTCTGAGTGAATTCTGCTGTCTGCAGCACTGCCCTGTGCTGAGAAGATGCATCCAAAAACCCCCCATGTGAGATGTTACTGCAAAGTGAACTGAACTCATGTCCTAGTTGGGCAGACAGTAATACTCCTGTACACACAAAGCAGCAGCCAGAGAACAGCCTTGTTTCTCAAGTGTGCAAAGCACCTGAATTTTGCACTGAACTCAGTGCAGCTGTGCAGTGCTAGGTCATCACAAAGCATCATGTCACTCAAGGTATAAAGGACAAAACCCCATCAAAACACAAGTCAAAGTTTTGCCCATGATTTTAACAGGTAGGATTTTAGCTCTTTAAACAAAACACCACCACCACCCCAAAAAAACCCAACCAAAATAAAACCACCTGCAACCCCCTTGATATTCTGTGTTTAAAAGGAAAACAGACTGAGGTGGTGTTTCCACAAGCAGATGATAAAAAGATGCCCATATATCGTTTAAATCATTGGATAAAAGGATAATGTGACTATTAAAAATCTGTGAAGTTGTATTTTTTATGCTTTCTGATTCCAGGCCAGTCACACCTGGAATACAGATGTTTAACTGAGCAGCTGAGAGCTTCTAGTTTTAACAATTTAGAAGAATGTTTGGACCTAAACATTCTCATATTATGCCCTTCTACTATCTAAACTAAACTCACACATACTTTATCCTCCATTATTTAAAAAAAAAAATCACTCTCTTTGAGACTGTACAATTAAAATTATAAAAAAGACCTTTACAAATCAGATTATTCTTTGGAACTTTATATGTAAATAGATGAAACTGAACTTCACTATGGATATGCAAACAACAAAGAATTTCCTTTCATGAACCCCTGAATCTAACCAAATAGCTGGTTTTAATCTGTAAAATTGAATTTTAATATTTTAAAGGAAAATATTAGAAACATACCTACGTATTTTTTTACATTATAAACAGAAAACTCAAGAAAATACATTTATTTCATAGAGGTAGGGTGCATTTTAAGGTGTATTATGAGTTCAGGATTCCCGTGGAGGACCAAAATCCTCCATTTGAAAATACAAAGCAAAATTAATTAGAAAACAGTTTGAGTGAAAAGTATTCTTGCAAAGAGTTCTTAGAAAGGATCACCTTGAATGCGTTTGATGCTGAGGAGACGCCATAACTTTTCTTCACACAAAAGCAGTCATCAACAGAGCACAACCAGATGTTAAGTTTTCTTTTCTTAGTTTCTGTAAACCTCTGTGACCTCCCTCAAATTAAAAAAGGGAATAGCATTTTTAAAGCCACAGGAGCTATCATTAGTGAAGCATTGTAAGGATTTTCATTAATTCATAGCCAGCCAACCAGGAATTTTCCCACAGCCGTATACAAAAAAAGTCAGAGAAGTCACTGATTGCTTGGTTGGATTTGAATGTAGTCAGAAGTAAGATCAGAAATATCTAGTCCCTCCCACTGATATAAGAGTGAAGAACATCAGGAAGGTCAGAAATTAAAATCCAAGTCTGCCCACCAACCATGAAGAAAACCCAGCACTTCCATATTACAGTGGGTATAGAAATAACTACATACGATTTTGTGAGGTAAGAGAATCACATATCTAGCTAGCTAGCAATCCATTATGTAGAAACCTTTAAGCACAGAACACACAGTTCCAAGCAGAACTGCATGCTTATCTCCTCCACAGGGCAGCCTCAAGACTTGGATGTTGTCTAACTGTCAGTGTAATACCTGCAGTTTGTAACAACTTATGGCCCAATAGACACATTTAGTTGGAGCCCTTTGAACTCTGCATGCTCCTCATTTGTCCCTTACAGTTCCTGTCAACTCAGGGCTCCAGCACAGGAGGAGTCTGTATTTTCAACATGGGATCATCACAATACAAAGGTTTCAGAACACATCCAGCACTTCCCTTACAGGCGTTACAATGATCTCTGCAATACTGTAGCACATTATGCTCTGTACAACTTTTGTAAAAGAAAAGGCCAGGTACAGACTCGGAGACCACTGGCTTGCAGACTCCATGCTGCCAACAAGATGCATCTGCCAACACAGAGGTCAGCATTTCACAGCCACCTCTACACACTGTCAGATCACTACGTGGTACAAATTTGACTCAGATCAGTCATGGGCACACAACTCTGATTCTGTGGAATTAACTAGAACATATGTTTTGGAGTTTATGCTTTCAGGCCTGCAAATAGTGACACGATACCTCATCTAGCATGAAATCTCCTCTGAGAAGCTGCCTTTTACATTTGTTTAAGCACACTCGAATAAGCAACACGTGTGATGTGCCCCAAACCGTACTTACTGTCTTTCTGACTAACAGCCCCGGACCAGACCCATTAATAAGCAAAATAAAGGATGCTGATGCACCTTAACATGCATTTAACAGATCGCTATGACACATTCTGTATATTCAGAAAGTACTATTAATAAGCTTTTGACACTTCATTAAACGTTGCTCACTTGTCGTGTAGCCAGCATCCATGTGTTTCTTTCATGCCATAGGTAAGCTATCAGTCATCTTCTTCCTACCTGCCCTAGAAGTGGTGCACAGCTCTCTCCTAAAACATCTTGACAGCTATTCAGAGGTAGTGTCCTACCAGTGAAATGAAAGAGCAAGGATTCTTTAGTCATCTAAAAGCAAGCAATCTTTACCCCCCTACATTCTGCATCATGCAGATCTGCAAGTTGGTAGTTTAATCTTGTACTCCTTATTTTATATCTACATGAGCTTATTCAAAAGATTTTGCTGGCCACAATTCCAGCCCTAATTACTGACAATATACTAGGAAAAAGATTTCATACTTCACTCTTAACGTGGTTATTCTAGATTAAGGAACTCAACTAGGGTTTGTAATGGACTGTTTAACTTTGGTTGAAGGATGAACTGGAGTTTAATGTACTGAATAGCTGTTGCAGGAGCAGGCAACTACTTTTCTAAGCCAAGAGAAGGAATAGAGAGACAGAAGCAGCCATTTAGTACGTGTCCTTTACTAGAATCTAACAAGCATTTTGAGTTTCAAGTGTGAGAAAAATCCTCACAAACAGCAAAGAGGTAAGAAAAAAATTGACCATTGAACAGGACAACAAATTAAGATGCCGACACTTCCTAGCCACAGGATTAGCTTCCTTTTGCTATGCCCTTATTACCTCAAGGATGCACCCAAAACAGAAGCAGTGTTCTGGCACACCCATGGGACTTCTACATCATTATCAACACAAAGAATAATAAAACAGGGTATCTGCAACAATTCTCCACAGCCAATACTGATGTGACACTGTAACAGCCTTCAAGTGAGATAGAATTCCAAAGAATACAATATATCCTGAAACACCCCAGATGCCTGCTAAACATCTCATCAAAGCTTTAATTTTTTTTAATAACCAATTCAGACTTTGAGAGAACAATTCCCTATTTGCACATTTAATTTCCCTTGCACTCCTGCAATCCAGCCACATAGTGGTGAGAGTTAACAGAAGAATTAGAATAAATATGAGATTTGTACATAGGGCCTAGTACACTCTTGCCTAAATTCTCCTTTAAAACACTGCCATTACCATGAAACCCTCTTGCTAAATTGCTATTTCCCCTATATTGGTCTGGAATTTACTCCTGTTAGGCTTCCTCAGAGGGTTCCATAAGTTTGTCATTGGTTGTTTTAAAGAAAAAATAATAATCTTTGAAATTTGCTCTTAGAACATCCTCTAGTTGACCTGTCCAGGTGACTCATTCTAGAACTTACTCCAGAATCATCAGCTGCACTTCATCTTGATCTGTTTTTACCATGACAGGCTCCTCTGGTGCTGCTTCCATCTCTTCTGCCTCCAGCTCTTTGGAAGACTCTACTTTGAGCTGGGATATATGACTGAGTTCCTGCTGGACTGGCAGCCCCTCTACCTTGCCTTGTCATACACGTTCCACTTTTTATTGCTCTTTCTAGTAGATGGGCTCTAGCTAAACTGACTTCTAACAGTTTCTGTGAGGTACTGTTAAACCACAGTAAGTTTCTTTCCTCACAGTCATGTTCTTCATTGCAATCTGACCATAAATTAACCAGAAGCCCACTGGTATTCTTCAGTCAAGAAAACAGTGTATCTGGACAGTATCTCCTCAGGGTATTTGATACTACAGAACAAACAGGCCCCATGAACAGAGGGGTTACCACATCAGGAATCAGCAGCTGGCATTCTCAATACTGGTGGCAAAGAAAGCATTTTGTAAGAGAGAAAGCTTGGCAAGCAGAGACCCCCTGAAAGCCGGTGTTACTAGAAGACTTAGAGAAAACTCAAGACACTGATACAGAGTCATCGGCTGCAGCTCAGCTGTCAAGTAGGTTATTCCAAGACCTGCTCTAAGACAAAACTCAGACTCTTATCTATACACATGGCAAACCAAAAAAAATGTGTTTGTGTTTTTAAGCCAGGTGTAAAAATACTGCTGAAATCAATTACAAAACATTTCTTAATTGAACTTTCCTCAGTTCCTTAGTATTTATTGTCCACAATGTTTGACTCACTTCCAAAAACTACACCTGCTTATTTCACACCAGTAGACCCCTTTAATAAGGAGCATCTTCTCCAGTTTATGGACATCACCAATACTATTTTTATAAACCCAGAAATTGTGTCTTAGATATGATCATGAAAGTAAAATTTATTAAGTGAAATATGTTAAAATACCTATTTAGATCCTGACTTGGCTGGCAGTATTTTGGATAATCAAAGTGATAATATCTGTGTTTCTGTTAAATAAATATTGCAGTAAAACTACAGAAATGAGTCTGTCCATTACAGGTGTAAGCTTGCATTCGATCCTTCATTTAGGATATATCTGGCAAAGTCTCCATGGGAAAACCACATAGAAATTTTGAATGTCAAGATGGGTGACTCCTGTTGAAGTGAGGTGGAAAAGGCATACCTGGACAGTGTAACAACTGTAAGATACCATATGCTTAACAGGATAAAAATCCTTGCACTTGCATTTTTTTTTTAATATTGGGAGAAGGATATATGTAGGTGATGTATCTTTTATGGGTATTTTTCCAAAGTGTGATGTGTTTATGCATAACATTCATTTTTAAACTTAAAACCAAGACATGATATAGAAACGTCAGCATTAATCTTGAGTTTCGAGGTTGCGGGGGGAAGGCATTTCAAACACATTTGGATTATACAGGTAGCAATATAAATAAAACCAGAGCTATTTTGCTCTTAAAAGTTTTTTTATTATTATTTTTACTTCTGAAAATTAAAAATGGTGTTCAGTTAAACAGTTCTCTGGTAATACTTTACACTCCTCTTACCTTGTTTGCTGCTAAAAACCATGCTAAATTTATGGGTAAAATTCAGCCTTTGAGCAGAATTAAGCAAGCAAGTTTACATCAAAGCTTTGTTTCATCATCTTTGGATTGATCTGGTGGAAAAGACAGCTGGTCCTTATTAAACACCCTTTAAATGTTGCAGTTTTAATTAAGTAACATCCCTGCTATATTAACATTACCAAATAATTAATTAAAGAAAAGCTAGTATCATCTAATCACAACTGCTTAACATCCTTTCACCAGTGGACTATATTAATCTGTTAAAGCAGAACTTGTTCCTAAATAAGTGTTCCAAGACTTTACATTAACACTGCTGATACAGTAGTTACTACACTTCTGCTTACTCAAAGCAGATTTTGAGAGGAAGACAGATAGGGAATGGAGTTCTAAACTAGGGGACACAATCTAGAGGGGGAAAACAAACCTCTTACAGTCTCAACAGACTTCAGCTGCAGAAATCTTATAGGCCAGTATCTTATGAATTAGCATCACATTCAAATTTCCTAAGCTCACACTAACACACAAGGAGATACACCCTTTTGTTCTGAATACTTAAAAATGAGTTTCATTTACATAAGCAGGCTTATGTTTCCATAATTTTCTTCTCTATGTTGTGTGTCTGGATGCTTATACTGAGAAAACAGCATAGAAACCATATAGCCTCATCGCTCCTGAAGAAACATTCGTCTGTTTACACATTAACAGGCTACAGAGTGCATTTTTAAATTAACTTAAATAGGCAGACTGTCATCAATACTTTCTGAAACTAGAGTAAAAATGTGGTCACATGCTCTGCTACATTACTGGATAAATGAAACTAAAAAGCCCAAACCAAAAGCCAAAAAACACACAACCACAACCCTGGAGTGATCTTGAAGGCAAACTCTAAGCTAAACAAAAGTAATACAGATACCTACCTGCATGACTGACCATGCTTGCGAAGTCTTGCACTCAACATGCTGTATTATAACCAATCAGAGAAACAAACTAAGCTTTAAATTACATCTAATCAATTCTAAAATGCTATCACATTGTTCTCTACACCAGTGGAGAGAATCTACTGATTCTAAAAATTCAGGGAAAATGGAGGATACAGAACTCCTGGCATCTGGTCTGCAGAGCTTTCAACCAACTCTGGAACTATCTACAGAATAAGGAACCCCCCGACAGCAAACATTAACACCTTCCATCATGCTTTTTCTCAGGCTTGTCTTCTGCCCAATACCCCTAGATGTTTTTAAACATTCTGCAAGACAAATTCTGATTTGTTTTTAGCTGTTGGAAAATACTAAGAATTAAAGGGAGGAATTTAAACTCCAATAAATTATTTCTTACCATCTTACAAGATGTTCTTCCTCCTAAATAAAGTTCCCAAAACATATATTAGCTGGGCAAATTACTTCAGTATGACTTAGCTCTGCGCTTAGAAAAATCACAGCTGTGGAGAAGAACGAGTGTGTGTTGAGAAGGATGCTTGCAGAGATAAATGTAGACACATAGCAGCATGAGCCTAAAGAATAACAAGACAGGCAGAGAGCTCCTGATAGTAGAATGGTAGGAAATGAGGATCTTTAGTCTCTGCTATGAAAGAGAACAGGAAATAAAAAGCTCCTTAAGTAAAGAGCATAGAAGATGACACAGGGAGAGTTTCAGGGGAGAATGCACAGGAACAGAGACCTCTAGTATTTCTGATTGCTCTGCTAAGCAAAGCTTAAGGAAGGTACAACTGACTGCTAACAAGGGGAGAGGAGGGGAGAGGTTTGCTAAAATGCATCATACAGTTTCATTAAATTTAAGCTTTATACTGCACATATTTCAGTGCCAGGAACTTCAGAAGAATTAAACATATGAAAAAAATTACTCATGTGTGTAGTCCCATTAGAATCTACAAAACAACTTGAGAGTAAAGTTGCTCATGTGTTTAACACTGAATAAATGCATCTGAAATATATTCAAAACATCATCAGAGCCCAAGCCTGCCTTTCTGCACACCTTATGGCTTTTTATAGGTTAAAAAAATCATTCAGACTCTACTTTTCCAGAATAGCTCCTCATGTGGACATACTTATTCTAGATTAAAAGGGGCCCTTTCCTGATTTATTTTTTCTGGATAAAGGTATTAATATGATATGGTAAGACCATCCATATGGAAAGACAATCCATATGGAAAGCTACTTTGCAATACTATTCAGCTTTAAGAATGTTATTTCAGATTAAGGTAGAATGTTTAAGTGTAAGAATACACTAAAACTGCTACTAAATATCAATGAAAGAAATCCTAGACTTAGCAAAATCAATCCAAATTCTTAAGTCCTGGGGTCACTGAAGCCACTGATAATTCTTAGCAGCAGTAATGGTTAAGTTACTTGTCCTGACACTAATGACTTTCCTGCTGCAGATGTGTTGAGCTTGCAAGACAAATATCAAAGCAATACTAGAGAAAGTGCGCAACACAGGTATATATTTTTCAACGGAATTTGTGAAAAAATATAATAATCCCATCTAAAGACTTCAGTTTTTAAAACAGTAGCTATTAAGAATAAATTCAGGAGCTATGAATCAAAACCATCAAATACTTCCTCATCATACTCTTTTAACCATAGTCCAGTAATATGCTCTCAAGTCAAGCTTTTACTGCCACAAAATATTGAGGAAATTTAAACCAGTATTTTGTAGAGTGAAAGGAAAACGAGCATTACTTGTGTGAACTTAGCAAGATGGAACAGAGATTTTCAAAACCAACAAACAAGTAAAAAAAAAAAAAGCCACTTGTGAGGGTAGAAAGTGCATCATGCACTCACACACACAGATATTTTCCTCTGCTAAAACTGCATCTAACGTACACACAAACACCCAGCTATCTAGATTTTATATTTCCTAAAACAACTATTGAAATTTAACAAATCTTTTTCTAAATTGATTATTTATGCCACTGAGAATCACTTCAACTCTTCGTTTAATGCATTTGAGAGATTTTTACTTTCTTTATATAATGTTAAGATTTATTTGTACCCTTAACATACATTAATTATACACTACATTTAAATAACCTGCAATAAGAATATCTATTTGAATAGGATACAATTACTTCAGGGCTTGTGTCTTTTCAATCAGTCAGTGTCCCTGCAGTGTTTAGAGTGGCAGAGGGGAAGTGGCCTGTGGTTAAACAGAGGAAATACCAAGGAATTTTAATAGAGCAAATAGTCTCTTTACTTCCTACAGGGTACTACTTCAAAGGCAACCCTGCTCCAGAGCAGACAATGTGTTAGAGGGGCCATCAGTCATTTAAGAGTATGTCAAGTCTACTCAAAACTTACATGCAGACCAAGATAAATACCACCTAACTGAGACAATGGGCACCATCCTGCAGTCATTACTCTAATAAATGCTGCCCTGCATTAGGTAGGCAATTGTAAACAAGACTGGCATTACAAAACCGGATTACAAAATTGTAACTAAACAATCTGGTAAGAAATTTAATAAATTGGATAGGGAAGTTTGAACTTGAAGCTGAAAATACAATAAAACCAGAAACGAGGAAAAATATTTAGTAAGCTAAAATGTTATTGTTGTGAGCAGTAACGACAAAGGGGATTTTATGCTAATCATAAAGAGTATAATTTTTACTGACCTAAAGCCAGACAAAATAATTGTATTAAAAGAATTACATTGTGGCGCACATCCAGATTAATACTCACAGTGACATTCATTATGTAAGCAAAAATAAATCAAATACAAACTGCATCTATAAACGTTAAAACACACCAGTCAAGTATTATGACTTTTAATAATGATAATTTACTTAACATCTGATGCAAAACTTGACAGAAATACATGCAGTGGTGGTTGTTAGCATGCGGAGTATGCTGCCTACGTCTGGTGAGACATACAATACATACCAAGCCAAAACATTTTATTCCTAATTTTAAGTTAGAAAGACTTAACAGAGGAGTTTAAACATTCAACAGTTCCTATTCAACACAAAGATTCAGGTCTTCAGCTTCACTTATGTTTAAAGTTTGTTTTTCTACACTCTTCTTTTACACATTTCCCAATGCTTTCCCCTTTCTAAACTGTGCCCTACAAACTCCTGAACTGTGTGTTGCAGTAACGTTCTCAAAGGATCTGATCTGAAACCAAGGAAATCCTTAGTGACAGTCTAACAAAAAGGAAAAGCAATGAAAGTCAGTTGTGTTCCCTCCGGTGTTCCTGGATCACCGCGCTTCAACTGAATTCCTAACCAGACATCAGGAGAACGAGAAACAACAAAACAAAACACACAACTCCAAAGTTATTTTAAAGTGGCAAAAGGAAGAAAAATCTAACGGCAAAACACACCAAAAACAGGACCAAAAGGTAAAGACCAGTAACAAAATGTTTATCACCTTCCTCCCCCACTTCCCCCTCCCGTAAATTTCCTACATCCTCTGTATAATGATCAGGCCTAAAGCTAAGACCCCGAGCAGGCCTCGAATCATTAAAATAACAAAGCCCAAGTGATCGCTTTTATCCTGCTCGCAGCGCAGGTCGACTTAAGTAAGGGGAGAGCGCTGGTGGTAAAAGACCTGTTGAGTGACTTCTTCACACTCGCCAGTTACAAGATGCCTCCCAGCCCCAGGCGAGAAACCAATAAAGATCCCTTCCCGGGAAATGCCACCCTCTCTCCCAGCCGCAAATTAACTACCAGCTGCAAAGCCCCGAGGCAGCTTTATTAGTTGCAGAAGACGTTTCTCTCCTCCATGGCAGCCCGCTCCCTCCCTGCACACTCGGGGAAGCGCCCGTCCCACCTGTACCGTTCGCACGGCCACTCACCCACGGGACAGCGCCCGAAACCTGAAGTTAGAAAACTCTCAGAATCTCCCCTCAAACACTGCGGTCTGCAAACAGCCCCCCTCCACAGACACGCCCGCCTGCGAGGGGAACCGAGCAGCAGCACTCCGCTGTACTCACCCTCCCTCCGCAAGCATCGGCCGCTGATCCCTTCCTGCCGCTAGCCCCTCCAGCAGCCCCAGCGAGCCGGTGACCACCCAAGCAGGCGACGAGGATGAAGAGGAAGGAGCCGAGCTTCATCCCAGGTGCCATGGTTCGCAGCGAGCCCGGCAGCGCCCCGAGAGCGGAGGCAGCCCAGCAGCACCGGGAGCGGAGGGCCGCCGCCGCCACTGCTGTGTACATGCGCGCCGCCGGCCCGGGGGCGGGGGGCTCCTCCTCGGCCGGGCCCGCGCCTGTGACCGGGCACAGGGCTCGGCCCCGTCGCCCACCCCCCAACGCCCCGCTCCCCCCCCGGCGCAGCCGCGGGCGGGGGTACCGCTGCGGGCCGCCTCTACAAGTACCAACAATGGCAATTAGCGGGACGGGCTCCGGCCGCTCTCCCCACGTGTGCACCTTTCCCCAGGAGCGCTCCGCAGGAACAAGAGCGGGGCGGTGCTGCTGTCCTGAAACATAGCGGGCTCTAGCTGGTACCTGGCCGGCTCCCCAGCTCTTCGACACGTTGTGCGATACCATATTACAGACCCATTTACTACCCTGCACACAGGCCACAGTAGCTTGTGGACTTGGGCTATCTTTTTGTGTCCCCCCCCCCCAGAAACAAGAAGAGAGGTGCCTCTTTACTGATCTTGATGAAACCATAGCAATACAGCCCCAGTACTTTGCGAGATCAGGGCCACAGGCCAAAAATCAATCGTAGATCTTCAACAACTAAAGAGTAATGCATGACAAGTTAAGATAGATATGCTGGAGGAATATGATCCCATAGAAGTTGCAGAAGATGCAACAGCAGTTGTATATAGCAATAAGTATTTCAGCTTTTTAAGTTGGAGTCCCTACAGTTAGTTTTATGCTGACCAAAAACATGCTCTGACCAAAAATTTTTCTTTAAAAGAATATAAATTACATTTCAAATGCAAGCTGCTCTGATAGATCAGTGAATTATATCAATTACAAAGCCTTTGCCTGAAAATCTCAAAATCATGTTAGAGACCTGGAAGCCTGAGGCCCCTCTGGAGCACCGAATCACAGTAGCATGGAAGGGACCTCTGGGGGGGGAGGTCATTAAGGTCTAACTGCCAGCTCAAAGTAGTACTAACTTCAATTTTAGACCAGGTAGCTCAGGGCATCATCATATGTTAATTTTACATATCACTTCTATTATTTTGGTAAGTCTGACTTCAGTACATTCTGTTGCTATGATTATTATTGGACAATACCATCATGCTAATGGAACAGACAAACCCATCAGCGTTATAGAAGACATTATAGTTTGGGTTACAATAGCATGCAAAAGCACCACTAAACCAATCAGTTGAAAGGAAACATAACCAGTTGGTAATTTTTAAACTAGTACTGGTTTTACACCTACCATAAGGTTTTCCATCTATGGGACTACTGGTAGAAATAATATAATAAAACTACATTAACCTGCTTGTTTAAGTGGATGAATCACAGTTCTTGCACTCAGTTACCTTTGAAAACAGGTTTAGATTTCAGGATGGTCATAGCTCTTCTTTGTGACATGAACAGAAAGGCAATTCTCACCATTAAACATCCTTTAGCACGAATTTGAGATTAGGCCATAGTCCTTCTAAGGCTCTGGGAACAAGTGATGCATACTTTTGATCACCATTTTCCCTGGAGGCTGGAATTCTGAAACAGGAAATGTTAAGGCTATTCATACTATAGGTGGAATTTCATAGATTTTATGATATTTTCACTGTCATTGCAGACCATAATTAAAGTTTCACACGTGTTTTTTTTCCACTGTACACCATACACTTTGATCTCTGTATTCTTGCTTTACTTTCTCCTTGCATTACTCAGAAGTGACCAAACAGCCCTGAAAACTATAGAAGCCCTTTTTTTTTTAAATCAGGTGAGGCTGTATAAAACTGAAGAACTAGCCCTTTTATGTTTTAATGCATTACAAAGGACACAGCAACATAACATTGTGGCTAAAGACAGACATATGTACAATTTAAAGGACAATGTCTCTCCTGCCCATAATCGCTTATGACAAGCAATGAGTCCCTGCTGAAAACCTCTCCATTTGTCTGCACACAGATCTCCTGAACTATGGGGAAGTCTGGTGTTTTCTGTTAACAGATTTCTAGACTGCTGGGGAAGCTGAAATTTACAAGTGAGAAGAGGAAAATTAGCACTAGCTGCCCTATTGGTGCATTAGCCTACGTTGATTTAATATAAACGAAGATGCAGAGTAAACAGTGACATATCCAAGGTAGCAGAATAACCTAAGAACTCTCAGCTACCACTACTTACACTGGCAAATCATTTAGATGCTTTCTGAGTTCTATCCTATTTTATTAAGACTTCAAACATTAACACAAAACAAAGATGCCATCTGATAAAAACAGCATCAATGGCCCCTTCCCAATAGTTAAGCTAATCACAAATTACCTCCACATTGCCACCATGGCCACTTTACTGATGTGGATGAACTGACTGATTACAGAAGTATTTCATTGCTCTGTATGCAGTTAGAGTAACTTCCACTGAAATCTTTTGTGGAAAAAGGTAGGACAGAGGTGGGAATCAAATGACAGCATTTAACATTTTTAACTAGATTCTCCAAAATACACTAGCTAAAGTAAAAGTGGCTGTGGGGACCCTGCTTTTCTGTAGGCTCTTTTGTCCTTTTTACAACAGTCTCTTGTTTCCAAATAGCGTAGAACACATAATATCCAGAAGTCATGGGTATCAGTATCATGCATTCTACAGCTGGTTTTGGTTGCCACTCTACCTCCTTGCTTAAAGCTAAAAAACATTTTTTCCTTTCCCTCCCCAAGCAGCTGTTCCCAGATGGAAGGGACAGTGAGAACTCAGCAGTTCCTATAAAAACATGCAAGCTCATTTAATGAAAAGTTCTGATAATATGGTTTAAAGATTCCCTACAAAATTATTCTATCGCTCAGCAAAAACTCCTTCTTAGACATGGAAGTTGTATACTGAATCCATACTTCTTATTTCTAGCACTGAAATCTCTCCCAAGAGAGACTGACCTTGAATGCAAAAGGAGTTACGAAAATGTCTCACTTTTGGGCCAGAAAGTACACATGATGCTTGTAGAAGTATTCAGCTGAGTCAGACAATCACGACTATTGCAATATCCCACTTCTGCTATAGATAAACACCACCCACTGCTTGAAAATGAGGATGAACTACAGTGAAACAAGCAGACAGTGTGATAAAAGTTCACAATCAAAAGTAACATCTCACTCTCCATAAAAGCACGTGTAAGATGCCAGAAGAGAAAATTTGCAATGCAAGGGTCTTCTGGAACTTCCTCTGGCAGACAACTAGGAGGCAAAAATCATTTGGTAATAACCACTTTGCACTAAAGTGTCCCACTTCCACAGGGATGGTTTACCTAGGAAACGAACATCTAGCATAAAAAAGGAGGAAGATCTTCAGCATCAAACCTTAAGAACACAAATACAAAGAAAATGAAATCAATTTAAACACTCTCAGCAAGTACATGAACATGTCCACCAGTGTCAAAGGTCCTAAAAATCAAATTTTACATATTATAACATGCCATAGTTTCAAAAGATCTAGCTAAGCTCAGGTGAAAGACTATCAAATGACAAGACAATGACCCCTGCCCATGAAGTTTAACTGGCATTTGAATCAAATCTACAAATCATTACAAATATTTATCTTGTTCAAGACAACTTTTAAATCACTAAGCCTTGAAAAACGTGCCAAGAATTCACAGAAAACACTGAGTTCTGAAAGGAAAATCTCTATTGCTATTCTCATTTTATAGATGGGGAAACTTAAATGGAGTCATAAAGATGCCTGCTTTTATGTCCTGCACACATGCTCAAGGCTAAAGCAGTAATTAGATTTGGAGTCAGGAATGACTCTGCCCCCTAGTAAGGCAGGAAGAGACCCCTGGGTGTAATGTTTTTTGTTTTTAATTTGCTTCTTTCTATAGACACACTCTACTTCCTCGGGTCATCCAGACATTACCAGTGGGTACTTAAAATAGCATGGGCCATGGAGCCCAGATCCAGCCTCCACACAATTCCATCCAACTGGCCACATGTATCTTGCAAGTGGCAAAGAGCCCAGCATGCTGTCCTGGCAGCCAACTGCCTCCTGCTGTGCCCAAACATTTATTGGCGCTTCTAGATTAGCTGCTGCTGTGTCCAGATGGGACTTGAAAGTGGAATTAGATGCATGAGTTCTGCTTTGACAATGGCAGTCACCAATTCTATATCCAGATGCTTTGCATCAAGTCCTTGAAATTGAGCATCCAGTCTTTACTGGTAAATTAGACCTTACTGAATCCCTTGTAGTGTACAGGCAGGAAGAAAGGGCGCAGCAGAGAAATATTGTCTCACACTGACATGTCTGAGCATTTTTTTTTTCCCCCCTCCAACCTTTTGTCTATCTTCAGAATTTGAGGGCGTTTTAAGGCTTGTAGAATGCAGAGGAGGGAGTGAATGGTCCTGTGACCTTTCTGGATGACTTAATGTCTTCTACAGGAAATTGCACTTAATGACTGAGGAAGTTTCAGCCATCTATTCCTAAAGGATCAAGTTAGCATCAGCTGAGTTATGGTAAAAAAGAACTGATTGAAACAAATGAAACAGTCATTATATGAAAATTACCTCTGATCACTACCAAAATAACAATTTATCAGTGAACCATGGATGCAAATCTTCATATAATACCACCAGTCACCAGACCTCACAGCTCTCTGTAGTGTATACAAGCCAACTTTTTCTGCTGGCAGAGAATGTTGGCAGTCAAATGTCAACTCTCTGTATTTCTGTTTAGTTTCTCATCTGTTTATTCATATGAATATAATAAAGGAATAGACAGCTCAGTTCTCTGAGATGATTCAGCTTACTGATGTGCCACCAAACACACTCCACCCTGCTCCCAAAGCACACTGAACTCACTCTGTGGGTCACGTGTCATTTCTGAGAGAGGAGGGAGCAGGGCAGGACCACATCTTTCAGCAGCAGTCTTCGGTTACGCAGGATTAGGTGCAATATGAAACTGCACTTTCCTCTGAAAGTAGATTTGTGATGAAAAGAAAATAAAAAATTGCATGGAACAGTAATTTTTCAATAAAATATCTCCTAATTTAACTAGAAATACTGCAAATCAACAACTATATCCCCAAAGTGATGCATGTTTCATTCTTTAGCAATAATTGAATAATTATTAATGTTTTATTTTAAAAATGTTTCTGCAATGTAGCATTTCCTCACAATCAACTATTAAAAAAAGAAAGCAAGATCCTCACAATGCAGTTGAATAATTATAGGAATAAGTTCTAGAAGGGTTTGTAAAGTAAGATATTTACAGAAGTTTGTCAGGTTTACTTCTATTCTCAACCCTTTCTTATTGCAGCACAATACCTTCCATCCTGACAGCTTGTAACTTTCCTTCTGCAGGGAAGTATGTGCAAGGGTGGGGAATGAAGAGAGGGGGAACAATCCTAACCTGATTTAATAATTCATTCAGAAATTCAACAGCATCCTGTAGCAGTGTCTGCAGAATTAATCCTAGCACACTAAGGGACCCCTCACTGTGCATAACCTGCCTTAAACCCTTTCCCATTTAACTGGGGGAGAGCTATTTGCTCAAGCACTTCAGGATGACATCATCTGTTATTTGAGGCCAAAAGCTAAGGGTAATTAAGGCTAAAGAAAATGTTTTGAAGATTTTTGTAATTAAAATCTATAGAGACACTAGTAACAGATACCATTACAGAACAATAGCAACACAGCCAGAAGAATTTAAAAAAAAAAAATAATCTTACTGTTTATAATGATTAGAGAGGAAGATTGGGAAGCACTTTGTCAATAGCACCTCACTCAACTCCCACTAAGGGAAATAACAAACCAAAGAAAACAGGCAGGCTGGAAGCATATGAAAATTGCAATCTTTGTTTATATGATAGATACATAAGATTTCAGAGAATAATTTTAAAACATCTTATAGCAGATTTACAAAAGAACCCACAGCAAATCTGCAAGACTGGGCTAAAAAATAAGAAAGGCCCCCTTAAGAATAACAGCTGTTGCTGGCAGCCCTACCTCTCAAACTCATTCTTCTATAAAAAAACCCAAAGCAGTCAGATATCAGGATTGAGTTAGCTGCTTATTTTTCAAAAGAGTAAGAAAAAGATGCAGATAATAGCCTGATCAGACACAATGAACAAGATTTGCTAACGCTTACATAGGAAGTTTATGCATATTAATACAAGTTACAAAAAATAATTATTTGTTTCTAATTGGATGAGAACAGTAACAATCACTGAAAACACCATTCCTCCTAAACTGTAATTTGTGATGAAATTTATTCCCAGAACCATATGTTTACAGAGGAAAGAAGGGACACATTGGGTCGGTTTTCTCATTTAAACAAGGATGTCTACAAGAAAAGGAGGTTTTCCACATAACTTACGTTTCACAAAAGCTGCCATGCAAGGTGACCACAGCCACCTGCATTCCAAGGGCAATGCTAGTGCCTTGTTAGAATGCTTCCCTATGGCTTCCTTTCACTTGTCAAAATGAATTAAAGCAGTTTGCAATTATATTGTCAGATAGCTGCATCCTGTAACACAGAGTAAGATGATGTTACAGGTACTAAGAACTGCATTCCACTGTATGCTTCATATCCAAATACCTATCTGGTAACTTACAGATATTTGAATCAAGAGAGAAGTTAAAGTGGAGGCAATCACATTTTTTAATATGTTACCCTGACTGAACACTGAAATCCATGATGAACTATTAAGAGATGCACAGTATTTAAACAGCACAAAGCCATTTCTTATCCTTCTAATGTGATACAACGATGATAAATTAAAAGACTGGGGGTAATTGTGCTTCTGCGTGGCAAACCTTTGAACTGTCAATACTCTATTTGTTATCACAGAAGAATTATACA
Organism: Porphyrio hochstetteri; assembly: GCA_020800305.1. Taxonomy (NCBI): domain Eukaryota; kingdom Metazoa; phylum Chordata; class Aves; order Gruiformes; family Rallidae; genus Porphyrio; species Porphyrio hochstetteri. Next base: position 6,577,349 of record CM036916.1, on the reverse strand, counting down.
AGTAGATACTGTACCAGAAGGCATTCAGAGTCTTACACTATAAGGAGTGGGGTTTTTTAGAATTACTGGCCACTTTGGGAAATGCTTTCTGGAATGGAAAAAGATTCTGCTACTATAAATTGACTATGTTGAGCAGTCATGTACTCGTGGAAGTACCCTGAAGTAACTTAGAGAAGATTTTAAAAGGTTGGCTGCTCAAAACAGAATTCTCCAGGTAATAGTTAATTATTAATAAATGTTCATACTATCAAAAATATTAAGCACCAACCAATTTTCATTAGGTTCAGTTCAATATTGACCATTCAGAACTCTTCAAAATCAAGCCCAGAATCAAGAATTTTTATGCACATACAATATAAATTTGATCATAAAGTTTGTACAACAATTAAAACAGGTAGTCACCTGCTGGCATTCTGTCTACCCACAGCCTAACTCATGACTGCAGATCTCACAATAAATTGAACATGTAGGACAGGAATTAAAACATACAGCCACAAGAGGGCAAAAGTAGCCCAGCCTTTTTCCAGACATTCCCAATACAGTTACCATTGTTTCAAGATTTATGAATTTAAAGTCTGATTTAATACGAAAAAGCAAAGAGTTTAAGATGCAGCTTCTATATAGCCAACAGTCTTTAATGCAGGATATTCATTCTGCTGTTTTCTTCATTTCCTTGCTATGGTATTATTCATAGAAATTGAATTTCATGATATTTTAGAATATTAGCATGATTGATGCAGTAGAATTCTAAATATTGAAAGTGTGTGAAATCTATAATTAAAAATACATATTTATTTAATAGTTAAAATACAAATAAGGTATACACATACAATACTGCTTCAAAATCTAGAAATTGTGAAGAGGTTCTTATCTCAGAAGTAGTAAAGTGACATGGACTGGTAAAATAAAACTTTGGTGTTAGAAGAGGAAGAAAGGAACAGAGAAAGGTGAAGTACAATAATTACGTTGGTGCAAAGTTACAGGGTTTTTTTTACAGGTAACAGTGAGTTAAGAAGTTTGAAATACAGGTTTACATAAGCAATTTTAAAATACCAAATTCCCCAAATTTTATAGTGATTAATAACAAGACTAATAATGTAGGTAAATTTTAATGAAGGGGACTAGCTCTAGCTAACACTCATTTTGCTCCAAACTGCACATGATTAAGGAAAAGACTATACTCACTGGGTTCTCCAGCCATCACAGTGGCAGACGAAAATTTGGTTAAGGAGCTTGGGAAAACAAAATTAGACTGTAAATCCAAAGAGAAGGAAACTTTATTTCCCTCCCAATCCAAGTATGGCATCACATTTACAGGGCACACATACAAATCCTTACAACATCCCAAGCCACATGACTCTGCTTGAAAATTGATATCAGAAGCACTACTTCCACACACACACCCCCACCCCGAATACACAAACAAGATACTCTGATAAAGGCACTAGACTTTACACCAACTGGTTTGCAACATGTATCAAAGCATGCTTGAATAATATATTCTTTCACTGTGTGTCCTTCATTGCATTTTTTTAAAGCACAGGAAATACACCACTTGTTCTATCACTGTAATACACCATCATACCACATTCATACAATATAACATCCATGGTGGTATGAAAGTCATTGGCAATTATACCACAGCTACACCAAACCCTATATATCCCTAAGCATTTTTGGTCATAGTCGTTGTTATCACTGTTACTAAACAGTGTCCTGAAAAAACAGGTATTAGAAGAAATTCAACTCATTGCTTTTAAAATAAAAATACATGAGCAGTGTTCTATTTTGCTAGATACTGAGATTCTTCTACTTCAGACTACGAAAATCCTTCTGGTCCATGCCAGTATCAACTTTGGGTGCCCAAAACAGAGAGACCGATCTTCCACACTTTCCCCCTCTCCCTCATGTCAAGTAAAGGGACTATTCCCCCACAAAGGAATCTAGAACTGATGGCTCTTCAACAGCCCTAGATTCCTCTTACTCACTAACAATCCCGTTTGCCCATTATGACCACAAGAACTTCCTTTGTAATGCAATTACACGGATCCTTTCCCCCAAGACTCCGAACAGCCCCAGCGCCCCTCACATAAATATCATGACTACTTTGCCTTTTACTGCCCCATTAACAAATAAGTACAAGATACTCTAATTAGTTCTAATAAAAGTAACAAAATACGAATTTGAGTCAAGCAGCACCCATGATACAAATATGGGGCATAAAATACTAGTTTGGGTCCATCACCAGTGTTCAAAGTATTTTTGAAAATATATTTCCCATTCAATTCTGTAATTAGGTCCTTTACAATGAAGTAACAAAATATAATCTACTTAACAACTGACAGGGAAACTAAGTCAATCTCAAGAATTAAAACAAGCTATTTTACAACCAATTTCTAAAAAGCTTGGATTTTGTGATTACTCCTTAACCCTGAGAGTTAATCTCCACTGTTTAAAATAAGCTTAATTTCATGTTAGGTAAACTGAATGTGTTTGCTAATAATTTTCTTCTACTTTTGTGCAAGTCTTTTGTTAAATTCAGGCACAAAACCACTGATTGATTTTTTTGAAGCCACATTTCCTTTCAAAAATATTATGAACAGTGTTACTCCTCTTAGATACAACTATAAAGCCATGGGTTTTGTTGCTTTAGAAGGATCTTCAATGCAAAACTTGGACCAGCTAGAAAAAATAGGCGTACCCACATACACCAAATTGTAACATAGGAGTTGGCTGGTGTGCTACCCTACTATGGCTAAGTGCAGACTTGATTAACTAAATAATTGCAAATTCAAAGTTTTAAATGACAATGTAATGAATGGTGTTCTAAATCTAGGCTTTCAATGCTACCATTGGTAATTTGAAAACCAAGTTTTAAACTATGCTGTTGCTTGTAGTGTACCTAATACTACAATAGAACTTTGAAGCATTGATTCTTTGGTACAAATGAGCTGGAATCTGCTTTTACAACTTAAGCATAGGTCATCTTTTTTGGACAGCACTGGGCATTACTGAAGTTGGTGGTTAAAAAAAAAAGTTAAGATAACACACTAATGAAGAGAATGTAAAAAACCAACTATGCAGGCCAGTGTCCTAATTAGGGTCACAGGCACTGGACTTATTTCAGGAAAGCACTGCTAGGATGTTTAAGTGCCATTAAAGTCAACGAAAAAGCACATTATGAACTTGACCATAGCCTGAACTGTAGCTGTTAATGGATGCTGACATAACACTTTGCCAGTATTCAGAGTAAGAAGTCATACCACCAGCCAGGTTTTCTTTCTAGAGCAGTTTTTTCACCATCCTAGTGAAATTATCAGCTTATCCCAGGGTCTAATTATCACTGGGGCCAACACAGGGCCACGTGTCTGGAAGCAAAGGAGGTTGTGCCTTCACAAAACTTAAATCAGAACAGAAACCAGGAAAGAGACTTTTCTAGTCACAATTCTGAAGGGTAGATATCCAAACAGAAACACTGCAAGGCAAAGTAGGCAAGGCCAGAGCACCATGCACGGTGGCCTCTTCTGTCACAGCCTCACCCACTGTTGTTTGGACTGGCTGTGCCTAGATATACAACATTATTTGCACAATGCATTCTGTAACACAACGTACATGCATTACACCAAGGTAGCCCAGAAAGTTCCACAGTATCAAGATGTACAAGATTAGAAATTCCTGTGAAGTCCAGACTAATATCTTTTTTAAAGGGAAAAAACAAATCATCTGTATTTCAGAAAGCGATGGCCACAGTTTAAACTCGTGCTGGTTAACGTAGGTGTAAGTGTAAAGTCAGAGGCTCTCCTTTAACTTGTTGATGCATTAACTTTTAGAAGAACAAGCTAAGCCAAGGTGAAGCAAATAATGCAATTATGCTATTAAACTTTTGCCCCTCAGCACTATGTTCAACACTAAGTACCTTACACTAGTCACCCTTCTGGTAATATTTGCTAATTGAGAGCTGGATACCAGGGCTTGTGCTATTATTATTCTGCTACTATTCTAACCCTTCTCTTAAATTGCTTTGTCAGACTTCCGTCACTTGAGACAAGTTCCATTATAAGAGACATTAGGTGTATTTAGGTATTTGCCAGATAATAGAGTAAGGTTCTTAGGCACCAATCTGTACAGATTAGTCTAATCTGCTGCTGCTGGAAACCTTGTTTCCAGCAGTAAACTAAGCAGTAGTTTCAAATTACCTGCAATAAGGTTATGCTATGGGCAATACATGTTCTGAGGTGAGAAGAAAAAGAAAATAGAAGTCATGCATTCCTAATATTGTATTTAATTTTACCAGATCAGGTAGGTGCTGAAGGGAGATTCCAATTTCTCTAAAAAGTATTTCAAATAGATTTGTCTACATTTAAATTGCTTTTGTTGTGTATTTTGGAATGCAGGATAACTGAACTTCCGTTGTATTCTATGAATCCAACAAAGCACAAATAATTAACATTTCAATCTGGGATAAAAGTTTGTCATTTTCACACGAAAATAGGATTTCCAGAAGCAAAATGAAGCAATTAAAGATTTTAGGGATTCTATAAAAATTAAGGCAATGAGCTCATGAAGTTAAACACAAAATAGAAATACCTATAGTCTGGTTATAAAGTAATGCAGCTTTTCAGTACTATTTTTCAGAAAATACAGAAATAATTTTCATTTAAACTTGTATCTCAAGCTATGTTCCAAAATATCAACTAAGGACTGAAGTCAGATCATCCTTCTCTTTTCTATCACCCTTTTCTCAAGCTTACCTTGAAAGCCATAGGACAGCAGATATCCTGGATACAGGCACTGAGAAAAGAGCAATACTTGGTTTGTTGATGAGTAACAAGTGCAATGTTATCTTGTAAAATCCTAGACTAACTGCATTTTGCCATACCTTGCAAACATTCAGCAAAGCTACATTATACATTTCAGTTGTTCTAGTGGATGCTTTAGAGATGGTCTCAGAACACAACTGGAAGAAAACCAGAGCATGTTAGAAGAGATACAGACATTGAAAATTGGAATTAGAGAGAGGTCCTTAAACTTTTGACACCTACGTCTTCTGGAGACTATACTACATTGAAAGTAACCTGCCAGGATAAAGAAAGAAGTCTTTTCATTTTATTATTACTAAACAAGAAAGTGCAAGTGAAACATAAGGTAACTGTCTTTGCACTACTAAAACACTACAAGTATCTATGGATTTTTCCCTTTTTGCTATTTCAATTTAGCCTGTATTAACGATGATACCCTGACTTCTATGTCGTATTCTTCCTTCAGTGAATATCAAAGTACTTTGTATAAAACAAAACTGTTTCCACAAAAAATTGGGAAACAAGCATAGCAGCTCCACGACCAGGCATTCATAGAATCACAGACTGGTTTGGATGGGAAGGGATGTCAAAGCCTATCTTGTCCCAACACCCTGCCTTGGGCAGGGACACCCTCCACTAGCCCAGGGTGCCCAAAGCCCCATCCAGCCTGGCCTTGCACACTGCCACAGACCCAGAGACAGCGACAGCTTCTGTGGGAAAGCAGCTGCAGTGCCTCACCACCTTCAAAGTGAAGAATTTCTTACTAATATCTAATCTAAATCCCCCCTCCTTCTGCTAAGGAAAATACCCCTTGGTCCTATCATGCACAATCTGTTTCAGTTAACAAAAATCCATTTTGCATATTGTGTATTTCAGACATAAAACAGATTTTTTTTTTAAATACGCAAACATGAAACTTTAAGTCATCTTCATGAAGCTGCAGTAATTCATAATAGCTCAAAATCTTGTGCAACCAAAGGTTTGGATTTTTTTCAATTGCAAAAATATTTAAGCTTTCCTGAAAATAGTTATTGAAATATGAGAGGTTCCTTTTTTCCACAAAAAAGAATAGATTGCAATAATACTTCAAGTATTTACAGTTTATTTGAAAGAAAATTATTATAAACTTTGAAATCTGGGGATAAAATTATAATTAATATATCATTACTTAATACAAGTTATGAAAATGCCAATAATTCTTCATGTGCTATTGGAGAAGCATAACAGCAAACCATCCTTCTTCCTACTCTAGCAGGCTGGAGGTGAAAGTATTTTTCACCATTAGAAACTGAGATTCTCGATGTGATCTTTTCAGCTTTGCACGACGGTTCTGGAACCAGATCTAAAATTGAAAGGAAAGGGCATGCTTTTCAGAAAAACAGCACTGGAAGCAGTGTAAGCTTTGAAACTTAAAAATATTCACAGGACTGTACAGTATTGTGTATGATGACAGTAGTTAGGAAGTTCCATGCAAATTTTAAACTGCAGATGATGGCATGTAGTTACCTGCAATAATTTCATCACAGGCAAGGAAAAGAATACCCCCAGTTTAGAAAGTGAGGACCAGCTTCACTGTAATTAGTATAAAAATTAACATTAACTAATACTAATTTCAGATCCAAGATGCTTAGAATCATCTAGGAATACACTCGCAAGTTTTAAATTGTTATTCCTTCAGCTGCTTAATCACAGAAAACATCCCATCAACCCCAATATAATACTTGTATCAAAAGCTTAATTAACAACAAAGTGAGGCCCAAATTCCAAGTTTATGGTATGTTTATCACATTGGACTACCTGGAAATCAATAATTAAAAATGCTGAGTAGATCATGCTTTTGGCTAGATGCAGACATAGGCTCAAACATCAGTTTAACATGTGTGCTCTACTGACAGCCTCACAAAATACTTAGACATTTATAGAAATTAATTCAATAACTGGAAAACAAATTTCAAACAAACATGGTGACAAGTGTCATATAAACATGATTTTAAAACATGTCAGAACTTGGTAATTTGCTTCTATGATAACCAGAGATTAACTGAGCGGATAACATGGAAATATTAGAGTGATGAATGCCTCATCAATGCTAGGGAAGGTGGTTTAAGAATTCAGAAGGAATTCAATGGCTTTCATTTCACAAATGATTGCAGGCATACCAGATGTATAAATGTACATTGGTTTACATTGAGATTATTAAAGTTATTACTATTGTTGTCAAGCTACTAATTTATATAAGGAGCAAGTGCATATCGATGTAATTACAGAAAAGTTCAAAGAAGTTTTTCATTACCTGGATCCTGTCTTCATCTAAACCTAATTTGCGAGCTAGGTCTTCTCTAATATCAATGCCAGGGTAGGAGTTCATTTTAAAAACATTTTCCAAGACTTCAATCTGAGGAGATTAAAACAGACTTGTTGAATAGTTCTCTGCCTTCATAGCCGTAATAAAGAAAATAAATACAAAACCCAGTTTGGTTTGTTGAACAGGAGGTTTCCGCTGAAATTTGCAACATTACTGTTAATTTACACTAGTTCCTGATGACATTTCTCTCTGCAGAGGTGCATCACATTAAATTAGGCAGCCGTTCCAGGCTTCTACCAACATTTTACTACACTACATTGTTATTAATTTATCAAATACTGAGAAAACCCCTACCTGGTTTCTAGTGAATGCAGTTCTTGGTCTTCTACCCCTGTACCAGCTCAATTCTCGTTTGAAAGACAGCCTTTCAGTGACTGACAAATATTTTTCACATTTCAAAACTTTCTCCTCTTGCACTGGATTACTGTTAGCTTGGAATAATGGATTTTCGTAGCAAACAATGGGGATTTGCAGATGAGGATTACTGTCATCACCTAAAACTAGAAAAAGCAAGCAACAACGAGAAAGATGAAACATACACTTTTTAAAGGAGTAAAAGCTTGAGAAGTTACAAACTAGACTGCTGACTTACCCAAGTTGGTGCATGCATCCATCCATGGTCTGTGAGGTTTCACAGCTGGAATGCCATCTCTTTTCTGCTCCAATCCCAAAATACTTTCAATGGAAAACGAGCATTGTGTGGGTTTATTTTCTACAAAACCAGCCACTTTCCGAAGGTTCTGAGACACAGATGTGTTAGCAGCACAGAGCGATGAACTTGCCATGCTTTCACCTTGAGCCAGCATAGCAGGTTATACTGTACTTGCATTTCTTCACAAGTCCTCCTTATAGCTATGTTGACAAGGGGGCTGGATTTGCAACGTCATTAATTAAAATCTTTTATTAGAAAGTTTTAGCATGTCAATGAAAACTCTCCCACCAAGAGGCACGAGGAGTTAATTGTTTATTTGTTTGCAAGTAATTAGCAACTAATGGTGACACTAGGGGGGCCACCAAGAGGGACAAAAAGTGTTATCTCTCCTAACCAGAACATCGACTTAACTTTCTCAAAAGAAGCTGTGCACAAATATAGTACTTCTCTTTTATTTGAAACCATTAATGTATAAAATCAGTTTTTAAAAAAACTTTATACTCTAATGGACTCCACTTACCTAAACATAGCAGCATGTTAGGAAACCAGTCAAGTAATAAGTAATCTCATTTAAGTGAATTTCCTTCCAAGGAAATTTAAAAAATAATCTCTTAATGCTATTAGGGTAATCCCGATGAAAATGCCTCTGTTTTTTCATATGCATATGTAATGGTGAACGTGGTCAATAAAACAACAATAGCTTTTGGCATAAGGCACCGTGCAGTGGGTTGGCAGTGTTGTCAAAGCTCAGTGTAATTGCTTTCCAAGTGCCAGGATTAGTTAACAGGAACAGTTGCACCAACTATTTTAAATAATTCATGCATTCATTTTTCTTATTAAAATAACTTTGTTGCAGCTTTTTTGAAACATACCATATGGGAAGCTTCCTGATCCTTCCTTAGAAAATAAACCCAAAACTTAATAGAAGCAGTACACTCAAACTTCCTGGTTTAAAACCATACTTTTACTGTTAAATAGTCCTCCCTACTCCTAGACTGGTAACCAGTAGAAATTTGTTTAAACACTATAGAGCAAACACTTAAAATGACCAAAAATCATGAGTAATGGGGAGAGAGGAGCTAAAGGTTCTGAAAAGAGAATTCCAATTTCATTCATTAAAGAGTATCAACTATAACATCTTTATATTCAAGGTCATGTGTCAGCCACACAGCAGTTTACATGTCACATGTTCAAGACCAGGTTCAGGATAACTTCTCTACAGAGATTCCTCCTTTTCCTATTTTGGACAAAGCTTTGTTTGATAACATGCAAAAATTAAAATAATATTTTAATTTTAGGTTGGAAAAGTTACCTTTCTTAAATGAAACATAATTAGAGCATGTGATGTAGGAGCACATAAGCATGTAGGACTGTGTGCTTTTAAAGGAAGAAATCTGGCCCTTTTTTTCTTATTTAACCATTTTCTCACAGTTTATTCTGTATAATAAGTCACAATTACATAGATAGCAACTAATATTATGGGAATAAACACTTTAATTTTCTGTACATTGGTAAACAATCAGACTAATCATTAGGAACAGACAGAAGCAGGAAAATGGCAAAGCAGCTGGCACAGTCTGGAATTGACAGTACTGTGCTGAGGGAGATTCTGCAAAGAAATAAACAATCCATATGGGGTTTTATATAAAAAAGACGTTCAGCTGAAAAATGTTGACATACTGGACTCCCTTTGTGTTGTGCAATGAGATTGTTGTCAAACCAAGCTATCAAAAAGAATGACAATCCAAGAAGTGATCTTACTGAGGACATAGCAACACGTACGAATCAATCTTGAAGTGGTATCAGTATAACTGCAATGACCACCAGCCAGCTGACCTCCAACTGTCATTTGACAGCCTTGCAACCATGAAGTGCAGCCATTTAAAAGAAAGCCATAAGTACCACATAGAAAACTCCTGCGTGCTGGAATATTTGGTGAACTAGAGGTCAGAGGGAAGCAGTGTTAAGCAAGGGCTTTATAGCCCTGCATGTCCCAGTACAGCTGTTGCCTCAGGACTCCTTTTCTTGACTGCAGGCAGTTAGTTTGAGTATTCAGACTTTGCACAGGTCCAGAGGTTACTAAAGAGAGAATGCAAAGCCTCTTATATAGCAATGACTGGCAGATCAGTTTTCTGCCTCTACAATCTGTACATGGAACTCCAGTTAAAAAAAAAAAAATCCCATAAAACTCACTGAGTCAAAAAGAAAACAATACAATTGAACTTGAGGTGCTTACCAAGTTCTCTTTCCCAAAGCTGTGGAAAGCATGATCCCTGATAGACAGGCAACCTCTTGAATCCAGAAACTAACATGGACTTTAACAATATAAAAAAACTCTTAAGAATTATAATATGGTTTCCAAATACAGCCCATTATTTTTTCAAAGAACTTAAAAATGCTGACACAAGCACTGGTAGAAATGTTTTCTGAAATGTGTTTTGTTTCTCCTGGATGAAAATGAATGAAATTAACGTCGGCCACACAGCTGGGACTCAGATTACCACATACTTCCCTAAGTGTTGAATACCTTCATAGGTGCTCCCTTCAGGAAGCAATCAAGAACTATCAATGAAGACAGGCATATGTGGCAGTAAGAGACTTTTATGACAGGCACATAACTTCCTAAAGCTAACCATTAAATTAACCAATTAATTCTAACTTTTGCGTCTCTCAGAGATTGTGGAGAATGGAAAAAAGCTTCTTCAGTATAGCCTGCTTTTAACTCCCAGTTAGAAACACTCATTCTTTCAGAGTTTCTAATGATTTTTCAGGGAAAAAAGATCTTGGTAGGTCACAAAAAGGATTTTCATAAAATCCAGGTAAACTAACCAGCTAGGCACAGGTCAGCAGCTCACCAGACACTGCCATCTGGTGTTGAAGCTTGCCAAGCTCCTACATTTGTTCATCTGCGTTACCTGAGTAAGAAACTGTTGTTATTAAAATAATCTTATTACATTCAATGCTGAACTGAATCAGATCTGGAGACCGTAATGTGGGCACTGGAATGTATCAACACACTTGGTTTTAAACAGAGTTCATGGCTGCAACTGCACAAAGGAGCAGAAGTACCAATTCAGAAGTTCACAAGGTAAATGCTCACACTGTGCTCTTTAATTTTTGAGAAATTAAGTGAAATGGAAACATGTATGTCTAAGAGGCCTTCTAATGTTAATGCAGCTCCACATAAAATTTCAGAAGATAGCAAAATTCCATTATATCGATCACTGGATGTGTTAATGGTCAGGTTGGATGGGGCTTCCATAAGAAATAAGGATGTGGCAGAAAAAGTTTTATATCCAAGAATACTCAGTAGCAAAGAACCAGATTAAATTTCTGCGAATTCCCACTCATAGTGTAAATGGACCCTGACCTTCCACTCAAAAACTGTAATTCATTATTTTGCCCCATTAGAAATTATCAGTATTTCCCTTGCAACCCATTCGCAATTACCAATAGAGCTTTAGCTAAATACCACCGCAAGGGCAATTAGGATTTTCAATTTAACATCTGTTGTGTGCTTTAACTAATCAATAATAGGAGAAATCACTACTCCTTGGATATGCAAATCCAATCCTCTTAAAGCATCAGTGCTTGATGAGGCTGTAAACTAATCTCCCTTTCAGATTTTGCATCACTGTTTTTGCTCAGGCACAGTAGGTTCATCTGTATAGTAGGTGAATCTCTTGTTCTTAAGAGATGTGAAGCCTCTCAGGACTCTGTTAATACCAGCTAGAGAGACCACACCAAGCGCTCTTGGTGGGTTTGGTTTGAAACCCCAGTGGCTACTCCTGCTACCCTTTGCCACTGTCACCCATTGCTACTCCACTGCCAGGTCACCTTTCACAGTAGCCTGCACAATGTTTTCAACTTTAATAAAAAAGAATAAATGGTATACATAATCTTTCTTGATTACTTATCACACTCCAAAACTTGCCTTTCATCTCACCTTTCCCACCGCTTCTTTACCAAACTGTACCAGTATTTCAACCACCTCAGATATTCTGCCCCTCGTAGATCCTTTTCAAATAGGAGTTGAACATGAGTAACAAAGATTATATTCAAAGCCAACTTCAAAACTCAAAAGGTTTGGTTTTTTTTAAGGCAAGAATACCTCAAAACTGTCAACACCAATTTTTACAAAACACAACTAAAAGGCAGCTAATATTTCTTGGCTGAGGTAAAAGCTATTTGACCCAGGGAGATTAAGTGAACACAGATAAATTCAAGGTAAATCCAAGGGTGGCACTAAGAAAGGTCTGAGAAACAGTATGCTAAACAACGTGTAAGGTGCAAGTAAAGCCTACCTTATCCAGAAGACAGCTACTTTCACCCTCCAGCAGAGGCCAAAAATTCTTTCTGTTAGGGGACATATCTGGAATCCTCTGAAGACCTGTTGGCTATTCTTCTCCCTGTTTACATAACGAGTATTAGTTCCCCACATTTTTAAGGCCTCTCAGTATTTTGCAGAGAAGAAAAAAAAACCAACAAAAAACCCCCAACCCAGAAATCTAAAACCAAACAACCCCCTCCCAAAACAACCCACAAAAATCCCCCAACACACTAACAAAAAGCCTACAAGGCTGAAAACAACTGTAACACTAAACCCACACTTTAGAGGGTTTAGAGGGATACTTCAATTCATTACTATCAAACCTCATCCATTGCTGTCTAATTAATATCTCAAAAATTTTGGATGTCTTGTAGCATTTGTAAATAAGTACATAAAAGGTAAGTACAAGACTAATTATATCTTACAGAATGCTTCAACATAAGGCATCTATTAAAAAGCTGACTACTGATTCAAAGAAGCCGTGGTACGCTATGGAATCATTAGAGGTGTACCCCCTCTTACTACTAAAGTGAACCAAATCATTAAATTGAATTGCTAAAATCTACAGAAACAAGTCAGATTTTTATGCTATGTGCCAGTTGAGATATCAAAGCACATTTCTAAAATTAATTCCATTTAAAGTTGCTATCTTCCTGAATTCTGCTAGAGAAATGCGTTTTATAGTACAAAACAGAGAACATTTCTTATAGAAGACTACTGTAAAACTTAGTCACAAATTAACTGATCCCAAAACCAGAAAGCTATGCGCATATATCTGTGTCATGTGTTCTGTCACATATTAATTACAGATGTTAAGACTTAATCTTTAAAATCCCTTGTTAAGATAACTCCATAGTATTACCCTCATATGACAGGCAAAGACAAAAGTAGTGTGACTTGTTTCAGTCAGGTGAGTCACCAGATGAGTTGCAACCTTGAAATTTTCTCACCACTCCCTACATAAAGAATCCCAAGATGAACACACACACACACACCCCTCCCCTCAAAAGCCTTTAATATTTTTTTAATAAATACCAGCCTTTTCCTTTCTATGCTTTTAAAGGTAAAACATGATCTGGTACAGTATGAAGAAAGGTCTCCATAGCAAGACGGCACAGTCCCTAATCATTTGCTCTGCTGACTTTGTATACTTTCTAACCTGCTTTTATACCGAGTACACTTAGCCACAAAAAGGCAAAACCAGCAAGGGAACAGCCTCTTTTCTTTATTTAATAATAGGAAGTATCTAAAAAGATACTACTCATCTATCAAAATGCAGAAATTATATATTTAATTTCAGAGTTGAATCAGTTTGCAAATTCAAATATGCTGGACAATTTGGTTTTGCTTTTGTTAAGAGCGAGAATTTTATACAGCCTCTTGCTTGACACACAGTGTGTTTTAATCAGTTTTTAAATAAATGGAAATGTAGACGATATATACCTGAGTAGCAGTTTGTATGTATTCAATGCCTCTTAAGGGGCCTACTCTAAGATATCAATTGCTCAACATGCAGGGATAATTTAAAGTACATTAACTTTGGTCAAAACATACTCATCACATATCCAATAATATGCTCTTTCTTAAACAGCGCACAATTATCTGGTTGAGTTTCAGTAAGCACATCCAGTAGTTTTAAGCATTTAAAATCATAGAATCACAGAATGGCATGGGTTGGAAGGGACCCGAAGAATCCTAGAGCTCCAAACCCCCTGCCACAGGCAGGGCCACCAACCTCAGGCCTGGATCTACACAAGGTTGCCCAGGGCCCCATCCAACCTGGCCTTGAACACTTCCAGGAACGGGGCATCCACCACCTCTATGGGCAGCCCACTCCAGCACCTCACCACTCTCTCTGTAAAGAACTTCCCCCTAATATCTAATCTAAACCTTCCCTCCTTGAGTTTTATATTTCCCCTTCTCCTGCTATTGTCTACACTTTTAAAAAGTTGAATCTCCTCCTGTTTATATGCTCCCTTCAGGTACTGGAAGGCTGCAGTGAGGCCAACAACCTATAGCACCAAGCATATCCAGTCTAAGGAAGCAGAGGGTCCTCTAGGACCGATTATACTTTTGCTTCTGAAGGGGAAAAATTGTGGTCAGCAGTGGTTTGGGATTTCAAAGACTTAAGCAGGAACATCAGGTCTTCGGTTGAACCTGTGATGTGGCTACAGAAAACAGCAGGTAGTTAAGGTGCAAGTAGGAAACGTTTTCTTGGTCAAAACCCTGTTGGATGGTGGAGAAGGGCACAAGGGTAAGAGTCCTCAAAAGGAACACTCCAGGTGACAGGCACTTCCACCACGACAGGGACACAACAGCCTTAGTCCCACCGTAGTTTTGTCACCGAGATAATGACTTATCTGTTCTGATTAGACAGTAAAGCCAAACCAAACACGTCTAGGGGGACATGCTGAAGTGTAACACAGAGCACGTACCTGCAAACGCAAAGAAAAAAAAAGTTTCCTTGGTTTTTTTTTTTCCCCATCAACTTGACTCCACAGCCGCCACCTGTCCGCAGACGCGCCAGGCAGGCACCTCAGCGAGGAAACGGCCCTTTCTATCTCCGCTCCCCACTCACCTCCCCGAACTGGGGGCGGCCCGGCGTAGCGGGTAACGGGACGCTCTCCCGAGAAGAGGGAGCCGATCCGACCGCCAAACAGCCCCTCTTCACCGCTCCCCATTTTACCAAGAGGGAGGAGACCGGCGCGGCTGAGGCGGAGGAGCGCCCCTCTCCCTCTCCGTCCCCTGAGGGGCAGAGCCGCCACGACGAGGGGTGAGACCGAATCCGCGCGCCCACGCACGGGCGCAAAGCGCTTCCACGGCGCCAACAGCCCCACGCGCGCCTCTGGACAAACAGATCGTCCTGCTCACCAATAAGAAGCTGGGCGGGACGTGTGGAAGAACCAATAGAAAAGCCAAGCGGGCAGCGGGGCGAGGAAGGGTGGGACATCCGGCGCGAAGCGGGGGTGCCTGTGTTGTGACTGGAGGGAGGAGGAGGGGTGCAGTCAGCTGGGCGTGTGGCGCGGTGCGGGAGTTCAGCGGCGCAGAATCGACCCCGGCGGCCGCCATGCCCGGCATCGACAAGCTCCCCATCGAGGAGACGCTGGAAGACAGCCCCCAGGTAAGAGAGGCATAGACGCAGCTCGGTGGGTGGGGGCCAGATCGCGCCCGACCTGTGGGCGCCAGGCCTAGCGCTGCTCCCCGCACGCTCCCTCCCCCGTATTTCCTCGGGGGGACGTTGGGGAGCCTCGGCGGCGGCTGGGAGGAAGGGGGGAGCCCTGCCCGTCATCGGGACACGGCTGCTGCGTGCGTGGCCAGGTGCCTTGTCTGTCATGCTAGCCGCTGTGGCCTGGCGGGGCTCGGGCCAGCAGTCACGGCTCTCGGGCTGTCAACTTCGGCAGTGCTCCCTGCGAGGTATCTCCCGGTCTCTGCGGCGCCTTCGTCCCGCCTGTATCGCCGTGTCTTCCCTCTCAGGTGTCCCGCGGGCTGTTGAGCTGTTTACAAAGCGGCGAGCTCGGTAACGATTTTCCAGAGGCACTGTGCTTCAGCATCGGGCGCCGGGGCAGCAGCTTGCTGGCTCCCGCGTATCGCCGCCCCCGCGTTTGCGTTCACGACTTACTTCGGGGGCCTCGTGTTGGCAAAGCCCGCCTTCACTTCTCCAGGCGATTTTTCTTATCTTTGTCTTTTACTAAAGCCGCATTAAAGTTTAATATGTATGAAAAGCAGTTACTGGATGAGGTTATCGCGGGTGTTGTTAATGCTTGAGTAGGTGGGGAACGCATGGTGCTGAGAGGCCTTTAATTGCTCCGATATCTGGACTGCCATTTCTGCGGCTCGACCTTTGTCAGTGATGCCATATATTGCACGGGCAATTCTTTCATACTGCTGTCAAGCAGGAAATGCTGTATTCAGTTGCACCGGTTTCTCTTGCTGGCAGCGACAACAGCAAGTACTTCCTACTGCTCGTCCTAGATGGGGGGAGAAATAAAAAGTTTACATTGTATTTCCTTTTAGTGCTGGCTTTTGAATTAAGATCCTTGTTTTGCTGCACTCTTTATATCGATGAGGAAGACTCCCTCTATTGTAAAAATATATACATTGGTAGTTTTGATTCCTCGGCGATAGGGAAAGAAACTTTCACTTGCTTAGAAATTAATTTTAAGCCCTGACAACCATTTTAACATCTCTCCACCAAGTGGAAGGATGACGTAGAAGTAAGGCAGCCATGCAGAAAGTGTATCACTGTTTTCCAGAGGACAGTGCCCCATATAGCTCACGTGCTAGATGTTAAGATGAGATCTAGCCTGTTCTCTGGCCCAGAAACTAAGCTGATGTACTCTCATGAAGAGGAAAGCGTACAGTAATGGTTATTTAACAAAATCAGAAGGTCTGTTCTCAGTATACAGTATATGGAAGTCAGAACTATTCACATTTACAGGAAATGTCTAATGTAAGATAAATTTAGGATCCCTAAAAAGTGGGATGTAGCTTGGTTGTTTTTTTCCAAGCACTTGAGACTGCAAATGTGAGTTGGGAGGCACATACAAAAAAGTTACATGTTGGAACATAATTATAAATTCTAGAATCTTTCTTTTGAGATAATTTGTGATATAGTCCTGCAAAATGTAACTCAGCCCAATGAGTTTGATATGCTTACACTATTAGATTTGCCAATATTATCTTCTATTTTAGGTACAAAATTTTGCACCTTTCAGTCAGTCTAATCTTTCAAGTGAATTTGGTTAACCACCATTTAGAACATAACCAGGACTCTGTAGTCTTCTATTACATTAGTTAATTTCTGGTATTTTGAAACCAGTGCATAGAAACTGGCAACAAATGTTGCTTGAAGAAAAAAGAAACCTTGCTCTGACTTTGATTGATGTGTTTGTGCTGTAATATTGAAAAAGATCATCAACTTAGGTCACTGTTTAGTGCTGAACTGTGGACTGGAGTTTTGCAGCTTTAGACATGTTTTGGACATTAACTTCAGGTATATAAACATATCAAACATGCTGCATCTGAGGGAAGGAAAGACTTTTCTAAAATGGCAAAACCCTTTCATTTCCTCTTGTTGGAGAATAAAAACCTAACCACTGTTTTTTTAGACAAACCAAATGCCATTTTACATTGTCTTTCACTATGCAAAGCAGACATCTATTACGCACGTACTCAAGAGTTTATGCATGTATTTAGAGTTTCTGCTCAGACTTACGTGCATTCCCAAAGCCTTGCACAATAAAAAAGCCAAGAGCACTGATGTCACTTGCACTGCCATACATACGATGTCATAGAATGTTTAACAATTCACTGACTTCTAACTAGGTGGCTTCTTTGTGCAGCTTATCACTGCTAGTTTCTAGTGTACCTACTCATATATATGAAGTGAAAGCATCTTAAAGAACATGCAAAATTATGCAAAGTTTTACTAGAAGCATGAGTAAAAAATTCCTCTAATTTTTTCCTAAGCAGTAGTCTGCCATGTGTAATGTCAGTTTGAAGTCCAGACATTGATAACTGCTATTTTTGTAATAAAACATAGACATAGATCTATTCTACAGCATTCCCTTTTAAAGAGTAAGAATCATCCAGAAACCTTACATAATATTCCTTTAAAATTACAAGTTCAGATTTATTTTTGTTCAGGTTTAAAGGTCATGAGTATATAATTCAGTGGTTATGGTACTGTGTAATTTTTTCTTTGCAGTCTCTCATGTATGTCTCCATGAGTCATAGCTATTAGGATGACACCACATGTTGCCACACCAGGCAAACATTTGAGTTCTCGTCCATCTCTTTCCTCCTCCACTTCACTTTTCCACTTGTTTTATAAACTAGAACTGCCATTAAAGTGATTTATTGTCTGGATGATTATGTTTGATTATATTTTTTAATGAAGTAGGTATTATATACCATGATCGTATTTGTGAGACAAAGCCAGGCATCTAATTCAAGTTAAGTAAAATAAATTCATGCCAAAAGAATGGTCAAATAATATACTTTGTACAGGTTTATACTCCTTGATTATCATTAAAAGCAGAAAATCAGAAGAGTATCTGAAAAAGACATCCTTGTTTCAAGGGGAGATGGACTGTCACTTCAGTATAAGTCTTCAATGTCACAGGGACTTCTAATAATAACCCCCCCCCCCAATTCATATGCAGTGCAATCCAGTGCTTTTTGCTAATCTCTTCAGAGAGCTTTTTCTGATGTCCAGACTTCTCATGTCAGTCTTTCATTCTTTTCCCAGGTCCTTCTCTTACTCTTGAGGAAACTGCAGTTATTTAGCCTAGGGAAGGCTAAGAGAATTTCCAGTTTCTTTAACAATCATAATTTTTTTTGGGAAAAGACAGTTACATACTTATGATTCTTTCCCTTTTCTGTCTGGGCATTTATTTTAGTGTAAAAATAAAACCAAAGCACAGTCCTCTTGCTAAAACATTGCTAGAGTTAAAGCGGTTATTTTGTGTGTCTTGCAAGTGATGCCTCTGTTTCTGTATCCAAGTATCTCAACAAATATTTTGGATTAGGAAAAGCCAATGTAACCAGTGCAGAGCTATAGGTGTGTTCTTTGCTCTTCCCTTTGGGTGTCCTGGTGGAAGCAAGCTATTTGAGATCCCTGTGGTGAGGAGTAACACTGCTTCCAAGTGCAAAAAGGATGCAAGAACACTGAGTCAGCATCTCATTTAAGCTTCCGGGCAAATTATGCCTGAGCAACTTGATTGCCTTCTCATCCGAGTCAGTCATTTCATCACAGGGAAGAGCAGTGAATGTCATTTACCTTGACTTAAGCAAGGATTCTGACACAGTCACATCCTTTTGGCCAAAATAGAGAGGTATGGACTGCAGCCTGGGTGGAAACACTGGCTGGACAGTCGGGCTTAAAGAGCAGTGATTGGTGTTTTGAAGTCTAATTGGTAGACAGTGATAAAGAGGTTGATTTTGAGGTGGATATAGTTAAGCACCTTCATCAGTGATGTGAGCAGGATGCAGTCATCAGGCTCGTTGGTGACATCAGCTAAGGAACAAGCTGACTGGCAAACTGGGGTAAGGACAGGATAGATTTTTAGTGAAAAGATTACCCTGGAGTGGTGAGGGGTAGAAACATAATTTTGGAACAAGAAGACATAGATTGTGCTGTTTTGGTTTGGCTTTTAGTTATCACAGAATTGGTTCTTATTGCACAGGTCCAGGCACAGCCAGCAGGGATGGGACGGATGGTATCTGAAAGCCATTCCTTTGTTTTGATCTCACTGCAGAGGAACTGTGTATAACTAGGCATGCTATTTAATACTACTCATCTTCACCCTCTTCCTTAGGGATGCACCATAGCAAATCCAGCAGTTGCCTACATCACTTTTTTATACACTTATCTCCTTTGGTCCTTTCCTTTCTGAAAATGTATTTGTCTTAACCGTGAGAGGCTGACAGCAGAAGTGATGCTGAGCTCGGTTATCTTTATGATTCTCTGCAACATGTATCATTCCTGTAAACAGTGTTGGATGGTTTATAAACTCTTGAGTAATGAAACTCAGAACAAACAAATTCTGTTACATTCAAATATGACTTTGCTAACTTGACATGTTTGTGTTTGGCTGTTTCATGTTTACAGACCCGGTCTTTGCTGGGAGTATTTGAAGAAGATGCTGCTGCAATTTCCAACTACATCAATCAGTTATTTCAAGCCATGCACAGAATATATGATGCACAGGTAGTGTTAATGAAATTCCTGAATGCATTAGGAGTTGGACTCGATCCTTCTGGGTCCCTTTCAGCTCCGGATATTTTATGGTTGGAAAGCTTCTGAACCACATTTCATGACTTGGGTATTTTTTTTTATATTACTATATGCAATATTTTTTAAACTTCCACATTTTAAAAATGTGCAAGTGAAATAAAATAAGAATTAAATTACTTTTTCTGCATGTCAGGGAGTTTTAAAGACTAAATTCTTGTGATTTCTTTTGCAACAGAATTTCTTAAAAAAAAAAGTTTGTCTAGGAGATTTATTGTATTGCCCAAATGTTTCTAAAATGTTTCCTATTATGATCTTAGTGTGTACAATAGTATAGTTTATAGTACCAAGTGGGAGATTATTTTTTACCGACAATATATTCATGTTTCACTTGTCATCTACAAGTAACTGTGTTTTTATGCTAGAGGCAGAATCTATTTTGTGTGTTTTTCTGAACAGTTGAATTTATGGCTGTATTTTTAATTTGCATATACTTGAACTGTTTGACTTCTTTACTGATTTGTCACTCCTGCTTTTCAAGTTCTTATTTTACTGTTGTTTTTACTTTGACTAGTGTGGTTACTGTAGGTTTGCTACTACATAGTTTCATTTTACTGCCTTTCTATTTAGCTTTTAAGTTCTGTAGTTTCTCCTTCAACTGCATTATGAAAGATGAAGTTGTCCCACCATGAATCTGCTAATTAGGTCCTGTCTGTGTACAAGTACAAAGCAGTTTGTAACGAGGTAGTACTGAGGGTCATTGTAATATTTTTTTTTCCTTTACAGATAACAAATTCCTAATACTCAGTAACTGGAAAAGCTCATTTGAAATAATTAAATGCAAATACACTGTGTAACATGAAAAATCCAGAAACTGGGTTCGCAGCACAGGCTGTGAACTTGGTATTTGTAAACACTGATTACCTTTAACTCTCAGTAATGTGACAGAAATGGATGGGCAGGATGCTTAGGTTTTCTGAAAATCTGTAGTCAGATTTCATGTTCCATCTGTAATAGTTTCCTCTTCAAATACATGATTTTGAATTTTTTTTTAATAACTTAAGTCAAAAAGTAACAAGTTGTTTTTGTTTTCATTTATTTTGGCTTTTGTTGTTTGTTTTGTTTTTTTCTTTAAATCAGAATGAATTAAGTGCAGCAACTCACCTGACTTCAAAGCTTCTGAAGGAGTATGAGAAACAGGTACTGTGATAAATCATTGCTGTCTCTGTGTGGTCAGGACTATGTATGTGTGAGGCCTTTTCTCTCCCAGAGCACACTGTAGAATGTATTAGGTTTGGTCTGGTTAGAACGAACTGCTATAGTTGGTGGTTCTACTCTTTGCCAAAATAATCTACTGTCTTTGCATTAGTTCTTCCAGCTAAACCAGAATGAAGTTCCTATTACCAGGATGAACATCTGGACTGTTTTACCTTTGGATCATTGTTTTGGGGATTCCTTAGGGTGATGGTGGGGTTTTATTTTTGTTTTATAGATCTGTTTACTGTTAAATGCTTCAGTTTTACTACTCAGAAAGAGAAGAGATTGCATAGCAGTCTCTATTTAATAACTATAATTTACTGTGAGAATAATTCCATCTCTGAAAGTGCAGATTGTGGAATCCAGAACTTTCTCTACGGCAGCCTGGATTATGAGGGTTTTTATATTTGTAGCAAGGCAGCTGGGAACCTTTTTCTGAGATGCATCTTAAAAACAAAAACCCATAGCTGCTAAGGAGGCTACCCTTTCCTCATTCTCCACCTAATGAGGTGAAGTGGAAAAAGTACAATTTATGAATTGTTCCAGTTTGGCAAATCTTTCTGGAGCACTGAGATTACACATCATTTTTCCTTTGCTAATTGTTACTCATGAATAGGTGTAATGCAGATAGGATCAAAACCACAATGGTGCTGATGCAAAAGAACAGGGAGTATATTCAGACATCATAGAATTCACTGTAAAATCTTTAAGGTTGGAAAAGGTCTCTAAGATCATCAAGTCCAACCGTCAGTCCAATGCCACCATGTCAACTAAACCATCTCCTGGAAATGCCATGTCTACATGTTTTTTGAACCCCTCCAGGGATGGTTACTCCGTCTCCTCCCTGGGCAGCCTGGCCCAATCCCTGACCACTCTTTCAGTGAATCAATTTTTCTTAATACCCAATCTAAACCTCCCCTGATGCAACTTGAGACCGTTTCCTCTCATCCTACCTTCAGTTGTCCCTGTAGGAAGAGATGTAGAAAGAGAGATTTAAAGTATCTTTAAAAAAAAAAATCTTCCTAACAACAGACTGGAAATGCTTAAGATGTCTGTGCACACTCTGAATTGCAGCAGGATTTTTTTTTTTGTTTTTTTAAGAAGTAGCTGCAGTACTGTCATTGTAATTGTTTTAACATTGTTGATACAATGCCAAATTGACTTTAATGACACAGCTATTTAGTGAATTGCACTGTTTCTGCCATTTTCTAGCAAAATCTAGTATTTGCAAAATCAAAATGAAAAGAACTAGCTGGGGTTTTTCTTTGTTTGGTTTGGGTTTTTTTAACATGAGAATTGTTTATAATTTCCCCCTCCAATATTTCTTCTTCACAGGACAATAAAGAAGTGCTTCAGTGTATCTTAGCTGTGTAGTATCTTAAAATAATGGAATACCCAGTACAGTCATAAACACAATTAGCATAGCTTTGTGAATGGCAGAAGACACTGCAAACAACATGTCTCCTTTTATTTCTTTTAGCGTTTTCCACTAGGAGGAGATGATGAAGTTATGACTTCTACTTTACAGCAATTTGCAAAAGTGATAGATGAGGCAAGTACTTATATTTGTTTCACTTAACTTTGCTAATGCTGTCACATACAGACTTTAACTTGCTTAATTATTGCAGCCTTTTTTAACATAGGAGGTGCAGAAATGGCTTTCATTTGTCAGTAAGGCACCACTTAATTGTATATTGCAGCATACATTGGAAGTTATATAACCTGAAGTTAAAGAATGAACTGGGCAAAGTGAGGCTACATAGTTAAAAAAGGATGTCACTTAACTTACTGCAGATACAGCCAGAACCCATTTCAGAATGGCAGTTAGAGACTGGTTTTCATGAGGGTGTTTATATTGTCTGACTTCAGATACCTGACTGACGAAGGGATCTCCTGCTCTCTGTATCCAGATAGAGACAGACTCTTCTCAAAGACAACGTAGCATCATTCAGATCTGAGTCAGGATTTTTTCTCCTCACTTTATACACAACTTAAACATCATTTTGCAAGGAAATTTGTTCTACCCCAGTAACCCGGGCTGTGATGTAGCTGGAGAGAAACTGGAGAAATAAATTGATTATTCATCAGAATGCAGGAGGCCATCACCTGGCATGATCCAGTAATTTGGAATGCAGTTGGAAAAGTAGGGACAAGTACTAGAATCTAAAGGTCTTCTATAAAAAGGTAGTCAGGAGACCAGGGACCTAGAATACCTGCAAAAAACTGAATGGACAAAGTTAGGTTTGAATTGTACATGTCATCTTTGAGTGAAGCTCATGTCAACTTATTTTAATTTCATTTAATCCTTATTTTATTTTCTCAGTGGTGTTTTCTTAAAATTTCCTTCTTTTCTTTCGTCTTTCACAGCTCAGCTCTTGCCATGCAGTACTTTCAACTCAACTTGCAGATGCCATGATGTTTCCTATTACCCAGTTTAAAGAAAGGGAGCTAAAAGGTAAAATGCTCAAACAAATACTGTTTTTGTGAACAGCAGCAAGAACAAAAATGTTGCATTTGATCTCCATAGCTTGTTTCACTAAATAGAATACACTGCTTGTTTTTCAGCTCTCAGAAGTATTTACCTCCCAATTAAAAAAAGTTATTTGTATTCATGAGAGTATTACAGTTGAAGAACTTATTACTGTTCCAACAGTTACTGTAAACATTAGGAAAGAATCATCTTGAGATAACTGGCATGTTCAGGAAATACCTGCATATGTTTTAATACCACAGCATCAAGATAACGGCTGAACTAAGCTCAAAAGGCAGAGTGCCCAAGTTGCAGTACTTACTGTATTATTAAAATGTGGTAAGGTGGTTCTTCAGCCCTGCTGGTAATAGAGATGGCTTCTACGTGTGGGCTTAAAATGCTTCCAGCTTCTCATTTCTGTCACTGCTGGATCTTACTCTGCCTGGTCTGAAATAATATATACCATGTGTCTGAGTATGATAGATCTTACTCGAGATGCTGAAGTGAATAGACTGCTGTGGCAAATGGGCTTCAAATAGAAATTATAAGAATTCAAACCAAAATAACTTAAATTCCTAATCTGAACATCCTAGAGTGGGTATACCTAAACATGAATATTTTTAAGTCTATATTGAAATAAAAAATACAACTCTTCAATAGCTGTCTATGAATTTTGGAAAATACTTCCTTGGCAATAGTGGATTAAATAGATTATCCTTTTGAGCAAGTGAACATGGCTGTCCCAAGGCTAGTATTACCCTCAGAACCTTGAAAAATCTGTTTATATTCACTGAAGAAGCACCCCTGAGACAATAATTGCAAAATAAATTTTCCCACTGCATGTTTTTAACCACGAACCCATGTAGTATTCCATGACACCACACCTCTTTGCAGATTTCCTAAGCGCTTTCCTTGAAACTTTTCCATACGTTTTCTGTCGTTCTTTACCATAAGGTTGAAATAAATCTCTCTGCTTTTTTATGTCTTAATATGACATAAAAGCACAGTCAATAACAGAACAACTGCTAAGTATTGTACTGTGTTCTGTTTCCTGGCACAGTGAGACCAAATAATGCTCTAGACCACAACTAATTTTAGGTAGGAACAATCAGAGTGTGTTTGGGGCTTTCCTTTGATCCAGTGATCCTTCCCTGTCTCCTGTGCTTCCACTTCCCCAACTCAGACTAGAACTCTGACCAGAACTGCAGGTGACACATTGTATTGATCTCTTTCAAAGTCTCTTGAAAATAAGTTAATCCTTAACTTACTAGAGTATATCATATTATTTGGATAATAATATCCAGACAGCCACACAAAAGATACTCAGGTCCTAAGTAGGGGCAAACTTTCTTGGCCACATAGTGTCACTGGTAATTCAGCATGAACTACAGCTGTTCAGTAGTGGAACACTGCATGAGAAACCTTAATATATAATGTTAATATATAATGGTAATATATAAGGTTGCTATTAAATAGCAAGTTATTTAAATTGTGATATGTTGTTTTGTAGAGATATTAACTCTAAAAGAAGTTTTCCAAATTGCAAGCAATGGTAAGTGTAAAATACTTCGTTATAGATATTACAAGATGCCAATATTATTGTAGATTATTTACTTAGAAAACTAGTGAAAATATTTGCACTACTTAACATGACTTCAGTGTAATTTTTTCAGTGATACTTATGCGCTCAACTTTCCTTCACTGACTTGTAAATCCCGGCTTTGTGTTCCAAAGTATTAAGGAAAATTGACAGTACTAGTCTTTTTTTCCAATACTTTAAATGTATCTATATATATTATAGAATTTAGGATTGTGCTACCAAAATTACTAAAAGTAGTAAGGTGCTAGCTCACTTCTTAAAGTCAGAACTGGATTAATAAACAACTTTTATCACCTTAAAATGCTTTTGATAGTTCTCTTCCTTATTGTCAGAAGTATTTTAGCTAGCTCTCCTTTATCCTTGGAGAAAACATATTCTTTAAGTAAGGATTCTCCTTCTCTTAATGCAGGTTGCTTCATTGCTTTAGAAGCAAGCAAGATTAGATGCAGGTTTTTATAATGGAAAGTTATCTTTGCATATAGAAACTTTTTGTCTTTGGAAAATATTGGATGTTTAGGGAAATATGTAACAACTTGGCCATGCTTGCATCTGGTTAGAATTTTTTGTCAGTACAAGTATTTATGGCAGTGAAGTAATTAGGAACAGGCAAGAACAGTTCTTAAAGGTTTTAATATGACAGAACTTTGTATCCAGCTGGCTGTGTAACACACAGTGATTTAAAAGGTTTTCCGCTGTTTCATGAATAATTAATCAAAATGATCATAAATTCTCTCTTGATTGTTTAGACCATGATGCTGCCATTACCAGATACAGTCGTTTGTCAAAAAGAAGAGAAAATGAAAAGGTTTGTAAAACAAAATGCTTAATGCAAAGATTTTTAGAGGACATAAATAATTGTGATCTAATGTAT
Source organism: Porphyrio hochstetteri (assembly GCA_020800305.1). NCBI lineage: Eukaryota > Metazoa > Chordata > Aves > Gruiformes > Rallidae > Porphyrio > Porphyrio hochstetteri. Next base: position 6,551,270 of record CM036916.1, on the reverse strand, counting down.
ATATTTATGATGGAAGACAACGTAAGCAGACTCCACCTGAAGGTTGATTGCTTATGTTTTAGCAGTCTAGAGAGTTTTCTTCAGAACAGAGGTTTCCCCAATACATGTCTGTCTTGTAACACAGAAGATACTCTTAAGATGAAGGCTGTGATACTACATTCAATTTACTTTGTAAAGAAATAACCACACTTCCCAGGGAGAATGAATTCTGTGTTTGTTGTTTATGTATCTCATGTATAAGTTAGAGAAAGGGAATTGTTGGGTAAAATACACAATCACTGGTAACAGAAGGTAGAACATTATTGTCTTCTTTTCTCTGTGCTGGCTGTAATGCTGACCAAAAGGCATGTGATAAACACTGTGTCTCAAACATTCCTTTTTCTCCCCTCCCCCTGTCTCTGTCTCTTTAGGTCAAGGCTGAGGTTACAGAAGATGTATATACTTCCAGGAAAAAACAGCATCAAACTATGATGCATTATTTCTGTGCATTAAATACTCTTCAGTACAAAAAGAAAATTGCTATGCTAGAGCCCTTGCTAGGATACATGCAAGCTCAGGTAATTTCAGATTCTGAAAGACAATGTAAAAGTACTGCATGAAGGCTGATGTACTTGATGTCCTGAAATCCATTCCGAGACATCTTTTGCAATCCAAGGAAGGAAGTGGAGAAAAAGAAGTTCCCCCTACTCATCCCTGTAGCTGGCACAGCTGCTGCCATGACCCCACTCAATACAGGAATCTGATCATGACATGCCCTCACTCCCATCAGAAGATCTTTTGGGAAAATCTGGGTGACAAATAAAATGTCTAATTCTGTCCCCAAGCCCGTATGGCTAAATTTAATGCACAGCCTAAATTTTCTTTGCTGGGTACTTTCCCATTGGATCAGTGTCCTGTGTAGAAGTTAACTTGTACATGCTGTCTGAAAGCTTTCCAGCACCAAGATGAACTCTGCTTCTTTTTGAAACTTTGCAGTTTGTATTTAAGAACGAAGTCTAAATATTTTCTGTAACAAAGTAGATGATGTGACCTGTTGTTCAGGTGCAGGTTTCTGCTGAATCTGAGAATGGGGAGGGCAGGGCCATTCCCATGGCTTCCTGTTCTGACATTTCATATGGATAAACTCAGTTTAGTGTGGCAGTTTTTCTGTACCAATATGGAGTACCCTGGTTTGAAGATGTGTATTGTAAGTTTCCCTTGGCAGGGTCAACAGTTGGTCCAGAGGATAGCCCCAGACAAGTCATCACAGGTTTTCCCTCTCCAATCTCCTCCCAAATAACTCTACCCATAACACAACAGTTAGCAAACTGGTGGGCTTGAAAAGTATGTATAGAGAGACCTTGGGATCACTGGAAGGTCAAACCTTACTTCTTTTCCAGAACAGTTTCTGCCCATTTCTGTATTTCTTCCAGGTGACTGTGCACTTCTCCTGACACAATGAAACTCCACTGCAGTGTCAGCATCAGCCATCACTTGCAGACAACATGCATTCTGCTCCTTTTATTGAGAGGCTTGGGTGGGAAAGAGGGACAAAACCAGATTTATCAGAGAAATTTAACCTTTTATGGTTTCATCTGTTAATTGCTACTGTAGTTCTATTAATGACTAAATTCTCCCTTTTCCTCCCTCTTTTTTTTAAGATAAGTTTTTTTAAAATGGGTTCAGAAAATCTTACTGAGCAATTGGAAGAATTTTTGACCAATATTGGCACAAGTGTACAGAAGTAAGTTGTTTTTGTTGAATCTTGAACTATTATCAAGACAATTATTTGTTCTGTTTCTATTTTTATTAATGAACTATCTTTGTTAATAACGCATTATTTACCTTAGTGTTCGCAGGGAAATGGAATGTGAAGTAGAAAACATGCAACAAACTATAGAGGACTTGGAAGTAGCTAGTGATCCACTGTATTTGCCTGATCCCGATCCTACAAAATTCCCTGTTCATAGAAATCTAACCCGGAAAGCTGGCTATCTCAATTCAAGAAAGTAAGATTAACTTGTAACTTAAAAATTCCAGAATACTTAATTTTGGGAACAGAAAGCTTAAAAAAAAATTTAAAAAAGAAAAAAGCTTTTAAAAAATTTAGCTATGCTGATTTTATGTACTTAGTTGTATAAGTCATATTGGGGATATTCTTCTTTCTTTGGATTCCTTCAATTAATATTCATTTAATTGTTACACTGACATAAAGCATATAGTCAAATTTTGCCTGAATTTTAACATCAAAAGGAAAGATTACATTTTAGGAAAGGGTCTTTTCACTGGTTCGTAGTTGGAAAAGAAGAACATTGCAGCTATCCGGATTGTTATGCAAGTATCTGTTAAAGCCTTGGGATTCGAGTTACTAATAAAATATGACAAGCCCGAGATAGCCAAGGCCAAACATTCTCTGTTAAGTGCCTGTTGAATGCCTCTCGGTTCATGAAGTCGGGTTTTGTCCACGGGAGGGAGCTGTGGCTATTCAAGTCTAGTGACTGAGTTATATAGTAAATTCTAACACTCAGATTTTTCCTGTCATTTATAAAATCAGCTCCAAGGAATTGAAAAAAAAAATACTTTTACAGCAGCAGTCAGAGTAACATACTCACTGAATGAGGCATGAATTTCTGTAGTAGAACAGATTTGCAGCAATTAATATTAAAGAAAATATCTGAACTAAAAGGGAGGCTGAACTGCAAGTGTTACTGATGCTTGGTTTCACGTTGTTCCTCTCCTGTTGTTTTGGGGGTTGTGGGGGGAGACAAACAAAACCCAACAACATGCTGTAAGCAAAACTTTGAAAATCTTGTTGAATGGTACAAAACACTTGGAAAATCGAGGTACCTTGTGTGACTAAGCTAATGCTTAACACTGAATTCTTCCAAACTTAGTGTTAACCATGTAAATGCAGGGTTCAGAGGGCTTACCATTTATGTTGCAATTGAATATAATTTGAACGTACATACTGTGTAAAGCAGTACCATAAATAACTGAAGTACTTAAGCCTTTTTACTCTAAATTAAGTTTCATATAATCTAAGAAAGCATCTAGTTTATGTATTCTTTGCCCAGCAACAAGTTTAGAATGAAAAGAACCCAACGAAGACTAATTTAAATGCAAAGCTAACCTAAAACATTAATCAGGGGAAAAAATGTCTGAAGTGCCTGGATGGTTTCTTCCAAGTAATTTTTTATATTTTTTTGTAGTTTATACAGCTCAGCAGAACTGCTAATCAACTAAGAACCTCTTTTTGCCTTTTAGTAAGACAGGGCTGGTGTCCTCCAGTTGGGAGAGACAGTTTTACTTCACTCAAGGTGGAAATCTGATGAGCCAGGCAAGAGGTGATGTAGCTGGGGGCCTTGTCATGGATATAGACAATTGTTCTGTAATGGCTGTGGACTGTGAAGACAGACGATACTGTTTCCAGATAACGTCTTTTGATGGCAAAAAGTAGGTATTCTTACCTTGCTGCTACCTGTAAGTAATACTGGACTCGCTAATTAAGGAAAGAAACCTGTGGCCAGATTCTAGCTTCATAGATTTTGGGGGTATTTAGAAATAAAATCTGGGATGTCTTTTTAGCTTTGTCATGCCTGGGTTTTCTTAGTTTATCAGTTCTATAATGTAACTGAATGGTATTCAGAATAAAATTACCATAATCAGTTTACAGTAGTGTATTACTATGTTTTGTGAGTGCTTAAGTATTATATGGGTGCAACTAGAATTCTGTACCTTTTCAATTGAAAACATAGATTTGTCAACACCCACCTCACCCCCGATTAAATACTCACTGTGCTCGGCACCTACACGGAATCTTCAGCCTTTCTTAAGTTGTTGTGCAGTCTACAAATGTGAAATGCAATCTCCTGTCTGCATGTACTTGTGAGGTATTTTACACAAAGTTGTCTTTTCCATTCTCTTCTTTCAGATCTTCAATCTTGCAGGCAGAGAGTAAAAAAGATTATGAAGAGGTAAGCTTATAGGAGGTTCTCATGGAGTCCAGTGACTTTCTGTTGCAAATATGTTTGTAGCAATAATTGGAGTGCCCATTTTATGTTCTCTAGGTGGTAAGCAGTGAACTTTTAAACTTTTAATTCATTCTCTCATTTGACAGGTTTCAGGACATCTGACAAAATATTACTGTGTTTAAATCCTAGAGAAAAAAACGCAGCTCTGACTGTCACCAAGTCCTTTTCAGTGTTATGGAAGAAAGAAAGGAAAAAAGAAAAAATATAAACCAAAAATCCCACAGCAAAATAGCTGGCAGTAATGGGATCTCACCACATAGAGCTTCTCCTTCCTTCTGTTTATCTTTCCCAACCTTTTCTTCCTCCCAGCGTGTCAGCAATTAGAACTTAGGTTAGGACACAGGTGATGATACAGGCAATTGAGAAATGAGGAAAAAATTTTTTTGTCCTTGACTTATGATGGGAAACATGTTTATACTTCATGAACAAGTTGAATCAAGAACTGTGAAATACTTTGGTTTTGGACTGCTTTCAGAGCTCCTTGTGATTGCATTTTCCACATGGCTTCTAAGTCTGGTGATGCAGGTTTGCTTGCCCATGCAGTGGATGAATTCTGGCTGTGTTACAAAGAAAGTGGGAAAAATGCTGAAACTAGGCAATTCGAGTATTTAATCAAGATTGTTTAAACAATGAAAAATTAATTTTTTTCATTTTCTTTTTCAGTGGATATGCACCATAAACAACATCTCTAAACAGATCTATCTAAGTGAAAACCCTGAGGTAACCACTAAAATGTATAGTATCAGTAATATGATAAGATGTAGATAAGCACCAAATTAAAAGTTGATCAGTTGGATCTAATTGAATAGCATGGAATTAAGCTCAGTACTTCTACGTGTCTGGTATCAGTCTATCATCTCCTAATTTAAATGTTTGTACAGAAAGCATTGAAAAGATGTGACTTCCACATTTGGCATAACTTCTTGCCATCTTCAAGATCCTCTGTCTTTATTTGTATATGATGCTTTGTTACAAATTAATATGATAAATATTTGGATGGATACATTTCATTGCTACTAGAGGGAACTGACAGCCTTACAAATGTGAATCTTCCGATCATACCCATTTTGGGGAAAGTCCTATTTTCAATTCATTAAAGAATTATTTGCCTTTAGAAGAGTTAGAAATGGATTATTTGAAGGGAAGCTATCAACGTTAAATACTGATAATTGGTAATCGCTGATGATTGCATGAAAGATTCAAATGGAATTCTTAACTGTAAGTGGTCCATCATTTGCTGAAATAACATTGTGACACAGTCCTTCCTTGATAGTTACTCATGTCTTGGTTTTTAAGAAACATTTACATATTCCCAAATTTTAAGTGCAGACTTTTGAATCTTCATGTTTTCAGTGAGTAGTTGAGGACTGCGTTTCTCAAATGAGATTCTTCTTTTTCTTCCCTGCTACATTTGCTTATTTTGTCAGACTTACCATTGGGACTCTTCTCAGTTGCTGGCTTTTATTAATATTTGCTCTTGTGAGACTCCACCTGGAGTAATGTGTCCAGCGCTGGAGCGCCCAGCGTAAGAAAGACATGGACTTGTTGAGTGAGTCCAGAGGAGGCCCTGAAGATGGTCAGAAGGCTGGAGCATGTCTCCTGTGAAGAGAGACTAAGAGAGTTGGTTTTGTTCTTCCTGGAAGGCTCTGGGGAGACCTTTAGCAGCCTTCCAGTACCAAAAGGGGTTATAGGAAAGCTGAAGAGGAGCTGTTTATCAGGGAGTGTAGTGATAGGACAAGGGGAATGGGTTTAAACTGAAGGAGAGAATATTTAGATCAGGTATTAGAAAGAGATTCTTCCCTGTCAAGTGGTAAGGCCCTGGCACAGGGTGCCCAGAGAACCTGTGGCTGCCCCTGGATCCCTGGCAAGGTTCAAGGCCAGGCTGGATGGGGCTCAGGGCACCCTGGGCCAGTGGAGGGTGTCCCTGCCCATGGCAGGGGGTGGAACTGGATGGTCTTTGAGGTCCCTTCCAACCCAATCCACTCTATGACTCTATTATAAAGCAAATGCATTCATTTAAATTTAGAAAGTGAACAGGAGGCTTGTGTTACAAGTTGGAAGAAAATACTACATGTATGTTAGTGACACTTTAGGAACATAAGACTCACAAGAGTTTGAGTTTATAATTTTTGCAGTTGCACAGATACAAAACTGAAGTCTTAAAGCTCATTTTGAGGGAAATGTTTTGAGTTATTTTTCCCATCCCTCTATTGCAGGAAATTGCTGCTCGTGTTAATCAGTCAGCTCTGGAGGCTGTTACTCCATCTCCTTCTTTTCAGCAGAGGCACGAGAGCTTGCGGCCAGCTGTGTGAGTTCATCAGCCGTAGGCCCTTTGAAGAGCACGTCTGTAAAGAGGGTCCTGGATAAAGTTCCAGGGGAAAAAAAAAAAAGAACAAAACTTTCTGTGTTCAGAACAAAATCTTTTATAGGTAGAGGAAAAAATATTGAACCCACCTTTTCAGCATTCTTTAGCATCCACTGTTAGAAGTAATCCAGGTTTCCAGCTGACTGGACAGTTTTGTTGGCTGTATCGATTTATAATGAGATTCTTCTTACTGTATCGAGCACCTGGAGTCAGACATCAGATTGTTCTCATTTCAGTATATAATCAGAACTGAAAGACAATACAACCTGATGCAATTATTAATACTAGTAGTAACTTTAAACTTAAATTTGACTAAGTGGTATGTAGACTCTCTATTTCTTTACCCTGAGCTTCAGGTTTTTAGGTTTTTATTTTGGTTTACATCCATATTTTGTAATATTGATTGGTCTCCCCTATGGTTTAATTTATTATCAACCAACCTGAAACTAAGATGTCTTAATTTTGACTTTTTGTTTTGTTTCAGACAATCTCGTCCTCCTGCAGCTCGTACTAGCAGCACAGGGTCACTGGGATCGGAATCAGCAGCTTTGTCCACACTTTCCTTGGATTCACTTGTTGCCCCTGACACTCCTATACAGTTTGACATAATATCTCCAGTTAGTGAAGATCTGCCTGGTCAAGGAAAATCTTCAGGGCAAGCAGGCAGGTAGGAAACAGAGAGAAGGAGAAAATCCCTAAAGTTGACATTACTTATTTAAAAACAAACAAACAAGAAAACCATGCTTAGGCTGCAGCTCCAGAACACGCTTTGCCTTTGACCTGACTCATGTCACAAAATGTGCTGTGGCCAGTGAAGCAAAACAATATTTGAAATTGTTAAATAGAGCTGTAAAAGGAAGGCTTGATCACGTGCACTAGATTCAAGGTGTAGTTTTCTATTAGCAGCGGCTTTTCTTGCTTGAACAGCTAATGCTTTTATTTACTAGTTTATTTTAATCTTTTGGTTTCACAAAGTATTTTCCTTTCCTATTGCTTGCTTACCCAGCAGCTTGGGTTATTTCCTCTTGGAAACTCAAGAGAAATTTGGTAGCCCTGCCTCCAGGTGATGATGGCATATGGTGACACTCTTCTTAACCTGAAAGGTGAGTGAAAATGATCTAGGCTTCTATACAGACAAGTTAAAATTGTGTAAGAGCTCTTCCCAAAATACAAAAGCATCTTCTCCTACTTTTTTTTTTTAACTTCCCACTCAAAAATAATAATTAAAACCCCGTAAATAAGTCCTGCATTTCTGGAACTATATATACAGATTTGAGATATTAATAAAACATATTTGCAGATCCAGCTGCTCTTAACAACTAAAAAAGCCAGAAAGATGAAAACTAATTTATGTGACTAGTCACAGTAATGTGTCATATCCCCTTGCCCTATAGAAAAAGATTTGAATTTTCAGTTGCATCTCACAGATACACAAGAGTTGAAAATTAGATCTATTCAGCTCTTTTTTTTTTTTGAGAGTTTTCTTTTTGTTGTGGTTTGGTATAGCAGGTTTATCAATTGGCTATTTAGATCCTCAAGAATACATTGATTTAAATGAGATTTGAAGTATATTCTAGGAAGTGGGAAGGTTAATACCTCAGCTAAATTCATGTCATCAGTTGTAATTCCATTCTAGAAAATAATGTTTCATAATAGAAACAACAGAGTTGTGCTCAGTATTTTCAGTTACCCAGCACTGTCAGTAAAACCTGCAGTTTGTGTAGATGGGCAGCACGCTACTTCAGAAGTAATTGTATTAAAAAAGAAAAGGCTTTCTTTAGTTTCTCATACTGATGACATAGGTGTTTTGGTTTTTTTTCTTCTATGAGATCTGTGAGATTTTTGCATTTACTGTCCCAGATGATTCTTAAATAACAAGAAACGCCCAACGAATGAAGATGATAATAGAAAGAATTTCCCTTCAGTGTTTTTACACTGGCCAGCATTTGATGGGATGGTGATTTAACTCCATGTTACATGAACGATGTAGCAATGCAATCCTGGCTTCAGAGTTCAAACTTTTGTACTTTAAAATAGATGTCTCTTCATTAAGAGATTTGACTGACAAACCTGGCAGTCAGTGTTACATGTAACTGAATGAGAGAAATGGATGTTTTTTCCCTTAGTTATGAAGTTTGTTTTAGAACACTAACTCCTGAGAGGTGACACTCATTACTTCCTGACATGTCATTACTCCCCAATGAAATCTACTTTGAAGTTAACCGAACCCCTGACAATGGTTTTTCAGCTACCAGTTTGCCAAGGAGAAATTGTTTCTTCCTCATTAGAAGTTTTAAATAAAATTGCCCTGTTTCCCAGCCTCTTTCCAGCATTGCTTTACTGCTTTTGGCAAATGTAGACTTGGAAGCCTAGAGTATTTTCACTTTTCATTGTAACTGATAGCAGTTCTGTCTTTGAGAGCCAGAAACAGCCACATTTCTCTTGACCCTCTAGGAGTAAAACCCCGGCAATGTTTTCAGAAAGCTGCACCTGAAACAAAACTAGTGATTTCAGTAATTCAACTGAAATTGAGACAGTAATTCAAGTAATTGAGACAGTGATGAGAACTGTGATGCTCCGGGAGGAGTACTGAAAGGACTGGCTTTCAGCTGTACTTCCCAAATCTGTTCTGCAAAATTTCTTCCCCTAAAACTATACCTTTTCAGATACTAATATGGTCTTGTTTTGGGCTGAATTCAGGTATAAAAAAATAACTCTATAGCAGCAATAGGACAATGATACTTGGTATCTCCTATAATTTGAGTTTCAAATATAGCAATTTATGTCTACTTCTGATTAAATTGCTTGTCCTTGTGATTTATCATACATTATTCCTCCAGATTACAAGTTTGTGAAATCATCACATATTCTTACTTGACGCAGCATGAGATTACTGTGGTGTTCATTAGTGGTTCCTACCTGACTCCTGGTTTAATGTTTTCATTTTTTAATAGACGCACAAATCCTTTCGGTGAATCTGGAGGCTCAAAATCTGAGACAGAAGGTAAAGCATAAACCTTTGTGTAATGTAAAATAAAAAGTATAACTTAAAAGTTGTTTTTCTGTTTTCATCTGTATCGTCTCTCTTCTAATTTAACACCAGCTTTAGAATTCTTAGATACATTAGTTAAATCAGGCTACTGTCTGTTTCAGAAATAATTAATTGCATCTTTTGTATTCTTTAAACCATTGAAAAGATGCATGGCTTGCTGATTAGGAATTTTACCTCTAATTCATAAGTATGAGCAATCTCTTTTACAAGTTACCAGAAGTTTGGAGTTGTCCTGACTGCAGTCCTCCTTTGGTTTTGAATGGAGAGCCCATGTTGGAGTTGACATTTTTCAATGCTTTCCTTTTCTCTTAGATTCAATTCTGCATCAGTTATTTATTGTAAGATTTCTTGGCTCCATGGAGGTGAAATCTGATGAAAGTCCAGATGTTGTTTATGAAACAATGCGTCAAATACTAGCAGCTCGGGCTATCCATAACATTTTCAGGATGACAGAATCACATTTATTAGTCACTTGTGACTGTTTAAAGTAAGTTTCCTTCCTGACTTCTTCTGATGTTTCCTTACAGAATGATGATCTTTCAATTGAGTAAAATTTACTTTCTGGTTTGTTTTTAAAAACAATTTTTTAGGTTAATTGATCCACAGACACAAGTTACAAGACTGCGAGTAAGTAACTTTACACTTTAAGATAAATACCCTGCTATGTAATTCTTTCACTGTAAAACTAATACTATTAGACCTTAGCAGAAATTACTGACAGCATGAGATTTCCAGACAAATTTCCACTGAAATTAGGAGACTAGTGCATGCATTGAAAAACAGAAAACCACTAGCAAATCAGCATTAGGAGGAGTGACTTTAAAGAATGGAAAATAGTTTTGCTGTAAAAAATTATGAGGATATGTTGTTCATTTTGGGTTTTTTCTTACATAATCCAGAAAAGCTGAATTAATTGCGGTAAAGGTTTTGGAGAAGTAGCACCTTTACATAACAGCAAGTATTGAAAGCTTAGTCACATATGTAATTTGTATGCATGATGTCTCCTTATAGAAAATAAAGGGTGTATTTGCACTCAGAAAGATGCCTGAATGGCATTGCAAATGTGGTCCTCTTTCTTTACACTGAGCGTGGGTTTAGAAGTTTGTTATCTTTTGAATAATTTTACCTTTGGCCTCTAATCTACTCCTTGTGGTTTATAACTGCACCTCATTTGGGCAGGTTAAGTTCTGGTGTGGTTGGGCACTTGTGATTCTGAAATAATTAATGTGCAATATATTGAAACCTCATATAGAAAATACTTGGAACCAGTTTTAATCTCTCCCTGTCTGATCCTTCTCGGCAGTTCCCTTTGCCCAATGTTGTCCTGTACGCCACGCACCAGGAGAATAAGCGCCTCTTTGGATTCGTGCTTCGAACGTCAGGAGGGAGAGTTGAGAGCCACCAGACTTCTGTCTGCTATATATTTGAATCAAATAATGAAGGGGAAAAGGTATTGGTGATTGTAATTCTTGTATCAGTTTTGAACCTGACATGGATTCCAAGATGTTAGATCTGTTCAAGCAAAGGGATTTCTAAGGGAGGGTATTTTGGTTATGTACTGAACACAGTTAAACCTGACCCTCTGAGTACTTGTGAGTGCTCTGATCCACTATCATATCTACTTTGGGAATCTGGCTTAATTTTAAAGACATTTTTATTAGAGTCATTTATTACTTCCTATCTGTTTTGTGTTTAGATTTGTGACTCGGTGGGACTGGCAAAACAAATAGCTTTTCATGCGGAACTGGTAAGAATCTTTTGGGGGCAAGGAGGGGGAGAGTATATTTAGTATGTGTAATCGAAAATATTCTGCAAGGTGCTTAGAGATGCAGTAGTAGTGCTGTGGTGTATTTTTAAGGGGTTTGTTTTCTGAGAATTTAAACCCAAGATAAAAAAGACTGAGCAGTAATGTCCTCTGTAGAACAGAGTTCAAGGTAAGATTCAGGTTTTACCTTTACCAAACATACCAATCCTTTAAAAGAAAAATAATCAAAGCAGTGCTATCAGAGCAAACCGATACAGACCTGTAGTGTATAAAACACCTGAGTTTGTTGTTAATTTATTCACGTTTTTACCCTTTAGGATCGAAAAGCATCAGAAAAGCAGAAGGAGATAGATAGAGTCAAAGAGAAACAACAAAAAGAACTGAATAAACAAAAACAAATTGAAAAGGTACAGTTTGTCGTTATTTTTTAATTTATTTTTTCTTTTGCAGTCCTGTACTCCAAGCTCCACTATCATATTCTTTATGACAAGTTCATAGAACATTGTGGCGTTAATTATTAGAAGTAATTCCTGTGTAGATGTTGTTAACTCTGTATAGTCATTTTCACAAAGAGCTCTTCTCAGGAGATAAATCACAGAACATCTTTAGAGGAACACTTAAGAGCAGTGCTTGAAGGAACACCTCTCACAGGCCCAAAATGATTTTGTTTGCTGAGAAGGGGTCATTACACAAGGATACTTGTTCTGACCTGCTGTGCTGTGTGGGTTATGGGTACAGATGCATCAGTAACGTGTTAGATGCCAACTACAGAAATGGAGGCGTCTTGGTTTCCTAATCACTCTTTTAACTTCATCTGTACAGAAAGTTGCCCATGGATAGTGTTCAGCCGTAGCTTATAGATCATAATAATGGCATCCTGTTTCACTTGTAGATGGCTTTAAAGTTAACATTAACTTTCTGATTTCTGACCCTCCCTTCTCAAATTAGGACTTAGAGGAGCAAAGCCGGTTGATAGCTGCTTCCAGCAGATCGAACCAGAGCAGCGGAGAAGGACAATTTGTAGTCCTTAGCAGTAGCCAGTCAGAAGACAGTGATTTAGGAGAAGATGGAAAGAAGAAGAGAGAATCTGAAGCCTAAAGTAGCCTACTTTATTAAAATTGGAATTGTGGATGTACCTGGTGAAATGGCACAAATTCTACAAGAAGTGATATGTACGTGGAGAGTCTGTTGTACTATATAAAAGACTTCACCATATGTAGACCCTGTTATGCCTTGATTTTTTTTTTCTCAATTAAGTGATTTTCATGTCAGTATAATTTCCCTTCTGTATTCCAGCAAAGCACGGTGATGCCACCATGTTTATATAAAATTCTGTTTTCTCAAGGCTTCTCTGCAGTATGGAAAAAAACATGGGGTGTTTCCCTCTGTGCAATTGACTGCTCTAGGAGCAAAACTCAGAACTTTAATTGGACTGCAGCAGTACACTGAAACTTGTTCTTAACTCTGCAGTATGGAGAACACCTTGCTGGAAATAAAAAAGTAGATGTCCAAATAAGACAGTGCTAAGCTTTACCTAATTTGTTGCACATAACTGGTCTTAGATTTAGAAAGAAAAATCCTTATTAACGTGAGATGTGCAATAGTTCTAGACAGAAAGATCTTATATTTTGTTTCATATTGCACTGGCTAATACTCTGGTTTTTTGGTGAATATAATGCTGAAAGACTTCTCTCAACAGGAGAGAAAATACTGTCAGACCCAGACAAGAGCTGATGAGACACAGTTGCACTTTGCTGCATGAGGAATGTATAAAGCATTCCTTATCAAATGAAAGACTAATGTATATATTCTTGTAGCACAAGTGCCATGTTCTTAGTTTTCCCCAGTACAGGTGAGAAAAAGCTGTAAGCTTTGAGTTCACTTTTTACAAAACATGCTTAAGAGTTGGAGGAACATATTGAATCCCATCATTTGAAAATTCTTCTGAATATGTAAATGCCTTGCCACCAGTACACTGCACCTACTGAAAATGAGTTGAAGCTCTTTAAGTCGTCTTACTCAATTTGATTTTGCAAACAGAATTTACTTGCTCTGAAGTACGAGATTATGCTGATCCTGTCCATCCCACAAAGCATTTTTCAAAGCAGTGTCTGTTTACAGCTTGTCATCTGAACTCCGTGTTCCATACCCTGTGTAATATTTATTTTGTATAGTACTAATTGTGCATTCACCTTTTGATCCAGAAGAGAAAACTTGTTTGAAGAGAAATATTTATTTTTGCACTAATAACTATAAATACTATAAATCCAATGGAACAGAAGATCTCTGTCTAGTAGTGGCGTGAAAATAACAGGAAATGTAGAGAGAGAAGAATAGGCTTATATTGTAACAGTTACGAGTGTTTTACAGTTCATTGCAGGGCATTTCTGGTGTTCAGGAATGGAAGCAAGTTCAGAGATGTCCCCAGCAGCTGGTGACAGCCCAGCCCTTAGTAGCTGGAGTTGCTCAGCACTGATAAAGGCAGTGAGGAATCTCAGGCCCTCTCTGCTAGATACCCATAGGTGCATCAAGCCATCAACATCCTGGCTCTCCTCATGCACTGGAACGGCCCTGTGTGAGCTAAGGAAGGCATTCTCCTCCTGCCCTTTATGCTGGAGATGTGAATTTCTGTGCAGAGGTTGACTGCATCTGGCTCTGGCCGCAGGAGAAAACGGGGGTGCAGCGCCTCCCCTTGCAGTGCCCTGGCAGGCTGAGGGTGCTGGCCTGGGGCTGCTACTGCAGCAAGAGGTAGAGCAGCTCTGGAGCAGATGTTACAGCCCCACAGCCTTGGAGTGGGTTACGGTACCCTGCCTTCAGAGACACAGCAGATGGGGAGGCAGAGCAGCAGAAAGCCTCCAGGTTCTCTTCAGGAGTGCGTTAGCAACTCCTGCGTCAGTACATCTGTCCTTCCCACAGCAGCCTGTCCCTTGCAGAAATACCTGGTTTTGCTGTTGCAGTCAGGCCAAATGGTGTTGGCCTGTGGCCATACCTGGCTAGCACAGTGTCACACAGACCACACAGATCTGAGGCTTTTTACTAAAAGAAGAGTGGTGTTTTTATTTCATACATAGTCTTCTAGTCTCACCTCTCTAAGACACTGTTTTTATTCTTGCCAACAGAAATGTACAAAGAGGCAGCAACGCCTGTTTTTTCCCCTTTTTGTGCCTAAATCTAGGCTTACTGATAGGAGTACAGCAGGCAGCTTGTCTCTGCAAGTCACTCCGGTTCATCCTTCTTTCTCTTCTTTGTTTTCACTTACTGAGATTTCTGGTTTCTATCAAATAGTATGACAGCATAGCGCAAGGTTCCCCTGTCTTCCTCAAGTACTTGCTGAAGATGATGTAGTTTTGAAACAGCACAGGCAGAGTATGAATGAAAGCAGTGGGTTTGTTTCTAAAATCTAGTCCCCCAGCTTGTCAGAGTAGGGTGACTGAAGTGTTAACTGGCTTATCTGCAGTAGCCCTACTTCCATATGGAAAACAGTTAATTAGCAATCTCAGCAAAAAGCATCTCTGATGTGTAGCCTGTGTTGCACTGGCCTTACTTAGGAAATACCAGAAAATTATTTTTCCTGAAGCCAGTACTGGTTTAGATATAGATTGCAAAGACAAGGGAGGGGAAAAGGGAACAAAGAGTTGGCAGATGAATTTACTCAGATTTAACATTGCATGGTTAGAGTTCCTCTGTTTGCTTCTCAGGTTTTCTATCTATGCCATTAAATGTCATTTTCTAAAACATACAGCATAGGAGTGAAGTGCATCTTTTTTGTGTTGGATTATTCTCCTCTTAGCCACTAAAAAATGGGAAATGCATTAAGAGAATGGTTAAAGGAAGTAGACTGACATGCATGAAGAAAACGAGGGTGGGTTTTTTTGCTTTTTTAGGAGAGTTTCATTGGTGTGAAGTGAGCAAAAAGCTATATAAGGATTTGGGAGAGTGAAAAAAGCTGCAGGACCAAATGGCAGGTTGGAAAAGAGGAGGAAGTTAAACCAGAATGCTGCAATGAATTAGTGGGCTGAGAATTCCGAAGTTTTGCTTCAGGGGAGGAACCCCCAAGCTCTGTAATTAGAGCTACCTCAAGGCAAAAGTAGCTGCTGAGGTTTTATCCATGCCCTCCTTCCCTAAATAAAAAAAAACCTATTTGGTACTGTTTTTCCTATAAGGTTTAGAATTACGTCACTGGAAAGCATTTATTTTTTTAATTAAAAAATAAAATAAAATTAGAGTGCTCAGTATTTTCCTTGCGAGTATGACTTTTAATATAAACACCTTCTGTTCTCCTGGGAACGACTGCAGTAAGATGTCACCACCTGACCAATTTATTACTGTAAGTATATTATTATTGGTTAGTTCCCACTCATAACTTTTCTCCCCTTTAGTATTTCCTGTTGCCTTTTACTTACAAACTCATCTTTCAGGCACTTCCAGTTGAAGCTGCAGGCTTCATGGGCATCTCCTATTATTTCAGATGCTCCTGAAAAAAATTCTTTCAAGTACCTGTAAAGTGACTTTGCTTAGGTACTGAATCAGCACTCTTGTTCAGGACTAACTTCATGTGTTGCTAATTGCAGCCTCACAGTTGGCACCATGCTTCTTCCCTTCAGTAAGGGAATGCTGAGCTTGTTACTCAGTTGAGTTTGTTACTCTGTGCAGATTACACACTGCAGACCAAGCAAGTCTTGCTGTTGTTTCAAGCTACATACATTCTTTACCTGTGTAATGGCATGAATATCAAAATAGATAAAGTGCTTATCACATTGCAGATAATACCTAGCGCTTCCCTACGATCAGTTACACATTGCTCCAAGTCTAAATCAGAGGACAAGTTAAGAGTAACATACAACTTGGCCATATACAACCGGTTATGAGCTGGTAGTGTAAACTAATTTGACAGTCTATAACTTCCTTAATTCATTTAGGTTTGAAATTGCATCAAGACAATTTATAATCTAACAGTAAAATAATACTTAAAGAATATTCTCTCCACTAGAGTGCTGTCAGATTTCATCTTTATATGGATGTAAACCCAGAGCTGAAAATCCTGAAACCACTGAAGCTGTTAAAAAGATATAATTTAGGTACATTGGTATAATATAGGTACATTGATATAAAGAAGCAAATCTGTTTAAGATCTACATTCTGATGAATTGGTTGCACAGAATTAGGAGAAGCCAATGGAGAAAACCGTTACGATATAGTCTCTTCTTGTTTCAGAAGTAATTCACATAAAGAAAACCAGCCTCTGCTTAGTGACTGTAGTAGAGATGTTGTCTAGTGGAACAGCAAGAGCTGCTATTTTTATATTCTTTCTGTTGCTCTATTTTACACTTATTGCAAGCCAGTCAGTCCCCAAGGCTTTCCATTTTAACCAAGCCTTAAGTTGATTTAATTTTTTTCCCCTGCCACAGTGGTACCTAAGTTGTTGTGACAAGAATCAGTCAGTGTGTAATTGTGAATGCACTTGTATTTCTAATGAAGTTTGTATTGCAAGCCAAGGATTTTGTACAATCTTTCAGGTCATTTTTATAATAGAGTGGTCAAATTCTTCCAGTGATGTTCTGGACTGGTCCTGTTCTAGTGAAGTGTAAGTGATTTTTGCAATGTTTGAGACTGACTCGCACACGTTCCCTGAACAGCTGTATTAAAAGCCCCCAGTGGCATACTTCAATCCACTTTGATTGTTGTGTCTTAACCTTGGAAACATGGATAGTGAGCATATTACGCCAGGGCTTCAGTCAGCATTGTGTCAATTAAATAAAAGCTGAACTATAGTAAATTTCTTGGTGGGATTTGTACTGATCAAAAGCCTCCTGTATTTTCCATAATACTGACTTCCAGGAAGTACCATTATTGGTGACCGTATGCATTCCCTGCCATGAAACAGAGTTTAACATACAGTTATATTCCTCTGCTGGTTAACGTGTATCTCAGTTCCCCTAATTTTAATCCTATTAGCCTAGTAACTCCAGCGGGAGTCAGTTATTGTACTTGGGAACACTAACAACTTAGGTTTGCAACAATCAAAGACTGAAAGGTAGAGGAAGAATATCCTTACTGTCCTAGCTGCCTGGTTAGTGCAGGTGGTGGTGTAGTCAGGACAGCGCGGAGCACTCTGCAGAGCTGTGCTTGCAATGATCAGACGTGTACAGAGGCTATACCAGCACAACCATGAATGTGGGTACTGATACGTATCTTCATGGGCTTCGTTAGTTTACGGTATGATAAACACCATGTAAAAAGTAAAGGGTCATAAATACATTATGGTTAAATTTGTATTTTATAAAGTTTGTAGATTTTTCTGGGGAAAAGCAGACTTTTGAATTATGTAACTTCCATGATAAAGATGCATGTATAACTAGAAAGAAATAATCTATGCTTACTTGATAATGAAGGAATAAATACTATTAATGCCAAGTGTGTTGATGAATTTTTTTCTTCTAAAATCTGGACTGACATCTGCAGTATCCTTAGAAAGAACGGGCGTGCTGTGGGTCTGTGCATCCTGTGGAAGTCTTCCTAAGACAAGCGAGACAGCTGTCAGATAGTGCTCCAAAAGCTTAAGCTCCAATTGTATAAGAACAAACTCCACAAACCACAAGCGTGCCTTGGGACAGCACTATAAAAGGAAAACCTAGACTAGAGAGCACAACCAAAATATACAATGGATGCAATACCTCAGAAATAGCGCCTTCTTGTTGAAACATCAGTATTCCACACTAGCTGCTGTGGTAAGTAGAAGTTTCTGTAGCTTTAATCCTGTTTCACTGATTAGAACATGGGATTGCTTTAATTGGGTGAAAAAAAAAAAAAAAAAAAAAATCTACTTAGGCTGCTCTTTGGAACTTGAACACAGGACTTGGCAAAACCTTGAACTCTTGGCAAGAGAAAGGGAAGTACAAGATAAAAAAGAACCCTGTGCCTTCCTGGTGATAGGTAAATCCCTGACTTTTAACTAAACCCTGAGTTTACCCCTCCAGTGGGGGTAGTGTTGTGTGTCAGGCCAGGCTTTAATTTCGCAGTAACACAGTCTGCAGCCCTACCTTTAACAGTTCCTTCACTCTTCACAGTAAGCATTCAAAGTACTATTGCCATAGCTTTCGGATAGTTCATATGCCAGTAGATATGTAGAATGGGATCACCAATACTTACATTTTGGGGTTCTTCCCATTATCTCCAGAGGGTAAGGGGGGGATGCTGGTATTCCTTAATATACATAGGAGATAAAATCCTGAAAGCAAGCAAGCTGTACAGTCTTATCCATGTCAACATTGCCTTCAAAACACAGAACTAATAATTATGTACAGTTGAGGCTACAGGGTCCCCTGAAGCTTTCCTGTCCATAAAGATCATATTCCTTGTATAGAATGTAGTCTTTCAAGCAGTTTGGCAGTGGAAGGAAGGTCATGAACACGGGACAACGGAGACGCAACCGGCCCATGCATTCCCGTATCTTCAGGCGACAAAGATGCTTCAGAGAACGAGGATTTGCTAGAAATGAGAAGGTGAGGTTGGTGTTATTTATAGGATTTTGTTCAATTTATTTATTCAGTACTCTGCTACCTGGAAAACCAAACCTGTCAGGAGTTCTCACTCCAGCCCATACATTTCTCAGTATAATTTATAATTAGCAGATTTTATTTCTGTCAAGTTGGCTACGTGTAGGTTTATGCAAATTTAAGTAATAAAGTTTCGGAAATGTACATTAACCCCAAAGAACTGGTGCCAGTTCTCTGTCAACCTGAAGAGGCTACTGTAAGAATTAATCTATGTACAAGGAAAAATGACATAGAATTAATCTAGATTAGAATTAAATCACTCAAAAATAGTAACTTATTAGATGTGGTCCATCAACTTGAAGCAAGGGAAAAGCTTTTCTCCCCTTGAAGAGGACTGTGTTGTGCACACTGTTGTAACTGCAGTGCCCAAGTGCTCTACATAAATCATGCAGTTACTAACAGACTTCTGAGAGAAACTTAGTTTAAATCCTGTATATACTGATTTTTAAGAGGTCTCTTACTGTCAAAACATAACTTTTCACCTAACAAGGGTCAGGAAAAGCACCAGTTTCAGATAAAGAAAATGAAAACTAAGATACCACCAACAAAAAAGGCCCCGAATCACTTTGTTTGACATTCAAATGTAGATACCAGATACTTACTTAAAATCAAATGGATGTCTGGCCAGAGCTCCTGTTCTTTGAGAACTGCTTCTAGCTTCCAGCAGATACTAACGTGGTCGACATAATCTAACATCACTCGTACTACCTTCCCAGACAGATGCTTCAACCATGACAAGGTTATCACTTCACAGAACTGACAGAAACAAAACGTTTAACAGAGTAACACTCAATACTCCAGTAAGTGACTTCTGCCTCTGCAAGACAAGAGCAGCTAAATAACTTGAGCGCAATGTCAGGAAGGATGAGTGTTCTGTCAGTCAGGGAGCTTTAGAGGTTGGCAGAGCTTCCATGAAGCCTCACTAGTAGAATCTGAAAAGCTGAGAGATGGTATTTTGTACTAAATCCAAAAATGAACTTAAGCAGCTGTATATTTGGTAACTAAACACTTAAACGAAGCACTACCACTCCCTAAGTGGAATTTAGATTTGTGTCCCAGTGTGCTGAACCAGGGTACGCACCAGCCCAGTATATGCCACATCCCCTTATCTTCAGGTTAAGGAAGGGTTTATTAGGTTCAGGTGGACTTTAAAAACTGTAAAACAATGACGCTGATGGGTGTCTCTGGGAATCTCTTTAGGTCTGTCCAGGTTTCTTAATTTTTGCTCAGTTCTTACCATGCCAGGTCCAGGGTGTCCCTACAACTGCCTTCTAGTAGCCATGTTATGATACAAGACAACCCACTGAGCCAGGATGGAAGTCCACGCTTTCACAGCACAGACAAGACTGCCCTGGAGAGCCTATTCTGTGTTGATCATTAGCATATAATTAGCTGTATTTTCGCAGTTGAAAAATACCATTTATGATAATGCTGTCATGAGCCAGGCCTCATGGCATCACCTATTTATTTTTAAAGCCTTGTCTATTCCTACCTTTAAATGTAAACTGTCTTACAGTTTCAAAACTCCCTTTTCTGACACCACACTAAGTACATTTTCCTTTAGTTTTAGGAATGATACTGGTAGTAAAACAACTCATTAAGCCATCTGGCATGCTTACCATTGTATCTTTGATAACTGTAGAAGTCCATCCATCAGTCACATACTGGGAATGTGAACTGTTTCCCCGAGAGCAATCAAAGCAGCGGTGCACATCATACCCATAGTTCATCAGCATCCTTAACATGACTTCATCTTTCAGAGCGTACTGTAGAGCTGATGGGAAATGCATTGTGTTCACTCTGCAGAAGTAATTGACATTAGCCCCATGTCGGAGCAGTAGATTCATTAACTCATAGTTGCCCATTCTCAAGGCTATTTGAAGACAGTTGATAGGATCCTGGTTTGGCAGGGCTCCAGCATTCAACAGCAGCTGTGTTGAACAGATATCCCCGTTGGAAACTGCAAAGTACAATGCTGATTTCCGGTGGTCATCGTAGCCTTTGCGAACTCTCTGATCCAGCATGAAATTGGCATCAAACCCAGATTTGAGGAGAAACTCAAGGCACTGAGGATGTGCTCCTGCTGCTGCTGAGTGAACTGGGCTTATCCCACTTTCTTTAATGGCATCAAAATTAGTAACTGGAACTAAATTTTTTAGGGCTCTGAAGATTTAAAAAAAGAAAAAAATTACGATTTTAAACATACTGGTTCACCTAGCTCAATCTTCAAATTCCTCTGTGTTGCTGGGCTTCAGAATTCATCAAGACTGTATACAACTGTCCATATACCGAATTAGTACCATGGCATGCTATAATGATTTCTTCTCAACAGAAGCTTCTCCTGAGTAACACTGTTATTGCTTAATATATAGGCAACGGGGAATTAATGATGAAGATACCCTTACCAGTCTTTTTTATCCTGACATCCAGACACAGAAAACTCATATTTACATGGTCAAAACCAATTCCTTCTATAAAACTACAGAATTGCTGCCTGTTTTGAGTAAGGTAGAATTAGCAAAATTAATATTTCTGGTGTCACCATTACTTGATTTTAAAGTTTATTAACTTACAGAAAGTGTCCTCTATATGCAGCTCTGTGGATTGGCAAATGACCCGAGTGCTTTGGTACATTGGCATCAGCCCCATATTCTAGTAAGAGAGTCAGAGAATCTGGATTTCCTCCTCCTGCTGCCTCAAATAGTACAGAAGCACAATCCATTGCCTGTGAAAGAACATCTGCACCTGGAAAGAAGCATCAAGGATTTTCACAGTAGTCACTGTAAATATCCAGCAGTAATTAGTATCTCCAACCCTTCAGTGACATGGCATCGTGAATACTACTTTTCACCAAATAACACCACAATGAGCATTAACTTTCACCGTGGATCCTTGATCCTCAGAATGAGAAGGTCCCAATTGTTTTGAACACAAGCACACAGTAAGACTTGATGCTAGAACTGGGGAAGCAAGGGGTTTGGTTTTTATTCATACCAATAATTGGGGTTTTTTGGCTTACACACAGTGCATCTCAGTAGTTCTACTTTACAAACCCCAGACAGATCTAACTGTAGATCTGAGAGCACCTAGTATTAAAACAGATTGTACAATTCAGTTCCAGTGCTGCTGAGCCATCATATAAAATTCCCCACTATAAATATCATCAGGCTTTCCCTACAGTGACCTGCCTACATGAGAAAACAATATTGCATTTAAAAATTATTACAACTGCTCACTGAAATACCAATACAGTATTTGAATATTATGAAAATGTAGACTTTATCAGGCCTTAACTACATCACAACAATACTCTTGGTGCAGATAGCATTTAAATTTCTTTAGTAAGGGAAGTTACTTCTGCTGTTTCCCAAGGTGTATCTTAAAATAACCAGTTTTAATCCAATCACAGAACTTTCAGAGGACTAATAAAAATGTGTGTAAATAGGCTAACTACTTTAGAGGGAATATGTGTATGTGTCTCATGAAATTGAGACACCATCAATTCTTCAGACAGGCCTCAACTCACAAGATTTGGGGGTCAAATTTTTCAAAATAAATTAAGATGCCACAAAAATGTAATCAAAACATCTCTTGTAACATGTCAGATTTCCTTGGTGTTTTGCCAAGTATTCACTGATTAATAGCACAGTTTGCTATACGTAATCTCTAAAAATACTTTCCATGTATGTTAGAATCTATTAACACTACAGGCTATATACCCAGTAACATGATAACAGGTCATTTCCTTTCACTTCAGTGATGCAGTTTTACTGGCTACTGAGCCAAGAACAATATTTTGTGTCTGCATTTAGAAATAATTTTCTCCGTTGGAAATAGGATTCACTTTGTCCCGTTTGAGCTTTAGGCATTTCAGCACTAACACACATGACTTACAATTTCTCATCACTTGAAGAACACCACCACTGACCCATTCCAATGTCCAACCATTCTCACAGAAAAAAGTGTTTTCTTAAGTTCAGACAGAATTTGAGAAGTTTTCATTGGTGCTCATTGCCTCCTGACCTGATATTGGGCACCACTGAGAAGAATCTGGCTCTGTCTTCTATACACCATTCCATCAGATATTTAGGACACTGGCCAGACAGACCAGCCCACTCTGAGCCCTCTCTTCCTATAATATTGTTCATAATAAAGTCTCACCTTTTTGCAGTAAGAGCTCCATAATTTCTGTGTGTCCGATCTGTGCAGCCAGTGCTAAAGGTGTGAGGCCATATCCACTCCGAGGGTCAGGATCCGCTCCAGAACGAAGGAGAAGCTTTACCAGATCCTTCCTACCTAGTCTGGCTGCCTCATGTAAAGCAGTTCTCTTGTGGACACACTGCAAATTCACCTTTGCACCAGAACTTAGCAACAGGGAGGCAATCTCATACGAATCATTTTTAATTGCTGTAAGACATTAAGCGAAGTATCGGCCAGAATGTTATTCAATACTATTCTAGGCACTATGGCTTCTGTTAATGTGGCAGGAAAGCTTGAGCTGCTCCTGGCAGTGCTATTTATACACTGAGAAATGTCACCTACACCGAAAGGTTTAACATACCAACAAGTCTGTTCTTTGTTTCTAGGATAACATTAAGTATACAAATGAATCGTTTTATGGTAATTTCTCTTCCTCTCTGTAATTCTGCTGTGTTTAGTAATGCAACAGAATGCAACTTTCCTTGCCGCTAGATGGAGATGATACACAGGGACCTGGTGCAGTCAGGAGCTGCCCTCCTCAGGGAGCTCGATTTCATCTTCAGCAGCGGTTACCATAACATGAAACAAAGTTTAAAACGACTGTGTCATATGCTGCCTTAGCTTACTAAGCCTGATCTCTTAAGTCAGTAAGGATCTTAAAAAGGGTAATTTGCATTGGCTCCAGTGAATGGAATGCACAGGCAACACCTTTCCCTCCTCCTCTCTTTGATCTTCCAGGCTGTGCAGGCCAGAATAGAGAGTGCCCTTCACCGAGACAGATTACACAGAGAAGCTTCATGTGTCAGAGCTGCTTGAAATACCACTGACAGCATACTACAGCCTGTGATGTCCTATCATCTGTAACCTACATGGCTGCTTTAGATAAATCCCACACATCCTCCTCTTGGGGAATGGTGCATTTTAATATAGTGCACTACAAAAGCATCTAGGAATTCTCTGCATGTTTTCTAAGGTGTCACCTAAGAAAGACAGGGACAGACACATTTAATACTGAGATTAACATTTTTTACTCCATAGCAAAATATTTTAGATATTTAAGTCAAATAAGTCAAATTGAAACCTAAATGCATCGTGACAAGCTCAGCTCATTCCCTCACCACTCCACCCCTAAGGAAGGTACTCACCTATAACTAAAGAAGAATCTCCTTCTTCATTCTTAACATTGGGATTGCAACCATTGAGCAGGAGAAAGCGGACATTGTCTACAATGCAATTTCTTACAGCCACCAAGAGAGGTGTTTCCCCTTTCAGAGTCTTCTGTTCCCATGTAATGGCACGGGAGGCTGAAATACAGAAAAGCAGAACACATTTGAAGCTGGATGATTCAAAGTTTGGTTTGTACAACTTTTTGGTGGAAAACCAGAAAGACTGTACCTTTCAAAGTTATTTCAAGGATGTTCTTATTTAGCTGTGCTGCAGCTTCATGCAAAGGAAGCCAGCCTTGCTGATCTGCTTCTTCAAAAGCAGAACCGTGCCTCACCAACTTCATCAAGGCCTCTTCTTGGCCTGTGATATTTTAAGACAGACACATATCCCATCGCTCATCATATAACAAAATTCAGGCAACTAATATATTGAGTGCCATTTATCCCATTAGTGTATCCAGAATAAACAACTTGCTTTATCAAAGAGTTTTTTTTCTCGGAGGTCAGTTTACATGAATGGAACAATCAATGACTGACATTGCTCTGTAAATCATTTTGAATTACACTAAGTAAGCTTTTTCAATGTATGGCTACAATATTTCAAGTGCAATCCTGTGATGAGCAGGAATGCATTTAAATTTAACGTATAAACAAGTGTCCTAGTGGAACTGTAGGAAAAAAGTAAAATAAAGCTGATTTAACAGGGATAAAACCTGTCTTGTTATTCCTGCTTTTACTAACAATCTTAATGGCTTTAATCAAGATAAGTTATTACGTTTTCAATTTTATATCTCATCAAGAAATAGCACAACTTGATTAGCTGGAAAGGCTGTTTAAGTAGATGCCCCATTTCTGCTGTTTTTTTTAAATCCCCTCCTTGCCGGTAGAAGGCAGTCTGACCTATTAGTCACAACCACAAGGTGAGGGGACAGACTGCTCTCAATCTCTGCTTCTGAGGGTCTCCTATATATGGAAGAATTATATATTCAGAAAGCCATTGTGTATGGAACATGTATAGCATTTGCTTTTCCAGAAAAGATTTGGTTTCTTGATTCCTGCTCCACTAGATTATCTCTGTAAATCACGAGACGTGTAAGTACTGAACCAAATGTTTCCCACAACTGTCCAAAAAACTGTAGTACTTCTGCTCTTTGTTAAGTTACCTCTGTGACTCAGTATATAAATTGATTATACCACACAAAACAGACATTTCAGAGGAGCAGAGTTAAGATAATTTCATACTGGAATACAGTAATGTTTGGCCGTTAAGGAACAATTCTGGAACACTCTTCAGTTAGAGAAGGGATTTTAATCTGGATCTCACAAAGTGGTAAATGCTTTTGTGAACTATTAATTGACAAGGGGCCTTGCCATCTTGTGGTTTATTTTACAAGAAAGGCCTGACATTTTCCCCAGGGGATTTACTCCTGGCACTGGAATCTCCGAGAGGAGTGACATTTGAACCCCTCCCATTACCATGTTCCTACCTAGTAAGTTAGCTTTTGGGTGTCTTGTTTTTCATTGCCTTACTCCTCCCAAGACTACATAAAGAAAAACTGCCCTTAAATCAGGTGGATCAAACACCTGTAGGCACTGCTCAACAATGCAATACCCAAAGGATTCCTAGGGGTATAAGCCTACTGCGGTGTACTTGTACTCAACTGTCCGAATTGCTGCAATGATCTTTCCATGTTCTTTACTTGTAGGATACTGGAAACTGCACAAAAAGATCAAAAATAAAGTGAGAATAAGAATGTGAAGTTCAGGATATAATGACACCTTAATTTAAACACTCTAGGTTAGACTATGTATTACAACTTCTCTAAGTTACTTTCATACTAAAACGCCTTTTTTGCTGGTCTTCCCCTGCCACTGTAAATAACGAATTTTTCCCCCAAAGGCTAATAGTTAATTACTAAAATGAGGGAAAGCTACCACAGAAATCTATTTTCACATCACATACCTTCTTGATAAAGCCCTGTACTCATTTAGATATCAATGTAAAATATCACCTGAAAGTTTAAAACATTCCATGTTTCTGTGAACACTGGTATACCTTTTTGAGGGAGATTTCAGAACAAGTGAACTACCAGTGGTTTTCGGTATCCATGAGACAATGTCAGAGTAATACAACATACAGAGTCACAAAGGAAAAGAAGATTACCACATGCTTATAACAATGCCAAGAAAACATCCAAAATAAAAGTAATAACTTAGTACCTGTCATCTTCTGTTGTAGTGCCACTTGTTTCAATTTTATGCCTATCTTGTAAGCTTTCCTGAATAGCTTGTTGAGTCGGGATTTCATCATCAGAATCATCATCGAACATATATATAGAATTATCCATGGCAAATCAGCACAACGTGGACCACCTCACATAAGGAAACACTGCTTTTTAATGGGAAACTTTGGGTTAAATCTGGAGCAACAGAAATAGCAATCACTGTTTAAGTATCAAGAGAAATGAAACATAGTTTAAAACAGATGAATCAGAACTTTTCTATGTCAGGCTCCAGCCTTCTCCCAAGTACTTAAGTTTGCCCTGCAAAGAGTTACTTAGAACAGAGTAAAGGTTTTCTATTCCAATAGCATGTGCTAGCTTTTATCTGTTTCACACACCAAACCTACTTGTTATTAGAAAGCAACAGAAATTAATAAAATTAATTTTCAGACAAATGGTCATTTCCTCTTAAGTCTTTTAAACACTCAGATATCATCACAACTGTGCTCCAATGTTTCCTTGCAGATGTACAGTAAGAGTTGCGATGTTTTTTCACTTTGTTCACAGAGGACCTGGAAAGAAAATGCAAGTGAAGGACTGACATTTTTTCAAGAATAGCTTTTGTTCAAGCTGTTTCAGGAAAGATAAAGTTAGGGCCCTATCTTGTAGTCAGGGAAGTACTTTAGATTTGTGCTATTACATGCATCAGCCTTCCACCTGAAACAACATCAGACTTCACGTTTGAAGTAAGACCAACTTTACCATGTTATGTACATAATGTACAGCCAGCCCGAACAGATCAACTTACAATTCTGCTCTCCATCAGTGAATGCCTGATTTTTTCTAATACTTATAAAGGATATATATGAAATAATGCAACAGTGTATATCCAAATACAGGCAGAAATAAAACATACTCGTGTAACCACAGTGGAAGTAATAGGAAAAAACCCACCTTAAAATAGCATTAGTTTCTAAAAAAAGCAAATCGAAAGGGTTCAATTAAAAAAATTGAAAGGGTTAAATTAAAATATTTTTACTCCTTTAAGATTTCAATAAACAGAGCATAGAAATAAATTCTACTGATACTATCTGTCAAGTCTAAATGTTAAAATTTAAGAAGAAATTAAAAAATATTGATGATCAAATCAATCACGTGTAGATGTACACAGTTACATGCATAAGCAGTCACACTGTTCCTTTGTGTATTCAGCTACCTGCTATTATAGATTAAAATCACAGACGTTCTGCAAGGACAAACCTCTCAACTGTTTTACTTCGTCAAAACTTCCACTTCTGCCTTTAAAGAGAGGTGGACTGAAAAAATAAACCAACCAAAAATACAGCACAACGTAGAATCAAATCAGTAAAACTGAAAGCAAATTAAGTGAATCAGCACAGCAAAATGAAAAAAGTTGTCAACATGCTACTTACAAAGTTTGGTATCTATCTAGAAACATCTTACAGTTGAGCAGCAGCAATTAATTCATAGCAAACCTGCATCATTTAATTTGTTACCTGATCCACCTAATGTCTGTTTGCAAGGCCTGGCTCTGTAATCATACATGTAGCAAAAAGAAGAGAAATTTATTAACAAAATATGCAGACAAATAACTGTTTGTATTCGATTATATCTATAGTACAACAAGCGTATTAATATTTTAAATCTAGCCTACTTCTTTTTGTGAAAAGACTACAACTTCTCTATTAATTGAGAAAATATACTGGTTTTCCTCACCTTCTGAAAGAGGGAAGACCTTACACTTTGGAGAAGCGATTATTAAGTTGAAAGTGTTATTTTCAGGACTGAAAATGATCTCAGTAGCGCCTATGTCCATTAATAGCTCACTATAAATACCCGATCATAAGATACTCTGGGACTTTCTCCATGTTTCTTTCAAATAGGTTAGTTATGTTTAATAATATGACCTGACAAACGGTGTCAGCAAAAGCAGGAATTAAAAGTTCATTTTCGTTGTAAAAATACGCAAATAAAAAAAAAAAGCTTTTGGAATAAGAATTTGAGAATTGTAACTTATAACTTATAATAGTATGGAAAGTATATTCTTTAGTGATTTACTAAGAGAGTAAGAAGATACTGTTAGGAGCTTACTTAAAAGAGTAAGATAGCATAAAAAAAAAAATCAAGCTATAAAAGTAAACATAAACAAGCAATTACTGTGTGTTTCTGTTTGCCTAATCACAGTTCACATTATTAATATAAATGGAAAAGGAAACAAAGGATAAACATAAGAGAGTCTTCAAGGGGAAAAGCACAGTTTCAGAAAGTTACACCACTTACGCTGGTGTAACACAGTAAGTGGGGAAATGAAGGACACAGAGTCCTAGTTATACCAGTGACAGTAAGATGGAGTGAGGCTTTCGTGTGCTTAATTTACTCCTACTATTTTACGGAGGGATCCTTACAAGGAAATGATTACGGCTGTGTTTGAATGCAAGGCAGAAACCATGTTTTATTTTTTTAAAAGAAAACAAAAATGCAGATTAAGTGAAGGAATGGAAACTGGGCTGTCCCTCTGGAGCAACGGGGAAACACAGCATTTTATGGCAAGTGGTCATAAAGCAAATTTCATTGTTTATTCTTCAAAGAAACTATTTGAAAAAAAACACCACCTTACAAAAATCAGGATGTATCAATTAAATTCTGAAAAGATTAATTTGCTGAGAAAGGACAGCATCAAAAGTAACTACTATAGATAGTTAAATGATTTCTCATACTGCAGTCTTCACTGTTGCTATGACAGAACATAGGCTATATATAAATCCAGACTGAAATCCCAAAACTTACTACCTACTAAATTTCAGCAGTCTTAATGCTTAAAATTCATTAACTCTAATGTTTCTCTCAGAAAATGCAGACTACTTGAATTTTACATTAAGATATATTTTGTGGTATTCAAGTAATGCATAAAATTGATGTTTACACATTAAAATTATCGAAGGCTAAAATCCCAGTTGTATCTTTTACAGATTGTAAGGATGCTAATAATAGCACATACTAATTTAAGACAAAACATTGAGGATCAGAAAAGATATGTACGCCCTCTTTTAAAATAAAAAAGTCCAGATGTTTCTTTTACACAGTATGTTCCACCTCCTCTGTTAGCCCAGAAAAGCACAGGATCTTGTGAAGGCTGTATCTGAACTGCCCAAACTTAGTCATCCAGCTGGCAAAGCAAGGCAACACCTCGCTTGATCCAGTGCTGGACTGGTTTATCCGTGTTAAGCATCAGAGCAATGACAAAGTTAGTAGAATGTCCGGTGGTGGATAAGACTCCTTTACGCTCACTTGTCTTGTAGAGTGGGCAAACATATGCATTAGATTTCTTCATATCCAGTTTTGGAGCTTAAAAAAACCAAACAACAACAAAACCCACATTCAGCAGGTTTATTAATAGACGCAAAATCAACATAGAAATATTAAGCATTTACAATAACATCTTTAAAGATAGGTAAGGCAGAATTGTTTTGTGAGCAACACAGTAAAATTATCTGGCTTTTTTTGTATTTTCTGGCACGGTTTGTTTTGGTTTTAAAACCCAACTTATTTAACTACCATTTCTTTCTTTCTTTTCAGGACTCAATACTTCTCTGTGATTCTACCAGCTATGTAATCACTAAAGGGCACGTTAAAATCTGAATAGTAACATAGTCAAAGCATAGTTCATACACAAGCATTTAACAGCTCCACGGGAACTCTGGTCGAGCAGCCACAGAATCTAACTGCAATTCAAGTCACCTGAGATCCAAGCACACAACTCCACAGGAACTATTTGTATGCCTGGACTGCTGACATGCAGCTTGTGCAGTCTAACATCACATGTGTCTGAACAGATTCATGCAACCGCAAGAGAAAGCACAGGCAGAAAAAGTGAGAATTCTCTGCAACTGTCCATTAGCAAGTAACTAAGTGTGAACAATTGCAGTAGGAAGTCCTGCTTAAGTGAATAAATCAAAACAGGGTTTTACTGCTCCTGAACAAAGAAAACAAGGGATATGGAAAATGTATTACCAATCTGCTATGCTAGTAGCATGTCATACAAAAATAACCTGAGCAAACCTTGCTAAACCATGTGAAGTAAAACACTAAGTCAATCATAAGTTATCCTCAACTTGAGTGGAAACAGGACTTGAAATACCATGTGCTTTCCTACCCAAACAGATCAGGTAGCACCTAAACATATTTATTAGAAGATTCATTTAACTATTCCTTTTGTCAGATGAATAATTATAAAAATCTGTGGGTAGAAGCCTGTTGCTCAAATGAAGTGAGACTGAGTCAAGCTAGCAGGCCCAATTTTTCATGTAAAAGTCACTGGTCGGACGCACATTTGGGTACTTTTTGATGAGGGTAGGAGCACTGATCTTCTGTAAAAAAGGAGTTTGACTGTTCCAATTACTTGCTGAACAGCTCACACTTCAGAGAAATGATACTCACTTGGCTTTATCCAAATGATCGGCATAGTATCAAAGAGCAATTTGGGATACTGCTCTGCTAACATTCCCCTGGTGAGAGAAAACAACAGGTCATTTTTTGTGGGTTGGTGTTAAACCACGAGAGGTTTGGCATCTGTTTTTCAGTTGCTGCTTGCTTGCATTTCTTTTTTTTAATTCCTACATGAAAAAATGTTTTATTTGGTGTGTTATTTACACAATATGACAGGTAGCACTTAAAATATTTAAACAAATCTTGTTTGAGCACCTAAGAAAGCTTTCCAGAACCATAGTAAAACACTTTGTTACTGACTTGTTCCTGTCCCAGCGAGCTCCATCTAAAAATAATCCACGGATATAAACACCGTCTTCTGGTGCAGTCTCAGCAGTATCCTGAGGAATAACCTAGAAGAAACAAGTGTTCCATGTTATTAAACTTTCATAACTGTTGGCTTTTTTTATTATGCCAATAGCCAATTTTCAGAAGATCAATCTAGAATGAAAATAACATCGTAATACCTTCCTTTCAGTACTACTGTTACAAAACTATAAAGGTAACAGATTTCTGTGGGTTTGTTAATTACCTCTATTGCAGATTATAAAACGAGGCTTTAATCACACAGACAAGTAAGTACTCTGTAGGCTGTTTTCTTGAGTGGAAGTCCAGGTACAAGGACAGAACTCATTTTAACTCCTCTTTTACAGATGTTATTTAACAGGCCGACCTTAGCAAAGAATTAAATGTATGTCTTCAAATTGCAGCAAGTTATTTGCAAAATGTAATTTCCAGCCAGGCTTTACTTACTATATCTTGTTGCAATATCAAGACACAGATTAATAAAATATGCATTTATCAATTATCTCTACCTCAAATTCATATCCCAGAAGGTCAATAGGGATCCTGTGCTTCCTAGCATAGTTCTGCATAGCTCCAGTTAAGAAAGCTTGCGTAAAATAGAATCCTGAGAGCCAAAAAACCGTGGGCTTCCCAAATTCATACCAATCCTGGAAAGAACAAAATGACACAGTCAATTTATCAGAAAAAGACAAACCCCATATTGTTTGACCATTTTCTACATAACTGTACTCAGAAAATCTAAGCAAAGTCTATCACACCTTTCCCAACACTCTAATGTACAGGACAAATTATATGAAAAAGCAGATTAAACAATTGGTGGTACTGCCTCTTGTACTTTACCTGTAAAAATTTCAGCCTTTCTAGAAAATCTAGAATATAGCTCCCTAATGGTTTTAGACTCGGGTATGAACGTCTTGCCCAACTCTCAGGAACTTTGCCAATAAGTAGACTGCCACACACTGCCTCCAGTTCAGCATCCATAACAACCAGTCCTTTAATGGCTTTTTTCAGGTTAATTAGAGTAATGCGAATAGTTCGGATTAAACTAGAATTAAAAAATAAAACACAAATTTCACACATTTTGCATGACATCCTCACTGGGAAAAAAGAAAAAAAAAGCATTATAGAGCCATCTATAGAACTCGTATAGATGATACATAACTGCACAATTAGCCATGTCTAAGGTCATGGATATGTGCATTTGTGCTGATTTATTTTAGGAACAGTCTAATAAATTGTTTTATCATCTCCGATATCCTCCTACATCTTATCCTTAATTTGGAACTCCAAATGTATACACTGCATACTAGATGAAGGAAAAAGGTTTAGATTACAAAAGAAGAGGTGGATAGGGTCTGCAACAAAGGAAAACTTGGAAAATGAAGGACAAAAAAGACATTTTTCCATCAAGATAAAGGTTTCATAAACTACACCTGTGTGTGTAGTACAGTTTCTAACCCCTTTACCCTACAGGTCAGAAATAAAATATAATCGAAGATAAAGATAGTGAAAGAGAGAGTGAAGTTAAAACACATCCATCCTACATTCTACCTTCCCAGAAGGAGTCCTGGTGTTTGGACTGCAAATATCACTGCAGACAATTTAGAAGGGGAAAGAATAAATTAGTATTTCTCACAACATGGGCTTTACAGTGTGTGACTCATAGGGAAACTTTTTCCATGAATGGAATTATTTTGGTTACATTTAATAAAACATGACACTCTTACTTGTTAAATCTTTCCATTTCTTGCACCAATACAGTGTTCATACTTTCTTCATATCGCACAGGATATTTAGTTAGGCAACTTTCAACGTCAAAATCATTTGGAAGCTGCAAATGACACATATTTGGAAATCATTCTATCTATCATTATGCATCGATACTACATGAAAAGTATGGATCTATGAAAAAGTGCAGAGTAATAACTACCATCAAACTTTCTTATGAGTAGATCAACTCAGTATTTAGTAGTTTTTTTCAAATAAAAATTATGGGATTTTTTAAGTAATGTTTGTCCTTTAAAAACTAGCAAGAATTTTTCATACCATGAAAAGTTATGAATACTTTTGTTTTGTTAATTTTATTGTTCACATGAATGAATCAACTGCTCTTTTAACTTGTGTTTTCTCTGCTTTCTGTCTCTGTCTCCTACATATTTAATAAAACGTCTTTCAGCTGAAGTATAGCCACGGTCACACAAGGTTTTACTTTCCTATTGCATTAAATTCCTCCCAGGAGGTTTTTCCTCCAACACAATGTCAATTTGCCACTGAAGATTCTAGATAAAATATGTTCTGCTTTGTTAAAAGGTAAGTTAGAATCACTGGAATAATACAATACCTTGCTGAGAATATCATCTGCAATTTCATAAAGAGTAGAGTCACCACCTCCAGAAGTTCCCTGAGTGCCTCCTCCTTGTGTTAAAAGCAGAGATTCAAAGAGGATCTTAGTTTGCTGAAGATCTTTTGAAATATCTACATTTTCATGCAAACCAAATATCTCTGGGTGCTGACTAAATGGAAGACTCTAGGACAAAATAAGCAATAAACATCCGCATGAGATAAAACAGCATACTAGGAATCAGATCCAAGGCTTCTTTAAGGAGTGAAAAGCTACTACTGACTTCAGTTGAAGGTGGATAAGGACCTTAGCAGTAGTTATGTGTAAGTCAGTAAGCATTACTGGTGATAGTGCCATCACCTCACAGAAAGCAATTCCCTCTCCCTCTCAGAAATATTCTAGATCATGGCAAGGGTCACTCAAGGATGCTAGGCAACAAGCCAAGGACACAGTTTCATGTGCTGAAAAACTACCTTTTTAATGCATGCTAAACCATGACAGAAGCCTTTAAGGATTGCTTTATTAGTGCATCATAATTATAACAGTTCAAAATCTTGATGCTGCTTTTTACCTTAATAAACTCAATGTAGTCCTCATATGTGCCTTTTGGCGGAGCATAATAGCTGCCACTGGGAGAAAAAGTGTAAGATGGATTTTCAATTATATCTGGATTGTAGAAGTCATCCAGCATTGTCAGCAGTAAACGTCTGTCCCAGTCATCTGTCACTCGACCTCCATAGTTGCACTCACCAGTGAGGTAAGATATAGCTTCAAAAGGAACATGGCTATATTCATTTATGAATAACTGAAACAGAAGATTTAGGTAATTATTGAAATATCTGCAGAACAACAGTGTGACCTACAGACCAAACAAATAGCTGGACGCTATGGTGAATGCGAAACTGCAGTTTATGGAGTTTTCTCCCTAAGTGTTGGGAATTCAAATTCTGAAATCTTTTTCAGGTAAAAATTACTGTTTAAAATAAAAAGGAATTAGTAGTAAAAGCCTCGTATGAATATTCAAATTAGTAAATTATCCAAATAATTCTTGGATTATTTACAAGTGGATAGTATGTCCAGTCTAAATTTTCTAGATGGTTATTTTTCCATGTCATAAAGAAACTGTGCATTTCACATAATTTTGCAGAACCCTCTGATCTCTTTCTCTAACTTCATGATAACTTTTCCAACTGTTCAGCCTCAACTTCTGTAACTAACAGTTTTAGCTCTCCTGCTTTTTTCACACAGGGCCTGCAGGAGATTCAAAGTCAAGTAGAATTCAGCATTTCATTTTAGGGAAGGAGAATAGTCTGAGGCTCTGTTTAACTAACAGGAGATATGTAAAAAAAAAAAAATTTTTTAATTCCTCCTATTAATGACAAAAACTAGTGACTGCCACTGGCATGATGTTACATAAAGCACAGTGAGCTCTTACATATGTTAATTTTAACTCCTATTGTACTCACATATAGTCATCATATTCCATATGTCTGTAAGAATCTAAATCTCATGAAGATCAATTCTTGATTTTATTTCATTTGTAACGTTGAAAATATTTATAATATGATTGAAATTCCTTGCCTTTGTAGTTGAAGTAATGAAAATCTATGAACAACTGATGTAACTTAAATGTATTGCTCTTTTGACTATCAGCTATGTTTGGCAAAATCTGTGTTAAAGGCAACAACAGGTGATTTTACCTGCAGCTGTCTGATACTGATTCGCAGGTCTGACTCATTAAATCCATAGGGTATATTCCAACCAAGGGGCCCAAATTTTCTTCTCTCTTGAACAAGAGCATGGAAAAAACAAACTCCAAAGAGCAGTTTCTCCCATACCTTTGAGAAAAACAAACCAAAAAAGTGTTATTAACTAGCCTGTATTTCATGGTGGTTTGTAACTTGTACAGAGAACACACCAATTCAATCTCCACTCTCCGTCTAGGGTACAAACACGGGAACTCGAGTATGCTGTGGTTACTTGGTTTGGGTACAAATACGCACACAGTCTCCACATATGCAAGCACATTTAGCTAGCTCCTCAAGCACCATTACAGAAGGTTTTTCTCTTCTTCCATGTAAAAGGCAGCTGACTTTGTAAGAATTAAAATAGCAGCAGATACTTATTTTTAAGGTTCATTAGAAAAATCATAAATTGCAGATGTATTGTTTTATGTAAGTCCTTAGATGCATCCACTTATACCTATGCATACTGATTACCATACCTGTATTTGTGAATAAATCCACTGCTTTTTCACTTTCTTTATGGGTAATGATTAGCTAAGTGGTTCATCACTTACCAGCAAGACATATAGGCACCGCAATACTAGTCCCTGATCTTCTCAATGTTTACCACCATCTCAACAATAATACATATGCCCTACTAAGGAACATTCAGAGTTTCTGTGTAACATGTATGTAATTTAATGAAGCCTAAGAAACCATTTAAAATACTGTAACATGAAATTACCAGGCAGCATAACTCTTAAATAATATTTTTAGGCTGAAAAACTTAAACTCACAACCACAGTAAAAACTGTAGCTTATTGTATTCACTGGACAGAAATCAGTGTATCTGTGGATTAAAAAAAAACAAACAAAACCACTAACACCAACCATAAAAACAAGAAAAGTGTCAAGAGATAGACACATTACCAGCTCCTTTTCAGGGCATCCAGAGAAGAATGCAGGATCAGAAATGGGATCAGAAAGAAATGACTGCAGTAGGTTTAATCGGAGACCGGTAGGAGGTTCATTTGTCATCTTCACTCCATTCTGCAGAATTGTTACTGGAAACTAAAAATAGCAAAACTGCACTCAAAGTCTGGAATAGATGTTACATTGTTATAACAATATATTATTACTCTGTTTATTATATAAACAATTTTCTCTAAGAAAATCTATTTTAAACATTTAAAAAATTCTCGAAGGCATCAAGAAAGCAAGACCTTGCTGTAAACTACAAACAGATTTTAAAACATGTTCTTAGTATTCAACACCGTATAAATAAAATGCAAAATTAACCTCAGAGACAGCAAAAAACTTCATAATTATATATACTGGAAAAATGCAGTTCCATTCAGCGGCACACAAAATATCACACAATACAATATCAAAATATCACAAAGGAAGCTTGACATAACCATCTTTATTTTTAAATATCTCTTCTTGATTAAATTATCTATTCAACAGCCTCGTTCTAACTCAGAGAGCTTTTGCATTTTCAGCTCATTCAGGGATGTATTTCTTAAACATGTCATCAACTTTGTCTTTCCCCAAATACAGAATGTTTGGCAATGCACGCACCTTTGGTGAAGGGTAACTAGTAAGCCAGAGTCTGAAGACTGGATGACATTTTTCACTGTTAAAGTCTTCACATATTTTCTCCAGTGTTGGCATCCAGGAGACAGCTAAATGACAATTTTGCAAACAAACCCAGGTTCCTTCTTCCATTGCTTTCTCAATCATTTTTGTAGCTATAGGTCCTTGTCCTTGTCCTAATGAGATGGACTGAAACTTATCTCCAATCATCTCTCTGTCTTTTGCAAATTTCAGAAGGCCTTGAACAGAAAGCATAAGCTTTTAGAGTTTCTTGATTAAAACCAGTTATATTGAGAAGAAATAAATTTAAAATGTTCACTACTATTTTGTAGTACTTGCACAAAGGTGTGAACTGAAAGGGAGATTCAAGCCCCTAATCTGAAAAACTGTACTATACTTTTGTTTCCTC
Source organism: Porphyrio hochstetteri (assembly GCA_020800305.1). Classification (NCBI taxonomy): domain Eukaryota; kingdom Metazoa; phylum Chordata; class Aves; order Gruiformes; family Rallidae; genus Porphyrio; species Porphyrio hochstetteri. The sequence continues at coordinate 6,514,052 of CM036916.1, read as the reverse complement.
TTTCTGCGTATACTTACTAGACATGGGATCCGCTCCTGGAGACAGCACAAATACTAAAGGGACTGTAGAATTTGAATCTGAGTAACTTTTTGTTAGATCAAAAGGTGGTGGGTCTACAAATTTCTTCCCCAGCTTATCAGTTACAAATGTTGTTACAGCTGGACCAATCTGATAAAAGAAGTACAGACAAATTATTAATAGAAATTAAACATAACTGCATATATGAATGTGCCATGTACTAGTTAAATTCCTGACCCTACAGACACCTCTGCTTTGAGGCCAGTCTTGCAGAATGCTTCAGAAGCAAAGGTTGACAACCCCATCTCTTTTTTTCCTTACAAGATGAATAATAATCATAGAATCATAGAATGCTTTCAGTTGGAAGAGACCTCAAAGATCGCCGAGTTCCAACCACCATGCCATGGGCAGGGACACAGAATCACAGAATTGTAGGGGTTGGAAGGGGCCTCCAGAGATCATCGATTCCAAACCCCCTGCCAAAGCAGGATCCCTAGGACAGGTCGCATAGGTCGGCATTCAGTTGGGTCTTGAGTATCTCCAGAGAAGGACACTCCACAACCCGGCTGGGCAGCCTGTTCTGTCACCCTCACTGTGAAAAAGTTCTTCTGCATATTGGCATGGAACTCCCTGTGCTCCAAAAAGATCAGGTTGCCTAAAGCTTTTAGAAAATAAAAACCAACATACCTCATGTAAACAATATTAAATTACAGTAAGACCTTAATTCAGACTTTACCTAGAGTGGAGGACCAGCACATTCCCCCTTAGTAAATATGAATGTAGTACGTCATTAAGGAGCAATTGCAATATGTACTTTAAATCCTAACAGCCCTTGTTCTTAAACTACATGCAATAAGACTTGCTAAGTGTACCGAAGGCAGAAGGTGGTAAAAGGTCACCTCAGCTGTTCAAGTAGATACTTGGATCTCTGCCTGGGAACCCTTTGTATACCAGCACATGGTACTGGATACTCTGTGTCTTTGTTCAGGTGAATATGAACTAGCACTTGAAGAAAACTAGAACAATGACTATACTTTGAAAGATGCATTAAGTCATGTCAGACAAAAGATTTCAGCTGATGCCTGTGGTGTTTGTATTGCTCAGTTGAAAAAGAAGACTAGCACTTATTTTCTTAATAAAACATGATGAAGAATAGGTTAGTTATTTTAATAACCAGCACAAGCTATGCTACAAGACATGGAGCAGTCTACAAACACTTGGGAGCAGATCATTTTACCTTGTCGGGTCGTAAGCACCGAAGAATTATCATCCTTTGCAATTCATTTAATGTATTATTCAATTGTTCTGGTAATGGAAAGTTCTGTGGTTCCTTGCTGTCATACATTTTTTGCCATTCACTCATATTTTCAGAGATATGACTCCTAGAGAAAAAAAACCCAAACAAACCCACACTTAGAATACTGTGAATACTCGGATTCCATTTTTTTATGTTTACCGAAAGTTAATTACACTGTATTGCTATACAAGCCATTCTACATTGGCAAATAATCATATAGCTGAGCTTCTCCATGCTGAAGAGTGAAAAAAAAAAAAAAAAAATCTTTTCTTACCATGCTACTGCAAACATACATAACTCCACCTGACAGGTTCTGAGTTGACAAATTCTGAGCATTCCTTCAGCCAGCACTACTGGTAGTTCACAGGCTAGGGTGAATTTTTTATCTCACATTTCAAGGAAACTCCACTCCTTAACTGAAGCAAATTAACAGGGAATTCCATCAAGGAAAAAAGATTTCCTTCCTTCACACAACATGCACAGTACATACTCTGCAATGGGACAACTCTCAGACCATTTAAAGGCTGGATCATCATCCACATTGCTATTAAAACTCCAAAGGGAGATAAACACAGACATCCCCAAACATTTTCTTCTAACAGAGCAGTGTTTCCATAGTCAGATCCAAATCCTCCAAGTATTTGGGCTCTGTCAGCTATTTATTTGAAAGGCTTGTACAGCCACTCCAGAATTTAGGGTTAAATTCCATTTAAAAGCTGGGTGAAATTCTCCTGATTTCAGAAGATTAGATTTTACCATTGAAACAGTTTGTTTACCATGGAGACACACCAAAAGAGAAGTTTCCTTAGGGAATGCCTCAAAAAATTTAGGAAAAGAGTTTAATTAAATAATATTATAAGTGAAGTCAACCTAATGATGAAATAAGAGATTGGTTTTACCATGCTGGCATTCTGGTGCTGGTTTGGAAAACATATAGGAAACATTTATTTTAACATGTTACACATGCTTTAGTCAAAATGAATTAAGGCTAGTTCACATCAAAATTTTACTCTACCTCAGTTCTTTCAAAGCTGGGATTTCACTTGCACGACATAATTCATCCCAGCTCTTATCTGGTAGCCAAGATGGATCCGGATTCTTGTACTTATTTTTGAGACCTACACCCCCAGTTAGTAAGAACATGAATTCTTGATGTTCTATTTCATTTTTAGCCCTGTATTAAAAACAAAGATGGATAATATTCAGTTACCACGCTACAATTCTACATAATATAAAGAGCTGTTTAAAATTAATTACACTTCACTACCATTTAGTAACACTTATACTTCAGTAGCAGCTGAGATCAGATCGTAGTATTCTGTATTTTAAAAAAAACTGTGTAGTAAAAATGACTGATTAAGACTACATTAAGGGTTTAAAGAGGTAAATGGTATATATCTGCTTATTTGTTTTTAAAAAGCACACTTATTGCTGATTTTTAAAGGCTTTACAGAAAAGAATGCATTCTGAGAATAGAGTAGCCTTACAAATTGGCCGAGGAAGAATGGTCTATATATGGAAGTGTACCCATTGTGATTAAGTATGCACAGTATGGCTGTTACTGTGATTCTGAATTTTTCTTTCACAATGTATTGACATTAAATAAAAAAGGAAGTTGAAACTAAAAAGCTGGCAGGAAAGAGAAGTCTGCAACTGAGATCTCATGATGTACACAGAAGGATACAAGAAAGAGGAGAGAAAATGAAAAACATAGAAAGGCCTAGCTGTTGCTTGGATGGCACATTATTGTATAGATATTTTTCTAAAATGTTTTCTTAAATAACAGCAATCATTCTTGACATAGGATGCTATGTAGAACTATCCGGGCCCTTTAAAGGGAATCAAAGACGTATCACTGGCAAAACCATTGATTTTAATAAGGATGGGAACATTCTTTCATTATCATGTCCAAGGCTATATATAGTAGTGATACATGCAATCACATTTTCTTTTGCTTGTAAATATTATTATTAGAAACTCCCAAACATTTATGATCTTACTCCAAAGATTAATATGCACAAGAACATCTCAATATTTTTCCATTACAAAAACACTAATAATAATTCTGTTATTAAAGAGATTTCACAAAAATGAGCTTACATGAGAAGATTACAACACAGCAAAAACGAGAAGAGCAGCTTGTCCTTTTCAAACAGTGAACGACACACATTGCAATACAAATTGTATGTAAAGTGGTCATTTAGATATCGAAGTCGCTTCTCCAAAATTTTGGATTTGTTACTAAAAAGAAGAGAAGTGAGAAACTGAGACTTCAAATTTAATAACTTAGGCAAATCAGTTAAGAAATCTAAATCTATTTAGGGTTGCAGAGAAATTACATCAAGCTCACATAGTCCACAGACTCAGATGCCCATTTCCCCAAAATTCCAAATATATTCAATGTTTTACAGCTGTTTTAAAAGTCCCAAGAAAAATGATGAGCTGAAATAATTTTTTCGGTTAGGTGGTGATGGTCTTAGTAGTCATAAATACACTTCACCCTTTCTGTAAGTCACATTCTTAAAAATACTTAAATAAAGCACATACAGAATCACAGAATCACAGAATTGTAGGGGTTGGAAGGGATACAGTTCATTGTTTGCTCAAACCATAGCTAAAAAGAGCATTTACTTCATTAACAAATCATATTTCATTTTTAAAACCTGCATTTAATGAGGGATAAGAGATAAACAGTTTCAAAAGGGAGGGAACTGTTCAGAGCAGGACAGTGAAAGCACCTTATTTTACACCAGAAAGACTGTATTTACCTATCATGAATGGAGTTGATGAAGAGGTTAACAAACCAAGTAAGGGAGTACTGGTACATGGGATCAATGTTTGCCAAGTCCGCAATACTGAAGAACAGCACTGATGAATGCTTTGCAATAGGTCGATAAGCTTCTCGAGATTCAGCAATTTTAAGTTCTGTTTTCTCTGCAATCTAAATATGAATAGTAGTTGATAAAGAAAAGCTTCCAATAATCTCTTTTCTACAAGAAATATAACTACTTAATAACATTATTAAAATACTTCTACACAGGACATAATCATGCCAGAGCAAGACACTTTTATATTCCAAAATGCATAACCACAGTAGGTGACAACTACATTAGGTCAAATGGATACTTGTCTTAGCGTAGTTCTGCCAGATCTATTTACCTATACTACAGGATGCAGTAGTCAAAGCAAAGGACAAAGAATGTACAAGAGTTCCACTGCATCATTTAGCGTCGATAGTTATCAACCTTTATCTCTGCCATATTAACAAGTTTAATCAATCTGTAATTACCCAGGTATTTAAACTCTAGTTACTATACTGTAAATCCACTCTATACAAAACAATACTTTGAATATGAAAAGGTCTTTCAAAATTTGATCAGACATATTCTGAGTTTACATTCAATAGGCATTAACAAATAGCAGGAAGGTCAACATCAGCTTAAAGAAACCACTACTACTGTATTTCTGTTACATCTATAGTAATTTTAAAAAAAATAAAAATCTTTATTCTTTTACCAATGTTATTTAGCTGTCATTGGCTTCAGCTGCTATTTTATCCATTAAGTTCAATAAAAGAATCTGGATTGTCTCCCTGAATATTTTTTTGTTTTTAAAAATTAGTTCCTTTCTTTTATCTTAACATTACCTAAACTTCAGAATTTACTTTTCATTCTTTATAGATTGATACATATTCTTTAAAATATTTTCAGCTAAAGACTGAATAAACAATCTGTGAAGATTTGAGAATGGATCCAATTTTATTTCTCTTCACATTTCACAAGCCCAGCTTCCTCACGCTTTGCATCTAATTCATATTCCTTCTGCTGGCTTCTAATTTTCACATTTAATTTCCACTTATTGTTTTCAATTAACAATAGTCCTTACCTGCTGTTTTTTTATGATCTCATTAGCCATTATTTTAGCAGAATCCAAGACCTCAATAGCAGTCTCATCTTCCAGAATATTTCCTTCAGATGAATGTAAGGTTTCTAAAATTTTCTTCTCGGTATCTTTTAGATTCTTTTTATTTGCTGCAGATTGGAGGATGAGTGCATTTCTTTTCTCTTCTAGTTCTGGCCTAATGAAAAAACCCACATACAACACACAGAGTCAATGTTCATGTTCCATTGAAGCTCATGAATACACCTCCTCCTTCCTAGAACAAATATTTGTGAATATTCTCTTTAGTTTAAGAGGCTGTTACTGTTCAGTATATGTTTATATTTATGAGAACAGGTTTCCTGGCATAACTTTCGTTCAGTATTTGGAAACGATGGTCTAAACTTTAACTTCTTAGCATTTTGCATGTTAGTTCTGATATGCAGAACTATGTCATAAAACTTTAAATGGCTATTTTGCCATAAAGAGAGACTTACCTCTCTTTCGCTACGACAATACCCAGCAATTGGTCTTCAAGTCCCTCTGGCGTTATCATAAAATTGAGTAAAGACACTTTTGTAGCAAGTTCAGGCATATAATGTGGATTTCTCAATTTTGTGGTAATAAAAAACTTGAAATCACTGGAATACTCAATAACAGTCTCACCAAGCCTGATACACTCCACGCCACCTAAAGTTGAGATGAGAAAAGTTAAGAAAACCATTATCTAGTTAAATTGCTTACAGAAAAAAAAAACTTGATTTATTGTAAATGACAAATTTATTTAGAAGAGTAAGTAAATAAATAAATCTGATGCTCTGAAAAATTTCAGAGAATTCAGTGAGGCTACGTACAATACCAGAGATGGTAACAGAGAGCTGTGAAATTGTTCTCAAATGTGATATTCTTACAGACTATTCTTTTCTATAGTTACCTGTTGGAAATAAATAGTATGAATGTGAAAACCCTTAAAGAATTTCTTGCATGTGCAAAATTTAGTAAATATTAGTATTAGACTAAAACACATGAAAAAGAACAAGCAAAACTTCGTTTTCATTGACAATCTTCCCTTTGCAGTAAAGTGTCTTTATTCTATCTCCTACAGTGACACAGTGAAGGTCTTCACACTAAACCACTACCGTGTGATATATGAATGACACCTGTTTAAAGATAATATTGAACTTGAAGCTGTTATGAAATCACCTTCCCCTTACCACAGACAGCAGTAAAAGAGAGTATTAAGACAAACATTAGAGAGTACCGTAGACTGTAAGATGAACATTAATGTCATCTACTTCAGGGTTCAAAAGTATGCTGTACCTTGTTTAAAAGTCTGTTTAAGTAGCAGAGGTTCAAGGGACGGGTCTAGATCTTCTCCAACATTTTCTAGCAGAAGTGGAGTTCCAAACTGAATGCAGTTCTCCACGGTTCTCATATAATCTGTGTCACTGACCTTGATAACATTCAGGTGGTTTTCCTTCTCAAAATTCTTGATCCATTTATTTGCTTGACCTTGAGGATCAATCATTAAGGGCCTAGAACACAGAAGACAGTTTTCTCAGTGTTTGCAGGAGTTTTTAAAAATTCTAAACTCTTTTAAAATATTCTTTGCCAGGCTGTCAAGAAAAAGGTTATACAGTTTTGATTCTGTTATTTTAAGAGGTTGGTGAAAAATGGATATATCAAGCTCAATATCTTAACTTTAAAATACCAAAAATAGTTCTTAAAATTGAAAAAAGTTAGTAAAATACACAATAATGCCAAAGTATTGCTAAATCTTGTTCTGCCTCTCCCCTGGAGTTCTCATTATTTAGAATTTATTTATTTTTACAAATGTTAAGATATTTCCAGTATATTTTTTCACTTAAAAATAAAAATATATATGTATGTATTTTAGTAAATGAGGGATGAAAGATATCAAACACCTCTGCACCCTCACAGAACTAAGCACCATTCTAAAAATGGACACACTATAATCTGAATGTAATCTGAATCTATCATGAAGACTGATTCTTAAGAGAACTCCAATCAAATCACTACAAAATTTTATAATCCTCTATTTCTAGTGAGTGTAGATTATTTGCAGACAACTATCACATGTTTTCATGCAATTTAATAGCTATCATCCTTGAAATAAATTTTCAGTTGCAGTGATAAAAAAAGTTGTCCTAAAAGAATCCTTTATATAGATATGAGTTTCACACTCAATAAGTATCTGTAAAATACAAACATGTCATCTGATAGCCATGTAAGTCTAAGAACCTGAAGTGGACAGCAGTATCTGGACCCTGCAATTTACATAACTGAATCTATCATTAAACACAAATAATGAGTAACAGGACAGCAAGGTACAATATTTTAAAATAAAGTTTTAAAGAAGCAAACAAACAAACAAAAAAAGAATGAGAAAAATGCAGGACTGCCCTGGTCCAACTTTATCTAAGAGCACTGCATCTACTGAAAGGAAAACCTTCAAGTAACTATGTACACAGATCTCTAAAGCATTATAAATCTTAAACTTCACAGGGGCTGGATATAAAGATTCCATTCCTGCTTTCAATAGCATTATCTATACAGAAGCTGCACTGTCTCTTGATACTTCGTTTGTTTTTTGAAAAGCAAAAACTTGTTTGGATTAGAAAATTAAACATTTTAGTCACTTACCAACGTCTTGACTTGTCAACAATTACTCCATTGTCTACAGAAAATACGTCAGTTGGCAAACCAGCAATATTCCAGGCTCTTATTTTTATTGGGTCACCAAGAGTCTTACTTAGAGAGAAAACCTCGGAACAACGGATATTTTTCTCCTGGAAAAGCAGAAGAAAAGCTAGTTTACTGCATGTTTCTTTGCATCTTTTATTAAATGCCACTTCAATCCAAACTGACATTGTGCATTTCCTTTTAAGAGCTTGAAACAGGTCAGGTAAAAAACCTGGGAAAATCACAGCTTTAATAGTTACCTTTATTTCACCACCAGATATTTACACTCTCTCCCAATTTTGTAGGATTTGTCCCTGTTTCTGCATACTGTCAATGTGGGGGTTTAGTTACCTAAAGTTATGACAATGCATTACTTTAAGAAACTCACACAGTTGCTGACTGTATCACCCATTAACTCCATACAGTAATCCAACGCTGACTTGTTACTGTTTATTGTCATGGTCACAATCAGCGAATTCAAATCTCTTGATTTATGAATAACTACACAAATGCATAACTACATTGGAATGTCCCTTTGCAAACAGCATAATCAACCATTTAATTAACATATATTTACATTATACATAACTGCATTTTAAAACTACTTCTTTTATCTAAAGGCAAACCAGAAAATTCTGAGATTTTACTTAATAATCAACCCTTACAAACTCAATGGTCCACTCTCATTTCTCATATGCTGCTTTAGGCCCAGAGTAAACTTGCTGATTTAATTAATTTCAAATTTACAGAATACTGGGTCAGCAGAATTTAGCCCATCATTGTATCAGGTTAATATTAAATATTGAGTCAGCAGTGTGCCCAGGTGGCCAGGGAGGCCAATGGCATCCTGGCTTCTATCAAAAATAGTGTGGCCAGTAGGTTTAGGGAGGTGATTGTGCCCTTGTACTTGGCATTGGTGAAGCTGCACCTCAAGTACTGTGTCCAGTTCTGGGCTTCTCACCATAAGAAGGACACTGAGGTACCTGAACGAGTCCAGAGATGGGCAACCAGGCTGGGGAAGGGGCTGGAGGGCAAATCATATGAGGGGCGGCTGCGGGAGCTGGGGATATTTACAGTAGTCTGAAAAGTAAAACCACTTATTTAAATCGAAGATAATTTTCTAACCTTGCAGAGTTTGCTCCAATCTTTCGTACATTCTTGTCGAAATCCAGCAGTAAAAACTCCCAGATATGCTATCACACCAGCTGATATCAGAACATCTCCTGTCAAATTATCATATATGTCCTGAAGATCATTTGCAGCATTATTCCATCTATGACAAGCAGAAGATAGAGAAAAACAGTGCTGAAACCTCCATATTAATGATACTGATAATAACTTATTTTAACTTCAGGTGGAGAACAAGGACATTGGATTTATATGTTTTATTCTCACTTTGAAGACTTTCTCTACAATTCTCTCCATGTTGCTGCCCTATTTTACATTATAAAAAATTAGGAGTCTTTCAAGGGCCTAGACACAGCCCTCAATACAGTATTAAAAGCTCAGAGGACTGAAGTTCAAATTCTCTTTCTACAGTGGTTGTTACAACTGATATTTGAACTTTAACCTGACCTTGATCTCTCTCCACCAAGGCCTCCAATCAGCTTCTCTGCTCGCTCTAGTTTTTTAGCACACAGATCAACCTGGAATTCTAAACGAGCCTTTTCTTCAGTTTTCTCAGTGAACGTTCGTTCCAAACCAGCCAAACGACTTTCAACTGCTGCAAGTTCTTCTCTCTTCTGATTCAACAGTGTCATCGTCTCTGCTAAGGATTGCTGTGCCTCTCTTAAACGATCTTTCTTGGGTGCAACGACCTATTCAATTACAACCAAGACACAAATGCTTAAAGCACAGTTTTGTAACTTTATTATTTAATACAACGGGTAGGGTGAATGTACCACACAAAGGGAAAGTTTCAGAGCACTGAGGGACCAGGATCACAAACGCACCTTTGCAACCCTGTCATACACCTCCATTGCCATAATCCACTTGCATAAACCCTCTGCTGCTGAGGAAGCTTTAGCCACCTTTCGTGGATCAAACTCAGGATTAGTCAAGTATTCAGTCCGAATCTTCTGCATGACAGCTGCCTGGATAACAAAAGCATTAGAGCTCATCAAAATCTTATGACTGACACTTTGAAATTACACCCATTGATCGCTGTTTCTCTATACAATGAAACAGGAAAGACCTACTCAGTATTAATTGTGGCAGAAAACACTGCTCATTTGTTTCTTTTGATTTTCCTATCATGCTTTGTGGTCTTTTCCTGTTTTCATCCTAATCCTCCCCTATCCCTCATAATCATGCATATGGTGTGTCTTTCATGCAGCAGCTACCTAAGTGATAAGAGCATTAGTCACATAGAAGCCTTAATTTACACTGTCCCCTGTGCAAAGCATGCTAATTTCACTATTTGCTATCTTTTCTCAAGACACAGCTGTTTGGGATCACTATAAAAATGTATTTATACTAATGTAAGACAAAATTGAAGTGAATTACATTGCTTGTGCCTACTTTTGGGGACCAGTTCTATAAAAGGCAAAGCATATTCAGTTTCAACTGAACTAGGTAAAAGGCAAAAACCCACACTCACGGATAGTAAGATTTCTGGGAGAGATGGTCGTATTTTAAATAGTTACCCAGGTTACATAGTTACATTCTGCCATTTATTGTATATCTTCTAGCAGTTTTAAAATATTGCCCATTTTGTCAGCATTCATTCAAACAAAATAACACAATTAGAAACAACTATTAAGAGCAGTACCAATGGGGGCAGTTATTTAAAAATAGAAAAAAGTTTATAATGATGAGTAATTTAGAAAAAAGAAAACAAAGGGACAGGGATCAAATATTCACTGGTTCCACAAAAAAGCCCCACTTGAAAACAGAATACATGAGATGAGGCTAAAAGGACCCCGGTTCAGAAGAAACAGAAGATAGTTCTTTATACCACTAAAAGTAGACTTCTGGAACACTTTGTGAAAGTTTACACGGGATTTAAGTGGACAAGAGAAATTCCACAACAGACATCCAATGAAAGCTATGTAAGAGACAAAAACTACATCTACCTTTGGAAGACCTTCATTTAAAGTGCCAGAGGCTGGAAGTACATTTGGAGAAATTACTAGAGATACTGTTCCTTGTCCTTCCAAGGCACCTGCTTAGGCCATTTTTTGGGCACAGGTTTTTTTTGTGAGCTATTTTTACCTTTTGATGAGATACAACCTAAACATTGCAAAGTTGGAAATATTTGTACACAGGACAACTCATTCAAATAGAAGGGGAATTCCGAAAAGGGAATTCTAAAACCTTGAAATGCCACTTAACAAGGCTTATCCCGAGGAAATTTGACTTGTTTGCCATGACTACATTCATCCTATACAGATATCCTACCATATTGTAAAGATCCTTAATCATAACAGAAGTTGACTAACGTGACAAACTGGGCCTCTTGTATAGTATTTTCTAATTATTTTTTTTTCCCCTACAAGAAAGTGTCTATATGGTTAAAAATCACTGAAAAATTAGACAGAAGTCTTACTGGAATATTATCCTTGTCGTACTCTTTCAAATCTTTCAAGAAATTCATGTCACCAAGCAGTTTCTTGCTAGGACCCCAGTAATCCAAAATCTACAAAACACAGTAGGAAATGTCTTTTCAAGCTTTAAAACAAGCACACAATCAAAAAATAACGAATCTCTTTTAATTAAATCTCATGCATATTTAACACTGATTACCTTGCATCTCCTTGAGATGTAAATAAAGGAGAAAGTCTATCAGACCACATAGTTCCTCCAAACCATACTTAAAGCCAAAAATTGATCAGTGTCTCTGGGAAGAGTTTCATATTATATCAACATACAAGTCAAGCAAATTAAATCTGTTCTCTTTGCACATTACAAAACTTAGAAAATTTGGAATTCGAGAAGCTTTCAGTTGAATAATGGATGGAGGCTGTAAGTACTTGCCTACTTTACTGGACCTTGGGTGATCTTGTTTATTGAACAAGTGTTCTGTGTTGAGAACAACAGGAATTACACTTGTATTTGAAACTCCTGTCTGCAATTTTACCTTTCTTCCGCTCCCTGAAGGATCTGCAATTCTTTCAGGTTTTATGTCTTTCATGACACAGACAGCAGCCATGACAAGCTTGACACCAGATGGAGGATTTTTCATTGATTTGACAATTGATATATCAGAAGGCTAAAATAAAAATCACACCAAATTATGACAAGTGTTATGCCTTTCTCACCACTAAAATAAATGAACTAACAGAAAAAAAGGGAATTATAACACCATTACCAATGAACATAATTATAGAGGACTTTTAGAGGGGATGATACAGTGTCAGCAAGACAATTAACAATATCCACCAATGTATCCTATGCAGAGGAAATAAAAATGAAATAAATGCTAGTAATGGTAAACTAATGATTAATTCAAATTATATTTTTAAAAGTTCAGGTCAGAATATTTTTATATGTTTTTGTAAATGTAATCCAAGACATTTCATGTACTTAGTAACTCCTACTATACTAAATTCTTTCATGACTATTTCCAACAATACTGCTTTCAGATCACATTTAAGTCATGACAAGGACAAAACCTTTAAACCAAAGATCCAGATAATTCTTAGCCATAAACAAATGCCTTGTTACTCACTGGTGGCCAACATTAACCTAGTTGAAAGAGGAAATTCAGCTGATACCACTGGTGGTAACCTCAGTTTTGGTTACTTTTCCCACACATCAGCTTTCTTGCAAACATGTTTTAAATGAACCCTTCCCACTTTGTATTCTGAGTACATCAAGAGGAAATACCCTGAACAATGACTGTAGAGGTTCCCTCTGTTGCTAAAAGTGAGGAAATGTAACCCTTTTCAAATTCTTCTAATCTCAGTGCATTTCCTAAATAAAGGGTTTCACGTTAGATTAGCTTGCCTTCAAAGTGTCAAGAGCTTCAAGGGCCGCCTCCAGGGCTGGGATTGCCTCTGCCAGGTCACTCTCACATTCATTTTTCAAGGCCTGAGCTTCTGCAGCTTTTTCCGTAGCAATTTCTTCATCTACTTTTACAGTTTTTCTTATTTGTTCTACCTCTGCAGATTCTATTTCTATAGTCTAAAGAAAAATAAATGGGTGAGCTTCCTACTGAGCAGTGACCGATGAAATAAAATGACATTATTTAGTACAGCACTTATGGAATAAAGTAAAACATAAAGAGAAAAAGTATTTCAATGTTTTCAGATATTTTTGATTAATGTAAGGGAATAATTTGTTTCTTAGCATAACGTAACATCACAAAGCATTAACAGTAGGTAAACTGCATAAAATAGAATTACTGTCACTAAAAGCTGTTTAGAATATGTTTACATTCAGAGGACAACGAATTCTTCACATTTGCGCATCAGGCTGTAACTAAAAAATTACTAGCTTTTATAGTGAGTGAGTTTTCATAGCTTCATAGTCTGTAACACTGACTACCAAAATTTATTTTTTTTCCAGTGATGAGTCAAGCCTTCACCCAAGTACTTCCTTTTCAGTTCTACACAAGTGACATCCAGTTCTCTTTGAGTTTTGTAAGAGGTAGCACTGTATCTGTAAAAACACTTAACAAATCAGAAGGAAGTGCATAACAATGTCAATCAAATCATACTTTTTTGTGATGCAACAGTAATGTACCAGCTAAGTGTATTTTCGCAAGTCAGAAATTTTAAAAACTCCCAAGAGATTGGTTTCTGAATCCCACTCTATTTCCATGAAGTTAATCCCTTTTAGGATCCTTTCAAAAAATCAAGTGTTTAATTCCTGTGCACGCAAAGACAGGCTGCGCAAAACTGTTCTGGTTTATTTTGTATATTGATAAACTATTTGTGGGTTTTGCAATGTTTGTGAATGATCTTGGGAAACCCAATCTAACCACTATTTGCACGAAAGTTACTCTGACACCTTTCAGTATGGAGCTCAAACAAGGACTGTATACCCAGGGTCTGTATCTTACATAAGAAATTCAATTATCTTCCAGTTGTAATGATATAAGCATGAATACAGCAAGTTCCACAACACTGCAAACTCCAGGAAGGATGAGGTGACTTCAAAAAATCTGAACTCAACTCTTACATTGTGAACATCCCAAATCAGTGACATGGTATGGGCAAGTTCTTCAGAACCCGTCTACAATCAGCTGAATTACTAACGTAGAAATACATCATACAATTAAGGTTCCTCATTCAAAGCTAATTATTACAAAGGTGAAATTATGGACCACAAATCTACATGATTAAAGCCCACAAAGTTGTATTTGTATGACTCTACCTTCATCATGTGCGCGTTATCCAATTTAGCCTCTTCCAGTTTAGGCTGCAGCTGAACAAGTTCTTGTTTCATCTCGCCAACCTGTAACACACAAAAGCAACCAGGTGGAATTCAGAAGAGCCAAGTACAATTTCCAACAATTTCACCTAATGACTAATTTATCAATAGAAGGAAATAATACTCAGTTTCAAATCAAAACACTTCAGAGACTCATTTTTATTTCATACACACAGTCCCTATTTTTAAAAGCTACACTTATTTCCGGTCACCATTCAGGAAAGGGAAGCTCTGTCCACACACTGCTTAGTAACACATGCGTGGAGGTCTGTGGCCTCCAGCACAACAGCTATGACTGTGGGAAAGAAATTGTAAAATACAATTCTTGTAGTTTACTCAAAGTAATGCTTTGGATTGACTTCTTCATGAAAATACCAGCTTTTGCCAAACACTTTCAAATGGAGTTTCAGGTCCATTTTTGTCCTAACCTGTGATTCAGCAAAAGCCAGTTTATTTAGTCCATTCACATATTTCTTCTTGGCTTTCATTACAGCGTCTCGTTTCTGAGTAAGAAGTTTCCGAAATGCAGCAATAAGCTCAAGATAAGAAATAGGAGTAACATAATTATGTCGTCCCAGACTTTGCAAGAACCTAAAAAAAAAGGTGCCATTAAGTTTTGGTTTCTTTTTTTCAGTTTAACTACTGTTAGAAAAGTTATCTGTTTGACATAAAATAGGAGTAAACAATATTGATGAGTCTATATAGTACTTTTATGCAGGCAGATAAGTACATGTTAACTTTTAATATAGAAATCAGTAGAAATTAAAAACTCAATTGCCTGCTATTTTGTTGTTTCTTCTAAAAATCCATCTTGAGTTCTCTGTTGCTCAATTTACTACTTTAAACAACATAACCTTTTCTTTATTAGTATTTCTATAAATTAATTAGTTGCTTTCAAAAGAAACAGACTGACCTTACAGAGAGTGACAAAACTGAAGTATGAAAGTATTTACAGATGGGCACAACTTCCTGACGCTCATTATCTGTGAGCTCAAGTGTTTCTAAGAACTTATTAGCCACACGTTCAAGGGCATCTTCAGGCCAAGGCTGAGGGAGAAATGAGGAAGAAAGCACTTGTAAAATTCAGCTGTTAGAAGCTTTTATAATTTAAAACTTTTATAAATTTATCAACTTTCATAATTCGTAACAACAGAATGAGTCATGCTAGACCCAAGCATGTCTCAAATGATGATTTCTGTGTCTGTGTCATCTTTTGGCAGAGAATTTGACATCAACACCATGCCAAGCTGTAGAGCTAACTGCACTTTAATGAAGAGCGATACTGTTTACATCGAGGATTGTTAACTACAGCAATTTTCCAAGTTTTATTCTGCTATAAAAGATCTACTGATAAACAACAGACATTGTATTTGCTACTGATTCCCATGATGCATGATCTGCCTAACAAGCAGCAGAACTTACAATCATTTTACAGTCACACTGAAATGGTTTCTCTAGTTCTTTAAAACATGTGTTACACGATAAAATGAAAAGTTACCATCATCAAAGACTATTCACTACTTCAGAAATGTAAAATTTTTAGGAACAAAAATTGTTTAGTTGTAGAGTTATGGAGATTGCACATTAAAGAGTTTCCAAAAATATTACAAAATGCCTATGCTATTTTAAGATTGTGAAAACCACTGAGTATTTCTATACAAAAGACAAGAGAAAAAGCTAATAGGAACTGAAAATAGAGATTGCTATAAAACTGAAGTAGTTTCTTGAGGAAACAACATAAATACTTCTACATACCTGGAACCAATCTATAGTACAGCAGTTGATGAGTGAGGGAAACTGTCTCAGACGATTGCGGAAAGCATCTCCGATTGGGCTGAATGCTACCACAACATGGAGATTTTCTCTGCAGCAGTTCACAAAACACGCAAACAAGGCCAAAGGACTGAGTTCTTCGTGTTTCTTGCCGGTCTGAACTACTGCACGAACACCCTTAGGAATAATAAAGTAACGCTGTTACTTAATTTCTCATTAGGCACTTCTGAAGTCCTATAGCAATCCTGTTAATGATAGCATCACCATAGAATAACAGTTTTTTCATTAATAAATAAAAAAGAATAAACTAGAAAAACAGAACAAATAGTAAACACTGTTTGAGAATCAGATTATAGTATTTATCTGTGACCCTACCAACTCATTCTAGAAAGCATCATCTACTGCCTTGAGCAACTTGAGGACACATCAGATCAAAATCTAAAAATCCATCCCAATGTGAGATCCAGATAAGATACATTAAAGATGTGACAGAGGGTTAAGAAACATTCTGAAAAAACGAAAATCAAAATTCCTATCTAGCTCCCTCAAGAAATAAAGAACAAAAGACTTCTAATGATAAATACAACTATCAGGTTACTTACAATCTATCTTCACTCACTCAAAGATTAAGGAGATACAGACGGATGAGACAAATTACTACTCTCATTACACAAAAGCCACTATTAGAAAAGCAAATGTTTTCCTCACGAGATAATAATGCTTTAACTGCCATATAGACAACACTTCCATACATTAACCTAATGAAAACTTTTGAAACCTTAATATTATACCAAAATACACTATATTTACGTAATTGGACTGGAAGATTTAAGTTTCAAACACTAAAACATACTCCATTTGTTCATTGACCAAAACAAATAATCACAAATCAAGAAAAAACATCTAGACTTGAAATTACAGACTAATTCATAAAAGTATTATTATCCTCAATTAATGAACAATCCATGAAACATTGACTAAAAGCTCCCTAAAACTCAAATTTTTCTTCCACAAAAGTTTTACATAATCCCACCATTACAATAAATGACATATTAGTTCGGTAGCAATAGCCTAAAAGAAATATTCTGATAGAACAAATTTCAATGAGTAAACACTAGCTTTGCTCCAGTTGGCATATTATAGAGAGCTACCAAGTTCTAGGATACACCAATTAAATATGTTCATAGAAAGTAAAAAATTGTAAGAGCGCTGTATAATCTTAATATTGTTATTCTATATCATGCAAGAATGAAAGAGTAATAGAGAATTACAATCTAACTTCCTTGCAAAATACATGGAAATGCAGGCATCAACATGCTCCAAAACCTAAGTGCAAGAAAAAAACAATACAGTAATATTTATCAAGTGATAGAGCTATTTCAATAAACAACATTTGTGTATGTACTAAGACCTGCTTTGAATGCCAACTAGAAGTGGATCTAGGTAATTTATTAGTAAACATACCACAGACATACAAAGACAGCACAGTATACAGCTCTAAATACTGTTAGCTAACATTAAGTTTCCAGCTTGATGTATACAAAGATTGATGTCCATCCCAACTGCTAACTGCTATTTTGAAAACCCAAGCCTGATTTTCTAGTTAGAAATCTTTAAAAAATTACCCGAGCAATTTTGAACTATAAGGGTCCCTATATGTCCAATTCAATGTGTTTGTGAACAGAATGCCAGGTCAGAATTGAAGCTAGTAGTAGGCATAAGCTACTCCATAAGTTCACTAATAACTGGCTGATTTATCTCAGACCACTAAAAAGAGTCACAGAATTAATAGTATATACCCAAAAACCACACTTTACACTGAAATGACAAAACAGTTTATAAGGAAGGTGACATTAAAGACAATTTCTAAATATACCTCTAAGATTTCTTGTTTTTCATCTGCTGCAAAAAGATTGGGTACCTCCCCAGTGTTGAGGACACTGTCAACATCTTCTAAAAAGCATTCTTCTTTAATTTGTGCATCCGTGAGTAGAAATACAGTTTTCAAACCTTTTACACCGGCATTCCTGAGAAGACTCTAAAAATGCAAGACGGTTAAAATACTGCACATTCCAAAACATCCTTCCTCAAAATGAAGTAAAAATGCAGAGAGGGTATTAATACTTACTTTCAGATCTTCTCTCCACTCATTTGTACCATAGGTCTTAGAAATCTCTGGTTGAAAAACACACATTTTTGCCATGAATGCTGCTAGACGAGTCAAAGACTGACGTCCACTTCCTCCCATTCCAACCAACAAAGCATTACCCCCTGGCTGCTTCAGAATACGGCATACACGGGACAAGTGTTCCAACATATACCTGTGTTTGAAATATGCTGATTACCAGCATGGCAGGAGTGTATATACATTTGTGCACCTAATAATCTGTGAAACAAGTATAGAGATATCATCTTGAAAACAAATTTCTGAAGAAGGGAGGGGGGCAGAGGGAAAAGAAAGGAAATGGGGATGCACCAAAAAGTAAAAAACCAAAACTCACAACACTTGTATTACACATATTTAGCTAAATTTCAAATGTCTATAAATTACTGAAAGGAATGGGAAGTGGTGAAAACAGGAGCACTATATGAATAAAGTGTCAAAGAAAAACAACAGAAATTATCTCCCTCTAAAATCATAACAGTATTATCAGTATTCACTTTCTTCAAGTGTAACAGCTTAAATACTTCTAAAAGGAACAACTCGGGAAAATGGGTTATGCCAATAAACCTCTTTTAACCTCAACAAAAAGGTTAAAGCATTTCAAAGAAGATAAATTCTTGTTTATTTTAATTAGGTAGAAAAAAAAAAGGAGTCAAATCCAGATATTATCCATGAGATCTGACTCTAAAGCTACAGTCAGACATGCTCTCCTGGATTCTGTTCAGTAACTAGGATATTACTTCTATGCTCAGGAAGTAGTCTCTGATCATAGGCTGCCAGCTCTTCAAACTCCCAGCATAGATGTATATGCAGGTACTCAAAATGACCTAGACTGAATAAGCTGCTAATAGAAGTGTTTAAACTAACTCTAATCACCTTCATGAAGTATCCACATGCCAAGTTACACCGGCAAATACGAAAAGGCAGTAATCTCTAGCAATAGGGAAGAGGAAGGAGTTGTGACCTCTTAATCTGTCTCAGCTGTAGCTCTGCCTGATCACTAATTAAGGTAACAATAGCATCCTGCAGAGACTAAAATTTCACAGTATTAGCTACAGCACCAGGCTGGGTATATGCCCTAAAGTAGGGCATGGCTGTGCTATGTAATAACAGAGCAGACAGACAGCTATGATTGTGCTCTATCTCACTCTGAACCTCATAACCTTGATGAAATGAAAGCTCAGTGGCTGGAGGCAAAATTGATGTCCACCTTCATGGGTAACAGAGGTCATAGGAGAAACAGAGCTCTCACGGGAAAAACTTCTCTTTTACTTTTGGACAGAAAAAACAGGGCCACTGGAAAAAGGTGTAATGCCACAAACACTTCTGCAGATGCATTAAGGGGAGGAGACATAGAAAAAACACATCCTACAAAGTTGGATATACCGAATTATCAACTACTGCATAAAGTTCTTAACAATGCAGACTGTAAGCACCTGAAAACTACAAGGTTCATTCTTGTTTTGTGGATTTGGTTATATTCATCCAGGCACTGCTCCACGACATCACTGAACAGCTGAATGCTTGGAATTTCAACATAAAGTCTTTCATCTTCCTCAAGTTCTGGAATCATGTAGTCACCAAAAAACAAACTTCTCATGTTTTCTTCTGTTACCTGCAGTAAATATTCAACACATTATGCAGTCAAGTTCAATACTTAACAAACATATTCCTTATTGAAATTTTAGAAAACAATGAAGAAAGACAAATACTCCAGAGGCAAGAACAAGCACTCTGAAATATGGAGACTCACAGACAACACTCACCTCAAAATTCTCTATCACCTGTATCATACTTGTTCTTTATTTATTATGGAGCAAATAGCCATTAACAGTCTCATAATCATGACCTTCAGATTACATCAAATTTGTACAGATGTATGTCTAGCAATTTTCTATATATTATGGAATAGATTACTAAGACCACAAAGCTATTTCTTCTACATGTCAATGAAAGGACAGGGGAAGAAAAAAAGAAACACATAAAAAGGAAGGAAGTCATACAGTATAACAGGATTAAACCACAATTTACATCAATTTAAATACAGTAACAGGCTAAATTTAAAAAGGCAATGTTTCTTTATGCTCTAAATCAGGTCTCTGGAAGTCCATTCAAGAGTATTCATATTTGTATTTATCTCTGCAGGCACAGGACTATGTGCAGATCCCAGCTACTGTTGTGGTAGTAGTTTATATATCACTCTGTTTTTTTCTGTTACTTTATCTCCCCCTGCCCAAAGATTCGGTATTTGCTGCTATGCCTCCAAAATGATGTGAAAGAATTTTTTTGAACAGTTGTTCTGATGTGATCATCCAGGAGCTTAATAAACCACTAAGCTTGATATTTAAATAAGATATGAATAGCCTGGGGAGGCGGGGAGGGGGATGTGTGAATCTGAAAAAGCACTGTACTTCTTTTTCACTGAATAAACCCCAAGTTTTTGTTTCACTATCAGAAGCACAACATTATTTAATGGAAAAGTAGTAAGTTGACCAACACTTTACATCAAGTATTTTTTGAAAAGGATGCTTCCATACAACGGTTAAATACTTCCAAAGGTTTTTACTTTTTTCCAAAGAAGACATTTTGCCAAATCCAGCTCAAATTTCTCAAGCACATTTGATCCAAAACTGATTGAGAAACTTTCTAGTCCTAAGATTATAATGAAAGCAATTGCTTTGCAACAGGTTAAAAGTTATACTCACAGGTGTGTTTCCTTCCTTCAGGTGTGCAAAAACTGAATCAAATGCTTCTTTGAAATGTTCTTTCACAATATCTTTCATTAAATTGAACAACCAGGTTCTATCTTTATCTTCCACTAGACGGTCGTAGAAGACACGAAATACCTCGTGTACAAACAGCCGAATCATTACGTGTTTGCTGTCAACTGACTGTCTCCTAATGAGCAAGCAGCCATGGATAACACGCGAAAAGTCACGCAGGTTGAATGTATAGTGAGATTTGGTTGGTGTGGGCAAAAGATTTTTGATAGCTTTCTTATACACCTTAAAATGAAAACAACAAAGAAGAAAATCAACAAAACAGTAACACTATGTTATAATAAATACAAAATGTCTTCTAAAATAGTGTCTTTCTAAGAAAAGCTTTTCACATTTAATAAATGCCAATAATATTTAAAGATCTCTAAATCCTCTGAATGTATCAGATGCATACAAACCATTAGTAGCTACTACTAGTGATTACTATTATAGAAACAGTATTTTGTGTTTAAAGCAGCAAAACATGTGAATTATTTTTTTGTTTGTCTGTTTTGGAAAGATTAATTGAACCTTAAAAAAAAAATTCTAGTGGCAGTTGTCAGTCAGTTTTGCAATCCATACACTGTATGTATTATCTAACAAGAGTTCTGAAATACCAGCTCTGAAAGTCCTTGGACTGAGATGGATTTGGTCTTGAATACGTCCTTGGGTATAAGCAGAACTAACACAAATTTAAAGGCTATTTTCTAGAATAAGAAGATTACTGTAGCAATTAAACCAAGACAATTTTGTCAAAGCAGATAAGGATGTATGTGAAAAAATAATAGGGAACAAAACATCTAAAATCTCTATTTCACCAATTAAATTATCACAGTGCCAGTGGAACTTTAGAACAAATTAAAGAAAACTTCCATGAAGGTCTTTGCTTCTTACCTCTAAAGTGGCAGTGACAATTTGATTTCCAATTGTGAAAAACTCTGAAGAAAATTCACTAGCCCTCAGGTAGAAACCTACTACAGTAGAGAAGATGCGCACCATTGTTTCGTCGCTAAAAGAATTAATAGTGCAAATGTTGAAATGTCGCAAAAATCGAGGGGTAACAGGATTCCTCCCACCGCCTGGAGGCCCCATAGCAGCAAGTAACTGTACATCAACAAGTGTAATTTTAGATGTATCCTTTAAATCATACCTTCAAAATAAAATCGAGACATGACATTTAGTTACAGACACAACACATTTGTTAAGGCTTAGATATATCTATATAGAGGGTAGTCTCTGCATGCATAACATATGTACAAGGAATTACACTAAAAAAACCAAACCAATGAAAAATACAGACAAAAAAATCCATGTGTAAGGGAATAATTTTATTTATATATGTAAATTTGCTGATGTTCAGCAATAAGACCTTCTAAAAAAACCTAAAATGAATCTGATGATCCATTTCTTAAATTGAAAAGTCACTTAAATAGCAACACAGAAGTTGCTTCTACTGGATAATAATAAATTTTTATATAAACCAAAGTTATCTTAACATTTACAAAGCATTTAAAAAAAGTTTTGAAAGTCAAATTCAAGTAAATAAATAATTGCAACAGGAAATGCAGCAAGAAAGAATTTTCAGTTGTGTTTCAAATAATTACCAAAATCCATGGTCAAAGAACTGTCTTAAAAGCTCTATAGGAGGCTGTGCACCATACTTCTCCAAAGCAGGCATATTCATATCATCTACAAAAATGATGCACTTTTTTCCCATTGGAGGGCCAAAGACTCCTTTGCGCCTCTTGTCCAGCCTGGCCATAATAATGTTCTATAATGCAGACAGGAATATTCCAAACACAGATTAAATATTGATATATGTTATCTTTTTGAAAGATAAATGTCCTGGTTTCAACAGGGATAGAGTTCATATTCTTTCTAGCAGCTGGTACAGTGCTGTGATTTGGGTTTAGGATGAGAGTAACACTGATAACACCCTGATGGTTTTGGTTGCTGCCAAGCAGCCAAGGACTTTTCAGTGTCTTGTACAGCCCTGCTAACGAGAAGGAGGGGGGGCACCCCGGAAGCTGGGAGGGGACACAGCCAGGACAGCTGTCCCGAACTGGCCAAAGGAATATTCCATACCATATCATGTCATGTTCTGTTTATAACTGGGGGTGGGCTGAGGGACTGAGCGGCAGCTGGGGGCCTGGCGCAGCAGCAGGGGCCTTGCACAGCACCAACTTTGGGGCGATCCCTGAATACCTGACTGGTGCTGGCTAAACCACAGCAACAAATTACCTGCTCTACTAACCTGGGTCTGGTTGGCGCTGCTTCGAGCTGAAAAATTAATGAAGAAGGGCAAGTAGCGCTCCTTTTCCAAGTTATTCGTTAATTTGTCCTTGACATACACAGATTTCCCAGTACCTGTTGGTCCCACTAAAAGAAGTGGTCTTCACAAAGAAAGAAATAATCTATACAGAGTGCACAAATCTAACCGACTATAAGCTAAATGAAATTACGAGTCAAAGGTTTAACTAACTTGCCCTGCTTGTTCTGCCTCTAAAAACACTGCATGCCTTAAGAAGAAACTAAAAATGTTTTGATCAACTCATACAACCCTCTCATAATTTTAGTTTGTTCCCACCACCAAGACAAAGGGGACAGAGGGAGATACATTTCTTATTCCCTTATTCTATTGGCTTTGGAGTATGTATGAACATACATGGGAGTTAAATTTCTCCTGGTAGGTCTTACAGTAGTTTAAACCTCATAAATTTTTCAAGCTTTGAAATTTCGCTGGAGGCTGGTTTATGTTTCATTCTCTTGTATGATTTGACCATAGCTAATATAACTGATTTTTATATGACTAATGAAAGAAAAAAGTTACCCAAGAAGAAAGAGAAATTTGCACTGAAGTGACTTACTTTCCGTGGGTAACAAACAGATCTATCAAAAAGGTATAGCGGACTGTTTCCATAGTTGGGACTATAATATCTTGAATCTTCACATTTTTATCACTGCAATTAATATTTTTAATTAATTTATTCCAATGAACCCAACATCCTTTGCCTTTCAGCTAGAAAGAAATACAGATGTAAAACAGAACAGCGTTACTTCTATACATATGGAAGGTTTTCTCTACTACTTCACTTTTGAAAAATGAAACTAATGAATTTTAACAAATATTAAATGTTTCAGAAGTTCATATATTTAGGGCTTTTTCTCTTACTAATAATGTCTTGAAGTGCATTTCTAAACTTAAGAATACTTTCTTAAGGATTCTGTTCAGCCAAAACAAACAAAAATACAAAACCACCCAAAAGAACATACGCAGAAATTAAAGAATGTAACTATAATCTACCCTTTCTAATGGATGCTATAAACAAAACTGGAATATAAGCAAACTGCCTGTGGGCTCAATATCTTGTTTTCTTTCTAGACAGTCCACATCTTCCCTTATATACAAAACCACATTTGAGTCCATCAGCTTAGCTTTAGCCATAGAACTATAATGTTGCGATATTATATACATAACTGATGCGTACATCTTGGTATTTTCTTTAAAAAAATTGGTCACCACATTAATTTTTAAAGACAAAAAATAAATGAAAAATGAACCGAGGGATTTAATCCAACACTATTCCTCTACAATATCCAACCTGCTCTGTAAAGTGAAAATATCCATCTAGCTATATTTTCCTTCCATTCACACTTTAAGAACCTACTTCAGTCAATGCAGAAGCAATCAATCAATACCTCATACATGTAGTCATAGACCAAGCCTTCCTCTTCAAAGGGACACTCCCATTTTCCCACACTTGTTGGTACAGGATTTACTCCAGATTTCCCAGCCAAAGTTTCCCTCAAGAAATTATCAAAAATTATCCTGCTGTCACCATCACAAGTTGCACCAATGGACCAGACTGTGGCAAAAGCAAAGCAACCCTACAAGTGTAAAAAGACAAGCAACTGTCCAAAAAGTCGACATACTGTATGAACCTTCTGCAATCTGATAAACGAACATAATTCTGAAAATATACTGCTAAGGGATATCTGCTACAAGTTACCCTTGATTAGCCCTGGGCTAAACATATTTAGAAATTTGATTAAAGATAGAACAAACAAAAAATCTTATTCAAGGATATACATATATACAATGAGACACACAAATATATATCTATGAGACACAAAAATACACATACATATATATATATTGGAGACTATTATATAAAGACAAAAAATAAAACCCACTGACAAAAGCATTATGTCACATGACAAAGCCTGAGAAGAGTTCAATCATATCATCTCAGGATTTTCTAATTGCAAACCCAGATCTAGGAATTTTCTAATTCAGTTTCAAATAAATGCTTCTACATTGTTTTCTTCAGTTTTGCATAGGAGCAATCATATAAGGTCAGATAATGTCCAACTAATGTAACTCTCCGAAAACACTCTTCCCAATAAAATCTTGCTCAAACAAGCCAATCAGTATCACATGAACACTTGCTTCCTTTAAGAGAAACAGTACAATTTTGCTTTTCCTTATTACTCAGTTAAAAAGCACATTTAACAAAAACTATCTCAGAAAAATAGCATAAATATTTAATCATATTTGTTGCATCTAAGACTTGTGTCTCATCTGGGCATCTCCTAAGTTTGGGAGAGGAGGGACGTAGCAAAACTGTTTCACATCTGATATCCCAGATTAAAGTTGTTTTGATTAGTCCAATTATTTTTGAAGATCAGCATATTCAGAAATAGATACACATTTTTCTACACATTGAAAACCAACCATAATCCACACATGGATGTTTTTGTTGGTGGGGTCTTCTTGCACATTTTGGCAAATCAACATTTCAAAAAGCCGTGTAAGAGCTACTACAACATTGATATTGCTTGTAGGTACCAGTTCCTAAAAGATATAAAAGGATGGATATTATAGTTAGTTTATCTTTTGGATATAAAATAATAATAACTACCTGATTATGAATATTTGAAGGCAAAGCTTACACTGAATTTATTCAAAAGATGATTTACCCTCCTTTATCCTTGAAACATCAAGACATTTAGCTTGTTAGCAGAGTTGATGGCTACCATGTGAGTGCTACTATCATACATATTGAAACAAAATCCTCCATGGAAGTAACTACAGCAATACACAAGCAAAAGCCTAAGCACTGTATCCGCAGAGTTTGCAAGGAACTGCACACACTTTTCCTAAAACACAAAGTGCTTTCCTCTTCAACATGACATCTTTAAAGAAAAAACTGTGTATGAAATTCTCTTGGGAAGATCTTTCTCTCAGTGATTTAGATAGTTTACTTTTGAAAAGAACAAAGTAAAAACTATGATCAATTTACAAGTCTTACCTAACATTCTCATTTTAACTTTCCAAAATGGACCAAGAAAATCCCTCCTCAAAACAACAGGAGGCTGATGCATATTCACTCTAATTGCACTTGTCATGAGACAATAGTCCCTCCTTACCAAGGGTAAATGGAAACTGCCACCTACCTACTGCAGAAAAAAATGGCAAAAAATACCTTGCACTGTTTCTGGCGGAGTCTTAATGCTGGTGGTATCAACCAATCAAAAAGTTCCTGCAGAAGATCTTGATGTGCCTTTAAGTTAAGGGGTTCGGGCAGCTTATTCAACCAAGAGGTAACAATTGGTTTCCAGCCCAGTTGAGAGGGCTCCAAATAAATCATGCCACAACGACTGACTGTAGCAGGCTAAGGAGAACATGTGAACACTTTTAAAAATACATTTAGTATATTGAACTTCATTTTATATTTTCATTAAATACAACACTTACTGATGCCTGGGAGAGATCCATCGTTTCAAAAATAAGATTCATCTGAAGGGACATTTGGATGATTTCCCCACTCATCAAACAAAGCTTTAATAATAATAAAATTTTTTAAAAGTTAGAAAAACAATTAGCTGTATATTATGGTACCTGTTACAGGAGTGCTCTATATGAAAATCAGCAAAACCCACTATAACCAAGGCAAGGTCAACCCATTAAATGTTTAATCACTTAGAGCAACAATTTTTTTTCTTCATACTTTAGCTAAATTCTTCAATTGAACCATAGAACTTCCAATTATCCTACCAGTATGTTCATTACAGGTAACTATCATGCATGTGGCAGGGTAAAGAAAAGACAACAACAGAAAGGAGATATTATATCTGCTGCTTATTGCTGCTAATACTGAAGCACTCCAGCTGGCGATTTATATAGGTGCTATATTTTTTTATATATATATTTATAGATATATATTCCTACTTAATAAATAGAAGTCCAGTTTGAGCATTTTGACAATTTAAAAAGTTGTACCTAACTTTTATATTAACTTTGTCTCTAATTTTTATATTCACTCTAATTTTTATATTCTTAAGGCCCATTTTCAAAACCATAGTATGGTTTTACAACTTCATCCTCAGAAGTCATTATTTTTGTAAATATAGACCTCTGTGTCTTGGGTTTTTCTTTATGTGCTTAAGTTTGCAATTTCTGAAACCATGGGATTAACATTAAATATAATTAAATGCATTTCTTGAAATTGCAGATTTCAATTATTTCTGTTACCAACTTACAATATGGCATTAAGGAAATACTGTACATTTAATGTCTTACAGCAGTTAGTTGATTCTGTGACTATGATTAAAATAATTAAAAAAAGGTTACAACTTGTTACCAAAACCACACTACTTTTGTCTTTTTCAAATGCTAGCCACTGTTGTTTGCATTTGAGCTTTTATATGCAGAAGCATACTTTCAAAATATCACATTATTTTATTTAGGCATTTATTTCCACTGACTGATACCTTTTTGTTGTCATCCAGAACTGTGTTCATGCTTTCTATCCACAGAGTATCAACCGGGCCATCAAAGATAACCCATTTGCGTTCAGGAGTCTCAGATAATGCAAATTCTCTGAAAGTATTAGCAATTATACCATCTGTCCACTAGAGGAGAACGTAGGAATGAAAAGTAAGACATAGAGTACATAGTTCGGTTAAAACTACAAGTTACAGAAAAAACTTCCCTTTCTTTTTCATTATTCCTCTCTTCTAATTATTCATCTGTTGTTCTGCAGAGAGCAGAACACACTTTTGCAGTTTCACTGAGGGTCATGCAACATCAGCACGTTTTAAGATAGTGTTTTTTTCAGTTTAAAGTATATTGCTACAAAGAGAAGACTGGCAATGCAATTTACAGAAACTCAGAAATGCTTCCACTCTGCCTTGCATCTGTTTCTCCCCAGTCACCCCAAGTTTCACTACTTCACTTTTACTTCATCATTGTTTCTTCTCCAAACCTAAGTTTCACACTTAGAACCCATGAGTTCTTAACTTCTGCTGGATAGCTTTTGTATTTCTTTGATTATGCTGGTTAGGAATAGATAGAGAAATGAATACAGGTACTGTCAGTATGATTTCCAAGCATGAATGCAACTATATTAGGACAATGACCCTTAGAACAGTATTGGTTTGGGTTTTTTCTTCTCATATTTAGACCTACATAACATGTGGTACTGCATTTTTTATACAATAAATTAAAACAAGCCTTAGAAGTATTAGCAAACAAAATTACAATTGTGTTCAAATCATAACATCATTAATTCAGTGGCATATAATCTAGAATAACAGAGGTCTGACACATGTAAGTTAAAAAAAACCCAACAAAAATAAAGCACTAGAAATACTACAAAGCAGAAAAAACAGACACGATTATTAGCTCCTAGTCTTGAACCCATACTGGTATGTTTGCTTCTTTTTCCTTACAACCAAACCAGTAATTTAATTCATAGCAGAGCCCCATAAACACTGTCTGGAATACAGAGAACAGAATTAGGACTTAAAAAACAGATGCAGGAACCTGGTAAACTGCTTTTCCTGGCCCTGAAAACAACTGTGGCATGACACCATGAGTTAACTGGAAGTTGGAACACACATAACTAAACACATAGAATCCCCATGAAAGCCACAGCAGATGAGAAGGAACAAATAAAGGTAATCAATTACTGTACATTATTTTTAAAACATACATTACCTCATGTGATACCATATCAAACTGCCCAAAAAGCTGACCCATAGTGATCGATTTTGGATTCACAGTTCTAAAAATTACTTTTTCTTCTTCACCATAACCACGCTCTTTCATAAGAGACAGTGTGTCTGCCAACACATGCAGAACTTTGGTCTTCCCAGAAAACGATTCCCCTACCAGCATAAAGCTGAGAGATGGGAAAAAACCCACTATTAATAAAGTTGTCTTGTAATTTTGGCTTTTACAGCCCACACAACAGCCAACAGCATCATTCATAGACCTAAAGCTAATTTGCACCAAATTTAAAAAAAACAGAACAAATAAATCTGGTTTGTCCTTTAGGAAAAAACAGTCTCTTTGCACACACACAGCCACAAACACAGACTTACCACCACACTATTTCATTTATTTGCAGAGTCAAGATTACTTTCTAGGTGTTTTTCCTGACTAGACAGAGTTTATACAAAGTTCTGGAAGCACACAGGCAGAAGGAACATGTACTTCACATACCAAAAATTCCAACTATCATCACCCACACTTCAAAGTAACTTCTTAGTCACCCAATAGAGGGATGTGACTGTAACACTGTTACACTGAAAAGATTATTTAATGAGGTGACTATTAACAATCGTATGAACAGTGTCATATTGTATATACTTTCTCCACATAGCTGCTATTCAGTAATAAATGAATAAAATTGCAGAGAACTTTAATATAGACAAACTTTTACAGTCTTAAGTCTTCCCCATACTGATACCCACATCTAAAATTGTTACCCAGGTGAGGTTATATCGGATCTCAAGAGCAGTACAATTCCCCAGAGATGCATTTACAAGAACTTTGTTACATGTAAAAGCAGTACTGGTTCAATAGAAACATTTTTCTACCCTTACAACCTTTCATATTTGATACAAATAACCACTACCCTGTAAGTCAAACTCACAACAAATGCTGCTTGTGAAACAGCAATGAGACTCCTACCCGTGTCTAACGATCATCATTTCATATGTCTGTATCATTTTCTCCAGGAAAGTTTTTACAGGTTGGACATTATGTTGGATGCAACATTCCCTGGCACATTCCAGAAAATCCTAAAATCAAAACAGATCATAACCTTATCTCTCAGACTACAGTAAAAGAGTTAAACCCTTCTTGATAAGCATTCAAATTAATTAGTAACTGAAATGCTATTAAACAGCATATAGCCAACATCCCAAGGGAAAAAACCAAACAAAAAAAATCACTTCTTTACTTCACATGCAGGACATAAATACAATTTTTATCTTGAAGAGAAGGCATATGACCATCAGAAAAACAACAGTGTGCCTGGACCAATAGGCTTTTAACAAGACTAGTATTTTTACTAGAAATTTTAAAAAGGTTAATCTAATTTGCCTTTTCCAATATGCTTATCTTCTTCCCAGCCATGCTCCTACAAGGGAGCTATACTTTAACTATTGTTATAAACAAAAGAAAATACAAACAAAAAGCTTCTTTCTGGTTGTATAGAAACTCAGATGTGGATTATACTCAGTACCAAAAAAAATTCTTGTTCCAAGTTTCACCACAAAACTTCGGCAAATTTCCTTATTTTACAACAGCTCACAGGTAACTGTATTACTTACACCTAGTTAAAAACAGAATAACACAGAACAACCCACAATAATGAAGACCAAGGAAAAGTAACAAGTGTATTTACATTGTAGTCTGCATCGGGAGGCTTGATTCCAGGAAATAAATCACTAGTTATACCCATGAACAGAGGTATATCGTGTGCCAAAAATTTGGGTTCGTTCACATCCTTAATTGATCTAAGCAGCTAGAGGAAACAACCATACATTTTACTGTTCTTATTAAAAACACAGGAAAAATTGCTCATCAACTAATCTAACACATAATAAAGATTGGTTAATTAATTAAATGGTGCCTTTAATAAGCAGTTAAGCACAACTGCACAATCATCAGCATAGCACTGGAAAGCTCAGCATGTACTTTGCCTTCATTTCACATATAGGGAAACTAAGACACATGGATCAGAGATATGACAAGACGTGGTAGAACTGTCTTCAGAAATCGTAACTGTGGGTGTCTATAAAATTCATTAAGAATTATTCCCTCAGGAACTCACCAATATATCTTCATCTTCCGTGGGAAATTTCAGTTTTAGATTTCCAGCCGCCACCAAGACAGCTTTAACTGCTCGCATACCATAGTCATAGTGATACTGAGAGGAAAGCTGTTCTGAACAAAGCCTGTAGGTCATGACTATCTTCACTGACAGGGACTTAGCATTCAAAAATCCATATGAATACAGTGAAATTTCTGCTATCTGAGCATAGTTAGGAACCATCATGGCTACTGTTCGGAAAAGAACCTGAAACACATACCCCAAGAAATAGCTTTAAATAATTAATTGAGGAATGGAAAGTAATTCAGAACTTTTGCAAGTGCTAGATCACTATTCATCCCATCACAGCATTTCTAACTGAAAATAGTAACACAGTTTTAAATGAAGTACTGATTAATATGATTAAGTAATCTGTGGATCATTTAAAACTGTTAGACTGGGAAACAGTGGCCTGCAGAACATTTGAGAGCTAACAAAACAGAAGAATTATCTATGTTTGCAGCTTGTGACTCACTAGGGAAGCTAAGCAAGCTCACATCAAGTTCATCTCAATGTACAATGTGGTACAGCTAAGAGTGCCTTGCCCAGCTCTTTTCCTTCATCACAATATCAAGAACGCAGTTTACCCGTTACACTGATACATCCAACACAGCAGTAAGCAAAGGAAGGTGTCGTACACAGCAGGTGAGAGAGTGCACATCCCTCCTTTAAGTGATTTACAGCTGGTGTACTCTTCATGCTGCACTCACTCTGCTTTACTTAGCCATGTACTTCCCACACAGGCAACCTGCTCTGGCCCAGCAGCTCCATGTTGAGTCTTAAGGAGCTCCAAAAGGCTCCAGAGAACTTTGCTAATGCCATGCCTCCTCAGATAATCTAGACCAAAAAATAATCTCAAAGATTTTATTTAATCAGGTAATCTAAGCAAATTCACTGCAAGTGTTAGGCTGATTGATAACACCTCTTTTAAATAAGACTACAATAAATGCAGTGTAAAAATGCTTTCTCAAAGCATTTTTTCCAACATATACCTCTGTCTCAAAAAAAGTTAGTATCTAAATCTTACAATATACCCATGGCCTGACACTTGACAGTTCACTTGCTACAGCACTTGATGATTATTTTTCCAGGCCAAAGACTGAAGAACACTAATAGACACAATAAAATAAATATTTCAAATTCCTTCAAAAAACCCAAAGTACTTAGAAAAAAAGAAAGAGGAAAAAAAAGGAGGCTTGGTATGTATAAATTGTGCACCAAGTATTTTATACTCCATGGGGTACAGACTGAATTAACACCAGCAATACATGTGCCCAAATTAGTTCCTAAGCAGAAGTATGTATTTTGTTATCTTACCTTCAGGTTATCTGGAAGTTCAGAACGTCCTGCATAACCTGGATTCATAGTAATAGCTACAAAACAGTTAGGGTTAAGCTTCAGTTCAGTTCCTTCAAAAACAAATGTTTCTAGCTTTATCTGTATAGCCCTCTGGATGCAGAGGATCTGCTGTGCCACAACAGACAGTACTTCCAGTTCAATGCGATTGAATTCATCGAAACATGCCCATGCACCTGAGGAAGCCAAACCCTTGAAAAACTGGAAATGAAGAAAGAAAGCAATAATATCACCAACAGAATCTTAGGAGATTCAAGAGAAACTAAGTATTGTGTTGGAAGTTGAATTACATGAAAGAGACAATCATGATAATCATGTCTAAGCCTGTTTAGAGGAAAGATCAGTGATGTACTGAAGAATGACGTCTTTTCTTGGTTCTGAAGAAAGCTAAATCAGAAGATCCTGATCCTGTGAACTCTTGTTTATGTCATTTTTTAATTAGTAACTTAATAGGATTTCATAAAGCGCAGAAAATGCAGTGACCAGTATATAACGTCCAAGGGCAGCAGACCAAAGGTACCAGATTTATTTGCTTCTGCAAAGTAAGAGGACCCTACAATTTTCATCCTAAAAAAAAAAAAAACCTTTATTTTCTACTTACCTTTCCCATTGCCAGGTAATCAAGGCCATCAGAGCAGTTGAAGACAACACATTGAACAGCAAGAGCTTTAGCCAAATCTTTGGTTGTCTCTGTTTTACCTGTCCCTGCTGGACCCTCTGGGGCACCACCAAGGTTTAAATAAAAGGCCCCAATCTAAGAAACAGAAATAGTTTATGGACAGCATCATTATTTCATTCATATTAAATTATTCTGAATGAAAATCTTAAATTGACCAGCACTATAGAGTTTCATACAGTCACTGTATCTAAAATAAAAAGTATGGTGACACTAATTAAATCTAATAATTAAAAATAATCTGAAATTTACTTACAGCATGGAAATATATAAAAGAGAACTAAATTTTGACCCTAACAGAGAATTTAGGTTTATCATTCTTATCACCATGATTAGTTACTCAAACTTTAATGGATCAAATTTTTCAGTTCTTGCTTAGATACATCTTTCAGATTAAATCTGATGCAATTACTTGGTTGCTACTCTTTTCTATCCCTGTTTCCATTGATCATTCCCTATTCTCTCCCATATTCCACTAAGTAGGAGGAAAATATGTCAGAAAAAAAAAAAATTTGCAGACTAATCAAAAACTCAGCTGTAGTTGGCTTCCAATCCACAGTTACAAGGCCACAGCTGTATTGACTAGGACTGTATTGAGACCTTGATAGGCAAAGGACAAGACTTCCTTTTGCCAAGGTACCAGGATTCCAAATGCTTTTCTCCAGGATTCAAGGTCTGTGGGCTAATAAAAAGACTACCAGTTGCTTCGCCCTCTCACACTGCGGTACCTTAATGTTTTGACAAATGGGTTCCTGGCATTAGCTAGAACCATACAGTAAAAACTGAAGCTACAAAGAGGGGAAAAAAAAAAATATCTTCAGATGCATCAGTCAGGTCTCTTAAGACCATTTCTTTCTTAAACCCTACAGAGGTTGCAATTAGGTCTCCACAGCATGAAAGTTACCATCTTACAACAGGAGGATGGGTGCCTTGAAGCCATACTTCAGCCAAGTAAACTGCAGTAAATGATAGTCAGAAAAACTGTATCTGAGATGACTTTGGTAACTTTTGGTTGTCAGCTTGGCTGAGGATAGACCAGCAAAATAATAAATAAATGACAAACACCACTAACAAAAGCACAGGTACTACAAGGTTGCCAAACTTTTGTACTAGACTTAGGAACAATATTTTCACAAGCAGATCCTCCTCCACTTTATTTAGCAACCACAGAACATCAGCAAAGCATTTTCTGTTCTTTTAAGCTAGATAGGGTGTTTTTTCTGTTTGTTTTCTAAAAAACACATCCACAACAGAATAACCCCCTAATGTTTCAGTCACGTTGATGGGCTGTCCAGATTGTTCCTAAAGCTCAGTTTCATGTTCAATATTCTACATTTGAAAACTGTATTTTAAGAGAAATACCAGAGTCTTGACAGCAACTGCAAGCCCTAAAAGTATGGCTGAAATGAACAGTGTAAGAAATACTATACTACAGTAAATATTTATTTTAGTATTTATTAGCACTGGTGGAAGATCATACCAAGGTGCGGTAACACCTGTCAGTAAGAGGAGTAATGACCAGGCGTGGTGAGTTTCCAAGGTACTCATAGGCATATTTTACATTGCAGTTAATGATGCAGACACGAACGTTCTCAGATTCCCAGTAGTATCGCAGTTGTGCAAGCCACTGAAAGTCTGTTTCCCTCTGCACACCTGATAAACACAGAATTGAAAGCAACTGTAAAAGGCATTTTAGATAACTGGGTTTTCTATTGAGTTTTAGAACAGCTTTGAAATTATTAATGTTGATGCTCACATCCAAATGCTCTCTCACATAACTTAATACTACTGTGTTTCAGGCAGCAAAATCAGATTGGTTAACCATTTTTGATTAGCTATGTATAAAGACACACATGAAGAAAAAAACCCTGTTATAATCACCGCTTTCAATCATTTCCATGAGGACGTCTCTAGCATGAACATCAATAGTAACCAAGGCACCCAATGTAGTCCTTGTCTGCTTTGACAGTTTTCCTCTTACCAACTCCACAATATCATTAAGTTGAAGCTGAAGTGTATCATAATAATCCTTTAAACCCTAAGAGAAAATAGGTAATTAGGAAACTGATTATATGACAGTTTCAAGCATTCCAGACTTCTTCGTGTTGACTAAATATCTTAATGGAAATTGCTTATTAAGCCATTCTTGTATATTCTTGTGTCTTTGCACCAACTTCTCTCTCTCAGTTATACATTTGCATTGTGAAGCTACATTTTAATCTACATGTGCTCTAAATAAGAGCATTCAAGTACCTGAATCACAGGTATAAATTACTGTACATAAATTCATATAAATCAAACTTATATGCTGATCTTTTTCAAATTTTGATTGTAGAAAAATACTTGATTAAGCAAAATACATTTGATGAAGCAAAAAATTAATAAAGATTTTTTAAAAAAGACTGCATTACAAAGTACCTCTGGTCCACTGCGAAGAACTTCATGTACCTCACTAGTCCAGAACATTTGAGACACACACAATACTACTTGTCCAGGCCACTCCAGAACCCACCTTTTTCTCTCAGTCTCCAGATATGCCTGAGAGGTAAATAAAATATATAGATACACTGTCAGTGCACACATGTCATATAGTAACACAGAAACTTATAAGGTGAGCCCATTACTATTTTTTGCCCTTCTTTCTTTCTTTTTCTTGGCTATAAAGTCCAAATGAACTTTAAGTCTCTTTCCCCCTTAGATTTGCAATTTGTTATCAATTAATTTTAAAGATTCTTGCAATTAACTTTCCATATTATGTAAATACTCACAACTCATCACTAATTTCACACAAAGAAACATTTTCTGGATAATGATTTTCTATTAGGAGGAAGCAAGCATACTGCAAGTATTATATGTCTACCTTGTAATTAAATAAAAACCCCTGAATAATATATCCTGAAAATATCTCCTATAGTATACGGTATAATATAGATGATATATCCTATAAATGCAGTATTGCTGCCAAGCTTTTAAAAGAATTTATAGCCAGTGTTACAGGAAAACACCTTGATTCTTAGTAAAAATAAACTCTTACTTATCTCCCTGATCTATAAATACAAGTCATGGTTAATTTGGTCCTTGTCCCATAACTTCATCAACTCATGTTCAGGAAGAATTTCAGGAAGCCACGAGACAGCCTTAAAATAAAGAAAGGGCCATTTTTGCCACAGGTATTAAATAATTACAAAGCCCATACCATTCTTGATCTAGCAATAACATCATGAATACTCTTCAGCATAATATCTTCCACTTGAATTAACCACTTCTCCACTGCACCTCGAGCCTCAGAAGTAGAAATTGTTGAAATCAGTTCTACACACTCGCCTTCAGAACTACACATTGCTTTAATATCCAAATTGGGAAGGAAATGTAGCTTCGCAATGCCTTCAAAACACTTCTTCAAGTGAGGCTCAACTCTGAGAGGATCCTTAGTCTCTGACAGGATCTCCAACATTTCATCATTAGACAAGAAAAAGAAGCTAAAAACATGCAGGAAAATGGAAAAAGCCAACTTTATTATCAAGCTACTTTAAAGTATGACCTTCTTCACAACAAAATAAACATTCAGAACCTTTGTTTTTTCAACAGCCAAAACTCATCGTACCGAGGAAAGAAGAGACGTTTTTTCTCAAGATAAGCATTAAGCCCTCTCAGGATTTTGTCGAGAAGCTCATTGCAGTTCTGAAGCTTCTCCAGTAACCCTAATAAGGAAGTAGCAACAAGAACCTGTAACAATGAATACATGCAAACTGTAAGCTATAAATAAGGTACTTCAAACAGTAGATTTTGCAAATAATATTTTCTTTTAGTACCATACACTTTCCCGACCTTTGGGTCTTTGGCACAGTGCTTCATAATATCCTTCCAGTGTCTGTCCACAGTCTGAAAGAGACGCCCCTCTTCTGGCATCTGTTGCATAATATCCTCAGAAGAGAAAATGGGTTCCAAATACATCCACTGTGCTTGGACTCTCAGCCATTCATCAATAATCTCCTGAATTGTAATTAAGCGATTTTCCCATTCCTTAATAAATATTTGAAGAACGTCACCTTAGTATTTACAAACAATGTGAGAGAAATACAGAAAAGGCAGATGCTGTGCTACTCTAGTTCCCAAGGAGAAAATGGAAAACGTCTAACAGAAAACAAAACAAAATATTTGGCAGTACTTAGGTTCTTCCATGTACTTAGGTGTCCAAAAAAGTTCAGGCAGTCTAATGTACCTGGAAATTACTTTTCCAAAACACAGTTAGCACTTTTGTGCTATTACCTTTTAATGTCTTTATGGTTAAGTAATACCAGGAGGTTATCAGTGACAAATTGTTTTCTCTCTCCACAACAAGGAGCATTTTATTTGCAGCTGAATTACAGAAGGGAGTCAAACATGCCAGAAAGGCCACACTAGATCACAGGAGAGATCCAGCCAGCCCAGTATTCTGTCCTTAAGGTGGACAACAGCAGATACCTCTGGAAGATGCTGGAAATGCTGCCTGTAAAGGCAGCATAATACTTATGTTCACTGAGCCTGCTTGAACCTGAATATTTTGTACATAAACCAACTAGGGAGTGTAACTGCAAAGCAATTTCACCAGCTTCGCTCCTGTTAATAGTCACGGTGTTAGCACCACAGACTACTCCAGCCCTGAAATACAAAAGCAGGTGTAAAGTGATTACATCATTGTTCTGAAGTCTGATTAAAAAACTTCCTCCAACCCTCAAGAAGTTTCCTTGCCCAGCTAAAAACACTACAGTTCAAAACTAACAGAAATAATGATTTTAAAAAATTTGTGAAAGAATAATCACATTCTCTTGGTTGCACTTGAATCTGAACAGAAAAGGGAATTCCAACAGAGAAAAGTAAGCAGGATCTATAGGAGCTCAAAAGAATCTTGCTGAAATATCGATGAAAGCATTTCATTAATAAGTCAAACAATAAAGCTGTAATACAGTTGGCATGTTCTTACATTATAGTTATGCTGCAAATAAAAACATGAAAATCATGTACCCGTCATACCCTGATTTCCTTGTCAAATGGTTTAATGAAAGGTGATCCTCTCATTGTCTGTGTTTTTGTAATCTGATCATCGAGAACAGCTTGAATCTGATCCACTGCAGCCAGAATATGAATACCAGTCTCACGATACACACTTGTATTGAAGGAAATTGAACCCCAGCTTTCCATCATGGCATGCATTGCTTTTTCTAAAGAAAATTCCTGCAGTTTAAAAAGAAAATTATTTTTGTGACTGCCTTATTTTTTTCCAGATCACTACTTCAATGTATGAGCTAAGCTATTTTGCTCTAACAGCATAAATTGACTTCTTGTTTTTCTTAACATACCAGTGCACAGAAAGCAGCACACTCAGGATATATTAATGATGATACTAATACTAATGAGATACAAACATTTACACACTTACTGTTACCATCTAGTGGGCCAAAGTCTCACCAAATCTCTTTTGTTGCATAAGGGCAAAGACAAAAAATTCTAGTCTTTTCATTTCTTTCAAAAAAGCCATCCATCACCAACACTATCAAATCTCCATGCTTACCTTGCTTGCACCTACACTCACAGCTTCAAACTCTTCCAAATAAGGAGCTAGATTCTGCTTTAAAACTTTTCTGAGGGTAGTTCCAGAGTCTGGTGTTAAATCATAGCCTACTATACTTGACATCTGCTGCCAATGACGAGTTCTCATGCCGGGGTTACAAAAGATAATCACAGTAGGAATGTTCTCCTAATTGAGGAAAAACATTTATAAGGTAAAAGTTGTGATGTGCATTATTTCCTAACTTTTTAATTATCTTTGATTTGCATTTGAAGTTCTGCTGCAGTAGCTGATGACATAAAAAAATAAGTCGTTTCTGAAAAGTGCAGATGGATCTCCATTGAATTTCTAAATAATTGTGGCAAACTACTGAAGGAACATAAAATAATTAAGCACAGTCTTAGCAGAGAAAGAGAAAAGGGACAACTTTTCAGCTTTGTTAAATTCTGCTGCCATTACATAACATATAGTCCCATTTCCAAATTCCCAACTATATCCTTAAATGTTTCTCTGCATTCAAAGCCTACTTTTCTCCTCTGTGTGTCCACTGTTTAACAAGTCCCATTTCTAAAACTGCAAAGATATCTAAAATCCTATTTCACCAAAATCAATGAGACAGTACAATCTGGAAATGGTGACTCAGTGCTTTTTCTCTAACAGGGGTCTCTGACACTCCATCATCTACCTATACTGAGTGTTGACTTTAGCATTTGTGCCTAAGCATGAAATATTAACATCCCTCATCTTTTTTTACCTTAAAGCCTTTAATCTGCTCCAGAACCGAACAACACATTGTAAGAGTCGGATTTTCCTTTTTTTCTTCTTCTGTCTTCTCTTCTGCAGTTCTGTGTGGTGCTGTCTTTTTCCAGTCCTGTTGAATTTTCTTCTGCTCTTGCTGGAAGAACCTTGACATTTTGTATATCTCTCGAAAAAACTCATCAACCTCAGCCTCCATGTTTTCCCCATTTAGTTCCAAAAACATACCGTCCATCCATCTGAGAAAAAAAACAGAAAACTGAGTAACAAATGTAGTGCAGAAATAATTAACGCTTGTTTTGCTACACAAACAAGATGTATAATAGTTACTTAAAGTAGTGATAAGCTCGTTTCCAATTATTGTTATTCTACACAAAATTCTAATGCACAATTAAAGGTGGCTTTATAACACTGCTGTGTATTTCTGTAATTCTCTCAAGTCAGTCACATACTTAAACCAAGGAACTGCACAAATTGAGAATTATTAAATTAAGCTCTGGACAGAGAGCAACACATAAAATCAAAATATACGAGGCATATTCATTTAAAAAATTATAACTTCCCAAGAGTGCGGGAAGATGTACACAAATCTCACTTAATTCAGACATTACATACATAATGAAAACTATTACACAGTTTAATTACATACAGATTGTAAGCTTTCTAACTGAACTTCTTCCTTTTCTGGTACACACAATGGCTCATAACTAACAAAATTTTTTCTTCCTAATACATTTCTTTTATAAAAGTTGTCTTATTATAGGTCTCACCA
Source organism: Porphyrio hochstetteri (assembly GCA_020800305.1). Taxonomy (NCBI): domain Eukaryota; kingdom Metazoa; phylum Chordata; class Aves; order Gruiformes; family Rallidae; genus Porphyrio; species Porphyrio hochstetteri. Next base: position 6,473,810 of record CM036916.1, on the reverse strand, counting down.
ATACAGTTAGAAGCCAGTCTGAGATATACTCCTTTGTATTACATTAAAAAACCCAGAATAAACTGCCTTTTTTCCTAGCTGAATTAAAAATAACAACCCTGATATTTATGTTACATTACTATTATGCTTGGATTACTAGATATTTATGTTACATTACTATTATGCTTGGATTACTAGTAACAAATTAGTGTTTATACATAAACAAATCCATATTCTACATCTGACATGAACAAAATTAGTAGAAGCATTTTTCTCCTGCTCTGCCTCATTTAGCTTCAGCTGATTTACCTTTTTTCTGTTCGTTGCCATTTCAGTATAAGATAAAAAAGTTTCTGATATGGTTCAATCTTAACTTTTAGGTTGTTTAGGAGTGGGAAGTCACTCAGTTTCCATTCAAGCAGAGTCTCTTCTTTATTAATAAGAGCTACTGCTTCATCAGCCTCCTGTATGCGTTTCTGTAACATCCTCAGGTCAGCCACATACTGAAATGAAATAATTGTATGCCTTGAGATATATCTAAGTTACACTCTGAACAGTTATGAAAATAATATATCAAAATATAATAAGCCTTCATATTTATTAATATTTTAGAAAATGCGAGTTAAAACTCTTCTTATCCTTGAGTAGATAAACTGTGAAGGACATAGATTAACACTACAAAAATAAAGTTGGTTTTATCAGTACTAAAAACCACGTCCAAAATTTTTGAACTTTAAAATTCATTGTCGCAGGAGGCAGACACACAGTCTTATGTACCTGACCTATCATAAGGGCAAATGGGATTTATTAGCTTATGATTTCTGTTTTATGCTTTGAAGTGTTTTGATTTCAAAACCAAAAAATACTAAAAATAATTGTGATAACCTCCAATTAAAGAAAAAGATATGCTCTGGCAATTATAAAATAGATATCTGGAAAGTTCTGGAGCCAGTGGTCTGCTCTTCATTAGCAGAAAAATGAAGTTTTGAGGTTCATAGGAAAAAAAATACATCAAATTGCTATGAATCACTCTAACCTGTTACTTTTCCCTTTATTTCCTTCATATATCAAAATCAAAGAAATTCAATCCCACTGATGTTATTTGCAAACAATGTCACTGTGGCCAGAACTACATGAACCAGAGTAAAATAATAATTCACTTTATACATCTGCAATATCTCAGTCCTTGCTGGGATTACCTTTCAGCTAATTTAAGCACAACTTCAGTGTAAACTTTAGGACAGGGATTGTTTTATAGAATCATAGACTCATTAAGGTTAGAAAAGACCTCCAAGAGGTTGTTCATGGCGGGAAGAGGATAAGAAAATGCCTATATTCACAACTGATTACTTTGAAGTTTCTTCCATGACCCCTGTGTATTAAACATACAAAACATTTCTACCCATTTTATACTACATGTTAATCAGACCTGTGGCATGCAATCCAGCTCTGAGTGTTCTTCGAACTCTGTGACAGAACGTGCCAGCCTGTCTAATTCCACCATCAGTTTCTCACACCTATGGTTTAGTTCTTCCTGTCTTTTATGTTTAGACTGTTCAATCAGCTACAAAACAAATTATTGTTTTTAATGGTAAAAAAGCAATGCAAAAGTTGCTGTAAGTCCTTTCAATAGTTAACATACACAGCCCCATCTAAATTAAACATTTAGCACAAATAGATAAAAAAAATAAACAGTACAGATAAGTTATTATCTTTACTATAATTGAGATTTCTTCATAAGTTACTTTCTGTATTTAAGTGTGCACAACCTCTGTATGTTAACATGGAACCTTTATCTCAATAATCATAGCACTTACAATTGCCTTAAAGGACTCCTTCAGTGCTCAGACAAAAGATAGGGAAGTATTACAGCAAGAAATAGTTAGATTCTCATCTTTGGGATTTGGTGTTTTATTGCCAAAAGAGGATAGCCAATGCTATCCTGCATGTATCTGCAGCTACAAAAGGCAGAAATTCCAGAACATAAGGCCACTCTAAAGCACAGGGTTTGCAGACAGAGGGGTTATTTTTACAACACCAAACAAGAAATCAGCCAAGGCAGAGATCTCCTAAGATAAGGACACCTACTGCCATGCTAAAATTGTGAATCAGACAAACAGAACTTCTCCAAAGGAGGAGCCAGTCTTTTCCTGCTGCACTGGAAAAAGAATAGACTTATATCTTAGAATAGAAAATGCAAATATTCAGTCATAAAAGCTTGATGTAAAACTACTCTTATCCTGAAGCCAGTTGCTACACAGTCAGCTACCAAGAGATCTACTCTGGAGGGGCTCATTAAAACAGACACACTTTGTACTGCCATTTTCATTAAAAAGAATTTGAACAAGCATCGTGGACTGCCTGTGTACAAGTAGGAAATTAATTTGACTAATTTATTTTCCAGGATTAAGAGAATGATAACATGCTAACAAACTGTTTTAGACATAGTGTCACAAGCTGGGTATGTTTTAAGTCAGAGGCATATTATTACCCTTCAACATACTCCTTAGTATCTAAATAAGACTTAGAGAAAGAGAAATCCTCAATTGTGATATTTAAGAAATACTGATATTTTTATTTTAAAATTATGTTAATTCTTAAGGATTTCTAAAAGAAATTATTAAATCTGCACTGAATTACTATAGAGAGGCAAGAGAACACCAAAAGGCTTCTTCCTGTGTCATAGTCAGAGAGAAAGAATACTAACAAGATGAATACAGACAACTGGAAGCAAGCAGTCTACAGTCCACAAAGAGAATTAGGTGTTGCATGTTTTCTATTAATGATAGCTAGCTAAAACCCACAGTTTCCACTATTCTTTTCCTGACAAAGAAAACGTCATTTTAGCTAACTGATTTCCTACCCAAGCAACCAACTCTTATTAAAGGCCTGGCAGTTAAATTTTCAGAACGAGACACTTTCACCCTCCTACAAACTTCCTAGTGCTGACCACAAACACATTAAGATAATGTCTTACCCGAGGTTACAGTGACAATTTAAAAATTACTCCACAAAAGCCCTCTGTTGCTATAAAAACTTGGGAAAACATTACTTACACATGTCTAAATTAGTTTTGTTCATGTTCTACATGCATTTGCATTTAGCATGCTGAAGAAATAACTAACTTGAATAAAGTTAAAAGTCTCACAAGCTACAATATACAATAAATTAAGAAAAAGCTCTTACATCATCATACTCATCAAAAATAGGGTGAATCATCGTTGGCCATAACAGAACTGTTGTATTCAATGCAATGTCTTCAGGAGCAAATAAAAAAACATCTAAGTAGTAATTCATTTGCCGAGAGCACTCCTATGAAAAGAGATTTCAAAAAACTTTAGTTATCATATGTCTGTTTAAAATAGAGGGCAGGCCAATATTATCTACAAAGACAGCAGCAGAAGTCTACATTTCATAGACTTTTCAAACTTCACCCAATTTAATATTAATATTCAAAATACATATGAAATGCTAGCCAAATCCCGGTCCCATTTATGAGCTTATTTCTCTAATTATGACTGACTCCCATGGTCTGTAAATCTATGTGCAAAAATCCCAACATTATTTTAAAAATAGACATATTCTGCAGAATAAACATGTATTATATTTACAGACCTACTACAATAACAGAAAATCTGATATATAACACTGTAACATAGCAAAGAACTTTTCCAGTAACATTTCTGGCTGACACACATCTTACACAAAATTTCAATCTTGCTCTCTGAGTATACATGAAGTACTATGCTAATGCAACATCATCTATATTCTGGTCTTGTATTTTCAAAATCGTGACTATTTTTACACACAAAATGCTCTTTATATGCTCTTTATACATTATATTTTCACAAATAGCTTTTTAAGCAGCCCTAAAGTAAGTTTCTAGGTGCAAACAACATACTGTGTGTCTTAATCTACTGTGATTTATTAAAAGCTGCACTTCCCCTCTTGACAGGCAGAACATGTGGGAATGAGGAATAAGGAAGACCAGCAAATGGCAAAAAAAAGAGCTGGATTTCTCACTTCTCTCTGGAGTAACACTGAGGGTTACAGGTTTTTCATACATGCAGCATGATCAGACAAAAGTCTCTGCACTCCAGAATGAATTCTGTATTTGTACAGGCCAGCATGTTTAGCAAAAGATTAAGAATTAAAGAACAGTGATTTACCTTGATTCTTAACAGCAGTTCCTGAATACCTTCGGTTTTGACTTTCTTTATATAAGCTATTGTTTCCACCATTTCTTCTGTTGTCTCGGGAACTTTCAATGCACGCTCCTTAATTGCTTCAAATTCCCTGCATATTCTATACATTTAGTTAGCATAAAATATCAAAATGTTAAGATTTTGACTGCCTTCAAGCTCTGCTTTAATAGAATTAAAAGTTCAAAATTACCCCTGCACAAACTCCATCACTTCATGAAACTAAGCGGGGAATATGACCAAATCAGGATAGAAAAATACCATTTATTAATTTCCACTAATTGATTCATTTGGATTTTAGGGTATTCTTTTACAATAAATGCTTCAATAACTTTTGGCAAGTACATGAACAGAAGTACAGTATCATTAGTGTACACACACTTCCATAGTAAATATTTTGAAATTTTGGTACTGTGGAATCACTATAAAATTTGACTGGTTCATTTTAATCAAACAACTTAATATGACCTCACTCATGATTTTATCCGTGCCTCTAAATTAACCTTCAGAATTGAGCAGTGCTATTATCAGTCATTATGTCTGAAAACCTAGAGTTATATGTCACGTAATAAGAGAATCTGTCTAGTCTTTCCTTTGACAGCGCATTAGTACTGTATTTCACACTTAAAGAGCCAGAACGGTAATAGAAGTCTTTTGATCTTTTAGTTCCTCTACTATTTAACCCTACTAGTATACTCCCCTACTAGTTATTAAGTCTAAAGGAGAGGAAAAAATAGATCAGCTGGTACAACTTGCACAAGCTCAGTAGTTAGCCAGGAGTCTACACTGAACAGGAGTTCAGTGTATTTGCATTTCTTCTACCACGCATTAAACACGTACAACATTCATTCACAAGCATAAAATTCTACTTACTTTTCATTTTCCTCTCTGTAATTTGCCACTATTCTGTCCATTAGCATTTTCGCAAAATTGTCTGCATTACTAGCCAAACCTTGCTTTAAATCATCACAATTCAAACAGACCATAGGGAAATGCAGCAACTCTGGCAAACCCAAGATTTCCTTCTTGACGGTGAAGAATTCATCTATGAACTTCAGAAAAACATTAGATTTTATGCTTCAGAGTTGCTAATTAAACACTTGGATACATGAATGAATATTATACATTGAGGAATTAAAATAGTAATTTTTTCTATTTAGCACAGACTTTTAGGGAAAAAAACACAGTGTCGATTTGTAGGTACTCAACATAATTTTTAGCTAAAGGCTAAGCAATTTTTAGTCTCTGGATATCCTCTCTCCCCTTTTTATTATTACTGTATGTATACTAAAAGTTACATATAAAATGTAGAATTAAAACTTACAGCAGTATATTCATCAAAACTGTGTTCTTCTGCTTCAAATCTTTCTACCTGTGCCTGTGCAGTTCCATCTACAAGCCAGCCAAACCTTTCAACTACAATTCAATAATATTATAATATTATTATAACACATACACTGTACAGTAAGGTACTTATTTCAAAGTAGCAGCACAGTTATTTAAACACTCTTCTGCCACTCACCATAGCTTTCAAAATATTCCTTTGGACTTTTTAAGTTGTCTCTGATAGATTTTTTCAGTGTTGATGTGGCCCATGCTATAACATGACTAGGAAGCTCAGCATCCAAGGTTGTAGTGCCTCCCATTAGCCAAGAATGTACTGTCTGGATATTCTAACAGAAATAAAAATTCAGACTATTCTGATTATTTACATTTTAAAAAGTAATGCAGGGATACATATATTTTAGAGGTAGCTGCAATCTGCAAAAAACATGGAAACAGAAAAATATGTAAAATGGACAAAAAATAATTACTCATTCTGAACCCCAAACACTTCTCAAAGTACCATTATGTAAGATTAAAGGCCAATATAGTCAACAGGGATACAGCTAAAGCCCCCCAGAAAGGCTGTCTTCCCTTGGAGTCACAGAATGATTCCTAAGACAGAAATCTTTAGATATTGTATAAATTATTTGTTAGGGATTTGAGGCTTTTTTTTATCTTCGAAAGAAAAAGAAATTAAGCTCTAGATTTCCTTGTCTTTCTCTGGGCATATTAATTCTTAATGCAAGTTTATTGTCAAGCATCACACATATAACTAAGGCGCTGATTATATTTCTCTACAAAATGTTAGTTGACAGAAAGTATACAGTGCAAAATTACTTGATTTTCAATGTTAACAATTAATATACAAATAAATTAGAATATGTGGTTATTCATACTTAAAGCACTCAAGTTTTCTAAACATGCCAAAGAAGAAAAGAATTTTAGCTTCTAGCTCGTTTAATTTCCTGTGTAGATTTTCAGACTGATTTTTAATTAATGAACAAGCAGATGGTTAACTTGTAGACATACACACAGATCTGCAAATTAAAACAGCAGACTAAAACAATCAGAAGCAGGTGTACCCACTTTTTAAGAACAAGGAATAACAAAATGAGTTTCAGAGTCAGGAGTTCTTCTGAGCATCAAGATTCATGATGTGACCTGCAGAATGCTTATTGAAAATAAATACCCCAAGATTCATTCTGCTTCCCATTACAACAGCAGAGTGCTAAATCACTAACATTTTCACGTACAGAGCAACTTAGCAGTTACATATTTAAATAAAGATAAAAGCACACCTGAAGAGTCTGTCCTATACGATTTACTATAAACAGAATTGCTTCTTCTAGGTCTTGTAAGCTTGGATAAAACTCCATTTTCTTTTCATCAAGAGTCAATTCCATCTTAAATAAAGGTAGAGACTTTTGGTCTTCAGGATCAAAATGTTTCACAAAAGCTTCAACTGTTCTTCCCAATAATTCTTTCAGCTAGGTAATAACATACATCACTTATTAGCTGGACAAAGAGCCCCATCCCACTTTCCCTTTATTCACTAGGCCAGGATTTCCATTCATTTTAGTTCTTCCAGCATGACTCAGAGATAACTGAAGATGTGTGAATTTTTCTAATGTATTGACTAGGCATTAGTCCCAACCCTTAATGGATGTAAACTAATGAACCAGTAAATATTTCAGTAACGACCATGCATTTATTCTTGCTACAAAATTAATTCTGTAACTAATACATGTCTTAAGGATAAATGAAATATCGGGAATACATTTTCCTCTAATTATTCTTTAACTAAATATGATAATGATTTGATTAGACTACTGTTCCATTATTTTTCTGCAACAGAAATAAAGGTTTAATCCTAAAAAATGACTGCTTTCTCAAACTGCTGAACATATATACTCCCATGGAATGTTACATTCGTAAACAGAACAATGTAAACAACAGATGCTTTCAGTTAATTGGAAGTTAGAGGGTTTTTTAATTACTGAAAGTAAACTAAGAACTTAGAAAAACAACTATATCAGCTGGTAACCAGTGATTTCATCTGAATGCTCTTGTTTTGTTATTATTAGGAAATTAAACAACTGAAAATTCCTAAAGCAAACAAAGAAAAAAAACCCAACCTGAGAAACACTTCATCTATCACCTTGATACAAATAATCAGGGTGAAGGAGAAAAAAAAAAAAAAAAAAAGAAAAACAAAACAACTTGCAAAGATTTTTCCACAGAAAAACGTTGCGTTTGGAAATGTCGCAGAACTGCAGCACTCCTACTGGCAGAGCTGGCCATTCAGTCTGCCAGCTGGTAGGGATTTTTGCTTCCAAAGGAGAGGGACCAGGTTTTGTTCATTATGCTAATATATGACATGTAGTTCTAGTTCCAAGATTGGTGATAGGAAGGGCCCTGAGAACACTGAGATATTTCCTTCTTTAAGCTAATTACATTCTAGTTGGTAGAATTAACAAATTTTCTGCATCTAAAAATCTAGAAGGAAAAGAAGTAGACAACACCACATATTTATTTTAAATGAGGGAAGTTAAAAATATTTAGCACTTTGAATCCTTTACCGGATTATATGCAACAGACGGTTAACTATGATTAAACAGGCCTCATATCGTATAGTCTGCTGATTCATTAAAATTACCTGAATTTCACATTAAGTTTATCACGAGGGCAAAGATTTTTTTTACCTGATTAGACATAAGTGTAGCCACACAGTTATAAAAAGGAGCAACCTGATCCAACTTTACACCTTTCAATGGCTCCTTCTGACTAAAGAGACCGACAACTTTCTGATACCACGTATTCAGTATCTTCTCTTCTGCTTTAGAACAGCTTAGAGAGACCTCAGTCTTTAAAGATTCACAGTCAATTGGCCATTTCAATCTAGAAAAGAAAGTTACAGGCAACTTTAGAAACAAAAATTAAAATCACATGTAGTAATACAGTATAGATTGCTGTTAGTTTATTAACTCATTCGTTTTAGCAGAAAGCACAGTGGAACCCTAAGCATCAGTTCTGTAGACCTAAATGAGGTAAAAAAAAACCCTCAAAACCAAGGAAATAAAGAACTGTTACCAGAAAAAATAATAATGAGAAGAGATACTGAAAGTTGTCTTTTTGAAAATTAAGAAAATTAAAAGTTCCAAGATTAAAAATTAAACTAAACAGATAAAAACCAGCAAGAAATCTGATCTTTAGGGTTAGCATAGAATTCCTTACACATATTAACACTACTAGAATTAAATTTTTCAAACACTACTTCAACCAGCCTTCTCTGGGGATCATGGCATTAAGATTAATTAGGTAATGAGACCTTCACAGAGTTAAAGGCAAAACATAAATCAAAAGGGCTGATACTACCAGCAATTTAAGCACCAAGAAAATATTTATGTGTGAGAGAGAACAAAATTTAAATGTGTCATAACACAAAGTAACCTACTCAAAGAACACTGAATGACACATTTAAGAAATGTATTATATAAAAGACCCTACCATAAATAACAGAACTGAACAAACTCTTCTTTACCAGCTTCCATATGGATTAATAAATTACCAAAACAGACTCTACCTGAGACTTGAGAAATCCACTATAAGAAAGTTAGAGAATGCTGCATAACCATAATCCAGCAGAGTTCTCATTGTGGGGTGGAGAATGTGCAAGTTGGAGAGGATTTGATTTTTTGCTTGGATAAAACTGTTATGCCATGGTCTAGAAAAATCCAGGCCTCTGATAAAAAACAACCAGAAAAACAAACAACAAAAGAATGAAGAACTCAAGCAATACTTAAATAAAACACTCCTACATATAAAAAGTAGTATTAAAAAACTTTTGCACTAACATGAATAGTTATTTAAGTGCCATACACATATCTTCAATATGACATGGTGGAAGCCATAAAGATACTCTTCAAGATTAATCATGGTTTATACTCCAGAGTATTTTCAGATCACCTGCTTTTCCTGAAGATCTTTCCATGTAAATTTCTAAATTCACCAACTGCTAACAGGAAAGACTTACCATTGATACTTAGATGACACATTCTGATGCTTCAGCACATCATACAGTTCAGATAATTATATTCTTTCTACCTGAATTTCTCTTCCATTTTGACAGAGCATAATCACCTTTCTCAAGGTGAAATAATCACCAGTCTCAAGGTTTCACTTCATTACAGCAAAGTCAAATGAAACCTTGGCATTAGATGCAGTTTTACCATGTTAAATACTGCACAATACTGCTGTCTGCCAGTAAAGTGCCCCATATTTACACACTTCATTCCAGAGGCGGCTGCAACATGACTTTAGTGTCTGGGCACTCAGAGCCTGAAGTCTCACTTGCAGTCATTAGTGCTACTCTATGTAACTGTAACAATAGTAATAAAACACTGTCAGGGCTAAAACTTTGTAAAGCATTCAGATAGAAGATGTTCAAATGTAAGATTCTCGGCAGACAGAAAAAAAAGTCCCATTAAGAGACTCAAGAATTAATATTGTGCTATAACTCTGTTCACGCAGTGGAACAAGAATTTAATTTAAGAAACCAAGCGTGTTTTGCCAGTGAGTTATTTGTCAACTTAATACACTCACATTGGTAACACAGGCAAAGGTGCCTCCTCTTCATCTTCAAGCCCTTTTACATCTGGTTTAATAAGAACATTTTGCACTAGGAAAAAAAATAAAATACATAAACATTAGAAGAAAATTAAACCATATTCAGTAGGCATTGTACTTCCTCAGACTTTCTCCAGGTTGAATCAAGCACATAGCAGTATGGAAACATAACTGTATCATCCAAGTCTTCAGAACACATTCTCCCAAAGGTAACTCAAAATCACAGCTTCTGCTAAGTATCTACACAGATTCAGGTGGCTTAATTCCAATTCTGTCTAATTCATGAAGGTTTTCAGGTAGACTAGTGTTTAAATAATAAAGTGCTTTCTAAGGTAATTTCTTCACTGAGAGGATGGCTGGTCAGTGGAACAGGGTCCCAGTGAAGCAGTCATAGCACCAAACCTGTCACAGTTCAAGAAGCATATGGACGATGCTCTTATTCATATGGTTTAGTTTTAGGCAGTCCTATGAGAAGCTGGGAATTGGACTCTATGATCCTTATGGGCCACTTCCAACTCGAGAAATTTTATCATTCTAAGTACTCATGGCAATTTTGTTTAATATAATTATATACAATTGTCCCACTGATGACATTATAAAGAAGTCAGTCCCATGTTAAATTGTGTCTTTTTTAATCTGCATTTTAAAAAGTACTAGCCACCCACCAGAATATTGATAAAATTGGCTCAGTTACATGTATTATAAATGTTTAAAAAAAGACATTAATACATGATTTTAACGGAATACCCTTTCAAAATTCCAGTTCATGAATTTTTAAACTCTAAAAATCATAGTAAGTTGTATCAGTGATATCTTAAAATAGCTAATTATCTTTGCAGATATTTATTCTGAGTTTCCTTATGCACAGAAAGCAGCATCTGAAAACTTATGGATGTTCTTAGGGATGAACAGCTTAAAAAAAGTTGTTCCTGAAGAGGGGAAAAAACCCCAACTTGTGCATAAAAAAGTTCCCACTTTCTTTAGTAGAAAACAGCAATACACTCTTACATAAAATTAACTAAAAAGGTTAAAGACAATGAAATAAGGTCATCAGCAATCAACTTCTTTCTCATGAAGTCTACAGATGCCTTTTCTTTGCTTGAACTATACCTCCAGCTGGTTAACTTTTCACTAGTCCAAATATAATCAGCATGTTTTGCCTTAAATATTTCAGCCTATACACTTTTGAATAAGCAGAGAAAGAGAAATCAGTGCTTAATTACAAAGATCAAGCCTGGCTTAAAGATCAATCTAGAAAAATTATTTTCAATAAGAGAACATGGACGAGCTTATAATATACACAGAAATAAATAATAGTACTGTGTAGTTTCTGATACTTACCCACATATCTTCTCATGCTTGTTTCATAATTATTTATTATCTCCTCTAAAAGCTTTTCAGTTAACAGCTCTTGGTCTTTGCCTTCCATAAGCGACGGTGGCACCAACTGGAGTATGGATACTAGCCACTGCTGCTGAATGGGCACCACTGGATTGCTTTCCACACACTTCTTCATAAAGAGATAGTTTGTCTGAAACAACAACATTGTCAGAAGTCTAATAATTAGTTATGTAAATATTTTTGCATTAGACTTGACATCGAAGTCTCTTTGTTCACCATGGCTGGCAAATTATCTCCCTGTCTCAACGCTTAAATACAAAATATTGTACTGTTTAGTAAGGCTTTTCCCTTAGTTCTCTGCTGAAGTTTATGACTGACAATAAAGCAGTTCAAGCTCCATGTAACTGCTATTTGGACAAACATTTATCTGGTGAAAATTATGCACAGGTAATTGGGTTTTTTTGCCTAAGAAATAGGTATTTGTGCTTTTGATTGATAGCTTTGTTATAAACCAAAAAGGGATCTGAAATATCTGTGGTCTTCAGAATGACTTTTCCTAACATCAGCTAGGAAAAATACATGTTCCCCTAAGCTATTTAACATAAATATTTCCATGCAAATTTGAGTTTCAAGTGGCTTTCAGAGATTAAGTCCTATTTTAAAAGCTACACACAAATTCCAGGATTTATAAATTTCTTCAAATCAGATGAACAATGTCAAAGACCGGTTTCTGTACAGGTTAAAGTACAATCTATGACCTCAACTGAAAAAATCCAGAAGCCTGTTAGAGTTTTTTCTAAGTAATGATCCTTAACTAAGGTTTAGATCAAAACTTAAATTACTGATAAGTACACTTTCTGTAATGGAAGACTACTTCCTGTCTATTGGACCACAAGAAAAGATTCCTATTTTGTTTCCTATTGTGTTTTTCCCCAACAGGGCTATGGAAAAAAGCTGCTCAGGTTTAGCCACCATTAATTCCACATAACATACTCAACACTTCTGAATAAAGGCCATTCACTCTTCTAGTCTAAAAAAAGCTGAAGAAAGAATTTAACTCACTCTTCGTTGTTTTTGCTCACTGTTCATCTGTATAAAAAAGGAACAGAAAATCCTAATGTATTAAGAACATGCAAACAACCCCTCCACCCAAATAGAAATACAAAATTTAACAAATATTATTCCTAAACAAAGACTTTATACTGTAAATATACAGCTATTAATTTCAATGGAATTACTCGAGCATATAAATAAATATATGACCTACTAAGGATTGAGACAAGTATCTTTAAGTAAATACTAGTAGTAAGAGGCATAAATGTCCCAATAACAAAGAATCAAATAGGCAATAGTTAAAATAGTAAAGAAATATTTCCTCACAGTGGAAGGGAGCTCTGGGATTGGGGGTACAGGATCTCTGTGATATTTTTCTTCCATGGATGCATGATAGACTTTTAAAGCTCGATCAATTCTAATGTAAAAGACAGAGTCAGAAGTGCAGAAAAACTACAAACAATATATTAAAAATAATGCTATAATTTTAATTGATGCGGTCTATTTTGTCATGTTTACCAGCTCTTTAATAACTAAAAACTAAGGCAGCCTTTTCATACTGTCTTTACTTATATAAAGAGCCACATTTATCTTGACCACAATCACAATATAGGCATGCCTCAATTCACCTCATCCTATTGCCCAGAGCTCCTGTAAGAATTATATCTTATGTCTCCCCAGACAACCACAACAGATCTTGTCCAACTGTATTATGAAAAAAAGGAAAAAAAAAAAAAAAAGGGAAAACAAACTGCAGAACAGAACTCCTAGAGCTGTTTATTTTAAGACTAGCTCTTTTGTACTGCCTGTGGCTAGAAACTGCTAAAAACTACCAGAAAACTTTAAACAGTTAATGTTGGCATACATGATGACCTTACACATTAAAACATTTCAGTCTATTTGGGATACACTCTGCACATATGTTGCAAAGTGTATTTCAGCTTCATCTCAATATAACGGAGCTAAAAACTACCACGTGGAAGTCAGAGTGCTAATGCTGTGTACCCTCAAACCATGGGACCTTACTTGAAAGACAATTCACTTTGTACAAAAAAGTAACTGAATCAATAGATTCCAGCAGAATATTCAATGTTTGTCAGATAGCTGGTCAGCAGTCCCCTTGCTGGACAGTAACTTATCACTACAACATAGTTGACATTTTCAGCACACTAAAGGGCTGCATTCTAAAACCTACACTCTGCTACTGCAGGTACCATTGAAAGATCAGGATTTACTTTCCAAGAGCTAAATTTAAAAGACTTCTTGTTTATTAATTTTGCATTATATCAGCATTTAAACTATTAAAAGGAAGGAAATATGTTTCTCTATTTTAACCTCTATATATCTTCTTCCAGAAGAATTCTGCTTTCTGTAAGAGATTGTTTCTACTGTTATAAAAAAAAAAAAAAAAAAAATCACAAAAAGAGAGGAAGGAAAAAGGCAAATCCTCCCTCACTTATCTCTGGCAAAAATCAAATTCCTCTTTGTAATACATTCTTCTCAAACTTCTATTCTGCATCTTAGTTTTCTACCACCTTCTAGCTCCATGAAGACAATTATCTGGGACACGTACAGGTACCTTTACAGAAAAATCAACCTGTAATACGTGGCCACTTAAAATTAACCACTGAAGTAGCATAACAATTACACAGGAATTAATTAAGTAACTGGTTGTCATCACCAGATCTAGTCACAGCAAACTGAATCACAAAAACCCCACAACAAAAATAAAATTTGTATCAGTAACAATACACAAACTGGATTAAATTAAAAGACTGTATTTAGGTCTTTAATTTCTATTTCTTCTTCTGATAGCTGAAACAATTTTTTCTCTGGTTTTTAATCTTATCAAATACCATTAGACTTCCTTACTCCTTTAATCTTTTACATGAATATGCAAGTTGCTATATATTTCACCATAATATCACAAACAACACAACCTTAGCCCACACAATCCTCATGTTTATGCCACGATAATCAACATGTCTAGGGGTTCTTTAGTAAACTGCTGAAAAACAATGTAGGTATTTCAGGAATAAATTTATATTAAAAAAAAGGATAGTAATTAAAAAAACTTTTAATTTTCTATTAGACCTACAAAAATTACATGAAAACAGCCTTTTCCTGTTGTCTTCCATTCTTTTTCTCCTTTGCAAATGAAAATCTCAAAAGACAATTTTATGTGCATTGTCAGCTGTGCTCCCCTGGCAATGACACAGATTACTAAGCTCAGCAGCAAATGCATTAAGATAGTGACAAAGAAGCTTGTTAGAAGTAGACCAACATTTAGATCATTCACACAAAAGCAAGCAAGTAATCCAGACTTTGATTCTCTTTGAAAAAGGTTTTCATAAGGAGAAAGTTTATGATAGACTGAAAATAATACTATGTTCAAAACATGAAGGCGACTTTCTCCTCACAACTCACTCCAACAAACACACTTCAAGCAGATTTTGGATTCTGTAAAGAAAAAAAAAATCAGAGATTCCATCAAATGTTCTTGTATCATTAATGATTTTGGATGTGAAATGTTTAGCACTGCAATAGTGACATCAAAAACCACTAAAATTAACAAACACCATTGTTATTTCTTGGATGTCAAATGTGCAATGTTTCTTTAATTTGAATTTCAATATTTATTGAATACATGAAACTCACAGTAACTGAATGAGCAACTTTTGCTGTTTGTTGCATCTTCGGTATGTCAGTAGTTTATTCTGTAACAGCAACATATCAGACGTGACTGATGAAGGTAAAACAGTGGGAAGAAACCAAGTTCTCAAAGTCCTTTTATTGGAAGGTGCTCGCTCTGAGTGTGACATCTAAAATCATAACAAAAACAAGATTCTAGAATACAATTAATCCCATCCAGAAAGCAGTGTAATAGGTGTGTGCATTAAGTTGAATTAACATAAGGCATAAAATGAGGTAGCCTCAGGGATTTCCACAACCTCGGTGTAAAAGTCTAGCTTTTACAACAGAAAAATACTGTAGATGCTAAAATAGCAAAGCTCCAGAAAGACTCTCTTCATATAGCCTGCAGCGATAAAAAATGATGGTACAGTTCTATTAACTCAAGATTAGCACATTGCTTAAAAGTAAAATTCTATGACAAATCTGTTTAAGTACTAATCTGACAGCTGTACAGAGTACAGAAGATGCCAGAAAACCACCTATTAAACCCCCTGGCAGACTGCACCTGACTGGCCCTGCACACTTCCTGTTCTGATGGTGCCTGTGACAGTGTTGCTGTTTCTGTGGCTTCAGTGGGTGACTACATACACCTTTCTTATCTCGTCACTAAAACCAAGCTACTGCCTGGTTAAATCCACCCACGCTAGGTAACATGGAACAAATTCAGGCAAGGGTGTCCTCTGAAGTTCTGGTGAAAAAAACAATGCCTCAAAGCATCCTTGATATCTGGTGTTACTGTAAACATAAATCTGCAGCAAATCTTCAAATACAAGATCCTAGAATTCTACTGAAGATAGACCATCTTTAAAGAATCAAAAGCATAATGACATCAACATGGTCTTAAGGACAAACAAACGCAAGCAAAATTATGAGAAAGTTCTTCTTTAGATAATCTTTATCACTGCTAAAGAGAGACAGAAAAAGAACAGGAAACAAGTGCAAGAAAGCATTTATGTAAAATAGGACTCCATTCTCCTATCTATGGTCCTCAAGGAAAAAAAGAATTAAACTTATGAGCAAAGTCATCATTAAAAGTTCTATTTCATATATGGAAATGTTAAACTGCATTGTCATCTTGTAAAAAGCAGTATAAAATTGATGACTATTCAGAAATAATTTTGCGATGTTGAAAGTCTTATAGTGACCTTGGCTGCTTGAGAACTCTGTCTTACACATAAACATATGTTACATCAATAGACCCTAATTATAGTGTTTTATGTATTTACCTAATGAAGAGCAGGGCACGATTTCATTTCAACTGCCTGTCTGGAAACATTTATCTAAGCTACAGGAACATATCTAAATAGCAGGCAGTTGTCAGTATTTTGTTCTTATTTGGAGAGCCCAGAGTTGCTGCCATATAATATTCACTTAGAGTATGCCAAGGTGTGCATCTCCAGAAACAAGATTAAGCTGAGAAAACATGGCAGGAGTTAACTGAGACAAAAGAGGCAAGCAAGATTTTAATGGGGTTGAGGGGATGTGGCTAAACCCTGGCTTGTGAATAGATTCCCAATTAAAATAATGTAGGATGGTCATGAAATTCAAGCAAAGCAGAGGAGAGTTTTGGTTGTAACCACAGTTATGGGTAGTTGGGCTGTGCAACAAGAGAGTGGAGACAGGTATGGGTTTGAAATAGGAATCCTGTTTTGGGGGTGGGATGGAGATGTGGAGCAGCTAAGTGAGTAACCACATTTAATGACACTTGGCAACGAAAGTTTGATAAGTTTTCTGTCTATAAAGACAGAAAAATAGAGAAAAAAAAAAAATCCTTGCTGTGTGACTGAAGATACATGGTAGGGGTACCCCTGGAAACGCTATGCACAAATACGCACTTCAACAGGTTTGTAGAGGGGAGCAGAAAGCCAAAGCTACCTCCGTAGTTAGCGGTATGTCCTAGAAATTAATTATGATGGGTGGGGTGCGGGCATCTAAAGAAACAAACCTCAGCTAAAGAGCCAAGACAGTTCCCCTGACTTCCCCTCAGCCCAGTAGAGCCCGGGACACAGCCCCATCGATGCGGAGGACATAGCAACATCAACTCCTCCGACGGCCCCCGCCGCACAGAGGGCCACCCCGCCGCCCACGCTGCCCTCACCTCTCCCGGAGCCGCGCTCCCGGGAAGCGCCGGGCAGGACGGCGGTATGGAGGCGGCTCAGGACAACAACGCGGTCGTCACGGAGCCGAGGGCGGGCGGCAGGGCGGATGTCAGCGGAAGGGGCGAGGCGCCGTGAGCCTCTCCGACGACGGGAGAGCGAGTTTCCCGCGCGCCTCTCCCGGATCGGCCTGTCAGGCACAGCCCCGGCGCCGCCCGCCCTCCCGGGCGCCATCTCAGGTGCCAGGTGCGAAGCTACCTCAACGCCCCTCGCACCTGCGGGCAGTGACCGCGGCCCCACTCAGCCCCCGCTGCTTTCCCGGCCGCACCTTTAACCAGGTCGCCTCAGCTCTCAGGGGCGGCTTTTCCCTTGCAAGGGAGCTGTGCCTGCCTCGGTCCCTGACGTTAACGAGGGCCACCTGCCCAGAACGGCACGCTCGTACACTGCCCATTTATTCACAGCAAGGAGCTGCTTGTGTTTGCTGTGCTTTGTGCTATCCAAGCTGATAATACACTCTCGTGATTTAAAAACAAACAACAAAACCCACTGAAGACTTGTGAAAATCTTACCTTACATTCCCTAGTCTGCCACAGGGCTTAACGCAGCCTCAACAGGTCAGTAAGTCTCTGCTCCAGCGTGCTGCCTGCACGAAGCAGATACAAACCTTCTTAAGCCAGGTCACTGCAAGACCGCCTAAGAAGTTCTAATGGCCTCACGCATCAGATAGCGGCTGCTAAGCTTCTATGTTGTGTCAAAATAGAATTATACATTTTAACTAATTCCAGAGGCTTACTGCATGCCTGCCTACATTAGACAAAGAGACTTCAGAAGTCCAATTTTGTGTCTCCGTGGGCAGAGCCCTACGAGCAGACTGCAAGAACGGCAGGTGCCGCTTTAGAAAGCCCCGAGCGCCTTCTGAACACGCGTCAGCAGCCCGGGACTGTCCAGCCTGAAGCTTCCATCCAAACACGGAATGTTTTCTCACGGAGAGAGAACAGCCCCAAGCCCTAGATATCACGATATTTATCGTAAGCGGCTCGCACCCATCCGCGCCGTACGTGGGAAAGCAGCCCCCCCTCAGGCAGCCGCTTGTCAGGCGGCCGCGAGAGCTCTCCTGAGAGGGGGCGCAAGGGCTGAGGAAACGAGCCCCCCCCGATCTCCCTCACGCTGTATGGGCGGGCTAACGGCTGCAAGGAGGGCAGAGCCCTACGAGCAGACTGCAAGAACGACAGATGCCGCTTTAGAGAGCTCCGAGCGTCTTCCGAACACGCATCGGCTAACGCGCGGGAGGCGGGACACCCGCGGCGGGGGCGGTGCCGGTGCCTCAGTCACGGGCAGGACACCCCCGGGCGCGAGCGGCAGCTGGGAGTACCGCCCTACCCTCTGGTGAGGCTGCGCGCCGCGTGTCGTTTCCGGTCGCGCCTCTCGGAAGCGCGCGAGCGGCGGCGCCGGCTCCATGTGGCGCAGGCTGTGCTCCGCCCTCCGGAGGCTCCGCGCCTCGCCCGCCGCTTCCATCGCCGGCGGTGGCCGCCCGCCCGCCGGCCGCGGCGCCATGGAGCGGGCCGTGGTGCGGTGCGTGCCGTCCGAGCCCAAGCTGAGCCTGCGGTTCGTGCTGCCCGACGGCAGCGCCAGGCACATGCAACGGGACCAGGCGGAGCCGCTGGGCCGTGCGCTGGCCCGCATCGCCACCAACGCCGCCAAGGGCCGCTCCAAGGCGGCGAAGAAGAGCAAGAAGGCGCGGGCGGAGGACGGCCCGGCGGGGGAATCCGCGGAGGCGCCGCCGGCCGTGCGGCTCTTCTCCCGTGACGGGGAGGCGGTAGCTGAGGAGGTGCCCAACGCGGCGGCCTGGCAGGACGGCGCCGTGCTGCAGATCGGAGAGGCGCGGTACCGCGTGGAGCGCAACGCGCCCACGCTCACCGAGCTCCAGCTGCCGCGCTCGCTCATGGCCGGCTTCCCCGTGTGCCCCAAGGTGAGTACCGAGTTCGCCGCTCCGCAGCACTGCCTCTTCCGCTGGTACCGCGAGCAGCGGCCCGGAGCCGGCGGGGAGGAGGCGGCGGCGGGCGACGGGCCGGTCTGGGTGGAGGCGGCGGCTGCCGAGCGCGTCTTCACGCCGTCCAACGCGCTGGTGGGGCTGCGGCTGAAGCTGCACTGCACGCCCGGGGACAGCGCGCAACGCTACGGGCCGCCCCGCGAGGTGGAGAGCAGCGGCCCCGTTGAGGCCGGCCCCGGCGCCTGCACCTTCGACTCCCGGCACCTCTACACCAAGAAGGTCTGTGGCGAGGGCTCCGTTCGTGCCGTCTCCTACAACATCCTGGCCGACACGTACGCCCAGACGGAGTTCTCCCGCACCGTGCTCTACCCCTACTGCGCCCCGTACGCCCTGGAGCTCGACTACCGGCAGAACCTGCTCAAGAAGGAGCTGGCCGGCTACAGCGCCGACCTCATCTGCTTGCAAGAAGTGGATAAGTCGGTCTTCGTGGACAGTTTGACTCCAGCCCTAGACGCTTTTGGCCTCGAAGGACTCTTCAGGATCAAGGAGAAGCAGCACGAAGGCCTGGCCACTTTCTACCGCAGGGACAAGTTCAGCCTCCTTAGCCAGCACGACATAACTTTCAGCGAAGCCCTGCTTTCGGATCCACTGCACAAGGAGCTGTGTGAGAAACTGGCCAAGTACCCCTTGGTGCAGGAGAAGGTTCTGCAGAGGTCATCTGTGCTGCAGGTAACAGCTTTTCTGTGCATTTTTCCTCTTTTCCTACTGTCTCCAGGCAAGTGTAGCCAAGACGGGTTTGTTGAGCATCAAACCACAGAAGAGAGGGAAAGGATTAACACTCTGAGACAGAACGGTGGTGTGTTCTCTGTCAGCTAGGTTAGTGAAGAGAGTAGAAGAGCAGCTTTGGAACAAGAACAAAGTATTGAGACTTTACTGAGCTGTATATGTGGAATACCAAAAATTTGGTAATAAAGGTAAAATAATTCTGGTTTAAGATGAACGTATCTGTTGATAATCTGGGTCTGGTGTTGAGTCCCGGTTGATGGTATTGGCTGCCTAGTCTTTCATTACTTACTGTTGTATGTCAGAATATATATTTGATAAGGCTTAAATCCTGTAAATCAGTTGTAAATGAGATTAAGCAAACCAGACATTTATGGATAAAACATCTGTCAAATAACTGGATGTAGTGGTAGGATTGGTAATACAGTGGATAGAGCCCAGACCTTCTATAGAAGATACTTAGGAGCTGTTCTGTCCATCAGCTGTAAGCATCAGATTCTTTGGATTGTCATAAAGGCATAAGTGAACTATTGCATTTTTAAAAAAAAATATAACCTCTCTCTTTAAGACTTGGCAAAAACTGCTTTTTCTCTTGAAGGTTTCGGTTCTTCAGTCTACAACTCATCCTTCCAGGAAGATTTGTATAGCTAATACCCACCTGTACTGGCACCCAAAAGGTAACTTTGTCATGTTTCTATATGTATATATGATAACGGGGTTTGTAAAGATTTTTACCCTTCCTAGGGAGAATAGATTTCCCCCGTTATTTTGCAGCTCTAACCTTTTGTTCTGGAACTGAGAGTTTCCTGCCTTGCTTCCTATCTAGATGAATCGAGCCAGGCTGCTAGGTCTGTTGATTTATTTTCCTTAGAGTAAGATTGTTCTAGTCTGATGGGGAGTCAGTAAAATACAGCTGAAAGCAAGGCAAAGGCATGTCACACACAGTTCGCCCATAGAGTAGACCATAAAAATGCAGCAAACTTTGTGACTGCTAGAGGCTTCACTGTCCTGCTGTACCTCAAGGAGTTGCATTGGGGCATCACCAAAAGGGCAACCAGATTGGGCTACAGTTTTTATAAGAGATTATCCTCTTTTAATTTTGTTTTCTTTTAGTTCTGTGCCTCTCAGTTGTTATGGTTACTACAAGTCAGAAAGCTTCTGTAATACGGGTGTTTAGGGTTCAGCATCCTTGTATGCGAGAGTTTAAATTAAAACACTGTCTGTGTCTCTACAGCTTTCCTAGTCACATGCTTCAAAGGCTTCTTTCTTTATGAAAACTATTCTAAAATCCAATGCACAGAAAATAAAAAAATGAGATGACTGTTTCAGAACTATACATGAGATACAGTTAAACGAGAGACTTGGAAGATTCCTCCAGAGCTGCTGTGAAGTATTTGAAGTAACATGGCTTTGTATTTTCAGGTGGGAACATCCGTCTCGTCCAAATCGCTGTAGCCTTGTCCCACATCAGGCACGTAGCCTGTGATTTGTATCCCAGCATACCAATCATATTCTGTGGAGATTTTAATAGTATACCATCATCTGGAACTTACAGCTTTATTAGCAGCGGTAGCATTGCTGAAGATCATGAAGACTGGGTCTCTAACGGAGAAGATGAAAGGTGCAATATGCCCCTAAGCCATCCTTTCAAACTGCTGAGTGCTTGTGGAGAACCTGCATATACAAACTATGTTGGTGGGTTTCATGGATGTCTGGACTATATTTTCATTGACAGAAACGCTCTAGAGGTTGAGCAGGTCATTCCATTGCCAAGTCATGAAGAAGTAACAACCCATCAGGCTTTGCCAAGTGTTTCACATCCTTCTGATCATATAGCACTAATATGTGACTTAAAGTGGAAATAGATCATCTCTCACATGGTGCTTTTTGGGGCTTTTCAAACAATAAATTTAATATACTTTTGGGGAACATACACCCTTGGCTTATATGCTATGAAAAAAATTCATAACAATTACCAAAAAGTTAATGGTTCTACTGAACCTGTTCTATGTCACACTGTTCAGAATACTTGCATGACATCTTTTCCCTTCCCTTTTTTATATGCTAATAGGAAAAAGAAATATTTAAGATAAGGGATTTTGAAAATTGCATTATCACATACCTTTTTATAGGTGTTTTTAAAGGATTAAGAATTATTTTGTTAAAAAAACCAGATTAATTTAATTTCTTTATAAGACTCTATACAAACTGAATCCTGCTTAATATTCAGAACCAAACACAGAACCTGAGGAAACCGTTTCAGCCAGTTCAGCCTTACTGTACCTAGTGTCATGACGAGATGGAATTTTTCAAGTAAATTCAGAAATGGTTTTGGACCATTACTGTGTCCAGTTTTCTAGTGAATGACATGAATAATACATGTGTAGCTACTGCCTTCTGAAAAGATGTTCTTGAGTTGTCAGTGAACAGGCTTTCTGTAGAGTCAACTGTGTTAAATTCAAGACTATAATGGATTTGGAAGTATTTTGCTTGCCCACTTACTATCGGTCATGGGGGTGACTTTAGCTCCTGGTAAAACTGGACTACATATAGGTGGCATCTACTTTGAACATTTGCTCCTTCCATTGTTTATAATCATTGGCAGTATAAGAAACACTTGAGTTTAGAACAGCCCTCTCTGGGTGAGAGGGAGCTTTTGAACAGTGCACTGTTTTCTAAGGGGGGTGACACACGGGACAGTTAATGATGTGGTGAGTTAAGTATCCACACCTAAATCTTTAAAGTGACTTGCAAACCTTTATCACAATTGTTGTATTTTCTTCCTCTCTTGCACACAAAGACAGCCTCACCTGGTAGTAGTGTTTTTCCCACATATTTTTTTTTGTTCTAGAAAAAATCTATTCTTCCCTATTTGGTAGGAGATAATTTGGATGCAGGGAAATCTGTTCTATCCATAGCTTCACTGAGTGTGGTGGAGGGATTTGAATCCTTTTAACAAGCTGCTTTCCCTGCATCATTAGTCCATACAAAACAAACAGCATTTGAAAACCATTTCATCAGATCTCCCTCTTCCCTGTAATAAAATTCCCTTTTCCATTGTCTGTTACTGTTGTCACTTGATTTCTTTCCAGTTACTGGTGTCTTTTTAGGTTAAACAAGTCTGCCCAGATCGCTAGAAGCTGTGCATCCTGTACTTGCACAACTAGCTACTCATTTCCACTGCATTCTGGTAGGTTCTAGCTGGGATAGAACCAGATACTAAAGATAGTGTTAACTTTCAAGTAGCATATTACTGAGGGTCATTAGTCATGCCTCTTGCTGTAGTACTTGTTATATTTTGAAGGGTGGTGCTTTGCAGAAGGTTGTAAACATCTGTCCTTTAGCATTTTCTGTTATTTCCAATAAAATTCCTGGGTTTTGTTACTGTAAGTTGATGCTGATGAACAGCTGTACCAGTAAAGCCAGTAGGCAGGCTTAGCCTCAGAGGTCACACAAGGCTGAAAAGGTGCTGGGCCATAAATCTCAAACCACGTGTCAATGTCTCAACATGAGAAGACAAATTTCATCAACTGTCCCGAATTTTGGTACCAACTCTGCACATAAAAACCTGGGTTGATGGGAATTGACAAAAAGACTGCTCCATTAATATGTGAGGTTGTTGAAGCCTGTTAAAACATGAGATTTCATGTAAATGTCCTTTGGAAGTAGTCTTTTCTGACAACATAAGCAAATACCTTCCATCTCCCTCTCACCCCAACCTCTCTTACCTCATCTTGCTCTACCACCTCTGAATTCTGGCTACTTGTTGCCACCACAACAAACTACAATAGGGAAGTGATCCAGGTAAAAATACAGGGCCTTTCATTTGCAAATATTTGCAAAAGAGTTTATTGGTTTAGTGGGTTGTTACAGCCCAAGCTAATTCACCATACAGCCTCTTGTGCCCGAAGAGCAAGAGAGAGGCTTGGAGATGGGAATAAGGAATCAGGCCTGGAGTCAAACCTTCACGTGCTCAAGCTGATCTGCCACAAAGCTCAAGACTAGAACTCACTGAATGGAAGAACTATCACTTACTGTAATTTATTGTAATAGGTAAACCTTTGGATTAATTTTTTGCACAGCCAGCATTTAAGCTGAAGTGTAGCTGACAGAGCCTATGGATAAGTAAAATAGAAGCAAACCAGGGAACGTGGCAACGAATGACATTAGATCATTGCAAAATAAGAGTGAAGACCAGTATTCATCCTGTAAAATTTTATCATCAATACTTGGGTGGGTCCTTGATCAGTTACTGTTCCAGGTGTAATTAAAAAATGTAATGCAATCTTGCATATGAATTGAAAGTGATGCCTGTACTATTCCAGACTACAAAATCAATACTACTATCAGTGTTTCAGAACTATCTTCAAGACACAGCAGTGAGGAGGAAATGTTGCAAACAGAATGGAGGCTGTAAACCTCCTGTCTGTAGATGCAGGAAAGCTTACACCTGAAGATTGAATGTGTGCAAGCATATGGCATCTTAAGAGGCAGAAAAATTAATTGGAAGGGCTGCTCAAGAAAAAATTTTTAAATATTAAACCTTGAAAAAGCACTGAAAGTGACTACATTACATCTGAGAGAGAGGCCTTCAACTTGCCAGCTTTGAAAAATTGGGGAAAAAAACTGAATAAAAAGCAATGCAGGCTCGTAGGCTGGCAAGACTCAGTTACTTAGAATAATAAGTTTGCAACTGTTAAACTTGTAAGTGCGCTCATATTAACTTACATATGCTGGCTGAGCTCCCCCTGTAACTTCAAAATCATTCTTTTCTTCCTCTTTCATACCTATCCATTACAACTGGATTGCTTTCTTATTTTCCAAAACTGAAACATGAGCAATCTTTAACTTCTCCATAGTACGAGAAGATGGAGCAGCTCAGGTAAGGAACTTGCCTGGTGGTCTGCCCAGAGCAGGTCCCTCTCATTTCCCTGTCACTAACTGGGGTTGCTGCTTCAGTCTCCTTGCAGAGCAGAGACAGGGAGCATGCAGAAAGGGAGAAACATGGCACTGGAACAGGCCCAGTATAACTAGACAGCCCTTGCATATGGCAGATGATCCTTTAATATCTTTAGGAGGAAATTCAGCCCCACAAGCTAGTGCTGGAGATGTTACAAGTATCTCTGGTGTAATTAGCCTGGGCTGCTTCATTTGACTGAGTGCCAATAGCAGCAACATGTCAGCAGTCAAATACTTCTGGAATGACAATGCAGCACTAGTGTCTAGGTTAGGAAAAGTCACCATTCAAAAGAATAGTCTTTTTTTTGGGGGGGGTGGGGGGTGGGGTGGGTACAGCTTTGGCCCATAACCCCCCATGCTTCCAAGCTTTTTTATATCTGAGGTAATGTACGGTGCTTCCTGCTACACATACAGCGATTTGAGCTCCCATTTTACCTCAACTTCTGAACCTTGTCCAGCAATTAGTTCTTCCTCTCTAAATGGCCTCTATAACCCAGGTTTGTAGAAAAACCCATGAAGCTTCTCTCCGTTGAATTCCATAAACCTCAACTCACCCATGTTCCTCTTGCAGCAATTGGAATGCTCCACATCCTCCACATCTAAAAAGTGGTCAAGATTCTCTTTGTAGCTTTCCCAATGTGTTTGGGTTTTTTGTTGTTGTATCCTTTGCTTTGTTGTTGCCCTACTTTCCCAAACCAGCTATTAAGGAAAAAGGAACATCTCATTCAGCTTTCTAATGAGCTTCTCCATCTCAGTGACACAGCATGCATGGCTCTGGCACCTGCTCTGACTAGCTGTTGTCAAGGGAGGGAAGGAGTGTCTTCCTTCCACTGACTCCTGCTGTGGACAAACTTGTCACTCACAAGAACATTGCAAGAACTAAGAACACCAAAAGCCTGGCTCTGGAGATAAGAGATACTTGGCTAGTTTTTGGGTCATGCTGGTTATTGTGAAACATAGCTTACCCATGTATTTAATAACTGCAAAAAGCAATCAAGTTCTGCCAGATCCTTCAGACTGGTTTGGCAACTTGGAACTTGTATATTTTTTTTCCCTCTGACCTTGCCCATTGCAGACAAAGGGGTCTTAGCCACCCCTGAGAGTACTCAAATTCTAACACATCTGCATTACTTTTATCACTGCTTTTTTAGAAGGGACTACTTAAAGCTTTCAGGAAAAATGTATCACAACAAACCAAACAATAATGCAAAGTATGTTTGAGAGAAGGAAGAGGAGAGAAATGGCACAAGGGGAAAAACACCCAACACACTAAGGAGTCAGATCTTTCAACACCTCAAATCATTTGTGTAGCTGCCTCATTCCTCACATTCCTAGCATTAAAAAAGTTCCAAGACTTTCAAGTCCCACCCAGTTAAGAGGGAGAGATCGAAACATTACAGTTTTCCCAGCATCTGCATCCATTTCCTTCCTAGAACTCATGTTTAGTAATTCTTCCTCACAGTGCACACCAGTGAGTAGCTGGAGCTTCACTCCTACCAGCAGCGTATCCAAGGGGCATCTCCTGCTCCAGCGCCCTGTCAGTACCACTCTCAACCAGGGTGGGAAAGCACCAGGACAGACACAGGCAGTTTCACCATACTTCACCCAAACTGCCTATGCCCAGACAACCTTAGCTGATGTCCTTAATGTAAAGGTTCCCCAGTTGAACAAGGGATTGCAAACTGGGCTCTGGCTTCGCATTACTGGTAAAACCCTACACCACTTCATACCTGCAAGCCAGGCCATTCTTGCAGGCACCTTCGTAGTGTACTGCTGGTTCCAGTGCATTGGCTTATGTATGCTGAAAACACCAAGAACAAGTGAAGCAGGCACGAATACTTACAGCATTTGTTGCTAATTTCTGATGTTTTAGAGCTGATTTTGGTTTTGTTCTGCCTGTAGACAGTTAAATGAACTCCACAGATTATCTATAAAACACCTGCAGAGCAAGTTCCAGCTTATATTGTTCACAAAGCTGCTTTTTCCCCCCCTTTTAAACCAACAAATCCCCACTACTATTTACGTTGTAGGATTGAGTGATCAGACTAGTTACATGTGAGAAAAAAAGTCTTTTGCTCTGGTCTCTATGTAGATCTGAATATTCATGCCAAATTATTCTCATAGCGTTGGAAAAAATTAAACCAATCATGCATGCCTGTACTGAAAAAATACAAGGAATAAATTGTGTCAACATGGTCAAATGAAAGAAAAACCACTCCTGTGGTCTTGTGCCTGTCCAAGACTTTGAACTTCTGGGACAACAGTTCAGTTCAAATATTGGACTTCTGATAGGGAAGTGACAAAAGTTACTACCTAAACTCTTAAAAGACATGAAACAATTCAATCTTTATGGGAATTTCATCTGCCTCCAGAGAGCAGGGCTGTATTATACATTGTTACTGGTACACAACATAGAGGCCAGTGTTATAACTGCTTTAGCCAGAAAATAGCTACTTTCAAGAATGCCAAAAAGCAGAAAAAGTATTTTTACCTACCCACTGTATCTGATATGACAGCCAGTGCCTTTGCAGCAGAAGTGTTACATTGTGCTTGTCTCAGAACACAAGCATGCACATTATCAGTTGTGCCACTTTCACAACTAATGAATTTACTAGCAGGTAGCCAGCGATGGAATACAACACTGATTTCAACACTGCTCATGGTCCTGGTACTGAGAGAGAGAAGGCAGCACAACAAAAAAGCCACCACAAACCCTGAGGCTCAAGTTTGCTCCTGCATGAACAGGCAAGCACTAGCTACAAAAGTAGCACTAACTCCAAGGAAAACAGCAAGCCACCAAGGATTCAGCTCAGAGCTATAACAGTAAGAATACATGTAACAAACTACTTCATCTTTGTCATCTGAAGACAAGGCTTTGTAAGCACAAACACTAACCTCAGGGATGGCTGCTTAGAATCATCAACACACAGCACAGTGTGTACCTGGACAATGTTAATTGCAAACAGATGAGAATATGATAATATGAGGGAAAATGTATTTACTTGTCAATTGTGCCATTATTCCATAACCTATTAGTCTCTTGTCCCTTCCACAGCTTAACATTACTATGAATAAACTACGTAACAGAGACCTTGATTCCAAGATTACAACTTTACAGAGTACTTAGAGGTAAATATCATTCTAGTAAAAGAGGTCAAGTGTGATCTTATCTATTTATAGGAAGACTGAAGTACTTGTGAGAAAAAATAGTCTCTCTCTGCTCTGATTAACACTACTGTGTCTACTCCATTACACCCAAGAATTGTATTGACTTTGTCTTGCTACACCTCAGTGTAAGCTGCAGTCTTAAACCCTCATGCAGGTCCCATCGCTCTTAAATGATCCTCAAGATCTTTACTACATTGATTTTGTGAAATTACTGCTTTTATAGCAGAATTGCAACCTACTGGTACACAAAGTGAAAACAGCTAAACAGAGCTCAACTAAACCTGAGAATTTAATTACTTAAAAGCATTTGAAAGAATTAAATCAACAAAATATTACTCTCTACCAAACAGAAGGTTTCCTTCAAGATAAGCCTAATTGGTTTCTAAGTTTCAGCTTTATTTAAAGACTACCTCTAACTCCCTTGGATGAGATGTCATTTAATTCATCCCAAGCATTGTTTCAGTTTAACTGACAATCAGGGCGACCAACACAATCCACATTACAGACCAGCTGCCTCTTCTGAACAAGGTGTTCCTTCTAAGGGTTATTTCAAGAAACTGCATTGCTTGAAATATGCATATTAGCAGCTACTGATCCAATGCATGGATGTATCTATCAACTTTGGTTAATATGTAATCAGCAATTCATTAATGGTGCAAGCAAAACCCTTCTCACCTTTCCCTGTCTCTTGGGTTTCTGTTACATATTGACAAGAGTTAATGACCATATTCAAAAGCTCTGGAATTTTCTCTGGTTTAGTTGTGTTCACAGTAACAGTCATTCCTAAAAACTTAAACCTTGATCACAGCAGGAGCTGCCTTGGAAGTTGCTCTTAACCTAAACTAGCTTGTGTTTAGCAGACCTTGTCACTGCAATTTCTTGTGGCAAGAATAACAAGACCTGGGCTTAAAATGAGAGAGGCGGAGCCTAAAACCTCAATGAAATAATGCTTTGAGTTCCTGAAGACATACAATTAATAGAACAGAGTATCTCAGTTGGAAGACTGAGCCGTATCTGCATCCACAGAGCAGACAGGCAACAGAAAAACAGGTTTTAGAATGCCTGATAGTAGGAGCCTCAAAAAATATATTACATCTTTTGAACTACCAGGGTATAAGGGAGCATAAATATGAAATCAGACAGTACCAACTGCATAGAGCTGATATTCTGGGGTGACTGTCACCATTAATATTGGCTAAATCCCTGTACAAGTATTCAAGTTAACTTCCCAGCTAGACACCAACAGACTTAGCAATTCTCCTGCTAAAACCCACGTTGGTTTTAAGTGCAGATACAACTATGAAACAGACATGCATGCTTTTTAGACAGATTGGATTTGTTTTATTACAATTTTTGTAACTGTTAGTATTTCCATATCTGGACATCTTAAAAGGAATTTCAGATTTACAACTTCAAAAGACACTTACAGAATTATTTAAGTCTCGATGACAACTACTCTACTGCACTGTATACAACTTTGCTGCCCACCTTCTGCATCCCGCTCTACATAGCTCCAAACAAGTGAAAATCTGAGATTGATGCTGACATTCAAGCTGCAGGAAAGATCAATGGAAAAAACAATAAATGGTAACTTGCAGTTCAACTATTTCAGGAATCAAGAAGAGCATACACAGATCTCTACATTTTATCATTTTATTAGGAATAATTCCAAGTGGGTTATGAAGAAAACTAATCCATTGAATTTGATGAATTTTCCAAAATTTCTTTATGAAGATATGTTCACCAACAAACAGTAAAACTTCAGCAGAACTATTATACACTGGGCAAAAATAGTCAGGCTGATACCAAAAAGCAACATGCAACATAAAAAAATGATACAATATAAAGGAAGACAATCTGCTGAATATTAAAAACAACCTCAACATGAGCTCTTCGCAACCAGCACATAACTATTCTACCCATCAAATCCAATTTACACAAAGGCAAGTTGGGCTGATAGAATCCAAGGATTAATAAAATGTTCCTCAGTGCAGTAGATTTGTATAGTGTTTTAGAGCATTTCCTTGGCTGGAACAAGCAGTATTAGGAATTCTTTTTGGCAAGGGAGAGAAATAAATACATACGGAATGCTACATTTTTAAATCAGCAGACTGTCAGAGGAATGAAACAGGGCATCAGTAAACTAAAAGTAGCAGGGAGAAAAAAAATTTAAAACATTAATTTATTTGGGCTCAAAGGAGTATTCAAAACAGATCTTAAAGATGTCACAATAACTATATTCAGGCATTTAGGCTAACAAGGGGAATGAAATCAGAAGATACACTTTTTCCAAGTTAAGGAGATTTTTACCCAAGCATATTGCTACCTCTGCAACATGTAGCTCGGTAAATAATAATTGGCAACAAAATAAGTTGAAACGCTGTAATATCCTGCCCAAATATCAGTTCCAGATACTGTAATAACCAAGATGCAAACTAATTTTGTTGTAACAAGCCTAGACCACTTATATCAAACATGTCCCTGGTGAAAGAGTCATCCAGTTCCGAGTTAGCGTTTTGAGAGTTCATTTGACAGCCAGTCAAGTCCCTCATACAGACCAGTTCCTTGTGTAGCACAGGTAGCCTGGACATACCACTGTTAAAGCAGAACACAGACAAAGATTAAATTAAAACACTGACAAAGCGCAAGCTATGCTACCATGGTATGTGACACACTCTCACATAGGGTTCTTTAGATACCACTTTGCGTCCTGAGTCAATACTGAGCAGATGGTAGAAGTTTTGAAAACTATATATAAAGCAGGTGGGGTTCAGATGTTGCTCAAAAAAACTCAGGTGTTTGCCTACCAAATACTAGGACACCATTCAGTGCATCAAGAAACAAATACAAAATGTGCATTTAGTTTAGAAGATGAAAACTACCTTCTTAGGTTTGGAAGACTGCTCTCTTCAGGAAATGAATGTGGAATTATCTAAATTAGCAGACCTCTAAAACACCTGCTACGATATAATCTTACTGTGTCAATATACAGAGGTTAAGCGACTTTACAGAAGGGTAAATAGTTTGTGAGGCAGCCCTATGCCTCACAGGCTTGTACAGATGGAATCCAACAACTCAGGAACTACTTAATTTCCTTACTGCTTTGTAGCAGTGAGTATGCAGAACGCATTTTCTCCCTCACAAAATCAGGAAAGCCCACCACATACTTCATCAAACATGTCTGACATCTGTATTTCAGTAACAGCCTGAAGTACCTGTATTTTTCCCAGAAGAGGAGAAAGATGAAACATCTCCAACAGCTGTACACATTGGACTATATTCTAAATTACTAATTTGGAATTAAACTAGGCACTACACAGTTCAACAGCAGGCATGCACATCCTTCTACAGAACGAGGTGGAAACTTTCCTTTCAAGTGAGAACATTTACAATACATAAAGGAAGACAGGAGTTGAGCAGCCAGGAAGTTTTGCACTTACAGTTCTGTTGCGCAGAGACTGAAGCCCTAGTTTATCTGTCATTTCACTGATTGCCATGGCATTTGGCAGGTCTTGTTTGTTTGCGAACAGAAGCAGCACTGCATCCCGCAGCTCATCCTCCTGAAGCTAAGAGAAAAAAATGCTCATGTTATTAAATTACCCCAGTTCAGTATTTCAATAAGCACTAAAGAAACCTAAATTCTGATTTAAGGGTTTTAAACATTTACATTTTTGCCCCTTAAGTCACTAGTAGGCACTTAGCAAGATTTAACTACTATCACCCAAGAGAACATCTCCTACAAGCCCAGAGATATTCTTTCAACAGGCAAATTAAATTGGCAAATTAAAAAAGCACCTCGCTGCTGAGACTCTCAAGATGCACTTTGTTTTTCCAAAATTCTTCCTTCATTTGCTCTACTTCTCTTAAGGTTTTATGAAGGTAAAAAAAGGTCCTGACATTTTAGTAGTTCTTGAGCTAAAGCTCTCTACTATGTGACCCAGAATTACCAGATAAATACAATATGCACTGTACAAACATCTTAAAATTTTTAGATCCTTAATCTCTTAGGGAAGCTGACACACATCCAAAAATATGACAAAGTGTAACAAACGATTTCAGAAGGTTATCGATATTTACCATTTTCTGCAGCTCTTCTGCTGCTTCCTGGATTCTCTCTCTGTCATTGCTGTCTACCACAAAAATGAGGCCCTGTAAGAAGATAAGCCAATGTAACCATGTAGTGGTATTTTAAAATACAAACAAACAAAAAAATCCTGAATATTTTGACTCTCCCCTCTCAAGCAAGCAAATTTAACAGAAACATCTGCTTAAGCAATGCAGGATATCTATCTGAACAAGTACCCAGTAAGTTTCAACTGCAAAATGAAGCTAGGCCTTCTAAACAACCAAGTTAAACACCAAAAATATCAGCTTATATATTAGTGTGGAATTCATTAGCTTGGGGGTGGGAAAGACACCAGCAAAATTTCAGAAGCTAACTCTCCCCTCTTCCTTTCCGCTTACTGCAGCAAGACTACTCCATCTCACATTCTACTGAAAAAACGCCCATATCCATAAAGTAAGGCCTGCATTTGTTTAAAAAAAGGTTGTACCAAACTGTATAATGGTATCTGTTATTCAAGTGCCCCCTTGCACTACTTACTCTTAAAATTTCAGCCTGAAAACCTTACATTTTCTCATTGTCTAAGAAAACAGAGGCAGCTTTTAAAATTACAGTTAACAGGGTTGAAGAAAGAACTGAAATTAAGTATTACTCTATTCACAACAGTACTTCACTAACTCCTTTTTGTCAATCTAGACCTCTCCATTTTTCTGCACCACTCACACACACTATACTGCACAGAACTTTCTTGGAAACAACTCCAGATTCAACACAGAAAAAACCCAACCAACCAAAAAAAAAAAAACAAAACCGCCCAAGCCAACAAACCAAACAAACCACTCCCAAAGACTCCTGATACTAACAAGAAACTTACCTGACTACCTTTGAACCAAAGGAATTACATTTATGCCACCAGAAGTGACAGCAGTCACATCACTATGAACCAGACATTTTCTAATCAATTGGTAACAGTATCTTTTATGATATTTTTTGTCAGTGTACTAAGTACACTGATAGAGCACAGTAAAAGTTGTGTATATTGAGGCTGACTAGAAAAAATAATAGGGAGAAGGCTGCTTTGATAGTAACATTTCTTATGCATAAGACCATGCTTTGATGAGTTTGAACTGGCATTTAACACAGAGGAGTTCAAGAGTTCCTCACAAACAAACCAGCTGCTCTGGAACATTACAGAACACTGGTAGATCCATCAGGACACACTCACAACTAGACCTGAAGCCTTCAGGGTAACAAACCAGCTTCATCTAGAATAAAATCTGGGTAGCCTTTAGAACTTGCAGGAAGCAGTGAGGAGCCTTTCTCCTCTCCCATTGTGAAAGTGAGAAAAGACACCTTTCCATGTATGAGACTTTACAAAACAGGTCTTGAACAATTGCCATCTCTGAACTCTTACCTGTGTGTTTTGGAAATAATGCCTCCAAAGAGGTCTGATTTTATCTTGACCACCAACATCCCAAACTGTGAAACAAATGTTTTTGTATTCTACTGTTTCCACATTAAAACCTGAAATAAGAGTATCAAACACAAATAGTTAATGCTACTGTTAAAATGTAATTCTAATCAAGTGAAAGGTAGTGCCTATGTTTCTCCCAAATATATATAAAATGTCTTATCAGAACTGAACTGCTAGATCAAGAAGAAAATGGACCCAGGTGGGGGGAATAATCACTAAAATCTCAACAAAACACCACCTTTGGTTCAACAAGTCTTACAGCCACAAACCGCCAGAGGTTCATCATGTACCCCTGAGAATCTGCTACTGGCCACAGTCAGACACAGCATTCTAGTCTAGATGTATCTTTGGCCCGACACAAGCCTGTTGTGGCAGTACCAAAAAGCCCATGTTTGTCCTGATGCTTACGCTAACAATAAAGACAGCAAACCCCTACAGTCTTCAGAAATCTGTCTGTACAACACAAAGCTAGAGTAAGAAGAATGAAAACATGAGGATTAGTTATCTTACCAATAGTCGGAATTGTGGTGACAATTTCTCCTAGCTTCAGTTTATAAAGAATCGTTGTCTTACCAGCAGCATCCAAACCAACTAGGATAAACAGAAAACTTTATTTAGTTCCCAACATGAACCACAATCTGCTAATTCAAACATACACCATTTTCCATGCAGAGCGTTAGCCTTTGAGGGTTTTTTCTTCAGAAGAAACAACTTCATAAACACTCTTAAGTCACTGCTGATACACCACTGTATCTTTCTCCCCATATCCTCTACTCAGCCCACAGAGAACAAGCAATGAAGACAGCAAGCTCAATAACCCACTTCCATCAAAAGCTACAGGCTTACAAGTTTCTAGTCATCTTCCACAATATTTGTGTTACTTAAGTTTCCATATTCACTTTGAAAGCTTCTTCTGTGCAAGTCAGGATGGTTTAAACATCTAGCAACCATCTACAAGCCTGACATCGATCCTAATTGATCACTGCTTTGCACTCAGGTTGGGGAAAGGTCTCAACCTTCAGCTAAGGCCAGTTTTGCTTCCACCTGAACCAAGAAGACTGGCAGTACCAGCAGAAGACACTTCTGCCTCCCTCTTTCCAGTCTCTAGTCCCTTTGCTAAAACATTTCTTTTGCACTGACAAAACCCAAGCAGTTTGGAAAGTCCCTCTTCCCTCTGCACATACCCCAGGGGCTGTAACTCTTCCCAACAGACAGAAGTGATGACCTGAAGACAGCCTAGGATGATCTCAGTAGGAGTCTCTACTTATGATTGTTACAAGCCCTCTGCACTGAGGTTTGCATTTCTGCTTCTTTAACAGTATAGCTTATATTGAAGAACATTAAGCTTATGTGGTAAATATGCAGTCTTTAAAACAAGCAAAACAACAAACTGAAGCCTCAAAGACATTTTTGAGAAGCATCACTAACATCACAAGCATACATCACTATTTTCTAAACCTGTTCGTGCAACTGCTTATTGTTACCCATTTCAAAACATTTAAGAGCAACTCCAAATACAAAGCTTTGCATTAGAACCCAATGCCTAGCACATAAACAAGGAGTGGATACTAAACATCATAGCAACTGTTCAAATAAAATGTGTATTTGTGAAAATTAAAATAGTCCATAAAATTTCTCCCAAATAAAAATTAAACACCCATCAAATAATTAATTATGTAACACTTGCACAAGAAACCAAATGTCACCCTTGTCTGATAACACTGTTAAGTGCTCTGAGTTAAATTCCTACTTGGTGACTGTGATATATTAAGCTTTAAGTGCTTTGATGACTTGACTATTAATAATATAACTGTTTCCCTAGTGTTGCAATAAAATAGAATTCAAAATTACCTACTTACTCAGAATGAAAGCAAGCTCTTAAGAAGCCTCCTCCTTCTCAAGACACTAACTGTTGTTACAGCAAACTAATTAAAAAAAAAAAAACCTATCTATAATTGTCCTACATTCTGATACATAAACATGCCAATGCTGTTTCTTCAGTATCATCATCACCTTTCAAAAAACACAGTTGGTCTAACTGTTATGAAAGAAGGGGAAAAAATAATCTATCATCAAAACCAAAGCTCCCTTGAGAGGTAATAAGACTCCCAAAATGCCCAAATTAAACTTCAACAGTTTTAAGTTTGCCATTGTCTAAGTGTTGGTTCTCTTTTAGAGCCACACACAAACATGAATAAAAGGACATGGCACAGCTGAAGTTTCACGGGGCTTGCAAGTCATGAAAATTTTAGCATTTTCCTTACACTAATAGTGTCAGGTAGCCTTCAAAAACCCTTTAAACTCTGAAACCCTCAAATACTCCATCCACGCTGAAAAGTAACATTTTTCACAGCACAGTGCTTGGAGTTCAACACTATTCTCACAGAGCTCAGCTTCAAGTGAGCATTTGTAAGGTGCCCAGATATTGCAAGAAAACATGATCTGTGTACAGGATATATGGTAGTTTTTCAGTAAATTAAGATCACTTACTGAAGCACCAATTAAAGCTACGCATACTCACAAACTCTTCTCCTACCCCTCCAAAAAACCCCTCAAACAGTTATCAGCAGAACAAAAACTGACAAGAGTTGTTAAAATTAGCAAGGAAAGCAAGCTGACATTATCAACACAAACGGTGTCAGTGTATTTAGGGGTTATACTAAAGACACAGATAAGGGAAAAGCTGATCTCATTTCAAAGAACATACACTGGGTACTGAGAACCATTTGAAGACAGGATGCAGAGTTAAGAAATTAATTTAAAATTCTTGAATGGCTCTATTTCCTACATTTAACAAATTACTGCCCCAGTTGTCCACTCTGCTCTTGTACCAGGACCCACTGCCACCACCTCTGGTGCTGGCAGAAGGCTGCATGAGCCATGTAAGCACAAAGCCCAGAGGCTGCTGGAATCCACCCTCACCCACAATGCGAAGGGGTTGGACTTTGCACAGAGGGAGGCTGAGCTATGGGCATGCGTTTTCTTCTGACTCCACACCTGAGACAGCAGCTGTTAACCAAGGGAAGGCCACTTCTAACAATCACTATGACCTTTTTCGCAAAACTGCCTCTTTCAGTCACACTGCAAACATACTAAGTCTAAACAATCAATAGTCATCAAGAGCATAGCTTCCATAGGTACTCCTTGCTCCCCAACCAGTCATTTACCACCCTTTTCAGAACAGGAAGTTTCAGAGCAGCAAATTACATTTAATCTTCTGAGCCTCTAGAAAGTCAAAGTATTGCTTTTAGGAGTTAAAGCAAAAATTTACATTTTCACTGGAACACTAAATGTACATCTACAAGCTACTTCTACATCATATAAAGTTTAAGTTGACCAAGCTATCAAGATTAAAACCTAAATCTTAAATCCTTAAATAATGTAATTTTCTGATTCTACATTTTCATTCACGACAAGACCAAGGTGTAAGAACCCCATTGTAGGGTATGGTGGTCTGCAGCAATACCACAAAGCATTAAGATTACAATGAAGTACAAATGGGAAGCACAGACTTGCACTTGCAACCATTTATCTTTAAATGGAGTCAAACATCCTCT
Source organism: Porphyrio hochstetteri (assembly GCA_020800305.1). Taxonomy (NCBI): domain Eukaryota; kingdom Metazoa; phylum Chordata; class Aves; order Gruiformes; family Rallidae; genus Porphyrio; species Porphyrio hochstetteri. Next base: position 6,436,499 of record CM036916.1, on the reverse strand, counting down.
TCCACTAGCTGGAAACTTCCCCTCCCAACTCTACAATGCTTTCAGTTGTTGGTAAAACTATTTTGGTTCTAAGGCCTTTACTTCTTTTAAGAGGAGTGTTTTACAAACTATCAGTCATGTTTCTAAATCTCAAGCTTGTAGTTCATTCATCCGTGGGAACACCACCCCTGTGACCACATCACCTTCCTCACTTACCAACCTTCTACTTTGACCACTGGTGGCTGAGTATCTGTCTACTTGCCTGTTACCACAGCACAGAACTTCATATGAACTACAGATAGAGAAAAGCTGAGAACTGACTTTTTAAACAGAACTCCCCATCAAAACCAAGACAGTTTGGTTGTGAGATGGAGATTCCAAAGCTTACTATAAAATGCAGAATGTTGCTGCTTCCAACTTGTTTCCCATAATCAGAGAAGGGCAAAACCCCAAGCAAAACCAAACAACCTTTATTGTTTCATGACATCCATGTTACAATCAAAAGCTAGCTTAGAAAAATAAAACTAATGAATCCCAACTTACTACAGCTTTGCATTCCTTCACTTTTGTATTTATATCAGTTCTCTCAAAAGTTGTCTTAGTTATCCTTTACATGATATGGCCTCTTTCAGGTTTTGTTTCAATTGGGTAAGTCTTTGGGGACATGAAGGGATAATTCTCAGTACAGGTTCTCAAGAAAACACCACAGTCCTCCCCAAGAGCATGCAAACCAAGAGTGGTTAAAAAAAGCCACTAAAAACCCTAAATAAACACCAGCTAAATTGTTCTGTGCTGTATGGTGATACAGTTCCCAAGGAACCTAACAATTTTCCCCCGATATATTTAATAGTTACCTTCGTATTCGAAGTTCCTGTGCAGCCATTATCTCAGTTAACACTTGCACAACTACACCAAGACATAGAACACTAAGCTACGATACTGAAAAGTGCACAGTGAATATGCAACTTTTATTATAAAGTACAAGAACAACAAGCTTTATAGACAAGTGCATGTAGGGTTAGGACTCAGTTTTTTCCCATGCTAATGCCCTGGTTGCCTAGCCTAACTTTAAGTCATCCAATTCCATCCTACAGTTATTTCTTCTCCCTCATGCTACTGCTATCTATAAGGACTGTGCAGGAATTATTTTACATGCATGTCCTCAGAATTCTAACTTCACATTTCTGAAAAATGCTTCTTTTTCCAAGTGCATTTTTACAAAAACTCCACAAACACTTCACTAACAGGGCACCATAAAGTGCTCAGCTTTTACCACAAACACAGTTCAAGAATATAAAGGACAGCATGTCATGTTTACTGTTGGTAATGGTACCTGATGAGAGAAATACTCAAATTCTACTGAGCTCAATACCACAAAGTTTGTCCTAAAAGCTAAACTAATTCTACTTTATCTTGAATTCTGCATAGAGAGCTGTGAAAAGGAAGTCTGAATTACAAATTAATCATCTGTTCATTATCAACTCACCCATATAATATTTTTCCCCTTAGTATTTCTCCATGAACACCTTACCCCATAAAGACACTTCACTGGTATACTATATTCCAGCTTATTTTCAAATAGTAAATTTAAAATTATCACCTGGAGGAAAAATTTAATTTTTTAAAAATTAATTCATTCAGATATCTCCACTCATAGTGCTGATACATAGCACAAAACACTATCAAGAGCTTTTTTTCCATGTTACAGGTATAAATGAATTACATGATCTCCAGAATAGTGGATTCTGCTTCTAGACATCCAATTTAGGCCTCATGATACACACTCATAACACAGCTAAAGTTTTACCCTCTTATACTAAACAACAAATATAGTGCAAGTCTCATACTCTGAGCTGGTCTGGTATTTGCATATAATCTATGCCTTAAAATAAAATTTATTTTAAAAGATGCAGTTGAGCCAACTGCTAGGAAGTGCAGCTCCCTCTTATCTAACCTAAATTTAAACTAATTATCCACCAATGAAAAAACTGAAGCCTTTCAAGCTATTTTGATCTGCATGACATTGCTTTGCTGTTTTCATTATTTCGCAGAATGCAACAGAGCTGCAAATACCACAGACACTATCTTATCCTACAGTGAAGCTCGTCTTAAGATCGTACTTCATTCATTTAGAGTCATATGAGGAGTCTGGCTACTAAGGAGACAGTCAAATCATTTCCTTGAAACCAACAGAGGCACTAAGTTGTCTCAAAGGCAAAAAATTACTCAGGTGATTTTGACACAGACAGAAGTCTCTAATCTCAAGCAGCTAAGACACAATAAAAATTACTGTGCAAGTAATAAAGAGCTCTGTCATCAGAGAACGTATGGAGAACACAGAAAATGTATAATTTAAAAAAGCTGCAGTTTGTGTCTTCTGTGCATACCCAGTCAGTGCTAAGGATGAGTAGTGTGCCAAGAAGTTGCACAGTTAGGGCCCAGTCCCATTGCTGGCTGCACTGAAGCGAGCACTTCATATAATTCCTTAGGACAAGCTCCTTCAGTCTACGGCCATGAATCAAGTTCCATTCACTTTAGTATCAGCATTCAAGAAAAAAATGGGGGTTAAGATTTGTTTGTACATAAAACTGGTGGGATGGGTAGGTGGGAAGAGTTGGAGGAGGAAACATGGAATGCACTGTGTGCCCTCCTGGGCCTTCTGAACCTTCACCACCAAGGGAGAATCTTCCTGAGACGCTGGCTCCAACTCCTAGTCTGTTTCAAGAAAAGACAACCTAAATAATACGTGTGGATAGTAAAACTAGGAGAGCACTGGAAAAGCAGCCTAAGGGGTTTTATCATTTTGTGCACTAAATTAAAGCGCACACACGTTATTGATTCAATGATTCACTACACAGAAACGTCCTTTCGCAAGGGTCAGAGATACAGACACCTCGGTTACCGAAAATCGGCCATTATACATCAACTTCTTAAGCTGCCGCTGTTGAAGGCACCAGGCTTTGTCACATCCTGTTCCCAGAGCCACTCGGCGGGGCAGGCCCGCCGTGCCCCGGCCGAGCGCACAACCGCACGGGCAGCGCGGGGCAGAGCGAGGCGCGAACCCCGCTCTTCTCGGCCCTGCGTGCCTCCCCCAGCCAGCGGGCACCGGCTTCACCTCCTGCAATTTGATCTTTGTTCTACGTTTCGCTCTCGCTCAACGCAAGCGGAAACGCAGGTGCAGGGAGAAGGGGCCGAAGCCTCGCACGCCCCGCCGCAAGCGGGGCTCCGTATGTCGTCGTCCAACGCAGTCGAGATAGCAGGACTGGGGTGGAGGGCGAACACGAGATAAAGGAAAACGAGAACACGGCGGAGAAAAGGGAAGGGCAGACATGTCCCTATCCCCACCCCCTTCCCACATCGTCCCTTCTCTCCCCTCCGCTCGCTTTCCAACGACCCCGCAAGCCCTGAGGAAAGGGGAGCGTCCCGTCCTCCACACCCCGGGACGGGGCAAGGCCCTCCGCCTTCGGCCCGTGGCCCCCTCCTGCCAGACTCCCCTCCCCCACCGCCGGCGGGACACATCCCTGAAGGAGCGGGCGGGCCTGGCGTCGGCCTCGCAGGGCGCAACGGCCGTGGCGGCAAGGCTCCGGGGGAAGGCGGAAGCCGCGTCCGGGCGACGGCAGCGCACCGCACCGCTGTCGCCCCTTACCCATGAGGATGCGCATCTGTTTCTTGCCGAAGAGGCGTGAGAAGAGCGAAGAGATGGTGAGGCCCATGGCGGCTCCGGCGCGGGGCTGGGCGGCGGCGCAGCGAGCGGGAGGAGAGCGGAAAGCAGAGCGCGGCGCGGTTACCGGCTGCGCTCACGGATGCCTCCGCGAACGAGGAGACAAGCTGCCCGAGTGCGGGGCTCACCCGGCGGCGCCGACTTATAAGGCGCAGGCGGCAGCAACGACCGGGGAACCTCGCTCGCTCGTTCTCTGCCACGTCACGCTCGCCCCGGCTCCAACGCGGACAAAATCACGTCACGCTCGCCACATCCCCCGGCCGCGGCACCACCCTCTGCCACACGGCCCGGGCGCCCAACGGCGGCGGGGACTACCTCTCCCGGCAAGCGCTGCGCCCGCTCCGCGCCCGGCCGCTCCTAACGGCCGCCGCTAGCGCACGCCGGGGGATGTAGTCGGAGGCTTCCGTCCCGCCTTGCCGCGGCTTCCGGCCGCCCCGGGCAAGGCAGAGCACGGCACGCTGGGAAATGCAGTCCGCCGGGTGCGGGCGGCTCCTCACGCGGAGGCCCAGCGCCTGCCCAGCGCCTTTCCGCAGCACCGCAGCGCTTCGCCCCGGGGACGCCCGTCCCTGGCGCCCCCCAAATCCTCCTAATTTACCTCACAGCATCTCACGCCGTGTTGGGGTCGAGACCCGGCAGCCCACCGGCTCCGCATCCCTGGGCCCCAGGACAGCCAGGAGAAACAGGGGGTTGAGGATAAAACAAATCCTCGGGAGTTGCCAGGGCATTAAAGAAACCACCCCTGCCCCACGCAGCCCACCTGCCACGGGAACACGGGGTACCGCAGGATTCGGATGTTGTGCCTGTAACCTGGGCCCACGGCAGAGCTGGGAGAAAACTCTGGTCTCAACCCCAGACCAGCATGCGGTTTCTGGGCCAGGAAAGGGCTGAGATAGAGGGAAAGAACTGAAGCTGCCATGGTTGATCCAAAACGTGACAGTTTTTGAGAGGCATGATCGATTTCATAACAAGCATCATCCACAGCAACTGCAAAAGCACTGTGGTATGGCAATAAGTAAATGTGGGCCAGAAGAAGAGCCAACTGGGAACCCTGTTAGTACACAATAGCTAACATTTTTCAAATAGAAGCTATTTAACTTACTCTCCATTGAAGAAAAACAGCTTTAATGGTCTTGATAAAGAGACAGCCCTGAATCAGATTGAGTAGTTAATTACTGGGAGAGGGGTTGAGCTTAGGCTGTTCTGTGTCAAGACTTAAGTCATTCTTCTGAACCAAAATCAGCTTTTAAGATTGGAAACTTAATAAAAATGCAGCTTAAGCTTCCAGTCAGTCATATTTTAGCTTAATCCAGTTTACATTTTAGGTGCTAGTGTGATCCTGATCAACTATAAGATTTCAGTTTCCTGATAGTTTTAAGGAGTCCAGGTCTGGGCTTCCAATACTTAGTATTCTCTTCAGAGCACTCAGTATTTACACCTTTTTGTTTTCTGACTAGGAAAGTTACACTGCCCTGAACCTAGATGAGGATAAGCACATTACAAAATATTTGAAGGACTATTTTTGAAAGCATGTATCACTTACGCACAGCATACTTTGGGTTCATTCTTCTCTTCAGACCATGGACTGGTAAAGGGCTAGCTGCACCTTTACCATATTTGACCAAACTTTATCTCATGTTTTCCTTCATGACATTATTTTTGCTTAAAAAAAACCCCAAACTTGAGAAGTACCAAAGCTTACACACATCCAGTTAACGCTCCTGTTACACAGAGGCACTGTTTTCTTCTCATGACCCAATTAGGGCCCTTTATCATTAGCATAACTCAGTTGAATAAAGGTTAATAAAAGCTCTTTACCTGTATTTGTTAAAACCAAACCAGCAAAACAAAAAACACAGGGGTGGGAAAACTCACCAAGCTGGCAACTACTTTCTGCAGCTGATGCAATTACTCTGCTGCAACATCATGAATGGTTGAAGCAACCCTAGTCAAAATATGCACACTCACTGCTAAAGGGCTGCAGGGAGTCAGGACAAGGTCAGAATCCTTCTAGTAAGAGAAAGCTGTTTGTGTTTTAGTGACTCCATTTTGCCTAGACATGTAGCTATAGGTTAAGGTCCCTTGAACCCCCACTACCAAAAGCATTACAAGTCACTGATGAGGATGGCAAACAACTCAGTACAACTTTCCTTTTTGCCTTTCTTCTCTCTAATTCTGTTTAAGCATCTAGTTTTTCAGGGACTTAACCAAATTCCAACTCCATTTAAGTAGCTTTGCTTGCACTCTACTTCCTACTACCATGTTTCTCAAGAGCCTCTCAGGTGCGTACATGAAAGACCAAAGAATGGACAAATTTTTCTTGGAAGCTGTTCCTGCCCTTTTGTTTCTTGAGGATTCTGCAGCTCTATCATATTATAACCATGATGCATGGTCAAACTACACCATCACTCCAGCACATCAGGTATTTAGTCACCTAAAGGGTACAGCTTCATAAAGTCAGACTAAGCAGCAACCTCTACAAGCTGAACAGCTTTGCTTACAGAGGAGGGGGATAAACAATAAATTAAACCACACACATCATCTAAATCACATAACTCCAAAGAAAAGGAAATAAAAATCAAACCCTTTATTTTTCTTTTACAAAAATACGTATTTGCAGTCATGTGATAGTTATCATAGTTGTTACCAGTTTATGTGGTAGCAAGAAACTACACAGTGCTCCAGGTTAAATATTTAGGATAATTTAGTATAAGAATGGCCACTTAATTTCTGGATTAGAAATGCTATTCATCAGGGTGTGCAAAAAAATGCAAGTTAGAAGTTAATGCTGAAGTGGTGTAGTTTAAGTAACATAATAGATACATTAAACTTTTGGTCATGAGTAATTGTATACAAACATAACAGTATTAAAATACATATTTTCATAAAAATACTGTTGTGACACTTCATATCTAAATAAGAGATTTTTAGAAAGATGGTATGAAATATTTGCCATACAAAAGCATATTCTTACAGCAGGATTATGTCTTAAGTTTTTAAAAATTCTATCCAAGCACTTAAAAGCAAAAATTTTTTTTTATAACCATGATCCACTTGTCATACAAAAGTGTATGATGTGTACACTATAGCATTAAGTTTATTCTACTTGAAACTGGTCAAAGTACAACACTGCATGTGGAGCAGCTGCGTTCTTATATACCACTAAAACTTGTTCAAGAAGATGAACATCACATTCTTGTCACTTCATATACAAGATAAAATTACTCTATGCACATCTGCTATATGCATATACCGAGAACAATTTCATGCTACAATCTTGTCTTGCCACAGTTTGACCTTTCCATAGGCTTTTTTCAGCTGACATCTCCTTCCAGCCCCATTACCTCCTCCAACACCCTACTGATGTAAGTAAAAAAAATGAAGTAAAAAAAATAACAGGAGCTGACTGCTATGATCTCTGACTGAAACAGATTGTATATTGTATATATCAGCTAATTCTACTGAAATCACTGATTTTAAAATCTGTATTAGAACACCACTGTGTTTATTTCCTGTGATGAATACGGCATACTTACATTTGCACTAGTGATCCACTTTAAATCCTGAATGTCAGCAGTTAAAACCACCAATTAGTATACACTTAATTCATATTTAAGGCATGTGAGTAAGAGCACCCTAATCAACTGACATTGAATGGAGGAGAGTTTTTGTCAGCTGCCTTCTGATGCTAAATTAATACGGTTTTGGAGAGATGGTAAGGAGGAGGAAAGAAGAAAGTTACGAACCAATCTGATTATTTCAGCTGTCCCTGAAACAGTTTTGAAAGCAACGGTTTACCAGTGAAATACCTCAACTATCACATATTCTGACGACCACACTCTATGCCAGTTTGGCTCACCACTAGATGAAAACGAAAAGAAAAGAAAGAAAAGCAGTCGCATTCTACATCACAGGACAGTACAGGATCAATATTGCTTTCCCTGAGTTAACAGGGCTGAGTATAGCAGCACCAATTGGAAAACATTCTGCAATGCCAGCACTGCACCGTGGTCTGATACTGTGGTATAGTTTCATACACCAACAGATTTTTCTTTAAGAGCACTTATTTCAAACAGTATTAGACACAGGAATTCCTTTAGTTGCATTGGTATTTAAGTGGAAAAAACAGTGAAAATAGTATATAGTGGGCTACACTGTTAGTACAGTCCATTTGTAGTGTTAATATACCACTTAGAGCTGTGTTCCAAAGTTGGTAAGCCACCATCTTCTGTAAAATTACATTTGCCTTTTGTTTTCTGCACAAAAAAAAAGGGGCCCAGTAGAAATCATGTTGTGCCAGTTTTGAGCAAGATATCCTGCAAGTCATCTGGAAGTGCTAGTATGATATCATTGATGTGTGTCTGCAGCTTTTTCAGCGTGTCAGTTTTCACAGGAAGCTGTTCTCTGTCAGCCTGCAACTGCAAAAGTACAACAAAACATGACTTCTACTTAAAATGCAAATTTACCTTAAGGTACACCAAAGTGACATATAGTGAATCTGGAAAAGTAATTCCTCATTTGCCAACTCAGTGGGGGTATAGACAATTACAAGGAAGTTTAGGTTTCTGCTCCCCTGAGGATTCGGTCTCTTCCCACTCACGTCAGTCACGAAGTTCTAACTAGTTTTTAAAGAACACGAGATCTGCGCAGTGCTTCCAACGTACCAGGCAACATTGCTAGGTAGCTCTTCAGTCACAGCTGAAATAAGGTTTTAAAAACCTGAACAACTGATTCCTTGAGCCACCCAGATCTTAAAAGAATATTTTTATTCAGGCAATTGCAAGCACAAGGGTAAAATACTTTTATATAGTTAAGTCAGGCAAGTTTTGAGCTGTGTTCAATTCAGTTACTTACCAGTTTATTCTTTAACTTTAAGACAAGATCCACTGTTTCTACTTCAGTATGCTTCTGACTCCAGAAAACCAAATTCTAAAAGAATAAAAATAAAGCATTGACATATTCATGGCAACATATATCATTTTCAAAACTAGTATTAATTTACACCTACCTATTCTTGTGCCATTTACTAAACTCCTTTTACTCATGTACTGTCTCCTACTGTGAACTGCAAAGTCTGCTTTATTTGCATGTTTGTCCAGGACTTAGAAAAACAGGAGACTGGGACACAAATGCAATACAATTTTAAAAAAAAAGCCAAACAGGCTTAGTTTCAAAAATAGCATCTACAGTGCAAAATGGCAGTCAGTGTTTACCAAATCAGATCTGCCAGCACCATGAAATATTAATATAGGGCCAGGCATCACTTCTTGTTTTCTAGGGCGTTAAAGGAGATCACATAGTCAATAACTAATAAAATATATTAAGAGAATTTTCCTATGGAAGCTCTGTTCCCCTACCCCTTTACTGTTGACCTATTAAAAACATTTGCTCACATACAGAAAGATGTTAACACTTGGATTAAAAGAAAAAGCAGCCAGTTAGTCAGTAATAAATGTGATACATCCCTTTTTCCTTGCAGTAAGTTAACGTCAGATATAGTTGGATAGATTCTAGGTGACATAATTAACCTTGATATTGCCCTGCAAATTATTTGGGCTGCTCTATTTGAACAATCTGTTTGGGCTGCTACGATATGCTGTTTGGGAATTGATGAGGCAAGGGATAAAAATCAATGGCTTTTTAAAAATAACCAGCACAATTTTTTGTTTGTTTAAGCTGTGGTGATGGCTTACTTTTTTTCTGTTCTTCCTATTCCCTCTCTAGCTGTACAACCTCTTCTCCTCTTGCAATACCTCTTTACCAGCTGCTCCGACTCATACTGACACCCACCAGCTTCTTAAGTAAAGAATGGATCTTACAGCTTAAGATCATTTACGTGACATCTTGTTATATATCAGTAAACAGATTTCACTTCTCAGCTTCCATGTACTATGGATCAATTGTGGGCTTATTTACTATCCATACCTAATTAGCTGTCAATTTTCTATGGTGCTCACTGAGTTTGTATCTTCAAAGCTACAAACTCTATCACAACTAAAAATGTGTTTGAACACCAAGAAAGGAATCAACTAAGAGCAAAAAAACGGTTTTTCTGGGGTTTTTTTGGGGGGTGGGGTATGTTTTCCATTTCAAAATGCCTAACAAAATAGGATTAAAGATACATTTTACAAATTATGACAGTCATTATAACAAATGCCCTGTATTTCATAGCATTCTCTTTGGTGATGTTACTTCTAGCTTCTGCTTGGCCAACAGATGTTTTGCTAGATCAGACTTGACAAAGTTGTCAACGTTTTTAGGTTCAACTAATGAAAACAGCAGGAGTAAAACACACTTGGGGGAGAATATGTTTTTATTACAAGATGATAATCATAAGCACAATTTTTCTAACCTCATTACAGAGAGCTTCTAGATGAAGGGCCTCCAACTTCTGTGTCATTTCTTTCTGCCGGCTCCTAAACCAACCGTCAAAGTTGGGCGACTTCAAGAAATGCCTGGTAGAACACCAAAGCAAAATACAGTTTATCTTTTCATTACAATTTTGATATAATACTGTCTTCTATGTCATCAAATGTTAAGTAATTTAGGTTTGAGGTTGAAGATGATATTAGGACCCTTTCTCTGCTTAGTTTTAAAGAATGTAATAGTCTGAGGTGGAGAAGAGGTACTTCTATTAATCATGACAAGGATTGAGAAAACAATGTAAAGAAAGGGTGTCTGAGAGACAATAAACATCAGGAATTTTGATGAAAAAAAAAGCAAAGCTCAGTTTCAAATACCCTCATTTTTACCTTTGTTCGTTTGGAAGGAGGAATCAAGTTATAACCAGAAATAAAACCACAAATAATACTTGTATAGAGAGACTTGTAGTGTTACTACCATCAAATGAAAATTATTAGTAGGTTGTTAAGAAGCATTTAAATGAGTGATGTATACTAAGCACTACCAATTCCTATTAAAGCATATAGTCTAAGTCTTACTCAAATCACTGATCACAGTAAGTTTGTTCAGGAAAAAAAGCATTCATCTTACTGATCTGTCTTCATTGATATAGTTTAACTTTTTATGCTGATGAAAAAAAAATTACCTGTAAAGCCCTATCCAGTCTCCTTTTAAACCTGATGTGAGCTGTGGTCCTGCTTTTTCCAGTGTCTTCATGAAGTCATCTTGGCTGAACTGCCTCAGCTGTGGTGGACTCTGCAGGAAAAAAAAAAAAATCATTAGCATATCATAACTGTTTTTTCTAATAAACACTTTCCTGATCATTCACATTAATTTTCCTTACCTTCCATGGTGATATGCATTTTTGCAAAGGCATTAGACTAGCCATGTATCGTTCCTAGGGAAAGGAAAAAGAAAGGTTGTTTGTACAACCAGTATTAAGGATACACAGTCCACGTGTATGTTTACTTATCACTTGTGACCACAGCATTTTCTCTTCTGAGTATTGGTACAGGGTGAGGTCATGCATATTTACTACATGAGAGCGTAAGACGGATCTTATCTAATACCATCTTTATTTCCCAACTACAGAACTTTACGTCAGCAAGACTCGAGGAGGACATGAGGCAAATGCATACCTGGAATAGCCCCTTGTAGAAACATTAAATACAGAACTAACCTACAAATGGATCTATCAGCTGTGGGCATGTCTGCAATAGCAGTGCTCAGCAAAGGTAGAGCCGGAGCCCCAACTGGCTACCTAACCTGTGAGCAGTGGAGACGTTTCTCAGCAAGGTCACTGCTGAAGGTTGATCCCACCCTTTAGATTCATGACAGAAAACATTAAATAGGTTGCCTGAAGTGAAAGCTTCAGCAAGATGACAGGAATGCTGGGGAAGGATTTTACATTCATCCTATATGTCCGTCCTGTCTCAAAATAACAGAAAAAAAGTATAGTTTTTAAGGAAAAACTCTAAACCTTAACGCCCAAGGACAAGTAAGTGTCTAAGGATGTCCCAGTTCTTGCAGACAGAAATCAGACCTGATCATACATACAGTTAATGTGAAGAAAAGTTCAGGTCATCCACAAAAGCGTTCCAAAAGCTCAAAATGGGGGTGGGGGGTGGGTGTGTGTGCTGATTACATAAACAATCAATGGCTGATGTATCACTTCCCAATTTTAGTCACTTGCCCAGATAAATGACTTAAATTCACACAGAACTTTTTTGGTTGGTGAAGACCATCACCTGGTCCCATTCCCCTCTTTCTATCTTTGCTCAAACATACCTGCAGGCTGCCCAGGACTATGCCCAGAATTTTTCATTATCTCCAAGGCTGGAAGCTACACAAGCCCTCTGGGCAACGTAACCTCAGTTACCCTCAGAGTAAAAAGGTGTTTCCTGATTGTTGACAGACCCTCCTGTAATTCAGTTTGCACCCACTGCCTCTTGTCTGGTCACTGGGCATCACTGAAAAGAGCCTGGATCCATCGTCTTTATAGCTTCCCTTCAGGTATTCATATACATCAGTGAGATTCCACCACTCAAACCTTCTCTTCCATAAGCTGAACAGACTCAGCTCTCTCAGCTTTTCCTCATATGAAGGATGCTCCAGCCCCTCAGTTGTTCTAGTGGTGCTTCACTGGACCCTCTCCAGTGGCTCCATCTCTCTCTGGCACTTGGGAGCTCAGAACTGGATGCGATACTCCAGGTATGGCCTCACCCGTACTGAGCAGAAGGGAAGGATCACCACCTCAGCCTGCAGGCAGCACCTCTCCTAACGCAGTCCAGGATACCACTGCACTTCTTTGCTTCAAGGGCATGTTGCTGGCTGATGTTCACCTTTGTGTCCATGAGGACCCCCAGATCTGTTCCTGCAAAGCTGCCTCCCAACCTGGCAGTCCCCAGTACGTAACTGCTGCAGAGGTTTAGACCTCCCCAGGTGCAAGACTTTGCACTTCTCTTTGCTGAACTGCACGCGGTTCCTGTAGCCCATTTCTCCTGCCTACTGAGGTCCCAGCAAACAGCAGCACGACCTCTGGTGTGTCAGACACTCCTCCCAGTTTCGTACCATCAGCAAACTTGCTGAGGCTACACACTGCCCCATCATCCAGATCACTAATGACGATGTTGGACAGTACTGGTCTCAGTACTGACCCCGGGGGTACGCCGCTAGTTACTGGATAGTTACTGGACTTAGGCTAATGCCAGAAAAGCTTCGTATTACGTGTGTAAAAAATCCATTAGTCTCAGAACTCACTAATGGGATAATGAAGCTCTCTGTTAATTCCAAAAAATACCGCCGAAGAATCACACTCTGTGCTTCTGTGGGACGTTTCTGCTGCACACCCTTAAAAAAAAAAGACATAAAGTATGACAGTAAGGTTGTTACCCCAGAGTATGTTTGGTTTTTTTTTAAAGAATATCTATTTCAGTGTTTCTGTATTCATTTGCCATAAGCTTCCACATAGCACCCTACCCTGAACCACAAAAGGAAAGCAACAGCATCAAGTCCTTCCTTTTGCACAGAGAGGCATTCATTTAATTACTGATATTTTTCTTTTCATGAAAAGAAATTCTTTCCTCGAAAGAAGGAAGAAAAACTTCTATTGACAGGTTTGTGCAAATCTGATAAAGTTTGGAAGTTCTACTTCTTACACATTCAAGATTTCTTGACCAAAGAGATTGGGGGCAGGAAGCAAAGGGTGGAGAACTCAAAACAGTTTAAGATAACTGAGTTCTACCATTCATGGCTTTTATAGAAAGTGCTAACACAGCAGCAGCCATTCTGCAGTGAGGGTGTACACCTGTCTATTCAGTTATGAACTGAGGCAAAGGAAGCAGAAACTAGTTTCGTTTCAGCTCAGCCTTAAGTGGAAACACCATACAACAGCACACAAAATTTCCATGAAGCAGAGACTTGCACTATTACCTTTTGTAGCTGCTTAACGATGTCTTCATCTTTGTTCAAGTATGGCTTGTAAGAGGTATAAACACCTGAAGAAAAAAGCACCATACAGCCAAAGGAAAAACTGGTCACACTTTTAGAAGTTAAAATACTGGTAATTTAACTCTGAAGCAACTTATTACCAGGTTTGGAGTCCAAAGTTTTTAGGTTCTTCAGTTTTTTCACTTTCACCTGCTTTGGAACTTCACCTGCCAAAACATTTGAAGTTCCCTTACTTGAAATCTCCATTCACATTACTAGATACTACAGTTAAATGTGTAATACATGATTGCTCATATTTTAGAAACAAATACCTTTCATTTAGAGGAATAATACTGTAAGAGACATTAGAAACACAAGTATCCAGAAACATCCAGTAAACATGAAGAAGGGCATACAGGCTTTTCACTTTCTGTAACAGTACCCAGTTGAAAATTAAAGAAAACTACCAACAAAACAAGCAAATTAAACCAAAAAACTGAAAGGACACCCTTCTGAATCAAAGCAGCCAAAGAATACTGGCTATGTAGCAGTGAATGACTATTTCACTAATTTTGAGTTTTATTGCTTCTTTCTTTGCTCCCCTTAGGGTAAATGCTTTCAGGAACAAAACCTTAGTACCTCAGCCAAATTAAAAACAGTATATAGGAAATTACTCAGTAACCAGGGACTAAGTGTTGCAAGAAATAATGTTAAGCTTTCTTTTTCCATAAGCCAAAGTAAGTTTTTGTTTTTCAAATATGTCATTATCAAGCCAGAGACGCTAAACTCTGTTCACAGTGTTGTGGTCTCAGCAGAACCCTTCTCTTAGATCTAGCTGGATGCTCAACTTCAGGAAAGAGCATAGTATAAATTGCCTGTGAAACTGCAGAGTGGGGAGAAATGGAAAATTCAAACAAACAAACCAAAAAAGAAATATAAATCACAAGGCCTCTCTTTGTCCCTGAAGAAAAACAATTAAAGTTTCTAAAGAAAGGTCAGATAGATACATCTCTTGAAGATCCTGACTAAGCATTGCACCTCAGAGTACTGCAGTATTTTATTACAGCCTAGCAATTGGCATGTTATCCAAAGTGTCTATTAAAATTCTACTCAATCATGTAATGAAATCATCCAACCTGAAAAAATAATAATTACTGGAATATTGCCAGGTTAGGAATGTATTATCACAATACTGTCAAACTACTTTTTATATTGTTGTAACATTCAAAATTCGCTTTAGATGGGTTTTACTTTCTGTGCATTTGCTGTGACTCATTTTTTTTTTAAACATTGTACTCATCCTAAAATTAACATCAGTAATAAGTGATGTTTCTCATTTTAATACCTTCATTGGTAGAGATATGAAAACTGGATTGTGTGAAAGGTAAAACATTGTTACTAACAGTATGATCACCTTTTGCATTTAATATACGAGATTTGACAATACAAGATACACAGTACTCAAGAGCCTAATTTCACTTGACATATTCACATCCGTGAAGATCTGGTTAGGACTGAACTGAATTAATTGAACTAAAATACAGATGCTTGCAAATAAATAAGCAAGCACACGGTTAGATCTTGTCACACGGGATCGTGGAAGGTATTTGTGTTTTACCTGGAAGTTTAATATCTCCAATTCGGATAATGTGAGGCCAGTGCTGAAGTGTTTTAGCAAAAAATGGATTCGTCACCCCTAGAATGACAGACGGTCTAGAAAAATAATGACAATGTTTAAATATGATGGTAAGAACTTCTGTGTTAATAACTACAAAGGGCAAACTTTAATTCTTAATGCAAAATTATTTTCCTTTTGTATTTATGACTTACATTTCCAGTTGCACAGTACGTTTATCAAAGATGGTGAGACAGATCATCTCTTAGTCCAAATGGTAGTGGGAATAAAAATGACATCTTGGCTAAATTCTGCCCATTTGCAATGATGATTTTTTTTTTAAAATTAGCAGACATTTGACTCATATTTGAAAGACAAATTACTGCTTTTCAAGAGTTGGTTCTAACAAACTCTTGGTACTTCACTGTGCACGTCACCATCATTGCTGTTTGTGTGAGACTTCTCAGCAGAGCTGCTGGTCAGATGACATGATTAAGAGACAGTATCCTATTTCCTTTCCACCACTTCAGTGTTCTTTGTTAAAAAGCAGTTATCAGGGGATGAAGTAGAAGCATATTAATAACATTATGCCCAAGCTCACAACCTGTCTCTTCTGTGCTTAGAATCTGGCTTTGGGGATGCACAGGGCCACGCACAGAACAAGAGGCAGTAAGAGTACTGGGTGCTGCTACATGTGATGAAATACCAACATTTTTCAGAATAGCAGCTGCCATCCACTTCACAGGCAAATGTCAGCTAAGGAGAGAATATAACTGCAAGGCTCATTGGAACTGCCATGCTAAAAATGGTTACCATCATTTCTTCAGACTGGTTTTAAAAACCCCAAATTTTAACACTTTCTGTACACTGTTTTAAGTTTACTGTTTCTCATGGCAAGGTGGGGAGAAAAAACAGGTAATCTTTCTTAAAGTTTTTATTTACTTCTTCCAGCTATATCATGGTAGCAATTAGGAATCAATTTCTGTGTTAACCTACAGACATATCTGATTTTCATTCTTCCCCCGGATTGCTAGCACACGCACAGACACGCTCGTTATGCGTTCACAGGTCAGCTGAAAATCTGATCACACAGCTCTGTAGCTTAGTATAATGTCTGGGCTATGGAACTACCAATTGGCACCTCTCTCTCCCTCAAAAAAAGCAGCATGAAATTGCAATGGATTCTCAAAAGTCTTGTTTGTGTCTGACTCAACTGTCACCAGAAAATTCACTTCAGAGTCCTACTGCTGTTCAAGTGTGTTTACCTGCAACCATTTTATGCCACATATAATGTATTTTCCCCCAGTCATTTCAATATTTTCATTATTTTTAATTGTTTCTATAATCCTGTCAAATTCATTTGCATTATTGGTTTAAATTAATTTGGCTTTGCAAACATTGTTCATGATTTTTCAGTGTTACCAAACATGATTTATGATGGCTTATCTTACATTCTTTTCATGCTCATGTCGTAAGAACCAACTTACCAAGTCTCAAAAGAATCCAAACAACAGGCACACTCCTCCTCCCTAGGAACAGCTCGAGTCTAACCTATCTCAACACAACTATCAAGTCTTCTCATGCCTATTTTGCGTGAACCAAAAAAGCAAGTTTCACACACGTTTTTTTTGGATCAATGCACACAAACTGACTTTTTTTCCCCCTCCTAACTGGAGGGTCAAAGTCAAGCAAGGTTTTCATTTATACACACACAAATAGTAATTCTCCAGGTGAGGAATTCTAGATGAGGAATCTTGTTTTGCTGCTACTAGTGTTGTAGGGGCAAGACCTGGTAAGCTACTTGGTCAATTTCAGGAGCCTTCATCTAGTGTATTTACCAGAACCAATTCTGATTTGAAACCACTGACATAATTTCTGAAAAGAAATAATTAAGTCAGAACATCAAAATGAAAAAATGCCCCTTCCTCCCCTCTGGCTCAAGGTAATAAAACACACAGCGTCTGCACCACTCTTCCCCTTCTTCAAACCACTGCTCTAAAAGCCTATTTCCAGCTTTCTAAACTTTTTTTGTTTTCTGCAGGAAAGGTGGAGCAATTCTAGCTCTGTTTCAAATATGAGCATGCGCACTGAACAACTTTTCTGTTTTGCTGCAAAGGAGCAGATATAAGTTTTTAGCATGGGTTACTAAAGTTTAACCAAACGCTTCATAAATTATTTTTAGAAATGAAATTACATACTGCATAACCACGCAATTAGTATTCCATGGGAAACATAATGCCTATGTTTGTTTGTTTTTCCACTGCTGTATCTCTGGCAGTGCTTTTTACTGAGAGGAAAAATACAGTCAAAAAACCAACAAAACAAACAACAAAACTCAACACAAACATTTAAAAAAAGTTTATAAACAAGATCAGTGAATGTAACATGCACCCCATTCCCAAATGAAGCTGCATTTATGTATCATATTTAGAAATAATGGAGGTGCATGCCTTCAAAGTAAGAGAAGGATAAAAAAAGAAAAACACAGAAGAGGAAAAGTGTGTCCTTAGAGCAGTTTCAAACAGAATTGGTTTTGTAGACTCATGCTTTTTTTAAAAAAAAAAAAAGGCTTAAATTCTGACCTATTTACATTTCTTCCTAATGGATTTAATGAAAAGATATTTACTTTTTAACTTTTTGTCTCAACAAGGACACCCACTGGGTTGAGCTCACAAAACAGCTGCACAGATGTTGAATGCTACAAGTCACTTTATTTGGCAATTGATTAAAAGTAAAAGCGACTACAGAACAATTTCCCAAATAGCTACTATGGAGCTACAAGTATCCTGTGAAGCTCAAATGTAGTTTAATTACGACAAAGCTACATAGGATAAAGAAGATATGAAACCGAAGGGAAAACTTAAACAAGTACTGCACTAAAATCAATCTTATAAATAAGGAGTCTAAATGTATTTTCTAATGTTAGAAGTTCAGAATAGGTAAGCAGTACCTTAAAACAGATTTATAGGTACAAGTGGCTTCAACTTCCCAACAATGTTTGATTTACTTACGGGGCTTGTGTTCGAGTTGTATATTCTTTGAATTCACTGTCATGTATTGTAAAGTATGGCCTGAAGTCACTGCAGTACTTTAACGGTGAAATACAGCTGCAAGGTAGAGGAGGATAAGCACGATGTACACAGTGTGAGATTTCATGGAAGAAGCAAATCTCAAGTTTGTAATGCTTTATTATATTCAGATCCAATGAAGTTGCTGCAGCTGCAATCTACAGCAACTCATCTGATCGTTAGTCAGGAAGCTCGGCTGTATTTACCTAGTAAGTGCCAACACGGTTTCTGAAGACTCTGATGGTGATGGTGCCATGACAACAAGTGGTTCTCCTAGCAGTACAAGTTCCCAAAGCATCTGAATGTGAAAGAACACTGGACAGAAACACCTAAAACCAGATTAAGACATTTTAGCACACTTAACATAACCAGGAGAAATATGTAGTTGATTAAGAACTGAATAAAAAGGTAGTTTGCAGTAGCATTTAATAATCACTTGAAAAATATGAAATACTTTTGTAAAATGGAGCATCTAATAAACTTATTTTTTGCAATGTCAGCCTGCATGTTGTCTGAATTGGTTTTAGCCAGCTTTACAGAAAGAGAGTATTAATAACAATACTGATAAATCTTAGCTTCCAAGCTATACACGTTACAGAACGGTCATAAATCTTTGATTTGTAGGAATTCACAACTCGGAATAAATCAGTCCAAACTCCTACCTGAAAAGATCTACTTCATGAACAGTCGGTAAAGCCATAGAGATCTGAGCATCTGCCTAAAAGACATCGTAATGCTTGGTTTTTAGTCATCAGAATACCTAGGTGTTAAATGAAATAGTTTCCCTTAAATGCTTACAGACAGTAGACGGTACATACCCTAATTATTTACCACTACTTTACTACTGCAGTATGTACTACATTATCCCCACAAGTAACTGTGTGCTAAAATCAAGATTCCCCCCAACACACACACACTCCCCAGAGGCACGTGACTTTCAGGCCACAAGATATACAAAATACTAATGCTGTTTTAAACCATGGCCATGCAACACGTGGAGGCACAGAGAGATTTGTCTATATCCACCTTCTATGGCTAAAGATTTTTAATTCAGTTTTCATCCTCAAATTCTAGTTTAGCGTAGTTTTACCCATTACAAGGATACTTGTGGTCAGTAATTTGATCAGCCAACTATCCTCTTTCAGGAGCTGGGCAATCCTCTCCTAAAGTTCTCGAGGTAAATGGGTTAGAATGCCTTTTCTATGAAGAGCCCAACTCCAGGCTCCTCCGCTCCAAGTTTCAAAGACTGCACTGCATTATTATCAAAGTATATGAGGATTTGCTACCAATCTTTCATGAACAAGTTCAGAGTATAAGAATGAAGGCAGGTATTCAGCTTTGTCTCAGGGTTATATGCAGGAGAAGTATCTAATCTCTACCTGGTGTGTATTCTGTACTACTGGCGTTGTTCCAGGCTTGTCACGGTATGTTGGGATCCGCAACTTGGAAAGAAAGAGACAAACTTTTTTTCCTTGTATCAAATTCAGCAGAGACTCAAAATGCTGACTTACATACCAGATGTAACATTTAATGATACACTACAGTACAACACTTTGCTTACTCTACAGAACATCCACATAACAGTGAATACACAGCTGAAGACTACCGATCATTGCAACAGGAATCAATATGCACCATGTAGTGCTACACTGCAAACTGAGTATTAGAATATGAAAATAACACTTCAGTTAAAAAAGACTATTGAGAACATCACAAGTATTACAGTAATTTCAATGAAAATACATTTAGATATTGGACAGAATGATCTAAAATAAGGTTAAGGGGTGTTAAGGTGGCACAAAATTACTTCTTGAAAAAAATCCTGTCATAAAACATCAGATGTCCTGGTGGGTACGAGGCAGGATCCAAATACACTGAACAACATAAATGCCTTTTTCTGATCTCACAGTCTACATCTGTAAGTCTTGATTACTACAAATGTAATCATAACGGAAGCTGGTGTGCACAAATGGATTTATGTAATTTGTACACAACAATTACATAATTTATACACAACAATTAAACCCAACTACCCAAACAGGGAAAACCAGGGACAATACCACTGAGAATGGTAATTACAGCTTCACTCAGTTTCAGAGCACAATTTCAACTCTCATTGATAAAAATTACCAATGATACAAATGTAACAAGCAATACCCAAACAAGACATACCTGACACTCATCACTGATATCATCCAGCATCCAGAGCACTGCTTTATTGAATTTGTGCTTTCAGAACAGCTTCACAAAGTTATCATTCCTCTCCCAGTGATGCACACATATCTAGCCATAAACCTGAGAGCAACTTGCTAAGAAAGTACTTCCAACACTAACCCGTGAATTCCATTTCATATGAGATGCAATGGCTCCCAGAGGCCCAGATCTTAGCCACCATTTAACCGCCACAGTTCCTCCCCATGGATTAGACATAACGTCTGTAATAGCTTTCTTCAGACATATTTGACTTGCCTTGAAAATTATAAACGGACCAAGTAATTAATTTCTGGTGTGTGGGCCAAAAAACATTTTTACTTGTCAAGCTTCAGGAACAAGAATGATTTTCATTATATTTAATTTGCTTGACTGCAACTTAACTCTTAGAATTTAAGTGTTATGTAAGGTTTGATTTAATAAATATACTGAGCATTAAAGCAGACCTTTAAAACCTAGAATGCTTATTCCAGAGAGATAATACAGACACTGCAACTAGTTGTACTGAAACACCTCTCTCTTTAGTATCTACAAACCAACACATTAACCTAAGTACCATAAAAGTTCCTCCCTTCCTCCCTGCAGTCACGTAACCTAATCAAGACCTCTTGGACCTTTACTCCAAGTGAAGTACACATCTATTCTTGTTCTCAAGTATGAGACACTGAAAACAAGGAAGAATACAGTGAGTGCCTACATATTAAATGGAGTATAAAACACTGTCAGAGCAAAATAAGTGTAGGAGTATTTACCTTCATTATCATACCCATAATAGGCAAATGCAGTATTTTCCCTGGAACTGGTGGTGGCCAACGATCAACATCATTGCAGACTTAAAGAAAAAAAGAGTTTATTTATAAGCCCATGATATCGTAGTCATCTTTGAGCACACTGCAATCTAAATTTGTGCCAACAGCCCACAACAGTTCTACTTATCTCTTGATCACTCAATTTTCCACAGTTTGACAGCCTTTTTGACATTCATAATGGTGAGGCACTGGCACAGGGTGCCCAAAGAGGCTGTGGAAGCTCCATCCCTGGCAGTGTTCAGTATTAGTTTGGATGGGCTTTGAGCAACCTGGGCTAGTGGGGGGTGTCCCTGCCCATAACAGGGGGTAGGAGCAGATAGCCTTTGAGGTCCCTTCCAACCCAAACCATTCTGTGATTCCATGTACATGAGCTGCTGCAGAACAGATAAACAGAAGTGTCCAAGTAGCGAAAAGGCAGCTTTCTAGCTTGGCTAAAAAGTTTTTCAGCAGTTAGTTGTAAACTATTAATACCCATAAACACTTACAAATATAATTACTAATTCTAGTGATTTCTGCAGACCTTATTTTGCTCATAATACCACCTGTCAAAAGAAAAAGCCCTGTTTATCTACACATGATTAAAAAAATATTGGTTCCACAAATTGCTGCACAGTGAAAGTGCAAAGACACAGACACTGTACAGGGCAGACATGGTACAAATGAACACAGCACTTCCAGGCAAAGAGCATATTGATAGTTTTTAGGAGGGAGCTTCAAGTCTCCCATGGTGGATCCAAAATTAGTATCATAGAATCATTTAGGTTGTAAAAGACCTTTAAGATCGTTGAGTCCAACCACAGATAGCTCTCTCCAACAATCCAGAAATCAAGACAGTTTACTGAAGTTTCAACCCTCTACTTTGCAAGAAGACAGAAATGCAAACTAGAATGTGACTGTCCTGTTCCTTATTTCTCCAAAAGTAGTATGTGATACTATAGGGGCTCTTCCAGAACAACATCATAGTACCACTACCTGCTTCCAGGAAAGCTTCACTTCTTTCAAAATATTCTGGTGCTATTTGCTTTAGGATGGTGCGGAAGAGATGGATGTAAGGTAGTTTGCTGATGAGGACCAGTGACTGGAATAAAAAGCAATAAAAACTTGTAACTTTAAGGTAACACTTTCCCTCAGTTCTACTAATTATCTCCAGAGAATGTCAAGTGTGACTTTTCTCACACATAAAAGCCTGCCACACGTTTGACTATAGGCAACTGCAAACAACTACAAAAGTTCCAGACTTCTTTGTTTTAAACAACTAAAGAATTTAGTTCCAACTCTGCAGCTAGAACATAGCACAGCTGATGTCAAATTATACAAACAAGCAATAAAGAATTTAGTTAAGACAGCAAGATCCTCTTGCTGCTCCTTTGAGGTCACTGAAAAATCATTAATTTCTGCATTTATGCTTTCCTAGAAGAATTGAAATTACCTTCTGGAAGTAGCCTCTTTTTAATGATTTATCTCGAACTTGTCTGAAATATACGTAGCCATAGTAATATGCTGGATCTTTCTGCAAAAGAACGGATAGAATTCAATATAATAACCTGACATCACCCTTCTTTCTGAAGCATTTGATAGGCATTTTAAAACCTTATTTCCCTGCAAGCTCCAAAGCTGATTAGATACAACTAATTAGAAGGATTAGTCTGTTTATTGGCTTGTTAGGTTTTTTTGAAGTACTTCAAAGAGATAACAGCAGTGTGGGGAAACAGCTGTGCTTTCTGAATTTACTATTTTTATATCTACATTCTCCTGACACACCATGAAAGCAAAACCAGAAAATATTTCCTGAGGAATAAATCAAGAGTCATAATTTTGCAAAGTAGCACTAAAAAGACTTTAGCAGTTAAAAACTTTAGAGCCCTGAACTTGAAAAGATAAAATCTGGTATAAAAGATTCTTGGAGTATTAAGGAAGCATGCTCCCACATTTCAAAGATAAAATCATCAGGTTCATCCTTCCTACAAACAGAAATTCAAGTATTTGCCACATAAAAGTTCTAAACTGAGTTTGAGAATCAGACTCAGTTAAAGGCCTCAATATTCCATAAGGATGTGACAAGAGCTTTTTGGCTCCTATCTCTTTTAGATAGTATGCTCCAACTCCAAAAAAATAGAGTGAAAAGAGAAAGAGATTTCAGCTTTTTTTTATAAGTTACAAAGCACTTCGGATTTCCAGTAAGGTAATCATTTTTATAATTTGACATGCTTCTAGTCAGTAGTAAAATAGGTCTGATCATCAATTTAATTCCCTGTAGTCCACAACTCATAGTTAGAAAACTTAAAGAATAGCTAACAGCACTAATTATTAGTTAATTATTATGATAATAACATGCTACAAAAAAGCATTTGCTGAGCTTTGTCTTTCAGGACATCCAGTTCAGAGATTTTGTTTTTCAAGCATTAAATTTAAGTGTGAAAACCCGTAAGTTAACACTACCCAGAAGGACTTTTTTTTTTCCTCTATTTCCAACCTTTAAGTAAACTGGCAGATCTCTATCCAATTGGTCCAGAAAACAACACAATGAGACTTTCCTTCCAGGAGACCGTCGAAATCTAAAGCAAAACTGTGTGTCCCCAAGACAACCTACACAGGGGAAGAGATAAACAACAAATAGAAAGTATTCTGAGTTTGAGCCTTGTTTGTCTACAGCCAAAGAGGTAAAATCATTCTGGTTCATTTATCTTGCACTGCTGTTGTCCTCTCCTATTGTGACCACTTATATTTGATCTTTTTATAAAGGAAAAATTTGGCATCTTTAGCAACACTAAATAGCTTACCTTCAACAAGGAAAAAAGTCACTCTGCCTCACAGTGATTTTGTTAGACTGTCATGAGTGACGGCCAGCAGAGAGCAACACGCAATTTGAGATGAATTTTAGGTGAAGCCATTTATTAGGTGAAATCACACAGATTCTATACCTTTATTACTGCAAACGTGGCAAGCTAAAAAACTGCTAATTGGTTACACACACTGTTCACACTGTACTGATGGGTTATTAATTATAACGAGTTCTGACAAACCTATCTTATGGCTAAAGATCGTTAGTTTACCTTTAATGCCTAAAAGTATCCGCACACCTGCTGTTTTGACCCTCTTGGTTTAGGGCAGCCTGTACCCCTATCAACAAAGCCACTGTGTTCTGAGAATGTGATTATTAGGATCCTCTCAGCATGAGTAACTCTTCCTCTCTCATGGGAACAGAAGAATATTGTCAGGGCCTAAATCTTGGGAGAAGAGATCTAGGCCGCTAGCAGGCCTGCTGTCTTCCCCGACAGTCATGTCCTTAAACAGCTCTACTAATGGCTGTCCTCCAACCATTATTACACATTTTATTGGTCTGCCTGCATAGCTCTGATTACACTAAGCACGCCATTGCTCCGTTGAATGACTGCACTTAACCTTTTTCTGCCACCAAACAGTTCATACATCAGTCACACTGTAAAAGCATATTATTCTAATCTCTTATAAACTCTGTGTGCAGGCCCACGACTCAGTAGTTCTGCAAGTTGCAAAACTAACTGCAGAAAACTATGAAACTGAGTATTACATCCCATGGAGTGAAATTTGCCTTAATTTCCATGAAAATTAATTTCTGAAAGAAAACATATGCCTCAGTACATTGATTATTTGTAGTCTGAAAATAAACTTGGGCTACATTTCTATCAGATGCCAAAGAAACGTTCTTCAGGTGGAACATGAGAACTGAACTTGCATCACTGATCCTCTTGTGGCTGTGTTCTCCCCATTACAAATGTTGTCTGCTGTTAAAAGTGAAGAAGTTCCAAAACACCTTTAGTTCAAGTAGAAGCTATGCAAGCTCAGCAGAACGGGTGGTTCATGGGAATAGTGGTAAGTGGGATGGCTGAGATCTTAAGAACATGCAGGTACCTTCCTTACTCTAACAAACCTGTAAAAAAGAAGTCCCTTTGGAAGGCTGTTATGAACATGAACACCATCAATGGAAATAAACCTTCTAAGCACTGCCAACCTGTGGGAAGCAGACTATCTTCACCATAACCATGTTAAAATTAATTTAAGTGACTATAAAAATCAATCTACTGTTAAAACTTAGAGCTACTGTTACAGCAGTAAGTTTCCAGCTGGCCAAGGACACTTGCTCCACCACACTGAATCTAACTTCTTCATTAACACTCTGCTTTTACAGCTTTTTACAGTAATTTGCAAAGACCTCCAGGAAAAAAATCATGAAGTCACTCCTGATCATCTGAACTCTTCACAGATGTCCTGTCTTACATCAGCCAGTGCTGACTGATAGTAAGGGAGAACTCCATTCTCCAGATAACTATTCTTCAGACCTAAAAGTTCAATTCCATCATCCTCTCTTTCAGCCACCACACTGCTAAAGCAACCAGCCAGCTCAAACCCTCCAAGTCACTGGCAGCGCGGATTGATACTGCTGTGTTCAGGTCTGACTCATAGAACCCCTCAAAGTTGCAACAGGAAACCCACAATGCACCAAGACAAAACCAAAAAGCAGTTGCTTCACAAGATGGATCTAATCATAACAACAAGAAACACAGCACATGCCAGCAACAAAGCACTAAATATTTCCTCCAAGTTTTCATAGCTATCTCGTTCCAGCCAAAGCAAAACCAACCAACCAACCCACCTATTATAAAGAGCTATATACAGAATACCTAAAAGTAAATTACCCTTAATCATTAATAACTTGAAATATCATTCAGAGCATGACATCTTCTTATGTAACAAGCTATTCAGGTATGTAGATTTGAAATGATTGCAAAATCTATGTTCTTTCTTCATCTATCCATGCAGAAAAGGGAAAAGCATTATTTTAAAGATAACTCTACAAGAAAACTTAGCTTAAAAACATTGAAAGTGTAATGATTTAGTACCTGATTAAATAATTTTTCCAGCCACTACAAGTCCTAGAATGATATCTATATGTAGTTGTATGAGAAAAAAACCCCGTTTAATTCATCTTTTGAGCCATGGAAACCTAGGAAAGGGTGACCTCAAATTTAGCTGCAAGCGAATAACATCCTTCACTGCTATATAACCCAAAGCTTTTATTTTTATGTTACAGACAGAAGCTGTCATGAACCTATAAGCTCTCAATAAGTCATTATAAAAACCAAAACAGTAGAGGTTTTTTCCTGCTGAAAGTAAACCATCTTTGCGTGTACCTATTCTGCCTAAAATAACTTTACTATCATTCTTATTTGGAAAAAAAGATTAAAAAAAAAAAAATCAGGCTTTGTTTCTAACATATAATTTTGTACCTTCAGTACACCTTTTGAAGGCTGGACAGACTTATAACCATCAACAAGAAGAATAATAAGATACAGTTAACTTCTCTTCCAATAACAGAAAGCTCTTCCTCTATTTACATACAGGATATAAAGAAGAAAGAAAATACGTTAATTTTAATGACAGTAAGATAAGGGACAAAAAATATCCAAATTAGTTTGTAAAATTACCTAAGAGAGAGCTCTGATACATATTAAAAGCACACATCTACATCACCCCATATTGGAGTTGTTATTCTGTAGAACAACAGAAAGCACAGAGTAAGAGCAGTTACAGGGACAAATCCATTACTACAGGTTTTAACTTTTGTATGAAATGAAAGTAAAAGGAAATGTTTGAACTTCTGCTGTATCGTTTTGCAGGCAGACCAAGTCAGCAGCCACACGCCTCCAATCTCTCTTTGGCAGCAGAACAGTAGAAGTTTAGATTAAAGAGGAATTTAGCAAGCAGGACCACACACAGCAACAGAAGCATCAAAACCAGGGAAGATAAGATAGCCTAGGTTTTCCCTTCAAAACCATTCTTAAATTCAAAAGCGTTTGGAAAAGGTCAGTTTCACCCTTATGAATTTACAAGACATACATTTACTCCTTTATGAGAAGAGGGTTCCATAACTCTTCCATTTGCTTTATTGAACCACCCAAGTTCCTTGCCTACACTTCTCTCTACAATGAGATTATTATTATTTTGTTTAAAAGCAAGATTAGTTCTCCAACTTTACTGCAATACAGACAATTACAGTTATATATTTAACCTTACTTGCAACTTTTCTGTAACGTACATATAAGCATTTAATCTGAAAACATGCATTTATACTGTCATATCCTTTCTTAGCACAGCTTAGTCCAACAACAAACATACTAGAGAGTGAAGGGAGCACTTACCTGAATTAGAATCTGGAAAAGACAAGTAGCAAATATTGGTTTTCTGAAAGGTGGGAAAAGAAAACAAGAGAGCTTTTATATTTCCCAAACTTACTAAGGTAAAACCAAATGATTATACTTATACAGCAACCAAGGCTTACCTCTTTATCTGTGAGCTTTGAGTGTGGAGGATATATGACCTAGAGGGAAAAAAAAAGTATTATTACATTTGAAAACAAACTGGGTATAAGCAGTAAGCTTCTCTCATATTTTTATGATACAACCCTCAAATACCTGCCTAGCCTTAGGCTATGTCAATAGTAAACTGTTAATATCACATCTGTTCTTATTTTTCCATATGCTTTTAAGAGAAATTGATTGTGTATCTTGAGAAGGTATTTTGGATGCTGGTTAGAAGTGATACAGATATCTAAAAAAATTCCCAGTACTTGAGATTTTTGGTGCAACAGGTCTCACAGAAGAGCAGTATTACACTCTTTAGATTTAACTTGTACATACAAAATGCAGTAGATAATTCCACACAAGGCAAACAACACAGTACCACCTGAAATCTGTTGCAATGGATAGTTAGGTGGGAGTAATCAACATTCAACAACAAATCACCTTTTATATCACTCTTGGAGAATGGACATTGGCCCAAACAAGAGCTGGGAACTGCGAAAGCTCAAGGAATACACTCAAAAAGCCACTATTTTTGTACTGACGGGGAAAAAAAAATAGTGTATTTGATGTTTTCACAATGCAGAAATTGAAAACGATGCAAGACAATGTAAGATACGGAAGCTACGGGATGCACAGAATCAGTGATTGTGCAAGAAAGCGAGAAAAGCACATGCAGGAAAGAGAACTTGAGAGTCTTAAATTTCAACTAAAAAGTTCCTCAAAACTACCAAAATGCGTGGGTAGCTTGTAAGCAAAGTAACTTACTCAGAGATTCAAAGATGATGTTTCGAAGGAGGTTTCAGTGCTTTCATAGATGGGAACTTGTCTAAGAACAGAAGTTCAATGCAAGAACATGAACTTAGCCCGGAGCTGTATTACTGTACCACTACCATCCAGTGGTCAAATTTAATCTTGCTTGACAAAGTGTAAGTATATGTATCCCCTGGTAAATGGGACACTCCACAGGAAACAACAGATACCTCCACTACCTGCTCTCTGCCTAAGCAGGCTTTTTGTCTATTGGCTGTAAAGTCCAAAATTAATTCCCCCCCCAGTTCTCTATACAGCGATGGACCATATACTACTGCTGCAACTAAAGCTCTAAGTAGACGTATGGATGGAACATTTAGTAAACCTGTCATCATTTTTTTTCATCTCTGAACATTCCTCCCTGCTATCTTATGCTGAGCAATACACCAAAGCGTAATTCTCTCAGCAGCTGAACGATGCTGAAGCGATCTGCATCTAGTCAAATGCTGGAGTACAGACCAGACCGGCTTCATACTCCTTTTCCTCACTGGCAGGTGTTACCATCCCACAAGTCAAAGGAAGAGAAAGAAAAACAATTGTAACTGTGACCTCTATCCTGCCACATCTACCCAGCCTTTCTGACCTGCATAGACGGCCGTATCAACACGATGTCATGATAACAAAAGTAATGAAGCAGAATTAGTGGAGACCATAACTTCCTGGTTTCCAAATGTTTGCCTATGCAATCTAAGCACACTTTGCATTTTTCTCCCCACCCTCCCAAAATAACAACTTAATTTGCTGGATAGAAAACAAACAAAAATGCCTAAAAGACACATTTTCTGAAAAATGGATTCCAGTTTTACAACAAACCCTGTGTCAGAAATACCGATTCTATTGTAAGGAACAGTCCTTCCACTCGCAAGTGGAAGAAGAGAAACCTGAAAAGTGTGATTATTGTAGGAAATAAAACTTTGGTAACTCCTTGAGAACTCTTCCCTTCAAAAACGGCCATAGGAACTCTCTTACAGACTTGCAGGTTAGGGCAAGGAGCTGCTTCTTTCTATCTAAGGAGTTTCCCAGAAAGAAATAAAACATTATCTTTTGCGTGGGTGTGCAACAATAGAAAAGCTTGCTTTGCATTTCTGTGTATTTTAATACTCTGTACAGTTAAGCAATCTAATTGTTAAGGATTCCAATTAAAATGAAAAGCTAATTATTCTTCCTGCAGCAGCATAATTGAAAAAAACTCAGGCCCTAGACAGGTAGAGCCTTTAAGTTTCATTTTCTTTGTGCATTTAACTAAAATTAATGGGAGTGTTATCGGAGTTGTTTGCATAGGTCAGGAGCTACTCTGTGTTCCACTCAGCTCTGTAGCACACCACCTGCTTAAGTCAGAGGTTATAAAGAAATGCCTGTCTTTGTTGCTACCGACAACTTATAACATCAAGCAACTATAGCTTTGCAACCCAGCGCAGCATGCTGGATTCTTATTGGCACTTCTCTTGCAGCCAACGATGTGTATCAGTTATGCATTTTAACTATTGCGATAGCTAGCCTGGTTGAATTTTAGGCCATCCTGCCACACGTTCGTGGCAGCACCACTTTAACAAAACTCAAACAACCACAAAAAAGCCAATAGGATTTTTCCCTGCCTGTCAGCTGTGTCTGAGAGTTCTTGTTTGTACTCCTGTATTCAGCATTGCTGAGGCCGCATCTTGAGTGGTGTGTTCAACTTTGGGCCCCTCACTACAAAAAAGACATTGAGGTCCTGGAGCACATCCAGAGAAGGGCAGCCAGGCTGGGGAAGGGGCTGGAGAGCAAACCTTATGAGGTGCAGCTGAGGGAGCTGGGAGTGTTTAGCCTGGAGAAGAGGAGGCTGAGGGGGTACCTCATCACTGCCTACAATTGCCTGAAAGGAGGGTGTAGAGAGGTGGGGGTTGGTCTCTTCACCCAAGTGACCTGATGAGGGGGAATGGCCTCAAGCTGTACCAGGACAGGTTCAGATCAGACATTAGGGAAAAATCCTTCACCAAAAGGGTTATCAGGTGTTGGAACAGGCTGCCCAGGGAGGGGCTTGAGTCACTGACCCTGGATGTATTTAAAAGATGGGTAGATGAGGTGCTCTAGGATATGGTTTAGTAGAGGATGAGTACGGTTGGACTCGATGATTTCACAGGTCTGTTTTCCAACCTAGTGATTCTATGATACAGGACATGAAACTGATCCAAAGGACAGTTACTCTCTCTGGTTTGTTTTCCAGCCTCATCAGTTCCCTATCGCAGTTTCCCCACACAACTGCGGTGACGGTCTGTGCCTGTTGCACAAAACGGCAGGGAGCCAACCAGGTGCGAACACCCGCGGTGCAGGGCCGTGTCCCTACGGCACCCCCACGGCTTGGCATTCCTTCAGCGGTGCAAGGAACACGCTTTGGGGGCTCGGGCAGTTTATCTGCACACCTCGCAATCCAGATAAACCCGTTAATTCTGAAGACTTGTTGCACTGACAGTTCTATTATACAACTCTGTCACATCTAGATGCCATGGGAAGCTGTGCGGTCCCTATATCTCAGAGCAAGTCGGTGGCGTGTTTCATACAAACAGCGGCAAGCGATGAAAACCACTCGCAGCAGCACGCTGACGTTGACACCCAGCATGATGAAAACAGTCGCTCGCAAATGACCAAGCTCCCCGCACGCTCCATGACAGTTGTCGCTAGCAAAGGCTCTCCAACAGAGCTCTCCCACGGAGCGCTCCCTCCCGCTCCCCCCATTCGAAGCAGCTCCGTCCCCTGAGCCGCCGCCGGGGTTTTGCACAATCTCGTTCCTCTCAAAACACCGCCGAGTTTCCCCCGCCGCTGTGCAACGCCGGCACCAGAGGAAGTGCCCGATTCCTGCGCGGCCCTGCCGCAGAGCCTCCCGCCCGCCCGCGGAGAGAACGGCGCCCGCAAGCCCCCGAGAAGAAGCGGCCACCGCGCTCCCGCCGCCTCGCGTACCTCCACGGCCTGGCCCAGCTCCAGGTCGAAGCCCACCACACACACGCAGTGCAGCCAGGCCGAGAAACGGTCCCACGGTAGCAGCGACAAGTACCGGTCCGGACCGTCTGGCTCCGCCAGCGTCGCCGCCGCGTCCTCCCCGGCCTCGACGGAGCCGGACGCACTTCGCTCCCGCAGCGACATGGCGCTGCCGGCCGCCGGCCCCGGCCCCGGCCCCGGCCCCGCCGCGGGGAGTCACGTGACCGCCGGCGCACCGCCTTCTCCGCGCTCCCCCGGGGACTGGAGCCGCCCGAAGCGGACGAGCCCAAGTGCGCACGAGAGCAGAGGGGGCAGCCGGAGCCCAAACCATTACCGCGGGGGGTGAGGAAGCGCGGCGCTCCCCCCAGCGGCCCGCGAGGGAAGGGACAGGGCGGCCGGGCAACCTTTCTGCCTGCACCGGGCTCCGGACCGGCCCGTACTCGTGTCCTTTCCGAGCTGTAAACAAGCGCTGGCGTGGCTCGGGCAGCTCGCTTTGAGGCAGCCCGTCGTTCTGCTTTATCGGGGGAATTCCAGACAGAGCGGCCTTGCCCTAGGGAGCGGACTACCCTCGTTCGCTAGTGTTGGTGCGGAGGTATGTCTGCAGGCGGCGTGTATTAGGCACGTAACTACAGCCTTCCTATTCGGCATGTCAGTGAGCGGCACCTGGACAAGGTTATCGCTAAGTAATAGTCACATCCTATGTCCTGCCCTGCACATGACAGAGCATCAATCAGCAGTCACCTGGAAATATCCCACAGGTTGGACAACTTTACCCTAGGCTGCTGAGGAAGTTGGTATAATAGTATCCTTAGTTCTTAAAACCTGAGTGGCCAGAAGCCCAGCCCTTCAGTTAATAGTATCAGAGCTCTCAAATACTCTTTGCACAGTCCATGTCCCATTCATATTTCACTAAGAAACATTTTGTGGAATTGAAAGGGTTAAATAATTATCTTACAAAACAAAACAACAAAAAAAATCACCACCACTCCCCTCCCAACCTGTAACTCCCATGATTCACACCAAATTCCTGGGTGACTGTTACCAGAACAGATTGAACCACAGATGTGAACAGGCTGGTTGCCCAAGTTACTACATGCCATTTTTTCCCCAACAGAAGTCACAAATACTAAAACCAAGACACCACACCTATACAACCTTAATTTGCAACTCTTCAGATGCACTGTTTCCTTTAGAGCCATTAACAACATTTATCTACCTAACAAAACTGCTAGAAATTAAAGCATTATTTGATCATTATAATAATTTCCTAGACAGAGGAGCAAACAAAATTACAACACACAAAATTATCATTGTAACACTTGAAGATACAGCAGCCTTCAGTTATCCTATACCATTAGTGGCAAAGGGAATTTTAGATACAAACTCAGATACGACTGGAGCTATGTAGCATGCAACAACAGCAGGTGTACAGGCACAGCAGTGGGTGTACCCGCAGGCTCTTGCTGTCTCTGGCTGCTTCATGGATTTTACAACAATGCCACCTAAGACTCACAAACTTTTCCAGTAGTTAACTCCTGAACTCTGTAAAAGATTACTATCCAAAATGAGACATGACTAAGACTTTGTTTCATCAGGTTAAACTTGGGGCAATGTTCTGCAGTGCTGTTTCCATTTAACAGCTGAAACAAGAACCTTTTATCACCTCGGCTTAAGGAAAGATATAATCTCAGAGTTTCTTATTAAGCCTTCCCTTGTTTATATTTTCATACTTTCCCGTGTTTACATTCCTGCTGTCACAGGCAGAACAAGATTATAGCTAGCATTATCATGCATTCCCTTCTAGTTCTTGCTGGCCTCTATTTCTAAGTTTTCATGTGAATAATAAGTATTTATACAAGTAAAATAAGAATAAAGTATCTCTTAAGACTGATATTCTCTGCTCAGTTAAACAATAACCAATAACTTCATTCCATGTGATATTTAACAGAAATAATCTCTTGGCAGGACAAAGTTTAGAGAACAGAGACACGATTTTTGAGAAAAAAGTCACTGAAAAATTGAGGACAGATTCTCTCCTACAGGAAATATTCCTGATTACCAGGGAAACATTAGCTGAGGACAATTTTCACCTAGCCATTTCAGCTTTAGTAAAATGTGATCGTCTTCCCGGTGAGGAAGGATGTCAGTTGTTTAAGAACAAAAAGATTCCTGGATGTATTTTGAGTATCATAATGTTTAGAACAACTGATATTGGCTGTTCTCTCCTTCAAGAAGCATATCAGTGCAGGACAAAATACAGACTTCAGAGTTGGGAACCTATGAACTGAGAATGCTTTGCTACAAATTGCAATACAGGCCCATGAAACACAGGGCTCTACACCTGGAATTTGCTCTTACAAAGCTCTCTGAGCTCTTCTTTTTGCAGAAAGACATCAATATGTTCATGCAAATAATCAGCAGGTCTCGGACAAGAGTATCCTCTAGAAAAAGCATCTCTGGTGATGTCAGTTGCTGGAATAAAAATGAGTATAGGCCTATGTAGGACACCTGGGTTCTAAAGAGCCAAAACTGTTGAGCATTTGAGCCTGTCTTGCTTTCTCCCACCCTCTATCTTTCCCCTACAGCTGCTATCTCTACTGTTCTATCCCGCCCCTCTCAGCGGGTGCTTTCTATCAGGTAGCAGCAAATGTTGTGCTGGCTGCTGGCTGGCGGATTTCTATCAGCTTCAGGAGGGAACAACTGTGTAGGCTGTTCAGATCCACTGAGTAACACCAAAGCATTGGATAAACATCTGCTCATCTCACCTTCTCCCCTCCACCGCCTTGAGATTTCAGTTTAAAGCAATACTTAATTTGTATTTGAAAATTAGCTCTTATCTAATAAATATTTTTATTTAAAATAAGCAAACAAAATCCAGAAATGTTGTGTTTATTTTTCAAACAGCCACAGAAAACATCAAATATTTCAAAAAGCCAACCTCCTATTAACAGAAAAGCAACTAAGACCTGGTTGGATGGCAACTGTATCCTGCTGAAATGAATAAGCAGTGAAAATGCCAGATATACCAACTGCTAACTTCATTAGAAATGAAGAAACATGATATGTAAAATTAGTCACATATTAGCATAATACTGTATTAATAGTATGCATGTTACGTTGTTTATATATTCCATATCAACATACTTCACAACCTATATTGTATATATAGATAGGATACATAGACTATATTTATACGTATTTTATATATTGTAGAAATAGAACATATGCATATATTTAACAATGAAAAATAATTAGTATGTTCAATATATTCTTGCTATGTAGATCACGTTAATATAGTTATGTTAGCAAGACACTAATTTGTGTACTGGATACGAGTATCTTTTAATAAGCTTAATGCAAACTAGAAACAGGAGCAGGGAAGAGTCTCAATGAAAATGAGATAAATGAGATCAATACCTGACAAGATAGGATTACACCAGCTGAGTTGCTTATTCTTTCAACATTAATGCTGAAAGATAATGCAATTGTTCTGTATATAGTCAGAGAGTTAAAAGATCAAGAACAGAACATAAGTCTGAAACTCCTGATAGAGCTACAGTTTAAAAATAGTGCAACCACCCTTCAATAAGTCTGGGGTGATAATTAGAATAAGGTTTTGATCAAACTTTTCCAACAAGAGTAGTGGGAAGAATGTACACATATTCAGCAGCTCCTCAAACAGGTATCCAAAAATCCAAGTCAGATTGTTGTTGTCATGACATACAGCATTTATATATATACCATTTATGCCTGTGAATGTCTAGTGATAGGCACTATCACATGTGAACAGAATATTGTGAATTTTATCGAGAATTGAAAACAGAATATTTCAACAAGTTATAGAATCGTCACAATAATCATGCAACTCTTTGTTATGGATTTTATGAGACCACTTTTCCTACTGAAGAAAAAAGTGATCACATTTTTAGTGACTGCATCTCAAAAGCAACTATAGATCAGCAAATATTGGTCTGACCTACTTAGTCTGACATCCCATGCAGCTCATCCTCCCTCCCCCCAGTACTCTCTACTGGACACGAAGGGATTGCTGTGAGCTACATTTCTGTAGTGCTGACATTCAGGTGTGGTGCACAGGGACATGCGTTAGTGCTGGACTTGGCAGTGCTAAGTTAGCAGTTGGACTTGATGATCTTAAGTTTCTTTACCAACCTAAACGATTCTGTGATTCTAAATTGGTGGATCTACAGCTCCAGGGAAACGAACCAACTGCTTGGAAACAATTCCTTACTTTTTGACAGTTCAGCTTGATTCTGAATGTTTCAGAAGCTACTTCTGAGGCGTTTTACATTAGGATGTAAATTACAGTTCAAACTCTGCTATACATTTCCATATTTCTCTATGTAGCTGTAAATACCTTTATAGATTGTAATATTTTGAAATTTTGTATGGCTTGAAGAAGTGCAATTATACATAGAATTTGTTGTATTACTGAATCAATGAGAAATTGATTTAGTAAATCGCTGATGAATTGAGTTTCAGGGATGAAAACTCAGTAGAAAACTGTGCTTCTCTAACTTTCTCCTTACCTGTTTATTCTGTTTTCTTTATCAGTTTGCACCTTAATTTCTACACTAGAAATTTAACTTTTGCTATACTGCATACCCCATTAATTCCAAATGCAACAATCCCTCTTGAGACAGGATACCCCATAAAGCAACTGGTTCACAACACCTCACCACTGATGATCTGATGTACATTAGTATTTCAGTAGCCTTTTGGATCATCATTGCACAATACTCAGAAATCTGGCACTGAGTTGCCTATAGTGATGCTCAGTGGTTTTCTTTTCGTCAGTTACAGTCAACTTTGAATTCACAACTTCCTTCAGCAAAAGATGTTATTTTTCACCACGTTATTAAGACCATGGAATCTTTCTTGCACTTTGAGACATTAAAGGCAAAATCCAGATGTTTGGCAGGTACACACATAAACTTTACCTCTGTTGCATTTCAGCATCCTGAAAGAGACACAAGCTCTTCAGGGATTAAATGTGATAGTCACCTCCCTTCCATTTCCCTTACCCAAGATGGCTATAGAGCAGGCTGTTTCTGCCCTCAGCTATGATGGCTATCATAATTTTTTTACAGACTTCCTGCCCAGAGAAAGGATGGCCACCTAAGTGGTATCTTGCTGCCCTTAGCTAACATGGCTGCCAAAGCTCACCACTTCTTTCGGTTGTGTGGCAAAAAGTGGTGTGCAGAAAGGAAGCGTGAGCTCACACATCCTCCTTACTCCTGCTTAGCACAGCACAGCCACTCAGCATTTTATACTGAATTCTCTTCATCCACCTGTTGCTTTCCATAGTTCAAAGACGGACACTTCCCAGTAAGCATGAAATGCCTCATAAAATATTCATGCAGTAGTTGTATCCTCATTTCAGAATGCAAATGCTTTCTAGATTTTTAACTTACTCAGAATCTGCCCCGGTAAGTTTTGAACTGATAAGGCAATGTGAAATAGGAGTTAAAAAGTCAGAGATAACTGAACTCATCCAACTTCCCCGAAAGCTGGCACTCATACAGAAAAGGAAACCTCAAGTTAATGCCCTTGCTGAAAAGTAAGAACTCTGTTGTTACATGAGTCGCTTGGCAGTGCCAGAAAGTATTAGAAAGGCAGCTGGCATGTACTGTTGCTTCTCCCATGGGACAGGCAAAATGGGATTTCTCCAGTGGATTGGAAAAGGGTTCTTGTGTGGTAGTGGTTTACAGTTTAAAAGACACAGATACTTAGGATATTAGTTTGCTCTACTGGTTGCAGAAACACTTGAGAAAGAAACTGTACAACCATATGGTATGAAATTTGTTTGAATCCCAATGACAGTATCTAAAAATTACAAATGCTTGCAGAGAACATCAGAAAAACATAACCACTGCTCACCTTTTTTACTTGATTCTCTTAGGCCCTATAGATGATAATGGTTGTTCTTTGACTTTACTTTCAGATTCCTTTTCTTCATTAAGCATGCATATAAGAAAACCTCACACTGACATAACCATTCTTTTAATTCCAACACCTGTAGTACCCTTTGTTCTCACTTTCTATGTCTTTGCTATTCCAAAATGTTGTCAGTTATTTTTATATTTGCAACTCTTTCCCTCACATCTAATTTCTGATGGACTTAAATTTATACCCCATTTGCACCCCTTTCCTTCCCCCTTTTGATTAATTATGGCACCCTGTGTGCTATAAACAATAGCCACACTGAATTTTCATTTATTTAAATAATGAGCAAATTAGTAATATATTTATCACAATATTATAATCTTATAAACAAGCTGATGAAAGCTATGAAGTGGTGTGCCAGATACTTTTTTGCTTTTCTCCTGTCAGGACAACTGAAATCTATGGACATACAGTCCTAAAGCTTCCATCTATTAGTCTTTCTTTTGTGTTCAAAAATCAGAGCTGTCTCTCATCTTGGATTTGATTTCTTTGCTTCAAAACAGATATTACAGCCTGGTTTTGCTGTGCTTTTCTCATGAAATCATTGGAATAGAAGAAGACTAGGTTGTAATGAATCACACACGTAACCCCCAATCCTACTGCAGTCAAAAAGAAAAATGAAAATAACCCTTAGACTTTTCTGTGCTGTAATTAATAACACAGCAATCAAGCTGTCTCTCACATGCTGCACTGCCTTACCTCAATTGTTGCTTGTTTCCCTCAAATACTGCTGGCTAGACTGCTTGGCCCAGTTCCACTTCTCTCCTCCACAGCTGCCTGGCCTTCCTGGCATCAGAAAACCCTCCCATATCCCTAATCCTACCACCTTGTCACAGGGTAATTATAGCACCGGCACAACTCCAACATCTACCTCGTATCAAACAATCTCTGCTTGTTTGCTTTATAGGGAATGACGGACTTAAAAATTAATTCAGACTGGAGAAGCCTGTTTGGCACTAGCCTACTGGATGACCTTGAAAAAAAGGAAAAACCTTTCCCTGACTTCTAGAAAACAGGGATAAATATGCCCTTGGTCGATGCTCCAAGCCCTTCCAAGGGAAATCTGTGCACCAGTGACCCCACCTCTGTCCCGGCCTGACCCTGTTGCTGCCTTGTGCCTGCCCTCACCATACCAAGAGTTGCCCCAGCTCCGGCTGCCAACCTGTAACCAGAGATGGCAAGACACAGGCTGCCAGCATTCCTCCCTCCCCAAGACACATCAAATAACACTGTAGCTTCCAAAACTTTCAACCTGGGATCACGAAACGTTTTCTGGGCTTAAAGAACAGGGAGAGCAGGAGGATGTCGGGGAGCCTCCTGCACTCTCTCATGACAGCTCTGCTAACGTGTGACCCCGGTTCCTCCTGAGAGCTTCCCTAATTAACGGCAATCGAGCCCCGCTCGCTCCTTCTCTCCCTTCCTCCCCCACCCAAGGCAGAGCTCAGTGGAACAGGGAAGGGGAACGAGACGACACTTAGCCCGGGGGCTGGCTCACTCACCTCAGACACCTGCCCCCGCTCCCACCTGCTAACGCGTCCTAGCTGTGCCCTTCCGTAGCAGCCCTCCACCCCTTTTCCCGCATCACAGGGGGCCACTCGGACCCCCACATGACCGCCCGAACCCTCGTCCCTCACGGCTCAACCCGCAGCCCACCTCCTTTCACAGACCCTGTCACCCTCCCGCGCACCCGGAAAAGAGCGGAAGCGGCACCAGGGCGGAGTCTCAGCCACTGCCGCAGCTTCACTGGGCGCAGCGCGCCTGCGCAGGTCCCCATCCCGCGCCTGCGCAGCCACCCGGGCGGAGGCGGGAGGCGGCAGCCGCGCCTTCCCTTTGGTCAGGCCCCGCTGAGGACGGCTCCTCCCTCCGCCACCGCCTGCCCTCCTCCCCGACCCCCGCCCCTCCCCGGCAGCGCCGCGGCTGCTACACCGGGTAGGTTTCCAGTCACTATGGCGGCCGCTGCGCTGAAGGTAAGGGAGGGAGCGGAGCCTTGGTGCGCCCTATGCCTCCGTCGGGGCCGGGCAGCGCTAGGCCGGGGGCGGGAAGAGCGGGGCCGCGCCGGGCGAGGGACGGTTCTGACCCGGTTTGTTTTCGGCTCTGCAGGTCAGAGGAAAGTTTTCGTGGTCGGCGGCTGCCTGAGAGGCAGAGCTACTGAGCGGGAGGCGTCCGGGCCCGGCCGTCAGGCCTCTCCCGCCGCCGCAGGGCCGGCCGCCGCCGGACAAGCGGAGCCGCTCTCGGCGGGCGGAGAGCGCGGGGGACTGAGGAGCGGGCCCTCCTCATGCGCAACCACCTGCGGAGGGGCTGAGCGGAGCGGAGGGGACGCCGCTTCTCCCGGCCCGCCGCTCCCTGCGCCGGGGGTTTCTGGCGGAGACTTCCTGGAGCAGCCCCCTGCTCGCCTTCCTCCTCCGCCGGCCCCCGCGCCCCCGCCCGCCAGCAGACCTGCCGCCAGCAGACCCGCCGCGGAGGGACGCTTTGCCTGCTGCCGCCAGCCGGAGCCATCGTGGGCACCGCCTGGGAACAACCTGTCAGTGCACCTCGTAGGCCGTCCCCGAAGGACCCTTCCCACGCGTTAGCTTGTCCCCGAGAGAAGGAGAGTTGGAAGCCCTCTCCATGCCTTATCAAGTTCCTTATCTGAGTGGCTGCCTGAAACCGTAGAGTAGTTCAGCTTTATCTGGTGTAGGGAAGGAAAACAGTATAGCTCTCATACCCCATTCTAAATCAAGGACCACTTATTCTGCTTTGGTTCAATATATGAAGATGGTGAAATGCGGATTGCCTTGTGAAGCGACTAAATCACTGTTGTGGAGTGAGGGCAACTCCTGATCTGTGTTCTGTGAGAGAGAACACTGCTTTCTCCCTTATCCCCCTTCCCTAAACCTTGCCTTGCTTCCATGTTGCATTGGTCAGAATTTTGGTCAGTGCTGTTTACGGAAGGAGGGGGTAAAGAAGGCAGTTGAGACTACAAACAAAAGTACTCGTATGACTCATCTACTTGGATTTAAGACATTATATCCTTCTTTCAAGGAGCCTTTCCTTCTCTTTGAAGGAATCAGATGCTTGATCCTATTCTTCCAGAGAAGGATGGATTGAAAGTTGTACATTTTAGACTTTTTTTGGGCTACTGCTGGTATTAGTAAAAGACATAATGGGGCTTTTTCACTGGATTATTGCCAGAATTAGTTTACACACTGAAACAATGAGTTGTTAGGCCTCATATGATAACGTTTGTCCTGCTTTAATATAAAGTTGCTGTGGAGGTTTGGGTTAAAAATTGTGGAGGACAGTTTGCATCAGAAGAGGCTCTCTTCATCTCTGGTCAGTGTGGCAACCACAATCTGTCCTCGATGCCTTCAGCCTTGGCCATCTTCACTTGCCGCCCGAACTCTCATCCCTTTCAGGAGCGCCATGTCTACCTGGATGAGCCCGTCAAGATCGGTCGCTCAGTGGCTCGCTGCCGGCCAGCTCAGAATAATGCAACTTTTGACTGCAAGGTGCTGTCCAGGAACCATGCTCTTGTCTGGTTTGATCACAAGACAGGCAAGGTAAGATATTTTCTTCATTTAAAAATAATGAACCGCACGTTTGTTTTAGCAAGTCCCTGTAGATTGCACATCGCTTTGGTTTTGCTTTAATAAATAGGGTTTTGTGGAAGCGAAAAGGTTTGTGCTATGGTTAAAATTACTACTTTTCAGGTAAGTTGATGGTTTCTTACTAATAAGAAACTTTAAAATATCAAAAGTATATAAAACTAACAGTTGAAAATGGTGAGAAGTGATGAAAAATTAGCATATGTATTGCTGGAAGTAGGTGATTTTGAGGTGAGTAATACGAATATGAAAGTACAGGCTTCGACTAATATAATGGTGTTACAGCATATTTTCAAATACTGAGAAATCGCTATTTTATCAGAGCATGTAAATATCATTGCAAGCAGTGTCAAAAATGGATTAAAAATACAGGGCTGGTTTGGTACTCTTCCTACTTATCCTTTTGAAATTTTGTAAAGGGTAATTTGTTGTTTGGGTCTGATAGAAGGTTTGTTACTGGCAACAAGAGTGTAACAAATAGCATACACTATATTTTCCCATTGATAGTGAAAATAGTTTTAAGATCTATTCTGTGTTGTCTTACCTGTTTCTCTCAGAAGGTTAGCTATCTTGTTAA
The DNA here is from genome assembly GCA_020800305.1 of Porphyrio hochstetteri. NCBI lineage: Eukaryota > Metazoa > Chordata > Aves > Gruiformes > Rallidae > Porphyrio > Porphyrio hochstetteri. The sequence goes on along the minus strand of CM036916.1, from coordinate 6,395,040 downwards.
TTGAAATTTAGGGATTCTGTAGTGCATGTTTTGTCCACTAGGGATTGAACTGGGACAAGTAAAGTTACTTTACTTAATGACTGTCAAGTTAATTTTAAATATCCAGCAAGAAATGAACCAAGTGCAGATTTCAGTTGCTCAGCACTGTTTGTTTGTTTTCAAATACATTGATGTGATGTCCTAGAACTTAATGTGCTCTAAATCAACTATGGTTTTCTTCTAGCTTCACAGCATGCCCTTCTATGAAATGTGGACAGTGTAGCTCTTGCTTTTAAGAATAATATGGTCTGCGGTTAATGCAGTATTTCTTAGTAGTATGACACAGAGTGAGGAACCGTAGCAGTCAAAGTTCTTAAACCTTCCATTGTTAAGTAGCCTGTGTTATGCAATACCTGGGCATGATGGGACAAGACAAGCATTTAATTTCTTAAGGCTGGGTTATGGCATGGCTTTCAAGTTACCTGTACGTAATTGTGCAAACTGCTATCTGTATTAGTGCTTCATTTAGCGTGTTGTTTTGGCTCTGTTGTTAATGTGCTTTCTTAGACACTTCAAAAACACTTAAGTGCATTAAATATTTTTAGCTTAAGCTTAGTTTTTAATCTTTCTCATTTAACTAAAAGTAAAAATGTACCAATTTATTCTACTGTTTTTAAATTTAAAAGTATTATACACATGGATTTTTATCAGTAATTCTTAAGATTTATAAAGATTTTAAGACCCCCGTGTGCCTTTTTATGGTTACAAATAATTTAACTGTGTTAAAGATTGTTAATTTGTCAAAGCATTGAGTTAATTGAGCAAGTCTAACTAATAGACAAGTTAAATGGCAGTCAGCTGTGGGTGGGTATTTTCAGAATTTGTTAGCTTTGTCTTTTCTAATACGGGTCAAAAGATTATATGCTTATTTGCTTTATCTGACTGATCTAAAATAGCAACTTGGTAGTAGTAATTAAGTGGATGGTATGTGATAGTTCTGGAGATACTGTTGTGAGGAGGTTTTGATGAAAATTGCCCAGGTGGGTATCTGGATCAGTAGCCATAGCGATAACTAAAGAGGGCATTTAAGATCAGACATAGGAAGATGTTACTCTAAATTTTGTGTGTTAGATGTTGTGGTAGTGTAAAAGTATATTTTGGATTCTGTGCTTCTTTCTGGGCAGTATCTTCTGTTTTTTTCAGCTGAGTATCTGAATGGTAAATTGTGAGAGTGTTGGAGGAGAGGGAAAAATGCATCCTAGATATAAAATGCTGGTGTGGATAGAAGATGTCACTAAATACAATCTTAATCTTGAGTTGCAAAATCTATTTTTAAAAAACTGGTGGTTTCAAAGTACAAAAGAACCCCACAAAAACTATACCAGAACATTTGCATGCAGGAAAGTTTATTGTCATTGTTTATAGAACTGCTAATAAGTGCGTTTCATTTAGTAATACGTCATTATCATATCAATGATTGGTATTTAAACCTGCATGAATTCCTTTTGCCACAGTATTTGTAAACATTTCATAGAAGCTTATATATATATATATATATAGGGCTTTTATCTATCTGTGTTTTGTGAAAGATAAAAGACCATGGAATGTTAATTTAGTAACAGACAGATCTTCAAATAATTGCAAGTAGTTCATGAATGGTTTGGGGATGCAGTTTCGCAAGCTGTGGACTTTGGCAATACCAGTTTCTGGCATTCCCAGTCACTCAGTCCAGTCTCTCTGTTGCCTTTTGAGCTGCCTTTCGGTTATACTCAAATATTTTTTTTTTTCTTGAGGCTTTGGAGGTTTGTTTTGTCACAGTGAACCATGTGAGTGGTCCTGCTTACTATGTAGTCTGCAAACAAAGGTATCACCATAATCTGTAAAGAAGGGTAGAAAAAGAGAAGGAGAATCAGTAAACGGTGGCAAGAAAAGTTAGTACACAGCTGTTTTGAGGCAGAGGTAGGCCTAGGCTGAAATATGTCGCATAAATAGACCAAGTTGAACATGACATGTTATGTACAGTTGAAGATGTGAGTGTTTACTTTGTATAAAGGCGTTTTAATTATGCATGGAAAAGACACATACCCAAAGGAGATAATGTCTATGTAATGCCAGCATTATTAAGGATAAAAGTAGGATGAGTCTCTAAGATCCACAGTAAACAGCAATTAAAAGCAGATGTTGAAAACTGGATTTGCCTTCTGAAATATTTTTAACATAATATGTAAGCATAAAAATGTGTAAGATGGAAGGAGGTGGGGGGGCATGTCTGTAGGCAGACTCTTTCTGTGCCTGGGAATACTTTTAAGACAACTAGTGCAATGCCTCTTTTTGCTTGTTTATAGAAACAGTATAATATCTCTTTGTGGATTTTTTCAGACAGCAGTAACATTGGAAGCCTAAGCCTAGAATTTATTTTGGTTTTTTTTTTTTTAGTTTACAAGTTTATGAATCTTTTTAAGAGATGTCTGAAAAAGTGAGTCATTAGATATGTAGGAAGTGGATGTTGTGCTGAGCATGGAGTGTTCCAAAAAGTGTGAATCAAAGCAAAAGTGGGCTGTAGTTCAGAAAATCTAAATATGTTTGTTCAGCTTCTATCACTCCATATGGGTAGAAACTCTGAAAAAGCTGCTTAATTGAAATCATCTTAAACTTTTTTATATTATTTTTGTTTTGTTTTTAAAAATAAGCAAGTTGAAAGCCCTTGAGAATTTGTATGTGACTTCTCCCAAGCTGAAATGCTTCTGGCAGATGTGGTGGAAGCTTTTAGTAGAAACGTGAAGTTTCCGACAGATATCCAGGCTTTCAAAAATCGAAATTATTAATTGCTTTAGATTGTTGTGAGTGACTATTGTAAGTACCTTTCTCTAGAAAATCTGTTGCCACAGTTTATCAAAGGCACTAAGAAACTGTGTGAAGAAATACAATATTTTCTAACACCAAAAGGACTTCAAATAACTGGCCATTTTTAACAATTGAAAAAAAGGTATAGACACAAGTTCCTGTGTTAAGGTGGTAGCTAATACAAATGTTTTCAAAGTGGGTTTGAATTGAGCACATTCATAGTATCTTGGTTAATGTAACACTAACTGAAATTGAAATCCAAATAGTCCACATGATATCCAATGAAATTTATTAAGGCCGTGCTTTATGGCTTCTAGGCTTAAAATACACAAGAGGAAAATGCTGCAGTACAATTTCTGCAGGGTGCAGCCTCTTAAAGAAAACGAATAAACCCTGCCTCCTGAGTTGTTGTGTGTCCCCCATCCTTCCCCTACCCCCAAACCCAACAAAACCCACACAACAAAAACCAAAACTCCAACAAAACAAAAAAACCCCTCAAACATGAACACACACACCATCACCCCCACACCCTACCACTCCCCTTCCCCCCCTCCCAAATTACAGACTGGCTAGATTCTTTGTGTTCTTGCAAAAATCGTGGAACAAGTTTTGGAACACTTTTTTGAGCACATGAAGATGATGCTTTGGTAATGGTCAGTGTGGATTTGACAGGGATAAATCAAGTCTGACTGCCTTGTATAATAAAATGCTACATTTGTGGGCAAGGGAGAGCAGTGTACCCTATTTACCCTGCCTTTAGCAGAGCTTTTGAGTTTCTTATGATGGTCTTCTGTGGGGCACTGCAGTTTGGATGTATGAACAACTGGATGAGTAAAATAAAACTGGTTTGAGGATCAAGCTCAGGGGTAGTGGTTAATAGGTGCTGGTCTGTGTGGATGCTGATAACAAGCAGATTATTGCAGGAGTCTGTATTATGACCTGTCCTGTTTATTTATCAGTGACCTGAAGGACGTGGTGAAGTACACTCTAGTCATGTTTGATGACGATACCAAATCTGGGAGCGTTGATATGGTGAGGAACAAGTTGATATGTTCCAAGGGCAGAGGCACCATCCAAAAAGATCTGACCTTGCTGAACAAACGGGCAGGCTGGAACCTCAGGAGTAGGAATAAGGACAAATGTGAGATCCTGTGCTTGGGAAGGACAAACCCCTTGAAGCTTGTTAGACTGTGTCTAGGATCCTGCATCTAATTTTGAACCACCACTGCAAGAAATACATTGATGAACAGGAGTTGAAAGATTAGATGCTCTCTTTTCTTGCTGTATTGTACTAGGGATAAAAGTATACTGACCGTTAAAAAAGAAGAGGAAAAAAATGTAAAAAGGAAACATGTTATTCCCTTAACATTACATAGAATGTTTTGTGGAGATCAAGACCTTGGCAAGATTCAAGAAGTATAGGACATCTTCTCTGGGCATCCTGTTTGTTCAGAAGTGTTTTAGTAAATCTATCTTACAGAATTTAGTGGGATATGAAAAATGCTTTTTTGGGATTGCAGTATCTCAATGGGAGGCTTTTTCTGGTGCTTCTTGTAGAGAATCCTGTATGATACTCTGGGCTATTTGATGCTGATCTATTTAAGGGATATTTAATTTTTCATGTATTAGTAGCATTTCTTTTGGTAGATGCCATGTCTGCTATTTATTTTTTCCTCTATTACATCTTCAGCTTTCAGTTATGATTGTTGTTTGTGAGAGCTGAACAAATCTTTTATTTTTCAGTACTTTTGGTGGTGTTGTGTACTTACAGACTGCAGTGTCTGTAGAGGAGGCACTTTTATCTTTCAGACATTGGATGTTTATTCCAAGGGCCCTGGGAGACTGACCTGGGATCTGCTATAATGCACCAAGGTGAAATTTCAGTGCTTAGATAGTTTTGGTAAGAGGGTGATGTCATCCAGCCCTTAAATACACCTGTTAGTATTTTTATGTAACTGCTTTTGACCCTGAACGGACTATACAATTTTATGCTGATATAATCATAGGAGTAAATGGGGTAGAGAGCTCTTGGTTTTGGGAAACTTTACCATCATACTTCTTTTAGAACCCAGCATAGGAGGGCTGGTGGCCATTTATAGTAGAGGTACGTTGCTGCTGACAAGGATTTCCCTGCAGATACCATCTAGAGCCACTGCTGCAGAGCTAATACTGTAATTCTTGGAGCTGATCCATTGCAGTCATGATGCATCTATCCTGAGCCAGGAACACCAACACATTGATTAGGTTTTAAAAACAAACAAAAATCCCTTTTGTATTTGCAATGACTTTTTACAAACCTCAGATGAATCCGGTTACTTAGCAGTAATGAAGGCCAATAAATGTGTTTTCCTTGGGTCTCTAATGGGATGGTTTGGGTTTGCTCCTAGTCCCGTGCTTATAAATGTAAAACCTAATACACTTCCCATTCTATAAAATTTCTTCTGACATTTACTTTCTTTCACTTGTTAGTTGCAGCAATCATTGATAATTTGCAGGTGGATTTACTTTACATCAGAGAAAGACTTTTGATTTGGCTTTGCCCTGCCCTCTCATTTTTGAACAATTTTGGTTGCTTTGTTGTCTAATTAAAGTGACTGAATTTATCTATGCTGCAAAGGGCCGTGGGGTTTAGCAGTGTCTAACTGTGTCAGTGTGCTACTGTGGTTGTGTTGATTTGAATGTGATCTAGCTAAAACTCAGCAAAATGTGTAGAAAAATAACTGATTTGTTGCATTTTAGGTTTTTTTCTGATTTCTTTTAAAAGATAATGTAAAATGAAAATTATTGTCATTTGTGGAACGTGGCAAGTGAAAGGGAAGGAAGAATGTGGTCTACCTCCTCCTGAAAGCTAGCAAAGTTACTGGCTATTGCTACTAAATTACATGGTTGTTTGTTGTCTCTGGATTTTCTTTTGAGTCACATCAATAATTGCTTCCTGTTAATGTTGCTCACTTGCTGAGTGTTTGGATTGGCTAAGAGTTCCAAGTTTAGTTCAATACTTCTGTGACAATGAATTGACGTTCCCAACTTGTCTGACTTTTCAGAAACATTCCTGCTTGTAGCAGATTTTGTGGAAGAAAGCTTGTGGTACTGTCATGTTTTGAGTGTAGACAAGCACTTTTGCAGGCTGCTTTAGGAGTGGGAACCTAAGGCAGAGAGGTGGATTGGACTATGCCATCTTAAGCCTCAGCAAGAAGGCAACAGCTTTCTGCCAGAGACCCAGAACAATTTCCTTTTTAAAAGGAAAATAATTGTGCTGGAGCCAGACGCTTAATCAGATACAATTTTTATCTTATGTTGTACCAGAAGTACATGTATATGATTGAGCAATGCCTTAAGAGTTTATTTCAGTCTTGAGAAAGTATAAATAAACGATCAACTTCCAAGCAGGCTTATAATAGAAAGTCCAAAATCCTGTAGTAACACTGTAGTTGAGTGGAAAAACACAGAAAACACTAGCAGGAGTTTGACTTCTTTTACTTTTTTAAACATGTAAAAAGTAAACATGAAAATTATTGGGATTAGTCAAGGGAAGTTAAGGGCATGAGGAATTTATCATAGCTTTGCAAAGCTAAGGAACATTTCAGTATTGATAGGTGAACTATGTTGCATGCTGAGGCTGTTCTGAGACCTTTTTAGTTTATAAAATTAACAGGAGCCAACCATTGAAAAGACTGAAGAATTAGTGATGAGAGAGGCTCAATCACAAATGTTCTGATACTGTAAAATAGGGAGAACTTGTACCTAAATACAGAAGTATTGACAGTATTGGGCCTCAGAACATCTTGTTCAGGTTTCATTTTCATATGATAATTCAAATGTGTGGAAAATGATTATTGACAGAAAGACTTCAATATAGGAAACATGCAACATCTGATATAGAAGCTATATAAGAACAGTCAAGTGACCTTTTGTTCTTGTATTAAGAGACTTTTGAAAATACAGCTAAGAACATTATTAATGCTTTATATTGTCATAATAGTAGTTCTTCCATGAAAATAAAAAGAACACAAGAACTTAAGATACAAGAGTTGGGGATGCCTATAACTGTGTATTGAGGAAGAACCTTTTTAAAGCAAGGAAGGGAAATGCTTATGCTTCAGATCAAAGAAGAAAAGCTCTGCTATGTGCCAAATAGGTATTTGTACAGCAGGTTCTTTAGAAGACATTTGGTACTGGCTGCTACTATTTGCATATGCCATTAGTCTTATCTGGTACTGCAGTTTTTGCATTTAACTGGCACTTTTTCAGATTTCTTCCTTTTCTGGTTATTGAGCAAGATGAAGTTTAAACGTAGATATATATATTTTTTTCCCCTAAAACTTTAATGCCTTTAATGTAATATTATTAATTTTCTGCAAAACCTCGTTTAACACCTTCCCCCAGCAGATTTTGATGACTCAGCTTTGCTTTCTATTTTTTAATTGCTTTTCTTGGGCTGTAATCCTTGACTCTCTAGGGTAGAAGACGATTTCTTGACTTTGCAAAGCTGGGCTTTTAGCCTGTTTACCTGTTTGCCTTTTTAAATTTCTGTTGATCTTTCCCAGTAGATCTTGGCAAAATTGTCATCCTTCCCCCTGTTTTTTTGGGGGGGTGGTGAGGGTGAGGTGGGTTGTTACCTGTAGTAGTTGAATGGACTTACGGGCAATGGCGTTGCAAATCAGATTCAGTGGTATCATTACTTGCAATTTTATTCTGGCATTACTGTTTTCTGTGTTTCCATTTACTGTTTCCAGGTGCTTAAAGAATCCGAAAGCTTTGAGGAGACATAATGAATAATTTGTAATTCTTCACATTTTTAACTTTGTTCTTTAAAACAAAAAAAGGGTTGGGGTTTTTTTTTGTTTTTTTTTTTTTGTATTTGATTGTGGAAGAATCCATTCTGCAGCCAAACTGTTTTTACAGGTCTTTGATCTCGGTAGGTAATTGCATTGCAACTCCTTGTTGTTTTCCTGCTGCCATTCCAGGGATTCCTCCTGTGGAATGCCAGAGGATTTTTAAGGCTGTGTGGAGTCAATATAATCACACGTTATTCAGGGACAAAGTATAATTTTGATGAAGTTTCTTTTGTTTCTATGGATTCCAGAACTGTAAGTCATTATGTATAGTTAGAGTGGTATTTACTTTAAGGGAACTTACAATACTATGAACTAGGACAGCCAAATTCTGACATGGATGTACTGCCAGAAGATAAGTTAGGTTGGTATGGAAGTTATCCAGTCTTATGCTGTGCTCCACAGCAGGTCAGATTGGTTTAGGTTGCTTGAGGACATAAGAATATTTCTAGTTCGACTCCTAATTCCATAAGGGTGGAAATAGTACAACACTTTCACTTGCAGCTCTCAACCACTACTTCCTTTTTAAGAACTCAAAGGGGAAATTAATTATTTTTTTCAGTCTTCCTCTTTGAAAGCTTTCCCTAGACTGCGTATTCCAGCAGCTATAAGAGAAAGCCTGGAATACAAATCATCATATAAAGGGCATATTTCTTCTTGCAGTCTGAGTAACTGGGTATAGCTGCTCATGGTGCTGTTGAAACAGGGCTTTGGGTAGGTATATAAATATTGTCAGTGACTCTGCTCACTGGCCAAATCACTGTCTTTCATCTTTCCTAGGTAATTAAGGAAGACATGATAGACTGTGATTATATCAATAATGTATTGCCTACGCCATAGGAAAGTGTGGGGGTATTCTAAGTCTGTTTGCTTGTTACACATGGTGTCATCCTGATTTTTAGTTAAATTAATGAATCTGACTGCTAATTAGAAAAAATGTATGCTGTGTTTGGATAACCTTTAACTTTCATGTACACAGAAGGGAAAATGTACTAGATGGGTTTTGTACTTGAACAGCTGCATTACAGTGACGCACACGGACAAGTTTCTCCCGAAACTCATTTTTTGTTTTGGAATCTGTGTACACATGCTACCTCACCTACTGAAGTCAGCACAGGTTACCCATGCATCCTCTTGCAGAATGTTGCCTCCTGATAAATTTAATCCAGATCTACATTTTAGTTGCAGTTAGAATTGCTCTGACCGCATGTTCCAGAAGTGGGCTTGAGAAGGGTTAATTTAGCAAAACACCAGGGTAGCTGTCCTGCTTTCTTTGAGCCACGCTGGGACATCCTGATTTTGTTTCTGTGGACTCTCAGGTTGTCCTGTTTGAAGATTTTGCCTTCCTCACAACTTGTTGCAAATGTCCCTGCAGCTGAACAGTTTTATATACAGGTGTGTAGATAGCTGGGTTTCATGGGTCTCCCCTGATTGATCAAATGAAAACATGCTCAGTTTTCCCACATAACTTTGAGCCTTCCCAGGATAGGTGTTACAGGATGAAATTTAGATGATGATATGTTTTATAAACTAATATTAAAGGATCTTGATGACTAGGCTTTTTGTTTTGAGAGCTGTACCTTGTACTCTTTGATGTATTTTATAGATTAAACTTGCTGTGTGCATCTTCCTTTATTTTAATTGCAGTTTTGTTTCCAAAGACTTAGAAAAATAATTGCTTTGCAGTATCCTTTAAAAACCTCTTAAGAAGATGTAGTTTTGAGTCTACTGTTTAGGACGCCTGTAATCTTGTAACATAATTTCAGTGACTACATCTGTGTGCTGGTGTCATGCCTCAAGTTAAGTCTAGAAAGTATGTTTTATAGTTCTGCTTTAAATATTGGTTTAGAAAGCTTTTATACAAAGATGAGTGGAAGCTATTCTCTCCTATCCAGAGCAAAAGAATTTCAGACAATAGAAGGATTTAGGAAATAGCAAGTGTTTGCTTATACTTGTGAACATTTGGAAAACATAAACATTTTCCATGCTGTGCTCATGGTGAGGTGTCCCAAGCTACCTTTTCTTTGGGTAGCTGTGGTTGTGGACCCAGTCCTAGTTGTGCTGGATGAAGGTGCTGACAGTTGGCAATTTGTATCATTTCTTAGTGATACATGATTGGGATGTCCATTGTCTGCCTCCAAAAGGGAGCTCTTGCGTGGTGATTGTTTAATGGGGTCGTTGTTAGTAAGAAGGGTACCTTTTCTGATACCATCATGGTTAAAGCTGTTTGGCAGACAGGATGCGACTGTCATTTTCTCCATTAGAACAAAATGACAACGTACTTTGCAATTATTATTTTACAGAAATCTGGTGATCTGAATTTATTTTGTATTTTTTAAAGCTGGAATAAACCCTGAGAAGTTGTATTATGAAAATCTGCTTGATGGTGTATTAAAAAGGCAATGGAACAACAGATCTTCCAGCATTGAGGCGTTTGCATCTGGGTGTTGGTTTTTTTGTTTGTCTATTGTTTTTTTGGGGGGTGAGCTTTTTTTGTAGGGTTGGGTTTGGTTTTTTCTTTCTTTCTAAAAAACCCTCTTGAATTTTTTAATTTGTTATGTCTGTTCCTTGACTGTGTGAATGTTCATGTGCATGGCAAGTACCAAGTACTTTGGTTTAGTCTGTAGCCAAAAGCTAAGTGTGCATGTACAGATAGCTATTATGTATCTGAGTCCCAAGCTGTTTATTAGAATGGGTAGTAGGACAGCACAATCTGTTTGGGGACCGTACTATTACCATTTACTAATCAACAGTAAACACTGGGAATTGAGAGTAAGAAGTTTTTATGGCAGGGTCTGGTTTAGAATGTGAATCTGTGTTGCTATACAGACAGAAAACTTTTTTTGTCTAAAAACTTCTCTTTTTTATTTATTTACAGGCACAGCCAACTTGCATATTTATTTTAAAGCTGGTTATATATACTGGATGAGAGAGTGCAGACATGATTAAGAAGGAAAAAACTAAGAGGTGTCAAACCTGCTCCCTAGAAAGTGTCTCCAGTCTGAAGAGAAGTTGCAACTTTTTGAAAGTTCTGGTTGAAGTCTAAACTAACAAATAACACGGTAGAAAGAACACACAGGCAAAACAAATATTTGGGAGCACAGGAAAGGGTCAGATTTTTGCAATTTTTTTATCTTACCAGCGGCTGTGCAATTGCTAGGACACTAAAAAAGGATTTTAGTGAGTGTACTGGGTCAAATATGAAAAATGGTCCAATTCAGTCTTTGGTCTTGGAATTTTTGACTCCTGTTCGTTGGGGTTTTCCCCCATCATTGTTCCTTTCATGGTCTTCCCAGCACTACTTCAAATACTGGAACAGTTATTAACAAAACTTCTGAGTGCAGTAGAATTTCTTGCAGTTTGCAGTTTTTTAGAGTTCTTGATGAAATGTCCCATCTCAGTGAAGAAAGGAACATCAGTAATAAAATGCCATAAGATCAGTTAGGTACTACACACACTGCATTTGCTCATACAGCTGGCCAGGAGTGTGTGTTCTTTTAGTTGTGTCGGTGAGTAGGTCTGAGGGTCTAACTTATGCATAAACAAAAAAAATCTTGCTATTTGGACTTAGGTTGGTGCAGATTAGCTCCTCATCTTCCTGATGCATTGTGTTTATGAGCAATTGAAAGCGTTACCTGTACTAGAGATTACTTTTTTAATGAAGCCTTTGAAGTATGAGCTTTGTTTACTGGAATCTTAAGAGGGAGGAGAAAATTTATCTGCTTGGATAAACAAGCATTTAGAAAGAACTCTGTGACCTTGCATGAAGAATTATGATGGGAATAACATCTTGTATATTTATTTTATATAATCAGAAGTGGTAAAGGCAACTAAATTGCAGTGTGTTTAAAGTGCTGATATACCAGCCTATGCTTGAGGCATAGTAAAGGTATTATCTTTTAAATGCCTGAATGATATTAATTAACATATTTTTTTAACATGCTAGTAGTGTATGTAGCCAAACTTACAAGTTTTGAAAACATCCTAATTTAAATACTTGAGTTTTTTCTTTTCTCAAGTATTACAGCTTCAAGTTCTGGAAAATAGACATGGATGACTGTTCTTTATAAAATACAGTATTAACTAAATTTTTTTTTGATGTGTTGATATTATTCTTGGGTAAAACTGTTACAAGCTTCCTGCTGTGGGACACTTTTATGTCTTGCGTTTTCCCACAATGCTAACAAGAAATTGCATTAGGAAAACTGTGGTAGAGCATGGAGTTTGTTACTTTCAGCACAACTCAGTGCTGCAATTCAGAGAGGACTCATGCTTATTAGTTTCTAATCCTATTCTCTTAACAGGATTTCTTTCCAACTCAAAAGGTACTTTTTTTTTAATACTGATTTCTGTGTTTCTCTGTGCTTTCTAGTTTCTTTGATGAACCAACTAAAGCTAATAGCATGAAACAAAAATCTAGTCTTCTAGAAAAATCCACAGTCACTGAAGTCACGTGTCTGAAAATGGGTGATAACAGATAACAGTTATTTAGAACAAGGTACTCTTGCCAGTGGTAGAGCCGTAATCTAGTAAGGAACAGGAACAGTGAAATGGAGTAGTTGGCAAAAAGGCACAATGAACCACAACATCGGAGTAGAGTGTTCCTCGTTTCATTTATCTAATCTATGATTCTGTTATAATCCTCTTGAGACCTGAAGCCTGTGTAGCACAAATGCCTCTGTGTTGTGTTTCTTTGTGAATTTTTGGGTTGTAACTTCCTTTTATTTGTGAAGTGTATATGTTACTATTAGAAAATACAGTACTTCGGGTTGTGGAATCAAGTTTCCCTTTATTTTTTCTATTGAGAAGGTAAAAAATAATATGTTCTGAGAAATCCTGATTTCTTAGCAAGGTATGTGACAAAACTGAAGAAATGAGAATAGACCTGTGGCAGAAAAGGTTGTGGGTGCACAGAATCTTCCCAAATGTGTTTTCAAATATCAGATGAACCCTCGTGCATAACTGGTCCTTCATCCATCCTATCCTCTGCATACAAACTCACTCACTTGGGATGCTCTTAAAACAGCTAGACCTTCGACTTCAGGTCCCTTGTCTATGCTCAGTGTTGGCCCAGTTTTCTTTCTGCTCACTGTGAGGAAATTGATTCCAAACTTTCATAAAGAGCTACCCTATGTATCCTGTCTGGTTTTGAGCACCACTTCCCCACAGGAGTCTATAAGGCTGTATTCCTGAAAATTAATGTTATCTTAGCTGTCACCTTCCTCTTAGTAATGTCCCTTGTAGCAAAGAAAGACAGGTTCCCAGCAATCTGTGGTAGCATCCCATCTCAGCTGCACATTTGATTCATCTTTTGTCCAGGGGGTTAGGTGTTTTGTGGTGATAGGGCAGCCAGATGTAAGTGGTTTTAGGGGCTGGAGAGAGGAAAATCAGAGGAAAGGAGAGTGATACGAAAGGCTGGAAGAAACTTTTCTGGTTCTGCGTCTTTCATTACTTTAAAATACGAGGAACAGGTTCTTCAGGTCATGTTCTCTGATTTGAGCCTCCTGTCCTTACCAGAAGGTGTTCTGCAGGCACCATGGGTGAGGACAGAGGAAGGTCATCTGTGGGGTCTGGTTGGAGAACTGTAGAGGCGAGCTTCATGTCAGCACTGAGGCAGAAACCACTTTTCAGTATTGGGGATAAACAGCTGAGACTGAGCAGTGAGACACCATGGAGTTTGATTGCACTGGAAGTTCTGTGAGGATCGGATAGGGACAAGATGATTAATGTTGCAAGTCGATGAAGTGATGCAAAAGGGAATATTGAAACTTAGAAACAATTGAAGTCACGATTACACACTTTAGATTGCAAGTTGCTCTTTTTTAAAAAAAAGTAAAAACCAACAGGAAACTTGTATTACCACTTCTCCTTTTTAGATTTACTTGTACCATTAAGCATAGGTGCTTGACGAGCAGAGTTCTGTGCTGGAAGTCATTGTAAAGGTTAAAATCATCATTTAAGGTAACAAAGCCTTTCCTTGAAAATTTTCAGTCTGCTATTTGAATGTTTCCTTTTTAAAAATGCTTCTTTTTCTCAGCTTAATTTCTTAAGTTCTGTAAAAATATTCTTAACATATTAAAAAAGAGCTATCTATGAATAATGCAGAAATGGTGGTGGTAATGAGCTTTGTTTATATAGCATAATAAACATTTCTTGATCTGACAGGTTTTTTTCATTGGACTACTAATACATTTGGAAAATAGGTCATCTTCTATGAAAGATTTTAGGGAAAATAGTTTAATCTCTTGACTTGCTAATGAGACTACTGGATGGTAGCTTGCTTCAGTGACCTTGGTTCATGTTTTAAATAGCAGTATGGAACTATTTGTGTTCATTTCCATGGCTCTGTCACAGCTAAAATAGTTTATTTCATACTTAATGTAGTTTTGAACATGTTGCTTCATGAAGAAAAGTAATAATTCAGTTTGCACTGTAGTAGATACTAAGTAGAGATGAATGTTTGTATACTTAAACTGACACAATGATAACCTTTCATATCTGCAGAATGTAAAAGTTCTAGTAGTTCTCTTTAAAAATCAGTGGTAATTGTTTTTATTTCTGAGACTGTCACAGTAAATGATTTTTATCAGCTAAGTCTGAACTTCTCTGTAATACAGTATCTGAAGTGAATGAAAAACAAAAATTCAGGTAAAGTGTGAGTAGTAAAAATATGGTCACTTAAGTGAAAAGTATTTGCTCTGATAGTTATGTTTTTATGGAGTGAATCTTAACATAATGTAAGAAGGAGTAATTATTGCTCGATAAGCAATTTGTGTTTTCCACAATGAGCCATCTTAAAAGCTCTCTATTAAATGCATTATTTGGCTGAGTCAAGTTGTTGAGTTTCTCTTTGAGGGGATTTTTCCTTTGCCTGGGTGGGTGTTGTGGGTGGTTTTATTTCTGGGTTTCTTTTTTCATGTAATAGTTTAGGGACTGAACTCTTCTAATATGCATTGAATTTTCAGTTGAAATTATTAATCTGAGTGAAGATAAGCAGTAATCTTTTGCCATTTAAGTGGTATTGAGGTTCTAGCTGATTGACTGACTTATGTGGGCACATGTGTTTGTGCTTTGGAGAACAAAATGTTTGTAAATTATGCACAGTTGGTAAACCTTTAGAAAGAGGGAAAATGAAAGAATAAAAGGTGATAATTGTTCCTTAGTGATGTTTTATAATGCTCATTGTCTAACTGACAAAGTAAATGTGTTGCATTCTATTATAAGGCCTAGTGCAAGAATACTTCTGTTGTAATTTAGCTTAGAATACTACCGTCGAGTGCCTTGCTTTGCATAAATTATCACAGTCTTTTCTTAAAGTAATAAGTGAAAACTGGATTAATAATTTGCACATTGGTTATTGTTGTATGTGTGAATGACTGAGAAAATCCAGAGTGACTTTCTGTAATTATAACAATTTATGTTTGCCAAATTGGTAGATATTTAGGAATAGTTAGAAATAAAGGCTTAAGTTCAGTTGTTTGAAATGCCTGCCATTTTTCTTTCAAAATAATAGCTGTTTGAGTTGTTTTGGGATTTTTCTCATCTACTTTGTTACTCCAAACTACTGATATGGTTTACACATTTTTGTTGACTAGTTTGCTGTTTCTGGTATTTAAATTTTCAAGCTAAACCTTTCAAAGGGAAGTGAAGAAAACATCAACGTTCCTGATGTGTCTGTTAAGAAACATTGAGGTTATAAAACTGTTGAGAAACAGAGAAGGCCAGTGCTGCTGGGTGGTAGTTGATGCCGTGTGTCATACTTCAAATTAGTTCTTGTTGGTGCCCGTTGAGTGGCTCGTGTTGGTACAGAGACACTCAGCTCCTGAGTTTGGAAGTTGTCAGGCCATCCAGCTTGAGCAGTCAGTAGGTAGATAAGTTGCTCAAGTTGCCCATCTTTGAATTAAGTGTGAAAAGAGCAATTTAGCAAGGAGCTGTGAGGGACCTTGGTTACAGAACATAGTTATTTGATCTGACTTGCACCTAATTGTGAAAGAGAGACAAACAAGCCATGGAATAAACAAATATAGTAAAAATGCAGTTTGTTTCTCATATGAGAACTTAAGAACTAAATGATGTATTTGTGTTTATGTCTGGAAATGCAGCACCCCTTTGTTTTGTTAAGGTACTGTCATTTCAGTTTGAACAGAAGGTGTGGGATATTCTGTGATGTGCTTCAGTTTCCTGATGTGCTTTGCACATGTTGCAGCTGCATGATGAGAGAGAACCAGTCTACACTCAATTCCTCTATGTGTCAAATTTATATTTTTTTTCTTTTCCAAAGGAAACTAGAACATATAAACAAGGAGGAAGCGGTAGATGTGCTGTAGTGCAGCTCTTAAAGCAGATGTTTGGGAGAGTAGAGTAGCTGTCTGCACTGCACAGTGTGTCTTCCTGCGGTTGGATGTGCTGTGAAATGTTACTGCTGCACAGCATAAACCTGGTGCAAAGGAACGAACTTGTTAGGATGAAAAGTAATTGAAACACATGACAAAGAAAGCAGAGAGCTGAATACTGACACTGGAAAACTTAGGTGGAAGATACTGAGTAGTGTTGAGGAATGTGCTATTCCGTAAATTCAAGAGATAGTAAAAACTTGAGGTTCTGTGTACATAACTTTCCAGTAACTCTTCAGAATATTTAAAACGCAGCCACTTCTTCAGCCCCTAGGAGCTACTGTTAGGTGGCAACAGATTTAGGATGTAATTTTAAGATCAAGTAGAAGTACTTCCTCCTTTTGAAGTCCATGATAGACAGACTTAATTCTTACCTACTAACAGCAATGTGAAAAGTTGCTTTGATGTAAGAGAGTCTTACCCTTTACTTGTTATCCATATCTGCTAGATTGTGCAATTCCAGTGTATATTCACATGGATCTGAGTATAAGCCATCAGGAGAGGTGTTACCCTCCTAAATTTTGTGATCGCTATATAAATTTTGTATTTTTTTTTTATTATAACACTAATATCTTAGTTGTTTTCAGATTGCTTGGGCAGACTTTGAAGCATTTTTCCTGCTTGAGTGGTAAACGGTACTTTACAATTGTTCTAGCATGAAGAATCACAAATTTGTGGGGGATTGTGGGTTTTTTGGTTTGTATTTTCTATTTTATTTTTTTAATCACATGCTTGAAATAATCCAAAAATGTCCTAGTCTAATGACACATTCTGTCAATCTGCATCACCTGTCGGGTTTGATATGCCTGGTATTTGCATAGGAGCTCAGTATAGTACTTGGCTGCAGAAGAAAACTATTTTCCAAAAAGAGCTTGCAAGAAAGAAGCAATGGGGACACAAGCATTTCTCTTGAGTTTGTATTTAACCATGTTGCTTTTAGTGCTGCCAGTTCCCAGTGGCCCAACCTATTTTCCTTTGAAACAAGTGATGGATAACATCTAATCCTAATTAAAGTTTATTAAAACTTCATACAAACATTAGGCTAATTATAGGTAGCATAAAAGTCTCACTGATTTTTCTTTAATCAAAGTATAGTTTGTCTACAGCCATATTAAATTTTAAGTTTCGATGACAAACCTCTTGGTGTGTCAAAGCTCATTACTTAACAGCAAACTTTTTTTGTTGGAAGGCTCTGTTTGTACTGGGACTGCAGTTAGAATTTTATGTGAACTTACTTTGAGGGCTCATCTGTTTCAGTGAGACACAGTACAGATTTTGTCTTTTTTTCATAGAGTAGATGCACTAGTGAAGATGGGACTGATCTGATGCACAGTACCAGTGCACTGCCACTCTTAATAAATGGCTGTATCATCTTTAATGACTGGAGGAACCAAACACTGAGCTTTCTTCTGTGTTCTGTTGGGACTGTAGATTTTGAAATTATTCTTTAAATGTTTTTTCTTTGATTTCCAGTGCATATCCTTCTTCCAGTTGTGCTTTTAGTAAATGACTCATTCCTCTGGGTTGCTCTCTGAACCTTCTCTTTTGTTCTTCTAAAAGCCTAGATAATGAGTTGTAGCAAAACTTAATATGCAA
This sequence comes from Porphyrio hochstetteri, assembly GCA_020800305.1. NCBI lineage: Eukaryota > Metazoa > Chordata > Aves > Gruiformes > Rallidae > Porphyrio > Porphyrio hochstetteri. The sequence goes on along the minus strand of CM036916.1, from coordinate 6,377,393 downwards.
AATGTCAAGAAAGTGCTACCTTTGTAATGAAAAGGTCTGTTTTCACAACAGAAATATTTTTGAACTGTTGATTAGGTGTGAGTTAATTCTAGTTCTTTTGTGGCATACGGCTAATTTCTGGCTAGATAATTTTTACCATTGATTAGGAAGTTCAATTTATATATATTTATTGTGAAAAGGTTTTGAGAGTATTCTGATTTTTACACATGCTTGCTTATTCTGGGTAGAATTTCAGTAACTTGCATAATTTCAGTAGCAGGAACATTGAAGTTGAGAAACCTAATTTTAAATCTGAGAAGTAGCAGAATTGTTAATTTGGATGTTGTATCTTAAAAGTAGCTTGTGTTTGAGGCTCTAGGCTGTAATGATGGGATTAATAGTTCAGGCAACTCACAGTATATGTGCTATGAATAACGGAAATCTCAGTATTTAAAAAACAAACAAAACCCCTCCACTTTCATAATATAAACAGTCTTCAACTTGTGATAGTACTTTTCGAATGCTTTGCTTTAGCAGATCTGGGCAGGAGTGTGTATAATTGTGTTGCCCTCTTGTGGCTGTAACTCAGGTTTAAATAGTGGAAAAAAAGGCATTTTTCAAGTTTAGGGAAGGATTCAATGATCCTTGCTTGCAGATGATTAGGTGTGGTGTTTCTTTACAGTAATGGTGTCTTTACTGGTCTGTGGAAGAGTGTGCTATTTCCCTGACAACTGCAGAACACCAGGATTGAGCAGAGAAAAATTCCATGAATGAAGGGTCATCAAGTGCAAACAGGTCTCGATGTTGAGTGGGACAAGTCCCCTGAATTGGTAGCTGCCTGAGAAACTTGGTACTCCTGACTACTTGAGACTAGTCATCTTTCCATAATTTTGCATATGCTTTTCAGGATTGGAAATCTGCAGTTACACTGTCTCTCCTTCTCACCCCCTTCCATTTTTTAATTAAATCAATTTGGAATAAAATATTATCAAGTTTATCCTAACTGCTTTGTTAAAAAAAAAGGAGAGGGGGGAATGGAAAGAACTTTCCTGATTATGATACTGAAGTACAAAGAATGGTAATGAATGATTCAATGCACATATCAGCAATTTAGTATCACTGCTCTTAGGAGCTGAATTGTGGAAAATGTCTCTGTATATTTCTAGCCATTAAAAATGCATATATCTTGGTAAGAAAAATGTTATGTTGCATTTTATCAATTGGACAGTGTGACCTGAGATCTGCATGTGGGTGGTTGGAGGTGTCTGGTTTTCAGACCTGGAAAGATGTGCCACTTGGAAAATGACCTCATGGCTGTTTAAAGAATTAAAATATCAGTTAGCCTTTATAAGATATAAGATGGAGGATATCTCTTACGCCTGAGAAGCTAGAACCACTACTGGTGGTGGTGGTAGTAAGAAGTTCTTTTTGTACTTTGAAAAATGTTTTCCATTTTTTAGAGGGAAAATATGGCACATGTAGTCCAAAAAATTGCAAGACTTGCTAATGTATTTTTGAGAGGTGTGGATGACTACTCTCTCAGACTTTACAGCTGAAAGGGTGTGAGATTGCAGCAGTACTTTGCAATTCCCTTGCTCCCAGCAGGTTGGTCACGGGCACTTACGTGTTCTAGATACTTTTGTTATTGACAAAGATAATTTAAAGGACGTTCAGGTTTGTTTTCTTAGCTTGTGTGAAGAATAAAACCCATGGGCAGAGTGTTATCAGTGTAATGTCCCAGATGACTTTGTGAGTATGATGGAAAATAGCTAGGAAAAAAGACATTGAAATCCTTTGCGTGGAGAGCTGTATTGGAGTAATTACCTTGGCAAGGTTTACCACGTGAGCAAACCTTGTAATCTGTAAACCCAGGTACCATGTCTGTGAATTTTGCCCTCGACTAAGACCCATATGAATGAGTCATTGTGTTTGAAATTGTAATTACCATATACTTGAACATCTTATCTGTGCTCTGCCTGTTCCTTTGTGCCTGCCAGGGTTCTGGTGTTCCAAACCTGGGAGAAGGCTGCAGCACTTGCCCCTTGTTATGGTGCCAGTAGGACACGGCTAAAGAAATGACTAATATTCCCTAAGATCGCCTGTCAGAAAACCAGCTCATAACGATCTTTCACATTGTTGGCAGACCCATCTCAGTATGTGGATGCATGGTCTAGGTATTTCTTCCCTTCAATTTTTTAAAAAAAAAATTAATACTTTTTAATTGTAAAATTGTTAATCTCAAAGGAACACAGGTATAATCTGCCTTTTTACATGAATACCAGCATTCAGTTACTACTTGCTTTGAAAGTCTTGACCCAGGAATGAGTTGCAAATAAATACAGCCTCCTCCCAGACTATTTTCACTCTTGCTTTGTTGGAGGTATGGCTTGGCAGTGCCTGGAGTACAAATATTAAACTCCCAGTTGTCAAATTTCTCTTCTGTACCGGAAAATGAATTTTCTGTGTTTGGATGGAACCACACCCTCCTCTGACTTTGGTTTCTAGTTTATTGTGCTTGCTCTCTGTATGGAATGCAGTGTGTTTTCTGTTCAAAGTGCAGAATGAAAATAAGTTAAATCTGGTATTTTTTTTTTTTAAAACCCACTTTTGGACCTCACTTGATGCAGAGAAGTCTTCAGGAAAACATGGAGGAGTGTATTGCTCTGGTGGCCGACCCCTTGTTTTCAGTATTGAGGAAGTGTGCTGTGAATTCTCACTACCCTGTATTTTGGTAGTATTTCTGGTTTGGACCCGTTACAAAAATATCTAGTTTGACATGATTAGAATTAGTAGAGTGTCATTTGTAGGTAGGCAGTTGTTTTGAGTTAGGACTTGAACTTCATCTTTATTGGCTGCATTGAGTTTATATCACCATAAAGTTAAGTTTCTCCTCAGGACGGTCATTTTGACTGTAGTTCCGAAATGTGCTGCACATTATTTTACTTCTGACACCTGTCATCTGTTAATAAAAAGTTCAGGAGCAGGTGATGTTAGAAAGCTGGAAATCCTGTCTGTGCAAAGGAGAGATGAATTAACTAGGCCTGCTGCAGATTTTGTTTAAAAAAAAAAAATACTGTAGTTGCGCTAGAAAAGTCCTTTCAGGTGGAATAAAAAGTCTTTTCAGATGGAATATTTCTCTTGTTAAAAGAGAAAAAACTTCTTAATAAATTTTTCAGGATAACTTTGGAGTTTCTATGTGATGTTGTTATGACAATACCAAACTCCTATTGCATTTGGAAGTGTTTTTTGAAATCTGAGGCTTGGGTTTTATGCGTTTTTTTCTTTCCCTTTATCTGAATGTGTGATCACTGGGAGTTTTCTTAATCATAAAGCAGCAGTAGTATGGAGTTAATGATAGTAGGTAAACATAGTACCCTATGTGGAAGGAGTAGAAATGGGAGAAGGTTGAAATAGTTTCAACAACTTCTCCCTTTATTACCTGTACAGTTGAAAAGTGAACACGTGAGAAGAGATTCTTCTCTGCAAGGGGTAGAGGAGCTTTGATGTAATGATTAACTAATCGGAGAAACTTTGCAGTGTGTAGCAAGATCATTAAACCGCTTTTGCAGTACTGCACCTGCCTTGAAATGTCTGGGATCATGGTCGAGCCTTGGAGTTTCCTGATAAACTAACGAGCTGTCTCATGCTTTTTACTTTCATATAAGTAGATCATCTCTTCTGGCTCTTCACATGTGGAGTATCTGGTAATCTTGGCTTCTGTTGTGTTTTTTCTCCAATTTGCTTGCAAATGAAAAATGTAATTGTTTGCAGATATATATTTCATAATGCAAATTTCATAAGGAAATTTAAATTTCAGGGTTTTTTGCTAATCACATGTTCATTCAAGATTTTAAGAAGCAGAAACAATGAATAATGTTATCACTGGATTTTTGTTCTAAGTATTTACTGCACAAGATCCCAATAGGATTTCAAGACTTCCTTTTTTTTATACATTTATTTTTCTTTGTCTTTTTTTTCTGTCAGTTCTGCCTGTTCTCCAGTGTTTTCCCACTGAAGCAATTTAGTGTTTATTGCATTAGATCTTTGGTTTTAGTTTTTTATTTATGCAAGGTTTTAATAACGTAAGTCTCTTAAAATTTAAAGATCGAGAGATTTATGCCTCAGCTCTGGTCTTAAATTAGGACGAAAGCTGGGTCCAAACATGACAAATCTCCCTTTTTGTCATATTTTTCATTACCATAGTCAAAGGGAGCCAAGACACAGTCTATTTAAGTCTTGCACTTTTACAAACTTTATAAAGAACATTGCTATCAAGTTTAACCACTCTTTCTTTGTCATGAATTTAAAAAGAAAAATTTTATTTCTCTGAATAGTCCTAGCATTTTTCCCTAGTGCAGAATATTAGTACAGGTGCTTTCATAGCTTGAAAGTAAGAATGAATCACAATGATAAATTGAAAACCTTTAGGAACCTACATTTGAAAAGAAATGAGAGTTCTGTATGGGAACTTGCTCTTTGCAGAGATTGTAATTATTTTATCTGGATACATGTATCCTACAAATAAAGTCTTTGAGACTTAGTACATTTCAAGGTAAAAGTTTACTTTCCTTATTGAAAAGTTTGAGTGTGTCATGTTGCTGAACTCTCATGAAATGAATTACAGTAAATAATTCTATTTAGCTTTCACTCTGGTTTTGGGGGGAAGTGTTTCTGTAAGGGCATCAGGATTGATCAGTAGTTCAGCAATTTTTTGCACTTAAAAATTTTTTACCATAAGTGGTTATCCTGAAGAAGCCTGGTTTTCTGGGTAATGGCCTATTGAGGTGTTTTGTTTCTTTATTTTAAAGCTATATTAAGTTGCATTCTGTTTATGTAATTGATTAACATAGAGAACACAGTAACATTAAGGGAAACCTCAGAAAGTCACCTTGTCCATATGTTTTCCCCAGGGTAAACGTTTGATGTGGTGATAGAAGTTGATGTAAGTTATACACAGTAATCACTGGTATCAGTGCTACATACCCCTATAAATGTCTTGCATAACAGGAGACGGAGCTTCCTTAATGAAGTAGAGCAGGACAGCTTCTTGCAGCAAGTGCAGTATCCAGCTAGAAACCTGGGGGTTTTATCTAGTGTTTACTGGGTTTAAGTCCATTACACTAGCCAGGTTTGTAATATGCAGCAAGGAAGATGGTTTTTCAAACTCTGTGTAAAATATTGTCATTTGTGACAGCAGTAATACAAAATTAGTCTCTTCATTATATTGCTTTTTTGTTTGAGCATCTTGAGGACCGTTTGTGAGTAACCATTTCTCAGGAATTTTCCCCTTCATTGTGCTTAGTAGTTAATATGTTTTAGTTTAGCACTTAGAGCAGCGATATACCTTAAAAATCTCTCAGCACCTTCAGGTTGAGAGTTGCACACAGAATTAAAATTGTACTTGAATTCTCATGTAGGCTGAAAATTCAAATATTTTCTTTATTTCCTCAGTAGTACTGAGTTGGAGAAGTTTTTTTGTAGGAAACTTCTCTGCTTTGTCTGTGTACAGAACGGAGCTGCATCTCCTTTTCTCAGGCTGTTAAGATCCTTAATCTGGTTTGTGACTTAATTATGGAAAGAAGTTTCAAAGCATGGCATATGTGAAGGGGCAGACTGTGATTCAGCTGTGAATGGAATAACCAAAATTTGTTTGAGTTGTCCTGAAACCATCCAGCCTATGTAGCAGAAGGCTGAATTTCAGGGATTCTTATCAAGCTGAGGACAAAAGTTAGGCAAAAGAGGTATTCTGAAGAGTAGTAATTAGTAACTATGGTGACAGATGTCTCACTGTAACAAGTCAGTCAGCTATATATAAACCAAATTACTTGTAAATTGGAACCCTTCCTCTAGATCTTTTCTTTTTAAAAATAGCCTTTTGCATCAAAACTAGTGATACTGTTGTGGAGTGAGATCTATGGTATTGTCACATTTTGTGGTAAAACATTTTATCTTGAAGTTTTTGGGGAGTATCACTTGTTTAACAGTGAATGCGCTTCTGGATTATTTGGATAATCTTAATGATAGATCAGCACTCCTGAGTAACTTGTACCTTTTGGAGTGACTTCATTCCACACCTTCAGTTGACCACAGAAATCTTTATTCAGTGAGAGGAATTAATTTTGTGTTGTACCCTGCCTCGGATTGCTTCAGGTCACATCCTTCAGCGTGAATCTTCTCCGTGCATATACTTATTACAGAATTTTGAGGAATGAGGTGTTACTGTTTAATACAGGGTGGTCAGGGCTTGTTTTTGTGACTGCATCTTCCAGTTACAGAATGTGTCTACTGGGGTAGGAGTTAACTTCACAGCTGTCAGGTTGGGTTACACATTGTTGTTTCTAGAAAATAGAGCTTGTGAGGTTACCTGAATGCCACCAGTTCTGCCAGAGGAGGATGAGGGCCAAGGGGTTTGCAATGGGAAGCATATTTTCTGATAAAGTTTCTATTCACGTTCATTAGTTCCAGGGGTTTTGTATTAAAAAAAAAAGGAAAGAAAAAACCCAAAAGAAGACAGGACTTCATCACCTTTTGTGCAGTTTTGGATGGGTAAAAACACTGGTTTTGGTATAACCTGTTACTTTAATGTTGTTATTCTGTGATGATCATCTGGTATGAAGGAATTTTTTCATTATAAACTACCATTACTGTAATATTACTGTATATTTTTCCCCCGAGTTTAGTAGTTCTATGTATTTGGAGTGTTGATAGTTCATTTTTTCTCTGAAAATAGGTTAGTGATGTTTGTGCAGTTCTATGCTGATGGCTGGGATGTTGGAGGTTCCAGGAATTGTACTGCATTTTTTGCTTAGATTTTATGAAAGGAAAGATGGTGCAGGTTGTCAGAGTTTCCTTATTTTACTCCAACTTCAGAGAGCTATCTCCTAACAGAGATCTCCAAATTCTGTTTGTGGAAATGTACTTTTAGGTCTTAAGATCCTGACATCTGGCAATTGGCAGAAATCAGGTGGTTGACATTGTAAACATAGCATGCTGTCCACTGTTCTCTTCTGGAATGATGTGGCTGCTGCAGGAAGTTTGACTCCATGGTTTAGGAACCAGCTTGTGCAGTACACTCATTTTCAGCCCAAGTTACTGTTATATGGCAACCAAATTTTGTAAACTGAAAACGGTAGGAATTGTGTAACAAATTCCGAGTTGTTCAGCTGTCCCTGTCACCCAGCCAGCATTGCTGCTTTCTGTGATGGATAAGGGGCAGATAACTAGAATGGTTCATGAAGCTCTGAGCAACTTGGTTTCGTTAAAGGTTTCCCTGCTTACTGCAGAGGGGTTGGGACTAGATGACCTTTAAAAGGTCCCTTCCAACCTGACACATTCTGCAATTCTGTGGTGGGTTCAGCTGTCTTGTTTCTTTTGGCCATTGCCACATATGAGCGGCCGGTCTGTCTTGAACGGTATAGGGATTGTGAAAGATGGTTTGAAGTTGAGGGCAGCAATACGGAATTCCAGCAAACCTTTGGTGACAAGCAGTAGAGATATTTATCCTAGTTCTTTTTATATGTATTGACAAGGTTTAAATTGTGAGCATGAGTTTTTCTGTTTTTAAATGAGAGAAGTTGGATCGTGATATAGTTTGAGGTCCTACACTTAAACTTTTAGCCATTGTCTGCCAGTCTCTTTAATGTGAATTACTTTGAAAAAAATGCAGTAATACAGCTCAAGAATTTTATTTGATAATAAATATCTCATACAATTGAAACAGAATGTGTTTAAGCTTCATGTAGCTAGCTCTAAAGCTGAATAATTGATTAATGTTTTTAGCAACCTTTTTGCTAATAATGGCCCCTTCCTAATACAACTTTCAAAAATCCTTTTAAAGTAATATCTGACATTGTGTTTCTGAATTTCCCTGATGTAGATTATGTGGATAACTGCAAATATTGAGGAATAGGATAGAGCTGTTGACTAATAGTAACCTTGTGTCCTGAGCTTTTCACCTTCAGACCAGTAAATTCAGTTACAACCACTAGCAAATGTGAGGCTTGAATAGTGATTTAGAAAGTAAATGGTTTTGCCTGATGCACACAGCAGGTAGGAGATGGTATTAACTCTGTCTTTCTTTTTTGTAAATGTTTCCATATGCCATAACTTAAAACTTTGATATATGTGAATGTATCTGTAGAACTCTCCGGTTAAAACAAGCGTTGCAGTGTAGTGTGTCAGAAGAAAGATCTGTGCCACAGTGTTCGCAGGTACAACACACTTGGAAATGTTTGCTTGGCTCTCTTAAGGAAGGTGGCGTTTTGCTACCAAGGAACACACTGGAGCAACTCAAGGTTGCAGGCAGATGCATGTTTTGTGCAGTTGAAGCTGTTAGTGCCTCTCAGTGTTCAGTATTACCCCTCTACTTAAGGTGGCTGTTCCACCTCCCCACAAATCCAGCCCATCTTCCCTTCCCCACCATGGCCCCCCAGTCTGCTGAGGTAGCTCAGAAGTTCAGCTGAGCAGCAGGGCTTGTAGTGAACTTCAAAGCACTTGAGCTATCAGGATATGGCAGCAACAGAGGGATTAATACATCCAGAAAAGGCTGAACTCTGTTTATACCCAGACTCAGTTATGCTGGCACAAAACTGCTTTTAATGCCATGGTTTATTTCATTTGACAACAGGTATGAGCAACCAGCGGGGTTGTCCTGGCAGTACAGTCAACAAAACTTCAAGGGGTAAACAGACAGGGAATAACTTGGTCAGCAGGACTGCATATTCACTGCTGTCCTCTCCCTCCTGCCCCTTGGAGCTGCTGGCAGATTTGGAAGGGTAGCACTGAATTCCTGGGCGTGGCTGAGAATTTTAACCTTTTTCATCAGAGTAGCTGGATTTAGGTTAGGTTTACATTTTCAGTGAAACTATAGGGTGATTTCTTCTTTTTTTTTTTTTTTTTTTTTTTTTTGTCCAGTGCTATGTTAACAAAGGTTCACATGTTCCTTTTCTCTTATTTACTCCATAGAAAGAGTGGTTAAGTTTATTTTCCAAATAACTTACCAAAAACTATTAGCAAGTTGTACTTCTCTCTGAGGATCTTCAGTACTTCTGATCCCTGATTTTTCAGTTTGATTGTAAAACTCCTTCACGGCCAGCCACTTCTGGTTTCATAGCCTGTGCCTGCCTCAGGTACCTAAAATAATTTTTAAAATGAGATTTGCCACGCAGTCAAAAGTTAGTTCACTAGTTCAGTTGCTAAGGTGGAGGAGCTGGTGTTCAGCAAGCAAAGGGCTATTAGAGCCATGTGTTTAAGAAATACAAGGCTGAATAGAAAAGCAGTTTTGTCTGTTGTACCCCACCCTGTGAATTATGCTTGCTTATGGAGACAAATACTGTACTTCCTTGATAGGTGGGTGGCATTAGGCAAGTGAGAGAGAAGGAATTTAGGATGTGTCTGAGCAGACCAGAATGAGGAACTCAGTCAATTGGGTCTGGAGATAATTTAGTGTTTGAACTTCTCTATCTTAAAGCCAAAGGAGTGACCTGGAATTCAGTGTGGTTTCCACAGTGTACTCTGCTAGCAGAAGTGCTGCTTCCAAATGAGAAAATGCTCAATGTTAACACTTCAAGGAAGATAATTTTATCTTTGAATTGTACAGGAGAAAAAGCTCTCTGGCTGCAGCATGATAAATGTTGGCCATATTGGTTTGACCCCATTATGTGTTGTTTAACATTTCTGTGGACAAATAGGATTGTGCAAACCCAATATACTTCATCTCGTAGTAGAATACTTTGTGAAGCAAGTAATCAAACACAGTTGTACTATTCAGCATAATTTTGGAGTAAAGTATTGCTCTAGGACCAGTACCAATTTTTAGAGCCCAAATTACTCACCGAATTTGGGAATTAGCTTTAGTACTCAGGAGGTGCATTTGTAATGTCAGCATTAATTGTGTTGTGATTGATCATTTATTTTGTAGCATGAGCAGGGGAAGAATTTGTCGTGTTATGGCTTAACATAAGCATTTTATGGCTTAACTGTGCTAACTCAGAGCCTTGTTGCCCCTTTGCAGTAGTAAACACAGAAAAAATGAAGCTGTCGTCATCTTACTGCCTATAGTTCAAAATTTGTCTAATTTCAGTCTTGTAAAACTAATGCCTCAAAACCTGTACAACAGGGCTCTGAAGCACATAGGGATTGTGTAGACTTCTTTCACACAGAAATGAAGAGATGAAGAATGGTAAACCAGGCAGTCCTGAACTTAGAATTCTCTTTCTATATTAGTTGTCTAGGCAGAGAAAATATATTGAATTAATAAATGATGTTGATTGACTTTCTGTAAAGAGGCGGTGGCCTTCATTTGGGTGCTTATTATTTACTTACTAATTCATCCATGGAATAAGGCTGACATTCAAATATATTCTGTGGACAATGTTTGCATTTTTAGATGTAGAATTTGTTCCTCTTTGTGGAGCGACTCCCATCTCTACAAACAAATGAACTTCTCCAGTAATTCTCCTCACTGTAATTCTCAGCGTAATTGTCCTGTAACACAGCTTCAAGCTGGGTTAGATGGAGTAGCAGTAATGAGCTCTTAAAATGGAAAAGGATGGCTATAGATAGTGATAGCAAATGTTACATGAATCTGTCTTGATCACTTTTCTTGATTTACTGCCATGCTGCAGTATGGTACAGCTCTACCCTAGGAGACAGAGGCTTCGGGTTCTTTTTTCATTGTATTGTACTTGGGGTTGTTGGGCCATAAGAGTGTTTAAAAAAACGCTATTTAAATAGTCAAGACCTCATTGATAGAGGACTTACTCTTTGCACATTATTTTTTTTGTCCTTCATGTAGAGCACTTATTCTCCGTCTTTGTAATGAACAGTTATGCAACAGAAAGATCTCTGGTATCCATGGCTTTTGAGTGTGTGGTTATTATGCACTGCTGTTATTTTGAGACTTTAATTTAGCTCTGAGAAAGCTAAAAGTGTAAACTAGCAAGTTAATTAAACCTTTGTTTTCAATGATGCATTTGGCTACTTTTTAGACTTAATTCTGGAACTTCATGTTAAATGACTAGCTTGAGCCTCAGTGAAATAATGTTGTCTAGTGAGAGATGCTGTGTCTTGTTAAGGTGAAGATGGAAAAAATGAGTGCTAAAAGCAAGCATATAGGGATATATTAAATGTAGGAAGATATTAAAACAAAAGCTTGTCAGTTGTTTGTTCTACCCTTGATTTTTGCTGTAATTAAATCACTGAAAAAGTTTGCTGCTTTCTTTTCAAGATTTTTTTGTGCATTGCTGAGCCCATCCTTTGTCATCTCTGAGGTCCTTCAGATCTTTGAGAAGTCCTTCAGAGAAGACATCTCTGAGGTCCTTCTCATCTTTTACCAGAGCTGCTTATGGCTTGGGAAACAGTGCTTCATGACTTTCTCATTTGTCAGGCTAAGTAAGGAGTTGTCTTTAGCCTTCCTCTTAGAAGATGGCAGAGTAGTAATCATTAAGCAGAATGGCATGGTGGTGGTGGTTGTTTCTATTTCTATGTAGGTAGAAAACAGTCTACCTACTTTTAATGGGCAAAGTTAAATCTGTTCTTCAGGATCATAGCAGTTCTGTAACTTCCTATTACCAGCAAGGGTTCATCTATTGTATTTTCATAAGTTTAAGGTGTTATTATCTGGGATCTCTGTGGAAGATTTTTTTCTACTTCATTAATTAGGAAATATTAGGAATTTGTGACATGTGAGAAAATTGTAGTGCTGTCTAGCTGCATGAACAGAAAATATAGACTGATATAGCAAGTTGTGATATTCTTCTGAGTCATTGACCTAGAAAGCAATGGAACTTAAATGGAATGAGATTTTTTTTATACACCACAGCTCAAAGCAGAGGAGGTTCTTTTGTTCTGTTTTCAAAATTGAATATTAACTTGAAATATGACAACTATTAGATTTTTTAAAATTAATACATAATTCCTTGTAAAACATTGAAACAGAAATCTAATTTTCTGAAACTTCCTTAATAGAGTTTTAAAGATAAAGTACTGTACTGGGGAAGATTGAGCATTCTGACAAACTGCAGGTTTGACTTTGGAATAGTCTCCATAAATTTTGTGGAAGCGGCATGATAGGATGTCTACAGTTAACTAAGTTTGTTAACAGGGTATGAGAGAGAATGAAAGCAATCATGAGAACGTAAATTATTAATGAGGAAATGTGGGCTGGGATTTCTTTTTCTGTCTAAGGTGGTGTTACAATACTGGAGAGCAAGTTTCTTATAGTTGTATATTAACTTGGTGTTTTACGAAAAAGGGAAATGACCATTGAAACCATATGTACAGACAGTTGTGATCTCGATTAAGGATGTGATAATTCTTCCAGTCCTCAAAAGATGAGTAGTTTTGAAGGTTCGGGAGTTATCCTCCCAGCTTTAAACTGGACTTCTTAATGAGGTACGAAAGGGCTGGGACATTAGTTTGTGTGAAGTGTGAATTATAAAATTAAATGTAATTAGGTCAGTATATGCTGACCTTTTTTTCTGGCAGTACCAGCTTAAGCACCTCCTCATATAACTTGCATCAGCTCTCAAAACTAGTTTACAGTGACTAAACAAACGCTTGAGCCAGTACAGCTGAAGAGGTGGTGGTGCAACTTGGCAATGAGCATCTGGGAGGGGAAAGATTTATAATTACTCTTAAGGCTGGCACTGTTGCTGAAGCTCGGTTTGTGCTGGAAAGCAGGAAGAACAAACGGTACTGGTTTCACAGAAGGCACTGTACTACATAGCTGCTGAGTGTAAAAGCCGTTGTTTTGGGAATTGGAGAACCCACCAAGAACCTGCTATTTACTGCATAAGTAATAGTATATTAAGTACCAGCATAGTGCCATAAATACTAGTTATCATATACATGTGTTTGTTTCAGGACTTGCACTTCGTTTTGTTGTCTAAAGATAACTTTTAGAATTGATACAGAAGTGATGAAGGGATAAACCTGGAAGATAATTAGAAGCAGTGAAAACTAGTACAGAAATAACATTTGAATTTCCTACATGAAAGGGATCAGTGCTGTGGATTGCAGACCAATTGCTACATGATGACTGAATCCTTTTTGCTAAGACTTGTCTAAGTAGAAATGCATTGAGTTCATCAGCTTATTAACATGTTACTGGTTTTACTTATTTCTTTACTAGGTGCTGGACAAGGAGAGTATTTTAATCCTGTTAGTAAAGACTTCAAGAGCATCACTTCTCTAAAATTTACATAGTGAAATTAATTAGCAGGTAGTTGAATGAACATCAATTCTATGGCTGTTTGTTTACAGATTTACTTTTCCAGTTTGAATTTTGAGAGTCTGCAGCTATTATGTAGCTTTGGGTTGCTGATGGTCTGTTCCATTTTCTTTCTTGTGGTCACTTGTATTTCCCCGAGTTATCTTCTCTGTACCCTATCTGCAGATTCTGCAGAAATGTGTTTACAAGGGGCAGTGATTAATCAAAAATTTGAAGGGATAAAAGAAGGATATTATGCATAAGAAAGAAATGGGTGGGGAAAAACAAATAAGCACAAGCATGTTTGTTTCTTCTCACTTGTGACTCACTTTTTCATAACAGAAGGATTTTCAAATGGAGCAGAAAGCTAATTGAAAACAAACAGGAAGTAAAAATATAATTATCTCTTCACTGAAACATGAGAGGGTTCAGTACTTTCAGATTAGTAATTTAACAAGCTAATGAATTTGATTGGCTTTTAAACTTATAACTGTTATAAAAGCTATATTACATTATACTGTATTATACAGTAATATAACATTTCATCATATGTGGAGTATTATTACAGGAGGGTGGGTCTGATTGTTAATGCACTGAGTGCAGCCATAATTTCTTGATCTATGCATAATTTGTGTTTACCCTTCATCTTTAGGAACATACGACCATTTGATTGTTATTTTCTTCAATTTAAGATCAAAGGCATTACCTGCTGTGGGGGGAATCTTTCATGTGCTGCTTTTCATTCTGTCATTATGTGCACCTAGCTGAGGTTTCCTATGCTAGCATTGCCATTAATTACTGTCTTGAGTCCCATCTTCTGGACCCAGTGGCACTAAAGATCTCTGTTTTGGGGCACCGCTTTGTGCTACTCAGAGCATGTAAGATACACGTGCTTAGTGTCATTTTCCACTATGAGATTTGAATAGCCCTCGTGCTGGTCTCTCTATTTTAACCCTACGTTTTACTTTGGCACTATTATTTGGAGCCATATATCACTTTTTTTGACAAGTGTGATAATGGGGGGGCAGGGGGGAACAACCACCAAACACCATGGAAAAGTTTTCATGGAATCCTGAAAAAAGCACACATCAATTGCTTCTATAGTAAAAAACATGGGAATACATTAATGTGTCTGAAGGCATCATCTTTTCCCCAGGCTTATTTTTGCTTTGGGACTTCATGGGATTCCTTTTAAGTGCAGGAAATGTGGAGAGGTTTGGGTTGGAAGGGACCTCAAAGCCCGTTCAGTTCCAACCCCCTGCTATGGGCAGGGACACCCTTTACTAGCCCAGGTTGCCCAAAGCTCCATCCAGCCTGGCCTTGAACCCTGCCAGGGATCCAGGGGCAGCCACAACTTCTCTGGGCACCCTGTGCCAGGGCCTCACCACCCTCATAGTGAAGAATTTCTTACTAATACCTGATCTAAATCTCCACTTGTTTAGCTTAAACCCATTACCCTTGTCCTATCACTCAATGTGCTCTCTCCAGCTTTTCTGGAGGCCCTTTAGATAATGCAAGGTTACTATAAGGTCTCCCCAGAGCTTTCTCTTCTCCGGGCTGAACAAGACAAACTCTCTCAGCCTGTGTTCATAGTGCAGGAAGGCAGGAATTTCTACCATCCTAGCAGGTTCTTGTAATAACTATTGTCACCTTGAAGTACTGAAAGTTGACTCATTTCAGTAGTATATCTGGCTGCTTAGCAACATTCCAGTCCCTTCATTCATGCCATCTCCTGATCAGGTCTCAGCCAGTGACTGGTCTTCTGCCAGGTGACTCACTTGTAACCTCTTCTCAGATGCAGCAGTTTTGACTAGAGGTCTTGTGTCATAAGCAGTTTCAGATTCAATGAGTTGCTATTAAAATTCAATTTAATTAAGTCTACAAATGGATATTTACAAAGGTACTTGATGATGCAGCAATCATGAAATTAACTTAATGGTGTGAACTAATACCCCTGAGAGGTAAAAACATCCTAGTTTTGTTTTCCTTAGTTTCACCATGGTCTCACTTTACAGTTCCTTAAATCTGTATTCTGCCAAAACTTTTCCTTGTGCCCTCAATGCCAGTCTTCCCTACAGCATGTTTCTGTCACGGAACACTGGTACCTTACATCTATGAGTGGGTTTGTGTGTTGGTCAGCATAATTATAAATTATTACTTATGTGTGGTAAAAGATGTTGTTGCTAACAATGTCTGATCTTTTCCATGCAGGCATTAGGTTAAGTAGAGTTTGTAGCAATTACTTATTTGCATAGTTTATGTACTAGAATTAAATCATATGCTAAATAACTAAAAATCAAATGCAAGTATTTCTTGATCACGTGAAGGTGTTGTGTCCTGAGGAGGGTGTTTTGTGTTTCATATATTTATCCTCTTCTACATTGGGAAGTCAAGCTATATTTTATAGCAGATTTTTAATGAGCTTAAGTTTAATCATGCTTGTTTTGTTGGACTTTTTAAAAATGTTTTACTGTTCTTTTTGTTTGTTTTTACAGTTCTATCTTCAAGACACTAAAAGTAGTAATGGTACCTTTATTAATAGTCAGAGACTGAGTAGAGGATCTGAGGAAAGCCCACCATGTGAAATTATGTCAGGTGACATCATCCAATTTGGTGTAGATGTGACAGAGAACACACGAAAAGGTAAGTGTATGTAGTTTTTTGTTTCAAAAAGTCTGTTTATTTAGAACAGCTTATTACAACCCTATCCTTACGAGCAAATGGTATTCCTGTTGTAAGAAAATAAGTTGGGTTTTTTTGATTACCTCTTCCCTCATTTGCTGGCTGTGAGTCCTGCAGCCAAGAGATAAACTGGATCAAGAAACCAATCTGCTGCAAACACTTGACTCTATCCACCCCACCACATGCCAACTAGATTTTAACTGCGTTGCTTCCACAGCCCACCTTCTGAGGCAGAATGGGTGCTAATGTGTGTAGTGGAAGTGCTGGGCCAGAAGAAGGGACTCAACTGGGACCACATGCTTAGCTATCACCTGACTTAAATTGGCTTACGCAATTTTGAAGGTGCGCATGGGTACGTGTGTGTAGTGTTGGGGTGGTGTTTGTGGTTTGGGGCTGGTTTTTTAACTATCTTTCTGCCAAGCCTAAAGTTTGAACTAAGAGCGTGACAGAAACATGAAACTGCATTTCTTGATAAAGTACTTAGCATAAGTTTGAAACAGGCTCACTTAATTCTTGTCAGGATACCTACCACTTCTTTCCATGACTGCTACTGCTTTTGGTTTCTGCAGGTACTTATAAAGGAGAATAGAAAACTGTTGCTAGCTGAAAATGAGGTGATAGGACTTTAGTTTGGTTTGGTTTTCTTGCTGTCTTCTTCCCAGTATGCATGGTCTTGTGTTATGGTAATAGCTAGGTATCTGTGTTAATAAAAGTGCAGCCTCTCTCTTTTCTTTCATGTTTATGTACAGGGCTTCAAGAGTCATTTCTCTTTCTGAAGACTGGTCTGTATGTGAACTATTGGATTTTAATCGGTATTGTCAGGACTTTTTGATGTTACCTTATGGGTCCTTTGGTTTTCTGTAAGCATCAAAGTTCTTGCTGTGTTCTGAAGAATCCATATTCAATAACACACAGATAGAGCACTAAAATGGCAGAACTGCCATCACTGCTCATCTACTTTACTACTTTCCTGAACAAGACCTTCATAGAGCCTGTCCTTAGAGGTGTATATTAGAAAACAGTGACATGAAAGAATAATATAAAATGTAAATGTTGATGGCAAAGTTCTTTTAAAGCAAACAAAAACCCCCAAACAAACCCTCCCCCACAGACCCCCACTCTCAAACCAATCTCCCTAAAACCCAACAAACCAAGGCATAGTGCAACAATAGAATTTTTAAAGGACATTAAGTGAACAAAAGAAAACTAAGAAGCCTGCTCTGTTACTCACAAATTCTATCCATCTTTAGCCAGGTTGGTTGTAATTCTCCAAGTCTCAAGTATCGGGAAGGTTAATGAATACATCTTTAAAGAACACATTAAGCAATGGAGGTGGCTGAGTATTTTGTCATGGAGAGCTTCTGGAGCTATAGTATATTTGAGTGATTCGTGGTAGTGAAGGTCAAATTATATTGTTTCTCTTTTCTCAAAAATGATGTTGCAAAGATTTAACTGCCAGATGTCTAGTTAGATTGTCTGGGAGTTACTTAAAATGTAATTTTGCGTGAAGTCATTTCACATATTAATGCTAGTAGTATACGTGGAATAAATCAAAGGAATACATTCCATGTGATGAACCTGGAACTGTTAATGTTGAGATACTGTCCTTGCTAAAAGAAGTTGAATTTCTTCATGTGTATTCTGACCTAAAACAACTTTAATTTTATGATTCAGTTGGAAGAAGTATTGGAGTTCACTTGATATTTTGTCAGCAATTATTTGCAATTTGTTTATGTGAAAGTTTGTGGAAAGTTCATCATAAACAAATTCTTGCCAGGAATTCTTGCCAGTAGTAGTTCTTCCCAATGGTTTTGTTAGTTTTACAAAACATGATCCCAGCAACCTGGCATTTGTGTAATGAGGGATCAAGTCATGCAGCCTTCCTTTTCCTTTTCTCTAGCTTTGAACATAGGAACTGTACTTATGTTACTCATAAATGTCTTGAGCTAGCTAATGAGAAGGAGCATACAAATTTGCTTTCCTCTCTCTTCATGCTCCCCTAAGCAATGAAGATAGTATCATCATGCTGGGGCATGAAACAGCTGCATTGCGCTCAAAGTGTTTATCCACGAATGCAATTGGAATGCCTATAAACACATTTTTTTCACCAGTTCATTTTGGTAATCTTAAATGTTACTTTTAATCTAGAAATGAAACACATGAAAGTAGTTTTTTACATTAGTGATTCCCTTTAAAACCGTTTTGCATTCTGGTATTTACCTAAAGCCTTACTCGCACAAGATACTTTATATTTTGCTGTGTGTAATTACAAGGTAATGACAGGGTAGGCAGAGTTTGTTTGCCTATGTAAATTCTAGGATAAGTTTTATTGTTATTTTATTGTTCGGGCTGTGTTTTACTCATTTCCTTGCAAATACAATCTTGGTTTAGTTCATTAAAATACTGACACGTTCAGTGTATGATTTTTTTTTTCAGGGTAGCTTTTATGAACACTGATTCCTCCACGTTCTGCTGAGCTGAAATCAGTAACAGGTCCCAGAGAGATGTTGCCAACCCTTTTGCTTCCTTATTTGTCCACTTGCTCTACTACTAACAAGAGTACAGTGCTGCTCATTTCACCCTTCTTAATACAGTGCTTATCTGTTAATCACCCTACCATGCCTTTCTCTGTGTTAGTGTGGCTTATATTCTTTTAGCACTTCCTAAATTTCCCAGTCGGTACCAGAGCATCCCAAGAGTTAACTTGTGGTGACTTATCCCCGTGGAAAGGAGCAGCAGGCTTTTGAGTAGGGCCAAATAGTATCAGATTATTTACTTCAAATACAGTTTATGCACTTTTTAATAGATCTTTTCCCTGTGCAGATGAGGAAACCCAGTGCATATTGCTTGCCAAATACACAGAGCCCTGCAATGGGAGTGAGGGAGGCAGGTCCTTAGCACCATTCTGATTATTGCCGCAGCTGCTGTTACCACAATATGTGAAAATAAAACCGAGAGCACCATTTGCAAGTTGTCTCTATGAAGCAAAAATGTCGAAACAAACAAAAATTATTTCTTTGCCCTGTTTTGATGGTCCCCTGCAGCATAATCCCCTGCTCGGGGCAGCTCGCTGGTTCTCTGAAGTGGGCTGGTGCAGCGGGTGACAGTTCCGCGTTGCAGAAAGGTGCAGCCGGTTTGTGAGTGAAGTTTCGCGGAGCCGCAGCAGCGTTTTCCGCTGTATTTGCTGTTAGCCGTGGCTCAGGCAGTCGCGTAGCCGAGAGCCGGGGCCCCTGGTCGGTAGTGCGGGTGCCGGCCCCGGGCGCCCTCTGCCGCCGCCGCCCTGGCACCGCAGTTTCGCTCCGGTTCCGAGCGGAGCGGTCGCCCGCGCTTCGGGGCGCGATGGAGTCCGGGGAAGAGCCAGGAGCCCGGCGGCGCTTCGTGATCGCAGCCGGCCGCCCGGGAGGTGAGTGCGTGGCGTGGCATCTGGGGCGCGGGAGAGGAGCGGTCACGGTTGGGTTTGAGAAGAGCTGTCGCAGGCCTGTTTGGCAACCGGGGATGGCTTTAACACCTTACTATTTTTAATTCCCCAAAAGGAATAATATAGAGATGAACTGAAACAATTACTGCTGTCCTGTCCAGCCACTGCTGCAATAACGTTTCGTATGTTGCTTTGCCTTTCCCTTAGGCTTTCTCATTATTCTTCCAGTTATAATAAATTGATAGCTAAAGGCCAGTGTGCAGGGTCTTTTTTTAAAAAAAATTGTTTTTATCTTATAAGCCTATTGAAATGCTTGGTACCTTTTCCCAGTCACTGCCTATTTGAGACCCTCTGCTGACCCCCCTGTATCTCTAATTTCATACACAAAGAAAACTGCAGCCTTTACATTTATTTTTTTTAGTCTGCGTGTTGATGGAAAAACTACAGAATTCTCTAATCTCACAGCAGACCTACTTGACACATGACCAAAAGGTGAAGCTGTCTGTAATTTCGGATACCTTAATACTTTCTTCTAAAAATCACTAATTTCCTCTTTATGCCTTAAAGGAATTTTTGTTAGAGAAGTTGTGTGTGTTACATACTACAGCTAATATTGCTAATGTATTTTTTAAAAGTTTTTGCAAGAATGGATTTATGAATTCTGGGGACCTAAGCCTAAAGCCATGAAAGAACCCCCCAAAACCCCATAGATTAATAATCTGTTTTAAGAATAAGGTCCTATCTGTTCTTCCTTGGCATGAAAACTGAATGTTTTGCCAGGTCAGCTTAAAAAAACCAAAATGCGTAGCCAAGAGGATACTTCTCTAAAGCAATTTGCTTTTAGCACAGAATAAGGGTTAAGAACAAGTCTCTTCAGTTGGATCATTTCTCCTGTATTTTTAGATTCTATTGAGGTAGCTTCCTCAAAGATGTGTCTCGTTTCCCTGGAGTACTATCGTTGTCCTGAAACACCCATTTGCCCTTTTTTTCTTCTTTCTTCCCAAAGCCAGATTAACTGTTTTGCTGATATTAATAACTTTGAAACTAGAGCAGCTATTTGTATGTTGGTGGGTGCTTTATGTATAGTGGTAGGTGATAGATGACCATATTCTTATTTGTATCTAGGTTGTGGTAGTATTTTGGGAGTGTCTGTCTGTCTCCATGTGAATGGAAAGAACTTTTACTTCCCAGATCCTAGAACCATTCAAGAAAAAAACAACAAACAAAACCCAGCACAGATAGAATTTGACTGTTTGCAGTGTCATTAAAAATAGATAGTAATATTTTTGGGAAACATTGTGGAGAGAGGTTGAACTCGATGTAGGAAATCAAATATTGTGTTTCCTCTGATTATTAAGATCTTTGTTGAATTCAAAGAATCCTGAATTGAGTCCTGGAGAAGCAAACTCTTTCTTTCTGAAATGAGAGGTCACTTGCCTAGGGCTGCCGTTAGATGTGTTATAATCATACTGAAATAGAGATGTGTTCTCTTGAGTGACAGGGCCCATAGTCTTCAAGAGAATGTACTTCTCAGTGGTTGCTATGCTTTTTTTCCTTTTTTGATCCTTGTGTTTGTAAGTAACAATCACTATGCAAGCCACAGATGTTGAAGTGAGTGTCTGGTGGCACAGATTGCGTGTGTTACCTTTTAAGTCCTTGGATATGTCATGGGAATCTTGTGGAAAGGGTAGCTCATTGCTTTTTTTTTAATGGTTCAGCACTCCCATTACCTAGCACAGGTAAGATTAATTCCTCTTTGCTCATTTTATGCTCAAAACGTACAGGTAACTTTTTTAAAACTTACTGCAGTAAAGAAATCTTGCAGGCATTGCTGGAGGTGGAAGAGTTGGAACTGGGACTGCTTCACAGCCAGGATTAATGCACAGCATAACCTTTTCAAGTTTCCAGTGCTAAGTACCCTGTCTCCAGAGGAGGTCCAAGAAGGCAGACTCAGGGATTGGTGCTGGAAGGCATTTGTGCCTCTTCTTGTTTGCTTGCCTCAGAGTTTCTTCAGACAGTTTGCTTGGTTACTATAACATTAGGCATTGAACTTGTAATTAAACAGTAACGAATCATGATGACTTGGTATTTGTTTCTTTTCAGTTACCCATGGATGTATAGTCTCCACAATCAAACTGTTTCTTCCAGATGGAATGGAAGCTCGATTGCGATCAGAGTAAGAATCAACATCTATTCATGTGTAGCAAAATTAAACTACTGTAAAATGAGGATTTCATGGATACTGTTTTTCATATCTGCATAGGAACAGTTTCTTTTCCTGACAGTTTCTTGTCCTGTGATCATGCAAAGGAAATAACTGAGAGCATGGTTCTTTTGCAGGCACTCTGAAAAATAAATCTCCTTTGCTTGTTGCTTTTAGAAATTAAGACAACTATGAAAGAATAAAAAAGTTCTTACCAAGTCAGGCTTTTCTGACTGGTTGTGGTTTAGTGTACTGGAATGGGCATTACAAAGAGAAGAATATAGGAGAAGAGCAAGCAAATGAACATTCTCCTTCCTTCTTTTATTTATATGGGATTGTTATTTTTGCTCCTTTAAATGCACATAGACTTTACTAAATAGAGGTTTATGATGTCTCAGTGTGTGTACATGTAACACTGTAACATGTCCTTGTAGCAGAGTTATTTGTGTCACAAACAGTTTTGCCTGGCATGGGGCAAGGAAAAAAAGTTTCAAAATATGTTGGATGGAATAATGTTTGGAAACTCAGATGAATGTGGAGAGGGTTTTCTGTCTCTATGTGCCCATTGTGGAAAAAATTTGAGAGGAGTAGAAACAAAAAATGTAAACTTTTTCTTTGTAGTATCTGAGTGCTAATTACAAATTACATAATTTTAATAATCTTTCATCCTCAGCAATTGTATTGTTTTTATTGTTTATTTTATTAGTTTTTTGTCATTAGTATCCAGAAATACTTTCATGAAGCTTTAGGGTGTCTCTCTTGCTTCTGGGTAAAGATAAGTCAAAATAATTTATTATGGGAAACTTTCCATGTAACTGCATGCCCTAGGAGGAAATAATAGAAATATATGGTGTAAAATTTTGAGTTCTGATGAAAATGTGCAAGTATACCACTTGCTCTAGTGGAAGTGTACAAAATTCTCTAAGTTGCCAGGTATTATTTTATTCAGTGTGCTGAATTTTCTCATTGCTTTGTGCATGTAAATTCATGTAAATCTTAATAAATCAGTTTTAAAGTCAAATATTATTTAACTACTAAAATAAAAGTTGCTAAAGAGAGTTCTTAGAATAGACCTTGGATATAATTTCAAAATAGTTCTCTAACTTTGAAAACATCACTCAGATCAGTATTAACAGCTTTTGAACATTTGTATGTTTATTCTTCAGATAGAAGTGAAAAGTTAACTTAAAAATATAGAGCATCCTGATTAAACACATGGTACTAGGGAACTTCTGGGGTTCTTGACTGCTGTTCTGCACTTTGTGTTCACTTCGAATTTATTTTATTTTCTAGCGTTATCCATGCTCCATTACCAAGTCCTGTTGACAAGGTAAGTCAGTAATTTGCTGGGGTTCTACCTTATTCATCCATGTGCTGTTTTCCGACTTGTTCCAGAGATGAAGAAATTGTAAAGTCCAGTTACATTTAGATCTGTTTTCCACTGCCTGTTTTTCTGTAGTTTAATATTTTGAGTGACATTTAAGGTAGAGAAGGTAACGCAGTATTGCAGTGTATACTTTTAAGGTAGCTTGACTTCTTACAGTATGGCATCTGAAACATGGTTTTGAAAAAAAACCATTGATGTTAAGATGGTTAAGTTTCCTGGGACAGGTTGGCTGACTAATAGGTCTTGGGTATTGCATGATTTGATACTTGGTCTGTGTTCTGTGGGGCTCATGATTTGGTATTTGGATGAGGTCCGTTGTCCTTGTATCTTTTTTGTTACAGAGAAGCTGCACTGCACAGGCCAGAAATTACTCTGACATCTTCTGAAGGAACATTGAGACTAAACCTCCTTCTCGTGAACAGATACAGATGGAGTCTCTCAGTGTGTAGGGTCATGGAGTCAGCAGTGTCTAGTGTGTCTAATTTTTAAGTTCAGCTTTGAACATGTGGGGGACTTGCAGAAAAGCTATTAATTAGATACACTCTTGAGACAAGAGATCAGGAATTGATTGTCCTTCTAGCCCCTAAAAAGAATTAAATAGGTTTAAATCAGAGTTTTAGACATGAAGGACAAAATTGTGAGAATCTAAGGAAACTTATTTGTGAAGTCAGCAGCCTGAGGAGTTCACAGACTTTGCATTTAAGTTGATGTTTCAAAATAGTATGCATAGCTTGAACGCAGGGCAAGGCCTGAAATTCTGAGGAGGGACTGCAGGTGTAACTGCATGAAAAACAGCCTCAAAACTATCTCAGTGTAGGAAGAGCCAACCAGAATTATTAAATAAACCCATTTGCCTTTACACCACTTCTGCCTTCCCCTGCCCCCCAGTTTCTGGGACTGTAGGAGGTATAAAATAAGACTTACTATAAACCAAACTAAGCCTGGCAGAGGCTATGGCACTGCATAGTAAAACTTTATTTAATTGCATATGAGTAGAAATCGATTAAGGTGATGGTACTAATATGCAGCAAAAACAGTTATGGTTAAAGATAATGTAGGTATTCCCCAGATCTAAACCAGATACTTGCAAAGGGGAACGATGAGAATGATGGGTAGAAAATGTGTGATGACGTGTGTGTGTGTGACAATGACACTGAATTGGAATGTCACAGACTTTATTTTTAGTTCTGGAGCGCCCTGATTTGTTTGTCCTTGGGTTAAATGGCTCCATGTTTGTGTACCTTGTGTTTGTGTTGTTGGCTTTTTGTTGTTGGGGGAGGGTTTTTTGTTTGGTTTGTTTTGTACTTTTTTTTTTCAGTTCAATCTTAACCAAAACAAAACCCTAAAATTCTTTCGTGCATTGGTAAACGTGACTTGTAAAGACATTAATACAGTAGGGCCTCAGTCCAAAGTTGGGAAGTTCTGTGATAAAGTAAAATAGTAACAGGTTGAATGATTGAAAATGCCACTTGTTAGAGAAGTTCCATAACTAGATTTAGTGATGAATTTTGCATTACTTGTGTTTACTGAAGGAAATCCCAAACCATTTTGATTCCTAAATTGCTTTATTTTTCAGGTTGCTGCTAACACTCCCAGTATGTATTCTCAGGAATTGTTTCAGCTTTCACAGTATCTACAGGTAACTTTTCTCTTGACAGTGTTTAGCTATTTAATCTTTGTTCAAAACACACATTTTATGCTCTGAGTATCTTTCTTTGGCTTGAATTTTGTGAACTAGAATATGATAAAAATTGAACTACCTTTTCTGTAGTGAATCTAAAACATTATTGCCCAGAGAGCTGGTAGATGCCCCATCCCTGGAAACATTCAAGATCAGACTGGATGGGGCTCTGAACAACCTGATCTAGTTGAAGATGTCCCTCCTCATAGCAAGGGGGGAGAAGACTATATGACCTTGAAAGGTCCCTTCCAACCCAAACCATTCTGTGATTCTGTGTTGCAGTTTAACATAGTATAGTGTGGCGACCGGCAGAGAGCAACACACGATTCAAGATGAATTTTAGGTGAAGCCATTTATTAGGTGACATCACACAGATTCTATACCTTTTATTACTGCAAACGTGGCAAGCTAAAAAACTGCTAATTGGTTACACACACTGTTCACACTGTACTGATGGGTTATTAATTATAACGAGTTCTGACAAACCTATCTTATAGCTAAATATCGTTAGTTTACCTTTAATGCCTAAAAGTATCCGCACATCTGCTGTTTTGACCCTCTTGTTATGGTTGGTTCTTAACATGTTCTGTTACTCCCAAATACCTTCCCATAACTGCTTCTTGGTTTAGGGTAGCCTGTACCATTATCAACAAGGCTGCTGTGTTTCGAGAATGTGATTATTAAGATCCTCAGAGCATGAGTAACTTTTCTTCTTTCATGGGAACAGAAGAATATTGTCAGGGCCTAAATCTTGGGAGAAGAGAGTTAGGCCACCAGCAGGCCTGCTGTCTTCCCCGACAGTATAGTTCTGTGTAAACTTTCAGGGTTTTATATGAACAGTATGAACTATGACTTTATAAAAGAAAATTAAAGCTCCCTAGTTTATAGAAGGCTCCCTGAACCCTATATACCTGCTTTTCCTGGTCTTCCTCCTATCCTACCTTGTTGTCCCCAGTTTTCTTTTGCTCCTCATATTTTTGGCCTCATTGACTGCTGTGGATGTACTAGGTACATATGTAAGAGTTTTGGTAGAACACGAGAGTGGCAAACCAGAGGTCATTTCATGGGTTAAAAATTAGTTTGTTTCTGTGATTGCAATTTGTTAGTATGAGTATTTCTGTCCCTGTTTTTAATAGAGAGGACAGTGCTGGCAGCTCTTCTTCCTCACTGGTATCACCAGCCTTTCTGTGCTTGCTCCTGTCAGTTTTAATAGGTGTGTTTTTTCTGAAGGTGTTAGGACTGCAAAATAGAAACGTGTTAAAGTGTGAGCTTATATATATAAAAATAATCAGCTTTCTGGAAAAGATGTGACAACATTCTTACTGGTAAATCCTATGTAACTTTAATTTATGTATAGTTCTGCTGACATATTTTGCCTTTTTTTCTTTGGTAATGGCAGTTTTAATTGCTCACATGAATGCTGAAGTTTTTGAGATGGATTCTAACATTATATATTTGCTGACATAGCAGGAAGCAGCTCAGGCAGATGCTCTTTCTTGGGAGGCCAAATACATACTCACTCACCAATCTGTTCACACTGCATCCTGGAATTGTTAATGAAGATGCTCTTCTATCTTACTGTCGTCAAACAAAAACAGTATTTATTGCTTGGCATTTTCCTTTTGTGACCTGATTTGAGGATGAACATCTCATTGCATAGGAGCTGCCAAGCTGCCTTTTGGTGTTTACGATTTTGTTGCTCAAGTTATTGATGAAAGTGGAAGTGTTTTTAAGACTTGGAAAGAATAGCTTGTTGCTGTGTGTACTCAGCATGTGCAACATATGCTTTGAAAATGAAGGGGTTTAGGAACCCAGTTATAGGTGAGGAACTGAGGTTATAGGATAATATTTTCTCATTAAAATATCTGAATAAGTGTATGAATGGATAAAATGAAATGGGCTTTTTGTAGCTTTGAATACGTGCTGATGTTTGCTATTCACACTTCCTTTTTTTCTTTTATATTGGTATCTTTTACGTTGCTTTTATGTTGCTTCTTCTATTCTGAGTTGTTCCTGCCGAGCTAACTGGTGCTCTGCTTTTTTCATAGGAAGCCTTACATCGGGAACAAATGTTGGAACAGAAGCTGGCAACCCTTCAGCGACTACTTGCTGTGACGCAAGAGGCTTCAGATACTAGTTGGCAGGTATCTGCAGGCATCCTTTTCCTTCAGGGACTGAAATTTGCAGTAGCATATAAATTTTAGCTATTAACTTACAAACAATGGGGGGGAAAGGCAGCAAAAATACTAAAAACCTTACAGCAGTTCTCTTAAACTGTGCAAAAGAGAATTTTTAACAAATTTAATGATCATCTACCAGTTTGAAATTAATTTTGTTGGAATATTTACAACAAATAGTTAAGTTTTTAATGCAGAACGCTACTGGAACTACATAAAGCACATTTTAACACTAAGGTGATGCTTCTTTTCTGCTAGGCTTTAATAGATGAAGACAGGTTGCTCTCAAGATTAGAGGTTATGGGAAATCAATTACAGGCATGTTCAAAGGTAAGTAGTTCACTTAAAGTTGAATACTAGGAATGATAAAAGATAGCCCTTTTAAAGTGTTTTGAAATTAGTTAGGTATAGGAAAGCAGTTGGAATGTAAACTTTATGAAATGAGCCTGTGCAATTTTGATACTCTGAATAGTATGAAAACAGTAAATCTGTCCTGTATTTCGTGGAATCGCTTTGAAGTTAGATAAACAGCTGTGTTTCAGCTTTTTTTCTTTTGTATATGCATATAGACATGTATGTACTTGAATGCAGAGAAGGAATATGTGTCATCAATGAGAACCAGCCATGCTGTCCTGTTTCCTGTGGATATTCTTTTCCAGATAGGAATTTGAAAAGCATTATCAGTGAGCTGCCTGATTTTTCAGAGGCAGGGTTACAAGTGTGCCCTACCTTGGTTGTTGATTAGGCCACCTATGCCTGCCTTAAATTGATTTTTATTTTGTATTTCAATTTGTATTTTAGCTTCCTCTCCACTACCTGCATTGTAAAACTCTTTTTGCAGGTCCTGTTTGAGGTCTTCCAGGTGGGACTTCATAGGTTTCTGGTTTCTCAGACTGTTGGTCTCGCAGGCTTGACATTGTCTTAGCAATGCCCCAAAAGCCTTCATAATTTTTCCTATAATCAAAGCTGATCACAGAATGTGTGCTGCCATACAAACACTTAAAAAAACCCCTAGTTTATACCCAGTCACATCAGAATCTTTCATCCCTGATTTGTCCATATTTTCCCATCTACTGGAAATTGCTAAACATTTTGGAATAGAACAGGTCTTATCACAACCTAATATATTAAAATTAATAATCAGCAAAATATTAATTTATATTCTCTTTGTATCTGAATTATCTTGTGTGTGCAGAATCAAACAGAAGACAGTATACGAAAAGAGCTTATAGCATTACAAGAAGACAAACACAACTATGAGACAACAGCCAAAGAGTCCCTGAGGCGGGTCCTTCAGGAGAAAATTGAAGTGGTCAGAAAACTGTCAGAAGTGGAGGTATTGAACTTTCATGCCTAGTCTTCTGGAAAGGCTGAGCTAGTTTTAACTGTGGCTACTTAGATCCCTGTTTTATTGCCTGTAATATCCCAGTATTTGTTGTATTTATTGTGGCACTTGAAGTGTATTAAGTAATAGTTGTGCTGATTTCTCCTATTGGACGATCCTTCGATTGTTAAACAGTTAATGAGAACCTATTCTTTAAACTCCTCCTTTTTGTGCCAGATTTCAAAATTCACGAAACTCTTTTAGAGAAGATAGTATCTGTGGGAAATGGCATACATGTGTTGGAAAGTGTGCTTATTAGACCTTGTTTAAACTGAAACATTTATGGAAGCGCTTAAGAATGAGCTTTTAAGATTATGAAGTGTTGGGACACTTTCTTCAAATAAGATTTCTCATCCCTAGAATATCTCTTACTACTATCTTTTCCTTTATTTCCTCTTGCCCTTATCATTATTTGCTGTGTTCCCTTACGTCAAGAAGTATCATCAGACTTAAGTTAGTGTACAAAATGTCTACCCTCTTCATGCGTTTTAGGGAACATGTGATTAGTTGCATATACTGTTTGGAAAAAATAGAACAAGTTCCGTGTGTACTGCTAGACTATCGGTCTCCATTTCTTTGTTTATTGCATAATGATTCTGTCTTACAGCGGAGTTTGAGTAATACAGAAGATGAATGTACTCACCTGAAAGAAATGAATGAGCGGACTCAGGAAGAATTAAGAGAATTAGCCAATAAGTACAACGGAGCTGTAAATGAAATTAAAGACCTTTCTGACAAGCTAAAGGTAATAGCAGAACTTCGTCTGATTTCTGATGATACTGTAGGACATGGAACAAATAAATACAATTTAGCAGTCAAATATAGGTTAAGAAACTTCTTTTAACAGGAAAATGAAAGAAAGATGTACATCACCTTTTACATATTCTTTTGGTTTACATTTAATATAACTGAATGTATCATCAATTAAGTAAATTGCTAAAAAGTTTCCTTTTTTTTGCTTTGAAAGTTACCTTATGTTTGGAAATGTGATATATTTTAATATAAAATTACACATGATATAAAACTGTATTTAACTTTCAACCTAAACATCTTACAGTTAATAAGAAAGCAAACTAGAATTAAATTTGCATTTCATGTTGTGTCTTTGTGCTGTTACAAATGTAACTAGCCTACCATGTAGGAATAACATGGCTCAGCTTCCAGGGGGAAGGAGCATGCTCTCGGGTCTGTTATTAAACTAAATGTCTAACTATATAAACATTTAAAGATCCTTTTTGCTGGAGAACAAACTAATCACAATATGATAAAGCCTGTTCCCAAAGAGTCTCCAATCTAGATAAGTAGATGATGTGGAGGAGAAAGGTGGTAGTGTTCTCTTTGTACATCTGAGACACTTGTATTTGTCTTGGATGAATACTGAAGTTTGAAATTAGGTTTTCTGAGTTCTAGTTCAGCACCTCAGACATGATTTTCTTCCGAACTTAAAACGTTAAATTGGTTTCCCAATTATGGGTTAATCACTGATAATTATATACAAAAGGATCAAAATTGAAACTTTATGACCTAGCTTAGAGGGAGGAGAATCTTTGAAACTTATGAAATCCAGCAAGGAAAAAGATGTAGCTTTCAATCAATTCTGTCTGTGCAATGTACATTCAGTTGAGAAGCAGTCTTGGGTTTTGATTATTTAGGACACTGGAAGACTCATTGTTTCTTAGTCATTGGGCCCTGGTACTGTTCCTGATGTTCTTTAGGCAAAAAGTAATGATATTTTGAAATGCTTTCTTTCTGTTACTGTGTTTTGAAGGGAAATCTGTAATCTTTCTGATTAAACTACCCCTTTTCTGTGGAAAGTGGGCTAGAACTGGTAAATAAGCTTAAGCTCTCACATGCCTGAGTTGTATATTGTTCAGCAATGTGCGTATAGGACCAAGCGTATAAAGGAATGGCAGCGTTATAAAAATACCCTGCATTTATGTGATACGGCTGACTCTACATGATGTTCCTGTAGCATACAAAACTGCATCTGGCCTTTTGCTCTCCTTTGAAGTATTATTCAGTGGAAGAAAGATTGTCTGCATTTTCTTTATCTGGCCAGCGTAAAAAGTTACTTATGATACAAAAGTTAATGATACAAAAGCAAAAGAAATCTGTTCCTTCATATGTTAATTTTTATTTGGGGATTTTCTTTTACTCTTTCTTGAGCAGGTAGCAGAAGGAAGACAAGAAGAAATCCAACAGAAAGGACTAGCTGAGAAAAAAGAATTGCAGCATAAAATAGATGAAATGGAAGAGAGAGAGCAAGAGCTTCAAGCAAAAATAGAAGCTTTACAGGCAGATAATGACTTCACCAATGAGCGGCTAACTGCTTTACAAGGTTAGTCACTAGTGGGGAAGAAACTTTGATTATTTGTTTTTCTTTTAATCTGTGAAATATCTTTTTCTTGGACTTCTGTTTACAGTACGGTTAGAACATCTTCAAGAGAAAACTCTTAAAGAACACAGCAGCTTAGGTAGGTGTGATCAGTTTCTTGTTTCAAGCTGATTTCCAGATTTTCTGTTCAATTACTTTTATTATAATAAACTTGTAGTCCAGGTGTCTGGCAAAAGGAGAATGTGTGACAGTTACCCCAGCAGTGTATCTTGTATTGTGGAACGACTTGTGGCCACACACGATGTCAGTAGAGGGCACTGCTGTTGTGAGTGTTCAGACTTCTGGGTCCTGGCTCAATTTAATTTAGAGCTCTGTATCCCCTCAGATCCAAGGTTTTGAAGGTTTCTATATACACACGTACACATATATACACATGTATGGAATCTTTAAATGTATATAAATATGTATTAGGCAGTAATTCCCTGAGTGACAGTAACTTCTTACAGATTTGAACAAACACAAACGGATCTGTAGTGCAGGAAAACACATTAAATGTGGCCTGCTTTGTTTGACTAGATACTTAAAGGGACGAGATACTGTGAAATGCATCTGGCTTTTCATACTGCTGTATTTATAAAGAAACAAAACCCAAAACATTTTGCTTGGTTCCAGAAATAATACCCTTTCTTAATCCTAGGCGTACAAGTTGATGACTTCATACCTAAAATTAATGGGAGCACAGAGAAAGGTAGTGTATCTTAAGGCTACCTTTTGTCTTATGGTTGATGTTTGAAGTTAAACAAACTCAAAATGTTCTCTGAAGTTTTACTTTGAATAATATTCTCTTTAAAAATGCAGTTGAATTTGTCCACTCCTCAGACCAGCATGTTTTTGCTTAGACATTCAGCCTAGGTGTTTTCAGAAAGTTCTGTCACATGTAATGAGCCAACTTGGAAATCATTTTTTTGCCTTTTTTTTTTCTTCCTTTTTTGGGGCTCTTACTGGAATCAGTAGGAGTCTACTGAATGGTGTCACGCTTGTGACACAAGAAAGTGGAAAACTCATTGACTTGTTTCATCTTAATTTTCTTTTCCCTTGCAACACAGACAAGTAACATTTTTCTAGTAAATTTGGTATGGTAAGTAAAGTCATCAAAATGTATTTTTCCCTAACTGTAACGTATGAAAAATGTGAAAATACAAAAGATATAAATAGTTAAATAGGAAATTAACTTTGTGTCTTTATGTAAAACAGGAATGAATTACAGATTGAACTGACAGATGGGTGGGGTTTTTTTAAAAGACCAATTAGTTAAAACTAAGGGTTTTAACTAATGTGTCTTAATAAACACTTGAAATTTTTGGGAATAAAGTTGTCTAAGACTATGCCCAATATCACATGAAGCCAAGATTATTCTAATTGTAATTCTAAATTCACGGAGTTGTTCCATTGGCTAAGGAATATTTAACTTCTTAAATTAATTTTAAATTTTAGCCATGGTGTAGCTTTCTTCAGTGTTTGCCAAATCTTGCTTATAAATAGTGAAAGCTCTAAGGAATGGTGGTAATATTAGTTGGAAGATATTATTGAAGTCAAAGTTTTAACTAATATTCACAGGGATTTGGAAACACATTTTTTAAACTCTCTAATTCTTAGCTTTTTACTTTTTTGTTTTGTTTTATAAATGAAAATCTTCTTAGGGAGACAAAAGGCAAAATACAAGTTCTTAATCATGGTATAACCTTATGTCTCTTAATTGGAGCAGGAGGAGACATCTGTTAAACACTGACAGGAATGGTGAAAAACCCTCCCCTTAATCTAAATACTAGTTACCCCTCGGTGCTTTAGCCTTTTAGCACTCAGCTGTGATGCATGATGAGATTAGCAAGATGAAAACTTTATGTCTGTTCCCAGTTTTCTGGTTTTAGGTAGATCAATCCATATTGCTGATGCATAATTCTAAGTTGGTAATATTCTTAATGCTTGATACAGCGGTTAAGAAATAAATTTGCTTTAATTGGGGTTCTTTTTTTAGTCTTCCACCCCAGAAAATAGTAATCATCTTTACAAAGCAAAACTGTATAGGGTGATTATTTTTTTTTTTCTTCTAGTCATGTAAACCATAAAAAGACTTTGAAAGCTATGTTGTTGGAGGTTCTTAGAAAAACATGCAATACTGTGAACAAAAGCATCCTACAACTGAAGTGACACGCTTAGTAAAACCTTTCAAGCTTTGAGTGCAAATCCATCTTGATTTAGAGAAATAATTGATATTGCACTAATATTTTCTTTAACAAACATTTTTGGTTTTGTTTATTTTAAATTTGTTGGCAGGAATATGTTGATTTTTAAAATACTGATACGTCTTATCAGTCTTGAGTTTAAAAATTGTGTGAAACATTATTTCAAATTTCAATTAATGGTTATGTGAGTCTAACAAATATCATTGTATCACTGATACTCACTTTTTCCTGATAGTTGAAGAAACAAACCATTTTTGACCTATTTTGGATGGCATAAAAGTTTAGATGCCATCTGGATGGATACATGAAAATACAGATTCCTTTTTCCTATGAGTAACAGTAGAACTTGTGCTTAAAGATGGGAATTTTAGGAAGATGTCTGCCAATTTCTTTTTCTTTCTGAATGTAGAGATAATATAACTGCTTATTCAAGTTGTCCTTCTGTGTTTTAACACAGTCTATCACCTTTTTCTGTCAGGCATCTACCAAAGCATTTTATTATTCTATATTTTAGCATTGTTTTCCATATTTTCCATTATTTTCTCTGTTATACCACATTCTTCTACATCTTTGTTATACATGGTCCATCCACATTTCTCTGGCCTCTTAGAGCCTGCTGGCCTGTGTTCTCTTCGTGACAGTCTGTGCCGTTCTCTATCTTCCTGTCCTTTATCTAGCTTTCATATAATAACAGATGGGCAGTCTTTTTCTATGCCAGATTTTGGTTTTTGTTCTCTTTTTTAAAGCAGTAGGAGACAGTTACTGTTTCATTTGTTGGGGTTTTTTTGCTGACTAGTCTTGCATTATTTTAGAACAGCTAAGAATTTTGGGGTTATAATGTAGATTCAGCAACTTTGGCAGTAAACAGAGATTGCAACTATTTTGCATAAGGGAAAGACTTCACAGTTGAGGGCAGAAGTCAGAAATTCAATTTTTTTTTTTTGGGGGGTGCTAAATAGCCTGCAAGGGACTTTAGAAAGTTTCCTCTGTCTGTATACAGAGGTATACATACTTCTCCCCATCAGAGGAAAATGGTGGCAAAACCATGTAAAAATCAGTATGTTTTTAAAGATTCCTTTTGTAGCTTTCAAAACTTCAGGTCAAGTCCTCAAGTTATGCTTATAGGCATTCTAACTAGCTGTGGAAGAGTAAAGATTTTGCATTCCTCTTTTCTGCAGCTATTTATAACATTATAAGAGCTGTACTTTGAGTAGAGGAACTAAGAACTCAAGTTATATTAGGTCTAGAGTGTTTTTGTAACAAAGTGTATTAAGATGATATTGGTTAGGCATTCATTTTCTCTCATCGCACGTGCAGAAGAGGAAAAACTTGCTTATGCATCAAACCACTTATAAAGGTTGTGTAGAGCTGAGTTACTTCAGTAAATGGTATGTTTCTCAGTGAGTTGCACCACACCAACTTGTATATAAAGAATATTCTTGTATATAAAGAAATATACAAGAAATTTGTATACAGTCACATAGAGGACCACATAAAAAGGCTAAAATAATAGTTGTTTAAATATGGAAAATAAATGTTACAGCCATGGTGCTGTCTTTTAAAATATCTGCCTTGAGGGTTAGAAAACAGTTTACTTTTTTAGAGTAATTTTGGAATATAGTGCAGCTTAGTGTTGAGTGTTTGATCTTAACAGCTAGGCTTCTGAGATCAGAAGCTAATGATTGAAAGATTTTGTTGAAATATAACACATTTTTCTGGCTTGTGTGCTAAAAAGCCACCTTTTCAGATTGTCACTCGTGAGTTTAAAGGAGTTTTGAGGTTCTTCAGAAAGGATTAGCGCCTTTTTACTTGGAGGTGCAAGGCTCTGACCATGTGGGGAGTTGAGTGAAGGCACCTGGGAAAGACCTGGAAACTGAGCCTAGTTTTAGGATCCCCATGGTGGAATTGCCCTTCTTTCAAAAATCAAGTGCAGTGGAAACCTGTTTAAAAAGTAAATTTAAAAATGCAGCAACACATTCCAAAAAAACTATTTCAAGAGTGTATTAGATATGAAGACTAAACATGAAGACTAAAGAAAAACTTGTTAAATGCCCTTTTAAAGCTAAGAAAATGCTGAAGAATATAGGTTAAATACATCTTTTTTATTTATTGAGTGCTTGGACTTGGTATTTGCAGTTATCCATGTCTTAATATTAATTAACAAATAGGAGAAACTAGTGACATCAGTACTATGGAGTTGCATGTTTCAGTAGTATCATATGTATTCTAAATTTATTGTGATTTAAATATCACTTCTGTGCATTAATTTTGTTGCCAAAATTATCAAGTTGTCAGTGGAAATTTAGTTGAAATCACTGGTCCCCACCTAACCTGAAAGAGTGGTACAGTAACTGCCAAATGCAGAATGATTGGACTTCGTTAAATAAAGTTTGGAGGTTTTTAATAGCTTCTCGTGCAATGAGGGACTTTTTATTCTGCTTAAGAGGTGCTATTAGATTTTGGCATTTTAAAGTACCCTTTTCCATGCAGTTAAAGTACTACTTCTGATCCATCAAGGTAATCTATTTTCTCATCACTCAGACATCATTTCAGTTACATGTCTTGTCTGCTTACATATTAACTCAGATTTCAAAAGTTCTCTGTAAATACACAATTACAAATATTGTTAATATATTTTTCAAAGGTTTTTTGTTGCATCAATTTGAAAATTATAAGAAGATGTAAACTGAAGTGTTTCTTTTTTTACTAGAGGACTTTCTTTCAAAGAGTGGAGGGGACTGCACTTTTATTCATCAGTTCATAGAGTGTCAGAGTGAGTACAAGAGTGTTCATCACGTTTGCTTTAAAAAAAACAGAAAACCCAGGAAAGGTGGATAAAAACCAGAATTTGTCACTGCTATTTAGTATTTTTGTAGTAGCAGAAATTTTCTAGGCATGGAAATGTGGCATTATGATATTAAGCAGATGCCTGCAGTTGTAAGAGGATAGTTGTGCTCTTACAGAGCACAGAGCATGTTGCTGTCCTCTGACCAATAAAAGGGTGGTTATGTTGCCACATGATTTTTAAAACTGAATATATTTTTTCACCTGTAACAAAGAAGTTGAAAATCTAATGCTGTCAGTTTAAACAACCATCACAGGCAGGAGCAGGACAGAGATGCCTTTTCTTCATTTCACATGTTTATAATTCAACTGATAATTAAAGATCTTACATGTTCTTCAAATTAGTTGTTACAGAAAACAAAAAGGAAAACCAGGATTTAATTTTTAATGTGAAAATTGCAGAGCATCTTTGGAGAAAAACAAAACAAATATGCAATACCAATCTTCAGAAAGATGTGTTATTCTGGGATTTGAAACATATGAGTAACAACAGAGCCCAGTCTGCATATCTGTAATTAAAGAAAAACTTCACATGTCAACACTTTTTGTCCACTGGAAGAAAAATATCTTAGGATGAAGAGAGAAAAGTGCTGTTAAACTTCAGAGAACTCATTTGCAATACTAATAATTGGTTTTTGACTTAAGAGTTTACAGAAATTATGTACCTAAAGTTGAGCAGAGAGAAATACTTAAAAGCAGAAATAAAACACTTTTTAAATTATGCCCATTGGACTCTGACCTTCTAAATTTCAAGAAGGAAGTGTAGCAGACTTGTTTGACTTTACTCCTTGTGATACTGATTGCAGTGTTATAAACTGAATGACAGGATACTGCCAATGTTTGTCTAAGAAAATATAAACTTCATTTCTTGGAAAAAATGTTGATTTGTAGAAGTGAATGACTGATACCTGTCTTTTGCCTGGCTGAAGGTTAAAATAATTTTCAATTTTGAGAAGATCTTGTATGAATTCTCTTTATTCAGGACACAAAAATGAACTGAAGTTAAATGACTGAATATTTTTTGTGTCTAGAGTGAAAAATGAAGAGCACATTGAGTGATGTTCAGATAGAAATTGGTTGCCTGTTTTGTTGTTTGGATGTTAGCTTAACCTCTTTTAGCAAAGCTTGTATTAGTGTCATCTCTATCGATTGAGTAGCGAAAGCAACCACCAGGGTCTAGTGAAAGTGTCTGACATGCAATGGAAGTAGTAATGAGGGAGTCGAAGATCAATGTTCTTATGCCTCCCCTTTCTTGAGAGATCAAAAGCTAAAGGTACTGTAAGGCCTCGACTGCCTCTCTTTAAAGAATGAATCCAAGTTCAAAGAGTTCAGAATTCTGCTTTTTTGTGACAGTATAAATATTTTACTGTCTAACCAAGTCCAAAAAAGATTCCAAGTCAGCAGCACGTGGACTGAAAGTTTGCCTTTCCCAAATTCAAATGCATTTAGTCAAGGCCCACAAAATCATGAGGTTAAACTACAAGCTGCAGGATCTGTTATTTTCATTTTTATATAGAAGTGCTATCCTTCAGTCATCTGCCCGTTTGCTCTCTGCTGCAGTGAAGGTTGGGAGCTAGTTGGGAAAAAAATTACAGTTTCAGAGATTTCTAGGGACTGGAGCTCTAAGGCATGCAGCAAATAAGTTTTGAAAAATACCACAAAGATTGGAAGGAAGAAGAACTAATAATAGAAGCAGAGGAATCAAAACTATAGTATCACAAACCATAAAGGAAATCTACAAAGAAAGGAGAATTGAGCTAACCTTTCAGTTTGTCTAGAAGACAAGATTCTGACTTGTGTTGGGACAGCAGGGAAGATGCTTGTGCTCATAGTTCTGGGGAAGGACATGAGGAAATGAGGAAAGCTCAAGCAGAGAAGTGAGGAAAAACACCTTCAGTCAAGGAATTGAACTATGTAAGATACCATAATAAGTAAAATTAGATGATTAAGCAATCTAGTATTCTGTACAGGCATTTGCTGTAGAGGTATAAGGCAATTGAAAATGCTCATCAGTGAAAAGCACTCAAAACCTCTCAGGATACAAACATTAGGTTTTTTGGCTGGGGAAGAAGCAGTAGGACACAAAAGTCGTAGTTGCAGTGAAGCTTTGAATGCTTACCTGGGTAGTATTGTTTGTATAGTATTGTTTGATCTGGCTTCTGTAGGGGTTTTTTTATACTTTTTTGTTTTGTTGTTGGGGTTCTTTTTGTTTTGGCGTGTTTTTTTGGTGTTTTGTGTTGGAGTTTTTGTTAGAGCAGAATAGGGCTCATGATAGAAATCATCCAGAGTAACCCGTCCTTATTACCTGTCAGCAGCATCTGTAGAATGTTATGAAATCTTGCTCTGAATGATCTGGGAAGTCTGTTACTTTCTGATCATTGCATACGATTCACTTGTAGCTCATTTCATAACCTTTTTGTTTTTAGCAACCACTGGTGAAAACCGGTTACATCGGCAACAAAAGTCGTGGTGCTTCTTTTTTGCTAGCAAATGATATGAGTTGTTACCAGAAATGGTGATGCTGTATAGATGAGAGAGAGATACATACCCTGCTAGCTTCCTGTCTTTCACTCCAATCTAACTTTTCTTTATTTGGTCCTTTTTTCCTTGATATTTGGTGATTTTTTTTCACTTACAATTTTAAATGCAAGTCTGGGTTTTTTGCCTTTTTAACAATTTTTTTAAAAATTTATCTAAAATGACATCGCTTTTGGATGGATCAAATAGCTCTTTTCAACATTTCCATGAATTTATGATCTGCAGGTGGCAAGTAAAGTTAAAGCTGAGTTAAAGCTGCTTAGTATTCCTTTTTTCAGATGGCTTGAGATTCATGTGCTGGGGGCTGGGTTTCCTTTCGCTGGTCTTCAGAACTGGCCTCCTTTGAAGACTAATTTGATAGAAAAACACAAATGTCTTGAGGGTGTGTTACTTAAGTCATTATTGTAATGTTAACAGACCTGAACTTTTCTATTACATACAGTGATAGGCATCCTAAATCTAAAACAGAGTTCTTAACTGGAAAAGCCTAAAAACCTAAAGGAAAGCTGCCTTTGAACTGCATTCACCAGCAAAAAGAAACACAGACTATCTTAAAGATGAACTCAAAGATTAACTTCAAAGCACATTGTTTCAGTAAAAGTTGTTGCTGTTTATTATATGTATCAGTAACACTTTGCTTTTCATTAAGTAGTGACTGGATAGTATGAAAGATAATGATCTGTGCCAGTAATTAAAGCCAGGATCCTGACCCTAATTCAGAGTTTCACAGGCAGAAACGTGCATCTTGAGTCAGGAAAAAATATGGAATGATTTCTTTTTTTAAAAAAAAAAATTAATTGAGTTTAAGATAAGCTTTCTAAAATTGTAATATCACAAGATGGGAAAATCTGAAAAGGGGAAGTTCTAAAGATACAGATTTGTCTGCTTTTACTTTCTGATGTCTGGATTCTGTCATTTTTAGTAGCATTTTTAGGTAAGAGTGCAGAGTAAGATTCTATTTAGTTCAGCGACATCAGCATCCAAATTTTCTGTTTATCTAAACATACACACTGAAATAAACTGTATTTGTTGGCTTTGAAACATGCTAATGCTAGTGTTCTGAAAACACTGAGATGTGTACTTGTGTGTGGTAGGAAGAGGTGTCAGCCACCAAGTGTAAGGTCCTGGCTGTGCCAGCTTTGGATCTCACTGGGCACGGGGACTTGTGTGTCACTGCTTAAGTTCTTTGCTGAAGAAGTAGTTTCAAGAAGAAAACTTTTGTACAAATGTTAAAAACCATAGTGGAAATTAGAAAACAGTAAAACTCCATGGAAAAGGGGGAAAAAGTGCCACTTTATTCACAGAAAATAAGAATTTTTACAAGTGTGACGAGCTGCTTTCAAGGTTTGAATTTGGAAGAACCTCTGGGCTCAAGAAGACTAGATTCCTTTCTTTGTGCTACAGTTATTCTGGTTTTAACAGTTACTGAATTGTGAACACTCCAAGATCCATCCTTTCCTACTGCTAAAATTTCTTCCGTAAGCTGATTATAGAAGCCTATTTTAAGCTAACAGTCTAGCATAGATGAGGTCTTACTCCTCCGGATCAAGCAGTTGTAGCTACTTGGAGTGTATGGGGTTTCTGTTCAGCTGATTTTTTTTCAGACATAGGGGCAGAATTCCCCAGCTACTTTCTTGCTGCTGTCCTTTCCACCCCCTTCCAGCCTCAACCGAGTCGTGGAATAATCACATATGAAGACTTTTCTTTGGATTGATTTATTTTAAATGGTAGAGGATTCATGATATCACTCAGGAGCTCTTCACTTGTGGCTGCAGTAACTTGATTCCCTCCATGGTGCCTTCCTCAGCTTGGTGCCTTCCTTCATCTCTGACGAACTCGGATGATGAGTGATCTCCTGCAGTTGCTTGAGACCTGAAACCAATCCTGAAAAATTCAGCGTGCTGCTGCTCAGTGTATTTCTGACACAGTCTTTGTAAAAGGTTACCGGAGCGCGGGACACGATTTGTAGATAAAAGCAGATGGAGGAAGTATCTTTTAGGTTGGTTTGGCTGTGGGGGCAGGATAAACTTCTGACCGTGCAAACCCCCCTTTAGACCTCATGGGTGTTGTTGGAAAGCTTGTCTAGGGCTGGGAAAGAAATCTCCCTGCAAATGTCCTGCATCTGTCCTCACATTGTCACGGTTACAACAACATGCCGTTGGAGGAGCAGAGGTTTAATCGTCAGTTACTTGAAGCTGGAAATGCTGACTGAAGCTCACTATGATTTTTTTTTTTTTTTAAATTACAATTTTGAAATATATTTGCTGTCACCCAGCTTCCTTAATCTGAACTCTTCTGTATGTGGTGTTTGTCCAGTCTTCTCTGCTTCCCAGTTCCATTAACAGCACATGGAGTAACCAGCAGGCTGGGTTCCCTGCTGGGTTGTCAGGGATCTATCTGACAGGGAGAGCAGAGGGTGGAGGCAGAGGCAGCTTCAACTCTGGTGTTTCAGTGGCTGTTAAAAGCTTTCAACATTGTCTAAATTGCAAGATCTACTGCATAGAAATTGATTAGGTGAACTGCAAGATAGATGAGCCGTGGTAACTTGACATGTTGGCATTGCTAGGCAGTTAGGCAATTTAAAATAATTATATTTCCTCTGAAAAAGAAATTAATTAATGGCTCGGTAGTTCTTTTAGGTCTTTAATCTGAACCTTTTCTTCCCTTAGCTTCCTGTTTGCCTTCATGTCCTAGCTGGAGTTAGGATGAAGTTAGCAGTGTAATCTCAAATTCAGTGTTTTAGGTTTTGATGCACCTGACAAACATGAATAGACTTCCCTGTCAACGCTGTATATAAATCCAGGGTTTGTGAACCTGAATGTGGTGCTTTGGAAGTTTCTGCAGCTCTCTGAAAGCTTTAAGCTAAGAAAGGTGATTTCTGTGTAACTTTCATAGTCACTGTTAAAGCAGCTGTAATGTGGAGGTGACTTCTCAGTCACTGATTTACTGTGGTGTATTTCTAGATTTCTTCTGTGTCTAGTGGGTATCTGTTTCAGGCTACCAGCTCTTGGAAATCCTTTTTTATAACTATAACTTGAGGAATGTATTTATTTCTTTATTTATTGCCCACAGTTAAATTTTTAAAAAATTATAATTAATTTCTCTAACGTCTCATTAGTGAGCTGAAGCATTAATAATGTAAGCTAATAAATTGCAGAAGAAATAATTATGCACTTTACCACAAAGTTCCAGTAGGCTTGTGTGCTCTGTTTCATTATTCCCTGCCAGAATAAAGTTTTTGTTCAAGCCTCAGTAGGAAGTAATATTATCAGCTTTTAATTTGGTCATGGAATGTAGTCTACGTAGATGTGTGCAAGCAAAAGCTTGCTTAATTTGAGCTTGGAAAGTAACACTTATTTTGTTTGGCAGACAAGATCATAGATGAAGGACATCTAACCAAAGTGGAAGAAACAAAGCTTTTGAAAGGTTAGACTTCTGGATTATTTAACTGGTTTTGAAGCATGTTTTTATGTCACTTCAATGCATGTTCTGTCTTAAACTAGCAGTTTGAGTTTTGTTGAATATTTACTTAAGGGGAAAAAAGTCAACGAAGGGGAGGTATATTCTCTACTGAACTCTGCTCCAAATACTATCGTAGGGTAAAAAGATTTAAAGAAAGCAATTTTTGAGGATCGAGTGCATGAAATATGAGTCTAAATTTTGACTGAGTTCTTACCTGAA
Organism: Porphyrio hochstetteri; assembly: GCA_020800305.1. NCBI lineage: Eukaryota > Metazoa > Chordata > Aves > Gruiformes > Rallidae > Porphyrio > Porphyrio hochstetteri. The sequence goes on along the minus strand of CM036916.1, from coordinate 6,335,631 downwards.
TGTGCATTTTTTTAAAAAAAAGTATTTAAAATCAATTTACTTTTTTTTTCTTTTTTTATCTTTAGTGCCAGCATAAATGTTGACCAGGTTTTTGATTTTACTGTAGGACTAAACAGATAAAATGTTTGGCCTCATTTTCAGTGTTTAAAAAAAAGACTTTTTGTAACTTACACCCTCATAACATCAAAATAACTATTAACCTCCTAAACATGCTTTTCTCAAGTAAAATATAAATGTGCATATCTCTTTTTTTTTCTTTAATATAAAACAAGTAAAATACAAGGAGCTAATTAGAAAATAATTACCTTGTCAAGGAGGAGTCATCCTTATCTTGCAGTGCCAAAACCAGAAATGTTACAAAGCATGTAGATCAGTATTTCCTATCTGTCTAATAATGTAGACTGACTCCACTTTTCTAGCTTTTATTAATGTCTGTACATACTAATTTATTTCTTTATGCTCTGTCCTTTGGCAAAGTGTTATTATATTAAATGTTAGCTTGTTTAAAGTTTTAGTATTTTAGAGACATCTTAGTTTATCTTCTCTTACTTTGGTGTATGAAGTTGCACCTTTAATTTGTTTCTGTGTGTGAGTAAGCTATAGACAACATGCCATATTTGGCAAAAGAATGCATACAATAACTGTAACGTAACACTTGCATGCCAGTTATCTTGCAAAGCCATGAGCTATTTTTGGTGTTTGTTAATGTATTCAAACTCGTCAAGTAAGTATGATGTCACCACATTTTAAGATACTTCATCATTTTGGCTATATTTATTCAGCTTAGTTTTATTATGGGAACTAGGGACAACTGCTGAGAAATAGTATAGTGCAGGAAAGAGTTTTGTGCTGATGACTCTGGTTGCAGAATAGGAAACAGGTTTTTAAGCCATTTCTCTCTTTGACTTGTGCTGTTTCAGAGGTAGAATCTTTCCTTTAGTGCCTAAATCTTGTTGCTTGTTTCAGGGGGAGGAGGACAGGAGGGAGGAAGAAGCTGGTGTGCCCAGGGGTGGGTGGGAGGGGGAATATGTGAAGGAGGTGGGGAGAGAGAGAATTAATTCAGCGGTTGGAACTTGCACTGTTCCTCCCGTTTCACACAGAGCAAGAAAGCTGTGATTCCATGTATGACCAGATATGGTAAAGTTAGTGGGATGCAGATATTGCTCAGCATAGCACTTCTGGATTGGCCGCTAACATAAACGACATGGGTGAGGCTTTTAGGATATACTTCTCTTAATGCTTTAAAAAGAATGTGTTACTTTGTTTAGTGATAATAACAGCTTTCATTGCAGTCCTGTGAGCCTGATTCTATATGATAGATCTAAGTGCTTTGTAGTGTAACATCTTTAGATACCAGTTAAAAATGCTATTCCTAAAAATAGGGAAGTACTCTTTGTTTTAGCAAAGAACCACCTCGAAACCTCAAGTTTGTAACTACTCCAGTCGTTATGAGCTTTGAAAACATGTGAGATATGTTTGGAATAGCAGCCAGGTCTGAACCCCTAGTGTGCTTGAGGTGTACGGGTGCTTTCCCCTTCTCCCTCCCCAGTGATTTCAGTTACATTAAGATAGGAAGAATCTGGCTCTTGATCAGCTGCTTTGTTTGCGATTGCCGCCTTCTGTTTCATGTACAAGTGGATATTATTCTGGCATGCAGAAATAGAAAACTTTTCCTGTTAGATGAAGAAAACTTTTTTTCTTTCCCTATTAACCTGTCTGTGGTTTGTTATCTTGCTCATGTAAGTGCAAAGGTTGTTTTCATTTTTCCACTTCTTTCATTTTGGGGATGTTTATTTCTGTTTGTTCTCTCATCACTTGACAAAGCAATGCATGCAAGCTTTCTCACCACTCCTTTGTTTTTTACATGTTTTCATACACTAACCCTATTGGTATAACACATTTATTGCTGTACATCTTCCCATGTCCTTGTTCTTTTTTTTTTTGGTGCATCTACAGTAACTATGTGTGAAGAAATTACATGTTTTCATCATGCCTTTCTGCATATATATGGTAGAATTAAATCTGTATACTGGGAATCATGTTATGATGCTTTTTTAAATATATCTCTCTACCTGGAACTTGAGACCTCATGGGCAGCGATGTATCAAACCAAGGCTCTGCATAGTCAGCAGGAAAAGACTTTGTTATATATAACCTCACCTACATGCTGGTGACATGATTCCTCACTGACAAACTTACTGGTTTGCCCACATCAGACATGTTATGCCTTTGTGTAATGGACCTGTCAGAACTAAACCGGAATGGCTATTTTAAAAGAAATAAAAAATTGTAGTGTCATAAAGAATTTAGACTCTGAGTCAGGGATACTTCCATGTGGAAAAACAATGCATTAGTATAGTTAAGTCCACTCACCTTCCGAAAATGTCTGGTTTCCCATGAAAAGAAATCTAGAACTGATGAAAGAAATCAAACTGAAAACAATTCTGTTGCTTCACTAAGCTGCCTGTTGTAACGTGGCGAGTTGTGTATGAACAGATATTTCATTAAGGTATTCTGTGGTGGAAGGACATAGACTGCCTTCTTTTTAATACAATTTGAACTGAACTTTTTCTAGGAATTAACGTATTTGTATTGCTGTGATTCTTTACAGGTTCATACTACACTTTTCTGTTAACAGTACCATGTATACTAGATTTGTTGCTATTATTTTATTTGTCCTAAACACTGAAGCACAATTTTATTCTTAACAGCAGTTTCTTTCTGATGTGTTACAGTATCTGCATTGTTCTGGTTTTCTTTACTTATTTGTTCCGTGGTTGAATCAGCTTTTGCAGAGAGTTCCAACTGGCAAGAATACAGCTTTAACAAAAGTTCAAGCTGTTCATGAAGCAGTTGCATCCCTTGTTAGATGCTAAACTAGATTAATGACTGCTGATGCTGAATCCATTTTAACCCAAACTTACAACGAAATAAGCAACCGCTGGGTTTTTAAGTCTTTCTTCAACTATGCTGCTTTCTATTGACAGTTAGCAATAGTTAAATAAATAGCTGTACAGAAGTTTGATTGAGAGACTGAGCAGAGCATTTATTGATTGTAATTGGTTTGTCCTTGTCTTTTACAGAGAGTCAAGCAAGAGTCAAAGAATCTGATTTGTCAGACACACTTAGTCCAAGCAAGGAAAAAAGCAGTGACGACACTACAGGTAAGTGTTTAACTGAGGATTCTGTAACATCTAATGAGTTTGAATTCAGTCACTTAATCATAAGCGTTTTCTAAAGCAGCAAAGAAGGTGTGTATCCTGCAGAGCCAGATACAAGCTTAGAGCAGTATTGTCTATTTTGTGATTTCATAATTAACTGTTCTAGTATGAGAAGGACATAAAAGCTTCTCTTTAAGAATGCACATGTCAAAACTATCTGCAGTCTACCTGCTCCTTGAAAGATGTGGGTTATTTGTTCTTTTTTTTTTTTAGATGCCCAAATGGATGACCAAGATCTAAATGAGCCTATTGCTAAAGTAGCTCTTCTAAAAGGTAAACAAATTTATTTTTGTAGCTTTAGATGTATAATTTGTATAGATAACCTTTTGTCTATCTGTTTTCTATCAAATGTGTATTGAAGTGAGTGCTGAAATTCAAATGTTATAATCATGTTAGTACAGAAGAGTTGCATTTAAATACAAATAATGATTCCTTTGTGTGGTGTGATATAAACACATACTTCTGTGTGTTAGTATACAAGTAATTTGTGCTTATAGCTAGTTTCTGCACTCATCAGCTCTAGGAATTATAATATCAAATAGTTTATAAGCAGTTTCAGCATACACTTAAGTTAGGGCTAGTAGTTGGGGAGGAGGGATTCTTCCAACACTAACTTGTTTTAAGCATTGCCAAATTTTCCTTGTGTAGTTTCCATCACTGTCAGGAATGCTTCTGTTAGTTTGCACCTGATGGGTTAAAAAGAAAATCTAAAATCTTACTTTAGTGAGTGAATAAGTAAAAAAAAAAAAAAAATTACCCTATTTGTGTAGACTGGTTTGCTATTGAATTGTATACTGCAATTAACTAAAAGAACTGGAAGAACTGTTGTACTCTTTGGGTTATCTATGGTCCTTCCTATTTTGCTTTTGAAACCATTAAAAAATACCTGTAGAATGAATCACGTGCCCTCATAATTTTTATGAAGAGCCTATAAACCTGCTGTTTTGTTGGAGTTTTCTCAGAGAGCTACTTCATATGTCTCACTTTGCCCTAAAAAGGATATGATTTGCCACAGACAGACTTTCAAGTGGATTTGTTATGCAGTCAGATAATTAAGGAAGAGTGAGAACATTTCTGCTCTGGCAGCTGTTTGGAGTGCGGAAATGGCTGCTGGAAATGGCAGTGTTCCTTTTGTTTAACTGCTGGAATTCACAAAACAAATTAATGGAACAAGAAAATGATGAGACTTTTAATCACTGTAGTTTCCTCCAAGTGTATTTTCCATCAATAAATTTTGAGCACATTCAGGATTTGTTTTAACTTTCTGCAAGTCAGAATCTGGCAGAGAGGCAAAGGGGAAAACCTGTCACAGATTAGTAGAGCCAACAAGGTAAATGACTATTAGCCATTAATAATACCTCCATGAGCGCTTCTATTTTGACAGGCTGTTTATGACTACTTACTGCAAAGTTAAAATCAGGTAGATGTTAAACAGGTGGAAAGAAACAAGCGTCATTGGAAGGTTAAGAATTTGTTCTTAACTTCCTTGTATTTCTATAGTAACTACAAGATCGATCCATGGAATCTTAATAAAAAGTGTTTTCAGTCGAGGGTTTGCTGAATACTGGTAGTTCACATAAGAAATTTTGAGAATCATCAATGGTTTAGAAAGTTTGGGAATCATATTTGGCTATTGCAACATAAAGCAATTTTACTTTGAGTATGTGTGATATAGTTTATGTGGATCTTAGGAAGCTGAAGAAAACTCAGGCTTTTAGTTACTCATCTGACTTCAATTGAGTACCCTAAAAGTAGTCACCTGAATAACCTGAGAAGTTCTGCAAAATTCTAAGTGACCTACTGTGAGACTTGGAGAAATACCAGCCTGCTCCTAAAGCTACTTCCACAGGCAGGCACATACAGATAAGGGATCGGTTAAAACCACAACCAATGTGTGGTTCTGTATCATCTGTTTTCACATGCTTTGGGAATGATTTGTACAGATCACATTACTTTTTTGATAATTTAAAATCTTTGTTAAGGGAGAACTCTTTGTGTGTGAAACAAAGTGGTGTTAAGTAAGAACCTTTCTTGTGACATGCCAAACATTCTGATCACACATTTCGTTTTTCCACAAGTGAATGAGGGTTTTCAAACTGTTGTATTTGACTTTTTTTTTTGCACCTTTTTGTAATTAATGTTAGAATTTCTTAGATGTCTCTGAGAACAGTTAGTCCCATGCTGAATACTTTTGGAAATTGTTCAAATACTTTTTAATTGTGGCCTTTTACGTTGATTCTCAAACCAGGTTTTTGTGATGTGGCTTTGCTTTACAAGGGCATTTGAAGCCTGATATTTGGTAGCTTTATTATTTATAACTAGAGCAATCCTACTCACTAAGGAATTTTTTCCAAAACTAGAGTTAGCACAAGAATTAAAGAAATGTTCAGTTTGGGTAAGACTGAAAAGCTTTTATTTTCTCGTGCTTTTCTTGGCTTTTCCTTTAGAAGCATGTCAGGCATGTGAAAATTCCCCTATTGCATTGGAGTAGGAAAGAGTTTTAATTTTGATTGTGCCTTTGCTAAACTGATTATGTTGTCCCATAAGTTGAGTTCCTCATCTCCTTTGAAGCAGTGTTGTCTTTTATGATGTGTCTTTTCACTGATTGGAAAATATTGTCCACCAGAAAGTTCATTTAGGGTGTCTATTGTTGGATTTGGGACACTGCTCCTTTATCAGACATGATGTGAGCATAATTTGTCAAACTTCCTCACCCATTTCTTCTGAACAGTCTCATTAAGGAGTGTTGAAAGTCTAATTGCCCCAAGTCTTTATCCATGAGAAGCTAAGAACAAAACGTGTTTGGTAAAGTGAAACTTGGTTTGAAACTCTAATAAACTATAAAAGAAAGTATTTGGATTAAATATGTAGTCCTCGCTGTTCTTTCTGCTCTCATAATTTTGCTCTGAAAAGGCACATGTGTGCCCTCAGCACTATGTGATCCCACCAATTCATTACTGTAAGGTTAGGACAAACATAGCACCTTTTGTCAGGGATACAGCATGAATAGTTTAGTATGATTTGATTAAACAATTATTTTAATGAAGAAAACAGAAAAAAATTAACTATTGGTGACTTATGTGGTCAAATATTAATGTCAGAAGTATATGCCAAACTAAATTATAACTTGTTTGGGGTTGGGGTTTTTTGTATTAGTGAAAGGTCCAGACAGCCAAAGTAATTTATCTTTTCAGGTTTTTATTCTAAGCAGTGTGCTTTTACCTAAAATCCATATGATCTATAGTGGTAGCTGTTTATTAACCAGTTAGCTACATCTACCTTTCTGTTCTCCCTCTCCTGTTATGTCCAACTGAACTTTGATCACTGATTTCCCTCCTTTACCTTTCTCACTTGAGTTTAAAAGTTTTAGCCCTCTATAGCTTTAGTGGCATTTGTGCTTATGGAAAAACCTATTTCTGTACAGAGGCTATTTAGGGAAAATTTAGTGAATTTAGTTTCCTGGATCCAATTTCTGGCATCACACATACCTGCAAGTAAAACATTGTCTTCCTCCTCATTACTGCATCTAGTTTCTAGTGTGTGCCTTTTAGAGGACACTGCTATTGGTTACAAATACTTAATTTTCCTTTCTGCAAAAACTTCAGTTTTAAAAGTAGTTAGTCTGTGACTACAGTTATCTCTTATCAGCCCAAGAGGTATTTAATATGCATTTTAGCTAACACAAAACTTGGGGGGAAGAGCAAAATGATTTTAATTAGAGTTTAAATAACATGCATAGATACTTGATCATGTTAGAGATATACTTAATATTTAAGACTTAGGGAAAAAAATTCAAGGGCAGCATTCAGCAAAGCATTCACCAGACCACTGAACGAAATAAGGAGGGTGGATTTCTCTTTCTTTTCTTGCTTTAATTTTGGGAAACTTCCTTTTTTTTTTTTTTTTTTTTTTTTTACTTTTCTTGTAGTTACTGTCCATAGAGGGAGAGGGGCAAGCCAAGCCTTGCAGGTAGCAAGCCAGTTGGAAGTAGCAAACTGCTTACTAGCAGCTCTTTGCATAATCTCTTGCAGCTGAGTAGCATTACGCAGCCTCAGTACAAGGCTGGGTCTGTCCGTGTGCTGGTATGCTGCCTGCCCGGGCTGGTACGTGCGGTTAGGAGCAGGGCTGTGGGAGGGTGGCCTTGGGGGGCAGGGGACCACGGGATTCTTGCTGACAAGTGTGTGCTAGGAGTGAAGGTTAGAGTAGCTTCCTTTTAAACAGAGTTAGGATTCTTATGTGTGGTGTTCCTTCATTTTTGTCAATCCAGGAAGCCTTGTCAATCTACACAGTGTTTTTAAAAGCTCTAATGCCTGATTGTTTTTTTTTTTTTCTACTGCATGTTATATATGATGAATGTTTTTAAATTTGTGTGTTTTCCTCATTTGAAAATGTATTACTATTTTTTGCTAATACCTAACCCAATTTTGGGTTTACTTTAACTAACTTTGGATTATTTGAGAAAAGGTTGCCAGTCATCGCATGGCAGTGCAAATTAAACTTCTGTACAAATTTATGATTTAAAGAAAATGTTCTTTTATCAGATGAATTGCAGGGTGCACAATCAGAGACTGAGGCTAAGCAAGAAATTCAGCAGCTGCACAAGGAGCTGATTGAAGCCCAAGAGCTAGCTAAGACAAGTAAACAAAAGTGCTTTGAACTTCAAGGTGAGACCCAGATCAACTTGGTTGTATAGGATATCCATTGAAATTGTATTGATCAGGTAGTCTTAAAAGGAGGTCCAGGTTTTTTGACTGTTAGATATATTTGTTTCATAGCATTCACATCTCCTGCACAGAACCTCAGAAACTGGTTTTTTTCCCGAAACAGTCTGATTGAGGTCTGACTTTTACATTCAAGATAAACCAACATCTTTTCATACTACTGAATACATACTTGAACTTCAGATATTTCATCCTCATAGCATACATTAATCTACAAATATTTATTGATCCATATTTTGGTCAGACAATGCACATGATTTAATGTATTCAGTGGCAGTTCTTGGTTCAGATCATCCTGTCCTATATGTAGCTGTACCATTACCCTCAGCAAAACTGTGGGTTGCTTTTCACAGGAAACGGTGTAGTCCAGTTTAATTGCATATTCTTCAGTGTTTTTTCCTTCTCTCACACCAGTTTGCATTTAGCATACAGAGTATTTGGATCAGTCAATGGATTATTTTAATCTCAAATTAATTGTAATACTACCACAATAATGGAATGATGCCTTAATATTAACTACTTATTAAACTACTTACACAGTTACTAGCTTTGATAACTTACTGAAATAATACGATTGTTTTAATCTTTACAGTGAAGGGCAAGTTGTGACAAAAATTAATTGCACAGCTGAAATATTTCTAACACTTTGGGGCACACTTTCACTTTCATTTACAGCACTATTGGAAGAGGAAAGAAAAGCATATCGAGTGCAAGTTGAAGAATCTAACAAGCAAATCAGTGTTCTGCAAGGTAACAAGTTACTGGTTTTTATCTAACTTCAGCTGTTCCCATGGCATCAGAAGTGCTAATCAGGGAAAATATTAATTGAATGTATGTTTTCAGTCTGATTTCTTTCACCATATATTTGATTTTTTTAATGTGGAATGTTTCCTGTCAATTCCTACTGTTCTAATCATAACTTAGGAATTGCAGAAGACACAATCTGTAACAGATGCCTCTTCTCCGTCCTGTCTCCAGTCTTTCTTGGCTTTGAATCTTCTAGAGATTCTTAATGTGACTATTTTATCTTCAAAGCACTCAGAAGTCTTTTTGTGCTACTCAATCTCTTCACTTCAGTGGTAGAATCCTCTTAAATAAAATTTTAATCACTACAGATCTGCGTTCAACCACAGACCGTGCAGTAAAATTTCTACTACAGAGACACTGTCTGTACTACTTGAAAGAACAGTATGACCAATCAGCTCTTCTCAGGCCAATGTAACTTCTGTCACGTGGTCTACATCAGGTTAATTTGTCAGCCAGTGCATATGAGTGAGCTCATTGATTACAAAGCAGTTTAGCCTTACAATCATTAAGGGTTAAATTATTCCTTAGAGCAAGCATTAGTTTGAACATCTATCCAGCTCTTGATTGTCATAAAACTTGTAAGAGCTTCTTTATACCTTTATATCTTTGTCAGCTTCTTATTTGGTTTAGACCTAAATATGGTTGGAAGGCAGATGAGCAGACAGGCAGATGGATTGACAGGCCTCACTTTCTTAGGAAATCAAAATACCTTCAGCAAATTACTTTACATGTAGTAGGTTTTTTTTGTGAAATGTGGTATTTGTCATATACCAGTTACACTCTTATATGCACGTCAGCAAAGAATATTGACATTTTCTGCCATTGCACCTGTAAGAAAGAGTTCACTTAATTCTTATCTTGAGAAAAAGAGGAACAATTTAATATTTAATCTTGTCCCACTAATAATGAAAATTCTCCAAGTAGAAGCACTATAGCAGAAGTGACAAATCAGGATTTAGTAGTTACTTCTATGCTGGAAAAAGAAAAAAGGTTTTTAGGGGTTTGGGGTTTTTTCCCTCCTCACAAAAAGAGAATCGATGTGGAAGCCTGACATATCTGAACTTAACTGCAAGATGCCTCTTGTCAGTTTAGTATTTATTTTGTCTTCTGAACCCTTCTCAAATGACGTCTTACTTATGTTCCCTCCTCTTCATTGTAGTTCAAAACATTCTGATGTTTGTTGTATGCTTGCTGCTTCCCAAGCTTTTAGGGTGTGACACATCTCGGAAAAAGTTATCAGGATGTCAGGATTCTCTCTTGGCAGTCTTATTAGCTGCAGTGGGGAAAACAATAACAGCAAAAAAAATCCTGGCAGCTTCATACAATAATGCTTCTTAGAATCTGTTTTCGTGAAGTTAATGTTTTAGGCCAGCCAGTGCTATACATGGCTTTATATGTTTGTCATAGAGAAGGTGCCACGGAACTGAGATCCTGTCTCAACATGTGAAGTTCTCTAGATGAACAGATAGGTAAAGCAATGAGATTCAAGTAACTTGTCATTACTTATTTTACCAGAAAAGTGAAGCGTTCACTTTAGATGAGGTAACGGCTTACATAAATAAGGGATGCAATGAAGCTTTCTTTCTAGCTGCCCTTTTTAATTACATCTAGTGCTTCAGAAACAAACAGTATTCTTGGTAGTAATTTTTCTGTGTAAATTATTTCTGCAACTCCACCAAATTTTAGAAACACTTGTATGTGTTGGGATGTCATGCTTGACTTCACACCTGAACGTTTAAAGGGAGACTTGTTCATCAACAATGCAGATAGAAGGAAAAAATATATTTGAGACAGTGCCATTACCAAGAAGCAGGAGTTAGGTTCAAGGCTTCAAATATAAGGCTACATGGAAAGGCAATTGTCAGTGTGTTGTATTTCTGTTGGGCTGTTATCATCTACTGTTTTGTTTGCTATTCTGTTAGTATAACCCTGTAGAAAGTGTTTCCAAACAAATGACGTTGTAGTGAGCTTCACACTGCTCACATACTTAAAAATCCATCATGCACCAAATGCCTTTGTTGTGGAACAGATAGACTGGTTCATCTTACACACAATTGCTGTGGAATCAACTTAATGCTGCCAGTACCAGCTTCATGTATTAGAATATATAACAACTATCATGGCTTTGCCCATACGGTCTTTTTCCTCCCGAGTGTGGAATTGGGTAATTCAAAGGTTCTTTACTTTATCTAGTGGGGTACATATCTTGTTGGAGCCTGTTTAGACGAGGGAAAGAAATTTGCATTTTTCTTCTTCAACTAACAGCAAAGTATGTAGACTCTCTCTGTATATGAATTCTACCTGTATTATGGTATATGCAGCTACCAAAACCCATCAAGTGTAGTTGTCATCAAAGGGCAAGTCTCTCTCAAATGATTTTTATGCTGTATCAGTTTATAGCACAGCTCGCTCACATTCCCAGTGTCATCTTCTGCAATGGATCAAGAGAACAAAAATAAATACAAGAAATCTGAAGGTTACTCAGCCTTGGTTATCTTCCCCATGCTTTCCACTATCCTTTTTTGCCTTTTGCTTCTGAAACATATAACCTCAAATGTGTGATTCTGACCTTCTACAGTATCATATATTAGGTTTTCAGGTCATGTTAAGAAATGTGTATTTTTCTCAGAGCAGATCATTAATTTGGTAATTGCTTTTTCCTGTGTTAAAAATGAATTAAGTACATGTGAACTCTGCTATATGTTCTTTAAAAAGGAAAACTAAAAGCACCAAGCAAAACCTACTTTGCTTCTATCAGTCAGGGTTTTAACTACAATTTTGTTCTTTTTCGTGCTTCCCTTTCCTCTTTATTTTTTTCCCCAACTGTATTCTGTTTCCATGTACTCGGAGATCTTTTTATTACTAAACTTTTGAATGGGAGTAACATGAGATTTGCTTCATACAGAAATGCGAAATAACCTAGTGTGTATGTGACTGAGTGCTGCAAGTTTATAGTAAGCTATAAATGCTAAAGGACCCCTTATTGTTTGGTATATTTGGTGCAGCTGTCCCTTTAAATTAATCTTCTGCTTTGAAAAATGCTTTTTGTAAATAAGTACTTTGTATTTCCTTAACTACATGTTGAGACTGGAGCAGAAGTTAGACTGTGTGCCTCAAATATTTAAAGGCATCACAAGCTAACTGCTGAACAGGCAAACATTTCTGCTGTAGCTTTGCAACTGTTTAGCTTGTCCCAGAAACCTTCTTGCTTTTCCTTGTCCCTGAATGCTGCAGCATCCTTGTTCTGTAATACTTGTTTTGCTTACAGCAAAGTTGGATCTAAGTCTTGATTTCAGATTTTGGAGAGTTGGTTTGGTATCACAATGTAACAGCCCAGTCCAAGCAAGCTTTGTCCAACTCTAATTCTTGTTTCTTCTGACTCTCCCTAATACATGACACCACGTACATGTCTCTTGAAGGGTACAACAGTTGGCAACAAGTTGAGAAAGGGAGTTATATTTTTCAGGTTTTTCTGCAAATACAGTTTTAAAAAGTAGTAACATTAATGTCTGCTTTCCAGCTCAGCTACGAAGATTACAAGAAGATATCGAGAATCTTCATGAGGAAAAGGAGAATGAACTTTCAGGTGCTCGAAATGAGCTGGTCAGTGCTCAGAACGAGATCCTGTCGCTTCAACAAGTAGCAGAAAAAGCAGCATCAGAACGAAATACAGATGTATCTGCACTGCAGGAGGAGCTGCAAACAGTGCAAGCAGAACTTGAACGGTGGAGGAAGGATGCCTCAGATTATGAAAAAGAAATTGTCAGTTTGCAAGCCAGTTTTCAGCTCAGATGTCAGCAGTGTGAGGATCAGCAGAAGGAAGAGGCTACTCGTTTAAAAGGTACGTGTTTAAAAGGATGTCTCAGACATGTTTTACAGGTGCTTGTGAGAGAACTCATGTGACATGTTTGTAATAAAATATATTTTATATTTATGACTGACAGCAGCTTGTCCTCTGTTTATTAGTTGGTGATACTTGAAGCAGTTGTGAAATAATTTTACTCAATTTAATTAAATTTTATTCCTTGCAGGTGAACTTGAAAAGTTGAAGGCAGAATGGAATGCTCTGGAAGCTGAATGTGTTAGACTAAGGAAGGAAAATACTTCACTTATATCTGAACTTCAGCGACAAGAGAAGGAGCTTTCTAGGTAAGGACACAATGGGTTTGTCCAGAAAGGTATCATAGTGCCTGAAGAGGCGGTTTTTTCCTTGTTTTTTCTTCCTCAAAGCAGTACTAAATGCCTGATGGTGTTTCAATAAATGTACTGGAATTGTTTTTATATTATAGCATTGGGCAGAACACACTTTGATGCCAAATTGTTTTATACCACGCTATCTTGTTCTTTTTTGAAAATGCTTCTGTATCATTTACCAGTCTTGTTACATCGTTGTAAGGTAACCTGACTTATTTTGCTGCTTTTAATAAAGACTTGGAAACATGTTATTGTGGAGACATTTAGACTTCGCAATTATCCTTCTATTTAAATTACACTAAATGGAACAGGTTTCCTAACCTAAAATCTTCTCAGCGTTCAGGGTTGGAAAATTATTGTCAGTGAGTGTGGGTCTCATGGAAGCCTGTCACATTATAAATAGCAATGATGGACAGAAAGAGTATTCTATATTGTGTTTTGCTTAACAAAAATATACAAGTCTTTTTGTCACAAGCACCATGGTCTCTTTTGGGAGGGATCTCAGTGTGGGAGTATCTTACTGTATTTCTTTGCCTGTTTGAGAACATGGCATTGCTAAAGAGTGTCTAAAACCTTTACGTGGAAGTAACTTCCCCTCCTATCCCATCGTTTGCCAATGTTATTTTTCAGTTTCAGATATTGGAATGTTAATTCACAACATAAATATAGGACAGCAGCTTTATTTTATTGTAGATCTAAATTTTACCATCATGCTTAGATAACTTTTTTTTTCCTTCTGGCTTCCTCACTTCTATAAGATCTGATTGAGAAAACAGAAATTTCCCACAGTAATACGCTTCTAGAAGTAATGACTTATTTTAAAAGAATCAGACATTTCTTTTTCTTTCCATGCTCTGAGTTCCACTTGTAATTTTTCATAAGGGAGGTCAAGTGAGCAAATACAGGATTTGCATATTGGAGACAGTGCAAGAGCTCACCCTTATTTTTGTTCGCATTGCACAGGCACAAATTAACCCTAGCTGGTCATTACACTGAAGTTTGCAATGGCTCAATTTAGAACTTTCTATGACTATTACACAATTGTACTAAACACTTGAAAAGTATACTAGCTATTAATTTATGCAACTGGAATATGCAAAGCAGCATGTGGGCGAATAAATGAAACACTTGACAGATTTCTCATTGCAAATTTGTTTCAAAATACTTTGGAGTATATAATAAATACTTAGTGATTAATAAAAAGTAAAATAAGAAACACAATTATGAATGATAAGCTATTTAAATTATAGGCTATGATTATATATACACACCAAGCTATGCACACATATTTCAAAGCAAGAGTATGGCCAGCCTTTTGTCTCAGTGTTTTGTATAGGGATTCAATGATCTGTACTTCTGTGATTGCTCTAAGTTTATATTTCCATAGTAAATAAAAATGTGTGAAGTTTTGGAGGATGAGAAGTGCTTTAAAAAAAAGTATCTTGTTTGTTTAAATTTAAACCACATGAGGAATCAATTGAATTTTGTTTTTCAGCTCTCAGAAACAGAGTTTAGCACTAACCAGCGATATCAGTGTTCTTGAAATGTCTCGAAAGGAACTTGAAAATCAGATGGGATCTTTGAGGGAAAAACATCAACGGGATGCAGCTAGTCTGAAAAGCCAACTCAGTGAAGCTGAGAGTCAAGCAAAAGATGTTCAGAAAGAGGTAGCACAAAGCATTATTTCTGTTTTGAGAAAATAGAATGCCTGGTGACTTTGACCTGTAAACTAAAAGACAAGGAAAAATATAAGACTTCTGGTAATGAAAACTTTTTGTGCTTTTATGGTAGCTAACAACATATAAACTGGGGGTTAAATCTAAAAGGGAAGATTTCAGATAAAGTTACTTGTCTTTGTCTTGGAAACTTCCTAAGGTGGTTTTTTGTGCATTACCTTAGTGAATTTACTTTTAAGCTGTACAGACAGGGAAACCCATATTCAGAGTCTTCCTGAACCTTGTTGTGTAGAGTGGCATTAACTCTTATGAGTCAAAATCAATTCTTTTTAGTCAGTATGATCCTTCCTAGTTAGATTTAAACTCTTCATTGGACAGTGGGACCGCATATTCTTTACAAAGGTCTCCTTTCATTTTACTGTATCACTGGACTGCTGAGGATGATTAGCAAGTCCATAAAGAAAAGCTAATGCAATTACTTGCTTTCTCTAAGGGGCATTTTGAGTTAAGTTCTCCCTGGTTGCTGCTTTTCATTTCTTTTCTGGTCCTTTTCTTTGCTTTGTCATTAATTCATCCTTGTCACCTTCCTCACCGTTTCCAGAATTTGGAAAACCCAGTCTTATTAGTCTGTGTTCTTGTAATCAGGTGTATTTGTAAACATGCCTGATCGTTTAAAGTAGTGGCAGATGCCAGTACTGAGAGTCATTGGTTCTGCCCTTACCAGTCTGTCATGAGGACTACTGGAAAGCCAGTGATCTATAGAAAAATTGGACATGAGTTTCTGAAAAAGAAGCCGACCATACTGCAGGAACATGAGACGTGTTCACCCAGTATTGTTTGTACTTGGCCCTCACTGAGAATTATGCAAGTTAGTAATAAAGAGTAATAGTATTTTTAATGCCTTTCTTACTCCTATGTTTGAATTTGCTATGTGGGAAGAGGGTTGGATTTACTTCATACAGAATGCTGATTTTTGCACCTGTTTGGTGTATTTAAGCTACAGTTTGGATGTAAGACCACTACTTAAATGTACAGGACTCTTTGTTCCCCTGTTTCTTGGTGTCTAATCGTCATCTTTACAGTCCTTTCCAATATGATAATGAGTAATTGCTTGGTATGGGAGAGATGAATTAAAGCTTTGCATTTCTTCATATTTTTTTGCTTTTAGTAATCCTGGCCCTTCAAAGTCAGGAACAAAAATCTTCCTCTAGAAAAAGGCGAGTTACTCTAGGCAGATGCCAGGAAAGGAAGCAGAGAGCTAAGCAAGTGTAAGCATGTGTTGGGTGTCCAGGTGTCCACAGACTGTTTTCTCTTTTTCTTTAGTATGAAAGGACACAGACTGTGCTCTCAGAGCTGAAGGCAAAGTTTGAGATGGCTGAACAAAAAAACCAGTCCCTCACAGAAGAGCTCAAACAATGTAAAGAGAATCTGAAGCTGCTACAAGAAAAAGGAAACAACGTAAGTCTGCACAGAATATGTGGGGAAATAAGGTTGTGAGGCTGGAAGTTTCTGTTGGTGGAGGGAGCACGTAAGCGTCAAATAGAAAAGGGCAGTTTTGGTTTTGTTTCTTTAAAGGCTATATACCATATTATATGCAAAATTCCATTCTGGTACTGCCTCTGCCATTTTGCAGGTCATTGCACTGTTACAGTTATGGTTAAATTTACAGTTGTGTGACAGTTTTAAATATGGTCTTACGTATCTGCTGTCTTGAGAACATCTGGCTTAAACACTCATGAACCAGAACTAAGCAAAACTTCTTAATTTCAGAGAGTGATACATGGGAAGTAGCTAGGAAACCTGTATCCAAATGAATTAAGCAACCTTTTTCAAGATGCTTTTATTTTATTAGTGTTTATTACAACAGATGTTTCCTCCTTACTCTTGCTCATGCTTCTTAACAGTGGTTATTGCTGATCAGCCCATGCTTTAAACAGCGCAGTTGAACTGTTCTTTCTACTCACTGATGAAAATATTCTTTTCTGCTGCAATTAACTTGAGAGGTTGTATTGTTAGAATGGAATTTACAGCTAGGGACGACTTTTTTTTCTATACTAAGACTTCTCAAATCCTCCAAACGTTAAGGGTGTGGTAGAGATATCATAAAGTGGTCATAGTCTGATTTTAAATAACTTACTAACTTGGGATGGCTGTTCTCTTATCTTCCTGTACTGCCTCTATGGGCAGTGCAGGGCGAACAACTCCTGTAGTGGACAGTAAAGAACAGGAGGATCACAGATGCCTTTGAGAAAACTTTCTCTGGCTGTGAAGAAAGTTTTACAGGTACCATCCTTTAAAGTCAGCTGGCTTCTAGGTGCCCAAAGTTTGTGTGAATACTCTTGCCCTCACCAATCACTGAATATAAACCTCTAATAGAACTGTCAAAGATGTGAAGAATTCAATGCCCTTCTCACTTTTTTCAGCCATATTTTCAGGAATGCAATGTTATAATTCTCTTTGAACCTGTTTCCTGCTTAGAATTCTTCTGCAATGCTCAGATAAGGTTAAGTTGCTAAAGTAGGCAAAAGTCAAGAACAACCAACCAAAGCCCTCCTGCTCTAGTAGAAGAGATCACACTGAAGTAATTGTCAATGTGAGATTTTTCTGCTCTGTTAAAAACATTAACCTCAGGATTAATATGATGAGTGGAAAAGGGGGGATAATAGAGGGAAGAAATACTGTGAAGGGAATTGGGAGCACCTGATGAAAGTGGAAAAGCTTCCGAGGTAAGGGAAACTCACCTCATTCTTCCTAAAGTATTTAAATGAAATCAGGAACTACAGCAGTTGCCAAAATCACCTTCCAAAGAAGTTAGTTATAGCACTTGAAACCTGGAGGTCAGGGTATGATGAAGAGCATCCAACCATATAAGGACTTGCAGGACAAGCTTGCTGACCAAGTAAGCATTACTCACAATCAGTAACGTAAGAGAGATCTTGGGGATTATTTGAAGCATCATGGGTATTGGGCTGAGTCCAAGGTAACATTTTTCAAGTACCATGATCCACTTACGCCGGAATCATTATCTGCTGCTTCATTTCCAAGGACAGTGTCCCACAAAGTGACTTCCCACTGTGGGATTTGTTCCTTTTAGCAGCCCACGTGGATCTGAGCGTGCATATCTTCATATTCTCAGATGGGCATTTTTGATGAAGTACCTAATTAAATGCTCCTCAACAATAAAGAGATTTGTTACAGATTGATAGGTTCATGGTGGAGGGAAATGTCATTGTTTTGAGGTAATTTAACTTAATGTGGTGGATATTTATAAATATCACCTGTTTCATTTGCCAAGATGCCATAGCCATGAATGTGTATAACTTCAGGGAAAAAAAAATGCATAGAATTGTTCAGTGAACTAACTAATGTTAGAAAAGACAAAGCTTCTGTACTCCATTTGGGATATCATTTAAATACTACATTTTATGGTTAAGTTTTACTTTAGAAGCAGTGTGTTCTGAAATGCTTAGCAGTGTGATGTACTACTTATGCTTGCATGCTTGTAGTCACTGATTATTTCCTGATGTGCTTTATATGACAGATTTATGTGAATGGTTTGAGAACATTAGCTGCTCTGGTTGACTGAAACTTCTGGCACTTTTTTGAACACTGCTGTGATTGTTTCTACAAACATGCCTTCTGTGGGAAGGTGGCACTCTGGTGTGTGGCACCAATGATGCAAAAATAATCCTGCATGAAAATGACTTTAATAGTTACACATAATTTGTCTATTAAATACATGCCTTGATTAAAACAAATTTGAATTGAGTGGCAAAGACTAGAATACCTTGTAAGATTCCTGTATTTTGAACCATTTTGGAGCTTCAATGATCAAGTGATATCTAGAAATTCCTAGCAGGATGAGATTTCTTTATGAATCACAATGTTTCAGAAAGTCTTTAACATGAATTTGTTCCTTACTTGACTGAACAAAATCAAGGCGGCTTCAGCACAAAAGAGTTCTTAAAATATTTGGCATGGTTTGAACTTAACCTCTGTGTGTCTGTGTGTGTGCACGAATATATAGGCTAAGATACAAAGAAGAGATGTCTTCCAAGGACAACATAAAAATAAATCAGGTCCATTTTTACTTTTAACTCATCATATTAAGGATAGAGACTATCCATTCAGAATGTGAAGGAAAGTAGCTTACATCTAATTGAAACGTAGCTAAGAAAATGTGTAGATGGTTCTAATGAGGCCTTAAGCTAAATGAACCCTGCAGTCCTATCTGCTGGCAGTTTGGCCCAGCTGCAGCATTTGATAGATTTTTCAGAGTTGCCTTTGGTCACAAGGCTGATGACCTGCCAGAGATGCTGATCTCTGTGGTATCTCTTAATACAAATGAACTTCCCTGGTTCAGCGTAACCTAGTGCTGATTGCACAGGCATGTTACAGTCTCACAGAAATGTCTGAGCTGCTGAGTTTGCCTGTGGATGTAGTTGTACTCGGTTCACTAAGAGACAAAAAAAGACAGGGTTTTTTTGGAGGCTGGTGATGCAGAATGGGAAAGGCTAACTTGCAAGGAATGAAGAAGTAGCTGAAAAATTCAACATCTGGTGTGAGTCTTTCTGCCTTAAGAAATCCAGATGGGATTTCCTATCACTTGGAAAAAGTAAAACCAACTATAAATGTGATACAGGCAAATCAGTTTAAGATTTGTATTGTTTGTAAGTGCTAAATTCCAAGCTGTGACAAGAGGTTTCTTAGAACATTTTCTGCTTACTTCCCTTTATTTTTAAAGATCCCTGTTCCTGGAGTAGAACGGTGTACTAACTTTGTATACCAGATTAGATAATGCTGTATTGTGTTAGATGTCTTTAATACATTTCAATTAAAACAAAACTCACTGACTTATTTTCCCCCTCTCTAAATCATCTTTACCTGATTGATTTATAGCACAAAGTGATTTTTAATATCCCTTCCCTTCTTTAGCCTTCCATATTACAACCCGTCCCAGCCGTATTCATCGGCCTAATCCTGGCTTTCCTGTATTGGTGTTACGGCCCATTGTGGTAGCGAAAGGTACAAGCACTACTGTTCAGTCGATGTATGTTTGTCCCTCTCACCTGTGTGTGCCATTTCTGTATAAAATAGTGCATGGTGAAATGCTCACAGGTATTTCTTTACCTGAAGCAAACCCTTCATTTAATATGCCATTCTGTGGATACTGACGAGCTGAGCAATCAACTAATCATTTAACGTCTGTGTGACTCCTTTAATTCTAACAGTGAATTTTGTTCTGACTGGTGCTGAATGTGCCTTGCCTAACTCAATCTCAGTTTGTCTTTAGCAAATGGGCTACCTTTTGTACAATGCTGTCATGCTAGGGCCTGTAAGAAAACTTAATTGCTTAATTAACTATGAAAAATGAAGAGTTTGCCTCTAAAAAATAATAAAAATCAACAAGCTTTGATTCCTATTCATGGACTAAGAAATTCCTCTCTGGCTCTAAAAACTTTAATTTTTCTCACTATTGCTATGATGAAGATGGGAAAAAAAGATGAGAAATAGGTGGTTGGTTTGTATTCTGAACTCTCAGCTTGCCTTTTCCTCTAATGTCTCTCAGTGTGTCCTTCTCTCCAAATGCTACTGTTGTCATGAAATGTTGGGACAGTCTGTGAGAAATGATGTTGTAAGGGTCTGCTACAGACTAACTTCATAGTTATAATAGTCATTGAAAAGCTAAGCTAAAGATGTCAGTACTGCATAAACTTGTGTCTCATGGTGATTACTGGGCATAAGCGATGTTCTAAACACCTTAAGCCCTCACATGTTTAATAGCCCATTTCTTTGAGGTGTGTACGGTAATGAAGCTGGAAATCTGCAACTGCCCAAAGTTCTCCTGATGATCCTCAGTCATGAAGAGTTGTGGAGTTCTCTTTGCCAGAGAAACATGATTTACTGTGATCCTCTAAGTCAGGACAAGCCTGCGATAGGGCTCATGGGTAACGTTTTAGCAATACTACCAACAGGTACTCAGGACTTTCAGGAACCACGGGGTAAACTGATTAGTATGAATTAGAACAAATATGATATTGATTTTCTTTTTCTCTCCACACAGAGACAATGGCCTTGGATGCCTGTGATGGCAGCTTTGGTTGCTGTAACAGCCGTGGTGCTGTACCCAGGCCTAACCAGAGCTTCTCCATGAGAACTGTTGTTGAATCCATACACCGTCCTCCCTTTAGAAGCTGGCAACATTCATATACTGAGGGAAAACAGATTAATTCTCTTCCTTTTTACCTCTTAATACAGCACAGCTCTGCGTGAGAACAGCAGTAGGGTCATTTGCTTTAAACTGTATAAAATGTATCTGTCTATAAAGAGGGAATAAAATTGTGATTCATCATACTGTGAGCAATATTTTTGCTTACAATTTCATGCAAGTTTTAAATAAGTATGGGATTCTGAATACTATAATGGTGGCCTAAAGTAGGCTTCTTGGTACCAAATTATTTATAATGGCTAGGGTTGTGGACACTTTAGAATCTGATTGCCAGATTTAAAAGAAAAAAACATGTTTCTGATTTGGACACCCAAGCCAAGTAACCTTGCAGATACTTGGAAAACATGCAGTGTGCTCAGTGCCTTTCAGTACGATTTTGTTTTTTAAACTAGTATACCATTTTACTTGCTGTTAGTCACTGAGCTGTTGGGAACAAGACTTAAGAAAACTTCTCTTACCACGCCTTTTGAAGGAAGCGTATTTTTGTTTGATAAGGATTGCTTTATTACTGATTTTTGGGAATAAACACAATTCATATCCAGCCTTAAAGAGATAGAGATATTGATGGTGAAGACCAGCCTAGAGTATTTAGTGTGCGCGTGTGTAAGTGTAAGCATGTGTGTGTTCTTGAGTGAACTAAGGTATTTCTGGGAGCAAGTACTTGGTCATTTGATGGACATAGTGCGGTGATTCAACTTACGTTAACTTTAGTTTGAATGTAATTTATTAAATTTCATATATTTAAAGAGATGCATTCTTTAAAAGTATGAATACATTCTCACATATCACATGTATCGATTTATTTTTTCAGTCATTTGATACTTTCTGACTTGAGCTGGAAAAGCTCTTTAGATAAGCTTTTGTTGACGTACGAGAACTGCTACAGTACATCTGTGATTAGCTGAAAAAAAATCTAAGGTACATAAAATACTACCAAATTGAATTACCTTCCTGATGAAGTGTTGTCAGGTGAAGATGATTTTAATTTGGTGGTAAGATTTTGTGCATCCTCATCAACATGGCTGTAAGTATGATGCAGTGGTCCCCATTACAAAGTTTATTTTCCTTATCTAAGTAATATAACTATTGCTATTCGCTGACTTGTGGTGGGAATCACTGTAGATAGTGCTGAATTAAATGTAGACTGTAGCTGTCTTGTTCGGTTCAACAGTTCTGTCAAAAAAGTTTATTGAAGACTTAAATAATATGCTAAAGAATGGTAAAGTAAAATGGCTCTGTTAAAGGAAACTTCAAAATAGGGAGGTAATCTCAGCAATTCAATTGGCTTTAAAGAACGTTATGGCAATCGACAGCTAGTTTAAATATTTAAATAGAAATTTAGCATATAATTTACTTTGTGAGGATTTAAGGGTCGTTGTCCTTGAATTAAAGGTTCTATCTTAAGTTCTATCTACCTGGGATTTGCTAATGGGAGGATTATTAGGTGGAAAAAATAGTCCACAAGTGACTTGTAGAAAATAAATATTGTCATTTAGTTCATTCATTTCATCCTTTTCAGTTGCAGGAAGCCACCCAACCACAGAACACTCGTATGCCAGTGGTACTTAGTACCTCTTGTATATAGGTTATTGCAAATATTGTTCTGAAATGCTTAACTTCAGAATTACATTTTTTAAAGTAAATAATTGTTTTAAATCTATTTTGTAAAGATATAAAAATACAATAGAATTTCTGGAGTACAGATTAAACTATTTGCACTAACACACGTGATGTGCATGATTTAATAAAATAACTTTACTCTCCCTATGCATGTTTGAGTTGAATGTCATTTGAAACCAAAAGATTCATGCTAAGTTTCTTTTGCGCTAGGTGTTGCCACAGTTACTAGGCACAGAGTCTGCGGCATGTCCAGTAATAGCAAAAGATGGGGCTTTTTTACCTTGTATTTCACATTTGCACTGGTTTAAGTTTTTGTCTAGTTGATCTCTCTCCTGCCTGTTGCTCTCAGAAAGAAAGAGGGGAGGAGAGCGCCGTGGAAAGCTTGGGAGCCTATTGCCATGAAAAGAGTGTTCGCAGCTGAAGGGTGGATTGTGCCTGTGCCAGGGGTTGTGAGATCAGAGGAACAGTGGCTGCACATAGTGGGGCAGTAGTGGAAAACCTTTCTAGGGCAAGGGAGCCTGATGCTGCTTCCTCCCTCAGCATCTTAAACTCCATGTTTGTCCATCTTTCGGCTACTGCTTCTTTTCCAATGGATTCTGTGCCCTCCTCCTGGCCGGTAGCATGTAGCCATGGTGTGAGGAGGTGGAGTGGAGCCTGGCAGAGCAGTGGTCCCTTCTGGCTGGCAGCAGGGAAGGTGTCAAGTTCTCTGGGACCAGACTCAGGGGTGGCCTGTGGTTTTGGTTGGTGCCCTATACTGAGCAACGCTGCCTGTGACCTAAGTGTGTTCTGGTATTAAAGACAAATGTTGTGTTTTCAGAAGTCTTTAGAGCATCAGAGTGTTGAAATGTGAGACCCAACATGGTTGTACTAAAGGAGAAAGATTTCTAATGTAATTATGTGCATGTGTGCATATTTGTATCGTGTACACGGGTGCATAGTACACATTGCATGGGGGTTTGTGCTTACAAGTATACCTATGGTCCCCTAATACAGTGCCTTTCCCAGGAGTTCTTGACATTTGCATGTTCAAAATGATCAAGAATGAGCTAAAATGCACAGTTCACTCTTCCAGTGTGAGAATCCCTGGAGAAGGATTGGATGACTGGGAAGTTGCTGTTCTTCAGTGCTTGAAGCTAAAGCAGCAAGTGGAGTTATTTTGCAAGCACTCTATGCACAAACCTTTCTGTTTCTTTCGTTGCATTTGTTTGCAGTAAATGTGTGTGCTTTCTTCTATTCATACTGAGGTTCTTCCTTTTTTTTTAGTTGCGAGGCTTGATTAGCTAAGCCTTGGGGTTACTGTAACAAGAGCAGCTTTTCACAAACATGTAAGATGCTCTAAATCTACTTCTAAAATAAGTGCTCTGAGCTTGCACTGAAATTTGGGTTTTTAAAAAGTTTCCTCATTCTAGTTGTTTTACCAGTTGCTAGTTCATTTTGGAAGATTTAATATATCTGAAAATGTCTTCAGTTTTGTCCCAGTAGTGTGACTGAGGCACCTTTTTTAAAATTTCAAAATAATTCCACCTTTACATGGGTGTATAACATGTGGACAACAGCAGACCTTTTATTTAAAAATATAAACATATTAAAAAATGTAGTCTGATTTTCCTGTTCCTTGCAGCAGAATTAAATACATTCTTCCAGAGTATTAGCCTCATCCTTCTTGCAAAAATCTCTGGATTTTTTTGGTGCTAAATGGAGAATTGTGAGCCTGCACGATGTATTGCAAAGTTTTCTCATAAAACAATCTTAGTAGATTTAGTATCAAATGACTGATGGCTGTAGCAAAGGTAAATCATCTGTGCATGTATTTTTGGGGTAAGTTCTTAAGTTATTTTTCTAAGCAAGTCTTCTGCAGTATGTTACCTGTTCCAATTTTCAGTGTGCTTTACACAAGATTTTGAATGTCTCCTGCCTTAATCTGTAGGGTTCTGCCGCTTTCTGCAGCTTGGATCTGCCCCATGACAAGCCCACTGCCGCAATTCATTCCACCGGCAGCATCCGAGCGCTTGGAAACACGAGGTCAACCCAGCAGCTCTAGGGAAGCTGCTGTAGTTTGCAGCAGCTCTGCAGCCGGGGCTGCCTGCTTTGGAACAAGGGGCCTTTTTACCCCTCTGGCTTTTCATCCACCATTAATGTTTCATTAGCAACTGCCTCAAGATTTTGAGTCTCCATTAATAGAGCAGTTGGTCCTGTGAATGAATTGGAAGCCATACTCTCTCCCGCTGTTGCTCGAGCATTGTATCTCTGGATCTGAGGTGTAATTGCTTCCAGCAAACAGCTGCATTGAATTCCTCATATAAAGCTGATCTACTCATCCCAGTCTCTTTGTGCTTCTGGGTGTGCTTTCTGCTTGCTTTCTCCCCTGATGCGGATTTGGGCTGCCGTAGGGGTCTCGCATACCTTCCTAGTGTGTGCCAACTCATTCAAATTAGTAAGCAAAGGTTTGCCCATGGAACCAAATTCTCCTGCTTGGAGAGAGGGTTGCACCTTCTACTGCTTTAGAAACAGTGGTTGCTACCTGTATTTGAATAAAGCCTCTCAGAAGTAGGAGGCAATTAACAACTGAAGTAAAACTTTGAGTGGTAAGATCCATTAGAGGCCCAGATTTCCATTTGTAAGGGAGCTCATGTCATTGCTGTTCTGGGCATCACAGTCATTCATGACTTCACCAACCGATTTCAACATCAGAAGCATAATGTCAGAAGTCAAGCAGGTATTTTAAAAAAAAAATCTTGCTTTAAGAACTTCAGAAACAGAATCAGTCACCTCTGTAGGTAAGTTACTCGATCAACTACTGTTGTTTTTACAAAAAAACACCAAAAACAAAACCAAAAAACCCTGAACAAACAAAAACGCAACCAGAACCCAACATTCAGCCCTTTGAGTTCATCTCCCTTTGGCTCCCAGCCATGTGACTTCGGTATACCTCAATATACCTCACCTCTCTTGGAAGATGTTCTACTACTGCAAGTTTGTCCTGATCCAGGGATTTGACATACCATGATCAAAATACTTTCCAACTTTCTTATGTTATATAAATGGATTGAATTTTTTTTTATCCAACCCTCTAGCTCTTCTTGTCATTTTTAAAAAGTTATTTCTGATTTTCTGAATGTTCCTCTTTGAACAGTAGATGCCAGAACAGAATGTTCCCTTACAGTAATGACCCTACTAACACCAGATAAGTAGATAATAAGCTTTATAGCCCGATCTGCTGTTCTCATTTGGCTCTCTACCAGAACCCTTTTGGGGATTCGCTGGCTTGAGGATTTGAATTTCATCTTGTGAACCAAATTGTGCATTCCTCACGTCACCCCGACCCTGTAGTATCTGACTTTGCAATACTGTTCAGCACAAAACTGCTGTAGGCGGGCAGCCCAGGGCAGCAGGAACCTGTTCCAGTTGCTCTTCAGTGCTTCAGCAATGGTTTGGGGTTTTCTTCCTCTTCAGGTTTTTACAGGGCTGACTACTGAAGCTGTTGTTAGATTATGGATCACACACTTGAATGGCAGTGAGCTGGAACCAAATGCCCACAGGACAGTAAGGAAAACATTCATAGAGTAATTCCTTCACTTGGTCTTTGCAATCTGTGAGCAGACTTTTACTGGATTATTAGTTAGCGATAGTGTCATGCCTGCTATCGGAATGTCAGATGATTTACAGGAGTCTTGATTTTATAGCACCAATAACAATTCCCATTTTTTAAAAGCTTAAAAAAAAGAAATTTTATTTTAAAATGCTTTGACAGGCATCAATTACTCTCCATTCTTGAATTCTGTACTGATTGCTTCCCCTTCATTACTTTGATTTCCTTAGACCGTATGGTGAAGCAAAGCCAGTCCTTTTCCAAGGCCACACACTTTACTCTCTTCCCTCAGCCCTGCTTACTGTTGCTTTCCTCTAGAAGGCATCTCTACTTCTGTATTGTTCATGGGACTCTGTCTACTCGATTATGGTCAGGGCTATTGCCAGTGCTGGAAAGGTAACACCTCTGATGTCCCAGGGGGTGTGTGCATGTGCGTACGTTGCTATTCTGAGGCTGCGCCTGCATGCGGTAAGGGAGAGCGTGGTTACTCGCCTTTGGCAGCCGGGAGGCTGGAGATGTAGTTGAGATTCACAGTTAAATAGGGCTCAGCTATGGGAACGGGGATGGAGATGTAATTCTTTTGTTACGTCAGGAGATAGATCAGAAATGTGGATGTGCTTCCAAGCATGTGATCTTTTCTTCATATCTGGAGATGAACAAGCCCAAAGCTTGGATTAAACTAAAAGTAAGTTTTTTCTTAGCTGATCATATTAATTAGTAACTTGAGAGAAAAGGTTCAAGTGATCAATCCATTCTGTTCTATTGGAATAAAGCTTATCCAAAAGCTAGCCTGTATTTGTTTCAGTACCCTCTGTTAGGAAATGGATTGTTTATTTTTTTAGAAATACCACACACATACTACAAGTGGCGAAGTACTGCCTTCAGTATGGAATGGATTTACTATTTTAACCTTTTCATGCTAGATCATTTCTGAAGTTTAAATCTGTTTATATTTCTTGTAAGGAGTTCTTGCTCTGGAAAATACTTTTATTGGGTATGTCATCGATTTTGATGTCACAAAACTACTTGTCCTTAATATAGTGGCTCTTATTTAAAAATGTTCCATATATGCAATATGTCTCGGGATGAATAAATGGTAAAAATGACAAGAATAAATTGACAACACAACAGAAAGCTGATTTGTATTGTACATAGTCTTTCATTCAGCCTAACTCAAAATTTCAGCACTCTACGATATCCAACTAGCCTGCCGCGCTCTGGTTTATTGCATTAGAAGTCAAGTTCTTAGCTAATGAAATCAATTAAAACTCAGTTGAAAAGTGGAATCTGTTTACCTGTTAAGTCTGTACAAATGGGGTTCACAGCTGTATGACCCTTGCCTGCCTGTGATTAAGCAGTGCTCCAGCACAAACACGGGAGAAAAGGGCAGGAACACAGGGTATGAGTGGAACTCCATTTGTGCAAGTGCCGTGTGCTTTCTAGTGACCAGGCACCCTCAGGGTGTCATTCACAGACCATCCTTGAAGAAGATGAATGATCCTGCAGTCTTTAACCTGCACTGTAAATCAGACGTGGTTCCGGAGGTCTGCTTCAGTGCTGGCTCAGGAGAAGGGTATTTACTGAGTCATGTAGTTTTTAGCATGGTTTGGGGAAGGGAAGTTTCCTCCCTGTTTGCTGTGTGATTTGGATCCACCCCAGGGTGTAGTTCAAGTGGAGTTCTGCTCCAGGCTGTGGTGAGTCCTGGTGTCAGAGCCTGGGTAACTTGCCTCTCTCCTTGTGTTTAAGAAGTTAAAATCAGAGTTGACATTAAAACATTCTACCAGATGCATTAGGTGTTGGGGGGGCATGATTGAGGGGGAGGGGGGAAGACCTTAAAAGAAGAAGCGTTAAGTATATCTGTCCAGTTGCTTTTTATGGGATGCTGTTGGTACCAGAGATCATACCTAACATCCTCCAGTAGCTTCATCTCGAATTCCTGTCTCCCAAACAGCAGTGCAGAGCGCTTTTCCTTAGACCAGGGAGGCAAAGGCTGAGTTAGTTTATCTCTGAGTAACGCTATCGGTGAGCAGCGGCAGCCAAACATTTGCTGATTTGTACAGATTCGGTATCTGTTACCAGCAAGTTCAGAGCGATACGAATGGTGTTTGGTTTTTCTATTTGTGTGGCAGTCCCAGCTGACAGTTTTTCTGTTGCAGAACTGGACTATAATCCAGCATTGCAACAGACATGTATGGCTCTGTGTTTTCCACTCAGTAATTATTGTGCTGGCACCTAAGTGAAAGTGCAGCCTGCAGCAACCTCCCTGTGATGCTTTTAATTGCCCTCACAGACGGGACAGCCAGGTGTCGGTGTGCCTGTGGACATGCTGCAGCACTTGTACAACCTTCCTCTGCAGGCTGCTCTGAACTGTCATTCTTTCTGAGTTGCTTCCAATACTTTCAAATTTAAAGGGCTCTCGTCCCTCTGTTGTTTAAACAGTAAATTTGAAGTTGCTGCCATGATGCTCCTATGGGGTAGTACCACGTTTGTACATCCCTTAACTATGTCCCAGCTGATAACAAATTATTAACAATCTCCCTCGCTGCTTTCTGTGAAAGGCTGGTGATGCAGTGAGCAGAGGTGTTCCTGGCACGTTCTTGCCCCTGTTCAGGAGGCTAAGTAGACAAATAGCAAAAAAATTTCTGTTGGTTTCCATGGTGCTTCTCATTGTTTCTCATTTCAAGTCTAGAAGGAGTGGTAAAAAATTATTTGCCCCACACTGATGCTTCCCCCAACAATTAAGAAACAAATACTGGAATAATTCCAGCAGAATGAGTGCTGCTGGGATTTTTCTTTGTCGGATGGGTAGCGTGTTGCATCTGTTTGGAACATGGGTCTACTGGGCATCTTTGCTACTGCCTGCCTGCCCCTAGATGGGCAGAGACGTTCATCAGTGAAGCCTCTGATGAAATGTGTTTCGAGGTAGAAGATGAGACTGCTGCAGTGGCAGAGCTCTCGCTCAGCTAAGGCACCTCAGTTCTACTCATATCACATGGACTCATGTCACAGTGCTGTTCATTTGTTCATTTAATGTAAATGGTTTCCAGTTCCCATGAAATACATTTCACTGGAGAATTTTAAAACATGGTAAGTTTTTTTGACTCTAAAATAAAGAGTAATAATTGGGCATTGAGTCATATTCTGCAGCTGTTCAGTTAACTTCTTAATTTCTTGGATTCTAAGCAGGGCTTCAGGCTAGATCCTGCTGGCTCGGATACTTCATCAGAAAACTGCGTGTTTATTCTCTAAATTTTGAGCACATATTGGAGGTCTTCGGTCCTTCTGGTTCTGAAGATACAGTGAAAATAAAAAGGTCTAACTGTTTAATGTGAAGGTTGCTACCTGCAGCCCCTGAATAGGAAGCTTGCAAAGCAGTCTGTCATGATAAGTATTACCGGAGGTGTCCAGGGATCCAGGTGTGAGCAGCCATCTCCCATTGAGGAAAAAGAGGATGATGACTCAGGGTAGAGTCACATCCTGTCAGTGCTGGGTAGGGACACCACCGCTTCACCCTTCCTGGGTTTGACTAATGAAGCAGAAAAGAAGTAAAAAGAGACCCTTGAAATGTGAAAAAGGGAAAGCTGATCCTTCAGAGATCATGGCTTTCCAAACCTTGTGCAACAGCAGCCCAAGCTCAGCACTGCATTTATGGAGGTCTTGGAGCCAAGCAGACTGCTTTCCCCCCATTGCAGCTGTTGCTGCCCTGTTGCAGCTGTCTACAGCCGCAGGCAGACATGTGGCCTTGCTCGCACCTAACTCGCAGTTAGGTGTTTCTCTGCAGGCTGAGATGATTTGCCATGATGTTGCTTCTGGTTGGTTTGGGGAAGTGGGATCTAGGGTTGATTTCATTACGTTTCCCTGCACCTGCTGCAGCATGTACAAGGTTCTACAGAGGGAGCACTGGACCTCAGTAGTTGGCAGTACCCACATCGTCACACTTGGAACACTTGCCCGTCAAGTGAAAAGCACTGTCTTGCTCATGTACCTCAGTATACTGCGGTCTGCCTTGTGGGGTTGGCTTTCAGCCAGAGTCCAGCATTTGTATCAAGTGTATTTATGCAACTTTTATTTTACAAGTACCTGCTCAATGAGCCAACAAAGCTGTGTGTTCACACGGCTGCTCGGATCCAGAGAATGCTGTAGCAGGAGCAACATGGTGCAGCAGAGCACTGCATAAAACTCAGCGCACCTGTGACGCCTTTTGGCAGCACGAAGCTTTGTGCTCTCAGTACGGTTTTCATGGCATAGGCTCAGGTAACACTAAAACTATCCCAAGCTTGTTGAAAGGGTGAAGTTGGAATTGAGATATGTGGTGTTTGCTGTGTGTGCGGCCTCCATTGAGACATCTTGTAGCTTGTAAGAGGGAGTTTAAAATGCCTCCCCAAACATACTGGCTGCCTCCCAATAACTTTTAAGCTGGCATTGAAGCTAGAGAAGGTTCTTTTTCTGTATTGCTTATTGCATGCAAAACTGACAACTTTTAAGCGAGGAGCTTCTACTAACAGCTTGAGATGTCAAAACAAATTTCAAATACATTTCATCACACGTTTCAGGATGGAAAATACTTCCCCTACAGCCTTCTGGAGAGAGGCCTTGCTGGTAGCTGTAGCTTCTGTTTTCCTTCAGATATGTCAGACTATTTTTTTTTTCTGAAACAAGTTGCTTAATTTGGTGTGTAAAAGCCTTCGTCTCCATAGTTTTGTTGTCTCCAAAAGTGCCACCCCAGCAACCTGTGCCATACGTGTGCTTTGGTGCCAGAGACAATGAGGTGCTGCCCTGGGAAGTGTGGCATGGCCTATGTCACTGTGAGGGGTGGCAGGAGGAAGTTCCAGGTGTCTTGAGAGGAAGGAAATGAAGGGAAAATTGTGTGTTTTGGGGAAAGTTCATACACAATGCAAAGGAGGGGCATAGGGGTGTGGAGGGGCATCAGGAAGGGAAGGGCAAAGTGAGCCAAACTGGGAAGGATGGGGGTGTTCCTGGGCTTTACCTCAGAGGAGAAAAGGACTCTGTAGCCTTGAGAGCATCCCCATTTTCTCTGTTCCTGTCTGCTGCCTCCCACCCTCAGACAGCATGGTGGTGGGTTTCCTCTAGCCCCCCAGCTTGCCCTGTGCAGTAAAGAGCTGCAGGACTTTGGATGCAGCAAGGTGGAAGGTACTGTTCAATGCACTGTGCGAGAGAGGGGCCTTAGAGACAGTATCTGCCTTCCTGCCCCGAGCCTGAACCTCCTGGGAAGCCTGCTCTATTCTTTTCCCCTTCCTGGCATTGATCTGGGGGTCCACTGTGACCCGAGGCTTCCTCTTGCTCATGCAAGGCCATCACCTTCCACCACTGCTGGGCCTCTGGAGTTTCCCTCTCCCGGAGTGCAGGAGGCTTCTCCTGCTTTGAGATGACATAGAACTTTGCAGCATTGAGCATAAAGTGGCTGCCAGCTCCATCCAGAGGAGTTTAATAGGGACACCCTTAGAATCACTGAAGTCACCAGGAAGCAAAGACTTCTGTCCCAGCAATCACTGCTGTGAGAAACATTGTGGGGTGAGATTTGGTGGAGATCACCCTGCAGAGTGTGGATGGGTACGCTGCTGCGATGGCACAGTGTCGTTGCCAGCGTGAGCGCAGCCCTTGGTGACAGCAACTCCCCTGGTCAAAGTGCCAGAACTTGTAGGGCACAATGAAGGGTGGACCTGTGCCTGACTACGTCAGGAGAAGGTAAGAACTGTCAACCTTTCCTGCTGTAGGAAAAATGATGTTGGTGTCAGCACGTCTTCTGCGGTGTCTTAAGTATCACTCTGGCCAAGTTGCGCTGTGCAAGTGAGATGCTTTTGGCGCATCTGTCGCTTCATTCATTGCCTCATCCGTGCAGCTTTGCCTAAGCCACCCCTGTGGCTGAGAGAGACAAAGATTCTTTTGAAACTTCAAAAAAATCTTTGTTCTAGTTTTGTTTTGTCTGATTCTCTCTCGTATATAACAATGTATGTAATATATATGGACAGTTACCTTCACTTCAGTGTTTTGTTCTCTGTACACATGCGAGTGGAAAATGCCACGTAGATCCTTCTGCAATCCCCCAGATTCAGACACTGTGCTTCACAGGGCTGGTTTAATCTACATTTAATGTTAAATAAAACAAGAGTTTCTCAATTTTACCAGAAGCAGATGTCAAGTATAGAAGACTCAAAGCAAAAAACACCCACCCACAAACCAACAAAGTCCCCCAAAAACAAAAGGGAAAAAAAACCCTTAAAGCAACCCTCAGTGTGTGGCCTAAATGCAGCAATCTCTTCGACCATGCAGTCCCCACCTGCGCTGCTAATTGGGTCCTACTTTTTACCCTTGTTAGCCTTTGGGATTGTGTACACTGCTCAGAAGGGACCCCCTGTTACAAGGCACTGTAATACTTAGTTGTTACACCTCTGTATCTCTGTGGGAAGAAAAATTCAGTTCTCGGACCCTTTAAGTCCAAACTATAAGGTAAAAGTAATCCCTTTCTATTCTCTCCTAAACAGAACTGCTCCTGGAAAGCAGAAACAAACCCTAGTAATTGCTCTATGTCCCTGGAGTCCTTAACAGAGCATCTGCAGACATGACAGGAACAAGACCTGCTCCGGGATCCCTGCAGTTTTCCGCAATGGCAGAGATCAGTTCATGCGTTACTGTTTGAGTGCTGTGTGTGTGCTCAGTGCTGTGGCGTGGCAAAGAAGATGACTTTATTTTCCTGCTGCAAGGAGGTTGAAATCTTAACATCCTGACCATGTGGAAGGAGAGTTTTCTCTGACTGTCCAAAATCTCATAAAATGTAAGCTGGGGGGGAGAGGGGAGGCCACGTGCATGCTCGGTGTTCAAGAAAAAGCTGTTTGTGCTTAGTATAATGGCAATATTTTTCAGTTGCAGCTCTCCTGTGCGGAAGTTTAATCTCCCTGATATGGACAGAGGGAGAGCAATCAGAGCCGCATCCATTTTAACTTAGCCAGTTTTCTAAGAACAGAAGAAGTATGTGTCAAGTATGTGGTTTGGGTCACTTTTGCAGCTTTTTCATCTGTCTGTGTTTCTATTTATACCCTGGCAAGTTCTTACGCGCTCTGACCTGGTAAGAAAGTTAACGTGAATGCTAAACTTTGAGAGGGAAGAGACTGGTTTCCTAGATTTGATCTAAGCACCATTCCCTTTACTAATATAAATAATGACATCATCCTTTATAGCAGAACGGGAACCTTAAATGGTTATGGGAAAGCAAATTTTAGAAACAGTGTCCTTATGAGACATATGTGATTCATCTTCAAGTGCACGTATTTAAGAATGATGGTGTATTCTGAGCCAAATCAGCTCTGTCAATTGGACGTTACTCCATTTCAAGCTGCTTTTTTTTCTTTTCTTTTAAACTATGTGAAAATTGGTGCTTGCAGCCTGCTGAGGAGCACTAGGCGAAGCACAGGCAGCTCTTTTGTCCTCTTCCAGCTTCCTCCAGAATCTGCTTTTGCACTTCTCCAAGAGCCTTTTGTAAATGATGCCTGAACCATAAAGTACTGGTAACCGCTGTCTCATTTCTGGGACTCAGTGTGTTAATTATTCAGAGCAGTGGTGTTCAGGGCACTGATGAACTGCCAGTAGAGCACTTGGTTTCCTACCAGAGGAGCTTGCTAATGTCTATTTAAAAATATCACCACATTGAGATTCAGTCTCTTCTGTGTAACACAGCGTAGAGGAAATGTGCATCCTTTTTGGCCAGAGCTGAAGAAGCAAAGCGATACACCACAACATGGCTGTAGTTGCTGCCAAGGATGAACATCTGCTCTACAGCTTGTCATTCAGCTTTTAAGGGTTTCCTGTGAGCAGCCAAGAGCGCTGGCCTGGCTCAGTTCTTGCATCTGTTCTGTACCTGAATGGGATGTAACTCGCTCCGAATGGGAAATCCTCAGCCCTGCAGGCTCCACCTCTGCAAGCTGCACATTGGCAGCAACATGCTGATCTGGCTGCTGCTGCAGAGAGAAAACCCCGTTTTCTCCTCACCTGGAATTTCTGTGCCATATTTGCTGAAAACGATTGGTCCTTGAGGAAAACAGATAAGTGCTGCCCATTTCCTTGCAGCTGCTCTTGTGCAGGAATGTGGTCTTAGTGTGCCTCTTGTTGTGCTGTCAGTAAGCAGCTTCATCTGTGCTGGTCATGCAAGGACAGGGGGCTGGGAGTTGTGTGGGTTGGGTGGTTTGTTTAACAAAATGGAAGTGTTCAGCAAGCATTAGTGGTTGGTTTTGGTGAGTTTGTTTTCAAACCTGTGCTCATGCCATGTGAAGGGCCATGGTTACAACGCTGCAGGGAGGACAGAGCTGGAGAGCTCAGACCGGAGGAGGCTCATTCATCCTTAAGCTCATGCCTTTACCTTTCTCCTTTCCTGAAGCTTAGGAGAAAGCTCTTCAGCCCCTCTGCCTCAGGCCCTTCTCTGCTCAATGCTGTCAATGAGGAGTGGGAGCCCTGTCTGCTGGATAAGCTGTGCTAAGCTGTGCAGCATTAACTGCTGGCACACAACAGGGAGGGTGCCATGATCCTTGCACCCTCCAGCTGGGTCCTAGCCTGTGTACCCACTCTCCTCTCTGAACTGGTTCCTTGGTGAGTGAAGACAAATGGTGCATTATTCCAGGGGCAGAAGAGCATTTCCCAGACCCTTCTTGTGTAATGGCTGTTGCCACTTCTCCCTGGCTTTGAGCTGGGGCTGGCTCAGCAAACTTTTGGGTCAGATTTCTGATTCCTCTCATCTGGTTGTTGCCTTTTCCCGTTGCTGCTTGCAGCGCTGCCAAGCTCTCAGCCAGAGCAGGGGAAGTGCTCATGGACTGACCCATCAAGCTGCTGCCTGGCCCAGTGAAGGGCTCCAATGCTGCCAAGGTGGTTTGGAGGCCACTAACTTGCTTCTTATGGCTCCTGCCATGTTTCACTTGCTCTGATGCCTGAATTTCACACTAATACCTGAGGAAGACCACATCTGAAGATGTTCTGTCTTTTCAGCTCCCTGTGGGAGGGGTAACTCCCTGATGGCACTTCATGCCTTATTTTGTAAGTATCTTCTCCCTCATCCAAAAACAGCAGCTTTTTTAAAAAGCAGATGAGCCAAGCTGACATGGGGGCAGAAATGAGAATTTCTGGGGAGTCTCACAACCATACCCCAGTTTGTTACTGGGTCCAGGATTGTCTGTTTTACAGCAGTGCTCCAAAGAAATCCTCCCCAAAGGGCTCAGCATGCTCCTCCATCAGCATGGGTCTGCCCAGGTTGGTGTCCTGGCTGATGTGTAGGGCAAGAAGGAGTTTTCACTCCTCCTTCCAGGAAGGTGAGGAGACTTTTTGACCAGTTTTAGAGTGGCTGGCCCTCGTTAGGAGAAGGTTTTGGTTGCCACCATCATGCGATGATTCTCAGGAGTACACTTGAGACACCACTTATCTAGAAGATCTGCTCTGCCTGGTAACTGTAGGGATGTGTGTTTCTTCCCTGGTTTTACTAAGATCCTGGTTAGCCATCTGGAAATTTCATCCTGTGATTACTCCAGAATCTGGAAGACCTTTTGTAGCTACTAATCCCAGAAACAGATTTTCCCTTCATCCTGTCTGTCAACACAGCCTTTAACTTATTTTTACGGGCTTCAGCACATGTTTGAAGCATTGCTGCCTTAGGATATGGGCTGTGTTTTCCGGCCTACTTCATGGTCCTTATACCTACATACAGCACCTTCTGCAGACAGGCTCTTTAGTGGGTATTTAGTGGGATTTTCTGTGTCCTTCGAAACTCGGCGCATCTCTGTTTGCTCATTGAGAGTAGGAATCAGTGTGACTTAGCATGCCATGAGCTAAGTCATCCTGGGAAATGGTAGTTTGTGATGCAATCTATTTTGTTTTAACAGAATCGAGTAATGTTTGCATTAATAAGATGTGGTAAGGGTTGTCTTAAACAGGATGGATCCAGTTGGGGGGCGGGGGGGGGGCGGGGGTAAAGCAAAAAGAACATTCTAAGATAGCTGGTACCATACTACACTTGTGTGTGAAGTTTGCTCTGTGTCCTGACAGGTTTATGGAGGCAGCAGGGTATGGCAGGTAGGATGGGCGTGCAGCAAAAGCTGTCTGACAGAGTGCCATCTGCATTGGGGTAGTTTAGGAGTGTCTGCGTTGTGGTTTTGCTTTGAATTTTGGCTCCATGTTCCTGCAAGAACATAAGGCTCCAGGCAGAGGTTCAGAGGAAACTCACTGGATGGGGTCTGCAGGACATCGTGCCTGTGGCTGGAGCACACCTACATGGTGGAGAGGGCAGGAAGATGTCTTTGCATGTACACAGACCACAGCAATGCTTTAGGTGGGAAAAGACCTCTAAGATCATCGAGTCCAACCACAAACCTAAGCACTGCCAAGTCCAACACTAAGCTATGTCCCTTCTAGGCTGCAATGCTTCCAGGTTTGTTGGCATTTGTAGGAGCAGGCCCTAGGCTACATGCACTCCTTGAGCCCATCCTTGTGCATCTGCAGAGAGCATCATGTGAAGCCACCTTCTACAAGGCAGGAGTGACACCAGGAGAGCTGATTCCTTTTCCTCTCTGGTTAAAAAACAATTCTCAATAAACGTAGAAACATTTCTGGGGAACAACAGAAAAAACAGAAGAGCTTGACCTAATTGCTGTTCTAAATATATGCCTGTGGCCCCTGAAAGGCCCAGCAGGATATAAAGCCACCAGATCCAGTGCTCATTTTTGCCAAAACTTCAAAGTGTTTCCTTTTATGTGGTAATCTTAATAGTGGTCCAAGAAAACACTCACGCCATTACTTAGATATTCCAGTTATGCCACCATTGTGGAAACTTAAATGATGATATTTTCCACAGGCAAAGCTCCCATCGTCAGTTAAACATGATGGTCTCCTGCTTGCTTGTAGGGCAGATACAACCTCCTTTCCATGAGGAACGGTTGCGACTCATAAGCTAGGCCAAGAGTGATGACTGATGAACTAAGAAAATGGGACTATAACATAGTCCCTAAAGTCCTATTTAGGCTTTAAATGTTTTCTAATCATAGTCATAACCTTCTCTGGAAGAGAAGCTTTGTGTGGACTAGCCAGTACTTACTAAAATAGCAAGGTTTTTATTAAATATTTGAGATTACAGTTACCATCTCTATCAGTTGTGCATCATGTCCAAACTTTTAAGTAGAGATGAAAGCTCATGTATCTTCATTGATTAAAAGCAAAATCAGTTGGGCAGGATCCACTCCTCTCTCCCAAGTCTTAGTCTGTTAGTGAAAACGTCATAAGCTCTATAGTTCAGCTACCTCTGCCAGTGTGGCCACGTGCAACTGGCCATGCATCTATTTTGTGTGTGAAGTCATTGTATAAGCTAAATTTCATAGAAGCACTTGGGTGGGAAAAGACCTTTAAGATCATCAAATCCAACCGTTAACCTAAGTGCTGCCAAGTCCAGCACTAAACCATGTCTGTAAGTGCCACATCTGAACATCTTTTAAATACCTCCAGGGATGGTGGCTCAATCCCTTCCCTGGGCAGCCTGTTCCAATGGTTGACAACCCTTTCAGTGAAGAACTTTTTCATAACATCCAATTTAAACCTCCCCTGGTGTAGCTTGTGGCCATTTTCTCTTGTCCTATCACTTGTTACTTGGAAGAAGAGACCCACTTGGCTACAACCACCTTTCAGGTCATGGTAGACAGCGATAAGGTCCCCCCCTCAGCCTCCTTTTCTCTATGCTAAACCACCCCAGTTCCCTCAGCTGCTCCTCATGAGACTTGACTCTTCACCAGCTTTGTTGCTCCTCTTTGGTTGCACTCCAGCACTTCAGTGGCCTGTAGTGAGGGGTCCAAAACTGAACACAATGCATACTCAGTGAGCCATGGCTGGTCTGCTCCAGAGATAACTATGTAATAAAAATCTGTGATAAAATTGAGGAAGAAGTTGGGGGGGGTTGTTGGTCATTTTTGGGGTTTCTTGGTAAGTGCAGTTATGCAGGAAGGATCTGAGATTCCTTTTTTTCTGCTGGCAGTAGCACTTGCCTTGCAGTCAAGCTGGGGTAGGTTCATCCCTTGGCTGCTGGGCCTAGGAGAGCCACAGCAGATGTTCCAGGGCCTGGTCAGCAGCGATTCCTGGAACACCAAATGGCAGCCACCAAGGTCAGCAGAGACTCATCATACTTGAAGTGGTTTCAGTGACTACAGGAAGCATGGTCAAAAATGAAGAGATCATTCAAGGATCATTTAGATGTAGAGAATTCCTCCTGGTTAAGCAAATATCCTGCTGAGTTTCTCTTGGAAAAGAATTCAATATGTGAGGCTGTATCTTTTCCAGATTATGAGGGATGGGATGCAGGAGAGAGAAACTTCTATTTCTACAAACTTAGAAAGCATGTGGGCCTCAAACTCTTTTCCCAGTTGGAAAGTTTGCTGTTAAGAAAAGGAAACAGATTTTTATAAGCAATATTTAATTCAAGCATTTGGCTAATTCTCCTGCTGCAAAGGTTTTAGGTCAAAGTCTGATTCATTGATGTGGAACTGGAATGAAGGGGATTAGGAGAGGAAGGAGACTCTGAAGTTAGGAAAACTCTCTGGTTTCATGTGCACTAGCTGCTTTTTTCCTACCCATCAAATGTATATTTGACCTATGTTTCTAATTTAAGTGCTGCAGAGACACTTATTCCTACACTCCTGCCTTTGCGCTCTCTGCCAGTTGTCATCAGTGCTGCCATGGGTGTGTTCCAGTTTGCTCTTTCAGGACAGGATTCTGATCTGTCCATATTTGGGGAAGTTTCTGGACGTGCCATTGTTGTATAGATGCTGTGAGCAGATACATTTATTCCGTTAGGCTGGAGAATGGGAAACGGGTGGGTTATTATTGTTATTACTCATTAAAGGTGCCTGTGAGAGCAGCACCCTGTGCACAGGGGGGATGTTCTGTGGTAGTGCAGGCGCTGGGGAAGCCGTAGGCAGGACCTTCCCTTGGGTGCCCTGTGCCTGTGTTTGCATAGGTGCACGTGTCTCCTTCGGGATTCCTGTGGGGATTGCCTTGGGATCCAGCTGAAAGCTTTTCTTCTGGCAGTAAGGTCAGGCTCGCTCTGCCTGTCCTTGCAAGCTCCCCGTTGTGTGTGTGAACCCCGACTCCTGCCATCCACCACCCTGCTCTCCCCCAGCATCTGAAACCTTCCCTTTACCCCTGTCAGTGCTTTTGTTGCTGGGTCTCACGGGCCTGGCAGTCGTCAGTCTGACATCACTTACAGTATCCCACAGCGTTACAGACAGTGGCTGTGAGGGCTTTTCCTGGCTGTGCTCGTGAAGCAGCTATAGAAAGAGACTTATCAGAGGAGACAGGTCCACATCCTGCCCTGGCTCGGTTGCTGTGGAGCTGTGATGGATTTAAGGCTTTCATAAACGCAGCAAACGGCGCTGCCAAACCCAGTGGTTTATCTGGGGCCACCCATGTGCTGTGCAAAAAATAGCTCATCCTCAGAGAAAGGAATGAGGCGGGTCTCTTTTCCCCTCTGAATCTGCAATAATAACTTTAGGAATAATTCTGTTTTTCAAAAGAAAGAGAGCTGCTTTTTGTTCTGTGGAGAAATGGAGATAAGAACCAAGGGAAGATTGAATGTGATGAGTCCTGGGGCTGGGCAGTGAGGACAGGCAGGCAGCAGTGGGGCTCCAGCCCTGCCTATGCCCTGGAGTTAGGGGGGAGTGCGTTTGTGATGAGCCAGATTCACCTTGGGGCTAGAAAACTGTAAGGTGGGAATTTCCCAGTAGATTGAGGATGTCCTGGGACGTCACCAAATAGCAAGGAGACAGGGGTGGGGCTTGGCAGTGCAGAGGACCTCATCGTTTTTCTCCCAGCTTTTACCATGTAATTCATGCTTTGCCCTGTAAAGCATTGTGATATAGTTTGTATACATTATGTAAAATAAGTTGTATTCTATTATATTGAACAAATATGAATATAAAATAAAGTCAAAGGATGGAGTAAAGCAGCTGTGTGGTAACTGGACCCCCAGTCCCTGGTTGCACTGGTTGTCCCATTCAGTTATTTGAGGCTGGAAAATCTCTGTTACTGCTCTGGGCACGGCAGATCCATGGGCTGTTTAGGGCTTGTACATGTTGGTGATGGGACAGCATGTGGCAATTTGTAACCTAGGGAAAGCAAAACCCCAAATCTCCAGGGTTTGTATGGGAGGGGGAGGCTGGGAGGGTGGGGTGAGAATGGCTATGGGCACTTCAGGTAGGCAACTTGCTATTGCAGAAGGTGGGACCTGCCAAAAAATGCCAAGGTGAATCTTTTTGTGGGAGCAGAGATGTCGTCGTGAGCATCCTGACGCCAGGGCCAGACCCTGCTTCTGCCTTTCCTCCCCGAAATAGGGATTGCAGCCTGACCTCCCATCACCCAGCAAGCCTTGCAGGAGACCCAGCCTCCAAGGACAGTCTGGAGGAAGAGCCCTAAATCCCAGCGGCTCCCAAGCACGGCTGCTGGGTCGGAGGAGCATGTGGATATGTGGGAGCTGCCAAGGAGGTCGGCGCAGGGGGTTTGCCTGCACAAATCCTTCTGCTCTGTGGGAACTTCCCCCTTGAGTGACTGCTGCGCTTTTTAACCAGAAGATTAATGGAAGGGGGCCGTGGAAAGGGCCAGAGTGCTGGGTATTAGTTCATTAGTCTCCAGGCAAGCATGCAGCCGGTGAGTCACCAGGACCGCTTCCTGCGCGCTGACGCCGTGCTTGGAGCTCTCCCAGCGCCGGGTGAGCCGGCCCAGCCCTGCGAAGGCTGGGAACTTGCAGGGACCAGACCACTGCATGCTGTGACTGTGGGCTGTTAACGCTATAAAATACAAACTAATCGAGATTAATTACACTGCACACATTGTTCATCTATAATCCCACTCCTCGGTCTCTTTCCCTCCCAGCACAGCTGCCCATTGGTTTCTGTTCCCCTCTTAAGCTGTCCTTGACTCCCTTTGGGTTTCTTCACCTCTTCCAAGGGATGGGAAGAAGGTGTCTGATGCTGGTAGAAGTGTGCATTTTGTGCTTGTTCTGCTGGGGCAGACCCGTATCTGTGTACAGGGAGGCATAAATAGCTGGTCAGAGCTGTCACTTGGCTGTGGGTCAACAGCCACCACAGCAACAGCTTGTGACACCAGTGCGGTGCCGCAGCAGTGCTCTGGTGTCCACCAGAAGTGATGTTCCCCTGAGGGGATGTACACAGTATGCGTTTGCTTCCATTGTTTTACAAAGATTCACTACTCCATCATCCAGAAATAGGTTGAAATTTAAATTCAACAACACAGGGAGCCAGCCTGTGACTGCCCCTGGTTTGTAG
Source organism: Porphyrio hochstetteri (assembly GCA_020800305.1). NCBI lineage: Eukaryota > Metazoa > Chordata > Aves > Gruiformes > Rallidae > Porphyrio > Porphyrio hochstetteri. The sequence continues at coordinate 6,294,260 of CM036916.1, read as the reverse complement.
TCAGAAACAGGGTTACGTTAAACCTGCATGGTCCTCCTCACGTGGAAGTGGTGGTACTTACGTGCAGACTCCTGCTGTTACAGGCCTGGTCGGTGCCAGCAGCCGTCCCTTCACCGCCCTTTGCAGGGGAGAATGGAAAAGCTGGAGCAAAATGCCGGAATTTCTCATCCCTAAAACACCTCAAACCTGCAGTGCTGCCCCATGGCCAGGGGAGAGAAACCCCAACCACAGGCCAAGACCTGGAGGGCCAGAGACATCCGGGTGTCCCCTCCAGCGCAGCCCCCACTGCAGGAGCTCCCAGCATGTGTAGCAGCAGGTGGGAGGTTTGAGCTCGGAGGGACCCACAGAGTCACAGCTGACATCCTCACCTACCTGTGTGGCAGCAGGAAGCTGCTCGGCTCTGGCAAATTCATTCTTATGAGAGGAACTAGGAAGTGAAAGGTGTCACCTCGACAGGTGAGCTCGTAGGAGAAGCCTGTTTGCCACCTGGAGCCTGTGGCAGCGTTCCCATGACTGGAGAGGGAGAAGCACCAAGACCCTGGTCTCCTGAGATGACAAAGAGCCAACACTTGCTAAATCTGGACAAAATAAGCTGTACTTTTGTTTAGCTGTTTCAGACAAGAAGAGCTTTTGAAAGGATCTTTGTACCCCATGGAGGGTTGTTGAGCTTTCATGCGATGCCAGTGCGATCAGCAGATGCTCCGGTGGGGTCCCAGGGTTGAAGTGCCTGGAGACTCCTAGCTCCCTCAGGAGCAGTGGTGGGTTATGACAGTCATCCATGTATTTTCCAAAATGTTCTGAACTGTTTTCTGCTGCGTCACTTCCAGCAGGTGTCTGTAAATGTGGCAGCCATTTGTTCCTTTTCTAGCCCCTGTTTTTTATCTCCTCTCCAACTGTTTGAGTTTTGCTTCCACAGGGGAGTGGACCAGAGGAGTTGGACCATTGGGATGGGACCTTTTACTTTTTGTTTTTCTGGGGTTTTTTTAAACAACTGCATTTTTAAATGGCATGTTTATAAGCATGCACCTTACTTTCAAAACAAGGAGCACCACTAACTTTGCAAACAGCTGTTACAGAAGAGAGCCCAGATGGGAGGAAACCTTTCACATCCATAGCTCTGACTACGTCCCTGCAAGAGCACTGGTCAGCACAGAGGACTTGGGGTACGTTCAGCGGAAGCTCCTGACCACCACAGGGCTGGAACAGCTGTGTTTGGAACCACTTGTTTTAGCCTGGTGTCCCCAAGCATGCTGGGCATTAGCTCAAGCGGTCCTTGACTTGAAATCGGTGAAGATGCTGAAGCCCTGGGGAGGGAAGGACCCCTGGGGACCCTGTTAGCAGGGAAGTCAATCCATGGGAGAGGAGCTGGCAGTAGTCAGGATGGCGAAGGCCAACACGGGACAGGTGCTGGGTATCTTGGCACATCTTGGGGATGGTCTCCACTTCTGGTCCCTGCGTGGGGTCAAGCTCTTCCACCAACACAGTCATCCCCAGCACCACTCTTCTTTGAGTAAGCATGCTGTTTCTTAAATGGTTTAAATGCTGTAATTTGGGGAATCTGCACGTTGTTTTGGCAAAACAGACCCTGTCAGCACCCCAACCCCTTCACCCTGGGCCTGCCCCCCAGCAAGCACCAGTCACTGCCACGCGTGTGCGGGTACGTTCTCAGCGGCGCTTCGTGCGTCTGCTTCAGATCACCTGGAATTATAGTGAGGGGTCAGCTACATTTCAGTGGCCTCAGAGGTGCGACAGAAGAAATGAGGCTTGAAATTCAAAGCAGCCCAACCTGTCCCGCCAATGGCGTAACCGTCTGAGTAAGGCGCTGGCCTCGAGCCATCACCCCGACTCCTGGGAGAGATGCTTTAAAAGCTCCCTCCTTGCATGGGCAGCTCAAATGATGTGCACATGGGGGGGGGGGGGGGGGGGGGGGAAGAAAATAGTGTTTAATTGAAGGGCTACACATGTATATATGTTTTTAGGATAAACAAAACAGATTGGGCAAATATTTATTTCTGCCCCTACTGCTACAAAGCAAACTTTCCCACAGTTTTTAACAGAGATAATCTGGTTTTTAGCCACTATGGTGAATTTGGAATGACAAGGTTTCATTTTGAATGCTTCAGGATTTCCTGATTGGTTCTCATGCAATTATTTTGATTAACAATGGGGTTTTCAGACCAACTTGAAAGGGTCTTGAAGGCTTAAGAAGAGCCTGGCTCTCTGGTACTCCTCTCTCACCAGGATTATTTTCTGCAGCTTTCTAGCACTTGAATCAAATTATTTGGAAATCAAAGCAAACTCTATCATAGAAGTATTTCATATCCCCACCCCTTCTGAGAAGGGTTTCTTTAAGCTTACAAAACAATGGTTGTTTCCTATATGGAAAAATAAATTAAAAAGACAAAGCCAAACACCCCCCCCATGGGGCTGTAATAAGAATGAAAACCCGAAGTTGTTGGTTTTTTTAGTGGAAAGGTGTGTTTTTAACACAAAGATGAATGCTTTAGATGCTCATTTTTGTGAGAAGGCAACATCTAAAACAGAGACTTGAGAAGTATTCAGGATGTTTCTGATTAACAAGGAAATGAGATCTCCAACTAGGAACCTCTGGGATGTTTCTCTTTCATTTGTAAACATAGGAGGTAGCTTAAGAAATTAGGGGAGAAATCCATTAGTGTTGTTTGCTCAGATTTCATTGTTTTATTCTTACCATCTATATTTTTTACCCTTCTTTAAAAGAGGATGTGGAAATCTCAGACTGGCTTTAGAGTGTGCATGCCAGCTGATGCTCCCCCACCACCCATCTCTGTCAGGTGCCAATGGCACCTTTTTGCAGGTGGGAACAGTCCTCTGGAGCTCCTGTTCTCCCCAGAAAATGCCAGCAAAGGCAGGTAGCCATTACCAAAAGCGATGAATAATGTGCTTGGACCTAGTGTGCCCTGGCCAGGGTCCAAATCAGCTGGGACTTGAATTGTCCCTACATGCCTGCAGACCACCAGGCTCCTCTTTGTCAGGTGGTTAAAAAATAGGAGGCCTTTCTTCTGCTCACAAGAAACGCACATGGAGGGAACCCAATCTCCCTCTTTTCAGCTGAGAAATCCCCAGCATTTAATGCAACTGTTTCATTAACATCAGCAAGGACTAAGGCTGGGGTGGCTGGGCACTGAAGCTGCCTTGTGCCATGGCTCCGCGCTGCCCACCCCAGCACTGTCCCCAGCCACCAGCACCTCCATTCCTCACCTAACCATAGGGATGATGGAATGTTGATGTCAGCCAGGTGAGCCTAAACATTTGGATGTAATGCTGTGAGACGGTGCTGGGACAGGCCCTGCATTCCCTGTTGGTGTCCCAGGTTAATTTAAATACAGCAGCAGATTTAAGCATCGCAGTGGCAGAACCCAGTAAGGACAGAGAAGGGTGGGTGTGATGTGAGCTGAGAAGCCCAGGAATGAAAAACCTCTGGGTTTAGCTCTGGAGCTCTCTGAATTGGAGCGACTGCACAACCAAACCATTTGAGTGGAGCAAGCGTGTCAGAGAAAGGTATGGACGTTGAGCAGCGTGTTTTCTTTCACACCATGGAGAGAGGGAACACAAGCCCTGTGTCTGATGGGATCTCTGTAGAGAGGGGCTTGAAATGCTGCCTTCCTTCTGAAACATCATTACTTTTACAGGGGCTTTTAAAAAGTGTGTTACTGCTGCTCACATCATGCCTATGTATTTTAAAAGTAATTTCCCTGGACTCCAATAAAGCCTTCTAACAGAGTTTTGTTCTCTAAACAATTTTAACCCCTGTTTTGCCTTTTGGGGAATTCTTCTGGCCCTCGGGCAACACAGAAGAAAAATTGCTGGCTAAGTAACACCAGATGCAGGAGAGACTGCTGGCCGCTAGAGAGCTCCCAGATGAGAAGGCCTTTCAGAAACACAAACACGTTTTGTAATGAAAGCAGAAACCTTCTTTTCTTCAGGACACAGGGACCAGCCACGAAACACAGAGAGGTTTCTTGCTTGTGCTGCAGCAAGAGGCATCGTTACCCATAACCACATTTTTGGTACTTGAAAGCAAAAGCCCTGAAGCTGCCCTGCCTCCAGAGCAAGGTCTGAAAAGTTACCTTAAATTATCAGACTTTAAGTCAAGTCACACAGTGAGGCTGAGGCGGGGATGAATGAAAAGCTGCTGCAGCCCTTCAATAAGGGTGTCTGCACAGGGATTACGTGTCGGGCATCGTCTTCGTGTGCCGTCGCTGGTGAAGCCCCAGGGATGCTGTGTGTCTGGGGAGAAAGGGATGGGGGTGCCTCTCCCTTCCTCCTCCCTCGCTTGGGCTCCCCTTTCATCCAGGCTCCTGTTCTTCGGGAGAAAAGTACAAAAGTCACCTTTGCTGTAACTTGGTTTACCTGGGTGCTTGAGGCGGGTGGCCATGGCACACATGGATGGTCCTTTGGGAATCATCTGGGCAACAAGAGACACCGAGGGGTGCGTCCACCCCGGAGGGGCTGGCTGAGGTTTGTGTTCTTTATATGGGGTTAAAATCCACTGGGCTCATTCAAGGTCTGGACAAGGCCTGTGCCCAGGGTGGGACATGGCAGCATCGGCACCATGAGCGGCAGGAGCCTTGTGTTTGTTGTTTGCTCTGAGCACTTTGTTGCTGGTGATGAGGACGTGTACAGACGCCTGCGGATACGTGGGCTGATGCGCTGAAAAGGGTGCAGAGGATAAGCAGGGGTGGGCAGCAGCTGGGCTGGGGCCAGTGGGGGCTGGTGCACCCAGGACCCTGTGCACTGTGCCCATGGGGCACTGCCACACCCCAGGGTGTGTTGGTTCCAGGAGAAAACCTTTACCGCAGCTTGGCCTGCTACATTCTTGCCTGCCTGTGACATGCTCCTGTCCCTGCCCTGGCCTGTGACAACCTGCAGCCTGCCCACCCAGCACATCCTCCTGCACAGGAGGCTGGTAAGTGTTTGCTCCTGTCCCTTTCCTCCGACTGCCACCGCAGCCGGGTGAGAGGGCAGCCCATGTGTGACAGCAACTCCAAGAGCAGGCTTTCCTCCCAGCCATGATTTCATGTCTAGCAAGTGGTGTTTGAAGAAGCCTTCACCAGGGCCAGACTTAGCTTAGTTTCCAAGGGGAGTTTGAGCCTAAAAATCCCCATCTGCCAAGTCTGAACAGGGCACGTGTGCTGGGTTAAGGTGGGAGCAAGGCTGCAGCAAGGGACAGGGCATAGAAAGCGGTGCCTTGAAATGCAGAAAGCATTCCATTGCTCAACAGTTGTATAGCAGAGGACAAGAGGAACATGGAACTGAGGGCTGACGTCATCAAGTAATCATGTTATGCATCTTGCTGGAAATAGCAGTATGTTGAGTTCCTGGTGGTGGCTGGCCCTTCCCTGCTCTATGCATTATGGTAGTACCATCTCCAGAGGACAGCAGACAGGTGCACAGGTAGCTGGAAACCCGGTGGGCTGTGAGGGCCAAGCAGGGGCATCTTCTTCCCCATGCTCTTTCATGAGCAAGAACACTTTAATCTTGAGCTGGACCACCAAAGCCTGGCCCTGTTCCAAGGAGCCCCTCTCTGATTGAAGCAGGGAGGGGGTGGGTGCCCAGGAATGGGCACATCCGGGCTGGGTCGGTCTGGCTGGGGGCTCCTGGCAGCAGGGATATTTTAGGGCCACCTCCCAGTACATCCTCACAGATCTGGGCTTCTTCTCTACCAGACATGATTCCCACCCCCTGCAATTTCCCAGGGGCTTGGTGAGAAAAGGGAATAAGGTTTTCCCCTTCCCTTCCCAAGTGTAAACCCTGGGGCTCTCCAGCAGGGATTTAGCAATCACAGGAATGCATGGGAATATGGGAGGCTTTGGGACGGGGCTTGGGGGGTGTCAGTTGTTAAGAGGAAGGGCTTACTGTGGGCTTCTCTGCAGCAAACTCACCCTCAGGTCTCAGAGTAAAACCACCCACGCCGCCCACCCATGTGCTGGTTTCACGCAGCTGCGTGTCCTCGTCGCTGGCAGCCTGGCGCAAGGGTGTGCGCAACTTCCCCACAGGGGATGAGCACGGCGGCGCAGCCGGCCCTGCTGATACTTTGCCTTGCAGGGCATGAAGGAGTTAAACTTTTCAGATGGAAAACGAACTGAAGATCAAACCAGCAGCCTGGTGACCTCCCGCTGCTGGGACAGCAGCAGCTCCCCAGCCCAAGCCCGGCAGTTTCATCCATCGGCTCATCGGCCGGCGGGGAGCAGCAGCTGGTAGGTGCGAGCGGTGGCGCGGTTGGGCATCATTATGGGACCCGCCCTCTGCTCCAGCGGGACCCCCGGGGCTGGGGCTGGAGAGCGACGGCAGGGCGTGATGGTCTGAGGGATGGAGGGAGTGCAGGGAGGGTTGTCCCCGATCTGCCTTCAGTAAAGGGATTGCTCAAAGCAAGCTTGTCCTAACAATGCTGGGGAACCGCCGTTTCTTACCTCTTGGGACGCCCCGGGCAGCGGATCCTGAGGCTTCAGGAGCGGCACGGTTTTGTAACTGAACGACTTGCAGGCAGCAAGGGAGCATGTCCTGGGTCTCTTTCTCCCTGACGAGGAAGGGATAACGGCCGTATTCTTTAACCCTGTCCTCTGATGATGGGCAGCGTTTCCCAATAAACACAAGAAGCCTGGGATGTGGGTTTATGGGTTCTGAACGATGAGAGACCGCAGTATAAACGGACCTACTCTTTCTTCCTGGAGCTGAAAACACTGTGGTCTGATTCTAAGTAGTACCAGGCAGAGCATGTCATGCTTACTCTGTGCTGTCCTCCTGGCCCTGCAGTTTATTGAATGACACGAATGAGCAGACACTCACTGGCTCAAAGACACTGTCAGTAATTGGGTGTTTATTTTGCAGTAAAGGAGTGGTGTAGCCTTACCTAAGGATTTGCATAAAAGTTTATTGTACAATTTACATTGTAAAATGTAATCACGTTATGGTAATAATTCCTCTTGTTCAGAAATCAAGGCTGAATACAAAAGTCATCATCATTTCTGGTGAAGAAGCAAGGATTGCACTTAGTTCAAAGAAAAACAAGTAGAACGGTGTCCCTAAGAAATTAAAACCAAAGGAGTATGTTGTTGTTCCCCTTGCCCCAAAAATACCCGCAACTGTTATGGCATTGTTTTTTTTTCCTTAGAGAGAGACCAGAAACTGTATTTATTTCCCTAAAAGCTGAGACTTTTTCTTTCTTGTTTGATTTTTCTTTAATTGAAATGACCTTGGGATGGTGTCTGAGGGAGGCTGGCAGGCAGATGGCTGCTAAGCGGTAGTTCCTGACCAGGCGAATGGAATTGCAATCACCGTGTTTCAGAGTCGGAAAGGCTCAAATTGCTCCTTACTGGCCTCCCAGTTGCTACAATCCGATTCCCACAAGGTACCTTCTGGCCAGAGATGAGGCTCTTGATTACAGAAACGCGGATCCCCTGGTAACCGCGTGTGATTTATTCCTCTGTATCACGGAGAACAAGTCAGTGTTATTCTTTGGAACGTGTAGGGAGAAGGAAAACAGCAATTTTTATTATCTTCTTAACAACAGCCCGCAGGAATGTTCTCCACAGCGAGTGCAGCCTGCGACTCCTCCTGCCCTGGCCCTGGCGCCTTTCCCAGGGGCTGCTGGCACAGCCGAGGACCCCTCCCCTGACCAGCCAAAAACCAAGCAGGGGAAGCAGTAACCAAGCAGAGGGGAAGGAGGCTCTGAGATACATCAGGAGAGGAGCACCGGAAAGTTATTAGTAGAAATACAGCAGGGAGCCTGGCTCCTGAGGGCAGCCTGCAGCCGCTCAGCAAGGAGTTTGAGGGCATCACCTGGGGCCAGGCAGCATGTAGGTGAGATTGGATGGATCCTCACAGGACAGCTGGGAGGAGATGCTGGATGCTATGGCTTTTGCCATGCAACTCGTTGGCTGGATGCCTTCACACAACAGTGGGGTTTGCCCTGGGACATCCCTGTCTGCCCCTCGTCTGTAACCAACATCACAGGGGAAAATGCCCATAGGAAGATAGTAACACGTCCAAGGGTAGCAGGACCGGCCCAGGCTGATGGGGTTTATTCAGTAGGGACATGATGCTGTTCCCATTCAAGTGGATAATAAAGCTCCCATTGATGTTTTTTATTTGCCTATGACTTTCTATGGACTCTCAATTACACTGCAGCCATGCCCAGAGCGTGCAAGCGTGCGGGGGGGTGCACGGTGCTGCAGCGCAGAGGAGTCTGCTGTATCCTGTTTTTGCACAGGGCTTTTCCTCTTAGCAGTTGTAGTGAAAACAAACATGTGGGAGAACAATGGGATTTTTTTTTTTCTGTTTTCCTCTACATTTTTAAATACAATAAAAAGGCCTATTAGAATTAAATAGAGCATGTTAACAAAAAAGGGATACCTATATGTTAATGAGGAAAATAAGAGTAACTATGCGAATGTGCAGCCACAAGCCAAAGGTCATTTGCCTTCTTGATCTCAGCCTGTATTTTTGCAGTCGAAAGTCTACTCATTAAATTCCTTGTAAAAATAGTGCACTGGCAAAGCAGAACAATGCCTGAGCCATAAAGCCCTTATCTGTAATAAAGGAGAGTCAGCTTCACACCCCAGAGAAACACCCTCGCATGCTGCTGCTGCGGGACTGTGTGGACTTCTGAGCCCTCATCTCAGCAGGGAGCAGGGGGAGCCCACAGAAAGGATTTCCTTTCTTCACATAAACCCAGAGGTATTTTCTTTGTTGTGTCTAAAATATTTTGCAATTGGCAAATCAGAATAATCCCAGTTGCTGTAAAAATGGAAGTGATGGCAAGCTATTCATTCTTCCGTGGAGCAGAACTTGGGATCACTGTTGGTAGGACAGATGATGAGGGACAATGTAATGGGTGGGACAGCCATCTCAGATTGTTCCTGTTTAAACTGCGTGTGATTCAGAGGAACACCTGACGTGGGTCTTCTCACATGAGACGTGGAAGATCTACTGTAATGGGTGGATCAGGGTACAGTTAGTTGTTCCAAGGTCAAATTGGTCCTGTTTGTTCCCGAGTGCATGGCTGCTTAGCTGCAGCTTTGTGCCAGTAAGCCCTTTTCCCTCCGGGAAGGAGGACCCCTGGTCTCTGACACTGCTCCCCCCGTGCAGGTGCTCCAGTCTGGCTTCGACCTTCTCAGCGGCAAATCAGGCAGCCAAAGCCCTTCGTTCCCAGGTGGGTTTCCCGTGCATAGCCATCCTCCTCACCTCTCTCCTTCTTCTTCTCTTTTCTAAGTGGCACACAGCATGCCTGGAGACAGCTTTCCGGTGTGTTTGTATGGGATGAGGTTGTAACAAATGCCCAAGTGCTTTGTGAAATCGATATGAATTTGGAGGGATTGTTTTAAGGGCAGAAGAAAGGAATAAGGTGCAATAATGTCAAAATACCACACTCAACATTAATTAGGATGTAACATTTCAGATGTATTTTGAAACAGCATGTCCTTTCAAGAGCTGGTTTGCTTTTACTTTGTTCTAAAACATAACACGAAGTCGAAAAGAACAGTTTTGAAGTGCCAGAAGCTGAGGGGAGCAGCCTTTTACCATCCTCCTCCTGAGAGCTGAATGCGTCGTGGGTTTGGCTCCGGCTCCTAGTGATGCTAAATTTAAAAATCCTCTCAAAGCAGGGCTCAACCTTTCTCACAGCTCTCTTCATAAAAAAGCCCAATGTTGAAGTGATAATGTTTGGAACAAAGAACACTTACTATAAACATTTCGTTTGTACTAAATAAATTACATTTGGTCTTAGAGTCACGTTATTGGTGACAGCTCATACAGCCGGCACCCTCCCCCTGTAACGCTCCAGAATGAAGCAAATATACATCGTTGGGAAAAATTCCTTGTCTTTTGTCAAAGAGCCCAACTGCTGTCAGCAAACATATTGTGGGAATAGGAATCTGGAAACAAACAGATCATTAGAGGGTGAGTTAAGGTTTTGTGATTTAATTCTAAACATGTTGAGTGAGGGAACCAGAGATGTGCAATGCCAGGAAAACTCTGTGGCAGAAGGCTTTTTTTCTCTAATGAAAGCTGGTATTTTTATTGAATGCAAAGTGCTTTGGGTGACAAAGATGGTTACATATGGAACATATGAAGTTCCATTTGTTCTGGAGAATTATGAAGATCACTTGATTAGAAGTAACATTGTACTGAGGCAAGTTTTACATTATTTCCTTAGTGGAAATCGTGCATCCATTTACAGACCTTTATTAACAAGATACAATAATTTCCTGACGTTAAACAGAGACTCGTATGCAGGGGACCTTTGCTTGCACAGAAAGTGGTGGCTTGGGCTCATGTAGTCACATTCTGTCTCCATTACATCTGTGCTTTGCTCTGTTGCAACTATAATGGGATTTAGAAAATAAACCAACTTCCCCATTCAGAGCATCCTCGGTGGGAAGAGCCTGCACCAGGATCACAGTGCCACCCAGCCTGCTCCGACTGCTGAAGCCGCTTGGGCTGAGGACTGTCAGGAAGCCAGGGAGCCAGAGGAGCTCTTCGGGGGTCTTCTGAGAGGACTTAGAAATAATCTGTGGAGCCCTGAGAGGGCCCTGCTGTTCCCTTTGTTTTAGAGAAATGGAGGCAGTGGGGCAGTGGGAGTGCTCCAGGGGACGGAGGGAGCCAGGCCCCATCCCCCAGTGCAAGATGCTGCATCCCCTGGGGAGGACTGAGCAGCTGTGACCAGGCCTCTGTCTCTTCTGGGCTTTCATTTTTCTGCTGCATCTCAAAGGTGCCCCTCCCCGTGCCTAGACACATCACTGTGGAACAGATATCCTGATCTGCCCCAGCCCCTGCTCTGCAGGGACAGTCACAAGGCAGTCTGTGTCCTTGTGTATCTTGGCAGATGCTGGAGCTTTTCCCTGCTTTGGTCTCTCCCCTTCCTATAGCCAGACAGCTACTGTGTTGGCCCTGCAGCTATTCCAATGGCAGCTGCTCTGCTGTACTGAAGAGGAGAAGGCTAGGGCAAGGGAGCAGCAGGACATCTCCACCTCAGAGTTCACTTCCCAAAGTCTTCAACAAGACAGCAAAGCACTTCTCTTCCTCAGGAGCAGGAAGATGCTTTTATTGGAGCAAATTCCCTGCTAAACTGGCCACAGCCCCACCAGCTGCTTGTGGCCAGGGAGACCTTCCCTGGGGTGGATGATGGGGCTCAAACTTGGAGGTGGCTTTGGCTGCCCTTGCTGCTTGCGGCCCCTTCGCTGCCACGTGCCAGAGTCTTTCCCTGTGCCGAGAGCAAGCCTTGCCTGTCCCGGCCCTTCCGCTGTGCTGTGCTGTGATCAGGCTTCCAGTTATTTCTGTATGGATTTTATATGCTGTTAATTTTATAGCGAGGCAGAGGTTGATCAATACTTTCTGCTATTTCCTGCCTTCTCACTGCTCCAAATTGTTACTAACAAACCAACCCCCCTCCAAGAAAACCCAGCCAGCTCTCTGAGCCCAGCCCAGCACTCAGGGTAGCAGTTAGGGGGTGTGCACGGAGCGATGCACATCTGAGGGTGAAGGAGCAGCATTTTGCTGCCCTTCTTTTCCATCGAGGAGGGAGCACCAAGGCTGGAGAGGGCTGTGAGAGCACAGGAGCACCGCCTGGAGACGTTGGGCTCTAGCGAGGAGATACCAGACAATAGTTTCAGAAAATCTGCCCCTTGGGATCTGAGGCTGCATCCAGAAGTGGTAACGGCTGGGATAATGTGTTGTTTATTGCAAACAGGCATCTGCAGTGGCCTGGAAGGTCTGGATGTCCGACCGCCCTCCTGCATGCATCAAAACCCCCACTAAGCATTTCAACCCCAAATTCAGCCTCCAAAGCCAAACGGTGATGGTATCACATTCGCTTTTAATTTCTGTGTGGGCACCATGCCTGTGCAGTTATAACACAGCTGATTCTGATTTTCATATAGTTCATTGTTTACTTATGACTTACTATAAAGTTGAGCTTGTCTTATTTATGAGCAGCCATGAAGATATGGGATTTCATCCACTGGGTGATGACTCATGCGTTGGGTTGGACCCTTTAGCTCCTAATACGTGACATATTTTGGACTGTTGGAGGAACAGTATTTCTGCATGAGCCCAAATTAAATGTGATGAATGGAAATAATTAGTTATTTGTTTTTAAAATCGTATTTGTAGCTGGATTTTTGCTGGTTCAGCTCCTGGCTCATTCCACTGACGTGCACAAGGGCAGGATGAGTGCCTGTATGGCTCTGGCGGAGAGGTGATGGGCCATGTTTCAGGGTCAGACATCTAAACATGTCAGGGGTGACTTTGTTTCTGTTGCAAAAGTAAAAGCTTTCCAGCACTGGAGCATTCAATACTTTCTATGAACTTTACTGACTGCAACGTTTCTTGTGCTGCTGCAAACAATTTGAGAAACTAATTTGTAAAATCACTCATAAAAATCTCATGTTCTTTCTGTAATAATAAAGCTCCTCGGCTGGAAAAATAAACCCAACTCTTCAGCAAGAGCAGCTCAGCAGGAGCGTACTTGAGCTGCTCTCATCTCAGGCACGCTTTCCCCTCCGGTGGGTGCGTCATGCCCAGTGCGTTCCGCAGGAAGGATTCATGCACAGTCAGAAATATCACCCCTGGAGATGCTCAACATAATCACAGCATCACTAGATTGGAAGAGACCTTTGAGATCATTGAGTCCAAACGTACCCATCCTCTACTAAACCAGATCCCTGAGCACCTCATCTACCCATCTTTTAAATACATCTAGGGTCAGTGACTCAAGCCCCTCCCTGGGCAGCCTGTTCCAGCACCCAATAACCCTTTTGGTGAAGGATTTTTCCCTAATGTCTGATCTGACCCTGCCCTGGCACAGCTTGAGGCCATTCCCCCTCATCCTGTCACTTGGGTGAAGAGACCAACCCCCACCTCTCTACACCCTCCTGTCAGGTAACTGTAGGCAGTGATAAGGTGTCCCCCTCAGCCTCCTCTTCTCCAGGCTAAACACCCCCAGTTCCTTCAGCCACCCCCCGTAAGGTTTGCTCTCCAGCCCCTTCCCCAGCCTGGCTGCCCGTCTCTGGACACGCTCCAGGACCTCTTGTAGTGAGGGGCCCAAACCTGAACCCAGCACTCGATTTTTTTTAACACTGCCCCCAGTACTACACCCCTGGGACGGGACAGGTACCATGGGAAACCTCAGGAGTGCCTTTGTTCCGGCTGCCAGGAGCCCCGCGTGTCCCCAGCTCAGCGGGACCGGTGCTTTCCGGAGCTTTTCGGCGGGCGGGTGGCTTGGGAGGCAGGGGCAGGGCGTGGGGGGGGACGGACTCGCCATGACATAACCACATTCCTGCGGCATTAGCAGCTATTCCCGAGCACCGCGGCGGGGGGGCAGCGTGTCCCCTCGCCCGCCTCCCGCCCCGCCCGGTGCGGGCAAGGGGACGCGCTGCTCCCCCCCGCCGCGGTGCTCAGAGGGTAGGGGGAAGCGAGCGAGCCGGGTCCAGGTGATTTCCTCACCGCAGCTTTGCGGGAGGGGGGTTGTGAGGTGTGTGTGTTTCATCAATGAAACGAACGGCTCGTTGCCTTGGCGCCTGTCCGGTGCTGGGAGCGGGAGAGCGGGCGGGAGCCCTGCACCCAGCGGGGCGCGGAGCAGCCCCAAGGGCAGGTTTGGTGCCAGCCCCGGCCCCGTGGGAGCGTCCCCGCCCCACGGACACGGTCCCGAGGGAGGACGGTGGCGGTAGGTGGCAGCATCGTGAAATGTTTGCGGAGCGGGGGTGGGGGGTGTGTTGTTCGCCCCCCTCGGGTGCTGCCCACCCGAGCCCCTCCGCTGCGGGGGCACGTAGGGAGCGCCGGGACCCGGCGGTCCCCTGCTCGGCCCTTGCCCCCGCTCATGGTAGCCGTCGCGTCGCCGTGTGTGCGCAGCACAACTTGGGTGCTTCGTCCCTAACCCCCAGGTAACTCCCAGCCCTGGGATGAAGCGCCTTTTTGCAGAGCACTCCGGGGATGCGATCGCCTTTGCCGCGCATCCCGTCGTTCAGCAAGGCCGGCAGCTAAACGGACTTTGTTAGTATTAATGAATTATTTTTTTAAGACCTGTCAGAGGGGTTGGGATATGCTGGGAAGGGAAACCGAACTGGACTCGCCGCTGCCTTCCTGCCCTGAGCCTTCTAAGCTGGGGTATGAAGGACAACGCTGCTTCCCGGTTGTGCTGCACCAGTTCTCCAGCACATCAGCTCCCCGCTTCGCTGCTGGAACGTGGCCACTGTCAGGGGACCAGGAAGAGGATTTTTGCTTTGCAGAAGGAAGATTTGCTGCCGGTGTGATGGCTATGGAAAACATGGTGGGTCAGTGTCTCCTCGGGTTTCTATGTGGCTGGACACCTCACCAGTGGCCAGAGCAGAAGGAAGCCTCTGTGGGGCTGAAGGAGCCTGTCACAGGGCAGGGCACAGCTTGTCCATCCGTACAGAGCTCCGAGGCTGCAGCATGGTATCTGTGCCAGCCGGGCACCGGCAGCGCCAGGGCTTTAATGGTCAGATTTGGGCTTTTCTCATGGGAGTGAAGGGACTCATGGCAGAGTCTTCCCCGCTGCTTCTCCCAGAGAGGTGGACAGAAGGCAGGTGTGCTGGTGCTCGCCCCATGCAGCCCAACACCTTAAGACACAGTCACACCCGGAGCTTGCCAGCCAGCCATGGCTGGTGCCAAAAGATCAAAGTCTGCAGAGCAGAAGGGAAGTTTCATGTACGATGCCCAACAAGAAGGAGGTATATCTAGAAGATTATTGTTGTGTGGCAAGCAGGAGGAGGGGGTTTCTTATGGGTGCACCTGGCACCCCTGGTCCTGCTGGTGTGTGTTGCAAACCGGGGGGGGGGATGTTTCTGGACCCCAGAGAAGCTGCTGCCACCTCCCTCCTTGTGCTTGAGCCTCAAGAAGGCCAAAAGCAAACAAGGGACATCGGAGGCACCTGGGCAGCACCATGCTGTGTCCATGCAGGTGGCTAGTGCCTCTGGGAGGGCAGTGGTGGTAACCCAGAGCTTTGCAAGGCTCCCGCAGCCCTGCATGGGCACCCAGGGGAGTGGTCCACACTGTCAGGACCCCACAAAAGGCCCATGAAAGGTCCCAGCTAGATCATCTCCATTCTGCTGCAAACCATGTTCTCACCATGGCTGTAAAGATCAAACCACTTACCTGGGACCAAGACACAGTGACCATCCTCAAAAAATCTCAAGTCATGCCCCAACCTTGTTCCCGTTTAACATTTTGCTCTCGCTCACTTTGATTAGCAGGACTGGGCTTGGTGTGGCTCCTTTTTCCTCCCTCAATGTCCTACCAGCCTCTCCATTGGTGTTTTAACCCGTAGGGAAGGCACACTGTGTTCACAAAGACAAGGTTCCTCGCTGGGAGCAGTGTACCAGATGGCTGATGTGCAGTGCCAGCTACCGCAGTACAGCTGAGCTGCCCTTTGAAATACACTGCTCTGCAGTTGGAAAGGAGCTGTTTTTATGTTTTGATTCTTTTCATTCAGGCAGCGTGTGACCAGGCTCATTCCTGATACTATCTCCCTTTTCAGGTGTCTGTCCGACACACAAAGAGCAAGAGATGCCAGCTGCCCTGCTGGCTCCACCAGTAACACCTTCTGAATGCCATCTTCTTGCAGTAGCATACCTTTTATTGTCTTTTTTTTCCCACTGGTGATCTGGAGCTGCTTTCCAAAAGCCAGGAATCGCCGTTATCCCTGACTTACAGCAAGATGTGCAGGAGCACAACCAGGGAATCGCAGATTTGGCCCTGAAAGGACACAATGACAGAGCCACAGCAAACAGGGGGTCACCGTGGGGGGAAATGTGGAGTTTGTAGGGAAATCTTATTCCCAGAAAAGCTCCTGGGAATTGGTAAGGTACAGATCATGCTGTGGGGATAGGCGATCAGCTCAGCTTTCTTCCTGTCCTGTTTTCTCCCATCTGGGGGCTCCAGTTTCTCCAGACGAACCCTGTGGAGCTGTCCCTGGACACCCACTCCCCCAGTTCTTGCTGGCACAGCCAGGGTTTCCGGAGCTGTAGCCTTCCTCCTGCTGATATCCGGGGTGGTGTCTCCCATTTACTGGGACAGCGGCAACACCCTGCCCTTTTCCCCCAGCTGGTGCTTCTTGCACCCGCCTCAGCCGTCCCTCCTCACAGGGTGTTGCTGGGCAGAGCTCAGCAGCGGGACATAGCAATATATTAACAGCTGACAGCTGGCTATGTGGTGGGAATGGTGGCATAAGGCTGGTGACTGCTGGCCAGATCCAAGTGCTTTTCTTTTCTTACACCCTCTATTATCCCTAATTCTTGTCCAAATCAGTGCGCTGCTCACAGAGGCCTCTGCCTCTGCTTCTCCAACATGTTTGAAAGGGTAGCTCCCTTTCGAGCAAAGAAATGCCCCCGGATCTGTGGCCTCAGATGTAGAGGCATTTATGGAGGAAGTTAAATTCCCTAATTGCTTGGCTGGATCAAGACCAGGCTGCCAGCACCGTACTGGGCTCAGTAGCAGAACAATGCGCAGCCCTTATGTGCCAGCTGAGCTTATCAGCCTGCGGAGGGGCTAATGAAGTAGCTTTCCAAATGAGTCAGTAGACTTAAGGCTTCTTATGCAAGATTTCTGTCTGGGAATATTTTTGTGAGAAACATTTAAAGAAAAAAAAAAAAGAAAGGGAAGGGGAGGGGAGTGACTTCAGCCTTTTGCAGAGAGCAAATCCATTTACAGTGGGGTTTTCTGTTGGTTATTCACCATCATGAGAACACCGCAGCACGGACAGTGGGTATGAGCGCTGCGCAGCATCGTGCCTTTCTTCTGGAATAGCTGGGATGTGCACTGGCATTCCCATCTGCCCGGCTGCCGCATCCTGGGGCGCGAGCCAGGACTGATGAATGACCTCCCCCTTTGGCTGCACGTAGGTCAACAGTTTTGTTTATGTCACACAGAAGGGCTTGGGTTTGTTTAAAAAATATACACTGTTCCCCTGGAAAGCGTTCCTTCCTACGCTCCATCCAGCTGTCCCAAGGAGGAGCTTGGCAGCTCCTCCACAAACACAACTCTTCATCTGTATCCCAGGTTGAAACAACTCCCAAAGAGCAACCAGAGAACACCTGGAATTTTGCACAGTCCACGAGCTCTGGCAGATATGAGATGTTTTATTCTGATTTTACACCGTCAATCCCGCAAACTCCAACTCACGGAGTAAAAGTGTAAGAAAAGCAGCTCAAACCCTGAGAAAAATGGACATACCCTCTTAGGACAAGAGCCCTGGTTACTCTGGAAGCAAACACAAGCAGTAGGTAAAGCTGGGAGCAAGCAGCAAAAATGTCTAATGAGGACCATGCCTGCGGTATCTGATACGGGCAGGAAGCTGTGATTAGCTGCACACTGGAGCATTGTGTGCTTTTGTATAGGATCTGACTTCTCAGGTTATGAAATCAGATCCTGAGTTATTTTAAAAATGCGTTCCCATTTCAAATTATTTTTCAACTCTGTGTTTGATATGTCAAGTCACGTTTATTTGGGTAAGCTATGCTTTGCTCGGACACCCACAACGCAGCCGTCACTGCATTCCTGGTGCTCAGTGGGGGTTCTGGCTGGAAGCAGGCACTGCCATGGGGATGTCCACACTGCCTGGCATCATCCACAGGTACCAGCACAACTTTTATTTGGGTTTTTCAGAGAGAGGTGCTTATCCGTGGCTGCGAGTGTACATCTCTCACTTAAAACCATCTTCACAAATCAGAAGTAAAATTAAACACCCTGCAGTGGTTTATCAATCAGAAAGACACAGGGACCCAGAAAAGCAAATGAATGTTGGAGCACTTCCATAAGAAGAAGCAGCGAGGGTATTCTGGACAAAAAACCCCGAGGTGAATTCCTGAACGAGACATGCTCCCGGGGCATGCCTTGTCCTTGCTCTTCCAGTATGTGCTAAATGGATTCCAGTTTTGTTGTGTCCCCTGATTTCAGCTGCCACAGGATGATAGCAAAAAGCACAAGCAGCCTCACTCTTGGGCCATTTACAGCCTGTGTCAAAACCAGGGCTTTAAATTCCAGCTGTGAGTCTCCCTGGGATCCAAAGCAAGAGCAGCACTGTAAGTTCTGGCAAAGCACTGTGTTTGCCAGATGGATGGCTGCTTTTGGCACCAGTTTCAGCTTCTGGATATATATATAATGCAGCAAAACAGCTATAAATACAGACCTCTATGTACAGAAGAAAAATCATATTCTTACAGACACATAGAGATGAAAAAAGTGCCCCAGATACAACTGCTACTACGACCAACTGCTGCCCAAATAGACTTTTGAATGGTACATTTCAATACAAATTCCAGGACAAGTCATATGTTTTCCAGCATATTTCTAGAGATTTCCCTGCCTAAGGACATCCCTCTGTCCAGTTTAGACCAAATTGCTGCTGTGTGCTCTTGTGTTGCTGTCTTCCCTGGGTAACAGAGGTAGATGGAAAGAATGAGTTGTATCAAATGTCCCAGCCAGCATTTGTATACTGCAGATCTTTGCCTTCCACACAGCTGCTGAATAAGGAAAATGCAATCCATGACGCAATCTATTGAATTCATGCTTTGACTTGAACGACTTGTCTCAGTTTTGGTTCTCTTGGTAGAGATCACAGTAACGAAAGGAGAGGCTTAATGACTACTCCATCAATTGAGAAGAAACACCTCTATTGTCTTTTAGAACCCAGCAAATAGCGTACATGGTGAAGAAAATGTGCAGTGTGTTTGGAAACCTTTGACACAGGAGGCTGGGTGCTGCTCCCAGGGACCTGGCTGTGAGTGCTGAGCCAGGATGGGTGCTGTGTGGCAATGCCATTTATGGTCACTTAGTCACCAAAGCCCAGCAAGTTACAGTGTCTTCAGCTTCTGAGAAACCAATCCTTTAACTGCTTTGAGTCTCAGCTGCTCTGTCTTTAACATTGCTGGCTGAGTGTTGGATCAGTGGATGAATCTCCCCATGCTGCTGTGGGGATCAGCATCTGCACGGTGTTCTGGTCGCGCTACAGTTTATTTTACGGCGTTTGTTGCGCACGGCTTTTGTTGCAACACACAATGCTGTCCTGTGTTTGGATAAGGCTCTTATGTGCCAAAAACTTATAAATATTTAAAATCTCCTGATAAATTTCTAAAGCTACCCTGGTGCTATAGCACATGGCCCGGTTACTCTTTTTCCAAGTTATTGCTCTGACAACTCCCAAGCTCCGCAGCCCTGGGATACAAACCCTCAGGGTGCTGTGGCTTTGACAGAAGCCTTTGGAAAGGATGGAGGCATCTTGCTGGCTTTTCACCACATATTTCTGCTGAGATGCAATGCATCTTCAGAGTCATTTGTGTGAGGGTGAGTCGAGGTGTGGGGGGGAAACCAGTGCTCCTCGTGCTGCTATTCCAGCACCCCTGAAATCTTTGAAAGATGACGTTCTAGTTGCAGAGAGGCGATAACTGAACCACAATCTGCCAGTGGCAGAGAAAAGCCCTTCCACCTGCAAGGACTCAGCCCCGAATGCTCAGCCACGGCCAATTCCTGCTCTAGGCAAACTGTGCAGATGTTGGATTAACATTTGATATTAATTTTGATTCTTGTCCCTGTATGATCAAAGCAAGCTGTTACTGAATAATGCATCAAGCAGAGAACAAGCACAGTGTCCCAAACGCCCGGGATCTCTCATAAATAGCCCATGATTTGGAGGAATCCAAGAACATATCATCACATGAGACCGTGATAAAGTTGATTACCCCAAAGCAGAACTCAGACTTCATTAGTCACCCCATCATGCGCTGCCTCTCCACTGATGTCAGCGAGGGCCCGCGCCGCTGCTCCCCACACCCTTCTGCTTTTGCAAGCCAGGCTTAGACAGACCTTTCCCGTTTGCAACAGCTGGTGGTCAGAGCTGCTATTTCCCCCTACCATTAGGATGCTCCAAAAAACTAATGGCAAGTATCCACTGCAGAGTCCCACAGTGTGCTTCAAGGGCCCCAAAAGATGTGATAAATAATCTGTGCTGAGATTAATTTCCATTAAGGATTATCATGGATCAAGAGCAGCAGCAGATCTGTTAAGGCCAGCCAAATTTTATTTACCTTTATGGTTTAAACTATGCTCCTAATTTTTTTTTACTCCTGCCTACGAAGCCATTTGCTGTAAATTCACAGAGCCTAATGCCATATTCTGGTTTGAGAGACATTCTTCAATGTCATCTTTGCTAAAAATAGAGAAACTGAATGCCACTGCAATTCATTCCATTTGTCAAAGCCATGCTTTCAAATGCAAAATATTGTGAGCAGTTCTACAATAAAACAGTAAGTATGTGGCAGTGGAAGACCTCTGCATTTGAAAAATACGGTCTTTTTAAGTCCAGCCATGCAGTGAATTATATAGAGAGGAAGAGTATTTTTAAAACTGGAAAAAAAAATTCAATGCTGTGTGTCTGCAACCGCTTGAAGGGAACCAAAAAAAGCAATGAC
Source organism: Porphyrio hochstetteri (assembly GCA_020800305.1). Classification (NCBI taxonomy): domain Eukaryota; kingdom Metazoa; phylum Chordata; class Aves; order Gruiformes; family Rallidae; genus Porphyrio; species Porphyrio hochstetteri. The sequence goes on along the minus strand of CM036916.1, from coordinate 6,273,801 downwards.
AGTGTTCTTCCTTCCTTATATCAGCATCTAATGTGCAAAGGAAGAGCTGAGGTGGAAAGATCCCCATCATACAGGACAAATGAAAAGAAAAAAGTATCTGCCCTGGAGCATGGGGTAGAAATGTCCCTCCCTCTTTGTATATATACACATATGTCCACCCAAGCATCTACCTGTATAAATATACACGTAAGGTATTTCTGGAAGGTATACATTAGTTCATTTGTAATAATATACAGTACCAAGATGGCATTCCAGCGCGTACAGATTCATGGGTTAGCTTGTTTTTACTTCTCTGCCTCCTGATGAAACTTGAAACACATGTTGACTTCTGTTAAAGTGTCTTCCAACTTCATTTCAAAGGAGATCCAGTTTTTCAGGCCAAACATGACCCCAAGAGCAACCTGACCATGAAGCAGCACAGGAGGTCTCTTTCATCAGCTGAGTAGGACAGGAAATTGGTGCTGGAAGAGCTGCCTGGCACAGCAGTCACTGCCACAGCCAGGTGACACACAGCTCCCAGGGAGAGTGCCTCTCCTGCTCTCATCTCAACACCCATGATGGTGGGCATGCAAGGAGTGTCCCCCTCCTCTGCCCACCAACCAGGAACAGTGCTCAGACCACAGCTGGGATGGTCATCTGTGAGGGGGAAGGAAGGATGGAAGGAAACAGGATCTGTTCCTCAGAGCAGAAATTATTTTGCCTTTTTTATTCTCTTCCCATAAAGCAGGCTTTGTTTCCCAATGATTGTGAAAGCAATCAGGATGCAAAAGGCTGAATTCTGTTCAAAATCCCTGTGACATGCAGGGGAGGGCGGCTGTGACATGAGCTGTTGCATCCAGACCACCAGCATCTCACCAACCCTGCGTGGTCCCAAGCTGCAACAGCCCTGACTGCACTGCTGCCCTTCTCCCGAGGCTGATGCAGCAAGCTGGGTTTACAGCTCCGTGCCAGCGCTTTGCCATCCGGTTATGTGCCTGAATGCTGCTTATGAGGTGCATGGATGGGTGCATAGATGGATGGGCATAAAACCACTCAAAGAAACTGCTTTCCTTACACGTGCAGAACACATCACTGCACAATACAGTGTTGGGATGAAAATGTTCTTTGCTGGGTCTATGGAAAGAAATTACCTCAAATGAAAATTTTAGCAAAATATTTAAGCTAAAAATTAAGTTCCTGAAACTGATTCTGCCTTTTTCCTGCTTGGGTTTTATTAATTTCTTTTGCTACAGAAAAAAATGGATGAACCTTCAGCTTTCAAGTGTAACCTGGGCACAAAACATTGTTAAATAGAGTGTGCATTACTAGGTGCGGGCGTGGAAAGGAACTGAAATTAAAATGCTATAAGCAATCAGATAATCCGGATGCGAAAGAGTTAGTAGGGAGTTCCAACCCAGGCCAAAGTCAATAAGCAATTAGCTTATTAAAAGTTGAAGTAGAGAATGACGAGAGAAAAGCCCTTGAAAAAAGGTTCAGCTCTGCGTTTCCAGCCTGCTTTCCCCTGGCCTGGACCGGCCCATGCTGCTGGCAGAGCACTGCTTGTGGTGGCACAGCCTTCCCCGGCTGTGGCACCTCTACGGCCTGTCACCTGTTTTGCTCTGGAAATAAAAATCCCTTGGTTACAGTCAGGTTTTATTTGAATCCTTCTGGCTGCTTGGCTCAACAGTTTGAGGAAAGGGCAGTGGCTGCTCTGCCATGGGATAAACCTCATCATGTCAGTGTATTAAATGTGCTCTCTGATTTCTCGGATAGTTTTAAAATGGGAGGTGATGCTGCCTGATGCTTGGGGAGCACTGGATATTTTGGCATCACTCCCACTTTGCCTTATCCGCACCTTTGCTTTTTTCTTATTTTGTGAACAAATTTATCTAACAAAAAAGTCTGGGGAAGGAGTTGTTAGGTCGCTGGAGAGAAACCACAGTTTGGTAAAAGCAATATAATAAACCATTGAGAGGAAACAATTGGCAATTTGTATTCTAATTTTAGTGGTGAGTGGCTACGGTCATTTAATTAAATTAGACTTTATTGACTGTGTTTTAATGGATTTGTTATCTCTGACAGACTCTTGCACCTCTCAGGGTGACGGCCTTGGTGTAAATAGACACACAGGCATACGCTTCGCTTGACACCTGTGGAGCAGCTCCTGGCAGCAAGGCCCAGACTGTAAGTGAGCGTGTATAGGCCCCGGAGGGCAGGGCGTGGGTGGGCACAGGCTTCCCTCAGGGCAGGGACACGCAGACACCTCACTGTGGCTTTCACTGACCCAGAGAGCATCACGAGCTATATCAGCAACCTCTGCAGAGCAAGTGAGTAGCAACTGCAGATGGGTAGTTCTGTTGACTCTGCTATGGTGGGATGAGTCAGCGGCAAGCCACTGTCTCGTAAGTCTTGTAGGGAGTGGCGCGGCAGGAAGTCTCCGGAGTGGGGGGAAAGGAGAGAAGCCCCTGCGAATGCAAGCCTTGCTTGCAGCTTGTTGAGGTTTCTCCTCCCGTGTGATGATTGATCAAACGGGGTATACCCAAACGGAGTGTGCTACCCCTTAGCCACACGCTGCATCTTGTTGCGAGGGCAATCAAGTTCTGCTGGCCCCGGCTGTGCTTTGCACATGGCTGCAGTGTTTTACAGACGTGCAGAAGCCAATCCAGCCCAGAGAGATGGGGCTCTGCCGGCCTCTGCCCCCCAGGCCCTCACCGTGCCGGCCCCAGCGCCGGGTCACCCACCCGTGGCTGCATTTACCTCAGACACTGCCCCAGGGGACACGGGGGCTGCGCTCCAGCTGCAGCCTGGGTTTGAGCTGGGGGGAGTTGCGGTGCGGGGGGCCAGTTGCGGTGCAGGGTGGGAGTTGCGGTGCGGGGGGCCAGTTGCGGTGCAGGGTGGGAGTTGCGGTGCGGGGGGCCAGTTGCGGTGCAGGGTGGGAGTTGCGGTGCGGGGGGCCGGCCGCCGCGGCTGCGCCAGGTGAGCTGCGCTCCTGCCCGCGCAGTGATACCTCGGGCTGGGCAGCGCCGGCCGCAGTGCTTGCGCTCCTGCCCGCGCCCGGTGCCTGCGCGCCGAACCCCCGGCCGCGCACCCGGTGCCAGGCGAGTCGCACTGCCGTGCGTGTGGCGGGGCCGCGGCCAGGTGAGGGCCGGCCCAGCTGTGGGCCCCCCCGGGGCACCGTCCTCGCCTGGGGAAGGGAAAGCCGGGCGCGCTCCCGGCACCCGCGCACACCCACCCCCCCCCGCGGGGCCGGTACGGTGGGGCGCGGGCGGCTGATGCAGCCGAGGGCGTGCCGTTCCCGGCGGATAAAGGCCGGGCGGAGGCGCGGGGCCGGCACAGAGCCGGGGAGCGGAGGAGCATTGCGGAGCGGGAGGGCTGAGCCGAGGCGGCGAGACCAGGAGCAGGGCTGTGGCTAGGGCTGAGTGCTGCGCTACCTCCCCGCAGGCGAGCGGGCGCGGCCGGGCGGGACGCGGGCGGAGCGGATTGAGGAGGAGGAGGAGGCAGAGGCGGAGCCGCAGCGGGGCCGCGCCATGAGCACGCAGGCGCGGGGCCAGGGCGGGCGCAGAGCGGCCGATCCCGACGGCGAGATGCCGGCCACCGAGAAGGACCTGGCGGAGGACGCGCCCTGGAAGCGGATCCAGCAGAACACCTTCACCCGATGGTGCAACGAGCACCTGCGCTGCGTCAACAAGCGCATCGGCAACCTGCAGCATGACCTGAGCGACGGGCTGCGCCTCATCGCCCTCCTGGAGGTGCTCAGCCAGAAGCGCATGTACCGCAAGTACCACCAGCGGCCCACCTTCCGCCAGATGCAGCTGGAGAACGTCTCGGTGGCCCTCGAGTTCCTGGAGCGGGAGAACATCAAGCTGGTCTCCATCGGTGAGTGCATCTCCGGCGGGTGGTTTGGGGGTTTTTATTACTGCTTTATGCGTGTGGGTTTTACCCTCTGGCACTGGACCTTGTGTTGCAGAGTGTGGATGGGCTTGGGGCACTGGGTGGCTGTGAGGTGCTGCTGTCTGGGCTTCCCGGGGCCGCGGGGTCAAAAGCTGAAGGAATGTCTGCTTTTTCTTTCTTTGAAGGGCAAGCTTTGGGAGCGTGGGGCAGTGTTGGTAAAGCTGTGCGTGTGGGAAGTGCTGTGGGGCTGTCCCGCAGCCTGGCTGTCAGGGCTATCTGATCCTCCTCAGTTTCCTTCTGTATTTCGTAGGTGAGGCTTTGATTTCAGGCCTTTACCTGAAGAAACTCGGTGCCAGAGCATGTCTTCTTCCTGTGCTGCCCATTTCCCTGGGTCCTGGCCCATCAGACAGCCCTGGGAGGAGATGCAGCAGGGATAATGCTTGACCAAGCCAGTGCCCTGCTGGGAGTACAGGGGCTCTGGCAGGGTGCTGGGCCTGGCTCTCCTGGGGTGAGCTGCAGGGAGATGAGCACCACCATAAGCAGTAGAGGAGTGTGAGGAGACTTCTCTTGCTTGCTAGAGCCCAGTAGATGATGCCAGTGTTCAGTTTACTGTGGATGCTTGCCTGAGTGCAGCTGTAGCTTTTGAACAGACTGCACTTTCTCCTTAATCTTTCTGCTATGGTAAAAAATGCCTGAGGACCTCTGCTAATGCCTGCCCTGGCTGGCACTGGGTTTGACTGTATGGTCCATGCCATACTGGAGGGTGCAATTGCTAGATAACTGGTGGTCTGCTCAGGAAATTAAAGCAGTTGGCATGCACATGAAACTGTGGATGGTGCCTCAGGAATGCATGTGGTGACCGTTTTGGGAATAGCTCAGGTGTGGCTGTAACGAAGTCTGTAAAGCAATAATTTGAATGCCTGAGAGATCTCTGGGAAGGAATGTGAATGCCTTTTCTAGCTCTTTGCCAGATAACTGTAATTACTGAGTCCTGATGAATAGCACAGCTGAATTTGGGTGAGTGCAGCTCTGCTCAGTTGCAGAAAACTCTTGGCCAAGGTGAAAGCTGTTTCCCTTCAGAGGCTTTCGCTACAATAGCAAGAAAATATAACCCTCTCCCATTTGCAAGAGACCTGGCCCTCTCTGGAAACCTGTGGTGGGGTGGAGTAGGTGGGTACCCCATTCCTCTCTTTTAATGTGTAAAAGCAGCTTTGGATAAACAGAGACCATTGGGTCCTGGTTAGCTGGCTATCCTCCTAGAGCAAAACAGCTAATGTACTGGCAGCTGGGAATGGAGCTGCTACTAATTATTTACTCAGAGATGCATTCCTGTTGCACACAGTGGGGCTTGAGTCGCAGCTGCTGGCTTCTGGGCTGAGCTTGCTTTTGCTACCATCGGAGCTCACCTTTTTGGGAATAGCTCCTTACCAGCCACAGCACTAGCACCAGGGGAGCGCTCCCCTCCTATTCTATTGTTTGCCTTAGAAAAAAATGGTGCGGCTTCCAGTTGCCTTCCTATTTGTCTGGGAGACTTCCCGAGGGCTGCGGGTTTGGGAGATCAAGGTTAGTTCGGTCAGGCCTGGCTTCCAGGGACTTCCTTTCTAGAAATGCTGCAGCAGCACAGCTCCTTTACAGGATTAGGCTGAGCTGTGGGGTGGCTGTAATCATTTAAGACATGTCAAACTGTTTTGTGGTTCGCTTGCATTGTGTGGGCTGTTACAAAACCCAACCAAACAAAACCCCCCACACAATGAACCAAATGCAAAAAAAAAAACAAACCCCAAAACTTAAAAGTAACACCCCCAAAACCTGTAGTTGAAGCTTTGGAGAAACAAACTGCTGTTGCTGCTGGTGCCTCTGCCATATCCCAGCCTCTGCATGAAGGGGTTTACAGCTCCATCCATGCTGTGCCACCAGAACCAAGTGATAGCACAGGAGCCCACCTGTATGTACAGTCCTGGGTAAACTAAAGCACTCCTGAAAAAACATCCAGAACTTGCTTCCCAAAAGAGATGTTCAAAGCAAGCCCTGTGGTGCTCTGCTTGGTTGAAGGGCCTGGAGCCCATGTGCCTGTGCCCAGGTGCAGTGGTGGCTGGGATTGCTGTCTGCCCAAGCATGTTTCTCCTCTGAAGAACTTTGGGCTTTTCTTTTTTTGTCTGGTCTTTAGTCTCTTGTGTTGCTGAACAAAAAGGAGGCTATCATGGGGTTGGAGCCATGTACCAGTAAAGGCTTTGAGGTAGGGGACTTTTATGACCAGGTTGGTCTTTAGGGCCTGGGGTGTTTAGGGCCAGCTCTGAGCCAAATCAGCTGGGAAAACCTGACAGCTGTGGCTGCTGGGTTTCTGGCATTAATAATGCCATCAGACCTCTGCTAAGTGGATGTGGTGCCTGTTCCAGTTACTGTTTAACTTCCAGGAATGTTTTGGAAGCTGTACTGCTACTGTACTACAATTGCACTTGCAAACTCCTTCAGTAGCGAGCTTTTGGCATCCAGATCTTGCCCATTTAAAATAAATCTGCTTGTCCACAGAGAGATCAGTTGAATTTATAGTGTTTGACCCCAGGCCTGTCTGGAGGCACAGTTAGAACTCCAACCTCTCATGCTGCCATTACTCCTTGTTTAGTCTCTTCTCTGAGTTTTTTGGTAGTCTGAAGGTGCTTTTCTTTCAGGCAAGAAGTGCCTTCACTTCAGTGGAGATCTGGGTGGACATGTGGTCTGCTGTGAAAACAGCTGCAAAGTGCTAAGGTGTTCTGTGCCACGCAGCAAAGATGGGATTGAAGGCTCTGAAAAAGCTGCTGTGAGGGCAGGTGGCTTCATGGCTTCTGCTCAGTGTGAGGTAGTGCTGCTCAAGTGTTAACAAGTGTTACGTCTAGCTTTTTTGTTTGTTAGCTAGACTGAGATAATTGCAGATTCCTGGGTGCTGAGCAGTGTGTGGCATAACAGCCACTTTGGAGTGGGATGCCAGGAATGCAGAGCACAAGGGCTTTGCTCTTGGCTGAAGGAGCTGATCAACTCTGCAGATGGCTTTGTATGGGAGCCACACAGTACCTCTGTAAAACCCGCAGCAGGTGGCAAGGAAGGAGGAGTGGAAGCCAGCTTGCCCCTGGAAACACTGATGCCAGGCAACAGGAGACAACTGACTTGGGAGTTGACTAGCTTAGAAGCAGAGGAGTTCAGCAACCTGCAGCCTGGCAGGTGTTTTTGGGCTGTGACCTACCAAGTAGTAGGGCCTAGCTGCATCTTCTGGTGCTGTTTGGTGCCTGTTTGCAGTGTCCTTGTGGCCGCTGCTCACCCTGCAGCCCCGTGATGCTGGCAGAGGCAGGGTGGGTGCTGAATAGCTGGCTGTTTTGTTTGGTAAAACTGCAATCTTAGACTGCCACTGTCAGATTGATCATGCTGAAAAAGGTGTGGTTTCTGCTTCCTGGGTTGCACTTTCACTGTGTGAGCAAGCTGACCTGGCTTCCCTCCCAACCCAGGGGTGTCATGGCGGTCCAGTGCCAGCTCAGCTACAGTTGTGTGGTTGGGCTTAAGGTTTCTCTTTGGTGGTCCCAAGTCTCAGTGCAGTGCCTGGAGGGAGATGAGCAATGCTAGGAGAGTGATGGTTGAGGAGGGCATGAGGTTATAATTGTGGTCTGTGGGCATTTGCCTTGTGGAGACCTTGGTGGTGTTGGGATGGCCCAACTGCAGTAGTACTTCTGGAAGGGCTGTCTCCTCCTGACTTGTGTATCAGGTGGGATGTTGGTTAATGACTGAGCACTTGATGTGTGTGCTATGCTCTTTAGTGCAGGCCTCCAGAGAGAGCATCTTGACCTCTGAGTAATTCTTTGAAATGTTAGCAAAATGGTTGAAAATCAACTTTCTTCTTCAGGCTGTTGATACACTCATTGAAGGGTGACAAAGCAAATCTTCAATTTTAGGAGGTCAATTCATCTTTTTCTAAAACTTGGTAAATGCATTGTGCTGTAACACCTAGAGCTAGGGGCGGAAACTGCAACAAGGAAAGTGTAGCTTCAGCCTGGACACACGTAGGGTCTCTCTCCAGGTGCTATTAACACATCATAAGATGGCAGGCAAAATACACTTGCATTTTTGTCTGCCACTTACCTGGGACTTCCCTGGAGGCTGTTTTCTGGAAAATATCCAGTGTGCCTTGGAAGCAGGTTTCAGCTTCTTGGAAACATGACACTTGATCCTTCCACTTGAAAATTACTTTTGATAGACTGGCAGTGGGCCCCACTGCTGGAAATGGACGTGGCTTCAGTTTCTGACAGTGGTTGGTCTCTTCAGGACCTTCTGTTTCAATAGTGGGACTGCCAGGCTGAAGAAAAAGTGGCTTTGTGTGAGCCATTTGCTCCAAGTCACAGGAAATTTTAAGGTAGCTTACACAGACTGTTCTTGCATTCTTTCACATGTGAGCGGAAACTTGTAAAGTGATCAAACTTCACTAAAATTACTTGGGACCAGTTAGACTAATGTGCTAAACAGCCTTTCATTTAAGGCACTGAACGTTGTGCCAGCTATTCAAGAAGGGCTGAAGTCTTAACTGCTCCATATTCTAATGCCATGTCCTGTATTGACTTACATGGGGATGTTTAAATCTAAATGGATTGGGATAACTATTTTCCGAGCCTACAACTGTAATCTAAGAACAGGGTTAGCCTTGTGTGTGGTCGTGCTTCTGTGTTGCCAGTATTGTTCAGTGTCTGCTCCAAGCCATGAGAAGTAAAACAAGGATCTCTGAATCCCCCAAGCTGCAGAACTGTTTGCTCTCTGCCCCTCAAACAGACTTTGTGCAGCCCTGAGAGAGGTCCTGCCAGGTTTAGGCCCCTAATAGATGCTAAGCAAGCACACCCAAGTGAAATGGTGCTCTGCAGGTGATGCTGGTGTGAACAGACCTCTGCTGTACTGTGAGACTTGCCAGGGCTCTGCCACCAGCACCCAGTGGACCTGCCTGTGGACCCATCTTCCTCTGCTGCCTGGTATGGTGCACGGCTTGTGAATGTGGTGCCTGACCTGCAAGTCAGTAGAGCAGTGAAGATGCTGGGCTCAGCGACCCAGGGATTGGTGCTGTTACACTTCATACTGATGCACCAGTTGCTTACAAAGCATCGATCCTGGCTTTGGCTCTTGGTGGGGTAGTCAGGCTTTCTTTAGAGAACCCTCTAGGTTCCTGTGATCTTTTCCTGCTTTTTATGTGCGTACCCTGATAGTACTGTGGGTTCTGCTCCACTGTGCCCACCCACAGGAAGAGGAAATCATCTCTGTGTTGGCGCACCAAGGTAGCGAGGGACATGCATGGTAGATTGAAGTAGGTGAGAAGGTGCTGCTGCAATCTGCTTGGACTTGGCAAGAAAAACAGAATTAGATGTTCCAAGCATGTCTGTGCTGGAGGAAGGAAATGTTGTGTAGCTGAGTTAACTGTTAACGGTTGGGGAAAGAATCCGAACCAAAATACGTGTAGAAAAGGGTAAGGGAAGGCATTGCCCACCCGTGTAAGGAGATCTGAGCAGTCATTGCCACAGCCTTCACTGTATGGCACTGCTCCTAAGGCCTAGCTTGTTGCAGGCTGAATTCATGCTAACAGGGCTGAGGGGACATGGCATAGCCATGTGCCTTCATGTTGTTTGGAGAAATGAGTAGCAGTTTTCATGAAGATACTGTCTGTGAAACTTGCACTAGCTGCTTCTATATATGTTCTTGACTGCTCCAGTGGTGCATGTGTTGTAGAGATAGATACTCACCCACCCTTCCTGTAACCAACACCCATCTGGGGTGGGCAGAGCTACCCACCCGTCCTGGGAACTTGACCTTGGGTTCAGAGTTGACTTGGCTGAGGTCTGAGGTTACCTCTGTAGTGGGCTAAGCAAGCTCTGCCTGTTGATTTGTATTAATGCAATGAAGCTTGAGTGAGGGTTATTCTTAGATCTTGCTTCTGGGAACTTGGTGCAGGTGGGTTTTGCCTAATGGGGCAGGGGGAAGTTTCTGTAGCTCACACTCCTCCCTGTGTTCCCCCTGAGGAATCTCCTGTCATCTAATAGGGAAGACACTTTCTTCCAGGTCATCATTAGGAGATTAATCCCAGATGCTGTACTAAAAAGCCTTGCAGTAAGTGTGTGCTGTATCATAACCAGATGGTTCTCTGGGCTCTGATGTGGTCTCCTACATGTCTGTGAGCCTTCCTCAGCTTCTGTTCCTCCTGCAATTATCCTTGAGCTTGGGAGGTATCTACATAATATTTGGTACATCATAGTGAGGATTGGATCTGCTGTGGTGGACTTTGGGTTCAGTTAATGGATTGTAATTTCTTGTCTGCTGTAAGCAGTTGAAGTCTAACATCCGTGGTGATGTACGCAATGGCTAGTTCCTACTGCGCTAGTACATGGGAACTGGAATACTTGTGAGCACTGCAAGAATAAACCAGATTGCTCTTTGTGTTAGGAAAAATGAGCTAGGCCACTTCAAACAGCAGCCAAATGAAGCTTCACACAAGTTCCTAGGGAAGCAAGGGTTGGCTTGCTTGTCCTCCCTTGTGTGGAGTAACACAGCAGACGCTGCCTAGGGGTGGGCAGAGGATGGAGCAGCTGAATCCTGTCTCCCCTGCTGTGATGGGCTGGGGTTGTTTGGACCTCCTGCTGATACTGCCCTTGGAAGAAAGCAGTTATGTCTCTCTAATAAACCATCTGAGAAGAATGACCACACATACAGCTGTGCTGTCTGGTTGCTGATGGGATGCTTCCTCTGAGTCAGATAGGTGATGGTCCTCTGCTGTTCCTTACAACTTGCAGAAGTTGATGGCTAATCTGTAATAGAGAAGAACCAAGAAATACTGAAGGCAAGCTCTAACTTTAAAGCATAAATCCAGCTGATATTTCAGAGTTGTTTTCACTGAATTACAGCAGTCTTTCCTGATCAGGATGGTTAGTTGTTGGTGGCGAAGCTTTGACTATCCAGGCTGTGGTCTTTCTTGCAGAGCTGCTTTCTCCTAACAGCTGCAGCAGGTTGCATGAACCCTGCTGCCAGTGTTACCAAGTAATAGCACAAAAACGTCTGTGGGCTGCAGTGACATCATGGGCTTCTTCTCCCTTGCTTCAGGGCATGCTGTAAATCATGACGCATTTATGTGTCAGAGCATTGAATTGCTCCAGCGTGAGCTGGCCAGGCTGCGTGGCAGCACAGCTCCCAAACCCAGGTCCTCCAAGGGCGACCTGAGGGCAGACTGACCGACAGACAGACAGACTGCCATGCTGACACTGAGTCTGACTGCTGTGAGGGGAGAAATTGGGCAAGAGCTCTTGCAGCAGCACGTCCCGGCAGCAGCACGTCCCGGCAGCGCCCGGATGCAGGCTAACAGGCAGCACGTTGCTGCAGACGGTGCTTGCGTGGTGTGGGTGCTGTGCTGAGCAACCAGCCCCAGGCTGTGAGCAACCCTCTGCTAGCACCATGCTGTTGGGGAGGCTCTTGCTGTCTTCTGCAAGCCTGGGTGGGGTGCAGGCATTTATTTGCAACACTGGCCACAGACTTTCTGTGCCACTGCTCCGCAGCAGAGCAGCAACTGAAAGGATCCACCTTTCCTGCAAGCCCAAGGCCTGTGTTTCCACCCACCTTTTTGTGCTAAGTCGGGGGGATGCTCAGACTGCTCCCAAGACAAGCTCAGAGCTATTAAATGCTGCTCTGCAATGCCATCTCCTGTGTCTTGCATAGGTACCTTCAACACATCTGGACCTGAGGTCTGCTCCAGCCTGACCTGGGGGTGGGATGCTGGCGGCCAGCTCTCCTCCATGGCTCAAAGCCCTTGGTGATTTCAAGCTACCCCAGGTGCTTGCAGCTGCCTACTGGTTTTGATTAGTCTGTAGCCGCTCTTGTGAGGAGACAATATATGTGTCTGTGTTTCTGAGCCTATATTGAAAGGTGCTGTTGTTGGTGGTGGGCCTAAAACCAGCATAGGTGGCAGCTGGTGAGCTGTGTTACGAAAACAAGTTCCCAAAGCCCCCTCCAGAGCCCTGCCACAGAAGGCACAGTGCATGGAGCTGCTCTGAGCAAACACCCATGGTATGTGCATCCGAAGGTTATTCAAATACAGAAGAGGAAATACTGTTCCCCTTGGCTAGATACTAAGGTGCTCTATCTGTGCTTCCTTTAATTGATATAATTAACTGGCTTACATTCCCCTTTCTCACAACAGTCTTGCAGCAGTAGGTGCAGCAGTTTTACTGGACTTGCCATAGGCAAATCCTGGCAAGCCAGGTCATGGAGCAAGTTTAGGTCTCAAGGCCGCAACTGATGAGTACACCTTGGAAGTGACCTCCCCTTTGTGTTGATCCTCCCTTTGTAAGGTGAGTGGTAGCAGCAAGTCCCTCTGGGCTCAGACCACAGGGGTGAAGAGCCCGAGCTGGGCGGCATGTACAGGGTCCTGCATTTGTCCCTAGTGTGCCTTTCTGCTGGGAATCACAGCTGGGTCAGGAAGTTGTCTTCCAAACCCACCAGGAACTCGCAATACAACGAATACCTTGTCTGTCATGGCCTGAGACACAAATCTTGGATTATTCTAACCACTTTTGATCCTTAATACAGAAGGGGGAACACTGTCTTGCTAAGGAAAGTTGGTGTCTAACTGTCAACCTGATGGTGCAAGACAGCAAGTGTTACTTCACCTTGAGTTGGACAGTGAACTTGTGTGTGGTTTCCTTTTCTCTGCAAGGCTTGGAGTAATTCTGTTTGGTTTCCCTAATAATCCAAATGCCATGCACCTCTGAGCCTGCTGCAACACCTGGCTGCTCTACAGAGCTTCTGTTTGCTAGTGTCATCCTTGTCATGGTGGCTTTGAGCAGTTGTCACTTGCTCAGATGCTGCTTGTTACTGAATTCTGTGGTGGTTGACGAGTTGGTGCTCAAACAGATTTAACATACTGGCTGTGGGAAGATTTAGGATGGTGTGTTTAAGCTTTGTTCTGGCTGTTGATTAACAGTGTGGCTGCATGCAAATACCTGATAGCTTATGTAGCCGCTTGAAAAAGATCAATGTTCTAATTAGAAGACAAACAGAAACAGCTTTAGCTGTCTCTGAGGGTTACTTCTTTTGGTAGCTCTCTTAGCAGCAATTTTATCACAAGCCTATGAAGAAATAGAAAAACTAGGCTGGTGGCTGCTAGGAAAACTTTTGAAAGAGTGGTGGCTTCTAGTGCCACAGTCTGAGCTCAGCAATGCCAGACGCTGTGGCTGTCAGATGCATGGAGACTTTCAACCTGGGACCATGTGACCCTCTAATGATGTCATATTAATGCTCTCTTAATGCTTTGTGGTTATGCAGCCCAATAGTATCTAGTGCTGGACAGCTGAAGTGAGATTTGCTCTCATTATGGAGGACGCAGCATGTGTGCTGGACAACTGAACAGCTACATCACCTATGGGCAGCCAAGGGGAGGAGGGAGGATAACCCCCACCCCATACCCATACAGCTGCCTTTGGAGAAGACCCTGGCTGGCAGAGGTTGACTCTGTTGATAAACCAACTCCATGACCTCACCTGAGTAGTGACCAAGAGTGAGGATTGCCAGCTCAATCATGTCAATGAAGACCATATGAGGTGTCTACTTGAGTGGCCACAAAATCGGGCTGCTGAGGGCCACCAGCAGATCCTATGGCCCTGGGCTGCAGCACACCCCAGGGGTCCCCAGAAGCAGGCACATCTCACAGGTAGCCATGTATATTGGTTTGTGCCCCTAAAAGTTGGAGAAGCCCGAAATCACTTCCAAGTGATTCTGACTCTCTCCCAAAATGTAGGGGTGAAGAAGCACTGATGGGAGTTCTGCACCCAGCTCACTGCTGTGGTAAAGCTGCAGCTCAGCCCTGCCCTTGGTGCTGTCACACCAGATGATTAGTGGCTACTAAGTGAGCATTACTGAGTGTGCTAATGACTTGCAGACATCTGCAGTTATAGAGGTAGGAGCATGTGGGACTCCTGGACAAGGGTATTACAAAGACCTTATCCCAGAGAATTAACCACATTGCTGCCAGCATCCTCACTTGAGTCTATCCCAGTATACTGCTTCCTGGGAGGAAAAAGTCTGGAGCTACCCTGCAAGAATCATCTCAGAGGTGGTTTGTTCTGCTGTGAAAGCACCAGGAGCAGCCAGCTCCACTGAGGAGCTGCTAGCTCAGGCCCCACGAACAGCAGAGAGATCTGGAGTTTCCTGGGTAGAAAGCTCTGACAACCCTTGCTCAACTAGCAGAGCTCCTGAAGTTAGTGGCATTAAATCCTACTTCAGTACGTGTACCTCAAGCTGTGCTGTTCTGTAGCCTAGCTCTGAGTTCAGGGTTTAAAAGTAAAGAAAAACCCTCTTCTGATACAGATAAATGAGTAGCTAATAAATAACCATGTACCTCTAACAGGGTTTTAACTGCAAGGAAGAAAAATGAGCTGCTGCTTCACATGAAGTGCTGCAGCTGTTGGTTGAAAACGCTGCCTAAGGCAGAGGAAGCTTAACTATTTTAATTAACCAGCTTTATTACTTAAACATAGGCTTTAACAAGCTGCAGAATATTCTGTACTGTACCTGTCAGGAAAGTCACTCAGGCTTCCCAAGCAGTAGCTGGACAACAGAGGTATTCCAGCTCCAGTGCAGCAGCTGAAAGGAGCAGCCCAGTCCTCATCTAGGAGCAGGACAAACACTTCTGTGGTGGAGGTAATATACGCATGTTACTAAACAGCTTTCATGGTGAAACAGGGGATTGATTACTAATGGGGTGGCCTAATGCTGTACCAACCCCAGTGGGTAACTAGAAGGGGTGTGGGAGACAGGGCAGAGCACACAGCTTGCAGTGTAGCTGCTCGAACAAAGCTGTTCCTAGAGCCAGGACTTGTGTGTGTCCATGGTGTTAGAAATGTGAAATACAGTAGGCTCACAAACGTGAACAGTGTGAGACCGCAGATTAAACATGAGATCGTGCAGCTGGTGAGGATTTGGGTATTTGCCTGCACCCAGCTCCGGCAGCATGTGTGTGGTATGGTGCTGTCCTGTCCCTCAAGATGAGGGAGAGAGCTGTGAGGTTTGGAAAGGTTTCTGTGAAGCCTTTAGCCAGAACATTGGAAGCCTAGCCTCCAGAGAGGAAGGGGGTATCCCTCTGAGCTGGCATGCAAACACTGTTAGCAGCCAGAACCCATTATGGCCAAGCAGTTCCTGCCGAAGTTGGGTTGGGGTGATGGTGTCAAGCGAGCAGAGCTGCTGCCTGCGGTGGGAAGAGCAGGAGCACAGCTCTGGAGCAGACCCCATGCCTGGCACAGGACCTGCAGTGTGGGAGGGCAGCACTGGGGCTGGGACCAGCCAGCCTGCAGTAGCCAGTGTGAACTGGGGTCCCATGGGCTGCTTGGAGCGATGTGCGACTCACACATCTGAAGCAGAGCTTCACTGTACAGCAAATGAATTTGGGTGGGAGGAGTTGGGTACATGATCTGTGCAAGCATGCATCACACAGCTGCAGTTAATATGTGCTCAGACTATACCATTAATCCCATATGGTCCTCTTTGGGGTGCTCAGAGACCACCCGTGCAGTCGGTGCCTCCGCAGATGCACTGCTGTGCTCCTGCTCATGACTGCTCCTCTCAAAAGAGTTCTGTCTGATAGTGGCTGCCACCAGTAGATGAATTATCTGGGCCACAAGCCAAGCTTCTATTCCTTATGTTAGTGGCTTGTAGCTGAAACTGTACAAATGCTGTGCTGTGTGGGATGTTAAACACACCGGGCTGCAGTCCTGAGTGTGCAGGGGTGAGCCTTGTGCTCTGGGCAGATGGGAGTGTGTTTACTGCTGGGTTGCACAAGCATATAAAAATATGCTCAAATGACTTCACTCCTTTCTCCAGAAAGAGGGGAAAGCATCTTCCTTTGAGAAGCAGCTGCACAGCACTGAATATTTTCATTTAAGGATTTTAAGTGATTTAAGGATTGACCTTCCAGAAGGAAGTGGCCTCCTTCCCCTTTTGGACAGTGATGGGCATGATTTCTAGTGGAAGGGAGGAGAGGTGTCTGCGTGTGAAAGAGCATGAAGAATGCTGGCTCATGCACAAAAACACTGAGACATCTTCATAGTGGTCATGGAAAAGCTCCAGTGCCTGCCAGGACTGCAGGGATGCACAGTGGGCACACGTTTGTAGTGACCATGCAGCTGCCCCGAGCATCCTCACTCAGTGCTTGGCTATGGACACAGCCTGGCTCGCGCAGAGGTGTCATCGCCCTCCCAGGGGACACTGGTGTGGCAATGCTGTGGCAGTGGCCAGAGCTTGGAGGCAGGACTGCAGCTGACTTCAGGCGGGTTGCACCATCACAGTGGCGCCTGAATTGCAGTGACGTGGTGAGACATGTTCTGGTGGCGTTGTGTGGGTGTAGGGCCGCTGTCGGCGCTGCGTGCTTATGTTACAAGTGCCTACTTATGTCTGAATGCCAAAGTGAATTGCTGAAACGGCCTGGATGTTGGAGGGGGATTTTCAAAGTGGCTGTTCCTGTCTGCAGAGGGGGTGCAATTGCGTGTTAGAGATTAATCACCTTCCTTACTGCCTGTCCTACCAGTAAGGAAGCTAAGGGAAGCTTCCTTACTGGGAAATGGTATGACAGGGATAGCTGAAGGTTATGTTATAGAGCATGCTTAAAGGCTTCCAAGAGCCTGTGTGGAGCTGTGCTGGTAGGTGCTCAAAATCAGAGACTATCAACACAGAGACAAACCACAAACGTTTTGTGTAGCTTGACAGGGTATTTTCTGATGTGTCACCAACCCCAGACCACGAGGTATGCTCTAGTCCTGAGCGTGGAGAGGAGGTGGGATGAGCCATGCAGGGCTGCATGAATGGGGATTTCCTTCGACAGCCCTGTGTGCAGTGAATCACAGTCAGTGCAGTGATTCTGGTTTCAGATGGAAAAATTGAATCTTAGTGTATGTTGTGGCCAAGGATTTCCCCAAGCAGTAATCACTTCTGATAATTTCCAAAGTGTTGGCTTTGGCTTCAGAAACTCAATCCATTAAAGCTTTTGTGCCTGGCGTCTGCTGCACAGAAGACGTTAGACAGCCCTATCTGAATGGGCTCATTTATCTCGGCAGGATTTTACATGCTGTTTCTTGTAACTGTCTTGACCTACCCCCAGTGTGAGTAAACATGCTCCGCAGTAATGCAGAGGTCACCCTGGCATCTGAAAACCTCTGGATTGTTTGTTGCTTTTCAGCCTCACCAAGGTAAATTTTTTTTGCAGCTGCATCTTTTGCACCTCTTCCATCTCTACTGCATGCCAGTGCCTGAGGATGGACTTTCCTGGTGGTCCCTTGCCCTGACGCTTGGGAACCCTCCTTCAATAATGCAAGATGAAGCAGAGCGCTAATGGCTTGTCACCTAATGTCTCTTCCAGTTCTTAAGAGGTCTTTGCAAGAATGAGCCAGGTTTTTAACCTTGGTGCAACCTGAAGTGACCTGGTGAGATTTAGGATTAGGATTACCTTAATCCTGCAGCAATGGCTACAGCACTCATGCTTCAAAGCCAGTACTTAGTTGTGCTGTGTTAAATTTGCAGAAGTCTGACTCTACAGCTGCTTGTATGGGTTCAGCCTTGCTGACCAAGGCTTGGCTTTCTAGTCGTGTAGGCAGGTGATGTGTTGTGAGGAGGCGCCTTTTTGTTTCCCTGAGTTCTTCAGACTCCCAGGCAAGTATTTCTTGCAAAGGTCAGATAACTTTGCATTTTGCTAAAATGCTCATGTCTTCAAGAGGAACTTGTTTCCTGTGAATTGAGTAGGGGCGTTGCTGACTTGGGCGTAGCAGCAGGCTGGGGTGGGAAGGTTGAAGCCTGCAGTGCTGTGGCAATGAATGTACTGACCTCAGGGGAGCAGAGACCTGGCACAGCATCACCCCCCTTTCATGCCTGTCCCATGCCCAGAGGGGGGAGGTGTATTTTGTGTCATGTCCCTTGGTTTCAGAAGCTGAGCCAAGTATTTCTCAGCAGACCCTGGCAAAGGCAGGACTCCTTTCTCTTCCCCTCCCTCTCTCATTTAACAGAAATCCACTTTCCCAGCATGTTTGCTCCCCACTGCAGGGACTCTCCTTTGCAAGTCATTCCCGAATGATTAATCAGCAGTGGTGACTTATGTTGCCTGTGCCTGTGGCTTCCCGATACAGGCTTCCCTTCTCCAGTGTTTGACCCTGGGGTAGTGGAGGCGTGCGGCAGTGTGGGTGCAGTCCAGTAGTCCTTTCCATCACCATGTCCTTCACTGCCTGGCCCTTTCCAGGGACTTTCCCAAGGTGCCTGTTGCCTGTGGGGTCCATGCGCCTGGTCCTTGGGGTGCTGCCAGCCCTGCCGTCCTGGAGGATGGGGGACTGCTGTGTCTCACCTCATACCAGTGGGGAGCAGGAACATCCCAACCAGAGCAGGGCTCCCCTCTGAGTGTGGCATGAAGGAGTCGCAAGCCTGTTCCTGGCCCTGCCACCTAGCTGCCTCTCTGCCCTCCCCTGAAACGCAGAGCTTGGCAATTGAAGGTGTTGAACTTCAGCTCAGCAGTGGTGCAGGGTGCTTCCACCATTCCCAGCAGAGGAGCTGTGGTGTCCTGGCTGCTCCCAAGGCCGGCTCCAGAGGGGCGGTGGGATGAGCTCAGCAGCAGGGAATGCGCTTTGCTGGGCGCGAGGGGGCCATGCTCACAGGGCCCATTGTCAGAGTGGTTTTGGCAATGATGTCATGGACGGCGGCATGCTGCTGCAAGCCCTGTGTGCTCGGGAGGGTGGCCAGAGTCTGCTTCTTCATCAGCAGTACATGGCTGTGGGGATCTGCAGGTGGGGCACGGGGCCTTTACAAGAGCAGGGAATGTTATGGTGCCTCCTGCCCCTCAGCCACTGGGTACTCAGCTGTGCTGGGTAACAACCAGAGCCAGGGTTTTGGGGTGTGAGCACAACGATGGCACATTGGCAAGCTGCCCTGTGAAGCTGGCAAGGGGCTCGCTTGCTGTGAACAAAGCAGCACTCATGGAAACCTGCTGTACAAAGGCTGAACATTTGGACTGTTCCCCCCCCACACCAAAAAAGGATCTTGAATAATTAGCGCAATGCTCCTGTGTGCGGCCTGGCTGGGTATCTGTACTGCAGTCCTGCTGCTGCAAGTGGCGACCTGCCTGGCAGTGAACAACCAAGTCCAAAATAGCCAGAGTGAATGGCAGCTCATTCTTCTGTGTTGCATCCTTGTGCACTGCTAATCCTGTCCCAGCAGCATGGAGCCTTCTTTGTGCTTATGGGGGAGATGATCACTTGGAGCACCCATGGTGAGTCGGGTGTGGGGTCACACCTCCTGCTTCAGGCTCTTAATATCAAGGCCTTTACCTTCTTGGTGTACAGCTCTCCAGGCAGCAGAATCCCGAGGTGTATGCAGGCTGAAAGTATTAAGGAATTTGATCATAAGCCACCCGCAGTTTGACTCTTTTTCCCCACCCACCCTAACAATTCTTAATTTTCAAATTCTTGACTTTTCCTTCCAGCCCCCTTGGGTGTTTTCAGTTTCTCTTGGACAAGCTGGGTTGTTGCTGTTGTTGTTACGCTGCTGGCTTAAACTTGCTTTGTGTTATGCCTTTCTCTTCTGGATGTGAGACCTAAGTGGTCTCTGGGTTCCCGTTAAGAAGTTGGGCAGAGCTATTTTAATCTGTATTTAACTCCTGTGAGCTCCACTGGCTTGATTCTTTTTATTCCTGTCTATATTAAAAGTCTGTGGGAATTTATTATTTTTCTCCCCTTCCTTGTCAAACCTATGCTGAAAGTACTGGATTTGAACTTACTTTCACAGTTGCCTGTTCGATCTCAAGAGGTCATTTCCAGAGGCCATACATGCACCCGCAGGCAGTATGGGGTGATGGATGCAATAGTGGCATGAAGTTCTCTGATCTGAGTGGTTTAAAATCCAGTTAAAGTAAAAATTATCAAAAACCTCTGAATTGTAATGTTTATTCTCTCAAATCCTAAAATGAATCTCCCAAAGGAGTCTTGTATTTATTGTCTTAATAACCAGGCACCCTGGTAAGCACAGAAGAAAATGGTTTCTAACTCCTTGCAAAAATCTCAAACCAAAATAACCCAGAAACCCTGCAACATTCTTTCCATGGTCCTGCCTATTCCCAGATCAACACCTTGTTGTTGTAGCACTCCAGTGACATGGTGTTCCTTCCCTGAAACACTCAACTTGTGAAAAAGCTTGGTGCATCTGCTGCTTATGCAGTGTATCACCTTTTCCTGGAGATACACTGACTTAGGTAACCAACACCCTGAGAGGCTCCTTAGCAGAGTTGACCACTGGCTGCATCTTGGCAGGGCAGGAGCTGAAATTCCCACTGGTGTTCAGGTAAGCTGGGTGCTGGGGAACAGCTCTCTTGTGGGTCACGGCATGGACTACAAGCTCTGAGAAGCAGAGGTGCGGTGGGGCAGGGTATGTGAAGCTAGTGGGTCACACCTGGGATTTTGTAAAACCAGCCTGAGTTTGACTGTCCCAG
Organism: Porphyrio hochstetteri; assembly: GCA_020800305.1. Taxonomy (NCBI): domain Eukaryota; kingdom Metazoa; phylum Chordata; class Aves; order Gruiformes; family Rallidae; genus Porphyrio; species Porphyrio hochstetteri. The sequence continues at coordinate 6,253,439 of CM036916.1, read as the reverse complement.
GGCCAGCTCAGCGTTGGGCACAGCCTGGATGTTAGGCACAGCCTGGGCTCTCGCTGGGTGAAGCATCTGCAGGCCGCATGCTGAGCTGTGAGGTGGCCCTGGGCTTAAGGGTCACTGCAGGAAATGGTTGCAGTATGTTCTCAAAGCACAGAGGAACCTGCGTAATTGATTTAAAGACATATTATCCCTACAGAGGATGTCGCTAATGTCTTTAGCAGGCACAGTAAGGCAGTGGACACATACTGTATGCTTCAGCAAAGAATTTCCTTGGCTTGCTTAGCTCTGTCTCATCTGCATACCTCTGTTTGGCATGTGTGCAGTGGGGAGCAGGGCTCTGGAAGAGCTCATTTCAGTGTGAGTTTTTGCTGTTGCTGAAGATTAAACACTAATGAGCACTTAATTTTTCTGTCTCCCACTTCCTAGAGGTGTTTAACAATAGATGAGAATAACTAGAGGTGTGAAGGTACTCAGAAACTTCAAGATACCAGGATTTAAAATTCTTACAGCCTGCACATAAATGATTCAAAACTGAGATGAAGTTTGTGCATTACACAAAGTTCTTTCCATGTCTGGAAGTAAGGAGTAAGGGCTGTTGAGATGGTGCCTTTGCTGTGTGTTCAGAACCATGCATTTTGGGGTCTTCCTCCAAATAATGTATAAAACAAAACTGTACATGGGGAGGACATCAGAACTGGAGAGGGTGACCAGTTTTTAGAGCAGCTGGGTGTGGAGATCAGTGCTGGCAGAACTTCCACATGCAAAGCTCAAAACTTCTGCCATGACTTTGCCCAGACTGAACAAGCCATGTTGACTGCAGCCTCAGCCAAGAAACTTGAAAATATATATTCACTACTCAAAAGCTGCTTTTTCAGTCCTTCATTTGCTTCACAAAGAGACTGCACAGTCTGTATTGCTAGCTTGGTTTAGTAAGGAAGCTGTCTGCTGCAGTAGCTTATCTTGTTTCCACTAATTGTCCAACAGAAAATGACTTGCAGCTCTGCTGTAGGGCAGAGTTCAAGGAGCATTGCCAGCTTGTGTAGCGCTTGTGCTTAATCTCAATGCGGAGGAGCCTTGCACATGAGCAAATATCATGGTCACAAAGTTGTTTGTAAAAGTGGTGGGTTTTTTAACTATAGAATAATTTTTACTTTGCAGAGACCTGATGAAGGTCATAGAGTTCTCAGAGCAGATCCAACTTGATCAAGGATATGTCCAGTTCAATTTGAATATCAATTTGATCATGGAGACATGGACTCTTTGGGCTTCTGTTCCAGTATGTGACAGCCCTCATGGAGAAGACTTCATCTTTTTTTCCTGAAAATCTGCTTGGAATTTTCCGTGTTGCAATTTGGAAGCCCTTCTGAGCAGAGGAGTGAGGGAACTCCCAGTCTGCAAGGTCTTTTTATTTTTTCCTATGGGAACAGTGCTTTTTTTTTTCCAGCATAGAGCTGACTGAAATAAGAGTGTACACCAGGCTGGGGAAAAAAATTGAAGAAAGAGAAGCGAAGCAGTTCTGAAGGAGCATGAGGTCACAAGAATTTCTCTTGCAGCACTAGCTATTGGAATGAAGTGATGATGGATTGTCAATCTAATAAATATTCTTACAGCTTGGAAGATGCCTAACACTAAATTGTAACTAATTGTGCCCTAGGTGCTTAGGTTAAGGGCAAAAGATGCTGAATTTGCTTGGTCATGGATATTGTGACTTAAAGGTCCTAAGGCCGCTCTACTTAAAGAGCCAACACCAAGTGAGATCTTAGTGCGCTGCTGTGACAACACTTCAGGTAGACTTGAGGGATCTCCATTGGAGTAGATGAATTTGCAGATTTTAAATCAAATGCCAGGTTTTGTTTCTGGCATTTGCTCCTGGGGCAGCTGCAAGCATGACCAAGCTCTACTGTGTTGGTCGTTTTCCACTTGATAGGTTGGGAAGTTTTTTGTGTACCAAGCTGTAAAATGAGACACGTTTGCTTAGAGAGGGTCACATTGCTGGTTCATTGGGGTTGGACTTGATCTCTTGAGGTTGCTTCCAACCCCTACAATTCTGTGATTCAGGGTAGTGATGCTGCTGGCTGAAGGTGAGGCACTTTAATGTCTGCCTTTGTGCTTTAGGGAGTGTGACATTAACATTCCAAGTGTAACATATCGTATTAATATTTAGTGTAGAGCAACAATTATAAATCAACTTGAGCAGTTAAAAGTTGGTTCCTTTTCAAGACTGAGGCTGGTGGTGTGTACTGCCGGCCTATGGAATCACCGTAATCCATTTTTGGGCTGGTTGCCACTTAGCTAATAGGATAATAAAAGGGTAAGAATTACAATCTAGACTCAGAGGTGTGATGGGGGAAGCAAACAAGCTCTGGTTCAGTCTGTTTTCCTCTTCACCCTACCAGGCAGCCACTTAAATCCTAATAGCTGACTAAGAAGCAGGATACTCCTACATAAAACTTAATGTTGTAGGCTATATATAGACTTTTTTTTTAACAGAGGAGTGAGTGCTTGGTTATTCAGTGCTGGTGTGGATTCTGCAGAACAGCTTAAGTCTCACTGGCGGGTTTTCCCAGCAGTCAGTGTGTGGCTCCCATTGAGCTGTGTCCTGATGCCAGGACCTCTTGGCAGCAGGCTGGCTGTGGCCTGTACCTGCATACAGCTCCTGCCTGCAGCTGAGCCAGGGCTGCATCTTGCTGCACGGCTGAAGCTATTTTGCCAACACTGGGTTGCCAGCTGGTACTTCTAGAGGAGGAAAACAAGCTAGAGTTTGGGTAGCTGAAGTTAAAATGCACATGGAACAGTGTAGGTGGGAATCAAGGTTCCTGCTGAAGCCAGACGCCAAGTGTTTCTGCTCCTTGCTGGTTCTTTTCAGTGTGTCTAGCCGTTATAACTTGCAGGCTGTAAGAGTTGTCATCTAACAGCATTCATGGATGTGAAGTCTGCAGCTGAGTGTCAGCAGGACTTGCCCAAAAACCTCTTTAGCTCTAAGGGTGGGGATGGGACATGACACCCAAACCAACAAAAAACATACAACCAATGAAACAAAAACCCTGGAAAAGCAAACCCAAAACCAACCCCTAAGCATCCCAACCTTTCACCCTTTGGCTGTTGTAGCTGGTACCTCTAAAATAGATTGCATGTGTTTATAGCTGAGCTGGAGCAGGTGGGAGGACCTGTGGCACTCCTGTCGTGGGTTCCTGGTTTATGCCTGGGCTCCCCATAAAAATGTGCCCTTTGAAAGTGCAAGTCAAATGGCTATCAGGAGGTATCAGCTCCAGTGGCGTGACTCAGCTCTGCAGAACTTTGGTCTCTGAAGCATGCATCTCCAATGGGGTGTAGTGAACCAGTGAGGAACTGTGCTCTGGCATGTGTGCAAATGCAGATGTTAATATAGGTGTAGTAATGTGAATAAAGCAAATTAAGCAGATGACCACACTTTCTCAAAAAAAGGTTACATTAAGGCTGCCTACAGTGGTGCTGTAAAGAATTTTTTCCATCCCTGCTGAACTATCTTGGCGGATGAGATGCAACAGTTTGTTTCCTCCAAGCTGTGGGAAGGCGGGGATTGGTGGCTGTCACTTCCGTGGAGGAAGGGGAGTTCCTTAAGCTGCAGCAACTTGTCTGGTGCCATGGAGTAAATTCTCCATTTCAGCTGAAAGCAGGCAATTTGTTCCAATCAAAGCTGTATGCCAAGCATTGCTGGTGGAAGCGCTGGAGGCGGATGTGTATCCGGGGCTGTGGGGTGGGCTGGGCTCTTGCATTGTCATTCTGAAGCGCTGACCACAAGCGTGCACCTCTGTTGTGAATTTGCTATAAGCTCCAGAGGAGTAATTGGGCCACATGGCTTGAAAGGCTCTGTAGAGCTTCAAAGCATAGATTGTGTGAGTAATAACTGTGTCTGAAAGTACTACTCATAGTAAGAATGTAGTGTTGCAAGATCTGCTATTCATATCATCTGTTTTCCAGCCTGAGATGGCCAGAAGATGTCTTGAAGCAGACCAGGGGGTGGGGGGAACCCAGTGGGACACCAGCTGAACTGGGGTGCTCAGAAGCACTTGCTGTTGGTTTTTAAATGTCAATGGGAACACTTTTTTTATTCACAGTTCCAAAGTGTTGGCTGCATTATACTAGCACTGTGTGTTTGGAGCTGGGGCGGGGGGAGGTTACCTTCAAATGTGGTTGAATGAAGCTTGTTTCAGGTTCCTTCAGGCCAGCTCTGTGTTCCTTGCAGCTAAAGGATACTTGCATCTTGAAGACCCAGAGACCTCAGAGAGAGTACTCTGTTTTCAGCCAGTTAACTAAGAAGGCAGCGCCGAAGTGGAGGCTTTTTCTGAGGCTGAACCCTTGGGTGGAGCTAAGCTTTACAGCAGTATTTGGAAGCCAAGCCTGCTTTGGGCTGGACCCATGTCTCTTCTTGAACATGGAGGGTCCTTTTATATCATGATAGAGACTGTGAGACCAGGCTGACCAGGGGCTGAGCTGCTGGTGGGATTCCCTGTAGCTGGGAGCGGGGTGCCAAAGGGAAAGGTGTGTGGGTGGCTCTGCTGGGAAAAGATAGTCTCCTGTCATGCCCAGGAGTTCTTCTCCCTCCCTACTCCCCACCCAAATGAAAGTAGACAAGCCCTGCCATAAACACACTTGGAAAAAATTACATCATGAGATCCCAATCCCTATCAGGAAGTGGGGAGGCTGAAAGAGCTTGTTGATTTGTTAACAGTGCAGGAGCAGGGATGACACCAGCCCTGGGGAGGAAGAGCTGTCCCATTCCTGCGGTGACCTTTTCCTGTCATTGGAGCAGCGGTCCCCTGGCCAGCCTCTGTGGATGAGGCTGGTGAGTTGGGATATTCTTGCTTCTCATGTGAAGCTGTGTCATGCAGGTGTTGAGGTCAAGGTCCACTGCCCCGCCATGTCCCCAGAGATGGTGATGGGGTGCTGGAGGAAGCTCTGAGCACACAGCCGCTTGCTGCAGTGACTATGGCACATCCATGTATAGGTGCTACTTATGTGCTGTAAATACAAAAATGGCCATTCTTAAGTGCTGCACGCATAGCAGTGTGCTTAAGGTGACTGTCCTCCTGGCTTTCCTCCCCAGGAATGCTGGATGGCTTTCTGAAACAAGTTTACTTGCAGTGTACTAAATCATCGCTGTATCCCCTCTAGTAAAAATGCCGGTGTCAGTATAAATCTAGAACTGAAGCTCAGAGGTGTTTATGACAGGGGAATGCGGTGGCCAGTGCTGTGCTCCAGCATCACAGTGTGAGCGGGTGGTCCTGGTGTGGGGTGGAGGTGCTGCAGATGTGGGGAGTAGGCAGGCAGTGGAGGCTTGCACCAGCAGTTTGGTTTTTGCATGCCTCAGCCTGTAATTGCAGTTTGTGGAGCTCTGGCACTGTGATGAGCCTGCTAGTAGGGTTTGGGGTCTGTCTTACATCTTCCTTCTGCTCTGATGCAATTTCTTTCAAGAAAGCCTTTCTTAATAGGTTGTAAGGGAGCAGCTGTCCTCCACTGACCAGTTTGCAGCTTAGTTGGAGTAGAGGGGGGAAATGGGTAACAGCAGGGACTGTCCCTAGGAGACACACTACTTGTGATGCAGACTTTTACCTCGGAACCTGTAATTAAAACCCAGCGGGTCTTACTCAGCTCATAGCTAGCTATGGTGTATCTCAGACTTCATGTGGAATCAGCAGTGAGCAGTGGCAGACACTTAAAATCCTGTAAGGGTAAGTCAAAAGTAATATTTTTTAAAATCCAATAAAAATAAAATCTGAGTAGATATCAGACAATTATCTAGAAAGGCCAACCACCATTCAAGGTCTGAAGTTACAGGACATACCGCCCTATTGTGAAATCATGTAAATATTAACCATGCTGCCTGAGCTTTGGGTTAAAGGGAATGCTCCAGTGCTTGCTTTCTTCATCACTATTCTGTATCTTGGGAGATTTTTTTGTATTGCTAAGAAGGTTTGAGTTGGTGTTGCAGCCTCTGTGGCTGAAGAGGAACAGCAAGGCATGCCCAGTGGCTCTCAGGTGTGAGACTTGGCTTGGAGGGCTTTACCTGTAAACGCTGTGAATTTGAACTGGAGAAGGCCATTGAAGTAACAAACACTTTTCCTTTGCTAGTTAGGATTTGAGATTATTTTGGTGATGTGAAAGTGAGTTAATACTGCTGTAGTTGCCTCTGCTTCAGCACCTGCTCCAGGAGCTGGAGAACAGACGGAGCTTCCAGCTCACTTGTGACTTGTGTTGCCCAGACAGGGGGTTCTAGTAGTTCTCATTGCAGTGGAGGGAAGAACAGAAGAATGCTCTGCTATAGACATGTTGCTGTGAGCAGAAGGCCTGGTCAGGTTGAGGGCATCTTGTAGTATTTCTAGAACAATTCTGGATTGGTTGCTCTTGGACAAACTGGAGCTGCTACCAGTTCAAAAGGTGCGCACCTGACCTGTGACTTGCTAAAACCAATGTAAATTGCAAGGGTATCCACAAAAACATAGAGGTCACTTCAGAAAGCCAAATTGAGGCAGAAAAAATGTCCTGCTTCTTAGGATCTGTCTGATCCCAATGCCCAGCAGCCGTAAACTCAGCTGCATTGTGTGTCTTACAGTAGATCTCTGGTGTGGCCACTGTGGTGATAAACTTTTCTGAGGAGCATGACATGGTTTTGCTGGAGTTGGCTTTTTCTTTTCTTCTAGCTCTGAATTTGTAGCATGAAGGTGTGCTGTTTTGGGCAGGCAGGAGTGTGATGGGGGTAAAGGAAGCCTGAGGGATCTTCTACTCCCTGCTTTGTCGTTTGCACCCAGGTTGTGATATATCCGGACTCTGTTCTATTTCCAAACTCTGGCTTTGCTGGACTTCATCACATAGCAATTTTTTTTTTTTCCATTTTTGATGCAAACCATTGCTGTGGGGGTGGGGAGGTGCATTTCTGTGTAGAGGTGACATTTCCTAAATGGGGCTTTAGGTATGCCCTGGGGTCTTCTGCCCTGCTGGGATGCTGGTCTTGTTGATTCTATCGTGTCCTGCTTAACCTCTGTCATAAGATACAAGTGCTGTTAGAAATACTATGTGGCAGTTATCATCCAAATGCAAAATCCTAGAGGTCTTAAACTGGAGATTCTCATAAGTTTAACATTGTAAAGCTTCAAGGGCAAGTCATGCTGTCCTTTGAGAGCCCTGAGCTCTCAGAACAGCTGGAGAGCAGCAAGTCTTTGGATTGCTCTCAGGCTCTGCTTTGGATGGGAGGAAAGAAGAATGGTGTCTCTACCTGAGCAAAAGTGCTTGTGGTGACCTGGGTCACTTCTCTTGTCCTGAATTACCTGGACAGGGGTGCAAGCACAGTATTTTAAAAACATGCCTCTTTCCTTTAGGAGGGAAATAATCAGGTATCTGTCTCTTGTCTTCCAGATAGTAAAGCCATAGTTGATGGAAACTTGAAACTGATCCTTGGCCTGATATGGACCCTTATCCTCCACTACTCCATTTCCATGCCAGTGTGGGAGGATGAAGGTGATGATGATGCAAAGAAGCAGACCCCTAAGCAGCGACTGCTGGGCTGGATCCAGAACAAAATTCCTTACTTGCCAATCACAAACTTCAATCAAAACTGGCAGGATGGCAAAGCCCTGGGGGCTCTTGTCGACAGCTGCGCTCCAGGTAAGTCCTTTGCTCTGATGGTCAACTTTTTTCCTGGCTTGCTGTCCTCAGGACTGCTCTGCTGCTCCGATGGGAGGAGGTTTTCACTGCCGAGCTGGAGTCAGGAATGAGGCTTTCAAGAAAACCTGAGTCCAAAGAGGCCAGCTGTGGGAAATAGCAAGTTGTAAACGACTTGGCCAAGAGAAATACTGGCCGAAAGCAGAATGTGCAACTGCGTTATTGGAGTCGCCACGTCTGAGATTTGTATTGGATGCAGGGGACAAAGGCGCAAATGCTGGCTCCTAAATGCAAGAAAGACTTGTTCCCAGAGCAAGTGCCAACAACCTTTCAACTTCAGGGCACAGCAGGAGGCTTCATGTGTTCTCTTGAAATAGGATTGCAGAGGGAGCACAGCGCAGCCAGGAGCCGCACACTACCTGAGCCTTCAGCGCGTAGCAAGCTGAGGCTGTGCTCCTTACGGCGAGTAACGTGATGAAGTGTGAAAAAGGCACAGTTTCCTCACCTTCTTGTAAAACAGCCTTACTAGTGCGACTGCTGAGGTGCTGTGGCAAGCAGCTGAAACTGTCTTTCCCAAATTTGCTGCAGGAGAGCCAGTGAAAGATAAAGGATGGATAGATGTATTCATGAATGAATTCAGAGGGTGTCTTGGCCAGCTTAAATTTAAAGCAAGCAGCTGTGTGGCTGACAAAGCTATACATTTTTTTTGCTGGCGGGCAAGGTGGGTGGGAGTCTCTGATCTGGCTGTTACTGTAAGGGCCCGTGGAGGTGCTGGTGGTTGTCTCAGTGTTTTCAGTGAGCAGCATGTGCTCACCTTAGTTTGGTTACTTCTGCAAAGCTCTGCTTGTCTTTTTGTGCAGCAGCGTGATACAAGTGGCTATGGGGTTGTACTTGGTTTCTTCTGCTTCAGAAGCTCATTTGTAGGTAACACCTAACAACTGAAATGTACTTGCAGGCCTGTGCCCTGACTGGGAGACCTGGGACCCAAAGAAACCCGTTGACAACGCTCGGGAAGCCATGCAGCAGGCTGACGACTGGCTGGGTGTGCCGCAGGTAAGAGCCACAGCTCTGGGCTTTGTGCTTGAACTGGATTGAGGGAAGCAGGTGAAGCTGCTTGGACGCTTCCAAAAGTTACAGTTTACTCAGGAAATGCCTGAGAGAGGGCAAATTGTGAGGAAACACTCTATTGTATTTAAGACCTCTGAGGACAGTGGGTCCATGCACATGGGATAGGGGCGAAGTGCATGTGTCGTGGTGCCTGATTTGTGGGCTTTGTTTTGCTGCATTGAGCTCCACAGTAGAAAAACCCCCTGGCTTCAGAAATCACCTGCAAAGCTGACTTTCCAACAGGGAACAATGTGTTCACAAACCGGATTGTTTTCATGTTGATGAAGTTGGACAAAGTGCTGAAGTCTCTGAAGGTGTTGGAGCAGGAGAGACTGACCACAAGTGTTGCTTTGCGAGCACTGTGACTCAGAGCTGTAACACGCAGCACTATGAATTACTAATTTTTTCAGTTACTACCACATTGCTTTTTGAGGGGAACACAGCTACTGCTGTAATGCCTTTTTTACTGTTCAGTTTCATGGAATCTTAGAATGGTCTGGGTTGGAAGGGACCCCAAGGATCATAGAGTTCCAAGCCCCCTGCCACAGGCAGGGCCACCAACCTCCAGGCCTGGATCTACACAAGGTTGCCCAGGGCCCCATCCAACCTGAAAACCCCTAATAATCACAGCACAGAAAGCCCCAAAACCACATGATAAGCTTCTTGGATTTCTTGCCATGAGATAATGAATGATTTGTGTGTATCAAAGGGAAGACAAACATAAGAAATTGCGTTAGCATGCGGGAGTTTTGAAATGTAAGACTGTGTCATAGCTCTGTTTTTGTGTTGACGTGTGGTAACTAAGCACCAGTACAATATACTTAATTGCTCTTTTAGGTTATTACCCCTGAAGAAATTATCCACCCCGATGTGGATGAGCACTCGGTAATGACTTACCTGTCCCAGTTCCCCAAAGCCAAGCTGAAACCAGGAGCTCCTTTAAAACCCAAACTGAATCCAAAGAAAGCGAGGGCTTACGGCAGAGGTAAGGACTCTGAGCTGAAGCTGCACAGAGAGCTTAACTCTTCAGAAAGCTGGGTGGGGCTTTTTGCTTGTGTTGAACTACAGACCTACTGTAACTGACTTCAAAGTTTCACTTGTATACTCTTGGTGTGGTGCCTAGTTTCAGAAATACATGGATATAGTCCAAAAGACACTCCTAGTTCTAACATGTAAATTCCCCAGTCTCTGAACCTGTTCTGCAAGCCACCAGCCTTCCCATGGAAGGAGTAGCACAGTATGGGCTAAACCAGCCTTGGTGTGAAACTTAAGCTAGCAGTACCACTGCTGAGGGCCATTGATCCAGCAGGGAATGCCTCTTGTGATAGAGTACTCCTTTGAAGAGGAAAATCCTCTTTACCATCTGCGTCTTTCTGAGCAGACTCCTCGGAGAGGCAGAATCTCGTTTCCCAGGCTTGACAAGCAGATGTGTGTTAGGGTAGGCTAATTATAAAGAAGGTGTTTGAATTGGTTGGTGGGTGTAATACTTTGCTTGCACGTGCATTAAGGTGGGTTGGTAACCCTTCAGGTGTTGAATAGCAATGAGGTTTTGTACTAAGAGCTGTATTTGCTAATTGGAAGGACTTGTCTGTAGATGTTGATTCAACTGTAGACCTACATAGGCATTCTTATTTTTAACTTACCTTTTAAATGGGTATTTTCCTCTGCTTGAGATTGGAGCACAATCATAACTAAATGAATAGCAGATTTTTACCTTTAATATGCTTGGTATGTAGCAAGACATCATTTAAGCATTACCCTCTGTCCTCCGGTCCTCCTCTTTTTAGTTTTCTTTGTGTTAAATCTGGGGTCTGCTGTTAGTCCTTCAGTGTTTTTCAAATTAGCGTGTTTCAGAATTGTGTGTACAAGAGGGAAATGGAAAGAAACAAAACTTTCCTTATTTTTTTTTCCTCTTTTACTTGGTAGTTTTTTTAAACTTGATTTTCCATTGAAGCGTAGCTAGTGGAATGAATGGATGTGGATGCTATCTGTGCACTGAAGAGCAGTGACTATAGTTCAGAAGTGGGTTTAGCACTTGCCCTGCCCAAGGTTTATTATATCCTTCTCTGGTGACTTCCACAGCAAACCACAACACACTGACCCATTTCTCAGACCCTAAATGTATAGACTGCCTATACTCCACTTAGTGCATAAATGACTGATCAGCCAGCCTCTGTCAGTCAAGTCTGGCTTTAGTTGTGCTCTTATTCTTTCAAAAACTGGAATTATTTTGTTTTGTACTTCCATGCATAGTGTACTGGAGCCATTATAACAGCAATTGCTAAGGGTGAGCAGCTCTACTTGAGAGAGTGGCATTTTCCCAAAGTTAATTGCCAGAGCAGAATCGCTAAATAGAATTGACAATTCTGGCTGCTGACATAGGTCAGAACCGAAGGGTGATTCCAGTGGCAAGGGCCTCGCTGCTGCCCTGGGCAGGGCCTTTTGGACAAATGAGTAACAGGTCTTCATGCTTCCAGGAAAAGGTGATTATCAAGTGTTGAAGTGGCTCAGTCTTGTTTTACTACTGTTCTTCCATGTAAGTTGCTCATAATCTCCCAACACGAGTCTTGGTAGTAGCCCACTGGCCTGGCCACTGCGGTGCTTTGCTCCAGGGCAGCTTCGTGTAGACCTGATGTGAAATGAGCCTGCAGAGGTGTTGCACGGAGTTGTACAGGTAATGGGTGATGTGCTGTGACTCCTTATTTAACCAGCCACTGCAGATCTCTGGCAAGAGTAAAGCCTAGAAGATGAAACATACGCTAAGCGTGTGCTGTGACTAACACTATCCTGGCTGAAACTGTCCTCTGAGGGTAAGCAATCCTTCTCCATGTGCTTGCAGAAGGAGGGATCCCTCAAATTCCGTATCCTAATGCTTGTGTGGTGAGCTGAAGATATGCAGAGCAAATTTGTAGCTGTTAAAACCAGACAATAATTTAGGACTTAGTTTGAAAGAATGAATATGTCAATTGTTAACACCTTATCAGAATGCTCAGATTTCCTAGTAAAAACATGATCTTCCTTGTGTTGCTCTCAAGTTATTGTTTTCTGAAGATAAACAAGTTCAGGAATTCTGTTGTTCACAACCACTTCCTTTATAATCTATCAGACGTTGCACTTTCCACTAATTGTGCTACGGAGCAGTTGTGCCCACGGTTTTATGAGTAAGCTGAGGAGTAATTCCTTTCGACGGAAGGGTATATATGTTTGGGCTAGTCTGGAACCAGCAATTTTGGGAAGTTCTTCCACCCATTCAGTCTGACACCACCATGACAGGTGTCATGACCTGGGGCTACATATGGGGAGATGATGAAACCCTGCGTGCTGTAGCAGGCCCTGTGCTGAGAAATGAGGAAACTGATCAAAACTTTTAAGTGGAAGTGGCACCAAATTACAGGATTTTAGTGGTTTGAAGAGGTTCCTGCATGCTGTTTGTACAGTATTCTCTGGCAAAGTAGTTTTGAGCGTCTTTCAAAGAAAATAAATCTGATCAATGTCTGTACTGCTGAGTTCTGAAAGTGGAGTAAAATGGGGAGGTATCAGTAAGAACTGTCTTGCTTAACTAAATCATTCACCCTTGGCTCTAGGGTAGTGCCTTTAGTTTCCAAGATGTCTCTCCTACCTCCCTGTTGCCCTTCCTGCAGTGCAGCACCACTGCAGCGTTAAGCTGTGTGAAGCAGAGCAGGTCCTAAAAAGCAAGTAATGCACATACCCCACTCACTGTCAGCATCGGCTGGGCACTCGCCCGCTGTGGGGGTGACCCTTGGTGCCTTGCTCAGAGAAATGGGGTAACTTGCTTTCACTGGAAGCCAGATGCCAGCTGGGTTCCTGACTCAGCCACAGATCCTGAGATGAGTTGAGTGCCAGTGATGTGACCAATTTTTAAAAATGCTTGTGCTTGTAAGAGTATAGTGGGCATGGTGCTCTGGGGAGCTGGGGAAGTGGTGCCGTTTCTGGTCTGGGGAAGCTGATGCTGGGGGTTTTTGTGGGTGGGTGGGTAGGTTGGATGCTTTGTGGGTAGCCTCCAAATTACCTTTTGAAGTTTGTGGCAACAGCTAATGTGCTGCTCTGGGTCTGTCTCATAGGGATTGAGCCTCATGGGAACATGGTGAAACAGCCTGCCATCTTCACAGTAGACACCATCAGTGCTGGGCAGGGAGACCTGATGGTTTTCGTAGAAGATCCAGAAGGAAACAGAGAGGAGGTATTTATATTAAATATTTTGCATGGAAAAGTAAAGCTGGTCTGAGCGCTGAAGTTTTTGCAGTGATCTTCATCTTCACAAGTGAGGTCTTAACAGATAAATAATCTACAAAGAAGTTGCAAAATACCATCTATCAAAAGTGCAAGCCTCAAGCTTTTCCTCATAATTGCCTTACTGGATGAACTTGAAAAAATGTCACTATCTGCAACTTAGCAACACGGCTCCAGTGTCCCCTAGTTGCAGCGCTTTAGCTGGACGGGCCAAGTACATTCTGACATGGTTTTAGATAACACAAATCACTGTCTGCCCTTACTCATTCTGCAAGAATGGCTAAAGCAGCTATTTAGATGCCATGAATCATTTTGAGTTAAAATGCTGGTTTTAATGTTTACAGAAATTTCTCATCCAAGTGCTCCACTTGATCATGTTACAACATTCCAGAAAAATACAGCTCTGCATTGGACTTAACGTCTCCTCAGTTTTGGCCTGCCTTAGTAGAGCAATTAACAGTAAGGGAATGGGCTGGGGGAAGGTAGCTTGCTTCCCCTCTTGTAAGGACAAAACCAATATTTCTTTTTTCCATTTGAGAAGAGGAGGTAAGAAGGATACCTGCTTCTGCAGCAGCGCATCTCTGACATCGCTAGCTCTGGAAATAGTTTGCAGTATCAAGTGCTGCCCGTAAAAGTTTTAGGCTGGCATGTGTAGGCACAGCTAAACAGTGGATGTGTTTTCTCTCCTAGGCGAAGATAACTCCATCCAGTGACAAAAACAAGACCTATTCAGTTCAGTATATGCCAAGGGTTACTGGACCTCACAAGGTAGGTTGTGTGTCAGTATCCAGTATTGTCTTGCTTAATGCACTGCTCCACTCATGTTTAGTTAGCGTGAGCCCCCAAGGGCTGTCTATGTTACCCCTTTGCAGGGAGGAAGCGGGATTTGTTGGGAGAAAGTGTGTGAGTGTTTGGGTATCAGGTGCTACAGCGGGCTCTGCTCTCATGTGAGGCCACCTCTTCCAGGTCACTGAGCCAGTTTTGTGGGTTGTCACAGATGCAGAGGAGAGTACCGGTTGTTTCTCTAAGGCGTTTCTTTTGCAGAGAAGGTTCCCCACCTACACCTGCCTGGAGAAGCAGGTTTAGAATGGGTGATCCCATTACTTGGCACTTGCCTCAGTGCCTGGTCCCCACAAGTAGCCTGAAAAGATAAATGCAACTTCTACTGCTACTTTGTGCCTGGATGGTCATCTGTCTCATGTTGGCATACCCAGACTCCAGCATCCCTCCTGGCCTGGCTGACCCTGTGATCAGCAGCACTTTAAGGAGGTGGCCAGCAGTTAAGGCTGCACGGGCAGGATAAAGGTTGCAGTTGTGATTGTGTCTCATCTCTGAGGCACAGATTGTCTGTGCTAGGAATGCAGGCGCTTGACCCCACACGTGACTGTAACACTGAGCTCTATCCCGTGAGCTGGAGCTGACGCTGTGTCTCTAGGTTTCAGTCCTGTTTGCTGGGCAGCACATCTCAAAGAGCCCGTTTGAAGTGAATGTTGACAAAGCCCAGGGAGATGCCAGCAAAGTAACAGCAAAGGGACCGGGACTGGAGGCGACGGGGAACATTGCCAACAAGCCTACCTACTTTGACCTCTACACAGCAGGTAAGCAAAGTGGTTGAGTGCTGAAATCTGTCAGCATCCTCAAATGTGGGGGTAGCCTAAGCCTTGGGGAAATGAACAAAGTGAGAAATCGTGAGGATTTGCATCTCCATCAAGTTCAGAGGGGAAGTAATAGCCAGGCTCCTCTGGAGGCTTCAACTGTGTAGAGAACATTTGAAGTATGGAGCTGAGCTGGGCAGAAATGTGCTAAACGTTACCCAGAAGTTTGCTGAACAGCAGGGAGCGGGCAAGCTGCAGGCTGGTTTCTTCCCTGGACTCATTTTGAAGAGGAATGTGAAAAGCCCACCTCTGAAAGATGAACTATGAGTAAACTGTAAATGCTTAACATTTTCTGCGTTTAGCTTTACAGGAGTCTGCCACAGTGCTACTTCGAGTTCATACTGAATGATGAACTGGTTTGTTTCAACCTTCATTGTAATTATTAGAGGGCTGCAATCTTCATTAGGGCATCTCCATCACGTGACTTGTTGCCTGCTATTAGGTCAATGCTGTAGCCTGGAGGAATGAGTAATAAGATGCTGCAAATGCGAATTCATTTAGAACAATGTGAAACTACTTAGAGCAGTTACTTGAAGTATTTAAACACTGAAATATGCTGAGTAGGATACTTTAAATCACCTTCTGCCCCAGGGTGCTTAGAAATGAAATTAAATGTGGTTATGGTGAGGGGAAGTGTTATGTTCAGCCTCTAATTGGGAGGAGTGGTCTGAATCATGTCAAGACATGTCTGGCCTCTGAAAGTGTCTGGAAAACTGGTTTTATTCAACTCATCATGCAACAAAATGTCAGAAGAGCAGGTGTCTGAACAAAAGTGAATACCTGTAGTCCAGCAGAGAAGGATCCCAGTCCAGAGCAGCATGTACATTCTCCAAGCTCTTAATCTGAACCACTTTGAAGGCTGAGAGGTTGAACTGAGTGGTAAAGTTGTGGGCTAGTCTGTGATACTGCTACCACCCTGTAGCAGCTCTAGGGTAACTGTTGGGAAATCCTGTGGATTGAGTATCAGAACCCTGTCAGTTTGATGGCTTCATGGAGATATCACTATCCTGCCATGTCCCCTCCCCACTTGAAAACAGAAGCTGCACATTCCTGCTGTCCCTAGAAATGTCTGCAGAGGATGTCTGGCTCTCATCCTAAATGTGGTGCATGGTGCTGTGGGGAAGGCAAGGCTCAGCTGGGCTTGTTTCCTTTGCAGGTGCTGGTGTGGGTGATGTGAATGTGGAGGTGGAAGATCCTCAAGGGAGAAGCCTTGCTGAAGTCGCAATAGAAGACAAAGGCAACCAAGTCTACCGTTGCACCTACAAACCTGTTCAAGCTGGTCCTCACATTGTCAAAGTGACTTTTGCTGGGGAGGCAATTCCCAAAACTCCTTGCACTGTTCTTGTGGGAGAAGGTACTTTTTTTTTTTTTAAAATACACCTAATTGTAGATGGCCACTTTTCTCCTTGGATGTAATCTCAAAATACACTTGGATTTTGCCTTAGACATCCTCTGTGCCTTTCAACATCTTGGTCTTGATTCAGTGGGTCACCTGGGTAGTCACAGGGTAAAACAGTGCTCTCTAACAGTAATCTGGCTTTTGTTGCTAGTTTCCTTTCTGCCTAGACCCCTGAACATTAAGCTGCCATTGGTATTTTTTGAAGTGTCTTATGCAGCTACGCAGTGTCTTGCTGTTTTCCACCCTTATTCCTCAAATGACTATATTTAGCGTTTTCCTCCTTAACTGACACTTAACTTGCTTTCTGTTCCATCCTTACGTGCTCCTATGCTTTTAGATCTCTGCTCATCTCTCCTGAGCTACCCTCCATTTGTGGAATTTTGGACTTCACTGCTAATGGCTTCATAGTTGGTAAGAGGTGTGCAGGATGCTCTGTCATGTTTGCTTTTCGTAAGCTTCTAGCCTGCAGCTTGTCCCGGCCAAAAAAGGTTTTTGGTTGTGTTGGGCTTGGGGAAGAATTTGCAAGCAAACTGAAGCGGTGTGTGACCCACTCAGTGAAACTGGCTTAACCACAAGCTGCCTGATGCAGTTGTGTAAGGGCTCTGTGAGCCGTTCCCGCTCCACGTTGGGCAGGCTCCTGTGTGCTCCCACCACGAGAGCTGGCAGATGGCATGTGATCTTAGCTGACACTGTCCGGTGTGGAACGCAGAGTGGCGTTGGCTGCTGCAGGGCTGAGGGGTAAAACTCATAAGCTGTTGAAACAAGTCAAACCCTAACGAGCTGCTTAACAGAGTTGCACTCCTGCTGTAAGCACGGCCTATGTGGGGGAAATGCATGTTGAGTTTACACTGCTGGGAAGCTGTGATTATTTGTAAGTCTCTTCAAACCCTTCAGGTCTCTGGAGTTGAAAACCGTGTGATAACTGAGATTGTGCAACAAGAACTGTTTATAAGTGCATGTTACATACTTATGTAGCTGCTCTGCAGGCCTGGAGAAGCACTGGGAGTAAAGGGGTCAAGCATAAGCTTAAACTGAGCCATGTGTAACTACTGCCCCTACCCATGGCTGCTTCAGTCTGCAGAGGGCTCAGTGGCTTTGCTTCTGAAAGTGTCAGCAGTGACAAGCAGGGGGTTTTGACGTGATGTCTCTTAATGAAGCATGTGCAGAACTTGACTTTGCTAATAGCAGTTATTCCAGTCGTGTGCTCCTGACAGAACAGCACAGTAATGCTGCTCACTGGGGCTTATCTGCAAAGGGGAACTTCACCCCAAGCTGCAGTGTGCCTCTCAGCGCAGAAGGCATCAAGATTGTGCCTGGTGTGGTGAATATCTGTGAAAGTTTGGTACTGACAACTGGAATCAAATTGCAAAGCAACGGGCCTTCAGCATTTGCTTTCATTCTAAGAAATGGCCTTGGTATGGGGTCAGCATTGTCTGGCTGCACTGTGCACCACTGCCCAAATGCCATGGGCCACGGACAGCAGCTGGGCAGAGTCCCATCTGCCTGCCTGAATGCTGGAACGTTAAAACTTGTGCTGAAAGCTGAGCTGCGGTTGCCCTGAGTCAACATTAAGTTTAAGGTTGCTCCAGGCTGAGTAGGGTACATGTAGGTTGGGAATCAAAGGTGGTATTGATGTCTGAAATTCCCTCACAGCCTGCAATCCGAACGCATGCCGTGCCACTGGCAGAGGTCTGCAGCCCAAGGGTGTCCGCGTGAGGGAGACAGCTGACTTCAAGGTCGATACAAGAGCAGCAGGGAGCGGAGATATTGGAGTGACTATAAAGGGACCGAGTAAGTGTCGGGGTGAATTTGTGCTGTGGATGTGTTTTGGAGAAGTGGGTGAAACGGAAATGGTGAAAAGGAAGAGCCATAAGGAGATGGAGGTGGCCTCGTGGCCCTGGTGGGATTTGTGTCGCCACAAAATCAAAATTCCAGATGGGTTTTCTGGCACTTTGTGTCTCATTGGGAGGTTTACCCTGCAGGGCTGGATAAGATTGCACCTGAGTTTGGGGGTCTCCATTTTAATACATATTGGTAGGCAAAAGTGAGAAGATCCATGTGCTTGCATGCTGTGGCCTCCAAGCTTTATATTTTTGCATTGCATCTTCATTTGATCTGTGGGAGCAGGTCATGCTCCAGGGGCTCTGGTAGAGTGGAAATCTTGCTCTCGTAAAGCTAGGAGTGGCTCGGAGCAGCACTCCTGGCTGCACTGGATCCTCTGGCAGGGGAGGAGAGTGTCAAGGAAACATCTAATGTGACATGGGGACCTTCTGCCAGGATCTGTCCCTGGGACCTTTACAGTGTCCTGAGCTCTAGATGTGGCCCCCCACCTGGACTGCGGCAGGCTGGGGTGATGGGAGAACTGGCAGCTCCTGGCTCTTGCAGCAGGCTCCTGAGGCTGCCAGCAGCGGTGGCCCTGCTGCTGGTCTCAGGGAGCTGCTGTGCTTGTGTTGTACTTGTGAGCTGGTCACCTCCCCCCAGCCAGCACGGTATTAAAAGGTGCATTGTATTGCCTTCACCTCCTCCACACGCACAGAGCTCTGGCTGTGTGGCTAAATGCAGTTAGAGGGAGAGGGGAAAAAAAAGCAACAGACATATCGATGTAAATTTTAGTGTATTAAGCTTTTCTCCCGAAATTCTTCGTCTTGAAGAAAATGAAAAGTAGGCATTCCCTGCATAGTTGTGGTTGCAGAGTCTGACAAATGTTAAGCTTTTTTGTTTTAACATATGACATGCATCATACTGCAGACTAAGAAAATAAAACACAAGGGAACCTATTAAGTCTGGTAACTTAAAATATTTTCTGCTGTATTTCTTCTGGAAGTGTTTGCTGTCTTTGTCCTAGAGGGCAGCTAGAACTAACTTCCTTTATAACCTGACCTTTTTTTTTCTGGTGGAAGAAATTTATTCTTGCGAGCTAAAATAAATACTAGAAAACATGAACTTGTCTGAGTAATTGAAGGCAGGATGGAAACTGTTAAGTTTAATGCTGAACTGATTTTTCAACAGAGGGCTTGGAGGAGCTGGTGAAACAAAAAGGCTTTATGGATGGAGTATATGCATTTGAATATTATCCAGCTACCCCAGGGAAGTATGTTGTCACGATTACGTGGGGTGGGCACAATATCCCAAAAAGGTGAGTTAAAAGTAGCTTTTGGGGAATTTTTGTGCCCTTTGGTGGGTTGTGTAATTGGTGGGCTTTTAAAGCAGTGTTGGCATTTGAAGAAGCTCTGGGGGTGGGAAAAAGTTAGTGGAAAGCAGTTGCTGTGAGTTTCTCAACAGCCTGTTTTAGGACTGCAGCAGCTTGTATGAGGAAAGTTTTTGGGGGGATTCATGGCAGTCATGCTAAACCCAAAATGCTGAATACAAAAAAAAAAACAAACTTGGGGGATCACGGAGCTTGAATGTCACTGTGAGATTTCGAAGGGATTTAGTATGTTAGTGTCCAGGGCTACAGCAAGCAGTGCTAGCCAATTATTTGACAGGATTTGTGGTGCAAGATGTTAAGCACGTGATGGGTTGAATGAGCTCTCTGCTAGAAAGTCTGCTGGGCACTGTGCCACCACATGATAACATCTGTTAATTTGGGAAATCCAGTGTAAAAGCTTATTAAAATGCCTGGGGGAAAACATGGATACTGCATTTGTCCTTATTTCTAATCCCATGCTTTGTTTTTTCTCCTGTAGCCCCTTTGAAGTTCAAGTGGGTCACGAAGCAGGTCCTCAGAAAGTGCGAGCCTGGGGGCCAGGACTGCATGAGGGGATTGTGGGCAAGTCAGCTGACTTTGTGGTGGAGTCCATCGGCACAGAAGTTGGCTCCCTTGGTATGTTCCTTAGTTTCCCTGTAATATTTATATATTGCAACGCTAGCAACGAACTCATGAGAAACAGTATCTTTCCCAACAGTAAAAAAACCCAAAATCTCTAAGACATTTTGGTCTAAACACAAACTTGTATCAGAGTATCGAAGGCAAGTCCTAGAAACATGACCGTGTGTGATGGAGAGTTTTAATCTGCGGTTTTGTGGGATGAGATCCAGAAGGGAATGATGGATCATTTCCTATATTGCAGAGGAAGGGCGACAGAGAGCATCAGGCATGGTTATGGCTAATAAAAAGCAGTCTGGGGAAGTGGTGTTAAACGAGCAACCACCACAAACCTACATGGGGAACTTAATTGTTCCTTTTTCAGGCTTTGCAATAGAAGGTCCTTCTCAGGCTAAAATTGAGTGCGATGACAAGAATGATGGCTCGTGTGATGTGAAGTATTGGCCCAAAGAGCCTGGTGAATATGCTGTGCACATCATGTGCGACGATGAGGACATAAAAGACAGCCCTTACATGGCCTTCATCCGACCGGCTTCGGGAGACTTCAACCCAGATAAGGTATAAGAGTCCACCCATGGCATAGCACATGTCTGATAGAACCACAGTAGACATCTTTCTGGAGGCTTCTGGTAGTGGAGTTGACTCTCAAGCTACCTCTGCTTAGAACTCCAAATTTGCCTGGCTGCAGCCAGATATTACTCAGCTTTTTCCTAATAACACTGTTGTGGTTTTGATTTAATGTCATGAAAACTTGCTGAATTAGTCCAAATTCTCCACTTGCGCACTAGCCTCTGCCTGTATCCCGTGCTTCATGGGTTTTGTGGGAAGGGGAAAGTCTTTAAAAATAAACCATTTAGTTTTACTTCTCTTTCTGAACTGCAAGCTAAGACTCTTGGGGTGTTTGTTTAGGTGAAGGCTTATGGCCCAGGCTTGGAGAGGACTGGCTGTATAGTGAACAATCCTGCTGAGTTCACAGTTGAAACCAAGGACGCTGGGAAAGCACCTCTGAAGATGTATGCACAGGTAAAAAGCCAGGGGCAGCTGTGTGAAACTTCAGCAAAAGGGC
Source organism: Porphyrio hochstetteri (assembly GCA_020800305.1). NCBI lineage: Eukaryota > Metazoa > Chordata > Aves > Gruiformes > Rallidae > Porphyrio > Porphyrio hochstetteri. The sequence continues at coordinate 6,232,500 of CM036916.1, read as the reverse complement.
TTTAATGCTGTTGAGAAAAACGCCTTTTAAGTATTTCGACTCCCTTAAACACCACTTAATTCTGGGTATGTGCAATTCCCTCAAAGCTCTGTGCTTTGATCTGTGTAATGTAGTCAGGCAACAAACCTAACTCAAGACAAGGTGACTTCTCCCTGACGTATGAAATATATGGCTTTGCGTCCTTGCTTGGAGTCTCCTCAGCAAAGCAAGCTGTAATTTCCTGGAGCTGTCATTTGGTGGAAGTACTCGAAGTGTCTCTGAGCCTGTGAATTTCAGGCACACTTGTTAAAATACGTGTTGTAGGATGATGTGTTAGGAATGAGCAAGTGTTAGATGAGAAGGAGTTATGGGAGTGTAATTTGAGTGTTGCTTCAGTATTTCTGAGCTGCAGTTCTGGGGGGGGAAAAAACCCCCCACATTTTGGAGCAGTCTTGGGCTGTTCAAACTATACAAACATTTTGAACCTTCTGCTTGTATTACTGCTTTTTAGGATGGAGAAGGAAACCCTATCGATATCCAGATGAAGAGCAAGCCTGATGGTGTGTTTGCCTGTTCCTACATGCCAGTTAAACCCATCAAACATACAATTTCTGTTGTCTGGGGAGGAGCCAATGTGCCCAATAGCCCATTTAGGGTAAGTAGAGAGTTGGATATTACTATTTCTAGCAAAGTTGGACGTTCATGCTTACAACTACTTGTTATTACAACTGGGATGATAAAACTCTTCTGTGAGCTTCAAGGAGGTATCTTCTGCTCCCTTCTGCTCCCCTTTTTTTAGTATCTATCTACTTGAAAAAAGCTTTCTGTCCTTACAAGCTCACACATCAGAGGTTGTCAGCCCAGCTGCAGCCTGGGGGAGTTGGGGCAGTTTGCTCTTAGCTTGGTGCTGTTTTCCTGTAGTCTCTGTCCAAGCAATGCTCCAATTTGACTGCAACCTCAAGCATGACACAGATGTGTGTGATTCTGACCCTCATGAATCTGTGTAGGTTCTTATAGGTCAAGGGAGTCATCCTCAGAAAGTGAAAGTATTTGGACCCGGTGTGGAGAGAACTGGCCTGAAAGCGAGTGAGCCGACCCACTTCACTGTTGACTGCACAGATGCAGGAGAAGGTAAAAGCAGTCTGGGCTGGGGCTCAGAAGCACAGGTCATGCAAGGGTACTGTTTCATTCTAGTTTTCCTTGCTTCCTGGAAAAAACCTGGCAAAGTAGAACATTGCAGTGAATCACAGTGTGATCTGTTACACTAATTAATGTGGTGGCTTGAACACCTACTGGAAATGGGAGTGTGCTGGCTTTTTGGCTAGCAACGTCTGTGCTGGCCAGTAGAAAAATCCCTGTTTGCTTTTCCTAGGTGATGTCAGTGTTGGAATTAAGTGTGATGCTCGTGTGGTCAGTGATGAGGAAGAAGACATAGATTTTGACATCATCCACAATGCTAATGATACCTTCACAGTGAAATACGCACCACCCGCCGCTGGGCGCTACACTATTAAAGTGCTTTTTGCAGGAGAGGTTTGTAATCTTCCTTTTGCAGTCTGATGTTTTGAGTGACTGTTTATCTGCTCCTTGGTCACCAAGCATGTGTCACTCCACAGCTGGCTGTGGTGGCTTACAGCTGGCTTCTTCCTTTTCACCCCATGTGCACTTGGTCTGGTCACTGTTTCTAAACCCGCTTTTTGTACTACTTGAAAGTAGATGAGTGAGAAGGGTTGGCTGGAGGTCTTGTTCAAGAAGGTCATCTGTTGAGCTAGCACAATGAGTGTGGTCTCAGTGATGGGGCAACGCTGCTTGCTAAGGGATAGAAAACCTCAGTGACTCTGCAAGGAACATGGAAATAAAAATAAGTTTTCCTTAACAAAGAAAAAGGCCTCAGCAAACTGTCCAGCTGTTAACTCTGTCCTAGACTTGAAGTGATACTACCCAGTAAGGCAGAGCAGAGTTAAGTGAGTTGAAATTTTACTCAAGATTGTGCTGGAGTTAAAGCAGAAGTATCTTGAGAGTTATTATTTGCCTAGTTTGGGCTAGTGATGAGTGACCTGGTGATGGTTAGAGCTGTGATTCTCTTGCAGGAAATTCCTGCCAGCCCATTCAGAGTGAAAGTGGATCCCTCGCATGATGCTAGCAGAGTGAAAGCTGAAGGACCTGGGCTGAGCAAAACTGGTGAGAGCTGGGATTGAGATGGAGCGGCCAGTTCTGGGGCTGTCATGCAGTGGCCACTGTCTGGCTGAGCATTGCTGGGATGAAGTCCTGGATACGGTGGGATGGGGTGCCAGGCAATTGGAAACTGCTCCATTCCCTTGGCATTTTGCTTGACTGGGCTTTGTAGGTACCAAACTTCTCAGGAAGAGTTTCTGTGTGCGAGCTCTGCGTAAATTAGAATTAACATTTTTTTTCAGGCGTGGAAAATGGCAAGCCAACACACTTCACTGTGTTCACCAAGGGAGCTGGAAAAGCACCGCTGGATGTGCAGTTCAGCAGCCCGGTGCCGGGAGAGGCAGTGACAGATCTGGATGTCATTGACAACTATGACTATTCCCACACTGTTCGCTACACTCCAATACAGCAGGTAGGTCCAACTCCTGAACAGCTCATGTTGCTGTAGTGTTATCACCTCTATCCCTGGCACCTGTGCACAGAGGAATGAGCAGGTAAAACTTCCCAGGGTGTCCTGTTCCCTGATCCCTAGAGCCTGCAGGACAACTGGGATTGGAAAGCAGCAAGGCAATCTTCTGGTTGTTTAGTTATCGATAGCTTGTCGCTGTTTTCTGGGAACAAGTGAGTTATCAAAGGGGTAGCAGACCGCTTGTGTTATCATTCTACACCTTATCAGTTGAAGAGGAAAGGTGGCGAATCTTCCCAGTGTCTGAAACAGAGCTGGCTGCTGCACCCCCTGCTCTGAGCTGCCACAGTCCAGCAAAGCCAGGGCTGCAGTGTGCAGTGTGCTCAGCAAGCTCCTGTCCTCAGAGGAGCTGCAGTGCAAACCAGAGAAGGGACAAAGAGCTCAGTGTTTTGGGGATGGTGCAGCAGCTTCCCAGTAGAAAAGCGACTGAGTCGATGCTAAGGAAGGAAGCTGGGCTCCAGGTTAAATGCACCAAAGTATTTGTATTTGAGGTTTGTCTTCGAGTTGGAAAAAAAAAAAAAAAAAATCAGCCTATCTCCTTTTGGTACACAGACAGATGCTTCCTAGCAATGCCGTTAAAGAGCTGAAAGTGGAAGCTGCTAATAACTAGAAGTATTTTTCGTTACGCTGTGTTTGCATGTTTATAAACAGCCACTAAATGCCAGAACACACAAATCCCATGTATTTCTAAAGATTTAGGTGCTGTAGTGCTGAAATCCAAGTATGTTGCTGCTCCTGTTCTGCTGAACAGACACATGAGCTACTCTGTCATCTGCACCAGCTTCCTTGAATGCAGCTGTATAAAAGTGAACCGATACAGAGGACTGCGGCATTATTTAGTTGATAATGCTGGATTCACGTACTTGGAAGCACTGTAGAGCTAGCATTTGTTTTTGGATAAAGCAGTTGCATTACCTCAGGACGTGGCTGGTGTGCCTGTTTGGAGAAGCTTTAGCTTCAGTTAAGGTTTGTATGCTGAAGGGAACGAAGTTGTCTGAACTCTGAGTGTGTGAGCGAGCAGTACCAGATTGCTGTGTTTCATGTGGCAAGCGGCAGTGAAACAAGCCAGGGTGCCCAAACCAGGTTTCCCACTTGACTCTCCCACCCGTAGGAGTACTTTGGGTCATGGAGGAGCTGTGGGTGTAGAGGAGGTGCTTGCAAATAGTGGTGGCAGGAAAGCAATGGTTAAAAAGAGGGGATGAGAACAGACTGTGCAGTAATTAGAGTAGCCTTGTTGTCCCTTCAGCCTGTGAGCATGTAGGTCATTCCTGGACCCTGTCTTTCTCAGGTTTGTAAGCAGTGTCTTACAAATGAGACACTGGACTCATCAGAGCAGGGGGAGGATGGACTAGGTAGTTAAATTCCTGAGAGGCCGCGTCAGCAGCAGAGGAGCCTTGGTTTAATGCTGTTTACTCAGCCTTATCTCACGGTGTTGCTACAGCTACCCTTGTGTGTGTTTTCTAAAAGCAACCAAGAAAATCATGGAAGCTATTCACTAGCTTGCATGAAGCATCCGTGATTATTTCACTGGGGAGCTGAACCAGCCAAGAATGAAAAGTAAGCAAACGGTGCATATAGCAAAAATATGGACTGTGGTAGGAGAGAATAAAAGGAGCACACATCGTGGGCTGGAGCTTGCCATGGCAGTGCAGTGTTCCAGCCAAAGTACACAAAAGCATTAATCTTTCTGACTTGTAGAGCTTAAAACCCTGGTATTTCAGATGCTGTAATAACACAGCCTCTTTGCAGGCTTGGCTTTGGCCTGGCCTCTCTGTGCAGTGGAAGGGGACACCTGGGCTGGAGCACTGGGACACGCGTTCAGCTGTCGGGTCTGTGCGCTGGGAGGGTGGGAGCCAGCCTTAGGCAGAGGTTTTGCCAGGCAGCTTGAGTATAGTCTAATTAAGTGTTGGAAAGAACTGACTTTTTCTCTCTTCTCGTGTTCAGTACAAACCATTTAATGCTTTGAAGGGCTGCAGTGGGATGAGACCTTGAGTTTGGCTGAGGTCAGCTAAACTGGATTAGGTGAAGTGGTTACGTACTGCTTGGGTGTTAGTGTGTCTGTCTGATGGTAGGACCTGAGCTAACTTGTAAATTCTCCATCTAGGGTCCAATGAAGGTTTCGGTAACTTACGGTGGTGATCCTATCCCCAAAAGCCCTTTCACTGTGGGTGTTGCTGCTCCGCTAGACCTAAGCAAAGTTAAAGTGAATGGACTCGAAAACAGTAAGTACCTCTGGGCTGGCAGCCCCATGGTCTCCTGAACCTGGGTGCCAGCCACCACGTGCTGCTGGAACAGCAGTGGGCAAAACAACTTTCTTTTCAACTTGCTGCAGTTGCGGATCAACCAGCTTCAGCTTTTTAGCTTGTCTACTCCTCCTGAGGACTGAATTTCAATTGAGATTTTTTTTCTTTTTGCAAAGATTACATAGTGATCTGGACAAAGCATGTGTACCCTTGTGGTAAGCAGAGCTGGGCTCTTCACCAGGCTGGGCACCTGCTCATGAAATCTGGCTTCCTTGGGGCTAGATGGCTTTTTGTTCAAATATATGTAACTGCTACAGTGCAGAATCATTCATACAGTCTTTGTTTTCTAAAAGTAGAAGAACTTTGGGCTGTCAAATATTGTTGTGCCCCTGAAATGAGCCTCGGATGCTGTCAGGCCATGTCATAAAGACTTGGTTAGCACTGTAGCTTTGTAGCTCCAATTAGCTAAAGCCATTGTTTATTTTTTTGTTCCATTTGGCAGGTTGTTTGCATACAGAGGGATGCAGGCCAAGCAGGGCTCTGCTACTGCTTGCTCCCTCAGTGGTATGTGCACGAAAAACTTCTTGAAGTACTGTCTGATGTGAAGTTCTTAATGTAGTAATGTGGGTTTTGTCTTTTTTAGGAGTGGAAGTAGGGAAGGATCAGGAGTTTGTGATTGACACCAAAGGAGCTGGTGGGCAAGGTAAACTGGATGTTAATATTTCCAGCCCTATGAGGAAAGCTGTGCCATGTCTGGTGGAACCAGTTCTGGGTAAGGAGTGCAGCACTGCGAAATACATCCCAAGGGAAGAAGGGCTGTACATGGTAGATGTGAGTTACGATGGCAACCCGATCCCAGGAAGCCCCTACACTGTGGAGGCCACGCTACCTCCAGACCCCTCCAAGGTAAGCAAACCGTTTAGTGCTGTAACAACAACTGATACCTGAAAACTGAGTTGTGGGCTATTGCATGAGACTTGACTTGGTTTTGGCCAAACTGGACCCAGAGCATCCCCACTCTGAGTGCTTAGCTGTTTCTTCTGCAGGCTCCATGACTCATGGAAGTCATTCCTGTAATGCCGTACTTGAAAAACAGTGGCCTAATTAAGAATACTGCAAGCATCCTGCCTGGTGTGGCAAAGACAAGTAGTGCTCCTAATTTAATGGAAATTTGCCCTCATGAGTGTATTGAGATGCTTCTTTCTAAGGATATAGATTTAAATAAAAACATATAGCCATTGAATGTTTTAACATTCCTACCTTTTCTATCCCATGGCTATACAAAAACAGCTATGGTGAGAGTATGAATATCCTTGCCTGGAAATCTCTGGAGGAGTGATACCAACTTCACAGCAAAACTGAGAGGAGTGGCAAAGGAGATGATGTGTTCTGTGTATTTTTAAAAGCTTGTTACTAGAGTCCCACATACAAACAAGTCTAACTAGAGAGTCTGTGCTGGAAATAAAATGAAAAAATTAGCTCAGCTGCATGTTCTCTTCTAGGTAAAAGCTCATGGTCCAGGTCTTCGAGGGGGCCTCGTTGGAAAACCAGCTCAATTTACGATAGATACCAAAGGGGCAGGAACTGGAGGTTTGGGTTTGACAGTGGAAGGCCCGTGTGAAGCTAAAATTGAATGCTCAGACAATGGTGATGGAACCTGCTCTGTCTCCTACCTGCCTACAAAGCCTGGAGAGTATTTTGTAAACATCCTCTTTGAAGAAGTCCACATTCCTGGCTCACCATTTAAGGCAGACATAGAAATGCCATTTGATGTCTCTAAAGTCATTGCCACAGGCCCAGGTCTGGAACGTGGTAAAGTAGGTGAGCCAGGGCTGCTCAACGTCGACTGCACTGAAGCAGGTCCCGGGGACCTGCGGGTGGACATGGTGTCGGACATGGGTTCCAAAGCCGAGGTCCAAATCGATGATAACAAAGACGGGACCTATGTCGTAACGTACGTCCCGCTCTCGGCTGGCATGTACACAATCAAGATGAGATATGGAGGAGAGCAAGTGCCTAAATTCCCAGCCCGGGTGAAAGTGGAGCCAGCGGTGGACACAAGCAGAGTTAAAGTGTTTGGGCCAGGAGTGGAAGGGAAAGGTGAGAGTAACTCTTGTTATCAGAGTTTGTAGGACATGCGGTCCTTGATCCTGCACAGAGTATGCTAAGCATTGAAAGCTGTTACAGCCTTGTGTGTTCGCAGTGTGACCCTCAGGCGGGGGTGTTTCGTTATGTTCCCAAATTAGTTGTTTATCATGCTGGTTCACAAAATGTTTTGTCATTGGAAGTACATGTGGTTCTTGAAGTGACTCTTCAAAATGTATCCAGCAGATGTCTTCCGAGAAGCCACAACCGAGTTCACTGTGGATGCTCGACCTCTAACGAAGGCTGGTGGTGACCACATCAGGACACAGATCACAAGCCCGTCCGGCTCCCCCACAGACTGTCTCATCCAAGACAATGCTGATGGAACGTATTCAGTGGAGTACACACCATTTGAAAAGGGTAACTTCTGGGTTTTTTGGGGTTTTATTTTGGGGTGGGGTTTCTTTGTTTTTCTCTTTACTTTGAGAGAGGAAGACCAAGAGTAAGCAGCTCTTCTGACATTTTTATTTGGCAAACTTCTGAGGTTTGCCAGTAACTTGTTGGCATCTTAGCTCCTCTACTGGCAAAAACATTGCTAATTCTGCAGGAAGTAGCTCTCTTTTAGCTTGAAGAACAGACTTTTACAGTAACTTGGCTGCAGAAGGACAGTGTGTAGATGGTATCTCAGTTACAAAACAGTAGTGAAGCCTTGTGAAATGCAGGAGGAAGCTCCTACCCATGTACTGACATTTAAGTCTGTAGCATCTTGTAGAAGTGATGTTAAAGAGAGTATTTAGGGAATTTGGGAAATGCTTTTGTCTTCTTTAACAGGTCCACACACAGTCAGTGTAACGTATGACGGTGTACCTGTGCCAAACAGTCCCTTCAGAGTGAATGTGACAGAGGGCTGCCATCCATCGCGTGTGAAGGCACAGGGACCTGGACTCAAAGAGGCTTTCACAAATCAGCCAAACGCCTTTTCGGTTGTCACCAGGTAAAGAAGCTTACTTGGTCCTTAAGGAATCTCTGAGGGAGAGAGGAGTGATGAGCTATGTGATGCAGGATGCTAAACCCAGCACAAATATTTATGAAAAGGCCAAACTGTGTCTTTTTGATTACTGTATGTGCTACCCATCGTGTACTGAGCACTCTGCTCTGCAGAGGTTAGGGACTGGTAACGGTTGAAGATAAAACTCTGGGAAGATGTGAATGACATTATGCTGAACAGTTTCCCATGGTAGAGCATTTTCAGTTAAGAGTAAAAATGCAGCGAAGCTTGTGAAGGCTACAAAGGCACTGTTAGCAGCAGGTAATTCTAATGAGGTGCACTTCTCTCTTGCAGAGGAGCAGGAATTGGTGGCCTTGGAATAACTGTTGAAGGACCTTCAGAGTCTAAAATAAGCTGTAAAGATAACAAGGATGGGAGCTGCAGCGCCGAATATATTCCTTATGTTCCAGGAGACTATGATGTTAACATCACATATGGGGGAGAGCATGTTCCTGGTAAGAACTCTGCGGCTTTCAGAGGAGGGAATGTGCTGTATCTCACTTGTGCAGGGAGATGTTGAGGTTTTAACTTTCTGCTTTTCCTGGGAATTCAGGCAGAAACAGCAGTGCTGTTTCTTCCTCCCAACTAGCAGGAAAGCGTGGAGTGCTGCATGCTGTGGTGCTGTAGTTTTGAGGAAGGACTGCAGTCTGTTCTCATTTCTGAAATGGCCTCTGTGGGGATGTGGAGGAGCCTCATGAAAACTGTAGCATGATCTGGGGGTGGGAACGAAAGAGTCTGTACAGTTGGGCGGGATAGGGAAAAGGGCCCTGGCAGGATAAGGAAAAGGGCACCAGTCTTGACAACTGATGCAGCCCATGGGGTTTGTGTTAGGTCACATATCTCCTTCCCTGAGCCGTGTGAAATCTGTTAGGCTAAGAAAATAGCCTTTTGGTATGTGGATGCCTTCAAGATTCTGTTTTGTATAATGAATGAGCTTGTCGTGGGGATTGTATTAAACACTGTAAGTTTTGGTCACTGCAGAAAGAGCAGTGACTGTTCCCTAAACCAATCACTGGATGCTAACTTGGAGGGAAGGAGGTTTAAGCGATGTTCCAGGTACTGCTGACATCCAGCAGTCCACAACTAAAAGAAGGATATTCTGCTTGATACCAAGAATTAAATGCCAAACACGTTTTGCTGTGATGTTTGAGTTTTTCTTTGCTGTCATACAGCAAACATCGAGGTAACTCCTTCCTAGGCACTGAATGAGCTGATTCTTTCCCGTTTGTCCCATTGTTTGTCAGCACATTGAACTTGGTAAAATCTGAAGGAAACGAGCCTGAGATGTAAGAAGCAGATGGAACACAGCTGAATTGTTGAGTAGACAGTGAAAATGTGAAAGCTTTGTTGTTACGCTTCTGGCTTTTGCAGAAGCAGAGAAGCAGCATGGAGGCCGTGGGGTTTGTCATTCCTGTCTGAGGTTGAGGGATAATAATAAACAAGCTAAAGGAAAAGTGGAAAAGAAAAAAAAAGACCTTTGGTTATATAATCTCCCATGTGCTGGAGTCTTGTCAAATGGTACTGTACAAATCTGCTGCACCTCACCCTTTTGTGGTAGGATGTTAGCAGCTCTGCCATGCAGTAATGTTAGAGGGCTCTCCCTGCCTGGGAACAGGTCTGCTCCTACTGATGGCTGCAGTTGTTCCTCATCCTGTGGGGATCTGCCAGCAGCGTGACTCAAGCATGACAGCAGCAGATCTATCCAGAGTAGCTGCTCTTCCAAAACTGTCCGTGCAAAGATGTTTCTTTGGCTGAGAGTAGATGTACCAGTTCTGTTCTGAGTTTTTAAAACACCATGAGATTCACCTCTGTGTTGTACTAGCTCCTCTGGGCTGCAGCTGCATGAAAGGTCTTAGGAGGGGCCTGTGGATTTGGCCATTTAGAAGCATTTACCTGGGCATTTTCCTCTGTTAACTAGGTGGTGTTTAACATTTGCTGTGTTAACTTCCAGGCAGTCCTTTCAAGGTTCCTGTGAAGGATGTTGTGGATCCCAGCAAGGTGAAGGTTGCAGGACCGGGTCTGGGAACAGCTGTTCGAGCCAAAATCCCACAGTCCTTCACTGTAGACGCCAGCAAGGCAGGAGTAGCACCCCTTGAGGTGGTGGTGGCAGGACCCAGAGGTAAGAACCAAAGTGCTCCATCCAGCTGCCCCTACCCCATCTCTGCGTTTGGGTGGGTAATGTGGTCCCCTGGCCCCAGTCACAAAGGTGGCAATACTGCTTGAATGAGCATTTCCCTCAGCTCCTGTTCATCTGGCACGTGCACCCTGTGAGCTGGCCCATGTGTCAGGCTGTAAGAGAACTGTGTCCTGGGCAAGTGCTGCTTTGGGCAGTGTCTGTGATGGTTTTATCCTAATCTTCAGAGCTGAGAGAAGGTACATGAGTAGGCGTCACTGGTGAACAGTGGTGGCTCAGGTTTAAACATCAAAAGGTAAATCCAGTCTTTCACGAGTGATGACTTGGGGAAACACATGTCACTGGCTTGCAGGAGTCTCTGAAATAGGGTGGAACCCCACAGTGGTCTCCAGAGAGCAGCAAGGCCCTAAAGCGATAGCACTAGTGGCGTTTACGTTTACCTAGAAAGCTGTGTCTCAGTGGCACGGTATCTCAGCAGCGAGTACCTTTTGGCTGCAAGTCTCACCTTCCTGTGAGGCAAGAGCTGCTTCCCCACTGAGTGTCAGGTCACGCTGGCGTGGCTGCCCCGCAGGTAACCCTTCTTTAATTTTAGCGGATGAGACGGATTCCCAGGGATGGCGCTCCCCACTGAAAGCTGTTTCGGATTTCTTTAAAGGTGCTCCAAAGGGTGGCACTGAGACAGGTTTGAACTCTCGCTAACTATGGGCAATTTTGGCTCTGGGAAATCCAATTGGCAACAGCAAGAATCATCTGGAGGAGGGAATGGGATCCAGCGATGTTGCTTTTAGGCTTTGCATGGCAACTATACATTTCTTTTTGCGCTTACTTTACTGCTAATCCTTCCTGTGTTTTAAAGCCAACTTGTAATTGTAGACTGCTTTGTGTGTTGATCTGAACTGATAGGTCATGTAATCTGCTGCAGATCTAGCTTAATGTAAATTGAAATAATTGATCCTGCTTCTTTAGGACTTTGGCAGCTTGCACAGCTCTCCTGCCGAGGCAGCGAGCTTGCCTTTCCCAACACCTGATTGGGAAAGACTCTCTTGGTGAATGCTACACACCAACTGGCTTTAGGGCTCAGTTCTGTGCGGTGAATCCCAGTAGCAGTGTGTAATCATGTAATTTAATATAATCAGGTGATTATAACCATTACGCATTTTCTTTCTCAGAAGATCTTCAGTGGATTTTGAGCCTGTACAGAAAGGCAGACTTTTCTCGCCTATTTTCATGCTAGCTTTTGTTTACAGCAAGAAGATGGGAGCCCAGAGCGTGGTGGGTAATAAATCAATCTCGGGTCAGTGGATCTGGAATACTGATCACTGATAAATATTAAAAAACATAAATTGAGCTTGTTGCAAATTGAATGAGCAGCGTGTCGTGGAACTTTGTGCAGCAAATCGTTGGTGAGGAGTTGAGTTTTAATAGTGCAGCTGAGAAAATCATCTCTTGCTTCTTTAGGAGTTGTGGAGCCTGTTACTGTCGTAGACAACGGAGATGGCACCCACACAGTGGTGTACACCCCTACACAGGAGGGACCCTACATGATCTCTGTGAAATATGCTGATGAAGAGATTCCTCGCAGGTAAGGCGATGAAGATAAGCATAGATGAACTGAAGATTTAATTACCTGACTCTGCTCTCCCAGATGTGGGCACCATTTAAGGGCTGGCTGTGGTCCTTTCTGCTTAACCAGTGCAGCTCCTTGCACATCTTCAGGGTTCGGTGGTGGTTTGTGCCTGTTGCACATACAGCAGAGACGCCGCAGGGGAGCTGTATCCAATCACGGTGTGTGCTGCAGTAGCTATTGGCCATTGACTTAGGAGGAGGGAGCAGTAACGGGTTTCCTTTTCAGTCCCTTCAAGGTGAAGGTGCTTCCTACATATGATGCCAGTAAAGTAACAGCGAGCGGACCAGGTCTCAGTTCCTATGGCATACCAGCTAGCCTGCCTGTGGAGTTCGCTGTGGATGCTAAAGATGCTGGGCAGGGACTTCTGGCTGTACAGATCACTGTAAGTAACTACAAAACCAAGTGGGAGTGGCAACATGTAGCTCTCACTGGGTGTGAGTGGCTCCTGTCTGAAATGTCCACTTCATATCTGTCTGTACCCTGACATACCTGGTGTCCTGGAGACTGCGCTGCTGGCTGAACGTTAAGCTCTGGTACAGGAAAGTCTTACACTTTGCATTTTGTGAAGCTTTTGAGGCTGCTTTTGAGACTTCTGTATTAAAGTCATCACCCGTGGTATATTTGGCTCTTGGTTAACCTTGTGGTCTACAGATTCCCAAAATGAGATAAATAGTTTCTTGTAAGATTATGAAAATGCTGGAATTTTAAATGGAGACGGCCTTCTAGCATGTCACTCAGCAAGACCATGAGATAACATCCACACTGAGCATTGCATGATGATAAATTAACAAACAAGTCTCCCTCAAGGTTGCCAGAAGTCATAAGCTGCTTAAGGAGATACTAAAGGAATGTTTTTATCTGACTTTGTTGTGGCTCATCCTGAAACTTCTGGCGCCTGGACTCTGTGGCCTCAGCAAAAAGGTCTCTGGTTAGTGGACCATAAAGCATATTTCTCAGCTCTGGCGTGCCTAGATCATGGCATGGCCGGTTGTTCGTGCCTTTCTACATTCCCTCCTCCCATGCTGTCCTGCTGTCTGCTCAGGTGTAGCAAAGAAGTTCCCTTTATTCTGGCATGCAGGTGTGCTCTTCAAGGATCCAAAAAGCTTATCAGAGCTCCCAGCCTGGTCATGGCTTTAAAGATCAAGTTCCATGAGTCCTGCATGGGGGGAGTGTGTAGGTGGTCCTCCTCACAGCATTTGTTTGCTTCTCATTGTGAGCTGCTGAATGTCAAACATTTCACAAGCCCTACTGAAAGAAGGAAGCTCTTCCATGCTGTACCTAAAATCTGAAGTCCTTTGCAGCTTACACTGTACCCCAGGCAGTGTTAAGTTGTAAAATACAAATTGGGGTCAACATGTGGTTCTCTCTAAGTGTTAGGCCTGGAAGACTTTCTAAAATGCTTCACACTTTGCATCTTATAAACATTCTCATATCAAACAAAGGGTAGTTAATAATAGCATGTGTTGTTTTATTGTGGTCTGAGACCCTTTTGCTCCTAACAGTCTGTTCTTGGTACTAGTCCTTGAGTGAAATATATTTAACTCTCAAAAAGCTGCTGGTGATCTAAAAACAGATCTAAAACAGATTTGCTGCCCTGCTAAAGGAATTAATAACTAACTTCGTAGTGCCTAAATCTCCTGGTTTGCATTCCTCAGGACCAAGAGGGCAAACCCAAAAGAGTGGACATTCATGACAACAAGGATGGCACTTACACAGTCACCTATGTCCCTGACAAAACAGGCCGCTACACAATTGGCGTGAAGTACGGTGGAGATGATATCCCGTCCTCTCCCTATCGGATCCGGGCATCTCCAGCTGGGGATGCCAGCAAGTGTTTGGCCACGGGTGAGTGTTGGCTCCTCTCCATTGCTGCTGTTTGTACTCAGTGCAAAGCTGCCTTCTGAGCATCTGAGTTGATGTAATGGGTGCAGAAGACTCTAGAGACTTGTGTCATTTGGTTGCCCTTACAAGAGGGGTTTTCCTAAAGATGAAGAAGTGTCCAGCCTGCGGGTGAGCAGGAATCTCTTGCAGACTCTAGCAAAACCTTTCAAACTGCCTGGGTTGTTATAAACAGCCAGATGCAAACAAAGTCTGGTGCTTATTTTGGCCTAGATACATCCTGCTGAAAATGCAGTGAGGTTGATGTAAAAATAACATATCTCTGCACGTTCACTGCATCGTGCTCCTTGCACTGTGGGTGTTGGAAGAAGCTTTTAATTCCAAGCAAGAACAGAATTAATTCTGAGGACTTAAATAGCTGGCTGTGTGCTTCTGCACTAACAAAGGCTGTTCAGGCTGGGTGGTGTTAATGGAAGCTTTTGCTGCTTTTGTGTCTGGTCAAGGTTGGCCAGGGAGGGTCTGATTAGATTTTTGGAAGGTGCAGGTGGAAGGAGAGAACCTAAAGATAAGACATTACAACAACTCAAATCATTGCCTCAAAAATCAGTGCCTTGGTGTAGAGGAGGGACTCTGGGTCTGATGCTATAGGAGCACACTTATGGTTTGGACTCTTAGCCCTTCTCAGGATGGGTGGCCATCACATGGCTGTGGGCTGGCACTGTGGCACACTGCGGCTGGGAGCAGAAGTGACAGGAACTAGGTACAAGAATGCCACTGAATGTTAAAATCCCTGGTTTTAATAATAAATGAATAAATGAGGCAAGACCAAATTGAAAAGGGAAACTTAATTTGTGGTTGTAGACCTGTGAGAGAATCTGGGTGTTGTGCTGACCTGCCTCATGCAGTTAGAGCGTACCCGTGCCCATCCAGCAGCTGGCTGCTTTCAGGCCTGTTTAAACAACAGAAATCTATTCCTGTCACAATGGAAAACGCAGAGTGGCTGGTATCCCCTTTGCTTCAGAATTTGTTTGAGAGGCCTTAATGGCTAAATATGATACTCTTCCAAGTAGCTCCAGTCACTAACGATTCAAAATAACCGTGATGGAGATTGCTCTCAGATGCCAACTTAAATTTCCCCTTTCCAAGAAACGTCTCCAACTCTCAGCTGTAAAGCTGAAATACAATCGCTGTAGGAACAGATGCTGGAATGCTGCCAAAGTATTAAAGCGGCAGGTTCGCTGTCACTTGAAAACAAGCCATTTACCTGGCAACAAGTGCCAGTCAAAAGCAGGAGTACTAAATAGGTGCTGCAAATAAGGCTTAGCAGTTCTCATTTAAACACGGCATTCTTCAGGCTGGATCCAATTGCTACAGTTTGGGCATTGTTTCATGATTCTGGTTTTTTGGGATGCGTGGCAGAACAGTGGAAAATCACTTGTAGGCAGTGTGGGAGGAAACACAGCCGTGGCTGCTGCTGTGCCCTGCTACAGCCGCTTACATGAGGAGGTTTGTGTTGAAGCAGTGACGGCCAAGTGGCTGCCCAGGGCAGAGGATAGTGCCTTTGGCCCTGTGTAAAGGAATAGGGGTTAAGGCATTGTGTTCTTCAAAGTCTGTTCTCATCCAGCCTATCTGATTGCAAAGGAGAAGGAAAGCTGGTGGCCACCTCTTGCATGTTGCTGTGCTGACCAGTAGTGCTGATGTTCTTTGGTGGATGTGTGCTCCCAAAAGCCACATCTGGGGTCCCTGGGACTGGCATTTTGGTGCCACACTTCCCAAGTGCCTTGCAGGCAGCCTGCCTGGGAAGACTGTCCTCTGAACACCTTCTGTAATGAAAATTACCTTGTAGGTCCTGGAATTGCACCCACTGTGAAGACTGGTGAGGAGGTTGGTTTTGTGGTAGACGCCAAATCAGCGGGGAAGGGAAAAGTGACGTGCACCGTCCTAACGCCAGATGGGACGGAAGCTGAAGCAGATGTTGTTGAAAACGAGGATGGGACTTACGATATCTTCTACACTGCTGCCAAACCAGGGACCTATGTGATTTATGTCCGCTTTGGTGGGGTGGACATTCCCAACAGTCCTTTCACCGTCATGGTAAGCCAGCTCTGCTCCAGAAATACCTCCCACTCGGATTCCTGCTGCCGCATTTTATTTAGTGATAGGTTAACTCTGTGTGTAAATGTTTGTTTAAGCATTTATTAGACTAGCAGGAGCTAATGAGTCCTTGTTACTTCCAGAGCTTATTTTGAGCAGGCCATATGGTTAAGGGAAGGGGAATAGAAGCCATCAGAGGACGAAGATTTGGCTTCTCTGAACAAATTAATTTTTCATTTCCTGACCGTGTAGTTCTTTTTCTAAATGATGTAAGGGTGGTTGTAATTGGCTTCTACAACTAATTACTTCAGCCATTGTCAGGCATGGTGCTCTAACTTGTCCGTCTCTGGCTCATTATGATGTTGACCCCAAAATAAGGAATGGTCTGCTGACAGATCCCAGGGAAGCAGGCTGTTGGCTCACACTTAAAAATGATTTGCAAGTGCTAGTTAAACTGTTACAGCCAAATCTCCCTCCTTCTAATTATGTTTCTTCCAACGTGCAGTACTTCAGCATGCTCAGGTTTAAAAAGTAAACAAACCCCCAGCCTCCCTGAGGAGCAGAGTAGGTGCCTCTCCGGGCTCACAGAAGCCCTTCATGTGATGAGCAGCTCTCAGTGTTGGCAAAACAAGTCTTAGTCTTGTAATCTCAGCCAAGAGAGCCTCTGGCACACCTCGGTCTGTGGAACCACGGGGCCAGACTAATGCTGAGTCTGACCAGAGCCCTTGGGTGAGTTCTCAGGGCTGGGCTCCGGGCTGGGCATGCCAGCTCTTCCTACCTGCCACCCTGGCAGTTTGTAACTGGGGTCTCTGAAGTTTTCCACAAGAAAAACTACTCCCTTGGTCACTGCTTAAAGCTCACCACAGGAAATGCCTCTTGAGGTTGGGGAGCCTGCTCCCGGACAGCCAAAGTTCCCGCTTCCTAGCTGAGCAATACAGTTCATGTTTGACTTGGGTGTCTCAGTGGGGGACAGAGGACAGTGAAACGGCAGTATTTCTGTTTGGCATTGGTTTTCTCAGTGGAGTCTTTCCATGCCTAAGCTTCCAGCGGGTTGTTTTGTTAGGGTGGTTTGCAGTGGTGGAAACGGGCAGGAGGAGCAGGGGTGGCTGAGCCTGGAGGAGCGATACGGGTGGGTGTGAGCCCCAGCTGCTCCTTGTCTCTTAGCAAGGGGAGATGGGAATTTGCAAGTCATCCTCTTGGCATGCCTGGTGGGAAGGGAGGCTGTGCTGGGGAAACACACTGGGTGTCTTGACAACGCTGTCCCAGCTATGAATCAGAAGAATAGCTCTGCAGCAATGGCTGAATGTGGACTGGGTCATTCACCCGAGTGCATGAGCCGGGAGAAGCCTTCCCACGGTGGCAGGCTCTCCTGCCTCCCAGCTCACATGCTGGGTGCCTGGGGACTTGCATCTTGGGGTTAAACCTTCCACTTCCGTCTCTGCACCAGTCCCATAAAAAAAGCAACTCTGGAATTCAATTCCATCAGTGTTTAGGCACTGCTTTCCAACTTCCTTCCCAAACTCCCATGAACGGCACGTACTGGCTTTGTCCCTTTGTGCCACTGGTGGCTTCCCCTGGTGTCCAGTGCCTGTGGGCAGGGACAATTTTCCAGCTGCCCTGGCTGGATCCCAGGTCCTTGCAATGGCAAGAGGACTGGGAGGGCTGCATGGTGGGAGGAAGGTGGTGTGGAGCTGGAAGGAGACGTGCGTTCTGTACTGTGGAAGGTGGGAATGCCTCCCTGCCAGAATAACACCTAACCTGCCTTTACCCCTGCCCAGGCTGTAGACGCAGATGATGTCGCTGTGCAGTCACAGGAGCCAGTGGGCGCCTCCCCCCCCGGATTCCGCCCTTGGGTACACAATTTTTACATTTTTCAGCTGTTTTCCCCCGTCTGTGTTCCATTTCAGATGACAGCCTGCTTCTTGGGACTGCTTGAATCGCTCTGGTCATTGTGTTCATTCTTTCTGTTTGATCAATTGTTCTTGGGATCCAGACCTTGTTTTTTCTTTGCTGCTTTTGAAGGCAGTGTCCAAATAAACTCTCATTTAAATGAGAAGAGGATCATTACACTTACAGCTTCTACTTCTGCAATGTCTACTGTCGGCAAAAGCAAGCCGAGTGCATCGCTTTTTCTCAGTTAAACAGCCCAGTGTCTCGAGTCCAGAGTCGCATTGTGAAACTTGTTTCTTTTGTCCATTTTGTGTTGCAATCGCTCTGCCCCACTCAAAAATCACTTTCTCTTCCAGGCCTTAAGCAACTAAATCCTTTCAGATGGAGACACTTTGGGTCTTGTGTGTGCTACGTTGTCTGCCATCCTTTTTGTGGTCCATTTTTACCGCTTTTAACTTTTTTCCAGCATGTCTTCCATTCACACCGTGTTTGATTCACTCTGCTCCGCGGTGAGGTGGTGTTAGGCAGGAGAGCTTGGCCGGTCACCGCTCTGGTTCAGCCCAGTCCTGTGGCTGGCTGCAGTAATCACCGCACTCTCTCTTCTGCTTGTGCTCACAGTGGAGTTGCTCAGTGCTTGTTTGGGTCTACCGTCCTTCTTGAAGTGTCCCATCCTTTTGCTTCCTTTAGGTCACGGAAGAAGCTTATGTCCCAGTTGGAGACATGAACGGGATGGGATTCAGGCCCTTTGATATGGTTATCCCTTTTGCTGTAAGGAAAGGAGAAATAACAGGTAACTGGAAT
This sequence comes from Porphyrio hochstetteri, assembly GCA_020800305.1. Classification (NCBI taxonomy): domain Eukaryota; kingdom Metazoa; phylum Chordata; class Aves; order Gruiformes; family Rallidae; genus Porphyrio; species Porphyrio hochstetteri. Next base: position 6,214,119 of record CM036916.1, on the reverse strand, counting down.
ACATGTAGCCTCTTGGGATGGCTTTGCTTTTTGTTAGTATGTTCATCCGTTTGCGGCAAACAGTCTGGGTGGTCCAGACCACACTGTGCGTGGGAGGATTGTATCCTGCCAGCAGCTTAGTTGTTTAATTTCACATCAGACGGCACCCACAGAGGGTGAGGAGGATCCGCCCCGCTGATGGTTTGAGTTAAATGAGGGGATTCTTGGTGCTGCCGTGGTCCTCAGTGCTAGGCTGTGAGCTACTGCAGTGTAGGACCTGTTGCTGCTTTTTCCCCTCTGGAGCAGCTATGTGCATCATTGATAAGCCCCGTTATTTATTTTGTGCAGATGCTGCACAAGACTCTAGTCTGCATTCCCACCTCATACCTTTTCCAAAGCAGGCAACCCCTCTTCTATAGGTCTGGCAGCTGAGAGCATCACCCCAGTAACCCCTCCGTCACACTTAGCTCCTGCACACATGGGCCGTGTCCCCTCCTGCTCTCTAGCTCAACAATCCCATCCCAAGCCCTGGTCTGTCCCTGCTGAAGGGTCAGGCGATCTTTTCCAAAGAGCCACAGGAGAGGCAGCGTCTTGCAGTGAGGTAGATCGGCGCCTTTCCTGGGGCTTGCTGGGGAAACTTCAGTGGCTGAAGCAAGCAGCCCTGCCTGTTGAGTTTGTAAGGTCACAGGACTGTTTTCCAGATGTCTACCGCTGCGTTGTATTCATGTAGCTTAAGTAGAAAACATGTCTGGTTAGTGTTCCTATTAGTCTCCTGTTTGTGCCTGTGGGTAAGGAATTTAGCAATTTAAAATGCTCGTTTAAAATGGCTAGACAATTCTTGGTGGGTGGGAGGGGGGAGGCAGGCAGCTTCGCCTTTTGTAACTCCCACGGTGGCTTTTTGTAGGTGAAGTACACATGCCCTCTGGCAAGATGGATACACCCGATATCGTGGATAACAAAGACGGCACAGTCACAGTGAGATATGCTCCTACTGAGGTCGGGCTGCACGAAATGCACATTAAATATATGGGAAAGCACATCCCAGGTGAGTCTGGCAAAGCTGGTGACACAGACCTGAGTGCAGTGACCTGCTGATGCATCTGCTCCCTGTTAAGGTTTCTGTAGCTTAGTTGTATACATCGTGGTAAGAACTGCCCAGGACATCTTACTGTTCAGCAGCAGCTCATCTGCAAGCAGTCTGGAGAGAAACTGAAGCAAAGGAATAAGTGCCGGCATGTATGAGCTTCCATTGTGGTTTAATAGTACCAGCCAGGCTTAAAATGGATTTTGGTTTGGGAAACTAGATGCGGTGGCATTCTATTATGAAGAAGAAACATACAATTTTAAGTACTGGTTTTTTTTTCAGGTTGAAATTTACTGCCATGGCGCTCAACAAAACTAGTGGTTACAGTATATGTTTATCCTTAAAACTGCATTGGCATAAAATCCCCAATCTCTGGGGAAGACTAAGTGGCTAAAACACTATAGTTACTCTTTCCATCTCATTGCAATAAAATAAAACACACATGCACACTGTGCTGTAATCTTTCTTCCTGGCTGCTTCTTAACAAACAGAAACTGCTGTCTTTCAGTCCCTTTCTCTTCCCTTCTTTGTTCTTACTTCACCAGCTCCCCGGCCAAAGCGACGCATTGCTTGGGGGCTGGGGTTGCCCCACATTTCTCTGGACATAGCCTGCATGGGGCTGGGGCGAAAAGGGGCAGATCTGGAGAAGGGTGTGAAGACACCAGACAAAATATTTCCAGCACTGCTTGAACTGGGCTGCTGGTTCAGTTTGGTGTACAGAAACACAGGGTAACTTTGGCTGCAGCAAGGAGCTCAATAATGTGATACACGGTGCTACTTCAGTATCTTCAGTGCTCTGTATGGATGTAGCAGCTCCATAAGTACCAAACCAACATATCCAGCATCTTGGCAAGACCATTACCCTGCACCTGAGTAGAAGGAGTATGTGCTGCAATGTCTCCTTCTTGAAGGCTGCCATGCATCAAACATACTACACTCAGCTGCAAAATCTACCTGTGGACTTGGGCTATCTGTGCCTTTCGCTGAAGCTGTTACTGGCTGCTGGTGACTACTTTTTGTTCTTGTGCACCAGCTTAGCTAATCTGAGGCTGGCAAATAATGGGTTTGCATACGCTTCAAATTTGCTACTTTAGGTTCGTTGAGTCAGACAATGTGCTGTGCTAGTTCCTAATTCTGAGCTCCCAAAATTCAGGATCTATGCCTGAACTGAAAGCCTGCTTCTGAGTCATGTTCTGATTTAATGTGCTAAAAATAAACTTGTAATGAATAAGACCCTTTACAGCATCATTGAAGCTTATCTCTGGTAATTTGAGGAATACTTACTTTGTCATGACTGGATGTGGAACAAATTGTGGTGAAGTATCCTTTAAACAAGAAAGGAGAAGCTTATTCATTTTTTAAACGTGAGAGGTTCTTCAGATATCAAATAGTGAGAAGGGCATTGAAGAGCAGGGGTATCAGAAAGCATAAGAATAAGATCCTGTTGAGTTGGAGCAGCTTGAATCATAGAATCACTGGGTTGGAAAAGACCTTTAAGATCATCAAGTCCAACTGTCCTGTCCTTTACTAAACCATATCCCCAAGTACCTGATCTGCCTATCTTTTAAACACACCCAGGGTCGGTGACTCAACCCCCTCCCTGGGCAGCCAGTTCCTAACATCTAATTTTTTCCTAACATCTAATCTGAACCTGCCCTGGCGCAGTTTAGTGCCATTTCCCCTTGTCCCATCACCTGTCACTTGGCTGAAGAAACCACCCCCTTATCGTCTGTCTTATTCCTGTAGTCCAGGTCACTCATCCTTAAAAGTACTCCTTTTGTTTACTTGCTCTTCCCCTTTAGAGAGCCCTCTGCAGTTCTATGTGAATTACCCGAACAGCGGCAGCGTGTCTGCCTATGGGCCCGGCCTCATTTATGGGGTTGCCAATAAACCAGCAACTTTCACCATTGTCACGGAAGATGCAGGAGAGGGTAAGTGTTGTTTAAACCCATCCCACCCTAAAGTAGGAACTTCTTGGGAGTGTAATGTGCATTGGCATTGATTTACATTCATCTGTCCAACTGTGAATCACTGGTGCGATACAAATGGCTTGTGCAAATACCAGGCTGTAACTTGCAGTACAAACTGGTTTATTACCCCTTCCTGAGAGCAGTAGGTGTACCTTGTGGTACAGGATGCAAATGATTTGTTTTAAGATAAACCCAAGGCAGCTTAGATTGAGTGGATGATGACTGGATCTGGAATCACTGTTAGGTAAATCTAACAGTCTGAATAGAGTTCTGGGCTTAGGGGATTGGCCTGAGCAGTTTTTGCTGTAGTCCTTTGTGAAAACAGTATTTAAGCTGCTTTTTCAGCACCAAGTACTCGATGTTCCTCTTTGGACCAAGTCTTTGGACTTGGTGTGCACAGAGGCTTACAGAAGTGCTGTTCTTGTTTCCTAGGTGGGCTGGACTTGGCTATTGAAGGACCCTCAAAAGCAGAGATCAGCTGCATTGATAACAAAGATGGGACGTGCACAGTCACATACCTGCCTACTCTGCCTGGGAACTACAGCATCCTGGTTAAGTACAACGACAAGCATATCCCAGGCAGTCCATTCACGGCCAAGATCACAGGTATAAAGCTTAGACTTCTGGAAGCACTTCACAATGAAAATTAACCCCTGATAGCATGGGAGGCCTGGTTTGTGACAGGAACGTGAAGTCCTCAGATGTGTCCTTCACTTAAACTTGTAAGATTTTCTGACTCATTTCCCTCTCTATATATGCAGATGATAACAGAAGACGATCCCAAGTTAAGCTTGGTTCTGCTGCTGACTTTTTGTTGGACATAACTGAGACTGATCTCAGTCTCCTAACAGCCAGCATTAAAGCCCCATCAGGTCGTGATGAGCCCTGTCTTCTGAAGAGGCTACCCAATAACCACATTGGTAAGCTCTGATTAGCCTTGATCTGAGAGAGTAGTATCATAGCTTCGACTCTGGTTGGCTTTGCTATGTAAAATGACCGACCTAATGTTCCCCTGGGAGGGAGCAGAGGTCAAATCAAGCACCTGGCCAAGGACAGAAGAATATGAAGAATGTCCACTGGTGTTAGCTTGCACGTGATGTGCCAGGTTGTCAGCATATGGGAATGGCTCTATGGCCCACTTAAGAACAACACTTCAACATGTGTAAAGGGAGTGCTCTTCCAGTATTTAATTTCTTGGTGTGATTAAGGCTTTTTAATCAAGTATAACATGCATTAAAAGTGAGTAAGTTTGTCTCATTTCTCTGCTTTGTAGGTATCTCATTCATTCCACGGGAAGTAGGAGAACATCTGGTTAGCATCAAGAAAAATGGGAGCCACGTACCAAACAGCCCTGTAACAATCATGGTGGTCCAGTCTGAGATAGGAGATGCCAGACGAGCAAGAGTGTTTGGACGTGGCTTGGTAGAAGGACGAACCTTTGAAATGTGTGACTTCATTGTAGACACAAGAGATGCAGGTTAGTTCCATTGAAAAGGGACTGGGAGATGCTGGGAGATGTTTGTCCTCTCTAAATGCCTTCCTCAGTGCAGGTGTAACCTGATGTTTTGTGGCTTGTGACTTGGTGGTCATACCTGCACAGTTGATATTGTCAGTTATTAACTACAGACAATGTTATTAACTCCTAAAATGTTTTGCATTGCATTGTCTTGGCTGTTGTCTTCTGTTACAGCCAACAGGGACTGTCACTGAGCCACCAATGAGGCTGTTCTTTCATTTCATGGTGCTGGTTCCAATATTGTCTACAGCAAGAAGGAAATGAGGAAGATATTTCCTTGTTGGTTTAATGTGGAGCCTTGACCACAGTTGTTGAAGCTAACTTTTCAACATTAATAAAGTAAAAGGGATGTGGTCAGAGCACTTTAGGAGCTGAATATGCACTCTGCCTTGAGTATCTGACTGATTAGGACTATAGAAACATCATTAAGACATTGTGCAGATCCTGTGTGCTCACTCTGATAAGAACCTACCTGACTAGTTACTGCTATGGGTTTGGACTATTATCTGTCAGATTTATAATAGCACTACAGAAATCTGAGGCTGACTGAGCTGTATTGTAGGTTATGGTGGGATCTCACTGGCAGTTGAAGGACCCAGCAAGGTGGATATCCAGACTGAAGACCTAGAAGATGGAACTTGCAAAGTTTCCTATTTTCCAACTGTACCTGGCGTGTACATTGTGTCCACTAAATTTGCAGATGAACATATTCCAGGTAAGCAGGGCTGTGTGGTAACTTTATGATTAGTACAACAGAAGTCTTACGTAGTTGGCCTGTTCACTGGAGCTGTGGGTGGGCTGTGTGGTTTGGCTTAGACCCAAAGACTCAAGGAGGTCCAGATCCTACCAGTACCCTCCAAAAGCAGCAAGCATCCAAAGCTGTTTGGGGTACATGGGTGTATTTCACTTGGACCTGACTGTTAGCTGGCTTTAAAATTTCCACTACAAGGCAGAGGAAGCTTTTGCTGCTCCCCTTGATGCAGTGTGTAGTGACTGGAGGAGGAATGACTTGCTGTGCTACTTACAGGCAGCCCATTTACTGTGAAGATAAGTGGTGAGGGAAGAGTTAAGGAGAGCATCACTCGAACAAGGCGGGCTCCCTCTGTTGCAACAGTAGGAAGCATATGTGATCTGAACCTAAAAATTCCAGGTAAGCCATGTCCTTACCCCTGTAACCATAACTTGCATTGGTGCAGTGTGGCTGTACCTGCAGTAGTGGAAAGAGGAACTTCGGTGCTGTTAAGACATCCTTGGTTTAAGATAATTTAGGGAAGAAACACTGGTAACGTGGTCTTTTGAATGGTTAAAAATAAGTATAACCATGATGAACATATGGAAAAATAAATACCAGGGAAGCCATAATCTGTTTTGTGTACAGCAGGCTGGAGAACGGGCTGCACAGTGCACCCTGTCTCCAGGGTTTTAAGATCATTACCATCACGTTGGCTCATAGGTGTTTGTAGTGCTGTCTGGCAAATATAAATCATGCAGGCCAGCCTTACCAGGCTGTGCTTACCCAGCCTCTTCATCTGGTAAGCTGGAACTGAGCAGGCTCACTGTCTGGCAGCACACTTCTAGCTGAGCATAGAAACTGGCACCTCTGTGCTGCTCCTGCCATTCATACCGTGAAATCACTTGAGCTCAGGTCCTGATTCCAAAAACAAAATTCCATAAGCTTTTGTCCCTTTCTAATTTGCAATTTTTACTCTCTTCTTGCTAGACATTGATTGTGGGGATATGACAGCCCAGGTAACTAGTCCCTCTGGAAGGACCTTTGATGCAGAAATCGTCGAAGCTGACAAAAACACCTATTGTGTCCGCTTTGTGCCACAAGAAATGGGGGTCCATACTGTGGATGTCAAATACAGGGGGCAGCCAGTGCCTGGCAGCCCCTTCCAGTTCACCGTGGGGCCACTGGGTGAGGGAGGAGCCCATAAAGTGAGAGCTGGAGGCCCGGGGCTGGAGCGTGGAGAGACAGGCATCCCAGGTGAGTCCTCTGCTCTTGCACAGGCCTGTAGTGCAGCACTTTGGAACGAGTCTGAGGTTGTAGGGTGGGCTGTGCAGGGCTGATAGGCTAATTCAAGGCCGGTAGCAGTTTCTCCAAAAGGCTCCCAAGCATTATTACCCAGGATAATGGGACAAGGTACTATTCCTCATACACATAAGTATGGGGTGCTGCACGGCCTGTTCGGAAAAAGCTGAAACTCTGCAGTGGCAAATTTATACTTGTGTGTGGTCTGGTGTGCCTCAACAGCTGAGTTCAGTATATGGACACGAGAAGCTGGAGCTGGAGGACTGTCTATTGCTGTAGAAGGCCCCAGTAAAGCGGAAGTTGCCTTTGAGGACCACAAAGATGGATCTTGTGGTGTATCATACATAGTTCAAGAGCCAGGTATGTACCAAGACCAGTCGTGCTGAAGTAACACTGAATGCTGCTTTCAAAGAAACTAAGGACATTCACTGTTTCTTTTCTCTTTGCAGGCAACTATGAGGTGTCCATAAAATTCAATGACGAGCACATTCCTGAAAGCCCCTACCTGGTTCCTGTCATCGCCCCCTCTGATGATGCTCGCAGGCTCACTGTCACTAGCCTTCAGGTGAGACATAAGGAAACATCTCCACAACTTGCCACGCAGACTGATTTCGTCCTTGTTCTCAGAGACCAAAAATGGTTGTCCTTTGGGTTGTCCTTTCTTCTTAACAATAGTCATGCCTTGGTTTGGGCTTGTTTTCAAGCTCAGCTTGCAGCCAGAGAAAGATTTTTGGCAACTGGTCCCTCGGTAACTTGGGCCAGTAAAGCTGGCTCTGCTCTGGCTAGCCAGAATTTGAAGGTAGAAGGTTCAACTGAGTATATTACAGGTAGCAACATTTGGGAATTAAGAGTAAGAGGCTCTAGAGATAGCATTGGCAGAGCTAAAATTTGCTTTCCATCACACTAGTTAGGGGAAGGCAAAGGAGAAGTGAAACATGGATGTGAATCACCCATGACTGTGCTGGTACTGAGCTACTCAGTTGACAGTGTGGATGGAAGAGAGGGGTTTCCATGGGCATTAGGCTGAGTAGCTGGAACAGCACTGCAGCCTGCCTGGAGCATTCACATAGGCAGTTGGAGGGGGCCCTACCATGATGTCAGAGCATAGATTTGCTGTGGCTGATGTCACAAAAAACCAGGCAGTCGCAGCTCAGATGATTCAGGAACAGTAGTGAATCTCAGAGTAAATCACAGCTCTGTAGTTTGGGCTCATCTGTTGACCTCACCATGTCATTTTTGTGTGTGTGTGTGATTACGTGCACTGAAACACAAATAACATTAAAGACCTGACTTAAAGCTCCAAAGCCAGAAACTTGGACATGAGACTGAGAATTTGTGTCTGAAAATACTGAACTCCAGTCCTCATCGAGTGGTGATAAGCAACTAGTACTTCAGTTGAGGTTGTTTGGGGTTTTTTTGATATTGCTTAGCTGTGGCCCCCAGGAGTTTCCCTGGACTACAAGACTTCTGCACCTTGGCTATGTAAATGAATCTGGACAGCCTGATCCAATGGTATCTCTTCTAACCAGGAGTTACAAGGGCGTTAATTAGTCACTGTGGTATTGATGTTTCTCTTGTGTTTCATTTAAAGACTCGCTGACAGGAATACTCACTTCAGTTAAGTCCTGGAGAGGCAGATAAAGCTGAGTATTTGGTAACAGAGCGCAGTGGGCAGCATCAGCCTCTGCTAAACCCTCACCGGGCACTTGCTTTATACATTGTACCTCAGTTCTACTCAGTTGCATTTATTTCCCTCTTCAGGATTTAGTTGAAAACAAAATCAGGTAACGTACATTGGAGAGCTGCGTGGGCTGCTCTGGTTGAGGACCACTGCAGCGTGGATGCTGAGCGGCCTCGCCTTCCTTCAGTGGCCTGACAGCACCGCAACATCTGGTTTCGTGTTTTAAATTGCTTTCTCATGTTAAGACATCTTGTGGTGGCGTTCTAAATGCAGCCCTTGTGGCAAATATAAACACACATATTACTCTTTCAGACAACTGGATTATCAGAGGCTTTTCCCCTGAATGAATCCGGAGTGAATGAATGGGCTGAAATTGGAGCTATAGCTTAAAACATCCTTTAAATCAAGTGCCTGAATACTGGGGGCTGACCTCAGTGATAACGGGTGACTGATCTTGTAAATCTGCCTCTGCCTGATGTGGCTGAATCATCTGGCTTCCAAAAAATGGTCTGTTACCATGGGGAAAATCAGCCTAGCCACTCTGGGTGACTCCTAAATCAGCCACCCTCTAAGAGAGAGCGAGCTTCTGACTTGGGTGTTAGTGCAAGTCACGACTTTACGCCTTTTGTTGAAATCTTAATTAAAAAGAAATAAAATTGTGCTGAAGTACGGTTATTTCCCTGCCACAAATCTTGCACTGTCTGAATGGAGAAGTTTAAATTTGATGATCTGACTGTTGCATTCTCAGGAGTCTGGATTAAAAGTTAATCAGCCGGCATCCTTTGCTATAAGGCTGAACGGGGCAAAGGGCAAGATCGATGCTAAAGTCCACAGCCCCTCCGGAGCTGTAGAAGAGTGCCACGTGTCTGAACTGGAGCCAGGTGAGCATGGCTTATATTGGCCAAAACAAACTGTGTGACTTCCAAAACACATTCCCTGCTCCATAGTGAGGGGCTTAGTCCCTTTGGCTTGCCAACAGTGTACCCCAGGGACAAGCATCTTGCTTGGAGAATGATTTCTTCATGTCAGAACCAGAGTTGTTTGCTCAGGGTCATGTCGATGCTTTTCCTAGCTGGCTCATGAACTGACTGAGCCCTGACTTGTGTAAGATGCAGATATTTAAGTCTAGGCTTGCTGGTGAGGGTATGGTGATACTAGCCACAGATGAAACACAGTGTGGTTGTTGAACTTAGCCAGGGAAGAAGTTTATTTTTCAATGCTTCCATCTTGGCTAATAGTTTATTTTTAACTCACACTCCTTCATATGAAACGATGAGGAAGTTGGGCATAAGCAAACACTACAGAAAGCTCCACACCTGCTTCAGCAATGAGCTTTTCTTTTTCGCTTGAAGTCTGAGTGAGTTATGGTTGTACTATGGAGGGACAGCAGCTGTTCAGCTGGGGGGGATCACCCCCCTGTCTGAGTTAACATGCAATCAAAAAATGTTAAATATCAGCAAGTTGCTAAATGACTTTATTAAGTAAAGGTGCACTGCCTGTGGTGTCAGAGTAGCACGGTCAGCTTGCTGGTGAGATTGGGCTTGTTCATACCAGCTGCTTTTCTTCTCTGCGCTGCTCCTTCAGCTGCTGACAGGTTGGGCTGCGATTAAGCTGTCATGTTTGGTGCAAGTTTGAGGCAAATACCTCCAAACCTCACCCTGCACACTGGGTGACAGCTGAGGTCAGGTCCTAGTAGACAAGGTGAAAATGCAACCTGTGACATCTGCGATAAATAAGGCATTTTCTTTCTTAAATATGAGCTTAACAGCTTGTATAGCTGAGTTTGCTTAACCTGGAACCAAAACATGTCAAAAGTGTTACAGAAGCCTGGCTCAGGTTGCTGACCAGCCCTGTGTTTAGTTTAATTGCTGTTTTACTGTTCTCTCTGATACATCAGCAAAGCCACTTCTCTCTTGCAGACAAGTATGCCGTTCGGTTCATCCCCCATGAAAATGGCATCCACTCGATCGACGTGAAGTTCAACGGCAGCCATGTGGTGGGCAGCCCCTTCAAAGTGCGTGTCGGCGAGCCAGGGCAGGCGGGCAACCCCGCGCTTGTCACGGCGTACGGATCCGGCCTGGAGAGCGGTACCACGGGTAACGCTTCCTTTACAGCTCTGATACAGACCTGTTTGCACTTGGGCTTTCTGCGAGTGACAGAAGCCGTTCCTGTGCATATCTCTATGTGACTTTCCCTGCTAAGGCAGCTGAACTAACCCACATTCTCTGCCGACTAACCCACCTTCTCTCGGGGCAGGCTAGTTTTGCTTTCTTGCATGCTCCTCAAGCCTTATAACCATCCAACAGTGATGAGCCTTACGCTGAGCCTTAACTAACTCTGTAAAGCAGCAACTGCAGCACAGGTTCATTTGAACTAGTTAGCAGCCGAGCCACGACTCTGCCAGTTGGCTCAGCTCCATGCCAGTGGTCCCTCAGAGCTCCAGAGATGCTGTGGCTCCTTTCCACACGTGAACACAATGTCTGGAAAGGCCAGAGGCTTTTGTGCCTGCAGATCCCGAGTTGGCTGTCTCGTTGAAGGAGTCTTATTTAACTTGCGTAACATCCCCTTTTAGTGACACAGGGACGAGGGTGTACCCAGTTACCTTCTCATCAAGTGCTTGTTGCCTCTAAGAAATTTGCAGTTACATGTAATATGAGGTGTGTGGCAGTTTGTTCTGTTTGCAGTGTGTGATCTGTGCTTCAGATGCAGCAAGAAAGCTGACCCTTCCCAGAAATCTGACGCCCAGCTATCTGTGCGTCTGCCCCATCTGATAGCTCTTAGCTCAAGAATGTGGAGTTTGGGGTTGGTTTTTTCTCATTTATGTGATTTATGGCCTTAGTAAGAAAGTACAAAAACATTCCAAGATACGCACTTACATTTAATTGTTTGCTTTCTTGGGCCACACACACAGGTGAGCAGTAAAGTAAAACTGCTATTTTCCTTTTCTCCTTTTGATATACAAGGAGATAGCAGGTTCCTCTTACCCTCTTATCCTACCCACTGCAGGCTTTTGTGGATTGCATTTCATACCATTTCTTTTCTCCCTGGAAAATAAGTTACTGCAGTTACTCAGTCAAAGCTTCTGCTGTTCTAAAGCAGCTGTTTTTGGGACCCCGTGGATGTACTGTGTAAAATAACAATGTTGTAACCTGTGCTGCTTTACTAGGTGGAAACAAAAGCACTCATTAATACTAGCCACTGATGCATCAGGGACAGGGGAATTTTTCTCCATCTATAAAGGTGCTTGGGGTTGTTTTTAATCTAAATAGACTGTTTAACTTCAGCAAAGTTACTGTGTGCCCCCTTGTTGAATTCTGGCGGCTGCCAAATGCTCAGTGCCCTGGGAGCTGCTGAGCAGCGTTTCTGAACAATGACCTAGTGTAGAGGTTTCAATAGCCGGTGGCTGAGCACCTGAAACATCCCCCCCCGGAGTGGTGGGCGACTGCAGCCTCCAACAATGCAAGCCTTCATCTGGGGCACAGGGAAAAAGCAATGACTTCGGAGCAAGAAGTCATCAGTGAGCAACTGTGAAGCTTGCTGGCTTTGGAAATTAATTTTCCTCTGGGTGAGCAGTGCATGCTGCAAGCTGCCGGCCTTGCCTCCCGGGCAGGCGGTGCTGCTGAGATTTACTGCTAAAGCACTGGAAGATGGTAAAATCCTCTGTGGGAGCTGGGGCCTTCCAACATTGCAACACAGCAACCTCTTGTGTGAAGAGGCTAGAAACTTCCCCTCGTTTATCACCACACTTGCATGCTTCAGTCGCAGCTGTAGTAACTTTCCCATAACCGTCCTGGTTTTGATTCAGCCTGAGCACTTTATTCTTCCTCAGTAGTGTCTCATACAACAGCCCAAAGACCATAAATATTTGAAGCTGGAGTTTGACAGTAAATTACTTGGGGGCTGAAAGCCTTGCTGTTCCCGTGTTGCTGGCATTGTGTCCTTGGCTTAGTATTAGCAGCAATAATTCAGCAGCATTAACCAGACGCTGTAGTTAAACGAGCTTTTGTTTCCACAAACTGCTCCGAGTGCTGTTGCCCGGCAGTTCAGACACCCCTCTCCTCCAGGAGATCTGCCCCTTACATCTCTTTGCTTTCTTAAGGGCTCCTCGCTGCTGGAGTTATGGTTCAGGCTGTGAGATGGCTCCCAGCTTTCCTGAGCTTAGCTGTGCAGGAGGTTGTGTCCACACGGGCTCTGAGGCCCAGCAGGAAGGCTCTTGGTCTAAGAGTTTTCTCTTTAAGCCATTCTTTTGATGCCAAATTACTTCCATTTAAGTCCTGAAGGGCTCTCCTGACCCTTTCTCCCACATAGTCGTGCAGCATGAGTGGAGGAGGGGGCTGGGGTGCCGGTGGGGAGGCTGTTGGGGGTGCAGAACCCCTGGTCAGGTTGACCCGTGCCAGGATGCTGGGGGGTGGGGTGGGGGGGCATGCTGTCCCTCCCTGTGATTAGCCTTGTCTTGCACCAAATTACTGAGGCTTAATAACTGAGGCTGCTTGTGTGACATGGGGAGTGAGGAAGAGTGTCTTACTGTGCTACATCTTTCTAGGGTTGCAGTCGGAGTTTTTCATTAACACGACCAAGGCTGGTCCAGGTACCCTCTCTGTTACAATTGAAGGGCCATCAAAGGTGAAAATGGACTGCCAGGAAACTCCAGAAGGTTACAAAGTCATGTACACACCCATGGCTCCAGGAAACTATTTAATTGCAGTTAAATATGGTGGACCTAATCACATAGTGGGCAGCCCCTTCAAGGCAAAGGTTACAGGTAAAAAGCTATCCAGTATTTACTGTGTGCCTGAAGTAGTTTGTGTCACTCAGCAAGTATGTCCCTCTGAGATAATGCAGCATTCAGGTCTAGATGCCCGAAAACACAAGAAGTGAAGTGTTTCTCCCCATCCCCTCCAAAGCCTAGATGAGAGATCTCGAGAGGCCACTGGAGCATCAGTCACCCAGCTCACCAGCTTGGCTGGGTAGTGGGCCATAAAACAGCTTCATGGGGAATATTAAATCCCGACCCGGTGCTAGGCTGTTCTTAGGGAAATTTGACTTATTTGCCCATTTCTACCCCTGCCCCCAAAGCCTGAAACCTGGTTACCTGTAGCATAAGCGATGCTCCTCTTGGGCTCATTTTGGGGTCAGTAATGTCTGGGGAGGCTTTTAGATGATGTGAGGAAGGCTGGTTTAGGAAGATCTTTTTGTCTTCAGTGCTGTGTTTAAGCACAGACTGGAATTCATCCCTACTGCTGCCCCTGAGCTAGCGAACCCTCTCCAGGTCCCTGCAGCACAGTGATGTTCTTGGGAGTAGACGGCAGGGACTGCGCTCCCCTGGGCTGGGACATGCTCTGCTTTCAAAATGTGTTATTGCAAAGTTGCACCTGCTTTTCTGCCAACTCAAGTAATTTTTGGCATATGGTGATTGGAGCACATTTAACTCTTCTTAAGTGGCTAGCTTTGCCTAATGAATCCTGAAGTTCCTGTGGTCCTTTAACCACTCAAGGGCTCTGGGATGGGGTTGTTGCCAGCGTTGCTGAAAGATGTCGGCTTAAAAACCCAAAAAGGACACTGCTCCTCTCCAAAAATGCATTTTGGATGCAGAATGCATGCTAGTCCTTGAGAGGGTTTCGAAACCTCTTTGTAAGTGCCTTTCAGATGGGGTGAATCTGAATGTGAGAAGTCTCTTCTGTTTCCAGGACAGCGACTGGTTAGCCCAGGCAGCGCCAACGAAACGTCATCCATCCTGGTAGAGTCGGTGACAAGGTCGTCAACGGAGACTTGCTATAGCGCCATTCCCAAATCCGCCTCGGATGCTAGCAAAGTGGTTTCCCGGGGAGCAGGACTCTCAAAGGCTTTTGTGGGTCAGAAAAGCTCCTTCTCTGTGGACTGCAGCAAAGCAGGTACGGGTACAGGAACCAGCTGGATGTTGGGGGTGGTTTAGCTGGATGGTTTTTGCCCTAAACCAAACTGCAAAGTTGGAATTCGGAGCTTGAGGTGATGATGGGATTCTAAAGAAAAAGAAAAACTTGAAATGCTACAATCGGGCTCACCAAATCAGTCCTGAGAGAGGCTGTAAAGATGCCAGTTCCTCTCCAAATGGCTTTTTCTGAGCCAGGTGCTCCTGGAAGCAACCACAGGCTTATGGCAGAGCAATGAACAGGTGCTGGACTTCAGCAACCCTCGTGGTGCATTGCAGCAGGTAATGAGGGTGTCCTCATGAACCCTGAGCTGCTCATCACCATCATCATCCCAGAGCTTTGCAGTGGGTGGATTGCAGGCCAGCCATCTTCACTGCTCTCTGCCATTAATTTCTAATGAAGTACCTGAAAGGCAGTGCCTGCTTGCCTTCTAGAGTGGTGTTCATGTCTCCTGTGCTCTCAGGTCTGACAAAATACAGAAATAAACCCTTGCCTTTATGAGGTCGAAGGCTTTTTTAAATAAAATTTCTTCTTACACCAAATTAGTGTAGCCATGCCTCAGACTACCACACTGAGAATTAAAATAACACAATCCTTGTTTTATGGAGCTAATACCTTATGGTACAACCACGCTTGGCTACTTAAGCTTAGGAATGCTAACAGTCTGTTGTTTTGCTGTAGGTTCAAACATGTTGTTAGTTGGTGTCCATGGACCTACTATCCCATGTGAAGAAGTATCCATCAAGCATCTGGGCAGCCATCAGTACAACGTAACATATGTTGTCAAGGAAAGGGGTGACTATATTCTGGCGGTGAAGTGGGGTGACGAGCACATCCCCGGGAGTCCCTTCCACGTCACCGTTCCTTAAACTCGCCGAGCGTCAGGAGCCCATCTTTGTGTTTGCAGATCAGATGTAGGGTTATACTGGGTGCAGTCCTGTTGCAAATTGCAGTATCTAGATACACACGGCTCACATTTCAATACAGCCAGAAGTAAACTCTCTAACTCTATTTTTTACAAGCA
This sequence comes from Porphyrio hochstetteri, assembly GCA_020800305.1. NCBI lineage: Eukaryota > Metazoa > Chordata > Aves > Gruiformes > Rallidae > Porphyrio > Porphyrio hochstetteri. The sequence goes on along the minus strand of CM036916.1, from coordinate 6,198,924 downwards.
TTTCACTTCTATCCTACTTACCAACCTAATGTCGATCTATTTAACGTCCTCCTCAAATTGTACCTTTGCAGTACTGTCTGGGTCACTGTTAATGTTTGGAGAATCATATGGATAACTAGACACTAATTTCCCTTGTGGGTTTTAAAGACTTTAGATGTTAACTGAAAACTGGAATTTGTCTTTGTAATTGGGTATCTTAACTACTGATTTTATTTGACTGGAGACTACATTTTAGTTATGGAATATGACTTGGGCTGTCCCCAGTTCAAATTCTTTTCTGTAAAGAAATGAGTTAAAACTGGTACTATAATAGGTGCCTTTGTATACTTGATCAATTTTTAACGCTTAACATTGTGTAAAGCTACCAAAAGTGGCTTTACCACTCAAATTTAAAATGTTTTTGAAAATGCTTTGCTAATGGTTTATGTTTAGGAAAAGTTTCTCTTTTATAGCAAACCAAAAGCAGACTGAAAATGACTTCCTGGAAGCTTTCAGCCTTTCCATGTTAATGCTTTGTAAATCGAGACAGGTAGCTTTTTGGCCATGATGCTAGCAATGCAGTTTTTAATTCGCTTGGGATTCTGGGTGAAATTCCTATAACTTTTCAGGTAACTCCTTATGCTCTTTGATTGATTTTAAGAACAGTCCCCCAGTTTGGCTGGGTTTAATAAAGCCCCTGAACTTGCCAAGCCAGGTGTAGCTCTCACCTGCATGACCCAAAACTGATGAAGGTCAGCGCACAGCGGTGTATTGGGAAGATGACAGGTGGTTTCCCTGCAGGCTGCGGGCCAGGCGAGTGGCTGAGATGGTGCAAAGCCAGCCTGGGGCTGGGACCCCCCTGTCTGTAGTCGGGTGTGGGGCGGGAGGGAGAGCGCGTGCGTAAGTCTGCCCATAATACACAATGAACCAACAACCCCAACCACCATTGGTACAAGTCGGTTTATTATATCCCCGTCCAAGGCGGTGCCTGAAGCACGCCCATCTCTCCTGCAATCCCCTTTGCGCTGCAGAAGGTGTTCCTGCTGAGGGGCAGGGAGCGAAAACTTCTGTTATAACTTGTCTGTCTGTCCTGCGTTACTCTGCACTGCTCCCCGAGCGTGTATCTGAATTGCTGTCAGCTCCTGGGGCTTTAGTAAATTCTCCAAATGAGCTTTAACTCTGCGGTTAGGAGAAGGTAGGATTTGTTGAAAACCTGATGAAACGTCACTGTCTGTCGCCAGGGAGAAGTTCACACTTACGGTTCTGTTGCCACGTGTGGATGCACAGTTGTTGGGGAAATAAAGCAAGGTTGGGTTGGTTTATTACTGTGCTTTTTTGTGCCTTAATGTGAAATGCTCACTACAGTGTAAACTAGGAAGTAAAAACAAAATAAACTGGAATAAAATGCAGGATTGTAAAATTGTATCTTATAACTTATTAAATAGAAATGTTTGCTTCATTAAAATGTGCATGTTAAAAACAACACTGGGTTCTTTTCATATGTAGTCAGTGAGGCTCAAACTAAAAGTACAGCATGCAGCAGCTTCAGGCAGGCTGAATAACCCTGGCCTGCACACTGTGCAGGGAGCTGTGAAAAACTTGGGCAGAACCTCAGCACCATTCATTGTTTCTTTTATTTTTTCTTAAAACAAGATGTCTGGCAAAAGTCTGAGCCCTGGCACAAACATACTGGGCAGTGTGAATGGGGCATGGCACGGCTGTGCTGGTGTTCTTCTGCGTGGACTCCAGGTATGGGGACTGTGGGGTGAGCCGTCCCTGGTGAGGTTGTAGGTGGGATCCCAAGGTGCTGCCGGTGGTGCCTGCCAGCTCCTCCGGGCTCTGGGGTTGTTTGCAGAAGGTGGTTCCCGGTGTGGTGCTGTACCCGGGGCCGGCTCCGGCACATGGCCATGGAAACCAGCAGATGTTTTCCCAAACACAGCTCCCGCTGGAACCTCTGCTGAAACCCGAGACACAGTAACTGCCAAGGACTTTCCTGCCCCAGGTTTATCAGATTATTTCCTTTTTATAGTGAACTGTGTTTCATTAGCTTTGTGCTATGTCAGCTCGAACCTTGCAGTTAATGTTTTTAGACAAAACAAAAAACCTGGATACAGCTGTTGGGTTGAGTAAACCTTAGGAGCCTCGCACCAGTGTAATTGCCCAGTAAACCTGCTCTTGTCTGGCCTTCTCTTGCCTGTGACTACTGGGTTTGTTGGTCTGATCCTGCTAGCTGATGTTAAAGGGAGTTCTCTGTGAAGTTGGCGGACTCTGATTGTTACTTTGTCTGTGGTTACCTCCAGCAGAAGCTGAGCTTTACTTCAGGTGAGCAGTTCTGCCCTGCCTGGGCATGGAGAGCTGTGGGGTGGCCACAAAAGTTAACTTGCTAAGGACAGCAAGCACCCCGTGGTGCTGAGTAGAGGAGGTTTTGGTGACACATGGCTGCATCCATCTTTGGCAACAACATTCAGCCAACTCCACCAGGTCTGGCAGCCGAGGACTGATGTGTTGGGCACGAAGTGGTGGTTCAGGGGACCTTGTACTCTGCTTCTGGTCTTTGGTACCTCGGCAAAAGCTTCATTTGCAGTGCCTACCTTAGCAGCCATCTATGGAGCTTGGGTGGCGGTGTACCAGCTTACTGCTGTGCCAGTGCCTCTCACTGGGGAGACTCGCAACAATGCGAGATGCCCTTTTGCAAGGGACCGGCATGGATTTTTGCCTCTAGCTGTGAATTGGACTCTGCTTTTTTTGGGGGGGAAGGAGTGGGTAGTTCTGCCACTTCGGTTGAAGTTCTTTGCTTATAATCTCTCTCCTTGGTGGTGGTTTGCTGTAGGATTTGGCCACCTTGTACCTCTGTGTCCCACTCGGAATTCCTCAGCTGTCCCCAAACTGTCCTGTGAGCACTCAGCTAGATCTGGCAGTGCCCTTGGTGGCCAGCTGGACCCTTGCCTGCTGGTGGCCAGTGACCCAGGGCACCACCATGTAGAAAAGCTTGCTGGGGCCCAGTGCACCTTCAGGAAGTTAGCCAGGTATTCTGGTGGGCGATGGAAGGTAAGTCCCTGCAGCACCCCAACCAGCTAGGAATAACTTGCAGAAGTATTCCATTTTCCTGACTGGTATCAGGGGGTTTTGAGGTCAGAAGCATTTTTCATTTCCGTGGGACAGGAAGGAGGGTGTCTTTGGAGGTGGTGTGCTGGAGCTCATCACAACCCGCACACCCAGCTTTCCTTTGCCCTGTATGAGCCTGTCCTGCAGCGGTCCCCATCCGTGTGCTGTGCTTGTTCCTGCCATACCCCAGGCTCCTGCCCATGTGTGCTGCCAGCTGCTGGTTTGGTTTGGGAACCTGCTGGTGTTCCCTCTTAAGACCCCTCTGAGTATCCCTGGTTTTGCCCCTATCTGGTTCTGATGTGGTCACACATCATGGCAAATACCTCATACCCTTTTGGGTATTGCTCAAAACAGACCTGCGTTCAGCCTTGGGCAGCTGCAGTATCAAAGCACGATGGGGAGAGCAGCACCCCTTCTCTGCTGACCGGCGCCTCGGGGGCTGCTCCTGCGGAGACGTGAGGTGGTTGACATCCCCTCCACGTACATATGGTGGACATGCTGTGAGCATGGCCCTTGGCCTCCTGCAGCCCTTGGCCGGCTGCTGGCTGGGCCCAGACCTGCAGTGCAGGCTTCAAACTTTGCCAGCTCTATTGTTTGCCGCAGCATGGCCCTGGCAGCGTGGGCATCTGCTTCTCAAAGCAGCTTCACCCTTCTGAAATAAAGCATTAAAGCGCAGCCTCTCCCAAAAGACATAAGGAAGTGTTTCTGCTCAGCTCCTTGCAGCAGGCAGGGGAGAGAGCAATCCTCCAACAAGAGCTGCAACTCACCTGCCATTTGTCACCTGGTATATTGTTGTTCTTGCAGTACAATAAGCCCTGGAGGGTATGGCTTGGGCTGTGTTTGCTTTATTGATGGGCTGAGCCGTGTCCCCCGTGATGCACGTGCTGGGGTGTGAGCTCGCAGGGGCTGGGTGAGCAGCAGGGCTGTGCAGGCAGAACGGGGCTGGCTGTACCTCTTTGCCCTTTCCCATATCAGTGTAAGTTATTATCTTTAATAATTAGATATGTATATCTTTAAGTTATTTCAGTAATTTATTTTGTTACATCTTTATTTCACATTTTAAATTAATGTTTGGGTTAGGTGCATATATCTAAAATACGTATTTAATATACTAAAGATAACCCAGTATGCTTGATGCTTCTGGGGGTGGCGTTGCAGCAGCCAGTCTCCGGCCCGTGCCAGCCCTGGGACTTCTCAGAGTACTTCAGATGTCCCCTCACCCCCCAGGCAGCACGGACCTGCCCTGACATTTACCAGGGCTCTGAGCAGTGTGGGTGGGGGGCTCTCACTTTGCAGGACTCTGGTTTGGCTCCCATTATGCAAGCTCTGTAGTTAGTTTTCCCTCTAATTGTCTGGGGGGTTGGATTCAATGATCTTTGGAGGTCCCTTCCAGCCACTACAATTCTGTGATTCTGTGGAAAGCAGACTGTGAAGTCTCCAATTCAGGACCTGCTTTTTTCTCTACTTGGTTTTAATTTCTAAGTAAGTGCGTTTTAAACTGATTTGATTTTATTTTCCATTTCTTTACCCTGCATAGAGGCCTACTTGCAGTACAGACAATGCCCCTTTCTTTCTTTAAAAAAAATAAACTACATACTAATGATACCTAAAAGCCTGTCCAAAGTGGTTACATGTAAACAGGCATCACTTGACAGAAACTGGGAGGGAGTTGCACGAAACCCAGTTCAGGGAACGGCACCGTGCTTTTTCACACAGTGGGTTTTGTTTGTTTGAAGAAAGACTTTCCAAAGCGTTTGTTTTCCTGACAGCTGGCTACACCACACTCTCCCATGTGCCAAACAAAACTAGTTGCCCAGTTTGGCCTCTGCCAGGTCAGGGACAGCTCTGGACCCATTAGCATGGAGGAGACGGGGACTTGCAAACCTGCTGTCAGAGGCCCCAGGTGTTTATTCTGTGCTCTGTGCCAGCTGGCTTGCAGGTTTTATTTTTCCTTGGCATTTTTCCTTAGCACTTTTCTGTATTAATTTTTCTACCATCTCCTGTCCAAGTCCACAGTAGCAGAAAGCAGCATCTGAAGCTCTGCCACCAGCAGCAGTGGCGCAGGACATGCTACCAGAGCACCCAGCCCTGCTGTATTGCTGCAGAGCCAGGAGCAAACCCACCTGGAGCCCACACCTGTCAACATTCAACTCTCCAAACCCACTAAACAAATGTTTATTTTTAAAAACAATTTTTCCTTGTGTTACAGTGGCTTAGAGACATCCCCATCCTGCGGTGAGGTGCCACATCTTCAAACCCCCTGAGCTGGAGAGGAAGCAGCAGGACAAGCCGTGGCATTATTTTTCTCTCTGCAGCCTGCAGTAATGGTTAATATTCAGCAGGTCCCTCTCGCAGAATGTTATCAAAACAGCCCCGCTGCCAGCCCTCCCTCTTGTACAGGACTGTTTCCCCAAGGCCTCCTGGGAAAACGCTTTTAAACGGCTGTCCAGAATTTCTCAGACTTCCAGAGTTAATTTTCATAGATGTGAATTTATATTGCACACTTAGAAAAGACATCATCGCTAAATCAGGCTGGATTTATAGCTCGTGTCACTATTAATTTGACCAGGATTTAAAGCATGTTCTTTATATAACACAAATGAAAGCCTAATATATGTGATTTAAGAAAAAAACCTGATGGGCAAAATATGATTTAGGAGGACCCAGAGGTATGTTTGACAACCCTTTCCTGTGATGAACTGCCTTTCTGCAGGACCTCTGTACTTGCAAATATTTACATCCACGCTCAGCTGTAAGCCTGTGCATCCTTTGAGCCCTGTGGAGGAGCTGGCCTTGCTGGGAGGGTATTTCTTTCTGACAGTGATGTCCTGCTGGGGTATTTTATTTGGGGAGGGATGGGGGGTGAGGGGATTTTGCCTCTGGCTTCACTGAAAATGGCTGGGGTTAGGCCCACCCCCCAGCCAAGCCGTACAGAAAGCTGTCACATCCCAAATGCCAGCATTTGCAGAGCTTTTCTGGGAAGGTTTCTGGTTCCTTTGCCAATATGGAAATTAATTCCTATAAATCTGTCTCCCAGCTAACAGAAAATACCCTGCAAACACTGACAGCTGAGGGACTGTATTTAAAAGGACACGAAGCGTTTAACCTTGCTGTTTGTACCAGCTGGAAAACTGGATGGCAAAGAAAGGACACTCAGTTTTATGCCGGGTGATGGGGGGGAGATTGTGTTCTTAACCCTCAGGATGGTGGAGAGGAAGGGACACTGGCTAAACCTGGGCCTGAGGGTTGCAAAAAGAGCCCCTGCTCCAAGCTGTGGTTTCCCCCAGCACCAGAGAAGGGTATTGGTGGCATCTGCCGCAGGTGGGCACAGGCACAGTGCGATGGTGGTGCTGGTGCTGGAGCAGGCTCACATCTCTCACCGTGTACAAACCACTGCAGGGCAGAAGCGGAATTGGTGACAGACACCCCGAGGGGCCAGGAAGGCTGTGATTGCTGCTGGACTGATGCTCTTGGTGTGGGTACGGCAAGGGGCACCAAGGAGTCCCCGGGGTGGATGTGCCCCATAATCACAGAATTGTAGGGGTTGGAAGGGACCTCCAAAGATCATAAAGTCCAACCCCCCTGCAAAAGCAGGTTCCCTAGGACAGATCACACAGGTCGGCATCCAGACAGGTCTTGAATATCTCCAGAGAAGGAGACTCCACAACCTGCCAGCACCCGGTCCTGGGAGCTGCTGCCGGCAGGTGGGACAGTCCTCCAAAGGCCATCACAGCGTGTTTCCTAGTGCAATAACTCTGGGTAAGGAATGCATGGGCCTGGAGCCAAAAAAAAGTGCTACCTTTTTGTTGCAAAACTCATTTACAAAGTGAGAGCTGGGACACTCGTGCTCAGCTGCGGGCCGGCTCCAAGCTCTGTACAGGGACACGTACAGGAACGCGGGTCTGTGGGCTCCCAGCTGAGGCTGAACGCGTGCCCTCGCTGCGGCCGGTTGGCAGGCCGTGGAGGGGTGTGGGGACCCAGCCCCGCGGCCCCCGGACACGGGGTCTGTCGCAATGCCACCAGAGGGTGCACTGATAATATTCAATGCGCAGCGGCTCCCCGTGGCGGGCGGCCGGGGCTCTTGCAGAAGGGAGAGGCCTGTGTTATCCTGGGCGAGGGGCTGGCGGCCGTGGTGGAAACGCTTCTAGTGACCCACGGGTGGAGAAAACAACAACGTGACTTTGCAAATCGTTTTCCTTTTGAATATAGGCAGGGAAAAGATGACTGATGTCTTCAGCTTCTGCTCTTCATCTCCTTGCCTCGCTCGGCAGAGAAAAGCCCTGCCAGGGACCACAGAACACGGTGCTACATGGAGATTGAGCACACACTTCCCGTGGGTGAGCTCTGCCCAGGGAGCCCCTGCTCTGCATTTGATCCTTTTCTGCAGTGGATGCAGCATCAGCTGGTGGCCTGGGACACTGAGCTGCTCCCCGCAGTCCCTCCAGGTGCTGAGGGAGCTGTAAAGCATCCAGGTGTGGACCTACTGCTGGTTTGGGTAGTCCCACTCCAGTATGCTCTTTGATTTTTTTGTCTTTGATTTTTCTGCCTTTGATATTGCTATCAGTCCCACCGTCCCCGCTGTGCCTTAGCATGACACAGGGCTCTTGGGGCTGCAGCTCAATCACTTGCTGCATGTCTATATGTGGCTGTACATCTCTATGTCCAGACACAGGGTGCGTACAGGTCCCAGCCCAAACCCCACCAGTGGTGGCTGTGGCACCCACTTCTAGTTGCCCATCACCCACGTGGTGGGGAAGCAGCGGGGGCTTGGGAGGGCTTGAGCTGCTGATGTCTCTCTGTGTTTGTGCACCGTTAAACTTTCAGGAAGGCAAAGCAGATGTGGGTGTAAACCCAAACACGAGAGCCTGGACTGCACATGGGTATTGCCATGCCAAAGGCCTTCAGAGCTGGGAACACTTTCTGTGATGCAGAGGGGACAGTCTCCAATCCAGCTGATCCCTGTCCTCCCAGTTTGTTCAGCAGCATGCCCCAGCACACTTGTGTCATTGACAGTGTTTTCCATATCATTTCTTAATGTTTCCCTAGTGCTGCGTGCTCAGTCACAGAGTGTGCTGCATTCATCTGTGGGGATATATAGACCCTGAACAAACAAGCCAGGTGGGCCCCCATGGAGTTTGTCCTTCCCCTCTGTCCTCATTGCTGAATGGAGGCAAAAGGAGGTACGTAGAGTCCTGCCCAGGGCCAAAGGATGTCCTGCCCTGCAGCACAGGCAGAGAGGTGTCAGGGCCCTCCAGGGCCAGTGGGGAGCAGTGCCAAGGCCAGGAAGAGAACACAAGCCCTGTTGAGTCCACGGTGCAGGTGGACAGCCCTAGCCAATGGTGGAGGTTGTAGAGAAATGATGGTCTTGCCTCAGGCTGCTGCTGTGTGGTCCTGGGGGTTTCCCTGTGGAGGGACTTGTCCCCCCAGGGTAGCCAAAACCACACAGGGTGAGGGGCAGGTCTGGCTCCATCGCTGGTGCAGGGCAGCAGGGACCTCCTCTGGGGCTAGGGAATGGGGTCTCTGTAGGGAAGTGGAGACCTTGGGTCTGTGGAAAGTGAGGATGTCTCCATCATCCAGCATTGGAGAAGGGCTTTCCAGGGGCCCAAACCTGAGGGACTCTGGGGGCAATGGGGAGCGGAGGGGGCGATGGGGGAGTGGGGAGGCAGTGCAGGGCAGGGTATTTGGTGTCTCGTCACTTTTTGTTCAGCTGGTCCCTTATCTGCTCTGTGTTCTCACCTGGCCAGGGCTGCTGTGGAGGAAACAGCTTTCAGCTTCTGAAGAACCCCTTTGTTTCTCTCCCAGGCATGATCTGTGTGGCTCACATGAGACAAAGCCTCTCCAGGCCATTTTGGAGTCTCAGTGTAGAACTTCAGCTGGATCATAAATCAAGCTCAAGAAGCTTCATCTAAAGAGAAACTTTGTTCAGGTGCAGAATGCATCAAGGCTCCTGCAGGCTGGAGTGACTGAAAAACCCCTTTGCAGCTGGGACAGCTAGGTAGTGATCCCTGGAGGGAAAAATCTAGAGATGGCATGAGCATTTTAGGGTGCAATTATAATATTGTCTAATGAATGTATGGAATAAACACAGGAATATACAGACTGACAGTGCTGACTGTATGAGCTTCAGACACCTCCCAGTCCTCTCAAGCATTATGAACTGAGCACCGATGATGTCTGTCTGCTTTGAGTCCCACAAAAGCACATCCCAGCCCTCTACAGAGGAGCACCATTTTGCACTGGGATGTGTCTCTGCTGGTCAGATGCTCAGCCTCTCTGCAACACCATCCCCAGACCGACTGCTGCTAACATCATGCCTGAGGCTGCAGCCGCTGCAGCAGCTACTCTCTGACCACGTGTCTTATCTTCAGATGCTGGGTGAAGGATTATATTTAAGGTCACAAATAAGGATAAAGGTTTTTCTCAGTAAAATGTAGTCATAGCTACTTATTTTTCCTGACTGAATGTATCCATTACTGCTTTCCTGGAACGTGACTTACTCCTTTGTGTATTGCTTCTTTCCAGAAGCCAAAAGACAGTAGGGGCTTATGTAGGGCTAAGATGTAAGACCAGAGACGTAAGCTGATTTCAGCCTTCACATGAACCATTGCTGATGTCAACCAGACAGTGGCATTTCTATAAAAATCCCAGTGTAAATATTTCTCCTACATCAGGCTGTTTTTCTCCTTTTGCCTTGTCTGGAGCACAACCAAGCGAGCTTATGAAATGCTGTGTCATTTCAGGATTAATTGCTATTGAAACCTGGGGGGGTGGTTGTCTGCCCTGCATACCCTTCCCCTTGGGATAAAGTCCTCTCCATTTCATTTCTTTCCTCAAATTCTTTCTTTCTCCCCAGACAGTGAGTTTCTCTAAGGCCCAACTGGTTTCCTCCCCTAAAAGCGTGTATCGTTTCCTAGCCCCCTCTGTCCCAACAGCAGTCGGATCGGGGGGGGGGGTGTTGATGAAGGGAGATGAATATTTGCCTCTACTAACAGTTGGGTTGTTCCTGCTTTTCAGATGCCATCTGTGTGACAGGGTTTGGTTTGCACTAAATACAGCCTGTGGGCTGAGCTGAGAAAACAGATCGCTGCACCGCTGTGTTAAATAATCAGCGTTAGAGGCTGGTTCGTTGGAGAACTTGAGGCTGCCACAGAGGATTTTTGGGAGAAGAGCTGCAGCTCAATCCCACGTCAGGGATGCTGGGACCAGATATTAATTCAGTTTTGCTCACGCTCTCCATTGGCAGCGCTGTCACCTGGGGTCTGCAGGGCCTGTGGGCAGGGGGATGGCAGCTGGCGGGCAGGCAGGGGTGGGAACGGCCACTGCTCTGTCCCTGCTGCTCCCTACCCGGGTTAGAGCGGAAGGTGGGCTCTTGCTGCCACTCCTTCTGCCTTTTCTTTCTCTCTTTCCCCCAGTCTTCAATGCTGTGAGCAGGTTCAAACCCAGACAGGGCAAATACTCTTTAAGTTCAGTGACTTTTTACACTGCGAATCACCAGGCTCAGGCCTGTGTCCCACCGATCATATCTCTGAAGCATCCACGCACACTCATGTTGATGCAGGAAGGTTCTTCTAACCCTTCTGCCCCTGCAGAGGAACAGCAGAGCTCCAGAGCCCACGTGAACATGGGGAGGTCCCTGCCCTCCAGCCCTTGCAGGTAAAGCATATGGAAATATTTTATCCTTTTAGTAGCTCCTTACATTTGGGAACAGTACACGAGTCTGGTGTGCTGCTTCTAGATTATTTATTTTCATGTACAATAAGGAAAATAACCTGAAGGTTTAACTCACCTTGTTACACAAAATACTGTGAGTCTAATGAAGTGTTTGTGATTTGGTTTGTTGGGTTTTTCCCAGTAAATATTGCAGGTGCTATGAGTATATCTACACTAGTCTTACACAAGATCTGTTGGCATCTGTGTATCTCCACATGATGTGAAAGGACTCAGCATGCTCATGACCTTGAGTGGCGGCTCTTTCTTGATCTCCCCCTCCTTGAAAACTTGGATTTCAGCCAGTTGAAGAAGCCACCTTTTGCTTTTAACTCAAACTCTACAGGGAAGTGGTCACTCACCCCCAGCGCCTGCAAGACAACGGGACAGAGGGGTGAGAGGCTGACCACCCATCTTCTTTTCAAACCCTGCCCCACAGGGTTTCACTACTGCAGTGGGCAGGTGGATGTGCAGTGGTGGATGTGGGGCGGTGCAACACCAGCTTTGGGAGGATGCTACAACTGCCTGAATGCTGTTGGCTTTGTGCTCCTTTGTTAGCCCGTGCCCCACTGCTGCAGAGGACACGCTGTGCTTACCTGCTCCTCAGTCATCTGAAAATCCTCTTGGAAATCAAAGATGTTGGTAGATTCTGGCACTACAGACTCAACGAGCTTCTTCCCACTGACAACGATCCTGCGAGGGAACAAGGTGCTGTTAGGTGGTGCCTGAGCTGGTGGTGGCCAGAGAGTTGGCCTTGATGGAGTCACAGCTACGTATGGTTTGTTGTTTCCCATGGGCTGCCTAGTCATAGATGCCAGCCCATGTTTTCTGCTGAGATTGGCTCATTGCTTTTCTTGGGAGTGAGGCATCTAAATACCTTGCCATGTTCTGGCCTTGGAAGCCAGTTCATATCTAAACCCACCCCAATGGTTCTGCAAAGTTCAAAGCTGTTCTTTGGATACAAAAATCATAGGACACCGATGACAGGAGTCTCAGTGAAGTCTTACTTTGATCCAGAAGCTTGTGCTGCAAGAGGTTTAAGTCTTGGCTTAAGCTGATGTATTTATTGTCCTGGCTGCAGGAGCTCTAGGTAGCAGCAGGACTTGCCATGTGACTGGCAAAGGTGAGGTGTCCCACCTCCTGAGCAGAGCTGGATTTTGCATTTGTCAATCCAATTTATGAATGTCAGAGCAAAAACCATGGGGCAAAACTGGCACAGAGGAGGCAGCAGTGCCTTCTGCCCAGATGTCAGCAGGGCTCTGACTTCAGATGAGGGGTGCTCCTAATTGCCTGTCATTTGTCTCCACCTATGTCACAGCAATGGCTGGTTCTTGCATGAAATCTTGCCCTTTCTGAAAAACTGCTGGCCAACAAGGCTGCAGAGTGCTTTGTGCTCCTGACTAGAAGTATTCAGATTTCATTTTCCCCTGGACAGTGTTTTATCTTTGTAGGCCTCACGCACATTGGCTTTATCTAACAGTCACTGATGTCATTCCACGTATAAGCAGGGAACAAGTCATGAAGAGGGAACAGTTTGGCAGTAAAACCTTTACCTGTCATACGGGCAGCTTGTGCTTTCCTTCACCGTTGTGTCATTTTTGTCACCAATCAGCCAGACGAATTCAGAGGAAGTCCTCAGCCGGATGTTCTTCCAATGCTTCTGGGGAACATAGCTACATCCAGCATTAAAGTCCCCCATGAAGATGAAATTCTGGAATGAAGGAAGGTTTTTAAAAGTAATCATGAGGACAGGTCTTCAACGGAAATCCAGCAAGGACTGTTAGGGTCAACAAATGCTCCCAGTAGCCCAAACAGTGAGTGCCCATTGAGTGCAGTGGGGCTTCTTTCTGCTAGGTGTGCCGTCAAGGTGTGCTTGTAAAAGAGCAATTTTCTTAGGAGGTCAAGTTTACCAATTAAAGTATGGTCAACTTGATGAAAATGCATCAGAGAGACTCAGAATCTGGGGCTTGTTTTCAATGGCCTTAATGTTAAGAGGCTGTGAGTAGCGAGTAACATGCCCAGTGACTCAGTACCAAAGGCAGAGTAACAGAGAGGTGCCAACTGACCTCGGTTCTCCAGCGCTGTTTGACGTCTAAATACACATCATAGAGCTCATCGATCTCCCGTACTGCTGTCTCTGGTGTGGTGTGCAGGGGGACTATGGCAAACTCTTTGACAGCTTAAAACAACGCAAGAAACCAGGAAAACCATAATGGTTAAACACACAGAGAATCAGTTGTAAACAAGTTTTTCTGAAGAAACAGGTTCTGTTCTGGCTGTGGATCGGAGATGTTTGCTGTGGAATTGCACAGTGCTGCCCACCAGCTGCCTGGCTGTGACACGGTGAGGTGCTGGGTCAGGACAAGACAAACCCTGCTCCGACACCTATGACAGAAGCTGCTCCTGGGGCTATGCCAGCAGCAGGGAGTGCATCCATGAAACCACTGCTGGTGGCAGAGCCTTTCCTGGGGATGCTGGCTGTGGTGTGCACCGAGCTGTGGGTGAAGCCAGAGACAGCAGCCCCAAAGGCAAATGCTCCTGTTGTAAGGAAATGCAGCGTGGGGTCAGGATGTGGCCCCTTTCTCCTGCCCCCACCATGCACTCGGGTCCAGCCGGTACCATCTTGCTCCTTGCATCTGTTTCTAAAATGTCTCACCAGTTTTTGCAGACTGGAACCAGATGACAAAGGGCTCTCTGGAGAAGGCATCCTCATCTCCAGGCTGGGTGTCAGGATACTGGTAGGTTTGTTTCACTGATACCAGACGTTGCCTGCAGCGGAACAAACAGGATAGGGGATGTCGTGCTTGTGGCTCACCAGGATGTGACTAACTCTGAGTCCCTGCTCTGACCCAGACCCTGGGCCATGGCTCAGGATGGATACAGCCAGGCTGGTGGATGCACCTAGGATGATCCCCACAGCCAGGCACAGCTCATCCCACCTGCACAGCCTGCACCTCTCCATCTCCCTTGGAGAAAAGCCATCACCACCATGTCCAGCCCATCTCCACAGGGCTGTGATGAGGGAGGGCAGAGTAAGGGGCTGGCTGGCTGGTGAGGGCAGCTCACTCACCTGTAGATGAAGGCGTACTGTTCCTTGTAGCTCTTCCTTCCCAGCCTCTTGCTGATCACGCAGCTGTATCCATCCTCAGGCCCCTTCAGCTGTCTGGAAGGGAAGTGATGTGCCTGAGTTTATTTCTGCATTCACAAAGGGCTGAGGAGGAGATCATTTTGCCTGTGCCCAAGGGTAGGGGGCATTGCCTGCATGACCTCAGGTGTGGGTGGTAGAGATAAAAAAGCCTCCTCAGGACCTGTGGTCTGGAGGAGCTCTATCGTTGGCTCTTGCCCTCTACATCCTCTCTGTTTATTGCAGGCACTGTCTCACTTTCGGTGGGTCTCACATCCAGCCAGGCGTATGCTGCTCTTCCCTCACCCATCAGTCCAGGCAGGCCATCCCCAATCCAAAGCAGTTCCCATCCCTGTGGAAAAGCAGCCACTCTGCTGCAGCGTGGTGGGGGCCTGTCCCTCCCTTCTGTTTCCTTTTGAGATCTCACCTTTACCAAAATGAATCTAACTTGGTTATCTTGATTTTAGTGGTCTGGAGCTGGCTTTGCACCTGGCCTTCAGTGAGGCTGCTGGAGCCCTGTCCTTCCTCAGCAGCTGGGACAGAGCCCCAGCCCTGAGCTTTTGTCCGGGTAAGGTGGTGCTGAGCAGAGAACGGGCTCCTGCCAACCATCTTTCCCAATATTCTCCTCCTTGCCCACAGCCCTCCTACCTGGTGAGCTTCTCCACCAGGAGAGGACAAACCCGGTTCTTGTTCTCTTTTATTTCCATCAGCAACATGATGTCACAGCGAGAAATGATCTGCAAGGGGAAGGAGCAGAAGCAAGTTTGTACACGGTAGCTTTAGGGGGATTAGAAAGAAGTTAGCAAGAAGTGGCTACTGGTGCAGGGGAAGTCCCTTGTGGAAGAAGTCCCTAGAGTCGTGGGATCAGGGCAGCAGCTGGAGCAAAGCCCTTCTGCTTTCAGAGCTGCCTCACACCCACACAGAGCTGTGAGAGGGAACTCAAAGAGCAGAGCAGTTTGGGGTTTGTTGAAAAACTTTTGTGCCTGCCCCTGAGGAGGAAGTGTGGAGAGGAAAGGCTGCTGCTGCAAGCCAGCTCCCCCCCGCCACTGCTGGGGTGCTGCCCACCCCCCACCCCCACCATGGTCAGTTGTGCTTTCCTCTCCCCCCATCACAGAGGTTTTCTTCTCTGCTTTGGACCAGCGCTGTGCACAAGCATCCCAAAACACGGGGTGCCCAGGTGGATGTGGCAGAAGGATCTGGGGGGCACTGAGGTGACCCTGCTTCCATCTGTCATTGCTCTGAGGCGATGGATTCCATCCTTTTCCCAGTGTGTGCACCCCGGAAGGTCCTATCACTACGCTGTGCCTTCGGAGAGCTGCGTGTGCTGCCAGCATTTGCCTGTCCCAGCCGCCTGTTGCAGACCCCTCTGAAACAGCCCACACAGCCCAAAGTGACCCCTGGGCTGAAAACAGGGTCCTGGCACCCACAGGCTGCAGCGCTGCAGGGTGCTGGGGAGAGCAGGGGGCAGCTGCCTCAGCCTGGATCAGTTCCCATGCCCGGTGCTGAGATTCCCAGTGGGAAAGCCTGGCTCACCCCACAGCCCAGGGTGCTCAGGGGCTTTTTCCTGCCCTTGGTTTGGCACTCTTTGAACCTCACAAGTGATATTTGGGGAAAAGCAGCCCCTGAATCTTCTAAGAAATTAATATATTGCCTATAATTTTGTATACCCTGCCCACAGTGCTGACTGTGTAGGAAGAAGGATCCAGAGACGCAAACCCCCAGCCAAACCCCTCTGCTCTGGCTGTTTGCAACGGAAGGATTTAAACCCAACAAAAGGGTTTAAACCCAAGGAAAGGTTTATAACCCAAGGAAAGGTTTTTAACCCAAGGAAAGGATTTAAACCCAAGGAAAGGCAGGCTTTCCTCGCTGCAGCCGTTCGGCATGCACAGCCATCCCGCTAGCACCATGTGCTGCATCCTCCGGTCCTGTGGCACCTCAGAGGGGACTTGCAAAAGCTCTAAGTCCAAAATATAGCTTGTTTTAAAAGCTGAGTTATCTTCTGCTGCTGGAGGTGGGTTTAAGTACATAAATTAGTAGTCAGACTCTTCAGTCTTATACCACACTCTAATAGGATACCCTCTGCTGTCCTGAGAATATGTTTGTTTAGACAAGAATATTTCAGAATAACTAGCACGTACACAAGGTAAATAATGTATCACAGAACAAAGCTCTGTGGATTCAAACTGAAAATGATTTTTCCTGTGCCCTGAGGTTTTCCTCCTTTCCTAACTCCATTTCCAAAGGAAACAGTAAGTGTTGTTGCTGTTATGTTCCCATATAGGCTAAAATAACAACAAACACCCTACTCAATCACTGGCTGATTTTTTTCCTTTTAAGAGTATAAAATCATCTAAATTAACAATTTGTTATCTTTAGCTTGAAATTCAACTGTGGAAAATAAGTGAAGTGGCAGATTACATAACTAAGAAATCCTCAGACAGGTCAATGCCTGCCTCATGTAGGAAAGCAAACATACCTTTACCAGGGCATCGATGACTTCAGGTCTGGCTATTTTTGTTTCTCCAAAAGATCTCACATTGAAGGAGCAGATTTTTAGGCTCAGAGATGAGTAGAAATTGAAGAGCGAAAGCAAGATGAAGAGCAACATCTTCAGGGACTTGGACAAAATGAGTTGCTGTGAGTGTGGCTATAAATATGTTTATGTGTGTGTGTGTGTCTGTGTGTGCATCCGTCCTTCTGTGGCCAGTTGGGAGGTCAAACTGAGCAGTCAGCTGTGTCAGTCATGAACATGAAGCACCGTTTCCTCCTTTCCCTCACTTTCCTCTCCCAGCACTAAGCAACGTGGAGGCTTTGAACTTCTGCCTTTGGGGAAAACCAGCTCTTCTGAGCCAACTTCTCCATCTGGGAGGAGCAGCTGCTCTGCCAGACCCCAACACCTCTCCCCACAGGGAGGTACCTTCTGTGGGATGCCTGTCATGCCTGGGTATCAATCGGGACCACCCTGGCCAGTGCCATGCCAGGGCAGAGCTCTCTGGGCCACATCTCTGGTGAGATGTCAAAGAGACTGCAGGACTAGAAGGTAGATGTTGCAGATGGGGAAAGGGTTTGGGATGCAGCAGTGGGGAGAGAGGGGTTTCTGGAGGTCTCTGGGGGTGGGCAGAAGAAACCTCAGTGACAGGCAATGGTGGTGGGACACCCTGGACAGGGAGGTTTTGACCATGTCCATGTTTTGCTCTGCTTTTGTCTTGGTGAGAAAGTCATGCCATGAGAAAGTCATAAACCATCCATCACTCCAGGCCACACTCTGCTTGTCCCCTTGCCCAGAGCTGGGCCGTGCCCTGCTGCAGGACCCTTGCTGCAGAACAGCCCACAGGTAACAGTGCCCGCTGGCCCAGCCACCGCGGTGCAGCCGTGGGGAAGGTACAGGATGCCCCCAGCGCTGCCCCCCAAACTCCTGGCCAAGTGTCCCCAGCACAGCAGTCTCAGGCTGGTGAACTGAGCTGCGTGCACTTGAGTCTGGCTCATACCACGTGGCGGAAGGGGACACACAAGTTTAGCCAAGGCATTCAAGTGAGCATGCTGCAGCTGGGGGGTGCTTTTCCAGGGAAACCCTCTCCCTTCCCTCCCTTCCTCCTCCACTGTGAGCCCGCCCTCGGCTGGCAGAGATGCATTTGTTGGTCCCCAGATGGGTACAGTGGCAGGGGTGTGCTTGCCGGGTGCTTTCACATCCTCTCTCCTTTCTCTGAGAACAGCCACTAAGGCTGCTTGCTCCCTGCTGCCCTGCTGGCATGGCTGCCCATGTAGGTCCAGATCCAGAAGCACCAGTGCCTGGCTCCTGACCCTGCCTAAATCGATTAAACTGAGTCAGATGGAGCTGGCACAAAACACAGCGCATAGGGGGGGCTCCCAAAAACGCAGCGTGGCTGATCCCAGTGAAATCCCAGTCTTGCTGGGGAGACAACTGCATCTCTCCAGAGTGTGTGCTGCGGCCATGGGAACAGACACCAGAAATCCATTTTGGCTGGATGGGGATCTGGAGCAATTGCTCCAAGTGAGGAGCAGGCTGCCATGCTGCCCATGCTAATGGGCACAGCTACTTGGGGAACAGGCGTGTGACCCTCCAAAATAACAGGGGTGGTAGGGTGTTTTGTCTCTGCTGGGTCTCTACTGCTCCAGCCTTGGGCAGGACAGGCTCTGGATGAAACTAATAAAGAGGGAGGGAAGGTGACAGCTTCAGGGGTTGTAAATCTCCTACCTGACCTTGCTAAAAGTGCAGTGTGAGCCAAGGACTTACAACAGTATCTGCAGCCTCAAGGTCAGAGTCATCAAAATCTGGAGTTGCCACCAAAACCAGGCTTGTTTTGGCTACCCTGGCTCAAAAAGCAAATTATTGTTGTCGTGCCTATGATAGCTTTAACCCTGAACTGTGGGGACCCAACTTCATCAATGCTGTGTTTGTTCCCAGGACTGCTCACTTAGCCTCCCCTTTCCCCTCCACCCCAGACATTATCAGCAGGATGGGCAGCAGTCAGGCAACCTGGGAGGAGGATGTGGGGAGCTCATGCTTCTTTCTGCACCCCTTTATCTCTCTGTTTACTGCACTTTCTGTGCATGTACTCTTTGCTCCTTATCAAGCCATAAAACCCACTCCATGATAGCTCACAAACCCTGACAGTTCAGGGCTGTCCGGGTCTTGCACAAGAAGGGTGAAGCTGCTGGTGAAACCAGCCTAGGGTGGGTTTTTTGCCCCTACTCTCAATGATGCTGGATGAGAGGCACCACCCCACCTCCAGCTGAGCAGCACCTGTGGGGTGTTCCCTGATAAAGCCCCTCCTCAGCCTCTCCCTGTTCCAGAGATGGGGGAAGAAGCAGGTGGTGAAGGTGTGTGCAACGCCAAAGCCAGTTTGGGTAAGAGCTTAGAGGAGGGAGGAGGTGCTGCCCAGGCCCTGCCTGCTTCTCCTGAGGGCCTTTCAGCCAAACTTTGCTGGGCACACTGGGCTTTGGTTGGTGTGTTGCTACCTCTGGAGTAGTGTTGCAGCTCTCTGTTGTCTTTCTACTCCCAGGGAGGTGCTGGGGGGTGGATGGGGCTGGATGTGTCCCCATGCTGTGTGCCTGCTTAGGGACCCCATGGGGCAGTGGGGGTGTAAGGGTCTGGCAGCAGTGTGGGAGTTCCATCTCTCCCCTCAGGCGCAGCTGCTTCCTTCCAGCCCTGGACACCGCCTGGGGCACCCACAGCTTTGTTTTTGCTGGCAGAGGTGGGCTGTGAGGATCTCTGACACTTCCTGCGCCTCTCTGGGAGGGCTGCAGGGAGTGACTGTGGCTGAGCCCACATCCCCTCTGCTCTGCTCAAGGGACCCTGCTCTGGGGCTCAAAGGGCAGCGTGACTCACGGGCTGCTTGTGGTGGGGAGCACCAGTGAGGTTGCCCTGGAGCTTTGCTTGGTGCCTGAAAACATTGCTGCAGATCTATTTCTCCTCATGTGGGTACAATGCTGTGTGCTGGTCAGGGGGTTAGCACTGCTGGGGACACCAGCACTGCTGGGGACACCAGCACTGCTGGGGACACCAGCACTGCTGGGGACACCAGCACTGCTGTGCCCCTTCTGCCAAGGGTGCAGAGGCCAGCCCAGCATGTCTGAGCACTGGTCCCTCAGGGTGTCCCTGCTGCCCCTTGGGCACCCTCTAGGCCTGTTCCCCCAAAAGGGAGTGTGTGGCTCTGGGGAAGCACTGGCAGGGTGGGCAGAGGTGGTGTTAGGGTGCAGGGACCTGTACCTCCAGGCTGCTGTTCCCCAGATGCCACCACAGCTCTGTTTTCCAGATGAGGGGCTCACATGTTTCCCTTCCCATGTGCCAGGCTTTAAGGTATTGGGTGTTTCATTATTGTTTTCATTTTTACTCAAATTGCAGCTCTCTCAACATCCGCTGTGGTGAGGGGAGGTCAGTGGGAGAAGCAGGAAGGGCCAGCCCTGAAGTCGCCAACATCACCACAAAAGTAGGTTCCTTTGGGCAAACGAAATGACCTTTGGGCTCTCGGTGACCTTGTCACAAGCACTGGGCAGAGTATTTTATCACAGTCTCCTGGGTTTTGAAGTTAATAAGTAGTGAAACACACAGGCTGGTGTGTGTATTTTTCATGTGTTCACAGTTAGGCTGCAAACCGAATGTGGGCATTTGGGAAGTGGCTTCAGTGTCCAGCTGATGGTGACACATGGCCTGGTGTGACCCTCTGGAAATTCTGTATAACTGAGGGTAAAAATACATGGTGTGCAAGGGAATGTTTTGAATCAAAGGGGTTGTCTTTGATACTTAACCAGTACTTCCAATTCTGGGGGGTGCACGTTTTGCTTTAAAACATACTGCCAGGGCATGGTTCCTCTGCTGGCACAGGGCTCCCATAGGATTTTCTTTGTCAACTTAATACATCAGTAACGTTCCAGCTCATGGTTTGGAGTGTGAAGGCCTGCCCACTAAGGCAGTTCAAGGAAAAATGCCTCATGGTGTTTTCTGTCTCCTGAACAAGGCCACTCAGCAGAGATGAGGGAGTGCAGGCAGTGTTTGGAAATAAAGCCTTAGTTTGGCACCTGACAATTAGACAAGGCTCCCGAGTTACCCCTCCATAAAGGCACTGCACTTACCAATAAGGAGGGTATTGTGACAATGGGCACACCCTTATTGTTAGCAGTTAAAGATGTAATTAAAATGTGTGTAATAGATGCATTTGCTTTGTGTAGGGTTAAGAAAGTATGATTTAAAGCTGTTGCCAGGCAAGCAGGTCTTGCTTTGTGGTGTTTTAGAAGTTGGGAGCATTTGCTCCTGTGTTTGTCCCAGGTTGTGCAATGAAGCCACAGAAGAGTGATGGGGCAGCTGCCCAGAGCCAAGCCCGGAGGCGTTAGTTACCCCTGTGCTCACTGAGAGCTGTTTGCAAATGGAGGTGAGCTTTTACCCGCCCTGGGGGGTGAATTTTAGAAGCTGGATGTCATTAAAGTTGCCCTTGGCTGGGGACATGATGAGGTGTTCCTCACAGCAGGTCCCATGGGTGGGCTGTGGGGTCAGGCTGGGTTTGTGGGGCTCCTGCCTGCCCCAGCACTCTCCCTTGCCTGTGGCCCCATGGGGATGGCTAGTGGCATCGTGCTGTAGGGCCAGCACTGTATGTGTGGGAATAAGTGGGGACGAGTCACCCTTGGAAGATGATTCACTTTGCCAAAGTGGCATGCTGTCACTTGTTATGGTTGCAAACAAACCGGCTGTGCTCATTGGGGATTCATCACCCAGGAGTGGAAAATAACATGGAAGCTTTTCATCTGGTGGAACAATGCTGCTCCTTGGCTTGATGGGCTAGAAGCTTCAATTCTCCATAGCTACCCTGGCCTGAACCTAAGCAGAGCTTCCACCTTCTGTAGAAAACAAGACAGTTTGTGACAGCCTTGCTGCCTCGTTTCTGGGGATTTAGGACAGGTAATTCTTATTATTTTTAGTTGTGGGGTTTTTTTTCCTGTGGCTACTCTCATTTAGACAGACCTTTTTTTTTTTTTTTCTAACTGGATGATAAGCTATCCTCTGCCCTTCTCACAGCATCCAAGCTGTGCTCTTCTGCCAGTGGGAAGCCTGGCTCCTGACCTGGGCATCCATAATGAGGAGTTGTCAGCTGAGGGCCGGTACTGCTGGTGCCTGGCTCCAAAATGCTGGTGGCCTTGGGGTGTGGGGCAGGGGCGACTTGGTCCTTGCCAGCTCCCACAGCTCTGGTGAACTGTGTCTGGGGACTGAGAGGAGAAATGGAGTGCACAGAGCGGGTCAGTGCAGGTACTGTCTTTTAGCTTGAGCTTGCCATGCGGCAGACCCCCCAAAAATGACTGGGTAGGGTCCTCAAGGAGTGCCTGGGGACCTGCTGGGGCTTCCCCTCAAGCCCAGGCTCATCTGCTCTCTGTGGGGACAGGGAGTTCAGCTATGCCCTGTGCCCCCCACAGCCCCTGCACTACCTGGAGACCCTGAGGTGGGACAGAGGAGCAGCCTTGGTCCCTACTCAGCAAATTCGTCATTCTCCAGCTCACTGGGGCTGTGACCTGTTGAAGCCGTGGCCTTGTTCTGGCACTGTCTAGCTCAGGAGAACCCTGAAGATCCCTCCTTTCCCCATCACCACCAAGGGAAATGCCTGATGACTCTTCCCCACAGCTGCACGTTGAGGTTGTGAGAGCACGTTCCTCAGTTCTGCCATATTTCAACACAAAAGCACCAAAGGTCTCTGCTTCAGCCATTCTATTTTAAGAGCCATTGTTCACTGTGACTATTTCCAGGGGTATCCCTACCAGGTGGCCTGGAATAAACCACGAGGTGGGTAATCCATCCCTGGCATGAGTCAGCGCTGCGCTGCACGTGTCCTGCAGAAGCCTGGGGCTGTGCAGGAGAAAGCTGAACAAACAAATGTGACTGCAAACAACTCTTAAATGCTTGTGAAATACCTCCAGTGTCTGCTTAGGTCACCTCTGTGGAAGCTCAACTTCACTTAGCCTGGCTTGACTAGGGAGCTCTGCAAACAAAGAAGCCCAAAAAGCTGCACAAAGCCATGCCCTGCCTGCACCAGGCCACTCAAACCCCTTGATTTCGATTATAAATCTTTCATCTGCTCACATGACCAAAAGGTTTTGGTTATATTGGTAAACTGTGACCTGGAAAGCCCTTTATGCCAGCTGTTCTCTTCCAGCCTGCTAGACCGAAAGGACATCCTTTGTCAAAGCACAGATGCAGTGAGGATTTGACCCAATTTGCTTGCATTTACTCAGGAGCTGATCTCATTTGCAATTTAATTAAGTTTTCTCATAGTTTTGGGCATATCTTAAAGGTGCACAGCAAGCTTATACGTGACCTGGGGGAATGAGAGTAAATTTGCTCATGACAAAAGGATTTTGGGGGGCACTTTTAAGAAAACTCAGAGGAGATTTTAAATGCAGGTCTTGAGAGCAGAAGGAGTCATCATTTGGGAAGAGAGGTTAGGTAAACAGGCGTGTAACCTAAAATGGCAGACTGAAAAATACCCTTTCAGGTGTAAAAGTGTCAGTGTGATGCTCTGATTTCAACCTTTGGCCCTTCACAGGAAGCGTGGGAGAAGTTCATGCTCCCTGGGCACAGCCCTGTCCCAGGACCTGGGAAAGGGACAGATGTGCATGGTTCCCTTCTCACACACACCCTAGCACATCCCCCCACCCCATCCCTCCCCAGACTTGCTCCCAGGCCTTGTGCAAGGGGGCTGTATGGTCTGTGTGTGGGGTATCTCTGGCAGTTGTATCGCACCTGCTTTACATCCTTGCTATAGCCCCTGTTGTATCCACCCTTGTATCTCCTTTTAACTCTGTTGCAGCCATATCACATTGCCTTTTTCATCCCTGCTGCATTCCCATGGCAACCTCATCATACAACTTTTGTAGCGTCCTTGCACACTCCTTGTATCCCTGCTGTGTCTCCTTTGTGTACCCCCTTACATCCCCATTGCACCTGCATTGCATTCCTCATTGTACCCCCTTGCACCCTCATCCTGCCTCCCCTGGCACTCCCTGTTTCATTGCCTCTTGACCTGCTGCATCACATCACCATTGCAGCCATGTTGCTTTGCCTCTTGCATCTCAAATTGGAGTACAGTTGCCTATACAGCTGCCTTGCCTTCCTATTGCATCCCTGTTGTGTCCCTTTGTGCCCATAATGCAACCTCACTGCAGGCCCTTTCCATCTCTTATCTCCTTCATGCTCCCTTTGCACCTCATTGCAGCTCCGTTGCACTCCTGTGGTATCCATGTTGTATCCCCTTTGCAGCCTCTTTACATCCCCAGCCTCCCTCCCGTTGCATCCCCCCCTTGCACACCCCATTGCACTGCGTCCACGATGCAAGCCCATGGAAATCCCATTATGTCCTGTAATCATACCCCTGTTACATCCTCCTTGCACCCCTGCTGCAGCGTTACTGCATCCCTTCCTTGTACCCCCATTGAAGCCCCATCAGATCCCCTTGTTGGGGCTCCACTGTATGCCCCCTTGCACCTTTGCTATACCCCACCTTGTACCCCTATGGAAGCCCTGTTTTGTCCCCCCCCTTACATTCCTGTTGCAGCTCCATCGCGGCTCCCCTTGCACCTCCATGGATGTCCCAATATGTGCTTGCAGCCCCTTTATGCTGTGTCCCTCCCTTGCACCCATTGCAGCTCCCCTTCCACCCCTCTTGTGCCCACAAAAAAGCCCCTTTATGCATCTCTGTTGCAGCCCTATCACATCCCTCCCTTGCACCCCATGGGGTTCTCATCGCATCTCCCCTTGCAGCTCCACCACACCCCCACATCGCAGCACCCCTGTCGCACTCCTCCTTGTACCCCCACGGAACCTTCACTACACTACCGCCCCCCCTCCCGCCTTGCGCCCCTGCTGCAACCCTATTGCACCCCCCCTTTGCGCCTCCATTGAAATCCCATTGTAACCACCTAGTAGTCCCCTTGCACTCCCACTGCACACACACCCCCCCTTGCGCCCCGTGGTACCTCCGCCCCCCTCCTTTCACCCCTCTTACAACCCAGTCGCATCCCTCCCGCATCCCCCCCGCCCCGCACAGCCGCGCTGCATCGCCGCCGCGCTCCGCTGCGCCCCCGCGGAGCCGCCCTGGCACGGAGGGAGGGCGCAGCGGAGCCGCCGCGTTTCGCCGCTCAGCGCTGCCATTGCGGCCCGGATCGGCTCGGCACGGTGAGAGGAGGCGGCGGTGCTGCGGGGCTGGCGGTAGCAATGGCAGGACCGGGGGAAGGGGGGAGGGCAGCCCGGGCGCGGGGAACGGCATCCGGCCCCCGCCCCGGTCTCAACCCTGGCATCGCCGGGGTGGGGAGGGAGGGTGGGCAGGAGATCAGGACCGAAACCAAAATGCAAAGAATATTTTCATGTACATATATATGTATATTTAAGATTTAATTAATTTGCCTTACGTTCCCCCACCCCCAAATAACCAGAAAACGGGGCACGGAGGGGAGGAGAGCGGCGCTGCATCTCGCCGCTGCTGTTTGGAGGATGCCGTCATCTTGCTGGTGGAGGATGCTTGCAGGGAGGGTGCTGTGTGCTGGGAAAGGGGACCTGGAGGTAGCCCCCTGTACCCCCATCCCTCCCCTACTCCTTCCTACTTTCCCCCCCCCGCCAGGCAGAGGGCTGAGTCTGGGCGCACTCGTGACATCAGATGTGCTGTGCATCCTCCGCTGCGTGCGTGTGTGACAGGATGGGGATGGCGACGGGGTCCGGAAGGAGGACGGGCACGTTATGAATTTCTAAACCAGCAGCCGGCTGGCAGCACAGCCTGCTCCGGTCGTGCTTGGCAGCCACCTTGTCCTCAGGCTGGCTGGCAGTGACTCGGAGGGCTCATCCCTGCCTGTTCCCAGGGCTGCAGGGGCCACCCCAGACACTCCAGCTCATGTTTAAGAGCCGTGTTGCACAGTTACACGTGGGTCAGAGCTGCACGTTTTGTGAAAGGGCGCTGCAGAAATAATGATCTCATTTCTGCTGACTATAAATAAATGAAGGTGAAAGGGCACATTTCTACTCCCAGCCCTCAGGAGGCTAGATTGAGATTAAGATTGAGAGCTGGCTGGCTAATGAATGAGATCTTTCAAATATTAATAGGTCTTAAATTACTACTTCACTATAACTGGCGTCTAAACCATCACGTTGCAAAATAAACCCCTGAGTAATCATGGTATTAGCTATGTTGTCATTACAGTCAGTACAATTTTTCTGGCTGTTGAGGATGCCAGTGGGGAGGCGGTTTCCAAGGGAAATGGTTTGCTTGTGTCTTCTTACACAGTTAGTGGTGTGAGTCAGGGTCTTGGAGGGCCCCATCTCAGCCACTGAGGCCCATCAAAGCCCCCTGTTTCTGCAGGGGGACCTTAAAATTCGTCAATGTTTCTTCTTCAGATCTTAAAAAATTATTCAAGTGTGCCTGACCATGCCACTTAGCTTTCAGCTGGTCAGAGCTTCTCGTTGGGCTGCTCTGGGTGCAGGGAGTGGTGAGTGCAGCCAGTAGCCGTGGTCTTGCAGCCTGGTCCCAATGAGCACAGCCCGGTGCCACCGTTGTGCTTGAGTTTTGGCAAGTCTGGTCAGTAAGTGCACACATGTAATTCCTGTGCTGTGAAAACCCTCCCTGGCCGTGCACAGGGCTGCCCAGCACGTTAGCTGCAGCTCTCCCCTTCCCAGTCCAGCCCCTCTGGCTTGTGAAGGCTTTTGTGCCACAGCCCCCCCCTTGCCCCATCAGAGAGGGTGGCTTTGAAACCTGCTCTGCTAGAGATGCTGATCCTGGTGAAGAGCCTCCTGTCTCCCTGGGTAACAATCCTAGCTGCTTTTTCATTTCTGGAATGGCTTTATTTATTTGTTTGTTTTAGCTAAATGTAGTTTTTGATCCCACACACGGGCGTGTGCTGCCCCATCTTAAGTGGGGCTTGGAAAAGTAATTCATATATATATACTTGGGTTGCACTCTTGGGTCTTCTCCAGCCTCCCTGCTGCAACACACCAAGCTTGAAGGAGCGAAAATACTGATGAGGATTCAAACCTTGCTCACAGTAATTTGTTGTCCCTTTGGCCGGTGGCCCTGGGGACTATCATCTACACGGTGTCCTCTGTATCAGCCTGCAGCCCCCTCCTGCCTTTTGGCCCCTCTGTTTGCAGGTGATGAAGCACCTCCTTGAGCTTGGCACAAGGGAAGGATTTGGAGACATCTCAGTGTCTGTCCTTGGTCCATCCATCCGTTACCTGGGTGGCTTGTTTGGCAGGGGGTGTCCTCCCAGGTTGGACGTGGTGGCTTGTGCCTGCAGCTTGGCTGTCAGCATGGGAACTGGTGCCCCTGGTTTGGCACCCTGTGCCTGCCAGCTGTGCAGCCCACTCCACCTCGTTGCTGCCATGGTCACACAGCATTCATCAGACTTTCTAACTGATGTTTGCAAATTAATTTATGTGGACATCCTTCCAAGAAGGCCGTAGCAATGCTTGAGGCCATTGGTCTTGTGGCACTTCAAAGTGATGGATGGGCCATGGTCTGAAGGCTTACCGCTATTACCACAGGGCTTGCTTTTATTTTTAAGTCCACGATGTCTCTCTAGCTGTTAGTGAAAGATGGTGCTGGCATCGGGGGTGATGCTGCCCGCTCCCACCCCCAGCACCAGTGGAACAGGGTTGGTGATTGTGCCCTGGCAAAGCACCACTGCGTGGCTTTGGGGAGCTGATGTCCCCACAGCGCTGCTGGTTGCAGGGGTGGCTTTATGGGGCTGGGGGTGCTGGTGCCTGCCTCTGACTGCAGAGTTGGACCTGCCAGTGTTTTGCTTCCCACTGCCTCCATCAGAGGTAGCCATGTAAATCAGTGGTGATGCTCTTCCTATGGAGAAGGAGACTCCAGCACACTGCAGGGTCCCCGAGGGGCCCCGAGTGGGGCTTGCTGGGTGTGTGTGGCCGGCATTGGGCGCCGGGGCTCACGTGGTGAGCAGCAGCTGCCGTGGCCCTGCCGAAACGCTCTGTCACCATGAGGATGGGAGCCCCCTGCGGCACCCCCGGCCAGCAGACACGGCACGGGGGATCTCTCAGGGAAATTCTGGCACAAAGTGCTCGGGGGGGGGGGGGGGGTTGGCGCTCCCACTGAACTTCCAGCTTGAATTTCCATGGCCCAAACCTGCCGGCGAGTCCAGGCCAGCGTTTCCCTGCCTCTCCAGTAATTTCCTGCGGCTGCGCTACGCTTCAGCCCGTCTCACGCAGGGAAGGCTCTGGAGGGCACGGAGAGCGCTTGGAAAATTACATTTAATGCGAAGAGGAAGGGGATGGGAAGCAGCTTAGCTGGCTTTGTTCTAATAGCTGTAATCACCTGAAGCGCAACCTTGAGCCCCGTTTCGCTGGGTGCCGCGCAGCCCTCCCGCGGAGGGGGCTGCTGGCGTCAGCTCTCCCCGCCGTGCCATGCCGGCTTTCGCTTCGGCTCCGATGGCAGCTTGCACTTTGTTCCTGCTTGGAACAAGTGCCCGCGTTTGGCTTTGTTGTACAAAAGACTGTATTGACATAAAGAGGGGAAAGGTTGGTCAGAAGGTGAAGATGAGTTGTCTTGAAGGGAAGCCGGTGGCTTAAATAGCCCAAACTCGCCGTCTTGCCTGGCTGCTGAGTCTGTGAGGAGGAGGAGAGAAGGAGGAGAAGAAGCCGGAGTGTGGTTTTAACCCTTTTTTCTCCCTTTTCTGATAGTGTTTTCAGCTGCCACCGCTACCCGCTGTGAGCAGGACCTGTGCCGAGAGGATCTCTGCAAAGTAAGCTGGGCTTTTTAAAGGCTTTCTCCTTGTTTTGCTTTCCAAGAGCGGCGGGGTCATCGGGGAGCACAGGGGGGTCCCACTGCCCTGTGCTTTTCCCATGCTTTCCCAAGGTGTGACCTTCTCCTGTTGCGGGTGGGAGACAGGAGTGACGGCAATTTTCTGTGCTTAATTTCTTCCTGGTTTTACTGACATGGTGACAGGCAGCCAGCACTCTCAGGTGGGCACCTGTGCAGCCCTGCTCGCCTGTACGGGATTTCTCTGCTGCACAAAGCGTTTAGCTGCAGAAAAGCCGAGCAGAGAGCGGAGATCTTTGTGCACAATGTCCATCAAACGAATAACGGCATCTTGTTGAGGCTTGAGGAAAGAAATGAGGTTTAGCTTCGTTAAGGAAGTGCCTGGTGGAAATGCTGACGGCATTCCTCAGATTTCTGTTATTCCTGTTTTCTCTGGGGCAAGAGGGCAAGCCTGGCTGCTGCCTCAGAGGTTCTGTAACCTGTTTTACTCAGCCATGTATAACACGGGGTTTGATGTGATCCGGCGTGACGGCGTTGGAGGGGGAGAGGATGTTGGCTGTGGTGATTCGTTTACTGCTTCACGGCATAACATACAGCATAGCGCGTACCGGCGGGAGTCTTGCAGGAAACAGAAATAAACCTGCCCGTCGTGGCATGGAGAAATGTGGTGGTGATAGGGGGGGGAACGGCTGGTGGGACAGCAGGCGTTGGAGACATCTCGTTTTAGAAACGTGTGACAAAATAGCTAGTGCCACGGCAAGGGCAAGGCGTAAGTTGGTTAGAGGTGGGAATTAGAGATGTGTGTGTGTGTGTGTGACAGGCTTTAATCTCTTCATGGGGAAAATATATCCCATCTGCCTGTGGCGGGGCGTGTTCAGGGACGAGCGTGGTGTGTTGCGTGACGGCTCGTCCTTGTACCCCATGTCCCCCCGCCTGCTGCCCCTGAGATGTGCCCAAAGGATGCTGGGGAGCCACAAAGGGACCTGTGATTGACAGCCAGTGCAAAATGCCCACGGGGCAGGAGTGAGGACATGGGGCTAGGAACGAATTTGTCTTGGATAAGGGCTGGTCACCAAAGAGTGCCATGCCAGGTTGTTTCCTTCAGTTCCCGAGCCCATTAATAGGCTCTGCTCGCTTGATTAGTCGGTGCCTCTGCGGAGCAGTAATGAGAGCCGGGCTCAAGCCATCAATTCTAGGTCAGTGGTTGTGTGCTGGGGATTTGGGATCGGGCAGGGGGAGGGGAGCCGGGGCTGGACACCTGCCTCCAAAAAGCATCGAGAAGCCTGCGTTAAGGCAGCCTTGCCTGCACCCACTGGGGGCTGTGCAAATTGCTTCATGGGCCACGTTGCACCCCATCACCCCAGACATGGTCCATGACTGTTAGGAGGCTCATTCCTGAGAAGATAACATTGCAATAATTCTATTCATTAAGAAGCCAGAAGAAATAATGGAGTTTTAAACCTGAAAGAGGCTTTACTATGCTCCTGAGCGATATCTTCTGCCTCTCACAGAGTCACTTTCTTCCTGGCAGCAGAGATCTTGTTTAGCATCGACTTGTTATCATTTTTGGTGTTTAACCTCTGATCTTTCCCTAAATGTGGGCAGGTGAGGCTGGGTGGTGAAGAGCAGCATGGACCTGGATGTGCTCAACATGTTTGTCATCGCTGGCGGCACCCTGGCCATCCCCATCCTGGCCTTTGTGGCCTCCTTCCTCCTCTGGCCCTCCGCGCTCATCCGTATCTACTACTGGTGAGTTCATCAGCCCGGCTGCTCTCGGTTTAGCACAGGGGTGGAATTACTGCCAGCTCCCAGCAGGTCCCTGCACCCTCACACACACATGGCTGCAGATACTGAGCTGGTGGGCAGCAAGGTGATGTGGGTAGAGGGGGGTTCTCCTGCCTGTGTGGCCACAGTGTTTTTCCAGGGAAGCACTGGCTGTGTGTAGCTTTAAGCATCCATGGGGGAAGAAAATGGCATTTTCTTAGTACTTTTTTTCTGCCAAGGCTTATGTCTGTCGGGGCAGCCTCAGCTGGACTGCAGGATGTCTCTGAACCTTTCTGGGTTGTTCCCCCCCACTCCAAACACAGGACTGTGGCTGGGGAAATCATCGCTCCGTTGCTGCCTGTCCCCCAGCCTGGCAGCCCCATCACGCTGATGCCCTCCTGCCTCACGGATGCAGCCATCAGCATGGGTGTCCTCTGCTCTGCGGTGGCTCCTGCCTGTCAGCCTGCTCGGCAGGCAGGGGCTTTTCTCTCTCTAGTAGCTACAGACAAGGCTTTTCTTCCCTTCCTCTATTCTGGGCTGGAGCATCCGAGAAGGTGGAGTGATGCTCTCCCTTATCCCCTTGCATCTTGTCCTTTCCAATGAACGGCAGGCAGGCATTACATCCTTCAGTCCTCGCCTGTCCCTGGAAATGGGTGATAAGCAGCGCTGGCGGCTTCCCCGTCGGGGTTTGTTGTGGGGGAAAGGTGCAATAACGCTCCCTGCAGAAGCCAGGGCAGCAGCTCATCGTCCGGCGCGGGCAGCAGCAGCAGGCAGCACGGCGGGCTGTCCTCACGTGCTGCTGGCAGATGGTGGCTCCTGCAGTTTTGCTCACGGGGTGTTTCCAAATCAAAGTGACCTCTTGTGAGAGGAGGAGAATGTTAACCCACGCCGGCGCTCAGATGCGGCAGCGTGATGAAGCCTGTTTTCCTCACGGCGCATTTATTAGCGGCCTTTCAATCACCGCATCAGGGGGCTGACAGAGAGGAGGGAGGAGGATGGGATGAAATCCCCAACAACTGGATCAGCACGGGGGAGAGCATTTATTCCTGTTGTGCATTGTGTGGGGACCTGCACAAGCGTCGCTCTGCAAAAGGGAGCAGACAGCGTGACAGCGTCCTGTCCTGGGGACATCAGGGGTGGCATGTGGGGGCAGGTCCAGATGTGCTGAACCTGCTTTGTCAGCCAAAGGGGGTTTTTTTTGGATGTAGGAGCAGCTGGTGGAAGCTAGGGAGAATCCTCATGGGCTTGGGTTCAGAAGAGGATCAGTGGACAAACACTGCCGTGCCAAAGTACTGCAAGTGTGTTTGGGGTGAAGCCTTTGGAGAGATGAGGGCAGAGCTGTCAGGACAGGGCAAAGAAGGTGAAAGGAGCTGATGCCAGGAAGCTTTGAGGAGCTGGGTTGGGTGGGAGGTAGAGAAGAGCCTGCCTTCTTGTCCTTCAGGGTTGTGAGCCGGGGCGGAGTGAAAACACTCTGTGGGCAGGTCAGGCTGTGTTGGGCTGAGTGAGGGAGCATGGGAGTGTGAGATTGGCAGCACTGTTTGCTTTCAAAGGGTAAGTGCCCCCATCTCTCTCCCAGTGTTTCTGGTAGCATCAGCACCTTGCAGGAGTGACTGTGGTTCTCTGTGTTTCATGGGTGCCTTGTTTCTTACAGGCAGTGGGTGAGAAGAGTGGATTTGCCCTTTGCTCTTCCTTTCCTATTTACTTCTTCCCAAGTTGGCTTTTCTGGGAGTAAAATCGTTGTTTCCCCATCAGCAGAGGGAGGCAAGGGGGCAGCCGGCACGTCATGGTGCCCTCCCCTTTTGACCTCATGAGGCTCCAGCTTCGTAGCATCACCCGTGAGAGGTCCTGGGAGGTCCCCAGGGATGCTTCTCCTTTCTCCCACCACCCGCTGCCCTCCTCCTCCTCGCTACCAGTCTGCGTGTCCTCAGCTGGTGCAGCCAAGGGTCATGCAGGGCCCCCCTGTCGCCGATGGCCTCACTTCCTCCCCTGCAGTTAATGCGCCTCGCTGCCGGGCGTGACGTCCAGGGCTGCCCCACTGACCCTGGCCCCAAGCGCCTGCCTGCTCTGCCAACAGGGGTTAATCAGTTTAGCTGCTGCCATTAAGCGTGTTTAACACCTTGCGAAGGATCAGTTCAGCTTTGCACAGATTATTTTGCCTTCTGCTGAATTGATCCATCAGGATCAGTTGCTAAAAATGTTATCATCTTCCCCATCAGTAGTTTACACCAGTGCCTTTGAGGCGAGGACTCTTAAGACACTTATTCAGGGAGAAATTCACCTCTCCTTGTAGGACCAGCACAGAGCTGAGATGCTGCTTAAGTCCCACTAACTCCCTCCAAAAAGGGATTATGCTAAAAGAGGATTGCACTATACATAAGCTCTGAGTGGGCAGAGAGCTAGGACAGTCTAGGAGTGTTGGTGACCTTGCTTTCCTGTCTCAAATTCAGATGTCACCTATAGAAGTATTTGCCAGCATCTTTGCCATCAGGAGTAGCCTGGTAGCTGTCCTGACAAGGGTTACGTCTGAGCATAGGGGAGATGCAGAGGAAGCATGCCTGCTTCTCTGTCTTGGCCTGCACGTAGACATCATGTGTCCAAAGTGTCACCGATAATCTCTGCCCAGGTTCCCTCTGGCTGGCAGTTTCACTGCATCCTCTTTGAGCAGGCTGCAAGCATGTGCTGGCAGGAGCTCTCTGTCTTCTTGCTTTCAGAGGAATAACCCAGATTTCCTTGGGGTTTGCTGCTATCATCTCTCTTGCCTCCACTCCTTCCTCTGTGTGTCAGTGCATTTTCAAAGGCCGTCTAGTTGGCATATGGGAACCAGGTTTCTGTGCTGCTACTGGTGACACAGTTGTTTTGACTGGGACTGATATGCATGTCTGTGGGGTGACATTGGCACCTTGCAGGGCTGCAAGGCTGTGCTCAAATAAACATGACAGACCCACTGTACCCAGCCAGAACTAGTGCCTCCCCGTCCTGCACACAGCCTTGCCAGGTGTTCAGCCTCTCATCATACCAACACTCGGGTGTTTTCAGTTTTAGAGTTGTTCTTTGGGCCCATTTCTGTTGCCAAATTAGTTGTTCATGGTCTTTTTTGAAGTCTCTTAACAAACCATGTCTCCACCAGCCATCTGCAATGCAGACATGAGTAGCCAGCTGCCAGTACTACACGTGTAAGGGACTACATGTAAGCACAGGGTCTGGTCCAGGGGCCAGATGCTCAGAACTAGTCCCAGTTAGGGCCGTGACAGCATCAGTGTGAACCCAAACTAACTGGTGTTAGCAAAAACTTGCAGCTGAGTTGAGTTGGATCATCTGGCTTATGTTGCCTCTGGGCTGTGGTCTTGCCTCGCTCACTGGTGGTGTTTTCTCCCTGTTTCCAGGTACTGGCGCCGAGCCTTGGGTATGCAGGTTAGATACGCCAGCTACGATGACTATCAGTTTTGTTATTCCTATAGAGGGAGACCTGGATACCGCCCGTCCATCCTGATGTTACACGGCTTCTCAGCCCACAAAGACATGTGGCTGTCTATAGTCAAGGTGGGATTCCGTTTCTGTCATGGTGCTACTTAGTGACAGTCAATGGCACCAGGCTTGAGGGCAGTGTGGGAACCCGCCAGTCGCACACATGGGATGTGATGATCATTTTAGCGTGCTAGAAATGCCCTCCTTCGCTCCGTGCTCATGGCTCGCTCCTTGGATCCTTTTCACCCCTATGACATGCAGGGGAGGAGCTGTATGTACCTGCTTCCTCTCTGGGAAGCAAGTGTTGGCCATGGTTCCTCATTGTGTTATCCTTGGTACATGAGCCAACTTATTCTGTTGCACGAGTAACCGAGGGCTGCTAGTGAGAGAGTGACCCCCCAGCTCCCACCCACGGTCACCAGTTTCCACCCCTGGGCTTCACAGCGGTTCCTCTGTACCATAACCACCCCTGGTTTGTTTCTGCAGTTCCTGCCAAAGAACCTGCACTTGGTATGTGTCGACATGCCCGGGCACGAGGGCACAACCCGCTCAGCCTTGGACGATTACTCCATTAGCGGGCAAGCTAAGAGAATACACCAGGTAACACCCCAGCATCACACTGCTTCTACAGAGGGATGCAGGGACATGAGGGATGTGGGGACATGAGGGATGCAAAGCTCTGTAAGCCCTGCCTTGTTTGGCCCCGATTCCTCCCTTCCCAGGCAGCCAGAACCAGCAAGCTCAAGCTTTTGAGTTGAATTTCTTTAATGACCCCGCACTGTTGCTTCCTCTCCCCTAACAATGGTCTTTCTGCTCCCTGCCAGTTCGTGGAGTGCATCAAGCTGAACAGAAGGCCCTTTCATCTGGTTGGCACTTCCATGGGGGGGAACGTTGCTGGCGTCTATGCTGCTGAGTACCCAGAAGACATTTGCAGCCTGACCCTCATCTGTCCCGCAGGTGGGCAGCGCAGGGGAGGCAAGGGGGTGGGGGGGGGCAAGCAGAGCTGGGCCAGAAGCCCAGAGCAGCGCTGGGAGCAACCCATTCAAAATAATCTGCACATACAGTCTGAAAGTCTCTGGCAGGGCATGGGAGGAAATTACAGCCTCATCCCGACTGCTCTTCTCCAGGGCTTTGGAGTTGGCCATGCTGTACTGTAATTAGAGCTGGGACTAGGGCAAATGGGGCAAGACCTGCTCTGGAAGAAAATGTGTTCTCCCTTGGGGTGGCAGCCATTCTACATGGCACATCTGTGCCCTCGGTTCTGGAGGAGAAACCCAGGCAGCAGTGGGAACAGCCTCCCCAGTCTCTGCTTGAGAGCTCCAGTGTGCCAGAGGGCTGGAGCTGTGGGAGCTGGAGAGCTCTGTCCTCCAACATTTGGGTGCCCCAAGTGGGAAGAGCGCTTTGGGGCTGGGTGCAGGTTGGTGGGAGGGGGCAGTCCCTGTGCCCACACAGCACCCCTCCATCCCTACCATCCTCTTGGCCAGGGGCTCGGTGGAGCCTGGGCATGACATGCAGCAGGAGGCATGGGGGCTTTGGCAGGGAGCTTCTCTGCCAAGGAGCGCTTTGCTGCATCCCAGTTGTTAAAGCAGCTCCTTCCCCCTCCCACGCGAGGAAAGTGGCTCCCAGATAAGACAGAAGTAATGAAGCCAAGAGAACGTTACCTAGCTACGAGGCTCTGGGGGCGGCGAGGTTCCCGCTCCTCTCTGGGAGTGGTGTCGACTGACTCTACGGGTGTTTCTGGATGTGGGGCTGCAGGGAGGTTTGGGATTAGGCTGCCGGTGGGATTTGTCCCCACAGTGGTCCATGTGGATGGGGCTTCTGAAATTCTCTGCCCAGCCCTTTTCTGTGGCAGGCTGGGCACGGGCATTGGTCTTTGCATCCGCTGTCCATGGAAAAATAAACACGCCAAAGTGTCCATGCCTGTCTACAGGGAGCACACCTTGTGTTGGGTCAGCCCCTGGGGCTCAGCAGGGCCAGGCCCTAGAGCAGGAGGAGCCCAGGGTATCTGGGTGCACATTAAGGCTGCTGAATGTACAGATTCTTACTCTCCCCCTGTATTTTAATTTTTGGTTTAGTGGTTGAGCAAGCGGGAGCCAGAGGCAGGAACGATGGGGGTCAGTACGGTGACGCTCTGTTGTTGTTGAGGTGTTGTCTGGGTTTTAGCTTGTACCCCCTTCTTGTTTGACCCAGGCCTACCAAGTACCACAGACAGCAAGTTCATCAAGCAGCTCCGGGAGCTGCAGGAGTCCGAACGCATCGACAGGATCCCTTTAATTCCCTCCACTCCCGAGGAGATGGCAGATATGCTGAAGCTTTGCTCCTACGTTCGCTTCAAGGTGCCGCAGCAGGTGAGGAGCCTGAACTGGCTGCAGCAGCAGGGGAAGGGGGACTCAGGGTTGGGGACAGGTTTGCTTCTCCCTGAGCCTGCGCGGCAGCAGCTGAGGCGATGCTGGGAGCAGAGCTGGTGCTGCTATTCCCCCATCACCCAGGCAGGACACCCTCCCCCCGACTCCCAGCACCTTGCCGGCACTTTCCCTTCAAACCCACTTTTCCCAGCTCCCTCTGGCAGCACCCACTGAAATTCCTCCTCCCACGAGGCCTCTTGCAGCAGGCTGGGATGTCAAAGGAGTTTTTAGTAAATATGGCTGGCAGGAAGCATTAAATAACTAAAGTGGCTGTTGTCCGGGCAGAAGGGGGATTGTTTGTTACTTTATTAAGCAAAAGCCATGGAAATGTTAATCACCTCATTGTCTGGTGAGAGGAACTTGGCAAGGGGCTCCCCATTAAGCTGGTTTTCCTTAGGAAGTCTGAGATGAGTAGATTGGAGAGTAAGGGGAAAAAAAAGGTAAGGTAACAGCCAAGGCCTTTTTTTTGTTGTTGGCAAAGGACAAACGAAGGAAGAAAAGTGGAGTCATGGCTGAGGCAGCCTGCTGGCCTTGGATAGTTGGCTGGGGGGAAGAAATGTGAGTTTGCATCATAAGAGATGAAAATACTTGTTGCTGAAATGTGTGTTACTCAAGTGCAGTTGCAACAGCTGCCGTGCTTAGGAAGGAGCTTGTGCCAGGGCCAGGCTGTGCGGGGCATGTCGGTGGTGGGGTTGCTCTCCCAGCCATGCAGAGGGTGCCCTCAGGCATGCTCAGCCCCGTGCAGGATGTGGGTCCCCCCAGCAGCTCCCTTTGCTCTCCCTGCAGATCCTCCAGGGCCTCGTTGATGTTCGCATCCCACACAATGATTTTTACCGGAAACGTAAGTGTCAGCAGCAGCCCCTCCAGCCCCAGGCTGTGGGGACAGCCTGCCCCCAGCCCCCATGTCCCCAGCACGCCACTGGGCTCCAGCACCCCTCTCCTGCCTTACTGAGGGTGGGAGGGGACAGTGTCATTAACAGTTTTGGGGGGTACATCTTGGTCACTGGTAGCACTCGCTGCCACCTCCACAGGCGATGGGGTGGCTGCTTCACCCTCAGCCTCCCGTGGGGGTTAGTTAGTACCTGTACCCACAGGGAGATGGGCTGGGAGGAGGGTGTCTCAGCAGAGGGGTTTCGGGGCAGCACAAGGATGGCCCTGTTGGGGCTCTGCCTGTCACCCCTGCCTGGGTGTCCCAGCGAGGGGATGCTGCAGAGCTGACCTGCAAAAGCCCTTGTGAGAACAGAAGGCAAAGCATTGCCCTGGTAGGACTAACTCTCCTCTTGCCCCCCACTAGTGTTTTTAGAAATTGTGGATGAAAAGTCCAGGCACTCTCTCCATGAGAACATGAGCAAGATCAAAGCACCAACGCAGGTCATCTGGGGAAGGCAGGACCAGGTACGTGGCCCCCTCCACCTCCCCTGGGGACCCCATTTCTGCCCATGGGGGCATGGTATGGGCAGTACTGCTAAGCTGGGACACATGTGTCCCCATCCCTGGTGGGTTTGGAGGAGAGGGCAGAGCTGGGGCTGGGGAGGGCAAGGGGGCAGGCATGGGGCAGGTGCCAGGGCCGCAGCAGGCGTGGGCCTGGAAGAGGAATGGAATGCCAGCACAGAGAGTTGTCCTGGCAACTGGGAGAGATGTGCTGTTGGTGGGCAGGCGGGAGGCAAAGGCTGGTTACCAAGGGAGGAGCAGGAGGGGGAG
The DNA here is from genome assembly GCA_020800305.1 of Porphyrio hochstetteri. NCBI lineage: Eukaryota > Metazoa > Chordata > Aves > Gruiformes > Rallidae > Porphyrio > Porphyrio hochstetteri. The sequence continues at coordinate 6,161,413 of CM036916.1, read as the reverse complement.
GGAGGGAGGCAAGCTGCAGGCATGCAGAGGGCTCTGTAAATGCACAGGTACATGCATTTGCTTGCCATGATCCAAAAAGCAGCCAAGAAAGTTCCCAGCTGCATGCTGATACCGGCACCATGCAGCACCCCAGCCCCATCCCCAGGCATGGGTACCACGAGGTACCAAGGACCATGCCCACATCCCTGCCCGGCAGCTTCAACAGCACAAAACACTGTCTGTAAAAACCCAGCTCTGCCCACGGGAGTGACTATTTTTTCCCTTGCCATCCAGGTCCTGGATGTTTCTGGTGCCAGTGTTTTAGCCAGTGCAATCCCAGACTGCCACATGTACATCCTGGAGAACTGCGGGCACTCGGTGGTGGTGGAGCGGCCCCGCAAGACAGCCAACCTCATCCTGGAGTTCCTGCAACTGCTGCACAGCATGGAGAACAACAAGAAGCAGGCGTGAGCGTGGTGGGGAGCCAAGCGCCCCCACCGGGTCTTCTAAATTGTAAAGTACTGCAGCTTTGATAAGTTCTCAGGGATCTTGTACGAATCGGGGTGAATGTGCCAAAGTCCCTGAGGAAGGCAGAATCATTGATACCTAAACCTATAGCACCGCCGGCACAGCGACCTAGGGGTCATTGAGCAACCTCCATAGATACAGGAATGGAAGCAGAATCTCTCCTTTTTCTACTTAGAGATAAAAGTAGAAACGAGCTGAAATCACCAAGCACTAGCCATGCCGTGTGCTGAAGCTCCTTGCAAGCCACCCATCTTACCCGAGTTACCGGCACGTAGTTGTTAATGATGTTTACCTAAACTAAATAAGAACCATAGGAGGGAGGACGTGTCCTGGACTGAGACTTATAATATTTCTACTACTTAGAGTCCGTCGCGTTGCATGCTGCCATGCTGTAAGAGAAACCCAGTGCTCCAGGCGTCTGCTCGAGTGCTCTTTGTGTAGGTCCTTAACTCGTGATTTATGCAGAAAACTACAGAAAACTTCATGTGTGGAAGTCCAATGACTGTGTGTGCAAAAATGTTTACACTTTGAGTGGGTTTTTTTAAATCCCCAAACAGCTCCTGCGTATATGTAATGCCTTAACATTGCCCAGGGTACGGCGTCCATGCACAGCCCGCCTTGCCCAGGGGGTGGTCCCCACCCTGAGGGGGAAACCTCGGGGTGTGGATGGCAGCTTGGCCGCTGTGGTGCGAACCAGAGGGATGGAAACTGCCTGGAGTGATTTGGTCCCCGAGCCCGAATCAGCAATAAGCCCGTGGGGCAGGGTGCGAGTCAGCAACTCGGGCGAACTCGTCTCAGCTCTTCTATCCCGTCGCGCTGCTGAACACGCTGATGTACATAACGATTTTCTTAATGAATTCCGTGAATTCTGCGAACGCTGATGTCACTGAAACCAGGCGGTGAGGGGCGGGAGCGGGCTGCCTGTGTGAATAGCGCAGGGGACACAGGCTCCTGGGCTTGCTGGGTGGCAATGAGGGGGACAGCTCACCTGCGAGGCGCTGGATGGTGGCGTGGAAAGGTACGATACATTTGTGCGGCCTCTCGATGGTTATAACTCCTGACCAAGTGGAATTACAGGTAGAAATGGGCAATGCAGACAAGCTACGCTTCACAGCCTGCAAGGTGATGTGCGGGGAGGGGTCCTGCACCTCCCCAGGTGCGGTTCCTGTCCCAGGGGGAGAGGGCTGGTCCTCACCTTGGGCAGGACCGACAGCTGCTGGGGGGCAAGGCAGCGTGCAGTCCTCTCAAAGGCGAAGCAACAGGCCAGCCCTCCTCAGGGGATGATGCCAGGTGCTGCTAGAGCCTCCCCCGCCCCCAGACTGGGTGTGCACGCTTGCGGTGCTGACAGCCATCGTCTTTCCGAGGTACCCCAATCTGTACAGATATCTGGAACTCCCCCTCACCTTCTCTGCTCTTTTTAAGAGAAGAAACATTGTTCTTTTAGACAAATAGAAATTTGCTGTTAATTGCTTGGTTATTGTTTCTACTACAGGAGTTGATTTAAAAAAATAATAATAAATTGCTGATAGTTTTATGTGGTAAAAGCCAGAAAAACTTGTTGGGTGTCTATATGGTTTCTCACATGCCACAGATTGCTGTACGCAAAGGGTTTATATGGCTATTAAAATCTTAGCGATATAAGGAGTCCGCTGTGCAATGGTCATTTACTCCTTTGAGGAACAATGGGGCTGTGGTGGGGACTTGCTCTGCTGCTTCTTTCCTCCCCACGTTTCTGGGAGACACAGGTTTTGCCTCGAAGAATATTTGATGTTGTGGTGAGAGATGGTGAAGATCAGGAAGGTTCAAGTCTCTCAAGTCTCTTCAAAGACAACACAAAGTTATCTCTTTTCTTTTTATTAAGAGAAGGTGGCCCTAAACACTCAAGAAGCAAAATGAAACCTCAAGGGGCAAGGGAATTAGGTTTTAAGTGCCAAGATTCCTCTTAAAACACTTGAAAGCGTGTTAAATACTAATTTCAGCTGCAATTACAAGTCTCACTGAATGTATGCAGTGTGCTAGGAATGGCGTTACATCAATATCCAGGCAAAAGTATCTGCATTTCTTCTTTCCCTGGGAGGCTGCTGAGGCCCAGCAGCTGCTTTGTTTGACAGAGGACTTGCAGAGAGGGCTGGGGCTCACCCCCTTGCCTGCACCCTGCCATGGCACCCTGGCCCCACTGCTACTGTCATGCACGGGTCGAGGTGACGTGGCTGCAGGAAACCTGTCAGTCACTGCAGCGCAGGGGGACGGGAGGGGGCCTCTGGCCAGCAGTCAGTGGCCAGGGCAATGCAGGATGTCTGCATCACACGTTACAGCCTCTCATAATTCAGTAATAAAAATCCCTGGGTCTGTTGGGGGGTGTCTGGGTGCTGGCCCCCAGCTTGCTCCAGCTGGCCCCACGCCCAAGCTGACCCTGTAGCAGCAGCTGAGCCCATGGTTGGGAGGCTGGGAGGGAAGCTGCCTACACCTGGGGACACACCTGACACACACCAGGTAACAGCATGCCCACTGAGCCTCATTTCCTGGCAGAAAAGCCTTGTCATGCAAGGGCTGCCCTTGTGGTTTTGCTTGCTACTCCTCAGCACTGAGCCCAGGTAGGACTGTATTCCCAGGCTGGGGGGGCGTTGGGTAGGGGCAGAGGCTCACGCTCCTCCCAGTGGGTTTGGGTGTCCTGTGGGCAGAGCTGGAGGAACCGTTAGGTCCCAGTTGCAGTGAGCTTGGGCATTGGGAACCTGCACGTAGCCTGAGCATCCTGGCATGGCAGGAGGGAGGAGGTTGCCTTTTGTTTTGCCACCTGGTGTTTGAAGTCCTGCTTTCCTTGTGGGAATAAACCGGGCTGGGCTGGTTAGCAAGGCTCCTGGAGGCAGGGGCTGGTGTGAGAGCAAAGCAAGGAGTTGGCCCTTGAGTGCTGTGGGTCTTGCCAAGGCTGATTGTCTGTATCCTGAAAAAGAGGTTGCAAAGCACAACAGGGCTGGCTCAATAATAAACCTAATGATGCCTCGGAGCAAGCTGTTTGCTGCTGAGCATCCAGGCCTGTGGTGGTGCCCATCACCCTGCTCCTGGGGTATCAGTGGGAGCAGGAGGGACAGAGCTGGTGGCAGCTGGTGGGCACTTGTCCACCACAGCTGGTGCTGAAGGTGCCCTCAAAATGTGGCCAGCCAGGGAAAGCTGGGCTGGGTCCTGCTTTGCCCAGCTGCAGCCAAATGTCTGTCTGCAGTGGAGAAGCATCCTTCTCCATTTCTTCTGCCAAAGGAGAATAACAACATCTGCTCCCTCGCAGGGGAGTCTCACCGGCACAGCCCTGAGCAGAGCATCCTCTGACAGGCCGAGTGATGCTCAGGGTGTCTGGCACCGCGGTTTGGGTGTCATCGTGGGCGTCCCCCACCCTGGGAACCCATCAGCCGGCTGAACCTTCCCCTGACTCAAGGTGTTTCACAACCCTCTTGGACACATCCCATGGTTTTCCCACAGCCGCCTGGATAGGAGTGCCCCAGCGTGCAGCCCCGCTCCCCCTCTGTGGGAGGGAGGGGGTACTGCAGCCCCCCCCCGCCGTGTCCCTTTGTATTGGGGGTGCAGCGGGGGCACAGGCTCCCCGTTACACCTGCAGCCGCCCCGTGAGGCGGTGAGGGTCCCCTGTCCGCACCCTCCGGCTCGGACTTAAGGCGAACGGAAGGAAACCGTAGGGTATGGCTGGGGCGTTTCTGTTGGTTTTCCTTCTGGGAGAGCTTTTTCCGAGCTCTGGCCTCGGGGGGGCGGTTTGGGATCGCTGGCTGCCCGGGCTGCCAGGGCTCGGCGCCTGCTCCCTGAGCCAGCGCTTCCTGCCCGGCTCCTGCCCGGCTCCTGCCCGGCTCCTGCCCGGCTCCTGCCCGGCTCCTGCCCGCAGCTCGGGGCGCGGAGCGCAGCCCTGCCCTTCCTCCTTTCGGGAAAACCGTGTCTCCGCCCTTCGCCCATCTCAGCGGGTCACTGCCTTTGCCTTTCCTTCTTTTTTTTCGTTTCTTCTTGTTTCTGATGCCCCGCGAAGGGCAGGGGCTGGGACAGGGCACTGTGACAGGGCACTGTGACAGGGCACTGTGACAAAGGCTGCTGCCTAAGGTCGTATCCCTGGCAGTGGCATCGTGCCACTTCCAAACCCTGTTCTTTCCCAGAAACTTCCATATTGCTCTGGAGAGCAGAACACACCCCTCACCCCCCCACCCCCCCGGTGTGCTGCTCTGTTAGCTGTTTTCTTGCCCCCCAGGACAGGCTGGTCAGGAGCACTGAGTGAGCCATCAGGTTTCTGGTGACAGCATGGGGATCTCTGCTCCCCTCTGAGTTTTCAGGGCATTTCCTTGGCCTGGGCTCTGGTCTACCTGAGTGGAGATGACTGTTCCTCGGGTGGATAGCACAAAGTCCTTACAAGGCACAGGAGCCTTCACGTGGGTTTGCCGTGGCCTCTGCCTTTGCCACCCAAGAGTTGGGGAAGGCCAGGAGAGCTCAGGCACCAGGTCAGAGTCTGTGTCAGTGCCCTGAAGAAGCAGCCTGTGCTGCTCCACAGCCATTTTGCAGGACAGTAGTAACTTAGGGTTGAGAGGAACCTTGAGAGATCATCCAGGTCACCCCTAGATCAACTCCTGCATCAGCCCTCGGTGTTGGACATCCCATCACAGCTCCCTGGGAGCTGCTGGGCTCACAAGACATCCTAATGAGTAACCTGAATCTCTGCTGACACTTAAGTTTGTTACTGCTCCTATCCCCATCAGATGCTGGAGGCCTGTTTATAAGTCCCTCAGCATCCTCTTGCACGATCACAGACTTGCTGTGTGCAGAATACAATCCTTTGGGGTCTGCCAGCTGCTCCTCCTGTATCTGGGGCGTAACACAGGCATCTAGGCACAAACTCTGGGCTCAGACCTTGCTGTCCACAAACAGCAGGTATCTTGTTTCACAAGTGTGCTAAGAGCAAACATCCCAGTCAGCTTGGTTTTAAAGTAAATAAGTAGTTAACAGCAACAGCCCCCCTCTGAATGACTTTGCTCTGCCTGTGAGTCACCCTTTCCCGCAATCTTGCTCTCTAGCCTGCCTTTGCACAGGGATTATTCATACCTGAGAGCAGAATCCTGTGTTGGGCTTTCCAGAATTACATCCTCCTTTCTCCCCCCACCCTTGGTCTATTTGCTGAGGTCATCTGTATCCCAGCCTGGCTCTCCAGTACACCCCCTTGGGGTGGTCTCAGCTGTGTATTCATTAAGCATCGTGTCCTCCAGCTCAATTAGTGAGCTTCTAATGGAACTGTGGATAACAGTGTGTCTCCTTCCACTTCCACAGGGAACCACCAGTAATGCGTGAGAATACCTCTGCTGTGTGTTTTGCAGCCACCTTGAAGGCTGAGTTAATCCTGAGATCCCTTATTTCTCCATCATGAATGGCACAATCTGGCTTTCCACAAACCCTACTAAAGAAATAGAGTCCCTGCTACTCTCTCTTTGCCTTGATGGCCTGTTAACCTGTTGCACAAGATAATTGATTCGGAGTAATGGGAATAATTCTTGTTAACTACCACCCTGCCCATTTCTGGGTGCTTCACATCCACGTTCCCAAGCTGTTCTGGAACACCACAGGGACCACCTCCGGATGCGATGCCTGGAACAGCCACCTGCCTTAGGGGAAATAACCCTCCGGTGCCCAGGAGGTTGGGAAATATTTGGAGTCCTGGTTTTGACCCCGTAGGCAGGAGAAAGGTCACTGGCCTGTTGGGAGAACCAGGTCAAGGTTGTCCTTTGGAGGACAAGTGGGGCTACTTGGAGCAATGGGTGTCGAAGATGGGGACCCCGTGGGTGCTTAGCATCTGTGGGGTCCCCATCCTCTACATCTGTGGCATCCTTACAAGTGCAGGGCCTCAGCACTTGTGATGAGGTGGCACCAGGTGGCAGCAAGTGACCAGCATGGGAAGGCGCTGCAGCACCCTGTGGGGAGCAGAGGAGAGCCCTGATGCTGCACCCCGCGACTCCAACCTGCTCCCAGCACCCCACTGGAGTCCTGCTTCTTGCTTTGGACTGGTGCCTGAGCAGGGTCTGGCTGCTCTCTCCATGGGAGCTGGGTGTTCTATGTGTCCCCAACCCATATGTCGCCTGTCTGGGGGCAAAGCCCAGCATTCCTGTCGGTCTTTGGAGCTGAATGTTCTCAGGGTCAAATTCTCCCTTCCATAAGGTGTCCAGATCTGAAGTTTAAGGGCAAGTCACCCCTGAAAGGAGTTAAATCATTAACTTGTTTTGCAAGAGCCTTGATTTGTCCTGCGAGCAAACAAAGGCTGTTTCTGAGCTCTGCCTCGGGGGGAGGATGATGTGAAGGGTGTGAAAGCAGAAAACTGGGGGTGCTGGGCCAGAGCACCGCTGCTGGGAGTGGTGTCGATGTGTGCACCCTGTTCCCCAAGGGGGGCTGGAGGAGATGGGGGTGGTGTATGTGGGATCAAGCCTCCTGCAACACTGAGAAGTGATGTCAGGCCTCCCCTCGGCATCCCTCCAGCACCCGTTCCCCTGCCAGCGCTCCCCATACATGCAACCAGAGGGATGTGGCCAGGAGGGCTCTGGCAGATCACTGAGAGCTGTGAACTCAGATTCGGTTCGTGGGAGATACACCTGGCTGCAGGCTACCTGGCAGTGTTATGTCTCAGTGCCTGGAGCTGGCTTTAGCTGTGTCTGAAGCCCGAGCTGGCAGCTCTGGGTGGAGGCAAGCGTGGTGCTGGCACGGAGCAAATGGGATCAACAGCCTCTTCCTGTTGTGCAACCGCCGCACAGCCCACGTAGAGAATTTTTGGGAGATTTGTCAGGGCTTTTGTGTTTCCAGATAATATTTATTTGCTTGTTTCGGGTCTTGTTTTCACAAGTGAGGGGTTTAAATAGCACAGGCAGAGATGGGGCACAAACCTTGTCTACTCTTCCCTGAAGTGCTGTATCCTGCTCCAGGGGCTGCTCATACCCACCCCAGCAGCCCTCACCTGCACAGCCCTGGTTTCTCCCCAGCATGGCTCCCCAGTCCCACTAGCTCTGGAGCTGGGATTCTGGCACAAACATTATTTACGGTTTTGCCTGGCAGCCCGCACGTGTTCTTCGCCTTATGTAATAGTTCAGACCAGGTACAAGCCTGCTCACTCATCCCCTGTCCGTGCCAGGGGTCCTGGGCTTTGGGTACTAATACCCCCACCCCAGACTTTGTGCTGGGGGCAAGGGACGGCTGAGCTTATCCTACTTGTATGCAGGGCCCCGGGTGAGATCTGCCCGCATGGCTTCAGGCTCCTGGCTAGGCAGGGCTGAGATGTGAGCTCCTCTCTGTATGAAACGTGCCACTTTCCTGCTCCCCAGTTCACAGGATCACAGAATCATGTTCCAACGAAGGGACCTCCAGAGATCATTGGGTCCAATCCTTCTGCCAATGCTGTTCCCTAGGACAGGTCACACAGGGAGGCATCCAGATGGGTCTTGAATATCTCCAAAGAAGGAGACTCCACACTCCCCTGGGCAGCCTGTCCCAGGGCTCTGTCACCCTCACTGTGTAAAAGTTCTTCCACATATTGGTGTGGAACTTCCTATGCTCCAACTTGAAGCCATTGCCCCTTGTCCTGTCCCCACAGACCACTGAGAAGAGGCTGGCCATTTCCCCCTGTGTCCCACACTTCATTTATCAACATTAATCAGGTCCCCTCTCAGTCTTCTTTTCTCCAGGCTGAACAGCCCAGGCTCACTCAGCCTTTCCTCGTAGGGGAGATGCTCCAGGTCTTTAATCATCTTTGTTGCCCTCCGTTGGGCTCTTTCCAGGAGATCCCTGTCCTCTCCTTGTTGATCCTGGGGTGTGCAACTGCAGCCCAGAGTAAGGTGCAGGGCTGTGTATTCTAACCAGTGCCTTCCAGCAAGAACTGTATTTACTTGATTTCTGGGCATTTTGGCTGTGTGTACCCCGACCTTGTGCTTCTGCTTGTGGAAGGCATGGGGGTGCAGGGCTGTGGGCAGCATGTGCCCAGACATGTGTAGGGGCAGGAGAGCTGGCAGTGTGAGGCTTCCTGGGGCAAAGCCACCCCCGATGCATGGGGGGAAAGGCAGGGCAAAGTTGCAAAACCCAGGGCACAGGGGCCAGAGCATGAGGTGTGTGGCTGACACACCATCTGCAGCTCAGGGGGCATCAGGGCACCCGCAGCGCTCAGGAAAACAAGCCCTGAGGAGGCTCCTAACGCTGGCAGGGGCCTGGCGCCTGCTGGTGCCTTGGCCCTTGCAAGATGGCTCGCACTGCCACTGGCACATGTGCTGTCCTCGGGCCGGGGTGCCCTGTCAGCAGTGGGGTGTGGGGCAGCCACCTGCCAAAAATCCCTCTGCTTTTGCAGGCTCATCCCTGTGGCCCCGGGGATCCAGGTGACCGTGCCCTCACGCTGGGCACGCTAGAAACCCAACACTTGTCACTTGACTTCACGGCAGCCCTGGGACACTGCGCTCGGTGGGTTTGCCTTTAATTGAGTGAGAGGCGCCTGCCAAAAGAGCAGCTCGGGGTCAGGCTCCAGCTTTCCTGGGTGTGATCCTGTGCCAGGCACGGCAGGAGGGAGGCCAACGTCTCGCTGACTGAGGGAGGCTGGTGTGCGAAAGGCAACCCAGGGATGGCAGGCAGCATGCCCAGGCAGCATCCCCTGCCTGCTCTGAGCTGCCCAGGCAGGACCGTGTACTTCAAACCTCATGTGTCAGCACGGGGGTTGTGGGGCTCTCCTATGGTGGGAAGGTTGTTGCCTGTGCCAGTGGGTTCAGCTGGAGTTACTCATGCTGCTCCAGGGAAAGGGGACAAATCCCTTGCAGAGACAGCTGCAAAACCCTGGGATGGGAGCATTGCCCTACTGCAGGGAGGGCAAGCACTTAAGAAGACAAGCGTGAGGACACAGGTGGCATTGGGAAGCACCAGCCTCTTGCTGCTGGTGCTGGGAAGGACTGGAAGGATGGCAGAAACTTTTGTACGGTCCCAGCTGCTTTTTCCTCATTACAAAGAGTCCAGAAAGCTTTTTTGGTAAGAGCTGCTGGAAATGAAAAGCTGAGCCATAACCAGGAGCTCTCCTGGGATGTGCCCTCACATCCCAGACAGCAGGTATGGGATGTGACACCAGCAATCCTCTGCAGTGTGATGATGACCAAAGCTTGCTCCTGTCACACTCGCACCTCTCCCTGTGCTGGGGCATGGCTGGTGTCCCAGCACCTAATAATGTCTGGAGGGACAAAGGTTGGTGGGTGGTGGGAGCAGGGCCTCCCTGTTCCCCTCCCAGACACCTGGAGCAATGCAGTTCTCACAGCAGTTTGTCTCAGACAGGGGATGGGGGTTCACTCTCCTGGGACTGTTTCCGTGGCTGGAGTGATTCTTTCTGCTTTGTTGCCAGTGGGAGACCATTCCCCATTTCCAGGCTCTGCACCACCTCCTGTCCTTAATGATCCCCAGTCAAGGCAACTGTGGGTCCTGTGCCAGTCCATCTGTGGCTGCAGGTGTGCCAGAGCCGAAGGCACCCGAGCACCGGCACTGGACCCCCACCCTGCTGCAGCCTGCCTGCTCTTCCTTCAGCACGGAGAAATTTTGGCCATTCAAACCTGTCTGAGCTCTTGCAAAGCAATCCAGCTGTCATAGGCTGGGCTGACCAGTGCTGCTTATTTTTAAAGTTGTCCTGAAATTCCTTTTTTTTGAAGCTATTCACAACCACTCGCTGCTTTCCCCCATCTTGGCCACAGGACTGGTGGTGTATGGGGCAAGTCACCCACCCAAGGTGGGTGAAATTGTTTTAGATGTGTCCAAAACCAGTCTCCCATCATCATCTCTGCATAATCCAAAAGGAAATACATAATCTAAAAGAAAGTATAAGATATTGCAGGTTCTGGGCCCCTGTGGGATGACTTTGGGCAGACCTGGCCTGACCTGGGGTATCCTCATACCTCTCCCAGACCCCATCCCACTGGGGCCCTGTGCTCCCAGGGTTCACACAGGCAGCTGAAGCAAAGGAGAAACATACCCAGCTGTCTCCTCTCCCTCCAAAGCCCTGTTTCATAGGAGCATTTTGGAGGAGCACATGGAGGCTCCGTGAACCATCCAGATGGGAAAAGCCTCCCAGCGCCACTGATTTGGTTTCTGTGGTGGGTCCCTCTGTTAAATGTCTCATTACAGGGTGACTTAGTGTCTTTGGTATTTTTAGATGCTGCTCAGCGCAGCAAACACAAACACTCAGGACTTTATAATTAAAGCAACTGTTTTGGCAGCTGGATGTTGCCAAGCTGGAGCTCTTGGTTGGAAATCTGCTTCCCACAGAAGGACGTGCAATGCCAACACCCCATCACGGTGAGGGCATGACTATGCCAGGAGGGAGAGGGTACCTATGGGTGCCTGCCCACGCTGCTGAGAGGGATGGAGAGCTCAGCAGGCACAGCCGGGGTGGGCTCTGGTTTTTTGAGACCTGTGAATCTGGAGCCATGGGCTCCCCACGCCCCCACACCCTCAACAGAGGTGGCAGGAGTGGACCCACTGGGCAGGCAGGGTGGCACGATGGGGACCTGTGTATCTGGGCTTATCCTACTGCATCTGCTGTTCCCTCAGTGCATCTGAGGTGCATTCCTGCTCCCTCCCCATGGCCAGGGTCACTCATGCCGGCACCCAGCTGTGCCCCAACAGGTTGGACAGATCCTGCCTGAGCCAGCAATGCCTCTGTCCCCTCATGGGCTGAGAGGTAAACCTAAAAATAACCTTGTTATCTTCCACTTGATCCAAATCAACACTAGCCCCAGCTATAAATAGCCATGTGTGTGTCTAGGTGGATCGATGTCAGGAGAAGGGCTGTCTGCAGAGGCCGTGAGGGTGGGTTGCAGGGGCCAGGGGCTCAGTTGGGTCACTAACCTCTGCGGGGTGCTGGCCGTCTGCAGGGGAGTCTCTGCTCCAGGCTGCAGAGTCGCTGCTTTGCCCCCACCACGGGGCCAAGACACCAGCCGTGCTGAGCAGGGCCGTGCCCCTAAGGTAACTGTGTGCTGATGGGTGAGGAGGTTCTGTCCCGTTGCAAAACAGGTCCCAAAAATAGTCTGGGATGAGCACTGAATAAACACCACCACACGCGCCCTCGCTGACACGAGGTCTTGTGCAACCCATTACCTGAAAATCCCCCAGCACCATTACAGCTACAGGACCCTGCCCGAGGGGCCGCTGTAGGGGTCTGCCCCATCTCATCCCAAGGTTTGGCTGCTCCCCTGTTGTCTCCTCCCATCAGGGAAGTGTGCCTTCTCCCAGCTGCAAACACAGAGGAAGATTTGGGATGGGGCAGCGAAAGAAACTGTCCCTCCAAGGAGAGAGTGGTGGGGCTGGGAGGGTCAGCGAAGAGGGATGAGCAACTGGCTGGGGAAATGGGAATAGGAATCCAGGCTGCTCCCAGCAGGCTTAGGAGGAATTACTGCACCAGTTAATCCCTGGGAACAGCCAAACTGGGACAAATCCCTGCTTTCAGGACGATGTGTAAGTGGTGGGGATGGGCTGTCACCTCGCAGCATGGCCACTCATCCTCATTCCCAGGGAGCAATGTTGAGCTGACGCATTTCACACCCATCCCACAGCGTGGTTCCCTCTGGCCCGGCTGGAGGATGCCTGGCTGTGGCAGCTGCACGCCTGTGGCTCTCCCCAGCTGCTCCAGACTGGGAAACCCCAGCAGCAGCATGCTGGGTGGAGGAAACGATGTGGAGATCTGCAGTGTGACAGCGGGGAGCCTGGCCCTCATCCTGGCACCAAGTGGTCACAGATGGCAGCAGGGCGAGAGGGACTCTGAGCAGCCTGGCACTGCATCGGCCACCATGCCTCCTGCTCACCGGTTTGGAGACTGGTGCTCTGGGGTGGAGGGTGGGGGAGACACATTTTCCTGGGTGCTGCTGTTGGGGTAAGCCCCCAGCTTTGGGTTGTTTTGGATCTCAGGGGCACAAGCAGCCCTTTGCAGCAGGACTAGGGCTGCGCTGGCTTTGCAGCAATGCCTGGGCAGGGTGGGAAGCTCACGGCATCCCCGGTGTTTCCTGCTGGGCCCCTGCCAGTGCCCTTGCACTTGCTTTTCCAAGCACTGAAATTAGCCAACATCAAAGAGGAGCTGGGGAAAAAAACCCAAAAAAGGTAGAGGCTTTGTTTACCTGAATCAAAAATAATTTGTGACAACGCATCTTCTTCCAAGGCAAACAGAGCAGGAGCCTGTCTGTGCTAATTTGGGAAGCTGCTGAAAGGGAGTTAAATAAAATCACGAATCTCTGACAGGGAACAACAAGTCTCCCTCACTAAAATAGTCGTGGACGCTGGTCAGATTCACATATTCACAGAATCAGCTTGAGCTGGGGAAGGGCAGCGAAGGTGGGGTGAAGTCCAGGGCAACAAGAGGGAGGTGCGCCCGCTGTACTCCAGCATCAGGCAATAAATGATAACAGCACCCCGTGCTAAGCCCTGTACTGGCAGCCAAGGCAGCCTGCTCAGCCCCAGCCCCACGGCAGCTTTCCTGCAATTAAAGCATTGCCTGTGGGCTCGGGCACTTGTTAACAGCACCCAGCCTCTCCCCTGCACCCTCCTGGGGCACGGGCACAGTCCTGCTCGTGGCACTGGCTGTCAGCAAGACTAAACAACCTGCAGTGATGAGGCACTGAGGTCTGGGCACTTAGGGACACAAAATCCCCGTGCCAGAAGTGCTGGGAACTGTTTTCCTCCAACGTTTCCCACATTAATGGTGGAGCTGAGCTTTGCCACTGCAGGGAGGGGGGTTCAGCTGGTGGAAGGGCTCTGCTGGGGTTTTAAGCAATGTCCAGGGAAGGGATGAACTTCAGCCCTGTGTTTTCAAGCAGAAAAATGCTGCCTTGCTGGCTGTCTTCTCCCCCACTCAGGGTTTTGTAACTTGGCATGGTTTTGCTTCACCTCCCCACCTGCTCCATGTGGTGGGGGAGAAAGTCCCATCCAGCAGAAAGGGATTAATGGCACGTTGGTATTTTTAGCCAGCAAAGCCTGAAATTATCTGAAATTGGAGCAAAGGGGACTGCAGTGCCAGGGAGGTCAGGGCTGCAGGGGTAGCTGGCTGAGCTGGGCCCTGGGGTAACGCTCCCAGCCGGAGCTGTGGGAGTGAATTCCAAGGAAAACAAGCGCGTGTGCACTTAGCAAACTAAGCCACCCGCACCCCTGCTAATGATGGGGCTGGCTGGCTCGTGGGGCAGCCAGCACAGGTCGGTGCTCCAAAGAAAATCCTGTGCCTATCTGCACGTGCCAGCTTCTTATAATCATCACCTCACCCATCATTATGGACCAAGACGTTTTGCAAGGCTGAACTGCGCACACCACTCCAGTGGCTGCCTGTGGCACTCCAGCTTTCTCACCTGGGGTCAATGTAGGCTGATGCCATGGCTAATGATATGACATGTGGGTTTCCCCCCCACCTCCCCTCCAGGGTATTTCTTTAATTGAAAAATTGGGCTGAGGAGAGACCTCCCACCAAATGCAGTTAATTGCTAACAGGAGTAGGGAGTTTGTAGGGTGCCAGTGCTGATGGGTGGAGGGACCCTGAGTAATTCAGCACTCCTTTCTCATCCAGGCAAATTGGCTGCATTTAAAGAAAATATAAAAAAATGCTGGCCTCCTTGGAGGGCCTCTTGAAAGCTGGGTCATGGTGGAACTGAGCAGGGAAATGTCACTGCTGGAGACAGGTACCTAGGGAGGGGATAGTGGGGGGGAATGGCAAAGGGGGCTGCAGTAAAGGGGGCTGCTGAGCCCATGAAATGCTGCTCTGGCACAGCCTGGTCTCCTGCAGGGATGCTCTGGGGCTGTCACTGAGCAGGAGGTGGTGTAACTGAGAGTGGCTGTGGGGTGGTGTGGCTCAGCCCTGCCAGGACAGGGGACCCTGGGGCCAGAGAGTCTCCCAGGGAAGTGGCTAGCTCCAGCTGAGGGGGTGGGGGGGGGCATCAGTGCAGGGCTTTTTCCTGGAAAATCGTTAAGTGTTTGACTCAAATCATTCCCTGGGGAAAGCCAGCACAGCCTGCACCCTGCTCAGTGGGGAGGTGATTGGGAGCATCCATCACAGTCCCCCCTGCCCCCATCACCCTCCCACTCTCTCCCCACAGTGTGGGACACTGCTGCCTCCCATGGCATCAGCATCCAGGGATGCTTTGCAAACTATGATTAAATGGTCCCTGCAGCCTGCTCAGCTCCCAGCATGCAGGACCCCATGCCGGGAGGAGTCGTGAGCATGCCCAGCCAGCCAGAAGAAGCTTTGGGTTTTGCTCCCTGCATCACCAGCCCAGGGGTGACTCCTCTGTGGCTTCTCCCCAGCACGCTGGCAGATGATGGACAGTTTTGCCTGTCCCCTCTGCTGCACCCTGGGTGCTGTAAGGACAGTGGTGGCTGCTGTGGGAGCCCAGGCAAGGAAGGAGAAGGGAAGTCCTATGCATTGCTGCTCTCTGAGTTTCTCCCTGGGCTGTTTCTCAGAGGGTTGGAGGTTTTGAATTGCTGAAACCAGCATGGTCCAACCCAGAGGTCGCTCTGGCCCATCGGGGTTGCGTGCTGAGGTGAAAACTAGAGCAGGGGCATGGGCAGCTGCCTCCTCCCCCCTGCAAGGGCCCTCACTGCTGGGCTGGGAAAGGTTCATTTCCTTGGGTGTATTATAATCTATTAATTAGGTAATAGACACTGTTGGTCAAGGTTTGGGTTTCACCTGCCATGATGTCAAACGGAGGTCAGGCTCTTGGCTTGTCCCTTGCCTTGCCTGGCCTCGTTTAGTGGCTGTGCTCCCTGAGCTGTCACTCGGGCAGCAAAGGCATCTCTGCTGCTGCCCCATGCCCCTGTGCTTGGTGTTGGCATGTGTCAGTATGGCTGTTTGGTGCTTCTTGGGTCTCAGGGATGGGGAAGGCGCATAGAGGGTCTCCAGATCACCCCTCAGGATCCAGGTTCAAGGTACAGGGAACCACACGAAGGTCAGGGAGACCTTGTCGTCACCCCAATGCAGGGGGTGTTGCCAGCCAAGGGAGGGAGCATGTGCATGGCAGAGGGATGGCAGCGCTGGCCATGGCCCATCCCTGGTGCCAGCACACCCACGACTATTTTTACAGCCCAGAAACATTGTGCTCCCAACGCCATGGACTAGCAAAGGTACTGGAATGGATCAGATTAACAAGACCGGCTTCCTCATGACCTGGAAAGGTGCAGGGAGCCAAGGGAGGGCTGGGAGGCTCTCAGGACCCCAGGCCTCATTAGCTGTTGGGGGACCAAGAGCCCATACCTGTAGCAGGGGTGCCGTGCAGCCAGGTTTTCCCCCAAATGCACCCCAGTGAAATCCCAGCAGAGGGGACTGGGGAAGGCTCAGGTCATCCCAGATGAATGAGAGCCGTCTGCTCCATGAGAGCTTGCTGCATCGCTGCTGGTGCATCTGCTTGCCACTGCATCTCTCCTATTTTAATTTGCTTTTCTCGTTTGATGCATTGTTATTTTGTTCTGAAAGAGCTTTAGGAGGTCTCTTTGCATCCGACCCACTGGGAGGAAACATGGCTGCTCCTCCGCTCTCCTCATTCCCTGGCGTAAGCAGGCCTTTCTTTCCCCCTTTATTATTTTAGTGCTTTGATGTCCTTATAATTTATTTTTGCAGCAGAGTTGTTTTCATGATAAAATGGAAATGTTTCCTGTGGGTGGCTTTAAAATGAAAGGCTGAGCAAGGAGGCTAAAAATAGCCCTGCGTGAGCCGCTGGCTGCCTGAGTGGCTGGGCTGGGCAGGGGCCGCCTGCCTGCAGAGCCCAGGAGGGGACCTGGGGGCCCCCAGAGCTGTGACCGTGGGGTCCCTCACCAATGGTTAACCTTCTCCGTGCCGGAGCACATGGGGTGGTTCACAGGGCTGAGCTCTTGGTAGCTTTCCCTGGAGCTAGATTTGGTTGTTCTGTGTCTGGGGCAGAGGCATCTGTGCACTGTCCTGGTGTGAGCCCTGCTTGGATGGGAGGGGACACAGAGACACCCCCCCGGGATCACTGCTAACAGCACAGAGCACACAAAGCAGCCAAGACAGTGCCAGTGAGGGGGTACTGAGTTCCCCCAGTCTCTCCCCACTGCCAGGAAGGGGAAAGGCTGGAGCGGATGAGCAGGCTGGAACTGATGAGCAGTATGAAGCTAAAGAGCCATATCTTGGTAGCTGGGTCTACCCAACCCCTGCCTGGCTGCCAGCCCCAGCCTCCTCCCCACGGGTGCACCAAGGGCTGCCTGCACTGGAGCTGGACAAGCCCTTGTCTGGGGGTGGGATGGGGTTGTCAGCTCTCACCCATTGGAGCTGATGCAGCTGGGGAGAGCTCTGCTCTCCTTACATGCACCAACTGCCCCGCTAGCAGAAACGTGCAGCTCCGTTCACCCTGCTGACTCATCTTCCTCCCTTTCATCTTCTCTCAGATGCAGCTTATTATATGGGGCTTTAAATATGGCTTGTTTCTGATTACATGTGCCCAGCTATTACTGCTTCTCACCCAGGCGTGACGTGAGCAGATAGCCTCCCGGCAGGGATGTGTAACACTTCCTTACAGCTGTGAGAATGGGAGTGGGTGGGTGGGATGGGCTGGGGCTACCTCCTTGTTTTGATTTTGATGGCAATAGCTCTGCAGGTGCCACTGAATGAATCTCATTGCAGCATCTTTTCTGCTGCTCACCTAGATCTCTTCTGTCCTCTGAGCACTGACCCTAAAATCCCACCACCACATGCAGGGGCCCCACTGACCAGCTCCCGCTGTCCTGGGGCTGTGGAGAAGAAGCATCCATGACCTTGCTCTGCAGCAGTCATGGGCAAGTCCCCGTCCCTGGGGACAGGGATGATACAGTCACTTGGCATCCCACGTTTCAGTCACATCACAGCAGGATCTGATACATTTCCCGAGCTTGGCCTCAGAGCCCTGTAAGCGTGCCAGGGATGGCAGGGAGGCTGCTGTAGGAGCTTTATTCCCTGCATAGGTTCTCTCAGGCTGTGACTGAGTCACCCTGCAGCCAACTCTGATGGTGCAGGCAGGCTGGCTCAGGCCAGCAGTGCTCCCGTGAGGCAGTGGCACATCACTCAAAGGCGTTTGATATAAATAGATGGGAGGCTGAAACTGAAAGCTGTAATCATGTGTGTGCCAGCGTGAGACGGGAGCGGGTAAACACAGGTGGCTGCTGCGTCCGCCAAACGGGCCCCTCCTGAAAGGCAGCTCAGTGACACAACTGGTGTCCCACAAGCGTGGCCTGGTGACACAAATATCCCCAGCGGGGCTGTGAAGTGGGGAGCAGGACAGATGTGCCAGCTAGGCTGGCAGGTCTAATGGGGGTCTTCAGCCTGCTTCTCCTCCTCCACTGAAATCCACCCTGGGATGTTATGGACATTAAAAATCCTGCCAGGGATCGAGCTGACCCCAACTACAAGCCTTGCAGTGCTCAGGGATGTTCACTGGAGCATTGGTCTTTGCAGAGACCTGGGGTTTGGGGCTGGTGATTCGGCTCACGTCCCCCGAGGCATGCTGAAGTCAGCCATTTACTTGGAAATTGCTCTCAGCTGAAGGCAGGCAGTTAAATTGCAAATGAAAGTTAAATATTTACAGCATTCAAATTAGTGCTGTGTGTACCGATTCCCATGCTGCCCAGAAGAGTCTCCAAGCTGGCAGCTTTACTCTAGTCCTGCCACAGAGAGTATGGACCAGGCTCATGTGGCCTCCGAGTGCTGCCCTTGAGGGACACCAGTTGGGTCCCCAGGCACTGGCTGCAGTGGGGGAAGGTGCTGGGGTGCATTGCCTGGTTTTCAAAGCCAGAGAGAACAATTATCTCCAGTGAAACTGCTCCATAACAGGCACTATTGTGAGTCTCAAATTCCTCAGGAACCATTTGGGTGGCCAGTTACCCTTCCTTTTAAGTACAGATAATTGTGCCTTATTGAATGGCGGATGTTGAAAAGACAAAAAAATTGGGGTGTGAGCTCTGCCTCCCTCATTTGCAGCGGCTTCTCCTGGCCCTGCCATGTGGGGACGAGGACAATGGCTGGTGCTAAGTCTCTTGCATGGGGCTGCATCTCGGGCCACAGCTGCAGCTCTGCCCTTGACCTGCTCCGACACTTTGAGGAGCCCGTCTCCATGGATCTGGGGTGATTTTTGATGGATTTGGGTGACTTGGTGAATAGGGAATTGATCACTTGCCAGCAGGGCTGGCATCACCAGCTGGTGTAAGGGAAATGTGAGGGAAATATTTATTAAGAAGCTGGCACTGGAAGGGAAGCACCCTGGGGAAGCAGCTGGGCCCAGAGAGGCTGGGTTTCCTAATAGATTTAGGCAGCAGGATCTGTGCAGCCACAAGCCAGTGGAAGCAGGAGACCAAACTGCCCTGATTACTGCCCTGCTGTGGTTTCTAGGTTTTCTTTGCATTAAAGGCCAGAGATTGAATGGTTTCAACACCAGAACTGATGTGCTGGAATCCCCTCCAGCAATAAGGAGACTGCCAGGGCAGGGAGGTGTGAGCCTGTGAGGTCAGGAGCAGTTAGCTCTGCCCATGATGCCAGTTGGCCATGGATCTCTCATGTGGCACTGGCTGTGGCAGGGTGACACTAACTCTGCCTCAGAAGTCCTGAATGGGGCAAGCAGGGTTGGAGATGCCCCAAGGGGGCTGCAGCCCTCACTGAGCAGCACAAAATGCGTCCATGTAGGATGGTGGTAACAGATGACAATAATCCCTGCCAGCTGTCAGCAGAGGTGGCCTGTGGGCTCTACAAGCATGAATTGAGCCTCTCTTCATCTTCATGAGGACCCGAAAACCCAGCTTGTGCCCCTGTCAGCCCACTGCGGCTCATGGTATGCACGCATGCTGCCAGCCTCGTGCTTCCCTGCCGGCACGGCACCAAGCGCATGCGATGAGGGAACCAAAATGCTGTGGCCAGGAGGATTCTGCAGGCTTTTTCATTAACCTTGGCCCAGATACAGTTTGCTTTAATAATCCCTACACAGATTGCCCAGATCAGCGCAGTGTTTGCCTCATCCCTGTAGATGAGAGAGAGAAAATCGTCAGGAATGTGGGGGGTTTTGTTCCCAGATAACTTCACCAGCTTTGTGACCCTGCTGATGGATTTGGCCTAGGGAGGGGGGGGCAGCAGCTTTTGCTCCCTGCCAGCCACAGCTCACATTCCTGCTCAGCTGCTGCACCCGCTCCGCTTGCGAGCCTGCCCTACTTTGGATCAGCCCACAGTATCTTTGCTTGTGAGGTCAGTGACAGCTGCTGGCAGGCCTGGCTTTACGCTGCGTTTACTTTTTAAGCAGCTCAATACAAATACAAAATGAACAGCCTCCTTGGGCTGATTTAACTGTTTCGGCATTCCTGCTGAAGAATTGTGGGGGAATTAGTTATGGGGCTCCAGGCCTTCAGGCAGCTGGGGCTGTTTGCCCCCCCGTGAGGCTTTGGTCCTTTGGCTTAATCCCAGGTTTGGTTATTGAGCCCTCACTAATAATGGCTTTACAGGGGGCTCACAGATGATCTGCAGTGGAACTCACTTCCTTCTTTTGCTTTGGGGGATGGAGGGAATCTTTGCAGCTCTCCAGTGACCTTCTGCACCCTCTTCCCTCCAACGGATGCTGGGATTTCTGGCAAGGTGTTCACCCTGCACTGCTAGTGATGCCCCCCCCCGCCAGCCCTTCCCTGGGCAGAGGCACAGCAAATACACCCTCCTATCCCCCTCCATCGGCCAAACCCTCTTGCAGCCTGGCTGGGAGAGCCTTGGCTCTGCAGTGACAGGCAGCTGAGTGGCAGGAGGCCAGCAAGACGTCATCTGTGCTGGGAGCACACGCTGTTCTCTTCTGTAAATGACTTGGGAGGAAGGAATTTAACTCAGAATTTCCTCCTTAAGAGCTCCGGCCCTTGTTCTGGGCGGAATCTTCTGGGAGGGGGGGGTCTGGCTGCCTGGGATGCAGGGGGAGGCAGAGAGTGGCTGTGGGGGTCAGGATGCTGCTGGGGAAAGGTGCTGGGCCAGCTTGGAGCCCCCTGTTTCCTCACTTGTGCTAATGGCTCCTGCACAGGCTCGCAGGGAGGCTTGGAGATGGTGAGGCAGGGAGGAGAGGATAAAATGTGCTCTGGCTCGGGGGCCCCAGAGGTGTTGATACACACAGCGACAGTGTCAGCATGCCTGGGGAGGCATTCAAAGCATGTGCAGCCCTGCAAGCATGCTGAGGGCTTGACACAGAGATTCCCTGCTGCATCGCTTGCCCTGTGTTAGCTGCCCACAGCTCTCCACCCAGGGGCTGCCAGGACCCTGTGGGTCGGGGGCATCCTTGTAAAGAGGTGAAAGGTGAATCTTCTTTGCTGTGTGGCCATCTCACAGCCTGAGCCACCCTTCCACATGGCTGGTCAGCACGTGAGTTGTTCTTGCCCAAAAGCAGGAGCCAGTTGCCAGACTGGAAATCGCGACCTCCGTGCAGGAGTATCTCTCTCTGTTACTTGCTCCAGAGCCATGATGTTCTGCTTTTGCTTGCTGCTGTTTTGGCTCCACAGTGGTCTGGGTACTGGGAATTAGCATAATTAGCACTTTTGGTTCCACTTGCTCATCATGGACACTGAAGTCCTTTGCAAGTTTCTCTGTAAGAAGTAGGTCAGCATAAACTCCCTTTGGAAAGAGGGGAAGCACAGAGGATTAATTAACTTGCTTGGTATCACACAGGCATGCAATGGCAGTGGTGCCAGAAAGCATCCCTGGTCCTGGGGGAAGCAGGGGTTCTTGTGGCTGGCCCTCCTCCTCCCTGTTGGGCACAGCACAGTTGAGATGCTCCTTGTTTGCTCTCCCAAACCAGGCTTCCTCCTACAGCCTGGTCTTCTGATGGCCAAGGATAAAGTTCCTGTCCTCACAGCCCTGTGACTCGGTTGTTTGAAGCCTGGTGTTTGCAGCCCATGCCTGTTTCCAAGTAGCAGAAGCTGGGGATGATGTAATCCTGCACTAAAAATAGCAGAGGAAGAGTTCCTGAAGCAGCAGGAGAAACTGCAGGCAAGGGAAAGATAGGAGGGCTGAATTCACAAGAATTTGCATTCCCGATTGATGCTGATTCAGTCCATCCTCTTGGCATTGCCTGGAGCACTGGTGCTCTAAGGACATTAGGCTAGGAGTGCTTGCTGCTGCTGACTCCCTGGGCCCCAGGGAGATCCGCTTGTCCCTATCCTTCCTGACTCTCATGCAGTTCTTACAGCTTTCACCCTTAGTCATGGACAGCTGGTGGGGAAACCTATAGCCAGTGATGGGCAGGATGGAGAGCCTGCAGCAAGGGGCAGGAGGGTGCAGGACCCAGCCATGGACATGCATGTTGGGTTTTGGCAGAGGACAGGTCTGCTACCAAATGGAGCAGAAGTCCCCCATAACTACAAAATCTGCAATAGCTGAGCCCATTCCTTTATGGCATCCATCACAGGAGGCTGAGCTGCCCTGCCTGGCCAAGGCCTGGAGGGCCTTGCAGCTCTGAAGCTTGCAGCCCCTGCCACCCTGCCCCACAGCACTGCAGGCTCTGCCACAAGCACCCGCCATCACTGGGGGACAATTCCATCAAGGAGCAGGATCTTGCTCTTCCATGAATAAAGAGGATTTATTCTGAGGTGAGCTGTTTAGGACAACCCAGTAGATGGTTTTTCCTTCAAGTTAGTGTGAAAAGGTTCATCTGCAAGCTAAAAGATACACAGGGAGGTATTCTGTCTTTTACAGCATCATCATCTCCCTGATGGCTGGAGTAAGGGCCAGACTGAGGGTGGCTGGTCAGAGGAAAGCGATCAGGAGGAGCAGGCAAGGAGAAGGAACAGGAGGAAAAACACATCCAAGTTCTGCTACAGGGGAGAAAATGAGAGAGCACTGGGGGCTGCCTCCAGGGACAGACCAGTGGGAGGAAAGGGAGCGGGAGGGACGCTTTGGTTCCTGCAGCAGGAGGTTAGTGCCCAAGTATCTATGGCATGAACCTGCAGTTATTCAGTCACTGCAGGCTTGGCAGGCAGGGAATAGAGCTGTTGGTGAGTCTGTGCCATCTCGAGCTGGAGCCACACCTGGTTTCTGGAAGGAAGCAGGTATCACAGACAGCGTCTGGCCCATCTGCAGTGAGCTGGAAGGCGGTGAGTGAGGCATCACAAGCCCTTTCCTTCCTGTACAAAAGGCACCCTGTGATGTGTGAAATACAGACAGTACCCTCCCCACTGCGATTTTTGCCAGCATTTATTTCTCTCCTTTGACTTACTGGTGCAAAAATCTTGCAAGCATTAAATTTGTTGAATGGGGATGAGAAGTTTTTCTGTAACTGGTTCTTCACCCAGGGGAACTCTGTGAGGGATGTCTGCAGCTGCCAAGCCAAAGCTTCCGACCTTCTCTCACACCCAAAAGCCTCCCAAAGGGTCTGCTGGGACTGGCCCTGATCCCACAGAAATGCAGCGGGAGGAGGATTTGGGGTGTATCTCTGGGCAAAGCCAGGCTGTGCAGAGCAGCCACAGAAGCGCAAATGCAAATTGAAGGCCGGGGGTGGCAGGTTTAAAGCAGCTGAAGGACAAGCTGACTTATTCTGATTGATATTTATATCTGAATTGGCTTTTCCCTGCCCTAAATAGTCCACACTGCTATGCTGCACTGAGCAATACCGGTGACATTTCAGCAGTGCCAGGCGGGTAGGTGTGGCAGGATGTGCGACCGCAGGGCACCAACCAAGCCCTGGTATCACCCAGCTTGGGAGTTCCCAAAATGTTCCCCAGAGGAGTTTTAGTTCTGAGTCGTGTTCCTCTTTGCAAGCTGGGGTGTTCAGGCTGTTGCACTGAAGGAGAAGCCTTGAGGAGAACTTGGGATGAAGTTTAACAAGGCCAAGTGTAGAGTGCTGCGCATGGGACATAACAACCCCATGCAGCGCTACAGGCTTGGGGGAGACTGGCTGCAGAGCTGTCAGGCAGAGAAGGACCTGGGGGTGTTGGTTGACTGCAGACTGAATATGAGTCAGCAGTGTGCCCAGGTGGCCAAGAAGGCCAATGGCATCTTGGCTTGTATCAAAAACAGTGTGGCCAGTAGGTCTGGGGAAGTGATTGTGCCCCTGTACTCGGCATTGGTGAGGCTGCACCTCGAGTACCGTGTCCAGTTCTGGGCTCCTCACCACAAGAAGGACATTGAGGTCCTGGAGCGAGTCCAGAGAAGGGCAACCAGGCTGGTGAAGGGGCTGGAGGGCAAATCCTCTGAGGAGCGGCTGAGGGAGCTGGGGCTGTTTAGCCTAGAGAAGAGGAGGCTGAGGGGAGACCTTATCACCACCTACAACTACCTGAAGGGAGGTTATAGAGAGTTGGGCGATGGTCTCTTCAGCCAGGTAACAGGTGATAGGACAAGGGGGAATGGCATGAAGCTGTGCCAGGGCAGGTTTAGATTGGATGTTAGGAAAAAATGTTTTACTGAAAGAGTTGTCAGGGCCTGGGACAGGCTGCCCAGGGAGGGGCTGAGTCACCTTCTCTGGATGTGTTCAAAAAAAGGGTATATGAAGTACTTAGGGATATGGTTTAGTTTAGTATGTGAATGGTTGGACTTGATGATCTTAAAGGTCTTTTCCAACCTTGTGATTCTGTGATTCTGAAACTGTGGCGGTATAGAGGACAGAGAGCGGCGCCTTGGGGTGAGCACACAGACTGCTTCGTGGCGAGGTCTGGGTGCACCAACAAAGACCGAGGGTCTATGGGCAAAGCCTGCAGCAGAAAGCACATTCCCAGACATGGGAGTATTGCCCTAAGCACCACCACGATAAACAGAACTATTCCACAAATAACAACACAAATAGATATAATTACTCCAGCCTGCTGTACTGGCCCTGGTGCTGCTGCCCAGCCCTGCCGGATGAGGAAAGGAGCGGGGGGATTTATTCACCAAGGAGCTCCTGAGGGATGCTCAGAAAAAGGAGAATGAGAGGGCTAAGCTGCGGGAAGGCAGGCACTGAGAGATGGAGCTGCCACAGCCCACAAGTGCAAGAGGAAACCAAAGCTGCCGGCTCTTTCCGGCTTCAGCTGCAGCCACCGAGATGGTCACCCACAGAGCCCGACAGCACTGACATGGAAGGCAGGAGTGAAGAGCTGACCCAAACCTCTGGATTTGGGGTTTCACTGAGGCTGCAGAGTCTGCAGCAGTACCATGAGCTGCCCCAAACACACACTCCACCAGCCTGACAGATCTTAATGAGCTCTCCCAGAAGAGCTGGAAGACCACGCGTGGGTGATGGCTCTGTGTTGGAGCAGCCACAGCTACGTTACCCATGTTACCAGTATGTTTGGGGGGGCTGGGGGAGGGTGAGGTCCTGCCTGTGCATTCAGAGGCTCTGCCTCACCCTACGTGAAAACTTAGATTGCATGGAAAAAAACACTTTGGCCTCTCCTAACCTCTAGGCACTTGCTATCTACGTATCGTTCTCTTTGTGTGATTTTTGGCAAGTGATTGTTTTATCCTATGCTAACACACAAATTGTGCCGTGGCAGCAGTTCACTGGGTAAAGGAGTCCTGCTGGGAGCTACAGCCTCAGAGCTGGGACTGCTGCAGGGAGTTGAGGAGGGAGCACAGCAGGAACTGGCGTTTTGTTACCCAGAGCCTGGGCTGGATCTCCATTAGCAGCCCACAGACACCATCTCCAGGGCTCAGTACAGTTGAGTGGGCAAGGCAGGCTTTCTGGGGGGGGGGGGGGGGGTTCATCCAGGACCCCCCTAGGTCGGGCTGGCACTCTGCATCAGCTCTTGGTCTCTGAAGAGGCTGAAGGTATTCTTGGGATGGGCCAGGAAATGTTTTGCATGTGTTGCTGGCTTGGAAGCAGCTCTTTGTTTCTGCCCTCTTCTCATGCTTTCCTGCATCTTCCTGGGGTAGCAGAGCAGGTTGCCGACTGACACACCGTCAGTGAGGGGCTCCTGCAGAACCCTGACAAGCACAGGCAGGCTGGGCCGTGGCATTCAGCCCCTTCCCAGCAGGTAACCAGCCTGCCTGGATGGGCACTGCCGCCATCCCTGTTTTCAGCACACTGTGGATCACATGCTCCCTGCCTGCCTGAAGCACAGCCAGCAAATTAAACCTTTAACTGTACGTCATAGATATTTTTGTTTGTGGTTTCTGGGTCTGGTCAGATCGGTTAAAAGGAACTTGGGATGGAGAAGACCCTGTCCATTAATGACAGCCTTTTGCAGGAAAGCACGGATCCTTCACCTGCGATCCCTCATGTCCTGGCTTGCTGAGAAGCAGCTGTCAGCTCTCCATCTCTGCAGCTCTTGAGAAATCCCAGAGCTGAGCTTCCATCCCAGCAAACAAAGTCTGGCTGCTTTTCTTCCGTGACTCATACATCAATTTGCAATTGCTCAGGAGTAATAGAAAGTGCCCAGCAAGGGACAGGACTGCCCAACGGGCAGCTGAACTGCTGGGGCTCAGGCCCCTGCTTTTGCTGCTGCCCTGTGCAAAAAATCCACATTGTTATCCTCCTTTTTTCCAGCTCCATTCTCATAATTATTATTCTTGACCCGGAGAAGACTGAGGATAGCTTATGGAATCTATTTCCGTGCAAGACATCTTTAAAGCATGACATTTCCCTGCTACTTCATTAAGTGCTGTCCTCCTTTAGTGGCCTGGCTTTTTGAGTCCTGAATCAGACCCATCATCTGATGGGATGTTTTGCAAGTAAATAATAACTAGAACCATGTGCATTAATTTGAACTTCCCACGGGCACGGTAAAGGTGGCATGGACCACACCATGCAGAGAGAGCATGGGATTATGACTGCAGGTGAGGACTACACAGGCAGAGAACTGTATTGGGTGGGAACTGGGCTGATTTGGTGAGAAGCAGCTGAATTCTGGAGGGTTTACGTTTTTCATTCAGGGGGTCTCAGTTTTCATATAAATGAATTTTTGCAACCCTCACCGCAACAGGTATACTACTGAACTAGGGAACCTCGTAACAGTCCTCTGTCCCCTGTAAAAGGCACAGTTCCTAAACCCTTAACAGGGGAGGCAAAAAAATATGAACTTTATGCTCAAGGGAGTTTCCTCTGGATCATGGATTTGGCACAGCCCACAAGGGAAGTTTGCT
The DNA here is from genome assembly GCA_020800305.1 of Porphyrio hochstetteri. Classification (NCBI taxonomy): domain Eukaryota; kingdom Metazoa; phylum Chordata; class Aves; order Gruiformes; family Rallidae; genus Porphyrio; species Porphyrio hochstetteri. The sequence continues at coordinate 6,134,862 of CM036916.1, read as the reverse complement.
TCGCCACCTCCTGTATCGTACCAGTTCTGTAAATAATGGGAAGTGCTTGTTCCTTTAAACAGTCAGGCTGGCACTCTGCACCAGCTCTTTAAAAATGTATATATATTTATATATACGTGCACAGACAGTGCACGCAAGGGAGATGAAGGTGTTTGTGGAAGCAGGACGCTTATTGCCTGTTTATTTTGTGAATGATTTGGGCAGTAGGAGAAAGAGGCACCTTTTTGACTGCCTGTGTGAGCAGATGCTCACTGGCTTAAATGCTGCATCTCTTTTGTCTTGGCAAAGAGGAGAAGGAGGAGGAGGAGGGTTGTGCGTTGCTATTGCAGTGACTCCTAGAGCTGAATGTCTTGCGTTCAACAGCATCATGCCATTGCTCAGGGAGAAATGTTCTCAAGAAGTGCTGCAGGGGGCTTGGAATGCCAAGCCAAATGATTGCTTGCGTGTCTGGGAGCACAGCTAGCTGGAGGTTCATCCTAGAGCTGATGGGATGTGGGGCTGGAAGTTTAGGAAGTGACCCTGAGCTGCGTGTGGGCAAGGGGAATGAAAGGCTTGCCAAGCTGAGCTCGATGTTGACGTCTTCTTACAGGCATGATCTGTATCAGGGAAGCTGATCGCGGGGGAGGTAGGAGATGGCTGAGTGACATGCTCCCCTGCTAATTAAGAGGAACGGAAAGAAGCACAGCAAGGAGCAAAGCTAGAGGAAACCTAATGCTGCTGTGAGCATGTGGGAATACTCCCAGGCTCCTGAGGGATGGGGCAGCCACCCACTGGGGAGGGGTCCCATGGGGACGCACCACAGTTCCCCTCTCCCTGTGGCTGGGGAACCTAATCTGGGCTTGCAAACAAACATTAAAAGTAGCAGCAAGTGTCAATAATCTCCAGCCTTAACTGCCAGTCTCTTGAGTAAATTACAGACCTGCCCTCTCACGACCAGCTTCAGCCCAGAGAGGCATGGATTTAAAACAAAATATTTAAATATCCAAGGAAAGTCACCAGTTTTGAATTCTAGAGACACATACAAAACCAGATTTTGAAATTACGATAATCATGATGGCGCCAGCCAGATAAATGAGGAGACTCTGAACTAGCAGCCCTGCTTGGCTTTGACTGTTGGCCTGATGGACAAGAGATGCATATTTTAAGCAGTGAGAACCAAGGGATATAATTGCTTCTTACACAAGACTCTATGTGTGTTTTTACTTTAGAACAAGGAAGAAATCAGAGATCTCTTTCCCTCCGAATCTCTTTGGTGAACTGATGCTTACCTCTGCAAACCAAGGACTGTTCCTGGGCCCACGCAGAGGCAGGCAACCACAGACTGGAGGTGGGAGGTTTGAGCAAGATGCTCTGTGCACGCAGCCCTGCCTCAGCAGCCCATGGTCAGAAAGGCTGCATCCCTTCTGGAAACAAAGGATGCCTTTTACTGGGCGTGTTGTACAGCAGAATTGTGGTGGCTTGTGTGGCTTTTAGCTGTCTGACCTTTATTTAAATAAAATGCAGAGTAATTTGTATCTAAGTGGAGTTGTTCTGTCTCATTAGTGTGATTAAATAGATGGCAGAGCATTACTAAGTTCATTGTCAGAGAGACTGTTGCTTAGTAATTTGAACTGCAATGATCTCATTATTCAGTATTTTTTTCCTTACAACGATGGTGGCTCTGCCGTTACAGGCGCGCTCACAGGCTTGCATGCAAACCCCGACAACTGTGATGGCATCTAAAGCATTAGGCTACAGGCTTGGAGAAGTCATGCAGGGTAAAGCTGAGCAGGGGGAGCCTCGTATGCCCAAATGAGAATTTTGCTGGTGTAGAAACAGAGATGCAGAATGAGCGGGTGAGCCCGGGCGTACAGCCCCAGGACTCCTCTGCTTCAAAGACTCAGCGCTCTGCCTCCTCAGCAGGGCGAGCGGCACAAATGCCCCTGCAGCCCAGCGCCAGCCACATCCAAACTAACAGCACGTGTTGCGCACCTGCAGAGATGGACTGTGTTCAAGCAGGCACCAAGGCAAAGCTAACAGGAGCCCTGTCTATGGCTGCTGTGGCCTGTGAGGCACGGAGGTGTCACACGGAAGATCACTATGTCCAAGGAAGAGGAAATGCACCCCACTGCATGGGGGCTTGAAGCCTGTGGACAAGGCAGGGTGCATGGCAGGGCCAGTTCAGGCATTCACCTCGCAAGGCTGGAAGCCGTATCCTCTGCCTGTCTTGCAAAGCTGAGGCTAGTCCTGTGTGGAGGCTGGGAGACACAGAGGGGCTGCTTCTCACAGAATCACAGCATCACTAGGTTGGAAAAGACCTGAAGTTACCTAGTCCAGCTGTACCTGTCCTCTACTAAACCACATCCCTGAGCACCTCATCTACCCATCTGTTAAATACATCCAGGGTCAGTGAGTCAACCCCCTCCCAAGGGTTATTGGGCAATCTGTCCCAGCGCCCAATAACCCTTTCAGCGAAGAACTTTTTCCTAATGTCTGATCTGACCCTGCCCTGGCACAGCTTGAGGCCATTCCCCCTCATCCTGTCACCTGGGTGAAGAGACCAACCCCCACCTCTCTACACCCTCGTCAGGCAACTGTAGGCAGTGATAAGGTTCCACCCCCTCAGCTTCCTCTTCTCCAGGCTAAACACCCCCAGTTCCTTCAGCCACCCCCCGTAATGTTTGCTCTCCAGCTCCTTCCCCAGCCTGGCTGCCCTTCTCTGGACACGCTTCAGGACCTCGGTGTCTTTCTTGTAGTGAGGGGCCCAAACCTGAACACAGTAAAGATTCTCCCCCCAGTCCTGCTTCCCAGGCCTGGGCTCTACGGAGCGGGCCGGCTATCCCCCACCTCTCCACGGCTTCCCTGGAAGGGCTGCGGGGTCAGGCCTGGCTGCAGAGGGCGGCGAGGCCCGGGGACGGCCGAGCGCTGCCCGGGTCTACAACACCCCCGGGCTACCGCGTACCCCCAGCCCGTCGCCCGCCTCGGCTCCCCTAGCAACAGCGGCTCTACCAGCTGCCCAATCAGCGTGCAGCGGTGCGGACCGAGCCAATAAGAAGGCGGGAGGGAGGGCGGGGCGTGCCTGGGTCGGGGAGGGCCGGCTCCGCTCCGCGCCGCCATTTTGACGTCTGAGGAACAAAAGAGGCGAAGCTGCCGCCCGTGCCGGCCTGACATCAGGTAACTGTCGCGTCCTGCCGTTTCCCTGGGCCTGTGGCCGGCTCGCTCGTCGCCGTGGGCTCTTAGCGAAACCGTTGTTATCTTCCCGCCCCTCCCTCGGGGCGGCCAGCTCTGAGGAGGTAGCCGAGGGCTGCCGCTGGGACGTGAGGTGCGTCGGGGCCCTGCCGCAGCGGGCCGCAGCCCCGCCCGCCGCGGGAGGTCGGGGCCTGGCCTGGTGGAGGCGGGGGGTAGGCGGCTGCCCGGTTTCCCGCTGGGGATGCTTGGCGGCAGCCTCGGGCGTGTGGTGGCGGCGGCGGTAGGGGGAGGGGCATTGCCCAGGCTTACTGCGAGGGGAGGGCGGCACTGCTCTGGTTTCGCTGCCGGGGGAGCGGAGCAGGAGTGGGGCTGTGGCCTGGCCTCACCCCGGGCAGGTGCGTGTTTGGCCCGGGATGAGGGCTGGGAGGGGCGGACGACACTTACGGAGCATCCCCGTTCGTACACAGCATCGCGCTTCCTGCCCAGCCTTGCCCTCCCCTGCGGGGCTGTGCAGGGCGGCCCTGGCGCAGCTCTGGGGTTGCGGGGGAGCAGCTGTGCGGGTTTAGGGGCTGGCTGACCCCGGAGCTGGTTGTCGCCCCTTGCTGTTACTCAGCAGTTCTCGTCTGTCTCATAAGACGCTAGCTTTTCGTTTTGCTTGGGTGATGGATGTGCTGCAGGTTTGACGGCTCTTTCGTACGCTCGGTGGTATTACAAAATACCTTCCGCTTCGGTACGTGCCGTATAATAGGACTGCTGCTCACGAGTGGCCTGTTTCTGTGTAAAACGGAAGTACAGACTGATGCCTTGGTACGAGTTGGTTTGCTTTGAGCATCACAGGTCTTGTTTACATGGTTTGGCGCCCTCAGGCTCTTTAACAAAAACACTTATGATTGAGGCTTTGGAAATCGGTGTTCAGCTTAAGAAAATAAATGTTATAGTTGTTGATAAAATAACAGCCTGTTGGTAGTTACACCCTGATATGTCCTTGGCCTTAATTCCACTGTGAAAAGTATGCGTGTTTAACACTCATATCTTTCCTGATACATGTTGGAATTTAATTGCCCTCTACTTTTAGCCTGTCCTTTTATTTTTTTTTTTGACACAGTGCCGTACGCATCCCATATGAATGCATCAAGTGCCCATATGCTTTTTCTTTTGACTCATGAACATCTAAGGGGATAGTTCTGTGTCAAATATTGTCATTCAAATTTTACTTTAATATTTAGTTGAACATTAAAGCTAATGTGACTTTTAACTCTTCAGTCAGATGATGTGTTAATAATGACCATTGCTTGACATGTAACAGTGAAGTGAGAGTAGAACAGTTCAAATTCGATGCTTGAGAATAACAACGTCAGGGTTATTTGGGCTTTTAAATGGACTCTTTGCTCATAACTTTGCTTATCTAAGATAAATATCGTTTTACATTTCACAAACAGATTAAGTTGAAATTAAATTTCATATTTTTAGGACTTGGAAGAACATTAAGGAATGGAAGCTGAGTTTATAACACGTGTCCACACACAAATATGTGTATTTTAAGTGGACTGAATAATTTGTTTACATTTGGCTTATTTAGTATCTTCTAGCTTGTTGTATTTTTTCTTTAATAAAGTATATTACTAAATGAGGAAGAATAGAATAAATTATTTAATTGCCAGGATTCAGGACAATTTCTTCAAAAAAGAGTAATCTTAAATGCTCAGAAGTGTCTCCTGCTTAAGGGTCGTGAGCAGAATTTCAGGAAAGGATTACAACCATTCCTACGTGCTTGATTGTAACTATTTCAGGCCTTAAACTTGGCCAGGTATCTTATATTAATTCAATTAATTGGAAAGCTGTTTTCCTACCTCTTCAGTCTTCGCTGTTTATACCTTTCTGAAATAATAATCTGTTACCTGTGGTACTTTGGCCATCCAGGCAATCTAAGGTTTATGTCGCTGTTTCTTCTTGCAGAAAGGTAGATTGCAGCAACCATAACCAGGTGATGTGGTAACTTGTGAAGGAGCTGGAAAAAATGGATAGTGGTCAGTTACATGAACGCTGGGCTTTCTGCTCAAAAATTCTTTGCCTACCAGTTGCTTGCAAGGAGGGCTTCAGATTTCTGAGGCAGGTGGTTTTAGAAAAACAGGATGTTAAGAGAAAAAAACCTCTTTGATGCCTGTCAGCGCGTGAGCTTTCAGCCTGCTCACTGGTATGGTGGTATTTCAACTGTTCTCTGATCAGCTGGGGAGTGTGAGAGGATATTTTGGGGATGTTTTGACCTTTTAAAGCGTAAGGTGTAGACCCACAGGCCCTAAGGATGTCTCAGTCAGTGAGCTGTGGTGCTGGGAGACAAATGGTTTAGGAATAGGTGGAGGCAGGGAATTGGATGTTGTCAGGTGGATTGAGGAAGACTGGCTTGACTAGCAACATAAATTCCTGGAGAATATTGGATCTGGAGGCTTAAATGAAATAGAAGTTACCTTTAAAAATATTCTGATTATTTGCTGTCTGAATACTTTCAGGGAATTGAAACAGATAAAATCTGAGGAAATTCTGGAGTCAATGGTATTAAATGTCAGTTACTTTTGATAATTCTCATCTGATGGTGTTTGAAATTCGGGGGACAGGCAAGATGTTTTTCTGGGAGGACAGCAGTGCTGATCCTGTAGCCAAGTCTGTCTACCTGAAGTCGGAAGCAGTTCCAGATCGAGAATAGGCAAAGCAAGTGTCTCCTCATAATGCTCCTGATGCAGCCCTTCCGAGGTTGCTGCACTTCAGTTAGGCAAGGCTAGAGTCAAATGCAGCAGTTTGGTGTGAAGTGGGACTTGATGTGGTTTATAATGCTAAGCTGAGGTGCAGTGTCTTCCTTTCTGATGTAGTTCGTTGGTTTCCTCAATATTTGTGTACCAATGTTTAAACACTGAACTTGTTTAAAGGGCAGGAATGTATTCCCAAAGTTCAGATACTACACCAGATTGAAAGGGCAGAAATATTATTTTAATGCACTCTACTGCTCTAGATGTACCCAGAAGTATGGGGTGAGAGTGACAGTGGAGTTTTATGCCTTATTAGGCTGACATTGTACATTCATAATTCTTGTGTATCTAGTGAGCACGGGCTAGAACCATTATCTGAAAGCTACTGGGTTTTTACACTGGTGTATGGAAAAAACTTGCTGCTTCTCATTCAGTTCATCCACTTATCAGTTGTTGAATTTGCTGATGCTTAGCTGGTCCCTGTTGGCAAGAAGCTGCCGTTGGTCTCCAGGCAACGCAGGTCCAGCTGAGCATCTCTGTGCCTTGCTTGAAGAGATGAAAATTTTCCATTGCGGGAGAGGATTTTTCCTCTCACTAATTTTTTTATCCGGCTTTCTGTCTTGCCCAAGGTTATTGTATCTTTGAAACAATATAGGGACAGTTTTCAAATATTAAGAGGCTACATTTTAGAGTTTTAAGGTATAATTACAGATGTGTATTTCTATAGCTTTTGTAAGAAATACCTCGTTAGAGTGTTACGTTTGGGCCTTTCATAGTTAACTATTTTGTTTCAAAATAATTTTTTTCCCCCTTTTGCAAAAAGCTGTATGACGCATTATGTGCTGTAAGTAGCTAGAAATTTCTCCCATGAAGTATGAAATACTGGAAGACATAATGGAAGCAAAATAGTTTGTTCAAATGAAGGTCTAACGTTGGCTGTATTCATCGTGTGTTTAGGAGCTTGAAATCATGGCTAAAATCTTATGCAACTTCTTGACTTGTGTAGTTCAAAGTCTTTGAAGTCCTGACTGTGCTTCAGAGACAGGCAGTGTTAGAATAAGGTAATGATAATCTTCGTAATAGGTACAGAAAGTATTCTTTCGCTCTACTGGTTATCAGGTATTTACCCTGCACTCTTTTATGGCCCTGCGTCTGGATTGCTGGTGCACATGGCCGATTATCTATTGGAGGTAGTTGGAACCAGTTAGTGCCTAGTTTTATATTGTTTTGCTGGAAGAAGAAAGGCTTGCTCATAAGATGGTTTTGACCACTGAGTGTCTTGCTTTTTGAAGACACAATCTGTGCATGTGCCATGAAGAATGCTTGAGGAAGAGACAGTGCAGGCAGTGTCTGGGCTGGAGCTTAGTGTATTCTCATCAGCCAGTCAGTAGCCCAAACAGGCAAGTACTGAATTCATGCAGTAGTCTTTCAGCTGTACTGCTTGTTTTGGCCCTCATCTTCTGTCCTGTTGCGTTAACATCCAGTAAGTTGGAAGGAACGGGGGAAAAAAAAATGGGGTGACTTGCTGAAACTGGTTAATGATGCCCCAAGTTGAGCGAACAAACTCAAGGACAAGAATAGATTAGGGTGGTTTTCCTCAGAAAAAAAGATACTTAGAAGAAGCAAGGGTTTGAGAGTTTATGACAGTATTAGAGTTAGCACAGAAAAAATACTGATTTTATTTTCTTGAAGCACAGAGGGTTTTGAGCATACCCAGATAGCTATGCAGTGCTGTGATGCAGAATTCTATGCTGCCTGAAACCTTACCAGGAATTGTGGGTGCTGTCTTAATTATTGAAGATGACCTCTTTCTTTTAACATTTGCTCTTTCCCTTTTTCATACCTTTTTCCAAAAGAACAGTAATTCATTTGCCTTGTGTTTTAGGTATGTGTGTGGGGAGGGTGTTTTATGGTGGTGGCCTCATTTAATCTAGTTCCTTGTTACAAATACGAGAAGTGAAACTGCTGATGTAATAGGCATCATCTGACGTCTGAGGTGTAAGCTCTTTCAGATTGGTCCACCTTAACTGGAGACAGGGAGTTAAGTTGATAGGTGGATGTGTTCATACTGATATGACTGGCACTGTAACCTGGCATCTGTTCAAATTAACTTAGGAAAAAATTTGGATCTGAGTTTGTAGAACCAGTCAGTTTTCTGGAGACATATCTGTGAATATTGAAGTTGATGGTATAATTCTAGATGGAGAGAGAACAAAATAGTTTGGAGAATCATTTTGAAATTCATGGAAATAAGTAGTCCCTTGAGGATGAGGGGTGAATGAAGTAAGCGTTGATTGAGCTGCAGTGAGTTGCCTGGTGAGAGGACAACTGTCTTCCAGTTGTTCTGTTGAAACAAAACCTTTTCTATAATGAAATGTAAATGCTGAATGGTGATGACTCGTTGTTTTAAAGTGCAAATAATGATTTAATGTCACTATGCACAGTATGCTTCAGAAAAATAACATGGTCTTTCATAAGCTTGACTTCTTGAAATTTGGGGATTTTTTTTCTTGACACTGCTTTCTTTTAGCAATATAGAATTTGAACATGAGCACAGTGTGGTGGTGCTGTATTGCAGGGTTTTGAAGAGAATAGGGTTTTTGCAATCATCCTGAGTCTTCCCTTTTTGGTTAGTGATGGTTTCTCTTTGAGGACAGTTGTGCAAATAGCATTTGTGCTGTAGTCACTGGCTGCTATAAAAATTGACTGTAATGCAACTGATGTGTTTAAATTAAGACTTACTGTAGTTGTCTCATTACCTGGGCAAAAAAAGCTGGGTAGCTTTTTGGCATTGTTAAATGCATTTTCAGGCTGAGGGGGGTGAATGAGAGCTCTTGCAAAAGCAGCTTCTTATAAATTACTGAAATCTATAAAATTTTTTCAAGTGGTCTTGCACTGCTGTTCAAATATGTAAACTGTATGAGATTAAAATGGATTAATTCTTTGACAGGGATTATTATTACGGTGAGCCTGTAATTGGCACCACATGGTTTACAATGAGATCACTGAAAGATGAAATATGGAAATAATTGCTTTCTTAAAAAAAGCATTTTTGAAGTACTGTGCAGGTGTCCTTGTACAAAAGGTTCTTGTCCCTTTTGCTAGGGACAAAAATGTGCCTGAAATTAGTTAAATTTACCAGGGGAGGCACGCACAACTTTCCCTTTGGTTTTGTTTTTGCCACATCAGAGTTTGTCTTCTGAGATTCCTCCTATGCTTACTTGCTCGTGTCCCATCTGCTGCAGTTTAGCAGGCAGCACAGTGAAGTTATTCCATTATTTTTGGGGTTTGAACTTCTGCAATTACTCAGTCATCCTGGAATAAGCTGTATGTTCAAGGCCTTAGGACCAAGTTATTCTCATAACTCTTTTTAGGGAAAGAACATGTAGAGGTCATGGAATCATATAAGCTCATGCCTTTAAGATCTAAGTCTGGGTTGTGTTACCTGGTTTGAGATGTTTTTTCGGTAGTTGTATTTAGGTTTCAAAACACGTAAAATTTAAATGTTAATTGCATCTCATTAACTTGAGCTGTTCTGGAGCAAAAAGTTGATCTATTGTGATCATAAGTAAGTCTCAAAGACCATACTTGAAGAATTATAATTAAAAATGTGGATGGGTGTTTCAAGTCTGGCTACCTCTGGACTATTTTTCAATAATTTTCTACAAAAAGGGACTAAACTTCATCTGAGGCATGCTGATGGAATAGATGAATATACACATAAATGGGGTGTGTGAAATGTAACTGTTTTGGACACTGTTCTTCCTGTGATAGATGATCTTTGTTTTGTGCTCCTCAGGAATTTTTTTTGCTCAAGGAGTTAGACTGGATTATGGCATTTGGGCATCTAAGATTAAATTTAACAATTTTGTCTTGTGGGATGCGCATGCTTATGGATTAAAATTATGAGGGGTTGGGATTTCAGAATACAGACAAGAAAACCCTGTGTAGCAAAGTGAGTGTGACCTTTGAACAGGACTTGACAGTTGAGACCTCTTTGCCATATATGAGAAGTTGCTCAAGAGGACAATTTAAGGGCTAGTCGCAAAGATAACATGTTCTTTTATTTTGTGGCTGGAAATACAATTCCCTGACAGCTAAATTAATGGGAATGAGAAAGGTGTAGCCTTGGATTAATTTTAATCTTAATGATGGAATTTCTGGGGGTTTTGGTATCTTGAATAATGCTTCCGTGTGTGTAATTCACACAATTTAGCTCTTGCTGTCATATTTTCAGAAGATTAAAGGCTGAAGGCTATTTTGGTTTCTTCATGACAAAGGGCAGTATTGCCTTTTTATAGCAACTGGTGTTTTTAGCTGCTGATGCCAGAATACTGTTTTAAGATGGATTGATTTCTAAATAGCAAGTTTCAGTAGCTGAGTTTTGGTGGCTCAGGTGCCTTAGTTTCCATGGCATTTTTACTCGGAAAAGAAGCTAGTTCTTAAATTACATGATCCCTGGAAAAACTGCATTGGTCTGAATTGTATGCTCTTTTCTGGCTGGATATGCTTAGTAACCTATAACTTGGCTTTATTTTAGTTCTAGGGAGGTAAAATAGCTTTCCTTGAGAGGTAAAACTGGCATTTCTCCAGAGCTTTGTGGATGCAGTTGTTAAACTTACAGAGTATAAATGGTGTGGAGACAGCTGAAAGCTGTTGCTTTGGGAGATCTTGAAATACTAGTTCTATTGAGCACACGAAAACCTCACTGAGGTTTAAGAAATTGCAGCTGAGGGGCTGCTGTGCATGCTTCTGCTAAGACAAAAGCTAGAAGCTCTTGAGATTGCCTTGGTTACTTGCCTTGCTTTCCCAGACAAAAGGATTGGGTAACTGGGCTTCTCCTAGTAACACAGAGCTTATTTAAGGAAGATAGGGATAATGATTGTGTGTGGAGAACAATAATAGAACATTATGTGACTTTAGATTTTTTTTTGTTTATAATTTGCTCCCTGAATATGTTAACTTAATGTTCTGTGTTCTTAGCTTCACCTGTTAAAGTTATATTAAAAGGTCTTCTTGGTGTTTGCTACCAGAGGTGGCTCTGCAGGTGTGGTGTTAATTTTCCAGGTGCAAATATGTGTCTTAACCTGTGTGGCAGTGTTTATTTGTCATAGTAACTACTACTGTGTTTGGTTATATTTGAAGGAAGGCAAAACTAGAACTGCAACTCTGTTTAGAGACTAAAAGGAGATAGCATAAGCATGTTGTTTTTCTAAAGTGCTGAAAGAGCACATTTTTCACATGGTGCATTGCCTTTAATTTCTTTATTATAGGAAAAATCCTTAGTGGATATAAAAGGTCTGATGCTTTAGATACCAAAAAACCAAAAGGATCTCTAAGGGTGCTGGTTTACACTCTTGAAGTTCATAGCAGAACAGGATCTTGAATGTAGCACATGGTAGTCCTTTGCCGTTGTAGCTAGCATTGAACTGCCCTCTTCTTTTGAGGGGGCGGGGGGAAGAGATCTAGAGTAGTACCTTTAGATGTGATATACCTGACGCCTTCTGAAAGACCTAGGGTATTTCAGAATGTTTTTAACTAGTAGATTTTTAAATTGGTGATTTTGAGGATATATTACACTGTTAAATGTTTACAAAAGTGTTGCAACATCTAAAAAACCAACTAAATACTATTTCAGCTGTTTGGCATGTCATGTGGCAGTGATAGATGAGGTCTGGGCACAAAGCATAGCATTTTCTTAAAATCTGTTGCCAGTGGATGTTACTGAATTTTATTGTTAAATTCCTCCCTTAATACATCAGAAAAAATGTATATAATGTGATACAGAGAGTTCCTGCCATTGGTATGGAGAAGGGCAAGGACTACTGCTTTAACTTACTGAACTGATGAATAGATACTTTCCACCCCATAAGAAGTATGCGTTCTTTCCTGCTGGGATTCTTTTGTTTGCAGTTTAATGTTAAAATTGGGATTAGCATTCTACCTTGATGGGCCAAGGCTGCTGCTATCCAGTTAGCTGTCTCAGTCTCAAAGGGTTTTGCAAACATGTTTTGTAGAAACTTTGTGTGTGAGTTCATGTATAATTTCGGGTTCCTAAATTCAGTCTGTTCATAGTGTGATTAAAGTAATTCAAAGCTGATTTTAAAATTTTTATCTGGAAACTTTTATTTTCCAAACCAGCAATGTGGTGCTGCTGTTACCAGCCATTTGATAAGGACAGATTTAAAAAAAGAAAATGACAAAATATCAGCACTTTTAAAAAGCAGGTGGCTTCTTTTATTGATCTGTCCCAAGCACCCTACACTCAGCAAGAGGAATTTGCTCTTTTTTGGCTTTTTGTATCTGTAGGTGGTTGTGATAGACTCAACACTACAGTGCCTGACTCCCATCACCCTCTTGATTTACTACGAGTGAAGGCTATAGCAAAAGTATTTCTGCTTGGAAAGAGAATGCACATTTAGTCTCAATATGTAGGTGTGGAGCAGTTGGTATTTTACTCTTGGATTTGCAAGTGTTCCTGCTGAGTATTTTTATAAAACCTTATGCTTACTCATGTCTGAGTACAAGTCATGTGGAGATAACTTAATGATTGTTACATTGATTTGCTGCAGAAGAGCTTAAATAACCTTGACTTGCGTAGAAACTCATAACTCAGCATCATCTCTTTTTTTGTCCTCACAACTGCTTGGTTTAAAGCTGTACTTTAAGAAAAAGGTTTTTTCCCCCCCTCTCTAGTTTTTCTTTTAAAGTAAACTCTGGTCTGGATATTTCTAGACAGTAGCCAAATTTGTTAATGAATATTGTGAAGACTTACAGCATGCTGCTGCCTTGTGTCATATTTTGTTCTTGCATTTCGGGAAAACAGGAAATTAGAACTAAGAAGTAATGCATTTATATGTGACGTCTTCCTCCCTGATCAGTGCTGTGGCACTGCCCCTTTTCTCCCCCATGATTCTGAAAACTGTCAGCTATAGTAAAATTGCATTACTTGCTGTTTATGGGAGGGGTTTTTGTTTACAGTGGAAAAAAACTTCTGAGAATTGACAATGTCAGTGCACTTGTACTGAGGATGAACTTTTCCCTTAACATTAGTTACCAGAATAAGTGTTTGCTTCCTGTAATTGTGCAGAATTTAAGGCTGTTTTTAAGACTTATTCCAAAACCATAGGATTCATACGAGCACATAATAATGTGGGCTCTGCATTTCTACCTTTGAGATAAAAAGTTAAAAACTATAGCTTTTATTGGTTGAATGTAGTTGTGTTGTTACTATTGAAGATAGAAAAAGGCTTCAAAAGCATCCTGGTGTGGGACTTGCATTATGTTTACAGGTATAATGCATCCTCAAAGTTAGGAATCTATTAAAACACAAATGAATGCAGAAGTCTTTATCTGTTAATGAAAAACATCTGTTGCTTCCTAATCTATATGCAGCTCAACTTGAAAATGTAATTTTGCATTTCTGATGCTGTCTTAAGGCAACTGACTGGATATTAGAGGATTTGAGTATCTCCATTCTAGTCTTAATGTCTGGACCTGAACACGCCAGAGTAACCTCAGTTCATGAGTCAAACAGCAACTAAAGTTGAATGTTAGAAGCTATTCCTTAACAATGTTAGACTGGGCAAATGTCGGTGCTGTTCATCTCTTTCCTTGGAACCTCAGGAAGTGGCTTAGCTTTGTCTTGTTCAGCAAGGGTATAGCAGCTCTTCTTTGCAGGTAGCTACCCCCTCAGCTTCCTCGTTGCACTACCCAGTGAACTGAGAAAAGGACAGATAGAAAGCTTTGCTGCCTTCCTATTTCTGTCACTGTAAAGCGGATTTGTGGCTATTTTGAGCTGCAAATAGTGACCTCCCAAAAAACTGCACTTGAGAAGACCCAGTTCTCCTAACAGATCGGTTAGGAGAGCAGCTCAGCATCAGTACTCCTGCTATTACAAAGTTTTGGGAAGAGATGTTGTTGAGATTGTTATGAAGAAAGGAGCTGCTGCTTAATTGAGAGCTGTGCTCTCCAGAGGATGTGTTCGTTAATGCAATTACGTATGGGACTAAGATGAGAATCTGATTTAAGAGGTGAAATACCTTCCAAAGAATGCTGTCACCTGAGATTAAAAGTCTGAAGACATGAGTTCATTGCAGTATTTTTCAATAGTCATTGTCACATGTGAATGAGAGTAAGATGTCTGTCCATGACACTTCTGTTTTATGGATTTGGGTTTTAAACATCATTGGCTGCTTACTGTAGGAACGATATTGCTCAAGCTATTGTTGTTGTGCCTGGATGAGTTGTTGTTTGCTTCCTTCAAGTTATGTCAGATTTTTCTCTTAAAATGCTTGATGTGTAAAGGAATCTGCTGCTGTTTTCATCTGCTGTGTTTTGCTCATGTATCCCTTGAACAAAAGATCGTAACCAAAGGCACTTAAAATTGCATGTAGGAGAGAAAGGGCAGGGTACACTGAGCCTGCATTTGGTATCTGGGAAAACTGCCTAAAACCAGCTGTTGTGGGTGCTTTCTTGCCCAAGGAACATTGGAAACAAATGGGCTGTAGAATCAGAAAGGCAGTGAAGAGCTGCATTGTGCTAATGGTGGCGACATCAATGCCACTTGATGCTGTTGGTCTTGGGTCAAAATTTTTATTTATAAGGAAGTGCAACCAATTTGACATACTTGTGAGGCTGTTTATGAAAGATAATTATAACTGAAACAGCGCAAAGCATTTCTAGTGGGTGGTGTTACAGTTGTGCTCCAGGTCCTGTTGGAAATCTTGCCAGTCTTGAGTAGAACCAAAATGACAAACAAATCTTGATTGTAGAGGTAAAGTTAAAGCATGCAGCAGAAAAATAACCTCCAGACCATACTGAACATTTTTGCAACTGAGAACAACTTCATTGGGTGAAAACAAATGGAGTTTATTAGGTAAACGGTGCTTATCTTGAAAAGATGAAACGTATTTAATTGCTCAAATTGCAAACTTAAAAGCTCTGGATTCATTAAAATCTGAATTCCACAAATACAGAGCTTGGCTGAAGACTTTATAGCAAGGTACAACTTGCTGACACTGCTCAGCAGTCTTGTGCACAGTTTTAAACTGCGTATCTGTGTTAATACAGCTTTTTCAGCAGGGGCACATATTACAAAAAGCTCACAGTAGAAGCACAACATGTGGGAGCTACACTAGTCTTGGAAGACACAAAAAGGAGCTTACTCGTGCAGTCACAGTTAACTCATCTGTACTTCTGTGACTTTCCCCCGTTATCTCTGATAGATTCACATTTGCCTTGTGGTCATGCAGACTCGGTATGCTGTTTGACCTTGTATAGATATTTCTAACATTTCTCTCCTAAAAAAAAAGCCAAAGTACCCCACCAAAAAAAACCCCACCCTGAGCACCCCCCAACCACAAATGAAACCACGAAGCCCTGCCAAAATATTTAATAACTGATATTTTTATAATATTAGAGCTATAAAAACTTGTGTTCTTATCCCTTGAATGAGAAGTTACACTGTGATGTGCTGCCAGATCTTACTTTTTCAGCAAACAGTGACATGCCAGAAGTAGTCCTGACTAATTCTGTGCTTGGTGGTTCTGTTGCAGTGAACGTGGTGTACCGTGTGCAAGTATTGTCCAGACCACTTGGGCATATGTGAAAGCAAACAAGGTGAGCTGCTGATAATGAGCTCCCTGAAGATGTGTTGGGTAAACAAGGTGTTAGAGGTGTGTTTTGCTCATCAGTTCTACAGCATTAACATCTTCTAGGTTTAACTCCTGATGCAGCTCTGGTCTGATGCAGTAGGACTAGGCCTAACTAGGTGTTTGAGGTTTAGGGGTGTTGCAAGGTACTTTCAAAGCTTCAATCGCTGTGGCTGCCAATCAGTCAGTGTCTCTACATCTGGGTAATTAGGAAGGTGGCCACAGAATGGAAATGCTGTCTTAGAAAGAGTGGCTCTTGTAATGCTGATGTACTGTGATATGAAAAGTGGCACTGCCGGTGTAAAGCTCTGTCACCACAAGATCATGCACATACATAACCGTGCCTCCCAGTGAAAGCTGGCACTCTTCTGGCTTTCCCTGGGAAATTCCAGAAGGCTGGGGCGTTGTTTGGTCTAGGAAATCCTGATGAAGACAACTCAGACTTTTATAAATACTGGTGCATTATACATGCACAGGCTGATGCTTCACGT
Organism: Porphyrio hochstetteri; assembly: GCA_020800305.1. Taxonomy (NCBI): domain Eukaryota; kingdom Metazoa; phylum Chordata; class Aves; order Gruiformes; family Rallidae; genus Porphyrio; species Porphyrio hochstetteri. The sequence goes on along the minus strand of CM036916.1, from coordinate 6,118,809 downwards.
TTCTCTAGTAGAAAGTGGAAGCAACTGTCAGTCAGGGCTTACTCGGGAGCTAATGTGACTTGCTAAGTGTGTGTTTGGTGAAAGGTTGAAGTATGTCACACATCTGGTGGGCCAATTTAAGAGTGGAGCCTACCCTGCGGGGTGGTGGTACTGCAGGAAGCATCGGGCCGATCCCTGACTCCAGAGCACTTAGAGTGCCACCTCCTGACTGCCACGGCTGTGGGTGGCATGGCCTTCCACACTGTTTGGGGTCAGGCAGGGCACGCAGCCTTCCTTCCACGCTGCTTGGGCACTGCAGCGTTCCTCAGCTTGGTTTTTTGAAATGGCTCCTTCCCTAGGTGGGACTGAGAGACTTTTACCGCTGAGTCTGACATGGTTGAGTTGTTGATGCTGAGGTCAGAGAGAGACTTCTCTGAGGATGCAGTAGCTACTGTATGAAAAATAGCAGGAAAGCAGTACTAGTAGAGATGGAAAGTTACTGGTTTTTGCTCTAATCTTAAAATAAAAAAAAATCAGAGGAGAGTATTTTTTTCCTGGGAAACACTATTCCAGATTAAATGTTACATATTTTTGTGGAGAGGGCCTGAGTTCGGTTTTCTCAAATAATTTGTGGTCTTTTTTTATAAAAAAGATGATTGGTTGCCAAAAAGGTGGTGATTTGTTACCTCTTGAAAGGAAGGTGGGGGGAAGCTAACTGGTGTATAGTGAGTAAAACTTTATTGATCTGTTATGCTTAGGTGGAGGTAAACATTCCAGGAGCTGGAGTTCAGTTGATCGATCTGTTGTTTCTTTAAGCTGTCCAGTTGTTTAATTCTGTTAATGTCCTTACATCCAGGGCATGCTGTAGGCGTCTGTAGTGCTGCTGATTTAAGCCCTCAGGTCTCCGCTTTTCCAGTTACTGTAAAGCTGTTAAATATCTAAGGAGGACAAATAAAAATAGACCTGTGACCTAGAACACTTTGTAGGCTCTTTGAATTAAGTGCATTATTGTCCGTGTAATGATCTTCAGACAAAATAAGTACGAGGTTGTTTTTAGCTGCAAAAAGTTAATCGTTAAAGCTCAGGTCTAAAATTAGAGTGACTAAACTTAAAAAATTAACTGGAAGGTACAGAGGACACTGTCGCGTGTTGACTTTGTTTTGCTCGTTAGTTGTGTGTTTAGCAAGCCACACGGAGCTGGAGGCGGTGTGTAGTGCCAGGGCACACGTTGGCGGCTCTTAGGGTGCAGGTGGCACACGGCGCTGCCTCCCGCCGTGCTTCTGCAACAAAACGAAGTCTCGGAAATGGCTTATTAGCATTGGCGGCTCTCGCCTGAGAAGTTAGCACCTACGTACTGCTAAAACATCTGCCATGGTGAAATGAGCGTCAGCGTCCTGCCAGCTGCTGGGGCTGCCGGCGGGCTGAAGGGACGGGCTGCGACCCGGGGGTTAGGTGCGGGTGTCTGGCAGGGTGGGCGCGCCGCCACCCTTCGGCGCGGGGGGTGGCTGGGGCCGCTGGCGTGCCTGGCTGAGGCCGGGGGGCCTTAGGCGCTCCTCGAAGCAGGGCCCGTGTTTGTAGTGGGGAGAACCGCAAACAAACGCGGCCCGCCGGCAGATTTGGCCGCAGCTCGCCTCTGACCTCTGCGGCTGATGTGCATGCGCGGCCGTGCCGGGCGAGAGCCCTGCCGGGCGAGAGCCCCGCCCCTCGGCGTCTCCCATTGGCTGCGGCGTGCTGAGGGGCGGGGACACGGCGTGTCTGCCTGGCCGCGCCCCGCGCTGGCCCGCAGTCGGCGGCCTCCGTAAACCGAGCGGCACCCCGCTCAGCTGCCATCGGCTCGAAGGAGCCGTCGCGGCCGGCTTAGCTAGCGGCACCGCCTCTCAGCCTTCTTATCCAGACCTCGGCGTGCGGGGAGACTGACGGCTCGGTGCTCTCTTGTGTTTGTTTTAACAGACTGTTGAATCGGAATAAGCACCCGCAGGTCTCGGACGCTTCTGGCTCTGAACTGCCATCACTACTGTCGCCTTCTTCTGTCTAATGTGCTACAAGGATGAGCCCAGCATTTGGAGCTATGGAAGTGGAGCACTATTCCAAGGGAGTCCTGCTCGAGCCTTTTGTCCACCAGGTTGGAGGACACTCCTGTGTTCTCCGGTTTAATGACAAGACCATCTGTAAACCCCTTATTCAAAGGGAACACCAGTTCTATGAGACTCTTCCGACAGAAATGCGTAAATTCACTCCACAATATGAGGGTAAGTTACCAAACCTTAGGATGGTGTTGGGCATTTGCTTTCTGTAAATACAGGTGTGCTGTGCTGTTACCTCTAAAATCTCTTCTGTGTGGAAGAGATTTTACGGTTTTCTTTTTATGTATTTTGATGTTGTCTGAGGCAGGCTGTGGAGATGCAGGGTGGAAATGCTTGCCAAGTTGGTGTTTGGGCTGACTAACAGCATTAGAGTAGAGCAGCTCTGCTGGTGATAGCCCATGTATCTTCCTTAGGCACAGGTAAGTAGCTAACAGCTTGTGAATGTAATTATCTGCTACTTTTTTGTGGATTTTTTTTTTTGCCACTTGTTTCATGTTTGTTTACAGGGATTTGGTAAGGTTGACAGTGTTCTGTGTAAGCTTAGTTGTGGTGTCTTTGTTTTTGAATTTCTCATCTGACTTGTTTTGATCACAATAAATACGTGTCAGTAAGGTGTCTTGTTGAATACTTGCAGTGTTGTTTCTGCCATTAAGGAAATGAAAATTCATGGCATTTAGGTAGGCAAGGATCAAGTAGCCGTGATGAGGCTGAGTCAGATGTTATGTAGGAGTGGAAATTCCAGTTCTCCTAAGCATTGTTCTAGTTAGCAGAAACACTTTTCTTTCTCTTCATTATTCCATCCAATGCTGCCTGGTGATTAATAAATATGTCTGAAGCCTTTTTTAAATGGAGTTGATTTTTAAAGCATATTGATTTTAATGGGGTTTTGCATACTATTTGTGAAACTGGTGGAAGACTTCAGAGGAGATGTCTGAAAGTTACACTCCCTGCACACTTACAGAGACTTTTTGACATGTCTGACTACAGGTTCTGTTGGACTGAAATAAAAACATGTTCTTTGAATGATAATTCTCAAAATGTAATAGAAACAATTGTACTAGCGTATCTCGCTTTTTGGGGAGTGCGGGGTGGGATTTTAGGTGTGTAAGGGGCCTCACTTGGTCCATCTGTTTTTTCCAGGATAAAGCCAAAGGCCATTTGCTAGCTGGCTCTCCCCTTTTTTCCTGTTGTCCTTTCCTTTGTGGCAGCAGGACTGTCAGTCAGAGGTGCTGCGCTCCCTGCCTCAGCTACCGTAGGTCTGGGAGCTGCCTGCCCAGCGCAGAAGTGCCAATCTCTCACCGAGACTTCTCCCCTCTGGCCTAGCGATGAGCTGCAAGACCTGTGCAGACTGACTGATATGAGAATAAACAGAGGACCGAAAACTTAAAAAAAAAACCCAACCCAACCCAAAAAACCCCACCACAATTCACATAATTGTTATGGCTTCATTAATGACTGAAACTTGGTAATGTGGCACAGAGTGCGCATCTGTCAGAGTGTTCCACTATGACTCTTAAAATGCAATGCACTGCTCTAGAGACTCTTGAGGGGAGGATGAGGAAAAAATGCTCTCGAGGTTCACCATGTTTCTGTACTACAAACTTGTTTTGTACTGCATTTTTGTTATTTCACAAGATTGCTGCATAACCAGTATCAATAAAATATATTCCAAAAAGGATTTAAAAAAATGTATAATTAAACGTGGTGATTTGAAGTGGAAACTTTCAAACTAGTTTCTATTGTAATGTGAAGTTTTCCTTGTTTTGCTCTACTTGCAAATCTTTCCTTTCCCCTGGGGGCCTATTAACCAAATCTTGTTTGGATAAGTGCTTTTTGCTTTGCTGTCATGCAAAACTCAAAAGCTTTTTGTGTGGGTAATTTATTTTTTGTGCAGGTCACTTTTCACTGCAAGGTGTTAACAAATGTTTTACATCTCACTTAGGGTCAGACCAGTTAGGTTTTTTTCATTAATAAAAAGTTTTACTAATTGAAATCGTCTCCTGTTATTATTTATTTCTTGCTTGACTGCATCAGAAAGAAAAGAACTTTTTATATCATTGTTTTGTCAATGTGATAAATTGTCTTTTGTAAGGTGTCATTTTTGTCTAGGTCTTTTGATATTTGTTAGGTTGGCAGATGGGGTTTGGCCTGTGGCAAGATAGAAACTGAGGAGCAGGGTAAGAGACAAAATCCAAAAGTTGCTACCTTCTTAGTGTAAAAATTGTATGTTCTAAAAAGCTGGCTTGTCACTTCAGCAATTTCTAACTGTCTGCATCCTTTCTCTCTTCAGGTGTGGTGTCAGTGAGCTTTGAAGAGGATGAAGATGGAAATTTATGTCTAATAGCATATCCACTAAATGGGGACCACGATGATTTAGAAAACCTAGATAATTCTGACTGTGAACCCAAAAGTAAGCTGTTGCGATGGACTAACAAAAAGACAATGTTGTTAGAAAATGAGAAGATCTCTAAGGAATGGGTCCGACAGCACAGGAAAGAAGAGAAAATGAAAAGGTAAGTTTAGTAGCTGGAGCTGGAATGTGGACTATTGAAGCATAACACTTTTTTTGCTGTCAAATTAAGATCTGACCTCCAGAATTCCAGAGAATTATCTAGAAGTCTTAACTTTCATGTTCTTTGCTGCTTTTGCTGTTTTTCTTCAGTGCAGGCAGGTTCAGTACAGAAACTAGTATGTCCTCAGCCCAGTAGCATTGAGTGTGTTCATTATTTTCTTTGCTGTGGTTAATTGAAAGAGGATTCTCAATATTGTTTTCGAAGCTGGGGGTGGGGAAAGGAAGAAAAACCCACCTACAAAAACAAATAGTTGTATAAACCCCCAAATTTCAGTGTTACTGACTATATACAGCATAACTTTATAGGAATCCTGCTTTATCCCTTTAGTGACTTTTTTCTCCCCTCATTCATTTATGTTAATTGTGCCCATTGTAAGCTGAGCTGTGAGGTACTATGCTTTTTTAAAAACACTGACCTTGGCAAAGGATGAATCTTAAACCTCATCACTGCTACTTGCATTGCTTCTGTGATAGTAATTTGTACAGGTAAAGAATATGTAACTGGAATTGCTCCCTGCTTTGTATCATATTCGACTGTGCTAATTTACATGAATATAGAAGTAGCTTTATAAAGGCTGAAATTTTACTCGTGGGCAACTTGTCCAGTTGTATAAAAGCAAAATAAAGCTTATGCTAGCTGTTGGCACAGGTGAGCAGAACAGCTTGTAAAGTTAAATCCACTGACAGCCCCTTTAAAGTGCTTATTTTTCTTCCTGTCCTCTAATTTGCTGCTTTGATCTGTTTTCTAGTCACAAATTGGAGGAAGAATTTGAGTGGCTGAAGAAATCTGAAGTCTTGTATTATACTGTAGAGAAAAAAGGAAATGTCAGTTCACAGTTCAAACACCATAATCCTTGGAGCATGAAATGCCACCAGCAGCAGTTACAGCGGATGAAGGAAAATGCAAAACACCGGAATCAATATAGTATCCTTTCCTGAAAATACCTCAGGACAATGGAATGAGCAGGGCTCTGCTTTTTATTTCTCCAACGTGCCAAACAAAAGTACAGGACAAACTTAATCCAGAGACACACTCTGAAGCCGTGATTTATTTGGTGGCTTTGAAGGGATTGCCAGCACTTTCCAGAACACGGGTCTTTCCAGCATGTAATAAAGAAACTAGGCTAGGAAATTCAGACAGCTTAATTCAAATCTACAAGTAGTGGATTAGCTAGTGGGAGGGTCTTACAGCATCCTGTGTTTGGGATCTTCCACAGAAACAGTTCACTAATGAGAGCTTTCAAAGGAGACTACTTGTGTCACCTTTTCCCTTTTCAGCAGCTTCTTAAATACAGAGGCTATTCCAGTGCCTGGACCTGTCTGCTTCTAGTAGTCTCTTTTTAGTGTGTCTTTTTGATAAAGAAAAGCAGAATATAACTTGATATGTAAGGTGGGAGCATGAGAAATGCAAAATTGGTGACTGTATTCATGAAAGCTGAAACACACTGGTTTTGTGCTTTGGAGCTGGAGGCAGGCAGACTCCCCTTGAGCATTCTCGGGGGGGAGAAGAGATCTTGGTGCATGCAGCCTTGGGTGCAACAGATAAACCCTGCAAGTAGTTTAATTATAGCTGTATGCATACATAAACAGTCTCCTCGTGTGAGGAGTTTTCATGAATGGATTACTACCACATCTCTGACAAAACTGTTCAGCACAGTACAAAGCATGTCATCACCACTGTTTTGCTGTAGATGATTAGTAAATTACCGAAGTAGAAGTTGAGATCTCTGGGAATAGTGTTGCTACAGGTGTTCTGAAGTGCTGCTTATCTTGAAAAATGCTTCACTGTTTGTTTGGGTTTTTTTCTTTTGAATGAAGCCCACAAAATCTTCATTTCCCACAAAAATTGTCTCTTGCTAGGCAGGAAATACTTCATACTTCCAGGGCTGTCTCAGCTGTGATGATATTTCTGTATGTTGCTTTTTTACTAAATGTAGAAATTCACCTGTCTTCTGTGAAGACCAGTGGAATAGAAATTAGATACCCAGTCTTGCTTCATGCTGAGGTGATGGAACTGTAATTTCTCATCAGCTGCTACATACTGGGCATGTTTCAGATATGCTTAAAGTTAAGACTGTGGGACTATAAAATCTGTAATAATGGTTTTGAAATGTGTATTCCCCATTGTGAGGACAGTTCCTTAACTAATCAGAATTCATTTTGCTGGAAAATCTAACATCTCGATACGAAGTACCATGTGTGTTGGACCTTAAGATGGGAACCCGACAGCACGGAGATGATGCATCAGAAGAGAAGAAGGCTAATCAGATTCGCAAGTGTCAACAGAGTACATCGGCTGTAATTGGAGTCCGGGTTTGTGGCATGCAGGTGAGAGGGGAAAGCTAATTTCCCATTTCTGTTTGGGGGGTTTGGGCTTATATGGTTGCCCCACGTGTGGCTGTGCTTCAGGTGCTGTGCTTCGTTTCCTTCTGTGGGGGCATTATCACCTCTTCAAGGTGGCAGCATGTGCATGAGCAACCTGCAGCATGTGCTCTGCATCAGTGATTGCATTCTCTGAGCACAAACATCTCCTGCCCCACAGCAGCAATTCACAACTGTAGTAAAATTGTTGATTGGATTAATATTTCAGGGTAACATAGGAAACATTTGAAACGAAGGTTTGCCAGTACATGCATTTAGAATAAAGCCTGTGGAAACTTGCCAGCACATTAAGAAGCAATTGGTCCTGTCTTGTAGGCTTTGAAAAGCCACAGATCTTTCACTGCTTAAAGTAGACTTGTTGCAAAGTGCAGGCAAGAAGTAGCTTGGTAAATGTGATAAGACTTGTGGTCAAATAAGGAGATAGTTGTGTGGACTTTGACCCAAGTTTTTTGTTTACTTGTTTCTGTATTCCTAGAGTGACAAATGGGAAACAACTTGTTTTGAATTTGAGGCCTTTTCCAAAGCCTTTCTCCTCCCATCCAGTAGATTCCAGGAATGCCAGTGGTGTTTGCTAGGACTTGTTCCACAGCATGACTATTGGCATGTTTGGTGTTCGGCTCACTGTTTGACTTCGGAGAAAAGCATGAGGCAGAAATGAAAGTGTGGGAGCTGCATTTCTAACACCGGTGTGCTGGCACTTGAGCAGGGCCTGTTCCTTGTCCACCTCCCACTACAGACCTGTGCTGGGAAATGAGGAACTCTTAGGGCACCCGCAGCCCTCACTCACTTGACTGATATATTTAGGCATTATGGAGCTATGAGGCGTATGGACTGCTGTCCTATAGGAAGGAATTTTCCTGCAGGAGCACCTCTGACTTTATTAAATGCAGAGGGTTATGGGGCAAACCTTAGTTTCATACAGGAGCATTGCTGTCACTTACAGCTCAGCCTTTCAGCGAGCCAGCTGGTAGGCCTGTGAACAGAGGCAGGGAACAAGCTGAATGAGTGTCTATGGAACAAGTTGTAGCTTGACTTTGGAGATCTTGGTTGCAGCTTTCCTAATCTCACTCGTAAAAACTCCTCATTCTGATGTTCCCAATGGAAAGGCTCAAATCTCAACTGAAGGAATTTTCCATTTCCTCTCAGTTCCATAGACACTGCTGCATCTGTTGTTAGTGGTTTCTGTAACTGGGCAAGAGTGATTTCTAAGAGAGTGGTATGTCATCTTGTAAAAGCTTTCCGTAGCATGATTATTTTTCTTTTAATCTCAAGGTTTGAGTCAGTATTACCAGCAACTTTAACTATTCCTTCTGTCTTGTGTTTGCATATGCAGGTCTACCAGGCAGGCACTGGCCAGCTGATGTTCATGAATAAATACCACGGAAGAAAACTCTCAGTCCAAGGATTTAAAGAAGCACTTTACCAGTTCTTTCACAACGGCAAATACCTGCGCAGGGAACTTTTTGAATCTGTTATTAAAAAACTGACTGAACTCAAGTCTGTCCTAGAGAAGCAGGAGTCGTACCGCTTCTATTCGAGCTCCTTGCTGATCATTTATGATGGAAAGGAAAGGCAGGAAGTTGCTGTCGACTCAGACCCAGAGGACTTAGAGGACCTTTCAGAGGAGTCTTCGGATGAGTCAGCAGGAGCGTATGCCTACAAACCAACTGCTAGTACTGTTGATGTCCGTATGATAGACTTTGCCCACACAACCTGCAAGTACTATGGAGAAGATAGCGTGGTACATGAGGGCCAGGACACAGGTTACGTTTTTGGACTGCAGAATTTAATAGATATTATTAAAGAAATAAGAGACGAAAGCAGCGAATAAACAGTGTGAATGCACTTCAGTAGAAAGCACTATTGTGACTCTTTGTATTCCAAAATTATTGGCCACTTTCTGGTGGTAGGAATCTTTACAGGCTCTGCAGGGATGGTCCTGTCAGAGTCAGACTTGTTCAGAGGGCATTTACTTATATTGGTGCTGGACCTAGCACTGGCAAAACTTGGTATCCTTATTTATTTTCACTTTCTTAAACATTCCATATTTGATTACTCAGATACCTCTGTTATCCCTGTGTGTATACGTTCCAATAAAATTCTTTTTGTTCATTGTAAGTGATGCTTCTCTTGTTGCTGGTGACCGAGGAGGAGGTGATCTTGACGGTGGTGTCATGCAAAAGTAGTGTGTAAGCAGCAAGGCGTAGCTGCCTCATGAGACCACCTGTGGAACAGCTCCTGTCACAGCAATAAGCGAGTCTGATGGAGCCACAAGCCTGCCAGGGAGCAGCGGTGCTTGGAGGGGAGGCTGAGGCAACAGGGCCTGTGTTGGTGGGGAAAAGCTGGCTCGGGGGGACCTAAGGTGGTTGGATGAGACCTCCAGATGTCCCTTCCAGCCAGTGATGTGACTTTGAGAACTTGTCCCGTAGTCTCCAGCGACCTTTTTTCTGTTTCAGGATCTTGTTAACTCAGCCTCATACTGTGTAACCCATTTTTAGAGAGCTATTGACACTTTTTAATCTAAGCTGAGCCAAAACATACGTAAAACTCCTACAGGATTAGCTGCAGTGGCAATGACTGGGGAGCTGCAGTGCCTGAAAGGTGTCCTAAAGCGGCTTAAAATATTACTCGGGACAAATAGATGGGAAGGAAGCGTCAGAAAGTGAGAGGACAGTAACTGAAATAAAGATAACAGTAACTCCAAACCACCAGCTCCTCTCTTGGAAGGAACATTTGTTTATCTAACTGTTTTTAGATAAATGACTTCGCCCCTTGTAAAACCTAGAAGTCATTGTGATAGTGCTGAAGAAAGCCGGGTGTGGAAGTGCTGAGGTAAGTGTGGGGATGTTGTTACAGTTGCCCAGGTTAAAGCAGGAAGTCTATGCAGAAAGGAAGAGTTCAGGGATGTGGGTGATGCTGAAGATCATTGTCCCAGCCCATCCTTTGGCATGCCAGAGGAGAGGTGGGATGTTACTGGAAAGCTGCTGATGGGCTGGTTGAGTGGGTGACCCTCCATTGGCAGCTTTAGTTTCGTATTCCCTAGCTGTTGCTATCAAGTTCTCCTGATCAAAGTCTCTCTGGCTATCCTGTGCTCCTCTGTACTTTTTGGAGAGGTGCTTTACCTTTGTGCTCACAACACTAGGTTGTGGTTGGTTCTCGTTTGTTCCTCAGTGTCCTGGCATGCTGATGTTGGTATTCCACAGGTATTTTTACATCTTGCAGTCACCCAACTATTTTATGCCTGCACGTGGGCAGTTTCCCGTGAGGTAGGCTTGTCCATCCTCGACTTGCCATTTATTGCTGCTCCACGAGTCTCTGGTGCAGGGCGCAGCTGACATGAGCTGCTCCTGGCACCGCCTGTGAACAGCCTTGGCGGGAGGATGGGGCTGTTTATTCTTGGCGCTTCCAACTGTAAAACGCTCCGGGCAGTGATCAGTGTGGCTTCCAGCAGCCTGCTGTCCCTGAGAGGTGCCCTGGGCGTGAGTCAGAGCGCCGGGAACACAGAGGGGCCGCGGCTGCAACGTGAGGTTTCCTTTTCGGTTCTGCTAAGGATGTGATGCCCTCTGCTAATGAGCTCATGACGAGCCTCTTGGCAGGCCCTGTGGCCGCCATGGCTGGTGCTGCCTATGAGTAAGCCTCCCTGTGCAGATTCATCTGATACACAGTTTGACTTTGTAGTCTGAAATTAGCAGGGATAAAGTCCTCTAATGTACTTGTGTTACGTAGGAACTCTGGAGGGAATTCATACAATCCGATGAGAACAATCGCCTTTGCTCTGATGCAAGCTGCCTCCAGAACAAGTCCTCTTTGTTTTGCTGCCCGCAGCCAGGGCCCTGGGCGCGGGCAGGGAGCTGCCCTCTCAGTAGCACTGCCTGTGCTGTAAGCTTGGGTATAGACCTGGTCTCAGAGCAGCAATGTATCAGCAGCCAGATCTGGAGCACTGGGGGCTGCAAGCGTGTTAAATAATAACAAAATTCCTGGTGGAGTTGGTGCTGCTGGAGGAAGGCAAAAGGACAAACCTGAGCCCTGGCCTGTGCTGCTAAAATCCTTTTCCCAATATTGTCTGAGGATTAGTGGGGGCTGTGCCAGCGCCACAAAGCGATGACAAGGTGCTTGGAGCTTCCTGGGCCTGCAGGGAGGGGGGGGTAGAGTGGGGACAGAGGTGACCTTTCTTTATTACTTGCTTTAAAAGCTGTCAGGAGGAAAAAATCCTCCTCAGCACCTTGATCTAAACTGCAGGCTTCCTGGTGCAGCCCACAGCCTCAAGGGTTAAAGAGGGGGCGACCCAGATGGCAAGTCCCTCTCAATGTGACATTATCTTGCAAAGTTCAAGAGCAGGTTTGTTTTCTTTCCATGCTGTTCTGCACAAATCCCTCCGAGCAGTTCCTTGTGTTTGTGGAAAGGCAATTGCGTAACTGCCAGCCTGGGACCCACTGGGCTGGGAGTGGGGCTCCCAATGCCCCCCACCCCTGCATCTGGGCTGCTGGGAGGCCGGGGCTGGGAGTAGCAGACCATGGGTATGGGGCAGGTGGTTGCTGGGGAGCCTGGGAGTTGGCTGCCTGTCGGGACATGGCAGAGGATGGCGTGATGGAATAACGGGAGTTCAGCAGCTGGGCTGGGGGAAGGACTTGAGGGCATTTCTGTTCCTGTTTTTCCTCCATCGGTGCCAGGCTGCTGCTGGCAAGCAGTGCTGGGCTGACATTGGAGGCAGATGATCCAGGGATGTCCCTCCCAGCCAGGGCTGGCAGCCGGTGGTGGCGTAGCAGCCTGGCCTCCATGCCCCTGTGAGAGAGAACCTCCAGCAGGCTCTGGGGTGTGTGCACCATGGGAACCCATGCTTCTGCCCCACAGAAGCATCTTTTCCCTCTGGGGACAAATCCTGCCCTCACTGCATGTGCTCTGTGCACAGCCCCTGAAGCTCTGGCCCTCCCTGGACAGTAAGCTCCCTGCTGGGCCCTGTCTGAGTGGGCAGGAACGTTGACGAACTTGCTGTCTGGGGGGCCAGTGCCCCCTGGCCAAGGCATCTCCAAGGGGCAGCCCCACAGCTGGATGAGGAGCTTGGGCAGCCTGTGCACCCCCAAGAACACCCCCCTGTGTCCTCTGTGGAGGACGATGGAGAGCGCACGTCTGCCGCCTTCATGGCTCCCCTGTGTCTGGTCCCCTCCCTGACTGCTGCTTCCTGGTGCTGGGAGAGGACCCACCTTTTCCTGCCGGCTCCCACACTGCCCAGGGCAGCTGAGAGACGCTGGGCCTGACCCTGCACTGGGGGCCTTTGCAGGGACTGGGTGAGCAGCAGCACGTGATCCAGCATGGCTGGGCCTGAGTACACCCCCCGCCCCCTTCTCCATGCCCCCCTGTGTGACATTGTGCTGGCCCTGAGGTTACGAGGGATGGCCTTGTGCAAATAGGCCACTTCTAGCCCAAAACTGGGGTTGCTTCTGGGAATGACTGCAGGTCAGCTGGACAGAAATGAAATGTACTCCTGTGGCTGGCGCCAGCTTCCACAGTGAACTCTGCTTTGATGGTGAGGTGCTGGGGACCAGCACAGGGTGCTAGGCAGGGTCCTCTGGACCTGTCACCTCTTGGCAGGTGCTTTCCCAGCACTGGGGCCGGTCAGGGCAGGAGCAAGGAGAGGCAATGGACAGCCCATGGGTCCCCTCCAGAGGAAAGGGCACATCCATCACCACTCTCTCCTCATCCCATGTTGGTGCCTCTTGAGTAGCCACTGGGCTTCTTCCCCTGAGCTGGGTCCCTGCCAGGGGGGAGAGATGCACCAGCCACTTTTGTAGAGCCAGAGCAAAATACTTCCTCGTGGCTGGGCAGCCCCATCCCTGCAGGGCAGCACTGGTGTGGTTAGAGATGTGAACTCGAGAGCACGTCTCCTTCACACTGGCAGCCCTGCCACAGGATGGACGGCGTGGGGAGCCCAGGGCATGCTGCTGCACCCTGTGCTCCTGCTATCAAGTGTCTTAGCCCAAGTCCCCCCCTCTCTTCTGTCACTGTGCAAATGCCCTCTGCCTGTGCCTGGGTTTTGCACTGTGGGCAAGGCGTTTGGCTGTGGAGCAGGTGGCAGAAAAGGCAGGATTCCCTGGACACGGCCGTTCCCACAGTGTGGCACAGCAGCCTCCAGAGCTGCCCTGGGCAGGGGCTGTTGTGTAGCTGCCGGCGGTGCCAGCACGCAGGCCGGTGAGGGGCTTGCCAGGGCAGGATGTGAACAGGGAGCTTAGCAAAGAACAGGGGGCTGCCGTGTGAAGCCAAAGAGCTTGTTTTCTCCAAGTGTGGCTGCTGGAGAGGCCAGACTGTGTGCTGCTTGTCTTGCAACCTGCGGTGCCTCATTCCTTCCCACAGCATCCCCCTGGTCCCCCCACCGCTATCCCTCAACTCTCCTGACCTTCTGTCTTCTCCGTTTCCAGGAAGTGCAGCTGTTGGCCGTGGTGGCTGCTCCTTCCTCCCGGCTGCAGGAGGGGCCTGGGCCCCCGCCAGCCCCACTACAGGCTTTGTGCAGGATACATTGCGCAAGGAGCCCTGCGGATGCCCTGGCCCTGCGGGCAGGCGGGGTCCCAGAGCCACCCACTGCCCCCACAGCTTTGGCTCCACAGGGGCTGGGGTTTTCAGGCTCAACTTGGAGCGTCGTGTCCTTGGCAAGAGGCAGCAGCGGGGTTTGCTCCTGCCTGGCAAGTTTCCTCGGTGCTGGCAGCCAGCGCTTGTTTTGAGGCTTCTCCTGTAAGGGAGCAGAAGCAGCTGGAGGGATGAGACCCCTGCATGGTGTGCATGGTGTGCATGGTGCAGGCTGGATGTGGGACCATGCCCTTCCAATGAGCTGCTCTGACTTGCTCAGGGCCGCGCATATGGCATGGGACACAGAGCTGCCCGAACCTGTCCCGGCCTCCCATGCGTGTGCCCAGCTCCACATCTTGCTCAGGAGCAGAGACATGGCAGCCACCCTGTCACAGCCACCCGACCCCGTGCACTGCCCAGCTGCCATGTGCGCCGCAGTCTGAGCTGATCCCACCATGGGCGAGCAGGCCATGTGCCTTGCTCCCCCTGTGCGGCTGTGGAGGTGCCTTTGGTGCAGGGCAGCCCTGGCAGCTCTCCCATCTGCAAACCTTCCCAAGAGGAGGCAGCTGGACCCACTTCCAGCAGATCTGCAGGAGCTGTTGACAGCATCCCTGGAGCCAGCAAGGGCACATGGCACTGTCTGCTGAGGGGCTGGGGCTGTGCCCACCCTGCCAGCAAGAGCAAGACGTGGCTGCCCCTCCTGCCCATAACGCAGGCAGGGCGCTGTCCTGTCCCCAGTTGGCCCCACTCCACTCAGCAAGGTGGCTCTCCAGGCATCCAGCTGAGGAGTCCCATCTACAGACTTTTAGTGAGGTTTTCCAGGAGGGATGGCTGCCTGGACATCGGGAAATAGGGGCATGCCCAAGAGACATCCCAGCGCTTCCCCATCCCGCTCATGGACAGCCCCCAGACCCTGCAGGATGCGCTGACAGCGTTGTCTGCAGAGCCAAGAGCCCGGGGGTCCCCGCAGCATCTCCCACCCCGTGTGACTTTTCACCCAGAGAAGGCTGGCGGGAGTACAATAATATTTGTATTCCTAAAAGTAGAACGATTGATCCCGCTGCTGTTTTGCAATGTGTTGACGACCAGGCGGTGCAGAATTATATAAGTGTTCGTGGAGCTGGCAAGTTTGTGTTTGAATCATATGAGTGCTGTTGTGCAACGCCTCCCCTCCGTGGCCCTGGAAGAAAGTGGGTGTGCGGGGGCTGCTGGTGCTGCAGCGGGGGCTGCCATGCATTCACCAAGCCCCTCAAGTGCTTGTGGTAATCCTGGTCCTCACAGCTCTGAGGGCAAGGGATGCAAACCTTGTTATCTGCAGCCTTCGGTTCAGCTTTAAAAGTCACCTGCAAATGACGCAGTGGTATCCTTGCTCGTTGCCCCTCCCTGTCCAAGATAAATCGCCCAGTGCTTGTGAATTGGAGCCGATTCCTTGGCAGCAGAAATCCGTCCTGGGCTCCCAACGCCCACGGAGGCTCTTTGCCCCTGGTGCGTTGTACCCGGGTGCAGGACGGTGTGCAGAGCCCTTACAGAGGAAATCCAGGCCCCTTCCCGGACACTGGCTGGCAGAGTTGGCGTGCTGCACGGAGCGGAGGGAGAGGCTGGAGTGGCACCGCTGTGTGCATGGGAGGTGGGTGCCTGCATCCCCCTCAGCTGCCTTTGCCTTCCAGCACAGCCTGTGCTGCCAGCTTCACAGAAATACAGCACTGTGATCCCAGTGAAAACAGGAGCTGGGCTCGCGCCAGGGAGTGGCCGGAACTTACCTGGAGCGGGGACATGGCTGTGAGCAGCCTCTGCAGCAGGGCAAACACCGCGGCCGAAACTGGGGCAGCGCCACAGGGAGAGGGACAGGGGATGGGCAAAATTTCCCCCTCTGGGATCTAGGTAATACCAAGAGTAGTATCCCACGAGTGGGAAGGTGTGCTGCGCCTGGCTGTCCACGCCCTGGCCTGCCATCACACTGTGACCTGCCAGGCATCTGGAAAGGACTGTAACAAAGCCCAGAGCCCTAAAGGCTCCAGAAGGATTCAGCCCCAGTTGGAGCTCATGGTTCCCATTCAAAGCATCCCATCCAGCCAAATGTGCCTGGTGTCAGCTCACTGCGGCAATTCCTGGTCCGCTGCCTGCACCACTGCTTGCTCCTGCTTCACCCTCCATCCCCACCACTGTAACCAGGCTCAGCCAGAACCACCTCACTGGCGGTGCTGGGAAAACTGGGGGTCCTGCACCCGGGGCAGGCAGGGAGTGGGCTGTGGCAGCCCAGCTGTTACTGTGTCACCACCAGTGGGATTTGGTCAGTGATGATTTCTGGAGAAATTAAACTCCCTGGTCTCTGGACTGCTTCATCTCTGCATCCCTTCATCCTTACATCCAGGTGGGATGTCAGAACAGGTGAGGAACATCCCCGTGGTGGGCTTGGCTGCAGGAACACCTGTACCAGCATCCTGCTGGGATGCTGTCACTGCATTCCCCCTTCTCCTTGCTGCCTCAACCCCACAACAGGGCCCTCCTTGCCGGGTGGAAAGTTCTTCCCATCCCTGGGGCAGCGCAGAGAATGGAATGAAGAAGGGTGATGCACTACAAGGCTGCTCCCTACAGCAGCGGGAAGGGACTCAGATCCATCCCCAGCAAGGGCAGCCAGGCCCTGGGGGAGCTGCCAGTGTCTGGGTGTGGGAGTGAGGGTCTTGGGCTGTTTGGAATGGTGACCCAAAGGGTTGTTCAGCAACAACATGGAGACGCACAAAGCCCGGGGCGGGGGAGGCTTGTTGGGGAGGGAAGGGGGGGGGGAAAGAGGGGTGGTGTCGGTGTCCTCACCGTGACCTCCTGTCCAGCCAACCACTGCACCCGCGTCCCCACGGCCACACGCCAGGTCACAGTGACCGCTGCAGGGCATAGTTTGGGACCACCGGGAGCCTGCCCGGGATGTACCCCGGGGTGTGAGGGGGAGGATGGGGGTACTGCGGGGAGGCGGGGGGGGGCGGGTAGGGGTGTCAATCCCTCCTCCCGGGCTCGCCGGGGCCGCGCAGCAGGTGGCAGCAGCGGCTCGTTAACGAGCCGCTGCTGCCACCTGCTGCGCGGCCCCGGCGAGCTCGGGCGGCGGCGGCGGCGGCGGCGCGTTACCGGGGTGTCCGTGAGCGCGGCGCCTCCGCGCCGCTAGGGGGCGGTACGTTGCGTTGCTTCGCGGGAGGAGGCGTGGCAACGGCGGTGACGGAGCCGAGCCGAGCCGTGAGGTGCCGGGGCCGCGGCGCTCGGTGGAGGTATCGGTATCGCCGTTACCGCTGCTACCAGCACCGCCATGTACCGGGCTTTGTACAGCTTCCGTTCGTCCGAGCCCAACTCGCTGCCCTTCACCGCCGGGGAGACGTTTTTGCTCCTGGAACGCAGCAACCAGCACTGGTGGCTCGTTACCCGCGCCGGCTCCGGGGAGACGGGCTATGCGCCGGCCTCCTACCTCCAGCGGCTGCAGGTGGGACGGGCAGGGCAGAGCCGGGTCGGGGGGGGGGCTAGCCCCGGCAGCGTGCGGGTTGGAAGGGGGAGGCGGCGGCTGTACCGGCCGTGGTGTGCGCCGCCGAGGGCACCGCTTCCCTCCCTCCCTCCTACCCCCTCGCAGGCGGGCGGCGGGGCTTTAACAGCTCGGGTTTGTCCCGGGGTCGGTGGTGGAGGAGCAGCTGGGTGGGTTGGAGCGGCTTGGGGTGCCGGCGGTCCCTTTCTCCGGGGGCTTTTGGGAGCTGTCGGCCTCGGTGGGGAGGAGCGGGGGGCGTGGGGCTCGTGGATGCGGTTACCCCCGCCGTGGGACGCGGCGTTCCCGCTGGGAGTGAGGAGCGGGGCTTTGAAAGGGGGCGGTGGGGGCTTCTGTGGGTGTCGCGATCGGAGGTCGAGGCTGAGGGTCAGGGCAGCCTCACCCGAGGGGCCAGGGGCTCGGCGATGGGATCCTGGGTGCCCCCGTGCAGGTGAGGGGCTGAAGGACTGGCCTGGCTCCTCAGAGGTGTGAGAGGAAACTGGGGGACCTGTGCCTAGGCGGTGCCCTGGGAAGGTGGTGATGGGCATCCTCCTCCCAGCAGCACACATGGTGTTTTGGTAGCTCTGGAACCTGCCTGCTGGCTGCCCCACTTGTCCACGAGAGCCACTCTCTGATGACATCTCCCATCTCTGTGCTGTCTCAGCCCTGGGGGGTTCTGCTTGTGCAGCATCCTGACACCATGAGGCTAGCAAGGGGGTGGCTGTCCTCCCACCCATGTGCCATGACACCTGTACTGTCTTGGGGGCCTGGAGAAGTCACAGCAGCTCCCTGCAGCAACAGTAATGACAGCAGAGCTGGTGATACCGGCAACCACAGACGGTCCAAGTGGGCTGCTGCTGCCCCAGCTGGGGTCAGAGGAAGGAGGGCACCTTTCGGCCGCCACGGCTGCGAGCCCTGTGGCCCGCGCACGTGTCACCAGAGAGGGGCAGCTTATGGCTTCTGTAGCACAGGGGCTGTGTAGTGGAGGCTTCTGAGGGACAACATGGCTTCTGAAATTAAGATAGTTATTTCACAGATGGGTAGCTCATGGGGGTGTGTGGAGGGGTATACTTCTGCGCCTCGGGGGATAGCCGTGGAGACAGCGTGCTGAGAACTCTTTGCATCAGTGAGTGGGTAACTGCATGCAGATGCACATGCATGTCACAAACAGGCCTTGTAATGTCTGGCTGAAAATGGTGACAAACCTCTGTATTTCAGCGTGCTGCTGATGCTCCTTCAGATGACATTGAATTTCTGATGAGCAGGAGCTCAGCTTGTAAGTGTGGGGGTGTGCTCTGCAGAACCCTCCGGCAAGAGGAGCGCTACCTGGGGACTGTATGTGTGCTAGGGCAGCACCGGGTCTCTCTGCTGGCTGCTTGGTTCAGGAGCCAGCCTCCCTGGGAGGCTGGAGCTCTTCTGCAACCTGGCTGGGTGGCCTGACTAGAGGGGACATCTTGTGTATCAATAAGCCCTTAAGCTATTTACAGGAGCTATTTAGTTACAGAGCAAAGACCTTATTAAAGTACCAGATTTTAAAACCCCACGGTGGCAGAGCTCCAGGCTGCTGCTCAGGAGTTTCCTCTCCGCAGTCCCCTGCTTCATTTGCTCGTGTGGCATGACGTCTTCTTGCTGCCATGGGTGTGGGAGCCTTCTCCCAGGCTGCCTTCTGGAGCAGCCTTCCTTCTTCTCTTCCCCTTGCTCATACTGGTTTCACAATCTTCCAGCAAAAGCATTTCTTTGCTGACTTTGAGGTTTTCAGGTTACATTTTGTTACAGCCTTAAGATAACTCACAGCCTGCCCGGCTGGCTCCTGACCGGCCCTTGGTGATGCACTGATACTAAAAGCAGCACTACCAGTGACTTTTGTGAGTGCTCTCCTCTACTTCACATGCAACCTTCCCTGATGCCCTTAGACCTGGGGTAGCCAGAGACAGAAGATCCTTCCTGCACCCGCTCATCTTCTTATTTATTTTGGCCATTAAATTTCCGGCAGCAGGACTCGCCCGACGGCACGCGAGGCAGCGGGATGTAATCTGCTGCTCTGCAGCTGCAGTGACACTTGGTGTCCCTGACTTTCTCCTGCTGCATCCTGCCAGCTCCGAAGTCAAAACCTGCTTTAACTCATGGGCGAAGGCACCCGCTTGCTGAAGGGTCGCTGGAGACCTCTGAATGTCCGGGTTGAGAGCACAAACCATTTCCCACCCAGTTTCAGCTTAATAAGGGCACTGAGACTAATTAGCAGCGGTGACTTAGGAGATAATTAACGCTGCCCCAATCACAACAGGGGAAAAAACTGCAGGTAATGATTAATGTGAGCGGGTTTAGCAGGGAGACAGAGCGGCCAACAACAGTCACCGATGTAAGAGTCAGACTGGGGCTCCCTCAGCCCTGCGGCCAGGCGCCAGGTGAGCCACAGGTTGCACAGCAAAGCTGCTGGAAGCCCCTCTCAGGATGCTCCTGGGCTGCTGTTGCTGCTGTCACCCATGATTGGGGCATTCACTTTCTTCTTTCTTCTGAGCTCTTCTCAATTTTCATTTAGTTCTGTTCCGCTTTCATAGATACAGGGAATTCATCCCTTGGCTTCTTGAGAGGAAAAAAATTAATAATTCCCATTTATTATTTAAAGCTTGTTCTTGGCTGATGCCTTTTTGTTGCAAGTATGGCAGAATTTTGTACTGAAATCCTCAGTGTTGCTATTAAAAGAGGGTTAGTTGGAGGGGGAGAGGAAGGGGGTGTGTGGACCCAACCGATAAATCCTTCTTGGAAACACCAAATGCCTCTAAGAAACAAATTAGGGCCAGGCCAGGGCACTGGAAGGTGCAGGTGATGTGAAGTTAATTTGAGTCAATTAGAAATGCTCACCTTCAGCTGATATTCCTGCTGACTTTACTCTTTTCTAGTTCCCTTTTAGCCCCGTTGTGGGTTATTAAGAGTCATTTCAAGCCCAGTGCTGTTCTAGGGATAGATGCTGAAGCATTCAAGCAGAAAGAGGGAAGGATCAGGCCATGTGCTGCTGAGCAGGGGCAGCTTGTGAAGTGGGGTGAGCAGCTTGCCGAAAGCCTGACCTCATGCCTGACCGACCCCCAGCTCCGCACGCTGGTGGTGGGCGTCCTGAGCGGTGATGCTGGCAGGCACAACGTGGTGAGCAAAGCGATAACAAAGCTGTACCAAACTCGGGAGCTGACAGGTGCTGCTGCTGTTGAAACAAGTGAAAACATGTACCCAGTGCTGCGCCAGTGCAGGGGATAATTGCCTCCAGCTATTGACAGAGCAAGAGACAAATGCTAATATCTAATGCCAGGTAAATAAGAGTGCTGCAGCAGAGCTGTCAGCACGAGCACTGTGGCTTCTGATGGAATGGAGAGGTACCCCACGGCACAAGGTTGGTCTTTTGTCTCCAGCTGTGTGCTGATGCTCAAGTGATGTGCGAGTGGCAGGAAAATGCGGAGGTTAAACTGGAGCGCAGGGTGTCCTCTGGAGTCAGGGAGTCACCCCAGAAACCAAGCCTTTCAAAGCTTGATTGGAAGCTGTAAAAGATCCTGTTTAGAAGGTCTCCTTAGGAGCACAAGGGTCAGTTGGTGCCAGGAAAGGACGAATGTCCAGTCTAGCAAATAATGAGTCCTTCCTTTGGATTAAATAGCCCAGGTGTTGCTATTGTTATTCTGGGATGTGTAATTTCTTACCAGGAGTCTGGAGCTATTCCAGGTTCGGCTGAAGGCTTTGGGCTGCACCCCAGCAGCATGGGGAGTGCAGAGTGAGCTGCAGTCTTTGAGGATGCCAAACTATGTGTGGAGCTCAGCTTGCCAGGAAGGTTTGTTTGCTCTGGTCCCAGCAGGGCAGGGACTGGCCCCCGTGCTCTGCTGCTGGCCTGGGACCCCTGTCAAGAGCAGCAGTCTGCTGCAGCTCTCACTGCTGGTCTTGCCTCTTCTCTTGGCTCTGCTGACCGAGGCTGTATTCCCCAACAATGGAAGTGTTAATAGTAGACTCCGAGGAGTGGAATGGCAGCTGTAAAATGCTGTATTGATAAATGTCAGGCGTGCAAAAATAAGTGCTAAGTTGCAAGGGAACCCATTTGGTGAAGGTGGGAATGGTTGAGTGTGCTGACTGCTGCACTTAGGAGGCAAGTCAGCTGCTCGGCTTCGTTAAGCTGTTAGGAAACAGCTTTGCTGTGACTATTAATAGCCTTTTTGAAATGACTTGAAATTTATTTGGAATAACTGAAAAATTGTTCGAAATGTGGGGTTACATTCCCTGATCAGCTGAGGCTTCTCTGCTCTGCTGCGCTCTCCTGTTGGAGCTCTGGAGGAGCAAGAAGGGGGCTGTCCGGGTGGGAAGGTGCTTATGCTAATGGCCAAGAAGCTTTGGACCCTCTGGTGAGAAAACAAACCCAGCTGAGAGTATAATGAGCATTTTGAGGATGCCTCGGTTTGCTGTTTGCTGTATCCTCTTCTGCAAGAGTAAACAGGGATGTGATAAAAATAAGAGAGTCCTTCAGGCAGCCTAGCAACAACTTAAAAATTCTCCTGCAGCATGAGCAGATGCACAGCGCCAGGGTACAGGTAGGCCTGGCTGGGCAGGCATGGGGATGGTGTTTCACCTCCCAAGCTGCAAAGGGAAGAGAGCGGTCTGCAGAGGAGTGAAATTTTGAGTTCTGTTTGCAGAAGACCTCTTCATCCCAATTTGTGCTGTAGCATCAGGTTCAGGATTGGATGTGTGTAGCGCAGCATGAGGTAGCGTAGGAGCTGCTTTCCTTGCAGTCCAGGGCATGCCGGGCTCAAAGCACAAGTCCAGGTTGCTCTTTGAGCCTCATCCCACATCCCGTGCCCAGCATCATGGTCCAGCCTCTCCCAGCGCTGCCTCTGCTGATCGGCCCCGCACAGTTCAGTTCATGCTGGAAAGCTCTTTGTGTCTAATCTGGTTGCTTTTCTCGCCAGTGGGTTGGAGCAGCACATGCTGTGGCTGGTGCTGGGGTAGGGCTACTGGGGAAGCAGCCAGCTGTGCTAGCTCAGGTACTGTCAAACCTTCCATGCTAGTGTGGGGACAGTGATGGTTGTGGAGCACAGAGTTGGTTTTCTGGTGTCAATCAGATGATAAAATTCTCTGTGAGCAAATCCCTGGTTGCTGGAGATGGAGCTTTGGCCATTGTGCTTTGCTGTAAGAGTTTCTCCATTCAGTGCTCCTGACAGAGTTCCCCTCGTGGCTCCTGAACGGAAGGTGATGATGATGATGGCACAGGATGTTGTACCAACCATCCTTATTTGTCATCTGCAACAGATCTGATGAAGCTTACAAGGGGTGTGAGAGCTTCGCTGCAATACTCACACAGAACCTGAATAAGTGCTTCAGCTAAAAATAAAGCTTTATTTTGGAGAACAAGCAGCTGGTAGCGCTCTGCAGCTGAGGCTGCGTTTCTTGACACATGCAAGAAAAGGGAAGAACGAAGCGCTTTTCTCTGGGCTGTCGCAGTAAGAGCTGCTATCGTGTCAGAGCTGCTAATGCTTTGAGGTGAAGCTTTCTTCTTGTTACTGAATTGGAGAGTTGGGGAATTACAAATGTTTCTAATTACTGTAGCTAAAGACCTGACGCTTTTGCCAGTTGTTCCGCAATCTTCCGCGGTTCAGAATGATTAAGGTAGAACTGATCTTCAGCCACCTCTGTTTCTGCTTGGTTCTTCCCACTTTCACTCTGATTAAAAATAATTAGGCTTTTTGATATCAGATGAAAGTTGCCTTTGTGATCAGGATGCCCATGTGTGAGCGATATCAGAGGCCTGGTATCCCTCCTGCAGCTGCGTAAGGGCTGAGTACGGGTGGAGTGGCACTGGTGGATGTTTGGGTGGGTTGGCATTGGGCTGGGAATGTTAAGCCCCTTTTGGGGCTGAACTGAGATCACACAGGCTGTCTTGGTTAGAAGTGAGCAAGCAGCAGGGAGATGTCTGGGAGCCCATGTCTGCTCCTGAACGATATGGCTGTGGCTTGGAGGAAGGGCAAGGTGAGGGAGCAGGCTAGCAAGAAGAAATGTGCCCTTTTCTCCTACCTTTTGGAGAGGTACTTGCCCAGAGCTGATGGACTGTCTGGTTTTTGGCTTCCCTGCGGGGTTGCAGGGTCTGCCAGGTCATTTGCACCCCTACTCTCTAGTGCTGGTCTTGCTGAGCATCTCATGCAGTGCCCAGGTGATACCTGCTGTTATCTTGCTGTTTTACTGATCGCACTTGTGATTTTAGGGGGCGGGGGGAGGAGTGCTTGCTGCATGGTTTTTGAATGCTTTTCATCAGGAGAAGATGGCTAACCTTCCTTCCCTGGTTTACATCTGGAAGAGGATCAACTTCTCATTGCAAAGGGAAGAGCTGCCAGATTTGAACTAGGAGCATCTGTTCAAAATAGCTGGCAAGGTGCTGCCGCTGGAGGACAGCAATCAGGCACCCTTCTTCTCACTCCATTTGCAGGAAAAAGTCTTTGGTGATGACTGACTTGCGTATATTTATTGTGCAAGATGCTTCTGGGAATCTGGATTCTGTTCCAATCTGCCACCAACTCACTATGGACTCCACAAGTGGCGTTCTTCACCAGACCTTGCTCCCCTGCCTGTAAGCCAGGGTACGAGCAAGAGGCCAGACACAAGAGGCTTGTAGCTCAGCTGAATTTCTTATTAACATTGAAGTTTACTTGATGCAAATTTAAGCTTATCAACTCTGCTGTCAGCCCACAGGAAAGTGAGGTGTTGATGACTGCCCAGTGCTGTGGGTATGTCTCTGAAATAACAGTGCTGACATGGAGTCAGGCTGGTGGGTGGATGTGCTATACAACAGGTCTGCTCAGAGGTGTCCCACCTGTCTGTGGCATGTACAGAGGCTCCGAAGGGCAGGGAGAAGGAATTTGTGCTGATGGTCCTTGGAGAAAAACGTGATGGTGGGAAAACAATGCGACCATCTCTCCTTGCAGAGAAGAGTCACCCCTGTGCCTGGAGCAGGCGGTGCACACAAAGCAGACTGTATCATGGACCTGAGAAGATCCCTTGTGAGG
The DNA here is from genome assembly GCA_020800305.1 of Porphyrio hochstetteri. Classification (NCBI taxonomy): domain Eukaryota; kingdom Metazoa; phylum Chordata; class Aves; order Gruiformes; family Rallidae; genus Porphyrio; species Porphyrio hochstetteri. The sequence continues at coordinate 6,094,716 of CM036916.1, read as the reverse complement.
TCTGGGCCCTGTTAATGCCCATGGGGAAAGTCAGATCCCGTGGTGTAAAATGGGTATTTACATCTGGTGGTGGCTGAAGCGTGGAAGACAGCTGAACCTGCCTGCTGAGGCTGCTGGTAGGAGAGCTCTGGGTCTGAGGTGCAGGCAGCCTTCTCTTTTTTCCCTTCCCTTACAAGTGTAGCTCAGATGTACATAAAAACAAACAGAATTTTTAAGAGCATCCCAGCTTTGCTCCCTCATGAAGGATTTAAGCATTGTCATTCCCAGCCAGGATTACATTTTCAGCGTGTGAGCTGTCAGGCTGGGCACTGGAAAAGGGGGTAAAATCCAGAAGGGGTTTCTAAGCAGGTGATGCAAGCAGCCTTTGCTGTAGCATTAGATAGTCTGCAAGAAAATTAGACTTCACAGATGTTGATATCTTATGTGGTCAATGCTCTAACCAACATTTTACAAGCCACAGATTCTAACAGAGCTCTGTGTGCAGAGATTTTAAAATTAAAATGCATTGCATTTGCAAGAGAGAACCTTAAATGGAGGCTTTCTTCTTGGCCACAGCAGTAACAGTCACTTCCATTTCTTTCACTGAAAAGGAGCATTTGTATGCAGCCTTGCAAGTGCTGAAAGTGTTTGCTGTTGGACCAGGAGATCAGCCCTGGTTCACAGGCTCTTGCAGACCTGCCCTGTTTTTTCCACATCTGATCCCTTTCTCACGCTGTGCCGCCTGGTGCCTTGCTGAGGAGGATGGGGCAGGGCTGCTGGTGCCACCCACAGCCTGCACCGGATGGTCTTTGGTGACTGGCAGATGTGGTGGAGGCTGTTGGTGGTGCCATTGGGAAGAGATGCTGGTCCAGCCAGGCTGGTGATAACTCTGCCACTCGGAATGCTGTCGTTGCCTTTGCAGAGGCTGTGCCCTGCAGCAGCTTTGCTAACAGGTCCTGACTTCTGGTGGGGAAGGAGCTGCTGTGGCTTGATGAGTGGAGATGACAAATCTGTGTCACAAGGCCCAGGAGAAATATTTGAGCTTGATGTTGGGGCTGTTCCTGAGTGCTCCTGTAGCAGGGTGTGAGCAGCAGTCAGGTCCCTGTGTTGCAGCAGAGAGACATGGAAGCCAGCACTATGGGAGGACCCCAGTTGGTCTCTTCTCCATGAGCTGGCATCTGGAGCTGCAAAACGCATGTAATTAGAGGAAAAATTCTCACTGGAAATGACAGTTCATTTACTTCCACTGGAAGTTGTTTCTTTGGACCCTGAACACCCTCGTTGCCTCTGGTCTTCAGCTGCAGCAGAGATTTTGGTGTGTCCTGGTCCTGCTTCTGGAGGAGCATCACTGGCCAGTGGCTCGCAGTTTGGACCTTTACAGGAGGTCCTTGTCAAGTCTCATTTATCATCTCGCATAACTCTCGATTTTAAAAAAAAAAAAAAAAAGGCATTTTGAAGTTTGTCATGTGAGGAGTGGAATAGAGAAGACACGATTCATGACGGCATCTGCCTCTGCTTCACCTCCCCATCGCTTCCTTGCCATGGGGGTACCAAGCACTATTCTAGGCAAAGCTCCATGGATGCTAACAGAGAAACAGAGCTGTCCCAGGGATGGGGCCCGCTGCAGGAGTAGAGGAGTGTGGCTCCATTTCAGCTCTCCTGTGTTCCTGGCCTGCAGTGCAGAGCTCGCTTGGCAGGGCTGTTGGTGTCCCTTGCAAGCGAACGAAGCGCCAACACTCATCCTCTTTCAGCATACGGCTTAAGCGAGAAGGGGAACTAACAGTTTGGCTGTGTGGACTTACTAGAACGAGATGGGAAGTTCATGGGTTTGCTTTTCCTGGTTATTTGTTTGCCTGTTGGAGTTGTTTAGAAGAAGTTGTCACTCCCTTCCTCCTTGGCAGCTGCTTGCTTCTTGATGACTGAGTTGTGAAGCTTGTGTCCTTCCTGTCCGGTACAGCAGAAGGGGAAGCAAGAATAGTGACCCCCTTCCTCAGGCTCAGCATTTCAGGCTGGTGAGATGTGCTTTTGCATAGGTGTCTGTCCATGCTGACCTGCTCATGGGGTCTCACCTACAACGCTTCATCCCCCTGTCCTGCTCAGCCCAGATAGGGTGGAGTGCCTGAGAGACGGTGCCTTTTGTGCCTGTGCTCTGGAAATGCCAGCACGGGCTGATGGTTCGGTTTGTTCAGTGGCTCAAGAGATTTAATTTAAATAAATAAATAAATGGAGCTGTGGGTAATGCCAGGCTGTGGGTCTCCTCCTGCTAAATGGCTGATTTGAGGTTCGGATTAGATCACCCCTAAGTAATAGCTATTATTTCCTGGGGGGTTTCCTAGTAGGAGTGGGGACAGCGCCTTGTATCGTGGAAGCCTGAGGGTAGGCCCCAACTCCAAACCCTCGGTTCCATTGAATAAAAACAAAGGGATGAGGGCAAAGATGAGGCAAGACCTGCAAAAATAGACACTCGCCCACAAGGAGGAGAGGACTGTCTGGAAGCTGGGATGACATCCCGATGAAAAGGTCTTGAATGCTCGTCTGTGGGGTCTGTGCGTGGGATGATGCATCCACAGCTGCTAACGCGGTTGGGTTATCTCCTGCTGTTCCTCTTCCAGCTCCACTGCTATTGAGCTCCTCTGCCTGTCCTGCCGGTGATGGCTCAGCCTCCAAGTTGTGCCCCCCTTCTCTGGAGAGGGGAAGAAAGCCTCAATGGACCACACAGGCGACTTTCACCTGCTTGTGTGTAGTAGATGGAAATGGTGGTGGACAGGTTTTCCGGGTGGAGGGCTCTCTGTCAGTCGAGGTCAGTGTGGTGTCTGTGTGCTGTGATGGCTGTACAAAGAACCGATGCAGCTCCTGTAAAAAACAGATGGCTGCCTAAAGAGATCAAGCTTGAAGCTCTCCACCAAGCAGACACATGTAAACCTCAGTCTGATGTGGTGACAACTCCTTTTTGGGTAAACTCGCTGAATTCTGTCATTTTCCAGGCTGCTTGAAGCTGCCCTTTTTCCTTCTACTCCTGAGGAAAGGATGCGTGTTTGCAGGGGATGGAGGGGGCACCACAGTTTGAATGTACTGAGCTATGCCCAGGTCATAAATCACACCCAAGTGACACAGCAGAAAACAGTCCCTTTCCCTCCGTGCCCGGGCTTAGCTGTCCCTGGGGAATACATGGGGAGAAGCTCGAGTATCAGGGAAGCCTGTGTTTTTCAGCGTGTAAAAAGAATAATTGTGTGGAAAGCCAGTACCTCAAGTAAGAATGATGATCATAGAAATTCATCACCTACTTCATGCAGAAGCTCTGGGATTCCCCAAGCCTGCCTGTATCAAAGTGTTTGTAGCTGAAGACTTTTTTTCCCTTTGACATAAAAAAATCATCCTCCCTTGGAGTGCTGGGTGCTAAGTAATAAAGTTGTTGTCTGCCCTAGAATCACCTTTATTGACTTAAACAGAAAAATAAATCTCCTTTAATTTGTTTTTTGAGTTGACTTCATGTCTGTCTTCCATTAGCGTGATGACAAGAGATAGAGCAGCAGCATTGTGCAGCTCTCTCAAGGGGTCTGTACAGTATAATTCTTTGTCAGGGATGGGAAGAAACCTCTCCAGTGTTCGGTTTTTGTAAGCATCACCTTGTCTGTGGTCTTGGGCTCTCTTAGAAGCACTGCTGAGAGCTACAGGCTGGCCTCTGAGACTTGTATCTGTGTGAGTGCATGATGAGCTGACTGTATTCGTGAGCTCTTGGATCTCAAAGTGATGTCAAGTTCTAGTCACTTTAAAAGGCGTTAAACACTCTTAAATAGACTATGAATGGCTGAGGGAAAATAAAGAGAAGTCTTCCAGCAAAACCACAGCTGCCAATGTGTGGTCTTGTGTGACTTCAGGTGTGGATGTTCACCCAAACCACCCATGGCTGGGCTGGGGGGGGCAAAAAGTGACCATCCTTGAGCTGGAGGAGTTTTGGGGGGGAGGAGATGGGGGCAGAGGGACAGCATGCACAGGAGCTGCAAATCACATAGCATGAGAGCTGCTGTAATCCTTTGCTTGCTGTCAGGCAGCTTCATCACCACCTCTGCCCCATGGTGGCTGTGTTCCTCCTCCAGGCCCTCTCCATGGAAGGGCCACCACTGGGTTGGGTAGAGCTGAGTCCTGGCCCTCTCCTTTCCCTCAGGCTTTGTCCTGCTGGAGATGCGGTGGGAAGATTTCCTGAAACACCTTCCCCTCCCACCAGCATTGCTGGGCAAGGGGGACACTGAGGCTGGCGGATGCAGCACGTGAAAAGGTGGATGTGAGAAATCAGTCCGAGCGAGGTGCATGAGGTGGCCTGAAAGTTTTGTGCATGAGAAGTGAACAGTCCAACCAATGCCATTTTTTTTTTTGTTCTCTCCCTCAGAAAGTGAGGAAAACGGATTATGGCTGTTCTGCTGCCTGTAGCACAAAGTCCTAAGAGAGTCATCCCCTTCCATTCCCCTTCCCTCGTGTTTTGGGGGAGCGTGTGCTGCTCTAAACTGCTCAAGGAGATGGGATTATAACTTGCAGCTGGAGCCGTAGGCTGTTTGTCCCCTGCAGATAGTGTGGGACATTAATGAACTGCTTTTCTTCTGTGATCCACCTCTTGCTTCCTTCTGGGTGAAATGTCAGCAAATCCAGTCAAACCCTTTAATCTTTTCTTTAAGTAAAAAAAGCTTGCTAAACAAACCCCTGGATTTGTTCTTGGCCTGAATCTGGAGATGACAGGGAGTTAGCCTCCTTCCTCAGTAAGCATAGCTAAGGCTGCACTTCTCAAGGTGCTTTTTCAGGTTGATGGAAACTCAGTGTGAAGTTTTGCCATCCCCAAAAGCTGTGTGCTGCCCACTCCTGCTCCCTGCCAGGCAAAAAGCAGCTTGGGAGGCTGCAGGTTCTTTAGCTCCCACTTTCCCAGTGTTGTTTTGCTGGTGCTCTGTCTGTATGATCACATGTGTAATGGCTGGAGTTGAAGCCACCGCCACAGATCAGGATGGTATCTTCATTTTTGGGCACAGGGTAGCATTAGCTTTACTGTTGTCCCAAAAAAGCTTCGTTGCACTGACTTCCTGAATTCTGCGAGTGCCTGGGTGCTGATTGCATCTGCTTCACCAGGAATGGACGTGCTTGCAGGAGCAGCTCTCTGCTCACAAGTGCATTGCCACACTTGGGTGTTTTGTCTGTGGGGAATTAGTGTGATCTGCCCTTTGCCAGCGCAGCCAGCGTGGGGGATTGCAGCCCCTCTGCTCTACCCTCCCCTGCTGCTCTGCACCTGCACCCTCAGCAGTCCTTTTCCGTATGAGTTAATGCCATTCCTGGTCCTGCCCTGCTGACTTTGTTTTTATTTTAGGGTGTGTGGGGGAGGCTGTGTCCCTTTCTGGCAGATGAGGCAGCATTTACTCTACATGTGGAGACCTGGACACGGGAAAATTCTCTTCTAGCCAGGCTTTGATGATCCTGCAGCAAGGAAGTTGCCTTTGAACCTTCTCTCAGAGAACTTTCCAAGGCCTCTCTCGGTGATGCCAGGCAGGTTTTGTCTCTGCAGGGACAGCTTTGCAGGAAGGGGCACCAGCACTCCTGTTTCCTGTTAAGTCAATAAGAGATGCTTCACAACTTATCCATCCTTTTGGGCAGCACGGTAATCATGCTCAAAGAGTGTCATGGCTGCAGCTTGTTGCCTTCTGTCCCTTGCCAGAAGGTTGGCCACAGGAGAGGGAGGATTTTAGAAGAAAAGCTGATAAATCAGAAATTCCCTTGCAAGATGAATCACGAGTTACTACTTCTCTCTCAAACCCGTAATTGTCTGCTGTTAAGTCTGTGCCAGTCTGTGGTGTGCAAGAGGAAAGCCCCTTCAGTTGACACATTCGTATCTGCTCCTCTCTTGCATCTGTCTTTGTGCATCAGTTGAATTGCCAGCTTGTGTTTTCTCCTGCTCGTCTCCTGGGACTTTACTTGCTGGACCCTGACATGCAGGAGGTGTGCCCTGGTGCAGAGGTGGGAGGGAGGGGAGAGCAGTTCTCCGGAGCGTGGCAGAAATCTGAGTTTCTTGGTCCTGCCTCTTGTACAACTGTCACCTTTCCAGCACTTTGCTACAGCCTCTGCTATGCAAATAGATTCCAGGGGCAAAACTGAGCCTTCCTCCTTGACTGCCAGAAGAGGAACCAGAACTTGCATGGGTTCTGGGGGTCTTTTCTTCCTCCAGGCTCTCTCCTTGCCCCTTGGCCCCGCAATGCCTGGCAGACCTGATTAACCACAAGGTGATTTGAAGGCAGGCTCTTCATGCGGGGTTTTGCTGGTTGGATCAAGATGAAGATGGGCTGAGGCTAACACCCTGTAGTCTGCCTGGGAAGTTAAAAATCAGTGCTTAATACAGGGGGTTACTCGTGCACCTGTGCTAATTGCCTGAGAGTAATGTAGGAGCTGCACTGAATCCTACTAAGCTGAGAGAGGCATCTGTAGCAGGGTTTGGGTTTTTGGGCTCCTGAGCTGAAGCTTCTGCAGAGACTGGCATAACCCCTTTTTTTGGGCTTTTCTTTTTTGCAGCTATAAATACTAATGTGTCAAATGAGCTAGAGTAAGTGCCAGCACTTCACTGCAGCGGCTTTCCTTCTGCCTTTGTATATCCTGGTCCATAATCCCAAGCTTTCAACAAAGCAGACTCTATCTCCAGTCTTTTATTCAGTATAGATGGCAGCTTTGATATATATATGTGTGTGCATAAGTTTGTATATATGTAAGTAGAAACATACATTTGCCCCGCAGAGATGCGGTGTTGATCGTGTCTGATGCTGACCCAGCCTGACGGTTGTGTGCCAAAGGGATGCTAACCAGGTAAACCCTACAGAGAGGGACAGCTCTGTTGTCTGCTCACCTGGATGGGCTGCGAAGGCCCCAGAAGCACTGAGGGTGGTAAGAATTGAGGCAGCAGAGAATGGCGAGATAGGTAAGTTGTTGCGTTGACAGCTTTATTTTAAAAACTTTTGTCTCTGCTTTTATCCACTTAGCGTGTTTTGGCTTGAGACATGTTCTGGTTACTGGAGGGCGCAGGATTGCGAGGGGAAGGAATCGGTGGCCGATTCAGATCATCGTGGCTGATAAAACAGGGTCTGAGAGTGGCTGGAGAGACCCAGGACGAAGCATTTCCACCTCAGGAAGTACAAGTGTGCTGTGGTGGGTTGCATGCGTTTCCTTCTTCCTGGCGTGTCTCTGCCCTCTTCTCTCTGACTCTGAAGCTGCCTGCTGCTGGGAGAGAGATCGTTTGAAGTTCGGTTGCTGTGCATCCCTCGGCTGCCTTCGGGGGTTTCATTAGTTAGTATCCCTCTCTTGCCAGGAACTCTGGCTTTTGCTTTAGCAGATTTGCACAACTTAAGCCCTTTCCCCAGCTCTCCTTTCCCTTCCTTTCTCGTTGGTGCAGGCTGTCCGCTCCAGCGGCTGCTGCCAGCACGCAGCAGAAAACCACCGATCTATTAGAAACCCGCTATAGCGTATCAGCAGGAATTCCAGACCTGTTTCTGGGCTGCCTCTTTGTCAGAATAGCTCAGCCATGTCTTTGTTCGCTTGCTAGCGAGTCAGAGATGCTGCAGATTTGTTTGGAGCTTTTCTCATCTTATTTACTCAATAACCAGGACAGTTGCCCATTGTTTCCCTTGGGTTTTTATCGTGCGTTTCGAAGTGCCGTGAGGCATGGTATCTTCGTGCCAACAAGAATAAGTTAATGTGTAGCTCTTGACCGACTGCCCAGGGACTAAAAATTTCTGATTGGGGCTGCAAAAAGAGGAAAAGAGCTGAATTTCCTACAGCAATGCAAAAAAAAAAAAACCCCACCCCAAACCTCAGCCCATTTGTTTGAGCTGTGTGGTTCGGAAGGGGGAACCCACATCTGGTACGTCGCTCTGCCATGGACAAAGGCTAGTTGGTTTTTGTGATTTGCTGCAGCTATCGTTGAAATCTGGAAGGAAACCAGCGTGCAGACAATCTGGTGGTGACTGGCGATGAGTGGCATGTGACCTAAGAGGTGGCGTTTGTCTACGGTTTGAGTAACAAAGAACCAGCCTGTGCCTGCGTGTGCCAGCGGGATAAATATCCTAATTTCAGTCCTGGTCTGTGGCAGTGCAGCTGCGTGAAAACCGAGCTGGGGCTGGAGACAAAACAACTTTGTCTGTCTTTTGTTGTCGTGTTGTGAGAGCTGGAGCAATGACGTGAGGGCGCAAATCGGCAGCCCTGCCCTGGGCACCCCAGAAGCAGCTGCAGGAATGGGGGCACCGGTCCCTGCACGTGCCAGAGAGCAAACACCTTCGATTGCTAAAAACTGGGGCGGCAGGAGATGGGGGGGTAATATCCTGTTTCCTTGCGCCAGCCCCTGTGGAGGCAAAGAAAAGCCTGCCACACGTTAATGGGCCACTCTCATAAATGTGGGAGTCTCACGCACGCAGGGTGGCTCAGCCTGTCTGTGCTGAGGCAGCTGTCAGCCTGTTTGTCTAGAAAATGCTTTTCTGAAAGGTATGATTATTCTAGACTGTTGAGCAAGTTCTTCTGTGCGAGCGCATTTAAACAATGCTGGTGGGACGTGTGGAAGAAGTCCAAACGAAGAGGGAGGGGAGGTGATGCTTTTGGTAGCCTTGGGAGAGCAGGAGAGGAGGTCATGCTGCCAGCGCAGCCGGGATGCTGGTAGCATTTCTGAAACGCTCAGGTCTCCCCTCAGCCCTTATTTTGGGGAAGCAGAGGCATGCAACACATCGTGCGTGCCTGTGCCCTCTTTGGGGAGGCTGCCCTCGCGGCAGTGAAGGTGAGTGTGATGTGAGCCATGGTTGTGTGAGTGTCTGTGCGCTGCCATGCCTTGTGCTGGCCATGCTGGGGTACCCCCCGAGATATACTGGAAGGATGCTTTTGGAAACCTGGCCTTAGGAAAGGCATCCTCACCCACCTACCGGGGGGAGGAGGGTTACATAGCACCCCAGGGTGGTGCTAAGGTCTGGCTCTGTTCCCCCCTCAGACGGGGAGACCCCTCCTGCAAATGGGGGGTAGGAGGAAGCTGACAGCAGGCTCTGGGGAAACCCTTTGTTTGCTGGTGTTATTAGCAAAGAGAGAGGAAGTAATGATTTATTGATGCTTCTGTGACTCTCCTACACTGGGCTGTAAAGGAAGGAGTTCTTTTTCCTGGCTGATACCCGTGGCTGTAATTGAGCTGTACGTTGTTCCTGCAGGGTGCCGACAGTGCCCCGACAGTGCCCCGGTTCTCTGGTATGGCGACCTATCAGCCAGCCAAGCCCCTGACCATCAGGGCTGTGCACTTCCCCTGCCTCTCTGTAGAGCTGGGCTGGTGGTGATGGGCTGTTTATAGAGCCCAGTGTCTCTCTGATGCAGCATTTTAGTTGATCAAACTAGAAACATCGAGGGGGTGAGAGCCACTCCTTTCAGGAGCGAGGTGCCATGTGAGAGTGGATCAATACCTCACTAAAATATCTCTGTTTTCATGGTATGTTGGGCAGAAGGTAATGTCCTATTGATGCCTCTTGGCCACAGCCTGGTAGCTGCCCCACCCCGCAGCGAGCGAGGAGACCCCTGCACTCACCCCGTCAGGGTGGGCACCCACAGTGGGGACCTTCCACCACCACCCTGCGCTGTCCCTGCTGCCTTCTCAGCTTTTCTAGAGGTACTGGCATGGCTGTGCCACTGGTGAGCCGGTATCGGTGAAGGATATAGTTAACAGCCAGCGTGCTGCAGCGGCTGCTCGGGGCACTGACAGCCCCCACCTATGTGGGTACCAGCACGGCTCGGTAAATCCGGCTGAATTCCTGGGCTTTACTTGGTATGTCTCCTCTGAGAGCACACGTACAGCGATGCCCTTCTCGTGCGCTTCCCTGCTTCCGTGTGAGCCTCAGCTTAGCCCGTGATGAGCAGGGTTTCATCTCTGTATCCCAGAGCGTGGGAGGGGGCAGCAGCCGGATCTTGGCACAGGGCCCTGCGGGGGCGAGAGCAGACTTGCCTGAGCTCAAAGGCTCAGATCCCTTACCTTGGTGCTGGTTGGTGACCTCTCTTTTCAGAGGCTGTAGAGCCATGCGTTACCAGGATTGCCTGCCAGCATGTGGGAAGGTGGGGGTGCTGCCTGGTCGTACTGCTCCAGATCTCTGCCTGCTCCATCCCAGCTGCCAGCACCCTCAGAGTGACCAGTCTCCCGAAACTTCCTGGGGAGAATGGCCAGGCACACACGTTGTCCTGGCTTGCTGTGAACAGGCAATCCCTGGAGGCCCAGGGGGAAGGAAGAAGGTTGTGGGTGACACTATCAAACCTGACTTACCCCACACAGCCCATGCTCCTTTTCACTGAATGCACTTTTTGCCTGTCATCCTCAAACAAAGCAGTGCCATTCCGGTAACCCAAGGAGCATGTGGGTTCCTTCTAATCATGTCATTTATCCAGCACACTGACTCGTATTTTATTTAAGTTGATGAGTGTAGTGCAGGGGACCCCCAGCGCTGGGTGTCCTACCTACCCTGAATGCCTGTCTGACCTATGCTGAGGACCCTGCGCCCCAACCAGCTCAGTGGAGTGAGGGAGGAGATGATTTATGACCAGCATCAACAATGTCATAAAGTACAAGTGGCAAGTTAATGCCGTGCTTTTATTCCAGCCCTTTTCCTGGGGCCTTGTTAATAGAGGGTTGGGGAGTGGAAACAAAGGAAAGAGCAGAGCAGCTAAAAGCTGGTTGTCACAGCGCTGCTGCATCGGTGTGGAAAGAATCGCCCTCTCCATAACAAATGGCATCACACGGCGAGTAGCAGCTCCAGCCCCTGGGTTCCCGCGGGCTGCGGCTGATGGAAGAGGCGCTGAGCCCTTCAGTTGGATTCAGAGCTCTTCCCTGGGAAGATCAGACTGAGAAAGGGATGAGACCCATGGGGGTGGAAGCCTGGTGGGCTGGGGAGGGTGAGAGAAGGTGGCACGTAGAGGTGCGTCTCTTGGTGGCTTTGCAGGCAGTGGTGGTGAATGTGGATGGCTACAAGCAAGTGACCGGAGGGAGTGCGCCAGGGTGTGTGTTTGGTGGCTGGAGCTGGAGCTGTGTTGAATTTTTGGGTGGGAGCTCCATGTGGCCATGGGGCTGTGCTGGGACAGGGGTCCCCAGTGCTCAGAGCAGCGCTGGCATTCCCCTGAGGAACCTGCACTGGTCCCTCCCGGAGGAAGCACACGGCTTGCTGTGATTTTCTCTTCTCAGCAAACAGGGTCCATTCTCTGAAACAGCTTGCCTTTCCTTGCAGCGCTCCTGTAAACACGTTCAGAGGCACTTTGTTCCATTCCTTTGCTTGGATCTATAGTTAGAGGTGAAACACTCCCTGAGCCATACATGGCTGCTTGGAGGCGTCATCCCAAAGTTAGGTTCTGAGTGTTGGTTTTGTCCTTCATCTGATACTTCAACAAATTCCGTAGGTGTGTTTTAACATACCTGGGGTTATTTCTGAAGCTTCCCCGGTTGCTTTCTTACCTCTCTCTCTTTCTTGGGAAAACAAACCCAAGAAACCCCCTCCTCGATTTTTCTTTTTCGAAGCTGAGCATTGCAGAGGGGGCCTCTCACCCCCACCTTGATTGGAGGTTGTTTTCTTCCCCAGTCTGTGGTAGCTGTTAATTCACATTGGGTTTAGTAATTAATCAGGATATAAATAATACATAGCATGTTATCAGGAAACCGTGTGCCAGTGCTATGGATGCAGGCACTTTCGGCCCCGGCAGGGAGGGCTTGCCTTCTGCTGCTCCGCAGCCCCCTAAGGCCAATTAAGGTGCATCCTTGACGAGATTCCAGCAGCTCTTTGGCTGGATAAATGGTTGCTCTGATGTGGGGGTGGGGGGTAAAGCAAGCGAAGATGAAGGGAGTTTTAATGTTCAAACAGCTGCCATGAGTGCTGGAGTCCAAGCTCTCCTCTCTTCCTCTTCCCTGTGTGCGTGTGCTGAGGCTGCCAGTGATGATGCTGGATGGGTGGTGCAGGTACCAGCTGATGGGAGACCAGTGGGTCTGCTGGATCCACAGCTGAGGCTCCGTGGTGTGTCCTTTGTCTTTGGCCTTAGTACTGTGAAGGTCTTTTCTTCTGAAGGCATATCAACCGTTGATAAACAAAGCCTTGAAGAATGTCCCAAGGGTGGGAACCTGCTTTGCCTCCTCATGCCTGTCCCTACAGCTCTCCCGAGCTCCTCTGTAAGCCCAGGGAGTGATGTCTGTGGTATTCCTTGTTTCAAGGCTGGTGTTTATTTCAGCTGCTGTAGCGAGTGCTAAACTGGTTGGCAGGAGGAATCAATGTTGCTATGACAGTTTGGGTGGAGATTTGGAAAAGGCACTTTGAGTTGCAAAACAAGGAGAAAAGCCATCAAGAAAAAAAATGAGCAAAAGCGAAGCCAATGAGCTCTGAAGGCCACCAGGTTTTAACTCTATCAGTACCAGGCATGGCTGTGTACTTGTTCTGTATCAGGGCAGCAAGAGCAGAAATAATTGAGCTTGGGATAAGGCAGGCTTTGTAGTGGGAGCTGGAAAGCTCCCTGCAGCAGGATGAACATTCAAGGTCCAGAAGCTCTGTCTCTGGCCTTCCTCTAAGAGACTTTGGGGGTTGGAGCAGTAACTTTCTTTTCTAGCTGTAAACCTCGAATGGGCAGGCTCTGTTTGAAGCACAGCTTCAAGTGTGTTTCCCCTGGAGAAAAGAGGGAAAAGCGAGATGGTGCTGAGATGGGGTTGTGGCTCTGGGAGCTGTTTGGCCGTTTGGCTTGTGCAGTGCCTGCTCTGTGGTCTCTCTTCCGTAAGCTCTGGTGCAAAAGAACTGCAGCTGAAGCAGTGTAGTAACGTGTGGGATGTCATGTTCCTCAGGTGCTGGAGCAAGATGTGGTTCTCCAGTCTATTGACCGTGCCATTGAGGCTGTGCACAACGCGGCCATGAAGAATGGGGGAAAGTACAACCTGGAGCAGAGAGATGTCCTCCAGTAAGTACGGCGGGCATCTGGGGAGGTGGGTGGATGGAGGGTGGTCAGTGTGTGATGATACTTATGTCTTTTTTATTCTTGGTTGGATGTCATTGATTTGAGTCCCTGTGCTGCAGAGTGCTGGTGCACTCAGAGCTTCCCAGCATTTGGGGTGCTCCTGTCAGCCATGTCCAGCAAAGCAGGGCTTTGGGCCTGCCCCTTGATCCCTCTGCATGTAAAGAGGAGGAAACTCTCAGTTGCATTGTAGGCTTAGAGGAGAAATCCAGAACCTTTCCAGCTGTATTTTCTCCTCTCTACCAGCCAGGAATTGTAGAGGTTGTTGACAGTGGCACAAGGTCCTTAATATATTCTCAAATAATTGCTTGGGAGGAGGACTTTGTTTTTCTCTGACACCTCGTGCTCCGTGCTGAGGCACGCTGGTTTCATCTCGGTTGAACAGCGATTCTAAAGTGCAGGCAATTTCTGAAGCTCTCAGTGCAATATATGATTCTCCCCCGAGGAAGAGGCATTTTTCTCCAGCGAACTGATGAATAAATCATGGGCTCTTGCAAAGCCTCTTCCTTCCTCCCCCAGAAGTGCTTCCTTAGTTGTTAATGAAACTGGAGTCGCTGTTCAGAGTAATGGAACCCATTCTGGTAGGTGTAGCCCAAATGCAATAAATCATTTAAAAATATCATTTCAATGTTGCAGCACAGTCGCTCCCTTCCTTTAGCTCTGCTCTTCCTGATGGCATCGTTCTGTTTCAGGAAGCTGATCCATCACCGGAAGGAGACTGTGTCCCGCAAAGGTCACTCTCCCACCCCGCAGGGGATGGTGATGACGCAGTCCTCCAGCGATCACCATCTGGATGTGGCACGGCAGCCCAACGGGGTGTGCCGGACGGGGTATGAGCGACACCACAGTCTTCCAAACACTGAGTTCGAGGAGGAGGATGAAGGTCCCTATCAGGTAACAACAGCTAAGATGCTTTCTAGGCTCCTCTTTCGGTGGAGTGACATCGCTTATCCTGTTTAATAAAATGCCTTTGCAGTTACTAATCAGGTGTTTGTGCTGCTTACCTGGGATTACTGCAGTGTAAACTGATGTTGTCTCTAGCTAAGAAATCTGGAACAGTCCCTCTGCCATTTACACTTGTGATGCTTTTTGGGATCCTTAAGGGTCCCTGGGTTTATGGAGATGTGGGAGATCCGCTCTAGATTGTGTGACTCTCTTGGCAACTCCAAGACTTGACAGATCCCCTAGAGAATACTTGGAAAAACAGTTTTGATATGAGCAACAGAACTCCTTCCAAGTTCTCAGCACTTGCTTCATGTTTCCCCCTTGTTAAATCTGCACGAGATCTTCTGTCCTTCAACGCTTTATCTACTGTGGTCGCCTATTTTTACCACTGTAAGTCAGAACATACAACACCCAAGGATCCAGTGCTCTGTCACCCTCACTTTTACACAGTGAGGGTGACAGAGCACTGGAATAGGCTGCCCAGGGAGGTGGTGGAGTCTCCTTCTCTGGAGATATTCAAGACCCGCCTGGACGCCTATCTGTGCAATATGAGCTAGGGAGCTGCTTTGGCAGGGGGGTTGGACCCGATGATCTCTCGAGGTCCCTTCCAACCCCTACAATTCTGTGATTCTGTGATCCTGCTTTGTCTGGATGTTCCTTGTCACGAGGAATTGAAGGTAAATTGCAGGAAATACAACTCAGAGCAGACTTTCCGAGGTTACTGCACGGCGCCAGTGAGGCTTCAGAGCAGCATCCCAGGACAGATGCAGCGGTGAGGGCCACTTACGCTGCAGAGGTAGAGCTGGGTGTGAGGGCTGAAGGCACCAAGCAAGGATGAGCATGGAGGTGGGTTGTTTTCTCCTACAGATGAACATGTACCCTGTAGTTTTTCTGTCTCCCTGGGATAAGTGTTAGGAGGCAGCGTTTATACGGTACTGATACACTGGCACTCCTAGCAGATGAGGCTTGTTTTACACCTGAGGAGTTAGGAGGCTGCAGAGATGAAAGGTTGCTCTGCCCCATTTTTCTCCTTGGTATTAGTTTTATTTTCTTGGGCAGCCAAACCAGCTGTGTGCTCAAGGCTGTGCATTATGGGGGGGGGAGCACCTTACAGCCCCTTCCCCTGCCGGTCTGTATCTGGCCTGTGGTTTGGTTGCTTGCCAGAAAGGAGCAAGGAGGATTCCTTGGCTGACAAAGAACAGTTTCTGTCTGGGTGGCACTGAGGATGCAGTCAAGGGGCTTCCAGCTTTGCCCTCAGCTGAAAGGGCTCCTGGAGGTTCTAACCACTTAGTCCATGGATTTCCTGTGTGCTTTGAAAATACAAAACAGAGGAAGCAGCATTGCTTTCTTCCACTGGTTGTACAGCTGCCTAAGAAGGCCAATGACATCTGTGGTGTGTTAGAAGGGGGGTGGTTAGTAGGTCACAAGAGGTCCTTCTCCCCCTCTGCTCTGCCCTGATGAGACCACACCTGGAATATTCTGTCCAGTTCTGGGCCCCTCAGTTCCAGAGGGACACAGAACTCCTTGAAAGAGCCCAGCGCAGGGCCACCAAGATGGTTAAGGGAATGGTTAAGGAATAGGCCTTTCTTATGGGGAAAGGCTGAGGGAGCTGGGCCTCTTTAGCTTGGAGAAGACTGAGGGGTGACTTATTAATGTTTATACATATGTACAGGGTGAGAGTCAGGAGGACAGAGCCAGGCTCTTCTCAGTGACGGCAGCAATAGGACAAGGGGCAATGGGTGCAAGCTGGAGCATGGAAGTTCCATGTGAACATAAGGAGGAACTTTTTCCCTGTGAGACTAACAGAGCCCTGGGACAGGCTGCCCAGGAGTCTCCTTCTCTGGAGACATTCAAACCTGCCTGGATGCGTCCCTGTGTGATTTAGTTTGGGTGATCCTGGTCTGGCAGGGGGTCTTAGTGATCTTTTGGGGTCCCTTCCAACTCCTAACGTTCTGTGATGAGGTCCCTCCTCTTCTCCCCTCTGGACAGGAGGGATCTGAGCTGCAAGGACTCCAGCACAGTCACCTTCCCCACAGCAGCTGGACAGAGGATGTTTTCTCTCCTTTCCTCCCCTTCCCTTGGGCATTTGGACGTTTTAATTCCACCTCTTGGCCCCACGCAGCAGCTGGGACGTGGGGTAGAGGGAAGGGATGACCATCAATTGTGCCTCACGAGTCCTGACTGTGCAGCAGCTCACAGCTCAGGCATCAGCGCTGGGGAATGCATGTAGTGCTTCCCATCTGAGCGAGGCTGGCAGGGCTCTGAGCTAACATTAGCTGTGCATCTATTAATTTAAACACCAGTCTGTAATAGCCATGTTAAACTTGCACGGTAAATTTGGAAGGGCTAATGAAGCCATGGAAATATTCCAGAATGACCCAGCCCTCGTTGTCTCCAAACAATGTCACGCTGCTGCTCTGAGCCTGCCCGTCGGCTGAATCCCACGGACTCTAATCGCGGCTGTGCCGTGCCAGGCAGCTCCGGCGTGTGCCGCTAGCAGCACCGCGCCATGGAGAAGGCTCTGCTTTTAGCACAGCTGAGCTGCCTGGATTTGGGACCAGCCTTCCAACCATGCGATGCAGAGACCTCTCCTGATCTGTTTGGCCTCTCTCAGCTGTGCATTCTCTTTTTGGACCGACACGGATCATTTTTGAAGCTGTATGTGAGTATCAGATAGCACTTCACTTAGAGAACAATGTGGGATGGATTGACAAGAGCAGAAGAGCTGTGCTGGGAGCAAACAGCAGTGTCTCATACCAATCCTCCAGCCAGAGGCACTTGTAATGCAGCAACTTGCTATGTGACATAGTGAGAGGTTGGGTATTAGGCCTTGGATGGAAGAAAGGGACCAAGAGATCCCTCTTTAAAAGTCTTGTTAAGCTGGCAAACTGCTCTGGCTTCACTTGTGGGCATAAAGTCTTGAAACTGAAGGTGCTCCTCAAGGTGCCTTATTTTCAGGAGTATCTTTGTTCCTATTCCAGAGGAGGTTTCTCTCTTTCCTGGATCTGGGGCAATGTGGGGGTGTGGGGTGGGAAAGTCCATTTTTATTCTCCTTGTTCTGAGCTATTTAAAACAGAGACCTTTCAGGGGCCCCTGAAATCTGTAATGATGTTCAGGCCACCACACTGTGCCAATATTCCAGGCCTGTTTAGCCCTGGAAGAGAAGTTTTCCCGTGGCCTGTGAGCACTGACCAGCCCTGTAACACTGTGCAGGGCACAGAGCAGTGCTGGACCCACACCACGTCACTACAGATTTCAGCTGGCTGCAGCCTGGACTCCCTGAGGTGTCCAGGCCATCACCTCCTTTCCCTTCCCGTGCTACCCTGGGCAGTTTTGCTACAGGTGGCGATTACAATATCCCATGGGAACAGAGGTGCCTTTCAGATTCCTCAGTCTCCTGGCCCTGAGCTGCTGGGCTGTGAGGACTAGAGCATCAATGCAACATGCTCCCACCTCGCTTGGCCACTGTGTTCGGCAGCATAAACCCCGAGTTGCACCTCACCAGTGTAACTCTGGGTGAAAGCAGAGTCGGTGATCACCGTGTCTGTCTCTGACAGGAAAAGATGAGTGCAGGAATCTGGGTCTGTAGCTCATATGCTGCTGGCTCGGCATTCCAAGTGGAGGAGACCTACAGGAGCGATCTCAGGTGTTGAGAGTTAACGCAGCTCCACAGCAAAAGCTCTTCACAGCAGGTCTTGCTATAGGTAGTAGGACTGCACAAAGGGTCTAGCCCTATTTTGCTCCCTCCCTGCGTGAGCAGAAATAGCTCTGAAAGCATGGAAAAGGCATTTACATGTCTCCAGTCCTTGGCTTTGTCTTTCTGCAAGGGTCTGTGGAGCTGAGGTAATGGATCTCTCCAGAAGAGTGTCTAAATACGCGCTCTGTTTGCAGCCTTTGTGCAGCGCCTGGGAGTAATGTGGAGTCACGGCGAGTGTGTGGGATTGCGTTTGGAATAAAGGAGGAGTAAATGCTTGACAGGTCTACACAATGTGTGTGCTGTGTGCTGCTGAACACAGCAATTAAACAAGGGCTGCTTTGCCTGTCACAGGGAGGGGATGGAGCAGGCTTGAGTCCCGCTTTGTTCTTCTAGGAAGCTGCCTATTAATATCTGTCCTCCTGAGAAAACTTCCCAGAATGATGAGAGAGACGTAAGGACAAATCGACACGTGCACACGAGAGAGGTTTCATAACAGCCAGTGTCTGTATTGTCAGCCTGCTTTGATTGCTCTGAAATCTTTCCTTGCAGATCCCGCCACAGCCCCGGCGTGCTGCTCCTGTCACCCCCCCACCTCCAGAGAAACGCAAGAACACGCAGATTGCTGCTCCTGGTAAAAGTAAGAACAAACCTCTGTCTAGATCTCAGGCACAAAACAGATACTGGGCTGTGGAAGTCGTGGTGCCTGGATGCTTTTACTTTGTGGCAAGAAGGATGTCTGTGCTTATCTCCTAAATTCTGATAGGTTTTGATGATGACCTTGTGGCCAGGGTTCCTTCATCAGGAATCCTTTGATCCAGGAGGGTCTGGGCAGCCTGGTGCCTGTAGATGGATGCTGGGGCAGCATCCTGCTGGTCCTCCAGTGCTGATGTGCCTGGGAAAAATGGAGGTCATGTGGGAGTAAACTCTCTGCCTGCTTGTGTGGCTGATCTGGCCAGCACACAGCCTCCATGGTGTAAGGTCCTTGGGGGTGTTTCGCTCCCACAGACACCGTGGCCATCTCCCAGCAAGACAGAGGGCTTTCCCTGGCAGGGCAGTGTGGCAGTTCACCAGGGGGAGCTCCCTGGTAGCACTTCCAGGACAGGTTTTTGCTCCCAGTCCATCAGGTGCTTTCTTTGTACAGTGCTCAGGTGAGATTGTCACAAAATGAGTGGCTGGTGCCTGTAGGGAGCCGAAGTAACACCAGGGTCATGGCTGAGTATCTGCCACCCGCGGGCAGGGGAGGTGCTGGTCATGAGTACTTCAGAGCAGAACCGTGGGGCCAAGGCAGGAGTTCCTCCATCTTCAGCACAGCTGGGCTGGCAGAGGCAGTGGCCATCCTGCTGCATTGCTGTCACCTTGCCCAGGTGCTCCCCTGATCTGCAACAGCCTCACCATTAGTGACACACAGCCCATTTCAAGCCCAGTCATGTTCCCTGGTGAGGAGCAGGGCAGAGCCGTTGACTTGCAGGTAGTTAATTGAAACCTGGGGCTGGCACCAGCTTTCCTCATGGTATTGAGCCATTTTTCACTGCAGTGGTGGGACTTCACAAAGGTCAGGTTCCTTCTCCTCCTTATCTTGATTTAATGAAGCGTGGCGGGAGCTAGGGTTTTGTGAATACTGCTCTGAGGAGAGCGATGCTGAACCCCTGTGGGAGGGAAGAGCCCTGTTTTACTGACTAGCTCGTGCTTGCCTTGGGATGGAGTGGTGCCTGGGGCGGTGGATGGGGCAGGAGGATTTGGAGCTGCCTGCAGAGGTGCAAAGATGTGTCTGTCCCGCTGGCCTTTCCTTTGGTTTAAGGGAAACTGCCTTCCCTGGGAGCACTCCTCTTCCTGCCCCAATGCCAGCTGCTCTCCTGAAGCTCTAGATGAAGGTAGCCCAGTTCTTGCCCAAGTAACTGTTTTCACAGCCAGGGAAGGACTTGGCTGTATTTCTGCCCCTCAGAAACAAAAGGGTAAGGGGTACGAAAACGTGTACTGGAGTGGGTTAAAGGAGAGAAAAACCTTAACGTCTCTTCATGTGCAGTGGGTTTCTTTTTCCTTGGGAGGTGGAGCAGCTACCAGTGCTTGAGCTGGTCAAAACTAGAGGCAGGGGGAGAAGGACAGTGGAGCAGATAATGTGGAGGTTTGTGAAAGCAGCGGATGCTAGCAGGGCTCGTGGAGCTCGTGATCAAAGGGTGGAGAAGTGCCAAAGGGGAAAGACTAGAGGTGTTGCCAGCCAAATGTTTCCTTCCCCACCGGTGCTTACTCTGGGGTGCAGTTGGTGAACGTCTGTGCAAGAAGGAGGTGTGGGCTGGTGTGTGGAGCCTTTGGTGTCTTGCAGTCCTTGGGCATCATCATTCAGAAGTGAGGGCTTGGATCCGGCGCGCAGAGAAAGGCCCTCGCTAAGCCAGGGGGGAAAAGGCTTTTCTGTCCCTTAGTCCTGTTCCTTCCTCCCTCCCTTTCCCTGCGTAAAACACTAAGCCCTTTGAAAGGTATTCATCTCAATAGAGCAGTTTTTCCCCTTTCTAAAGAGGTGATTGTACGGGAATGCTCCAGAGAGAACTGGTACAATTTTGCTTTGAGATAAGTGAGGCAGGAAGAGGAGTTAAACTGCTCCGGTCGCATGCACAATGAGCCCCTTAATGGGCTGCACTGTAGCAATTTGTTGGGTTTTTTTCTTTTTTCCTTTGATGCTGTTGCTAAGGCATTTTTAATTGTTCCCTTTCAGACTCTATTGAAATTATCCCTGGGTCAGCTTCTAGTGCCTCCTCTATAAGCACGACATCCCTGGATACCTTGTACACGGCTTCTTCTGTGTCAGAGACCGCTCTCCCGACAGCCACCTCCAGTCCTGCCAACACCCCACCCCCTGTGCCAAGCCGAAGCGTCCACACCACGATAACACGTAATTTGGATGCTGGCTCTGTGGCCCACTCCCGCTACGGGACTTCCCCAAAGGATGGGGCCAGCAAATCTCCCCAGTCCAAGAGGGCTGCCCCAGCACCGCCAGCTGAAGGGGGGACCCAGAGGTCCCACACTGTGGATGGGGAGAAGACATCTCAGGGGAAGAAAGCTGCTCCAGCTGCCCCTGCCAGCCTGGATGCCTTCAACTCCCTCTGCCTAGAGGACAAGAAGGTGGCTGCGGTGGAGCCGGCGCCAGCTGAACCCGGTGGCGTGGTGGCATCCGTGCCCAAGACGATAGGTGCCGAACTGATCGAGCTGGTGCGCAGGAACACCCACCTCAGCTACGAGCTGTCCCGCGTGGCCATCGGCGTGGTCATCGGCCACATCCAGACCTCAGTCCCAGCAACCAGCAGCATCATGGAGCAGATTCTCATCTCCGTGGTGGAGAGTAAGGTAGTGTGCCTGGGGCTGGGCTCGGGGCTGCTGCGAACCAACTCCTGGCACTGGGTAGCTGGTCTTACAAGCTAATGACTTCTCATAACACTTGGGATGAGAAGTGCAGTGAGGAAAGGGGGAGGTGCTAGGTGGGGTAAATACCAGGGGTTTAAAACAGGTCTTGAGTAGTGGTAGTGGGGAATGGGTGAGTTTATTCCCCGCAGGAGCCTACAAGGCCTAACCTTGAGTTTGGAGGTGAAACCAGCCGAGGGAGCCCTTGGCGCTGGGAAGCAGTGGTAGGCTGTGGTGGAGGGGTGGGTGTCTCAGATGAGGCTGCGGTTTGGGCAGAGGCTGATGAGACCGAATTGAACCATATGAGCTCATCAGGTAAGAGGTGACAACTTCCAGATGCGAGGGACAGTGCTGGTGACAAAGTGGTGGTGGGAATGGAGGCTCGCTGAGAAAGCTCTGACACGAGTTGTTGACCACTGTTTGTAAAGGTTTGCTGAGAACCATTGTGGCAGCATAGAATTGGAGAAATGAGTAATGACTTCTTAAAGAGCCATTTTCTGTTCTGAATGGGACAAACAGAAGCCCAGGAAAATTCAGCCTTCTCAGTAAGTGCTTCTTTATGGCAGCCTCTGAGAAAATAGAGCCTTGTATAGACTTGTTTGCTTCTACGGTGCTGCACTTCCTTTGTGTAGTAGATTCAGCATGCCTGTGCAAACTCTAAATCTGCATGGATTCTTCTCTCTTTTGAAGATGGAGCACCCAAAACTTCTATATGTCTGGCCTGGTCTTTCGTTAAAGTGATAAGAACTAGATTTCCATAGATGTGAACCTCTCCCCTATTCCATAACACACACCTCAGCCCTGTTTGTTGATTTTTTTTTTTTTAAGAAACACAGAACAGTAATTTTTCAGCCTTTGGAGGAAGAACATTATCTTGAGCTTGCTCTAAATTAACCAAAATGATCGTATGTTCCTCGTTCCTTTGCTGCAGACATGCAAGGAAGGAAATAAAAGGCTGCTGCTTGCAGCATCATTGGAATGGTGAAATGCACCTGGGCAGCCCTCCACTTTAGTGGGAGGGATAATAAATTTCAGCTCCCGTTTGCTAAATACAGCCCCAAGGAGTGTATTTCACATAAACATCTAAGATTGGAGTTCCATTGCTAATGGCAAGATTATAATGAACTGTTCAGAGGCATTGGAATATGGAAAACTAATGGCATTCAAATTTTAGATCAAATTGTAATCTGGTTAACTGTCTGCACTGAATAGAGGGTCCTGGATGCAATCATCCCGTCTCGGTTTGTGGCCATAACCCAACAGTTAATTGCTTCCTACTTCACTAACGATACCGTGGCAGCGTGTGATCTAGATTCAGCACAAAAATTTAGCTGTTTCAAGCAAATGTTCTGGCTCTGACTCACACTCCAAGTTCAGCTCTCTGTGATTTGGACCTTGGACAAGATTTGAATATTATTTTTATCTTTAATTTCTGTTCTCGGAATACAGCGAGCTGGAAGCCGTGTCACGCCAGGTTTCTGCAGAGGGGATTTGCAGACCTCAATTTCCTGGGCATTGCTGCAGAGCAGCCTGAAAAAGTGGGGAGAAATTCTGATGCTGGTGCAGGGACAGGTATGGATCTACTTGTACCTGATGCGGTGTCTGCCATTGAGGACATCTGCAGGGTTTAGAAATGCCTGGAACTGTACAGAGGTGCAGCAGAAGGTCCTGTCCCATCCTGGAATGCCTCAGTACCTTGATCTTGAGTGGCATTCAGATCTTGAGTGGCATTCAGAAGGAAAGTCCAGGGGGGCTCGCAGAGTGCTCAGGTGCAAACGGTCTGCTAGCAGTACGTATTCTTCCAAAACATCCCACACAGAGGAGGTAGCTCTGCAGAATCTTGGGAGCCTGGTCCCAGGTGAGGTGGTTCACCTGGTGCAGAAGCCCACTGCTAGCAGCTGGAAGGGCAGTCAGAGGTGGCGGGGTGGCTGTAGGGCTGTGGCTTCACTCACGTAGTTTAATGGTACAAATTATTATCGTTGACTTTGTGTTGCTCATCATACCAAATCATGTCACGATCTCAGGGGTGTCTGTGTGTAATTGTTGCTGAGTTTCTGTTCTAAGTCAAGGGCTTTTTTCCCTTTCAATTAGAACTTCTGAAATCCCTCCACACCCCAACCCATGCAAATACATGGTCACTTCATCTTGTGCATATTTTACGAGGTTTTTCTTCCACCACCTAAAACAGAGCACGGGATCAGCTTTGATTTAAAGCTTTGCTCTGCTCATAGTAGATATCATACCTGCTTCAACCTTTTTTAAATCACATTCTCTAATTAGTTATATCCTTTGTATTCCTATTTCAGCCTTAATTTGAAGTCAGATCACTGGTTTACTAAATCAATTCCAGAACCTATTACCTTGCTGCTATCCCCTGTGCCTTCTGAAGGTTGAATCGCAGTGGCATTTCCCTCTTACTTACCCTGCTGCTCCTCCAGTGTGGAGTCTGCCCAGGCAAGTGTTTTCAAGAGAACAGAAGACCCTCCTGCTGGGACAGCATCATGCTTCTGGTTTTAGAGAGGGTAACATAAAGTTGCGCTGGGGGAACAGCAAAGACAAGGAGGGGGCTGGGTGCTCACACCCTAGGAAAGATGTTTCAGGGGTACCACACTGCTTGGGGAAGCCTGATGTACAGGAGGACATGTGCTGAATTGGCTTCCCCATGTCAGAATTTGTCCTGGCCTTGGAAATGGCCCTCTCCTTGTTCTTCAGACAGTTCCTGATGAGTAGGGTGGTGACTGGGCACGATGCACAAAGGGAAATGAAACCTCTTTTCAAAGGTATTGCTGCAGTGCAGGTGTAAACTGGAGCTGGCGCTCATGGGAACTCGTTTGCAACTTGGATGTAGCTACAGAAAATACAGATGATGGCTCGTTTTCGAGCATCTAGAGAATCACTTGGATTAGTACATGCTGGTGATTTGTGAATGCCTTCAGCGCTGCTGAATTGTCTCCCATCTGAGAGGGGGAGGTAGCACTGTAACATCCTATCTGGGGAGGTCGATTTGAGGAGTTATTAAACCGAGTGCGAGGCAAGCGAAATAGCCTAATACATGAGCTAAGCTGCTTCTTGAGAGGGAGCACTTAGAAATCATTTACCTGCTTTTTATTAAATTATCATTGTTGTGTTTCACTTGTGACTCAGACCCATCTCTGACTGCCTTAAATTTTGGCTTGAAAGCTGCTGGCAAAGGTGTGTGATGCAGTTTGACTTTCTCATCCCAGGCTGCTGGGTGGGCTCAAACTGTTTGTTCTTGATTGTGTTGGGGATGGAGGGACAAGCGAGGAAGTTGGTGTGGGAGGTGATGTATTTCTGGAGGGGGTTTCCCTTGTCATGCTGGGCTGTGACCTGCCCCCAGCTGTCCGTCACCATTGTCTGGTGGCTGCCTGTGGTCCCCAACAAGCCCTGACAAACCTCATGTCTGATGTGGCCAGGGTCCCTCTGCTTCCCCCGAAGCCATGCGGGCTGCCTCTTGCGTGCAGCTCCTGTTCAGTCACTGACTTGGTTTTCCTTGAAGAATTGCTCTTGACAAGGTACAAATGCTGCTTTGGGGCTCAGCTTTCATGAGCAGGAGCTTTGTCCCTCTGCTTGCCTGGGATAATGGGAAGGTCAGCAGGGTGATGCTTTCAAGGCTGGGCTGTTAGCGTGCCTACGCAGGGCTCCTCCTTACTGATAATGCTGTAACACAAGTGAATCCGGAGGGTGGGAGGAATGCATTATTGTTTGGGCAAAGCCTTTGCTGGCTAATTGCTAGAGGAGCCTTTATGAAGGTTTGTGCTTAGAGTCTTCACTTGCAGGCGTCTCCGTTCAGCTGTGGATGGGCTGCCCTCATCCAGAGGGAGCCACTGCAGAGCCAACACACATCTGGCTGCGGATGGCTGGGACACCCGAAAAGCGAAGGCTGCAGAGCCCTTACTGAAGCACAGCTAATGTGGTTGGAAGCCAAGTGCTCCCCTTTGCCCCTAACACCCCACAAGTCTGTGTGCAGCAGCAGTGCCTCCCTGCAGAGCTGACCTGCCCTGTGATGGGACCGTGTCCCTGGGGTCCCCAGCCAGGAGCAGACCTGCTGCTGCCAAAAAGGTGTGTGTGAAACGCCTGCCCTGGGGAGCTGGGCTCCTCTCAAGTCAGGCATCCCTCTTGCACAGTGTTTCATTGGTTTAGCAGCTGCTGCTGAGCCTGTGCCAGGAGCTGCGGTAGCTGCCTGGTTGTTATAGGTGGTGGTGTGGTAGGAATGGTTTGCTGCCCAGAGGATGGGGGGATTCCCTCTGAAATGTGTCTGAAAAGCAGCTATATGGCTTGCCCAATGCAGGTCTGAACTGATCAGGAAGGAAACTGCTGGTAGATGTGTGTACCCCTGGCACTGGTTGCTGGTGGGGTGGGGAGGAGGGAGGCACTAGACAAGGTGAGGAAGACCTTGGCAGGATGGCAGCTGGACTTACCTGGCAGACATGATTATCCCTGAGCAGCGTGGGTGCACTGAGGTTCCCAAAATGGTTCTGTGCTGCTCAGGAGGAACAAAATCCCTCCAGCAGTTTGTTCTGATGGGCTGGTGGGAGGGAACTATTCAAAGCAGCAAGGTAATGCAAAGTGGCATTGTTAGAAATACTGAAACCTCCTCCTGCTCCTGGGCTCTCCAGCAGATTCCTGGAAACGGCTGTATGACGAGTCTGCAGATTGTAGCAGCTGTCGAGATGTTTAATAAGTCGAGACCTGACCTGGGTGGTGTGGGCTGAGGATGGTGCTGAGAGTGCATGGAGACAGCACGTGGTGTAGTTACACCGATCAGATTGAGGAGCTTGTTAATGGATTGATCTCATCCAAGTCCATTAGGAGCTTGATGCTTGGTGGAGTCGTAAGGGCTGTGGATGAAGGATTGGAGGAAGCAGATTAGCAGTAGGAGGCTGAGCAGTGATCATTAAAACGAGTACTCGTTAAAATGCTCATCCAAAAAGACACTGCAGCAGTGGGACTGAGGTAGGACCAGCCCAGCCCTGCCATGCTCTGGTAAGGAGATGAATAAGGTACATAAACAGAGAACCCTCTCCCAAGCAGCAGGGATGCATGAGGTGACACTACAGTGTTGTAGGTCCTCCAGAAGAGAGATGACAAGACCAAGGGAGTCGTTTAACTAACAGTTTGTTCTGAGGTAAATCCCCATTCTGTGGGAGATGCTGTGGCGTTTGTGCTCAGGCCCTGAAGCTGCTCTCCTCCCTCTTACCTGGCTTTCTTCTAAGCCATCCACAGCTTCCTAAAATTGCAAGAGCATGGAGAGGCTCGTGTTAAACCAGCGTGCTCCTTCCTGCGTTAGTGCCTGACAATTACATAATGAGCAGCAACAACAAGAATACTTTTTTAGTATATAATTGAAGCACTAAATTGAAGCCCTAATTAGTTCACACCCCAAATACCCTGAAGCAAATCACTAACCATCCTGTCTCTAATAAAGCAGATGAGATGTTATGGTTAAACCTGAAGTGGTTTCCCCAGGAGGGCTGGAAGGTGCTCAGGAAGGGTGCCAGTCCTGCGCTTGGTCACATGTGCTGGCATTGTGGCTGGTCCCTGCATGTGTGTCACCACTGATGCAAAACATGGGCTTGTGTCTCTGTACCAAATCCTGCTGCTGCTTGTGATAAGTCTGCTTAAAGGCTTGCTTGCCCCTGGCTGCACAGGCAGCTGCTGGGCCAGGACAGGGCGAAGTCTTCTCCGAATCTCCAGGAGAAGACACTGTGTGTGAGCAGGGTGTCCTGGCTGGCACTGGTAAAGGCCTTCTTGTGCTGAACGATGGTGGCTTGTTGCTGCGTGCTACGAGACAGCTTAATCCAAAAATTGTGAAGGGTTTGGTCTCAGTGAGTGGGTTTTCCCTGTGGTGTGAATTTCTCAGCTCAGTTCTCTTCCACCTCGCTGATCTCCTGCTGCTTGTTGTCACTGCTGACAAACCCTTGTGTGTATAATTTAAGTTCTTCTGCAAATTAGTCCCAACCTCTCTTAACAATGCCTGGGCTCATCACCTGCAGTCAGCCCGGTTCCACGTCCCTCCTCTTGCCCTGCTTTCAGGAGGCTGGGTAGCTCATATGAGGTACTTGAGTCTTTGCCTAAATTGCAGACTGCAGCAGCTCTTGGGGCAGGTTAACTGCTCCTGCTTTCTTAAAGGAGAAGGAAAGTGTGGGAAAGACAACTGAAGAGTGAAGCCTTCGTGGGAAGGATCGTGCATGAGGTAGGAGTGGTGCTGATGCAGTTGATAGCAGTTGGAGAAAGGCCTGCGTGCAGTAGGGTCTGCTGAGTTAGCCTGGGTTGTAGCTACACGCTCCAGAGCTGTGATGAGCTGTGGTTTGGCTTTGCTGTTGGGAAGAAAGCAGAACCAAAGCAGCTGGTGCCATCCTTGCTGCAGAAGATGGCAGACCTAGAGTCGAGCAGTTGGTGGGCAGCGCACCATGCGGGTGCTAGCTCCCTGGTCAAAGATTAAAGGAATATCTGTCCTTTCAGGCTGGAGAGAGGGGCAGTGACAGAAACTTCTCCTGCCCAGGGGCAGGTGTGGAAGCACAGCAGTTTGGTGTCCAGGACACATCTTTTATTGGGGGTGAGCCTGGAGCTGTGCAGTGACCCTGGCCTGTGCCAGCCTGGTTTGACTTTCCCCATTCTCAGGATGAATTTCGGAGTTTACCATGTGTCCTCTGAAGGGCTTCTGAACACCTGCCTGATGCCCACACCTAGAAGAAAATCAGTGGGGGAACAGCAGAGTACCTTTGGGCTCGTTGAGGATTTTTGCTCCCTGTGCTTTGGGTGCACATGGGACTGCTTTTGTGGGACATGCAGCTGTGCTCTGGGAGGGGAGGGTGCAGGTGTAGCTGGTGTGGAGCATAGTGCTCTGGCCACGCTGTTAGGTTTTTTCTTTAAGTGCTCTGAAACATGCAGAGGGCTGTGGTCATCTGAGCTGGCTTCTTGCCTTGAGTTCCTCTCTCGTAGGAAACGAGTGTCCCCCTTCTGCAGTGTTTGCCCTCCCCAGGGCAGGCAGGCAGCCGGTGGTGTCCTGCCAACCCTTCACAGCAAACCAGAGGGGGAAGTGGGAAGTCTGTGGTGCAGTGTGTGCTAAGAGGTACAATTATGTGATTTAGGAGGCACTTGCATGCAGATTCTCACCACTTCGGGAACATTGGTTTGCCTGGATCAACCTTAGGTTACACAAAGCAGTGAGAAAAAGGGTGTAGCTTGCTTTGAGTGAGGTTTCTTGGGTCCTTCAACATCCTCAGCAGACAGCTAATGCTCCAGCAAGATGGTGGCAGCTTGGACTTAAAGACTTTCTGACCACACACCAGCTCTGGCACCTATTTCGATTCCTTCCCTGCATCAGTTGTGCAAGGAAAGGAGGTGGGTAGAGGCCCCAAAAGTATGGGAGCTGAAATAACATGAGCCTTCAACTTGCTGTCTTTTTGCTGCCAGCTCTTGACTGAATGAGGTCAGCTGCCAGTCCTGAGACAAAGATGAGAGGAAACAGGCACCCAAACAACAGCTAGCTGTCAGGGCCCCACTAACTGGAGGTTTTGCTGTCGTGCAGAACCTCAGCGCGGGGCTGCCCTCGGGACAGATCTGCCACGACGAGCAGCGGCTGGAGGTGATCTTTGCAGATCTGGCCAGGCACAAGGATGATGCTCAGCAGCGCAGCTGGGCGCTCTACGAGGATGAGAATGTCATCTGCTGCTACCTGGAGGAGCTGCTTCGCATCCTGGTGAGTAAATTACTCTATACAGAGAGCAGACAGTGCCAGTGAAGTTTCTTTTTGTGGTTTGTTGGGTTTTTTTCCTGACCTCCTTTGCTCCTGTGCTGCCACCACATCTGCTGTTTTGGAGGGCACTGGTTTCATGTGCATCCCTTACTGCTGATGTGAAGCGCTGTGCTGTGGTGTGGGCTTTGCAGAGCTGTTCTGAGCAGTTACTGAACTGTTCTTCATGGCAGCTGTGGCATTTACCTGTCACAGGAGAACATAAACCCTGACCTCCAGAACCAAAAACTGTTGTCCTGTGGCAAACCAAGGAGTTTGCTGGGCATGTTGTTGAAGTCTTTGGCCCACATAAGATGTTTTCCACTTAAAGCATCCTCTATGGCTGGGAAGAATGTTCAGGGTGAGGCCCACTGCATGTGAAGAAAACTCTTTGGTTGTCTTGAAAGTGAGCTTCAAAGCTATTTTTGTGAGCAACTCTAATGAGCTCACAGGAGAGGTACATTCCCGTAGCGAGCAGCAGTGGGAATGCTGTCTCAGTGCTAGCACTAGCATGTACTATCCCATACATGTCCAGGGAATGGGATGGCATGGGAGCTGCTGCTCAGCACAGTGATACAGTCTGTGTTAGGAGTTGTCCTGGGTTCGGCTACAGCACTACACCAGCTACTAAGAAGAAAATTAACTCTATCCTAGCCAAACCCTGGACAGGATCACTGGTGTGGGGCTTGCTCTGGCACCCAATTCATATTCCTCTCCAGCTCTCATGTAAGCAGAGCAGACACTTTTTTGTGTAATAAATGCCAGTGTCTTTGTCACCCAGCATATGACCAGCTGATTAAGGCAGAGGGGGATTCTACACAACCATTTCCTCTTAGTTCATGGATAGGAGGAGATGGACAATACTTCCCAGGGTGGGACTGGCACTGGAGCTGCCATGTGCAACTCTACGATGCACTCATCAAGGTGTTGCTCAGGTCATGGGTTCTTTAGATGTTTTCAGCCCAAGACATGCTGTATGGCAGAGATGTTTCTCAAGGATTCACTTTGTTGTGCAGTCTGCAGGGTAGCGGTTCTCGAGCTGCCTGTGTGCCCTGCCTTTGGTTTCTTTGTGAGATGGTCGGGCTGGGGCTATGGAGATGTGAAAGCAGCTGGCCTCCCTTGAGGTCCCTGCAGCAGGCACCTTGCTGACCTGTTCTTTCCTTCTTCCAGACAGATGCAGACCCAGAAGTTTGCAAGAAAATGTGCAAGAAAAATGAGTTTGAATCCATCCTGTCCCTTGTGGCGTATTATCAGATGGTAAGGCAGCATCAAATCCTCCTTTGTGAGGCTTCCATGAAGGTGTAAAAGAGCAGGGTTGCTGTGATGAATATATGTAAGGTGTTCCCATGGGATAGGGCAGTTCTGTGAACTAGACAGAGTTGCAGCTCATCCCTTCTGCGTGCCAGCTCATGTCGATGCTGCACATGCAAGCTGTATGGCAGAGCAGAGGATGCTGCAGACGTCGAAGCGGTAGCTAGCACTGTGAGAGGTAAAGCTTGCTGCTTTTATTAGCTCCACTGAGGGACAGAATCGGCATTGCTAATGTCTAGAGGAAGGATTTCCAAGGATGCCTTGAGAAAGCTGACAGGCTGTGACTGCTCCTCTTTTAATTGATGCACTCCTGTGCATTAGTAAATAGCTTTGCTTAGGAAAGTAGGTTGTGAGTAGAAGCCCTGGGAGTGAGGAAGGAAATCAGTATTCAGAGGAGGAAGTGGAAGTTTTGCCTTCAGTGCCTGCACAGTGTTGTTTTGCCCTTCTCTTTCCTGGAATTTGCTGTTGGAAGACTCTGCATGGGTTGGAAACTTGTCCCCATCTTGTCTGTAGTCCTTAGCTACCGCACATCATACCTTGTGGCATTTAGCTTTCACCTGGTGCTTGTGTGTCTGAACCCAGAGCTGAGCCTTGGGGTGCTGTCGCACATCTGAGAGCGGTGGGGCGGCTCCGTTAAGCCTGATGCCTTTCTCTGCCTGCCCTTCTCTGACCAACCTTTCAAGGAAGGCTGGCCAGGTGGAGAGCAGTTGGGTCTCTTGTCCCTGTGACAGGGCTTGGCTTACTCCTCCCTGAACCCTGGGTTTGTTGTCCAAAGCTGGAGTACGAAGGTTACACTGACACCAGAGCTCCTGTGTGGGAGCTGCGGGTTGAGCATTGTTGTTGGAATCCCTGCATGTCCCAGAACTTTCTGGTTATACCCTCTGCTCCCAGCACAACCCTAACAGCTTTATGGTAGAGGAGGTGCTCCCATCCTGTTCATTAACCATCACCTGCTGAAGAGGGTTCACAAATACCATGCTGTCAGGAAACATCCTTCAGAGCATTGTCTGCAGAAAACCTCAGTGTGCTTGGAGAATCCTGGCTACCCAGCACACTAAATACCAGTTTGCTGGGATGGGGGTGGGTTGTTGGTTTTGTCGTTAAGTGGGACATTTCAGGTCTGAGGTGGCCACTGCCTGCCATCTGACCACGTGTGCTAACAGCTTGTAGCCAGCCCAGATGTGAACATTAGTGTGAAAGGTCTCCTACACTGTTGTTAAAAGCTAGTAGAGCTTCTGGGTTCACTTTCACCCTGGGAGGGTCTGTAGCTTCCCAACAGTGGGAACTTTTAGCCATTTATGTTTCTGCCTAAGAGTAAGCCCTCATCTGGGACATGTTTTGATCTAATAAATTGTTTTTGCAGGAACACAGGGTGCCGTTACGGCTGCTGCTGCTGAAGTGCTTCGGAGCCATGTGCAACTTGGATGCTGCAGTCATCTCAACGCTTGTCAACTCAGTGCTGCCCATGGAGCTGGCCCGGGACATGCAGACTCACACGCAAGGTGAGCCAGAGCTGCTGCACTCGGGTCCCTAGGGACCTGGGGATTAGATGATTTACAGTAGCCCTGGTGGCCCTTGACTGCTCTACATGCCCAGTGGTTTCAGCCCAGGGCAGGGCAAAGCACTGGCGGTGTGTTGCGAGGCTGAGGTCATTATGCCTGTGGTGGCTGCACTTCCTTTGTACTGCTGCTGATTGTCAGTTCTGTGCAATGACCTTAGAATGCTGTTGGTGTTACCTGGCTGTGCATGAGAAGCTGCTTCTAGGCTGCAGTTTTACTGCCCAAGAAGCAAGTATACTTGTTTGTGGGACTACGACGGTGCTTCTGTGGCAATGTTAATCCTGATTTTGTGCTGCCAGAAATGAACTTGATTATGAATCCATCATTAATTCATAAAGACTGTCTCCAGGTGATCGTCTTCTGCACCATGTTCTAACAAGATTCAGTCTCCTGCTCTGTTCCCCAAGCTGCCCTCGTGCAGGCAGAGTGAGCTAGTCGCCCTTGTTACTCCTGATCTGGTGGCAGCATCACTGTCCAGGGCATGCTTCCAGGGGCTGCATCATCCCAGACAGCACAGCTAGCTCAGCCTTCATATGATGGAGCATCGAGCTCTGGCCTAGGTGACTTCTGCACACTTGCTGATCCCTGCGCAGCACTTCTGGCTGAAGCAGGCCTGTCTCCCAGCAAGTGCTGCTCTGCTTTGGGCACCTAAAAAGCCCTGCAGTGGAAGTGGGTGCTAATAGGTTCTGCTCTGTCCTCTGAACTGCCAACCTGCAGCTCTGCAGCATCTCTTCTTTCCCTAGCTTCGACTCAAGGTGAGGGGTGTTTTCCCTCCTTGCACAGTCGGAGGGTGAGAAGCTGCTCTTCCTTTGCTGACAGACCACCTTTGGTTACAGGAGCCTTCCAAATCGGTGTCCCAATCCCCTGCTGCCCTCCTTGTGCTAAGGTTATGGCAGGTGTTTGCACCAATGTCATCTGTGTGGCATCCAGTCCTCTTGGCCTGCAGTAGGGCTGCAGGGAGTAACCATCCTTGACCCAGACGTGTCTGTCCTTCAGAGGTGCTTTAGTGCATTAGTAGTTCCCTCCTGCCATGCTGGTGCTTACCACTCCACGTCCTGCCAGCAAATGGCAAGCAGTACCCTGTGTGAAAACATGACCTTGAATCCTAGAGTGACTTGAGCTTATTTTGGTATGAAAAACTGGGGAATAGCAGCTGATCCGTGACATCCTGTGCAATAGCTAATCTCTTCTGCGGATGGCGGGGCTGGAGCAATCGGTGCCAGCTCTAAGCAACTGGGGAGCGCTGAACCGGCTGCAGCAGCTCTGTGGGATCCCTCCTGGCTTGTTACTGAAGAGCTGCTGAGGCAGAAGCTCTGTGTGTGGATGCTGGGTGCCTTTGATGAGAAGGCACTTTACCCTGGGGCTGATGCAGGCACGTTGGCCGCTGGCCAGTTCTTTTCCCAGATGCTTGGGTCTTATTGCTTCTGGACAGCCCCTTCTCTCTGCTGCGGCTGGCCCGCACAGCTATCAGCGCCAGAGGAGCTTATAATAAGGCACAGCGAGGCAGAATTAGCCAGAACAGTTCCAAAGCAGACAGACAGGGATAATCCAGTCTGTAATCTTGACTTTCTCCCTTGCTGCAGCTCGGTGTACGTGCAAGGCAGCTGTCAGGCTCTTTTCACTTCAGTCATAGACAGTTGTGTCTGCTCCCGCTGCCCAGATCTTGTGCTGCTGTGGTTAGAGGTTGGAAGCAAGGTCTTTGAAGGCCTCTGAGAAATAACCTTTCATATGTGACAGCAGCTTTCTTCCCAGTACCTCAGGAGGCTTCAGAAATGCAGGCTGGTGAGCAAACGGCTGCATCTCTCCTGCCCTTCAGAGCCACTTGAGCAATGCTTAGCAGTCAGTAGAGTCCCTTTGCTTCAGCACAGTTGTATCAGTGCCATTTACTTTCTTGCAGCCACTGGTGCTGCTCTGAGAAGGAAAAAAAAGCTGTGCTTTGACTGGCAATAACACTGTTCTTGAGTATGGCAAGTCTTGGATGAGTCTTGCTGCAGCTGGGACACTCTAAAAACTTGCAGAGTCTGTGCTGAGCGAGTGCAGGGGGTTTAATCAGGATTTGCCCCAAGATCAGCTTTCCAAGTGCTTTCAGCATCCCTTGGTTTGGCATCTTTAGGGCAAATACAAGACTTGTCCATTCATCTCTGTTGACAGCAGACTCCACTACTAGGTGACATCAGTTTGTGGCAGATGGACCAAGGACATATAAAACTACCTTTCCTCTCCCATCTCTAATCTCTTCCTCCATCTTTGCTACAACCACACATTTATCACTGGCTTTTGGTTCTCAGATGATTATTTTGTTGCTCCTAATGTGATGAGTACAAATGTTTTGTTCAGGAAAGCCTCAGTAGGAACATGGGAACAGCAGGTCCCTATGTACCTGCCTACTGCAGGATCCTGCCTCTGGTACCCAACTCCTGAAGCCTTGGAGGGCAAAGAATGAAGAAATCGTGTGGTGAGCAGTTTGTTGGATTCTTTTTCTGCTACAGTGAGCTCTGGTACCACTGAGGCCTTAAAGCTGAGGGCTGCTTATATAAGTATGAATTATTCTTAAGTCATTGAATATCCTCCCTCTCTGTTTATCAGAAGCAAAGAGCAGTTTCCAGCTTTCCTGTGCTGCCACATGGGCTGGCGTGCTCTCCTAGTCAGTGCTGTAGTATCTCTGGTTAAGCCTCACATAAGCTTTTTTTAGGCAAAGTATTGGCTATTTGACAAGTCAGAAATCTTGTGGAGCTCTGAGAAAGTCTGTGCGCTGTTTGATTACAGAGGCTTCGCTCATGGAGTTGAATCTCCAGGAGCATGAGGCTGGAAGGATTCACTAGCATTCCCCCCACACCCATGCTAACAGCAAACCCCAGAGCTGCCAAGTATCACAAGTCCTTTGCCCAAGTCCAGGAGTATTGGGTGACAGTGAAGACATCAGGCTGTGCCATCAAACCTGACCTGTGGGGTGCAGACACCCAGAGGTGGATCAATCTCTGCACATAGAGAAGTGAAATGTCCTAAAGGGCTTTGAGGGGGCTGCTGGACCCAGTGTGTGCCGCGCAGGGAAGCAGGACCATTGGAAGGAGCATCATACACTGAAGGGATATTTTCCCTCCTCTAACAAAAAGTAGTTGAGGTCAGTTTTTTATAAATACACCCTCAGCTCCCTTGTAACCAGCGCTCCGTGGCTCCTTCTGGCAGATGTGCTGATCTTTACATAGCCAGTGTGTGTGTGATCACCTGCTTCACAAAAACAGCACTCCTCTTCCTGCCTTCTTCAGCGCTGGATGGATGCTACATTTCATGATGACACAGATCCTATTCCATTACTTTTTCTTTTTTTTTTTCCCCCCCTCCTTCTGCAAATATCTGTTGAGTTGTATCTGTTAATTAGAATTCAGGAAAGGCACCGGCTGCGATTCCATGGAGTATTCACGGAAAGCTGCTGCCAGCAGAAATTGTGTTGGGCTTAGCAGGCTGCAGGACGTGCTCAGGCAGGAGACACACGTAGCCTGGGAGGGGGCAGATGCACAACCCCAGTCCTGAGCAGTGATCTGGCCTCCCCAGAGACCTCATAGCTCCAGGCAGAGCTGAGGTAGCTGAAGTAGGGCGGCGCGGGGATGGTAACAGGCAGCACGACTGTCCGGGGGTGGTGATGGTTGGAACAGGCGGTATTTCAAGGTGGCCAGATGGATGCTTTTTCTGGGTTCAGTAATTGCATAACTATGGGATGTGTCCTGGGACTGTGCAGGGGAGGGTTTTAATTATTCAGATAGAGTTTGCCCAGATCCTCTTAAGTGGAGAGGGGGGTGTGGGTGAAATATTGAGAATTCTTGTTGTGATTATTTTTAAATTGCTTTGGAAACGCAGAGCACAGGAGGCGTGTGGTGTGTTCCAACAGGGGGAAAAGCGCCCTAGCTCAGTACATACAGGAAGGAGGAGCAGTCTAATCGGTGTTAAATGTCTGTTAAATGTGTGACTTCCCAGCTGCAGCAATGTTTTGCATCCTCCAAGAAATAATGTAAGGACCTTTATCTTGCAGATCATCAAAAGATGTGCTACTCTGCACTGGTACTGGCAATGATGTTCTCCATGGGGGAGCCCCTGCCATATCATCATTATGGTAAGAGCAGCTCGTACTTCTGATGTGATAATGGGACATCTAGGGTGTGCTGGCAGGCATGAGGAAGGACCTTTCCTGGTGGCCAAGGTGGGGACAGCCTGGCATGAACAGGACAAGAGCAGGGTCAGTAGAGCCTGGCTGCAGACACACTGGGGTGAGATGCCAGATTTCCAGAGAGAGCAGCACAGACCTGGCTTAGAGCAGTGGAGGACTGATGCCATGCTGCAGAAGAGTTGGATTTGCCCATTGCTGTGACACTAAGTTGGTTTATCTCTGCCCTGCCCAAAAGCACACACTTCTTAACTTGCCTCGGAGACGTTCTGTCTGCTGCTGAGGCTCACAGCCCAGATCACTCCATGAACGCCCACTGAAGCTGTCAGCTGCATGATGTGGCCTCCTCCTGGTGTCCCTTCTAACAGGACGGTGCAGCCCGGTGTATTTCAAGCTCAGTGGGGAAGCAGAGATGATTAAGGGTGTTGCAGCCAATAAGGAACGGCAGACACTGTGCCAGATCTGCCTGTTTTATCCCCTGCCCTTTCATTCCAGCCAGAAAGCCCTGCCTGCCTGCTTCTTCCCCAGGCCACGTCATGCTCCCCCTGTTTGGGGAACTCTGGGCACAGTTTTCCATAGAAACACAGCAGAGATTTTATAAGCATCTCCTTAGCAGTGTCACCCCAACACCCTGGTAAACATATAGGAGATTTAAGCTGGTGCAGTAGAGACTGTGAAATGAGCCTCCTCACCTCCTGCTTGTCTCTCCTCGCGTAACCCTGGTTATTATTTCCTGCAGGTGGACTTATTTGCATGAGCTCCTGAGCTTTCCTAACAGCTAAATTGAAAAATGGGTTATTACTAATGATCTGGAAGAAGACTTTGTAGTTTTTCTTAAATAGATGGATTAAACCAGTGGTCAGGAATACAAATCTCTTCCTGTCTGAAGCCTTCATTGGCGGTGGTGATGCTGCAACAACAGCTAGAGCAAGATCTGGTGGTTTAGTTACTCCAAAAAATTGCCAGTGAGGGACCAAATTTCAATGTTCCCCTGCGCTGTGGGTAGTTCTCTGAGCCACTTGTCTCTCAAAGACACTTCAGTGGTCTGTCTAGTCCGTGTGCAGGGTTTTTAATTCCCTGGAGGATGACACTGGCACTCTGCTAATGGATTTTAAAGCGTAAAAGCACAGATAAGAGGTTTATTTTCCCTGTGCTGTCAATGCCCCTCTTTCTCCTTGCACAGAACATCTCAACTCTCAGTTTGTGCAGTTCCTGCTGGATGTGATTGAGGATGGGCTGCCTTCGGACACCACTGACCAGCTGCCTGATTTGTTTGTCAATGTCCTTCTGGCCTTCAATCTCCACATTCCAGGTTGGTTTGGTGGGGCTCTGCCTTGGCAGGATTTCAGTCTGGCCTGAGGGCATGAAAAAGGGGAAGGAGAATCTCACTGGGTCTCCCTGGTGCTGTGATAACCTCTGCAGCTCCTCTGGCAATACATGGTGTTTAAAAATGGTGCAAAACCCTAGAGGAAAAAGCAGTGTGAGAGCCCATGTCCAGCCAACAAGCCCTGTGCCTGTCCTCTCTCCCCTGCTGAGCTCCATGCAGACAGTCCCTAGAGAGAGCATTTCCCCTCTTGATGCCTGTGAGTTTTGAAGTCTGGAGAGTAGTTCCAGGCCCTGCTAAGAGAGGCCACTCCTTAACCCCAGATCTCCTCTTGCTCCAAATGTCTTCAGTTAATCACTTCCTCTTGTTCTGCTTCATGGCTTCTCCTTGGCTTTATGGAGAGAGGGGGAAGGCAAAGCAGCAAGGACATGTCCAGTAATTTACCTGTTATTTTGAGTTGTGCTTCATTAAAATTTATGTGAAAGTTTGTAATTTAATGTGAAAGTTGATTGCACAGAGGCTGATTAAGTACAGTCTCTGCTGCTTTCATTCATTACCCCCTCTCAGGCTTACCCATACTCTTCCTGGCTGCAGTAATTAGGCAATAATGCATGACAGGCAGTGTGTTTCTGGGGGATTATTGCTCACCTGGGGTGTAGCAGAGAGCAGTGACTTGTTCTCTGATGCTAAGAACATGTTAAATGATGATGCTGAGGTTGCTTATTAGTGGACTGAATATTTTTTATTCCTCTGTCTGCCAAATTCATCTGTCGTGCAGTCCAGCCATGCAGCCTGAGTTCAGAACATCTCCTGCAAGCATATTATCATAGAATCACAGACTGGTCTGGGTTGGAAGGGACCCCAAGGATCACAGAGTTCCAGGCACCTGCCACATGCAGGGACACCAACCTCAGGCCTGGATCTACACTAGGTTGCCCAGGGCCCCATCCAACCTGGCCTTGAACACCTCCAGGGATGGGGCATCCACCACCTCTCTGGGCAGCCTGTTCCAGCCCCTCACCACTCTCTCTGTAAAGAACTTCCTCCTAATATCTAATCTAAACCTTCCCTCCTTTAGCTTCATTCCATTCCCCCTTGTCCTGCCATTGTCTACCCTTTTAAAGAATTGATTCCCCTCCTGTTCCTCTGTTCCCTTCAGGGACTGGAAGGCTGCAATGAGGTCCCCCCACAGCCTTCTCTTCTCCAGGCTGAACAAGCCCAGCTCCCTCAGCCTCTCTTAGCAGGGCAGGTGCTCCAGCCCTCTAATCATCTCCGTGGCTCCTCTGACCCCTCTCCAACAGTCCCACATCCTTCTTGTATTGGGGCCCCCAGATCTGGACACAGGACTCCAGCTGGGGCCTCACGAGGGCAGAGTAGAGAGGGACAATCCCCTCCCTGTCCCTGCTGGCCACCCCTCTTCTGATGGATGCTTTTCAGTGTGAAGGATCCTAAAGCACTTAAGAGCCTGTAAAATGCCACAGGGCTGCCTGTGCAGCAGAAACAGCCACACCGTGCTGTTTGGGTGCTGCTGTCACTCTCACACCAGGGTCTGCTAGGCTGAGCGTATTTTACTACACCATGACCCCCAAGCAGGCTAGGGACCACTTCCTAGAAGAAGTCTTCAGCCCCTGCCCTTGTGCAGTCCAGTGCTGAGTGCTGGGAGGAACTTTTCCCTTCTGGTGTGCTCCTGGGACCTGGTCATTCCTCCTTAGGAGAGCTTGCAAGGCACAAAGTTCCAGTGGGGCACTGCTGATAGGAAGGAGGAAGATACTAGAGAGTGTCCCTTGGCTGCAGAGGTGATGTTTGATAACACAAAACCTTTGCCAGGTCTTCACAGTACTTGCCTAGCAGGATCAGATCCACGTGTGAATCAGCTGCACATAAAAAGCACAAGGTCCCACAGGTTTCACGTGTTGCTCCCCCATTTATTTCACCACCCCTCTCCCTGCCCTGCTCTGTGGGGCTGAAACTTTTTGTAGCCTGACAGACCATGGGTCCCCACAGCCCCCCCCCAGCACTGGGGTGAAATGGGAGTGCTCTGCTGTTTGTTTTATTGCCGTGGTGTTCAGGAAACAAAGGGATGTGCTGAACAGGTTTCTTCCTTAGTTCCAGAACACAGTGTGATCATGACTACAATAAGCAAGCACTCCAATGTCAAGACTTTCACAGAAAAGCTGCTGCTGCTGCTGAACAGGGGAGGTGAGTGTTTGCAGCACTGTTACACGCCTGGCAGGGGGTGCAGCTAATGCTGACTCGGGGAGATGAGCCCCTGGTTGCTCATTAAGGGGGGGGGATGTGTTTGGGATGCAGGTAGCTGAGGAGCTGTCGGCTCAGGCAGGACGAGCTGCTCCCTGGTGAGTTGGTGGGGGTGACAGGCTGCCTTCCTGAGGCTGGAGCCACACAAAGAATAAAGTGATGCTGGTGGCATCTAGGAAGGGAGGAGAGGCCTCTGAGCTGCCATTTCGCTGTACTTGTGGGTCAGAGCAGCCCCACAGTGCAGCACGGCCAGCTGCATCATAGGTGAGTCCTTGTCTGGGAGGAAAGCTGGTCCTGGGCCACTTCTGTGAGTGCTGGCACAGACCTCAGCGATGCTGGCAGGTGTCTGCCCCAGGGGACAGATCCAGAGGGAGATCTTGCCTTCCCAAGTGCTGCTTAGAGTGGAACTGCCCACTTCAGAAGCCCCAGCAGAGGGTTGGCTTTGTGTCTGCTCCAGGCATAGAGTGAAAGCCACTGTAGGTGTAGAGCTTGTGCACAGCAGATTGCTAGAAAGCCAGAGATCTCTGCAGGAAGAGCCGTGCCAGGTATTTCTGCCTGTGCTGCATGCCACTATTGTGCTCTCTAATACCTTCTGGAGCACAGGGGCTTTGCTGCCTGAGATTCATTTTGTTGATTTGCTGGTAAATAACTCATCCTGTGATGCTTGCAGCTCATCTTACTCTGGCTTTCGTTCTCTTTGGGGTTGCAAATCACTGTCTCCTCACTGTATCAGCTTGATTGAGGGCAGCAAGCATCTCAGTGCTCTTCTGTCTGGCCTCCTCCCAAAGCCTTTGTTTAACCCTTTCCCTGCCAGATTCCCTGCAGGGATCACCTTACTGCCAGGGGCTGGGTGAAGAAAGGGCAGAGGTGGGGCACAACCTAATGAAGATGCTTCTGTTTTGCGCTCTTGCATGACAGCTGCTGGGGGAGGGCGTGGGCTGCAGTGTCCCAGAGCCCTTCTTGGGGTCTGCGGGGGTGTTTTGGAAGAGAATGGGATATGGTGGCTCATTTGAACTTGGAAGTGTGTCTTTTCTTGCTTCTCAGGCAGTACTAACCTGGTCTTGATGGTCAAAGCTCACTTCTGGTACAGGCTCTGGTGGGCTTTTCAGAGGGGTCATTGCACCAGCCTTAAACCAGGGAGTGGGAGCTGTTGAGCAAAAAGGGGAGGCACTGAGAAGCGATTTGCTAATGAGCTCTCACCTGGGATAGTAGGTGAAACATAAACAATGATTAATGCTAATGCTAATGAGTTTGGTCTTGGCTTGGTACCCTGCAGAGCTGCCATCCTGATTATGCAGCTTTGTGCAAGACACCAGGTCTGCCAGCACAAAAGCCAACCCCGGGCCAGGAGCGGCTGGTCGGGGCCAGGGCAACCTGTCTCCAAAGCCTGTAGGGTCTATTGAAGGGGTGTGCACTGGAGATACGTGAGGGGGGCAATGGGGAGCGTGTGGCTTAGCACAGTCTTTCTGCCTCCCACAGATGATCCAGTTTGTATTTTCAAGCATCAACCTCAGCCACCACACTCAGTGCTGAAGTTTCTGAAGGACATCTTTGCCAGCAAGGATACAGCCAGCATCTTCTACCATACGGACATGATGGTCCTGATAGACATCCTGGTGCGGCAGATTGCTGACCTCTCCCCAGGAGACAAGGTGCCCATCTTAAACCATAGGCATTGGGGAAGGGAGCCCTATCCCAGAGCATGGCCCTCCGTGGGGTCTGCTGGTGCAGGCAAGAGTGGAGTCGTGGGGTGGACAGTCTTCTGGGTGCTCAGATCAACTTCAGAGGCTGAGGAGAAAGGGAGCATTTATCCTGCCTGGTACACAGCACTAGGAAGGCACGTTTGAAGAAAGCTCTGTAAGGCTTCTGGTGGTCTGCACCCTTCTGTCCAGGGATCTTGGCGAACAGGGACCCTCTGTGAGTAGTAGAAGTAGGAGGGATCTCTATTTTGGTACTGCAGAAGGTAGAGGATATGCACAGGCTTGCAGTTGGGTGAAGAGCAGCCCTGGGTTGCTGTGGGAAAAGCTGAGTTTTCCATAGCTACTAATGAGCCTTACGGAAAAGCAGGTGCCTCTGGAGTTGCTCTCTGGCTGGTGGTGCAGCAGCAGCTGTGCCTGTGCTCATGCTGTAATGGAGGCTGGCACGCTTGTTTATCTCACTTTAAATCTTTCATTGTGCTCTGTGTTTTGTCTCCCCTCCCACTTGGCAGCTGAGGATGGAGTATCTCTCTCTGATGCACGCCATCATCCGCTCCACGCCCTATCTGCAGCACCAGCACCGCCTCTCTGACCTGCAGGGCATCCTGCAGCGCATCCTGGGGGAGGAGGAGGAGAGCCAGCAGTGCCAGATGGACAAACTGATCATCCTGGAGATTTATAAGGAGTTCCCAGAAATCTCTCCCGGCACCAGCTAACTGCCCCTCAGCTTGAACTGGAGTTTGAACCACTTGGATCGACGATGTCTCTTGTTGACACTTCCTCCCCATTCCCTTCCAGTACAGCTCATACCTTATATCCCTCCGTGCGAGGCCGAAGGTCGGGACAGTGTTCACCGGCCCTTTAGAGATGCCAGTGGCAGAAAGGGCGTGGGGTGCCCCCGGGGCCTGGTGCTCTGGGGGAGTGGGACCTGGGGTGGGCACCAGCGTGTGGTTTTGCCTGCGAGCCTCGGGCGGGAGGTATTTAGGCAGCCGGTGTTAGCAGGAAGGGTGGAGAGCTTGCGAGGGACTTTGGCGGCGGGGTAGGGGGTTGTTTAGCTGCCCTGGTGTCCCGAGGTCCTGAAGAGAAAGGCCTTTGCCTTAGAGTATCACTTCTTTTCCATGTGCATCTCTCTCCCTGCAGTGACCAAGTGGAGTCCGCTGGTGCTTGGAAGAAGCTTTTGTAACATCTGTTTTGTTTTCTGCTGCTAGTGCCAATGTGCTGCAGCCCTGCCAAGGGGAGGTAGCTCACTCACTGTCTAACACCTCCTCTAGCGAGCGTTCCGCTCCCTCCCAGCCCTCAGCTTTGCCGCTGGGTAGCAGCCCACCTAGGCTCGTAGAGGTCTTACCCCAGCAGCTGCTTTTTTCAATCCGCTTTCTATAGTGATGTTTAAATGGGAATTTCTTGCACACTGTGGCAGCCTAGAAGTAACGTCCACGCTGGTGACGCTGCCCTTAGGAAGCCTCCGGCCCGGACACAGCGCAAAGACGTGTCCAGCCAAGTGAAAGCTGCTGCTTGCCACCTCTCACAGCGATGCCCAGGGGCTGCGCGTGGGCAGGCGCGCTCTGTTCGTGAAGCGTGTGGATTTCTTGCCTTGAGCTTCATAGTAGCTCTGCCTCGCTGGCCTCCCGCTCCACGTGGCAGCGCTCCGAGGCGGCGTGAGCCTGCTGTCCAGTAGCTGTTTGTGACTATGCACGAGTGTGGGGAACCCCTATTTATATTTCCTCTAGGTTTCTAGCCAGCGGGATTGCCCCGTTGCCCTGTTACAGGTAGTCACACACACTAACGTGGGTCTCTTAGGTATTTGTGTGCGCAGTCTAGTCACTCCTTGTCCCCAGCTCTTCCTTTGCAGTATCCAGTGTAGGAGCTATGGGAAAGTGGAACTGGAAACACTGGGAATGGTATTTTTTTTTTTATTATTTTTCTTTAATCTTGAGGTGATGACATGAGTCTGCTCTGTAGGCCTAGACTGGGGCACTGGGGCGGCAATGCTTGGGAATGGAGGGGAGTGGCCTGGCAGCCAAGGGGGGCAAGGACCCCCTGAAGTCAGGCTGGGAATGCCCAAGCTTAATAACTACCCTCGTAGAGAAAAAAACCTATTTTTCCCCTGTAAAAATGTATGAATGTCCAAAGGGATCCTGTATTTTCTTAAACACTAAGTGTAACATGCAGAGGAATAAAAATGTCTTAAACTGGACTTGTGTGAACATGGTGCTGCCTGCCCTGTCCTGTTGTGGGGTGGGTGAAGCCATGGGGGTGGCGCGGGTGCTGCGAAGGCAAAGCAGTGGGTGCTGATCTTCAAGTGGGAGCAACACAGTAGTTGTCCCACGCTTGGCTTCTTGCATTGTGTGTTCCTGCTGTGCTATTGGCAGACAGGGAGCAGTGAAGGGCAGCGGCCCTTGTTAGGGGCACAGCCATCGCCCCCGTGGGCCTGCCCAGCACCGCTGCTCCAGGCGAAGGGTTTGGCCAGGCCGGACTCAGCAGTTCACTTCCTGCAAGGCGTGCGCAGGCTCAGCTGGCTCCCAGCAGAGCTGCCGAGGCAGCAAGCCCCACGGCAAGGGTTTAACGGTCTGTAGCGAGTGCTAATGAATGGGGCTTTGGCTGCGGATGTCTGCTCCCGAACAGCAGCCCCGTGTGTGCTGCTTTGGGTGTTGCTGTGGATGGCAGGGGGTGCGGGTGGTGGGAGGGCAGTAGGAGCTGGTCTGTACATGCAGGGGCAGCTGGCTGGCAGTAGTGGGCTACAGCCCCAGCCAGGAGTAGGGGTGTAAATGTCAGGTGCAGGCTCTGCCCCCCACCGTGGGGGCTGCATGTGTAGAAGTGGGGCCAGGGCTGTGTCCCGGCTCTTGCCTCTCGGGCCAGTGTGTCCTCAGTGTCCCTCCGGGCTGAGCCTGTGGCCTACAGCGTGCTGACCCTCTGCATGGGGAGATGTTCCTTGGGGAAATGTTCCTCGGGCACTTGCCCTCAGTGATACAGCCCAGGCTTTGCTGGGCCAGGCGGCAGCAAGCAGGCAGGACATGTGGCTCTACTAGCCAGAGCACAGCTGAGGCAAAGCCCTGTGTGACAATACGCTGCCTGCCCCAGGGAGAGGGCAGAGCCCTGGCTGTGCTGAGCCTGAGCAGGCAGAGATCCTGCCTCCTTTCAGCATCCCTAAGCGTTTGCTGTCCCTGGGGCAAAGCGAGCGTCACCCCATCTGCACCAGCATCATTGGGTTGTCACTGCAGCCAGAGCTGGGGGGCAGCCTGCCATGAGAGGTCCGT
The DNA here is from genome assembly GCA_020800305.1 of Porphyrio hochstetteri. Taxonomy (NCBI): domain Eukaryota; kingdom Metazoa; phylum Chordata; class Aves; order Gruiformes; family Rallidae; genus Porphyrio; species Porphyrio hochstetteri. Next base: position 6,050,384 of record CM036916.1, on the reverse strand, counting down.
GGGGAGAGCTGCACCCACTGCACAGGAAAGGCCTCTGCACATCTTGGGGAATCAAACCGCAGCATGTAAGCTCATTATCTGCCAGCCTGCTCCGCGGTTCCTGCTCTGCGCGGGTGACAGGCACAGATAACATGGTTGTTTTGCCATTAGCTGTAATAGGCTGCTGGCTGAGTGTATCTCCCTGTATTGGTGTGGGGTTTTTCTTGCGGTGCAGGAGAGAAGCGTGTTGGGGGGCCAGTGTGGGGGAAGCGATGTGCTGTCTGTGACCTGCACCTCTGCTTTACTGTCTGGAATGATTCAATTACAACTACTTTGTGGCCCTGATTATTTTCTCCTCCTCCTCTGAGCTGTCAGATGGGTAATTAGAAGAAATAAACTTGAAAGCCTTCATAATTTTTTAAAGCATTGCCTCTCTCCTGATTGGGTTTCTTGATGACAAATCCCCAGTTCCAGGAGGCACAATGTATAATCCAGCCGGCTGTGTGGGCTCATGCAAAACCAGCATGTTCCTGTCCTGTGCTGCTCTGCCCTTTATTAGGTGAGGTTTCTTGGGTGAGCCATGCACAGGGCTGGGGCTGCTCTGCAGGTTGGCGTTAGCCCGAGGGTCCCAGGAGGGCTCAGGCTGGGTACATGAGGGTCTGGAGAAGGATGATGTAAATCCTTGCAGGACCTATCCCTATCCCTGCTGGACCTCCGTGCTGGAGGTAATTTGTGGTGGCTGAGGAGTTAGTCACAGCACATGTTTAAGAATCCTACAAAGTTTCTAAATTAACATACCAGCTTCTCTGGAGGCTTAGAAACCTGCACCCATCAGGTGCCAGCCCTAGCCTTGTGTAAGCAGCATGGAAATTCCTCTCTTGCATGTGCTGAGCTGCACTTAGGACCCACTTGATATTTCCCATGGTGGGCCTGAGATGTGTGCTCAGCCCAGGCACTGGGGCAAGGAGGAGCCCTGCCCGCTCTGCTCACCCTGACTGTCCATCTGACCTCTAACTTAGGCATCTTCTTGGGAGCTATGTAGGGGCTGCACAAGGGCAGCTGGGCAGTGTCCAGCTTGGTTGCGGTGTTGGTACAGGGGTACCCCTTCTCCCTAGCCTACCTAGGGACCTGAACCACAGCCTCTCCAGCACAGCAGCACAGAGAGCTCTTGCAGCCCCCTTGATTCTGAGATGTGCATGGATGCACTGTGTGTTATGTGCAGTCCCTCCCATCTAAATCCCCCCCGTCTTCCAAATTTACTGTATTTTCCTCTATGGGGTGGCTTGCTCTTTCCTAGCACACACCCCAGCCACTGTGCCTCAGGCTCTCCTCTTCTTCAACAGGACAGGGCAATGGTGTTTCTCCCGCTGTGGCACACTGAACACTAATGAGGGCGTTCCTAAGCTTATTACAAGCTTCAGTGGATTAGGCTGCGATATTAGCTGATTGAGATCAAACCAACAGCTAAGTTGTAAGGCTGATACGCTAATGAGCCATCCCAATGCAAGGGCCCCAAACTCAATTTTCCTTGGAAGCCAGAGTTTTTCTCATGGATGCTGGAAGTAAAACCTGCAGTTTTTTCCCTCGTCTTGAAGGTGCCTCACTTGGTGGGTGGGGGTGGCTGCAATCTGTATCGGGGCACAGGAGTGGGTCAGCTAAATGCCTGACGCATGCTCCGGTGCCTGTGGGTGGTGGAGCTGAGTGGCAGCGCTGTGAAACTGCTGCAAGTGCCTGGGCATCGTTTGGGAGACCTACCGCTGCCCTGTGGCACGGGGAAGCCCTTTTTCATGTGCGCAGTAAAAAAGCCGATCCCTGAAGACACTGAACTTGGTGCTACTTGTTGATGAACACAAGAGAGCAGAGGGAGCCATTAGGGCTGCAAAGCGTTGGCAGTGACTCTTGCCAAAACACCGGTGCTCTCCTGCCCCGCCTTTTTGGCTAGTGCTGGTGGCTAACCCCACAGACTCTTCTTGGTGCCTTGGGGAAGCAGCCCAGGGCTGGGGATGCTGCTTGCCACACGGCATGCTGGTGGTGCTGCAGCAGGGGTGGCAGTGGGTGTAAGTGGAGGTGTGCTGGAGGACATCTGTCCAGAGGTCACGAGACCCCTGCCTGAGGTGTGGACAAGTGCCCTCGCTGCCCCAGGCGGGACAAGGGACTGGCTGGAATGCATTGCATACCTGCCACCAAGCACTGGCCTGAGTAGTGGCGTGCCAGGGCAAGTGAAGGTTCGGCGATGCCACCGGCAGCCATTGCCAGAGCTGGCACCGCTGGCCTCTGTGTGCCCAAAGGGGAGTCCAGGAAAGGGGGGTCATGAGCTGGTTGGAGGAGGCACCTTGCACCCTGTCCATCCACCGCGGGCTGGTGCACCCGGCCTGGCAGCGCCTGTGCCTCACACCGTGGCTTGGTGTGCTTCCCGTGAGGGCCAACGCGCTGCACGATGGCCGCACATCTGACACAAGGGTGGGCACGCCGGCACCAGGGCAGGTGTGTCACGCGTAGCAGCAGCAAACCCACGCAGCGCCTGGCGTGGCTGAGAGCAGAGGGCACGTCCCTCACATGGGGACATGCCTGTCCCTCACTTGGGGACCTGCCTGTCCCTCACTTGGGGACCTGCGGTACGCCCCTCACAGGAGGGGACACATCCCTTGCACAGGGACAGGCGAGCTCCCCACACCAGGCGACACATCCCTCGCACGGTGCCCGTTACCCCTCTCACTGGGGCTGCCCTCCCGCGCTGCGCGGAGACGCCGGCTCCAGGAGCCCGAGGAGGCGGCACCGCGGCGGCGGGGCGGAAGAGCGAGGCGGCCGGCGGCTGCCCGCCCTCCCTCAAGATGGCGGCGGCGGGGCGGGCGGGGGCGCGGGGCGGGGCGGGGCGGGGTGGTGGGAGCCATGTTGGGGCTGCGGGAGGAGCCGTCGCCGCCACCACCCCCGGCCGCAGCAGCAGCAGCAGCAGCAGCGGCGGCGGGGCGCAGCGGCGCGGGGGTTCGGCTATCGCCGCCGCTAGGCGGGGGCGGCGCCGAGCCCAGCCGCCGTGCGCCCGGGCCGGGCGGCGGCCGCCGAGGCACCATGGCGGCGGAGGAGCCGGTGGCCGCCCCGAGCCTCCGCCACCGCCGGGGGCCGCCTCCGCCGCTGCTGCTGCCGCTGCTGCTGCTCCCTTTGTTCCCCCCCGGGCTGGGGACCACTGCGCCGCCGTCGCCGGGCCGGGGGCTGCCGGCCCGCGGGGGCTGCGCCTCCGCCGCCGTGCCGTGCCGGGCAGTGGCGGCGGCGCCCCCGGGGCAACCCTCCGTGCTGCCGCGCCACCGGTCCCCGTCGCGCTGCCTGCCCCACGCCGTCCCGCCGCGCCCGCTCCCCTTCCTGGCTCCGTCCCCGGGTCGGCGGGAGCGGCGTGCGGTCCCCAACCGCCACCCGCTGTTCCCCCAGTACAACTACCAGGTGGAGGTGGCGGAGAACCAGCCGGCGGGGACGGCGGTGGTGGCGGTGGCGGCCCAGGACCCCGACGGAGGCGAGGCAGGGCGGTTGGTGTACTCTATGGATGCCCTGATGAACAGCCGCTCACGGGAGCTCTTCAGCATCGACCCGCAGGCCGGGCTCATCACCACCACTCAGGCCCTTGACCGCGAGAGCATGGAGCTGCACTACTTCCGCGTGACAGCTGCTGACCACGGGGCACCCCGGCTCTCTGCCACCACCATGGTGGCCATCGCTGTGGCTGACCGCAATGACCACGATCCTGTCTTCGAGCAGGGCGAGTACCGAGAGACCATCCGAGAGAACGTGGAAGAGGGATACCCCATCCTGCAGCTGCGGGCCACCGATGTCGACTCCCCACCCAATGCCAACATCCGCTACCGCTTTGTCAATGAGCAGGCCGCCCACGCCGTCTTTGAGATCGACCCCCGCTCTGGCCTCATCACCACCAGTGGGCCAGTGGACAGGGAGAAGATGGAGAGGTACTCCTTGGTGGTGGAGGCCAACGACCAGGGGAGGGAGCCAGGGCCCCGCTCTGCCACGGTCAAGGTCTACATCACGGTCCTTGACGAGAACGACAACACACCTCAGTTCAGTGAGAAACGCTACATCGTCCAGGTGAGGGAGGACATACGGCCCCACACTGAGATCCTGCGCGTCACTGCCACGGACCTGGACAAGGACAACAATGCGCTGGTCCACTACAACATCATCAGTGGCAACAGTCGGGGACAGTTCTCCATTGACAGCATCACTGGGGAGATACAGGTGGTGGCCCCGCTGGATTTCGAGGTGGAGCGGGAGTATGCCCTGAGGATCCGGGCTCAGGATGCGGGGCGCCCTCCCCTCTCTAACAACACCGGCATGGCCAGCATCCAGGTTGTAGACATCAATGACCATGCCCCCATTTTTGTCAGCACCCCTTTCCAAATCTCGGTCCTGGAGAACGCTCCCCTTGGCCACTCTGTCATCCACATCCAGGCTGTGGATGCGGACTATGGTGAGAACTCACGCCTGGAGTACAAGTTGACGGGGGTCTCGGCCGACACACCCTTCGTGGTGAACAGTGCCACGGGGTGGATCACCGTCAGTGGACCCTTGGACCGGGAGTCAGTTGAGCATTATTTCTTTGGGGTAGAGGCTCGGGACCATGGCTCTCCATCTTTATCTGCCTCTGCCAGTGTCACCATTACTGTCATGGATGTCAATGACAATCGCCCTGAGTTCACCCAGAAGGAGTACTTCATCCGCCTGAATGAGGATGCAGCCGTGGGGACCAGTGTCCTCAGCGTCACAGCAATTGACCGGGACGTGAACAGTGCCATCACCTACCAGATCACGGGAGGCAACACGCGGAACCGCTTCTCCATCAGCACGCAAGGTGGGATGGGGCTCATCACTCTGTCTCTGCCACTGGACTACAAGCAGGAGAGGCGCTATGTCCTCACTGTGACAGCCTCTGACCGCACCCTGCGTGACAACTGCCATGTTCACATCAACATCACTGATGCCAACACACACCGGCCCGTGTTCCAGAGCGCCCACTATTCTGTGAGCATCAACGAGGATCGGCCTGTGGGCAGCACTGTGGTGGTGATCAGCGCCACGGACGATGATGTGGGTGAAAACGCCCGCATCACATACTACCTAGAAGATAACGTCCCTCAGTTTCGCATCGATCCAGACTCTGGAGCCATCACTCTCCAGGCAGGACTGGACTATGAGGACCAGGTTACCTACACTTTGGCGATCACTGCCAAGGACAATGGGATCCCCCAGAAGGCGGACACCACCTACGTTGAAATCATGGTGAATGATGTTAATGACAACGCTCCCCAGTTTGTCAGCCCTCATTACCAGGGCATGATCTCTGAGGACGCACCTCCTTTCACCAGTGTGCTCCAGATCTCTGCCACTGACCGGGATGCCCACACCAACGGGCGAGTGCAGTACACCTTCCAGAATGGGGAGGACGGGGATGGAGACTTCACCATAGAGCCCACCTCGGGGATCATTCGCACTGTCCGCAGGCTGGATCGTGAGAACGTCCCTGTCTACGAGCTGACTGCATATGCTGTGGACAGGGGCATTCCTCCTCAGCGAACTCCTGTCCATATCCAGGTTACCATTCAGGATGTGAATGACAACGCCCCTGTCTTTCCCGCTGAAGAGTTTGAGGTCTTGGTGAAGGAGAACAGCATTGTAGGCTCTGTCGTGGCCCAAATCACAGCTGTTGACCCAGACGAGGGACCCAATGCCCAGATCATGTACCAAATTGTGGAAGGTAACATCCCCGAAATATTCCAGATGGACATCTTTTCTGGGGAGCTCACAGCCTTGATAGACCTGGATTATGAGACAAAACCCGAATACGTGATTGTAGTGCAAGCCACATCTGCCCCTCTGGTCAGCAGAGCTACGGTCCACATCAAACTCATTGACCAGAATGACAACAGCCCTGTCCTCAAGAACTTCCAGATCCTGTTTAATAACTATGTGTCCAATAAGTCCAACACCTTCCCCTCGGGGGTCATAGGGAAGGTCCCAGCTTATGACCCGGATGTGTCTGACCGTCTCTTCTACACCTTTGAGCGGGGAAATGAACTGCACTTGTTGATTGTAAATCAGTCCAGTGGGGAGCTGAGGCTGAGCCGGAAGCTGGACAACAACCGTCCGCTCGTGGCCTCCATGCTGGTGACTGTCACAGGTAGGGTGTGAAAGTCCTTAAATCTTCCGTGCAGTACCTTTGGGGCAGTGTATGTGGTTCCCCTTGGGGAGCCCGTTCTGTATCAGGAGACAGGTTGGGGACCGGCACCAAGATTTAGATCAGGTGTGCCTTCTGGTCAGGGATTGCTGGAGGGGCTGGGAAGGGTGGCAGTGGGGGCATGCCACAGGGAAGTGCCCTGTAAGGGGTCTGAGGATGGAGGTGGTCTGCAAGAACAAAGCATCGATACTCAGCTGTGAGGATCTCTTGTAGCTGCCAGCCCGACACCTTTGGAGATGCTGTCACCAGCGAGGCAGTGATGTGTGACATTGGGTGCTGGCTGGGCAAGCGGCTGGTTCCTGGGGTGGCCAAGCTGCCAGCCCAGGGGCTAGCACGCTGCTTTGCTCCCAAGCCTGGGTGGCTCTTCTCCCTGCCGGGACCGAGTGCTTCCCCAGCTGTGCTTGGGAGGGAGGGACTGAACTCAGTGCAGAGGGAATCCTCTTCCAAAATACCTGTCTGCCGGTAGCAAATGGTTCAGTCTGGATTCCAGCTGTGGCACCTGCCGACACCAGCGCTTTCTGGTGCGGCTTCTAAAGCTTGGTACCACCTTTCTGCAGCCAACTTAGTGTTCCAAGGAACAGCTGTGACAAACCTCAGAGCGAGGGGCTTAAAACTCTCGCATCGTGTGTGTTGCCAGAGCATCCAAATGCAGATGCTGGCGCTAGCTGCTGGGGTGGCTTTGGGAAATGTTGGGGGTCCCCTTTGGCCAAGCTGAGGGCAGGGCAAAGATGGACCCAGGGGCTTGTCTGTGAGCAAGAGAGGTTTGGACCTGGTGCTCCCACCACCTGAGCTTTGCCTTCATCATCAGCCTTTCTTTGCTGGCGGATGCATGATCTGAAATGGAGGCATCCCTTCATCGCTGAACTGAGGAGCAGCTTGGGGGGGAAGGGAGGGCAGGAGCCCTGTTTGGAGGGGCCAAGCACCGAATTACCAAGAGTGCCTGGGGAGCTGTACATTAAATCGTGATGCTCCCCTGACCCTTGGCTACCAGCTGCCTGCCTTTTGCACCCCCTCCCTCTCTGTATCCCACTTATTCAGCAAGGGGGGGATTTCTTTCAAAAGGTGGAGCGAGGAGTTCCTAAGAGGAGACCTGTTCAAGGCAATTCCACATGGCCAGCACCAGCCCATCAGTGGACAGGGGCTCTTTGGGGGTTAATTGTAACCGCAGGGCTGGCTGAGAGTGGGTGCAGACGCACACATGGCCATGGATGGAGATGGGGAGGGGGGGGTGGTTTTGACCTTTCCAGCTTCTGCCAGAGTGTGTTGATGCAAGCCCTGCCTCCTTGCACACTTAACCCTGCACAAAGGCAGGAGACAATCACATCCCCAAGTTCTGCATCGAGCCGCCTCGCGGCGAGGGGGCCCTTGCAATTAGAGTGTCGTCATCTTCCAGCGGGAAGGGAGACGGGGAGAGGTGTGCTTGTGAAGGAGGAAAGAAGATGGAAGGGGAAGAGCTGTGCTGGGGAGGGAAGTGAGACACTGGAAAACAGGCCTTTTGTTGGCTCTGATACTGGCTGGGGAGGTCTGGTTTGGGTTTTCCATCTTTATTGTTCAGAGCCCAGCTGGCAGCCCCGCCGGCCCCATGCTGTCGCTGTGTGCAGGGGGAGGGTGGGCGGGTGGGTTTGTAGAGCTGGCGGCCAGGACATTCAGACCTGGCTGCATTGTTTGCCTGGGCTCAGCACCGCACGGGAGCACCTTCCTCCTGCAGCAGGGCAACAAAAGCACCTAGGTGGGTGCCCCGAGGGTCAGCATCCAAGAAGGGGACAGCTTCCCTGCCTGCCTGTGAGCCTAACGGTCACTTTGAGGGAGGCTGGATCCCCCTCAAACACAGGGCAAGGGGCCCTTCTGCCTGACGGTGAGTGGTGTGTGTTCTCAGCTCAACCCCCTTGTAGGAGGCAGGGAGGATTTGGGCCATCACAAACTAGTGCCTTTCCAAGGGGACTGAGGGCCTCAAAACTGCCCCCAGCTCCTTATGCACATGTGGGCACCTATGGTTGCTAAAAACTGCTCTTGGCCACCAAGGTAAGGTGGTGAGGTGGTGGGACTGTGTCTGTGGTCAGAAGCACTGTGTGAGACCAGGTCTCATTGCAGGAAACTGAATCCATGTTGACTTTAAACCATTCCAGACCAGTTTCACTGGGCCAGGCTGGGCTGGTGGCAAGGGTGGAGGCTCAGCTATGGCTGCTGCATTGCTGCTCTTCCCCTTGAGCTCTTTGTACACAGCTCCCCTTGGCTTGCAGCTCAAGAGCTTGTCCTGGTAAGGGGACCCATTTGTCCAAAATATCTCACCTAAAATCCAGCCTGGCAGGGAGCCACCCCTCAGTGAGCACGTTTGTCCTGTCTTCTATGTCTGAACACATCAGAACTGTTTTTTTCAGGGTAGGCTAAGGGTCCCGGGGCTGTTCTGACCTTCCACAGCTTGTACATTTCTCAAGGAGCCCAATCTCAGGAGTTTATTCACCTGTTTGGTCTGTCACAGCTGCAGGTGCTGACCACAAAGTTAGGGTGGGAGACTTAAGTGCACCCATTTTTGGTTAGGGAACAGTTTTGGAGTCTTCTGGATGATTATATTTTAGCTCCTCTCTTTAGAGCTACTGGGAGAGTGGCATTCATGTGCCGTGCTAGGTGAGGGGAGTCTGATTTCTGAGATGTCTTTACCTGTCAAGTATCATCAAGCCTTGAGCAGTCTGCCAGAACCCCTCAGAAGGGGTGAGGAGTGTTCATCTTGCCCATACCTGTCTCCTCCTTTCCTGGCTTTTCCATCTGGAGGTGTTTTACTGCTCCTCAGCTGCAAAGCTGAAGGCTAACGTTATCCATCCCCACAGCACCCTCGCCATCCTTGGGGTGGCTGCTCAGGGTGTGCAGTCAGAGCAGTGGCTTTTGCTGTCTCAGATGTTGATTCTTCTGCTCAGAAGAGGAAAGGTGGTGATGCACTGGAGCTATTTCTGAGCTCCTGGTCCCCCCAAGGTGAGGAGCAGGGATGTGTGGAAGGTTGTTTGAGCTGAGCTGCCTTCTTCCCAATCCCTGGAACTCCCTGGGAGGCTGAAGGCTGAAATGTTTGCTGTAGGGGAAGGGGAACCTCTGCTAGTGACTCCAAGGCTCTTGGGCTGGGAGTGTTGGTTGGGGCCCATGCCTTCTACCCCATGGCAGGCTGGGGGGCTACCCAGGGATCCAGAGAGCCTCTGATCACGAGGGGACAGGAGAGATGGGCTCTCACCCTGGCAGACCCAGAAGACCATTGGGCAGCATTTGGCAGCCCTGCTTCTCCTGAGAGGTTTCCAGCACAGGTCTGGAGCTCATTCCCAGGCTGACAGCGCAGCTCCCAGGAGGAGGCAGCTCCCCATCCTGCTCCCTGGCTGGAGCTCTCCTTTCTGTAGCTCTTCTGCTTTTGAAGCTGGTAATTGTCAGTCTTGAAAGTGTGGACACGGTGACCTGGTGCTGGAGGTTAGAGCCCTGCACCCCTTCTCTCTGCTTCTTTCCCTGTAGGCATGTTTCCAGGGCTCCTCATTCTGCTGCATGAATATTCACCAGGCACCAGCTCTCCAGCCGCAGGATTTAATCAGAAAGGCTGAGCATTCGTGATTAAAATGCCTCCCAGGGGGGTCAGTGCCTCCAGCCAGCTTTGGGCTTTCTTTTGGTAGCTTTTTCCATCCCCCCCCCCCATTTGCAGCAGGTCATTCTCTTAACCATCTGCTTCCCCTTGCACAGAGCTGAGGCAGGGCAGCCCTGCGTGTGGTACTGAGGTGGGACAGTGTGTTACTGGGAGCTTACTGGGGAGGGCTGTGGGGCCAGGACTGGCCCCACATTGCTGCAGGGAACCAGGAAGCACTTGTGCTTCCCTGCTGTGGGCTGGGTAATGCCATAGGCGTCAGGCACCCTGCCTTCTTCCCTGGCCATGCCCCCTTGCTCCTTAGAGGTGTTGCTGCACTCCAGATTGCCCCAGGACTCAGGTTCACATCAGCCAAGGCCTAATAACACCCATAAATCAGGCAGGTGTCTGCCTGCCTATTGCTGGGCACTGAGCAGCCCTTGGGGAGAGCAAGAGCTGTCCCTCAGGCCTCTGGCTGCTTCTGGGTGAACCCTGAGCCAGGGAGAGGAGAGCAGGAGGCAGCTGGGCTCGGGCTGTGCTCATGCCTGCCTTGGCCAGAGAGGAATACTGTGAGGAGGGGACAAAGGGAGAGGAGAGGGAGCGGGGAACACGGCGCAGCTTCCCACTGAGAAGGGAGCTGGTGTAAAGTGATGGCACCCTGGGGTGCTGCCTCACCAGATGATCCTTTGGGGAGGGATAACAGGCTGCTGGTGGCTTGGGAAGAATCTTACAACAAACATGGCTGAGCCACACTTGGGGCTTTCTCCTGTCTCCCGAGGGGTGGGTGCTTCTGGCAGCCCAGGAACCTCTTGCACGGAGAAGATGCTTCAGAGAACACAGATGACAGCACAGGACCTTCATGCTGAGCCCAGGCAGGGCTAAATCCCCCAGTACATCCAACCAGGTGCTGGACAGAGCTGTTTGGTAACCACTGGTCACGCTGCCCTCTGTGTCAGAGTTGGCAGGGTGTCACACAGAGGGGTGGTTTCTCGACTTGCTTCCATATGGGGCTGGAACAGTGGGATCTGAGAGGGAAACACCCCCCTCTCCAACAGGAGATTAGCTCCCTGCGGGCTGTACTGGCACTGCTGCTCTCCCAGCCTTATCTCCAGAGCACCATCCCCAGCACACAGGCTGGTGCTTGCACAGGAATTTGCAGGGTCGCCAGAAGCTTTGACCTTCTGAAGAGGAGAAGAGGCAGAAGGAAAAAAGGGAGACATTTCAATCTGTAAATCCTCCTGTACTGTGAACTTCAAACGGGGCTGAGCGAAATCAAACATCTTTGCATCGTGGCAGCCACGGGAGGAGAGGAGCAGTAAAGGCAGCTTGCTTTGCACAGGGGGCTGGGAGTTGGGGCATGGGTGGGGACGGGGGGCTGGCTTTTACACCCCTGGTCCTCGTTGGAGCTGACCAGGAAGCCTGCTGCCACTCATGTCACCTTCTACTGGGTTACAGGAGATGAAGCAGTGCTGAGCAGGGTCTGGCTGGGTTTGCCAGGCTTGTTTCACATCTGGCCTTGTCACGTGCTGGCCAAGGCTGCCTGGTGGCAACAGCCTGGTCTGTTAGTCTGTCCTGTGTGTCCTGGTAGCAGCACACGTTTGGAGAGCAGCCCAGGTTACATCAATGTGCAGGAGACGTGCTAGGGAATTACACCCTGCTTGGAAGGGTGGGCAGGGGAGATGTGGTGGCACAGGGCTGTGCTGCACCTTTGCACGGCTCAGACAGGATTGCCTTGAAGAGCGTGGGCCCTGTCCCTGCTTGGGGCAGCACAGGGTGGTGTGATACCCAGGCCAAGAGAGGGGCAGAGGTGGCGGTGTGTAGGTGAGCAGCTCTCCTGTGGTCACACCAGTCAGGCACTATGGCCCTTCCAAGGCCACTGTGGGCTAGACTGGAGCTCCTGGCAAAGCCACTGACTGGGGTCACGTGGAAAGGAGAGTTAGTGGCTGAAAAATAACACCACTGCCCGAAGTTCTCTCTGGGCAGAGAAGGGGAAGAGCAGCAGCCCCAGCAAAGGGCCCGGCAGCAGGGTAAAGTGGAGAGGCCAAGGAACGGGCTGTGGCAGTTGTGCCCTGGAAAGGACTGGTGGAAGGCATGGCCCTTGCTGCCTGGCGCATCCCCAGCTGGGGTAGGTGCAGTCACTCCCTGGTTGGGAGGGGTGCTCGGTGCCTGCATCCCCTTGTGAGGGGTTTCCTGGAGGAATGATTAGCGACCTACTTGGCCAATTAGACACCCACAAGTCATTGGGGCCAGATGGGATTCACCCGAGGGTGCTGAGAGAGCTGTCAGATGTGCTTGCCAAACCCCTTTCCATCATCTATCAGCAATCATGGCAGACTGGGGAAGTTCCAGTCGACTGGAGGCTGGCAGATGTTACATCCATAGACAAGAAGGGCTGGAAGGAGGATCCAGGGAACTACAGGCCTGGCAGTCTGACCTCAGTCCCAGGGAAGATCATGGAGAGGGTCATCTTGGGAGCTATCATGCAGCACATGCATGATAGCCAGGGGATCAGGCCTAGTCAACATGGGTTTACAAAAGGTAGATCCTGTCAAACTAACCTGATCACCTTCTGTGACAAGGTTAATGGACGAGGGGAAGGCTGTGGATGTGATCTACGTGGACTTTGGTAAAGCCTTTGACACCGTTTCTCACAGCATTCTGACTGAGAAACTGGCTGCCACAAAATATGACAAATCATATATCACAGCTGTGAGGTCAGAGCTACATTGGGTAACTATGGTATCACATGTATGGTCTACGTTTAAAACCATAAGGCCAGAGACAACTAACTCCAGCCTAGAACAAAGTCAGGTCAACTGAGCAGTGTTTGGCTGAGCACCCTCTGGTCAGAGTCTCATGGTTTGTGGACACGAGGCTTACAAAGAAGGGGCAGCACAGTGTGGCATGAGGCAGAAGGACAGAGCAGACCAAGGGAGGAACTGAGCTTCCACCCACCCCTGAGGAGCACAGCACCATCAGGTGTCCAGGAGTCTGTCCTGCTGGTGCTCACGGAGAGACACACCAGGCGTCTTCCAAACAGCCCCACCTTGCCTTTGAGAGGGCGGATTATTACGAAGTCCTTGGACTGCAAAGAAGTGCCTCTCAGGATGATGTTAAGAAATCCTGCTGCAAACTGGCACTAAAGTGGCATCCTGATAAGAATCCTGGCAACAAAGAGGAAGCTGAAAAGAAATTCAGAGCAATTGCTGAGGCATATGGGGTTTTGTCTGACCCTCAGAAACGATCAGTCTGAGACAAGCCTGTTAAGAGCAGCAGATCCCGCAGAGGACGAAGTGCCACGGGGACTCAGAATGGCTCCTTTGATTCCCCTTACCTATTCCATGACTCTGAGGAGTCTTTTAGGAAAGTCTATGGAGGGGTGGATCGCTTTGTCCATGCTTTCTGGGACCCCTTTGACCACAGAGGCGATGGTGAAAACTGGAACAGGACAAATGGCAGAATAATGCCATGGAATTCATTTGGCCCTGGTTGGCAGCCCCCCTTCTCCTTTGTTGAGAACACAGCTGTGCCACAGAATGTCAGAATGGTGTTTACCCCTCCTGAGGTGATCAGTGGCAAGAAGATTATCACCTGGAAAATCATGGAGAATGGGCAGGAGAGAATAGGAGTGGAAGAAGATGGCCAGCTGAAGCCTGTGACAATAAATGGGAGAGACCACATGGAAAAATCATGTCCTCCAGCACAAGTGTTACCTGCAAGCTGAGAGATGTGCTCCCATTGCTCAGTGGATGGGACAAGCAGCATTAATAAATGCTGAGTTCATAACACAACCAATGCAGACTTCTCACTGGTTGGGAACAAATACTGGCCTGGACAGGTGCACCCTCAGCTGGGTTAAAAACTGGCTGGATGGCCAAGCCCAAAGGGTGCTGGTGAATGGAACAAAATCCAGCTGGAGGCCGGCCACGAGTGGCATCCCCCAGGGCTCAGTCCTGGGTCCAGTCTCGTTCAACATCTTTATCAATGATCTCGAGGAAGGGATTGAATGCTCCCTCAGTAAGTTTGCAGATGACACTAAACTAGGAGGAAGTGTTGATCTGCCTGAGGGGAGGGAGGCTCTTCAGAGGGATCTGAACAGACTGGACCCATGGGCTGAGTCCAGTGGGATGAAGTTTAACAAGGCCAAGTGTAGAGTGCTGCACATGGGACATAATAACCCCATGCAGCGCCACAGGCTTGGGGGAGACTGGCTGGAGAGCTGTCAGGCAGAGAAGGACCTGGGGGTGTTGGGTGACTGCAGGCTGAATATGAGTCAGCAGTGTGCTCAGGCGGCCAAGAAGGCCAATGGCATCTTGGCTTGTATCAAAAACAGTGTGGCCAGTAGGTCTGGGGAAGTGATTGTGCCCCTGTACTGGGCATTGGTGAGGCTGCACCTCGAGTGCTGGGTCCAGTTCTGGGCTCCTCACCACAAGAAGGACATGGAGGTCCTGGAGCGAGTCCAGAGAAGGGCAACCAGGCTGGGGAAGGGGCTGGAGGGCAAATCCTATGAGGAGCGGCTGAGGGAGCTGGGGCTGTTTAGCCTGGAGAAGAGGAGGCTGAGGGGAGACCTTATCACCACCTACAACTACCTGAAGGGAGGTTATAGAGAGGTAGGTGATGGTCTCTTCAGCCAGGTGACAGGTGATAGGACAAGGGGCAATGGCATGAAGCTGTGCCAGGGCAGGTTTAGATTGGATGTTAGAAAAAAATGTTTTACTGAAAGAGTTGTCAGGGCCTGGAACAGGCTGCCCAGGGAGGGGCTGAGTCACCTTCCCTGGATGTGTTCAAAAAAAGGGTAGATGAGGTACTTAGGGATATGATTTAGTTTAGGATGAGAATGGTTGGACTTGATGATCTTAAAGGTCTTTTCCAACCTTGTGATTCTGTGATTGTGTGATTCTGTGAATTAAGGATGTGATCACTCCTGTCTCTCTGTCCAGCTCCCATCCTGGCCAGTAACTTTCAGCAGGGTATGACCCTCTGAGGTAGTGGGATCCATTTGGTTTCTGGGAGCTGGGTAGGTGGGGTGAAGTAGAGCACCCCAAATAGCATAGCTGCTGCGTTGGGTGCTGCAGTGGGTGCACCTGAACTGCTGGTATGGGGAGTGTGCTTAACATGGGGGTGAGATGCTGCTAATGGCCAGGGTGCTGGCAAGGGTGTGTGCCTGCTTCTCTGTGTGTCTGGGAGATGGCTGGTGTGGTGCAGGGTCCCGAGAGGAGGGAGTTTGTTTCCAAGGAAAATAAAGATTAAAGAGAATTAAACAAACTGGAGATGGGCCGGGGGAGGAAGAGATGCAGAGCAGATGGTGAGAAGGGGGGAAGCAGGGAGAGGAGCACAAAAGCCTTGGAGACCCTGGAGGAGAGAGGAAGGAAACAGCAGGAGGGGAGCGCAGGGAAAGGCAGTGTAGGGGAGGCTGGCAGGGCGCAGTGGGGAAGCAAAACACCCCAGGCCCTGGCATCAGCTCCTGTGTTTGCCCAACCTCCTGCTGGGATTTCCTTCTGCCTGGATCTCTCCAGCATCTTTGTTCCTGAGAGCTCAGTTTGCTGCCGAGATCCAGGATGGGGAGGAAACCTGAGAGCTACCTCAGTGAGAGCCTGAGGGGAGGGAGAAGATGCAGCTGCACTCTCTCCAGCCCAGGTGACACCCTGGTAGCCCTCAGGGCTGTGGCTCCAAGCTTCTTCAGCCAAGGACCTGAGTCTTTTGGGGTGCGGGGCTCTGTCCTGGGGTGGGAGCAGGGAGACCCTCTGAGCAGCAGATGGAGACCTGCAATGGTCCTGTTCCCTCCCACAGATGGGATCCACAGTGTGACAGCCCAGTGTGTCCTGCGGGTGATCATCATCACAGAGGACATGTTGGCCAACAGCATCACGGTGCGGCTGGAGAACATGTGGCAGGAGCGCTTCCTCTCCCCACTGCTGTCCACCTTCCTGGAAGGGGTGGCCACCGTGCTTGCGACACCCAAGGAGGACATCTTCATCTTCAACATCCAGAACGACACGGACGTGGGCGGCACGGTGCTCAACGTCAGCTTCTCGGCCCTGGTGCCGCGAGGCGGGCGCTACTTCAGCTCGGAGGAGCTGCAGGAGCAGCTGTACATGAAGCGCATGGCGCTGACGGGCGCCTCCATGCTGGAGGTGCTGCCCTTCGACGACAACGTCTGCCTGCGGGAGCCCTGCCAGAACTACATGAAGTGCATCTCCGTCCTCAAATTCGACAGCTCCGCCCCCTTCATCGCCTCCCCCTCCACCCTCTTCCGGCCCATCCACCCCATCACCGGGCTGCGGTGCCGCTGCCCGCAGGGCTTCACCGGGGACTACTGTGAAACAGAGATCAACCTCTGCTACTCCAACCCCTGTCTGAACGGAGGCATCTGCACCCGCAAGGAGGGGGGATACACGTGCGTTTGCCGCCAGCACTTCAGTGGTGAGTTGCCTGGGTCTGGGGTCTGCAGGAGGGTGGGTGAGTCCCTTACTGTCACCGTGCTGGGGTGCTCTTCTTCCCAGCTGGGTGGTGAGTGTCAGAGCCCCTCTTTGCCTGCAGAGGTCTGGCTCTGCTCCCAGCTCTCTGTGTTTCCATGGCGCTGGATGTGCAGGGCTGAGGTTGCCATAGAAATCTATCTTGCAGGGAGGTGGTATGGAAGGCTCTTAGGGACCTTGGCCACCACCTCCCAGCCTTTTTTCACAGAGCAGGAGGACCAGGCTGGACCATGCCAGACTGGGACACAGGAGACTCTCTGGCCCTGCCTGATGCCAGTGATGGGCTGGGGGACCACTGGAGGTGCTGGTTTCAGCCCGTGCCAGTCTTCAGCTGGTCTGGCTGAGGTGCAGAGCCCACACTGGTCTCATGTGTAGTGGGTGAGCTGCTGCCCACCCAAAATAGAAGTTGAGGTTGAGCCTAGCTGCCCTACAAGGAGAGATCTGGTGCTAGCTGTGGGGGGAACCCCTGGTCCAGCCCGTGTCTTGTTGCCACAAGTCCCTAGCAGGCTGTAGAGATCCGTGCTTGGCCACTGGCAATGTGGGTGTGAGTGAGTGTGGCCTGTGGTTACTGGGGAGAGAGCCTCTGCCTTGTCCTCCCTTCTGGGAGGGAGCGCGGCAGCAGATGGCTGCCTTGGAGCTGGTCTCCTTTTGGTGGCTTCTGGTGAGATAAGCAGAGTCAGTGGTAATTAACCCCCAGCATTTGAAGCATGAACAGCCATTAGCAGAAGGGTTAATGAGCTCATTTCCCTGTCACTTCATGCTGTCTCCTCATCCTCCTTGCATGCCACAGAGCAAGTAATGGGAGAAGGTCCAGGGGTGTAGGACTACAGCCGAGCAATTACCTGCATGCTGAGGGGACAGCGTGGGAAGAGGGGCTGGCCAGACCCCTGACTGCACTGCTGACCTTGTACCAATGCCAGCAAAGGGCAGGGGTTTTTGGTGTCCCTTGTCTGGCTGTTTTTCAGTTGGCTTTTGCTCTTGCTCCTACATCAGAGCCTGCACACAGAGCTAGGGGGTTCCTGGTGCTGTGGGTGGGACTTCCATACCTATTGGTACGGAGCTCAGTGTCACTGGGCTGTCCCCACATCTCAGAGCAAGGACTGCAATCCCTGTCCCAGGACTGCAATCCCTGTCCCAGGACCGCGTAGTGGCAATGCCCAAGGAAGCAATCTCAGCATCACCAGGATTTC
Source organism: Porphyrio hochstetteri (assembly GCA_020800305.1). Taxonomy (NCBI): domain Eukaryota; kingdom Metazoa; phylum Chordata; class Aves; order Gruiformes; family Rallidae; genus Porphyrio; species Porphyrio hochstetteri. The sequence continues at coordinate 6,032,918 of CM036916.1, read as the reverse complement.
CTTGGCTTGTCCTTGCCTCTCCATCCGTAGGCCTCTGCAGCCCATCTGTGGCCAGTCCACTCCTGTCCCCTTTCCATGCCATCCTGGGTCCAAACTTGCCCCTCCAGCTGGAGCTGGCATCCCATCCAGCCCAGGGGCTTGGACTGTGGGACTGGAGATGGTAGGTAGCTCGTTGGCTACTGTGAGAAACACCTTGGTGACACCTGGCTTGTCACATCGTTTGCCTGCCACACCACAAACTCCTGGCCCTTGGCTACCTTGCCCCAAATCCAGGCTGAGGGTCTGTACTCCTGGAGCAAGGAGTGGATGGGTGGCTGCTGCGTGCATGCCCCTGGGCCAGGCCGTGTCCCAAGCCTCCATGTCTCCCTCCCCCAGGTGAGAACTGTGAAGTGGACAGCCGCTCTGGGCGCTGCGTGCCCGGCGTGTGCCGCAATGGCGGCACCTGCACCAACGGTGCCGATGGAGGCTTCCGCTGCCAGTGCCCGGCGGGCGGCTTCGAGACGCCCTTCTGCGAGGTGTCCACCCGCTCCTTCCCACCGCGATCCTTCGTCATGTTCCGGGGCCTCCGCCAGCGCTTCCACCTCACCCTCGCTCTCTCGTGAGTCCTCTCCTTCCTCTGCTGGACACTGTCACCCGCTGGCTTGCCCGGTCCCACTCTGGGGGCTCTTGTGCACCCTGGGCCTGTCTGGGGACTTGCTGGTGCTCCCTAGACCCCTGTGTTGTGGGCTTTGCCTCACCATAGGGTGGCCCTGGCGCTTTCAGCCAAAGGGCTCTGTGTCTGCATTGGCACATCTCTCTGGGCGTCAGCTCGTCCCTTCCTTCAGTGCCCCTTCCTTTCCCTGCTGCCAGCTCTCTGCTTTCATGCCAGGCCCTCCCCTGTTCCCAAGCATCTCCTGGATCAAGCTCCCAGCCCCCTCCCAGCTGGGCTTGCACCCAGGGCCAGGCCTGGTTGTCACCCTGTCCCTGTGCCGGGATACTGGTGCCCTGCCATGGGAGAGCAAGGATCTCCACATGCTCTTTGTGTGCACCCTGCCCTCCCACTTCCTCCCTTTCCCCAGGTTCAGCACTGTGGAGCCCAGTGGCCTTCTGCTCTACAATGGGCGCCTGAATGAGCGCCATGACTTCCTGGCAGTGGAGATCATCCAGGGGCAGGTCCAGCTGAAATATTCCACAGGTAGGCCCAGCCCTCCCTGTTGTGGGATTTGTGCCATGGGAGCTGCGAGAAGGCTCATGCTGAGTGGGGAGAGAGGGTGCTGTGCTGGATGGAGCCCATGCTAAGGGAAACAGGGTTGAGAGAGGTGGTGGTGAGCATTGGTGGATGGCACAGAGAATGGGGGTGTGTGTCTCAGGATCCTCCCCAGGTTTAGGAGTTTAAGTGCAGTGGGAAAGGGAAGGAGCACACAGCAGGATAAACCCTTCTGAGGTCTTCCCTGCTGCTCTGCCCCATTATGCCATCGAATACTGCATCTCCTGCCTTGCTGTGAGACAGTTTGGAGAGGAGTAGCCTCTTGGGAGGGTGTTTGCTATCCTGTCAGACTCCTCCATGCTGCCCCATGCCGTTGCTGTGCCCAGGCTGCCCACCTCGAGGGGTGTTAGGACCAGTTGCCAGGAGCACTGGGCCTCCGTGTTCACAGCTGGGACTTCCCTCCCCTGTGAGGCCGCAGCAGGCAGGGCCTGGCATGCCGAGCGTATCTCTCTGAAGCCCTTCTCCATCCCTGTGTGAGGCCGTTGGCAGCATGGAGGGTTTGGTGCTTGCAGGAGGGGCAGGTGAGTCCAGGGGCTGCCCAGCCTTCCTCAGTGTGCCGTCATCCCTGTCTTCACAGGAGAGTCCAGCACGGTGGTGAGCCCCTACCTGCCGGGGGGTGTGAGTGACGGGCAGTGGCACACGCTGCAGCTCCGCTACTACAACAAGGTACATGTGCCCCAGCTGTCCCCATTACGGGCGGGTCGTGCTCCCTGTGGGCTCTGGCTTTCTTGTTCTCCATCTCCACCCCGTAGGGGAGGCTGTGGAGAGAAGGTAGAGGGGGGTTTCTGCCCTTGGGGATGGGTGCAGTGGAGCAGATAGCTGGTGTAGGGGAAGACTAGCCCTCAGGAGCACACCTGGGGATGGCAGACACTCCACGCAGCATCCTCTCCAGTATCCATTTTTGGGGCTGCTTGCCCGGCTCAGCAGGAGATGTTCCTCCTGCTTCACTCACACTCCAGCAGTGTCTGGGCCACGCTCAGGCCCTTTCCTTGCTGTTGTGCGAGCCTTTGGGTGCCTGGGTCTGGGGGCATGCGTCCTGTTAACGTCCTGCATTTGGTTTCAGCCCAAGGTCAGTGCCCTGGGGGTGGTGCAGGGCCCCTCCAAGGACAAGGTGGCTATCTTGACAGTGGACAAATGTGATGCCTCAGTGGCCCTGCAGTTTGGCAGTGAAATTGGGAACTACTCCTGCGCCGCAGAGGGTGTGCAGACCAGCTCAAAGAAGTGAGTTCCTCTGGGACTGTGTGGGTAGCAGAGTCATCCTTCACATCTGGGACAGCTGTAGTTCCAGGGGCCGCTGCTGTGTGGGCCTGTCCCCTGGGATGTCTGCTTCCCAGCTCTGGGGAGCCAGCTGGCTAGCCTGAGGTTGCTGTGGCTTTTAAAGCCCTGGGCTTCTGTCTTGTAGGTCCCTGGACCTCACAGGTCCCTTGCTCCTCGGAGGAGTCCCCAACCTGCCAGAAAACTTCCCTGTCACTCACCGAGACTTTGTGGGGTGCATGAGAGACCTATACATTGACAGCAAACGCATCGACCTGGCCTCCTACATCGCCAACAATGGAACTGCTGCAGGTACCAGTGCCTCTGCTCCTGCCAGCCCCTGCCCTGGGAATTGCCTCTCGTGCTCACACAGCAGCACTGCCAAGCTGTAACGGCATCACAGCTGGAGCTGAGCAGCTTCCCATCAGAGTACAGGGCCTCCAGATCCCCCTAAATGAGCCACTCCCCAGCCCAGCTAATGTTCTGGGAGTGAATCTGATCCCAAGTGCAGAGCCTGCAGAGCTGCCCTGCCTGGGAGGTGCCAGGTAGTTGGTCTAGCTCCACAGGGTCTTTCTTCTGGCTTAAGGAGCCGTGACAGCCTTGACCCTCATTCCTGAGCAGGCAAGGCCTGTGCTGCGAGGCTGAGCAGTTGGGCTGCCATCTGGCAGCCAAGGAAAGGGCTGGGGGGCAATGGCGTCTCCCCGTGTGGGCTGGAGGGGGGTGGTGAGCAGATCAATGATGATGTGGGTGACTTTGATACCTCCAGGCTGCCACGCCAAGCACACGTTCTGTGACTCCAGCCCCTGCAAGAACGGCGGCACCTGCTCTGTCAGCTGGGGAACTTACTCCTGCCTCTGTCCAGTTGGCTTTGGGGGCAAAGACTGCCGCCACCGTGAGTGAGCGGGTGCTGCTGGGCCTGGGCAGGGTGGGTACGGGCAAGACTCTGCTGGGTTTGCTGTGGAAGCAGGGTAAGGGCTCTGTGTGAGATGAGCTAGCTCTGGTGTCCCTCTCTCTAGGGCTCCTTGTGTAGTGCCCGTCCCTTCTCACCTCCGCTTTTCTTTCCAGCCATGCACCATGCCCACTATTTCCAGGGCAACAGTGTCCTGACCTGGGACTTCAAGACAGACGTGAAGATCTCGGTGCCGTGGTACCTGGGGCTGGCGTTTCGGACGCGCCAGCCCGATGGGGTGCTTCTGCAGGCCCATGCTGGCCAGTACACCACCCTGCTCTGCCAGGTAGGGCCACAGCATCCAGCCTCTACTGTCATCCACCCCAGGGGAACAGGAGGGCCCTGCCCTCCACGTTGACTCCAGCCCAGGTGGAGGGTGGCTGTGGGGAAAGGTGTTTAGCAGGGCTTGGTTTCCCTCCCTGTGCTCCAATCTCAGAGGGAGGGTGGGCTGGAGGCAGACAGTTGGTGAGGCCTTCGCTCACTGCTGCCATTGCTGGTTTCCTCTCTGCAGCTGGCTGGGGGCCTGCTGTCCTTCATGGTGAGCAGGGGATCTGGGCGCAGCACCAGCCTCCTCCTGGACCAGCTGCAGCTCAGTGATGGGAAGTGGCATGACCTCCAGCTGGAGCTGCGGGATGTCCACAGCGGGCGAGACTCGCGCTACATCATCACCCTCACTCTGGACTTTGGGCTCTACCAGGTAGGTTCTCCTTGAGGCCCCAGCACAGTTCAGTTCCTGAACTGTGGGTGATGCTTGGCATACACCAGCCTCTGCACCCTCAGAGAGGGTGAGGGCAGGGGCAGGGCTGATGCTGGTCGCCCCATGTTACTCCCCTTTGCAGGACACTGTGGTTGTTGGAAATGAACTGCATGGCCTGAAGGTGAAACACCTGCACGTGGGGGGAGTCCTGGGCTCTGGCGAGGTGCAGAACGGGCTGAGGGGCTGCATACAGGTGAGTCCATTGCTTGGGGCCTTCCCTGTCCAGCAGGCCTGTTACATGGAGAGGTGGAAACACTGGCAGCTGCTCCTGGTGTCCATCCTGCTGGTGATGCTCCCTCTGAGCATTTAAGGCTCTGAGGTGCTGTGGGGCAGCCGTAAATCACCCTGTCAGGAATGGGGGGCAAGGTGGCTGCCTGTGGCGCGGGTTGTGGGGTGCAGGAGGACTGGAGCCTCATGTGTCTGTCCTGGCTTCACCGTGAATTTGTCGCCTGCATTGCAGGGTGTGCGCCTGGGTGACAGCGTCACTGGGACTGCGCTGCCCAAGCCCAGCCATGCCCTGCGGGTGGAGGCTGGTTGCAGCGTGCTGAGCCCCTGCAACTCCAGTCCCTGCCCAGCCAACAGCATCTGCAAGGATGAGTGGCAGAGCTACTCCTGCGTCTGCCAGCCAGGTAGGTCCTGCAGAGCCCTGCAACTCTTTTGTTCTCCCTGCCTGTCTTCTCTCCCTGGGCTCCCTCCTGGCCTGTGGCTCCTCTCCTGCCCATCCGTTGGGCATGTCCAGGGTCCCACCAGATACTCATTAGATTTCTGAGGAGCAAAATCCCTCCTGAGCCCCGTGAATCCACTCCTCGGCACTCTGTCCCCTCTCAGGGGGAAGGTGCTTGCTTTACATGGTGGTCTCTGTCCACACCTCAGGGTACTATGGAGGGGACTGCGTGGATGTGTGTCACCTCAACCCTTGCAAGAACAAGTCCGTGTGTCGCCGCAAGCCAGGCTCACCCCTAGGCTACGTGTGTGAGTGTGGAGGGAACTTTTTCGGGCAGTACTGCGAGCACAGGTGAGATGTGGAGCACAGGGCAGGGCCATGGCCTCTGTGCCTGGCTCTGTGCTGCCCTCTCATCCCAGCTATGTGACCTGGGATTTCTCAGTGCCACCCAGCTCCTTGGAGCTCCAACTGGGCTGGCGTTAGGATGTGGTTGTTGTAACAGCAGAGCTATTTCTCTCCCCAGGATGGACCAGCAGTGTCCGAAGGGCTGGTGGGGGAACCCGACCTGTGGGCCCTGTAACTGTGATGTGAACAAGGGCTTTGACCCCGACTGCAATAAAACCAATGGCCAGTGCCACTGCAAGGTGAGTGGCAGCTGTGCTCATGGGGACATGGCCTGTGACTTGCCTGGAGCCCTGCTTGTCCTGCTGCCAGGCCTTTGGAAAGGACAGGCCCTGCTTTGCGTGCCCACATCTGCGCTTGATCCCTGCTCAGCTCTTCTGTGCAGCCCTCCTGCTCCAGCATGATGATGATAGGGGCAGTGGAGGTGCTTGCAAATTGGGAGAGCCTGGCCTTTCCCTGCCTGGCTCCATCAGTTCCCCAGGCAGCAGCCTCAGCTGCTGTCCCAATGTGCTGTCTGATGGCTGTCCTTGTCTGCTCCCAGGACTTCCACTACCGCCCCAAAAGCAGCGACACATGCCTGCCTTGTGATTGCTACCCCGTGGGCTCTACCTCACGCTCCTGTGACAAGGAGACAGGCCGGTGCCACTGCCGGCCCGGGGTCATCGGACGCCAGTGCAACAGCTGCGACAGCCCTTTCGCAGAGGTGACGCCCAGCGGCTGCGAGGGTGAGTGTGGGCACTGTGGGGAGCTCGTGCCACGGGGCTTGGGGTTAGTGACTTCCCCCTGTGACTGGCCTTTGGGGTCTGTGTCTCCGCAGTGCTCTATGATGGTTGCCCCAAAAGCCTGAAGGCGGGGGTGTGGTGGCCCCAGACCAAGTTTGGCTTCTCGGCTGCAGTGCTGTGTCCAAAAGGCTCCTTGGGTGAGTGGGGAATGCGGTGGGGAGGGGAGGGAGCAGCCTGGCTGTCCTGCTGAGGGCTGTAGCAGCCCCAGCAATATCACTCTGTTCTCATGTTGTCCCAGTCCTGTTTAACTGGGCTTGAGGAGGAGAACATGTCTCAGCCTGGGGGAGAGCAGAACAGGCTGGCCACAGGACTGGGGTTTAGAACAGGCTGTAGCATCTAGGCCCATCACCCAGCCTTGGGACTGTGGTGTTCTCTCAGCCTCAGTCCCCACCTTCTCCCTTGCTGCTTACTGGTTTTGGTGGGCTTGAGGCTGGGGTCAGGGCTGGCAGGGCAGCATGGCACCTGCAGCACCTCGCTGTGGCTTTGCCAGCCCCGTTCTCAGTGTGCGCTGCGAGGGGAGCAGGCCACAGTGAGCTGTTAGGTGAGTGCCTTGGGTAGGAGTCATGGCCTAAGCTGGAGGAGGCCGTCCTTGGTGACATCAAAGGTGTGAGCAGGGGATCTGGGACTGTAGGGCAGCGCGAGCCCCAGGGGACAATACAAACCCTGTCCTTCTCCAGCCGTTCGCCCCAGGAGGAGGCAGATTCGGCTCCTAACTGTTGTCGCTTCTCTCCCCGGTTCTCTCGCCCTCCGTGCTCAGGCTTGAGGGGTGCAGGTAAGGTTGTTCCCATCTCCTTCCCCCTGTGTTGTGAGGGCCTGCGCCACGTGGCTTTCCCTCCCTTGTCCCTGCCTGGCACCCTGCACACCCCTGCGCTTTCCCCGCCGCTTCTGGAGCTGCCGAGTGTCTTCCCAATGCTTTGCCTGGCCTCGCCGCTCCTACACGCTCTTCCCCTCTCCCAGCACCAACCAGCACAACCCTGGCTGCAGCCGCATGCAGCCCCTGCCACCTGCTCTCCTGAGCCTGCAGCGCTGGCTCTGGGCGGCTCCGCGCTCTGCTCCCTGGCTGCTATGGATGCTGGCTCTCCCAGGCTGCTACCTGCTTGCCCAGGCTGGGAGGGGATGGAGCTGATGATGAGCAGGAATGGGTGTGGGGTGGAGGAAAGGGGAGTTGTTTGAGGGGGGTGGTAGGATGGGAGCAGGAATTGATGGACATGCCCAGCACAAGGTCCTGTTCCTTCTCCTTGACTGGCTGGGGGAGGCAGAGGGACCCAGGGGCTGGATCTTGCCCAGATCCACAGCTGAGCTGATCTCTTCTCTGCTGGGGAAAGGCCAGCAGTGCGGAGGCTTCTATGTTCTCCCTGCTCCCAGCTGCAATGGCACTGGTCCCTGTGCTTCTGCAGCTGGGGGAAAGGTGGTTGAAGAGGGCAGCTGGGAGCTGGAGGTGGTGGGAAGGGGTGTGCTAGTCACTGGAGCTTTTCTGAGCAACTGGAGTCTGCTCCAGGCTACCTCTCCCCACCCTGGCCATGCTGCTTCCCTCTCCCAGCCGTGGGCACCTGGGTGGGCTGCTGTGCCCTGGTGCTGACCGCAGGAGTGCCTGGTCCACAGTCCTCTGGGTGCACCAGGGTTTCCTGGGTTACTCTTGCTCAGAGTGTGTGGTGACACTCCTGGCCCAGGACACTGCTCTCTCTGCCAGCTTTAGAAGCGCTTTTGGTGGTGGTTACCAGCTGATCCCATTCACTGCTGGTGTGGTGCTCAAGCCCCAGCCAGGGATTAGGGTCTTGCACTGGGTGCTGCACCCACAGTCCTTCCTGCTTGGCTGCAGGGGCTTGTCTCTGGAGTGGGTTTGCCAGCCCCACAGCAAGGGTGTTGTCCTCCTGGGGAGACTTTGCCTTGTAGAGAGAGGCAGGACCTCAGCAGGCATTGCGGGCTCTCAGCTGAGGGATGCTCAGAACTGCAGGGCTTCAGTAGTTTGGGGTCGGATGTGCTCAGAGGACACAGGTACCAGAGGCTTCTCCAGCCTGAGGTCTGCCAAATTACTTACTCCTCTTTGCAGTTCTGTGTGATGGCACCTGGTACGATGCAGCCCTGAGGCACACGTAGGGAGCCAGCTTCTGGAGGGAGGGGATGGCAGCAGCTTGCTGAGGGGACACAGACCAAGGGTGGAATGGATTGCTTGATGCAAAGCACAAGGACAACCCTGTGGTGTTACAGGCCCTCCCTGTCATTTGCTGATGCTGCTCTTTGGGGTTAGCTGGTGCAGAGGATTCCTGCTGTGGGGCTGCAGTGGGGAAGGTGTGTATCCTGTGCTGAATTTCAGACATGCCCTTCTTCGTGGTTTTTAGGTGCAGCCATCAGACACTGTGATGAGGACAAGGGCTGGCTGGAGCCAGATCTCTTCAACTGCACTTCACCTGCCTTCAAGGAACTCTCCGTGCTGGTAATCCCCTCTTGGCTCTGCAGCCCTGACAGGGCAGGAGCTGTACAAGCAAGGGCTCACAGCCAGGTTTCAAAGAGCTCAGCTCTCCTTGGGCATCTAGAGTAGGAGCAGACCTTGTCATGGTGCTCAGTACCTTTCTCTTCTCATCTCCTGCCCCCAAACCCATCCTGTGGGAGCACTGGTCTGAGCTGAAATTCACTTTGGTTTCATCTCATCTCATCTCTTGAGTGCCCCCATCAGAAGTGACCTGTGTCCCACCCCAGTGTTCAAGAAAACAAATAATCCTGAGCAGGGCTGAATTGTTGGAAGCTGGTGGGATGTCTGTCCCATGGGGCAGCTGTGGTCCCTAGACCCTTCAGTGACAAATCCCTTTTAAGTATCCAGGCAAGTTTATTACACTCTTGCATCCCACCTTGGCTCAACTGTAACTGAAGCCAGGAGATTTTCCTGGGAAGTATCACTAGGTGCTTGTTTGCTTGTTCTGTCCTTTCTTCTTGGCCTCTGTCGTGCATGGTACTGGGTTAGCTGGGTCTGGCCCAGTGCAACCCCTGATGTGTTGCTGGAGGCTGTTTTGTCTGCCAGAGTTGCTTCCTGTTCTAGTGACCACCACTGTGAGTAGCCCTGGCTTGTTTCAAAAATCATCTCTGGGCCAAGCAGGACCTGCAGCATCCTAGTTTCACAGGAAGGAATCACTTAATTGTTTAATCCCCTCCTTTCTCCCCACTGGCAGCTGGAAGGCTTGGAGAAGAATGAGACTGAGCTCAACACAATTGAAGCCAAGAAGCTGGCCCACCGGCTCCGGGCCGTGACAGACCACATGGACCACTACTTCGGCAACGACGTGCACATCACCTTCCGCCTGCTCTCACACCTTATGGCCTTTGAGAGCCAGCAGCACGGCTTTGGCCTGACAGCCACACAGGATGCCCACTTCAATGAGGTGAGTCCTTCCCCCGGGTCAGGGTGGCTTTTGATGCTCCTTCTCTTTATCTCTCTATCAGCCACCCTGGGCCCTGAGGGGATTGAGAATGTTGTGAGGCTGCATCAGGAGCACTGGCCTCCCCAGTGCCACACAGACATTGACCCACAGGAGTGAAGCCCTTGGAGATCATCTGTGTAGTCAGGGCTGGAGCTCAGGGTGGATGGAGGGGAGGCAGAGAGCTGGGTTTGCTTACCCCGGGGGAGGGAAAAGGGAGGTCTTACTGCTTCCTGCAAGACCCTCATGGCAGGGGTGCAGGGAAGAGGTCTCTGCAGGACAATGGCTGATGAGCATTGAGGTGGGGGCTTGTCATAGGAGAAAGTACCCCTCTTCTGCAACTGGGCAGAGAGCACAGTGCCGCATCCTGGGGGTGGTCAGGAGTGGGCCCAAAGGCAGTCCTTCCCACATCTCCCACCCCCTTGTCTCTCCTGTGCAGAACCTGCTGCGTGCAGGCAGCTCCGTGCTGGCACCAGAGAACCGGGAGCACTGGGCCATGCTGCCGCATGGTGAGCATGGCAGTGCCAGCCTCATGGAGCAGCTGCGGGACTACTCGGGCACGCTGGCCAGCAACATGAAACTCACCTACCTCAACCCCGTCGGTGTCGTCACCCCCAACATCAGTGAGTAGGATCCAGCTGGGGCTGGAGCCTGGCTGGGGTGGTGCAGAGGCACTCCTCCGTCACACCCCATCCCCTTTATCTCACGGCACTTCAGCAAGGGCACTAACAGGCTCTTCATCTTCTCGATGATTCACTCAAACATGGGGAGGTGTTTGCGAGAGACATCCTGGTTTTACCCTGCTTGGAGCAGCACACACACCACTAATAGCCAGCAGAGCCACGTGTGCTGCCTGCTCCCTGTTACCCCCAGTTCAACCGGAGTCTGTAGTGAAAAAGCCACTGGCCCCAGTGGGAGAAGTAGCCTGCCCTATGGCAGAACAAGGATCTGAGCTGGGAAGGAGTGCTGTAGGTGCAGGGATCTCATGTCATGCCCAACCACGGGACATATCTACAACCCAGCCTGTGGCTCACATGCTCCCTTTGCTTCAAACCTAGGGTGCTCTAGAGCATGGTTACTCTCCAGGTGGCCATCTTAGAGCTGACTTTCACTCTCTTGCTTCTCCATAGTGCTGAGCATTGATCGCATGGAGAACCATTCCCATATCCGCCGGCGCTACCCTCGCTACCACAGCAGCCTCTTCCGGGGCCAGCCTGCCTGGGACCCCCACACCCACGTTGTGCTGCCACTGTCAGTGCTGAGCCCCCTGAAAGCTGAAGGTGAGCATGTGAACATTTCTTGGGGGACAGCATGGGTGGGCACAGAAGGGAAGATGTGCCCCTGCTGAGACCTGGCTCTGTCAGAGGTCCATAAGTTACCTTTGACTGCTCAGAGGTTCTCACTTTACCACATCCCAATGGCTCCTGGTGGGCTCACGAGCTGCCTTCAGAGCAGCATGTGTATGTTCTCACCATCCCCTTGTTTGCTTCAGCTGCTGCCATGGCAGTGCCCACCCCAGCTGGGGGCGAAGGGAACTACACTGTGGAGAGCTCCCCGAGGCAGGCGCTGCCGGAGCCCGAGCCCGCTCTCACTGTCATCATCCTCATCATGTACCGCACCCTGGGGGGGCTGCTGCCGGCGCACTACCAGGTGGATCGCCGCAGCGTCAGGTACGTCCTCCTCCCCTTTGGTTCTCCACAGTAGAGAGAGGCTGGCTGGACTCTGCTCTGGCCCCTCCGGCAGTTGGTGAGTCTGTCTGCAATGGTTTGGGTTTGGTTCCCAGCCAGACAGGCCCTGTAGCACCGTGTTTCCCGACCCTTTGGTGTGGGGTGGGCAGAGCTGTTCCTTCTGAGATGTTAGTGCAGGATGTCTAGGAGGTCCCCAGCAGGCTGCAGCTGCCAGGCACACTGAAAGCAGAGCTCCATTGCTCCTTGCAGGCTCCCCAAGAATCCTGTGATGAACTCCCCCATCGTGAGTGTGTCTTTGTTCAGCAATCACACCTTCCTGCGGGGACCCCTGGACACCCCTCTTGTGTTGGAATTTCATCTGCTGGAGACAGCCAACAGGAGCAAACCTCTCTGTGTCCAATGGAACCACTCCAACCCGTGAGTTGAGCTCAGAGGACCATTCTCTTAGAGCTGCTTTTCCCAGTCACCTCCTCATTCCCCGAGTTTCCCTGGCCATGACAGGCTGTGTGCCTGGGCAGCACTGGGACATGGGGGTTTCTGCTCTCTCCCAGGGATTCATTCCTGCTGGGAGCAGGGTCCCTGCAGGGCTCTGGCTCCAGTACTTCAGCTGTAGGAGTGCAGTTGTATCTGCTGGTAGAAAAGCCTTGCCAACCACCCCTCTTCTCTGTGGTTCCTTCCCCACACACCACACTCATCTGTCTTCTCTCCTAAGTGCACTCTGCTTTTTGGTGGCTGCAGGACCAACCCTTCCGGCTTCTGGACAGCCAGGGACTGTGAGCTTGTGTACCGAAACACCACACACGTCCACTGCCAGTGCTCCCAGTTTGGCACCTTTGGGGTTCTGATGGACAGCTCGCACAGAGAGGTAACCTTGGCCTGCAAGGCTATGGGAGGTGGTGGGGGCTGTTAGCCCCAGGGTCCCAGAATAAGCAGGCAGAAAATTCCCTGTGGGACACAACTAGAGTTTGAGAGCTCAGTATACTTCTCGTGTCTCCCCCTAACACCACCATTTGCCTTTGGTCCTCTGCTGCTGCAGCAACTGGAAGGTGACCTGGAGACATTAGCAGTTGTCACCTATTCCTTGGTGTCTCTCTCCTTGGTGGCTCTGCTGCTGACCTTCTCCTTCCTGAACTGCCTCAAAGGCCTCAAGTCCAACACACGTGGCATCCACTCCAACATATCAGTCACCCTCTTCTTCTCTGAGCTACTCTTTCTCCTCGGCATCAACCGCACCGAGAACCAGGTCTGTGGCTTTGAACAAGCACACCCATGGGGTGGGGGCGAGGTGCAGTTAACGTTGGCACAGTGGGACCATCTCTGAGTGGCTTTTGTCTCCCCAGTTTCTTTGCACTGTGATTGCCATCCTCCTCCACTGCTTCTTCCTCTCCACCTTCGCCTGGCTCTTTGTCCAGGGCCTCCACATCTACCGCATGCAGACTGAAGCTCGCAACGTCAACTTTGGGGCCATGCGTTTCTACTACGCCATCGGCTGGGGAGTGCCTGCCATCATCACTGGTAAGAGCTGTGCTTGCCCTGCAACCATGCCACAAGTACCAGTTCTCAGCAGCCTCCTGATCCCCTGGTGTTGCCCAGCTCACTTACCCTATGGGGAGGTCTGAGGGTGGGCTTGCTGCGGCCAGCAGAGCTGCAGTGGTCAGCTGAGGACCACATATCAAGGGCTATCATCTCACCTCCTGGGGAGAAGCAGTTCCTCGGCACGTCTGCCTATGGCTTGTTTGGTGGGCACAGGGCTTCTGCTGTCCCAGGGCTTGTGGTTAAGGTCTCCTTCTTTCCCATTGCTGCATGCTTGGGTGACCTGTGGCTAACATTGAATGCCCACTGGGCTGTGTCAGGGACACCCAGAGAAAAGGAAATAAAAGAATAAAGCCCTGATGCTGGAGCTCACAGGCCTGGCTTTTTTTTCTTCCCCCCTGCCCCGTGTCAGGGAAGAATGCACAGGGCAAGGAGCAGGGAGAAAGCCCCTTCACAGCCCTCAGTGCTGGGATGGGATCAACATGCTCTGGACAAGTTCAGGACCTCTGGATGATCTGGACCTGACCTCTTCCTTCCTCCCATAGGGCTAGCTGTTGGCCTGGATCCTGAGGGCTATGGGAACCCTGACTTCTGCTGGATTTCCATTCATGATAAGCTGGTCTGGAGCTTTGCAGGCCCCATAACTGTCGTCATTGTGGTAAAACCCTGTCCTGTTTCACCCACAGTCCTCTCCTGTTTCCCTTCTCTGCACCATGGGCACCTGACCCTTCCTTGGCTGCCCACTGCCTGCCCCCTTCTCTGTATTCTCCCTCCTCAGTTAGAGGCCCTTTCTTTCCCTCCTCACTCCAGCCAAACCTGGGGGAGGCCACGGCTTGGGCATGAAGGGGAAAGGAGGGGACGTTCGCATGGACCTGGTGGGCCTGGAGTCTGCCCATGCTTTGTGCTGGGGATGTCAGGTCAGAGCCAGCCCTTGGCACAGCTTCTAATTGGTGCCAATGCTTTCAGATGAATGGGGTCATGTTCCTGCTTGTGGCCAAGATGTCCTGTTCCCCAGGCCAAAAGGAGACCAAGAAGAAATCGGTTCTGTGAGTATTAGGGGCCAAACTCCCAGCAGAGCTCCTGTGGCTCATGGATTTTAGCATTTCCAGTGACCATCCTTTTCCCACCATCGCAGGGTGCCCACTCTGTGCATCAGTGTCAGCCTCGCAGCCGCTCTCCTCTCCCACACCTTGCTGGCCACATTAACCCTTCCTAAACTTTGTCCTTTCTTCTGCACCTCCACACCACCCTGCAATCCTGGCCCCCATCACCACCTGCCTTCACAGCCACCCCTCACGTCTGCCTGCGTTCAGTGCTTTGCCCTTGTCGACTCAGCATCTGCCTTTCTTCTCCTACATGCTCCTTCTGAGACCTTTGCCCACTCCCTCCTGGGCAGTCCAGGAGCTCAGCTCAGCTCTCTCTGGCTCCAGATGACCTGTGTTGTTTGGGCCTTATGTTTGCCACGTGTGATCCAGAAGGGATGGCCTGGGGGCCAGGGGGAGCTGCACTGCCATGCAGGGATGTGCCCGCAGTGCTGGGCACCGTGGGGAGGGCTGGGCAGGAGCATGCTTTCCCCTCTGGATCTGTCTGGGAACACTAGGCTGTAGATTAACAATACACACTAACCTCTCGGTGTGTGTCTGTGTGCTTGTCTGTCTGTCTCTCTCTCTCTCTCTCTCCAGCATGACGTTACGGAGCTCCTTTGTTCTGCTTCTAGTTATTAGCACTACCTGGCTCTTTGGCCTCTTGGCTGTCAACAACAGTGTCCTGGCTTTCCACTACCTCTACACTGTCCTCTGCAGCCTCCAGGTAACTGCCCAGCCTCTGCCAGGGGAGGGCATGGGTCAGCCCAGGAGAGCGTCACTGCCGTCCCCACAGCCATCTGTGGAGAGCAGCCTGCAACAGAGGTGTCAGACACCCCAAATACGACCCACAGCAGCACCCCACAGAGCTCCTGCCACCACCATGGCTGGTGTTGCTGCAGGGGACCCTGCCAGCTGCTTTTGGCCACTGCCGGCAAAGAGGGCACCCCAACCTGTCCTTTGCCCATGGCCACCAGGGGGGTTAGCACCACTCAGTGCTGGGGAGCTCTTTGGTGCACCCCAGTCTTGGTGGCCATCAGGGCCAACGTGCTGGGCTCTGGGGGAGCCAGGGACTGTCCCAGTGCTGCAGGATGGCCAGCAGTGAGGGGCTGTCTCTCACGGCGTCTCTCCCTGCAGGGCCTGGCTGTGCTGGTCCTATTCTGCGTGCTGAACGAGGAGGTGCAGGAGGCCTGGAAGCTGGCCTGCCTCAGCAAGAAGGGGCAGAGCGAGGAGAGCACAAGGAACACACAGGTGGGTGACAGCAGGAGCAGCTCAGGGGGCTGGGGACAGGCTGCCAGGCTGAGACAGGAGCGGACAGGAACGTCCCTGCTTCCCCAGGGAGCTGGCAGGTGGGGGTGGGATGGCTGTGCCGTAGGCTGCCACAGCACCTTCTTACAGGGCACGTGCCCTCTCTCCCCGCCTCACCAGGGCCCCAATGCCTACAACAACACAGCGCTGTTTGAGGAGAGCGGGCTCATCCGCATCACCCTGGGAGCCTCCACCATCTCGTCGGTGAGCAGCGTGCGCTCTGCTCGCACCCACTCCAGTCAGCGGGCTTACCTCAGGTAGGGAGCGCCCTGGGGCTCTGGGGTGCCTGGAGTGTCCAGGCAGAGCTGGGGACAACTGCAGCCATGACCATTTGGGCCTCCTGTCTTGCAGAGACAACATGACAGCACGTCAGGGCTCAGCCCTAGATCACAGCCTGCTGGCTCATGCTGGCCCCACGGACATCGACGTGGCCATGTTCCACCGTGATGCTGGGGGAGGTAAGGCTCAGCCTGGGTGCCCAGGTTTGGGGCTGACCCCATGTAGCCCAAATTAACTCCTAGCATAAGGAAATCCTTTCTGGTACGGGCTCTGGCTGCACAATTACATCATTCACACCCTATTTGGCTGTGACTCCCAAACACTCCATGGATATGAGGGAGAGGCAGCAGCCGTGTGTCTTAGCTCAGCCTCCTCCCAGCCAGCCAAGGGTGTAGCCAGTCTCCAGGGAGCTAGAAATGGAGGAGGCAAGAGCAGGAGCATAGGGTGTCACAGGGGCACTGGGGACACTGGACTCCACAGTACAGACAAGGCACTGAGCCACTGGAATGAGACTGGTGGGCACCACCCTCACAGGGTGTGGGACAGAGGATCAGTGGCTGCAGGAGGTGGGTTTGCTCAGCAAAAGGGATCTTACAGCTCTTTACAGGGAGGTGCAGCGAGATGGAGCCAGGCTCCTCTCACAGGCACCTGTGAAAGGGCAGGGAGGCAGGCACAGGCTGCTGCCAAGGGAAGGGGTGAGGGGTAGGGCAGGCATGGTCAGCCCTGGGCTGGTTCTGCCTTCCTGGAGGCAGGCAGAGCCTGCCCAGTCCTGCCACACAGACCCTCTCGCACCTTCATGCCAAATCTCTCCCCCAACACACCCTCTGTCCCCACAGACCAGGACTCGGACTCAGACAGCGACCTGTCTCTGGACGAAGAGCGCAGCCTCTCCATCCCATCCTCGGAGAGCGAGGAGAACGTGCGCCTGCGGGGCCGCTTCCAGCGCCAGTTCAAGCGGGCGGCACACAGCGAGCGCCTCCTCACCAACCCCACCACCACCACTCCCAAAGGCAAGTCCCAGGGGCTCTGGGAGGGAAAAGGCTGAGCTCAGGTCCCCAGGGACCAGGTCACGTCTTGCAACGGTTTCGTTTGTGTTCTCTCCCTCTTCCCCCGGGCCCATTTTGCTGTGTCCTTTGCCAGATGTGGATGGCAATGACCTCATGTCTTACTGGCCAGCTCTGGGCGAGTGCGAGGTTCACCCCTGCTCCCTGCAGAAGTGGGGCTCTGAGCGGAAACTGGGGTTTGACATCAACAAGGATGCAGCCAACAATAATCAGCCGGACCTGGCCTTGACCAGCGGGGATGAGAACTCCCTCACCCAGACCCAGCGGCAAAGAAAAGGTAATGGCCTGGAGCGAGCAGGCAGGCGTAGCCTTGTCTGTCTCAGGCTTACATGGCCCTGAAGGCTCAGCAACAGATCCATCTTCTGTCCTTGGGGAGGTATAGCTTATCTCCCCTGGCTTCTGTGCTCTTCTCAGTGTTACACAGATTTGACTTTTCTCTCTCTCTCTCTGGTGCAGGGATTTTGAAGAACCGCCTCCAGTACCCTCCAACTCTCCAAGGCTTGCCATCCGTTGGCAAGATGACAAATGAACTCACATGGTACAAGACCTCCACACTGGGTCACAGGGCTGTCCCTGCTGCCTCCTACGGCAGGATCTACTCCGGGGCAGGCAGTCTGTCACAGCCAGCCAGCCGGTACTCGTCACGGGAGCAGCTTGACATGCTGATGAGGAGACAGATGTCCCGGGAGCAGCTGAGCAGACACAACTCAGGAGAGTGCTTGGAAGCTGTGCCCAGCCGGCACGGATCCAGGGAGGAGCTGGACACTATCCCCAGCAGGCATGGGTCTACTGAACACTTGGAAAGTATCCCAAGCAGACATGGGTCTAGGGAAAACTTGGATCTACTCACTGCTAAGCCCAATCGGAGAGATCATGGGAACACGCTGCCGCGGAGGCAGGGCTCCAGAGACCACCTTGAGACTTTACCCTGCAGATTTGGGTCAAGAGAGCAGCTAGACTGTGGGTCAGTAAGAGAGGTCTCCAGAGAGTGGTTAAACACATTGCCAAGTAGGCAAGTGTCCAGAGACCGGATAGACACGTTGCCGAGTCGAGATACTTCTCGAGAACAATTGGATTTGCTTTCTAGAAGACAGCCTTCAAGGGACCAGCTAGCATCAGCTAGACAAACTTCAAGGGAGCAGCTGGATTTTCTCTCCAGAAGATGTAATTCCAGAGAGCCTCTGGACACAGTGCCTAGCAGGCATCCCTCGCAGGACAACCTGGGGAGCCTCTCTAGGAGGCAGCTGTCTAGGGAGAGCCTAGAGCCACTGTCAAGGAGACAGCCTTCTAGAGAGAACTTGGAGGCCGTTCCCAGCCGACATCCTTCCACTGAACAGTTAGATATCCTTTCTTCCATCCTTGCTTCTTTTAACTCCTCCGTCCTGTCCTCAGTGCAATCTTCCAGCACACCTTCAGGTCCCCAGACCGTGACCAACCCCTCCGCCATGCAGACCTCTGCGATGTGCCCCTCGACGCCTCGCTCCACCACCTCCCACAGCATTTCAGAGCTGTCGCCAGACTCAGAGTAAGTGTGTCCCTTCCTTCCCCAGGCCCCTTGTTCTGCTGGTCTTGTGCATCAGCCAGCTGCCTGGCTTCTTCCCAAAGAGGGTTTGGTGTGGGGACAGGGGTCTGTGTAAGGGTGAGCTGCTGGGGTGTCTGGCAGGTGTTCCCTGGTCCTGAATACTGACCAGGCAGGGAGGACACTTGGGTGTGACAGCTCCAGGGCCTTGCAGCATGGCACGAGCAGAAACATCAGTGTATCTGGGTCTGCCCACTATGCCAGAAGTGAGGGCCCTCACTTGCAGCCTGTGGGGCTCAGGGAAGATGCTTCATGTAGCTGGGATGACCTCATGATGGGTCCCTTTGCTCAGTGCCAGCTTCAAGTCCCAGTGAGCAAATGCGTGCAAGGGACAGGCTGGCTAAAGGGGAGGAGGGGACCCACATCCCACAGGAGCCCTGCCTGCCCCAGTCACATTTCACCCAGGGATCCTGCCCCAGTCTGTCATTTCTTCCCCTCCAGCTCTACTCACTGCTGGTGCTGCTCCCATCCCATCTTTCCTCTTCTCTGAACTCAGGGATTTGGAGACAGTTGTTCCTGCTCTGACACAGGAGTGGGTTTCCTCCCTATCACCATCTGGCATAGCTGGGGGAGGCAGCTGGAGCCCAGGGGACATGCTGTGGCTTAACACTCTTTTTCTTTCCTCCAACAAGAATAACAAGAAACGAGGGCCATTCCTGAGGGGCTGAAGCTGTCCACAAGAGAGATAGAAGAAGCAGGACCCTTCACCTAGCCAGGCGCTGCCAGCTGAGGTTTGGTGTCCCCAGGGGGCAGGGCCAGAACTGATGGTAGTCAGAGGCCCAAAACTGACCCTGCCTTCCCCTGCCCTCCGGGCTGAGGGGCTGGCAGCCCACACCACCTGCTGCCCAGAGCCTCTGGGCTCTTGGCTGCTGCCTGCCCCGTGTGTGACAGGTATGGCAGGAGCCTGCTTGGCTGCGGATGGTGTCTCTGACCCTCTGGGGCCAAACTCTTCCTCTGCAACCCGTTTGTACGCAGGGTGTGCTTGTGTGTGTGCGTGGAGGGTGGGCAGGGGCAGGGGGACAGAAATGGAGCCCAGATGTGGGGGCGGGGGAGGGTTTTCTACCTTTTTGTATCTTTATAATCAGAGAGAAGAGAAATTTCTATGGTTATTTTTACGGATGGTCTGTTCCCAGCACCTGGAGCATTTGTTTCACCAACAGCCCTTTGCCAGCTGCGGGGTACCAGGGACTGGACAGAGTCAGGCAGCCCTTACAGCTTTGCCAGTACCACTTTGTCCCATCCCCACGCAGGCAGCTGGCCCCCTGCCCCTCTTGCCCTCTCACCATGCAGCTCCACGTGTGTCTTGGTGCCATCCTGCCTGGCATCCCTCTGACCACTGCGGCTGCGCCCGTCCTGCAGCTGGGCCGCACTCTGCCCTCCCATGGGAACCCCTTGGGGCTGCTCCCATCTCTGTATCAGGGCTGTGCACCAGAACAAGGGAGTGGAGCAGCAAATTTGGCACTAGGGACCCACTGGGGGAGGAATGGAGTTTTGCTGTTCAGTCCTGTCCTGGACCAGGACAGTCCTACTCCTGTGCGTGCTGGTTTCCCCCTCTCAGCACAGGGGTACTGTCTGTACCCACTCTGTGCTGTGCTCTTTAACCTCTGTGCTCAGAGCAAACCTGTTGGTGTGTGGGTCCAGGCCAGGTGCTGGTACCCTCACCCTGCTCCCAGGCTGCTCCCAGAGCCGGCGCTTGCCCTGCAGAGGATCAGCATCCGCAGGAATGCCATGTGTCTCCAGTCTTGGGGTTCAGCATCACCCACAGAAGTTGTATCTAGCTGCTTCCCTGTGGGTTCTGCATCCATATGCACACATCCCTGCCCTCTCTGACTGGCAGAGGACCCCAGCTCAGAGTGGTCTGGATTTTGGGAGATAGAGGTAAGCTCTCTCTGGAGACCCAGGCCACCCTGTTGGTTTCTCTGCTCAGCCAGCGGCCAGGTGACACTTCGCTGTGCCTACCCCAGCCTCAGGCCAGGGGCAGCTGGTCTGGGTGGGCCAGCACATTCCCTTTCACCTGCTGAGTCCAGTGCCTCTGCTCGGCTGCCCCCATGGTGCTTTGAGAGCTGCGTGACAGCACGCTCCTTACTGCCTTACTGCCACACTGCCGTACCTTCTCTCCACAGCCTGGCCTGAGGTGTTTACAGGAGAGGTCTCAGGCCACTGTACTCCAGACCCCCGGGGAGTCAGAGGCCTCTTGGCTACCTCCCCGAGTCAGCAGGGAGAGCACAGAGGGAACAGAAGGGCTGGGTGGTGGGGGTGGCATGGGCCTGGTGAGGGCCGCCTGCCCCCAGCACAGCCCCAACAAGGCAGGCTCGCTGCTGCCCTTCTCCCAGGGGTGGGGAGGGAAGGGCCTGCTGACATGTTTACATGCTGACTGGGGCCAGCACGCAGAGGCAAAGCCTGCTGGCCCCACTCGCCAGGAACAGCCAGGCCCCTCCATGCTGCCCATCTTTGCCTTTGGGAACAAGCTCGTTTACATGTTTCTCTCCGGCAGCAGGGCACCGGCACCGGAGTCCTGGGGCCCTGTCCCTACTGCACCCTAGGGCCCGTGTTTCTGCCAGGTCGGGCGTGGGGGTTCTTTGTGCTGGTGCCAAATGGAGAGCAAGTGACAAGTGCCAAAAAAGAGAGCAGTGGAGCCGGTGGTGGTCCCTGCAGAGCTGGTGACTGTCCTCACAGAGCTGGGCTGGCCAAGAAGCAGGAGTCAGTCTGCAGCCTGGGCCCTGATTGTAGTGCTGTGGCCTGGGCTCTGGGGAGCACCCTCCTTGGGTTTAGGTTTGTTTCTCTGGGGGGTTTGTTTGGTTGGGTTTTTTTTCCTCTCTCCCAATTCTGTGGGCAGGGAGCAGGGAGATGCCCACGCTCCTTCCCCACCCCACCCCGGCTGTGTAAAAGTGTATCATGGAAGCGCCAGATTTGGAAAGTAAAAGTCTATAAAATGGTTCTGGCTTCTCTGCTGTCTCCCTGCGCCTGGGGCTTGAGGGCTGGGGCTGCGGGTGCAGCACCTGGGCTTGGGATGATGCTGGGAGAGGGCTTGGGTAGGAGCTCACAGCGGCTCCTGGGATGAAGGGGAGTTTCTGTGACCAGGGGCCAAGTGACTTCTGGTGACAGGGACTTCAGGTCATGCTGGTTGCTTGAACCTGGCTGTTTCCAGGCCAGTTCACCCGGAGATGAGTTGGCTGCAGTAGTACCCCATGGCCCTGGCTGGCATGGGGGCTAGAGTTAGCTATGGGGCCTGTGCCTGGCACCCATGGCTAGCAGTGTGGCCAAGGCTACAGGGAGAAAATCCACCATCAGAAGGCAGCGTGACCTCAGCCAGGCTGATCTGGGCTGCAGGGGACAGGGAAACAAGAGGAGGAGAGGCCGAGCGTGATCCGTGTTCCTTCTGTCCCTTTCTTGCTGTTCAAGGGGAAAGAGCAGGTAAGCAAAGGGCAGTATTGATCCACGGCACCCTGAACAAGGGTCACCATCATTGTCCCTCAGTCCTTCATCGGCTTCCTCTGTAGTGCTGACCCAGCCCAGGGTGACCTCTGAGCACTGGGGAGCCAGGCTGACGGCAGCCCCCAGGGACCCCCATGTTGGGGTGCTGGGAGCTGCAGTCCTGTCAGGCAGCCTTTCCTGAGGCCAGCCTGGGGGTGAAGAGCCAAGGAGAGCTGGCAGAGGGATGGGGTGGCCAAAGGGGAGCTATGGGCAGAGCAGCTGGCCCGGGGTGACTGTGTGTGGTGGGGGGTGGGGGTAGAGACTGGGGTGCAGGAAGCAGCAGTGTGGTATGGGGACCGGGAGTGGTGATAAGGAGGCAATAAATGGCATTTGGTGTTATCAGTTGCTACTACTCAGAAGCCCGTGACAGCCTCTGCTTCGGTCCCAGGTGAGCAGATAAATGGGCAGGGGGCAGTGGCTGCGTGCATTGACCTGCTGCTGCTGGGGGGATGATGGGCACGTGGTGGGACAACAGGGGCTGGGGGGGTGGGGGCTGAGTGGAACAGGCTCAGCCGCACCGCTGGAAGGCAGCTGAGGGGTCCATGTATGGCTGCTGCGGGATCCAGGTTGTGCTTGACCACAGGGAGAACCAGGGTGGCCATGAGTTGTCCCCCACCCAGGCCCTGGGGATGGAAACAAGTCACTGCGACCTGAGAGAGTGCAGTCCTGGGTGTCACCACTGCTACCACTCACCAGCCCCATCCCGGCACCCAGGGCTCCCAGTGCCTGCCCTGCCCTGCCTCCTAAGTTCACCCCGCACCCTGAGTGCCATGGGGATGCTGCCATGTCCCTGAGGGTCTGGGGAGCAGAAATGCTCCCAAACCAATGGCAGTACCAGGTGGTGGTGGTGGAGCCCAGGAAGGTGTGATGGGTTCAGTGGGACTCTGGTGCCTGCTGGGGACCTTTGGAACAAGATAACAGCTGGATCTGTGCATGCTGTGGGACAGTGGGGCAGTCCACAGGGCACAGCACACCCGATTCCAGCAGGTAAGCCCGAGCCTGTGGAAAATACCCTGGATGCTATGGTTGGGGGCTGTGGGTAACCCTCCTTGCCCCAGGCACAGCTCCTGCTTCAGGATGTGGGGTGGGGGAGACACCTGTGGGAGCTCTGGGGGTACAGGAGGGTGATGGAAGGACCCTGAGCAGCGCCACAGGAAGGTGAGTTCCCTGCAGCTCTTGGCACCAGGATGTGTCCAGCAGCAAGAAGACCCCCTGCCCTGCACCTGGCATGGGTGCAGGCCGGCAGCTGAGACTGGCCAGGACAGTCCCCAGGATGGGATGTCCCTGGGGACTGGTAACTGCCCTGGGGCTGCCACAGCCAGGGCACCCAGCACAGCAGGGCACCGGGGGAGTGTCGTGGGTGCTGTGCAGCAGCGGGGCTGGGAAGCGGGCAGCTCCTCGGCAGGGCAGGAGGGAGGGCAGGAGGCAGGGAGCAGTGTCTCAAAGATCACAAGCAGGTATTCATAAATAGGAGGGAGCAGAGCGTGCACCTGGCTGCTGACACCTGACCAACTCGGGCACAACAGGTAAGAGGGCTGGGGGCAACGCGGGGACTCGGGCTGGCACAGCCCCAGGCACCCCATGAATGGCTTGCAAGTCTGGTAGCACGTGGGTGAGCATCTCGGGACCAGCCAGGACCACCAGCTGTGAACCCAGCAGAATGGTGGCAGCTCTCAGTTTGAGCCCTGAGCAAGGCCAGGCTGTGAATCCATAGGGAGATGCCTTGTGCTCACCACAGCCCTGTGGAAAGACCTCAGCCCAGCTCCGCTTCCCTGTGCCCGTGGGTTCAGCCCCGCTCTGCAGGGAGCTGGGAAGGATGCTGGCAGAGGGACGCTGAGTCCGTGACGCTTGCCGGGGGTTGACATTCCTGCTCCCCTCATGTGTAAAGGGACAAAGTCTGCAGCCGGGGTTGTGAGGTGGCCGAGGCTTTGCTCAGCAGCTGTGCTGCCCCCCCGCCCTGGTTGTGCTGCGGTACATGGAGGAGAAGGGTGGTTGGCACCGGGGGGGGGGGGGCGGTCCGGCATGGGCAGGCAGAGCAGGAACCTCCCCCGGAGCAGCTCTGTCAGCAGCCCCCACCTATGCACCCCCGTGGGGCGGATGGGGCTGGTGCAGGGCACAAGCAGGCAGCGCTGCTTGCAGAGGCCTCAGCTCCCTCCCTGCTGGCTGCCTGCTGCTCTCCATTGAGAGCTGCTGCCGCTGCTTCAGGACTCCCAGAACTGTCACCCCTGGGCTCAGGGCGCACCCGACCGGGATGGGATGGCTCCATGGGGCGAGTGGAGCTGCAGGAGGGGCTGTGGGGTAGGTGGGGTGCCAGGTTCCTCCCGGTCATGAAGATCTGACTTAGCTGTCCCTTGTCTCCACACAGTGGGCTGGCATACAGGAGGGCCAGGCAGCCATGGCAGCAGATATGGTGCTGAGCCACCGGGCACCCCACAGGGTGCTGAGCGAGGCCGAACTGGAGGAGGTGGCACAGCGGAAACCTCTCACCAAGCCCTCGCTGCGCAGCTGTCTCCAGAAGACCAGGTAGGACCGCCCCAGCTGGAGTGATGTGCCTGGACCCTACCAGGCACTGTGCACCCCACTGTGCACCCCACTGTGCACCTGCTGCCACGGGGAGCCTGGCTCTGGCTGTTCCAGTCCCCGTGGCAGACACAGCGCAGACGCAGGGGCTGGTTCCCCAAGCTCAAACACCTGTGTCCCCACTCCATCCTCATGCCTGGAGGGAGACCTGGCTCCAGTGGAGGGAGCTGGGGGGTCCACAGGACCAACTGCTTCCCACAGGACCCATCCACCCCCGCTGACATCCCCAGGCTCCTGCACTCGGGCTCAGCCCTGGCTCCTGCTCCTTCCCCACCAGATGCTCGGCCTCCACTGCCAAGTCCCTGCTCTTCCGGTTCCTGCCCTTCCTGCGCTGGCTGCCCCGCTACCCTGTCAAGGACTGGCTCCTGGGGGACATCATGTCAGGCTTCAGCGTGGGCATCATGCACCTGCCCCAGGGTGAGCGATGCCATGCCCAGGCTGCTGGGGACTCCCCGCAGGTAGGGGAGCCAGGGCTTGGCCATCCATGACATGTCTCCCTGTTCTGCCATGTCCAGGGCTCGCCTACGCGCTGCTGGCTGGGCTGCCGCCGGTCACTGGCCTATACTCCTCCTTCTACCCCGTCTTTCTCTACTTCTTCTTCGGAACATCCAGGCACAATTCCGTGGGTGAGCTCCTGTGGGGACAGTGGGAAGGGAGTGAGGATGAGAGGAGTGAGCCTTCATCCACAGCACAGCATTGCCATATCCATGGTTGGGGAGGGGGGAGACCTTTCTTGCTTTTGTCCCATCAAGGTGGTCAGCCAAACCAGAGCCAAAGCAGAGTGGGCGTGCTCTGAGCACGGCGCAAGGGGACAAGTGCCTGTGGGCCTCAGAAAGGTCCTGGTGCTGACCTTGGGCTCCCTGCCCGCACCCTGCCTGTTCCCAGGCCCCTTTGCTGTCATCTCTGTCATGATTGGGAGCCTGACAGAGTCCCTGCTGCCCAGTGAGAACTTCCTGGAGTCTGTCAACGGCACCAACGTCACGATGGTCAATGAGGAACAGCGTGACGCTGCCAGGGTAGAGTTGGTGGCTACCATCACTGTCCTGATAGGCATCTTCCAGGTAAGGGGGTCCCAGCCCATCCTGGGAGGGAATGGGGTGGCTGTGATGCCCCAAGGCTGCAAGCTGCAGGGCACTCCTCCTGCTACCTCTCTTTCTAGGTGGCCCTGGGCCTCCTGCAGTTTGGCTTCGTGGTGACCTACCTCTCTGACCCACTGGTGCGTGGCTACACCACTGCTGCCTCTGTGCACGTGCTTATCTCCCAGCTCAAGAACGTCTTTGGGGTCTCCCTAAGCGAGCACTCAGGGCCGCTCTCCCTGTTCGTGGTGAGTAGGGATTTGCTCCTGACCCAGGACCCCCCAGGTGCTCATCTGTGGGGCACAGAGAGGACCCCAAAACCTGCCAGAGAGGCACCTGCTTTCCTGAGCCTGTTCCCTCCTGTGTCCTCTAGACCTTCATTGAGATCTGCCAGAAGCTGCCACAGACCAACGTGGGCACCCTAGTGACAGCCATCATTGCTATGGTTGCCATCTTCATCGTGAAAGAGCTCAACCACAAGTTTGCTGCCAAGCTGCCCATGCCCATCCCCATCGAGCTTATCACGGTACCTGGAGCTGCCCCAGCGCCCTGTGGGGACACAGCCATGGGCATCCCTGTCCCCTCAGGGCAGGGAGGGGTGGGATGGAGTGCCTTGGCGAGTGCAACTGCAGGGCATGAATCCCCTCCCCCTCCTCCTCTTCCACCATGGTCCTGGTGCAGGAAGGCCCTGCTCACTCTAGCTATCCTTCCCTAGATCATCGTCTCCACTGGCATCTCTTATGGCGTCAACCTGAATGCCAAGTTTGGCATCTCTGTGGTGGGCAACATCCCCAGTGGGTGAGCATGGCCAGGAGGTGAGGGTGGCTGTGCCGGGGCACCATGCCACCCATGGGACCCCCCTTCTGAGGCCTGTCTCCTTGTCTTGGCTGTAGGTTGAAGCCACCTGTGGTCCCTAACGTCAGCCACTTTGGGCAGGTGGTGGGCAATGCCTTTGCCATTGCTGTGGTGGGCTACGCCATCTGCATCTCCCTGGGCAAGATCTTTGCCCTGAAGCATGGCTACAAAGTGGACAGCAACCAGGTGATGCTCTGATGTGCAGGGCCCCTTCCCTGGGTGAAAACCAAGCTTGTACTCCTTGCAGCTTGGGGAAGGCATGGTGCTCCTCCACTGCTGCTTTGTCCTTGCAGGAGCTGATTGCGTTGGGCTTCAGCAACTTCCTGGGGGGCTTCTTCCAGTGTTTTGCCATCAGCTGCTCCATGTCACGGAGCCTGGTGCAGGAGAGCACTGGGGGCAACAGCCAGGTGGGTCTGGTCAGCACTGCCTCCACCCGTGGGGTGGGACCAGGGGCAAGGAGCGCAGAGAGTGCTCACATCTCACCTCCTGCTCTCACCTCCCAGGTAGCTGGTGTCATCTCATCTTTGGTCATTCTGGTGACCATCCTGAAGATTGGAGAGCTCTTCCGGGACCTGCCCAAGGTACACCTGGCCCCGCAGCCTCTGTGACACATCCAACCCCTGTGCCCATTCCACAGCAAGGCGGTATGGCAGGGCAACAGCCAAGGGCTCCCCTTACCCAGACCTGCCCTTGGCATCCTCATGGCTGCAGTGACTTCTCTCTTAGGCCATCTTGTCTGCCATCATCATCGTCAACCTCAAGGGCATGTTCAAGCAGTTCAATGACTTTCGCACGCTCTGGAAGACCAACCGGGTGGACCTGGTAAGGCACCCACCAGCCCCAGCGCCTTGCTCTTGTCCCTGGAGAGGGTTCCCCCACCCTCCCTGGGGCTCGCAGGGGCCAGCTGTGTCTGACCACGCACCCCCTCCAGATAGTCTGGATTGTGACATTCGTGGCCACCCTCCTGCTGAACTTGGACATCGGGCTGGGGGCCTCGGTGGCCTTTGGGCTGCTCACCGTCATCTTCCGCACCCAGCTGTGAGTAGCCTGGAGCTGGGGGACAGCACTGCGCCCTGAGGGTAGGGGAAGCCAGTGGTGACCTCAGGCTCTTGCTCTGCTCCTCGCAGCCCTCACTATTCCATCCTGGGACGCATCTCCGACACTGATGTCTACAGGGATGTAGCTGAATACCAGATGGTAACAGCACCAAGGAGCCACTTGCAATGGTGGAGGGTTTGGGGACCGCTTGAAGCACCCCCAGGGGCTGTTCTCTGGGGAAGGAATTTGAGGGGAGGGAGGGAAGAGGACCAGGGGGCTCGATCCCTGGGGTAGCACCCTTCCCATCTGCTCCCAGGCACAGGAAGTCCCTGGTGTGAAGATCTTCCGCTCCTCCTCCACCCTCTATTTTGCCAACGTGGAGCTGTATGCCGAGGCCCTGAAGAAGAAGGTAGGAGAGACACCAACCCCCCAGTGCTCCCCGTGCCCATCCCTTGCCAGCAGTGGGGTGCCAGGGGACACAGAGCTGCACTGTTTTGCAGAGTGGTGTCAATGTTGACCGCCTGGTCGAAAAGAAGAAGAAAGCCCTCAAGAAGCTGAAGAAACAGGAGAAGAAAGCAGAGAAGGAGAAGGCAAAGAGGAAAAAGGTGCTTCCTTGCTGCAGGGGACCCCTCTGGTGCCACCATGCACCATGTCCCTGCCTGGCCCTGGCTCTCCTGCCCATGCGTGTGCCTGGCTCGGTGGCCTGTGGGGCTTGGGTCCAGTCTGGGGCCAGGGGGTGAGAGGAGGAAACCGGGACAGAGCTGGGCCATAGCATCACACCCAAGGTCAGCAGGGAAAGCCAGGTCGTTAATGATTAGGTGGTGGAGCCGGTGAGTCATTAGCTATTTGGTGAGTTAATCAGAATTAAGAGTGAGAGCAAAGGCTGACCTCGTGCCAGTTAGCCCAGCTCCGGAGAGGGTGACTGGGGACAGGGGTGGGTCTTGATGCATCCGGAAATGGCCCAAAAGTGGGTGAAGGTGCAAGTAAGGTGCCTACTCCCCAGAGCCACCCAATGCCCGTGCCTGAATGCAGCCAAGGAGCCTCGCCGGGCCCCACTGCGCTACAGGGCAGGGCAAGCCTCGCCTCAGGGGAGGTGCATTGCCTGGCCAGCAGGGCTGGGGGTGCCGCCAGCCCCTGTGCAACGAGGCCGGGTCTCCTTCCCTCCCCCAGGATGCAGAGGATGGGATGAACGGACCAGGCGTGTCTGTGATTGAGCTGAGCGGGGAGGACAGCACACCCCCCAAGCCCACCCTGCGCACCCTGGGGCTGCCCCAGCCCAACTTCCACGCCATCATCTTGGACTTCAGCTCCGTCAGCTTCATGGACACTGTTTCCATCAAGATCCTGAAGAACGTACGTGGCCAGGGGAGCAGGCTGGCCAGTAGCCTCACTGGGGGCATACCAGGGCCCTGCAGGGTGCCCCAAAGGCTGCTGCTCATCCCTTCTCCCAGGCATAGCCTATTTTCTGACATTTGCAGATCTTCAGGGATTTCCATGAGATAGAAGTGGACGTCTTCATTGCTGGCTGCCCAGGTAAGGAGGTTTTGGAGAACCATCAGCCCCTCCTTGGCCTGCCCAGCCCTCCAGGATGCAGCCACAGGCCTGGGGTTCCTCTGCCCTCCTCCGTGTCCCCATCCCCAGTCTTTCCCCAGGGCAGAGGTGCTGTGGCCTGCCCCACAGCCCAGCCCAAGCCCAGCAGCCCCACGGCCCCAGCCCGAGCCCAGCAGCCCCCGGCGAGGCAGCTGGATGGCTGGGGCTCCGTGCCATGTCCCCCCGCAGCACTTGGGGCACAGCACGACGGGCTCCATCAGACACCGTGGCTTCGGCCGCTTCTCTCCCCGCACAGTTCTCGTCCTCTCCCAGCTGGAGCGGAGCGACTTCTTCAGCCCCACCATCACCAAGCACTGCTTCTTCCCCTCGGTGCACGACGCCGTGCTCCACGCCAGCGGGGAGCCACGACGGGCCTCGCTCAGCAGCGGAGGCGGGGCCGCCGTGCCAAGCCCTCCCCGCCCGCCGCGTCAGGGGGACCGCAGCACCAGGATGTAGCCCCGCAGGCGGACGGCGTCTCCCCGAGGAGCCAGGCACGCTGAGGGGAGTTTTGCCGCCCCACGAAGCCTCGTACCCCGCCAGCCCGCTGGGAGCCGCTGCCGGCGGGGCCCAGCGCCCGCTCCGGCACCGGGACGCGGCGTCGAGGCGCTCGGCGGGAGCCCCGCTCAGCGCCGGGCCCCGGGTCGGGGGGCGGCGGCGGAGGGGGCTTCCCCTCCGTGCCGGGCGGCGGCCGCGTCGCGCCTCTCGGGCTTCGTCTTCCCGCGCGTCACTCAATAAAGGCGACCTCAGGCGGAGCCGCCCGGCTGCTCCCGGCGGGCACGGCCCGGCCCGACACAGCCCTTCCTCTGGTCGTTTTCCGCCGCTTCCCTGCACCGACCCGCTACCGGCCCCCGGGATGCGGCGCAGGGAATGGTCCTGGCGCGGCCGCCCCAGCCCCGGGTGGCCCCAGCCCCGGGCGGCCCCACATCGGACCCAGCTCCGGGCAGCTCCACATGGGACCCGGCCCCAGCCCCGGGCGGCCCCACATCGGACCAAGCTCCGGGCAGCTCCACATGGGACCCGGCCCCAGCCCCGGGCGGCCCCACATCGGACCCAGCTCCGGGCAGCTCCACATGGGACCCGGCCCCAGCCCCGGGCGGCCCCACATCGGACCCAGCTCCGGGCAGCTCCACATCGGCCCCGGCCCCAGCCCCGGGCGGCCCCACATCGGACCCAGCCCTGCGGCCCCGCCGTGCCCCGGCACCACCAGGGGGCGCCGCCGCACGCCTACACCCGCTTGCGCATGCGTCGCCCTCCCCTTGTGCGCAAGCTCACTGCGTTCATAAGCCGCTCCCACGCCTCCTCCCCGCGCAGGCGCGCTGCGGCTCGGTCGGTCGGCGGTGGCAGGGACAACATGGCGGCTTCCTCTGTGTGCCGGGCGGGCTGTGCGGCCGGGCGGGCGCTGCTGCGGGGCCCCCGCTCCTCTGTGAGTCACCGTAGCTGGCGGTAGGGCAGCTGCGGGTGGGCTGCGTGGAGCCCGGTGAGGGGAGGGAGCCCGCCGCTGCGGTGGGGCCCCGGGCTCAGCCCGCCGGCCGCCGGGAAGGTCACAGGGACGCGGCGGGCGGCGCGGGGCTGGCAGCGGCGGTAAGCCCCTGCCTCCGGAGCGGGGGCGGCGGCGACCTCCAGTCCTTGCGGGGCTTGCCGGGGGGCCGCTGTCAGTTCCCCATCTCCGTCCGGTTCCGGGGTCTGGCCGGTTCGCGGGACTGTGCCCCGGGGTGTGCGGCCTGCTTGAAGCCTCTGGTGCTGCGGAGTGTTTCCAGCCCGCAGGTTAACGGGCGCTTAAATGCGAGGTGGTGGGGAAGGCTGTGCGGCAGAAGCTCCCTGATAGAAACCCGAAGGAGCCTGTCTGCCCTAGCTCGGGTCAGCTCTGAGCCCGGCAGTCTACCGGGAGGCCTGCCCTGCGAGGGGGGACGCACTGGCTACTGGTGATCAGAGAATGGGCTGGGTTGGGAGCCTCAGGATCACAGAGTTCCAGGCACCTGCCACAGGCAGGGACACCAACCTCCAGGCCTGGAGCTACACAAGGTTGCCCAGGGCCCCATCCAACCTGGCCTTGAACACCCCCAGGGACGGGGCATCCACCCCCTCTCTGGGCAGCCTGTTCCAGCCCCTCACCACTCTCTCTGGAAAGAACTTCCTCCTAATATCTAATCTAAACCTTCCCTCCTTTAGCTTCATTCCATTCCCCCTTGTCCTGCCATTGTCTGCCCTTTTAAAGAATTGATTCCCCTCCTGTTTCTCTGCTCCCTTCAGGGATGGGAATGCTGCAATGAGGTCCCCCCGCAGCCTTCTCTTCTCCAGGCTGAACAAGCCTAGCTCCTTCAGCCTTTCTTCATAGGGGAGCTGCTCCAGCCCTCTGATTATCTTCGTGGCCTCTTCTGAAACCTCTTCAACAGTTCTACATCTTTCTTGTATTGGGGCCCCCAGATCTGGATACAGGACTCCAGCTGGGGCCTCACAAGGGCAGAGTAGAGAGGGACAATCCCCTCCCTGTCCCTGCTGCCACCCCTCTTCTGATGGAGCCCAGGATACCGTTCGCTTTCCTAGCTGTGAGAGCACACTGCTGGCTCACGTTGAGTTTGTCATCTACCATGACACCCAGGTCCTTCTCAGCAGGGCTGCTCCCCAGGAGCTCTTCTTCCTGTCTGTAAGTATGTCTGGGATTCCTCTGGCCCAAGTGATGGTAGCTTTTTGTCTGTCTGTCTTTTAGGCAACTTTATTGACTTTGACAAGGAACCGAGGTGCTGCCACCTATGCCCAGACACTCCAAAATATCCCTGAGACCCAGGTCACCACTCTGGAGAATGGTTTGCGTGTAGCTTCAGAGGAATCCAACCAGCCAACCTGTACGGTAAGGTGAAGATAGGCTAAGGGCTTCCTGGAGACAGTCTTGCCTAGTCTGTAACTAAAGTGACAGACACCTATTTGAGCTGAAGTTTCTGACAGAGACCCTACCAGTTCTCTCTGGTCCCTGGTTTTATATCTGCAGCATGTGGCTTGAGCCTGCTGTTTGTTTTCCTCTCTGATATGTGTACTTGATGCTTTGCTGTTAGGTGGGCGTGTGGATCGGGGTGGGGAGCCGCCACGAAAATGAGAAGAACAACGGGGCTGGATACTTCCTGGAGCATCTGGCCTTTAAGGTAAGGAGGTGTGCAGGGTCTGGCACTGGATTGTTCCAAGTCCTCACTTACATATTGTGCTCTTGCTTCAGAGTGTAGCTGTTAAGAGAGATCCTAAATCAGGTCACCTGAGTCCTAGAGGCTTCTCACACAGTATAAAAATAAACATGCAAAGGCACCTAGCCTGTGTGGTGCTCTTTTTTGAATATGTGGCAGCTTGCAAGCGTGTGTAAATTAAAGCAAAGCTTACTGAGCAGTTGGTATGTCCCCTCTTAAAGGAAAAAAGATGTAACAAGTGAGGCTGTGTCTCTCATGCTGTGGTTCCAATCCCTGGCAGTGCAGTGCATGTGTAGAACTGTGTTATGAAGCATGTTTCTTCAGGTTGGCAGGCAGACCTCAAAACAACATTTCCTGTAGCCATTTATTTTGCTTTGTTTTTCTTAGTGAACCAGCAAAGTTTAGAGGCCACAGCTCTTACTTTTCTAACAGTGTGTCTGCTGAGCAGCCCTAGGGCAGAAGGCTTCTAAGCCTGGGACTTGGTGACTCAAGTCCAGCTTGTGCCATCATAGGCACCCATCCTTTGGCTTGTCCTTAAGGGATGAGATCTGTATTACAAGTAGGTTCCTGGTCCTATTCTGGCTGTTCCTGAGTATTGCTGCTTGGATAGCTAGAAACCTCCTTATTTTTGGTTTGATTCCACTGATGCAATCTTCAGCCACTGTTGTCTCTTCAGGTAGATTTTCTCCTTCCCCACTGGGTTTTTACTGGTCTTCAAAACTCCATTTCAGTCACCCTTTACCTACAGCAAACAAGCCATGTTTTCAATCTTTTGCTTTCTGGGCTTTTATGAATCATGTGAAGAAAAAACTTCTGAAAAGTAACATTGTGGGGTTTGTGTGTCACATACTCATGTTTGAAGTCTGGGCAGTCTTGAAGTAAAAGAAATTTTATTTCCCCAGTTAATGTGGGCAGTTTTCATGCAGCAACATGTGGGAAGAGGTATAATCAGGTCAGGCCTGTGTTTGCCGTGGTGCTGTGTTCCACACCAACATGTGGAGGAACTTTTTCACAGTGAGGGTGACAGAGCACTGGGACAGGCTGCCCAGGGAGGTGGTGGAGTCTCCTTCTCTGGAGATATTCAAGACTCGTCTGGACGCCTATCTGAGCAATATGAGCTGGGGAGCTGCTTTGGCAGGGGGGTTGGACCCGATGGTCTCCCGAGGTTCCTTCCAACCCCTACAATTCTGTGATTCTGTGATGTGACAGGTTTTATCAGTTTGGGTTTTTATCATTCTCTTCTTTGTTTTCATTCTGCCTGAGAGGGAAGTCTCTTCATTTCATAATTGTGTTTGTTTCCTTTCAGGGAACAAAGAAGCGCCCCGGTGCTGCCTTTGAGAAGGAGGTGGAGAGTATGGGCGCTCACCTGAACGCGTACACCTCGCGTGAGCAGACTGCCTATTACATAAAAGCCTTGTCCAAGGACATGCCCAAAGGTAGGATGGCCAGTGGGCAAAGTCTGATTTGGAGGTGAAGGATGAAGCAAGCACGTGTGCTGGTGTGTTTCACCAGCACATCCTTCCTAACGACACACCAGGGAATGAAGTGGCTGAGCAGTAAATTGGAGATTCTAGCTGGTAGTTGAAGAGAGCACTGCCATGACATGGTGCTTCAAGGCTGCAAGCTCATGTGTTCCTAAAACCAGCTTTGCAGAACTCTTGTTGTGTTAGACTGCACCGTATTGCCAGGAGGGAGAGGGGGGAGTTCAGTGGTCTGTGGTTATTTTATGGTGCTGAGAAGCTGAGCTCAGTGACAGCTCAGTGTAGGTCTTGCAGGCCTGCTCTGTACTGCCCTGTGCAGACTCCTCTTTGGGTCGGATCTGGCCAGAGGTGATGATTTGAGTCAGGGCAGTGGGCCTTGCTCTAGATGGGGGCTATGCTTTGGGCTGAAACTGTTGTGTGTCCCTCCCCAATGCTGTGGGAATGGTTAGTACTCATGTCTGTTACATTGTGTCTCCTTCCCAGCCTGGTGGTTTGTTGCTCACTCCTCTTGCAGTGCCCTTGCTGCCTGTGTGCAGCGCTGGGCAGCAGTCAGGCAGCAGGAGTGCTAACAGGGAAATGTGTTGCAGTTGTGGAACTCCTGGCTGACATGGTGCAGAACTGTGCGCTGGAGGAGTCCCAGATCGAGAAGGAGCGTGGAGTCATCCTTCAGGAGCTGAAAGAAATGGACAACAACCTGACTGATGTCACCTTCGATTACCTTCATGCCACTGCTTTCCAGGGCACTGCATTGGCCCACACTGTTGAGGGGACCACAGCAAACATCAAGTGAGCAACAGGCTGGATGTGGTACACAGCCCATGGGCCTGGGCCTTGGGGTGTGTGACTGCTGCTTCTCAGTAGTGGTGGCTGCACAAGGAAACCGGTCTGTACACGGAGGTGATCTGTGCCTGTGGGCTTCTCCTTGTGTCTTTGCTCTGTTTGGTGCTGGAGAAGGTGTAACGCAGCACACATTCTTCTCTAGAAGATGTGAGGTTGGAAGGGCTGGGTTGAACCTTCTCCTGTACTTGTCAGTTTGATACCACTGGAGAAATTAAGAGCTGGGGGGCTCATTAAGCAGTGGCCTTGAGTGTACCCACCCATTATGGTACAGGTAGCTCAGTGGGCAGGGAGAGTGTGCTCTGCTCTGTGTTGAAGTGTGTCCATAACACTCTTTTGCTTTGGTCACTGTTTTCCATTTTCTGTGCTTTGGAATTAAAGGACAGAAAAAGTTCATGTAGTGCAGTCCTGCTTCCAAAATGTACTGTTACCCTACAACTAAGAGGATCAACAATATCACTGCTGTCTGCACTGTTAACTTGCCGAAGCCTCTCATCTCTCCAGCTCAGAGATGCTGATGTACTGGCTCTCTGTTTCTTCTTCTTCCTAGGCACCTGACTCGTGCAGATCTGGCTTCATATGTTGATAATCACTACAAGGCACCTCGTATGGTCCTGGCTGCTGCTGGAGGTAAGATCTGATCGTTGTGATTCTGGGAAGCCTGGGTATTTTCAAGCTGGTGATCAAACCCCTGTCACACATCAGATGAGTAAAATCAGATGATTTTGTTAAATGAAGCTGTTGAAGCCTGCAAATGTCTCTCTTTCCCGTTGCCAGGTATTTCCCACAAAGAGCTGGTGGATGTAGCTAGGCAGCACTTCAGTGGAGTGCCTTTCACATACAAGGAGGATGCAGTGCCTATCCTCCCGTGCTGCCGCTTCACAGGGAGTGAGGTAAAGTAGTTCTGGTCCCAAACAAAACGAGCAGCTGTTGCCAAACTGTTGAATGGATGTGAAACTAATTCTAGCTGCTTCTGTGAGGAAAAGCCTGTTTGCATATCTCAGACAAGCTGATAAGCAGCATCTTGGTAGTGCCCCCACGTTCTGTTCTTGGGGCCTATTGCCACAACGTGTTGGGTTTTATCTGTTAGGGATGTGAGGCTATTGCTTACCTCACCTGCTGGAAAACTTGCATTGGAGCAGCTGGTTGTGCTCTATAGTGCCTGAGACTCCCCTGCTCCTTGGTGATTTCCTAGATCCGTGCCAGAGATGATGCTCTGCCTGTTGCCCATGTTGCCCTCGCTGTGGAGGGGCCGGGATGGGCTGACCCAGACAACGTTGTCCTCAACGTGGCTAATGCGATCTTCGGGCGCTACGACCGCACGTTTGGAGGGGGTAAGGTAAGAGGCTTGTGAGCGTGACAGAGCCTGGAGCCTTTTCCTGTGAAATACTGTGGAGATCCTGGCTGAGTGTGCTTTATGGGTGGCTGTTGTGGTTTGGTTCCAACTGGGAAGTGGTCAGAGTCTGGGAAGCACAATAGAAGTACTGTAATTGAGGCTAATCCATCACTCTTGAGAGGTGATGCTGGGAGATAAACTGAATCTTTTCTACTAAGTTTGCAAGAGGTTTAGCTGATGAATTCTCAGCAGCTTATTGCTTCCCTCATGGACTACCCACTTGGTGAGGACACTGATGGAAGCAGGGCAGAGTAGTCTGTAGTCTCATGATGCAAGCTTGCCTTACAACTGCAAAGCAAGTGGAACTTGTTTAAAACCCCAGTATTGCATCCATTCTCATCTGGAGTCTATCTGGCCTGCATAACTGTGCTACTAGGAGACCTCGCACTTCCCATTTTCTCCCACTCCTATGGTGGTTTGCATACCAGCCCCTCTTCTATGGCTGGGAAAGGAAATGGCTTTGCTGGATGGACTCTTAGGCAATTGTCTGTGGCTTTTCCACCAGTGAATCTCATCTGTTGACCACATGTAGGGTCTAAGTTAAGCTCTCCTTCAGCATAGGGTTCCGCTCTGTCTTGTCTGTGGTCTTTGAAAACAGCTAAGTTGGAAAGAATTTAAGCTGTGAGGCAGCTGTAAGGCTGAAATGGCTGATGGTATCTCCTTGTTTACAGAATCTGTCCAGCAGGCTCGCTGCGCTTGCCGTGGAGCATAATCTCTGCCACAGTTTCCAGACGTTCAACACCTCTTACTCTGATACTGGCCTCTTCGGTTTCCACTTTGTCTCCGATCCTCTGTCCATAGATGATATGCTGTACTGTGCTCAGGGGGAGTGGTAAGTACAAAAGTTTGGCAAAAGTTCCCATGTAAGACCTGATCTACCTGTAGAAGACTGAGGAGCATGTTAGATCTTCAGAGTGCTCTGTCTCTTTGTGAACTTCTTGGTAAATCGCATTCTGGTTAAGTGATCCTATAAGTGGCTTCTGTAAATGTCTTATGTGGCTTTTGAGGAGTTGTTTGAAGCCCTTAGGGCTCTTCAGGTCTTTTGTTCATGCTTCCAAGTACTAGCACTGAGGCTTTGGGTTTTTATACATGTGAGATCATTCTGTAGAGACAAGGCTTTCCCAGGTGGCCACAGGATGTATCTCCAGTGTCTTGTTAAACTGGAGCAAAGTGGGCAGAGTTCCTGCCTTTTGGGCAGTTGTGCTGTGACTGATAAATATGCTGCAGATGGAGTCAGACTATTGTTTGGGGACTGTCTGTGTGTCTTACTGTACATGTGTGTCCTATTAATGGTTCAAGGCTACGTGTGAGACTCGGGGCTGAGCAGATGGAGCCAGCCCTTGTCCCAGAGATGCTGCGGTTGGCAGGGGAGAGAGGGATTTCGCAGCTGGAGTCCAAACAGACTCTGTAGAGCTGTCTTGTTCTTTCAGCATCAGTTTCCATAGCAGCTTGCCATGCGTGGGAATAGCTGACATGCCTTCCTTCTCTTGTGATAGTGTACGCAGACAGCTTGCTGCTCTGCCTGATGGGCAAGCAGGAGCTGACATGAAGGCTACTTAGACCTTTGTGAGTGGAACTCAGTGTGTAACCCACAGGCTGATATCCCCTGCCTGGGAGCTTGAGCTTTTTCTGTTGCCTCCTGCTGTTCAGTGCTCCCCAGTTCTTAGCTGCTCTGCAGCAATTGAGAATCTCAAGTGTGCAAGACAAGTAATGCTGATAATGGCTTCTTTCTG
This sequence comes from Porphyrio hochstetteri, assembly GCA_020800305.1. Lineage (NCBI taxonomy): Eukaryota > Metazoa > Chordata > Aves > Gruiformes > Rallidae > Porphyrio > Porphyrio hochstetteri. The sequence continues at coordinate 5,995,688 of CM036916.1, read as the reverse complement.
CAGAGGCTTGGGAAAGAGAGACTTTCTGTCTGAGCAGACAAATGCCTTTAAGAGCTTTAGTGGTCTTTCCATCTCCTCTCCAGGATGCGTCTGTGCACTAGTACCACAGAGTCAGAGGTGAAGAGAGCCAAGAACTATCTCCGAAATGCCATGGTGGCTCAACTGGATGGTATGTTCTGGTGGATGGATTGACCATGGTGCAGATTTCAGAGGGTTACCAATTATGTGTCTCCTGGGAGCAGGGGTGCTGCTAGCCATCGCAGTGCTGCTGGTGGGCAATGGGTAAAGCTTCCTCTTCCCTGCTTTGGGTTCCTCCTGCCCAGAGCCTGCTGTGCTCCAGGCTAGCTCTGATTTTATAAACTTCTGGTTGTTCTGTTGCTGAAAGCAAGTAACACATATGAAGTTAGGATTGAGACCCTCAAACTGGTCTGTATTGGCTGTAACACTCTGGAGATGAGTGAAGCAACTTTTGTTTTGCTGCACTCCTGCCAGCGCTGCTCAGAGTGGTGAGCCTGGCTGGTACTTCATTGGAAGCTGTTGAACCGTTAGACTTGCTGCTGTCTGCTTTGGCTGATGACCAGGCTGTGCAATTCTGGAAGGTTTTCTGCTGTGCTGACCCTGTGACATCTTCAACATCTAGGAACTACCCCAGTGTGTGAGAATATTGGAAGCCATCTCCTAAACTACGGACGCCGTATCCCTCTGGAGGAATGGGATGCCAGGATTGCTGTAGGTATCTGTTTTGGTTGGGGTATCTGAGCTTGGTTGTTGGTGTCAGCATCTTCTGGCCTTAGTTTGCTGCAGTAACATGGGGTTTATTTATCACTTAGTTGAGGTGCCTGCAGCACAGGCAGTTGGCTCGTTGCTACTGATGGAAACATCAGAATCAGGCCTAGGCTCAATGTGTCCTGTGTCCCCATGGCTGGGTTCAGTCCGCCCTGGAAAGAGGGTGTACATCTGTGCTAGCAGCACAACTTGAAATTCCTTTGGAAGTTTTCCTAGAGGTGGCCAGTATCTAGTTTGTGTAATTCTGTGGCCACTGTATCCCTTGGAAGGCTTCAGATTTTGGAGTGCCGCGACCTCTGTACCCTCAGAGGAATGTGCTGTGTAGAACATCAGCCATCCTTGCAGGCAGGAGCTGTGCAGGTGGTCCCTGGGGCTCTGACACTGTCTCTGTAAGGATCTTGATACGTAATGGCAAGAGTAACCTCCAACTTTGGGGAATGCAGGTCTGCTGGAAGGGCCATTAATTGTTTGTTTGATGCTTCTCAGGCTGTTGATGCAAGAATGGTGAGAGAGGTCTGCAGTAAATACATCTATGACAAATGCCCGGCAGTTGCAGCAGTTGGTAAGTACTACGTGGCAATAGGTATGTGGTAGCTCAAAAAATCAGGAAGGGGTCAAGTGCTGAGTGAAAGTGAGCTGCAGGCACTTCTCTGTGCTGACCTCCTGACTGCCCTGGTTCTTCTCTTGCCCTCCTACCTCTGCACATGGGATGTGCCAAGGCATGTTTGCCAGGACATCAAACCTGTGGGTGAGGGAGATGCAGTGGCAGCACACAGCTGTATGTCTTCTCACCTCTCTACTTGCTGTGGAGCTGTGACTAAGGCTGGGAGTCCCATAGCTGGGTGTGGGCCCAGCAGTGGCTGCCAGGCGTCCTTACGCTGGGGTCATGGCAGTTTACGTAAGGGAAGTGAAGGGCCCCGATTCTCTTGTGCTGCTCTGGCATGTCTGTCTGGCCAAGGACAGATTCCTCTCAGAAAACCTGCCCAAGCAGCTCAGCTCTGCTCTGCCGCCTGCTTCCTGTATGGTGTGGATTCCCCTCCTCCATGCAGCTGTTTCCTCTGCCCTTCACAGTGGAGCAGCTTGGAAAACAGAGAGGCTTCCAGCAGGAAGTTGAAACAGATGAGCCAAAGTCTCCATGACTTGGTGGCTCTCTGTATTTCATACCTGTATGTGAGTCTGTACTGAGTGTTGGGGAGCAGTGTGAGCAAACAGCTTATTCTGAGGAAACAAGCAGTGGTTTCTTCTTGAGATTTTACCTGCTGGTTTTCCTGATGCAGGTTTGAGCTGTAGTCACCTGGGTTTGTGTGTAGCCGCTCTGGATTGTGAGCACAGTCTGCCACCATCTGCTTTAAGACCATGAGAAGCTGCACAAGGATTGTAACTGTGTCTCCAGTGACTGACTCTTGTTCTGTTCACACAGGTCCCATTGAACAGCTCTTGGATTACAACCGTATCCGCAGTGCCATGTACTGGATCCGTTTCTAGGACGTGTCCCTGCAGCATGGAAGTAGCAAAGCTGTGGTCTGTGGCAGGTTCCCTCTGGCTCTGAATGCCTCGTGCACCAGGGGCACGATGAGTCCCTTCAACGTGGCTGTTGTGGTGTTAAACTTACAAAAATAAATCCATCCTCTGTGGAGCTGGGTCTGCTGGGAGTCAGCTGTGTTTTGCTGTGTGTGTAGACACTGTTGATCTTGCCAAGGTGGTGAGGTATTGGACCAGCCAGTCTTGATTTGTCAGAACTCACGCTAGAAACTTGTCTGTGTGCTTGTCTGCAACCCTGCCTCCTCTGTCCTCAGCTGGCAGTGTCCTGGTTTGGTGGTCTTGTCTTTAGGCTGGTTGAAGGAACTGTTTCCACTGGTATGAGGCTGCTGGGGTGGCTCAGGCTATTTCCACTGTGCCTTTCTGTGCTGGGCAGCAGCATCGTGGTCAAACCTGGGCTTGTAGCATCGCTGTCTGTGCAGACATAAGAAGGAAAGACCCTCTGAGGGGACCTCTGTGCTGTCCTGCTGGTCAAGGAGATCAAAATGTACCCATGGAAAGGTGGTCTTCCTCCTGTCCCCAGGGTGTAGTAGTAGTGTTTCTGTCCTGGCTGTTTGGGACTCTCTTGGAGTGACCACCTCAGTGGGAGGACCATTCTGTGCAGATCCCTTGCTCCTTGATGAGATCTAGACCAAACAGGTGAGTTCTCACCATCCCTTCAGTCTGGTAAAGGTGTTCAGCCTGATGCTGCCTCGGTGCAATTGAGGCAGTTGTCTCTAGCAGACTTGAGATGATGTGAGGACCTGCAGCTGTTGCTAGACAAACCTTTCCAGAGCCTGTATGGGGACATGGTACCTCTCATCTTGAGCTTCCTGGTTAGCTGTAAACCAGCTCAGGAACGAGCAGAGCTTGTTGTGGAGTATGTTGGTCTTACACATTCCTCTTGCAGATGAGCCTCCCTCTATCCATTGCCTGTGCAATAGCTGAGAGGCTGCTGATGTATAGGATGGCCTGGCCTGTACCTGGAAAATAATCCTTAAGTCTGAAAAATTGGAATAGCTACCCAGCCCTTTTCTGCTTTGGTAATCTAGTGGTTGCCTCCTTGTCTTGTGTCTGGGAAGCTGGAGCATGGGACAAAGGATGACGCTGAGCAGGGCGAATGGAGAACAGCTTCCCACCAGGTGGCACTAGCCTGTCACAGCTGCCCTCGGAAGCTGCGAGGTACTCTGCTTTAATTTTTGTTTTAAAAACTAATCTCTCTGGGGTTCTCATTTAATTTCCAGGTGCTGCCCTGACAAGTGGGATTTAAAAATAGTGTAAAAGTTTCTAGGAGTTAGTCATTACACTTCAGACTAATGCCGTGTACTAAATCATTTGTGCTGAATCTGGATTCTTGATGAGAGAGTCAGTGTGTCTGAACTCACTGCATGTACCAGGCAAGTTTGAAACTGTTAAATGAGCTTGATGCAATTGGTGTTTAACTATCACCACAAGCTCTGGCTCGTTGCAAGTGCAGTGGGGGCTGGAAAAGTAACCAAGCTCACTTATGCCTTAAGCCTTATGGAACTGGTAAGCCATTCTGTCTTGGTTTAGTGATTGTAATCCTCCTTTGTTTTCCATTGCTGTATATTCCCTGCCCCACTTCCTCCTGGGTGAACTTCAGGGTGTTTTGCAGTTGGTGAGAAGTACAAGGAAAGGGAGATGTACATCCTTGCTTTAGCATTTCCTACGAGTTTTCTTCTCTGGAGGCATCTGCTTGGGAATAGTTGTTTTCCTTGAGTAATTCCCCAGCCCCTCCTGTGTTCCTCTGTAGGAGGAACAGGTTAAAACCCCACTGCAACTGTTGCTTTCCAGAAGGTGCAGGTTGGCTGTGCTGATCAGCCTGCTCCCAGCACTTGAGAGAGGAAACACCCCTTGTGTCCTCCTGCCCAAGAGGCTGCAGCTCTGCAGGGGTGGCTGGTTCACCCAGCGTCAGGAGGTATTTTGTAGGTACTTTTATCCATGTAGAAATCAGAGTATCTGGGCTGATCTAGACTAGGAACTGTGCCCTGGTGAGTGGCACTGGGTGCTGAGTGCTGTCGGGTGCCCGCTAGCAGCTGGGAGTGGAGTCTGAACTGTGCCCAGGATGTTGGCGCTTCTGGCTGAAGTTCCAATGGCACTGTGCCTTGCAGCACCTGGTGTTTGGGTGCTGTGGCAGTCCATGTCCACCAGCTTTAAGGACTGAAAGGATTGCAGTAGCATTTTTCCTTGGCAAGCCCCTTTCTGGGCAGCCAGACCAGGTATCCAAAAGGTGAGGAGGGGAAACCCATTTAGGAGTTGAAAATGTTCCCACTTGCCAAAGACACTCATATGCTGAGCTGAAGTGAGGGCCTTGGGAAGCCAAAACTGGAGCTGGTGCAGGCTCATCAAGCTTTTGGCAGCTGAATCCCTCAGTGCTGGAGGAACTGAAGCTCTGATCTCGTGGTTAGGTCTCTTGCTGTTTGAGCCATAGGGGAATGTTTCTGTTCCTCCCTTGGAGCAGCCTCAGTTCAAGGGAATCCAAACTGGGGAATGTCTGGCACAACGGAAGTGTCCTACCTCTGCTCTTCCCAAACCTTGACAATGAGACCTTCCTCTGGAGCCCTCCCCTTCCTGCGGCTTCTGCTGCCTGCTGAAGGACAGTGGCAGTGCCAGAGGAGTTGGAACCATCCCTAGAACAGGGCAATTTCACCGAAACTGGAGATGGCCTGGGTGACCTAATAAATCTGTTTCCTGGCTCCCTGGACAATGCAGGATTGTTCAGCAGCGTTCTTTGACCAGTCTAGTTTTCAATGGCTTAAGTGTTTTATTTTGCTACTTCACTTGGAAGGTTACTTGGGATCCCATTAGGCTGCTGATAAATGCAGTCTGGTGTATGAACTGGCCTTTGCTCCCTCCCCTTCTGCACGGTGCTGCCTTACCCTTTCCCAATCAAGTTCCTTCTTTGAAGCTCACGTCCTCCACCTACCTTCAAGCAACTGCTTTCCCTCCCTGACCACCTTGGCGCTCTGCTTCTTGGCTGGAAGAGAGGAAGATTTGGAAAGGAGGGTATGGTGCAGCATTGTGTGCACCCCGTGCACAGCTCTGCAACGCCACCTGCACAGTTTGGTGACTTGTTTCCACCACAGAGAGCTACTGTGAGTACATGGAATACAGCAGTGAGAACAGGGAGCGCTTGCTAGCAGCTGGGGCAGAGTGCTCCAGGATCCCCTGGTCTCTAGCAGGAAAAGCTGTAGGTACCCCCAGCGTGGGGCTGCGGAGCTGGAGCGGATGTACAGGGTGGATCTGCTTGTGGAGCAGGCAGCCCCTTTGATATGTGAACTGCTTGTTTGGGATTCGGGCGCTTGCCAAGAGGGGCCACAGCAGCCAACTGTCAGTAGTTGCCTCACCTGAACTAATTACCCCCCCTGGAAAGTACAGTTGATACTAATCATAGGTGCTGAGCCAAGCCTGTCCTCAGGGAAGTGGGGAGCTGCAGAGAGGCTTTCACAGCAATGAGAGGCTTGGAGCTGTGCCATACTTTGGTGCCAAAGAGCTTTTGGGAGGAGAGCCTGCGGCTCTCTGGGCCTGCTTCTCTACCCACCCTCCTGTCGAGGCCAGTGGAAAATGGCAGCTGGAGCAATAGGTGAGCAGGGTTTAGGAGACAGGGCAGGAGAGGCACAGCTCTGCTGGTGTCTCATCTTGGCAGATCCTTGTGCTGCTTGCACCCCTTGGCACAGGGATTAACTGAGACATCGGCACAGCTCCGGGGCTCTTTCCCACCAGCCAGCTGCTCTTTGGTGTGGCCCGCTCAGAGCAGGGCTGAGTTCTCCCTGTGCAGAAGCATCACCCAGCTGGGTCACAGGATGCTGGGCTGAGGCTGATGCCCAGTGCTTGGCAGACTGGGAGGCTGGTGTTGCCCAGGCCTCCCACACTTCTGTGCTCTGCGGGGGCTCCGTACGCTGGGAGAGAGGAGCAGCAGTATCCAGACATGTCTCCAGAAATGCCATTTCCTAGTTGGAAAAGGATGTGGCTCATCTATGGCTCAGCTAAAGCTTTGGTGTGTTCATTGTGTGGAAAAGCAAGGGACAAAGGGCCCATCCAGGCCTGACTGCCAGCTACAGCCGTCCCGGGCTGCTACCGAGCACGAGGCTGAGCGGGGCACGGCACAGGACTTGTCCCCATTGTCTCAGCTCTTTCTTCAATGGCACGTCTGGAAGGGGGGTAGTCTGAGCCCTCAGCACCCTCATTAAAAGCTGCTTTACCCCACACGCCATCCAAAGAGGATCAGTGGTTCTCACTTTTCCATACAAGTCTCTTCTTTTCCAGCTCTTTCTCCTTACATGTTTTCCTTTCTCAGGCTTTTAGAGGGGCTGCTGGGCTGAAGTTTGGCTTTCCTGCCCCTTGAGCCCATTGCTAGGGGTGCCCAGAAAAGCCACTAGAAGCGTGGAGGAGGATCTACTGGGTTCCTCATGTGCCCAGGAATGGTAAACAGAGCTGCTGGCCCAGCACTGGGCTGCTGGGGGGCGGCGTGAGGAGGTCCCAGCCCGGCTCTGAGAGAGTGGGAGAGACTTTGTTTACAAACAGACATGGGTAGAAGTAGTACCTGTGCTGGGTCACCTGCCAGGCGGCCTAGAGACAGTGCTCCTGCTCGGTGTGCCACCACCCATCGCTGAGCCTCCACTGCACGTGGGGATTATTTAGGGCCCTGTACGCTGCCTTAGTGTGAGAACTGGGTAGCACAGGCAGCAAAGAGAGGTCGATCGAGTGCCATATGACCTGATTTGCATGAGGCTAATTATGTAATTAAGATACTCAGGCTCCCCTTTCAGTATCTTAAGTGCTCTTCCTTATGTCCTTAGTTCCACCAAGAGCCTGGGGAGTGACATTGGGTGTTTATACAGAGCTCTGCAGGCACTGCCCTCAGTGTGTGCTGACTCAGGTGGGCAAAGCCTTTTGGGAGACAGCCCCATGTACCAGCACTGCACCCTGTTTGCTGTGTTGTGTGTAACTTCTGTTCAGAGCAGGCACTTGGATGGTGCTATAAAGGGAACGTGCTGCTTACCTTCTATTTGTTATGTTTAGGGAAGAGTGAGCTGACTCTTCTGGGGGAGGGGGGGATTTTTTCTTCCCTATTTGAATGTTTAATCTAGGGAATTAAACTTGTGTTGCTTCAAGATTTATCAGCTTGATACGTTTCAGCTTCAGGAAACTCTGTTCTAGAGTTTCTCAGGATACAGTTTAGCATAGTATGGATCCATATATACCGACCCTATGGCCTCTCCATCTGGACCCCATCGCTCCTGAGCAGTGCTCAAGAGACAGGCTTAGTGTTACTGATGAAATTTGGAGTGGTGTTTTCCAGGTAGGGATCTGTGAAGTGATAATTGCCCATGGATACAGCAAGTGGCCCTGGGGCCTCTCATTGGTGAGCAGTGGTGTGGTCCCAGGAACCGGAGGAGCGGGCAGTGTGTGCAGCCCAAGTTCCTGCCTCCGCTTACCTGGCACGGAGGATGGCTTGGCATGCCAAGGGGCTTCCAGGAAGAGGCTGTGGGGGAGCATGCTTGAGCCTGGGTGTTTGGGCTCCACGTGGCAGGTCTGTGTTTCCACCCCTTCCCCCTGCCTGGCCGCTGTGAAGCTGGAGGTCCCCTCTGTCGCCGGCTGCTTTCTGCTGTGGTTCCCCGGCTTTGTTTATAGATGTTCCAGATGTGCAGTGCTTGGCAAGAGCCCCTGTGACATGGGAACACAAGTATCTCCTGTTCCTGCCTCGCACACGCAGCGGTGACTCACAGGTGACCTTGCCCCAGCTTTGCTGAGGAGGAGGCAGAGGGCTGAGGTCCAGCAGTCCCAGGCTGGTGACTCCCAAAGTTGGGGGGTGGGCAGACCTGGGATCCTATGCTTCTCCCTCCCCCGATGAAGGTGAGGAGGGAGGCAGAGGTGGAGATGGAGACATGTTTTCTTGCAAGGAGATGGAGCTTGGAGCTCCTAGCCATTGTTCCTCTGGGGATGCTCTGCGTGGGTGCAGGCCGTACCCCTGTCCTCTGCGGGACCCTCACCGGTGCTGCTCAGCCTCCCCTCTGGAGCTCTGCAGCATCCTGCCCCGTGTCCCCAGCTGCAGAGGTCCTTGCATGTGCAGTGCATGGCTGGCTGCCCCGTGCCATTCGGGTGATGCAGTCCTCCCCCTCGATGGAGATATGAAGTCATCCTGGGGGGGTCTGGGGAGGGAGGGGTTCCCATGGTGACAGACAGCGATTCCCCCGGCGGGGCAGGGCGGGTGCTTCGTCCTTTTTATTCTTTTCTTCTAGAGTCGGGCACCCAGCCAAGGAGCCGAAGGAGCAATGGCACAGCCTCGCGGGGAGAGCTGCGAGGGCAAGCCTGATCTCGTGAGCTGCTCAAATCCCTTTGCAGTGCTGGCCCCCCTGCACCCCAGCTGCTGCCCCTCAGGTAGGGCTGTGCCCAGCCCCTCCTGCACCCTCAATCCCCCGCGGTGCTGCCTTCCTTGCCTTGTTCCCCTCAGCAGAGCGATGGACAAACTCTATCATCCTTCCCACGGACTGAACTGTGTCTGTGTCTCCTGCATGAAACAGGGTGGAACCTACAGCTGCTGGGTGACACAGCCTTGCTGCGCTCCACCACCATGGCCTCCTGCTAGCACAGGACCTCCACCAGCACCAAAGACCTTCACGATCCCCTTCCCAGAGCCCCCAGCGTGCCCCAGCTCTCCAGCAGTCTGCACCCCCTGCGTGTCTGGGGCAGGGCCCCCCGCCACGCCCCGGTGCAGGCTGTGCCGAGCCCTCGCTGGTGGAGCATGTGCCGGCGGTGCCGCCCTGCACGTCTCCCGCCAGCTGCCGCCATGCTCCCTGCGCCTCGTCGGGCGCCGCTTGCGCAAGGAGCAGCCGAGCCCCGCGAGCAGCAGGATGGGTGCTCTTTCATGAGCCCTGCCAGAAACTTATACGGGGCCGCAGGTAGTTTTGAGAGGGTGTTGGTGTGGATTGTGAAACACCTGAAGAGAGGAAGCATTGAGCAACCACCCTGTCTGCCAGCCCCCAGAGCCCCATCCCAGATGCAAAAGTGGGCGAGAGCAGAGTCGGCCAAAAAGAGGAGCGAGCAGGGGGCAGGGGCTGTGGGAGAGCTGGGCTTGGAGATCTGAGGGGGGCAAACTCCCTCTTGTGCAACTCCAGAGTGCTCCCCTCTTGCCAGTCACTTCCAAGCACGGGCTGGTGTGTTGCTCTGCCAGGGCTGGCCGAGCATCCGTCTGTGGCTGGGCAGCAGGAGGGCTTGCACACAAGCCATGAGCGGCTGGTTATTTCCATCCCTTGGGAAGAAGGGATGAAGACTCTCTGCAGCGAGCCCTGCTGCAGCAGCAGGGGCCCAGGACAGTGGTCCAGCGTGTCCTCACTCCTATCCTTCAGGGCTGGAATCTGGGCCCCTGAGGGCTGGCTCCTTCAGCTTCCTCTTGGCAACGCTCCTCCCCTGGGAATACTGCTGCCCTGAGCTGCTGCAGCCAGGAAGGTATTTGCTCTTGCAACCAGGGGGAGGGAGGGACGGACAAATGCTTTGGCCCCATCAAGCTGTGGAAACCCCCCACCCCCCCAGAGGAGCAGCTTCTTGCAGCTCAAATGGCAGCATCCTGGGAATGGCTCCAGCTTTTCAGGCTAGCTTGCTGCCTGCCTGCTTCCTCCCTTCTCTGCTCCAGTCAACAGCCCCTGCCACACTGGGGACTGCCGTGGCTGGGTTTGCCCACAGTTGGCCTTAAGGTGCTGGGTGCCATGCTTGGAGCCTGGAAGCTGCTGTTTCCCAGCCCTGGGAGGGAAAAAACCTTGGCATTGGGTAGCAGAGTGGGTTCCGTACACAAGAAAGGTGTTAGGGCCTTTCCCATCTCCCCCTGCACCACTTGCTCCCAGCTCTGGGGCAGGAGGGATGGGGCAGCCATGGCTTTGCTGTGCTTGTCCCCCTCTGATGGGGTGCAGATGTGCTACAGGGTTTGGGGGCTGGCAGGCAGCTTGCCTCTGTGTGTGGCAAGCAGAGAGCAGTGGTACCATCCTGCTCACAGCACTGGCTAGCGTTACTGCAAGGTTCCTGGGAGCAGCACTGGCTCCCGTGTGCTCCTCCAGGAGGTGTCCCTCCTGCCCTGCCCCTGGAGCTGGGCTTGGTGCAGTGGCAGGCACCGTGCAAGGCCAAGAGCAGCCTGTCCTGATGATGGTCCCTGCAGCGCCCCATGGGGGTAACCTGCCTCATCTGCCTGCACACCTTCCCAGAGAGATGCTGGTGAGGACTGGAGGCAGCCAGAGATGTGGTACCTGGGTGTCTGCAGGTAAGATGATCTCCTCGCCTCCCCCAGTGCTGCAGGGAAGCACCAGTGACCTGACCTAGCCCACACCGCTCTCCCAGGGGATGGCTGCAGGAATGCCACCTTTCACCTCTGCATCCTGCCGCCTGGCCCAAGGCACTGCGCTGCTGCTGGTCCCTGGGGAGCCCCACGGCTGTGGGGGGCACTGTTGGGTGCAGGCACTCGGTGGGTGCAGGGGGGCTTGGGCTGGTGCAGCCATCCGGCACAGCGAGTCACACTCCGTGCACCGCAGCCCCAGTCCACACATGCCCTGAGCACGCATGCTGCAGGCTGGCAGCTCTCCCTCAGTTTCCCTTCATCTTCTCCCTCCTGCAGGCATCTGAGGGGAAACCGCTCCCTCTGCTCTGCCAGCCCCTGCTCTCGCAGCAGGAGGAGTCCCTGGGTCCCCCTTCACGCACCCCAAGCTCAGCCGTGCCCCGGGCACTGCCTGCTGCTGCCTGCTGCTGCCTGCATACCCTGCAGCCAGGGCTGGGCCAGGAGCACCCTAATCCACCATGCCCTTGAGACAGGCAATTTGTCTGCCCCTGCTAAAAGGCAGGAGGTGCCACGGGGCATCTCTAGGGCATGTGCACCCCACAGGGCTTCCCCCCAGCATGGGGGAAAGTAGCACTGGCCCCACACAGAGGTGCTGGGGGAGCTTTGCTGCATCTGGTCCCTGCATTTCCACCCTCTCCTGCATCCCCATCCTCAGGGCAGGCCAGGCTTGTTTTATGGAGCCCAGTCCCTCCTGCAGGTGAGGGGTGAAGGGCAGCAGCTCGTGCTCAAATCGGTTGAGAAGCTGAATCCCTACATGATGAGCCAGGCTCTGTGGGTGGTCACATGCAGCACTTGGGCACATCACTGCCAGGGGCACTTCAGCCCCTGACTGCACCCCCTGGGCCGCTGACACCCAGCCCCAGCCACTGTGCAGCCTCTTGGGCATCCCAAGCATCACCCAAAGCCCAGTCCAGGATGCAGCTGATGAAGGTAGCTTGTTAACTAGGGACTCTAGAACCCCATGCAGTGCTGTTGGCTCCTCATCCTGCTGCCATCGCCCCCTGCCATCACCCTCCCCTTCTGGCATGCTGGCCCCGTGCCCTTGCAAAGCATTGCTGGCCCTTGGCAGAGTCCTGGTGGTGCCTGGCTTTCCCTTCCCTGGCTGTCCCTGAGAGCCAGCCTGGCCTTCGCAGTCGAGCTGAGCAGGGCTGCCTCCTCCTGCCTGACTCAGCCAAGGGCAGGGGGTCACATCTCTGCGGTGTCACATCACTGTTCCCTCTGAGCCCTGTCTGCACGGACAGCAGGGTCTGGCTGCAATCCAGTGCAGCTTCGTGAGATGCTGGTGTGTAGCCACGCTGGCAGCAGCCTCTAGACACAACAGTTTATGGGCAGGAAAAACTTCCCATCCCTCCACAGCAGCTGTGGGGGGAGCTGGGGCATGCTTCCACCCCATGGGGAGCTCTGGTGTGGGGGCACAGCAGGCTCAGCCTGACCACAAGCCTGGCTGCAGCAGGACCACCTGCCTATCTCTGTCTTCTTTCATGCACCAGATCCTCCCTGCTGCTGCCCCTGCACCCACTGTGGAGCATCCCTCTTGCTTTGGGCATCCCCAGAGCCATCGGAGAGAGAGGGCAGCTCAGTGGTCATGGCTTCACCCTGATGTCACCCTTTGCTTCTTTTCTGAGCAGGGATGCGGCTTTGGGCAGCAGCAGGATGGAGAGCTCTGTGTGAGGTGTCCTGCCTGGCACAGAGTTGCTGCAGGTCTGCTGTCTGTTCCCCTTGTGAAATGCAGCCAGGAGGGCTGCCCCCCACCCCAGCCACCCCAGGGCAGGTCAGCAGGAGGTAAGGGGTGAGCAGTTCCAAACCCTGGGCTGTTCTGTGACTTGCTGTGGAGCCTCATGGGGACACAAGAGGGTCCCTGCAGCCACACCGTGAGCGTGATGCTGGCCCTCCACTGCTCTCCCTAAGCTGGCTGGTGATGGCAGCCAGGGTCCCCGGGCCCCTTCTGGTGACGGGCAGGAGGCTGGGTGCTGCAGCAGGGAGCTGGTGGTGCCTGGTGCTGGGAGACATTCCTGGAGCATGTCCCAACCGGCCCCTGCGGCAGGCAACGTTCCCCCTCCGGCCAGCTCCTCCTCCCCTCTCCTCCCTCGGCGCCAGCCCCCCCATCCCCCTGCTCCCCTCCATCTGAAAGTCCCCAAATTTAAGAGGACCTCAAGATGGGGCAGCTCCTTTCCAGCAGCCCTGGAGCTGCCCCGTGCCTCCCTGCCAGCCGGGGATGCCAGCGCCGTGCCGGAGCGGGGAGCGCTGCCTGACCGCCGTAGGGCCAGGGAACTAAAATCCTGTAAAGGCTGGGCTCACCCCCAGCCCCACGGGATCAGTCCCAAAGGCAGCAGGGTGCAGAGAGGGTGGGCAGAGGATGGGGTGTGGGACCCATGGCAGCGCAGCCACAGCTGGCTCTGCAGCCCAGCATGTGTCTCACCGTGCCGTGTCTCACCGTGCCGCGTGACTCACCTTTCCTGCTGCCCGACACAGGGCTGGAACCTCACCTGGGGATGAGGGAAAGAGGTTTTCCTTTTGTTTCCCACCAAGGCAGTGGTGAGGTCACCAGCCTGGCAAGCACTGGGCAGGGAACAGCTCAGCCTTGGTGCTTCCTGCGTGTTCACTCTCAAGCTGGGGTTCCCGGGGTGCTGTGACCTCCTGAGGGGCTCGGAGCTGATGCTCCCCCTGCGCCCACAGCCCAGGGCAGTGCCCTGTGGGGCACCAGGGCCTTGGGACCTGGGGAGATGCTTTGGGACTTCTAGTTATCTGAGACATATGTGGCAGCAGAGGCTGTGTCACAGGGGCGCGTGGCCAGCAGGCGAGTGGTATTTGGGACCAGCGTGGCACGCACAGGGCAGGCTGCGGTTAGGGCCAGCCCACCAAGCTCCCAGTGGGGAGGAGCCCACATGCTTTGGGGCCAAGCCCCCTGGGGAGATGGGGAACCCCACGCCTGGGCTGTGGGACTGGTGGCCTGGCTGCCAGGCCTGGGAATGGGCTGACAGCTTTTCAGGATGTTCCCGGAGGGGCTGGTGCAGGGCAGCCGTGTGAGTCACTCGCACCTGGTGCTCTCCCTCTGCCGAGGCAGCACCTTCCCGTGCCCCCGGGGCCACAAATTCCTTCCCTGGCCCTGGTATGCGTGGCGGGAACTGGGAAACACCGTGAAGGGGGAGGCACTCTGGTTTTGGGGACCCAGCACCCCCACATGCCCCTCTCCAGTGCCAATGCATGGGGGATGCTGCTGGTAAGTCAGTTAAGATGCTGCTGGGTTGCCTGGGGGAGGGCAAGATTTAGGGACCACCCCGCACCGCTGCCTGCCATGTTCCTGGGAGCTGAGGTGGGGAGGCAGAGCCCCTGGCATGGCTGGAAAGTCTCTCTGCCATGGTGGTTCTGGCTGCAGTGCCCGGTGGGCGATGCTCCCTCCAGCACTGCCCCCTCAGCTGGGGCAACCCCTGGCCACCCGTGACCTGCTGCCGGCACCGTGCTGTGGGGCTGCTCCGCCAGCTCCGGGCCCAGGGCCAGACGCAAAGCCCTTGGCAGACCCCTCCACTCCTTGTTTAACGAAGCCCCTTGTCTAATTGGGACAGGCCGCCCTGCTTTCATTAGGCAGGCTCTGCTGGGAGGAGGGTTTGGGGATCGTCCTGACCTAAGGATGATGGACCCATGGCTGGACCCAGAGAGCTGGGGCAGGTCGGGGGGAAATGTGTGGCCGTGGCGAACTTTGGAATCGTCTGGCCAGGTTTGGGGGCCAGGGCTGGGGCCTAATGAGAGGAAGGCTAATGAAGAGGAAGGGGATGCACTGCTTGCTGCGCCTTTAAGAAGAGTGGGGGCATCGCTGCTCCTCCCCTGCTTGGGAACAGTGTGTGCCTGGGAAAGTTGCCTGCAGCCCGCCCTGGAGCATCTTTGCTCCGTGGCAGGTGGCCCTGCCCTGGGCCCCCAGCTGTGAGGTGGCCCTGGGCCCCAGGGACCCCTACTGTTGCTCCCCTTGCTGCCTGCAGGAAGATGCCCCTGGACCTGCCCATTGCCCCACGAGGAGCTGGAGGGGAGCCTCTGGCCGGCTGGCCAGGAAGACGCAGGTATGCTGGGTGCAGGGGGACTGGGGTGACCAAGGGGGGAGGTGGCATGTGGCACGTGCTGAGGCCAGTCCCAGTTGAGCACAGGCAGCAGTGAGGATGGGGTATGACACAATTTGTCCCAAGGAGCACTGTGGTCCCACAGAGACCCCTGTGGATGAGGGGCACCCTGAGCGTCAGGGGTGCACCCTGGGCTGAGGAGGAGTCCAAGGGGACAGTGCTGCCAGTCGCTGGGTGGGTGGGAAGTGAGGCCAGTGCAGTATCCCTGCCCACCTTCCTGAGCATCCTTTCCCTTTCACCTCTTTCCACCAGCTGCTTTCATGCTGCCAGTGGCTTTCCAGCATGTTTCTCCAGCTCTGGGGGAGCTGGGTGGGTCTTGGCCAGTGGCTGCTGGGAGATGGTGGCTGGAGCAGGGCAGGAGGATGCCCCACAACTGGCTCCAGTGCAGTACCTATACTTAAGCCATGAGTGGGTCCCACCTGAGAAGTACCATGAGCTGTGTGTGCAGGAAAGGTCCTGTCTGAGGCCCGGCTGTCCTGCAAACTTTTGGGAGCTGCGTCGGCATGGGGAGCAGCCCCATCATCCTTCCCAAGGCTGGGAATCATCTTTCCCAAGGCTGGTGCTCAAAGCCAGGCTCTAACCTGGAGGGGGGCAGGCGCGCTGGTCCCTGTGGCAGCTCCATCCAGCTCTGCCCATTGCCCTGAGATGAATGGAAGTGCGCAGCCAGCTCCTGGTCTGAGACACTCACTGTGTTCCTGGGACTAGGAGGATGGAGATGCTGAAGGGAAAACTGCCTTGAGCCTTGCTGGGGCCTGGCTCAGCCCCACACCAAGGTGTCCGTGGCAAGCACAGCAGAATCCTTCCCCACTTTGCTTCCTCCTGGTTCATCCGCATCCCGGCGCCTTGCAGCCCCTGCCCGGGGTGCGACCCACTTTGAGGGAACAGCCCCAGACGCTGCTTTCCTCCCCTCCCAGGGAGCGGGTGGGAAAAGCCCTTTTTGGGGCCCGGGCTAGGCGGGGGCCGTGACGCTCTCGCTTCCCCCCCACCCCCCCGCCGGCACCGCGCTCCGGGCCGCCCTCAATAAAGGGGCGGGAGCGCCGGGGGCTGCTCCGCGCCGGCACCGCCTGCACCCGGCCCGGCCCGGTACGGCACGGAGCGGCACGGCCCGGCACGGAGCGGCACGGCACGGCGAAGCCCCGCGGGGGGCGGCGGGTGAGTGCCTGCGGCCGGGGGGGCTGCGGCGGGGGTCCCGCTGCGGGGGCAGCGCTGCGGGGCTGGATCGAGCTTCCCACGCGGGCACCCCCCCGCGTTGGGGCGGCCGCCGGGCTCGCACCTCCCGGGCCGGGCCGGGCTGCGCTGGGACCGAGCCCCGGCGTGGCCATCGCGGGGGTGTCGGGCCGGGTGACCCCGCAGCCCTGTGCGTGGGAAGCGGCGGGGTGCGGGGGCTCACGGGTAGAGCTCCCCCGAGGCTGCCCCGCAGCACCTCGTTCTTACCGCCCGCCCCGCTGCAGGCACGGGTACCGGGGGGCAGGAGCAGCCGGGGTGAGCCGCGGCCGGTGCCGGGGCGCGGGGCGGGCAGGCAGGAGGCAGCGGGGAGGGCTTGTGGCGGCAGCGCCCGCGCACACCCCGCAGCCGGGGCTGGCAGCCTCCCACCGCTGGGACACGGCTCCTCGGGCGCCGGCAGCGAGCGGGATCCGGCCGGGCTGGACCCACCACGGCGGGACCCACCGCCGTGCCCCGCTGTGCCGGGACCGCTGCCGGCCCAAGCCGTGGGGTGCCCGGGGGCTGCCCGCGCTGCTCCCTCTTGGCCAGGCACAGGCCAGCTGCTGCCCGCCCGGCACTTTTCCGGTGAGACGGCTGCTCCTCCGGTGTGGGAAAACGTGTGGAAACGTGGCTGGGTACAGCCCCGCTGTGTCCCTGCTCCGGCCCAAAGCGGGGCTCTGCTCTGTGCTGTGGGGTGCCAGCAGCGGTGCCTAGTGTGGTACCGGTACCTTGCCGTCCTGTGCCGGCATGGTCCTGGGACCTCAGCAGCGTCAGGCTGCTGTGTGGTGATGGTGGTGGCAGCAGCAGCATCCTCTTCCGCAGGGTCCCAGGATGAGTGGACAGCTGCTGCTCCTCACCATGCTCCCCACGCTCCTGGGCCCCCCAGTTGCCATGGCACAGAAGAGGAGCCAAGGTGGGTGCTGAGCACTTGGTGCATGTGGGGATAGTGGGTCACGGGGTGCAGGAGGGGCCCAGCACCACTGTGCTGTGGTGCCAGCCTGTGCCCTGAGTGCTGTCACTGCCCTGCAGCGGTGTGTGAGGACGTGCTGGAGGCTGACATTGCCTTCCTGGTGGATGGCTCGTCTAGCATCGGCAGGAACAACTTCCGTGCTGTCCGCACCTTCATGGATGAGCTGGTGGGGCCCTTTGTGCAGGTGGTGGGTGAGAAGGCGGTGCGCTTCGCTGTGGCGCAGTACAGCGATGAGCCGCGGTGAGCCCCAGGGAGCGGGTATGTGGGGTGGCAGAGCAGCAGACCCCTGAGGTGACACGTCTCCTTGTGTCCCTCAGGGTGGAGTTCCCCTTCTCCCAGCACACTGATGGCATCAGTGTCCGGAGGGCCATCCAGCAGCTGAGTTACAAGGGTGGCAACACAAGGACTGGTGCTGGCTTCCGCTATGTTGCTGACAACTTCTTTGGCCCCACGCAACTCCGACCTGGGGTTCCCCAGGTGGGTGCAGGGTGGTGGCACTGGGGATGCCCAGGTGGGAAGTGGCAGGTCCACAGGTCCTTGGCTGGATCTCATGGCTCTCTCTGGCCTGGCAGATCTGCATCCTCATCACAGATGGCAAGTCCCAGGATGATGCCGAGGGGGCAGCAGCGAAGCTGAAGAGCCAGGGCATCAAAATTTTTGCTGTGGGTGAGTGAGGTTTTGGTATCGGGCACGGGAGGCTCCTGCCAGGTTCAGGGTCGCTGCCCTCACCCATCATCTCCATCCCTGCCAGGGATCAAGAACGCTGACCACAAGGAACTGATCCGTGTGGCCTCAATGCCCACCGACGCCTTCTTCTTCTACGTTGGTGACTTCAAGCTGCTGGGAACGTTGGTGCCACTGATGACGCGCAGAGTGTGCACGAGCGCTGGGGGCAACCTGCGCCTGCTGGGTATGGGCCCCCACCCTCCTCCTTGTGGGGTGCAGGCGCTGGCAGTGCTGGGTGCCAGGCTGCACTCACCCTGGGTACACGCTTAGCACCCATCCTCCCCAAAATGCCCTCCTGGCCACCCCACCCACCCTGGAGCTGACAGCCCCTCTGCTCCGCCACAGATGGACCAAGTCATGCCGGCCCCTCCAACCTGGAGATCCAGGAGCGAGGCCTCGACCAGCTGCAGATCCGCTGGACAGCAGCCAGCGGCCCAGTCACTGGGTACCGGGTGCAGCATGTGCCGCTGACAGGTCTGGGGCAGCCCATTGTGGCTGAGAGGCAGGAGGTCAGTGCTCCCCCCTCTTTACCTGCTTGGAGTCCCTGGGTGGCCCTATTGCGTGACCTGGGGATGGCAGTGGGGTGATGCTGTCCCTGCTCAGGTGAGCTTGGGGCCTCGGGAAACGAGCACTGTGCTGCGGGGGCTGCGCATGGGGACGGAGTACCTGGTCACTGTCACCGCCCAGTACGCCAACAGCATCGGCAAGTCGGTGTCCAGCCGAGCGCGCACCCGTGAGTGTCTGTGTGTGTGGGGACAGGGATGTGGCAGGTGGAGCTGGGGGCTCACCCCTGGCTCTGTCTCTTCCTAGAGAGCCGTGCTGGCTCCGTGCTGGATTTCCGTGTGGTGGAGACTGGACCCACCTTCCTGCGACTGGCCTGGCAGCCTGGTCCTGAGCCCCCCCAGGGCTACAGCCTGAGCTACGCTGTGCAAGGTGAGGGGACAGTGCCTGTGAGGGGAAGGAGCTGCCTGGGTGCGCTACCTTTGTGGAGCCCCGTGGGTTGGGGTTCCATGGCAGCGTGCGTGCACAGGGGGGTGGATGCACGCATGGTGGCTGGTGTAGGGCTGTGTGCCAGGGGTGCCACGGGTGCGTGCTTGCCTGCCTTTACCGCAGTGGCTGGCACTCGTGTGCGGGCTGTAGGGCACGCGTGTGTGCAGAGGCGTGGAGCAGACAGCGTGTGTGTTCCTGCACCTGGAGGCATTGGTGCTCAGGGCTCCGGGTGTGTGCATATGATGGCGAGGGGCCTAGCGTGTGCCCCGCTCTGGGGCTGGAAGTGCAGGCATGCGTGTGCTCCCATGGCTGCTCTGTGTAGGGGATGGGCAGCAGACCCCCGTCCCAGCCAGGCACTGGGCTGGAGCCGCACACCTGGCAGCCCCTCCCTGGCCCTGGGCGCTCCAATGGGTTCCCCTGCCCTGGCCGCCATCCAAGCCTCTCCCCGAGCTCCCCACCCCTGGCACTGCCTGGCATCCCCAGGGCAGGGTGCCGGCCCACAGACACCCCTTCTCTGCCGGGCCTGGTACATACCGTGCCCCCACACCCTCCCACACCCCTCTGCTTCCCAACCAGGAGCAGCCCCGAGGGAGGAGAAGAGCCTGGGGGCCAGCGCACAGTCGGCCACGCTGAGCAACCTCCGCCCTGACACCGAGTACGTGGTGACGCTCCGACCCCGCTACGCGCAGCAGCCTGCTGTCCCTGCCACCCTCACTGCTCGGACACGTAAGCAGCGCGCCTGGCCCTGGGCTGGGCCAGGGATGGGTTCCCAGCACGGGGATGCTCCTCCAGTCATCAGGGATGAGGGTGCCTGGCACGCGTCTGCCTGGGGGAGATGTGGTGGGGAAGTGGGAGGGCACAACTGTGAGGTGATGCTCTGAGCCCCAAAAGGTGCTCCCAGGGGAGCACTGCGCACTCCTGACCTCCTTCACTGCCTTCTGGGAGTGTTTCTTCTGAAGCTTTCCCCAGGTGAGGTAAAAGTGTCAGCTGAAGAAGCACAGAGTTTGGATGGGATTTTTGCAAATGCAAGCGCTGTGCTCTTTGGGAGGAAAGCACCGTTTCCACCAGGGAAGAGGGGGTTGGAAAGCATCCCTGGCCAGGAGCAGGGATGAGGCCCTGGGGCAACATCTTTGCAAGACTCAGATCTTGGCAAACCAATCCCTTCAGCTGCCCCAGGCAGCCTTAACCCACAGAAAGTATTTAAAGCATAGAGAGGAAGGCATTTGAGCTCCAGTTTTTTGGAGCTGGGGTACTTTGAAGGAGCTGCCTGGGCACAGGCTGTGCTTGGTGACCTTGGTGCAGTTCAGCATCTGTGAGCAGGGACAAGGGGGCTTCTCACCCCCTGAGCAGGTGGGTTTGCCATCGAAGGCTCTCTCTGCTGCCACCTTCCCCACTCTCATGGAGTGGATGCGACAGGAACCTCCCACCCACAGGGCACCCAGTGGGCTTGCAGCACTTGGTTGTCCACAACGTCTCAGCACAAAGCATGCTGCTGGCCTGGCAGCCAGTCAGCGGTGCCACCGGCTACCGGCTCTCCTGGGCAACCCTTACAGGTAGGTGCCTGTCCCAGAGCTCGCACCCCTTCTGCTGGTGGCCCCAGGGTGGAGGGACAGGAGATGGGTGGTGGCACCTGCTGCCCAGATGCCCCAAGGGACTGCTGTTCTGGCTGTTGCAGGGCAGGACAGGCACAGGGTGGACCTGGATGCCGGGCGGACATCACACATGCTAGGGGGGCTGCGGCCCAACACTGACTACGTGGTGACAGTGGCTCCCCTCTTTGGGCAGCTGGAGGGGCCCGCGGCCACCGTGCGGCAGAGGACAGGTAGGTGGTGGGCCGGGGTGATGCCACCCTGCCCCTGGCCTCTGGCTCTGCTCCTGGTGCCATCACTGCAAAACAGGATGGGGACCATCCCCTGTGGCTCTATGCCAGGGGACACGCTGGGATGGGTGGCCAGCAGCCATGATGGCTGGGACACACCAGGATGAGTGGCTCAGAGCAGCCTGGCTCATGGGGTCCCTCTTGCAGAGGCAGGTGTGGAGCAGACGCTGCGGACCAACATCCTGGGCCCCACGTCCATCCAGGTGCTCTGGACTGGCACCCAAGATGCTCGCGGCTACCGCCTGGAGTGGAAGAGAGCCACAGGTGAGCTCAGGGTGCCTGGTCACCCCTTTGGACCTACCCCCCACCATGCCAGCAGCCAGCAGTGACCCTCCTCTCCTCACAGGACCAGAGCCCCCCAGGACGGTGTCACTCCCCAGCAGCACCACCACCTATCAGCTGACGGGGCTGCAGCCAGGCACTGAGTACCGCATCACCCTCTACACCCTGTACGATGGTGGGGAGGTGGCCACCCCTGTCACCACCTTCCAGACAGGTGAGTGACCACTATGGGTCCCCTGGGTTATCCTCCACCCTCACAAGCCTTTAGGACTGAGGGCATCCTGCATGGCACTGCTCATCCTGGGCACCCTCTTGGCCCTGAGGACCCCCCCAGCTCTCTGGTCACATCCCAGGGTTAGGATGGGGTCTGTGCTGTCCAAGCTGCACAGCTCCAGCCATACCCACCCCACCCCCTTGCAGGCGTGGAGATGCCCCTGGGTGCTGTGTCAGACCTGCGGCTGGTTGAGGAGTCGGGCAGGCGGGTGCGACTGGGATGGACTGGTGTCCCTGGTGCCTCCGAGTACAAGGTGGTGGTGCGCAACAACCAGGGTGAGTGCGTGGGGGGGAGTTGGGCAGCACCCAGGGGTCCCTGATGGCGCTGAGGGTCTGAAGCTGCCCTCTTCCTGGCAGATGGCACAGAGAGGACAAGGCGCATCCCAGGCAGCCAGACGGAGCTGGAGCTGGGAGACCTCCGGGAGGGCATTACCTACCTGGTGCGCGTCTCGGCGCTAGCGCGGGGCCGGGAGGGCAGTGCTGCCACGCTCACCATCCGCCTCAGTAAGTCCACACCGGGGTTTGTCACTAGGAATCCCTGTACTGTTTCCCCTGCCCCCAGCATGCATTTGTCTTCTATCCCCCTGCACACCCTCGAGATACTGGGGTGGCCGTGGGGCCCCTCTGAGCACCCCAAGGTGACACCGCAGTTTTGTGGTGCAATGCAGAGTACCCAGTGGTGGGCAGCGTCTCAGAGCTGCGGGTGATGGAGGCTGGTCCCAGCCAGCTGCGGGTCACCTGGCGAGGGCTGCCAGGCGCCGGGGGCTACCTGCTGACATGGCGAGGCAGCAACGGTGAGTCTGGGGACCATGGGATGCTGCAGCAGCAGCGCCAGAGCCTTTCCCATCACCACCTTGTCTCCTAGGTCTGGAGCAGTCCCGCTTCCTTCCCGCTGACCCCACCGCCTTCACCATTGAGGGGCTGCGTGCTGGCGTCACCTACACCATTGGTGTCTCAGCTGTTGTGGAAGGCCGAGAGGGCAGCCCTGTCACCACCACGGGGAGGATAAGTGAGGTGTTCCCCTGCCTATCAGTGCTGGCTGGGGCCCCTTTCTGTGAGCCTGGGTGACAGTGACCCTCTTGGTGTTGCAGCACCTGAGCAGGTGGGGACGGTGTCCAGGCTGGAGGTGCAGGCGTCCAGGAGCAACGTTGCCCGTGTCACCTGGGTCGGTGTGCCAGGAGCCACTGCCTACCGCGTGGTGTGGAGCCGCAGGGATGGTACTGTGGGATGCGGATGGGGACAGGCTGTGAGGGTGGTGGGGTGGGGGGCTGATGCCGTGGTCCTTGGCAGGGGGCTCGGAGAACAGCCGGCGAGTTCCTGGCCACATTAGCTCCTTTGACATCCCTGACCTGGAGGGAGGTGTCTCCTACACGGTGAAGGTGACGGCGCTCATTGGCAACCGGGAGGGCAACCCCGTCTCCATCATCGTCACCACTCGTGAGTGCTGGGGTAGCGGCCAGCACCCCAGGGCAATGCTGGGCACTCCTGCCCCTCACATCTGCAACTAACACCTGCCTGTCTGCCCTACAGCGGAGGTAGCCCCACTGTCCCCTGTTAGCAGCTTCCAGGTGACAGAGGCTTCAGGCCACCGCCTGCGCCTGACCTGGGTGCCGGTGGCTGGTAGCACCGGGTACCGTCTGGTCTGGCGCCCGTCTGAGGGTGAGTGCAGCCGTCCGGCAGCCATGCATCCCCAGCAGCCCCTGCACTGCACCCCCTCACCCCTCTCTCCCCCTGGGCAGGGGGTGTCCAGCGCAGCCAGCAGCTCCCGGCCACCGCCAGTTCCTATGACCTGGGGGGGCTGGAGCCGGGCCAGCGCTACCACATCAGCATCACCAGCCTGGCCGGCGGCCGAGAGAGCGAGCCGGCTACTGTCACTGCCATCACCGGTAAGGGCTGTGTGGGGCCAAGGGGGATTTGGACCCCCGGTACAGGGCTGGAGCCTAGAAGGGCACCCAGGGACTGGGCTGTCCCAGCCTTGGGCTGGGGGAGGGTGGTGGGTGAGGGCTGCCCCTTGGGGCCAGGACACTTTTTCCTCCTCATCCTTGGCAGCTGCCCCAGGCCAAGTCACCAACCTGCAGGTGACAGAGGTTCGGAGAGACTCAGTGACACTCACCTGGACCCCTGTCCCTGGTGCCTCCAGCTACGTCCTCTCCTGGACACCCCCAGCAGGTGAGGCAGGAGGGCAGGCCTGGGCAGGGGCAGCGCTGTCGCAGGGAGCTCACAAGCCCCCCTGACTCTGTCCCCTTGGTGGCAGCTGGAGGGGAGACAGGGCGGACACTGCCTGGTGCTGCCAGCTCCCAGCAGGTCTCTGGGCTTCGTTTGGGCCAGCGCTACACCTTCACCCTCCGACCACTCCTGGGGAGTGCCCCAGGCGCCGAGACCTCCATCAGTGAGCGCACAGGTATGGTGGGGTTGCTACAGGACGTGCTGGGCTTGCCTCTGATCTGGTGGTGACTTTACCTCTTCCCTGCCCACAGTCTGCAGGGATGCCCGTGGTGACATCGTCTTCCTGGTGCACGGAACCCGTGACAGCTCCTCTGGCGCCGATGCCGTCCGCACCCTCCTCTCCAACACCGTGTCTGCCCTGGGGCGCTTGGGCCCCGAGGGCACACAGGTAGGGTGCTGCTGTGGTGGGGGAGGGCCCAGGGTGTGCGAGTGGGCAGTGGCACCCACCGCTCCCTTGCACACTTGCAGGTGGCCCTGGCCACGTACAGCTACCGCAGCCTGCCCTGGCTGCTCCTCAACCGCTCCAGTGACCTGCCGGCCGTGCTGGAGCAGATCCGCACCATGCGCTACGAGGAGCCCAGCGGCAATGCCATCGGTGAGGGGCTGTGCCAGGAGTCGGGGCAGTGACTAGTGGGACCCTGCTGACCACCTCTCTCCTCCTTCTCCCTCCCTAGGGGCGGCCATCACCTTTGCCAGGACCTACCTGCTGAGCCCGGGTGCAGGGCGCCGACCCAGCGTGCCGGCGGTGCTGGTGGTCCTGGCTGACAGCCCTTCTGGGGATGATGCCATCGCTGCAGCCAGGGATGTCAAGTCTGGGGGTGAGGATGGATGAGGATGGAGCATGTGGGGAGGGTGCTGCGGGGTGCTGAGGGTGCTCCTGTCTCAGGGGTCCAGGTGCTGGCAGTGGGATTGGAGGGGGCAGACCGGGAGCAGCTGCGGCGTGTGGTCACTGGCGAGGACCCGCGGTACATCTACCATGACAGCGGTGCCCTGGCAGAGCTGGAGGGAGAGCTCACTGATGACCTCTGCACCATCATCTCTACCAGGGTAAGGAGATGAGTGCCCCAGGTGCTGGGGAGGGGGAGCAGCCTTGCAGGGGGCTGGGGGCTTCTCCTGCCCTCGGATTCACACAGGTTCTCCTTGTTTTGCCAGCCGGAGCCAGAGCCGCAGCCTTGCACCGTGCAGTGCCCCAGGGTGAGCATCCCTGTGCCATGCCATGCCATGCCATGCCATGCCATGCCGTGCCATGCTGCTGGGGCTCAGGGACCTCCAAGCTTAGGAATGGCAGAAGCATAGAGGGAAGTGAGCGTGGGGTACAGCCCCTAACCTGTTCCCTCTGTTGCTTTGCAGGGCGAGAAGGGGGACCGTGGTGAGGCGGTGAGTGTGTTGCTGTGTCCCCCCACAACTGGTGGCTCTGGGGGGATGCTGCATCCCCCCACCCCACTGATGCCAGCTGGCAGGAGATGCTCAGCACTGTCTTTGTCTGCAGGGACCACAGGGACGTGCAGGGCAGCCGGGCCCCCCTGGCGAGCCGGTAATATCCTGGTGGGGGAGAGATGGGGGGTAGCTGCCTGGCAGGGGCCAGTAGCACAGTGCCCATGTTCCCTTGTCCTGCCAGTGGGTGGCTGCCAGGACAGGGACCTGGCCAACCCTGGCCCCAGGGGCAGAGGGGAGACCATGCCATGCCCATCACCCAGCCTGTCCTCTCTGCTGTTCCTCCAGGGCCGCCATGGGCTGCCTGGCCCCCCAGGACCTGCTGGGCCACGGGGTCTGCCAGGAGAGAGTGTTGAGCGGCCAGGGAAGAAGGGGGACAGGGTGAGTACTTGTGACCCATGCACCCCAGGGTCCCTGGGCACAGGGGCATAGCCACACAGGGATCTCTCACTGCCTCTTGTCCCTCCCTCCTTTTGGCCCGGGCTGGAGTGGATCTGGACCAGCCCCACGCTGCTCCCTTGCACCCCAGCTCAGGCTCTGCCATGGGGCTGTCCTGGGCTCCCAGTGCCAGGACCAGCACTGCCTGGGGCACTGGAAGGTCCAGGAGTGTCAGGGTGTGCTGGGTACTGGTGTGATGCTCCTCTCTCCTGCAGGGATTCCCTGGAACTGATGGGACACCGGGAAGCCCTGGCCGCCCTGGGAACCCTGGATCACCCGGCCAGCCGGTGAGTGGGGGTGTCCCCCCAGGTTTGCTGCTGCATGGTGGGCTCTTCCCATCACCCTGACTGCCCTGCCTGCTCCCTGAGCCAGCCTCCTCTGTGCCAGGGCATCTCTGTAGCTGGCAGGGCCACTGCTGCCCCCAGGCGTGTGTGTGTGTGTGTGTGTGTGTCAGGCCAAGTCCCTGGGCAGGGACTGCATATCTTTGCCATCACTGGAGCTCCCATCCCATCCCATCCCATCCCATCCTCTCTCCCCCATCCCATCCCATCCCATCCCATCCTCTCTCCCCCATCCTATCCCATCCTCTATCCCCCATCCCATCCCATCCCATCCCATCCCATCCTCTCTCCCCCATCCTATCCCATCCTCTCTCCCCTATCCCATCCCATCCCATCCCATCCCATCCCATCCCATCCCATCCCATGCCCTCTCCCCCCCATCCCCTCTCCCCCCCATCCCATCCCCACTCCCCTGGCTGGCAGAGACACACATTCACCTCCTGAGATTTTGTTTTCCAGGGCCCCCAGGGCAGCCCCGGTCCCCGAGGGGATCCCGTGAGTATGGCCACCTCCCTCCCCAGCCTTGCTCCCCAGCCTTGCTCCCCACCCTGTGCCCCCTCCTCACTCTTGCCTGTCCTTCCCAGGGGCCACGGGGGCCACCAGGACTTTCTGGCCTGAAGGGAGAGAAGGGTGAGCCGGTAGGTGATGGGCAAGGGGCTGCTCTGCCGGGGGTCTCTGGGGAGCAGTGGAGACCCCAGTGTGCACATCACAGCCCCTGACACCTCCTGGCGCTTGGTGTCTGGGTGTCCCCAGGGTCTCCCCGTCTCCCCGCAGGGTCCCTGGCCTCATGGCACTGTGTCCCCCCATCCCACATGGGGGGGACACAACAGGGTGTTTGGGGAGGCTGATTTTTCCTCTCCCTCCTCGTTCAGGGGGAGCCCAGGGTGATCGTGGATGGAGGACAGGGGCTGCCAGGCCGCAAAGGGGAGCCGGGCGCACCGGTAGGTATGGGGGCAGTGAGGCTGGGGGGTCTCCACCAGCACCCCCAGCCTGTACTACAGCCCCAAATAATGGAGTGTCTCTGTCCTCCAGGGCAGCCCTGGCCCCCCTGGCAGCCCTGGCCCACGGGGGCCCTTTGGTGATCCAGGTTCCCCTGGTCCACTTGGACCTGTGGGGCCACCAGGACCTCCAGGAGAGTTTGTGAAGGTACGTACATCCCCACCGGTGCTGTGCAGGGACAGCTGGGTGGCTCTACAGACAGATGGATGGGGGAATGGAGGGACAGCCAGCAGCCTGGAGCTGCTCCCCTGTGGTCCCACTCATAGGCTGTGTCCCCCGCCAGCTGTTCCCCCCACAGCTGTGCCCACACACACATACCACGTGGATGAGCTGGTGCTGCCACTGGGCAGTGTGGGGAGAGGCACATGCCCTGATACCACTGATGATGGGCTCTGTCCAGCATGTTTCCCCTCCATTCAGGTGGGCATGTGGAGAGTCCAGACCTGCCCTTACCTGCTTTTTTTCCCCCCTCACAGGGAGAGAAGGGCGACCGAGGGGAGAGGGTGAGTGGCTTCATGTTTCTCTGGCTCCTCTGTCCTCCTGGATGGAGGTCCCGTGGGTACCCGAGGGCACTGCAGACCCCCAGGGTGCTGGGAAGGACTTAGCCCCCCCTGGGTCATCACACAGGAGCTGACTGCTGTCTCTGCAGGGCCCCCCTGGACTTGTGGATGGGGAAGCACCTCGAGGGGAGCCCGGCCCCCCGGTGAGTTTGGCCCCTGGGCCAGTGGGGGCAGCAGAAGGGAGCGGGGCCACAGCAGCTGCGTTCCCCTGGGACTGAGCTGTGTCCCCAAGGACTGAGCTGTGCTCTCTTGCAGGGCCTGCCTGGGGACCCTGGACCCCGGGGACCTGCTGGGCCCCCTGGCCTGAAGGGAGAGAAGGTAAGAGGGTGGTGGGGGTGCTTTGCACGGAGGCTGGACCCCGCGCTGCTCTCCAGTGGGGATGCCCATCCCCATCTCATGAACATGACTGTTGTGTTTCCTGTGTCACAGGGAGATGGCATAGAAGGTTTCCCAGGGCAGCCTGGCCGTCCTGGGGACCCAGGAGACCGGGTGAGTTTCCCAAGAGAAGGTGAGGTGGGCAAGAGCTGGCCTTGCCAGGAAGCCAAGCCCCAAGGGCACCTTGGAGAGCTCCTGCCCTGGCCAGCCTGGACATCTGCCACGCCACGCTGGAGGTGACATCTCCATCCTCCTTTGCAGGGCCCTCGCGGACCTCCAGGAGAGCAGGGCAGGAAGGTGAGTGGTGCAGGGACCAAAGGGACGCTCCTGCCTTGCCTTTGGTGGGGAGAAAATAGGTCTGAGTGCTGTGCCAGCACCTGTGCTGTCCCCTGTGTGACCTGCTCCCCCTGACCCCATCTCTTCCTGCTCCAGGGAGACCGTGGGGCACCGGGTGAGCTGGGGGAGCCAGGCGAGAAGGTAAGGCAGTGCTGGAGTGGCACCATGCTGTTCGTCAGCATCGATGGGTTCTGAGGGCCCTGTGGCCCATGGTGGCTGTGCCTGGGGGTCACTGTCAAAGCCCAGTGGTCTTGGATGGGATTTGGAGCTGGACCCTGAAGGGCTCTGGGGCAGCCCGTGGGGTGGAGGCAGTGTGACGTGGTGGGAGGAAGGCTCCTTGACACCCTCCTCTGCTTCACTCTGCAGGGGGATCGCGGCTTGCCAGGCCCTGAGGGTGAGAAGGTAGGTGGGCTGGGGCAGCCACAGCTGCTCTGGGGTTGCCTGTCCTGCCCTGGAACAGCCACACTGGCGTGGGGTGGAAGGATACCCCTGACACCCTCCTCTTCCTCCTCTCCTGCAGGGTGATGTGGGAGCCCCAGGGCGCCCAGGGCCATCGGGCAGAGAGGTGAGTCAGGGCAGTGTCTGCAGTGCTGAGACCCCACCTCAGGAGCAGAGGGCTGCTGTGCCCTGGGTGGGCATCCCCAGGCACTGCCAGCCCCCTGAGGTCTCCTGTCTCAACACAGGGAGCTCCAGGACCAGCTGGCCCCAGGGGGGAGAAGGTGAGGGCAAAGCTGGATCCCAGCAGGGTGGCAGAGGGCTGCTGGGGAAGGGGCTGGCAATGACACCCATCTCTCTGCAGGGTGATCCAGGACCACCTGGCAAGCCGGTAAGTGATGCTACCCAGTGAGCCCACCTCTGCCTGCCCCACCCCCAGGACAAGGAGCCTTGGGCAGCACCCAGCATGGTCCCTTCTACTTCTCCCCCAGGCTCCCAGTGTGGCAGGTGTCGGAGGAGAGAAGGTAACCCTGCCACGGCTGTGCCCCCTGGCCTCAGGCTGGCACCCCCTGGGGCACAGCCATGGGCTGTGGAGGTGGGACAGCACTGCTGGGCATCAAACTGAGGGGATGCCCACGCTGGTCACCAGACTTGGCTGTCCCCAGCTGCAGTGGGGTGAAGTGGGATAGTTTGGAGGGGTGGGGGCTGATGGTGCCATTTCATCTGCTCCAGGGTGACAGAGGCTTGCCAGGACCAGAAGGACCTCCTGGCCCCAGGGGCAACGTGGGAGATAAAGGCGCTCCTGTCAGTACTGCCTGGGGATGGGGGGCACAGGGGGCATAGCACAGCCCCCTGGGGCTCATGGTGCCCATGCCATTGCTCCAAGCTGCATCCCTTTGTGACTAGGGTGCCCCTGGCCTGAGCATCCCAGGACCAGCCGGCCCCAAAGGCGAGCAGGGTGATCGGGTGAGTCTGGGTGTGCCCAGGGCTGGGACTGATGGGTGATGCCCTG
The DNA here is from genome assembly GCA_020800305.1 of Porphyrio hochstetteri. Classification (NCBI taxonomy): domain Eukaryota; kingdom Metazoa; phylum Chordata; class Aves; order Gruiformes; family Rallidae; genus Porphyrio; species Porphyrio hochstetteri. The sequence goes on along the minus strand of CM036916.1, from coordinate 5,966,452 downwards.
GGGACACCAGCTCCTGGCCCTGGTCCCTCTGCTGGCACTGGGCCACTTCCATCCCAGTGACATGTGCTCTCCCTCTCCCACGACCAGGGTATCGTTGGCCTCACAGGCAGGAGTGGCCCGAAGGTAATGTCACTGCAGGAGGCATCCCCCTTGTCTGTCTGTCATTGCAGGAGGGATCACCCCTCTGTCTGTCTGTCAACCCTTCCTGGGCTCTGGAGGGCCTGTCCCTGCAGACCATGCTGCTCTGGGGACCAGAGGGGGCCATGCTTAGCTCCTCCTCCCAGCAGCAGCCCCCACACTCCCTGCACAATTCCTTGACCCACTGCTCCTTCTGCCTAGGGTGACCCAGGGGAGCCAGGGGAGAAGGGTGAGCCAGGCCGAGCGGGTGCCCCGGGGCAGACTGGACTGCGTGGCAAAGAGGTAGCGTGGGGTGAGGGGGCAGTGAGACCAGGAGCTATGGGGCACCGTGGCTCTGAGGAGGTGGGGGAGTTGGGGGGACACCAATGACTTGTGCTTTTCTTCCTCACGGTCCATGCCAACTGACCTGCACCACAGGGAGAGCGTGGAGAGAAGGGTGACGAAGGCACCCCAGTAAGTGAGGATCCCCCAGGACCACTGTCCCCCCACACACTGCCCCCCACTCACCCCCTTTCTCCCTGCAGGGCGAAGTGGGTCTGCCTGGCAAACCTGGAGACAGGGGTCCCAGGGTAAGTGTGGGGCTGGGGGATACCCTCAGGTGGGCCACATGCCCAGTGGCCTCAGGGTGGCTCCCACTAATGCACACCCTCCCTCTGCCCCCCACCCAGGGCCTTCCTGGCTACCGTGGCCCCCCCGGAGAGAAGGGTGACTCCGGGGACCCCGGTCCCGAAGGCAGGAACGTGAGCAGCAGCTCGTGTGTGCCCAGCGCCCCGTGGGCACCCACCACCGCATGCACACCCCCCTTACCCCAGGGGTACCCTCCACCCTATGGGACCCACTGCCCAATGGGTCCCCTGCCCCCTCCTCTCCTCACCCCCATCCCTCTTTCCCACAGGGCAGCCCTGGAGCACCGGGGATCAAGGGTGACCGCGGGGAGCCGGTGAGTGACGCTGGTGGGAGGGTGCACAGGGCCACCCGCCTGGCTTCCACCCCAGAGCCAGCCCTGCCCTCTCCTGGGCTGTGTCAGCTCCCCTTAACCCCTCACCCTTCTTTCAGGGGCTTCCCGGACCCCCAGGACGAACTGTAAGCTCTGCCCACAGCCCTGTCCCTGCCCACGGGCTGGTGCCCAGCCCCATGCACTCTGACAGCCCCTCTGTGCCCCACAGGTCAGCCTGGGGCTTGGAGAAGTGAGGGAGAAAGGCGAGAAGGTAACGAGTGGGTCCCTGGGATGCTGGTAGGGGGGTGTCCTGTGCTGCCCCTCACAGCTCTTGCTGTGTGCACCCAGCCCTCCTTGCCCAAAACAGCCCCCGCCATGGGGAACTGATGTGCACTGTGGCTGAGCTGCAGGGGGAGCGGAGGGCACATGGGATGTGGGGGGCATGTGGCATCTGGGGTCACATGCAATCCAGAGCCATGTGGGCTCATGCTCCTGTGTGGTGGTGGGAGGAGGGTGATGGGGCAAAAAGTCCCTGTAGAGCTGAGATCCTTGAAGGTGCTGCCATGATGGTCATGGCTCCCCAGCCCTGCCACACTCCCACCACAGCACTCTGTGCTCTGGGTGCTCTGCCTTTACAAGCCAGCTTGGGCTTGGGGCAGTTTTGGCCATGGGCTGTGTTCTGCAGGGTGCTGGAGCATGCCTTGGACCCTGGCCATGGGTGATGCCTTCCTCCTGGCTTGGATGGCTCTTTCTTCAGCCCATGCCCATATTTTCAGACCTTTGCTGTTATCCCATCCTTAAACCACACAGTGTGAGCAGAGCTGCTCAGCACAGGCTCAGCACCGGCCTTTGCACTGGTGGCAGGGCAGTGCCCTCTAATCATGGTGCTCTTCCCTGGCAGGGGGACCCTGGGGACGCTGGCAAAGATGGCATGAAGGGTGCTCGGGGCGATGCTGGCTCCCCTGGCCTGCCTGGAGAGAGGGTAGGTGCGGGAGGTGGCAGGGGGACAGCAAGATGGATGATGCTTTGTGGGAGAGCTGGGGTCCTGGTGTGCTGGGTGGGGGGGGGCAGATAGGCACTGGGGACCACCCTTATTTCCCCATGCCCCGCTGCTGAGTGTGTCTCTCTCTTGCAGGGTGTGGAGGGCCCCCGTGGCCCCCCTGGTGCACGGGTGAGTGTCCCCTTCCTCATGGGGGGATGAGCGGGGGGTCTACCCCCCTCCTCTTGGCCCCCTGCTCCGAAGGGGACAATGCTCACTCCTCTTCCCTCTCTGCAGGGTGACCCTGGGGACCGAGGCTTGCCAGGAGAGAAGGTGAGGGGGCTGGGGGATGCCCTGTGGTACCCTGTCCTGCCCCATGGCCCAAGCACTCCTGCCCTACTCTCTTACAGGGAAACCTTGGCCCACCCGGGCTGGATGGTCGCAATGGGCTGGAAGGCAAACCTGGGCCCCCGGGCCCCGCCGGGCTGCGGGTGAGCGTGGTCCTGGGTGGGGGACACAGCCACCCCTGGGCACCTTGGGTGGGACCTGTGGGACAGAGGGGTGATGGGGTGGGAGGAGCCACATCCCCTGACACCCTCTGCTCTGGGCTGGGGGTGCTCATGGGGTGCCATGGCAGGGTGGGGATGTCCCTGCCCTCACCTCCACCTTGTCTGCAGGGGGATCCAGGGAAGCAGGGGGACCCTGGCCGGGACGTAAGTACCTCTGGGGAGGGTGTGTTTGGGTTGTGCTCCTGCCAGGGCCAATGAGCTTGCAAGGGAGCAACATCCTGTCCTGAGCCCCTTGGTTTGGGACAGTGCAGCAGGACCATCCCCTGACCCCAGCAGGGTGGCACCACCCCAGCCAAGCTCTGTCCTCCCAGACCCAATTGGGGGAGGTGGGGTCCTGCCACCCTGTGCTTTCCCTGTCTCCTTTCCCCATAGGGGCTGCCTGGGCTGCGTGGGGAGCAGGGACCACCTGGCCCCATAGGCCCTGTGGGACCACCTGGCATCGCTGTAAGTACTGACCACCCTGTAAGTACTGACATGCCCAGGGGATATGTTCTGCCCCAGGCCCTGTCCAGTCTGTCCCAGCTGGCTCCATCTGCCAGGGCTCACCCTCTGCCCAGCTCCCTGCTGCACACTGGGGCTGCAGTGGGACTTGGGGACCCTCAGCTGCTGGGGGGAGTGCTGGGGGTGCTCTCTTACTGCCTTTGCTTCCTCCCAGGGCAAACCCGGTGCTGATGGCAAACCTGGTCTCAGTGGCAAGAATGTGAGTAGGAGGTGTGGGGCTTGGCTCTGGGGCTGACCTGTGGGTCCTGGGGGCTGGTGACCCCCGTACAACATAAGGGCAAGGGCAGGGAGAAGGTGTGGAAAGAGCTCCCATGTTCTAAGCCATGTCCCCAGTGCCTGTCCCCATCCCATGTGGTGCCTGGTTGAGTAGGGCACTGACTGGCAGTCTGTATCCTCAGGGAGAAGATGGGACACCAGGAGAGGATGGGAGAAAGGTAAGGAGCTGAGCCCCACATAGTCCCTGTGCAGCCCTTGCATGGTCCCTACACACCCAGTGACTGCTCCTCCTGGGTGCAGGAGCATCATTTTGGGGCACGTAGATGGGACAGCATCCCTCTAACTCCTTTCCTTCCTCCTGGTTAGGGAGACAAAGGTGACACAGGACCCCCTGGCAGAGAGGTCAGTGTCGCACTTCAGCGGAGTGTGGTGATAGGGTGGTGGGTACATGCTGGGGACAGACCTGGGCACCCAGGTCCTGGGGGTGACACTGCTCTCTTGGCAGGGCCGCAGTGGTGCCAAGGGTGAGCAGGGTGACAGAGGTGTGCCAGGTCCCCTCGGCCCCCCCGGCCTCCCCGGCATCCCAGGGCAGGTTGGCCCCCCAGGCCAGGTACGTAGTCCTCAAACCCACAGTGCCACACAGCACCAGCCCCTGCAGGTCGGGCTGCCATGGGGTGGGCAGGACCCCTGCCCATGGCTCCCTTGGGGCACTGCCTCATCTACATGGGTGCCAGGTGTCATCATGTCTTCCAGGGCTCACCGGGCCCCCGTGGGATGGCTGGACCCAAGGTATGTGAGCCCCTGAGCCCTCCAAGGCAAAGGGCTGGGTAGACCCTGTGCTAGACGGGGACAACTCCTTGGGGGGACTCCCTGTCCCCAGGTTGGCTGGGCTGGACCCTGGCACTGGTGTAAATGCTGGTCAGCCTGGCTCTGCCTCCCCCTAATGCCTTTGCTGCGTTTTAGGGGGACCCAGGGGAGCAAGGACTGCGAGGGGAGCCGGTGAGTACCTGTCACTGAGCCTGGCAAGCTGTGAGCACCCTAGGGTGGTGGCAACTGCAGCCCCTGCCCAGGCAACACCTGGCAGTGTTGCCTCTGAAACCTACTGAGGGCAGCAGCAGTGCTGCTCGCCTCACCCAGCACACCTCTGTACATCTTGGCATTCCCTCTCCAAACCTAGGGGCGACCTGGCACCCCTGGAGCACGTGGAGACCCTGGGACTGCAGTGGTGAGTCCTCCTCAACCTGCTGTGCTGGAACATCAGCCCTGAGCCTCTGGAACACCCATGGTGGGAGGAGGGCAACACTGGCTTTGTTTTTAATGTCTTTTTCTTGCAGAACATTGAACGTAGCCTGGAGTCACTTGGCATCAAGGTGTGTAGTCCCACGTGTCAAGCTGGGAGCTGTTCGTGCTGTGGAGCTGGTGGGGGGACATGGAGGTGGTGGGAGAGCTGAGCGCCCTGGGACAGGTTGGCAGGGCTGTGTTATGATGTGCTATGGCTGTGCTGCACTTGACCCCCTGGCTGGTGGCTTTTTCCTCCCCTCAGGTTTCATCCCTGAAGGAGCTGACAGGTGCCTATGATGGGAGCTCAGACTCATTTCTGCCAGTGTCTGAGCGGCTGCGGGGCCAGAAGGGCAGCCGGGGGGAGCCGGGAGAGAGGGGGCCTCCAGGCCGAGAGGTGAGCAGGGCTCGATGCCATGCCCAAATATGCTGCCCTGATCCCCGTTACATGGGCTGGCTGGGGTGGGGCGTGTGGCTGGCTCAGCCCTGGGACGCTCAGGGGGACCTGGCAGCATGGCGTTATGTTTTGCAGGGTTCCTTAGGCTTCCCCGGTGAGCGAGGACCCAAAGGTGACAAGGGGGACCCCGGCACCCCTGGCCCCCAGGGCCCCATAGGCCGGGCCGTGGGTGAGCGGGGTCCTGAGGGGCCACCTGGTCAGCCAGGGCAGCCTGGCAAGCCGGGCATCCCTGGGGTGCCAGGACGCGCTGGAGAGCTGGGGGAGGCTGGGCGGGCTGGTGAGAAGGTGAGTGTGTACAAGGGCAGGGGAACCTGGCCCAGGGGCTTGGGGACAGCCCTGTGACAGCCACCATGTTGTTTCCCCAGGGCGACCGGGGTGAGAAGGGTGACCGGGGTGAACAGGTGAGCCAGGATGGGGACATGGTCCTCTCCATCCCCCCCTGTGCTGTGTACCTCTCGGGGTAACAGGGGACTCTCTGGGGGCAGGGGGATGCCTTATGGGGACCAGGAGTGGCCATACTGGGATGGCTTTGCTCCCCCATGCCTTGCTCTCCCTTTGATGCTCAACCTCTTTTTCTGCCCCTCTCCAGGGCAGGGATGGCTTGCCTGGCCCCCCAGGGCCCCCGGGGCCCAAGGTAGGTGTTGGTTTCTGCTGGGGACCATCCCCAAGGGGTGCTAGACTGCACCTCTGGGGATGGGTGGCCATGTCCAGTCCCCTGGCACAGGGGCCTGGGGAGGGCTGTGCCCCTGGGGAGACCTTCTTTGGGTCCCCTGGGTGCTGGCCCTGACTGCACCTTGCCTGCAGGCAGAGGTGGTGGAGGGCAGCCTGATGGGCTTCCCGGGCGAGCGTGGCCCCGCTGGACCCAAGGGAGCAAAGGTACATGCCTGGGCAGAAGGGAGTGGGGCAGCCAAAGAGCAGGGGCTGGGCATCCCCAGTGGGGCAGCAGGGGCTGATGGCATCTGTCTTCTCCCCGATGCAGGGCGAGCTGGGAGCCGAGGGCGAGCGGGGACCCAAAGGAGATAAGGTCTGCGGTCGTAAGTCTCCCACTGCCAATGGGGCAACCCCATGAAGCAAAGCCTCAGGCTGGGGCACTGCTTGGGGCACCCCTCTTTGGGTGTCTGCAGCCTCTGAGGGGGGGTGGAACAGGAAGGTCCCTGCCTGTCCTACAACCCTGTGCCTGTTCCTGCTGCAGGGTGAGGGTGGCCCACGGGGCGAACGAGGGGAACCAGGCGAGAAGGGCAGAGACGGCGCCCCGGTGAGTGCCACACTGTCCCCTCATTCTGGTGCTGACACCAGACCCTTCACTGGCACTGACCTGTCCCCATCTTGCTCCAGGGTCTCCCGGGTGAGAGGGGGCTGGCCGGCCCTGAGGGGAAGCCGGTGAGTGGGGACATGGTGGGGGGATTGTGGGCTGGGATGGGGGGAAGGTTCTGTGGACCCACACCTGACACCACTGGCACCAGCAGAAGTGTTCATGTCTTGTTCACATCCTTCCTGTCCCTGCACAGGGCCCACAGGGCTTTAGGGGGCTTCCTGCCCTCTCGCCCCCATAAGTACTCTGGGCTGGATCCTGCACCAGGAATGGTGTGGGGGCTGGCAGGGCTGCTTGGTGGTGGCAGCTCATGCTCATCCATCACCTCTGACTTTGTTCTTTGCAGGGCTTGCCAGGCTTCCCCGGCGTGGTGGGACGCCCGGTAAGTGTCTGTGTGTCCCCCATGTCACTGTGCCCTCCCACCTGCTTATCAGAGCCGCTGGCACTCTGGGTGTCCTCTCCCAGCAGACACCCCATGGGGAAAGCCCATCCCTCCAGTGATGCCTGTCTTCCTCCCTTCAGGGCAGCCAGGGGGACCCGGGACCTCCAGGACCTCCGGTAATGAGCCACCCTGCACCATGTGCAGGGGACTGTCATGCAAGGGACAACCTGAGGAGCTGGGAGGGGTGGCAGTGCTGGGGCTACACTCATCTTGCACCACCCCAACGAAATGTCCCCTTGTCCCTTGCAGGGCAGCGCTGGCCCACCAGGGACCCAGGGCCCAGCTGGGACCAAGGTATGGCATCAGCATCTGCATCGGGGCTGCCATGTCCAACCTGGCAGAGGAAAGTGGTGCCTTGCCAGATTTGGGAGCTGGAGGGAAGGACACATTTTGGGGTGTTTTGTGCTGGAAGGAGGGAAATGTTGGGCTCCCCCCCCAACACCCCTTCCTGGATCCATCTGACCCTGGGGAACAGCCCTGTGGCAGGCGCAGGGACGTGGCTGTGACCTGGGTGGCTGATGGGTCAGGGCAGCGGGGCTGACATCAGCGGTCTCTTTGCAGGGCGATCCAGGGGAACCTGGCTCCGGCATCCGGGTGAGCACTTGTGCCCTCCCTGCTAGCACCCATCTTACCCCCACCCCCCAAACCATCCAACCCCCCCCAAAGTTGGCCGGCCCTGCTGCCACGCACCTTCCCATGGGTGCAGCTGAGGTCCCAGCCATGCCAGAGCAGCCTGCCATCCCCTCTCTGATGTAGCTCCTTCCATTGCAGGGCTTGCCTGGTCCCCAGGGCAGCGTGGGGCTGCCAGGCCCTGCCGGCCCCCCCGGCCCAGGGGTAGGTACTTGTAGCGCCCCAACCTGCCCTGTGGCTGTTCTGGTGTCCAGGCTGGTGCTTGATTTCTGCTCGTGTGTCCCTTGCAGGGCCCACCGGGCGTCCCCGGGCTGCCAGGACAAGTGGTGAGTGTGTCGCTCCTCCCCTGCCCGGCTGCCATCAGTGTGGGTGCTCAGGGCTGCACGGGGGGCTGGAGCACCCCGTGCCCCAGCCCTGCTCTTACTGGCTGCAGGGGGAGAGTGGGAAGCCAGGAGTTCCAGGCAGGGACGGCGTGCCAGGGAAGGACGGCGAGGCGGGGATGCCTGGGAAGATGGTAGGTTGCTGCTCACCCTGTCCCGTTCCAGCAGGAGCCCCACGGGGCTCAGCTCGGGGTGTCTGCAGCTGAGGGCTGTGCTGCTTCTGCCAGGGTATGCCAGGACCTTCGGGCCCTGCTGGTCCCAAGGGAGAGCCAGGGGATGCTGGAGCCCCAGGGCAGGTGAGTGCAAAGCGCTTCTGTAGCAACTGGGAGCTTCCCAGGCCAGGATGAGGGGAGCATCCCTGTGCAGCCTTGCTCACCTCTCTCCTCTGTGCCCTAGGCCATCGCTGGCCCTCCTGGCGCCAAAGGTGAGAAGGTAAGGAGCTGGGGTGTGAGATGGGGGGACTCCCACTCCTGCCAAAGCCATGGGGGCTGAGGTGGGCAGGGGGTCCAGAGGGTTCTGGCATCTGCTGTGAGCATGGCATGCCTGAGCACCCACCTGCTGTTGCAGGGTGAGCCGGCGTTGCTGGAGGGAGTTCTGCTGGGAGAACCTGTAAGTTGACCCCATCGACCTTATCCCCCCAGTTACACTCAACCCCCCTTTAACCCTATACCCACTACCACCACCCACTGCCTTCTGGGGGGTTGGCCAGCCCTGTGGCTGCCTCCTCCCCTAACACTGCTTTCCCCCTGTCAGGGCTCCAAGGGTGACAGAGGATTGCCAGGCCCCAAGGGCGAGAAGGTGAACCCTACTTGGGGGGCTGGTGGGGAGGGGGCCATGGGGGCCCTGGGCTACCTGGCTATCTGTCCACAGCAGCAGGGGAGCAGATGCAACTGATGACCACATGCATCATCATCTGCCCTTGCTTTTTTCTTGTTTCCCCTGCCAGGGGGAGCCGGGACGATTCGGGGAGCCAGGAGATCCTGGGGAAGATGTGAGTAGGAAGCACATGGAGGGTCAAGAGGTGGATGCTGGTGGAAGTGAATGCTGTCAGGGGGGACACTTATGCCCATGCCACCCACTGTCCAGCCTTTCCCAGCAGTTTGGTGTCTTCACAGGGAGCCAAGGGATCCTCTGGAGCCAAAGGAGAGAAGGTAAGTGTCCTCTGGTCCCAGCCCTGGGGGAAAGCTCCGGGTGTCACAGTGCCCCTGCACCTCCATGCCTGCCAGCCAGGGGACACACCGTGTGCTCTCTGTCACCACACAGGGATCACCAGGTGTCGGTGTGCAGGGACCGCCAGGACAGGACGGGCCTCCAGGCTTAAAGGTAATCCTTGTCCCCCTGGCTCACTCTGTCCCCAGTGCGCAGGTGCTGCTCCAGCTTGGCTTGCCAAGGGAGAAGCATGCTCCCAAGGGGCTGTTTTCACAGGCCCAATCTTTTTTCCTCTCTGCTCCAGGGTGACATTGGCTTGCCAGGACCACCGGGACCTCCAGGCTTAGCAGGCATTGCTGGGACACCGGGACAGCCTGGCCTGAGAGGGGACAATGGGCAACCTGGGCCCCCGGGTGCCCCAGGAGAGAGGGTAAAGGCTATAGCCAGTGCTCAATTTTGCTGGTGTGGGTGACTCTGGACCCTCAGGCAGCACCAGCAGTGTCCCTGCAAGCCCCACCAACCCCTGGACATGGTCCTTTCCTGCTCATCAGTGTTTCCCTGACAGGGTCTGATTGGCTTTCCTGGGAGAGATGGCACCTCTGGACCACCAGGACCCGCAGGGCCCCCAGGGCCGGCTGTGAGTATGGGGCTCCATGCTGCAGCATCCTTGGCAGGGTGCAGGCCCTGCCCTGCCTCCTCTGCCAGCTCGGCAGGGTGATGGGGACCCGCTCTGCACCTTCCCAGACCCTGGGGTTGGGGATTGCAGGGGCCTCCAGCTCAGGGTGGGATCTGCTTTGGGAGCCCCAGGGATGCTTTGTGGGGTGCCTGGCATCACGTTCCTCTTGTGGCTCATTCACCCCTCTCCTTTCTTTTAGGGCATACAAGGGGCCTCTGGCCCGAAGGGTGACAAGGTAGGACAGAGGACAGCCCTTTAGCATGAGGGGTGTGGGGCTGCTCCTCTTGTGGGGTGTTCTTGCTGTAGTCACCCCCTGGGTGGGTGATGCTGGAACCGCTCTGGATGGTCGCACATGGGAACCTGTTCTGTGCCATGCACCCAGGCTGGTGTTAACGGGCTGGGGGTGCCCCTGGCATGGTGGGGGACATGGCATGGCTGGGAGGAGCAGTGGGCAGCAAGGACAGGGACAAGCTCTTGCCTTTCCCCTGGCAGGGCGTTCCGGGGGCTGGGCTGCCAGGAGCCAGAGGCGAGCGTGGAGACCCAGGGCCGCGGGTAGGTCCCACCGTGGTCCCCCCTACAGCTCCCTTGTGTCCCTGCCACCAGAGACAGGAATCCCACAGCACAACCCCAAGGGGACAGCGAGCCAGCACCATGTCTGTCCCTGGGGTGGTGAGATGCCAGGGGTGCCCCTGTCCTAGACCTTTTCCTATCCCTTTCTTCTCACAGGGTGAAGATGGGCGCCCGGGGCCAGAAGGGGATCGTGGGCCGGCGGTAAATACCTCACCCTCCCGCTGCACCCCCAGCCAGGTCCCTCCCTGACCACCCTTCTCCTCTCTCCTGCAGGGCTTGCCAGGGAACCGGGGGGAGCGTGGTGACAAGGTAAGGGGGAGCCAGGGGGCGCAAATGATGTACCCCCAGGGATTGGGGTCCCCAAGGAGTGCCCACTCCCCACCGCACATCCTTTGTGGTGTCTCATCATCTCTGCTTCCTTGTAGGGAGACAGTGGAGCCCCGGGGCCCAAAGGAGACAAGGTGAGACCCCAGTGCAGGGGGCAGTGGGAGGGAGGGTGTCAGTGCTGACCCCCACTCCACCACTCACTCCCACCTCTCTCCTTCGGGTGTGCAGGGTGATACTGTGGTGCTGGAGGGACCTGCTGGAGTACGGGGCAGTAAGGGGGAGCCGGTAAGTGCTGTCACTGTCCTCCCTGTCTCTGTCCTCCCTGTTCCCGTCTGCATCATCCTTCTTGTCCTGATGGGCAGGGGCTCTCCTGCACAGTCCCCTCCCCAAGGCCCTGCCTGCCCTGCTCCTAGCCCTGGGCAGCTCCTAGTCCTACGGGGTTGGTTCTGCACCCCACTTCTCTGAGCATCACAGAACAACCTCCTCTCTGCCTTTGCCTGCCAGAAGAGCTGAGGGGTGCTTCTTGCTGCTGAGGGCACCCTCCCTCACAGAGCATGTTGTCCCCTCTCCTTCAGCCACTCTATGGGCACCCATGTCCCTGCCTCAGGAGGGGGGTGTCTGTCCTCCCCACCCAAATGTGTGTCTGAGCATCTCCCCTGACTCCTCCCTATGTTTCCCCCTTTTCAGGGAGAGCGTGGCCTGAAGGGGACAGAAGGGGACAAGGGGGACAAGGGGGAGCAAGGCATGCCTGGAGAGAAGGTATGGGGCTGGGGGGACTTGTGAGGGGCTGGGGGAATGGCTGGGTTGGGGACCATGGAGGGCTGCAAATGTGGTGATGGACAGCAGGACCAGGGCTTAGTGGCATTCCGGTGCCCCATTTGGTGGTGTTTGTGGGCATCCTGGCACGGTGCTTGGTACCCTGGCAAGGGGAGCTGCCAGAGCTGGCCTCAGAGGCCACCCTGGCAGTACCTCAGCTCTGCCATGGCTGGAGCTCTCCCTCCTGCCCTGTGTTGATCTCGGTTTCTGCTTGCAGGGGGCGAGAGGCGAGCAAGGGGAGAAGGGCTCCACGGGCTTCCCTGGGGCACGTGGCCCTGGCGGGCAGAAGGTTAGGAGCTGGGTGCCCTTTGCTGCCGGGGGTGCTGGGGGGTTGCTGGGGGCACTGACCCCCTTGGGCCCTGACTGATGCCTTTGCCTTCTCCAGGGAGAGGTTGGAGCATTGGGAGAGCCTGGTGAGCCGGTGAGGAGCCGTGTCTCAGTGCCGCTGCTACCCCGCTGTGGGGCAGGAGTGGACCCTGTCACACTGTGTGTGTCCCACAGGGCCAGCCCGGCCGTGATGGGATCCCTGGAGCCCGCGGAGAGAAGGGGGACATGGGACCCCTGGGCATGCGTGGCCCCAAGGTGGGTCTGTCCCTCTGCCTGGTGGTGCTCCCCCGGGCAGGACCCATGCCAGCGTGTCATGGCTTTGACTCCCCTTCTCGTCCTTGCAGGGTGACCGGGGCATGAAAGGTGCCTGTGGCCTTGATGGGGACAAGGGTGAGAAGGTGAGTAGGTGCCCACGGGGTGCTGCAGGAGCCCGGATTGTGCCTGGAGGCTGCGGCTCTTTGGATCCCTCCACCAGCCGGGCAGAGCAGGGAGACGGCTGAGGCCAGAGCTCAGCCTCATGGCAGGGGCACGGGGTGCCCTCCTCTGCCTGCGGCTCTGGGGTGAGCATTGCGGGGTACAGACCTGACCCCCCTGCCTCTCTCCTGCCTGCTCTAGGGAGAGCCAGGGATCCCGGGGCGCTCGGGGCTGCCAGGGAGGAAGGGCGAGCCGGTAAGCACTGCGCTGGTGCTGGGCTGGGACGCGGGCACGCAGCCGGTGCCTGACCGACATCTGCTGTGTCCTGCAGGGAGAGCTGGGTCTGTTGGGACCACCGGGCATCCCCGGGAAGGAGGGGCTCATGGGACCCAAGGTAGGTCAGGGCAGTGTTGGGAAAAGCTCTGCTGGCACTACCTGCCTGCCCCCCTCTGCTGCCTGCCCCCCTCTGCTGCCTGTCCCCCACTGCCTGCCCCTTCCTTTTCACAGGGTGACCGGGGATTCGATGGGCAGCAGGGAGCCAAAGGAGACCAGGGAGAGAAAGGAGAGCGGGTGAGCAGGCCGTACAGCAATGGGTGCTTGCTGTCACCAGCATCAGGCCTTGGTCTCGTGTACAGTAGATCCTGATGCTCCCAGAAGAGCTGTCCAGCACTGCTCTAAATTATGTCACTAACCTAATGAGTGACAATTGATCCCCACTCTTCACAAGAAGGCACCAGTGCCAGTGCTTCAGGGATGTGGAGCTGTGGGGTCAGAGGATGTCCATGGGACCTGCTCTGGGGCCAGGGGACTCCGACACTCCCCAGGTCTCACCCTCTGCTCTTCTGCAGGGCGCTCCAGGCATTATCGGTGGCCCTGGTCCCCGGGGCAGCGATGGTGCTCCTGGGCCCCCTGGGCCCCCAGGAAACGTTGGCCCACGAGGTCCCGAGGGCATGCAGGGCCAGAAGGTGAGTTCCCACCATGGGTGGGTGGTCCCCCCTCTGGGTGCCAATAAGGGGAGGACAGCCCTGCCCCTGGAGCGCATGAAGAGTTGGTGGCATCAGGAGCCATGTCCCAGCTCTGTGTCTGCCCTGCCAGCTCACTGGCTTTGGAGTCCTTCCTTGTGTCCCCCTGCCTAGGGGATGGGAGCCTGGGGGGTTGGGACCCTACTTGTCCTGGAGCTGGGCTAAACCCATCCCTGTTCCCATCCCCACCTGCGCAGGTGTCCCCAAGGTGCAGGGGTGGGGAAAGGAGCACATCAGTGGCACTGGGGAGGGCAGAGAGGCTCCGCAGCTGCCACACATACCCTGAGCACTTGTCCTTTGCAGGGGGAGAGAGGCCCCCCTGGACAGTCGGTGCCGGGGGCCCGTGGTGTGCCAGGCATCCCTGGTGAGAGAGGAGAGCAGGTGGGTGAGCGGGTTCCCAGCCCTTGTGGGTAACCCCCAGCCAAGGCCAGCCCCCCACCTCCCCTCTGCTTGTCCCTAGGGCAGTCCCGGCACCCATGGGCTCCGTGGAGAGAAGGGGGAGCCCGGGATGACGGTAAGGAGCCAGGAGGGAGCTGGCATGGGCTTGTGGCACTGAGGTCACCAGGGTGGGAGAGGGGGTGCTGGATCCATCCCGCTGCTGATGATGAAAGGGCTTGGTCCAGCCCATGAGCCTGGGGAAAAGGTATTTCCTCCTCCCTAATTACACTGTCCCCTTTTGCGATGTGGGTCCTTCACCCCTCCGTGTGCCCGGCAGGAGGAGGAGATACGCACCTTCGTCAGGCAGGAGATGAGCCAGCACTGTGGTGAGCAACCCCCACCACACTGCCCTGCAGCTGGGGGTCTGGCCCACACTGCCCCTAACCCCCCCACCCCATCTCTCCTACAGCCTGCGGTGGCCACTTCCCACGGCGCGTGGATTCACGTGAGCACTCAGGTTGCAGCTTTCCCTTCCTGTCCCTTTGCCCTTGCCCTGTGCATATGGCACTGAAGGGGTCTGATGGTTTGGGGGGGCTGGAGGCAGCTGGCACCCTCTGGGACCATCTCAGTCAGGGTTAGCATTAGCATGGGACAGTGCACAGGGAGGAGGGGATGGTGATGGTGCAGCAGGGTTCCCCAGGGAAAGCTGGCTTGGGATGGTGCCAGTTGGACCTGGGTGCTTCCAGGGTCTGTGCAATCAGGAATGGACCATGGGAACTGTGCCCAGCCCAGTGCCAAAGCCAGGACAGGCGGGCTTGCAGAGGCCAGGGCTGCTGGAGGGGATGGTGGGCTGGAGGGACGAGGGCAAGAGGTGGGCTGGGATGAGGTGGGTGCTTTCTCTCCAAGGAGGCTGGGGGGCTCAGGCCAGGAGCAGCCTCCACTCTGCGCAGGGAGGAGGAAGAATCGTCCGCCAGGAGAGGGAGCACGGCCAAACAGGTGATGGAGCCTGGAGCACCCACAAGATCTGGGCCCATGGATGCATGTGCCTCCCCGAAGCACTCGTCACCCCCATTCCTGTCCTGCGAGGCTCCCAGCGGGTGCTGGGGCAGCAGCTCCTCCTGCCTGTCCCTGCTCCAGGAGCCCCCAGCAGCCCTGGTCTGCAGTGCAGAGAGAGGATGGGGTGTCCCCAGGTCCCCCATCCCTGGTCATGTACCCTGGCAGGCTGCAGCAGTGCCAGGGCAGTGCTGGGCTGTTCCCTACTTGCAAGGGGTGGTTCCCCTGGGACACAGGGTGGAAATGCCCCGGACCCTCTCACCTCCTTCCTGATGCCTGCGCCATGTCCTTCCCCTCACAGGGCCCTTCGCCCCACAGCCATTCCCTGCTGACAGCACTCATGCAGTCCCTGTGCTCAAGCTATCACATGCTGAGGAAGAGGAGGGTGAGTATCAGCCCTGTGCTTTCAGTTCCCATCACCCTTTTCCCCTGCTCTGTTGTGTGGCTGGCCATGTCCCTGCCCTCAGCTTGTAGGCACGGATGGATAACCCACCAGTGGCCATGCCATGGGTCCCACGGGGCTTTAATTAAAGAGTGGGGATGGGAGAGGGCAGCAAGCAGGGGGGGGAGAGGGTTGTGTGTGCAGGGGGTTGCAGAGCCATGGCTGTGGTGGGGGGGGAGCAGGAGGGAGTGGATGGGGAGGTATGCTCACGCTTGGCACTGTCTCCCAGGGCAGGACAGGCAGGTCATGGCTGACACTGATGACCTCGAGTATGATAGCATGTATGGGGACGAGGAGGAGGACTACAGTGAGGTCCCAGAGATGGACAGCTCGGAGCAGCACACAATAGGCGGTGAGGTTCCCTGCACCCACCTGGCACCAAGGTTTGAGCTGCTGGGAGAAGCTGCAGGGCTGCATGGGCTTTGTTGGAGTGATGCTTCTGCATCCTGCCTGGCAGTGGGTCCCCACGGCCTCTGGCTGAGGGCATTTGGGATTTGCAGCCCTCTGTGGCACCCAGGCAGGGTGTGTGTTCCCAGCCACAGCACTGCTGTACATGCCGTGCAGCATTCACTGCCTATCCCCCTCACCAAAGCTGTCACCAGTAGTGTTGGGTGGTTTGCTGGGCTGGTGGGACCTGCTACCTCTGACAGATTTCCTGTGCTCCTGGTCATGAGCCACAGAAGGGCATCCCAAAGTCCGCAGGAGACCAGAGAAGCCTCAGCAGCAGCATGCAGAGGGTCTCTCCAGTACCCTTCCAAGGGACGTTTTTGCCATCATGTCCCCAGGTCACCTCCCTCTCAGCTCTATCCCAGCCTTTGCTGGGAGCTGCTGTGGGGAGACAGCCTGCCCTCACCTCCTGCCCTCGCTGCCAGCACTAAGGCAGCGCACAGGGATGTCTCCTCCAGCTAAACACTGCCTGTGCTCAGCTGGGAGCCATCCCCTGCCTTCCTCTCTGGGGTTTCTCCTCCTCTGCCTCCACTGTTGGCACACTGCCGGCTCCTGCCCGCCCCTCACCATCACTGTTTGCCCCCTGCAGCTGATCCCTGCAGCCTGCCTCTGGACGAGGGGGACTGCCAGCGCTACACGCTGCGGTGGTACTACAACCAAAGAGTCAGGGAGTGCCGGCCCTTCGTCTACAGCGGCTGCCGGGGCAACCTCAACCGCTTCGAGAGCAAGGAGGAGTGCGAGCTGCACTGCGAGCAGCGCCCAGGGGCAGGTAGGCACGGTGTGGCAGCATCCCCCTGTGCTGCTGCTTGCCCAGTGCAGAGCCAGGGTGTGATGCTGGTCTCTCCCACCCTGGCTCTGACCCCGTCTCGCTTCTCTCCGCAGATGCCCGTGGGGTCACTGGTGGCAAGGTGGGAGGGCAGCCGGAGGCGTAGGCACAGGCAGTGTCTCGGCGGGCAGGGCTGCCCGGTAGCAGGGCCTGGCTGCTGCCCCAGCCAGGGCTGAGCTGCCCGTGGTGGTGGGGGCTGCATGCCTGCCAGCCCCCCGGCAGGAACCTGGTGCTATTTCTAACGTGTATTTTTGCTGCTCGTGGGTTTTTCCTTTCATACCAATTTTATTATCTGTTAAGGTGAAATCTATATCAAACCACCCCCCACCCCCAATGCTCTTAGTCCCCTTTCCCACCTTGGAGGTCTCCTGGGCTGTTCCCAGTTTGATTTTTAACTTATTTGCTTGGCCCTGTGCTCCCTCTCTAGTGGCCCATCAGCAGAGCTGGGACTTGGCATGGTTGGGCTCCCCTCTCCTCATCTAACACCATCATCCCCTTCCCTGACCCCCTACAGACCCCCCATTTCCCCCGCGCTCCCCACTCGCTGCTGGTGGAGCTGCCCATGTCCCTGGGCCAGGCGGTGCCTCCCTGCACAGCATCCCTCACCCTCACCCTGCAACCACCTCTGTCTGAGTAAATTTCACCTTAACCTCAGCTGGGGCCCAGTTCCCCTTTTGTGGCTGCGATGGTTTGGCAAAGACCTGGGGTGAGGCCGGAGGCTTTCTCTGAGCACTACCCTCCATCTCGCATGCCTGCCAGCAGTCTTTAATCCAGGGGGGCTTGCCTGCACCCCTCGGCCCATTGGGGAAACCCTGTGGATGGTGCTATGTTAGAGGAGGTTCCTGCTCACCTATGCTCACTGTTGAAGGCTTCATGAAAGCAACGTTGGCTCCTGGGGGTCCACAGCCCCTGTATCTCCCCAGGCCCAAGTGGGGACATGCGCCCCACTGCTTGGGGGCCTGGGGGCTGCTGTGTGTGCTTTCTGGCACCCATACATAGCACTGCTCTCTGTGTATGTCTGTATACAGTGAATGTATAAGTGGGGGGAGGCCCGTGATATTAAAGCTGCGTTCACAGGAAGATGCTTCTTGGTGCACTGCTGGAGATGCCTGTGGAGTTTGGGGCCAGCTCTTGAGCCATGCATGCTCCCTTGCCCCCCCCGCCCCCAAGCTGGGATGC
This sequence comes from Porphyrio hochstetteri, assembly GCA_020800305.1. Classification (NCBI taxonomy): domain Eukaryota; kingdom Metazoa; phylum Chordata; class Aves; order Gruiformes; family Rallidae; genus Porphyrio; species Porphyrio hochstetteri. The sequence goes on along the minus strand of CM036916.1, from coordinate 5,948,987 downwards.
CCTTCTCAGCTGCTCATTGCTGCCAGCGCCAGCTGGGGGTCCTCACCCCTCAGGGACCCCAGTGCCCCATCCCCATGCCCAACACGTGCCCAGCTGAAGCAAGCCAGGCCACGACCCCTGGCCAGGCAATGACGTGTTGGCATGTGGGGCTGCGGTGCTGAGTGATGTGCTGGGTGAATCATCACCCCTGGCTAATTTTGGCTGCTGGGGGTCAGTTCCTGGCCATCCCTGGGAGGAAGAACAGAGCTGGCATTATTTCCTCTCCCTGCTGCTGGGGGGGAGGCTGGCACGGGATAGATCACCGTGGTGGTTCAGCCCCAAACAGTGGCTGAGCACCACACGCCTGGCCAGAACCAGGACACTCACTCTGTGGTTACGGGGGTGGGCAAGACGCCCAGCAGTCTAAGCTGTAACCCTGGGCACCCTGACTCTTCGCCCTGGCCAGCCCTCTGGGCTGAGCACACAACAACTCATCTCATGCTGGTGCCTACCCATCCTGAGAGCCCCTGGGTGTTCCCCAGCCGCTAAGAGGGGATCCTTGTGGGGCTCACCCCAACTGCTAACCACCATGGGCAGCTGGCACAGGCTGGACTGGTGCAGGTGGGCTGAAAACCAATGGTGTCCTGGTTGAACTGGTGCAGCTGGCTGCAAACCGGTGGCCCAAAGCAGCGCTCCAGGGTTGGCACAGCAGGGAGGTGACGTGTCTCCAGATACATCCCCCAGCTGACCCAGGCCAGGGAGTCTGTCATGATGGCAGCAACCAAACTGGCACCCAGCGATGTTGGGGAGCCCCGTGTTGCACGATGCCCGGGGGGCTGGCACTCGCTGCCAGTGCCACAGACACCAGCCAGCAGCATGTGTGTTTTCTCCCTTCCTTAAGGGATTAACCAAGACTGGAAGGAGCAGGAAAGCTGAATTAGATGGAGAAAAAACATCTCACAAGTCAGATGTGAAATAATTATGCCTGAACTGCCCCAGGTTCCCGGAATCCCCACCAAACACAGCTGTGGAGGGGCATACGCCCACCCATGACCCGGGATGATTTCATCTGCTATTAGGCAAAATGTATTAATAACATTGCCCCCGCCCCCCCCCCGCCCCACATGTCACCATCACCCCCTCTGTGGGTTGGAGGTGGAGCTGGGGGCAGGATAAGAGCCAGAGCTTGGCAGGGAGCAGGACAAACCCCCAGCTTACGGTGCCCACACCCTGGGAGCACTGCCTGAACATCGAGTGGACGAGGAACTGCTGGCAATGGTGAGGCTGCACCATTCAGTGGTGCTTTCCTGGGGGCTTTCAGCTGGGAAATGGGGGCTTTTAGGAGGGGGGTGGATGCTTTTCACTACCCACTTCCCAGTGAGTTTAAGAATCTCCAGCTGCCTGCTCTGGTACTTTCCAAAGGGTTTCACCCCAGAGATGGGTTGCAGAAGGTCAGATGCCTTTCATTGTCCTCCTAGCTGGGCAAACCCCGCTGGGTGACTGATTTTTGGGGAGAGGCAGCCATACAGCAGGATTTGTGTGGCAGTGCCCCTGTACCCACTCTGACCCCTGGCACAGCATCCCACATCCCCTGGGGCCCTCCCTGCAACCAGGGTGGGGGACAGGGTAGAGGAAGATGCTGAGGCTTGGCACAACTCAGTGCCTGTGACTGGACATGAGTTATCCTTGTCACGTCACTGCCACGGACCCAGTGTGTATTTTAGGTCAAGTGGCTCGTGTCCCTCCTGGCAGGGCGGCTTTTGCCCCAGAGAGCTCAGAAGTCCCATGGGGAACAGCATTCCCCAGGAAAAGTGTGGGAGGAGGAAAGCCCTACAGCCTGCTTGACCTCTAAACCACAGACACAAAGCAATTCCCCAGCCAAAGGGCAGGTCTGGGGAGCAGGCAAGGTCCCCAGGCAGCCACCCGCCCCAGGTGGGAATGTCCCTTTGGGTGGCAAAGGGCTGGTGGCTGTGAAACGGAGGGGACAGCCAGTGTCTGGCCAGGGGCTGCAGGAAAGGATGGGGACATCCAGCTGATTTGCTTCCCATGTCCCCTTCAGCCTCCCCAAAACTCTTCCCCATGCAAGAATGTTAAAATCAGGTGGAAAACAGAAGGGAAGGTAAGCCCCCACAGTTGGGCATGGTCAGCTGGCACAGGGAGTGAATGGGCTGCATGTGTAGAGCCCTGGTGGGGACACATGCTGCCTGGGGGGCCATGGGACTGTGGCAGCATGATGGGGGTGATGCTTAGCACTGGTTACATGCTCTCTGCAGGTTCAGCTGGCCACACTGCACTGCAGGATGCTGCTCACCTTCCTGGTGGTCCTTGGGGTGCCAGCAAGAGACTGGAAGGGGCTGAGCCATGAGCAGCTCCCTCCGGTACCCCAAGCCAGGGATGAAGGCAAGCTGATGATGCAGGAAACCAATGATGCTAACGAGATGCTGACAGGTCTTCCCAAAATGAGGAGGGATGACCCCGGCTGTGGGGAAGGGTCTCATCTGGACAAAGCCAGCCCACCACTGCTAGAGGAGTCAGCCAGAAAAATATTGCCCTGTCCAGTGAGCCTGGCCACCAAGGGACCTGCTCCTGTGAAAAAGTCGAGGAAGGTGTCCCTGTCACTTGATGTTCCCACCCACATACTGAAAATCCTGATCGACCTGGCCAGAGAGAAGGAGCTGCAGGCCAAGGCAGCTGCCAACAAGGAGCTGATGGCCCGTCTGGGGCGCAGGAAATAAGTCTCCCCCATGGTGGCACGGCTCCTCAACCCGGGGTGAAGATGGCAGTGGGGCTGTTGGAGAGCACAGGTGGAAGAGGCTGGTGTACCCACAGAGGGCTGTGAACACAAAGCCTCATCCCAGCCCCCATGGCACAGGCAGCACCTGTGCGAGGGTTTGGTTTAATAACCTTCACCTCAGCACCACCAGGGAAGACACAGACAGGTTTGCCTGTCCTGGGGCCAGTGCTGGAGCAGATCCAGGGCCCAGTCCCAGGCACTGAGGGGATTTCTGTGCTCCGCTCACCCTCTGCTGGGATGTCACCGAAGGGGCCGCATCCAGCCCAGCAGGTTTTCCCATGTGCTGCCCCTCTCCGGGGGCTGTGATGCTCAGAGATCCACCCCAAAGCCCAGCTGAGCCCCAAAGCCAGCAGCAGCGAGCGTGCACAATAAAAGGTGGCATCAAATGAGACTTACTGTGGTTTATACTGGTCCTGCTCCCCTGCACACCCCCAATTTGTGCTCCCTCTCCTTGGAACTGCAGCGAGGGCAGGGCTAGTGCTGGAGCTCACTGAAGCTCAAGCGAGGGGTGTCAGGCCTTGCGCTGGCAGCAGGGCTGGCCCAGGGTGCTCGCAGCAGCTCTGGGCCAACTGGGACATTGGGTTGTGCTGCCAGAGCCGCCGTCTTTAGCAGGACTGGGAGATAAGAGCCGTGGGGAGCAGAGTGCGGCCGCCCCGTGCAAAGTACAGGGCGGTGCGAGCAAGGCAGAGGCTGGGGGACACCCGCCCGAGGGGCCGCTGGAGCTGGTGGGGGACATGGCCATGATCTTTGAGGATTACCTGCTGCAGGGTGAGTGCAGCCCCTTTGCCTCGGAGCGGGCGCTGACTTTGGGAAGGGGGCAGAAGCAACCGGAGTGACCCTGTGCCCCGTGGGAGGGACGTCTTTCGGTGGCCAGCAAAGGGATTTGCCAGCAGCTGGGTGGAGCAGGGTGGCCCGGTGGGTAACGGGACCTTTGCCTTGCCAGCCCGCCCCAGGGCTCCAGGCAGCATTGGGCTCCGGGGACACCCCGCTGCAGGGGTGGGTGCCATGTGGCTGGGCTCAGGGGTTTGTGGGTGCAGGAGGACCTGTGTCACTGCGGGGATGCTCCAGCGCTGGCAGTGCCGGTGGAACGGCCCGTCCCCAGGAGGGGCTTCTGTCTGCTCTGCGGCTGCCCTGTCCCCCGGGGCACCGAGCCCCCGCCGGGATCTGCCCCTTCCCCTGTCCTGCCGCTCTCGCTTTCCTGAGTCCCAGGGTCTCCTCCGAATCCCAGGGTCCTCCCAAGTCCCAGGGTCACCCCTCGAGCCCCAGGGACCACCCCGAGCCCCAGGGTCACCCCATGAGCCCCACCTCGCTCCCTCCCCGTTCTGGCCCCGGTGTCCCGAGTCTCCGCGCTGTCCCGCTCTGCCCTCCCCCTGCCACTCACAGGGTGCCCCCTGCCCAGTGTCCCCCCAGGGTTCCCATTGACCCCAGTCACAGCGCGTTCCCCCCCCCGCCACGCCCCCTACCCCTCCCCAATGCGGCCCCCGGCCCCCGGGGCCCCCGGTAGCCCCGCCCGCGCCGTCCGGCCCCCTGGTAGCCCCGCCCCCGCCTCGCCGCCAATCAGACCGGCTGGGGCCGCACCGGGGAGCCACGTCAGCAGGGGCGGGGCCGCGCCTGCGCAGCGTGTCGGGAGGCGACGGCAGTGACAGGCTGGCAGGAAGGGGCGCGGAGCAGGAAGGGGCGGGCAGTGGCACCGCGACCGGCACCGGGACCAGCACCGGGACTGCCACGGGGCGGGAGGGGCCGCACCGCGGGGCCGCTCGGCACCACCATGCTGAAGAAGTTCGACAAGAAGGATGAGGAGTCGGGTGAGGGGAGGTGGGGGGGATCCGAGCTGTGACGGGGGCCGGGACTCGCCGTGAGGTGAAGCGGCCCCGGGGCGGCTCTGGGGGGAGGCCCGCTGCCGGGCGGGAGAAGCGCCGCGGAGGCACCGGAGCCGCCCGCTGCGGCCAGAGGCCTCAGCGCTCAGGGGTGACCAGCCGCGCCGCCGGCCGCGGAGTCGGGCGAACCGTCCGGCGAGCGAGCCCCGTTCCCAGCTCAGGCCAGGCGCCGGAGCCGCCGGGGATCCAGGCCGTAGCTCCCGGCCCGTTCTCTGACACGGCGAGCAGATTCAGCGTGGAGCTTAGTGATGGACTGCTCAGTGTGGCTCTGCTTGCTCTTAGTGTGTGTGAAACGCCTGACCCTTCCCTCCCTTGTCTGAAGCCTTCAGTGACATCTTGATCGGAGCAGCACCGGAGAATTTCATGAGGCAGCTGTTGGGGAATCGCTCTTGGCTTTTGTTTTTAGGGCTGTTCTTCACGTTCCCCTCCTGCATGCTTCGAGTTACCGTGTTGCTTACGGCCAAGGCTGGCTGGAGATCGCTGCCTTGTGTTGGGATGCTGGCTCTTGTTGATTTTGTTCATAGTGAGAGCTTGCAGGGCTCTCCTTTCTGGCACTGCTGCTTGCATGCTTCTTAATGGCTTTTTTTCATTAGTGCCTCCTCATCCTGTTGCTTCTGTTTCAAATGAAGATTCGTAGGATTTAACATACTGACTTTCTCCTGTGGATTATATATATGTCTAAAATGTATAGCCTGAATGCTCATCATCCTTGGTCTTAGGCTGAGCATATCAGCCCTGAGTTTCCAGGCCTTTTTATATCCATTATGTCTACACCAAGGCTGACAGGACAGCCTTTTTATTGAGATCAGCGTGCCTGCTTAACTGGCTCCTGTTTCTTTGCTTTTCATGGATGGTTTAGGTAGTCCTGGGTCAGCTGCTTCCCCTGGCTCTCAGAAATGTGCCTTGAGATAATGGTTTTGGGCACATAATTGTTCTGAGATCCTTGCTCAGGCAGTGACTGTTTCTCTGCCAATGAATACAAATTGTTGTTAGGCTTCCAATAATAGGAGCTTTCTGAACATGTGGCCTCTGCCTTTCTTGTCTCTGTTTCTCCTCTGATGGAAAAATACTTTGACACAGAGTGCTCTGAGGACTGAGACCTCATTTCAGGATCCTTAGTGCTGTGGAAGATGAAGAGGCGATGCTCTGCTGCCCATGGCTGATGTAGGGATTGCTGCTAGGGAGGATTTTTGGAACATGTTCACATGCTCATACTAGAATTGGTTCATTGTTCCACTAGAGACATTGCTTTTGGTCTTTCCCAATGTTTTCTTCTCTTTCCAACCCGACATAAAGCACTGACACTTATTCGGCCACCTCTTATTTGGCCTCTGCAAACGTCTGTGCCAGAGGAGGGCAGTTTATGAGCTGGGAAGGAGCCAGGGTGTGGATGTGTTTGCCTTTAAGTTTACTTTACTCTTGCAAAGGCTCCTGGTACCAGGGTAGGATGCCTCAGGCCCAGGTAAGAGCTAAGCCCAGGAGCTGGCCTTTCCAGCAGATCAGGGTTGTTAAACATCAGAGCAGCGCTGGAAATTGCTGTGTTTTGTCCCAGGGCCAGGCTGAACATAGGTACTAATTAAACCCTGCTTATCAATAACTGACAGCTTTTGAAAAGCTGCAGCTCACAAATGCTTAGGAGACAAGCTAGTAGAGACCATGCAGAATGATAGTGCTTATCCCTCTGATTATTTCATCTTTAATTGGTGAGGGATTTAATTATTTAATATGATTTACTCTATTAAGTGGAACAATGGAAGTTGCTCTGTGTCCAGACTCTCTAGTTCGCTGTCTTGTTTCTTAATTAGTGATTGAACCAAAAATGCTCTTTTTGTCTAGGCCTGTCTTATTGATGCTCTAACTGTCAGCAAGCTCCCAGCCCAAGAGCTGGAAAAAGGTCTGTGGGGATAACAGTGGAGCACAGTTACTTTGCAACTCATCAGTCTGCCTAGGCTCATGGCTAGGTTGTTTTTTTGGGGGGAGAAAGGGGAATGAGCAGGGGGAATGACGAATTGAAGAATGTCCTATCTGTTCTGCCTTCCTTAACTGCTATGAAGACATCCAGTTAACATTGCTTCAGAGAGGGAGCTCTGGTTGCTTGATGCTCGTGAAAAAGTTACCCAAAAATGCTCAGTCTGTCTTTAAAGTATGGACATGGTGAGAAAGTTGCTATCCCTGGAAAGACTTTTACTCTCTTTATTTTGCAGGTGGGGGTTCTAACCCGTTCCAGCACCTGGAGAAGAGCGCAGTCTTGCAAGAGGTAAATCCTCAGGGATTCTCCTTTCTGTACCCCTTTCTGGATAGAGTCTTGCCTGCTCTTGAGTACATCACTGGAGAATTTCAGCAGGGAATTGGGGGTTTGTTAGGGTCCTGCCAGCTCTGGAAGAAATGGACAGTGCTCCTGTTCTTATTTTATTATTGGAGGGACGAAGGGAGAAAGTTGACATGGTCTCTGTAGCAAATTTAAAGACTGTGAACTATAAATAGTAATAAAATAATCTGGGAGATCTCAGCCTGAAACAGGAAGGTTGGGAAATGGGCCTTGAACACCCTGTATGTTTTGTAGATGACAAAGTTAGTGAGTAGGATGTGAGTGGTGATTGAACAGTCTGTGAATTTGCTCTGAAATATATGCCTTTCTATTCAACAGCAGGTAAATGCCTCGATCCCCTGACCCTGTTGTTTCAGTGTTACCTGTTTGCTTGCAATGTTGTGAGTGGTATTGGCTCCTGTTAGCCCTGCAGAGCTAGTGTCTGTCTGTCAGCAGGGCAGTGTTTTAGCTAGCACATGATCCAGACTTGTGTGGGTGAAAGCGTGACGAGGATTTGCCCTTTAAACCTTAATTGCACTTGCACTGGCGATCCCTGGATGAGCCTGTAGCACCAGCTGTTTAAAAGGGTTCTGTGTTTAACAGCAACTGGGGGGAAATATGATCCAAAGTCATTAAGAATCTTGCCACACCATGCTCAAAATGTCTTGCTTGTGTCAGTGACCGAGACCAGATGAAATGGTGTTTGTGAGGGGATGTTGGTGTCAGAATCCTTGTCTGTGCTTTGTTTCCAGGCACGAGTGTTTAATGAGACTCCCATAAACCCACGAAAATGTGCTCATATCCTCACCAAGATCTTGTATCTCATAAACCAGGTAAGGGAGAGAAAATTTACACCTATACAGGGACACCTGCAGCAGGCCCAAAGCTGGGTGCCATGACTAGGATTTCCTTCCTTCTTTCCAAACATCTTCTAGGGGGAGCACCTGGGTGTCATGGAAGCTACTGAATCCTTCTTTGCCATGACCAAGCTGTTTCAGTCCAATGATGTAAGTCTGCTGCTTATTTTCTTCTGTATTTATCTGGTGGGACAAGTTGTCAGCTGTGTCTTTTTCAGCCTTGAGATGTGTTTATACACAGCCAGTTTTTCTGTTCTTGCCTGGAGCTGCCTGATCTGAGTAGGAAGAGTAGGATGAATGTTTAGAAACAGAGATCAGCTTCACAGCCCTTCACAGACCTTGTAGCAGCTTAGCTGAAGAATTCCCTGGTGGTGAGATGGGAATTCCTCCCTCTGAATTGCTGTTTAACCCCTGAAACTTTGCTAGGCACAGATCAAGTGCATAATCAGCTCGAATACACTGTATCTTGTGCCCAGCCTTAAAAGATCCTGCTTCCTGCTGAGAGTCATTGACTGTGTGTCCTGGAGAAGGCCAGGAACTTGTACCTACCCACAGCAGTAGTACCATCACTAGTTGGTTTCCAAACCATAAGGCATTGAAATCATGAGACCATGGCAGAAATCCCCAGACCCAGGAATATCAATTCCTTGCTTTTGAGGCAACAGGGTGCCTTCAGCCAATGATTCCACACCTTCCTCCTTGTTCATGTGAATGACAAGTGAAAGATGAAACTGTAGGTCCAGCTAAATCCGGTCTCTCTGTGGCTTCACCCTAAGACTGAGGGATGCAGAAGAGGTGTTTTGTTAAGGAATATGGGTTTTGTACATCTTTCACACTCAGGCAATGGGGCTCTCTGAAGGTATCAGATTCTTGATCGTCACAGTAGAATCATTGAAGCAGGGAAAACTGAGATCCCATCCTATCCAGGATCCTCTCAACTGATGTCTGTCTTCCCCCTCTCCTTGTCAGCCCACTCTTCGCAGGATGTGTTACCTGACTATCAAAGAGATGTCTTCTATTGCAGAAGATGTGATCATTGTGACGAGCAGGTCAGTAGCTTCCCTCTTCTTACTGTTACAGTCACCTGTCCTGCAGTAACGCCCATCCAGCCTCTTGGAGACAGCAGGGCAAGGACATGGAATGGGCTTGGCTAGGGGAAAGCTTTCCTTTAAAAGAGGCTGTTAAATACAGACACCAAACTCCTGGTGATGCATGTGAAATGTGCTGTGCCCCCATGTCCCGTGCCCACGGGTGTTTGGACTGTCTCTCTTGGTTACATGATATGGCAGCAAAAGGCTGTTTCATTGACTCCTGCTTTGCTGCCTGAATGCCTGGAAGCTTTTTGAAAATCTCTGGCATAACTCCTAAGGCTTTCAACAGGTAGATAAGGATTTACTGCTCCTGTAGCAGCACAGGGTACGACTTCACCAGGGAACAAAATTCCCTCAGTGAGTCATTCCTGCATTGCTGACCACCCCACTGAAAGACCAGTGCCTTTTGGGGAGACAGAGGATATAGTCTGCTGTGATCTTTTCCTCCTGCCTCCCCTCCCCAGTGAGGCTTGCTGGAGACCTGCAGTTGCCTGCTTGGCATTCAGCAGCGATGCTGGCTGCCTGCTGTTCTGTGTGCGTGCACCTGGGAGCTGCTGGCTCAGGAGTGCACTGTTGAGAGCTTCCTGTTTTCAACCAGCTTAACCAAAGACATGACTGGGAAGGATGACAATTACCGAGGCCCCGCTGTGAGAGCGCTCTGTCAAATCACTGACGTAAGTGCTGGTTTTCCCTTGGGCAGCCACAGGGCCTTCACCTTTCCCTACTTCACCCAACCTGCTTTTCATGCCTTCATGTCTTCCCTTTCCCAGCACAGCAGCTTTTCTGTATCAGCTGTTTCCTCTCCCTGCAGAGTACCATGTTGCAGGCCATCGAGCGCTACATGAAGCAGGCGATTGTTGACAAAGTGCCAAGTGTATCCAGCTCTGCTCTGGTGTCCTCCTTGGTAGGTAGGCCCTGCAGAGTAGGCCTGAGGGCTGGTCAAGCAGGGAAGCAGTCATCTCTGGCTGGACTGGACATCTTGGGAGTTACAGGGCTTCATTGTTGCCATTCTCCTCTTTGGGAACTGCTGAACTGATGCTGACATTGTGGGAGATGGTTGACCCACTTGAGGCCGCAGCCATCATGGCCAGGTCTCCAGGTGGTGATCCCTTGCTTTTTTCTAAGTGGCTGCTGCCAGCACCCTCATGGGAAAGGCTTGTTGCTTCTTAATGAGCTGTGATTCCCAAAACTTCCCCTATCCCACTCTCACGGGTTGTCTGTGACTTCATCTTTCCCCAGCACCTGCTGAAGACCAGTTACGATGTGGTGAAACGCTGGGTGAATGAGGCTCAGGAAGCAGCTTCCAGTGACAATATCATGGTACAGGTAGGAAAACCGCTGCTAACACAGGGAACAGCGAGCAGCAGCTGGGAGTGGAGCAGAGTGCTAGAGCTTACCCAGGCACCTCAGGGCATCAGAGGGGGTAAGAGTGGAAAGAACACACTGTGGGTTTGTGACCAGCTCTTTCTCTGCACAGTACCACGCTCTGGGCTTGCTCTACCATGTGCGGAAGAATGACCGCCTGGCAGTCAACAAGATGCTCAGCAAGTTCACCCGCCACGGCCTCAAGTCACCCTTTGCCTACTGCATGATGATTCGAGTAGCCAGCAAGCTGCTGGAGGAGGAGGCTGGCAGGTGAGGGCAGTCCTTTGCGCTGCAGGAAGAATTTCTTCCAGTCCTGCTTCCATCTCCTCCCACTTACCATCTCATGAGGGCAATTATTTCTGCTGAAGATCAGCATGCCCCTTCTACCCTTTTATCATTGGGTAAAAGGCAGCAGAGAAAATACAGGATGCTATCTTGGTTGTTAGGAGATAGCTTCTGTGAGTCTTGTTTGTGTGCTTGCACCTTGAATGCTTTCTTGTTTCTCTGGGCTGCATAGCTGTTCTTTTTTGAGATATTCTACCTTATTTTCTCTATCTTCTGTAATTATTTGGCTGCCACATATGCAGTGTGGCTTCCTGGTAGGTAAGACTTGTGTACAGTCAGGTCTTGGTGTTCAATTGCTGAGGGAGATTCCCTTTAGCCTGCAAGGCAGAAGGTGTCTTCTCAGCTCAAGCACGCTGGCAGTACAGTATAATGCCCACTGCAAAGTTTAGGGACAGTGTATTTATGGCTGTGGGATCTGCCTGGTTTTGCTGTTAGAATCTTCACTTCTGTTAGCACCTTTGTTTTAATCTGTTCTTGTGTTTCCTGTCCCTTAGCCGTGACAGTCCCCTGTTTGATTTCATTGAGAGCTGCCTAAGAAACAAGCATGAGATGGTGGTCTATGAAGCTGCTTCTGCTATCGTTAACCTGCCCAACTGCACTGCCAAAGAGCTGGCTCCAGCTGTCTCAGGTAAATGGGGGGGGATTATGGGCCTGCAGTGGTCACACCTGCTGATTACCCCAAGAAACAAGGACCATGTATAGTTTCAGGATTGTAATGCTGCTGTACCCTTTGTTGCTTTATGCTGCTGCTGAGAGCCTGTGGTGTGTGTGAATAGCTTTGCTCCTGTAAAGGTATTTGGCTGATGTGTTTGAGTGTGGGTTGCTGGAGGGGTCTCTTCTATTTTCCAGTGAAACAGGGATGAATTCTAACTGACCAATCTCCCAGCTTTAGGCTGAGTTTAACAGTGCAAGAAGCCAAGGTGCTGGGTTCCTTCCTTCACAGCTCAGCCCAGTCCTGAACTGGGACTGCTGGGTAGGGAAGCTCCATGTCACCTCTCTGCGCAGGGAGGGTGTCCTTCATGGGCCAGCTCTGGGCAAGTAAGAGGATTTGCATGGAAATGGAGAACAGCAATTCAAATTGACTTGATAGGAAAGATGACAAGGTGATGAAATTGGCTTTCAGGAGGAATGCAGGGCAGCAGCACCGTGGAAAGAGGGAGGTGGTAAGAGCGAGTTGTCAGCAGGGATTGTCACAAAGGGGACAAGGGGGAGGAAGGGAGCAAGCTGGTAAACTCACCATTGCCTCTTAAGCATCCTTCTAGTTACCTTGTGCTTGCAGCTGTCTCTTCATTGCAGCTTTTGCTTTAAGTACAAAATGCTTCTCAATAATAGATTGCCTAAACATCCTCCTCTGCTTTTCCCACCTTGCAGTTTTGCAGCTGTTCTGCAGCTCCCCAAAAGCAGCGCTGAGGTATGCAGCTGTCCGTACCCTCAACAAGGTAGGAACCAGTCTCCTGGGACCTGTAATAATTCCTCATGTGCAGGGAGCTGCAGGCTTCAGAAGAGAAAGGGGGGCAGACTGTGTGATGATTTTGTACGAATAACCTCTGTGCTGGGCTGCAGCCTTCACATTTCATTGCTTTGAGCAGAATAAAACCTCAAAGAACAAATTAAAAGCAGTCAGGGTCACAGGCCTTATGTGTTAGTGCTTCCCCTCCTGAGCTTCCCATGGGGAAGGAGCTCCCTGTAAATAAAGCAGCAGTCAAACCTTGATGCTGCTTCTTGCCTGCTCCGGGGCGGTCTCCAGCTTTTCCCTTGACCTTGTCAGCTCTAAAGAGAAAAAGAAAGGCAGTGTGTGGTAACTGCTGCACACCCACTCACTGATGTTCTGCACAGCTAGGCTGGATGGATTTTTGGTGGGAGATCACAGCTTGCTCTGCAGAATCTGAACCTTAGCATATAGAGAATGACAGTTGTAAAGTAGTGGTAGAAAGTAGTAGAAGATTGTTTATTACTACTGCTTCTCTTCCAGCAAGAGATGTAATTCTGAAGGAAGAAAGAACTTGTTACTTTAACCTTGTATAAGTTGTTTCTCTAAGATGACCCCTCTGTACCATCTGTAGCCTTTCTTTTTATAGGAAGGAGCAAGAGCTTATGGATTCATTGTGGGGTTTGCCCTCTCTGAGCCTTTTCTTCATTGTTTTCCACTCTTCCTCCTGTGCTGCAGGTGGCCATGAAGCACCCATCTGCTGTGACTGCCTGTAACCTAGACCTGGAGAACCTTGTGACAGACTCCAACCGCAGCATAGCCACGCTGGCCATCACCACGCTGCTGAAAACCGGCAGCGAGAGCAGCATCGACCGGCTCATGAAGCAGATCTCCTCCTTCATGTCAGAGATCTCAGATGAGTTCAAAGTAAGCAACTGGGAGGATGAGGGACATGCAGGTTCCTGAAGAGACAAACCCCTTGGCCTTTGTCCATGTTTGTGTGTGCACTCTGAAGCTTGCATGGAATCCAGGCATCTGGGCTGGAACATATTTTTAGAGGAAAAAAGAAATAAGAAGAGGAGGCTATCAGCCTAAAGCGTGCCTCAGTCGTACAGCACCCAGCTGGGAAGTCATACACTCTCTTCTGGGGAGAAGCCCTTTGAGAATTAAATCCCTTTTTCTTCTTTCCAGTGGGTGTGGGGCTTTTGCTACAGGCTGGCCAGTGCATAAAGACCAATCTCTTCCAATGGTACCTCCTGGAACTGCATTGTTTGGATAAGCAAAATAAATCCATAGTTTCCAGCACAAAATTGACACAATTTAACTCTTTTTTTCCTGCCTGGTAAGAAAGAATCCTCTCTTACATGTGCCCCTTGTCCTCCAGGTTGTAGTGGTGCAGGCCATCAACGCGCTGTGTCAGAAGTACCCTCGCAAGCACGCTGTCCTCATGAACTTTCTCTTCACTATGCTTCGGGAGGAGGTGAGTTGGCAGGACAAACCTCTTTGTGCTCCTTGTTTGGGTGCATGAGCTGCAGGACTGCACAGTGGCGCTGGTGAGAGTCAGGCTTTCACCAGTAATGCTGTGTAATAACAGCCTCTCTCTCTAAAAGGCTTCAGTCTAACTGGCAGAAGTGTTCAGCTGTGCACAAGAGTTACACACTTATTGCCAGGCGTATTTGTAACGTGGTTTTCATTGATTTTTCTGGGGGTTTATGAACTCTCAAAGCAAATGCAGGCAACAGCAGATCTGATGGCAGTCCATGTGTGCTTCACATTTGAACCAGCATTCTTTTATACTTTGACAGCAAATTCCAAGCAGTTTTGTCTCGTACACAAAGATTCAGAAACAATCTATTTATTGATGACACAGAGCCACTTTTCTTCTGTTCTCTGGGCTGTGGCAGCAGAGGGATCACGAGTACCTGTAACCATTCTCTGCTGTCAGCCAGACATAGAATTGCAGGAAGACAGCTTTACAGAGATTTGCCATTTCTAAGTGAGCTAATATGCCTGCAGCACAGCTGGCACCACTGCTTGCTCTGACATCACTTTCTGCCAACCATAGCCTCTCATTTGGGAACAAACCAGAGCGTCTCATTTTGCTCTTGTGAATAAATGGACCACTCTCCTTTCCCAGGTTTTCTGTGGGTGGATGGTATCATTCTGAATGTGGTTTTGTAGTTCAAACTGTACAGTTTTATAGCTTTTTTAATCCAAAGCAGCTCCAGAAAGATTCCCCAACTGTGCATGTAATTGGCAGAGGATAGTGTGCAGTTTAATCCCTTAGTGTGTATTGAGGACACAGTTAAATAATGTCTGAAGATAACCAGGCATTAGCAGTGTGATGGGTTATGGGGTGTGTCTGGGGAGGTATTGATTGCCTGTCTTTCCACACCACTGTGTCCTGCTGTGGCAGATATGATCCTTAATATATTTCTCTTGTGATTCATCCTCAGATGTCTGGTGCTAAAGGGGAGAGGGTTGGGCTTTCTCTCCTCCCATATGGCTGTTTTTATGCACTGATTCTAGCAGCAGAAGGTTTTGAAGGAGATGTAAACCCCTCAGACTGATGGATTCTTTTACCCTCTTTAGGATTTGGGGTTTTTCTTCACTGCACCCATTCCAAAAGGGGCTGGCAATAGACCTTGAATATTAGCCGGTCCTCTGGATGTAAAGAGGGTCAAAAGTAGAGGGCAGCCTTACTGCTCTTCTCATTTTAAACATATCTTAAAAGCACTGAGTGTGAGTGACCTTTTTTGTTCTCCTGTCTGGCTAGTTCAGAGTCTCCAAAATACTTTGAGGTTTCCAGCTGAGCAGTTCCCTTTGCTCCCTAGGGCGGCTTTGAATACAAGCGAGCCATTGTGGACTGCATCATCAGCATCATTGAGGAGAACTCAGAGAGCAAGGAGACAGGCCTGTCTCACCTCTGTGAATTCATTGAGGACTGCGAGTTCACTGTGCTGGCTACTCGTATCCTCCACCTCTTGGGGCAGGAAGGACCCAAAACCAATAACCCCTCCAAATATATTCGCTTCATCTACAACAGGGTTGTCCTGGAGCATGAAGAAGTCCGGGCAGGTAAGAGACAGACCTGGAAAACTGTTTGCTGGGTGAGAGATCTTCAAGGAAATACAGTGCATGACCACCTCTGGTTTTGAGGGTTGTGATTCACTCTAGTCCTGAGCAGATCTCTCTTACACAGCAAAGATCCTGCAGAAGTATTGATGGGGGGAGGTGGCCAGCAGCCAGGAAATGGGGAGGGAGCTGCACTGACTCTGAAACTAGACACAGGAGGTTTGCAGGCACTTTGGTGTAATACATCTGCCTCTTTGCAGTCACAGTAGTGCTTTATACCAGTGCTCATGTCTCTGATGTGGCATTTGAATGAGGCCAGGAAATGGAGGAAACTTCAGGTGATTTCCTTATGTTTTAATTCTGTTTTCATGACCTGTGCTACAGGTGCTGTAAGTGCCCTTGCCAAGTTTGGAGCTCAGAATGAGGAGATGTTACCCAGTATCTTGGTGTTACTGAAAAGGTGAGCTGTACCTTGGAGTTCCTCAACATCCTGGGTGAAAGCCCTCGTTTGCTTGAGAGCTTGTTAGCACCCCCATGAATGTCCAGTCTCCTGTAGCTGTAGATTTCAGAAGATGCAGTGGGTACCTGGGATCCTGTGGTGGGATCACCGCTGCATTCAGCTCTCCAGAGTGAGAAGCCAAGTGTGGTGGATGATTGCTTGTCTAATACAACTCCTAGTATGTTGCCAGTTGTCTTCTATGGTGTGTTCTTCCTGGCCCTATGGTATGGCTTAGTTGCCTGGATTCACTTGCATGGACTCTGCTGCCTGGCATTGAAGCAAGTTTTCCACTTTCTTCTCAGGTGTGTGATGGATGATGACAATGAAGTGAGAGACAGAGCCACCTTCTACCTGAATGTCCTGGAGCAGAAGCAGAAAGCCCTCAATGCTGGCTACATCCTGAATGGTAAATGCAGGAAGTCCTCAAAACAAGTCTGCACCTCCTTCCTGGCTAACTAGTGACAGAGTTGGTGTTTTCTCTGGTTTCAGCGACCTGTCCCTTCTGTCCCCAGGTTTGACTGTGTCCATCCCTGGCCTGGAGCGGGCTCTGCATCAGTACACCCTGGAGCCCTCCGAGAAACCCTTCGACTTGAAATCTGTTCCTTTGGCAACAGCTCCTATAGTGGAGCAAAGAGCAGGTAAGGAACAGTCCCCCAAATGCTGGTCCAGACCTCTAGAATCCCCCCCAGCAGCTCCAGCCCTCAGACAATAGACTGCTTTGGGCCTGCTGGGAGTTGCTGAGCTCCATCCTGTTTGAATTTTGTTGGATTACATCTTCTGTAAAGACTAAGGCCAGTAAATCTGCTTGATCCCACATTAGGGTTTCAGCTTAGTCCAGCTGCCAATAGTAGAAGTAGTAGTTGGTAATCCTTATCAGAGCTGCAGTTCCAAAGGTGTTTAGGAAGCTAAATATGGGTGTCTAGTCCATCAGAAGGTAAGAAATGAGCTCCCTCCCTTTCCTTAGTCAAATCCCTCTCCAGACATTAATCTGTTTTCTGATTTGGTTACTTCTTACTCTTCACATTCAAATCTTTCAGGGTTTTTATGTTTGGTTTTTTTCCTTTTTCCTTGACAGAAAATGCCCCTGCTGCTGTAGTCAAACAGCCAGAGAAGGTGGCAGCAACACGGCAAGAAATATTCCAAGGTAAACTGATGCAAGGCCTCTGCTACGTGTGTGTGAGAACAAAATAGCCACCTCTTGCTGAGCCTGCCTACCCCCTCTGCCTTTTTCCCATCTCCTTTTGGAGAGTGACGTGGGCTCTCAACTTTTAAGTCTACTGTTCACTCCTGGGGGGTGGGGGTCCCTGCAGTCTTCTTCTCTCTAGCTTGCAATAGATGTGAGCAAAGGGTGGCTCTGCCTTCAATTTTAAAAGCCCCATGTGAATGTTTACGGATGTTTGATGGTGGTTCATTGCTGCAGCAACATCTGGCAGCTTAGGAGAGGGCTTTGAAACTGCTAGCACCTTCCTCTAGGTTAGGAAGGCAATGATTTCTGTGCCCTCTGTTTCAGAGCAACTGGGGGCAATCCCAGAGTTTCGGGGACTGGGCCCACTCTTCAAGTCTTCCCCAGAGCCTGTTGCCCTGACAGAGCTGGAAACGGAGTACGTGGTTCGTTGCACCAAGCACACCTTTGTCAGCCACATGGTGTTCCAGGTGGGTAGCTATGGAGTGTGCTGCTGAAAGGGGATTGCAAAATAAGCTACTGCCAGTTAAAAAAGCTTCACTGGGAAGAGGTAGCTCAGGGACGTCTCTGTTCAAAGCGTGTCACAGCAATGATGGATCCTTAGCTGCTCATCCAGGGCAGCAGAGCCCCAGAAGAGGAAATAATTAAGGGAGTATGTGTGAACTGAACAATGTGAGCTGAACAGTGCTTACAGGGACCGGCAGAGTAAGTCGGACAAGCACTAGGTGGGGCTGCTCTCACTGAGCTCTTGCCACAGGCAGCTGGATCTCTCCACACATGCTTTGGGCATCAAAGAATGGACGTTTATCTGCTGCAAAGGGAACCCAAGACAGGGACGTGATGAGGGAGAGCTCTTCCCCTCCTACATTTGGTTTTAGCCAGTGTACTACAGGTGCTTGTTCCTGAGCACCTTGGCCTTGTTGTACCACCCCGCTGCTGGGTGAGATGTTAGGATCCATGTGCCAGCATCTTTGCCTGGGCCCCAGGGAGTCCAAGGCACAGCGAGCCTTATGCTAGCTGGTGAGCAGCAGTGTTCTGTCCTTAGCCAGCTCCTTCCTTGAAAGCTCAGAACTGCTTACACAGCCCTCGTGGGGGCTGATCTTTGTTTCTGTTGTCCATCCACCAGATGCAGTTGTTAAATGACTTGTCCTTGCAGCAGGAATGAAGTATAATCAGCAATTTTACACTTGCTGAAACTTGCTCAGACTATCCTTGTTTTGAGCTGTGCAAAGGATCTTCTTCCCATCTTTCATGGGGTGCCGTGTCTCTGTAGCATCAAGTGAGAAGATGCAGGAAACACAGTGCTCACATTTCCATACTGCAAAGAGTAAACCTGGGAATTACCATCCTGGGAGGAAGGACAAAGTAGGAAAAAGAGTTCCATACTAACTGGTGAATGGAAACAGGCAGAAGCTGGAATCTCCCTGTGCTCACTGAATTTCTGCTCCTGCCTGGGTTGCTCTGGATAACTGTGTGCTGGTTGGTTTTAAGTGGGGGGGGAAAAAAAAGTTTGCTGGAGCACTGGAGTCCCACAGGGTTTTACTTTCTCCCCTAAAGCATTTAAATGGGTATTTACTTCTTTTTTTAGTCAGAGTTTCTCTGTAGCTCAACAGGAATGCATGAACCCAGGCAGCTAAATAGCAAGATGGGCTGTGGAAACACAAAGAGCTTACAAGTTGATACCATGCTCTCACTGCCCAAAGTGAGTCTGCTAATAGATCAACAGCAAGCAGCTTCAAGCTGTTGTTCCTTCCCCCTCTCTGTTTAGTTTGACTGCACAAACACCCTGAACGATCAGATCTTGGAGAATGTTACAGTGCAGATGGAGCCAACAGAGGGGTATGAGGTCATTGGCTATGTACCTGCCAAAACCCTGGTGTACAACCAGCCAGGCACCTGCTACACACTGGTGGCACTGTCTGAAGAGGATCCAACAGCAGGTAAACAGTTTGCTCTCTGTTTTCCTGACATTCCCCAAATTAGCCATACTGTATTGCTCACCCCCACACATTCTACCTTGCATCCTAGCCAGATATTTATAGCCTGTGTGTGGGCGCAGCCCTGCACGATGCTGAGCCTGACTTCTCTCTGCTGTTTGGGGCTGTCGGGCCTCCCTTCTCCTCTCCTGCTTCCCCTGTGCTGTAGCTCTGTTGAGTCAGGCTATGAGAGTTGGCAGATGAGCATTCAGCGCTCTGCCCAGAGCTCTCCTGTGCACCCTGGTGTGTCCATTAGTCCATCTGTCCTCTGTGGTAGTACGTGGGGTGGCTGGTACTCCTAAAGTGCTGGGAGTGGCTGGGTGATCCGAGAGGCAAAGGGGAAAAAAAAGCTGGAATTGGAGATGTGTATTTGAGCTGAGCATCCCCTCATTTGTCACTGTCTGGAACATGAACCAGGCCTTGCCTGTTCTTTGGTGTCCCTGGTTTGTGCTCTAGGACTGCTCACCTGTGTGTGTTGCTGCTGTTCACCCAGCAGTGCCCATCTTCTTAGAGATGAGTCACTGCTTCCTCTCCCAGCTGAGTAGTGTTAATCAGCTGCTGTGTTGCAGTGCAAGGCAGTCTCATTTCAGAGGTGGGTGAACTGATCCCTAGATAAGGACCTTGCCTCTTCACAACGCTCCAGTGGGACGTGTTGGGTACTATTCCCAACACAACTTGATATTTGTCAGTAATAGCACTTGATCTGAGGAGTATGGTCTTGTACAGCCATTGTGAGCCTGTCTCTATCACTGTTTGCTAGCCTCAATGTTATAAATAAACAAGAAGAAACGGTTGGAGTGTCCTCTCCAGGTTCCTGGCTGAGCCTGTGATGGTGACAACCCAGCTGCCCCAAGTGACTGAGCCCCAGTGTGCTGCAGAGCACTGCAGAGCTGGTGGTAATGTGAGCTTTGTGTTTGCCTCCCCCACCCAGTGGCCTGTACCTTCAGCTGCATGATGAAGTTCACTGTCAAGGACTGTGATCCCAACACGGGCGAGACGGACGATGAGGGTTACGAGGATGAGTATGTGGTAAGGAGCTGGATGGGTACCTGCTCACAGAACCTGCCCCCCCTTCTGAGGGGTTCTGTGATCTGTACTTGGATCCCTACAAGCCATGATGTGACCACTGAGGCTGATGTGGGCTGCCTCATGTGAAGAGGTGTCTGTCCCAGGAAGCGAGATGTGGGTTTGCAGAGCTTGTTTTGTCATTACCCATTTGGAGTACTCTCCTGTTGCTGTCTAGCCAGATGTCTGACTGTGCACGATACCTGTGTTTTGGGAGGTCATAGTGTGTCCTCTAGACTTGGGTTGCCTATGCCTGGTGGGCTCTGGCAGTTGCACAGTGAGTTTTGTAGAGACAGAGGGCCATTAGGCATCTCTTGCTCTCTGTGGTGGCACAGCTAACTGCCTAATAGCCTGCCTGGTACAGGGAGATTGCTGTCCTTGTTCTTGCTCTGGAGAAAGAGAGGCTTCCTCCAAGACCTGGTGCTGAAGAAGCACCCCTCTTCCGGGCTCTGCTGTTTCCAGGCAGGCTGTTTTACCACAAAGGAAGAAGCTGAGCTTATGCTTGGTCAGAAATGATGACTGGCTCACAGCGGTGGTGTTTACCCTCCGGAGAGGAAGGGATGCTGTGACACAACCTCAGCTTGCCCTCTTAGCTCCAGAGGCTGTTTTCTGCACATCGCCTGTCACTGCTGGGAATCTGCTTAGAAATGCTGCCGTGCAGGGGGTCACTGAGGACACAGCATCCTCCCAGGAGTGGGGACCAATGGAATGTGCAAGGTTAACCCCTCTCTCTGCTTCTCACCAGTCACCACAGTGCTTGAGTGCTATTTAAACAAACTCCTCCGTCGTTTTCAACTAGAACCAGGAGGAGGTTCTTCCCTGCAGCGACTGCCAGAATGAATGGGGCTGGTGTCCAGCCAGCTCTGGCACTGACTGCTCTTCGGTTCGTGCTCTGGAGGGACAAGCCTGGTTCTGCCTTGCACAGATGTAGTCACAACAGCAGTTCAGCTGACCCGGAACGCAGCGTTAGGTGATAGCAAGCAACTGACAGCATCTTGCTCTGCTTTGCCAGCCTGCAGACCAATAGGCCAGGAAGGCAAACCACAGGCTTATCTGCATTCCAGGGAAGTTACTTGTTACTGTTTTGCCCTCTGTTTTGGATATTTGTCCAGTGCTTTGATCTCTGTCAGGCCGAGGGTCGTGCTCAGAATGGGCACATGCTTTGTAAACCCTAGGAATGGTGTGACCAGTGGCTTTCCAGGCCAAGCAGCTGCTCAGCCCCACATTTGTTTGAGCAGACTAGGGCTCGCTCTGACATACTGATGAGTGGAAGTGGAGGCTGCCTCCTGTATTTACCTGAGCTCAGGGAATCCCATCTGTATCTCACTCTGAAGAGAGCAGGGTTAGAAACAGCTCTGTTCCACTTAAACCTCTTCTACCTTCAGCTTGAAGACCTGGAGGTAACAGTGGCTGATCATATCCAGCGAGTCCTGAAGCCAAACTTTGGAGCAGCCTGGGATGAAGTGGGTGACGAGTATGAAAAGGAAGAGACCTTTACTTTGTCTGCTATTAAAACCCTTGAAGGTAAGGGGGTGCCTGAGCCCAGCTGAGCTCGTAATATTTCCTTCCTTCCAGCAGGCAAAGCCCAGAGGTGCAGCCAGATTCACATCAAGTCTCTCACAGAAAGGCTAGAGGGGCAATGTTACTGGGGCACAACTGCTAAATGTAGAGCTACAGTTACTGTGATGACAAGTTAGTTCAGGTTTCAAAAAAACCCCAAACAATCAAGTGAGTGTTCTGTGCCCTGTGGAGACCAGACTGGATTGTAGGAGGCAAGTGAATGTCTTGCTTTGCTCTCTCACTCTCCCCTCTGAAGCAGACAGACTGCAGCTCAGCTGTGAGCTCCCACTTTCCTTCTATGAAAGGAGCAGATGCTCTGACCTTAGGACTTAAGACTGATTAAAAAAAGATGCAAAGAGCAGAAGACATGAGGTTAGTGGGCAGGCTTGTGGTGTAAGCCCTGCTCTCTTTCATCATGTATTAACGACTTTCTTTGTTCCTGAGAAGCCTGTAAAAACTCGGTTCTGATGGCTTAAAGGGCATCCTTATCCTGTAGCCATCTCTGTGCTTCCTTGCAAAGTGCTGTGGGTTTGAGATACTCTCCCTGGGGCCTTTCCACATTCCTCCTGAAGGCCTGTGTCTCCCTTCTTCTGCATCTGTCCCCAGAGAAGCTAGCAGGGCTCTGCAGCAAGCGTGCAGGCAGCTGCACTCTCCTACTTCCGTTGTGACTCATTCACCCTCCTGTTTCTGCTGCACCTTTGCTGCATCAGATAACAGAACTGCCAGCAGTGTTTTGTGTGCTGCCTTTGCCTCCTTGGTGGTCTCCAACAGCACAACACTGGCCAGTGCTATGTGCCCCTCAGGACAAGCAACGTGAACCCTAACATACAGGGAGGACTTGTCACCTTCAGATGCTCTTTGTGTGTCCCTGTCTGACACCTGTGACATGGAGCCTGTCACTTATTTTCTCTTAACAGAGGCAGTTAGTAATATTGTGAAGTTCCTGGGGATGCAGCCCTGTGAGCGATCGGATAAAGTGCCAGATAACAAGAACTCTCATACGCTGTACCTGGCAGGTGAGGCGTGGGGTGAAGCTCTTTGGGACATCACACAGAGCTGCTGGTTGAAAATCAGGGCAGGAGTTTTAGGATGGAGCCCTCTGAGCTCCTGGGAGGATTCAGTGGTTTGTCCCTGCTGTGGTTTCTGTCTGCATGAGAGTGGAGCAGCTGGTTTTGGGAGTAGGGAGGGTGCTGTGGGGGGAGGCGATGTTGGGATCAGTCCTGGGCTCAGCCAGCTACCGTTTGCTATCTTCATGCTCTGTAGCATCCTGGTCTGGGGTGAGCCCATGGGAGGGAGGGTACAGCACCCTTGCCCAGCAAAATGGATGTGTGCTGGAGCTCCTAAATGTGTGACTGGTACTCATTGAAGGAGTGCCTGCACCTCTTCTCAGCTGGAGCTCATTTTGACTTTGCTTTCATGAGTTCTGCAGTAGCAGGAGTCCTGGCTGCATTGCAATGAGAGAAGTGTGCTGCTCCAGGGTCTCCTGGCCCAGCGCTGGGGCTGTGCCAGGCTACATCTGGGAACCTTGCCCTTTCCAAGCAGTAGCATTCATTTTTAGGCTTATTGGGGTACCACTCACTCCTTCCCCCTCTGCCTTCCAGGTGTGTTCCGGGGTGGCCACGACATCCTGGTCCGCTCTCGCCTGGTCCTGACCGACACCGTGACCATGCAGGTTACAGCGCGCAGCAGCGAGGAGCTCCCCGTGGATGTGATCATGGCTTCGGTGGGATAACCCACCCTGCCTCTTCCAGGGCTGACTCCCAGCCCGGCGGGCAGTGCTGCTTCCCCTGCCAGCGCCATGGGCATCTCCTTCACTACAGCAGCTTTGTGTGCTCCGCCGTACCGCTGTCTTTGGGGCTCTCTCTATAAAATCAACATGTTTTTAAGGGCCGATGTGATGAAGTGCTTTGTCCCTGCTGTAGCGGGTGCCACGGGAGGCAGCGGGGGTAGGGGAGAGGCGACACCGGGCCCCGACAGCCGCTCCCAGGCCCCTCGGTGCCGGTACAATAAAGCCATCGCGCCTGGCCTGCCCCGGGAGGGGAACGCGCTGGGCCGGCCCCGCCTCCGGCCGATCCCGCCCCGCCCGCCGCCACCTCCCGGCGGGGCGGAGCGCAGCGCTCGGCAGGCCGCGTCCCGGGGCCCCGGGCCCGCAGAGCTGGGCTGGCGGCGGGATGTGCGGGCGGACGGCGTGTTCCCTGGGGGCCGAGAACCTCCGCCGGGCCTGCGCCTACCGCGACCGCCGGGGCCGGCAGCGGCAGCCCGAGTGGATCCGAGCGGAGAGGTACCGGCCCTCGTACAACAAGGGCCCGCAGTCCAACGGCCCGGTGCTGCTCTCCCGCCGGCACCTCCAGCAGGTACCTCCTTCCTTCCCTCCCCCTCCCTCCCCGCGCTTGGCGAACCAAAACAAGGGTGCCGGGGCCCGGTCTGGTGTCCGGGGCCTGGTCCGGCCTCCGGCCCTGCGCGCCGGGTGCCCGGCTGCCGCGGCCGGGCGCGGTGCGGTGGGCAGGGGCTGTG
The DNA here is from genome assembly GCA_020800305.1 of Porphyrio hochstetteri. Classification (NCBI taxonomy): domain Eukaryota; kingdom Metazoa; phylum Chordata; class Aves; order Gruiformes; family Rallidae; genus Porphyrio; species Porphyrio hochstetteri. Next base: position 5,925,070 of record CM036916.1, on the reverse strand, counting down.
TCTGCGGGAGGTGCGGTACCCGGCCTGCAGCAGCTCTTCGCAGGTTGGTGCTCTCTCTTCTAAGCGCGGCTGTCTCTTCTCGCTGGCATTTCGTGTTCCTGGGGGAGGGCGGGGAATCGGTCCCCTGCTTCCACCGTGGCGTGGTACCTTCTGCAAACACTCACCCGTCAATGATTAACCGCGGTAGAACTTCCCCCGCTGTCTCTTGTTGCTCTACTGCTTTTATTCTGATTTCCTGAGGCTTCCCCCCTCCACGCCCCGCGTTTTATAACGCTGCTGAACATGTCCGGGCTGCGCTGGCAGGGGAGAAGGGAGAGGAAAAACACCAGCCCAACTTCAGAGCGGTAAAATAACTGTATGCCTGTGGTGACCGTTATCCTGGCTAATTTAAGCCTGGCCAGGCCTCCCTCAGACAGCCTGAGCAGCCTGTACAACGGTTTCCGCATAAGAAGGTGCCCAGTGAGCTGCTGCTCTTTCATGCTCAGCAGGGTGAAGCTGGGGGCACTGGGTTGAGACACCCCAACCTGGGCTCCCTCCACGCTTCCCCCATGGGGCAGCAAAAGAGGCCACTGTGCCTTGCAGCCGTGACCAGCACTGGGGATGGGGTGGGAATGCCTCAGTGGGATTGCTTGGGAGTGCCATGGGAGATGCCAGCGGGCATCCTTTGTACCCTCCTTTGCTGCCTTGGGGTCCCGTGTGTCCCTGAGAGCCAGTGATAAACAGATGGAGCAGAGGAATACAGAGCTGGGGGCAGGATACAGGCCACAGGCTCTGCCCTCCATCTCTAAGTTGTTGGGATACAGGTTTGGTGTAAGGCATCCCTTTTTGCCACCCCTCACCTGTGGGAGGCTCTGGAAGACTTTGCAAAACTGGGCACCTACATCTCCCTGTAGACACATGTATACCTGCTCTAGGTATACAGTTCTTCAGGAGCAAATGCCCTGGGCCCTGCTGTCCCCAGCTGTGCCTGCCCCAGGCTGGCAGCTGCGGGCAGAAAGCGAGAGCGAGCTGGGGGAGAAGTGAAAGCCACAAGCCATTTCCATTGTCCAAGTGCTAATGATATGCAAAGCGTGGGGAGTGCAAGGGAACCAGGTCAGCAGAAATCACGTTATTAAAATGAAGGTGAGGTTTATGCCCTTTGGGACACTTGCTGTGGAGGGGGAAGTTGTGAGGACCTTAACGCTGGCCCAACATGGTTGTTCACTGAAGAGCTGGAGCCTGCGTGTGTCCAGCACTTCCCACTGAAGAAAAACCATGGTCGTTGCTCCAGAGAGTCGTTGGGTGAGCCTCACCGAGAGGGTTAGTTATTCCTGTGACATGTATCTCGTGTCTTCTGCTGAAGATCATTAATTCCTACAGGAAAGCCGTTAAGAACATGCAAAGGGTTACAATCAGCGGCTCTTTCCACACAGCTTGTGAGGGGTGTCCCTGCAAAAGAGGAGCAGCAGCAGATTTGGTGCTGGAGGGGCTGTGAGCCCCACCTTGGCTTTTGGCAGAGTCACTGGCCTGTTCCCCCCTTTGCAGGGGGCAGAAGCTGCTTGCACAGGGCTCTGTGAAGCCCCTTTCCAGCTGTGGGGATGCTCATTTCCCTGCAACGTGGCTCTGACCCGAGGTGTTTCTCCCTTTCCTTCAAAAGGATGCTGACTCCTCCGAGCGCGTCCTCATGGACATGCGCTGGGGCCTGATCCCCTCCTGGTTCAAAAATGATGACCCCTCCAAAATGCAGTTTAACACCTCGAACTGCCGCAGCGATACCATGCTGAAGAAGTCCTCCTACAAGGTGAGCTGCTACTGTCTTTGTGTCCAGCTGGAAGGGGTCTTGCAGTTGGTAAAACCGTCTCTCCCTCCGTGGGTACGGGTCACCGTTTGCCTGCTGCATGGGGGAGTAAGTCCCTGTACTGTGGAGCTGGGGGGTTTCATTAAAGTAGAGCTGAAAAGGTTGTTGCTGGTGAGGCTGGTTCCCCCCAGACCAAGGATGCCACAGTACAGAGTCCCTTGCTGTGTCTAAACCTTTCATCGCAGCGCTGGCGGTGGCCTTTGTGCACCCTATTGGGGCAGTTTAGGGGAGCTCCAAGAGGAAGGGAGCAGGCTGGGTGTTCCCAGGAGCTCAGGTCCTCCCTTGGAGGCTGCCCCAGGCTGCTGTTCATGGCTTGCTTGTGCTTTCTCTTCCCCAGGGCGCTCTCCTCAAGGGCAAGCGCTGCGTGGTGCTGGCAGATGGCTTCTACGAGTGGCAGCAACAGAGTGGGGGGAAGCAGCCGTATTTCATTTACTTCCCCCAGACCAAGGATGCCGTGGTACGGAGTCTGAACGCCCTCGCCCAGCGCTGAGCCCCTGCTTCCTCCAGCTGCCCTGGGAAAAGCCCCCTTCCCTCCAGCTGTGCCCATCTCTGGGGGGCTCTGTTTCCCAAGGGGGCTCTGATCCATGGTGGGCTTGGCACTCTGGCATCCCTCTGTGGCTGCGGTCCCCAGGCTGTAAATGGTGCGGCAGCATCGGTGTCCCCACCGTCACGCTTGCTGCTCCTCGTGGCCTGGATATTTGCATGGGGGGCAGTGTGTCTCCCAGGGGACTGGGCTGGGAGTTTCGCTACCTCTTTCCTTCGGCTGAGCCACGTGCTGGGGTGGTCAGAAGGGGAAAGAGGGTGCTGACTTCCCAGAGGGAAGATACAGCTCCTGGTACCTCTCCTGGAGTTACTTCAAGTTAGTGGAGTTACTTAAAGTTAGTAGAAGGGCTCCTGGAAAGTCCTCAGATTAGTTCAGTTCACGGCTTAGATGTCATTGACCTGCCTCAGCACTGGGAATCTGTGATGCTTCAGCTGCTTGGGGCCGGCACTGACCTGGGTGATGGGGCCTCTTCCTGGCAGGCCGAGGAGGAGGAGGGAGATGAGGAATGGAGAGGGTGGAGGCTGCTCACCATGGCTGGGATTTTTGACTCCTGGGAACCACCAGCAGGAGGAGAAACGCTGTACACTTACACCATCATCACTGTTGATGCCTCCAAGGACGTGAGCTTCATCCATCACAGGCAAGTGAGAGTGGGCAAGGGGGCTGCATGTTGGGGGCGAGGGGAGGCAAGGGAGGAAAGCTATGCCTTTAAACATGAGTCTGGCAGGGAGTCCTGCCTCCTGACGCCCTCTGAGAAAAGCACTACAGCATTACCAGCTTGTTTTGGGTCACCAGCTCATGCCCTTTGCATAAATCACCATCTTTGTGGCCCGGTGGGTGGCAGCCAGAGTTGGATCGCTTTCTGCCTGACAGGGCCTGGCTGTCAGCCCCTCTGCCTCTTCCAGCAAAGCAGCAACCTGGGCAAACCAAACACATTCTCTGCTGTGTGGAAGAGCATCCTGCTGTGTCAGTTTTCCCTGTTCATCCCCCCCCTGCAACTTGCCAGCTCCTTGCTAGCTTACAGGCCTGGCTTTTGCCACCCTGCTGTGCCATACTGGTGCTGGGCTTTGGCTCCAATTCTGTTGTGCCCTAGGATGCCAGCCATCCTGGATGGGGACGAGGCCATCAGGAAATGGCTGGACTTTGCTGAAGTGCCAACCCAAGAAGCAGTTAAACTCATCCAGCCCACAGAGAACATCGTTTTCCACCCAGTGTCCACCATTGTCAACAGCGTCCGCAACAACACGCCCGAGTGCCTGGCACGCATTGAGCTGGGAGGCAAGAAGGTGGGTGCTGGGGGTGGGGGCTTGGCAGGAGAGAGCTTGGCCATGGCTGGTGCTGCCAGGCTGCAGGAGGGCAGCAGCAGGCAGCATCAGCAGGGCATGCCCGTGCCTGATGCTGGAGTGCAGAGCCCTGAACAGATTCCCTTTCCTCCCCTTCCAGAAATAAACTGTCTCCCTGTGCCAGGATTTCTCTGCCAAATGAGGCAAATTCCATGTGAAATTGTAGCTTGGAACAAGCCTGTTCCCAGCAGCCCAGGGAACCTCCTGCAGATGTGCCTGGCTGTGGGCAGGGCTGTTGCTCCAGCCCCTGTGCCCTGCTCTGGACCAGCTCTTGCAGTCTGCTGCCTGCCCCGCTCTTGCTGTGCTTCTGACTTCTTTCACGTTTGGTTTGTCTCTCCAGGAGGCCAAAGCCACCCCAAGCAGCAAAGTGATGCTGGGCTGGTTAAAAAGCTCCCAGGAGAGCTCTCCCCAGAAGAAAGAAAATGAGTTGCCCAGGTGGACAAGTCAGTTCATCCACAGCCCTTCACCCAAGAAAACCAGCGCAGGTATCCTGCAGCAGTGGCTGGGCAAGGAGGGAGAGCCAGCAGCGAAGAAGCGCAAGGCTTAGGCACTGGCTGGGATGGCTGGACATCATTTTTCCTCCTGATTTTCCTAAGAAGAGCGAGGAATGGGGTTGTTTTGTTTTTTTTTTTGAAGGCTTTGCAGGCTGCTGTTGAGATTCTCTAAGCCTCTCAGGTGTTGATCTGATGCTCTAGGCTGTTGTCTCTGTTCTGTGTGGGTTTTGTTAAAGGTTGGTGTTTGTCTTTAAAGGTTCTGGCTTTGTCTTGCGCTGGCGCCAGTGACTGTAACCTGTTGGCCTCCCTCTCTGCCAGTTCCTTGTGCCAAGCAAAGATAAAGCCCTGAGAGGCGTCTCAGCCTGCCAGGGAGGAGTGGCTCCTGCCTTCTGTTTCATGTCTCCTTCTGGTTTTTTTCTTTCCCTATTCTTTGGTATTAAACCAATACCTCTTTTCCACTGAATTCCATATGGATTCCATACAGATTCCTTTCTAATACTCCTGCCCTGAAAAGGGGGCTGCAGCGCAGAGGAACATGTAATGAATACCAGGTGGAAACCTCTGGCTGGTAAGACCTGCCAGGGTTGTCCCGCTCTGCACCAGTGTTGCCACATGCTTTCCCAGCTCCTGAGCAGGGAGATGTTCAAGTGGTGCCTGGGAGGAAGGGGACTGTGCTTGGGTTTCCCTGCAGGCAGCAGGGTGGGGCAGCATGGCTTGGTCACGTTGTTTGTAGTCATTTTGTTAATGGGATTTGAAGATTTAGAGAGGATTTTCTTGATCTGTGGAGGGATGTGCTCTGCTGTGCCCATAAAGGTCATTCGTTAAAGCCCAGATAACCAAAGTGCCGTTACAGAACAGCACAGGGCAGTTGTTTTTGAGGTCAGGGATTTGTAAATGGCCAGATGTTACAGACCAAAAGCCTTACATGGTGGGACCCTTGCTGGAAAGCAACAATAAAATGAGATAAGCTCGTGGACTGTGCAGTGCCCTTGTCTGTGTGCATGTCTGTGTCCCCCTTGCCCATGTGTTGTTCAGGCAGCTCTCGTACCTCTCCATCTGCTGAGGGGGAGACCAGCTACCCAGCGCTGAGCTCTCGGCGTGCCGGCAGCGCCACGGTGCTCGAGCATTTCCATTTGCCGGTGGAAAATGCTCTCTGGGGTTTTATTTTGGGGCTTCACTGCTTAGTCCTGCCCTGGGGCGAGACAGTAGAGCCAGGGTAAGATCTGCAGGATGGGCAGCTGGGGAGACCAGAGGCTCTCGCAGCTAAATCGGTGTCTGAATCCTTTGTGTGCCACGGGGGCGGCTGAGCCCAGAAGGGCTCCTGGCTTATGGGAAACTGGGGTGGGATTAGGATTTCCAGCCAGAAAGCCTGTTGTTAGCTGGCTCCTCATCACTCCTGTGGTGACTTGAGGCAAGAGAGTTGCTGCATTAGCAGCTCCTGACAGAATAAATATGTCTTTGGGTGCTGGGGCTGCCACCTCAATTCCTGTCGGTGCAAGAGCTGTAAGGGAGATGTCTCTCTGCCCAGCCATCGCTCCTCCTGCCCGAGCAGCTCAGCTGCTCTGGCCTGGTTGATGCTAACTGCAGATGAGGCTTTTCCAAAGGTCACCAGCTCATCTCAAATTCACTTCAGGTCTTCAGTTGCTGTGGAGGGAGCAAAGATGCTGAGCACGAGTAGGGGATGCTCGCTTTTCCTGGCTCTGGGGAACATAATCCTTCCCTCGGGGAGGCACGGCGATACGAAGATGCAGGGTACAGAATATCTCCCTCCAGGCTGTGAGCACCAGTGATATCATCAGCAAAAAAACCCTATCTTGAGGGTTTAATGAGGAGGTGGTATTGCTGGACTACACCACCTTTAAACTGGAGCCTGGCTACTCCCCGGTGCAGCACTTGTACCCCGGTGAGGATGTGACCGCACTCAGCTCGGTGTGACCTGGACCCAAAAGCTGGCCCGGTGCAGCTCCCCCCGTTGATGCAACTTCTCCCCTCGGGCGGGGAGGGCGGCGGTCGCGGGGGATGCTCCCGGGGAGCAGGGATGCTCCCGATGCGGGGGTTCCCTTCCCTCGGAGCGTTCCCCTCTGCCCGCAGCCCCTGCCGCGCTCCCAGGAGAGGGATCCCCCTGTCCGAGGAGGGCAGTCTGGGCTGTGGAGGGAACGCTGGCTGCTCCCGGGCTCGGCCGGTTTGGAGCCGGGAACCCCCGGAGCAAGGGGCTGAGCCGTGTCGCTCCCCGCCGGGCGCTGCCCTCGGCGCCGGCCCCGCAGCGGAGCCGGGGCGCTGCGAGCCCTATGCAAATCAGGGATCGACGCAAAGACCAATCAGCGCCGCGCCAGCCGCGGCGGCAACCAATGGGAAGAGGCGGGCGGCGGGGCGGGCAGCCATATCCGCGGCGCGGCAGCGGCGGGGCCAGCAGTGCAGCGGCGAGCGGTGCGCAGGGCGGAGCGGCAGCGCGGGCTGCGGGTAAGGGCGGCGCGGCTGTGGCAGCGGCGGGCGGGGACGGCGACGGCGGGACCCCGGCGCGGTGTAACGGCGTTTGTCTCTCCGCAGGCGTCGGGACCGTCTGTGCGCGGCGCTTCTTAGGAGGAGGCGGCGGCGGCGAGGGGCCGCTGCCTGCCAGCCATGTCGGGCCGGGGGAAGTCCGGCGGCAAGGCGCGGGCCAAGGCCAAGTCGCGCTCGTCGCGGGCCGGGCTGCAGTTCCCCGTGGGCCGGGTGCACCGGCTGCTGCGGAAGGGCAACTACGCGGAGCGGGTGGGCGCCGGGGCGCCGGTGTACCTGGCGGCCGTGCTGGAGTACCTCTCGGCCGAGATCCTGGAGCTGGCGGGCAACGCTGCCCGCGACAACAAGAAGACGCGCATCATCCCCCGGCACCTGCAGCTCGCCATCCGCAACGACGAGGAGCTCAACAAGCTGCTGGGCGGCGTGACCATCGCCCAGGGCGGTGTCCTGCCCAACATCCAGGCTGTGCTGCTACCCAAGAAGACGCAGAGCTCCAAGAAGTGAGCGCTGCCCCCTCCCCTTCCCAGCCCCTTCCTCACTGCTGCCCCATCTCCTCTCCTCATGGGGCTGGGGTTCCCCTTCCTGTCCCCTAGCCCGAGCTGGGTGGTGAGCCCTGGCAGCACCCCGCTAGCCCTCCGCTAGCTCCCCAGCCTGGGCTGTGGCAGGGTGCTGGGGGAGTGCGGGTGAGGTCAGGCCCTGCTTGTGCCCCCACCCTGCCCCTCTTCCTTCTGGAAGAAGTGTTTTTGGAGGAGGCAAGCTGGATCGCAGCTGCCGGCGGTGGTGGCATCTGGAGGCGTGTGGTTGGGTCACGATGCAGAGCTGCTGGTAGCTGCTGAGGATTGTTTTGGCTGACGTGGGGTTGGGCACGGACATCCCCGGCCGCCTTTCCCCTCCACCAGCCCTGGGACTGTGCAGGAGCCCCCCCAACTGGCCCTGCTCGCTCCGGTGTGAGGATGGGACTTGCTGCTGCTGCATCCCTCCCTCCCCCTCTCTCCCAGCAATGCTGTCCCGGCTGCACTGCAGCAGGGAGGGCAGGGGGCTGGAAAATGTGAAAGGGAGGAAAAGTTTCTCCTTTGGCAAGAAGTGACTGTTAGTCTTAGTTTCGTTCACGGTAAAGCTAGTGCATTGCCCACTGTAAAGAAGCTCCGGTCCTGTTCATTTCAAGGTCTCTTATTTTGGGGTATCGCCCTGCAAAGTCACCTTCCTGCAGCTCCCTGGCTTGGTGGGCGCTGGGGGGGGGACTTGGTGGTCCCACATGCCGTTGGGTGCATGGAGGGTGCAGTGACAAATCCCTTCGGAGAGCGTCGCAAGGTCAGGCGCCCGCCAGGAGTGGGAGCTGCCATCTTCTGCCGTGGCTCCCCTCCTCTCCTGGCTGCAGAGCCCTTCATCTTGCCGAGAGCTACCCTCTACCCTGGTTGCACTTCCAAAAATGACATGCTGTGTCTTCTTTTTATTTTCTGTTGTTGTTTGTTTGTTCAGCACTGTCTCTGGTTCTGAGAAATAAAGTGATGATGATCTCTGTTAACTGTAACCCTCTATGGATTAATATTTCTTTTTTAAAAAAAAAAAACAACCCTGGGGTTTGTATCAAAGCCTGCTCGTAGCTAGCACCCTGTTTATTTAATGGCTGTGGGTAATGTGAGAGCATGGGGGCAGGCTCCTGTCCCGTGACACTGGGAATGGCTGATGCAGAGACAGCTTTCCTTGCTGCCCAGAGCAGCCTGCTTCCATGGAGGCTGATAGTTGTGTGCATGCAGCAGTGTCTAGGTAATCAGGCCATAGACCTTCATAACATGTTTTCTTTTAAGTAAATGGGGGGGGGGGGGGAAACCCCATCAAAAATGAGCAACATCTATTTATGTGCTGTAAGTAGCATGTGTTCATCCTATGGAATCAGCTGTTAATCTTGTGGGTGAAGTAACTCACCCTGGCTCTGAGTTTACTGTTACCTAGAGTAGTTGAACCTGGATGCTTATCAACTGGTTTTATGAAGGGATGGTTTTTTCCCCTCTGTTGTGGAACGTGGAAGCAGTGTGTTCGGTGTGTTTGTTAGTGTCATGCTAATGGCGGTGCAGATGTGTCCTGCAGCTGTGCTGGGGTAACCTGGCCTCAGGGCAGGGGGTGGGGGGCAGCTGGGCACAGCCCCACTGCTGCTGTACAGACCCCCTTGGGTCTCACCTCCTCCTGCAAAGTGACTGTTACCAGCAGCAACGTGGGGACGAGGAGCTTCCTTCCCGCTGTCCTGCGTGGTGGTCGATGTGTCTGTATCAGAGTGTCTTGTTTTCTCCAGGACCAGTGTTCTGTACACCCTGAGAGTGCTTTGTATTTCTTAGAAAAATGCAGAACTTGTGATACTGAAAAGAATGGTGCAAACCTGATACCTGATTAAACTGGTTCCCTGTGGAATGCTGTCCGATGTGCTGTGTCTTGCCACCTCACCAAACCTCTGGCAGCGTCAGCGCGAGCAGGTTCTCTGGTGGCAGCTTGGTGTCTGGTGTTCTCTGAGCAGGGAAGGACTAGCAAAACACCAGATTGGCCTAGCAGCACTCCTGCTTACCCTTTGCCAAATAGTCTTCTGACCATTGGAGCTAATAAAACCCTTCTTGGGCTCTTCTCCCTACTATGAGTGTGTCACATTGTCCACTTGCTCTGTCACCAGTGCCAGGAAGCCTGAACTGCCCCTGAGCTGGGAGCAGCAGGAGGAGTGAGGCTGGACCCAGGACCTTCTTTCTCCAGTGCTAGAGGTGCTTTCCCCACCCGATGGGCTGCCCCAGGACCCTCTGACCTTGCAGGCAAGTAGGCAGAGATGGGCTTCCGGAGATGGGAAAGTCTGACACTGAAGGGGAGGGAGGAGGCCCAGTAGAGGTCTAGCACTGTTTCTTACTCCAACACCCTCTCTCCCTTTGCTGGACATCTTACAGTTTGCTGTCCTGGTGTCTGGTGTGCGAGGCAGAGCTGCTCCCTGCTTGGGTTCTGGGGAGGTGGCATTGTGGGAAGCTTCCAGTGCGGTCGGGGTTGGGTGCTGGTGAGCTCTGCCTGGACTTGGGAAGGTGCAGGTCAGGACTGGAGCTGCTGGGCTGGTCTGTGGGGCAGTAAGCTGCCCTCTGCTTCGGGAAACTCGCCGTTGGGGACAAAGGCAGAACTGAGTACAAAGCAACTGGGGTCCCTGGGTGGGGAATGGGGGCAGGTCAGGCTGCTGCACTGCACACCTAGGGCTCTGCAGCCACCCGAGCTGTTGTGGCTCTGGGTGGGCTGGCAGGGCGATGCCTGCAGCCATAACTAGCAGCTGGTGGCTGGGGGCATGTGGAGCTCCAGTGAGATTCTGAACTTCCTCTGCCCACCACATGATGGGCAAGCTGGGCTGTGGCAAGGCAGACCAAAGGAAATCCTGTCTCGCCAAGTGTTGCTAAAGTGCTTTGCCCTTACCACCTCCCAAACTTCACGTCTGAACATCACTGTGACCAGGAGAGTCTTGGTATTTCCTAGAAAGCTGGAGTTGACTTTGTCACCTTTGAGCCTGCAGCTCCAGGGATGGGTCTCAGGGCTTTTTGGAACACTGTTGCTGGTCCTAAATGCTTGGTAGCACCAGAGCAGTTGAGCTTATGAACTGTGAAGGACTTGGCCTGAAAGGGTGCCTCCTGGTCTCTGCTTCTGGCAAGGAGAGGGCAGGGAGGCTGCAGCTCTTCCCCTGCCTCCTCGTGGGCAGCTGAAGGTGGGGTAAGCACAGAGCAGGAACCGAAGCGGGCTGCTGCAGGAGGTTGCTGTGCATCTCGCCATGCGCAGTGGGGTCTCTGTGTACCACAGCCCTGGGACCATTGGTGTTTGTTGTCGTGATGTTGGCCCTTGGAAGTCCTCAAGGCTTGGCTTTCTCTCCAGAGACTGGCCCTCATGGTTGGCAGCACCCATGAGAGCTTGCTGGGGGATGCTCTGGCATCACAGCTCCTGGCAGTCTCAGCCTGTGAGGCAAGATGCCACCAGCCCCTCTGACTGGGAAGCGAGGGCTCTAGCTGGATCTGCATGCTGTGTCACCTGCTGCTTTGCCTCTCTGGGCAGACAGAGCCTCGCTGCCCTCCCTCTGCCCTCACCTGCCCTATCTGCCTACAGGGACAGGACCGGAATAGACAAGACCAGAATTCCAGAGCACTGGAATAGGCTGCCCAGGGAGGTGGTGGAGTCTCCTTCTCTGGAGATATTCAAGACCCGTCTGGACGCCTATCTGTGCAATATGAGCTGGGGAGCTGCTTTGGCAGGGGGGTTGGACCCGATGATCTCTCGAGGTCCCTTCCAACCCCTACGATTCTGTGATTCTGTGACCGGTGGTGTTACTGTGAGGTAATGCTCCTCAGCAGTTGAGCAATTCACCTCGAGGTGGGTGCTGAGGGCAGAGCTGTGCCCTTGCTGACACACAGTTGGTCTGACACCACCCCCTCCCCGGGGGGAGCAGAGACCCCTCTGCCTCCAGCCAGCTGCTGAGTCTGAAGTGTGACGCTGCTGCCGCCTGTGAGATCAGACAGACCACAGTGGCATCGTTTCCTCCAGCCCTTCAAAACCTGCAGTGTCATCTATTGACTGAGGAGACAACTGCAGATCAGTGCCGGAACAGCAGCGTGCTCAGTGTGCCTGAGGTCACTGGTAGGTGCTCAGGTTTGGGGTGGGACTTGCAGGGGGCTGGGGTCTGGCCTGACCTGGTAGATGCCCACCCTACGTAGGGACCTACAGAAGCAGAACATCGCTGGTCTCTTCCAGCAGCGCAGGTGACTTCTCTGGCTCTATTTAGCTGCAGGCCTTTCTTCAGGGGAAATCTTGCTTCCCTTCTACCTGCTCATGCTCCAGTGGTCATGGGGACTGGGGCCTGGAGGAAGGGGGCTGCTCCTGTCCTGGGCTTGTGAAAGGTGTCTGCTGTTGCCTGGGCAGGGGCTGGCGGCTGACCTCTCACGGAGGTCTTGTGCATTGGGCTGATCCGTGCTGTGGTCCCCAGGCACATGCTGTTGCTCTGGGTGCAGCACCTGGGAGGGGCTGGCAGGGGTCCTGGGGTGATGCTCCTGCGGGGAAACTCTGTTCCCTCGCTGGTGGAGGTAGGACCCTGGTGCAAGGCTGTTCCTGATGGTTTGGGTGCCAGCACTGCCCTGCTGACCTGTGAGGTACGGCACAACCATAACGCATCTTCCCACCCTCCCTGCTGCAGGGAGTGGATGTGTGAGCGTGGCTCCTTCTCTCTCCCTCCCCTGCACCCTGGTGGAAGCTGGGGGTCCCCAGTGATGAGGGCGGAGCTGTGTGCTCACCGCGGGCCCAGCGCTCAGCAGCCAGGCAGAACAGGCTGTCCCAGATCCCTGGCAGGGCTTTATGCAACCTCGCTGCTGTGCGCTATAAATAGGTGCAGCCATGGAGGCGAGGGGTGGCTCCACGGGGTGTGTGATGGGCCCCGACTCGCAGCGCCTTCCCTGTGCCGTCACTCAGGGGCACGGCAGGAACACCGGCCCCGCGGGAACAAAGCTTCTCCCCAGCTGGGGCTTGGAGAGATGGATGCGGGGTGCGCCCTGGGAGCTGCGCCCCCCACTCCCCGGTGGTGTGGGAAGCCAGATGCCGGCTGGGGACTGAGTCCACAGGGCACCCCCTTCGCTGCAGCTGCGCAGGGGATGGCTCCCTTCCCCAGCCCCCACAACAGGGGCCCCCTTGCTTCTCTCCTGCGGCATACACAGCCCCCCCCCGCGACCCCCTACACCCCGAGCCCTGGGTCTCCCCCACAGCATCACAGCCTCTGAGCAGCGGGGGCAGCCCCCCCCTTCCCTCCACGGGAGCCGATGTAGCATGGCCGGGTCCCGCCCACCCTGTCCCTCCCCCGCAGGGACCCACACAACACCCCCACACATTTTTGTAAGAATTTATTTGAAACGGCGATAAATGAAAATTAAAAAAAAAAAACCAAACCAAAACCCGAAAAGAAAAAAAACAAAAAACCCCAAAACAACGGAAATACCCCTTCCCCTCCCCAATCCAACCCAAAACCGATTAAAAAAAAAAAAAAAATCAAAGGCCACCCAAGATGCGACCTGAACCGGCGGCGCGAAGCCCCGCCGGATGGGGGGGGGGGGGCGGCGGCCGCCCGCAAGCGCCGGCCCTTCCCCAGCGCCCCGACGCCGCGGCGGCCAATTGGCGCCCAACGGGCCGTTGCCATGGCGCCGGGGGGGGCCCAGGAGCCAATAGAGGGCGCCATGGCTTTTCGAAACGGCTGGGAGCAGGCACGGAGCGCCCGGCGGGAGGGGCGGGGGCGCGGAGCGGGCCCGGGCGGCGGGAGCCGGCCCACGTGGCGCGGGGGGCAGCGGGGGCGCTGCCGCAAAATGGCTGCTATGGAAACCGGGCGGGAAAAAACCCTGTAAAGCACCGGGGAGACGGGGCTGGGGGGGTGGGGGTTGGGATGTGGGGGGGTGGGTGGGTCGGCGGGAACCGTCTACACGAGGGGAGGGGCACGGCCGAAAACAAAAGGGCGCGATCGGGCAGAAGCCGCGGATGAGGGGGGGAGGGCGGGATGGGGGAGAAGGGGGGAATTTGGGGGGAAATAAGGCGTCGGAGAAGGGAAAAGGGGGGCTGGGGCGGCCGCGGCCCCGCTCACCGCGCACGGCGGCGGCTGCGGAGCCGAGTCAGCAACACAAAGACAAAGCGGGTCCCCTGGGGTCCGTCCTCAGAGCGGTCCGTGCCGCGGGGTTCACAGTCCGGGGGGAGGGAGAGGGCGGGCGGGGGGCTCCCTGCGCCCCGCTCTCATGCCTTCCTGCTCTTGAGTGCCTTGGGCTTTGCCGACTTCTTCACCTTCTTGCCCCCGGGAGACGCGGCTCCCTTCTTGGCGGCCTTCTTGGCTTTGCCCTTGTCCTTCTTCGTCGCCGCGCCGCCGGCTCCCTTCTTGTGGGATTTCTTCTCGGGCTTCTTGCTCTTTGTCGCCGGCTTCTTCTCCGCCCGCCGGGACGCGGAGGCCGCCGCTTTCTTGTGGGACTTGTGGGCGCTGCTGCCCGCGCCCCCGTCGCCGCCGCCTTCGAGCTTCTTCCTGTTGAGCTTGAATGAGCCGTTGGCGCCGGTGCCCTTGACCTGGAGCAGGGTGTCGTTCTGCACCAGCGCCTTGATGGAGTACTTTAGGTAAGTCCTGCCGTTCTGCTGGTCGAACCAGGCCACCTTCTTGGCCTCGTTGTAGATCTTGGCCAGCGAGGAGCCATTACGCTCGCCCAGCTTACGGATGGTCTCCACCACCAGCTGGCTGTATTTGCCCGGCTGGTTCTTTTTCTTGTTGTTCTTCTTCTTCTTCGACGGCGAGAGCGAGGAGCCGCCGCCTTTCGCCTTCTTAGCGGCCGCTTTCTTCTCTGGGGCGAGCGGCACCTCCTCCGCCTCGGTCAAAGGCAGATCGGCTTCTTCCAGCTCCACCGACATGGTGTCGCGGGGGCGCGGGCCGTGGGACGGAGGCGGGCAGGGGCGGCCGCGGCGTGGCTGAGGCCCGGCGTGGCGGAGGCCCGGCGCGGCGCGCTGCTCTCTGGCTCCACTCGGCTCCGCGCCGCCGCCACCGCGCTCTGGTGGGGCGGGCGCCGCCGCCGCCCTTTATATGGGCGCGGGGCGGACCACGTTGAGAACAACAACAGCCTGGTCCGCCGCCAGCTCCAACTTGTGCTTCTTGGGGCCCTTTCGCGGGGCTCCCGCGCCGCCGCCGAGCCCCCCAGCGCCGCCCCGCCGGCTCAGCGCCCCGCGGCCAGCCCCCCCCTAGCCCGCCACCGCCCCCTCGGGCCCCCCCGCGCCCCGCCCGCCGCCCCCCGCCGCGATTTCGGAGGTGCGCCCAGCGCGGCGGCGAGAACGAGGAGGGGGGCGCCCGGTACGGCGGCGGCTGGGGCCCCGCGGCAGCCTCCCCCCGCGTCGCCGCCGCCGCCCCCCGGTGCCCAAGAGGGGCCTCCGCAGCTGGGGGGAGGTGGCGGGCGCCGGGGGGCCACGACGGCGGCGCTGGCCCCGGGTTCTCCGGAGGGAACTAACACAGGCGACGCCCTCCCGCGGCAGCCGCCAGCAGCGCGGAGGCGCCGCGCCGAGGCCGGGGGTCCCCGCCCCGGCGACGGGGGCCGCCCCCCCAACGACCCCCACCCCCGCGGCCGCTCCGACGGGGCCCCCGAGCGGGGAGCCCTGCGTGTCCGCGGTGTGTGCCTGTGTCCACTCTCCCCCCCCCCCCCCCCCGGCGGGTATCGCCCCGCAGCGGAGGATGCGGGCAGCGCGGCGCGTCCAGGTAGGCTGTCGGGGGGGGGGCTGGGGTAGACCCCCCAGCTTGGCACAGTGCGCGTGTGGGTGAATCCGTGTCGCCCCCGCAGCCCTGAGTGCCGCGAGGGTGTGGGGGGCATCTTCCAGCCCCGCTGCGGGCCGGACCTCTGCATGGGCTGGGGGGAGCAGCAGCGGTGCTGTGAAATCCCCCTAAATACACCCCCATCCCCCACCTTCAAATCCCACTGGGAGAAGGAGGCTTCGGGGGACGGGGGGAGGGGGCGTGGGCACAACGACCCCCTTGCAGAACCCCGGGGCCGGGCTCGGAGGGGACGCTCTCCCCCCGTACCCCCGGAGTGGGATCAATGTGCTCCCGCCGTGGGCATCCCCGCAGCCGGCACACCCGTGTCCGTCGCCGCCCGCGGCACACACGTACACATCCCCCTGCACATGCACGCACACACTCGCACCCCGCCCCCTGCCCACGCACGCCGCGCCGAGCCCGCACAGCCCTGCCGCCTCCCCTTCCTCCTCCTCCTCCTCTCCCCATCCCCCGGCTCCTCTCCGCCATTTCCCTCGCCCGGGCCCCTGCCGCCGGAGAGGACGAGCCCCCGCCGCCCGCGCTGGTGGGAGCCCCTGGGGCCGCCAGCCGGGCATTCCCCTTACCGGGTCGGATCCTGCCCGATCGTGCGTGTCCGTCCCCCCCCCCCCCTCGTCCCCTTTTCCCCCCATCCTGTCCCGCCGCCCCCTGCCTCTCCCCCCCCCGAGGACAAGGGCCCCTCCATAACAGCAGGGCTCAGCCCCCCCCCCCCCTCCCCCCAAGAGCCGTGGCCAGGCACTCCGGTGATGAGTTGCGTCCGGCCTCTGGGAGATGCAAAGCGCTCGGACGGGAAGAGGGGGCGTCGGCCCGGGTGGGTGCAGGGGGCCTGGGTGTGCAGGAGGCAGGGGCGTGTGTGTGTGTATATGTCCCAAAGGGACCCCCGCAGGCAGCATCACACACCCACCCCCCAACGCGGCGCCCCCCGGCCCCTCCCGCACAGCTGCAACGGAGGTGGGAGGGGGTGTGTGTTAGGAAAGTATGTGTGTGTAGAGCATGCAAACATGCCAGTGCCTACATGTGCACATCCAGTGCTGTAACCGAATGGGAACGTACAGCTCAGCGCTATATGTTACCCTTGTACGGGGGCAGTGTCATCCGTGTGTTATATGTACATGATATATAATGGTTACTGGTTATTGTAAGGGCTGTATGTGAATTTGCAAGGTAAATGTGTGCGTACACATAGGCACCGAGGGGGGGTGTATTCGAAATACTGACACAGGCATATACATATTTAAATAAAATCTATATGGGTGGGTGTGGGTGTGAGAGGGGGGCCGGGCAGTGCAGGGATGTCACGCACCGACGCGTGGCTGTGAGCGCAGAGACCGAGCCGTGCACACCCACGCACGCAGAGCATCTGGGGGGGGGGGGGTGCTTCTTTCCCCACCCCCCCCGAAGAGATAGGAGGAAACAGAACCACGGGTGGAAATATATGATAAAATAAATATTTGACTATAATGGGGGACACCCCTCGTCTCTCTGTGTGTGTGTGTGTGTGTGTGTGTGTGTGCATGCATGCACTGTACGCAGTGCTCACTCCTGTCTGTGTGTGTATATATGGACAGAGGGGGAGAGAGTCTCACACAGCTCTTGTCACTGTATACGCCCATATACATTTCTAGGCACATATAGAAATGGGGGGGAGGTCAGAGTGTGCTGTTCAAACACAAAAGTCTCACTATACACACACATATATGTGTGCATATATACTGATACGGGGGGGGGGATGAGAGACCTCTTGACCCTTCTCTCTATGCACATACATACATACATATACACGCACACACACAGAGACAGTGAGCATGGGATATTTCTCACACACACTCTCTACCCCAGCAATACATAGCATTACCTATATACATCTGTACTTAGCTGTTCACACACAACCCCATAGGCAGTGCTCCCTCGCTGTACACACACGTGTAAGCATAGGTACATACACACACAGAGTGAGTGCCCATTGCTCCTGCTCTCTCTATAGATACATAGGTGTATATATACTTGAGAACAAGAGCTGTTCGCTCTCACGTGCATTTTCTCTCCCCGCCCCATAGACACGTATAATCTCTGGGGTGCATAAACATATGTGTGTGTGTGTAGGTACATGCTCTCTGTGGTTATATACGTGTAGAGAGCAAGCAGGAGTGTTTCTCACACACACACAAAATGCTCTTTCTATGTAGATGCATATATACATGTATGCCTACATATATAGACTGCTCATGCATAGTTATATACATATATACATATATAATTGGAGAACACTGCTTACACAAGCACACACTATTCTTTCTCCATATATATGCATATGTATCTGTATACAGAGCTGGTCTCATGCACACATATACTCCTTTCTCCTGCTGTATATGTGTGTATATATATATATATATGTATGCATATACATATATACACATATCCCCCACAGAGTTCTTCATATGCACATGTAATTCTCACCACACACATAGCCCTAGGCAGAGCTGTTTGCACACACAGGTCTCTTGCATTTTGCACACACACACATACATATATACGTGTGTGTACAGGGGAGAGAGCTGTTGCCTCACACAGACGCCCCTCTGCCCCACATGTGTGCACACACACATGCATATATCATGTGTGTGTAGAGAGCTGTTCTCAGTTGGCTCACTGCATAGACATACATACATAGATTTGTACTTGGGGAGAGAGCGAGCTGTTCACACACAGCTCTCATCATATATAAATATACATCTAATGAAAGCCCTTTCTCTCACATGCTTTTCTCTCTTGAGCAAAATACATACACGTGTGTATGTATGTATATATATGTGTGTGTGTGTGTGCTTATATATACAGAGGGTGTGTGAGAGGTTCACACAGAGTGCTCTGTCACTACACACACACATGCAAACAGCCCTTTACTTATATAGAGAGGGGGGAGAGCTGTTCAGACAGAAACAATAGCCTGCCACTACACACACATGCATATGTATATACACATATATACTGGTCTGGGGGATATCTGCTCCCTGACAGCCACACAGCTCACTTTTTTCCCCCACAGGCTCACACCAGCCCCTATAGAAAACTGTATAGCTACACCTGGATGAAGAGGGGGGAGCTGCTCAGGCACGATGCATGTACAGCACAGTCGGTCTCTGTGCAGGTATGTACAGAGAGCTGCCCCCACACCTCCCCTCTGGCTGGCTCTGGATGTTTAGGCACATATACATAACAAAGGGAGCAGGAGCGAGCCATGCACACAAAGGCATTGCCTGTCACTTTTCCCCTTCCCATGTATAGCCTCTGGGGTGCACAAATATATGCAGGTATATGGATATATCTCTGTATTCTGGCTATGTATGTATATGTATAGATCACAGAATCACGGGTTGGAAGGGACCTTGAGAGATCATCGGGTCCAACCCCAAATATATATATATATATATATATGTATGTATGTATGTATATACATAAGTAGTGCTAGCAAAAGCCGCACTCACATGCCACACGTGAGAAAGAGAGATATTACTATATAGATGCATATATACATATATACACAGAGATTGTTCACACAGGTCTCTATACATACATACATATAGAACTGGAGAAAGCACATACTGTTTGCTCAAAACCGCATTGCTCTCTCCCTCTCTCTCTCTCTCTCTCCATATGTATGCATACATATGGATATGTTTAGTGAGCTGTTTCCAAGCACAATGCCCCTCTCCCTTGCCATATGTATACATACATGCATCCTATAGAGACAGGCTGCTGTTCCCACACACTTCTCACTACATAGATACACCCTTGGAGAGCTGGTAACTCACTTCTCATCCTATACTCACACACATATATAGGTCTATACATACACGTAGAGAGAGCTCTTCACTCACAATTCTCTCTTGCTAATCACATATGTATATAGACACATATATACTTAGGTATTGGGGAGGAAGAGGTAACAAGTGTCTCTGTCTCTCCCCTCCCCTGCAGCATATATACACATATACTGAGATGGTTAGAGAGCTGGTCTGACACACAGAATCACAGAATCACAGAATTATCAAGGTTGGAAAAGACCTAGAAGATCATCCAGTCCAACCATTCACCTATTACTACTAGCTCCCACTAAACCATATCCCTCAATAAAACATCCAGTCTTTCCTTGAACACCCCCAGGGTTGGTGACTCCACCACCTCCCTGGGCAGTGCATTCCAGTGCCTGACTACCCTTTCTGAGAAGTAGTGCTTCCTAATGTCGAGCCTGAATCTCCCCTGGCGCAGCTTGCTACCATTCCCTCTAGTTCTGTCACTGCCTACACGGGAGAAGAGGCTGACCCCCAGCTCACTACAACCTCCCTTCAGGAAGTTATAGAGAGCTATAAGGTCTCCCCTAAGCCTCCTCTTCTCCAGGCTGAACAATCCCAGCTTCCTCAGACGCTCCTCGTAAGGCCTGTGTTCCAGACCCCTCACCAGCTTAGTAGCCCTCCTCTGAACGCGTTCCAGAGCCTCAATGTCTTTCCTGTAGTGAGGGGCCCAAAACTGAACACAGTACTCGAGATGCGGCCTCACAAGTGCTGAGTACAGGGGGACAATTACCTCCCTGCTCCTACTAGTAACACTATTTTTGATGCAAGCCAGGATGCCGTTGGCCTTCTTGGCCACCCGCGCACACTGTCCGCTCATGTTCAGCCGTGCATCAATCAGTACCCCCAGGGCCATCTCCTCCACACAGTCCTCCAGCCACTCTGCCCCAAGCCTATAGCGCTGCCTGGGGTTGTTGTGGCCAAAGTGCAGGACTCGGCATTTGCTCTTGTTGAACCTCATGCCATTGGCTTCAGCCCAGCTCTCCAGCCTGTCCAGATCCCTCTGTAGGGCCTCGCTACCCCCAGGCAGATCCACACTCCCAGCCAATTTAGTGTCATCTGCAAACTTACTGAGGGTGCACTCAATGCCCTCATCTAGGTCATCAATAAAGATATTGAAGAGGACAGGCCCCAGCACCGACCCCTGGGGAACACCACTCGTGACCGGTCGCCAGCTGGATTTAACTCCATTTACTACCACTCTCTGAGCCCGGCCCTCCAGCCAGCTCCTTACCCAGCCGAGGGTGTACCCATCCAAGCCACGGGCTGCCAGCTTCTGCAGGAGAATACTGTGGGAGACAGTGTCAAAGGCTTTGCTGAAGTCTAGGTAGACCACATCAACAGCCTTTCCCTCATCCAGCAGATGGGTCACTAGATCATAGAAGGAGATCAGGTTGGTCAAACAGGACCTGCCCTTCATGAACCCATGCTGGCTAGGCCTGATCCCCCGGCCATCCCGCACATACCGCATGATCTCCCTCAAGACTATCTGTTCCATAACCTTCCCTGGAACCGAGGTCAGGCTAACAGGCCTGTAGTTCCCCCGGATCCTCCTTACAACCTTTCTTGTAAATGGGAGTCACATTGGCAAGCCTCCAGTCTTCTGGGACCTCACCAGTCAGCAAGGAGGACTGATAGATAATGGCTATATATGCACATATATAAACATATATACACAGAAAGACTGTTCACATGCATACATAGTTGTATATAATATATACACAATGTATGTAATATATAATTGTGTGTGTGTGTGTATATATATATATTTTATATACACACACCCTATTTAGGCATATATGCTTCAAGAGCCCTGCTCACACTCCACCCTGCACCCCCTCCTCTCCTGGTCTGTCTGTATAGACACACACGTACACATATATAGGTGGAGAGCGAGTGAGGGCTTGAGGCACCCCGTCCTGCCCACCCCCAGGATACACCTCTGTACTGAGGGAGCTGCTGGTGCACAAAGACACACAGCACAGCCTCTCTTGCCATCTCTGCACCCCACCCCCACAGCGAGCCTCAGCCATGCACATACGTTACTCACTCCTGATGTGTGTATAGATATATTCAGTGGCTATAGATATATTCAGATATATTTGCCTATATGCTTGAGAAAAAGAGCACGAGCTTATCAAATACACACACACACTCTGCTACAATGCTCTCTCCTCTCACCCCCTCATACAATCTCTAGGGTGCATAAATACATGTAGATAGATGTTTAGATCTTAATATATAGTCTCTCTGTCTTTATGTCTATAAATATGTAGTGAGGGAGCAATAGCTGTGCTCACACACACACACACACACACACACAGAGGACATTTGCATGTACAGAGTGAGCATGCGAGCTGTTCACACACTGTGTCCATACATATATATACACATACATATATATGTGTATATACATATATATACACGTATATATATGTCCATACATATATATATGTCCATACATGTGTGTCTATGTATGGTCATATATATATGTGTGTATATATATACATATATGTATATATGTGTGTGTATATATATGTATATGTATATATATATATACACTTAGCAAGGAAAGAGTGCTTTTCACACAGAAATTCTCCTGATACACACACATATATAGGCAGTTGTTCACTCCCTCCATCCTCTTGTGTGTATATATAGATAGATATATACACATATATACTTACATATGGAGGGGACAGTGACCTGCTCACTTACTTATCTCTCCCTGCATATATATATAAAAATCAGTATATAAAATTATATATATAGTGTGTGTGTGTGTTTTTCGTTGAGTATATATACATATATATGTATATAATATATTTAATATAATCGTATAAGAATGCGTGCAGGGTAGCTGTGTGCAAGGGTGCAATCTCTTCCACTCTCTTCTGCCCCTATATATTAAAAGATATATTCTATATTATGTCTATACAATATACTATATGTAATGTATTATTTCAACATACTATTTAATATATTTGTATATTTTATTATATATTTCTATTATATAAAATATACTATGCTTATTATATATAATATATTCTATATACTGTGTATATATAAATATATATTATATAATATATATAGTAGCTGGGGTGCATATACATTTATATGTGTCTGTATCCATCTTTTTTTTATATATATATATTCTCTGCATGTGTGTGTATATGGAAAGAGCACAAGGGAGCCGGTTGCACCCTCAACTCACACACAAACATCCCCATATCCACCTCTACATCAGATTTATTTAGAGATTTATTTATGTGTCTTCTATTTTCTTAGATTTTTCTGCCCTGCCTGCCTCCCTCCCCCTCTTTTTTCTCAAAGAAATATAAAAATAGATAAACTACATACACCTGCACGCATCTGCATGTATCACTCATTTGTATATTGAAAAAACACATGGAGAAATAATATATAAAGATGTAAAGATGTATAAATTATAGATATGTGTGCAAATATACACATTATATATAAATTTTATATATATTAAATATATATAAAGCACACATAAGTGTATAAATTTAAAACAATAAAATGGGGGGGGGGTTATCTCTGTGTGTAGATGGAGAGAGAGCCACTCATGCACACAAAGAAATGCAAGGATAGAAGTAGAAAACTATTTTAAAAGTGATTGAGTGTGGATGATCAGCTGTGTGTCTCAATAGATGGGGTGACAGGTAACACACAGCTGTACATGGGTGTCTCTGTATCTATTTACATGCCTATTTAAATGTTTTCATATGAATATATAAACAGAAGGTATATGAAGGCAGCTGTATCTATGTGTGAGATGGTTTTTCTGTCTTTCTCTGGACACAAGCATGTGTGTGAAGCAAGCAGCACATCACGTGTGTGTAGCAGCTACATCGGGGCAGCTGATGGGTGTCAGGTAAATGGAAGCGAACGGCCCAACTCAGTTGTGCCCCCTGCCACAGGGTCTGTGTCTGTGTAAGCGTGGTACAGCAACACACACATGTGCACACACACACACACGCTCTGTGTCCACGCTGCCCTGGTGCTCTGGTGGCCCCTTGCCCCTCTGTGCCTCCATAAACCCGTGCATGGAGACAGGGCTGCTGGCACTGTGCGTGTCAGCGTGTGAGCCGCCCGCCGGCGTGCTGCACAGACACGTCTGTGTCCCCCGGGGCTCCTGAAGGTGTGTTTGTGCTTCTATCACGTCTCCCTGTGAGCATTGGGGGTGGGGGCCAGGTCCAGGCACACCTCGGGGCTGGGGTGGTGGTTGGGGTTGGTGGTTGGGGTGGTGGTGGGGCAGCCGTTGGGGGCTCCAGGTGTGCAGGGATGGGGCTGGCACCCTGCCCACCCACGGCAGCTGCGGCAGTGAGCACTGGGCTGGGCTGGTAGGAGGGCTCCTGCTGCAGGTTCAGGGCAGGTTGCAGTGCAGGGGATGTCCAGCCCCAAAGTCCATCCAGGTGCCACCACTAAGCAGCACACCAAGCTTCCCCCCACAAGATTTTCCATCCCCGGCTTCACAGCTTGGCATCTCTGTGCAGCTTTCCACGTGGCAGCGGTCAGCCTTTAATTCCTTTGGTGCTGCCCCCCCAGGCAGCCCCCCCAGCACAGATGCAGTTGTGTGATTCCCCAGCTTTTATATTTCAAAACACAGCTGCCTTTGCAAACGGCTCCAACGCCTCTGCAGGGAGCAGCCGCCATGCCAAGCCCCACACCTGCCTGCCCCACCACAACCTCATGGTGCTTTACCCACTGGCAGGGGCCAGGATCATAACATGTTCCAAACCCAGGGTGCTGATTGCAGTTATTACACTTGGTGCGCATCAGGGAACCGACTCCCTACCCCCAGCCAGTTCCCTTCTTTAGGGTGCTGCCTCCTACCCAGGCAGGGCCTGAGCAAAGAGCAAAACCAGCCTCCCAGTTTCAGGGCACCAGCTGAACCCCTCAGCCTCCCAGGGACAGGTTTCCTCTGCAGTTTGCCCAGCAGCAAGTGACCCTTGCACATGTGGTCATTGTACCTGCTGCCCCCCATGGGCAAAAAGGTCAGCCCAGAAGGAGGAGGCCTCACTGATGCTAAGAGGGGGCTTGAACAGTGGTTTTAAGCACACTTGTACCCTGCAGGGACAGTCAGTCCAGCCAGCTTCCAACCCAGGCTCCTTCAGACCATTGGGGTTATTGCTGGAACAACTAGTCCCCACCTGTGACACCATCAGCCCCGAGCAAAACAGCAGAGCACCCCTTCCCTTGTTGTTTGTGACTTGCACCCATTCTTGCACACTTGTGTGCACATGTATCATACTCCTGCCTTAACAGCAGCATCCTCCCCTTGAGCACCCATAACATCCTGTGACAAGGAGCTCCACAACTGTCCTACCCCCAGGAGCAGGCTCCCTTTGCCTTGTGTCCCTGCTGGTTTATTTGATGGGAGGGAGATTAAAGTGTGTCTCTCGGGGGGCCAACCACAGCTGCACCCCTCCAACCTCAGCTCCATGGCCCAAGGCCCACTCCCCTACCCAAGCAGCAGGAGGTGGGTATGGAATTAAGACCATCCCCTTCCCCCCAAACATGCTCCCCCTTGCCCCAGCTCTGCCTTTTCCTCACAGAGAAGGAGTGCAGAGCGATGCTTTAAATGGAGATGAACAGAAGGTCTGAGTCTTCCAAAAGATGCAGACAGGAAAGCAGGCCCACCAGGGCACACCACTATCACAGAGTAGTTATTTGGAATTGATGTGGGCAACAGCAAAAGCCCAGCCAAGGGAGAGAAAAGCGTGACAGGACAAAGCCATAAAATTAGATATAGAGCACAAAGACTGTTAGAAGGCTCTGGAAATAACTGCCCTCATTTCTCTCTTTGTTTTCCACCTTCCTGTGGGCACAGGCATGCGAGCTCTGCCTTGCAGAGTGCAAGCAGAGGGTCACACCCAGCATCTAGAAATTAAAGGCTTAACCTTGACTAGGCCACACTAGGGAAAGGCCCTTAACTCACCCTGGTATCCTAGGCCAGCCCTGCTTCTCCTCCAGCTGAAGCCCCTGCCTAGTGAGCTGGGAAAGGCTAAGCCCACCCTTCTCACCACCCTCTCATGGAGGGGAGTAGCAGGAACTTGAACAGCACTGCTCCCCTCTCCAGCCCTGTCCTAGGCTTTTGTGGAAGGATAAAGAACCATGCTCAAACCCAGCACAGTTCCTGCCACTGCAAGCAGCTTCAAGAGAAGCAGAGGGGGAAGCTGCCCTCCAGCAAGCAGGGCCTCCTGACCTGCACCCTCAAGGCTCTGCACTAAGCCAGCAGCACAAACACCATGCAAGGAGCAGGCAGGGCTTTGCTCAAAGGGTGACTAGACAGAGGAAAGCAAGCAGGTTAGTAAAGGGAAAAAAGAGAGTCAGAAACAGGAGTAAACAAGAAGGTTTGTTCTTGTTAAGTTTATTGGCATCATGTTTGTCTCTTTACATAAGAGCTCAGCCTACGTACTAGAATGTAGACCTCTGGAAAACAGGTAGAAGGGCTCCATTTAAGCAAGCTACAAACGCAAGAACAAATACCAGGAAGAAAGGAAGAGAGGAAAGGGACTAGATTGCCAAGTTTTCCCATACCAAAAATCCAGATTAGCAGTCAGTAAGAAGAAAGGGAAGATTCATAGTCCAGGTCATTCATTGAGAAACAGCTACCGCAACCCAGGTGGGAGAGGAGCTCCTTCCACAGGACAGAGCCACCAGGACACCTCAGCTCTGGCTCCTCCTCACACTCGCTCCAGGATGTTAGGAGTTAAGCAGTAGGGGAGGTGAACAAATGAGGTCATTTCATAGCTGTATTTAATTTTAAATCCAATAATCCAGTGTGCATATCAATGCTGTTATGCAGATCTGAGAATTTAGATACAAAGAAGCCAGACAGATTTTTTTTCCAGATGATGAAGCCTTTCTGGCCTCAGAAGGAGAAGGCTTACATAGTTCATCTCTACTGTACAGAATACTGCCTCTATCTGGACTCTGTGGTGCTAGCACGCTGCAGTTCACAAGTGTCCTCCTCACTTTCTACACAATCTGTGTTTCAGTACTTGAACATGTAATTCAGGAATTTTACACTAATTTATACATTTTTAATTGGTTGCATATATTAACATGTACTATAAGATTTTTCCTAAAGAAGCATTACATAATACATGGATACTGTAAAAAGATCTGATTAGTTAAAAGTAACAAGCATTAACAGAGATACATACAAAACTCAACCTAGTTGGACTGAGTGCTGAGCTTGCAGTGAACTATGGGTAATCAGCCTTTCCAGTTGCAGCCTTCACAGGGGAAAACACCAGACAGTTAAAAATGTATGTAACTTGTTACACAGATTACCTGTAAACAGTTTCTCTCTGTTGGACACCTGGAATCAGATTCAGTTCCAAACATACATAAGAGTTTCCATTTTAAACTAAGAGAAAGGTCTGTTACCATGAAGTGTGATGTGGATGGTGTGGGGAGGTGAGCTCTGAAGTGCAGGACTCAGATGCTCAGGGGAGATGGGTGGATTTTGGCAGCTGGAGATGGAATTTTTTTTTAATTTCGTTTTAAACACAGAAGAGGGGCTGTGTGTTTGAAGGCCTAAGTGTGATATTCGTTTGTGAAGGACTGTGCTCAACCCCTCCCTGTCCCCTCAGCAGCTGCAGCTCTCCGCAGAAGCCTTCACTCGGTCATTCTTGTCTAGTTTGATGGGTTCAGGGAATTCATTGTAAAGCTCCACTTCGGTTTCCTGAGGGGAAGAGGAGTTTGTGGTTAGTGCTGCAGTTCTACACACAGCTCCCAGCCTGCAAGGAGCTGTTCCCAACCAGGGCAGGGTGCTGCAGAGCACAAGGCTGCCCACAGCAGCCCACCAGCCCCTCCTTACCTGTTTAAGTGCATTTCGTGCAATCGTCTGGAAAGCTTGTTCCACATTAATGGCCTCCTTGGCACTGGTTTCAAAGTAGGGGATGTTGTTTTTACTGTAGCACCAGGCTTGTGCCCGTTTTGTGGTGACCTGGGAGGACAGAGAGCAGTGTGACCACCTTCCGCTAGGCGGGAAAGGGGGGTTTATTTCCAGGGACCCCTTAAATCCAGCCAGAGCTAAGACAGCACTTCTGACCCCATCAAAACCACAGCACAGGAGACTGCTGCCCACCACCAGATAAACTGAGGTCCAGGGCAAGGAGCACCATGCCCAAGGAAGGCAAGACCACAGGACACAGAATGCTCAGGCATCCACAGAGCAGGAACTTGCTCCCAGAGAGGCTTCTCAGCAATGCTGGAGAAGGAGAATCGGCTCCTCTCCTTACATCTACCCAGGGAGCTGCTGCAGTCCTTCCAACAGTGGGCAGGAGGAGCATGCTGCTCAAAGGCCTCCCACCCCTCCAGGCAGGAGAAACTCTTCCCCAGTGGCACAGGACAGCTGAGCCACACTCAGGCACCTCCCACTCCTGTTTCTCCAACAGCCCGCCCGTGTTCTCACAAGGTGTCCCCACTCCAGCAGTTTGCCAAGGGGAGGCTGTAGCAAGCCTCAGCACTCACTTGTCTGTTTTCTAGGTCAATCTTGTTTCCCAGCACGACAAAAGGAAAGTTCTCAGGATCCCTTGGACTGGCCTGAATGAGGAATTCATCCCTCCAGCTGTCTAGGGTTTTGAATGTGTTGGGGGCTGTGACATCAAACACCAACACGCAGCAATCTGCTCCCCTGTAGAAGGCGACTCCCAGAGACTGAAATCGTTCTTGTCCTGCTGTATCCCATATCTGGAGCAAAAGACAGGGCAGGTAAGCCAGCTCTACTCTGACACAGTCCACACACATATTTCAAGAATCTTCAGCAGGCACCTACAGCCCCCAGCTAGCCACAGAACAGCACCTTTGGGCTTGGGAATTTCTGTAGGCATGAAGTATCAAGAGCCATAAACCCCCTTCTAAAGATAGTTAACCCCTTCTGTGTTCTGCCTCAGCAAGGAACATGTCCTTGTTCTGGGCAAGCAGGACTTGGGGCAGCAGGTGACCTGCTTGCAATCTTGGGTGCCAGCACTGTCCAAACACTCCTCAGATGGCTGCAACAGGGCTTTTGCTGCCTCGCAGTCAGTCTCGCCATGGAGAGATGAAAGCTTCAGATACTACAGACATTAGCAGACTAGCAGGTTGGCTCTACACCCACAGCACCACAAGCAGCTGACCTGACTAATCAGTTTTTTCCCAGCCCTTTCCAGTTTCTCAACACTAGAAGTGCATCTTTCTAACAAGATCTAGTTTACTGACAGTACGAAGTGCTATTTTTAAACCAGGCCTGGCAAAGCTGCTCTTAGCCAAGCCCTTTGCCTTCCCTTGCTCAGCCCATGTGCAGGTATCTAGAGAAGCCCAGCAGCACCCAGGCCAAGAAGAGTTCAGCACAAAGATTCACACCCAGTACACTGGCTGCTACACTGCTCTGGGCTGTACTGGAGCAGGTGCTTCCACACAAGCATGGCCTAGGCAGCCAGGCAGCCCTTGCAGCAGGGAGCAGGGTCACTCCTTACCTGCATTGTCACTAGCCTGTCATCCACCATGACCTCTTTTGTCAGGAAGTCTGCGCCTATCGTGGCCTTGTACTGGTTACTGAATTTCTTGTTCACATACTGGTTCATGAGCGATGTCTTTCCCACCCTGCACAGAAAGACAGAACAGACTCAGACTGTTTCTGCAGCAGCACTTTAACCACCCTGAAGAGACCATCCCACACCCTACACCTTCCACCACAGCCTCCTGGCCCTTCAGCCAGGGAAAGTGCACCCACCTCTGCAAGAAGGGGCTCTTACAGCAATAGATGCTGAAGCAACATGCTGAGTAAGAGCATTTGCTACCTAAGGCTGTAATCCTCTGTATCCTTGAGAAACCTTATTTCCCCAGCAGTAATCTGATCCTTGGTAAGGAATACATATCACATTATGATCATGAGGGCAGTTTTGGAACTGCCTCAGAAACCCACCAGAAAATAGTCTTCAGCCCTTGCAGAAGGAGGAGGATAGTGTCAGCTGGCAACAGCTCACATACACATCTGCTAGGCACCCAGAGGTGGAAATCCTCCCCAGAGAGCCAGCTTAGAGGCTCACATGCCCTCTCTGTGACTGAGAAACACTCCCTGATCAACAGCTTGCTGGGCACAGCAGTATAAATAAGCCTTATGTCATGAGAGTCAGGTTACAGCCCGTAGAGCAAATAACCCAGAGCTGCAGAGCAGACTCTGCCAAACAGCAGGGAGCAAAGCCTTGCACTCCAAGGGGCAGGCTCTACCCAGGTCAGACAGGAACAAAGCAGATGGCTCAGTATAAACTATGTCTGACAGAGGCAGAGTTTTAAGTCACCCAAGCTGGCTTACTAGCAGCTTCGTGTTGGTTTGGGTTTTATTTAAGTAAAATACTCATGTCAACACCACACACCCTCCTTGCAGGAAGGCTATCCAGTTCTGTCACTGGAGTGGTCTGCCCACCGTATCTCCCCTGTTTAATGTTGTGTCAGGACATTAAACTGCAGAGGAATTTAGGACAGCGAGTGGTGAAGAATTCTTACAGCTATAAGGCAACACAGTTACCTGGGGCTGTAACATCTCCCCTTCCAGCACTACTGATTTCTTACAGTGTATCCATCCTCACACTAGCCAAGAGCACAGATCCAGCCAGATGCAGATTAACAGTTTAAAGGCTCCTCCACTTACCCAGAGTCTCCAAGGATGATGACTTTCAGTAACACTTTCTTCCTAGAAGTCATCTTTTACACTAGAAAGGAAGAGGAACAATCCCATCAGACACCATTAGCACAGCATTCCTCTAGACAGAAAGCATCAAGTTTGGAATCCAAGCAGCCCAGCAAGGAACCAGCAACCAGAGGGCCCAGTGCTCCTGGAACCAGACTCCAAGGCTACACTTGAGCACTAGCCAAGTGCTTGTCCATTTCATAGGCTGGGCCAGGTCAAAGCAGCCGCAGCAACTTAGCACCAACAGGTAGGTGAGACAAACACTTGTCCTTTTCAAGTACCAAGTCCATTTTGTACCCTATTTCCAGGCTGTTTTGTGGGTATACTAGCCAAGGCCATCTCCCTTAGGCTCCCTGGAGGCAGTGAAGTAAAGCAGATCAGCTCCCAACACAGGATAATTCCTACACATGCTACCAAGTGAGACATGAGGAGAGATGTGTCTAATCCCACACTTATGTTTTCCAGTACAGTTTCAGTACTCAAGCTGATTTTTATGTTGTTCAATAGTTTCCTGGCAGAAAAAAGAAAAGATAACATTTCTTCCACCTTTCAAGGTTCAGCCTGGAGAAGCTATAGCTTTCTCCAGCAGCTGTTTTGTGGAAGGGTCAAGTCCCAAGGATACTGCGGTTGAAGCGGTCACAAAACAACCACAGAGGCCAGCTGAAGGCTGAATGCAAACTGCTACCAGACTTGGCCTTTGCAGAGAGTGTATGAAGCTAACTACTGCCACCTCACCTTCAGTGGAAGGACAGGGAAGGCTACAGCAACAAACCTCTCAACATTCAGTCTACAGCTCTGTTCAACAATGAGTTGCTTGTTCAGCTGCACCCTGCCATGACTCTGGTCCACTTTATAGGCAGATGGCTCTAAACTGGCCACTAATGGTCCATCCAATTAGCAAGAGGGAGAGTTGAGCTTACTTGGCTCCCAGGTCTCCTTCAGATTAGTACATCAGCTGCAGCAAGCCTGAATAGGCTTCTGGATGTGCTTTAGCACAGTGAGAGCAATACAAAGTCTTGTAAACCCTTCCTACCCTGAGGCCCTTCTGCCCACCTCTGTGGGGAAGGGATGGGACATTACATGCTCAGACCCTGGCTTGGCACTGACCTGGTCCACAGCACAAGGACTTCTTGGATTTCCCTACAGAGCTCTGCAAGTTTCATACAGCAAGGGGAGAAAGAAGATGGTTTACAGCTGTGCTAATTGAATTCAAGAGACCCTTACACCAGCCTTTACATATTAAGTCTTTTATGGATTCAGATACCCTAAAATTCCCATCCTGCTATACCACATTTACTGCACCACACAACAACTGCTCTTCAGGATCTATTCCTTTCACAGCTAAGGAGGCCCTCACTTCTACACCATGGATACTCTGGGGCAGCTCAGTCCTATGCATTTCCTGGGATAGGCAGCAGCTTAAGCTGCTGGAGAACTGCAACCTGCTTCATCCCACTGCAGCAGGAGGTAACATGCTCCAAGGCACAGCAGCCTTGCAATTGGATTCTGCATCTACTAGAAGAAGGTCTTACTCTCCAGCTTTGCATGTTAAAAGACATACAACTTGGCCATCAGCTAGTGCTGCACAAGCTGAAGCAGCCCTCCTGAGGCCACCATAGGTAGTGGTGCACTTACAGCTACACCCTGTTGGACCGGATCCTTCTCATGCTTCTAACAACACATCTAGATGGGAAACACTTAAGAAGGTAACAGCCAGAGGTTACTGAGTGACAAGCAGTGACAGCTCATGCTGTCTGCCCTTAGATGGGTGCTAACTGATGCCAGAGAGCCTGCACAGGACAGTTTCTCCAAGTGTAAACACCTCTCCTTTCCAAGGCTGCCTGTGCACTGCTCAATGATCCCACTGGCAGCCCAGCTAGCTCAGATAGAGCCAGCTGAAAGCTGTCAACAACCCCAATGTTTTAGTCCTGCTTCTGCTCTTGCCAAGATCCACACTCTGAAGCTTGTCTCCTCTAGAGCCATGGGGAGGACAGCCCATGTAAGCTCCTTCAAGCAGACTGCACCTCCTGTGTTTGCAAAGCACGTAGCACAAGTGACACTTGTGCTAGCCAAGCCAGAGACTTCTTCAGTACAAGCAACCCAGACGGAGCAAGAAGCAAGAGAACAGAGCTTTAAAAACAGTTTGAAGACAGCTGTGTACACTGAACTGTCATGGAGAACATCTGTATGGGTTCAGGTCCAGTGTAAGAGTCACTCATTTTCCTCAGGACAGAGGAAAACAACTCACCCTGAACAGACTGTGCCAGAACCCAGCATGTACTGCCTCTATTTTCCATGGAGTGTTTTCAGTAGCACTGGCCAGGGGCTGCTGCAGCTCACTGCTTCCTGGTATTCAAAGCAGCTTTGGACAAGCTGGCATTAGTTCTTGTGCCCAGGCAGGGATGCAGAGCCCTGCATTACAACACTGAAGTCACACTGGATGCTTAGTACCCAAGTTCAACACAGCCCTAAGTCCCACTATGAAGAGAAGGGAAACTGCTCTGTCAGGACTCATTACCTTGGAAGTAGCTCAGCTGAGCAGCCATGGGAAGGAAGCCTGAGTCAGACCTGACACTGCCTTCTTGTCATAGCTGACAGGCTACCCCAGCAGCCTGAAGGGCTATTACTGCCTTATGAGCACCGATCAGGTGAGACACTCAGCTTCTATCCCAGGTGATACAACGGACATGAGCCATAGCACAGAAGGAGCTGCCTCAGCTGGGTGTTTGATTTGGGCTATGGGACTGAGGAACTCCAGTTCTGCCAGGGGCCAGCAGTGGACACTGCCCAGAATTTCCCAGCCTTGTGCTACTACACTTAATCTATGCTGCTTTGAAGCCCAGTCAGTTGATGGGCCAAACCCCCTTATTAATCTTCTCATTACAGGTATAATCAGACCAATGCTTCAGAGCTATTCCTTGCCCAGTACAAGAAGAGACCTTGCCTTTGGAAAGGAGACCACACCTCCAGGTCTTGAGGAAGTACCAGCGTGTGATCTCCTGGAGCCTTCCTACAGAAGGAAACCCCTTCCAAGTTTAAGTAGCATCATGTTGCTCTCTACAGCACCACCTTTGCTGTCTTCCTTATCATTAGCATGTTCTGTGAGGCTGAACAGGTTGCCACGGGCAGCTCCAGCTTTACAGCCGCTGTTTGTGCTAAACAGAGGTCTGACCGGTCCTAGCAAGATCTTCAGTGTAGATGGATTGAGGACATCCCCTTTATCTTAACTGGGGTTTCTTATGAAGCAACCCAACGGGTCAGAACACTCCAAGGACAGCATACCATGCCTCCTCCAATGTTCGCTTCCAGTCATGGTGGTTTTGGTAAGCTGAGGTACTGGAAGTGAAAGACACTGGTGGTCTCTCAAGGTCCTGTAAGTGAAGCCTTAGTACAGTCTCCTTAACACCACACAACGGATTTTAGTGACTCCATTTCATACTAAGCCAACAGCAAATACAGAGGATGCTTCCACACACAGCAGTCCAAGTAAGCCACACAGCAGTCCAAGTAAGCTCAGAGATACCTCAGTTGATCCTCATTACAGCATGCCATTTGCTGCATCAGCAGAACAAGGTGCAACCAATCCTGGGCCACATTCAGTACTTAAACTTGCTCGCCCAAAGTCAGAGGCAGTTTATGATTATTCCCTTGTTAACACAGGCCATTTCTCACATTACATGGTACTGAGAAGGTTCATTACTGCCTTATGCCCCACAAACGGAGCCTACACACATGCTGTAAGCTACACAGGTCTCATCTGTGGTGAGCCTTACCAGTACAAAATCAGCTAAGGGAGACCAGGAAGAATACAGCTTTAGCTCACAGATGAAGTCAATTTGAATACCTGAAGGAGCAGTTAGTTCACATGAGCTTCTCCAGTCACACCTGCAAGAAACATTAAACTACTGAGCTACACTGGGATGTGGGCTGTGCAGGGCTTCCCCATGCTCCTGCAAACAGCAGCCTCAGCTTGGGTTGAGATCAAGACTGTGATAGCGACGAATCAGTGGCATCTAAGTCAAAGACTATTTTGCACTATATATGCAGCTTGTCTTGCTTTATGATATTTGGTATAATTACTCTAGAGCAGCATCCTGTAAGAGTCACACAAGCCCTTAAGATGGCAGCATGCGAGCTCTCACGGGGCTCGCAGCCAGTCCCAGGAGCATTTCTGAACAAACACTTCTCTTCAGAGATACCAGGAAGAAAAACCTGTTTGTTAAGATTTGATTCAAGACATCAGTTCTGTTTTATGCTGTGTGAAGTCTCTTGAAGTGAGGTCACCTGCATGACTGCTCAGAACACTGTCTACCAGCACACCCAGCTTAGCCCTGCTCAGGAGCCATCAGAAGCTTCTCATTAATCAGGAGACCAGTCAGCATCATTCTTCCTCCTGGCTTAACTGCTGCCAAAGGAATGACACAGCTGCCTCCAGTTCAGGAGAGAAGTCCTTCATTCAATTTTTAATGTCTATCCCTCTAATCAAGCAAGCCATTAACAGTATGTTGACCCTCATGAGATTAAGCCTGATATAGCACACTCTCTCCCTCAGTAGTCTTGTTACCTTTGAAAGGCAAGCCTGCTGGAGCAGCAAGGGAGAACCCCTAACATCTGACCTTAAGTGTTACTGGCTTAGCTGACCTGAAAGAAAGAGTCAAAACCTGTCCTATGAAGCTCCATAATGCTACAGCTCCTCTGATGCAAGAGCAAATAAAGACTACACCAAATCTAATTAGGCTTCCCTTGTTGTTTCAGAGTACAACTCTCCTTTCACTTGCTATATTAAGACAGCTGCTTTAACTCAAAGCAAAATGGATGGTTAAGGATTCACAGAATCACAAGGTTGGAAAAGACCTTTAAGATCATCAAGTCCAACCATTCGCATCCTAAACTAAACCATATCCCTAAGTACCTCATCTACCCTTTTTTTGAACACATCCAGGGAAGGTGACTCAGCCCCTCCCTGGGCAGCCTGTTCCAGGCCCTGACAACTCTTTCAGTAAAACATTTTTTCCTAACATCCAATCTAAACCTGCCCTGGCCCAGCTTCATGCCATTCCCCCTTGTCCTGTCACCTGGCTGAAGAGACCATCACCTATCTCTCTATAACCTCCACTCAGGTAGTTGTAGGTGGTGATAAGGTCTCCCCTCAGCCTCCTCTTCTCTAGGCTAAACAGCCCCAGCTCCCTCAGCCGCTCCTCAGAGGATTTGCCCTCCAGCCCCTTCCCCAGCCTGGTTGCCCTTCTCTGGACTCGCTCCAGGACCTCCATGTCCTTCTTATGGTGAGGAGCCCAGAACTGGACCCAGCACTCGAGGTGCAGCCTCACCAATGCCCGGTACAGGGGCACAATCACTTCCCCAGACCTACTGGCCACACTGTTTTTGATACAAGCCAAGATGCCATTGGCCTTCTTGGCCGCCTGAGCACACTGCTGACTCATTCAGCCTGCAGTCAACCAACACCCCCAGGTCCTTCTCTGCCTGACAGCTCTCCAGCCAGTCTCCCCCAAGCCTGTAGCGCTGCATGGGGTTATTATGTCCCATGTGCAGCACTCTACACTTGGCCTTGTTAAACTTCATCCCATTGGACTCAGCCCATGGGTCCAGTCTGTTCAGATCCCTCTGAAGAGCCTCCCTCCCCTCAGGCAGATCAACACTTCCTCCTAGTTTAGTGTCATCTGCAAACTTACTGAGGGAGCATTCAATCCCTTCCTCGAGATCATTGATAAAGATATTGAACGAGACTGGACCCAGGACTGAGCCCTGGGGGATGCCACTCGTGGCCGGCCTCCAGCTGGATTTTGTTCCATTCACCAGCACCCTTTGGGCTTGGCCATCCAGCCAGTTTTTAACCCAGCTGAGGGTGCACCTGTCCAGGCCAGTATTTGTTCCCAACCAGTGAGAAGTCTGCATTGGTTGTGTTATGAACTCAGCATTTATTAATGCTGCTTGTCCCATCCACTGAGCAATGGGAGCACATCTCTCAGCTTGCAGGTAACACTTGTGCTGGAGGACATGATTTTTCCATGTGGTCTCTCCCATTTATTGTCACAGGCTTCAGCTGGCCATCTTCTTCCACTCCTATTCTCTCCTGCCCATTCTCCATGATTTTCCAGGTGATAATCTTCTTGCCACTGATCACCTCAGGAGGGGTAAACACCATTCTGACATTCTGTGGCACAGCTGTGTTCTCAACAAAGGAGAAGGGGGGCTGCCAACCAGGGCCAAATGAATTCCATGGCATTATTCTGCCATTTGTCCTGTTCCAGTTTTCACCATCGCCTCTGTGGTCAAAGGGGTCCCAGAAAGCATGGACAAAGCGATCCACCCCTCCATAGACTTTCCTAAAAGACTCCTCAGAGTCATGGAATAGGTAAGGGGAATCAAAGGAGCCATTCTGAGTCCCCGTGGCACTTCGTCCTCTGCGGGATCTGCTGCTCTTAACAGGCTTGTCTCAGACTGATCGTTTCTGAGGGTCAGACAAAACCCCATATGCCTCAGCAATTGCTCTGAATTTCTTTTCAGCCTCCTCTTTGTTGCCAGGATTCTTATCAGGATGCCACTTTAGTGCCAGTTTGCGGCAGGATTTCTTAACATCATCCTGAGAGGCACTTCTTTGCAGTCCAAGGACTGCGTAATAATCCGCCCTCTCAAAGGCAAGGTGGGGCTGTTTGGAAGATGCCTGGTGTGTCTCTCCGTGAGCACCAGCAGGACAGACTCCTGGACACCTGATGGTGCTGTGCTCCTCAGGGGTGGGTGGAAGCTCAGTTCCTCCCTTGGTCTGCTCTGTCCTTCTGCCTCACGCCACACTGTGCTGCTGGTACTGCCCCTTCTTTGTAAGCCTCGTGTCCACAAACCATGAGAGTTAGTTGTCTCTGGCCTTATGGTTTTAAACGTAGACCATACATGTGATACCATAGTTACCCAATGTAGCTCTGACCTCACAGCTGTGATATATGATTTGTCAGATTATTTTGTGGCAGCCAGTTTCTCAGTCAGAATGCTGTGAGAAATGGTGTCAAAGGCTTTACCAAAGTCCACGTAGATCACATCCACAGCCTTCCCCTCGTCCATTAACCTTGTCACAGAAGGTGATCAGGTTAGTTTGACAGGATCTACCTTTTGTAAACCCATGTTGACTAGGCCTGATCCCCTGGCTATCATGCATGTGCTGCATGATAGCTCCCAAGATGACCCTCTCCATGATCTTCCCTGGGACTGAGGTCAGACTGCCAGGCCTGTAGTTCCCTGGATCCTCCTTCCAGCCCTTCTTGTCTATGGATGTAACATCTGCCAGCCTCCAGTCGAGTGGAACTTCCCCAGTCTGCCAGGATTGCTGATAGATGATGGAAAGGGGTTTGGCAAGCACATCTGACAGCTCCCTCAGTACCCTTGGGTGAATCCCATCTGGCCCCATTGACTTGTGGGTATCTAACTGGCCAAGTAGGTCGCTAATCATTTCCTCCTGAACCATGGGAACTTTGTTATTCTTCCCCTCCCTGTCAGCCAGTTCCAGAGGATGAGCACTCAGGGAATCTCCATCTTTACTATTAAAGACTGAGGCAAATGAGGAATTAAGGACCTCAGCCTTGTCCTCATCCCTTGTCACTAATGTGCATCCAATAAGGGCTGGAGATTCTCCTTGACCCTCCTTTTACTATTGATATACCTATAGAAGGACTTTTTATTATCTTTTACAGAACTGGCCAGCCTGAGTTCCAGATCAGATTTAGCCCTTCTGACTTTCTCCCTACATGATCTCACTAAATTCCTATAACCATCCCAAGACACCTGCCCCTTCTCCCAAAGCTCATATTTTTCCTTCTTTTCCCATATATCAGCCTGAATCTCTCTCCTCAGCCAGGCTGGCTTCCTAGCTCACAGACCCCTCTTCTGTCCGACTGGGACAGCCTGTTCTTGTGCCGCCAAGATTACCTTCTTGAGGAGCAACCAACCCTCTTGGGCTCCTTTGCCCTCAAGGGCTGCCTCCCATGGAGAGATCTTCACATGTGTCAAGTCACAATGCAGGCATTTAATATTAATTAGGTTGGTACAAGCAAAGAACAGTAAGAGCTTGCATCAATGGCCCACCAGGTCTCAGATTAGCTACCCTTACAGAAGTAGGCCTTGCAATAGGAGCACCCTAAGTTCCTCATGGACAGTTTTAGTGTTGAGAGTTGCTAGCCTTGGAGGGGGAAATAACACCTTCGTGGGGGACAACAGCTCCCCAAGTAGTAGCATACCCATACCTGTCTTGAACCTGCTGACAGACTGCTGGAGCAGCACTTACTGTTGCAGGTTTGATATTAAACAGTTCCAGTCACAACCCTAACAGAGAACCAAAGCACATTTATGCAGAGACTAGAAGAACTGGGACATCTGACCAGGAGTTCTCTGCTCCTCTGTCTACCAGCTTGCCATGCACACCTTCCACTAGAGACCAGATGAACACTGGAACAAGACTGCTGAACTGCACCTCTCGCCTTGCGTCCTCTGCCAGGGATATTTAGCAATATGCCAAAGAGGTGCAAAGCAGTAGGCCAGCAAGCAGCAAGGAGAGTTAAACTCACTGTGGCACTTACAAATACCTAATCAGCCTGCTGGGACAGGGAAGCAGCACAAGAACAAGGTGTTCCACAAAACAGGCATACTTGAACCTGAAGTACCACAGGTCCATTCTGGGTGCTGTGGCTGGCAAGCAGAGCATTCAATTCACTGTATATCCCAGGACCTTTAGCAAAAGCACCCAACCATGAGAAGGCCAATCTGGATAGATCAGGACTCCATTAGGGGATACCATGCACTGTGGTGGGCTTGCCACTGAGCAGAAGACAGCTGCACCAGAACACTGGAAGAATCTTCTGTCCTGAAGCACAGCTAAGAGCGCTTCCGACACTGAAATACCGCCCCTGCTCACTGTTCTCTCGCACGGGGGAGGCAGCAAGGCACTAAGGCTCTGTACTACATTGAAGAGCTATTTTTATTCCCCCCTCTAATAGTTCTGCATTTCTTCAAGGAAACTGGAAGAATGAATCAAGACCAGCGCAGATTGAACCGGTTCCTTCCCAGAAGTAGGAAGTTCCCCAGCATGCTTGGCACCTCAGGCGGGTTATGACTGCTTAGACCTCCAGCCATTGAAATAAGATGCTCACCAGCTGTTTATCCTGTCCTTACAGGATCCAGTCTGGTGTTACTGAACACATCACTTGCCCCATGGTCACACAGTACCCTTCCATGATTTTATCAAGTTTAGCTCAGGCTTTGAGTAGACACATGAGCTTGTTCTAATTCAGCTACTCTGAAAACAGAAGGCCTCATCCTGAGGAAAGGCACTTTGCCTGCAACTGCTATTAGTTGGCCAAGACCACAGTTCCCAGTAGCACAGCACTCAAGTGGTCCAGACACCCTTTGTATTGAAACCCCAATCTGTAATCGCAGCAGGAGCTCAAGGTGGAGCTGAACAAGTTTCACCAATAAAATTTAGCAGCAGCAGCTCAGTATTGACTACCTGGTCATGCAGACATTGCATTAGCAAATATTTTGTTAGCAAAGCAACAGCCTGAGCAATTCAACATAAATACCTACCCAAGACCAGCAGACATCAACCTTTAACATCTCTCATTTGCATTCTACTGAGAGCGACAGAGCTACTCACAGAGCAGAAGCCCTGTCCGTTCAGCTGGGAGAAAAGCTGAGAGCTAGCCAGAGAACCATCAGCAGGGGCTGTTACTTTCATATGAACATGGTTTAAGGAGTGCCAAGCTGCCCTGAAGAAACAAATTAGAAATAAGCCTCCCTTTGATTTTTTTTGACAGCTACAGAGCCTCCATGTTATTCTCAGAGTGCTCTAGAGGTAGATCAAGAGCCTAGCATCGTCACACTGAGGGCTGCTACAGAAGTACATGAAGTCAACGCAAGACTGTGCCTGCTGTTAGAACAAGGGTTGCACAAGCAGGACTATACCCTCTTCCACCCCCATAACAGGTCTACTAGTAGACCTCTAGCAGGCCTCCACTTACCCAGCTAAATAGCTCAAGATTCCATCTAGGAAAGCCTCACATTTAGTAGGGACATGTGCTGGCTTTGTGCCTAAAAAGCAAATTAGGAACATCTTGCCATTTGGGCTGACAACTTGCAAGAACTGCTCTCTGAAAATGGGTTGCTTTTTAGGGCAATGTGCTCCTACAGTCCATAGTGTCAAAAAAAGGTGCTTTAGAGGTGCTTTCAGGCCTCACTGAAGCATCATAGAGAAGCAGTCAAATTAAAGCTCACACCAAAAGCAGCTGCCAAGATATTCATTCCTGTAACAGCTTCACAGAAGGGTACACTGTAGCTGCTGCTGCATCAGTAGCATCTCAAAACTGCTTTCCACCTCCTTCCCCACACATTTACGTTGCTGTTCTAACCAACATATTCCCTCCTGCTGGTACCTAGCCAAGAGCTCAGGCACAGCTCATCATTCCCTCCTTGGGAGGAACAGCAAGGCTGCCTGCTCCTTCTTGAGGTTTCACCAAGAGCAGGCTCCTGTCCAGCTGGTGCCTTTCCCAGCCGGCCCTGTGAGGCAGGAATCATCTCTGTTCAGGTACCTGGGAGCCTCAGCTACAAATTAATTTTTGATACCTCATGTAAAACATTATATTGCAGGTTGTCAGGTGTAGGTATGCTGTCCAGTGCCTCCCACCCCCACCTGAGCTAAAAACTCCTTCTTGATGAATAGCCTCGAGCTTTAGATGCTTGCTAGCACACTGACACAGCTCAGATTAAAATAGAATCTTAAAACGTTTCAGTATCCTAGAGGAATCGACTTTTTAGATTACAGTTGTCTGCAGTAAGTTTCCACCCCATTTTGAGGGTGGAGTTGCAGCCTCCAGTGCCAGAGAAGCTGCTCTAGGATGAAGTGAAGCTCAGGAACCAGCCAGCAGCAGCACAGCTTCAACTTCAGTTCACTGGCTGCCTCAATACAAGTACCAAACTGGTATAACATGCTGCCAGAATCCAACTGGCCCAGTCTGTGAGCTAGCTCCCATGAGACCACAAGACCAGGCCCACACACATCTGCTGCATCCTGTGTCTGGATAACATGCTCTTGAGACAGCTCAGTGCTAAAGAGAATGATGGGGCAACATGCAGCTTGGGGAAACGTGTAGGAAACCCACATAGAATACAAAAGCTCTGGAAAGGCTGCAAGCAGAATAGGGTTTTGGTGTGGTCAAGGGAGCTTCAGAGTCAGTGGTGGGGAACACACTCCTTTCAGAGGCAATACGGTGCCTCAGACATACCCTCAAACCACAACTGGAGGCTCTAGGACACATCCCTGCTGTGGGCAAGGGCTCAGAGCTCCTTGGAAGAAGATATGCCAATCACCATAGTGCAGATGACACAGGGAAGGCAGAGGCATTGCCACTGGTGCCCAGTAGGAGCCATGTTTGCAGTGGAGTCACAGGACTTGCATGTGAGAAGGGGTCTGCCCTGCCTGAGGTCTCAGCTCAGCTGCTGCTGTAGGGCCAGAGCGCTGGGATTTGAGAGCAGTGCATTCCTGAGAGGCACTAATGCACATGATCAGTCAGGCTCAAAGCTTGAGTTATCAAAGCCAAGTTCTCCAGTCCAAGCCTCACTAATTCACAGCCCTGTTACACCTCCAGGCAGTTCTCAGATCAGAGTTGGTTTATGCCTACACAATGTTTAAATACTAGATGTGAACTAAACATGTATCTTGCCCTAAAGCTGCCATTATCAAACGTGACTCTACCCTGGAAGGGTCCCAGCTAGGCAAGACTAGCCTCCATCCCCACATCCAGGAAGGAGTAATGCTTAGAAACACATCTCTATTGGTTCAGATATCCCAGCAGACACCTTCTTTTGAGGAGGTACCATGTTGATCTGACTACATGATTTGAAAGTGGGAGCAAGACACACAGAGAAACAGACATGCTTACAGGACTGAGGCAGATGGCAGAATCACAGGTGTTAGGGGTTGGCATGTTTAGTCAG
The DNA here is from genome assembly GCA_020800305.1 of Porphyrio hochstetteri. Lineage (NCBI taxonomy): Eukaryota > Metazoa > Chordata > Aves > Gruiformes > Rallidae > Porphyrio > Porphyrio hochstetteri. Next base: position 5,883,489 of record CM036916.1, on the reverse strand, counting down.
ACCACCAGTATGTTTCAGAGCAATGGGAAAGGTCTGGAGAGCCTTCCTGCTGCCTACAGGCAACGCTACTTTGACCAGACCACTGCTTTGCCTAAGCTCACACGCTCAGCTAAGCACATGTAGGCTTTTCCAGGTGACAAATGCCCTGAGCCAGAGGGAGGGGAAGGAGTGCAGAAAGCATCCCTGGCAACGTAGCCAGCTGTGCTGGACAGCCATCCTTGATGTACAGCTTTGTTCCACAGCAACCTGAGGATTACCACCACCACCATCTCCACAGCAGGTATTTGGGACTGCAGCTGTGCACAGGACAGGGGTGGAGGAAGGCCCTTTCAGAGCTAATGCTACACAGTAACAAAGCCAGGATTCCCAGGCAGAAAACCAGCGCTGCTGAAGTCTTCAGGCTGTAGGAAGGCTATACCCTGAAGCTTCACTGGAAGCTGGAGGCTTCTTAGTCCACCTGTTCCTAACCATCCTGTGATTCCTCCAGCAGCTGAAAAGCCCTTTACTACACAATATCTTCCTCCCAGGAATGGGCAGGCATATTCAGGGCCCAAACTGTCTATGTTGGCTGCCAGGGTCTGTAGAGCTTCAGCTACTCTTCTTGGGGAGGCTCAAGCGAGGTTGTCCAAGAATCAGTATTGCTGTGCCCCTACCACCCAGAACGAAGCAGTTCCCCCCATAAATCCTACAGGATTTCAGGTAGTTCCCAGTTGATTTCCCCCAAGGATCAAGCTGTTAAAAGAACAGGCAGGCTTGCTTTAACACCCCTCCCCCTTTATCAGAGCAAGCTCAACTTCCCCTATTCTGCCCTGGGGGAGACAATCTCAGGATGTGGGAGGAGAGTTGAGCACATTGCTGGCTGCTGGGAGACACTAGGCAGCAAGCCATGTGTCTTGACTAAGGGCCTTGCCTACGCAAAGCATTTCAGTTATACCAGTATAGCTTCCATGTTGCCATGCCTCTACCAGAACGGTCTCCTTGGTGGAGAGCTGCCAAGCCAAGCAAGACAAATCTGACACTACTAACTGGAAGATGGCTACAGTGCCCATGCAGCCTGGAGGATCCACACAGCCAGCAGAGCCAGCCATCCCTTCCAGTGACCTCTACATTGACACAGGTGGCCTAGCAAGGTTCTCACATCAGGCTGTTCCATCAAACAGGATTACACCCAGTACTTTCTACAAATCAAGCACAGTGCCAGGGCAGCTGGGTTTTAATCTTCATGTCCAGAAGGCCAACCAGTTCAAAATATTATGAGTCAGCCAGGCCACAAAAAAACAGCAGAGTTCTTAGATCTTTGCCCTATCTGACAGTATTTTTTAAGTACTCAGATTAATTTCTGGTTTTGTCTGCAGCTTCCTAAGTTTTCACACATTCCCATCATGTTTTCAATTTTAGAATCACAAATGCAAGGTGTTAGATAACCTTTCAGTGGTAAGCAAAGCACAGATCTTAGACCTTGTCAGTGGTAAACAAGCCTTGCTTATCTACTCCTGGCTGTTACCTTCCACCAGTTCCTAGAGGCTGGGCAAAAAACAAGTGACTGAAGGGAGACTTTGACCAAGGTTCACAGGCTGCAGGAGACCTGCCAGACCCTGTAGCTTATATCTGCTGTTTGGATCTGAGTGAATATTGTCTTTATGTCAGCACCAGGAGCTTAATAGAGGAGAGGACAAATACTGATCCTACCACCAGACAAACAGATGTGGAGAAATACAGGGTTAAGACCAACAGCAAAGCCCCTACTCCCATACATTTACTCCAGGAGATGCCATTCTCAGCAATGAGTCTCCTAGAGAGGAGGCTTCTTCTTCCTCCTTGCAATCTAAGAATTAAACCTTGATCTGTGAGCAGAACTCCTGATACTACACACAATACCTCTTACTATGCTAATGCAGTCTGCAGAGCAGGAAGGACAAGTATTTCCATACCAGTCCCAGGATGGGAGTGTAACAGGTAGCTTGCCACGACAGCTGAGTCAGTGCCTAACAAGGAATTCATACGGTGGAAACTCAGACTCATCCTTCATACCCTTACACAGATCCTGCACCAATACTTCACCAGCTCAGCCATTCTCTTGATGAAGCTCCACAAAGGATCAAAAAACCTCACTGTGAGAGTAAGAGAGCAGTGGTAATAAACTGCATCTTCTTGTTAAGGGTGGAAGGATCAGGCCTAGGCATGCCCCAGTTAAACCATCTCACTGGTTCGGGCACTGTTACCACTGTGCCAGCTTGGACTTCAGGTATCATTATCCATGTCTGGGAGCCGAGAAGAAGATACAGCTACACAGCCAAGTGACTCATCCCACTTGAGGGAGACAAGCACCAAGCAGGTTCCTCTTCAAGAGGATGCTGCTTCCCAGCTGGGGAGGGATCAAGGGTTCAGCACAGACTCATTAGATAAACTGGTAGCTCCAGCAACCAAGGTCTATGTACTCCAGCCAGGTAGCCTCCGAATGCAGCTCCAGCTGCCTGCCTTCACTTTCACCTACCACTTCATTAGTCTGGTTTGTCTGCCCAGTGACCAGGGTTACAGTATGCAGTGACAGAGGACAGGCTCCAGAAAAATAGTGTTTTCTTAACTGACAATATAATAATTTACTCTATTTGGCAATTCCTGCTTGAAACTCATGCAGGTACAGTTAGATACAATTAGTCACCTTAAGCTGGCATTTAAATAGTTATGGAGAAGCAAGAGCAAATCAGTCACTACATCAAATGCCTTCATATTATACAGTTAGGACTCTCTGCCACAGGTTCACACTTCAGTCCCATCCCAAAGGCAACACACCCCTCCTGAAGTTCCACTGCTCTGTGAGAGCAGCCACAGCCTCAAGAAGAGGTTCCTTAGCAAGAGAAGCCAAGGATATTTAAGATCAGCTGTAAATCAACACACTCCAGTGGCCTTGACAAGCTTGCTTCCCTCCCCATCACTGACCATGAGTTAGCAACAGCAGTGTTGACACAGCTTCCCTCATGGGCCGAGCGCTCGTTGCTGGCACTGGAGAGGAGGAGCAGTCTCACAGGAACAGCGCTAACAGCAACAATGACATCACCACAGCAGATCTCCAGCCAGCAGAAAATGCAGCAGCACACGGGGGGTTCAAGTGGTGCTGCATCGCCCCAAACAGATCACAAAAGCAACAAGCATGCTGGAAGTCAGAGAGCAACCATGTGACAGAGGGGTACTCCTTCCCTGCCTGCTATGTCTGAGCAGCACATGTGGAGGCACTGACCTTGGGCACTCATTTGGAAGTTTTATTCAAGGTGCATTTAAAGGGAAATATGATATCTGATGCAAACTGCAGAACTGAAAATGGTATATTAGCTATTGTCACTAATTATCCATACCTAATCCAGTTTTGAGGTGTGCAGCCCACGTTTGGATTATGACCCTTTTATCCTCACAGTCTGTCACAACTGAAGCCAGACTGAAGGCAGGCTGCTACAGAGCAGCTACAAGAGCTCACTTCAGGCAGCTGCAGGGGGAAGCTAACTGAACTCCAACTCATCAGGCAATTAAACTGCTATTATCAAAACAATGCTGCAAAAAGATGAGGCACTTCAGCATCTGAAGGATGCAGGCAGGATTGCTGTCAGACCAACAAGCAAGTGTGCTAGTATCCAGCCAAGTTGAGCATTTAGGTAAGCTCTTATCTCGACTCCCTTTCACCACGGCAACAAGCTTTAAATTACACTACAGTTCTGCAAGGGAATCTCTGGTCTCTCAGGCCCGAGTAACAAGGGCTTCAGAGCAGTTCAGGTCACAGCCAAGAAGCACAGGAGACATGAGGGAACACAGGCAGCACACAAGGTGAGAGTTCTGTACTTGTGTATCTAATGCTCAGTTTACTTCAGTTACTGGAGAAACTGGTATATTGTAACAGCAGGGACAGCTATCAGTAAGTATTGGCGAGCCCACACATCCACCAGTTTTAGAGAATGCAAACATTCAAGTGCCTTATTCCACAGCCTTTATTCCCAAGGCAGGGCTTGCCAGGCTCCTATCTCAATGCAGCATTTAAAAATTGCACCCTAACCAGGCACAAACAATTTTGTTTACAGCCAAATGTTAAGTTCTGCATAAACTAGTCTCATTTTCACAGAGAAGTCAGACCAAAATCCCATACATGTTGGAGACAAAGCTATTTATAGTTTTGCACAGATGGTTTGATTGTAGTAATCATCATGTTTCCTCAAGGACAAGCATTTCCAGAGATTTGCTCCAACAGGTAATTCACATGACCCCCCCCAACACAAGAGTCTTAAAACAGGAGCTTGAAGAAGTTGCTACAGAAATTGACTCTGGTAGCTTTTTTGCCTCCAAGCATTCGTTTTGGGTAGTGAACCAAGCAAATTGGTATCATCCCTAGGTGATTTCAGAGGAGAGCCTACAGCAGAACTTGTAGATTTTCCACTTTCAGTTAAGGATTCGTCAGCATTGTACCATGCCTGTGCTGCTCAGTAGAGTTTGATTCACTGGTAGGAGGGTAAGGATGCCTGTAGCATAGTCTCTGCAATACAGTTACTTAAATTCTTAACTGCACCTTTGCCTTTTAAGGTACAGCTCTTAGAAGGCTATGTTGAACTATTAGTAGGGTATCTGAGGACACAGATCACTGCATGACACCACAGGGAAGAGGAAATTTTGATGTAGCTACTGCCTTGTGCCTTATGCTTCTCACTGCAGGCTATAAGAGCAAGAAACTACTACTGGATTTCAAAGCTTTCCTTACTCAGGGGTCAGATTAACCCCATTTTACAGCTTTTCTACACCAGAAGTAAAGTATTAACATAACAGCACACACACACAAAAACACCCAGGGGCACCACTTGAAAGTAACAGTATTAGAGCTGCTTTGGATTCTACAGACTCAGGCCAGGCATGGTGGGTCTACTCATTAGTTCATGGAGGGCAAGTCATGTGTTCAGTCAGCTGTTGGAAGTCACAAGGGGGAGGGGGGAGAAAAAAAGAGACAAGTATACTTGTTCTTCCTGAATAAGTACAGCAACGAAGCCCTGATTATTTAACAAGGAATATTCAAATGACTCCACCCACTTTAACCTCAAATACAGCTACTGAGAGAACAAGGTACATCAGCTCTGGGAGCCTGGCTCTACTGGAAGCACAGCAAGGCTGCAGCTTCCATCCTGTACTACACAGTGCCATCACAGCCTGTGAATGTGGTATAGCCACAAGCAGGCCTTTAAGTTGTAGCCAGCCAAACGCTGTGGCACAGCTGGTTATGTACCATTCCTCTAAAAAGAGAGCTCTCCACTGCTCCCAGCCCCAATTCCCACGCTGAAACACGGAGTGTTAGGCACAGCCCTGAGCTGGCTGGCCAGCCCAAGTACTGGAAGCTTTAAGGCTGTCTTGGCAATAGTTAAGCAAAGACCAGTTTGCTTACAGTTAGGAGGACTGTTTACATATCAAAAACCTCAGACACACATACCACAACAGCTCTGCTTATCAGCAAGTATTTTTAGTTAGATAATAACTGAGAATTCCAGTTTTGACTCAGAGGGTTTGAGTTACTCTGCAAGTTACTCATTTTGATGCTGAGCTTACCTACAGTAGTTCAGATGTAGACAGCCTTTTTACAGCTGTTTTACTGCTAAAATAATCCCTCTATTTCCAGGGACAACAGCATAGTTGTCTTAAGAACAACAATTAGGTATTTCCATATTTATTAGTCTATTTATACCTGGAGACTAATAACATATCTATCATTTAATTTACCTTATTATACACTCCCAGCCAAAAGCACTTCTAACATCCACTCTAATGCTTCCTAGAACTGACTCAGGCTTTACACATGCTGAGAGGTACTTTCGCAATAACTGCCAGGCTCCTCAGCTGTCTGCTTGCCACATTAATTGTTCCCAGAGCAGCGTGCTCATGCTTAAAAGCAATATCCACCGACCACCCAGAGCAGCACTCCAGCACTCCCAGCCAGCGCTTCCCCAAAGCCCAGCGCTCGGGCCACCTTCGGCCACCAGCTGCCCTAAGGCCTCCCTCAAGCTCCGAGAGGAAGCTACAGCAGCACCACATGTCACAGACAATACGCTCCCCTCCCCGGGAGGTACCGCTTCGGGCATCTTTAAGCCTCTCAGGAGCGGAGGCTGCCACAAAGGCCCTGAGAAACGCGCATCTCAGGAAGGCCCGCGGGTCTCCGCAGCGCTGCGCGGAGAAGCCCATTCCCGAGGAAACCCCCGCGGGCCTGCCCTATTGTTCCAGGGGAAGCGACGGGCCGGGCTGGGCCCGGGGAGGCTCAGCACCCGGCGGCGCCGGCTTCCCGACCCCGCCACGGCGGCAGGCGAACGCTGTCCCTCCCCGACGGGCCGGGCCCCGGTGGCGGAGCCGCCCGTGGAACGCGAAAGCGCCACCTCCCCTCTGGGGCGAAGGCCCCAGCGCCCCCCCACCCCCCCGCACCCGGCCGCGAGGAGGGGCCCCAAGCGGCGCCCCCCGCCCGACGGCTCCTTAGGCCGGGGCGGAGGCGCCACCCCAGGCCCCGGTAGTAGGGGATCCCCACCGCAGCGGCCCAGCCCCAGCGAGGCCTCACCTGGTGCGTGTACCGCGGCGGCCGCCCGAGACTCGCTGCCACCCCCCGCTCGCCTCGGTCGGCTTTAATGGGCCCAACCGCCTCCCCGCTTTCACTTCCGCCTCCCCCCGACAACTTCCGGTCACGGGGCCCGCCCGCTGGCCCTGACGTCAGAACGCGGCCCGGCAGCCGGCGGAGGGAGGAGACGGGGGAGCGGGAGCGCGCGCGCGCGTCATGTGACCGAGGGGCTCCGGCCGCCATCTTGGGGCTGTAAGGAGGCGACGAGGCAGCGCCCCGGCCCAGACGCGGGGCTCAGCGGGCTCCAGCTGGCGCCGGGGCTCCAGAGGCGGCTTGCGGGGCCCCACAAACTGTTACAGGCACCGGGGTGCGGGAGGGAAGGAGCCCGCTCCCCCTGCCCCATCGCACCGGAGCTGCTGTCTGCCTACAGCTGCAGGCCTTAGGCAGCGGCCTGAGGAGAGGCAGAGGCAGCCGGAGGCCTCTTCCTGCTCCACGCTTCCAGAAATAGAGGCCAGGGACACCAGGGCACAGATCTGTTCTTAGAGATCTTTCCATTCGCAGCTGTGATCTGGGGTGAGGTAGCACCCATAGTGTTTGTCAGGGAAAGAAAGAAAGGTATGACCAGATCCATCCAGGCTGGGGGACCAGGCGGTTACCAGCTCCAAGATCAATACTGCAGGCAAGTAGAACAGGACTACATAGGATTTCCAGCACCCTAAGCCATGGGACAACCACCTCCCTGGTGGCACAAGAGAAATCCTATTTTCTGCTGTGCATCTTGGCAGCAAGTTCATTTTATTAGTCAGCAGTTACTTGAATGCTGTCTTCTGTTCATCAGGTCACATGATCACTGGGGGTTTAGTTAGCCTGCGAGCTCCGGAAAGCAACCAAGGAAAGAAAACAAGGATTTTTAGAGCTAATTAAAGAGATAAAAGGCCCAAAGCTACTTATAGCTACATTAAAAAGAGAATCACTTCTGAGCCGCACGCAGCAGACTGCTTCCAGCTCTGTGAAAGACAGGGACTGATGTGCAGAGACTGCAGAACTGGCAGTCAGGAGACCTTTGCTCTTCCTTTCATCCCGAGACAAACCTGCCACATCCAATTAGGCAAATGGCTTGCTTCCCCTGGAGGGTGACAGTTCCCCTGTGTGTCACCTGGAAACGGAACGCTTGCCTGGGAAAGGTGCTGCAAAGGTTGATTCATTAACCTCACAAAGTGGTTTGAGATCAATAGTGTAAAGACAGCACAGTGAGCGTGCTGTTAATGTCATTGTCACCTGTTGGGCCCCGGGCTGAATCCCTTCTGAGGAGTATCTGTTGCAGAGCACACAGGGGGTCCTTACAGTGCTCTACTTTACAAAAATCCCTTTTTTAGAGCCTGATTGGGTGTCTCTGCTGCCTGCAGTGGGAACTGCCTCCGCTCCAAAGAGCAGCCCAGCCCAAGCCAACTTCAGGTACTCATGGACATGCTCTGCCTCCTGTACGCCGGTGCCAGCTCTCAACTGACCCTGCCCCGAGCCACTTCAGCACTACATCTGCCGACAGCTAGCAAGGCAGCAGGGATACTTGTGTGCCAGCTTAGTGTGCTCAGCTGGCCTTAGTGCACTCAGATGACCTCATGTGAGGGAAGGAGTGGGTGAGGCAGGACACATCCTCCTGGTCCTTGGTTTGCTTTAAGTTGTGGAAATGCAGACTAAGAGCAATTAAACAGGAGCCAGGGCTGCTGGGCTCTCCTCCTGTGATGCTGGAAAGTTTATTTACAGTTTTCCACCTTCATTTCTGCAGGACTATCATTGTTACCAATCCATCTCACAAGAGAGGAGAGCCTGCAACTTTTAAGGTGCCCCATTAGATGCAAAGAGATGCAGAAGAACCTGGTACCAGTTAAAACCCAAACTGGACAAAAGAGGAAAAGCTTTGATTAGGGAAATAATGGAGAAAACCCTCCTGAACACATGTGATTTCTTTGGGTGGGGAGAAAAATATCCTCTCAGGTCAGCCCCAGGACTGTGGGCCCTGGGCCCATCAGCAGCTGGCAGGACAGAGTGCTTCCTTCCCCAGGCCATTTCCTTTAACAGGAGACACATTCACTGGGCTGTTAAGAGCAGCCATCAATGGTGAGATGCAGAGCATTCCTCAACTCTCTTTTCCTAAAAGTTTCCTTTTCTCCTTCTGTACACACAACATGAAAAACAACCAAAAACTGTGGGTGAAACTTCCTCCTTCCTCCTCCAGCACAGAGCGATCCTGGCACCACTTAGCACATACCTTTCTTACACAGAGGATAACCTCGCTCCAGGTCCCTGTGTCACTTGCTACCTTTCCTGGCATGACCAACAGCTGTGTCATGCCGTAGCTGTTCCTGACGAGTTTCTGAGCCTCTGTGGGAATTCTCTCAGGCTGACCAGGCAAGATCCTTCCTGCCTGGGAGAACATTTGAATCCCAGCACTTGGGAGGACCAACTTCAGCAGAGAGGTCCTTGCCATCCAGGCTGAACACCCTTCTTTTGGCAACGATGAGAGCTACATTCACAGTAGCAGATGGGAGTAGAAAGACAGTGGCCAATGGAACTACTGAGCGGTGGCTCTTGTGTTTCTGTGTGTCTGTCTGTACAGACACACACACATCTCCCCACCCAAATAAACAAGCAGAGAAAACAGGGTGTGGTGCAGCGAGCAGCCCAGCACACTTCGTTTCAGTAGCCTGTGAGGAAAACTTTATTCCTCATCTGAACACTTATTTGATAATATCAAAACCTGATGAAAACCTGTAAAAATGGGTCAGTTTGAAGCCCTATACCAGTCGTTCCCAGTCACTAACACAGCTCCCAAGAAATCCATTCTCTGCCTTTGAGGGACCTTCACACAGGTGAGCGGATCCCTAAAGTTAGTGACAGGTCTTAAGACATTTACCAGTGCAGAAACCTCAGCCTACTTAATCCCTTCACCCCTCTAAACCAGGAAGTAAGAATATCTCCAGCTTTGATTTTTCTTCCCTTTGTGACACCTAATCTCTATTTACTGATCTTCCTGATTTAATTAGAGACAATAAAACACGATGTGTCTTACACCATCTCTTTGCTTTTGTCCTTGGACCAAAAGGGACCCTCCCTTTCTCTGTAAAATGGCATGGTGATCAGAAAGAGCAGGGATACAAAACACCTGGTGGTTGCTGAGTTTGGGAGGGACTGCAGAGAGGTCCAGGGAGCACACTGCCTGAGCTGTAATATCTACAAATCCTCAACATGAGCTGTGACTGCCTGACATTCCCCACAGTGCCTCACACATTCATCCTCTTCCCAGGTATCTACAGCCACTCTGTCCAGTATTAGAAGTTTGGGGAGAGCCTGCTCATTGCTCTGATGCTTACCAGGCTTATCTCAGCTCTTCAGAGTCCTGCAGCTCCTCTTCTTCATCGCTGGGCACAGCCCTAGGAGCCTCCTTCCCCTCTGTGCACAGAAAGATGTAGCGCCAGCCCACCGTGGCTGTACTTCTCAGTGAACACTGACTGTCTGGAGATCATGACATACAGCCATCCTCTCTCAGCTAGCTGTGCAATGCTTCCCTCTTGTCACTTTTGGCTTTCCAGACCAGCTTCCTCAAATCACAATTATAATGATCTAACTTACTAAAATAAAAAAGGGGAACTAAAATGCAGTAAACACACAACATCTTGCATTTGTACTCCCAGCTCCGTCACCCTTTGATTTTTCTTGCCTAAAGCAGGCTCACCCTGCTTCTGCTGGCATTTTGCTCATCAGAAGTCTTCTGCTGTGGCATGACCACGTACACATTTCCACTGGCAAAGAGTACAGTCACAGCCTCTTGCCTCTAATCCCTGCCTGCAGTACAAATACCGCTCCAGTAATCTACTAATACTTTCACCTTTGCAATCCTCAGCTGATTTCTAAGTCATACAGCAGCAACACATGAAAGCAGAAAGCCAGCTCTGGACAAGGCCTGATTACCAGATACCAATCATAGGAAGCAACTGCAATGGTGTTATCTCATGGTGCATCTCCAATCTGAGCTGCTGCTGAGGTGCAGAGGACACTGCATACAGCACAAGGGGATACCAGCTGATAAAATGCAATTGCTGGAGGTTGGACATCTTAAAAAAAACACCCCAAAGCACTGATAAAACACCTGCATTTGCAGCCTTTGATGCCACGGTGGGTGGGGGTCAACCTGCAGTGCTGCAAAGCCTGCTTCTGCCACATCCACTCACACCAGGCACTGGGGACATGAGCACATAGAAGAAACGGCTCTGGACTTGCCTGACAGCTTCCCCCTGCTTAAGAGCAAGAGCCACAAAACCACTGCAGAGTTGTGATCCCTCTGATACTGGGAGGCAGCTACGCTGGCACCCTCCCTTAGATGCCAGCTCACTCCCCAAGGTGTGAAGGTCCAAACCTCTCCCTTGCAGAGGCCTTTGAGTCAGCCTCCTACAGAGGCTATGGACAACATGCTGAGCACAAGGACATCCCCTTATGCAAGTGCCTACATGGGCCCTGGCAAGACAGGCATGGAGAAACAACCACATGCTGCTGGGCCGTGGTGTAAGATGGGCACCACACAGCTTTGTGCTTACCCATTTGGCACCACCATAGTTACCTGGACCCTGGACTGGTGGAAGCCAAAGTCCGTGGGAAGTTTGTCACAGGGCAAAGGGGGGGGGTGGTGTATTTCGATGGTCCAGACTTTGGGCTCGGGTGTCTACATCCTATTTATGGCTGTAATTCCAAGAGGCTGTCACACAAACAGTGACTGACCATTACCTACATCCTCTGCAGGTCTCCCAGCTGGCCTGCCCAGCTACAGAGGTTCTCCAACAACACCAACACCTTCCCACTTTTACAGCTGGTGCTAAATACCAACTAATTAATCTTTTACAGCTGCATTGGAGGTATGCTGGGTAATTGCATATGACTGTTCCCAGTACTCAAGTGGAGAAGATGATCCAGGGAGTGAAGTAACTTCCCTGAGGTCAGAGTGAGTCAGTTACTTTGTCAGATCTGGGTCCCTCTAAACACGGACATTTCTGAAAGGTTTTTTAAACCATAGGAATGGTATAAAAATAGGTACAGAGAGAGGTGCACACAGCCAGCACAGAACAGCACAAGCCTCTGCAGAACCAGCCTTTCTTCAGGAATCAAGGTTTTGCTAGAGCAGCGCATCACCAACAATCTGGCTCTGCCAGATGCTACTTACCAAGCTACAAAGCCTTCACAGTGAAGGTCTGGTTGCTCTGAGACCTCCCAGCTCATGACACTAGTGTGTTTGGAGCCACGGGGACGGGCAGGACAGGCCCTGAAATGCTCTGCGTGACCCGCAGGTTGCGTGCCACCACTCTGCACAGAGCATTCTGCGATGGGGTGGACCAGCTATGCCAGCTCTGCAGCCAGGCGGTTTTGTGGCAAAGGTGGCCATGTCATGCTGTTGTTGTACCCAGAATGTGTCATGGGATGGGAGCCCAGTGCCACGTGAGCTGGACACTTTATGGGACAGGTGACTCGCACGTTGCTTCTTCCTTAGCAGTGAGTCAGTGACAAAAGGTGTCCCAAAGACGGCACTCTGTGGGCAGGAGCCATGCTGGCTGCATGCATGCTCTCTGGGATCTGCCCCAATGCAAAGGGGCTGTCTGCAGAGGCCCAGGGAGCTCCTCTGGGACCTTCCCTGGGAAGGACATGGACATGTCCTGCAGTGTAACTCCCTTCTCAAAAGCCAGCTGCCCCCTGCAAGCACAGGGTGCTGCATATTAGCTTCAGATCTATCTGCCTTCAACTCCTGCAACTCACAGATTTTTGCAATCCCCTCTTGTCTGCTGTAAAAGAAGTAAATTCCGTATCAATGGCAACCACAAGAAGCCTGTATAATTCTGAGCCCATGTTTTCCAAGAGGGTGACAAAGATACTCAGCCTTGAAGGATAAGGGTGTGTGGGCAGCGAGGTTTGCTTTGCTTTTATCTTGGACAACACTTTTCAATGCCTCGTGCTTCAGCAGCTGCATTTTTGACCCCAGGGAGTTATGAGTCACTGTTTGCAAATCCCTGAGCCACCAAATTGAAGGTATGCCCTGCAAAGCTCAGTCACCTAAAACTGAAATGCTTCTAGGTGGGTGTTAAAGCTTCGATATGCTGTTTGAGTGCTCAGGGCTGGTTCTATATCCCTACCTGAGTTTTTTGGCACATAGAAAATGGCACCTCATACTTGGTTGTGTAGATGAACAGGATCTCTCTGTGCTTGTCTCCTTCAGTGAAGTCCTCAGCCAACCCGAGAGCAATCAGGCTACAAAAGATGCATTATCCCATCTCCACCAGCACACTGCCAGCCTGAGGAACATCTGCTTTGCCCAATTTGCACTCCTGCCCTCTGACAATTGCTTCAGACACCAGGGCTACCCCAACTTCAGAGCCAGGGCTGGCCTCCTGGAGTACAGGGCAGAGGCCAAGGCTGCCTCAGAGCCGGCGTTCTGGGTGATCTGTGTGGGGCAGCACCACCTGCCATCCTTTCTGTTGGAGTGGATCAGTTACTGAGGGACACCTGGACTTGGGGAACAACAGTGCAAACACTGTATCAGGCATTTCTTAGCAGGCAGATAGAAGAGCTGCATGTGAGGAGTCTGAGACCCCCCCAGCAAAGAAATTAGTAAGAGAGAATGATCTTTTATTCTCAAGTTTGTTTATTGTTTTTCCTTTATTGTCAGTGTTTTTCTTACCAGGCAGGAGTGACTGCATTCACTGCTGCAGACCAGTGCTGTTCACAGAGAGTTAATGCTCCTCCTTTCTGGGTCACACATCAAACAGCCTACAGTGGGAAGGAATTGCCACCAGCCATGTGGCAGGGCACGATGTTATGGTCTCTGGGGAAGGGGACACTATGGGTGGACCACCAGGATGTGAGATTCATGAACTGCCAGGCTTGGGTCAGAGGTTTTAATTGACCCTGGCACAGGGGCTGCCTTTGCAGCAGAAATGTAAATCCCAGCTGATATTTTGAAGAGCATCATCCTGGGAAGTCCCTGCTGGCGAATTCCAAAGTTTAGTAATGTGGTGAGAAATCTGCATTATCTCAGAGCTAGCACAGCACAAACATGAGGCTCCTGGAGGAAGCAGGAGGCACAGCAGGAGCTGCCACTCTATAAATGACACCCCCTTGCTGCTGTTAGTGGGATCTTCAACTTCCCATTGTCCGTGGCAGATATGCAAACTGAGGTTCCACAATCCAGGTTTAGTGTCTACAGGGCAAAAGGGCTTGCAAGGTAAATACACCAGCAAGCGCTTTCCAAAAACAAGCCACGAAAGAGGATGCATGCAGAGAGGTTTCCATGCAGAGATGGAAACTCAGTTACTGTGTGAGTGGCCAGTGACCATTCCTTGCTGGGCTTCACTGACATGGACAAGCAGATAGCGGCCCTGGGATGTTCTGCAGTGGCTCCTGACACTGCATTTGCAGGACCTTAAAGGGTCAGAAAGAAAAACACAGTACCGCTTATCAGAGAGACTCAATTGCACCATGGTCCCACAGACCTGGGCACTGCCTTACTGTACAGCCTTCCTCTCACCTGGGGGAGATGTGTGCCACCTCTCCCTGTCCTTCAGCCCAGGGACAAATGTCACATCTTGCAGCAACCCCAGGAGATGCAGCAAACACCCCAGAGCCTGGCAGATTGACCAGACTGCGATGTCACCAGGTCGATGCAGCGGAGCCTGCTGATGCTTGTAGTGGTTCCCTCTAAGCTGCTCCATTACCCCCACTGCTGTAGGTGACTTTTGCCCATCACAGCCAGAGGATGCAACCTCACCAGAAGTTCCTGCCAGGAGCCTGCGGTGAGGGAGCTGGGCCCTGCCTTTCATTCCCTCTCATTACATCATGAGAGAGCTGCAGTGCACGGGGCGGTTCGGCCGGCAGCGGCAGGCAGGAGGCAGCGGCAGCCCCCGGGCAGGGCTTTTCCCCCAGCGCCAGGCCAGCTGCCCCCGAGCGGCGGGCAGCCCGCACGCCACCCGCGTAGCGCACGCTGCTCGCCAAGGGGCGGCGCTACGCCACCGCGCCGGCACCGCCCCCCCCCGGCTCCGGTGCGCCTGGGCGCCCCTTGGCGGCGGCCGGGGACACGGCGGGCGGGAGCGAGTGCGGGACGCCGCGCAGGGTGCGGGACAGCGGTGCGGAGGGGGGACACTGCGTGGTGCGGGCCGGCAAGGCCTTTTGCCACCCACCACGCAGAGCTAGGAACTAGCTCCGACTCGCAGCCCAGCACGCCTCGGCCTCGTCAGGGAGCCTGGCTCCAACCACATGGGTGCTCCTGCCCTGGAGCAGGCAGGTTTCGGGTGGGTGCCCTCTAACCGAGCTTGTCCCCCTCCCGCCCCCCGTCTTTGTGCTGAAAACGGTTGCTGTGGCCCCCGGCGCTGGCCCTGGGAGGTTGTAGTGTTGGGGCAAACAAGTGGCTCGCGGACCCTGCACCAGGACCTGACAGGAGCCCACTGCCAGCCTGCAGCGCAAGGTGCGATTCACAGAATCACAGAATTGTAGGGGTTGGAAGGGACCTCGAGAGATCATCGGGTCCAACCCCCCCGCCAAAGCAGGCTCCCTAGCTCATATTGCTCAGATAGGCGTCCAGGCAGGTCTTGAATATCTCCAGAGAAGGAGACTCCACCACCTCCCTGGGCAGCCTATTCCAGTGCTCAGTCACCCTCACTGTGAAAAAGTTCTTCCGCATGTTGGTGCGGAACTTCCTATGCTCCAACTTGCAGCCACTGCCCCTTGTCCTATCCCCACAGACCACTGAAAAGGGGCTGGCTGATTCCCCCTGCATCCCCTGCTTCAGATAATTATAAACTTTGATTAGGTCCCCCCTTAGTCTTCTCTTCTCAAGGCTGAACAGTCCCAGCTTACTCAGCCTTTCCTCATAGGGGAGATGCTCTAGGCCCTTAATCATCCTCGTAGCCCTTCTTTGGACTCTTTCCAGGAGATCCCTGTCCTTTTTATACCAAGGAGCCCAGAACTGGACACAATACTCCAGGTGGGGCCTGACCAGGGCAGAGTAGAGAGGGAGGATCACCTCCTTTGACCTGCTGGCTACACTCCTCCTGATGCATCCCAGGATCCCATTGGCTCTCTTGGCCACCGAGGCACACTGCTGGCTCATGGCCAACCTGTCATCTACCAGGACCCCCAGGTCCTTCTCCACTGAGCTCTTCTCCAGCAGGTCATCCCCCAGCCTGTACTGATACAAACAGTTGTTCCTTCCCAGGTGCAAGACTTTACACTTGCTTTTGTTGAACTTCATCTGGTTTCTCACTGCCCAGCTCTCCAGCCTGTCCAGGTCTCTCTGGATGGCAGCGCAGTGCTCCTGCGTGTCAGCCACTCCTCCCAGCTTTGTATCATCGGCGTACTTGCTGAGGGTGGATGTTATTCCCTCATCAAGATCGTCAATGAAGATATTAAACAGGACTGGACCCAACACTGAACCCTGGGGAACACCGCTGGTAACAGGCCTCCAGTCAGATTCTACTCCACGAATCACAACCCTCTGGGTTCGGTCCGACAGCCAATTCTCAACCCACCTCACTGTCCACTCATCTATCCCATGCTTTCTCAGCTTTGCTATCAGGATGTCATGGGAGACAGTATCAAAGGCCTTGCTGAAGTCAAGGTAGATGACACCCACTGCTCTCCCTCCATCTACCCAGCCTGTCATGAGATCGTAGAAGGCTATGAGGTTGGTCGAGCACGATTTCCCCTTAGTGAATCCATGCTGACTACTCCTCATGACCTTCTTCTCTTCCAATTGCTTGGAGATGGCATCCAGAACAAGCTGTTCCATTACCTTTCCAGGGGCAGAGGTGAGGCTGACTGGCCTATAGTTACTAGGTTCCTCCTTCTTGCCCTTTTTAAAGACTGGAGTGACATTGGCTATCCTCCAGTCTTCAGGCACTTCTCCTGTCCTCCAAGACCTGTCGAAGATGATAGAGAGCGGCTCAGCAATCACCTCCGCCAGCTCCCTCAGCACACGTGGATGTAACCCATCTGGGCCCATGGATTTGTGTGCATTAATCCCTTTGAGCCGCTCCTGGACCTCCCCTACTTGAACCAGAGGGAAATTCTTCATTTCCCAATCAGTCCTACTCTCATCCAGTGTCTGTGGGTCCCGGGGGGCCTTTGAAGTGAAGACCGAAGCAAAGGCGGCATTCAATATCTCCACTTTCTCAGCATCCCCCGTAACCAGGACACCCTCCTTATTCAGCAAGGGACCTACATTATCCCTGGACATCCTCTTACTGTTCACGTGTCTAAAAAACCCCTTTTTATTATCCTTTATGTCCCTTGCCAGCTTAATTTCCAAGAGGGCTTTAGCCTTCCTAGTTGCATCCCTACAGGCCCTGACCACATTCCTGTATTCTTCCCAGGTGCTCAGACCCTTTTTCCACGATTCATAGATCTTCTGCTTCTCTTTGAGTTTGCTCAATAGCTCCCTGTTCATCCATGCAGGTCTTCTGCCTCTCTTTCCCCGTTTCCTCCTCAAAGGGATGCATCGTTCCTGTGCTTGGAAGAAGTGCTGTTTGAATGCTAGCCAGCTCTCGCAGGCTCCCATTCCTTCAAACAGCGTAGCCCACGGGATAGCCCCCATTAAGTGGCGGAGGAGATCAAAGTTAGCTCTACCAAAATTCAGGGTAGCTATCCTACTTTTTGGCTTGCTTCTTCCACCCAGGATCATGAACTGAACCATTTCATGGTCGCTTTGCCCTAAGCTGCCCCCGACCTTCACTTCCCTAACAAGTCCATCCTTGTTAGTGAAAACAAGGTCCAGCAGCCGCCCTCCCCTTGTGGGCTCCTGCACCATCTGTAGCAGGAAATTGTCTTCAACACACTGCAGAAATTGTCTGGACTGCATACGACTGGCCGTATTGCTTGCCCAGCAAATATCTGGGTAGTTGAAGTCCCCCATAAGGATCAGTGCCCGGGAACTTGAGGCTACTTCTAACCCCAGGAGCCAGCATCGCCCCTTTCTGCCTATAGTCAGGACCCCCAGCCTCCTCCTCTGGAGCACGGCAGGACAGCAGCTTCCGTGTCCCCCTGGTTCTCTGTGAAAAGCAGCTTCTATCTTTCCAAACCAAGGTTTGCACCCTGCCTGCCTTGCCAGGGCTGATCTGCCAAAGGCTGCAGCGGGGCACCCACAGGCCACTTCAGTGCTGCTGTACCCAGGGCCTGTCTGTGCTGGGCACTACACGAGTGGCAGCCCTGATCACAGCCTAGTTGTGTGATGCAGTTCAACCTGCACTGTTCTCTCTATCCAAAACGCTCCGATCCTCTGACAAAACCCAGACTCACCCGACCTGAAGGAGGTCTCCTCAAGTGGGCAACATACCCATTTCTTGCTCAGGCTCTACATTTTAACCACACACATGTAGCAGATTTCTACTGCCACTGGCAACCCACCAGTGCCCATCCATGGCTATTTCAGTTATGTTTCTAGTAAGCTTTAAAAACTGAGTTAAAAATACTCTTTACAGTAAAGCAGCGTCTTCCTTGCTGCATTTTTGTCTCACCCCTACTGCAACAATACCTGTAACACAGAGGTTTCACCCCCATACAGGACTCACTTCACAGACACTCTCCCATTTGCCTCCAGGGGGTTTTCCTGTGCGTTTCCTGATGCTCCCTCCATGCTGTGCCATTTTCTCCATTAGTTTTCCTGAGTCTCGTGGTCTAATGTGAGAAAGAAAACATTGGTTTTTAATCCAGGAAGAAATTATTTGAAAGGTGACTGTTCCAAGGGGGGCTACTACTACTTCAGATTCTGAAGTAAGTTGCAGAAACCCAAAAGGAGCAGCCCCCTGAGCAGGCAGTGCCCCATCAGCACTGTCTCTGTATGAAGGCAGGACACGTTTCCAGGGCAGCCGAACAAAGCACTGGAGCTGAGCCCCAACCAGCCCCCCCTCCAGGCCCACTGCTCCCATGGAAATCACCAGCGAGCCCCAAGCAAAAACCACGGTGTGTTTTGCTTGGCAGAGGCTCAGTGTGAGTTGTGCTGACTAGCTGAAAAATGAGGTTGTAAAAATAACAGAACTGGAAGACTTCTTCTGTTTTTCTTTCCAGCTGCTTTTCGAGGGCCTTTGTGAGGCTAAGTAAACTCTGCCATCACTCAGCCAGGTTGTACCAGGGCTGTCATGGCTGGAAACTGTAAAACCTCGCTGGGGACTGAATACAGAGAGGTGTCCTTTGCCTCCTGCTGGGAGCCAGAAGGCTGCCTGGATTTTACACAGACAGGATTAAATAGTGAAACTCCAATAAAATCTGAAGCACGGGGGTTTATTTCCCCTCAGTCATCATGCCTGGGTTTTGGTGGGTTTTTTTCAGGACCACTGTTAGATTTCTATTAAAATTTGCAAGATAAGGTGTTGCCAGGATGGCTTCTGCTACACGTGCACAGCCCTGTTTAATATCTCCTGCCCCTGACTGGGGCTCCTCAGAATACACCACATTATATCACAGTCCCTGCGTATCCCTGGTGCAAGCTCTCCACTGCCATGAGGATCATACCAGGATAAGCCCTGTTCCCTGCTGCTTCAGCCTTCAGTGTGCTTCTGTGGTCACAGCCAACCCGCTCCTTCAGGAAAACAACTTCTCCTTTCCTCCTTGAGAACAAATTGCTCTGACAGATGACACAGCTCTGAGTTTGGCACCAGCCCTGTAAAAACAGAAGAGTGTATTTTTTTTCCTGGGGTGCAGTCCTGTCCATGGCTTATCCTGTCAGAGGCATTTATTAGACCACTCTCAACCCTCAGCCCTGGCAGACGGCCTGGCTGGCACTGGCTCCACCGTGGCTGTTCCCCTCCCACTGCTGGGTGTCTCTGAGGGTGACGTGCTCTCTCCATAGCACATCACCAGGAGCTGGGGCCACATGCCAGTCTGTGCCCAGACAGCAGCGGGTCTGGTCACCTCTCTCACGCTGCTTCCTGACCTGCAGCTCTCCAGGGAGTTACTGCTGGAGGGGGACATTCCTCATAACAAGAGGATTAAGAAAGCTCGGCTACGTGGAAAAGTAGGTGACTCTGGACTCCTGGCTTTTGCTGCTGTTTGGCACTGGCCCTAGGTGGCCAGATGCACCGGCAGGCACCACAGCCTGGGACAATTAGGAGGCAGAGGGTGTCACAGAGCTTCCCAGCTGCAAAGGCAGCATCGCCCTGCTTGAACACGGACCGTGAGCTATCCCAGCCACCATGATCAGTGCACCCAGCCAGGGCCTCTGTTAACCAAACTTGTACCCAAAGGAACAGCCTGACACCACTCAATGGGAGGTTAAGGGTCTACACGACATGTGGGGCCGCAGTCAGAGGAACCTGCAGAGCCCAACTCATCCCTGAAGCAAGCTTAAAGGCAGCAGATTTTCAACCCAAAGATAAATTTAGCCTACATGGTAGGGCTGAAGCCTTGGAACAGACGCTGCACAGGCTCGGCATGACTCAATTGTCGCAATTAGAAATGGATCTGAACACGGGGCTAGCATGTAACAGCCTGATTCAGAGCTTGCCAGGGTCTGGGATGGGTCAGATGTTGAAATTTTTGCATTTGCCAGCAAGTTCAGATCCAGGCTCTGGGCTGAAACCCCCAGAGAGCAACCTTTGGCCCGGGATGTAACGACTGAAGCCCAATTATCTCCAGACACAAGGGGAATGTGCATTTATTTCTTCCCCTCAGTTTGCCAGGAGAAACTGCCCTGAGGGAGAGAGGGGAAACGAAGGCCTGAGCTGTGCCTTATTAAAGACACAGCTTGGAGTTCATTTATTCCCTGCAACTTGGAGGCTGGGGTTGAAGGAAGGGCAGTGACAGCCACTCCTAGCAGAGGAACTTTCCACAGCAAAAACAACCCAGACAACTGGAGGGAGTCTCCAGACACAGCACCACTGCCCAGCCTTAGATCAGAGCCAGCTGTTTCGCTCAGCCCTTCATGTTTCCCAGTAGTTTCCCCCTGAACCTGCCCACCCAGCTCCCCGGCGCCAAAAACCTGGCTCTTTGGAACAAAAGGCCAAGATAAACATGCTTTTCCTGGAGAGCAGAAAGACCTGGATCATTTTCCTAGCTGGAAGCATGAGGCTGAGAAGCTGAATGCCCATCCCTGCGACCACCTCCTGCTGTGCTGCTGGAAGACAGCCCCTCAGTCACACAAAACACGGACAACACTATTGGCTTGCTCTACTAGGATGTGCTGGCAGGGCCGGCTGCCAAATTCACAGGTCTGGTGCCTAAATAAATCAAAGGGAAATTGAAGTCATTTGCCAAGAAAATTTCCATGATCGGAACTGGGGGGATGGTGAGGGGGAGGGAAGGGAAGGCCAATCAAGCGGTGATGCTGTTTTGAACACAGCACCCCAGGAGACATCCTATCTTACTGTGCCTTTGCCAAGGGGCTATTCGACTCCAGATCCAAACTGGCTTTTAGGAAATCCCCTTCTGATACTGGGCAATCGCGGGCCAAGTCGGAGAATTATCTCCACGACTGAAGCTCTTAGAGAAAGGCCGAGTCCTGGCTCGCACTGCACAAACACGAAGAGCCTGTTCCCTCACCAGCAGCGCACCCTGCTCCGGCCGTCACTGCGGGCACCGCTCCTCACCTCTACCTGCTTCAGGCGCTTGGGAATAGCACCAATCGCCTCTTCCCCAGCCGCGCTGAGCCGGTTCTGGGGAGAACGGATCCGCTTCATGCGGCGGCCGAGAGCGGGTTTAACGGGACGCGGAGGCCCCGTCCCTCCCAGGCTGCTGCTATGACCGTGCCCCGCAGCCGGGCCGAGAGCAGTCATCGCCCGTCTGGCGCTCAGCGGGCCCCGAGGCCCGGACAGGCGCGGAAGCTCAGCAGGGCCGCGGGCCCCGCCGCGGCGGGAGGTGGGAACGCCGGCGGAGGGAAGCGGCCGCCCGGGACTGCGGGAGGCCAAAGCCAACCGCGGGGCTCCGAAGGGGCCGAGCCCGCCGCGGCCGCGCCTCCGGCCCGGCCTTTCTCCTCAGGCACTCGCACGGTCGTCCTATAGCGCGGGGGACCTCGAGCTCCACTGGGCGCCGCCATCGTGACCCTCCTCCCGCACTGGGCGCCGCCATCTTGTGCCCTCCCCGTACAGCGCGGGCGCCGCCATCTTGTGCCCTCCCCGTGCGGTGTGTCGGCCATGGCGGGACTGCTGTGCCGCCTGCTCCTCTGCCTGGCGGCCGCCGGGGCCGCCGCCGACCTGTTGCTGGAGGAGGCGCGGCGCTCCGTGGATCTCAGCACCCACCTGGCCAAGGTCTCGGCCGAGCTCAGCCTGGCTAATGCGGCGGGCGGCACGGCCGCCTCTGCCTTCCTGCTGGCGCTGGAGCCCGGCTTGGAGCCCCGCCTGGCCTACCTGGGCGTGCAGGTGAGCGCGGCCCGCGGGGGGCAGCAGGGCCGGCGGCCTCGGGATGGGGCGCGGGGGGGGTGAGGCGGCGGCGCCCCCGCGGGCACTGCCCGGGCCCGGCCGCCCGCCCGCGGCGACACGTAGGGACACGTCGGCACAGCGCCGCGCTCCCGGCTCCCGCCGCCCTGCGGCAGCGCTGCGGCCCCTGCCGCCCGTTCCCCGCCCTCCTCCTTCCCTCACGGGCTCGGCCGGCAGCTGGCGTGGCGGCCGGGAGAGGTTTCCCCAGCCAGCGCTGGCCGCACCGCTCCTCCAGTGCTCCCGTGTAGGTGATGAAGCCGGGGGGTAGCGGGACGGGGAACAAAGCGGGGAACGGCCGGGGCGGCCAGGGCTCGGCGGAGGCGCCTCGGGCGGAGCGGTGCTTGCACCCTGGGCACCTCAGGTGTACCTGCTCATCTAATCCCAGGATTAGATCTAATCCCAGGAGTAGTTGCACTCCTCTCCTCCTCGCTTGCTGCCCGAGTCAGGTTCCCGTGGCCGCTCCCACCCGCCGCGGGAAACTTTTAATATTTTCTATAAAAGAGGAATCACAAAAGCAGTTGATCAAGACTCATTTGCGTTAAATTACAGCGACTGCCGGCTTGGGAACCGGGCTGAGAGGAACTGGAGGGGTTTATCAGAAATCTCTAGTATCTATTCTCACACGCTGCAATTTGTATTCACGAAAAACATTGTAAAAGGGCTATTTTTTAAATAGTTACCTTTCAGCTTGTACTTTTGGGGGGCCATCCTCCTAAAAGGTAGATTGGAGCTTGCCTTGGACACGTAAAGTCTTCTAAACGGCAGCACACTGATGAGTCTGTATTTCGGAACAGGTAAAGGGTGAGGAAGAGGAGGAGAACACCTTGGAAGTGAGAGAGACTAAAGTTAAGGGCAAAAGGTGAGTGTCAGCCTCTTAGGTCAGTACCTGGAGTCATGCATAGAGGTTCCACCATCATCCTCACAGTGGAGCAGAAATGCTACCCCAGTCCCACATACCCAGAGACACTAGAGCCTTTTGTTCCTGAAAAGATCCACTCTGGCTGCATCCTGGGGCACAACAGAGCCGGGGAGCACAGTTCACACAATCAGCCACACCCAATTCTGCAGCCCCAGAGGCCCCTCAAGAAGTCATTCCCCTCCTTCAGAGGCTCTTTCTGTGACAGATAACACACATGGGGTTCAATCTGCGCACTGATTTCAGCACAAGCAGCACTTACCTGTTTCTCACAGCCAACCAAGGCTGCTAGTGAAGGGAGAGCCCTTAAGGTCGAGGCTCTCTCTTAAATGCAGTTCATCTACCTTCAAGGGGCCTCAGCTGTGCTTAATCTCTTGTACTCAGTGCCTTAAGTAATGCCCTGTTCCTTTATCAAGGGATGTTGGGTAAGAGAAGCGTTATAGCTATGGTCATGCTCTTACCCATTGCTCCCTTTTGAGGTCTCAAATGATTGGCAGTGGTGAGGACAGAGCGATTTTAAGTGCCCTGTGGCTCTAAACCCAGAGCGCTGCTCTTAATGCACAGCATGGGGAGTACTTGGTGAGCTGGATACTGTGGCCCAGAATGGGCTGTTGCCTGCTGCAGGCAGAGAGAGGGTGATGTCTTTTGTGAGAGGTGCTGTGCTGCTGAGCTTGGGATACTGCACCTTCACTGCTAGGCTGGGCAGGCAGGTGCTTCCTGAGCCATGAGCGCTGGGAGATAAAGGGTGCTGGTAAAGCAGGTCAGAAGCACTTTGCTGCTGGGTTTCAAGAGGACTGTAGCTGTGCATTTAACTTGGGTAGACTCTGGTTTCTTATGCATCTGGAGGCCTTGTGTGATCCTGCTCTTGGACTTACCAGGCATGACTTAAAGTCCATCTGGACAGGTCTGGTGAAATCTCAGTCCAAACCCATGCTCATTTCCTGGATGCTCTTTAGGTTCAGATCCTGTGGGCAAAAAGCTGAGAATGAACAGACTTTGTGGGAATGGGTGCTCAAGATGTTTGTGGTTTGTCTTTTGGGCTTTTGCACATGCTGCTTCTGATTCAGGCCATTCTTGTGATCTGGAGAAGAATGGAAAAGCCCCTGCTGAAGGATGCTTTATAAATGCAGAAGGAGGCAGGGGACTGTATCACCATTCCCTTCCCAAAACGGGAGCTGGGTGTAAATGCTCTTAACTGTGCCTGGACACAGTTCCCCCATGCTGCCTCCTGTTCTTCCCCAGGCCTCTGGGGCAAGACATCTGTACACCTTGGAGGAGGAAATACAACATTGGCCCCCATCACACACAGTTCATGGGCAGTGTGCACAAGAGGGGGGTGCTGCAGTGTTGGGATCAGATTCCTCCCCCAGAGATCTCACATGACTTACCTGTTCTCCCTTCCAGTGGAAAATTCTTCTCTGTGAAGCTGCCATCTCCTTTGGCTCCAGGAGCCAAGGTCCGTGTCTCTGTTGAAATGGTTTTCACGCATGTCCTGCAGCCCTACCCCACCCACATCACCCAAAGCGAGAAGCAGTTCGTGGTCTTTGAAGGAAATCACTATTTCTACTCCCCATACTTCACCAAGACCCAAACAACTCGGGTCAGACTGGCCTCTAGGAACGTGGAGAGTTACACCAAGCTGGGCAACCCTTCCCGCACTGAAGACATGATCGAATATGGTCCCTTCAAGGACATTCCTCCATACAGCCAGGTAGGTGTCTGTGCAAAGAGCTTGTGGCTCTGCAGAGAGCATCTTGCAAGCATGCCCCATCTCAGAGGCTGCAGACTGAGAAGCAGAGACTTTCATGTAAGAATCACAGGTCAGGCCTGAGTTAGCCTGCATGCAGGCTGGGAACATGCTCCAACAGGGTGTAGATCATAGAATGGTATGAGTTGGAAGGGACCCCAAGGATCATAGAGCTCCAACCTCCCTGCCACAGGCAGGGCCACCAACCTCAGGCCTGGATCTACACAAGGTTGCCCAGGGCCCCATCCAACCTGGCCTTGAACACTTCCAGGGATGGGGCATCCACTACCTCTCTGGGCAGCCTGTTCCAGCACCTCACCACTCTCTCTGTAAAAAACTTCCCCCTAATATCTAATCTAAACCTTCGTTCCTTTAGTTTTAATCCATTCCCCCTTATCCTGTCATTGTCTATCCTTTTAAAAAGTTGAATCCCCTCCTGCTTATAAGCTCCCTTCAGGTACTGGAAGGCTGCAATGAGGTCCCCCTGCAGCCTTCTCTTCTCCAGACTGAACAAGCCCAGCTCCCTCAGCCTCTCTTCATAGGGCAGGTGCTCCAGCCCTCTAATCATCTTCGTGGCCCTCTTCTGAACCCTCTCCAACAGTTCCACATCCTTCTTGTATTGGGGGCCCCAGATCTGGACACAGTACTCCAGCTGGGGCCTCACAAGGGCAGAGTAAAAAGGGGGGGGGGGGGGGGGGCGGTTTATGGTTGCTGACCACAGCTTGGTGCCCACAGAGCAAACCAAGCCATTTTGTGCATGGTTCTGTCAGGGGGGAGGACTTCATCTCTAGCCCCCTCACTGTTACAACTCAGCCAGATGTACTACGAGTACCCCCCAGGCACCCAGAGTGAATGGGGCTGGGGTGGCTCAGACCCCCCCTGCAGCCAGCTTCACCTCTGTGCAGTCTGTCAGGAGATTGCTCTGTGGGATGCAGAGACACAGAATGGTCAGGAGAGGTTTCTCCTTCAGGTCTAGCAGTTTCTCTTTTTCCCTTGTTAGGACACTCTGAAGGTACACTATGAAAACAACAGCCCGTTCCTGACCATCACCAGTATGACCAGAGTCATCGAGGTGTCTCACTGGGGCAACATTGCGGTTGAAGAGACGGTTGATTTAAAGCACACAGGAGCAGTGCTGAAAGGGCCTTTCTCCAGATATGACTACCAGAGACAGCCAGACAGTGGGATCTCTTCAGTCAAGTCTTTTAAGGTTGACATTTTACATAACTTTGTTCTTGTGTGTTCCCCTTTTCTTACATCCCCAGAGGGGAAATATATTTGTCCTTTGCCTTTTCTTTGTGCAAGTAATAAGGGAGTATTAAAGCCCTGATGTATTTTCAGAGAAGGGTCATGCTAGATAGGGCTAGCTTTAGGAGGTAGAATTAGGAGGTTATAAGCTTTATTGCAGCCATTGGCCAAACAAACTGCACATCCTGGGGCCTGTAGTGTTTCTCCACACACCCAGCCCTCCGGATCTCAGGGACCCTCTAAATCTCTTAATCCCTGTGCTCTGCTTTCCATTTCTCACCGTGCAAGGGCCATTCATGCTGTCCATACCCTCTTTAATTTCCAGAGTTGCCTTCACTGTCATCCTCATCATGTTGAACAGTATTAATTGGAAACTCACCCATTCATTCCTTGCTCACAGAGCACTCGAGCTAAAGCTGTGCCTCTGCTAGCCAGGTGTGAACAGTATTGTGTTTTTTCATCAGAACTCAATCCCTTCTTGCTGCTTGAAGCCTCCAGGAGCAATTGTTATAATTCTCTGAGGTGGTGCAGCCAGACAGAAACCGCATTTTGCCAACTTCAAGCCAGCAAGTTCAGTGGGCTGGAGCCAGAAGGGAGATGCTATCCTGATAGGCAGGATGAGATCCCTTGCTGGCTGGGATGTTTGAAACAGGGCTGGCAAAAGCACATTCATTTAGGGCCAAGTGATTTTAGTGCTGGCAGCCACTTCTGTGGCTGAGTGCTTATAATAGCACAGTTTTACCCCTTGGTGCAACTGAATGGCCATTCTGTCTCACCTCTCACGTGGCAGCGACAGTTTGTGGTGCTCAGTGGCCATTACTGGTTCTGCCATTTTCACTGGAAACAGCTCCCAGCTGCCACGCACTGACTTGCCTCTCCCTACAGACCATTCTCCCAGCTGCTGCTCAGGACGTCTATTACAGAGATGAAATTGGAAACATCTCCACGAGCCACCTCCTTGTCCTGGATGACTCTGTGGAGATGGAGATCCGTCCCCGCTTCCCGCTTTTCGGAGGGTGGAAAACCCATTACATCATCGGCTACAACCTGCCAAGCTACGAATACCTCTACAACCTGGGTGGGTGGCACTGGGGGAGGGAGTAAGAAACCTTCACCTCTGTGTTGAAAGGGGGTTGCTGGAAGTCAGAGCTGCAGTGTGCCACACCTTAGCAACAGTGGTTGCTAGCTATTATTTCTAGAATATGCAAATCCACCTCCTTTTCTGTGCTTCCTTAGGGGTTTTGTAGACATCTCTTTAAAATATATTTGAGTGAACTAGTGCCCTCTGCTGCACAGTGGATCTGTCAGAATTCTGCTCTTGCTGCTGTTGGGAGCTGAGCTTCAAGGTTGCCTCTTGCTCTTTGGGGAATTGTAACCACCCTCTGGTCTGCACTCCCTTAGGTGATCAGTATGCCTTGAAAATGAGGTTTGTTGACCACGTGTTTGATGAGCAAGTTACAGACTCTCTGACTGTCAAGATTGTCCTGCCAGAAGGTGCCAAGTAAGTGTCATTCCTCCTGGCATGTTACTGCAGACAGTGCTGTGTTGGTGGCGGTTCTCCAGCCTGCTCTAATGGCCTGAGGACAGCAAAACAAAACCATGACTGTGCATGTAGAGCCGACCTTAGAACACAGCTTTGCTTTCTTTTAGTTTGTTTAAACTGCATAATTGGCCTTGTGCTGGAGGCCACGGTTGGCCAGCCAAGTCCCAGGTTACATCATCTCAAACACTGCAGAGTCATAGGGGACTGTCTGGTGCTCTTCACAGGAATATCCATGTGGACAGCCCCTATGAAATCAATCGTGCTTCAGATGAGCTCCACTACACTTACCTGGACACTTTTGGACGTCCAGTTATTGTGGCACATAAGAACAACTTGGTGGAGCAGCATATCCAAGACATTGTGGTGAGTGTGGCCTCTCTTTCTGGTTGGCCTGAGCAGTTGTAGCTCCCTGTGTTGAGTGGCACAGTTGGAACACCCATGCTGGGTCCCAGAAATACCTGCTGGGCTGCATGGCCAGTTCTGCTGCTGCCCAGGGAGAGGATTTCTCTCCCATACTAACGTGGGTCACTTCTCAGTGTTTTCAAACCTCTCTTCTAGGTTCATTACACCTTTAACAAGATCTTGATGCTGCAGGAGCCTCTGTTGGTGGTTGGAGCTTTTTACATCTTGTTCTTCACCGTGATCGTCTACGTGAGGCTGGATTTCTCCATCACGAAGGTGCTGTATGACAGAGGGCCCTGTGGGAACATCAGCAGCTTGCTCAGCTAATGGCTGGAGATTTTTCACACCAGTAATTCTCCCTGAATATTCCTGAGGATTCAGTGTTTTTCCAAATGCTTAAATGGAGCCCTGATCCTGTGCTCCCTGCGCCTTGATACTCCTGCAGGGCTTGCACTGGTGTGCTGATGCTAACCTAAAAAGGAATCCCACCCTGAGAAGCAGGGATGTCTGCAGTTCTTGCTGTTAAGCTGTTTGTTGGGCAAGGCTGAGTGCTGAAAGGTGCTTGTCCTTGTCAGTGCTTGTACCATTTGCCTAATTACTGTCAGTTGACCTAATTGCAGAGGGAGCAGTTTCTCTGACAGCTCTGTGGCAGACCGCAAGTGTGGCTTGATGCAGATCAAAGATGCGACTGCTTTGATCTTCCTTTCTGTCCTCTTGCAGGATCCAGCTGCTGAAGCTAGGATGAAGGTTGCCTGCATCACAGAGCAAGTTCTTACTCTGGTGAACAAGAGACTTGGGCTGTACCGTCACTTTGATGAAGCAGTGAATAAATACAAGCAGTCACGGGACATCTCCACCCTGAACAGTGGCAAAAAGGCTTTGGAGACAGAGCACAAGGCCCTGACTAATGAAATAGCCTCTCTGCAGTCTAAACTGAAGACAGAAGGCTCTGACTTATGTGATAAAGTAAGAAATTCTAATAATTTTTTTTTAAGCTCTCCTGTTCTTGGCTCTATGAAGTATTCTAGGTGACTTTTCATTTGGGGTTTAGTTCCTGCAGCCTGTATATCTATTTCCCCCCCCTCTGAAAATGGCTTGATCCCTGCTAGGGGCTGTGAAGATCAGTTTTGTCTTTTTTGCAGTAATCTTGACTATGCAGCCCTGGAAGTGCTGCTGGTAAACAGCTGCTGGTGCTGTTCCTTAAACAGCCCTTGGCCCAGCTGCACGAGTAGAGATTAGTGCTTCTGTAACTCAATCCCATGCTTCTCAGTGAGCTTGTGGCAGCAACACTTAGGCAAAAATGGAACCTATCAACACATTATCAGTTCTGACTTCACTGCTGACACCAGAAAACCCGAAATCTTCCCCCTCATCTCCTCTTTTCTTGCACACGTGAATTTGGTGCTGACAGAATTTTGGTAACACGATGCTCCTTGGGGTATGTCACTGTACCATGTTGAAAGCCATGGCACAGTGTGCTCACACCCACCATCCTTTCCTCCCTCTGCTATCAACATTTAGCTGGAACAGTCCCTTAACCCCAAGTGAGGGACACTCTGGTCTCTAAGGTCCATTCAACCAACAGCCACCTTACTAAATCTGTTCCTAACTCAAAGAGTAGCTCTGCCATTAGACCTGCTTCTCTCACCATGGATGTTAACTGTAAGGACACAGCTCCCAGCTGCAACAGTTGTGACTTAGCTTGAAGCCTTTAAAATCTGTCATTAAATGCTCTTTAACAGCACACCTGTCTCCTGCCAGCGTGGCTCCTGGGTCCTTGGAGCCCTTTTATCTGCAGTGCTTAATTATCCATTCATGAGATGTTCCTCTTAAGGTGATGCCAGAGAGAGGTGGTGGCTCAGGAGGCAACAATTCAGGGTCTCAAGGTGTTTCCACTTCGCACTAACTTCATATTTTGCTCTAGCTTTATCATCTCTTCTATTCCAGCTTCACTTCAGGGGTAGGTTTTTTTTTGTCTCCTCTAATACTCCTTTCATTTCTGACTCCCGTCAGGTAAGTGAGATCCAGAAGCTCGATGGCCAAGTCAAGGAGCTGGTGCTGAAGTCCTCGGTGGAGGCTGAGCGGCTGGTGGCTGGCAAGCTGAAGAAGGACACGTACATCGAGAACGAGAAGATGCATTCCAACAAGCGCCAGGACCTGGTCACCAAAATCGACAACATCCTTGATGCACTGTAGCTCTGGCTTAACAACTGGATGGGGGAGGGAGATGAGAAGCCTGGGAGCAGATATGCATTGAGCCAAAACTCCTTCCCAGCAAAATTAGGGGAAAAGTTGATTTGAAATGTCTAAAAAGGTCCTTTTGGGTTTAGATTTTTGGGTAGAGCCTGTCTGCTCAGCAGCGTGTGCTGTGTGAGGGACCACACCATCATGTTGGCTGGGTAACAGGGTTTATCTACCAGGGGGGAGGCTCAGCCAGGCTCTGTCTCCTGCTGTGGGTTTTCCCTGTGTAAGTGTGCCCTGCCTAAACGTGCACAGAGCCAGGCTGAGCTCAGGCACGCTTGGGCCAAATCTGAATGTTGCATCTCCAGAAAGAATAAAAGATTCCTTTGTTCTACTTTGAAATAAACCCGCTGCTGCCTTGCCTCTCTGTCTCAGCAGGGGTGGGAGCAGCAGCACCCGTGGCTCAAGAGAGCCCAATATGGAAGGGACCAGAAAGAGCAGGAGGGGGAACATCCCTCTGCCTTTCTTGTGGATGTCCTGCAGGGGGTTGTGTCTCAGAGGTGAGTTAAGTGGGGTGCAGCCTTCTCCAGCCACAGCCACCTGTGGGAAGCATGCTTGGCAGAAGGGCTGGAGGCTGCTTAGAATTCGGGTGGGAGCAGGGGTAGGTAGGCCACAGAGTGATCTGAGCTGCTCCTGAGGGTGCTAGTGCCAAAGTGTCTGTGCTGGGGAGGTGGGCTGCGGTTCCTGTGCTGCCTCTGTGTGAGGCTGGGGGAAAACACCCCTGTGGCCCTGTGCCTGGACCTCTGCACCTAGCTGGACATCAAACAGCCCTGCCCCTGTGCTGCTTGTCGCTGGCCCACACGGCCAAGGTGGCAGAGACTGTCCTTGCTCCTACCCTCTCCTGGGATGCTTTCCTCTGCAGAGGATGCAGTTGGTAGGAAAGCCCTTTGCCCCAGGCCACACAGCTTCCAAAACATGTTTGGTAGATGTTCTGCTGCAGACCTGACCTCAGGCACCCACCACGCTTTCTGCTAGGTGCCAGCTCCCCCCCATGCCTACAAACCTCACCCCACAGCAGGGTGGGCAAGCCTAGACCCCCACCTTTCTGCTCCCCATACAGATGCTCCTGGGAGCCCTGAAAACACGAGTCCTGCCTCATCAGGGTGGAGGTGATCAGCAGCTAAAATAAATCAGTGTGAACATGTTGGGCCAAAACACACAGAGAGTCCTTGGGGAGCTACCAGGGGCACCCATAGCCAGACAGGAGCTGCTGGTTGCACCTGGGGCAACACAGGCAGGTCCAGGTGAGGAGGAGAGGGGTCAAATTGATGCCAGAGACAAATTGATGATGCCAGAGACATAGCTTCCCATTCCCATGGCAGAGGAAAGGCAATGCCACACTTCTTTCCCCATGTCCCACCTCTGCCTGGGCCCCTGAGGGTACAGCAGAGCTCATTGTGCCCATCACATCCAAGCTCCCTGGTGCTGGTGGTGCACCTCTGTCTTTCCCTCCCTACCCAAGGGGTTGTGCTCAACCCGCAGACACCTCTGCCCCCATGGCTGCTGCTTGCTAACAGAAGGCACAGCAGCAGAGAGAGCAGCTATAAATAGGTGGGATGAACACAGCCAGCCCCAGAAATAAAGGCCTCCAGTCCCCAAGGGCAGCTGACCCAGTTCCAGAGGCTGAGAATAAAGCATTTGCTGCAAGAAGAGATGCTTTGCTCATCTCCCCACGCTTCCCTTCTGCCATGCTCCCCAGGCAGCCAGAGCCTCCCACACCATGCACCCCAAGCCCCCAGTGCTGCTCCCTCAGGACCCGCTCATGCACAGGGCAAGGGCAGTTCAGGGCAAGTGGCCTGGGGGTGTCCCTCCTCAGGGTGGGTGGGAGACCCCTTGGGAGACAGGCTCTAGCTGCTGCATGCTTTTCCACTGGGTTATAAAATAGGATGGAGACATTCCCTGAGGTGAGTTTCATCCCCCACAAGGGTCCCCAACCTTTGTACCTGCTCCCCTGTGTCAGCAACCCCCAGGGCTGTCAAGGAGCCACAGCAAGGAGGCACCACACACCCCAAAGCACACAGCCTTCCTGCCAAGCCCTACAAAAGGAGTAGCTGGGCCTGCACAACATGCAACAG
Organism: Porphyrio hochstetteri; assembly: GCA_020800305.1. Classification (NCBI taxonomy): domain Eukaryota; kingdom Metazoa; phylum Chordata; class Aves; order Gruiformes; family Rallidae; genus Porphyrio; species Porphyrio hochstetteri. Next base: position 5,851,321 of record CM036916.1, on the reverse strand, counting down.
TAACCCACAGCAGCACATGCATCAGAGAACCCCCCCTCAACAAACATGTAGCAGCAGAGTGACCAAGAAACCAGAAAAATTCCTGGACTCCTAAGAAACTAGAAAAGGAGGAAAAACCACAGCACCTACCAGGAGCTCAGCATCAGCAGAAGCTGGAGCAAGAGTCAGAGCAACAGCACCTGATGGTACCAATCAGGTCCATTAGGGCTGCAGCTGCTTGTCTCTGCCAGATTTAAAGGGGGCAGCCACCAATCTATGGGGTGGGGTGAAAGAAAAGGGGGTGGTGTTGTCATTGGGCCAGAAAGATAGTCAGCTGTCCATCTTCTGCCATCCTCCCCCTTGGCTATGAGGGCTTCAGGGGATCTGACTTCAAATTTTCTCCTGTTGGCTGGGCTTCACAAACAACAGATGTATCTGGGGGAGGGGTCAAAATGATCTCCCTGCTCAGACCACAGTGACAAGCACAGAAACAGCCCCTTGCCAGACACATGTCCCAAGGTGCCTGCTGAGGATGGACTTCCTAGGAAGGAGCTGCTGCAGGGTAGTCTGAAAGAGTCCCTGTCAGCAGAGCTGTCAGGGAGCTCAGGATATCCCAGGCTGTGCTTACCTTGCTCCTGCAGCTGCTGCATCCTTCCACCAGTGTCCTTCAGGCAGTGTCACCATGCTGGCCTCTGCCATCAGGGCCAGTCCAGCAGGTCCTTGGCCAGGGATGGCCTTGCTGGCACCATTTTTGTCTGTTTTTGGACTCACCCCTGAGCTCCAGCTGCAGCTTTCCAACGATATCCCTTCTTTCTTCCAGGCCTGGCAGCTCATCAAGTGTGAGGAGCTGGAGCCAGCAGGTTCCCAAAGCATCACAGCCAGCACTGGGCAGGCACAGAGGCACTGACACCAGGGGCTCCAGGCATGAGGGCTCCTGGTTCCTTCAGCTGTGCTTGTGGCCATCTAACCTGAGACCTGTGGGTAGAGGGAATCCCAGGCTGATGGAGAGGACAACCTCCATCCTGCTGCTTCCAAAATCAGCCAGGCCTTCAAGAGAGGGCTGAGAGCTGCAAAAGGACTGGGCTTTGTCTGCTGAAACTTTTCTGGGCTAGGAAGTTCACTTGTGATCTCCTTCAGAAAAACCAGCCTGGGGAGGCTGTGAGGAGTTGGGAGGCATCTGCCAGGGGAACTGTGGACAGTAAAAGGAAAAGAAAAAGGAAGGCTCAGATAAAGGAGCACTTGAGACCCTCCAGCAGATTAACATCTGACAGGGAATTCAAGCTGAGCCCTGCTGGAACTCTGTGATTAGTGTTGCTCCCGTGCAGAGTTTGGAACCAAAAGGTTGGAAGGGCTGAAATTTGCCTTCAAAGCAAAGGGAACAAAATGAAGAGAGAAGGAAAAAAAGTAGATGTAAGAGAAGGAAAAGGAAACCACACAAATGCAAGATTTGCCGGTGAAAGCGAGCAGCCATGATTTCATGTGCCCAGCTCAGCGCAGCCACCTGCCTCACATGGGGTGGCACGCAGCTCCCCCTGCCTCCCCGCACCTCCCCTTCTCACCAGGGTGCTACCCACACCCCAAGCTTCTCCTGGGCATCCCAGGCAGCCAGAGAACAGCTGCTTCTTCTTTGACTTCTCACTGACAGTCCTCCAAGGGAAACTACAGCACTGAAGATGCAGCAGGAGGTCCAGCCCATCCTCCAGTGGATACTCAGGCTCCCGGGCTGGAGGGAAAGTTGGGTTTTATAGTGAGGTGCAGTGTAACTGCCACACACCCCCTCTGGCCATAGCCACCCCCCTCCACCCTCTGTGGGTGGGGATGGCCCAGTGCTATTTCTGCAACATCAACCCTGTCTCTCTTCCCTGTGCTGACACCCTCCTTCAGCTCCAACTTTTTGATTAGTTTTCTTTTTTTCACTCAACCAAATAAAATGATCAGGCTTAACTCTAAGTAAGTCCTGTAGGCCTCTGGTCAGCTCTGGGGGGGTGCTGTGTCTCCGTATCCCCTGAGGAAGCACATCCAAAACCACACTTCATTTAGCATCGCCTCTTCCAGCAGACCTGTCCCTGACACTTCACCTGGAGGCAGGGAGAGAGGAGCACAGGTGGAGCACCGTGCAAGCAGCTGTGCTGTAAGGCTACCTGCTGATTTACAGCCTCAGGGCACACACACCCACATGTGCACCCAGAGCCAGCTGGAGCACAGGGGGTTTTGGCAAGCTCCCAGGTTAAACAGCATCCCTGGTCCATCCATGTGCACAGAGCATCCCTGGCAGCGAGGCACAGTGCCTTGGGTACTTCAGTCCCATGGTAGAAGTGACAGCCACCCCCTGCATGGCTTCATGGACAGACAGACAGACTTTCACATGTGTTTTTTCATAACTTCCCTCCCACTGTCCCTCATGGGGCTGCCCCACTCCCAGTCTGCCCAGTCTGGTGGCTGCTCAGTACCATCTGGTGGCTGTGGACCAGTAGCCTGGGGGACACCTGGCTGGTTTGGGGTCACCTTGGCCTGCTGGCTGAGGGATGCTACAGTACCTTATACCTCATCTCACAGCCCCTGCTCCTTTGCCAGCGCAGGGTGGGCTGTGTCCTGGACGACCACATCCCACTGGATGGCAGTACCCAGAGGACCATGTCCTAGCAGTCTGCCCTACCAGGAGGGATGGGATAAGGTCCCCATGATGCTGGTGGGGCCCATGGGGCTGCTATGGTACCTCACCGCCTCCGCTGCCACTAGAGGCCGACACCGGTGAGGGCGGCCACACCATCATGGCGGCCACCCCAGCCTGCCCCAGCCCAGGCCCATCGCCGGCCCTGCCACTTGGGGGACCCATTGCCGCACCAGCGTGTGGGCTGGGCCCGGCTGAGGATGGCCACAAGCATCTTTCTTTTCTTGGTGTTTTTTTTTGTTGAAATCTATTCTTTCTCTTTTCCCCCCCTCTCGCTCCTCCTCGTCCAATTTGTCTTCAAGGCTGACACGAGACAAAACCCCAAATGACAGCCCCTGCCCGGCACAGTTTTACCACAGTATCCTGAAAAAGGCATCTGGCGAGCTGATAGTGCAGGGGGGCTCCGGGCGGGAGCCCCTGCCGGAAGCGGAGGACTGGCGGCGGTTGAAGGGCCGATGCTTCAGCACGGGCAGCAAACAGGAAACGTCCCCTGGGCCCAGGGAGCTCCTCCAGGGCTGCCCCAGGGTCTTGAGGCAGAACCGAGGTGGCCCACACTGCTGGGGTCACGGCAGGACTACCTGGACCCCTGTCCTCCCCACTCAGCCCTGCTGCCGTCATGTACCAGGCCCCATCTTGTGCCTTGGAGCTGCCTCCTCCTCCTGAGGGCAGCTGCTGAGCACACTGAGCCTGGAGCAGCTCTGCTGGGACCATGTGGGCCTCACCTGCGGTGGCGGACGAGACCTGGATTTGATGACTTGGGCTCAGGGGTGTCCTCTCTAGGTGCCACCTGCATGGCTCTGCGCAGTGTCTGGCCTGAAGCTGCTGCTGTGCCAGGGGCTCTATGGGTGGTGGGGAGCATCCTCCTCCCATGGGGACACGAGAGCTGCACGTGGTGGTGGCCCACGTGACAGACCCATGAGATGCAGAGCATCCCCTGGCCAGCAGGGATGCAGCTGATTCAAGTCTATAGCAGCAGGCTGGAGAAAGCTGACCTAGGTGAAGAGCAACCCAAGTACATCCCATATCTCCAAGTTTGGCATGGCATGGGACACTCAAAAGAGAGGAGTCCCTTCCTAATGCCTCCAAGAGCACAGTGGTAGGCAGCAGAGAAGTGGGGAGCTCCTGGCTAAGGCAGGAGCATTGGATCCCTCCTCACCGAGAGTGGATGTTGGCCTGGGCACATGAGTTCTGCTGGCTGCCTCCATGTCATCATCCCTTTCATCACCCAGCCCCACCACATCCATCTGCCAGGGGACACAGTTTGTTCTTCTCACAGCATCCTTCACAGTTCCTGTCTGTACGAGACTACTGGGCAGCTGTGCAAGGCTCTGTCCTGGAGCTTGTCATTAGGATGACTCCTTGCTCTCAGCCAGCTAGACAAGCAAAAAGGCCCTGGGCACTTCTTACCCTCTGACCCTTGAACTGGTCCAAAGTGGAGTGGTCCAGGGCTTGCTGAGGACTAGAGATACTGTTTTACCAAATATCCACCTCCCACAAAGCAGCATTACAGTGACAGTGGTTCAGGGGATGGTGACACTCAGCACCTCTTTGGTAAACCTGCTGTGCAAGGAGAAAAAGGGACTGGTGAAGGAAACAGCAAAGAGGAGGTCTGGGACAGCCCCCAAGGGACACTGCTCCTCAAAGCCAGTGTCCTCACCCCGAGCCAACTGCTGAGGGCAGGAGTCACAGTCAACTCACCACCAAAATCCCTGGGTGGATGTTCCTCCAGCAGTCGTTTTCCAGCAGGCATCTGGTTCATCTGGCTCCCCCAGAGGCTGTGCGATGGAAGTACAGCCCTCCTCACTCCGCTGTGGAAGGGGACATCCCTGTCCCCCATACCACTGTTCCCTGAATGTCAAGAAGAGCTAGGACAAACCCATGGCCAGCTACCAGGATCACACCTCTGCTCACACCCCTGTGCCACTGTGGGGTCCCGAGCAGCCAAGATGACACTTTCCTGCCACTCTGGGGACCCATATTTCTGCCACTGTACTTTTAGCGTAACGCTTTGTATTGGGGGAGACAGTACAAGCTGGAAGCTTTTGGAGGGGGACTGAGGAGGTGGTGCTGAAACACCAAGTGTGCATGGTGTGGGTTAGCAGCAGTTGGCAGGGACAAGGTTTGAGCTCAGGTATGGAAGATCAAGCGAGTACCAGCACTGGGGAAGGTGAGTTCCTTAGGTGCTGAGGCTAAAAAAGGAGAGGTAGAACCAGAGCATCAGAGTGAGCATCCTAACAGAGCTCACTGTTCCAGAGAAACTGGTCCCTGACAGCAGGGGCTGCTGTTTGGGACATATAAAATCTGAAAAGAAGGCTTGTTTGGAAAGAAACTGGTGGGACAGAACTGCAGGACTCAGCATTGTCCACATAAATGTATGAGTGAGCCTGGTCCCCGAGCAGGACGAGTAGGTGGAAGAACATCTCTGCTTTATCCCAGCCAACAGCCTGAGCGCGCCCTGGCGAAGGGAACAGCATCGCCTCTGCCACCCACCTCTGCAGGTGGCGAGCACAGAGCACAGGCAGCAGCCAGCTCTTCCAGCAGGAGCCAGGAACACAGGAGGAGGTCATACATCCATCCCATGGTCAGCAAGCTGCCTGCAGCCTGCCTGCCCTGCCTGTTCCTGCGCCCACAGTGCCCCCTACCTTCTCTGGCACAGGCCAGGTGGCCTTCCAGGCCAGTCCTGCCTCCAAAATGTGGTGTAAGCCTTGGCCTTGGGACATCCCTGTGCAGGAGTAGAGGAGGCAGGAGCTTCTGCTGCCTTTGGAACATTGGGCACCCGTGCCACAGGGTGCCTCCACGCACAGCTTTACCCACAGGCAACAAATCACCGGAGCCTGTTGTCATTCTTCACTAATGACTTGCAAATTGAGTTTCCTCACCTGCATCAGCATTCCTGGTTGTCCAAGAAATACGGTGAGGGAATGAGCCTGGCTGAGGCAGACAGGCACTGCACACACCTCTTAGCTCCTCACTCCTGTGAGATTGACCTTTCCTTGCTCACAGAAGGTGGTTTTGCCACCCATCGCTGCTGTTTGTGCCTGGGGCTGTGGCACTGTGCTCCGGCACTGGCTGGTTCTGGCTTCACGAACAGGCATCACCTTTGGAACAGCTGGATCAGCACAGAGCGTGTGCTCGCAGCCAGCCCGGCCATCCTCTCCCCCTGCAGACCTGCAAGGAAGGGAGAAGGAACCCAAAGTAGAGAGGAGCTGAGATGGAAAATGCTTCTTCCCAACACTTCACACAACCCGGGGAAGGGAAGAGCCTTTAGTTCCCCTTCTTCCCCTTCCCACGGCCGAAAAGGAGGAGCTGCAGCTGCCCGGGGGATGCTGCGCACCCAGCACAGCCATGGCCCAGCATTTCGATTCCCCACCGCGGGCCCTGTCGCTGCCCCCTGCCCCGCGGAGGGGCCCGGGCCCAGCCCGGCTCCCCGGGGCCGCAGCGAGGCCGGCAGCCACCAGGTGTCCCTGCAGGCCCGCGCTTCGCCCGCCGCACGGCACCGGGACACGGCGGGGACCGGCGGCACCTCCCGCAGGCGGAACCGGGTTCCCCCCTACCTCTGCCCTCCCTAGGTTGGGGTTTTGAAGGTGTTCTGCCGGCTCAGCGCAGAGCCACGCCGCGCTCCGCACGCAGAGAGGGATGCGGGGCATGAATGGGAGGGACGCGGGAGGGATGCGGGGTGAAGGTGTGAACAGAGCAAAGGCAGTCCCGCTCCAGCCCAGCTCCTGGGGCCACTTCATTAAAGCCCTGGTTTGGAGCTGCCGTTTCTCTGGCCTCACCTGGTGAGACTGGTTAAGGATGATGCTACGGGCAGGTTTTGAGGGGCTGGATGCTCCCTTGAGAGAGACCTAAAGAGAGCTCAGGACACAGCAGGGGACAGGGAGGGAAGGTGATGCACTGGGGGTTGGGCAGGGACACGAATGAGGGACGTGCCTCGTTCAGGTGGGAAAGAGTGCCTGACCCATCAGACATGAATGTTGCCTTGTTTGAAAAGAAACTGGTGGGACAGAGCAGCTGAGAAACGAGGGATGGAGAGAAAACCCACCTCTGGGATCACCAAAAAGTGATGGAACAAAGGAGGCCTCTGTGAGGCTCTTGTACCTTCGTAGCTGGAAGCAGCGTCCTGGAGAAGTTGTGGTGATACCAGGGGACTGGACTGAATCAACTGTGCTTCTCTGCCAGTGCAGGCAAGGCTGGAGCAGCTGCTAGCGATGACAAAGGGAGCTTTGTTCCTGGGGGCAGACATGGCAAAGCACCTTCCTGCAGCTGAGAGTTCTCCTGCCACAGCCAAAGTTTTGCTGGTGGGAAACACCAGCAAACCTGGCCTAGGCCGGGACCCACAGGAGATGCGCAGCAATGAGCTGGGCAGCAAGTGCTGCTGGTGTTAATGTACAGGCCGGTATGCAGGGGCAGGTAAGGGATTGGCAAGGGTGATGCACACGCTTTGGGCAAACTCTTCATCCATTCCTCTCTCCTCAAAGGCCACAGGGGGGGATACAGGTCTGCAGATGCAGCAGTGCTGGGAAAAGCAGCATCTACCCCCTTCACCCCCCCCAGCACGCTCCAGTATCTGTTTGAGTGCTGTCCGCCCTAGTTTCCTCCCCTCTGACAATCTGACATTAATCTCCCTGCTGTCCTGGTCACGTTCATTTTTATCACAGTTCCGTTAGTGCCAGGCTGAGCTTTCCGGATGCCGGCGGGGCCCTGCGCGTGGTCCTCACGCCGGTGCTGCCAAGCCCCCACAGTCCTGCTGCCACCAGTCTCCCCAGTGGGGCTGCCCCCACCCTTGCCGGTCGGAGCTGCTCACCACATCAGGATACAGAGCACTGCACCAATTCCGGCCGGGCTTATTTCAGTGCTCTGGTCAACCGCAAGCAGGGCAGGTTTCACAAACACAGCACGCCAGCTTCACGCAGCTTAACGGATGCTCCGGCTGCTCCGTGAGACCACGCTGGCAGCAAGATCCCCCACAACCTCACCAAAGTGAGCCCAAACTGGATCTGGTGTCTCTATTCCAGGCCAGCCATCCTGGGGCCAAGTGAGTAAGAAGCCTGAGGTGTGTTGAGCCTCTGGTTCTCAGCCTGGGTTGCAGCGCTTCAGATAACATGTGATGGGCCACAGGCGAGGCAGAGGATCCGTGGGGGATGTTTGCCTTCCCCCAGCAGCTCAGCTGCACCCCTGGCACAGCACAGACCTGCCCTCACTGGGCACCGCTGTGAGAGCCAGGCTGCTGCAGGGCATGATGGTGCCAAGTCCATGCACAACCCACGCAGGAGGAGTCGGGCCAGATGGGTGATGGATGGCACAGGCTCAAGTTCCCCACCACTCCAGCTATCAGGGCTAGTAAGTTATCACAGACACACAAAAGCTGGTGCTGTGTGCTGCCAGGCGAAGCTGTGGTTTCAGCAAGAAGCCCAGGCAATCACTGCAGCTCACTGGTGGAACAGCTCCTCACACCGCAGTGAATGCCCCGGGCACTGGTTTGCCAATCTCCACAGCTCTGCTCAGGTACACCCTTCTGCTCAGTTAGACTGGGCTTCCACAGGCTTCAGCAAACGTCTGGTGAGCAGGAGCACGACTGAACCAGCACAGAACGGGCCTGCACGCTCAAGGAAATGAGAAATGGACTCGGGCTCCCCCTGCCCAGGTCCTGCCCGAGGCATCACCTCGTGCCTCAGGGAAGGAGCACCCCATGGCTGATACCTTCCCTGCCCCCTGCTGCTGGGGCCGCATCCAGACCTCTCATCCCTGGCCCCCTGAGGAGGCCTGGGCCCCCCACCCATGCCCACAAAGACCATGTGTTCAGGCAGGAGGTGCCACCCAGCGGCTGGCTGCCCATACCGGTTGTCCCCTTGCAACCACGCAGCTGCACGGGAGCACAGGGCCTCCCCTGTGCTGCTGGTGTGGGTTTCTGGGTGGGGAAGCCCAGGGGAGCAAGTCAGGGCCTTTGTCACTCTCCAGGTTTTTGCTTCTAATTGCTCCTGATTGAAAATACTTAAATAAAAAAACCCCACCAACAAACCAAACCCAGAACCCAGGTTTGCACTACTTGTTTACCTGCATCCACTCCCTTTTCCCAGGCTCTGATGGTGCCTGCACACATCCCATATCATCCCAGGGGGCTGTGGAGCTCTCAGATGGGATCAATGGCCTTGGGCAGCGGAAAGATGCCCTAGGGAAAGCAGGATGCTTCATGCCCTGGTCAGCTCCCTCTGCTACTCCCCTAAGGTACTACAAGCCTCCCCCAAATTCAACAATGCATTTAGTTTTTCTTGACCCAAATATTCATTTCTAAAACAACTGGAGAAGCAAATATCTAGCCAGTGATACAGGTACCCTCATACTTCATGAATAGCCCTGTTCCTTACGACAGCCAGGGGTGGGCAGCACAGCACCCAAGGGACTTGCAGCAGGGGTTATGTGGGCTGTTAACAGCAGAGATGCACTGAGAGCCCTCACTGCCATCACCTCTCTGTCCCCTTGCCATAGAGGGCCCCATGAGCTGGCCCACAGGACCAGTAGTGCTGGCAGGGTTCCAGTACACACGGGGAAGGGTGTCTGGGCAGGGACAGAACCACAAAGCAGCAGCACCTGCCCCAAGCGCATCTCGCCTGCATCAGGAGGCAGAGGCTGCTGAGAGATGCTCCCCTCGCCTGTCATCAGTGCAGCTTCTTCTGTTCAAGGTCCTATTGTGCCCCTTTGAGCACATTTGGAAGCTTTGCCAGACTAATCCTGCCTGGTATCCACCCTCTCTGGACCTGGGAAAACAATGCCAGCCCTTAACTTTCTAATCCCGGCAGGCAGGGGAGCACCCACGCTTTGCTTTGAAGGCAGTCCTGCCTTCGCCCATCTGTGGGGCAGGGCTGGGAGCCTCTGTTGTCATCCCCTGACAGCTCCAGGAGGCATCTCTCACCGCTGGCCGGGTACGAGCGCAAGGACGGGAGGGCACAGCTTGTCAGAGGGAGCACCAGGAACCCACCGCCTCCCCCTTCCCCAGCAAAACCCAGCTGGAGGGCCAGGGCTCCTGCGAGCCACCAGTGGGCTCTGCCCATTACCTCACCCGGAGCCCAATTCTCAGGGAGGCTTGTTAGGGGCTCTGGGGCTGCTCAGACCTTGTTGGGGGCTAATATGCCCAGCACTGATGTCCTCCAGCCCCCTCCATCAGGAGGGTGGGGGGATGTGGTGGGTCCCAGAAGGAGGGGAGCAGGATTGCAGTGCCCTGCCAACCCCAGGGGCTTCCCTGGGACACTACTGCTGCCCTCGCCCCCCACCCAGTCTCCTGGGGAGCAGTGGATTGTAACACAAACAGGAAAGCTGGCAGGGACACAGCCCTTCCCAGCTGGGACAGGAAAGGCTCTGGGTCGTGCTCAGAGCCTGAGTTGGGGGTACCTAAGGAGCAGACAGAGCCCACCCCAGGGTGCCCATCCCACCAGGCTCCTCCCAGGGTCACCCCATCCCTTCATGCCTCCTTTGCTGCTCACCCGGGACTGGATGGCTCCCAGATCCCCTGAACTTAGAGACAAGGGACTGGTGCCAGCCCTTGAGCTGGAGCCTGCCGGGCTGGGGTCCCGGAGAGACCCGGGCAATGTGGATGGGGCCGCAGGGAAGGGAAGGGGCTGGTGGAGCAGCTCGGTGCATGGGCAGTGTCTCAGCCGCTCCCTGGCTGCCGTACAGAGGCGGGAGTTCAGCTGATGGGAAGCCAGGGAAAAGCAGAGGCCGGAGGAGGGGAAAAGAAAAAAATCCCTACAAACAAATTAAAAGCACTGAAGAGATCTCCAAACTCCCCGTTCCAGATCCTGATTCAGCAAGCCCCGGGGGTTCCCGGCCTCGGCAGCGCTCCGGGATGCAGGCGAGCCCAGCCCCGGGGCCGCAGGAGGGCACCATCCGCCCGCGTTTGCCCGTGGCCGGGGGGAGGCGGCTGCAGGGAGCTCCCGAGGCTCAGCCCCGGCCCGACGGTCCCCAAACCGGCTCTGCAAAGGCATATAACAGCTGTTTAAATCTCCAACCTGCGCTCTAACACACGGACCTCCCCATCCTCTTCCTTCAGTATCTCTAAGCCCTGCTTACCTCCACAGGGGGATGTGTGAGAAGTGGCACAGATATCCCTGCACTGGTGACAACGGGCAGGAGGGAGCAGGACCCCAGCATCCCCATGAGGGGAGCTGGTCCCACAGCACAGGGCCTCCAGCTCCTGAGGGCTCCTGGTCCTCCCTGGGAGCAAGCGAAGCCTCATAGCTCTGGGCTGCATCTCTCCTCGCAGAGGCAACACCAGCCATTCAGCAGTACTGCAGTTTGGCACACTGTAAGGAAAGGGCTGGGTAGCCTGGGCTCATCACCTCCTGGTGAAGGGTTCCCACCACAGCTCCATGCTGGAACCCACCAAAGCATGGTGGGGGCAAAACGTTACAGAATGGCCCCCTGAATTTAACCATGCTGGTTCCTGCAAGACCTCCTCCTCATTCAGTGAGTCTCTGAGTGTAAACAGGCCCTGAGCAAGACAGAAAGACAAGGGAACAGCGTGGCAGGAGGTTCAAACACAGTCACCCCTGACTGGTGGGGAAAATAGCTGGAAGGACACAGCAGTTCCTGGTTTGGGACCAGCAAACCCTTGGAAAGACCCAACGGATGGGCTGGGGTCTGTATGTTTTTCAAGAATATGGAGATGGGGGAGCTGCTTCTGAGAGCTTCTCCAAGCCTTCACCCAAGCCACTTATTTCTCCCAAAGTCATAGGAAGCAGCCTGGCCAAGACACACGCTGGTGAACGGCAAATTACTGCCTAGGATCCAGCACTGCAGAGACACAGGGGGAGAGGCAACCACTTGAGACCCCTCCCATCCCCCCTGCCCCCTCTGCAGGGTCTCCAGCACTGCCCCCAGCCCACGCACATGGCAAACACCTACTCCAGCACAGTGGAGCCCAGGCACATCTCTTGTCACTGCGCTGCTTGACTTTATTTGAAACGCCTTGCTGCTGCCTGCCAGCGACGTGCCTCTGTCAGTGGCATTATCCCCCCTGTCAGCACCCTGGCTGCCCCACAGGTGTGAAGACAGGACAGCCCTTTGTGTGCAAGCCTTCCCCAGCCTCCCTCACCCTCGGTGCTGGGATCCCTTCAGCCCTGGCACGTCTCCCCCAGCTTTTCATCACCTCTCCTCTCATCCATCACAAAGGGCAGCCCTGTGCTGCATGGGAATGGGACCTGCAGCAGGACTGTGCATGCTGAGCATCACCTGGGTGTTGGGCTCCCCACAGAGTGAGGGAAACAGGGAGCCTGATACATCTCCTGGGCAAGCCAGGGTGGAGGACAGGACACAGCCCCGGAGAACCTACGCTCACAGGAACCCTGCACGCCTCCCAGCAAGGAGACAGCCCTTCACCTCCCACCTGCCCAGGGAGCAGCCTGCAGCTCCAGTACAGCCCTCCATGGCACTTCTCAGGGTGGAGAGGAACCCACTCCCCACTGAGGGATTTGTTCTTCACTGAGCTGCGCAGTGCCAAATGCTCTTACCTCCATGAAGGAGCAAGTCTGACCTCCTTCTCTCTTCTAGTTCCTTCTCCTTGCAGTTTCTAACTCATTTCATCAAGGAATTTCCCCAGGGAGGACAGCGAGGCAGTTGCTGTTATTCCTGATGGGATGTTTGCTTCCAGGAGACCTGGCACAGTTTGCAAAACAGAGAACAGGTGACATCTAAAGCATTTGCTGCTCTTCTTGTAACAGCAGAAAAAAATCTGCTCACAGCCCCTGACCTGGCACACAGCATGGCCCGTGCCTTTGTTCAGTGGCCTTGAGATCTACACCTGGCCCAGGGATGGGCAGGGAGACCTTCCACCCCAGCAGAAGGGCAGCCAGCGACTGCACTGCCCTGGCAGCCTGCCCCACAGCAGGCCAGGGATTTCTGTGGGCTCAGGATATCCTGCTCCTTCTGTCCCAGCACAGCGGGTGCTGCCCCATCTCAGCAAACCCCTCGCTCCTGCACACAGCTCCAGCATGAGCAGTCACACGCATCCTCCAGCCGGGACAACGGGCAATGGACAGAGAGAGGCAGCTCATCTGTGCTGTGGGCTGGTGACTTTGAGTGCTTTGCAAAGCAGTTTTCCCCCTCCCCTACCCCAAGCCTGCCATGCTCAGAGACACCATTAAATCACAGGAATTTGAAAGTTTGGTTTGCAGCTCACTGGCCCCGAGGTGAAGGGGGCAGAGACCTTAATCCCACAGGCTGCAGAGGCAGCTTGCAGCCGAGTTCCCTGCACGTAGGATGGAGGATGGTGAGTGCTGCCTCTACGCATCAGGAGGCCCCAGGACAGCCTCTGGCACTGCTGATGCTGCCCAACAAAACCTGAGCACAGCCCCTCTGTGCCCATGGAGCAGCTGTGCCCCAGCTGGGTCTGCCAGTGCAAAAGGGAGATGTGAAGATACCTGGATGTCCCACACCTGCACAGAGCACTGGGGACACATTTTCCCCTTTCAAATTTCTCTGAAGAGCATTGCTCTGGGCTGTTTCCTTGCCCCATACCGTGCCATGCTGCACAGCCCTGCTCTGTCCTGGGTCACAGGCCCAGCAGTGCTCAGGCAAAGGGAACAAAGCTGGCACATGGTGGCAGCAGGATGAGGGGTACGGGGTTAGGCTGGAGAAGGCTTTCTCCATCATGCCTCCCCCACCTCTGAAAAACAAATAAGGCAGCTCACTGCACTCAGTTCCCTGCTGCACTCTCCACTTTCCAAAGTCCTTGCCAGACATCCCTCTGTGCCTCTCCTCCTCTGCAGGGCCCACTGCAAGCACTGGCCCTTCCTGTCCTCTGTGCTGCAGATCATTAACAAGCTCCACTCTCTCTCTTTTTGTTTTTTTCTTCTTCCCTTTTGAACATATCAGCCTCATGGAATCAAAGAGGCATTTCAGTGACTCAGGCGTTTCCCATTGCCCTATTCCAGCATCCTCTACTCTTAACGCTGAGAGCTTTTCACGTCCTATTTGGAACTGATAGGAAGCCCTTTCATTGTTTCACTACATGGATATTAACACTGATGAAGGAAATGCTCCATCTGATAACAGAACCGTTGAAAAGAGCAGCATTTCCAAACGAGCAGACTCTGAGACAGTGCATTCCTGCAGCTCACACCAGCTCAGCACACTTGCCTCATGGGCAGCCCCTGCCAGCATGGCCAGGACCAGCTCCCCATTATCTGCATCCCCAGAGGCTGGGATCTCACAGGCTCTTCCCTGTGATGGCACATCACAATGCCCAGGTTTATTCTTGAGATCAGCTTGGCATCTTCCAGGCTGTAAGACAAAGCTGCAATTGCTCTGGCATACCCTGATGTGAGAAGCTTGATGGCCAACAATGAGGTCAGCCCTTGGCTGGAGGGAACATGTCTCACTCAAGAAGTATGGGATTAAAAGCATCCCACCTAGGAGGACATCAACAGGTACTTCAGGCATTCTCTGAGCTCTACTTACCAGGTTTTAATGAACTAATCCTGAGAGCCCCTCCTGGGGACAGAGAGTCTAACTGGATCTCAGAAGAGATAAAGAATCCCTTGAGGGGTGTCAGAAGCTCTGTCACATGTGCCAGCTCAGAGGACAGCCACCAGCATTTCCATGGGACTTCCCGTACCAGCCACAGCTCTGTCCTTCCAGGTGACCCCCCAGACAGCACGGGCAAGTGTGCCACTTCTCTTTGGGCCGTACCCCGAGCCAGGCACCACCCCAGCCAAATGTCTCTTTCCAAAGTGTTTTGATCATTTGGGGACTTTGTTGTCCCCAAGGCCTCTCCAAAGCTATCTGGGCACTGTGGTTTTCTGTCGCTCCTGAAAGTCATTTCCTCCTGCTGTGGCTGCCCTAATCAATCAACGACCTATAAATAGCCTCCCTGATTGCATGGTGACATCCGGAGCACATCACTGCCAGCTTCCTCCAGTACCTGGGGAGTGGGCTTTTTCCAGAGCACAGAGGGAGGGTGGGGAGCACCCCTCTGCCCAACCCTATTTACTGCTTCCCACCACCAACTGACTTTCCACACTCTGCCTGTCTCCTCCCAGTCCTGTGCAATGGGAACAATTTGGTTTTCAGAAGTTTGATGTTCTGATAATCTGGACCAGCACAGGAATGTCTCTCTCTCAAGAGTGCTGCTCTGATCTTCTACCTCAGGTCCCTTTGGAACGGTCGTCACTCCTACAAAGTCCCTCCAAAAAGCCCATCCCATCATTCCTGAAACCACCAGGGTTGGTGCAACTATCCCAGAGGATGCTCCAGCTTCCAGAAATTATTCTCAACACCGTCTCTGTTCAACCTCTTTTTAGGACACCTAGTATCACTAAGTTCACTAGGTATCCCAAAAAGAGAGTCAGGAAGCTTTGGAGGATCGCCCAGCACAGGGACCACAGGGAATCCTGCAGCTGAGATCCACCCTGACAGCACATACCTGGGATAAGCCTTATCCCACGCTGGTGGCACTCCCCACGTCTCAGGCAGGAGGCCAACACGTGGCCACTGCTGCATGAGAACCATGTTTGGCTGACTCTTTCTTCCCCTGTCACAGCAAAAGTAATTAAATCCTGTTAACCACCAAAACATTCATTGAGAGAAACATGGGACCAGAGAGAACGGAGCCATCACGGCTGCCAGACAGGTGCCCCCTCTTTCACTGTCATTCCCCCCTCCCAACTCATGTGCAAACCCCAAACCCAATGGGCCCACCAAGCTTTTTGCTCTGTGCTTGTTCAGAAGACAAACAATTGAAGGCTTTTGCTTTGGAATTACTGCAGCAGCCAAGCCTGGAAAAGTGGGAATTCATTCTGTGTAGAAGTGGAAGTCCAAGGTCATCTATCAGAATGTGTTTCTCTTAAAAAGCCCAAACCAGCGCTCAGCTCTTGCCCGGGCTGGGCAGCAGCCCCGTCCCGCAGCAGCAGCCCCATCCCGCAGCAGCAGCCCCGTCCCGCAGCAGCAGCCCTGCCCCACAGCAGCAGCCCCGTCCCGCAGCAGCAGCCCCATCCCGCAGCAGCAGCCCCATCCCGCAGCAGCAGCCCCGTCCCTCAGCAGCAGCCCTGCCCCACAGCAGCAGCCCCGTCCCGCAGCAGCAGCCCCGTCCCGCAGCAGCAGCCCCGCCCCGCAGCAGCAGCCCCGCCCCACAGCAGCAGCCCCGCCCCGCAGCAGCAGCCCTGCCCCACAGCAGCCCCATCCCGCAGCAGCCCCATCCCGCAGCAGCAGCCCCGTCCCGCAGCAGCAGCCCCATCCCGCAGCAGCAGCCCCGTCCCGCAGCAGCAGCCCCGTCCCGCAGCAGCAGCCCTGCCCCACAGCAGCCCCATCCCGCAGCAGCAGCCCCGTCCCGCAGCAGCAGCCCCATCCCGCAGCAGCAGCCCCGTCCCGCAGCAGCAGCCCCATCCCGCAGCAGCAGCCCCGCCCCACAGCAGCAGCCCCGTCCCGCAGCAGCAGCCCCGTCCCGCAGCAGCAGCCCCATCCCGCAGCAGCAGCCCCGTCCCACAGCAGCCCCATCCCGCAGCAGCCCCATCCCGCAGCAGCAGCCCTGCCCCACAGCAGCCCCATCCCGCAGCAGCCCCATCCCGCAGCAGCAGCCCTGCCCCACAGCAGCCCCATCCCGCAGCAGCAGCCCTGCCCCACAGCAGCCCCGTCCCACAGCAGCATCCCCGTCCCTCAGCAGCAGCCCTGCCCCACAGCAGCAGCTATTCAAGGAGCCAAGAGCTGTAGTAGTTAAAAGGTTTCTTCTTTTCTTGTCTCTCGGCTCCGAAGGGCTGCCTCTGGCACCACCGGAGGAAGTCACCCAGTGTTTTGTTCTCGTAAACTGCCCCTTTGATCAGCTGTGATTTTAGCGGATCAAACAGCTCTGAGGCCGTCACCGCAAATCCCGGGACACTCTCTGACGGGCAGGGAAGCGGCGTCTCCAGCCTGAGCTGCCAAAGCCTCGGCAGTCACAGCCGGGAAGCAGCCCCCCGCCCCGAACCCCCCAGCAGGCATCTCCAAATTGTCGCAGTGGCTGGAATAGACAGTTTGGCTGGAGCAAAACTGCTGGGACACGGCTCGATAGCGAGGGTCCTGCCCTGCCAGCGCACAGCGCCGGGGCTGAGCTGCTGAACCCCAGGTGCGCAGGGATTTCCTGCGCCGGCCAGGCTGGTGCCGACTGCTTGACGGCAACTTCCTTTTGCCCAGCTCCTTCTCCTCTTTCATGGACTCACAGGGCTCCGGACCTGCTCTCAGGGGCATTCCCCATCCCGGAGCCCCCTGGGCAGAGGAACAGCCTGCTCAGAGGTGTCCAACTCCATCCTGGATGGGGACACTGGGTGAAAGACAGGCACAAGCTTCAGAAAACCATCCCTGCTCATCCTTCTGGGCACACGGAGAAGGGCCTGGGTACAAAATGAGACCCTCTCTAAAGACTAGGTTGTGTGATGTACTCATGTTTAGTTAATTAATTATGTGTTATATTCTATGATTCTATAATGTTGCATGTTCAACACGGTGTTTTCTTTCCTGTATAGGGAGCAGGAGATGAGCACGCAGTTCCTTGGGAGGGACCCAAGTTCCTCCACCCAGGCTCCAAATAAAATACTTGAAAACACACCAACCTACCAGGGTCCTTGTATCTAAAAAGCCCATTGAAGTGGGCAGCTAACTGGTTTGTGCCACAAGAGCACAGCCCCACATGGAGTCTCTGCTGGCTAACATGGGGTTGAGTGTTCTTGCCTGCCCCAGCAGCATTAACAGGCCCTTTTCTCTACCAGGTTGGGTCTCTGTATCCACATTTTCAAAGGTCTTGGAAAGCCCAGTAAGTCTGTGGGACCGGCGCAGCCTGAGCTTTTATGACTGATGTGCACGGCAAAGGCTGCTTGAGACAGACAAGTCTCCTGTGCCCCCAAAAAAGGGAGCAGAGGGGCTCCTGGTGGTCTGGATGAGACCAGCCAGCACAGGGGACAGAGTGCAGTCCCTTTCTGTTCAGTCATCATCTGCTCCATCAGAGGGATGCCAGCTCACCTAAGAGAGGGTGACCAGAGGTGTCAGGCAGGGAGGTTGCATGCCCTGGGACTGCTCACTGCTGTGGGCCAGCGACAAGCCCTAGCAGGCCCTTCGCCTCTCTGGTGTGGACCAGCCTTAAGCATATTTCCACACAGCTGGAGGGAAACCGCAGCTGCAGTCCTGAAAAATAACAAATAATAAAAGTGGCTGTGAGCAGCAGCAGGGCTGGCAGGAAACATTCCCAGTAGCAGCTGCTTCCTGAGTGCGACATTTATTTGATCCCCTGGCACCATCTGGGCCATGCCCCACTCTTTGTTTTCATTAAGAGTTTAGAAAAACAATTCAAGCTTTGACTAATTGCTCTTTAAGGTCCCAGGCTCACCCTTTTGCCTCCCCCCACATTTCCTCTTCCATCTCCTCACCCTCCATCCATGCCCTCCATCCACTCCACCCAGCCCTAGGCTCTCTCCTTCCACCCGTGCCACACATCCCACTTTGTCTCCACATTCCCAGATGTACCTGATGTCTCTCAGTGCCAGGCAAAAGACATCTTCATGCGTTGCCCCTCACGAGCATCCTCCTTTGCCTGCACAGGCAGCACATACCATGATGCTCCAGGCAAGACCCAGTGTTCTACTGCGGTGATGTGCTGGGCTACAACCATGTGCCCCTTGGCAAGGAAGATGAGGCAGACCCACGACACGTCAGCAGCACCATCCAGGACTGCTGTGCCGTGTGTGGACACCTCCCAAATCCTGTGGGCTGGGAGCTGCCGGTGCCCTGCCCAGACCCCTTGGGCTCCTCTTTCCACCTCCGACACGAGCGTGTTGACCTGGGGGAAGCAGCCCTGTGACCCAGCCCAGAGAGGGAGCCTGTTTTGTACAACGTGTATTTTCCACCCTGGAATAATCAGAGAGAAAAAAAATGTCAGGCCTTGATGTGAAATCCTTGCCGTGGTGGGAGGGGGGGTTGTTATTGCACAGGACTTGCGTGTTCCCCCCCCTCACCCCCTGTCCTCACCTGATGGCTTTAGCAGGATTCTCAGGGAGGACGAGGAACCAGAGGAATTACCGGCCCCCTAATTACACTCACTGGGAGGAATTTGCTTTTGCAATATCCCTGCTGAGTTAACCTAACAAGCATGGAGACGAGCCTTTCTCATTTAATTAGCAGCTCCACCGTGAAGTCCCCTCCATGGCACGCACAGGCTGAGTCCCCCCTCCTCAAGGAACCCGCCGGTATTTGTTCCCTCTCCCCTCACCCTTTGCCCTTTGCCATCCTCTACAAAAGCTCAAAGTGCTGTTACACCTTCCTACTCCCACTTTCCTGTCCTAAAAAGTGTGCATGGGTCGAGGCAGCGGCTCTGTTTCCTCGCTCCGTCCCAACAAGTGCTTCCTGCTCCTTGCTGCCTGCGATTATGTGGAGCTCATGAAGCGCTGGGATTTCCTTCCCTGGAAATGCCTCCGGCTCCACCGTGCTCTCCTCAGAGGGCTGGGTAACTCATTACTCCAGCCCTGCAATCTCAGCAGGGAAAGCAGCCGGCCGGGAAACCACAGCCACGAGCCCTGCTCCCGCTTCCTTCGGCGGCAGGTTGGCAGAAGGCTGACCCCTCTGTCGGGAGCGATTGGCCAGAGGACAGCTGGCAGCAGGGGGATTGGGTTGTTTGGGGTTTTTTTAGCAAGTGGGGTTTGCTGATGGCCTGAGGAGGCAGGGATGTGGGCACTGTGCTCATGTGGCTCGCTGCGAGCTGCTTCGGAGCAGCTGAAGCCCACAGCCTGGGCTGTGTTTGAGGGGCTTGGTGATGATGCTCACAGGTAGAACTTGACTTCCAAACAAGGTGTGCAGTGATGAGAGGTAGCCAAGGCAGCAGAGAGACTGATGGTGTGACAGGCTTAAGCAGCAGGCTTATGTTTCCAGCACCCACACTGCCAAGGAGAAAATACTGGGAGTTTTCAAGCTGAACCAGACAGAACAGAGCTGCACTGGAGAGACCCTGCAGCAAGAGGCTTGCTCTGTTCACCAGGACTTGTCCTAGAATGAGACAACAGAAAAATAAGTTTTACAGGCCTAGAGGATAAGTGGCACTAGCCTCACAATGCTGGTTGGGAACACCAGGCTTCCCCCTGCCATGCACTGTCAGGCTCTAATTGCTCCGGTTTACACCTCTAAGCTGTGCTGGCAAGAGTCACCTTCAAATGGGAACACGAGGCTCTCTATCCAAAAAACTGCTCAGTGGGACTTTTCTCACCATCTGTACCCATGTGCCTTTCCCCTCCACCAGCTGTGCCAGCCCAGCTCAGAGTGGGCTCCTGCAGCCATCCCCTGGCTCGCACTGCCACCGCCCAGTGCCACCCAGCACGGCTGCCAGCACCTCCTGGGGAGGGAAATCACACCCGTGCTCCAAAAGACAGGACAGGGCAGCAGTGTCACAACCAAGGATGGCAGCAGTGGAGCAGTGTTCTTTGGTATGGCTGTGAGATGTGAGAGGAAACGCAGCCAGGACACAAGCACTGGATGGGATGTGTGGTGCGAGGGCAAACTTGGACATGAGTAACCTGTGGAGGGTCGAACTCACCTGGGCGACTGTCAGAGGAGAGCAAAGCTGAAGACCCTCACAGAGATGCACTGCTGTGCCAGCACAGAGCCTGGGCTTCTTTCATCGGCACATGGATGCATTGACCATTATATGGGCATAAACAAGGGGGAACTGCAGAGATCTAGGGGGAAAGTGAAGGTAATCACAATAATTCTTCATCACTTGCAGTCTTGCTGGCTAAAGCACAAGCACCTTAGAGAAAACAACCCAAAGCACAGTTGTGGAAGAGATCTTGGGAGAAGAACCCAAAGTCTCATCTCCCTGCCTGGATTACAGCCAGCAGGATAGGCAGGAGGAAACCCCAGCTGGAGGGGGCATGGTAACAAGCCCCACTCCTGGCTGTAGCCATGCAGATGGATGTGGGTGGAAGAGAGAAAATAATCCCATCCCTTAGGTATGGATGCACTGCCAAGCATCCTAACACATGGCAGCTTCGGTTCCTCTGGGGCCGAACCCCAGGCAGCACAGAACAGAGCCCTGCAGCCATGTGAGCGGGTGGCATGAAGGACATGAGCTGGGATGAGCCCGCTGTAGGACAGGAATGATGGAGCACTGCTATGGGGGCACAGCACTCTCGCTTGGACTTACTTCCATGGCTCACTGCTCATTTCCACCCCGAGGTCACATCAAATACACATGTGCTTGCTTGTCTACTGCTGCTGCTGCCTCACCTCAGCATAACCATCCCCCTCGTTGGGGAGCAGTTGTCACGAGATGAACTGCAGCCGGTACCCACGTGCAGAGCATCCTCAGGTAGGCTGCTGGGCTGCATCCCACACCGCTCTGAGGACCAAAGCCGGTGAGCATCGCTTTGCTCCCATGCCCACGAGCAGGGACCCTGCAGTCCCAGGGCCAGGGCTAGCCTGGCGGCAGGCGCTGGGCGGGTGGAGGTTCTCCCGGCACGCTGCAGGAAGCGTGACTCGGGTTTCCAGCGCGCAGGAATGCCGGGCTTCCTGCTGCTTGCTGCACGCTTCCTGCCCCCGTCCCTGCCCCCCACCACGGCCCCAGCCTTACTGGAAACTGAGTGCTGCCCAGTGCGCCCAGCCCGGCCACCGACACTGTGCAGGTGGCAAAGAGCTGTCACAAGCCACGGCCTTGCTCCCCCATTCCACACTGTCCCCTCTGGTTCATGCTGCTGCTGGAGGGCAGGGCATGTTTTCTTTCCATAGGGATATGAAAGGGAAGGAGGCAGCGAAGGCAGAAGGGAGGAATGCAGAAGCCCTAACAGTGGGAGACAACATTGGCATTCAAGGCCACGGGGAGTTCAGGCCAACCCATCCCACCTGGTGCCTGGGCTTTTGGGGCAGGTGATCCCCGTGGAGATCATCCAGCATGCTCCCACTCAGTCTGCAGCAACATCAGCCAAGCAGGGTCATCCCTGCATGGTTTGGGCTCCCAGAGACACGCCAGCTGCCTGGTGGCTCTTCATTCCTCTTGCCTTCCAGCATTCCCTTCCTCCCATCGCCCAGGCTCACTCCCAAGGGATTAGCTCAGTCTTCTCCCTGCCCATATACATCCATCCCATCCCAGACCCACTGTTCTGCTTCTTGCTCTTCAATATCCACCTCCTCGAGTGCAGGTGCCTCTTCCAGCCCCAGTCACTGCCCTAGAGGATGCTGTAACCTCATTGGGAACCAACCTTAGCCCCAAAGATCAAATCTCACTGCTTCCAGCCCAGCTCTCCTCACAACACTTGGTCTTACCTCAACCCCATCTCTGTAGCAGAGATACCTCCTCCTCCAGGGCCCTTCAGGGTCCCCTCGGTGCAGCTCAAGACTCATCCCTAATACTGGTCCTCTCCTCACAGGGCAGCTTTGAGCCTCCTTGCCCTTTTTCTTCTGTCACTTCCCTCTGAGGATGGGGAAACTCATCCCACCTTCTTTCTGGGCATCCCCAGCCCTTCCTTGACACAACAAGCAAGCAGGAGTCAACCATGTGTTTACATCCCACTGTGGGCATCACCTGACAACTAATGGTCTTCCCCATGGCCAGGCAGTGGCTACGCAGCTCTACCATGAAACACCAGGGATGTTGGTCCCCAGCTAGACAACAAATCAGTGTCACTTAAAATGCACCTCAGCTGGCTGGGCAGGAGCGTCTCATGTACTAGGCAACCACCTAATCTCCCCAGAGACAGTCCTTCAAGGCTGTTCCTGTTCAGGCACTGATAAAAATCTGACCAAGATGTTTTTAACAGTAAGCTGGGAGTGATTACAAAGCAACCATCCCCTACCCTCCAGCTGGGAAAGCTCAGCCTGGGGTTCTCTTTAGAAATGTGGATTTTTAATTATTTTCTAAGTTTAATCTTTGGTGCCAGTGTGACTTCTTGGTAGTCAAGTCCCAAACCCATCTCCCTGGGACTGGGAAGAGGGATGGACAGGAGGAGAGACAGAGCACTGCTCTCCTGCCAGCTGAGCACAGTGGTGGCAGCAATGGGACAAGGGCAGGGACTGGACCTGGGCTCATCTCCGGCAGAGCCAGGCAACGTTCTTGCCTTTGGGGAAGGTGTTGGAGCTCTGCCCACACTAATTCCCAGGGAATGGGGCTGGGAAAGAAGGGAAAACAAACCAAAATGAAGTCATAGCTCCTGAAGTGGGTCTTCCCCTCCAGCTCTCTTTGGGTACGTGCACAGCACAGGTCTGATGGCACTCACATCTCAGGCAGTAAGTAACCCCAATGCAGACACATATATGGGGCACCACAACAGTGCCTGCAGCATGTGTAGACATGTCAGCAACTCCATCTGTCATGGCCCATCTTTCTTCACCAGGCCCTCACATTGATGGTGCTTGCCACAGCCCCACACCCAAGTGCTGTACCTGAAGGAACTGCACCCAGCATCGTGCTCATCCCTACCTGCTTCTTCTTGCCATCAGCAGGATGAGGTTGCAGCAGTGGGCTGGCTCCCCAGAGGGGTGAAGAGTCCCATCCTTGGAAGCCTGCAGGACTTGACTGAGCAAAGCCAGAGCTGAGCTGATCTAGTGCCAGCAAGAGCCCTGCACACTCTGAGTCTGGAGCCCTCCAGGAGCTACTTCCAGCCAACATCTCCAAGACGGATCCTCCTCTTCTGTGGCCATGCCAGCTGAAGCCATCTGCCCTGGAGCTGCAGCTGAGCTGCTGCTGTGATGGATCCCAGACTCACACTGGTGAAACTCTCCAGGACTGAAAAGAACCTGCAGTGCAATAAGAGGAGTAACCACCTCAGGTAACCTTGTCCCCCTTGGCAGGGGAGGTATAACACAAACCAGTATGGAGATGGGGACTGCTCCCAGGGCAGGCAGCACCCAGGCAGGGCAGCTGGACATCCACGCTGGGCACTGCACACTCACCAGGGCTGCCACACACCTATACAGCCCTTGCTGTGGCATCAGCTCGTGGTACCCACACCTGTCACTGCTTCTGGGGCTCATGAGATTTATGTTTGCAGTTACACATTAATTAAAAAACCACCACCACCACCACAAAAAATCCTATCACAGATAAAGTATTTGGCATAGAGGGTGGAAGAGGCGGCATTTTTGGCTGGAGGACTTAAGTACCTTCCCTTTAGAGTGCTGCCAACCCACAGCACGGTACTTCAGTGCATGAAAACTGGTCTGTGACATTCAGCAGGCTCATTAGCCAAAGGCATTCAGGGTGAAAATTGACCAAGAGACCCTGGAAAATAAATCATATTAAAACAAACAAATTTTTTAAAAAGTCCTGGATAAACACAAGTGTGACAGGAAGATCCCAAGGAGAGCAGGACTAGCCCAGCATCAGGACACCAAGTCATCCCAAGCAGCTGGGTCACTGCCACTGTGAGTTTGGCTCAGCCTTGGGCTTGGACTCAGGGCATGTCATGACTGTGGTCTGGATAAACAAAGGATTTAATTAGCACTTCAAGTAGCAGAGGAAGTAGCACTAACTGATCTTGGGAAGCAGCAGGTAGTTTTAAAAAAAACCCCAGCCTTTTTTACTCCATGGAGCCAGGGGAAAATTACGGACCAGTTATTTGGCTATCAGGGGAAAATTAAAAGTCCAACTTCAGTGACAACAAAAATAACCCAAAGTCATGATGTGCAATAAACAGCTCAGGGACCAGAAGGCTCTTTAAACAGGTTTTTTAATCTCCTCTCCCCTCTGCTCATAATATTGCCTTTATTATTTTCTGATGCAGAGCGTGATTCTCACAAGTGCAGCGGATGCTGACAGCGGGGTAATGGAGCAGCAGCAATTTCTCCTGGGCAGACCTCAGGGATTTAATATGCCTGCAGAGAGAGGGGTGAGTGAGAGGCAGCTTAGGAGAGGGTGAGCCAGGCCAGGAGGTGCTGTGCAATAAGGTACAATAAAGCCACAGGGATAAAGAACCTGCCATGCTGAGCTGGGTTCAGCGGCGATGGGTGAGCGATGGCTGCTCACACCAGCAGTGTGTCCCTTCCCAGTGCTGTGTCCCCTCCCAGTGCTTTGTGGCATCTGCCACAACAGTTTGGGTTGGTGGGGAAGGTGCCCCAAGGACAGGGATGGGTAAGGGTGGTGACACTCGTGTCCTGTGGCTCTTTGCCCAAGCCTATCTGTGGTTGAAGACTGCCAGTCCATCCTCACAGCCCTTGATGTTCTTACCAAGCCAGGAGACCCAGGTTGTTGCACAAATGCCCCTTTTCACCCAGGGACCCCCTTATTTGGGAGGGCAACTGGCAAGAGCCCCAGAGAACAGAAATGCAGGATGGGAGGGCAATGTCCCATCACCAGGCTCATGGAGCATCTCTGCACATGGGGAGGTAGACTCCTGCTCTCTGTTTAGTATTGCTCATTGAAAGGGTTCCTTCTTGGTTGAATAAAGCCAGTCAGCTTCACAAGAACAGTGTGATTGCCCCTGTTCCTACAAACACCTTCAAGCTCTTCCCTTCTCTCGCTCTGAGTTCCTACAGCATCCTGACCTGCACAACATCCTTCTCCTGCAAGGGGGATACCTGGGGTCTCCAGCTGCCACAGCTCCTTCACACATGCTGGCTGGTGTCAGTCGTGGTGACATGGGCAGTCTCACCTAGGACAGTCTGACTGAACACAGCATGCCACAGAGGATGGCCATGGAGCCCACATGAAGGTCTCTGCTGGGGTAAGAAAAAGGAGACATTTAGAACTGAAGAGCATCTTTCATATTTCCATCCCGTGTCCAGTCTATCAGAGTTACTATAACCATCACCTCCTCTGCCACATTTCCCTGCTAAGCTTTGCTTGGCCATTCAGAGTCATCCAGATTTGGCCACTGACATGAAACCAGCAGCACTGACAGACACTGCAGAAGTATATTTAATAGCAGGACACAGGTGACACCACCACAGATCTGGCACCAACAGCAAAGGGTCCTAGACTGGAGGGGTCATACACCATCTGCCCACGCACAAGAGCACCCACCGCACTGGAAAGCTCTCCTGGTGCCTACAACCCCTGCAGTGCCTGTGCCCTTCTGCCTGACAGCAGGACACGTGACTGTGGCTGGAGTGATGGAGGGGACCGGGTCTCTCACAGTATCTCACGGTGGTTTCCGTAAGTTGATGGAGATTGCACAACACTACCAACTGCCGTGCCGGATATATTTTGCAACCAGGGCTTCTGTGCCACATCTGTAGGATGATATGCCAGGGCCTTCTGAGGAGGGTCTGGGGAAGTTTGAGCACAGGAAGAAAAAAAAAAAAAAAAAAGAAAAGGGTCAATAAACATCTTTCCATGGCAGCTATGTTGGTGAGGCACCCTGGGGTGAGCTGGCACCAACCAGCTTTGGAGGCACAGCAGCCCAGTAGGCTTGCTCACAGCTCTGCCCACTCCTAGACACTGGGAGAAGGTCCCTCTCACATGGGTGGGTGGGTGGCAGCACACCATGAAACACCCAGATGGGAGCTGTGAAGCCTGCGTTCACCGAGAAGTAGCTGCAAGACAGGGCTTGAGGTGCCAACCTCCATGGGGAAGCAGCACTGCTGAAGTGCAGGGGAGGTGTTGGCCAGCTGCTGAGGGTGGCTGCAGGCTGTGCCAGCTCATAGCCCTGGGAAGTGCCATCCCTATCTTCCAGTTTCAGTCACTCATGCCAGGAGGTGAAAGCTCTCATGGCCTGAGCTCACACCCTCTCCCATCTCCTTGGCTTCTTTCTAGAAGATGGAAAGGGACTTTCAGCATACATGGCCTGGGCTGAAAGACATTGGTGAAGATGTTCAGAGAGACATGAGTCCAGCTTGTAGCTCACATATCCTGGACACCACTCCCAGCAGCTCCACGAAGAGGCCCACAGCAGCGACTCCAAAGTTGACTTTCAGCATCAACCTCCACATTGGCATCACATCTCACAACCCCCAACAATCCCAAACCAGCACGATCCCAAATGCAAACTAACACACCCCACAGCAGTACCCCCACAAAATTACCTTCTTTGGAAAAATTTTGGGCCCAGAAAGAGACCCATCATGTTGACTCCATCAGATGGAGGCCAAGGAAAGACAACTCCAGTTCTACTGTGTTCCTGGACTCAGACATGCAACCATCAGCTCCTGATCTAGGAGAAAAGAAATAATCTGACACAGGGAACCTAAAGGACTCTACAGACCAAAACAGGACACAGGGAAAGGAGCACCTTGCAGGGGCAGGACATCAAAGACACAGGCTGGCTTTCCTGTGCAACAGCTGCTCATCAACAAGGAGATATGGGTATGTAAGAAAGCATGGAGCCAAGGCTTCAAAGACACTCAGGGCTTAAGTGGCTGAAAATTAAAGTGCTGGGACACTTTTTCAGCCTGCACTTGACAGTGGGGATGAGATAACGTCAGAAATGCTGAGCAGAGAGCATCTCTTGCAGAAGATTGATTATGCCAGCAAGGAACAGAGCCAAAACCATCACACCAGCCTCCACCCTCTTGGAGCTGAGCCCTACCTACACACTGACCAATATGGGCCCAATCAAGGGTTTCCCATCACCAATGAGACAAAACCAGTGTTGTTCACATCACCCTCTGCACTCCACTGTATCTCCCTGCTCCCACCCCAGGACTGTCCCAGCCAGGGAACAAGCAGTTCTTCTGTCCCCAAATCTAATGTGTTGAAGACCCTGTAGGTATCAGCTACCTCCCTCTTGCTTTCCATGGGTGTTAAGCAAAACTTATAAAGCCCTGTAAAACAAGATGCAGTGGTAGATCTGCCAAGGACTCTCCAGATTTTTTCTAACTCATCCTTTTTCCCCCATCTCTGCCAACACAGCTCAGTCTGGTCTGGGCTCTGAATGCCCACAGCCTGAGCATGGTCAAAGAGTTTATTACATATAGGTGTCTCACTGCCAGGGGGTGGGGAAGGTCTCATGGAACTGCCTCTTGCCTAAATGCACCTGAGGAGCCACGTTCTGGTTGGTGTGAGTGAGATGATGTGCTGTGCTGCTTTCTTCAGTCCTTGCTCTGGAAGTGCTCTTTGGCAGGTGTTAGCAGCCTGGGAGGAAACTTGGGGTCTCCCAAGGGTGCTTCTTACAAGCAAGTCCACCAACCAGCCCAGCTGAAGGACTCTGCCCTCCCACCAGCTAACCCAGCACCTGCCTGACCAGCCCCACTCCTCTCCTTAGAGGCAGCCAAAAGCAATTCTCCTTTACCTTCTTCAGGGGGGCCAGGGCTCACAGATGCTCACTCCAAGCAGTGGCTTTCACCCACCACCTCATTTCTGCCTTGCTATTTTGCAAGGACCACCCATGTTGTAACGCTGCTCACACTTGCCCCTGCAGCTGAGACTCAGCATCACTCTGTGCCAGGTGCCTTTGCCTGGGGATTCACTCACCATCTTAGGTTGGAGGCTCTGGAGTCCTTGCATACTCCTCTAAGCCTCAGCCACCCCAATGTCACCTCGATGGCCCAGACAATCCTGACCACACCACCAGTGCTTGCATCTTCTCATTCTGGGTGTCTTGGTGCCAGCTTTGGACAAGCAGGTATCCAGCCTGTGGGCTGAACCCAAGGTCCCCTCTCCTCTGAGCCACATGGGTGAAACAGCCAGGGCTGTCCTCATGCTTTCCCCTCATTTTGAGGAACCACCTGGCACCAGCTTTCCTTTGAGAGGAAGGTGTTCAGAGGTGCAGACAACCCAAATCCCCATCACTGGCTGCTCAGGAGGCGTTGCCCAGCCCCCTCACCCAAGGCCAGCCCTTCTCAGTACCACCACACTGACCCTCCCCATCATGCTTTCCTGATGATGCCATCAGCAATACCCACAAAGCTAGTCAGGGAGGGAGGACATTGGAGAAACACCATGGAAAATACCACCTTCAAATTACCATGCACACCCTTGCTTGGGGGGAAGGGGAGAGAAGTTGGGGGGGGGGATAAAAGAGAGGGGGAAAAAAGTCTCCTTTTCAAAGCAAGGATGTGGTAAGGCTCAAACAGCCTCCCCTGACACATGAGCCAGGATGCAGAGATGCTGTTTTTTCCAGGAGGAAAGGAGGGATTTTGCTGTCTCCTCTGTTTAATGAAGAATTCATCTCACCTCTCCACGGGCAAGGGTGGCTCAGCATTGCCAGCACCACAGCTCCACACCCCTGGTCTCTGCCTCGTGCCTCAGTTTCCCCACTGGTGAATCAGGTCAATGCTCATCTACAACAGAACCATGCAGTCAGGCTCAATCCATACCCACAAAGCCCTCAGAGGCCTTCACACCTCCAACCATCCATCATCATCTAGAAAACAAGCAGGGAGGGGTTTTTTCAGTGCAAAGAGCAGGTCCCAGGCAGGGAGCAGCAATGCCCTTCAGGGCTCAGACCTGCTCACCTCCCCCTCCTCCAGCAACAGGCTCCTTTCCCTCCTCTCCTTCCTGCACAGGCCAGAAACGGAGCCAAGCTAATAATTCAGATGACAGAATTAAACTGATCCTGATTAGAAAAAGCCTTTACCCTGAAGAGAGCAAACCCTGGCTCCGTGCTGCCCGTAATCCAATAGTCTCCCACGGCAGCACAGCGAACCCGAGACCTGCCTGCAGGCAAAGGCACTTTGTCTTGAGATGAGGGAAGTTAAATGTGTCTTAATGGGAATTTTGACACGTTTTGCTTTGATTTTGCTAATGTTACAAAAGTAGCTGTTAGAAAATATTTCAGCCCCCTCCCTGCCAGGGGCCAGGGCCTCGTGTGTATGGGCACGCTGCCCAGCCCTTTTTGGTAAGGGATCCTGGCTGCAGGGAGAAGAGGTTGTGGTGCCAAGTCTCCCCATGCTTCCTTGGGTGCAGCTGTTGTGTCACAAGTCCATCAGGGAGCCAGGAGCCCTCCAGGTTCCCCGTTTTGCAGTGACACCTGTGAGGGCTGCCAAAATACAGGGGGCTAAGGCAGGTTGAGGGTCCCAGGGCTGCCAGGGTGGTGGGGTCTGGCACTGCACTCTGTGGGCACTGAGGGTACCAGGCTGTGCTTTGGGCATCCCATGGTGCCACGGAAGCACCAACACGAGGTGCAGAAAGGATGCATAGGAATTGGTGTGAAGGGGGATGCTAATCCAGTACCTACCTGTGAGACCTTACAGGAAGCAAAGATGGGTGGGTTGTCCTCAACATGCCCCAGGGCAAATGAGGATCCTTCTCTGCCAGTTCCCACTTCACTTGCACTGTTTGGGTGCAGTGGGGCAGTCACACCCAGCAGGGGTGATATCAGCACCTCATGGACACGGCATTGAGCCCCATCACTCCCATGTGCTACAGGAGAAACCCCAGGGGGAGCATGAGGACATGCCTTGCCATGCTTTTGAGGAGATGGGAGCAGAGAGCTACTTTACCCCCATGGAGCCTCCTGGCAGTCCCACCTGGGGTTTCTCCTACCACAGTTTCCAGATGTGTACAGAGTGGGGCTGGATTCGGTGCAGGCAGGATGGTGACAGAGCACACAGTAACTTCCTGAAGTTTCAGCTGTTCCTTTCTATTCGGCACCAAAGCAGCATCTGATGCTTCCTTGTCCCTTAGTGACTTCAGGCTGGGGAGACCTCAGATGTTAAAGGAACCCCAGTGACATTTCAGGTGCATTTATCCCCAGCACACTTGGGGAAACAGACTGGGAGGGGGGGCGAGCAGATGCCACCCACTGCAAGGCACCAAGGGGTTAGTAAAACCCTGGGACAGCAGGAGATGCTCTTCCCAGCACATGGGAGCTCCTCCTCACTAAGTTCATGGATGGATGGAGTTCATCCCTGATGGATGCTGTGTGGATCCTTACTGCAACCCCAATGAAAGGCACCACGTGGCTCCTAATCCCAGGCACCTAGTAAATGAGAAGCAG
Organism: Porphyrio hochstetteri; assembly: GCA_020800305.1. NCBI lineage: Eukaryota > Metazoa > Chordata > Aves > Gruiformes > Rallidae > Porphyrio > Porphyrio hochstetteri. The sequence continues at coordinate 5,820,862 of CM036916.1, read as the reverse complement.
AATTTCCTTGGCTTTACACTCCCAGTACAGTCAGACCATCACCTTACTGGGCTTTCAGCACATCCCTGACTGAGATTTGGAGTGAAACACTTGGGTACCTGCTGCAAGGCTCCTGCACAGACTGAACTAGGAAGAAAGTGGAAAAAAACCCCTGCCACAGTCAGGACAGCACTAATTTCATCAAGGCTGAATGTAATACCCTCAATTAGTACAAATGAAGTAAACCTCCAAGGCTGTGGGGTTGCAGGAGGAACCTCTGTGCCTCCTCAGAGACGGTGTTTACTAGCAATGGCTTTTCCCATCCCAGCTCCAGTGGCCCCATCCCCACCCAGCCTGCCACAGCCCCCATTTGCAAGCTATTTTTTGTTGTTTTATTGCAATGCTGCAATTCTAACCCAGAGCCTCAGATTGTCAAACAGTTTTTCTTTTCTTTCCTTCAGAGAAAAAAAATACAGCTGAACTAATTTGATGAAAGGGGAAAATAAAATGTAAGCCAGACTAAACACGTGCAGTTCCTACCTACAGCCAGGGCTCAGCTTCTCCCAGGCCAAAGTCAACACATGTCAATTTTTAACATGACAGGGCTTTAAAAGGGAGGTTTGAGCCCTGGATGAGGGGCGGCTGGAAAACATTAATAACAAGGTCTGTCAATTAAAAGCAGGCACGACAAGTCACCAAGACAAGGACTGGGGCGTTTCCCTTCCTCCTGTCTCTTCCCTCTTAATTTGGTGGAAAAAATAAAGTGATTTATGAAGAAATACAGCCATTCATTAAAAAAAAAAAAAAGTAAAAATGCAGCCACTTTACCAAATGAAGGATGGGCTTTGTTTAGGAGCCTTGAGAACAGGCCAGCAGGCAAGGGTTGAGACCAACCAGTTAAGGAAAGCACTGCCTTGAGGGATGCCTGCAGTGGCCACACTGATCCCAGTTCCTCTGTGCATGCTGGGAAGAGCAGCAGCCCAGCTGCCTCCTCCAGAGCATCACCATCCTGCAGGACCTGCAGCTACTCTGCTGAGCTGACTTGGTGGTGACACGCCTGTTGTGCTGGAAATGACTATTTTGGGGTCTGGCAAAAGAAATATCAATCAACCAACCAAACAAAAAGCCCCTCCTGCTTTTATGAGCCTCATAGGATGTGTTTCTATGGCTTCTGTGGGCTGGACAGGTTTCTGTCCCAAGCCACCCACTGGGTTCCAAAACAGCTGGTAAAAACAAGGGAAAGGGGCAGAGCAGCAGCCCAACCAGCCTCTGGAACTACAGGCAAAAAGCAAGTGGGAAGATGGGTAAGGGGGAGTGAGCATTTCATTAGAGAGTGGAGGGGAAAGGCTTTTCTCTTGAGGTCTGGGAAACATCCACTCATCACACTGGGAAGAGGTTCCTGTGCTCTGCAGCAGCAGCGCTGGCTTTGAGCTGGGGGAGCAGGTAAAGGTTCAGCCCAGAGGGAAGTGGTAGAGATTCATTTCACCTAAAAAAATACTGTATCCACAGACACCCTCCACACAGTATACACCACACTGGTGTGCATTACATACCCCACAGCACAGGAACCGGCTGGTGGACCAGCTCCAATTTTCCCCACTGCAGCATCCTGTCCCCAGCAGTGGCTCAGCCAGATGTTCCAGCAGGCCTTGGAGCCCACAGTAGTCAAGCACAACCCACTCTGCCTCCCAGCATCGTCTGTTTCAGCATCCAAAGGGGAGAGGACCTTCCTGGAGACCCTGGGGGTATGGTCATCATGGCCACCCACTGACCTGACAGCTGCCTGTGCTGGGACAACACAGCTCAAGGGGCTGCCTGGATGTGCAGCAGCTTTGAGGCCCAGGCATGCTGGATGCAGCTCTGCCTCTTTGCATGCTACTTGCTGGAGCACGGTGGGTGACTTGGGCTCCAGCTCTGCTCCCAGGTTGCATTTCACTCTCTCTGGCCCAGCAAACAAAACCTCCTCCCAACACACAGGGGTTTCACTTTGCAAGGATGGGCAGAGCCAGCCCAGGCTGATTTTTTTCAAACAAGGGCCAGGCCTGGCCCCGAGAGGGTAAGAGGCTCACAGGCTGTTCTAGGCACCACCTCCCTCTCTATTGGGTGCAAGCCAGGATTATTTGGTGCTCCTTTGCTCAGCAGCTTGTCACCATTAAGGGCTATTTCTTAGCACATACCAAGAGCAACATGCAGAGGAAAAGCAATGGGGAAGGTGAAAGTGGTACCTTCAGCCCAATACAGACTGAATATATGGAGGGTGCAGAAACCCTGAGAGAGAGCCTGTCCCTGGGCTTGGCCATGCCAATCTTCCCTGTTTGGGCACACCAGCCTCGCTCCCCAGCTTTAACCACTGCTGCAACATGTGGGACACTAGCCCAGACACAGCTCACCCATGCTCAGCACCCCGAACCCGGAATGGGTGAGAGGGGATGATGTTACCTGCTGGAGAAGAGCTCTGTGGAGAAGGACCTGGGGGTCCTGGTCAATGACAGGTTGGTTATGAGCCAGCAGTGTGCCCTGGGGGCTGAGAGAGCCAATGGGATCCTGGGATGCATCAGGAAGAGTGTGGCCAGCAGGTCTAAGGAGGTGATCCTCCCCCTCTACTCTGCCCTGGTCAGGCCCCACCTGGAGTGTTGTGTCCAGTTCTGGGCTCCCTGGGATAAAAAAGACAGGGATCTCCTGGAGAGGGTCCAGAGAAGGGCTACAAAGATGATGAAGGGCCTGGAGCATCTCCCCTATGAGGAAAGGCTGAGCTGGGACTGTTCAGCCTGGAGAAAAGAAGACTGAGGGGGGACCTGATTAATGTTTATAAATGTCTTAAGTATGGGATGCAGGGGGAATTGGCCAACCCCTTTTCAGTGTCTGTGGGGATAGGACAAGGGGCAATGGCTGCAAATTGGAGCACAGGAAGTTCTGCACCAACATGCGGAAGAACTTTTACACAGTGAGGGTGACTGAGCACTGGAATAGGCTGCCCAGGGAGGTGGTGGAGTCTCCTTCTCTGGAGATATTCAAGACTCGTCTGGACGCCTATCTGAGCAATATGAGCTAGGGAGCTGCTTTGGCAGGGGGGTTGGACCTGATGATCTCTCGAGGTCCCTTCCAACCCCTACGATTCTGTGTGATTCTATGTTCAACCTAATCCACGTGCTCCCATCCCAAGGAAACAACCACTTTCATCACCAAAAAGCACTTGAAGGCAGATCTCAGAAAGCCTTCAGCTGTCCCTGCTCTATTCCCAGAGCTTCTGGGAAGCTTTGTTGATGCATCCCACCACTGCAGCCCCGGCAAGGCAGCAGCTAGTGGTGTCTCCACAGGCAGAGGCTGGAAAACCCCGGCCTGAACAATGGGAGCACCTTGGCTGAAGTCGATAGCATCTGCCCTGTGCTAATTATTCAAACCATTAGCTCTGGTGCCTGCTATCAAGCCCCTTCCACCACCCACACTGGGCAAATGCTGGCTGTCAGCTCCCTCCTGGCCCTGCGCTTCCAGGACAAAGTGAGAGCCATGGTGTGTGGCACAGGGGAGCGCTGGGGCACAGGTAGGTGGCACCTGGGATGATTTATGCCTTTGCAGCAGATACATACATTGTTTGGGGTTTCCCAGATACACAGCTCACAAGACAACAGCTCGGAGGAGACTGAGCTGGTGGAGCTGATCGCTCCGTGGCCAGCGAGGACTATCCATACATCCCAGTCCTGATGGCTGCTGTCACCGTGCTGCCCTCGAGGACACAAATCCACCCCCAGCCACGTTTCACATGTGCTGTTCTCCTCATTCTGCAAATACCCAGCGCAGCCTCCCAGGCTGTTCTCATCCTCCTCCTCCTCCCCTTCCCTCCCGTGCAGGCAAAGCAGTGGTATCACCGAGCAGGATCACACAGCACAGGGGGGGAAAAAATTGAAGGAGAGCCCTTTGAAATCAAGTTCATGCCCTGTGTCAAGAAAGGTTAGGCTCCCCACTCCCCTGATAAAGGATACAGATGTTAAACTGATGCCACGTTTGATCTCAGCCAAAAAGCCAAGAGGGTTTAAAACATTCATCCATCTCAAGCTGTAAGCAAAGCTTATTCTCACTCATCTTGATAATTACTCTGCTTCTCCCCCATCATGAGGAGCAGCTATGCAATGGTGGGGTTTTCTGCCTCCACGGGACCCTGCCCAGAGCGTGGAGCAGATTTGAAAGAAGTTCCCTCTCTAAAGAGGTGCTGCTGGGAATGCTGGGCTGGATTCAGTGGGATTCCTTGGGACTCAGAGTATGATCTGGCCCCAAAGTCTTCCCACTCAAAATGAGCATCTTTGATCCGAGATCATCAGAGCTCTTGGTGTCACTATAAAACCAGGAACATACAAAGTCATAAAGGATCAATAGGGCTTAAACCTCAATCATCACAAGACCTTTTCAGGTGTGGCAGTGGGGGCAGGATAAATTAAACATCTCCAGCATGGCATCAAGTGGATAAATTAGCAGGGAAAAGCTGCCCACGAGGGCCTGATGGAGCAGAGCAAGGTTTTTCTTCCCAGAGACAACTGCTGGAAACAGCCTGAAACGTTTCCATTTCTGTTGCCTTTTAATATCAAGGTCAGCTCCTTTCTCCCTACCCTGACATCCTCCATCAGGGCCTCTTTCTGGGAACTCACAGCAACGCACCAGATGTCACCCAGAGACAGAAAAACAACCAGGAGCCAAACCGGGGCGTTTCACCACTGCCCTGGATCCCAAACCACACGGCGCCAGGCTTGGCAGGGAGGGGGAGCAGGGAGCATCTCCTCAGTGACACCAGTGACTCCTGAGCCCCCAGGGTTGGAAGGAGCCCTTTCCTCCCAGGCATGAGCAGCCACCCAGCTCCTGCAAAAAGCCACCACATGTCAGCAGCCCCACATGCCCCCAGGCTTCCCCACCAGTGACTGGCCACTGGAAATAATCTAAATATTTGCAGCCCAAGGGGACTTGGGGTTGGTTTTTTATCCAATTTTCACTCCATGCTGGGTTCTAACAGCACCCAGCATGGCTCCACAATGTCCCCAGCAGCCTCCCAAGCACACAGACATCCCACTTGCTGGAGGACAAGGAGCCTCACAGAGAGCTCTGTCACAGCCCCCTCGTAGCACCCATATTCCCAGCACTGGGGCAGCTCAGCCTCTACCTAACCCCAGCAGCCAGAGCTATGAGAGAACACCACCATCACCACCCCCAAGAGCTGTAGACAGGGGAACACACCTTTTTTGCTGAAAGACATGCGTCCTCCCAGATTTCCAGAGGCTTTCTCAAGGCTGCAGACCCAGGTATGCAAACACCACATCAGCTGCTGCTGCCCAGGATAGCAAGGGTGAGGTAGGGAAGAAAAGAAAACAAAGGAATTAAAAAAGAAACCCACCTATATTTGGTGATGCTCTGAACTCCTCCTTCAAACTTCTAGACTTCTTATTCTGAACTATGAGACTATAAATAAAGCCACATTAACCATAAAAATGGAGTAATCTGCCCTCTGTCAAGAAGAGCAGAAGGAAGCAAAGCCCAAAGGGGAGGAAGGGTGCAGGTGTGGGCTTTTATAGGTGCACAGGTGCCCCAGGTGAAGCAGTTTCCATGTGGGGAAGCTGCTCTGGCATCCCCCTTTCAGGTGCTCAGAGTAGGGGCTTCTGCCTGGTTTGGGGAGGTAAGCATGGCTCTGGCCACCATTGTGCAACACCTGCCTGCACACAGTTTATTAAAATCACCTCTGGGTACATGTCAACCTCTGGCAACACTGTGTGGATGTGCACCCTGTGTCACCCACATGACCTAGGCTGGAGAAAACTGAGGCAGCAGGGGATGAAGGGCTAAGGCTGGGATTTGGCTCTGCCCATCCTCTGCTCCTACCCCCCAATCCCACCCTATCTCTTTGCAGCAAGCACAGGTCCACCCCAGGGAGAGCCTGGGATACACCATACCTACTAACACCCCACCTGGTCTACACTGGGCTGCTCTGACAGCATGGTCAAAGCCACTGGGAATCCCTGTGGGACCACCTGGGGATGGAGGGATGGGAAAAAGAAGGAAAAAAAAAAAAATTCTCCAAACCTTCTGCCACCCACGAGCTTCTCCCCTTTTGCACATATTTCCAGAGCTTCTATTTTTCCACATTAAAAGGGGCTGGAATAAATGTCAAGCTGCAGCAGGTACCTGGGAACAAAGCCACAGGCACAGATGGCCACATGCACCGATTCTCTCCCCTGATTTTCCAGGTTTTCAGGAGTGACCTTGGAAAAAAAAAGAAGTGAGCCATAGTTCTTCATGACACGGGCGATAACATGTTTGTCACCATTCAAACTGTCTGAAGGCTGCCCAGGTTTTATTTTATTGTGTTTCGAGGTGTCACCAAGCCCTGGCTGAGTTACGGTGCCAACTCCTTCATAAAGAAAAAACCCCCAAGAAATAAAGAAGAAAAAAGAAAGAAGAAAATGACTTTGCTTCCCATCTCCACACCGTGTGGAAGATCAGGGGCTGTGGGAACAACTCAGAGGAGTTTAACGTGTCTATTTTTCCTGTAAGTGTGCGGCTGGACCCGATGATCTCTGGAGGTCCCTTCCCACCCCTACGACTCTGTGATAGCTGAGCCGCGCCGGTGACGGGACTCGCTAACAAATAAACCCGTTTAACCATGGCAGGACCAAGCAGACACCAACTCCCGGCGTGTCTGCGGGTCTGTATAGCGAGGTGATGTCCCCTCCTACAGCACAGAGAGGAGCGGAGCGGTCCCGAGCTGCGCACCCCCGGGGTACCGCACCCGCACATCACCCCCCGCCGCCCTGCTCCCGCCTCCGTCCCCGGCGGTGCCGGGCTGGGGGGATGCTAAACCCCTCCTCAACCCCCTGGCCTGACCCTGCACCGCCGCTGTCTCACCCGCCTTAGCCAGAAGGTGACGCCGTCCGCCTGTAAATTGCTCCGAGCCCAATTAGGCGGCCGGTATCGGCTGCAATCACGGCTGCTGATAGAGATAAATGGGGAAGGCACTATCTGCCCAACAATAGTGGTGTGGGGATTTTTTTTTAAGGGGGGGGGGGGGAACAACCTGGGGAAAGGAAGAAAAAAAAAAACAAACCCCAAAACAATTGAACTTTTCATCAGCTGCTAATCATGATTTTTTTTTATTGCTTTGCTTAGCATTTTCTGGGGAATAAAACCTCAGAGGAGCCCAGTCTTTTGTGGAAAATGAAAGGGCATATAAAAAAATGAATGTACATGGATTCTAAATATTTCAGGTTGTATGACTTTGTGTTTGACCTTAGCAGAAGATGAACTAATCCTGCAATATAATAGACTTTCATAGAGATATGGAAAATGGCTGCTTTTTTATCTCAGTTGCCATGGGAACCATCAGAGAGAAGGCCTAGCTGAGATGCAATAGAAGGTTATTAAATGTGTGCTTGTGTATATTGGAAAAATACAGCTTTTTGTCATCTTGTGTCACTCATAGGTCTTTAATACGTAATGTTTAGGTTATTAATAAACTAACACAGGTCCGTTTTTTACAAGGAACAACTGTGAATACAGCCATAAAAAAATTAGTACAAGTTGAACATTTGCAAAACTCTCAAGCACGGGCAGGGGCTGGCTGGGGCTGCTGCTCACCCACAACTTCCCAGGGAAGTTTCTCTCCCTTTCCAGGCAGGGAAGGAATGAACTTTGCAGGACAGGCAAAGGGGCCTGGGACAGTGTGGGTGTTCTGTCCCCAAACCAGAGCCTGCTGGCCCCCTGGGCAGTGCTGGGGATGCAGGGGTGTGCTGTGGTGGTGCAAAAGGAAATGTCACCTTGTTTGGTACCTGGGCACCCACTCAAGTGCTGTCAGGGAAAGGAGGGTGGGTGAGGGCTGAGGGGACATCTGTCCCTGGCTCAGGGCTGGGGGTCTCCTGGTCTGGAGCCAGAGGCTGCATGGACATGCTGGGAGGCATTTTCTGTTATGCAGGTGGTGGTTGGTTTTGGGTTTGTCTTATTTTAATTATTTTTTTGAAGAGGTGGAAGAAAAGAAACAAGAAAACCTAGTGGGGAGAGAGAAAAAGAGAGAGAGAAAGAGAGTGGTATTGCCCTGAACTGGAAGGGGTGGGCTTCACACTAACTCCAGGAGGGAAGAAGGACCCCCCTTTTTTGTGGGTTATTTTTCTCCCCCAGTATCACCAGTTGCTCCCCAAATTCGGGCTGCCTCATTTACACTATTCTGCTTGCAGCTGGTAGGCAGGGGGATCACCCAGCACCAACGGGGAGGGCTGGAAGCTGACTGCAGCCCCTGGGGCACCCGAGGGACCGGACAGGCTCCATGGCTGGGATGCCAGGATTTGGGGGGAGGACAAGCTGGGGGGAGCCCTGGGAAGTTTTACCCAACTGGGCACTAAGACTGCTGAGGGCTGGGGCAGGACTAGGGCACAGCTGAGTCCAAAAGTTGTTTTGGTGGGGGGGAAAGGGGGGCAAGGGTGCTGTCATACAGCTGAGGCTCAGCACCCCCAGACTGCTTCTGGGTATGGGTGAATGTAGCTATGGGTTCAGGATGCAAGGGGATGTCTGGAGTGCCCAGGGTGATGCTCACACCTCTCCTCTCCCTGCAAACCCACCAGCTCCCCAGCAGAGCAACCCCGAATTTCCAAGCGTGCCGTATGGCAGCACCTTGCAAGGTGGATCGCTGTCCATCTCTGCTCCCCCAGGTCGGGTCAGGGACAGGCAGGGGACACTCTGGGTACTCAGTGGAGTCCACAGCAAAGACCTGAGTGTGCTAAGAGCCTTGGGGGTGTCCCAGGCCTGTCCGGGGGCACCCGGTAGGCACAGCAGCCTTGCATCCATGCATACTAAGTAAAGCAAGGAATACATAGATTTTGCCTATCTGCCGATCAAACGCGGAGATCTGCTCTGGTAAATGATGCATTAGATGCGGTGGCTGTATTTGTTGTGTGAGTTTTGAAAGGGTTCCGATAATCTGGAAGCGAGAGATAAGGAACACCATTTATTCAGCAGCACTTTGGAACCAATTTTCAACCCTGTTCAACCCCATTCTCCAGCAGCCTCCAGGAGCCCAGGAGATAAGGATTGGGCTATTCATTATCTTCACAAGGAACAAAGATTAGCTAGCAGAGATGAAAAATTACCCCTGGATAGTAATAATAAGGAAGCGAACCTGGAGAGTTGCTGAGCCTATATTCTCCCTGCTGCTGGTGCTGCTTCTTCTCTTTTTAAATTCTCTCCCTCTCTTTTTTTTTTGTTGAATCAATATTGAAAAGGCTGGTTCTTTTTTTAAGGGGGGGGAAAAAAAAAAAAAAAGCCTTCCTCACTGTCTATCATATTTTTCAATATGCAGAATATGGTTGTTACCGTGGAAAAGAGTGGAGCACGGTCCCCCCTTCCTCCCAGACTTTGAGATGACATCTTTAGCACGAAAGCTAAACAGCAGAGGAAAACATCCTTCTCTTCCAGCGGGCATGAGGGGAAAAAAACCTCACACCATCACCACCCTCTCCTCCGGCCCCAAACGCCTCTGGTGGCACTTCGTGGGGTGGCCCCGGGACAGCCCGGGGGCGGCGAGCGGGCAGCAGCGCGGTGATGCTCGGGCGGGCAGCCCTGCGCCTCCGCCGGTCTCAGCGCCCAACGAGTCCCCGGCTCGGACACCCTCGCCTGTCCCCGTTTGAGGAAAAATCTGTAGGTTTCAAATCCCGCTTTTCCCGTAGTTTTTCCGCCCGAGCGACCGTCCCCCGTTATAGAGTTGTTCCGTGCAGGGGCGATCCCAGGGCGCGGCTGGCGAGAGCGTCTCCCTCTTCCTGGGTACAAGGGGGGGAAAAAAGAGGGGGATAGATATATATATATGTATGTATTTTAATGCCGCGTTATTTTGTATTTTTCCCCCTGCATAAATCTGGCGGTGTATCTCCTCTCAGAGGATGAAGGGTAATACAGGAGGAGTAATTAAAACACTTACTTTGGAAATGGGCTGCGTGGGGCTGATAAGAATTATCTGCCGCATATCAAGGACCCTTTTTCCCCCGAACCATATCACAAAGACAGACAGAAAATGCCAGCAGAATAGGTTGTTCCCCCCCCCCGCCCCCGCCCCCGCCCCCCATACTCCTTTCCCCTGCTCACATTTTTACCTCCATTATGATGATAATTCCTCTCCCGCGAAACTTTTCTCCTTCCCTTCCCGCACCGCGTTTCGTTCCCTCGCTCCCGCAGGGCCCCTGCCGGACAGTCCGGCTTTTGTCTCTCCATTAATATGGTTTTCCCGCAGCCTCAGGCGGGGAGGGGGGTCTCTCCTGTTCCCCCCCCCCCCCCTCTCCCAGAGAATCCCGCCGCGCCCCGCGGCGCCTCGGCGCGACCCCTGCGGCCCCCCGCGGAGCGGCCCCCCGCCGCCGGCTCCGGCGCCCGCTGCCCCATCCAGCCACCGGGCGCTCGGCGAGGGGGATCCCCCCCGCAGACACACACACGCACCGGGAGGACAAAACCCAGCAGGTGAGGACTGGGGAGCGCAAACCTTTCCCAAACCATTCGTTCTGGCTGAATTTCCCTAGGCGATACGTGTTTCGCCGGTTCTTTCCTAGATAGAACAACGACTCGTCACGTAACATCAGCCTGAGCTTCTTCCAGCTGCTCCGCTGCCTCTCTCTTAGGTGCAGGTGCATAGCTGGAAAGGCTTGAGTTTGGGAAGGGAGAGGGGGGGAGAAGAAACACACGAGGTTATACAAAAGGCAGGCTGGCCAGTGCAACCAAACAAACCAAAACAAAATCCACCCCCCCCCCCCAAACATGCCCTTCACTAAGGAGAGGAAACAAAATTAATACGAATAGGAGTAATTCATACGAATAATTGATGGTACAAAGCAGCTCCCCCCACCCCAACCTTCCTTGGGACCCGGTGGAAGAAGCGAGCGGCTCGGGAGAGGCTGGAGCGGAGGCGCCCAGGGCACCGGAGCCCGGTTTCCCAGCGCCAGGGATGTCAGTGCGTGTTGTTGGTATAATATCAATTCATTTAAAATATGAAAGTCAAGTCGCGTAGACTGTGACAGCAACCGTAACAAAAGGTGCAAGCAACAGACAATGTGATGTGCTTGTACAGATATTGTAATGATGCAAATGAAGTGGAGGGGACGAGCTGCCTTATTATGTACATAAATACACAGTGGCTCGCCGTGCCATCCTTGAATGCAGGAGAGTGAGAGAGAGAAGGGGAGGGAAAGAAGGGAGAGAGGAAAAGAGAGGGAGGGAGGAGGGAGGAAGGAAAGGGGGGAAGGAGGGAAGGGAGAGGAGAGAGAGAGAGGGGAAAAAAAAGGGTTCAGCTCGAAAACTGCTGCCAGTTTTAAGCAGCGCACACCTCGGGCAGCCCCTCCGCCCGGCTGCGCGCACCCACCGCCCGCGGCAGAGCCGTCGCTCCCGGCGCAGGCAGGCGGGGGAGGCTCCCTGCGCTCGGCGTCCCCTCCTCAGCCCGCCGAGCGGCCCCCGCGGAAGAGGAGAACCGGTGCTTTCCAGGCACCGGGCGGAAAACTGAAAGAAAAACGTGGACGGGCGAAAGGCAAGGTAAGGGGGATGCGGCTGCGCGGCCCGGGGGCTGCCGTACCGGCAACCGCGGCTCCGCAGCGCGCCGGGATGCGGGTCCCGCTGCTGGAGAGCATCGCTCAGGGCAGTTTCCCCTGGGGAAAGACCTGGCAGGATTTTTGTAAAAAACGAAAAAAAATGCCCAAGGCGTGCCCGGACCTCCCGCCCGAGCCTACTCCACCCGGCCGGCCGGGGCTGCCGGGCCGGACTCAGCTCGGTGCATCGCCCGCCGCCTCGGAGGCGCCGCGGGGGCTCAGCCGGCTCTGCCCAGCACCCGGGGCGCTCCTCGCACCGGCACCCTGCGGGGAACGGGGCTGCCGGGCCGCGCCTGGGTTCGAGGTTTGTTGCTTTGGTTTGGGTTTTGTGTCGTGTGGTGTGTGTGTCCCCCCCTCCCCATTGTCACCGGGGTAATTATTTAAATCTCCATCTTGGAAAGTTGCATTTCACCCAGGGCGGCCAGGCAGCCACTTCCCGGAGACCAGGGTGTGCAGAGCCCCGCTCCCCCTCCCCGCAGCCACATCCGATCTCCTCGCTCCCATTGTTGGCAGATTTGGACATTAAATAAAAAAAAAAAAAAAAAAAAAAAGAAAAAGATGTGAGGGTTTGTTCTGCCCCGAAAAAGCCGGCAGGGCCCGGCCCCGGCCCCGCTCCCCCTGCACCTGCCTGCCGGGGAGTCCTCCCCGTCCCAGTCCCGTGCGGCAGCTTTACGGGCTTTGCATGATTTAAAATTGCCCAGCCACATCGGGGACCGGGCCGCTCCTCTCCGCGGGCTTCCACCTCCCTCTCCGGTTTTGTTTGGGTTTTGTTTTTGGTTTTTTTTGTTGTTGTTCTATGTGCAAAGTTCCCCTCTTTATCCTCCTTTTGCTTTGGGGTGCTGGGGCTGGAAAGCAAGGGAGAAAAAAAAAAAAAGCAAAAAAAAAAAAGCAGCAATCAGGAGCGGAGCCTGCCTGGATTTGAGGCGATTTCAATAAGAAAAGCGATTTCACTTAAAGGGGGGGGTGGGGAGCGGGTTTCGGTCGCGAGGATTTTTCTCCCCCAGAGCATCTTCATTAAATGCAATTTTAAAATTTTTTTTTGTTTGTTTTTTTTTTTCCCTCTCGGAAAACTAAACCCAGCCTGGCTCAAGTCCCGCGGCTCGCAGGGGAAAGGCAGCCGCTGGCTGCGCCGGCGCCCGGACCGGGAACGGCGGGGAGCAGCCGCGGGCGGTGCCGGTGCCGGGCGTGAGGCGAGCCCCGCTCCGGGCTCGGTTCCTCCACAGCGAAGTTTTGCCTGCGGAGAAACAAATCAAACCTGCGGGATCGGCCTCTTTCCTCCCTCCTGTAACAGCTGCGCCCGAAATAACCTTGCAAGGAGAAAATAACAATAATAAATATATATATATATATAAAAATTAAAGCGAGATCCTGCGAACGAAATCTTCCCTGGCAGCGCCTGAAAAAAACGTTTTTACCTTTTTTCTAGACAAAGCTGTACGTGTGCGAACCTCCCCGCACGCTTTTTCTTTGGGAACTTGCACAAAAGGCTTTTTTCTTTTTTTTTTTTTTTTTATGGCCAGGCTGGGGTCGGCTCGAAGCTTTTTCCTCCCTTTTATTTGCAGCCGAGCGAGCCGAGCCCGGGGGGCTGCGGGCAGATTGCGGACAAACCGCAGGTGAACGTGGGAGCGGGCAGGGAGGTTTTGATTGCGGGTTCCCAAGGCAGGGGACGTGTCCCGCAGAAATTGTCTGCGGGATGGGGGCAGAACGAGAAGCCTTCTATGGTATTTACCAAGAAAAAAAGGAATAATTAAGTATTCCGTGATTTATTCCTCGAGGGGTTTTTTTGGGGGGGTTGTTTTCAGCTTAAATAGGCTCCTGTGGTTAAGAGGCAACTGTGTAATTTTATAACCCTATTAGCAGCCATTAATACGTGCTAGTAACGCAAGACCGGGGCGGGAGGAGTGGGATAGAAAAGCAAAGTGGAGCCCAGACCGTAGAGAGGAAAACACCGAAAAAACGGCAGAAAGCGAGAACTTCCCCTCCCCAAAAAAATCACACCCAGGGAAATAAACCCAAGGCGGCGGTGCTGCCCGCTGCAGCCGGTGCCGGCCGCGCCGGGGGTGCGGGGGCTCCTACCTGCGGGCGGCGGGCGGGCGGGCGGGAGCCGCTCGCACCGGCTGGCGGTCCTCTACCTGCCGCGGCCCCCGGGGGAGGGGGGGGTGTTGGGGCGGTACGCCCACAGCCCGTCGCCGGCCCTCCCAGCCCCCTCCCCGGCGGCGGGCAGTCACCTTCCCCGGCCCGCCCCGGGGCTCGTAAACCACCCGCTGGCACCGGCGACGGTGAGAGGGGCGGCCCGGCGGGGGCTGAGCGCTTCTCTCCCTCTTTTTCTTTCTTTTCACGGAGTTTTTCCTGCCCTCCCTGCTCGCAACCGTCGCGGGTTCGACTTCGGGGGAAAGGCGATGGTAGGGGGGGAAATGTGATGCTGAACGGCCGCCCCGGGAGATCTCGACCCCCGGGTCTCGGTACACCGGGCGGCGGGAGGGAGCGTGGCCCCTTGGGGGAGCTGCCGGGGTTCCCCGAGAAGGGGAGTTCGCTGGAGGAGAGTGTCCCGGGGGCTACGAGTCCTACCCAGCTCTGTTCCGTTTGCTCAGGTACAGTTTTTTCCCTGATCCAAACACCCAGGAGCAGGAAAGTAATAATAAATATCTATATATATATATAAAAGAGGAAGAAAGAACCCCCACTCCTGGCGTGTAAATAAATAGTCTGCATGCACGGCCGGGAGTATTTGTTTTCTGCCTTCGCCTCTGCCCCGGCATAGGTGTCCCCTCCATCACATGGCGCTACTAACTGTTGCTAAAACATGTTGTCGTCTCCCCCCCTCCCTTAACAATATGACATCACTTGTCAGTCAAATCAAAATAACCAGTTGTGTTTCCAGACCTGGGAAAGCTCCCTTATTAAGAAAGAAGGGGGGGGGGGGGGAAATTGCAACAGTAGTAACAACAAAAAAAAAAGTTAGTGTCGGAGCTCGTTTTGTCGAGGGAAAAAAAAAAAAGAAGGGAGAAAAAAGGGGGAAAAGAAAGGAAATTGTGTGTGTGCGCGGGGAGCAGGGCGCATCCCCGGCCCGGCCGGCAGCCCCCTTCCCCGGAGGCTTGGCAGAGAATTGAGGGGAGAGCTGCTTAACCAGCCGTGTGAAGCGGGCTGCGGAGCGGAGCTAAGCTGCTCGCCTCCAGCAGCCAGCGCGGCTTGCTGATGTTCCCGATGGGTGAATTAATTCAATTAAAAACCCCAGCCGTGCCGCCGGGGCATTTAGCGGCCGAGACCGGAGCCGGCAGCCGGCTCGCTAAACGCGGGCAGCGGGGACGGGAAGCAACGGGAGGAAATAAAAAAATAAAGTAAAATCCTACGAGCCGGCCGGCTGGGAAATCTCCCAGTTGAACCGCGGGAATTAAATCGCTCCCTCAGCTTAAATCGTCAGTCTCTGCGGGAGGGGTCATTTATTTTTGCAAAGGGTTTTAAGTGAGGATGCAAAACGCGAGATTTGGGTGCGAAGAGAGGCGCCGGCCGCAGTGCCAGCACCCCGCCGGTGGCGGGGAGAGGACAGCCGGACCCCCGGCCCGGGGAAGGGGGGGGCGGGCGCCGGGGCGGGGGCCCGGCCTGAGGCAGCGCGGCCGGAGCCGCCGCTGCCCGCTCGCCCCTTTTGTTTTGCTTTGCCTGCCGGCCCCCGGGTAACCCGAGACGGGGGCTTCAGGGAGCCCTGGCCGGGCAGCGCCGGGGTCTGCCTCGCCATAAATCAAGCCGCCTGATTAATCTTTACAATTTGTCTTTTAAAACAAACACGAACGAATTATCAGCTCGTTAACTGCGATTTTATCACCTGCCTAAAACAAACAGTCCACCCTACTCCCTCCCCTACCCCCCCCCCAAAAAAAAAATAGCGGCCCCGTGCCGATGGCAGGCGGGCAATAATTAAAGCATCCATATTAATTAATAAGAGCGTAGCGAGGTGCTGGGCTTCGCCGCCGACCGGGAGCCGGAGCCGGCGGGGCCGGGGTGATGCTGGCTGGCCGCCGCCCTGCTGCAGCGGGACGGGCCCCCAGGCACGGTGCGACCCGGCTCCGGCAGCCTCCGGGCTGTGGGTAGAGCGAGGCGTGGGGGGACTTACCTGCAAGCGCCCGCATTCATTCTGTACTCACCCCTCTTTAAAAAAAAGAAAGAAGAAAAAAAGAATTAAAATTCCGTTGGGGGGGGATATTTGGGTGGTTGCGGCGGAGGTTTTTGGTGCGTGTAGAAAGAAAATCGCTTCGGCCACGGAGGGAGAAGGCGGATTTTTTAGAAAGCTCGCTTGGTTCTCCTTGCTTTTTAACTTTTTTTTTCTTCTTCTTTGTTTCCCTTTCCTCCCTGGCACCTCTGGCCCAAAGCGCTCGGGCAACGCTCCGCCGCGGGCGGGCAGCTCCGCAGCGCGGGGGGCACTTGCCCTCCGAGCCCCAGCCCCCTCCCACCAAGCCCGGCCCAGCGCCAGTCCCCGGCCTGCCCGGGCCAACCAGCCCATCCCGGGAGAAGCCGGCTCCACCGCCCCTTCCGCGCCCGGCAGCCGACGAAGGAGATGCCGCCCGGCCCGCCGCTTGCGACCCCCCCTTCCCCGGCGGCAGGAGGAGGCGAGGGGCGCCGCGGTCCCGGCGCCGCCGCGCAGCCCCAAGGGCAGGGGGCCGGGGAGGGAGGGGGAGCGGGAAAACCCGGGCTTTGGGTGCAGGAGGTCGGCAGAGGAGAGAATGCGGGCGGGGGGAGCAATGCCGGCTGCCCCTGCCCCAGCCTCCGTCGTCCCCGGCTCGGCCCCCACTTCCCCGCCCTGCCGGGCTGCGCAGTGGGTCCTCCCGGGGGGCTGCGCTGGAGGTCCCCAGGGGGGAGGTTTGGGGGGGACAACGGCTAGCGGTGAGGGAACAGTAACAGGGAAGGAACCCTGTATCGCTCCCGGCCAGACCGGCTCCGCAGCGAGGAAAGGGAGTTTTATTATTATTACCGTCATCATTATTATTATTATTGTTATTATTTAAAAAAAAAAAAGTTCATTTCCTGGCGAATTTGGCAGCGGCGGGTGACGTCAGAGCCCCGGCGTCGTAGTGACTGGGGCGGCCGGGCCGGGGGAGGTCGGCTCCGGCTCCCAGCCCCCCGCGCTGCCCGCCGGGGGGGTGGGGGGGCGGCCCTCGGGGTAGCAACAGCAGCAGCAGCAGCAGCAGCAGCAGCCAGCAGCATCCTTAGGGCTGCTCCGCTTCACTCGCCGGCATCCCCCCGGTGAGCTCCGGCACGGCCCGCACGACACCGAGCGGCTCCGGCGCCCCTGCCCCGGCCGCGCCGTCGGGTTGGAGCCGCTGCCCGGCGGGCGGAGGAGCCGCTCCCCGCCACGCCGTGCCCCGCTCCGGGTCGAGAGCCAGTTTCCTCGCCCTGCGTTTAAGGGATTGCGACCGAGCAGTTCCCATTTTCCCCCGAAAGCAGCGGCCGAAGCATGGGAGGGGAGCGCCTGGGAACCGGGACCTGCAGCAGCGAGCGGCCGCGCTCTGGTGGGGCTGGTTGGGATGTGACTTTCCCATTATTATTACTATTATTTTCCGCCCCAAAAGCGGACGGGTTTATCCGCGCCCTCGGCGGTGGCAGAGTCCGACCCGCGTCCCGGCTGCTGCGCCGCCAAGTCCGCAGCAAGCGCCTGTTGATGGGCTGCGCCGCGCCTCCCCGGCCCGAAGCACACAAGTAATCGCAAAGATTAACCCCGGGGGGTTTTGGTGTTTTCTGGGGTTGCTTTGTGCGCTTTTGTTTTTTTTTTTTTTAAGAGGAGAAGGGGAAAAATATCCCCAGGGTCGCAGCGCCGCAGCCCCATCTCACTGTAGCTCCATCTCCCCTGTAGCTGGTTTCCAGGCGCATTTCTGGCCCGGCCCGGTTCCCCGGGCCTGGCCCTTCGCTGACACAGCCACCAGCCCGGGCCCGGCCCGAGCGATGCAGGCCGGGGAGCCGGGCAGGATCCGTCCCTGTCCCACAGCCCGCCCGGCGCTTCATGGAGGGCAACGCCGACCGGAGCGGCCCCACTGCCCGGGCCCTTCTCGCCCTGACGGTCCCCAGGGCCGGTGCTGAGCCTCGCATTTATTTGTTTTTAATTTGTTTTTCCCGATTCAGACAGTTATTTCAAAGTAATGTTATGGGAAGGACAACGCTAGGTTTGTCCCGCTGCCGCCTGCGCTCTGATGTGCCCGATTTAGGGGATTTTAACGTATTTACCTCCCCGGTACCGATTTCCATCCCCCCTCCCCAGCCCCGAGCATCCCGGCGGCGGTGCTGGGAGCTGCGGCTCCGCGGCTGGGCAGCACCCGACGGAGCCGGCCCGATCGCCCAACCCTTCCCGCAGTCCGTCCTCGTTCGCCAGCCCCGACGGCACCCCCCCACCTCCATGGCTCCCGCGTGCCCGCACACCCCGGCGGGACCCCCCCTATTTTGCCGTCCCCGCCCCGCAGGGGCGTGCAGAGCCCGGGCGGGGAAAGCCCCCACGGCGCTGCCGGGCGAAGATGCTGCGGGCGGGGGAAGGGAGGCGGAGGAGGGGGTCTGCGCCGCGCTCCCCCCCCCCCCGGGCCGGCTCCGTTTGGGGCCGGGGGTGCGGTTGGGGGCGGTGTGGGGCGGCGGGATTGGCTGGCCCGGCCGCCGGCCCTGCGCGCCCCGGCCCGTCTGCGGCGCCGCGGCCAGCTGGCGCCAGCGCTCATATAGGATGCGCGGGGATGGGACCGAGCCGGCCAGAGCAGCGGCTTTGCCATCTGAGTAACACCCTCCATCCAGCCTCCTTTCCTCCTCCCGCGCTCAGTCTGCCTTCCCTCCCCCCCCCTTTTTTTTCCCTTTTCTTCCCTCTCCCCCCCCCCCCTTTTTCCCCGTTTTTTGCGGCACTCGCATCCTCCAAGCAGGCATCCATCACCACCCACCCCTCGGAGGCAGCCTGCCTTCCGTGCCGGGTAAGTGCGGGGCGCGGGGAGTTGGGCGGGGGGGGAGGCACCGCGCCGCTGCCAGGGCGCACTCGCCGCTTTCGCTAAACACCCTTCTCCCCCCTCTTCTCCTTCTCTTCCTTCCCCCCCCCCCGCCTTTTTCTTTTGTGTCAGTCTGAGTTAGTAAGAACTCCGCTATATTAGATCTGCCGATCTTCCTTTTTTTACCCGCTTTTGAAGCCAGCTGGAAAAACTCCTGTTGACGTTTGTAGCGAGAGCGGGAGGGGGGAAAGGAAGCTTTTCAGCTTTTTAGCTTTTTGCCTTTTTTCTTTTCTCTTTTTCTCTTTTTTTTTGGTAAGGAGTTTGAAATGGGATCTCTGTTTATTTTGTGGGGCAATGAGAAGGGAGGGCGCAAGGCGAGGACTTTGGGGGAGAGGATATTTTTGTAAGGGGGGAGGGGCTCCGCTTCCCCCTCCCCGTCCATTTACCGCTGGGGAAAGCAGCCGGTGGGGAGCCGGCGCGGCGGGCAGCGCACCCCGGGGCTGCCGAGCCGCTCACCCGCCCGTCTCTCCCTACAGGTGCTGCCCCGGCGCTTCCCCGGACCTGTCTCCGCCACCCGCCTGTTGACAGAGGGACACGCTGACTCCGGGGGTCCTCCCCCACCCTTCCCAGGGCGCACTCCAGTCACCCGCCGGTTTTCTTTTTAAGAAAAGCCACCCCATCTCCTAAAAGCCGCCAGCAGCGCCAAAGCCACCCCAGAGCAGCACCACCCCCCCACCGAGCACCGCTCGCTCCTGGTCCGGGGGTGGGTGGGAGGCCCGAGGCCATGGAGGTGGCCACGGACCAGCCTCGCTGGATGGCCCACCACGCCGTGCTCAACGGGCAGCACCCCGAGAGCCACCATCCCGGACTGGCTCACAACTACATGGAACCAGCGCAGCTCCTACCTCCGGACGAAGTCGACGTCTTCTTCAACCACCTGGACTCCCAGGGCAACCCCTACTACGCCAATTCCGCCCATGCCCGGGCCAGGGTCTCCTACAGTCAGGCACACGGTAAATCAGCACCCGCTTGCCCTCCTTTGTACCCCCGGCCCCTTCCCCGCCCGCCTCCGCTCCCCGGGCCCCTCCGTGGGGGTGTCCTACGTGGAGACCGAGGAGTTTCACTCCGGGCCGCTTCGGTGTGCCGGAGGGGTAAAAGGAGATCTAAGAAAACAGGATAGAAAGGGAGGCACGGGTGGATTTTTACCCTAGAGATAACCAAGGACTGGCGGAGGGGAGGGAAAGAAAAGGGGGGGGTGAGAGAGGAAGGGGAAATTGTGTACGCACAGGCTAAAACTTCTCAGACACGGCTACTTCCCGGATGCAAAATACAAACCGATTCAAATCGGCGATGGATTTTATTTGGGGGTGCTTTTAGGAACCGAAGAGTGAGTGTTGCAGCAGCTTGCTCGGAAGAGAGAGCAGAAAGGGGTTCGGTGCTTATTTCCCGGGGTGGGGCGGGAGGAAAGGGGGTGCCTTTAACTTATTCCCCGGGTCGCTGAGTCCCCCTCCTGCTGCCCATGGCTCTTACTCGCTGGTCTGGCTGGCGTCTCCCTTGGAGGGGACAGGGCGAAGGGGCTGCTGCGCCAATCTGGCTGTTCTTCTCCGGGCTGTGAAACGTCTCCCCATGCCCGGCTCCCTTCTGGCTGCCCGCAGGCTGGGGAGCTGCCCGGGCCGGGAGCTGGGGGACTTCCCGGAGGCGCTCCGGGCTGAGGTGTGCCGCACGCTGATCCCAAATGCTCTTGTGTTCCTACAGCCCGCCTGACCGGGAGTCAAATGTGCCGGCCTCATCTTATCCACAGCCCCGGGATCCCTTGGCTGGACAGCAGCAAGGCGGCACTGTCTGCCCATCACCACAACCCCTGGACCGTCAACCCCTTCACCAAGACACCCCTGCACCCCTCGGCGGCCGGCGCCCCCGGGGCCATCTCGGTGTACCCAGGCAGCAGCACGTCCAGCACCGCCTCCGTGTCTTCACTCACCCCGGCCTCACACTCCGGCTCCCACCTCTTCGGCTTCCCCCCGACCCCTCCCAAGGAAGTGTCCCCAGACCCCAACTCCACCAGTGCTGCCTCCCCTTCATCCTCCGCCGGGGCCCGGCAGGAGGACAAAGACAGCATCAAGTACCAAGTGTCGCTGTCGGAGGGGATGAAGATGGAGAGCGCCAGCCCGCTGAGAAGCAGCCTCACCAGCATGGGGGCCCAGCCCTCCACCCACCACCCCATCCCCACTTACCCCTCCTACGTGCCGGCCGCCCACGACTACAGCAGCAGCCTCTTCCACCCGGGCAGCTTCCTGGGGGGCCCTGCGTCCAGCTTCACCCCCAAGCCACGAAGCAAGGCCAGATCCTGTTCGGGTAAGTCGTGCACACCCGGCCTGCCCTGTTACGCATCGGTTGTCCCCCGGGGAGGGGGTGGAAAAGGGGGGGGTGGGGGGAAGGTGGGTGCGTGCATGTTACGAGTGGCTTTCCTGGCTGTCTGAGGTGAGGTTGCCGGCTGCTGCGAGACTGGGTGCTTGGGTCAGTTTTCCTCGGGACAGAGGTGCAGGTGGCTGCTTGGTCCCACTTTTTAAAACTAGGCAATGGAAAAGCTTGCACCGGGCTTCTGTGCATGCCAACGTGCACGTAGAGACCCCTGGACCCTCAGACTGGGCCAGGAACACGGGCACCGGTGTGGTGTAACCTGGTAGATGGAGCTGGACAAAGAGAAATTTATATGAGGGAAAAATATGTTTTCCCTCGGAGAAAAAGCTGGCCTCAGCCACCCGAGGGGCTCAGGCCCGACCCCACTCCCCCGAGCCAGTAACAAAACCCCACGGTTTCCCCGTGGGGCCTTTCTTAGCGATGGGTAGTTTTTCTCCCTCAATAATTTCCACGTCTCTTCATTAATATAAACCAAGGCCTCAGCGCAGGATGAAAGTGAAACCTACCCGGCCGGTCCGCTTCAAATCGCAGAAGGCCTTATTTCCTTCACATTTTACAAGAGCAAAAGTTCAAATATAGTTTACACACCACTGAGAAAGACTTAAGGTGTCCAGTCATCGCTAACTTACTCCGGCCTAACTTAAACTAGGAAAAACACTTGATTTTTTTTCTCCTTCCCCTGAACCAGCTATCTCTGCTTCCAGCCGGCTGACCGCAGGCTTTTCCCCTGATCACAACCTTTCCTTGCATTTCCTCCTAAAAGTGCAGTCCTAAATCAGCAAATTAGAGGATGGATGAAGTTTTGATCCCACTTTCCAGTCATAGTAGCGGTACAACTAGACAGATGAATTAAAGACAATTTGTGTAATTCTACTAATATTGCTGCATTGACATCCCCAGCCACGGAAGGAGATATGCAGTATGGTACACTGGGACTGAATTTAGACAGCCCTTTAGAAAGAAGTGGCTATATCAGCTCTGGGGTGTGTGTTCTTACCTATCACTGCATTTCTGTGCTCTGGAATATACCATGTGTGTTCGTTTTTAAAGTCGAACAGTCGATCCCATTTAGAAATGGGATCTCTTATTGCAAGAAAATTATCAGCATTTCCTAATTTCTCCGTTTGAAAGAGCTGCTATTATTTAAATGTAGGTGCTACTGTGTATATGTATTTTTTTTTTTTTAGTAATGCATAGCAGTAATTAAAGGCAGTTGCCATCCCCAGCCTCCCGAGTTTGGAGAGAGATTCCAGACCCAAGTCTCTGAAGATAAAGGGATCTATCTCGAGCAGCTCTTTTTATTTTTGTCCCATAGCTGCCGATGATCTTTATTAGATAGGGGAAGGAGCTTTTCGGGGGGTTTTGTTTGTTTGTTTGTTTTACGGGTGGTTTTTTCTGTAAGCGAGCCCCCCCTGTGCGAGCAACTGGGGAAAGTTCGTGACCACTCAGTGTTTTTGTAGGAAAACTAAGACTCACGCCACGACGACTCCTGCAGCTTCCTGCCCTAGGAGGGACAAAAGCTACAAATGCAGCGCCGCAGAGCTCCCCTCATTTTTCACTGTAGACTGGGTTGTTTAAAAGCCACCCACTCCCAAGATTAAAGGAGACGCAAGCCCCGCTGAACTCAACGTGGCCTGCTTCAGTTATTAGCAAAAAAGAATTTCCTCTCCAGTTAAATACTGTAGGATTTGCATAAACTATATTAAGAGAGATTTCTATATTAAGCAGACCTGCCCTCGAACCGTCAGAGGCAAATGAACTTTTAGCAGAGAGCTTTCCAAGGCAGAAACGGATAGCTCGGAGTTCCATGCTGGGTTTTAATAGAGCCATTCGACAGTGCTGTGTTTCCCACACTGTGCTGCTTAAACTAATCATGAAGTAAGTAATAAGGTGAACTGCTCGCTGCCAGATACAAAGTGTGTCGTTGGAAAATCACAGAAATGGAACAGAACTCCATACCCGTTTTTTTTAACAGTGGTTTGCAGAGCGCTTGCTGAAGCTGGACTTTCTCAGGGAATCAGCGTTAGAAGTGTTTTTCTGTCTTTTGAGCAAAAATTGTAACCGAGCCTTTGACATTCTGTATCCACTCCCAGTCTGCTCAGCTTTCCTTACTGGTCCCCCTAGCATTTGCAGCAAAAAGAAAGCAGGGAATGGGAGGTCTTTTTGCTTAGATTTAGTTCTAGAAAACCCTCTTCCTTCAACTCTCCTTAACATGGTGTGTGTGTGTGTGTGTTCATGTACACGTGTGTTTGTGGTAGGACAACACAGGACCTAAGCACCGCAGCGCCTTAGATGCGGGAGGGGAGCAGTGCCCGGCGCACGCTGAGGGAGTTCTCAGTGGTACAGAAATGATAACTTCCACCCCACACAATGAGAGTGTCACTCTTTCTCACCTTGCAGAGCCGCGCTGCCTGGGTTTGATCGTGACACAAAATACTCGCTGGAGCCTGGGCGCTCTTGAAACACTGAGCTCCTTCCTTGCTGCATGCGCTGTAGATGTCACTGCTGTCTGATAGTGCTTGAACTAACACACTTTTTTGACTTCTGGAAAATGCCTAAAGGACAATGCAAAAAGCTTTTGTGAATTTGTTTTTAAAGAAAGAAATCCGGTTTCTTCGTGTTTCCATTTAGAAGGCAGAGAGTGTGTGAACTGTGGAGCAACTGCTACCCCTCTCTGGAGAAGAGACGGCACCGGGCATTACCTGTGTAACGCCTGCGGGCTCTACCACAAAATGAATGGTCAAAACCGACCTCTCATTAAACCTAAACGAAGGCTGGTAGGTGTCTCTTGTTTCTCCTGGGTTTGGGGATAAATTGGGCAAAGGGACCACACGCAGGCAGAGCTCGAACGTGTCTCATCTCTCTGCTCAGCGCTGAGCTGTACTGTACATGGGGGTCAGTCACACTGAGGTCACTGCTGTGCCTCGGGGCAGATCTTGCCACCCACCCACCCTACCCCATCCCCATCCCCCCTGTCATTCCCCCGGCACAGACCACCGTGCCGCTGCCGCAGCCTGACTCTGTCCTGAGCCTC
This sequence comes from Porphyrio hochstetteri, assembly GCA_020800305.1. Taxonomy (NCBI): domain Eukaryota; kingdom Metazoa; phylum Chordata; class Aves; order Gruiformes; family Rallidae; genus Porphyrio; species Porphyrio hochstetteri. Next base: position 5,796,905 of record CM036916.1, on the reverse strand, counting down.
CCTGCCGCTCACAATGCGTCTCCCCATTTAGCCTCAGATGACAGCTTTTAATTTAATTCCTCATTTATTTGGCCTCTTGGGACGTTTTGGGCACACAGTGGGAGCGAAAGGGTTAGGAGCCTGAATGTCCTTCACCATGTACTAAAAAAAAAGTTCCAGCTCCAAAAAGCAAAACAAATCAGATGAGTCAAAGCTACTGCTCCCTACTTCATAATTATTTGTATAAAAGCCATGAAGTAATTTTCACTCTTATTCTCTGGCAATTTTAATATTGGTTCCCTCCCCAGACAATCCCCTACTGTTTAAAAAAAAAAATCCCTATTATTTTTCCATGGAGTCACCTATACTTTGTATTTTCATTTGAGTGATTTAAAAAAAAAATGTCCTTTCTAAGCTCCTGGTAGTAGTTTCCTATCCGGATATCTGTACGTTAAAGATAAGGAAACTTTGTGTATCTGTTTCCTGACTCTAAAAGCTTTAGAGAGTTTCTATAGGCAAGCCTTGCCAGTCATGCTTGCTGTTTTGAAATTTCTAATACACTCTACTCCACAAATAATGCGTAAAATGCTAAGAATAATAAATATATTTTTTTGGAGCTTTGTGATTTATGGTGCCTAAGTCTCTTAGCTATTCGTGGGCATGTTTCAATGAGGTTTGGAGAGCAGAAAATTGGCATTACGGCTCCAACGCTGGGATGAGATACAGAAGATTTCTGTCGTGAGTCAGAATTTCAACTATGCAAGTGTCTTAATGACTTGCCTTCTAAAGTGACTGACATATAGAAAAATGTTAAGACAGCAGTGTAACATTATCGTCTCTCAGGCTCAAGTGCTTTCCAGCCTGAATGGGACAGGCCATAGAGTTAAGCAGCATAGTTGAGTATCAGTAAGCCATCTCAAATATGCAAACATAGCTCTCCACCTTCCAGGGCCTTGGGAGACTTGTACTTTGCTCGCTGCAAAGGGCTTTGGGGGGGCACTAGAGAGGTTTTCTTTTAGTTCAGTTGTTTTAATGTTTTGTTTTAATTGATTTACAGCTTTGTTTATTGCCCCTTTTTCCACTGTAGTCTGCTTGTTTACAGGGGGGAGAGGAGGCGTCTGTCTTTTAAGAATTTGTCCATCTGACATGCAATAGCAAAGTGATGGTATTAATGTCAGCATTCGGAGGTCTGGCATTAATTGTGTTTGGGTTGCATGAGTGTCCTTGCAGGAAGGGGCATATCCCCTCTTTCTGCCTTTGGCCTGTTCTCATAGGCGAGTAAGGGACTGAAATATATGAGTCTCCCAGGGCCTGATTCTTGCCTTAAGCTGCTGAGCCGTCCATCAGCTTTGGGAAAGTTACAGAGGGCCACAGCATAAATCAGAAGCAAGTGAGAACAGAACCCAGCACTCCTCTTCTGAGAGCCCTGGGTCGGTCTGTACTTCCAGCAGCACCAGATCCTCACTGGAGCTGGCAAGGAGGAAGCACAAAAAGTTCTTGTTCGGGAAACCCACCGCTCTGGGACTCTGCTCCTGGAGGGGTCCTGCATGGCAGCGTGCTCCTGCTTTGCTCCTGCTTCACCCTGTGGCTCTGGGTGACTAACTGCGAGGATACCCAGGGAGGAAGCCCCCAGGGAAACTGCTATGACTGATGGGCACTAGAAAGTAAACTCTGAATTTAAGAAAATAAAATCCTGAGTCCTTAGTGTTCATCCGATGGCACAAAACGGGCCGTATTTTGACCGCTTCCAGGGGCAGAGCTGAACCTTTCCAAATACAAAATTACTTCCCAAAATACGGGGTGCAGTCAGTGCGTCCATAACACTTCATACGATAGCACGCTTGCACAAAGGCCGCATTATTGTGGGGTCTGCTAGACCAGGGCCCATCCAGAAATTACCGGCTGCCTGCTGTTCTACTTTTCCTGTTCTTGTTTTGGGAGGGGGGTGAATGTTGGAGCATTTTTTCTTTCCCCCCACCTTGGTTTCAGCAGAACAATAGTTTCAGAAAGGGTGGTGGATTTGGGGTAGGGGTTTTATTTAGGTAGTGGTTTGGGTTTTTTTCCCTTTATTTTTTTTTTTAAGACAGTTGTTTGAGGGCTTGTCAGCCGAGGAACTGAGTAGGGACAGAGGCACAGAGGCTGCAGAACGGGTCAGGGGAATCATTGCTGCAAGGCATGAAATTTGGTTTGCTAAATATTTAAAGAAAGTTGGAGCCGGTTTTGTTTTCTCCCTTTCACTTGTAAATGGAAACTGAATTTTCAGTGATGGCTCTGATAAATACTGCACCCAGTTAAGTAATGCGGTTTGTTTTCTTTTGTGTCCATCTTTAAAGAGCCAGAGCATGGGCAAAAATCACATTCTTGTAAGATTCTTTTCAAACCCAGTCCCAACATTGGCATAAACTAAATCAGTCATTTAAAAATAAAAAATAAATGCATTTTCATGACACTCTGGAATCCTACAAAGGGAAAACCTGAACAAATTGGATATTTTCCCCTCTAAAATTTTGGTTTGTGGAGTTACAGATGTATTGTTTGTTTTCATGTCCCCTGAACTGTTTATTCCCACCCCACACACACACGCGGCAGCTTGAAGCTGCCATCCACATAGTAGAATACTTGAATTTAAACAAAAACCTAACGTAAAACTGCTAGGAGCTTTTCTTTGGCCCGGATCTCTGTAAAATCTCAGCTCCAACCTAAATCCCGAGTCTAACTTGACCTTTCTCGTGATCTCCCTCCTGCTGATACATTTTTAATTTTCTCTTTCTTTTGGTTAGTCAGCAGCCAGGAGAGCAGGGACTTGTTGTGCCAACTGTCAGACAACCACCACGACCTTATGGCGACGTAATGCAAACGGGGACCCGGTTTGTAATGCCTGCGGACTCTACTATAAATTGCACAATGTGAGTATTTACTCATCTCATGTGTCGCTGCTTGCCTCGCTGGGATTGATGTCTTAACTGCATGGTGTACACTAGGCTTTTATTTGTTTCAGGGTTTTGGTTGTTGTTTTATTCCTTCCCCAGTTTCTAAGGTTCCCTTGGGAAGTGACAGCCATTCTTTGTCGGCATAGTGATGCTAAGTTCAGTGACATTACAATGTATTAGCTTGGCTTCTAATGCTTGGACGAAGGAGGGAAAATAGAGCTAACACACTTGGTTTTAACTAAGCCTGTTTTGTGTGCTGTTTCCCTCCAGAAACACAGAGGCCATTTGGAACGGGCTCTGTCTAAAAAATTATTCCCAGTGGGGCATCTTCATTTCCCCCCCCCCCCAAAATAATTATATCTAAGGCTTTTTTTAATTATCTTTTTTAAAAAATCAATTAATCCTTAGCAGGAATCGCTTGACAGGTTGCAACGTTATTTAAACTGTAAGTAAAAGAGGTTACTGGTACAAGATTGCTCATGTCTTAGGGCTGAATTTGGGTCAACGTGTGCGCCTCCCAGTTTGATCTTTTCTATTAGGAAATGAATGAGGACTGAGGGTAAGCCTACGGGAAAGAGAGTCATCAGCTGCCAAAATCAGTTCAATTTGTTTTTCATGTCAAGGGGTTTTTTTTTGTGTGTGGTTTTATTAAACAAATCAATATAAACAAGTTCTGTCGAAAGAAACACCATTTTTTTTGGCCAGAAAAAGGTCTCCATCCAGGAAAACCACATGGGGGCTGTCCAAATATTTTCATTTTTGCACAATAAGGTCATTTTGTCTGCATGAGCCTGATTTTCTCATTTCTTGCAGGTGAACAGGCCTCTGACCATGAAAAAGGAAGGAATTCAGACCAGGAATAGGAAAATGTCCAACAAATCAAAGAAAAGCAAGAAAGGCTCTGAGTGTTTTGAGGAACTGTCCAAGTGCATGCAGGAGAAATCGTCTCCCTTCAGCGCTGCTGCCCTTGCTAGTCATATGGCGCCCATGGGGCACTTACCACCTTTCAGCCACTCTGGACACATCCTACCAACACCTACCCCCATCCACCCATCTTCCAGCATCTCATTTGGACATCCACACCCATCCAGCATGGTTACAGCCATGGGATAAAACCTGATGACCAAGAGACCTGCACAGAGATTATGAACATGGGGCTTTGCCTAAGACGACACCAAGTAAGAAAATGTTCTGCCCAGAGGAGTATGTAGGGATGGCAAAAGGCAATCTCTGCTCCCATGTGGTTTAACTCTTAATGCTGGACTAAAACCTTGCAGATGATGGGTCTTCTGCAGAAACGTGTAGTGGTGCCTGTAATGCACTTTGCCCCCTCAGGTATAAGGAAAAAAGAACTCACCTGTTTGATACTTAATGGTCCAGCAGGAAGTAAAAGGTGGCAGAAGTTGAAGGAAAAGGCTTGGAACTGACTTTCCTTTCTCTCTTTCTTATTACTGTGAATATTGTAAAGAGATATAAGCAGCCTCCCAGGATGGAATCGGCTCACTGGAAGCCAGACATGCTGGATTTCTATCGTGGACTTTGGGATGGGGAAAAAAATTAAAAATTTTAAAAAAAAAAAAAAAAAAGGAAAAGGACATCTTTATAAAAAATGTAATTTTTAAAATGAAATCAGACACAAAGTCATATTTATTTTGCTCTTTTTTTTTTTCCACAAAAAGCCTCAACCCTCTGAACGCACGTTTTTGTGCTGTTGTTTGCAATGGCTACCCTGTAAGAAAACCTGCCTTCAAAACGGGGGAGGGGGAGGGACATATTCAGCAGCCCCCTTGGATTTGCTCCATCTATCTTCCATACCAAAGTACCTACTAGCAAGGGGGAAAGACTGGGGAGGAAACAAAGCAAAAATGTAACTGTGAGACGGGATTTTAATGTGTCCAAGCTGGAAATTATTTTGATACAATATCTTCTTTCTTTTTCCCAACATGAAAGATTTATTTTAAAAAAACCAAACCAAACAGCCCCCCCCCCCCTCCCCAACTACCCTATTATTCCTCAAAGCAGACAGCTAGATCAGACAAACTGTTGGTGGAAAAAAAAAACTCTGGGGAAGGCAGTCCTGCAGTAGCGAGGGGTGAGATGCAGGCAGTTATCAGCTGTGCCGCAGTTAACTTCTAGCACAGCACAAACCATCACAGGGCATAAAAACATCCAACTCCGCAGACTTTAGAGGTTTGAAGCATTTTTGTTCTGTTGTGTTGGCAGCTGTTGCTTAAGAAACAAAAGAAAACCCAACAAACCAAGAAATGCAGATGAGCTGCTTAGGTAAACTTACGGCGGTGTGGCCACCACGTCCGCACGCAGCCAAGCCCGCGCGTGTGCTGTCTCAGGCATCGGAGCCCCGGTGGACTTCACAGGGAGGAAGGGCAGAAATGAGGTTGAGATCACTGGAGAGAGGAAAGAGAGAGACAATCAGGTTGAGCTTCACACATCTGTCAAATCCCAGACCACAGCGACAGCCGATGAGACGAGGGGAAAGCTTCGTTCTAAAGGGAACGTCCGTTTTCCGTAGCGTATTTTATATGAAAAAAAAGAAAAAACCTAAAAGGAAAAAAAAAAAATTAAATCTCCCATTATTAAAACCATATTGTACGTAAATGACTGAAAACCAAGCTATTACCAATGTGAAGTGTATTCTATTGATTGTTATGATCTGATGCCTCTCGTGAACACAAGCTCCAGTATAACATACAGTGTACATATTTAGCTATACTTCTGATGAAAAAGCCCCAATGAACAGAGGGGTTTGATAATGTAAACCACGTAAGCTTAACTCTGTGACAAGCTTCTTTTTTTTTTTTTTAATTTTTAACTTTTTTTGTTGTTGGGGCTTCTTTTTCTTTTCTTTTCTTTTTTTTTTTTTTGGATCAAGCCAATTGTATCTTTACTGCAAAAGTCCTGCTTGAAAGAAAAAAACACAATGAAATAAATAAAAATGGATGTACGTTAATTTTTAATTTTTTTTTTTTTTCTAAACTTGTAATTCAAATATTTGATAATTAAGAACCGAGCAGCCATGAAAATCCTGCTTTCCTCCTTTTTCTGGTCTGCGTAGGCATATAGGTGCACTTTGTAAAGAAGTGGAAATAAACGGGAAACTAAATTGGTTGGGAGAAATCGTAAGGATTTTTAATCTACCCAGGCAAAAAAATTGGGTCCTTTTTACTTTTTACCTTTTACAATGGTACAGTTGTACATTATTTGTACCCAACTCAAATTTCTCTAGGATTTGGGAGGGGGGTGGGGAAGGGATGTGGGTGGAAGACAGGGATTACTGATACAGTTGACAAAGTGCAATATATTGTCAGTCACTGCAGCATAGACAACGGCAGTTGAGATTTAAATTATTTTGTACTTGTATCAGCATAAAAAAAATTCTGCAGTATTTTCTGTTTTTAATTTTTTTATTTTGCTTATTTTTGGATTAGTGAACTAAGTTATTGTTAATTATGTACAACATGTTTATATATTGTCTGTAAAAAGTGTATGCTTTCCTCATATTCCTTCAAGGTGAATATTGCTAAGAATAATAAAATACCTTTTTTGTGAGAGCACCTGTGCCCAGCTTCATGTCCCAAAGGCTGCTTTTAACAGGGAGAGAGAGAAAAATTATCATTCTCGTTGCCAGTAGAATTATTGGCTTAAACTTTATGCAGAGTGGTCTATTGATACTTCAAAAACCTACCTGGGTAGGACAAAAAGAAGTAGTTGGTGAATGATTCAGTATAAGAAGCACAGGTACAAAAGCTCATTCTCTGGGGTGACAACGTCACACATTTGAGTCCTACACCAAAGTTTCTAAATGAGTTTAAAATCGGATAACTAAAGGGTTTGGGGCTTTTTTTTTTAAGTTTTTGGAAAATAATTTTCAATTAAACCCAAGTTTTAAAAGGGCCGTAAACATGGAAAAGCAGATAGCTGCTTAATGGGTTCCAAGGAAAGACCTGTGTTAGTCTGGGCAAAGTTCTTGCACCGCTGTAACTGGGAACACCGTCAACCTGTTTCTTACCATGTGGCATCACCCGTGGCATGCAGGGAGCAAGGGGTGATGGCCAGCCTGGAGCTGCTATGTGCTGTCAGGGAACAAGGGGTGCAGCCGTGGGTGCAGGGGGTGTGCTTGTGGGCTGGAATGTGAGGATGGAGAAGAGCAAAGAGTGCTTACCAAGCAGCTCTCCCATGGCCAAAACTTTGCGGCTGCTTTCATCACACGGTCGAGCCTGACCCACAGCAGAAACTCCTCAGGGCCTTGCAAAGCAAAGCAAAGTCTTGCAGAGTTCCCCCGCCATGTGCAGGGGTGAGTACAGCTACTAAAACAATATTTTCAAGAAAACTGGTAATGAACTTCGGGTTTCCTCCTTTGACCCCCCAGGAGTTGTGTCTCACTTCTGTGGAAACCAACTTGGGGATAACTCCTTACTCATTAAGCAAGAAAATAACCCGAGTTCCTTTTTCAGCGCGCGTGTGCAGATTCCAGCCCTTTCTATCACGTCTTCTCTTGAACCCAGCAGCCTCCTCCCTAGCCCTGCTTGCAAGCCCAGCTCCCGAATGACGAGGAGGCGGGAGTCACGGCAGCTCGAGGTGTGCTGAAGAAAGCACACGCAGCCAGGATGAGGCCTTCCCCGCGTCATTGCGGACAAGTTAATCATCTCTCTAACTTGTTTAGCCAGGCTGAGTGCAAACACCCGTTAAAAAAAAAAAGAAGGGAAAAGAAAAAGGGCAGTTTATAGCATACCGTGCAGGCTTCATTTAAAAAGAAACATGTTCGTTTTCAGACAGGTTTAAAACAGGGTTATAACTAAACTCAGCCACTCTCCATCCATATTTGAATAGCTGAAGAGTAGAACTAACAACATAACTTTAAAATAATTCAGAATAATTGAGCTATTTGCTTTGGTTGTGCATTACACGCCCGCTCTGACTTTGATGAGGGCTTACCTTACCTTGGTGTCGCCTCTCTGCAGGCGCTTCCCCGGGTCGGTCCAATTCGCTTGAAGAATCGGGGCCATAATCCATCAGCTTGTCAGGAAGGGTGCTGCAGGCTCCCCCCCAGTGCCCAGAGGAGCGTGCCGCTTCTAAGAGGGGTCTGCAGCGGTTCCTGCAACACAGACGGGAAGTAATCCCATGTTTGTCAGGTGGCACTAATCTGTGAAAGATCAAACCATCTCTCTCTGCCAGGTTTGCATCGTGTTTGTCTCCAGACATTTTGCATAGCAGAAGAAAAACAAACAGCGGGGAATGGGAACGGAGCAAGTGTGTAAAGTTCAACGGAAAGCGTAAGCCCAGAGCAGGTATCGAGGCAACAAATTGGGATTTACGGTCCTTTCACTACCACCAAACACCAGGGGAGAGGCTTCTTTTTGTGAGGGGGGAACCCTGACATTACTTGCCTTTGGTTCCCGTTGTTGGGATTATTGTTTTAAGCCGTGCTTAATTGTCATGTCTCCACGGCCACATCAAAAGCCAAGAAGATTAGGTTACAGGGAGTGTTTGATGTCAAAATACAAAATAAATAAAAGGAAAGCTGAAAAGGTAGTGTATTTTCCATGATGTCTACTGAGGGGTTTTGCCTCAAACTTTCATTTTATTTTAATTTTGCAAAGGTTGCATTTATAGCGACAAGATTTCATCTGCTTACTGCCAAATGACTCTGCTGCTTTCCTCCAACAGCGTGAAAGGGTTAATATCCCCTCTTTGATGGCAAACATGGTATAATTAACGCAAACTTCTTAAGTATCCTGGTGACCTGTAGATGGCCACATGAGAATTTTGTTATTTACTGACTTGCCAAACGTTTATTGCTTGTAGCAGGACAAGTGGGAAGCAGGCATTAATTCTGATGCTGTTATCTGTGATTGTGTGTAAAGTTCATAGCAGAGAGTGCCTATATGTCAACTGCAATTAAACATTTCCCTATTTATTTTTTTTAAAATGAATTTCATGTTGGTGGAGGGGGTTGGACCGGCAGCTTTGCGAGCTGAAATCCTGCCCATCCGCAGAGCAGGCGTGACACAGCCAGACACAGGACAACTTCCCCTTACCTGCAGGCTGCAAAAGAAAACAGTCTGGCACCATGGAAGCATTTGATCCTTGGCTTCTCCATAGAGACAGTCAAATCAGTACCAACTGTGGCAGGGCACTGAGGGAGAGTTTGTGGTGTGACATCTCCCCTTGGAAAGCAGCCTGAAAAACACCAAACGTGAAGCCAAAAGTGGCTATCAGGTGAGTATGTTCGTTTATCACCAACCTGGACTGGATTAGGATGTGTGACCTAGAAGTAAAGTGCTTTGTTTAGCCCAACTCCCTGGGCCATCTGGCCCTCACAAGTAAACATTTCTAAGTGAGATTAAGTGACTGTTCTTTAAGCACGGTGATATGAGTGCAAACCAGGCTGCTCTGGATCTAACAGATCAAACCTCGGCGTCGGGGCAGCCGGCTGGTGCCGATTCAGAAACACCATTTGCTTGAACAGCTTTGGGTGCAATTCTCCACGGCGTCGGCTTTGCCGTCAATCCCAACTCGGTCTGATGTGTCCCTCTCAGATCCAGAGCTCATCCGAAATCCAGGGCTGAGATTGCACCAAGGTGCTGCTGGGAGGTCGAGGGCCCCATCAGAGGAAACTGAAGCGAGAGACTGCAAGTAAGAACTAGGCTGCATTTGCAGTAAGAACTCAGTTGCGCTTCTGAGCGCCGAAAGCTCAGCTGAGCAAAATGCAATCACAGGGTAGGAGATACCACAGAAAAAAAACCATCCAGCAGGTATTCACACAATAGAGAACTAACCCCTCCTTGAGGGAAAGGCTTTGACATACCGCTGAGGGAGGGAACTGCTACTGTTTGGACTATAAAAACTGAATCAGGGAAGTATGATGTTAACCCAGCCTATGCAGCAACGCTGGGGAGAAAACACCTACCTGGCTGTGTCCTGCTCCCGCGCCTCTCTCTGTGGTTCTGCACTTTGGGCTGCGGGGAGTTATTGAGAGGGAAGTTGGCTCTGGCTCAGGAAGGTCAAGAGCACATGTAAATCATTTAGAGCTGGGCCTATCAATGCCAGGGTGGGGACATGGACCCTCGTTTCTCCTAAACGCTGCAGAACTTCACCAACATCTTCCCCAGTGCTTTTATCAGGCAGAGAGGACACAGCAGACTTCTTTACCCGGGACACAAGAGCATTACATTGGCTGTTTTGGTTGCCATTTTTTAAATCTCTGGTTCTTTTATTCACTCCCACCTGCCCACATCGGCATTCTGGTAGCAGGTTATACTACTGCTGGAGTGATTTAAGGGCATCCCTGTAAATCCCTACTAAATTTTGCTGTAAAATTCAGCTTAATTTACCGCCTCCTGCTGCATTTCAGCTGATGCCAGGATTTTTTCTTTTCTTTTTTTGTAGACCCTTGTAAAAACTTGAAGTCAAAGCACTCCATTTTGGGAGGTAATCTGTTAGAAGAGAACTAGATGAATAAAAGGGAACAGACCAAAACCATTCATGTAACCTTTGTACCCACAGGCACTCTGGGCTTGGGCTACGCACTCTTTTCTCTATTCAACACAACTCCCACCAACACAGGGAAGATGTTCTTCAGGATGAAGCACATCTCAGGAGATAGACCACTGCCTGACTGGTACCAGGGCTCACCCCAATCCCTCACACACTCACTTTCTAATAACAGGCACAGTTACAGCACGCCATGCCTCAGTTTCCCCTTGCAAAACAGGCAGAGAAAAGACATGACCTGCCCTATCAGCTACGTACAAGTGTTGACTCGCTCCAGCCTAGCAGACTGCTGGGCGAGTCCGAACAAATGTCAGTGCGTGGTGTGAACTGATAGTCACCGGGAAAGGACACAGCACTCCCCTCTCTAGGTTAGAGGCTCCTCCCTGCCGTTGCTGCAGAGCTGTTGCACTGCCGTTAGCCTCTCTGTACAGCTGTCTGTGGCAAAAATGACACACTGGAGAGATTAGTCACTGGAGTGTATCACCGGGCTGCTCCTGCCTGCTGTACACGCACACACACGCAGGCACGCACTGCCTCTGGCCCTGGCCCTTTCTCCATCTCCCATGCCGTCAGCCCCTGACCTTCCTTTCGCATGCTCTAATGGCCACTAGAGAACTGCAAGAGAACACAGTTGCAGTATTAAATAGCCCTAATTTGTCTCCAGGCTCTTCCCCTCCTCCCCCCACCACCCCCCTGCCGCCTCGGTCTCCCGCAACTTAACGTTTAAACCAGCTGAAGTTTACAACAAATCAAAGCCTCCCTATAGGCCCAGATTGTCTAAATACGGAAAACAGGAAGTGAGTAACCTTCAACGGGAAACAGTTCATCCGATGGAGGCCAAGACCCAAGGCCCGGCGCTTTGCAGTCCTGCCCCGGCGCAGGCAGACACAGCGTGTACCCAGCAGACACTCGCCGCTTTCGCAGGAGGGAGTGGTTTAGGGAAACTTTTGCTTCTCTTGCCCCTCACGTTGCGGCCGCCCCAAGAAAGGCGATGGTGCCTGTGCAGAGCAGGGTATGGGCAGTTTGGGAGGGTTCTTTTTAAGAAGATTGGGGATGGGATGGAGGAGGAGAGGAGGGTCAAAGGAGGAAACAGAGAAGATCCAGGAATCCGAACTAAAACCGCCTCTTGCTTCCCATGAAGGTGAAGATGGCAAGAGTGCCACAAACAGCGTTGGGCTGTTTCCAGCACACAAGGGCGGGAAGCGATTTTGTGCGACAGCCCACTTGGTGATGAAAAGGAGAACACTTCATTTCCTAGGCAGAGAGAATAATCATTTATTTTTATAGAGTAACTTGCCTGCTTCCCCCCTCCAGGAAAGATCCCAAATTATTTTACCGGCTGTTTATCTAAGGCTTATATTATTCACTACTGAATCGCAACCATTACTGGGGCGGAACACACCAGCTGTTTTACGACTCAACACAATGCCCCTTTTTTACGGAAGGTCATATTAAGACCCTCTCTAACTGAAGGTGAACTTCTCGTTACGTGCCGCATCCATTGGATTAAGGCTTGGCTCCCAATTACACTTCTGCCAGAATCACAGAGCTGCCAAAGAAATGAAGAGGCACAAACGCATCTGAGCATGCCTGGGTCCTCCCTCTCCCACTCCGGAGAGGGCTAATAAACCAGATACCACAAAGAAGTGGCCCCTGGGTCATAGATAACTTTCTTCTGACCCCCAATGGAGCCTACACCTATGCTCATACGCAGCTTTAGTGCTGGGTGCCTCATGGGATAAGCACTGACAACCAAGCCTATGATTTGAGAAGCAGACAGAGAAAGAGAAGGCACAGCCTGACCTGGAGTTTGGTATCACTGCTGAGGAGATGGGGGTTAGCTGGTTCCTTGCCCCAGGTCTGTGAGTGCTGCAGATGATGGGCACTCCTGGAGCAGATGCACACACATGCGTGTCAGTGTCCTGAGGACACTTATGTAGAACACACATCTGGAATCAGACCCGCCTGACCTCTGTAAAGACTGTGGCCTGAAAGAAACCTACAGCAATAGGTAACAGGTCCTTTCAGGAGGACAAGTTAGGGTTGAAGCTTCGAGTGAGGTATCTTTGCTGCAGCATTTCCAAAATTGCTCACTGCTCTGAATTTACCTTTAAAAAATATTTTAAATCCAGTTTTTTTAGGCAGAAATATTTTTCCTCTTGCTCCTACAGTCCTTTTTGCAATTATTTCCCCAGATTTCTCATGTTTTATATACGAGAGTAAAACTTGTGGCATGTGCCTCAGAGAGATTGTCTCTCTTGCATAAAGATGAAGTTTAGTTCGTTGTTTTGCTAGCAAAGCAGCTGGCTGGGAGAAAGATGCTCTTAATCAAACAGGCTTGCTGTGTCTCTGGGGAGAACTCTGTCTTTTTTTCCCATCACAACAGGTTTTCCTCTTTGTTCTCTGGTGGGCAGGTGCTGTCCCACTGGGATGTGGAAAAGGGCAGGCTCTGATCCTATCAAAGATAGCCCCATTGGTAATAGATCTGAGGGGCATCCCTAGGTTGTGGGAGAGTATGCCTGCCTTGCTTCACTGGCCGGTGAATAATAGAGCTGGCTCTCCGTGATACTTGCAGGGTTTTTAACAGGAGTCCTCCTCTCCAGAGGGACAATGAAAGGGAAAGGAACCCAGAGGGTGACGGCTGTGTCTGGCATTGCCAGAAACCACAGCTGGTCCTGCAAGTGACGGGAACGGAGACGCTTCTTCTATCCAGGAAAGATGCAAAGAAATGCTCCCCCATGGCATTATCTGCTTGCTTTGCACTTCTCCATCACTGCCACACCAGGATGACTTTGAGGGATGTAGAATTGAATTTTGCTTCAGTAGAAGGCAAGACACAGATAATCCCTGAGATGGAAACACTACTGTAACTCCCAGTCTCAACCTTGGTCCTTCCATCTTCAGGGTTACCGCAGCTCTGCTCTGACTTACTAGGAAGAAAGGACTGGACATGTAGACTAAAGGAGGTCTAGGAGGTCCAACCTTATCCCTGGCCTGGGTGAGGTGACTGGGGAACAAGGGTTGTGTCTTGCTCAGTGGAGCCTGTCTGCTTGCAGTCCATCCATAGCATGGAGTAGCTTTTCTTCTGCTGACCATGTGCTCTCGGGAATTGAGGTAGTAGCAGGGATCTTCAGCGCATTTTCTTCTCCTGAGCTTTCTAAAGTGATCCAGGAGGCAAGTCCACTGTCCCCAGGAACTACAGACTCCTCAGATCTAGGACAGGCTCTACACCTGCTTAACTGAGAAGTTTAGTGTCTCTGTCCACTCAATTAAGGCAGGATTTAACCACCTCACGTAGGGTTGTGGCCATCCAATAGTTTGTGTTAGTGCAGGCCTTCGACATGCTCACATCCCAAGAGTGGAAACTGGATACATGCAGCAGCCAAGATATGCAGCTGTGACTGCAAACCATACCAAAGACATGTTCACAAAGTATGGATCAGCACTGTGGGACAGAGACTTGTCCAAAGGAAGCAACAGCTCTTACAGACACTGTTTCCAGGTTCCTTGAATTTCCTATCTTTGTTGATATCCCTTTAGCCAGTGTCATTCCAGCTCCAGCAAAGCTGTCCACGAAGGACTCACATCTGCTCAGCAAAGGCCTTGCATCCTGGAAAGAGTTAACCCTGAGCTCTTGACTCAATGCACAGGAATGCAGTCACCTCAGGTAGAGTCTAACTTGGGCAAGACTTGAACACCGCCTTCATGGGAGCCTGCACCACTCTGAATTCAGTGGTGGCTGCACTTGGTTGTGTCAGGACTGACAAGAGCAGAGATGGTACCAGCATATTAGACAGCTGAATATATTTTCACATGCTTTTTTACTTTCTTTTCCTACACTCTTCCTTAGTCCCACATAGAAATTACACTCTTTTTGGCCTATACACCCTGCACCAGTTGGACATTATCTACACTCTCTTTCTTGAAACTCTCTCCCACGTTTCACTCTCCCATTTACATCCTTGCTGAATTTACTTCTGTGGCTCACAAACCAGCCAGAGTCTTTTACTTCTGCTGCACTAGGGCCTGGGAAGACTGGTCATTTTCCTTGAGAAGCCACCACTGTGGGCCGCTCCTCCACGCGATCCAGCCCTGCCGCTGCTAGGCCTGCCTGAAGTCACCGCCCCTGCTCAGCATTCCTGCAGGCTGCTTTTACTTTTAGCTCCCATAGGAAACAAACCCAGCACTCTCTTCACGTACACATATGTGTGTATTTATACTCATGCACCCTTCTGCAGGCAGAGAACCATTTTGCAAGGTTGAATATGCTCCAAGTTCTGCTGTGGACTCTTCCTCTTTTGTTGCAGCTGTGGTTTTAGGGCAGGCTTTGTGGGTTTGAGAGAGTCCTTGGATGCCTTGGGAAACGTTCTGCAAAAGCAGACTCTCCATGCATTCTGCACTCCAGCCACCAGGTCCTGAAATCTCCATGCACAGGCTTTCCCCTATTTAGATGAACACAAAATCTACTTGCCTTTCAGGCATAGTTTTTGATTGACACTACTCATTTATACCTGCAGAAACAGGAGAGCCAGTCGGACTCCCTCCTATGTCAGCAGCAGCTCTAACTGAGCCACAACACAGCATCAGGATGCTCCTAACAGGCTCAGAAACACCACCGCACAGCCACAGAAGCCTTGGCATAAGGTGCTTTGCCATGGCTCTGGAGACAGTAAGATCTTGCCCAGTATCCTTAACGTCTGTCCATGATGTAGGAAAAGCAATGCTACCTACCTTGTACTAAATAAGGGAGAGCCTGCAAGCACCAAAGAACTGTGAAATAAAAACACACTCTGCCTCTCCTGCGCTTGTCCTCGGTGTTCATGAGGGAAAGTAACTTTGGCTTAGGAGAGGTGAGGATTAGCCTAACCTGCCTGGGTACCACCTGCTGCGTTAGTGGCTCCAGCTCACAGTTTTGTGACAAGCTGGGTGCTTGACAGCAACATGTCTTTGAAATGCCACGTATCCTGCTCAGAGCTTGGAAAAGCCTTGCTCCAGCACAGGATAATTGTCAATATGCATAAAAAGACAAGCTTCCTAGGGTTGGCTGGGGGCAAGAAGGGGACAGCTCGGGTGGAAAAAAATGCTTCAGCCACAGTGCAAGTCATACCTGTGCTCCTAACCAGCTAACAGCTGCTTGGCCCTATAGAGTTAGAACAGCCTTGAGGTGGCTTTGACAGGCAAAGCACACAAATGCTGGGGCAAAAAAAAAAGGAAAAAAAAAAGGAAAAAAAAAAGAAACCAACCCACAAAGCAACAGAAACGTCTCACAAGGTTTAAAAGCACAGTTGTTCAGCCTTGCCTATTTGTATGGGAAGCGGGAGCCGCAGCTCCCGAACGTGGAGCTGGCAGGCAGCATAGGAAAGGAGAGGGAGGCGAGATATGTAGCTGAGGAATTTGCAGCCTTCAAGTTCCCTCTCTCCCACCTCCTTCTCTCGCAGGAAATGAAAGAAACCTCTTTTGTGGAAGGAAGATGGTAGGTGTGCCTGCGTGAGTGTGTGCCTGGCCTTGCGGGCTCATTCCCGGCGTGCAGGCCGGCATGCAGGGCCTTGCGTGTGCACGGTTATGCTGAAGCTCTCAGGGCAGGCCCAGGGCCGTTTCTCAGAAGCCTCCTCATGCGTGTCTGAAAAGGTGGATCAGGCGACGGAAGCAGCAAAACCACCAGCGTGCCCAGGCCCTGAGTGACTGCCTTTTCTTTATTCTGTAAAGCAGCCCCTCTGCTTCTTCCTCCTTCCCCCCCTCCCTCTGCCCTGCTGAACCGCAGTGCCAGAGTGGCAGGGCCTGAAACTGGAGGAGAGCAGAGGGCGCAAAAAAAGTCCACGGCTGCTGCAAAGAGTGATGCTGGGGGCCAAGGCTGCAAAATTTGGCATGGGCATGGCCAGCTGCAGCCGTTGCTGCCCTCACTCAGGCCTGAGCACAGACCAGAGCAGATAGTTCTCTCTTTCCTGAATAGCACAGAGCCCACGGCCAGCCCTTGTAGTTTTCTGGGTCAAAACAAAACCCTACACAAGTTAAAACAAAAACCAAAACCAACCATCAAAACACAAAACAAAATAAAACCCAGCATAAACCCCCCAACAACCCACCCATAATTTTTTACTTTGCATGTTTTCTGTATGCCAAGAGGTACTGGGTAAAAGAAAGGAACTATCTGAGAGGGTGGGAATGTCCCAAGTGGGAAGGATAAATTTGACATTGCCAAAAAAATTGCACAGTGCCAAAGGAAAAAGGCAAATGCATTGAAGGGAATTGAGAAACTGAGCAAGTGAGGTGTCATGCGAAGCAGTCCTGAAATCTACCCATGTTTAAGGCAGAGGGAGATCCTTCCACGCACAATAAGTAGGGTGAAAGAGAATAAGAAGAGTAAATCAAGAAGAATGCAAGAAATAAGAGCGTGCAAAGCCTGCTCTGAGATCTAAGGATTAAAAAGAAAACCTTTAGTAGAAATGGAAAACAGGGAGGCAACCAAACAAGAATATTCAGTCAGTTAAGGCTTGCAGGGAAAAGATAAGGGCAGCAAAAATGCAGAATGAGTTAATTATAGCCAAAGGGATTAAGGAGAATAAGAGGCCTTTTACAAATATATCAGGGGAAACAGAAGCACTAGGTAGAAGGTGGGTCTGTTAATAATAGGTCAGAGTAGGGAAGGAAAATAATGAAACAAGGGGACAAATCATGCCAACAGAAGTGTGGGCATCTTCCTGTCAACAACAGTCTGAGACCTCCAAGCCAGCATGACAGGCCCATTGACTAAGACTCTTTCCAATCCAGAGACTTCAACCCAGATCTGAGCTGCCATCACAGTAGATCCGGGAATGGAAACGTGCCACAACTCTCCCCCCTGCAGTGCCTGATACCTTCCCTGAAGAAATCAATACATTTTCAGTGATTTAATCGCCTCAGCTCGGGTTTTTGTAGTGTAGGAGTCTGGAGAAAGCACACATGCCAAAGTTAGGCCATGTACATGGTGCAATGGCCTTGGAGAAAGACCTGGTTAAAACACACCAGCGGGTGATAGACTAACCCACTAATTAACTATGGGCTTCTCATCAGCTCTTGTGCTTTGGCTTGGCTATTTCCACTCTGTCACCCCTCCCCCCCCCCCCCCCAACACACACACATTCCCCCCACTCCAAGCAACAAGAATAAAACCCAATAAATCCCTTGGGACTGGAAGCGGGAATTGCCAAGTATTAGGACTTTGCAAAACTTGCACCTCACCAATTTGCGATCCAAATTCTGACCTCCTAGGAAATTTTGTGCAAGGATTTTAAATATTTAAGATATGCACACATTCCTGCCATCAGGATTTTGGCTTTCTCCATCTCCAGAAATAAAGTTTGGCTCCAAATCCCAGGTTTCCCTCTCAGTTCCTATAAAAACAAGAGGCTCAGTCAGGAAAATTACAGGCTATTTATGTTTCTCAAAGTCAAAAAAGCCTCGTTAAGAGATAGAAACTCTTTCCCCATCTCTTTCACAGGAGCAAACCCATCGCTTTCCTGTCTGCCTGTGGGCACGTTTTGCATTCTGGAGGCTTTCCTTGAACAAGACCCCTCAGGCACCCTCCAGCCCCATCTGCCAGGGAGTCACGCAGTGAAACAAAGGGCCAGCTCCTTTGTCCGAGCAGACAAGGTGCCAACCTGCCTGTCTCTGTTTACCAAAGGGAGGGATGTTAGCAGGGTGAGAATGGGGGGCTGGGACCACTGCTGGGCCGGGGGCCATTTGTCCTCTCTTCCCGGCTCTCAGGCGCTTTCCCCTCCCTGCTGTCTCTCTCTGATTCTTAGGGTCTTGCTAGCTTGGCTTTTTGAAATGCTTTAGATAGTTTAGGAGGCTGCTGATTATAAATAAATAAATAGATAAATAGGCTCTGTTTCTTCAAGGAAATACAGGGGATAGCCTCCCAGCCCAAACTCCTGGCAGCTAATTCCCTGCAGCTCCATTCACCAAAGATACAGGGTGCATTCTCCCTCGGATAACCCCATGGCAAGGTGGATGTATGTACACTACACCTTTACTAGTGCTGCCTTTTCCTGCATCCCTACCTGGACTGCTGCAGAGAGCAGGCAGCGAGGCGATGCAGGGGCTGAGTTCTAGTTCAGACCCAGCAGTGATGTCTGTAACTGAGCAGTGCCAATAGACACTAGTTTGAGGATGACAACTGATGATCTGGGGACAGTTTTAACTAGCATGATTTTCTACCAAATATATCCCCTGTTCTGATTAAATGGGGGGATGGATGAACATCCTGCACTCACAGAGGCTTTCACCTAGCACATCCCTGTATCTGTTGCACATCCATGACAGCACTGTGCCCCCCCCCGCCCCAACCACATATCTACACACTGAACCCCATCAGAAATGAGCAAACCCAGCCAGCAAAACGGATTGGACACCAATACTGCACTTTCCTTCCATGCTCCTTCTACTTACTTTGGAGGCCACACAAATGACAAGAACTGCTGTTGACCTGCATATTGCAGGGTGAAGTCAGTGTGCTCCATTTCCCTGCTACCTCTTTGCACTTGCAACCCAGGCATGTAAAACCACACAAGGGAGTAGAGGTGAAATAAAATAACAGCAGCATCCAATATAAGAAAGCGAATATACTGTTCTTTAGAGGTCTTTCCCTTACACCATTGGTTTTTACCAGCATGATCTCTGTTGGGTGTTACTGTTAGAGGAATTCTCCAGGGAGGTGCTGAGCAGCAGAATAAAGGAGCTATAATAAATAAAAATAGATGTTATTGGTTTGTATTGCACCCTCAGATTTACACACAGGTGATGCTTCTACAGGCATGTATAGATATCTCTTGCAGTATCACCTCAGGAGCCCTCATCTTTCCTCTGTGCATTCTGGCACTTGGACCCAAACAAGAGCAGTAGGGTTCTAGGAACATCCCTGCTTCCCTGGCTCAGCCCCTCCTGGAGCAGGGACAGTGTTTGCTGGCTCTCCTGACTCACCCAGCCTGTTCCTCCCCTGCACAGAGGCTGGCTACAGAAGACCTAATCTGCCCTTTATTTTTCTTCTCCTTCCGAGCACCCCTCCCTGTGTCTCCCAGCTGCCCAGGGGATGGTTTGTAAAATCCAGCCAGGAGAAGAGGTGGTGTTGTGAGGAGGGAAGAAAAGTAGACCCCAAGCCAAGAAGCAGCAGCACCGAAAGCAGCAGCCGCAGCGGAAGGCAGCACTTTGAATGATCTCATGAATCAGCCACGACATTATCTACAGTGAAATGCCTGGGAAGGGGTTTCCCATGTCCTACCCTGACCTGGAAGGTTGAATCCACAGGGGCCTGAAGGGCATTTTCATTGCCAAAGACAAAGGCTAAATCAGAAGGAAATGATATTTTATTTAACCTCTGCGGTGGGATAGGGGCCTGAGGGGAGGGTAGAGGCAGGGGGGCGGTGACAGAGGGATAATACAGGGGATTCAGGACAGATAACTCGGTAACATATGGGCTTTCACTGAACCAGCATGTCCCACCGAAAGCCAATTTCCCTTGACATGCTGTCAGTTGCTGCCGGGGGAGGGCAGAGCCCTGCTCGTCAGGGCTGCGCTCTGCCATACTAACTCGCTGTTCAGTGCCAATATGGAATTTCCTTTTGGGAAAGGGCTGCAGTAATTGTCTCTCCTATTTACACAGTGCTTTCCAGACAGCGTGCCAGAGACTGGAGCCCTTATACAGGCAAAGCTCCCAGGGACACCCTGACTTGGCTTGAAAGTCAGCTAAGGCTCTGAGTACTCAGTGTGTTGTAGGACCAGGCTGCAGGACTGCAAACCTGTTGGTGCAAGGACTAGCTCTCCCGTAGGTGCCCCATTCCCAAAGTGTGGCTGGTGGCCATAAAAAATTAACATCAAAAGGCCTTTGGAGGTGTGGGGTGGGGTTACCTCCTTGTTTACATTGCATTAGAGCTACAAAGGCTTTAAATGCTTTCCTGAGGTGACATTCCTATAGGAAGTTGCTGTAGATGTGCCCAGGACCTAAGTGATCTGGTGGGGAAGGGCTATCTAGCAGGGAGGGACTGGAAAGGAAGACAGGGGAATGCAGGAGTGCCTCTAAGGGAAGGTGGGGCCCATACCACCCTCGATGGTGGGCTTTGTGCAGTAAAGCCTTGGAGGATGGGTGGGGGCCATAGCTGTGCAGTACAGCCTGTGGTGCCAACAAAGTGAGACCTGGGTGGTGGAGTCCACTCTTGTCTTCCTCTGATGAGCCTGAGAACCCTTCTCTCAATGCAAGGAAGATAACATGCATACCTGAACATCACCAGTTCTTCTGTGAAACTCAGCCTTCCAAATCCACCAAATAGGGTGGATCACAGAACCAGAGGTGTCAGAAATGGCGAAGACCTTCACTCCAGATCATTTCCTCTGGTATTTCATCAGACCAGGTAGGCAATTCATTGGCACTTTGTCGCTTCCTTTGGGAGGTAGTTTCCATACCTATTCTACACCCAGTAACAGGTTGTATTTTTCCAAGTTTCTGTTTCACTGTAAGTAGAAAATAGTCATGGGTGTCAAAGTGAATTTTTACAACTGCAAAGGACTTAAAAGTGACATCCCCTCCCGTCTTCCCACAGTACCAAAATATCACATGTCAAAGATCCTCCTGCTGAGAGCTGAATTCCCCCTTCACGCAAAGTGTAAGAACTGAGGCTTGTTCCAAGCATTTCTATTTCAGACTCTTGGTCTTTGACCAAATCATCGCATTTCAGGCTTGTGCTGAAGACCTGAGGACCATATTTGTTTGTATTCCCTTGGCGCCTAGGGGCCCAGCCACAGCCCCCTGTACTAGGAGATGTAACAAGGCAACATAGAATCTCAGCAAGTCCTAAGCACGTTGCCCCAGATACGTGTTTCCTTAGAGGTCGTGGATACTTCGGAGCAGGTCAGGCACACACCAGTTCTCCAACTCTGCTGTTTGGGGAACCTACAGCACAAATTGATCTGTGGGGAGCATGACCCAAAGTGTCAAAACAGGACCTTTAACATTTTCCACTGCCACCAAACCTGTTTGACTGAATTGCAGGTTAAAAAGGCATTGTGTCTATAATTGTTGGGCTTTAGAGAGCATGTCTTTTCCTTTAATGAAATACCTTGCTCATTCCATTCGAAAAGGAACCAAAGACTTCTCAGGTTTATGATAAAGTTGTAAAAATTTTATTTACCCCATATTTCCTGCTGGGTTATTTATGAGGCATTTTGTCAGCTCTCATAAAACTGCCTAATAAAATATATTTTCTTACCAAAAAAAATAAAATCATTTGTGGGGAACATCTTGAGAGCAGCGAGGACAGAGTTAATGGGATACACACGTTCCGACCCTGGGAGAAAACAAAACAGAGCTAAAGCCAGGCATTGTTGTGCTGCATTAGTTAATAATAGCTTTAGAGCTAAAATCCTGCTCCCACTGATGTTACTGGAAGTTGGTCCTTAATATAAAATAATCAGAGAACCAGCTGCCATGAACTGCAGAGCCCCAAAATGAACCGGAAAGGCATCAAAGCACCCAGAAAACACACTTCTTCCATTGGGATTTCACAAGAAACACCAGCTCAATAACTTCTTTAAAATGTGGTGGTTTAGATTTATGTAACTCAGGGATGGATGCAAATCGTCACTTGGGGCTCGACCCTAAGGTTGACAGACTGTTAATGCAATAACTTTTACCTAGTTAAGGTTCAAGATGCAAGAAATGAAGCTCCTTGACGTAAACCTAGAGGAAATCCCATTCCGGTAGTTGCTGTCTAGCAAACAGCCTGGGCACAGGAAAAGCACAACCCACCCACTCCAGGCGCAGGGACAGCTTTTTCGTTGTGTGTCACATGTTTGTGTTTGCTCAGTTCTCCGTGGTCTAAACGTTTGCATTTTTTTTTCCAGCGCTGCTTATGTTCCCTAATCCCAGCAGCAACCTGGAAGCACTAAGTTTGCTGTGTGATATTACTCCTAACACTCTTCATTTCAACCCTTGCAGCTTTGCCCTGGCCACACCTGACGAAGGTAAGAAGTCCTTTCCATGCGGCCTGGTGTGCTCAGGAGCTTAGCAAAAGTATTCGAGCTTGGAGCCATCAGGAATATAAAAGAAGCAAGAAAACAATGAATGAAACAACCAACCAACCAACCAAACAAAAAAATCAACCCTGGAAAACCAAAGAGAACCAGGGAGGCCTGTTTTAAAATAAGAACAGCTCGATGCTGGGAAGCCATCAGAGGTCTTTTGTTCTGTGGCTGTACAGCACTTAGCGCAACACAGCCCCAAATTCCAGCTGAACTCCTTGCTCCTGCTGCTGTGCAAAAGTAAAGCAGCCCAGCACAGGAAGCAGGCAAGGGGCCAGGTTTGTAAAGGTTTTCGAGTGTGTAAAGACTCAGGGGGATATTTATTTAGGTATGGTGGTAGAGGTCCCATTTCCTATGGGATCTGAGGGGCATTAGGCTCACAGCTGCAGTGCGTTATCAGTGCCATCAATGTTACCTGTGTCTTTAGGTACGGGTACAGCTGGGTTTACTGCTCCTCTCAATAAGACTTATTTTTTAAAAGCTGTTCTTATTACGGGGTTGCTTTCCTACGTGCCCGCAAAGCGCCTGTTGCGTTGCAAGGCCCTGCCTCAGCCACACAACACGAGACAGCGTTTCGCAGTATGACAGGCCTGAGCTGCTCCGGGCATACACAGATAGATCTTGGGGTGTGCTCCCCTTCTGCACAACTGTGTTTCTCAAGCCAGGCAAGGAGGTCACAGGCGTCTGGGTGACCCTGGGGACTGGACCTGGCCATAAAGCCTCTCTCAGCTAGCTGTTGGGGAGGGGAAGGGGGGGCATTGCTTGCTAAACTGAGCAGGGGGGTGCTCACAGGAAAAGACAGCACGTTCGAAAAGTGGGATGTACCAGACCTGAACTTTAACAAGCAGTTCAGGAACTGACTGTGATTTTCACAGGCAGTTAAACCAAACTGGACCAAACTTCCTCCACTTCTGTCCTGCCAGAAACGTTTGATACAACCCAGCTGCTACGTTCTCCTTAGGCTGGACAAGTCCATTACACTAAACCAGAAAGCAAATTCAAGTTGGACTCATTCGCAATATTCATCAGCTGTCTAAAAGTAAATGCAGAGGAACTCCAATGCAGGGGGTCTGGAGAGGAGAAATGTGTCTAAAGGCTCTCTGGATAAGGCTCTGAGTGTTGAGTAGGTGGAGATGGAGAAGGAAAGCCATTTCTACTCCAGATATCAAACAAGCTCTCAGGGAAATTCCTTCTACAGCTTAATTCATTTAAAAAGAAAACACCTTTGCCTCCCAGCTTTCAAGAGGTTTTGGCATCCTTTACAACCAGCACAGTCAGTCGTTCCAGAATCAACAGTTTTGGTCAGTGACTGACAAGGAAGGGCTGCTTTGCCTCAGTGCACTAGGGAGAAACCAGCAGACATGTGGCAGACACCTTATTTGCACTGGTGGGACTAATGCTTTCGACTCAGCTTGCGAAAGGTGAGCTGGCAGGATGTTAGCATACTGCACGCTTTGACAAACCCCTGGTGATGAGAGAGCTGCTGGCATCCAGAGCAATCTGGCCCAGGGGGAAAGTTTCTCCCTGTTCCACCAGACCCGTTGACTATTAATGGGGAAAATTCCAAAATTAAAAGTACAAAAAGTGTCTCCCTGTGCTCCAGGCAGGCATCAGAACATATGGGGCTTAAGCTCGAAAGTTGGCATGGGTGTTGTCCTCAGGAGGGGAAACATAAAGAGAGGCAGATAGCAGAGATGCGCAATGCCCACGCTGAGGTCTCTGAAAAGCTGCCATCGATGTGAGCCCTTGTCAAATTACTCCAAGCATATGAGTAGACACAAGGCTCATAGCTGCCCTTTTTTTCCCCTCCATTCTTTGCAACAGGCTGTGCTATTTATCTTCCCCACTGCCAACTGGCATCAGTGGCCAATTTATTCACATCACACACAAAGATGCGGGGTGTCTGAAGCCAAGCAGGACCCTCATCTCAGGAACACTCTGGAGCTGTTTAATAAAGTTCAGAGACCAGAGAAGCATCCAGGCTTTCCCACCATAGTAGGAGAAGATGAAATTCTTTAATTGTTTGTGTTTGAGTGAAACTCATATAAAAAGAGGATTTGGGATTCTAAGGAAGGTTTAGAGCTGAGTCTGACCTTAATCTGTGTTTCTGCACAGCATTGCACGCTCTCACACTGTACTCCCAGCACCCACTCCGGGAACTCAGCCCTCACATCCCTCTTACTTAGGCACACAGTGGCATTCAGAGAGGCAACAGTTACTTTGGCCTGTAGTTAGTACAAGATCTTCTGGGGCCCGTGGTCCAGGCAACAAAAGAAACTGTGCTTCTCACAGGCAGGCAAATGTGCAGATGCTCTGCATCCCATTACAGCTCTGTTGTCCAGGAATGCAGAAGTCACAAAGTGGTTTGGATCCCAGACTACTCCTCCCATTGGGTTCTCTCCCTGACCCAAATTTGAGCACATCTGCAACATTTGAGCTATTCCTGTTTCATCGTACACCTCGCGGTCCTTATCACAATGCTCAGACTTTTCCAAGGAGCAGTAAAAGGAATTGACAAATCAAATTTACTGCGTGGATTTGACTTTGAATGACGGAGATCTCATAGGTCAAGCAATTTTCATAATTTTGCCCTCATTCAGGATTGAAATTCTATTTGGACCTGAACAATGTTTTACCTGCTTGAGATTCAACCCAAATTTGGAACTGGCAATGCCAACATGAGATCTAGAGATACAAGCAGAGCAGCTGCCAGCCCAGATGCATACTGGAAACGACAGGTGAAGGATCTGAATCTGAATTTCCTAACTACAGACAAGCTCATTAATGCTGCAGTCAGCCTGTGTGACATCCTGATAAAAACAAGCTGGGTTTGGGTGTTGTTGGTTTTGTTAACTTGTTTGTTTGAAGTTGATAGAGAAAGGGCCCACTGAGGGTTGGTTTCATTTTTAAAATCTTAAAAACCTCTGCAGGGTGGGAACTCTGCCTTCCAGGCTTCTACACCGCACATTCACAAGTCATTTGTAGAGATGATGAGATGCCTTTCCCTTACAGGCTCCACGAATTTTGGTGTCATTCTAGATATCATGGCTTTGGGTAGAGAACATCATCAAAGCTGTGGCACAAGCACAGGAAGGTGAAACACAGAATGATTCCTTTGGTTACCACTTTTCCTCAAATTATCCTATTTTTAGACATATCCTAGGATATGTCTATGAGGAGTAACTAAAGAGACCGGGGTGTTTCAGTCTGGGAAGAAAGCAAGTGAGAGGATATAACCAAAGTCTATAAACTGGTGAAGGTGCTTTGGGAACAACCATTTACCACCTTTTCTGGCAGAGGTAGGGAGCAACTGGGGAAACAAGGAGGAGACGGAGTCAGGGCAAACAGCAGGCAGGGCCTGGGCAGTGTATGCTGCAGCCTGGCCCCACCAAGTCTCTGTTTTGAAAAATAATCCTAACGAGGGCTAGCAGCTCTGACTGAGGCCCAGTTGAACAGGCCACCAAATCTCTGCATGCTTAACTGAAGTGCAGGTCTGGTTAATGACAGGGAGCCTTTGTAAGACGTTGCAGATGCTTTTGGTCAACTCTAAAAAAGTTTAAAGTTTAGTCTTTTTGTTTCCTGGAAGTGACATATGAGTGGGTTATGAGCCTTCCACCAACCCTGAGTGACAGCAATATTTTGCAGTCAGAGCATGGCATAGGTTGGTTCAAATTATCTGTAATCCTGGATTTATCATAAGGCATTATAAAAAATATCTAAGGTCTTGGCATGTGAAGGTCATCAAACCAGGAAAAGCTAGGGGCCTGGAGGCTAAAGTTTGGCTCAACTTGTCAACTTCTGGCTGAGAGTGACAGCCTTTGCCTGCTGGTATCTCAGGAGGATGGGACATCACATAACACTACAGAGGTTTAGGGGTGCCCAACTATTAATTGTGCATATTTGAGTCAGGCTGAGTAGATTAACACCCAGCTTTTCAGAGTAAGTTGGCAGAAGGCAGAACCATCTGCAAACTGAGAAATGCAAACAAGGAGGGAAAAAGTTCAGTTTTGCATTCTGAAAGAAAATGCAAATTGTTTTTAAATTTTTTTTTTCCTTGAGCTTCAGTGCCAGTCTTCTCTGATTCCACACCTTCTGGCACAGGAATGAAACCAGCCTAATCTCAGTAACTGGCGAAGGAATGCTCCAGCTTTCTGAAGTCCCAGCCCACTTGGTTAGCTGTATTTCTGAGACAGAGAAACAGCAATCTTTCTACTTTTAACATCAATAACACCAGTTATTCTCCCAAAGAATTATTATCAACAATTCCTTTGCTATATTTACAAAGAAGCAGGGCTATTCTTAGAGGAAAAAAAACCTAAAAAAGCCATTTTATTTAGCTTTCTTGGCAGTTATACAAAAATGTAAGGAATGTAGTCAGTTCAAAACATCAAATCCCCAGCACGAGCCTATAAGAGCTTTCTAATGCATATTTACAGTATAGAAAGCAACTGCTTTCCTGTTTTGTAGAACAAACAGGGAACCTTCTCTTTTCCTCCTAGCTGTTCCTGAAGACCAAACATTGTTTGACACAGAATGCTGCTTTTAATGGTGCGGGTTGTAAACTTTTAATGCCTAGAAAATGGGACTTTATGCTACAGCCTTCTCTTCCTAAAAAGGAATCGGAGGCAAATTTCACTGCTGGTTTTAGGAAAGCTCTGAATTGGCAGCCCAGGGTATCTAAATACTCCTTCAGCCACAGCTTGGTTTGCCATAGGGAACAGCAATGCTAACTTCTTCCGTGCTGCTCCTCACCGAGGCAGGAACATGTGCCCCAGAAACAGGGGTGTACAGCTAGCAGGACTGGACTGGGAATCCCTCTGGATTCCTGTAGTGAGCCAGCTTAGTGTGAGCAGGCTGAGATTTGGGAACCATGGTTTCCATGCATGCAACAACATCTTGGTACTTTGTTCAAGCCATCAGGAAAAATCTCTGTCTTAAAGGCATTACTTACTGCGTAGGGAGGAGATGACGTGGTGTGTCCAGGTCACAGCTCTCCTTACAATGGTGAAAGCAAACAAACAAAAGATGGCATGGGTCGTTGCTCCAGGTTTAGGGGAGGGTTAATTAGTTCAGTTCTTACCTGGTGAAAATGGACAATACTACTAATGTTGCTTGTATTGCACAAAGTCCCAAAGGTTTTCAAGTGGGCATAGTCTATTCCATGGGGAAATTAAGAAACTCAGTCTTTTGGGGTTTTGTAAATTAACCAGTATAGACAACATAATGCAAGGAACAATCCTCCACAGGTAGGGATGCAGGTGTTCAACTTCTCCCTCCTTTTCAGCTATAACTCAGAGCCTCCTCGCTTTCTCTCTTAAGTTTGCCAGTGTTGGAGGCCTTCTGGTCTCCTGAGCCAGCCTGAAATTAGAGATCTAGAAAGGCTCCAGATCCCATTCCCCATACTTCAAACCACCTCAGATCTCCCAGATTAGAGACTGGAGTCATACTCCACTATCCCCTGGTCTTTGTACTGTCACTGTTTGTTGCAATTGTTGCTAACAAGCCATTGTTTAAGATATGTTCGTTCTCAGTTTTCCCTTTCCTCAGGGAGGTGACAAAGCTGCCTTTGAGACAATCTACAAGGTTTATTTTTCATAACCAATATTCATTGCAGTCATTGATTTTCTCCAGATTACTATTTCTCATTTTTTCCCCCACATACATATACAAGATGACGACTGAAAAGGACAAAATCCTCCCTTGTCCTGCACTGAGTCGGTGCTCCCGAACTGGAAATGAGTTAAGCTTCCTTTACCCAAATAGTGTTGGCCACAACCCTGAGAGTTTCACCCTCCTCCCAATTGAGAGGGCAGCTTCCCTCACATCGGACCATTCAAATGTGCCATAGCCTGGACACCGTGGTGGGAAACAAATGTGTCATGCAATCATTTAGCAGCGCAACATGCCAGGGGCTGACAAATTAGCCCATCACAATGCCCTCCTGCTCTGTTGGCACATGCCACAAAGCACCGGGAACACAGCTTGGCTCCCGCTCCCCGCCATGGCACAAGGCAGTGCCAGGTCCGAACAAATCCTGAAATGGCCCAAAATCCCACCGCAGTGCAGGGACAGGGCCACGGGGAGTAATCGCTCCTTGTGGCAAATGATGTGACCCCAGCTGGGATTTCTCCAGGCTTTTGTGATGTGTACCAGAACCATATTCTTTCTATTTCAAAGCAATCAGAACAGACCAAACCCTCATCCGGAGCAAACCAGGCTAGAAAAGGACCGCACTTGAAGAGAGAGGAAATGAGAGGAGACTCGTTCAGGCCTTTGGCTCCCACTCGCTGTCCATGCAACAGTTTCATCATCATAGGAAGTGTCAATAAGATACCAACAGGGTAAACAATTGTCAGACAGATTTTCACAGAGCTGGTTGACTGGACCATGGCTGCTTTGTACACAATGCCAACGCAGTGTCATTTCTAATGGGGGAATTTATACGGCATAACTATGCCAGAATTCGCTCCAGGCTACACACTGTTGCATTATAAACCTGGCCATTGCCATGCGATTAGTCAGAGCTTTAAATAACACTGCAAGTAATTCTATCAAGCATGATGAAGAAAAGTGGTTGCATTCCAGTGCTTGCCACATACCAGCCCCTGAAGGGGGTTAGCTAAGGATGATGTCCCTTTTATTGCTGGAATTTTTTGATACCTTCAGCCGCATCCTGATCACCTGACGCACAAAAAGTTTAAGGACCCTCTTAGTTTGGCCCCTGTAATTATGCAGCAGCAGCAGAGGGGACTTTATGTAGAGTTTCCCCCGATAAGATTCATCCCCCGATAAGATGATTGGATGCTGATGCATGTGATTGAAATGCAAAGAGCACGGAGGATGCCCCACATAGCAGCACACGGCCAAAGGGGCTTTGCATCAGAGAGATCTCACTGCATGCTTGTAGGCTTGGGTAGGTGTCAACGCCCTGTCATAGTGGCCTGAGGGGTAAGGCCTTTTCCTCCAGGCCTGGTCCTGCAGCATTGAACGGCCTTTTCCTCCTGGTGAGCATGGCTCCTCCAGGTCTGCATGAGCACCCTATTACATTGCTGGTGCTCTGTCTGGGAGGGATAGAAGTCTACATGTGAACTACATGTGGTAGCCTGGCATTTTTGCGTTTGTCTGGGATGGGAATTAAACCAGGCACTAGATCGACAACAGAAATAACAGAATGGTAGAAGATTAGCCAAATCTTTTAAAATCTCAGAAAAAGAAGTTCCCTTTGTTTTTATGAGTGTTCAGAATAGTTTTCATTTGCTCTGAACTGATTCACCCTGCCCCTTCCTCTGACCTGATGAAACGGTGACTGAAGCCCTAGGTTGTGCATCCTGTTTGAGCTGCAGCTGAGCTCCATGCAGAGGTGTCTGTCCACAGCTGCTTTTCATGGCTCCTGTCCAGAGGTTGCCACCTCTTCTGATCTGCCAGCATAACTATGTGTGTCATCACCTCCCCAGCTCTATCAAAATAGTCCTGCTTACAGAAGACCTTAAATTAAATGGGCTTTAACATACAGAAGCCTCTTCTGTAAAACACAGAAGGTCTTCTCTGGGATGGGACTGAGTGGAGGACTGCTGTTAAACACCATGTTCAGATCAATGCCTTGAGCAAGCACTAGAACAAACATCCATACAAAATATATATATGTACTAGTCCTAAAAAAATAGAGCTGGATACAGCAGCTCTGCAGTATCCCTAGCCAATCCATCTGCTGAGCACTGCTGTCCTACATGGGTTCCTTCTCCTCCACTCCCTTTCTTACTTGACCCTGTAAAGAATTGCCTCAACTTGTTGAGCTGCCATAAAACTAACCCAAACAAAAAATACTTTCTCTTTGCTGCTCAACATACTGAGCAGTCTCAGAGCTGGATCCAGTGAGTGCCAGAGCCAGCGTGAGGGTGGAGGCTGCTGAAGCCACAGCCCAGATACATTATTCTAACAAGGTGTGTCTTTCTAGGTCTTAGTCTCAAAATCTGCATCGCCAGGCTGCTGTGAAAATAAAAGATGCTGTGGGCAACAGAGCAGGAATTGAACAGAGGTAAATTTGAGTTTCAAATGAGAGAAAGAAGGGGGTGGGGTGAAGAACGAAGGATGGTGAGGGGAGAGATGCGTTTTTTTAACAAAGCACTAGTGTTTTATAGGACAGGATTTCGCTGGAGTTTCTTGAAGTCTGATAATTTTATGTCCCTTCTGGATGGTAATTCCTGGCCATTTTAGTTCACGTCATCAACTGTTCTAATGAGCCGACCTTGTAGAACTGCTGCTGTATTTATCAAACGTGCAGCCACGTATGCGCTCACACTGTGCCTATCAACTGTGAAAAAGGAAGTAAAACCCAATACCTGCATCACATTTTCCATCTGAGATGCTGTGCCTCAGCATAAGTGTTTCAAAAGTATAAACCCCCCAAATCTTAGGTGATCAGTAAACTGATACGTGGTTGGTTGGCTTGCTGTGATTTACCCTCAGCATCACCCTGATGATCTGGAACGCCTGGATGTTCACCTGGACTTGGTTTTCAGTTTGAACTCGGGGGGGGTGGTGATGTGGTGGTGATAGCAGGGTTGCTTTCTGGCAAGGGCTCCCTGTTGTTTGTTCACACATTTGTTGTATGAGTGGAAATATCACTCAGCGCTGCACTAGCGATCTAGGAGCACACAAGAGCTGGTTCTAGCTAGAGCTATCTATGGCTGTGCTGCTCTTGCTCTTGGACCACTGGAGCAGTGAACTAGCAGACCTGGTCCACAGCAGCCATGCATTTACATGGCTCTTGACCAAAGCAGAGCAGTGAGAGCTGGTGTTGGCTTAGTATTGCTGGTGGCCCAGGGTATCCAGCCCTTCTCACCTAACGAACACAGCAAACTAAGGCTTCACACTGCACTGCTTACCTCTGTCCTGCAGCACTGCTGGCCATGGCTGGTGGTGGTTGTGGGGATGCTCCAGTCTGGAGCTGTGGCTCTGAGGGCCTTCAGGTTGGTCCAGTCCCTGTTCTGATACACAGGAAGATTTCAGGGATTTCTCCACTTCTTCCAGCTCCCCTGTTTGAAAGAGAAAGAGAAGTAACTTTTCTTACATCTTCAAGTTTCTATTAATAGTTGCAGAAGTCACTGTGCTACAGCAGCCTGGGGCAAGGCAGACCCCCACTGCACAGGACCTTGTACTTGCAAGAGCAGATAGAACAAAAGACAAGCCAAAAGCATGCATGGGCACAGATGCTCCACGTTACATCCCTGTATTCCTCCTCAGAACACCTCAGCCAGGTGTTGGTGACTGGCTCCCAGGCAAGAGAGGGAGGTTTTGCTCTAGCGAGTGACACTAAGGCCTGAGCAGACTGTGCCCAACCTCAGAGGGCTGTTGGGCTCTCCACTGAACCCCTGAGCCCCTCTGGTTCCCCCAGCAGAATATGACCCTGGCACTGCTTTGCAGGGCATGAGCAAGGCCAACCAGCTGCTGGCTCTGGGATGTGCCAAATGATTTTGGTCCCTCTGACACGAAGCTGGAATTAACAGCTCCCAGCAAAGCTGAGGAATGCAAGGGCTGGCAGACGCATCAGTCAGTGCCAGGTGGGGCCTTAGGGACTTTAAGCCTCAGAGGTAATAAGACCCCCCATCATGGACTGCACCAGAGCTGTGAAACCCCAGAGAAGATGGATTCAGGCAAATAGGGAAAGGACACAGCAGCCCTTTTTCTTGCCCTTCTTTATCCATCCCTGTCACCTCTCCCAACACCAAATTTCATGTGTTGCAGAGATGCCAGTGATTTTTGGGAGTAGCAAGACGAGGGGACACAGAGCTTTTGGGGTGGGGATCTCACATATTCCCAGCTGCAGCCCCACAGCCACCTGCTCCACAATCACTAAACTCGGGGAGGCTGCAGGAACTGGGAGGTGACGTTAAGCATCCTTGTGGACACTGTGAGCTGGTAAGGGGACAGAGCTGGTCCCTGCACTGGATCCCAGCAAGCAAAAAGAAATGGATAAAAATAATTTTTATATTCTCCTATACTGAAATGGTCTAAAAAGTATATTGAAGTGGCTTTGCACCTTCTCTTGGACTTGTGTAAAATAAAAATCTGTGGGTTTGAGTGTTAAAGAAAAATTCAAATTGCCTCCTGTGATGAACAAGATGTTGGGATGAAGTGGGGCAGCCAGGTGGGACAGGTGGAAGGGATGTGCCGAGAGGAGGATGAGAGCAAGAAAAAGGCACACCAGAGGAAATGGAGAAAGATTGATGGAGGGAGGAGAAGGCCGTGGTGTGGCAAAGAAACCATTGCAGCCACAGCGTCCCGGGAGCTGCAGCCAGCCAGCGCAGCTCGCTCCCGGCCCAACTGCAACAACATCTGTTACACTTGAGCTCTGCTCAGTTAGTGGCGTGTTTGTTTAATTGTGGGCCTGGTTTGTTATTTTGCTTCCCATTAGGAAGCTGAAGAAAGGAGGAGGAGGGTGTTTTCATTCTGGGGAGCATTTTGCCAGGACAATGAGGTTTTTTTCCATGGCACTGGGTAGTCAGAACTAGCTGTACTGGTCCTCCCGACAAGGCAGACGCCTCCAAAGCCCATTGTTCAACCTGATGCATTAAGGGCTCACACTTGTAATTTTGGCGCTGATCCCCCTCTCCCATTGTCTGTGCAGAATGGGTTGAAAAAGGAGAGTCTGTCCTCTATCTGGCAGCAAGAAAAGGAGGCAGCGGCGGTGGCAGCAGCTCCTCTGCCCGCCAAGGTTTTTGCTTTCCTGCAGCAGTGGTGGGGAAGGGGGAGTGGTGGCTTTGAAAGCTTCCCTGGTCACTCCTAGGAAAGTCACCCAACTTTCACTCTTTGCTGTAGATCCTTGGCCTCCCTCCAATTTTCCCAAATTCATCACTAATTTTGAAAAAGAAAGTTTCTTCCTGCCTGCCCGCTCAGGTTTTGTTTTAATAAAACCCAGAATTGTCAAAAGGGGAATTTGCCAGTGCTGGGCAGCCCTGAGGCTCTCTGGTTCTCCTGCACTGCAACCAGAGCATGGCAGGAGCAAACTCGCACACCACCATCCCCTACCAACAAGGCATTTTGTCTCTGCTCAGATCAGACCAAGGCAGTGCTGTCAGAGGGCTTCCAAGACATGGACATCTCCTTCCTATGCCAGGGTGATGCTCTGGCTTTATCCAAGTCCCCAGAAAGGCTTTGGGCTTGTCAGAGGAGCTGGCATATGTGGACATGCTCTGTTGTGCTTATCCTGTTCAAAGGTTGGACAGATGACCAGCTTTCTGACTCAACACCTAACACAGACCTATGTAATGGTCTGACATGAGGAAGAATGTCTTAGCGGCAACTGGGTCAAAAGAACATCAGGAATGGCAATGGGTCAATAAGCCTTTGTACAAGTACAGTTTTCATACTCCTTCACCATTGCCCAGACCTAGAGACTCCAACTCAAACCACTGGAACCAGACTCTACTGCAGCAACATGCTGAACTCACAAGGAACATTCCAGGCATCTGCTTGAAAAGCAAAACATAAAACCCTCTCTTTAAAATTAGGGATGGAATAGAAAAAAAAAAAAGATCTGAACATCAGAAGCTTAAATATAAACTGAAATCAGTAAAACAGGCAACCAAACAGAGCCCTGACTTTGCAAACTTCTACATATACAAGAATCCTGGGCACTCTGAGTTTGAGGAGAAGGATTATGTGTCTAAAAATACTTACGTGCACCCACGTCTGCCAGGGCTGGGCCTGCACTGTAAAGCTTTTGGGGTGTGTGCTGTCCCCTTTTACAGCTGGACAGCAAGTATCTGTTGCTGAGCTCCACTAAGAGCCCACATCTGACCTGAACCTCATTAGCAGAAATAAAATGTCTTGGATCATAAGTAAGTGGGACAGAAACATCAGAAAAAGCTGGGGAAAATGTACAGTTAAGTCAGAAGGGAGATGCAGATGCTGAAGATGACTACAAAAATGCTTCCTGCCTTCAGTTTTGCAAACTCCAGAGTGTCCAGCCTTGCTTGGGCAGGGCTGCGCTCCCTGTACCCAGTCACTCCTCCAAAGGAAGACCCAGCCGTGCCTGGGTGCATCATGTGGACCCCAAACCTCACCCTCAAGCCAGTTGACTTCATGTTACCTTTAGAATAGGACTATCCTTGTCCTTGACTGCAGATGCAGGACAGAGGAGCGCTGCCCCTTCTGCACAGCTCAGGGAGAGGGAAGGGGGAACACTTTCATGGACTTCTTCCCCCAGCACCTCAAAGCCAGTTACATGTTTCCAAATTGCAGTAGGAGCTTTACACAACTAGGAGTCTTGCTGCCAATTATGAAGAGTCACTTTACCAAGCTAGCTTCATCTACCTTCAACTCTAACTACATGCCTTGACCATTAGAATTTACAGCTTCCAGCCCCTTGGAACAAAAAATATCTACGGCCAACGGATGACTTGTGAGGTTTGCCTTTTTCTAAGGGCCCATCTCTGCTGGCTTCAGCTATGATGCAAGAGCCATGCTGGTGGGGCAGCACTCCTCCTTCCAAACATGCACCATTTACCTTGCCATCACCATCTTGCCAAGCCTGTCTCAGCACATGACCTCAGGGGAGAGGAGGCATCATCAGACCTTCTACCTTTGCAGAGCAGCAAGCCCTCCTCAACTGCTGTTGACCACTAGTGTCAGGTGGAAACAGCAATATCTTTTCCTTACTGGAGCCACAGAGTGACAGACTGACCTGATCTGAAACCCCCCTCTGCAGGGCAGAAACCCGGCCCAGGCTTTTGCCAGCCACAGCTCTCTTGATTTTCTGTATACGAGATGTACTTTGCTAACCACGGCAGCGTAAGTCTGTGGGTGCTGCCTGCACGGATGCTTGAAGCCACAGAAGGTTTAAATTTGCTTGGGATCTGGTACTAAGATGACTTCACGGCCACTTTGCAGCTCCCAGCTGCTTGAGCACCACCTTCAATCTCAGCGAGTGACAAGAGGACCATCGGCACAACAACCCGTGGTCAGAAGCTTGACAGCACTGTAACTTAACTTGATTTTAAGGTCTGCGTGGAGCCAATATTAGAGCAAGGTCTCCCTGCTGCAGGGCTAACTGAACCCGGAGACTCGGTTACAGAACAACTGTCCATTAGCGCGAGAGGCAGTGCTGATGCTATCTGGCTGCGGTATTATCCCTGCTGTTCTGACTTAGCTTTGGACAGTTAAGATCTTGATGACATTAGGAGCTGGGCTAGGGGCAAACTGTGGCCACAGCCGGATTAATAATGCACACAGGGCCTTGCTCACCAAGCACTGCCTGCTGATGCAGGCGCTGGCTGCTGTTATGGCTCCTCTCCTGTGCCTATCCCTGCTCTATCCTGTCCTGGCCCAGCCCTGGAGTGCGGTGCCCTGTAGCTGGACCAGAGCTACTGCATGCTGAAATAGAATCGTAGAATCACAGACTGGTCTGGGTTGGAAGGGACCCCAAGGATCACAGAGTTCCAAGCCCCTGCCACAGGCAGGGCCACCAACCTCCAGGCCTGGAGCTACACAAGGTTGCCCAGAGCCCCATCCAACCTGGCCTTGAGCACCCCCAGGGATGGGGCATCCACCCCCTCTCTGGGCAGCCTGTTCCAGCCCCTCACCACTCTGATAAGGTGGGTTTACATAGAACCACTGAGGAAAACACATTGCCAAGTTACATCCCCAGCTGTAGCGAGCAAGAAGCGGGAGAGGTGTCCATCTGTTCACCACTTTGCCGGGTGGAACGTGGGATGGTGGGA
This sequence comes from Porphyrio hochstetteri, assembly GCA_020800305.1. NCBI lineage: Eukaryota > Metazoa > Chordata > Aves > Gruiformes > Rallidae > Porphyrio > Porphyrio hochstetteri. Next base: position 5,760,715 of record CM036916.1, on the reverse strand, counting down.
TAACCGGGATAACCTCTTGGGCGGCGTTCGACCCTCTGCCTCCCAGCCAAGTGTTTACTCCCCTCCAGCCGAGGGGCGGGTCGTGTTTGCTTAAGCTCAGGCTGGTTTCACGTTTTCTCAGTGATATGATAATTGCGTTTAGATAGCTCTGTCTCTCTCTGCTGGGCTTCTCACAGGGCTCTCCTGGCCCCCAGCAGGGCTCATTTAAAAGCGGCTCCGCTCTCAGTGACGTGCCCCAGTGTTTTCAAAAAGAAACAACCACCAGCGGCTCCCTGGAAAAATAACAAAGGGACCCAATTACAAGCAAATGTGTTGAAGGGTCCCAGGGCCGTCTGTGGGCAAATTAGGGCCAATTAAAGGTCAAAATGATTTAAGGTATAAGGACAAGAGAGGGAAGGGGAACAATTGGTCAGATTCCTGCGCAGAATAAGCCTCTGCTGCTCAGTTTGAATATATCCTAGAGCCTAAACGGTGGATAAACTTCAGAGCTGGGGCTATGTCTGGTTTTTAAAGTGGGTTGTTCATACTCTCTGTGCCATCCGTGCTTGGGAGAGCGTTCGCTGTGCTCACAGCCAGCAGACCACCTCCAGTGAGCCCGCCCGGCCCTGGCACAGTCCCGGTGCAAGCTTGAGCCCTTGGGCTGCGGCAAGTGGACGAGTTTTATTGTCGCCCACAAGCTGTGCAGTGCCTGTGCTCTGGTTATCAGTGCTGGGGGCAGAGGGGTCTCAAACTAATGCTGCAGGTCCCCACTGGCCACATCATGGGTAAAAGCAGTCATATGAAACAGGCTCACAACCCTCCTGCGGGAAACTCTTCCCTTCTGCTACCCAGGTGTCCAGCAAAGGCAAGACCAGCTTTCCCCTGACCCAGAGGCAGGGGGGACAACTGCAGCCTCCTCGCTGCGAGGATCTCAGTTCCTGTGCCCTCATAGACCAGATTGCCTTCACCCACCTGAGGAGGCTGAAGTCTCATCCAGAAATGATCCAGCCTGTGAATCTGTAAAAGGGCTGGGGTCTTCACACCAAGTTTCCTTCCAGGATCAGTCCCTCTGCCTGCAGCCAGCACAAATACCCCAACAATGCTGCGACAAAGACAACATGACAAATACTTTCACCAGCTCTATTTAAAACCAGAGAACATGTGCAGCCTGCTGTTTTCTGTTGAATTTCAAATGAGAATTATGGAGGAGATGGCTTTCTCATTGTCATTTTTATCCAGGAACAAAGAAGCCTGGAAAAGGTTTCAACTCCTGAGTGCTTCACCACATCTTCCTTGGTTCACCTTGGACATCTGCACTGACCCTCAGGAGAGCTTAACTGCAAAGTGAGGAGCACTTTGCCTGAGGAGGGAGGGATGGCAGGGGTGGCTGGACTCTGGTACTGGTCACTCTGAAGTGGGCACGACAGGGTTTGGGTGAACAAACCCTCACAAGGGATCCAGGTCTCATTTCAGATCCACCTGCCCATCACTGTCACATTTTAGTAATTGACAATAATGTAAAGATATAAACATATTTTTCTAATTATCTTTAACCACCCCCCCCCCCCCCCCCCCCCCCCCCCGAGAACAGAGGGGCCATTTGAAAAAGTAACCTGGAGTTTGATTTCGCAAATCTCTTGGTGAAGAAGTGCTGAAATTTAGGGAAAGGTCCACGACAAAGAAATCCTGGCATAACATTTTGAATAGCCCATACTGCTGGTTGGCTTTTTATAAGAAAGCAAATAAAACCGTTCAGTGAGAAATGGCACCACCAAAGCCCAAAGCTCATCATCCCCTACCTGAACTGTTTGGAAAGAGCTGATCATTGGTGACCTGATTCTATGCAGACTTGCTTAAAAAAGCCCACAAGCAAACCTAAAAAAAGAGAAAAGCAGTTAAAACCCATCTTACAAATAGCCCTACAACATCCAACCCTGTCCCATCCCATCCTGCCCCCTTCCTACCATCTCCAGCTGCAAAAAGAGACCATAAAGCAGTTTTGTGCAGTCAGATGTAAATCCCCTGTCTCTGTTAAGGCTGGAGATTAGCCTGTTAACAAAGTTACCTTGTCACCTAGCCTGCTTAATCCTTGCATTTCAAAGTGTAATTTTATTGAGCGCCTTGGAGCTGAATCTGGGGTGTGTTATTTATTTATTTATTTATTTAGTTTAATTGTTCCCGACTTTTTTTTTTCTTAATTCACTTGGAAGTTTTTTTTTTTTTTTTTGGCCTTCCTGAAACCAGTCGCTTTTGGGGAGGCGGCGCCTCTGCCGTTTTTATTCCTTTTAATGTATTTATTTAACCCTTCAGGGGCTGCAGGGACACCCCTCCCTTCTCCCCCTCTCCCCACACCTTCCTGAGACAACAGTCAGACAGTCTCCACACAGTGCTCTACGGCTGGTGGTGCAGCAGAGTATCCCGGCCATAAATCTGTCAATACAAAGAGAACAACACGCACACAAAAAATGTGGCTAAAACCAAGAAATGTAGCATAATTACAGGTTCATTACTGCAAACAAAAGCATCCCCTGATCCCACCCCTTTGGCAGGGACGGGAGCAATTCAAACAGCCTCATTATGTAGTTACCTAGCCAGGGTCAGAGCCTCCTGAATAGCTGCTGTGGCTCTGCTTATTATCCGGCCCCGGACGCCGGGAATGCGCCTGTTTGAGCTGTGGAGGTACAGGAGTGCTGGGAGCAGCCAGGCTCCAGGTCTGCTCCCTGCTCCCTTCCTACCTATTGTTATCTCCGTCCTCAGAAGATCTGCCTTTGTACTTTGCAGCACGCTTAGCCATGGTGAAGGGTGTTGGGTTGACAGTCTGGGAGTCTGAAGTCTTGTTGTTATCTGCCCAGTGGGTCCAGAATGAAAAGGGGCGATTTGGTGCAGCAGCTGGGCAAGGGAAGGGGGACAACACTGCCATCGTTTGCTCCATTCCCCCTCCAAAACCGCCTGCCGCAAGGCTGGATGCCGGCTGGCCAAGGCACGTGGCTCCCACAGCCCATCCAACAGCAAATGCGTCTCTTCTTGGAAACAGCTGGCACCTACCCTGGGTTGGAAAAATTGCAGGTTTGAAACTCATCCTAAATTTCCCAGAAGTTTGTGGGAATTCACAACACACCAAACTGGTAGGCTGCCTTGGGCCACGGATCAGAACTTTTGCCCAAGATATCTCTTCTAGCCCCATCCAAGCCCATGCTCCATCCCATCCCTCCTTCCCTGCACCCAGGCACCAGCAGCTGTACCAGCAGCCCAGGGATGCAGATGGTGCTTTTTGGATGTTTCCAGCATGGGCTCCCTTTCTCACCGGGCTGGGAAGCGGCGTGAAGTCCCCTTCGACACCACGTGCCCCTTCCAGAGCCACAGCTTCCCTCTCCGGTGGCTGAAGAATTGAGGAACTCCAAACGGCACCGCTGAATATTCAGGGAACCTGACAGCCCCCTTCCCCTCCGCCTGCAGCAGCGGTGAGCACTGCGAGCGCGCCCACACTGAGCCTGCCTCCATCTATAACCCAAACGTCAAAACATTTCCTCTTGCAGCCCTGTTCAGCTCGTGGTAGCCCTGATCCCTGGTCCTAGTCACGCTGCTTTTGGGGTCTGCCTCGCTGAGCCATTACTGTCACCGCCCCACTGTGCGCAGATAAGAATAGGCTGCTTCTTCTGGCTCATTTAGCTAAAACAATGGAGCCACCAGAGGCCAAATTAATCCCCAGTGACTTCAGTGGAGTTACACCAGGCTAAATTTGGTCCCAAGCGTACAATTAGCACAGAGGAGAGCACAGTGTCATGACAGTCTCTTGGCATTTTCTCCAGGCTTCCTTCCCCAGGTTCTCCCTCTCTGGTGAGCAGCTGGGTGCTCGCTCTCAGCCACCTCTCCACTCACATCTGGCCATTTCTGGGTACCGGCTAGGGCACCCTGCAAGGGGAAATGGCAACTCATCACCAGCACTTTTTGCCTGGAGAAGGGCAGATCCTGTTTCCCTCAGTGGGTAGGAAGAGAGAGCTGGACCTCCCCGCCTTGGGCTTGCAAGGAAATGAAACCCCTTCCCTGCAGAGACATGCCTACAGGCATCCCTCCATGCTGGGCATCCACCCCACACCTTCAACAGGCTGAAAGTTTCTCTCAGGGCTAGTGTCCAGTTCCTTCATGGCCATGCAACTGATCTTTAAACTCTGCCCTGACAGGCCTTTCATCATCATCATGTTTTGTGGCAACCAAATTCCCTCTAGTAATAGCTGAGCCACTGGACCACATTTTTCTGGATATTTTGTATTTCAAACTCTTAAGAAAATGGGTCAGAAATTGTGCAGGAATTTTCTTTGGTGGATCTCAGCTGACCCGGGCAGCCTGGGAAGGGGACACATCACCAGCCTGCTCCTGCAGCTATGCAGAAGTGCCGCACCCAAAAAAATAGAAGGGGCAGACATTAAAAAAAAAAAAAATTAAATAAAAAAGGCAATTTAAAAAAAAGCATCTAACCAGACCTTTTCTAACTCCAGATACACTTCCTCAAAAAAATGGGTTTGTGCATCAGGCGTGAGCAGAGCTTGGATCGCAGAGCTACTTCCACCCGCTGCTCCACAGCAAGGTGTGGGCAAAGCCGCACCGGTAATGGCCTGACGTGGGACTGGGGCTTCGCTCTAACTCTGAGAAAACTCCCGCTAACCTCAGAGAGCACACGTGTGTTTGAGAGGAAAAAAAAATTAAAAAAAAAAAAATTAAGCAATGAAAAATATAAAATCATTTAAGAAAAAAAAAGGGGAACAAAGAGCGGAGTGTGGGACTGCCCTTGGTGCCTCCCTCCCGTGTCCCCCTGCCCCCTCCGGCTCCACAACCCGGAGCCTTTTCAAACATACAGACTTCCCATTCCTTTGACAATTCTTCAAAGGCTCCAGGATTCGAGGGAACTTCCTGTTTCATCTCAAACCCTCGCTTTCTTTTCCTTTTCCAGCCTATTAAACCCTGTGCTAACGAAGCGGTGTTTGCCGCCTGTCCGACGACCCTGCCTGATGCGTGACATTAAAGTTAGGCTGCTCAAGGTGTTTTGGTCCTTCCATCCCCCCTTCTGACCCTTGAGTTTACTGCAGAACAAAGCCTTGTGAAGCTCGGTGCTGGGAAACGTATTTCCTCCCTCGCATGCCCACAGCAGTTGTTTTAGCCTTGCGTGGGGTTGTGTGCAGTGTTTTGTTATTGTAGGGTTGCTGGTGCCAACTGATCCCCACACGCTGCTTTGTTATGGTAGGGTTGTGTTCAAACCCCAGCCTCCCAGGCTCTGCTTTATTTATTTATTTTTTTTAAGGAAAAGGTAGTTTTTAAGGGTTGGAAAACAAACGTGTGCAAAGACATACCAAGGCACGATGAAGAGATGCCACAGAGAGGAAATCCTGTCAAATCCGGGGCCTCACCTGCCTGAGCTGTGGTGCTGGAGCACGGGCCTGTCCTCGCCTCCTGCTCTCTCTCCTGTGGGCTCCTGGCAGCAACAACCGACTGCTGATACTCGGCGTTTTTGCGGCACATATTAACGTCACTGTGAAAACAGCATGGCATTAACAACTCTCAAAGGCTTGGGTTACTGGAAAAATCTGCACCAGGCATGGGGTTTAAAAGTTCAGGTAAAGGAAAAGATGGAAGGAGAAGGGACAGGGGGAGGAGAGGAGCAAAGCACTGACTGGAGTGGCAGCGTGTGGTGATGGCTTTTGGTGCAATAGGCAGGCAGCATCCTCAGACAGCATCCCCAGCACTGCCAAAGAGCACCTGGAAACCCTATTCACTAGCTGCTGGTGGGTGACCAGGTGGTGGAAAGGACTTTGGGAATCACAAAAATAGAGCCCAGCACCCAGCTCACCCACAGCATCCCCAGAACCTTCTGAATTTGCACAGTGTAGAACTGGTGGAAGGGTCCAGTCTCTGACAAACCTCCAGGGAAGAGCACAGCAGCAATGGTGCAGACCCTTGTCTTGCTCTGGAGTCATGTATGGGGCTTGTTTTCCTCATCTGTGAAGGGAAGGGGGAAAACAGATGAGTTTGGACAATACTGGGAAGGAGCAGAAACACAGGACAATGCACCCTTCCCAGCAGAGCATCCATGGCTCTGTTGTGAAAGAGGAGACGGAGAAGACAAAAGAATTAAGGGAAGAGAATCCTGTCAAGCTAAATAATTAAGTCCAAGGGTACATAACTGATGTGGTCTTGATGCAGACCCTAAATCATTGACAAGGCTGGTACATAACCTGACACGTGCAGCTCTGGCATCACAACAGCGAGGGACAATCATTCCCAGCGGCAGGGTAAATTGAGTGGGGCACCTCTGGCATGGGTCACACTGGTGGGGACACCCCAGAGAGCCTCAGCTGAGCTGAGGGGCTCCTTCTGCCTGCCACCTCCCTTCTTCCCCAGCTGCTGAAAGTGGGTTGCTCACCACAGAGACGTCCCGCTTGCCTAGCAATATGCTTTGGTAGACAAGAGTAGCTCCACCAACCCATGAGAGAGGAGAGGTGCCCACACGGCAGGACAGGGTGGTATGAGGAGGAGACGCCACTACTTCTCTGCTGAGATTTTCCAGCCAACTTCAACAGAGCCCAACCTCAGCTGAATCTTCAACATCAGCACGAGCTACCCAGCACCCTCTATAACCCACCCATGTTCCCCCCTCGCCATCAGAGGCTCACCTGCATTGCAGGCACGTGCTCGGCCAAATGCAGGCATCCCTGGCCAGCACTGCTTGGGAGCAGCTCTCTCAAACAGCTTCTCTCCCTACAGCTGTGCTGATCCATGTCCCTAGCCCAGAGAAACAGAGCAATCAATACACAGACGAACCGGTGAATCAAACAAGGCCACTGGGGATGTGCTTGAGCTACAGAGATGGTCCTTGGGGGGAAACTTCCTGGGCCGAGGCAGCGGATGCCGACCTCGGAGCTGACTGCAGCATCCCATAAGAAAGACATCAATCTCGAGGGCTTTTTCCACTGTCAGTCATCCACAATGCTCTTTCCTGCCCATCAGTTGTGGAAGTCAACTGGCACTGTGCATCCCTATTCTGGCCTTTTTTTTTTTTTCCTTCATTTTTTTCCCCTCACTTCCCTTGATCTTTTTACACTCCATCATCTAGAAAAGCTGGTTCTGTCCTTCTTACACCTTCCTACCACTATGGCTCAGCCTTTCAGGAGCATCAAACACACCATGAATCTCCTGGGCATCACCATCCACCTGTATGGGTGACAAAGCACTCTGAACACAGAGCAGGAGCACAACCCAGGGCTGTCTGCTATCACATAGATGGGCTTGGAGACTGGGGTGCTGGCTCTGTGCCGAAAATTATCACTGTACCTCCTAGCTGCCCCCTGCTCCCAGTGTTTTGACAGTCTGCTGGCTGGCCTGAGCGTGTTAGCGGAGTCACCCAGAGCCCCCACCAGGACCCCTCCAGCCCATGCCCACCCCAGGCATGCGCTGTCTGCCTGACACTGCCTACAAACTCTATTAGCTTTGTAATTAAAAACAGCTGTAATCTGATCAGGTGGAGATCACGGTTACAAAATGAAGGAAGCCATTAGCAGGAAATGTTGTGGTTCAGGCAGACATCAAATCAGTTTAAAGAGATTGGATTTCATTGTTTTTATACAGTTACTCCATTACTATAATGCACTAGGTCCATTTAACCGGCTGGCTCGGAGGAGTGCTCATAAGGCAGTAGTGACATCTATGTGAAATGAACAGCATAAACAGTGAACTCGGAGGAGATAGCAGGGAATTTACACCCCTGGCTCTGCAGTGAATATTAATGCACTGTGAGCTGCTGCCAGCGCAGGGTTTGGTGGGGAGCTGGTTCTCTCTCCTCTTTATTAAGCCCACCCCCGCATCGGTGTTGCCGGTGCCTCTGAGGGGCTGGGAGAGCCTCCCCAACAGGGATTGGATCCAGGGACCTTTCCTCTTCCCCCAGCCACAAACCAAACCGCGGGTCCAGTTTCTCAGTAGCAAGGTAGAGTGAGAACTGAAACCACAGCAGCCACTTCGCTTCGCTTCCTCCTGGCCTCCTTGCCCCTGTGTAAACACCAGCCAGTCAAGACAAAATCTGGAAAGTAAAACATTTAGGTTCTCACAAGGGATGTTGCCCTTTTCCTCTATTCCCCCTCCCTCAAAAAAAAAAACCCAAAAGAAAAAAGAAAAGGGGGAAGGAACCTGTGTTTGAAAGCATTGGAATCAGGCTCTGGCCCAGGGAGGTGTGTGATGTGACTGCTGCTGGCTGCTACTTTTAATTCAGTCCCGCTCTGAAGCCTGTAGCCAAGACACAGCCTGGGTGCCTGTAGGAAAACCTCCATCAAGAGGCACATGATGGCCCCTGACTTCAAGGCTGAACCAGAGCAAGAGGGTAGGGGATGGGGGTTTCACAGGATTTTGGGATTTGCACAGCACCAGCAGAGCTGGGGCTGGTGACATGATTTGTACCCCCAGTTTCTCACTCTGAAAAAGCCACCTGTGATACCACATGAGTTCATTTACCTGCTCCAAGCCTTGCAACCTCCTTCCTGCAGGAAAATGAGCAGGGTGGCTTCGTGAAGCAGCTAGTAAAGAGCTCTAAGACAAGGAAGGTGTTAAGGAAATGCAAACACGATGAGAGCTGGCTGCCCAAAAGGAAACTGTGACCCGACCATGGTCCTGCCCGAGCAGTAAAAGGACTCTCCAGGCAATACAGAATAGAAACGCTGTCCCCATTCCCCTCTGCCCCCACCAAACTTCTAATCAGGGAATGAGATAAAAAGGGACCTACACAAACGCCCAGGCTGCCTCCTACTCACCGTGCTGACCTGAGCACACGGAGACCCCATGCCAGTCAAAACTCTCTTGGTTATCACTCTGTCCCTCTTGGCTAGAAAATGGCTCTGTCATCTCCATACGAATCCCGTTCCCGTACAAACAGGCAACCTCTTCCCTTCCTTGCCACTGCTTATCCTCTCTGTCTCCTGTCCTTGCCCTCTCCCTTTTCACCCCAAACTGTATCAAATGCATCAAAGCCTGAGTAACTTATGGTCCCTTTGACCTGCTGGCAGCAAGTTCAGCCACAGAACATTAAAAGAGCAGAGGCTGAGGTTTCATGGTCAGCAAAGGCAGAGGAGGAACTGCAGGCCTCTTTGTTGTGTTGCTTTTGCCTTTAGAAGCCATGTTGTCAGCCAAGTTCAGTGGCACTCAAGGCTGAGGCTTGGGGCTCATCCCATATGGGAAGGGAGGGGCACTTGTAAAGTAGGGAGGTAATTTCTGAGCAGCCCCTGCAGCTGCCCACCTGCCCTGCTGCATATGGTCTGATGCAGTGCTATGGTTGCCATCACCTTTTGCTAACCATCTCTGGAGATAACAGGCTGGATGGAGGTCATGAGGGCCTGGGGGAGGTGGCGAGGGCAGGATGAGTAGAACAGCTGGGCTGGCTGAATCTCTGCTAACCTGTGTGGGTGCATGTTCACCCGCTGGGGTCTGCAGTCTCCAGCTTCACGTGGCTTTGGGTTTGGTTATAAAAGCTGCCCATAGGTTTGCTGATGATGGCTGTGTAGGCCATGGCTTGCTGTGTAGGAGGAAACCTGGAACTGGCAAGGCCCAGTGGATGATGGAGATGTTTTGGGGAAATATTGTGGGCTCAAGCTGGATAAGATAACCAGTGTTCCCAGTTTTCTGCCAGTTGTCCTCAATGTTGTGATGCAGGGGATGTGCAGCATCAGTGCAAGCTTTAGCATCAGCAACCATGACACCCTGTGCACAGGGACCCATCATGAGAAAAGGAATGAAACTGCAGAACAATGCCTTCAGCGTCCTTGGCTGTTATACACCAGCCTCAAACAGGATGATGGACCAAAACTGGCAGTATAATACCCTGCTGTCCTTAGAGAAACAGAGGTGTACAGGGACTGGCTGTCATCTCACAGCGCTGAGGCAGTTCGTGCTCTCGCATCTTGGCTGCGGGGCTCTTTCTGCTGTGGCTTTGGGCGTCGTGCAGAGTTTGGAGCACCCTCCTCTGAAATCACTGTGACGGCCATGCCAATCCCCAAAGAGGCGGCATCAAATCTGGAGCCTGTGAAGACATTGCCAGCAAAATAAATATTCAGGAATATTTTTAGCCTGCTCTTGTACAGAGAGAATTTCTTTGTGTCCTTCTGAGGAGCTTGCCGGATCTTTCATCGGTTTGTTTTTCTCATTAGCCGGCATAAGCTTTGTTCTTATTTAATAAAGATTAGGATCTGCTGCCTCCAGCCCTCTCTTTTTGCTCCTCCGTCAGGCCCGTGGGGGCTCAGGCTGCAGTGACATGTTTGATGTCGGGCCACGGAAGTTGAAACATGGGACCGAAGCTTGCTGGGGTCTTGCATTTGCTTCCCCAAAAAGCCCCCATCCCATCGCTTCGCTCCCAGCTCTGCTGCCTTCCTCAGAGAGCTGCCCTATGGCCAGGGAGGGGAAGAGGATGGACAGAGCCATTGGACCCCGCTGCCTGGACTGTCCAGAGGTTTCCAGGCTCAGCTGGCTTGGAGCATTGCAAAGGTCTTGGTCTGAGCCGTCAGTAGACAGTGGGGGAGGAAACCAGGGGATGGCTGACACAGGCAAGCATAGCCCCTGCATGATCCTAATGAAACAGGAGACATACCATAAACGGGGGAATGGCTTCTCCCAGCTTTGGAGGTCAGAGAGATGTAACAGATCTTCCATCCCTTTACATATCATTGGATTCTCTTGGTTAGCCAAAAAATAACTGCTTTTCTTTCTTCAGCTGAGTCATTCCTCAGAAAAGAATGGGTTTAAAACATCCACCACTATGAACCAGAATGATTTTTATAAACTCCCAGAAGGCGGCAGTGGGGTCTTCTGAGCTTTGACAGTCTGACAGCCCCCACTGCTGCGTGCTGGAGCATCACCACCTCCAGCGAGGATGAAGGCTGCAGAGTGCCTCAGGGGCAGGTGCCACATCCCTAGGACAGGCATGGCGAGGGGTCAAGGGGGGGTGAATTGTACCTGGCATGGAGGCAGGACTTGTGTCCCAACTCAAGGTTTTGTACGTTACTTCTCACTTATTCTGTCCACTGCCAACTGCTTGGACCAGCCATTGCTCCGCAGCTCGGCTTAGCCATCCCTGAAGCAAGAGCGTATTTCCCTTGGAAGAAATACCATGGTTATTTAATTGTGGCAACATATATAATTAGGTCTATACAGATCCAGTGCTATTAACATCATTAAGTGTTAATGCAATTCTTACTTCGAGACTTTTATTTAAAAAAATACATTAAAAAAAAAATCTTTAAACAGCCCCAGTTGGTAAGAGAGCTCCTGTCTCTAGCAGGAGAGGCTGTTTTGCATATGGGTAACTTTGAAGGGGATGAATAACTTCATGGCCAATAACATTTATAGCTCTGCCTTGTGCAGGGAGATAAGGGCAGAGGAACGCAGGGCTCCGGGGCAGGAGCTGTTTGCGAGAGGGGTCGGGAAGGAATCCAGTCCCCACCCTGCCTGAGCTTTACCTACGCCCAGGTGCACGCTGGCCACCGCGCCTATCGAGCACCAGCCGCTGCGTAAGGCTGGATACCAAACCTCCTAGCTCACTCCAGCATAGCTGGAAGGGGAGGAGGAAAGGGGGGACAGGGGAGGAACAGCGGGGAAGGCAAATTTTAGAAATACTTTTTGAACAGTCACAGTTGTAAAGGAACTCACCCTCACCATGTTTGTGTCACTTGTGTTTGCTGCCTGGGGCTAAGTGAGAGCACAAGTTTTCCTGGCACAGCTGCTCTTGGAAAATCAGCTTCCAATCCATATATGATAGTATTCATGGAAACCACAATTCTAATTTACATGTGCTGATTTCCCTGCCAGAAACTGTGCTGCCGTCCAACCCAGGGATAAAAATGCTGCCCTGTGACTTCCCTGCCCAATCACGACCAACTGATGCACTTCAAAACTCAAATATTTTCCAGGGAATGTTTGCAACCCACAGCTTTAAAAAAAGAAAATCTTCCCCAAACTCATGCCGTGGCTCAGCATCATGACTATATTCAAGGAGATTTCCTTATAGGTATTTCCCAAGCCAAACATCTACCCCCCTGCCCTGCTCCCAAGAAAAAAAAAAAAAACAAACCCTTGAGACCAGCTACACAATATCTTAAATCTTACTCATTCACATCATCTGCCATGTTTTCTCAAGTGCTTTACACCATGCTATGGAGATGTACTCACAGGTCACCAATGCACAGGGAGGAACCCCTTCTGTCCTGGCCAAAACCAAGGAGAGGTTCTCCTTCCCCTCCCCATGCTGAACTCAGCCCTGGGACCTGCTTCCTCTGCTCCAGCTGCTGCCGTGCTCCGTGCAATGGAGCAAAGGTTGAGGAGGTGGAGAGAGAGCCCTTAATAAAGATAAAATCTATTTCTAATGTCTATAAAGACCAAACCCAAATTCCCAGTTACTTGAATGTGAGCTGTGGAGATGGGGTAATGGGGAATGGAGTTATTTATTAATAGGAGGACATTTCAGTAGAGATCAGAGGATGTGATATGGACCAAATAGAGGCATTTATAGAAATAATGCTCAGGAGGTTTAACCCAGCCTGACCAGGTGTTTCAACACCATGTCCTGGGGACTGTTGTCTCCAATTCCCCAAAAAGGGTATTTTTAGGGAGCTGCACGCTCACAGAGCCCTGCCATTGCTCAGCCCGTTTTCCCCAGATCTGTCTCTCATTTCCATCTGGAAGTGGAGTCAGAAGAACAAGTGCAGAGAAAGGATATTTGTCTGGGAGTCCTGTTCTTGCTGGATTTTTTTGGGAAGCAGTGTGATGCTGATACACAGCCCAGTCCTTTCTACCCCACCGCCACAGACTCCTCCACCACACACCCTGCCTTCAATCCCCAGTCGTGCTTTTAATTTTCCAAGGCCAGGAGACTCAAAAATTGCACGAGGCTCCACTCTGATTCCTACCGCTGCCTCTCACAACGTGCAGAGTTCACCTCCCTAAATTCCTCGCCGACTCCTTTCTCACACACACCTCTGCCCTTGCTTGGCAAGCGCGCAGTGCCGAAATTCCCACCTGCCTCTCCCTCACAGCCCCTTCTGGAGGGACTCGTTAGCCATGCAAATCAAAAATGCTTCAAGAGCCCCATGATGGCTGACTCTCCCCCTGTACCGGCAAGGAATGACAATACCCGGGGGTCTTCAGGGAGCCGGGATGGAGGGAGGGAGGAGTGCGGTGCAGCGTGGCTGTGTGTGGCAATCAAGCTTTCCCACCGCCACCCGTCCCTGGGGAGCATCCCCGCTCCTGCTGTGGAGAAGCCGTGGCGTCTCTCCCTCCACCTTGTTAATCCCCTTTCGCTGTGCTCCCGCGCTCGGCTCCCCACCCCGATCCCCCCTGGGAGCCCTGGGAAAGCAGTGCCCGGTTCTCACTGCCCCTTCTCCCCTCGGCCTTGCTGCAAAGGGGTGTGGGGAGGGGAGGGAGGAGAAGGGGAAATGTGCCTTTCCTTAATTGATTTTGGTGAAAAAGGCAGGCAGCCACCGCACTGTCAAATTAATTAGTTCCAGAGCTATTTGCAGTTATGAGCCACGTAAGATTAGTGGTCATTGCGTTTTGGTGCTAGAGAGCAGCGGGAGGAAGAAGGTTTTATAAGCTTTTTTTTTTCCCTCTAGAAGCCTTCCTTAAAAACACAGAAGAAAATAAAAGAGAAAAGGCCCCTGGCTGCCAGTGCTGCCCCTGGAGCTGGCTCCCTTGCCTGCTGCAGCACGGGGGACAGGGGTAAACGGGCTCATTTTGGCCCATACGGCATTATCTGACCCACACCGAACACAGCAAGTGCTTTGCTGCGGCTCTGGCTAGGCTCTGTCCTCCCAACAGAGCCTGGCTGGGTCCTCAGCATCACCCCATTGCCGTCCCCACTGAGGGCAGTGGTAACACCAGCCCCTGCATCTCCACCGAGGTGTGAAGCCGTGCGGCCAGACACGCTGGGTACCACCTCTGGAGATGCCTGGCCTCTTTTGTCCCCTCTTGCCCTCCCCTCCTTGGAGGGGCAAAGCGGGCTGAGGGCTGGAGGAGAGGCTCTGAAAGCCCCTGGGCGCGGCTCACGGGGGCTCAGTTCCCTGATTAGATGGGAACGCCTGCTGCAACCTGATAAGGCAGCAGCATCTGACGGGGAGGCTCCGGCAGCGCTCCCCGAGTCAAGTAGCGCCTATCGTTTTGGGAGATATTACCCCGCACACACGCTTACATCTGGGTATCGATAAGCACGCCTGTTTATGCATAAACACAGTACAACATGCAGCCACATACCTCTGCATTCCTCCTCCCCTCCCTCCTTCCTTTCCTCTATTTCCCCCCCCCCCCCCTTTTTTTTCTCCCTCCCCATCCCTTTATCTCCTTTTTCATCTGGTTTTGCCTGTTAAACGTTATCTCTGCTCCTCGCTCAGAACTGAGTCCCGGGAAAGGGCGGTTATGGTGGGTCACACAAACGAGGTGCTGAGGAATGGCAAACATTTTGGGTGATTTTTTTGCAGGGTTTTCAAGGGTCTGGGTGAAGGGAAGCGAGGGAAGACAAGTCTTGTGAGACCAAAACATGGCCAGATAAGCTTCAGTCAGGATAGGAAAATGCAGTGTGGTTTAGCTAGTACACACAGCATGTTCCTGACTCTGCTTAGGCAGGACCACCGCCTCTGGGCATGCACCCTGAGCCTGGTCTGCCCAGCCGTGCCTGCAGGCTGTGACCCTGCACACCCAGCACCACAGCTGCACGTACTCCCATGGCATCAATACCACATTTAGTGCAAGTCAGATTGAAATAAAAACAAACCACAGCAGGAGCTCAGTTTTTACAGCGATTAAAAATGACTTAAAAAAAAAAAGTACATCCTCCTCCTCCTTCCCTGCTCTTCACTTGGCAGAAGAGGGCCTGCAAAATGAACAAGTGCCAGCTGTACCCAATGCAACCCTCAGCACCTACATTGTCCCGAGGGACCAGTGCTGCGCAGCCACCTCTGAGCCAAAGCGCTTCTAGAAATGTCTTCCTTCCCCAGGCTTAGACCCTGGGAGAGGGGAAACCTCGAGCAATGCCACCCAGGAGGCCTGACCCACTTTCCTCCAGAGAAGCGTGGCAGGATCTCGAGGACTTGGCTTTGCTAAGAGAGGCTGGTGTACATTTTTGCAAGCGCTGCCATCAGCCCCCATGCTGGATCCTGAAAGTGAGCCCTGGCACCCAAAGGAGCGCTCAGCGCTGACTCACTCATGCCATCACAGCTGGGGCCTGTGCACAGGGGACTGCAGGGCTCTGTTTTCCAAAAAGCTGGCTTACCCTGAGCCAGCCAAAGCACAGCCTGCCCCAAGTGCCAATCCCCAGGCGCTTGCAAGGATGGGGAGCCATGAGATCTGCAGCAAACACCTGCCAAGCTCATTCCCCCCACACTTACTGCATGTTGGGTGCTCACTCCACTTCTCTGGGGAGAAAGGCATCCATTGGAATCTTCTGGGTGGCCCCCCAGGATTTATCCCCAGCTCTCCTTGCTCAGACAGCGGTGATAAGCTCTGCTCCCAGCTGGATGGCAGGTTGGCACTGGGTGCTGCATCCCCATCTTGGCTTCAGTTGGGTTCCCAGACCAAAAGCTATGTCCTTGGCATGTGCTGGACCAATCCTTGAAGCAGATGTTACCAGCTCTTGTCTTTCTAGGAAAAGAGGGAAGAACACATCATGCTAAAGGTGCTTGCACCTAAGCAGTTTATATAAGGAACTTTGTCATGCACAAACCCAGTAATGGTCATGACCCAGCTGTAAAAACCTTATCACAACTCATCCCAAAGCCAGCTTGGCACATTAACCACTCCTCTGACAAGCTCTCCTCAGGCCTCTGCTCACGGGGGTCACCCAGCTCTGGGGTGGGTGACACAAGTCGAATAAGTAGAAAACTGGGGGAGGAACCTGTGCACTGGTTGAAATCTTCATCATTCCCTGCCTGGCAGTCTCCAGCACAACTCACAGGCAATGCTGCTTTGATGGACTCCCTGTGTGGGACCAGTTCGCCCAGGCAGTTCATGCTGCCCACACACAAGAACACAGCTAAAACCTTGGAGCTCCTTTGCAAGCACCAACCAAAGACACTTGGACCTCAGGTAAGTGCAAATGACTCTCTAGCTTGGGAGGAACTGCTCCTTCTCCCAGGGGATGCAACATCATCTTCAAGACCTTGCTCCCTCACTGCAGTCAGGGGCAAATGCTCATCCAGCACTACCACTGGCTTCTGGGCTGAAGCAGAGGCGGAGAGTCCCTGTTTGTACATAAACAGCAAAACCACAGTGGGCACAAAGGATGGCATCCCTGGTCAGCGTGCACGTGTGTTTCCAAGTGTGCACATACACACACACACACACATCCCATCTTGGGAGCAGGAGGGCTCTTTGGAAAGCATGGGTTTCAGCAATAGGAGCAAGGGCAACTCGTGAGCCCAAGGCAGTGTGGCCGTGCTGCTTGCAAGCTCTCCAGAACGGGGCTGTATACTGAATTTATGAGCTCTTAAGTCATCACTTTTACAATTTATATTCTTCAGTCTTTTAATCTCAGCAATAAACTTGGACTAAACCTTTGTGGAGACACTGTGGAAATTTCACTGTTCTCAGCAGTTCCGTGTACAAGGTGCCCACAGGCAGGACCAGAACACACTTCCTCATGTGCAGGGTCTCTTCTCCAGTTCCCTGCTCCCAGTAATCAATCAGTCCCCTCCTGCTGCCTTGATTGTCCAGAGCTCCTTCTTGGATGTAAGGTATAACACTAGCAAATACTGTGGGACAAACACAATCCTCTACAATACTTCCTATCTTCTGGAGAAAGGGGCTGCTTTAATCAGGAGACTTCTGGTCTATGTGCACAACACCAGGACCTTCACCCAAGTTTTGTACCACGTAGGACCCCCATCCCTGCAAACCAGCCCCACTGGTGCATTTTTACCCACCTAGAGTTGCTTTACTTCAGAAGCCCACATCAGAAGAACCATCTCCAGAAGTTTTCCTGGTGGATCAGTGGCTCTCAACAGGAACCAGTCTCCAAAGCAGTCACCTCCTTCACAAACTAAGACCTAAAATTGAGTTGGAATTGGCACCGATAAACCTACTAACGGAGACAGGCCCTCCCCACTTGGACGAACCCCACGCTTTCAGCAGAGGGTGGCATCATTTCTGCAGAATGCTTGAGTGGCCTCAAATAACACACTGAACTGTCAGGCACAAACCCAAGCGATGGTGTGAGCCAGCACTGAAATAATGAGAAGCTGATCTACAGCTTTTCCCCTCTGGTTTATTAAATGAATGCTCCACATACCACTTCCCACTGACTGGAGACAGAGAGAAAATCCCAGGACAGTAACTCATCATCCTTTCTTCCCCTGAGAAGATTCAAGGTTGTGGCTATGTATGGATGTTGTGAAGTGATAAACTTGCTGTGGCTTTGTGAGTTACCACGCATCAGCTGAGCCGTGCTGTCCGACCGCGCGCGTGCTCCCGGCTCCCTGCAACTGGGTGGTAAAACATGTTCTCTCACGATGGGGCTGGAGCAGGTACACTGTCAGCAGGTTCCAGATAAGCACACTCTACTGATAAGCAGTGCCTCATTAAGCCCCAGGACTCAACGGCTTGCAACACAACCCTTGGCCCAGAAGTCCCTCCTCTTTTCGAGTTGTAGCCCTCAGTTGTGGAACTTGCAAGGGGAAACCTCTCTGGGAAAGCGGTCAAGCCTGAATTAATTCCTGCACATCGCATGGAGAGAAAGGAGGGTCAGGGATCATGCCAAAAAAAAGAAATAGTAGAAGGACTGGCCAGCTGTGTCGATGAGTACAACCTCAACACAGCCGTGCCTGGATGAGGATAGTGTAGATGACACATGGAGATGACACCCACAATGAAACCAAAGTGCTCTGAATTCTGCTGGGGTCAGAGTCCATAAATACAAGTTATACACCATTTGGGCTTTCCCAGATTGGAGCAATGGAACATAATCTAACATTAAAATGAAGTCAGGACCTCCCTTGACTCTACTAGCAGGGCCAGCGCTCCTCTTTGGCCTCAAAAAAGGGTGGGGTTTTTGAGGTTCCTGCCTCTGGCTACTACCCAGAAGCTGGGTGTCTTGCCTGAACCTTGGTTTAGTCTCAAGCCCCAACCTGAGGCTCAGAAAGCTAGATATAGACCTAGGTCTCTGGATCCACCTTCTACTCTGTCTCCAGCCTCTGGAGGTCCCTCCCAGAGGCACCCCATCTCACCACCAACCTCTGTGCTGAGCTTGACACGTGAGATCAATGCACAGGACACGCCGACTCTATCTTGTAGCCATAGAGGTGGGAATCCATGTCATTTAAGCCTTTTCTGCTCAAAAGCTGCAAAAACAGCAAGCAAACTGCTGACCTCCAAAACCGAAATACTAAGCACCTACCCCCTCCCTCCTGTGGTCCACCCAGACGCTCTTGGGCTACACCCATTTAGGACAGGTTCTCCTTATCAGACATGGCCCCTGTATTTTGGGAGGCGAGGAGGCATTCTTTGGGGCAAGTTTGCTATTTATTTTTCAGCCTTCTTCTGAACTGAGGCAAGTCCCTCCAGTCCACCCCAGCAGGACATCAACCTAATGCACCCATCCCCGGCTGTTCTCCCCGGGAATAGGGCTCAAGCAGCAAGCGCACCCTTCTCTCTGATGGGGCCACCCTGGGGGGAGGCATCCGATGACAGTTTGACTGGTGGAGCAAAGCACGACTCCTGTTTGTTTGGATAGTCAAAGGACTTGGAACAAATGTCTCTGACTCATGTTGGTTTAGATAAAAGGACCCTGGCCTTGTCACAGGATCAACAGGACTGGTGAGAAACCACTTGTGTAGATGCTCTCTGCCCTCAGATCCATCTAAAATAACAACAGCAATAATAATAACAACAACTATTACCTCTACACAACTATTACTACTACAACAACAATTATTTAAGTTGGAAAAGACCTTTAAGATCATCAAGTCCAACCATTAACCTAGCACTGGTGAGTCAACCACTAAACCTCGTCCTGAAGTGCCACATCTACACATCTTTTAAATACCTCCAATTTCTTAAATACCTCAACTACTTCTCCTGGACAGCCTGTTCCAATGACTGACAGCCCTTTCCATGAAAAATGTTGTCCTAATATCCTAAATAATAATCATCATCATCATCATCTTTCAGAGCTCAGAGATACTCCTTTCTTGACCAGAGCACACTGGGGTGCCAAGAGCAAGGTAAGGGATTGGGCTGCAAGTCTAGGGTCACCTGTGATCTGGGTGACCAAAAGCTTGGAGCATTTTGCTGCTTGGTGCCCTACATTTTGCTTCCCATTCTGACCTGGCTGACAACCTCTGCCCTTGCAGACCCGATGCCTGCCTGGGAAGGAAGAGCAGGCTGGACACAGTGGTGCCTGGAGCAGGGAACTGAAGGGGGGGGGGATGACAGGGACCACTGCATCCACATCCATCTGGCATACTGAAGCAGTGAATTGAAGAAAAAGGAAAGAGGGGGTGGGTAGAAGAGAAAATCCCAAAGATCCTCGGATAATAAGCACCATTAAGGTTAGTCTGTCTCATGATTGTTTCTTATTAAAAAGAGACTGTACTTTATCTGTGCAGGATATGCTGTTTGGATGAGGGAATTAGCAGAGTGACTGCCTCCATATCATCTAATTAGCAAAAATGTTGATAAGCAGATACAATCACATATGATTAGGATCCTTTTAAAAAGCCACTCCATTAATTAAATAGACAGAAAGGCCGCCTCCAGCCCTCGCGTGCCACTGATTAGAATACAAATATTTACACTAATCTCACCTCCATCAGCCATGGGACACTTTTGAGTATTTTTAGTGACATCAGATTACTATTGATTTTCATCCCCAATGTCAGACCATTTTGTTAGTATCTGAAAGTGCTGCCTTCAGTTTCGGATGCTTTAAATCATGTTAAGGGTTTATCTTAATGACGCTGCTGATAACCACTGTTCAGGTCACTCGTACTTTCTCTTCAAAGAACACAGTCTGGGCTGGTTTTTATTGTTTGTACTTGAGATTTAAGATACGAAAAACATTTCTCATTTCAAAGCCTTGGTTTCTAGGGATGGGGCTCTCAGGCTAGTTTGGGTCTAGTTTACTTGAGGTGTGCATGTCTCTCTCATTTCCCTTTCTCCCTGCCTCTCCTCGACCCTTTCTTTTTCCCTTGCAAACCCTTTTGGCTCAAAGCAGTGGCTTCTCTTGAATGGCTGCTAATCTCTGACGCCTGCTGCAGGCAGCAGCCAGACAGGCAGTGAGTGTCCTCCATTTCAGGATGACAGGAGAAAAACACTCCCTACTTTTCAGATGGGTAGGATGCACTAAATCCAAGACAGATAATCCAGTGCGCCAGCCAGTCTGAGATGGGCACTCATCATCAAAAGCAAGTGTGGGAGGAGATGCTTTGCAAAGAGACAGCAAAAGGAAGAGTCACCTCCTTCCTCCCATGCACAGACCCACTCCCTGCAGTAGATAACTAGCCTGGGATGCTCTGACAGGTTTTTCTGATGTCTCTCTTTTCCTTGATAAGGAGAACCTCTACTAACAGGGACAAGTATCAGAGAGTAGTAACAGCAATTGCTCTTGAAACGTCTGCCAAGCATTTGCCAATGGTCCATGTTGGCAGTAGCTAGGAACTGTTGGCACCTTTCAGTAAGTTATGGGTGGTAAGCTTGGATCACCCTCAACTTCAATGGACAATCCTCAAAACACAGTAGCCCAAATAAACTAGTCTCCTTGGTAAAGATTTCAAGCAAAGCACTATAGTGTGAGTGAGCTATGAAGCCTTAACGTTCCCCTCAGTGTAGAAGGGCACTTCAGCATGCTTTGGGAGCGCAAAGAGCCCTCTGATTTCAAATGGGTGGCAGCAACTTGCTGCTGGGACCAGGTTAACTTTTGCCATAGCTACAGTAGAAACAATACCCAGCAGAAAGACAATTCACATGGCACAACCACCCTGTATTAAGAATATCTTCTCTGTGGAAAAGCTGGCCAAAGTCAAGATCTCCCCAAAGTGAGCCTTTGTTGCTTTGCATCTCCTTCAACTCCAGCCTTCAGACCAGCACCGTGCCACCTTACAGCAATACAGAATATGACAAGTACCTCCATAGGGCTGACCCATCGCTGACCAGTGAGGAAAACTCATGAAACAAAACTCTCCCCAACACATGTCAAGTCAATCGCCTTTCTTCCTCTGTCACATTGCTCTTTACAGGCTGACATGGCTGCCTGTTGGCCTCACGGCCCTACACATTCAATGTATGTTAGGACAGCAGCCAGCTCATACGCTGCACATATGCTCTTTGGTCTGTCTGGCTCTTGACTCCTTCCCAAAGTGTGGGATAATGGAAAGGAGGGCAGTGATCTGCACCACGTGCTGCCATTAGCAGGTGTTTACGACACTGCGTTACAGACAGATGAGTTCTTGTTACTGGCACTTCCTTGGAGACCTCCTTCATGCAACAATTCCCTGTGAGGATATTGCATTTCCCACAGGAATTGAAAATCCAAGGAACAGAAACAGATGCAGGATAACCTCAAACTGTATCAGCAAAGTTCAGCTCCTCAGGCTGGTCTGTGTCGAGTTCATGGGGCACCCCTGTGGTACACACATACACAGATATCCAGAAAAGCACATAGAAAATAGGCTAAGGTTGTCAATGACCATCATTCTGGGCATGTATTTTGGTACCAACATGAGATCTAAGCTCTTCTTGAAGTGTCAGGTTTGGCTATATATTCAGAAGACATTATGACGATCATCTAATTATGATTTTAGGAAAAGAGACATTCTGGGTTTAAAAACGGCCATGTGAGGAGGTTCCAATGATTCATTACCTTCCTAATGAAGGACATGCAACATATTTTGAGTTTAAATTTGGCTAAAACCACCTTCTAACTGCTTTGCCCAGAAGCCTGAAGATCCCTGTGCCACTGAATTTGCCCCTATGCAAGCTCTTACAGACCACGATAAAGCTGGCATTGAACTTCCTCTGAATACCAAGACACTTTCCCTGAATATCTCACTTCAAAGCATATTTTCCAAACCCTTAATCCCATTTTTTAGCCCTACCCTGAGCCTTCTCCAATTTATCAACACTCTTCCAAAACTGTGGGTAGCCTAATTGCAATCAGCTTTCCTATAGCTGCTGCTATAGGGTAATATTCCTTATAGGGTTAATATGACTTCATCACACCACACTGCCCTGGATTGCACATGAAACCACACTGGGTACCTGAGAATCCCACTTTTGAGCAGGTACAGGAACAAAATAATCTGACAAATCATATATCACAGCTGTGATGTCAGAGCTACATTGGGTAACTATGGTATCACATGTATGGTCTATGTTTAAAACCATAAGGCCAGAGACAACCAACTCTCATGGTTTGTGGACACGAGGCTTACAAAGAAGGGGCAGCACCAGCAGCACAGTGTGGCGTGAGGCAGAAGGACAGAGCAGACCAAGGGAGGAACTGAGCTTCCACCCACCCCTGAGGAGCACAGCACCATCAGGTGTCCAGGAGTCTGTCCTGCTGGTGCTCACGGAGAGACACACCAGGCGTCTTCCAAACAGCCCCACCTTGCCTTTGAGAGGGCGGATTATTACGAAGTCCTTGGACTGCAAAGAAGTGCCTCTCAGGATGATGTTAAGAAATCCTGCCGCAAACTGGCACTAAAGTGGCATCCTGATAAGAATCCTGGCAACAAAGAGGAAGCTGAAAAGAAATTCAGAGCAATTGCTGAGGCATATGGGGTTTTGTCTGACCCTCAGAAACGATCAGTCTGTGACAAGCCTGTTAAGAGCAGCAGATCCCGCAGAGGACGAAGTGCCACGGGGACTCAGAATGGCTCCTTTGATTCCCCTTACCTATTCCATGACTCTGAGGAGTCTTTTAGGAAAGTCTGTGGAGGGGTGGATCGCTTTGTCCATGCTTTCTGGGACCCCTTTGACCACAGAGGCGATGGTGAAAACTGGAACAGGACAAATGGCAGAATAATGCCATGGAATTCATTTGGCCCTGGCTGGCAGCCCCCCTTCTCCTTTGTTGAGAACACAGCTGCGCCACAGAATGTCAGAATGGTGTTTACCCCTCCTGAGGTGATCAGTGGCAAGAAGATTATCACCTGGAAAATCATGGAGAATGGGCAGGAGAGAATAGGAGTGGAAGAAGATGGCCAGCTGAAGCCTGTGACAATAAATGGGAGAGACCACATGGAAAAATCATGTCCTCCAGCACAAGTGTTACCTGCAAGCTGAGAGATGTGCTCCCATTGCTCAGTGGATGGGACAAGCAGCATTAATAAATGCTGAGTTCATAACACAACCAATGCAGACTTCTCAATGGTTGGGAACAAATGCTTCATAGGTAAAGATATGGAGTGATGCTAAACTAAGGAGTGGGACTCTACTAACCCTGCGTAAGGTGATAAGCGATGCTTGTTCAGTAAATAGGTACGGCAGATATACGTGAAGGCAACCTGCTGGTTTGCCAAAGGGACAAAGTTGATTAATATAGCAAGAAGAGACAGGCTGGTTGATGGACAGGTAAGAGAGCTCTATGACAAGCTACAGGTCCTTTTCCTACTCCTTGACATGCCAAACTTGGTGTCCGCTAGCTGGAAGAGTAAAGGCTTGTGTGACCCTTATGCAACCCTGAGGCCGAGTGAAGACTGTCTTACCTTTGCTGTATGAGAAGATGTATATTAACTGAGAAAAGTTTCTGTATACAGGCAGGAAGGTGGGGGAGGGTCAGTGGGTCAGGCAGAGACTAAAGGAGAGGGACTGGCACAGGAAAGGACAGAGGAAAGAAAGTATCATTTACCAGACTGTAGAAGAAAATGCAGGCTTTCTTGAGAATGCCCTTCAAATTATGACCAGAGGCCCTGATGGAACCACTGTGCAGCTCAGGGGCTAAAAGTGAGGAGGGAGAAGGTAGATTTGGCTCTTGCAGTGGGACAGCCTATGGTCCCTTTCTGCCTGGAGTCGTTCAAACAAACAAAAAAAAAAGCTAAATTCAAACCATGAGCAAACAGATTCCAGGGGGCTGAATTTAGCTCCCTCTTTGTGCAAAGCTGGATGCAGGGAGTTAGATGGTGCTTTACCATCCTTATTGTCTTGCTCACAGCTGCAAGAGCCAGTTCACAATGCATTTCTTGCACAGCCTGCCAGCATGCTGCTTTCGTCCTCCACTGAGCTAAGGAACACGGTCCCCATGTTTCCGCCCTCCCCTGTGCTGACATGAACTGCTGAGCCTTGTTTCTTGCTTGGCCAGATCACCTTAGGTGTTTAAAATATTACACGCCTCTTATTTTCGGTCCCACGCTACATCCCCTTGAGTTTCCCAGCTTGCCCTGCCCACTGATGTCTCCCTGGAGACTGGAACTAGCTTTCAGGGACATTTTCACTCTAATCCAGATTGCAATTGCTGCCTGTGTTTGGGCAGGTCTTTGCATCTGTTTCCTCTGCTGTAAAATGGGAATAACAGACTCCCATGCTTTGAAGGAGCCTGTGAAGTAGCGATACTCATAAAGGACTTTGAATATTAAGCACTAAGTTAAATTAGCCACCCCTGAATCAAAACCTTTTACTTTAGAAAAGAAAAATGCAGCTTATATCACCTTCCTTAGCAACTGGTGCCGTGCCCAGCTTGGAAAAACAGACCAAAACTCTATTTGTTATGTTAAGGGTTGTTAAGTCCCTGTGAGTCCCTCTCCCATTAAGAAAAAGACACAGTGCTGGGAGACAGGTAGAAGTCTGAGTGCCTGCTGGGTTCACTGAGAAAGGCCAATGGTGATGGGAACAGGGACAACCTCAGCGTGGGGACAAACTGTACCTGCTGCTCCTCTATGGTTTGGGAGCCATAAGCCCTCCTGCAGGCATTGGGAGTCCAGGGGTTGTGAAGATTTTGGTGGTGTGGTACAGAAAGATGATTATTTTGGTCAGAGCAAACACAAGTAGGTATTTCTATCGATACTCCCTCGGTGCACACCACGTTCGTGTGAGACGGCCTCTTGAGTTTACCTCATGCTACCTCGGAGGAAGTCCAAAGTAAAAAAAAAAAACCCCAAACAAGCATCAAAACAAACAAAAACCCCATAAAACCCCAACTGCTCATTTTGTGTCGGAAACCGAAATGGTCTTTGAGCAAAATAACATGTTTTGAAATCTGGACCAGAGTTGAATTCCCAGGTTCTCAACCATTTCATCTCATTAGGGCTAAAACTTTGTTACAGTCTCACCTCTAATGGGGTATTTTTATGTATGGCCATCAATATTTCTTCTTCTGAGATCAAGATATGCAGATCTACACACAGTTTAGACCTGTCCTGCCTTGGGTCAGCAATTCCCTCTCTTGTATCCGTATCTGAGGCAACATCTAAGAGTGAGAGCTTCCAGTTCTGGGCTCCTCACCACAAGAAGGACATGGAGGTCCTGGAGCAAGTCCAGAGAAGGGCAACCAGGCTGGTGAAGGGGCTGGAGGGCAAATCCTATGAGGAGCAGCTGAGGGAGCTGGGGCTGTTTACCCTAGAGAAGAGGAGGCTGAGGGGAGACCTTATCACCACCTACAACTACCTGAAGGGAGGTTATAGAGAGGTAGGTGATGGTCTCTTCAGTCAGGTGACAGGTGATAGGACAAGGGGGAATGGCATGAAGCTGGGCCAGGGCAGGTTTAGATTAGACATTAGAAAAAAGTTTTTTACTGAAAGAGTTGTCAGGGCCTGGAACAGGCTGCCCAGGGAGGGGCTGAGTCACCTTCCCTGGATGTGTTCAAAAAAAGGGTAGATGAGGTACTTAGGGATATGGTTTAGTTTAGGATGTGAATGGTTGGACTTGATGATCTTAAAGGTCTTTTCCAACCCTATTATTCTGTGATTCTGTGTGTGATTCTGTGATTTACCCACCCCTTGGTCAGAGCATTTACCATTGCTGCTTGCAGCAGCAGAGAGCTCCTGGGGCAGCTCTGGCAGCTGGACACACCAAAACCTGCTGTTATGAATATGGGAGCAAGGGTTGGGAAGGAACTGAGCTCACCCAGTATGTGTCAAATCCAGGACTGGCAGCTCCTCTTCCACACCTCCCTATGCACTATAGGCCACAAAACACCTTGCAGCAATTCCTGCAAGAAAAGATCTGAGATTAAAAATAAATACAAGCAACAATAACAAAAAAACCCCAATCCAGGTGTAAAGGTGGTACAGGAGCAGGTCAGACTGCATTAGCAAAACCTTGCATTCCTGCAATAGCAAGAAATCTGCCAGGTGTGCCCAAACTCCTCATGGAAGCAGGTTGTGTCAGTGCTGCAGGGAAACAGAAATGAACCCCAGCGAGCCTTGCCAACATGGCCTTGGAAGAACACCCTTGCCTGTCCCAGGACATGGGATCAGACTAACGCTAACACCTTCAAGGAGTTTTTTTAAAGCCTTTTGTCATGACATCCAGCAGCTGCAGCACTGCAGGAGGCAGCATCGGTTGTCCAGCCACAGCACACCCTGTGACAGCCTTTGCCTTGTCCAGTTCCAGTGCTCTTTTCCTCTTCTAGAAACACATTTTCCCCCTACAAAGCTGTAGCTGGGACTGTGCCTGGTCAGTGGTGTGTCTTTGAGGTGTGTTCACAGCTGCAGGCACTTGTGTGCACTTGCATGGGCAGGTGGTGATCCCTCTCTGAGGACCACAGGTACCTCCGACCAGAGCCTGTTGCTCAGCTGCTGATGGAAACCATTCCTTTGTCCTTCCAGCCATGGCTGGACACGTGGACTCATTTCACACACCAGCTCTGCTCGAACACATCAGACCGTTCCAAGCTTCCCATCTGACTGCAGCACCAAGCCCGAGCGCATGGCTCCGGCTGGCCGCGGCACCGGGAGGAGCAGGGAGCGAAGGCAGCTCAAGCGCCGCCGCCGAGCCGGGCCGGCAGCCTGCACGGAGAGGCTGAGTCATTATTTTATTAGCAGGCCCCACAACTACTTTAATGTGGGCTTAAGGCTGCAAAAACAAAAACATACATAAAAGCATTTGGAATTACTTCATAAAATACTAAATCACAATATTAACCGACTGACCTTTGCTCTACGCAGACCTGCTAATTTTAGCAATTACAGCCAACAACTTGAACATATCAAGTGGGCAACTGTTTAACAATAATGACATCTGCTTGGAAAATCCAATTACGTCTAAACATCTTTAAATCCCCACTGGGGGATACCTGCTTTCTTTTTGCAACTGTTAGTCTCTGCCTAATAGGATTTTAAACTCGCAGCCTGCTGCACACTGTGGTGGCAGTGGCCCCTCTCCCTGGAGTGGCAACAACAGGACCGCCATCCCATTAAGCAGGGAGCCAGAGTCTCTCCTTGGACAGTGATGGAAGCGGTTTGGAGTTTTGACAGCCTAATCTGATAGACGGGTGCATTAGCTGGATCCCTTCGCTCCCCCACCCCCCTGTAGATACTGCTCCCCTCCACAGCCCCCCCAAGGTTACGTGGGCTGGACACAGCCAGGCTGTGGGGCTGATCCTCAGGAATGGATCCTTGCTACCAAGATGGGCTTTGCAACCATCAGTACTTTTTGTGGGACAACCAACATGACATTTCCCCCTGAAACGCCCTCAGACACAAACTAGTTTGTTTTCTGGATTGACCTCTGTTTCTTTCCTCTCCACATCTCTTTTTTCCCTTCCTTCCTCCTCCACTTTCACCTACTTAAATCCCTCCCTTCTGCTCCCTGTTTTGTGGGTGAAACTCTGACGCTGAGATCTGTTCCTCTCTGTAACAGGAACCCCTAAAACAACAGCCATGCTTTTGCAGCCATATTTCAGGCCCTGTAGGTTTTTCTTGCCAAGAAAAATGACATTAGAAGTAACTGGGACCAGTGGGGAAGAGCGAGCAACAACAAGACCAGCAAACTCTCCAGTAAAGCATCCCAGTGCAGACCAGGGCCCTCCACCATAAAATCAATGGTCCTTATTCAGCCCCAGTTAGGTTGCTGGAACCCCCTGAGCTCCACTGATCTGGCAGCAGTCTCCACAGTCCCACTCCTGATCACTTGTGCACCCCGGGCTGCGAGGCTATTGTCAGATATTTGAATTGAGATACAAGGAGAGAATATTTCCGTCCCTTCTCCTCCCTCCCTCTCCCTCCCCGGCCAGCCTGGCTCTTTTCTGATGGAGCATGCAGCAAAATCACAATCACATGTTTGCAACAGTAGGAGGCCATTGGCATAGAAGAGGCTGTGATGTCACTACAAACATTTCCACCCTATCCCATTTCTCCAGAACAGTCTCCGTTTTTATGACCCCATCCTGAGATCTGCAGGAAATCAAATTGTCCTGATGCTATTTCGAGCGCTGGTGTCATGGCATCAATATATAACGATGTGGTGTCAAGCCGGAGAGCTCTGCCGTGGTGTCACAGCCCGTTTGTTTTGTGCAGCTCTATGGACTGGATCGCAGCCCTGCAGATGCCACGCTTGCCGTGCTGGGATCGCCTGGGACACGTATGCTGTGCTGATGGGATGAGCTGCAGGGGCAGGACATGGCAGGTCTGGCTTCCATCCATCGGCAGCTCCCACACCCTGTTAGAGGTGCCCAGCTGGGGCACGCAGTACCCAAGGGAAGAGCAGCATTGCAGGCACCTGACGTGTGGCTCCTACAGAAAGGTGCTTTGGACTCCAACCAGCTCTCTGGGACTTCATGTGAGGGAAGAGAAGAGCACAGTTGCAAGGCACTTGTGCAGGGGAAGCGGAGATGTAAGCAAGGGAGAGATTTGGGGACTGTCGGATGCTGGCAAGGTGCCTGGGGTAAGAAACCAAGTGGCGGTCTGACCAAAACAGGGAGAAACAGCACCCAGCAGAGACAAATTCTTGTCTAAACTAGGATAACCATCTAAATGGAATGAAACATGAGTTAGACCCCCCACCCAGCTAACCAGCTGAGATTCAAACAGGGGTTTAGATCCCGCTGTGCTCTTGAAACACTTCTCTGATGCCTTTCACCAAGATGTGAACCCCTTGTGCCTGTGCTGCACTGTGAAGAATCAGGCCCTTGGGTACCTCTTGGCATCCCCATCTGATTTTTCTCCTGCACCCAAATCTTATCTTCTCCTCAAAAACGTCAGATCTAACACATGGCATACACAAAACACTCCTGAACTGAGGTTTCCAACACAAGCAAGAACGTCTGCAGCAAAATTTTATCTGTTGGCCAAAGAGATTATCTTGGAAGAACTTAAGACAGCCTGCAGAGACCCCTGAAGCAGAGCAGGAAAAAGCACTGGTTTGACTAAAAAAAATGGTGGGAGAGATGTGGTGGCAGCCCAGAGCTCCTAGTGAGCAAGCAAATATGGACTGGTTTTCAGAAAGTGCAGTGGGAGCTTCTCTGTAATTTCTCTTATTGTAAGGGACAGGTCCATCTCATGTATTTAAAGATTTTGCAGAAGAGTGCAGGCTTAAAGCTACATTAAGATCAGGGCTCCTCTAAAAGAAAGATCTTTTGGGAAGTTAGAACCTCTTTACAAAGGCAAAAGAGAGCCTAGGGACAGAGCTTGAGCATCTCAAGGCTCATATGAAGTATACCAAGTGCTCATGTATGTTCTCTCTCCACGTTACCAGAAAATAAGCATGCTACAGCCCCCGATATGAAAGGGTATTAACCCCTGAGGTACTTTGTTTCTGATTAAATTCCACCATCTCAGCTGAACCTCACCAAGACTGAAGGTGACCCTTAATTTACCTTTAGCCATAACTGCTAAGCTCACTGCATCCAAAGGACCCAGTGCTGAGGCTAGACAACCGTGTTCTAACCTCCTGTATAGGGAACATGAGCAATTGGAGGGAGCAGTCCAGCAGACTCACTGCCTGAGACAACACGTCAGTTCCCATGAAATTGCTGGGTCATTAGTCATCTCCTCTCTGCAGCTTTCATTTTCAAGCCCTTCTTTATCTTTGGCTATGATTAGCACTCAATTGCATTCACCTTTGGTCACCCTCCAAAAAGCACCAGGCAAAGGAGCTCATGGGACTCGAATACCACCCACTTCTGAAGCATTCAAGAAAGTTCTTTGCTGTTTGACTTCAGTATCTGCTTTCCCATCTTCCATGGGGCTATGCCTTGTAACTCTTTTTTCATGGCTGGCAGAACTTTGTGCCCTTCCTTCCTCAGACTCAGACCTCCCTGGTGCCATTACAGACAGCTCCACGCTTTCCCATGCCCTAGATCACTCCGCATCTTGGCTCGGTGATGCTATCCATCCTTTCCAGCTCCTCTGCTTCCTCACTTTACCCTGAATTCCTCTCTCCTCCCTCCAATGCCCTCCAGGAGCTGCTTTGCTTTCCTTCCTCCTGCTGCTTGCTAACGCCTTCCTTTCCACTTTGGACACTGCACCCCCATAAACAAACATCTGCTTGAATCGCTCAGCTAAGAATCTCTTCCCAGCACCCACGACACGAGAAAACCCCTCAATGGTGTTTAAACAGCCACAAAATGAGGCCCAGCAGCACCAGGTGACTTGGCAAGGAGTGACATCAGTGATACAGGGACACACTCCAGCATGGCCAGAGTGAGGAGCCCATGTGAGGTGATAACATTTTTTTTTTTAATCTTATTTTTTTATTTTATTATTCCCTCTCTTGTGTTTCCTCCTTCTCCCGGAACGAACAGGGGGTTTTATTGCTGGGGTTAAAAAACACAAATTTGCATTACATCCTGGCTCCCGCTGTAATACTTCAGTCTTGTTTCTCTCTCATCCCCTCTCCAGAACAACTGATGCTATCACAGCCTGATTTAATTTCAAAGACGGATTGTGATTTGGCAGTCGGGGGGGAAAAAAAAAAGCCAAGCTAATCAAAAGTCACCATCTGCTGCGTTGCCATGGGGATATTCCTCCCCAATAAATGTGCTCTTTGCCAAAATCACAGATAACAGCACTATAAAGGGTGGGAGGTGGTGGTGGTGGGGGAATCAAAGAAAGAAGTTCCGACACTAGGGGGGAAAAATGAAAGAGAGAAAACGAGGGAGAAACAAGAGACAGAGAAGAAGTGGGAGAGAAAGGAGCAGGGACTACTGAGGAAAAAGGACGAATGGACCAACTAGGGAGAAGGAGGAGGAAATTAGAGAGACTAACAAGCAGCTGAGGGTGCCAAAGTGATGGAGGGAGACAAACGACTGGAAAGGAGGAAAGAGGAGAGACACCTCGAGACACTCTGCTACATAAGATACCAAAACAAACCAAGCAGAGATAAGAGAGTTGCCCTCAAAGCCTCCTCTCAGGGGAAGGGGAGAAAACTGAAGCATCAGTGAGAATTCCCAGGGATGTTTGTTGGAGTTCAAGAAGAGATCTTACTGCTGTTCACATCACAGTTACTGAAAACAAATCCTTGGATGGGACCGAGACATGTGGAGTTAACCAGGGTCAGAATGCTGGTGCTCCAGCAGCTTGGACGTTGCCAAAGCCCCATGGTGAGCTGGAAGGGTTTGTCAGGCTGCAGCACAGCACTGGGACCTAGTGGGTTAAATACCAATTATTTGGAATTGAGCATCTTAAATTGAGCATCTTCAAGCTGTCCTGTTTGAGATGGCAGAGTGGTCAGGGTCCGTTATTCAAAAGCTGCTGTTGCCTTTTTATTTCCCCCGTGATACTGGGCAGCAATTTGGGATATGGGCAAATAAGGGCAAAGATGAGCTCTGTGCAGCGGGTCATTGCTGTCCCCCCACCCTTGCAGGGGACTGGCTGGGCTCTTGCAGCACTGTGCACCCCAGGCATGGACACCAGGCAAGGCAGTTGGCAAAAGAGGAATGGGATCACCTAACCCGAAATGAGTAAAAGCTGTCAAATTTGAGGTCGCAATGTGCTGGCTGCCCCCTGACCCTGCTTAGAGTGTGTATGTGTGTGTTGAGTGCCCCTATTAACCCCCAGCAGCTAACGGAGACAGGGGAGGCATCCCACACTCCTCCCCAACCCATGCAGGAGCTAAGCAAAGGGGTCACCTAGTACCCACATTAGTAGCATGGGATGAATTATTCACAACAGAGGCACCACCGGCCTTTTTTCCTCCTCCCCTGTTGGAGAATAATCCCAGAATAGATCACAGGTTGTGTGAATTCTTCACTCAAAAAATAACGGAATGACTTCTGCATGAACTTGTTTTGCAATTCAGTCCTGGCACTGATAAGCAACTTCACTGCATGTTGATTGGAGGAGCACAACACCATGTTGCCCATCTCCAACAGGGAAAAAACTTCTGATCAGCTCTTCTCTCTTCCCTTTGCTCCCACCTCCTGCCCACATCAAGGGGTGCTGTAAAAATCCTAAGTCTTAGAGTCACATGTTTTTGTCTGTATAACCCTTTTAGAGTGCTGGGGTCACACTTCCATCCTTCTCTGCTCAACTGCATAAACATTTGGTTTTGAAGGAAAGCTAAAGAGCCCCCGAGGAGCTGAGGTTTAGAAGTGTGCACTAGGGTATGTCCCACAAGGGCATTAATGCTTGTTGAATTCATGTGTATGGAAAGAGATAGGCACTTGGAGTGAATTAATTTAAAAATTAGAATGGGAGCTATTGAGTAACGTTTTTCAGCTTTAGTGAAGACCAAAGGCATTGGGTTGGGTCCTCTGACTTCAAACATTCTCACCCTTGTGAAGAGTCCGATGGGCTGCCAGCACAGCAGAGTTTTTCTACCCCACATCCCATCCTCCTCCCACACCTGTACATGCAAGACCCCCAAAACACCTCTCTTGAGCCAGGCAATATCTAGGGAGGCCATGGCAGAAATGGTGCTCCTCCACACCCAGTGTCCTCCCTCTGTCAGCACAGTGATACTCACCTATGGTTGGAATTGAGAGAAGGTCGAGCAGGTTGTCTAAAAGCCTCTTTATCCTCTAGAGATACAAGATGATGTCCCTAAGGAGGCCTTTGGAGTTGTACTCCATATGGGATGGCTCTAGTGCTTGGGCCAAGAAATGCCTCTAGCTATGTTATGGCCCCTGTGACGGGGTCCCTGCACAAGCAGGATGGAAGAGGTGAGCTGAGAGCAGATGGACCTGAAGACAGAAGACAGAAAACATTCATGGGCAAACAGGAGAACCTGAAGTGGGGGGAAGAAAAAAAAGGAGGTGGGCAGGAAACAAGTGGAAGAGGTAGGAAACCTCTCTGGAATGGGGACTGAAGGAAGGTCTTGTGGGAGAGACAGGCAGAGAATAAAGCCACACAAGATGGAGAAGTGTTTCTGGATAGCACAAACGTCAGGCACACAAACACCCAGATGTATGCCCCCTGAGCGTGGGGGTAGGACATGGAGTTAGATGGCTGAGGGATGGGTATAAGAAAGCCTCCAGGAGGAAAGGCCCCTTAAAAGCAGCATGGCACACTGACATGGAAGACTGAAACTTCAAAGGCACCATGCAGGGGTTGCCCCATGGGCAGCACCATGGGGAGACTGCCACAGCACCTGCCAGGAGAGCCAAGGGGACACCAAAGGAAGCTGGGGCAACAGCACTGACCACGGGTGTCAGGGCTCATTGGGGAGGGTGTCCGAGGGTGTGAGCGACACTGGAGAGGGGTTTCTAGCACTCATAACATGAATGCACAAAGGGCTGACACCCATGGGACATCCCCTGGCCATTGTGCGGCACCCAGGGGTTGCTTTCAATGAGCAGAGGGTGCTGCTGGTCAGGCTGGACGCACAGGCAGCCTCCCTTGTGGTCACTGAGCCCACCTTGGCACAGCCAGGCAGTGCAAAGGCCACGGACCCTGACAGAGCAGGGGCTTGGTCCCAGATCAGCTCTTGGGGTAGGGGGGAATGAGTGGTGAGGACAAGGACATGAGCAAAGCAAAGAGCTAAACCAAGCAACACCAAGAAGAGCAGAGCCCTGGTCTCCTGCCCACCGTGCATCCACCACCACCTGTCCTGCCTCCCCCATTCCTCTTGTGGGACTGCTACAACATTTTACAGTGCAAGAAGGAGGGGAGCTGGAGCAAGAGGAGGGTCAAAAATGGGGAAGCAACATAAGATTTGTTTAAAATTAGAGAAAATTGTTAAACAAAACCTCTTCCTAGGCACTTGGCCTATTGCTACTACCACTTTTCTCTCTCCCCCCCCAATTAAACAGCAAATTATACTTATCAAAGAAAAGAAGGTAAAGAGAAATCTGAAAGGCTGTGAGATACCTTTAATTATTAGTATAGTGGCATGAAAAGCTGTTGAGCCCCTTAGAAATGTACATGGCCAATTATCAAAAAATATAAGAGATGCAGAAAGAAAGGTTTGTCTAATAAGTATGAATCGCAGGGCCATTTAGAACATCAGTGTTAAAGCATTAGAGTTAAATGGAAAAGTAAAAAGGGGCTGATGGTTTTAACTATTTCACAGGAGGACAAGAGGTTGATACTGATAAGACAAGCAGTATAGTGAAGTTAATTATCTGCGGCCCTTGGTGCACAAAGCTTTTTGAGCTGGTGATTAATAGAGATAAACCATTCAAACTCCACATTTCTAAGGTGAATGAAGATGGCAGAGGAATTGCACAGCCCCAGCATACTAACTACTCTGGCAGCAATGGGCCTGGCCGCTGCAGAGGGCGCTGGGTGGGTTTATCGCACGTGATCTGCTCCCCCTCCTCTAATGGCAGGGAGGTTTGGGAGGTACAGAGGAGGGGTGACCAAACATCCCCTGCACCTCTGGGTGTTTGCTTCATTGGAGATGTCTGGGGCAGCTTCCCTTTAATAACAATCATCTTTACAAAATGCTCCTGCATTACCCCTCAGTGTAAAGCAGTCTGGGGGATGCTTATATACCAGCATTTAACACCACCCTGATCCTTCTTGTCCCAGTCCTGCTTCCTACTAAGTACGTGCAGAGGACCTCTCCTTCAGCTCCTCATCCCACCCCGCAGCTCAGGGAGAAGTATTGCAGCCTCCCTAGACCAGGGGTCAGTGGAGTTAGATTGGGGTGAAAAGGGCTTGGAGAAAGCACGTGTCCCAGAGATGAATGTTTTATAATCACAGAGTACCTGCGTGGAGGGTGGGAATAAATTAAGTGGTCTGGCGCTTTTGTGGGAACTGGGAAACAAAGATGTGAATGCAGAAGGATTGACTCAGCCCTTCATCTTTCTGAGACAGATAAATCAGGCACGATGAGGTTTATCGTGCTTGAGTCTGGCAGATAAGACCTAAAAAATGGAGGGCCTGGATGGATGATCAAGAGAGTCAGGTCCCAATCTTACAAGATTTCCAGTCAGATCTCTAGACCAAAGCAATTTAGATGATCCCATGACAGTCCTAACCTCCAAACCCTGGGATTTGGGTCAGACATTTCTCCAAATCATCTGGAACTGAAAAATTCCCAGGAGATCTCCATACTTCCTGCTGTGACTCCCTCGATGCCACGGACACTGGTTTTCTTCTTCTGGTCTTTCAGTGTTTCTAGCCCAGCTAGAACAATGACGTTTCAGAGACAGCAGTGAAAATTAATCAGAAAAAATGGACTCCATTTCTAAGCTTCACAAACTACTCAGTGCGTAGGTTTCCAGTTTGGTTTGAATTCTAGGATGACTCCAGGATTGACTGTTATTTTCTCCAAAGTGGTTCCCTTGTCCTTGATAAGTTTGGAAAGGCATCTAAACTTCAGCATCTGCAAACAAAAGAATCTTATATTTTTGGCCAAACTAAATTGAATAAATTTTGTGTTTGTTAATTGCATCCAGGCCAACCTTGTGCAGGGCCAAGTTTCAGCCCAGTGGGATTTGCACATGGCCTGGATACAAGCTATTGTAAATGGGGATCCCTGAAGGAAAAGCTGACAGATGGTGATTCTAAAAATGTTTGTCAGAGCCAGACTTTGTGACACAGAAAACCCATAGCCAAGGGGGTCCCTGAGTTGGAGAGATGGTTCTGAACTATATGGATGGCTGGAGGAGTTTGTTGGTTCTGGAGGAGTTTGACCGGGCCTCCTCTTGTCGCCTGCCAAACCTGTTTCCGTTAGACCCCCTCTCTCTGAGATCTGGTTATCCACATAAAATGAAAACTGGATCAATGCTGCACCTGGTTTTCCAGCTACATATTCCAAAACCACTCTGATTTCCATGCTATAAAATGGGACGAAGATGGAGATAGTTTATCCAAGCTGCATGGAAATGCTCCTCAGCCAGTCCCACGAGCGGCTTTACAGCCTGGCTTATGCATCAGCATTTTGGTGATGGGATCAACACCAAAACTCGTTGGCCCATCTCCCTGTTAGTACCACTTTTCTTCTAACTAAATGACTATATTAGAAGTCTGGACCAGGAAAGGTCTCATCAGCATATGTAAGCAATGTAAAAGGAAAAACTTCTCCTTACAATTTTCTGGTCAAGCACTGCAGATCCAAATGTTTCCAAGCAAGGCAGATAAATCCAGAAATGAATTTCCAAGTTGGCTCCATTCATAACAGCAGCATCCCAAGACACCGACAGCCTTCCAAAAGGGCTTTGCAGCAAGCATCAAGCTTTTGCAGTTAAGATTTGCCCTTGGAAACAACAGGTCCTTCTCCCGCCTTGCTCACCCTCATCAGTGTCAAGTTTTGGCGATTGCCAAATGAATGGGTTTCAGTAGCTTGATGCAAAGCAGTGGGAGAGGAGTTAAAACTGGATAATGTGAGTCACCTCTGTCTGATAACTCCCTGGGGAGGCTGAAGTGTACCTGGACCAAGCGTGGGGCATGCCAGAGCTCAGCTCTGCTAACAGCCTGGTCACCTGGGGGAGAGGAGAGCCGGCTCCAGGATGGCAGCACCGGCTCCAGGAGAGGTTATGAGGCCCTTGCAATTAAGTTCAAATTACATATCAGACACATGCTCCCAGGAGCAGACTCCAGACACCAGCTGCTTATTTTTAGCCTAGAAAAGCCTTTTCTCACCGACACAGGTGGTGAGGCTGGAGAGCCCACAGAGCACCACGGCCAATGGGGCAGCAACCAACTACCTTCCAAGCACTTTCTGCCACCCCATCCCCTTCTCACGGTGGCAGGATCACAGTGGTTTGCTATTTTGCAACAGAGGGGTCCACGAAAAGCTCTCCCAACACCCCTACACAGGGCATGTGCAGCCCCAATGCCATGCTGCATCAGGCCTTCCTCTGCCATGTCAACCAGCTTTGCTTGCTGGGACGAGCGCATCGGCCCCGATGTTTGGCAACGCCAGGGTCAGAAATTTTGAGAGAAGAAAATAGCATCTCAGGGGATTATTAGTGCCTCCTCCTCAGCCAAGCAGAGAGCAGCTTTCTAAAAAAGCCAGCTTTTCTACATTGTGCTCCTCATCACTATAGCTGTAACCAAACTATTACACAAGTTCAGACACCCTGTTAGCTCATTCAGCAACTGGACAAATCATTTGGGTCGAATTATTGATTTAATGAATTTTGCTTTCTCCCTACAAACAGCAAGTAAAAAAGTCTGCAATGGTTTTGGAAACTTTTTAAAGTTTTCTGCAACTAATTTTCATCGCTTGCATCACTCATTGCAGCATTTGTCATCTGAAAACTGAAATTTAAATCCCTCATCTGGCTCTGCGTGAACATACCTGCCACATGCTTGTGTATACCCACTTAGGTGGTCAAAAAGTTTAGAAAAACACATTAAAAAGACGTTTAAAACTAGCTGCCACTCTTCAATGTTCTCTGCCATGAGCCGATTTTGTCTGTTGCCAGTCATATTCATACATGTGTATGCCAGGATATTAATGGAAAGTTAATATAAAGAGGGAACAGGCAGAGCAAATACATTTAACATAACTTCATGTCAGATGACTGTTTTATGGAAATGCACGTTCTTTCTCTTACATCTCTGCAATTATAGACGGAAAAGGCAAGAAACAGGAACTTATCTGAAAAGTACCCTTTTAGAAGGATAGAAAAACAAAGTTCACAAAATATTTCAGACATGAAGATAAATATATTTAGGGGGAAAAAAAATACCCCAAACTTGAACAAAAACTAAGCAGAAATGGGCCGTTCAAACCCCTAAGTTTAAACAAGAGGTGGCATTAAACAAGAAAACCAATCTTTCCCTCCCAGGGGAGCTCACCTCTCTGAACTCCGGCTCCAACACAAGGCTCTGCCCAGTCCTTCGGCTCCTGCCATCTAGCAAGAACCTGCAAAAAAGCATGTTTCCTTAAAAATCAGTATGAATTCACTGGGGGGGTGTGGTGTGTGAGGCTGTGTGTTTCTCCAGCAAAAATCAAAATGGATCTTCTAGAAGCTTAAGTATTATTTATATTTATTTCTGTGCAAGACATCTATTCTGGAGACTTTTGCAAGGAAGGCCAGAGATGTGTGGGGCCCTGCTCACTGCTGTGCTTGGGATGCACGTATTTGGGGTTTGCACAGGGTCTGGCCCAGTGGCAAAGAAGGGTGTCCACATGTTGAGGGTTTATGGAGAGCTTGTATACAGGGACCATGCAGCAAACTCGGCCCTGCTAGGAGCTGTCTCACTTCTGCATGGGCATTGTGAAGACATGCCCGAAAGTTCAGGAAACATACCCAGGCCAGAGCCTTTTCTTTGGAGCAAGAATAAGTGCACGCCAGGGTTTTGGAGAACAGTAATGGAAAAGCATATGGAGAGCCAGGCTTCGTGTCCAGCAGAGCCATTCTGCCCCAAATACCAATGAGATTTTTATCATGTATAACACAAGCCCTCCAAAAAAATCCAGTGTTGCAAGTTTGCTCCTATCTACTTAACTGCCCGGTTATACCTCCCGGGCAGCACATAGCTTCTGAGCAAACTCTTACCTCACCTATCATTTTTTGGTGGGCTTGACTTGACTGCACCATTGCAGAGGCTGTTTATCAGCTCTTCCCACTGCATCACACCTCCTGCCCCCAACCTTTGCTCTCTGATGGCTGGTGGCATTCCCAAGGCAGCCATGAAGAATATCCCAACTGCTTTGTGCTGGCCTGTTATGGGAAGATCTTGTTCTTCCATGGCCATATCTGGAGAGGAAACGATACAAGACAGTGGTGACATCTCTGTGAAGATAAAGTGTTGCTCAAAGTAAAATCAGGCTGCTTCATGTTTCTGCTGTTTATCTCCTCTGACAGGAATTTATGCATGGCCTTTTGTTGCTGTTGACTCACCTTCTCTCCTTTGCTTCTAATCACTTTTCTTACAGCACAGGAAAGGTGAAGCTCTGCTCACACCTAGAGCAAAACTGGTCAGGAAAGCAAACTGGTTAGGAAAGCACTGGGCACATCTTCCTCCTGCAAGCCACAGCTCATGCATCGTCCTTAGGGGCACTGCAGACACTGTAGCATAGTCTCCATCCCCCTCTTCCATCTGCTTTTTCTAATGACTTGCCTGTGGTAGTGCAATAGGGGCTTTCCAGTTTTTCAAAACAGAATAGTCCCAAATACTAACAAAGCCTGGAGAAACCCTCTCTAGGCATGTTTTTGTTATGATAAACCCCCTCAATTCCAAGGAATAACCTGGCCACCCAAAGGGCAGATTTTGAGCACCCTGACTCACGCCAACACCAAGTGCTGGTTTTCCCCAGCACCTTTCAGGACCAAAGGCTTTCAGAGAACAATTTGATTCCTAGGTGTTTTTAGAAGTTATGGAATGTTGTAAATTAGCAAGCAAAGAGGAGACAAGCAAAAAGCCTCTCCCATCGTGAAGTCTCTGCCACAGATTCTTTTTTTCTGAGTTGTATTTTAGATCAACTACTGATGATAACTCACTATAAAGCCCTAATAAATTTGCCAAATGGCATTTTTTATTTTACATAGGAACCGTGTAGCCATATGCTCGGCTCTGCTCCTTCTTGCATAAGTAAAGTTAGGCACGTACTTGGCATCTCCAGCCTCTGGGTCTGCATTCAGACATGACAAAACGCAAACGTGCGTGTAACTGCACAAGCGGGTAAGTGGCTGCTGGAAAGGAGGAAGGTGGACATCAAACAGATTGTAGGGGTCCTTGGCAAAAGCTGAGAGGCAGCCTGGTGAATTTTTAGAAATTAAGAAATCCTTGTTACAGCTCGCCGGGCATCTTAATAGAAACAGCAACGTTAAGAAAAGGGACAACTGTAAAACAGCGACCCTGACTTTGCTGCTGATGGAGGTGAGAGTGACCATTATTAGGGGCAGGTCATAAAACAGATCAGAAAGGCATGGAGCACAGCCCAGATGGTTTAAAAGTTAATGGTGGATTTCAGGTTATAACGGAGGTTCACTTAGCCACTCTTTGGGAGGGATCTGAAGGGATCACCTCAAATTACACTGATTAACTGCTTATTTGTGAAGGACTTAAAGACATTTTTTTTTTTCCCCAGGTCTTCATTTTCTGTGATGAAATTATAATGATCAGATTTCGCCTGCTTCACAGTATGGTTTCTGTTGCTAAAAACCAAAGTGCCTTTTCAGCCAATAATAAAGCCAATTTGGTTCTCGCTATAACACCACAAAGTTGCATTGAGTCACACAAAAAGGATGAATTTGATCATATCTGCTTGGTACCCACAACTACTCTCTCATACATGCCCTCATAGATACTATTTTTACTTACATACGTGCATATGTATAGACAAACATACGTATGTATATGGCATCATCTTGCGTGCCCAAACCAAGTAGATAGCTTGTTGAGTTCTGATAGTTTCTACTTGCAAAGTTTTCCCATAAAATCCAACAATAAATTTCAGAATAAGAGAAAAAAAATAAGACACAAAAGAGAGAGAGAAACCAGCACTGCTGAATGTATATGGAGCCTGGACTACTTCATTTCTGTGTGTTGAAACTAATTTGTTGCATTATGTTTCTATCTCTTGCATGTCCACATTGCCACAAGGTCTTATTTTTACAAAACAGACCCATCATTCTTTCCCACAGGATGAAAACACGGTTAAATACTTGCTGTAAAAAAACCATTATGTGATGTGCTAGCCAAATGATACACTAATACTCCGACGTAAGTGCTTTTTTGGCAACTACTCAAAGGAGCAAAAATTACATCGTTTTCAACCCCAGTGATGATAAGATTACACAAAAGAAAGCAAAATATACAAAACGGGTTGATGATAAATATTGTACAATAAATGGAGAATAAGCCGATTTTCTTGCTGTCACACCCTTTGCAGTTTTCTGCAATTTTTCCATCACTTGAGGCAGCCACACCAATTATTTCCATCGTATTGGGTGTCCCCTGAAAAAAAAAACCTGACAAAAATAAGGATTTGAAAGATTCCTTTTCAGGAACTTCCTCCACCAACTATTTCCTCCTTTTCAAATGGGGCTTTCAGAAAGGAAGTGGTGGCCAGCAGTAACATTCCCCACGGGAGGGACCCATCTTCCCTTCACATGTGGAGAAGCAAGAATATCCTCTTATGAGGCAGGGCAGGAAAAGAAATCATCCTTTTATTGATGCTGTATTCTAACCGGATAGGTGTCTGGTTCTGTGTCCAAGATGGTACCTTCTGAGAAGTCATTTCCAATTGGCTTCATGCCCCATGTTGTAGTTAGGAGCCCATTGGCTTACCCTCTACCCTACTTATTTCAGTTGGAAACAAACCAAGCCATTAACAAAAAACCCCCAACCAACCAACAAAAAAATTATGCCTAAAAACCCCAACAAATAACAACCCTTAATCTTCACTCAAATACTCCACTGCAGCTTAAAGAAAGATTTTCTTACATCCTCAGGAAAGTGCTCAAATATTTCTCCTTGTTGCTAACAGGCATGGGGATGGTGGAAATGATTCTTGCAGCCTTTCACCTTTTTTTTCCCAGTTTGCAAACCCAGTTTCCTGCCTTCTGCATATTTCTTTGCTCCTTGTAGCACTTACTAGGTAGTTAGGTGGAAGGAGTCATCCCAAACACTAGCACTGCACAGGAGCCAATTGCTTCAGGTCTCGTTTGTCATGTTTAGGTACATGAAGCACTGCTGAGCTCTCTTGGTAACTTCTTAAGCAGAGGGAAAGAAATAAAAGAGCACAGTTAGGATAAGGCATGGACTCACAAGATGGTGGATGGGAAAGTCTGCACAGCCACCAGTTCCCTTATTATTCTCATTTCTTGTGGTGCATTTATTCATAACCTCCAATTGACCAGCATCCAAAAAGCGTGGCAGCCGATAGACTAAATGGCTGCTATTGCCCCCCCCCCAGAACCACAGCATCCCATTGCATGCACCCCCAGAAAGCATCCAGATCTCCTGGAGCCCAACGCAGCCGCTGTCGTCCCACGCTGCACGGCTGCAGCCACAGAGCCGGCACATGTGGCTGAGAGCTGGGGCTGCCCCAGGGAGCCAGACGAAAAGCAGGCGTTCGCTGGCGGCCCTGCAGCAATATCCCTTCTGCACAGATGTTTGCAAGGGCAGGCTCACAGGACTGGGGTGGGGGTGTTGGGCAGGGGGACACACAGAGAGGGGCACCAGCCCAGAGGTGCCATACCGACATGCACAAACGCCATTTAGCGGAAGTCAGATGCCTGTTTATCGCTTTCAAAGGGAGACGAGATCGGCTGTTAGTGCTCGCGGGATCAAATGGGTAAATTGGAGGCAGAAAAGATCGCCATTCAGGCTAATGGGATTTACACTCCGAAATCAAGTTACGTGGATGCATTATAGGGAGTTCACATCGAGGGGAGCCAATTACCCCATTAGCACTAATAGGAATTGCACTAAGGCATCATGTGAGAAGACACATGCAAAAAGATCGCCGCTTTCCCTCACTTATTCAAGATTGTTTTGCTGAAACAGGGCACTAACTGATGGATCTCTCTCTCTCCCCTCGCGCAGGCTTGGGTTTAGATGTTCAGTCTTGGCTTCATCCAGCTGCTTCATTCACAAAGCTGGGAAGGCCCTTCTTCCTGAAGAGTTGTCACAATGAGGGCTCTACTCTTCTACAACCATTGCAGCTTCTTTGAATAGCAAATAAGGGCATAACCCCTCAGGTAGACCTTCTGCTGCTAAGAAAGCTGTGGGCAGGGATGCGCCCTTTATCCGTGGTTCCTCCTGTGTCTCTGACGTTGCATGCTGGCTTTGTCTCTGGATGCTGCTGTTTATCACCATCCCTTCTCTGGCAAGTGCCCAGTGGACACATTTATTCCCCGTGCAGTGCACAGAGGCTTCTCAAACAGATACCTGTAACCCTAATGATGGTTCT
Source organism: Porphyrio hochstetteri (assembly GCA_020800305.1). NCBI lineage: Eukaryota > Metazoa > Chordata > Aves > Gruiformes > Rallidae > Porphyrio > Porphyrio hochstetteri. Next base: position 5,717,599 of record CM036916.1, on the reverse strand, counting down.
TTAATGAAGAAAAGGCAGCAAAATTAAATGCGAGTGGCATATTACCAGACTTGTTTTAAATTGATATTTAATTAAAAAGTTAATTATTAATTACGTTTATCAATTGCACATCAGTTGTTCAATAGAAAAGGGCTCATTCATTTAATTATCTGCGTGCAACCGATAGTATATGCTTTTTAGCCAGGCAAGGTTATCTCTGCATCTCTTCTAATTTAGATCAGTTTAGCTTCTAATCTATCCAGAGTGCTTCCTTTTGCGAGCTTTTGATTTGATCTATAAATGTTTACTTACAGAACTGTTAGGTATTAGAAGCTGATCAAATAAAGGGAAGAGCTGCTCAGAGCTGCATCATGCTCACCAGAGGGCTGGGGTGGTGCTTTCTTGCAAAGAGCTTCTCAGGGTTTGCTTTAACAATGCGCCTGCCTGCCGTAAAAGTTTCAAAAAAGATAAACATCCACCCCGAAAGTATGTTAATAGCCCAAACAATGGGGACTCTTCAAAGGGCAAGAGAGGCCTGAGAGCAGAATACAGCTACAGACCTCACTACAACGGGGCAAGCCTCCTCGATGGTTCTGCTGCGGAGAGGACCACAGGGCATGGGCCGTGGGGAGGGCTGGGGGCGATGCCATCTCTGGCCCAGGGTGCTGGGGAAACACCCATGTTCCTAAAGCCCTCATCATCAAAGAATCAGCAGAGGGCTTCTGCTCTCTTTTCTTCCTAAAACGATTCCTAGGTGAAAACCAACAGCTATTTATAGAGGACTTTTGGATGCGACATAATAAACTGCAATAAATCCCTCCAGTACTTGGACAGTATAACAGAGAGAAATATCCCATGGAGCCTGTGACTCAAATGGTGCAATCTGATAAATTATCTTGTATTTATTTTAACAGCAAATCATGGTCTTGTTCAGTCTTTATTAAAAGTAGCATTTAGTGCACATATTTAAAATGCTAAAAGGTGCTGGTACATTATGGGGGACCAGACCTGCCTGGTGCTGAGGACGCTGAACACCAGAAAATGAGTAAGAAATTGAGGGTACCCAAACACTGGTGTAGGAGGCTGTAGATAGGCACTATGTAGCTAATTAGAAAGAGCCACCACAGCTCAATCTTTATGGCTGCAGCACTTGCATGTCCCTCAATCGTTCTCACATCCACTGCACGATGATAGATGGCTTTTCACAGGCAGCCACCACGACGCAGTGACACAGTCCCTGCCCCAGGAGTCAAACACAAACCAGGAACACGAGACAAAAAAAATGGAGCAGACCAGAGAAGGTAAGTCAAGGAAAAGGTGGGAGAAAAAGATGCCACAAAACGGAGGGCCGATGGCCTGCCTTGAGGGGGCAATGCTGAAACAGATGTCTTTTCCAAGCTTAGCTAATCAAGAAAAGGAAATGTATCACAACAAGTAAATAGCCACTGTACAGAGGTTCATATAATTCAGGTGAATACCCGGAGTCTGCAGCTTGTATTTGATCTGAGGACAAGCCCAGGGCTGCCTCCTATCTCCTGAATGAAAAGCACTAAGGGGAGAGGGGTTTTAAAAGGAGGGTAATTTACAATGCAATATTGCCGGGGGGTGGTGGTGTGTTTGTACAACTGGAAAGAGGATAAAAGAAATCTCCATGAATAGTAACTGTATGTTTATAGATGGGTGCCTCTTTGCCAACTCCGCATGCAATGTGCATTCATCTTCACCAGATATTCAAGTGGCAGGACTTTTTCAAGCAACAATGTTTATAGAAAATGACTATTTTGAAGCTTTACACACTAGAATTTGAGGAAACCTAAAATTTGCATTTACAAACATCATCAGTCACCCTATCTGACAAATCAGAACAGAGGAATCTGGCTTAACTACTATAGATGGGCAGCAAACAGCAGTTCAGTTTCTCCAGAGATTTGCTAACATCAGTTAAAATGAGAAATTTATCATGCATCTGCTCACAGACACTCTGAAAGAAGCCAAACACATCAAAGCTGATGATAATTCCCCACTGATTTGTGGGGAATTACTTACACCGGTCCCCCTTCTTGACTAGACAGCAAAACTGGAAAGTTTCCTTTCTGTTCTATCACCCCATTCGATGTAGCATCGAGCCACAGGCTGCTCCTTCCCTTCAGTGACAGGACTAAAGTGAAGATAAAGAGGAACCTCCACATGGACATAAGTTATTGGTGAAAATGCTGTACACACAAGCAGCTCAGAGACAGGGAGCAAGTAAAGCAAATCTGTTTGTTCTTTAAGGTGCCACTGCATGATGAGATGGTTGATGGTTTTGACTGTGGTTTTTCCACAGCTGGAGGACATCAGAAAGGCCTTTGCCTCCCCTTGACCCAGCATCTGCTTAGGATCCTCTGCTGTATGATGAGTGAATTAACACTGAAACCTTTTCCTAATCGGGGTGCTAATTTAGTCTGTCATCTCCATTCAACCAGCTATTCTCACAAAACCTCTAAGAATTTAATCTCTCCGAGGTCCTTCGGCTTTGTGGCCATGTGAGGTTGAAAGCAGTAACCTGGGGAGGGATTCAGAGATGCTGGCCTGATGTAGGACCTCATGGCATGTCTCTGAATTCTTGGATTGAAAAAAATGCCTGGGATAATTTAAACTATTTCTGCATGTATTGAGCAATAGGGCTTTTAGGATGAGACCACTTCTTAATAAGCTACAAGAAAGCAATCAACTCCCTCACTTCCAAACCCAGCAGATGCAGAAATTAAAAGAACTGGGTTCCTCTATGCTTACGGCCCCAGTGGCTCAACACTTGCCTCTCTGAGCATTAACTCCGGGTTTCTGCCCCAAAGGGAGAACCTCCCCAGCTGTCAGCAAGCAGTAAGCAAGCCATCAATCAAGAAAGGACCAGGCCTTCATGCAACACTTTGATTAAGCCTTTGGTTTCAGAGCTGAATCTTCTGTGCCCTTCTGTAGTCCCGGGCTCTATTGGCAAACAAACTCAGAAACGCCGCTGGGGAAAGCATGTTTGTGTGAGATTTCCAACCCAATTTTGCAGACTCAGATGTTAGGCAGTTTAGATAAGGGGATGATTAGAGGTCTAAGCCTAAGGTTTGAAATACCCAGACTTCCTGGAACCACTGGTGCAAATCCCAGCAGGGCTGACTCAGCCCTCCAACCTCCTGATGAAGATAAAGTGAGCTCCATGCAGAAGTGTTACTTGTGAGTCTCCACCGGCCAAGACCTCACTGGAGTGGAGATAACGATGGTGGTGCCTAAAGCATAGGAGAGGATTCGTTATGTGGCAGAGGCGTAGTGCCCCGAGTCTGTCCACACCACAGCTCCTGCCGGCGCTCTCACTCCTGGGCTCCACCAGAAGTGATTTATGGATCCTAAACTCTTCTTAGAGTGCTCCTGCATGTCTCTGTGTGTGTGTCTAGAGTCTTGAGGTGCTTCTGGCACAACTATGGCTCCTCTTATCTTTCTGTTGTGCTACATATTGACCCTTTTAGAAGAGCACTGTATCCTTTAGAGAGGCCAATTTATGACTCCCTCAGAGAAGAGCCCTACAGAGGATTCCCTATCAACCAGTGCTGCGATACAATAGTTTTGATTTTAGGAAAGAAACCAAACTCCCAAACCTCTGGTACGCTTTTCACACTGACAGTTTGGTTTGCCAAGCACAACTACCCAAAAGTTATCAGCAAAAAACCTTTTCATAAACAAATCAAACTAATCAATTTAGCCTTTTTTTTCCCCTTCCCACTATTGGACAATTAGCCAACATGACACAAAATTCTAGCACACATTTCCTCTTTTAAGTCATTCATAATATTCTGCTTTAATAATTCAGAGTACTTGCAATTTATTCTTTTGTGCTGTGTTCTTAAAATTAAGTCATCTGATCGGGGCTCCTCAGAAAAGAAGATAAGGAAAACCACAGAACTTGTGTAGCCATCAAACAGCATCGATGACTGATTTCACAACTACGCGTAGGATTTGAAATGCACTCGAGGAAAGTACTGAAACAGCAGAGCTAATTAAACCTTTGCTTTCCAGTAGCATTCACCTCATTACACATCAGGGCATCAAATCTGCACAGGACACACATACTTGAATATTCTCAAGTGCAATTCCACAAATAGGCATTGGTACAGAAACCAGCCCCACATTTGGTTATTCTTTGTCCCATCCTGAGACCCACAGATGATCAAATTGACCAAATGGGGTTGCAGACACATAGTTCTATTACTCAGTGTAACATAAAACCAGCAGTAAGAAAATGATAACTCATCCTCTCTCTAGCTCCTGTTTGCACTGTGGCCAACTGGATGGTAACTCCTCAGCACCTCCACCCTCAAAACGCTCTCCAGTAAAGGCAGGAGGTGCTCTGCTCATTCATGGTTCTTTAGGCTGAAAGAAACATCTCCAAACTGCCATCCACCAAACCCATCCGAGTAAAATAAAACCAAACAGGTCATTTCAAGAGAGGTGGAAATAAGGTTCCTCTTTTCCTGGATTTTGTGTTCCCAGGGTTGAATCATCCTGTGTCTTAAAAGGTACAAGTCTCACATACGTGCAGTGATGGAAACTTCTTCAACAGCTGAAGCATCAACGGCTGCAAGAAAGCATCCATCCTAGTCTTCCTCTCTTGGATGTTTTGAAGACTAGTAGTACTGCTTCTGCACATGCAGAAGCTTTTCTTTCAGTTGAAATAATGGTTTGATTGCCTCTCCTTCACCTTGCTTTTTATTTTCACAAAACAAAACAGGAACAGAGTACATCTTTGAGAGCTCTACCCTCCTGCCACCTTTCACTGAACCTTGCAAATAGGCTCCAGTGTTACCAGGGGAATGAGTGAGATCCAGTTCTTTTGAGCCAAGGCTAAAAACGGCTCCAGAAGCCATACAGGAACACAAGAAAAACTAAACAACATAATGGAAGCCTTGCCTTTCCAAATAGAAGTGCCCACCTTCTGGTTTCTAATACCATGCAGCCAGCATTTCCACTCCGCTTTGGTCTGACTGAAGTTGTAACTCCCTGGGGGCAGCGCCTTTGCCTTTCTATTTGCTTTTAAAATGCCTGTGTGCCCAGCAGCTCCAAGTATCATATAATTTCTAGAGCTGCAAGGAGAAAAGTCTCCACAAAGACACGCCTGAACTTTGTAATGAAATCGCCTCCGCATTGAGGTGTTCTGGTGCGCAAACGCTTCCTTGACAGGGTTTCACTAGCTTCACAACTATCTGTTGTTTCATGTCTGAATACACATGGAGGCTGCATCTGAGCTGGGGTAAGCATTCACATCAGAAGCAGCTTTGTAAGTGAAACACCCGCTCAGAGAACAGAAAGAGTAATTTTCTTGACCCATCCCAATTCGGCAATAAAATTCAAAGGTGGCAAACCAGACCATCCAAGCTTTTATTTTCCCTTCCTTCCTTTCTTTCCATCATCCCTCACCCCTCCTTTTTTTTTTTCTTTCCCCCAAAGCAACAAACATTTTGTTGAATTGTTCTAAATAATGACAACATTTGAAACCACTTCAGTCTGTTTAAGATCTCAGGGGGAAAGTTTGGTGAATAAAGGACTCTGGATAAATCAAATCATTCTGTTTAATAACTGTGTCTCTCACTCTCCTTATCTCAATTGCTGTCCCTACTTCTGTGTGCTCCTGTGCCTCTTTGGCCAACTGCTGTGCTCTGAAGCCACCATCATCTCCCTCTTGTCTCCAGCCCCGCAGTGATCCCCATCCCACCTCCTCTCATCAAGCTGCAAGGCTTCTCTCCTGCCTTGCCTCCTATTGCAAGTCTGTTCTCCATGCAGTTCCCAACCTCCATCCACCAGCCCCACACACCCTGCTGCCAGGCGTCTCCTCTCACCACCCTTTCCATCAAGTCCACTGTGAGTTGTACAGCTGCCTCTAATGAGAAGCCCTGGCTAGAAACAACCAGACCATCTAGACCAGACACTGGTACCTGTCTACATCTCACTGCAAAACTAAGCTAACATCCTCCACTTCTCTCTCCTTTTTGTCCTGCACCTCCATCCCCTTCCTGAGCTGTCATTCTCCACCACTTGACACAGTGGCTGTGAAACTTAAAGCAGTCCTTTTTGATGGCCTTTGGGTTAGTTTGCACGGGAAACACTACTCCTCAACGTAGCCAACTCCCTGCACCCGTGCCAGGGGTGTGCGACTAAATCTGAGGAGTCAGGAGAGGTCAACCGTTGGCTTGACCTCCTAAGCCCATCTGCCTTCACGCAAGTGAGGACACATGCTTTAAACATGTATTATCTCTTCAGGACATTTGTTTCGGGAGCGAGTTGCGTTAAGCAAAGGTACGTCAATTGATAATAAACCTGCTCCACGCTGTCATTTGTGGGTGATTTGAAGAAAACCAGACCACGTAATCAGGTCTAAGGGGTCCCTAATACCAGAGACGCTGGTGCTGTCAGCTATAGAAAATAATTAGAACGTTATCCCTGTGGCAAGGAGAATGTAAATACATCTAAAATACGACATAATGACATTCTCCTCTGTAAGGCAGGGGATCTGCTTCAAATAAAAGGGCCATTAACACAACAATTAAAGCCGAGGGGGCCGGTGAAGTAGGGAGCCGGCCTGGTGCAGGGCGAGGCGAGCGAGCGCCCGGCGTAAATCTTTCGCCATCCCAGCCAGGAATGTGACTATTAGCCCTCTCATGACCCGAGGGCTTCCCAATAATGCATCTGCTCTCTGTCAGGGCCAGGATTTCGTAACGTCCTCCATTCCCGAGCCGAGGGCCGACTCCACGGTGCGGCGCCACAGAGGGAGTCGGCGGGAGCAGGGTGGCTCCATGCTGGACCTTGGCCCCCGTTCAGCAAAGCACTTAACTGCACGCTGTAGGGACACGTCTCCTCCCAGGGCTGTTTGGGTGCTCATAGATGAGCGATGGGTGGGCTTCGCTGCGTGGGGGCTGTTCAGGCTTTGCCCCAGCAGAGCTGGACCCGTTGGTATTGTTGGCAGTTCTCTCCGGCTCGCTTGGTGGATGCACGCCATGGAGTGGGGTTGTCCTGAGATGCTCCAGGAATGTCCTCGTTGGGAAATTCTGGCTCAGGGAGCACTGTGATACCTAAGGCACAGAGTACATTGCAGAAATTTAAGCATGATTCAAAAGAAATGGTGTCACTGTTTTCACTGTCCAAGCAGCAGATGCTCTGAACATGTTCCAGGCAACCTGGAGATAATATTTTCTAGAAGCTCTATAGCAAACTTACAGAAACAATGCACAAGTGCTTGGGAGGACAGGAGTTCCCACCTTTTGTCCAGTCTGAAGATAAATGCCCCAAACACATCAGGAACTTTGATTCCCAGCAATATGCATCCAGCACACCCCTGCAGGTTCTTGGCCAAGGAAAAACATCACGAGGCTGGCCAAATCAGCTTCCACAATAGCATCAGGCGCAAACATAAGTTTTCTTAAAGCTGACAAGTTAGGTCACAAACATAGATTTGATTTGTTTCCTTGTAGAGACAAAGGTCTCATCAGGCTCAAAAGTATTTTTTTTTTTTTATTTGGTGACTTTTTGCAGTAAATGTGAAACTTTGTATGTCTGGTGGAAGTTTGTGAATGCCAGAAAACAGGAAATTATACCAGCCTTGCCTGGTTGAGTTACACAGGAAGAGAATGGTACCAATTCCAGCTAGTTGGGAAGATCTGACAAAAATCAGATTTATTCCATCTATCCTCTTTTTCAGTTCTACTACCCTTTCTAAGAGAATGACATATCAGGGACTTAACCGCTCCCCCAAATCCTCTGAATTTTACTTTTAAGCCTCACTAGCTCAAAATCCAAAGTTAACAACTTGCTGCACCCTGTTTTGGGCATATGAGCACTAACCTGCCACCCCAAGCAATGAGTAAATTTTAATAGTTGTAGGACATATAGAAACTTGGGGATCTATTTAAAGATGACCTTTATTATTTAAAGAAGACAACATATATCCTTCTCAACCTATATGAGTATGGAAGACCTGATAATAGCAACTGCAGAAGTCACATTTCTCACATACACTGAGAAAACTCATAGAAAGGCACAGAGAGAAGGTTTCTCCCTAATGTGCATTAATGATTTGTACAAAAGCATCACTTGTCTAAGAATGGACGAGCTGAATAAATCAAGGTACGCTACTGAAAACCAGAGACCTCCACTTGTGTTTCATGAAGTGAGGTGGGGCTCTGGTTGCCAAGAAGTTAAAAAAAAAAAATCAGACCCAATTTCAGGGGAAAGAGAAAACATCTCGTGCACAGTCCAGCCTGTGTGGATGCTCAGTCCATCCCCTGCTGAGTGATACAGGACCAACACCCTCCAGAGGATGGGCAGCTGGGCTAAAAGGGAATTATATACACCAAGGTACAGCACCCATCACAGTAGGTATGGAAAAAATTACATAAGCAAAAAACGAGCTACATGTCCAATACAGAATAATCTTTGAAGTTTCTCATTCCAAGTAAACACAGGGATAATAACTAATGGATAAGCTAATTAGTAATGCAAATCTGATGGATTTTTACTGCCTCCTTCCAGCCACTTCTTTAGAAGGTATTTAATTTTCTGAGCAGTGCACAGTTCAGCATCCAATTCATATTAGTTGGGCAAAAAGACAGTCCTTTAATCTTCTGACACTTTGGTCCCTTAGTGTGAAAGACGTGGAAACTTTCCAACAGAGAAACAAAAAAGAGTGATAATATAAAAGAAAATATTACCAAAAACTCCCACAGAACAAAACAAGGTGGTATTCTCTGGCAGATCTCAAGGCTGAGCATTGTGGGCAGCAGTAACTTACAACCTGTGGGCTCAAGGACAGCAACCAATGCATTTGTCTCTTTCAATAATGGTACCTGCCTTATATATAATAGAGCTAGTAAAAATTATCTGAAATAAACAACAGCCCAGCCTTTATAACTAAGGTCACACTGGCCAAAAGGGTTGTGAATGTTCCAGCAAGCTAGGAACAAGTTTCTAGACAGCTGGAGACATTTTGAGCAAACATGGGCCAAATTAAACCGATGTGGGAAGCCAAAGCGAAACCAGTAAAAGCTTGCCTACTCAGATGACTTTTGTTTGAGCTGGAAGCTAAATTAAAACAAAATTCCTAGGATGATACTGCTTCAACCGTGACAGTGGTCACCTGCATCACGTGATAAAGCCCTTCGCTTTAAAAATCCCAGGGTGTCACTCCTGAGAACACTTGCACATCGGATCCATAAGAAGGAAAAAGAAGGGTGGAGGGGACTGGGGGGGAGAAGGGAAAATAAAAGCTTTTGTACAATCCCTGTGAACCAAGTCCCCTATGTCTCTTTCCTTCCAGACATTTCTAAAAAAACAGTTCACTGGAACCACAAAGAACAACAACCAAGCAGCATTCTAATACGGGACATCCTGCCGGACCAGCCTGAGCCAAAGGAAAAAAGAAAGCCACGACAGTCAGAACTCAAATTGGACACTCAAACCCAAAGCCTTACGTTTTGGGGCATTTTTTTCATTTAAACTAATCTAATCAATTGGTCACCATAATAGAGGGTTCAAGCAGCTGGCTTGCTGAGGTCCATCTGTGACGAACCTTGGAACCAAAGCCATGTGTTCAAGCACACGCACATTTGAAAATGTGAACAAAAGATCGACTATTGTGCCTTAAAATATCTACAGTTGACTTTGTGCATCACCACTAATAAGTATCATAACACACTGTATAGTCCTAATGTTGGAGGCTCCAATCAGTTCTGTAGAAATACAGTTTATACATTAAGTCCCAGGGACGGATTTCCTCTCCTACCGACTTACAAGCCATGAGTGAAGGTTTATCAAGGATCATTGCCTTGTGCTGATGACCCTATCTTGGGCATGGCTGCAGATCAGAGGGCACAAGAAATAATATGAAGTGGTTATCAAGAAAAAAAAGACTTTAAACCCAGATAGGAACCAGGGAAGGGTGCATTTCTTTCCAGGAGGCAGTAAATACCTGGAAAAATGGAAGGACACCCTGCAATTAACCCCTAAAAGAATTCCTTAAAAGCAGAACCCTTAAAAGAAGATGAGCAGCAAAGCTTCTAAGTATGGTAATATCCAGTTATTATTTTCATCTATGAGGTATTTTAATCTACAAGGTATTAATCAACTTTGTTTCCTTCCTACTAGCTGGGGAATAAGACTTGAATAAGGCTCTCCTGAGTTGAGCAGGGCACTATGTAACATACCCTGGCCCAGTGGTCCCCTGTTGCCCACCAGCCTGGAAAGAAAAGGCTGTGAGGATGAAGCAAAACCGAGCCCAGTCCCAGCACGGCATCGGGTTGTGTCTGGACTGTGACTCCCACCACAGAGTCCAGCTTGGACCCAGGAGCTGGAACATGCTCCTTGGCCCCTATTCAGTCTCTGGGATGTTTTCCAGAAATGAGCCAACTCCAGAGCCAAGGTCTGATAAAATGGAGCCTGGGACTGGACCGGGCTGGTTTTTTGGATCCCCAACCCCAAAATCCAACATCCAAGACACCACAAATCCAACAGTGTGCTTGATGAGTTGGGTCACTGCAGGCACCATGCACCTGAAAGTCCATGTTTTGGTCTATTGCATGTTCCAGTATGGTGCAACTCTCTCTTTTATGGTCAAACAGGACCTATGCATGCTCAGTTCTGCTGGCTCAGAGCTGTCTCCAGCTTTGCTCTGCACTCCACTACTGCTGCCTCTTTTCATATTTTGCAGCCCCACAGAGATAAACTCAGTGAATAAATGGCAAAGGGATGTCGAGGCTGCTGCAAGAACAAAACCAACCACTGACTTTCTTTTTATCTAGTAAGGCAAAGGCTTAAATTCTCCTAAGAATAAACTGCTTCTTATTGCAAAAGAAAGAAAAATTCCTAGCAACAACAACAAAAGAGAGAAGTGTCCTATGAGAATATAATGGAACTGGGGTAAACTACTTGAAAATAAGAAATCCTGGGTAAAAGGGAAACACCCCAAAAGTGAACAAGTGCTCTTCACATTTTAAACAAGGGATGGATCTACCCCCCTCCTTTTTTTTTTTTTCTTCCTTTATTTCCAGCAGCTAGAATTCCCATCTGGTTCCTGTTTCTATTCGTCTGATCTCCCAGAAACTTCTAAAAGCCATAAGCATCGGCCAAAAATTCCCCAGGCATGGACTCCTTTCCAAAATAGCCCACAAACCGGCATTTTTTAGGTGGGTTGGTTTGGAAGGAGCAGAGGGGGAAGATGTTGATTTCTGTAACATTCCTAGGAATTTCTTGCATCTATTCTCCCCACTAGAATTTCTCCTCTGCCCGAATCCCCCTTCCACTTTCTGCCAGCACGTTGGCCACCACCAGGGACTACCCGCTCCCATGCAGCAGGATTCAGCTCTCCTTGTGAGAGCTCACAACAAGCTGCCAAGAGACTTTAATCCCCAAGGGAAGGCAGATGAAGTTGCAGTTTCCTTGCAGATGAGGTCTCCTCTGTTAGACTGGTTGTAGCAACTTGCTGTGAACAGGTAACATAGCTGAGACAGAGCATGCAGAGATTATTCAAGTCTCTCTATCCAATGGCCTTCGGGGCAGGTGAAACAGCTCAAACATTTCCATCTGATCCACAGCTCTGGCTTGGAAGTGGAGTCAGTGGTGTGAGGCACCAGCATCTCTCCTGGAACCATGGCTTTACCTGTGCTGGCACTGATGGAAAGGGGTGAAGGAAGGTTGAGGTGAGGATGCTCACCTGGTGTTCCTTCATGATGGTTTTTCTCCACAGATGTTTGGATGATCAACCCTCTGAAAAGCAAGCAGTGTGCCCAAATTCTGTACATTTAGGATCTGATTCAAGCAGGCTTTAATAAAGGTGGTTAGCCCTCACTGACCTCAACATGTCCTTGAAAGCTTCCCCAGACACTTTACATGGCTAAGACCAAACAAATCCCCAAAGAAAACTAGCCCTGTTTAATTAATGACGTGCACACCCCTTGGTTGCACCCATGCTTCTTGTAAAAATACACAGACCTGTCATGGAGATTCCAAACATCTTGGTCTCCTCTGCTTTTTGAAGCCTCATAATCCTTCACTGTATCAAAACAAACAACAAAAAAGTACAGTCTTTCAAGACAGTGATTCGGAGATGCAGGGAGCACAGGACAGCTCTGGAGATGGGAGGTAGACCGTAAAGATCCACCCTGCACAAGAAAGCGGTCCAGGTCACTGATGACTAAAGGTTGCTACTTTTAGACATCTGAATTAATGAGATTAATTTAGTCTCACAAAAGAACCCAGCTGCCTGGCTGGACCCATCCAGCATTTGTAGTAGAGCAATGGAATAATCTAAAAGGTCACAGCCTTATCTCCAGACCCTCCACTCGCTTGTGCTACTTGCCTGGCATAAGAAAAAAATTCTGAGGCATAACAGAGAGCAGGCTGTAAGGCTCAGTGGCACAGCTCTGTGACATGATGTGAGCCGTGCAGAGCATAGTACATGAACTTCGGGAAGCATCCCAGAAACATCACAGCAATGGCAGTGTACTGACAGTGTCTGAGTTAGTCTACTCAGGTATCTCTTCATGTTGCACCAGATCAGCAGATGCTCTTTGTTGTGGCCTGTTTTGCTGGTAGTCTCTGAAGAGACCAAAGGAGAACAGACCATGGAGACCAAAATCACCTCTTGGTTAAGCCTGTCTGGCCAAAGTTGAAGTGCCCTGGCCAGGGGCAATGGGCAGAGATTTTCTCTTCTGCTACCAGATGAACCCCCTCAACAAGCCTGTAGATCTTCTTATCATCTAGTTCAGTTTGAGAACATACCAGTGGAGTTCTCAGCTTAGACTGGCACAAGTGTGGCATGTCAGAGATCACCCAAAATGTCCTGAGACACCCTTGGCCTTCCCAGCCACAAAACAGGTGATTTTGACCTAGCAATGTATTTGTACCAAAGACCGACTGGCATTTCTAGTCAATGCACAGTCTGAGATGCCAAACAGAACATCTCTCAAACCCCCAGCACAATTAAATACTTCATCAATAAAAAGTAAACACACTTAATTTTCTATTTATAAAAGAATCTCTCCCTCCCCCCAATGTTTTATTTTAGCAAGTGCACTCAACCATGTTCTCAATCTGCACTTCATTTCCTGCTATTCAGTTTTCTGTGGTTCACAGACAAAAATACCTGGGGAAAAAGAAAGCACAATGCCAGATCCCAGGGGACTCTGACTTTCTACAGGAGAAAAATGCAGTGTGCTGTATAACAGGAGCCCGCTGCCCAGACTGGGAGCAGAAGGCAAAATGGATGGGGAAGAGAACATTTAGATCAGAAGTGGTGGTGCCAAGAGCTTCTCAAGTCCTCTCCAGCCAAGATGGTGGAGGATAACCCCCTCTTCCTTGTTTGCCATTAATCCCCACAGGAGTGAAAAAAGTGAGGGACCCTTTTCTATGGAAGGAAGAGCAGTGTGCAGGGCGATCCTCCAACCCAAGAGAAAGAGCTACCAAGAGCAATCAGTCCCTGGTCCTTCCAGACCTGAACCTTTCTTCATCTTGGGGAAAAAAAAAACCAGAGGAGTACCTTTATGCAGCAATCTTCAACCATGAGCATCCCAGAGCACTCTGTCTTCTGCAGCTGTGGCTGGCATAAGGCATGACAACAGGCACAACCTGGCAGCAGATCACAGCAGGTTTTTGTAGACTGAGATGTGTACGGTTGTCCCCAGGGCTGCAAGAAGGAGGTGGCCATTCTCCTTGTGATTTGGGTAGAAGGATGAGGTTTGGAACACGAGATGGAAAGGAGGCTTGTGTTCTTGGAGATGACATCCTCCACACCTAGTACAGCACAGACTCTCCTCACCCTTCAGTTGCTTCTGGTGCTGCTCCCTGCCAGAGGGAAATCATGGGACACAGGTGAACCAAGCCTGAAAAATAATCCACTGAAAGAGAGCCAAGCAGATCCACCTCCATCACTGCAGTGGGTCAGGGCAGCCAAGGGAGAGCAGGCAAGCCTGGAGATGGAGCCACGGCCATCCCAGCAGGCACGGTCTCAGCAATGATGGAAACCACAGTAGGGAGCTCACTCACACATTTTTACCCTGCTTCTTCACCCCAAGCAATGTGAAACAAGACACTAAATAGGTGACACAGTGTCAGAAACATCAAGCCTTGTCTGGGCTCCAGCTTCCCCTGCTATCCCCAGCGGAGAACTGCAGCTACAGGGTCTGGTGGGGTTGGTGTGGTGAAGGGGAAGGAGTGGGACGGAGCTAGGCCAGAGGACATGGAGAGGGAGAAAATGGAGAAAGGAAAGACCAGGGGAAGAAGGCAGTGGGAGGAGAGGGGGGCTTGGGGCTAAATACAAGTGTTAGGGAACAGTGCAGAGTTTGTAAGCACAGAGATGGGAAGGCTGAGAGGGAGAGCCAAGGATAAATTGTTTTGATGAGTGCTCCAACCCCGAAATAAATATAACCACCCAAGGGGGCTGTGTGACTCAGTCTGACATTTTGGCTATTTTTTTTCATGCCACCAGATGTAATCAATTTAACTGGGGGGTGGGGGTGGGGTGGGGGGGAAGTACACACATTTTTATTGCATTCTAATGTCCGCAAAAAAAAGAAGACTTTATTTTTTATTATTTAATCATAGTATAGGGTACTCTGTGCAAAACTGAGCACAAGCAGAACTTCCACCTGCCCTTCACCATCACAGAAATAAGAGTTTTGGGGGCTGGGGGCAAATTAATATGTTCAGGGGCAGCCAGAGCAGCCCCCTCCTCTTCACTGTGGCAGGAAGAAAACATCCAAGATGAAGGAGGACGTAAAGGATGGTTGTGTGACTCTGTTCACATTTGCTTCAATATGCACGAGGGAACAAATACAGCCAATAACATCCCGAGATATTGTCGTGCTGAAATTCTTTGTTTACCAAGAAACGACATGTTGAAAGCCCTTGGCATTTATGAAGCAGATGATTTCTATTCATTTATTTGAAGCATTTTACAGTACTTACCCAGACACTTGGAGCGATTATCTTGCCAGATCTCATGTGGAGGACTGGGTCAGATGGGCGAGCTCCAGAAAAGTCTCCCAGCATCCTAGAGGAAGTGGTGTGGTACTTGGTTAGGTGGACCTCCTGAGCCCATCCCATACCAAGGCAAGGGATGGGGCCCATCTTCTTGCTTATTGCTTTCAGTTGTATTTTCAATTGGGCATACACAAACCTTCAACTCCTGTCCAAACCTGTGGGGAAACATTTCTGCACACTGTTAAACAGCTCCTGCATTCCACCCAGAGGCTGATGCTGTTCTGTGGTAGGTGAATAATTCTTATATTTACTCTCTGCAAAATATTTTGGACTCTGGAGAGTTCTTGCTCAGGCAGACTCCTCCTGAATTAATAACAGCTTTGCCTGAGCAACAGCTAAGAAACAAGAAGAGAGTGCTGCAGAAATCAGTATTTTTTAATTCATCCTAGTGATGGACTCTGCAGATAAAGTGCTGGTGGGAAATACCCGTTCTCCCTTTCTGCCATACAACCATCCACCTCTAGCTCCTGCTCCACCTACCTTCAGAGAAGCCATAGGAACTTAGCCCATCACAGGACCTAGGATCATGTGTCCAAAAACTAAACAAAACTATTGACTGCACTGGCTAGCAATGCTCCATCCAATGGCCAAGGTAACATCCTATATCCAAGCCTTCATATCTAACATCTAAGCCATCATCAGCCCTGCATTTTATTTTACAATCTGCAAGCAGATAACTTTCCTCAAGAGTTACTTCCACCATGGCTAGATCTTTGGATGTCTTCTCCTTGTGTGGTTATTGGCATGGAAAAGAAGCCCTAATTAAATCTTCCCTTGTAGGGCCTCCCTTTTTGTTAGCTCTCTCTTAATTAGCCCCACTCCCATTTCCAGGGAGGCTCTGTGCTGAGGGCCATTAGGAACAGGGGAGTTCTGTGAGGCTGCTCAGTTGTTAAAGATGATCTATACGATCTCTTCGTTTTCAACTCTGATCACACTTTTTTTTTCCCCCCTCTTGAACACATCCCCAGAATCTTAAACTCTACTTAAAAAAATCAAATGCATCATATTTATTTAAAGTGTCACAATTGCTCTTATCTGTTGTGTTAATTATAAAGATTTTTTTTTTCCTTTAAGTGGGAGTTGATATACATATAAAAATATGATTCTATAGCATGACTTCCTTATCACCTATTCTAACATTTCAAATCAAGTCATCCACCATGATGCAATCTGCACATTTTGCAAATTAGCAATTATGAATGCGTTGAGTATTCAAGGAACTATTTTATCGGTTCAGTGTATAGACTACACCAGTTCTGTACATGTACGTGCATGTTTGAAAGCACCATATTGATACCTGCTCATGGAAACAATCTCTGAACATTCAAGAAGTTGCCCCAGCACAATGGGATAGAGAAGGGAATAAAGTTCTACTTTTGCACAAGGACCTCATATTAACTTCGCAGTGTCGTTAATACTTAGACTAGAACTTGGTAATTTTTGAAAAATTTAACTAGCTAAGCTTAGTATTTGGTTATCCTAACTTCCTAAGAAAAAGAAGGCTGCCTAAAGAAAACCATCTTTAAGTTTGAAAATCCAGGGGAAAAACACGTTATACCACAAGACTCCTGAAATGATAAATTCGACTCTGAAATTGCTGTTACAGAATCACCATGAATGGAGATCTCCCAGTTCCCAGAGGTAATTTTAATCCTTTAGTCCTAAACAGATTTTTCTGTATTTCAGCTGTCCTTAAAAAAACCCACCAACAAACCAAAAGCCTCCTGCCAGAGATACTCTTAACGAAGTTAACACCAGGTTTTAAGTCGGGCGTCCTCGACCCAGATAGGAAGAAAGGCAAGCTGCAAATCCAATACTTGCACTAAGATACCCATTTTAAATTTCTGCAACTTTATAACTGATAAAATGCTTTCCCTTAAGCTGAATAATTTTTCTAGCCTCCTCGCTAAGAGATGGAATTGAAGTCATGCTAAAAAAAAAAAGTTGATATATTAGACGCAGCAAGTGGCGATTTTTGCCTTTATGTTTTTGAACCATCCTTAAAAAGGAGAGCAGATCAAAAACCAATGATCAAAATAATTTTTTTTTCCCAATAGAAAACGTAGTTTTCACAAAATCTGAAAGTTCCATGGAAAAACATTAATTTTGCCAGAGCTGTTCAGTTTTCCAGTGGGGGAGATCTAAATAAAAGATTTCCTTTTAAGTTCCAGTTGACTGAAATGTAAACTTTTAAGTCACTTTTCCAAATAAATAAACAAGTAAATAAATCAGAGCCCATCCTCTAAAGATTTTCTTCAGCCTGATGTTGCCTCAGACACTGAAGACAGGCATTCACCACGGGGCAGAAATTAGCAAGGAGCTCCACAAAGAGGACTCCAACCAGCTCCGTTCATACCTTCAGCAAAAACGTGTCACTGGGCTAAGACAAAGCATGGAAAATTTCAACCCTAAAGGAGGGAGTCTGAGAGAGATACGAGCACAAGTGAAGGAGGACAGGCAGGAATAGCAGTTGGAGCTCAACCTCCGTTCCAGCAGCTCTTGCCAACGATTGCGAGCGTTAATAAGGAACAGTCCCCCTGTGCACGCCACGTGCAGCCAAGGCGAGATAGACGCCTTCATTTCTGCTGTGAAACAGTCAGGAGTAGATACTGGCTGTATTTGCACTAGTGGAGATCCACAACAGCATCCTTACACCCAGGGGCAACGTCCTTTGGGACACAAAGGCAGCATCCAGCTTTGCTAGGAATCCATTCATTGATTCCTGTGGCTGCTGGTGGCTTGGGAGTCTTGCAAGCACCAGAGCTGGGTTTGGGCACCACCATGCTACATACACCTCCAGCACAGACTCTGATTCTTCTGCACGTCTTCCTTGAGCATGGGTGCACTGCAGCATTGCCATGGCTTCCAGAGGATGGTCAGGGAGGGGGTCTGAGGGTGGTAGTACCAATTGCTAGTCCTTTTCTACCTCTCCTCCTGCCAGAAGTGGTTCTGGCTGACTGAGACCTCTCCTGTTGCAGAAGGAGCTGCTGCTATGGGGAGGACGAGTTTTGTGGAGCCTTTCCTCTGAGCACCAGGCCTCTCCTCGCCCTCCCAGGTGAGCCAGCATTCCTGAGACCAGAGCAGAACCAGAGACAACTTCAACCTGAGAGCCTCCCACACAGCTTCTCCCCACACACATCTCTCTGCTCCCTTCTCAGAGCAGGACAGTTGTCCCCAGAAGGCAGGTCTCAGGACAATTTTCAGACAATCCAATATAAATGTGCAAACCTATTTCTTCACAGTTTCTTCCTGCCCTGAAGCACCTTTTCCCTCTGTTCACTCTGCTGGGGCTCAGCAAAATGAGGGGTGTTTTCTTTTTCTTTGGAAAGAGGAAAGAAAAACAACAAAAAAAAATCAGTGTTGCCAACTCTTGCAATTTTAGTCCCACAGTACTTAATGTTTTTCTTCACCCCCTCCCCAGCTTCTTGCTCCAATGTATTATGCAAAAATCTCAGATTTCTTTTTAAAAAGAAAAGGGAAAAAAAAGGAACAAGCAGTTCACGAGCCTCCAGATTCTAGAGAAAAGCTGGAAAACACAAGCACACCCTAAAGCACACCCAAACTCACAAAGCCAGCATGGGGCAACCACTGTTTTTTTAAAAGGACATAATTACAACAAACCCCTCGTGACCTAAAGGACCCAATTGATCTTTGAGATCTTGGGAAGGAGTTACATGAAGGGTCAAGCTAATCCATAGGTACCACTGCTGGCCTGCATTGGCCAGATTCCAGCTGCCAGCACAGCCACACGAGGATGAGGAGAAGATGGAATTTCCCTGGGACATGGAGGGCTTGGAGCCACATACTTCTCTTCCAACCCACCCCCCAGTGTAGGTCCACGAATGGTCTGGCCATGCCAGTACTCAGAGGTGCTCAAGACAACTTCAAGCTGCTTGATCTCTCCCCTCTCCTGAGCTCATGCTCACCACCTCCCACAGCCTGGTCAGGGCTTCTCCCTAGGTCTGAGAGATGCCTGGCTGTGGGTGCTTCCAGGCTGTGGCTGAGCTGTGCTGCAACTGGGCAGAGACACTCACCACAGACCCTGATGTGTGGGGTCTCATAGGTTGAGGATAAAATGCTGAGGACTGACATTTCTAATAAGGGCACCAAGACAGATCTACATGCTACCTCAGTGCCTCAAAGGAATATCCCTGTTCCCTCCTCACTGCAAGCCTCTACTGGTTTGGAAAACCCTGCAGAGTAAGAACTCACCCACAGACTCTTTCACAGTCCTTTTCAGGCACACACCTTGGCCAGATTCTTTCTCCAAACCTTCTTACTACCTGTCTGGCCCAAGCAGCAGCAGCAAGCAGCAGCACAGCCCATTGCCTGCTGCCTTCCTGTCTGGTATGTTTTGTTTGCCATTAGGAATAGGGCTGTGTTTCTGTATAAATCTCAGCTGGAAGGCAAGTCAGTTTGCAGATCAGTGGGGTTTTCAAGATGCTCCAAGAGATGGTCCTGGGGGTGTCTGTCCTGCTGGGAAAACAAGTGCCCACATGAACCGTGGCCTCTCCTGGGTAAAACAGATGACCTGGGGAGGTTAAACCACCATGTATAGATACAGTGAGCCAAATGATGCTCAGAAGTGTGGGGTACACAGGGAGAGCATGGGCTGCCTTCTCATGCACCTCATCACAAGCTGAAGGATTGTTCACCACTCCAAGGATGGGCTGTTCTGTGCTTGCTGGGTGTCTCCTTTGCTCTTTTAAGAAACATGCCAAGAGAGGCCACTTCATCCCCATCTCTGGAACCTGTTTCAGAGGGAGGAGGTGCACACAGACAAGGAGAGTAGCTTCAGACCAGTTGGAGATTTGAATTTACTTCTGTCTTGCTCTGGCTTTTTTTTTTTTAAATATCTAAACCACAAGTCATCCAACCTGAAATTTTGTGGCTGCTGTTTATGTATGGAAAATACTTAACAGTTTAAGTCAGAAAGCCCAAAATTCAGAAATATAAGGGCAATCCAAAACTCCTAGGGTCTTCAAAATCAGACTACAAATACCATGAGAACAGGCTCCCTTGGACCAGATACTAATTTTCTGCAGTGGTGTGAAGGAATAAAAGCTGTCCTAAAGCACCAGTTGGGAACTGTCCTGACATTTTCATATCATCTGCTCCCTGGTCCTCTTGTATAGGTCATGCAGGGGTGGGCTGGAGGCTTTCAGGGCCCTGCTGTAATCCAGCAAACCTTGGCTGGTAGAACCAGGCCCAGAAGACATTCCAGCTGGCTTAAGTTAGAGCAGCCACGGGGCTGCTCTAACTTAAACCACCTGCTGGTTCAGTCCTGGGCCAGCTCTAGGATCTGGGAGGTACAAGCGTGGCTGAAAGCCAGCTTTGCCTGCTTGCTTCTTCATCTGTCCCAATAGGAGCTAGAGGTCCAAACCCCATTTAGAGATGTCCTTAGAATAAAGATTCAGAGGGACACGTTTGAGCTCGTGGTGGATGCCACCATTTAGTCCTATCTTCCTTCCTTACCTTCTCTCATCACAGTGCTTGCAATCACAATAGTGAAGCCCAAACATGAGGAAATGTGCAAGGACAGGTTGTTTCCTGGAATGGCTGATGCTTTCTGCCCTCATCTGACTTCCCAGGCAGCGTCTCTGGTGTCTTCACTCCTGTGGGGAACCAAGCGATATAGACCTGACAGAGGGGTTTTTCCCCCCACACACACACCCTCACAACCCCCTTTTTAAAGCATGGAAAATAAGAAAGTAAATTAAAAACGAGCAAACAAGCTTTTCCTGAAACATTTCTAGAGCTGCTGATTCTGGTTTGAGCTTTGGCCATAAGATCACAACCAATTTTAACAGCCCTGATTCACCCATGTACAGACACACACATAATCATGTGCAATGGTGGGAATTACCCTGATAATACAGCCTGAATTGTCCTGCCCCTGCCCTTCCTCCTTGCTTTTCGCCCTGCAGCTAGCAAAGATAATGAGTAACAGTGATATTAAACAGGGATTTGGGGTTTTTACCTTTTTTTTTTGCCCAGAAAGTGGATAACACACTACAGTAGATAGAAAAATCCATCCGACTTTATTTAACTGTAACATTTATTAAGAGCAGTGAAAAGGTCAGCGTGGAGCTCCCAGTGTATGGGCTAAACTCCTTTCCCCAGCCTTGAATGCGACAAGCAAGCAGATCCTTTAAGATGCAACTATCTTAAGCTCCCCTCCGATGGTTAAACTCTTAGTAATTCTAGGTTTTGGAGACAAACGTCAAAGCAGAGGGCTCTTCCCTTCATTATTCAAGTAAAGGCCCCATCAATATTATCTGTAATAAGAATCTGCTGTTGACATGGCTCACCCAGCAGTTCCTGTTCCAGGCAGTAGTCCCTGTCAATAGGATTAAAGTGGAGGAATGCCTTTGACCAGTCCAGCGGCTGCTGATTCATTGCTGCCATCAGGCTGCCGGCTGGGAAAGGCATTGGGCACCCTCAGCCAGCCCTGTCGTAGCCAGCCTGGGGCAAGCGTGCCCCAAGCTTTGGTTTCTTGTGCTGGAAGGGACATCCCTGGAGCTGCAGGAGGAAACAGGGAGAGGGAAAGTCTGTGAGTGGTTTGCACCACGTATGTCCTACCATGTCTCTTCTGGTTGAGTAATGGGCACATCAGCTGATGGGAAGTTTTGAGGAGATTTGATGAGCAATGCCAAGCCGTGTGGCACGGGGAAGCCACCCACCATGCATGGGATGGTAGGGAGCGTTCCTCAGCCTCTGACAGCATCGCCTCCGCATCAGCCTAGGAGACCACATCACACAAAGATGAAAGAGGAACTCCTTACCCTGACACTGGAGCTGCTCTCAGTGCTAAGCTGCCCACAGCAAGCCAAGAGAGACGATGCCTGAGCGGTGTAGCCCCAGGTGCAGCAATGGCAGCTACCAGACCCAAGATACAACAGCACTGGGAACCCGCAGCGAGAGGCACAAGCAGTTGGCTCTGACTCCTGAAATTTGGCCGTGCTTTATCTGTCATGAGGATGCAGGAATGTACTCATGAGATCAGGAATTACACCACAGTCAATGTGAAACTGCAAGGGTACAGGCTCTGGAAGGAAAGCCCTAAGCACCAGGATCTGAGAATCGCTCAAGTACAGTGAGACACATCCAGTCCTCAACCCACATTGTTCTCCTTTGCCTCCTTGTTTAATACAGCTCTCAATACAAAGGCTCTTTACCCAGGGAGCTTACATGGCCCCAAGTTTGCCCTGGCTTCCCCTGTCCTGCAGGCTGGTGGCCACAGTGGAGGTGCCCTGGAGGGACCACGCAGCCCTGCAGTGCTGCTTTCAGCCCCCTTTAGAACCTGCTGGGTCTGATGTTGGCTAAAAACCAGCACTGAACCACAAGGAAGGGGAAAAAAGTGTCAGCTGCCAGGGAAAATCCCATCCTCCTAACCTTCTACCTCTCAGCTCTTCAAGTGGAGCACACAGGACACATGTGCGCACACACATAGACATTAACACCCTCATCTTTTCCAGTGACTAAGTCCCTGCCTAA
Source organism: Porphyrio hochstetteri (assembly GCA_020800305.1). Lineage (NCBI taxonomy): Eukaryota > Metazoa > Chordata > Aves > Gruiformes > Rallidae > Porphyrio > Porphyrio hochstetteri. The sequence continues at coordinate 5,695,078 of CM036916.1, read as the reverse complement.
TTCACTCTGTTCCTGTCCCCTCAGGTGCTGAGGCCAGGTCAGGAAGCAGGCAGCCTAGAGTAAATACATTAGCTCTTTTTAAAATAAAACCTCTATTATTATCCTTTGGAAAAAAAATAACAACCCTCATTTTCAGGGATTGTTACATTTAATTAGGCTGCAGGTTCCACTGGGCTCTGCAAACGGAGCCAAGAAAGCACGAATGTCAAAATATTCTGCACACAAGATGAAAAGCCCTGAGCCGGGCGATCGGGTGAAAGGGAGCCCTGTCAGCCTGCCTGTCAACTCCACTGCAGATTTTTCAAACCTAATTAAAGTGATCCTTAATTTTTTTCCCCCTCTGTTTTTAAAGAAACACATTTTTTTTTTTTAATTAATTTTTTTTTCCCCCCTTTAGTTTTTAATCAGCCTGATTTCCTGCATTGAACCAGCCAGGAGAAAAGTGAAAGGGAGACCCAACACAGGCATCCAGGGGTGGGAAACGGGAGGACCTGTGGCTATTCCGGCAGCAAACCTTCACTGCAGCTCACCACGCACCCCGCTGTTTACTCACATGAGATCAGCCCTAACAGGAAGAGCAAGGTACCAGATTTTGTCCCTGTCTGTTTCCTGCCACCTTGGGCAGAACAGGACCTTTCAGGCTCTTTGTAAACAAACAGGAGCCCATCAAAGGGACACCTGCCCGCACAGCACCCATTCTCAGCAAGACCAGAACAACTCACAGGCACTTGAATTTTTGGCTGACAGCTCAGACCCAAAAGGCCTTTACTGCCCCAGGGTTAGCAGCTCTGACGCTTTGGAGTCTACAGAGAAAGCCACTTTGTAAACCCTGAAACAGGAGCTTTATAGGCGAGCTTAGGCTGCCAATTCATTTGCTCACATCTCTGCCTTGCCTTCGCGGGGCCCAACCACTCCCTCTCCCTCACTGGGTCCATTGTTTGTCTGTGTAAAAGCGTTCGGATGGGCTGGTCTCAGCGAAGAGGTCCATGGAGTCCTGCAGCAAAACGGGAGGTTGCTGAGACAAGAGGCAGCACAGGGCAGAGCAAGTCATTAGAACTAATAACCAACACGATAACAATGGGCATAAATAGGGATAAAGAGATTTAAAACAAGAAACTAATACTTAAGAGGAGATTGGGTCAACAGCTATATAAACACACATTTTCCCTACCACCTCCCCTACTGTCTCCAAGAAACATATTTGCTTGCTAAACAATCTCTCTTTTTTTTTTCTCAGCCTAGTTTCCTAGAGAAACAACTCTTTTGTGATCATGCTGTGGGTGTGTCTGTCTGTCTCTCCCTAATAAAACTTCTGAACTCACTGCCCAATTTCAACCAAGTTTGCCAGAAGGGCAGAGTCCTCAGAGAAACTAACTGCTTACAAGTCTTCTTGGGGCTGGGTAGACAAGAGAAAGCCAAGCCCACGCTGAGAGAAAGGCTGCAGCATGCACTCACTTGATGTTAAACACCAGAGCATCCAACCTTGAGCCAGCTCGTATGTTTCTCTGCGGGAAGTCACACTTCACTGAACCACCCCGACTAAGTGCACTGCAGAAACAGCAGCATCCGAGCTGCCCTATGCTGAGAGTTTAAACAATCGTGGTGACTGCCAGCCCCCCTTTCTGAGAGCTGCCAGTAAATGAAATGGGATTATCAAGGTGAGTGGTCCCAGCCAGGGAAAATGAGGTGTCTGCAGTCGCATGGTAGCACTGGCACCAGAATCAGGTCTGAGGCCACACAAACTGGTCCTCAGCCCCTTCCTGCACCAAAGCCACCTCTTGGGCACTACTGGGACAGGAGACCTGGAGCAGGGCTGAAGTCACCTGCTACTGGTGTCACCTTCTTTGTGCGATATCCCAGCTGCGGGGTCTTTCCTGTCGCTTGGGTGAAGAGGAGCAGAGGCAGGAGCAGCCCAGCTACCGTGGTAGTTGGCGACCTGTAAACTGAGAGTGCCTGACCTGGGATCAGCCAGAGGGAAGGATGCTACCACAAGGTCAGTCTCCTACAGCATCAATTTTCAGCCTTGACTTGCAGGTTGGGAAATGCCTGGTGCAGACACCTCTTTCTCATGCAAGGGCATGGGGATGCTCCTGCTTGTGGTGGGAGCATGGAGGTGAGATGGGAGCTGTCTGTGCTTCTACAGAGCTCAAGTGCTGGTGGGGAGGAGAGCTTAGAGAGTGTGAGCCCTGCCAGGGCTGCTCAGTGCCAGGACAAGGGAAAATCCTGATTAAGAGGTTCTTTCCTTCTCCAGGTTGGGTTTAAAATAGTTTAGTGCAGCCAGATTTAGGACCAAGGGAACTACCAAAAGTCTGAAAGTGGCAACGAGCTCCTGATCTCCACATTGCTGAAGAAGGTAGCAGAGAGGGAAGAAAAAGGACATTTCAAATGGTTGGGGGGAATACGTGTCTTGGTTTCAACAACCTTAACCCCACTCCCACATCATTTAAGTTTGGGAAACTCCTCAAAATATCACAACAACCCATTTTGCTGTAATGTCCCAGCACTTCCCCTTCCCTCTCATCAACCCCCGACTACCTCACTGGAAACACCCTCTCATCTGCTGAAAAAAAAATAAAGCATCTCCTGGAGCAACAAACCCCCTCAGATGGAGCCAGGGGAAGCCTGGCTAGTTTCACCCTGCGATTGCTTGGGGAAAATTGGCTTGTGTGACCTTCGTGTCCCACACAAGAGATGAAATCGAGGCTTGCGCAAGGTGCTGCAGGGGAGGGACGGATGGGTGGGTTTGCCCTCCTGCTGACCAAGCCAGGATCTTGCGTGCCTGGGAATCATGTCCGTAGGGGAACAGATGGAGCTGGCATTTTTGGGACCCTGTGACTGGCTGTCCAGCAGGTAATTTAGCACAGAGTGAGCAGATAATTTCTTGTTGGACTGGTCGGTTGGAAGGGCCTTTCCCCTCCGGGGAGCTGGTGGCTACGCAGCCAAGCCTGAAGACACGCAGGAGCAAAGCATGCTCCCTCCTTTTATAGCGGGGCTGGTTCCCCTGCGCTGCCGTCATCCCTGGGGTGAGCTGTGCCGTAAGACATTTGAAGCTCTCCCCCGCAGAGGGTAAAAAGTCAGAAGGGTATTAAGCTGTCAGATTGGGGCAATTTATGTGTATAAACAGAGTCCTGTTTTGCTGATTTACACCCTGATAGCACATGGCCCACAGGTAACGAACGCAGCACATCCCCACATCTGCCAGTGGAAGCAGTTTGGATTGACTGACCCATAAAACTGCAAGGCCTGAAGTTATCTGGCTTCACATCTACATATACACACGCAAACAGCCACAGCCAGCAAGTGCTCATGGAGTAACACGATATAAGCAATAAACGCTTTCCCCCAGCAAAAGTTAGGAGGGAGATTAGATAAGGCGGCTAAAACAAACTTTAACCACCACGGTGGGAGCTTGGCTGGCCTGTCCTTTTACTTGGCTGAATAAGCCATGGCACAGGGAGTCCTCAGCACTGGTTTCCCATTGGGTGCAGATGGCCCAAATTAGTCCAGCACATCATCCCCACTCTGAAAGCAATTGCTTCCCCATCATTATAAGAGATCTGTGCCTCCCTCCCAAGCTCAGGGAAGGGGTCCAGTTATGACCTGCCTCCCCTGGGAAGGGCTCCGAACCCTTTTCCCCCGCTCTCCTGTTGGGAGCCAGGGAGCCTGCTGGCCTCCGTGGGTGTAGAGGAGTGGGAGGCAGCTCTGGCACCATTGCTCCCCTCCCAGGTGGTGCAATACAGCTCCCTTGACTACATTGCATAACCAAACCCTGCTCCCTCCCACCTTCCCTGTGAAAAATCACATTTGCCACTGCCCCAGAAACCTCCATCCTTCCCCCTCTGAGGACACCAAGCAAGCAGGTTACCCCCCATCCACTGACACCCAAGGGTGGGATTGATGGAGGCACAGATGAGTGCCTGTCCCTGACATATGCCACAGGGCAGCGTTTGCTCCCCATCATTGCAAATTCATGCCTTCACATCATCGTGCCGCTGCAGGGATGTGAGCAGCCGCTACATTCCCATTCTGCCCAGCAGACTTCAGTGTCAATTGCATGCTTTGGGCAAAAATAACAATTGGAAAAAATAATTGCATTTATCACGTTGGCGACTCGGCCAGCTACATAAGAATGTTACATAGCAAAACCGCAGAGTTCAGCCTGTTTCCACACAGGCAGCAGAACAATGACTGGCAGGAGTCCCCTGACATCAGACGCTCGTCTTTAACTCAAGCAATTCTTCCACCAACATCTCCAACCCACCAACCTGGGATGTCACAGAAGCCCGGTCTGCAGGTGACCGTGAAGCTAATGGAGATACTGACACACAGAGGACAACTTCCACCAACTAAGCAGGCAGAAACACCACAATGGACTTTTTCAACAGTTTTGTCAGCAGAGGCTCAGAAAGATGTAGGATTGAAACTTTACAAATGGCACCATGATTCACAGGAAATTAAACTTCCCGTGCTCTGGGCAGCAGTGATGGGTGACAGATTATGGAAGCGGCAAAAGATGGTTCTTCCAGTGTCACTGCAGATCACACAGAGAGGTGAATTGTGGACATGCTTCTTGCAGTGACTTTCCACCCCGTGCAGCACTGTTTGTTATTTCAGATTAGCCTTACCTTCTTTGCATAGCTTGCTAACTCTCCTCCCGTGTAACCCGGCCGCTATACTTGTGCACTGCTTTCTTTCATAATTTATTTCATTAGGACATGATACTAGCCTGTTTTGCTGATCTGTAGAGGGATTTAAGGCAATGCCATACCCATCTCAAAGAGTCCAAGAAAAGCAACTGAGACCCCAACATTATGAAAGACTCCGTCTCTTCTAAATGCCACAGAAATCCTGCTCACCATCTTGGACCATAGTTACAGTGCAACCACTCTGAAAGTTATATTGGTTCAGTGATCCAAGCAGAAACAAGCTCACCGAAACAGAATCGGCCCCAGCACCAAGCAAATCCAGCTCCTCAACTGGTTGCACGGTCACTTGATCCAACACAAGACAAGATAGGGTGGGAAGGGGAAGAACAACACTGTCCCTTCTGGATGCAGTACCCAGGTATATAGATTAGCCAAAACATCAATTCGTTCCCAACAATTAACTTGCAAGCAAATGCAAGTTAAAATAGATCCTTCCTGACTACAGTGTTCAATGTCTTCTGACTCTATGGTGTGTAAACCATGTCAGTTGCAGACTCCCTTAGACCTCATTGTATTGGCATAAAAACACACAAATGACTCTGCCTGGGGTGTTCCTCTACTCACAAGATAAAAACAGTTGTCAGTGACTGACCTGCCACTAGTCACTGCGTTCTCCTAGCCCAATCCTGCAAAATAAAAGGCATTAGCCTATGCTACCTTCAAGTTACTGTAGACCGTCTCTGATAACCTGCTCTTCTCAACAAAACTTGAACTGCTTTAGAGCTTGTTTAACAAACAACTTAAGCACATAGGAACACCAATAGAACCATGCTTAAATTAGTCCTAAATGTTGATCCACGCTATGAATACAGGTGGTCATAGATGTCCATGTCCTCCAGGTTTTGCTGTGCTAGCTGATGGTATCACAGAATTACAGACTATTAGGGTTTGGAAGATCATCTAGTCCAACCATCACCCCAACCTGCCAACCACCACTTAACTATGTCTCTCAGCACCACATCTAACATGACCACAAGATGCTCAATGCCACCTCCCTGGAGAGGCTGCCACCCCACAACCTCACCAATGGATATCATCTTTTCAAGCTGGGACAGACAAGAGCCAATTGACTGTAAAGGCTATAGGTAAGATAACATTTTAGCTAGCACAGGTGCTTGCTTAGTGAACATCTCTCTAAAGCCTCGGAGATGCAACCAACACCACCTACAGCAGTTTTAAATTGATTTTGACATGTTAATCCAGGAAGTGGTACCACATTGATTTAAAAAGAACTTCTGGGTTTTTTTCACCTTTATGTATAGCACTGGTAAGTGCTTTAGCCACACTGCCCAAGTGACAGAAAGCAAAGGCTGGGAGAATGAAGAACCACCCACTGTAGGAGAACATTGGGTTTGAGACCATCTAAGGAACTTCAAGGTACACAAATGCATGGGACCTGATGAGATGCATGCATGATTCCCAAGGGAGCTGGCAGATGAAGATACTAAGCCATGGGCTGTGGTATTCAAGAAGTGGTGGCAGTCTGGTGAAGTTCCCACTGACTGAAAAGGGAAAACATACCCACACACACACACCCCCTGATGGCATCTTCTGCTCTTTCTACCTTGGAGTGTCATCCCGCTCAGCTACAGCCCAGCACTGGGAGCATCCATTCAGCTGACTTTTGGCTAATGAAAAAGCTTTCCCAAAAGCTTCTTCAGCGTTCTGCTTCCTTGAGTCCACTGTCCTAGAAAGGCAGTTTTTATTCTTTCTTCTTGCATTCACCTGCATCACCATACTTCTTGTTTGCTTGAGCCTGGCTCCCCAAACGCTCTGTATTTCCTCCTTTCAGTGACCTCTCCTCTTCATTATTTACCACTTCCTCACTCGTTACACCATCAGCAGACCACATCAGTGGTGATTTTACATTTTCCTCCATGTCATTGATAAAGATATTAAATGCAAGAATACTGGAGGGACTTTGCTACAAACACAGCTGGAGGATGATTTACAGTTACATTTGGAGACCTGTCAGGGAGCCAGGTTTTAATCCATTTAATGCACACCCTCTTGATTTTATACTGCTCGAGATCCTTAATCAAAATGTCATGCAGTACCCAGTCAAATGTCTCACAGAAGTCTTGCACACTCCTATCACTTTTATCAACGAAACCAAAGAGAGACATCGCATTCTATTTTCCATGAACTCATGCTGATTGGCATTAATTACAATTTTCTTCCTTTATTTGCTCATGGACTCCCACGAACAAGACTAACTTGTACCACCCAGCACACCACTAACAGCATCCCTCTGACTCATCCTTGGCCACAGAGCACATGGATTTGGAGAACAGTGATCCTGTAAAACCCAAAGGTGGAGCAGGACACAAGCAAAGTAGGCTGCTGACCGAGATGGCACAATGTGAGGACCAGGGAAACCATCACGGTCTTGTTGAGGGCTTTGCTTCTTCCAGAGGGCTGGAAGAGCCGGTGAGCTGCTCCTGTCTCAGGCACTGAAGAAAGGATGTGAAGAATGTCTCTGGAAGACAGGGGAATAAGCAGTAATCGGTCTTTGAGATAGCACTGAGATCTGCACTGAAATAATCTCCCCAAGTAAATCATAGGTGTGGTCAGGAGAGTCTTTTTCATGGGAGAATGGGCAATGCAGAATGTTTGTATCACTGCAAAGAGGTCAAAGCTGATTATCCAGCATACAGATGAGACTGAAGCATGGTTCTAGCAATAATATAGTGGATATTATCTTGCTATCACGGATACTCAGTTTTGTTCCTTGAAGGTTGGAAGTAATTCATTAACTCATGCCCAAGTCAGTGCATTGGTACTTTCAGCTTTCCAAGTGCAGTTGAGGGAGCAGTCCTACAGCACCTACCTCTGATGCTAAAGCTTCCATAACCCTGGGGTGTTCTTTTTTTGTTGTTGCTTTTCTAAAATCTGCAAATCATTGTCTGAGTGTCCCAAGTGGAACTAATTCTTCACCAAGGAGCAACAGAGAATAAAAGGAAACAAGAATTTTTTCCAAGCATCCAAAACACGTTGCTTTTCGTTTTGATGTAATCAGTATCTTTCAAAAATTTGCAGCAGAACAAAAGGTTTTGCTGAAATCAAGACTATCTTTTGAGGGGGGTACTTTTTTTTTTCCTTTTAATGATTTAAATAAAACTGAAGGAAATTTCTAGGAAAAAATCTTTCATGTTTTGCAGGAGGAAGAGAATATAAGTTGAGATCCTTCCAACACAATAGGTCAGGCACATCAAGATGAAGTCACTAAACATGCCAGTATCACTAAAACTGCCCTTTTTTTTTTTTTTTTTTTTTCCCATTTCCTACAAATATTTTAGCTGAGGGATCTTTGCAGTCTCCAGTCCTGGACTGCATCTCCCCAGACAGGACCATTCCCTGTGATTTTTTCTCTTTTTTCCCTCCTTTTTCCACTTGTCCATCACTGAGGAAAATGACTGCTCTGGACAGCAGAGATGTTTCCTTGCTCAGTGCTGATGCTACATGGACTGTTCTCTGTCCCAGGGAACATCATTGCAGACAGTGGTTTCAGCTGTAAGAGACGCTCTGGCCCTGCATTTTTCATCTTTCCTCAGCTTAAGACGAAATCTTGGCAGGACATGCTGGAAAAACACAAAGGATATTGTAATCTTGGGGTTAATGGCTACGCTGCTGAAAACTTCCCAAAGCCTTTGACTTATCTCGTTAGTGAGCCAGAGAGCTGCTTTGGCATTAGGTGTCACCTATGCATTTGTAACAATCCCCAGCATCAATAAATCTCAGCAAACATCCCCTCTCTGCAGCCCAAGTGCCTGCAAGGGTGCTAATCCCTGGCCAACATTCACTCGACTAAATTATTTTTAAAAGATGATTCAGCTAACACTCCTTATTCAAGAGAATCCTGCATTGTTTTCCTTGCAAATTGCTCCTCCAAAAGGATAAAAGCTACAGCTTCTCACTTTCCACTCCAAAATAACCCTTCTCAGCTGGAGCAGCAGCCTGTGAACTTCCCCAGGAAAAGTGAGATGCTTCTGGTGAGTCACAGCCGGGTCCCCAGCCATGGCCGAGCCTGGTGCTACTGGTCAGTGTGATGGTTCAGGGGGTGAGGGGGGCTGTGTCTGCATCTAATCATGCATTGCTCTTTGTGCTGTGCCTTGTGTTTATGCCCGCATCCCTCCGTGTGGATTAGGACATCTCTCTTGCTGGCGGTGCCGGGGGAGCAGGAGTGAGACCGTGCAGGAGTCAGCAGCATTGAAGGGCTCTGAGCTGGCAGAACAATGGGTTTGCTCCAGGCACAGCTACTGACTTTTAACAGCTCTTTGCCAGTAACCCCATACGGGATTGCATCATGGAAAATCCTAGTGGAAAGCCAGCAACAAAGGAAAGATGTCAGGCTGCTTTTAAAAGGGACTTGTTCTCAGGGCAGAGGAAGCCCTTTGGTGGCCAGGGTGGGAAGGCTCGGCCAGAGAAACCTGGGCTCCCTTAAAGGCTGGAGGCAAAACTGGAGACATACCCCAGACGGGAGAGCAGGAGAAAAGGGCAACGCTCAGGGGGCGGCAGCTTTGCCTCACTCTGCAACCCTCCTGCATTGTCTAGGGATGAAAAGTGTCTGTGTGTGTGGAAAAAATTCCTATGCGGACACTGTGTCCCTTTATTGAATTGTCCTCATGGTCCCCAAAGAGTCCAGAGTGCCCATCAGGACAGAGGATGCGACAATGCCCATAAGCTACTGAGCTCTCATCTCCAATCCAACATCCCCAGAAAGGGAGCCAGGCAAGGAAAGTGACCCTGAGAGCCAGGGCTGGGGACACTTGTCTGGACTCTGTCCATGCTTGGCTAGCTGGAAAGCACCCAGGGCTGTGTTTATAATGGCATGTGACACCATACCCGAGGAAGAACACAGGCAGAGCTGTGACAGGAGGTTTCTGTCAGGAGAGGCTCTGTTCTTCAATAGAGAAGCACAGCAAAAGGTACAGAGTCACCGCTCCAATTCTGCAGGGATGAAAGCTCAAAGCCATAGCACATTGCGAGCCCGACGAGAGATCTTTTTACAGGGGATTAGAAAAGCAACACTACTGCAAGAATGGAAGAGAAGAGCCATGAGTGCTGGTGAGAAGAAAGAAAGAAAGTTCCCAAGGAGAGCCCAGCAAAGAAGCCCTACGCTGCCCTGCCACAGACTTGTTGCAGGACACAGTAGGGACGATGTGTGACTTTGGATCCAATGTGGATGGTGCAGAGCAGGTGTTTGAGAGACTCCAGTTCCTCCTTTGGGCTTTCAACCAAAACGCTCCATTTCTCACTGGCAACATAAAGACAGCCCCATCAGCCAGCACCATGTATTTAGATCTCATGGCAAGAGAAAGGGTACTTTGGTACCATGTATAGAAAGGAAGCAGCAGAGGTTGTAAGCAAGCCTGGAAACCCAGCACATTTGCATTCTCATTAGATATACGGAAAACTGCTGGGAAGATTTTTTGGCAATAAAGCTAGCCATTGACTTGCTCACTTGCTGAAAGACTGATGCCAAGGAGCAGCAAAGCAAAGCAAGAGAGCTGGCCTGGAACCAAGGGGTTTTGCAGAGCTCTCATTTTGCATTCATTGCCCTCAGTTCAGGGATCTTAAGTGTTGTCAGTTTTAGGGCATGAGTGAGCAAAAGGAGCTCTTCCCGACTTACATATGGCCATCACTGCCTTTCCCTTCCGCTCCAACCTTGGCCAGTCGGTCTGGATTTTAGACAGAAACCCCCTGCAAGACTCTGAATCTCCCAATGCTTGTGAGCATACGGGGCTGGGTGGCTGGAGGCCGGCCCTGCTGGCAGCACACTCATACCCACAGTGCCCAGCCAGCTCTCACTGCTGCCGGCTGGTTACGGCTCCGCTGCAGCTCCGTGTTGCTGGAAAGCATCAGCCAGGCCTGCTCTTCGCTCGGCCAGTTGGTGCTGGATGCTGCTGTGCTGCCTTAGTCTTGGTAACACCGGTGGTGCCGCAGAGTGACAAATAACTGAAAGCACACACTCACCTGAGAGCCCCAGCACATATCGGACAGCTCAGTCGCCTTGTCCCAGTCCTCTCCAAAGACAACAGCTCCTTCAGAAGTGGCACAGCCTTCTCCTGCCTCTGCCACACGCCATGCTGGGGGACACTGCAAACACCGTGGAGCAAAAGCGGTCTATCACAGAGTGTGAGAGGACTGGGAATGCTGCTGCTTTTACCATACTGGGGCGTTATGTGGGGTTTTGCTTACTAAAGTTCACCATGCTGCACTGCCATGGGGGTTATTTTCAAAATGCTTTTTTCTTTTTAATGCCCTGAGGAATCTTGATAAGAAATTGGAGAAGAGCAAATCTGTTGTTAGCTGGGAAGAGAGACCCTTCTCCCAACACCAGCATCTGGTCAAGAAGGTCAATGGCATCTTGGCTTGTATCAAAAACAGTGTGGCCAGTAGGTCTGGGGAGGTGATTGTGCCCCTGTACTCAGCATTGGTGAGGCTGCACCTCGAGTACTCTGTCCAGTTCTGGGCTCCTCACCACAAGAAGGACATGGAGGTCCTGGAGCGAGTCCAGAGAAGGGCAACCAGGCTGGGGAAGGGGCTGGAGGGCAAATCCTATGAGGAGCAGCTGAGGGAGCTGGGGCTGTTTAGCCTAGAGAAGAGGAGGCTGAGGGGAGACCTTATCACTGCCTACAACTACCTGAAGGGAGGTTATAGAGAGATAGGTGATGGTCTCTTCAGCCAGGTGACAGGTGACAGGACAAGGGGAAATGGCATGAAGCTGTGCCAGGGCAGGTTTAGATTGGATGTTAGAAAAAAATGTTTTACTGAAAGAGTTGTGAGGGCTGGAACAGGCTGCCCAGGGAGGGGCTGAGTCACCTTCCCTGGATGTGTTCAAAAAAAGGGTAGATGAAGTACTTAGGGATATGGTTTAGTTTAGGATGCGAATGGTTGGACTTGATGATCTTAAAGGTCTTTTCCAACCTTGTTATTCTGTGATTCTGTGATCTAAGGCTTGTAGGTGGCTACCTATTTTGGAAGCTTCCCCTCCCCCCTCAACTATCCATTCAAAGTAATGGCTGAAATTTGGTCTGCCTTCATTCACACGCTTTGTGTGTTTGCTTTACCAATAACATTCTAACAAAGGCATTTACTGTCAGGAACATTTACAGAAATGGCAAATAATAGGGACCTCAAACGTGGCAATTCAGACCAGAATCTGGTTCTGAAAGTCACGTAGTAGTATTTAAGAGAAGAAACAATGCCGTGTGAACGTTTACCCAAGCCAAAGTCACCAGCACAGCTGAGATCTCAACCATTCAGTAGCAACGGGTTCATTATCAAGATATATTGCCTGAATTATTTCTAGATGTTATTCAGGGAATTATTTCAAATAATTAATATATGTAAGAAAATTACTGGCTCCGAACAGAAGAATTGAACTTGTCACATTAGAGCTGAATAAATGTCCTGCAACTATTCACTACCTTGCTTTTGGATACACTAATTGCACCAGATCCAATCTTTAACTCCATTGGGGCTGAAGGAAACGTTCTCCCTGGCTCTGCTTGCTGGAGCTAGGGACACAGTCTCTAAGGGCAACATCCCTCTTCTCTGTAGGGGGACTCTGGCCTTATCTCACAGGCTCTCCATTGTATTTCAGACTCATAGTTTTACCTTTCACTTACCCTGGGGTAATTCCTGTGGTCTTCACCAGAGCTTCGGTTACACCTCTGTGCACAGAAGAAGAATTGCACCAGGTTTAATCTTGTCCCTGGTTCATTGTTTCAGCATCTCAGAGGAGGTACAGGGAGCAGAGTGAGCGGAGGGAGGAGCTGGCAGGAGCAGGCAGGACCCAGCACTCCATGGCTGGCTGGTGGGGACAGCCAGGTAGCAGCTCTCCCAAAACCAGGGCAGACTGGAGCCTGGGCTTGGCACTCCAAGAACCATAGGTGTCTCGATGCCATGCGTGCTGGTCTCAGGAAAAGAAAAATTAGTATAGGCAATATGTCCAAACCTAGATGATGTGGGAAGAATCAGATCCAGAAGTTGAAATTACTGATTTTGTACCCTCACAGACAAACACTATGCCCCTGCAGGGAGTCAGGACCCCAGAACATGCCATCGATGCTCTTGGACCATTGCTAGCCAAGCAATGCCTTCTGTACTATAACAGGGTGGTAACAAGAACCACAGACCCACAGCAGCAATGCATTTTGATAATACCTTCACCAAGGGGCTGGTTTTTTTGTTTGTTGGTTTGGGTTTTGTGCCTACAGCATCTTACAGGCACCAGAAACTGGTGCAACTCACAGTTCCACACAACTCCATCAACCTGTGTTTGCAGCACAGGTGACTTTGGTCCTACACTGTGTGACTGCAAAGGACAGGAGCTGTATCTCTGTTACCTGTATGAGCAGCCTTGCCACAGGATCTCTCCAGTATGTGTGATGAAAGGTGGAGAAGAAAAGGTGTACCGAGATGTGTAAGACAAGTAGAATAACTAAGGAAAGAGGCATAACAATGGAAGTTGTTAAGCAGGTGACTTACTGGCTGCAGTGTGGCCAGGGCATTCGTTGTTCCTTGCCCCGTTATTACTAAGGGCTTGATCCCTTCCATTCATGCCCGGGGCAGGCTTAACTTGACTGAGGGCAGGACCAAGCACTAAGCAGGTCTGGGGTTTAGCTAGCAACAGAGGTTGGTTTGAGGAAAGGGTCTGCACAAGCAGGGTTTGAAGTGGGGTTTGGGTAAGGAAAGGACCCAGGGATCACAGCAGGCTCTTTGGGAAGACCCTGGTGATGCAGCTCATGGCTCGGCAGCATTCCGGCTTCTCCAAACACAAACAGAGCCCCAAGAACCAGGACAACTTTTCTGCCATCAATTACACCAACAATCAACACATAAAAAGTAATAGCAATAACTGGGAGGATCTGAAAGAGGTTCTTTGCTACCCCCCCCCCCCTTTTTTTTTTATTTGCCTGAGTGACAGAGGATTTAAATGCAAAGTGGATCTAATGCACACCCTGAAGTCGGCTGGCAGTATGCAAATGACCTGTCAGATTAAAATCTGAATGAAAGAGATAACAAGCTTATCTTCATAACAAAAGACTCTTACAGGCAAACTATTTGACGCAGTGTTGATGTTTGTTTTAACCCGTGGACTTTGGACAGCGCAATATTTCAGGGGCTGCGCTCCCCTCCACTCTGCGCGTGTGTGTTTGTATTTGCACTGGCAACAAAAGGCAAGTGCTATGATAATACCAAGGGGAGGAAAGCAAAAAAAAAAAAAAGAAGCCTAGGGAGGGCTCGAACAGTTGATTTCAAAGTCCTTTTTTTGGGGGGAGGGGGCGCCTCTGCATTGCCAATGCCAAACAAACCAGCAATAGGTCAGCTCACACTTGCGACCAGCACTACAGCTGCAGTGAGAACAAGCAAACACGGCAGCAGGAGAAAGAATTAAAGGAGGGGGCTGGGGGCAAGGCGGACGATTTATTCTTCTGGCACGTGCAGAGAGGCTGGAGATGGATCAGCTGTATTTATTCTGTGAAAAGGGGGAAGAAAAGGAGGCAAAAGAGCAAAGCAAGTTTCATCGAACCAGAGGAAACAAAGATTTTCAATAAACTCCCCATCACCACCCCCCTCCCTGGAAAAAGGGGAGAGGGGGGAAAAAAAATAATAATAAGCTGCAGGTGTTTGCGAGGGGCCTGTATAGAAACCACGCGGGGAATTAGCAACTGAGGCAAGTTGCCTTTGGAAAAGGAATCTGCCCTGAATAGATTTGCATTTCTTAATTTGGGGATCATCAGCAAACAAGAGCCAGAGAAAGCACCCCTCTCGCAGCACCGGGGGCTTCAAAGTGCGGAGGGCCGTGTGTTCGGGTGGGCTGCGAGGCAGCCCGGCTGGCTATTCAGGCTGGCAGAGCTCCCGCTGGGGCTGGGCTCCTTCCACGCCAGTGCTGACTGGACCCCCAGCCCTGAATCTCTCCAGCCGCCCCGTTTTATCCTCCCAATACAATGAGGAGCATGTGAGCACTGAACGCCCCGTTCCTCGCCCAGAGGAACCGCCACCAAATCCTCCCCTTTCAGGTCCTTCCCAATCCGCTCAACCCGCTGGGTTAATGCCCCGCTGCTCTGCTCTGTCCCTGCTGGGAAGTGAAAGCCCATTGAGAGGGAGAGAAAGTCTTCTCCCAAAGCTCTCCAGTCAGCCTTCAAACCACCAAGCAGAATTTGCAAGCTTTTCCCCATGCTGCAGTTCACATAGATGCTGACCACCCCCCCGCCCCGGCCTTGCTGCAGGGGACAGCAGTGATGTGCCCATGGCACAAGGACAGTGGCAGGAAGAGAGCCCCAGCCCTGAAGCCCTTTGCGGGGCTGGCTTCGTGCCCTCGCACACAGGCTCGCTGCCCCATTGCCCTGACTTGTGCTCATCTGGTCTGCTTGCCTCAGTCCAGCTGGGCTGGAGCCTGTACCTGCACCCCCAAGCCAAGGCAGTGCTCTTCACTTCTGGGGAGCACCAAGGAGGCCAAATTGCATCTCACACCCCAACAATTCCCTAATGCTTTTCCTAACGTTCACACAAAGACCTGTCCCCTTCCACTTGGATTCAGTATTTTGGAAACTGACTCTCTGAAAGGTTTTCTAAGCCTCATGCAGACACACCGAATTAATCAAAGTGTCCTTTCCCTCCTCCTCGAGGGTATGTAGGTATCTTGCTGATTCAAGAAAGTCAAAAGAAGCAAGGATTAGATGGTGTATGGAAGGTCCTCAAACCAAATTAACCTAGTTGGGTAACTGCAAACCAGCTTGCCTAGAAACGCAAGGAGATTTGGTCAAGTTCTCTTGTTGAAGTCCGGAAACAGAAGAGACCAAAGCCCCAGTCACCTTGCAGCTTCACCTCCCACATGGCTACTTCTTGAAGGAACATCTGTTCTTCAAGCCCAAACGATAAGTGGGCTAAAATGTTCTGTGGTGTTCAGCACGTTGGACCGTCACCTCTTAAACACCACGCACCGGGCTGACCTGGGCAACCTGGTACTAAAGGCAGTGGAGGTCTTTGCCAGGGTTCATCACAGCACACACTCAGGTGTAGTACTCATAGCAAAAGGAGAGCAGATCCTACAAACTCAGTGGCTTACCATAAACACACAGTGAGACCAAAGCATTCCTCTGGCTATTACACGGTACCCTGGGGAAGCAAAGACTGATCACCTACCATTTGCAATGGAGCAGGAGTCCTCAGAGGAGAAAGATCCAGTCTCAGAACATCAACTGTACCTAAAAGCAAGTAATGAACTCCCTGGATAATGAAAGAATTACATGGGGCTCCAGGACTGCACCCTCCACTGGGACAGGGGAGGGCTGGATGAGGCCTGATTTACGTAGGATGTTGGCTGGAGCATGTTTAAAGTGTTGGCACGCTCTGCAACAGGAGACACGGTGCCTTCGCTGCTTGGCTGGGGAAAAAGACCCACTACTGCCAATGTAATTGTTTAAGACCTATTTCAATTTATGTACAGTATGCAAATACAACACTGTGAGCTGCCAGCATGGGGCCTAGAACAGTACATAAGGGCAGTCTTTGAGCAGGACATGTGTGCTGCGGTGCTTTCCGGGCTCAGTCCTGCACTACGGAAACGTACCTGCTCCAGAGCCCCCTGTGGGAGACAGGCTGGAAGGGAAACCCCAAATGCAGTTGTCTTGGATGAGACTGCAGAGCATCAAACCACAGGCTGGAGAGAGCCCTCCAGGGCAGGTCACTGTGCTCCATGCAACATCCTCTCTGTTCTGGAAGGGAAAAGCAGAAAGAAACGTTACATAGATGATAAAACGATGAAGGGGTTTTGAGCAGTGTGAAACTGGGCCAATTAGGTCCTTCCCAATCCCACTCAACAGCTCTTGCTGAGCACGAGATGGGACTCCAGCAGCTAAAACTACAGACACAAGGGAACAGCTTGAGCGATACATGTGAGAGGTGCAAACGGCTTTGTGAAAAGAGAAATACCTCTGCCAACCTGCTGGTCCTTTTGGCAGCAATGTTATTGTGACCTAATGTTCTAGAGCTGCTCTGAACTCCGGTACAGATCTCACCTGAAGAGTTGGTTTGATCCACAGCACTTGTCACACAAGCGCAGAGGGTGGCAGCATCTGGCGACAGCTCTGCAGCCTCAGAAACCTTCATGTGGTCATGAGGAGCAAATTGAGTAGCTTAGGTGGAGTAACTGATGCAGCAACTCTCATCAAGGTTTATGGCTATGGAGCACCAGTGGGTGAACTGTGATTTCTTCATATTTATTTAAGGCTATCCCCTTTTCTTACTTGACCTGTGGCTGTTGCTGGACCACTTCTCCATGACAGGGCAACACAGCCCATAGATGGCTTCTCAGTTTGGGGGGAAGGGGTGAATACTCAGCCACGTTAAATCTACTTGGCACAAACAGTAACTGCCAGTGAGACCTTTGCACAAACAGACATGGGAACCAGACAAGGGCAAGAACACAGCCAAAAAGGGGCCGGTATAAAAGTTTCCAGACCTAAAACACTTGCCACAGTAATTTCCATACTGCAGGAAACAGCTCTGATGGGCCCCCTCTCCCACACCTAGGTTTCATAGCTGACTTGAAAGCTTATGCTCACAGAGCTGCCAGCTCTTGTGTCGTTATCATCGAGCATGTAACAAGGGTTTTCCTACCACTTCAGTTTTAGCTCCCAGAAGAAACTGATGAGATGCAACTGGAGGCAAGGGATGCTCACACAGGCTGTGACCTGGGTGCCTAATTTTGGGAAGTTGGTCTCTAAATACTCTTTCCAGAGGAGCAGATACAAATTCAGAAGAATTGCATTGCTTGGGTACCCGAGACAGGTGTCTTAAGGTGAGCAGCACAAATTGCCTCACATTGCTCAGCTAGAAGTATGTATCTGGCCTTCACAGCTCTGGGGAAAGCCTGTAAACATAACTTCTGAGTATCATAATGGTTCCAAACACAGAAAAAGTAGGCAAAAACCTCCAACAATTCAAATCAACCTTTCAAAAACCTTCTGGCTTGCAAGCCAAGGTCGTTGTTTTGGCTGATAGTTTGGATTGTGACCTCTAAAACTTGGACAATGCCACAGCAAGGAAATAACACATTTTAGACACAATCTGAGGATTTGGGAGCAGCATAGTCCATTCTCTTCCGAACAGGAATCCTGGAATATTCACTGCCACAATCAAACCCAGAACACAGAAATAAGTAGGAATGTACAGAGAACTTTGGTCCTGGTTGTAGGAGGCTTTTTTTTATTGTGACATTTCCAACAGTATGAATAAAAAGTGTTTCACCTTCATGTCTTGTTAGTCATAGGTCAGCTGGGACATGCCCTCAGAGAGGAGGGGCATTCCCAGGCAGCATAGCTCTGCAGTGTTTTGGGCTCATTCTCACTGTTTGAGGCTCCTCCAGGCCGAGACCCTGCCCAGCAGACCCCAAACCCATCCTGCTGCCTGCTGAACCTCTCTTTGAGGCAACAATTACCCTTAGAGCAGGAACTTCTTGGGAAAGGGCAATCCCGACTCCACTAAAATTGACACCAAAGCTCCATTTGGCTTAATTAGGTTCAGCATTTCATGCTATCATGCCTGTTAAATGCCTCTGGAGTGCCTTACTCAACTTGGTGCTACACGAACAGCAATAAGCCATGAACACAGCTTTTCTGCCCTTCTGCTTCACATCATTTGCTTGTTAGTGGTTTTGGTTTTAAGAAACAGCAATGAACAGAAATCTGTATGCTAATTAAGCCTATGGGGCACATAAGACAGAACCTCCCTGGTGCTGGGCATTCACTTTTGGGCTTTTCTCAGCAATAAATCCGAGCAGTGGGATGATCCTCAGCTGGCATGACTCAACACAGCTGGCTTGAACTCACACAGTGACATGCTGCCTTTCTGCAGCAGAAGACCTGGCCCCACCTACAAATGAAAGAGGTTTGTTTGCTCCAGAAAGGTAAGATAGGATCTGGAGAGATGACACTACCAAAGTAAGGGTTGGAGGGGGAAAGCCAGATGGCTGAGACAAGGCAGATCATCTGTGACAAGCTGAAACTATTTTGGTTTTAATTTTTTTTAAGGAAGAGACTCCACTGATGGGAAATATCTTTCCGGAGACTGGTTTGCAGTTTGAGACCAGAGCTCCCTTTCACAGAGTCCATGTGGAGAGTCCTTGAAGTTTTTGGCTGGGCTCATCGAAAGGGAGTTTTAAGCTGGGTTGCTGCCAGGCAGTTTTCCCGAGTCTGGAGCATCTTGCTCCACCAAAGACCAATCTATCAAACTTTAGCTTGTGAGGAGGCATACTGTCCTCTTCCAGCCTTTAGCTCCCTGGGCCAAAAGTGCTGCTGATGTGTGTGGGCAAATTCCTGTCAACTGAAGATCCTTTGGGCTGCTCTCCCATGATACTTGTGCAGCAGGAACATCTGAGAGTCCCAACCTCTCTCCCTGGTTCCTCTGACACTTTGCCCACTTTCTTCACCCACAAACCTCCAGGACCACTCCATGCCTCAGTTTCCCTGGCTATAAAGCTGACAAAAAAGAAACTCCCACTTCCCCAGCCTTCTTCAAATGATTATGATTTCTTCCTTTTACAAGGGCAATGAACAGACACAGCCAAGATTAAAATCACACAGTAAAAATATACAAGAAAAGGCAGTCCTGCTCACTCCAGACACAACGTCCAATGTAGACTGTAATCAATTTGAACTGGGTCTGTTCATGTTTTTTGCCAAAGCATCAGCACTTTGTAAATAATACTGTGATTCCCTGCCTCACAGAGTTGTTTTAAACCCTCGGTCATTTCAGATCTTGTATGGAGCAGTGGTATGAATATCAGCCTTTCCCTTGCCAGGCAGTTTTATACTCTTAAATTGGAGCACATGGGAATAGGCTTACAAGCATTTTACCTGTGGCTTACAACTGGTTGTGCCATTTACAGTCAACACATATTTTCTCCCTTTGGTTACACAAGGACAGTGGTCAGAAGAAGGTTGGTGGCAACGTAGAAATAGCTACTATACCAAGCCAGAGATAAAGAGTTTTATGAAACAAAAAAAACAATACAGAAAATCCCCTTGCATTCCCGAATCATCAGGAATTGACTGACTGACACTATTGGCCATTTAAGTATGAAATAAAGGCGATGTTGTTCACTTTGTGCATACGTCTAATCCCACATTCTCAATACAAATGCATTTAACCTTGTCCCTTTAAAAGAGCTCTGGACAATCAGAATCATTTTTACAGAAGACTGTGCCTGCTTTTAGGTTAGCTTTTTAAAAAACAGCCTTTCTCTCTTTCCCCTTTTCCAACTCCCATTCACACCTGGCACAGATAAATATAGGCAGGACAGAGTTAGGAGCCCTCAGAAAGTTTAAATGGAAGCCATGCTTCAGAAGAACACTGCTTCTCCCCCACAGCAAGTACAAGTTTTGCTGCCAGCCCAAGACCAACAGAGATTTCACTTAAGTGTGTCAACAGCCCCTCACAAATCACAGAAGTTTAGGCAAACCAGCTTGCAAAATAACTACATGAGTCTGAGGGACCACACAACTCACCTGGGGAGATGGTTTTGTGCTTCTGTAATACCCTGGAAAACACCTCATTCCCTCAGAAACATCCTTATCAGGTGCAGGTCAAATCCATTTAACCTAATTTTTGCCTATCTTGGCTTTACATCCAAGTGCCGAGGCCCGTTCCCAGCCGCACGGGGAGTCGTTCATGACACTGACCTCTGTGTCAAGCACTAACTTGGGAACCGGTGCAGAATTTGACCTGTGGAATTTGTTAATAACCTCCTTATTAATCATCTTTGTCACTTCTCCAGTGCCTCCCATCTGTGGATCCCGAAGCACTTTGCTTGCTGTGGTGAAGGAAAGCAATGGCGCAGGTTAAGGAGGGTATCTCTGTTTTACAGCTGGGAACAGGGGAACACAGAGCGGTGTAATTAATGCACAGGAGACATGGGCTTCTGGCAGAACACATTCCCACAGCCGCAGATAAGCCTCACCAAGGCACAAAACCCTCTCCCACCTTCATCCTGAACACGCAAGGAAACATCATCCCATTGAGGGGCTGTGGCACAGGAAAGGAGCCCAGGGTGCTGCAGCAGTGCCATGCTGCGTGGCTGAAAGCTATACAGAAAAGTGACCAAGGAGAGTATGTACTGGGTGGGAGGATTGCAACAGAGAAACCACGAGGGAAGAAGCTTCTGTGCTGCAAATAAAGGAGCTGAACCACCTTTACCAACACCGGGCTGCATAACAGCGTGCTTGAGTGACAAAATTGCTGTTCCATCTGTGATCTGGGGTTAAAATTCCAGTAGAGATGGTGTCTAGCTTTGCATGGGGTTTATGAGCTACTTAGGGAGTAGCTCAGCTCAGGCAGGCACTGCCCTGCAGCTCTGCTCTCAGTGATGCTGGCACTGATGAGACTTAGTGGGAAGGATGCACCTCCAGTGAGGTGAGCAAGGAGCCAGCAGCCAGGATATGGGTGGGCACAGCCGCTTCTGGCATCTGTGTCTGCAGCCCTAGCCAGGGCTTTGAGCCAGAGTCCTCAACAGGCCCAGGTAAAAAGAAATGTTACATCTGAGTTTGTAATCCCAGTTTTGCCAGAGCGAGATGGGGTGATGCTTCCCATCCTAATCCCCTTCAGTCCCTCCTAACTTTGGAAAACAAACGTTATGCACTTGACCTATTCCATCCTTGCGTACCACAGCAAAGCAAGATCCACAAGGTGAGATATTCACTTTTATGAGACCAGCTGGAAGCACTGGAGGGGGAAAACCAGACAAGTTATTAATACCCGAGCTCCTCTTCAAACAGTGTATGTGTAAGAATATTCCACATCAGCGTCTGCAGCTGAATTTTCTACTGATTTAATAACATCCTAAACAGATTTCCTACGATCTTAATTGAACATTCATAGTAGTTCAGTACTGTTTTACATGTCTCAGGGAAACAGTCCTACGAGTTAGGCTCAAGAGAAGTGCAGAAGGAGCCCTCAGTGGTCACACATTATACTGCACATAACCCTACTGGGGGTGGGGGAAAAACTTTTTGCGTGACAAAAAATGGCTTTTCAAATAAAATACGTTTTTCAAACAGGAGATTTTCAGTTCTCTATTACTGCCTTTTTTTAAAAAAAAAAAAGGTAACGAATTTTTTCAGTACAAATTCTATTTGTTAATCTATCATTGTTCTTCAGTACTAAAAAAAGCCTGGCTTTGCTGTCTTCTGAAGCATTGGAAAAATAAACATCCCTTTAAACTTTTAGGGCAAACTCAGTATATCCCTTCGTGTCCTCCTCCAGTTTCTAGTACAACACATTTTTAAAATGGGAAAAAAGCATCAGCATCATTCAGTGATGTGCATTTCCAGTAACACTTGCGTTGCAGCTACCCTTGGTAGCCTCGAACTGTGGCTTAGACAAGCCCAGACTGCAGAGAACTGACAAGAGGTGCAACGTGGCAAAGACAGGCTGGGCCATATGTCAATGAAATTTGTCTAAGTGTTCAGACTGAAACATATATTATAAGATATGACAAGGAGGAAAAAAAGCTCCTAATAGTCCCCCACGTTTGAGAAAGAGCAGATGGTCTCGCAGGGAAGAAGGGGCAGAGTATGGGGCAGGGTTACCTGTCCAGCCCTGACTTGTGCAGCTCTGGGCTCTCCCACAGTTCATTCCACCAGCTCTCGCTCAGCGCCACTTTAAGGTAGAATTACCCAGGAGTTTTTCCACCCTGAAAGGTGCTTTTAGTACAGCAGGGTTTGCAGAAACCCGCATTGTGGACAATGGGTTCAGCTGTCTGTTTTTAAGGGTTGTTATGATAAAACCTGGGCAACTAGAGGGGTTTGATGAGCAGGGTGCTGGCGAGGCGTTAGGAGACCTGGGCTTCATGGCTGACTGCACTCCTGGCTTGGGGGATCCCAGCCAAGTGCACACACCATCTCTGTATCTCGCTTGCCGCAGCTGTAAAACGAGGCTGTTTCTCAAGAGCGTTGAGAGGCTAAATTCATAAATATTTGAAATTTGCTTTGAGATCTCCAAGGGACAGGAATGCAGCGTGCCAAACAACGGCAGCGCTGCGCACCTTGGAGGCACGGCGAACATTAGCCAATTAACTGCAGATTATGTTTATTAAAATAAACTCCCAGATTCTTACTCAGTGGAGCCAGGATGGTGTAACAGTCCCTCTGCTGTTTACATATCATTCTTAGGTCCATTAGTGAGGAGTCCGGATAGCAAGGAGCAGCCGAACCACGCACCACCACCATTCAACAATTGGTTATCACCTTTTTTTTTGTTCCCCACCAGAGGCTGTTTGGGGAGGACTGGGGGCATTTATCTTTTATCCAACCTTATTCTGAGGGTCTCATTTCTCTTCACCCCCAGCATTTCCCTTCGATGCTTTGTATTGGGGGGGGGAGGGTGGGGGGCACAACACAACAGCACATAGCAAACAGCACAACTGGTTAAGAACTCTATTGCCCCCGAATATTTGCTTTCCAGCCTGCCCAGCCGCAATGGGAGCAGTGGTCAGTTTCCGAAGGACTGGATATCTCTGACTCCGGGAGCAGGAATCAGAGCCATGCAGATAAGGCTGTCATCAGAGATAACAGCAGTCAACAACCCTCAGCGTCATTATCTCAGCGAAGGGAAAAAGCAGGCAGCTCCCCTTAATATACAAAGTGCGGTGGTTATATATGTCTCCTTTACAGTGATAGATGGTAAGGGATAAAGGGGAAAAATCTAACAAAAAGCCTTCAAAGCCAGCCTGTTTCACATCCCCGTGCTCCCAAATTGCAAGTATGTTTTCATAAAGGTGGTAAACAGCCTCCCCCCAGCCCGCACCAGCGCTCGCTGAGCGACGTGGCTTTGGCAAAACAATTTCACTGACATGGAGCTGAGTGAGGTCTTTTTTTTCTTTCTTTTCTTTTTTTTTTTTCCTCCTGTTTCCCTCCTTTGGTTAATGGAATTTCTTAAGATGGAATAATGAAGCAGTGATTGTCAAACACGCCTAACTGGAAGGCAAACAAATTGGCCAGATCAGGCCTTTTTAATTTGAAAAAATAAATAGAATAAACGTGAATTTATTTGCAATGGTTTGATTGCTCTCTGAAGCCATTGCACTGTTAAGCCCCTTTTACATTATAATCAAACTCCAGGAGCATAACACACTCCAGCGTGACACCGCACCGTGTGAGCTGCCCCGGGATTTAACAGGCTGCATCCTCCCCACCGCACACACCGCACCAGACCCAGCACTTCCCTGCCACAGCTTGCAGCTTCCGAACAGGGACCCGGGTGTCAGCACCACGGCACCAAAACACCGGCTGTGATCGCCCTTTTCCAGCATGCAGGCCAGTTTGCAAAGCCCCAGGAGATCCCCAAAGAAACACCTTAATCAAAGCCACAGAGGAAAAGCACGGCAAATAAATAAGACAAGACGTAGGGAAAAGAAAAGTGGGAAAACCCTAAATAAAATGTCCGTGTCTGATTTCTTTATGTGCGTTTCTGAAGTGAGAAGAAGCACACAGAAGGGCATTTAATTAAATCAAAGGGTAAAGGAGGGGGCTGCCATGCAGCTTGCTATTATGTTACAGTTCACTAAAATGAAAACTTATTTTTAAACCTCTGGTATTAATTTGAGATTATTCAGATACTTAATTAAAAGTGCAGCATGTGTTAAATATTATTTCAACAAAGATTATCATCAAAACCCTATGTAATAAGATCCTTCAATGCTTAGAGCGATATTTTATGCAAATTTTCTATGCCACCAAATGAAGGTCTCTTCAATTCCTTCCCCCCCTCACTCCCCCCGTCTTCATTTGCTGCAGCAAAATGTTCCAGGCAGGGGGAAAAAAAGTTTCCAGAATAACAAGGATACTACAGATAATGCAGTGCAACAAATAGCAGCTCGGTGGTAGTCACGTTTTTGTGCTCAGCTCCCTTCCTGATGCCACTTGGCAATAAAGGACTAGATCAAACAGGCTCCCATTAGAGCTAAAGGGCTGAATTTTGCTCCCACCGAGGTTACAGATGGTGCAAGCCAGGAGTAGATTTGCCCTGGCAAAACCCTGCCAGAGTAAGAAAGGCAGAAGTTTGCCCTTTGTGCATCAGGAATGAACCAACTGTTTATACCTGGATCATATAAGATAACGAGATTTCCAGGGCAAAGGAAATATTTTCCTGTGTGGGATTTCTCCTGTGGCCTTTACTCCTGCAAATGGAGTCAGTGAAGTTGATGGGAACTAATCCCTTAAGATCAAGGTTCAGCACTAAGTTTTCAGTGTCATTTGCACAGTCAGATTTTTTTTTTCTTTCGGGGCAAAAAAAAAAAAAAATTAATTACTTGCTCTAGGTAGCACTGTTTTCCCTGGAAACAAGTAAATAAAACCCCCAGAAAAATAATCAGACTCCACTCTCATCCAACAGCTTCATCAGTCATGCCACAAACAAACTTCATCTATTAATTTGGGCCGGTGCTGCACTAACGAACACAGGACTGTTCCCGAGCAGAGACTTCATTGTTTAAAGTGAATGTACCAGTGGTGAGGAATTGCACGTCCTGTTTTTAGTGTATAAAACATTGATACTCCACAATACAGAAGAACTTCAAAAAGAACTGTGCTTGCTACTCGGCATGCACACAACGCAGGGATCCTCTAAACACTGGGAAGGGCTTCCATTTATTAGAAGCTGCTGTCAACATATAGGAAAAGCAACTACTTTCAGTTTGGGTGGTAGCTCAAGCCAGCATCGAAAAACAGCACAAAAAGCTTCCAGAGGGACCAACAATCAAAAACCCCAGTGTTTTCAGTGCATTAAGGAACCTGTCCATATCTAACACCCTCAGCATCACACATGCATGCAGGCTCTCCTATGGATCTTTCACTTTGAATTCATGGCCATTGTGCAGCTCGAGAGCCCCCACTGAAACGACGAGCCCGATGCTCTGCTGGAATCACAAGCCCTGAAAACAGAGCGATGGGAAACGTAGAAGCTAGATTACAGCAACTGTTCCTCAGATTGCAGTTGGAGGTAAACTGCGCCAGCGACTCGAGCAAGAGCTAATATGGAATAATAATTAAAAAAATATCAAAGTCAACAAATCAGCCGCAGCTTCAAGCTGGGAGCCAGGCTGGGGGATTCCTTTATGTCGGGTAGGGATCATTAGTGTGGCCATCCTCAGAACGAACTGCGGGAAAGGTGCAATAAAGTGCGTTTGAGACAAACAGGAGATTGTGGAAGCGAGGGGCAGCGCTTGTTTGTAACCATTTGCTCAGTGCTTTCTGCTGCTCGCCTCGGTGTGCTGGTGCAATGTCAGGTCTGACTGCAGACCCACTGGGGCAAACAGGTCTTCTTGCCTGTAAAGTTCAGAGCTGGGCACTCATGCTACCGACGTTGGAGTAACAAATCCACGTGTGATCCGAAAGGTTCTTGCTTTGCTTTTAAGAGGACCTTGTTAACTGGCAAAGTGAGAGTTGGGGAAAAAAGTAACAATCATGGGGGTTTTGTGCCAAAAAACAGGAGGGCAAAAAGTGCTAAAATAGCAACCAAAAGGCAATCTGTCATGTAATCTACCCATAGCTGTATCTCAAAAACAGAGATCTAAGCACAACATGATCATCTTGGGTTTCGTACATCCCTGCGCACGAATAAAAAGGGGCTTCTTCAGGAGCCCCTGTGTTCCATCGCCATTTCGGATGGTTCCCAGGGGTGGCTTTTTGCACGAGCAACACACAACGGTGTTTCTAGGTGGTTTCTTGTTAACTTACGGGGAAAGTTCTGTGGGTGCCCACGCCAGCAGCCTCCCACTATCAGTGAGCGACCGGACACACACAGAGTGGTTTAAGGAATGAAAACAGCTCCCCCCCCAAAAAACCCAACCCAAAACAACAACCACACCCTTATTGCAGCGGCCTGTTTCCGTCGAGCCCGGAGACAAGCGGGACTTGAGCTCTCTACTCAGGGGAGAAGGGTCGGGGCAGCGAAACCCGGGAGCGGGTCCGGCGGCGGAGCCCTGCGACAGGAAGCTGCTGCCCTCTATCGGCCGCGACATGTCGACAGCCGCCTGCAGCCCTGCCCAGTCCCGACCGCTCAGGAGCGAACCGGGCCGCCGAGCGCCCCGGAGGAACGGCTCCGTGCTCCCTGTGTCACCGGCGGCCGTCTGACGGCGCGGCCCAGGGGACAGGACGAAAGCACAGCATTAAGTGAAGCGCCCGGGGCTGAGCAACGCGGTGCCGGCGGGAGCAGCTCCACCCGCGGCAAGGCTTCCCCCGCGCAGCTCTCGGGAACCCGCGCTATCGGCACCCCCCGGCTGCATCTCTGCGCGTTATCTCACTGCTCTGTGCGCTACGAAACGATCCCGAAAAAGGGATGGAGACAGTTCGGGAGGACTGAGTGCAAAAGTCCCAAAAGGGATGGAGACAATTTGGGAAGGGCCAGCACAAGCCTCCCAAAAGGGATGGAAACGAGATCATTTGGCAAGAGCGAGCGCAAGGTTCCCAAAAAAGCAGCTATTTAAGAAAAAAACAACCAAAAAAAATAGGGAGTTGAAACGACCAAAGTGGCAGAAAAGGAGCTTAGCAAAAAGGCATAATAATAATAATTATAATAAGCCCCCTGTAAAAGCACTGCACTTTGATGCGGTCAATTCCTCGTGCTGAGGCTGAAAGCTGGGTGCTCACCCGGTCCCTTACAGCTGCTGACACACCAGCGTGTCTACACCACCGCTCACCTTCAAGGAGCACAATTGTTCCTCTCGATCCTGTCCTCACTTCCACTGGTTATGAAAATCTGGAGAAAAGCCACAAAATTAAGTTAAACCAGCAAGAGTTTCAAATCAGATTTCCAAATATAGTCATTTTAAAGGGTGAACTGCTGTTCCTCCTAATAATGCATAAAATGTTGGGGTCAGTCCTGTTTCCATTGAAGCTGTCATAAACAAACATATACAGATTGGTGTCTAAATAGAGAATTATATACATGTATGGACATCCAGACTATATTAAAGATAATAAATATGCATGTTCTGTCTGCACAAAAATGCATTGTGGGGTAAGGAGTGAAGCGTACAAGAACATCTATTTATTTTTCAGGCATTAAAAGTAACCGATGAGACCAGCCACTGTAAGCTTACAGGAAAAAAGTTAAGATTATAACTTAAAGCAACCAAGATGGGACTGATCTTTTTCAGAAAAGAAATCAGACATCAGCTCCCAGATGTCAACATATCCTGCCTCTCAGGTAATAGCTGAGCAAAACAAACCAAACTGTGGTTTTGGTGTGTGTGTGTCTCTGATGGGGGGGGGGATGAAACTGCCCCGATCTCAGAACAGATTAATACTTCAGGATGAACTGTGAGGCTGGTCACTGCTGAATAGCCATCCTCTTCCTAACACTCCATTTCATAAAAACCAAACCAAGTTATAATCCCTTCCTGAAGGGTCTTTCAGCTTTACCTGCACCCATCTGTTAGTCCTAACAACTTCAATACCAAAGGCTACTCGTAATTTCTGCGCCTGGCGGAGGACAGCACTGGCTTTAAAAAGAATGTTGTGGTGTGAGTGTGGTGCAGTGATAGCTGAACAGTCAGCAGCGCTCGCGGCTGGACTTTGCAGACTTCATCCCGTCTTTTTTACTCCCTTGCTTTTAGAAACAAATTAGCTCTCACAGAAAGCAGGCAGTGATGTGAGGCTTGCCTAGATGGCACGGTGAAATTTGTTAAGTCACACTAGTAAAGTGTTTCTGTCAGAAGAAGGTCGGCTTTCAACATAAAAACACTGTGTGAGCAGTTACCAGGTCCTGTGGATCACGTTTTATCTTCATAAATGAACGCGTCTCTACAGTAACCGTACATTTGCTTGCCTGTATGGAGCTCATTAACAGCTGGGTCATACTTGAAATCCTGGAGTTTACGGCATGTGCAGGAGAAATTATTTTTCAGATGATCTCTGGTCCTGCTTCTCTGCAGACATTCAGAGCCACCCACATAGCCGTCCCGGCTGCGTAAATGCCTATCGGTTGGGATTTTTAAACTGCCCACCTCTCGAAGCCGCTTTCCATTAAGCAACAGGACAGCTCTCAGTCTTCACCAACCTTAAAGGGATACCAGCAACACGTCTGAAATGCATTTGTCCTTTTTTATTATTCCTCTGAAACAAAGCAAGGAAGAGACACACCTCCTTTCAGAAAAAAACCCAAACACATATTCCAAGCAGCAGCGCGCTGGTGATTAACCGACTGCACAGTTCGACACCAGTTACCCAAACCCACTCTCCAAAACATGCCGTGTCCCCGCCACATCTATTAATTACACCAAAAACTCCATCAATTATTTGAAACCTTGATAATCCAAAATTCTCCCCCACTTCCCCATTATGCTCGGATAATTGAGGTTGTACGGAGCACACTCGCAGCCAGTTAGAAGAGCAAGCATTATCTTTCAGCTGATACAACTATCAATAGCAAGTGTACAGCATATACTACAAAGGCTTTATTGTGCATATGTAGGGAGATAGAGATGAGATACTGTTCCAGGAGGCAGTTTGTCTAGTGGTTACAGTACAGAGTTGGGTGTCATGAGACCGGAGTTTTAATTACTACCTCTGCTACAGACTCTCTTACTCAGATAAACCACTCGCTGTCTCTGCATGCCAACATCCCACCCAGCAAAAAAAGAAGGGCACTGTGAGAATTACCCACCTTTGTCAAGTACTTTGATATCCTCAGATAAACAGCTTTTTATGCACAACTGCCAAGTATTACTGTCCAGTTAATTGCTTTTTAAAAACTCTTTGGAAAGAAGGGACTGAAGAAAAAAAGAGCCCAAAACAATTAAGAGCCAGTACTTTGGTTGGTGGAGACTGGCACGGAGTTCAGCAGAGCTGTGCTAATTTAAATCAAGGCAGACCCGACCCTTTAAACATCCTTTGCCAAATATAATGGGACCAATGTGGACAAGCTGTACCGGTGCTAGGAACAAACTACCCAGTGCAGCTCCATGCCTACTGCTGCAAAATCTTTATGCCTTGCCACAGACTGGTACCAGTGCTTGGTGTTTGAACAAGAATAATACAGATTTCACTAAAGCAATAACCTGTTTGTGCTTAGCATGCCCTGACCAAAGTCATTTTGCTTGGAGAGTTCCAAAACTTTCTGCACAGAAGAACTGGCATTAGCACGCATCCTCCTCCTGGGTGAAGCCAAGCGATGTACAGCACGCCGCATGCCGTTACCGGGAAGGCTGCCAGACTCAAAAAGCACATCTTAAAATGCGGTCCCATTATTGCTTGCACCACGTAAAATGCACAAAGATAAATGAAAATAAAGGTCTTTGAATAATGATAAGCCTCCTGATTGCAGGTGAGGGACTACACAAGCTCGCTAGACAAAGCTGTAACTGCACGTACAATGCACCCGGATACGGTGCAGACGTATTTGTAATCGCCGTCCACCCAACTCCTTAAGAGCAGGCAGAACACGGCCCTGCGAGGTAAGGAGATGGCACCTGCTGCTCTGCTGTCTTTCTGCTTTGTCTTGTAAGCACCTGGAATTCTGTTTTAAGGCTTTTCCATGCGGTGATTTCTGTAAATCACCCTTCTCGGCTGGAGTGCTGAGGTGAGGGGGGAAAAAATCCCGTGCTCACTTAAAGCCTTTTATTTCTCTTGTAACATGGACATCTTGGAGAGCAGATTAGCCAAAGGAGGAAAAAAATAAAAAAGCAAACGGTATTACTGGTGACCTAATCCTTCCTCTCAGAAAAAGAAAGGGAAAAGAAAGCCTCTTGTGATCTCCAAGGAGGAACTTGCCTTGTAAACTAGTCTCCTGTTTAAAACGGAAACAAGAATGTGAATCCTGATACAGCGAGGCTACCAAAGGCAGGGAAGAGCTTAACAGACTGGAGATTTTCCCTTTCAGCGCAACGCAGGGTATTACACAGGTCCTGCCTACGTTAGAAAAACAGGCAGCAAAAACTTAACAGGTTATAAGATCCTTTTGGCCACAGAGGCATCCAAATGTGGTTATTTTTATACACAAGGCAGGAGTGTAATCTGTGTCCAAGTTTATAAACTGTGGGCTTGTAGTTCATTAAAAGGATTCTGTTACTGGCTCCCTCTCTCTTGGGTTATTGTGTCCAACCCCCGTGATGTGCATTTACAGCCCTTTCAAACCTGCCCCTCTATAAAACCAGGAATGCTGCCCCTGCCCCCCCCCCCCCCCGAGGGAAAGGGGCAATCAGTGTTAGATTAACTAAATATTTGAAGAAAGGACCCATTTTTATTGGCAAACATTATTTGGGATAAAAGTTTGCACTTCCTCAAGTACTTAGATAAAAGAGCACAAAGGCAGGCACGCTGGCTGCCACCGTCCTTGTCTTTTCAGGTAAGAGAACAGAGGCCTGGGGTAACTCCATGGCAAAATTGAGAACATCCCCCCAGACTTTTTGATCCCATCCCCATCCAGCCCCCTTTGCTGCCCCAGGGCAATCAGCCCTTTGAGCCCAGTCTCCTCTCCAGCTTCAACCAGCTGAATTGCTCCTGATAGCCAATTTACCAGATAAATTTAACTTCCTTTCTTGCACACAAATACCCATGGACCAGGCTGCTGCTCCCGCCACATCCCATGGTCCAGAAAGACTCAAAGAGGTGAGGGGTTTTGGGTTTTTTTTTTTTTCCAGCTTCTTTGAACTTCTGGCTCCATTCTCAAGGAGTGCTGAGGGTGTGCTCAGTGCCACAGCAGGACCCCTTGTCCTTTCCCTGAGCAGAGGATCCGAGCGCTGCTGATTCTGACACACAGACACAACCATCATGAAAAGCTTCCAGGATTGCTCACACATTCGTGCAGCTTTCCCGATTCCTCAGGAGCACAAACACCATTGAAAAGCTGAACGCCCAGGAACACACGCAAACAGAACGTCATCGTGGCAACAGCTAATTCATTTTTAAAATTCCAGGTAATATCTTTAGACTTCTCTTTTGGCATTGTTCCCCAGCTCCTATTCAAGTATCCAATGTCCGCAGCTTCCTAAAACATGGTGGCAGATGCCATTCTGATAGGAAAACAGAAATTCCTTCCTGACCCAGCAGATTACATCATGCCTCTGAAATGCAAGATCAAATCCAATCCAGCTACCTGTCCATCTCCAGTCTGCCTATCAATTAGCATTAGACACTAATTTGATTAAATCAGTATGTTGAAATTTTATTTGATTCCACCTAAGGAGTATAATTCCCCCTGCGTGTTCTCTGTAACCCCCTAATTTTCCAATGGAATGGGAAACACAGGTTGGGATTTGGAGACTATTTCTTCTACTTGTTAACATGTGAGCTTAAAACCGCAGTAAAAAATAAATCCATGCAACTTGGTGGAATGAGTCTTGCCAGTTTAAGAGAAAATGGCTTTTTACAGAATAACCCAGATGGGGAGGGAAAAAAAAAAAAGAAGTATACATTTAACTCTGAAACCTGAAGTGTTCTTTGAGGGAAAACGAATACGTTTTAGCCTTAAAGGGATCACAGACTGCAATTATATAATTCTTGTCAACTGATGTTAAAGATAGGCTGGAAAGAATGTATGCTGAGGCCCTGCAATAAAACGAGCTCCTTTACTCCTTTCAAATGTTTGCAAGCCTTGGAGGTTATCCAAAGGTCGAATACAGGAAAAGTCTTGGTGAACAGAAAACATAATCATGAGCCTTTTTAATATGGTCTCTTTTTGTAATAAAATAAAAT
Organism: Porphyrio hochstetteri; assembly: GCA_020800305.1. Lineage (NCBI taxonomy): Eukaryota > Metazoa > Chordata > Aves > Gruiformes > Rallidae > Porphyrio > Porphyrio hochstetteri. The sequence continues at coordinate 5,662,668 of CM036916.1, read as the reverse complement.
TATTGTAAGGGAAGGGAAGGCGGGCTCTGTCTCCTCAGATCTAGGGCCAGGGGGGCTGAGTTTTAATCAGACGCTGCTGTTCTCCCCTCCTCTCTCCTCCCCAGCCTGTCACTACACAGAGGGAGAAGCCGGCGGAGGTGCACTGGGTGCTGGCTGTGCTGCCGGGGTGCAGACCGAAGCCTGGCACTGAAACCCCTTGACTTTGCCACGATGCAAGGACACGTTTTCTGAGCAGGAGACAGATCCTCATCGCCAGTCAGCTCCGTGCAGGGTAGCAGCAGGCTCCCTGATGCTCTCACATTATATTGGGGTGGGGGCAGGTTCTGTCCCAACAGACCCCATTTAATGAAGACAACAGCTCCATACAATGAGGTACCAATGTGCTGACACTTCTGGAATGCACAAGTGCGGTGTTTCCCACAGAAACTCCACTGGAAGCACGGTGTATGGAGAACATCACGTCCAGCTGCAACTACACTGGAGTTTAGAGATGGGCTGTAAATACTCATATGGATTTGGGGTAAGAATGCAGAGCTGCAATCTTCGCTCTTTCCAGGAGTGCTACAGACCATCTGTAGTTTGTTTCACCTGGAGTACTTGGTGGCATTGCATAGACACCCCAACTGGGGTGCAGCAACAAATCACACACATTTGCACTCACAATACCACCTCTATTTGGTCCAGAAATTTTCTATCCAACTACAGATTATCTTCCCAGGCTGCTAAACTCAAGCCTGGAGCAGCAAACCATAAAGTCTTTGGAAGGAATTAATGAAGTAGCCATTTGCTGAAGGCATCAGGCACTTCTGAGTTGCGATCATCCTTCGTAGGGAAACCCGAGAGACACACACCAAAACTTTGTTCTAATCCAATACTTTCTGCAAGACTTAATCACCATTTACCTCTTAGAGTAACTGCCCCATCACCCAACTCTTACTACAACACTTACCTGTTTTCTCAGCCTGTGAGCAAGAAATCGTACAAATTTGACGATATTTTTCCTCCCAAAAAATCCTGTTTTAATGATCCTGCATTGCCTGGGGAACGTTATTCATGCTGACAAGTCCAGTGACTGTCATTCCCACTTCTTGAATTTCTTGTGGACTTTTTCTGTTCTGCATTTCACCATTCTCTAACCGGACTGAGACATGTTCCTGTTCCCTGCTCCAGATGAATAAGCAGAATTAGGGGGGGAAAAAAAACCAGAAAAAGAGAAGAAAAAAGATCATACCTACCATCCATTCCCATCTAGGCAAGAAACACACTTCAGGGATGGAGCAAGCTGGGGACACTGCTGGCAAATGCACCTGCTCTGTTTGGATGTGAAACTAATTCACATTAGCTGTGCTCCCACGGACCACCTCTTGGGCTAGAGGCATGAAGACTTGACCCCATATGTAGAGTATTTCAAAATTAGGGCCTTCAAAAGACCATGAACACTACTGTATGCAGAATACGGTATATTTTTATTTTTAATTGTATGAGCATTCACAGGAGAGATGTAATTAGCAGTGCTATTGCATTCCTGGAGTGGTACCGGTGCTCAGTGTCAGAGTACCAGCTCCCGTTAGGTATGACCCAGAACACCACCTCTTCTTCACTTTATTTCACTTCATCTCCCTCTTGCACCCAATTGTGCCGTTCCTGTCGAGTGCCGTTCCTCAGCTTTAGCTACGTGCTCCTCCTCTTCTCTTTGAGCTGAAAAGTCAAGAGAATAAATATGTGAGCAGTGGAAAAGTCACTAGAAATTAAGCTGCTGGTAGTTAAAATAAATGTCCCTGTTCTCAGGCTGATTTAGGGAACTGCTTTGGCATGTGCCTAAACCCATTTGATCTCAAGATATAAAAACACGCTGAAACTCAAGCGCATGTTGAAGAGCCCTTCCTGAGCAAAGCTACCAAAGAGGAGTAAGCTAGAAGATATCCTACAGAAGTGCCATTTACTCAGGACATCCCTGGAGGTGTTCAAGGCCAGGTTAGACAGAGCTTTGGGCAACTTGGTCTAGTGAGGGTGTCCCCGCCCATGGCAGGGGGGTTGAAACTAGATGATCTTTGAGGTCCCTTCCAACCCAAAGCATTCTATGATTCTATGACAGCTTGGGGGCCCAGGAAAGAAGTGATAGCAGCAAGCTGACCCTGCAAACCAAAATGAAATCAAAGCTCAGGGAGATGAGATCCAGATTTTCCTGTGAGCACAGGGTGGATGCTCGGTGGTGCTGCAGGCAGCTTTTCAAACAAGGTCCACACATGGGAACAAACATGTCCAAAGGCCTCACACCCAATGGGGAGCTGCTGGGTGCTGAACACATCTGAAAATCTGGTGCTTGGAGTGGGCACTGAGCCCTGGCAAATCTGACTCCCAGCCCTGCTAAAAATCTGTCACCACATCGTCAATGTTAGAAGAGAGGTTTTTCAAATGGGAAAAGTGCGTTTATCACCCTCAGCAACCTCATGAACACCACAAGGTGTAATTGTTCAAACGTCAAATAAAAATTCTCGGCTGAGTAAACACCACGCGTGGAGCGTTTTTGATCCCCAAATATGAATGCTTTAGAACAGGATGAGCATGTGGCCAGTGGGGCTGTAATGGAGAGTGCTTTGTATCCTTAACTATACCAGGCATGGTAAAGTGCCCGCTATCATGAAAAAAAAAAAAGCTCATCTGAAAGACAGAGGGAAACCAGATGGGAAAAGAGCACAAACTCCCAGCAGGAATTTCAGGCTGGTTGGGTTTTTTTTTTTTTTTTTGATTGCTTTCAATTTTTGCAAAAGAAAGATCTTTCCCATAGCTTGAGGCTAAGAAGAAATGTGGTCCCTTCCACCTGAGGCATTTGGAAGGCATGGGTGGAAGGCCAGGTTTAGTCTTGGTGCTGGATCTATAGGCCCCCATCCTACCGGATCCCTGTGAGCCCAAGCCAAGGGAGTGTGCACCCACAGACCCTCCACTCCCAGCCCCTTCACCCCAGTGGGAACCTGAGGCTGCTAGGATCTCTACCTCAGCTATGGCTGACTGGAACACCTTGGCTACTTCTGATACTGCAATCCTTTCTGCTGCCCGGGCAAATGCCTCAGCAGCTCTTTCTGCCTCTGGGTTTTCTGATGGTTCCATCGCCACTGCTGCTGCCATCTTTCCATCTGGACCTGCTCCCTCTGGGCTTTCCATCTGCCCTCTTGCTGCTGCTTTTTCTACTCCTTCCACCTTGGTTTGTGATACTGTCACATCCTTCTCTGCTTCCTCTGGTACTGTAACAGCCAGTTCTTCCATGTCCCCTGCGAGGTCACCAGCAGCCAGCATAGCAGGAAGCCCTTTCCCAAGGGATAGCACAGGCCTGCCGAGTCGGAGAGCTGGCCCGGATCCTGTCGGTAGAAATGGAGAGTGTGAAGCAGCACAACTATAAACAAGTGCATTTCCTGGCATCACTGTATGTGGACTGGTTACAGGACCTGGAGCCAGCAAGAGCTGCTCTTCGACACCTCGTCTTTTCCTTTGAGAAATGGAGCAGTTTGGGACCCAGAGCATCCGTGCCGTAGCACAGCTTTGACTCTCACATCCCAGCCCCATGTTCTCCTGTGGGTAGAAGCCACTTTTGCAGCCTGAACCAAGGCCAAGCACACAACCATATAAAAAAACATCTTCAGCACATCATATCAGGTGGTGAGTGCAGAGTTCAGAGACAAGGAGAATAAAGGGATGGCTGGCTCTTCCCAAGATCTGTTTCCTTAATATCCTAGGAAAAAAACCTGCAGAGAAAACAGAGCATGAATTCAAAAGGACAGGCAGGCCAAATTCATTCCTTTCAAACTATCATACCCTGGTGAACCTCCTATGAAAACAATCCAAAGGACATCCCCAGAGGCAGGGAATAGCAGGCTCCCAAAATTTCTGTCAATGCATCTCACTTCTGACCTGCAACATCCTCTGCTGTCAGGTCAAAACCTAGGTGGCAGGGAAGTTAATGAGTAGCTCCCCTAACAGAGTCTGAGAGGAATCACACCGTAGCTGCTACTCATCCTTAGTAATGCCCACCCCAGACTAGAAGTCAGGACAAGTCTGTGAGGCAATCCTGGATGGAGTAAATTGTATGAATTCCAAGTAAGAGTTCAGGAGTCAGAAAGAGCCATTGAGTCTGCCCACGCTCACTGGTTGTTTTTTGGGGAAAAAAAGAAAAATTCACCATTTGATTAATTCTCCCATGTTTTGATCCTTCTCTCCCATAGAGACCAGTGCAGTTGCTGAATTAACACACAACTAACTTTGGGGCATATGACCACACAGCAGTACAAAGGGATCCCTGTAGCACAGAGGCATCCTCACACACGCTGTAACCCCACACAGCAGTACAAAGGGGTTCCTGTAGGCATCCTCACACCCGCTGTTACCCTACCAGTACAACACCAGGGTCTGGCACAGCTCACCAACCCCCTGCACACCTCCTGGAGCGGTCCCAGGGAAGGGATGGGTAAGACTCATCTGATGGGCTGAGCAATTGTGATCGTCATGGGACCCTGATGCAAACGCATGGAGAACGGTGGCTGTCCCTGGCTCACATCACACATGCTCCACAAACTGCTAGCTGGGACTAGGTCAGGCCTGATGAAATAGTGATGACACTGCTGCTCAATGCCATTTACTTTCAGTAATTGAAAAAGAGGATGAAAAATAAGGTGGAAAGATTTGAAAGCACAGGAGGGAATAAACAAGAGATGCTGGGGGAGGAAAAAAAGGGGAAAATGGGACAGAAAAAAGGGAAAAGGAGAGCTGAGAAGGCAGAGGAGGGGAAAGGGGGAAGAAGGAAAGCAGGCTGCAGATCACCATAGCTAAGAGAAGGAGAGTTGTGCCCAACTACACTTACGAGAGAAGACCAAGGGTCAAAAGCCACCTGAAGCAGCCCGCCATACACACCTACATCCTTGTGGACACAAGTCAGTCACTCACTCATGCCACTGAACAAGCTACCTGCATATCTGCTTCATTAAATAGTAACCCTGTAGGTCTGCTGACAAGAACATACTTCTCTCTCCTTTGGTAATTATCCCTGAAGGCTGGTCACGCTCACTGGCCATGAAACGCTGCAACAAGCAGCCTTTTCATGCCTCAAGCTTTACCTTTGTCCCTGTCTGTTCCCATCAGCCCAGTAAAGGCAGGCACGATGCCTGCCTGACACCGGCGCTCCTCGGCTGCATTCATGCTCTCCCCTTGCCGGGACGGGCACAGACGTCTCTCAACAGGGCAGATATGAGCTCGCTGCAACAGTCAGACAGTGACCACAGAAACTGGGAACTCTCTGCCTTTTCCTTCTGCCTGGGGAGAAAAAAAAACCCCAAGGGCAGACTCAGGAGTGGCAATTCACTGCCAGTCAGCTTGAGACAGCCGCAATGCGATACGCTGGGAAGAGGAAGGGTCTTAGGAGGCTCCAGAGATACAGCACAGGAAGCACAGGGCTGTGTGTAAGGAACTGGGCAGGAACTGAAGGCTCAGCCCTTCTGCAAAAGGCTGGGCGTGCAGTTTGCTCAGCAAACCCCATCCCAGGGCTGAGCAGCTTTCTCTCCCTTATGCCACGGAGGGCAGGACTTCTTTACCCACTGCACATGCCAGTTGTAACCGGGCTCTGGCACCAGTTAGTGATATAGGCATAAAAGCAATAAAAAACCCCAAATCTTTTTTTTTTTTTTAAACAAACAAAAAATGCCTCTCAAAGTTCCTGCAATGTGTGCTGAGTTAAGCTAAAGCTGACAAGAACTCAGAGCAAGGGATTCATTTTTTTTTTAAATTACTCTTCTTGTCAAAAAACAAAGGAGGTGGTTTAGCAACACTTACCCCTTTGAAAGATGTTAGGATGCTGAAAAGCAGCATGCATAGCCTAAAGCTCTAGCTTTATAAACGTATTTCCCCTCAAAAATAATTTAGAGATAAATTCCAGGCACCTCAGCAAGGAGAACAATGCAAAGAATGAAAACAAACGTACCCCCAGTAATTCTGGGCAGCCTGTTCCAGCCATGGGACCATGGACCTGGGGATGAACCTTCAGCTGTGCTTGTACTTGAGATATGACCTTGAGTAAGACCCACCTGCCTCTCTGGCCTGCGTTCCTCTTCCGCAGTACTCTGGAGTGGTGATGGCTGAGAATTAGCAAAGGTCATTCCTTATTTTACACTGTCTGAGGTCTGGTCACTGCAAGTGTGGCTTCTCAAGAAGCTTGCTGCCCGCACAGCTTCTGCCTATGTACATATTAGCATTTTGACCTACATTTGCATGGGGCCAACATAACCTCATACCCTCCAATTTAACCTCATAAATTGCCTCTAAACCACGAGGAGATTCCCCCTGCTGTCCCCCAGAGAGCAGGCTCGCAGGCTTTTGGACCAAGTCAGCACTCAGTTGTACCACATTGTCCAAGCCCACCACCTCCCTGCCCAGATTGCTCCAACCCAAGGTCTGCGCACTAAGAGCACTTCCAACCTGACCTGCTTTTCCTCAGCACTCACGTGCCTTGCTCAGGACTGTGCAATTTAGGTGCCTCTCCTTTGCTGCAGAGCAGAAAGCAGACCTCAGCCTGGGCTGTGATGGAAGGAAGAAGGGCTTGCACACAGCAATTTCACTCGCTCAGGAAAGTGGTTTGCAAAGCCCCTTGTTCAGCATCTCTCTCAACACTTGGCAAGCATATAGTTTGCCCCCAGCCCCCTTGTTTAATGTCTGACTAATGCTCATTGCTTCAAAATGAGCTTGTGTCTCCCAATTAAATATTTGATGGAATGACATCAAAACCAAAACAGACAGAAAAAATGATTTCCCTTTGATAGGGTGACCACATCGTACAAAACTCACTATTATGAGACTCCTGTTGCTTAGAATTTTGCCAGACTTTAATCTTCTGAATGAAAGCTTTCCATGCTGGTTGTCTGCCCCAGCTGGAATTTGGGATGAAAATTTCAGCTAATGCAGTTTATCCACTGCAGGAAAACTTTTAACCCAAGTTAAAACAAAACAAACCAAACAACTTGTGTCTCTTGCAAAGGTTTGGTTGAGCAGTCTCAGTGCTGTGTTTGGAGCACTGCTTTAAAATTTGGCCACAAAGGTGGCCAGAGAATAATTTTTTAGAGTATTTAGGAGAGTAACACACCTTTGACCAAGCTATTAGTCCCAGAAAAAAAAATCAGTTTGCACATATTCTGTGGCAATTTCTGATAGTTTGGCAGCAAAAATATTTTTCAAAGTCCTGGCTTCACAATCTGAATATTCTTTTTGTGCAGTTTTGGTTTTCCTTAAGGTGATCTATAAAAATAGCCAGTGACCTTTAGTGACATCTAAACAGGCTCCCAGTTTCCCTCCACAGTTTAAAGACTTAAACAATAGCCCCAAAGAAATGACTCAGTGCTACACACACATACTGATGCCTGGGATATCACTGGTTCTTGGTCAGTAGGAACAAGGAGATTCACACAGGTCCAACATCTGGTGGGTTCAGGTGTGAAAGGCTGGAGATGCAGCAAACCAACATCCCCCCATCCACACACCAAGCAGCACAAGGGTACCCACAAGTTTTGGGTGGAAGACAACATGGGGAAAAAGCGTTCTGGGTTGCCAGGGGACTTGGTGGCTGCCCTCACTGAGCTCCCACGGCCTAATGCTTTCCACACACTGAGGCTCCCAGTTCCTTAGCACAGGCTGCTAAGAGCTTTCTACATGGCAGAGTGGAGGAATTTGTGCTCCCAAATGAACATATTCCTATAGGTAGGGCAGGAGCTTTAAATTACTCTCATTCTTGAAGGAGGAAGAAAATTTCAGAATCCATTTATGCAACTTTCACCTGACACCAACTTTTAACATGTGTCCTGTAACCTCAGCCAGAAAGAAACCCTCAACAGCTCAGCTGGTGGAACTGTTGTCTTTAGACCACAAGCAACGTGTTTAAAACCTTAGAAAGGAAACATGCAGGTTTCTGAATAAATCAGGACTCTGGAAGTGGGGTCAGCCTCAAGGCTGACAGTCACAATATGACAACTGCTAGTGTTCAAGGAAAACAGACAGCTTGCAAGTGAGTTATTTAGTTACTCTGAACTCCCTGTCTCCTAAGAACTTCTTTTCTATATAGCTGCCAAAGCTGCTATTTACCCAACATAGCCATAGCACTTGGGTCATTAAACAATACTGATGGCAATGCCCAGAGAACTCCAAGCACCTATTGTAGTATCACTGAATTCCTCCTTTGATCACCATGGTCAGACATATCTGATTTTTATCACTCTTTAATAGCTCCCAATCAACCTTAAGAAGTTACCACAATGCTCATGGTAGAACCTTTGTCTGACCAGGGTAATTATTGACAAAACCAGAACAGCAGATCTCTCTAGCTCAGTGCTGTCAGTCGTATGTGACCTTCTCCACAGACTCACTACCCCAGGGACAGGGTTTCAGCTTCCATGTTGAAGACGACTCTGTGTCAGAGCAGAAAAGGCTGGAACTGTAAAAGCCATTTTCCAAGCTTCCTGCAAAAGCCTGCAGAGATTGAAAGGGATGAAAGTTTGAAGCATATTTGAGTCATTTCAGGTGGATGCATGCTCCTAAGTATAAAGCAGCTTTCACGTTCATATGTTGCTACTAGGTCATTCAAGAGATACACACCTTTCCCACACCTAAGAGACAGACTCTTCCTTGTAAAATTCTGCCACTGGGTCCCAGGCAATGCCTACAAATAATGCAGCAATATTTTGTAGTTGCTGTTATGACCTAGACATACCTGTATTCACTATTTTCCTCCCCTTCCCCCAATGAGATGGTCTAATTGACATGTATCTAAACCCCCAGCAGCAGATTTTTCAGCATGTGCTTAGCATTGAAACCTTCTGTTTCAGACTTCAAGGGCTCATATGCCTCAAAGTTTGCCTAAGCTCTCTAGCCACACTAGTTTGTCTAACAAAAGACATTATCTCTACCTATAAGCCTTGTCCAGCAGTAATTGGAGAGATGTATCTTGTCTGATTCCAAAATTTCTCAGTCGAAAGTGAAACCCAGCACTCTGATGAATGCTTCTGAAAACAAAATGGTCTGAAGAAAGTTATTTGAAATTAAGTTTATAAACACCATGGAATTCTAGAAGTTAATATTATTTTACAAATTGCTGTTTTTTGTATGATAATATGTTGCTTTCAAGAGGCTTTCTTGAAAACTCCAAGAAACAATCAAGAACATAAAACATTGGAAGTGAGCCTCAGGACCAAGACCTCATGGACTTTAGGTGTGGGAGACACACATTAACACACGACAGCTTGTTTCAGTGAAAACAGAAGAGGTTATCCTTCGGTTTGGATGCACTCTGTAAAACTAGCAATGATTATAAATCAGTTGCAACACACCTAATGGATCACAATAAGCAGCTGCCAGGTAACTTCAGCAGAGGAAACATCAAATTTGCAATGGCCATTTGAAGGAGGAGCATTTTTAGGTAATCATGAGTTACATAATTGCATGATTAATGCCCTAGTTTGTAGGTAGGCAAACCTAGTAATAATACATGTAATAACCTGTCTAATCCAACTCTTTATTGTGTAGTTATATCCCCCAAGTTCAGATAAGAATTTCTCTATTACCTAACTGGTGATGTACACCCTGGGAATTTCTGGATCGGCGCTAAAGCACCAGGCATCATCTAGAGGCAATGCAGTAGATTTGAGGAGCAGCCTTACTGTGTATCTGCCAACTCTGGTGGCTTTACAAAGGGTTGACCAACATTTGGAATTTACAAGACTTGAATGTTCCTGAGGAGGGAGAGAAAAAAAAGGAAAAACCACACACTTTAGGCAAAGCACTTAGACAAGTTGGTATAAGCAACCTAGGAGACATGAAGCAAAAACCAACAAGGATGCACTTCCCCTTAGATTGCACAGGCTGGTGGAAGCATTGGTTTCCTAGCTCCAACACGTGTGCACATTCACATCCCTCAGTTACAGATCACAAACCTATCAGTTTAGTCACTTCATCTTGTACTGTTCATGAAACTGCAAGGACTTCCATTCTCTGGTGCATTTTGGGAATTTTGCAGACTTTCAGTGCTCCTACTCAAGTCAGTCACGCAACCAGATGATTAAGCTAAGTTCCCTTAAAAGAAAATCTTTATTTAATACTTAAACAAAAACATTGAGCTCTAAAGCGTTACAGTGTTATTTAATGGCCATTATGGCAGTATGAGAGCCAGATGCAAGCTCCTCTGTGCTGTCCAAGCTCAGCTTCCCAGGAATGATGCTCTGTATGACATAAACCTTCCCAGCAACATGTTTGACAGCACTGAGTAGCTCCACATTTATCTGGAGGTCAAGTCCTCGACCCAACATGCAGCCAGAGAAAACGTCGACCTCTTCTTGCTCTGGGTGGGACAGAGAGACCATTCCTCCCCTTCATTAACAAAAGCAGCCTTACGTTACATCAGCCACTAAATTGCATCCGCTGCTCATTGCAACAACCTGCAGTGGCTCCCAGAGCTGCTTTTGGGCTCTGGCTCTTCCCACCCAAGCCACTGGGAATCTTGCTAAGGACCAAACGGGAAAAGGCCTTGGACCATACAGACATTGTATGGGAGCAAAGTCCACATCCACAAAGACAGAATCATAGAACCTTTTCCAGAAAGCAGCTGTTTCAGGGCTAGAAAGCAATGTCTGTTTACTGGTTAGCCAATGAAATAATTTAGAGTAACAAGGAATAAACATCCATTCTCTCTGGAAAACATTTATGAATCAATAATGTATGAGTGTACCAAATGTTTCATTCCATGAGCTCTAATTAATGAAAATCTCACAGAAGCAAGTAGCTAGACCATGCTCAGGACTCTCAGAGGGACACCCAAAAATCTCTCCTCTAATCACCACACTGCATCAGAGAAGCAGAGTCGGTAAAATTCAAGCAAATCATTACTGCAACTCTTAAAGGAAGCCCTAATCCAATCCTACTATCTACTGAGAAATTATGTTTTTGAAGGAAAAGGATCTGTCTCCCATCACGGAAGTTTCCTCCAGCATCTGAGCTGAGCCAAGTGCAAATGAAACTTTGAACCTATGCCCAGCATGATCATCAAGAATTGAAACTTTTGAGTAAGTACAATATAAAAGATGCCAATAAAAATTTCTTTACTGGAAACCCTGTTCTGATGCATAAATCTCGTCCCACTTCCCTTCTAGCCCAGCCTAAAACCTGGGCTGTGCCAAATCCCCAAGGAGACCCCACTCACGGTATTTCTGACACAAGCCAGTGAGCAGTTGAAATTACAAAGACAGTTCTCAAGAGAATCTCAGATCAAAGAAACTCACCTCCATTTGCATGAACTTTTAGATAAACATCCAAAAAAAGTTTAAAGTTCACTGAGGGACTGACCCTTTTCTGCAGCCACCCTCACAGAAATCCTGCGTTTGCCATTTTTCTTTATGGGTGGTAAGGTCTTTAGGGCAGGCACCAGGACTTCCTCTACATTAGTAAAATGCCAACATCCTCAGCCTCTGGTTTGAAATGGAGTCTGTGTGTCCTGCCATAGTGTAAATAGTATTTGTAACCCATTCAGCTCTACCACATCATGGTGACCCTCCCCTCATCTATCCATGCTACTCTAGGTTCTGGAGGTCAGATTTAATGTGGATAATACATAGAACATCCAAATGATTGGAGATGGGGAAACATGGCACACAATCAGGTCATATCAGAACAAAATTGAAAAATGTATAACACATCTATGTGTGTCTCATCCCTCCTCCTCTTTAACCATCATATTATTGAGGTGCTACAGTGCATCCAAAGAGCAAGAAAGCTGGTGAAGGATCTGGAGCACAACTCTTGTGGGGTGGTTTAACCTGGATAAAAAGAGGCTGAGGATAGACCTTATCGCTCTCTACAACTACCTGAAAAGAGGTTGTAGCCAGGTGGGTATTGATCTCTTCTCCCAAGGAAGAAGCGATAGGATAAGAAGAAACAGCCTCAAGTTGCAGCAGGGGAGGTTTGGATTAGGTATTAGGAAAACTTTCTTCACTGAAAGGGATGTCAATCACTGCAACAGATTGCTCAGAGAGGTGGTGGAGTCACCATCCCTGGAGGTATTTAGAAGATGCATAGATGTGGTGGCTTAGGAACATGGTTTAGTGTTGGACTTGCCAGTGCTAGGTTAACAGTTGGACTCGATAATCTTAAAGGCCTTTTTCCAACCTACAGAATTCTGTGCTCTCCATTCCACTACCTGCTACCTTCTCTGAGATTCAAATTCAACTCAAAGTACTCCCAGAGACATGATTGCAGCACAGAAAGGTTGTAGGAGAAAGACACTTTTGCTTTGGCATCCTGTGTCTGGGAAAAGACATAAAAAGAACCAGGAATCCTGTGATGACAAGCTAAGTTCGGGCACCCTAACGAAGAACTCAAAATCTCACTCTTCCCCTTGTATTAAAGTGAGCAGCTTCACAAAGACTCAAACCATAGATTATCTTCAGGGTTATTGTGATGTGACTATGAAGCTTTCTTGCCAGGCTGGCAGTTGGGGTTAAAGAAAAAAACCAGCTTTCTGAATCAGGGCCTTATCATTTATACCACATTACAATCCAAATGAAAAATCACTTGCTCCAGATTTGATAGAATAAAGCATCTTGAGATGCCACAGAAGTACCCAATTTTCAATAAAGACATTAAACCTAAGCTTCAAAAAAAGGGGAATAATTACACCATTTTTTGCTTTGAGTTTTAATGTTAAAAGTGTCAATTTATAAAACTAGGTGAACATCCACAATTCCTAAGCAGACTGCAGCTAATTAGACCCCTTTTGATCTTTTATTTTGCCTAGAAGCTTATTTAACAACTTTACACAAAACTCAAGGTTTTGACACACTAGTGGACTGGGGGAGGGAGAAGGCCACAGGAAAGAAAAATGTGCTCTGCTGCTTGCTAAGGTAGGAGGCCTGTCACTTCCCCAAGCACACATGCTGCCAGAAAACCTGGGAAATGCTTTCTAGTGATGAGGAGGACTGCCTCTTATTTGAGCTGTCTGGATGGAGACACAATAGAGAACAAAATATTAAGAACTAAATTCAAGTACAAATATGGTTGTTACTAATGCTCCAGCTTTATGTACATGATTTGTGTGCATGATTTACTCCATTGGGTGAAGGACAATACAAAAGCACAAACATCATGCCTCCAGAGCAATGGGATGGGTTGCCTTTAACTACTCCTGCAGATAAACTGGGCACTGGCTTGGTGACATTCTTTGAAAGGATGGTGTGGTGCAGAGAGAAGGGGGCATGGCAGCTTCTTACCTGGGCAGCGTCCACATGCACTGCAGAGGTTGTTCAACAGGGTCTGGTGGGAGGAGTGGGACAGGCAGAGCTGGGCAAAGAAGCAGAGAGCTCATACTGTACTACACTGCATTAAAAAAAAATTCTGAGTTGACTCCATCCTGGAGCATTGGAAGGGACTAGACAATTTCTCTAGATCCCTTCCAGCTCTCCTTCCCACGAAGGACTGATGTTAAAATAACAGTGAAAGCCAGATGACACAGAAGGCACTAGATCTTTGGCACTTGCCATTCCTGTGACCACATCACAACATCCCTCTCTTCTATAACAGGGTACTCTTCCCTCCGAGACCTCCGTGTCTCCCAGGAACTCCCCACACCAGTGATGTCAGGACTGTTAAGAGCAAAAAGGTCCTTGCCCATTCCTGAAATGAAGCAGCATTATTAAACCTGCAGGCCTTGGATTGTTGGGCTCATGCACACAGGCCCTGAGGACCAGGGAGCCAGACTGATCCAAGCATGACTAATCACAGCCTGGGAAAGCAGTGATTTATTTCTGGACACAGATTATTTTTGTCCTATATCATTGCTTCATCCCTTGTAATAAAGCAAAGGGGACTTTATTGACTGCTGAACAGCAAAGGGGAGGATGGTGTTGCACACAATAAGAAAGAGACCTCCTTCAGCACTCTTTGGATTTCCTGCAGCTGTGGATGGGCAAGATGGGTCAACAGCATGGGCTGGGTGCTGCCCCAGCTAGCAGAACACACCTAGAAATGTGGAAGTCCCATGTAAACTGGCTTTTAGACGATTTGGCAAAGGGGGCAGCACTGTTGGATAGAGGATTGTGGCCCATTACACTAAATAACATCTAGGGTCAAAGTTAATCATCTGAAGGTCAGATGTGCACTGCTGGATGCTTGCCTGGCACAGCGAGACCTCAGTTTGTCCACTATGAATAGAGGAGACCCACACCCTTCCCCTTGAAGCAGCAGCAAGACTGGCACACAGGAGTCTCTAAAGCCCTCTGAGATTGTGGGACAAAGATGTTTAGAGCCAGCAGTGATGCTGCACAGGGGTTGAGAAACAGCCAATAGCAAACAGAAACAGCCAAGAGGTGAGCCAGCCCCTCTCCCCCTCTCTCCTCCAGAGCAGGGGAGATGGTATTAACATTTGCCTCCTGCAACACAACTGCAGGATTAAGCCATTCCCACTGTGGGTAACCCCCACCCTGCCTGGGCATCCCAGTGGGAGTCTCTGCACTCTCTGGCAGAGGAGGATAGTTGCACAACACCTACCTATGCTGCAGGACCCCTCCCACTCCCCTGAGGTGAGGGATAGCCCTGAAAGTGGGAAGCCAGGCTAGAAAGCAGGACAGAGAGAGGAGATGGGGTAGAGGGAATGAGCTGCTTCAAACAGCATAGCTGCAGCTGCAGTAACACACTCCTACCTGCAAGCAGCTTCCATCAAACAGGGAGCTGGATAGATTTGAAACCATAGTCATCTGGATTTACTGATTCAGCTACATTAGTCTAACTGGAACAAACCTGAGACCTGAAACAAACCTGGGACCTGGTCTAAATAGGCCAATGCTGGTAACAGCCAACCAATCTGCCCTGTCACCACTTACTTTTAACTAGCTTCTGTCTTGAGGTGGGAAAATTTTAGTTTACCTGATAACCAAGCTTATATCAGATTCCTTGTTCAAGCAGGAATAAACATGCTGAGGATGCTCTTGGCCCCCACTGAGGCATTGCAGCCTCCCCACATCCATTCTACACAGCCACACACTCACCCAGAGGACCCCAACCACAGCCCTGTGCTCTGCTCCGACTCCCCCGCCCCACACTCAACAGCCACCAAGAAAGCTTAAACTATTGCCTTCAATTTCTTGAAAAATTGGTCTTCCTCACCCAGTTCAGAGGTCATCCTGGCTTGCAACTTTACTTCCTTTTCTCCTTGCTCTCCTCGAGGTGCACCAGCTGAATGGGGCTTCAAGAGAGGAAGGGCAGAAGGGAGCGATCACAGACAGCACCTGCACAACAGCAGCAGAGCTATTTCACCCCCGGTGCTGCATCACAGTATTAATGATTTCAAAGAAAACTATTTGCAAAGCTAAAAGCTTAATGTCGTAAGGAAGATCAATACCCTGCTCAAGAAAAGCCCCTGATGCTGAAGACTTTCGAGCATCATTCGGTAGACAGCACTGGGGCATTCCCTCCAGTAATGGCCATTAGAGAGGGAAGACTGCTTTAATTTATTCTCTTTGTCATTCTAATATAGATCTTCCCTTCTCAAATGGTGTCTGTACCTTTATGCTGCAACCTGGGTTCATAAATAGAACAAGCACTAAAAGATAGGATCAATATAACCCACGTCGCCTTTCAGATGGGAGGCAGAGAGAACACAGCAACAAAGAGAGGGCCAGATGCCCTGCTGGCATAATCAGCAAGTTCCTTGATGCTGCAGTTTTGCCATTTAAAATATCAGTCCAAGCATGGATTCAAAGTTAGTTAACTACATGAAAAAAACCACCCAACAAGGAAAAACATCACCCTTGCATCCCCAGAGCAGCTCTCTGCAAATAAATTCAAGCCTTTTCCAAGTGTTAATAATTTTTCATGTGTCATTACTGATAAATACTGGTAAGCAGCACTCCTTGGCTGCAGAAACTGAGCAGGGAGGCTGAGCTACCCAAGGTGACAAGCCAGAGAGAGGAGCCAGCTCACCTACCCGCTGCCCACACTGCTTTTGGCACAGAGCATCCGTCCTTCCCTCCCAGTGCTCCGTGCTTTGCAGACACCTGAGAATTGTAAGTCATTTAACTGGGACTATCCACATGCAAAACAGCAATCATAAAGGCTCCTTTTGCCAGCAAAGGCAAATGCTATTTTAAAGGACAAAAGCAGTTCTGTGAATCCATGGAAATGCTGATCCTTGTTTTCAGAAGAAAACTCCAAATGCTGTGAGTCTGGTCCTTCTCTAAGAAAGGGTTATTCCCAAGGTTTTCTTGTTTGTTTTTGCATGTCAAACTCCTGCCCTCTGAGCAGAGGTGGAACATAGGAAGGCATTTCCCAGCCTTGGTCACAGTGGGCTTGAAAATCTTCCTAAAGGAAGGAAGCTTAATAAACAACAGCAAGTAGTTCAACAGGCCTCCTCCTTAGCTTCCAATAAACAAGCAGCAGAAGGAAGTGGAACAGAAAACCCACCACCACCCAAAAAAGAAAAAAAAAGATTTTGAAAAATACATCACTGAAATTTGAAAGAATTTGAAAGAATTTGCATGTTGTGGGGAAATTCCATAAAGAAAACTGGTCCATGCATGCAAGACTCATGCAGCTTTAAGAGTCAAGCAAGAACTAGCTTTAGACAGTTTGTAGTCTCTGGAATGATGGCCTCCAGAAGATGCAGGGACCTGTTATTGCATAGGGTTATGAAATGCATGGGTCACACCTACGCGCTAGGAGGTGTCCCTGTACCCCAGGATCATCCATGTATCCTGAGAGTGCAGCAGGCACAGAGACTTCTCTACATTTTTTTCCTCACATAATTGATAAGGGTTTCTCAATTTGACATTATTTTAAGGGACAGAGATACTTCTTCCATTACCTATGCTTGCCAGATCCATATAGCTCTACTCTGTCAGAAAGAAATCCCCAAGGATTCCAATTGTTTTAAATATAAAAGCCTAATCAAATGAAAACCAAACCTTCTCCTGCCACCTACTCAACAAGCACACGCAACCCTACCAAAACACACTGCTGCTAATGCTTTGCAGCAACAGTTGTTCAAACACAAGCACATATAAGTCACCAAGTCAGTTGGTAAAAATCAGATCTAATGTGTCAAAATATTTCAGTTTCACCCAAACATTCTTAGTGCTAGATATTCACTCCAACTTTTAATCCTTCTGCCAGGCAAGCCAGATTTCTTGCTAGAAAACAAAGTTAAGGAACACGTCTAAGATCACAGAAAAATGTTGCCTGAACCAAAATAACAACCAACATCTCATCCCTCAGTCTGTCCTCCTCCAGAGGACAAGGCTCCAACTCCTTCCACTTCAGTACTTTTCACCTTGGCTTTTATCCACTGCTTATTCCTCTTATTTCCTCTCTCCTAGAATCCAAATAAATCTGCACTGTGCTAACTGAGCTCCACAAAGCAAATGATGGAAGAAAGGCATCTCATCTCCTTCAAACAGCTCAGGCGGCTCAGGACAGCTGCTGCCATGTGTCCCCTGGGGACACACAGGGCTCTTAAGGTGACTTGTTTCAGGGAGCACCCACTGGTTCTCCAGGGAAGCCCTGCTCTGCAGCTCACTTGCTCTCCCCAGTGCCTCAGAGCGCAGCTGCTTTAGGACTGGAGCTGGAGCCTTCAGTGCTGGCTTGCTGCACAGTCTTCCTGGGTTTGATCCAGTCCCTCAACTCTTCCACTTGTTCTTTGGAGTTGAGAGCATAAGGGCACATTTACAAAGTGACAGCTGAGAATTTGTCCAGAAAGTTCTGAGCACAAGAGCTGTCTTCAGGGCTGTGTTTAGGGAAAGGGTGGAAAAACATCTGTGTGCTCAGAACAGCAGCACAGGCACAAGCTGCAGCTGCGAAGCCCCTCTACTAACTCAGCTGATGCTGTCTGCTGACTGCTGGCATAAATGTAGTAACAGTGCTGCACATATGGCAGGCTGTTTAATTTTAGAAATCAAAACTATCAAGTGATTAAGTTAGTCATCCTTCCTCAATTTGGGACCAATACAACAGGACCAGAGCCAGTGGTCATAACCACTGTGGTTTGTCAAAGAGAAAGAGGGTGCATGTGCGTGCTCCCGCAGTGGCAGGGAACACCAGAACCCCCATCCTGCACTGCCCAGCCCTGTTTTTCAAAGCAGGCTTGGACAAAAAGAAAAGAAAAACAAATAAAACACCTTAAAACAGCCTTCAAATGAAACTGGAGTGCCTGCAGATCTGCAGGCATGTGCACACACACCCATGGCGTCGCAGAACGGCTGCCCAGCACACGGGCTTGCGAGAAGCGAGATGAAAAATAACATTGTGCCAATTGGCCTCTGGCTGCTGGAAGTGGAATACATTCAAATCACAGCTGGGGATTTGAATTTCCCATGGGAAACTACTGAAGAGGGAAATGGGAGTCTAGCTCAGCCAGCACAGATGCTACAGTGCAAACGTGCCTGCGTCAGGAGTAAGAGCGAGCCATGTGCTCCAGCACTGCACAGATTGTTATTGCCAGTTGACCAAGTCTTACTTGTTCAGCAGCCCAGTGTGTGCTCAGCACCCTCCCCTGGACAGGAGAGGCCTTGATGCTCTGCAGAAGTGGCAGCCTCCTTTGCATAGCCCCATGGCTTATCCTCAGATGCAGCACCAGTCGCATTAGGAGGATGCAACCCTGCAAAACCCATCGGTATCTTTCCCTTCCAGTGAAAACCAGCAAATGAAGAAAGCAAACAAGTCATGGAGGGATTTTCTGTTTCTCCAGACAAACACACTAAGAGCAGTTCAAAAGAGGCTAATTAAATTCCAAAATCCCTGTGCAAATACATTAATAATGATTTTGAAATGAGCAGTTAACCAAGGAAGTTTTCAAGGTGGGAAGTGTTTGATACAGAAGAGTGTGTGAAGAAAAACCACTCAGCCTACGTTAGAGACAATCTCTCTGGCTGGCACATGTGTTTGGGGCAGTGGGCAAAAGCAAATGCTCCTGGGTCCAGGAATAGCAGCATCTCAGGCTGCGGGGGGGGGGGTGAGAGAAGGCAATCCCTCTCCCTCCCAATTATCAAGAAGCCAAGCAAACACTAAATTACATGACCTTGAGCCTGAATGGTCACTGTGCACCCCCATCCAAGAGCTGCTCTTATGTATTTCCAGGGTGGAGGAAAAGCAAGAGATTTCTTCTCTCCTGCCATCACTGTAGGAAGTTTCCAAACAGTTTCCTCTTCCCACACAATCCTAGTCAAATAAAAGGGAAAAAAATTAATGATCAGTCGCCTGTAACAGATGTGTAACAGTTACTTGTGGGGAAAGATGTTGCCCCACACCCACAAAGAGCTTTTGCCTTAATTTTCTTGTTTCTGCAGCTTGTGTCAATAACCACACCAACGGAAAATGTGTGCAAAATGCTACTACTCTAATAGGAACCAGAGTCTGTCCCCCTTGCACATGAAGCATGAAATGATGAGAAATGGGTAGTTACTTACAATTATTCATATGGAGGAGTGGAAAAACCTGACACTGTTACATGGTCTTCACTCCCATGGTTTGAGGAAACTCTCAATTTTAAATGCCGCTGTCCTTGCAAGCAGGAAGGGCAGTAGCACCATTCCTTCAATGATGGCAAACCAAGATCCACAGAAAAGCAGCCATGTGCCCTTGTGAAGTCCTTGGCAAAGCAAGGAATTAAACTCACCGGCCAAGACCCTGAAAACCAGGCTGCCCATAGTCAAATCTCCCACCATGGTTAAAAGATTACCCCTCCTATTATTTTCCCCTGTTCTCTTTCCCTTATTCTCTGCATGTCCTTGCTTTGTCAAATACAATTACAATTTTTCAGGTAGGATGTCATGGGATATTGATTCATACACTTGTTAAAATCCATATCCACTATACCTCTCTTTTTGCTTTCATTCACTAATTTTATTGTCCTATAAAAGAAAAGATTTTCTAATGAGATATATTCACCGTGCTGCTACTACTGCTCAAGGCACAGAGCTGCCATCGTATGCCGGAAATATGTTTGTTCAGTTCATAAATCCTCATTTCAATATTGTGGTAAATAAAAAAATTACACATGCAGGATAATAAATTCCAGGCTCAGCCTTCCCTTGGATTTGACAAACAGAACTGCAGTTATTTCCCCATCCCTGAAGTACTTCATTTTTGAACTTCAGATAAACCATTTAATTTCCAGAAGAAGCCTTGTCTGTATATATGTACGAGTTATAGTCTGCTGGGTGCTCTCCTGTTTGCCCTGACTGCTCCCTCTTGGGAAGCAGAGGTTTGGGGTGAGTGTGTAGCTGGCAGTCTCTGCTTTCTGCATCACAAATGTGTCTCATTCAAGATTTAAGAATCACTTTCATGAGCTGTAAGAAGCCGTATTTGTTACAGAATCACAAGGTTGGAAAAGACCTTTAAGATCATCAAGTCCAACCATTCACCTCCTATGCTAAACCATATCCCTAAGCACCTGATCTACTCTTCTTTTAAACACATCCAGGGGTGGTGACAACCACCTTCCGTTACGTACCTCAGCAGCAGCCCAAGTATGCTGTTCTGCTGTTTCAACAAGTAGGAAAAGAGGCCCAGCAGTTGTTTTACCACTACATTATTTGTAGGAAACTAAGAGAGAAAGTGGGAAATATAGAAGAGAAACTGACCAAAAGCTGCAAGGAACCAATTTAGGAGGGAAAACATAAGTGTTCTTGGGCAAAAATGTTGTCCAACTTTTTGTCAGAACTTTTTAATGTGTCCTGGGGTAAGGATTTCACCACACTGTTCCCACTGCAGCTGACAGTACTGAGCTCAGGAGGAGGAATGGTCACGGACTGAAGACCCTGACTGCAGAGGTTTTTACAGTGTTTTAGAAATCAGTGACTATACACATGCCAGGCTGGCTAATCCTCATTAGTAACAAACACCTTCACTGTGATTATACTGATAATAACCACATAAGGCTTTTTATGTCAGGGGGACCTCATTTCATTTCCAGGACCTTGGTCTGATATTTTAGCCACCCCCCCATCCTTATTCTCTCATCTGCTCTTCCACACACTGGTACAATTAGAAAAAAAGGCAAAAAGCTCGGAGCTGTTATCAGAACTGTATACTTCAACCACCACTGTTCCCAAGGATTGCACTTCTGTTGGCTCTCTCTTTTCCTAGCTGAGCTTGGAAATGCTAAGACACCTTTAAAACCCTTCTTTGGTAGCATGGCTCTAGCTCATTGCCTGGGAGGTGATGGGGTAAATAAAGAAATAGAGAAATAAATAAATAAATGCCAAGGCTGGTTTGCTCAGAGAAATGTGCTACATAAACATTTCAGGTACCTGCCCTGTACAGGTTTTTGAACACCTTATGGGGTGCTCTTAGAGACAACAACCCTAGTTAAGTGCTGCTCTGCAAGTGATGAGATCTGGCAGCATAGTGAGTGTGCAAGTACTCAGATAAAACATTGTGGGATAGCGATGGAGAGAGCTGGCACATGTAGAGCATCAGTTATTCAGGAACAGAGACCCATCCTTAGCTGTGTTAAAGCATGACATACCTCAGTAAGCCCATTTCCAAGGAAGATTTCGTCATATGCAGTACAGCAGTGCCAAATCCCAAGAAACACTTCAGTTGTCGTCAGCGTACTGTAATGTGAAAGAGCACAGAGGTTACTTGCACCAGGCACCGAGGATAAAGTACCACCTGCTTTAACCAGCCATCCTTTTTGTCAGAAGAGGTATGATGTCAGAGCTCAACTGCTTGAAGGTCAGCCAGGCTGGTCAGTGGGCCAGAGCAGGGCATCCTGGCTCATATTCACTGGGGTGCTGTCTGATAGTCAATGCAGGTAAACTAGGATCAAGGTTTTGTTCCTCATTCAATGTTGACTCACCAAATAACCTTGGACAAGATGTTACACCATACCTTCTCCATGTGGAAATGGTAGAATCTATTAATTTCCCTGTGCTTGTGCATATGGGGTGATTGGTCCCCATAAAGTACTTTCAGGTCATGGGCTCCAGGGTGCCAGACAAGAGCAGAGCCCAACTGTGTGATACATCCTGGGTTTATTCTACACGATGTCAAGAGCCTGGGCCAATGCACGTGAATTTCTTCCAGCACTCCATGAGTTCTTCTGCATAGCAAAGTTAAAGCAAGTGAGAGAGGGAGAGAAACGTTCCCATTTGATTGGCTGTGACTAGCTGCAATTAAAAACTATAATTTATTACCCTGGATTACGAGTATAATTTCAATGCAGAGAATTAAGGTTTTCTTCTGAGATGGAAATAAAGATTAATTTTTAATTTCCTTTCTCACTGCACATTTAAGAGCAATGGACTCCATAGAAAACTACAGGTCAAAATAGTTTTATGGAGGAATGACAATGTTCCGTTGTGGAATAATTTAATGCTCTTGCTGCCTTTTTAATATTTGACTGCAGCTCCCTCATGCGAAACAACGGCAGCAGACGCTGTGCACGTTTGCTGCAGCACTCAGGTCAATGTGACTTTGAAACAACAAAGTTTCACTGCTCAGGACTTGGGCAGCTCTTGGAGTTCCTGAGGCAAGGAGCTGCCTCCCACAAGAAGGGCAGGGGCAACCTTTGTGGCAGGGCAGGCAGCTGCCGCGGGGATGGGAAGAGCAAGAGTGAAATGAAAGCTTGGGGCAAGCAGAGGGCACCAGGATGGGCTGGCATCTGGGGGGAATGGGTAGCAGCAGGAGCGTCCTACCTCAGACACATGGGGATAGCCAGATAAAGCAGGAGATGCGCTTTGTAGGACAGCAGGACTCATTTTTACCCACAGACAAGACACATTATTCCAGTTTCCACAGCCCATCAGCAAAACCAGAGGGGAAAAAAAAACCCAAAACAACCCCAAAACACAACAAACCAACAACTGTGAAGCACGAGGTTCTGAAGTCACTCAGGCCCTGGCACCACAACTAGGTCACTGCTTGCCAAAACTGCTCCCAGCCCCTGGAGAGAACGGCCCGGGAAAAGCTGGGAAAACCACACCATTACACAGTGCTCTGAGTGACCTGTGAAAGAGAGAGAGAGTAGGCCTGTGTGCATCCATTCCTCCTGGGAAGAGCAGCTCCTGGGACAGGCTTCTCTGTTGTTCACAGCAGGACAACGCCATCATATGCCTTAAGCCCAATATCTGACCCTGGGCAACTGGCAGTGAACGGAAATGTCACTGAAATTCAGAAATGCTTTAAATCATTGCTCTGGTAGTAGCAATTAACAAAAAAAAAACCCCAACCCTGCCATACTAATGACTTGGATCCCAGTTAATTGAATAACCTTGCGCTGACAGAACTGCATCCTAGATGGCCTAATAATAGCCTTTCCATCATACGGTTTTAAAAATTTATTGGCATCTTATAACTGGGTTATAAGTGGGATTAGAAGCCTAAGTGATGTAACTGCTGCTCATATGAGGGTTAAGCTGAGTACTCTGCAGGGTCACAGGGAGGAACATCCCCCAGGCACATAGCGGTGACAGTACTTTCAACGGGGACCAAATCCTTTGAGTGCTGAAGATCTCCAGCTCTCTTCACGACTTTTAGATTAAATCTGTTTGAGTAGGGGTAAGAAGATTTTTCTGTTAAATCCCTTCACACAGGGATCTCAAAGGAGATTCAGACAGAATAATGAAACCAGTTTTCAACATTTCAGCAGTCTCTCTCCCTCTGGGACTCTGGAAAGGCATCTAAAGTACATCCATTCTCCATGTAGAACATCAGCAAAATCAGGCACCCAGTTTAGGACAAGGCAACTGGTGGTTGGCTATCTACTGCTGGTATCCTGGTGTACAAACTGACCGTTTGTGAGATGGTAGTTTCACAAGGGATCTTCTCAGCAGCAGTGCTTGGCTCTTTTTGCTCCTTAGCACTCAGCTCTACCAAGTCCAGACCTCAGCAGGCTGCAAGGGGCTAGTCCTGTTAGGAGGCAGGGATGTATTCCACCACAAAACTAAGTTTATCCCCATTAATATCATTCTGAAAACCAAAACCACCAGGAAGTCCCTCCCACAGAAGTCAAATGATGCCACTTTCTTCCAGCAGTCTCTCCCTTCCAATATTGACATATTTTTCTCATCTCCTCAGAGGCTAACTGCATCAGCCACCCACCTGGCTGAGCGCAGAGCTGCAAACTAACACTGTGAGTTATAAAATTGAACTTCTGTGGAGATAAGAGACCTCAGTTACTCACAGTTGGTAGCATGCAGCAAGGATGTACCTCCTCCCAGGCCAGAAGAACAAGGCAAGTATTTTTAGATTGCCACTGTTCAACTTGAGGAGTCATCCCCTTCCCAAGTAATTGAGTTTTTCTGGCATGTGAAGGTCTGTTAGATGTATTTACTTTCCTAGCTGGCCAGGAGAAGGAAAAAGCTCTATTGCTCCTTGCCAGTCTGGGAAACACTAAAAAATCATACAAGCAAAATGTCTTCAGACATATTACAATGCCTCTGAAACCCACAGGTCTCTACACAAACTGTATCTCAGCCTTTTCATGTTAAGTTTCAAACCAGAAAATACAACACAATACAGACACAGTCCCCCATAACCCTCGCTACCGAGACAGTGTGACCGCTCCGAGTCTGCTTCTCCTGCTGAAGCAGGGACAGCTCAACCCATCTGATGTCTATCTGCCCATACCGACTCAGGCAGAGAGGTCTCAAAGCTCACAGGTCAAGGCGAGATGAGCAGTTATTTGGGACCCCTCTATAGAAAGCAGAGAGGCTGAAAAAAATTAGGGCAACTGAATGGGGAGCACTTCCTCCTTCTAGTCAGGACTGGTCCCCAAATCAAATCTCATACTTTGCTTGAGATTTCAGAAAGAAACTCTAGACAACTGCAGTTACAAGAGCTGTTCCAGCACTTCCTGCAGCAGGGATGTTAAGTAACACCCAGACTGATTTCTACACCTCAGGCATTTATCACAACCTGACACCTTATAAAAGTCTCTGCAGATTTCCAGTTGCCTCCATTATTTTCCTGCACTGTCTCTGTCCTAAACAATTGTGTCCAGACATTGTTCGCTTTGATCAATCGTGTTTCTGTTCCTTTGTGGCTGCCTTTCAGCTGTGACTGAAGCAGTTGCTAACTACAAGTTTTCCTCTAACATCTGAAGACTTGCAAATCCTACAAAGGGGATACATGCTGATCTGGACACGACTGGACTTTGAGAGGGCCTGGCTTTTTGCAGTCCAAAGCACCCCGAGTTCTGGTTAGTTTTTCAGAAGTACTTCCCTCTTCACTGCTGGGACGCTTGCCACCACTTTTGTCAAATATCCCAGATCTTTGGAGTGCTTGGGAAGTCTGGACTCCAGTTTTGGAGCTCTAGAGAAGCAAAGGAGACGTGGAACCTCCAGCTGCTATGGTGCGTCCTTCTCACAGGCCTTCAACATCAGTTCCCTCTCTAGGAGCCCACCCCGGTATAACCATTGCCTGAGTTCAAAGACTGGTATGTGTCTCCGGAAATGGAGTTTAGATGTTTGTCTTATCTGAACAAGTTCAGTGACTGAACACGCTGCACAAAAGAGCGTGAGCAACCCCGACAAAGCAACTGCCGCCTCCTTATCACAGTCTCCAAAAGGACTGAAAAGAATCAAGCGTCAGAGACTTATCTCTTGAGAGATGTTCAGCGCCCATGCCTGGCTTACCGATCAGCTCTGACTCCCTTTTTCACCAGAGTTTTTCTGCCTTGTTTTTGGCCACACAGTACAGCCTTGCCACTTCCTGAGTGTGGAGGAGTCACAAGGGGAAGGGGGGTGTGGAGGATGGGCCCTCTTTGCCGATGTGATTGTCTTGTGTTTCTGGACAACGGGATGTTTCTACCCATGACAATTTTACCGTTGTGATAACCGTAACAAGTGGTCATCCTGGTGTCACAGGAAGGTTTCTAAGGTTTTGAGTGATGACAATCAAACAGAGACTGTGGACAGGTTTCCTTGAAGCTACGTTAACTTGGCATCTCTCTTGTGTGGCCTCCCCAGGCACTCGAAGCTCAATTTGGGGTCCTGGTGCCAGTGTGCCAAGTGCATCAGAGAGAAGTGCTCACCCTAAGTTGGGAGAGGGCTCTTGGTCATGGCTTGCTGACAGTTCCAGAAAACATGGGTTTGGCACATGTCCTGTGCATTACAATGGTTGTCCCAGTCCCTGCAGGGACTTGTGGGAACAAGCATTCAAGAAAAGAGATGTTGCAGCATTAAGAGAAGAATCAATACCATCTGAAGAGTTAAAAAAAATCCATTAGAGGAATATTACAGATCAGGCAGAAAGAAACATGTAAGCTCCTCTCAGGAACAAATGCTCCCGTATATCCCCACTGATTTCTCCACTTCTTCCAGTTATGCTGGTCTGTGTATCCTCCACCTGCCAAAACACTTCTAAGCAAGGTAACCTACCACACCACAGAAAAATTGCCTTTCACAACAGTTTTCTCAATAGACCTCCAAAATACTGCTGCTGCCACAAAACATGCCAGATCCTTCAAGATCCTGTTTCACCTGCCCAGCTAGCTGGCTTGGGATTTCCAACAGCACCAAGCCCTGCTCCAACAGCTCCCAGTGAGGTCAACAGAAAAACAGCTTTTCGTTTCAGTAGGAGCAGAGTTTGGCTGATCCTGAATGCTATTGGAAATCCTTCATTAAAGGACAAAAAAAGAGTAAACAGATACACTTGATTCTGGGACATAAGAGATGAGGCCAAAGGCACCAGCAAGTAGGACGGATGACAGCAGAAGCTTAGGCAGGACAAGGCATGCAAGTCAAATCACACTTTACTCCAAGAAGAGTCTCTGAAAACTGGTAGGAACCTTTTGGTTTATGGTGTTACTCAGCAAGAACAGAGGCATCTTCCCCTGATAGTGGGACACACCTGCTAACTGGCATTTCTACGTTCCCTACGTCTGGAATTACTTAACTCTTTAGGTTAGGAACTGGTCTGCAGGAAACAGGTTGGAGGTTGGTCCTACACCAGCTTGTTTGGGATACAGTTATAATTGCTATAACATGCAGCTACTCTCCTGAAGTTCCCCATGTTCAAGACGGTAGAAATTCAAATGTGCAAAACATCGTCTCCAGCAAAGGAGGATTCAGATTCTCACTCACAGCCAAACCCTTGAAGTATCTTAAACCAGGCCAGAACAGCCTGTGTCACCACTTACAATTGTATTTGATCTCCTTTCACTGCCCTAACCCCAGTTCTTGAATTTAGATAAGCAAATATATTGAGTTATATAGGCCTATAAGCTAATATACACACTTAGGAGACTACTCTTTGAATTTTTATATTGCTTAAATAACAAGAACTTTTATCTCTGGCACCTCAAATGCAGAATTAGTGTAAAATCGTCATCGTGCTTTATTCTCAAGAAACCCCTCAAACGCTCAGGGTCCAAGGCCAGACATGTAATGAGAAGGACAGCAGAAGCACCACAGGGAGTTCTAGCTTGCTTACATGACTATTCTTTTCTGTTTTTTGCCCAGATGAGCTTGGAGAGTAAGACAGCAGTGTTTAAGGACAGGCAGGGCCACAAGACCTGCAACCCAGCCCAGCTCTGCTCCTACACCTCCCTCCTGCACAAGCCCTTACCAGGTCACCTTACCGCTTGTGCTTGCCCTCCCTCTGCCCTGGCTAGGGCTGTCTCAGGCTATTTGTAGCAAGGCATCCCTCCCCAGGCATGTTTTGTGCCTTCTTTGGTGAAGCCCTACTATAATCTATAATTAATCTATAATCTAAAATCTCTAGGCACTTTCATAACATGTATATTCAATAGCAATATTAAATTAATGCTAGCTAACTGCTTGTGCAAATATCTCCATTAATTTCTATATTTAAAAATATTTCCTTCAGAAAACACAAATAATCAACACAAATGTCTGTGTGTAAACATGCAAGGATGCATTAACAACAGATGATGTTCATGGAGACATCTCATTGATGGAGCTTTGCACAGCTAAAGCTCTTCTATCAGACGTACCCCAAAAATCCCCTCTCCCATGCTGTGCTCAGCTTAACAGATACAGCAGGGGCTGGAGGGGAGGTTTCAGCTTCCAGATAACAACTAATACTCGAACCCCTTCTCCTGTGCTGCAGAGTTTGGAGGTTTGGCACACTGGTCATCACAAGCTGTGCTACTGTGCTGATGGCTTCACTTCAATCCACGCAGATCCGATTGCAGAGGGAAGAGTGGAGCTCAGGCTTCTCTGGTAACAGCACCAGATCCCAAGTTATAACAAAAGCTTCTCAACTATTTTTCATGTGTCTTTTTCTGTGGGAGGATATGGACAAGGACCCACCATGTGAGAGAGCACTCTTCTCCATCATTGCCAATTAGGGCTGCCAGTTTAAATCAGTCTGCCATTCCTCATGCTTCCCCAAAACAAGGTGACTAAAGGAAAGGCCCCAGATCCTCACCCAACAGGATCTATACCACAGGGCATGCTTCAACAAAAAATGGCTATACAACAGCTTTTGCTGTGTGGCCCTGAAGTACTGCTTTGAGACTGGGGGTAACTAAGAACTCCTACCAAAAAAGGACAAATTCAGCAGAGGTCATAGGTAGTCCTGGCTGGCCACTACCCATGGGGCACCCACGTTCCTTGGCAACAGACATGAGAAGAAACTTCATCACAGCTCAGGCCTACTGAACAGAGCCCTGAAAAACAGGACGTTTTGTTTTCAATTGTTTTTCTCTTACAGGCATTGAATGAAGAGAGGGAAAAAACCCAACAAAAAACCCAAGCTCTGATGAGAAAGATAATTTCTCAAAAACAGTGACAGACGCCTAGAGCAGATACCGGAGGAAAAATGCCACCAAGATCCGATTAACCCAGTGAATCAGCGCTGTGGACAGTATCTCTAAACCAAACTACTCTTCCTTTTTCCCCTCCCACACTCTTCCCATCACTGCAAAGCTCTCCCAGCCCACAGGTCCTCTGCCCACCGCTCACACACACACACACACACACAAACCCTGACCAGAGGCCTGATGCTGTCAATGTTGGCTCACGCAACACTCTCCACTGATGAAGTCAGCTCTGGTGTAGGCACCAGGCCCGTGGCTTTGGTTAGCTTCCCTCACCACAAGCGCGGTTGCCGACCCTTGCTTCTGATGTTACTGTTCTCCTTTCACCAGTCCTGCTTTTGGGACAATTTCCTGGGCTCCTGCAATTGGAATGGATTGGGTTGGCAGGTAGGGAAAAATATCTTTTTATGAGAGAGGGGAAATATCTCCTTTTTATCTAAGGAGACACAGTGTTGCTCGCATGCATTTGCAGTCCTGACACACTACCTATACCAACACAAGTGGTTTCTTCCAGGGTTTCTTTGAAGTGCCTTAAGAAGGAGGAGATAAACCTTCCAGAAGGATTCTTGGTGTCATGATTATAAGGTTTGTAGGCTGGAGTGAGGCAGTGTCTCATTCCCCACTCCCCTGACCTGCCCCTGTGCAGCAGCAGTGACTGCATCTCAAAATGTCACTGAGGTATCTCTATACCATCCAGCTGGGCATGGGCCGTGCACAAATGCATGGTTGTTGGTTGGACAAGGAACCTGTGGGGAGTTCCATGCAGTCAGAAATACACGGGCTGATTAGCTCAGGAAAAACTATGTGATTCAGTCACAGCTAAGGCAGGTGTACCTCAAGTGCCTCCCATCAGCCAAAAGCAAGAGAGGATGGCAGCATCCAAGCCAAGCAGTGCTGGACAGGTTACCTCTGCTCTCAGCCAGCATCCCCGGGAGAGGGAAAAACTACAAAGGATGTGAAGGGGACATGGCTCTTCCACAGCATTGAGTCCTTTTCCTATAGGCAACATGTAACAGCCACAGCGAGTTTCATGATAGCCACTGGAACAGCAGCCATGAGAGGAAAAAAGTATCTCCAGAATAACTGATTGTGGTCAAAGAGCGAAGAGGCAGGAAGAGGAGTGGCAGGAGGATCCTGTCCTGAGCCAACAGAGGAATTTGGTCAGGTTTAAGCTATTTACAGTCCCCCAGCTAATTAACTAGCAGACCTTTCAGTGACTCTTCCCAGCAGTGAGACTATTCCCATATGACTGACTGTAAGCAACGTCATATCACTCCCGTGCCGGCCAGATCGAGTCATAGTTTCCAGACCAAAGGGGTACCATTTTGGTCTCTCCAAACTCAAGAGACAAACCCAAGAACAAAGCCTGGAGCAGATGAATGCCACAGCCTGGCCAAACCACTGGCAGCAGCTTCACTATGTAAGCATAAAGCCAGCCTCTCTTTGCCAGGCTGCGAGGGAGCTGTGCGAGCCCTCAGCCGCAGAGTGAGTTGAGTGCCACTAAGCACAGCAGCTCTCCCAGGCCTCTTTCTTCTCTGTTCTGGGGCCAGGATCAGCAATATCTCTACGGAAATAGGCTTTAATAGTTGCTCTGGATCCAGCAGGAGGAGCTGGCTAAACACACATTTTTGTCTTAATGTAGGGCCTAAATAAACAGTCAAGTAAGAACTCAATTTAAAAAATCCCGTAGTTTAAAGGATTCCCTCAATTCTCTGTATTTCCCTTTATTCCCATGGCAACTGATACGAGTCTGATCTGCAGCCCAAGCATTTTCCCCTGCCTACTTTTCTAGTATAACTGGAAACACACATAAATATACATACAAATTTGATGTTGGCTTGTACATTTTTTGCAAATGCTGTAACACCTTTAGCCTGAGGAATTGGTGAAAACTTCTTGCATTCTTTAAATACATACATCAACCCCGCTGATATGCAGGCAGATAGTGGAGGGACCCTGAGCTACCCAGCACGGGAGCTCAGTTAACTCCTCACTTCTAGCCACAGCAGATCCCATTCACACAGACATCCCTGCAAGCAGACAGCAGTGCATGAACCTGCCCGTTGGTTGCCCACACTGACCCAGCAGTAGCCCAGCTACTTCTACAACTGACAGCCAAACGTCGCTGACACCAGCGTTCCGAATAATCATCCTGCTTTAAGGCCTCGCTGCTACAACCAGGCCGTTGGGTGGGAACATCAGCTTCTGTTTACCTGCAGATCAGGTTCTGGGCCTGTGGCGAATAAGGCCAAGTTCAGACACAATTCACTTGCCACTTAGTAGCTGGAAGCAAATGGAAAGACCCTTGCTTTAATGATTTGGTTCAAACATAGATGTATAAAACCATCTTCTCAGTCTTTGGGTCTTCACTTAGGATTTTGTCATCTGCTGGCAAAATTGCCATGCTGAGCCCTCTTGAATTCCTACCTGATGGTAATAAGGAGCTTTCAGGACCAGCTCTTTGACACACCTTCCAACTTTCTTGGCAGAGTTTGGATCACTTTTCAAAGGGCCCACAGCCCTGTCACTAAAAAATACATTTCCTGAGACCTGTTAAAACTTTGTAAAATACTTCGCACCTCAGCACCTCCAGTCCTCATGCGAGTTGCACATCCATTAAACAACAGTAAACCAGCTTCCTCCCAAGCTGTGAGCATGCTCTTTCAGAGGACAGGAGGCAAGCAGCAAGGACTCTGCAAAACTGTCAGATGCATGCACCTGCTTATGAGTGGATATTTTGTCCCATATTTTTGTAGTAGAAAAAGAAACCTGAGGTTTTACCTGACAGCTTCTTACAATCCAGCCAGTGTAAGATATAATACAGTCTTTTTTTCCCCCTTGCTTCTCAGATCTCAGGAGCGTGTGCCAAAAGACTGTCAACTTGTTAAAAGTACATTAATGCAAATTCCAGAGCTTTCAGTTATGTTTATGCTAATAGAAAGCCTCCCGCTCTGTGACAGGCCCAAGTGAAGAGTCAGTAACAGGAAAATTAATTCCAGCTGTTGAAATTGATTTAAAACTAGCTTATTCATAATAATAATAATAAGGGGGAAAAAAGAGAATTCCTGAAATAAAAATAAAAAAGGGAAATACAGAAAGCACAAAATCATGTTTACTGCATGAAAGCAGAAAGGGTTCTCCTGTTGGGAAGAAATCTTCCAAATTTAATCAAGCCTGGTTAGAAGAAAGCTCTAGCTTGTTATCGGGTTGTAAGTGTAGATTAACATGAAAAGAATTAGCTATGTGCACAGCCTGATTTTGCAAAGGAAACACAAGGGTTTTGTGCATGTATTTTGTTTTATATTCCTTATGTCTAATCCACAGGCAAGGAGACCAAATCCAGGCTGCAATGGGACAGGTAGTATTTTAGATGATAATGGTTGCATACTGAGAATACCAGAGCTCCCTGGTAGGAAGATTAGCAACCCATGACCACCACATTTATTCAGTGCCTTTACATACATTTTTTGCTGACTTTTCTGAGTGATTTCCACGTTTAGACAACCCCAGTCTTGGGATCATATACCCAAACTTTGCTGGCGTTTCAGAGTTCAAATCAAGATTGAGTTGTGAAATTGCTGGCTGGTCTGCTGTTTCTAAAGTGATCTCAAATGTTCATGTCCTTGATCTAAATATATATATATGTATAGATATTAAATTTTCTTACAGCAATCCTGACTATCTATACATGTAGTCCTAAAAGCTGAGAGAACATAACACCTTGAAAATTCAGTTTCGAAACAGAAGGGGAGGCAATCATTAAAATTTGTTCAGAAGGAGAATTTCAAGCATTCAACACAACTGGAAACAGATTTGAAAATACATGGTGTACTCATTTAGCCAAACAAAGGAGCTGAGTTTCTAAAGCACACAACATCCACTGGCCTCTGCTGCAATACTCTCCCTGAGTATAGGTTGTGTCCCTTTCCTAATGACCACTTCCAAAATAGTGAAGTATTATTTAGGGTCCTGCATTGATACCAAGCCCTACTTTTA
The DNA here is from genome assembly GCA_020800305.1 of Porphyrio hochstetteri. Lineage (NCBI taxonomy): Eukaryota > Metazoa > Chordata > Aves > Gruiformes > Rallidae > Porphyrio > Porphyrio hochstetteri. Next base: position 5,629,886 of record CM036916.1, on the reverse strand, counting down.
GCCCCATAGTATCTAGCTGCCAATAAATGATTAATTAGCCACAACTGTATCCTCTGATTAGGACCACATTCCTTGCTGATTTTGAAGGGAGTGATCGAGAATTCACTCAAATCAATCCACTGACTTTAGCAGACTTCACATCCTGCTGTAAGGGACAGTCTTGCATTTCATTGCTGAAAAGCCTTCATACCCTTCCACAGACTGTCTTTGCTACCCTCACCTCTCCTATCACTAACTATATATCTAATTTGCATTTGCCTCTGTTTACAACAATGCTGCACATTTCTTGCCCCTTGAAGGGTGAAGACGGAGGGGTGCCATGACTTACATGGATCTTAACCAACTTATGACACTGAGGAATTCATGTGCGTGGGAGGATGTGAGGATAAAGCGTTGGACCATTTTCAGCAAGAACCTTGAGAGAAGCCAAGTCAAACCCATGGTTACATAGGAAACCAATAAAGGACGTCAGCCCTAACCCTGTAAGAAAAGAAGTGGGCTCGTGAGTTTTTAGGAGATTGCTTCCTCTCAAGGGGAGAAAGGGGGAAGGAAGTTTCTCTAGAAATCCCATTAGAATTTCAAAAATTTACCCCTTCATTGTCAACGACACTTAATCAAGATAAACCTTATAGCGTGCCACAGCTCTGCCAAACAATGAAAGGGGCAGACTAACTGCTGAAAAGGGGATGCTGTTGCTTCAGAGACTGAGTACCCCTGACTCACGCCATCAGAGGAAGGAAAGAGCAACAATAAAGAAAGCAGGGGCTATTTCTCAGTCTGCACCCCATGACTTCTGCTAGCACATGCCAGGAAAGGAGGACACTGCACGTTTTATAACTGAGCAATGTGCAGCTAGAACCATCATTTGAACTTGAAAGGCCATTCACAGCTTTATCTACCAGCTATAGGCAATTCACGAGGGGAAACGAAGCATTGCAAATTAAATGCAAACCTGACTAGTAAAGGAGGAGGGGATATCACCCTTTGCAGGACTGAGAGTTCGCTCCTGAAAAATCAGGTTTTGTGGGTGGAAGGGAGAAGGATTTTCTCTAAGGGCTCGTGTTTTCCTCCATGGCATGCATTCTGTCCTTCCTCACCCCATTTTGTGCTTGTTCACCAGGGTCAACAGGCTCAGGCTGTTTTCAAGCAAGCTGCCAGGCTCCTGCTTCTAATCTAACACAAGTCAGGCTTCTACCTGCCTTCAGTTCCCTTGGCCCAAAATCAGCGATGCAAGTCCAGGAACACAAATATCACCAGTTTGGGGAGGGGGTTGTGCTGTTTGCTTTTAATAACAGTCAGCTTTGGGTTATTTTCCTCTGCCTTCTGGATCCTGAATCTTTCAAACATAACCAAGACACACTTTCAAACTACTTGGGGGGAGTAAGGGGGTGGGAGGGTGTGTGTGTGTGTGTAGTTCCTACAAACATAAGGACTAGAAACACACCTTTGAAATGAAGCTAAAATTCTCAAGCAGTTATTTAAGTCTCAAAGACCAGGCACTAAACAATCAGAAAAATACCACTATCGTCTCACCAGAAAATGTTCCTGCTGCAAATCCCCTCCTGCACATTTCTTATTCACATAAAGGAAGTTGGACTTGAGAGCTGAGTAAAGACAATCAGGATTTAGCCCTACGACTTCAAGAACCTGTTAGTATGCAAAATCTGTAAGAGAGCAAAATTATGAGTCTAATTTTCCCAAGCAAATGGGGTTTGCTTGAAGCAGGCAGGAATCACATGCTATGAATAGTCAGGGAAAAGTCAGGACCAAAGCCCAGAAAGAATAGGCACATTGGCAAAGGCAGAAGCACTCTCTGCCTTGCCTTTGCAGGGCTTCAGGGCCCACCAGTCACACTGGAACGATGGCAACACACAAGGATTTGAGAATGGAGGAAAAAAGTAACCATTCACCTCAGCAGCTTCCTGGCTGGACCAGTCTGAAATGATTCCTGTGCCTGCAGGGAAGACCAGAATATGCAGGATCCCACAGGCACAGGGTGGAGGTCAAATTCTCCATGCGCTGCCCTGTTCCACATCCTCCTGCAGAGGTCTGGGCTGGCCAGCAAAGCCAGAACCTTTCAAACAGCCTTAACGCTGTCCACAGCTACTTGGATGTTTCCTAAAACGCGATTTAGGCTGTGCAGCACGCATACACCTCCTGCTGGATCAGGCCTTTATTTCAAAGAGCTGTGGCTATGGAAGAAAGGAGCTGAACTCTTTTACAAGGCATTAAGTTTCATTTGCAATTACTTTGGATTTTATTGCACTACTGAATATAACAGGTTCATTAACTGGGCCAGCAACATTGTATCCATATGCCTTTTTAATAGAGCTTTTCTGTTATCGTTTCCTTATTGGTCTTTTCCCTTTTGCAACATGCAACTGGATTTTACTGGCATCCAGCTTTTGCAATAGGTCCCAGGTGGCTCCTCCAAACCCCGTATTTGTTAATTTGATGGCTGAACTGGTATAGGAAGAATGAAAAATACTTCACAAAATGCCCAAGATGCTACTTCAGAGCAGTGGCAACAACCCAGCAAACATTCCCCAGAGTAAACATGCTGGGATACCCTGTCCAATTCATCCCTGGATGCAAGATACTCTTCGCTAACACACCTTCTTGGCTCTGCAACCCACCATAACTCCAGCAGGATCAATGGAGAAGCCAGAACAAATCAGCTCACTGTGACTCTGGTGGGGTGAACAACCCTGTTCTGTGCTGGGATGGAGCCATGGCAAGCAACATGACAGGGACAGAAGGTCCTGCAAATGTATGCTTCAAAGCGCCTCCATGTCTTAAGTGTGCCTGCAAGACAGTCAACAACTGAAAGAACTGTGCCCTAAATTTGACAAGAGTTTCCTTAGAGTACATATCTTATTTCAGAGCAAAACCTCACAAAAATTCCGGTTCAACCAAACTGTTTCCACGAGGAATGTGATGACCAGGTTTTGAAAAGAACTGAGCACTCACCAGCATCCACCCAGCTAAGTGATTTAACTCCTCAGAAACCCTGGGTCCCTGAATGAGATACCAGCAGCTGATGGTTAAACATGAAGGATGCACATTTCTTGCACTTGCATTTATTTCTACAGTGGATAAGCATTGAGAAATCTCACGAAAGACAGATGGCTACAGGAGGGATTGGGATAGATAGCTAGGTATAAACTGAGGTTGGAGAAGGGAGTTCTACTTGCAGAATTCCACGTCAAGCGTTTCTAAAATGGAAAAATATCACCACCCCAAGCTGAAATGTCAAATTATCACAACCAAAATATTGTAAGGGTGGATTCTGATGGACATTTCTGACTTGGGGGAAAATGGGGAAGAGGTTTTTGTTTGCCGTGACTCTTGGTTTTGACATTCTGTTTAATTTACACTCGGACAAGACTTGAAAATAAAACCAGTAAAAATGGAAAGGAGATCTTTCCATTGTTCAGATCATATGCCTGGTTTAGGTTTTGGGATGGGGAGGGCTATTTTGTTTTAAGATTTTTGAGAAAAGACATTTCCATCCTGATTTCGATTACTTGATTTTGGCTATTTTTCTTGTCCTAAGAAACTCTCCTGAGATGGGAAATCACGGTGAGCTCTGTTCTAGACCCAAGTGTAAGGAACAATATCAAAAGGCATCACCACCCCAGAGTACTTCCTTTTGCTGAAATAGAATCCCAAAACATTTGCTTTGCCAAGAATAAGAGAAAGAATAGAAACAGGATGCTCTTGCTGGGGTTACAAGCCACCATTAACAAATGCAACCTCTCCTCACAAATGCTCCCAGAAGAGAGCATCTCATGCAGACTTACTGACTCAAGACTCCTTGAGTTGAGCTGAAGTTGCACTACAGAAAAACTACAGCACAAATGAGAATCCTTTACTTCTCCTCAGCACTTCCCCTCTTGTTTTCCCTTACGCTAAGTCACAGATAACAGTGAAACTCAGAAAAGGTTTGATCCAAGGGAGCCCTGCTCTCATATATCCCTTTAGCCCTCCCCACAATACCACTTCATATAACTTCTCACCTCTCCCCCTTCTCAAAGCCCAGCGGACACCTGTCAGCATCTTCCCCACTGGTGCTCTACTGGTACCCTGGACATTTGAAGCAGTGCAGGTATCTCCACATGCAATCCAGCAGCAAATCTGAACCCTTCAGTGCTTTCTGGAACACCCAGAGCTATCTTCAGAATCCCAAACAAATACATTAATTGCTTTCAATTTATCAGCCTCAAATCATTCTGTCTAATTACCATTCATCTGGAGTTTGTGTTTTTAATGGTTTATGGGTATTGTTGGTAATCTTTTAATTTCTCATTAAAAACAATATCTTGTACGCACGATGTGTGAAAAGCCCTAATCCGATAAATCAAGCAAGAGTAACACAGTTAAAAGGAAATCAGTGGAACAATATTTGGGTTTATATATTTCTGCCAGTCAATTTGTAATTAAAAGTTGCTACTTTAAAAAACACAGTTGTTGCTGTGAAAGCCATTATCAGTCGGCATTTTCATATGAATGCTGCTTTAATTAATTAGCAAAAGTAAATACATTATATATCAAAAACCGCTTTCCCACTGAACCCATGCGTTCCAGAACAAAAGGCTTAATAAACCACACAAAAGAGGGACAAATTAGCTGATCCCACCCTCCCTTTTCAGGTTTAGAGTCTTTTAAAGTTCTCCAAGGTTTTTTTCCCCCACGCACTTGCTTTTTTTTAATTTTTAATACATTGTTTTTCTTTAGAAGTGTGTATGGGGGAGAAGATGCTACACAAACACAAAACATGCCATTCAAATTAAATGATTTGGAAATCAGTTTTGCTGGTTCTTAGAAAACAAGAGTGTTTATGATTATTAAAAACTGAATGTAATTACGATCACATACAGCACAGTCCCTTTGGAACAAATTATTTGCTGAACATTAAGGGGTTAGAGTTTGATTCACAAAAGAAAGTGATGTGTCTGAAAAATTCTTTTGTCTAGGGGCTTTCCAGAGACTGAAGACAGCAAGAGAAAATTCTCTGTTTTCATCAGTAAGCTGGAGAGAAAGTGTGGATGAACAGTGTCATTTCAGACTAAGGCCTATGATAAGAACATCTTAAAACATCAATAGCATCTCTTATCGCATGCGCCTTTAACAAGAAACAAGGGTCCCCACCATCTCACTAGCAGACAAATCACTCACCTCATCGTGGTTTCTCTTGCCAAATTGCTGAAGTGCTGCAAGTAAGGTCCACCCATGAGTAAGGAGCAGAGAGAGGAGTGAGTACATCAGCTGGCTGTGGCTGGGACTGGGCTCACGCAAGACAGCAAGCTGGTGAAGGGCAATCTGATGGTGGGACCACACAGATGTAGAACCTGACCTAAATAAAATAAAGAACCCCAACTGAATAAGGTTCTGTCTGTTTGGTAAGACAGAGTAATTTTCCCAATTCCATTAGACTTACCTAGAGAACTGGAATTCACTGCACAGCAATGAAGAGCAACCTCAGCAGGCTGAGCCTCAGCACCTTTTCAACAGCATAAACACACAGTGGTCAACACGTGAGGCCAAGAAGCATGAATAGCAGACAAAGTAGTAGAAAAATGCAGTTGACAAAAAGAAAATTTAGACTTTGTGTATCTCTTCCATGACAGTACTCAAGGCTTTCCAGCAAAGGATGCCTCCAAAAAACAAGTATCAACGCTACAAAAATGATACTGGGCTGGATAATTGTATGGCTTTTAACAACCTATGTAGGCATCCAAAACTTCACTAATGGAGGAAACCCAAGGGCACACTCAAAGACACTTGGTGCCACCAATGTCAACACTCTCCAGCAAATTTACTTTCTCACCAGGTATTTAATCTCTTCCACTCAGTCCTGAATCCCAGCCTTCTTCTCACTTCCACCAGATACTCAGCATGCATCTTCTCAAAGTAGATGGTAAACAAGCTTCCTTCTTGAACAAATTACTGAATCCTCCCTCCTCTATTCTTGGATGCATACAAAGATCTAATGATCAAGTTCCAGTCCTGTATGTTCTGCCTTTTCCTGTGCTTTCTCTGCCTGTGTGCTCCCAGACTGGAATGCTTTTGGAGAAGGAACAGAGGTTTTTTTGGTCCAACCCATAACTGTGCAGTACCAGCAGGGCTCTAACTAATCACAATTAATACTTGAAGATGACTTAAGAACCTGGATGATATTTAAAGTTGTTCCCTTGCTCAATTAGTTCCTTTAAACCATCACATCACAACAGCAAATTCATTCAGATTTTTCAGACAGGGAGAGTTCATCCTTACACCTTGCCTTTCATCCAATGGCTTTCATGAAACCTGTTTGATATCCTGTGTCCCAACCTCGATACCTCATGCACCAATTCTGTCTGAGCTATAATTTGACAAGAGACACATCTACTGCTTTGGAGTCCCAGCATGACCTAGACACTAGAACACTGCAGCTTTTCTGGAGAGACAAAAGTCATGCTGTTGGCTTCTTGCATGGGCTGAGAGACCATCTCACTGGTGTGGGATGACATCTCATTGCATTTAGGTGATTATTCTTCTGGCCATGTTCTTGTTTGGATAAGGTATTTACTCTTCACTTACTCCTCGCTCATTGTGTAGTGCTGTTAGCTAGGTATCATTAAATCCAGCCATAATTCTCCCCACTGAAGGCCACATTTCAGCAGAGGTATCTGTGCAAGGCACGGGATGAAGTAGCACAGGGTGGGATGCCATGAGCAGCACCGTGTTGAGGGATGTTTCAGCACAAAGAAGCATGTGCCTCATGCAGCCCTTCAAGTGCAGGCATTCTTTTCCCTTCACATAACTACATTGATTTTTATCATTGTTATATTTGGTTCAGCCGCCCATCTGGAAAGTTCTTGCCTCCCCCGGCCCCCATAAATAACCAAACCCAGCTCTAACCAAAGGCAGTTGACAGAATCAGCCCCATTGCCCTTTGGCAGTTCTTCCAGGAATTTTTAGGGTTTTTACCAGTCAGGAAAAAAGCTTTGATGCTGTGGAATCAGGATTTTATGAAGACCATTTTGTAGGGTTCAGCCAACCCATGAAGTGTCAAACTGCGGGCACTCTTTCATCTCATCGCTGGATGGGGAAAGGATCCTCCCTCTTACCGGAATGAGGACTGGAGAGAGGAGAAACGGAGAGGTGAAGGTTCATCCATAGAGGGGAGGGTTTCTTTCCTATTGGTAGAGTCCACCCACCACATTCCCATCATACTGATTGCTGCAGTCCTATCTGTCTGCTTTCCAGGCTACATCAGATAAGAGGAGAACTGCCTGCTTTCTCCAGTTCTGATCCTGTGCTGCAGGGGCCTTCCAGCCACAGAGCCAGGCTCTTCTTCACCTGCCTTTTCCAGCTGCCTTTTTCAATGCCTCCCATGTTGGTAGGGATGCTGTCAGAAAATCTGCCACTTGCAAGGAATAAGACAGTAATCAAGACCAGGCTAAGGAAATTTCATCTTCCATTTTGCACATATAAACACTCACTACCCAAGGGAGCGAGGAAATCCCTGTGCTCTCTCAAAATTTATGGACAAATTCCTACCCAACCATGCCAGAGCTGCTGAGGGCTTGGTTTCTATTTCCCCCTAAGCTACTCCCATTGTGATGGCATTCACAAGCACACTGATGGACTGTTTCTGAAACTGGCACCACATATCCTCAGTAGTTGCAGATATTTCTTGTTGCAAAGCTTCAGGCACCAACTAATGGTTACTTGGCAGAACTTAGAAGGGCTGCTGCAGGGCTGTGGGCTACACAGCTTATCTTCATCTACTAGTTGATATCATTCCACCTGGTTCACAGCAGTTGAGCTGCTTTTGTGCCCACTCTCATGGGTGGGCATGGCTGCATTGTCCCAGTTCACCCAGTGCAAATACCAATTTTTTTGGGTAGTTTGCTCATGTCAGGCTACTCATCACAAGCCATTCCCTTGTTGGCCATCCTGTTTGCTAAGGCCTGTCACTCAGGCCTTTGTGTACTGACTACAATTGTGTATATGAGATCTTGCCAATCTCTCTACTGCCAGACCCACTGAACACAGTTCAGACCAGTGAAAAGGCAGAGATACTCCATCATTAAATTGAGACTCAGTTTACCAGATTGTTGCTCCAACTCAGATACTCCAGATTTAATCTGGTGTATCTCATAACCCCAGCAGCCAAGAAAGGTGTATGCAGGAGAAAGTCTGAGCAAGAGAAAAGTCCAAGTTATCTTGCTGGCATATCCACTGGTTCAGGCAACCCCCAAGCATAGCATGTTAGCACACACAGACATCCCTCCCTGCACTCAGAGAGACTATGATGATATATTAGACAAAATACTTCAGTTGCTTTTGATTTCTTACAGGAGGAGAACAAGCAGAAGCACCACAGTGCTCTGAGATGTGCAGACACCAGACACGCATCCTACAAGAGGAGTGAAAACAGCAAGCAGGGCACATCCAGAGCTTCCACTCCTCTTCTGCAAAGCAGAAGCCAAAAGCTGTGTCAGCAAACAGCCCGAAGTGAGATTATGGCAGAAGGGCTGACCCTGACGATATTTTTCAACATGCTTCATCCATGTTCTTGCCACAGCCAAACACAGAGGCCAGGCCAGCGTTCACCAAAATCACAGCCCCACACAAGGCACGCAGACAGCACAAACACACACACCCCCCGCTGGCTCTGGGGTCTTATGCTGGATCTGTGCTGGGCTTAAGTGAGGAGACATGGCCCAAAGTGTTTCAGGATGGACCCACGCCTTCACCACAGCGTGTTCCACTGGCACCACCTCTGCCACACCTGAGAATGCAAAAAACCTGCTGGAAGCAGCCAAGCAGTCTCACAGCCATTCCCAGCTCACCAAGGACCAGGGAGGTTCAGTGGGAAATTACCCTTTGGTGCTGTGGCATCAATTAGGTTTCTGTGTATTGCATCTTTTGGGGCTACTGCTAAAGGTGGAAGACTCAGGTCTTTGCTGGGCAGGAGCAGGTCTGCCTCCAATTTCCCACTCTATACATATGTCCTTGAAAAAGTCCTTCAGCTCTTCAACAGCTGATCTGTTTAACTGCAAAACAAGGCTCTTCCTTCCAGCTTTTGGCTGTCTTGTCTGTTTAGACTGTAAGCTCTTCAGGGCAGGGACTGTCTCCTATTAAACAACCATAACTCTCGCTTAATTATGGTCTTCTACACATCCAGGGCCCTCACAAAAATGTCACAAAACAAAGGCTTTCTAATAAATTCTGGGGAATTCCAGATTCTGATCCAAAACTGCTCAGTGGTTTTCCCTGCTGAATATGGTGCCGAATCCCTTGTTAGAGTGTGTGTGTGTGTGTGTGAAGGGGGGAGGAGGAAGACTCCTTGTAATTTAAAGAGATTGCATAAAAGACTGTAAGTCCTTGTGGCTGTATATTTCTTTTAATTAGTTTATGCACAGTGCATTTGCATGGGAAGATGCACAGCGTGTGGACGGACTTAATTAGAAGAACAATACGTTCCCTCTTAAGATAATGACTTGAGGATTATGAAAATTATTATTCCAGATCCATCCATGGGTCATTCGAGGTTCAGTATCCAGCGAACTTTTAAAATGCATTGAGGTCAGCAGTTTGGATACTGTCAGTAAAGTCACTTGATTTTACTGTTGCTTAAATGATTAATTATGAACAGCAGCTGCAGGCAACCCCCAAGTTACACAATAGCCCGAGGACTTGCTGCACTTCACATATGCCATCAGCTACTCTGGAGAGACTGATGCACTAAACGGGGCTGTGAGAGTCACTGTAGTTATCTGCCAAAGTCTCCTTTTGAGCTCTACCCCCTCCCTTTCCTGAGTCCTTTGCCTTTTTCTTCCTGGCTGGGGAGGCAAAAAATTTCGGTCTCTGTTCATGACTCTGTAGCTGAAGAGCCAAGACAATTAGGTGAGCACCATTTTTGAGCAAAGCAACTGAGTTAGAGACATCAACCAAGTGTTCAGCTTTAAGTCACGGTTTGGTGGGTCTCCCAAAAGGCATCCTTTCTGCCTCTCTGAATCACAATTTACTCTTTGGAAAGCACAACCATTTAAAAAGTGCTCCTGCACCTTAAAATGACAGATGGGTAGTAGTCCTCTCTGAAAGAGTTTCTGCAAGGACTGTATTTCCCATCTAGCTGAGTTCAAATAATCTGAGCACCCATCCTGCTCCCACTCTTCAGAGAATGGTTGCCACTAGTGTAAACAGCCTGCCCACTGCAACAGGGCACCCTGGAGTGGGGTAGCAATATGTCCCAAAGCTTTACAACTTCAGCCATTAACACTATGGCAGCTACTGCCCTTAAATTTGAGCCCTAAGTGGAAAAATGGGTGGAAATCCCATCTTTCACCTTAAAAAGCAGAGTCACATAATGCAGTTTAGGAAGCCACAGGGTACTCTTTCAATATCAAAAACATTTAGGAGTCACAGCAATTGTACCTTGAGTAGCCTTTCTTTCCCTCTTACCCTACAATAACAATGCAAGTTTTCCACTAGAAGGCAATGACTGTGAATCAAACCAGTTTTTTAGCAGCAGTGATATCAAAAGCTTGGTGAAACCATTATGCATAGCACATGCTTTTAGAGCTGAGGAAAGAGCAGTTCTGGGGGGATATGGACAGGACATCTTCAGCTGTGCTTCCCCCACTGAAAACCCTGAATTTAAGGCAGGCGAATAGCAAGAGAAAAGAATCCACATTTCACATCTAGAGGTGGAAGGAGAAAAAAAAATGAGGAGAGGGAAAAAAAAGACATTTCAGAGCATCTTTCTGTGGGCTTAGCACAACTCAGCCCAGTGACTAAAATACCTAGTGTTTGTACATCTACACAACTTCAAACCAAGAGAGAGAAAAGTCTGTCAGCCCCAGAGGAAAGGCACCTCTGTGCTCACATTGCAAAGGGAAAAGCCCATGACTGGTCCCAGCAGCTCCCTGTGCGTGGCCGTCCCACTTCAGAGCTCTCCCTGGGTTTCTTGTCAGGGCTGGCTTTCCAAAGGGGAACGTGGACACTTCTATCCTAAATTGCTCAGGTATTTCCCAAGCAAAGTCAATGATCCCTTTTAAAAATAAAGCTTTGTAGCAAAGAGCAACAAAAGGGCTCTCAAGCTCCGGAGAATTTTTCTTCTTTATATGAACATGCCTGAACCAAGAGATGCTCAGGTCCATTTCTGCAGTAACATTCCTCTGCAGTTTCTTGGTGTGGAAAACCTGGGAGCAATGAAAGGCTGGGCCAGTGGTCTGCTGGCCTCCTCTCCAATGCAAACATACCCTGTGCTGCTTTTCCTTGCTATCTTTGCCATGTTAAGGCTTCCTAAGGCTACAGAGGATGCTCAAGGCCAGCCACAGAAAGCAAGTACCGGAGATTAGCCACAGCAGCTGATGTTGCCTGTGCAGAGCCATGCAGCCTGGCCAGTTGGCCAGAGCACAAAGCCTAGGCAATGGCTAGGCAGCTGATCCATCCCACTACACCTATGATCATTGAGCCCAGTAAAGTCCAGTTACTATGGAGATGAGAAGCAGGGCAAAGAAACCAAAACATACTATTAATTATAGGATGAGAACAGCCCCACAACTCTGCAGGGTCAATAGATAGAGTTTTTGAGCATCCCTCATTACTCAACCTCTGTTGTTGACAACACTGCACCCAAAGCATGCTAGGCGCTGTACAGGGCAAACAAAGATGTCCCTGCCCCAAAGAGATTACAATCTAATTCTGATTTTACAGTCATATTTCAAAAGCACAGTGAGATCAAAGCCCTGCTGTCCTCCCCCGGGCACTCATTCTGCTGGTGGAATATATCTCGATTCATAAATCAGAGGAGCACCATGTCTCAGTGAATACTGCCATTCAGGACACAAAAGAGAGTACAGAGATGCCAAAGGTAGTCCTAACATCATGGTAGGGCTCAGGGGAGTAATCCTGGCATGCAAGGCAATGGGAAAACATACAATAATTGTCATTTCCCTGTTGCCAAAGCAGAGCTGTGTCCAGCTGCAGGACAGCCAGCAATAACAGCACATGACAATAATCCATGACACTCCAGAACAATTTTTCTTTGAAAAAAGAGCTCATTCTAGAAATTTAATGAAACAGTGGGAGACAGGGGAGATGATCTGAAAAATACCATAAAAATTTGAACACACACCAGAATAGAGTAACACTGACTTGGGAAAGGACAGTAGAATTAGATTAACAATCCCAAAGGTGAATCTCAGTGTTTGCTGTTATCAGGTTCATTCACATACAGTACTAGCAGCATCAGGGAACACTTAAGCACACAGAAGTAAAGACAGTTGTCTCACAAGCACTACCCCACTGCAACATCTAAGGGTATCCTCATCCCCAGCCCCCATCACCACTCCCCCCACCCCCCCCCACCCCCCCCCCCCGCCCAAATAATCTGCAATTCAAACACTAAATTTGCCCCTGAACTGCTTAATCTGCAAGCTCCAGCGATCTCCCTGCAACATGCACAGGCAACAGATGTTCAGAAAGCGAGCTGGCAGTTTGCACCACCTGAACGTGTGACTGGGAGCAAGAAAGAAAGGATGCACATTGCCTGGGAACATCTGATAATGCTGTGCCCTTCAGAGTCTGCACGTCGGTGAAGGGGCAGGAGCGAGGCTTAGAAATAACCAGAAGCTTTCTGCTTCTTCCATGAGTCACTCCTGCTTCAAGGAGCTGCAGCTTTGATTATTAACTGGGCTAGTCAGCTAGATATTTAAATGATTCCCAAAAGTCATTAAGAGCCCAATCAGATATGCAGTGCTTGACTCTAGCACAGGAATGCAGAGAGGGAATTATTTGCATAAACTATGCTTTAGAGAAAACCTCCCTGTATTCTGTATTTCAGGGTATGGGGGAGTCTGATTTAACTGAGTTAAAGAAAAAGAAGCTTAATTTAAGGGACCACATTAAATGTGGAAGAGAGTAAAAGAAAAAGCTAACCCAAAATAAAACTACTAGCTACCATTGGGATTAGGAATAACAAAATACAATGCCAAAGCGCTCTTCCTCTGTCCTCTAAGCAACAGGCAGCTCCTTTAGGTTTCCCCTGTCTTTTCAGAGAGAAAATTCAGCCTTAATGTCAAAGCACTGCCTGAAGATGTGTGGCTGATCAGAAGATCTCATAACCCTTCTGTGCCATGTCCCAGCGTGAGATCACAGAGGTGATCTAATGCAAAAAACGCAGGGGTAGGTAGACACAGAAAACCTACCTTTACACTTGAAAGTAGATTTACTTTCACCCAGCCTCCACTCCAGGGCCATGACACTGACTCCCCTGCCATCAAAAATGCAAAGGAAATCTTCTGTGGAACTATAATTAGGGGAAATACAGGGTGGCAAGCCCTACAGGGTTTGGTTTGTCTGAAGGCAATACCAGCACAGAAATACCAGAGTCAGGGCAATCTTCAGACAGGCACAGAATTACTGAACTCTGCTGCAGCTTTTCTGGAGGTTTGTAACCTGCCTCACACCTGTGTTACATTCATCCTTGCCAGCAGCTCCTGCCCTGGGAACCCAGCCCTTCACAGAGGCTCCTGGGATGGGAGAGCAGCTCAGGGCACTGCACAGGGGCTCCTTCAGAGGGATCATACCCCATGCATTGCATCCTCCCCGCTCTAGGTTAAAATCGGACATACAGGAGGCAAATCTCTCCCAGCTCTGCAAAAACTCATGCCTACAAAGCCTTTCACAGAAAGAACCTGCCATAAGGAGGGCAAGCCCATGGTTGTTATTGTGATTAGAAACCAAAGTCCTCCTGTGTGGTTATTTAATTAAAGCATAAATACAAATGGATAAGTGTCTAATGAGCCAGCTCTTCACAGTATATTTATATTCCTCTGAAAAAGAACAATGCTTAAACTAGTTGCAAATAATAGTCCTCTCTCCCAGCCTGGTTTTCTCTGCAATCAGGAATCAGGCCGCACAGTAGTTTGCTGACAAATTGGTTCATGTTATGAAGATAATGAAGGCATCAAATTACTTTCCACTCCTTCCCCCTGGAAGCAGCGAGGCTCTTGCAGAAAGAGATTGCCAGGGTTTTATTTGTGCAGGCATGTGTGTGTCATTTGTGAAGAGACAAGCCCCAGAGGCCTGTCAGCCGAGGCAGGATGGCTCGAACTGCCGCTTCCTGGCAAACTCACGCTGTTGCACCAGCCTGCTGGCTGTCTACTTGTTCGTGCTGTGAGGGAGGTGAATGTAGCAAACATCCACAACCTGAAAAGGTGTTTTTCTTCCCCCAGGACCCAGGCACATGCTCCAAGTTGCTCTGTGAGAGCTTGCACGGGTACCAGGCGCTGTGTAGTCATGTTAGGGCAGCTTTGCTCTAGGTCTAACGCAGTCTGCTTTCCAGGAACAAAGCCTGAAGCAAGCAGATCTAAGCAAAACATTTAACCAAGAGCTTGAGTAAGGTCGTCTTCAGAAGAACTTAAGCACTTGGCTAGACCACAGCCTTTCTGGACAGTGGCTCTGGAAGTTTTGCTGCCTCTCCTTCCCTTTCTGCCTGGTAAAGGAAGATTTAACTCCTTTGGACTTAGTTCCTGAAACTCAGAGGTAGAAGGATACAGAGAGAAAAATATTCCCACCATGAGCTGTTATTAATAATGTATTCTGAACAGGTAAGACTTCAGTAAACTGGATCCAAACAGCTTTTTAAAGCCCCTCCAGCCACTATGAGCATCAACAAGCCTGGCAAAGCTCTTTAGTGATCATAACAAATGTGTCAGGCTTTACCCTGCGATTGATTCGCTTTTGGGAACATAAGTTAAGCTTTAAATCTATATTTCATATATAATCAAGCAGCCAAATCAGCCTTTTGATATAAAACCCAGACCAGCCGCTGTGTCTTTATCTCCGAAAGCAGGAGGGCCAACAAAGCTCCAGCCAGGGAAGTGACAGTTCTTCTTTATTATCCTCCCTGGTCGTGCCCATCTTCTCATCTCCCCTATCAAATTTCTGGGCCTTTTTGATAAAAAATAATTTAAGAGTGCGCTCCGCAGGAAGCACACGAAGGTTACAGATTGAGCAATGCCTGGGAACCCCTCTTTAAATGGTGCAACCATAAAAAAGGGCCTTCCAACAGGAGCAGACCTGCCCGCAGCCCCTTCTAGTGGCACGAAGGAGGATGCCAGGGTTGGACATTGTGGGAAAGCTCTCCTCCCTTCGTGGTCACTAACATCTCCTGCCACGGCTAAAGCCCAGATGAGGGAGGACTTTTAAACCTCACTGGTGGCATTTGTTGATGTTGCTTATTTTCTTTCCTCTCTCCCTTCTGCATTGCAAGCTTCCCAAAACAGCCCCCCTCCCCGCTGTGGGGTCAGGCAGCAGAACATTGATTCTGACCCATTCCATATGAAAAAGGACTTAGTTTGGGTTGGTTTTGGGTTTTTTGTGTGTGTTTGGTTTTTAAAGTACTGTCTCTACTAAAGCAGCTTTCCTTGGGTTTTATTTTATTTTTCCTTTTTTTTTCCCCTTTAAACTGTTCACAGCTCCTTTACTGGGGTTAGTTCCATGTTACAAATTCAGCAGCTATACCAGCTTTGGGGATTCCCTCCTGGCTGCCCATGCCCTGCTGTGTGTGATCCCCTCCATGTGCTGCTGCAGCAGTGTGGGACAACAGCCTGATGGGGAAATGGATCCACTATAACACCAAACACGTGGGACACTAAAGCAGGATTCTTTCTTTTTTTCCTTTGCCTCTGTACCGGATCAGTTCCTGGAGAGGTTTCACTGCACAACCTGACAAAAGCACATGGTCAGCATCAAGAGGGTGGCTGCTGCAGGGTGGCAATGCCTCCAGGCCATGATGCCAATGAGCAGCTTCACAGATGAAGCCACAGCTTGCCTTGGCTGGCTCACACCTCGCTTCACTTCGAGTGAACCAGAGTGTAGTGTCTTTGGGTCAGTAATTATGTCTAATCATAAAGAGTTTATAAAGCATAGCTATTTTGATGAACCTAGGTTTTTAATTTAGCCCTTTGTGGGACATCTCAGATTTAAGGTTCCTGTAAGAATCAAGGAAAATCTGAGGATTTGGTTTAGATGCATTTCATACCCAGCTACAGAAGTGACTGAAAGGATTCAGCCCATCTATGAAAGGTAAAATGGATTTATGTTCAAATTCACTGGTTAGCCCTCTGTGAATGCTCCACAAATCAACGTGTTTTTCACTTGCATGAATATCCCACAAATCAACAGGCAACAGGAAATTGAAAGTTGAGGCTGGCACCCCCATCCATAATTCTCGCTGTCAAGGGGGAAGAATAGGAGGAAAAGACCTAAAGGGCATATTTTGTGTATCTGGAAAAAATTGGACAGAAGGTTCTGCCAGTCATCCACAACCTTATCCCACACGGACCACGTCTCTGTTACAGACCAACGCGCTTGCTTTCAATGGGCTGCATTCAGAAATGCCAGGCCACGAAAGCTAGATCAGCAGAAAGACAAGGATTTCTGAGCTTATCTATCACTTCTCGTGCCAGTTTCCCACCACTGTAATTTGCTTCCAGGCCAGCACTTAAAAGTTTGTTACACTACAACCTTTTTACCTTAAAACATTAATGCAGCCTCGAGATACCTTGCCTTGAGATACTACAACACCCTTTCCCTGTGTTGCAAACATATTAGGGGGAAAAAAATGATTTTTTTTTCCTCCATGAGAAAAAGTGATTTAATTCCAGATCATTATGTTGCAAAGGAACTACGTTACAGTTCAAGCTTTGCCAAAAATTCAGCTTCAATTCTTTAGTTAAATTATTTCACAAGATGTGATAATTTCAGCACTTCCTATGCCCTGAGCAAAACTTCCTAACCTGATACTTGCAAAAGAGGGGAGTTCACTTGGTTGTTGGAAGTTTTAGTAGAGTTGTAGGTTGTTGGATTGGGGCTTTTTTCAAAGAAAATTTTCAAGGTTTGCATGAAGTATCTTGGAAATGGGTGTTCTGAGTGATAGCCAGCACCTGGAAGATGGGGTTGTTCTTGTGAGATTTTTCCAGTTCCTAAAAGATTAAGCTGTGACCATCACAAATGCATGAAGCCAGTTAGCAACATGCAATTTTTTACAAGTGAGCTGGGATTTGGGGAGCCTCCATGTTCAGGTGACTAATTTCAGTCATTTTAAATGAACCTAATTGCTTAGAAAGAGCTATTTTATAACCACACTCAGAAATGCACCCCATGCCAAGAACCCAAGGACCAAGTACCCCAACTCCCTAGACATTGCTTAGAACTTTAGTCTATACAGACAAAGCGATCACAGGGAAGATTTTCTTATCCTTTTTAAGCAGCAGTACTTACAGGCCATATACATGTATTTTTTATGATTCTACATATTCATTCAACCACCTCCATCCAGTCCCTGCAGGATATTTCACTTTCCCAGGCCCAGCAGCCTCCCTGCACTGTGCCAGCACTGTTTCAGGTCAGGTATATTGATGCAAACATCTGGCAGGTTCTTGGGAGCAACACACTGGCGTGAGGCTTTTTTTGGCAATGTGTCCAATTGGGTCTCTTAGTATACTAAGACTATGAAATTCACTTCAGCTGAAATTAAAATAGTTTAACCTCAAGGCTTCTGCCAGCAAAACAGGCAGGAAAGAAAGGAATTAAAAACCCCCAAAACGCAGAAACTAAAACCAAGAGATACTTGCTTGGTCTTGCTGTTTACAGGTAGCCAGCACTAGACTGCTCAGCTTGTGCTTTATCCAAGACTTTCTGAAAGATCTGAGTGCTCAGAATCATACATTGCATCTGGGCCAGGATGAATTCCTCTACTATGTGGTTGATTAAAAGGTACAAAGGCCATTTAATTAGCACCTCACACCTTATAACTTGAAGTCATCACCCAGACAGACAAATGCATATATACCCACAGCAGCACATCATCACACCCTCCCCAACCTCCCCCCCAATAACAGAAGTTCCTCCTATGCAATTATAGCTGGGTGCCCCCTAATTCTGATCTCTTGAGCATTTAATGCGTTTGCTCTGGGGTCTACACAATCCTGCTCTAATTTTGCCAGGGGCCTTTGTATCAAAGGCCTGAGCTGTGTGAAAGGTGATTTAGCAGAGATGGTGTCGGTGATTATTTTCAAAGGAACTGCTGCAGCCCCACCACGAGGGACACTGCAGCCTCCAGATAGGGGGCCCTTATCATATTTTCTATTCTCAGATAAGATTATGTTTCCTTTTTTCATCCTCCTTCCTGAATCTTCTTGATAACAATTGGGGGCCAGTTTAATCACGGAGGTTGAAATAACCAAAAAGGTTCCTAGGGGTAGTGGTGGGGAGGGCAGGGAACAGGGCCAGGTGGGTGGGGAGGACGGAGAAGCCTTACTGGTCGGAAAAGTTGGGTAAGAGCAAGAAATAAAGCCAGCAGAAACAGGGTTATTTCAAAGGGAACAGCTGTTAAACTGCAACCAAACGAAAAGCACATGCAGCCAATGTTCTTGTGGTCGCCCGTCAAAAACAAAAACAAAACGAGTTGTTCGCGCGCCCATTCTGTGGTCTAAACAAATTAGAGTGAAAACAGGACCAGGACAGGGAGATGGATGACCTCAAAACAATAGGGACAGGCCCTTTGTGAAACAACCCTTTCTGCTGCTGGTGGGGGGTTTCTAAACACTAATAATATCTTTGCGATAAGATGAATCACTTGGGCATGATGTGAATTGGTTCCAGGGAGCCGACCCTGACCCCTGGGGTTTGTATCTGCTTGGACTGAGCATCAAACAGAGACAGAAGGGAGCAGCGAGTGCCCTGCGTTACTGCCCCCAAAAATGGATTCAGACCTGGAGCTGGAGGGATGCAGGGGACTCTGTAGCTCCAGCCAAGACTGCCCATTCCAGGACAACATGGTCATGTTACATGGTGCATTCCCTGCTATATGCTCTGTGTGTGGGGTAAAGCCCAGTTAGTACCTGAATGAGATTTTCCTAAGAAACATTAGGCTGAGCTAGTCCACAACTACACCATGTCCTCCCAGTCCATTCTGAATCAGCACCCTAAATGTTGCATCAGAAGGTGCCAGGCTTTGAGAGTGGCAGTTAAGGGGCAGGAGGTGGGGTGGGGAGATAACACATTTCAGACGGGTTATAAATCAGAACTGTTCATCGCCTGTTGTTAAGCACACACCCCCCTCCCATTTTTCTCCCTTGCTAAAAAAACGGAAAAATCCCATTCTGCTTTGGCAGCATTACCTCCAAACAACCCCTCAATCACCAGGGTGTCTGTTGTGTCAGCTCTAACGTTCCCACATGCCAAACCACAGGGGACCGTTGATCCATCTTTGTGTAAAAGGAAACCGTTCTGTCCTTAAGGACTGTTTGCAGTGAGAGGCAAAATGTATCTAAGACACCAAAGCAACTCTAGAGGCATGTCCTGATTTTCTGAGCTTAAAAGCTTTCCCTAGGGGAAAAGCCTGGAGAAGAAGAAACCCTTGAGACATCACTACCCCAATATTATGCTGGCAGGGGACTGGACCAGCAAGAGCCATCCTGGCTGTGGTCTAGAAAAAGGGTCTGCATTTCTGCACCATTTGGAAGCACCTATACCTGCCTAGGGATCAGGTCACACAGGAGGCTTCCCAACACCAGTGTTGGTTAATGACATCCCTTCTGAAGTCACTTGCGACTGGGCTGCAGATGTCCATCAGCTGGCTTTTGGCCACTCATGGTCAAAGCTATGTTTTCTCCTCAGCCTGGTCTTTGAGGCTGGAACTAAACCAAGGACCTACCTCCTTCCAGTGACGTCCAGTCCCGACTGAGCTGCCAGAGCAGAGCACTTGTCCTCGAAGACACTCGCACACAGAGTTCAAAGCCAAGCCTGTCTGACTGTAAGGCAGCGGATGGCAGTTTACCACAGAGTTCTTGGTAATAAAATCTATTTGAAGACTCTCAGTGAAAAGTGTGTTCCTAATAAAGGATAACATTTCATGGTCATTATGCGATACACTTAACTTTAAAAGGAACAAAAATGCTGAGAAAGTCATTTTCTGAAAAGGGCTCTCAGATTTCATTACTATGGGTCAAGTGCCTGGGGAGAAGAATTAAAGAAAAACACGAACTTGTGCACAAATTAATTAAAGATATTTCCACTAATAAATTGTCCCCATATCCCAAGGCAGAGCCTTCAGTTTGCAAAATGTGGTAATATTCAAGTTGTGGTTTTCTCCACCAGGCAAGCAGTTCAGCAACATTTAAAATCAAATGGATGGAGTTGGGGATGTGGAGTTTGGGAATGGGAGGGGGTCGCTTCCTTCTTCAGCTCATAGAAAATTTCCGGTATTTTAGTGTGTTTGTAAGAAGAAAAAGAAAGGCAAAAAAAGCTCCTTGTTATCCCCTGAGAGACCAGAACCGTGATGACCTTTTAACTTCTAATTTTTCCTTGATGCAGCCAATTTCTCCCAACAAGGTCCTGTCCTCCACATTCTTCCACCAAAATTGCGAAGGTCTCTGTTCCTTTTGATGCAAAGACAGTGCCAGTTGCTATAATATGAGGAAATTGCACCACAAAGGGAAAGAAAACAAAACAAAAATCCCAGAAGGAGAAACAGAATTCACTGTCAGCAGCTTTGTGAGTATTGGGCCTGACACAGCCTGATGTTAATAACTCCCTCCCAACCATGGCAACAGTTACACCACAAGAAGGGGCTGTATTTAAGCAGCTGAGAGCAACTCAGCATCAGTGTGCCCTGGATCTTGGCTGTTCCAATCCACAGCCAAAGATTTTTGGCCTTCTTAGGAGGCTTCACCATCTATAGGACCACGGTCAGGCCAAGGCACCTTCAAGCCCTTCGGTCTCAGGTTGTGTTGCAGCTGACATGCGATGCTGCATGAAAATCATTGCCTTGTCAGGCTGATTGCAGAAGGAGTAACAGCTGCATGTTCAGGCCTGTCTTCTCATCCTTCCCTGCTACAAACAAAGAAAACTGAAGTTGAACTTAATTTTCTTTTACTACTTTGATATTCTGTCATTTTATTGTCTAGTCTGCTCGTGGGCACTGGAAAGCGCTCACAGAGGTTTCTGCTTGGAGGAAAGGGAGTTGGGAAGATTTGCAATCCTTCCACAGCCTATCTTCTGCAAAGACCACCGCTGTCTTACAGATCACTACTGGTCTCCTCACAGACGAGAAGAATTCACTCTCCAGAGAAGACAATCACCAAATATAAAGAATAAACCTCCCAGATGTACAAGTGCACCTAAACAGTCCCGTCCCAGGAGCTGGGATAGTTTGTTTGGTTTGTATTGACCTGATCCCATTTGAACATCCCTGTTCTCACACTGATCAGGGGCTGAAACGGAAGGAAACAGCTTCAAGCTTCTCTTTTTCTTTATTTTTTTTTTTCCTCTCTCCCCCCAACCACTTAAATTTCACAGGCACCTGAATCTGATCACAACTTCCTCTGTCCAGTGTAAAGTTTAGTCTGAGAGCGCGCACATACCACAATGCGTTGGGATAATATTAATGTATAGTATTCGAAGCCCCAGGGCCTGTATGTTTCATTAATTTCCTCCCCATTAAAGTAAAATGAGGATATCCTGTAGAGAATTGCAGTGAACCATTCGGACTGTGAAACTCGTCCTGACCCTGCTAAGAAAAACAGACAGGAGAGGAAAGAGCAGCTGATCGCAATATACAGCCACCCAAACGAAACACAGGGGTTCCTTGCTCAGCCCTCTTTGCACTACTACCATGCAAATATTTAGCTTAGCAGGATGTGCAGAGCTGGGCAGCAAGCATTAAAAAAATACGCACCGAGATGTATTTGTTTAAAATGCAAAACATTTCCCGTACATTCTTTGCAGTGCAGTAACCTCAGGCGCAGTTTCCACTCTGGGATTGAGCAAGCAGGGCCCTGGGTTGCACAGGAATAATTCAGATTACTGCATCTCTTTGCGTGCAGTTGGGGTACACATACCGAGCCTTGCTCATTGACCCGGAGCATCCAAGCTCTGCCAAAGCCTCGAGGGGCTGGCATCCAAAAGAAGCCACCTCTTCTAACACAGCTGGCCATTGTGGTGGTCAGTGCCACCCGTTAAGTGGCTTTGTCAGGTTTAGTAGAGATCAGAGCCCAAGGCCTTTGAAAACACAATATATCCCCTCCTCTCTGCCCTAGCATCTTGTCTTTGGTTTCATTCTTCGTCTAGACCCTTCTGACCTTCTCTGTCCAGTAACCTTGGTACTCTCGCCCCACCACAGCTCACCTTTTCCCCAACACCAGAATGACTAGAGGAGGAAATTTTCCACTTTGGACTCAAAAGCACAGGTGTAAGCACATAGATTTTGTAAGGAGGAATAGTTTCTTCTTGCAGGGCAAGGACAGCCATTCAGGCAAGGTTCAAGTTCTACCAGTTCCCTTGTTTTGGCTGTTTCAACCAGCTCTGCAGAAAAGCCTGAGCTCTGCAGCTGCAAGGCAGCTGGTGTGACAGCATGGTGGGAGGCAGAGGTGTAACCCCTCTGAATATCACTAGACAAGCAAGGAGACCTGAAAAAGTTTGCTTCCTCTGTTTTTTGGCAGGCACTTACCTTGCTCTGTAGGTTTTCCTATTTGTCCAGCAATCTTCACGTCATGCCTGGAGTGATCTCCAGGAAGGCAGGGTGAAGCACAGGGAGCCTGGGGACCAGTCCCTGCTCAGGAAACCTGCCACAGATTTCACAGTTAAGGTACTTGCACATGAACTTGAAGTTGTTCTGGGAAAATCAAGCACCCAGATTGGTCTAAATTACCTTCTGCTGACATGAGACATGCTTCAAAAACGCAGCTGGGAAATGAATTTCCTCTTCTGTAGCCCCCTCTGACACCAATCCTTTGAAGATAATTTCGATCTCAAGTAATGGCTCTGCCTTGGTCCCAAGACTGCAGGTTAAACAGCGTATTTTGGAGATGGTGGCCTGCCCTGGGGGAAGGGGCAGTTTGAATTACACTGCACCAGCTTCTCTAGATCATTCCCAGACCTGCGTGGCCAGGCTGCAGAGGATGCCCTGCCCGAGCCTGGGAGCAGGGGGAGGTTGTGATGGTATGGAGCAAAACCAGATACAGACAAATCTCAGCAAGACTGGGAAGGTGCCCCCTGCCCTCCCCAAGAAGTCGGACACATTTCTCTCCGTGCTCCTTCCCTCACTGCAGCCTTTGCATTGCAGTACTCCCAGGGAACTTGACCTCTGCAGAGCTGTTGAAAACAGTAGCAGGATTCAGGAGCAGAGGGATGACAGCGCTGGGGGATAACATGCACCTCCAAGGTGACAGACAGTTATGATACCCCCCAACGTGTAAACACCCAGAGAGAAAATTCATAAGACTCAACTGGACTGGATGACTAGAGAATCTGGTTAACCAGCCCCCAAATCATTAGCTCAGCACATCACATCCTCCCCACAAAGCCTGTACTCTAATTTGTGATCTTTGTTTTCAAAGCCCATTGCAAATACACCTCTCCCATGCCAGAGGTTCATAAGAAATGTCCATTTGTATTTGCTTGAGTCTAAATACCTGAAGCCTCATTCTCTTATTTTTGAAGCTCCATCTAACCTCTCCTCAGCTTCCTACCAGCTCCTTCTGACTAACCCTGGCACATTTCTCTCCCATTTCACTTCACATTTCCCTTTTGCCAGTAACCTTCCTCCTCCTCCTACCTCAGAAACACCTTCTCTTACCCATTTCCCAGTACACAATTCAAATGCTTCCTTAAATTAGAGGCAAGTCTGAAGAATGAAGGTTAAATCCAGATTTTGCAACGTTTCTCTGGTGTTTGGCTCCTAGGCAGTGATTTAGACCTGTCTCTGCTTCCAGTGCCCTAAATTGCATGAAGATTTGGCCCCTGGGCATTACAGGAATGCATATAATAATTAATCACAAAAGGCTCCAAGCACCATATATGCCAGTGATCACATTTGCACCATTTAGATTTGAAACAAGGACTTTTATGCTCATATTTGCTTGTAAAGTGCCAAGCCCCCATTTGGGACCACATACGTATCATTCTCCCATTCTGCACAGACCCATGCCTGCAGCAGGGTGGGAGCAGGGGGGGGAGGACGTACCCATGGTATAATATGCAATATCCTGATGATTACTAATATTTCTTAATAAAAAAGCACATATAAAAAACCCACAAAAAACCACCACAGCCCCCAGCTCATGATTTGAATAAAGGGGAGGGAAGAAGGTGTGTGGGGGGAAATTGTCTTAATTAAAATTCTCCCTTTCATCCTGGTAATTACATTCAAACAGGCAACAGCAGCAGCATCGCTGCTTGTCACCGTGCCAGAAAAAGAAATTGATTTGATCACCGGGACATCATGTTGCATTAAATAAAATTCTTTAAAAAAATCTGCCAGGATTTTTTCTTTTTTTTCTTTAAAAACTATAATTACTTCTAGAACACTGCAAAGAAGGGTGAAAACAGAGAGAAAAGAGAAGAGGAGGAGGAGGAGGAGGAGGAAGGGGACCCAGTGGCAGATAATGCGCCAGTAATGATGGAAACACCTGTAAGCCAGCGGAGATCTAGCAGCTATCAGCTCTGGCTGCATTCCATATCCATTAGCTACAAGAGGCTGCTCGGGCTCTGGGAAAGGAGGGTGTTAGCTCTGACAACTGGTGAAAAGCTGATGAAAACGTACCAAAGGGGCAGTCACGGCGCTGCCATTTGATAAAGAGAGAGGAAAAAAAAAAGAGAGAGAGAGGAAAGGGAGAAGGGAAAAAAAAAGCCAGGAGTAAATCAGTCTAATTAATGGCTTTGCTCATTTATCGGGGGCAAATGCTAATTATTCTTTTTAATCACTTTTCTGCCGCAGTTGCTCATTCTCTCTCACTTTTTTTTTCCCTCCCTGCCAGCTCTACCTAGTGAGAGAGGCCGGTAGAAAAGCAAATCAAACCTCAGGCTTATTTATAAGGAAAGCACAAGAGAAAATGAAAGAATGGATGAAATCTTTCCATTAAATCCTACGGGGCTTCTCTCCATGTAGAAACTCACAGCACCCTTCCTGGTCTCCTACGTCTCTTTGTGACCCACAGGCTAAAAACCACGACTCAGAGCAGCTCAGGAGAGGCTGCAGGATCCCACAAGCAAGCTTTTATAAACATCCCTTGCAAACTCTAACTGCTGCTCTAGGGAACCTGCTTTGGCAGGGGGGTTGGACTCCATCTCTGGAGGTCCCTTCCAACCCTAATTCTGTGATTAACCAAGTTTCTCTGCCTTATTTCTCAACAACACTTCCATGAACTGTGAATGACTTTTGCCTGTACCAGTCTACCCTTAACAAGTTTCTACTGGCAAACCCAAGAGCTTCCATGTGCGAGTGTCAGTGTTTTACTTTCTTGTCGTGTTGTAGCCACAGCGTGCAGGGCAGGGCTGTCACAAGCAGAGAGCCATGTCAGCTGCACATCTCAAGCGCCTGGCTTTGAGAAGGCCACTAACATGCCGCTTTCTCAAGCCTCTTCAAGCTGGTTACCCAAAAAAGCCACTAATTACCAACATAAATCTTATTCTCATTCATCAAGTGGTGAGCAGAACCTTGGGTTTTGGTGACCAAAGAGGCCATAAACACAGGGACTAAATCTGCAGACAAATCCACGGACTTAAAACGAGTCAACAAAACCACCCAGCAAATTGTCAAAGAAAACCAAAACCAAAACCCTATGTGCAGAAGCAAAAGCCAGTTTGCAAACAACTCTCAATAGAAAAAGGCTCCATTCACAGCAGTCTGCTTGGAGTAAGACATGTGATGAGCATCAGCAGAGTGACAAAGATGAAACATGACTGCCTAGTCTGACAGACAGTGTTTGGGAGCGTATGTGAGCAGAGCTGCTCTACCAACTCAGCCAAGAGCCAAGATCCTGGTTTTCCTTACCTTGGATTAGCAGAAGGAAACAAGTTACTTGCCCCAGTGAGCCAGGAGGATCCATGTAACACCACTCAACCCTCCCCCTTAGGGGCAACACTACTCATGGCAGCAGATCCAGGAGGACATGGGCGAGCTATTGGAGGAAACTGGCTGCAGAGCAGCTTTCTTCGGTTACAGTTTAAAGGTCTCCAGTAAGAATTTAATTCAACAATCCAGTTACTGCATAGTAAATCCCCCGAGTACTAGATGTGTGTCTTGATAGCTGCTAAACCTCAGTAAACAAGTCTTTAATCATCCATTGGTAATTAA
Organism: Porphyrio hochstetteri; assembly: GCA_020800305.1. NCBI lineage: Eukaryota > Metazoa > Chordata > Aves > Gruiformes > Rallidae > Porphyrio > Porphyrio hochstetteri. The sequence goes on along the minus strand of CM036916.1, from coordinate 5,603,740 downwards.
TTAGCAAACACGAACTAATTGCAACTAGATAGCTTCTCAGATTCAAGACAGTTGTTTTACGTTAATTAAATATAGAGGTCCATGAGTTACATAAACACATTCTAACCAACGTATGTACAGGTTTCTAAAACTCATTTGGTTCCAATGGCAGAGCTTTACCCATGAAAATTGTTCCAAGGAAGCTGATTTAAAGGTGGTGCAAATACAGGACCTGTGGCAGGTGCTTGCAAGCACGGAAACACTCCCCAGCTCAGAGCAGAAACACCACCAGTAAGACCACAACCAGGGACAGGCAAGCTCAGGAAGAACCAAGAGCCTAGCACTCAATGAAAGGTGGGAATAAGTATAAATAATAGATAAGTGAGGAATTTGTACTCTACTACACTTATAGGCTGCTCCATGAAAAATTCCTCTTTCAGAAATTATTCAATTCCAGACCTAATGGCATTGAGTCAGACTTCTGCTACCAGGTTTGGAGAAAAAAAAAACCCCAAAGCTTTTTCCCCATGAGTTTCATTTTCAGAGCTAACTTTATGACCTTCCAAAAAACAAGCAAAGCCCCCAACCAAGCTGAAGAGAGGTTATTACAATAAGAGAAGTCAAAGCCCTAATGCAATGCTATCACACTAAAGATTGGTGAAATCAAATGAAGATGTGTCTATTGTTCTTCCAGGCTGATCTGAATTAAGAAGGGTTTTAGGCCCTTCCCATCCTAGTTGTGCCACTCACTCTCCAGGCAACATCTACCAGCCATTAAACGTGATGCTCCAGCAGCAATTAACAGTAGCATTTTGCAAGATGCTGGGGGTACGCAAGCGCACCCTGAGAGGGGAAGATCATTTTGAGTCCAGGCAGGTTCCAGACCAGACAAACAGCTTGGACACCCACAGAGAGGTTGTGTTTCTGTAAGCGCCGGACCAGATCCCATCCATCTTCCAGATGATGTGGATTCAGGTCTGACTGACACCTAGCTGTCCACTTGCTTTGCTTCTGTCTCTATGATGGAAGTTACTGATGACAGTGCCTTGGATTGCTGTTTGGGAGATGAACAGCAGCTCTTGCCACCATAGCCCAGCACTGTGTGCAGTTCCCTGCCCTGTGTTAACCCAGCTTGGCACGTACCCACATGCACCCACCCACAGTTGGATTCTCTTTGCCTTTCTAAAGCCTCACCCGCTCCCTCAGCTCTCACCCCACTCTGCATGATGCCACAAACCCACCTCTCTTATGCCTTCCCCTAAATTACGAGGGCAAACTCACCTCCCTGCCTGGAAGTTCAGGCGAACTTTGCACATCACCACAGAGCTGAACCTAGAGGAGGTCTCCCCTTTACTTTCTTTCCTAGATTAGCACTGCAGTGTGACAAGGCCTCATCTCCCTTCCCCTGCCTCCCTGCTGTACCCACACACATAGCTGGGGCCACGGCACGGGAGCTCATGTGCAGGGAGATAAAAGAAAGGAAAGATGACTCTGTGTTGTAGAGGTATAAAAGAAAAGGAGGAGGCCGGGCAGATAAAAGTCCACAACTGATTTACGTACAGAACTGAAAAACAGCAACCCAGCGGCCTGTGACCTGAGCCACCAATGCTGCAGCTCTTTCCTGTGAGGAGATGGCACCCCTTTGGCACGGCCTTCCCAGGCACCGCGCTACGCAGGGTGGGGAGATAATTTCATCCAAATGTGCAAATACACAAACCAGACCGTACGATGGGCTTGAGCTGAAACATGTTAATGAGTACAACATCCTAAACTCCCCCTGGGCAGCCCAGCCACCAGAACTTTGCTGTCCAAACTCCTCCAGGGGGTTGGCACACAACTCTTTCCGTGACAGTGGAGGGGGAGGCAAAATCTATGCTACGTTGCGACCTCTTATCTGCTCATGCTTACCCATCTGACAATAACTGGACTTGAAAGGAGGCAGTGGGAGAGAGGGTGAGATTTTTCATCTCAACTCACAAGCAGGAGCGGATTTCATCTCACTCAGCTGCTGCTTACAGAAGTAGCACCCTTTTCAGGCTCCCACATCTCCCCCAAAACTCGCACATTGAGCCTGTTTGTAAACACATCATTTATGTAGGTGCACCAAGCGCTCGCACACAGGGAGCACGTGAGGAGAGAGACTTGAAAGAAAACCATGTCTTTCTCCATGTACTGGATGTTCCCCTGGTCTTTCCATTTCATTCTGCTTTATCTATCAAAAATATATTAACCCAAAAGCCTGTTTCCATCAAAGTCTCAATTCCATGAACATTTAAAGATAAGGCTTATCTTATTACTGGTGCATTAACAACAGAAATCTAAAGGGCTACTGTCAATCATCTCCTTTTCTCCGTTTCTTTTCCCCTCTTCCCAAAGCAGCTTTGCAGAGAGCATGACTGAGACCTCACAGGGGTTCTGGTGGACACAAGTGCACACAAACACCAAGTGGCACAAAAATGCCACCCCCACCGTGGTGAAAGGTACCATGGAAAGATCTGAGGGTTTGGCCAGGGCCAAGCATGCATCCACAGGGAAGAGGAAAAAAAAAAAGCAAGCAAAGCAAGCAGCATCAAGCAGCACCCACTGAAACTGGGAAGCAGCCTATATGAATCTCTACAAACACATACCTCTTTTCCCTACGGCGCAGGGCATGCTGGCAGATGATCTCAAAGCAATTTTCAAGAAGTTTGCACACAGGAAATGAGCTACTTGGAAAAATCCAGAGTCAAAGAGGTCATCTGCATTTCTGTTTCCACTGCATATATTTTTCAGTACAACTTTCCCCTTGCAATCCTTAACTATGTCTTTCTCATGGTATCTAGTCCTCTCCACATCACGTGTGTAAGTTTTAAATGGTCCTTATTAGGATGTTTGCATCAACTGAGGCAGGATCCAAGTGTCTTGGCAGAGATGCTTGCTTGAGGTTTTAAAATTAAAAGGTTCTAGATTACTTATGGAAAGCAGCAATCATTTTCTACACTGATCATCTGGGGCAGAGCAAACTCCAGATTGGGCCTGAGTTCTATGTCTCCGGGGCAATTAAAATATCCACCTTAATTTTGTAGTGATGTGTTTTCCTTCCCTTGCAGGTTTTTTTTGCTTTCTAATTTGAAGTTTTAATTCTGCAGTGAGTGTCACTACAAGACCCAGCCAAAAATAACAGCCTGTTCCAAAGGCCCTTTGAAAAGCTTTTATTTTTAAAAGCCAGAACAAGATGGATGATCCAAGAGCGATAAATCTGAGGTCTCTGAAAAGAGCTGAGGATAGCAGGAGGGCAAAGAGACAGCCAGGGATGAACAGCACGCACAATGCGGCTCGTAGTAAAAACAAACTTCTTCTCATAGACAAATCTGCCAACCGCACATGTGAGTCCCTGCCAGAGAGCTTACCAAGCCTTAATACAAGGTAAAATGTCACTGAGGACCTTCAGGCTTAGAGCCTGACCCTCTCACCAGCACCTCCTGAGCTCGGCCTCCCAAAGGTGGAAAAAAAAGGGTCTTTGATACAAGGTCTGTTCCCTGAGTAATATGGGCAAGTGCATCCCCTGGTTGTGAAATGGAGTTCTCCTTTCCAAAAACAGCTCTGGGGTGCTCTGTCATGTCCCTCCACTGAGATAAGATGTTCAGTGAAACTACTCCATATGGTCAGTGACTTCCCAGCCACAGAGAAGCGTTCTGAGCCTGGGAAGACAGGAGAGAGTCCACTGGTCACCACTGCCAGAGATGTTCAGGGCAGTCCAGCATCAGGCATGGTGGGACCAAACCACACTTATTAAAAATGATGGCTCTAAAAGAGTTTCAGCAACTTATCTTCTAGTCTTTCCTCTGTTCCTGAAAACATCTGGTCTCCCTGCCAAAGTTCTTTAGAAACCAACCACAGAGAAGTTGGCAATGAAAAGGATATCCAAGGATGGTGTTGGAGCCCACTCTTGGCCTTTGACATTGCAGCCAGGAGCTCAAAGTAGAATTTAAACCAACGTATATCTCATGGATGGTGGGAAAACAGAGGAATGAGCTGTAGGTCTTAAAAAAAGTACAGCACAGGGGACACGAAATTTTAACCAGGAAAACACATCAGATGTTTGTGCATGTCAGGTGTTTATTTTTCAATCAAGTACATGTGCCCAGATCGTGACAGGATGTTTGAACTGTGCACATCAGGTCTTTTACCCAACTGTTTATATGAATGTCATTCATTATCAGGCCTCTGCGGAAGATAAACAGATTGAAGAGAGATGGGGACATATCCGAGTTCTGCATTGCTTCCGCCTCTAACTCTGCTCTTGGTGCTCTAAGAAACAAAACCTCTTGACCAGAAGAATGTCAGAAAAAGCAGGGAAGGGAGAAAAAGAATTGGTCACAAGCCAGGAGGCAGAGAACAGCGCAAACTAAAGGCATCCCCCAAAATGCTTAGAGTACTCCTAAGACTGTGAGACACCCAGGGCAATTTTTCTGGAATCTGAAAGTGACAGACACAAAGTAGCTGAAAGTAAGACCAAAAAGACATATGATCCACTTACCTGGCAGGCAACATTCAATGTGCATGCCAGTGAGACTTGCTAAGGGCTGCAGGACTGCCAAATCCTTGCTGACGTTCAGATGATTGGGCTTTCTCCCCACTCTGTGGCACCTCTGAAGTCTTAGAAGCCACGAAGCCAAATTGTAGGTTTGGACCTACACATGGTGCAGGGAGAGGGGCTTAAAAACTAAAGTTAGTCACAAATCAACCAAAAGCATCTGTATAGTTTTGCTGGCCCTCATTTCTACCACTCTCTTCTCTAAACACCTTCACTTAGATACTTCATACAGAGAGTGAGACCATAAGGACCCACTGCTGCCTCTGACTATCCAGAGTGCCCAGGGAGGACTCTGAAATCTTCAAGACTTCTGCGCTGTGATACATACCAGAAAAGCACATCCAGAAAGCCCTTCTTAGCAAGATCCTGTACTGCTTCATTCAACAGGCAACTGTTTCAGATTATGCTCTGATACAGCACATCACCATGGTCAGACTGACATAAAACAGGGTCACAAGCTCTAAGCCAGAAGTATTTTTTTGTGGAGCCATCCTTGCCCTGTTTTTGCAGGGGGTTGTCCTTAGTTTTCCCCAACTGTGATAATCAAACATCATCCAAATGCATGTAGCAATCTGCTCATGTGCTACCTTCCACAGACATTTTCCCTTCCTTTTTCCCTCCTCTGCAGGGATGCCAGTTTACTGTGCACATAGGGAGAGATTTAGAGACTTTTATATATCAAAGTACATCCTAAAAACGAGAGGTTAAATCCTTGCAATCAGGGGGAAATGCCTTCGTTCTGGGAACACCCACATGGTGCAATGGAGAACCGTGCTGGATTTTCTCCAGGTCACTCATGCAGCCATAGGGTAGTAACTTGTTTTGGGTGCTCAGCTGCATGCTGCGGGCATGCCCATCCCACTGAGGGCCATAAAACTCACTCTGTTTTAAGAGTAGGTTTAGGGCTACTGCTTCTAAAAATCCTGTTTGTGGGATACCACTTTTACCTTCAATAAGTAGTTAGAATAATGGTTCAACCTATACATACTTTGATGGAAGGCTAAAGGCAAAAGAGTATCTTCAGTGCTCATTTTTACATTCAAGCTTTTAGAGCACAAACTACTATCTTGATTGTTATCAGAAGGCCAGTGACACCAAGTAGAGATTAAGAGGAACAAAAGGGGGAACTATCCCTTCACACATGTTATTTCAATGAGTGTTATAAAAAGTAAAAGGATAGCAGGACTACACACAAACACCCAACAACCCCAATCCAGTGTTACTATTAAACTGCTTGCATGCCCAGGCTCCAGAAGAGAACAGCAAGTACCAGAATGGCAGCATTTAGTAACAAAACAGCCTTTAAGCCTGTGAGAAACAGCTTGCTGGTGGTACCAGAGCACTCTACTGATGAAAGCAGTATGTGGAACAGAGGGACAGAGGAGCAGCAATGGGTACAGTAAGTTCTTCTGCATAGGAGAACTGATGAATCTACCACTCAAGTATCCACAAACTCAGGGTGGAAAGCTGACTTTCCTTTCATTCGGAGTAGTGTCATGCACTTCCTTCAGACCATGATACCATCAAAGCCCAGTGTGCTTCCTGCGTAGCACACTGTCCCTTGACTGAAGTGCTGTCTTTAAAGAGACAAAATATCTGATTTTATGTGTTTTTACATGACTCATCCTTTGCCCCATGTACTTGAGGTGCAGTGCAATGCAGTTGCACCATGGGGACAGTGACACACCCCCCCCTTCTTTCAGCTCTGCATCAAGGCATCATTTGAGCAGTCACATTTGCTGTGAGATAATGCCATAGGGTGGTGTGGGTTGGAGCATCCTTGGGGCAGGCATGATGGTAGCAAACTGTTGCTTAAGGCATGGGCACAGCTGGAAGGGCAGACACTATCACAGGTTATTGTCACCATGGTCATTGAGAGCAGTGACCTGGCCCAGGCAATCTCCACAGTTTGGGAATGAAGATGTTCAGGTGTGCCCACACCACACATTATTCCCCAATCCTGTCAGCACCCCAGATGAGTCCCAGTCCTCATTTAATGTGTGGCACTCAGGGCATTTCCCACATGGCCTCTGAAAGGCAACCTTGTGTTGCTACTCCTCCTGGGTACAACAGCTGCAGGGTAAGAGTACCGAGTCCCAGTTTCAAGCTTTTTGTTTCAGAGTCTCATCATTTCCCATCGTGAGCTGGATGGGGAGAGATAAAGGCCGTCAGTCTGTCTGCAGAACAGGCTGGCTCTGTTTGCCCCGTGCCCCAGCGACCAGGGGTTGTCGACTTTTAATGGAGCACTCAGGTTTCCACCGATGCCAGCTGCAGATAGAACAGCCCAGCAGCAAACAAATTCAGATCCCTGGGGGCTGCTCAGATTCTCCTCTTATTTGCTAGTTTACCTGTAAAATACAGTTGAGCTAATTCCTGCTCGCGCGGTTGCAAAGATACATTTCCCTCCTCTTTGGAGTTAGTGGGGGGGAAAAAAAAGAGCAAGTGCAGCAGGGCTAATGAAGGAAGAGAGCATTTCCCACGGCTTAGGCAATAGCAAGCGTTTTCTGCTGGGGATTGGTTGCCTAACACCCTGCACAGAGGTGAAGTTGTGCAGCACTTCATAATAACTAAGACCCATTCGTTACGTGCAAAGGTGCAGAAAGTGTCCTAATATCTGCATGTTCAGAGGGGCTTAAATCCAATAGCTCCTCACGACATCAGCTGTTGAATTTATTATATGCTTATTACAAGGCCAAGAAAGGAGAAGGAATTATCAGCAAACGTCTTATTTGATTTTTAAATATTAACAAAACAACATTATAGCCACATCTGAAAGCATCATGTTACTGAAGTGGACCAGAATACTCACCTGCAGTCCAAATCTCCACTTACGTCATGCATGAAAATGAGCCTAAATGTCTCCTCTGACTCTTTTTGGGATACATCCTTGGCAATAAACTGTTTTTCAATTCAGCTGCAAAATTTACCACTTCTTAGCCCCAAGACATACGTGCTGGGATTCAGAGACAGACCATGAGAGAGAAAGGCAGTAGCGCTGAAATGGGATCCAGTCTGGGTTAAAGTGTTTGTCAACAGCTCTGATTGAGGGCTGTGGCTATGATGTGCTTTAAGGAGAAGGTCAAGGCTGTGAAGACCAAGTCTTGCAGGCCAACACTAAAACATCCCTACAGAACCAGGAGAACTTGCCTATCACCTGGTTATAGCGTGCCTTGAGCCAAAGCAGTTCACACTGTGTCATGCACATTGTAACCCATAACCTCTCCCACATTAAAAAAAAAAGACTTTTCTCTAAAAAAAAATGGATATTAATAAACCCCCCAAATAAACACAGGCCTTGCAGACAGTGGGTTCTGTATGGGTCTGGGTTTGCAGCTGAAGACAAATGGGAGTGAAAAACTGGAAAAGTCACCTAGAATGTAGCTGTGTGTAACTTGGTTTAGAAAAAAACCAAACCCTGCTGCTGGTTTTCCATGAGACATCCACATAAACAAGCTGGGGAGAAATCACCTAGAGAAACTCATTAGAGGCTGAGCTGTTTGGTGAGCATTAAGGGAGCAGTTATCAGTGGTGTGCTCTTTGGGGGTATATTAAGCATGGTTCAGAGAGGTCTGTCCTCAACCTGAAATCATTCAGTATTTTCATTAATGATCGCTGGATAGATTGAGGCAGGGGGGATGGGGGATGCATATGCTGGAGGGAAGGACATGATTTGATCCTGGCAAATTGGGGAAGTAGTCTGGCAACACAGGAAGCTATTTAAGGGGGGATGCAGAGACATCTAGGTACTGAACGGAGAATGAAAGCCCATGTACCAGGCCCACAGAGGCAGCACAGTACAGGGCTCCCACATCAAATTTAAGGCAAGAAACTCCTGATTCTGCCAAACCTGCCAGTGGGGAAGCATAAAGAAGAAGATGGCCTGAGACACACCCAGAGTTCAAATCCTCCTTTATTCAGGCAGTGCTCCTGAAAGAAACACCAACCATTTGGAGAAACTCTGGAAGACAGAAACAACTCTGGGTCGAGGAAGCATGGCCCCACAGGGAGCGACTGTACCAACTGAGAACATTTAGTCCAGCAGAAAGGAGATTGAGCATGGATGTGATCAGTCTTCAAGCACATAAAAGAGAGTGTTGCAAACAGAAAAGGAATAGTGTGTTCTCTGTGCCACAGTGGATAAGGATAAAAAAAAATAGGCTTACACTGCAACACAGAAGATTCCAGTAAGATACTGGAAAAAACAAACTTGGCCCCTTCTCCCTCCCAGATTTACAACCCTGATGACAGCAAAGTCCTGTGACAGCTAATGACAAAATCTCTGGAAACAAGTTAGCTGGACACCTGAAGAGAATAAAATACATACAGCTGATCCTTCTTGTGGGTAGGGAGAGAGACAATATGACCTTAGGATTCTCTTCAAGAAGTGATAGCCCCTGTCATCCTATATCCACCTAACAGACAACAGCTCCTTCCTCTAAAGGCACAAAGGAAGGGTTGCCAAGGACAGCTTCAGAAAAGATCTTGCTAATGGATAGGACAAGAGAGTTTGCTGTCTTAATATCTTTATAGTGAACCTAAATTGGCTCACTGAGAAGTTTCCAAACAACTGCTTCTCTTCTGAGCATCACGACTAAGTTCACATGACAAAGCAAGCCACAGGATTACAAGGAAAAAAATTGAGATATCAGAAACAGACTGAAAGCCTAAAAAAACCCACTACTTTCTATCTGATTGGGTGCAACCTTAGAACGAGACACTATTGCCCTTCAAACCGCACAAATGCCACAGGCTGGAATGGATGCAGCACTGCTGCAATGGAACTCATGCTGCCGCTGAGCATCCATCCCTCCAAGAAAGGCTGTGGATAAGTGAAGAGATTCTCCTGCCTCATTTAGTGCACAGCCACCTACCTGGGTTTGATATTTTGAGCTGAGAGTGACAGAAGCTCCGGTACAGCAAGCACGAACAGCTAGATTAGCCACAAAGAGACACCTCATTTGCAAACCAGGAGCCACAGGCTGTTTACACCAGAGTGTCCCAGCCATAAACATTTAATTAAATCAGCCTTTTTTCAATCATGGCATATTTTCTACATCGCTGCTCATTTTCGACTTGTTGCAAAGCCTGATGTCGCTTTTCTTTAAGGCACAGCAACGCTGCACTGGGATGTCACTGCAACAGGCATGAGTCGGGAGCAGCCAAGCGCAGAATGGCAATGCTGGGTTTGCTCAACCCCTCCTCCAGGGTTGCTTAGCTCAGGATGCATGATACCTGCACTAGTCCTTCCACCAAAACCTCGTCCCACAGTGCTTTCTGAAAGTGATACCTTAAACTCCAGCTGAATGATGAAAACTTCAGTGTTTGCTAATTTAAAACAGAAGTTGCTTTCACAGCCAGGTGAAGAACACAACAACTTGTGCTGATGCCTGAGCCAATTTTGTGACCAACTCTGGACTCTGGACCAGAACTGCTCAGCAAAAAGGGGAGAAGGTCAATAATGTTCAATTATCAACTATTGATTCAGGTTATTCTTATACTGTATAGAGGAAAACAATAACCAAAAACCCCACCAACCAGGAATATGCTTCTGAACCACATTAAGACTCTTTTCCTCTTATTTTTTTTGTTTTAAAGTAGCCTGGGTGCCCATGCTCACTTCTCTTGATTGGCATTAAACCAGTTGAATCTGCAAAGTGGACAATCAGAAAACGACTGTTCGCTGCCTTACTGACAGTGTTATGGAATGATTCACACACCAACAGAAATTCCCACCTTAAGTTCAGAGAATTACCAGTGTTCTCACTGGTTTTGAAACAGAAGTTAACAAAAGTCTCCTGGGAATTACAGACCAGTGTGAGCTTACTTCAATGCTGGGTAAAACCATCAGGCAGCAATCAAAACCAGGCTGGCTGATCATCCTGATAAACCCGATTCATTAAGCACCAAAAAGCAAAGGAAAATTGGGCATCTCCCCCCTGCCAGAATTAGCCACACACATTCATGAACCACCAGCTCAGCAAAGGCCTTAAAAAAAAAAAAGGCAAAGAGAAAATGATGGAAGAAAAATAAGTGTCTGGCTGTAGCCAAAAGAAAGATTAAATAAGTGCTCAAACACTTGACTTTAACCTTGGTGTTTAGCTTCCACTGACCTTCCAGGAAGGGGAGAACTGTAACTGGGTGAGATTTGCAAATAACTCAGAGTTAATTTAGCTGGCAGGATGAGGAACTTAACTACCACCACAGCTGGGCTGAAAGTGGGTATTGACAAGTGAAAGCTAACCATAAGGAATGTATAAACTGAACTACAACGAAGCATCGAAGATAGATTTGGACATCACTGACCAGCTCACTAGAATACAGACCCTGCACAGCAGGACTCCGGGGGATAGATGCTGAGGAGAAGGGACAGATATTACTGAAATTATTAAAACGCCGCTGATCAGTTTTCATTTTGAAGAGCACATTGATTTAATAAAACCATTAGAAGCACAGATAGTTTTCTATACCAACAGAGATTGCAAAGATTTGCACTTCTGAAGACAGATGACATCTGATAAAGGTAAACAACCAGCAAGGAAGGGAAATCATGACTTCTGCTCCAGCAGAACATGAAATCAACTGAAAATAGCAAATTAAAATTGCAGCTTCATAATTAGCTTGTGGGTTAGAGAGCCATAAGATATCTTGGAAAACGCATTTCAGCAATTTTTTAAATGATTGGGTATTTGTCTGGATAACAGAAAAACCCACACTTACGCTAGACAGAACAAAAATACACATCTTCAGGCTCAAAGGACACAAGATACCCACAAAGTGTGAGGAGTCTGGGGAAACAATCCCCTTACAAGTAGGTTTTGCTGTAATTATCCATGGCAGATTTTTTTTGTACTTTAAGAGCACGATGCTGGAAACATTAAACACTGGTGTTCCAGAATCTGTCCCTATCTTCCCACAAATCTGCTTCAGAGCAGGAGAGAAGAAAAATGAGCAACTCAAAACACCTTCAAGCCTTCATCACACTCAGCAACTTGCTGTGCATGGTGTGCTGCACACAGCTGGCATGAGGAGATCAAAGACAGTGGAAACTCTTCAGGCAGCTCTCATCTACATCAGTAGCACGCAGGACTGAAAATGGGAGCTGCAGAGTGCCGACATAGTAACCCACCTCCAAAAACAGGGAATCCTCCCTGCACTGGCAGCATCACAACTGGGTTAAGCAAAGGGGCAAGGCTGATCCAATGCCATAGTGAATGGTCCAACAAGTCACCTATTTGTCATTCAGCTTTGGGACTTGGTCTTATCCTATCTATGATCAGGGAACCTGTAGATCTCCTCTAAACTCAGGTCCCTTGGAAGAGATGAGGTCTGATCAGGAAGATGAATGCCACCTTGAAGAATGTTTTCTGATGATCCGACTCAAGCAGCAAAATAGACCTGCAGGCAGAAGGGTGCGAGCTAATCCCTGTTGTGCTACAGCCCTACAGAGACAGCTGATCCTTCTGCAATTCCAAACTGCCAGTCAAAGCTTTAACATCTTAATACACAGCATGCTCTAATTAAAATTTCTAATTAAGGGTGGAAAAAAAAAACCAACCAACAAACCTCTAACCAGCAAAACTAATGTTGCAAATTAGCAAGCCTGATGCACAAATTGAAGGTGGTCTTTGTTGCTCTTCCATAGATCACATTAATGTTAGTATTTTAAGCAAATCATTCTGGACAAAGTTAGCATGAATTCACTTGTGCCCATTTTGTTAGTGGGAGACAAGTCATGTTTCCTAGACAAGCCTCCTTTGTTAGGGTATACGGCACAAAACAATCTATCATCTGCCCTTGGAAAACAAACCAAATCAAAAAGGACCCAGGGAACAGGCAAATTCTACCCACGTTGCCTCAGTGAAACATGAGGTTATCTCACACTTTCTCTTACTTTTGTTCCAGGGAAGAAATGAAAAGTTCTGAAGAGCCCAGACTAACCACCCTCACGTCCCAGCAGACTCAACAGTGGCCTTTGCAGGGTGAAATGTGGGAAGTCAATCAGCAGAGGCTACAGTATGAATACTCAGCTCCACTGCTGGAACATCCCACGTGACAGCAGACAACTCACTAAACTCACTCTTCCAATTCTGTACCCATCAGCTGGGCACAGATTTACTGCAAGCACCTCAGAGTGAATTGTACATAATGGTTTCAAACACCTCGGATACTAAGGGCAGAAATTGTCAAGTGCTGTCAGCACTGGAACTGATAAATCAAAATGCTTTGCAGAGAGCTCTTCCCAATACTGCCTTTGCAACAACTTCAACTATACAATAAATGGCATTAAAAACCTGTGATGTTTAAGCATTTATACATACCTGTTATAACAGCAGAATTAAATTATTAAATACATGTGTACTTAGATATTGTTATTACAGAAGTTCTAGGCTCTACAAGTGCATTTCAGCCTAATCCCATGTCTCTGGTCCAGAGGCATGTTTCTGGCAGCTCTGTTTTCATTCCAAACCATAAAACCTCTTTGCTTTTCTACAGTTCTAAACCTAGATGTCTCCCTCAAACTACCCAGTCGTGCCAGGCTTTGCCAGACAGCAAATGAGATTTACCGAATTGTCCACTTACTCAGTGGGGCTGTAAACACACAGCAATCTTTGGAGGTAAAAACAAAACAAAAAACCCCACACTGAGGTATAAAGTGATTTGGATTTTTCTCAAAAGTTTCCCTTGCCAGAGCTCCCAAGCTGCATGTTAAAAAAGGCAAAATGACATAATATCATCCCTTCCTGTTCCCTTCTACATTAACAACTGAAATCTATGTCAGTTCCTACATCACTGGAGGGTGGCCATATACAGCCTAATAAAAGCAATTTTGTGACTGCATGGCTCCAATCAAAGTAAAGGAGAAAAGACTGATCTAAGGAGAGCCTTCTATCTAAGGAGAGCCTTCTATCTAAAGAGATCCTTCTAGAGTCACTGAACAGTCTAGATTTCTTAAAGGATCAAAAATAATCAGATCAATTTAGCCAAAATGCCAACATAGAATCATAGAATGGTCTGGGTTGGAAGGGAGCCCAAGGATCACAGAGTTTCAACCCCCCTGCTACAGGCAGGGCCACCAACCTCCATGTATGATCTAGACAAGGTTGCCCAGGGCCTCATCCAACCTGGCCTTGAACACCCCCAATGGGTGGGGAACATAACAGTGCTATCAGGCACCTCAGTCACTACCAGGGTTGTTTAGTTTAGGAGCTCCTGATCCAGGCCTCAGATTACCTTTTGGTTAAGAAATATCAACTATAACAGGCAGGACTAGCAAGGACTCAATAGTCAAAACTGTGGTCGTGCTTTTAAGAGTAAGCCTTGGATTGCAGGGCAGGGTTCAGATTTTCTAAAGATTTACTCTCTGACAGGGTTTTTCTGATTCTGTTTGACCAGCTCCTTTCACAGCTGATCCTGAGCACAAGCTCCAAAAAGAAAATGAGATGGGATTTCCACTCCTGACATTTGTTAGGAAAGGAATAACTTGTACCAGAAACCTGTGGTTCTCTGAGACGAGGTCCCTCTTTAGAGCATCCAACCTTTGATAAGCAGCAGTCATCTTGAAGGGGAGGTGTCCTGGTTTCAGCTATGATGGAGTTAATTATTTTTAGCAGTGGATGGAATGCCATGTTTGGGTGTTAGGATGAGAACAGTGCTGATAGCACCCTGATGTTTCTAGTTGTTGCCGGGCAATCAAGGACCTTTCTCAGCTCTGCATACTTCCTTACTAGTGAGAAAGGAGGGGACGTAGCCAGGACAGGTGACCCGAACTGGCCAAAGAGAATATTCCATGCCAGTTACGTCATGCTCAGTATAAAGGGGGACGGGGGGAAGAGGAGGAGACACACCAGGACGGGCAGTTTCCGGGTTCGGGGACGGCTCTAAGCTGTGTGGCCTGGGTTCTGTGGTTTGGTGAGAAACTGCATTGTGTATCACCAGTTTCATCTATTTTGTGCTTTAAACTTCTGTTATTGTTATATCTAGTTTTCTGTTATTGTTTAGTAAACTATCCTTATCCCAACCTGCGTGGTTCTGGTTTATAGGTTGTGGTTTCTTTTCCTCCTTCTTCCTTCCCTTTTCCCCCTCCCCCAACTTTCCCTCCCCCTTCCTTTTAAAAGTACAAGCGACTGTGTGGGGTGCGGCCCTTGGCTGGGGCAAAACCACGACAGTCATTTTGGCGCCCAACGTGGGGCACGAACGGTTGGGATAACGGTAGATCTGACCCTAACTATCGCAATTAAGATAAGCACTGATGTTTAAGCAATCTCTGGTCACGATGCTGTGGTATTTATTCACAAGGCTGTGGCATCAAAACCATCGCATGCTGTATACAATCCTGGCAGGATTCTTTACTCTCTCAGGTCTGCGGCTCCCATATTTGTTCCCATACTTCATTATAGTGTATTTTATGATATCGGTCTATGATACAATAATATCGATGACCATGAGCTTAATCTGGTACTTGTATGAGGTTTTGCTGTCCTGTCCATTCTTTGGACAGGGAGGGGTTAATAACAGCACTGCTTTCTTTTCCTTTGGGCTAAATACAACAGCTCTTATGGCAGTTTTTGAAAACCTTCAATATCTCTGGGATATTCAAACTAGCATTTTGCTATTGGTAGGTTTGGGGCAGATGGTTCAGTTTTTGTTATATATCAAGCATAGGTTTATGAATACCACTGAAGAGTTTTCTCCGAGACAGAATAATCACGAGTGGCAGGGCATGTGGCAAAGTATGGGCAAGTACCTAGGTACTTTCTCACGCCTGATGGTTTGGAACTTCACTCCTGAACAGCTACAAGACCCCGATCAAGTGACTGCATACCTAAAGAAAAATTGCTATAGGTTTCCCAGAGATGGACACCTTACTGCACTGTGCTGGGCTCTGGCCACTATTTATCAAACACTGCTTGATAGCAGGCAGCACTGTCAGCACTGTCAGCACTGTCAGGGAGAAGGGAAAGGAAACAGACTGGCAGATACTATAGCTGCTGCAACCACTGGGGCTGACACTGCAGCTACTGTAATCTCTACAGCAGACACTGCAGATGATCAGAAAAACCAACCCACACCAGTGTCTGTTGCTCCCGTACAAAAGAGGAAATGCACAAAGAAATCAGTTCGCATAGTGACGGATGATGATGATGATCAACCAGGGCCATCTCGAGGATATCAGGAGGAGGCAGAACCAGAGATTGTTACCCGATCCCTGACTTTGAGTGAGCTGCGTGAGGTTCGAAAAGATTTCACCCGCCACCCAAGTGAGCACATTATCACTTGGTTGCTCCGATGTTGGGATCACGGGGCGAATAGTTTGGAGTTAGAAGGCAGAGAGGCCAAGCAGTTGGGATCCCTAGCTAGAGAAGGAGGAATTGACAAAGCAATTGGGAGGAGGCCGGAAATCCTCAGCCTCTGGAGGCGACTACTGTCAAGTGTGCAGGAAAGATATCCCATAAAGGAATATATTACATGTCAGACACCCAAGGGTAACAGCATAGAGACAGCTATCCAGCACCTGAGAGAATTAGCTGTACGGGAGATAATTTATTATGATCTGGACAATTCACGGCTTCCCACTGATCCCGATGAAGTGCTATGCACTCCAGATATGTGGCGTAAGGTTGTACGAAGTGCACCAGCAGGGTACACCAATTCACTGGCAGTAATTGACTGGACTGATATGGATCCGCCAACCGTAAATGAGGTGGCCTGCCGACTCCGGAAATACCAAGACAATGTTTCCCTCTCCGTCATTGCAGCGGTAGAGAAACTGGTTCAACGACTTGACAACAATGTGTCCAACTCCCAACCCGTATGGAGCAATGTTGCAGCTACTGGGAGAAAGCGTCCATCGTTCCAAGAGGGAGAATACACACCACGACGTACATTGTGGTTTTACCTGCTTGATCATGGAGAGGACATGAGGGAATGGGATATGCAGCCCACCTCAGCCCTTCGAGCACGAGTAAATGAGCTGCGGGGTAAAACATTCGCACAACGAGATTCTGCCAGGAAGAAGGCTGCACCAGTTTCTACTGGGCAGTTCCCTAGACCAACTGGAAGGCCTACCTATATGTCTGATGTGTCTGATCCTCTTGAAAGGACCTCTAAGTCCTTTATGCAACCAGTGGAAAACAAATATGATCAGCAGCAATAGAGGGGCCCTGCCTCCAGCCAAGTGGTACGCCACAATCGACATTGCGAATGCTTTCTTCTCGATCCCACTGGCGCCAGAGTGCAGGCCACAGTTTGCTTTCACCTGGAGAGGCATCCAATACACGTGAAATCGTCTGCCCCAGGGGTGGAAACATAGCCCCACCATCTGCCATGGACTAATCCAGAATACACTGGAAAAGGGTGAAGCACCAGAGCACCTGCAGTACATTGATGACATCATTGTATGGGGCAACACAGCAGAGGAAGTTTTTGAAAAAGGAAACAGGGTAATTAAAATCCTTTTAGAAGCCGGTTTTGCTATAAAACGAAGTAAAGTCAAGGGGCCTACGCGAGAAATCCAGTTTTTAGGAATAAAATGGCAGGAATGCGTACCTCAAGGGGATTTGATTTTGGGTGAGAATAGCCAATATAATTAATAGAGTAGAAATTATAATAATTGCCAAATAACCCATTATTGTATATTCATTATTGTTATGATTGCTGTATGTTGTACCATAGCATTATAGCCGGAGTCATACAAGTTAATGAAGAATGAGTGCCATGATGATGGAACTGAAGCCTGGCCTCTTAAGAACTTTTTTTTCTCCCTTTGAAAATAAACTCTGACCCACAGACTATGAGCATGGACCATGCCAGGTGTATCAGTCAAGAGCCTGAGATGCAGCATGCAACGAGCCAATGGAACATACAACTATCCTGAGAAACTGTTACGACAAATGGAGCCTGAAAATCATGGACTAAATGAACTCAACAACTTCAGAGGGATGATTCACAGACTGAGGGAATAAGATCTGTATGCACGTATGTGTGCATACATGTGTACATACATATATGGGTATGTGAAACACGAAACTGATTGTACCTAAAGAAAATTGTTGGATCTGGTCATGACGTAAATGGTATGGAATAAGGGGTGGATAATGTCCTGGTTTCAGCTATGATGGAGTTAATTATTTTTAGCAGTGGATGGAATGCCATGTTTGGGTGTTAGGATGAGAACAGTGCTGATAGCACCCTGATGTTTCTAGTTGTTGCCGGGCAATCAAGGACCTTTCTCAGCTCTGCATACTTCCTTACTAGTGAGAAAGGAGGGGACGTAGCCAGGACAGGTGACCCGAACTGGCCAAAGAGAATATTCCATGCCAGTTACGTCATGCTCAGTATAAAGGGGGACTGGGGGGAAGAGGAGGAGACAACACCAGGACGGGCAGTTTCCGGGTTCGGGGACGGCTCTAAGCTGTGTGGCCTGGGTTCTGTGGTTTGGTGAGAAACTGCATTGTGTATCACCAGTTTCATCTATTTTGTGCTTTAAACTTCTGTTATTGTTATATCTAGTTTTCTGTTATTGTTTAGTAAACTATCCTTATCCCAACCTGCGTGGTTCTGGTTTCTAGGTTGTGGTTTCTTTTCCTCCTTTCTTCCTTCCCTTTTCCCCCTCCCCCAACTTTCCCTCCCCCTTCCTTTTAAAAGTACAAGCGACTGTGTGGGGTGCGGCCCTTGGCTGGGGCAAAACCACGACAGGAGGAAAAAGCAGATTTCAGTCTTGCAGACCGATTATACCATCCCAGTAAAGCACCCATATCAGACACACAAATATAAATGAAGAACTGTTAAGACTTACTGAGAAATGCAAAGCCCATTCCATCTTCAAGATCACTAACAACTGGCACTAAAAGCAGTGCTGCATGCACAGCAGATGTGGGAAAGACTCCATATTCTGGCATCAGACCCATCATACAATTTGCCCTCTTACATAGTGTCTATAGCCTATCAAATTATGCTTTAACCCATTTTTATACAGAACAGTAGAAGAGTACACAGGGAATCCCAGAAGACTACTCCCCTTTCTCCAATATCTTGCTTAAACAAAACCTCCCCAAACCCCAGAATTCCTCTGTATGCCCATCATCCAGCAAGACTGAAGTCACTGCAGTCACACTGTTGTGCTCCCTCTCCCAGGCTCAGAAGGTTTGGCTCCCTGTGCTAAGCTTTATCTTTAAATTATTCTATTAACATACTCAGCTAAGTTCATTGAAAACTCATGTGTTTGTAAATAAAGAGCTTTCCAGCTCACCGTGGCTATTAAAATAAAAAGAGCTTTTAAAATGGCTAATAACAAGTGCCCCTCTGCTGCCTTTCATCCCTCATTTCACAAGGTCCCAGAGCACTCTGCAGATGTAAATACAGAGCTGCTCTCCTAGCAGTGAGGCGCAGACAGTCCTGGGGTGGAACGTGGCTCCTCTAGGACTGTATCATCATCATCACTGCTCCTCACCCTGCTCTGCCACCCCGTGGCTGCACATCTCCAAGCAGCAGGTGAAGTGCCAACTGCCTAGAACAAGAGCTCTCCTACACACCAAGAGCTCCGCCAGCACGGGCGGCTCATTTTCTCCATATTTGCCATGAATTAAGACAATTGGGGAGTAAAGGAGCCATTTTCAGCTGAGGCAGGAAGGATGCTGGTATGTCAGGGTTTGGTCAACAGGTTGGAGTTAATGGCTCTGCCCCAGGCACTAAGCACACTGCAGCTCTTAACGGAAACCACTCCTTGAGATGGGCTGCGTGCTTGATTCAAAACCTTCGTTACCGATGCTGGCACATGCCACATTTTTAGGTGGGGAGATTTAGTCCTGATTTCAAGTAAAGGATGCCACCTACTGAATCCTTCCACCACGATTGCATGCTTTGACCCTCACGGCTCAAGACCTCTGGCAGGATCACAAGCCAGACTGCAGTCCCAAAATAAATTCAAAGGAAAAGCAAAAAAAAAAAACAACCCCCAAACCAAACAAGCAAAAAACCCTAAAGCCAGGCTTAGAAAAACAAAGCTGTTCTCACTGTGACTCTCCCCTCAGCCCAAAGATGTTATTACCCACTGAACATCTGCACAGCCAGAAGAATTTCTAGTTTTGCAACGCTGACAACCTTAGCAGTGCTAAAAACCCTCCTTACATCTTTATCCCATTTCGGATTCGTTACAATACGGGCTGAGAATATCGCTGGTGCCGTACGCTCTGCAACATTTAACCCCTGTTCCCAGTCGCTGTTCTTAACTTCATGGCTTAACCACACAGAGTCAGTAGATCACAATATGACCCCCTTAATATATTTTTAATGCCATTTTTACAAATTACAGCATAATGCACTGATTACGAGGATGAAAGGAAAGTCTCTACGTCTGTCTGGAAACCAAATAAAAGAATGTTTGAACATCTGTTCATCCTACAAATGTCTTTAAAAGCTTTGATTTTCCCATAATCATTTTGTTCCACCATTTCACCCTTTTTCAAATGTGTATCCAACAGCCTCAGGACAGCAGCCAGAGATCTGCAGTAATAGCACATTATAATCAAAGTTCTTGGGCACACTGAAGTTCTTCTTTGGGAATTAAAAACTGGGAAAAAGACAAAACCAAATCTCTGTCTTCAACAGATACCTCCCCAGCTGTCCTGTCCTAGACACAGCTCTGCTCAGGGAGCAAAATGAAAGGAGGGGGCTCTGCACAGGGGCTTTACATAGAGCAGTACAAAGCCCAAGGACAGGATATGGTGGTGGTAAAGGCACTCGCAGGAGGCACTGCACATGCGCTTCTGCATGGCTTATTCCTACACTGCCTGCAGTAGCTGTCCTTGAGGAGAGAAACTCCTTCCCCAGAGGCAAGAGCAGAGACAGAACAAGGGACAATGAGCAAAGATGGGAAACAGGAGCACTGAGGAGATGAGGTCTTGGACTGAGAGGGTGGAAGGAGAATGCTGTGTTAGTACACTAGCCTGGAAATGAGATGGAAGACAGGGTAAAGATTTGAAAATGTATATTACAGGACAGTGGATGGGAAAGGGATGGAGGTTTGAGTCTGGGAGCTGTTGCTCCCTCACATGGAGTACCCCAAGAATATAGACCACCAGACCCTCAGCACCTTTCAGCCAAGCAGAGGACTGCACAACTAAGTATTTGAGACTAGTGATGCTTCAAATCAATCAAGTTCCTTAACAACAGACTCACTGATCCTGCTATGGGCAATCCACAGTGCAGAGGGGAAAACATTAATCAGATGGGGCTTTGCAAAAATACATTTACACTGACAGCCTCCTCTCCACAGCTATTCAAAGCTCCTCAGAAATAAGAAAGACAAAAACCTGTAAGAGCAAGGCTAACAATTCTGGAGCAGCCAACAATATCCGACAGCAGGACTTTTTCTTTCCAAAACTCCAAGCAGAGTTGGCAGAATTTAGTGACCCATTTAAAATTTGGCAAGGACATTACAACTATACAGGTAAAATACACGTGTTCCTTCAGAATTCACTTTTTTCCTTTTTAAACATGAAGGATTTTTATACCAATAATTCTTAGACTAACGTGGAATGGTAATAATGGCATTCCTTCCATGTCATCTGTTTCTCTAGCTTCCATCAGTGCAGTATCTTAAGCAGAGGTAACAGTGCAGGGTACAAAACAGAATTTGATAAAGGCTTAAAAGAAAGATAACATAATAAATATTCTTTCCAAAGACTGCCTTTGGGGGTGACTGGAAAGAAGAGAGAAATGGGGAAGGAGAGGTGACAGGGGTGTGAAATGCATTTTTTTCGTTACAGAAGGATACATTTTCCAGCAAGGCTGGCAGCACAAGCCACATTAAGCCATAGCTGAAGTTGCCTGCCTAATTCCTCTGGGATCACACTGAAAGCATACCCCATAATCTTAAGGGATGTGCTAAAGCTTTGCTGGGACTCACTCAGCAGAAACTGTTTGGGATTATTTCACAAAGCACTAGTTCTGTTCTGATTTAAAGGGGCACCATCACCCTAGTTTAGACACCAGACTTGCCTTGTCTCATGACTGTCCAGCTGTAAATATCCCCCACATAGCTTCTGGCTTTGCCATTTGTGTCCACTTTGGTTACCTGGAAATTAAAAGACACACACAAACCCAGGATCATGGTAGCATGATGGACTCACAGCCATTAATGGATATTTGATTAATAACACTTGGAATGCTATTAATGATATGATTAACAAGCATAGCAATTTATTACAGTTACTTACTTCCACGTGCAACTAGCACACGTTACACATGTGGCTATCTCTTACGGCTGGCCTTGGTGATTGGTGTCACAGGCTGCTATTTAACATCAACAAGCAGAGGTATCTTTTTGTCCAGAAGTCAGGAGCCAAACATTTTCCATGCTGCCAAGCCTGAGTCCACTTTCTGGTGCAGACTGCAGGTTCCGTACCTGTGGAATTAGTGCTAGGTTGCATGTCAAGGTGTCCTATGCTTCGTAAATAACAAAAAAGGGATATTACCAGTAGTCTCCTTTTTATCAGCCTAGGACATGAAATTGAAAGGAAGAACTAAAGCAGCCATGAAATCCCTATTAAACAACTAATGGTTTCTAAAGCATCTTGGAGATACTCATTTTCCAAGGCTTATGCTGCAATCTCCTGTCGTTATTTTAATGAAATAAAGCCCTTGACTATTTCCAGAGGCAACTTTTTCTTTCACACACAAAAGCCATTTTGGTTACAAAAGAAAGAAAACAATTCCAGAGTAGGATTCACCACAGAATGAGGAGGAAATTCAGAGAAGCTACATAAAGTGTCACTGAAGATCAGCTCTGAACCTTTGGAACAGTAAACAGAATAATTAAGACTCTCAGTTACACGCATCATTATGTTTAATATGAAAAACATTTCTAGATATAAATCGTATTTATAAAAGAGATCCATACCATCTCTCAGATAGCATCTTACATAGCTGCAGCTGAAGGAATGCAAAACATCCATTTTAGGTTTCACCTACTACATCATGTGCTTTGTGTCCCCCACTTTGCTCAGGGTAGGAAAGCTAGACTAATCAGCTTCCCTGTGTGGGTCGCATGAAATTCACATCTTGACTAGATTTAGATTAATAATAGTGGCAAACTTTTCAATCAACAAAATTCTAAACAATTCCCCAGGAAAACACAGCCATGAGAATGCACAACTGAACGTGCCCACCCAGCAGGTGACATTCTCTGAGATGCTGTAGGGATTCACACCACAAAGACAGTGTAAGAAGCACATTGTAATAGAACAAGCCAGGTGGCAGAGGTTTGGGAAGGGGGCACACACAGTCAGCAGGAGCTTCCAGGCTCTGTCTGGGAGGAAGGAAGAGGCCTAATGCATTCAGATAAGAAACAGGCTCCACCTGAATTCATTTCAGAGTCCCATCTTTCCAGGTGGGATCAGAGGCCTCTCTCCCTTTCTCAGGATTGGATCATTTTCTTCTGTGTGTCAAAGACATATCTTTTAAAGAGAAGAGAGATGGTAACAGGTTGGGCAGAATCATTCTTGCTGCTTTCATCCTCTTTAGTTGTATCCCCCTTCCCTGCCTTAGATTTCTTCTTGGAGGCAACGGTGAGAAGCATCTTGGTGTCTGGCTTCAGCCCATCTGTAAAAAAAGAAAACAAAACACAACACCACACATGACAAACATGCTCAACATCACATTTCAGTAGAGCTGGAAAAAATGAATAGGCAAGTTTACTTCTGAAATCAACCAAAGACAACAGAATCAGGTGCATTAGGAAAGTCACATTTCTGCATCACACTTCTAGAATATGGTAACTAACTCACATGAAAAAGAAGTGAAGCCTTCAAACATAGTTCAGAAAAGTGATACCCCAAATCCAGCGCAGTATCCTGGCTGTACCCTTCCCATCCTTTTAGAGTATTAAATACAGACAAAAAAAATCTAAATGAGACACAGCCTAACTTGCCTGGTCCAGGCTTTTCATTCAGCAGACCTCGCTTACTATTTACATTCATCTCCTGAAGTTTCTTCTCATCAGTAAGAATATTTATAAAAATATAAGCCATGAATGAAAAATAGCAACCAGTACAATGCCACAATTGCATAGAGTCCTCAGAATCAGAAGGTTCTTCAATGTCTTGTTTCCCAGACTCACCAGAGGCACACTACTTCATTTTAACAAATAATCCAGTTCTGGATTTGTTTGGAGTTTTTTTTTGGGTAAACCACAATATTCTTTACAGGTTACAACTGCCACTGCAAGTAGAACTAACCTGAGCGGGCATCTAACTTTTGTCTTTCTCCAGACATTTGTGCCAAACAAAAATCTTTGTCCTTTTCTTCCTAAGGACTATTATTCCTAAGGGTCTATTACACTTTTACATTTTTTTAACTTGAGGTGTTGGCTACATTTTAAATAAGAAATGCAAGAGAGTAAAGTCCAAACAAACCTTTTAAAACCAGAGATATGTGGCTCCTAAAACACCACTCCTGAAGAATTGCTTTCTTAAAGCAGAAGGCAGCAAACCCCTCAGAAGCTCATTCAGCACCACCCAAACGTGCTGCAATGCGGTTCTCAGGCGCTTGGCCAAATCCAGTTCAGGTATTTTTAACCTGTGGTGTCACATAACCTTATCTCAAACACTTAATCAGCTTCTCTCCCCTCATATTGAAATTCAGATGCGGATTCTCATATCACAGCCTGACAAAAAGATTGAGATGCTTATGATTTACTGGAGACAGGAGGTCTACAGCCACAGGTGCTTTGCTCCAGCACAGACACATCCAGAGGCACTTACAGCTGATTGCAGGGGGACATGGTACCAGAGCCCACCTTCTCATCTTGCTGTGTCAGGTAGCAATCTGTTCCAGGCAGCATCCCCATCGTGCGGCAGAGGGAAGGCAGGAAGCATGGAAGCAAACCCAGGAAACCCCCAATCTACTGTTTCATAACCAGAGGTTGTAAACCAGCCCTAATACCCCAGAGCACAGCCATGGGGAGGCTTTTGGACATAAAGGGGTCTTGCTTTTTTTTGTTTTATACCCACAAACCAAGAGGACAAGAGAAGAGACAAAGAAGACATTCTGTATGTGACTACAGCAACTACAATTTACACCAAGGCTGCAGGAGTCCAGCATCAAGCAGAATCAACTTTGCATAGTTCTGCAAGATTTTGCATTTCACAGTCAAGGCAGCAACTATTTTCCCTTTTCATTGGCAGAATGATAATAAAAAAGGGAATGATTATTTCACTGTGAAAATAATCAAGACATTTTTTCCTCAATGAGTGAGAAGTCTGATAATAATGATCTTTGCACATATAAGGTTCAAATAATCAAACTAGATACTATGGTGTGTGCTGACCATATCATTATTATATGGTTTTATTACACTGTACAGTCATGTTTGATGCAGCTGTTTTGATTTTCTTAATTGGATGCTTCCATATAAATCCCATTACTATCATTAGCCTTACAATCACTCCACCCCCATTACCAAAAGTAATTTATCATTACACAAAAAGCAAGTTATTTTCCGTTTGGAAAGTTCTAAGATGATCTTGGGTGCTGCTAGGAAGAAAACAATGATCAAATAAGAGGAAAACAAGAAAACCAGCAGAAAGAGTGATCTCCTGCAGTCCTGCTCTCTACCTTTGCAGGATTTATTTCACATTTTGCGTTTTCTACTATTTTGACCAACCTAACTGTTAAGTGTTCCTGAACAGGGTTTCCCTCCCCTCTTTCCTGGGAAGACTATTTTTTGGACAAAGAAACATTTCATTTTGCTTTCTAGTGGGTTTCCCTTTCTGGGTCTTATCACTATTATTAATGTTGCTGTTACTGGCACATTACTGTTTAAGGAAGATGTTTAACTAAGTCCTCTCAGAAAGACACGCTTTAATTAAAGCAAACAAATCCTAAAACATTTCTATTTACATTACTAGGCTTTGTGAGACTCTAATTTCCCAAAAAATGCTAAGGAAGGGAGGAGACGTGGCATTAAAATTGCAACCAAATTTTTGCTGTGTGGGTATGTGGAGCAAGGTACCCCGCTGGTAGCACAAAGCCTCATCATTCAGGATGCCCCTGGGCTTGTCCCAGAGCAATGCCCAGCTGCAGCAGCAAGCTGGGGGGGACCCCCAGCCCAGAGGATGCAATACCAACCGCTGTGGATAAAGTGACCTTCAAAACCTGCCGGTGACACCAGTGAGCACTCGGACTGCCCAATTCATTTGAAACCTGGTACATGAGCTCAGGTGTTTAAACAAGCAATCCCACCTTGGAAAAGCTTCATTTTCAGGAAAAAAAGGAGGATATGCTGCACATGGAACTGTACTGAGGAGAATGCATTTAAAGCTGAACAATCTCACCTCCTCAGCCCTACCGCTGACTTCCACATTCAGAGGAGCACAGACCTCACCTGCAGCCCTTAACACCCACCTGGATGCAAATACAGCATCGCAGGTAAGAAGTTTACAGGAGAAAGGGAAGAACATGGCAGTTCCTACCAGCAAAGTGACAGGCCGACAGCCAACGGCTGCTCAGGTACTATGAGCTTCACAAGGTATCTAAATGACCAAATCAGATCCCATGGCCCTCGTTCTGCAAACAGATCAGGTGGCTGGCATCGTCCCCTAACAAACTGCATCTGGGGGTTTCCTGCTCTGGTGCCAGGAGGTCTAAGGGCTGAAGAGCTCCGTGACAGGGAGCAGCACAAAGGAGCGGGCAGGGAGGGGCAGACAGGCAGGGAGGCACAATCGGGGTTTCATCTACCTCCGCGGCTTTCTCGCGTTACACACAATGCATACTTCACATTTCACAAAACCAAGGAAATGAAGGGAAATATATCTGTCACCGAAGAAGACATCAGACCTTTAATAGCTGAAATGACGGATATTTTTAGATGGAGGTCTAGTTTAACTTACTTACATTAAGGGTCTAATCTCTCCTGAACAATAGCTATGTTAGCTTGAATACATAGTGAGAAATCTGTTCCATTAATTAAGTGCTGCCTGTACTACTTGGATTTGTAGCAAATGTTAATAGATTTTTTTTTTCTTCCTCTGTTGGACAATTACTTTATTTTGCCAAGTTGTAAATGGATTAAATTGAAAAGGTCCATGTATTTAAAAAACACTTTAGCTTCAAAGTTCTAAGAAACGCCTTGCATGTAACACTGGGAAAAAACCTATACATTAATATTATTAATGGGTAGTCCTCAGAGGTGCATAAGATATCTGAAACCTTAGCAAATTAATTCCCAGCCATCGTAACCACACCTGGAAGAAGCAGCAGCACCCAGACAGGTCCTTACGTAAAATGTACTTGTAGCATCCACTAACCCAGGTTAGATGGGGAAAAAAAAACCCCAACAGTTGTAAACTAGTTTAATCCACATCATTCTTTTAGCTTCAACTATTCTTAATAATTAACAAATAAGAATACAAATTTTTAACATTATATCCTTTGTCTCAGAATGGTCTCAAAGATTTAATCCAAATGGAGCCATTTATAAATGCAAAATAAAGTGAATTTTCAAATTCAGATCAGAAGCAATACCTCATCAGGAAAAATATTTTCCCAGACTAAGAAGTTTCATTTGCACAAAATAAAGGACAAATGCAGTATTTTACACAATTTTCCCAAATAAAAATCTAGCTGCTTAGTGTTCTGCAGTACCTTATATTGTTAAGCACATGGCAGCCTTGAGTTTTACCATCACTTGTGTAAGAAGTTTGCAAAGAAACATGCAGATTTCAGTAACTTCTTACTGAAATGTCAGATTGTAAATTCTGGACCTCTTCTTGCATCTAAATATAGGAAATCAATTCTCCTGGACCCCCTCTCCCCCAAAGATCCTCACATCTCCACAAGTTTTAAGGTACCTCTAAAGTTTCCTTCCCTCCCACCGTTACTCAGACCTCCCTGGGACAGGGCTCGGTAGAGCCTTGTGACAAGCACCCATCCACAAATCACAGCACACACAGAAAGCACGTAACTGTGCCTAACCAGCACGCTTCACTTCTGCTTTGTTTTTCCTCCTTCTACTTCAGCTGGAAGGAGGATAAGAGCTGATACAGTACCAGCTCTCCTATGGCTATTCCAGCAGCAGGGTGACAGAGCACTGCTGTGATTCTTACACACACACATTTTTATTTCAAGTGTTACACCTGTAGCTTGGATCCTACTTTACCTTCAACATAACTTCCCCACTTTGCATCCTCCTTCACTGAATGTTGGCATTCCTTATCAACATCCTCTGTCATCTTTGTTGCTTTTTTGGGGGGTTATTTTTGCCTAGTAGTCTTCTGCTCCCCTGCTCTTTCAAAAGCTCTCCATGGGTGGTCTCTGCTCTCTCTTCTAAAGCCCAGCTCCTTCTCCCCTGACTCCCAATTCCACTTGCTATTCTGACATTGAGGAGTTTTCTCTACATTTCCTTTTCCGACTTCATTTTTCAGATTTCCTCTCTCCACATACCCATTTCCACCAATCTCTTCAATATTTAGGAATAGTCCCTTTCTCCTTCAAAGCTAATGAAATGTTGTGATTTTAAAGACTGTATGCTAGACACACTGCAAATGAGAAGCAAGATAATACAGTATCTCCTTGTAGCCCAACCCTAATTTTTACACAACTGATAGGTGCAGTAGTATAGGTGCAGGACCGGCTCTCCAGCCAAGGAGAATAGTTTATTTTATTGAATAAAGTAGTTTATTTTATTGAACTTGAAACACTCCCTTTGCATATGCTACTTGTAAATGCAGCCCACTGCTAACTATCCTACCTAGCACTGACAAACAGGAAGGCATTAGCACAGATCACAGTGTTTTCTTACAATACTGAAAATTGTAACTGGGGAAAAAAAAGAAAATTCATGTGATTTCAAGGCTCCTGATTCATGGGAACTTGGCTGTCAAGTCAGAGCTAAAGTTCATCCTACCAACAGGGAAAAACCGCAGCAAACGTGTGACACCAGCTCAGCTGCCTGCAATGGTACTTGCCGTGGTTTGATGGGGAACCTGACCACTGAAAAGTCCACTGTGGCTACGCCAGGAGCTACCACTGGAAGAGGAAATACTCCTTTTTGCAATTGATATTGAGAAACTCCTCAACTATTCTCATCCTGCTGATATCTCCAAACCTCCATTCGGGAATGTGTGAGCAGAGGTTCAGTGGGAAACCAGGCTCTGGTTTTCCCTTCTGTAAACAAAATATCCTACTGGCTTCCTTCCAACCCTGCACAGGTAGAAGACACTGCCACCTGCAATTTCTTGTTTCTTGTCAATGTCCAAGTGTTAAAAATTGACTGAATGTCAGAAAACAAGTTAAAATAAATATTATTTCCAACATCAAATGTGTTATCTGAGGCAAGTGTAAACTTTTAATATGGCATGGGGACATTTTTCTTTAAGGAAAAAAAAAAAGCAAAACTCAAAAGAAGCAAAGGGCTGGGGATTATCCTCACTCACAATGGATTACTTGCAACTAATTTCAGAATTTCCTTAAATTGAACCCTCAGAGCCTGAATCCTCATTGCAGAGGTAAGGAGTGTGTGCCTGCATCAACCCTCCTGCTAGCAAAGCACAGAAGCTGGCTGACCTGAAAATCAGAGATAATGAGAGCCCCAGAAGGACTCTACCCATAAACACTGTAATAGGAACATCAGCTGTGTCACACCACATCTAGTAAACGGGATAACTAGTCACCTAAAGACTGCTGGCCCTAGCCAACTCAGCATCCCATCTGTCTGCCGAGTAGGAATGAAAACTGGGTCCTGAGCTAACTAGACCCCAGGATCAGGTAGGAATTCTCTACCTGACATCAGGGTCAGGATGTCAACACCTACCAACCTTTCTAGCCAAAAGATTTAAGCACAGTGCTCCTACTCTGTTCCTAGTTGTTCATCACCACAGTGACAAGCATAATATCATTACCTAGATGATTTCAGTGTAATAGGGGACCAGAGATTCACTCAAGAAACAAGGGATACTCCTTTTTTGCTACCCTCAGAAGCTCAGGCAACTAATTTTTACTTAAATCCCTTCACAGTTCTCCAGTAACTCTTTTGAATTCACACCACCTTTTCCCACATCTCTCATCAGCTCTCTCGTTTTATCCCAAAGCTTCAAACTCCAGAGTAGATTCATTTTTCTCCTCTGGCTGGTGTAAGATCAGCCATTAGCACCTTCCCTGGCTTGTGAATATTAATAGGACCCCCAGCAGGAAGTTGGCCATGGAGAGCAATCAGCCTCCAAGGAGGCCCAAGTGGACTCCTTCCTTCCAAGTAAGAATTACACCAATGCCTCAGCGTAGTACTTGGGATCTACACAAAATATCCATAACTCATGACTTGATGACAGACATCAGAAAACAATCATCTTCCAGCCACTTTGAGCAGAACTAGACTGCCCCATGTCCTGACCAAATGCTGTGACAGCCAGCCTGCCTCAGCAGAGCCATTCCCACAGTCTCAGCTTGGTAGACTCTGTTTGGAAATCCTTACTACTAAAACATTTTCCCATAAATTGGGGAACAGCTGCCCTGTACCACATCAGAGAAGCCTGCAGTTCAGTGGTGAACTGAATTGAGTCTTGTGTATCAATTTGTGAAGTTTATACAGGCTTTTGGATTGAAAGACGTAATTACAAGAGGCGGTACTACTGGAAATAACATGGATTTCATTACAGGCTCCCACTTAGTAGGGAAAGAGCTAATCTTCCTTGATGAGGAAGACAGAAGCTGTTTTAATTCAAGACCTGACCTAGGTGAAGTTCAGGCTGAAGCTGTTTTTGGAAAACTCTCACATCAAGCCGGACACAACCCTTTCAAGCTCATTGCCAATTCTACACAATGGCTTGAACTGCACTCTCCAGCAGTCCTTAAAGGCACATTCTGTATCTTGGCTTTTGCTGCAAGCAATCAAGAAAGAATGCAAGAAAACAAAACTGTTTCCCAAGTACTGTTTGCTGGTGCCATAATTAATATAATCAAACAATTCCACAAATTGCTTCCAATTGCTGGCGTCACTTTCATGTGCAGAGCCAGACTTTCAAAGAAGGGTCCTTCTTGTCCTACATCCTTACACTGGTAACCCTCACTTCACACAATAGTAAACAAGACCTCACTAAATACTATAGGGTAATTTGTACTGTAATAGGTCCCCAAGGCACCACAGACACAATTTGAAATGCCATCTAATTTTTCTTTTTAATTAAAAAAGCAGTTACTATATTTAAACAATAACACAAAAAAGTTCAGAGGGGACAGACCAGAGTTTCCCACAGCTCTCTGGGAGTTTTCTCAAGGTCAGGAAGAGTTTTATAGGCTCAATCAGTACACATTTTTTCCCCCCCTTTAATTAGCCTGCCATACCCTCCGCATGAAGTCAGCGTCTTGATTTTCAGTCTGATATTTTTCATATTGCTAAATAGAGCACAGACTCCAGGACCACACTGTATCTAGAGATACCTATACATATATATATATATCTACTTCCCTATACACACCTTGCCTGTTCCCTTCTTCGCCTCTTAGTACTAAACTTACCACGTACACCAAGGACACCCAGCATACCACACTGCATTGAGAGCATGCCATTCATTCAGTTCTATACTTCCCAATTTCCAGCAAGATGATCAGGATATATTATCCCATTTCCCAAGTTTACGTAACATAACCACACTTTAACCTTTATTCTTCTTTCCAAAAATAAAATGGAAGAATAGGAACACTGCATAAAAACAGACCCTGTCATCTGAAGCCACGCAGTAGGATAGATTTCTGCACTTGACACTTCTCAACAGTTTTCCAAAAATGCACCCTTACCCAACATACCTTTCATCTCCAAATAACAGCTCTAAAATGAAGTGACACAGTTGAGATCTTAACTTCTTAGGTAGTTGGCCACACTGTCATAGAAATAGGTTGAAAGTACCAAACCTGACCTCGTTTTACTGGTCAACATAGATTCCAGCTACCATCAGGCTGTGTGCCACAACAGTTTGTTGGCTAAGCTGCCCTGGGACAGTTCCTAGAAAAGATGAGTTTATATTTTGCAGTCCCACAATATAACTATGATTTTTACACTCTACACAACTTTTTGTTTCTGTATCCAGAGTCTTTATTACAAGTTACATGGGAGACTCCAGGGCACCACTGCCTAGGCTACACAAATTAAATGTACACACATTACAATGGATCAACTTGTAGAGCTATAAGAACCACACTAAGGTAATCTTTTTGTCCTCAAATCCAACATTAGCCTAAAAGAACGGATTTTTCAAAGTAATTTCTGCACAAGCTATACCTGCACTTGCAGTACTTTAACAAGGCTGCAATTATGGCTGCTGATGTATCCTACCAGTTACTACTTATAAACCCTTTTTCACTCAGTGGCCACTCAAGGTCCATGCAGTCAAGGAGCTCATGTCTAAGCACTGTGTTCATCCTCCCAGTGTATTAGCAGGGAGAGGCAACTCTCCCAGGAAGAAGAAATACAAGAGCTGGTTATATTTAACCTACTGATGCTGTGCTTTTAGTCTCCATATTCTTCTTCAAGCTTTGTGAAGCAAAAACTGAGTGCATGGGAAATACCCAGCACAACAGGAGTAACTGTGAAAAAACAATGAAACCAATAAGGACATCAAATAATTAATACAAATGTACACAATGTAGTTGGAAGCCTGGGGATGTAGACAGGCTCTTGTTACAGTTCAACAATAGAAAAAAATTACAGGCAGGTCAACATGAAATACCCAAGACTATTCAGAACAGTCAAAGACGGAACAGGGTCTTAAAAATCACAATTACTGTCACTGGAACTCTAAGCAGTACTCTCCCAGAAGGGGAGAGATGGAAAGAGATGCACAGACATCAACGCAATGTGTACAGTTTGGGAGAGTCCATGAAGACTGTTGCACTGGACAGACTTTCACACATGTTACTACAGTGGCAATCCTCACTGATTAAATCTGCAAATCAAGGGGGGCAAAAATTCATGAAGACATCCCAAAGAGTACAGCTACGTGTGTAAAAGTAGCTCACGTTGAGCACTAAGCATAGGACCTTTCGTAACTTTAAACCCAGAAAATGTCATGTTGGGACTAAATTCCAGTCCACCGAGGCAGTTCCCAGGCCAGAGCTGCTCAGCAACACACCAGAAGCTACTTCTGAACTACTTGCAGTATCCCAGTACCTAGAAAACAGCAAATAAACAAAATGAACAACCCTCATGGTCTGTGCGCTAAGGTGAGTGGAAACCACTGAAAATGTTTTGAATTCAACATAAGGGACTAAAATTTCATCAGCCTGGTGAAGAGAGAACAAGAAGAACGGTACCAGCAGACAAGCTCTCCCCCCAGCAGCCTTTCAGAAACACATACGCTGCGGAAAAAAGTTCAGGTTGGTGGATCTGACACAGAATCAAAGGCAACTCATTACAAAGCAGCTGCAAATCAAAGCGCTCGATCCACAGGCCTGGCTGTAATCCTCCCATCTCCCCTGCAACTCTTGATGTGGAGTAGGCGCCACAGAAGCCAGTTAAGCTGGACCAACTCCGCTGACGTATCCCAGGCATCTGCTGCTCAGCACTGGTCCAGAGTTTAAGTTTGGCGATATTCATCTTCCCCTGGGCTGCCTTTATAAAGCAATCCTGAACAATGGGACTTCAGAATAAAGAATAAAACATTTAATTTTTTATTTTTTTTTTTCTTTAAAACTTCTAGGCAAGGGCCTTTAATGCGATTAGAAGGGGGAGGGGGATTGGATAGCAGCTTTTTCTTTTTTATGTTATGTATATTGTGTGTAAACAAATATGCAATTTGCTTTAAAAAGATAAGGTGATTAAATTTTTATCGGGCTTGTACTCTGTTGTCACCACAACAAAGAGAATTAGGAGGAGGAAAGAAAGGCCTTTTTATTTGAATTATGCTCTTACCAGAGGTTCTCTACAGCACAGCTGTAAAGCCACTCAATGTTCTCCAAACAGGCCCTTTGATTGCATTTTATTCAACTTGTTTGCATTTGGAGCAATCGAAAGGAAAAGAACGCTCCACATTTTGATGTCTTAATGTTCCTTAATACCTTCTTTAATTTATATTAAGCTTCTTAACTAGGGTGATGAATTCTTCAAAAACAATAAAGACCTAGTGCACAAATCTTTCACACACCATGAAAATTGAAATTATAATGTATTCATGGCTTTTTTTGTTATGAAAAAACATTATTTGGAAGAAAGATTTAAAGCATATAAAAATATCCTGAAGTTGTATGAAAAATTACTTGATCCACAGAAATAGATGAAAGTTCAAACTAATTATTACAAGGGAAATAAAATGTTGTAGGAGGTGGAAAAGAAGAAACAGTATGAGAATGTTGGGTCACTATGAAGTTTTGAGTCTTTTAACAACCTATAAATTCCTTCTCTGTGTCTTTCCCCAGAAAAAAAGATGCTAGAAACTTGTATAATTTTGTTTTACCAAATGTTTGCCAGTTCTTCCTCCTTGATTACTCACATACTTCTTCCCTAAAATGGCTCTTCAGGTTAGCACAGTTCCACAGAGTATTTCCCACCCAGTGTCCTTCCCAGCCTGCCAAGACCAACAGTACACACTGAAACTGGTGACGAGTGTAGTGGAGCATGCGAACACCCACAGATGCAGCAGCTCTGTGGGACACATGTTCCCTGGTGAGGTTCCCAGATTGAAATGCTGTTCACAGGTGGATCTCAGTCAAACAGGAGGCAGGCTGCATGAGAAAAGCAAAGGTCATGGAATAAAAAGTACAGAAGAGGCCACCTGAGGGACAAGACTGGCTGGGTTTGGCTTTGCAGGCACTGTATGTTCTCCAGTTAAAGTTATGGGAGGCTTGGAGACTGGTTAAGCTTCCAACACTAATTTTCTGGCCCATGTGACAAAACTCATTCTCAGCTATTCCAGTGTCCTTAAGACTCCCTTCTGCAAGATATGAACACAGCTTTCAGTGAAAGTCCCTCATGGTACAAATGAGCCTTGAGCAAGGAACATCCAGAGGAACATATTCTTGCTTTGCTTCCCAATTTGTCTATTTCCCTTTTTTTTTTTAACTGAACAATTTTACCTTCCAGCACAGATACACATACACATGCACAGGTACAGCTACAGACACCTCACCCTATTCCTCCTTTCTGGACTTTCTTAGCAGAGGGAAAAGAAGCCAGCCATGGCTGGCACGTCTCTGACCACCGATGCAGTGCCTGGAGCTGTGCCTCGGTACTACAGCAATGGAGAATGAGCTTCCTAAATGAATCCTGAGCTACATGACATCATCTGGAATATCCTTGAAACAATGCATTTGAAAGAACATGCCCTTTCACCTGAAATAGTTGTTGTTTTCTGTTGACACCCACTGACTGCTCACCTACCTTCTCAAAGCCACATTTTAAAGCAAATTCCAGGAAAGCACAAACTGAAGCCTCGTGATAGAGGCTGCCACATGGACGAGATGCCCGTGAAAGAGCTCGTGTTGCTGTACCAGCGAGCAACTGGCCACAATAATTAAAACAATTACAAAAATTCACATGCTGAATTTACCCATAGAGTAAAACAATGCTGATCTTAATCTAGTACACAGGCACCCTGAACAAAACAACGCCTCCCCCTCCCAAACAGGGTCACACAGAACAAGTGCAGAAACATCAAACCCCGAGAGTTTCAGAACAGAGATGGATCACTACAGCAAAACTGAGAAAGCCTCTCAACAAGCACCAAGAAATCAGGGATGCTGCCAAAGGCGGCACCGGCAGCATTGCAAACCACGTCGCTGCCCTTGGCCATCGTGTTTCCTTCACATCTGCCCTGCTAAGTAAGTGCTGCTTCTGCAGGGAGCAGTACGGAGAGGCAGAGCAACGCTAAAGCACAGTATTTGCCTTGTCACAGGTAACACCTACTGTATCCCACCCGTTCAAACTTTTCACCTGTATGTTTTCTTAAAGGAGTGAGTACAAAACTTACATATCCAAACCAGTATTTGCATGTGCAACCAGTTAGAAGTCTTAACTGTTCTATCTATGAGAGCTTGTGCCTTTAAGCAGAAATGATTTCATGAATTTTAATTTGTTTTAAATGCTGAAAAATTCCATCCAAGTAAATTGAGTCAACAAGCCAGCAAAGGATGAAGACATGTATCTGTTTTTTATTTAAAAAATAAAACCCCCTCAAGTCTATACATTTCTTAGTCACCCACCAATCCTCTAGCAGTGAAAAAGTACTTTGCAATAACGGAGTTTCCTGCATTACCTTTAAGGCACTCTGCTTTTCCCTATTCATTGAACACTGAGCCATAATTGATTCTCTTTGTGTTATTTAGCTACTACTATTTTAAAACATTCTTATAAAAATAAGTTAGTCACTGATTTTGGAAAGTGGGAAAGGGGGGAAAGATCTGCAGAATGTAAGCTGCTTCAATATCATTAATGTCAAGAATGAAAAGTCATTAGCCCACCCTCCAAATAAAAACAGTTTAAATGAATATAAGAATTATTTTAAAAGGCGTAGCTTATTTATATTCCCCTTCCCAAAATCAAGGCTTCCAGTTCAATCTTTTCCTCCTTTTTCCCAGTAATCACAGAGACCAGAAATCAACCTCTGAATCCAAAGTTAATGTTTTCTAACAATTACTTTACAGTACTCCAAATAACAGCAGCACTGACAAAGTCAAACAGCGACATGTTACTAAAGGGGCCAGCACACTGTCAGACTTTAAATGAGATAGCACAAGGTGCAGAGATACACTGACACAGACCTAGCATGTATTAAGAACTTAACACCTCTCCGTGCCACAGCGATACTTCCATTTTTCTAGGCAAGCACCCAAGGGCTGTGTTTCCTTCCTCACTGCACTCTTCCTGGGGCACAGGTTGTTCTAAAACCTAGTCAAGTAAAATATCAGAAAATACAGGTACAGCCTCTGTCCGAGTCCACAGACAGCAGATCATATTTAAGGTTGAAAGTGATTAGCTTTCCTGAGCTGTCCCCCAAAAAAGCCTCTTTGCACCTTTCTGAAGTTTCCAGGTGCTGATATTGTTTAGAAATAAGATGCAGGCAATTCACAAGGCTCAGAAGCAGAAATTAATAACAAGTGCCCTGATGCCAGGAGACTGCCTGGCAGAGAATGAATCACAGCAATCTAACTCACAAGATTCCCACTGCCAATGCCAATCAGTTCGAGTGTCTGGGTCCAAATCCAGCAGAGATAGAGAGAGTGTTCACTACTAGCATTTCAGGGTGTTATGACAGCCAATCCTGCTCTGGGGGCTGATGACCTCGATTAAAGAGTCACTGCACATTTCCAACACGCCAACTCACTTTGACTTGCATTGCAAAAAAATCTTACCCTCCCAAATAAAGTTGGTGTTTCTGAGGAGTGCAGTAGAAGGCAGAACTGAAGGAGAAAAAATTAGATTACAGAAGAGGTAGCACGACCAGCCAAAACACACAAGCAAGTTAAAAATAAATTGGCCCCATTACCAAAACCAAAAAGGCAGCATCTTGTGTGACGACTGTTGATTTCATTAAGTTTGGGTTCTTGTACAGTCTCAGGAGCAGGAGTTCTCACATCACAAGATTTGCTTTTCTTGACAAATAA
Organism: Porphyrio hochstetteri; assembly: GCA_020800305.1. NCBI lineage: Eukaryota > Metazoa > Chordata > Aves > Gruiformes > Rallidae > Porphyrio > Porphyrio hochstetteri. Next base: position 5,566,602 of record CM036916.1, on the reverse strand, counting down.
TTGTTAAACATTTGCTTTGTACTAACATACCAGTATTTATGGTACCCTAACTTACTCAAAGACAGCACAGGAATATAATTTACCCTACCAATCTACATGACTTGAGTGACTATATCAAAGCATGGAATATTTTTGGCCCATCAAGTTTCACTAGAACACCAGATTTTTGCAGGAGTGGGTGGAGGGTATAAAAGATAAAGCAAATTCACACTCAAATTACATTTGCCCTGAAACTTCTACATCTTCTTCATACCTCCCATTATGATACTGCTCCAGTCACCTTTGCACTTCACAGCATCTAAGACATTGAATAAAAGGAAATAGTGTCCCTTCCAATATCCATCTGTGCCTGTGTTCTCCATTTAGACCCCTGCCTCAGGGTTTTAATTCCCTCCACCCTTACTCTCTAGTTAGCTTTAGTGGTCCTGATGTCTCCACTTATTGCTCGCAGCAGAGCTGATCAACTGCAGGTTCTGTGACAGCAACCAAGAAGCCATTTACAATTCCAACAGCTGTTACTGATTTTGCAGCAGAATCATGGCAAATCTGTGGTTCAAACCCTCTTTTCCTTACAAGGAGGGAGAAAACAACAGGAGCAATAAAAAAAACCAACAACCCAAGAAAAGGGAAGGACTGGGAAAATATCACAGATGAAGGGCCCAGCCCTATCTGATGACCATTTTGCCTGCGCAAAGCTCAATACAGAGACTATTATCCCACGTTAAGTCAAGCCTGAGGTCCTCTCAGCCAGTTTCCTTCCTTACCAGCAGACACTGGAGAAGGAAGTCTGCAGTGCACCGCAATATCAGGTCGCAATCTCCTTTTAAAGACAGCAGCATGGTGTAGAACTAGCTCAGGTAGCACACAAGGAAGGAGGAAGTTGTCCAGCAAGGAAGCACATCTCCACGCAGGTTAACATGCCAATCCCACCGCCCCCATCCATTGAGCTGTTTCAGTCTTCACAGATCAAAATGGAAGCAGCAGCAGCACTCCCTCAGCCTGCATGTTGATGAGGGAACTCAAAAGCATGTGTTGTACACACAGTTCATCAAGGCTCTGGATCTACAGTGAGCTTATATTAATATTTGTGCTGCTAAAATTGAAGCTCTAGTAAAAAGTCTTGATGAGAAAGAACAATCTGAATCTTTACACAATCCACCAGATACACTCCCTTTGAGCTATCCTTTAAACCTTTGGAAGAAATATGGGATATTACAGGGAAGATAAGAGCCTAACTCATTGGAAGGAAACCAGGTAGCTTGCCCTTGGCCCAAGAGACATGCAGGTGGTTAGAATCAAGCACCATCTTCAAGTCCCTCTCGAGCAAACAAGAAAAAGTCAACCTCTGTGTCATAAGCACACACACTGCACACAGCCCCTGTGGCACCCGAATTCTGCTCCAGGTACACGGAAAAACAATCAGTTTGCAAGAAGGAACTAACCAGCTTTATTTCCTGAAGGGGGATGACATCCCAAGCAAGGAGTACACAACTGTTTCTGCAGTAAGTCGCAGGTATAAAGGACACAGCAATTCCTTTGACACTTGTGTTTCATATACACACACATCAGCTTCAGCCTGACAACGTTTTATTAAAAAAGACAGTGGAAATAAAACAAATGACTGGGTGAGGCCTGCTCAACTTGTAACGCCAAAGTACACTTTTAGTGCACTTCATTGGAACAAAAAAAGGGCAAAAGAGGTAAAAATTCCCCCTTAACATCAGAACCACCTCACAGGCGGCTGTGCTGACTTCTAATGAAGGTTAGTTTGTGCTCTGCAATCTAAAATTATAATGGACAGGCCCTATTCCCCCTTTTATTCATTCCTATTTTACTACTCCAAATATATACTACCTAAATTTGTATACTCTTTAACAGTAGTTAATCTTCAATTAAAATACCTAGAGCAGAAAACTAAGATAACTGGTTTAAAAGGTAAAAGCTTATTGACAAAAACGTATTCTTCATACTGCCTTTTTTTTAATTCTGCATATTAAAAATGTCATTTTTATGCCTGGAAAAAACCTTCAGGAATAATGAAGGCTAAGAAAAGACTGAAGAGCAGTAATTTAAAAAGCTCCATATGTAGCATCCTGATTACTGTATCAGTCCCATTTCCATAACGAAGGGAGAAGTCACCAAACTGCTCCCTGTCCTTTCTGGTGACAAGGAAAGGGCAAAGAGGACAGCGTGTTTTCAAGGCATCATCCTTCAGGCACTGAAGGAAGAGCAAGAAGTCTCCTGCAGTACAATACGTGGGTGTCAGTGTCCGGTGCTTTTCTGGAATACGGTTACCCCAGCTCCGGTGGTCCCTGCACATGTACTTAATTTGGAAGCAGCTGGGTTCAAAAGTTTATCCTCACTTTTTGACCTGCAGAGGTTTAGTGTGTGGGCGTGCACATGAGTGTGTACATCATACCACACAAGCTGAAGATGTGCTGCCACAATCTACACAGTGTGTGAGTGTTTATGGGTATGGTTTTGCACACAGAATGCACCACAAGTTTTTAAAAACCCTATCGGTATCCAGTATACATCAGTGCCACGTACACTGCAGGAGCATCCAGCCTTCCCAAGCCAGACATGGCCAGCCTGCATTTCAAAACTCACTAACCTTCTGCAATTTTGGGGGCATAACTTCACAAGGACACATTAATGAAGGAATTAATTAATTGCAAGACTACCTATTTAAATGGGTTCAATACGCTTCATAGAAACTACAACCACCAAATCCACAAGTTCAACCACATCAGTGTCACTAACAGGTACACCTAAGGAAAGGATACAACAGCCAGAGAATTACCTTTGGTTTTATAGTGCTTTTCACCACAGAAGCAGTGAGCAGATGAAGCAGGGGTGAAGTAAGAGATGCAGGAAGACCAGAAAGCACAAAAAGCCTGGGAACCTCCGAGCACAGCGACAAAAGCAGAGTCACAGATGGGCAGAATAGTCAGCACTCAGAATTAACGTATTCTCCAGCCAACATCTGAGTATTTTCTTGAATCGCTTTAAACAACTCTACGATCACAGGCAGAAACCCCTGATCTTGACACAAAGGATGTAGTTTTCAGCCATTTGTCATTTTATTGCTCAGACACAGAGGCAAGTTAGTGCCTATCGCTGAGCTTCGGACACCGCAAATACACAGCTCAGCACATCATGCACGACAGAACATCTTCACTGGGATTTAAAGAGAGATCTAAGGTTATGAATTTAGAGCACATTTGTGATGGGTTTGAGCATTCAGACAGTCACTATCACCGAGATAACAAACAGTGATTCGTTAATCCATGGAAATGTGACAGTAAAGTTGAGTGCAATAGTTTTCTCAGCACTTGTGTTATTTTTAAATCTTGAATCAATTGTTTACAGAAGCTCTTCACTTGTGTTCACAGCAGTAAGTGCTCTACACACCAGTGAATCTTCAGTAATTCCTAGCACACAGCATGTATGAAAAAGGGGTTTGTTTTATTTAAATGACAAACCCAGCACATATAACAGATAAATAGTTTGTGATGAGTGGAAAACACAAATTTTCAAACAGAACAAGCACTTTGTGTTTGTTGATAAAGTTGTAACTTCCAGTCAGAATTGTGCAACAGTAATGCTATTACAAACCAGTTCCAAACACAACGGGGGGGAAACACTTTGTATGCAACACAAATCAAGTGAAGTATGTAGGCATTAATGGCAGAGAAAATACAAGTTACTTAACAGAAGAGCCCATACATCAGCAACTGAAACTGCGAATTAAAACATAAGATGGTGCCCCGGGGGAACACTTAGCACAAAGCCACTACAGATGGCAAGTCTATGAAGACCAGACTACTTGACCAATGCCAAGAAATGCAAGTCTCTCTTCAGAAGTTCCAGGGACATAAAGTGAAAAGCTAATGTTCAGAGCCATTGTGCGTTTCAAACTTGTGACCTAAAAGCCTATCCAGCTTTCCAGAGAAATTTCAGGTTTTCAACAGAAACATTTTATGCATTGCATTAGCATCTGATCCTCTAAAAGGTGGAAAATAAAGGTAAAAGACCTCCAAGAAAACAAAAATTGTACTTTCTATACAGTGACCACACTACCTAGTGCAACAAAGGAAACACTTCCTACTTTTGTTTCAGTGCAGTAGTACCCAACTCCTGAAACAACCCCACAAAACAGTGAATAATTCCAATGTACTACTGAAGCAGACAGATAAAACTCACCAGGCAGTAGAAGAGAGAAGACCGGCCTTTCTGAAGCCATGCAAGCCCCTGCAAAGGACACCAGTGCTTGCTGCTGTGCGTAGCAGGGACAGCACATTCATTCCCTTGTATGTAAACTGGACTCTACCTGTTTTGTAAGCATAAATTGGGAGTAACTCCAGACACTCCATGGTTGATATGAGAATACAATTGAACCAGTAACTGCTGCTCATACCAAGAAAGACAGCAGAACAAACACTGCCTTACAGAAGCTCCAAAGCTGTAACATAACTTGCTTGTGAGCTACTACAGCCCAAATGGATAGACATTGGGTAGGAAATTAAGGAAGCCAGGCCTGGACAGTTCTGCATGTTTGGCTTCTATCAGTTCCTTGCACTATTTAATCTGTCTCGGGTTCCTCACTTACAAAACAGGGTTAATAATGGCACAATTCTTTATACAACACCTTGCGATACGCAGCCCTTTTTTAAACTGAAGAAAAACTACATATGACTTACTAACTTTACAAAGTGTCATCGTTGATGAAACAACCTGTTCCTTTTAATTCCACATTTAACCAACTCAGCTGAAGTCTGAAGACCTTGATTTATTTCTGCTTTTACAAATGTTAAAAAAAGGCTTTTCTTGGAGATGTAATTCACGAGTTTAACATTTCATCAAATATGCTTTTGTTAAGTGCAGTCAAGCAGGCACATTACTCAAGGTCATAAACTTTAAGTCAAATCACAGGCAACTGAGCAGCTCCTGTCCTTTTTTCTGTGGTCTCCATGCCTACCACAGAAGGCTAATTATTTTACAACAGAACTTGAGACTTCTATTTTTTTCCTCTAAAGCTGTATTTGTTCATTGTTTCACTATTTCTGCTTCCAGAGCATGAATTCATGTTTGCAGTTCATATTTTCCCAGCAGAACTACAGTGCTTGATCCACCCATACACCAGCAAAGAGAGTCCCGTTGAAGGCAAGTGACATCCTTAAGCATTAACTATCTATCAACGTAAAGTTTAAACCACATCAAAAGAAAACCTAGATACAGAGTTCGGAAGTCAAGTCAGTATCAGAAGTAACTCTCAACTTGCCTAGGCTGTGGGTCTTCACGGTTACTGGTAAAACACCCAGCTTTCACTCCTCTGCATTTCCTAGAAAATTAAGAATACTGTTTGCCACCAATTTCTGTACCAGCACCTTCATTATGGCTGGTTTTAGCCCACAGTATCTTGATAGATTAATTCACAGCTACCTATATCCATTTTTTCCTGTAATTTACATTGAGAGAGAAGTTTTCTATCTTTTATCTGTTATTTTGGGAGAGTCTGGAAGAATCTCTGGGATATGTGCATTCACGATTCCAATATTTTTCTTGAAAATTTTTCACAAGGAAGATGAAACCTTGCCACTGCCTTTTCTTTTTTTCCTCTAATCCTGAGCTGAAGAAAGGAATAGTATTAAATAGCAAGTGACACGAGCCAACAGCTGCTACTGCCATTACATCAAAAGTCAATAAGGACACAGCCCACAGAGCATCTTCCTTAGTACGGTTCTATAAGGTACCCTCACCGCATACAGCCAAAGGTCGACTGTCACTAATGGCAAAGGAGAACAGCTCATGCAACTGTGGCAGGATCAAGGAACATTGATATGCATCAGGTGCTTTGAAATGGGAAAGCCTTGTCACAACATCAAGTTCAGGAGGTACCAGGAGGAAAGAATGAAAAAAGAATATTTGCTAAAAGCTTTATCTTTTTATGTCTTACAGCTATAAAATTTTAGAAGTTAAGGAGAATTATTAGATCATCCAGTGAACATCTCAATCTGAGATCTTTTCTGAAAGTACATTTTCAGTTACCTTTCCAAACTGTTATGCAAGTCTCAAATTAGGCCACCAGCTTTCTTCTGAAGAACAATCCCCATCTGAGAACAAACACAGTGGATCAAAACACTCCATTATGACAAACAATTAAACCAAAAAAAATTCATCAACAGTCAAAACCAACATACTGCTGGCTGACCTGATAACTAAAAATCAAACACACTGCAGAAGTGCTCCAGGAGTGGTAAAGAAAAACTTGAGAGCTCTCTTCATCACACATCCATAAACACGCTGGCAGTTTACTTGATCTCTCTAGGGCTCTGCTTCATGGATTTGGAACACATGTGGTACCTACCTGTTCTGGGGTAGAAAAGGATGAACTCCATCTGCTTGCAAAATATTGAGGCATTAGCAGGAGGACTGCCACTACAAAATATCAGCGAAAAACCAGTTCCTCTCCATTACACTCATCCTTACATAATAAATACAATGATATAATTCACACCTGAACGTACCAAAATTCAAACTGTCTAGCTTTGAGCAGAATTACACCAGACTAGAACTCTGCATGTAACACGTTCACTGCCAGAGCTCAAGAGTCGTCTGCAAAACCTCCTTGCCTCGTACCAAGACAGGCACAGAGTGCCATGAGTTGCTCAAGCATCCAAACTGTCTGAGTTTTTACATCAAATATAACACTTTTTTCACTCCTTTTTTCCATTCTTTAATTATCAGTGTAACATTTACAGAAAAACAATCCTTCCTCAACTAAGCAACAAATTAGATGGCTGTGAGGAGTGAGGACCTAGATGCCCAGAAAGCCATGATTATTATCCATTTTTAGAACAAGCCCCGAGATGTGCTGACATCAAAAACAGAAGGCATGGAAATAGAGAAACAAAACTCTCAGGGTATTGTTTTGTACCAAAATAGATATTTCTATTTTTAGGGGGAAAAAACCAAACAAGCCAGCAAATGCATTGCTGAACTGTGACTGGCCTGGAAAAGGGAGTTCCCCGACTATGTAAGGATTTGTCAACCTCACCCAAAATACAGCAAATAGGGCTAATTGTTTTTCAAAATCTGTTAGGACTAAGTGAGCCTCTTAAGGGAGTTGAAGTTTATTCTAGTCTCTTCTGTTGTCCTGAAGCTCCTATTTTATCTTCGCCACTTCTACAGTCTAGTTTTACAGAAGAACCTCTGAATCCAACCTTTAGGTCATTTCCTACCCCATGGTCTTCTCTGACTGTGTCTGAGGGACCAGCACTCACACATACCAGAAAGGGGGTTCCTCCACTCTACTCTCTGCACTGCACAGAAAAGCTTCACCTCCCAAAAAATCTTGGGACAAGACAAAGGATTCCACATACAATCCCATATGCCAGAAGTTTGCTGGTCAGGAAGCCAGTGATTGAAAGAAATCAGAGTCAGATATTACATACAACTGAGCAAATGAAAAAATAAATAGTTTGGTTTTCTTCTAGATGCTACAACTGTGTCTGGTAAGAAAAAAGGAGAGCTCCAAAGAACCAGTAACATAAATTACTGTTCCAGGTGCTAAAAACAATCACTTTCCAGGACCTGGAACAATCATATCCTGCTCTCCCACAAGCAGCCAAAATGCACGTGGTGTCTTGGGTCAATGTTGAGGAAAAGCCCGTGCTGAAATCTATGAAGCCTCTTTGGACACAACACAGCAAAATCGAACAGCACGGATGTTCAAACTGCAGCTCCATCTTCCTCTGAGCAGTGCACACTGCATTCCTTTGTATAGCCTTGGCTGCAAGCCCACTGGTTTCACCACCGAATGCTGAGACGTGCTGTAAAGCTTTTATATTTGTGGAGGCACATCAAGAGAGTGCCTGAAAAACACCAGCACATCTCTGAAATGCCACCAGCCTGGAACCGTCTTAAAAGTCATATATGACATTAAGAAAAGATTGATAAGAAAACATGAATAGAACAGGTCTAAAACTGAATTTAATCAAGGAAATAAATTTGTAACTACTGCAACCTTCCTCCTTTCATGATGACCAAATACGGTACACTGGATCAGCTTTCAGCTCTCAGCAAGGCTGGGGGAAGGGGAAAGACTCGTTTAACAGTTGGTCCCATTTAGTCATACAAAGCTGGAAGGAGGCAAAAGGGTAATAATTCAGCAATGAAGAAACTCCAAAGACCTAGAAAAGCATGGCAGCCTCCAGAGATGGGGTTTGCCAAAAGGCTATTTCAGGGACGGATAGGGCTACAAAGCTGCTATTAAGCTTCAATCCTTAAAATAAGCCCATAAACTCAGAAAATATTTATCTGGAGGGGTGGCAGCCCAATAAAAGTTTTATGAATGTTTTAAAACTGCCCTGTCAAGGGGCTAGCCGTTCAGTCACCTCCCTCCCTCCTGAAAAACAACACACAAGAAAGAGAGCCCATGTGTCAGGTTCCCAAACAGGAATGACAGGGCAGCCTGAAAAATGGCTCCACGCCTCCTGCACGCCCCCCATGAAGGCACAGACAGCTCCCCATCTCTCGCTAGGAACAGGGCCCTGCCACAGCCCTCCCTCTGCTACCACAGGAGACCAGCATCTCTGTAAGCCACCCCCTGCTTCCACCCGTTTTCTCCAAGATCATCACCTCCTCCTCTTTAGCCATCACCTGTTGGTGAAGGGGAAAAAATAAATCAGTCAGTACACAAATACGGAACATTGTGGGGAAATACAAAACCAATCTGGTTTTCAAGTTTGTATTTCTAAAGCATCATGGATCCAGATATCATAAGAACATACTGTTTGTGCTCAAGTGAATGGTCACTGTTAACTTGGCACTGGCTTACAGAGATGGACAGTGGGCCAAGTGTAACGGGACAAGAAGAGTCCCCCCTCAGACTTCCACATGTCCCATTTTTGTTAACACTTAAGGCCCAAGAGGAAAGTCAAGCTGAAGTAATGCAGGCAGAGACAGTGAGTTTAAGTAAAAGAATGTAAAATTCACTTATAAAACTCTGCATGAAGCCTGGAACTTCCACCCAGAAGAGGGATGCTGCTTCTCCCTTCTGCCACATGTTTTTTCCTTTCCTATCTCCCCACCATCATCAAATCCAAAACTCCAAAGAAAGCCTGGCCAAAGGAAGCTTGGCACCTTCTTCAAAATCCATGGGGGGGAATAATCACAGGCAGCAAAATCAAAATGGGATGGAAGATAAGAGTCAGTGACGAACGAAAAACTGTTTGCAGCCAAACAGACTCTGAGTGCTCACATGCAGAATTGCTTCCACAGTAATTAGGAATGACTATTATGATTAGGAACAACTTGCAAAAGCTGAACTTCAGTCTGCTTACAGTCATTCCACTCTTCCTAGGCAACACCAATCAACATGGCTCCTTCAAGGTTTGTCCTTTCCCCTCCCAAGTAAAACATATATAGATATAAAACCAAAACCCAACTCCCAAAACAAAGGTACCCAACCTCAGGGCAGAGCCTCACAGCTCTTAATGCTGAGGGTCTGACACTTACTCACGCAACAGAGCACACGCAGCTCCCAGGGCTGGCGGTGGAGATGCGAGGCTGTGGCCAGTCCAGGGGATGGGTGGCAAGACAGATGTTTCCTGTCACCAGTGTCATGTTTGCATTGCTACAGATTATTATTTTTTAATGTATTGTGTTACTCCATCTTAGTGAATTGCCCATCTTGTAGAATTCTTTTAATTATCTTATTTTCTTCTTGCTATCTGCATTATCTAAAATTATTTATACTGTTATAATCTTGGTTTCAAACAGTGGTTATAAACAATCACCAGTTATTAGATGGAGACTAACATACCGACAGACACACAGATGAATAATTTACTTTATGACTGCTCTGAAATGCTGGAACACGATTTTGTTCCCCCAACACTCTACCAAAAAGGAAAAAACCCCACAAATTAGAGGGGCAGGCTCTGTCCCTCTGCCTTCCCTTGGGATCTAGGAGCAGCGATTTCCCTGAAGATGGCACAACACTGTCCCATGTTTGAAGCCTTGTTGGCTGCTTCTGCCCTAGGAAGCAGAGCCCTTGCTGAGCCAGAGTTTGGCAGGAGTAAGTGCTCTGTTAGATTAAGTTTCAGCATAATGTTCTCGATAGGAATCGGAGCACCATCCCTAAAGTGCAACGGGAGGGTAAAACGCCAACCGTCAAGACGGATGGTTTGTTTTTATTTTTACAGAGATTTTCTAAACCTCAACTTTCACCTCTTTGCCTCCTCCCCCTCCTGTTCTCAGTCACCTCCGATAGCCCATCTGTCTGCTTCATTTAATAGAAACCTATATTTCCTAGCTAATGGATGCATTTGGCTAAGAAGATAATCTCTTTGTGTTTGCTTCAGTTGTCACATTCCTGTTATCATATTAATACTGATTAAACACGAAACCCAATATTTCAGTCAGACCCCACACATTATTTAAAAGCGACAAGATGTTCATATTTTGGCACTGTGAAATCTCAGCATGGAAGTGGGTTCCCCCCTCCCACTCTGAAGACCTCACCTTTCAGACGGGATGCCACCCATATGGATTTTTACAGGACAGGATACTTGAATAGCATCATCTTATTTGAGACCACCAGACAAAGTTCAGGTTTGCTGAAAAGCTCTGGGACTGGTACAAACCCCTCCTGAGAAAACTACGACATCACAGGTCAGGCAGGATGACGCTGAAGGGTCAGTACAGATCTTAGAGCTCTCAGAAGTGTCCAGCAGCAATTCACAGCCCACATTTGTGCCTGGGTTTTCCCTGTCTCTATGCAAGGATACTTCACAAGCTGTGATGTAGGTGTGAGGTGAGGCTGCTTTATTAACGTCTGCTTGGGTCTGCATGGCTACAGACTTAGAGGTGCTGCAGAAAAACCAAGTACAAATTGCCAGACATCAAATCACCAAAAAATAATTCAGCAGATTCTGGGATTCACGCCAACTTCATAACATGTCACATTTTAAAAGCAGCCAGTCGCACGCATGATAAAGCAACTTGTAACCCTGAGCAAAGTTGTCCTCAAATTCCAGAACTCCTCCACTCATCAGAACTATATTGCAACAAGACCCAGATGAATCTGCACTGTTCCCTCCTCATTTCTCATGCAACCATCACCAGCCTCTGTGGAGAAGGAAGGCTGTGATGTGTCAGCCATGGAAATGAATTTCATCAGACATGTTCTAACCCACAGTATGGTTTAACACGTAGCCATTGCTAATTTGAAAAATAAAAATTAACATGGCTACTTATTTATTCAGTTTAATGAACTACCACTCCCAAGAAGCACTAGTTAGTTGAAACTTAACCTCAAAGTTTTGGTGAAATTAGCCATGTATGTCACAGATTTTTTCAAAACCTCAGTTACACGTAGAAGCCCAAGTTACACATACTAGTAGTCATCTGTGTGTGAAAGTGTCAGGTCTGAGACTGGAAGCATAGTACTTAGTTTTATATAAAAGTGCAAGTTACTTATGAGTTACTGAAGACACAGACCCAGTGTCCCAACCACTCTGACTACACCAACCCTTCCCAGAGACTAGGTACAAGCTGCAGACACTCTGCTCTGCCGGTACCTTTTCTAAAAGGGGATGCAACACCTCCTGAGCAGCTTTGGAGCAGATGAGGTTATACCATGGTCAGGAAAGCTCCCCTGGGATGTCAAGAAGGCTAACCTAACCTTCTGAGATCCCTATAAACAAACAACTGAACATGGAGAGCCTTGAACCGAGGGACTGCTGTTTACCTAACCCCTGAACTGCAGAAGACATCAATCCCTGCCTTATTAAAGAAATGCATACGCCAGCCAGGCATGCCTGCTTGATCAGCTCTCTCCCGTTCACAGCTTCTCCGGGGTCGGAGGAAGTTCCAACAGGCCCTGTTCCATAAATAAAATCCTTCTGGCTGGCGATAACTAAATTGTATTAAGACTGGCTCAGACAGCTTCAATTAGAAATAATCGGCAGGGGTGGACTGAAACACTCTCCATCAATTTGCTTACAGCTGGGTCTTTTCCTTCACTTCCATCCCAAACCAAGTCTACCTACCTGGTTCATTGAAAGCAGCAGCGAATCCATAACATGCTTCCACTTATAATACGTGTAACCCATATGTATGCACATCCTGAAATCAAAACCACATCTCTTATAAGAGTAAAAGCTTTAAGTTCAGAGAGAATCAACAGGTCTTTAACAGGAGACTCCTGACCATCAGCAAGCAAAACCAGGAAGCTTCAGATCCTGAATAACACAGACCTTCCCCCACAATTGAGGGATTTTTCTTAACCATCCTAAAAGCAATCAGTTCTGTATATTGCAAATTCATCCTTTAGGAAAGTTAGAGCAAGTAAGGTTATTCAACCAAACCCATTCACAACTCTAGAGCCTGGGCTCCTTACAAGCATCAGTATTTTTTCCTGTCAGATTGAGCTTTAATAAAGATGTTTAAAATCTGTTGTTAATCTACCTATAATTTTTTCCAAATGCCAAATAAAATTGATTTTTTTTTCCTGTGCTTATAAGAAACAAGTTCTAAATGAGAATCACTCCTGCTTTTGCTCCAGCACACGTTTATTCTGAAACATAATCGTGTATTTATTTAAAAGTAAACACAAGTGAATAAAATGCACAATGATTCTGTCAACTGGACAGAAATAGTCAAGTTATTCTATTTTCACAGGTGTGAGAAATTAATTTGATTTTTCATAGGAATTGGCAAATATTAAAAGATATACATATTTTAGGATTCTCTCCAAAAACTTTCATTTCTATCCGGCCTTCATATGGCTTAGTCGATGGAAAAAATTGGCTCTTAAAATATTCATCTTCTTTTAAAAGGAAGAGTGACTCAAGACAGAGCCTGGGTCATTGAACCCAAGCTTAAGTTTCACTTAAAGTAAAAAATAAGAATTTTGATAATTCGCTGAATAAGTCAATCTTGCTCCGAATGTGCACAATTTCAATACTGAAAAATCCCACAATTAAACCCATTTACAGAGCATAACAAGGAAAACACAAAATAAAACTAGGGGAAAAGAGTCAGGGACTGGGGAACCAGGCATCAATTTCCACATGAACTCCAGAGGGACTATAATCTTCGTACATCTTCTGAGGATGTACTTGTGAGAACAGTTGATTGTAATGAGCCATGAAAAGAAAATCCTCAGTTTGTGATATACAGCCTGCTCCTGTCAGCACCAACTTGCATTCTTTAGTGCATTTTCAGTCCTTGAAAACATCTTCTTTCTCCATGCCTGTAGTGTTACCTGGCACAGGCTGCTTGGCACAGCTCATGTTACTGTTGTGCTAGCTTGTAAAGATAATTCATTGCAATCATAGAGAAAACGAACACATATTCTGGGTGGTGTATTCATATTATAATACCAATCCCGATGAGCTGATGGTTTTAGGAACAGGCAGGCAAACAGTTCCTTGCTGAACACTTCCATACATTAACTGGTCAAATTAGAACGAGGGGATGTTTTTCTTCTTTCACAAATGGAAAGCTGAGAATGTAAACAAATGCATTCAGAAGTAAATACGTACCTGGCAGCAAAGCCATGTTCTGAATTAAAACTCCTCGGGTGCACAGCAAAAGACTGTACCAAGCAAACAATGTTCTTCATTTATATACAGAGACGGTTTGGGATGAAACAACAAAGTAATTGAAGGGATGGCACAGGTCCATCTTCTTGGTTCAAGGTTTTGTAATTGTTAATATATTTACTTTATAAAAAATAATATGCAGCTTGAGGCTGCTCTCAGGGTCATGTGGGCTAGGATGGATGGCAGAGGAAGGGGCTGTAGGAGTTGGGAAACGTAAATGGCCAGAGACAAAAATTCAGGGCAGGGGAGAGCAGAGAGAGATTAGGGTAAGACATCGGAAAAACAACCCTGGGTAGCTCACCAATGTAACAGGAAAGAACAGGTTCTCCAAATTCCCAAATTCTCTTGATTTCCTAATCTGGAATAGTTGGGGAGAAAGGGGTGAAAGGGAAAGGGGTGGTAGGAATTGAGGACTCAGAGGTTTAAAAAACAACTTTATAATAAAATCCACAGCACAAAAGTACATGCCGCAGTACTATTGTGATTGAAGTTACAGTCTCAGACATTAGACAAAAAGACTTTTGTGTAAGCAGGATGATGGTTTTCTCTAAGTATAACTTTTACTCTATGGATTAAGTACTTTTAAAGTATCTTTTGCAGTTTTTTTTTTTTAAAAGGCAATACTGCCGTTACAGGCAGGAAATGCTTTTGTTGCTTACGTGTATTATACAAAAATGTTACAGCAGGCTCCTTCCCTATCAAAACAGGTCTACTGAAGCTTCAGTTATTTCCTATTCCTTATTAAACACTGAAATCCCATTGTGAAAACACAAACCAAAGACTGCTTTACATAGACTTCCTTGAAATCAATGCCTACCATTAAGAACAACCATTTTTTTGGTCCCAAAACTCAAAACACAGATCAGCCTCTCAAGGTTAACATTCTTGTCACAGGACAGTTCTCATACCCACTAAGTACTGGCCACTGTTGTGAGTCAATACTTCAAATAGCCTAGAATTTGCAAACCACAAAGCTCTAAGCCTCCAGGAAGCCCCCATGGTGTATGTGTTTTTACTCAGACTTCAAAAAGATATTAGAACGAACGCTGGTGGAAAGGGAAGGTGAAAGACCAAAGGGATGAACGATCAAAATCAAGTAAATAAGCACAAGCAGTTTACAGAAAAGGGGGGAAATTTCATTGCAAGAGGCCAACCCGAACATGTGAGCTACCCTTGTGGAGACATTTAATAAGATCAAAGTTAATTATGTAAAGGCTTGGAACATAAGTGTTTTCCACCCCAATATTGCAAAGCCACAAGTGAGGACTGTCACAGCCAAAGGCAGCAGCATCCCATTTTGCACACAAGAAAGCAGAAATAAAGGACACCATTTCTTCTCTGGTATTATAGCCTGTAATTTCTTTATATAACTCATGACTTCCACCTCTTGTTCTATGTAAAAAACTTAGAGAAGTCTTGAAGAAAGCAAGACAGAGCGAGTTCCTCATGAACAGCTTGCCCTAAAAATCACAGACACACAGAATCTATACGGCTGAAAAATACCTCCAAGATCATTTAGTCTGTCATCCCAAAACTATCATGTCAACTAGGCCATGTCCTAAGGTCTACTTTTTTTTTTTAAAACACCTCCAGGCATGGTGACTCCACAACCTCCCTGGGCAGCCTATTCCAATGCTTGACAACCCTTTCAGTAAAGGAATTCTTCCCGATATCTAACCTACATCTCCCCTAGTACAATTTCAAGTCATTCCCTCTCATTCTATTGCTTGTCCCCAAGACCAACCCCAACTTCCCTGCAACCACCTTGCAGCAGTTGTAGAGAGCAATGAGGTCTCCCATCAGCCTCCTTTTCTCAGGGATAAAAAGCTCCAGCTCTCTCAACCCAGTCCTCATAGGACTTGTGCTCAAGACCCTTCACCAGCTTCATCGCTCTCCTTTGGACGCTGCTTCAGCATCTCAATATCCTTTCTTTAGTGAGGGGCCCAAAACTGAACACAGTACTCAAGATGTGGTCTCACCAGAGCTGAGTATAACAGAACTATCACTTCCCTACTCCTGCTGGTTACACTATTCCTGTGCATCAACTAAGTCCTAAGACAGCACTAAGTTCACTAAGACAGCACTCAAGTAAGCAGCAGCAAACTTCACCAAAACTGACAGAAACACTAATTTTACTTCTATAGGCACATGCATTTTGTTACTCTTGGGAAGAAACTATACTTGATCCCTTCAGTATTTTTTTTAGGGTAGCAGAAAGTCTAAGGGTTCTTATATTCAACTAGGTGAGAATTAAACCAAACCTGGATACTCCCGTTTGCTCCAGGAGATATAAGGTATTACTGGGTTTTTTTTTGGTGCTCTAAGGTTGCTCAGTGAAACTGTATAGACACATAATAAAACACACTGCTAGCTATATTCTCTCTCAAGGAAAAAACCAAAATCTTTTCACACTTCAAATTACAGCAGTGTGTATTGAGTTTGCAAAATGAAACACCTAAAAAAGGACAACAAAAAAAAATAAACAGAAGGTAGCACATGCATCCTGCTCTTGTGTGTGGGATGTGTAGTACAGTAAACTGCTGTAGCACTCCGTGAATGTAAGAGCGATCGTGCTGCTCCATGCCATGTTCTGACCCAAACTGTTTGCGATTCCAGCAGCATAAATCCAGTGAAGTCAAAATTAAATGCAGAATTTGGTCTGTAAGGAACAGGATATTTCGTCTGGGGTGACTGTAGCAAGGTGTCTCCACTTAAAGTAAAAAATATCCTAAATGGCAAGGCAGCAAAAGTTTTCAAACCTGAGTATAATTCTACTCTGCAGGCGTACATTTGTGGAACTGCAACTATCACATGTGCAGTGGGCTAGGGTCACTTTGAGGGAAAATAAGCTTGTTCAGTTCCTCATTCAGAATATTTAATTTTGCCACCCACTAACATGGTTCATTCTTTCCCCTTTTTCCTTCAGAAAGGTAACCTGCAGTAAGACGTGGCCATCTAACAAAGGATTTCCTACGCACGCTTGGCAAGGTTCGTGACAGCCTGACAGACAGTTTACACAACAGCAGTACGAAGCTGAAAGATATTAGATAATTTGGAAAAGGTCACCAGATAAGTTAGTGGTGATGGGATGGCAAATACGAGCTCAGAGCACAGCAGCCTGCTCAGCTACATCAATTGCAGACACATCCT
This sequence comes from Porphyrio hochstetteri, assembly GCA_020800305.1. NCBI lineage: Eukaryota > Metazoa > Chordata > Aves > Gruiformes > Rallidae > Porphyrio > Porphyrio hochstetteri. Next base: position 5,549,836 of record CM036916.1, on the reverse strand, counting down.
GCCAGGGATCTGGGCTACGCAATAGTGTCCGAGCACCTCACAGCTACTGTTGTAATTATTCTGAGATCAGCAAAGCAGCAGCCCTAAATATGCACCACGCTTCCTTTCTCCCAGGGAACTTTCCACAACTACATTCTCCCAAAATAACAAAGCCCGGATTAACTGGAAAGACTTATGACCACAAGAGACCCTGCACAGAAGTAAGGTTATAATGCACAGCGGCACCACCAGCTCCGAGTTTTACCACAAATCTCAAGATAAGTGCACTTCTTTTGAAAACCCAGATCATACAAACATGCAACTGAGTGCAAATCTCAGTTTAATTTATATATCAAGCTCCTGTGGCTTAGGAGGATCTTATATATGAGACCTGAGTTTATCTAAGGAAAGGAACAATCTTTACCATTATTTATTTATTTGTTTTTAATAAAAGAAAAATCATTCTTTGGGGGCTTACCATTGTGAGTACTTTGGACAGCTGATTACCAATGTCACTGCCAACTGAAATAACTGTTCAGTTTCAAAATACTTGTAAAAACCCACAAACACCTCCCAAGCTCTCCCCACACTATCAGATTCACATTTTATCCTCCCGTTGAGATAGACAAATTCTAACTATAGTGTCTTTCTGTTTTGCAACAGGGGTCTGGAACCTGACTTTAGGATACTAGCAGAGAGGTTCTTGTTCTTGAAGTAAAAAGGAAGCTGTTAATTAGCACACACTTGAAAACAATTTTGGCAGCTAAATTCTCCACAGCCTCCATCCACAGAGGGCAACCTTGAGCCCAGAGCCGAACTAGATTTTCCCCTCTGTCCTTCCTTCCAAAGACTCAAAATATAACACCACTGGAGCATCCACGGGTCAGAAACAAATCCCCTCTGCCCTGCACACCCTTGCAGCAGCCTGAAACTACTGGCAGAAACATCTCAGGGCAAAATTAACTGTTTATGTCATAAGACATCAGAGACCAAAAAGATGAGTAGGGGGGACAGCAGGAATAAAGAATAGAAGCAGATGGGAGAGGAAGAAATTTGCAGAAACTAGTCAAAGTGAAGGTGGACTGGATGGAGATGGAAGCTAGTATTATGAGAAGAAAGAGTATGTAAGTGATCTGAGGGGGGCGGGGGTGTTTGTGGCTTGTTGGGTTCCCACCCACCCCCCGCCCCAAGTTGTAGAGGTGCTGCAGAAGACAGCAATGCTATGGTCAAGGAAATCCCATCTGCTGAAATAATTATTTTTTAATAGGTGTGTCCCTCCCTCCCGCTCCCCTTAAATTCCACAGAAATTATTCATATTTACAGCAGGATTGAAATAAGGGCAAAAAAAGGAGTTGATTACTTACTGAAGAAAAATCTAGTATGGGACAATAGGACAAAATTATGAAGCATCACCCAAAACCTGCAGTGTTCCCCCCATGTGCGTCAGTGTGGGGAATGCAGTTACATAACTGGAACTGGACTCCGGTACCAGAATGCATCTGCACAACGAAGAGCTAATTAAGATATTCTTTTTTTATATACCAAAGTTTTAAATGCTTAACTTTGCCACCTTAATACTCTTTTCCAAGTCATTTTCTTTAGGTAATACCTATATCTTTACTGCTTTCAAAATACAAACAAAAGATCACAACATCTTGCTTTTCAGAGAAGTACCAGAAACAGCCCCCTAAGCACAAACAGAAAAGCCAAAGCCCAGAGTTAGAACTGGGTTTGCTTTGAGACTAAGCTCATGCTAGGGCAAGTATAAGACGCTTTGCTCTTCATGATCAGAAGAAGGGTTCAGTAGGTATTGCTGAACAGACGCTCCAATGGCAACTTGATATCCAGAGAAAAGCCTTAACCCCACCACAGGCACAGCAGCTACTCTAGTGCGCAATGACCAGCTGCCTCTGAAACCCATCTTAGAGTCAACACGTTACACTTCAACACTCTAAGTTGAGAGACCTAGTCCTACAATGCTGTCATTTCAGTCAAGACCAGGATCTACTGACACATGAATGAACCAGCCACTTTCTAAGGAAGATAACACTTCCTTGACTTCTGTCTTAATTCAGAAGGAAGGTGCACAAATCTTGATTCCACAAGAACACCACTCTAAGGACCATAAATCTTGGTGTTCAGCTCCAAAGGTCAATATGGGCTTACAGGATGTCACCACTTAAAAGGTAGGTTGGCAGCACAAGCTCCTAGCTCCTCCTATGTGGTCACCAGGACTTTCACACTGCTACGGTTTAATCCGCTCAAGAGGGGATCATACAGGGAAGCGATGCTTCCCTGGCAACAATCCTCTCCCAGCCTCTGTCCATACGACACTAGCCAACTTTCACAAAAAGGAGAGAAGGAGATTTATGCTTGAAGTACCCCTTAAGGATTTTAGGTTTTGTTTGTTTTAGAGGGTAGGGGGAAGAGAGACTGTGAAAGAACAAGCAGAGCTAATCTCCAGCTTTTAAATAAAACACAGCTACACAGATTTCTTTGCCCTTGGGCTTTTGCTTTTCCTCTTGACTGAAATCCTGCTCAGCCTCACCTGATACTGACAGGGATGGCAACCCACCAGACCCTTGCAGCCAACAATTTCTTATTTTCTTTTATTAAAAGAAGAGCCAGGCCAGGCAAACACGGACATTAAATGTGCCTAAATTTCATTTGGCCTAAGAGAAGAAGATTATCCTATTTTAATGCAACACAAGCAAAGAATTCCAAATGTCAAGATCTCTCACAAAAAGAGTGCGCTGCTCAGTGACAGGATGTTTAATTATTCTCAGTGCAATGAAAAGGTTTAGACTGCCCTATTCCTGCTGATGTCAGTAAGGACTGCCCTCCAAATTACAAAGTTGGGAATATGACATTTATCTGCAGTCAACTATTTAAAGCTCCATAACTAATATTCCAGAAGTGCCAGCTATGTTGGTGTGTTAAAAGCTACCTGAAGAAAGTGAAATGCTACTTGAATAATAAAAAGTTATTAAAAAAGAACAAATCAAAGATATTTCTGAAGGGGAAGTTATAGAAAACAATGCGATATGCACATTAGTTTACTGTTGCATTTTTCCATCTTTGCATAAATAATTTCCCTCCCTCGTGCTATTTAACCTCAATTCAACTTCTTTACGTAAATGGAGTGCTAAAACGTTAACTGATTTGAATCCCACTTTGAAACCCAAAAGTTTTAACCAGAATAGAAGTTATTCACAGTCGTTCAACTCCAGCTCTTACATCAAAGCTTTCCCACTAGGTCATTAACCACCTTGCAAACCCAGCTTGGGAGCCCCCATGTCAAAGTACAAACCACCAAACCACATAGAAACCATCTCCACAGCACACTAAGGGGAAACTCAGCAGTTCTACCCTTTACTTGACACAGAAAAATACAAGGGATTCCCAAAAATAAAGTACATGAATTAATTCCAACCACTTTATGTCATCTTACACCAACACTGCAGGATCCCAGAGGCACTGTCCCCCCTGAACCAGGCAGCACGCCCATGCTGTTACTGCAGAACATGTTTTTGTGGCACGTTCAGCCCCTCTACCGTGACAAGCAGTGGAAGCAATGAAAACAGACTTCCTCTCTCATAGGCAATAACACTTAGAAATACAAGGCAAAAAGTTACTGGCAGCGAATGACCAGGTCACAAACAAGTTTGTCTTCACCCATTTTAAGAAACTTTATTCTGGGTTATCCTGTATAGGTAAGAACAGCAAAGCAAGAGAGCTCGTGTTCTAACATTCTCCTTCATATCTCTCCTTAGGAAAAGTGTGCCTTTTATTACATTTAAATTTGCTCAATTCAGAAATGCATTCAGCTGTCATGAGTGTTAGCTACGCACTGCTTCCTTCCCATTAAGAAATAAGGGAGGCTTTTCACTCATGTATAGCAATTTTTATAGTGTCGAGTCAGAGAAGAAAAAGAATTGCAGTCAAACACACCACAGTGCCTCAAGAAGGAGGAACTCTTTACTAGCAACTAGACAGTAAAGAGGGAGACAGATGGGAAAGTGAACAATGGCTGAGATACCACTCAGTATGTTCCTACTGGATTTAAAAAGTTGCTACGTTTTACAGTAATTAAGCACAAGACAAACACAACATGCCAAGACCAAGGAAATGGGCATACCTAGAGCCAATCTTTTAAAAGATGCCATGAGATATCAACAGATGATGATTTTGCAAACCAAGCTGAGTTTTACAGGGTCAGTTCTTGGGTGAGAGGCAGTTAAACGAAACCCACAATTAGCACTAAGTTATTCAAACGATTCACTGAACTTTCCTCTGAATTTCTTATCAACTGGCATGACATTCCTAGGTGCCACTTGTGTTGAATTAAGCATTCCCCAAAGACTGTCATTGTTAGCTTTTGTCTTCTTTCAAATAAGACACTTAAATACACAGTTCCTGCCTCCCCAAACCTGTTCATGCTTTCAAAGGTGAACAACACTTTTCACTCATTTACCTTGATCACATAACACAGGGCTCCCCTTTACAATCAAAGGGCTGCCACACGTTGCCCATCTCAGCAAGAAGCCCTTCAGCAGTGGCATCTTGCTCCCTCATACACACACTGGCAGAACTTACAAAGCACTGTAGTTTGAATCACCTTTCAAGTCCTGTTTTGTTTTTGAAGCTGCTTATTAAGCTCAGCAAAACTCTTTTTGTGTATCTGATCATGCAACCCAGTCTGGAAAGCAAGCATAATCCTGTTGATTCAACCTGCCCTGAAACTTCTTCCTCAGTTAGAACATGAACAGCTCCACAACTTACCCCTACAGAAAAAAACCCCACATCTGTCAGGCAAATACTTTTATTTAAACCTAGATGCTGCTGCAAAAAGTAGGTTATACACCTCATCATTCAAGCAATGAAAGTGTGTGCCTGAATACAGAACCAGAAATGAGATAAAACAGCCATCATCCTACTTCCCACCACCCTGCTACACATCCATTTTACCCTGACACAGGCACTAGCAAACATCCAGGCAAACTACACACCAAGTAGTCCCAAAATGGAACGACATCTCCTTCTGTAAAGTAGTTCTGGCAGTGCAAGAAATCTCTGCTAAATACCATGGCTCAATAGCCAAGTTACACTTTGCTTTATTTCATATTATTAGCTTTACTTTTACCTCCTTGGACCACCCTATGGGATTCTTCTCCATTATCTTCTTCAAATACTTGCAGATAATCATATCTCCCACTTAGACATCATTTAGCCAAGTTTCATGCATTTCTTTTCATCTTCTTTCCTTCATAAATCAATCCCTTCAGCCTCTCCAGAATTCTTGCTGCTCTTCCCTGAATTTCTTCCAAATTGCTGACATCTTTCAGCAACTGAGGAACTTCCAATTGTATGCTGTACTCTAGATGTATGTTTTGTACTCTAAAGAAAGATAATTAAGCCTTTTCAAGAAATATTAATGCTCCAAGCCTGGAATAAATCTAAATCAGAGATTATTTTTTTTTCCAGAATAGATAGCAATTATCCCCATTTCAGAGAGCAGAAGAGCAGGGAGAAGCATCTGAATTATTGCTGTGCACAAGCAGTGCCAGAATAAGAAACAGATCTGTGTTCTGCCATTCACAGTCATGAGGTCTGCCAAATTTCAGCCCACAGACAACATAAGACAGTGTTCCCAGGCTGTGATCCATAGGCAAACACAAGCCATTTCCAACTGACTATGGAACAACACTTGGGGAGCCCAACCGATGGTTGTTGGCACAAGTGGGCATGATGCTGGAGGCTGTTGGCACTAGCAGGACCATGGCAGACCCTACAGCATGCCACGGTCTGCTATGACCTTAAGCTGTCAGGACACGAGTCTCCAGTACATCTACCTGGTTTTTATTGCTATGTAAAGGTTTGTTTCCAAACCCAGCCCTAGGCTATCACCAGGGTACCCACCAAACAAGTGATTCTGTTCCAGAGGTTAAGAGAGGTTTTAACTGCGAGAAGAATGACTACCAGGCTAAGTCAACCCAAGGCAGATTTCAACTTGCATGCTTCCTTCCCTTCCCTCCCACTCCTCGATACACACATGCAGGAATTGCAGGGAAATGAACTTCAGAAAAATTACAAAAGCTCTACAGACAAGAAATCTGTAAGAGAGACTATTCGAGGGGAGGCAAGGTTGAAGAATGGGAGGGGGTAAGGGGGGGAGGCAGAGAAGAGTCTGATCAGTTAAATTTAATTAAAAAAAAAGCTAAAAACCCACAAACAGGATGCAGACATTAAAAAAGCAACACTGACCTAACAAAGGAATGTGAACTGCAGTTGACTTAAACAGCATCACAGCAATAGCCCTCCCCCTACATACAAACCTCTGCAACTCTTTAAGACACAGGTTTTCAGACCCTTCCAAATTCTGTGGGGTTTTGCCCCACTAGCCACACTTTGATACTCTTAGCTTGCACTGATTTAGGTTATTACCTCTGCTTTCCAGATAGCAAAAGTACCCAAATTTAACCCAGACTAAAAGAAAGCTAAGTTGTATTATTCTGCCTACCTTAGAGAGGTATTGAATTCTAGTATTGTGCTACATATTCTTCTCACTGAAAGAACAAACCATAAAGGGTTCTCTGTTTTATGGTCTGCTGTTAAACATTAGAAGAGTATAGCCAAGATTAGATAATGAACACCTTGGTGAAACGTATCATTTCTTCCCACTCACTTGATATACACAGCAAAAAGCAATTTTCTCAATCTGTGTACGATTTTTCTTAATGTGATTGCTGGTTCACAATTATAGCTCCTGCTTACATCCACAACAGTGACAAAGACTCCTTATTAGGCTTCTCCCAGTCTGTGAAGAACCATTTCCTCCATCCAGAATGCGAAGACAGCAAATATAAATGCCATCCTCTTCTTGTTCTCTTTCATCATATTTTTGCCTCAGGGCAATAAAAGCTACTAAGAACACTAATTGTTTTTAAAGCAAGATATCATCTTGATTTTCAGCTTGAACCCTTGTCAGCATTGAGGCCATGTACACATCATTTCACCACCTACCTACAGGTGGGTATTTCTGTGAGAGCTTAAAAGCTTTTCCATAATAGAAAGTGCAAAACATACGTGTACCTGGTGTGACTTCTCTCATTAAATACGCACGGTGCTTGGTAAGTGGCCCCTTGGACCTACGTGCAAAATTAAGCGTTCAGTGACAAAACTGGAATTAGAGCTAGGATAAAATACAGGAGGGGTTTTGTCTAGTTAGAAATTCTTATCCTGTCATAGGAAGAAAAAAAAAAAGGATGTTTGCTGAGGGTCAAAATTAGTGCACTTGCATCAAGCCTTAAGTTAAATGGAAAAGAGCCCATCTTCAGTGGGAAATCGGGAAGCTTCAGTTTTCTTTGTAGATCTATCACCATGTGATTGTTTGCTGTCATAGAACATCATGATTTCTTCTCTCCACTTGTACACACAAGTAATCTCGCTCATCCCCCTAAAGAGGGTGGAGGATTAACAAGTGACAAATGGCTTGAGGACACCACAGAAGTACAAAGCACTCCCAGTATCTTAAAATCTTATCCCATAATCTGAGTTAAATGCAGCACCTATTACTGCCTTTTGAAAAGGATCAGAACAACTTTCCTACCTTAAAGTAAGGAGAAAGAAAGAAGGAGCAATGACACTTAGAAAGCCTAGCACCCATCACTCTCCATGCTCTGACCATAGGAGGCATAAATCCATGCTGTAATTCACCAAGGATGAAAAATATAGTAATATGTAATATCATAAAACCAGAAGAGACAAGCAATGAAAACCTCTCAAGATCTCCAAAAACTAATTTATCAAGTAGTCTTTGCTTGAAGGCAAGCTAGGTAATAACATGCACAGTAGAACCAATTTAAAGAACTTGCATCCACTACAGTATATATTAAATAAGTAGCTACAGGTGAAAGTGATAGGTCTATTTTCCTTTATTGGTTCAGAAAGGCTCCAGTGTGAATCCTACACATATTCAGAGAGGAGAGATTTCCACAAACCTTTCTGGGCAGAACATGATTTCAGTGTTGCTGGCACTTAACAAGAAGTCATCCTGAAACTGGAGTTTGCTGACACAGGAGATATGGCTGCAGGCCATTCAGTCTCACATGTAAATCACAATCATTTAATTAGAAGCAGTTCAACCCACCAAACCATCAGCAATTCAACTGGGTATAAGCTTATTTCAAAACTTCAGGAGACCACTGGTAAACGTTCAGACCTGCAGTGTGGGATGATCCTCTACACCTGACACAGTTAAAAGAGGATAGATTCAGACTAGATATGAGGAAGAATTTTTTTTTTTATGATGAGGGTGGTGAAACACTGGCACAGGTTGCCCTGGGAGATAGTAGATGCCTCATCTGTACAAACAGGCAAGGTAAGGCTGGAGGGGACTCTGAGCAACCTAATTAGTTGAAGATATCCCTGTTCATCACAGGGAGGTTGGACTAAGTGACCTTGAAAGGTCCCTTACAACCCAAACCTATGCTATGGTTAGCAGCTGCACTTACCTGGAATTCTGATTTTAAACTTGCCACTTTGTCCAAACCCACCATCTATTATTCCATCTTCTCCTGTAGATAGTTTGACTTTTAGACCCACAAAAATCTGGATGTTTGTTTCCTTTTTGAACAACGAACGACCAATCACGCTGTAATCATCCATCACCTGCAAAAGAAATAGTTTTGTGAGCCTACAATCTTAACTGACAAGAAAAAACACACCTATGAGATACATGAAGTTTGGTGATTTCTACCACCCCACAGATGGAAAACCATTTACCCCCAAATGAACAAAACTCTAGATGAGTTATTTAAACAACTGGAATTTCAGGTAAATTTCATCTAAAACTGGAGAAGACTACGTGAGTTAATATAGTTGCCTATGTGAGTTAATATAGTTGCTTTCACTTCCTTTCTTCTAATATAAGAACAACAAAATCTGCATCAGATCATACTGTAAAGATGAAATAATTGAAACATTTTCTTCTACCTTGACACCTCTCCATGAAAGTCACTTAAGTACCTATCCTTGCAAAAAGTTTATTCCATTACTTATCCTACAGCTAAGCACATTATCACCTACATAAACACTCTCTTAGCTCCAGACCCGCACTCCAGCAGCTACACTTCCAAAGAAATGACAGAACTACTCAGAGTTTCTAAAGAGAGCCTTTTAAATATTCGCTTTTACATACACATAGATTTGTTAAATTAAAAGCCTTGTGACCATTGTATCCAATTTTAATTTCAAGGTTTGTAACCCAGTGGGAAGAACCATTCCACACTGAATTCTTAATTAAGTTACCAGGAACAAGAGGCAGCAAGGTTGGTGGGTAAGGCAAGATAAACAACCCTCCCTTAAGGCATTACAAAGTATAAGGTGCAGTCAAGTGAGCCTAATCCTGTAGGTGTGAATATCCTTGTATACCTAACGCCCGGAGTTACTCTCCCTCGTAGACATGGCAAGAACATTTATTTACTTATCAGAAGAAATAAGGGGTATTACTTAACTCTTTAAGTTTTTTTTTTTTTTTTTGCTAGCAAAAGTTGCAGCTCTTTGTATCTTCAGAGCAATTTTTAGATAAACCCAAGAATTTCAAAAGACCAAAGTATTGGCAGAGAACAGTAAAGAAATCTGACCAATTCTGAACCCTCCCCATTATTCAGTTCAAACGATGACTCAAAGTATTGCTGGTTTATGAAGTTACTCTCCTCAGCTGAAGCACAAGCAACAATTCAGGCACAGACTCAAGCCCCTAGCATTTTGGTTAGTGATTTGTTGTGTAAGTTATGCTTCTGCTCCAAAGCCAATCTCTGTATGGCAGTAAATGTAGCATCAGAAATTTGATTTTTATTTTAAATAGGGTTTACTTGCTCAGCTGTGAACAGCCTTGAAAGGGTTGTGCTATACTAGCACCCTGTCCCAGACCACATACAGAATGAAGAGTGTCTCTAGTTCTTCCTTTCTTCACATGGAAGTGACAAGAGCACAGGCAGCTCCATTCCCAGCTGAGTGCTGGAGGAGCAGCATTCAGATGTCTCAACCACATCTGCCGCCCAAACATCCACTCCTCCTCTTGCCCCAAAAGGTCACGTTTCTGGGTTGCTTTGGTGTGCCTGTCCTCTCCTACTCCCCCAAGAAACACTTCTTCAAAATAGCCTCTAAACCATTAATGGCAGTACCATTGCTTGGCAGCCTCCAGTTTAAATTTAAAGCTGAACAGTGACTTTTACTAAAGCCACTGACAATAGGTGGTGGTAGGGGGAAGATAAACTTTCAGGCACGCTTGCCTGTCCTCCAGTCTGTAACAGAAGACTAGCTTAAAAAACAGTTGTTAATTCAAACCTGAAGAAGCACTTTTACACTCTCAAAACCTCTTCATTTTTCCAGTTGCGTCAGCTGGTAAAATAAAAATATTACTTCTTCCTCTGAATCTTTTATCCCTAGAGCAAGATTTTCCAAACTGAGCATCCCTCTCCACCACTGCTGCTACATGTTTCTTACCCCTGTGTTCAGGCTGTCTCTTAGATTTCAGCCAGGATCTTCCATCCACCTATTTTCCTAGTTACTCCCCTAAAAGGGCACAGGAAACCAACTTTAAAGACAACATAAACATCTTTTATTTTTTCCAAGGGTGCTTCAAAATTATCTTTAACTTAATTAAAACTGGAATTACAAGGTGAGCAATCACACTGGGCTAGCATGGCACAGTTTTGCACCTCCCCAGCAATGCTGTCAAAAAAATCCACAATGATTTCTGTGAGCAAGCGTTAGGGGCATCAGGTAGCTTTGAGTAAACTGGCAATGATAACCTATGCTCGATGGTTACAACAGCAACAAAACTATCACCATTTTGGTATAATGTATTCAATACCTTTTGATTTTTAAAGCCTTTCATATTTTATAAGTAAATGTACTTTTTTAGGGTCTTGCCCTGGCACACAGATTAGGAAAGCAATGGAGGGCTCCCACTGTACAGTTCCTTTCACTGCAGTGGTCACCTTGTTAAAATAATCCCTCCTTTAGCCGACTTACATGTTCTGTCCATATCACCATTATTCCTTGGGCATCTCTGTAGGCAATCAGAAAAACAACTGCTCCCGTGAAGAGAGATAATAAGTGTTCAGCAACTTGCCTGAGTGGCTGTTCGGAATAAAGCCTTTATGACCTGAAGTCTCAGACCCCTACACTAAATACTACACATCATTGTTCCCCCCCAGTTAGCCTGTCACCAATTCATCCCTGAGGATGATGAAAAACTAAGAGAATGCCCGACATAAGAACTAAGATAACTAAGCAGCCTTTGCAGCAAAATAAATGAGTGAAGGAGAGATAATTGCTACAAAGCAAACCTCATTTTCTCAACTTCAAGACCGTTTTATAAAAATAAAGGAAAAATTCAATTTTTGTTTGAGTCTTGCTTGGTAAAAAGCCACAGAAACGCATGTTGTTCTTTCCAACTGAAACGCAACACTTCCAATTACTTTACCAGCAATTTACCTCCAATCGCTGGATTTTAAGTTAATCCCCTTTGAGTTCTCAGAACATCTACAATGGCAATCACTTTGCCTATTAGATGAACAGGCTTTTGGGAGATCTTTCTACTTTTCTCTCAAGCACTCTCCTTTTTTTTGTTATAAAATATTAACAACTTAAAAAGCCAAATGCTGCAAAGACAGTAAGGGATACGCAGTCTGCTCTGAAGCAGCAGCAAGGGGCCTAGCAATGAGGGCAGACTAATTTTATTAACTTCAGGGAAACTTCAAAAAGCTTTAGGGCTTTAATGCCAGACAGAGACGACCCCAAAAGTCAGTTTAAGTGCTGCATAAACAAAGGATTATGGCAAGAAAAAGCTGAAGGCTCCTTGCATTTCTTGTTTATATTGTCATATGACCTAGTGGGAGTGGGAGAGGGCTGCCTCTCCGACTTTAATCCCCCATGGTGTACAGTGGCGTTTCAGTTCACTGACCTACATTACGATAATATTTTTTTAAATTTATGGGCAGAGGTGCAGCATCAAACTCACTTAAGGATTTAAAAAAAAGGGGTGGAGGGGGGAGAAATACCCAGAAGAGAAAAAAAAAAAAATTTCTGGCTGGTATAGTCTCCCCCTCTCACTTAGGTTAGATCAGCAGCTTAGAAAGGGATTTCAAGTTCAAAGGGAACGTCTCTGTTACTCTTGTTTTATGGCTTAGACTGGAGGACACAATAGCAGTGAGTTTATGAAATATCCCTTCCTACTTGGCTTTTGTGTTTGCGGGAGAAAAGTAAACAGCACTTTATAGCCATAGGTGAAGTATGTGCATCTCTGGCGCGGAGCACTTCTGCTAATACCAAGAAGTTCACAGGAAAAATTAACCACCCCACGCTCACCAGCTAAGCAGTACTGATGTTACCATATATTGTTTACAAAGCCACAGTTAGTGTCCCACACATTGGCATTCTGTGCAAACCATAGCACAATTCCAAGGAAAATAACTCTTGCCATTTCCCTTTGAGCAGGGATAGCAAGCTGCAGGGTCCAGCCTGCTAAACCACTCATTTTTAAGGTAACTTAGAAGTTACTGTCATCTGAACACCCTTTCAAACAATCCATCTTGCACACTGAAAGTTAATAGCTCCCTGTCTTAGCATATCTGCAGGAAAAAACCACCATCTAAGGGGATCAGAACAGAAACACACAGGAGGAAACAAAGCAGTGCTGGAATGAGTCAGGAAATAAAGCTTTGAGATGGAAAGTAAAAGCACTGAATATTAAATATTAGAAAAAGAATAACCTTTCCTCATATAATTTTAGATTAAATGGTTTTAAACAGAAATAAAGCTTTTTAAAAAAATGAAGAAAACAGGACTGAAGATTATTCTCAATCTGAAAAATGGCCCATTGAAACCAAAGCAGAAAACAAGAGGGGGAAAAAGAACAAAAAAGAATTTATGACTAATGCTGAAAATACAAAGTATTTTTATTACTTTTTTGTGCTTTATAAAAAGTACACTTGAGACATCTTCATCATGATCAGTGACAGCTCATTCATTTCTAGAAGAGAGTTGTGAGCACTTTCCATTTCTGTGTCAGAACTGGGAATATTTTGGAGGCTGCAAATTCCTGTTCTCCTTTCTTAAAATGTGGCTTCATGCACTGAGAAAATGATGGTGCATGGGGCCACAAAAAGGGTGAAGGAGAAAGGAGCTGAGACCATTTGGTTTCCAGCTTTTGTTTGATTCTCCAGGGACTGTTCTAGCTTTTAGCTTGTTATTGAGATCTAGGTAATCTAATTGGTACAAAGAAAGAACTATTTGGTCAGCCACACCGTTGCCCCAAGACCTTGCATCAGCATAGAAGTACTGAAGGCTTTTCTTTCTGCAATTCCCTCTGACACAAGCAGCTTTCAGTTGTGTGCTGGGCTCTAGGGACCTTCTCACCATCTTCCAAAAGAACAAACTCAATTTCTGTGTTTGAATGCCCATCCTGGAGGAAAGAAGAGACACGGAAAGTCTATCTCCATCAGTACTTCATGTCTCATTACTGCTGTTTTCACACAGCAAGCAGCCATCACATGGACATCTCCGCATACCCACTAGACTTGGTTTTCAGATGTTTGTCACATCTCTCCCAGCCTATGTTTTCTTCTATCCAAAACCATCCAAAAAGGCACATACGTGAATTTCCAACAAGCAGCCATAAATGCCCTTCCCTTTACTGAGTGTTTTGCCATCCCTATGATCTGGTTAAAGTGAGTACAAGAGTAGAAAAGGAACCATTAGTATCAACTCAGGACAACAAGTATGAACCGTATAACCAGACCAGTTTAGACTCTAAAAGCTCTATACATACCAATCTGTGGTCTCTGGGCACTGTAACTTCATTACATACCTTTATGGTGCAAGTTTTCTTCTCTTCTATTTAAAGTTTAGGAGAAAGGGAAGAGAGGATGCTGCAAGCTGTTACTATATACTATACAGCCCAGAACCTCCATCTCCAAACCAGCTGGCCCTGGCTTGAAATGCTATAAAGCTTAAAAGCTTTGTAACGCTTACTATCCAAGCACAAGCCAAAAAAAAGGGTTGTTCTGTAGAGCAGAAGTGCTGTAGATGCAGAAGTCCTGACCTGGCCTTGTGAGAAGGATGCAGAGGAGAGGAAGGATGCCAAGGTTGAGTGGGCTCCCACCCAGTTGTAGTTCTGGGCAGCCAGGACTCTGGTGGCATCTCCATGACACTCAGGCACTTTATTCAGCCATTTGAAAGTGTTTTAAATTATGGCAGTCTCAGGTTCCGAGATCTTAAACATCCAAAAGGAAACATCAATGAGATTTGGCACGTTTTATTTGGACACAAACATAACTGCGTCAAGTCCAGTGACAGGAACTCAAATTTTTATTTCAAAAGGAAACTGCCCACAAATACCTTGGGGAGGTCAGAGGGGCACAGAGAAAAGAGGCTTACAAAAGCCTCACTAGAAGTAAAGCAAGCAACATGGACAGGCTTGCAGAGAGCTGCCTGATGCAACTGATGCAAAGAAAAAGCAAGCTGACTCTTGACTTGGACTCACATCCCCTTCTGAGGGCACCACATGGATATATAAACATCCCCAGTCTGTCCCTTCCCTAATGGTTTCCAGCTCCAGCGCATGGATCCTCTGCTCAAGGCCTAGCAGCCCATCACCTCTCCTGGATAACAGCTTCCTTCTGCTATTTGATTAACTAGGTTTGTGGTATCATGCAAGAGAAGCCTGTGCTACACTGATGAATATTTGTAACTCAAATCTTAGTGAAGGTACATGGCAGAGAGATGGTTACAGTTCAATAATACGTAGGTGTAGTTTCACTTTACCTTTTTGCTTTAAAAATACCTAGGAAATTACATTTATATAAAACCTAAGTTATTTAAGTTGCAGAATTGGGCACTTAAGAAGTTAAGAAATGCCAGATGTCCATACAACCTTATTCCTGTCCCTCTTTGATATGCCCCATGATATAGCCTTTAAATGACCACATCCAAAAAACTTTCACAGGAACGCTGCCTTATTAAGGGCACAGGGGAACAGAATTAATGTTGCATAGGCAACTGTAAATCTGGTATTTCCTAACTTTCAAGTGCTTGATTTTTGCAACCTAAGTAACATTCTTAATTTATTTTTGTATCCAATAAATAAAGTGGTGTATTGGTTGCCTTGCTGACAAACCGATTCCCCCACAGGTGACTCTTACACAACCTCAGAAAAATCAAGACCAGCTGTCCATACACTTGTGTGACCCAAAAGCATGTCTACATTTTAAATTTAATAATATAAATAATAACCATAGGTGTTACTCAAACCTTGCAAAATTCTACTACCCAGTCATGTGAGCAAGCCATTCTTTTCTTAGCAAGCAAACAAAATACCAGTCTTCTCATATGAGTAAGCAGGCAGATTCTGTGACTTTGCTGGTTCACTTCTCTGACAAATTCATTCCACTCCGTTAATCCATACCTTGTGCCAGTCAGTCAACATCTCCACTGCTTTCTCAGTACTGGTTAACAGAAATGGTATTTGTTTAACAAGCACACAGCTCTCCCTTCCCCCTTGCCCCACTCAAACCCTTTTACTCAAAAACTAAACAAGAGCCAATAAATAAATGCATCTTTTGTGTTCTTATTTTACTGTGCATTTTAACTACCGAGCGCGCTGTGCACTTTTATTCACCTGATTGCCTTCATCTCTGTATTATTACTGTATTTAGCATACCATCAGCAGCCAAGCAGAACCAAACAAACTCATGTGCAGACTTCAAAGCAGGAAAAATATTAATTGTGGCGTCTACATGTTTACAGTAGATGGAGAGACATCCACCACTTCTTCCAGCTAGAGCCACAGAAGGTTCTGCAGACAGCCCAAGTCACTGCCTGTGCACAGTGCTCGATCACTTCCTGCAGCACAGTTTAGTCTTGGTACTCACTTTGTGCTTGCATCACCCATGTCACCCAGAAAGCCTCACTGCCTGGATGATGTGCTTGCTATCATGTTGGAACTGCACTGCCACTATAAGAAAATATCAGTTGAAACACTAGCCCTAAGTAAGCAAATAAAATGTCCTTTATCATCTAAAAAAAAGCTGAAGGGAAGAATCTGAGCAGGTATAATGTGCTTCTCTCCATTAAGCAGCACTGCAACCACACAACAGAAAATTCAAGGAACAATATTTCTGTGGCAAGTAATTTAAACACAGTGCATGGGCACAACTCCATGAAACAAGTTCTGGCATTACTGATATCTGGAAAGGATTCCATGAAAAAAGTACCAGTGTTGTTTGTACAGGATCCTTTTACTCTGGATGACCCTTTTCTCAGGAATCTTTCCAGACAGGAATACTCTGGCTCTCCCATACTAACTTACTGCCCCCTCCAAGCAAAGACAACCTCCCCAGGAGTCCAGTCTCATCCCCTCAGTGGATCCACATTGGATGTTCCTGTCCACTCATGGGTGAATTCAGTTTTCTTCCTTTGTACCCTCCTCCAGCAGTTTGTCTGAGGGTCCAGTGTGGCTAAGCTACTATAAACTCGACACACTCTAAACTCAGTGTTGGTGTTTTCACTCTTTTAAAAAGCCATAAGGAATTAGAAAAATACAGGGGACGACTTAAAAACATCATTTTCAGATCTGTTGCTTTTCATAAGCATCTCACTCCCCAAAGGATAGTCTGGGTCACTGCTGGTCATCAACAAATTTAAAGACTATTTTCTTAATCTTCCCACAGTTACATTACTAGCCCTCATCCCCACAACATCCCTTCCTTCTTCTGAAAAGTCAGAAAGATCTGTCAGGCAGTGGTGACAAAGACCTTCCATTTGGTGACAAGGACCTTCTATTTGATCACTCAGATAATGCATTTACTCTGACACAGCTCTTGTTATCCTACTGTAACAGAGAATTCTAACACCCAACACATTTAAAAGATGCTGAAAGATAAGCTTTGTCTCTTCCATTCAAGCTTCAGAAGAGATGCTCTGATTAAAATCTTGATCACTTACCCTGCTTTCACATCGTGCTCCTGCAACAATACTTTTCTCCTTGGGAATAGTCAGACAACACCAATATTCAAACAATTGGTAACATGTTGTGATTAAGCAATAAGCAATTCTTCCATCCTTCAGAACCTAGCCATCTAACTACACGATGTCCCCACCAGAACAAGTTCAATAAGAAAACTCCCTATCCAGCAACAACCCACAAAACATGGAACCAGAGTGGCCATGAATAAAACCGGGATATCCCACGGCACATGAAACTGCTCTCACAAGAAATGTGCAACATGATTACCATCATGTAAGCAAAGCCTAAGAGCAAGGCAAATAATGAGAAAAAGACATTAAAAATTTTCAAACAGACAGAGAAATAATTCTTTGTCAGGGGAACACAGAGAAAGCACCTTTAGCAAGGACAGCCCATTCTAACAGGAAAGATTTCTGCTGTGCTTAAAATGGGAAACAGTCATAGCTGAGACAAATATATTTACTATACAAGTTTGAAACTGCAGAAGGTCCAGCTTGTGCTACGTGAGGCAGAGTTTTCCTTCTCCTTTTGTTTCTGCCACAGAGCTACTGATTTACGAGCATCCTTGACAATAGGACCCTGTGGTAACCATCCTAAGAGAAATCCTGCTTGTGCAAACACTTTCCAAACGGGAAGAGTATCTGAGTCATGCAGGAAAGCATGATGCACTTCTACAGTTCACCTTTCAGTTGAAACTCATTGCACTCAACCTGTATGTCCAGGGAAGCCAAAGAGCAAATAAGGTGACAAATAGAAAGGATTTATCCCAGGACCTGAGGAACTGCTTTATGAGTCAGACTGGACTTCACCTGCAATGCTGCATAGAGGTAAAATTCAGGAAGGAAGGTATTTCAGAGATGGTACTAGGATTAATACAAGTCTGTCTGTCCCCAAAGCTGCAAAGAGCTGACTGGTGAGCAGCTGGTCTCCAGCAGCACCAAGACCAAGGTCACCACTTACTGTTTATCTTCATAATTTGCTTGTCTCTGACACTGGGGGCTGCTGACCTGCTACACAGCTACCACTGTACACCAATTCAGAAGGATAAACTTTCTTCACAGCATCTCATTTTCCTTTTCGCCAAGATCCTCACATCACAGTCCTTAAAGCAGCACTGGGTTTCACAATGGCAATCTCAGCAGGGCTTTTACCTTTTTATCAGTACAAGCAACTTGTTGCCAGCCCTGCTGTTTCTCCTATCAAAAGGGCTTTTGTCAGGCAGCCAAGGCTTTACAAAAAATAAAGTGTCCAGAGGGCAACAGGCTCTGCCTCCACATAACCATGCCAGAAAGATGCTCTTGACAGGAACTTCCTTCCACTAGACCTTCTCCCATCTCAAGTCCTCTCTGCAAGAAAGAGCCAGTCTAGTATTTCACATCAACTGTAAATCATCCCGTTAAGCAAATACGAACCTTTGCCAGTGTCCTCTTCGTTCTGACAGAATGGGAGATTTTGATTTTCCTTAAAACTAACCCCTGAAGACTTACTCTAACCCCAAACAAAATCTGGTCTAAAGCAAAACAGGAGCATCAGCACACTTCAACTCGAAAGCATCAGATAAAATTCTAACTCCAGTGCAAATCATGCCAACTTTTTTGTAACCAAGATGCAATCCCAGCATAAGTGTAGACCCCCAAAAGAGCCCCATCCTTTCTAGAAGCAAGTTTCCTGCACTATGCAGCATCCAAGATGAAACTAAATCAAGGCAGCAGATGGTAAACGTTTTAAAGCCAAATTTCTCAGATACTACACTAATACATACCTAAAAAAAAAAATCAGCAGGTAAATAACAAGGTGAAAAGAGGCTCAAAGATATGCTGCAGACAGGTAAATTCAAAGATCCTGGTGAATAACATGAGTAAGACTTTGGTTCTTTCTATCCCAGCGCTCCACTCAAGTCTTTGCAATGAAGAGGCAACATACCAAAAGGAAACAGTGAGTAGTACAAGAGAGGGGCAAAGGTACTTGAGTTTTTGTAGAACATTTTCCATCACCTGAGCAGATGAGTAAAAGCAGAGAGGTCCAGTGTGACTTTTCAATAAGGTACTAATTCAAGACCATTTGTTAGTTTGAGGATAATTTATTTTTACCTTTTTCAAATACAGTGGTCATCCAGTTCATATATTTGATTTCTATGTGAAACAGGAAGCGTCACACTTGCTCTTAGAATGCCAAAAAAAATCTTTAAGAATAATGTTCTTTTTAATAAAAGAACAAAGTTTAAAATCCAGGGGGTGCCATGCACTGGGGGCACAAAAGAAAGTGCTGTGATGCTGAAACTTAAATGAATTTACAATTCTTACTATTCCATCAGTGCTCTGAAATTAATCAAAACAGGAACAAAAAGCCAAACCATAAATGCCTGATTTCTCCTGGGTAAACTGTTAGTTAAACTGCAGGGAATTTATTTTAATTCTAGCAGCAAGTGGGGGGGCTTGGGAGAGCCCACATCAGATTAGCTGTAGCGCTTTACAGGCGGGTATGACTGAATTCCTCCAACAGCCTGGTTCTGAGAGCCTGTTTCCACTCCGTGCTGAACCTGGGAAGGAGTTACGTGCCCCTGCCTCCCACTTGCCCAGCCTTTCAGGAAGCTATGAAGCTAATTTTCCCCAGCAGCATTCCCCTGGAGGAAAAGTTCACTTCTCATGAAGGTAATGTGTAATTTTTAATTATTATTTTGTTATGTCTCCCCAGGGAAGGTGAAGAGGGGGGAGCTTCCTTGCTCAACAGAGAAAAACTTTCCTGTATCGATGCCAAGAATAGACACCCTGAATTCAGTGATCCTAATCTCCAGCCATCCATCAGCAGCAGGGTGGGACCAGCTGAATCAGACTTTCTATGAGCTAGCGACTCTGGGTACTAAAATAAGCGCCTGCACCACCCATTGTTCCTGCCACGCTCTGCTCTGCGACAGGACAGACTTAACAGCACCCACCTCAGCTAGTGCTTCCCCAGCATCTCCCTTGTGACCAGCACAATCCTCTTCCCACCTGCTCTCCCAAGTCCCTGTGTCTGTACATCATGAGCTTTTCTTACAATGTTTACTCCATCCCTTTGGCACACACCAGGGAAAAAGCCAAATACCCACAGTACAATAGGAGGCAGACTCAGAGCAAGCCTAACCTGCAGGCAGGATAGTCGATGGCAACTGCTCCTTTACAGGGCCAATTAGAACTGGTATAGCAAGTGCCCATACATAGGGCATAGCAAGTGACAACTGAAGGCAGGGTAAAAATAATAAAACTCACAGCACTGTATGTTAAAAGGCATCGAAAGGTATTGAAACAGTTCACTAATATCAGCCTAAAAGTGACTCCATTGGTCAAATGTTCAGTAACTCTCATTTCATTCATTGGTTGTTTTCTGGTCCAGGAAAGAAAATATGCATAATATGACTCACATTATTCACACAGTAAAAATCGATAGCAGAGTATGTAAACTGGTGAAGGATTTGAAAATAACACTAAAAGCAATGCACGGCAGAGGCAAACAGCAAACTGTTCACCTGACCTGCACTCTGCAAGCTTTGCACTCCTGCACACTAGTGCCATGCATGGGGAGCAGAAATAAAGGAAGGATCTGAGAGCAGTTCATTTCAGCTGAACAAAATACCAGCAGCACGTGTCTCCATGGGTCACACAAACTTTGGTTTCTCTGTGGCTGTTGGAATATGAGAACAAGAGGAGTTGGCCATGCACAAGCAAGTAAATTTTCAGCAAATATAAAGGCAAAAGTTTCCTCAGTTCAGATAGCTCTACAGCATCCCAAGAGCTGGTATCCAAATGTACCTGTCTGGTTTAAGCTTCTCAGCAGCTTTAGAGGACAGAACACTTCAGACCTATTGTCCTAGTTCAGCATCATCATCAGCTAGAAAGAAAGGGACCCAGCGATTTCAAATGAAGGAAACAAAACACCTGCTACCCAAATTCTGAAGAGCAACTGCTGGGTTTGTGTGCCCCATACAACCTGTACTAATAGAGACAATCTTTTCAGAAAGCTACAGATCTCCTCCTACCTGCCTGCCATCCTATTGACAAAACCAGCATCCAAACCATCAACACAGGTCTGCAGTCCCTTCAAAAAAAAGTGTTCTCCAGAGCCAGCAGGAGAAATTCAAAGGAGAATTTGACTTATTTTTAAAAGATAAAGCTAAATAACACCACAGAAGCTTCACAGAGAAGGTGGAAATATGAAACGCCCATTTGTTATGATGAATTTAAGAAAAGAATATAACTCAAAGCAATGCCCTGAGAGGGATCTTGCTTATTTGTTTGTTGGTTGGGTTTTTACACTATTTAAATTAGTAAAGCAAACAAACCAAAAGGTATTCAAGAAGTCTGCATTATAAATTGCAAACATGGTAAGGTATGCTGTGTTTAGTCTCTTACAGTAACATAAGGAGAGATATTATGTAGTACTTGGCAAAGCTTTGTGGAATTTTGGAAAGAACTAAGAACACTAAAGGGTTTCTTCAAACAATCAGCTTTTGCATTAGGAAAATAAAAATTAATAGTTTTTTTACTCAAAAGTTAATAAAATCCCCATTGCACTGATACATCAAGTAAACATTTGTTGAAACATCAGCTCTGTTCACCTCAGGGTAAACAAATTATTTCTATATTGCACATCCCCACCTAAACCATGTTATGAAAAATTCTACTATAGGATGTATAAACAAATGGTTCTCCACTGCTCAGTGAAAGGTAACCACCACCAAGATCAGAAAAAATTCCAGGTTTTACTCTAGATGCTAGCTCCTCCAGAACACATTTCTATTTTCTACAGCAGCAAGGTGGGTCAAGTATAAACTCTGATGCAGATAGGCACCTGTGCGACATGGGAATACCGTGCATTAATCAAGGCTCCCAGTTCCCCATGTAATGAGCTTGATCCCAGCTTCAGCATGCTATCACTCTGAAAGGCATTGTATATGCGATTCTTTTCTCCTACCAAAATTAACATTAATAATTAAGGTTCTTAATTAAGAAAATGTGAAGACACATAGAAGAATTAATAGTTTTTTGTTATTTAATCTAATGTTGTTTCTATTTGTTTCACACTGTCTTTACATTCTCAATGTACTGCAAAATATTTGTGTGAAGTGCATCAATGGAAAGCTGGAAGTTGTGTCAGCCAGAGAGGGGACAGAGGAGCCACTTTGGAAGGCATACAAAGCAAGCTCACTGGAAGAACAGAGCACAGATAGACATCAAAAGGATCAAAAAAAATCAGAATCAAATTACTCAACACTGCATTGAACTCAAGCTAGTCACTTTTAAGCAGTGATTTCTGACTTTGCAAGCTGGTGAGATGCAACACACTTAGGTACAAGAACGTAAGAAAAACATGTATAAAGACTCAGGAACAGAACAGTGAAAGGTCTGTGGCTCACTGATACACCTAGTCATACAGAACAAATTAAAGACAGCTTACCCTTTCCACTTGTCCTTCTTTATGCTTCAGTTTGTACACTTTCAGCTTTGGAAGGAAAGTCTCCATGTAGTTCTTGTCTTCCATGCCTTGGAGCAGCACCCCATGGAATGCCAACCTGCAGGTATTGGCGTGAATATCTGTATCCAGCTTGGAGCCGATCACAAGGCACAGCTTAGGACAAGTGACTGGTTTTTCAAACTCTAGCAGAGCCCACTGTTGTCTTGGGATCTGGACTTCTGCCTGGTCATTTTCTTTGTTCTCTGAAGAATTTGAGTCCTTGGACAAATATTCCTCTTGATAAAGATAATCTTTATCAAAATCAAAAGCATTTTCGTTAATATCTTCATTGAAGTCAGCAGGAGCTGGACTGAAAAACATCACTCTTCCCATAACTGTTTCATGACCAACTGTGATATGAAACTTGGCCTTGGTCTGAAGAGCTCCTCGAAAATACTGGATTTTCTTCAGGGAAATTATTGCAGCATGGATGGTGTGAAGTGATTCTGGGGTGCAAATCAGGCCTCGTTCTAGCAGTTTGGGATCAAACTGGGTTACACAGATACCTACTCTGTCACCCTGCATAGCGTAAGTCACAGGAGTATGGAACATCTGCATGGACTTGACTTTCTTTGTCACCTATTGAGGAAATAGGAAAAAAGTGGCAGTTAATTGCACACAAGTACATCAAACACCAAACCACGTATCACCCTGCTCACCATCAAAAGTGCAGCACTGATACCCATCCACGCACTTACGTGACTGTGTTTCATGTCCTATGAAAATCATTCCATACACTTTGGCTTGGTTCAATTCAAGCATCAAATATTCAGAACAAACCCCTTTCCTATTTGCTCACAGAGCACATAAAATCTTGTAAACTATCACTGCAAAATAATTAGTAATACAAACATCTACCATCTCCTGGTCTGACATACCACATTTTAATAAGTCAAAGCTTTCCTGCAAAAAATTTGAATGTTCATAAGTCAGTGGCTAGCATTACTGGCACCAAAACGTGGTGTTCCACCTGTTAGGATTATCATAGAAAAAGTGCAGCTTGGACAGAAGTAACCACACTCTGCCTGAAGTCCCTATGTTAGATACCAAGCTTTTAATTCTGAAATTATATTTTTGGCAATAAAAACCTATTTATCTCCTAAATAAATATTAAGTAGCTGGACAAGAGTCCTCAGTGCAGAAAAGTTACACACAACATTTTTGAAGGACTGAAACCTCAAAATTCAGATCCATGATCTGAACTCCCCATGGGAATGCCCCACTCCAGAGGTAATTTCTTTAGTGTTTATCAATATAAAATAGACTGTACTATACATGAACACATACAGAACAATGCTGCTAGAATAGATCACAACTCAGCAAAATTTCTTCTTCTCCCTTTCCTTAGCCCCAATTCCTCAGCTATCCAAAAGGTTCAGGACTAATACTACTGTGCAATGCTCAATCAAGCCATTAGCATCCTCTTCAGCTGGAACTGTTCTCAAATCAATGTTCAACCACTGCATGCCCTTTCATAGCCCATCTGCTAGCCCTGGGCTACCCCATTTATCTTCTAGCTCCCAAAAGAAACAAAAATACACAGAAGCACTTATGTAGAGAATCCCAAACCAAAGGACTGGCCTCAGCAGATAGCGGCTTCATCCTTAGTATGTCACACAGCCTACAGCCCCTGTTTAGGTCAGATGACTCCAAACAGTTTAGAGAACATAGCTTTATTAGTTTTAAGCACAGATTTATTTACTCACAAGAATAAATACTGAAAACATCAGCATAGTCCCTGCACCCTGACTGCAATGCATTAAGCAGAAAGAACTATGGTATTCACCTTTTCCTTTTCCACAAAGGCTGCTGCCCTATTCAAAGGTGACAAGGGTTGGCTTCAGACAAGTCTCTGCGTGCCTGTACCAAACATCACCAAGCTATGCAATGCTAAGATGACTGTTTAAAAAAAAAAAAAAAGACTCAGTGGAACAAATTGCTAAAACTTAGACCAAAATAGAGAAGATGATGAAAAGTCTATTGGCTGAACTAAAACCTTCACTAACCGGGATATAAAGACCTCTCCAAATAAGTCAGCAAAAAATGGTTGCAGGCAATATACAGAAAGCAGATTGAAAAAAGGGGAAAAGTGTTGCAGCTGCAAGGCTTCCAGAAAACAAAACCCTGTACTCTTTGAATCAAAGGCACAAGTAACTGTGGCCTACAAACATTGCTTGGGTATCCTGAATCTCTGGCTACTAACAACAACCAAAAGAAATTGCCTCCTTCAGATTACACGGTTATTATTGCAATATTTTTTAAATCAAATGCCATATCAATGCTTGTGGATTCTTGGAGAACCACGGAATATTATGAGAAAGGAGATCAAGAGGTATGTTCATGTAAGAGGAAAACCCCTCACTAAAAAGCCTAGAACAAAAGAGCTTGGTATGATTTTAGCTATTAAACAGCCACTCTAAATACTCCCTGGGATTTCAGTTTCAAGCATTTTTGTACTCAGATATATACTCATTATCCCATTAGCCAAATCTCCTAGATAGTACAACATACCTGGATAGACTGAAGAGAAGCCACTCAGCATTACCTCCCTATTCCCTTCTGACATCATACTTTCGAAGGCTGGAATCAAACCCTTTTTGCTCTCACCCACTATAACCTACCTCTCCCTCTCCAGCTTCAATCACTGCTGTAGTTGCAACAGTTGTGATACAAATAACCTTTAAGAACTTAAACAAACAACGAAGGTTTTCTAAACATATGTGTTTCAAGGAAATAAACAAAGCACTGCAGGACTGAAATTGCCACATGAAAAGTAGCAGCCCAAACCATGGGGGTTTGAAAGACTTCTGTGATTTCATATGTAATAATACTGGCAGTAAGTCTTCCATCTTCCAGAATGGTCACAGAATCACAGAATCGTAGGGGTTGGAAGGGACTGAGAGATCATCGGTCCAACCCCCCTGCCAAAGCAGCTCCCCAGCACATACTGCACAGATAGGCGTCCAGACGAGTCTTGAATATCTCCAGAGAAGGAGACTCCACCACCTCCCTGGGCAGCCTGTCCCAATGCTCTGTCACCCTCACTGTGAAAAAGTTCTTCCGCATGTTGGTGCTAATGAAATGTTTATGAAATTACTTATTCAGAATAACAACAGTCACAGGGTGAATAAACTGGGGAGCCATGGGGATGGAAGATTCCCTACACAGAACTGGAAGGTGCACCAAAGGTCTATGCAGTTTTCCAACTTAAACAGAGCCACAAACCAGAGATTTTATCATTAATATTCCAGTTTCTAAAAATCCCGTAAATAACGATCAGAAGGAGAATTAACAAGTACTTTTAAAATTTCCACTTCATGTGACTGCACTTTTTCAAGGAGATTTGCAGCTCTCAACCACAACATACCAGGCTGGTTTGCATCAGGATACCACCTGCGTTCTTCCACACTTGTCAGAGTTAAACTACATTAAAAAGAGCATGCACTTGTAAAGCATTGCTTTCCACGACAACAGCTTGCAGTAATGCCTATGTGCAGGAGAAACTGCAATGGAATATTGATACAGGTGTATTTTCCAGCATTACATGAGGCTTTGACAGGATGAGGGCTCCTGTTCATAGCTATGATGGTCCTCAGCTTTCAATCCAAGAGAAGTCTTGAATTCTGACTAAATCTCTAAGAAAAGAGCATCCTAATTAAAGAAAAATAATCTGCAGAATCATATGAAGTAAAGCTTCTGCCCACACCCCCAAAGCAGATTATCTGTACTGTCCCCAACTCTTTGATGGGAGGCAAGCTCCCCACGCTGGATGCACTCACACAATGCTTAAAGAATCACCTGATTTCCTTGCAGCTGGATCCAGCTTTTAGATAGGTCCACTTGTCCTCCAGGATGCAAAGGGAAGGACACAAAATTACTCAACCTACTGAAAATCAGCACTTCATGCTGACCTACCCAATACCTTGCAGATAATTTAATTAGCCCATCCACACTTGTTTTAAAGGCAAACAACTTTTCCCTTTATAATCATGGTGTCTATAGTTCTCATACATCTATCAAAGGACAGAAAAGTACATGGGAAGAATGCATTGATGGACATTCCTTTTTCCTGCATGTTCTCAGTAGCAGAATCAACTGTAAGAGGAGTTTACAGCACAGTATCTAAACTTACTATAAACTCTGTTCCAAGATCACAATGTATGCAGGGATTACAATCTGAGCAGAACAACTCTAGAGCATGCTTAGGCGATTGGGGGAGGTGGATTAGATCACCCAAGAACCGAGTTGGAATTGCACCTCCTTCAAAAGGTCAGACATGAAGCCAGCAGAGAAGTGAATCAGCGAGCTGATCTGCACCCACTGGATCAAATAACAGGAGCCAGAGTAGCTTTAAATCACTAACTTCCTGTTTTCCGAGCAGACCGTGAACATCAGCACGGTATTTCATCCCCTTTCACTCTGACCCTGACAGAGACATTCATCCATGGTTTAAAACACTCCAAATGTAGGGTTTATTTCAAGAGACTGAAGTACATAACTAAAATCCACTTTTGTTTTGTCTGGCCTTTATGATACCAACCCAGAAGCACTGAAATGGATGCAACTCACCCTTGGTTTTGGATTTGTTTCCCTTATGCATATCCCATTTCCTTTTGTAAGGGATCCCCACAAGTTATAGCACAATTCTCAACTTTCACATGTTTTCTTTAGCTTTATAGCAATAGTAATTTCACGTAGGGAGTTGGGCTGGATCACTTAACTCCACGCACCTACCAACAAAACAATGTTAAATACTTCAGAGCATTCTGCCCTGAGCAACAGGAATTCATAGCTGAGACCAGCTATGACCAATACCTCTGGCATTTCTTTCCTTGAATTTATTTCAAGCCCCCAATTTTTGTCCTCAAAGTACTGTCTGTAAAACAACTTTTATCTCATCTTGTCCATGAAAACAATCCAAGGCCCATTTTACCAATCCACTAGAGACACATTTTCCTCTTCTTTTGAGGAATTAAGCATTTAAACACAGAAAGTAAAAAAAGCATTAAATGCAACTTTAATGAGACAGACTTAATTGAATGCAAACAATGTAGGTGGATATGGAAAGCTTGGATACCATTATAAAACTCGCTACAAACTCACCCACAATTTGTTTTCTAATGATGGCACGAGGGTATTGATCATAACTCATCATATACGTAAATATCCATGTAAAGATTCAAGTATTGTAATCTTGTGTCATTTACAAAGGGACACGCTTCACTTTTCAATTTTGTTTAATCACATTAATGTTCCTAAAGTATTATGTAAACGTCTATGGGAAGTGTGAGAAAAGTTTGTATTCCAATGCAGATTAAAAAATGCAAAACAGAAATCAAAAGCACCCAAACAGTTCAGCCCTTGAGATAAACAAGTGTGTTCAATATAAGGAGAGAACCCGTTATTTGAAGACCAAAGGAAAAGCCCACTAAGATTTTTCAAAGCAGTTTAGTGCAGACTAATAGAAAACAGGATACAGAAAAAGTCCACTAATGCCTTTTCCCCTGATATGTCAGGGCTTCTTTTCCTTTATTTATCCAACTTCCATTAAGTTATCATCAACCATATGCCATTGCTCATAGCTTCTTTAGATAAGAACCTAGCCATCCTGCTGTCTCCCAAAGCTGCAAGTGCATCTTTCTGATATGAAAGATACAGCAACCATACTTCCCTCTATTACAGACAAGAAACTGCAAAGTTAAAATAATTAGTCTTAATAATCTATTACAGAAAATACTGATTATAAACACACTATTTATAAAAGGAGTATGTCATAAGCATTACAGAAAGATACCCTACTTCAAATACAGAGAACTCCAACCAGTTTAAAATAAAGCTTACATCTTGTAGTCCAGCTGGAAAGAGCTGCATCTTTAAACTCACATCCAAGAAGGAAGAGGAACTGATAAGTGACAAAAGCATCATTTCAGCCCCAAGGTTTTGAAATGCATCAAGAGCCAGCCTACCTGAATCAGCACTCAAAGAAGAAAAAACCCCACCTTTGAGACACATACATCGACCACACATTGCAGCAGAGTACCAAACAAGAAACACCACCTTCATATAATCCAGCAGAAACAGCTCTTTATAGCTGAAGGGGAGCAGCAAAGTAAGGCCCAACTGCATGACCAAAACACATCCCCTATCCGCTGCTGTAGAAAGCAAGGACTGCCTTTCTTGTTATGGCTCTGCTTCAAATCCAAATAAAGAATAAGGCATCTTATCTTCCTGCTTCTAGTACCATCCCTTGGTAGTCAGAGGATATCAAGCTACACTGTCAAAAAAACCCCAACCCAGCCAACTTGTCTGAAAGACTGCCACAATTGTTAGTTTTTCATCCAACTCTTGTATAAGCATATATACTGAAACTAAGCAAAGACCTAACACTGCTCTTACATGTAAGCAGATCTTTTCATAAACTCTCTCCTAAAGATGAAGCACACTGACTTCTCTCCTTGATAAGGGATGACCATTCAACAAGAGAAGTTGAGCCCTACAGATGAGCAAGCACAAATGCGTTTAGTGAAGGTGACAAACTACTACTGCCTGCAAGTGTCAAAAGAACACCTAGGCACAAGAACATAAGGGCACAAGACAGCAACAATGATTTGGGAATCATGAGTCAAGGCCTCTGTCCTAGTCCATGCAAATTGAAAAAAGAGAAAATTAAGAATTATGGAATAATCTTAATTCTTAATTCTCTGAGAAGCCTTTGCAGTTCTTGTCATCTCACAATGAACACTCAGAAACATTAGTTACAAATCTTCAACTAAAATTTCAGACTGACATAAAATGGAGATAAAAAGAGCTGTCAGTAGTACATTGTTGAACAGAAACCATGGTGCAAACTTAGCCCACCGCTCAGGCAGCAGAAAGCAACATCTTCTGAGTCAACATCACAATGGCTGCTAAGACCAACTACAAAGAATAGAAGTCTCAGTCAGAAATAATTCCAAGTTTGTGTGTCCCACCAAGATCATGTGGCTTGGTAACAGTTTTCTGAAACATCTTGGATATTTCTAGAACCTATCACTCGCCCATGGCCTCACTTTGCCTTTAGATGAGAAAGAAGTTTTTCCTCCGGAGGCAGCATTATTTCCCATACAATAATTCTTTTGACTTTTTTAAAGTGAAGTTTATAAGGACATTCACCAAATGACCGCTGTGCTGCTTATGTAATGCTATGCACATGCTATTGGATTTTATTTAATAAACTCCTCCTGATAAAAATAACACCACAGCCTGAAGAGCCTAGAATGCAACCCAGGAATAAAACAATATAGAAGAGGATACCAAAATCCCTTTAGCTTATTTCCTTTCACAGCACCTAAAATAAGGCTATGCACCCAGTAAATAAAGACGCAGGTCAATGACCTTACTCATGCTGCTCTGCTTTAATACCATCATTTTAATTTAAATTACATTCATGCTACATTCATAAACACAATCACAAATCAAAAATTAGCAAGTGTTAAGATTTTGCACATAGAGTTAAGTGATCTCCTGTGTCTATACGTTCTCCTGTAGCCATTAAGTATATAATCTGAAATGTTTTCAACAGAAGCTAATCCATCCCATGCACAGGCTGGACAAAGCTCATTGAATAAGAAAACTAACCTCTGTTTATTTTTTTTCTTGTGACTGAACTGCCCTGAATTCATTATTTACTGTAAACCATCACATTCACACTGTATTGCACATGTGCTATCTCACTGGGGTATTTATTTGGTAAACTTCAGTAATCTTGTCTCCCCTGTGATAGAATACAGCATTATGCATCACTGCGGATCAGAAACTCAACAGCATAATCTGTCACAACTCAAATTTGCCAAAAAAAGTGTCCAGTTTTTGAAATCAAAAGACTGCTTTTTCAGAATATTTATAGTTTTGTAGCAAGTTTGCTCATCCACAGCAAAGACACCAATAGCCTCAACTGCTCTGACCAATTTTCAACTCATACCAAAACCCCCAAAACCAACCCAGACCTTCCCAGCTTCCATACAGGAATGCTGTAAGATATGTTATCCAAGACAAAGTCACGACTCTTCCTGTCTCTACATTTTGCCACACAAGGCAGTCAGGCTGGTCAAGCACGATTTACCCTTGCAGTATTTCCCAGCGATTACATGTTCTTAATATGCTCTTCAGCTTCCAACCCGTACATCTCCTCCTCTACCTGGGATTCACAAGGGCAACACCAAGACCACCAAGCCCCACTGCACCTTTATTATCTCTCTGCATTGCCTCTTCTAGATTGGGTGACTCTATTTGTGTATTGACTCTAGCAGAGGGGAGGAGGTCCACTCATCCCCTTTTAGTCCTTTGGCCAAAAGAGCTTAACAGCCATACACACTGAGCACTGGGGCAGTAGGTAGTCACAGAAGTGTGGAAGGAAGCAGCAGCCAGAAGCCCACTACATATTCTTTTAAAATCTCTTTTTTGTAGCCAAAAAGGAAGTCTTAAGATGTCAAGTATCTTGAATTAAGCGGCACTGCTTGGGCCATCTAGCACTACAGATGACAAAGTATGCATCTTAAAGTGTAACACAACATCCATGAGTTTAGCCACCAAGAACCTCAGCAGAGAATGTCAGACCCATACTAAAAATCACAACACAGAATAAGCTCAGCATTTACATACCAATTAATGTTTCTGTAACTTACAAAAAAAAATTTTCAAAGAAAAATCCAAAAAGTAGTCAAACCCAATGCAAAATGATAGGTTAAAGAAAGGCTGCCTGGAATTTTCTTCTTCCAACAGAATGAGCTGAATTCTTTTTTCCAAATAGATTTAGGTTTAGAACAATAATAATACTTTTATCTGAAGACTTCAAAGTCACATGCAAAAGAATATATCACAGTAAACACAGGGTTGAAGGTTTTATAGAAGAACTTCTACTGGGATTTTTTTCCCCTTCTTCTTTAAAAGAAATTTGTTTACTACCAGTCTTTGAAAAGCATAAAAGGGAAGAAACTATAGGGTAGAGAAGTAAAACTTTTACGTGTAAGGAACATTTGGAGCTTTGTGAGAAGGCTGGTTTTGGTAGAATGTGCGACATGTAGACCAATGTGAGTAATATTATATCTCAAATAAAAATCAGCCCATGAATATACATAATCCAAAAGGTAATTCTCCCAATCTCTGAAATGTAATGGAGCCACTCTAGATCACTGAGGCATGAATATTTACCATATTCAGGCTTTACTGCTCTCGATCTGGGTTCAATTTTGCAAATTAAAATGAAGGCTCTGCGGATAGAGAGATTAAAGAAGAGCATCCCAAAGCCTGCCTGTTTCCTTGGTGTGGTAGCAGTGATCTGGTTACCCTTCTGTTAGGTTATTTCTTTTTACTTAATGGAGTAGGTCAAAAGCAATTGAGAGTGGAAAGAGGAGGTCAGTATTGGGTCACAACCTTGGAGTTAAAGGCTCACTAAAGAAAACAAACACTGAGTGAACATAAAGCTGCATTTAAAAATAAAACCTATAATGAAAAGTGTTTTCAGCTCTTTTCACATCTGTTTTGACAGGTCAAGGGGAAAAAAATAAGAACAAACTTCTTTTGCTCACTTCTTTCTTAGGAACAAAATTCTCCTGTCCCTTCTCTAAAATAAGCTAATAGCAGAAGCTGTGATTTATACAAAATAAAACAAAGGTAATGAATAATTACTGAGAGATCTAGTAGGCTTCATTAGCTGCGGCAAACATTAACATTAGTCCTGATGATTCGTACATTTTCTAGGAAATGCTTTAAACACAACAGCTCTCTAGTGCAACGCAGCAAATAAACTAACACAAGCAAGCACATCAGAACAAATCCAGTGATACAGTACTGCTCCTAGTGAATCCCTTGTACTAATTACAATCAAAACAAAGGCTACCTCTCCTATGAGGAGAAAATTAAATCCATTAGACAAATTTTTTGCAATATTTCTTTTTTGTTCATGAAAAACAATTGGTTTAAAATTTTTTATAGTGTCTCATTGAGGTTGGAATTTTTAGTGGCAAATTTTGAAGAGTTCAACTGGCAAAAAATTTCTAATGTAAGCCAGTAACAATGATTAAGATTGGACAAGTAAATTTATATCCTCTGCACTGTATATTTTCATCATCTAAGCAGTTGAGTCTAGAGTAACAAACAAATAGATTTATCCCTACCACCTAGGCAAAGAATACTAAGCTATTCAAGCGCAAAGTTTGATATAGCAAAACCTAATTCTAATGCACAGATATGTGGTTAAAAAAGTGTCAGGTTTATAGGAATTATATATGGATTATTTGATTAATCCATCACATGTGGCTGGGGGAAGAAAGGGGATGGAAGGTCAGAAAAGCAGAGGTGAAAAACTGGGGAAAGATTGAAGAGGCTGCATCCTGTGAAACTGGAAATAAAAGACAAGGTGTAGCGGTCATCAGCTAGCAAAACCAGACTTACCATATAGAGGTGCCCTGTGATAGCTTATGAAATAAGAAATTCACACTTTTTTTGCCTCCAAGCTACATCCTGATACCAAAGGGTTACTGTGCTTTGAAAGCTTCACCAATGGCCTTACAAAACATTTAATATTTTTCTTTCTGCTTTCTTAAAGGCCCCAGATGTGTTCTTGCAGATCAAGAGAGACCAACTTATAAAGTTAAACGAAATCAAGGGCTTTTGTTCCGAGGCATCGTTGCTGAACTAATTATTCCTGGATGTTGTTTAATGAAATAGCGGTGCCATATATTAGAACAGTTAACAGGATGAGTTGCGTGAGTTATAGGAAAGGTCTGATCCAGGATTATAAATTTAAGGTTTTCTTCAAAGGAGATGAAACAAACTACTCGCAACTCCCCACTCCTTTCTGTCACTGGAAGACTGAAATAAAGGAACCCAAAAATGTATGAAAGCTGAAATATCATTCTACATATTTACCTTTCCCCAAATGATAGAGAACTAAAAGATGGGGGAGTTCAAAAATACTCCCTAGATTCTTTGAGATGGGGAAGTGAAGATCTAAGTTGTCCTGACTATTCCCTCAATGCTACAAAGCACAAGTTAAAATAATTACTGGTGATGTCTTAGGAGAAGCTTCATTTTAGATGTACATACATAAAACAAGAAAGGATTCCCATCTTAAACAACCCAATGCAGTTACCAGAGCAATTATTAAGCATTTTTATCAACAGAAAAAAAAGGAGGGGGAGGAGGAGAAGGTAAGCAAAGAGCTATTCCAACATCAAATTACTAATAGATTTGGATCTTTTACCTTATTCTGCAGCCCTCAACCGCACCAGTATTTTTGGTATAATGCTTATTTAACGATGCATTTACCTTAGTGAGAGAAACAAAAGACTCTCAAAATCCCTAAGGACGTCTCAGACTAGGAAGGCAACTTTTCAGAACCGTGGCTCTTATACATTCAGACAATAAACACTTCACTTCCCTACTGATAGTCTCTTCTGTGTTTGTATTTTACAGCCTGACACCAGCCAACCCAACACTTGACACCTAATTAACAGACCTAGGAGCTGGAGGTCCATATATTGATCACACTAAATGGGATTAGTGTGAAATAAAAAGTTCAAAGGGTCTTGACCAAACTTCACCACAGCCCAGCTGTGACAGCTGCGATGAATTTGTGTATCTAGTGCCCCACACTTTTATTAAGAGGGGTCTGGCACACAAGAGTATGCGGTAGCCTATGAGATCATGAAGGTTCACCTAACAATGTCAGGCTCTGTAACTGTAGTGACTGACTGAAGGGAAAAAATCCTCTTGCTTGTTTGCATAGGTCTTTTTGATTAACTCATGAAAGGGGTCCCTCACCTCTGATACAACAAGCATTTGCCATAGACGTAGAGCTGTGACTTCTTTGCCTCCCAAGGATTTGTTAACTTGCTATGGAAGAGCTGTCCAATTTGGAAGAAACCCCAGGTTTGATTATAAAAGCAGCATTACTTCCCGACACACACTGCAAACATACCCAGTGTATTTTGACAATGACAGCCAGGAGCTGTACTGACAGGAGCTCCAAACTATTATCTTCTAAACACATTTTCTATTTGCCTAAACCCCTCAGCTGTCATCAGGTGACTAAATATTTCTACATTACACACACACACACTCACCCTTTTTAATGGCAGTGCTGCTGACATGATTTTTTTCAAACCTTCATCAAGATCCAAAGAAATTACAACTATCACCAACATCTCAGTGTTTCTGAGTACCTGTGCAAGTCCATTTCTTCCTTAAAATGAACTGCCTTATTTTCCACTATTAATTATCACAGACACTGGTAAGAGAAACACAGAATGTGGGAAACCAACTACAGCTCAAGGAAGGGACCAAGCCCATCGTGCAGAGGTGTGCAAGTACCACTGAGGCACAGCAAGTGCTCAACAGGATTCTCTTGGCTAATGTGACATTTACTAAAATATTCAGGATAAACTATTTAAAAAAATGCCATTTTGCTCTTCTTGGTGCTTTTGTTTATTGATTTGTTTTAGAATTCATTCTTTCATATTATTTTCTAAAAGATTTGAGGAAGATCTGCTCTGGGAGCTTATCAACAATAAGGAAATTATCATCAGTCATGAGGAAGAGATGGAAAAGAGCTGTCAATTTATAAACCATTCTCACCCATTGTGGGACTTCTAAAGGAGAGGTAACCACAGTCCAGGAAGGGACCTTAAATAGGCTCACTGAGGCTGTAACATGCATAGCTAACTTAAGACAGCACTACAGCCATCACACAAAAATACCTGATAGCAGATCCCCAAATGATCACCAAATTATCTGCTATCAGAAACCTATGAAAGAGTGGACTGTTAATGCTGGCATGTAAAGACATTTCACATAGCAAAGAACAATCTTTGAATACTTTACATGGGATTGCAGCACACCAAAGCCAGCTTTTCTTGCCCTTTGTTTCTCTTTTTTCCCCCCCTTTCTTCTTTTTTCCCTATCTACATGTATCTCTTCTGCTAGATATCTTTCCTTGCAGAATCTTCTACTTCCTATCCTTTGGGTCTGATGGCTGTTGCCTGCCCAGACGACCTTCACTGAAATGGCCAATGACATTTCCAAGTACCACAATTAGGCTTCAAAATTAACATTCCAAGACTGGAAGAAGATTTCACATGTCTCTGCTCTGTCTGCAGTCAGGACTGGAAAACTGCAACTGTCACTCCCTCACAGCCTTGAAAGCTAGAACCTTTTCTTTTTAATTTCAAGTTGAAATTACGTGTAATCCAAAGCATGCAGGCCAGAAGAAATTCTTTCAGATGACTGGATCCTGTCCAAAGGAAGCTTATCTAGCCTATCCACCAATGCAATTTTTTCAAAAAAACAAAATAATGAATAAGGAGAGTTGTCTCCACTCCCCCCCCACCCCCAAAGTACACTTTTAAGAATTCCATCAGATTCTTTTCAGAAGTTGTTCTTCATGATTGGGTTTCCTCATTTTCAGGTTTTTCACTCTAGTCATTAGCTCTCCTGGTTCCCATTCCCCCAAAACATTAGGGGATTACCTACTTCCTCAACAGTGCAAAGCTGCATCCTGACTCTCGTGATACATTCTATTTGTTGTAATTGTATGCACCTTCTCAGAAACAACCAAGGACAACCCACACACAGTATGAAAGTGGACATCTCTGGGAAAAAGCATACAAAATTAAACCCACCCAGTTAAGTTTGCTCATTACTAAACTCTAGGAGAGCACACTAATATCAGAAGAGCATTTATAAAGGGAGACAGAGGCAGCAGCTTGCACAGAAAACACGTACCACTAACATCTGGGAGTCACTGCTACTTTCTGTACAGTGCCTCTGCTAAGGGTACCCTGCTCTCTGCACTGGCCACCACATCTACTGACTGTTCCTCATTAGCCAAAACATTCTCAAAAACCAAGGCAGCATTAGATCTCATCTTTAAGGGCAACATTACACAGAGGGTATCAGCATTTATCTCTGTGCACATCAATGCTGAACTTGGACTGCTTTTCCATCAGTCTCTTAAATATAGCAAAAAACACTGTCTGTGTCAAGTTTATATTCTCCTTAGTCTAAAACACACTAAAATTCTTCTACAATAAATACAGATACAGAAGGCACTCATTAACAGGGAAGCTGAGAGATTTGGTACTGGGAATTTTAGGAGACTGGACTAAGATATGATTCAGGATGCACCCTCCAAGTCTTGCATTTTATAAGGGTTTTGGAACAATTCAGAGCACTTGAAAAGAAAATACAGTTTTATTGGAAATGATTGGTTACCTTTATTTAGGGAAAAAATTGGGTAACTAGAAAAGCCTTCAGTAAGTCAGGAGTGAATCTGAAACTAAGAACTGATTTTATCATTCAAAAGAAAAACGTCAATGTTAGAAACTCTTGCTATTACAGCCAATGTTGATTAGAGGAAATTAAGTCAGCAAGCTGGTACAACTGGCTGAAGTTTTATCACTGTCTTTCAACAGGAGGAGTGGGGGAAAGATAGTTTAAACCTAGATGAGGCTCAAGATAAACAGAAAAATAAGAAAAGCTTTAATTTGGTCAGAAAGCCAAGTTTCCAAAGTCACTCTAAGTAAATGCTTGCTCCAAACTAAAGACACCTAGCTTCAGCAATCGGTAAAATGAAAGCGAGGAAAAACTGTATGTGCAATACTTAAGCATACATTTATATACCACTTACTCTATATCCTATGGGTAGCATATACACATTTCATAAGCCTTCAGAAGATTGGATTTAGAGAAGAAAATTTTTAAAATTAAGAAATTTGACAAAACAGCTGCCGTTAATCACTTGACATTTTTATTTCTCTCTTTACTACAAGGCAAGACAATACCATACCACTGGAATACTCTCTGTTCAGTCAGCATCATTTTTGCATCCCCTTTGGATATCATATTTTATAACTATGACAGGTTTTTTCTCCATTTTCTTGCAGAAGGTAGGTGCAACATACTGCCTTTAATAAAATAAAAAACCCAAAGTGGGATAACTTGCACACTGTTTGGAAAACATTTCACCTCCTTATTTTTCTAAGGATATTATTTAAAACCCCAAAAGGATGTTAATATTTAACAAAAGCATAGGGTTAGCCTATTAGAATATCAGGTCCGACATGTAATCTAAGGGAAAGGCTTACTTCAGTTGCTTCAGACGTAAAACATGAAACCCCAGTACCTGACCAACTGTGCAATAATGAAAATGAGGTTGTAATGAATTCCGATCTAACCCTCAATAGCGGATTCCAATTACTGTACTCGTAGGAGAAGTAAAAATATTGACAAAACAGAACACCATTTCCCCCCCTCCAGAAAAAGTGGTGAACAATGCTGCAGAAATCCTCCTGCAGATGTAAATCCATAAAGAAAAATCAGGTTCCCACTCAAACTTGGCTTCTTTTAGTGTTGTTAGACTCCCCAGGATACAAAGGGGTGAATGCTCTCTGCACAGAGAATAGGGAATGAAAAAGTGATGCTAGTATGAGGTTTAGCAGCAAATAAATAGCTTTGCTGTTATAAATTTCAGTAGAAACATTATTAAACTTAGTGGGCTTTGTGGTTTAATATACAGCCAGCACAAGTAATTTTTCTACAAGCCTTTGGCTCCATCTGCTGACTTTTAATATTAAAAATAATTGATGAGGCTGAAAACATTCATGCTTTTGGAACATCCAAGCCCTCCACATTTTTGTAAATGTGGTTCAAAAGGTATAACCAAGTACCCCAAGTGTGTGGTCTAGTAATTTTGTCATTTAAAATTATCAGTTAAAAGCATCACTATACCAGCTTTGCAGAGAAGGTACCTGGAGTGAGTCTGGGATGCACAAGAGGTAAAAAATCTCACTTGGAAGACCGGCTGGAATCTGGTTTAAGCAAGAGGCATGTTTATGTCACCGAGTCACACAGCAATTAAGTCCAAAGCTGAGAAGTGATATTCTGAGCAGACTAATAAAAGCAATGGAAGATCCATAACACAACCCCTATGAGAACTCGGAGACATTTGCTCAACACCTGCCTGAGCTGGTTTCAGCTTCTCCCATTCTCACCGAGCCGTCTGCTCCACAGAAACTAAAGCTTGTTGCATTTATGAACAAAAACATGATAAAAGATTACTCTGGAAGTTCAAAAGCCCCAATATTTGCCTGTTCCAGCACTGATTTATTTTTCATTATTGCAGGATTCTGATCATTATCAGAGTGCTACGAACTCAAACTAGATAGAATTTCCACACAAAAAACCACATATGAGAAACACATCTAATATGCTCCTTAAACATAAGAGGGGAGTCTTAGACCCCAAGTTTTTTTGGGGATGGCACAAGGGGATAACTGCCACAAGTTTCAAATGGCTGGAGCACCATTTTAATGGTACAAATAAAAAACAGTTACAATATTTCATTGGCCATTTTTTACCATTCAACAACTAAATCTATCATTAAACAACAGTAGCCTGATTTAGGTAAGCACTGAGCTGCAAGTTATTTCAGTGGTTAACTGGGATAACTGGCATCTCTGACAGTCTGCTTTTCTGTATGACACTAACTTTCAATGCCCATATTAGAAAAATCTGACAAAACAAACAAAAAACCCACAGAAAAAGACCCAACACACCTGGCTTTCCCAGACATCCTGTGCCATCTCTGCACACTCTGAAAAGTGCTTTCCTCTTATCAGTGTAAGAGACAAGAGGAGCTTCTCAAAACACATCCCACCTGTTACAATTGCTAGACATGGGGAAGACTAATTTTTCTAA
Source organism: Porphyrio hochstetteri (assembly GCA_020800305.1). Taxonomy (NCBI): domain Eukaryota; kingdom Metazoa; phylum Chordata; class Aves; order Gruiformes; family Rallidae; genus Porphyrio; species Porphyrio hochstetteri. Next base: position 5,510,598 of record CM036916.1, on the reverse strand, counting down.
CATGCCACTCGTGGCTTCTATATCAACCTACAAAAGTCTCAGTATTTGACTTACAAACACAGGTAAAAAAGAATAGATGAAATCCATTATTTGTGCAAGGGGATTTAAAGACAGAATGAAGCCTTAACTGTGTCAAAGCTAAGATTAAACAGAATCTGAACCAGACCCTAAAGCTCACCATCATCAAGGTGAGGAAAAAAAAAATAAATCACAGAATCACTAGGTTGGAAGAGACCTTTGAGATCATGGAGTCCAACCATACCCATCCTCTACTAAACCATATCCCTGAGCACCTCATCTACCCATCTGTTAAATACATCCAGGGTCAGTGACAGCTCCTTCCCTGGACAGCCTGTTCCAATGCCCAATAACCCTTTCGGTGAAGAACTTTTTCCTCATGTCTGACCCTGCCCTGGCACAGCTTGAGGCCATTCCCCCTCATCCTGTCACTTGGGTGAAGAGACCAACCCCCACCTCTCTACACCCTCGTCGGGTAACTGTAGGCAGTGATAAGGTCCCCCCCTCAGCCTTCTCTTCTCCAGGCTAAACACCCCCAGCTCCCTCAGTCACCCCCCGTAAGATTTGCTCTCCAGCTCCTTTCCCAGCCTGGCTGCCCTTCTCTGGACACACTCCAGAACCTCAGTGTCTGTCTTGCACTGAGAGGCCCAAAACTGAACACTGCACTCTAGGTGCAGCCTCACCAATGCCAAGTACAGCTACACAACCACTGCACCTGCTGGCCACATTGTTTCTCATACAAGCCAAGATGCCATTAGCCTTCTTGGCTATCTTTATAGATTTGTAGGAAAAACACAAATACCAAAAGCAAATATAAAAAACCCTCTTAGATATACCATATGCCACAGGTGGTGTAGCTATTCACTGTTTATAATACTCCTTCAGAGCTGAGAATGAAGTTAAGGAATCAACTACAAAAGCCATTATTTTTAAAAATGGAAATCAAAAAACATTAATTCAAATTCAGCACAAAGGTTCCCAAGAAACTTTAACAGTATATAAAACATTATGAAGATACAGGACTCGTTTTCTGCACTGTTGTGCTCACATATAGGCCCCAATGGGTTCAAAACTATACCTATACAGTGGTTCCTGTTTGGGAAAACTATCATCACCCAGACTAAGACACACATTAAGGAAAACTTACAATTTTAAGTCAAGCATAAACCTAACCTTCTGTAAATTTGATTCTTCATATACAGGAACATACCAAGAGAACAAGCACGCAGATTATGAAGGACTGGGCATTGCTACAACATTTTTAATCATGTCACTGTATTTTTCTCAGTTGAAGTCTATCCTGACCAAAGTACAGCGCCCTAGTTGGTGTCAGCATAGCTAGACTACACTGAACAAATGAAAAACAGGATTAAAATTTAACTTCTGAGTTGATCAGCAAGGACCTTGTCCATCAGGGACAACGATGTAATGTAAAACAAAAAGCAATAATGCAATGTTTGATTTGTGGAGGTACACTCACTGTGCCAGATAACTTTAACATTATGGATCCAAAATAACATTAACTCAGCCCACTACACATTGTGGATATCTAATGGTATGTTTTTACAACTGTTTGTAATGTACATGTCAGATGGCCTAAGTCTTTCTTGTGAGTCACACCATAACCACAAAATTATGCCTGAATGTTAACTATTCTTTCTTCCCCCACTTAAGTCTGATGCAAGAACTGCTTTACCCACCTCTATTCCCCCATAAGATATCATGCCAGTATTAGCTTCATACAATCCTCAAGACAAGCATTAGAATCACTCTATTTTAAACAACACAATTTTTCATGCTTTTTCTTTTTATCAAAATGAACAGGAAGCTTGTGCAAAAAATCCCAAATCAAAACCAAAAGACTCCCCCCCAAACCCTGTCAAATAAAGAGAAGAGAACCATTACCTTCATAATGGTGTGGTTCAACTAGATAATTAGTGTAATTATAAAATACTTAGCTTCCTTCCAAAACCATCCCATAAAAAGAAGGTATCCTCAATGTTTTTGGTATTCCACCCCATCAGCTCAGCATATACATGTTTTAAAGAGGCAGGACTATCGAAGCCAAAAATTGGCATCCCTAAACATGTTCTTGTTACTCCTACTACCTCTATCATGCCTATTCCCAACAGTAAACCTGAAATTTGAAAAGACTTTTTCCCTACAGATTTTTAAAATCTTTTAAAAGCCCCTTTAAAAATGGGGATAGAGACTGTGATCTGAGAGAAGACAACAAATGTCTCACATCAACAACAGCGAAGGAACATTTCAAATAAAACCAAGTCATACAAAATGTTATTCAATCACCTCCTGACCCCAATTCTCTCCTAAAACCTGAGGCAAAATAAACTAGGGTGGGATTTGTGTTATTTTTTACAAAGATTTGTATACTTTGCATTTAGACTAAACTAACTGGTGTTACTTTGTGTTGACTCAAAGTCCAAATTGGGCATTTTTTAGTCTTAGTGGGCATTTAGTTCAATCCTTTACTAAAAATATGCATTTTCACATTTCCCTTCACAATCCTCCTCTCTGTGGTTTTGCTTTGAGTATTAGTGGTATACCTGCACATTCCTCACTCCCCAAAGTCTTCAAATTATTGTCAACTAAAATCTCCACAAGCAGGATCAATGTCTTCAACGAAGCAAAGGAAACACCACATTAATAGCCACATTTCAAAACTGAATGGATTTATAATAGCATATATTTTTTCCCTAAGCGACCATTTAACTTGTTGCACATCACACAAAAACCTCTCCCAGGGATGTCTAGCATAAAAGGCAACTGAAACTCATTACATAATGAATATCACATTAAGAAAACCAACTACAATGTAGCAACTGAAATGAAGAAAAAGTGGTTAGGAGAATAGTGAGAAAGGACAGAAAAACTTCAAGAGGTTCTGAAGCCTCATGCAAAACTTAAATGACAAACTTATGAATAATTTTCATTAAGTACCTCTACCTCTTTGCCACTGAAGAAAAATACAGCTGCTTATATAATAGTTATTGCCTCCAGTGAGTTAATCTGTTCTCATGGCTGATTTCTGCCACCTAAACTGAACAAGTAAAGCCATCCCTGCGATTCTTTTACAGAATCCATTACACATCCCATGTAGAGACTATATCTTAAAAAACCAGGTTGGCTAGACAGAAGACTGGTCAACTACTAAATCTAATTTTCACAAAGCCTGATAGTTAAGTGCACAATTTAAACATGTGAAGATGTATTAGCTATAGGGACTCTTTAAAAAGGCTGACCTTTTCACTGTGATTTCTAAAGTGTGAAATGTTTACTCTTGATTATTTACTCATTAGACAAGAAAGAAAGAGAAGCCAATTGCACTTTACGGGATATACTTTCAAGCTAATCTTTAAAACCAGGAAGAGCCTGGGAGTTTGTAGTATTCATTTCAGACAGCTGCAAATGAAAATCTGTATCTAGGCATTCATATCGTGTTCATCACAGAACTCTAGGCAGCTTACATAATTATATTATTCCAGCTGATATAGTAAATATTGGCACTCTCTAGTAATACTTCTTCTTTCATTTCAAACTGCATCAGCTATTATAACATGACTTTATGGGAATACTCTAGTGATCTTACATTCAGTTTCAACAATACATGTCACTCACAGGCACATGACAACAGATTCAGGTGATGAGCTAAACAGTTAAAAACCAAAAATTCTCACATAATTTTCATAGCAACAAAGAATAAGATGTATAACTGGGGTCATGTCAGGAATGCACAGTGCAAGGGATGAAACCCAGAGGGCTTCCTACAGTGTTATAGCAATCCTTTGAGAAAGTATGTTGGTGACAGACTGATTATGGATTCCTGGGCACTTACACACTAGTCAACACACTCTTCTGGCTCTTGGTCAAGTTGAAATGTTTATCTTTGACAGTCTTGGTTAAATAATGTTTTCAGTATTCAGATCCATTTTTTGCTGGTGCCCAGATTTGAGCAGAACTTCTTAACACGCAGACTGCAGCTCAGTTATTGCAGTGCTTGCTCAATTTTTCTGCTTAAAAGCCTGATGAAATGAGGAATTGCACTGTGTATGGATGACCAAGGAAGAACAAAAAGTGACATTCCCTTCCTTTGTTCTGGTTACTGAAACTTCGCCAAAGCCTCGAGCACTTAAACATTTAAAACATGATAGTTACTCACTTCCTTAACTAAGCCTACTCATACTAAAGTTACATTCACAGCAGGAATGCAATGTGAAAGCTGTGTTTACTGTATAGGAGGTTACCTTTCCAATTACTATTCAAGCATTCCACTAAAATTCCTACTCAAACGGTATGTATGTGCATGTGGGTCTGTTTTCAATTGAATTGGATAGAGAACAATTCTACCTGATAAATTAAAAGAAATAAAAATAAAGTTAACGACCTGGTAGCAGCAATGCTTAAACAAACAAGTTATGGAAACACAAACCAGCCATCCTTTGCTCGCAAAAGTTACCGTAAAGTTTAAACAAAAAGGCATTTGGATGAAAGTTTGTGATCACTATAGCAATGCCCATTAACTTAGTTTCAAACTAACCTTGAACCCCAAGGTACACAAACCCAAGAACACAACACTATCATGGGAACAGCAGCTGCTCAACAGGAAATGTTACCTAAGACCCAGGATAACATGCATGGGTTTGTTCAGTTGCATCCCAGTTGTGGCTCGGGTCATCCTTAAGACATTTACCTCCTACAGAAAGTTGACACGACCATTGCTTAGAGAATCTACTTTAGATGGCTCCAGGACTCCTTTTCAAGCCATAAATGCAAGACTTTTTGCCCTAAAAAAAAAAATCAGTAACTGGCATATCCTGTAGATGAGGTATCAGAACCTGTTTATTCATCCTCAGAAACAGCCCTTGAGAGGATAACAGCACTCAATGCTTATCAGGTCTTGTTTTTTCTATCACCAGACCTATTCCAACTTAAGCCTGTAAAAACAAGTTAAAAACTACCATCCCAAAGTTTCCAATCTGACCCTGACTGATGGTAGTTTCAGGCACCAGAGGTTTCAAGCCAAGACACACTCGAGGGGAAAGGGAAAGAAGTATATACAGCTGCCTTGTTACTCAAGATTGCAACAGCAGCTGAGGAAAAAGTTTCTTCAACCTGTGGTGTAAGTAGAAGAGAGGAGTTACTCTGAAAAGCAAACTGAGACTGGAAAAGGGACAGATGGTGAAAGATGGAAATAAGCAGGAGAAAGAATGAGCAGAAGAGGGAAGTTAATGCAAAAGAAATCAAAGTGCCAGGTGTCATCTAAATAGCTGGCTAGATGTTTCGTTTTCTTTACAACTTTGTTTTGGTGTTGGAAACTTTTGTAATTTTTTATCCTTAAATACATTGCCCTACTGAAGCCAAACTGCTCACTAGTACAGCAGACAAGAGCATATTCCATTTCTCCAGCTGTGGCACTCTTTTGCACTGGGGTACCAAGCTTTTCCCACAGACCCAGCAACAAGTACCAATTGCCAGTACATTGGGAATTCCCAAAGAGCTACAGAATACTGAGCATCACAGACAACTCATGGAAGTCACATCTGCCAGTAGCCTACGCTAGTCAGGAGAGCACACTGCTGTGGCAGTCACTAGTGCATGCAACAGTCACTAGTGAAGCTATTACACACTTCAGTGCCAAAAATCAACCTCAGAACAACTCTACCTGCAGCATTTTCATGTTAGTCCACTGATTCACTCTTCTTCAGTTCAGTTTTTCCCACCTTGTATTTATGTAAGAACTTTCTTCAGCTTTTCTAACAGTTCTCATGAGAAGTTATTTACTAAAATCCGGACAGAAGGAATTTAATTGGGTTTATCAAACAAAAATTCATTCATTGTAGCAAATAAAAATATGATGCTCATCTATAGTTTTTTTATCTACTCAGCATTTAGACAATCCTATATTTCTTTTGCATTTTGAACCCCAGTGAACAGGGTACCAGCCCTTACTAATAAGTCTCTGCACTTTCTATTAAGGCAAAATTATCTCTGCAGCAATAACACAAAATATGCACTTCGATTTATCCCACGTGTTAACCACAGCCAGTCAGCACTGCAGATAGTCCTGAACAAGCAATCGGCATCGCAGAAATACTACACAAGCTAAAGTCTACCTTGGAGAACAGCACTGTTTCCAGCAACGCTGCACCTTCCATGTGGAGCCTGGATCCCAAACAGTCATTTAAAGATGGTTTAAGTGGATAGAAGCAATACAGAAATTGCAGACAAATCTCTTCCTTTTCAGATCCTCTGTAGGTGGAAGTGTATGCTTTGGGTAACTATTCTAACCCATTAGAAAGCAATCTGTATCTCAACTGTCTCTAGTTGGCAGGGAGCAGAGAGTGCAGCTAGACATCCAAAACAAACTGCAGATACATGTTTGTATTTGAAGAGTTAATTGGCCAGCACTGGCTAGGCCATTTTTCTGCCTGCAGAGATCACATTAGACACACGAGCTCCAAAAATACAGTATATGGTTTGGATTAGCACTGCTCAGGTTGGCTGCTCTCCCCCTGGCTTCCTTCCTTCTGCTCTGACCAAGTAGAAAAACTAAAATAAAACCCCCATGATACATAGCCAGCTCCCTCACTATTATGTCTTATCCCTGGTCCTGACTAAAACAAACCTTAACACACAAATTCCTGATCTTGCTCTCTTTTTACTGCACCTACATGATACTGAAGAATTGAAAGCAACGTGAACTAAACTATTGTACTTCAGTAGTTGGTAAAGAAAGAATAGCAACATGCAAATCTATTCCACAATATTCCTGTCACAGCCTTTAAGGCTGAAGTTAACAAGTTGGGTTTTTTAAAATATAAAATTAAAATGGATTCTGTTCTTTGGGGTCTTGGGTTTTGTTTTTGAGAGGGTGGTGGTGGTTTTGTTTTTTAAAGTATGAACTAAGACAGAAACAAAAAGCAAACCAAAACAACACACCGTAAAAACTTACAAAACCATACACTGAAAATGAGGGAACTATCTTTAAAAAGAGATCAGCATCTGCTACTCCTATTCTCTCAAGAGAGAGAGCCAAAAAGATTTGAGAAGTTTTTATTTGCCAGATCTAAATTTCATTCCACAGGCACTGGATCAGGTCTTTAATCCTTTACTTAACCACAAAGAGCTGTGCTGAGGAGTTTAATTCTTCCAAAACAACTGATAATATCCTAAACGTTGAAAGCAGAGTACTTTGCAGTGTAAGCCAAATCCTGCATGTTTTGCTTTTAAGAAATGCCACAGCAGATGCAAAACCAGTAGGATTCACACCAATGTTTTCTAGGAAAGGAGAAAATCTCCAAAAAACACAAGCCATGCCTTAGAAGTGGCAGACAATTAAAGAAACAGTTCAATACTCTCACTGAATTAAACAGCCTGTATAATATTATGTGTGTATGTTTAATTTATTGATTTAGGATTTAAGATTCTTGTACTTTATCATCCACTTATTTTACTGTGTGCTATGAACTGCCTTTTCACGATTTTACCAGTTACATTTAATTGATTCTCCCCCACGCCCTGATTTTCTGGGCTGCCCTTCACCGCACTTAAATGAAAAGAAAGTGTTCAAGGCAAGCTAGACCTCTTCCACAGAAGATGAACTGTATCATTTTAAAGGCATTTCTAACAGTAGTGGGCAAGAAAAACCCAAGAAGCATTGGAAAAAACCCACAAATCTAGAAACAGCATTCATATTACCCAGAAAACCAACCAAGATATCCTGACATTTGGAAGGGGTATATTACAGAAGACCAAAGAACGTAACATAAAATTGGTAAAGAAGCATTCAAGATTTCACTGTGAAAGTCCATGCACAAATGCCTTCATGATTCACTGCAGCAGCGTTTGAGCCAACTTCATTTTCCAAAATTTAAATGTTCTCTGACAAGGCTTAGCCATGCAACTCTCTCTGATCATGCAAAAAGTCCTTAAATACACTTATATTAGCTCTTACTACACTTACATACTAAAGCTCACTAATTAGAAGTCCTGGGACAGCATATAGGCTGAAGTACTCATATGGGCAAAAGCAGATATATCTATTAAGATTTTAATAGCTATGGTGGTTTGAAGGGAAGTCTTGTAAATACTACCTGGGTTATTCTATCAGACACTGGAATATTTTGTTGGAAAAGCCATAAAAACTATGGCATGTTTACCAAAAACCAGACCAGGGTTATCTAGCCAACAGAGAAGCTCAAAAAAACCCCACTCTTCATATGATGGAAGTACTTGAAGCTTCTCAGCATCCCACTTACAAAGTGATGCTTCTTCCAAGTTCATAAAATGTCAGTACAATCTGACAGCAAACAGACTCTTGCCAAAACAGAATTCCCTACTGGTTTAAACCGACACTCTAATTTACACCAGGAGACTTGACTAGGAAAACTGAAGCAAGTTTCTTATGCTTTCAAATTATCAGAGTACTGGAAACACCTGGATGACACTCTTCAACAAGAAGAGCACTTCAGAAACACACTCACAACTTTTGAGGTTGAAATGCTCAACATCAATAACAGTAACTGCCTACTGCAAACCTCAGGGATGGTGAAGGTTGGACCTGGTATGAACATTCTTCTTCCTCTTTAATGATAACAGCTCAACCACACCTAGCAGATCAAAATCTGACAGTGTCTGAAGAGACATCTCCCAAGGTCAGTCCAACAACTGGGTATCCACAAGATTTATTACACAAGAAATAACTTTGTACTATATTACAGCAGATACATTATTCAGCTTCAGCACACAGCAAAAATCCCCACATGGTCCCCTACAGGTAAACATCAAGGTGACTGTTTCCCAGTACCACAGCTGCTCAGCCTACAAGGCACTTCTGAACTTCTAACTGCAGCACAAAATGGCAGCAATATTTTTGTATGTGCTCCAACGAAGCTGTTAACATCCACCAGCCATTCAGCTCCCATCAATTTGCTCTTCTATTTGTCATTAATTACATTAAACAGAACAGACAGGAACTTGAATGGAAAACAAGAAAAGTTTCTACTCCTTACAAGTCCTTAAAAAGCCAACAGTGGTCTTTGTACTCAGCTGCCACGTGTGTGCTTTGTGGCCACTACATACCTGCAGCTCTTGATCACAGGTAAGGCAACGGTGAGTCAACACTTTCAGGATGATTAGGGTTATATCTATTATCTGTGTACATCTATCTTTGCCTCCTCACTCAATTCAGAATTGACCTCTATCATCTTTCACAGCTCCCAAGGCAGAGGGAATGATTCTCATTAACCTGAAACATTTTCCATACCCTACATCATCTTTAAACGACTACTAACATGTTATGTTTTACCCAAACTTCCAGTGTTTCTAACATGCTTGCTGTGCAATCCAAAGCTAGAACCACTAACACTGGGCAGAAGAAAGACCACATACCACACAACTTTTTTCCACACAATGATTCCTTAGGTTTTGGGAGACAACCAGCAACAAAAGTCCCATCTCTTGTCTGTTCTGCATCGGCCTTCTAAGTAGCTCTTAAGATACCCAGGTGAGAAAGAAAAATCATAGTAAGACAGGCAAAGATACTTCTCCTCCACTAAAAATGACCCCACCACTTTCCTATTTCAATCAAAGCATGCTATACAGAGACACAGCAGCACTAGAATTTGGCATTCATGTTCACATCAATATTTTGAAATGATTATCACCAAACCTATCAGTAAAATAAAATGAATTGTTATTGAAAAAAATCCTTACTACTCAAACTCCAGGAACTTTTACAAAGCAGAAAAGTGTCACAAGTTGTTACAGTATATAAACTGGAAGACTATAGAAATTGAAAGACCACTGAAATAATCTTAAAGGACATGGAGAATTCTGCCAACACCATGTTTTTGCTGCAGAAATCCTAGGTTCATGCTCTTCAAGGTGGATTTCAAGTGCAAGTGAACAAATAGCACTAACTCAATTGGATAGTGAACTGTTTGCTGTGTCAAAGCCTTTTGCCAAACACATATATATAATTTTTCTTTTTGCTCTATGAATAATCAACCCCAGATGGCAATTTACATAGGCAACAGCATAAAGGAATCCATGCACCGCTGGTGCTCTCAGCCTCAATCAGAGCAAGAACGGGCGTTTGAGAATGTCACTGTTTATTTTTAATTGCTGTGTCCCTCCTTTGCGCAGGTTCAAGCGGTCAAAGATGTCGAAGTCCATTAGTAGAGCTGGAAGATGATGCCACTTCATTTGGTGAGAGGGTTCCTCAAATTTAAAAAGCAGCTGGTTTGTAACGTCCTTAAATGCCCAGTGGGCACCAGCTGTCAATCTCAGTTACCACAGGGTCAGGGCAAAAAAAGGTTAGAGAGAGTCATAAACCATAGCGTGTTGTGAAATGTGCTTCCTCCATTACCTCGTAGGCCTGAGAAAGGTTTGACCTTTTATAGGTATACTAACCCAGCTCTGCATGATGCTAGCAGGGGTAAGTACAACACACAACTCAAACTTACAAAAGTTGCTTCCTTTCACTGTGCCTTGGTTTCCATACCTGTACTGCATGAACATGGATATTCACAAGCTACTGGTAGCAAAAACCAAAATGCAAAAGCTTTGCCCATCACTGTTACCAGTCAGAGGGACAGACCATCTATTTCACACAAGGCAGCAAAAGTATTAATTCATTAACAGCGATTGAAGAGAACTAAAACTTTGAAGGAAGTTGTTCATGTCATAAGAGCCAATTGGTCCGGCTTCTCTTTGTCAATGACCTGTTTATCTGCTACCTTGTCTTTCACTTCACTGCTCCTCCAGTGGAAAGAAAGCATCTTTTAAAGTCCCACTTAACGCCTGTCCTACTGTCATTTTAAACACCCTTTTGTAATATGCAAGTTATTCACTATATTTTTGTCATTTTCTCCTTCATACAGATTTTCAGAGAGCAAATTCTGAAACATACATCTCCAAAACATTCTTGGACTATACATGAAGAGCTAAACAGTCATGTCCAGATATAATCTAGTTACGCATTCTTTCTTTGCAAGAAATAATTACTCTGCTCTGTCTCACCCCCATCTCCCAGAACACAAAGCAACAGGAAGTTTGGCTAGTGCTATGCCAAAAAAAAGCAGCTAACTTTGCTATGCAAGGGCCCCGTTGGGCCAGAGCCATCACTTGGTGGTCATTAGCCTTGAACTCCTAACTACTTGTCTCTTTGGACCCCTTCGCGCTGGTAGGCCCAGAACAACAAGTAGGACACAACAGAAAAGGAAAGGAACTTTGGCAAGTGGGAAGCAGGAGAGGTTGAAACCACAGCTACAATCCCAGCATACAATGTTCCCTAGGGGAATACTGAGGTTGGCTCCCAGAATGAGTTGTATGTTGCAAATGAGAATACAGATGGCGAGAAACACCACTGGGGAAGAAGACAAGATGGGGTAAGTATCATGCAAATCACTTTTAGGGAAAGGACAACATGCTATAAGCTGGGTGTCCATAGGTATCACAGAAGAGGCTGACCAGCAAAATAGTTCAGGTGAAACCAGAACACCTCAGTGCTTCACTTGCCCACAAAGTACAGGCAAAAATAGGAAAGCTGCATATTCACTCAATGAAAGAATAAGGTCCTTACAGTAACATGACTTGTTGATACTGACAGCACCAAAAGGGTCCCATCCAAACTTGTTCAGCCAAAAGCCGCCTACTCTCCAAATCTAAGCAGCAGGCAACTTTACTGGCTGCCTTATTTAAAAAAAATCTTTATGCCTCTTCCTATTATAAACTGGCTTATAGTATAGTACCAGAAAAACCCACTTCCACCCCACCAAAAAACAGACATTAAAATAATTGAATAATTTCAGATTGGAAGAGAACACACTTCTCTTTGTTGGGTGTCTCCCATCAGGAAAACAGGGGGAGAGAAAATGAGACTCACCTTCAGGGCAGGAATCTCCACATTGTCACCAAGGCTAACAGAGCCAGAAAGAATAGTGCCTGTCATCACGGTGCCTTGACCCTTGATAGAGAAACAGTGGTCGACTGCCATAAGGAACTGTCCTGAGGGGTCTCTCGATGGCAGATAAACCTGAGACTTCAGGACCTAAAAAGAGAAGAAAAAAGCAGCACCATGCCTGGGTGAAAAGTCATGACAGCCATACAGCAAAAGGAAGGCTAATGGATGATTGATTGAACAAGCTTGCAGTTTTATTGATTTCAGGCATCCCCCAACGAGCTTAGAACACACCAGTGTCACATTAGCCCCGTGCCAGGGGAGACACACACTTTGCAGCAGGAATAGTTCAATTTTCTGCCTTAGAAAGACTTGGTGCTGCACATTTAGCTTGGTTAGCAGAACTGCACTGGTGATAAAGTTGCTGCCAAACTCAATATAAACACTGCAGCAAAGCAAAGAAAAAATCCTGTACATGTCTGTCCCTGTCCCCCCCCAGTACAATTTTACAGTGCATTTTGCTACTTCAGCTTTTTCGGGTTTTGTGAAAGTGAACTTATATACAGATATTAGTGTCCCATAAAGCCCATCCCTCCCTCTCTCCCTCTCAGAAAAATTCTTATACTGGGATAAGTTTTCAAAGTCAACTTCCCCTTCAGATTTCTCTTAACATTTCTTGAAGGATCAAGCCACTAAAAAATAGCTATGCAAGTGCCACTTTTTAGAGAAGTTCTCCAAGTTTAGGATTTCTGTTTTGCTGACAAATACTATGTTTCTTAAAATATATCATCATAGACCTATTACAGGAATGATAATAGTGCAGTCATGTACCCTAACAGTTCTTCAGTGGAACTGGTTCACCTCTGTCTCAAATCACTTTGATCTCTGCCTCTCTTACAACATCAGCATATAAACTTGGCATTGCTTTTAATGCCCATTTCTAAGGTCAGAAACCACAGGTTAAGTCCACATTGTAATGTCAGAACCATGACAAGAGTCTCTTATCAAGGACAGGAAAGGCAGTGGTTGAAGCTTAGTGGCAGGGCTTACACAGCATTTGCCAGCTCTTCCCATATTGAAGTCTCAGAGTTGACTAGCAGCTGCAACATGGGTATTTCCTTCAAAGGTTTTAACCCTGGGGAACATCCCAATCTACCTGGAAACAGGTGAAGGCAGAACTAAGGACTTGAATCCAGCTCTGTAAACATTGCTATGGGCAGCGTTGTTCTTGCTAAGTCTGTTCTAAGGTCACAAGCCTGGAAGAAGTTACATTTCTTGGTGCCCTGCCCCCATGAGGAACATCCTGTCTTTGGACAAGCCAAGGCTTCCCTGGGCCAGACATTCTTAGATTTTTAATGACTGCTGCTGCACCCTAACTTCAGCAATTTACAAGTATTTTAGACCTCACACCATCCAAAGCATCCAAATAAGACCTTGAAAACCCTGCAAAGAATATTTCAGGGGTACTTTCTGTTGTCTGCAAATAACAGTGGCACCCCTCCAGGACAAAGATGCTCCCTTTCCCTAAATCCTACTGACAGAAAGGGTGACAAGTCTAGTACAAGCTTCAGACAGCTCTCAAGCAGCAATTTTAAGTGTCCTGCCCTTCACAGAATAAGCTTCCCAACACATAACTTATTATTTAACAGTTTTTTCTCAAGCTGAGAGCTTATTCTTGCACACAAAAAATCAACCCCAAACAAACTCGCATTACTGGAACTAAGGTGTGAAGCACCAGTTTGCTTTAAGTCCTCTCTTGTTCATATGGGCTGGTATGATGTTAGTCAATCATACAGCTTTTCCAGGCCCTGCCTCATTCAGGGCACAGGGTAAATCCAGGCCATGCTTATCTTTTGCAGATGTGCAAGGTGTGCAGTAAAAGAGGCAGAGTATCACAGAGAAAGATGGTTTCATCACTAAGGCAGCGGGTACCCCTCTAGAGAATAGATTCTACACTTGTTAATGCCAGAACTCCCATGTATTGTCATTCTCTTAAAAATTAATCTTTCCACAGGTAATCAATCCCTCACTACACACCTCAGACTGTCCAAACAGAAAGCCCAAAGATTAAAAGTGCTAAGCACTCACAATCAAAATTGGCAGGTACTATGATCTGAACACAAGCATGTCCCAAAAGATTTCCTATTTTCCTTAAATTTGGCAACCAAAATTAGTAAATTCAGTGGAGTTAACTCCTTGCCTCAGCTTCCCAAACTAAATATGGATTAAAGTCACCTCTACGCTTCCTGTAGGTCTTTTGGAAGTAATTAACTGTTTCCAAGTGCTCAAGACCAGCAATGTGTGCCAAAGAAAAGTCCAGGGGGAAATTAATCATTCTGAATGCAGAGCAGTATTTGAATGGAGTCATCAGGCCACACAGTGAATAATGAGAATTAAAACAAAATACAGACTACCTGTTCATCAGCTGAGCCCTGTCCATCCTGTGCAAGGAACAAGGCAAGTTAAGGGTTGTTTAGAATAAAGAATCATAGACTTCAACACTGGATAACACAACACACACTAAGGAAGAAGACAACTCCCAACACACAGCTTCTGAGTGCCTGGCTTCACAACTACACTGTTTTCCTGACCATTGTACCATTATAAAACAACACCTAGCAAGGATGTGGCAGAACTTTAAAGCTATTCTTATTCATTATACTTGGCAATTTTTTACAACCAAATTTCACCATATAGTGATAGCTGTTCCATAAGACAAATCTGTTCAAAGCCATTGAACCTTAGTACCTGAAAAAGGAGATCCACTTTTGATGTGTACAACCTCAACTTCTCCATTGACTGGAAGGAAACCTAAAGAATCTAGCTCCTTACAACTGACATTAATGCAGGAGCTCCTTAGCTCTAGATACTAATACAGCTGAATCCAAAACACTTAAGAAAAGTCCAAGCAAATTTGTATTGTTATTATGTTCTTCAGGAGGTACCTCAATTAGTTCAGAAACACCTAGTGGATTCTCAGACTCTGGGGCTTCTGGTCCACCGGGCTTTGCTGCAACAGCAACAATAGGGCACCCACAGAACCTGAAAGACAGAAAGACTCCCACCATTAGACCACAGATCTCCTGCAAGCATCCACGTAAAGCAGTCCCCGGCTCAATGAAGGTGAGGAAACTCCCTCAAATTCCAGTTTACCTGCTCTTACCCCATAGTGTGTAACTCAATTTTTTTCTCTCTTAAATACTAGCATCTGCACTACTGGACTTCACTAAGCAATCTGGGTTAGTATTAGCTACTGATTCCAGTCTGTGGCAACCAAAAGGCTTCAGAGTTTGTTTCAGAAGCAAGGGTCTGTTACCCAGACTTACTGCAGCAACCTTGCACTTAAGCACTGCTTTCAACTTTCATTAAAGCAATTATAATCCTAGCTCTAGAGTCATAACCTTCAAAACAGAAGCCAAATGCAAGAAGGCACATGGTGTCTACCTGAGCCTGCAGGCAAACTGCAAGACTTGTAGACAGGAAAGATCTACATCTCCTGAAATCAAAGTTCATTCAAACTACAAAGATGCAAAGGTTCAGAGAAAACCTGTACTTTCACTGATGACCTCACTTTAGCTTTTCTTTTAAAAAAATTTTACTCAAGTCATTAATATTCTTTTTAAGTCTTTTTAAGTCTGAATTTGTAAGTTTTGTTCCCTAAAATGAAACCCAGTGTTTGGGTCACCCAAAGGCTCATTTTGCTTACATTTGGGAAAGGGAAGCTAGACTATTGAATTATTGCTGCATTTTTGCAGAAGACAGGATTAACCATCTTAAAAAATATTATGTATATATTAAAATAATGAAATAATCATCAAAAGTGTTTTGCTTTCATATAGATACTTGATTCTTATGCAATAGATTCAGGCCAAAAGTAATTGTGGTCATCCTTTTGACACCCATGTTCCATGGATTTTATCTTACAAAGGGAGTACACTGGAAGAAGATGATGGTGCCTCGATAAAGAAATAACACTAAGCTCTGTAGAGGGACCCCATTTAGTGGCCAAGCAGGGATCAAGCATACAAGGTGCTTTCTCTGTTTACATGCCATAAGTCTGAGGCACTTCAGGACAAGGGATAATAAAACATACTGGAAATCCCTGTGTTTAACCATAAAAATTTTTGAAAATTTATTTTCATATAAATACTTTGGGCAGTATATTGCAAGAAATAGAGGTTTACACTGAATCAGATGCTTTATTCCTTTCCCCATATACCAGAACAAAATAATCATGTACTGCCTTTGGCAGCACTTCCAAACATGACCAAACCCTACTGAAACCCTTTAACCAGTTTGTCAACAGAGTTTAGACCCTGGGCAAAGATAAAAGCTGTCATGTGCAAAAGTATATGAAAATAACAGAAGTTCCATTTATGGGGACAGTTTGCTTTTGCTTTTGGTATCCATGGGACAAGCAAGCTTCAATTAGGTTACATTTTCAAGTATATATACATATTGAATATACAATTGAAATTTACATACCGAGATACACAACATTACTCTCCTTTTTTTTCCCCCAACCTTCCATGGAATGCCCTGACAACAATCCAATAGTTTCCCCAGCATCAACAGCAAAACCTACTCACTAACTGTAAAGGATTTCTGACTGGTTTGCTGCTGTGGAACTGCGTGCACAAGCTTGTGCATGTGGAGAAGTAACAGTCAACAAGGAAACCATTTCTGGAGAAAAATTCATTGCCAAGTGTTTAGGGTCATGTCAGGGAATGGAGCAGCATCAGAGGCATTTGTCAAATGCTCTCAGCAACATGCTCTGCTAATAAGAGTAGTTTAGAGATACAAACCCAGTTAACATGCACATTTGGAAATTCAAATTTGAGTGGGAAACATGCTGTTATCATGAATCAACACATGCCTCACACACAGGAGACTTTACAATTAAGCCTCCATCAGCAATGCTTTCAAAGCACCAGAAAGCACAGGCTGCACATGCAAAACCTGAATTTCTGCTATGAGAACAATACACCAACACATCCAGTAAGAGAACATTTCTAGGATCCAGAGTTCAAATGGGCAATTAACACATTACAACAGGACCATTTCTCTCCAGGTGAAAGGAGAGCTGTTGTGATACACATCCTTGTTTTGAAAGGGAGCTAGAGGTACAGACATCACAGCAAGCACATCAGCTGTTTCAAAAACTCACTGTCCCTTCAGTTTTGCCAAAGTCCATTAATTTTCAAGACATGCTGTAAAGACCCATCTGTACTCCAGGATCAGAGAGAAGATTTAATTCAAACAGTGTACATAAACAGCCTTTCTGAACACTAATTTACTCACAAAATGTATCCTCTTTTATGAACATGCAACTAGAAAGGTCTGTTTTTCTAATCCTTCACAGTATGATCTTGGAGTAAACCAAGAATGAAGTACTACCTTCAGCAGCAATTACTGCCCTTCAAGAATAAATGAGTATTAAAAGCAGGATAAAATAAAACCAAGCAGTTTATTAAGATAAACACTCTTAAAAAATCATTAAAAACTTGGCATAGATGAGAAACAGAAAATAACTATTAATTTTAATCCTGCATATTTCACATTCTATATATCAACCTTCTAAACAATCAAATAAAATTGTAAGAATACCATTAGATAATTATCTCTACAGTTTTCCTAACTTTATCATCTCAGTGCTATCCCAATGGGATAAAAAAATGTTGACCCAAAATGTTTTAAGATATTGCAGGTGTCTCCTTTTCTATCTCCACTGAAATGAGGGGCAACATACTCCGCAGAAAGCCACCCTGTATTTATTTGTCCTTACATCAAGAGCTGTCAGAGAGAACTCTAAGTTGTAGGAGTAAGTTCACAAGAGCGAATTTCATTTCTCTGTGACCTCTGTACCTTTCCCAGCAAAATCAATGGGCCCAAGAACACAGGAGCTGGAAAGACACCAAGATCTTCATAGTCACTAGTGTGGCAATTGCGGAGTTGAAAGGGACACTGACCTCCCGTTCCAAATAAGCTAGGCAGGCAAGGCCATGTCCAACCAAACTCTGGGGTTTTTTGGTCCTGGTGAAATCCTGCCCTCTGTATGCCTAAGCCTACTCCTTTGATTCTTCAAATCAAAGTCTAACCTAACAACTATAAGTGAGGGAGCCAGTATCCTCTTGGCACCGTGGGCAAAGCAAGCTGGGTGTCAGTTTGTGTAACCACTAAGTAAATACTGCATCTGTACCGTATCTTCCCATTTCACAACAGCCACATTTTCCCTCACAAATCTTGCTGCACTTCACTTGTGTTATACCCCAGTTTACCTCAACAGGACAAACACCATCCCAGCCAGTCATGTTACCTTATACAAGCTTCCATCATTCTGCTCTCCCTAGTGAGGGCAACCACATTTTTCATCCTCACTTAAGGAAAAGCCCAAGTGAAAGAGACTTGCAGACACAACAAAAGTTGCAAACCCACAAACTACAAAACAAACACAGCCCCCCAAACTAAACAGTCCTTCACCTGGATATTCTGGGTTTGTTTTACCCAGTGTGAACTCCAAGCAGCCCTTTAAACTGAAAAGCTTTGTTATAGGAAAATATTTCTCTATACATGACACTTTCAGATACAAGTTCAGGGCTGCATTTGAGTTTCTGGCAATCTTCCCACTCCTCCCACCTTTGCCAGACACCCCAGTGTGTTTAGAAGCCCACTGGAAGGAAAATGTGGGTGAAGTATTTTTGTTAAACATTTTGTTACAAGTTAGCTGTTAATATCATTGTTGACTTACTTAGTGTTTTCCAAGGTCTTCTGCATTTTCTTAGTCATCTTCTCAATGGCACTTTGTCGCTTCCCCTCTGGAAGTAGATCTATTTTGTTCAGAACCACCACCATCTTCTGGCAGGCAATCTGCCCAATTACCAAGCATTCTGCTGACTGCGTCTGCATCCCTTTTGTCACATCTATTACAAGCATCATCAAATCAATGATCTGGGCACCTGGAGGAGAATCCAGTGTCAGTATTGCAGCAGCATAAAAAGATTAAGGATCATTTTCTTAAACAGTTTGCATAAAAGCTGTCAGTATATGTACAAAGGTACAGAAATATGAACACAACACAAGTCAAAGTATGCACTGAAGGCAGGGCTGGGTTTCAAAATAACCCTTTGGCATCTGAAGTTATTCTGTGCTACCACTGGATCATAAAGAAAATGGAAGCATGTGATAGTTCACACATTCCTCCATATAACAGTTCCAGTTTAAAGATGTTATCCCTGCATTTAGGAAAAAAATAAATTAAGAAAGTTACCCTTGCAGCGACAAGAAGGATGTTTGCCTCAATTCAAAAAGATAACCTAAGCAGCCAAGCAAGAATCTGGTAGAGCTGAAGTAACACACAACATTGCACAGAGCAGCCTGCTCACAGCAACCCCTTGAAGATCCAACTACTCACTGCATAACCACATCTGCAGTCCTCAGTCCCCTCTTCTTTCAGAGCCCAAAATTTGATGAAAGTGAAAATAAATCCCCACAGCCCCTCGAATGTGAGGAATAGGCAATTTAAACCCTGCAATATACTGTCATTCACTCCCAATTCAGGTCTTACAGAACTTGAATATGTACATCACTCACAGCCACAAACAGATCTGATTCTTAGATCTCTTCAAGAAAAAGTTCTTAAGTTTTAGGCTGAATTTACTTATGCCAATGGATTACTATTTTTCAATACACTGTTGTCAGGAACCCTTAATCCTTTGATTGAAGCAACCTGAATTTCATGGACTTAAATCAATTTTCAAGGACGCTTTTGATGCCTGTAGTGCCTTCTGCTAATTACACTCAGAATTTTCCCCTATCTTGTTCCAGGTAACTGAAATATTCCGAATACCAGAAAAGTGCAGCAGACTCTAATGTTGAAAAAGTTTAGACATAAAAAGTTCAGATTTATCATTTAACTACCAGAATCACATGTCAAAAAACACATTTTGAAAGATGATAGAAGCTAGAAATTGCAGCATTCAGAATTTAAGTACTTTTAATATTCATCTCTAAACTTTTGATCAGAAGAACAAGAAATCAATACAACAGTTCCTTGTTCCTTTGCCCTCTCCAACCTCTCCCCCTTTCTTTTAAAAAAGCTTTTACAATAGCTTTGACAACAGCTACCCTTGTTCATAATTCCCATGAACTCAGGATAGGAAATCATTCTGAGGTTGAAGTGCATGGGGGAATGAGTGGGTGGGAGATACAAGGGAAAAAAAAATATGGTTACAAATGACTATTTTCAACCTACCAAGCTTTCATCTTGCAATAATGAATGTCAAACCCTTCTGAGTGCTAGTTGGATAATTATGACATTTCCAAAGCTCCTGCAGAATTTTCAGTGGTCATTTCAAATATCCCTCCACAAGTGGAAGACAGACTTAAGTCTTGAAAAGTATTTTTCCTTTTTATTGTTTCAAGAATTGTATTAGCTTAAAACTTGCTTAAATTATAACACAAATATTGAAGCTGTACAAAAGGTTCAGACTTCATAAACCAAAAAGCAGCTCAGACCTGAAGGACAGGATGCAATGAGTGAACAGCATGAAAATAGTTCAAGTGGGACAAAACACTCAACAACCAGAATGTGTGCACATCTGAAGATATAAAGTAAGTTTCTTAAAAACTATGCCACACTAATTCTTCCTACTCAGGTGACACCCTCAAATTTAATAGAAATTAATCATTACAACTGGATTATCAAGGGAAATTGATTAAGACTGTGAAAAGCACAAGCTTAAGCTTCAGCTAACTGTTACGACTACTAGAGCATGGGTACCCTTAAACTCCAGAATTATGCCAAAGGAGCACATGAACCTGGCCTTGAAAGGGTGGCTGGTAAGATGTGTTGTATATGGTGTGGTATCTCTTCCAACAGGGGACAACTGCTATGTACAGTTTCAGTATAGGGGCCACTTTATCTTGAAACACTAAATCAACTGCTTTGAATACATTTGTTATAAAGCGAATACTTGTAATTGCTGTATTTATGAATCTATTAGCAACACTTTAAAAGAGCCATAAAAAACATCAGCCCAGTTGCTAGAAGGTCAAGAATGTTTACCTCGAGGCAATTCATAGCAAAGAGAAGATGAACAAAGGAAAAAACAACTTCACAGTCTATGGAAGAACTCCAGAAACCCCAGAAAACATATCATAATACACCAGACAAAAATATATTACAGTCAAGCCTCCTCAAGTTAGTAAATATGTGCCTCAGTACAACTATTGTATCTCGTTCAAGTCCATAATGTGCTAACTGGCCACAGCTCACAAGAGATGTTGCAAGATGGAACAGAAGGCATGGCAGGGGGAGACCTAGCACCCAAACAGGGTGGGAAGCTGCTGCCCTTCATCAGGTGTGGAACCAAGGGAAAGATGAGGATGGCACTGAGAAATACTTTAATCACATTCTCCCCGAGGCAGAGGGTGTTTTGTACATGTCTGCTGTCACAGCTTAGCCCCAGCCAGTCACCACGCAGCCACTCACTCACCCCTTTCCCCCCAGTGGAATAGGGAGAAGAACAGAAGAAAACTCAAGGGTCGAAATAATGAGTTTAATACAGTAAAAAAAGGTAGCAACAACATTAAATATATAAAACAAGTGATATGCAAATGCAATTTGTCACCACACTTGCAATAAAACACAATGCCTGACCTGTTTCTGAGCAGCAATCCTACCTCCCAGCTAGCTTCCCCAGTTCTATAGGGAGCATGAGGCTACATGGTAGGGAAATCTCTCTGACTAGGCTATGTCAGCTGTCCTGGCCATGCTCTCCCAGCTTCTTGTGCACCTGGCAGGGCAACCTAGGAAGCTGAGATGTCTCTGACTTAGGGTAAGCACCATAACTAACTTAGCAACAGCTAAAAACACTGGTGTGTTATCAATATTAGTCTCATACTAAATCCAAACCACAGCACTGTACCAGCTACTAGAAAGAAACTTAACATTATCCCCCCCGAAAGCAGGACACTAGTCATGCACAGCAAGATATAAATCCTCAAGTTTACAGAACCTCTGGGCAACAAGAAAAATAACACTGATATTCTCAACTTTTGAGTTGTTTAATAAGCCATCCCTGATAACACACCTTCTTCCCAATCCCTTGACCTTCTCCTAGCCAGTTTGACATGTTACAGCCTGTTTCCTTAGTTGCCCTTATTTAGTATTGAATGAGCTATTATGTATAAAGTGATGTAGGGAAATCAAAACAAAGTGCACAGGGATTCACAAATGTAACATAACTAGTCATGAAAGTTAGCAGGTCACTTGTAACAAGATGACAAGACCATTAACCCCTCCAAAGAAAGCAGAGCATCTCACTGCCACTTTTTCCTCAAAGCATTTAACAGCAGAGTTACTATTCTCTAACTTTGTATTTCCAATATAATTAATCTCTACCACACTATTAATCAATCAATTCATTACCACATTGCATGCTCCTGAAAAGGAACACTGGTCCTGCAGAATTTATTACCACAGAGCAAGATGAAGGCTGGATTATGTAAAGGATTCTAATGTATGTAATCTCACTTGGAAAAATACTAAGTGTAAAAATATTATGACTATAACAGGCAGAAACATCAAAAGCAACATGAATAAAGAAGGTGACAGTATCACTCAATAAACCCACACTATCTGACCACAGAACACCTGCCACTTTCACTGAAAAGGTGATAGGATACGGTCCCACACTGTTCAGAGCGATGTGGAACACGAGTGTTCCTCAAGCTGTCAAAGCAGGCAAACACTTGACATTATTCTGACCAAAGCACAGACACATGCAAAGGGCAGGTCTGCATATAAGGAAGCTTCAAGGAAATCTAGAAAAATATTTTATCTGCATCAACGCAGCTCATATAGAATCAATGATAAAGTTAAAATAAGGTATTCAAATTATTTCCCCTACAGAAAAAAAACAGGGATGCAGCCTTTCATTTGCTGTTTCATCTCTGAATGAGGTGCTCAAGAACATTCAGAAAGAGCCTCCTGAAGTGTGATTTCTCACTTTTCTTGGAAATGAAAGATGAACAATCAGCGTCCTTCGTGTGATGACATACAGCTCAACTGTAGCCCTGTAGAAAGTAAAGGAAGCAAACTAGTTGTCATCAGAAAACACAGGAGGGTGGGGAAAGGTGGGAATTATATTGCAAGATAAGCAGCTAAACTACAGCACAAAACTAAAGCAGATAGAGTGAATAAAAACAAACAGGAAAGATAACGTGAACAGAAGGAATCTGGATGACAGCCAGATATGGGAAAACCTCAATAAGCCCAGCAGCACAGAGAAAGGACTGCAAGAAGCACCAGCTAAGCAACACCGAACTCGTAGGTATTAACAAAAATGCCTTCACAGAGAAGGGAAAGAAAATCTCTCTCTCCTACTTTGAACCACCACATCCAAAACACTCCGGCTTCTGAATTTTGGGCAATATTTGATTATGAACAGTCATCAGGGAAGTAACTTGCTGCTCCCTACTCATTAGGGAGTTTAATCAGAGATGCCATAGACTATGGCAGAGGGCAAGAGTGCAGAAGGCAGCAACTCAGTTTCCCTAAAGTGGCCTTTGGCTCTGTATCTCCAAGGGAAGAGCAAAACAACACCGATTACTGACACAGCATGACAGACCTACCCAGAGATCTGGGCAGCAACACTGCAGACCTTCTCCTGCAGCAGATCCACTCCTCAAACATGTACAGTAGCGTCACCCCCACCTCTGGTTTCACCCAGCTTATATAAATAAAGCACACTTCATTTTGCTCACTGAAGCTGAAGTAGACACTTCTGTCCAAACTCCACAGTGTTTACAGGCTACTGTCTCTCATCCTCACATTAAAGTACACAGTTAGTAAAACCCAGGGAAACACTGTGTGGGTTCCCAGCCTGCCAGCTGCATTTTTAAACGCTGTAAAGCACTATAATTGCCATGTTTCTTTTGGAACAGAACATCACATCTTAAGTAGCAAAACTGCTTCAACTTCAGCCACAGAAGTTGCTGCAGCTCCGCACAGATGTGAACTCAGAGCCCCATTTGTGCAACCTGCAGCATGCTTGGAAATTATATACCCAAATCCCTGAGTGAGCTATGAGTGGATGGAGTAAAGTGTGATGTTTACAGTAAATTAGAGAGGGCATTATTAGGTCTAGGAGGAAAAAAAGTCAACCCAGACAAACAACAAGACATCTCAGCTTCTATTATTTTATCAGTTTCAAAAGCTTATTGCTACATGTGTGCTGTGCCCACCTTCAGAACTGTTTGGTTAAAAGCTCCAAGCACTGAGCTAGCCAGTAATTCCAGCCCTGCTGAAAAGCAGAACCAAAAGAAGCTTTCAAGAAATAGGCAGAATCTTAATTGTTTTCAACAAAAGTAGATTAAGTATATTAGAACATTTACAACTACGACCTGTTTTGGTAAGCATAAGTTTATTATCACATTAGATTCCCCATCGATATAGTGCTGACTTGGTGCCAATCAATCAATCAAAGCTGGGCCAGAGGAGGGAAGCTGGATCAAGTACCCATGTGAATGATTTTTGCATACCACAGCAGCACAGAGCCTGACTCGTGGCTTCTTTAAGCTACTGTGTCCTGTCCTGTCCGTGGTAATCTTTTTAGCTGAGTTTGCACAAACAGTACAACTCCTGTTCACAGGCACCGAAAGGAAGCAGAAAATGGAATCTGAAATGTAAAAATAAAATAATTGTGGGCCATGGGCTATAATTTGATTTCATGCTTTACAAGGAAATGAAAGAGGACTTCCTTAAACATACTTTTTTTTTTTTAAGAAATATGCTTTTTACCATGTTAGGATTTCCTCTAGAGCAGAAGAGAAAATAGGATTGTAGAAAATGTACTGTTCTCAAGTATCATTGCTACTCAGGGGCAAAGCTCTGTTTTAATGTGCACTTCCCATTCTGGGGAAGAGGAAATTCTTCAATTAATAAACCGGGTGGACTGAGGCGAGTTTTTAAGGTTTAATCAATTTCATCTGCACATCGGATAAAAAGACTGACTATTCTCCCATTTTTGCTTCCCCTATTCCCCTTTCAAAAAAATAATAAAATCAATGTTTTATTTTAAATTCTTTGAGGTTAGTATCTCCTGTCTCAGGAAATATTGTCTATATCATGCAGAGTATGAAACGTCCCCCTTCCCAGGCTCCCCACCCCTTTTTTGTTAAGAATCTTTATTCAGAAGCAACTAATTATTCTCTGCTTTCGTATCCAGTAACACCTTGGGAGATGCCACAAGTTGCACAGGATTTTGCTGGGTACCTTAGGGGAGGCATTGTGATGAATAAGGAAGATGTTTTATGGGATAGGAAATCTCCACAAATTTAAACAGAAAGAGGAGGTGTGAGGGGGGGACAGACTGTACACACAACTGGAGCTCATGAATTATACATGACAAAACCCTCTGTAAAGCAATGCAAATCACGGATCAAAACACATACCACAACTTTCATTAGGAAACACTTTGAAAGGAACAGGATCTCATGGAGTTCAAGAGTCCCACCACCATTTCCCAGCCATGCCGTTCCTAAAGGTTTCAGCAGCTGGAAGCACAAACAGGGAGCTGTGCAGCTTCAAACCTCAGGATAGCTCAGAATATCTGCGATACCAGACCAGCAACCCACAAGCTTTCTTTCTCAATGCACAATAAAGCTAAGAATTATACGCATTCTATTTGATTTTTTGAACAATAAACAAATCACTGTTTGCACAAATTCCCTTTAAATGAAAACCAGCCACCAAGGCCTTTCCTGAACAGAGAGCTCTAAAGAGAAAGTAGGATGACCAAAACTACATATTTCTTAGCAGTCCATTTCTTGCACAAGAAATAACCTGGCTTTTACAGTTACTGCTTTGCAATTCTGAGTTCAACTCAACTGTTCATCAGTAAGCGATTGAAAGTGATAATTGCTAATCTCTAATGTAGAAGAAATAAATGAGTTATTTTGCAAAAGACTTCACATGAGAATCCACCTGAAACACACTTTATTCTTCATCTCCCAGGTGAACCAATGAGCAAAACCGTCCTGAAGAGGGTAAAAGCAATGAGAACCTCTACCCTCTCCTCTGTCAAGTCATCTGAGGATCTTATTTGAATACATTCTAACTACGTGTCAGAAACAAGCCTGTGTTCTTCAGAGGGAGGAAATGCCTGTAACGATTACAGTATGTCAATAAGCTTGATTGTCCATGCTGAAGTAGCACAAACAAAGCTGATAAGGCCTCCAATGAAGGTTACAATAAGAAAGGGGAAAGAGGGGGTTGGAACTAGATGATCTTTAAGGTCCCTTCCAACCCAAACCATTCCACGATTATAAGACTGAGGCACATCTTCCCATAATTTATGATTATATGCTGATCCAGCTACTGCAATATTGTGCATACAAATAAGCTTTTATTAAACAGAAGACTTATTGATAGAGACAAATAAACAAAACTGAGTGAAAGCTGAAAGCAAAAGCTCCTGCAAAGAAAGGAACTGCAGCACAGGGAGAAAGAAGGTCATCAGGAGACCATTTGCAAGACATTACAGAATGTAAGAAGTCCCACCTTGGAGAAATGTTGTAGATTGGACAATCCATGAAGACCTAAACAATCTTTAGCAAAGCTGCAACACTGGTCTAGTTACCCATTTAGATGTGGCTGGCCCACCTTTTAGGGTTGGAACAAGATGACCTCCAAAGGTCCCTTCCAACCTGAACTATAAGACAATGCTATAATAGGGAAACTATTTAAATAAACCAGAGTACAGAGTAAGAGACCTGCCCTATGCATCTGGGGGACAACTGGAGACCTAAAACACAAGTAATTCATTATGGAAAGGTAAGCCTCAGGCAGAGCAACTATGCTTACAGACCTATTATTTTAAAGTCTAGTTTTCACCCTTTCCAAGTTTTTTATTTTTGCTACAAATTAAGTAATACTTTGAATAAGTATGTATGCTTCTGGTCATACTCTCTGCAACCCATCTGAACCATCAGAAATCTGGGTCAGGAGCTGCAGCATGAATGGAGCAGCAGGGCATTCCAGCCCACAACAGGGAAGCACAGGAAGCCACAGAGTTGAGATGGGGCACTCTGAGGAAAAAAGGACATACTTGATCCTGTGACACAGTAAAAAAAATTTAGCACTGAGCTGTTGACTTGACATCTCTCAATGTATCATTTTCCAGTGACCCCCTGATTTACTTACTTGGAGAACAGTAAGGGTCCACACTGCTCAGTCAGCAGTGATAGTTATAGAGAAGATCTATTCTGAAGTCTGTACTCTTCTTTGGCTGAGGGAGATCAAAAGCCCCAGGCTGAGAAGTGGCTGAGCACTGCAGTTTCCACCACTATGAAGACCACTCCAAAAAGCAGCAAGTACAGGAAATCCCCAGTGCAATTAAAAAAAAAATTAAAATGTAGTGAGTTAGACAAGTAACTAATAGGGTCTGGCATTTCAATTCCTGTTCTTCAAAATATTTCTGAAGAAAGCCAGAAAAGTTGCCACAAACATGAATGCTCTCCCCTCATTGTCTATAGGAAAGCAAACAATCCTTGCCTTGTAACAAGACATGCCATGTAATACGCAGCACGAGTGAAAATGGAAGTAAAACATGAGAGAAAACATTATCCTTTTTCCTTATGTAGCAAAGTCTATTTCTATAATACTACCTATTACTAGATCTGAATTTCTATATTGACAAGGTACAAAGTGGACTGAGTCCAAGATAACACCTCTACCTATTTTAAGGCTGAAAACATTAACTGTAAGAGGCTTTAAAAAAAGCCTAAGTATTTTGAAAAATTAACAGTCATTCTGAGTAGACACAGACAACTGAAAAAGCATTCAGTGAATTACACGACACCATGGTATTTCAGCTGCCTTAATTTCTTTCCTGGCTTGAAGATGAAAGTGCATAAATTGTGAATTAGTTAGCAAGCATTAACTTTTTAAAGTGTCATTCATATATATGCAGATACCAGTAAAGCTGGAAAGTTAAATATTTAGGAGACTGCACAAAGCTAGAGTAAAAGTTACCTAACAGTTTAGATTGAACATCATTATACAGTTCATCAGCCCTAGAGTATAATACATGACATATAATAGGAAAAACGGGAAAGCAAAGCACCCAAAGTAATTGGGTTGTAACTTTTTTTTGCCCTACCTGCCTGCATTACACCTAGCACAAGAAGGTCAGTACCGTAAGTGGGCATCCAAACTATAAAACATCTCATCAAGAAAAAGTCACATCAAATTTCCAGGTTTCCAACCAACTGATAAAAGCATCACCTGTAACTCCACTGACTGATACCAGGCTCAACCTTGGAGGTTTGCAAGAAGTGCCCTGTTCCTTCTCTCTAGAGAGATTGAGTTCATAAAACAGGTTTCTGAAACAACATGGCAGTAAGTTGTACAGTAAATCAACACTGTATGTTCATGCTTCAGGAAAAGGTGCAAAATAAAAAATGGAATACTTGTAAAATGCCACTGTGACCTCCTCAGACTGTATTGTGTGCTCCAGGTCCTAGTAAGCTTTCCCCTGGCCTCATGAGTGATCAGTTCAAGTTTCAAACTTCAACTGAGCTATCTTGCTCTGGTATCAAGGCCATGTATGCTTCTGCACTGCTCTAGAGAACTATAAACATAATGTTACACATCAGTCTTACACAATGACCATAGATGGTTCCTGAAGGTCCAGTCTTTACAGTCAACCTTGCAAAAGCAAACAGGTAAAAAGAAACAAAGCTTAAAGAATACTCTTTTTTATAATCTTGACTCATATCAGCTTCACATTTGCTCTAAAAGATCTCCCACCAAGTTTTAAGGGGGGGTAAAACCCAACATATTTGCACATGATAATACTAAATATGTTGTGAAAATATGACCACAAAGTATGACAGTTCTGCCCACTCCATCTCTCAAAGTTTACAGACAGACATCATCTTTGAAGCTATTTCCAAGACCAGAAAGAGAAAACAGTGGCTAAACAGTATAAAAGGAATCAAGCATCAGCAAGATTAGGAAGGTGCTGAACCTGCACAAATGAAGGCAAGCCCATCCTCAGGTCTGCCAGGCTTCCACACATCTGGAAGCTTCTGTTCCATCTCTAAAGACTCAGTTCCCACCAGACAGAAATGGGCATACCATTCCCAGCTTCAGGAATGTTGTCCCTCAGGTTTTTCCACTGATAATAAATTTTGGAGTGTGGAGACAAAAGATGAGAGAAAGGCTCTGCAGAAGCTGCAGTCAGGGCAATGCCTGCTACCTCCCCAATACTACAGAATCCTGAAGCTTCAGCCTAGGCATATGTACAATACACCAGCATGCCTATCCTTATGAATTACAGCAGTCAAGATGAGCTGGAGAGAGAAAAACAGTACACAAATCATGACTGGAATAACTTCACAGAATCACAAGGTTGGAAAAGACCTTTAAGATCATCAAGTCCAACCATTCGCATCCTAGACTAAACCATATCCCTAAGTACCTCATCTACCCTTTTTTTGAACACATCCAGGGAAGGTGACTCAGCCCCTCCCTGGGCAGCCTGTTCCAGGCCCTGACAACTCTTGTCCTATCACCTGTCACCTGGCTGAAGAGACCATCACCTATCTCTCTATAACCTCCACTCAGGTAGTTGTAGGCAGTGATAAGGTCTCCCCTCAGCCTCCTCTTCTCTAAGCTAAACAGCCCCAGCTCCCTCAGCCGCTCCTCATAGGATTTGCCCTCCAGCCCCTTCACCAGCCTGGTTGCCCTTCTCTGGACTCGCTCCAGGACCTCAATGTCGTCCTTGTGGTGAGGAGCCCAGAACTGGACACAGTACTCGAGGTGCGGCCTCACCAATGCTGAGTACAGGGGCACAATCACCTCCCCAGACCTACTGGCCACACTGTTTTTGACACAAGCCAAGATGCCATTGGCCTTCTAACTTCATACAGTTTCCAAGGTTGCTTCAGGGAGCACATAAGCAGGCAAGTGGCACCTACATGTTTTCCTTCAAACCAGTTACTGCTTTGGGCAGAGAACTTCTGCAC
Organism: Porphyrio hochstetteri; assembly: GCA_020800305.1. Lineage (NCBI taxonomy): Eukaryota > Metazoa > Chordata > Aves > Gruiformes > Rallidae > Porphyrio > Porphyrio hochstetteri. The sequence goes on along the minus strand of CM036916.1, from coordinate 5,480,627 downwards.
TAACTTTCCAGAAAGCATTACATGCTTTTTCCCCAAAACAGCACAACTGACATCTGATAACTGATGCATTCCTATTGCTGGATGTATTTGAATATACTGTTACATACTAAGTTCTACCCTACACCAGTATTATTTCACAGCTCTTCATCTTTTCATGTTCTTTTAGAATTCTTGCCGGATGATGTCATTACATTAGCATATCTAGGATTCGATCACATCCAGGCCCAGTGTTGTAACACAAAAAGAAACAGCACATTTCAGAAATCCTTACGCAAGCAATACACAACAGGAGTGCTTGATTATCTCAGGATAGAAAGAATGTGCTGCGCTTAATGACCAACTAGTCATTGAGGTTTTTTCCCCCCAAAGGACTGGAGAACCGTCACTACAAAGTATCTATTGCCTCCCTCTGGGTGCTTCAGAGAATTACTGAATTACGAAGATCTTAAAACATCTGTTAGATTTTTTTAAGCGTATTTTCATCAGTTTAATATCAGAGGACAAGATGACTTTTTTTGGTTATCTTTTGTGTTAGCTTCTTGGAGTCCTGCCTAGCCAAGGGATATCTCACTACAGATTCTTGCTCACTCTTCTGCCATACCTTTGGAAGATCAGCTTAAGGAGTTTCATGCAGTGGCCATAAGGAATAAGGACTGCCATCACCATACCAGGTGTAGCTAGACAGACCTGACTATACACTTAGATGTGCAACTCTGAATTTGCACAGCCTATAAACAGCAGTTTGCACACAGTTAGAAAACAGGTATAGGTATGAAAATTGTACTTAGAGGTGCTGCCAAACCACCTTGGAACGCACGATTCCATTACACTTTTCTCTACTTAAATTCAATGCTTTATGCCAACTACCCTGAAGATCATGAAATCCAAAGGAATCCCCCACCTTGATCACAGATTTGCTACTAGATTCTCTTCTCTCCACCTTTCTCTCAATTCAAGGATGTTTGAGTGCACCTGCAGCTCCAGATAGCTAAAGGAACACGACTAAGAAATGGATTTTAAACCTCAAAGATGAAAAGCTTCTTTCCGAGACTAAAAAAACCCCAAGTTTTCTTGAACAATTCTGCAAGTCACTAGTCCAAAAGTAAACATCTAATTCAGATTCTAAATCACTCTCCTACAAAAAAAATAAAACCCAGGTTCCATGCAAAGCTGGAAATACATTCATGCTATCTTACTCAAAGCATTTCAAGCCCTGAACTACCTTGTCTCAGTCTTTAAAATAAAGTATCCAAAGGTCACAGACCCCACACCAAGGAGCTTGTTTTGTACAAAAATCCAGTACTAATATGCTTTTAACAACACTGCATGCACCGCACTCTCTCAACAGAAGCTATGATAAGCCATGGGAAGATTCACACACAGCTTTCAGAGATGTCCCATCTCATGCTGAACAAGACTATTTTTTTTAAGATAAGTTAAGTTTACTTCCCCTCCCCCCCCAAAAAAATTAAGTAATTAAGGACTGCTAGGGGCAAAGAAAAAAAAACGGTCTTTCATTTTCTCTTCACCATCCACAATACTGAAATAACATCAGTCAGGGTTATAAACATCTGTAATTGCCAGGGGAATGTACAATACATTCAGAAACTCCAGGCCCACATATCCTGTAGCTCTGCACTTCACAAACAAAAGGTTGGGGAAAGAAAGAGGGGGTGGGGTACAGGGAATAAAGGCTTAAAGATTAAAGTCACAGGCAGAGACAGACGGCTCCGTTTTTTAATAACTGAAAACACGAGTTGTGCCTGAATGTGCTCATTGTTTTATGGTGGGGGGGAGAGTCTCCACACGCTGGACTGGCTGGCGACAGAACTGCCTTTGCTTCAAAAATAAGATTTACCAAAGGGGAGTGGGGGAAAGACACACCAAACCGATGCCCCAATTTCCCCTCTTGTAATGGTTAATGATGCATTCAGGTAGAAATCAAGTTATCCCACCTTACCTTTATTAAATTTGGGAAAACTTCATGAGTAGAAGTCCCTGACTGCAACAACCAAACAGCCACAAGTGAGGAGATGTCCAAAGGCTTTATGCTGTGAAGGGATACAGACCTCAACAATAACAGTCATACATAGCAAACAGGCATGTCTATGAAACAACTAGCTTATAAATCAATTTCTGCTAGTTTATTTGCACAATAAAACCAATGCTCCAAGGTTGTGTGATCTACACAGCCCTTTATATGGATTCAAGAAGTTCAGCTGTCATGAGGAAGTTCTTAATTCCACTGAAGTATCAGTTGTACTTCTAATGAATGAAGTGTTTGACAAGTCATGTTCACTTCAGTTGCTGAAAAGAGTCATTAGCTCAAGTGTTCACTAGAGTACTTCAAATCTGAAAATGTTTAGTTTAGGTTTTAAAAACAATTCTTCTCTCAAGAAACTAAGAGTACAAGATGCTTCTAGCCATGCCATATCCATGAATACATGTGTATAGTATTTTAAAATTCCACATTACACGATATGAGAACAATTTTTAATTCAAAAGGGGAAATACTGATGCTTTATTTTTGTGACTAGGTTTTTGTGGGTTAGAGCACACAGCAAACCATCGGAAGCCGAACACAAGGAGTCCAGTTCCACTCCCAGGTGCCAAAGGACTACAGGTAAATAAGCAGGCAAAACAAACAAAAATGAAAAACATTAGCTTGTTCTTTCAGTTTTGTTCTATTCTTGCCTAAGATGTTACTATAACAGAGCTTTTGTTTCACCATATGTTTTTTTTTTTTACCTGCCAGCTTTGCTTTAAACATAGACAGAAAGGAGATAATTCAGCAAGACAACAGGCTCTTTCATCTAAAACCATGAGACTCCCAGTCATAACTTCTTGGGGAAGCCTCAAATAAGGAGCAGGGAGGCACACAACAGGAATCAGCGAAATGTAGTCTCCTGCCCCAAGCAAGCCTGCTGTGCAGAGAGGAATCAGCAGCCACAATACTCAGTTCCTGGGCCAAAAACGTCAGACCTGGAATGCTCCAACTATCATCCCCTCTTTGTTGATGCAACATTTTTGCATCATCAGCCACTGGTCATCTTGTTGAGACCAAAAACACTATGGAGAGTTACTGTCTGTTTAGCAAAGGACAAAAAAAGAAAGGAAAAAAAAAAGAGTCCATGTCAGAAAGGGAAGGGAAAGCCGAAACATGAGCTCACGAGCTTGTTATGGAGGATAAAGGCAGGCTTTGTTTCACTCTGTTCATACCAAGTACAAACAAAAGACTCATCGCTGTTTTGAGCCTGAACTGCAAAATTTGTTTTGTAAGCAGTACTGCTGACTTTTTCCCCCTCATAGAACTAAACCACCCCTCTTTCTCATAAGGCCTTCTGCTGATGCTTCAATCAAGTATTTAAGCCTAGGTGACATCAGAATAATAGCAGATACAATCATTCATGATAGAAATTGACACTTCAGAAGCACGAAGCCATTCTTACATAGTAAAGACAAACTTGGGTTATACAACTGATTGTCCTGAAGTTCTCATATGCACAAAGTTGTAAATTAAAACACATGAAAATTTATAAAAAAACAATCAGTCACTTGCAGAATTTACTGGATATCTACCCACATTAAGAGTTTGGTGACTGCTATTAGATTTTAGATATTTCTTAGAGAAGTATTAATTCTTTTTCAACTTTTTAACACAGAAGTCAGGCCAAAAATACACTACAGTGTTTAACAAGTACAGTCTTTGGGAGATTAGAGGAAAGACACTAGTAAAAAAAAAGGTCTGTCCTCTGACAGAAACACTACCCATGAGTGCTGCCCCAAAAGAGCTCAAGGGCAGCAGTAAAAGGCAGCAAGGGAAATAGTAAAAGGCAGCAAGGGAAAGCACAGCCTGGATTCTAGTTTCTTGCTCTTAGAAAAAGGCGAAGAGGGTGGTAATTTAGCGTGTACAACCAAATTGTACATGAAAGTTTAAAACCAGCCAATTAAAGCTAACATTATGGAATGGGACTGAGGGTCCGAGTGGAAAGCATTAGACACGCATTCCAGACAACGGCTCCAGAGTCCGCCCGCGAGGCGGATACTGTACAGAGTACAAAGGGTCAAGGAGTTTTTCTCGAAGGGAACCCTGTCTTTGACCAAGAGCCAGGACAGCTTGCCCAGAAGATGAATGCAGTGCCCTGTCATGGAATAACATTGAGACTGTAGAGCTAAGTAGCACCTGTACATCACCTTCCTCGCCTGAACACTATGGATGTGGTTTGAAAGCAACACCAATCAAGGAAGGGCAAATCTCACTATAATTAAGAATCAAATGGAAAAGGAAAGCAAGAAATAAAGAGAATAACCACTGCAACTGACAGTAATGAACATGCCTATTTCAGGTGAGATCCACACATAACATACATTAAACTAGGGCTTTGCTTTGTCAAGCAGTCCAATCTCAAGTGACTGGAAGAGCTACCAATACCTAATGGGAAGTTAGGTATTGGTAGCTCAGGTTACCCAGACTATAGTTACCTTTAACCTTCAGAGGCTTCTGTACTTTGGAGCATAGTGAACCCCAATTTCAATGCAAGTTTCTTTTAGTGCAGGAAATTCCTGCCACACCACGTAACCAAATGGAAAAATAAAAGCTAGTAGAAGAGCACATTACTCCTTGTATCATGTACTTCAACATACAACTCCATCCATATGCAAGATGGGAAATTCATTCTACTTTATGATATGCAATTCTACAAGCCTAACATCAACACTCTTAACTTCCAAATCTTCACCATCTCTAAAAGCCAACAAGATTTAGGACCCTTACAAGAACAGCAGTGTTGGATCAAGGATAAAAAGAAATCCATATAAAAAAAATATAAGGTTGCCCTCAAGAAAGGCACCCTGTAAACAATCTGGTTTTATACCTAGCTTTATTTCAAATGCCCGCATTACAACACAGCTACAGCAGTGTGACACACAGAAAGAAAGAAATCTCTAAAACAAATCAGTCCCAAACAATTAGTTAGGGATGCCAGCTCTGGGAAATAGGAGGGTTTCATTCTCTGCACTGTGCCCAGACAATCAGAGCCAAAGTAAATAACAATATTTTGGAAGACTTTTTTTCTGGATGCAGTCTAGCCAGCAGTCAGTTAGCCCACCTTGCTGCAGTGCTGAATATGAGGTGCTTAGTTAAATTACAAATTTCAGATGAAGAGATGAGTAGTTGGAGAGTTACGGTCATTAAATTGTTCTCAATAGTGTTTTAAGAGCTAATACTACCAAGGAAAGTTTTATATGTAAAACCACTGCAAGCTTATCACTTGAAATCAAGCAGTGATCTATTAGCTTATTCTGTTCCCTTCAATGGAGTTTTCAACATTCACAAAGGCTGTAACTTCTGTTTGTTTTAAAAAAAAGAGATATTTAACTCATCGCTCAAATTCCACAAGAGATTTATTTTGTACTCAGCTCCCTGGCTGTCAGTCCATGGTAGACATCAGGCCATGCCTAACAATTCAAATACCAAATCATGACAATACCAAGCATTCTTCTTAGCTTGTTGTTCTACTAAATCATATCACACTGTGCCAGAGAATCTTCTCCAAGGAAGCCATTATGGAGCACACAGTACTATTTCATACTTCCTGCCAGGCCAAGAGAAGGGCTTGACAGCTTATTTATTTTTATTTAAATTTTTGCTGACTAGGATTGCACAAGGTACACACCTCATTTCAGAGCAGTCCTGAGGGGTCAACAGCCATGTAAATCTCATCCCAGTACTTCAGGACAAAACAGTGTGTCCAGCATGATATGGTCTATCTAAATTGCCAATGCTACAAAGCACTCCAGATATCACAGGTTGTATGGTATTTTTGTTTCACATGAATACATTCTCCACATAATTAGTAAAAATCCACTGTAATCTAAATGATTATGCTCACTGTAAAGGAGGAAAGCAGTGCAGAGTTTAATTACTAAATAAAACTCAACACAATACTTACCAAGATTAGAATTTGTACTGTATTAAGATGGGCTGGAATTTAATGATCTATAGCCACCCAGAGATAAGAGACCCTAACGATGCTTAGGTAAATGTTTTTATTAGTACTGTTAAGATGGAAGGTAAAAAAGCTTTGGTATCATGATTTATAAGTAGATGGCCTCCCAAAAAACTGACAGCAGAATAAATACCACAAAAAGATTTCAAATTCCACTGGTAGAGTTTTTGTAAAAAAAAAAAATAAAGTCAATAATTCAAAGCATTTTGTGACTTTAAGAGTGATACTCATGTGAATGAGATTTTGCTGCCAACTATGGAGTAAAAAGAGAGACCTGCCCTGAGTTCCCCCCTTACAGAGTTCATTCCTAGGAAGCTGCATGGAGGCTGCACAGATGCAGATTGCCTGGTTGAGTTTAGAATCATTACTTCTACAGAAGTAGAAGCCACACACGTGGCACTTTGCAGATAAACACAACACAAGGCCTCAGCCTTAGAAAGCTCACAGGCTCAATTCAGACTGGTTGCTCCCTAGAATAATGAAAGCATTTTAATCTCGGACACAGCCAGGTTATTTTATTGCTTTAACACTTAGAAAAGTATAGAAACCATCAACATACAAAACCAGTCTTTTTATCACTGAAATCCCTCATAATTGAGAAAAGACTTCTGTCAGGTATTTTGAAGAGTCTCAAAAGGTGTTATTTAATACAATGCTGCACAGTACTTTCATAGGACAGCTCAAATACTATATAAACCAGAACATGCTTAGATTACTATAGATATTTCAGAGCAAGTCCTCTGGCATTTTCTCTAGGATGAACATCTGAATAAAATATACAGGTTGACTCAAAGGTACAATTACAAGTAGCAGTGGCAGTTTGTGTAAGCTGAGTTTGTGAGCGGTTGAATAAAACATCACTCAAGATCAAAACTGTCATCAAGACCAGATCTGTGCTTCTGTGACCAAGAAGGGTCATCAGAAGACAAAGTACAACAGGTCTTCCAGCTCTGCGTCCCATGCTCACCCTCCTGTGTTTCATTTGAGAATTAAGAACCACTTCTCTCCCAAATCTAAGTTTAAATTTTCAGGCTAAACCAGAGGCCGACAACATCCCCAGGGAAGTGGGAAGAAAGCCTACAGAAAACAAAGTCTGCTTAGAAGGCAGAGCACTCTGCCAGGCTCATGTGAGCAGCCCAGCGGAATGTGCTGCTCAAGTTGTTCAGTGGAAATACACAACAGACAAAGAAACCCAAATAAACAAGAAAATATGGAGTGCAAAGCAGCAATGCTTCCGCTCAAGTACACCGTACCTGTAAATTCACAGTTCACCACTTAGAACCATGCAATGAACACATTTCCAGAGCCTGCTAGACACAGCAGAAACCCAGAGAGCAGCAGCCACAGGCATGAGCCATCGCTGCCTGGCTTGGACAGAATTCTAGAAATGAACACCCAGAAGTTCAGCAAAATCATCTGCACTTGCATATCTAACTGCCATGATCTAATGGCTCAGGCTGCCAAGAGAAGAAATTCCTAAGCCAGAACACAAAACAGTATCAGAAGTATGTGAAGAATACCCAGAGATTACATACCTCCCTCCTCACAGAAACCCATTATTGGGTGCTTTTGCCTCGTGTGAGGTTTTTTATGTTCTTAGCTATTACTTTTTGCGTTTTGTTAGTTCTTGTTTCCCATTCACATCATCTAGGCTCTGAGAGAACAATAGTTTCTAAATTAAGTTTTCTGACAGTAAGAACAAGAATCACAGAACAAGGAATGGAGAACTCAGAATGAGAATTTCATTTCAAATGAGCTTAGGTAAATATGTTTCATTTTTTATCTAGCCAATTCAGTCTTCACATCAAATGGAGACAACTGCTGTTGAAGACCCATACAATAGTAACGGAAGAGAAATACAAAAGGAACTTTATTAAGTATATTCTTACTGACAATTTACTATAGACTTAAATTTAATTTTGTTAGAAGAGTTCCTTTAAGTACTTCAATAAATTATTCTTTATTATGCTTAAAACATCACAGTTAATCTGCCTTTGAGGAAAAAACTATCTTGCCATTTGGTAGAAGTATAACATTGAAATAGAAGGTAAGGAGAAGAAAAAAGGTATGTAATGCAGGTACAGAAAATGAAATAGACTTTATTCACTGGTATACATGGCAGTAAAAAAATTAAAGAAAAATCACATAAATATGTATTTAATTTTTCCCCTCCCTCAATAAAGTAATCATGTAGAGAGATGTTAGTGGTTTTACCTCTAGAGGACCCTGTTAAGCAAGGTACACATCAGCAGCAGGGGGCACATGAAAGACCAGAAAGGGAAAAAATATTTGAAGACATTTGCTCATAGTAGTTACCATGTTTTGAACATACTTAAAATCCTTTGTTACTCAGAAAAATAAGAGCATACAATGAGAAGATTGGCCTCTCTCAAAGAGCTAGACTCTGTTGGTCCAAGGAAAATCACATCACAACATTTCTGAGCATACAAGTTTCAGGAAGGGCTTTACCAGCAAAATGAAATCTTTGAAGTTGTTGCTGCTACTGAAAACCTATTTCCTCTGCACGAGTACCAGGCAGGCAGAGAAACCTATTTCAGTTCAGTTCTGTGAACAACCTAGAGCTCAAGTTTGTATGCTCACATATCTGGGAACAAACTAGATACATCATTTTAAATATACAAACAAAACCCATGAAACAAACAAGTGAAGCAAAGGTGGGTTATCAGCACCTCCACCCCCCGAAACTGCTCTACCTCACAGCCCACCTAAATTTAACCCTAACCCAGTTATGACAGAAAATAAAAAAGGGTAGCTTTTAACTGAGATCCTTCTCTCCTCCCTCTTATTCATACTGAAGAGGACAAAATCTAGGTATCAAGAAATTGTTCTTCAATTCCATTTCCCACTGCATTGTCCCTCCTCTTTTCCTTCTCCATCTGCCCCATTAAGAAAAAAGTTATCTTTTAGTTAATTTGTGGAACACAGAGAATTATCCATTCCAACTACAAGCTTCAAGATCAGCCTGCTACACTGCTTACTCCCCTGCACCTGGGAGAGGGGTACTGTGAACAGCTGATGTCCAGCAGTCAAAGCCTGGAGATGGACTTCAGAACCAAATCTTTACAAGTTCTAAGTGGGAGGAGAAATGTTGTTTTACTTTTCTTCAGGAAAAAAAAGTCAGGTAAGATTATAATTAAAAACAATGCCAAGGTGATAAATCCCTTCCTACTGCTTTCTTGCATGTTCTCACATTGCAAGAAAAACCCCAGTCAGCTGAAACTGTTAGGCATCAGCTAAATTCAATCAGCCAACACTATCTCTATCCATGAATACATCCCTAAGACAAATGAACACATAATTGAAGAGTACTAATCACTACTTAATGAAACACTGAAATTACCAGGAAAGAATAGTTTTGGTGATTAAAGCTCAATTTTTTTTTGGTTGCTCTGAGCTAACAAGTAGGGCAAGCAATTACAACTCGGGCTTTTAAAGTATTTTGCAGTGATCATTACTACTCAGCAGCAAACTGTATTTTCCACAATATATTTAATTTTGAAAAACTCTTTTGCTGTTTGAAAAACTCTCTTTTGCTGAGCTATTACAAAGTCATGTTTGCTCCAGCTAGGACCTGACCATGCTGTACTTCAGTCATGACTGTTGACTGCACAACACTCTGCTTCTTATGAGAAGTTTTCTTTGTACTGTTTCAACAGAGCTGATCTCAGATGCTTTTATTGCATCTACACTCCACTGTGCTTTGGGCACCTAAAATTCAGGTGTTTTTTTTAGTGGGTGGGGTTTGTTTGGTTGTTGTTGTTTTTAGCATCCTCTTAGCAAAAACACATTTCTTCACAGAACTTATTCCACTTTTAAACAGAGCACAGAGGGGAAAATTACACAAACTGGGACAAAAATACAAGTCTTTCAGAGAAAGCATTACAGGTTCAAACAGAGGAACTGCAGACTCAGATTGTGTGCATTGTGATGATTTCATCCTGGTCCTCCAAACATTTTCAGTGCCCAGTGAAAACAGTGAGTACAGCTGCATGAGATGCTATGACACTGTTAGCTCTCCAATGCAAAGTGAAAATGCTGCTAAAATCAATTAGCTTAGCCTCAAACATTCTTGTAACTATTTTGCTCTAACTACTTTTATATGAGTCTCTCAGTTACACAACAAGATTTAAAATACTGTGTATCAGCTTTGAAAAGGATCCTGTCAAGTAATACAGACGTCACGTTAGTCAACTCTGGTTGCACTTCAGACTGACTCAATTTAGGCAAGAGCACACCCACAAAAAAATAATCCATAAGCCTGACATTGTTTTGTGTGTGTTCCACAGTTTTCCTAGCTCTGGTCTACCATTTTCCTAATGGGACAAAAATAAAGTTCTTTAAAATTCAAAGGGGAAGAAGTGAGCACAGTAACCAAAATAACTTTTAAACTCCCACATCAATTTCATTAGGTTTCTAAAAAAAGTTTTCTTTTAAAGTTAAGAGCCCGTAGGGAAACAGACAGTGGGGCTGGTGTTTAACAAAATCAAAAGTTAAGTTTACCTTCACATTTGATTTGTTTGGCTTTAAATTGTAACAAAGAAAACATTAAACCCCACAAAAGCAGTGCCGGCTATTACTAGAATAATCAACTATTTCATACAGTAAATAAAGCTTCAAAACAAGAAAGAAAACACATTTCAGGACACATAATGAAAAAACCCACCCACACACAATTTGCTAAAGAATACAGTTCAGTAACAAAAACACATCTGGAGATGAACTCCCTGCAAAGACAAGATTTTCAGCCACTGTTTCATGCTGAGGGGTTTTTTTTTGTTTGGTTTTTATAAAAACTTCAGTTCAAAACTCTTCCCTTAACCAAAACAGTATTTGCTCCATACAGAGTTTTGTACCATTCATTTTAACCAAATATGCTTTTTTTTTAAATGCACTGCCCCTAGATGCCCTACACAGCACCCCAGACAAGTGAATCTTTTCCTACACGAGATTCCAGTTAAATAGCAGCTTTGGACAGAAACAGTGTTACTCAACATGTTAATACACACCAGAGTGAGGGGAGAGCTCAGCTACAGACACATGAGCAGACATTGCCAGCCACAACAACTTTATCACAGCGCTTAAAACAATGGGAGGTTCTTTGGAAAGTCTAGTCAGGGAAAGAAATGCACAGGTTGGGCCCTACTCCAGGGTGAAAACCTACCACACAGCAAGCAAACCGAAAGAACCGAAGTATTTATCCAAACAACTTCCTTAGGGATGCCTGACTTGTGACTTTTAAATGTTTAGAAATACTGTTACCATGCCATATACAAGGAAAAAAATATTATCAAGAATTATTTCAAGGGTTTTTATTATGAATTTTACTTATAACCACATGCATATAATTTTGGTGTAAAAACCTGCCTTTCAGGCCATAAGAAATTCTTTAAAAATATGCTAGATTGTATTACATCATTTTAAAGTTATAACATTGCCAGACAGCAGCCACAGCATCAGAGTTACATGCCCAAAGCTGGGCTGATCCCTTGGGTAAACGCCACTGTTGACAAGTGAATTTTTTTGTTGTTGTATTTTTCAATACTCTAAACAGAATAGCCATCATCCCTCTGAGATCAGGGAAAGATTCTGATGCTGAGTACTTTTAAGAATGACAGTGTTTGGGGGTTTCTTTAGTCTCTAAACATAGCCTATACATTTAAAATTAAGTACTATTGGAATAATTCTCCTTATTTTCTGATTAAATGCCTCTTGCTCAGTTCTTCTGATGTCTTAAGGATACTTCATTAGAGTACAAACTCCATAAATTCTGTACTTCACACACAATACATGCTTTTTCATATCAAAATTAGGGAGGGGTATGGTCCCAAGTTGCCTACATAGAGAACTGCATGCTAAATGTCAAACATCAGAAGAAACCTGAATTTTTCCATCACACAGCAACACTGATACACATGTATATTCCAGCTTTGCAGGATCAGGCAAGCCAGCTCTGTGAAGTGGTGTGTAATTCTTTCATATCCACATTCAGACACACTGATGTTCAGTTCCTCCACAGCCAGCACTCCCGTGCTGTGCAGTACTGCAAGATGCTGAAGGCCTCCAAAAAGCACCGAACACCAAAGCATGAGTGACACTTGCTGATCAGTCCTGAGCCCTTTACGATTTGGGGGAAGACACAAATGCAGCACTTTCACAGTTGCAATAGGTTAGTAGCTTAGCCTTGCAACCAATCATTCCCAGAAACTTGTCACACCCCACACTTACTGCTGTTCTTTCTCTCCCAAACAGATGACCCAAACCCAAGGGCTGCTGCTGCTCCCCAGACTGAGTGGTAGCAGTCAGCCGAGGGTGGGGGACAGCCAAACCCCAGGGACAACTGAGGCACGTCACTACTACTTTACATATATACTCCAAGCCATGCTTTAAATCATTTCACATACTAGAATGTCAGCATGGATAACCACTGCCAGAACCCGACACAGAATCCCCCGAAGTCAACCACAGGTTCAGGTAATCATGACCTCCCTTTTTACAACATAAATGCATAATTTCCGCACCAGCCTTTGATGAGGGGACCACAGACTTAAAAAGAGGAAACAATTACAGTCATTAGAATTTCACCCAAGCATGAGATTTAATCTCAGGCCATGGTCTTGCCAATGGCTGTGGGGGTCTCAATGGAGACAAAATTGCTCTGTGGGAGAAAAAAATGCCTCGATGATGACATTAGTCAGCAAGAGAGACTGAGCTTTGTCTTCCATCCAACAGCAGAGTCAAATACAAGGAAACCATTTTCCCTCCCCCTCTTCTGATCCTAAAAAAGAAAGCTACAATAATTTTGTTTCTTTCTCCGAAACGCAGTTTTCACATGCTTTTGGAAACTTTCTGCTCCAAAGCAACACTGCTGGAAGGGAAGTCTTTAATATAAGAAAAGTAGATTTAAGCATGAACAAACATCTATGACAAAAGAGATTTCCTCTTGCCTACGCTGGTTAATATAATTGAACAGTTCTATCAACAATTCTCAAACACTTCCATAGCTTTTCCCTACCCAACAGGTTCTCTAAGACCACTTCAGGTTTTACATATACAGGAACCATTTCTAAAACATGCTCAGCAGCTCTATGATACCCTGAATGGACATAAAAGACAGGTGAAATTTTGCCAAACAAATTAAGGCAAAATTCCGTAACTAAAAAGGTTACCCAAGACCTGAGAGCACCAGCTAACTTCCCATGCCAAATACCTGTTGCATCTGAAATAAGATGCAAAACAAAGGAAAACTTCTGCACAGAATACAAGAAGGTGCTACAGCAGACAGGATTGCTTTTGCTTTTCTGGCACTGCAGGAAAGGCAGATCTACAGTGGACATAACAGCCTGCATAATCCTTTTGTGGCATGAAGAAAAAGAAAAAAAAAAAAAGAGATAAAGTTTTTAAACAAAAAACACAAGCCCAAATGAATCATCTCTTCTCTGGAACCTGGATTCCTACTCAGGTCAACTTTTCCCAAAATCTCAAAATTCAAATTTTGATTTTTATTCCCCTTTACCATCCTTTACCCCCACGATGCTCCCAAATACAATTTATTCATTTTTGTTTAAACTATGCTCTCTATTCCATTTCCTCTTCTTCCAACATTCAACACATATATATTTGTCTAGTCACAACCCCCCCTAGCACTGGTAATGCTGATAATTACAATCTAAGGTAGAATGAATCAGCTTCAGTTTGAAACAGAGATGGTAATTCAAATTGGAAGTCAACACTAACCATTTCATGTTCACTTGAAGAGATTAGATAGGCTGTGCAAGAACATTTTGGTAGAATAACTGATAAGGAGATGAGAAATAAGAATTATTGGTATTTACTTAGCCTGCAATGCTTTTTGGAAGCAAACAGTTTAAAGAGAGCACTTCAGAATGGCTATTTAATCTGAATTTTACAGATAGCACAGAGAATATTTTCTTACAGAATGCATGGTATCTCTGCAATCACAGCTATCGTACGAGCTGCTCAAGCCTTTCTTTGCTGGAGCTCTCACTCAATTTTACTCCGTTATGAGCTGTGACCCGCAGAACACAATGCATTCAAGAAGCCAGCTGGAAATTACCACCCTTGCTCTTCAGCTTGCCAGGCCAACTTCAGGGTTCCCAGACAGAAAACAGCTAGCTGCCACAGAGAAGCAATGTTTTAGTCCTCTTAACGGACTTTAACAGTGACAACGTGGGGTTGGGTTTACTAGCTTACTCAGAGGATCTGTCGCATGTCTGCTTTACAATCATAACCCAGATTTTTCCATCTGCATTTTGTTTTTCCAGAGGTTTTGATAAACAGTACTTTACAACAGTCATCCAAGAACATACTTTATGACTTCTAGTACAAACAAAAAAACACCCAGAGAAATCTCTTAAGGGAGCCAAGTCCCTGGCTCCATCAAGCTGAACTAGCTATTAAGTGTGTTCTATACATAAGCAACGCATCATTCAACTTAGATCCAGCATCTACTAATTGAAGATAATTTCTAAATCAAGCCATAGAACAAGTACAGTAGAAACTTATTCATCCAGTTTGTTGATTAATAGACCACTGAATTGCTGAACTGGACTATTTAGGAAGCAAACATACACATCAGTGAAAACCCTACTTTGAAATACATGCTTTAAATTTATTTTTACAAGGGTAATTTTAATTATAAACATGCTTCATATTTTATAGTAAGCTACTCTGATTTTTATGCAGATATTTAAATATTGGCTAATGTAGGAAAGTGTTATAAAAATACCTAGAAATGGATTAATAAAGCTTAACCACTCTCCCAAACAGCTTACAAATTAATTTCAAGCAAGGAGAAACACGAAGCAAAAGCAAAATGTAAGGGCATGTGGTTATTTGATGAATGCTTGAACACAGTGTGATGGAACAGAGAAATTCTGTTTTTATATCAATAGGAAGAATGATCAAACAGACTCAGTGAGCACCATTACAGCACTTTGTTATTATGTCTTTCTGAGCAGCTGTCAAGTTTGTGTCAAATAATGAAGTGGGAATTAGCACAGTGTTGTTGTATACAAGCAAGTATGCATACACTCAACCCCTTAAAAGCTTTGTAGAAAAACTGTCCTACACTAGGCAGACAATTTAACAGTCAGACAAGGTTCAATAAAGCAACTCCTGTTCACAGTCTACATTTAAGAGTGAGAATTCAATTATAAGTTACATCTTCAGAAACAAGATACACACATTTTAATTTTTAAACTAAACTTGGGCACCAGTACATTTCTGGCAGGAGTCTAACATGAAGAAGAAAATAGGATTATTCACTGAGACTTTTAGATCAGAAGACAATGGCTTTCTTGCTCCTTGTTAACTTTTCAACCCCTAAGGAAAGGAAGACTTTCTGTTTTGCTCTCTAACGTTACTTAAGAGTTGACATACAGATTAGGAGCTTGTGAGCCTCTTGTAACTTCAATAGAGAAATCAGCTTCAAGTTAAAAAAGATAGAAGAGAGCATGAAATAGAAATCACAGGACCTAAGTAGCCTAGTCCCATCATCACTCGAAAGTCATTAATGCACAGAAGGGCAGTGATACACAATACATGGGAGGTTAGAACCAATAAAGCCAGGATACAGACAAAAATTCCACCTGAAAGTCACTATTTTGAAGTACTTTGGTACATACACACAAACCCAAGTTTCATTCTACTCAATCTCACACAACAAACCCTATACAGGACAAAAGTGGTCCAAAGCAGATTTAGCACAACTACCTTGCTTCTGCCCAGTTAGTAAACAAGGGGAAACAGGGAAAGAACCAATACAACTGTGTGCCCTAAATCCCATGGATCCCACATCACCAACGGCTTTACAGGTTAAACTAGATAAATAATATTAAGCATGTCAAGAACCCCTTTAATGTGGATGAAGGGTCATGCTGCTCACACCCAGCTCCAGTGAGAGCCAGTCGTTTCACCTCATCCGTGCTATTGGCATCTCACTTAACACCCCATCGGTTTTATTGCATCGGGTACGAAAAGCGCTACCCGAAGGGTAGGCAGAAGACAAGCAGTGGGTAATTTCCATAGGAATGGGGAAAACCCAAGCCACAGCTGTGTTCCAAACCCTCTACCTGCCTCTGTTCCCGTTCGAAGCGGGGTCCGTCCGTGCGCGCTGCCCCCGGCTGCGCCGCGGGGCCCCGCACCGCGAGCGAACACTGCCCTCTGGTGCCCCGCGGCGCCCGGCCGCGCCGCGCCGGGACGGAGCGCGGTGCCTTTATACCAGCGGCCTTTCTCAGTTCCTCGACTGAAATAAGCGGCTTGCGCTTTAAAAGGTCAATAGAAACGCCCCTACCCTGCCAGGCCCGGCAGAGGACTTTGTTTGGGTTAAAAGGATACACTGTTTCGATGTTCAGGTAAATGTTTTCCTTCGCAGAAACAAAGTTTCTTCACTTGCATCCGAATACACACCCACGGAGCAGTGCCCAAGCACCACAGCCACCACCAGCCCAACACCTTAATAGAGTTTAGAAAACTCCCAAGTTAGTGCTTGTTGAACTCTCTTGGCCCACGGGTAACTCCATGCCATCAGTCACTACATAAAGGCATTCATGTGCAGGGGGCTTTATGTGGAAGATATTTATTTTTTTTTTAACCAGAACAATAAGATTATATATAATTTTTTTTTTAACCAGAGTAAGTTTGATTACTACATTATTCTCACTTCAATCTGGCAGCCAAAGTCCTCAAGACTCTCCAGTGACTCCTCTCTGACCTGAAATCCAGTACCCACTTCACAGCACAAGGCACTCTTCCCTCCAGAGAAGAGCAGGTTTCCCTTCAACTCAAGGGCAAGAGGCTTCCCCATAAACTTAATACATCCACATATACCCTCTGCAACTATAGAGCTCCACTTGTTCACTCACTTGGAAAAAACAAAAATTGTCATATCTTCACAACGATGTCAACAAGCTGAAGTTGACACCAACAGAAGTGTATTTTCATGACAGTAACACAAAGGTAACCCCGAGTTTACAAATCCTCTTAAAAGCTTACAGCAAACTCAGCAAAACAACTAATCAGTGATAAAAACACTTCTCTTTGTGCATTATGCAATCTGCATCTGACCACATTTGAATGCTGGTAGCAAGACCACGTTTCCCTTGATCTCCCAAGACTGTTTTCATTGTACTCATTTGCATCAGCAAGACATGCTTTCGCTATGCTCATTTCCCCCTCCCCAAGCTCTTGTGCAAGTTCAAAAGTCCTGGCCCCTCCAATGTATCAGGTATGAATTAATACCCTTCCTTAACAGAACACAGCAGCAAAGTGGAAACAGACACTTGCAAGGCACTTTGCTTTGAAAAGAACTGCGGGGACAAATGGTGACAATGAAGCTCTAGTTATAAAGTAAAAAGGTCAAAGGTTCAGACAGGCATAAGGATTACAAAACTACAAGTTTGTCAGAATCCACCCTCCCCTCCCTGAGTTTAGACAACCAGGGTCAAGCAGTAGCTTTCCAATTAAAGCCCCGTAAGGCTACTCCATCCTTTGAACTTCGTAAGGGGGGGGGGGAACTTACTTTTTTAGAGGTTCTTTTGAGGACCCATCTCAAACCCAAACAGATAAAGGGCATCCGACAACAGCTCACCCAAAGCAAACCCCACAGCATCCCTTCACCACGTGCATGAGGAGAAAGCCAGGGTGAGGTAATCATGTTCTTCTGTATTAGTGTGCTGACCCTTTGTAGGGCATGAAATTAACCATCAGCAAGTAAAAAATCTGCTACTGGTTAAACTACTTTGCTACGCAAAGTGGTCTTAAAATGAAATATGGGGATTGAATTTCTTCTGGCAGATTAACTCGTATAACCCCTCTGCAGGCATCCCTTACTGCTGAACTCATTTGACCATTCCAGACCCTACTGCATACACAGGTCTGCAACAAGCAAATGTAAAAACAACTCTTATTTTACTTTGATGACGTTAACATCAGCTCTTTGGATGATCAGAGAGCTGGAATTTAATGAAAGAGCAGAAGCTTTAAAATCCCCACATAGGACTGTGACAAACTACCCTGTCTCAGTGTGAAATTCTAACAAAACCCCACCTCTATACCACAGAAGAAAGCAGCATTGCTTTTTGTGCTCATTCCTCCAGTCCAGAAAGCAGGAGGTGTGGGTGCTTCTTACTGCTTGTGTCAAACTAAAGAATTGGCCCTTAAAAATCAGTTACACAGGTTTGTCCTCTCTGCTTAGCAAGTCAACTAAGAATGACTGTAAATACAATGTGTGTGCTGCTTGATGTGACAGACAGACAAGATTATACTAGAGCACAGAAAAAGTCTTGAAATTATTGTAAAGCAGTCCAAGCTGCACAGCCATCCACAATAACTTAATACCTCCCTGCCACAGAGGACACACAGGAACCTGTCGTTGAAGAATAAGCCAGCATGGTTTAAATACAAGTGAAAGCCATGATGCAGTAAGTCAAGTACCCATCATTTATTCCATTCCAACCTTGACTATCACCTTCAAGCTAAAACTTTAGGAAAGCATCCTGGGTGGAAAGCACTGTCTGCATCATTTCCAATTCCGAGCATGTGGGTAAAAAACCCAAACTTTTGATTTAACATTTGATATGTTTTGCTTTCAAGGACAAGTTTGCAAGAAAAATGCAACCACCCAGAATGAAATATGACTTCCATTTTCCATTCCATTTGGTTACTGCTCAAATATTCTGCATTCATTTAATCCTAAGGTTCTGTCTCTAAATAAGCATCTTGTGAGTGACTGTGAGAAGTACTTGCAAGGTCAAGTACTGTCATAGCATGACAAAAACACAATACTAGATTCGCTCATGAAAAAATCCACTTCAAGAATTACATACAGAAGTATGTTAAAGAATGGTAAATAGGATCATTTAATCTGTGAGCAGATTTATCACAGCTTTGTACAGCAAAGGAATTAACCCTTAGAGCACTCGGGAAGCAGAGAAAAGATAACAGGGAAGAGAGAATTGGACTAGA
Source organism: Porphyrio hochstetteri (assembly GCA_020800305.1). Taxonomy (NCBI): domain Eukaryota; kingdom Metazoa; phylum Chordata; class Aves; order Gruiformes; family Rallidae; genus Porphyrio; species Porphyrio hochstetteri. Next base: position 5,461,614 of record CM036916.1, on the reverse strand, counting down.
TGGCAGCCTGGGACACCACTGATGAGAATGGCACCTGGGAAGAGAAGAACTGAGATTTTAAAGTAAAAGCCAACAAATACAACCACAGTACCATCTTCCCTGGTGAAGCCAGTAGCTCCTCAGAAGGAGCTCATGAGCTAATCACCACATGGGAGACATGACTGAATAATGCTGCTGCATTATCACTCAAGGGGGAACCAACGAGTTCACACCACCTTCAATGAAAAGCAAGGTTCAACCTGTAGCTTCTATTGCAAAGGCTGCGAGCACACGGCTAATGTATCACAGAATCACAAGGTTGGAAAAGACCTTTAAGATCATCAAGTCCAACCATTCACATACCAAACTAAACCATATCCCTAAGTACTTCATCTACCCTTTTTCTGAACACATCCAGGGAAGGTGACTCAGCCCCTCCCTGGGCAGCCTGTTCCAGGCCCTGACAACTCTTTCAGTAAAACATGTTTTCCTAATATCCAATCTAAACCTGCCCTGGCCCAGCTTCATGCCATTCCCCCTTGTCCTATCACCTGTCACCTGGCTGAAGAGACCATCACCTACCTCTCTATAACCTCCCTTCGGGTAGTTGTATCAGGGATGCTTCAGGGTCCTCAGCTGTCCTTCCACCCTCTGACCTCTCACATCCAGCTACTTTTCCCACTATTCCAGCACTTAGTTTCTGAAGAGTAGTATTTTAAAGAGTTGTGGGAAGTGTGAGGTGCAGAACAAACACAAGCAGAGAAAGTACTTTGCACTTACATTTTGATTAAAAACAGTATATATGAAATCTGCAGTAACAGAGAAATCACAGATTCCATCAAAAAGAAGAGAAAAAAGTAGCGGCATTCCTGGCTGCAAAGAAAACAACTGGACTAGTGAACCCCAAACACATGCTTAGGAAGTAGATGAAAACAGTCTAATTTTCTGAAGTATCATTATCTGGGAAGCCTGGCTTTCCTTTCCCAAAGAGCTGGAAAAGTTGGCAATACTGAAATACTGACACTTAAATACTGAAGGATGTATCCTGTTACAGAAGATATGCTATACTTCAGTTTGAGTTTCACCAAAACATAGTAAAACTGTAAATACCCAAATAGTCCCACAGACAGAGATCAGGTTTTATCCTCAAGGTCTCACATTTTAAACCTGGTAATAAAAAAAAGGAAAAGGAAAGCATCCACTCTCAAGATATACGTGTGTTATCAAGCAGGAAACTGACACTAACTCTTTATGTATTAACACAATACTGCATTTTCTCTACAACTCTTCCTTAATGCACAGACTTGCAGTAAGTCACGCTAATCAAATGTTTCCACTAAGACACATAATGAGATATAACTGGAACTAAGTGAGTTTGATGTGCTTATGTGTCTGAATTGCCACCTGTAAAGAACCATTTTTTGCTGGGAAGAAAACTCCTTCTTACCACCTAGTCCCCTGTCCACATCTTTTCTTCTCCCTAGCAATAAGGGGAGCTGAATAACTTAATCAACTAACGTGGACAGCTGTGACTAAATGCTTTGAAGTTCTTCACAAAAACAAGATGAAGCAACAAGGTGTCTATCTATTAAACAATCCATTCAGGTAAGTGTTAAAGTGATTAAAAAAAGCTGGTTTTCCAAGTTTTCCCATGTCCTCTTCATGAGGTTTACCCCAGATGAGTTGTTTCTGGCAGAAAGGAATGTTTAGCTACAACTGACTCTTCAGTTCATCCAAGGAAAGTTACTGTTTGCCACAGTAAACTTTGTTCTTCAGGAGCTGGTCAGGTGCTTACAATTACTTCAGAGTGACAGCTGACTAACCTGCAGAAGAGGACTAAAAGACCACAGGTGTCTGGAATTCAGCACACAGACCCTACTCCCTTGCACCTGCATAGCACTTCACTGCTGGTAGAACTGAGAAATAAGTAAAAGGTTATTAACCTATCTAAAAGGAATACAAACAATACAGCGCAGTTACTGCTAACACCATTTGAAAATAATACATCTGTTCAAAAGAAGGTTAATTCATACCTCAGGAAACATAACTGTGTCTGAACCTCAGTCTAGGTGAGCAGAAACATATCACCTTTAAGAACTACCACCTGACACTAGAGACACTTGCAGAGGAAACACCCAGGGACTGAATTTTCAGAGGTCCCTGTAGTTGTAGTTCATCAGCCTGCAAATAACTCTGAACAGCTTGCAGCTGCAGCTACCCCTACTCAAGCACCAACCACCTCACAGCTCTTTCTGCAAGAGATGGAGGTGGCCATGCTATTTCTCATAGAACAAGGTGAATTTACTTACAGTGACATCTAACACAAACCAGATTACCCTTCCAATATCACCTACAGAGACTAAAATGGAAAACTACCAAAATTCTATCTTAACACGATTATCCTGTTGGAACTCCCCAGTCTCTCAAAGACAAAAGTTGTGTACAAACGTGTCCAGCAAGTACACCACAGCTCTCGACCTCAGGGAATATCAAACTCCAACAGCTTCACAAGTGAAAGCAGAAATTAATATTGCCCTTAAGTATCACGAGCAAGGGCTGCCCACACAATAAAGAAAACTTTTTTCTAAGCAAGCGTAAGAAAACCGCACGGGCCTTACTGTCCAAAGAGCACCCGAGGAATTCACGTTACCAACCGTTGCTCAGTGAGTACCGGTCTTTTATTTGAGGGGCAGGGGCGAAGACGTGTAACACGGACACCAGACCCGGCGCCCACGCCGCCTTCCACTCGGGGGCACGGCCGGGCGGCCAGAGCCCCGGGGCTAGACTGCCCCCAGCTCAGACAGCCGTAGGCGGCCGGGCACAGCTCCGCTCGCCTTACCGCGGGGAGCCGGCACCTCACCGAGGGCTGGGGGGACCCGAGGCACCGCGACGAACCCCGTCGCGGCGCGGCAGCTCCCCATCCGCCGCCGGGGCGGGCAGGGGCGGCCACCCACGCTCCCCCCCCTTACCGCCGATGATGGTGCGGATGAGGGAGGCGTGCCCCGGGCAGTCGACCAGCGTGAACTGGAGCTCGCCGGGCCCCGGGCCCAGCTGCGGCGGCAGGGCGGTGCGCAGGCAGGAGAAGCCCAGGTCCAGCGTGATGCCCCGCGCCCGGCTCTGCGGCGCCCGGTCGAAGGCCGCAGTAGAGCCGGTGGTGCTCAGCGCCCGCGCCAGCGCTGTTTTCCCGCTGTCGATGTGGCCCAGGACGCCCACGTTCACATTGAGGACACGGGGCGCCGCGGACCCGGCGGCCATGACGACGCTGCACCCAGCCGGTCCGTCCCAACAGCGCCCCTGCGGCAACGCGGGCCCCGCCGCCGCCGTTCCGTGCGCCGCGGCCGAAGCCCCGGCCGACAGGAAGGCCGGTCCGGCCCGGTGCTGCCAGGGTCACCGTAAGGATGGACGCCGGGAGTGACACTGCTCCCCTACACGCAGAGCAGCTCTACGGCCACGACGCGAAGCGTGCTACGGCACGCCCGGAGAGCGGCACGCATCCCGAAGGGCGGCCCGGACAGGGAAAGATGGGTCTCCCCGCGCCGCAGAGCAGCAGCCCGGCTCAGCACCCCCTCGCAGGCTTGCCCCAGTATCCAAGGTTGCCTATCGAGGAGCGGCAGTTAAATCGGGTTCCGGCGATGGCCACACACCTGCAGCTGGTGCCCCCTGCCCAGGTGCTGCTCGGGGCCAGGCTGAATTGCGGGAGGAGGAGGGGGCCGGGCTGATGGCTGTGGAGGGGGTTACTGTAACCGTCCCGGGGCATCGCGCTTTGCCCTCGCCTTGCCCTCGCTAATTAGCCGCTGTAGGGCTGCCTAGCTCAGCCCTGGCTGTCACGCTGCCACAGCACATCTCCATCCTGCCTGCGAGGATAGCCCCGCCCTGGTGCTGCAGCTGCCGAGATTTGATTCCGCTCACACGGACACCGCAAATTCCCGTGGAAAAGCAGGTCAAGATTCGGATCACTCGCTCTCCTTACAGTTAATCGCCAATTCCTGAGTTTGCATCATTAATTTTTCTGTAAAGGTGTATTTATGTTGTGTAGGATGCTTCCGTAAAAAAACCCCAAATAACCCATAGCTTTAAGGGATTAAGAATAATTAAGACTATCCACAGTGATGTACAGCCTTCCCGCAAGCCAACCAAATGCAAAACTCCAAAGCCCAACAGGTAGATTGGCCTTGGAGAGGCTGAGGGCAGGAGCACATGTCACAGGTGTAAGTCAGTTGGCTTCACTGCTAGCCCAGGGGGCACACAGGGCCAAGGGCGTTACACCATAAAGCTTAACAGGTGTTCTCTGCACTTTTAGGTTAAGCTAAACACCACTTAAAATGGTAACATGCTGTTTGCTGACCTCCCATGGGTGCCCCCAAGCAGACCATACTTGTGCTATATTCTACAGATTTTTTTCTTATAGAGCAGTGTTGTTGCTTTTTTTGCCCTCCCTCTATGCAGTAATATATATATATTGCTAATAGTATTTAGCATTCAAACTCTGAATTACTAATAAAGGAGATGTAAGATGACTTGTGTAGATCCAGCCCTGGAGGTTGGTGGCCCTGCCTATGGCAGGGGGTTAGAACTCCTTGGGGTTCCTTCCAACCCAGACCATTCTATGATTCTATGACTTGCATAAAGTTACCGTCACCATCATGGATTTAGTTTTTAGGCTTTGACTCTAAACTCCAGGGTTTTTCTTACAAAGAAGGTTGCTTCATATAACAACAGTTACAATATGAAAGAGTTCACAGAGCTTTAAAGCTGGGTACAAATTACCCCTTCTTCCCAAACATGCAGAAGTCCAAGTGACAGAATCAATGAATCAGTGACAGGAGGGGAAAAAACCCAAAGAAAAAACCACTCAGTGGTATTTGAGAGACAACTGTCTCCCTAAAGGAAGTAATGAACTCATAAGGAGTACTGCCAATGCACAAAGCCAGCCTGGTTAATCAGCTTCTTGAGCAGAATAGCTCAGCTTGATGGGAGCTCTGTCATGGGAGCCAAATTAAGCATATAATGTCACTTTTCAGACCAAGTTCCCAGGCTTTGAATAGTTTCCTGTTAAATCATAAGGCTCATGTACACTTCATTGCCCTGAACGTCTCAATCTGTTATATCAATGCATACTTGCAAAGTGAAGGCGAAGTATACATCTATTCCCATAAGGAAAGGCCCTATGCAGTTGTAATCCGCACAGAAATCCCTGTATCACGTTACTGACCATTCACATTATTTTAGCATTAATTATTAGATGAGTTCAGAAAGAAGATGTGAGACAAGGTCTGATTCCCAACCAGAAGAAGTGTTATCCAGAAGCCCTCCCAAAGCATTTGAAAACTTGACATTTTCAACAAACTTTGCAAAAGTCTAGAGGTCTAAAAGTTTCTACAACTCTTGTGAAAACTGGCACTGAGGTAAAGGAGGTGCCCACTTCAATGGCCCACAGAGTAAGAGGCTACAGCAAGAGCTCAGGCATGACCCATTTTTCTTGGGCTGCCAGCTTACCAGTGAAACAGAGCTGCATTTTGCTCAGACAATAACTAGAGGGATACTAGATAGAACTCATGGGACCAAAAAGTAGAATTCTTCTTGGCAAGGAGATGTAAGGAAGGGAAATAAAAATCCATAGGAAAATGGACTTAATTCCACTGCTCACACAAAAATAGTGGCATTTCTTTTATAACTTTATACTCATGAGTGACCTGCAAGAAGGAGGGGTACCAGCTAGAAATGTGGGTTTGTTCTTAGTTGTCTTCCTTTAGATACAGAAAAAGACTTGCAGCTCTCTAGAGAGGGAAGACAGTTGTCCTTGTGCAGTGCGAAGGAAAAAAAACCCAACACACAGGTAAATTTGCTGTAATGCCTACAGTTTTGTTGTTACCACTCAGAACATACTCGTCTCCAGGATGTTAGAGTCCATAGATCTGATTTTGCAACATATCACTGGAAGGCACAGCTGTTTGCAAGATCAATGTGCACATGGCATCTGTGAAATGAATACACTTACATCACTTGATATTTCAAGGAGGAGAAATTTGATAGAGATATATAAGTGCTTTTATTCAGTGTTTAGGGAGATCCATTCTGTTAGCTTACAAAGTTTTAGAATTAATTACAGATTTGGAAATTAAGAATGGTATTTGTTAAGATTCAGTCACTCCTATTGCTTTGGTGAAGAGTAGAAAAAACCCTTCTGCTTCTTTTGCAGGAAATAAAACAGAACACAACACACATGCCTACACATCTTGATATTAGTGAGACGGAGAGGGGAACTTGGCAAAATCTAAAAATCTCAACTTCTCCAGATTCTTCTGTGTCCCTCATGAAGCAGTTTATAGCATTGAGCTGTTTGCCTTGTTTTCTCCCTAATACGCTATTCTCCTTCCCAGTTGTTATCTCCTATACTGAATTTCTTCTTAAAAAGTGTTCACTTTAATTGCTAAAGTTTATGGACTCATGGGAGAAAGGGCAGGAAGTCAGACGTTTGGGATAGGGTAAAAATGTAAAGGTCATTCACACACTCACACACACATACTCTCTCTCTCTCCAAAAATAATACACTATTTGACAGTTTCAGGATTCAGCATGTCCCACTGAAATTTGAAAGCTTATGTGAAACTAGGCCACGTCCTGTAACCTCAAACATTTAGTCTAGGAAAACAGCTCTCAAGTCTCCAGCTCCCACATCGGGTATCGCATGACGTCTGTGCCAAATAGGAGACCTCAAACAGGGGGGCAAAAGAAACGTTGGTAAAATGAGTTGATTAAACCTGGGGAATAACAGTTCAGACTGTTAGTGACAGGTGTTATTTTTTCTGGTTAGTGAAATATTAAATTATACTCAAAGCCTCTATAACTTGAGATGGACAGACCAGTTGAACAACCTACTTGTGTTCCATCCAGTGGCATGGGCAAAGGAGAAAGATGACTCATGCTTTGCCACAAATTATCTTACCCTCCCCCTCTAATGTGTTAGCTATTCCAAAATATCACGAAGAACATGCTAAGGCTGAGGTTCAGTATTTCCCCATACTACTGATGCATCATAACACATCAGATATCAATTATAAAAGACAATTTAAACTACTTGAGTTCAATTCTAAACTTTCCAGTAGTTCCACTTGTACTCTGCTCTTTCTGGGGAATAAACAACTAATCCTGTGTGGTCTAAAGGATTATTGTTTATTTTCCTCTCACCCAAACATACTCTTCTCTGCCTCCTTAATTGCAGTTTCTGTACAATGGTCAAAGAACATATGGAACGAGTAAAACAATCAATACATGATGTGCCAAACCACTCACAGCTTATGGATGATTGTAAACGCTGTTTCTTGAGCAAATTGATTGGGTTTTTGGGGGGTTTTAAATATTGAAATATCATCTTCTACTGCAAATACAAAGCCAAACAAGTTTCATAACAACATCTGCAGGTCAGTAGTAAAATTGTACCTTTATCATGGCAGTGGATTTTACTTACCAATGGTCACTAGCAGACTGAAGTTTGGAGCTCTGCTCCAATTCTGGTTTTGAGACATCATATTGCTGTAGAAAAACAATTACAACTTCTGTTTGCTACTCACTTGTATCAGGAAAATCTCTAATTGAATTAAAGAACCTTAAGTTGCATATCGGATTTTTAAATACATGGAGCATTTCTATCTTCCTTCTAAGTCATAATGAAAATTAACAGTAATTCTCTATTCCTGTCATCTACATGCCTATACACTGAATTTCACTAAGAAGAAATAAGCAAATATTATTAAATAGTCTTTGAAATCTCAAAAATAGGACTGCAACATCAAACAAGATCACATGGAGCATATGGACAGACTTTAATCTGAGTTAACAAAATACTGTGTATTTCACCCATTGCTAGCCCTTCTTAAAAAGAGGGCCATGCCTGGCCTGGACCTCTTGAAGGCATCATGCCTTCAGAGCTCATAGAAGACTTGCTAATTATTCTTCCAGAACTGGCAGAAACTTGAACTCTGACCAGACTTAATCCACAACACTTGCGGCAGTTTAATGCACTAGAGAAATCAAAGTTGTATATTTGCTCTTTTACAAAGAAAAGAGCCTTGAGTTCAGTACATATTAGGCATTTATACTCTGTGACTAATATGACCCTGAGAGGATGTATAGAATCCAATAGTAGACATGCTTTCTTAATTATTTAAAGGATAGCTTATATTGGTTAGATTCAAAAATTCTTAGCTAAACAGTTGTATAATAGGATATGCTTACAAAGGTGTTGAACTACATATGTGTGCAATTATGTTGTAATTACAATTATAAACTAGATTATGTCAATATAAACTGACAGAACAATTAACAGAAAAAGAAAGCAGCGAAGAGTGGAGTCTTTCCTCTGCTAAATGACATTTACAACAAAACTAATGGAAGCTCTTAAACAAAAAAGGGAATGAATAGCATATACATGTTGTCCACTGGGCTTCTGCAAATTGAACCATAACCCCCATCCTTTCTGAAAGCCACTCTCCTCGCTCGCACCATCCCACGGCTGCTCTTGCAGTTCTCCCTGGCAGCACATGGGAGATGGCACATCCTTTTGCACAGAGAGCAGTTCTGCATCATACCACACCAGTCCATTGGCCTTGAATGTTGCAGCCATAGGTTTATCATTGAACACAGGAAACACTGTTGTTCATGGGAAGAATCCCCTCTTTTCTTTTCTCTTTTTTTTTTTTTTGTGAAAGATCCCAGTATCTCCAAAATATCCCAGTATCTCTCTCTATGGTGAGGCCTCACCTAGAGTACTGTGTTCAGTTTTGGGCCCCTCACTACAAGAAAGACACAGAGGTCCTGGAGCGTGTCCAGAGAAGGGCAGCCAGGCTGGGGAAGGAGCTGGAGAGCAAACATTACTGGGAGGTGGCTGAGGGAGCTGGGAGTGTTTAGTCTGGAGAAGAGGAGGCTGTGGGGGAACCTTACTACTGCCTACAATTACCTGAAAGAAGGGTGAAGAGAGGTGGGAGTTGGTCTCTTCAGCCAAGCTACAGGTGATAGGACAAGGGGGAATGGATTCAAGTTGCACCAGGGCAGGGTCAGATCAGACATAAGGAAGAAGTTCTTCACTGAAAGGGTTATTGGGCGCTGGAACAGGCTGCCCAGGGAGGAAGTTGAGTCCCCCACCTTGGATGTATTTAACAGATGGGTAGATGAGGTGCTCAGGGATATGGCATAGTAGAGGACAGGTATGGTAGGCCTCAATCATCTCAAAGGTCTTTTCCAACCTAGTGGTTCTGTGATCTACAAAGAGAAGTCACAGGAACTGCACATTCCCAAAGCCCATCTAAAATTTCCCTCTCAGGTATTTGAGCACTACATAAGAGGTGCAGCACAGCTACAGCTGAACCAGTCAGGAGCTGTAACAGCCCAACAGCTGCAGTGCCACAGGCCCGAGGAAACGAGGGCAAGGTCACCAAACTACCTGCTGAGAAAGTGCAGCGTTGTTATGTATTTCAGTAGGTCAAGGCTGAGGAGGAACACACACTGTAGGTACACGCTTGTTAAAGCCTCTGATGCTTCCGTAAAGGCCTCGGACATACAGAAGTATTCTGCGGTCACATGGAAAGCTGGAAGACAGCGAGCAACACCGAGCAGGTCAGAGGCTGCCCATACGCCCCTGCAAACCCTCTGCTTAATTTAGTAAGTGAAGCCCGGCAGAGCCTTTCAGAAAGCACTGCTCCTGGCTCCCAGCCGCCAGGCACCCAGCGCCAGGGAGAGCCAGGGGACACTGCGGGCTCCCTCCGGCCCGGGAGCAGGGAAAAGCACCGGCTCCAGGCCCGGAGCAGATGTAGCGGAGGCAGAAGGTGTCGATGTAGGACCAAGGAACTTGCCGAGGAAGGAAAAGCTGCCTTTCCCCTCCAGAAGGGTCCGTGCTTGTCTGCCCACCAACCCGGCCCGGCCCCTCCGCAGCACCCGCACCCGGCCGAGCCCGCCGGAAGCGATGCACGCGGAAGCGGGTCGGCGGACCCTAAAGAAGTGTACCCCCCTGCCGGTGACAGGCATACGCCGTGTCCAATAAGAATGGAGAGCGCCTCCAGAAGGGCCAATGGCGCGGCGGGGCGGGCCGAGGCGGCCGCGCGCCGGGAGCCTTGGTAACGCGCGGGCCGCGTGTGGCGAGTGCGGGTGGTCGGGGACGGTTCTGCCCCACCATGAAGATCGAGGAGGTGAAGAGCACCTCGAAGACGCAGCGCATCGCTGCCCACAGCCATGTCAAGGGGCTAGGGCTGGACGAGAGCGGCACCGCCAAGCCGGCGGGGGCCGGGCTGGTGGGGCAGGAGAATGCGCGGGAGGTGAGCGAGGGGAGCGGCGGGGCCCGGCCGAGGCTTCCCTGGGGCTCTGCAGCCTCCGCCCCGGTTGAGGCGGATGCCCTACAGGCCCTGGGCAGGTCCGATCTGACCCGTTAGGAAGCGAAAGTCTCTGCTGGTGCTCCTCCGTGTACCCCGCGAGAAGCGATGGGGCAAGCCAGGCTGTGCCTAGCGCCGCGGCTGTTTTGCCTTGGGCTGTGGCAGGGACGGGGAACCGACTCCCGGGCCTCAGACATTGGGGATTGGGGTACCAGGGGCAGTGAAACCCACCGGAAGGCAGGGATACGGTGCAAGCGGGGATCGGAGCTTCTGTTTCAGTCTGATGTCAGGCCCTGGGCTGGTGCTTAAGTTAATCCGTCATGCTGAAACCCAAAAGTACGTTTCCTTCTTTAAAAGATACATATGTGTGTGTGTTTGTGTATATATATATATATATGTATATATATATACATGCACACCTTGATATATGGGTGCAGCCCGGAGAGGGGAACAGACTCTGTACTCTTAGGCTTGAGGTTTTTTTCTCTCTGATTTTTAATGTCTCTGTCAGATAAAAAACGATTGTAGGAAGCTGGTTTTTTCTATCCTTTCTTTTTGTGTAAAATGGAAATCCCCTTTATTAGTAGTGGGCTCACAAAAGTTAATATTTCTAAACACTTTAGCAATATCCGAGTGAAAGATGCTATAGCAATACTTTTGTTGACTGTATTTAATTTACAGGCTTGTGGGGTTATAGTGGAACTAATCAAAAGCAAGAAAATGGCTGGCAGAGCTGTGCTGTTGGCAGGACCCCCTGGAACTGGCAAGGTATTATTTTTCTTTTTCAATATGAAATAAAAATATTTTATCTTAATCTGTTGTTAAAATAATTTTTAGGGTAGCAGTTACATAATGTTTTCATCTACTGGATTTGTTTTTAAATCAGTGTATTGACACATTTTCTGGCTTTATATTTTGATTTTTTTTGATTTGCCATGCCATCAACATTGGCAGTATCCAGTGGGCATCATTAGTTTGAAACTACTTCCTGCAGGTTACCAGACACAGGTGATGCGGTTTCTGAACAGCTGTCTTCAGAAATGAATTTAATATTAAAAACCTAAATAGTTTTTGCTTTGTTCATTTTTTCTCCATGCTATTTAAGGCTTTCTACAGTTGTATCAGATGTCCAATTCAAACGCCCAGTATTGTTTCTTTAAGAGATTTAATAAGTTTTAGATAAAAGTCACTTTATATGTGTTTTAATTTGCTTGGGGGGCAGGAGGATTGTTCTGTGTAAGAAGTATGTCAGAATAGTCTTAGTATTAAACTGATAGTTGATATATGGAAGGTGATATGATAAGGAAATTCAAATTTGTGTAGAAATAATCCTTTGTTAATTCTCATAAAAATTAATGAAATTAATGTGTGCTACTTGTTTTTCTTTTTTTTTTTTTTTTTAAGACTGCTTTGGCTTTAGCTATTGCTCAGGAACTGGGAAGTAAAGTCCCATTTTGTCCAATGGTTGGAAGTGAGGTCTATTCCACTGAGATCAAGAAAACCGAAGTTCTAATGGAAAACTTCCGACGTGCGATTGGTAAGTTTCAGAAAACCAGAAGAATTAAGTATTTGCATGATATTTACCTTTGCTTTTTGCCAGTCATCTAAACAGGAAAAACTGTCAGTGGCCATGGTGGTTTTCAGGTAATTGTGTGTTCGTTTTTTAGTGCTGATCTTAATTTAATTAATCTCTTCCACATTTAGTGGAGCCAGGTTTTCTGTTTTAAACCACAATTTAATTGTTGTATTACTGTTTATTCTACTTCCCCGGATTGTCCTCTCTCAGGTTCATCTCCTGGTTTTACCTATGACTGAATAAAGCTGAAAGAAACATTGTTTTTAGTTTTGGACATTAGCAGAAATACTTGTAAACAGAAAAATGTTCTCTCCTTTTTTATTTTGGTGATTTTGCCCTACTAAGTACTTAGTGTTCCAATGAGCAAATAGAAGGTTCCATACCAACAAAATAAATAACTTAATGTCTTCCTCAATTTGGGAGTGCTCTTACAAGCTTGATGTAAATTGGTTAAATTTGCAGCACAACCAAAAATCTCTTATATGATTGCTGCTGACAGCTGATAAATGAAGTTAGAAGTGGCCCTTGTTTGTATCAGGATTGGCTAAAGATAGCCTACCTGATCTTAGTGCTGAACACATTAACAGTTAATTTTCCTGTTTTCTCTACCGTGTTTCCCCTTGGACTTTATCTACACGTTCGGTGGCAGTAAGGTGAAGAAGTGTCTCAGTTCTGCAATGAAACAAAAGTATTCCATTGACTTTTGTAAGAAAGCAACTCTCAGTAGTCTCTGGTCTTCTAGTTACCATGAATCTGGCAAGTCCTGGGGGAGGGAAGCCAGAGACTGAGTAGTCTGCAATATTTCCTTGATGTGATGAAGTTCCCTGTCAGAGAGTTGGAAACCTGAACCAACAGATGAAACTTAGGCCATCCATGTTGTCATTTCTAGAGATAGCAGTATTTTAACTCTTAAGGTTTAACAGCCAGCTACATTGTTAGTTCCCTGCATTCCCTGAATGTCAATAGAGAGACATTTCTAAACAAATACTGGTGTTAATGAAAGATGGAACTTCTTTTATTCCTTTCTGTTGAATTTCTATGTCACATTTTCATAACACAATCTTTATTGAATATTTTTATGAGTTTTCTAAAAAATCCCAGACAATTCTGACATATTTTAAAGGACTAATAGCTACCATTTCTCACGATGGAAGAGTTTCCAGTCATGTTTAAATCTCAGTTATGTTTTAGCTGCCCTGCCTGGTAAATAATTTACAAAGGGATGGTTTTTTTAAAAAAATGCTTTGCATGCACAGTGCAGTGTCGGCTGTGACTGGGTGCAGTAGAAACTTCACCTCACATGTCAACCAGTACCCGAAGTATTTATTTAAACTTTGGTTTGTTTTTTGGGTTTTGGGTGGGGTTTTTTGTGGGGGGATTGGGGGTGGGGTATGATTCTTTAATAGCAGGTTCTGTACACGTCATCTGTTGCTTCTCATGTGCATTTTATTTCAGAGAGTTTATCTCAATTTATAAAAATGATCAGGGATGTTAACATCAATTTCTAACTTTTTTTTTTTTTCTTGGAAACAACAGAGTCTGACTGGCCTCACTATATAAGGAAACAGGAGTGACTCTGAGTCTACAGAGTTTTAATGAGAGACTTGATGTAGCCTTGTGGCCAAACACTATTTGGGCTATAACAGAGAGTTCACAATATGTAAGAAACATAAAAGGACAGAGTGGGAAATGAGAACACAGAATTGTTGTATGGGTTAAAAAAACTTCAGCAGAGAAAGATTAATCCTTTATAGAGCTTATTAGCAGCTGGCAAGGATGATGACAGTAGCTAATGTTAGAGCTGAGTTGCAGTAAAAAATAACTGCTGGAATAGCCAGTTAAATAGTGTATCTGTTCCCTGTGCCTCCAAATTGGAACTGCCAGTAAATCAAACGAGCGCTATTTAACTCTGTACAGTGCTGGTGAACCAACACATGAAATAGCCCACAATTGCTGCCTTAGACTCGTGTGTCTGATTTATAAGTAGGAGATGTGTCTAACTCTCTGGAGAATGAAGGCTGTAGTTGATACATGCAGATTCATTTCAAAACAAAGGATAACAGCAGCAACTCCTAAGCTGTTGCCTTTGTCCACATCATGTTGATCTATAAATATTTTCTGCAGACACATATATGAGCACATCAGTTTAGATTAGAGGCATGCTTTTGAAGCAAATCTCTAGGTTGTCCTTGCTGACTTGGCTTTGGTTTGTGTTGTGGGGCAGACTCAGAGCATGTGACCTGGATTCTTTTCAGATGAGTTGGAACTGGGATATGTGCGGCACACAAAATAGACCCCAAACACAAATGGGCTTCCAGTTTTCCAGAGCAGAAAAGAGCTTGTGCTGAGAGTTTTAAAACAAAACAAAAAGGAGAACCAAACCTGTGAATGGGCAGTGCTCAGCACCAGGAGTTTTACTGTACAGATTCCCCTATTTCTTCACGTTCCTTGGGTATGTAGGTTATGTGATGCAGCCTCATCTAGGTCATTCTTATAACTCCAGGGTTCATTAATGGTTTTGTCTGATGTTTTGGCTCACCTGGAAAACTTTAAAAAAAATGCTGAAAGTAACTTTTCAGATAGAACTTTTACGTAGTGATAAATAAGAGAAAGCAAACATTTCTTACCAAGAAATTACTGCATTACCCACAATTAACCTATTTCTCACATTTCAAATCTTGGCCTTAATTTGGGTCCAGTAGAGGGAGACAGACTCATATTTGTCAGTTCTTTATATTTCCCTATCAGCAACTCAAGATTACTGGTGAAGTGTCTGATCTATTTCAAAGCAAAATGAAAAGTTATGGAACAAGGAAAGTTTTATAAAGTCCTAATAGCCTCAGACCGGGCAGGATGACTTCCTTATATCTTGTTACAGCCCATTCATTATTTTTGGTATGGCATGTGTGTCTCATAAAATACTTTATAGAGTCTCTTCAGATGTGGGTTCTTTGAACTTTTATGTAGTTAGAACGTCTGCATAATTGTAGTGGTGGTGGTGATGATAGTGTTTTTTCTTTGGAACACTCTAACCGTAAAACTCTTCAGCTCTGTTATTCATCAGTTTAAAGTAACTTAGTTAATTACAATAGTTGTGACTAGGATAGAAGATACTCAGGTACTGTGTTGATTGCTCTGAAGACCAAGAAAGGAAGGGTGTCCTTATTAGCTATATTGAAATAGTTTTAAATTTGCATTACAGCAGATTTTGCTAAATTTTCTCCCTCTCACCTTTTGCTAGTAACTTGAAAAATATTTTAAATTATACATAAAGCTCTTCTAAATTTTATGAGCTTCTAACACAATACCTCTTTATGTTATTTTTAACTTAGTTGCTAAAATGTAAAGTTTTTTATGAAGTTACTTTTTATCTTCTCTCTTTTTTCTCACTTTGCATGGCTTATCTGGAGGTACCAAAATTATGTAAAACTCAGTTATGTTAGTCTCACTGATCTTTAGTTTCAAAAGATAAAGTGTTTCTCAGACTAGCATCGTGGAGCAAATCAAGTAAATCCCATTTTGGGGGGAGGGAAAAGAAAGACAATACTGACATTTGCATCAAGAACCAAAAATAACAACATTCAGAAAGAAAATAACTTTTGGGGTTAAATAAACTGCTTTGCAGGTCAGAACTTGGGCTGAACTTTTGCTGTGATGACACAGGATGAACATTCTCACTTAATGTTGAGGAAGAGAAAAAAAATTGATCTTTCTACTTTTGAAAGTTAAAAAAAATACGCTTAAACATGGTGATGCAGCTTAATAACTTGTTACATTCTGTTGGCAGTAACGCAGCATTCCTGAGTGTATACAGCCACTGATTTGTGTACTGAAACTATTTCAAACAATTCCTTGCAGGGTTGAGGATTAAAGAGACCAAGGAGGTTTATGAAGGAGAAGTCACAGAACTAACTCCGTGCGAGACTGAGAATCCTATGGGGGGTTATGGCAAAACCATCAGCCACGTAATCATAGGACTCAAAACTGCAAAGGGAACCAAACAGCTGAAGGTATGTGTGGTAGAATCTCAGAAACTTCCTGAAGTATTTCAGGTCTGCATCTTCTATTTTTTGCACTTCTTATTTCCATTCCAGGCTCTTGATCCCCATCTCAGTAGAGTGGGGATAGAAGGAGGCTGTTTTCTTTTGCTGAACAACTTTATTCTACTCCTGAACACGTATGTTTATCTGCTTTGTGTAGAATATTTAGTTGTTAGTCTTATCTCCTACTAATTGAAGCTGGGGATAAACCCATTACTCAGTTAGCAGCCCCTGTTATTTTTCTGTTTGACAGCACACACTTACATGTTTTCAGTGTGTTTAAAGAGAGTTTAAGCAGGAAGAGATCCTGATGCAGTTCTGCAGTGCTGCCAGTACCACACAGAAATAAGCCAAGTTGAGAATCTGAGCTATGATCTCAGTCCCTGATGTGCTCACACAGACCCTGGCTACAAATTCATGTCCATGATAGGAACATACAAGAAAGGTTTTGCTTGGTTTTGTTTTCTTCATTCTCAACTGAAATTTTGAGGATGATTTAGGGAAATCTTGCCTGCTTTGGTATAAATTTGTTATATCCCTTCTTTCTACATGGGGAGGTATGCTCTAGTGAGTATTGGATTTGAACTGGAAATTGAGCTGGTATGTTGCCAGCTCAGACCCACTTTCCCTTGTACAAATCTCTGTCCATGTTGTTCAATTTCCCTGCCAGTTAGAGCACCAGACAACTGAAAGCTGTCTCTGATGTTAACTACAATCTTGAATTTGTTCACTCTGAAAACAAGAAAATGCAGAGCAAAAGTGAATAAACATGTACTGAGAGAAATAAAAGCATCTAATGTATTCCACATTCCCTCTTTCTGTCATGGTTTAACCCCACTCAGCAGCTACACCCCACACAGCTGCTCACTCACCCTCCCCCAGCGGGATCGGGGGGTAGAATCAGAAGGGTAAAAGTGAGAAAACTTGTGGGCTGAGATGACAACAGATTAATAGGCAAAGCAAAAGCCATGCACAGAAGCAAAACAAACCAAGGGATTCATTCACCTCTTTCCCACCAGCAAGCAGGTGTTCAGATATCTTCAGGAGAGCAGGGCTCCATCACACGTAACAGTGACTTGGGAAGGCAAGCACCATCACTCCAAACATCTCCCCCATCCTCCTTCTTCCCTAGCTCTGTATGCTGAGCATGACGCCATATGGGCTGCAATATCCCTTTGGTCATTGGGGTCAGCTGTCCCAGCTGTGACTCTTCCCAGCTCTTTGTGCACCCTCAATCCACTCACTGGTGGGGTGGGGTGAGAGGCAGAACAGCCCTTGGCTCTGTGTAAGCGCTGCTCAGCAGGAACAAAACCATCCCTATGTTACCAACACTCTTTTCAGCACAAACCCAAACCACAGCCCCATACTAGCCACTGTGAAGAAAACTATCCTAGTCAAAACCATCACACCCTCACACAGCCCCACGGAGGATACATTCAAGAAATCAAGTAGTATAACGTGGTGCTACAGCCAGATATTTTAATAGAAGTTTTGTTAGGAAGCAAGAGAAGTACTGCATCCTAGGTGTAAATACATCGTCACATTACAGAGACATACTTTGTGATAGTAAAAGGTATCATGTTCTGGCACTTGCTGTCACTTCCTTCAGACATGAGATATTTTTTTGGTAAGAAAATAAGTTCTGTGCATCTTCCAGATCTACTCTCTATCACTCTAAGTGTTAGAGCTTTATAAAATCCTAGAGGTATTGCTGGGGGGAGTTACAGTTTAATTTTTTCTGGTGGGAGTGAGTTTTAGGATAAATTTCTCTTCCTTGATACAACATAACACCGTGGAACTGTTTTGACCAACTGTGGTGTTTGTTTGTCTGCAGCTGGACCCAAGCATATTTGAAAGCCTGCAGAAGGAGCGGGTGGAAACTGGTGATGTTATATACATTGAAGCAAACAGTGGAGCTGTCAAGGTAAAAGAAAAGTTCTGCACTTTTATGCAGGTGTATGTATGTATTCTTGCAGACCTTTCTCTGCCTGTCAGAAGGCTCTCTGATTTATTAACCTTAACTGACATGAAATGGTTACATGGAAGTTTTAAAAAGAGCCCAGTGTTTTCCTTATCTGGAGAGAAAATTCTCTCTTGCACTGAAAGAACATGGCCATCTGGATCACAATTAAGGTCATCTGGCAAGGAAGCTATCACTGATTCTGTCTGGATGAGTTTTCGTTTCTGTAAGATCAAGACATCTTTAAGGGAAGGGGGGAAAAAACCAAGCAACTTTAGTCATTTTCAGGCTGACATGTGCAGTGTATTTAATCTTTCTTTTATCGCTCTGGTATTTTCTCCACAAGATATATACATGTAGAAGGGAATACTGCATTAGTTAGCATTCTTTTTATATCAGATTTAGAAAGTAGTGTACAGCGATACTTGCTATTTAATGGATGAGCATAATATTTTGTATCATATAATAAATCACCCACCTACAAAGGAGTCTTGAGCAGTTCTTCCAATCTCTAGTTAATCTGCTGGATTTGTCCTTTAGCAAGAATTGCATACGCTTAAAAGAAGGGGAGAGAGGAGTGGAATATTCTTACCACTGAAAATATCAGGTGTTTTTCAACAGAGTTTTTGAGCTTTTGATCGGTAGATAGCGTATGCTTGTTGCTAAGCAGGGAGTGGGATGTCTGAATTGTCAGCTGAAGCTTGTCAGGACTGGCATTGTGAGCCACAAACCCTTTATCTTTATCAACTTTGCATCACTCAAGGTTTTGGCACTGAAACTTATTCTATACCTGGGTTTCTCTTCTTTGCCTTTTTTCAGAGGCAAGGCAGGTGTGATATCTATGCTACAGAATTTGACCTTGAAGCTGAAGAGTATGTTCCCTTGCCAAAGGGTGACGTGCACAAGAAAAAGGAAATTATTCAGGATGTCACCCTGCATGACTTGGATGTGGCCAACGCTCGACCTCAGGTACCTGACTCCACAGATGGAGTCTTTATAGAATAATGATTTCACATAGATGTGATGGTTACTAGAATCATCGGGGAGATGTAGAAACTTGAGCTGCCCTAAATCACTCTCAAAGATTCCACTACAGGAAAAGCAGAAGGTGTTACATCGTGAAGGCCAGTCTGTCTCTCCTCTCTGGAGGGAGGTCATGTTGCAGTTGGCTACCTTAGTGGCCCTGCAGTTGCTAGGTTAGGATTCTTGCACCTGGTCACGGAATATTTATCAGAGTTCATTTCCTAACACTACAGACAATAGCCCTATAGCCACAACAGAGCTTTCATACGGGTATGTGGGATCCACTATCTTCTCAATTAATGCATAATATAGACTTAGCTCTCCCCTTCCCTCCACCACTATGCTCTGCAGAAAAAGTGTGGGCTGCTCCTCTTGACCAGGAAAAGAGATTATTACTTTGTAGAGAGAAGGAAAGATGCCTAGAGCTATAAGCAGCAGCCAGATCTGTGTCATTTTATCTATCAAAAGTTCTGAATACAAATTAATCTGCTCTGTGTTTATGGTTTTGTGGCCATGAAATGAAAAATGCAAGCGCTATATTTTTGATTGCTGTGGATTCTGTGGATGTCCCTGCCTCCTTCAAAAATGTTTCATAACCTCTTGTTAAATTTCCTTGGGAGTTTCAGTGGGGCTCTCAACATACTGCTGCACATAATTTAAAATAGAAGAATTACTCCTTGCTGTATCTCAACAAAAACCCAGTATTGAGGGAATTCCATCTATGTCATAAATGAAAGCCACTAACAATACAGTATCTTTGTTTAAAAGCTGGCACCCCCACAGCATGATACTACAAGCCCTTAACCTGCTCCATTTCAAAATAAACAGCCTTTTTCCAACAAAGCCATTTACATTATAAATATCAAGGTGTCCAAACACTTAAAGCAGCATAGCTGTTCCTGTGCTTACAGGTTTAACACCTACTGTGCATGCAAGCAGTCCAAGCCTCTGTGTTCCCTCACAGTTTTAGTCCTTATTGGGGTCTCTGTGACCATTTTTTTGTTTTGTTTTTAAAGAGGATATCTCATTTTGGGTTTTTATATTCTCCAAATGAACGAGGCTAAAGAAAGGGTGAGGAGCTAGCTAAATGATTGTGTTCAGAATGCTGCTGCAGTGAAGTGACCTAACCTTTGACAGATTATCAGCCACTGCTGATATAAAGTATCAACTGCAAGAAACAACTTCTTTAAACAATTCCTGATGTATAAAACTCTCATGGTAATGTGTTCTCTGTGAGACCTCATAGCTGATCTGTAATTTTCTTTTCCTAGGGTGGGCAAGACATCCTTTCTATGATGGGACAACTGATGAAGCCTAAGAAAACTGAAATTACTGGTAGGAATCCTGTATGGTATTTCTAGACCAATATAACCTATATGCTTGCTAGTTAGAGAAGGATTAAATCCAAGGTTATTCATGCACCATCTCTAAATGAGTGCCTACTTAATATTTATCCATAAATACTAAGTTTTCAAAAATACCTCTGCTAGAATTGCAGTGGCTGGAAACAGCACGACATCTTACTGGTTCACACATAGAATGATAAAATATGTACTCTGCACCTGTTTTCCTGGGGAGAAAGAGGTTAGAACACTAGTGCTGTCCCTGTTTCTCAAAACACTTCTACCAGAGAGTGTGAGATTCACACTTTGACAAAAAGCCAGACTGAACAACTGCAACAACAAAATCAAAACAACATTATTAGGATGCAGCTTATGTGAAGTAACCATACTGAATTTCTGTGGAGTAGAAAAATAGCTTCAAAAGACTCTAACTTTGGTTTGGTCTAGACAAGTCCATAGCAGCTGTCTGTTGACACGATGCTCTAAGTGCACTGCTGCTCTTCCTACCTACAGAACATTGGAGAGGAAAAAAATTAATCTACATAAAGATCTATTCTCCTTTTTGCTTTGAAAGAAATGATGATGCAGTAAGTGACTATCTAAGTTTAGATCAAAGTCTGTTTCAATACTGAACTTGAATGGTGGTCTTTTGAAGTATTTTGACTGTTCCAGAGGTCACTTTGCTTATTCAAATGTCAGATTTATCGATGCAACATCTTGTGTAGCTTTAAGATCCATATGTTCACAGAAATTTATATAGCCCTATTTTTTTGTTGTTAAACACAACTTCTTTACAGCAGCAATATTTTACTCTTTCAGTGATGTTCTTTTCAGCCATGCTTGGAAACTTTGTCAAGTTTCAGGTTTTAAACTGAGCTTTTACTGACTTCCCCCCCACCCACTAAATTCCCCAAAGCCACAAAAGTAAAAAATTTCACACACCATGTAAGGGGTCAGACTACCCCAGTTAAGTCCTAGAAGTTCAGTTGAGAAGTACTTTGTTGCACAGCTGTTTACAATAGTAAATGCCACAGAATTTTAGTGTCACAGAGGTTTGGGTTTTTTTCCCTGTGGCGGTAAGATACCAAACCATGAAAAAATTCAGGTGAGAATTTTATTTGCTTTAAGCTTTTCATACAGACCTATAGTTCTCTAGCAGTACAGCTAACAGTTTCTTTTTGTTCTCAGACAAACTTCGAGGAGAAATAAATAAAGTGGTAAATAAATACATCGATCAAGGCATTGCAGAGCTAGTCCCAGGTGTACTCTTTGTAGATGAAGTTCATATGCTGGATATTGAATGTTTCACATACCTGCACCGAGCCCTGGAATCTTCTATTTCCCCCATTGTCATCTTTGCTTCCAATCGAGGAAACTGTGTTATCAGGTATGATGTTTAAAGTTGACTTTTCCAGTTTGCATTAGTCCACAGAACTTGAAATTAGCTGTATCAGTAGAATTATCATCTGTGAAGGCTTTTGTCTCTGATACTGACATATAGAGTAATCCCTGGGTTACAAGCTGCATCAGTGCTCAAGAACTGCTTGTGATCTTAATGATGGGACAGGTATTTAATGCCAGACTGAGTTAAAGTGGAATGGAATTCCCCCTTTCATTTCCACTGACACATTCCTCTTTCCCTACCAGCTTCTGAATTGTCTTATTTCCTGGGTGATCTGTAAAAATTACCTTTCTCATTGGATGCCTCAGCACATCTGTTGCTTCCACATGACAGGCATCAAGAGCACCAAGGCTACAATATCATAGTTTCCAGCTGCTTCTGGATCATTTTGCTGTTTGCTCCTCAATTGCATCAGCCTTAAGCTTCCTGTTATTACTGTTAAAGCATGGCACAGTTCAGCCTCTCCCTACCCATTGTCATTTCCTACTATGCTGGTCTTGCCAACTAATTTATGTTTCATCTCCGCTCCACTTCGTGCCTCTACTTCGATACTTTGCACCCACACAATGCATTCTTTGCATGTTCAGTAGAAGTGCTCTCCTCTTTCAGATCCTTCCTTAAGTTCCACTGGCAATTTGTGGTTGAGATCTAATTATGTCTAAACAAGCTGTCATTAGCGATGATTACTACTGTTTAAACTGTTTTAATTCAGCTGTATAACCAGCTATTCCTTTCCCTCTTAGTGGCTCATCTGGTATTAATCTTTCTGTGCTGGCATTGCTTAGAAGTTAAGGTGATCAGCCCTTCAGAAGTGTTTATGGTGGGCATTGCAGTGCTCTTTGCAGAGGGATAAAAGGCTGTCTTGTAAAAGTAGAGCAAAGAGAGGTCTGTCAGCGTGAACTCACTACAGGTCTTGTTATGAAGAAACTGTGATTTAAGAAAGGAAGATTTCTGTAGAGTAGTTGTATTTAATGTTGCTAAATTAAGTCCTTAAAAGCAAACTTTTAATTGAATACTATCTCAGGTAGCAATGCTCTGATTTACCTGCTGATGGCTCTTAAAAGGGTTGGGGAAAAATTAAGTTCATATATAGTTTACTCTGTAGCCTCATAAGAGAAGGAATAAACTTCAGAGAAGAGAACGCTCAAGAGTACAGCGGATGATTGCATGGAATTTTGATTCACTTCCCAAAGAGGATCATGGCCAAAGCTGCAGTCCCTGAGACCACACTGAACTCAGAACTGTAGTTCTCTACTGTCCCTTCAGTGTTTTTCCCTGCAGTCTCTATAGGTCTCATGAAGTCTGGCTGTCTTTCACTCGACTCCACAGTAAATCATGGTGATGTTGGAAAACCAAGAGTAGATGTTTACAGCCTTTGCTGTTGGGTGTGGCATGTCAAACAGATGAAATGATTGGGGGGGTCTAGATCCTGCTGTACCCTTCATGCACAGACCTCCACTTAGAAATTTGCTGGACTGCAAGCATAGAATGTGAACTGCTGCAGTACACGCTGGCAGGGCTGGGGGAAGGATCTAACAGAGTAATGGCTTACTCAGCAAAGGGAGATATTTTCCAAGTGGATGATAGTGTATATTTCCATTCATACTGCTAAACAACTTAGAGTGATTTGTTCCTTGCTGGAAGATACTTTGGAATGTTAGATAAGACAGTATTGTAAGATACAATGCAGGGAAACGTAAAAGAAAGCACCACATCTAAGTATTTTTGAGTGGCATGGTTAAGAGCTCCAGAAATAGTACTTGTTTCCCTTGGGCTGACCAGTATGAACTTCAGACTAGAACGTTTCCTGTCTCTCTCTGGGCAGTGTGTCTCTGTGGGAAGACACAAGAATTGTAAACTAGTAGATATGTAGTCACTTCCAACTGATTTGTGTAAAATCAGTGCACTGAACTTAGAATGGCATGTGATCTCTTTCTGTTTTGGTTTCTCCTTTAGAGGCACAGAGGATGTAGTGTCTCCTCATGGAATACCATTGGACCTGCTGGATAGAGTGATGATTATCCGAACCATGCTGTATACACCCCAAGAAATGAAGCAGGTATGCACAGCATTTTAAAATTAATTCTAAACCATCCCTGGAGTTCTAGTCTAGGGGGATGACTTCTATATCTCTATATTCTGTTCCTATAGGGCTGTTTGACAGCTTATCACCGGGGTTTGTGCCAGAAAGCTTACTGCTTCTGAAACACACGCTGCTTCAGTAAGCAGGTTAAAGTAGTGCACACAATTCCTCTCTCTGATTTCCACCCACTGATGAGCTGTATTAGTAAACATCTCTAGAGCTGACCTCTGCCTTGCATGAAATAGCATGAACCATTAGCTGACCTTTCCTCTTGCACAGATGTGCTTTCCCATAGAGTTTGTAGGTTCCACACTGTAGTGCTTTTTCAGTTGGTACAAAATGAAGTGTCACGTTTTGGGACCTTTGTTCCTCCACGTAAGAGATGAGAGGGATTGAGGAGTGCAGCTTCATGCACTGTTGGTTTGCCTCTATGCCTTGTACTATAACTGTAACCTGCTAGGCTTGTCTCCTGGAACTGGGAGGATTTTCAGGCTCCTAGTCAAGTTTGGAAATGTAAGCACAGTAAGTGTTGCAGAGATATGCTTCTGAAT
Source organism: Porphyrio hochstetteri (assembly GCA_020800305.1). NCBI lineage: Eukaryota > Metazoa > Chordata > Aves > Gruiformes > Rallidae > Porphyrio > Porphyrio hochstetteri. The sequence goes on along the minus strand of CM036916.1, from coordinate 5,437,296 downwards.
GCCTGAAACTTTTCCTGTGGGGCCATCACAGCGTATTGTGTATCGATTATAATGCTTGGGTGCCATTATGATGCATCGTGTCAAAGATCCCCCTCATTAGCGTCTCAATGCTGTGATGTGACACAATGCAGAAGACATTACGGTTTATCATGTCAATTCTTTGTATTATTTAAGAGATAGTGTCAATGGAGGAGAGCATTGTCATGAGATAATAGTCTCCTGCTGCTGGATAAGTGCCAAGGTGAAGCCGAGGCATTTATCGAATATAAACGTAGAGGCAAAGCTTCCTTTCACTTGCTTTGAGGAGCTTTTCACATACAGCTGTTGTGAGCCATTCTCAAGATGATTTTTTTTTCCTACCTAAAAGCATTAAGGTATAGATTATAGTAGAAGCAGCCAGTAATTTCATAATACGATTATGTTTTTTGTCTGTATACAAAATGAATTTTAAAGCATGACTTTTACTCAGTCTGGAGACGTTAAAGATTGTTGGCTGGACTTCCTCATGCCCTATGTGAATTTTGTGTACTTTGGGGAATGCGACTATCTCCTCTCAGTTCCTTTTTGTTGGCTTTACTGTATATAATACTGCCCGGTGTGCTGCATTATCATGCAGATAATATGCTGTTAAAGAGCTAGTTTCTGAACTGCTGGTTTTCAGAAGAGCTGGGTAAGTGCTGCGGTTTCCACTCTCCCCAGGGGTGAGGGAAAAGAATTGTTTACAGTAGCAATTTCTAAAGCTAAAAATAGAGTCCAGATATTCATATTCCCATAGTCACATCTCATCTCCCCTTAAATTAAGGCTTTTGAATGACAGCTTTTCTTGGGAGGGGGAGCTATTACTCTTTAAGTTCGGTTTCTAATTAACAACAGTTGGGGGAGGGGGTGTAAAAATGAGACATTCATAAATTTATTTTTCTATTTTTGCTCCCATTTTCCTTTCACACTAGGAAGGAGTTTTCTACTAATGTTTCTGTGTGAGACTCTTTGCCTTGGCATTTCACACTTCATTTGTTTATCAGCACAAAAGTTGTCCATTTATCTCCTGCGACTCTTTTCATAACCGGTTCAAAATAATTCTCCTTGTGTTGATAAATCAGAAATCCCCTGGCGTAGTGCTGCTTCAAGACCAAGACCCACAGTTACCTTAGTGCAACCAAAACAGAGAAAATTCACTTCTATGGATTTTCTAGTTAGGTAGTTTTGTAATCAGACATTTTTTGCATACATGCCTGCTGTTAGATTTTAGAGGTTGTAACTAGAACTTTTTGTTCCTAATGTATTTTAGCTGATAAACCCTTGTTTTCCGGTTTCCTAGCAGCTTGCTTACCTATGTATTTCCTGGGTTAGTGGCTTGGGGCCTGATCCTTCAGGAATGCTCTGTCAAGATGATCCTATATCTATCAAAGTTATTTAAAAAAAGGTTGTTAAAGAGGTGGCATTCAAGATACCCTGTTTCTAGCAGGGGAAGAATAGAGTAGCAGTATGTGAATGAAGAGAAGGTGATGTTTAGGCTTTCTAAAAGATAGGAAAAATATCTTCAATCTGAAATTGCAATTTGCAGCAGCATTTTCAATATTTGCTATTAATATCATAGCACAACTTCCTGCCATTTCAAGCCCCTCTCTTTCACTCTGCTCCCTACCCTGCCTCCCCGAGCGCATTTTTATGGCTTTAATTTAAACGAGTGCTTCTTGATATCTTGTTTACAAAGCTGCCAAAGTGAAAAATACCTGTATTATATGAGGCTTGCAGTTCCAGAGTTATCTCAGCACTACAACACAACATCATTATCCAGTCTGCCCCTTATCACTCAGCTGGTAATACGGACTACCGAGAGACTTGTGCCACTTTTGTTACAGCTTTATATGCTCAGGCTTATTGGTGATATCTTGCTCTCCAACTTTGTAAGGATCTTCAAACTGGTACAAGCCTGAGACTGTTCTTGAAAGATTAGATTCTTCTTAGTGATTTTTTTCTTCTTGCAGGAATAGGTGAATCATAGAAAGTAACTTTTTGATTTATTTTACTATCTTCTTGTCAATTGAATAAAAAGTGTGTTGTGAGCTGCTAAGGAAAGGGTGTAGCTCTTTGGAGGGCTCTTCTGTATAGTGGCAACGATACTCTGCAAAACGTACTAACTGTCCACAGGACTCCAGCTGTCACTTCCTGCATACTACTTCCATTTGCTTGTATAAATTCTCATACTCTGCTCTTTATTAGTAGATAACTTTGGTAACCATGCAGAATTGTTGTGAAGAGTTACTAGTACAGAAGTTACTTTACCAGTCTTTTGTGATAATCGGTTTGTCAATGCTGCATTTGCCTGTTCAAACACTTGACAAATCTTTCTACAAGTTCTGGCTCGTTTAGTGGTAAGTAACCCTAGGAAAACTCTCCACACCATCCTGCTTTATAGCATGTCTCACCCGTGAGCTGACAGTTTCCAGGCACTAAGCTAAGTAGTATAGCTTGCTAATTGTTTGGGCTTGTACCTCACTTACTCATTCATCCCAACAGATCATAAAACTTCGTGCTCAGACAGAAGGAATTAATATCAGCGAAGAAGCTCTGAACCATTTAGGGGAAATTGGTACCAAGACAACCTTAAGGTAAGTTGAGCACAGTTGGATTCTCTCTTAAGTGTGTTTGGGTCTAAAAACACTGTAGGGTAACTCACACTATGAAGTGAGACAAACCTCTCCCATACAATAAAGCCATCTATTAAGAACAGTGCTGGCAGTAAAAAAAGCATGCTAGTCCTCCTCTTTCCTCTTTAAGGATTGTTCGTCCTGGAGTATCTTTCAAACTTCAAACTGCTGGTAGAGCTGTGTGCTTCCTAGCACATCTCCACCCCTACATTCAGTTCACTGGGATGCACTGAATTATTCATCCATCTCTGTTTGATCACAGGTACGCTGTGCAGTTACTGACCCCAGCTAACCTGCTTGCCAAGATTAATGGGAAAGACAGCATCGAGAAGGAGCATATTGAGGAAATAAATGAACTTTTCTATGATGCCAAATCCTCGGCAAAAATCTTGGCTGACCAACAGGACAAGTACATGAAATGAAGAGCTTATCATGTTAGGTGTTTGAAGTGGCTTTACCCCTCCCTTACCTAGGGCTGGCTTAATAGTTGAATGAGAAATGTTAATGGTTTGTCTCTTTTGGGACTGGAAAATATTTAAAAGTTGGACTGCTTTGTCAGGCCAGAATTACCTATCACATGTTCCTATTTCATTAGCAACAATAAGATGCTCTATGATGTCTGTGTAACATCTTAGTCTCCCTTTAACGAGTATATAAGAAATGAATAGCTTTTGACCCATCAGTTTTGTCTTTAGATTTCATTACAGAAGAGCTCTAACTGAAGTTGATGCTTAAGAACAGTCTATTTTCTTTAGGGATGTTGTTTTAAAATAGTTTCCTTTTACAGATGAGAACTTTTTTTTTTTTTTTTTAAATCAGAGTTTGTCTGAAGTGCTTTATAATAAAATATTTCAAGAATATTGGAAACTTGTGTGTGTTTGGCCTGAGTGTTGACTTGCCTAAAGAAACAGTCAAAATCAGTTGCAGTTCAAGCCAAGTATGAACAAAAATGAATTTGAAACACAAACTTGGATGTACAGCAAAGGAAAGAAATAGTAACAGGGCCTTTTTAAAGCATGTACTCTTTTGTAGGTCTTGCTTTTTATTTTCTGACGACTTCTTTAGAGAATGCAGAAATACATAATAGTGATTATCTTGGCCCTACCGAAAGACTTTCATCCAAACTAATTTACCCTTCTCTTGCATTTTCTTAAAGCAGATTAACCATGATGGAAAGCAATTTTTATTTAGCTATTTTTTCCACCATGCTCTGTTCCCACTTTCTTAATCACCCAGGGTAGGAAAAAAAAAATTCCAAAGTAAAAATGAATGAATATTCATACATACAGATGAAAGCAGAATGATAGTGAAAAGAATAACCCAGTAATTAAAGCCTGAAATCCTGCTCTGCACAGACTTTGTCTGAACTCAGTCCTAGTCTTTTGTTCACAAAGTGTGCTTCCTTGGTTTGAAAAACAAGGATACTTGATTGCTTCACAGCACTCTGAGGATAAATGATTTAAAGACTGAGATCCTTGTAACACTGAAATACCAATCTATGTAACCATGTAAATGGATGAACTAGGAAAAAAATGTAGACCCTTCATAAAGTGACTAACCTCACAGTCTTTATTAGAACCTGTAGTGATTTGAGACACTGTGTACACTCACATAAGTGTAGTTCTTTGGGTAGGGTGGGAAGGGAAGAAATAATTCATAACTTGTCACAGAAGCCCATTTTAAGTACCCTTTTTAGCAGCTGCAAAGGGGAGAAGATAAATTTTCAATTAATACTTATAGCTCAAAAATTTTAATCCACGTTCTTAAATGAGAAGCTTTCTGACCAGCACCACACACAAAACTACTCTGCCTTCCATGAAACCTGCATAGGAAAGTCCTTGGTACCTCACAGGGGAGAATCTCCCTGGCATTATGAGGCAGACACTGGCAGTTGCTTTTTTAACTTTTCTTTTTTCTTTAAAAGGTTAAAAAGCATCTCTGTTATTCATGTTGCTTTCCTGACAGGTCTTTTTTTAAGAGTTCCTGATACATAGAAGGGCTAAAATTGCCACAGAGCCAGAGAATGCACGTACATTTTCACTGCTTAATTGCTCTGTAGGAAATATAGCAAAGCTTCCTCGTTAAACTGCAGAATTCTGACTTTAAAATTAACATGTAACCTCAGCGATCCTCTTTAGCAGCTGGATTCCTTCCCCAGAAACACCTCTGTCCTCACCCCCATCTGCTCTAGAGGTTTGTCTCCCTTGTGTGGAAGTCCTGTTTGTGGAAACGGATAATTTTTCATCCCCAAAAAACTGTGGACTGAGCAGCAGAGACTGCTGGGGGGGCAAGGAGCACAGGGAGAAAGCAGGGCTGGAAGCTGGGTGGTTTGGATTTGCTCATGTTTTGATCACGTTTTACCATCTCAGCCATGTAAAAACCTGTCCCATTCTTCAAAGGAAAATTCAGTACTCTGTCAGCCACCCCTAATTAGCTTTTGTACTTTAAATAATTTATCTACTCCTTTCTCTACATCTGCAACTAAACAGCAGTGACAGATATTTAATGAGTGATTTTTGGTTTATCAGTGAGTATTTCTGACCAAGGAGCAATGCTGCTCTCAAACCTAAACCCCCTCCCTCTTACTGATTCCAGGTGAATAAAGATTGCAACTACTCCATCAGGCTCATTTTCAGAGTGCTTCTAAAACATCTTTTTACTGTGGCAGGATGGAACATTCTGTTCTAGTGGGATGGAACCATGGAGAGAGACCTAGTGGCCAAAGCTTCATCCTGTTGCAGTTTGAAAATCCCTCTTGGCAATGTTGAGTGCAGCTATTGAGCAATATGAGTGCAATCTTTCTTTGAGTCTTCCAAAATACCTAACCAATTCAGAAAGCTGAAATAAGCCCCAAATAATTCTGAATGCCGGAGCAGTTTCACATCTCAACCAACATCAGATGGCATTGGCTTTTTAGTGATGGATTTGGCTCTGCTTACAGAGCAGCACAACACCTGCAGGGGCAGAGAAGGGTGCTGAAGTCCTAAGACCACTGTTATCACAGAATCACAAGGCTGGAAAAGACCTTTAAGATCATCAAGTCCAACCATTCGCATCCTAAACTAAACCATATCCCTAAGTACTTCATCTACCGTTTTTTTGAACACATCCAGGGAAGGTGACTCAGCCCCTCCCTGGGCAGCCTGTCCCAGGCCCTGACAACTCTTTCAGTAAAAAATTTTTTCCTAACATCCAATCTAAACCTGCCCTGGCGCAGCTTCATGCCATTGCCCCTTGTCCTGTCACCTGTCACCTGGCTGAAGAGACCATCACCTACCTCTCTATAACCTCCACTCAGGTAGTTGTAGGTGGTGATAAGGTCTCCCCTCAGCCTCCTCTTCTCTAAGCTAAACAGCCCCAGCTCCCTCAGCCGCTCCTCATAGGATTTGCCCTCCAGCCCCTTCACCAGCCTGGTTGCCCTTCTCTGGACTCGCTCCAGGACCTCCATGTCCTTCTTGTGGTGAGGAGCCCAGAACTGGACCCAGCACTCGAGGTGCGGCCTCACCAATGCCGAGTACAGGGGCACAATCACCTCCCCAGACCTACTGGCCACACTGTTTTTGATACAAGCCAAGATGCCATTGGCCTTCTTGGCTGCCTGAGCACACTGCTGACTCATATTCAGTCTGCAATATTCACTCTGTTCCCACTGCTGACTGTCAGGAGAGGGCAGGAACGCCTGCTTCTCCTTCAGCAAGCCAATTACCTCTTTGTTTATGAGGTGTTCCTGGGAAGAAATACCTGTTCTCACAAGTAGTAAAGCCAGACCTAAGCCAAACAGGCCTCAGGGAGCGAGCCAAGCCTGCCAGAGGTGAACTGTGCACCACATGCTGAGAACAAGCGGTTCACAGCTGGCTTCGTGGCTGGTGGTACCTGTCAGTGGAGACTGACTGCAGGTACAGACACGTGCTTTAGGAAGAAAACAAGATCTCAAAATACACATGGGGGAGTAGGGGGAGGTAAGCAGCCACACTCAATCTAAATTGGCGTTTTCCCCAAACCTTGAGCAGTTAAACCAAAAACCTCACTCCTTCCTCATGTAAGACCATCCCTACATCTCCCAAGTCAGCACAGCCACCGCACACAGCTGGTACCCAACAATCCTCAGAAGGGAGCCAGAGCCCTTCAATGGGCAGCGGCAGGAGCAAGGTGTGCTCAGGAGGGGCCGTGGTTACCTGCCCACGTGCTCCTAAACCTGCTGCTCTGTTGCTGAAGGACCCGACAGAACCAGCTCATGAGAAGGCCCTCACTTCATTCTCCACTCCAGTTCTACAGTGGCAAACAAGCCCCTGCCTCATCTCCAACTGGGCAGCGGCTCTGGAGAGCTCTCCCAAGGGTGCCATCTCTCTAAGGGCCATTAAGGGCCTGTGAAAGACGTAGAGCTGTGATACAAAGGGAAAATCCTTCTACACTAAATGGTGAGCGAATGTTTATCTAGCCTATTAAGTGACGGCCGGCAGACTTATTGGTGTCAAAGCTTTGCCCATGAAAATAGTCTTTCATATTACTGATAAAAATAGTTCTGTTGAAAGAATCACCGTGCTGTATACAACAGCTACCGATGAGGGATCTTTACAAGAGAAAGCCAGAAACACTTACTTGACACAAAGCTGCTCCTTGAAGGGGGAAAGCACACGCAGCAAGGAACATTCCCACAAAATAAGTCTGGTTATTAATATTAAACGTGAAAGAGCAAACTATTATTTTAATTCTTTTCTTCCTATTTTCCACAAAGGTTGCACTTAATGCATTAATCTTCCCAGCGAAGTTTTTACGACCGATTGCCTGCACACTATGAGAAGTTTCTCCATCCATTACTCGCAGGGAAACGGGCCCTGCTGTGTAGGAAAATATTTGTTACATCTTATCAGGGTGACACATAATCTAACAACAATTACAGCAAGCCCATATTTTGTACTATTTCGGTTTCAACGTGAAAAATAGTTCTAATATTAAACCTGGGGTGGGTGGGGGTTATAGTAACCAGTTGAATATTATAAGCTGCGATTTCCTTTCAGTGTGGAGCGGTGCCACACTTGGATCTTGCTCCAAGACAGTGGATGCACATAAATTCAGCATACGTGCCTCCTATGCAGATGCCACAGGGTGGTAGCGACTGAAAGTTGATTCCCCCTCTTTATACACACCGAGGTGAGAAATTGCCACGTCTTTAGTTTTCATGTGGCCAGAAGCAGCTAAAACACAATTAACCTTTATGAAGAAAAATGGGAGATGCTCTGAAAACTGAGTGGCCTCCTGAGCTAGGAGACCACCGATGCCAAAAAAACTCAAGACCACCCACATCCTAAAATCTTCCTATCTGAAAGAGCAGTCCAGGCACCCTCAGTGAAAAAGCTTCACAATTCATTTCCTGCACTGTCCTTCACTGCTAGAAACTGGGGCACCAACAGGGACCAGCACCAGGGTGTCACCAGAAGCTCACAGCGGGGTGGGGGCTTTGCAGAGGGCCAACAGGCAGGAGGCAAGTGGAAACCTGGCTTCAGGGGTGCAGGACAGACCAGGGATGTGCCAATGTTACAACAGTGACCTGTTTCTGACCCTGCACCATGGCAGGGCCAGCAAAACACTGGGTGGGGAAACTCTTCCTGTGCTGATGCCTGCGCATGCACCCCGAGTGGGAGCTACATCAGCCTTCCTCAGGGCAGGATATGCCCCAGAGAGGGGAAGGAGATGATGCCTTTTCCTTGTTTTGGCAGGGGATACCCTGGTAACCCAGGGCCATTACCAGCAGGAATTTATTTTAAACTCCACTGTTCTCATCCAGCCTCAGAGCTCCCAGAAGCAAACATGAGCTTTTCCCACCTAGTATTTTGATACCTTTAAAAGGAAGACGTGTAAGTGCCCAGCTCTGTGTCAATATAAACACATTTTGGGCTCTCCATTCCTCATCCACACCTCCACTGCTGACATAGCTTTGGAGTCTGTGCCTCAGTGTACAGATTTTATTTGTGCAGGTACAAGTGAGTCATTAACACCAGGCAAAGAGAGCACTGATATCCTGGGAGCAGACAAGGTTACAGTGGCAGAATTTATTTAGTGGGAAGGTTTTGATCAAGTGAGCAGGACAGGGAAAGAACAAACATTTTTACTCTAAACAATAAAAATTAAGTAGCAATTTATTTTTATTACAAACAGTATTTTCAACAACCTTCACTTGGTGTTTTTTTGGGGTGTCAATGAAAGGCTTCCAAAGAGAAGAGGACCTAATGCTGCTCACTTGGTCTTGTAACTGTGCAGCCTGCACAGCTCTGATGGGGTCCCAGCCCTGATTTCCAAACCAGGCGCCAGCCCCCAGCTCTGCCACTGCCCCTCTCCACTGGCTGACAGCCCTGCAACTCTGCCAGCAGCCAGAGGAGTGTTTGGTGGTTTGCTGGTGTAAAACCAGGCAAAAAAGAAAGAGGAGAGACTTGAGCATGTTTCACATTGGAAACCAGGCATAGGAAGGGGCACAGGGAAGCAAGGAAGCAAAGAGCACGCTCACATCTGCCTCTCAACATCTGCAGCTCATGCTTTCTTTTCCTTTTCCAAAGAAAGAAAACCCACATTCCTGAGTCTCCAGTGAAAAATGGGAAATGGCACAACCTGAGATGTTACTGCCCGCTCACCACAGCCCCTGATCCCATGGGCTCATGGGGATTCCCTTTCCCATGGGTGGCTGTCAAAGGCAGTCATGGCAAAAACATATTAGTGCCCCAACCAACTCCCAGACCAAGGTCCCTGGCTGCGGGCTGGTACACTCCAGGCTGACCAGGGGTTGGGCTCCTGGCAGGGGCCACTGCTGGCTAAGTAGGAAGGGGATCAGCTCTGCCCTCTGCTTAGCAAAGGCCATTTGCCCATGAAGGACCTTTGTAGAGCCAGTGTTGGCAGGGACAAGAGCAGCATTCCCAGCACATTCCTGACCCACTCCCCCTCCATCCCCAGTTGGCAATTCCCTGTTGTGCTGAACTCCCCCAGCCATGACAAGCTCTGCCTGACCAGGTGCCCAACACGCTCATGACTGTAAAAACCCCTCAAAAACAACAGAGGTGAGGCACGTGAGAGAAGATTTTTAAGGCTGTCTAGTAACCTTGTGTCTGTCCCAAGTCAGACATCTGCCAAGCACATGCTATTTCCTTGATTTGTTTCCCTGTTTGTGGCTGGAGGTCCCAGCTGGGGCTGTGGCTCCATTGCCTGAGATGCCATGTGCCCACATATCCAGGGATGATTTCTGTCCTGGAAAGCTTCTGCTCTTTACAGGGAAGACAGGCAGTGTATTGGTGTCAAACGCAGCTCTTAGTAGGGGATAATCCTGGGGACTGCCTATACCAGCTCCTGAAAGGGACCTTCCAAGACTAGAAAATGCAATGCTCTCTTCGGGAGAAGGAAAAAAACCCTGTGGTTTCCATGATCTGGTGTCATGCTGACTTTTGCAACAGGTTCCTAGTCCTGACCACCAACCACCCCATGTGGACCGCAAGGATGTGTGGGAGGTGCAGCTGAGGCACTCCCAGCAAACGCTGGGAAGGGTCTGTGCTGAGCTTTGCTGGGGAGGGATAGCTCAGGCCAGCTGAAGTATTTCAGGTTGGGCAAGGGAAAGAAAAACAAAATGCAAAATAACCCCAAAACCCAAATACACAGCGATAGTGACACTATTTCCCACCATATCACAGGGAATTACAGCCCCTCTCCAGCAAGGACAGAGCAAAAGTGGGATGAAGAACACACTGTGGGGAAACTGAACATGGCAACTCCCTGTGCACAGTTTGGCTTCTGCCATGTTGAGAGCCAAAGAGGAGCTTTGAGGTCTCTCAGCCCTACTAACAACCAGGATGTATGGTGGGGTTCAAGGGCTCTACTGGGGAGTGGATGGAGAACACTAATCAGTGCACAGGAAAGGCAGAAGGGGAATTGCTCTCCTGTGACTTTCTGCTTTCAGGAATAAGAACCAGCAGCTCAGCACCGTGGAGTGGTGAGGGCAGGAACCCAAAGACTGAGTCATTTTTACACTGCAAATTCAACTACGTTGAGTAGTTTCCCCATTTCATTAAGATGTTTGCAGACAGGACCAAATTGTTCATAATCATCTTAGTGGAATGGTGCTACAGCAGCCAGCTCCTAACCTGATTTCTGTAACATGATTAAGGGACAATTTTATCCCAGCTACAGAAGCAATCAGAATACTGCCACGTAGCCACACTCTGCTATAACCATAAGTATGATGCAAAAATGACCTCATCTTGTGTTTAAATACATCTTGCCTGAGGTGACAATCTCTCTGGTTAGACTCCACACAGTGAAGTATTCTTTGGTGTGATACTTCAGAGTTAGCGACAGATCAGCCACACACCAAGAAAGCACTTTGAAACCTGCTTTGTTTTGTAAGTCACCATTTACACCATGAACAGAGCCCTGGCTCCACTTACATCATCAAAAACCCCCACTGATTGCAGTGAGGCTACTGGGGATCCAGACAGCGAGGATGGACTTTGTGCACCATCATTTTGGCCCCCCACACTCTGCACCTGCCTAAGCACCAGGGTACAGCGTGAAGCAGCATGAAGGTTGCACTGCAGTTGCACGTCAGCAACATCTGATTTCCTGGGACAGTAGTTTTGAGGCTCGTCCATAAATGGGACAGGACACTGCTTCCCCTGGCAGCACGTAGGGTGTTTGTGCAGGATTCCCCAGCAGACCTGGGGTTTTAGCCCCAAAACGCTGGTGTTCAAGCCAAGGCTAAAGATTAATGTCAGCCTGATGACTGTATGCACCAGTAAAGTACTTGCTTCCCAGGTTCCCAAATCTGGATGCAGTCACCTGGGAGAGGGTTGTTGCCAGGTTGAAAACCCCAGTAAAGGTGGTGACACTAGATGTACAGCTGATCCCTCATGACAAGCTCTGAAAACACGAAGCCAAGCCCGAGTCATACAGACAGCACATCCTTCCACTGGAGAAGTAACAGCTGAAACAAACTTGGGAGGCTCGTCCTGGCATCTCAAGACCCAGCTCTATTCCTGATTTACACTGCAGTCTTCAACAATTCATTCTCTTAGGTAACAGCTTCCCAGCACCCATCGCCTTGGATCTTTTAGAGATCGTAGCACACGAAGAGTTAAAAATGTGCAGTACCTCTGCAAGCCCCAAGCTTCAGAAGTACAGATGCTCTCATGCTAAGGCTGATAGCATTAGCAGAAATCCAGGGATGCAGATGTGGGGTTTGTGTTTTCCTAGAACACCTCAGTATCTAGAAGAAGCCCAAGTCTCAGTGAAGCTCAGGCTTAAAATAACCTCAGGAATTTGAGTTAGAGGTGCCTGTTCTTACAGCTCCTGGACAGCCCACAAACTGCAGAAAGTGTTACCAGGCAAAAACATTATTTCCTCATTTTAGCACCAGCAAACTGCATCTGTGCCACCTTTGCAGAGGATACATGAAGGGTTCATCCTTTATGCATGCTCCTGGGCAGACAGACCAAGCCAACTGTCCAGGACTCGTTTCCTCCTGGGGTGTCTAAGGAGGTCTGTACCGAGACCAGAGCTCCGCTGCCCTTCCTGAGCTGCATTCTGGGTTCATCTTCTCTGTATGGATGAGGGAAATGTTCCTCAAGGATTGTTTTTACCACCACTTATTACCAACATTTATCCCAGCCATATGGGTCACACACCCGCCAACTACTGTCTGCAGAAGTTATCGGCTTTCACGACGAAGGCAGAAAGTAATCACTGCTGGAGTTTTGGGAACCATATAGAACAAACTACTTCTTTTGGAGATGCTGCCTAACCCTCTCTGCTTTCCTTCTGATCCTCTGGGATTTGGGATGGTGGACCGCAGAGACCAGCACCCCCAGCTCTTACAGACAAACCTGTTTGATCCAGATCCGCATACAATCCCCACTTTTATTAGGGTGAAAACAAAAACAGATGCAGATTAGCAAATCAGTTGTAGGTAGGAGAGCACAAATAGGCAGAATGAGGGAACCGACTGCCAAATGCTAATGCTAAAGAATTCTAGCCCAAGGGCTTCATCCCAGGGAGGGACTGACAACCACAGAGCAGAGCCAGGCAGCCTGGAAAGCTGCTAAAAACCACAGGAGATAACCGCGTTTGAGGACGTTGCTTCTTATCCATAAAATTAAAATAGACATGTTCCTTAAATACAACAAACCCGAGCCCCCTCCACGCCTCCCACAGATGTATGCGCCTGCTGCTCTCTCCAGCCCACCAGTACAGGGCTGCCAGCATCTGTTTGATGCCAGGGGAGGATATACACCCCCAAAAGCTTCCCCAGCTGACCCGCAGACACACAATTGCTCAGAGGGGCTGTTGGGTGTGTGTGGTGCTGGGCGGCTGCAGTGGGAGCCCCCAGGCACAGTGACACAGGGCTGGGTGCTGATGTGCACATGGGCAGCAGCTGCAAGCAACGCAACGCTGCGACTCGGTCCATGACTCAGGGCTTTGGGGTGTCTTTGGGCTAACATACACATATCCTCTTCCATGCATGGGGAGCCATAAGAGCATGATGGGTGGGGGGCCAGCCATCTGCAGCCCCCAGATGAGGGCATGGTGCCCTGGAAGGCAGAGCGAGCTCCTTTTGGGGAAACAAGGCAGTTTCTGCACAGGGCCGCTAAGGGGGTTTGGAGACGGAGCCTGGCTGGATCCGAAGGGTGAGTCCCAGGTACCCAGAGCAGCAGCACACAAGTAGTCCCTGCTGCCAGGAAACTCACAGGACTTGTAATGACCTACTTCTTTCTCCAGGCTGCAGGCATAAAGAGAGATCTCTGCCCAATGTAAATCCATTGCACCCGACAGAGCCATGCTGGTCCACACCTGAGCCACACCTGGCCCCCTGAGCATGGGGCTACTCCTTCGTCCTTTCCATCATAACCAGCTCCACCATGCAGGTAGATGGAGGCTTTCAGAGCTGCTTCTCTTTGAGGGTGGGTGAAGGATCCCTCTCCCCCTGTCCAGGGCACCCTGAAGCACTGCAGGCCAGGGAACACGACAGGAGCTTCAAACCCAACACCAGCTCCCCGCCGGAGGCATGGGTGCGTCGAGCAGCCAGCATCACCTCCAGCTTCACTTTTTGATTAATGTTCTTCCAAACTTTCCTTGGCTCCCCACGCTCCCACTTTCTGTCACCCTTCTCATTACAGATGTATCTTTGCATCGAGGAAAGCGGGAGGAAAAATTGTTCTTTCAGGGTGACAGCTGAGCGAGGGCTATATTATTAAAGGTACCAATCATAGGTGCCGAGCTATCATCGCACGATGAATGCACTTGTCAGGAGCCCGCGGCGGCCGGGGGGGAGAGAGGGAGGGAGAGAGGTGGCGGGACGGCGGCACTCGCTTCCTCGCTCCTCTCCTCCCGCCCCCCGCTCTCCCTCTCCTTTAATGTTGGCCACCTCCGCTCGCCTGAACTTGGACCTTCAGCGGCGACAATTTCTCTGGCCTCGACAGCACGATTAATTTCTCCTGCCCTCGGCGGGGCCTCCGAGTGCGGTGGAAGTCCAGCTGGCCTGCTGCTGATAAGATGTACCTTTTGATTTGTTTTGTCTTTGATTGCCTTTTCTGTCACCTACAATGGCTGGCCGCCTGGAGACCTCCACATCGCCTGACTGACGGATCTATTTATCTATAGGCTGCTCCCCGGCTTCTCCTCCCCCTCGCTCCCCTCCTCCCCCAAACCACCACCTTGTACCACTGAAGTCCCAGTCTAATAGAAGCCGTGAAGGCTCATCCACCATAAAATACATCTGCCATCCTCCTTCTCTCCAAGATAAAAGCCTGTCAGTGTTACTTTCCAATTCCAGGCAGCTTGATTAATGGTGAAAAGCCACTGCAAGATCGACTTCTGGTTTTTACAAGCGCTGTCAGCCGGCCCAGGGTTATGCGAAACACACACTCATAGAAAACAAAACAAAATGAGAAAAGGTTGGGTGGGGAGGGAGGAGAGGGATGGGAAGGAGGGGGCGAGGGTAACCAAATCATATTAGGCTCAAGACTAAATAAAACAGAAACCTGGAGCCATCAAATCCCTGTCAGCCGGGTGCAGAAATAGGCTCCGCAGCTCATTGTACCAAGGCAAATTATGGCAATAATAAATCATTGTTGAAGGAAGATTGTTGATAATTTTTTTTTTTTGGATGGTGGCATTCAATAGGGGCGCTGGGACACCTGCCACTGGGCTCGGAGCGAGAGCCGGAGCAGGTTATTAGCCTGTCACTCAGCCATCCTCCCCGCACCCCGCAGGGATCGCAGGCGGTGGGGCTGGAATAAAAACTCTGGAAAGAGTGATACTTAAAAAAATTAATTAAAGAGCAGAAATATTCCTAGAAGAAAGAGAGGGGGGAAAAAAAAGGAAGGGGGTCAAAAGAACTACAGCACTCTTCACAACGCTCCTCTTCGATAAAGGGTATTTTACAGTGGCCCAGACTTTGGAGCACTTGGACTGCTCCATCTGCCATGGAGAGACAGCCATCTCCAGGGTGAGATGTGACTGTCGATGGAGCAGAGAAACGCTGCACGCTCTAGAAAACTCTGGAAAAATACACAGCCTGGCAAAGAAAGTAGGGAATATTCCTGAGCCATCGAGACTGGGCTTGAATGGTCAGGAAAGGGGTTTCATCAGACTACAACAAGCAACACCAGGATGCGTGGGGCTGTGAGCGCCATGATGTTGGACCCTAGTGACTCACGGCACCTCTTGCAGCACAGGACCCTCACAGCTGTACGGGAGCATCACACACTTCTGACAAAAACAAAGATCACCCTCAGCTAAACCACTCACTGCACCATCTCTGCGTGTGCAGCAAGTGTCCTGTCTGAGCTGATGAATCCCAACGTTCCTTGGGTGATGAGGTCTGACTGGATGATTGGAGAGGGCACAAACTGCCTAAAAAAATACAACCCTGTCCCTACTTCCACCACACCAGTGTGGACAGGGTCAACATCGCTTCTTCCAGACTGGAAAGTCAGGCTAACCAGCAGATTCCATCTTACCTCCACCAGTGGTAGAAGAAAGCCCTCATGGTAGACATAATTCCAAGTGACCTCTGACTTCATCGGCAGGGCAGTGCAAAGACCAACCTGTCACATGTGGCCATTCGTGGCATACAAACTTGCCAGCCCGGGTCTCTGCGCCAGGTACCACATAATTAGCCCATCAGGCTGGGCAGCACCTCTGGCCTGGCCATGGTGCTTGAGTTCACCTCTGTTGTCTATCAGGAGCCCACCCATGTGGACTTCTTTGAGAATCATATGAATCCTTTGATCACTATATGTAATCCACTCCCCCAGTACCTCACAGGATAGCAGCAGCCAAAACCTTATCTCACGCCTCGGCTGGGTGAGCTCAGCAGGATGATGCTATTTAAATGAATAAAGGAGGGATCTCCCTGTGTCCCACCTTCCTTCTTCACTATCACCCTGCCTGCTTGTCTGTGAGCAGAGATTTGCCCTGCAGAAGAATCAACACCCAACTTCTCCAGCCTCTGGTAAGGACTGCACAAGGGACCATGGTGCTCCATGGTGAGGGTGGGTCACCGAGCCATCCAACAGAGAGCCTGGTGCCCTGCTGCTGCCCAGGAGGAGCCCAAGCAGAGGAAGTCTACAGTGGAGCAACATGGCAAGTCTGTTTGCAGCTTGCTGTCCCCCAGCTGGATTATCTCACTTCAGGGATACGGAGATGGCGGACTGAAGGAAAGGGGTTGGTAAGCAAGAAGCAGATGTTGCAAGGGAGGATGGCAAGCCAGTGAGGTAAGAGGAAGAAGAGCATGGAAAAGAAAACTCCCCAAACCAGGTGAAGAGAGCGTGAGGAAGAAGAGAAAAATCTAGAGAATGTGGAAGAAAAAGGGAAAGGTGGGAATATGCTAGCAAAAGGCAAGAGAAAGCACAAGCAGAGGGGAGGAATAAACCCTCTGTATAGTGAGTGCAGTCCCAGAGAAAGCAAGAGGAGAAGCAGAAGAGAGCTGGGGCATTTGACAGAAGGCTGTGCATTGCAAGAGAGCAGAGATGGGAAAGAGCCAGAGGAAGAGTAAAAAGGGGAAATGGAGAAAGCATAAAATGAAGCAGACCCCTGAGAAGACACAGCAGGCTCCCTGGCAACACTCTTCCCAGGAAGCTGATGCCAGGAAAAAAAAAGAAAGAATTAAAAAAGAATTAAAGAGTGTTGCATATAGAAGGAAATCTACCAAAACCCCAAGCAGGGGTTTTACTTCAAGTTACAAATTAAACCACGCATTCAATTAGAGACACCTCCACACTACACGCTTTCCAAATCAGCCCACACAGGGGACCTTGAGTCCTGCACCCCTTCTGTTGCATTGTTTGCTCACACAGCTTTGTTCCCCTCAATTATCTCACTAGCCAAAAGCCGATGCAATTCACTGCCCCCTGAAGCCTCTCTACACCACCCAATCCACACGCCGGCAGCATGAGACCATGTCATCCGGCCTACGGGCAGCCAGGTAGTGGGGCTCTCTCTATGGGGAGGCAGGCTTGTTCCCCCAGGCAGGGTGTAGAAACCTGGGCACAATGTCCCCATTGTCAGAGCCCTCCTTGATCTTCCCACTGCGCATATCACCGATGAGAGAGCCTTGGCAAGAGCCGTCAGCAGGGCCCGCGCCCGGCCCCGCGCTGTGCAGATGTGAGGGATCGCAAACGAGAGATGACAGAAGAGACCAGAGGAGCAGGGCAGAGCAGGGACAGGAGGAAGGAACCAGAAGGTCGTTGAGCAGCAGCAGGTAGGGCCACCACTGCGCGCGTTCGTCACACGGAGGAAGCCATCGCAGGCTCCTGTCAAGAGCAGGAGAACAAGACTAATTTTCCATCTGGGTGAAGTTAACAGCTTCCACACTTAACAAGCTCCTCTCATCAACTAGCCTAAGTGGACACATCCAAACCCTATGGAGGCCACAGGCCCCCCTCCCCACTCCAGCCCTACCTGTAACCAGACACGGGGCTGCACCCAGGCAGCAGCTTTCCCTGGTGCCCGGTTGGGAGCTCTGCCTTGGCTCACACAAGTCCTGCCTCTCCATGCTCAGTGGGTACCACTCACATCCCAGGCTCCAAAGCTTCCTGGACCCAATGTGCTGGCACTTTTGCACCACCAAGTGTGGGGCTGAGTCCCAGGTGCAGCTGGATGTCCTGACTTCCCCAATGGCAGGATCAGGAACAGGAGGTGTCAGAAAGAGGGAAGGCACAATTTATAAAATAATTCAGGAAATATAACAACATCCTTTAACACAGGTTAGTTTTTTAATTATTCTGTATTCCATTATATTTTAAAAACATCTCTCTATAAAATTAATAAGCATTTAAGTGTGAGTTACTGCTGGCCAATTTTTCTGTCAGTTCTTAATACCACACTCTTATTAACTACTTTATAATGAATCTATATGGAAATCTCATGCCCCTTTTCCCCCAGCTGGTTCTCTGAAACAGAATTTCTTGTGCATCTGCCTCATTATGCCTGGATTTAAGTTCTACTTCAACACCACAAGATATAAACCTCTTTTCGGTATGCACGTTAGCAATATTGATGCTTTTTATTTTCAATATCTTATTCCCTCTTATTTTAGGGATAAAAGCATTTCATTTCACTGTCAGCACAAAAAAATCTTTGCGTGCGATGCAATTTCAATTCCAGTGCTGTATTTTGAATATGACACAGTAAAAGAAATAAGAAATATTTCATAAATATGACTATTTCCATGCCCTATCTAGTTGTACCAACCACCATCTTTCATCACTAGAAAAGCAAAGTTTAGCTCGAGCAACAGCTCCAGTGATCCTTACGGGTCCCTTCCAACTCAGTATTGTCTGTGATTTGCTTTTCCTAAGAAACTCAGTGGCTTTTTTCCAGAAATGTGATTCTCTCCACTCTTTAATTGCCTTCAATTTTTTTACTTTATAAACTTCTATAACATTGAGCATCTTTGTTTACGGTAGCTGAGTGCGCGTGGCATCCCAGCCCTGCGTGGGAGACTAAAACATGGGAGTAAAAGTTCACTGCTGGTGCTGAATTTGGAGCAGAGCCTGCGTCACCTCACACCACAATCACACAATGATTCACATCTTCACCTGGGAGAAGAGCAAGAGGACCTGCAAGCTCTGGCACCTTCTCTCCCTCCCAGCGAGCGCGGCTGTGCCAGCCCAGGGCAGCGCAGCAGCTTTGCCGTGTCACTGCAGCCACAAACCCGCTGTCTCGAGAGGCAGACAGAGATGGATGGCAAGACCCGCCTGATCAATGGACCTTTTGTCCAACCCTTTATCACAAACAATAGGAGCTGCACCAATCCGAAATATATTTTGTTAAATACTCGGAACTCACCAGCCAACTGCTGCCACAGAGGCCAAGGACCATCCCCCAGCACCAGAGAAACATCTTTCCTGGGTCCCAGCAGTGGCTGTCAGGACCCCCAGCCCTGCTTCAGCCTGTCTCTTCTTTTACTATCCCAAATGCTCTCCAGGTCCGAGAGCTGATGCAGTTTGCCAGGCCACTGACCACAGGAGTGATGAGCTTAAACCCAGTATTAATGTTAAAGAACTATAGCAGCAGCTTTATTGAAAGGATCTGGCCCCTCTGGACATCTATATTGTACAACTTGGATACAGGTGATAGGCACCTAAGATTAGAGAGACTGATAACTATATGTTCCTAAAGGGTCCTGTCCTTCTGGATAGATTTTTTTTCAGAGGATAAATTTGTGTTGTCCAATCCAAGAAGGCAGGATCTTGCCAGGAGTATCCACACATATCATCACTTGTCTTCAGAAACACCAGCCTCCCATCCTCACCAACCTCATCAAAGCAGGGTAACCCCACCCCACACAGGCTGGGTCAGGAGGTAAGCGGTCATCACGAGGCAGTTAAAGACCCATGGAACACGTAAATAGGAGAATATGAGAAAATGAACAACATACACACAGGAATTCCTAAGCCTTTTAGACAGAAATAAAGCAACACACTTCTACATCAAGTCAAGGGCTCTTGCTGTTGTGGCAAGATGAAAACAAACTGCATGAACTCATCTCACACCTTTTGAAATGTAACATTGGACAAGCTTACAAAGCTCCTGAGCTCCATCTGACTTGGGAGCCAAGGGCATCAGGTCTTGTGCCTTCTGGCAGACATATGTGAGCACAAAGCTCTGACACACAGTGAAGAAAGGCCCTTTCTGACCTCCGCTGCCCACCTCTCTGGGCATTCATCCCAGTCCTGAAACCCTTCAGGTCTTCCTAACACTTACAGAGGTATTTGGCAAGAATCACACCAGGCTCCTGCCAGAGGATTTACAGGAGAAAGGCAAAGCTGCCCTGTCAGATCTGAGCTTTATTGCTGCAGTAACAGCTCTGCCCATAATGGTACGGAGCAGCATCTTTCCAGAATGATGGAGGTACCTGTGGGAAGGGCTCCGTGCTGGGGGATGCCGACTTGGAGCACCTGCATGTACAAGAAAGCACCAACATCATGGGTGAATGCTGGTGGGCAGGGAGAAGAGCTGATTTTTTGGGAGCTCGTGCTCGGCTCCTACAGATTTACAGGCTGTGCAACACCCCCAGACTTGCTGGAAAGGGAAAGCTTCCTGTGTGTGCTGCAGGGCTGTGCTTAGCACAGGTGGTTTTACCTGGTCAGGTCTTCTCCATGCGCTTGACAGACAGATCACACAGGAAAGCCATGGGGCAGCAGCATGCTGTCCACTATTCAGGGTAGCAAGTAACTTACAGAGCGTTATTAGTAATAGAAACACTCAATGAAAGGAGGTGCAAAATCCATAGGAGGGATCCATTATAGACTGCGCCACTCTGCCCACACCAAAGCTTCAGAGCACTTAACAGAACCTGATACATGACAGATGAAATCTAGCAGCTGGTCAGAGGGAGATTAACCCATACCCAGCTGTAAGGTACCACAGCAATGCTGTGTCAGGGACAGAACATGTCCTTGTTCCCACTTTTCCCGTGCCGATCCCCTCTTAACAGCATCTTCCTGTTACTGCAGAAACACAAACAAGTGCCTTCTCCAGCTGTCAGGGAGCATCAGACGCAGATGAAGTTTCCCAGGCACAGATACTGAAAGTGGGACTGTTCCTGTCACCCAGAGCCTGAGCTCCCTCCCAAGCAGTAACCAGAGCACAGCCAAGCTCCACAGCAGCCAAAAGATAGCCCCATCGATGGGCTTCTACTTCATTGTACTCACACAGAGCTCCCTGGGCTGCAGCAATCATCTAATCACCAAGGTTGGAAAAGACCTTCGAGATCATCAAGTCCAACTGTTAGCCCTACACCACCAAACCACTAAACCATCTCCTGAAGCACCTCATCTACCTTGTTTTTGAACACCCCCAGAGATGGAAACTCCACCACCTCCCTGGGGAGCCTGTTCCAATGCTTCACCACTCTTTTGGTGAAGAAATTTTTCCTAATGTCCAAACTGAACCTCCCCTGGTGCAACTTGAGATCATTTCCTCTTGTCCTATTGCTAGTCACTAGGGAGAAGGGCCAACACCTGCCTCACTACCACCTCCTTTCATAGCTACAGAGCATGATAAGGTCTCCCCTCAGCCTCCTCTTCTCCAGGCTGAACAGCCCAAGTGTAACAGCCTTCAGGCAATTTCATCGTATCCCCAGTAACACCTTCTAGAACCCTGATAGCATCAGTCCGTCAGCTCTGCTTAGGGACAAGATCCAGATTTGAGTTGATTCTATAGCAATTATTTTTAACAACTAAAACCACAGAGAAATGGGTTTCTCTCCTCTTACAGTAAACAGAAAGTGTTAAATTTGATGAATTGCAGGCACTCAAAGCTCTGACCATCACTTAATGGACTATGCATAAAGGAAACAGTCTCTGGAGAAGCAGAGATATTCTACAAGGATGAAATAATATCAAGGCTGTGATCTCTCAGCAATTCTACACGAGCAAATCAAAACATGACCACACTGGCACATGGACCACTCGATCCTCTGACCCTCTTTTCCCCCACAGGCACGAGCTCAGTGCTGACAAAGAGTTTTGGGATTAAGGGCAGAACGAAGGGTACTTCTTCATTAAGTAGCTCCTCATACTCAGGTTTTAAACACATGTACTTTATGTACGTGCACGTGTGCAATGTGGAGCTGTGTTTCAATCTCTACAGAGTTAACATTTCTTTCTGGTGCTTCTGTATCCGAGTCAGGACCCTTGCTGAGGCCAGTTGTACAACCAGGGAAGAGTCCTGTCCTTCTCTACAGCAGTGCCCATGGGGTTTTTGTTTGTTTGTTTTTTAAATGGCTGTAGGGGTTTTTTTTTTTATTCCAACCATAAATTCTTTAAAGCCAAAAAAAAAAAATGTCTCATGTGGCAGTTACAGCCAGTACCCACCAAAACAGGCACCCTCATGCCAAACAAGAAACTCCTGCAAGACAAGTAACCACTGGGAATCCACTTCATAATGATAGAAATGCTTCTAGTGTATTTGCTCTACAGCTAGGGCTCTCTGCTCTTCTCACATGTGAAACACCCCATCACCATTCCAGTTTAAAGGATCAGGCAAGCTTCCAGCTACCCACTACAAAAAGGTAGATACGAGTGTTTAAAGCAAAATAAAAATGACAGCAATGTGCCTCAATTGCAAAAAGCTGTGTTAGACCCCCTGGCTTGCGTTGCTGTGCTCCATCATTAAACTAGATCAGCCCTGTCCCAAATGTTGGCTTGTTTCCACTAGCCTGTACTGCTTAAGAAATGGGAGGTGCTGAGATAAGAGGCAGCACTTTTCTATCTACCTAAAGAAGTTAAACACACACCATCCCTGGCCTGATAATTTCACCTCCTTTCAAGAATTACTCAGTGCAAGAGGGGCCAGGTTCATTAAACACTCTTTTTGCAACTTAAAGATCACCAGTTCAAGCTCCATCCTCAAACATCTGAGATAAAAGTCCTCAGACTAGGAATTAATTTAGCACACACAGTTCCCAATCTCGCAAAATTCAACATCTGCAGAATAGGAAGAAAACTTTGTACAGTGGAAAGGGCACATCAGGTCAGGCTGGGGTACCAAGGTTAAACAAAGCATCAATTTCTATAGCACACAGGTATCTGGGCTTTCTCTTACTGGGAACATCTAGTAAGTATCCACCCCTTTGAACTTTTAATCACCATCCCCATCAGACAACACACTCACAATTTGTTGTCAGCAGTCCTCAAGATCCTGGAGCTCAAGAACATTCTTAGATGCACACACCTCCTAAGCATAGGCGCATTACACCACCACAGCCTGGCTTCACAAGGACACATCTCCTCATGGCCTCAGCTTCTGCATCACCTTTTCCCCCAGTGCCTTCCAGGAGCTATGGCTTCTCACCACCCACCCACCAGTTAGTCCCCACAGCTGGGCTCTGCCGCTCCCAGTCATGGTGTAAGTGACTCCATCTGTGCTCACAGGGAGCCCTCACTCCAGATGCATTAGGTGGAGTTCTGCAGCCCTTGGGAATCCAGCAGCAGCAGCAATTCCTTGCTCTTGAAATACCAAAAGATAAAGCAATTAAAAATAATAATTAAAAAATTCACACTTACGTAGTGAAGTTAATCATGCAAAATGTTCTGTGCACTGCTCCCATGTATCTGGAGCTGCCTGTTTCTTTTATAAAGCTTCACACCACAGGTAGAACATCAAATGGCTAAAGACGTGCAGAAGGCTAAAGTAGATAATACTCATCTCAGATGTCAGGTAGTTAATATTCCCCAATAGTGCTCACACTGATTTTGAAACCATCCAGTTTTGCCTTGATATACAAGAAGGCGAATCTGGGATTTTATACATGCCCTGTATCCTGATTTTCTCTGAAGCAATACAAAAATATCTGAAACATCTTTTTAAAAATGTATATACTAATTGTTCTCTGGTTTATTTGTTGTATTTTAAGTTCTTGGTTATTAATTTTGCTGGAAAATTGACTAGCCCAAGTCTTCTAGTTCTCCCCCAAGAATTATCTCAGAGCAGGCATCCCATGTCTGACCTTGACAGCTCACTGCGATGACAAAGTAGATCATGTCTGTGCTCATCCAGCCTCCAGCCCCTCCAATACAACTGCCAGCGGAGGTGCCAATTGCCAGGGTATTTCCTCTCTGCCGGGCGCTGCCAGCTTGGCTGGCGTCACATCGGCAACAGCCAGAGGGCTGCTGGGACCTGGCCCGCGGAAGAGGTTCCATCTTAGCAGATCCATCCAGCAGCACATTATAAAGCGGCAGCTTAAAGTCTCGCTGACTAATTAGGTGCCCAGCTTAGAATATTGGTTTTGGTTTTAAAAGCTGCTTTCTTTGCCTGCTTTCCCGTGCCCTCGGCTGCCTCGCTCCAGGTTTACACTGGGTAGCAACGTTCAGCAGGCTGAGGGGCCGGAACTGCCCCTCGCACCTGGTGCGCTTGAAAAACACCAGAAAACCTTATAAATATTAGAAACTCCCTAAAAGGAGATGATGATTTTCAGCATTTCTGCTTAAAACACCCCCAAACCCTGGCCCCCATTCCAGGAAGCGCAAAGGAATGCCGGTGAACTCCGCTCCTAACTTTTTACCTGGTAGGACAGGTACCGGCGCGGCAGCCCAGAGAGCATCCCCGCTGGGAAGGGGTTTAGCATGCCTGCGCTGACCCAAGCGCGGTGCCGCGAATCGCGGTGTAACATTGCCACCAGGCGGGCAAGCTCTACCCTCGGCCCGGCTTCGGGGAGGTTTGGTGAGTCTGGAGGGGCCCGTGTTCCGCAGAGCCAGACCCCCCTAAACAAGCGGGCATTGTTTGAACACCTGCACATCTCCCCCCGTTCCCCCCTTTCGTACAGCTGGGAGGGTGCCAGCGGTGCCGCTCGCCGTTGGCCGCGGTTCAAACCGTGACCTTTTTTAGGCAGGAAGCCGGGAAAGGCTCTGGGGTTTCATGTCAGAAAGCTGGCAGGAGGCAGCGGCGGGACGACGGGAGGCGGCAGGCCGGCCAAGCCGCCTACCAAGCAGAGCGGAGTTTCAGAAATGTCACTGGTCCCCCTCCCCTGCACGCTCTCCCCGAACGCGCTCGGTGCTGGAGATAACACCCTGCAGCCATCACGCCTTCGGAGAGACGGGCACCGGCTGTGGGGAAGGCTGGGTGGCTCATCAGCACCCGGTGGTACATCGGGATTTAGTATTCCAGGCAGCGAGGGCTGATTGAGGACCTGTCAGTTGTGTCACACTACATGGGTAAGCAAACAGCAGCTTACAAAACCCAGCACGAAACTCCCCGAAGCTGTGATAATACTGAAGGCCACCTAAAGCTTATTACTCCTCACTGCAAGAGAACAATTAAGAAAAGCAGCTACTGGGCCACTCAGCTTCCTCCTCCATCAAAAGCTGGCTGAGAAACCTATTTTACACATCGCAGCCTGCTTCTGGGACAGGGACGGGCTCATTCCCAGATGAAATCAAGCAAGCACAGCCATGAAATGTTTCAGAGCAAAGCAACAACCTTTATAGTTGCAGCCAAATCTTTTTTATATAAAAAAACCCCAACCCAACAACAAAATGTTCAAGGAATGAAGAATAAACATTCCTCTCTTTGCCATCTCAACATGGAGATTAAGTGAACTAGAATAACACAAATGGTTGTTAAGGCTTCCTCACTAGTGGCAGCAGGGACAAAAATCAAACATTAATCAAACTGAGGTGCTGCAGCAGAAGCCTTCACATGGACTCTACACTGCAGAAGAAAAGGCCATGCAAAGAGCTAACACTTAAAGTACAACCAGCAGCAAGAGCTCAGGCTTTGCCTTGGTGTTGGTATTTCAGCTCAGTGTCTTGCTGGCAGCTATCTACAGTGACCTCAAACACTTCTATGATCACATGTGATGGCTTAACATTCCCACAGCAACTACAGTTATTAACACCCGTTTCCTGGGGAGAAATACAACAGCAAGAAAGATAAATCAAGCTGTTGTTAAAAGCTACTTCATATATGACCAAAATCTTGGCCAAATTTCTTGTACCTGGTACAAGTATTTTCAATTTGCTCTTAAGTACACCTCTGTTCAAGAGGAGGATAAAAATTTTCCTTACTTAAGTTTCAAAACTTTAGAGGGCAAAACAGTTTTAGGAATATCATCAGCTTTGGGTTGTTCCAATGAATATCCTGTTACCCCTACCATGTTACAAAGCGGCAGGCACTGCCTTTCCTATGGAAATACAGGTTTTGTTAAGAATTGATGCATCACTACCTCCCTCTCCTATTAACTTGTGAGGCACCTTTTCAGTTGGAAGTCTTCTGGACCAGGAAAGCCCTGAGGAATGGTTAGTTCTGGTCTTGTTGAGAGAAGACTTTAGAGTGAGAACAGTTTGTCTTCATGTGGACACTGAACAGCTGTTCTGAGAGGGATGACTTTCAGTCTCCTCGCAGGTAGCATTACTCTGTGTGTGTCAGACCCAGAGCAGCACTCAAAGCACCAGAAGCCAAGCATTAGCTCCAAAGATGTACTTTTATTTCATTATAAAGCAGATTGTTTAGGCATTATTTCTTTTTGTGAACACCCACCATCTGATCAGCGGGTCCTTCTGTGAGGACACACCCACCTGACGACAGACAAAGATTTCACCACTAGACAAGAGAAAGGGGGATGCAGAGAACAAGTGCTGCTCAAACAGGGAAGAGCCAAACATCTCAACCACAACCAGTTCAAACAGGTGATATGAGAAAAACACGAGCACAGCTCCAGCCCAGCCAGAGCTGCGTGCCCAGAAGTGGAGTCCTTTTTATTTCAAAGGAAAACTTGTATCGGGCTTCCTGGAAAAACAAGAAGAGAGATCCCCAAGGCAGAACCACCACACCACGCTCCTTCCCTCTCACTTCTTCGCTGTCCCTTATTTCACATCAGGATTGCACCGTGGCACACTAGTACTTTATGAAGGACAGAAAAATTACTGAACAGTGTGAAGTAACAGTGAAGTTGGTAGCAAGCATTTCACAGATTTTATCCCAACACTTCTGTTCCTTTTCCGATTGTGATCCTCACCCCAGGAGTTTCATGTTTACTGGTAGGTGTATCTCATTCCAAATTTGCAGATTCCTCATGCATTTGGTGTTTGAGCTCAGTGCATTAACAGTCCCATGACTCCAAGCAAAACCAGTAATTCATATACTGTCAGCCCAGCATGAGGAATGCACAGAAGGCATGCTGATGCAGCGTAGAGAATCATTCCTACATTGTAACTCCTCGTTCTGGTTTCCACACAGTCCAATACTGACTAAGGAAAACTGTATTTACAAGACTCGTACACAGTAATTTGCATTTGGTCCTAGGCACCTGCTTAGTACTGACAATCTAAGTTAAAATGGAAAATTAAGTATTACTCTGGTCCATCAAAGCCTTCCACAGCAACTTCTCCAATGCGAAGGTGTGATGTTCAAAATAAAGTAGTTGTTCCAGTAACTTCCGGGAAGGTGCTTTTCTATGCACCACTCCAGTCCATGAGATTATAGGATGGAAAAGCCTTCTACATAGACAGCTTCCGAGAGTTATCTGACAAGGATCTCATATCTAAATCTATGGAAAAGTAACATACATTCTTTTCCCACTCCGTTGTGGTAACAAGACTCAAAATTCACTAGATATGAGTGGTCAGATAACAACTGATTGCTACAAGACCAGGAATTGTTATCAATGAGAGAAACGTAGCTTTAGCAAAGAGCACAAGGAGATTTGCATCTAAGCAGCCATGACATCCATTTCTTTTAGCTAGCATCAGAACTAGAAGTACTACTGCTAGTGGCAATGAAAACTAATTAGAAGGTTTTACAAAGCTGACGACGTGACCAAGTTTCAAAGTTGCAAGTCTTAGGCACAGACTCTGGCAGAATCTAGATTGACCTGAGTTTTCTGCTTATGGAGGAGAGGTGGTGCAAAAGAACACATTGCTACCTTAGACAGAAACTTGACAACAGTCTCAAGCCAATATTCAATATCTGACAAGGTCTAGCATAGTAATCACAGGACAAAACATTTGGAATTAGAGATATCATTTAGTAAAAAGAAACAACTGCCTTCCAAATCTGCCATACTGAAAAAAAACCCCCAAACACAAACCCAAACATATTAAACACTGTTTGTGCTTAGAACTGTAATTATAGAACTTGAGCATTAGAGGGAAAGATTGCTCTCACCACTAATGCAAAGGAGCTGCAAAAACAAGTTAAATGGAAAAAAAAAAATCCCTTCCAAACATTCATTTAACAAACATTTATTAAAACCTGTAAAGGTTTTAGGCATATGAAATTTGAAAGGGGCTCAAAACAATTTCAAGTCATTGAACTAAACCCAATTCAGAAAGCTGATTCCTCTGACACGTAATTAAAAAACAATTTTTGTAAAAAAACTTTTTTGCACATTTTTCCTCATCAATTTATAAAATGCAAACAGGAGGCTAGAAAAGTTTGAACGTAAGGGAATGCGCTTTGGAAACGTTATTAAAATATGTGTTCCTGTAGGATGACATTACCAAGTCTACATTACTCCTTTTCACCTGACCAGCTATATTTTGGGAATGCTGCTCCCCTCTTTCCTGGGTCCATGAGAAGCTAGCTTTAGAACAGAAGAGCTCCCATACTGCCAACTTCACTCTGCTCCTTTACAAAAATCTCAAAGTACTGATAAATGATAGTGACAGCGAGCAGAATTCCAGTTCCAGACCCAATGGCCCCAAGGAAGTCTGCCAGTACAGACAGAGCACCAATACAGAGACCACCAAACGCTGCAGCTGTAGGGATGTACCTGTAAAACACAGAGTGAGAGGGGAAAAGGGGCCGTTAGATGTTGCTCAGGGTATTAACAAATATACCAGGGTTAGTGGGATATGGAAAGTATTTAAATCAGATGGGAAACTAATGCCCTGAGAACAGAAAGAACACTAGAAAGATAATCTAACCACAAAAATTACATGAACGGGAAAAAGCCAATGGCAGAACACTCTTGGGTCTACAACCCAAGATTAAGAACATGCAATACTGCCAGCATACTAAGTAAGGAAACAAAAAGCTCAACCTGACTGGAGAGAAAAAATGTTAAGCTAAAAAGAGAAGGTTTTACAGTCCTCCATGCAATTAAGCAGAAAGACTAAGCTTATGGCTATTTAGCTCTTCCAGTCATTTGCAGATGACTGAAGTCTAAAGTTAGGTTAACATTTCTGTAACATGGTCCTAGCCTGCAACTGGAAAACCTACAGAAACCAACCCCTGTCCACCTCTGCCCTGGTAGACTGAAGGAACTACTTGCCTTAGAAGCAAGGTCTGCATGAGAACAGTACTCAAGACATAACAACATCAAAAGTTACAGTAAAAAGTACTTGTGCATCAGTTTGCAGTAGTAAAGTACACTTCAAATGCTCATTATTAGCTATCCTATAAGAAGTATAAAAATGAACAAATATACCAGGAAAATACAAGCTCTAGAATTTACAGCCCATTCTCTATTTGTAAGGCAAGAATATGCTGTAATGTACAAGTCTTCCATTAATGAGACAGTATTACATGCTTCACACATAAAACACTGAAACTGAAAGAGCATCTGCGTTCTAGGATCTGGAAAACAGAAGCCAAAGCAGAATTTGTGATGTGTCTCTCCATAACACCTGCACAAGTAGCTCACCTGTTCAGTTCATGTACCATTGAAGTTTCTCTGTGGCCTCGCATTACCATTTGCTGTTCTTTCAACTGTTTGGCAACCTGCATTGAATGAAGCACAGAGCATGTGAGTTTAGAGTCATTTGCCAAGGCCACAGAACTTAGTCCTACAGGAAAACAGAAGCAAGACAATTCAGTAAATGGTGCTGGGTTTGGAGTGATTTATTAATTTGAGGTGTTTTTTATATTATTCATCTGAGTTTAAAATACCCAGTATTTTAACTTCAGACAGATTGCAGTCACAAGCATTTTCCCACACTCTCAATTACAGGAAGCTCTGCAGATAATTCTAGTCCTTTTGAGGAAAGGAACATCTAGAAACTCAATTCCAAGGTTTTGCCACCTGCCCCTCTCCTGGTTAAGGTTTAGTGGATGTTAGCAAAACCATGCTATATGAAGTGCTCCGTTTCAGCTTCCCCCATTCAGTCAGTAGCTATTTTGTGGGGCCATATTAGAAACTACATGACCTAGAAAGAATCCCTTCTTGGAACATTATTCTTAAATTGTGTTTCTGCATTGCACAGGGTTACAATAAAGCCCTTGCAGACATTTGCCTAACAACTACGGGGAGCTTCAGCTCTAGCAGGGGAACTTCTGAAGGAGCTTGTCCCTGAGAAATGTATTGAGAAAACACTTTCAAATGATGAAGCTTCCAGTTTCCCACAACACAGTGAACATTTACGTAAGGATTTATCAACTGTTATTTTTGACCTTGCTTACATGGATGAAAAATAATTTTATTGGTTATCAGGAAACTATATGAAAGTGTTAAAAGCTGTACATTGGTTGATATTGAAATAGAAGTCTGGCTACACAGGGCTGTAAGTGCCTCCCTGCGTGCCTGACAACAAGCAGTTAGATGCAAGTCCAAAACAAGAGAGTGCTCACGCTGTTACAGCAACTGTGCAACTATTACATATTTGTTAAAGAATGGATTAAACCATTCCATATGGCTGCCAAACTCTATTTCCTACCCAAAACCACACAATACAAACATACCACAATGACAACTATTTTCCATCGTGTTTTCCAATTCCAATTTCAGAACGAGATAGCTGCTGAAAATCAAATATCCTGTAGCAAATGAAGATTTTGAGAAGCTATGCTCAGGTACATTAATACACTAAGCTATATTCTCTTTTTCAGTGTTCTCACGTTAAAAATAACTTCCAGTTAATCTTAAGAAGCTAAGAACACCAGGCAGGAGTATTCAAGCTTCTTCCAGTTCTTAGGTGCAACTGGCTTGAACACAGTGAATTCGTCATTTGGCACTGAAAGACTTTTACCTTTCCTGTTACCTTGCCTGCCCTCACACTCACCAGATATTACACAGCAATGCTCAAAGTTTCCTAATGCCCATGAGGGCAATTATTTGAGTTTTGTTGTTTTTGAAAAAGCACCAATGAAAACAGGGGGCAAAAAAAGTTACCCCCATTCTGCCCTCATCCTCCCCGCTTACAAAACCCCCCACCAGTCACTGTTTATACAAACAATAAACATTACCAAGAAGACTACTCACATAATAGCTCTTTCAGAAGAAAGTCACTCTTCTTACAACAGCCCATCTGTTTTCATCACATAACCTTATGTAATTGATCATTTAAAACTTACATCTTTGGCGGAGGAGCCAGAGACTTCAATCCATGTCTTGGAGAAGAAAGCACAGGAGCCCAACATAAACACGATATAAACAACGGCGTGTACGGGGTCTTCTAACACTGAAGAAAAGGACTCTGGTGGTGACAGATAGTAACAAAGTCCACCAACTGGATAAGCACGAGCAGGGCCTCCAGATGATGTATCCTAGAAGAAGGAAGCAAGCAGTCAGGACTTCCTCACTCTTTTAGCCATTAAGCACAGCCTGGGTTTACACCACCTTTGTGTCACCTTGTATCGTTACCACTAGAGCAGCACAAAAGGGTTCAACTTTACTATCACAAGATGTTTCTGAAGGAGAAATGGAATCCAATAAGGAAGAGTAAAAATACCTAGGAGAGCAAATAACAGCCCAAGGTAAAAGGAGATCTAACATCTACACTACAATGCAGCAGATGTCATACTCAACCATTAATTTAAACAAATTACTAATTTAGTGCACATAACAGCCTGTGGAAGTGTGCCTTTCAATACTGAGAGAGACCATCTCTTCAACCATGTGTTTTAACACTGTTCTTACAAAAGCTGTATGTAAGACTAGACCCGATACTCACAGACCATGTTCCCAGCAGGCTAACCAGTAAGTTGCCACTGAAGCGAGCAGAAAGCATCTGGGAGATGACGTACAAGTTGGACACCAGGGCGGACTGCAGAATGATGGGAATGTTGGAAGTATAGAACAGCTTGATAGGGTAGGTGTTGTACTGGCCACGGTAGCGAGCAGATTTGATAGGAAGATCCACTCTGAAGCCCTGAAAAGTTTTCAGAAGAAAGTCCCCAATTATATCTGGACACAACTCTGTACCACAGGCCATAAAGGGCAAGGCCTTGACAGCAACAGGAAAAACCTGAAAACATTTTGTGCACGTACACATACCCTACCCAGAGGGCTAAGCGTGCAAACATTTAGGCAAAGGGCCTGGAATGCTGCTGGGTTGTCTAAATACACACATACAAGAAGGTGTAACACAGACATCAGAAGAAACCCAAAGTTTCAAGAAGACTGAACATAGCATCCAGTAAGAGAAACATTAAAAGTTTCCATGTTCTCCAGCAGTTTGCTGCAGCAAACAATAGGAGACACATGGGCTTAAAAATTTAATTTTTTTTCCCCCAGCAAAAATCTAAAGCATTTGGGGTAGGCAATATTACATGTATACATTCATCTGCTTGTTTTGGTTATTTTTCAGAAACCAAAGTAAGTCTCAAGTCTTTTGTGTGGCTACAGTAAGTGTGGAAGAGAAGCTACTGTGCAATGAACATCCAGATGTTGCAGGTGCAAAAAGAGGTCTTCTAGGGGCACTAGAAAGTGAAAATATGATTTCCTGTAGAAGGAAGCAGATTACAGATCTGCTTCCACACAAACAGTTTCACAGTCCTCTATTCCAACTGACCTGGAAATAAATTACAATGGCAAAGACAAAGATGGTGGCAATCAGATTCATGAGGTTGGGAAGATTCTGGCGGTAAAAGGCCTCACGAAGAGCTCTGACTTTGTCTGTACGGGTAGCCAGGAGATGGAAGAGAGCAATGATGGCTCCCTCAAACTCCATGCCTTAGAAAGGAAAAGAAAAAACAAGTTAGGTGGGCTATGATTATATCCAAACTTCAATGCTTTGTCCCATTACACACACTTCTGAACTACAGGATGCGATTTCTCCAAGTCTTTTGCACCTTGAGCACACTCTCAGACTTTTACTACTGTCACCCTTCTTATCAGCTGTGTTATTTCCAAGATCTCTTTTTTTTACATCCCCCTGTAATGGCCTAGAAACTAAATCATGACCCAATGATCAAATGGGATAGCTAGAAATGTTGCCATTCTTTCCCCCTTTCCTCCTCCCCACAAAGAAAATAAGTGAGGCAGCATGCCTCCTGGTGAGACACAGCAGAGGTGAAACCTCACTTAGTTTTCCATTATACAGTACCAAACAAAAACCACCTCCAATCAGGTTTAGAGATTAAGGTCTTCAGGGGGAAGAGTGAAAAATGCAAGGAGGAGAAATAGATGTTATGTGTCAGTAAATTGGGTTGCACCTGCAATACAGTGGCAATCTATCACTACTGAGTTTTAATGGGGGCACTGTAAGAAATTCAAGTGCAGGAAATAATCCTGCGAGATAGTATAAAATTAAAAAGAAATATCTTTGTAGTTGCACCTTGCATAGGAACACTTGCTGTATTAACAGGATTCACTACATGGCAACTACACAGCTAAGATGCTAGTAACAGAATTTGCCTTTTAAGTTCACACACTGGGAAGAGAAGTATTTTGCTT
Organism: Porphyrio hochstetteri; assembly: GCA_020800305.1. NCBI lineage: Eukaryota > Metazoa > Chordata > Aves > Gruiformes > Rallidae > Porphyrio > Porphyrio hochstetteri. Next base: position 5,404,053 of record CM036916.1, on the reverse strand, counting down.
TTTTGTACAGAACCCCCAGGCTGCCATATTACCTCGCCCTGTGTTCACTGTGGTGGGGCTGAATGCTTTCCACACAATAGTCTCACAGATGTTGGTAGCAATGAAGAGAGAGATGCCAGAACCAAGACCGTATCCTTTCTGTAGGAGCTCATCCAAGAGCAGAACTATCAATCCAGCAACAAAAAGCTACAGTAAAAAAACCAAACAACAACAACAAAAAAAAAAATCACAAAAAGATCCCAGCATTAGTCCGATCCCTTTTTAATTTTTATTAAAAAATAACTTGCATTCTAAGGTAAGGAAAGACTGAAAAAATGAAAGACATAGGAAGCAGCAGGCAAACTTTGACCTTTTTTCTCTGCAGGTGGGGCAGGCAGTCCTTCAGGCTGACTTTCTGAACGTATCAGAGGGAGAAAGTAGAAAAGACTAGAAATTACCTGAATTGTGATAAGCAGGCAGATACCAGCACCCATCTCTGATGGGTCCCCATACATTCCAGTCATTACATAGACAATAGACTGCCCGATGGTAATAATCATTCCAAACACTGCAGAAGAAAAGAAAAAAGTATGCATTTGGTTTGGATATTTATGTCAATGGGCAACCAGAGAAATAGAAATCCCTTTTCTGTAGAGAAAATTGGGAAGGAATACATAAGTCACAGGACATTTAAATTCAAGGGCAAGTTAAGTCTGTTGTTTGAAAACTGGAACTGAAAATACAAACACATACACAGACACTCTGGAAACAGAAACACTTGGACAAGCAGGTTTGGTTATCAAAGATGGCTTTAAATAGTGAGAACTGTGAAAGTGTTAAGATATTACCTTAGCAGTTTAGGAATTTTTTTTCAGTAAGCAGATTGGTAAGAACTGTGGTACAGCATCAAATAGCTAAAGAATACTCAGATTTTTCTACTAACTTTATCAACTGACCAGAGATCTCTTATTGCTAAGAAAGAGTCATGTCTGAAACTGCAAGGTAACAACAGCTGCAACAACTTTACTTCTTTGGGTTAACACTGACCAATGCAGTTCAAAGGTTGGGTCCCCAGAGTCTCTCTATATATTTGTAGTTTATCTGGTGAGATTACAGCAGCAACGCCAATTGCACAGGTATTTTTCCTTTCCAAACTTTTCTGAAGCTTAACAGCTGACAAGCCAGCCAGCAGTCACTAAGAGACCAATGAAATACAGAAATCTGTGGGACAACACCACATACCATGACAGAATCACAGAATCACAGAATCACAGAATTGTAGGGGTTGGAAGGGACCTCGAGAGATCATCGGGTCCAACCCCCCCGCCAAAGCAGGCTCCCTAGCTCATATTGCTCAGATAGGCGTCCAGGCGGGTCTTGAATATCTCCAGTGAAGGAGACTCCACCACCTCCCTGGGCAGCCTATTCCAGTGCTCAGTCACCCTCACTGTGAAAAAGTTCTTCCGCATGTTGGTGCGGAACTTCCTATGCTCCAACTTGCAGCCATTGCCCCTTGTCCTATCCCCACAGACCACTGAAAAGGGGCTGGCTGATTCCCCCTGCATCCCCTGCTTCAGATAATTATAAACTTTGATTAGGTCCCCCCTTAGTCTTCTCTTCTCAAGGCTGAACAGTCCCAGCTTACTCAGCCTTTCCTCATAGGGGAGATGCTCTAGGCCCTTAATCATCCTCGTAGCCCTTCTTTGGACTCTTTCCAGGAGATCCCTGTCCTTTTTATACCAAGGAGCCCAGAACTGGACACAATACTCCAGGTGGGGCCTGACCAGGGCAGAGTAGAGAGGGAGGATCACCTCCTTTGACCTGCTGGCTACACTCCTCCTGATGCATCCCAGGATCCCATTGGCTCTCTTGGCCACCGAGGCACACTGCTGGCTCATGGCCAACCTGTCATCTACCAGGACCCCCAGGTCCTTCTCCACTGAGCTCTTCTCCAGCAGGTCATCCCCCAGCCTGTACTGATACAAACAGTTGTTCCTTCCCAGGTGCAAGACTTTACACTTGCTTTTGTTGAACTTCATCTGGTTTCTCACTGCCCAGCTCTCCAGCCTGTCCAGGTCTCTCTGGATGGCAGCGCAGTGCTCCTGCGTGTCAGCCACTCCTCCCAGCTTCGTATCATCGGCGTACTTGCTGAGGGTGGATGTTATTCCCTCATCAAGATCGTCAATGAAGATATTAAAACAGGACTGGACCCAACACTGAGCCCTGGGGAACACCGCTGGTAACAGGCCTCCAGTCAGATTCTACTCCACGAATCACAACCCTCTGGGTTCGGTCCGACAGCCAATTCTCAACCCACCTCACTGTCCACTCATCTATCCCATGCTTTCTCAGCTTTGCTATCAGGATGTCATGGGAGACAGTATCAAAGGCCTTGCTGAAGTCAAGGTAGATGACATCCACTGCTCTCCCTCCATCTACCCAGCCTGTCATGAGATCGTAGAAGGCTATGAGGTTGGTCGAGCACGATTTCCCCTTAGTGAATCCATGCTGACTACTCCTCATGACCTTCTTCTCTTCCAATTGCTTGGAGATGGCATCCAGAACAAGCTGTTCCATTACCTTTCCAGGGGCAGAGGTGAGGCTGACTGGCCTATAGTTACTAGGTTCCTCCTTCTTGCCCTTTTTAAAGACTGGAGTGACATTGGCTATCCTCCAGTCTTCAGGCACTTCTCCTGTCCTCCAAGACCTGTCGAAGATGATAGAGAGCGGCTCAGCAATCACCTCCGCCAGCTCCCTCAGCACACGTGGATGTAACCCATCTGGGCCCATGGATTTGTGTGCATTAATCCCTTTGAGCCGCTCCTGGACCTCCCCTACTTGAACCAGAGGGAAATTCTTCATTTCCCAATCAGTCCTACTCTCATCCAGTGTCTGTGGGTCCCGGGGGGCCTTTGAAGTGAAGACCGAAGCAAAGGCGGCATTCAATATCTCCACTTTCTCAGCATCCCCCGTAACCAGGACACCCTCCTTATTCAGCAAGGGACCTACATTATCCCTGGACATCCTCTTACTGTTCACGTGTCTAAAAAACCCCTTTTTATTATCCTTTATGTCCCTTGCCAGCTTAATTTCCAAGAGGGCTTTAGCCTTCCTAGCTGCATCCCTACAGGCCCTGACCACATTCCTGTATTCTTCCCAGGTGCTCAGACCCTTTTTCCACGATTCATAGATCTTCTGCTTCTCTTTGAGTTTGCTCAATAGCTCCCTGTTCATCCATGCAGGTCTTCTGCCTCTCTTTCCCCATTTCCTCCTCAAAGGGATGCATCGTTCCTGTGCTTGGAAGAAGTGCTGTTTGAATGCTAGCCAGCTCTCGCAGGCTCCCATTCCTTCAAACAGCGTAGCCCACGGGATAGCCCCCATTACCTGACTCCAACATTCATCACATGGTGAGTTTACACTTTCTGTTGATAGTGCTGGATACTCTAAAACATCAACTGTCAGTATCAGCTGTTACTCACGTTTCTGTGCTCCGTTGAAGAGAGCTCTGTCCTTTGGGGTGTCACCAACTTCAATTATCTTAGCACCTGCCAAGAGCTGCATGATGAGCCCAGAAGTGACAATAGGTGAAATGCCCAGCTCCATCAAAGTACCTGTGGGACACAGAAAAAACAAGGAATGAAAATAATGGGGTATCCCACACCCAGGCATCTTTGATGTTCAAAGTTTGGTTTTTTCCATCCTTTACATCATGATGGAGAAGATACAAAATTCAAAATCCCCATGAATGCCAAATGTTTCAGTGGTAACAGAAGCTTGCTAAAGGTCAGTCTGGTAAGTAATGCAGAACCCTCAGCACCTTAAATCCTATGTTTGCTGAAAAGGACTTTTGCTGTCAGGAACAGATTAACTCCATATAAAACAAGGTAGGAATTTGCTTTCTGCCTTCCACAATCAGTCAATTTATTATTCCTCATTTTAAATAGGAAACATCAAACTTTTTTCAGGAGTGCATCGAGTTACATGCATCACACATGCCATTATGATATAAACTGAGAGAGGCCAAATGATTAATGATAACATGAATTCAGGAAAGTGTTACCATTCTTAACTCATACCTGCATTAGAAAGCCTTTACAAGAAGCTGAAATTTACACAAACTACCATGAATTTTAATCTTCTGTGAGACAAAGATGTCAGCCAGAAAAGCACAGCACACAGACAGTATGGTTTGAAACACAAATCAAAAAGCTTGAAATATACACAGAAGACTGAAAGAGCAGCGATGCAGGTAATTAGGAGCCATCTCTTCCCCAACCATTTTCCCTTTAAAATGAGCCTTAATTTTCATACATATAATAGATTGCACACTGCCAACAATATTGTCCACAAAATTGTGCCTTTCCTAATGACACAGTGGTTTATGATTTTACATAATACATAAAATTACTTTTCCTCCTCTACTTGAGTTTTCATCTTCATTAAAATAGAGCACAATATGAGAACAAGTCCAAAAAATGTTTTGATTCAAGCTAAAGTCACAAACGTCCTGAAAGACTGACCATACCTCTATTTGATGCCAAAATCACTCTCATCCAATAGAAAGGATCTGCTGAGTCTGATGACATGATGCCAAACAAAGGAATCTGCATTTCCAACCAACAGAGGAGAACAAGATTAAATTAGACTTCAATCATCCTTTAAACATTTCAGCCCTCCTTTAAAAACAAGGGAAAGAAACGTACCTGGCAGCATACTAAGAAGATGAAGAGGGTGATAGCTGTCCATAGTACCTTTTCCTTAAACTGAATCTAAAGGAAAAAACAAACCCCAAACCAAATAACCAAAGATGATAAAGCTGTCAAGATAACAAGATCTAGTCAGTCAGGCAAACTTTCATAGTTGCTAAAGCACACTTGATTTTCTCATGGAGGGACAAAGTACAGAACATCCTAAAGAAAATAACTCAGTGTTCATTCCTTCTATACTATCTAAGGACAAGGGAAATGACAGAGCTTTACTGAAACATTAATCCAAATAAACAAGCTTACACCAATGGAAAATAATTCTAGTGCTTCCACAGAAATTACTCGGACATTTTCATAAGAAAGAGCTTCTAGGGAGGAAAAAAAAATAATACAAAGCAGCTTATTTTAGCAAATAGTCATAGATTAGACCTTAACCAGCAGAGCCTTTCAAGGTGCTATTTTGAACTACTCCAGATTACACTCCAATATGTACTGCTTTCATCATCTCACCACTCACTGAGAGGGCACAGCTGTACCTGCACAATAGCACTTACCAGCAAACAGGTACTTGTACAACTGTAGCCACAGCACAGGATTGATCAGACAATAAAGCACCCCACTGAAACCTATGAAGGAAACTCCCTTAACTTACCTTCCGTTCAGGCTTTTGGATTTCAGGCAAGATAACACAGAAGGGCTTGATTACTTCAAGAAATTTTACTGTAAGGAAATTAGTTAAAAAACGAAATGAATACACAGATACATAAAGTGGAAAAACTCAAGCAGAATTTAATTTGGATGTGTACTTTAACTATTCAGCATCCCCTTTAAGGACAAAGTTTTGTTGGTTTGGGGTTTTGTTTAAATTAAATTGTTATCTGTTCTAAATATACAGACATTCGATTAGTACAACCTAAGTAGAGTATGGACTGGAAACATGAGCAACAAAACTAGTCAAGAGTTTTTCTGTGTTATTGAGTAGGTTGGCAGGACAAAACATCCATCCCTGCCATTGTTTTGCATAAGTTTATCAATACCCCTGATTCTTATTTTGTAATAGCTTCTCCCCTAGCCTGATATTTGAGATACACAACACCCAAGATAGTTTGACAGGGGCACACAGCATAAGAATTCCTACACACTGTTCACACACAACAGTTCAAGTTACTTTACAGAGCATCTCATGCAATGACCAGCTCCTAACCAGATGGATTTATCCTTAGATCAGAAGAGTAGCAGGCTTCGAATAAACATACAAGAAAAATATACCTGCAAAGTTGCAAATTCTCCTACATGCAGAAGGATCTGATTTTGAAGAGTTAATGCTAAACTTCTTTAGACAAACAGAAGACTACACACATATTTTGCACTGATTTGAACTAAAAAGTGCAAGATGGTGCAGAAGAACTGAAAACATCAGGGGCTTCCTGCTTCTTTGTGGAAGGCAGCAACTTCAGTGTCATTTTTTAATACTTTAAGACCAGCCCATATGAATTATTTATTTCAAGCAATTAATTGCCCAGAAAGGTACACTGGGCTGCAGCTTCCATTTTAAAGCAAATCATGATTCTTCCCTACACCTACAACAATACACCAATGAACTAAGGCGCTTTCCAAACAGCTCTCCCTTTGGGTGGCACACTCGGAAGACTTCCATTCACTCAGATTACTTCTAGACCACAGATCGCCGTTTATAGCTTACTATGACGACACCAGTGAAAGCGTTAAGGCCAGTCACAGCCCTCTCGCTCGTCTCCCCCAGCTCCGTACCGCAGCCGGCACACTCGAGACAGCAATGACAGAGCTGCAAAGCACCTGCCAGGCTGAGCGGCCCGGTCACCGGGATCTCAGAGCAAGCTCCCATCCGAGGAAGGCCTGCCACAAGCAGAAAATAGCCCTTTGGCCAGGAAAGGGGAAAATGAGAAGGAACAGCCAGAAGGAGCCTCTAAACCAGAAGGAGGGGTACCCAGGGAGGGCTGGACACGGAGGGCGCGGGCCCAGACTCAGGGCCTCCGGGAGGGCGACAGCAGAGCGGCGGCCCCTCACAGGGACTCCCCGCCGCCCCGGAGGGAAACGCGCCGCCCGAGAGGAAGGCCCGTCCCTAGGTGCCTGTGAGAAGGGAGCCGGTGTTCGAGCCGCGGCCGTCAAGCACGCCGCGGAGACCCCACTCTCCTCCCTCCCCGCGGCCCGCCGCCGCCCTGCCGAAGCGGCCCGGTACTCACTGCCCATGGCGGCCGCCGGACGAGAGCAAAGAGCGAGCGGCGGCGGCGGCTGCCTCGGAGAGACACGTCAGGGCTCGCTCTGGCCGCCCCCTTCCGCTTCCTGCCACGCGCCGGGTTCGCCGGACGCCGCCGCCACCGCGCAGGCGCTGTCGCCCGCACCGCCCCACGGCAGCAAAGCGCCTACAACTCCCATCATGCACTACTAAAAAGGTAAACCACGCCCTTCCATGCGGGCAAAGGACCCCTGTTGCCTATTGGCTCCCCGTGGGTTCACGCAACCAATCAGATGACCAGGTGGCGTGCGGCTTGCCGGGAGTTGTAGTCTCCGGGCGCCATCTTAGTGAGGTGCCGGGCTGGCACTTGGGAAGGGCGGTGTGGAGGCCGGGGGTGGTTGTGAGGAACGCGCGGTTAAGCTGCCAGATTCCGGCTGGTAAATACATAAGTAAACACTGCAAATTTATTTCCTGCCTTTTGTGCTTTTATCGTGGGATGCTGTCGGCCTTTCTTTCAGTCAGAAACTCCCGGCGCGCCCCCCTCCAGCGGCAGCTGGTGGTGTCAGGCGGCGCCTGAGGCCGCGTTCATGGCACAGAGATGGATGGAGCTGCGTTCTGATAAAGTACCAAAATGTGGAATATTGTGCCGCGTGTCTAAGAAGTCTTGCTACATCGACACGTCGCAGTGGCACTCGAGATAAAAATGAAAGATAATTACATAGAGCTGTACGCTTAGGCACAGAGGCTGCAAACTCGTTAGTTTTTGGTTATACCTCTATTTTGTCTGTTCCGGGTCTGAAAAACTTCACATTTGGGGCCAATCCCAAATTGGGTACGAGCCTACAGCTGAAATCTGCTCCCCAGGTTAAATTCTGGGTAGAAAAAATGGCTGATGAAAGGTAGCTTTCCTAGGAACTTAGGAAAAAAACCACCCTATTTTGCCAACAGAAATAAAAAAATACGCAGAGAGGAGCCAAGTTAATTTCTTTTGTACGATCAGCTGTCACTCAGCAGGGCAGAAGAGTGAAAGAAACTGATGATAGTGTTGTTGGGGAATTACCACAGGAAAGCCGTGTGAGACACTGGGTCAAATACTGGTCTGATGTGACTCTGACAGTTTATCTCGGGAACTATTTTGGCAGCTCCAGACTGAGTGGCAAAAGAATGGATTGAGTTCACCAGGGCTGACTGTTACACTGCGTTTGGGGAGTACCTAGTACTGCAAGAAGAGTCAGTGCAGAGTGGTGCCAGCTGGTACAACTGGAATGATGACGATGAGGAGGAGGATAGCAAGTAATTAATAAACTGCTCTTTAGAGAAACAGCAACATTGGAGAAGCAGGAGTAATTTTAAGCAGCTTGTTCTTTTCATGCTTCGCTGTTCTTTGGACCAAATCACTCCCTCTTATATAATCCTGCTTCAGAAATAGTGTAATTTAGGTCTATTAAAAACATTAATATTCACTTACTGGCTCTGAAGTTTGTTAGCCAATGTGTTCCACTATTTCACACAGTGCAAATCTTCAGCATTTACTGCAAAATTATATATCTCAATATACCTCTGTTGAACTAGTACAAAGTTGACATTTAATTACTGCTTTTTAAATCAGCTTTGCTCCGTGGCGACTGACTACAGACGCTGGACCCAATCATGCTGGCTTGTACTCTGATGCAAGTAAAGGCTATATGGCTCCTTCAGCACCCAGAGGCAAAAAGCAGAAAATAAGAATGGAGAGCAGAAATGAGGAGAGAAGCATAAATGAATTGTTCACTGCCTCCAAATGGTTCCTTTCAGTTCTGGTGGCATTGCTCACAGAAACCGGCTGCACTCTGAAAAGATCACAGCTTCCTCACGCCCTGTTCCCACACCAGCACGTGTTATCAGTATGTTAAACCCTGCATGTTGCACTGAATTTATTCTCCAAGGAGGATAAAGAAGCCTCTCTAGCTGTTGTTACACCAGGTCTCGTAGCATCTGCGATCGCTAGAGGGCATTACAAATCTATCCCTCTTTACACATATGTGCAAGTATACACACAGAATCACAGAACGCTAGGAGTTGGAAGGGACCTCGAAAGATGACCAAGTCCAACCCCCCTGCCAGAGCAGGATCACCCAGGTTAAATCACACAGGGACACATCCAGGTAGGTTTGAATATCTCCAGAGAAGGAGACTCCACAGGCTCTCTGGGCAGCCTGTCCCAGGGCTCTGTCACCCTCACAGGGAAAAAGTTCCTCCTTATGTTAGCATGGAACTTCCCATGCTCCAGCTCACACCCATTGCCCCTTGTCCTATCGCTGCCATCACTGAGAAGAGCCTGGCTCTGTCCTCCTGACTCTCGCCCTTTACATATTTATAAACATTAATAAGTCACCCCTCAGTCCCCTCCAAGCTAAAGAGGCCCAGCTCCCTCAGCCTTTCCCCATAAGGAAGGCTTATTCCTTAACCATTCCCTTAACCATCTTGGTGGCCCTGCGCTGGGCTCTTTCAAAGAGTTCTGTATCCCTCAGTTCCAGAGGGGCCCAGAACTGGACACAATATTCCCAGTGCTGTCTCACCAGGGCAGAGCAGAGGGGGAGAAGGACCTCTTGTGACCTACTAACCCCCTCCCTTCTAACACACCCCGGGATGCCATTGGCTGCCTTAGCCATGAGGACACATTGCTGGCCATCCTGCTGTCCACCAGGACCCCCAGGTCCCTCTCACCTACGTTGCTCTCCAACAGCCCAGTCCCCACCCTATGCTGCTACACACACCATCATTCCACCTTACAAAATAGAGCTAGTTAATATCTATAGCCTTGGCCTGCAAGAGGGGTTCTGTGAGAGCAACAGTCCTCAGTGCACAGGGTCTGTGTCACAGCAGCATTCGTGATCCTTGATGCACAAACTCTGCGGGTGCTGGTCTGTCTGTCTAACCACAAGGTGGAAGAACTGCCTTACCTATGATGCCATCTCAGCTTGCATGAAACACACACGACTGAGTGGGCAAGGTTTATCTCTATCATTATTGAATTGTTATAGTGCCTCAGTGCCCAAGGGTCCCGTTCAGGACCAGAAGTCCTTGTGCCCAATGTAACGTAGATACAGGAGCTTGATTTCCTGCAGATAGATCCCAGTGCTCTGCGATACTTCAGGAGATCGCTCTGATCTCTGCACAGAGAGCTGTACTGTCAGAGATCCCTTCACTTCAGAGAGGCTACCTGAAGAGATCGGCACATGGGGAGATGTAGCAGCTGTATCTCCAGCGCTCTGACAGAGCGTTGCAGGGAGCAACCACAACCATGACATACTTCACCTCCCCTTTGTCTGCCACCCCCGTGCTGTCTTTCCAGCTGTTTGACACCTGCTTGTCAGATGCCCTTAATGTTTTTTCCATGCAGGTTGATGGGCTCAAGAGCCCGTAGCATGCATGAAACAATTCAGGTCACAAGTGGAAGCTCATGAACTGAATGGCAGGTGAGCACGGACATAAGGATGACCTTCAGGGAGCCCTGGGTAGACAGCATTTCCAAAACAAATTGTTTACTATGCTGCTAACTTAAAAGAGATTTACCTGCTGGCTCCTTTAAGGCCAACTGCCAAACTCCATTGATTTCAACAGAGCTAGAGTTTACCTTCTAGTCTGTGCCAGGATATAATCTCTGTTTGCCTGAGAAACCTGAAGCAGCTTGCAAAAAGCCAGGCAGGAATCTTCTGTAGTGGGGAAGATGCTGAAAGCCACGTTTCTAGTTGAAGGATCATGAAGTAACATTTTCTCACATAGGTTTGAACTTTATTACAGGTCAACAGGAGATGCCATGTGAAAAGGTCTTTCTGTCTAATTGGAACAAAGAAATGAGTGAATGAATTTTTGTTTAGCCAATCAAACCCTCTGGTTCTATAACAGAAGGGGCTTTAAAAAATATGAATTCCTTCTAGCCTAGCTGATTTCTAGTTGAAGAAATACCTCCAAAAGATGAAACCTGCAATTTCTATAAGGCATGAAATTCATCTCTCCTAAGTCCAGATGGGTAGGAAATGCAACATTTTATCCTCTCCTGAAGATCACAGGGTGTTTCATAACTCTGAGTTTTTGCAAAAATTTCCAATTTAGATATCTAAACTGAGATACCCAAACCACTGATTAAATAGAATTGCCCTAGATACATCAAAAGAAGTAAGCTTAGCTTCCCCACCGGGCATAAGTCCAATATTGCAATGCACAAAAGACTTTCCAACATCATTATCAGGACACGAGAGGTTAACTGAATGTCTCTGTACTGCTTTGCATGGAATGTTTTGAATCCCAAGCTCCTGTTATGACTCACACCCCCATTTCTCCAATTTGCTCACCCAGGCGCTCCTAGAACATCACTTTATTCCGTGCATTTATGGCAGTACTTAATAAGGTATCTAAAGCACTTTATAATGCCGTAACTTTAATCAGCCATGCTCTTAGCTGGCTGTATTACAGCAGTGCTTTCTCAGTAACTAGGCTCCTGATTTCTCGCTCTGATGAGGCAGCCCTGCTAAATAACACACCCTCGTGTAACGCACAGACCCAGCGGCTGAACCCCCATCTTCTCAGAGAACAACGAAACTTCAACAGGACCAGCATTTCACCCCACATCTTCAAGTGAAGCCTCACTATTTCAACCAGAAACAAAACGTATCGTGCTGTTTTGCCATGAGAACGGTGCTGTTGATTCACAAAAAGCTCTGAAATAAACCTTCTGTTTGCTGAAACGGGCCACAAAGGGGACAGATTATGGCAAATTATGGTAAAATTATGCAGAGCAGCAAACAAGGTCAGGGAGATACTCGCCCCTGCCAGAACATGCGCTATGGGCAGTTGAAATATATGCAAGGAGAATGAAGAGGTTTTAGATCCTTCCCTGAAGGGTGCGGTGTTGGCTACTGCTGGCCGCAGGACTCTGGACCTGATTGATAATGCCTGGTTCTCAGCTGACAGCCTACAAATTATACCAGTCCGCAGTGAAACAACAGGTGAATACTTCAGCAAGACTAAAAAGCCCACAGCTAATACAAGGTTAAAGTCTCTTTAACATTTAAATATTTCCCACATGTTCTCTTCCTGCCTTTTTAAGGGTTTTTGAAGTCTCTAACACATTTTTCACATAAAAAACCCCCACAGAATGGTTATTTTTCATGCCCTACTTGTTTTACTGTGGCTATAAAAAAGTCTAATAGAGCTAACCAACCCAAACACGTCCATATTTGTAGGGACTAAGAACTAGCTTTTGCTTAGATGATCTGTTTTTTTCACCATCAATCTATTGACCTGGAACCAGTGTTTAGAAGGGAAAAAAAAACCCCAAAACAGCAGCGTTTGGACCATAAATGAAAAAAAAAAGTACTTGTCTTGGAAACACAGATGCCAGTTTCCCCTAAGTGCCTATAGTCCAGCAACCAGATACAGATAGCTTTGATAATGGACTCATCAACATAAAAATCACTGCCAGCTTGATTGCAACGGTCATCATGTGGAAGTTGGCCAGGACTAGAATTCATCGCTATTAACCTTCTGAGAGAGCCTCTACACCTTTGAGGCTCTGGCTTTTGGCACAGAGCATTAATTTCATTGAGAATTTTATGAGGCATTAGAAAAAATAACTTCTGTGCTAAAAACACATTGGACCTATATTTGGGAATGGAAAAGTACCAATAAGAAGAGGCTGGCTGGTTCTCAAGTCATCAAATCGTAAATGATGCTGGATTCCTTTAGTCCAGCCGGAATCTTCTGACAGTGGTCAAATAAAGAACAACGGGGACATTGGACTTCTGCATCTGCACAGGCTGTTTTTTTTCAAATCAATGTTTGGATATTTAATTTGGATAACCTCATGCACGCAACAACATCGGGTTACACTCTCCATTTGCACAGGAGCACAGACTGCTGGGGTGCACACACAGCAGGGGCTGAGCTTTGCTTGCACTTGCATACATTTTTCATATGAAGAAAACATGTAAAACATTAATATTTTTGCATGTGATAATTGTCATACACATACTTGGAAAGAAAATGCCATACATGTAAAATTATTCTTTTGATCCCGGAGTAGAACTGAATTCTGTTTATTTTATGGATATTTGCAGCTTGCTGAATAATTCTTCAAGTCTTTCCTTTCTGATCTTTTGACATCAGCTTTTAAATCCAAACTCTCTCCAAATTACCTTCTGAGCTATTGCCCTTTTTTTTTTTTTTTTTTTAATTCTGAGCAGCAGTAGAAATTCATCAAGTAAATTCTCCTCCTGGCTTTAAAACCACAGCTGAAACCTGAGCTGTTCTGTTCGGTATATAGTGAATGAGCTTTGATTTGATTCTTATTGTATTTCATTCAAACCTTATTATAAAACATCTCCCAGGGACACTTGCATGAGAAACACTTTGTGAGTAAAAACAGCATTGTATTTCCAGTCTCCCATTTTTAAAGGTTATTACATTTTTATCCTGGTTGCTTATCTCCAGCTCACCGCTGTATGGCAGACAACTGCAAATGTTAGGTAACAGAGCTAGATGTCTCTGTAGGTTTTTATAATGGATATTCTTCTCCAGTACTACAGAAAGGTTTCAGTGTGTCATTAACCCAGTGACCAACACTTCTGCAGCCTGACTGGGGGCAGTCCCCCAGCAGCTGTATTTCCACTCTGCTTTGACTCCAGGTTCATCTCAGCTGTATTATTGACGTGGAATTTGGTGTAGATTTTTTAACAAGTGTCCCTCAAAACCCTACTCTAATTTAAATGGAGCAGATGATCTTTGTGGGTGGTTCAGTAGCAGGGTTTATGTTATGATTTCTGTACTTGGTTCCTGCTCTAGAATTGATCCACCTGTATTTTTCAGTGGAACAAAGGTGACTTTGAGCAGCTAGATAACTTCAGGTTTGTATTTGGGTCAGACATACAAAGTGCTCTTGATAACATTCCTTCTAAAAATTGCTGTTTAGATCTAAACTGGATATAAGTTACTCACAAAATATCACTTCTTTTTAATCATCTTTTGATTACTGTTCATCTCATGGTCTCAGGGAAGGCTTTTGTAAATGCTAACAGGGTGACAGGCTTGGTTTGATCCCACTCCTCTTACAATCATTGGCCAAAAATCCTGCTGGGTCACATCCTCTGAGTGGCCCACATCCCTGTGGATCTCCTAATGCACTTCATAAAATGTATCCAGTAAATCCAATAACAACAGAAATACGATTAAATACGCAGTGCACAGATGGTTCCAAAAAAGCAAGCTACTTTGAGTTTTTGCTTATAAAGATTTACTTTCCTTATAAAACTAACCCATATAAGTCTTTACCAATATTTACCTAGCTCAGCTAGGAAAATAAAACAGTAACTACAAGCTGATCTGTGCAATATCATAGAAGTACAAGCACATTAAAGTCCTCCTTAAATACAAGCAAGCAGGATCCCAGCCAACTGGAAAGAGCAAGAGAATAGTTACCACGCCTGAGTTTTGTAGAGGTGCCAAGTGGCTTAGCAGCCTTTGCTGAATATTTCTGTTACAGTGGCTTGCCTGAAATAAGAAACAAAGAAATCAGATTAAAGATTGAGCTGCTTAGGACAGCAGCATTAGTACAGCACATTTCCTGGCAAGGTAGCTGTTACTTTGTGCATCAGGTGACTGTTCCATGCCGCAACGCTGAGCAGGGGCAGATTCTTAATCAGTTTTGAAAAGTACTCAATGAAAACCTTTAGGAAGGTTCTATCAGCAATAAATACTGGAAAGAGGGGTAACTTCCTATCCCATGGCTTTCCTCATGTGCTGTTTGGCATCTTTGTACGAGAGCATGAGAAGCCATCAAGCAGCAAGCTATTAACGCATGAGTCACGGTGAGGCTTTGCAGCAATTCTCAGTCTTTGTTTGTCCCCTTAAAGCACGCCAGAGAGAAGGTATCACAGGGGGCTAGCTCCAGAGCTGAGGTGAACACTGGTGCACTAAGGCACCATTTGATGAATGAATTTTCAAGTGGCAGTGCTGGCACAAGCAGCTGCCACACCGCATACCCACCAGCCAGCACTTGTTCTCATCTCTATGCCTCTCGCTGTGCTGTGCCAGTACAGGCGAGTGTGTAGCTTTGTGGCAACACGCACTACAAAACGATCTGGCTGCAAAAGACCTTCCCAAATTCTGCAGCTGGTTTAGTCTTTTTTTCATACTCACTTAGGAGTTCTTACTGCAACCTGAGGGGATACCTGACTTAGCTTTAGCTGAGACGGGTAATTAATAAGAGCAGTGAACATGTAACAGCTTGGGCTTCAGCATGGACTGTCCAAGCCAGTTTGAGATCACACTGAATTACTAGGGCAGCTGACACCTGGACCATTGAATCTTCATTGCTAATTATTAGATCTGGCTTGGATTCATCTATTCAGCCTGAAGTCACATCTCAACTGCGATATGGTTATAGCTTCGCTATCAACATGCACCCATATCCAGGTGCATCCCAGATGACAGAAAAGCTGGAATCTACCAGATTCCTTAAAAGGCTACTTCTTACTTTGTCTTCTTTCCTTTCTCCACGCACTTTGTGTTGTTCTAGACTAAAGAGTTAAATTGGGCAACACAACCTTAAAAGTCATCATTACTGATAGATGCTGGGAGGAATAACCCTGTTAAGAACCCTTTAGCCTTTGTATCTTCTGAATGCAAGCTAGAATTTAAGACTTCACAGCAAGCTGGAAAGACCTGCCCTGTGAATAGCACACAGACAACTCCATGGGACAACATCCGTGTGTAGTCCTTTCCTCTGATCCTTCTTAAAGGCAAAAAGGAAGATAGAGCCCCTGCCACCAGCTGTCATGGAGCATAATATTCACCACTACAGTTTTAAGAGGACTATGGATTTAAGCATGTTGTTATTTCGGTGTGTGTTAGAGTAGTCATAGCCATATTTACATATAATATTTAGCAAGATCAGTCCTCCCATTGCCTTCCCTTCCAGGAAATCAGGAAAAAAAAAATCTCATACAGGGTTTTTTTTTTGGGGGGGGGAATGTGGTTAGGGAGATGATGAACTATTCGGGGTGACTGTCATCGCAATCAAGTAGAATTCAAATGCTTTATCTCAGAGATTTAGAGAGAGCAGCCTGAGCATCTAGCCTGTCTTTCTGGGGGAGTGTAAAAAAATATGCACAGATGATAGACTCTGAAATGTCTGATAGGACATTTGGGACCTAGGTTAAATACGGGTTTTCTTCCTGTAGGTTTAAAACTGACCTTAAATAAGGAACTGCTCCCTTTGTTTTTGATGAGGTATTGCTGCAGTGAATTAACTGGGAGTAGGGGCAGAACAGAGAATAAACAGAACAGACACATCTGAAATGATTTTAAAGGTGAGACTGGTTTGGGAGTTCTTCCCTTTATCTTCACCTCTGCCTCTCTTTCACCTCCCTTAAATCTTTGTGGTATCTCTCCCTCTAATGGGCATAGACAAAACTAGTGCAGCATTCCTTAGCCTGGTATCTGTAACAGCGCTAACGGGAATCATCTGGAGACTGGAGGGTGAATGTTACAGGTTATTTAGACCTTGACCTTGCTATTCAGGGTCCCAGGAGGGAGTCCAGTCAAGATAATGGGTTATTTTTCCTGTTCATGTGTTTGGTGGAGTGTTTTTCAGCCATTGGATTCTCTGTCCTCTAGATACAGGATCACAGTGTAGTGACATGCTTAGCAGTGGTCTGTAGGCAGCCATCTACAGGGACCAACTTTCAGCAGCTCTTGACCTGCACTATATCTGACCTTACGGGTAGAAAGGAAGGCCTAGGTCTCCATTACCAGTCTCACATCTCATCTTTCACTTTGTTGCCTTTTCATCTCACCAGAAGGGTGAAATCTTAACACTGTGAGCCTTCCCCCAGGGTGGAGAGAGATTCTTAGGTAGGTCTTACTCCTGAGCATGTTCTCACACCTTTGCTTCATCACCGACTTAAAAAAAATTGTTACACTTGACTCATGCTGATCTGTGTGAGAGAAGGATCTGTCCTATTTTTTATTTTTGTCATGTAACACTCTCCAAACTGTTTTTTTAAAGTTTGCCAACCAGCTCTCACACATAGGCTGCCAGTCTGACATACTAAAAGGAAACAAAGGAATTAGGCAGCTTTCCTTCAGTGCTGTCCTGCAAAATAACTGCAGTTATTTATTTTGTTCTTTTGTTGGAGCTTTTTAACTGCAGGGAAATGCCAGTGTATCTCAGTGTCTGCTTAGTAACAACTGTTCTCTACCCTGAAAAACTTGTCTTAACCTAAAAGATTTTTGGAATCTCAGACCTAATGTATTATAAATTACCTGTCAGTAAGTATAAGTGACTTGTCAGTTCGACTAAGATTATTTACTTATGCACAATGGTGGGGAAGGCTACACAATCCCTACTATCAATTTAGTAATTCAGCAAGTAGATGCCACGCTGTTTACACTTTAGCAATATCCTAAAATCCCTCTTTTGCATATTCTGTAGGTAATTCCTTGGATGCAACAGTGCCTTTTAGTGGCTAGTTAAATGCATCACAGATTCATTATGAGAATCCCCGGAGAGTTGAAGCTTTCCTATCAAAGCTGTAGCAGATCATCTAAATTCAGGTCTCAGTTACCCAGTAAATCTACTATACTTCTGTAAAGCACCTTCTCTTTTTTGCTTCATAGCAACTGTGGCGATCTAAGCAGCATAATTTATTAAATCAAATCTGCTTTGAGAAAAATACAGTTCACTCATTCTTCTAATTACTGCTGCTCAAATTTAGCCTCAATTAGTGACCTCTCAATTTGCTGAGATTAGTTCTGCCTGTGTAGAAGTGTGACTGCCTATGAAGGCAAATAAGCCTTAGATTTCTTCTTCTACTTAATGTTTTACACAACTAGATATCTTATATTGCTTTTCTTTGAAGGCATATGCAAAACACCCTTTTTAGCCGCAAACATCCAGTCTCTTCGGGCTCAGTTTCTGAATGCTGTGGACAATCGTGTTACCAAGACTCAAGGAGATTACAACAGCGCAATACTGTGATTGTTCTACCATTGTATAACACTTTTCGATCTCTGGATCTCAACATAACATTACAGACATCTGAGAGCCACCCCCTCTAAACACACAGCAAGGCAGAGCCCTGAAACAAACAGTTTATAAGTATTACATATTATTATAACTATTTTACACAGGTGAATCTAGACACAGAGACCAGGTGCTAAAGTCTAGTAAAAAGAGTAACTGAACTGGAAACAAACCCCAGAGGTTCGAATTCCCAATCTGTGCTCTAGTTGCAAGACATTTTCCTGTGATCCTCCTCCTCAGGCTGGAAAGCCTGGAAAAGCCTATTGAACAAGTATCATAGCTTTTTGTGTGAGGATTCAGCAGTTGTTTCAGCCACATTTGAAAGGAATGAGTCAGGAATTTGTGCATGTGGGAAGTGGTTTCCTCTCACATTACTGTATGTATGTATGAAATACATTTCCTCTACTCTGAAGATGCTGAATGAGAAAATAAAGTAGTGTGGCTGACTGGCACTTCAGTGGCTGTACTTCGACCTGGATAATGAAAAGCCAGCGGCCTCGGGAGGCCAGTTCGGATAATGCATTTCGTAGAAAAGCTGGTGAAGTCACTTGCCTTCTTATAAAGAATGACTAGAAAAGGGCAAAGTGGAGGAAAAAAAAAAAAAAAACCAATCCTATAACCTGTTAAATTAGAGACCAGGTTCTTTAGTGAAAACCTGGCCTGACTGACACTGCAGGAGAAAATGTGGCTTTAAGACATGAGCTGTAATGCAATAATGAAGACACCTCCCTCTGTGCTTCAGACAGCTTTTGTAGCAGCTAGTGCTCAGGAATCAGAGATAATGATAATGGCTTGTGCCTGCAATCATTACAGCCATGGCATGCACAGTATGCAAGGCATTTAATGTCAAACTTACCAGCGTCATGCAGCGAGACAGCAGCAAGACCAAGTAGACTGCAGGTCACCTGCCTTCCAACCTGGTCTTAGCCAGAGAGCCAGTGACACTGCAGAGCAGGCAGGTTTTACAGGCAGTGAGACTGAATGACAGACCTTGGGTCGGTGCTAGAACCTGCTGAAAGATGAGGGTCTTCAAATCCAGGGAGCTCTTCCATCCACACAATCCAGGAGTCCTCCTTCCATCCTTCAAAGCTGATTGGTTGCTGGAGCGATAAGCTTTTGAGAAGTATTGAGTCTGGTGAACACCCCAAGTGGCTGTTCCCATCTCCTGGGGAACTGAAGCGGGGGAAGGAGGAGTTCAGGGGCTGGTCAGGCAAGTGGGCTGAGGTAGTAATGGGGTTAGGGGGAGAGAAACAGAACAGGCTTGCATAAAGCTTTCAAGAGGACTCTTAAGCTGCTGAGGGGAGTACTACAGCCAGTGAAAAATTGGAGAAGGAGACATTGGAGAGGACTAAAGGGTTTCACCAGTTCAGTAAGGAATTTAAGGTTCTTTTTGGCTTGAAGCCTGGAATAATTCTATGTATCTAGAGACCAGCACTTTTTCTGAAGTACTTTGGTGAGTTATGCAGAAGACAGAGTTGCCAGGTATGTGTTAAAAAAGCATCTTACTGCTGTCAGTAAAGAACTCCTAAAAATAAGGTTATACATATGTATACAAACCACATAGGAGTTTACATCCTGGAGCATTTAAAATGCGTTTTCGTTTGAAGGCAATTTCTTACGGTGAGGCAGGCCAGCCTGTCGGGAGCCACAGCTCTGCACCACGCTGGTTCTCTCTGCTCTGGCAGCACAAACATGCAGCCCCAGCGAGGCCTTCGCTGTGGCTGCAATCATAGGCTATTAGTAAATCATTCCGTCAGACACCCAGGCAGGGCTGTAAACACAGAGGAGGCATTTGCCAAGAAAAGAAGGCAAGTGTGCTTTCAGTGTACGTTCTATGTGTATTTTAGCCATTTTCCAATATTTCCTTTGCTTTCAACCTCTACATGTCAAATGATAGTAAATTGCAAATGTACTAGTTCCAGCTGAGCACAACTGGGGGTGAAATAGCTTTTCTTTGAAGCTGAAGCTAGAGTCCACTTGAAAAGCTGTAAGGAGAGCCACGGAAATTTGCAGAAGAGTAACTGAAATTCTGAACTGGTGATTCAAAGCACTGTGATTCACGAAACAAATTTTCAGAGGAGCTACA
Organism: Porphyrio hochstetteri; assembly: GCA_020800305.1. Taxonomy (NCBI): domain Eukaryota; kingdom Metazoa; phylum Chordata; class Aves; order Gruiformes; family Rallidae; genus Porphyrio; species Porphyrio hochstetteri. Next base: position 5,384,005 of record CM036916.1, on the reverse strand, counting down.
TAATCCATTAGGAGAAAAGCCTGCGAAAGAGACCGTTGCTGTAGCCAAGATAGCAATCACTAGGTAAAAAGCTTATTAAAAGAATGTCATTGTCTTCCAGATCAGCAGAAAACCAATATAGATCTTCATTAATTTATTTTTTGTTAAATGTATTATTCTAGCATTTGTTTTCATTGCTTTTCAGGTGATCGAAGATCTCATTACACATTTCAAGTAGAGGAAAAGGTACAAGATGAAGATCCAGGGCCAAATCTTTTTACATATGAACCTTTCCTAGGAAGAGAGGGGGAGGATCATTCCACCCCACTTTGGCTCTGCAGCACGTTGTAACATTGTGGGAGCACCTCTATTCTCCATTGCCTGTTTCTTGGGTTTGATGCTCCCACCACCTCTTACCTGGAGCATATTTGGGAGCCCTGGGAGAGGAGCTGACACCTCTGTATGCACCAAGGTGATTTCCTGTTGACAAATTGAGGCTTCTCAAGTGGCACGGTATAGCTGGGACATGACAGAAACTGCCCCATAAATGTCAATATCACACATAGACCAAGTGTACACCTGTGTCTGCCTGGTACGGGCAGGGGCTGAGCTCAGGCACTCACAGGGGTGGCACATGAGGGGGGGTAGAGAGATGCCTGATGGTTTGCACGTGTGATCAGTTCCTGTGAGCACACATGTGGAAACAGAGATGAAAGTTCTACAGGGACCCTTATGAAATCAGTTAGACATGGACAATACAACAACAAAACATCCACTGGGGATAAAAGCAGAGAGTTTCCATTAGCCTTTCACAGCATTTCATCTTTTTGCTTTACTCCCCACGTGACCAGGTACCTCTCCTACAATTTTCTTCATATTTGGCAACCAGTGATGTACTTTGGCATTTCAAGTGAAACTGAAGTGTATGCCTTTGCTTAATAAGCCCCCTGTTCATTTAAATAGTTGGCAGCTTGCCAGCCCTGCTTTGTTTGCATTTTAGAATTATGGAGGATGTCAAGACAGCTTCGATTAAACGCTCAGCTCACTACTGCTCGGATGGAAAGGGCTTGAAGTAAAATACCATTTCAGTGAAACTCGGAAGCTTGGAGAACACATATTCTGTGAATTCTTTTTCATTGCATTTCTGGATTTCTTGCAGGATTTGTAATAGAAGAAATAAAGATTCTTAAGGACTTTCCCAGCAATGTGAGACTACCCACGGACATATCAGACACACAGTATTCATATACTCTCAGAAGCATTTTGGCAGAGATCTATACCTCTCAATAAGCTTGCTTTCTGCTTTCCTTTCTCAGCTAAGCTTTCATTTCCAAGTATTGGTTTAGAAATTGTAGCCGCCCCGAGGGCAAACCATTAACTACACAGGGCCCACACAAAATTAAGAAGTTAGTGTCTCCATTCTAGATATTTAATCCAGAAGAAAACAATTCCCTGGTTGATATATAGGGCTAGATATTCAGACTGGGGCAGAAACAGAGGGACACGGACACACAGATACTGGCTAACAGACCCTGTGGGCAGCACATGATGCTCGGTGCATGCCAGAGCAGGTCACTTGCCAGAGGCACACAAAGAAAAACCTGTTAACTGTCCACCACAACTCATACAAGGTGTACAAGAAAGTATGTATAACGTATGCAATTATTCTCCTTGGTTATCAAAACAGACCTCAGAGTACATACTGTCTTTCCATCCAGCTCAGCATCAGTCTAAAAAGCAAAGTATATGAAGTGGGGAAGAAGCAGCCAGCTCACTACTGGAATAGAAGTTTAATACAGGAGTCTTAGCTGTGTTCTGCATATATGTTCAGGTATGACATGAAAACCTGCAAAAGTCTCCTTTCTCTCCTTGAAATATTCCAAGTAGATTGTCAGAGAGAAATCAAATAGACTAACTCAGGTTTTAAACCACAGCAGGATTTGAATTGCAAGGAATACACCACAGAGCAGAGATGGAAGAGAAAAAAACAAACACACAAAAGCCTTTAAAACATTCTTCCTTAAGACAAAAAGGTAAAAAAAGGCAAAATCAGTAGATATAATTGCAGAATTTGGAGTCTCACAAGGAAGCACTTAACTGATGCTCAAGAGCATTGCTTCCAGCTGACTCAAGAGCTCTGTAGAGAAATTAGAACAAGATTACCTTCAGTTTGCAGTAACAACAAAAGTTAAAAAGAGCTTCCAATATCGTATGGTTAATTGGAAGAACTTTCTACTTACTTAAAAAACCCCAACATATTAAAGCAGAGTTTTAATACCTTCTCAGTCTTACACCTACAGCTGCATTTAGCGACCAGAACTGATTTGTACCACTGAAGTCCATGCTTGTCACAACTCTGTTCTAGACAGATGACCTATGTATGAGCAATGGAAAGAAAAAAGAATGACTGGATGATACAGAAATGATACAAACACAAGGGTATGTGTTTACACTGTGACACTCATTCTGCTTGGGAAACAAAGGGAGACAAGAGATTAGCTCTAAGGCTCACAGATTTACTCCTTTCTATATGTTTTACTTAGTTCCTCCCTGCCAAGTCCCTTATTGTCTGAGCAGTCCTCAGTGTGGTACTGCAGTTATCAGGTAAACTTTAGTGACCTTCCTGCTGATTGTTTATAATATCACAGCTTAATATTCCCACTGGATATTTTAGAGAATAGCTCATGAATCAGAAAAGCCAGGATTGGGGAAGGGCTTTTGGGTCATCCTCTCCATCTCCCTCTGCTGTGAGCATTACAGGCAAGAAAATAACCCAACAAAAACCAGCTGGCATTTTTGCAGCCTAAGATGTGATTGAAAAAGAAAATCAAGATGCTCTGCAGCACAAATCCTGCACGTAACTACAGATTAACTACCTGATGGATTCTCTCATTTCTTGGCCAATTATTTCCTTCCAGTTTTGTTGCTGTTTTTGTAGCCAACAAAAGCAACTTCCTGCTGACAGTGATTACTCCTATACTATTAATTTACCTCTGACATTCACGCAGCATTGCAGCATACTATCATTTGCAATTTTGGCCCAAGAGCATGACTGTGATTTCCAGTTCCCTTGTCCCTACCACCCAGCGACAGATGGATACACTGTAAGGCAGGCACCAGAGACCTCTTCATAATTCAAGTGGGATAGTGGTACTGGTCACAATTTTCTCTCTAGCCCATAAAGGCTGAGACTGCCTTAAGAAACACTGTTTGAATTATCCCTCTTCCCTGTGATTATAGCCAATTCTGTCGGTAGAGAATTTACCTTATGCTACTTCATTAAAGCTACTTCTATAAACCCAGCTATCCTTATATAAAGGCTATTTAGCCCATCTATCCTTTCCCTGAGCTGATGTGCTGATAACACTGATCTCATTTGTCACTTTTTAATTTACATCCCCTTCTCCATCTCTCAAAGGAAGAGGATTTTCTAAGCTGTAAGGTCCTGGTCACACCAGACTTGTAACAGGTAAGATCTACAGGAAAATTTAGGATGCTTCTTGGCTTCGGTGCCAGCTGCCGGCTCACCCTGCTGGAAGAATGGCTGGTGACCAGTTGTATTTCTTAGCTTCCTCACTGGCTTAGTAGAACCAGGTGGGATGAACAGCAAAGGAGGGATTTCCCTGGCCTGAGTTTTCCTTTTGCATATCGTGCTCTGCTGTGAAGTGTGCCCCGGGCTGCCACTGTGCCCTGAAGCCCAAGCTGCACCAACTGGAGCTTGCACAGCCTGATGGAAGGGGAAGAGCCACACACAAAGGCTGGGCAACCTCAACATTCAACCACTAGCAAATTAAGCATCATCTGAGAAGCACAGTTCAAAGCATGTGTGGGACTCAGCTGTCACCCAGAGCCAATGCAGCATTTCTCTCTCCAAATTCTTCAGCTTCTGCAGAATCTGGAAGCACAGAGAATCACTGAACTTCTATTGGTCCACTAAATCTGGAGGCGGAGGGATAAGATCCCGCGGGTTCAGCCTAGCAACAAGGCAAACATCATAGCTGTCATGCATGAGGACGTTGATGGCCACCACGTTCCACTGGTTCTCCCACGTATCCAGCTCGAGGATCTCTTTGGTGATAACCTCATGACGGGCTGAAAAACAGAAGCAATGTCAGCAGGTATCAGGAGTCAAGTCAAACAGGATCAAAGAGCAGTTATTATTAGGACCCTTCTGTAAGGTGGCAATAAGAAGGCAATCTTTGTGGAACTAACAGCTACGCTGTTGGAGGAGTGTGTGAGCTGTCAGCATACAGCAAATAGTGCAGATGGAGACCTGCACAGTGCATTGAGTCCTCACCCTCTGGGCTCCAGGTGCAGCCGCTGGGACAAAAGCATTGAGTGCTCCATCTTGGTACAAGTATGCAGGTGGCATTTCATTGTGCAATCAATTGTCAAACACATATCTTTTATAGACAGAGCATTGCCTGTTGTTAATCACTGTTCCTACAGGCAGTGTGCTCTCTATTCTTTGCCCCGACTAAAACATGTCTCTGGCTCCTGGAAGCACTCCAGTACTATGGCTTTTCTTGGGTGCAAAGTCTAAACATCGTGTGATTTGGGGAGAAATAAAAAGACAGAAAGAAACCTCCAGGGCTTTAAATGTACTTCAGTTGTTTAGAAGTGCTGAGGAATTTGTCATGACCAGTCACCTGAAGAATGCCATTAAATCACAGCCAATCTCAAGACAAGAAGCTTTTTACTGAGGCTAACAAAAAAAATCACCGTGCTGCAGAGAACCATAGCTGTCAACCAGCAGTGCTATATTGAATTTCTAAGAACACAAACCCTTTCTTTGCTGACAAAAGTCCTGACCACTCCAGCAATTGTTACTCAAAGCCAAGTTCTCTACTAAAAATAAAAAGCATCTTTCATTTCTGCTCACTTTTTCTTTTCACCTTAAAAGTGCTTTCTCACAGCAAGTAACCTTAGTCTAGAGTTTTCTTACTTTGAGCTAAGGATGTACACGTGTTTTACTGTCAGCTTCCCTATGATGAATTTCTGGATAGAAGCATTAGAATCTGGGCCTCAGAGATTTCCAGTCACAGACACTTCACAGGTACAAGGATAAGAATCATCATAGCAAGAAACATTGTATGCCCAACACTGTTTCACTGAGTCTTAAGACTGGTGACAAGCTAAACTTTACAGGGTTCAGACTGAGGTTCCCATTCAGCTATCCTTTCTAGAAAACTTTTATTTAAAAAAACCAAAACCAACAGCAAACAACAATATCCTTGATATCTACTGGCTTCATCTCATTGTTTGGACACTGCCCCATGGAATCGACAGCAAAAGACTAGGTGTGGGGGAAGAGGTGGGGAGTCAAATACAGAAGAGCATCCAGAGACTTCTTGTATGGGGAAGACAGACCACATATTCCTCCAGAGGCCAGCAACCCTGGGGGTTTAGTACCCCATGATGGTGCTGTTGTGGTGTGTGTTATGATGACATAGCATCACAGGATTTAAAATACCCCTAAGGGCTTCTCTGCAAGTAGCTTCAGGATGTGGGGAGGTCAGGTGGAAACAAGACCCTTTCCCCTCCCGGGATCCGTTTCCTTGCTGAGCTGATTTGGGACAGTCCTGTTCACAGCAGGTCCTGCCCACGCACAGGACTTGTGGGTATCTTGGCTTTTCAAAAAGTTTTCTACACAATTTTGTCATGTTTATCAAAGAAACCACTTGCAAACCATTGTTCATCTCTGCCCCCTCTCACCTGATAAAGGAAGGCAGCACAGTGCTTCAGCCCCACTGCCCATACTCATTTCCCTTCAGTTCTCTCACAATTAATTGGGACACTTTCTGTTGGTCCAAACCCAGACCTCTGGGACTTTCATAGATCTCTAGGAGCTTGCTTGGGTAACATTGGGGTAAGATTTCAAGATTTAGTCCTTGTTGTACTCCTTTCTGCTGTTCACAGCAAGTGAAACAGTAGCAACATTTTGCTTATTGAACATGGATATTCAAGGAGAACAATGATGACATGTAGGAAAGCTGCATCCACCCAAGAGAGAAGACAGAGAACTGCTAAAAATCCCAGTGACATGTGAGGAGAAGACGTGACTGACAAACTGCTCACAAGCAGCTCATGCCAGTACCAGCAAAGAGCTTGTTTCTGTATGACACTGCAAGGGTGAGCAGGTTTTCCTAAGAGGCAAGTACAGAGACACAAACAGGCTTAAGCCGTGACATGGGAGGCTCCAGTCCCTGTGTTTATTATTAGATCATCTCCTTTATGCAATAAATTTTTATGTCTGGATTTTCTTTTGCATGGATGATGGCAAAAATGAGACAATCACAGGAAAAAAAAAATCAAACCCTGGAACTAAGACATTCTGTGGGTGATCACAGCACTTCAGGAAAAAAAATATCATAATTAAAACATCAAAGACAGCTTCAGCACCCCTTTCTTACAAGCCTTGCTGTGTTTTTTCCTGACCCTGGTGACTCATAACTTTCAGTGTCCCTTGTTTCCCTTTTCCATGGGGTGTTTTAACTGGTGCTGTGCCACTCAACAAATTCTGTTTTCCAGCACATGGGGTATTAGTTAACTCTTAACCCTTGGGAGACAAAGAATCTATGCCATTGGAATAAAGGAAGCAATCATTTCTCTAGCCTTATCTTGTTTAATGTGAAAGGAAGCAGCACCCTTTGGAGGAGAAAGTTCAGCTCAGGAAAAGCACTGCTCCAAAATACAGTCATGCTTTGGAAAAAAATGCACCCCCTTTCATTTAAAAAGAGAAAAGAGCTAAAACATCTCAATTCTTAAACCTTTTACACCACCACCACCCCCTCCTTGGTTAGGACAATAGAAAAGGTAATGTTTTTCAAAGAGAATAGCACCTTTGGTTCCAGGCTGATAGTGATGGATTTGGGCTTTAATCCCAGTAAACAGTTTTAAGCCTGAAGGTGCAAATAATTCCAGATTCTGCCTCATTGGTTCACCTTATTTAATTGAAATCATACTGTTTTTTTAAGGATAATATCTTAGCAGCCAGTTTTTCTTACAGGAGAATAACGCAACATCTACAAAAAGAAATGGGCTGTATTACACAGATGGCTTGCTTAAAAAGCCACCCCTCAGAACTCCCTGTCATTGTTCTGCACCACTTACCAGACAACCACCTCACCTAACGAAAGGATTTCACTCCTTTCCAAATGCTCCCTCCACCCCCCCCCCCAAACAAAGCAGCATTTTCTGTGCTTTCTCATTTAACTGTGAGAAGTTTTAAGAAACTTTCTTCACACTATACTTTTCTGCACAGGGGTTACACCACTTTATATTGTGATTACTCAGGTAGGACAAGCCTAACCCTAATGCAGAGCCTTTTCAAGCAGTAAAACAGTGTTTATAACTGTATGGCTTATTCTTGTTGAGGAAAGGAAAAGGCTAAACCAGCACAGGGCACATTAATTCCAGAATAAATTTAACTCCACAAGAAATCATGGTATGTTAAAAGAAAGTCAGAGCTCTTTTGGTATAATTGTATCTTTTTGATGTACAAGTGCAGACTGAAGGCTAACAGTGAGCCTACAAACCCATCTATTCCCAGTTGAAGAACTTGATCTATACCTAAAAATGTTTAATTTATAAACATTAAAAATTTTATTTCATATCAGCAAGTAAAGTCACCCAAAAGCAAAAGGGAGTCTGATCTTTAAATTCTTTTATATTCTGGTCTGTAAACAGAACATTTTCCCACAATTTTTTCACATGAAAATTCTCTTTGAATGTGCAGAAAAAACAACAAAAATACTAATTTTCAGTAAGTGATTGCCTACAGTCCATATAAACAATTACATTTTCACTTTGGAGGATTTATTTTCAAGTATGATTCACTCCCCAAATATGGCCAGACTTCATTTTATGCTGTAAGTTTTCTCATGTCATTTGAATCAGGATTGACCATAAATCAAGATGAACCATTCTTGGAAAGACCCCCAGTATGACTGCAGGCAACATAAATATTTGATCTGCCTTTTCTTTTTTTAACTGCATTTCATTTGTGATTTGGGGGCTGGGGGGAGGAACAACTTTTCTCTCTGTGAATATAGTATTTATTACCACTTTGGGGATTTTTTGACCTTACTTTCTCTCTGCTATTTGAAACTGAACATTCAGATACAATTATTAGGTTTTGGGTTGGGAGAGGTAAAGGGAGGCAGATGTAGAAGAATTAAGCAACATGCTTAACAGGTAAGAAAACCCATAGTTCATCCAGGGCTATTAACCATGCTGCTATACGTTTGTAAGCCAACACAAATAAATTCACTCTGCTATAGGCAGCTTAGTGCCCAGAGTGTTGAAGTAAAAATCACGCTGAATTTTAGTTGGAGTCGAATCTATGGCAAGTTTGCAGAAGCGTGGTCCATATCTCACTATTTCTTACAGAAGCCCATGGACATCAGCCTGTACATTTGCCTCTACCTTATAAGCAAGGTAACAGAGTTAGGGAGGTAGTGAGAGCATGTGCCGAGTCACAAGTCGTGGTGCCTCTGTGTCAGCACAGGGCAGAGACCTCCAAAATCATTTTGGACAAGCTCACCTGCCTACTAGCTGTAGCATCGTTTGGACTTGATGATCTTAAAGGTCATTTCCAACCTAGTCATTCTGTGATCATTACAGTGACATCATACAGCCAGCAGTACCTGTGCAGGTTTAGCCCAAGCAGGGCCAGGTACCTCAGCACAGAACCACGTTGTGTGGTGGAGGGCAGTCTGTGTGACACCTGGCCTTGCCCATGAGCTCCATGCCCTGGTATGTGCTCACACTGGCTTCTGCTGATCTCATGTCTCAGGTTGTCACAGCACATTTTCCTTTCCAGTTTGCTGATGTGCTCATCAGCATAAATCAGTCCATAAAAGACACCAGAGCCATAGTGGTTAAACTCTTAACTGGCTGCTCTGCTATTTCCATGGAAAAATAAGCACTTGAACATCACAAGGCACCTACCAGTTCCCCAGCAGTCGCCAAAAGGTTTATTCAGGTGTTTGTTTCAATGGCTTCCCCAGTTCCTGTCACCTAACCGCCACCCCAGAGCTGCCTTGAAGCATTCAGCCTCCACTGCTGGTCTGTACCCGGGTTTGCATGCTATTATCTGTACCAGAGAATGATTTTAAACATATGGGACTGGCCTCTGCTACTTATCTTCCTCGCCACTAATAGCTGCTTTCATAATTACATGATGTGGAGTTTAGGTGACTTGGGAATTCACGTTTGTGTTGCAATGGGATAAAAGCACATTTAGATCATTACCACCAGATGTCCTGGCTCCTCATTTTCAGTAGGCAAAAGAATAAGTTCATCAAGTCTGTGGCTTTCAATCCCATTTGTGTATGTGAGCTGCCCCCAAATTCCACCGGCCTTGCTCACGTAACACGATGAACATCCTTTGTGGGGTCAAGTACATCCATCATCTATGCCTGTGGGCAGAAGCAGGCAGAGAATACACAGGAGAGGGAACTTGGCTTGGCTGTTTAACATGCTGACCAGCCTTCGTCGTGTTAAGCATCCTGTATCCCACCAGACACGGCGGTGCTGGGAGGCAGGTTGGGGCTTGAATTTACAACTGTGGCAGCTTACTGCTTCCAGAGCACCTGCGTGGAGTAAGGTAAGGTAGTCGCTCTCATAGACAGTACCTCTATCCTCTTGTTCTGCATATAATTCTTTGGGACCACAGTTTCATGATCCACCCATTCAAAAATCGGTATATATTAACATTTTTGAAAAATATATAAAGAATGGGATAGTCTACAGGAAGGAGCTTCTAGTCCAGTTACTTCAACTGCCTTTCTTGGGATTGATCCAGCTTATTCAGCTTTTAAAAATCTTTCCAGATTTTGCCTGTTGTTCACAGGCAAGGCCTCCTTCAGACAATCTTACAAGCACTGGTCCTGCTTGTGCTGGAGGCAACTGGATCAGATTGCCACAGCAGCAGGATCAGTGCTCCTGGAGTCACTGCACCATTCATATGGCTAAAAGCTGCAAGATCAGAATAAGAATTACTGGTCTCAGACCATCCTCACCTACTGCTTTCTAAATGCCTTGCGATGGGTTAATACATTATTAATAGAGGATATAAAGCATGTTTAGACTGTATGCATGACAGGCAGTTATGAACACAATAGAAGATGTCATACATGGCTACAAGCCATGTTTCTAAACAACCTATTGACCTCTTCAGCAATTAATTAAAATGCATTAAAATATCTATTAATCATTCATTAACACTTTACAAACAATAAACGTGTCTTAGTAAGGAGGACAGAATTACTAATGCTGCACTATGAGATACTGGGTCAAATTTAGATCTGAAACGAGCAGGTGCTGCTGCCCAGCAATTCCCCTGACCTGGGCTGGCCTTATTTACAGCAGCGAGTGTCTAGCTAATGAGCAGGGGGTAAACGAGCATCCCTCCCTGGGAAGGCAGCAGGCTGCAGAGCCCTCTCCCGCACGCCGGTTCCCAGCAGCAGCCTGGCAGCTCACCCCTGTGCCGGGGGAGATTTAGGCAAAAGGTCAAGCAGCGTTTTTCGGGGTGGACTCAGCATGCAGGATGGAGAGCTGGGGTGATGCCACAAACAGATTTCTATGCCAAGCGAAATGCAGGGACCCTGAATCGCTTTCATTGGTAGGAATATTTATTCAAATGGTAACAACTGTGGGCAGGAGAACTTTAATTATTCATCGCTGCCCAGTAAATTCTAACAGAGGGAAACAAACAGTGCTGCAGATAGGCAGCCCAGGGCTTGCCCCTCTGCTTAATTTAGCTGGGAACATGGGAAGGTGCTGGAGAAACAGGTTTTGTTCCTATCCCTCAACGCCCAAACTTCACAAGTGCAGTATTTACTGTGCCAGACTCCTTAATATGTCTAAATTTAATTTGATTCCAGTAATGTTCCATAACCACTATAATAAAAACCAAGCACTAGAATGATTCTCCATCTAAATCACATAATGGAGGAGACTAGGGGGAGCAGCCTTTATGGAAGATTAGTCAAAATAAATAACTATTAAGCTAGTCCACTGTCAGGAGAGGATGGCATGGAGATACAAAGTCATTAGCTCAGCTGGAATACAGTAATTACTACACGGGCCTGCACTGCTGCAAGCAGCGCTGCTTCTATTTCAATGTATGGATTGCAGTTTATGTAAATGAGGAAGAAGAGGCCAGAAAATTAATCTAGGGTAAGCATATTTTTTTGGTAGAAATCAGAATTACCCACTGGTAGGACTCAGTGTCACCTATCTTGTCTAACAGTTGCAAACGCAAGATAGAGATTCTGACATGCCAAGTTCATAGATATTTCTTCCCTTTCCCCTTCCTTTGACTGCAATACCACTTCAGTGCAAAATTAATTTCTACTTGATATCAGTAAGTAAAAACTCAGTCGAGCAGCTCTGGTCCTACACATGGTGCTAAGCACATTACAGAATTTTTCAGCGTGTGTAATGGGAGCAGAGCATTCATCACCTCTGCTGTAAACTACTGCAGAGGGAGATGGCAAAGCTGCCAGTTCAGAGAAAGACAGTCCCACACCAAGTGCCATTAGCTGATGAAATCATGAGGCACTGAGTTATGCATGTTACTAATAGGAGACCCGTTAAGCATTATTTGCATCAGTGTGGTTGTCCCTTTGCATCGCACATCAGCTGATGTCACATGGGGGTACAGCAAAGACAGCATTCTAATTAAAATAACATTTAAAAAAAATCAACTCCGAGTTTGAATTTAGTAATTCAAGTCTATGAGACAAGCAGTTGGACCAACATCTGCAATCTCAAACTCAATCTCCAAGCCTGAGTCCCCAGAATCAGGCTACGAGATCTGTATTTGTGCAGCAACAACACAAAGCCAACACACGTGCCTCCACAAGCTGGCAGGGACAGCAGATGACAGTCCCAACAAGCAGGCACGCACCCTTGCCTTCATTACTTCCACCAGCAAAAACACTTAAATGCTCAGCAGCAGTCAAAAAGCAAGGGAGCCCAATCTGGCAGGCATCTGCCACGCATGCAGTGCTGCATACCTGCAGAGCTGCTCACCACCTCCTCAGGCCAGGCACACTAATGAGCTAACGCTAATAGCTGTCAGCCTGTGCAGGTGGCAGGTCTGAGCTCTGCGAGGAGGCAGAGGAAATCAAACACGTCTCTGGGAGCATCGTACAGTCAGGCTGCAAAGGCTGGTTTGAAATCCAGAGTTGGAGCAGTAAATGCAGCAACATGCTGTAACAGTTAGCAGAAAGCTGGCTGGCTCCTGTGCAGCCAGGCCTGAATCTTGGCTAATGTCTTCATGCTGCACAGAAGTAGAAGCTAATGGACAGACCCAACCATTTGAAACATCTCTGAATATCTTGATGAATGGTATAATATTGCTGACAAATGACAGCAACATTCACAGCACCAGGCTGCATGAGCTGCAGCTGTCAGACACAGGCAGATTCATGGTTCCCATTTGCCACAATAAATTTAGTAGAAAACAGGTTAATTCCTGGAATCTACTGGATAACAGATGAAGTTCTGCAAGCCTTGCTAAGGAGGAAAATTCACATCCAGCAGAAGTGATTGGTTTTTTGGGGTACTTATGATCATAAGAACATCTGTGTCAGTTAGCAATACAACACAGAGGTCTGAGTGGTTGGTACCATCTCACCAAACACCAAGCTCCCAATGTGTTTACCTTGGGTAAGCCACATGAGATTCCCTCCTATTCTGACCAAAACACAGAGCATCAAGAGACTGGAGAGGCCCTCAGGGTTCTGAGTTGCCACCCAGTCACCCAGAGCAGATGAAAACATGAAGGACCCAAGTCTCCTTCTGGAAGCATCAGTGCTTTTCCACATGCTGTGAGGAGCCTGGGGTCACTAAGGTCTAACATAGGCACTCCAGATAAGTATCTAAACATCAGCTCCTAACTTGAGGAAGCCTCAGCAGGGCAAGACTTAGAAGCCATGTTTACCAACACAGCTCAACACCAAACAGCATTCCTTGCACTTCAGAGGAAGCTTGCTCTTGATGAAGCTTGGACAAACTTTGGAGTCTACTCCTTTAGAGAGACCATGCTCTGCATTGTTCAAACATTACTCTTAGCTGACCAAGCTGACTTCTCTCTGGAGACTAAGTAGCTGCAATTTCTCTTCCTCTGCTCCTGGGGAGGCTGTTAGTGCTGCTCCCCTTGCCCTCCTTAAAGCAGACAAAAGTTTGTGAGAGGCAATATATACAGGATGGGAATCCTGCCATCACAAAGCTTCAAGTGTCACATGTGACACTTGAAAGTGATGGTAGCTGAGCAGTACTTTTATTTTCATCCAAATTTATGGCCCTTTGAGCAGTTGACAGCTGCTTTTCAGCTTTGTGTTTGTGTACAGCATCTCTGGTCTCTCATTATCCATTTAAGTCAATGCCCATGCAGAAATGCCTGCAGAGCATGGCAGACACATGAGTAAAATTAAAATGCAACAGTGTTCTTGGGAGGCCAACTTTCACACTGCTGGATCAAGAGTGGGTTTAAGCAAAGACTTAAAGCTGGGAGTTTGGGACAGACCTATAGTATATAGGCAGCTGGTTGCAGCCCTCTTATGTACAATGGCTAAGACTTTCCATTGCAGCAGTGCTTTTGGCTTATTTTGGTTTTTCAAGAAGCACTCATTCTTGAATGTTCACAGCAGCCCTTTAGCGTTCAGCAGGCAGAAAACCCATAGACTACAGCTGTGCCTCCAGCCTGTTCCAAAACCTCCACTTGGCTGAACTAAATTATAATGTTTTTTAGAACTGGAATATCCTCTCTTGGTTGCATCCCTCACAAAAACTGAAGTGACATGCCAAGAAAACCAAAAGACCTAAACCAAACAAGCACATTCTAAAATAACCCGATCTGCTACTAAAGCAGGAGCAGCACACACTGTTCTGGGAATATCTTGAAGCTGCTGAGCAGCTGTAATTGTGAAAGAGCAGAGTCAAGCCATCATCCCCAAGTTCCCATCTGATAGCAATAGACCACTATCTCACTCCATCTACCCTTCACCCCCAAAGAGCAGATTAGTCAAGAGCTCTTTCCAGCACAGAGACAGGGCCAGGAAGAGAGGACAACTAGATAACCTCTTCAGTTTCAGCATATGGATTCCACACATCTTTTCCTTGACAATGTAACTACCCATTGCTGTTATGAAGCCTGAGAAAGCCCTTTTCCTTTAATACCACATTTAGGAGATTGTCTTTTAGGCACAGCTTCCTCTCAACTCCTCAGACATTTAGATACACCTGATTTACAGTTGGCACTGAGAATCTTATTTTGGCTCCCTTGTTAATAGGCATCATAACAGCATCTGACACCACAATCACACACTATTTCTTTACTGGTATACAAAACGCACATGTAGGGGGTCAGAATTCAAGTTGCACAGGTAACTGCAAAACTGGCATTTTCTGACTCTGACTCCTTGTTTTCCAATCTAAATAACACTTTCAGTGCAGGGGAGTTCTGTACATAATTATATAGATTGCAATAGTACAGGCAGGAATCTGGCCCCCATTGAGCTGGCATTACACAAACACACAAAAGATGGCCGTCTTGAAATCCACAGGGGGACTTTCAGCCTCTCCCAGTACCACCACTCTTTGTACATGAGTCAGTGACAGAATGCGGTGGCATTGTACAGAGAGTGGTTTTATGGCTCTGAAGCTACCTTATTCAGAAAAATCTCATGCTAATCTGTTAGTCATCTTGAATGAAATTGCTTCATTTGACAGTGCAAATGATCAGCCTTTTGAGATGCGTGCCCACTAACCTTAGACTTTTTCCTAATGCTGCTGAGAAAAAGACAAATGTGGTGGCACAATGTTTGCTATGGAAACGTGGTGATGTATCATAACCATAATCGCTCTGAGGTCACCAAACTTTCATCAGAGATGACACGAGAACATGCCCGCGAGGGAGCTGCCATACAACTGTTGTCAGAAGCAGCTTCCTCAAACAGCATCAAGTGAAAGGAGGGCAAAGGAGAGTTGTGAACCAGCTGATGAAAAACCACAATTCTGAAATAACAGCAGCTTTACGTTTAGAGTTTGTTACTCAAGTAAAAGTCAATGCCACTGGAGCCAGTGTAATGTGAAGGACATGTCACCCAGTGGTACACATGGCCATTCCTGGGCAACACTGCGTCTGTCACAACATCTATTAACAGTGGATAAGACACTATTACTGCTTCCTAGGATGGAATGGGGGTAGCAGCTGCTATGGAGCAGGAGAGTTTAAGTGTGCATGTTTTGAGAGACTCTTTGCATTTATAATGAAAAAAATAGTGGTCATCAGTACCAGAGATTTAGAGTGAAACACAGTTGGGAGGAAGATGACTTAAAAGGAAAAAGATGGCCACAAAGCTGGGATTATTTCAAATCACCAGACCTGGGATTTGGGTCTTTGTACCTCATTAAATACACAACCTTTTTCAACACTGATTATGAAAAGTTCAGATTCACAGAATTGTAGGGGTTGGAAGGGACTTCAAGAGATCGAGTCCAACCCCCAAAGCACATAAGTAAATACGCAGAGCCAGATAGCTTGGCTAAGGACAGATGGACAGTACCTTAATCTTTAACAAACATGTCCAAATTCTTTAATGTCCATAACACACTAAGCTCCTGAGCTCAACAGCTCTGACCAGGTTTAGCACAGATCAGAAACATCTTTAATTTTTCATGTTTTGTTAACAAAAACAAAGCAGAGGGCAAACAGAACACGATTCATATTGACATTAGCAGTCCAAAGGGCTGAATCACCTCTGTGGTTCCAGGGCATGCCAGTGACATCCAACAGGGTTAATTGGTCACCAGGTCAGTCTGTGTACAGTGAAACTGATTTCAACTACGCAGAGAACATCAGGCTCATTTTATTACCTGCTCCACGAAACCCTCCACAGAGGTACAGCTTCCCTTCCACAGAGCCTGCGCTGGTAGAGTTTGTTCTTAAGGAGAGGAGGGGAGAAGGCATAGGAGGCCCATCCCTCCAGAAGTCTCCATCAGGGTTATAAATCTCCACTGCATCAAGACATTTCCGTGTCTGTCCCCTGTCTGGACCAAGGCACCCGATTCCTCCTGCAAAAGATATGCAAGGTAAACATAGTCCCAGGTTTTGCTTAAAAATATATTGCTGGTTGAAACATTTTGGGTTTTTTTACATGTCCTCATCACCCTCCCTTTCTTTTCCCTTTTACAGCTCCAGAAATTTTTTAGAAAGTAAACTCAAAGCAGAGGCTGTTGCACGTTCTCTACAGACATCAAAGCAAGATCCCTTCTGATGGCTTGTGTCAAAGGAAGGACAAGCAGCATGTATCCAAAACCCAAAGGTATTTTGTTTTATGCCTATGTAGTAGAAATAGTCATAATTACTTGTCATGTAATTACATGACAGATTGCTTTATCATTAAGGTGTGATGGATCAAAAGTTATCCTCCAATTACCGGTACCAGATTTAACCCTCACACACTCATTAGCCAACAATCATTTGTATTTGCTGATGAGTTGCCTTCAATAAAAAGCTTATGGCCATTTCTTCAGGAAAATCAACTTCCAGATACAAACCCACCCAATACTAAGAAACACCAATAGAGTTGCTTGCAAGCCCTGCTGCTGAAGGGTTAATTAGGGTGCCTGAAGTACATTTTCACATTGAAACAGATCCTGGTTTTCATTTGCTTGGAGACACTGCAACAGGCTGCAGACATTCCTGAGATCTTGGTGCATGCTGCAAACGTTGTACACAGAAATCACAGTGTAAACGCTGCCTTTCCAAATCCTTTCCAGCGATCAAACCCAGATTTTTAATTCACAGCCTTTGGTTCTCATGAATTAATATGCTGACGTTCCCCCACAGGTTTTCCATCTGTGCCAATGGACACAATACGCTGTAATGAGCGCTGATGGCACGCTGAAGCAGTTCTTTTGTGCATGTGTGTGGATGTGACCACTTTTAAATATAAAATGACTGCAATATGCAAGCAATTTCCACATGAAGGCTTCCCAGATACACGTGTAGGACTACTCAATTGTGCAACTCCAAAATGCATTGTATGGCACGTAATGATGCCCTTGAATATGCCAAGGGAAAGGACTGCAAGTACAACCTGTGCAAGGTTGTTGGGACTGCTTTTAAAATCCATTGCCCCCAGCACAGTTGAGCTGGTCCATCAGAGAAACTAGTGCTCAGTTTTACTTGCATTGGGTTTTCCATCCACTTCTTAATATGTATTGTGTTATTTTTTTCAACCTTTTGTGCATTCTCAAAGGTATTTGCAAGAACGAACAGTGTGTAAACAGGGGCTGTAATGCTTCAGATTTGCTACCACTGTATTCCTGATCTGTATTTTAGAATCAGGTAAAGGCATGACCATTTGTACCTGGACCAGAGCAGCAAAATTAGGACCAAATTCAGTATCTATTATCAAGCTCAGGAAGTTTTCCTCCAGCTGAACTTACCAGCATTTGTTTCAATTCAGTATTTGAAATAGAAAAACTTCCTCAGGTCTGGCTTCCAGCTCCTTTTCTGTGTGCAGCCAATCTTTACTTGCCCTAATGCTGACCAGCAAGGTCCTAGCAGTTTGTATCAAGTTCCCTTTGACACGTGCTTAAACAAGACTAGCATCCAGATGCTTTCATTACTCACTTAGCAGCCTCAGCTAAGCAACATTTGCTCTGCTGGGCTCCTCCTCTGAGGTTTGATTCACCTAAGAGAGCAGAGGTAGGAAGTAATTGCAGCCATGGAATTTTACTAATCATTCCCATGCCAAAAAGGGAGTTGTGTGCATCGTCATGCTGAGCCTTTCTCACAGTGGAGTCTCACTGAGCTATTCGTTAGGACTATTTGAAAACAAGAATAAACGTCAGAAGTCAAACATCTACTTATTGTATTGTTCTTTATGCCTGGAGCATTATGCTCTTCAGTGTGGCATTCTCCACGACTCCTTAATGGTTTCTATGAGAATTGCCACTCTAAGGAGAGGACACTGTTCCCCTGCATTTACCAAGAGAAGTTTTAAGGGCTAATCAAACACATTTTTCACCAATAAGGCTATTTATCTGATAGCTTATCACAGTCTTCCTGATTCTATAGCATGCTTCAGTAGAATCTGAGCATAACATGCAGGACAATTTGCTACCGGGATACATGCAGTCTGTAGAGTGCAGTGAAACTTAGAAAGAGAGACTCAAGGAAGTTTTAACAGGGAACCAATAACATTAAAGTTCCCCAGGGACTAATTTGATCTGTTCAAAAGACAGCTTTCTGGTGCCAAGGACAGACTGCTGCTGGTTATCAAACCAGCTTTTATAAAATTAGCCCAGGTGTTACTGTAGCCCACTGAAGAACATGCACTCTACCCCCAGGAAAAGCCTTTATATGATGAATGAAAGAGCATCTTGTTCAATCAGAGGGACGAATGGTACCAGTGAGGGAATGCACGCCGTGTGTCACAGTCAAACAACAATAGCTTTTCTGATTGCCTCAATATCTCAAGGGGGGCAGCGGACAAAGTGCCCCCGAACTCCTCTAGAAGCATAATTGCTGTTTCATTCTCAGGGCATTTTTATTGTAATTTTCTAAATTGAGTAACTGTGGGGCATAGTAACTACAGAAAGAACAAAATAATCAGGTACAACGCTGATACAGAACAGTCAGTGACTTTTGGAAAAAAAATCACCATCATTACCAGCTAATGAAGACATTCAGACTCAACCCAGATGATCCACCCCCAAACACTTTTCCTGTATACTTATTAGTGAAGTACTCTATGACCTACTGAGATTTATTTTTTTTTAAAGTTTAAGAGCTACTGCATTTTCAAGCATTTATGAAACATTCATTGGATTAAGCAACTTACATTTAACATCCTTTAATCGTGTCATTACCAGAGACAGTCCTGAAGGTACAAAATAACTCCTTTTTATTTATACCTTCCACAGCCACTTTTGGGTAAATCCCAATTTCATGTTCAATTTACAAAGGCAAAGCTAAGTTCTTAGCAAATAGAAAACAAAAAAAATCCATTCAGAGGGGAGTAAAGTTTCAGTTTCAAGCTTAGAAAAACAGCATTCTGGAAAACAAGAAATCAAGAATTTCAATCTCCTCTTCTAAAGCAATGCTAACACTGAAATATTGCTAACAAAGGAATCTGAAGGATATTCAACTCTACCAGCACTGTTTTGCCATGTTCCAGATGTGGTATTTGAGAAATACTCCTGTGAGACAATACTCTCTTTTCCTCTGTGAAAATTGAGGTCTCAGGCCTCTTCCTAAAGAGCCAAATACACAAATCAACAGAAGTAGTTCTCAAACTTAAATCAATTCACATCAGTGGAGGCATCCCTCTAATCAGGCTATCCATCATCCACAACACATATACCATGCAAGACTTCAAATTGTCAGGAAAAAAAGAAAGAAACTTGCTGTGTCAGGCAATTTAAGGCTGCTTTGTGCTCTGTCACTCACGACTCCAGGTCATCCTGCCCCACTGCCTTCTTCATTCAGATTTATGAAACCATTAGGAGTGCAAGTGGAGACACATGGAATTACAGTTAAGACCATGAAGCTTGTCTTTATTTCATGGCCTCTGGGTAGACCACCTGAACAACCAAGTTCATGCTCTGCTTCTACAGGAGCCTCTACATAAAGTGGGAGTAACCTTGAAGGCTGCATAAAGATGGCATAGGGTTGCAGGTCATTTGAAGGCAGCTCTTGTGCCAAGTGACCTGCCAGCAGTGCATAGATCTGTGCTTGCAATTGCACCTTAAACCATCCAGCAGTATAGATGAGGTCATTAAAACATACATGCTGCAGTTGCAGCCTCCCAGGAGTCCCAACAGGTGTGAAAGGCAGCAATTACTATTTCCATGCCTGGATGGGAATGGATGCTGGGAAGGGTCCTTCATTAAGCCACACTCACCTATCTCATCACAGAGAGGGTGAATTCAACACCACCTGGTTTAGTTCTCTGCTTAAAGCCCAATTATATGTCCATTGTGCAGGGGAGATGGATTTCTCACTGGGAGCTCTGAACATGTCTGTCATTTTCACATTCATCACACAAGAGGATTTAATCCCAGAACTCAGTCTTCCCCCGCCCCTTACAAATACACCCTTTCAACACATTAGGCTTTTTACATTATGTGCTTTCCCTAGGAGATATTTCAGATGCCACTGAAGGACTAAGAAAGCCAGCAAAGCCACCTTTGTGTTCCCAAACCCATTAATGCTTGAGAGCTTTCCATATCACGCTTGGATGATTCTGCAATCAAACATTCTTTCAAGGGCATCCTGTAAGCAGTGGTTCTAATGGACTTTAAATGTAACATGAAACTCCATTAGTAAAATAAATATATAAATAAAATACATGATCTTTATTAAGAAATCAGGATAGAGAAGACAAGGCTTTGATACAAGACGGCAAAGCAGGGTAGGTGATGTGATTAGCACACCTTCAGAATTTCAACAAGGTACAGCTTTGCACCTCTCTATACCCACACACTGCTTGTAGCTGGCTGAAGGCAAAACATACTGTTTTGGCCAAATTCAACTGCCTCCCCCTTACACCATCCTCATCTGAGAGGCCAATGCCATTTGAGCCACATCACCTCTAATAACAGAGCACCCTTCCAGCACTGTGACACTGTTTCCCACAGCATTCTCCTGGAGAAGCTGGCTGCTCACAGTTTCGATGGGTGTACTCTCAGTCAGGTAAAAAACTGTCAGTAAAACACAGAAAGGGGTGTCAGTCATTGGAACAGGCTGAGCAACCATCCCTGGAGGTATTTAAAAGATGCATAGATGCAGCACTTGAGGACATGGCTTAGCAGTGGACTTGGCAGTGCTGGGTTAATGGTTGGATTTTATGATCTTAAGGGTCTTTTCCAGCCTAAGCAATTCTATGGTCTGTAATGGCAGCAAAGTGTTACAGAGCACCTGGTGCTAATTAGTTCAGCAGGTACAAAGGAAGTAAGTGCCTTACGTACAGCTATATATTTCTATAGGAGTGAGACTGACAGAGAGTTGAGATTTAATAGATGGAGAGTATTCCTACCTGCACGCACCCAGTGACTTCACCCACATCTCTGATACCTGTAAAAGCAGGTAGTAGTGGAAAGCGATTGCCCTTCCAAGTCTCATCCACACCAAGCTCTTGCACAGCTAAATCTGCCAGGCAGCTGAATCCAACAGACATTTTTACCCCCCAGGAGACACACAGATCCAAGCCTAGACTGCTCACTGAAGACAGGATGGCTGACCAAAATGACACCTACAGAGTAGTTGGTATTCCAGAAAGGACTGAGAACAGCTTACATACTCCCTTGAGAGGGGTAGGGAGGTGGTGACAGCTGAGCATCAGACTTCATAGCATTGAATTGTGTTCCCCACTAACAGACAAGTGAAATTAGACATGAACTACACTCCCTCAGCCAGGGCAGCACTTCAGGGGACAAGAAGAGCAGAGCCACTCCCAAAGGAAAGATAACCATAGTAAGCTTACCATCAGGGCACAGCTCCACAGAGCCAAAGGCAGGTAATTGAAAAGGATCCACTACCAGCAGTTGCAGTGCAAAGGCAAGGTAATAAGGAGGAGCTAAGATCCCACGCCTGTGTTTAAATGATGCTCCTGGGCCTATGAGCAGAGGGGTGGGTGAAGCCCCCAGGTGATGCTGGTCAGGATGATCAAGACCTATTGGTGCCCTCACGACACTGACCCCGGAATTCTTTATCATATAATTAAGTCCTCAAATCACAATAGTGAGCAACATGTATTCTTACTAGTCCCTCTTTGAATTTTTATCTAAAGGAACATGGGAAATGGAGTAATTCAACAAGCAAATGAATCCTAAGCTTTGCTTCCCGTAAAATAATTCACTATTAAATTGATCTCTGGAATGCACAATGGATTTAATAGCGCTAATCTCTTATGTAACATTTGCCTTCATTACTCTTTAACAGCACTCAAGCCGAGAGTCTCAGCACTTACATTGCTCTCTCTTTGCTCTCTGCAAAGCAGGGCTGTGTAGCTGGTTTCTCAGAGAAGTAAGGGAGCAATAAAGCTAGCCTTGGCAGGCACTTCCACAGATGAAACCGAGAAGCACTGTCATTCTTTACTAACACAGAGCATAACAGATGAGGTAATGCAGCTTGTAGAAAATATGAGGGCAAAAGATTGATTAGAAGCAGGGCTGAAAAAACAGGTGACTGTCTTCCTAAACATGGTCAATGCTTCTTTCTCCTGTAATGCCTTGTTCTTATTTAATTTGATAATCTTTAAGTGAGTAGGGAATATTTCTGACTCCATCTGTCAGACTAATTTTTGCCTTTATTGTTGTTCCCTCCATACAGGCACTCTGTAGGGTGCTGCACAGGTATAACAGAGCAGAATCAGCCCCATAATCTGCTATTTGTCAGAAGTCCAAGTCATATTTATAAATAGCCATGTTTATTTTGGAAGGTGTTCTTCAAATGCACAGTTATTACTCAAGCATGAAAGCAAAAATGTCTCCTTCAAGCCCCTCCTACACAAGTTTTCCTTTCCAGAGAGAGACCCCAAAGTACATATTCAAGTAAGTATTTTGTGATGGAGACATTCAGTATTTAATTGCACCTCATTTAACTGCTTAAAACTTTTAATAGAAGTTTTCAGCAAGAATCCAGGGGGAAAAACTAAGTTGCAAGAGGTGGAATGCCCAGCTAAGGAGGATAAACAAAAATTCTTTGATTTTTAAATCTTCCCTAATAGGATTTCTCATTTAAGTCCTTCTATAGGTTATTATTTATAAAGCAGGAATTACATAACATAAAAGCAACACATGGTTAAAGCTGTCATGGTGATACAACTTTTTTAACCAGTGACCTGTATTTTGGAGACAATAGTTCTTCTGAATGCGTTTTAACATAAGCTAATGAATATGGTATTCAAACAGATTCATTGGGATCAATTTTCCTAGTTTGTCTGTTGGCTGTAATGAGTTTGCAGAGACTTAGCTGGAAAGGATATTTTTTTAAGCAAGAGATTAAAATGCATGACCTTAAATAGAGCCCTCCCATCTGGTTTTCTTCCAAAAGTGTCTCAATTGCCCCTGTCATTAAGAACACAATACTGCTCTTTCTTGGGCTTTCCAACGAATATAGTTATGTTCCTGGGAAAATATGGAGAGAAAGAGCTAAGATCAGTCAGATGGGATGAATAAGAGAAAGGATTTTGAGCCTTAGGAAATGCTGTTCATCTACTTATGAGGATTATGTACACTGTATAAATAGCGTAGGATTCTCTAGGAACATTACACAACAAACAGACAATTATATTGCAGGATTGCTGATTAAGGCACATGGCACAGGTTCCTGAACAATGCTATTACCCAGACCAAAAACTCTAATCTATTTCTCATTTTCCTTCCATCAGTGTGACTCTAAAATAATTCCATTGAAGTCATTAGGGTTTGACACGCCGGAGCTGGCAGTTAGGCTGGGAAGAGTTTTTGGACAGTGACTATGCACTCTCTGTTCTGTGCCAACAGGACTTTCCAGAAATTAACACTTCAAAGGCTAAGAGACAGATTCCAATCTGGGTTAGAACAAAATGAGTCTGACACAACACAAGTGAGATCAGCAGACTACTTACTACAGATTTACACCTACATGGATGAGAGCAAAAATGAGACTTGTATATCAAAGAGTGCTACTGCATCTTATTCAAAGCTAGTGCTCCATCTATGTTTTTTGCTTCATATTCCTGACAGAAATTGCATTCACACATTGGAGACTTCAGAGAGGGTTGAATTTTAGTGCAGTGATTATTCACTTATGCCCTGGAGTTCCACCTAATCCTGAATGTGCTGACACCTGTATGAACTGTACAGGAAGACAGAGACCCTGCCTGAGATGGCTGACAAACTTCATCTAAGGATTTTGTTTTCAAAAGTTGGTTGAGAGAAATCTTAATCTCTCTGCAACGCTGCCTTATGCATCCAGCCAGAGCTATAGATTTCTTTATTTCATGTTTTATTTCTGGGAAGCAGGGCTTGGCCCTTGTAGCATACAGAAGGTATCTTGTATTTCCCTGCTTCCACCTTTCCTCCCTTCTTCTCCTTCCTCTCTGCCCCAGCAGGCACCAGTGGATCTTCTTAGATGGGTGCAGGCTGCAGGAAGCCCATGGAGACAGTGCACCACGTCATGCATGAGTATGATCTGAGAAGTGGGTGAGGCTTGCAGGAATCCAAGCACTGACATCAAGCACACTTCTGAATTGCCCCTTCCCTACTGTCCTGTGACTGGGGCTCCATGGGAGCCTGTTAGATATTCAAGCTCTCTACACACACGCTTCACCACAGGAAGCTCCTGTTTGGAGTGGGAAGGGGTACAAATGCAATGGCAGAGAGTTTATAAAAGTGTCTCTCATCTATAGCACAGAAGCTTAGTGATTATACTTGGGCATAGACATCTCTGAGGTCACGACATGAGGACATACTATGAGATGCGATACTCTTCAGAATGTGTCGTTTTGCACAAATCACCCTTGACAGCATCCTTCTAGACCCCCACAGTGCTCCCATTCCTTGTGAAGCAGGGTGATGTCCAAGGGATCCACAGCTTTGAACAGTCTGCAATGGTTTTACCATCCTCATGACAGTTGCTATTCTTTGGTCTGTCAGCATCAACCTCTGGTCCTTCCATTCTCATTCACTCCTGAATGTCATCTGCACGACCAAGTACCACATCAGCCAGATTAAGAACGCTTTCACTGTCTTCTTTTCAATGCCACGAATCCCTTCTTCACCCAGCTGGGGTTATCGTCACATTTGTTTTCAGAGGAAAGCTACCCACCTTGCAGCCCAGCAGCTGGAGATCTCACAAGGTAACAAGAAATTGTCACCCCAAATGGAACAGTTGAGCGTAGTTTTTCTGTGTCAGGTTTTAATTTACAGTTGTTGAGTGCGAGTTTGCAGCCAGAGATGAGGCCATGTGTGATATCAGCAGAATAAGATGCCAATATCAGTGACTGTATCACTGTTTCCAAACAGAATTCATTTGGAAATTGCTTCATCATTTAAAAGGTCTTGGAAAATGCTTTAATCTTTTCCAGAGAGTTTTCAGACCGTGACGGTTAACATTTCCCAACCACATCATCTTCTCAATTTAACAGACAAATCTTCATTTCCACACACACTGTCAATTATGCTTTTAAACCAGCATATTTGAAGGTAGAATTTGTTGACAAACCATTTTTGGCTCAGTCTCAGGTTTGCCTCTCAATTAAAAAATTAGCTGTAATATTATTTGATTTCCTAAGGAAACAAGACTTGCACAATTACCCTCTCTACATGTGTGTTCTGTATCTGTGTTCACATTATTTTGTTTGCCTCTGATAGCTCTTGCGCCTGCTGGTCTCTTTCAACCAAGTTTTACAGATTTATGGACATTAAAGTCCTCTTGACATTTGTGAAAGCAGGCAATCAGGACTCTGTGAAAACACCTCAGACCTAGGTCAAAGTGGCTTCCCTGCAATCGATATTCATGCTACCTGATGGTAACTCAGTCATGTCTAAGCTTGCTGCAGTTACACGTTGAGTGGACAGAGCATCAGAGCAGAGGCAGGCTCAGAAACATGGTGATGAATAGAGCACAATCCTTCTCCAAAATCCACTGCCTGGAGCAGACCTGTGAGCTTAGTTACCTTTGGTATAAATCACAAGCAAGTTTGTTCATTACAGTGAAATTACCCCAGATTTACACCATGAACACTGAGCACAAACACCACCTTTATGTACGTTTAGTCACATTTAGTGCCAGAACGAAGGGTCCAGTGCAGCAAATCGTTAATCTCAGGATTACATGTGTTGGTTCCCTTAGGACTGCTCGACTAAGGCCTGCTCGTGGGAAGGTGTGTGAACCAACAAAGTGGTGGAGACAGAACAAGAGCCTGTTCTGGCCCACGTCCCGATCTGATTGTTAACAAAGATTTTCTCACAAAAAAAAGATTATTGGTACTGGCCAGCATGCAAGAAAGAATTCAAGCCCATGTTCAGCTCCCTGAATACTGCAGCACTGGCAGCTATACATAATGAAACAATGCTTTTTATTTTTTTATGCTAGCAAAATGCTTGTAAAGGTCTGTGAGACCATGAACTTTCCTCAATGCCATTTAAACAGGCGCTTTTCAGATTTAATATTGTGCTGTGTGTTCAATCTGCACGTTTCATTACTGTAATCACTCAGATATGCTTCTTGCTTTGTGAGATCTTGAGGGAAGGAAATGGATGCAGTTTTCCTTATTAGCCACTCCTTTTCCTTGTCTTGGTGTCAGGCTTGCTGTGAAGAAGACTGTCAATTTGTTTTATCACATCCCAAGGCGGCTTCTTTTTTTTTCCTCCTCGACTCCCTTCTGTCATCACAGCATTTGTGGTCTTGATCTCAGAGCACTTCTTACTGAAACACATGAATACGGCCTTTCTCTTCCCAACTATTATGGCTGCTTCTGCTGCCCTATTACAGCATCAGTGCCAGCATAAATAATTATATATATTTAACCTTTTACAAAGGATGGCGTTTCCACATTTTTGATGCACCTTTGAACCTGGGCAGCCAACACGCCTGTTATTTAGCAGTACACTGACATTCTCTATCACTAAGCTTTGACAATAAATAAACAATTTTCTGTTTGCAAAGCTCTCTTTTTCCATATGAGTTTCTTTCACCTTTTCTCCTGGTTGTGACTATGGGCCCGTGTCGAGTCACTTAAGAGAGGAAAGTGTCTCTAAAAGAAGACAAATGCAGCTTTAAAGCCATTTTCTTCTGCCACTTCAGAGCCCTGTATTAGATACACCCCCCACAAGACTCTTTCTGTATCACATGTGAGGAACAAACTCTCATTTATCCATGGTATGTATATAGCAATGCAAACAAAACCACACCACCCCTTATACGGGAGGTGTATTAGTTGATAAGACCATATTTACTGTGTTCACTTTGATAACCTTGTAAGCAGAAGTAGTCTGAAGCAGAAGGGACTGAAAGGTCCTGAGGTGATTGCTACCTTCTTCATGTCTGACCCTGCCCATCAGAGCATGGAAGGGCATGAATAACCCACAGCCCACCTGTGGATTAATTCACTGTATGAAATTTTTTCACCATTCTTTAAGTACTTTCCACTTATGCACCCATCTATAACCCTCCTCTACTTCCTTTGGTCACCTTTCTGGCTCTAATTCTCCTTCCAAGAGCTTTTTTCCCCATATCATACCCAATCCCCCCAATTACTTTCTTCTTCTTCTGCCTTTACCTGCCTTACTTCATCATTTTCTCTTCAGAAAATTCCCTTGTTTGATGGGGTTTTTTTCTTATTTTCTGTTGCAAAATAGTATGTTGACCAAAAAATTTTTAAAATCTATTAAAAGATGACAAAGTAAATAAATGTATTTTCTAAAAACTGCACCCTGTTGAGGTGAGTGGAAGAGTCTGATTCTATTAAAATCCACAAATAATACTGGTTTTGACTGGGAGATGTGATTCCTGTGCCATTCCTTCATGTTACTCAGTATGTCCTTTAGCTTTTCACTACTCACCTGCAAAGTGGTGCTAACAAGGTTTCTCTGCTCATCTTTTAAATTTCATTATTACATACAGCACACATTGGTACTCTAAAGAAAAGTAGTTTAAAAAGCAAACTATTTTTGTTCTGTTAATCCAGAGCACTAAACATCCACTTAATTCAATCTACATGAATTAAGGAAGGAAGAGATTATGTGGGGGGGAAAAACCAGCTCTAGACAAACGCCATCCATTCAGTCCAACATAGTGTGTCTACAGTCCATAGCAAAGGGTGAGATATTGCACTTCCTAGAGGCAAATTGCTGGAAAGAAGAAAAAGTCATGGTGCTATCTGTTAAAAATCTGTTTCCTCTTACCCAAGACATAAATCTCACTGTTGACTACGGCTGTGCTGAAGCGGTATTTGCAGTACTTCATTGGCGCTCCTTCTGTCCATTTGTCTTGGCCCGGGTCGTACCGAAACGTTCTGTTACTTAATCGATCCGGCTCATCGTCAGGCAGATCCATCTGTATGAAATATGACAGCCATATAATAATACAACATTTGGAGCCCTCTGCACACGCCTGCACGCAATTAATCACAGCAGACAGCTGAGTAGATAAATAACATAAACACATCAATTATGGCTGCAAAGTGTTTCGCTCTCGCTCGGGTCTAACAGGACCCATGACTTGTGGCTGGGAGTACGCTGCGGACGGCAAATGAATACGAAGGCATTTGTATTCCGCAGCAATAGAGCTCAGGATTTGGGTAATAACAGTACGTACCTCTTGCACAAGGCTGCTGTAAAATCCTAATAATAATAGAGGGAGAACTGTATCTGACACTTTGTCTTCCTGCTAGAGGCTGAAATCTATTCCCACTGCTACTTAGGCTGTACTGGGAATCTCAGCGAGGTGCTGTGCTGGCCCTTCTCAGGCTTGTGTATATACATGTAATGTATTCCCAAGTCTCCTGCTCATTTAGTTACTCAGCCAAACCAGAGTAAGGTTGATCAACTGCTGTAACTTCTCCCTCAATAGTTTTCATAATAACCTCCTGACCCCCGCACTGTATCTTTGCTGCCATAATACTCTTTTTATACTCACTCGTACTCCTCTTGTTCTTTATAATCCTCCTCCCTTTCTCTGCCTGACTCTTATGATACAGGGAACTCAGATTATGGCTTTTGGGTATGACACCTTTGAATATAAGCCTACTGCTACATCCAGCAGCCCTTCTCTCTGTCGCAAGGGTTTGAAATCTTCCTCTTGGCCTCAACAAACGCTTTCTTCCGTTTTAAGAGCCCCATTTTAAAGGCATACGGCTGGAGTCACTTGGGTTTTTAACTCCACTGGCATCAGTGAGCCTAGACCACTGCTGAGCTGGAGAAACGCTGCAGTGAGTTGAGCGCTTGCCCTCCCAAGCTGTCATTTTATGTCCTGGCTTGACTTTGTCTTGTCTTGTTTCAATTGCAAAGCCTGAGTGGGAAGGGAACATGTATTTATCTCTGTCCTGTAATGGACACATGCATTTACAGCACTCTATCAATGCTGCATCGTTAGTGTTTGTTCAGGATTGACAGAACATTCAGTGCTGTTCGAGCATAGGGACAACTCCTGCCTTGACGAACTAATTTGCTTTCGCAGTGCAGCTGCAGTAGCCCCACATACACCATCGCCCCATCTGACAGGAGCATGGGACATACATGGTACCAAGAGAATTCAGCACCCTGCTGAATTCTTTAAGAAAAGCACCTTTTTTGAGAGCTACAGCTAATTTGTCTTTATCTCTTCAGGTACTTACAATCTTGCAAAGCTCTCCTTTTTAATCAATTACTGTTAATCTGCTCATCTCAACCCTCTTATATATAAGCTCCCTCACATTGTTACTGATAGTGCTCGTTGGCAAGTGGCCGCTTCAGGTGTTTGTGGGGTGCCTTTGTTTTAAAACCATTCTTGGTTCTATATTCCTGACTTGTTCTTCGAAGCCACTTTCCCCTTTACAATCTGTTCTGGAGAACCATTGAGAGAGACAAAACTGGCTGTCTGACTTCAGCATCATTCTGTGTGATATAACATATCTTTCAGTTCAAGTTTTTTTGCAGACAGATTGTTTCTACATTAAGTGTTTTCATATTTCAGTTCTCTAAGTAGGAAGGTATCCGTGCTCTGTTGTTTCTGTACCAGAAATACTCTCTGATCTTTCTGTAGTCTCCTTTGGGGGACTCCTGCACTCAAAATATCCAAAGAGGTGTAAATCTTGTTTGCTGAATGCATTTCACTTTTAAATACTTTAAACAGCAATTTATTTTGTGAGAACACCACCCAATGAGATGTGATGACAGGCTGAACATACCGCTGTCGGCAATAAGGATTACAGATGCTCTACTTTGTTGTCAAGTAAATGTGGGGTTTTATCTTGAATGCTCAAATCTAAACTGCACTGAGCAGTAAATAAGAATGGGCTATGCTCTTAAAAAAAAAGGTCTTTCACACTGGGAGCAAGTGGAGAGAACAAGCATTGTTCCTGACATCCATCTTCTTTGTGGCATGGTTCTGTGCATTCCCTGTACTATTGAACATGGGATCTGTGGCCCTGCTGAAAATTCCCATTAAAACTTTTACATGGGCAAGCAATGCAACTGAAACAGATAAATGGATTGATTAAAGGAATCTCTTTTCAGAAGAATGCTTTGACTTTTCCATTAAAATATAATATAATGAAAATCAAATAAATGAACTTCAGTTAACCAAGACAGTTTCCTGAGAAATTGAGATGAACTTTAAATTTCAGATATAAATCCGTCCCTGATACTTACCTGTGTACACGCTTCTTGAAGACAAGGCTCAGTTAAGGGCCCTGAATGATTTAAATACCATTACTTAACTGTTACCAAGGAAAATAAAGAGGGTGGTATATAATGAGACTGGAGTCAATCTAACTTTTTACAGCCTCTCATGGAAAAAGGTGCCAAATAAGTACTAAATATTATCCTAGTTATTTCTAGGTGTTGGGTTTTTTTTTTTCTTTTTTTTTTCTTCTCCCCCCCACCCCCCAAAAATAAGGTGTTTAACCCAGTAGCTATTTAAAATGGAACCCAGCTTGATACTGGAGATGTATTTTAAACTCTTGCTCACTGTGCACGTCTCTGAAATATCTGCCCTTCCTGAAGCTGGTGTCTACAGTGAGCATGGCTTAAGATGGACATTATTCCTCTTCACCCTCTTTGGTTTTCCTACAAAAGATGCTTTATCAGAGGAATATGAGCAATTCATTCTTCTGCCATCACTTATGTACTTTTACTTTGTGAGAAGCACCACAAAATTTAACATCTCATAAGCCAAGCATAGCTTTGCTTGTTAGTAAATAAACCAAACAAAATAGCTGGCACATTTCTTAACCTGAGGTGTCCAGCCACCCAGCACGTAGAGCTTATTCTTCACCGTTACCACCACATGGCAGGCTAATGGTACTGGAAGAGGTGCTGTGGTTCTCCAGGAGCCTTGCTCCATGGAATACTTCTCCACACAGTTTGTGACCAGATACTGATTTTTCACTTTCATTTGCCCTCCTATTACGTAGAGATCATTATGGATAGTACCCAGTGCATAGAGTTCACGGAGCTCAGTGGTGCACAGGCTGTGCCAAAACTGGTTTCCTCGCTGGTGGTACCTGTAGGAAAATCCAAAGTTGTAAATACCCTGGTTTATTGAGGTCCCATCAGCTTGTTTTGAAATGTTATCCCCTTCATCATCAATGTCTATTCAGGCAGTGGTACCATGACAAGAGGAGCTTTCTCTTTCACAGAGAACTTATAAAACTGAGCCCAATGTTTACAAGATCAAGGGTTTTTTAGTACGAGAAATCCTAGACATGCTTTCAAAGATATGTGACCCCAATTAAGGTAAGAAGTCTTTTGTTTCTGCATGTGCTGCTCAATCACAGTTTCCACTGTGCAAAGAGGGAGAGCTCAACACTGCCTAAAAGAAGGTCACTTTGTCTGCCTCAGTATGGATTTACTTCCTTAAATTTAGGCATCTGGATTTGAAAATTCTGCCACCACTTTTTAATTTTATCCTTAACCCAGAAAATGTCTGGTTTTCTTGAACATGGGTGCACTTCTGATTTCCTGACAGAGGGTACTTACCTATAAATCTCGATGTTCCTGGTCTTTTGTCTAGACATTTTGACGGCACTTGCCTCGCCTGCCACAATAATATCATTTTTCTCAGTGACAACACCAGTGCAAACACATCCTAAACCCTCTCCATACTTTGGAGAGGAAATGAAGTAAGTCTTCCGTGTTGCAGGAGCAAAACAAAAACTGGCATCTGCATAGCTACCATGTTTCGACCGAATGCCAAGAGAATTGTTGCCGATGCAGAGTAAGAGATCGGTAGTCTCCATGCCATATCGCAAGCCAAGAGAAGGGTGGTTGGATAGTTTGATGGTTTTCAGTGCTTCCTCAAACATTTCATTGCATTCTGAACTGCACAGGATCATTGTGTTCCTCTTCCGGGCTTCCACGAGGAAGGAAGGGCTGACAAGTACCAGTCTCACTTGCTTCAGGAGCTCAGTAAGGTGTTCTACACGTGACTTTCTGCTGTGCTTGACCCATCTAATGACAAGATCTAGAATGCTCTCCTCTCTGGAAATATTCAGATCATCTGATTTTATGAGAGTCAACAGCTGCTGGAATTCAATCTCTAATATTTCTTCCTGTAAGCTCACCTCAGCAAAATGCTGATATAAGTATTTCCTCGCTTGATCAGACAAATCTTCTGCCCCGATGTGCTTTGCAAAGTAGTAGATGCCCACACAGTTGGAAGCATCCATATGGTCCATCATGTACTGCTGACACATACTGAAAACATCGTCCATCTGCATGAAATACGCAGCAAGCGCAACAGCCTGCACGTTGTGATTAGTGAGGTGCAAATCTGCACTGTACATGTAACTGAGTAGTACAGAGATGCTCTCTGCAGAGGTGTCATGCAGGACCACTTCTCTTTGTGTGCATTCAACCAAGCCACAAGTAAACATGGCTTTGAAATAGGGACTGAAGGCAGCCAGCACCACCTTATGGCAGGGGAATTTCTCACCTTCTGCAACTAGGACAACATCAATTATCTCTGTGGATTCTTTCATTCTCTTTACTTGTTCCAATAAAGTGAAGCTGTGGCGCTGCTTTCTTTTCTCCTCAGCCTTATAAGCCATGGTCGATCTCCAAACTTCCTGTTTTTAAATCTCCTCAGAATTCAAGGTCTTCATTGGGAATGTTTCTGGAGGTAGAAGCATAACATTGTCCGATAAGAACAAATTATTGGGCAAATTAATATTGCTGTCAATATCTAAAGATAGTCATTCTGTAGGATGTGATATAAATCAGGAATGCATAAAATCATGTAAAATTATGGTGAGGTCTCAGGCTCAAGATCTCCAAGACAAAATAAAATAAAAATCAAACAAAAAAACCCAACAAAAAACCCAACACTTCAAACTATCTTCAATAGCACCCCTCCAAGTTTTGTGATTATTTAAATAAAATTACAGACTTCCCTTCAAAATAGTCTTTTCCAGCTGCCTTCTTCCTTTCCATGATCCTGAGCCTATTAAAATTGAGGGAAATATTTCAATTGGCTAAGGGTCAGGTCCTTAGTCCCTTGGCTATTCAGGTTTTGTCTCTCACATGCACCTGAAGGACATTAGTCCTTCCTCAGATGCTGAAAGCACCTTATCTTTTCAGTGGCACCTTAGGTTAGACAGCTACAACAGAGCAGTGCTCACAGCTGCTCCCAAACAAGGAGTTATGCCTACACAGACTACACAGACTAAAAAAAAAGGGGGGGGGGGAAACATTAGACGTTAGTTTTTACAGTGATCTACATTCTTGCTTTATTTCTTATAGTGATCTACATCCCTGCAAAGCAGGTGGGAAATAAAGCCACTAGTAAGACCCAGCTCTCTGGTGTTTTACAGAGGTGTAAGTGGATGTGTAGATGTTTAACACTCTACCTTACCACCAGGCTTGGCTACCAGCCTGCAGAGCAGTTTTGATTCAAAAGCCCTGTGCTTACAGCCTTGCAAAGCAGTTAGGTGACTGCAGCCTTGCTACTCTACTGATGGGTTTTCTCTGCCCCATCGTGCCCCACTTTACCAGTAGTTTTCACCCCAGGCTTCAGGCTGAAAGAGTCAAGGCAATGCTGTGGGCAGACAGCTCCCACCCCTTACGTATGGTGGTGGACTTGGTAGGAAGCAACTTGGTCCAATTGGCCAGATTTTTTACTTTTTCACACCAAAGTGTAGGTCACTGGTTTCTACAGAGATGTTACTGGTTTGCTTTGGGATAAATAAAGGATTAGTAAATAGGGGCTGTTGCCACACTCCCTCAGTAGGACGTTTAAGTGCTGCAGATTCAGAGTTTTGGTTCCATTTACTACAGACTCAAATGGGATTTTTAATTAAATTGTAATTATTCACATCCCTCTAGTTTTATTTATGGGCAAAACAGAAGGAACTTCATGGTCCCATTCTGGGGTTGGGGGGTGCCTTTACTGAATTTCTCTGGCTTTCAGATCAGCAAGCTGCACTAGGAGATACAGTGGGAGAGCTGTCAGTGGGAGAATGATGGTTACCCATCACTTGATGGGTAACACAGTGCTTGTCTCCAGCATGGTAATGAAACACTTCTGTTGTGGAAATGCACTAAGGACCCATGTCATGAACCACAGACAAGTCCTAAAGTCCTGGTATAACCATGTTTGAAACACATTGCAAACATGGTAGGAATTGCTTAATGGGACTATTCAAATGAGTAACATTCCTCTCCAGCTTAAGTATTCACAGGATCAGGGCCTTGTAGGACAGATTGAATTGGTTTTCTCAAATCCTGGAAGCAGAAAGTGTAGTCTTGGTTTCATAAAGGGGATATGCATCAAACACAAAAAAAATAAGAATATGAAATTTGTTGAAATCCAGTTAGAGGCATTTTCACAACAGTCCAGATTTCTCTACAGATTTAGATAGATGGAATTTTAAAAATATTATAGGTATTTCCCAGGTGAAAAGGAAATATACAGCTGTACCATCAATCTCAGACATACTCTTTTAGCTGTTCAGTTGGTTTTGGATGTAGCCATCATTCTGTTTTAGCAAATTATATAGATTCCTCACTTTGAGTGCTAAATAAAAACCCAAGCATGCTTGAAGACTAGCATTTCCTTGATTTTATCAATTCTTTCCATATTCCAAATCTGGAACTAGAAGCAACACATCTGAGAAATGAATCTGGGTTATTACCAATTTTAAAAATGGATTTGGAAGACAAAACATTAACTTCATACTCTGAATGTGGGCCAAGCTCTGAGCGTTTCTTATGGTGCTTTTAAAAATCAATCAAAGGCAGTAAGTTTAGTACAAAAAATAAAGCGATGGTATTTCCAAAACCTAGATTTTCTTTTTGCTGGCTACATTAAAATTAAATACTGCATTTGAGAAAGTGTAGGTCTTAATCCTACATCATCTGCCTCTAGAGCAGTCTTTACAGTCAGTAGAAGCCTTTCTTTGAGAAAAATTATTCCTTTTTTTAATCCTACATGATAATAGGATGGCTGGTTTATTGTTTTTCCCCTCTAGTTTATCACCTTGTAATATTTGATCTTCACTGCATTTTGAGAAGGACCCACACCATATCTCAAAGATCACACATTATAGGTACACACATATCTTAAGCAGTGGAGCTGTAGCATCCTTAACCAGGTTGTTCACTCTCAAACTTGATGCAAGTGTTAACAGCTACCGGCAAGACCCCGGTGCTGTTCAGCAATCTGACTAACCAGGGGTTTTCCTCCAAATTGATCAACTTCTCTCCTTTCTCTTTTGTGATGTCAGAGCTTCACACATCCTCTGGCTTTTCCAGAATGGATGATATGTGCATTTCTAATGTGAAGAACAAGTGAGATGATTAAACATCATCATCCTTCCCAGACTTCTGTACGGATCAGGAAGAAGCAGCGTGTAGAACTGAGTTATGATTTCACTTCCTTTGCTGGTCACCTTTAAATTTCCTTTCACTGTTAATTTAGCTTTCTTAAGAGCAACACTTTGTCTTTGATTGCACTGTTCAGCAGATTTGTGAATTTTATCTCTTCATTTAACAGTGATTAAGATGTCTGGCACAACATGTTCACAGCCGTTTTCTCCTCCCTTTCATCATAAAGACGTTAGCAATAGGAATCTTCAAGCACAACGCCGCTCATGCCATTTCTGTACTCCTTTAGGCACAAATTATCTGATGGATAGATCCTACACCCACCACCCAGATGATAGAAGGCACTGTCCATCTGCACCCAGCATGGGGTGGTCTCCTCTGCTGCCCACAAAGCTAGTGAGTTGGCTAAGGGCATTCTCCCTGGGAGCAGCAGCAGAGCTACTCACAGCCCTCTCTTGGAGCTGGTCCATACCCAAACATCACCTTATCCCAGGCCTGAGTTGTGCAAGGAGTCTCCACCTTGTAGTCAGGGTTGCCTGCAACCCTTCAACCTCCTCTTCACCCAGCTCCAAGGTCCAGAGAGGAACACTGCTTCCCCAGCCAGAGCTACAGGCAGGGCTTGGTTAACTTCTGCTTTCAAGAAGACAGTAGCTGCCCTTCCTTATAAGAACACACATTCATCTCCTCACTTTGATAGCTCACCAGGTTCCTGACTGAACTGTACTCAATAAAATCATGCATGTATGCAAGTCTACTTTCTTCATCCTACAGCTGAGGAAACTGAAGCTAAAAGGTTAAAAAGAAAACAGGATTAAAACCCAGGGGTGAAATGCTTTCATTAACTTCAGAAATTCATCCCTGTGCATTAGCTACAAACTCGTCACTCCCCTCCTGGCTTTTAGCAGTGTTTAGGTGAGGTCATTGGAAAGATATTAATATTCCCCTTTATATTACAGGAAAGACTATTAAAGGGTAATAATGAAATGGTGCTGCTTTGCTTTCCCCTCTGGGTTACAGAGGAAAAAGATGGAACATTGATATTAAAAGAAAGGATAAATGTGATACAAATATAATTTGCAGTGAGACACTATGCTGAGATGGTGCCAGAGGCTGGGTTGTCATTATAAAACCTCCAGTACAAGGCTTAAATCCTTTGTAATGTCACCAGGAGCTGGAATCACAGTTATCGCCTTATTCAGAGTTTTTGGATATTTTTTTTTCCTCTTCTATTGTGAAAAATGGATTCAGGTGCAAATCTTCAGTTGATGTTACTTCATTTCAGAGCCACGCTGTTAATTTCCCTCCTGTTCTGACTCCTACTTTTATTTTTATATCAGCTGTTTTGTTAGTCTAATTTCACTTCTTTTTTCCCCCTTTGTGCCATGAACCTTATGAAGACTCTCATGTAATTTTATGCAGGAGCTCCAGCATACGTTTTGCAAGGCAGTAGGGTGCTGCATGAGCAGTTCAAAACATAAATAAGTGCACTGCTGTGAGCTCAGCTCTACAGCTTTTATGAGGCTATCAAACTATAAATAAATGCTGTCCTCAGTTCTCAGTTACACTGCAGCCTCTTTGAACTGCCCCAGCGCAAAGGGACTGTAAACCAGATGGAAGGATCTCACTAGGAATTTCCCTTAACCTCTGGGAAAAAAAACCCCTACCTACCTTGTAATTAGAGACATTATTTTGTCTGTATTTGTGTCTGGGACATGGATTTTTTCTTGTCTTTTCCCCCTCCTGCTCCCAAGGAATCTCCTCTTTCCTGCACCGTGGTGGGAGTGTGGGAGCAGCAGGACCTGGCCCAGTGGAGGTCACAGCACCCAGCATGGGGCAGGGGGGCAGCTCCTACCTCCTGTGTCCTCCTCTTCCTCCTCTGTTTTTTTTTCTTCTTTTTCTTTGCCTTAATGAGGCTGCTCTGTCTTCAGCCTGCCTCCCTTCAGGTGCTGAAAGGATCAGAGTTCAGTCACATCAAAGAACCGGTGCCTCTGCCTATGAATTATTTGTGCTCCCTTTGTTATCAGTAAGCTGAGAAGCAAATCTGTTAATTGTATGCATTATGACATTTGGCTGACAGCCACAGCGAGGCAGAAATCAGTACCCAGATGATAATAATGTTATAATCTCAGAGTTTAATTATGAAGGCTGCGCTGGCATTTAAGATCAAGATTTTAAACCGCACAAAAGATCCTCCCGTGCTCGAGAAGGGCAAAGAATAATGTTAAACTTGATATAAGGAAAAGATAAAATAAGAATAAAATATAGAAAGGAAGATTACAGGGAATTATAGATCTTCCTGTATTTATAGGTCTTAATTCTGATACCTGCAAGATGCTGGAAGAAATTACTACATGATTGAATTATAAGAAGTTAGAGGGTAATCAGGTGATAAAAGCAGCTATAGCACCTATTTATCAGGAACAAGTTGTGTCAATCCAATCTAATTTTCTTCACTTTTTTCAGGGATAATTGGGGATAAATTAGATACTTTGTCTTGAGTGAAGTTACTGATATGGTCCTACATGATATCATTAGAAACAAATTGTGATGAAATCAAGTGGCTAAATCAACATAATTTAGATGCCCAACTGGCTGGAAAAGGAGATTCAAAGTGCAGTTGGCGGGGGGGTCAGACTGGGAAGCATTTTATTCCTTGCCTAGAGATCTGTGCTGAAAAGGTCACTCAGTTTCAGGGAACACTTACTTTCTTACTTTCACTTATATATTATTTATTGAATTAATTTAATCCATTCTGTCCTAATAAAATATGCAAACCTGTGGCAGAGCATTAAGTGGAAGAACATCCAATGCTTTTTATGAAATTTATTTCTATATAGTTTCAAAATTTATGTGTATATAGTTTGAGAGGGCATACAGGTAAGTGTCTCTAATAAATGGTTCTGTGACAATTAGACATTTAGTGTTTGGATGCATCTCAAGTATCACCATAACTACTAGCAGCCAGGGTTCCTTTACCAAAGTTTTCTTCCTTTTGTTAGCTGCTCATTACTCAGAGATTTAGGATCTTCAGTTTTTCAAAGGGATCTAATTAAAAGTCCAAGTCCTTTAGCTCACTGAGCAATTTAGGAACTAAAGCTCTGCATCACTTTTAAAGGTAAAACTTCATCCTTAAATTGCTTAGGCAGCTTCAATAGGTTTGCCAGATGATGTGATCTCCTTCCCATTGAAGCCAGAGACAGAACTCTCCTTGCTCAGCCCTGTCGATCTCTCTGGATCAGCCCCAGAGCAGAAATGTTTCAGGTGATCTGCACTGATTTATTGTTGGCAGCAAAGGAGGAATCTTGAGGTTCTGAAACTGTGAACACTCCAAATCAAATTATGTCATTGGCCTATATACAACACAGTATGACAGTCCTTCTGAGACAGATTTTAGCTGCTGTTCTCATTCAGTCCCTGTGGCACCTTGTTTATTTTCACAGGCCACCTGATAGCACCCAAGTCAAGGCAGTCTGAGATCTCACACGATCCAAGCATGGGCCACCTCCTGCTGAGACCTGTGCTGCTAGGCATGCTCAGGGGACCTTTCTTCATCAGTTACAGTCTGCAAGTGGTGTAAAAGGATGCTCTCCGTGCAGAAAGACAGGCTGCTGACCTACAAGGTGCTACTCTAGGTGTAGACAGCTGTGGCAGTGGTGTGTTCTCCTGTGTGCATCACTGCATCCCTGCTGCTGTAAGCATCCCACTGCCAGCAGAGACTGGAATAGTCTCCAGTCAGACTGCTACAGTCAGCTGGTCCTTTCTGCAGCAGCTTATTTGTTTTCTTACTCACTCTGTTGCGCTTAATTGAAAATAGAAATAAAATGGGAGTTAACAAGGCTCTTTGGGTTAGGAGAAGCTTCACACATAACAGTGAGATTTTAAGCAGTCTGCAAAGCTTCAGAAACTGTGTTTGGGAGCACATTTGACCATCGGAGACCTGAAGATGCTTTGATCAGTTTTCAAAGCCTTTGGGTAGTTTATGATTCTGGAAAGATTTGACAGGTTGAGCTCCGTTTACTGCCAAGACAGAGGCCTAGATGTGGGATTGGATTAATATTGATCCTATCTCAGCAAATACCAGGCTTTTCTTTTCTTTAAACTGTTATAGATTCATGAAAAAAATCAAAGCAGCTGAAAATGAAAGACCCTGTGGGCCATCTTTTCAAATATGCCTTCACCTGACCTTAATCTTACTCTGATTCAAAGCTCAGTGAAGTCAGTCAAAAGAATCCCACGATTTAAGTATAAAATGCATGTGGCTCTGTTCACAAACAAATGCCAATAAACAAATCCCAGTCTGAGCCAATTATGTGCATTAATGGCATGAGAAGAATAGAAGCTAAATATATACATACAGACCCCATTTATTTTACAGTTCACATGTGCAGATCATTCTTCTTACATATCAAATCTAATTGAAATGGCACAGTGCTCATTCACAGAAGGAGGATGCACAAGGTTTTTATGTATCCAGTGACAGATGCCAGCAGAAGGAAAATGTATTTCTAAATGTATTTCAGTAGCTCTTTAAGCAGCAAAGGTCTTAGAGGTTTCTCCTTTTGCATTTATCTAAACATACAGGCGAGTATAAGAAAGGCTTACCTTCTGGAACAATTATACCATACAGTGGAAATTGGATTGCATCACAATTAAAAGAAATGTAATTTAATAATTTGCTGCAAACTAGGCTCCATTTGCATTTTTACAACAGAAAAGATTGTGAACTCTAACTGCTAATACTTACATAAAACTCTGAAGTATGTATCTCTCTCGTGAGCAAATGCTAGTACGTGAAAGCTTTAATATCCCTGTCACTTAGCAGGGAGATTAAAATAAATTGCAAGTTGTAAACCCTTATAACTTGACGTCAGCATTCCATTAGTTACCGTTCAAATCCAGCCTTCCCCATAAATTTCCCTAGTTATGATTGTAATCACAATCAAGCAAATATCTGGGTACCTCCATACCCACAAAAAAGAAACTTCATAGCAACCCGTGGCAACAACACAGCACCACCTCTGCAGCGGCCTCTGCACCAACACGTGCTTGACACCTATCATACCTGCCATCCCCACTGAACCCCCAAAATGTTCAGCCTTTGGATGGTGAAGACCAGCTGCAGACACACCTCGATACCTTGATGGGAGAAGCAAGAGTTTCTCTGAGCTTCCTTACTGGAAGCAAGTCTAGATGTTTGCAGGCTTGTGGAGTATGCAAAGCCCCCACCATGCACAGACCTCAGACACTGAAATTTCTGTATCACACCCTCATCTTATTTCCACACCACTGGCAAACGCTATATAGCTGCAAACAGACCCCAAGTTTGTCATCACTTGGGGTCCTGATCCTAACTTTGTAATTAATCTTTTATGTTTCCTTTATGAACTGGACAGAGGAACTAAGAGGGCTTCAGTTTTGAGACCAAGATTGGGTCCTTCTGCACTGTCCCCACGTAGCTGTCTTGCAGGGACCCTGCATCCCTGTGTACATCCTTAAGGGTTCCAAAGATATACACTGAAGTACCCCTGCCCCCAGTTTCCCATGCACCCAGAAACCCAAAGCAGCCTGGTCCTGGCTTTTCCATGTTGCCCAACCATCTCAGCACCAAACTCCCTTTTCTTTCCTGCTCTGAGTGGGGGGAAGGATTTAAATGTACCTTTCCGACGCTGGGAGCGGCAGGTGTCTGCAAGACTGCGTGGGAGAGGGAAACAGAGATCTCATGCAGCAGCATGGAGCTTCTGGTGAGCAGTGAGGTGCCAGGGCTATAAATAGTCCTTGCTGGGCTCCTGGCTGGGACAATTTGCTGCTTTAATGTCATGCACAGGGGCACATTAGGACGCAGCTGACTGGCACTAGTGCTGCTCTCCTCCCCCCTGCCCATATGCTGCCTGGCCTGCCGCCTGCCAGGCTTGGTGCTAAAAAGCAGTGGGCTCCTCCTTGGGATGGCACAGCCACCATAGGCACAGGACCAGGCACATCTCTGTGTAGCAGTTGTTTCTGGGTGGCTGGAGCAGTTCCAGTGTAGCCAGTGATCAGACTGACTCCCACCTACCACTGAGGTGTGGGTACCAAACCCCAGGAGATGCTGTTGCTTGTTGATCCTGTCCCAGTCACTCTCAAAACCAAGGCCACTGTCTCTACAACTGAGAGAGATTTCACTGAACTATTCTTCCTGCCCTTGCTAGATTGGTAAGGG
Source organism: Porphyrio hochstetteri (assembly GCA_020800305.1). Lineage (NCBI taxonomy): Eukaryota > Metazoa > Chordata > Aves > Gruiformes > Rallidae > Porphyrio > Porphyrio hochstetteri. Next base: position 5,342,292 of record CM036916.1, on the reverse strand, counting down.
CTGAAGTTGTCTATAAAATCTGGATTCTTGACTGAATATAAGTGTTATCTGTATATTTTAATCAGATATAAGACCCGACTGTCTTCTTGCTTGTGTTGATGAAAATCAGAAACAGATCCACTAAATTGGCCCAGAATAGTGGGGCCACACTGATCTACATCAGTTACAGATCCTTCACTCTGCAAATTAATGGGGAACAGAGAGGGCCATAACACACTATTTATATCTCTGTATGTTTAAGCAAAGATGGAAAAAGGATTAAGCAAAATTTAGGGTTATAAAATTGATTAATGTTGAGCCTATACTTTGAGTTGAGAAAGACCTGAAGGGGTTTTCAGAATGCTCTTTTTAAAATGTCATTAATTTATTCATTTGCTCTACTAATTGGTTGATTGATCATAATAGCTTCTGAGAAAATTGAAAATGAAATGTATTGCCCTATTTAGATTTTTGTCTGATGATTTTATTACAGAGTTTTTCCAAAAGCCATAGTTGGAGAGTTCAGGAATGTTCAACTGTTTTGTTGGGTTTAGGGAGGAAGTTAAGATGTACATGGCTTTAAAAAAGCATATTTCATATCATTTATGAACAAAACTAGGAAAAAAATCAAAGTGATTAAAGTTTACTCACGTCAGAAAATGTGATAGTTCAGATTATGAAGATATAAATTGTCTGAACTCCCAGATTGTTTTTATGAAAAGTTCAGCTTTATCTCTAAAGTAAAAATATCCAGTCTGATACCATGGCTTTGACAGAAGCCAAGATGGAACAGGGAACTGAGGAAATGCCACAGCTGTGATAAAAACGGGCCACATCCCCTAAATCGCCTCATTCTTCTGCTACGTGGAGCAATTTACAGCATGGTGATGGTTAGCATGCAGCGCTTATGTAATTAATTTTATTTCTATGAAACCACTCCACTCCCATAACAGGCACATTCCCTTTATGGGCGCGTTTCTTCAGCTCATCTATAATGAGCCTGTTTCACAAAAGCACTAACTAATGCTTTTAAGACAAATTCCTTTTTTAAAATCGCTCATGAAATTCCAAATATTGCTCTTGCACTTCACTGGGTTAACTGGGACGCCCCGTCTTGTGGGACAACGACTGCTGGGCAGCCCTCAGCAGCGCTTTGTAATTACACTAACGGAGTGACACGGCGGTGAATCAGGCCCCCGATATTTTTGCTAGAATTAAAAGCTTTCTCTGCTGTAAGCCAAGCCTGTTTTCACCTTCTTCGTGTAATTAAATCGTAATCCTTTCATTCTGATATCATTATCTGTTGTCATGGTGATTTTAATTATAAAAATGAATGCCTGAGAAGTGGGCGAAGACAAAAGTTTTCGCTGAACTTCGTTAAGTTAATGGCAACAGGAAGAGTATTTGCAGTAATACAACAAATGGGTGATCTTTCAACACAATGTGTTTTAAAACAATGGTAAGAAGTAGGTGTCAGAGACAGAAGAGACACATTTGATGTGAATGTATCAGCGTTTGGGAAATATGTGTTGAATTTAACGTTTTAGAACAGTTTTTGCACGGCACAGATCACATAGTACCTTCTGGTGTGGCGTGAACAAAGAACGTCTGAATCTCAACTGCTAGTGATTCACCTGCTCGAAAAACACCCCCTACATAGGCGACTGGCTGGCCAGTTTCCAAGAGCAGTTTTCCCAAGTAAAGACAGAGCAGGTACACACCCTTTACACAGAGTTCATCCAAAAGAACACAACCTGTTTTTCCGGGCGGGTGCATGCTAACTGTCCAAAGGTGAAGCTACACCGCGGCCTGCAGCAAGCCAACCCACAAGCCATGGTCAGTTAGAGCCAAACATGAGAGACCTACATGAGCTGAGCTCAGTTAAACCCCACCTGGTGTCAGGACATGGCGGTTTTTGGCTGCCACTGCAGCACTGCAGCCATCACCCTGAGCTCATCTGCTCTGCCGCTCTTACCACGGTTCTGCGGTTTTCTCTGGCTCATTCTCCACGGGAAAATACATAGTTTTGCTCAGATGTGTCATTAAATGGTGACAAAACATCATAGCTTGGGAGAGGAGAGTCTCCTGTTTGACTCCATGCACAGGGGAGGCTCCCCAGCGTGGCCATTTCTCTTCACTCCTCCCAGCTCAGCAATACCTGGGACTCCTCAGCCTCTTTTGCCAGAGATTGAGACAGCCCCAACGTGGGGACCAGTACTTCACATTTGCACTACTTCCCACTGGGGTGTCCATTCACCCACTTGGCCTTAGCCGGGAGCAGAAGCGTGTCCAGGCTGGCTGCAGTGGCAATGGCACCGGCGCCACTCACTGACACAGCTACTCCCTCCTCCCAGCACATCCCACATGGGTGGCTTCAGTATCCTCCTGCTTGGGCAGCGAACTGGAGTGCGTTCAAGCCCTGATGGTAGGTTTGGTTGGATGGGGCCAGGTTGGAGGGGGCCCTGGGCAACCTTGTGTACATCCAGGCCTGGAGGTTGGTGGCCCTGCCTATGGCAGGGGGTTGGAACTCTGTAATTCTCAGGGTTCCTTCCAACCCAGACCAGTCTATGATTCTATGATTCTATACACTAGGTGGAAATGATGGAGATGATTCTGTTTGGATTGTTAGAGCCAGTAACGATGTTTTGGTTATCTTATCCATATATACTGAGCCAGTTTGGATACACAGGGAAAGAAAAAACAGAAACAGCTTTCCAGTTTAATCCTATTATCTTTTCTCTTATGTCAATCCAAACACAACATTGATTTTATATTTTTTTTTCCCCCTTTAATATAAGTACTGACCTTTAGAGCAGACCAAGAGCAATCCTGAGCTCGCCTGTGACCACCGGTCCAGGGGGGCAGCACCCCTGCAGACCCTCTGAATTGAAATCTCTCTCTGGCTCTGTCAACCTGATTCCCAGGTTGCCTGACAGATAATGTGGCATGCCAGCCACCCGCTGCTTTTTCATTTAAATAAATGAGAAAGTTGTGGCTAAATTAACACTCCAGTGGAGGTAATAAGGACCGACTCAGCAGCTGCCATGATGTATGCAAATTGCAGTTTCACACATTAGGAGCTAGATGTTGCTTAATTTGTAGGCTTTTTAAAAGAAAGAGTCTCCAACAAATTCAGGCAACCTTAAAAAAAAATAACAAAAGGGGCAAAAGAAAGCCCCCGAAGTCAACTGCTCACCAGTGCTTCTCACCACACCTACAGGCTTTCTTCTGGGGTTTCCCACCTGCTCCCCTGATGAGCAGCTATAACTGAGTTGCACTGCACTGCTGGATGCTTTTAGGCAAAATATCTGCTAATTTCCAATGACTACACAATGTGATGAAGGGGGCACTGCCAGCCCTTTGGTATAAACAGAAGCCTAATTTTTCTAGGATTTTTTTGCAGTGGTGCTACAATCCTGGAGTTCAACATCCATCATGGAAATGAAATTGTAATAGTGTGAAAGAAGACCCGTGATAGCCACTGGTTAATCAGACACATGGAAAGGGCTGATAGGAGAGTGGGTTTTTTCTCCTTTTAGATCAGCAGAGATGGGAATGGAGATGCAAAAAGCATTTAACTGGATGGCGTTTGTGAAAATGCTGTTCTGTTCATTAGTTTTAGTGCTTTTAATATCTGTAAGAAAATTATGGGTATAACTGTGTTAGGTTCAAAAAGACTGCTAAATGGAGACCAAAACTGAAACTCAGGAAGGGAAGTGAACACTCACAACTTGGGGCTACTATAACCACAGAAAGTAGAAATAACTGTCATGTTTCTCAAGCTATATTCTGTGAGAAGAAGCAAAATATTAAAAACATTCTAAATCAGATTTTAGCCAGCTCCGAAATGCTGCAGCCACAGGATATGAGGCTAAAAAAAATGCTCCACACTCACTCAATCTTTCTCAGGTTTTATTCAGAAAGGCAGAGGTTCTAAAATAAATCCCATTCAAAACATTATGGGGGTTCCTATCATTTTTTTTTGTTCTCCTGACCTACATGGTCGCTCCTCAAGTGCTACTGCCACGGGTCTTGGAATTCCTTTGGAGGAGATGCTCTTTGCTCTGCTCACCAATTCTTCCATGCTCAATTCCTGATCCTGGATGTCACCTTCTTAGCCTGCACTAATCCCTTTCATAATCTAGAGACACTGTAGTGACCCCCAGCATGTGGGTAGTCAAGAACTAACAGGAACTTGCCCTGTCTAGTCATTATTTGGCTGCGTGTGTTGAAACAAACTGTCACATGAAAATGCGAGTAAAAAAGCCCCAGTGAGTTTGTGGGCAAGAAACTCTCAGACTGTAACCAAAATGTAGGGTCTGAGAGCGCTTCCCAATTCCCAGAAGTGAGTGCACACCCGGGCTGGTTTCCAGCTGCCTGCTGAAGGCAGAGCTGGCATGCACCTCGAGGAAGGGAAACCTGAGCACTCCGGTGGGAGGAGAGCTGCAGCCTGCCCTGAACAGAGCTGTCAGGGACAGGGATTGAGGGAAAAGCCCCAAAGCGCCTCTGTCCTGCTGTTCAGATGTGATCTTGGCAGACTTGGGAGAGTTACTATTCAGGACACCAAAGATGACCGTGACTTTTATCTGTCACTCAGCACAAGCCCCTGCAACTCTGTTTGGTCTTTGTTCCTCATCGCTAAACCACGATGATGCTGCTTTCCTACCAGTCAGAGAGATTAATTAGCATTCACCAAGCTGCAGGGCCTGTGTGCCAATTGTGCAAATTAAGAAGGGTCTCCAGCGTTGTGCCTTCCAATGAATTCTGCATTTGCTGCAACCCCCCCCAGCCTGGCACACAAAAAGCATTAAAAATCCTTCCTCACACAGGGGTTGTTGTGAATGGGTTACCAAATGTGAAGCAAACTGCATCGCTTTTCTGACAGAGAGAGGCACTGACTTCTCCCCTCATGGGCACGAGTTATCTGACCCTAAATTGGTATGAAGATAATGCTGTTTTGTCCGTGTCCAACACTGTGCCCTGAGCTGGAGGTGGTTCACCTCTTCCATTCCACTGGTGCCCCATCCACATCCAGCATTTGTCGTGTAGTGCTGGAGCTCGAACCCACGTGATGAAACTGTGTCCCAGAGGCAGGCAGATAGGCTGAACTGTCCATCCATCCATGGGAGTCAAGATGATGGGAAGACAGATGGTCACATCAGGAGCAAGAAGGATGGACCGCCTAGCAGGGCCTTATCACTATGTGGCACACATCCTGACTCTGGCCAGGCACCAGATATTCCCCTTCACCCCATGATCTGAGTCACCAGACCCCAACTTTGTGAGTTCATTTGCAAGGGCTGTCATGAATTAGGAGATAAAAACTTGGAAGGATCTGCAATACTGTCACCCTTTTAATTACCCACCTACACTTGCCCATAAATGTGCAGCTGATTTCGCTCAAATCTTGCAAGTGAACACTTATTCTAGAGCAGCAGCACCTCATAGAAAATCAAAGAGAAATTAGGATCTTTCAGAAAAGTAAAATTTCTTCTCTTCTGTCCACAAAAAAAAAAAAAAAGGATGAAGAAATGTAGCATCTTCCAAATTGCACCTCATGTGGCAATCTTCCAAACCTCTTTCCCTACGTTCCTAAACATCAAAAAGCCAAATGTTTCATATCTTGCTTCCAAATCCTCTGGCTCACGCCCAACAGTTCTTACAATACACTTGGGTATTGTCTAGTGAAAAAAAAATCATCACCTCAGATTGATAATTAAAAATATACTTGGTCATTAGATAGATATGAATGGCCAAGGGGTGCTGTGCTGAATTGTTCATGCTCAGAAGTTTCAATGTCTCATACACATTTCACAGCACAGGAGGAAGAGAGATGCTTTGTGCTCTCTCACTCAGGTGATGAATGTTGCAGCCTTCCACCTCCTGTCCTCTTCCTCAAAACTCCCCAATGTCTGGGATGACAGAGTTCCACACAGACAGCTACACCCAGCAGCTCAGCCTTTTTTTCCTCTTGTGCCTGAAAGGTCAGCATCTCCAAATCAAGATTTCCACAAAAAGTTTCTGTAACTCCAGGGAAGATTCAGTGATGTACTTGGAAAAGTCAAGGAGTAAAAATGATCAATAGATGCTGGTATGAGCACAGAACTGTTGTGGTGGTTTGACTGGCTGGAGGCTGGATGCCCACCGAAGTCACTCTATCACTCTCCTTTTCATCTGGACAGGGAAGAAAATATATACAGAGAGGCTTAGGAGTTGAGATAAGGACAGGGAGGTCGTTCTGCAATCAGTGTCATGGGCAAAACAGACTCAACCCGAAATAAAAAAGAAAGCCATCTCATTTATTACACTACACACAGAGAGAAACCAGAGTAGGATAATGAAAAGTAAAACCAGATCTTAAAACATCCCCCCCACCCCTCCTTTCTTTGTGAACTTAACTTTAGTCACGATTTCTCTCCTTTCCTCCCTGCAAGGTGTCACAGGGGGAGAGGGGGATGGAGGGTTTCAGTCAATTCCTCACAAGTTGTTTTCCTTCTTAGCACGGGGTGCATTCCTCACACCCTTCCCTTGACCCATAGGAGACAGCCCTCCATGAATGTCTCCACGGTGAGTCCTTTCCCACAGGGCTTCATCCCTTCACTAGCTGCCCTGGCGTGGGTCACTTCTACGGGGTGCAGTCCTTCAGGCCCAGACTGCTCCAGCCTTGTCCCCCATGGAGTCACAAGTCCCCTCAGCAAACTTGCTCTGACATGGGTCTCCCTCTCCATGGGCTGCAGGTCCTGCTGGGGGCTTGCTCCAACACAAGTCACAGCATCTTCCATACATCACCACCTGCTCCAGTGTGGGGCCTCTCCACTGGCTGCAGGTGGGGTCTCTGCTTCCCATCATCTTCCATGGGCTGATGGGGGACACCTGCCCCACCATGGGTTTCTCCACGGGCTGCAGGGACATCTTTCTCTCCGGCACCTGGGGCGCCTCGTCCCCCCCTTTCCTGGCCTTGGTGTCTGCAGAGTTTCTTACATCTTCTCACTCCCTTCTCTGGGGGCAAAAAGCGGCTGCTTGCATTTTTTTTTTCTCTCAAATGTGACTCCCAGAGGCGCTGTGACCATCACTGATGGGCTCAGCCTTGGTCAGTGGTGGGACTGACCTTGAGCCGGCTGGTGTTTACTCTGTCAGGCCTGGGGGAAGCTTCTAGCTGCTTCTTGCAGAAGCCACCTCTGCAAGCCCCCCACCTCCACCAGAACCCCACCAAACAAAACCACTACAGCTGTGAACTGGGAGATTCCTGTGTACTGGAGCTCAGGGAGCCCCACCAACAGGTCCATAACAAGAACCAGCCCACACCAGATACAGATGCTCATGACTCCAGAGCACAAACAAAACCACAGATACCTTTGCTACAGGAGAATCAAAGGTTGTAGCCAAGACCTAATAGATGTGCTGGAAGAAACAAGATGAGGGTTGAGGGGGTGATCTCCTAGGTACCCTAACTTTTGATGTTATCAAGAGCACATGCTGCTAATTTACAATAAGCTCAAACATGAAGGGTGTTATTTGCCTTCAGGATTGAAGATGTCCGTCTTGAAAGCACATGGGGCTCCGGTAACAATTCTTTGTTGTCCTGAGATAGAGTATTGTCATCTTATGTAGGAAATGCTTTGCCCGTGGATGCTCTGTTCTCATTTTCACTGCAGTGCTCATCTAAAATCCTCTTTCTCCAAGTTAAGTTCTTCTGGGTTAATTACTGCATGCATTAATTCAGCCTAGGAGGAAAACCAGTGAGTGTGTCTCCCTGCACTGGCAGGTAGAAATTGTAGAAGATACTGTGAAAATAACTGAGAAGGAACAGTAGTGAACCAGATGCAAACAGCAATGACTGTGGTGCTTAGTATAAAACAAGGTCCATGTGAATTTGTGGTGTTGGCGTGCAACACTGAGCACAACTGGGCCTTAATTTTGCTGGTTGCTTGGTGCTACCATTGTAGCACACACACCATGGTAGCACCAGGTGACCAGCAAAATATATATATACCCAGAGAATGGATATAGACACACAAAGGAAAGATAGATATAGAGAGATATACACACACACACACGGAGGAGAATGCTCTCAGGAGTGAGCAGTCTATCTGGAGTAATGTCTCTGTCAGACATTAAGGTAGAGCCTAACAGAGTATCCCATACCAGGATGGCAGTGTCTGCTAGAATTCTCCTAGCTGTTCCATACCATAATGCCAACTTTTTTTCTAATATGCATTTTGCACTGGGGATACTCTTCATTTTCTCTGGTAGTATTTCTGATTTACATCACTGTGAGCAAGAGTAGAATCAGGCCTCCAGTTAAATAACTAATGCAGCTGTTTTGCTGAACCAGCTTCCTGGCTGGGAACGAATCCAGTCAGCTGTGGATAACAAACCTTGGTAATAGAGATTTCAAAGATTTTGTACATTAATATTTTTTTTCTTAGTATTTGCAGAGTTACTTTTCTTCAAAACTCTGTTAGGCAGATGTTAGGAAGTAATTACTGTCCATGAATCAGAAAGAAAATGCACATCTTACACTGAACATGTGTGAGTGGAGTGAGTAAGGAAATGAAAGATAAATGAGGAAAAAAAGCTAAAATATACCCAAATGGAACCTGACAGAATTTGCCATGTGGTTATAAGGAAGAAACAGCAGAAGGCAAGCTCTTCCCATGGGCTATGCACTTATTGTATAGCCAAAACAACAAACCTGCTACCTTTTCTAACAACAGCTGAGTTGGATTCACCATTCATGGACACAAGATGCATTTAGCCCTTTGGGCAGGAACAGTTTCCACCAACATCTAAGAGCCTTAGAGGCACTTGCATCCCAGAGCACATGTGGTGGACAGAACTAAAACACTGCTACATACACTCACATGCTCCAATAGCCCAAAGTCTCCTTAGATCACTTTGCACATAGGTGTAAACAGGACAGATCATCTGAGCTACAACTTTTGCCTCCGTGTACAGAATTATTGTAATTTTTATACATAAACACAACCAGTCTTCAAATGATGGTGGCAGCAGTAATAACACCCAGCAGATCAGGATAGAAAGCAAAACTGTAGGGAAAATTTTACCCTGAAGAATGTAGTTAGCCAGGCAGTGGTTTTGTCCAGGACACAATAGTGCCTGTGCTTGGAAACCTGTGTAATCTTTAACAACTGAAAAAGTTACTGCTCTGTTGTTCACAGTGCTCTGATGGATAGACTTCAAGATTAGATGGGAGCTAGTAATGGTATAAATGGGTAAACAAAATGAGGAGCATTAAAAATGGATTTTGCCCTCAGCCTGCCTCCAGCATTGCTCCCTACTATTCCCTGCCCTGACTTCCCCCTTCATAAAATTTTATTTTTCCTTTCCAAAGAACTTTGAAATCTCAGGTTCAAAGCAGTAAATTAGAGTTAAATAGAATATCTTGGTAAGTAATAACAAAAAACCTGCGGTCTTTTATAGCATTTTCCATCACTAGCAGTTAATGCACTTCACAGATGAGGCTGGTATAATTACCTTCACTTTGCAGTAAGGCTAGACCAACTGAGGCCAAGTAAGGAAATGATTCACCTGTACCATGAAAGCTCCCTTAAGATGCCTTCAGGGGCACAAAGAAGACCTCCAGATTGTGCTGATTTTCACAGATAAATCAATTCCATTCAAAAATAAATGGCACATCAGTAACTACGGCTGTCTGAAATTCCATCTCAGTGTTTATGCACTATAAACACTATAAAAAGAAATGCTACAAAAGAAGTCTTTAAAATTACAAACCAGTCAAGTTGTTTAATATTTCAAGTCTAAATTACAATATAAAACCTCATTCTGAGAACTGCTATGAAAGCATCGGGGTTGGGTGCATTTTAGAACAGCATTTGTCATAAAAAAAGAGCTTGAACATTTGGGTTGCCAAGGCAGAAACAAGCACCACAGACACATTTTACCCTTATGGGGATTCATCAAGGTTGTGCAGTGCAGCTGTTGTCTTAGTAAAAGAAAGTATCGGCCCCTGGCTGGAAGAAACAGAAACATAATTATGTTATGATGAGCTGGAAAACATGCAAAGAAAAATTGGAATGCAAAGCATGATAAATGATGCTTTGTCAATCGCAAAGCAGCAAGAAAACCAGGCAGCACAATAATAACTCTTCTCCAGTCAATGCTTCCAGTTTGGCTACCAAAATAAAGCATCACTCTAACCACGACAGAATAGCTCTATCTTTTGGCTGTTATTGTTTAGTCCTGATACAATGATGCTGGGTTTATAAAGTGGATTATGCTGTATTCCTCTGTAATTAGAAAGGAGAAGAGGAATAGTCAGGTACTTCTCAGTAAGACCATAATTCCACCTGGAGAAAATGATTCTGGTTTTTATGTATATTAAAATTTAAAGCTTGGAACCTTTTCCTTTAGAGCAGCTTTGAATTATGTTTTCCACCATGAAAACCCTGTTTCTAACAAGGTGACCAGCATTTCAATAGTAATATGGCTACTGTGGTCATATTACAGTACAATAGGAAATGCCACCCTGTAACTGACTGGTTAATCCATCTGTCCTCACAGAGATGGGATTTCCCTTTCAGTGCCACAGCAATGTGCTTGTTTATCCAGGGTATAAACCACTGAAGTTTATTGTTGGGAGTGAATCCAGAGAGAAAACTGAACTAATTATACACCAGCCCTGGGAACTTCTATTTAGAAACTAATACTGGGATGCAGAGATAAAAGGGGACAAATGTTTAAAGAAAACCTTCTCATGATAAAGTGGGAAAGGATTTTAAAAAAGACTAATAAAAGTCATTCATGAGGAAGGGGAGTTTGGTGGGGCTGACGTGCAGGGCACAGCGGCTGCGGCTGTGCCCTCCAGTGCCCGACACCTGGAAGACTTCACTGCCATTTCCATAAACCCACGAGCACCAGCGAGCTGTCTTCTGCAGCTCCCAGGGCAGACCAGCTCCTTCCTGGGACACTGCTAAGGTTACTCAATTCCAGACTTTTATAAAAAGCATTATTTATTCCCAAGGCAGAGTTATTCTCAAGCAAGAGGGTTGCTAGGATAAGTCTTAGCAAATTCCCCTCTGCAGACAAAAGTTTAGGGCAGAATTTCCACCTTTCCTTTTGAATTTCCTACCTTTGGAAGATGCCATTTATGTATTTCATATTAAGAACACCTCAGAACACGGTATAAATATTCTTGTGAGGTTTTTTTAATAAATTAAAAAAAACCCCACAACCAACAAATGAACCACCAAACAAAACGTGTATTGCTTCTGTAATTAAAAACAACCAGCTCTCAAATTAGCATGTATGTAGGATGGGTCATCTTCTATACATCAGTTTAAAGGACTGAAACCTGTGTTCAAAGAGTGTATTTTTAAGCGTGTATTTTTGGTCCTGTCAAATAAGGCACACAGGCAAGATACTAATCACTTCACTCATCTAGCTACTGTTTGCAGCCAGGGCTTTGTAAACGACTTCTAATGACAGCATGATTTGCAGAATTTTTATTACCTACAAAAAAAAAAAAAAGGACTATTTTTACCACTAATTATTTTCATTTAAATGGTAAAAATAGTTTATTACTTGACTGTAGTTTCTATTTGGGCATATTAAACCACTCGTGACTTAATCTAATAATCCTGTTCCCACTGATTAGGGAAAGTGAAATTATTGATGGGCAACAAATCAGTGGAAGCCTGCAAAGAATTTCTGTGATACTCAGATATCCCTGCAGTAACCCTTCAAGCCTTCTCCATTTCACTTGGCACTAATTTGTGAAGAGGTACATGAGGCAGCAGAATTGCAGACCAATGCCAAGCTAGTTAATAATCTCTCCTGATACTATTAAGCTTTAACCGGATTAATAAAATATTTTGCTTTTACCATTTTCTTCTTTGCCTGACACCAAGTCCTTTTTTTGGGTTTTTGTTGGGTTTTTTTCTTTGGCTGCAAGGCATTAAAATAGTTATTTTACAGGAAAATGAAAGCAGTTTATCCCACCTCCCTGCTCCTGTTTCCTCCCTCCATACATGTCTTATTCAAGAATACCAACAGGCACGGAAAGTCAGATTACACAAAGAAGTAAAACTGAATGACTGGACTCTGGCTAGGGATAAACTTAATAAAATAGCCAAAGGGAAGCACAAAACCCAAATAATGACTCTAAACTGACAAGCTGGTTTTGGCACTGTCTTCTTTGCTTTTCACTTGATTTTAATTCTTCCTCTTCATGCTTCATCTGCCATTGTTTCCCCTGTGCTCTCGCGCCTGCACTGTCTGTTGCTCTCTCCAGCTGCTCCCTGACTACTGTAACTTCCAGCATTTTTCTGTTTGGGCAGATTCTTCTGTAACCACAGACTTCTTTGATATTTTATTATTGTGTCCTCCTGCTCTATTGTTTTTCCTCCCTTCTCATCAGCAGAAGTTCTCTTTGTGGTTCTGGTAAGTAGAATCCCAAATGGTTTAGTACCCACACCCCATCAAATCCAGTTCTCAAACAAAAATACTCCTTTGCTAATTAAGACACATGGTATCCCACCATGACAGAAGAAGACACCAGAGCAGAAGGATCTCATATAGTCTATTTACCTTTGCATGACGACTAGATATGGTCCACTAAAAAGTCATTCCATGAAAGAAAGCCCAACGACAAAGACAATCCTGTCTCATTCCCCTACCCCACCACCAGAATTACACAGCCCACTATGCTGCCTCCCACCCGTCCTACCCTCTCCCCTCTCTCTAGCTCGCTCTCTCTCTCCCCTTGCTGTGGTAACAAGTTTTCATTACATGTGTTTTCTCTGCCATTCCAGCAATTGATTTTTTTTCCTAAAAATTACCTTATTTGAGGACATAATACTCCTCTCTATATACAGTAGGTACCTTGGGATTCAACAGAGATGCTTAAACTAAGGAAGGCTCAGCCTTTAATAAACCAAACACCTTTCCCTACAAGGCTTAAGCAATTACTGAGTTAGTGTAAAGATTCATCAAGTGTATTTCTGGGGTTTTATTAAGAAGTTGATTTTCTTAAACTATTTCCAAAACATATTTCCCTCCACTGAGACAAGAGAAGATGTTACACTCTCATAAATACTTCATGCTCAGACATCCCTTTGATTGCTCACAGGGAGTTAGTAGGCAATAATTGCTCCGTTACAGCCCTGTATATTGTTTGGGTATCACCTAGGTGAATTCTTCAAACACAATCTGGTTTCCTCAGGTGGTTTTTCATTCACGCCTTAAACTCCATCAAACAATAATGTAACTAGTCAACAGTTGCTTCTCATTCATTTTTATGATGTTATCACCAGACAGGGGAGGGTCTGCTACCTATGAAGAGAAATGTCCTCAAATGCCTGGAGGGCTCAGGGTAGCTGAGAAGAGGAAGAAAGGAGAAGGGAAGGAGAGGTTGGCTGATCCTCTGTTCCTCTGCAGTGGTGAGAATCTGTGCCTGGCAGAGAGCGTAGGCTGGGCCACAGTCCTGATGCCTCCAGTATTAGCTACATGGAGGTTAGCAGGGCATCAAGAGAGTCATATATCCAGACTGATCAGGGCAGGCTCTCAAGGACAGGATCTCACCCTCGTGTCCCAACATTTTCTTTGAGATGCTATTTTTAGCCTGAATTTTAGAAAGAGATTTTTTTTTTTCCTTGCCCCTCCACCCTGTGGCCCCGGGAACAGGGATATTCCCAGCACTGTAGCAGGAGAGGAGCCTGGTCCTGGCATCAGGTTTCCTGGCTGCCTGTAGGGAAGCAGTGAAGTGTTCCTGGCAGATAAACTGTGTGAGCAGGGGAAGAGGCTTCTTTCCTTCGTTCTTTTCTTCTTCTAATCCAGTTATTATCTGATCTGTATCCTTTAAATAAATATATATGCCCTGGCTTCTTCCACCTCTGGAGCTGGCTTGTGATAGCTCTTTAATTCCACCCATCCATGCCTAGACAGTAGCTGGCCCAGCAAATCGTACACTTCCCAGGGCTCTGGTTATGACCCCATCTGACCTAAATCTTGCTCATTATAAACAACCATAAATATTCATTTGCGTTTGTTGGGGTTTGGGGTTTTTTTTTTTCCAAACAATAGCAGTTACAGGAATATGTAATTTGCTTTTGCCACTTACACCTCAAACTCCCCCTAGGGCATTTAATATAAGTGACATTGGAAGAGGAAGAAATCTGGGGGTTATTTCCTTTTTATTTCTATATGGGTCATCTCTGAGGTTCTGCATTTATTGTTATTACTAGTAGCATGCAGTTGTTTGCTTTCTTCAGCCTTTGATCCTGGGTTTGCACTCAGTGAGCACTCCGCCTTGCTTTAAATAATGTTCCTAGTAGCTGCCACATCCTAGAGAGGCCTGAGACTGTGTAAGTAGGTGTGTAAGAATTAAAGTTTAGAGTGCTACCCTGATGAAGAGTGAAAGGCCTGAATCTGTGACCTTACTATAAACAATTTCCAAGCGTTCAAGACATGCTAAGCACTTACCAGTATTAAATGACAGAACGCAGTATGGGGATGCCGCAATGCTGGAAGCTGTTTTAACTTCAGGGAACCTTGCTGTGACAATTTTTATAAGCAAGTGTCATATACCCTCAAGTAGAACTCAGATTACACAGTTACAACATATGGATTGCATATAATCCATGGTGACTGGGTGCAGGATTGGGCTATGTGTGCACAGGCTGTATTTATAAATTGCCTCTACCGTGAGTGAGGGTGCAGAGCAGGGGCTCGGGTGCTCCTCCGAACGCATCTGAACGACTCAACCTTGCCGGCGTGGCTTCGGAGCCCGGAGAGCCGCGTATCGACACGCAAACGGTGAAGTGTGGGCTGGGGACGAGGAAGAGCGGTTCAGCTCGGGGAAGCCCAGCACGGCTTGGCAGCTCCCCTCCCGGAGCGCGGGGTACGAAACCTGTCACTGGCTGGCAGTCAGCTGCGCGGCCACTCCTACGGCAAGAGCCCGGTATCCCGGGTTTGTCAGCCGGGGGTGGGGGGGCTGCGTGCCTGCCCCCGCTGCCCGCAGCCATGTGAAACCAGCGGGGAGGCAGACGGCGGCTCAGCCGGTGAGGACCCACCCGCGGGCCGAGCAACCCCACACCGCGACTGCCCTGGGGAGGGGGGCGGCGATTTCTTCCCCCTCCCCGCGGCCAGGCAGCTCGGGGGTCACTGGGGGACTCCTGCGCTCTGATCCGCTCCACCCCTCCCTCCGTCCCACCCCCCCTTCGCCCCCCTCCCCGCCGGGAACGGCTGCTCACTCGGTCAGCGACCAGCCGAGGCGGGGGGGCAGCAGCGACCGCGTCCCGGGCGCGGCACCGCCCGCCCACTCGCCCACCCACCCATCCGCCCTTCCGCCGCTGCCGCCGGGGGCAGCCGGTGCGCAGCGTGCGGTGGAGCCGCCCGGCTTCGGCTCGGCAGGGGGAAGCGGGGAGGCTGCCCGCCCGTCTCGCCGCGGCAGGAGGATGCGTGTGCGGGGCTTGCGACCTGGGATCGCGTCGGTGCCTGGATCCCTCCTTCTCCTCCTCCCCTCCCTCCCGGTCCCTGCCTGGCAGCGAGGGGCTGGGGAAGTTGCGCTTACACGCGAGATGGCTTCGCAGCGGGGATCGCTTTGAGAAAAAGGTCTCCCCCTCCCTCGCTTCTCCCCCCCCGCCCCGTCGCCGTGGCCTCCGAACAGTAAGTGGCAGGAAGGAAGTAAAAGTCGCAAACAACCTGCAGCGGCGGCAGGAACTTTCTGAGCTGCTCCAGCTGCATGTGTTCAAGGTGCCTTTGATGTGTGTGCAGCAGCTTCTGGAAAGTGGACTGCAGCTTTCCCACCCGTCAGCCCTCCCTCTCCCCCACCCTTCCCAACCTCCCCTCCCACCACCGCCACTTCAGCCCACACACGCAATTTGTTTGAGAAGGGAAGGGGGGGGGGGGGGGGGGAGAGAGAAAAAGAGGGGGGGTAAAAAAAAAAAAAGAGTGGTGAAATGCACAAGAAGTGGTGAATTACCCAAGCGACTTTCCTCAAAGAGCGAGCGAACCGGGAAGAGGAGCTGCGGCGAGCCCCGCGCAGCCCGCCCGGCGCACCGGAGCCTCCCGGGAGGGACCCGCCGGGCACCCACCGGGGACCGTGGGGGCTGCGTGGTTGGCGGACTGTGAACGCGTCTCCGCAGCGAGATGCAAAAAGCCTTGTCTGCTTGCATTTGAGTTGCGATGCCGGCTCCTCTCTAGAATGCAAACCCTTGCACAGGATGAAAACAGGTTTGTTGCAAATTCTCCTGGAAATGTTTCGTTCCCCGCCGCCGCCACCATCCTGGTTTGAGATGTCAGAGAAGATCTTAATGATGACACGGTGGCAGATACCTCTGCTACATACTCTCCGCTGTTGTTTGGAGATGTTAAGGCAGAGATAAATCTTTTATGCAGCTGTCTTTTCATATCTGTGGCGGTTGCTGCACAATCTGCACTTGATTGCAGCTAAAATATTCTTTTTAGGATCCGTTTTGCAAAATGATGCAAAATAAACACAGATGGGAGAAGTGGGGGAGAGCGAGCTCTAATGAAGTGGTGACGGTGGATTGATCTTCCCTCCTTCCCTCCCCTCCAGTGTGTGTGTGTGTGTTCCCCCCAAAACGGGACCTTTATCTGAACAGAAAATGCTATGTTTCTGTTTTAAAGCAGTAAAGATTTTGGGGGCTTTTTGGCTGGGGTTTTGAAGGGAGACTCCCATCAGTGGTGTTTGCCTTACAGACTGACTTTCTTGAATGTCTCTGGTTATCAAGCCCATGAGTCTCTATCTTGCCTTCACCTGTCTTACACTATGTCTTGTTTCTTCCAACACCTTCCAGGTCATTCTTCCAGAATGCCAGAGGAAAGTTCCCCAAAGCGGAGTCCTCAAAACATCCCATACAAGGACCTGCCCCATATCATCAATGCTGATGGGCAGCATCTCTTCTGCAGGTATTGGAAGCCAGCAGGAAATCCCAGGTGAGCACTTCCAAGCAAGTGTCCTTTTTTACAATCAGTAAACAAGACTGTATTAGTATAATTGTTATTTATAGCATCAAAGGGCTATGTGCATGGAGCTTTGCAGAGCTACTAAGAAAGATCCCTCTCACCTGAGAGAGCTCCTACTGTAAAGACTGTGTGCTCCAAACCTTTACCCACTCAAGTCAGCCTTACAGATGTACGACAGTGGGGTTACTTTCATTTTACACACAGCTGGCTTTGTGGCAGTTCCATGTGCACATGGAGGTGGCCGATACCAATCAGCAGTAAACAACTATCTGCAAACTAATAGCATGGGCAGTCAGGGAGGGATAGGATATAGGCTTAAGTGATGACTACTTACTTCTTATAATTTTGTTAGTGTCAACAAATTAAAGATCAGCCTCTGGCTTGAGTTTGAACAGTAGGAGCCGAAATCTCAGGGCAACTGGCACAATATGGTTTGACTGCATCAACTTTGCTGTTTGGGTTTGTGAATTATTTATAGTTAGTAAATGATTTAGGGAGCTCTTTAATTGGAAACTGCAGTTTCAAAACTGACCTCGGTAAGAACACAGACAAGGAACCAGACAGACATGTAAATAATGTGCTTTTTTCATAATTTAAATAATCCCTTTACTGTAAAAGCTTTCTGTGTTGATTGTATGCAGATTATGATCTGCTATAGAAAGCTGTCTCAGTTCCTCCCATAGTTAAAATCTTTCTTTTTTCCGCCAGTATCTCCTGGCTTGACGTGTGTTTACGCTGTCACTAGATATATAGGTAGCTACTTTGTAAGAATCTGGCTGTTGTTTTACTGTTTTCTTTCTCTGCAAGCCAAGAGGAAAAGCTGTGTTGATTTTATACAACTAGAAAACAGTCACAGGAAAATAGTTGTTCGATCTGTAGGAGGGAGTTGAACTTTCTCCTTGACCAGCCAACAGGTTAGACATCATCCTGTGTCCAAATCAACCTGCAGCTGCACTGAGAGATGGATGTGGGTTCAGGTTAGCTTGCCTTGGGTTTTATGCCTACCAAACTAGGGGGCAATGTGAATGATGTAGGTGCTTGCCCACCTCCCAGCCCTAAGTGCACTGTCCCCAGACGGGGACACTGTGCAGCCACCCCACTGTCGCTCCATTGCACTGGCTGGGCTGTAGGAGGTAGGTCTTGGTTTAAGATCACCTGGTCCACAGAGCATTTTATAGTTACTTCTACTCACTGTCTTTCTGAAACAAGGAGGAAAGATTTGGCACTGATGCTTTACATAGTTTTTGTGCCAACCTGAAGATACCCTTTACAGGGAAAAAAAAGCTATCAAAACAAGCTTGTACAGTGAAACCAGGCTGTCTTGCATTATAATGCTAATTAATCAGTAACTGTTCTTCACCCAGTTGTGGAATTGCTTTCTTTTTTCATGTTTAATTTCGTAGCAAATTAAAAGTGAGGGGAAGGGTCTTTGATCAAGAAATGAAAGGATGATAAAGAACTGAGAGTTAAAACTTGGTGTCTAAGTCCTCTGGGTAGTTAATTTATTTTAGGGCTCTGTGTACCAAGCAGTTAATTGAGAGAGAGCTTGCCCTAGTTTTACGACAACAAAAGTGGATGGGATCAGTGTTGCTCATTTACAAGTGGTTCCTAAGTGCGTGTGCGTGTGTGTGTGTGTGTGTGTGTGTGTATAAGGAGGGGGTGTGCTGTTTATTATTAGCTCTTTTTGCATTGTTATGTGCAAGAGAGACGGTAAGTGACTGAATAACAAGTTAGTGCCAGGATCCCACAGTCAAGAATGCTCTTGAAGTGCTTTGATAGGCAGACCAAAAATACATTTATTTTTTTCCTCCCCTCTCACTTTTCATAAGCAGCTCAGCTTTTTCTGCTTCATATGTAGAAGCTCAGCAACTTTCATCTAATTTTAAATGTTCAGCAAAAGTGATCTATATATATATGTGTGCATAGGGAGAGAAAGAGAGACACCTCAGGAGACTTTTTACAGGCCTGTTACAATTTATTCTATTTCAAATACTGAAGGCAATTCTTTCAATCCTCTAACTCAATTGTTGATTCAGGTTGAAATCTCAACGCTAATGAATGATGCTATAACTGTCAAACGGTGGGATCTTTCATTGATCCATTCTGCATCTAATCCCAGCTAGGCCTATAGAAATACCTTTTCACTCCACATGCCCGAAGGTTATTGTTGACTTGGCTTCTGTTAGAATAGCACTTATCATCCTTGATCCCCCCCAGGGAGGGGAAAAAATGGGGTATCTGCCAGAGGAAAAATTAAAAAGTATCCCTAGCTGGGGGTTGAAGAGTAAACAATGGCCAAGCGTGCTCTGAGAGTGGGGCCGACCGACAGACATCACCTCTGAGCTCGTGCTTCCCTTTTATCTCCTCAAACAGACCCACAAGGGTGGGTGAAGGCTGTGGCAGACAAACGTGCTGCAGCATATTTAAAAAAGAAAATATCTGCTTTGTCAGAAAGATGGGGAAGTTTGGTAAGGCGCTCTTGCTTCACAAATATCCAGGCCCTGATCATGTGTGGTGGTGATCTGAGTGATCAGCCCATACTGGTGCACATATGGGAAGCTTTGTCATAAGTGCCATGAGGCCAAGGTTGTCCTGCGTGTGAAAGGCACCTATTGTGAGTTCCTCAGCAGGGTCTGCTTTGTTTGGAAGGGAGATTTAGGTGATTACTTCACAGGAAGCTGACACACAAAGGCACTCAGATGTCATGATGATTAGATGGGGTAGATAGAGTAGGTAGTAATGGGAATAAGGAAGAAGGGCGACAGTTTTCCACTTGTTTTTCCGGATGGGACGACACTCCCAAGAGGATGGCTGGGGACTGGGTGTCTTCTAGTGCTGTCTGCTGGCAGCAATGCAGGAGCCGCTTCCCTGGCAAACAGCCGTGCAAGCTGCCCAACTTGTTGAGCCAGTTTCATCTTCAGATGTGATTAAGTGGTCTTGTTGAAGGCAGCAGGGAGGAAAAAGCAGTATGTTTTGGTGTTGCTTTCATGTATCCTGCCAACAGCAGGATTTGTGGAGCGTGAAAACAGGTAACTCTTTGGCACTGAGTGCTCTCTGGTGAGCGCAGAGCCTGAGATCTGGGCAAGACAGGACCACATAATACTGTTTGGAGGGAGTAAATCACTGGTACCAAAACAGATTGATCTCCTGCCTTAGTGTGTCCCAGTAGCTGAGTAAATCCTACTTAATGGGAAAGAAGCCTTTGTGTAAACAAAAACAGCAGCTCTATGCAAGGTTAAAACCTCTGCCACCACCCTGAGCAATCTGAGTCAAAATGTGATGTAATAGGAGGTAAGGAATTAACAAACCATGCTCTGTTCCCAGTGCTCAGACAACGCTTCTAAGAATAGAGGTGGGATGAGGAAGAGGAAGGTAAGTTGGGAGGAGAAGTCAAGACATTTCCTCTGAGGCCCCTAAAGGGCCAGGAGAAGTTTAGAGATGACCTTCTTTTCCTTTCTAATCTGTATCCCCATAACCTTTCCTGGACGCTTCAGCTGTTCTTGTCACTACCTAGATAAGCACAGTTTGTTCAGTGGCATTTTCTGCCCCTCTGCATGACCTCAAATAAACCCTGTGGGATGCACTGACCCAAGGTAGTTTTTCAAAGTTGCTGATAGCCCACAGCCACCATTGGTTGCGGACTGAGAAAGTTGTGCTCAGCCTCCCTCTGAAGATGGGCTGCACTAGGCTGGATGCTCAAAGCTTGAGAGAGTAGATAGAGGATGTGGGTTCCAGACAGCTTTGTGTCTGAGCTTCCACATCAGTCAAGCGGAAATTATCTGCTGGTTAGCACGATGCTTGTGCATGTTCTCCACACAGTGGTTTCTAGGTGCACTTAGGCGTTGCCAGCAACTGGTCTGCTGGAGGAGGCTGCCTGAAGCTGAGACACGTGTGGGCCACAGATTTGTTCCTGGGCAATTGTTAATGCACACTAACATGGGTTGGCTCAACTTTAGACGTCATGACTGTGATTGAAGTGAACAGGGCTGCAATTGTCTGAGCAAACGGTGTCTTTGTAGGAGTTCTTTCAGGTCTGCACCTGACAAGTGCGATCAAAAATACAGAATTAAACAAACAAAAAGCACCCACTTTTCTATTTACTCTTAAAATTTATTCTACTCTTTGAAAAAAAGCCTGTCATTCATTCAGACTTGTTTGCAATGAAAGGCCAAGCCAATAAGGAGAAAATATATTTCTGCCTTCCCCCAAGGACTTTGCAGAAGTGCCTGTGGTGCAGAAATACAAACTCCCTTTTTATTTGAACTGGCCCTTAAATTGTGGATATAGCTTGCTGATTTTGGTATTTTATTACCAGCATTTCCATGGCGTTTCCAGAAGAACAGCATAGCTCACAGCATGAGCAGATGACAAAGTTGAATTTGACTTACAGACCCTTCCAAAGGGAGTAAATAAATAAATAAACCAAAATGAAGTCAAAGCAAAGGGAGCCAAGCCACTAATTATAATGTCTTTAATTGTACTATGTGGTGTAAGTCTCTAGAAATACTTAGAATAATTTCTAATTCAGTGGCACTCTGGAAGAACACTGTTGTTTGTACTAATGAGGTCAACTTCAAACTAAGGCACCAGGGCCAAATTTCAGTCGTGCAAAGTAACTTCTGTCAGCACAGTTTGTCATAGGATGAATTCAGCTCCCTCTGTGCCTGATCACATCATGCACAGTGCACAGGGGAAATAACAATTATCATTGTCAAATCAACATTTCAGGCTTTGCTTGCTGTATTGCTATTGCCTGAGTTTCTAAAGCCACCTTTCTATTCATCATCGATGTATGTGTTCTTTTAATGCCTGTGTTCTCTTTGCTCCATGTGACAGTCTTATTCACAGTGAATGGGAGCATCCTTTTATGATTTCTTATGCATTACCAGAGGATGGGCAAATTAGCAAACCAGCTTCACATAACAGAGACCCTGACAGACAGGAGAGCAGCTTTGATTCTTGCTGTAGGTATTTCCAGCAGGCTTTTTCAGTAGGATTTTTCATTCCCCACATGAACGTTCACAGAAGCAAATCGGCCTTTTACTCCACAGAACCCAAGAGAAAAGGCAAATAACAAAGGAAATAACAATTGTAATTAAGTTGTCCCTTTTGCTCATTTCCCCATTAGGGTCAGCTTCTGAGCACAAGTGTACAACTTTGTGACACCAGTGCGTAGGAACGAGGTGAATTTATGAGTTCCCTGTTGTGAATCTCAAAGCAGTAAAATTTCATCCTGGTCCTGAGTGAGCAGCAAAGGAAGGAAAAATCAGTGTTGGTTCTCAGCATGCCACCTGATGAACTCTTGGAAACAGTGTTGTTCAGCATGGTGAATATCAGAGGTGGAGGTGGAAAAAGGAGAAAAGAAAAATGGTCATGATATTGCACTGAAAAACTCAGTTTCTGCTTCTGGTTATGCCAGATTCTGAAGCTAAGCAAATCATGCTTCTCTCATGCAAATAGTTCATTTGCATTTAATGGGATTACCCATGTGATGATCAGTACTGGCTTTGTACCACGAGGGTCCCCTAGCTGGTTGTTCAGCAGTTAGAACCCTGCCTGTCCCTCCAGGTCTCTTTATCCTGCTCTGGCTCTCAGACTCCATTGCATAAGTTTTCTTCAGCTCACAAGTGGGAGCACCACTCTAAAGCAGTTACTTGTTGGCAGCAATGCAGTAGTTGAAGCAGACAAGCCTATCAACCTTATCAGGGTTCTTTACACAAAAACACTTCACTGGCACATGAAATGTGTAAGTTTAGACAAAATAACAACACCATCTGCACACAGTTCCCTGCCTCAGTTTCTTCAGCACTCTTGAACACCCCTTGGGAACACGCAACAGCTCTTTTAGGTCACCAAGAATACATCTACAACAAGAGTTGACTGGTAAAGTTGCCCTGTATTTTTTTCTAGATACCTGTTGTGGAGGAGTTGGCCTGTGTTTCCTTGCAAGTTCCCTTCAAGCTGCTGTGGCTTTGTGCTTTTCAGAGTCAGGGTGAACATCTGATCTCTTTGTTCTTCTAGGGAAGTTGCATTGTTCAAAGTGCTGTCCCTACAGACAGATTTGGCTGAGCTGCCTTTCCTAGGTCCAGGCATGCTGTTGTCCTAATGTGCTTCCACTTGAATGGAAGCCATCAGTGTTTTAAACCTCCTATTGTCCCTTATCCAAGAGATGTGACACAACGCTGATAGCAAATGGCTGATTCTCCTAACTATCCGAGGAGATAGTATTGCATCCTGCCCATGAGATTCCTTAAGATATATTTAGGCAGGTCCCTTACCTCATCCCACCACGCTTACATCCTTAACTATACCCATACCTCCCTGCCTGTACTCTACAGCACAGACATTCTGACACTGTATCAGTGTGGCCCGTTATCCTATAGGAAGGAAATTAGCAGCACCAGAATAAGAAAAGTTTTGCAACATCATTAAAACTTCATCTCTCTTAGTGTTTCTTCTTGCAGACCAGTAACATTTCACTTCTGTTAACTGGAAGAGAAATACTGTTAGAACAATCCCAAATGCCAACCTTGGGCTAGTCCCAACTATAAACCTCTAAAGCAACCAGACTTGCGGGGAATCATTGGGTGGTGGTGTCAGGAAGACATCTCAAAGTTGACCAGACTCCCTGTCCACACAGTGGTACCGAGATGTGACCTTGGGGACAGGCAGATGCTGGTCAGTGGAAGCAGTCTTGGTGGCCAGAGCACTCCAGTCAGATTTGCCTCCAATTACACTGCTACAGGCTGTCATCATCATCTGGGGGCACAAGAGGGGATGGGCCTTGCAATGTGCTCTACCTGGGGAGGAGTTTGTTTCTCCTAGATGGATTCAGTATGTTTGTGTCCAGAGGGATTAATAATTTTTCAGGAGCAGCCATGTAGCTGTTTTCAGTGTCCCCAGACCTTGAGTAACACCAAACTTCATGAGTGCTTTCATGGGTATGAAAGGTACTCCCATTGGTGTGACAGACACATGCTGCCCAGACAGGACCTATCCATTTCTATTTGGCAGGCACTCTCTTGATGATGGCAGCCTCTTAGTGGTTCCATACTAAGCAGTGGCAAAGGCAGCTTGCTAGATCTAGAAAATATAGTTGTCAAAAAAAAGAACACAGAAGTCAGTGAGGAGCAGAGACCAGGCAAAATACATAGTCAGGGCAGTCGTTAGGCAGTGACACAATGACCAGAACTAGACCCTTAATTTCTCTGCACTGCTGTTTCCTCATCTGAAATTGTGTGTAATCACCCAGGAAAGCGATATAAATTGAGTCTGGAGTCCCTAGATAAAAGTTGCCAGGGATAGTAAGTTACTCCTTGAGGTTCTGGTGGTTGAAGAGTGCTCGATGTTTGAAGAGAGATTTTTAAAAAACCTACTAAGTGATGGCATTAGTTGTTCTGTGCTGTTCAGCTACAAGTAAATTGTCTCAGCAGCAATCTGTTAAAGAAAAGAGAGAGAAGGGAAAAAAGGAAACAAATATTGACAACTGGGCTGAAGCCAAATGTTCAGCAGTAATAGCATACTAATCATTTGCTCCAGCATTGTGTGTAGATGGGTAAGGAGAAAATGTACAAACTAGGATAGATTTAGTAGGCAAGAGAGATGACTGATCTTTTTCAGCCATCTATCTGACCTATGATAAAAAGGGCTCGCTCTAGATGCTTGCTTTCTTCTTTGATCAAGCTTGAAGCTTGCAGAGGAAGGGAACAAAACTTAAATCATTGACCTTTTTTTTTTTTTAGAACAGCGTGTCGGTTTAATTTGCTGTAGGTGTCAGCAGGTTAGTTCACCAGCTGGCAAGATGAGATTATTTTTATAATTTTTCAACATATTTTTTACTTTTGTTTTTCAAAACTGTCTCAGTGAGGTTTCAAATTCAACTGTCAAACTCCAGAAATCTGCAGTGGCTTAATTTGCTGGGCTAAAGGCACAAGGAGTGATGGGGAAGCAGTAATTAAATTGCTGTGGAGATAGCATCTAGCTGACTTAATGGTTAAGCTTTTTCTTCATTTTTTCAATTTTGTGTGAGAGGTAGCCTGTGATATTTGTAGTATTAAAACTGTATTCCAAGCAGCATTCATAATCCTCTGTTATTAAAAGGACATTCAAGCAATCAGTATTCAGTCATCCTCTGGCCAGCTGCGAATGATTCTAGCAAGGACCACCACGTGTCTCAATGCAGGTTGCCCTAAAAATGCACAGATCACCTCTCTGACATTACTAGGTGCCCAAAAGTTCACCAGGACAAAAAGCTTTTTGAAAACTGATGACTTGCTTCCAGCTTCACTGCAGCCCCATGCACGTAGCAGGGGAACCAGCCCATGGGGAGGGATGCTTTGGCTCTGCTCTGAAACTCCCATGGATTGCTGTAGAGTCAGATTGTGCCTCACACAGTGCACCCATCCTTGCCACAGGCAAAGGCTTTCCCCTCTGGCCTGAATGGCAGTGTGAGGAAGGGTTGATCTTCACTTGGGACAGGGTCATGGATCAGAGGAACCTCTTCAGGTCCCATTCATCTCTGCATTACATGAATCTAGAAGTCTGGTTGCACCCTTGGTGAAGCATTTTGGTTTTCTGTGAATGAGGAGTGTTGTACAAAAGCCAGCTGTTGTTATTATTTATGCTGTTTATTTACTGGTCACATCTCTGGGAGCTGGGGAATGGAAAAAAAATCAATCAGCAGATTCACTTTGTTTGTGTTTGATTGCACAATCAGTGTTTGGGGAACATTGATTTGTTAAACACTACTCCATCCTCTAAAGCCCCCAGTTTTACTTAGTTGGTGGAAACTGTCTCACTCTTACACACAGGTGTACATATCACTTCAGAAGCATCACTGAAGGGTTCTGACTGTGCAGGATTTGCTTCCTGCTGTGTGTTCTGTTCATTTAGGGGAGGTGGTCAGGTCCCTCAGCACAGCCATCTGTAGCATCAAGGCTTGTTTACATCTTGCTAAGCCCGGAACATGTTAAGACAGGTCTCCACTCGAGGCACCCTGCAGCCCATTACCAAACATCTCTCCTGCCCTGTATGCCCACGCAGGCTCAAGGGGCACAGCACAGGTGCCCCAGTGCTCCCCAGCCCCATCCCTACCTCCCAACTACAGAACTGAGGTTTCTCTTCCTCCCCACGTCCCACACAGCACATGCAATGGTTCACCCCTCATCTGGGAGCTCTGTCTCTCCCATGTGAACGTTGTGCTGCAGAGACGCAGTTGATGAAGCTCTTTCCGTTCCCGTCGGAGGCTGCAACAGATGCACCCCTCATGTGATCCAACAAATGGTGTCTTGTAAGTTGGCAGAAGAGAAACCCAGGAGGAAAGACAAAACATCTTGCCTGCTGCTAGCTCAGACATCAGCTCTGACTCTTTCTTTGCCAGCAATTGGAGGAGTTGGAGCCAGCCTGGCAGCGGTAAGGTTAATAACTGGGGTATTGAAAGGATTTGCTCCTGATATTGCTGAGGTGTTTTGAAAATGGTCAGAAATACATGGTGCTTCTCAGATTCTGCTGAAGTGTTCCACATAAAACACAGCGTTCCTGCAGCAGAATAACAGCTTGTGGTTTAAATAAATGTTGTTATTTCTGCTCTGCTGTAGGTGTACATGTATGTTTTGGTTCAATGACTGCCAGATACTGTAAATGAGTATTGATTTCCTTTTCTATTTTAAGCTTTTTTGCAGAAAAGGCATCCCACATGCCTTTAGCTTTCTTTGCTCATACCTAAAGTGATTGCAGCCAAGGATTTATCTAGCTAAATACTCTCTTATTCTATTGTTAACACTAGTACTTATTTTAGTAGTCGCACCCCAAGTTGATCAGGTCCCCCTTTACCTTTTGGAGTTTAAAGCTTTTCCATCTAGCCCCTTTTGAAAGCAAAGACAGTGTTTAAAACTCATGGCAGGCAGCTCATTTACATGAGCGTGGCAGCCCTCACTACCATAGGTGAAGCTCCCTTGGTGCTAGAAATAAAAGAACATTTTAGGAAGCAAGCATGCTGTAGCTCAAGTCTTTGGACAGCCGGATGAGCTCAGTGTGACCAAGAAATAACACAGACCTGGATTTGGCAACCACAGGCAGAAGTCTCTATCTTTTTTTTTAACTATTAAATCATCTGTAGGTAAACCATCACACCTCAGCTGCAGATCAAATTTACTTTGGTTCAAAATCTGAATAAACATTCCATCCTTGAAAACACATGCTGCAGCAATCACGGTCTTAGCAGGATTCCTGCATCTCACATTTAGCTGCTTACATTCAACTTTCTCTCCTACCTCAGTTCTAAAAACATGGAATAGTAAATTAACTGGAACATGCTCAAAGCCTTGGCAAGTGCTTTGCCTGTGACATTACTGATTTCTCAGAGGAATAGCTGCTGGTAGTGATTTGACAGAGCCTGTAAAGCCTCTCACTACAAAGACTCCTCTCATAGCTGGGCAGAGCTGCAGTGCAGCTCTGGGATGTGCAGAGATAAGATCATTCATTGGAAATTCATGGGCTTCATCTCAAAGTATGTTAAAACATACATAAGTGTTTTATGATTAAGAAATCAATCCTTGAGTTTCTGTCTCTAAGTTTATGGGGTAATTCCACCCTGGCTTTCGGAAAATTAAACAGAAAATGAGTGGCCATTTGGAGGCTCATGTTATCTGTGGCAGCTGAACTTTTTATGAGTTTGTCAGTTTGTTAAAGATAACCAATTAAGATAGCTGCCAACACAGAGGATGGCCAAGAAAATTGGATCAGAAAGGTAAAGGTGAGGACAGGTAATGGACTCAGCGCAGAAGGTAATCAAGAGTTCCAGATTATTGGTGGAATTGCCTGGTTACAAACCATACTATCAGGTCTAAGCATTTCAGGGAATTGAAGTTTTATGTTTTGCTTTAAACCACTGCCATACAATTGGGAATTGGACAGTCAGTGCTATATTAAAAAGTAATAATATCATACTATCTTGAGTTCACAGAACAGGTAGTGTCATCCCCTTTCTTGCTCCTTACTTAGCCACAGCTCTCTTCCAAGCTAGCAAAGATTTGCCCACATAAACCCAAAATACCTGATTAAAGTACTTCAGTTATGCAGTTTTTACTGCAAGGAGATGGACCATGAAGAACCCCTGGTGAGCTCAGGTTCAGTTCACTAGTGATGTCCAACCCCAGCATGAAAAATATCTTCTGGAAAAAGTGAAGTCAGAAGTAGCCTGCAGACTTGGCCTAGAGGACTTCAGGAAACACTGCTTAACATGTAGTTGTGGTGTCTTCTCCACTGCTTTATGATCACCCTCAAACTAGAAGTGCTTTGTAGCAAACATTTGAAAATAACTGAGCAAGTGAGCATGTGACTAAGGACTTTAAAGTCACCAAGTGACTCGTGTGCACCTAACCAGAGGGATGGCTTTACCAAGTAAAGTAATTTCCATCATTGGAAACCTACAGAGGCTCAACTAGAGCTGCCCACTTTGATACAGGGATATTGCTGCCCAGCTCCAGCTTCTTTGCTATGCAGATAGGTCAGGTGAAATGGTCAAAATAGGCCAAGGACACCATGTAAGGAGCATTCTTGCATGGTTTGAGCTGACCCCTTAACCAAGAACACCTTGTGCCTTTCTAGGAAGCCTGCTTGGTCTTCTAGGATTGAGTTGGGTTTGTCAGGCTATGAATTGAGAGCAGCATCAAGTAGAGACTTCTCAGTGGAGCAGGTATGAGTGTTCTGAATACACCAAGACTGCAGGTGAACTCAGCAAGAAGGAAGTGGTTCTGCATAGCTACCTTGAAACAGAGGCATGCTTTTCTATAAAAAAGCTCCAACCAGTGGCTGAGCACTACATGCCACTTGCTCACTCCCAGAGGAGAATCACAGAATGCTTTGGATGGAAGAGACCTCAAAGATCATCTAGTTCCAACCCCCTGCCATGGGCAAGGACACCATCACTAGATAGGGTTGCCCAAAGCCCCATCCAACCTGGCCTGAAATGCCCCCAGGGATAGGGCTTCCACAACCTCTTTGGGCAGCCTGTCCAGTGCCTCACCACCCTCACTGTAAAGAATTTCTTCCTAACATCTAACCTAACCTTACCCCCTTTCAGCTTGAAACCGTTGCCCCTTGTCCTGTCACCGCACTCCCTGGTGAACAGTCCCTCTCCCACTTTCCTGTAAGACCCCTTTAAGCACTGGTACAGAAACAGGGCTTCCACAGGTTGAGATAAGAACAGTTTACTGACAAAACCACCATGAACATAGAACAGCAACAGCCAATTACACTCACACCCAGTGATAACACAGAGTACCTTACCATCCTGATGATTCCAGAGCGCTGTCTGATGCAAGGACTGACTGGCCAGATGCCCCCTCCACACTCAGACTGTCCTAGAGGCAGCAAGCCCCTACCCCTCCCCAGCTACCCCTTTTATGGGAGAGTGATGTCAGGTGGTGTGGAAACAGCCCGGGCTAACTCAGCTCACCTGGGCTGGCTGCTTGAGGAGGATAACTCTAAACTGGTGAGTAGTGCTGAGTCTAAGCACTACTGACGGCAGAAGAAAGCTTCTGGTGCTTTAACTGGTCTGGCCCTTCTCCTGCTGGGAAAGGACAGTCCATCTAATTGCACAAGCCTTTCTTTTCCCAAGGCTCACCAAGCAGTGCCCTGCATTTTGATTTCAAAAAGAAACTGCTACACCACCGGCAAAATGGTAATTTTTGTCCCTTTGGAAATCATTAGAGGTTCAGTGCAAGTCTGGGAAAGAGGAAGGGAAGGTCTGCGAAAGCCATTCTTGCCCTTACTCCTGTGTGTTGGTTCTCCACTGCAAGTCGTGGGCCCACAGCCACCTTCCATCTGCAGTGGCTCTGCTTCTAACTGAAAATTAATTTTTAATAAAATTAACAGGAAGTATCTTATTTTTCCTGATTTCCAAGGGGATCTATGCCAGAAACTCTTTTGCTTCTTTGAATATTCTTCCTCCTTAAAGATCATCTGAAAATTCTGAGTGTGGTGTCAGATCAGCTTGAAATTTGGCAGCCATTGTCTTCTATGTAAATAATGCTTTGCACAGTTTTCTTAGAAAGGCATTTGGCTGTTTTCTGTACTCGTCCTTGTGGCTCCTCTGAGGAGATGAGACCTCCACTTTATCTCTCTTGTAGCCTTTGTACTGAGGAAGGGCTGAAGCAAAGTACAGGACTGGGATATCCAGTTCCAGCCTTACTCCCACCCAGGTCCAGGGGCAGCACTGCCCAGGGTCACCCCTTCCCCGATCCTCTGTGTGTGGCAGTGCCTCTTTGGAAACAGAAATCATAATTCTTCTGGCAGGGATTCCTGTGCTCTGTAGATGGGCAGCAGCAAGAGGAAAGCACAGCTCCAACCTCAGACCTGCCCTGGTCTCCAGAGTGTTGTCTGCCTTGCAGGCTCAGAGCAGCAGGTCTGGCAGTCAGTTCTGCCCAGGAAAATCCCATCTCTGATATCAAAGTGGGGGAGTGTCTCCCTGAAGCACTCTGTGTAACCCTAGAATCCCTCCTCCTCAGATTTATCCAAGAAATGGGTGGGAAGATCCGGCCCATGAATTTTAGGCTACACACCAAGCATTTCACCTCTGATCTCAGCCTTGTGTCCCCTAAAATATTACTTCAAAGCTTCCTTGAAACAAAATACAGCTGGCCCCAAATGATAACTTTGCAGAGGTTTGTCCAAAGCTATGCAGTTGCCAGGTTCCAGTAACTCCTTCCCTCCCGCCCCCATCTGAAGTTTCCTTCATCTCTTTTCCCTATATTGAACCACTGATGAGTTATTCTCAGGGAGAGTTTGCTTTTTGAAGAGCTAAAATAAATCAGTGTAAGCTGTTTCTCCACATTGTTTTGTGCTGGCTCTGGCTAGATCCTGTTGAACCTTTTGTTTCAAAATATATTTGTACTACTCAGTTCCGTCTCTGCCCCGTTGATTTATGGTGTCTACACCTTCCTGCATTGTTGTGAATAACTTACCCATGTAACTCCTCCTGGAGGGTTGTGGCAGTTCTCAAATGTCCTCCTGACTCTCTGCTGATGAAGGATTGTTGTGTTTTGGAGATGTATGAGGAGACCAGACTTGCAGGCGTGTTGCAAGAGAGTTGCTCCTGGAAGCAAGTGCAGAATTCAAGACTGAGCCCTGAGTCCCTATGATGTTAAACAGTGGTGCTTAAAACTAAGAGCAGCCCCTTTGCACAGGCTTGAATGGGAACTTGCAAGCCTGAGTAAATGAGGAGAGAAAGTAGGAAGCAGAGTTTGCTGGAGAGGCTTATTTTTTAATTGCCAGCTTAGGATCTGGACAGCAATGAAGCTGCTGATTCTCTTAGACTAGACCAAACTACATCAAACACAAATGTGCAGAATCCTCAATCCCCACAAACCCTATAAAATCAAGCAGAAAGTTTGTAGTGTGAGCATAGCACACAGTTTTTCATGGGTTAAACTACTACATTCTTGAAGTACTACTCACTTCAGTCTATCTGGAGGAGGTGAATTCCTCCAGATTTGGAGCTCTGTGAGATATCCATGCTGGTGCTACGTGGTCTGTGATACTGAGGGAAGGTAGATGGAGACTTGACTCCAGACTGTTGCCAGTCTGACTTTGCTGAGTTGGGAAAAATAGCTATAGAGCTGCTGGTTTAGCATAACTTCAGTGATAGCTGAAAAAAAGAGGCAGCTATCCAGATGATAGACCTCCAAGCTGTGGGCCAGCAGAGCAGAGGCTAGGAATGCAAAAAAAACTGAGCAAGAGAACAAGCAAAGCTCTTGGGTGTCATGTCTCCTTGAAACGTGGCTTGGAATTGGGAGCAAAGTCATTGCCTCTTGCACCTTCAGAGGGACATAACTCTGCATGTTTGCTGGAGACAGAAGGACAGCATGAAGGGACACACCTGACTCCACCATAAATCTCCCTGTCTAACCGGAGACACCAGGCTGAACTCTTGGCTAACTGTGGGTCACAAGCATGCACAACATGAGAGAAATTGCTGTAACTATTTGTAATCCCTACCCACGGCCCAAGTGGTGTCAGAGTTGCTTTGGGTCACACATCACCTCAGGGAAAAAAAAAAAGTGCAAAATCTGGCTCAAAAAGCAGATACAGAGACATCCCCCTTCCAGGTTTCAGGTCTTAACACCCAAAGCAAGAGGCTCAAGAGCCCTCCAGAGAACAGGTCACCAATGGTGAACAAAGCATTTTTCATGATGTGTTCTTGGGGATGATTAGCTAGAAATTAAAAAATAAAAACAAACAAAAAAAAATCTTTAACCAAATTCAAAGGGTAGAAAATTGGCATGCCAGTTAAAGCTTGACAAAGTTACAAGATGCTTAATGCATGATCTTGTTATGTGAAAGATAACTTAATCTTCATAATCAGCGAGGACCACTAACCCAGCTAACACAAGAATGCATAGCTTTAATTGATTTTCCATTATAATATACTTTGGAATCTAAGCATACATATGTGACATTACAGTTAAAAAGGTTTGTCACCAACTATCCAGTTGCTTGACCAAAAAATGGCACCGGTGAAATGGTTTTGATAAATAAAGGCTAATTGTTCACTGTGGTTCTAAGACTCAGGCTGTTGCCAGCTACAAAGGAACCGATAAATCAGCTCAAGCAGCACAACAAAATATAATACCTAATTTCAGCATTTTTCTGGCAGCCTAGCTAAGTCAGAGCTTTCCTGTCAGTGTTAAAAATTGCTTTAGGAATTGAGTGTCGAGTATTCAAACCGCTCCAGTCAGATGTTCTTTGTTAGAGTTGATCTGGTTCTGGTAACAACATATATAGCTCTAAAGGAAAAGCATAGCTGCCTTACATAGCATAACATGCTGTTAGCTTAAGTTGCAAGGACTTGATTTGGGAAATCACTTCTGTGTGTGATTAAATCGGTCCTTATGTAGGACAGCGTTTAGAAATCCTAACTTCTACCTTATACTTTGTAAGACCTACCGACTTCCATGAGTTGAAGAAAGCTTTTTCTGAAGAGGGGTGCTTCTGAGCAGAGTGGAAAAGATTACATTTTTTATATGTGTGGTCATAGGAAACTAGTCCCCTTGTTTTGGGTTACTTTCTGGCAATAAAAGAACATGCGCAGGGTCCTGCAGAAGTGAATCAGCTCCCCAAGGACACAAGATGTTAAAATCATACCTTCCTCCTCTAGTTCGGTTTCAACATGATTTTTGTTGAAAATAAAGCAAGAACAAGGGTCTTATGCCCAGCAGCACCCAAGTCCTTGTGTCAGCTGTCTGAGTGTCCTGTCCAGGTATGATTCTGCTAATGACAGAGTCCTGGATTAAGAGTGACCTTGCTCGTTTGCATAAACCCAGTGCAGCAATTTATTTTCCCTGCAATTGTTCCCCTGCAATTGGTTGTGGAATTGCATCTCTGAGCAGTTGTCCTGGCACAGCAGAGGGGGCTACACGTGCCCAGCAATAAAAGAAAGTGAGAACCTCTAAAACTGGTTCTGCTCTTGCACCTAAAGCTGAATTCCTGCCCTGTGAAGCTGCTCCCCATGTAAGAAGTGAAATATTAGAGACTGTGAAGTTGCAGTGAGAAATACGGAAGGGTTGCGGACAGCTAACGCTTGGATCAGCTGGTGGTGTCTCTGAGAGGTGGGACAGAAAGACAATGTGTTCATATGGGTTTCTGCTCACCACCTTTGTGTGGCAGGCTGGCCTCTACCACTGCCAACCTCCCTGGTTCTGGCAAGGATGTTTGCACGTGTGGCAGCGCTGAGCGTTGCTTACCCAGCCAGCTGCAACTGCAGCGCAGGAGGGACTGGTCATGGTCATGGTCAATGGGGGAACCTCATTGCAGCCTTCCAGTACCTGAAGGGAGCAAACAAAGAGGAGGGGAATCAACTCTTTAAAAGGGTAGGCAGTGGCAGGACATGGGGGAGTGGATTGGAGGGAAGGTTTAGATTAGATATTAGGGGGAAGTAGTGAGGTGCTGAAACTGGCTGCCCAGAGAGGTGATGGACCCTAGGGTTATTCAAGGCCAGGTTGGATGGGGCCCTGGGCAGTCTTGTGTAGATCCAGGCCTGGAGGTTGGTGGCCCTGACTGTGGCAGGGGGTTGGAACTCTGTGATCCTTGGGGTCCCTTCCAACCCAGACCATTCTATGATTTTGTGATTCTGTGAGTGACCAGCGCAGTGGAGATGTGGGAGCAGGGACTGGCTAGTGGTCTGTACCGTCACCTCCTAATGGGAGATCACCCAGCACAGCCAGTAGCAGATTTGAACGGTGAAGACAAATATTGCCCTGCCCTCTTGTTGTAATAACTAACTGCATGTTTGCCAAGCTGTGTGGTACCAGGAGGCAGAAACCTGCAGTGAGGAAGGAGGAGGAGGTGATGAAGGCTACAGATCTGTGAAAACCACCTGTTGCTTTTGCAAAAAGCACTCAATAAACTGGTTTCCTTTAATAGCCATAATTGTGGTTGCACCGGTTAGGTGAGTGCAAGCACGTGGATGCTTACTCACGCTCAGCTCACGCCTTGGCTGTGTGTGGAGACACCTGCCAACTGTGGGGCAGTCCTGCTGCTGTGTGTTGGGTGCTTTCTTGAGCAGATGCTAAGAAATGCTATTTTGAGGTGTTCAGCAATTAACTGCTCTGCCAGCCAAAGCCAGCTGAAGCATCCAGAGATTCATCAGGTTACCCTGCCAGCGGATAGAGGGGCTGGAGTTAGGATGGGTTCAGGTGTAGGTCAGTCCCCACCAGGAAGCTTTGCAAGCTGTGCACCGAGCTTTCTACCTGAGATGTGCGAGTTTCCAAGGGGTTCACCAGTGTGATTGCAAGAGCTGAGAGTGAAGAAATATCTCCCCAGGATCAGTTTGGTACCTGGCCAATACGCAAACCTTGTTTAAACAGAATTCCCACTCCAATCGTGCACTGCAGTCCTGCAGGATCTTAAAAGCCTGAAGGGTTTCTGTATTAATTTTAAACAAGAGTGTTGAAAGCAGGCTCTGATACTCTGTTATTCCAGCCATTGTGGAAGGAAAGAGCAGGCTGTGATTCGAGAGCAGGGGTGTCTGCAAAAATGTTTACATACAGTAAAGAACTGCTGTCAGTCAATCTAATCGCTCGTTGTATTTTCATGCCAGCTTGTGAGTGAAAATATGTTGAACCATGTATTTGTTATGCTGCCTTCAGGTATTATTTGCCAAATCTAGGCTTGTTTTGTAATGGAAAATGGGAGATTAGGTGAAAGAGCCAGATCCTTCAGTCCTTGCTCAGATGATACTCGTACTCATTTCAGTTTTTCAAGCTGTTGTGGTTAATGTATGGCCTCTGTGCTGAAAGCCGGAGCTGGGGAGTTGTGTGGATGTGACCTAGTTTCTAGTCAGTAAAGCCACTCTCACTTTTTGTGGAACAACAAAACAAGCTGCTTCTGTTTCGACATAGCAATTTGGAAATTTCACACCTTGCTTATGAGTACTGATAGGACAAAACTTTCAAAAGTATCCAAGTCTCCTCCACAGCTACTGCCATTAGGGCTCTTAAAGCACAGTCTCAGGAATTTTATCCAGCATTTTGCAGATGAATAATCACCCAGGTCTCTTCCCTGTGGTGTCCAAAGGCTCAGTTCTGCAACGCCTGGCAACTGTCGTGCTAGATGAGAGGAGAGGTTGCAGGGCCACCTTGGTGCTCTGAAGCATTGAGGTTTTTTTTTCTCTTTTCTCACTGGCTTCACAGAAGATGAGGGGGTTGAGCATCTAGCAGGATGCTGTCAGGCAAAGTCGTGGTGCTGCATCAGTGTGAATGAAAGCAAAATTAGGGCTTTGCTGTCAGGAGGGATGAAATAACAGCAAGAATTTCCTGGCAGAGATCTCTTTGCCAGCTTCCCATTAGGTTTCATTCACTTGATGCATTTCAGTTCATATATTCAAATAATATTTTTCTGCGAAATGAGGGCTGTATTCAGTCAGACCAGTCGGACCTTAATCTCTGTGCCTAGTCAGCAGAAGAAAATATAGATCCTCTAAAGAATAACCGAGGGCTTAATGAAGATGCTGAGCAGGGAAGCTGTCAAGAGCCGGGTAATGGGAGGTTTGTGGCAGAGAGGATAGCTGAGTCTGTTGGATATCAAAGTGATGGGTACACAGGAATTTTCTCTCACATTCCCTTAATTTCTGTGTCAGTGCCACTGCTTGCTGTGCCATAGAGCCCAGAGCCTGTGGGTTAACAGCCTGGCTTTGCTTCACCCCCTGTCTCCACTGCATCTCCGAACGTTTGGCAGATCTGCCGGCCCCAGGCTGGGGGGCTGTGATGTCTCTTTAGTTGACCCAGGACCAGGGCTGAGGCATCAGACCATTATGCATAGGTGGAGGCAGAAGCATTTGGATGGTGCCTCCAGTTTTCAGGGGCATGTACAGAGTAATGAGTCGCTTTGCCAGCACTGGCCACAGAGTCTTTGCTGGGCTGCCTGTGTTTGGGAGAGGTGGGACACATAAAACCATGATGCCTCTGCTGCAGAAAGTGACTATTCTCTGCTGTGGAATGATGGGTGTCTCTGTTTCCTCAGTATTTGGAGCTATAATAATAGACCCTGTGCTGTGAAAATCACTGTCTGGCAAGTGCATTGATAACTTGACAAATCTATTGACTGGGAAAGATGACAAAGGATGGAATGACTGCTCCACACTAATCGTTCTGAAACCTTCAGTGATACTAAAGAACATTCATAAGGCGCAGCAAGTTAAATACACAACATGACCTAACCTCATCCTTGCTAATTAGTATTAGGGAGATACCAGAGCATCATGGCATTGTGGCTTTTGCATTTGCTGTATGCTCTTTAAAATCCTTCTGGTTTCGATGGATGCTCTTTCAGATTGTCTGGCATGAACAAATACTTTGAAGCAGGTGCTAACCAAAGAGCTAAAGCAGGAGTTTCTACATCATCCGACATCTTTTTAAGTTTAAATATATTAAGATCAAAGGCAGTTATTGCAGTGAGTACAGTGTCTAAAAATGTATTCAAAACCTCAGTCAAAATAAAGTTGAGGAATTCACTAGCTGTAAGCTGCTGTAATTATTTCATGTTGTCACTTCATTTTGCTGTTAATGTACTGAAAACGTCCAACTTGTAGCCTTGATACTATTTTGTGGCTGCTGATGTTGCAATGACAGATGGTACTTTTAAACAAAAAAAGTTATGTTTATGTTGCTAAAGTTGGATTTTCAATAGTCACCTGTCAAATTCAGAAAAAAACTCATTGCTACCTCATAGACTAATTCTATGCAAACTTCACCCATGGGAAGGTTCATTCAACTTCAACTGCTCCCACTTGATGCCATGCCAGTTAAACATAATTGGTAAAACTGGAATCTTTGAAGATAAATATTTGCTTGTTTTGAAAAAAGGAATGTCTATTAGGCTGATGTTTTTTATGATCCCTGCCTGTAGTCGTACATTGGCTGTCTAAAAGTTGCTTTAATCACCAATGTGAAGCAATTTGGGAGGGTGGGGGGGAGGTGTGCAGAAACTGGAATGGTAAAATTACCAGAATTGGGATCAAAACATGAAGTTCCAAACTCCAACCAAAGTTCTGGATTCTGCTTGAGACCCATTCTTTAGCTAAAACTTCATTTCTAAGAGTGCTCTGCAGCATCAGACATTGTCGTAAGGTATAAAGTTAAGGACAAGATTTGTATTTGAAATCCCAGGGAAATACCAACCATAAATGAAATCGAAGTCAACACTTCCACTGTGGCAGCAGGGTAGACACCTCATGCCCAAGACAAAGTTACCCACCTCAAGGACTGCTGCTGATGCCCATCTGCATCTTCAACTTGCACCAGACTGATGCCAGACAAATGGGGAAGAGCAGTGTCTGTCCCATGAGCAGCTGGCTTCCCTGTGGTCTGTCCTACTAGCACCTGGTGGAGACCAGGTCGATAGCAGGTCAGGATGACAGTCAGTTCCCCTCTTAAAACCCACCTCAGCCTTTATGTATGTGCATTATGTTTGCTGATGTCTGAAATGCTGTTGCTACATTGCATATGCTGTTTTTACTTGCAGCTCTGAAGCCTTTGTGGGTTTATTGCCAAGTTAATGATTTATACCTTAATGCTCCATTTAGGGCCCTCGTGTTTATCGCTCATGGCGCTGGGGAACACTGCGGCCGCTATGATGACTTGGCCCAGAGGCTGACAGGACTTAACTTGTTTGTTTTTGCCCATGACCATGGTGAGTAGCCTAAAACAGTACTTGATTTACAGCAGCTCAGGACATTACTGAAGCAAATGCTATTAAAGCTACTCAGCAGTGAGAGAAGAGTTAATAAAACATTGACACCTCATCATAAATAAGAAGGGGATCTTCTGTTGCCTTATAATGGTCTGCACATTGAATCTGCAGAAAAGCTATCCCTGTACCTTGAGTTCTTCTCAGCCTTGTCACTGATATTATTGCTGGTGCTACTTCAACCTCTAAGGGATTATTTCACTTTCACTGCCTCTTGGGGGTGAGGAGTCATTACCCACTGTGGAAGTGGGCCTCTGAACCATGTCTGTGGATCCATGCTCATTGTCCAAAATGATCCCAAGGGGGAGGCTGAAATGACAGCTCAGCTTTCATGTTCTGATATGAGACAGCTGCACCCTTGGGACATGGACAGGCATGGAGGCATCACAGTCCTTTCTTTGGACACATCTCCACAGTCCAGCAGACACCGGAGCTCACTGTAAACACCTCCGCAGCCTGAGTGCATGCTAACACAGCAGCCCCCCGTCAGCCCTCAGCTAGTAGGTCTGGGAATACTGGGCCATGTGGACTTACTGTCTCAACCTCTTCTGGCTTGAAAATCTCTGCTCTGTATTCCCTTCTATGATATAGATATGCTGGTATCACCAGGAATCCTGCAGCACATACAATGGGACAACCAAATAGCAGACTTGAACCATTTATCCTGGTTCACTGGTAGCCACCTGTGACACCTAACTCCTGCAGCTTCATGACTTCTTTGTGCATGGAATTCTCTGCACATCACTTCCTCCCTGCAAGAGTCACTCTAGATATTAGCAAAAGGAATCAAGGGGATTAATGATGGCAGCAGACAAAAAGCAAGGCCAAATTCAGAGCTGACAGGTTGAAAGGGGATGAATCTCAGTTGCAATCAGATCTTCTGGCAGATCCTCCACTGAGAGTGGAAATTATACTGCAATTTACTTGGATGAAGGTGAGACTCAAACTTGCCTCTAGATCTCCCCAAAGACAGGACTGCTTAATTTGAGCTTGAAGTTCCTGAATGCGTTAGAAGATCATGTGAGATATTTCACTATTTAATTTGCTAGAGGAAAGGCAAAACCTTGCTGAATCCAGGTGACCAAGGCTTCCCCATGTACTTGCTCTCATGACTCCCTTTCAATCACAGCACTGCTTTTGAAGTGCAAAAGTTAACCCTGTATTTTCCCTGAAAAGGAGAATGCCTAGTCCTCTGGACAGCTTGCAAGGAAAATAAAAAAAAACCCCACCATGTGATTCTCCTGGACAATCAGTCACATGCCATATTCACACTGACTTTACAAAGACAGTTGACAGTGCAGTAGTATCACTGCTGACCACATGAATCTCTTTCTCCCTACATAGGCACAATATTTCTGAGTGTTGAGTCATTCATTTCTATGTGCTTCCTTCCAAGTTGGATGTAGGCTAGCAGGAGTCTGCAGTAATCCCAGTAGAAAGTGTCTCCATTCCTCTCTGTTTGTGGTACAAAGTTAATGAGAAAGGTGGTGGAGCAGGCTACGTGCTGTCTGCTCTGCAGCTGCTGCTAGCAGACCACAGAAAATATATACAAAAAATTACCAAGCACCAAGACACACAAGTCAAAGCCACTGTAGACCAACAAGAGACTGTGGTTGATCGCTGTGCATGCTTCATGTCATGACTTAGTTCCTCATTCCCTTAAAACATGACAAAAGTTTTAAGAAGTAGAGTTAAAATAACAGTATTTGAAGCAACAAACCTAGAAGAAACAATAAAACATGGTTTTTATCACATGGATTTGATACAGGGAATGCCTCTTCTGTTGATGGAGAACAGCCTTTGGGGTGAAAGTTCCTATCAGGCACTTTTGGTGCTGTATAAAGTTATCTGCTCTCTTTTTCCTTTAGTATCTTTTTTAACAGAGAATCATGGGGTTTTTTTTCTATAGACTGAGATTGCTGGATTAATTAGTACACTTTAATTAATACAAATATTAATACAAATCAATACAATTGCTCAGGCCAGTTAACAACTTCATTTTCCCAACTTCATTCTCCCTGTCAAACCTACAGTCTTCTTCCTGAATTCAGTTTGATTTTTCTTCATCAGTAATGGGGAGAGGGTAAACAGGAACCCAAAAGCAGAACAATGGAAACACAGTTGTGTTGCACAAAGAGCTAATTTAACTGAGCCTGGATTCACTGTGAGCTAGAAAGACAATGAGCATCTTTTAGGCTCTGTAAAATAATCTTTGCACCGAAAGAGGTAAGCGGTGAGGATAAACTTTGTTTGTTGAGTGCAGGTTACAAGCTGAGCTGGATGCCAGCAAGAGCTGAAGGATATAAACACCTCCATTGCCAAATTTGCCCAGATCTAATTGTGAAGTTTATAGCTTTCCTCCACTGTTTTATCTATTCCAAATCAGTTGAACAGTGTGTTCCCACTTTGCACCCCATCCTTTGGATATCTTTGATTAACATTAACTCTGCGATTATCTTACCAAAAGAATTACTTCCTGTTCCCCCATCCCTTACAGTGGCTCTTAGTCTTACAAGTTTTGCATAGTTTTCCTGACCTGGACATTCATTCCAATTCTGATTTCCTCATGGATAAAATTCCCACTATAGCCACATTATCCATGAGATTATTAATGCAGTTTCACAGCATGGCTAGCATGATTTCCCAAATGAGTTGGGAAGTTACTAGGGCTGTAGCGTGCGTGACTTGACTGATTTATGTTGTGTCTATCCTTCAGTCAAAAGAAGGAAAAAATAATTTCCATTTATATTGCTGACTTGGTGGGAGCTTACTCTCCAGCTCTAAATCTTGCCAAAGGCTGCTCTGCACCAGTGTTTCCTGTTACGCAAGGCTTCAGCAAAAAGGTTGACACAGAGTAGCAGTAATCACCCAAATTTGTGTCCTACTATTGCCCCATATAAGGTATCACTGTCTCAGGTCTCTTAGTATGGTAGGATTTGTACAGTTACTCTTTGGGGTATTTCATAGTAATCCCGAGACCGCTGGACCTCATAGATATGTATTAGAAATTTTCCAGAGTGGTGGTGAAAATTTAATTCCAGAAGACCTCTTAACCCTACCTTACAACTAGTATAATTAAATCACTTTGGTTTATATCAG
The DNA here is from genome assembly GCA_020800305.1 of Porphyrio hochstetteri. Taxonomy (NCBI): domain Eukaryota; kingdom Metazoa; phylum Chordata; class Aves; order Gruiformes; family Rallidae; genus Porphyrio; species Porphyrio hochstetteri. The sequence goes on along the minus strand of CM036916.1, from coordinate 5,301,000 downwards.
TGCCATGAAAGTGGAGGAAAATGGTATTTCTTTGAAATACAGCATTTTTTTCAGCAGTCTCTTATATGGCAGAATTAAGGCAGCTGGGATGACCTTGCCATGCATTTCTGTAAGCTTTAGGTATTTTGAAATGACATCTCAGTTTTTCAATTTCCTTTCTATATTACTATCATTTTATTATGGCAGCATGCTGATGACAGAAAAAAAAAAAAAAGACAGAAAAACATATTAGGTTATTGGCAATCAATTTAGGGAAGCCCTCTTAGAAGGAATACCCGTGGGAGATTCGTCAAACTGGAGTGATATTGTAATTCTTCAGTCAGTCATGGGCAGACTGCAGCATCTTTAGTTACAAGGCAGTATTTTTAGGGATCTGTAATGCTGAGTGCCAAGGAAAATAAGAATAAAGGCTAGAGAATGTGGCTTTGTTTTCTCATACCAAGCATTTTCAGTTGGTAAAGCACATGATGTTCCAGCTACCCTCATGTCTTCTCATAACATCTCATTTTCTGGGATCTTATTCTCTATGGTTGCATTACATGGCCAGAGCCCAGAATAACCATAATTCCACCTTCAAAAGTGCACGTCAGTTAATAGCAGTTACAAAAGCATTTCTAAGATGCAAGAGCCACAAAAATGTGTTTAGTTCTCTCTTACACTGTTTAACAGTACTGGCACTGGCCCTCTTTTTCACTTGGACTTGTTGGTGCTTCTTAGAGGTGACATGGCTGTCTTAGGTGAAGATGAGGAGGGTGAAATACTTAGCCCTAGTGTGGCAGCAGTTTCTAACCCTTAGATTTGCTTGACGACAGCCCCTCCAACCTCTCTCTCCAGCCAGAATAAAACCTCTACCTGTGCTGGTACATGGAGACAGACAACTCTTTGACCCTCTTTGAAGCTGTTGAATTTCCCACTCTCAAGTTATGTGTAATGTCAGATCAAAGCAGAGGGAAAGGTTGCGGCTCTAACAGCCTATTCGTATTCCTTAGATGTTTCTAACTGAAGTTCAGCTTTTCAGCCCTGCTGCTGCTTTGTGTGTGGTGAGCATTTCTGATGGGTTAGTAGGTCCCTCTCAGACACCTACTGCTGGTCGTTTTCCCCATTCATTTTTCTCACCGTTTTCTCTAGTTAACGAAGAGCTTATTTCTAAAAAGTAGAAGAGAAGATAGCTGGAGCAGAGATTTCCAAATGCATCAAATATTAGCTGGTTTTGTTTTGGTTTGCTGTTTTTCCCAAGTGATTGCCATGTTGTTCTTGCAACTGTTAAAAGACCATTTTGTTGATGAGAACAGAAGGCTTTTATTTATTCATAGTGCTGGGAAGGATTGATCTACACAGAAAGGTTAAAAAGGACTAAACATGGTCAAACTGGGAGGGGGGAAATGACTAAGAAGGATTTCAGCGTTAATAAGAGCAAAAAATTAGGGTAGCACTGCAAGTGAGCAGTAACAGCTCATGCACACCAGCATGAGGGAGTGTTCCTGGAGAGCAGCGCTCCCTCATGATGTGATCAGGCTGGCTTCGGGGGGATCTCGAGGGATGGAGTCTTGGCAAGCATTATTCAGAGCTGGTTTGCTTGCAGAGAAGCACAACTGTTCCTTGGTGACTGTAAGCAAGGCTGGGTGTGGGCCCACTAACCCATAGCAACCTGTTCTCTTTCTGCTTCCTCCAATTGAGTCCACCTCTCTAGAGCAGGAAAAGTTCAAACTGCTTTTCTGCAGAGACACAAGGAAAGAATGGCACTCATTGTTTGCATTTCCTTTGTCAGGAGGCTTACAATGGGTTGTGGGCATTTCTATTTATTTTTTCCCAGTGAAAGGCTTTGTCATAATATGTGAACATTGCTGCGACCAAAACCCTTCCATATGCACTGCTGGAAGTAACCATGGGTATGGGACACATAAGCATTTGCAGGAGTGCAGAATGACATCTCCCCCCATGAATCCTGTTCTCGTTCATGCCCCCCACAGCAGGAAGAACCTCACACAGAATGGGGATTCACTTGCACACAAAGTTGCCCTGTCCAGACCATACCAGCAGCCAAGCCCTGAGTGGTTGGACCGCTACAGATGTGCTCATCTTTAGATGCTCTCCTTGGCTAGGAAGGAGAATGTAGTACTAGCTGTGTACCTGTGTAAGTGTATCCTCTTTCAGGCTTTTTCTGAAGTGATGGAAGGTGTTCTCCCAGGTGAAATTCATAGAGCTGTCCAGCCCTGTGCATTAATACAGGCCCTGAACCTCCTGGATGCTGCTGTAGGCAGAGCTCCCGCAGCCGGGTAGCACGGCTGGCAGGCAGGGAGATCTGCAGCCATGCAAAACCAGAGTGTTTCCCACACAGGAGTGCATCGTGGGGGGTGGAAAGTGGTGTCACAGTTCACAGGCTGGAGTGGTGACTGCAAGGGCAGGAGGAGAGTCAGAGCCCAGCTGTCAGGTTGAGTTCCCCCCCGCCTCTCTCTCTGTATTTCCTCTGCATAAAACCCCACTCTTCAAGTGTCAGGAAAGTTCTTAATATTTTTACTAATGGTTCAAATCTGAAGACTCTGAGCCAGTTCATGTTTGTCAGATGAGGACTGCTGGGGAGGGGGGCATTTCCTGCTGATGGTTCATTAGAATTGCCAAGAAGGAAGTTCTTCAGAGCTTCAGATTAAACTTTGCAAGTACATTCCCGTTGGGGAAATTAGCGCTTTTGTTGTTCACATTATCACGACTTGTCTGTCTTTCAGTCTTCTGTGATAATTCATTTAGAGTGGGGAGAGAGCTGCTAAGGGATGATTAATCTGTCTCACCATGGTAAGAGTGTATGGACATAAATCTTTGTGCATATAGCTCTGAAAAAGCTTGTGGCAGAGCAAAACCAACGTGAATATAAGGGAACACTTAAATGTTTCTTTGACCCTTGATCCATGTTAAGTGTCATATGGACCCGTGAGCCCTTCTGCAGTTCATCCATTCTCCCCTTTTAACCCAGGGGAAGATTGAGTTGTAAACATGGCTGCGACATCAAAAGCTGGCAGTGATGTCTGCTGCATGGAGGGCGGGTAGAGATGGATGCAGATGGGATATACCAGAGAAGAGTCACGCTGGTCTGCCCCATTTGTTCTCTCTTGTAAGCATCCACTTGTAGGTTCCTCTTACCAGGGGATTCCTGGAGGAGATGGCTCTTTGGCCTGACTGGCAGAGCACTGCCAGTGCTGTTTTATCCCTGTTTTGACTCTGTATTCAGCACAGTCCCAAGCCAGCCTAGCTGACCCTAGCCTTTCCTTCTCCAGACATTGAATGAAGGTAGCAGTCAGGCTTATCAGCCTACCAGGGCAGTGGTGAGGAATGCTTAGCATGTACAGGGCACCCAGGAGGTGAAACCACAACACGTAATTACAGGGTGAAGGTTCAGATACTGCAGTACACCATGTGCCACCCTTAGGCAGTGAGAAAACTGTAAGAATCTGGAGAAAAGCCTTCCTAAAAAACAAATAGCTAATGAGGAAACTTACTTCTGCCTCCCTTTTCTAACTCAGTTTCTGTTGTGGGGATTCTCATGTAAAGTGGGGCTACAGAGTGCACTTCTCCCAACACAGATGTGAATTATGAGCTTGAAGACCAAAAAGCAAGATGAACTCAGACTGGCTGACCAGCCTGCCCACCACCAATGAGCTCCAGCCAAAGTGAAACCAGTCGCTTCTCACTTCTGGAGTGACGACTGGTCTCGTACCACTAGATTTCAGAGCAGCAGTCTCAGAACAGGTCATTCAGTTTAAACCTCTTCAAAATTATAGGTGACATAGACTGCTAAGATGCAGCTTTCCCCATGCATTGGACAAGGTCTTGAACACATTCTTTGAACTGGGCAGTGCATTTTATCTTGCTTCTTCCCAGACTGCTGCATGGATTTGGGCTCTGTTGGTGGTCGCAAGACAGTACTTGCCAGGGGTCCACAGCTCATGTAGGAAGTGGTGTGGATACGCCTCCTGCAACACAATGATGCTGAAATGTGCTGTGATTTTGTTGGAATACAGTGTAGCCCAAGGGGAGTATCCTGTGGCACAACAGGCAGTTTTAAGTACTTTGAGATGGGTTTTATTAAACGGAGGCGTGCACGCTGTTATTGTTATTTTTGAGAAGCTCATTACAGACTTCTGCAGCCCAGTCTGACGCTGGTGAAGTCATCTCAGCAGTGGTTCTGTCACTTCAGCGCTTGGCCTTCCTTCACGCTGGGATCATACAGTCCCGAATCTCTGCCTGCACCACATGGCATCTTTCAGGGCAGTAAGCATTGTTTCTGTTTGAGGAGACCAACTGTACAGCAGCAAGAAAACACCAGGTGAATCATGAAAGCGAGTACCTGCAGCATCTCATGCTCTAGGGGAAGCCACAAGCTGGGACTTGGAAATGCAAGTGTGGTTTTTATTTTGTTTGTCTTGTGAAGGCAGATGAAAAAACGCTGTCAAGCCAGGAATCCACTGGACCACAGCAAATGAAAAGTAAAGAGACAGTAAGGCTGCACACAGCCAGTGTGTCTGACAGCACACACAGAAGCTGCAGTGGAGTGCTTTGTTTAAAACGTTTGGGTTAGGAAAGGGGCAAGGGGTACTCGGAGGTGTTTCCCCTCCACTCTTTGAGATTTTCTTTGTTTCATGGACTTCCCAAGAGATACTGGAGCCTCACTGATGAAAAAGTGGGAAAACATGGTAGTGCACCTATCTTTTAGGCAAGGGGGGTCAGAAATTGTGAGGACTGGTTACACCTTTAGCACAGATGCATAAAAGCAACCGCACTTGAAATCAGACATGTAGTGTCATCTAATGTGTGCTATATCAAACAAAACCTGGGCTGCACAAAGCAATCTTATCTATTTATCTGAACTATTTATTTAAGTCAGGTTTAACTGTGGCATAACCAGTGCTATAAAACAGTCAGGTAAGTTCTCTGCTATAACCCAGACCTTATGCGAGCATTGTTTGGATGGAGTGGGGGAGGCAATGCAGATGCTCCTTCATCTCTGCCCCTATATGTAGAAACACTAGATGATTGTGTTGGACTTCAGTAAAGACTGCAAAAGAGTAAAGATGGTTTCCTCAGTCCCCCCAATTACTCTGCTCCTTCCAACCACTCAGCCATTTCCCCACTGCTGTAGGTCCACCCTATAACTATAGATTATTGAATAAACAACAATATACCACCCGGTCAAACAGGATCTTTGGCTCAGTTGAGCTGAGCAAAGCTTGCTCTTGATGCAGCAGAGGTGTGGGCTTGAGCCGTGGGTGAAGCAGAACTGGGACACCTTACCGCAGCCTTGCCCCATTCACCTTCTGGCATGAGACATTCTCTTTCCTTGCTCCATCAGATGATGAGAAGAAGGCGCTAGGAGGCAGCTCCCCTGGCTTTGCTGCAAGCTCACTTGATAAGGGAATCCCTTTTGGGGTACTCCGGGGTCTGAGGAGCTGGCTTTTTCCTCTGAGAGAAGTGGGGCATGCAGTGTGCCCTAGTTCTCCTAATTATTCACTGCTTGCTAATGAGCAGAGGGAGAAATGTCAGTAGGTCATTCCATGAGATAGTACATCTTCTCAGCAGCTGCTTCTTGAACAAAGCCTCGCTGTTGGCCTTCACACAAGGAGGCGTGAGGCTGTAACAACGGGCCCCAGTGAGAGGGGACACAGCAGTAGAAAGAACAGAGTGCTCCCTTTTGAGCACAACGACGTTGAGTGTGGAGTGGTCAGCACTGGCCACCTTCCAGACGGTGCTCCTCAACCTACTGCTGTTAACTGTTAACAGACAGACTGCATGACAGAGGGAAGACAGGAAACTCAGGTTCCTTCAGGGAACTTAAGAGGCTTCCTTCTTCCCGTGAGGCTTGAGTCCTTCTGGCTTCCCTCTGTGATTCTGCCTCTTGGGAGATACCCTCCATGATAAAGCAGAGTGGGCCCCTGAGTTTGTGTGGAGTGCCAATGTTGGGACTAAATGATAGGAATTTTGGATGAGTGGTCCTGATAATCAGGAATAAAAGATCCTTTATTTGCACAGAGGATTCATTGGTGAATAAGCGAAACTAAAGAGGAAATAGCCTTGACTGAACTAAGCTTGTTTTGGTTTGCAGCCTGTTGTTTTGTTGTCTTGAAGATCGGTGCAATTGTCATCTGTAATCAGTCTTTACCTTTATAAATCAGTCTTCACACTGAGGGTCAAATTCTGCTTTCCCAAGGCTTGCATAAATCATGGGTAACTCTGTCACCATGTCCAAAAGTAGGTTCAGGCATAGAACTTGTAACTGCATTTCGTATTAGTGAAGGAGGGTTGGCAACCTTGTGTAATGTTTTCAACATCTTACTTGCTCTCCCATAACCAGCTTTGCTAGCTGCAGGCACAGGGCTGCATGCAAGATGGTTGAGGGTGGAAGGACAAGGACCAGATGGCTATTAAAGAGCTAAGGCTGACAGAACAGATCATTTCACTTTGCTAGCTATGTCTTATCTGGGGCTACTGGACAGACATCAAACTTGCTTCAAATTTTATCCCAGGGGTCATTTCCTTTACTGACTTCCACATTAGTTCATATCAGCAAGCACTTTGGCCTCAAGAAAGGTCAGAGGCATCTGTATTTTTCAAGGGAAAAACTAATAAATAGGTGTTGCATATAGTATCAGTGGACCTTTTTAATTAATGGTGTGGATGATGGGCTGGAGAGCAATTTTAACAAGTTTACAGGGCTACGAAGTTGTGGAAAGTCAGCGTATGCTGGAAGGGTGCTATTCACAGAAACCTTGACAGGCTGAAGAAAGAGACTGGAAGGGACCTCATGAAGCTTCAACAAAGGGGTTTGTGAAGCTCTGCATCTGGATTGGAGTATCCCCATTCAGCATTAAAGGTTGGGCATTGAATGACTAGAAAACAGCTTTGCAGAAAAGGACCCAGGGATCCTTGTAGACAAGTTGAACTTGGCCCAACAGTGTGACCTTGTGGTGAAGAAGGCCACCACGTACTGAGCTGTATTGGAAAGATTATAGCCAGCAACTCAAGAGAAGTGATTATTCTCTTCCATTTGGCATTTGTGAGACCTCATCTGAAGTGCTGGGTCCAATTTGCTTCCCAGTAAAAGGAAAACATTGACATACTGGAGCAAGGCCAGAGGAGGGCTGTCAAAACAATTAGGGTACTGGAGAACAAGATGTACAAGGAGAGGGTGATAAAACTGGGTTTATTTAGCCTTAGAAGAGAAGGCTAAAAGGGGATCTTATTGCTGTCTCCAAGTCCCCAGTGGGACACTGTGGAGACAACAGAGCCAGGCTCTCTTTGGAGGTGCATGGTAACGGGATGGGAGGAAACTGGCACAACTCACAGCAAGAGAAACCCCAATTAGATATAAGGAGAAATGTTTTCGCCATGAGGGGAGTCAAATGCTGGAGCGAGACCCAGAGAGCTGGGGAAATCTCTAGCCTTGGAAATATTTAAAGCTCAACTCAACAAAGCCCTGAACAACCTGATTGAATGGGAAACGCTTTGAGTAGGGGCTTGAACTAGATAATCCCTTCCAGCCTCAATTATCCTTTATGAACTAAAGAGCATCCTAGCTGCTAGCATTTGGGATGTTGCTTGGGATGTTAAGCACAGGAGGTTTTGAAATGGATGAAGAAATGGCTCTCTTAAAAGCACACTTCAATGTTACCTACAGTTAGGAACAGCTTCATTTCTACAGAGATGCTTTTTGATGTCTTTGAACAATGAAAAAAAGGAAGTGTGTTTATTTGCACCTTTACTAGGACAATTTTTCCATAGCAACAGCATTTCATTAACGTGACTAGCTTTCCTATTGTTTATTTGTCAGATGTGTCTAATTTGGAGGAGGTTGTTTCAGACGCTAATTGCTGATGATTCCTCACCTATAAATGTATCTTCGGGCAGATGTGGAGTTTGTCATCCTATTGAGTTACAAATGACTGTTCCAACTTACAGAACACCACCTGAAAAGTACAGAGGAAAATATATTTTGTGTATGTAACTCTTACTAGTTTAAAACAGAGTCAGGTTTCCTTTAGTACCTTTTTAGAGTGATAACAGGGATCAGAGGGGAGCACAGCCTGTCTCAGGTTAGTGTCTATCTCAACACTAACCTGTAGGAACAGCCTTGTTAAGGAGTGTGGTACTCAAAGAGAGCCCTTTACTTGCACCAAACAAAGGCAAAGGACAGGCAGCTTTACAAAGAAAAGTAAAACCTATAACCAGTCAATAAATGGCCTAAAACTGCTATTTCATCTTCATTTCTAATGCAGTTTGTACCCTACCTGCACTGAAAACTGCGGAATAAAATTGCTCTTGCTGAACTGAACAGCCACTGTATCAAAGGAAATTGTTCACTAAAGCAAGGAAAACTTTCTGAAACTTTGAATGAGAGAATTGATTTTCCTTATAATGTGAGCTGAAGTCATGGGGAGGCTCACATAGGCTGCCCACATTCGTGTGCTTTGATCAAAATTGTGGCAGTCTTACTCTGTTTTTTGACAAATGTTGTTATTAGCAGGTTCCCTGAGCCTGCCCCAGGCAAACCTACCCTGCTGTTTGTTAGTGCATTGTAAAATAAGCTGTTACAGGGCCTAAACCAGCAACAGGTTCCTTACAAGTGAGGTATCAGCCCCCCGCTGCTACAGTCTTCGGTGGGTGTCCTTTCATTGCCCATGCTCATAGATCACCTTGAGGGCTGGGGCCAGAGTTATGCTTGCCAAAATAAAGACCCAGAAGCAGTGCATGTGCTGCTTTTTGTACTTTGTAGTTCTAATGTTCGTTGTTTGATTGTTTATTTGCCCATTCGTAGAGCGGCGTGTTGTTACGGAGCTCAAACGCCTCATTCAAAGGGGTGGATTTCCTGCATAACTAACGAGCTGTGTTGATTTTCCTGGGAGTAACTCTGTTCACTACAGACCGTGAGCCTTTTTAAGGGACTGTCCCACAAGCCCTACAGCTAAGGGACATCTTTCTTCTTAAAAAAGATGCAGAGACTTTTCAAAAAACCAAAATGTCCCCTAGCAGTGACAGCAAACACAACATTGACTATTGCAGCAGGAAGCCCCAGAAGCAAAATAGACAATGACCAAAGGGAAAATTTGTCCTTTTTTGCTTTGCATATTCAGATTCTTCCCTTTTAAATCAGTCTGAGTGGTGCAAAGAAACACATTCGGCTACAGTGCCTGGCATTTTCAGTGAATCATGTTCCTCCTATTCAACACTCATTTTGAATGGAAACAGGACAGTTCTTTGTTTATTAAAACATGCTCTTATTAGGAGCACAGACAGGAAGACACTCCCTGGGTTATCTGGTCTTTTGTTCCTGCAAATAGCATCCCCGAGTCTTTTTCACAAATGGTCAAAGCTCAGTTTTTAACCAAGTTTGGTTGCTAGCAAACACCGTTCCAGCTCAGCAGGCTGTTCCAGGCTCTGGCTCCTCTGACCCTTAGAAACTTCCCACTTTTCTGCCTACTTCAGGGCTATGTATTTCAGTGCCAGTATTTCTCTCTCCTCCATCTAGTAGTTACCCACCACATGTAAGTTAAGAGAACTTCACATCTGTCCACAGAGCCTGGCAGAGCTTGAACATTAACTGACGTCTCTCCCTTACGTACCAGGTCTCCCTTGGAACTTGCCTGGCTCTGCCTCTCCTTCCCCTTGGAGGCACCAGGCAGAGCTTGTATGTGCTTCTCTTCTTGCTCCAATGTGTGCACTCCCCACTCAGCACTGCAGCTTCTCTTTAATTTCAGAATGCCTTTAATTTAAAACCACATTTATAATGTGATTGTTATGTGGTTTGGGGGTTTATTTCTTAATTGCTTGAGCTCTTTGTGTCTCTGTACAGAATGCATGCTTGCACCCTTTGAAGGCAGGAGGTAAATGTTCCTAACCTCAGTGGGGCCAGGATTTGACTCATGGGTTTTAAGGTTGTTTTTCCTATTATAGTAAGAAGCTAACATGTGTTGGACTGTTATTTTGGAGAAGAAAAGATTGCTTTACCTGACAAAGGGGTGTACAGGGATCTACGAGAGGCATGTTTGGTGATTTAGGAAAATAACTCCAGAATTTTATAAAAAAATTAATCTTCATAATTGAAAGCCTCTGCCACTGTGATCCCCTTTGTTTCCGAGCCTGTTAGCAAAGTAAAGCAGAACATCTGGTTAGCCTCTGGTTCACTCTCCAACCCAGATGGGATTTTCCAACATCACTGTAATACTCCTTTCAGCCTCGAGCATCTTCCTTCTTTATAAAAACAAAACAAGGATTGCAAAAGATCTCACAAAACCTGTGTCTGGCTGGACAAAGCCTTATCTGAAGGTGTGTGGAGCTCACTCTGAAGCTTTCTGTGGTTAGGGAGCCAGTTGCAGTGGAAGTGTTTTCGTTCTATAATGCGCTAAGACATCAAGTGAGAACACTTCCAACCCATTTCTGTAAGCAACAGCCAGTGCTCAGGTCGTGTGTCTTGGTCTGTGCCAGCTGTGGCCAAATTTTAGTGGCTTGAACTAGAAAAGCTTTCTTGCTTGGTATTGTGAAGACTTCCCTGGGTTTCACATCGCTTCAGGGCTGGCCTGTGCTCTGTTTCATTTCAGTAGCCACAGATACCTCTTGCAGGTAGTCCTTCTCAATCATCATATGATCAATACTGTATGATTCGGGTCAGGATACGGCTCGTTAGGCACTGCAGTAATAGACTATGCAAGAAGGTGTTTGGAAAGCCCCACTCAGTCTGAGATTGCCTGAGGCATTAAAACTGATGCCACAGTGGCACTGGGAGTTAATATCTCTGCAGATTCCATCTTCTGCAGATTCAGTTCATGGGGAAAGCTGTTACACCCACAGCATCTGTAATGCTGGGATTTATTCATGGCTTGGCAATGCTTTCCAATTTGAGAATCCTTGTTCAGCTTCAAAAATATTTTTTTAAGAAAAGTGCTGAATTGTAGATCACACAAAGAATAACGCTCCAAACCCCATCCCTTAAAATTGATGTTCTCCACACTGCATTCATTTTCTGGTTCTGAATTTATCAAAGACAGAGTGTGCTGGGAGACCCTGGCAGTATGTCCAGCACTAAGGAGTAGGCAGCCCGATCTGTAGCGATGCCAAGTTCATACTTAGTCCAGCGTAGGGCTGGGGAGGGGAGAGAAACTGGGGGCCTGTTCTACACTGAGACTGCCTGATACGACTGGTTGCTTTGTTTATAGCCTTCTCATGAACCTTGCACCTCTCCTGCCCAGATTTTGTGGAGAGCTTTCTCCAGGCTGCAAATACACCCTGGCTGACTGATTGCAGAGTAGCTTGCACAGCCCAAAAGCAACATACAGGTCCATAACCTTCAACAGCTCAACACTTGTACCTGTGTGGTGTTTACTGAAGTGCAGACCTGCCAGCTGGTATTCGTCATCTAATGTCAACCAGGCAGGGTTTGAAATGAGTAATCGAGCACAGAAAGCAATAACCTACCCATTTTATCCTGGCTTGTTTGGTAAATATATACGTAGTGAGGGTTTCACCGTTGCAGGGGGAAGAACTACAGAGGAAAAGGTACCAGGAGCTAAAAAGAAGCTGAAACAATGACACTGAATTCAGTCTCTACCCAGAAGGGACAAGATGAATTCAGTGAAGCTGTTTTCTGCTGTGCTACTTTCCCCCTGACTTTCCTCCTGCACCTTCTAAATACCACCCAGCCATGAGCCAGCCAGCAGCCCTGGGGCTCTGCCCTGGCACACTGGGCAGGGTTGTCCCACCCAGGAATGCTCCCTGACAGACCTGCTTGATCAGAAGGGGGTTTTTTTGCTTAATTGTGTTGCTCCCAGTTAAACCTGGTAGGGTTGGAGTGAATGGATGGATGTACCCAGTAAAACCTACCCTTATTTCAAACAATCCACCTGCTGCTCATCCACCAAGCTTGTGCAAAGTGGGTATGAAAAGCTGTCAGCTCTAGGAGAGCTGTGTTTCTTTCATGCCTTGTCAGGGACAGGGACAAATCCAGCCTAATGAGGGTGGCACTGCCATGTGGCAATGCAGAGGAGCAAAGCAAAAGGTGAAACTCTCTGCAACTCTGTGGAAAAGCTCCTTTGGGGAGGGTGGTTGAGAGGTGAAAGCGCACCCCGAGAGCTGGCCCTGAGTGCTGGAGTTCAGGAGCTCTGGTTTGCTAATTACCTTTCGGCAGATTAATTGGTAAAACACCTTGCCAGTGTCTTAGCACATGGTTCCCACTTTTCAGAAGCATTATTGTTATTGTTATTCATTTTCTGGTTGCTGAAAAAAATATTAATTATATAACCAAAAAAAAAGCTGTGCCAAGATTGCGTTGGAATAGGCAAATGCTGTACACTCGTGCCAAGGATCTCACAGACTAAACAGAACCCACCAGGAGCCGTTGCTCTATATGGGAACTTGTGTTTATTTTAACATGTAAATAAATTGGGTTAAAAATGGCTCTTTTAAATTCTTTTTTTTTTTTTTTTGGTGGTTGTTTGTTTGCTTTTGTTATTGATGTAAGTTCCCAATGGGTGGTCTGCACGGAGGGATGCTTTTGAAGCTAGCTTGAAAAGTTGTGTCTGTCCCCTTAGACATTAGTCAACACCATGGAGGGAGTTGCGACATGATCCAGCTTTCATCTTCTTTTCTTCTCGATGCCTAATCTGCTGTTAGCAGCAAAGAACTGGGACTGTCTTTCCAGAGATTAATTGATTCAATTGTTTTCTCAAGCATAAAAATATTCAAGGCACACGTATGGATTTTGCAGTGGAACTAGCTCACTTGATGGTGCTGCAGCGCGCTGGGCAAGGCTCCCTGCTCAGAGATCAAGAGGTGGGTCATTAACTTGCAGGGCTGTTTGGAGGAGAACAATCAGGCGGGTTGTGCAAACTCTCAGGCAGGGCAAATGAAACCGTCTTTAAGCAAATAGAAGAGCGAGAAATGAATGGCCTTTGTTAAGGAAAAAATGGAAATGTTTTCTAGTTAAACAAGCTGTCATTTAGGACTTAATAGCATGTGCGTGTTGGAGAGCCAACCCACATGCCAGCCGTGCTTTGGAATAAATGGGCAGGGAAGGGGAAGGGGAGTGAGCAGTTCCACTCCAGCGCTGGCTTCTTCATTGAAAACCCTGACATTTCGAATTGGTGTCCCAGCTGTTTTAAAGCTGGAACTTGGGTCGGGAAGTTAATGCAAGTAGACTTTCCTCCTTGTTTTCATCTGGGGAAAAAAATAAAGTTTGCACCCTTTTACTTGGATTTTATGGTACTAAAACAAGAGAAGAAAATTAGATACATGTTTTTAGTGCTAAATTAAAATAGCATGGAGATTGTCCTTGGCTGCTCTTCTTTTCCAGTGAGCTTGAAACTTTAGCTGCCATTAGTGGTATCTTAAGTTGTATGTGGAGAGCAGAAAAGAGTCCCTTCTCTGTTCTTAAAAGGTCAGCAGCATATAGGTCAAGTGAACTAGTGACACCCAGGATTAACTCCAGCAAAGTCCATGCAATTTTGTCTACGGTATCTGAACACTAATACTGGTTCTATGTCACACCAGAATAAGTCTTTGAAGGCCAGCTGTGGTGTTAAAGTCACCTCAACTATACTGCAGGAAATTATCTGCTCTTGGCAAAATCTCAGCAAAATCTTTTTGAAAGGGCAAAATCTCAGAGCAACATTGCAAGGATAACAGTTACAAATTATTGTAAGGCCTTAAATAAAATCACTTTGTGCCAGGTTGTAAGGCTCCTTAGAGGCACCGTAAGTTGTGCCTCACTGATTATGTGTCTTACATTGTGATTTTCATCCTGTGGGAAAAGAGATTAGATAGGAAACATTTCACCCATCACCAGTAGAAGTTTGCAGAGGAGCTCAACAGCTGCTCAACCATCTACACCAGGTATGTGCAGTGTTTTCAAGTCATTGATCCCAGCAGCCTGGTAGAGAAGGATGTTCCCTTCAGCTGTCTTTTGCTTTAGTATTCTTGAGAGCTGGCTTGTGAGTTGGCATTGCAGAGGGGGCTGAGGAGGAAAGTGATACCATTGTGTGTGAGCTTTGTGAGAAAGGAACTAGACTCCACACTCCTCTTTTGTGGCCACCAGCCATGCCACAGCAGCATCCTGATTTTGTGCTAGGAATGATAAGGCTACCCTAATCCTGGTGGCATGGGAAGCCACTATGGTGTGTGCAGGTTTTCATACTGTCTTGCCCCCTTCTCATTGCATGACATCCCAGGGGACACATATTTCTAGTCTGGCCACAGTGACGGCCGTTTGTAAATGCAGCCTATGAAGAGCTCATTATTTTGCAACACAAACACTCAGATGGGGTTTTTTTCATCATGTTTTCATGAACAACATGATGTTCCAGGAAGACTTTTAAGGAACTGTAATTCAGAGCCAAAATCAGCAACAGCATAAGAAATGGGCAAGTCTTCTAAAGCCAGAAGAACCGTGCTTGTATCCATTAGAGATGAATTGGCTCTTAACATTGACGGAAACAGTTTGCCTTGTCAGACAGAATTAACAACTGCTCTGATATGTACCAGGTCATTTTGTTTGTAATCTCTGGAGTACAGAAATTTTAAATGGCTTCAGCAAGATGACTAGTTCTCTGCCCCCCAGCAATAAGGCACAAATAATTTTAGTATAGAAAATTGCCTCTTTCTTTTCTTTTCTTTTTTTTTCCCCTAACCAAGACAACAAACAATATAACTCTGTGTGTGCACTATTCTAAAAATATCTTGGCTCTGCAAATGTGTCTCTGATGTGGGAGGAGAAGGCTTTCAGTTTGCTGCACTCTTTGTGTGAGGCAAGTGAATAAAACTATACAGCAAATGCTGAAAGAAAATGATTTTTCCTAACTTTGAGAAGGAACAGGGAAGCTGATGGACTTGTGTGTTCAGGACAGGACACACTTTTGAGAAGTGAGAGGCATAATCTGTCTATAATTCTTAGGTACATGTTCCATACATTGAACACCAAGGGTGGAGAAACACTTCTGTTAGGTTTTTTTCTAAGGGTTTTACAACGTGACTATTGTCATGGACAACCCAGTGTACTCACTGTATCTGTGCAGGTGGTGTGGAAGAAGGGATGCTGAGGGCTGCCCAGACAGATAAGAGTGGACAAGAGTTGCAAAACATGTGTTGAGCTTTATTTCAGATCCTTCAGGACCATAAAGATGGAGCCAGTATTGTGGGGGAATCATCTCCTCTTGACTCCTATTGCTTCCCATCTGACCTGGAAGTAGTCCTTCTGGAATACACTTGTACTGTAGGCTTGTTTCAAATACTGACAGTGTAAAAGCTTGCCACGATTACAGAGCAGGTTTACCCTGTGCCATGCTCCATGGTGTGGACCTCAGGCCAAGCAGGAGCACTCCACAGCTCCCTTGCAGCTTAAGCACTGCTTTCCCTTCTCAGGGAAACCAGGACTGTGAGATAGGATGAGAGGGATATTGCACAGCTAAGGCTTGGTCAGGCAGACATCAAAAAGCTCGTCTCTGAGGTTTAGTTACAAAATACACTGCAGCACAGCTGCAGACCGAGGGGAGCAACTCGATTGGGGACCAGGTAGCATGGCAAACCCTAGGACAGCTTACCCTGCCCCTCCCAGCTCAGATGTCTCTTGCCTTTGCTCTCCAAAAGTGAAGAATTAACGTACGTGTCTAGGGCAGGCACTACTGAATGCCCTCTGTGCATCAGGCTTGGTTTGGTTGGGAGATGGAAAAAGACAGGGGAAGAAGTCTGAGCTGGTTTCCTTGCTGTGGTAAGCGTGTTCTCAGGGTGAGGAAGCCTCTGTTGAGTGGGAATCGGCACGATGCACTCGGAGGTGCTTCCTGTGTGTATTTGTTCAGCAAGTGGAACATTTGTGTTACGTGTTGCTGACAATACAGGCACAGGCTGTTGACTTTTCCAGATGTTGATTGTCCTGCTTTGAAGCTTCTTCCTGATGTTTTACTTGTTTGTGTGTCTGAGTGGTGGATTAGATGTACTGCTTGTTAAACAAATAATCAAAATTGAGAGCTTTGAAACCCAGTATGTTTAATTAATGAGCTCTGCTCACTTGATGAAAAGGATGTGTACTTGTTTCATTACAAAACAAGTGTAGGTTTTTCGGTAGCAAGCTGTTATGACAATTTGAAGTGTTTACTAGTTCATTAATATTTTTTTTTCATTAAACCTTAAAAAAACACCCAAGCAGAAAATCAGGGCTTCACACAACATTTGCTATGTAAACCCATTATTAGTGTCGTCTTGTGTATTGTCTCACCCACATTCTCCATCTATGTGCTTTCTCCCATCTCCTCCCCTGCAAAACTGTGCTGCCTTACAGTCTGGGATTAGACCTAATTACTAGTTTTAGATCTTGTAGTACCTTGGACCAAAGTCTGTGATGATGCCCTGCAGTGCTGGGTGCTGTAGGAGTGCAAAGAAAAGCAGTCCTTGCTCAGATGAGTTTCAGGGGATCTCATAAAGCCAGGCATCAGCTGCAGTGCCTTGTGACACCGCTTAATTAACTGCTGCTCTGGGATCCAAAACTGAAACACTCCTGAAGTATTTGCTTCACCTTGTGCTTTAAGTTTTACCTCTGAGGCTGATTGCTTTTCACATAGGGCAGAGAGAAAGCAGAGGCAGGCAAGGATCGCTGTCTCCCTGTCTATGGGGGTTGGATATTATAATGAGCCACTGAAGTGGTCCCTTCCCATAACAGTAGGATTACAGGGCAGGTTGTGGACCACCACAGTGAGGACCCCACCTGAGCAAGCTGCCACAGGCTCAGGAAGGTTGCAGGAGAGGGATTAGGTTGGCATATTTGCACCTTACGCACCAGAAGAGCCATCCAAGTTTCTGTCATTGGCATCTGTCTCCTGCAGGCTGGAGACCCAGCATTGCTGCTCCATGTGGGCCACCTGCAGAGTGAGAGCATCCATGAGATCTTTTCATTATTTTGGGTTTTTTTTCTCCAGCCCAGGTAGTTTAGCAGCAGAGAGGACACCCATGTCTCTCTCCAGCAGCATCACCTGCTGGGGGGGGTGAGAGCAAAGAAGGTTGGGGGTAGGTAGGCTCACCTTCCTGCATGCTGCAGTGTCCAGCACCAGCGAGGAACCCATCCTGTCTCCAGCTGGGGGCAGGAGCAGAGGCAGAAGCCTTCAAAAACAGAACAAATCTTTCAGAAAGCAAATAAACACGTAATACTGATGTAAATACCTCCTTTTCAAAAGCCATTTAGGCATTTGGTTCAGACAGACTTGTCAGACTCCTTATTGATGAAGGAGGCAGTGACAGAAGAGCCTGAGCTCAGTGTGGGCTCTAACAAAAGTCCCTCGTTTGCCCGGTGCTGCCTGCCCTGTGCTGTGCTGCTGCCTGCTGCTTCTGCAGAGCCAGTGCTGTGAGAGCACCTTCACCAGCCTGCAGCAGCTCCTTGGGGAACAGGCTCACACCCGTGCTCTGGTTTGTTAAATCACACACCAGAATGCTGAGCCTTGAAGCCAAGTATCTAGTGAAGAACACAGGCACACTGTGTGGTGAACCCTGAAGCAGGAGTCAAGCACTGCCTTCCTCCTAATTGTTTCTGCCAGTTGGTTAGAGGGACCATGTCACCCCATGGATGCCTGTGCTGGTGTCCTCACTAGAATAAAAATGGATTCAACCCTTTGCCTCAAAGCTGGAAACCTCAAAATAAGGGAAAAGTCAAGATCCAGATTCTGCCTGGAAAATTAGTGCTCCCAAACCGGATTTCTCATGTCCTCTCTCTGTTTTATGGCTTTTCCATAATAAATAGGGAGCAAAGGCTGAAAAAACAACACAGCCCATAATTTCTGCTCTCCCATGACTGTAAGCTTTAAAGAACACCACCGAAATTGGTAAATTTACAGCAGCATAGCTGAAGTCAACATCTGACCCTGCATTTCCCCTGTCATCTCATCTTCCGTAGCAAAACATTCCTGCTGAAGCTCTGAGGAGCAATTCAGTCCTCACCTGAGCCTGTGGCAGGAGGATTTGGCACTCAGAAAGAGAAAGAAATATGTGTAGTGTGTGTCTTACACAAAAGTTGGTGTCTAGAACAAAAGTTGTGCAGATATCTGAGGGTATTTGTCTCCCTGCACAGCCAGTCGCTGTTCTTCCATCCAGAGAGGTGTGTAGCTTTGGAGGATCTGTAGGTGAAACCGTGCTCTGAAGTCCTGCTTTCCAACAGGATTGACTGATCATGAGTTACTGGCTTTGTCTCTAGGGTGGCAGAGCTGCAGCCTGAGCAACCTCATGGAGACAATACAGACAGCAGAACTTTATAACTGTTGCATAGTGGGCCAGATCATTGCAGCCTCTACTCAGAGCTTGCTTGAGTGGAGCAGGCTATGTAGCAGTGGTATGTTTGGTTGGAAACGGAGGGTTAGACTTCTTACTTCTAGATTTGCAATTTGAAAGATGTGTTTTGGATTCTCGTGCATTAAAAGCTCTCCTCAAGGAAAGGGTGCCCACAATCACCTCAGTACCCCCAACCCAAAATGGTCGCTCTCTACAGATACATCAGACTAGCAGTGAAACATGCAAGCTGGGTATGAAGGCAGCCAGGTACAAAAACCTATTTGACTGGATTTGAAACCCGAGTGTGTTGTGTGGATGTGCACTGGCCATCACAGTGCTTCAGCGATGGGCATCTCATGGTTATAAACTCACACTGGCCTCTCAAAATCAGGGGGCCCCAGGGGAGCGTTGTGATGAGGAACTCGTGGAGCTGTGATTCTCATGACACTTCTCTATTGTCTTCTGTGGGTGTTGTGTCACTTGGGTGTGGGGCTACCTCTGGTTAGCCCCAGTTCCTGGGTGCAGGCTGTTGCCCTCCTCCTGCACCCGCTGTCTTGCCACCAGCACTGCAGAACCACTAGATCAAATTCATTCCCAGCAAAGCCCAAAGCAAATAGCTTTACATCAAGGATGCACCTGACCTTTTTAGTCTTAATACCTCTAAAGGCAAAAGATCAGAGAAAAACACGCCAGTATTCTCCTCTGTATTGATGTTTGGTTGTGCACATACCTTTCATCTAATAGAAGAGGTCTTAGTTCCTCACCCTGAAGCTTTCTCAGCTGGGAGACTCAAACTGGCAATAAAATCACTCTCTGGTGGAGCAAGTTTGGTTTCTTGGAGGGAAAGAGAGAAAAATAGTAAAATAAAAGAACACAACCTAGAATGCCACCCAGCTGACCTTGTACAAGGAGCAGGGACAGTATCAGAGCAGAGACTTGCATGACCTTTTATCGTATGTGCAGATAAACTGCTCTTCAAGCATTGCTCTGTTCCAAGAGGGGAACACTCAGGGTCAAAAGGTGGGTTCAGTAAGTTATTAATAACTCCAAACCCTGCAGAAATCCATTGAGATGCTTGTCACAGCTATTGCACAGGCATTTTGGGGGTTCCACAATCGTAACTCTGGTTATGAGCAATATCATTGTCAATGAGGTAGGATTTTCTCCACTCTGAGGACCAAGGAGGCTTTCTAGACCTGCCTCTGTCTCATCCACAGCAATGAGTCATGGCCCATAGACAGACCTGGGCTATGGGGGTTTGCTCTTTTTGCTTGCTCAGCTGTCTTGCATGGACACTGTAGAGATGGAGGTATCACTAGAACCAAGTGCAAGCAGCACCAGAGAAAAAGAAAGTGGAAGTGCAGAGCTCTGCAAACAGAAAATGTTCCTCTCTCTGGAGTAGTGAACTCATATTAACCTGCTAAATTTGAAATTTAAATAAGAGGCAGATCATGCATCTGAGGTCCACAAAGAGAGTGGGCTCCCACATGTATAAAAGCTGGGAAATCTCACTTTCCATCTGTGATACAGATCAGTTTCAAGTTACCAGACCTGCTAACCACACACAGGGTTTCACTTCTGTAGATTATTTGAATTGGCTCTTCAATTTTTTTTCTGGTCACTGATCCATGGAGGATGCTTGCTATATCATACTTTGCCAGGAATTGGATTGTGTGCATTGAAAGCAGAACCGGTAATATGTTATTTATAATTGACCAGCATGACATCAGTGGGTTTATGTGGCAGACAGCACGGCTGGTTGCGATGTTCGCTGCCAGGAGACCCAGCTCTGGAGAGCACCTGGCAGGACAAAAGAAGAGCGAGTTTGGGGTTCAGTTTTACTTAAGTGTATTTAGTCCAGATGTTTATTAGACATTCTGTCTACTTTGAAAGGTGACTTTTTTTTTTCATTGCCTGCAAGAAAATTAAGTTTGGACATACTGATTTCTGCTGGTGTGACAATTGCCAGCAGATCTGACTAGGAAGCCTTTACCTGTCAGGCGGGGCAGGTCTTGCTTTTCTTTGCTGATCACTAGAGGTGGGACCATCAAGCATTTAAACAGTCATCAGACATTTAAACAGTCATCAGACATTTCAGACAAGTCCCTTTGAGCCTAAGTGCCTACTGGAGAAGGCCTGGGGAGACACACAGGAGGAGGGAGATGTTTGAGATTCCCTCTACCCTATCCCATATGGACGAGGTACATCACAGTTTTCCTTAACAACATGTGTGGAACAGAAACAAGCAAGGAGACTGTTTCTTAAGGAAGAATCTTATATGTGATAGATAACAACGTTTTTGTGTGGTCAAGTAAACATGCAAACTGCTCCCCCAAGGTGGTATCAATTTCAAGCCTTTGCAAGCTCAATATTGATGGGACTGTGTGTGGTGATGCTGGCTCCACCTCTGCCAGGGATGCCGCTGTTCCCATAGCAACTCACCATCTCCCATTTTAGTCTTTCCCTTCCCTTTGATCAGACAAGATAATTCCCAGATACAGAACAAGCTGACAGCACCCAGGACAGTGCAGTTTGCAGTAACACTTGTTTAGGGGGACTGTGCTACTTCTACTCACCCACCGCGGGCTGCTGCAACCACCGTCACTTGGCCGACAGTGCTTCACCTCACAGGAGGGAAGGTTCCCAGTCCACTCAGTGCTCCAGGAGAGCGATGAGAAAAGGCAGGACTCTGCAAAGCTCCTGCACACCCAGGCACTGGAAAAGGCTGTTTCCATGGCCCATTAAGTTTATAGAGACCGTATCTGGACTTCAGAATTTTTCTGTTTCTTGCCAAGACTCTACAGAGCAGTTGGCTCAGTACACTGAGCCCTCAGACCCCAGCAGCTGTGATCTCTGGGGCAAAACCTGACTTCCCAGGATGCAGTGACCTCCCATCCCTACAGCAAGGCATGACAGCCCTTCTGCCTTCCTCACCCCAGTGCAGAAGGCTGCAAGAGATTAGGTTGGTACTCTCAGTTTAGAAGAGTAGGTAGAAACACAGGGGAATATGTTTTTGATTTGTTTGGGGTTTTTTTAACCAGATCACAGGCAGTATGGCACTTCTGAAATTGTTTTGTGCAGCATCCTTGGTATTTCTGCAGCATGACTGCAGGAGAAGTTTGAATTAAGACAGTAGCAGTCTAACAGGCATGTGCCTGCTAAAACCTTTCCCAATTGCAACCACTGCTTTGAATGACTTGGATGTGTGCTCTCCTTTTCCCCTGCAGTTGGTCACGGACAGAGCGAGGGTGATCGTATGGTTGTCTCCGATTTCCACGTCTTCATCAGGGACAGCTTGCAGCACATCGATCTCATGAAGAAAGAGCACCCCGAGCTGCCCATTCTCATTCTGGGGCACTCCATGGTAAGCACCATCCCCAACCCCTCCTGCAGCACCCGGGACACGTGCCGCAGCACAGTGGTACTCCAGTGGATGGCAGGCAATAACTGAGCCCACAGCAGGAAAAACACAACTACAAGCAGCCTTCCCTTCCACTCTGTTCAGACAGTGGCCAGCATGTTTTTCCCCACAAGATTTTGAGTACACTACAGCCCTTAACTCTTCTACCCCGATCATGGCTCTAATTAGTGTCACTTACAACAATGGGCCTATTTTTTAATAGGAACGCTCATTCACACTGGGTACATCATAAGTCCCACCACCTCCCTGCAGCATTGGGATTCTCCTTTCATTTTAACCAGGAGGTTAAGCCCTCCAAAGCTTTGTGAGCAGTGAGGGGATGAAGCACAAAACTACCCTGTAGCCTCATTCTGTTAAACAACCTAACGGGAAAATGTACCAGGGATTAGGGCTGCAAAAACAAAGGCACTGATTTGGTGAACAGATCTGAAGTCTGATTCTGACAGCACGGGCCAAATCCCTTTATTCAAGCTAGCAATATTCCCACTGATGTCATTGATCTGCTCTCCCTGCCTTCCTGGAGGAGACGAAAATGAATAAGTACTTTGGGATTCAGGCCATGCTCAGGCAAACAAGTGTTCTTGCATAAGAAGGCATGGCATGCTCTGAAGTGCTCACTGCGCTCCAAAGCCGCTGTAACAAGAGGCTAATTTCCCAGTGAGGTCTTTGAGATGCTTCTCGCTGCTGCTCCATTTAACAAGCCCCTGGTTCTCCAGCAGCAGTGTGGAAGTTCACCAAACACTTCCCTTGGCAACTAATCCTCTGCAAACTTTCCGGAGCAAGTCAGCCAGGTCCCTTCTGTCTCCCACCCCTCACGCCATCAGCCACTGTCCTCCTGCAGGAGGGCTCAGCCTGGCTGATGTTTAGCTCAAGCCCATGGAATGAGTGTTCACCATCAGACCTTGGGCACGGCACTGTGAGGGTGAAGGGGCTGGGGATGCTGAAGAGGAGAATATTTAACTTCCAGTAATTAGTGAAGGTTTTTGCATGCCGGATGGCAGCACTGCTGTTGCCCAGGTTACCAGTGCCACCAGCACAGACCGAGCCAGGCATCATGGCATTTTCCTGATGCAGCACCAGTCTGTCACACTGACAGAGCCTCAACTTATTTTTCAAGTCCCACCTAACTACCACTTCAGGCATTTTCTTCTCAGTCCTTTCAACTGAGGAGGACACAAGGCATCCTAAGGAGGTGGCAAGCATTGCACAGAGAGTTGAGTTCAGTGGGGTGCAGGCGTTTGCTGCATGAGAGCAGAAATCAGATCTCCCCAAAATAACAGCTGCTTCTAGTGACCCTGCTCCTCCAGCCTTCCTCACTGACCTCACTGCCCTCTCACTGGGGCAGAAATTATTCACTTGTTTGGACTAAACCCCTCCTGGTAATAGGATTGCAGTATAAATGAGACATTGATACCTGTATTAAGCTGTGGGCTGTTATTTTCATTGCAGGGGGGAGCCATCTCCATTCTGACAGCTAGCGAGAGGCCCAGCGAGTTTTCAGGCATGCTGTTAATCTCTCCTTTAGTGGTGGCCAGCCCAGAAGTTGCCACTCCCATCAAGGTAAGAGCAAACCCACATGGCACCCAGTCACCACCCGCTTCCGCTGTGGGAGACGCGCTCGGACCTCTAGCCTTAAAATGCAAAACCCTGCTGAGATCTGTGCCACCTGGCCCTCAGTCAGTACTTCTCTTCTAAGAGCCTCCCCCACAGGCCCACCTACTTTTCAGAGGGGAAGTGCATCCTGAACTCATCCAGAAAAACTTACTTAAATCAGAGTTGGAGAACAGTGCTACCTCGGGAGGTGGTAGCAGACTGTGCTTTCTCCACCACACCCTGTGGCAGCCCACACAGTGCTGTCCTTTCCCTTCCTCTCCTACAGTTTTCTTCCTGACTCATACAGAGTCTGGTATAGTTGCAACATAGGCTGCTGGCTAAGTCAGGCCAGGATTATTTTTGGTGTTTGGGGGATGACCAATTTCTAAACAAAACTAGAGCTCTTGAGGCTCAGGAATCCTTTGTGAGCTTCAAATAAGGCTTCCAGCTAAAGCATCAGTGCCCCAGCAGTGCCCCACTTCACTTGGCTGGTTCTTGTCCAGACATCTCCTTCAGTTTCCCTTTAGGCTTCGCCTCCCTCCCATTTGCATTTCCCTTCCAGAGCTATTTCTGATCCAGATCTGCAGCGCCCGCTCTGCCCTTCCCTGGGGAGGCTCTGCAAGGCAGCTGACCCTCAGCTCTCCCCTGCTCTTGGAATTTTTAAAAGAACAAACAGTCCTAAAAGAAGCTGCAAGCAAAGGGAAGGACCAGCAGCCAGCAGGATGACAGAGCATCTCATTCCCACAGGACTTGTTCCTTTATCTTTTCTCCCTAGACCCTTCTCCTAGGACTAGCTTGTTATAATCCACTTCTACGCTATTTCTACTGGCTTTTTTCCTTCTGAGAGAAAGGAAACATACTGCCTCAGCTTTCAGGATAATCCTGTTGCCCCTTCTGCTTTAGCCAAAGCCATCTACTGACCCCAGAAATCAGTACAAGCACCAAAGGGTGCTTTTTAATCATCTCGCTCTTCCACTGAAGGAGAAGCACTCAGACCTCTAGCCTTAAAGATGCAAAACGTCACTGAGATCTGTGACGCCTGGATGTCAGTCAATATTTTCCTTCTAAGTGCCTGCCCACAGACCACCTACTTTTCAGAGGGGAAGTGAATCCTGAAGCTGTCCAGTCCTGGAAGACTTGTTTAAGAAGGAGTCAGTGCACTGAAGGGCAGTTTTAGGAGGCTGGTAGCTGATTCTTCACATGTGAGGCTATGCCTGGGTCAGCATAAGGGTCCCATGAGCACCACTGCCCCTGTTTTTTCTTACTTGAATACTATTCAAATATATATTGAGAAAAAATTAATATAATGACTGAATCTGGCACTGTTATCCTTCTGTTTCTAGTCAAGTCAACAATAATATGGGAAGTTTTTCCTCCTTCTGTAGCTGTACCTTTTGCTAGATGCTAAACCCTTTCTGAAATAAGGCCTCAACCAGATCTGTGGGGATTAGTTTTACTGTACTCTGGTTTCTTGTGGATCTGGACCAGATTGTTGGTTTATTTCAGTGTAGGAAATCCTAATCTTTAACTGAAATATTTTGGAGGCATTTCTACAGTCTCTTTCCTAGAGAGTCACTTGCAGGTAGCAGTACAAGTGCACAGTGAGTTTCTCTCTCTTTCAAATCTATTGCTGTGTCTCAAGACTGATAAAAGATTAATTATTCCTGAAATATCTCTGCTCTGTCAGATTTAGTTGAAGTCGGTCCTGGAGTTGAGAAGGTACTTTCAAGGGGAAGGAGTGAAAGCAGGCAGACTCTTGCTGTGTAAGCCGTGTTTTCCCATAAAGCCAAACTGAGAACACTCGTGTGCTTTATTTTTTCTTAGTTTGAGAGCCAAAACCCATTTCATCTGTGTTTGTGCCTCTGAGGCACAAAGGCTTTGGTTTTCCCTTGGAACTGGTACAACTTCTCAGCCCTGGGCCATTTCCCAAGGATCACAGCATTCAGCCCTTCGCTGGGGAAGTTTCCAACTGAGCAAGAATTTACCTTGGCCTAAACCAGTGAGGGCTCAAGGCAACAATAACAGAGGGGCAGATCACACACTGGTCTCTCAGTCCATCCCAGGAATACCTTCCCGTGCTGCTGAACCCACCCTGGCAGCCACGGAGTCGCAGAGCGTTTGCAGGGTACATGCAGAAACCCCAAATTCTGCTCTTTGCAGAAACACAACCTGGTCAGTGCCCTATAAATCCTGTGTCCGGATAGAAGTGGCAACCTGGTTGTTGCAAGTAGGGAGGGATCCTTCTGCCTTCCCCCTTTTCTTCTCAACTCATCTGGACAAAATTTGGCTCTGAAAAATCAGTGACAGCCCAGGGGAACCTTCTGAATCTTTGATTATAATGTAAAAACTGATTTTTCTGCAATGACCCTGCCTCCAAGATCTGCCTCCTGCAGATCTGAAGAGCCTTTGAGCAATGGTGATGGAGTCCTTTCACAGTCAGTCCTGTAGACCAAGTCTGAGCATAACTAAGAGGTTTTGTGCACACAGGGAGTTTATATTGTGTGTGTAAGTACATCTAAAATGTCTGTGTACAGGGTCTGGTGCTTCTCTTCACCAGAAGTGACTCTTCTGGGATATCACCAACCCAGGATGGTACGTGCTGCTGTACTTGTGGGCAGAAGCCAGCCCTATCTTTGTGGCAGCTCAGCAGTCAGCTTGTGACTTGGTCTGGCAAAACTCCAGACATGCACAAAACAATGTTCAAGAACATTTCCAAAGCATGTCACAGAGGCAAGGTCATCAGCAGGCTGTGGGGCTGGGATGATAAGCGTGTAGTCAAACAGAAAAGTGGCCATACTGTATCTGACAAAAGCCTGTCTAGCTTGTCTCCAACAAGGAAGAGCCTGAGAAAGAGCATATATGTAATTCCCCTTGTCACACTTTCCTCGCCTTCAGCACACCATTAGGCTGGTGTGTTGTTGCTCATGGGAGAGGAAGATTCAAATTGATGCCTCTTATGCAAAATCCTTGTTGCAGATCCTTGGGAATATAAATATTCACACACAAACCAAGCAGACACGGAGCAGAATCTTCATCAAACTCATGGCTGCTTCTGGAATTTGAGAGTACATCAACTAACTTTCTTCTTCAGCCAAAGTCAAAAGCAATCAACCCACCCAGCTTCCAAAACCCATGCAATCTTTCATTCTTCTGTTTGTCATCTCAGACCTAAACAGCTGTGGCCTTAATACCAACTTATTGATCTTGTGGCCAATACTCTAAGTAGATCTTGGGAGAGCATCAGCTAACCTCTCATGCCAAGGTTGAATAAGCAACCATTTGGCATAAGAACTGGCTCTTAACTCAGGCTCTTATTTTAGAGCAAACTAATTGCCTCAGGTTGTTGTGATAGTCTTTGGAGACAGGTGTTTGCAGACGATTGTTTGGATGTTAGACATGTTCTGGGGGGTGTTTTTTCTCACTCCCCCTACTCTGTTAACAAAGCCTAGGACAATTACACACTTACGAATTTAAACACCTCAGCTAGGAGTCTAAAGTTACTTGGCATATACCTGGGTCACTGTGAGTGGTTTCAGAGAAGCAAAACTCTTAGAGTGTAGTCAGCGTGCAGAGTCCATAACCTTGCCTAGGATTCATGAGGTGCGTTCTCCATATCATACCTGATATGCCTGGAGTTAACACAAAACAAAGAACACCCCATTCCTGCTTGTTTACATCATAAGCTCATACATGGGTTGATGTGGATATGTTATTTTAGTGGTCTAACTCTGGAGACCTCAGTAGAAATTAATTTTGCTGACACAATGTCATAGCCAGTGAGGGGGTCAGTACAGTGGTAGACAGCGACACTGATTCCTAGTCATACCCACCCC
Source organism: Porphyrio hochstetteri (assembly GCA_020800305.1). NCBI lineage: Eukaryota > Metazoa > Chordata > Aves > Gruiformes > Rallidae > Porphyrio > Porphyrio hochstetteri. The sequence goes on along the minus strand of CM036916.1, from coordinate 5,273,877 downwards.
AAGGTACACTCATGCCTTCAAATCTGCCATGAGTCTTTACAGCTTTTCACTCCTGGATGACTTTGGCTTCAACCTTGTGTTATTCCTTTAATACCGTAATTACTCTGTCGTGTATCATCTGTGATCTGAAATGTCAGGGAGTGCTTCAGAAGTGGTTATAGATCAGCAGAAACAGAGAACATAGGTGATAGCCTACCTACCAGTGTTGTGAACATGAAAGGGCCGTAAAACAGACAAACAAACACTAATTGCATATTTTCTGACTTAAGTGGTGATCATTTAATTAAAGACAGCTAGCAAAGATCAGAGCAGAACCTGGTATCAACGTGCTTGTAGTGCTATTGAAATGAAAGATGTTTCCCTTTCTTCTGCCAGCGGCTTCAAGCCTGGGCTGCTGAATGCTTTTGTGTTTTGTTCCCAGGAGACCAGTGAGCAATGGATTTCCTTAGCCAATGCATGCACATTTTGCTCTTGTTTATTTACAGGTTCCCTGGAGAATATGCTTATCAAAAAGAGCACAGCCTAGGCAAATTGCACCAAGCATCACTTAGGCACTGCAGCCTGAAATCAGAGCTGTGGCAGCAAGGAAAGGGCAGCAAACCAGCAAAACCCAGCACTTGTGAGGGCTGGGAATGGCTTTTTCCTATCGAAGTGCTTAGCTGAGTCCTTTTTCGAAATTAACTTGAGAAAAAGGCAAAGTACAATCAAGTTGTGATGTTGCATGTGGATGGACAGCTGATGGCATTTCAGACTAGCACGCCCACTCCTTAATCCCCCTGAGCAATTTAAACACCTTCTCTTTAAGAGAAATGCTTTAAATATAGGACAGATTTTTCTCCAGTGTCAGTTGGCACTTTTCAGCTATTTAACTTCAGTGCTGATTCCAATCAGCTCAGGATTCGGCCCTCAGTCTAACTCCCTCTTTAACTGCTTGTTTTCTTCTCCCACAGGTTTTTGCAGCAAAAGTACTCAACTTCGTTCTCCCAAACCTGTCGCTGGGATCGATAGATCCAAATGCAATTTCCCGGAACAAGAAGGAGGTGAGAACCTTAAATGCCATTTAAAGTCACTGCATAGTCAGTATCTCATCCCAGGCTTGCTGTTTTGCTTTCTTTTTGAAAAAAAAAAAGGGTTGCTGAGTCATGAGGGCACGATCTGTGCTGGTGTAAAAAGGTGAAGCATTTCTGAAGCCGCTGGAACCAGCTTTCCACGTAGCAGAAAACTTGCTTCTCCGTGGGAAATCAGCTGGCATTCCCTTTGGCACACCTTGCCCCCTCATACCTGTGCCATGGCTGTGATGGGAAGCCTGTGGGAATGGTGTGTGACTGCTGCACCACCACTGCTCATCACAGCGGCAAACCTGGCTCGTGCAGGTGGCCAACACAGGGATGAAGTCAGCTTTCCCAACCACACTTCCTGCAGGGAAACCACCCAAAACTCTACAGTCCCTGATATTAGTTTTCCTGCTTTGGAACCAGGATCACATCGTGCTGAATGGATTCAAACAGAGGAAGGGTGCGTGCTTACCCCAAAGACCTACAAGGTCTCCTGGATTACACGCTGGCTCTGCTACACCCGCTCCAAACAGACAGTGTGTTCTTGCTGTGCCTGACAATAATACCTCAACGAGCTGCAGTTGAAGCGATCGCTGCAACAACGCAGCTCCAGCTCCACCACCACAACTGTGTGTGGAGCCGTTGGAGATTTTGTAGTGTCACCAAAGCCTGGGACTCTTCTCCCATTTGTACCCACTCCCAGCAATAACTGTTACAGCCTGTTCGTGCGGTCACCGGGAAAAACACATGTGGTTGCAACTGCTGCAGCAACATGTAATGAGGTGGTTCTTTCCTTCTCGCTGTTGTGGGACAACTGAATGGAAGGAGACGTGAACTGCAAGTGAACAAAGTGGTCTTGTCTGGAGGGTGGAGCGACCCAGAACTTGGTGCATTTTAGAAATCAGCTTGAATGATAGAAAATGGCACCCAAGGGTGTGTCCAAAGCAGGGAAGCTTCACTGGTGTAGTGTTCAGTTGCTCCTGTGTTCCCACGGCAGCTCGCCTCTCATGGGTGCTGGGACTTTTCCTGCTGTTCATCCAGTGGTGCATATCTTAAGGAGAAGTTAACAAATTGCCTTGCTCCAAGGAGGCAGCTTGGCTGGCACTGGAACCACAGTCAAAAGGACCAGCAGCAAAGGCAGTGCCAGCAGCCACCTGAGTGCCCTGCATTCAGCCTCAGTATGTCCACCTCTTTGACTCACCTGTATGGTAAAACTGGAAAGCAAAGAGTCTCTCAGAATAGCCTCAAGGCATTCAGGGATGCTTCTCGGCTCTGACAAAGAGGTTTTTGGTCAAATGACTTTGAGTCCACTTGTCTGTGAACAGAGAATAACATTTCACTGGGCTGGAGGTGGAAAGATTCAGGGAGCTGAGAAAACAAGACAAAGTAGGTTCTAGAGAAGTGTCAGGACAAGCATGGAGCGAGTTCATCTGCATCCCCTGATGCACCGCACAGCATATGTTACGTACCAGATGAGGCTCCACAAAATAGATCCCTGGGAAGAAGGCTGGTTCCAGTCAAACTCTAGAAACCTGCTCTTAATGATGTTCGGCTGCCGTGACTTGTTGCACAGAATTTAGAGAAAACGTTTAAATCAGAGAACTAATTCACTAAAATCCCAGCATTTTCCCTTCTGCATTTGTATCTAGAGGGTAAAAGCAGCCAGGGCTCCTGAGGGAGGGAGCAATGTGTTATCCCTGCCTCAAGAGCGACACCTGAGTCTTGGCCTGATCGTGCGCCCATCTGTTGGTGACACTTGGACTCTGTGCCACAGCCCATCCTTAAGGGTAGCAGCTTTAGATACACCTCCAACAGGTGGATCCTCTGCTGGAAGGTGCCAGTGCTGTGCTAAATACCTTTTACTAGAGAAAAGTGCTGACATGGGGACATCCCAAATGATAGTGTTTAGAAAAGTGTCGCTGAGCTCCCTGGAACTGGTGACTGAGCATTCCCATGTAGGCTGTTGGGGTGATGTTAGGAATCACCATAGCAACCACTGGATGTAGTTTATGATAAACCCTCTTGTCACTCTACACAAACATTTGCCGCTGCTCCCTCTGCTCTGTGATGCTCCAAGTCTCCAGAGCTTCCTTTGAGCACTGTTGGTTTTCCTCAGCCCTTTTCCCCTTTCCATGGAGTGAGGGAAAGCCTTTTGCCGTGGATAAAAATGCAGGCCTGCTTCATTAGACTCTGCTTATGATGGAGCTGTCTTCCAGACAAGCGGCTCCTCCTTGCTGTGCTGCCTGCTCACCTGCCAGGGAACTGCTGGAGCAGCTGTGGCTTGCGATGCAAAGTGCTTTCCTGATCGCCTTCAGACACTGGGATTTGAGGCTCCAGGCACTTACTGAAGACAACACAGCACCTCGGTGCTCTGGCTGCCTCTGATGCACACTGCACCCTCCTTTTGGACTCAAGATGCACAGCTTCAAAGCACACAATGTGCTGGAAACATCCATTATTTATATGTTAAACATACTCTCCTGCCAGACCAACTTTCTGTTCTCTAGAAATATTTTTGGGACATCATCCAAGAATTTTCTGATGATTTTCTGTTCCCAGCAGGCTGTCCACAGGGTGTAGGGACTGAAACACAGGATGGTATGGAGATGTTCATTTGGTTTGCTTGCTATATCAAATGCAAGAGACACAAAAAAGAGCAAGATACAACCTTAAAAATCCAGTCATGTTATTCCAAGGAAAAACAACGTCACAGGACAGCACCCCTTTACTCCACTGATCTTTTGTTAGCTGCCAGTGAATTCAGTGGAACAGTCCCCCTGACTTCAGCCTTGTTCCTGCAGCATCCACATAGAATGAGGCTGTAAATGCCTTATAATGAATTTATCGCTCTGCAAGATGCAAAGGGAATGTACAGGCCTCTAAGTAGGGTAATGTAATGCATCAGGAGCCCCAGTGGTTGCTTCTGTCTTGGCATTACATAAAGAGGAAAAAGGGCTGTTGTGATGAACTCTGCAGAGTCTGCGCTGGACCACAGCTGGAAGCAGCCACAGGCTCTCCCGGGCCACCCTCGCTCGCTTGTCCCCCATGTCCCAGAGCTCAGCGTGCCAGCAGGAGCTCTGGGCTTGCAGGGTTTGCAGTTCAGAGCTTGCAGAATATACAGCCTCTGTCTTCCTCTCTTTCCCCAGCAAGCTGCTGCTTCACGCTCACTCCATGCACTGAACATTAACTCTGACAAGGATTCCTGTTCGTTTGTTGGGAACAGGATCCTCCCCACTCAGAACTGATGGATCTAGGTTAAGATTGGGTTATCATTTTTTTCTCCTCCCATCATCTACACAAAAATATTTGTTGGCTGCTCAGTAGCTAAAAAAACCCCAAAGCAACAAACCCTGTTCCTTCAGAAAAGACTAAGAGAAAGAAAGAAACCCATTAGGTCATTCCCTTAGCATTTCTGGGGCTGGGGCTGGGGCCAGCTCACATGAATTCATCAACATTGTTCTACTCCATGGGAAGGGAACTTCTGTCAATCCATCCACCCACCGTCCTGATTCCCCCCTCCCTTGCAAAGTCCCCCATTTGTTGCTTTCAAGTGACAAAAAAACCCCACTACTAAAAACTAAAAAAGAACCCCATCTCAAAGCTGTCTTGCTTTGGTGCAGCGCTGTGACAGAGCCAGACAAGGATCTCCCAGATTAGGCTGAAGCCAGTTGCTAAGTAGCCCGTGCAACATGGTGTTTTTCCTCAAAACCCTGATGAAAAGTCAACATGTTTGGCTGAAAACACCCGGGAACGCCCAGCTGTCAACAGGAGAGCTAGCAACACCATGGGAGTCAAAGCTGAACCTTCTCCATGAGAACATTTGCGAGAGGATGCTTCATTCTGAGCACAGGCAGCTTCGTGCTCTTTTGCAGCCCTTTGCAGAGCAGGGAAGGGATAGCAGGCAGACAGGCCATTGGTGTAGGGGATGGAGGACATGGCTGGAGGTTTCTGCACCAACAAGCTGGCCGGGCAGTGAGGGGGTCCATGCAGAGCCAAGAGAGGACCACATGCTGTCCAGCCTCTGCTTCTGCGGCCTTTAGCAGGAGGGAAGGGTGCTCAGCATGTTTTAAGAGTGGGTCCTTTTACCTTAAGCGCAGTCTCACCCTTGCACTGGCCTCTTACAGACCCTAATACTAGAAGGTGTGATGAGAGACATCTATCTTTGTCTCCCTGCCAGAAACTACCCCTCACTCGGGAGTAGCCATGATCTTGCACAAAGGCCTTAATCCAGTACTGGAAACACCTGCTGAACCCAGGGGTCCCCACGAGTGCTACAACAACATGAATTTCTTCAGTCCAACTCCAGCACAAGTTAGGTGGCTCTACAGCTCTAACCCCCTTGTCTATGGTCAGCACCATGGGCTGGGACTGAAGGGTGCCAGCCTCTAATGGTCCCAAATTCCCATCTGCTCCTGCTCTGGCTGCCCTCAGGGCTAGGAAGCAAGAGTTCAAGCACTGGGGACTGGAAACAAGAAGGTGATGGTGAAGGAATTGTGTGCACCAGCATGCCTCACTTCCAGCTCCATTTCCAGTGCTTTGTGCCCCAACATGTTTGGGACAACGATGAGGGAACCTGGCTTTACACCCCCTGGCAAATTAGTCCCCCCACCCCAGCTGGGAAAGCCCCACCATGTAATGTCCTTCTGCCACCCTGATAATTTCATCTCACAGAGAGAGGAATACAGAATCCACCCCAAAGCCTTTCCGGCTTCTTGGTGGGGACCAGGCAGGCCACGCTGTCCCGCTCCAGTGCGTGTCTGTGCCTACACATAGCTACATGTCCCTTGGGGGATGGGGGCTCATGTGTCACTCCCACCTGTGGTCCAGGGCAGGCATGTGCAGCAGCAAGAGGGCCTCTCATCTCTGCGAAGCAAGGGAGAATGTGAACAGACCCCACTGCCTGCGAGCAGAGGAGGCTGTTTTCGGCTAACCTATAAATAACCATCATTTCTATAAACATCTGCCAGGGTTGGAAGAAACTGGAGGCTGTGCCAGAGACCAACCCATAATCAAAGCATTCTGGCAAATATTGAGATGGCAGTGGCTGTGTGGGCCGTCTCCATGTACAGTATACAAATATTTACTGTAGATTTGCCTGCTGCGGTAACTACTCATTCCTAGCAACTTTCTGCACCAGCTCTGTACATTTGTTCCCTCTCCCTGTCTGGCTGAGCAAGTTACTAGGGTTTTTTTTTTTGGCTTAGCACCCAATGCCACCCTTTGCTGCCTTGTCTGTGCATGCTTTGCACCCAGAGAGGACCTTCGGCCTCAGAGTGCTTCGCAGCCGGATGCGTTGGTTCTCTGTAGGTGTAGGCCGCAGTCTTCATCCCCAGAGAGGGAAGGTGAAAGAGAGCCCTCAGCAGAGAGAATAAGGACCTAGGGAGTATCAGCTTTCAAGTAATGCAGTCTGAAGAACACAATGTAGAAGAGACTGTCACCTCTCGGTGACAGATGGACGTGGTGGAGCAGAAAAATACAGGCAGGTGCTCCCACGGGAACAGTCTTCATCCCACACAGGTTGCTTGTCTGTAGAAGGAGCTTTGGCTTGAATATTTTCTAGCAAGGTAAGAGAGAAACACACAGCATGGGGTGAGCCAGGTTGTGTGAGCCACTCGGCGTAGCCGCAGTAAAGACCTCGACCTTGATTCTGATGTCAGGATGTCCTGACAGAGTAGGAAATGACTGTGCAAGCCAAGGGAAGGGACTCCTCACAGCCAGGCTGATCTGCTTTGTCTTTTCTGCATGAAATATTGCTAACCTTAAATTACCTCTTTCTCCCTGACAGATGGAATCTTACACATCCGATCCCTTGGTCTACCACGGCGGCATGAAGGTGTCCTTTGTCATCCAGCTGATGAATGCCATTGCCAGAATTGAGCGAGCTCTGCCCAAGCTGACTCTGCCCATCCTGGTGCTACACGGCTCGTCTGACAAGCTGTGCGATATCAAAGGGTCCTATTTACTGATGGACACAGTGCAGAGTCAGGACAAGACGCTCAAGGTCATCTTGCTTTCTTGATTTTTAGGGTATTATCCTGCCAGTATTGTCTGAGCATTAGTAACTGTGGGGAGTAGGGAGCCTGCTGAGCTCTGGAGAGCTGGAGGCAAAGCAGGGCTGATGCATTGGCAGGACTGAGCAGGTGACAGCCCCTTTAACCAGGAGGTAGCTCTCCAAGGTTGTGGCTTTTCACCAGCTAGCCTTTGGGAAAAAAAGGGGTGGTGAGGGACCTCAAGACCTGACCCAGGAGTGGCAGTGTTCCTAGAGGGTCTCTTGGGCGTGAAGAATCTTGGCATAGAAGTAGAGTGAGACTTGTAAGCAGGTGAAGTGCTGACCCAAAAAACTCTTCTGAACAATGCCAACTGTGTGAGCACCAACCTTACCTCATGCTCCAGTGTGTAAAGGAACAGAGAGGCCTTTCCAAGGTGCTGCATGACAAAAGCCACTTCACATCTGTTCATTTCAGGAGAGCTACAGATGATTAACCAATTGTTAACACATGAATGAGCCTGAAAGAGAGACAGGGAGAGATTTTGTCATTGGAAAAATATTCTGGACATAAAAGGAGTAAAATTGGACAAGGCATGATGGGAACATCCCCCATTGTCCTTTAAACTCCAAGGGCACAATAAGTATTTCCTTCAAGAAATGCATGGGGTTGGGACATATGTTACCTTCCTTAAGGGCAGCTGGGTGCAGATGTTGAGCTGCAATGCTAACGCTTCCCTGCTTGCGGGGGACCAGCAACACCAATGGCATCTCTTGGATTTCATAACCTCCCACATCCAGGGAAAAACCTGACCAGGTGTGGACAGGACACTTTGGACCTGTGGGTGCTGATGACAGAGGATTGAAGGCTGTTCTGTTCACGTGTTTGGGTTTTTTCCTGTGCTAATCTCTGCTCTCTCCATGGTTGCAGGTGTATGAGGAAGCTTATCATGCCCTCCACAAAGAGCTGCCCGAGGTCTCTACCTCTGTCTTCACAGAAATACTGACATGGATTGGCCAGAAGGTCTCAGCAGCTGAGGAAACCAGCCATACTTAAGAGCAATTGTTTTTGCAGCTCCTACTGGGGTTTTCTGGGAATCAAAGCTTTTCTTAATAGAAAAGTCTCTCCGGAAAGATCTAATGTGGAGAGACTCTTGGGATATTTTATCATGCACGGCATAAGGGAGGGTGGGGGGCAGAGGCACAGGGTGCGGCATTATTTGCTGATGTAGATGCCCATTGCCCTAATCTGAGGAAGGGTTGATAGCTGAAGGAGCAGCTGTCAAAGCTTTCCAGGTCGGGTGATTTTACTAAAATGCCCCTTGCCCACCGAACTTCCTCCATCACTTCCCCTTCTCTGCTTTTGCTGGGGTGACAGGGGTGTATTTATACTGCAATAATTTTTGGTATGTTAAAGAAGTCAGTTATCTTCCACATCACAGTTTTGATTCCAGGTGCGTGTGGTCCCTTCCCTGACCCCACCATCCTGTACCTTAAAAGCCCTGGTCCTTGAGAGGAGAGCAGCAGTGAAAGTGCTGGGTAGCAAGGAGAGGTTAAAAATGGAGCTGACAGCTCCCTGAAGGTGAAAGGCTGATTTTTCAAGGTCAGGCCCCTTTGGATACTGCCTCCATAAGCCAGCCAGACTAGGGGAGGGTATAAAGAGAGCCCCCCGCCCCCACCCCACATGTCCTCTGCTAGTTTGTGCATTGAACAGCCCTTTAATTTTCATCATCATCAGAGCAGGATCCCAGAGGGGGGAGGAGGAATGTGGAATCAAAAGCACATTCAAAACCCATGCTTTCCCCAGTGCCAAACCCCAGCTCCTCTGCAAGATGGACTATGCTGTAAATATTCCATGGGGCTGCTTTTTTCCTTCTTTTTCTTTTCCTTCTTTTCTTTTTTCTTTTGGAATTAATCACTTGCGCTACTGATGCTGAAACAGCAAAGTCAAAGTTATAAGAGAGTATAGTAATATAATATATGATGTATATAGAAGTGGGTGGGAGCTGGGAGAGAGATGGGAGGAGAGTCTAAAGAAGGGGTTAATTGTTCCTTCTCTTGGCAAGAAATTATGTTGTCCTACCATGATCCAGTCCTCTCACCATAACTTTACAGTCATAATCTGTTGTTTTCCTTCATCAGTTGGAAAATGTCCTGAAAATAATGCTAGAGAGAAGCGCAGAGCATCTGGTGGGTGGGGATTAGCAGTGGGTGTCCTCACGGTCCACCGGTTTAGCAGGAGACCCACAGCGTGAACAGCGATCCCATCCAAGTTCATCCCGATCTCCTCATGATCAGTACAGCCACCTCTGGGGCAGATCAGAGGGTGCAGCAGCTGGGCTCACCCCTTTATGCGATGCAGGGAGCTGAAGGCAGGGTGTAGGGTGCAGTCATCCATCCAACGTTAGCCTTGCTGCACTGGGGCAGCCAGGGGCACTAGTGTAGAAGCTGATGTGGAGGAGCTTGGGAGCTGGTCCAACAGTGCAGACAAGGCAAATCCTAGAGCTGCAGGAACAAGGGAAAGACTTTAGAGCTGGTTACGGAGCAGGGGCATTGTATCCATACAGCAAGGCCTGCGCAGTGATCACAGCGTGGCTCTGCAGCTCCATTTGTCTGGAGCGATGGCAGTACCCACAGGGAAGGGGTCTAACCTGTACCTCTCCCTCCAATTTTGCAAGAAGAAACCACTTGCAAATGTTGCACTAGAAGAGAGCAGGGCATCTGCCCCAGTGACAAACTAGCCCCTTTACTGCCTTCCCCCCTCAGCAGTGGGACCCCTTGCTGCGCCTCCTGCAGCTGCCCCAGGACCAGGTCCTGCCTGCGGCAGTCATGGGGCAGGGGGCACCCCCTTGAAGCCAGTTCTGGCAGGATTCAGGAAAGGGACCTTTGTGCAATAACGGGCTCGGGGCTCAGCCCTATTCAGTCCCAGCAGTGTGGATGGATGAAGGATGCATGGATGCAGATTCCATCCTTGCCTCTGCCCTGAGCCAGGGAAGCTGTTACACAGGTTGGCCCAGCACTTCCACACTTGTATTTTCTTGCTCCTAAAGAGAGAAACAGGCTGTAGTTCTCCCAGTTCCTTATTCCAGTGCCATCAGCTGTTCCCACAAATCCCTGCTAAGCCTCTGTTGGCACTTGCCTTGGGACAGCAGCAATGCTCAGGTCACTTGCTCTGTGTCTTCCAGCAGCCTGGCTCATGGCAACCTCTGCTCCCCCAGCACTGTGTGGGTGCTGCTGGGGAAAGACAGCAAGAAGAGAAACACTACAGAGCTGTGTCCTGGGTTTCAGCTGGGGTAGAGGGAATTTTCTTGAGAAGCTGTGAGGGCACACAGCTGGGACAGCTGACCCAAACTGGCCAAAGGGATCTCCTTACCATATGACACCATGCTCAGTATGTAAAGGGGGGAGCTGGCTGGGGAGGGGTCGCTGCTCACACGGTGATAAACCTCACCTGCTTCTTCAGCTGGAAGGGAATCAGGTAGGCGTGATCCAGTGGTGACAGACATTGTGGGGGTAGTAGCAGGATGATGACTTAAGGATGGGATTTTTGAAAGCACTTTTGCCGAGGGAGTGAAGAGGGACGAATCGATGCCCACATTCTTTACATCCCTTCCCAAATTGACAAGCACTTTGTGGGGGGGAGGGAAGTGACCCTCCAGCAGGAAGGTGAGGCCTCTCAGCTCCATCCAACCCAGCTTCAGGCAAAGGAAGGTCCATAGTCAGTGCCTTTGATAAAATGTGTCCTTTCCCCCAGGAAACACCTGCAGCTCGGCAGACACAAAAAGACACCAGTTACATTGATCTGGGGAAGGCTTGTCCCTCTATCTAGCTAAGCTCAGCAATGCCATGTGGCCTTGGGAAGCTATGTGTGAAAATCAGGTTAACAAAATGTTGAAAGAACACCAAAAAAAGCCAAATAAACCCCTGGCCCATCAGGGTTACTGCCACCCTCAGCCAGTTTTCTGGAAAATTGTCTTCTGAGGAAATTAACATGAAGAAATCATACCCCCAAAAACCAGCCCCAGAGGCTCAGCAGCCTGCCCCACAGCACCCAGGTGAGCAGGGGGGCAGGAGCCAGGAGCACAGCGGCCTGGGGCAGCTGAGACACGGCTCGGCCTGTGCGATTCAGCACTCGCTGCTGTGGCTGATCCCTTCCCCTGCCTGTAAGCTGCTTTATATTGACCCAGTTAGGTTCCACCAGGCCCAGGAGGAATCCTTCCTTTGCTGACCAGATTAGCAACGAGCAGTGCTGCTACCAAAAGAAATGTAATTAAACTCTGTTTTCAAAGGCAGGTACCACTGGCAGGGAGCACAGCGGCCTGACGGCCTGTGCGAAGCCTTACCAGAGACTGGTCTGCCTTTGGGAATAGGTGGCACTGGTGACTGAGCAATAGCAACGTGTAACTACTGTATATATCACCACCTGTAGCACCAGGACACTGTTCCCCACTGCCCACCTCATCCTGTCCTCTATCTGGCCTGTTCTTTTTATACCACTCTCCTCAGCACACTGCCAGCACAAGCCCACAGAGATCATACTTACTTTTCCAAGTAATTTCTGAGCTCGTCTCTCTCGTTCTGTTGTGTTCCAGTTCAATGAAATACATTTATATATATATATACATATATAAAAACATATATACATACACATGTATTTTCAGTGGGAAAAACAATATACGAGTTTAGGATTCTTAAAGGAATACAATGTATATTGCAACTAATAATAAAGTTATGTTTTCTGAACAGAGTGTGCTTGGGAGTGTCATGGGTGGCTGCCACCCATCCGGAGGGCGAGAAGGGAAAAGCAGATCTTGTTGTGCAGCTTGTGGAGTAGGGGGCTGCAGCCCTGGAGCACTGATGAATTGCCAGCATGACCAGCACCTCCTCACCAGCTGATACAGACCAGGGGGCTGGGACACCCAGTCTCATGAAGACCTGATGTTCCCTTTCTGCTTCAAGGCCAGCTTTTCCAAGAGCCCTCACACTGCTATTTGCTACAGCCCAGAGCAGCACAAGAAAGTACGAGCTGGGGGCACTGCAGGTGTAGGATGTCTTCACAGATGGCTTGGACCTAGCAGGACTGGCTGGCTGGCTAACCAACCTCGAGGAGAACCAGCTCTCTTCCCCCAGAGGCAGAACTTGCTTTTTTCCTTTTTTGGGGCACTAAAATAAATCTCCCAGCCCAAGTTCTCCCCCAGCCCAGATGGGACAGCAGTCTGGAGCTGGTGGAGGAGCCTAGAGCAACGGGTGAGCCCAGCCGGCTTCTGAACCTGGTTCCCACGCTTGTTAAAACCTCTTAAAATACTACATTGGTCCTGAACTGTACCCAATTCAAACAGGAAGCATCTGCACTGTGGCCAGGAGCAGCAGATGCTTAAATCTTACCTTTTGCCCGCAGCTGTGGCTCCAGAGAGGGCTGGGGAGCGGGGTTTGCTGCTCTCGGCTCCCAGGCAGTGCCCAGCTGCTGTCAGAGCCCCCAGTTCATCCAGACCAGGGTTGGTGCCGTCAAGGTGCCCCATGCTGCTGAAATGCCCCTCCTGTGCAGCCAGCAAGGCCAGGGCACAGCCCAAACGCAGGGTCCCCTCCTGCCTCCCTCCTCAGACTTCAGGACAAGTCGCTGCATTTGCAAGGGCTCCCCAGCTGCTCACATGCCCCCCAAAAGGGGTGATGACTGCCACTGCTGGGGCCAGGCTGGAGGCATCAGCATCACCAGACCCAACCTGCAACCTCCAGCATCTCATTTCCTCCTCACACCTCTGCTCACCAAATCAAGGGAGTAACATCCTTCCTGCAGCCCATGCGGGCTGCATTTCTGATCACAGCCCAGCTCCCTGGGCCAATGACTTTGATGCACATCAGCACAGAGAGCAGAGCCAGGGTGTGTTGCCGAGGCAGCAGGCACATCATGGCAGTAAGGAACATCATTAGGATGGAGACTTGCTTTAATACTAGCAAGTCCCCAGCTCATTAAGGTCCTTTCAGTTTTGAGGGCCGCCCCAGGGAGGATGCTGTGGGACAGGGACAGAGCCCAGGAGGGAGGGGAGGTTCTGGCATGTGGTCAGGAGCTGGCACAAAGGAGCCTTTTTGGCGATGCAGTTTTGTCCTGGCATCACTGTGTGGTGCCTGGCAAGCTGTCACGGCTGTAGGTGGCCCTTCTGGTTTTAGCATGTGTTTTGAGTCTGACCCTGAAAGTCTGCAGGAATGCTGAAGGCTCTTTGTCCGTTTCTCTTCTCCCAGCCTGTGCTCAGCCTTGTGTTCCAAGCTGTGGTACCCAGGGCTGGCGGTTTCTCGTGTCCTGCTGTCAGGGCATGGGCCAAGAAGTGTCACAGTCATATTGCTGCAGGGACCACATCTCTGTCAAATGTCTGGGACCACACACCCCATCACCCATCACACTGGCCAGGCTCAGGTGCCAGAGAAAAGCCCAGTGCTGCAGGCTCAGGGAGCAGTGGGGAAGAAGATCTGCTCAGCACATCAACACACAGGAGGAGGGAGAAGTAGGGGTGTAATTCACTCCAGAGCTGCTGGTGGGGGTGACGGGGGACTTGCACCTCCCAGGCTGCTGCCATCCCTGCCTGGCCCCAGAGAGATCTCCATCACAGGGAAAGGGGGATGGACCTGACAGGGCCATGCAGTCGCCACCGTACTCCATGCAGGCAGCCTGACTCCAGCCACTGTTGCACCCACTCACTCCAGGCTCTCAGAATTGGGGTTTCAGCAGCTGATTTCTCTCCTCTCCATCTATGAGCACCCCAAGTCCCCTTTGTGCACAGACACAGGGCAACGCTCTCCCAGCTTACCAGTCTGGAATGTTCTTTCTCCATCCAATGGGGAAGCTGCTGCTGTGGCAGCACCGCTGACCTTCCAGCCACTCTCCTAACAGCTGCCTTAGTAACAGCCACGTCCACAAGCCAACACTGCAGAGCCCACATCTCAAACAGGAGCAAGCCACACAACCAGCTTTCCCATGGCCACCACTCCTCCAGGAGGAGGGACATGGGATTAATTTCCCTTCCCTCCAGAGGAAACTCTTCAGAGTCTGGAAACATTCCAGGAATTCAGATGAAAAACAACTCCTAAGAGATCAATTAAGAGTTTGGATGGATCGCATGATATGTGCTGATGCCTAAACAAAGGAAGCTTGGCAAAGCAAGCTGCTTAGCCTGGGGCAGGGGGGCAAGGGGAGGGCAAGATGTCCAGCGTGGAAAACACTTGTCTTGTAAGAAAACACGCAGGGATGAGAGCAGCAGAGGCAAAGTGATGACAGCTTGGGCGCGAAGGATGAGCAGTAACTTCCTTGCATCAGTTTAGGAAGGGGCTGTGACCAAAAGCAATTAAGCCCCTGCCAGAGCCCAGGAAACCCCACTGCAAGCCAGAACCCAGGGAAAGCAGGGCCTTCCAGCCTCCCCAGGGCAGCAGCCTTTGTGTCAGAGTCGCGCCTTCATTTGGCTGAAAAACCATGGAATGACACCACCAGCAAATCTCTCCTCAGGCCAACGATCCCGGAGCAGGAGGGATCCACATGGTAGGAACAAAGAGCTCCGGTTGCCTGCCCAGAGGAAAAAGTGAATCAGTTTTTCCCTCACACTGGACTGCAGGGTCAGCTTCGTGCTGCAGTGATGGCAGCGAGCTGTGCCTGCAGCACGGGGCAGCCCTTGTGCTCCCCATATCACAAACCCCAACAGCACTGAGCTTCCAGGGCTCACCACACACACCTCTAACACCAAGCTCCCTCTTCCCATGCCGAGTGTGTGGACATCCCACACTGCAGCTGCTCCACACCAAAACCCAGCCCAGGGACACCTGCATGACTGGGAAGTCCCAGGTGCCCAGCAAACACCGAGCGCTGTGATTCAGTGACGGCTTCAGCTGCACACAGGACCCATCTGCCCTGTTAGGGCAGCCAGCACAGCAAGAAACAGGCTCTCTCCTTGTGTGCTCCCAGACCTGGAACTGTTGTTTACTCACACGCTGGATTGGAAAAGGTCACATAAAATCAGAAGACAAGAAATATCAACTCCCCTGGCCCCAGGAAGGAGCCATCACCCCAGGAGCAGCGTCGCCAGAGCCAGCATCTTGAGCAGCTTTGAGGATGCTGCGCATGATGGGCACTCAGATCCAGGAAGCACCAGGGCAGAAAAAGCTCTCTGGACAATTTGCCTGAAGCATTTTCAGCTTCTCCATGGCAGACTTTGGGAGAGAGATTGAACTTGCCGCCAGCAAACTTGTTTTAAAACAACTCCTGGATAAAAGTTCAGTTTCAGATCTGGGGAGGAAGGAGGTGGAAGGAGTTCTAGAGAGCAGATTGCTGCCTCCAATTATGGAAGCAAGCTTAATAAAATTCATAGAAATATTGGTGGTTCTGCTATGCTGTGCCAAGAATGTGTTAGAATAAAACCTTCTGAGCAGAAGGGAGAGATATAATGTCAGCTCAGCCTTGATATGAAAGATCAGCCTTCATCTCCTAAAGCGTATCTTGGGGAGCAGAAACTACCATGTTGCCTTGCCTTCCCTCCAGAGAAGGTCTCCACACAGCCTTGCTCACGTGGTTTGTCACCATTGCAGCCTCGCATGAATCGTGCTGGGATCACACTGGCTCACAAACAGGTGAGAATTAAGAGGGAGGCATTGTTTCTTACTGGGGTTCTAATGACATCCCAGTGCAATGCTCACCAGTTCAGTTTCCTCCACAGGAAAGCTACACCAAGGTACTTAGGATTTCTCGACAGACCAACCCCTACCCTGAGCCCATGAACCAATCCAGGCATCCGGCCATGCCACACACTGCCTCTGCCTCCCTCTTCCCTAACACACAGGGCCAAAGCTATACCCTCACATTTTGCCACAGCAGCTACCAGAGCAGGGCACAAAGCAGATGGGCTGGCAGAGCTGCTGTCAGTGGATCTCTCCAATCCCTCTCCCTGTCCTCCCAGGCTTGCTCTGACGGTGACAGGATGAGGGAGAGGAAAACTCTCACACTCGTTTCTCAGAGCTTATTTTGGGAACCCAGCAGCCAGGCCCTCGGGACCAGTCCTCGCTCTTTGCATGGGTACTGATCCTCTTCCAAGGCTCAGTCCCCTGAAATGCCCTTTGAACCTTGTCCCAAACCTGTGGGCTTATGAACTTAACCACAACTAGGAAAACTGAAAGGCCTGTGCATGCCTGTCCCCTTCCCCAGCTGCTTACAGCATGGAGCTTGAAGCTTGGCTTTGAGGGTCTGCATGCCCATCACTGCTGTCCCCTAAACCATCACTGCCTCTCTGCAGCCCTGCCATGGCTACTGCCAGCACCTCGCCTCCACTGTCCTACCTAAAACCCCAGACAGCATCTGCTGCCTAGGAAAGGGCTCTGCCCTTCTCCCTCAGCACTTTGAGCCAGCACCTTTATTCAGAACAGACCCCGACTCTGATGAACGGTTTGCTGGTGTGGCTTCTCCTATCTTAATATATTTGTTATGTCAAATCTGGTTTAGCTCAGAAGGTAAAACAAAACCCTGCTCTGCCAGCTCTGTGAACAGAGAAGGGAGTCAAGCCTTGGGTTCCCAGCACCAGCCCTGGCCCAGTTTGTTCACCCCCAGGAGCTGAGCGTGGACAGACACAATCCAGGGCCCCAGCTGAGCCGGGCTTCACCAGGCTGCCCACAGCAAGAGAGAGGAAAACTCCCTGTCACCCTGAGCAGACCAGTCTGCCAGCACACACCGACTGCGAGCTGCTCTGTGGGAAGGTGCCATCTCCACCGCCTGACCACAAACAGCTCTTAAAGCAGCTCATCTTTTACTCCAGGCTCTCAGAGCACCACGGCGCTCCTCGTAAGCGCTGTTTGAGTCCCAAAAGCCCGATTAGCGCTCGAACTTTTCCAAGCCCAGTCCCTCCCTCCAACAGCATTAGTCATTCAGATGCTATTAGTATGACCCCCCACCCCCACCCCTGAAAATTGCCTGCTTCTACACAGAGCCACAGGGATGGGCTTGGAGCCTTGGTTCCTGCATGCCAGTCATGCTCTGAAGTCAGACTGCACACAGGCAGCTGGGTTATTGCCACCAAGACTCTTGCAGCCACCCAGATCCAAGGCTGCAAAAGAGAAAACAAGCACCAGTGTCCTCAGGGAAGGCAGGGGGGTCCCTGCTTTGGCAGGGGGGTTGGACCCGATGATCTCTTGAGGTCCCTTCCAACCCCTACAATTCTGTGATTCTGTGACTATCCACGCCCTTCAGCAGACCTCGGGTTTTGGAGAAAATACCTGCTACAGAGCTGAGAAATTCCCATCCTTGGATTTAATGAACAGTCAGCAGTGAGGCACGGGGAGGGATAGGAAACTTACCTGCCAGGGGCTGCCCAGCTCAACTTTTGGGGATAAACGTCACCTCGCTGACAGACCACCATCACGCTGAGAAGCCTGTGCCGTGGTGCTGGTTGTGATACAGAACAACCCTGGAAGAAAGGAGTCAGTGAAAACAAGTCTGTGCTCTGGCAGGACTGTACCAAGGGAGGAGAGCAGAGTCACGCTTTCCTTGCTGCTTGGAAGACAGGCGGTGCAGAGCCATCCCTTGGCCCACAGGCAGGAAGAGAAGCCAAAGGAGCCCACCGAGTCCTTTCAGGAATAAAGCCACGCTGATATAATCAGTGGGTAACAGAGAGGCCACAGCAGGAACAGATATAGTGAAATATACTATTTTATTGCTGCACACATGCTCACACATTTCTTCTTAAATATAATGTTGCTCTGATAAATTTTACAATCTTCTTAATTCAACAAGTGGCTAGTAGTAAATTAAAAGGATGGTGCAACAGAACACAAAAAGGACGCTGGCAACAGAAGAAAAATCAAAAGGTTTTTATTTTGTGATAAAGTTATTTGCAGCAAGAATAGAGTGAATCCAAATCTAAGTTTTGACCTGGCTCATCCTAATTAAGGAGCGTGCCTGCATGCTGACCATCTGCTTAGGCATGCTTTTTGATAGCCCTGTTTAGCCAAAAGGGATGAGAGGGGGAGCAGCTAAAGGACCCCAAGTAATTGGACAACCTGACAGGGCTCACAGATGTGACCACTAAGTGCACGCAGACAGATGAGGCGTTTGCTTGGCAGCCCACGTAGCACAGTGCTACTGGGGAGGCAGATCAAAAGGCCACACTGACCTTTCCTGCCACGTGTACAACTGCAGCCTCACTTGCTCCATGCTTAAGGATGCAGGAATGGAATTATTCAAGAGCAGCCATATGGAAACCACATCCCGGCACCGCTGCCCCTCCTCTGCCTTCCTCCTGCTTTGCCCACTACCAGTGTCCATTTTGCTTGAGCAGCTGAGGCCTCTGCAGAGAAAAGCATTAGCACATTCCTTGGTAATCCTGTTTCTGCATCTCACTCGGTACAAGCAGAAGGCAAAGGCCACGCTCTGATCTCTGGTGGCTCCACACAAGCCTTGTGCAGGCTGTCACAACCACTGCTGTGCAAAGCCAACTATTAAGATGTCAGAATTTACACAGGAGGAGCAGAGGGGATGTGATAAGCTAAACATCCTGCTTATGTTCAGTGTCATCTTCAGCCATAAAGGGAGGAGAAATGCAGGGGAACTGAACCAGCTGGGTTAAGCTGTTGGTTTCTGTAGCAGGTTTTCATGAGCCCAGCACTCCACTGAGCAAGAGAACAGGCAGTTCTGCTTCCACTCTTCTTTCCCCAAACTATATGGGACTTCATATTAAAGCTTTCTCAATAGCCCTTCACCTCCTCGAGTTCAGTGAGATGCCTTTACCAGGCCAAGTTCTGCTGGGTTCTTTGGTGGTCCTGTCAAAGCCACACCAAGCTGACAGAGGTACATTTCACACATCACACACAGGGTCCTCTCCATGTCACCACCCTGAAGAGAAGCATGGTCCCTGCTTCCATACAGCCACACACCCCCTGCAGGGACACGTCCTCTAATACCCTAATACAGTTGCAGAAAACAAGCCACAAGAACTCCTTACACTTCATCACAAGCACTCTGAAACAGAAGACCCAAAGCACACCCTGCTTGAATAGCCCTGCAGCCCCTGCCCCAAAGAGACTTGTTAACCAGTAAAAACCAGTAACTTGTAAACCAGTTAAATACAAATGACAAAATGCACAGGCATCTGGGGTCCAGTTAAACCAGTGCATATCATTCCTGCCCCACCAGCTGTCCCCAGCTTCTGCTGAGACGGAGTATCTCAATCCTGATGAGGGATTTGCCAAAGTCCCGCTTCTCTTGGGTGCACCAAACCCCAGTGCCTCCTGCCCACTACAACCAAACCCAGCCAGCCTAGTGCAAGTGGTGCCCAAGGTCTGCCCACATACACACAAACAGCTTCCAGGCATGCCAGATACAGGCAGATGCTCTGGGCAGGGGCAGCAAGGCTGCAGCTCTCATGTTGTGTGGCAGCATCAGTCTCTGACCCAGTGAGATTAGCAAAGAAGAGAAACCCACCCTCCCACTACATCCACACCTGAAGCAAGTTCCTGCCAAACACTGGATCTTCAAATCCATGTGATGCACCACTACCATCACAGCAAACACCACCCTGAAGCTGTGGCTGTGGGAGATCCATGCCCAGTTCCCACCTCAAACACTAAAAGTGTACCTGACATGGGTTATTTCAAGCTCTTGCCTCACAAAGTGACCAAAATGACAATATGTGTTAGTGATGGCAGCCCACAGCCTGTGCAAGGTTCTCTATGTGCTTCACACGATACTGCTTCTGCCTCTTAACTCACAGCACAGCACAGTACACCCAGCCTGTGCCTTGGAGACAGGAGACTCGTAACAAGCCACTCTGGAGACAGCCAGCTCTGAAGGCAGCCTGTTTGGCAAGGCAAGCTTCATGCAGGGGTACGGCCTGCTGATTAGTGCCAAGGACAAAGCACATCATTACGTTCATTAGTAGTCTAGGGAGACAACACGAGATAACACGACCTACTGCAGAACAGAGATTCAGAAACATTCATTAGTACAAACAGTGAATTTCCTGGAGAACAATTAGCTAAAAGGCTCAAGGCTGAGCAAAGCCAGAAGGTCGGCAAGCGGGACAGCTGCCCTGCGAGAGCCCCAAAAGGTGCCTTTTCCTTTTAAAGAAAAAATTTCCGGTGTCCCCTCTTCCCTGACCCACCAGCAAGTCAGTTTTGCTCTACCACAACGGACAAAAAGGAAGGGGAAGGTGCTTTTTTCAAGAAAGTGGTGTTTCCTTCTCCTGTTAGGAAGAAAAAGGGAGCTCTCCCTTTATAATGCATTGAAAGCCGCTGCTTTCCAAGAACAGTAGAACTCTGGTCTCTACGGCATTCCCAGCAATGTTTGTTCAGGAAGCAGAGTTTAATTCTGAGCACTTGAAAGCAATGAAAAGCTAAGGAAGACCTGGAAATCACTGTGGGGTTTTTTTTTTTCATCTAAGAACTAGAAGAGCAGGTGAAGACAGTGCTTTTCACATAGCCAAGTACTCTCATGTCCCTGGTTGGTAATCCCTGCCCACCTCTGCCAATCTTATAATGCTGTTAGTGAAAGAAAGGTCACCTCCCTTTCACTGTACTTATTTGGAGAGTTTAATCCAGTTTTCTTCCTCTGCTGGTGGCAATTCAACAAATATCTTGGCATGAACCAGTTTCAGAAGTGTGCTGTTCGGCAACAGAGCAGGATGGATCCTAACACTAGGCAGTAGCACGTTGCCCAGGGCAGCTCCCTTACCACCCCCAGCAGCTTGCAGTCTCTTGTCTGCACTCTAATGTACAAAGGAGCAGCTTCGGATTTGGCCTGAGCTGTGGAAGCTACTTCTGAAAGGTGAAAGAAAAACGAAAATAAAACCCAACACAAACCAGACACTCAAGTGTCCAGACATAAATAAATTTTTTAAAAAATTATGCCTGAAAGTGGATGAGAAAGAAGACAAAGAAAGGGAGGAGAGACATTCAGAGACTCGGGTGTTCTTGCACTCTGAGCCAGCCCAGTGGGGGGCTACGCAGGCTGCATATGACAGGCAGGGTTTGCACACATCAGCACTCAAGTCCTATACTGGCCAGGAGATTTTCCAGAGCTTCGAGCTTCTGGTTGGCTTCCTCGATGGCACTGTAAGTCTGCACATTGCTGGTGATGTGGAAGCGGATGTCATCGACCAGAGGGATGGAGTCAGTCTCCTGCCGTTCCTCCACAGCCTCCGCATTCTCTTTCACTGCGGCCACAAACTCCTCCAACTCCACCAGCTGGACAGGGTGGAAAAAGGAACCCATTAGGAAGACAAGATAACAGGTAAAGGGATTCAAAGGGTTGGGGTAATGGGCTCAGTCATTGTTGAGGGATCCCACTGAAGAAAAGGGAATGCTAAGTGCACACGGAGACCCAAATCTTCCCATGTCATCTACAGGCACCACTTGGAGACACATCCTGCCATTCATCCCAGGGAGGTAGTAATACCCCAACAATAAATGGTCAAGACTGTAACAATCTGCACCTGAAACAGCACACTGTAATACCCACTAACTAGGCATCTGTAGTTCTGGTATTGGGGCACATGAATATACATAACCTTCCCTCCAGAAAGGCTCCCCAGCAGGAACCAGGAGACGCTGCCAGACACTTCCAGGAAACGTCTTGCAACAGGCAAGACAGCAGGTGCCTGTGCCCAGTTCAGAACCAGGAGCCGCAGGTGACTCTATCCCCACCATGGCTCTCAGCCCCAGCACCACCAGCAGATCCCAGCTATGCAGCTGCTCTGTTCTGCGCCCAACCTGACTGAATCAGGTCACCCATGAATGATTTTGCATCCAGTTCCCCAGGAACATGTGGTGTGCTGAAGGGTGAGAGGCAGCTTCCGTCTGTCTATGCTACCAAAGTGTGCCTGGGCACGGCAGGATGCTGAGCCCAGCTCTACGCTGCATTCGCTGCCAAAATCTCTCCCTGTTGCCATCATCAGTGCATCTCCACGAGATGCTGGCAGCTGCTGGTGTTTGAACAGCTGGGGTGGCTCCATCTGTGCCAACACCCTTAGGAAAGTACATTGCCAGTGCTGGGTCCGAGGACCCCCACTCAGGCTAGAGAAGGGGAATATGGGGGACACACACAAACAAGCCCTAATCTGCCCAATTACTACTGGGGATATTCATCAGCTTTCCAAACAAATCCCTGTTTCAGAAGCCAGAATCTGAGTGGATGCTGATGTGCCTACCATCCCTATGCTGTACACCAAACAAAGTAACAGCCTCAGAATCATTTCCTTCACAGTTTTCACATGCTTAAAAGAATTTCACACCATTCACACTGCAGGTGAAAATGTCACATTCCCATGTGAAATGGGAATGTGTAACAATAAAGATCTGCCTCAGTATAAAAATACCTCACAGATTCTAGTTTGTCCTTTGTATGGCAACTTTCTCCATGAGTCCTGAAAACTTCAAGCTCCAGTCACCCAGGCTTACACTTAAATGGAGCCCAATAAAGAAAACTTCAGTGTTAGATGCATTACTCCTGGCTGTTTGGGGTGGAAGGCCCAGCTGTTAGACTTGTCATCCTGGAGGAGGGCAGAGATCACACTGATCACTGTTTTCTCTAGCATTATGCCAGGACAAACTCCCTCCAGCAAACACCAAAAAACCTTTCCTGCACAGGGCTCCCTTGCACACCCCACAGGGTTCTCCAGGCTCCAGCTGGGGCATTCAGGCAACACTGTTGTTGCTCTGGTGGCTGAAAGCTCGGTGAAAGCCACCCAACTGTGGCACCTGCAGAACTTTTTGGATGGGTTTTTCACCTCACAGTCTACAGATATGCTAAACAGCGACCAGCAACTGGCTTACTGCAGCAACATCAGACACTGCCACACTCCCTGTCCTCTGCCACTGAACCACTGCTCGATAAACCAGAGGGGGCAGCTATTTATTAGGGACCAAAGTACAACTGTTAAATACGTTGTATCTACAGCTCACTGTGTGGTTACATTTACAGGCACAGGTGGTAAGTACCCAGTGGGGGCTGTTTCTGGTACCTTCTCGATGATCTTTGCCATGTACTCTGTGCACTGGTCCTCCAGCCGGGTCAGCTGGAACAGCTTTGCGATCCTCCAGATGCTGACAATGTTGTCCTCATCCAGGATCTGAGCCAAGGTCCTGCCACAAAGGCGCTTGAGCCCAGGCAGCAGGTACATGTCTGCCACGCACAGCACATCGTAGGCGTTTTCTGGGGACAGCTGGCAACAGAAAGAGGGGAATTACTGTCCAGTCCTGCCCACTTTGCTTGTCTCTTCTTCTCTTGTGTTTTAGCAGAGATTCCCTGAAGGGTCGTTTGGTCCATTACTGGACAAGTGCTAACAGTCCAATGGAGAGGCAGGAGCTCAATCTTTCAGGGCTAGGTGTTCCACAGAGGAAATTTAAAATGCTGGAGAAGTAGCTTGCTCAGCACAAAAGAAGTTTGCCATGCTGCAGCTAACCCCTCTAGCTAAGCACAAAGTGATGCTGAAACACCAACATGCAGCCAAGAAATGTCCAGTGTGGCAGTGGCAGGAGGCAGCTTTTACAGAGGTACTTAAAGCCCTTCAGACAGACACAGACACAGGCTGGCAGGATAGAGCTCCTTGTCCCCACCAGGAATTTTCCTCCCATTTTGAACTGCTGGACTGGCATTGTATGAGAACTGTGCAAAACTCTCTAAGTTCCTTCCCTGAACTGGCTCTGCTAACTGAGCCAGCACAACCTCCCAGCACAGGGATACATCCAAGGACAGAAAACTGTACTTGAGGCCCGACTAGGTAAGGAACAGATGCTGCACATCAAATACTACTGCAGCTTGAGCAGGCATTCAAACTGAACTAAATTCCTACACCAGATGCTCAAGTTCACACAGCTGTGAATGGCCTTTAATATTTTCAGGTTCTTGAACTAGAGAACCACCCTCCCATTTCCTCCTCGGATACTTTTGTTCCTTGCAAGCGATCTGAGGATAAGAAATGCTGTAGATAATGTTGGATACACCACCTCCAGCTTCACTCAGTCTCTTCCCCCTGGCTGGGCAAATCCTATTTTAGTCAGCCATCTGCGTCACTAACCTGGAACCAGAGCCTCTCTCTGCACAGTTCTGTTCCTGCTAATGTGAAGTGCAAAGAGCAGTTACCCACATCCATTTTAAGAGCAAATCTGCAGGATGCAGTATATCCTGGCTGTGGAGGAGACAAGATCACTTCCATCTAGAGATCAAGCCACGCTGGTCTAGATTGAGAAATGTAGCTCTGGTGCTGTGTGGCCCACTGCCCCAGTAACTGGTCAGCAGGAAAAAACACTGCTGTCCACTGGCACACATGTGGTCACTCACTCTGACAACTGCAAAAGGCTGATTATTTCCTCCCCTACAGCTGTCCACACCGGTGTTTGGACTGCTCACAGCAAATGCAGGATGCTATACAGCTGAGACAACAGCTGTGCAGAAGAAGAATATGAGATGTGTTAGAGACATGCTGTGAATGCTATAGTGCCACAGTGGTGTAACAACGCTCTCGGGGTTATTAATCAAGCGCTGCTTTGTCCTTTCATAAGCTCCAAGAACTACACAAATTGGAGGCGTTTGAGTCAGTACTATTGATGGCAGCAGCTCTCAAATGCTTGATCAGGGACAAACCTGGCAAGTGTTCCTCCATAAGCTCCCCTTGAGCCCACACAAAATCTCTGATCAGCAACTTCTTTCTGCCTGGAAACCTTTCTGTTCTCCACACACACACACTCTTCCCTCCAAATGCAAGTGCTGTCACTACTACATGTCAAAGAGACATAAAGCCTTTGGAAAAAAGAGAAGTGGAATAAAGAGTGCTGACACTTGGCTGGAGAAATCCAGGGCAGGGAGAATGCTCCACATGTAAGCGTGGAACTTGAGCTATATTCCTGTTTTCCTGACCATTTTCCCAGGTAGTTTTTCACAACAGATTAACTCTCTGCAGAAGCTCCTATCTTGGCTGCTCACTTTGATATCAAGGCTAGTTTCCATGATCACAAAATCACAGAATATTAGGAGTTGGAAGGGACCTCGAAAGATCATCTAGTCCAACCCCCCTGTGGGATCAACTAGACTAAATCGCCCAGGAAATGGTACCATCCTGCACAGAAAATGTAAGCAAGCCTCTTTCAACATCCACACATTGCTGTTGGTCTGTCCTCTTGCTCCAAGTCCAGACACAGCAGCTGAGGCACCACTTAGAAAGGGATGGCTGCTTGGGAAACAGCCTTCCTGTGAGCCCTCATGAGGGGGGCAGGTGGCCTGGAGAGGTGCAAGGGAAGAGTTGCATTGCAGAACAGTTGCAACATCAGGAGGGTCTTCACAAGCTGAGTATGTTTCCTTCCCTCTCCGCCTGCCCTTTCAGCACAGGGCTAAGGGGAGAGTGCAGACAAGTAGAGCATCTGCTCTCTAGCATACCAATGACAATCCTGCCCTTGCTGCCACTAAATACATCTCTCCCTGCCACACATTCTACCCGGAGGTGAACAGAGCAGCAGAAACAAGGTCACAGCTGTGTGCACTCTGTATGTGGCACCTACCCCAGAGCACAAATAGCGCCTGGGGAGAAGTGACACTGGCAGATCCAGCAGCGTCTTTGATCGCTGCCCGAACACCAGAATGCATTCTGGCATCTGGTAGCTGGACCTGCTGAAAGCATTTGCCACAAAACCAAACTGGGAAGCTACTTAAATGCTGAGACCTTCCATTAGGCTGAAAACTAGGTGGGTTAGGGCCATTTTGTTACCGCTCGCGATCCTGAGCACAGCAAGGCGTTGCTCTCCCAGTGGAATCTTTGCCCACCCCAGCAATAAATAACACTGGAAATAATGACTTGCTACAAACGGAAAAGTGGGCTGTGATGCCAAGGGTAAATAAGCAGAATCTCTCAACCTTTCCACATCTCCAAATGTGTTCCATCTGCCATCTACTGGCAGCTGCTCACCTCATCCTTCCACAGACCCCAAGAGACAGATCTGCAAAACCCTGAATTTATCCTGTCAACATACAACAGGCAACCTAATTTCCAAAATTTTGTTATGGGATGAAACACTAAGGATACACTTCCTGAATGTCATGCACACAGATGAGATCCCTGCCAGACAGACACGGAGTCCCTGTATGTGGGTTCCTGAAACTGAAGTGAGGTAGCAGAGTAGGGCAGTGAGATTTAAGAAGCCATGCATACACTCTCCAGATGCAGTGCAAAAGCAGTACCAGAATTAACCAGCACAGGAGTAAAGGCTCCACAGTTGGTCTCACCTCTGTATCATCGCTGTAGATGTAGTAGAGGACCCGGATGAAGATGTCTTCTGAGATGTTGTGAAGTGTCACCACAGGGATGCTGGGCTGTGTCTGCAGCTCCTCACTCTCACTGAAATGATCTTCAAGAAGGGCTTTGAAATAATCACTGCGACCACAGAAAAATGCCTGGAGATGAAAGAAAGACCAAGACACTAGCATCTTTCTCACTGCACCAAGCCAAACAGCACTACCAACTAGCTGCCAGAGTAGCTCAAAGGTATTTCAGAAGGTCAGGCTCTGTAACTCTGAATCTCTCTGTATTTTGAAGCTTCACCTCCAACATTTTTCTGAACCTTATTTCTGTCCATGCCTACCCTCAGGGCCAAAAAAAACCAATTAATAAACTTAAAGAGATTCACAAGTAGCATGGCATTAGGGCAGGAGTTTGGGTTGAGGCTGGATCTCAAAACCTATTCTTACTGCTGTTTACTTGCAGATCAAACATTCCTCTCTCCAGATACAGGCCAGCAGTAGATTTTGCAGCTGTGAATACTGTAGCTGAATCCGTAAATTTATCTCCTTATCTCTGCAAGAGAGGCAGGGTTTCTGTTTTGTTACATGCTTTAAATAGAGTTTCCAGCTGCAGCTAAGACTTTTGGTTTTCCAGCTGAGGAGGCAGTGCTCCCTTTGCTCAGCATATCCAGCACTGGGTGAGTGGGGGACACAGGTACACTAGAGTCAGGCAGAAAGGAGGAGAATGAAGTACAGCACACACACATACCTTATGGCACAGAAAGTTGTAATGTGCCACCCGGAAACACACGTCGGGACAACTGTTAAAGTTGTCGGTGCTGTCAAACGGCAACTCCCCAAAACCAACCTAGGAAGAAAAACCTTAACTTCAGCATTCGTGCTTTAAACACACCCAGGGTCCCAAATTTGGACTTCTTGATCTTTCCAGAAGCAACCATCCATCTGTTCCCTCAGCAGAGTGGAGAGCACCAGAGATGCTCTGAACACAGATTTCAATGTGAGGAACTGCAGTCCTTGCACTCCTGAGAAAGATGTTCCTGGTACAAGTTACAGCTGCCTCCCTTATCCATGCATCCATCCCTGACACTCCATACACCTCTGGAAAGCATTGCTGTGCCACCTAACGATGCAGATAATCAAGTGGAGGTGAAGTTTACTTCATATAGTATGTACAATAAGCATGCCAGAGTTTAGGACTAGCCCTTTACTGTGTAGGCGTACAGGTAGGTAAGGTATACATTACACAGAGGTATACACCAGTTTGAAAAGGTCTGACTACAAGTAATGCCTCACTTGAATAATCCAACATTTCTACAGCACATTTTAAATTTCTCATTTGATTTGCAGCCAAAGATAGTGTTGTTGCAGTATTAATACTCTAAGTGTATTATTTTAACACCAACACACCTCCTCCCAATCCCACATGCCAACAAAGACAGCACACACACATATCCCCCAACAACCCAAAAAAAACCTGTTGGCCTTATGTTATTTTAAAGTGACATTTCCACACATTTTTCACTTTCACCTTATCCTATATACAGGGTAATTCAATTGTAGGAAAAAAATATATTCACAGTCACATAATCAAGACAATCTCTGGAAATAAAAGTTTCCCCTGGTTCTTGCTTTCCAAACAGTCTCCTGAGCTGAGGAGTTTATTACCACTGTCTCTCATCCAGGAAAGCTACGTGCCAGGTTTGCACCTGGAAAAACTCTGGGCTGAGCATGAAGATCAGTCCCCCAGTCACAGCCTGCCTAAGCACCATTTCCAGCACGCCTACCTCCATCCTAACTGCAAGCATCTGATTTTCAGCCTCTTTACCGAGGAGGAGCCACATGACTCCTCCCTCCCAAACTAAACAAAGACAGAGCCCTGTGACACACTGGGTTGGTGCCCTCAGCCAAGCTCAGCTCGCATGCAGTGGGGTTTCTCTCACAAAACAGGTTCTAGGATGCAGCATGGCACCAAGCTGGCAAAAGCTCATACCATCACTAAACATGGTGATCTGAACCCATTTTACAGGCTCTTTGTCCTCAGCAGCATTTGGCAGCTTCTGGCTCCTAATCACAGGCAAGTAATGCCAGTGACACTGAAATGGCAGGCATGGCTGTCACAGTAATGCTGCCCCTCCATAGCACCTCTCCCCTGAGAGTCCTTCCCATCAGGGATCTCCTCTCCCAGAAGAGAGGAACAGTCTCCACCACATCTATCACCTGCTTTTCATACAGTTGTAACACAAAAGGCACCGCTGGCACTGAAGATGAGATCAGATTGTCCCATCTGTAGATTCCCCAGGCTGCTACTTTGCTGTTTTCTGTGCCTCATGTTTCAAGGCATAAAAACAAGAATAATCTGTGGCCTGGGACCTGCAGCCACACTCTGAGACATCCCATTACAAACACCAGTAGTCTTGACCCACCTGTCCACCCTGTTTGCCTTGATGCTACTCCCACCCTATGTCCACAGCCTCCGTGACCTCTCCTAGAAATTCTAACATGACTTTCTTTCAAGGTTACAACTTTGCAGGCATATTACAGGTAAAACAAACTAGAAACAGGCTGTGAAAAGATGCCACTCTTTGTAGAACAAGATTTTTAACTGAAACATAAACTCCACATCTACATGCATCCCTTCTTTGCTCCCCTTTGTTGTCCAAAGGTAAATCTTTAGTCTGAATCCACCCCTCTGGAACATACACAGGAGTTGTGTTTCTTGCAGAGTTCATCCCCTGAATTACAAGCTCCTCTGGGCTCAATTTCCTGCTTCCAGCCTTGCCTGGTCCCTGCTCTGCCACTCAGGTTAACAAGGTCATTTCCAATTCCTACTACAAAAGCAGGTTCATGCCTTTGTCCTTCCTATTCAGCATGAAGTGGCTTGGCAGAATCTTCCCTTTTGCTCCCTTTTTAAGTCCCTAGTACTACTCTCTTCCTTTGTCAGCCTGAGGAATTCCATCTTTTCAGGATCTCCCTGCAGAAAACTGTCTGATTCCTCCCACCCCCCCCAATTCAGACAACCTCTTTAGCAAACCCCTGTGCAGACAACATCTGCCAAAGTTTAGTACGTTGCCCAGGAACCACAAAACAGTCCAGCCTCTGAGGTGCAAACATTTTCACAGTAACTCCTTCACCACGCAGAAAGGTTCTCAACACCTCTTACAGCATAAAACTGCAAGAACCTTCCAGCCATCACATGTGGAGGATGACCAAGTCTTTGCTGCTACGAATCTGCTGTTAGCACTTAAATAGAAATGTTGCTGGAGGAAAAAAACCACACAAAACCCAGCAGCAGCAATTTGTACCTTGGCCAGATTATCTCAGCCAGAAAATTGGAAGTAAATCACAACACAAAATAGAGGGGTGAGTGATCCAAGAGAAGATTACCAGCCCATAACCAGATGCAAGTGGATTGGATTAAAAAAAAATTAAAAATCTGAAGCATGTTGTAAACAGTTGGGTTAATCTGACTCTGCCAAACGGGCAAAGCACAGGAATAACTGCCATGGGCAACCACACTACAGGGGTGTGGAGACAGACAAGGTGGGACCCATCTACTTGTTTCCAACTGTTCTTTCCATGCACTGCAAGAGTTTTATCCCAAAAGAGATAAATGGTCACATTTTTTTGCAGCCACACCAAATGTCAATACAGAGGGAAGGAGCAGTATTTATTTCATGGCAAACTCTGATCCTTTTAAGTCTGATTTCACCTTGGTTTGGAAAATAAGATTTCAGTTAAAAGGTAAGGAAAAAGGAAACAATGTGCCTACGTTCTCATACTGGAGTCTCTAATGCAGAGGCCACCTGCCAGACATACTGAAGAGCTAGGCAGACAGACAGTGGAAAGCCACATGGGTTTTGACAGTCGCCTGGCTTTTGATGGGTATTTTACTTAAATCTGTCACTGATAAATTTTACTGAAACAAACCAAAGAGAAGCAGCTGTTGTGCTCAGAAAGATTCTGGTCTTTACTAGTTTAAAACAAAACAGCAACAACAACCACACTTTAAAAACAAACACTAAAAGAGGAAAGGCTTTCAAGTATAAACAGAAAGAGAAATAAGATCTCAAGATTATAAACATGTTTAAGAATTCAAAGAATAGACAGTTCTCACTCTAAAAACTAATAACGAATTGTGATTGGATAGCAAATGTTAATTACTGCCTTAGTCATACAGTATATTACTCAACTATGACACTGGGAAGCACAGAGTTTGCTGCATCATTTACACATCACAGGTATTACACCCAAGTTATTTGTTTACAGTGAAACAGAAAGCTGTATGCCTCCCAAAATCAACACAGCATTATTGACATGCAGCAGCTTAGAATGTCTCTTGCCAAGTTCTGATCATCGCCTGAAAGACCATCAAGAAATGCTGGCTCTTATCTAGAAGCTGAACACCTCTTTGGTACTGGAAAAAGGTACATGTTTTTCCCAAGAACACGGATGTAAGTGCACATGGCTGCTCAGCTGCCCCTGACATGTGAGGTTACACACTTTATACACTATTCCTTGTATGGCATCAAACCCTGCAAGAATGAGGAGGTGCAATTTAATGATTTGTAAACTTTATGATGAGATACAAACTGCAATATGAATAAAACTCTTCATCCTATAGTCTTGGTAAGTTACAAGGAAAAAACAACACAACAACAACCCCAAAACCAAACAGACTCAGAGGGGAAAAAAAAAAGGAATCTTATAGAATTTACCAGGCTTAAACAAAGCACCTGCATTTGTGCATGGCATACAAATTCTGGAGTACACAGGCATGTGCCCACGCCCTCTTTGCTTTTATAGCCATAACAAGCCTAATACTGCTCTAACTGCCTTTGTTCTGATCTACAAACATTGCAAGAAAACCGCAGCTCAGAGGCACTCACAGTGCTGTCAGATGATTATATTATTCCAAGTTTCATATTCTCCTTCCAGCTCCTATCATGCATGAAAGAATTAAAAGGGAAGTGTTTCTAACCCTTGAGAATAAAAGCTTAACCCAACAGGAGCATGTCATCAATATCTGCGAACACACAATCAAACAGAACACATTCCATTCTTTTTACATGTGAAGTGACCTAAAATTTATGTAAATCTCACTGTTTTGGGGCCCACAATCTTTTCAGTTCTTGGGGAGGTACACCTGAGGCTTACTTTTAGTACCATCTTTCTTTAAAGCCTGAAAACATACAGAAAGGTGTATTGAAAGCCACAAATAAATGCAATTATTTGGGGGAGGCAAGTTACACAGGAAAGATTTCTGCTTTGGCAGATGGAAACTTAATGGAGAAAAACTCCCTTTATAAAGTGCTCAGTAATCAGAGAACTAAGTCTGCCAAAAGGCAGCTCAAAAGACACTAGCTCATTAAAGGTAAGAGACGTTATGCAGCAGGTCAGTCACACTCTCACGCAAGTGCACATACTCTCTCTGCATTAGGCAGGTCTATTTGGCAGGGGACAGAAAGAAAACAGGCAATAAACTTTGCTACATCACTCAGTCATACAACCTCTGGGCACAGCAGCCACCTAAAATGACTTCCTGTTATTAAATTCATGGCTTAGTACAAGAGAGAGGGGAAAAAAAAGGACAGGACTTAAGAGCTAAGCAAACCTGCTTAGAAAACAAATGCAGGGGGAATGAGGGTCACTAATACTTATCCTGCTCTCCTGCAATTGGCAGCAAAGTTCCACATATCTGAGCCTAATTAATAATACTAATGTGATTTCAACATCCCTATCATCAACTTGTGGTCTGTGGGCTATTTCTAAGGGTCAACAAGATGCAGTTATGAAAAGCAAATCTGCTGCAGTCAAGTGAAATTCACTTCAGAGAGACTCCCCTTTCTCTTGGAAACTGTTTAAGGGTGTGAAAGCGTCTCTCCACTGCAGGGTGTCAGCTCCTAGCAAACAAGCCCAACAAGCCATCTTCCACATATATGCCTCTTCAGGTACCAATGCCTGCTGATAAAACATTTCCAATACTCAAGGAGGATGACAGAGAAAAGGAAAAAGAGCTGGAGGCCAACTCTTGTCCCACTGTAGTCAGTGGGGGAATCCTCACCGATGGCATGGCCAGGGTTTTATTTGCAGAGACCCCTGCCTGGGGAAAAAGTCCATGGGGAAGGACCATCACTGACAGCCTCAGCAGACAGTTTCTAAGCAATAAAAGGCTTTCAGCATTTGGAACATCAGCAAAGAAGCAAGAACTAAACTCACACGGAGAGAGAGAGAAACTGAACACATGTGAACACATTATCACAGCCCCAGAGAGACCAGAAGTAGTATAAATGCTCCGTACCCGCAGTTCGGCTGGCAGGGCGCAGTCTGCTAGAAGAGCCAGATCTTCCTGCAGCCGGCAGTTACCTGTGGGCTCAATCGTCAGCACTTTCACACAGGTCCCTGGCTTGGAAGAGACTGGAAGAAGCAAAAAAACAAAAGAGCAGAGATGCCTAAATTCCTCTAGAAACATTCTCTCCCATTTAAAGAAAAGAAACTCCAGGAAAAGTCAGTATCACTGCTGTTCAGCTTTTACTGCAAAACACACATGACTTCTACACAAGCATGCATGCAGCACCCCTCAGAACAGCTGGTCAGCAGGGCTGCAAGGGGACACAAGTAGTTTTGTCTCTCCTCAAACCTCTGCTTAATGCCCTGTGCTGGAATATCAACTGTGGCAAACACAGACTTGCCACAGGCGTATTTCAAGCCCAACTTGCTCTCTGCAACCCCTGTCATTGATTAAAGTTGAGGACTATTGATCAGGCTGCCCCAATCTCTGCGGGAACTGCTCATACATTCCCTCCCTGGCCGACCATCCCTACCACTGACAGTGTCACCTATGCTGAAGCCCATGCCAAGGGCTATTGAGCTTAAATAAAGCTGTTTCCATTCCTCTGCTTGGCCACCTGCTCTCAGAGGTGCCACTTCAGCTGGGCCACCCTAACGCTGCTCCAGGGAACAAAGGGTTTATTCTTGTATAGGTATTAAGTTCTGCGCACCCGAGTCTGTCTACCCATAGATCCCCAAAGCACAAAGACCCCCCAAACCACCAGGGCTCCCAAGTGTGCTTCTGTTCTTCACAAACATTAAATTAGCATCGCTACCACCAAAGAGATCAAATAAACCACGCGAGGATGGCAACTTATTTGCCTTTTCCAGACCAAGCACCTTTTCCAGTCTTGCACTACCAGCCTACACAACAAACACACAGATGAAGAGCAAGCAGAATACATGACAATAGTTTTGAGGTCTTGCTATGACCAAAGCTGCTCATGAGCTCCTTGAGGCCAACCGCCCTAACTTGAGAGAAGCATCAGCCCAAAGTACACCCTATTTTGTTACAATACTGACACCCTCGCAGCCTTTCCTTTTTCTGCTTACCTCCTGCCTGTTCACTACCCCAAGTTAGTTCACAACTCAGCACACTTTGTGGTGAGGGCTGGAGCATGAAAGACATTCAAGAATCCCTGGCATTATAGGGAAGCGTGTGAACAAACATGGAGCACCACTGAAAAATGCAAAGTCGTGGCGAGGAGAGCCCCAGATGCTGTTGGGAGCCAGAGAGATGCAGAGTTAACTCTCAAGGACAGGCCCCACGCTGAAGCATTCAAAAGAATTGCTGACAGGCATGATTCACTGCATTAAAACCCTTTGCAGGTGAATCACGCCACCTTGAGACCTCATTTCTCCTGACATTTTGCACAGCGTTACATGAGCTCCATCAGATGACTCCACTGGGCCGTGGGCGAAACAAGACCACGATGTGCCACAGAACAAGTTCTCCACCCCCTCCTCCACGTTACCGCTGCACTTGAGATATGCCACCACTGAACATCCCAGAAAGATACTGGAAAGGGGAGGATAATCTACCAATACAAGACATTCAGGTGCCACCATTGCTACAGAGCTACACCACCAAAGAGATAGGGTGCTCTATTAACACAAACAGTACCTTTGGATAGACTCCTTCCAGGGTGAAAAAGCTAAGAGGAGACCCAGCACCAAGACAGAGTGCATTTTCTCAAAGATCCCCATCCTCTTACAGAGCAGCGTGAGAGAAGGAGATTTCTCACTGTGCAATTAGAAAATCTTTATGGCAGAGAGAATCATTTATTTTTGTGTAATGCAGTCACCAAATCAATCAGGCTCTGTAAGCACTAATGGACCCAGCAAATTTTAAGCAATAGTCAAGGCAAAAGAGTTCTTCTCTTGGGATCTACAAAGCATCTGTGCACTTTCATAGGGAC
This sequence comes from Porphyrio hochstetteri, assembly GCA_020800305.1. NCBI lineage: Eukaryota > Metazoa > Chordata > Aves > Gruiformes > Rallidae > Porphyrio > Porphyrio hochstetteri. The sequence goes on along the minus strand of CM036916.1, from coordinate 5,239,344 downwards.
ATGAAAGAACGGTGATTTGTCTGAGAAGCACATCTATCACAAGACGTTTCAGAAACTGCATCTCTCAAATCAAAGAGCAGTGTTCAGTATCACAAGCAACTGTATCCTAACAGAAACAATAAAAATCAAAGTGACAGAACAGGAATAAGCTGTTTGCTGCAAGCTAGCAGCTGGGATCATCACCTTCTTGCAAGAAGCAGGAATGAAGGGTTTTCTGAAAAGAGCAACATAAACAATGCAAGGAGCTGGAGGGAATAACTACACCGGAGATGGAGGATTTTGTCTGTATAGCACTGAACGTCACCTGCCAATCCATCAGCTGCCTTTGTTTCCACTGCTCAATACTTCTTTACAGTCCTTCATTTCAATGAAGCCAATGCACCACAAAAAATATAAGCCACAAAAAACCCCCCCAAACCCATACAACTGCCAAACCTTCCCAAAATGACACCAGACTCAGATACCTTCCTTGTGCATGCCACAACTAACTATAGCCATAAAGTCCATACATCCAGTGCCTCTACTATGAAGACAAGCATCACACACCTTGCTCTCACAACCTTTTTACCCTAGAACTTGAGAAATAATTGCAGAACGTTTATTTTCCAGTGCCTCCATGTCTAAGGATGGCTTAATCTGGCTAAACCCTATCTAAACTCTCCCAAGCACTGCAGCAGTTTTTTCTCGTTACAGCCAGAATCCGTGTGTGGGGGACAACAGGCAAGCATTCACACTGGGGTCTGTCCCAGGTGCAAAAGAAGGCACCCTCTTCAGGGTTTTCCTAAACTACTGTCTGTGCATGCCAAGATACTAAGTGCTTTTGAAATGCTGCTTAACTCCAGCTAATGAGATTGCAGAGACTGCAATTACCCACTGGTCCTGTGCAGGCTTGACTTCACATTGTTTTATTAAGCACATTTCAACTTTATAATGCAGATGCAAGGCATGACCCTGCTCTGCTGACCTGAATCAGCTGGCTGTTCCACAGAAAGCACTTCGAACAAGCTGAGACACCTAATGCACCATAAGGAACAGAAATGCTTTGTCAAGTGCCAGGCACGATGAGATCTAAGACCTTTCTCCATTTTTAACTTCTATAATTCTTATCTGTAGTATTTTCTGGAGAAACATGTTTTCCTGACTTCCACATGGATCTGATATGAGAATCAAACATTTAACAGTTCTATCAGCAGATCTGTGTATTCATCTGAATCCAATCTGTCATAAATAAAATCAAGACTAGTGCTTCCATCAGTGCTTTATACCACCCATTGATTATGTCTTCTGCCAGGCCTTAGAAATGAAGAACAACTGTTCCCTCCTAAAGAACACAGAAACTAAATTTGTCCTCTGCCATCCAGGCATTTTGTATTATGTTTGCAAGTGAAGCTTGTATATGAAACCCCAACCAACCTGAAACATCCCTTCACCATTCTGCATTTCTGAACCCCACCAAGAAGGCAGCATTTTTGCAGTTCAAAAATTTAAACCACTGGACTTCATGATCCATAACTTGCCAATGACATACTATGCAATGGCTTCAGACAGCTAGCAAACCATCTACATTATTTTCCTCCTGCAATCTAATTGGGAATTAGAAAAATCGAATCTAGATTTTTAGCTTGATGTATTAACATAGAATGGCCACCTGCAGGGTCTCAGCTTGACCCTGGGGGAAAAAAGGGAAAAAAAAAAATACAAACTCCAGCATCTTACTGGAAGATATCACAATATCATTCTGTTAGCTGACAGTCTGGAGTAGTAGTTATTATCTAGTGGTATTCACCACCACTCCTTTTGGCCCCCCTTAAGACACAAACGGTTACCTTACACTACTTGCAGCAAGAAACCAAGAGATAAGATTTCTCATCTCTTCAGATGCAGGCTTACATTTGTGCTTACACAGCTGAGGTAAGACTTACGATCAGCTTTCATGGCATAAGGAATTTCCACCCCTTTCCTGGTCTACATGGAACAGCTGCACCGTGGTATCCCTGTACCCCACCACCACCACCACCACACAGCTACACACGCCTGAAGCGAGATGCAGACATGGCAATATCTTCCATGTGATTTGCAGATTACTAATTTCTTGAGCCAGAAGGACACAGTTAAGCCCTGCAACTTCAGGAGGCTGAATAAACAGAACTCATAATTCAAAGAGAAAGGTAAAATAGCTACAACCCTTACCTCTCAGATCAGGGAAGAAGATGCTATTGACTTAAAAGCTACAGTTAGACTCTCTTCTAAAACCAAAATTAACGTGACTGAAGTAAAGGAGTTAACTCAGAGCATGAAATGAGAATCAGATGTTTTCAGCCTAAAGGTTTTGTTACCAGATAATTTTTTTTTATTTAATGACTAACACTGCTTTGCCCTACTTGTGCTGTTTTCATTCTTCTTCACGTGTCCTTTAGCTTGAACTAAGGAGATGAATTATAAACTCCAACTGTTGGTTTTCATGCAACAAGCTGATGTCATGATTAGATCACAAGCTCTTTGGATAACAAAACCCCCTCAAATAGAGGATTACATCAGTAATACACATAAATATACATGTGCTTTCAGAAATACTTCTCTGCTCTTAAAAAGTGCTATATAACTCTCTGCATCCATTTTTCAGCCAATTATCAAACATTTAACTTTTGTTAGGGGTCAGATATGTACAATTAGAAGTACTTTTCTGGACTTATTACATCTTCCCAGGGATTTAAACAAGCTCTCTGCAAAACGCAGTTCCCAATATACCCCACAGTGCTCCACTAAATGTCTGGCAACCTCAGTGAAGTCCTGCTGCCATGGCTGCTCTACTATAATGGAAACATTCAAGACAAATGATAAACATGCTGATGTCAGAAACCACTACAGCTGCTCTACAGAGAGCTCACGACTGAAAACTATCATGCAAACATGGGAATTCTACAAGGGAATCATTTTCTGGAAGCCCCGAGAGCACCATGAAGCATCCATCACCATGCTTTCCTCCTTCCTCTGGAAGGACACACAGACACAGCAGAGACAACAGCAAGTAAAATGCTTACCGAATTCATAGACTTTTTTACATTTGGTCTCCAAATCGTCTATGAGGTCCTGCAGCCGACACTGCTTGGCTAACCTCTTGCAATCACTTACATACTCTACGTCGATATCAAGACGACCTGCCAAGTAGAAATGCAGCCAGCTCTTTTAACCCATATCACTTAGGTGTAAAACTGGCAAAAAATTAAGGACTGAAAACCTGATGGCACAGTGATTAGACACACTGCCTCACTTTACAGCATCCAGTTACAACTCAGTCGAAGGTAAGATGCGGTTCCCCACCGCTTCGATGAACCTCAGTTTGGCATGTAATTCACACTCCTGCTTCCCAGGTCTACCCTAACAGCTTCATTCAAGATGCCAAAGACCAAGCAGACTTATACAAAAGATGTCTAATTCCCTCAGAAAACCAAAAATGGCAGCACAACAGCAGCTTGCATGACTGCCACCACTGGCTACTTGGCTTTAGGTAAGAAAAGACTTTAGACTCACAAGCTGTCAGCCCAGAATCACCGAAAACGTGGCAGGAAACATTTCTGAAAACATGGAACTGAGGAAGGACAAGAGCTTTGCAGTTAGTTTCTGGCACCACCTTCTGGCCTGAAATAGTTCAGCAGCTCGCATGCCCACAACACAACAGTGGGTATGTTGTAGAAGGCTTAAGGTCAACTTCTGTTCAGAAGAAAAATTAGGAAGTAGCCCCATAATGAGCACACACTGCTCAGGTCTGCCAGACTGAACACATCCTATGTGGGAATGTGGCTTTTCACCAGCTTAGGGGATTGTTATCCCAAGGGACAATTTTACCTTCTTCAGCTAAAATGTATTCTCCACATCACAGAATCATGGAATGGTCTCCATCCAACCAATCAACCCAAGCTGATTTTTTTTTAATTGACCATACAGTTATTGGCAGGACAACTGGCAAAAGGTACAAACAACCTGGAAGAGATGGGGATTGCTCACATTCTCCCTTTCTGCCAGCAGGGAAGATGTGTTGGCGACTCGTGCACCCAAACACATCTGTCTGCAAGCCTGTGCCACCCAAACTGTGCTATGGCAGAGGCAGACAGTGGCCCACCAGCCATGTATACACACACACTAGACTGTAACTCGCTCACCTGTGTATAGATACTGCAGAAGAGCGCCAAAAGCTGCTGGATTAATCTGAAATAAAACATGAGAGTTACCTTTAGAACTCCCAGGGACATAGTAACAAGCTGGAAACTTGTTGAATAGAAACACAATCCTGAATAACTAAAAAACCCACCCTGTTTCAATAGTGACTCATACACTGCACCTCCTCCCCTAAATAATGCTGCCACCCCACCTGGCTTACACTTTAAATGTATCAACCAATACTCAGCATGTGCCCAGGGAGACAGGACAGGACCTCCAAAGACACAGTTGTAATACAAGCTCTGTAAAATCCAGTCCTTGACTGGTTGCAAACAGTTCCAACTCTGCTTAACTTGAGAGGAAAGACATGTTCTTGTGCAAAGAGAAAGGAGAGACATTAAGTAATGTCCAGAGAAACTGGAAGAATGTTTGTCATGAGAGGCTTTGCACAGCCACAATCAAACTATAGAAATATATGCCAAACTGTCATGATTAATGGGTGGAATGCACTTATGGTCTATTTAGTTCTTCCTGTAAAGGTAACAAAAGACTCAATTAATGCCAATTATGGAGGTGATGTCTTTGCTTAGAGACCACCTGTCCACCAGGAATTAGACAGACTCATCCCACAGAGATGATGTGATGCAGCTGGCAGATGGTAACAGCTACCTGCTACTGCAATTAATTAAGATATGTTTGAACCCATGACAGAGGGAACAAAGGGGAAGCAGGCAGTCTACAGCCTTTTGTTATCTTAATAAGATGGTGTTTTACTGCATAAAGGGCCTCCAAGCCCCTCTCCTTGACTAGGGTCATTCTGAGTACCGGGGGCTATTCAAGGTGGAAGTTAACCCTCAAACTGTCCCTCCTATTCACTTTTCTCCCCCAGCTGAAACAAGAAAAGCAAGAGCTGGAAGCACAGCCTTGCTCACCAGTGGATGCTTCAACACAATCATGTTCTTCCCCTTCCACTTGGTCTCAAACATTTCTGCAAAGTAGGGGCTGCGGGCGCTGAGGATGCAGCGATGGGCACAGAAGGATTTGCCGTGGACAATGAAAACGATGTCACTTTGGTAGCCCTGCTCCAGCAACCTGCAAGGAAGAAAGAGGAGAAATTCATTGCAGAATGAGGAAGGAGAGGATGGAGTGAAGCTAGTGGGGAACATGGTACGACTAGGTCTAAATGACCAAATACCTCTGGACATCGCAGTCTCTCCCTGCCCATGTGGAAGGCCAGCACAGGGCTGGTACTTCACATACTAGACTGGGATCTATCACTCCCTCCTCAAAGAAGTTTTGCTAGTGCAAGACATAGGCTGCAGAATGAAACCTTCCTGCCTCAGGTGAATCCCTGAACACTGGGAAAAGATTTTAAAGAGGAACTAGTTGCCCCCAAGCAGATCTCTCTAAAGGTTAATCCTACTTTCAAACTGTCAGATGACAAAAAGCCCTACAGAAGCACACACATGTTCAAAGAGAATTACCCCACGACAAAGTGCAACTTTCCAGCTCTCTGGGCACTGTCAGTGTGCATGCTTCAATCATGTGGCAAATAGGAACAGGCTTGGTATCACCCACCCTCAGAAGGAAGGATGTTACAGGCATGAAATGCAGGCAATTACCACATCAGAGATAAAGCCCTGTTTATGGCTGCCAGCCCATACTCTTATTCTTTAAAAGGAAAAACAAAACCCAAGAAGATTGCTACTTCTAGAATTTACAGCAACCATCACTAGTGTTTCTTAATGCCCAACACCCTTTGCGTAAACATCCTCACAAACATCCCCAAGAGGTCAAACCAGGCAGACATCAGCAATGGTGCTCCTTCTAGAGAGCAGGACTGGTGCACAGAAAGGTGTGTGGTCTCACAAGGACATGATGTAAGAGCAGGGTCTTCAATGCTGATCTCAATCTCCTGCCACTAGAACATCCTTCCTGCTGGTGTCTTGCCCAAAACAAAATAAAAGCAGCTTGATGTTTGGGTTTTGCCCCTACTGTTGCCCTTTGTTTCAGCTTTAACACAAGATTTGTTTGGCACTAGAAGTGGAAACCAGCATGTTTTAGTTTTCCTGCACACCCAATCCTGCATCATCTGAGCCACTAAGTCGTGAGGGGAGTGATAAATCACCCTGCAAATTGCTACTTCCCTGAAAGGCAGAATCTGATTTTACTCAGATAAATGAGTTTCCTTCCTCCCCTCTTTCCCCACAGCTTCTGAAATTAGGACTGGTAATGGGAAAATAGTCAGCTATTTCTAGGACTTAGGCACTCTGGTTTTGAAGGTACAGATGCTGAAACCTTGTTGTTTGGGGTTTTTTTTAAGTCAGACCAATTAGGAAGAAAAAAAATAAAACCAAAACAGAACTGCCAAGTCTGTCCAATAACATCTGAACTACTGGGGTAGAAAAAGAGCAAGAAGAAAAAACTGACACTATTCCTTTATTCCTAGAGCAAGGTAGCTTCCTTCTCAAGGTGTGATGGGCAACTTTGAGAAACATCTGAAAATCAACACATTTTAATGAACAGAAAGCAAGAATTTAACATATATAATACATTCATATATAATAACATCCGATAATTCAATTTGAGGCTTCTTAAGGTGCCCTCTCTCAGAAAGGAGATCCCTAGTATCACTGCTGGAAACATCAGCTCACAGGCTACAGCGTTTCAGGCCTGAAATTTAATTTTAGTTGACATATTATCCTAAAAGGCTGATGTGGTGTCAGTGATCTGATTTTGGATTGATGGTCAAGGGTGACAGTCCAGTGTTTCTGCAATAGAAAGACCATCTTTGTGTAAGCTCTGGAAGTCACTGGAGGCTGCATTTTAACTGCACACAGACCTGGAAGTCACCCCTCAGGGCACAAAGAAACACCCCTTAGGAAGACCTACTAGCATGCACTGAGGAAAGGCACTGATCATCTGCCTTTCACACCAAGGCTTAACAAAGAGCTTGAATATCCAGGCTAACAGCCAAGGAAGGATGACAGAGCACACTGCAGGTGAAGCCACTTCATCTGCTTACCGCTGCAGGAAGACATCATAGTAGTCTCTCTTCATGCACTTGGCTGTGATCTGTTTGTACTCCTTCAGCAGCCGTCGGATGGCGTCGCTCAGGGCTCCATACAAACAACGCTCCCCATCGAAAGTGTTTGCCTCACATTTCGCTCCTGCAAAACGATCACAGGGACGTGCCAGGGGGTCTCAAGTGTCCCCAGAGGTTACTACACAAGTGTGACTTCTGGCTGGTGACATGTTTCACTGTGATCCTCAATGTTAATGACTGTGTTTGCAGAAACTAAGCTGTCCTTGCATACACATAACCTAAAGCTGTTCTCCCGCAGCAAAATCCCTTTCTGAAGAAGTCATGACTCATTTAAGCGGACCTTGGTAATAAGCCTCTCAGCACAGCTCCAGCAGTGTTCTGGGAAGAAGAATCTCATTGCACAAAGAGCACAATCACTTACTGGACTTCTAGCTGCTCCTCCTAAAAGGCACTTCTGCTTTGCACAAGACAACAGACGCCTCTTTGGGCTAGACTCTGCTAGGAATTTGGAGGGCACTTGCACTTTGTTAATTCTGAATTACACAAGTGGTTGATTGAGATGCTTTAACTGCAGTGGAAGACACAAACCTTTTGAGATCTGACTCTGCACTCTGATTCCTTTGCCAGAACACAAAACATCATCACTACCTAAGGGAATTTGGGTGCTGGGATGCGCTCTGGCATGGGTCTGTACTCTGCCCAGAGTTTATCTTGCTTTGTTTGAGGTTAGTAAAAGCCCTTGCATCACACCTCATCACAGAAAGCTTTGCTGCAGCAAATGACCTGCAAAAGGGACCACAAAAATCTGTCCAGGGCTCCCACCGCAGCCTGTAATTGCTCATCAGATAGTTGCTGTAACCTGAGTTTCCACATGGGACAGTTAAAGGATATTCAATCCCCACAGACCAGGATGGGGAAAGATATTGCACCAATAACCAGTACACTTTTGCTCACCATTGGCTAGAAGATAGCGTACAAGCTCCTCATGTCCACAGAGGCAAGCATAATACCTGGCAATAATATGAGAAAGAAAATTAGAGATACAGTAGGAAGCAAAATTCAGCGTTCAGGCACAGCACAGCATGAGCTATCCCTAATAAATTCAGAAGATCCCAGGAGTGAGGAATTGCTACTGAATAGCATAAAAGTCTAAGCCCAGCAACAGACTAAGCAGGATCTGTTCCTAGCACTCCTAGGCACTGCTGTCCTGCAAGAAGATCTCAAGGTCGTGGTCTGGGTTCAGCATCTTTTGTTGGCACCACCCGCCACAAACCCATCCTCGTTTTAATGCAGTCCATCTCATGGGCACTCAGCAAATCCACTGAATTTTCCAAACCACTCCTCACTCCTTGTGTTGTCAGTCTGACTGCTGCACACTATGATAAAGGAGAAACCACCCACACCAGAGGTACATCAAATCCACCCTGCAAAGTCCCACTTATGGTGAGTTTCATTTTCTCTTTCACAGTCTAAGAGACTCTTCCTTCTTTGACAAGGACTTCAAATTGTCCTACAAACTAGGAAAATCCCACAACCCACACTGCAGTTGGCAAACGTTGATCTACCTTTACTTTGGGAAGTTATTGCATACTCTAAATACATTGCACTTTGGAATTGGTATGTGGGGAGGTAGAAAGCTCACACCACCCTCCTCAGCACGGGGATTCCTCACTGCCTAATGCATGTTCACAGCCTTGCCAGACCGACCGTGATCCCACAGTTGCTTTGCATTTTATCAAGCCAAGTCTTCACATGGAAAGACATACTAGAATGCCATGGAGTTTGAGTGGAAAAAAGCCTCATCAGGCCAAGAACAGACTGCTTAATCCAGGTAATTTGGTCACAAAGTTAGCCCCTCTTCTGAGCACTGCTACAGCAAACGCACGTCAGACGTGTTTAGCACAGTGTCCGCAGAGAAGCAGAACTGTGTAGCCAAGTCTCCCAAAAAGCAGAACCTGAGGTGTTTTGTAATGGTGCACCTAGCTGCTGATGCAGAGAGTGCAAAGGAGCTCTGAAAGCCCTCCCTTTCCACCCAGCCAGCGCTCGAGGCTGCAGGACTCACAGAGGCGTACTGTCCCATTTATCACGGACATTAATTTCCACATCCCGCTGTTCAAGAAGGTATCTGGAAAAAAAGGGAGAGCAAGTTGGAACTTCGTGCAGCTGCTCACTCAGTCACATTCTGCTCTTTAGAAAGACACAACTTTGAGCTTGTACAGTAACTTCCAAAGGTGTGCCGAGATCCTGCATTCAACTCGGAGAGCTGTCAGCTACGGCTGAAGGGGCATCAGTCAAAGAACAGCGTTCTGCAGCACAGCTCGACAGCTCCCTTCAATCTTAAGTGATGGGTGAGGGGAAAGATGACCAAACCCACCCCTGCTGACCCCTAACAAGGCTGCACATCACAAAAGAAGCCTGAGCATTTCAGCAGTACCTTCACTTTCTCCTACAACACTCGCAACCTGGACACTTAGAAAAAAGTGGACAAGTTTATAATGCCAAGGCTGGACTCCCAGCACTGTGGCTTCTCTTGTCACAGTGTCACTCCAGACTGCACTTAATCCCTGCCACTTCCTTGTCCTGCACACTTAGGCTTCATCACACTGTTGTGGTTTAACCTGGCAGGCAACTAGAAGAACTACACAGCTGTTCACTCACTTCCTCACCCCCTCAGTGGGATGGGGAGAGAATCAAAAAAAGTAAAACCCATGGGTTGATACACAAATAGTTTAATAGGACAGAAAAGGAAGATAATTAATAACAATATACAAAACAAGTGATCACACAGCACAGTTGTTCACCTACCACTGACTGATGCCCAGCTAATACCTGAGCCTGGCCAACTTCCTCCAGCTTATGAGCACGACATCATGTGGTACAGAATATCCCTTTGGCCAGTCTGGGTCAGCTGTGCCCCCTCCCAACTCCTTGTGCCCGTCCTGCAGAAGGCTCACACCTCCTCGCTGGCAGGGCCCAGGAAGCTGAAAAGTCCTTGACTTCAGTGTAAATGCTATTTGGCAACAACTAAGCATCAGTGTCTCACCAGCGTTATTTTCACACTAAATCCTGAACACAGCACTATACCAGCTACTGGGAAGAAAACTAACTCTATCCCAGGCAGAGCCACGATACAAATGCTGCTCTCTAGCACCTCTAGAAGCCAGCCTCTGCTTGCATACAAATCTCCTACAAAGCTTAGCTCTTGCTATAGGCTGTCCCCAAATACTACAACAACCATCTCTTCTAAAAACACATGTAAACGTCCCACTCAACCTTCACAAAGATTCTCAAGTTGTTTTTCCTCATCCACCCTCCCTTTTCACTCCCTTAATTGTTCCTGTCTCAAACTCCAGCTTCCCCTTGCCCATATTCAAAGCCCCGACCAATTCAGCTCCTTTCTGCTCAGTCCCATGTGGTCACTTTGTCTCCTCTGCTTTGTCAGCAATCCCAGATGAGGTTTTTTCCACTACCACTTCTATGCTGGTCATCTTAAACCTCTGCAAAGCCACCTGTAGGGCCCTTCCCTCTACAGAGAAGCTGCAATTTACTGTTTGCAATAAGTTAATGCGAACACACAACCGATAACAATGATCCCCAGACCTCACACATCTGCCTATTTATCCCTCGTTACCAAGCACCTTGAAACAGAGAAGCTCCTTCTGATTATCAGGGAAGATCCACAAGTTGAGAGCTGGAAAAATCAAGTAGGATCAAAAGGTGAAGAGCATTCTTAAGACTCAAACCATGAAATGCAGGAGAAGAGTCAGTTGTCAACACTGGGTCTTTGCACTATCACATCCATTCACCCGGCGGACAACAAGCCCACCTAACTCCTGATCTCAAACCACTGCAGCTAAGCCACACTGCTTCCATAAGAGCAAGGAGACTTGACCTGAACTTCAGCAGCCCTGCATTTCTCAGCAATACCACCACATTGTTCAGCACACATCTAAACATCCCCGTGGTGACTGCTTCCCAGAGAGCTGGCTTCCTACCCGTGCAAACACAGCTTACAGGGGTAGAGAAAAAGCACCTGAAGAGACTTCAGCAAGGCCCTTTGCCTCAGGCACCACCACGGCAGCACTCCTCTGTCTTCAGACAGGGAGCTGGGCTTGTTCAGTCTGGAGAAGAGAAGGCTGCGTGGGGACCTCATTGCAGCCTTCCAGTCCCTGAAGGGAGCTTATAAGCAGGAGGGGATTCAACTTTTTAAAAGGATAGACAATGACAGGACAAGGGGGAATGGATTAAAACTAAAGGAAGGAAGGTTTAGATTAGATATTAGGGGGAAGTTTTTTACAGAAGGAGTGGTGAGGTGCTGGAACAGGCTGCCCAGAGAGGGGGTGGGTGCCCCGTCGCTGGAAGTGTTCAAGGTCAGGTTGGATGGGGCCCTGGGCAACCTTGTGTAGATCCAGGCCTGAGGTTGGTGGCCCTACCTGTGGCAGGGGGGCTGGAGCTCTGTGATCCTTGGGGTCCCTTCCAACTCATACCATTCTATGATTCTGTGATTCACCCACGGGGCATTAAGGCGGCAGGCAAACCCTACAGCCCGAGTAAGCTCGGGGGAAGAGCAAGGTGTCTGTATAGAGGAGCAAACCCCCCATTTCCCGCCCCAGGTATCTCCCGGCACAGCGGCGGGACCCCAGGCTGCGAGAGCCCGCCGGTCCGGCAGCCCGGGAAAGGCCGGGAGCGGCTTCCGCTCAATACGACCCCAGGGGCGGCCGCAAGACCGTAACGCAGCACGGCAAGGCCAGGCTGCTCCTCCACCGGCCCGGGCACTAACGCCGTTACCGGCAGCGCCGCCCGCCCGGACCCGCCCGCCCCGTCCTCGCCTCCGCCCCGGCAGCTCGGCCCCGGCCGGCTCACCGCACGCGGCTCACGTCCCCCCTCTTGCAGCTGATGAATAGGTCGCTGGTGTCCATGGCCGGGGCAGGCCGCGGGGCGGCGGCGCCGCATTGACACGGAGAACAGAGGGCAGCCGCAAGGGACCGGGCCGGGCCGGGCCGAGCCGGGGGAAGCGGCCGGGGGGACAGAAGCTACAGGACGGAAGCGACGGCGGATGTAAACATGGCGGCGGGCGGGGCGCTGGGGGCAGAGCGGCTCCGCGGCTGACGTAACCTAGCGGCGTGGGCGCAGCGCTCCCTTGCGGAGCGGAGGAACAATCACAGCCCGGAGCGGAGCGGGAGGAGGAGGGAGGGATGGAGGGAGGAAGGACGCTGCTCTGGAGCGCAGCCGGGGGACGAGGACCAGAATAGGGGCGGGGATCGGCGGCTCTGGAACATATGGAGGGCCTCTGGGCTGCGTGTAGCTGCGGAGGGTCCAGCCTAGAGCTGGCACGGGCGGGGGGAGATGGCCGGGTCACCGCTCTGGGACAGGGGAGCACACAGGCAGCAGGGGCTCTGCACCGGGCCCGAGGGGAACAGGGGCCCAGGGGTTGGGTCTGCAGGGATGGCGCAGGGGACACCCCACAGGACCAGGACCATCACCCCCAGCCCCACCGCACCGCTCACGCAGCAGCCAGTGATGAGAGAATGCAGGAGGGCTTGGGGGGGAGGCAGGGAGCCTGACCCCCCTCCCAGCCCAGCACCGGTGCCATGTGTGACTTGGGGCAGTGGGAACCAAGCACAGGACAGCTCCAGTCAGTGTTGAGACACCCAAGAGGTGCGTTTTATTGCAAAGAAAACAAAACCACAACCCTGTTGCTCGCAGGGTGAGACGCGAGTGTTTCTACGTGTTCTGGGGCAGCAGTGCCGAGCTGTGGCCAGGCCTTGCAGACACTTCGGGTTCAGCCAGAACAAGGGTGGTGAGGAGAAGAGCTGGGAGCCTGGCTGGCAGCAGAGACAAGACCATGAGGCTCCGACAAAGATGACTCTTGACTCTTGCCTGTTTGAGCTGCTCCAAACCCACTGCAGAGGTCAATGTGTTCCTGTGTGGCTGCGAAGGCAGATGGAACAGATGAGCTGCTGCCAGCACTGGCTGCAGCAGGATCCTGCCGTGATGCTCCAAGGTCATACTGCAAGAATCCATATGAAGTAGCTCCATTTCATGCCACATCCTTTACCCAGAGGGATTCTTAAGGTGGTATCTTGAACTGTATTCTCAACCTGCACCACGTACTCCACAGCACAGTTACCGGGTCACTTCACATTGTGCCTTTACACCCCACATACCACGAGGCTGGTTCCAGGGTACAAAGTCCTAGCACATGTTGGACTCCACAATACTGACACTGTTCTAGACATTTGGGCAACATCTGGCAGCAATCTGCAGCTTGGCTATCCCACACCACATCTGGCCACCATCCCACAGAGATGGAGAGCCATTCTGATCCCGGCCATGCATCCAGCTGATGCCACTGCTGGTATCCCTCTGGGTGCAGAGCTCCTCAAACCAGCACCTGATGCTCTCACTGAGGAGCCACCTCCATTTCAAGCAACCTCCTCTGCTTTCTGGTCAAGCACCCCCGGAGGAAAGGGGCCAAGTGGAGGGGAAATGGAGCTGAGACCCTGTATTGCTACCCAGGGCCTCTAAAACGTTGACTCCAGGGAACATCCTATCTCCTTGCTTTGCAGATGGGGACACAAGCCATCCCTTACACGCCTGGTGTGAGCCCCTGTGCTCACAGGTAAGTCAAGCAGCCCCCCATGAAGAAGCAGGTGGCTGTCCCAGGCAGGTCACAGCACACAGCCCAGAGCTCCGAGGGGGGAAAAAAAGTCCTTTTTCGTCTCTGTCTCTCAGCAGCCACCAGGTGTCAGCGCCACCAAACCTTCGGCAGATGGGACTACAGCGAAGCCTGAGGTGGAAAACAGCCTGCCAGGAATCACTTCGTCTCCTGCCTCTGCTCTGTCGCCAGGCACATTGCTCTGAGAAGTCCAACTTCGACAGTTTTTGTTAAAAAGGAGTTCAACTACAGTAAGGTGATAGAAAAGCTTCCTGTTACAAATGCTAAGACAAAGTTTCTCTTCTCTAAACCCTCCCTGGAAACCCAAGCATTGAATGAGAGGCTATCACCAGCCTCTCTACAGCGCTCCCCAGCCCACAGTCCCCAGAGATGACCCGTCTCTGCAAGGCTGGTGGGAGAGGGACAACAGTGCAATCGACTTAACGAGATCAGCCTAGTGCAAAAAAATGATACAGAGAAAAAACAAATGGTAAAGGTATAAAAAGTATCACCAGACTACAGTAAAATGCTATTAACCAGTAGATTTCTGGAGCTAAACTGGGATCACACAGCCAGGTGCACCCTGTCAGAGACAGCAGAAAAATGTTCTCAGCCTTGTGACGGCCACCCTTAGATACTCTCAAGATCACCTGGATGCTCCAGATGCACAAGAGAGATCTACAGTTTCTGGAAAGCCTTCAGGATATAAGAAGCCAGAAGAGCAAATCAGGAGAACTCGCTAGCTTATGAACAAGCCTGCACAGCCCCCTTGGTTTCTGTAAAGTTTGGAGCCTTCACGCTACATCAGCGGGTGCTGAGTCCAGCCAGAAGCAGTGCTTTACCAGCGCCTTGTTGTTTCTCTGAATTACTAGTGGAGAGAAAACAGGGCAGCAGAGCAGCTCCAAGCAGCGAAGTGCACCAAGGAAGCATTTTGTGGGTGAACCGATTCACACCTGATTGGTGGTGTTACCTTCTTAATAGCCACCAGGCATTAAAAAAACATATTTAATGAGGATTACTGGACTTGAAAATGTTTACACAGTAAGACTGCCTAAAGGCCATGGTCATGCCAGGCCCTGTTATGCTAAGTGCTATACAAACTCAAATTTTCAACTCCATGCTTTAATTTACTCACCATATCATAATAACAACTTGCATTTAATCCTGCGAGTCCCAAAGTGCCATCAACTCAGCCACTGAACTCGTGCAGTTTCACTGCACAGACCCATCAAGCTCAGCAGGAGCCATCAGCGAGGGGATGTCAGAGCTTGTTCCCCCCATCATCAACTGCTGGGGCAGGAGGGGAAACTCCTCTGAGCAGCTCTGCAACCCCACCAACAAGATACAAATGGAGCTGATGGTCACCATCTCCTATGTAACACAGCGAAAGGTATGGAGGCAGGGTAAAAAACACTGGCAATTGGAATCTGGATAGGAAACCAAAGGTTATCACCTTTCTTGAATCCCTAATAGACTGATATCAACGTGGTCCTGCATCAAGGTGATCTGTGGTTCAGTTTGCATGCAAAGCGCTATGCAAAATGAAACAGCAGACTCTCGTACCTTGACTTGAGGCACTCACACCAGGGATGAACATGCTAGAAGTATCTATACATACACTGGTAGATTTACAGGTTCAGCATCAGGCTGCATGTCTGGGGTCTTTCTGTACAGAGGTTCCCTCAGAGACCAAATGCAAAGCTGCATCTTGCAGTAAGCAAGGGCGCAGATCACTGTAACAGAGAGGAATACTGTTGCCTCTGACCCAAGCAAGTCCCTCAATCCCTCAATGACAGAAGAAAACCATGTTCTGGGATTTCAGGCTTGACAGTAGTTCTGAGTCTGAGTTTAGGTAAGGCTCAGAGCACAATTATGCATATTCACGTGCCTTTCATCACACTCTTCAGGGAGCTGGAGCCTCAAAGTTGCCTGAGGCATGCCTGAGAAACATTCATTGGGGAGCTCTTAGATTTGATTCTCATCTCATCTGAGCCAGCTTTTACACTTGCTTAAATGCAGTGATTTTAAAGATGTCACCCCGATTTACACCTGTGGGACATTAAACACTTCCCCTCCCTCAGGGCAGGATGCTGAGAGGAAAACAAAAGGACCAGAAAATTATTTGCTTCTGAGTTTTCACTTTTCTGTTTAAAAAGTCTCACATCATCTTAACATGTACCTCAAAAAGACCACCTGAAACCAAACTATCCTGGAAAAATGGAACAGGAGGGGAGCAGGCCTGTCAGTCTCAAACTGAGACTTCAACAAGTGACAGGTTGCTGCTGATTTCATGGGCTGTTGCACGAAAGAAGCAGGTAAATGTCCTTTTTGAGCAACTCTCCAACCTAAAGCTAAGATTTCCAGCTAAGATGCTACACCATGGCACTGAGTTCTCTGCAGTCAGGCAAGCAAGGGTAAAGAGCTCACAATCTGCAAATCCAGCTTGGAGCTGTGGGGCTGATTGTGGTGCGAGGGGGTGTGAGATGACAGCAGGATGTTTTCCCCAGATGTAAACATCAGCCCAGCTAATCAGCAGCTGAACGCTGGAGCACTAAAAAAAAAAAATAATAAATAAATAAGAATCTCTTTTCACACATGGAATGCAAACCACCCAGGACATTGACTGAGTCTTGGCTCCCCTCCATCCAGAACACACGGGTTTTACTGCACCTGCAGGGACTGAACATGATCTCAAGGTCAGGATCTGGCTGCCGTAGCTCCAGCTGGACTCCCAAAGAGAATTTACTCCCAAAAGCAGGACTCTTGGTGGCAGACTTAGCCTCACTGCCTTGCTTCTGAAGCCCAGCCACCCTCAGCCACTACCAGAGAGCTACAGTAAGTGCATTTAAAGGTGATGAAAGCATTGGTGCTACTGATAGGAACACACACACAGAGACCTACACACCCACCCCTCCCGCTTCCCTCTGTTCAGTGATCCTCCTGGCTCCAAGCCTTAGATGTGGGCTCAGGACTTCTACTGGGAAAACTTGCCCAAAGACTTGACCTGCCCCAAGCCTTTAAGAAGTTCCTGAGAAGCCACCTGATCCTGTGGTCCATCAGTCAAGAGAGGAGAGAGACAAGTATATTTAGGGGGTGGTTCCCTCCCCTCTTTTCCTAAAGATGCGTGTCTTCCTCAAACACATCCACATCCTCGCTCGCCTGCTTATTGATCAGGACATCCCAGCTGTCAGGGCCGTTGATGGTGTTTCCACCGTTCACGCTTGGCTTCTTCTCCTGCATTTCGGACTGGCTGTCACTGGCCACATCCAAGGTGGGGTTGTCATGGCAGCCGTTCTCAACAAAGCGCAGCTCCTCGCCGTGCGACTGCAAAGGGCAACAGGAACACAAGTGGAGAC
Organism: Porphyrio hochstetteri; assembly: GCA_020800305.1. Lineage (NCBI taxonomy): Eukaryota > Metazoa > Chordata > Aves > Gruiformes > Rallidae > Porphyrio > Porphyrio hochstetteri. The sequence goes on along the minus strand of CM036916.1, from coordinate 5,222,126 downwards.
AAAAGGAGGACAGGTCTCAAAGCTGCTGAGAAGTACAGTCAGACCAGGCTATTAGGGTCACTGAGGACTTTGTGGGGTCAGAGGGGAAAGGTAAATTTACTCCTAGCCCTGCCCTCACAGAAGAAACAAGCTGTCCTGAGCACAGCAAGACAGGTTTGCGTCTCTCTCACACCTGAACGGGCTCCCTTGCTGCTCCAGCAGTCTGTGCAGCTACATCCAGTAAGTGGGCAGGGGAAAATAATTTCCCTCTTAACTTCCCAACCCTCTCCATCCCAAGGGTTAAGACTCTAGCCACCTCCTCCACCCATCCAGTGCTCACCATGTTCTTCATCTTGGGCAAGCGCCTCTGCCAGCAGTTGTATATGAGCCCCAGCACAATGATGATGGCACAGATGGAGCCGATGATCACCAGCACCACAAAGAGTTTCCCATAATCACTGCGCGTCTGGTTGGGGTGCGACTGACAGCTTGTGGTGGTTGAGTAGTTCTGGATGCCAATCTGGAAGGAAGAAAAGGGAACACTAATCCCCTGGCCTGTGGTCAGGTGGGATTCTGTTCAGACTTTCAGGGTCCAAGTACAGGACCACCACTGTGAGCAGAGGAACTAAAAGTCAGGGATGGGGAGTCAGGATGCACACTGTCTTACATGACTAGAAGGCACATAACTAAATGTAATACCATACATGAAAGCTGACAGATCAGCAACTGACAGTAGGCACAATCTTACCCCGGTTGCTTGCACAAGGATCACACCTATGTGCAAGACAAAAGGCTTTGATAGGAGAAACTGCCCAAGATTAAGAGTTCCTAAGACAAACTATGAACCACTGAGGGGCACTGAGGCTTTGATGAGTGTCTGACAGAGGGTAACCAGAATAAATAGGTTTCCATTAAAGCTCATGTCCTAAGAGGGCACAGTGGTCTTTCCAAGGTTTTGGGAGTGGACAGCTGGCTCCTGATCCAAAAAGCTTAAGGACAGCAGCCCTAGGAATGCGCCCACAGGGGTTGTCAGCAAACAAAGCCCAACGCTGGTCCCAGTGACTTGGCAGATTTCAAACAGGTTACATGTCAATTCAATAGTATGACAGGTGTAAGTGAATATCCTCCCTCCTGCTTCCACGCTCGTGCCAGTGCAAGGTCAGAGCAGTGAGCAGTATTTCATTATTGATAGAGCCGGAGTCAGGGGCACATGCCGAGGCTGCATGTGAACAGAGTTGCACAAAGTCCAACCTTAGACCATCAACAACCCTTTCTGGACAGTTCCAGCTGCTGATATTTCAGTCACACCATTTCTACAGGGTTGGCTTTTTGCATTTTCCCTGGTGTAAGCCAATGGATAGAGCACTGAGCACTCATTCTGCTGTGTCTAACTGCACCAGTTGGTTAGGTCAGGGGAAATCCCAAGAGCAGACAGACAGCCAGCAAGGCAGTGGACCAACTCTGCTGCCCAGCAGTGGAAAAACCTGAGCAGAATCAGGCCCTCAGCTCCTACATATCCTGTAGGCCTAAGGGGCAAAGTCAGAGATCATGGGACTAATCTGACCTCATCTCTACCCTCTTCCAAGCTGCCCAGGGTTAGAGAGGAATACACAAAGGCCAGAGGCAGTTGGCATAGGAGCATCCATCGCCTCTGGTCCTCTGCCTGCCCCTCATGTAGGCAGTTGTCTAAAGGAGTGAAATGCAGACCCTAGGATTGCAGGATGAAGGAGTATGAACACATTCCATCCACAGCAGGCACTTCTTCCACCTCCTTCAGTAAAGCCTGAGCTACTGAGCACAGCCAATGCGTGTCAATCAGCTGTAGGGTGAGCAGGGCTGAATCTGAGACCCTGCAGCACTCACAATGCCACTGGGAATCATATAGATGGGATGAGACCAAGTATCCCAACAAAACAAATGTGTGAAATGCAGCTTCACAATCAAGCCAGAAAAGCAGGGAGGGAATAACCCACAGTTGCTGTCTAAATGGGAGCAGACATTTGATGGCCTGGCAGCTACCAAGGAGGGGAGAAGGGAGTTTGCCAAGTGTCTGACTCATCTGTTTGCCTGCTGTGGGTTCAGCACTCAGTTAGACCGAGATATGCTCCCAAATTTCAAGTTGCTTATTTTAATTGTATAGCTAGTCTTAAACAGATGCAGGCAGACAGGCTCTTACCTCAGCTAAGCTCCTCTTAACATCCCCCAGTGCTGTGAGAACATCTTTTGTAGGGATGACGCCTGTAAAGAAGGAGAGGGAGAGATCAGTGCTGCTCTCAGCTCAGGTTGGCTCAGTCAGATCCACTCATCAGTCTGAAATCCCCAGCAGGCTGGAGGCAGGGAATACACGTTTGTGTTCACTGGCACTTTATGTTGGGAGGCTGAAAGACTGCAAGGACCATGGCAGAGAGAACCTCCAGACATTCTTTACAAGGATAAAAAAAAAAACCCAGACACAAACTGATGCCAGAGGCACTTAGGTACCCTCCCCACAGCCCCAGCAGCTCCCAGGATCTGTGCCTGCTCTGGAAGCAAGAAGCATCACCCAAAAAGTCATGCAGGTAGGTGCCTATACTGCTCAATTCAGCCTCCTTGCCCAGAGCAACTTGATCCTGAGCTGCAGCACTCAAGGTGTTCCCACAGAGCTCCATGCTCACCTTTAGTGGTGTAACACAACATTTAGTTTGCTCTAACTGCTCCATCCTCAGCAGCAGACAGCCCCAGACAGAGAGGCATCAACCCACACCATGCCACCACATCCTGGCACCCTCCTTCCCCAACAGCTCCCAGCCAGGGAGGATTTAGGGGCTGAGGTCCATCTCCTCCCCTTCACTTGCACAGCAGTAAAAAGAGGAACTGAACAAAAGCACCGTCCTTCAGAGCAGAAAATACTTTGCTTCCTGATGTTTCTAAAAACTCAGCCTGGCTGTGCTGCTGGAGTTCAGACCTGTTTTCTTCTCCAGAATGTCCTCTCTCATGATGGCATGAAGGCTTTAGTTTAGAAGACCAAATGCTCACCAAAGCCTTCTCACTGGCAAATGGTCCAGCCCAAGGGCTAGAGAGAGATGCAGTGACTTAAGGCATCGATACAGCAAATACCATTTAAATGCTAGCTCTATTTCCCCATCACTGTGGGGCATTTTAGAATACTGTTGATTTTTATTTCTTAAATATAGTCCCTTATGTCAACATTAAAGGTCTTCTGTCACTATGCCAGCAGCAGCACAGGAAAAGCAGAAGGGGATAAAGAGATGGTAAAATGTTCCAGCCCACCTTTCACCATGAGCTTTTGTTTCTCTGGGGATGCAGAGCAGGAACTGCCAGGACTGGCCCAGTTCAGACAACGCTTAGGTGAACTAGGAGCAGGCTGTCACACCCTGCCATTGCAGTGCCCTGCCATTGCAGTGCCCTGCCCGTGGAGGACAGTATATAAGCATGAGGAGAGTGCTGATGGATGCTCAAGTGGAGGCAATACAGGAAGGGAGCAAAGTAAGAGGCAAAGCAGAGATGAAGCTTTGTACAAGTGGCAAGGGACAAGCCAGAAGGCCGATGTGAAGTCATCTTATGTCCTCAGTTTCCTTCCATCCCTTAAATTCAGTTAACACTGGGGACCACTGGGGTTGAAATGGACTGGAGAGCAAAAGTGCTTCCACCACAGCTGAGCACCTCCATTTGAGAGCCCCTTAACTAAAACCCCCCATCATGGGTAGGGTCCTTCTCCCAGCACTTACCCTGTTCCCCTGCCAGTGTCATGAGCAAGTGCTTGTCGTTCTCATTGGGTTTGCTCAGAGAGATCAGCCAGCGGTCCTGCAGTCCATCTGCCTGCCTGGAGAAGGCATCCTCCACCAGTGCCAACAGCTGGGGACCCCTCTCCAGCCGAAACTCCTCCTGCCAGAGGAAAGGGACCTTGGTCAGTGCATGGAGGTAACAGTGGATGTGTCATGGCAGGGCTGGCACGGCTGCAACCCCTGAAACAGATGTGCCAAAAGCCAGCAATGCTAAATCTCGTGCAACACTCCCCCACGCATCCCCAGTGCCCTCAGCTGGACCCATGCACATCTCCTGGCACACCAGTCCTCCTCCTCAGCTCCTGTGACCCCACACCATGCCAAGCCCAGCTCCTCTGGCATGATAATGTCACTTCAGGATCCCTGTGTGTCAAAGCAAGGAGGAAGCAGCCAGGCTCTTCCCCGCAGCCAGCGCCGGGTCAGCGGGTGCCGCTCAGCCTGACATGCTCCAGCCATCCCTCAGCAGGCTCCTTTGCTGCTTTCTCACTCCTGGGTTTCTATTCTTATCTCTGGTTGCCATGCCAACCTGAAGGCCACACAGATGATTAATAAAATGGAGAGTTCTTGTTGCCATGGCAATTTGAAGCACTCCGGGCAGGCACAGGCCTGTGCCGAAAATGGCCTAATTGGAAAAGACACTGATGACTAGGGCCTGAATCACAGGGGCCTGACAGTGCCTCTGCTCATCGGGTATGGGGCTGGGGCGTGAGGAGGCAGGTGCAGCAGCACGAGGATGCAGCGAGGGTGGAACGTCGTGAGGCTCAGCTGCAGCTCCAGCTCATCACCCCTGCCAGCCTGCGTGTCAGCTTGGGGGTGCAGAGAGGGAGCCCAAGAGCAGGGAGAGGGCAGAGGTGACGTGTTTCTAGTGATGGGGAAAGCAGAGGTTGCAGAGCACTGAAACTCTCTGTGGGGGAGGAAGGGAGCTGTGAAGGAGCCTGAACACACGTGAGCCGAGGTGGAGGTCACCTCCTGGTGTGCAGCCAGGCCCTGCTGCGGGGCCAGATCCTGCAGTCCCCACCTGGGCAGGCTCCCCAGGTGTATCAAGAGGGAGACGTGCCCAGGGAGAGACTGAAGTGACTGCCTTAGCCAGCACCCATTCAGAAGATAGATGGGCTGCCTGCTTAACCCAGCAAGAGAGACATCATCCCTGCAGCAGTTAAAAGCCTGGTGCTATAAAGAACATAAAAGCTCAAGATGCAACCCTCTGGAAAGGGCTGAGCATCCTCCATGTCATTTGGCTTTTCAGTTGGACTCTGACAAGATCAGGGCATCAAAGCATAGGAAATATGTGAGAAATCCCCATTCACACTAATTTAAACTGCAGCACTTGAAACGCAGGTTCTCCCTCACAACCCTGAAAATCCCAACACCACAGGACTCAGATGCAGAAACCAGGAAACAACAGGGATGGGCAGAGGGTCGGTGAGTTGCTCAAACTGAGTAAATTACCATGGGTACGAAATAAACTGCATCAACATCAATGGAATGGAGAGGAGCTTAATTCCAGTTCAGCCATGCAGAGTGGTAATGGGAAGCAGGGAACGAAGCAGTGTTCATGTTAAATATGTATGTTGACAAGTGTCCTTTTGAATAAGGGGGAGGACAGCACAAATCATTTGCTAGGCAACGTGTTTTGAAACATGAAATCAAGTAGAAAAACAGTTCAGTCCCGCCTATCCCAGGGCACTGTCCTCCTCCAGCAAGGCAGGACTGAGGATGCTGCTGTAAGGACACAATTTGGTCGAGACACCTGCACCACCTGCTTTTCACTTCTTGCCCTTCCAGCAGTTTACACAGCACAAGTGACCACAGGAAGGACACTACTGCATTTCACAAAATTAACCAGCACTTGAACTCCACAGAGATGGGAGAAAGAGCAAGAGGGACTAGGACATGGAGGAAACGGCAACAGGACTCTGGTTTACAAGGACTGATTTTCTGAGTTGCAATCGTGAACTGCAGCAGAGAGATTTAAAACCCTCCAAAGAGCAAACTGGTTTGTCTAAATGAGGAGGAAAGAGGCTGAGTTTTCATCTACCCTTCAAGCAGTCAGCAGGCTCTACTGGATGTAGAAATTTCCCCGTTTTCCCTCCCCAAAAAATTCACCTTAAAAAAAAAACAAAGCAAGAAAAAAATCACACAAACCTTCACACCCCAAACAACTCACCAGCAGAGGAAATAGGTCAGTGCCACAGATCCACCCTGCAGTAACAGAACCAGCCAGCTCTGCCCAGAGCAGCAGCCACAGCAAGAGCACAGACACACGAGGCCACAACACAGTTCCCCAATGAAACATTTCTGTCTTGGGCTGTCAGGCTCGTAATCGTTTCTTGGAATTATGAAAGGTACCTTGACCCCAGGCCTTTCACAACTGGTTTTGAAGTGCCTGATAAAAAGCCCACAGAGGTGAACGAGCCCTTTTACCAGGGAGCCACGAGGGGCTCCGGCTTCGTGAATTAACCGCAGCTTTATGGGGATGGATGGACAGGCACTGGATTAGCAGAGCGTGGCTGGTTAACAGACCCAGATAACATGTAAGATAACAGGGTGGGGAGAAGAGGCACTTAAGGAAGATTTAGTGACAGCTGCTTGACACTGAACCATTCGCTGCAAATACAGAGTCCCTACTCCTCTGAGATGTCAGAACAACATTGTTGTATCCTGGAAGGAGAGGGAGGAAAAGGCAGAGAGGGAAGGAGACTCACACCTCAATCCTGCCATGCTTCCTACCAGTAAGAGGTGCAGTGTTAAAAGCTCTCGTGTCTCATGGCAGTCCAGGTACTGACTGGCACAGACTAGCAACCAGAAGATAGTCAAAATCCAATATGGGACTGACATGTGCTAGACTCACGAGCAAAATCTTCTCTCTCCACCCACTCATTCCCCATTTGGAGGAGGAGAGTATTTCTGTCCTCCTCCCTTTCTCTCCACAGTCTCTACAGGGACTTGGAGATTTAGTCCTTTTAAATTGTTTCATAGTGAAAGCAGACAGCAAGAGCTGTGCCTGCCTCCACAGCTCTTCGTGCTATTTCCCCCACGCCACCAAATCTCCATGGGCTGACTTACACAGTCAATGTTATCCGACATATTCAGGATGATGTAGTTCTTCCCCGCAAGGTTGCTCCAGTCTTTGCAGATCACCTGGAGAGACAAGACAAAGACAACTGGGTTTGGATAGCAAATTCAGCTCTCCTGCTGACAGCACAGGGTATGCAAGGGACAGGGGCGGGGGGCTGTGCCATGCCCCAAAGGAAGTAACTATCCTCTCACTCTCTGCACAAAGAGGAAACACAGCTCCAGTGCTAGGAGGGCAGGGACAAGATACTGTGCCAGCTTGCCAGAGCCCAGTTGAGGACTCAGGTACAGTGGAAAGCTCTCCAGCCTGCACCCTTACCCTGTATGTAATCAGCAGGCAACACAAAACCTAACCAGGAGCCTCTGTGGTCCTCAAACAAGCTAGTGAGATGGGATAGCACTTTGCAGGCAGGATCAGAAGCAGAAGGACTAAGTCACTCACTCAGGGTCTCAAGCATCACGGGGCAGGCAGAAAGCAAAATTAAAAGCTTTTCCTGGTACTCTCACACCAGCCAAGTCTTGCTACTTATCGTCCTTTCATGTCTGCTGGATTCGGGAACTGCAGTTCACCTCACACCTCCTCTCCCACAGGCTCTCCTTAGACCCAACATCCTCACAGATTTCTGTACTCTGCTCCACCTGCTCTGCATCTGGTCCCCACAGGCAGCAGCAGCAAAAATAGCACTTCCTTCTCACTCCCTTTCCAGAAATCCTTGGGGCCATTTTTGTCCTGACACTTCCAATAATGCAGGCTGAGGAAACAAGGAGCTTTGGCTGCCTGCGTGCCCCAGAGGGCAGGCAATTATTAGGAGCAGGATTCTGTGCAGCAGTTTGCTAGGGAAGACATTGGGGGGGCAGGGCTTTTACCAAGGATGCCAATACCCTTAAGAAGTGGTGTGAAAAGCAGCCCCTCAGACTCAGTTTTGGCTGGGTGAACAGAAAAAGCTACTTCCACCAGTCAGACTTCAGGACGTGGGTAAGGTTAAGGGATTAAACAATCCCACCCCCAGAGAGAAGTACCCAAATCTCTCTGCTGCAACCTCCCAGTTACTCCCTGCTCCCAGTGCTACCTGTGCTGAGTCCCAGGGCAGCTGTGTGGGCAGCATGGCCATGCGGGCGTCCCCAGACTGAGGTGACAAGCTCCTCTCTGCTGCCACAGTCTCAGTAGCCAAGTCTGTGTCATTCCAAATGGGATCCAGTGCAGGCTCACCAGCCCCGTCCCACAGAGATGCAGAAGAAGTGGGGTACTGCTCACTGCCAGGAAGAGTCTGGGTGCCTGGGGAGCTGCCTTCAGGAGAGGTTGTCCCCACAGGTGTTTCCACAGTCTGCTCCATTTCAGTTAGCACTGTGGGCTCCAGCATCTCCCACCCTACCGTGGTCTCCAAGACCTCCTCTCTGGCTGAATGCTCTTCCCCACCAGCCTCCACTGTGGTCTCTGCAAACTCTGCTCTTGTGGTAGTCACAGTCAGCTCCGAATCTGCTCCCCCAACAGCCCATGTGTTCCCAGCTGTCACCTCAAAGGGCTCTTCTGAAATACTGGGAGATCTTGCAGCAGTAGTAGTAGAAAAAATAGAGGAAACAGGCAGAAGACCTGGACCCATGCTGCTCCCAAGGTCTAAGCCTGGAGGAACAGAGTCCTCTTCTTGTCCTCCTATGGCTGCCTTGGTCACAACGTCTGGCCTGACAGAGGCTGTGGAAAACAGAAGGGAGAAGGAGTCCTCTTGGCTCACTGGTTCAGAAGACATAACCTCTGGTCCAGAGGTTTGGAGGCTCTCCACTCCTCCTCTTGAGTGGTCTATAGGAAGCAGGCCCTCCTCTTCCTCCAGCGTGCTGGAGAAAGGCGTGTGCACGTCAGGATCAACAAATTCCGCTGGTGGCTGGACAGTGGCTGCTTCCCAGTTGTCTTTCACCTGTGTCCCATTCCCTTTCAGCAGGGCCTTCTGAGATGCAGCAGGAAAGCTGTAATCTAAAGAGAGATCCGAGACACTTCATGTTACATCTCAAGTAACCACAACTCCCCCGGGCAGCGAGCTGGCCCCATTGTATCTGCCCAGCCACAGATGGGGCAGATGGCAGAGACCCTCTAGGAGCAGGTAGCCTGTCACCAAAAAACAACCTGATCCAGTAAGTGCAGTGCAACCTCCTGCACTTCCCCAGCTTCCTGTCCCATACCAGCAAACCCACCCTCCCTAGGGGTAATTCACAGGTTCATCCTCCCCACTGCTCCTTTGTGTCCATGCCCAGCATCTCCAAGGTGAGGTTATAAGCATTAAGAATTAAGCTGGGACCCCAAGATTAATTTCACAAGGGATTCAGAAAGATACTGGGTGGTAGCAGGAGTCAGCCACAAGCTAAATGGGAAATACTAGGGAAGAGAAACAACAATGAAATCCTCCTCCCTGGCACACCCAAGTAATTCCACCAAAGCCTGAATTGACCTGGGCATCTTTGAAATGCAGAACTTCAGCATGTACAACACTTGACAGCAGTCATCCCACAAACATCTGCATGATGAGTTGTTCATGTCATTAAGGAACAGTTTTGCTGCGGGGAAACAGAAGCCAGAAATAGGAGCCAAGTTCACAGAATTCATAGAATCATAGTGTTTGGAAGGGACCTCCAGAGATCGAGTCTAACCCCCCTGCCAAAACAGGGTTCCCCTAGGACAGGTCACGCAGGTCAGCATCCAGATGGGTCTTGAAATGAGACTCCACAACCCCCCTGAGCAGCCTGTCCCAGTGCTCTGTCACCTTCACCATAAAGAAGTTTTTCCACATATTGGTGCAGAACTCCCTGTGCTCCAACTTGAGGCCATCACCCCTTGTCCTGTCCCCACAGACCACTGAGAAGAGGCTGGCCATTTCCCTCTGCAATCTAACTCCCTTCCCTCCAACTTCAGCCCTGGTGGCTCTGTGGCTCTGACCACGAATGCAGGTGATGCTGCTCGACAAAAGTAGATGCTGAAGGAGAAAGATGCACCTCACCAATGTAAGGTCAGAGCAGGCAGTGGCTTATTCAGGAAGGCCAGCAAGGAGCTGGAGTCCCAGGACACGGGCTGTAAGATCACACATGTTAAGCTCACTGCAGCAGGCACAAATCAGCCTTCATATTCTTTGAGAAAAGCTCCATTTCAGCAGTCTGCATCCCAATTTAACTTGCTTTCTCCCCAAGGTGAGGGCAGCACATATTCTGACTGAGAAAGGGAAAGAATGAGCCCTGCTGTGGTTACTGTTTTAAGTGACTATCTGAAATCCCCAAGGCCTCATCTCCTCTCCTGCCTGCCAAAGCAGATGCTCCACTGAACACAGCAGGCAGCCACTGTCTGGATGCCTTACAGAGGAGATCTGCACAAGGAATCTCCATGCATCCCTGACTCAAATCCATCACTTGCTGCCGCCAGAGTGGGTGTGAGCTCCCAGGCAGGGAGCACCATGTCAGCAAACACATCCATTGCCTTGGATATTCCCTGGCAACCAGGACTGCCCATGCTGCTTCTGCATGCTCCTCCTCATCCCTGCAGAGCAGAGAACCACACTGCACCCTCCACCCAAAGCAGGAGGTGTAAAGATGCTCTCGTTCAGCTGGCAAGCACCTTCCCTAACCCACAGCTCATTCCCTTCATGCTGATAGCAGCTCCCTCCAGATGCTGACCATCAGGGTCATGATGCAGTGACTGTGTCCTAGTTCTGGCTGCAATCAGGTCAGAGATCTACTGACCACCACAGGCAGAAGCAATGTCTGCTTTGCCACTGTTTCAACAGAAAGCACCCATCCTGACTGAGGCTGTACCCAGAGACCCTGAGGATTAAGTGTACTAATGTTGCTACCCAACAGCCCACCTGGTGAAGCTCCCTCAGTGGTCCAGGAAGCTCATAAAAGCATTCAGCAGCAGCAAAGATGAACAAAAACCATCTCTTCTCTGCTGCCTGGCACTGGTCTTCCCAAAGGCCCTTACAGACAGCTATACATCCCAGCGTGTGCAGACACAGCCAGTCCTGTGCTTGATGGATGGTAGGTAGTGGCAGGGACAGCCACAGACCACAGGATTGAGGACATTAGGTTGGGACCCTCATTAGACAGATGGTGAAGGTTTAGTGCATCTCCCAGGGCTCTGCTGCTCCTCCTGCTGTGGGGATACTCAGGGTTTGCACCAAAAAACCCTCAGTTTGAACCCTGCCTGCCCTGACATGCTGTGTGTGGAAAGTGAGGGTTATATTCCCTAAAAAAGGCCCTGTCAGCTGAGTTATTTTCAAGGATCAGTGATCTGATCTGCCATCTCCTTTGCCTAAAGACACTCTCAGCTATTCTCAACTCCTCTGCACCTCCCTTCTTCCCTGCCCCTCTTCCTACCTGGAGGGGAGCAAAAACTGGCAGATGGGCACAGCAGAGAAACAAACTGGGAAAAAGCAGCACAAGGTTTGACCCACAGGGGCTCAAAACACTCCTGGCCTCTCATTCCTCCTTCGAAGGCACACATTCAACTTTGACTTAAAGTGCTGACACAGATTAGCCAGCTCCTGGGGGGTGAAAGCCCCACGTGTTGCAGCCACGCTGCCTTTCCACCTCCAGGATCTAAGGATACTGGAGAGACTGACGCCTCTGCCATCTCTCCAGGGCGATGGAAGCTCAGGGAGAACCCATCCCACTCTCTCCCAGCAGGTTTCTGTCTTAACAAGGCAGCCAAAGACTGAAACACAAGCTGCTTCTCTGGGCCCACAAATCGACAAGGCAGAAGCAGGCACAGGAATTCCTGCACTCACTGCTCACTGAGTCAACATCCCCACTTGCCACCAGTATCTCCACTGTCCTGCATGCTACGCTGGGAGCATCCTTCACCTGCCTGGTTCATAAGACCCCACTGATTATAAGCTCAAGTCCCCTCAAATCTTGTGAGAGCTGTTACTAAGATTCACATGGAGAACAGTGAAACCTCAAAGCATCTTGGTCAGAGCTGTGCTGGTTTGTGCTCCTTAAAGCAAGGAGCTCTCCATACAACTCAGTTCCCAAAGGGGTTCAATTGCTTTCCAGGTTCAGAGGTTCAAGGATGGTGAGTAAATCCTTCCTTCCAGACCTTCCAGATAGACACTTAGCTCCTGTCTGGAATCACCTCCTACTATCTCACTACCGAGGGCATCTGTCCACTTCTTGGTATGATCCCAGCCACTAAGCCTTGCCCAGCATCTTCCCAAGGCTCCAACCAGACAAGCTGGTTTCTGTCACTCATCTTGTGTACTGCAGAGGTGTTTACCCACTAGAAGAGTCTTCCCAGCATTTCACATGATTCCTCTTCCCAGAGCCCAAGGGGACTCAAAACATATATCCTGCTTTTAACAGCTTCTTTCAACATCCAACCTGCAGTTCCCCTTCAGCAAGTGGTCTCCTAGACCCTGCAACCCTGTTTCCCTGGTTGTCCTCTTCCTTCAGCAGACTCAACACCTGGCTCCCACGCCTTGGGCACATGAAGTGCACCCACTGGCCTAAGTAGGTGGGAATCTACTCCCATCCTCACCCACTTTTGTAGTGAGAAATAGCAACCATGAAACAGAGACAGACTCAGGTGACCTGTGCTCCTGTTGGAGTAGAACTTTCTGTTAAAGGAGACAGGTATTACAGAGCCAGCTGCGGTGCCAGATTCATCAGGCTGGTTTATCAGCCCATGGAGCTGCAGTGAGGAAGCAGAGCACTGCCAAAGAGAAGGGTGCTGGAGACAGGAGGAGGCAGTAAGTGCATTTATCATCAGCTCCATCCCTGCCAGGGCCTGCACTGTAAGCCTCCCACCAAGATCACTGGTAGGCTGGAGCACCAGAGGGGCTTGACACATGCAACCTCTGTGTGTGGCTGCATGTACCCCTCCAGACACAAACAAGAGCAGCCAAGCCACAGCAGAGCCAGCCTGACCACAGAGGGGTCAGCTCAGCAGACCTGCTCGCTGAAGCCACAAACTGCCTCAGCATCCCTGGCCAAACAGCCTAATAGGGGCAGGGCTGATGAGCACTGCAGGCAGCTACAGCTCCATGTCAAGTTCTCTCCCAGAGCTTCTCAGTCACACCATCCCCTCCAGAGTCTGTTTCACTGATATGAAATTCCACACCTCCACCTCACCTCCTTGCCACCACATCCTTAGCTACGCCCCTTAATGCTTTCCATCAGGAGTGGATATTACTCACATTGCAGCATCCAGCTGCCTTACCTCCCCAGCCCCCTCTGGTTTTATCTCCCAAGCTCTCCTGCAAACACCCTCAGGCACTATTTTCTCAAGAAACAATCGCACACAGCTCTCCTTCCACTCCAAATCCTGCCCTTTGCTTCTCCCAGCAGTCCCAGGTCTGGGCTGTACAGATTCATTTCCTTCACCTGGGGAGACGGTTTGCCCTGGGAGAGGGGAACATGAGCTCCAAACCTCTGCAAAAGCCACCATGTCCTGATTCTTCTGCAATCAATACCCAAACTTCCCTGACACCAGATGGGCCAGCACTTGGCACTGCACCAGGCATTTAATTCATTACATTTCTGCTGCTCCTCCATTCAGAAGAGCTGGTCTCACTTACTGCCTGACAAGGCTCCCTACCCTGGGTTTGCCACTACGAGCTGTTTAAAGCAACTGTGACAGCTCCCAAAAAGGGTGACCCTCATTGTTTTTAGTACACATAACCTGACCATAAGGTCTTTAATGGATTAAACTGGAAGATCATGTTAACCAGTGATTGAATTACTGATAACTAGAAGGCACCGTAAGAAAGACAAGAACATTCCTGGGCTCCCACCACAACCACAGGGCCTGAGTGCTCTGTTCACACTGAAGCTCCTGCCAGCTCTGGAAGGGCAAGGGGCACTCTGCTTGCTGCTTAAAACACAGCCAGGTCTGGGGGGGTATCCCCTCGCCCTTTTGCTGTTTAGAGCAGTGAGACTTACTGCACAGAAAGGCATACCCTGTCCCACTGGAAACAGGAGGGATTTCAAAGGGCAAAATGCCATTACTGGTGCTGGAATTGAGCTAGTTTGGGCTATTATCCTAATCTTCCAGAAGAGCAAGGAGAAGTTTCTATCCATGACTCCAAGACAGATCCAGAGCAGTTAAAAGACAAACTGAGTGTAGGAAATGCTTGTGTCTCATGATGCTTGGAATTTGCTTCAGATAGCAACTGGGCACCACGTGCAGGTGTTCCCAAGCAGCCCCGTGCTGCTGTCCTGCTCAGGTTATCAACCACAGTAGGGCTGGATTAAGCCTCACCCAAACACAGTCGGTCAGGGATAGCTGCACTGGGATAACGCTGTGCCCAGAGAAACCCTCCTTGTCACAGGTCAGCCTTTCCAGCAGCGTCTCGGTGGCTCATCCCAAAATAGATCATCTAACGTGTGGGTCAGTGGACACTAAAACCAGGGCATAAACAAGAGGCATCCTGGGAGCTGAGCTCAGGCAGGGGGCTGCTAAGCTTCTTATGTAGGCTGTCTTCACCAGGTGCTTCATTTCATTAATGCTTGGGTTGAAGATGGTATTAAGAACTGCAGCTTTGCTGTCAGTCTGGATGAAGAGGCAGCAGATTTCAGTAAGGCTGAGAGATACTGGGATCTCTCTGGCCAGAGGCAAGTAATTCATCATGGAAGGAAGTGAATCCATGGAAGGAGGTGAATCTTCACTGTTGGAGAAGAGTTGGGGACAGAACATATGTTATCCCATTAACTGGTCAGAAAACTTATTTTTCTTTTAATACAGTCTAACTGGTCTGTCCTGCTATCCTTCCTCCTGGCTCTCTTGAGAATCCCTTCTGCTAATTACTATGAATAATTAAAAGATTACAATTCCCACCCCCCCACACAAAGCACCACATGCCATCCTTGTGAATCATCAGCCTATAAGACCAGATTTGATAGCTTCCAGCAGAGTCATGCCTTGGTCTTCAAAGGCACAACCTTGAAGCTAAAGGAACAGACCCTGAGCTCTTCATGCCAGCCCACCATCACACTGGAAGATGTGATGATAAACTCCAATCCTTGAAGGCTCAGCTGTTGGATAAGGGAGGAGAGGGACCAAGTGCCTTCATTCCCCAGACATTCCCAAGTCTTGCATTAGTTTTTGGGAGCCCACACTTCCCAGCAATTAATGATAAGGCTGCCTTGACCTAGAGCTTGCACTGGAAGGGGAACACATGGTAGCCTGTACTGTGACTGAGTCAAAGGAAAGCACCAAGAGGTACAAACCAGGGAGCACTCTAGAATGGATATGCCACCAGAGAACTCTTCCACTAAAAATCAGGGACTCAAAGGGACCTGCAGCCATAATGACTCCCATCTAGCTCTCAAGCTGGAGGAGGTGTTGCATCTATTGCCCAAGAAATCCATGTGATAGTAGGAAATATGGGGGATGGAAAGCCTCCAGACAAAACACAACAGGGAAGGTGGGAAGAAAGGAGAGGACAAGAAGGGCCAGATGTGAGGCCCTGTGGGTCTCCTCTCTTCACAACTGATCTGTGGCTCTGGACAATTTGATTCCAAAAGTAAAACAAAACAGCAAAACCCAAACTACAACCCAAGAAGCTTCTGGGTACCCTGGAAGCCTGAAGGCAGGGGGATGCACAAGTAACAGCTCCACTGACTTGCTTTTTGGCTGAAGTCACACACTGCTTCTTTCCATACGGATATGGTATCTAGGTTCCCACCAGACCCAATCCATCTCTTCCAGATGCAGCTCCACTGGGTAGCAGCTGGACATGAGTTAGCACACACGCAAGTGTCTGCTTCTGTGCAGGCTCAGACAGAATGAGACAAATCCCAGGGTCCTTCCACAGGCTGGTGCTCACTGCTGTCAATACAGATTTGCTGTTCCAGAGCATAAATCAGCAAAAGCACATTATTCAGGAGAATCTGAGCCCCAGGCTGCGCTGTGCCCTGCCAGTGGGAGTTCATTCTCACTTTCTAATGGACTAACAGGTGGCCCTAGATGCCACATGTTTTCCAGAAATATTTTTAAAGGATGTTCAAGTGCACTTAAAAAAAAAGAGCAGCAGCTGCAGATTGTTATTACTTTTTATCTCTTGCCGGCTCAAAGTCACACAAAGGCAGAGTAGTCTCCCCACACAGGCTTCAGAAGATATAAAAAAGAAAGAGATGACTAATACAGCTTTGAAATGCCAGGAGATCTGGCCTATCTGCAAGACAACCACCAATTCCAGGCCAAATATCTTTACACCCAACACAGAATGAGCAAGCTCAGGTCTCCTTTCATAGCAGGGAATTTTCTTTCTCCCATAGTAGAATAATTCTGTTTGGAGCCTTGATTGACACAGAGTCTCAAATCAATGCCTGGGGTGGAGCTACCAACTATGCCATGCTACACCTCACCGTCAGCTGGACAGAAATCCCACATAAGGAAAACTTACACAATCAACTTTTTTCCTCTTTAAAACAGCAGCTGTTTGAAACTGTTTAAAGGATTTCTATGTTGTAAGTAACCTAACAGATGTCATCACACAGTTCCACAAGGTATCACATGGCATCTGTCACACATGCAGCATGTAGGAGCCGTTGGTTGTGGGCATCTCTCATGTGCAGGCTCTGCGTGACAGGAGAAGGCTGCCCAATTTAGGGATGCTATTACAATATCCTTTATTGTAAAATGACACACAGCAGGTTTCTAATTAAATTTTAAGTAGAAATGTGCTCCCAGCTCTTGAATAATTCAAACTGTTCTATTAACCAAGGTTCTGAAATGCCACCAAGACACAAGCTCTGGACACAGCAACGGCCAAGGGAAAAAACAGTGCTTGGAAGCAGAGAAGTGGATGGCCAGGCAGTGGATAGGGTGAGCGCAAAGGACAGCTGAAAGAGCACATCTGCTCACAGAGGAAAGCACTGCAGGCAAGAGCGGAAGGAGAGAGGAGCGCGTTCTGCATACAAATGGAGCGGGGCACGTGCAAGAGGCAAGGCTGGGTTCGGTACCCAGCGCCTCTCGCTCTCAATGCACAAGCACATGCTGTTCTCCAAGTCACGTCCATATCTGTGAGTACATGCAGGTGCCTGCTGGCACACAAAGAAAGGCACCGCTGAGCATGCTGCCAGCGCGCCAGAGCGGCTAAGGCAGAGCATGTCCCAGGGATGCCCTGGTGGGAACACACACCATCCACCCCCAGCATCCTCCACAGCTTCCCCATGGGCCAGGCCTGCAAGTGCCCAGCGACCACACGAGCTGTAGGGCAGCAAAAGCACAGCCAGATGAGTTGAGCAGCAACGTTAGTGAGCAAAAGGGTTTGGAGACCTAAGCTGGGATGGCCCTTGCCCTGCAGAGCGTGCTGTGTCCAAGCAGGCTGCCTGAGCCCTCAGCCCTGTGTGAGCACGGGGCTTTTTTAAGGTCACAGAAATAGGAGCAAAGAGAAAACAAGACTTGGGCTTTCTTATTGCAGACCTCAGTCAAACCTGCTGAGAGGGAGGCAGCGATACCGGATAAGGGAGGAGGGATAAGGCTGAAGCCTGGCTCCTGGGTAACACTTAATAAATGCCCCACATGACACTTAAGAGCAGGAACATGTGAAATAATCTCCTAAACTACTGGAAACCCTGCAAGGCTGCTCCTCCTTCCTTCCATCGCTCTCCCTAAGGACATCTTGAAACCAATGAGAGGCTTGGAGGGACACCATGGAGGGGAGTTGTTGGTCACAACAAAACCCACTCCAGTGGAAAGCAAGCTCGCCTGCTAATGAAACTCAGTTTGGGCATGAGTCCCCAGGAAGCAGGCAGGGCAGGGCAGGCAACAGGACAGCTGCTCAAGGGAGAAAACTTGCCATCTTCTTTTGGACCAATACCACACTGAAGTGACAGAGTGAAGAATCCACAATTTGGCCCAAAAAGCACAGTTTTGACTCAAGTCCTCACATGGCCTTGATGTCTGAGCTGGGGTCTTGAGACATTTAGGTTGTGCTTAACTGACAGCAAGAGAAAGAAGGGAGAGAGAAGAGAGCATAAAAAGGGGATGGAGAGAGAAAGAAGGGCATGAGGCAGTGGGGAACTAGGTAGAGGCACTACCTCTCCCACCTCATAGCAGCTCAGGAGTAAAGGCTCAGTTGTAGCTTGGTTTCTAAAGCCTGTGCTTGCTCAGGGTTCACTGGGGACACATCAGGCACTGAGGTGAGAAAAATAGAGCTGACTTAATCTCAGGCCCTCTTAGCAAGAGTTGTGTCAAAGCAGGAAAACAGATCCCTGCATCCTTCCACCTCCCCAGAGTCCCTGCAGGGAGGAGAGGAAGAATGGGGTAAAAATAACCTACCTGTTGCTGGGCCCAAGTCCAGGCTGGAGTCGTTGAGCTCTCCCCCATCTTCCCAGAAGTATTGTGGAGGCTGCAAGATCTTGGACTCTTCATTCTCCTCGCTGGCAAAACCAGATCCTGGGGCAGCATGCAGAGAGCCAGGGGTGAGATCTGACTCCGCAGCCTCTGGGCTGGTTTGCTCATGGGAATTCATGGCCTCCAGGTGGGACATCATGGCAAACTCCAGCAGGGAGGTTGACGTGAGGCCATCAGTGGTTGGCTCTTCCGAGGAGGCAAGGCAGAGGCACAAGGTCCCTGTATAATGACAATAAACCCATATCAGAGAGAGGGCTGACATTCACCTAGCTTGTCTTCTCCTTGTAGCCTGCTCAGGCCAACCCAACCTGCTATGCACACCTGCCTTCAGGGTAACCTGCCCCTCAGACCGGCTGTGCTTTCAGCTGATGAGTAAAATCTGAGTATTTGAAGGAACACCCACACAAAGAGCAGCATTCACACCCAGGAGGAGTTGTGCCCAGCAGCCATTCACCCTGGGTCACCTCTCTTCAATGGGGCAGTGATGGTTCACCCTCTCTGAGGCTTTTTGCCCCTCTGAAAGGAAGGGAGGGGTGTCAATCACCCATGCTGGGGAGGAGGCAGAATGTGTTACACCTAGGCCATGAAATTCTGGCCCTGAAGTCAATGACAATTTCCTACCCGACCGTCACCCAGGCAAGATTTCACCCTAGAGCTCCTGATCTACAGCTATACAACATGCAGGGGGCCTGATTTAAGCCAAAATAATTTACATCACAAATACTAACCATGTTGTTAATCAGCAGTCTGGAAATCTGGCTTCGAGGCAGTGATGTGAACTTCATTTTGCATTCACATCTTTTGTTTTCATGAGGAAGGGCCTGACTGCCACAGGTAAGAATTAAAAGGTACCAAGAGCAACCATCTACCTAATGCTAAGCAGGGAGGCTGGTCCCATTTTACATTTTTCTTTGAAAAAAATCATATCCTTGTTATTTCCATTTTATATATTAGAAGGTTTGACTGGCACGTCTTGATTCCTAGATGAGACTTTAATTGTGATTTGTGGCAGGGTACATTCACATGCATATTGAACTTCAATCAAAATGCAAGAAAACAGCACCTGGAACTTGGCTTTATTCAACCAGTAAATACCATGATAAATATGGAGGCACAAGGGGGAAAAATGAGATTACTGAAACACATTTTACATTTAAAGCGGTTTTGTTAAGTGAGCAAAGTAACTAATTTGGGTGAACAGAACCAATTGCTTCCCAGCCCTCTGTTCTTCAGCACATTAGAACCAGAAGATCTCATCTTCTCACAGCTGATTTTTATTCATAGCTCAGAAGAGACAAGTTTTCCCCCTTCCTCAGCTCATACTCAGTTTCTCAATTCTTAATGAACTAGTCACTGAACTGAACTAATTGAATAAGCTGAAATGAAGCCTAATTTGGTATTTTTCTTTGATATGTGATTTTCTAGACAAGAGAAACACAGCAAATCTAATGCATCTGGACTTCAGTAAAATATCTGATACAGTGCCTCGTGCAGAATTACAAGAGAGGCAAGAAAAGACATCGATTAGCAGGAAAACTGAAAGGCAACTCTGTGGCTATAAAAAAAATGACAGAGGCTTGTGCTGGATGAAGGTTATTAGTGGAACTCCTCAAGGTCTGTCCTTACATCTACTGTTCTTTAACATTTCCCTACATGACCTTGGAACAAAAATTATGAACGTGATAATGAAATTAGCCAAGGACACAAAGCAAGGAGACATCCTCACTGCAAGGGAAGGCTGTAGGTACAGCTATGGAAATAACAGAAATGTTATGCAAAGAAATAGAAAGTGGTAAGTCATCACCTTGAGAACTAGCACCAAACACTTCTGATACAAGACAGGAATCCATCCATTAGAAATCTCTTAAGAGGACAAACTCCTGTATTAGAAACAGCTCTAAGATAGCACTGGAACGCAGATGTGAAAACGCTTGCACAGTCCTGACGTAGTAGAAAGGGACAGATTTTACAAAGCACTGCTGAGACATCACCTGGATGCTACACAGAGCTGGATACACGTGGCCAGAAATTACCTAAGCAGAGCCAAACTGCCTTCAGGCAAGGGCACTGACTAGGCAATCTCCTGAGGTTCCTTCCCACCACCATGTCCTATGACTCCATGTCCCAGAAGAACAAAATTAAATCAGGGCAAGTGCCAAGAGATGCTGGGGGGCAATAGCAGATGGGTTGGCCTTGGTGCTTTCACTGCAAACACTGGCTTGTTAGCACAAAAAGTCTGGGAGTTGCTGCTCACTTGCCAGGCTGATTACCAAACCTGTCCTGGGAATGCTGGAAACCAGCAAGCCTTCTACCTGCATCTCTCCCTCTCCACCTTCCTCTGCTATTCTCTGAACTGAGCAAAATCCAGTATTGGTTAACTCTTCCCATATACACTTGGGCCAGGCTTCAACACTTCTCAGCCTTGTTTATTTTGTTCTATTGATCCAAGGCAAGATCAGCTGAGGCCAGTGCAGCAACGAAAAGGGAACGGCAACGGCAGCAGAGTATCAACGGGGAAGGAAGCTACTGCAGCATCATGAAGCCAACTGAAGTGCCTAAGTGCCTCTGGGCATCCCCTGGGAAGCGCCCACTCCCTGCGAGGTGTGCGTGCACACTGACATCCATGGCTGGAAATGGGAGTTCATACGTCTCTTGTGTGCAAGCATGGATCCAGAGAGACCTGGCTGGGCCATCCCCGTGCCGATTCAGCAGTGCTCATCAGGCTCCAAGGTGATGGTGCCTAGACGGGGTTTCCTCAGGCTGACACAAGACACCTGCATCACTAACAGACCACACTGCCGAGCCCTGTGCAGCCAGCGGAGAGAGCACTTGTCTGGAGGAGCTTGCAGCTTAAGCAAACACGATAGAGAGCAATAGAGGGGGAGAAAGGGGACCTTACTCTCAAAGCTACCCAGAAAAAGGGAAGATATGGATGGGGAGAGATCACAGCAGGTCCAAGGCCAGATGGAAAATTTGGTGGTGTTGCAATGGCAACTGACTGCCCCGATCATATGTTGGGTCTTTATCCAACCCAATGCCTCAGTTTCCTCCAACTCCCTCTAAGAGACATGGCTGATGTGGCACCTCGGCTTTCCAGCCCACCACAATGCACATCTCAGGTCCCCAGCCAGCTGGGCAAAGCCTCAAAGTGTAACTCCACACCAGCTGCACAGACTGGTTCAAGACCCTACATCAGCTACACCCCATTTGTCTGCCTCCAGAGCCCAGCCACAGCTCGTCCCACCACCTCTACCACAGACATCTCATGGCAGGTGAGCCTGAGCACCCGGACAGTTAATCCCATCCATGCAGGAAGATGAGATCCTGGGAGTTTGTTTACCCTCATTTAACTCTGAAGTGTTTACCCAGTTAAAACCCCCTAAGCTGCATTATCTTGTTTACTGGGAAGCTCTGCTCTCCTCAGCCCAAGATAAAACTGCATCACCTCATCCCTAAGAGTGAGTCATTAATAGACACAGACTGAGCAAGCCAGGTTTCTCCCTGGGTGGCTCTGGAGTAGGACAACCCCTTGGGGCCTGATTCACAGGCATGGGATGCAGAGACTGGCCTGGGGAACCCTCCATACCAGTGCCTGCCCAAATACCACAGGGCTAACAGCACCATTCGTTGCACCAGTGTACAAACCAGTACCTCTCCGGACATCATCCTGCACCACTTCACACCTTCTGCACCAGCAACAGCCCAAAGGCTTGGGGTACCAAGCAGCACACCCAATATTTGACATCCTCCCCCTGCTTTCTTCCAAGCATCTCATAAAGGAGCTCAACGCAGCTGTCAACTCGGAGGCAAAGAAAGAATCAAAGCACAGGCTGAGCTGGGAGGCAGGGGAGCACAGCTGAGAGAGGAAATCCAACGCCTAAGACATCGGTGGCTGGCCGTTTTCCTCCTAGGATGGGGAACGGGGATTAGATGACTTCTATCAGCCAGCAGCCTCCCAATTTTGTATTTCAAAAGGCAGATCAAGCGACAGGAAAAAAGAAACACACATGAATAAAGCCCTGCGACTGTAGATGGGAGGGAGCAGGGAACGGAGCCAGGGCCCGCCAGCTGCTTCAATGGGGCGTTTGTCTCTCATTTCTATTTTTGCGGCACCTCTGTGTAACCTGGAGGAGATGAGGCTCTGCATGCTAAAGAGGGCAGCCAGCCTTTGGGGAAAGCAGGGCTGCAAGGAGGGGAGGAAAAATCCTCCCCAGATCAGACAGAGGAGGGGAGAGAAAGGAGAGAAAGTGGGAGAGGAAGGTGGAGTGGGAACAAAGGCAAAGAGAGAGCACCAAAACCAGGATGGGAGCTCCTGGGCTGGCTGCGAGCTCTCCAGCTGCTAGCACCCACAAAGGTGACACAGGGAGGTAATGCTGACCTTGCAAAAAAATGCTTCACCTCTGCAAAGAGCAGAATAGGGAGATTTTAACAACAGGGAATAACACTGCAGTGTTACCTTCCCGAGGCTGCTGGAAGAGAGCCAGCCAGGAGGATACGCAGGCGAAATGAATTTGCCAGTTGCTGACCCCACTGGCCCCTCAGAAAACAGTCTCAAGTCAAAGTGGCAAAGCTCACTGTTCAGCTCAGCAGAAGATCTGATGCAACAACCCTGGACAAGGCAGATGGGGGAGTTTCACTCAACGGCAGAAAAAAAAAAAAATAAATCTGAGGAAAGAACATCTGCCATCTCTCTCCCAAACTGCCATGAATAAGAGCAGTTTCACATTTCTAAACAATTCTAAAAGAACCCCAGAGCATTCGCTACGTGAGCCGACCAAGAACCACTTTATCCCTCTGCCACGAGGCAAGCCACCTCTCCACAGGACAGGGCAGCTGTTTAAAAACTCGCAACTGGCCTATTGAACAGCACTGGAAAGGAAAGAAGAAATAAGTTGTTTCTGTGTCCAGCTGAAATGAGAGAAGGGATTCGTGGAGATGAAACAAAATCTGGATGCAACTGTGTCAAACAGCCTTTAAAATTTTCTTGCTTTTTAATTAGAAACAAGCAAACCTCAATTTTCTCTCCAAGGAGACACAGAAACATCCCCTAAATGTCATCACATCAGCTTGACCTACAGAGGAGCTGGTGTGCCCTTCAGGTTACCCAACCAAAGGTTGCTCTCCTTCCTCGGGGCTGTGGCTACACCACACTGCCAGGGAGGCAGGATCAGCCTGCTGAAGGGAAGGGCACTTGCCTGGAGCACACGCTCGACTCACCAGCCTCACCACCAACTAGAAGAGTCTGTACACCACCACCCAAGCGCAGTTACATAATGGGTACCAGAGATGGGGGTCAGAGCATCTTGATATCACCGCCACAGCAGCCACAACAATGTCCATCTGGCCCTGTTACAGTCAACCTCCCCTTCAAGCCCACCCCAAACCCAGGAGTTATCAGACAATGTTATTTCCAAGGAGAGCTGGGTCAGGAATGGGTCATTTACTGACAATGAGTTAGGACAGAAACACAATGACCAGATGAGAGAAGCATCTGCCAGGGATCTTCCCTCCCCCAGACCACCATGCCTGGAAAAGCCAGGGAGCAAGGTCCAAGGGCAGAGGGGAGAGGCCCCAGGGCAGAACATAACGAACCACAGAGTAATTCAAGTAACAAAACAGAATCCTGACCACAGACAGCAAAGGAAGAAATTGTTGTTCAGCTGAGGGATGTCCAAGCCAGTTCCCCCACACTTACTTGGGAGTCTCTGCCCCCCCGAACCCTCAGTAGTTTGCACCAGGAAGCATACAAGATGACCATGTATCAGAGCAGGTCCTCTTGGTGCTAAGTCAGCATTACAGACATACCCATGCTGGATGCTCCACCTAAGAGACCTCTCCCAGGCCAGCTTTCACAAAGCCTTACTGCTGCTCTCCCATGCTGCACCAGACCACTTAAAACCCTTCAAGGGAGATCCTAGAGCACACAGTAGCTGTGCCAGCATCTTTAAGCTCTTATAGATCTTTACAGCTAGCATAGCCAGAGAGCTCAAACACCAGGCTACAGGGTGGGCACATCTACACGTACCAAGTGGGCTCTACCCTGCAAAGGTCTGCCAACTTTTTCTGCCCTGGCATTTCAGCAGAGAACATCCACAGCACACGGACCCAGGTATATCCCCAGCAACAGGCAAGGCACTGCCAGAGATGTGCCTGCTTTTGCAGATAACTGCAGATGTGCCTTTTGTCAGCACATGTGCACCAGGGACCTGACCTCCAGGAAAGCCAGGCATGCTCAAGCCTGCACTGAGAAGTCAGGTCTCCTGTTGTTACAATCAGTAACATCAGGACTGCTCTAAGCACCACCACCCATCTCCACTGAAGAGACTCCATGTAAGCAGGTCACAGCAACTCAGACAAGCCTGCTCTGTCCTTCCTCCTTCGCCCAACCATTCATGCTGCGAGTCACAGTCTCGCTTGGTTTCAGTCTCCCAGACTGTTTGCCTTCGCTCCCTCCCCAGATCGTCTCGTAGCCTTCACACCTCCCTCCTCTGCTGCTGCAGCGTCTGCTCTCCTCCACACTTCTCGCTATCGACAGTGGCAGCTCCCAGCTCAGGGAGGGAGGGGAGATGCAGCCCCTAGGGAAACAGCATCAAGTTGACAGTTGTATACAGCAAAAGTGAATTTTCTTTCCTTGGTTACCTTTCCCAGGCCTTCCAAAGCAGCTGGAAGGCCCCCCAGAGTTAAAAGACCACAGGATGAAAGCCACTCATCTATAAACCACCACAGCCCAAAAATTCCTTCACCCTCTTGCAGGTCCAAAGCATTTCATCTGTCTGCTAAAAATTACCTTGCCAGACCTCTGCTTCCTCTTCTCACTCTGTCCCAACCAGCACCACGTACCCCAGGGTGCTCAGTCTGATCTCCAGCACCCCAAGTAAAGGCTGGCAGCTGCTTCATCTTCCAACCCTCCTTGCCCAGGCAGTACAAGCGCTAGAGCAACTTCCCTCAAGACAGGATTGCCCGTCGAAGTGTAACAGAGGCTTTTTACACCCCAAAAGGTCTTTAAAACTCACTGGGCACACACTGAGCACAACATGGTTACACTCTGCTCCGGCCCCAGCAGCAGGGTAGTGAGGAAGCCCCTGCCAGATGCTGGCATGCCGTGTGGCAGTCTCAGCCCAAAGAGGCTTCACACTCCAACCAACCTCATTTGTCCCAGGCAGAAAAGCTCACGTGAAGGTTTGATAGTCCCACGGCACACGTATGGGTCCTGACTGCCTTCATCACACATCAGGCCGGACAGGAAGAGCTGAGAGTGGCAGCTGTCAAAGGAAGGGCTGCAAAGCTGGTTTCACAACAGTACAAAATTATCCCCCAAACAAGAATGGTAATCCAAACCCTGGTAACCACGGCGGGGCTTAACCAGGCACAGGGACAGTGGGGGGCTGATCTGAGCCCCAGCAGGGTGTATCTTCCTTGCCAGCATCCCTGGCCCCCTGAACAAACCAACGCACGTGTTTGCCTTGCCTCTGTGCAGGCTCCGCTCAGGCGGCTGACAAACAGCCATTCTTTTGGGATTACATGTTTCAACAGCCAGAGAAAACGGGAAGCAAGTTCCCCTGATTGCCAGCTGTGGGCCCTGATGCACCTTCCCCACAGCCCCTCTCCCCTGGCACTGCAGCAGGGCCTGCCATTGCTGCTCGCTCAGGTACCCACAAAATGCCAGTGGTTCTTCCCACACCAAGCAAGTGGAATAAAAACTTTTGTGTGCTCTGATCTGCAGCTCGTCGCCTGCAGCTTCCCCTTGAGGGTTTAATGTAGTTATTTCTACCCTTGATGCCTATAATTAAATGAACATTTCCTTATGGCACTGAAGAGGCCAAGGGAAAAAAGTGACTACAGGGAATTTTCATCCATCCTCATTTATACTCCCTCCTCTCGGGCTCATTCACACGATGCTAACAAGGAGTCTTCTAAGCAGACAGAAAGGGGAAAAAAAACCCCAAAACTTAAATAGCCCACATGCAGAAAAGCACCTGGGGAGACAATAAGAGATAAGAGACCAATTCCTTCTCTTCTCCCCCTGCTTTCAACCACATGGTTTTCCTATTTCCAAAAGCAAAGGCTCTTAGACACCCTGGAGAGAGGTTTCCACACTCTGGCAGCAGACCTGTGCTGCCCAGCAGTCCCAGGAAGCACACTGCAGGAAGCACGCTCTCCCTCAGCGTGGAAGTGCGCTCAGTCCCTCCAGTGCTGTCTCAGATTTTCACCATTCTGCCCTCCAGGACCAGAGGGGTGAGGCCAGACTGCACCAAATTATTGCAGCCTGGAACAGATCCTGAGAAACGTGCTAACAAAGATGGAGGCCTGATTTGCAAATACCCAGCAGTCTGCACCTCCCCTCTGCCCTGACCTCCCACCTAGGTAGGAAACCAGGTGTCCAGGGATGCCTGGCCAAATGAGTCCAGCCCCCCCAGAGCTGCCACAGCCCACCAGGATTACCAATTTCATTAGATTAGGAACTGAGCTGTCCCTCAGAGCTGCCGCTCACCCCCCACCCCTATGCCTCTCCCTGCTAGGGCAGCAGAGGGGATCATTGGGAAAGCCAAGGATCCAAATCCTGCATACCATCACCACCTGGATAGCAGTACTAGAAAGTTTCCAGCAGCCTCAGCAGAGCAGGAAGCACACCCTCCCCTTGGCACAGCACTATCAGCTGTGGTCCTTTCAGATGCCAGATTTTAAAACCACCACAAGGTCCATCTCCTTCCTCCGCAAATGTGGCTTTCAAGCAATGGGGATGTGGTCAGCCCTCATCAGCAGATCATTGGGGTGGGAATACAGCAGTTCCCTCCCCAAACACCTTGCCCTCCTGTGGGGAGGCGGCGGAGGTCTGGCTGAATTTGGGGGACATGCCTCTCCTGCTAAAACCCCACTAAAGGACCATGGCCGAGGTTTTGCCAAACAGGGACAACCTGCCTGGAGGAAGCCACAAAACAGGCTCCCTGCTCAGCTCTGGAAAGGCTCATTGCTTCTGTGCCACAGAGTATTGGCACAAAACCCCAACAGGTTTTCCGATCCATTTTTCTATTTAAGCTCACTATTGTTTGCAAACCTGAAAGGCTTTATCCCTTCTCTTGAGAGAGCCCCAGATGATTTGGGCAAGGCACTGTACATACAGCTCATGGGCAGAGGGGCTCCACAGATGATACATTCCCCCAGGAACATTTTTGGGAAACTGGGGTAATAAGAAAGTCGTGCCAGGGGGCTGGATGTCACTGTATCTCAGCTCAGTCGTGCTGGAAGACAGCGACTGGTTGGGAAATCAGCCCTTCCCTCCCTGCCAGAATGACTCAAGACAAAGACTCCCCCACTCTTTAAATGTCCCCGTTCAAAACTCCTGCTCCACACCAACCAGATTTCGGTACAAAAGGGATGGGGGTAGGGAGGGAAAGGGCAATCTCAGCCTCGCTGGTCTTTGGGGATCCCTTTGTTGGGAAATTTCCCCTGACTATTTAAAAATAGAAGCAGAGCCTTTGTAACTATTCCGAGTATAATTATTCCTGCACTTAATTGCCTTTCCCTGGCACCCTACCTCTCCTCCAAATTTCAGGAGAGGCTCTTGGGGAAACACGGAGCAATTTGTGGTTCCCCTTTCCTTTGTGCCAGTTTCGCGGCAGTTAGCAAAATTACCACGACGCCAAGCGAAGCCAGGAATACAAGAGACGGCAGTTTTGGGGCAGCCCTGGTGCAGCAGGGTCCGTCCTTCTGTCCTGCCGGGCCCCGCGGCGGGCAGCCCGCCCCGTCCAGAGCGATGCCCATCCCCTCCCCGCACCGCAAGCGCTGCCGGTGCTGGCCACGGCGTGCGGCGTCCCCGCAGGGACCAGCCGTGCGTACCCCGCCTCTGAGGTGGGAGACCCTGGGTGAGACCCCGTCCCCGCCGAGAGCCCGGGGGAGCCCCTGTCACCCGCCCCCGGGGGTCCCGAGGCAGAGACCGGCCACGCCAGAGGGTTCTGGTGGGGGGCGGTGCCCGGTACCCAGTGAAAGCTGCGGGGTAGGGGACGGTGACCCGAGACAGGTCCCGCTACCTGGGGGTCAGTGGTGCTTGCGGAGGCGGGGTGTGATGGGAACCTGCCTCCTTCAGAGGTCCCGGTGTCCCAAAAAACTGGACCCATCGCAGGTCGCGGCTGCCCGGGTTAGGGAAGCAGACCCGCGCCGCCCCCCCCTCCCCGGGTCCCGATACTGGGGGCGCTCCAGTGGCCGAGGAGTGGACGGACAGACAGACACCCGCCCGCTGTCCAGCACTGCCCGGTCTCGCCGCGGGGGGTGCCGGCGGCCGGCCCGCCCCAGCCCGAAGGGATGGCGGCGACCCCCGCTCCCCCAGCCCTCCCTCACTCACCGGTGGACAGAAGCAGCAGCAGCAGCAACGCTGGGGCCCGGTGCAACGGCTGCATGGCGGCGGCCGCTGCCCTGCCGCGCCGCCTCTTCACGGGGAGCGGGGCCGCCCCGCCGCCCGCCGGGCTCTGCCCCTCGCCGCCGCGCCCGCCCGCCGCCCGGCCCCGCACTGCATCCCGCAGCCCGGCACCGCCTCCTCCCGCCGCCCGCTGCCCGCCGCTCCGGGGGCGGGGAGGGAGCGGGGGGGGTGTCGGTCCTAAGTGCCCGCCCGGTGCGCAGATGGAGCGGCCGGGGTGAAGGCAAGGCGCAGCCGCTGCACTACACCTAATTCCTGGCTGCCGAGCCGCCGCCGCCCCCGGGCGTCCCGCGGCGCCCACAACGAGTGCCGGCGGCACGGCTGCATGCGCCGGCGGTGGGTGATCAGCCCCCACGGCGGGAAGGCGGGAGCGGCCGAAAGCCGCCGGAGACGCCCCCCTCCGCCGGGCGCGGTGGGGCAGGAGCCGAGGCCGCGGCGGAGAGGCAGCTCACTGTCTGCGGAAACATCGGGCCCTGGCAGGAGCGATCCCCAGACCAAAGCCCCTTCTGACCTTTCCTCGGTTGCCCACGGTTCGCAGAGCTACTGCTCCTCCATCACCCTGCTGCTGCTGCCGCCTCACTTCATAACCTGGAAAAACTTCTGCCCCAGGGCAGCTTCATGTCCCTACCTCTGGAATCATCTGGTCAAACCCCCTTGTTCAAGCAGGTTACCTACAGCCAAGTGCCCAGGACCATGACCAGATGGCTTTTGAGTATCTGCAAGGCTGGTCTCAGGGCAACTTGTGCCAGTGTTTGGTCATGCTCACAGTGAAAAAGTGTTTCCTGATGTTCAGAGGGAACCTTCTGTGTTTCAGTTTGTACCCATGGCCTCTGGGCCTGTCACTAGGCACCACTGGAAAGAGCCTTCCTCCCTTCATATTTATACACTTTGATAAGACCCCCTTGAGCCTTCTCCCAGCTTTCTCAACCCTTTCTCATATGTGAGATGCTCCTATCCCTTAATATTCCTTCTGTCCCTTTGTTGTCCAGGTCACTTTTACTGGGGAGCCCAGGACCAGACAGAACACTACAGGTGTGGCCTTACCAGCTCTGTAGATGGGAAGGATCACGTCCCTCAACCTGATGGCAATACTTTGCCTAATGCAGACCAGGGTACTATGAGCCTTCTTTGGGCCAAAGGCATGCGGCTGGCTAATGTGCATTTTGGTGGCCACCAAGACCACCAGCTCCTTTTCTGCCAAGCTGCCTTCCAACTGGGTAGCTCCAGCATATATTGGTGCATGCAATTATTCGTCCCCAGATGCAGCACTTTGGAAGTCTTGTTGAACTTTGTCGGGTTCCTGTCAGGCCATTTCTCCAGCCTGCCAAGAACCCCCTAGATGGCAGCTTGACTCTCTGGTTTACCAGCCACTCCTCCCAGTTTTGTGTCATCAGCAAACTAGCTGAGGGCTCGTGCTACCCCATCATCCAGATCATTAGTGAAGATGTTAAACAGGACTGAATGCACCCAAAGGCTGCCATTGAACTCCACATTCCCAACAAGCTCCTCATTGTTGGCATGCATGAAGTCCATCAGAGCATCTCTTGTAGGCTCCTTCATCACTTGGAGGAGAAAGTTATTGTCAATACACTTTGGGAACCTCCTGGATTGCTTATGTCCTGCTGCATTGTTGCTCCAGCAGATATCAGGGTGGAGCACATTCAGCTTCTCTTCAGTCTTGAGGGAGAACTTAGTTGTAAGTCCTTAGGGGCAGCAAGTGCCTTACTCTTGGTGCCAGCAGCTTCCGTCCTCCATCTTCTCCAGAGGTTGCACTTATCTAATGCTAGAGGTAGAGACTGCCTGCTTCTCTACCTCACGCAGGGGGCTCTTCAAGCTGTTTTGTCTCAGAGAAGATCCCATCTATCTACTCTTCATCAACCCTGGTGCTGTACAGATGTTCACTTCTTCCATAACTCTTCCACTCAGTGGCACAGCCCCTCCAAGAGAGCACCTGGACAGAGGACCATTCCTCCTGCCACCACCGAGAGGCCCCAGGCACTAGCTGCAGCCTTGATGGGCCCCATCCGTCCGCCATCTGAAGCTGGGTCTGTGTCCAAGCCTCTGTGCTGGAAGGGACAACTGCTCCTACACCTGCTGGGAAACCCTTCTGTGGCCTGTCACCACCATATCTGAGACTCACAGTGACACTAATTCAACTGAGGCCCTTTTCTGTGCCCTCCTGCACAAAGTGCTGCTTCTGTAAATAATAAGTAATAGAAAAAAAGCATTTAAGAAAGATTTTATAGCGCAGCAGCTCTTGGATTTGTGTCTCTTCGAGCAGCTCCCTGCTTTGGTGGCCAGCACAGCAAAGAAACATGCTGAATATCACGCTGAAAATCATTGTTACAGCAACAAGGCCAACTACTCCAATTACATCCTATTTCAAATTAAACACATCTTGAGTGGCCTCAGGGCACAGCATTACAGCAAATGACTCAGTCAAGGTCTTTGTCAGACAGGTGTCTGAGAAATAAGGCTCTGCAGGTCCTGTGGTACCACAGCGGGTGAGAGGGGGCACCCACTGCCTCTCCCGGGTTCAGCCTCGCTCACCAGTGGGACAAGTTGCCGCCTCCCAGCCTCCCTCTTGCAGCCTCCACCATCTGCCACCTCAGAGTTGCTCTGCAGCTCCTGGTCCAGCCCCAGACAAATATTTGAGAGACCTGGTCAAGCCTTGAGCACCGCAAGACTGCAAACACAGTAGGACTGCAAGCAAAGACCCAAAATCAGATTGCGCCCTTTCCATTTGGCATTCAGCTCATGTTTTCAAGCTTTCCTCAACAGCAGCTGCCAGGAGCCTTTCTCTTTGGTTTCAAAACAATTTTCTCTTCTTACACAACTCTAGGAGGGCAGGAGATGCTAGAATCCAACATGGATTTACCTTTGAGTGAGGGGACAGCCACGCTGCCATGGCCTCACCAAGCATCTCCGCACTTGCAATGTCTGCAGTGCGTGCCCAGTGCTCTGCCTTCCCTACGGCATGTCGCTGGGATGACAGGACGTAAGGCTGGAGGTGATCAGGATTTTCAGTTCAAATGTTCTTATCCCCAAATAAGTCTTCACCAAAAATATTCTTGAGCTTTTCTTTCCTGTAGGTTTGAACTTTTTTTTGGTTGAAGAGTGAATCTGCTGAAAAAAATAATGATAGGGGGGTTTTTCTGACACGAACTTGCTGGCTTTCAACAGCTAAAGAAAGGTGCCCCATGCCAAAACGGGCTGACCTCTCTGGTGAGCCAACCAACCAACTGAGGGCACTTGCTGTTATCGATACTGACCCTTCCAGATCCTACCAGACCACCACTGGCACACATCACCCCTTTGTGCCATTGCTTGCTGCTTTTTGCCAGCTCATTCCTTCCATCATCTTCTCCCACCCAGCAGCTACCCTGAGCATGACATAGGTAACAGACTGGCTGCACCCGTTACCCAGCGCAGCAAGGCGAAGCTGACAGGCTTCAACCCAAGTACTCGCTTTTGGCTTCTTTTGGGCCACGTCCCTCCAGCGCTCTGAAAGCCCTTTTTATCCCCGAATCAATGCAGCCCCCAGCCCCCACGGAGCAGGAAATGCAGCAGGAACTACCGAGCTGTCGCTTGCCCATTAGATGAGATAAAAACACTTCAGTGCACTGAGTTTCTAATCCAGGCATGGCATTTAATGAATGCTCTTGTCATTTTTCACTTTGCTGCTGGTAATTTGGCTGTCTTTGCATGCAGGTGGCTCGCTACAAGCGGGTAACTAAAAAGCCTTTCAGATCTCCTCACCCTGCCACATCCAGCTCCCAAATCTTGGAAACTGGATACAGTGTCTGAACACAGCCTAATCACATCAAAGAAAGAGCAAAAAACACCCTCCTGTATTACACGGCCTCGAATCAGAGGGAAGGAAACCACACGAGCACGGCAGTGAGCACACTTCCTAGGAGGCTCATGGTGTTCCCTGGACTTATTTTGACATCGTACATCGGTCACAGACTGAGCAACGAAGGGGGAATGTGAAAAGAGAAGATACATCTTAGGCAAGAAAATTAAATAAAATTAGTGGCAACATCCATCAGCCAGGTCAGCGCTGCCAGCGGAGCAGAAATCAGCCAGCAGAGACAGGCAGCACCAGTTCTCTTTAAAACCAGCTTGAACTTCAACCCAGCACAGTGCTTGTGCCTTCCTTTTATGCTCCCCAGAAGAGGTATGGCTGGCTTGGCTCTCTTCTGCTTTACTGACAACTTTATGGGCAAAGGCTTGTAATTTTTCATTTGATCTCCTCCAGCCTCCCTACCTGGTGCATATTCTCCAGCGATGTTCAGAGCTCTGGTAAAAGGGGCTTTACAATTGTGCTAAATGCTTTTTTACAGCTGCTTCAAAGCTGTTGAGAATTTTCCCTCAGCATTACCATTATCTTTGCTTTTCTGCTCTTCCCCCAAATTGTTCAATTTCACAGTTATGTCTGTTAAGCAGAATCAGAAAGGAGGCATGGATTTGTATTTTAGGCTGGCAAACCTGAATACCCTTCTGCCTTCCTCGCCTGTGAGTTACTGTAACAGCCTTTGCCCTCGGGAACTTCAGCCAGCTCTCCCGTTTCAATTGAAGGGTTGCATTTGGTTCCAAGATACTTGCAAACAAACACTACCAAGGCAGAGGAATGAGGTGATAGCTAAGGGAAAGAATTTGGTGCCTAGGACTTGTTAATTAAAAAGAAATTAACCACAAAATCTGATCTCAATGTAAACATATCTTCATTTTGAAACTCAAGGTGTTGTAAAAAAAAAAAAGCAACATGTCAATGTGACCTATGCTGGTGAGATGTTTTATTCTCCTAAAACCAGCAAAATGGAATACACCTCCAAAGGTGAAAGTGACTTCTATTGCCCTTGCTCAGCAGACCCAGAAAATAACCAATAAGCAAAACAAAAAGGCAGTCAAGTGTTAGGTTCTGGCAGGGGTAGGAATCACAAGATGTCACCAGTACTGGGTAAAAGCTTTCACTCTTCCTCCTGAAATCTGTCCAGGCAAGAGAAAGTGAGCTGTGCCCAGTCTCAGCTCAGGAGGAGAAACCTACTCTCAGTCTCAGTCCCGTTACCTTGATCACCAGCTCTTCAGGACAGAGACCAGGTGACACAGCCAGCTTGTGGCACACCGGGCGATGTGGCTGTTTGCTATGAAGCTTTATGACCTTTTGGCATCTCATTCCCTGAAAGAGGAAAGCTTGAGGATTCCTCTGCCTGGGCCCTCCTTCCTTAGGCACATGGAAAGATTTAACCTCTCCCTTGTTCCAGCATCAGTGAATTTACTTCAGAGCCTCGGACAAGCTTTATAGAAGCTGATGTGCTGACTTAGCCTTTTTGATGCTGGGACACTGTGAAATGTGTTGCCTGTACCACACAGGGGTGGGTACCCCCCTATTCTCACAAACCCCCAGCACACAGCAATTCTCTGGGCAAAATGCACAGCTTCTGCTCTCACCCAAAATCTTGCTGGGGAAGGTATATAATAAACACCTCAAAAAGAGTGACTTGGAGCAATTAACACCTTCCAGGATACGCTGTAATTAGAAGGGAACAGAATCTGCTCTATTTAGAGCCTAGGAGTGTTAGCAAAGTTTTCCGTATCACTTGGAGCCTTTCTCCATCCCTTGGAACCTTTCTCCATCCCTGTGAGTCTGCTTGGTCCCTTCAGGGGAGGGTGTGCTGCCCACCTGGGACATGGGGCTGTCACCAGCCCTGCTCGCTTCCGAAATGCTGCCGTACGGTGCAGTGGCAGAGCAAGTACACATTGTGCTTTGCTTTTCCAGTTTTCCTGTGCCCCCACTGCCTCCCATCCCTGGAGCTTCCCATTCCTCTCCTCGCTGAAGTGGAGCTGATTGCTGCATTAAGAGCCGCTCCGTGCTCCTGCAGGAGGCTCTGACAGCAAACCTCAGTCCTGGAGGGCAGAGGGAAAACAAAGCAATACTGAATTTGATGAAGGGCCCAGGCTAGCCTTCAACAGGGCCACCTGCGGTGAGGAAGCAGACAGCTCTCCAGCTGGAAGCCCAAGCAGGTTTCCTCATAGCCCAGGGGACAGGACTCCATGCTCAAGAGGAGCAGCAGCGCAGTCACATCCTCTGTTGGGGCTGGCACACAGTGGGATGGTCGCAGCCTCCCACTTACATGCGGGGCAACTGCTGAGCTCCCAACCAGGACAAGGAAAGGACATCTCTTGTGGATTATTGACAATGTTTATGCTGGGCTGCTGTGCAGCATGGCTTGGAGAACCCCCTCATCTCTCTTGAGCTCATCAACTCAGATCCTAAGTAGAAACCAAATGCCCTCCTGTAAGGGATGGAAAGCCTGCAGAAATGTAGATGTCATAACAAACCTCAGGCCTTCTGAAGTTTTTTACTGGGGCAGAAGTAAGCAAGTTAAAGCCCAGTAGAGCCAGGTGGTTGGTAACAAGGTGCAAGAGGCCTGGTCTCAGCCCTGCCTGTTTTAGAGGTATGACCTGAGCCCAAACAAGTGACCACCAAGCCCTTGCTTTGCAGGGTTTGAGGAGTACGCATCAGGGAGCTGAGTACAAAAGCCAGCAGGACAGGCCACCCCAGTACCCAAAACAGGTGAGCAGAGCAGCTCAGGGATAGCAGCTAGATTCAGCCAGAAGTCCAGATCCTCAGAGAAGTTCATGATGATGAAGCCAGTCTGAAGTCAGCCCATAGGTTATTATCAAGGTCTGGTGATGGCAACCATCATTGGACACCATCCAGTGTTCACTTGGCAGCTCCGTAGCAGTAGAAGAGGACCAAGGTCAGGTCAGGAAGGCAGTCTATGGGTCAGGGCCCAAAGCAGTAGGGACTGTGCCCTAGCACAGTGAGGCAGAAACCAGCACTCCCATCTCATAGCTCAGACAGGCACTGAGGCCCCCAGGCTGAGCTTAAATAGAGCCCCCGGGGCCGTGGGAGTGGCTAGTTAGAGCAAGCAAGGTCCATTAGCACCTTCTGGGCCCTGACAGCATGAGCTTCCCTCCTTACTCAGTGACTTGAGAATCTGTCCAGAGTGGAGTTTCCATGCCTCAGTAAGCAAAGCATCCTCTCTGGGAAGAACCCAGAGGTGACCCAGTGCCATCTTCAGGGAACCTCTGGGTTTCTTAACAGTTGACTAAGCTGGGTTCTGTGTGTCTCTGGAGCAGAGGGGGCTGTCTGTATCAGAAGAAGGCTGGTGTGTGACTCTGAGGAGCAGTACACACTGGCTCCCAGGGACTGCTGACATTAAGTATGTGTTCCCATGTGGTTTGATGGGACTGAAGCTCCTCAGCGTCTTTGACAGAGGACAGTTACTCTCACATCTCCCTGAGCACTAGATAACCCAGAGAAGAAACTTGGTGCCT
This sequence comes from Porphyrio hochstetteri, assembly GCA_020800305.1. Classification (NCBI taxonomy): domain Eukaryota; kingdom Metazoa; phylum Chordata; class Aves; order Gruiformes; family Rallidae; genus Porphyrio; species Porphyrio hochstetteri. Next base: position 5,186,197 of record CM036916.1, on the reverse strand, counting down.
CCCCTGGGTTCTCCTCACAGCCTCACCTCACCTTTAGCAGGAAGGGACTTGCAAGATGAACAGAAAGGAGCAAAACTCCCTCCCAAGGAGCTTTAGCTCTAGAGATGCAGCGCTCTGCAGCCCCTCAAGGCTCCTCAGGGAAGTTTAGCTGTGGCTGAGGAGCATGCTGGGTGGCCGGGTTTGTTGGCAGACTGGTGCTCCATGATAATGGAGATATTAAATCAGTCATGGCAGCAAGAACTGCGTAATAGATGCAAAATACGGCAGAAGCCCAATCCAATTTTGGCTCTGCCTTGTTAAGTGGGAAAGTATTTTAGGAGATGGAAAAATACTAGGAAGTTCAGAGTGCATTCTCCCTGTGGCATGGCACGAGGGGTAGCTGTCTGCAGGGACTCACCTCTAGCTGTAGATACACATCTGAAAACATATTCCTGTCCTGTCTTCACAGCTCAGCGATCCCATGCTGGAAGTCAGGTATTCAGGTTGGTTGAGGTCAACAAGGACAGAGCCATAAGCACCTGAAACAGCCCTCCTCCTGGCTGAACTGCAGCTGGTTGGTCTCCTCTGGGACAGGAAGGTGACACTATCCAACACAACTGCTACATCTTAAGCACGGTTACACTGGGAAAGTTCTTGTCAAACCGTTTCCAGACAGCTCTTTAGTAAACACCCAGGAGATTGATGGAGTGGGTTCCAGCCAAGGTCTGGCATGGGAGAAAGTGAAATGCTTCCAGTCCAGAAATGTTGCATATGCTAATCTTTTTTCAAGTAGCTTTGGCATTAATTTGAGGGGGGAAAAAAAAGCATTACTGGAGGTAGAACTTCTACTCAGGGGGTATCTGCCATTTGCTAAGCAGGCTCAGAAACAGCCGCTAGCACCCTGGATACAGCCCAGGACTTGGAGATGTAACGTGTTGGTTTACGATCACAATAAAAGCAGAAGCTCTCAAGGCTCTAAACTCCTGTCAGCAGGTACGAAAGAGCTTGCTGGAAAGGGAGGGAGCTTGTCTCCCCCTTTTTTCCAGATCACATACCCTCACGTGGTAGCTGGAGGCTCATGTACCCCAAGCAGGCATGTATGCATTATGCATCTACGTGTGCTCCGTGCTGGGCTAAGGTCAGGCAGCTTGTTGTGAGCTGCAGAGAGCCACGCTGTGCTCTCAGGAGCGTGCACACAGCATGCTCAGTCTAAACTGGGTCAGGATCTGGCCCATCATGCCATTTCAAATCAAGATGCTCTTCCAAGCCAGGCTCACCCAGCATTTGCCAACAACCCCAATCCCAAGGGGTAATGGCCATTACAAGGGACACTACCTGGCTTCATAAAGCCCCATCTGCTTCCCAAGGAGCACCCTCATCATCTTCCATCAGAGCCAGGCACAGCCCGTTGTGGACAACCCTCACCTCCTCAGGACTCTTGCTTTTGCCCCAGGCTGTCAGAGACTGGGCCAATCACAGCAGCAAGGAGCCAAGTGCTCTGGCTTGCTAAACTCAGGGTTGTCAGGGGAGCCACTCCGTGTTTCACAAGAGAGATCAGCTTGCCTTGCTCAGCTCAGGAGCCCTGCAGTAAAATCCTTGCTATGTTCAGCTGCAACATGCCCTCCAGCAAGGCAGGGTCTGCTCAAAGCAGCATCTGCTTTCACCCCTGCCTGCACCCCTGTTCAGACCAGACACCTGATGCTGTCAACAGCCAAAGCCTGCTCCAGGGAACCCAAAAAGCTCAGTGGCCGTGAGAGGAGGAACATGCCTTCAGACTGGCATTAACACTCCACTGCGTGGCTGATGCCAGTGTTAGCAAGGGCGCAGCTGCAGGAATTCATTGCTCTGCTGGATGCTGGCAACACAAGGTGGGAAGGCAAAACTGCCTTTGTAGTGAGGATTCAGAAAGAGACAGCGAGCAAAGTGGGTAAGTGACTCCAAAACAGCATCTCTCTGTTGTTACTGTTCACACCGTGTGCCAAGTGAGGTGGGACCAGAGCACAGGAGGCAGGAGCAAGCTGTAGGACAAAACTGAAGGTGACTGTGAATGGCCGTGCCCAGCAGCAGGGCAAAGAGCTGGGATGATCAGGAATCCCACTCTATTTGTGTGTGTTCTCTCACTTTGTGGTGACACGCTTGGCCACATATTTAACTCCATGTAGGTCACGAGAGGCATGGCAGAGGCTTCATTCACAGGGCTGCAACTGTTCAGGAAGCATTTTGTATTTGTCCAGTCCAACATAAAGCCTTTTTCTCCTCCCACACCCAGTGCTCATCCCCATTGCCACACAGACTCAGTTTGCTCGACAAGCTTGTTGCACCCCTTGTTACTGCTGGTTTTGCCATCTCAGGGCCAGCACTTTCCCCAGCAAGGTATGCAGGTTCCCTCGAGCTGGGCACTGCTTCCAAGTGTGGCAGCTGCTCTCTGCAAGGATGGCCTCTGCCCGTGGCCTCTGACCTTAAGAGGTGAGGTGCTAACAGCTCCTGCCATCCTGCCCAGCAGCTCTGCCATCCCCAGCGCACAGCTGCCCTCAAAACGCATTCAGGGGGCAAAGGGCTAGCTGGGGCAGGGAAGGCATGCCAGGGAAGTGTCTCTGGGCTGCCCCTGGAAAGCCCTGGTAGACAGAAACTCAGCAGGAAAGGAAAAAAGCAGCCAAAACAGTTAAACAAATACCAAGGAGGGAGCTGGCAGCCAGCAAAGGCAGCACACAGAGCCAGTTTCAGTCTGAGAGTCATGTGCTAAGCCCCCAGCAGGATTTGAGCACTGCTAGCCCCCTGAGGAACAACCAGGCTGAGGACGCACACACATGCACATCACCATGACAAACCCCACGGTGCTGACAGTAAGGAACATGTCTGCCTGGCCAGCATGGAATTGCAGCAGCCAGCTAACAAGTTCTGTGGAGCACAGGAGGGAGGGGGCTGGAGATGTCTTACAGTGCTGTAAGTCTAGCTGGGCAAAGCGCATTTGCTACAGACCTTAGCCCTGTCTTGGAGAGAGAGCGTTTGCTGCTGCTCCCAGGCCGGAATCCAAGTGACAGCCAAGACTGGAGTGGGAAAGGAAGGAAGGTGGGAGATGGTACTGTGATGGGACAGTCTCCAGGTAATACTAATGTTTCCAGGAATGTTCCACAGAGGGATCACAGCTCCAATAAGCAAGCAAAACAAGGAAGGAGCCACTCCAGGCAGGCCCTGGATGAGAACTGTAGAGCTCATGACACTATCCTGTGGACAGCCATGTCCTGGTATCTACCCACAGTGAGGATGTGCAGTAGCCAAGACCAGTGCTGGCAGTTCCCACTGACCTGAAGAGCAAACACGGGATATGTTTGTACCCAAATCCAACCCCGCAAACCGCTGAGCAGCTGGTCCAGCATCCAGGTTGCTCAGTTATGCTCTTCATTTCCCCCATGCCTGCAGGAGTTCCCAAGAGAAGAAAACACACAAGTATTGAAAACCAAATGTATCCAAAACACACAGTAAGAAAATCGCATGTGAAGACCGAGCCTATCCTGTCCCCCCTCAACACTTCCAGCTCAGGGCTCCTCCACTGCTACTCTCACAAACAGCACCACGGGTACTTCACCCTCAACCCACGGGTGGGAGCAGTGGTGTTCAGTTTGAGTGCCAGCACTTCTGCCTGAGATTCGTATCTGCTGACAGGTGTACAGAGGTAACACCCAGTAAGGCAGAGGAAGCCCCTTCCCTAAGGCTTCCGGACACTCTCTGGCTTGGGCTGAAGGAGCTTTCACTGCCCATACAGATCACCACTAATATCAGAAACAGTTATCACAGAATCACAGAATTGTAGGGGTTGGAAGGGACCTTGAGAGATCATCGGGTCCAACCCCCCTGCCAAAGCAGGCTCCCTAGCTCATATTGCTCAGATAGGCGTCCAGGCGGGTCTTGAATATCTCCAGTGAAGGAGACTCCACCACCTCCCTGGGCAGCCTATTCCAGTGCTCAGTCACCCTCACTGTGAAAAAGTTCTTCCGCATGTTGGTGCGGAACTTCCTATGCTCCAACTTGCAGCCATTGCCCCTTGTCCTATCCCCACAGACCACTGAAAAGGGGCTGGCTGATTCCCCCTGCATCCCCTGCTTCAGATAATTATAAACTTTGATTAGGTCCCCCCTTAGTCTTCTCTTCTCAAGGCTGAACAGTCCCAGCTTACTCAGCCTTTCCTCATAGGGGAGATGCTCTAGGCCCTTAATCATCCTCGTAGCCCTTCTTTGGACTCTTTCCAGGAGATCCCTGTCCTTTTTATACCAAGGAGCCCAGAACTGGACACAATACTCCAGGTGGGGCCTGACCAGGGCAGAGTAGAGAGGGAGGATCACCTCCTTTGACCTGCTGGCTACACTCCTCCTGATGCATCCCAGGATCCCATTGGCTCTCTTGGCCACCGAGGCACACTGCTGGCTCATGGCCAACCTGTCATCTACCAGGACCCCCAGGTCCTTCTCCACTGAGCTCTTCTCCAGCAGGTCATCCCCCAGCCTGTACTGATACAAACAGTTGTTCCTTCCCAGGTGCAAGACTTTACACTTGCTTTTGTTGAACTTCATCTGGTTTCTCACTGCCCAGCTCTCCAGCCTGTCCAGGTCTCTCTGGATGGCAGCGCAGTGCTCCTGCGTGTCAGCCACTCCTCCCAGCTTTGTATCATCGGCATACTTGCTGAGGGTGGATGTTATTCCCTCATCAAGATCGTCAATGAAGATATTAAACAGGACTGGACCCAACACTGAGCCCTGGGGAACACCGCTGGTAACAGGCCTCCAGTCAGATTCTACTCCACGAATCACAACCCTCTGCGTTCGGTCCGACAGCCAATTCTCAACCCACCTCACTGTCCACTCATCTATCCCATGCTTTCTCAGCTTTGCTATCAGGATGTCATGTTTTATTTGTCTTCACACACACCCCCCCCCCTTACAGAAACCAAGCACAAGGTCAACCCATGTGGGCACCTGGGGAAATGTCAAGCGTTGGGCACAAAGGCCTGGAGCTGAGAGGCTGGCTGGTTCACCGAGTTGAAAGCAGTCTCAATTATCACCCAGCAGGCTGCACAGTCGCCAGAGATGGGAAAAGAGAATCCCTGAGGGTGCTTGCAATGCAAGGGGCATGAGTAAGGCAGACAAATCCTTTTCAAATGCTCCCAACTCAGTCTCTCCTGCAGATGAGCCCGTAACAACTAGCGACAAACAAACAGCGAACATGCCATCTATGTGGCCAGCAATTCTCTCTCCCTGTTGTGCTTAGCTACAAGGCAAAACAGTGAACAAAGTTATTAAACTGACTTGGCTGGGCATTTAACTATTTAACTCTGCTCTATTTACAAGGTCTTCAGCAGTTCAGCACTCCCTTAATCCGTAAGGCACAAAGCAAGAGGATGTGCAGCTCAGTCCCTCTGGATCATGATCTCTGTGGTGTTCCCAGGAGGGCTGCAGGATGAAGGTCTCATCTCACAGGAGCACGTGGCAGACCCTGCTGCCAGCCTCAGAACTGCTGGACAATCAGCTTCCGCTTCACATCCCGGCTGAACCTGTTCATCTTGAACACTTCACTGTCGTAGAAAGCAGAGAGGTTGTGGATGTTGATCTGCCGAGCCTGCCAGAAGGGCAGAGGGGAACCGTCAGTTTATTTTTAAAGGAAAATTAAAAAATCATGTGATTTTCCATAGCAGAGGCCACATAAAATTTGACAGTTGGCAATCTTTGCTCTGCTCAGCAGGAATCAGAACGGCAGTAGCAGGGGAGACTGCAGGTCAGGATGAAGGAGCACTGGCAGAGCTGAGCTGAGCAAAGAGAGGATGCTGGCTCAGCATCTGCTTGCTCTCAGCTCGTCCTTTTGCTTGCACTAGAGTTAGAGTGTAACGACTATCCAAAAGCCCCCAGTACCTCACCAGTGGGAGAGTTTTGCAGGACACTTCTGACTGGGGGCAGTCACACCAACAGCACCAAGCTGCGGCTCTGGAAGTTGTTACCCTGCATGATTGAAGCAGGGATCAGAAAAGCAGCAACCCGGGAATCAAATCCTGCTTTAGTGCCAGGCAAGGTCAGTCCTCTGCACAGAAAGGCCAAGTTGAGCGCAGCCCCTGGACCAGGATGAGGATGCACTGAGGAGGGTGAGCCCCAGGAGGGATTGGGAAAGTTGATACAAACAGATTTTTCTGGTTTTCACATGTTCAAACGCAGGTGCCAGGGAACCTGGGTGTTTGCATTCACCTGCAAAGCCCCAGCTGTACTGCAGGATTTACCACTCCAGCCCCAAAGCTTTACAGGGGAGCATGAGAACGGAAGGGGAGGAATACGGTTCTTCCAGAAAAGAGAAGAGCAGAGACAGATCGGACAGTCCTGCTCCTGGGTTAAATTGAGTAACACCAGTCTTTTCCTGGCACCGTAACTCGGAAAAGGAAATTACAAGCCTGAGAACACCTCTAGTTCTGAGGCCGCAGAGAGCAGAAACCAACCCAGAGAAGGCTGCTTACGGTAAGCCCATACCTTATCCACCAGATCCTTCTCCGGGACTTCTATGATGTCTTGCTGGGCCCCGTATCGGTTTCGCTGGTACATCACCTGCTCTGCGACCAGCTGCTTCAGGATGAACAGCAGCAGCTCATTGTTGTCTCGCTTGAATGAGAGGTAGCGGGAGAATGTCTGGGGAGATAAGCCAAGCAGGTCAGGAACCAAGTGACACACTGCAGGTCTCCCATGCCCAACATCAACCAACCCCCTCCTCCCACAGAGCACTGGGAAGCAAAGGACACTGCTGTCACCTGTGCTCTCAGTGTCTCTTAAGGGACTTCAAGCCTTGCCAAGCTGCCACCTGCACATGCAGTTAAAACGCAGCCCTGTGACAGCCGTGACGCTCCTCCACCAGCTGCTCTCACACCCATTACGGATCTCTGGAGAGGCCCTGGGGCCAACATGCAGGGGTGTGTTGCCCCTGGGGGCAGTGACCTGGTGAGGGCTGGTCCTGGGGAAGGTGCAGAGCTGCTTCCCTTCATCCCAACTGTCCCATGGCCCCCCTCCAGCAGCCACTCACACTTGGCTAGCTGTTTGCAATCTAAGAGAGAGGCCACGAGTCATCCAGACTGAGGGCAGACACTCGCAGTGGATAAATGCCAGGCTGTGGGCAGCCAAGACCCGTTTGGAGCCAGCCCCTGCCGCTCAGAGGACAGGGCAGACCGTGTGGAAAACCACAGTGAGTGCTGCCCTGTGGGTTGCTGTCCCTTGAGGAGCCCTAGAGAAAAATGTGAAGAAACTGCTGCCTGCTCGGGCTCCATCACCTGGCAGCAGCAGCAGTGCGAGTCCTGAGCAAATTAGTGGGGAAGGCGTTAAGAAAGAGGAGAGGTGGCAGTGCTTTCAATACAGAGGCTCAGGGTGTGCTTCCTTCTCAGCACCAACAAAAGCACTGCCCTGACGCAGACGAAGCGCAGGCGGCAGCAGTGCCTCCAGGCTCAGTCCAGCGACACGGGTTCAGTGCCTGACTCTGCAGGACAGACCCCTGCAGAGCCTGGGTGAGTCCCTTCCCACGGCCAGCGCAGTGAGAGGAGGTTGCTGTGGAACCCAGGAGTCTGGGGTGCAGCTCAGCCAGTGCCCACCTTGCGCATACTCCGCATGACGCTGAACTTCTGCGTGTCGATGAAGCTCTCCAGCATCACCCGGATGGCCATGTTGACGTCATCCTCCACTACGTAATCCCGCAGGTGCATGCGGGCGTGAGCTTCGGCCATCCGGATCATGGACTCAATGTGACGCACTGTGATGGGGATGCTGCCGGTCGCCTAAAGGGAAAGAAGAGGAGACAACTCCTTACTGAAAAATAAAAGCCAGGTGGCTTGTGGCCCAGGAGCTACTTCACAGCGCGGGAAGCTGCTCCTGGGCCTTGGAGGACAGCCAGGCTAAGGAGGCTCTGCCACCTGCTGGCACATCCTGCACTGTGGTACCAGTCCTGGGAAGCGGCAGGGATGCTGCTACCTATGAGGGGATGCTGCTAGCTACATGGACACTCTTACTCCAGCAACTTGCAGGAGGAGTTAAAGAAACAAAAAGCCAATTAAAAAATAAAAGAGTTCTCCCAAGCTCCAAAAAATCTCCCTCTGACCTCAACCAATTCCACTTGGAGAGCATGAAATGAGCTCAAGAGACAAGAGAGAAGCTCATTTCTCCACAGAACAGCTCCCTGTAACATACCAGGAGCATATGGGGCTGAGCAAACGCAAGCATCTCCTGCCGGCTTGCCAGACTGGGTGACAATAAGAGGACTTTGGCATGGCAGGCACTAGTACATGTGTCCATCCTGGCAGGCACTGGTACATGTGTCCAGTCCATCAGTCACACATCACCAACAGGCAAGGCTCTGCATTTAGATGAAGAATCGTCTGTTCAGCACACACTGCGGGATCTACATGTCTCTCACAAAACAGAGGCACAGACTTTTGTGACAGGAATGGCAAGAATGCCTCAGCATATGCCAGAGCAGTCTCAGGCTGATTTGCAGTCTACATACACGCTTCTCCCCTACTCTCCTCAATATTCTCACCATAGACTCTTTCCTGAGCTCACTGTACATCCGGGCCACCTTGTCCTGGTCCATCTGGTTCAGTTTGGGATGGACCTTCTCTTTGGCATAGACGATGTATTTCCTTAGGATCTCCTGGGGAATGGGTTCAACCCCATATGTGTTGGGAAGAATGACCTCATTGGCATCCCCATTTACTGCCTCCTTGCTACCTGGGTGGTGCTTGACATGGCTGCCAACAACGAATCGGGCAAGCATTTCATCCTACAAGAGATCAGTGGACAAACAGACACTGCAGACACTCACTGGATAGCAAAACTCCATGAACAACTGCAGCTGAGCATCCCAGCAGCAGCATTACAAGCCCAGCACAAGCTCAGGTTCACAGCACCAGCATGTACCTGCACAGGGTCCACTGTGTCTCTCACCACACACAGGATATCGAATCGAGAGATGATGGGCTCTGTCAGGTCTACATTCTCCGAGAAAGTTAACGATGGGTCATAGCGCCCACCTAGATCACAAAGACAAAGCCCAAAGTCAAACACAGCCTCCAGGGATGAAGCTTTGAAGCAAGCATAGACCTACACAGAGAGACTTCACTGCTCATTTGATCTGGAGAAACCCGTCACAGCAGGAATCATGCTGGATGCCCGAGATAATCTTGTGGGCTCTCAGCACTTACCTATGGGGTTGGCAGCAGCAATAACAGTGCAACGGGCTTGCAAGGACGTGACAATGCCTGCTTTGGAGATGGAAATGCTTTGCTGCTCCATGGCTTCGTGGATGCTGGTCCTATCTTGATCATTCATCTATGAGAAAGCAAGGGTGACTCAAACTGAATCTATGTCTATACCCATCACCCAACATGCCATGGGGAATCAGCTCCTGGTACTCTGGAGAAGTAGCAAACTGCACTGTGGACCACTAAGGGCATAAGCAAGCTGCAGGAGCCTTGGTCAGCTGGAATATGGCACGAGGAGTTATAGTGCGTCCTCACCACAGAGGTTCCAGCCAGTCCCTAATCCTCCTCACAGAGATGAAGCTAGGCCTCACCTTGTCAAATTCATCAATCAGGCAGACACCTCTGTCAGCCAGCACGAGGGCTCCTGCCTCCAAAGTCCACTCCCTGCTGACTGGGTGCCTCTGGACATAGGCTGTGAGGCCCACAGCAGAAGCTCCCTGGCCAGTGGTGAAGATTGCTCTGCTAGATGCCTTCTCTATGTATTTGAGAAACTGTGACTTCGCAGTGCCAGGGTCTCCGCACAGAAGCACGTTGATGTCACCACGGACTTTGTGTTTGCCACCTGCAACAGTAATGGGAGAGAGACACATTGGCAGCTGGGTGCATGGCTTGATACCAACCCTGTCCTGAACACCACACAGCTGAAGGGAAGACAAAGGTTAGGCAGGGAAAACATTTCACAGGGAAGCTGAGGGAAAAGTCAACTTTGGAGGTGTACATGTGTAAAACAGCACTTCTAACCTTGCTGATCACATCCTTCTAAGAAGGAGATGTCATGAAGGAGAACAAATGAAGACACAAAAAGTTTAAACCTCTGAAGAGGCATCAAACATGATCTCCTAGAGAACGGGGGATAAAAACCTGCCCAGGTGTGCAGCAGAAGCTGTTTTCAGTCTTAGCTTTTCTACTGTCACACCAGTTCTTCCATCACAGATATCCCTCAGACTGTTACCTCATCTGTCACCAAGACACACAGACAGCTCTAACCACTCTCATTGCAACAGTGCAAACAAACCCAGATCCATTCTCCTTCCCCCAAGTGAAGTGGCCCCAACTGACAGCAGTGACACCCACCTGGGTTTTTGGGCTCTCCACCGAAGAGAGCTAAAGCCAAACCCCTCTTGATATCTTCATGCCCATAAATAGATGGGGCAATGCTGGCAAAAATCTGAAAGGAAAACGAGGAGTTTTTCAGGAAATATCATCTCCCAATCTGGGCAGAATTTAGCATGAAAACCAGCAAGGACCAGTACCTACAGTTACCCCAACAATACTGCTGCCTTCAGTCTTTTATTATCCACGGTGAGAGGGTTTTTAGAAAGGCAGTTACCCACCCAGCATTCCCTAAAGGTGCTTCACAAAAACAGTGCTGTTGGGGCACAGCAGATTGTGTAGTCTGGTGCTGGAAGCTGCCGTCACCGCCTCCACACTCCTGCTGTGCACAAAGCACACCGCAGTGACTGTTATCAGCTCCTCCAGAGCTGGAGACCTTGATTTGAGACTTACTCAATGCACATGGTAGTAGCTGGATGGGCAATGCCACAGATGAATTATCATCAGAGTCAAGTATTATGAACAACTGGCTTATTTTCTCAAGGATATTCTGATAACAGCATGATGCTGGAGACTACTGACTTTCTTAAAAGAGTCCTGGCTCAATTAAACCTGACCCTAGTGAAGGGCAACATGCACCAGTACAGGAGCTTTGCTCTTTCAAATACTAGATTCAGGTCTTATTATGCAGAGAAGCAAAGCTAGGATCTCTATCACAGCTTAAGCTATGTAATAACATTCCCTTCAGAAGACTGGAAACGCAAACATTGGGCCCTCAGAGCAGTGCTCTCACGTTGCTTTTGAAATATGGGGAGACAACCCAATGATGTAAGATATAAGCAGTGTCTGAGGGCTGCTCACCCATCTTCCAGTCTTGTTGTGACATGGAAGACTCAGAGAAGGCCGGGGAGTAACAGAAAATTTGACCCCCAAAAGGACAAGCAAAGTTTCTTACTTTATTTTCCTCCTAGAACTCACCCTCACCAAAAGCTTAGAGCTACACAAGACCAGAAGACTATTCAGAGGTAACTAGAACTTCTACAAGTTCTTTAAGCAGTTTAGCCAGCTGACACCTTTCATCCCTTTCTGATCCAGCTGCAGGGGATGGCAAGCTATCAAATGGAGACGGGATGTCTGAGGCTGACCCACCTTCTCCCCAATTTGCTCATCCTTGGACAGACCCACAATCACTTTCACATCTTCATCAGTCAGCTCTCCAATAGCCAGCTTGTTGTCCTTCTTGGCAATGTGGTTGGCCAGGATCACAGTCGCAAACACCGGGAACCCGTTGGCAGTGTTCAAGGAGCCATCATAGTTGTTGTGGTAGATGCCCGTCAGCTCCTGGGAACCAGGAGATGGTACGTAAGTGCCAGCACAGTACAAACCCATCCCCTCTCCATTTTAAGACAGTCTTGAAAGTAGCTGCCCAAATGTGTCTGAGGACAATCCCTCCCCACATCCCCACAGATGCTCCCACGATGTCACTGTCAAGAGTTGAAAACCACTCTGTGCTCACCCCGTACTTGATGTCAACCATGTACTCACAATCTCATCCCCTGGCTTGCAGCTGTCAACCAGATCAGCGAGGAGAATGGCATCCTTGGAGCGGGGCAGCCTGCCAGCAGCGACCTTTCCAGGGCTCTCCTGGATCTTGATGCGCTGATAGTTCTGATAGACTGTCTACAGAAACAAAATAGAAGTTACCCAGGCATCAGCATGAGTGACTGCTTTCCCAAGGCACCTCAGCAGCCAGGGTCTATTCAAAGGTTTAATCTATTTTAGTTAGAAAACCATGGGCATGGAAGGGCAGAGGCTCTGAGGAGCAATTCCAAGGTGTGATAGACAACGATAGGGACGAGAAAGCAGTCTGGGGTGCTGAAACACATCTCACCACTGTCTGTCAGCCACCACAGTGTTTGTCCACCCAAATACTGTACTAGTTCCTGGGACAGGGATGCTCTGCTTGTGATGGCTGAAGACATCAAAGCAAAGAACGAAAACCAAAAGCTCCACAAGAGTGATTCTGCTACTGTCCTCTGGTTTCCTTACCTGGCAGATCAGAAGTACTGACCTGACTTGGGAAGGAGGAGAGCTGGACAGTCACTGTCTGCATTTCTACAATCTGGGTAGTTAACTGTACCACAGAGACGACTGGCAAAAGATTTAGCCCAAACACTCAAAATAAGGCAGCAAATTACTTTTGGCTACTAAATTGGGCAGATTCAGGTCAAGAGCTCCAATAGACAAGCTCTATCTTCACTGTTCAAAGGGTGGGAGCCCAGGTAGGGCTGCAAGGAACCAACAGTGCAGCTGGGGCAGGATAAGCAGTTCATATGCAGGAACGCATGTCTCTTACCTCTTCCATGTTGATTTCAAAGGGGCCAAGAGACTGACACTCTGGGCAGGAACCAGGTTTCACCTCCTGGTTCTGGGACTGGAAGAAGGGTCCCAGGATGAAGCTGCACTTGCTGCAGTTGTATTTGACCATGCTGAGCTGAGGCAGGACCCCTGTGCAACTCGTCACCACTCCGCTGGTCCGGATCAACTGATTCAAGTGCAGTTGCCTGAGGAAAGACAGAGAGATGCTGGATGCCTGCAGGGCACAGAAGGCACAACACCCTACAGACACCTTCTTTCTACAAGGCTCCCAAAGGCCCAGTAAGAAACGGCTATCAGGAGGAGATTTCTCACAGGGTTTGTAGTTTATGTCTGGGGACATGGGAAATTCATCCTTAATCTGACTTCTTTCCTGTAATAAGCTTGGTCATCCTGTCGGGGCTTATCTGGAACTTTAGCTTGCAGACTAGATCTCCTGAGCATCCCAAAGGCTGTGGCATGCCCCAAGACACTGATGGGAGTTCTGCTGCTTACCTGAGCGACCGCAACTCTTCCACAAGAGGGAGGTGGGAGATACGGACATGGATCTCCTGAGCAATACGATCATATTTGGGGTACATGGCCAACACCACTTCCTTGGCTGCTTCATCAAAGATCTTCAGCATTTCTGCTGGGGCCTCAGGCAGAAAGTAGGCAAGGACATGTTCCTGGGCTGCCAGATCCTCATAGTTCACCACCAGACTCTCTCTGTTCTCTTAAGAAAAAGATGGTGTGAATTATATTTTCAACCTGCTCACTCCTCAAGGAGCCTGCAGAAGACAGCCAGAACAGACAAGCCTGTATCCTGCAGGCTGCAGCTTGCCAACGTCCACACTTTCCCTGAGAAATGCTTAGGGATCAACAGTTTGAAAATGGGTGGAAAACTCTTTTCAGTTTATTTTTCTGACAAATTTTTCATCTGTACCAGACGCTGGTTGTTCCTCTCCAGTTGAGCACTGATACTTCCCAACCTAAGTGCTCCTGAGACTCAAAGGCCTCAGCCCCACACATCACCCTCCCACAGACCTCCAAGAAACAGAGGGTAGGAGGAGAGACAAGAGTGCTGAATGTCTGATAAAACCCTCCTGTGTGTTGTGCTCCTGGAAAGGGACAAGAATAATGCCTTTTATTTCCTAGCTGTCTAACGCTGACCCTGATCCACTACTCAGCCTTCGGCCTCAACACAAGGAAGAAACACGAGGAACTGCAGTTACATGAGCTGTTCCTAGATGAAGTTTAACAGCAGAAATTGTCCATCAATGGCAGCCATGATGACTGCTGCTTCTGGCAGTGCCTAGCCAGAATAGAAGGCTGCAATGCTGACATGATTTCCAAAGTCACAGGGTCTGTTTGTGTCCCCTGGCTGGATAATGCAGTTTCCAGTGTGAGAAGTAACCGGCACAGACAGTGAGCAATTGTTGTCTCTTTCAGATTGCAAGCTTGCAGACCACTGTCTGCTGCCCCACATATTCCTTTGCTAGCACTTCTATGATATGAATATTAATGAGTAGCAGACACCAGGGGCCTACTAATTAGTCAGCACCAAAATCAAAGAAGATAGTAGACATGTTTCCATTATTCATTTATCTCCATCAGCATCAGTTTCTTACAGTGCTGACTCAATGTCTGGGAAAAACAGGGCAGGCAGAAAAAAACCACTTATGGACCAGACCACTGCAACGTACCAAGACCCACATGAAGAGGGGAGACCCTCTGATGACCCAGCCCTACCTTTGCACATGTCGCTGATCCTCTCTTTGAAGACATTGTGCCCATGGTCATCCACATGTGTCTTCAGGAAGTTCTTGAAGCGGTGGTAGATCTCAAGCCGGGGAGCTGCCATGGAAACCCACTCCCTCACTGAATGCCCCTTCATGTCTTCCAAATTCTCAATGCTCTCAATCATATCTTCATCTTCCTCTTCCACGCCGTCAGCTGCTCGTTCTGCCAGCCGCCTCTTCCGTGAAGGTCGGTCTTCATCTTCATCATCACTATCTAAGGGTTCAGAGGAAAACTTGTTAAAGCGCTGGGATTCCCATTCCCACGTTTTGCATGAGTCACAGTTGGATCACACAGGCTGTGGAAGCAAAGTCAGAGTCTGGAATATAAACCAAGAACCATCCCAGGCCCAGCTTAAACCCAGTTCTAGCCTGGCTCCTACCTCTTCCATAATGTAGCTAAGACTTTATAGGGGTAAAAAAGATTTGTATGTAACAGCACACAGTCACATCCATTAATGCACTGAGGGAGGAAGGCCAGGAAATGGGCGTCCAAGTGCATCAAAGGCTGTCCCACCCAGCCCACAAAAGTCTCTAGAACACCACCACCAGCAGCTCCACAGCTTATGCTCAGTAGAATCCCAAACCCCTGACATGGGCCCGGGATCCTGCCTTTCTTTCAGCAGCAAACACGTAACCAGAAGAACACACCAACCAACCTCCTAGGAAGCCCAAATCAAAGGGATTTGCACTGTGGTGTCCAGCCAAGCCCACAGCAAGAGATTTCACCAAGAGCCCAAATACACTGGAGCTCCAGAGACCTATTTGTCATGCTGAGGGTGAGAGTCCAACTCCCTGACAAGGGCTGGGTTACAGTCAACCACACAGGATCAACAGCCTACTTGGTAGAGCTCATGTCCACCTACCGTACAGCAGCCCCCTCCTCATGCGGCCCATGCCCTGCTCCAGCTCACGGTCTCGCTGCCTCATCACTCGCTCTGCGGCTTCTCGCTGGCTGGCTGTCAGCTCCTCCACATCTTCGCTGTCCAAGGCCAGGCCCTCTGCTTCATAGACGTCCAGCTCGGGGATGGGGCGGTAGTCCCTAGCACACACACATTGCACCGCATCAGCCCAGGCTCCAGAAACCACCCTGCAGCCCGTCTCTGGCTATGGGCTTTGCAGCAAGACTGGAGCTGTGGAGCAGGCAGGCACTTCACAGCGGGAGGGTCCAGCACCATGTTATGAATGTCAGCATTCAAGCCCTTGTATTTAAGTTCACCAGCTCGCTGCCAGGCCTGGCTGAGTAATACAACACAAACCCATGCACCGGCAGGAGCAAGGAGCTGGTCTGGATGTGTATCACACATCCAAGGAGATCCTGGTTTATCCACACTGGATCATGGCAGCACTTTGGCTCCAGCTTGCAATTTGTTCAGTTCTTCACATGTTGACCCTTCTCTGCTGCCCAGCAGCTCTTCAGCCCCCTCACCCCAGTCACCATCACAACAGTGGGACCCCACCATGACTGAGACCCCTCCCTCGGTGTTGCCGGCTGCACAGGCGTCCAGTTAGCAAACCCCATCCACAAACATCACCCCTCCAGAAGCTGGCTCCCACCTGCTTCCTTACCTTTCCATCCCTTCCCCGATGAGTTCTTCTCCTTCTTCCTCCTCTTCGGGGAACCCCTCGGTCCCCAGGAGCCCTTCGGACTCATCCTCGAAGGGTGGCAGATCCCGGCCGGGGCTGGACGTGAAGGCATCGCCCCGGCGTGAGCTGCGGAGGGGGCTGGTGGCCGCCGCCTGCGACTCTGAGGAATCCTGCAAGGATCGGAGAAAGAAGGTGAGGGCGGGGGGCCGGGGCACCCCTCTCCCCGGCACCAGGCCGTGTGGGGAGAGGATAGATGGTGCTTCCAGGAGCCTCTGGAATGCGGGCGGCGGCCAGAAGGGGCCGTGGATTAGCGAGGACTCCTCTTTCCCGACGGGAGAAAAGATTAATTAGTTCTCCTCGCAAATGACAACGGAAATGCCCGGGGGAAGCCGGGGGGGGGGAACCATCCTCAGAGCCCTGAGCCGCTGGAGCGGAGGGGATGGACTCCGGTCCCTCCCCGGCCCTCTTCCCCGGTGCCGGACACACGGGAAACACCCCGGCATTTAGGGTGTCCCGGCGAGCGCACCCCTATTCGCCCCCCTCCTCGAAACCCCCCCAAACCCCGCATGACCGTGCCCGCAGGGCCAAGGCACCCTCGGGCAGGGAGGAACCGCGGTCTGCACCCCGCGGGGGACTGCGGAGAACTCCAACTCGCCCCGCTGCCCCGACCCGGCCGCTCACCGCCATTGCCGCCGCGTCTTCCTGCCCAGCCGGATTCCGCGCGAAAACGGACCACGTGGTCAGCAAAAGCGCGCGAAAGCTCATGAATAATGAACAGCCTGTGCGGCGGGCCCCGCCCCTCAACGTGAATATGTATGTCCGGGCGGGGCGGGCTGCCATGGGGAACCCCTGGGGAGCTTTGGGCACTTCCCTCCGGGCTCGAGGGGCCCGGCCGGCCACAGCCCCCGTCACGGCAGAGATGCCGCTGACATTCCCGGGTCCGTGCGCTCATCCCGGCTGCTCCTGCCTGGCCGCGGCTTGCACTGACCCGCGGGACAGCCGCCTCAGTCACCTTTCTTCAGGCACGCAGTGAACCTACATGAGGCGGGAAGGGGGTTCTGGCATTTGGGTGGGTTTTGGAGGGAGTCCGTGTGTAGTAACAGTAACTGGGCAGTGGTGAAGGACAGATGTTGTTTTCTGCAGGTGCTTGGCACAGGGAGCGGTGCTGTTTAAGAGAGGAGCTGAAGCAGAGCATGTGTCCCCTAGAAGCTGGAAGAGGAACAGAGACCAAACAAGCAACGGGCTGCTGTTTGGCAAGGAGGTGACACACTTCTGTCGCAGGCTGCAGGCTCTTGCATAAAGGTACGTGGATTGGAGTTTGATCTGGCTTCTCTGAAGGGTTTGTGACCACTAGTATCAGGCTATTTCTGCTCCTGGCTGCGTGCAGGTGTGGGACAGTAAGCCTGAAACAGGAGTCACCAGAAGCAGAAGTGACTGAGGAGGCAGCTGACAATCATGGACCTGCAATGACTCCTCCAAGAGCCAAGCAGGGTGATTCATCCTGGTACGGATATAGCAAAGCAGGAGCATCATGGTATAAATAGGAGTGTAGCTCAGCCTCGACACATGATGGGGAGCTGGTGGGTGCTTGTGTGAAACAGGCACAGGGACACCCATGAGATGCCCCCACCTGTAGGCTACTATAAACCATCAGGGCTTAAAGGGAGGTGGCCCAGGGCCCTCATAAGGTGGTGCTGTTTGACCAGGCCCTGACACGCTGTGATGAACCAGCCTCACCACAGGGTGCCACTGTCTCTCCAGGCACTGGACAGCTTTTCTGTCTGGCCTTCCCAGAAAACCAGGGACTGTGTCGTCCACACTTTCACCGCTCTCTTTAGATGCCAGCTACAAGTGGTCCTGTGCTCGAGCTGGGGTGCTCAGTCTCTTTGGGGAGAGCTGAGGTTGGGCTGCTAAAAGCATCACTAAAATCAGGCAGCATTGTGCTCCTTCTGCTGTGCTGGAGATGATGCAGTGGGGTATGGGAGAGGGCTGAGGTGGCAGCTGAGCACCAAACTCAGTGTCAAAACATACTACTAGGATTTTGCAGACTGGTGGTTTACAGCACAGGAGGAGCCATGGGGACAGAACTCCCTGTGAAAAGAAGGGCAGGTACAGCCCCAGTGGTACAAACTTGTGCCTCATACTAGAAATCAGTAGGTTGGTAGAGCAGCTCTGAGACAGGACAGGAACATCTGTCTGGGCAGTTGCCCAACACCTGAACAGCAAAGTCGTTTCGGATAAGAAGTAATATCCTGTTGTGTAGACAGATCTAATAAAAGCTGAAAGATTATTTGTAGAGAGATTAAACGTCCTAGAAGGGTGGAATTTGGTGACGATACGAGGGTGCAATGCAGCCTTGGAAACCACGACTGCACCTTCTGCCTCCACTGCCTGCAAGTCAGGCGAGGCTGCTGAAGGACCGCAGACTGCATGCGGCAGGCTCAGCACCAGGTGCCAGCTTTCCTGGGGGCCCTGAAAGTCACACCAAAGTATGCACTGGATGGAGAAGACAGCACAGAGAGCAGCGGCTCTGGCTGAAGTGGGAGGACGCGTGCAGGCAGGAGGTAGGGGCAGTCCCTGGAGCTGGGAAGAGCAGAGTTCTGTTGGCACACACCACATTTGGGCTGAAGGGCATGGTCTGTGAATACAAGGGAAACAGAAACATGAATTCCCCACCTCTTCTGTTTCCCAGAAGCAGTGAGGAAAGGAAAGCAGGACCTAAAGTGTCACGGTCTTTGTGGTGATACCCAGCAGTCATCTGCCTGAGAGACAGCTTTTGGATCTGGTGTCCCATGTGCTGGGCTCCAGAGTGAATCAGATGCAAAGAGCAGGTGGATTGGAAAGCAAAATCTCGCCTTCTGACACAGTTATGTGGGAGGTAGCATGTTCAATTAGTTAGCGCCTGAGGCTACAAGTGAGAAGACATGGATTTCACTCCTGGCTCTCTTACAAAGGTGGTTTTTTTTAGGCAGAAGCACCTCACCTCTCTCTAAACAGAAATGTCCCTCCTATAACTCAGAGACATTGGCACCTGCGAAGCCTTTGAGCCCAGCACAGAACATATCAAAAATTGCAACATATCATTAACCTGAGCGACAGTGTGAGAAGAGACCAACTAAGAACTGGCTTCTCCAGATGTCATTCCAAAGGCATGACATCAGCCTAACAACCTGGTTCACCCCGGTGGAAAATTGGTGGAAAATCAGAGGAACGGGGCGGAGGCGGGCAACACAGCCTCAGGGTATGTCCCCTCCATGAGGCTTGCTGTAGCAGAGCTGGAAAATTAAATCTGAGGAGAGGATCAGACTTAAGCTGAGAAAGGTGTATGTGTGGGGAGGGCCTGAAACACTCTGTGGGTGCCATTTGCTAGAGCAGGGCAGGCAAGCTCAATGTAGGGATCTTCTAAAGAGGTGTACGCCTTGTACAGAAAAATCCAGCCTAGCAAAAGCCGTGCATTCCTGGAGAAGCAATCCCTAGCACCCCAGGAAGAAAACCACATAGAACTTATCCTCTGGTCCTTGAAATGACTCAGACAACAAACATCCCCCTTGAAACTGTTCATTCAGACAGCTCTTACTGCCGAGAGTAACCTGCTGATATTTAGCCATTTACATCCTTTTAATTCCTTTATGAAAACTTGGCTCATTTGTCCCACTATTCCCTTGCTTACTGTATTAAACCCTCTGCCTGATGTTTGTACCTCCAAATCCTGCTGGTCACTTCTGCATTCCCCTTCAGCTGCTCTCATCCGCAGTACGCCAAGTCTGCTCGGCCAGCCCTAAGCTCCCTTAGGAGCCAAGCTCTCCAGCCCGTGAATCATTCACCCCTGTGAGGACGCAATTACAGGATCCGGCCCACGGAAGAAGATCATTAACTCCTCCACCTTGTACCGAATAGCTGCTCCGCAGAGACAGCCGAAAATACTCACGCTCTTTGCGCTGGAGGGGATGTGGGTGCTGGGTGACACCAGCCTTCGCCC
The DNA here is from genome assembly GCA_020800305.1 of Porphyrio hochstetteri. NCBI lineage: Eukaryota > Metazoa > Chordata > Aves > Gruiformes > Rallidae > Porphyrio > Porphyrio hochstetteri. Next base: position 5,166,174 of record CM036916.1, on the reverse strand, counting down.
TTGGGCGTGAGGTTGGGCTGTGCGGGCTGGCCCAGGGACAGGGTGAAGCTGTGGAGGAGCTTGGTCGCGGTCAGCACCCCGCACCGCCTGCCTGCGCGGAGGGCTGGCTTCTGCCCCGCCGCGGCCCTCCCACACCCCGCGCCCCACGCCGAGGCGGCATCGGGGCCTGGCAGGCCTGGACCGGTGGCTCCTACGTGGCGAGGAGGTGCGAGGGCAGGCGGGGCGAGGCCTGTGCGGGGACAAGGGCTACCGGGCCCCACAGGCCTGGGGGCGAACCCCGGCTCGGGAGCAGTGGGGAGCTCCAGCGGCCAGGGTAGACCTGTCCGCCAGGCTTTGGCGTTCGGCAGTGGGGCGAGCTGGAACGATCCGCGCCCCGGATCCTGGCAAGCATTGGCCGCTAGCGCTAAGCGACAGAGCGCCTTTAAAGCGCGGCCGGCCCTCTCCGGGAGTCCCGCCTCCCGCCCCTGCTCATTGGCTAGCGCCGCTATTTCTTTCGGCCTCTTTGACAGAGCCGCTCTCTGATTGGCCGAAGCAGCCCCCGTCTTGGGGACCCTCGCTCAATATCGCCTCTGAGCCTGGCCGTAAAGGTGCCTGCCCTGATTGCCGCGTCCTCGCCTGGTGGGGCGGCGCTCTGCCCGAGCAGCACTTCAGCGGCGCTCCCTGGCTGAGAGAAGCGGTGGGGCTGGGGCCTGGGATGGTGGGGCTGGGCCCCCGCGAGTGAGCGCCGTTGCTGGGGAGGCAGGGCTGGGCGGGCCGGACCCGCGGCGGGTAGGAGCGGGGCCGGCGCTGGGAAGGGGGGCTTATGGGCAAAGGGGCGGTGGGGCGCTTCAACCCGGGGCGGCGGGGCCTGTCCCGGTGGCACGGCCTGGCCGTGGCCCTCTGAGGCGAGCGGCGGGGCGGGATGAGGCCCCGCGGGGTCGCCGGGTTCTGGCAGCGGGTCCCGGGTGCGAGGGAGGCCGGGACGTGCCGGTCGGGCTTTAACGGCCCGCGCCTCGCCACCCAACTGCCCTGCGTTCGCACCCAGGGTGCCCGGGCGGGAAAAAGGCTTCCTGGGGCGCTGCGGGTTTGCGGGGACAGGCGGTGTCGGCTCGGCGCTCACCCGGGGCGGGCCTGCTGCTCTCCGGGGCTCTGCTGCCGTGTGCGGCCCGGGAGCCCTCCCGTGGCAGGTGCTTGGCCTCAGCGGTACAAAGCGACTTCGGGTTTTCCTCAGCGCCCCGATTCCCCTCGTGGTTTGTGTGCTCCAAAACAACCCCGAACCAGCCGAAAGCCGAGGATGCACCTTTCTGAAACGCGTCCCTGCACCGGGGTTACCGGGCCGAGGGTTTCGGGTTAGCGCTGGTACTTATTCTGCTTTTGGCGTGTTTCTGTCGCCGTTCCCAGCGCTGCGGTTGCTTTCTAAGTTTAGCCCAGAACGAGATGAGAACAGAGCGTGGGGAAGAGAGAGAAAACAGCCCTTGGTCACGGGTGGAAAATCCCCGTCTCCTGAGTTTGTGCTGATGGTAATGGGCAAACTGCAACAGTTGTGACCAAGAGTGAGATTTGAAGAGTCACCTCGCAAAGGAACAGAAAGAGACACTTTTTTTTTAACAGCATTTAAGTTACTGAAGTAACAGTCATATTTTAGCAGGAATCTGGTCGGTGCAGTTTTCTTCTGCAAAGATACAGTGTTTTAAGGACCAGTCTTTTAACCCTTGTATGATCTGTTTTTGCAAGATTTTCTGATGCTGTTTTCAGAAAGGAGGAAAGCTTTTTTTTTTTTTTTCTTTTTTTAAATTAGAGCTGAAACTGGTAGCGTGTAACTCACTCTCATGTGGTTGGGCTTTGAGAGCACAGAGAATTGGCAGCGATGTGAATTTTGCTGAGCTCTGCTATGGTTAGGGTGCTGTGAATCAAGAAGCAACATCCCCTCACTGAGAGGCAGCGCTGAAGGTGCAGCTGAGCCCTCTTTGGCACTCTGTCGTGCCGGTGTCCTTCAGCCGAATGTGACTTGTGAGCCCAGTGGCTGGACAGAGGAACAGGCCTTGGCCAAGTCAGGCCATAGCATAGGAAACCATTTCAGTTTCTTTTCTGGTGCAAGGCACTGGTTTCCTTTTTGTGTGGCTACAGGGTGAGTTGACCCTCGTTGTGTAGGCTGGGCTGGCTGAAGCGAACAGCCCCCGAGAGGCAGGGTGTGGTGAGTGATCTCTTGGATATGCTCAGCTGACTAGATTTATTTTGGACTAGATGGGGCATGGGTTTGGACAGTGCACTGTAAGGAGCAGTGTTGCTGGGGTTGATGAGCCTAGCTGGATCCTTGCTGTCAGTTCCTCCTCCTGTTGCTGTAGAACTTGATGTGGATTTCGACTGGAATGGGCCAGTTCTCCACATCCTCACCGTGGGGCTTTAGCCATTAGATAAGTATGACAATCACAGTTTGGCTGATGGCTTTGGCTGCTCTTTCTAACCATATCGGATGTTCTGTTGCTCTGCCTTTGTGTTTGCTCAGTTTTGGGAAGAAGAATAGGATACTAATACCAGGCATAAGCAGCAGCCTGGCTGAGAGGTGAGCTTGATTCCGCTTTGCCCTTTGAAACTGTGACGGAGCCCTGTTACATGCAGCCAACTCCTCTCCTTATCAGCTGCTCGCTGCAGTTGTGTGATAGTGGTGGCTTGTAGGGGAAGAAAGTGGAGCCTGTTTGTCCTTTTTATAAAGGTGATGTTTTTCCCATGTAGTTCTCTCACAGCTGTATACTTAAGCTCTTTTCAGTGGGACAGGCAGATGAAATTCTTTGTCCCAGAAGAGATAGTAGGAGGATGTGAGGGTTTGGAGTTGGTGTCGTACTGCCTGTGCTCTGTGAGGGTTTTTTTGTACCCTTTCCCAATGTTTTAAAAAATTAGATAGAATTTTTTTCCATGTTGGCAAATGTGCCATACTTGTCCTTGCTGTTACTGAGATGCAGAGGCGCTTCAGAGGAAGAGAATGGAGCAAAATTATTAACAGAGAATTATTCTCGGTGGTGTCAGTTCAGAGAAGTGAGAAGCTGGAGGGAAGAGAGGATGCTTGAGAGATAAGTCTGGAATTTGAAGGTTGTTTGCGGGAACCTCTGCTAGAATGGGGACTTGTTGGCACAGATTCTGCCACCTCAGCACAAAGTTGATCTTTCCAGGTCTGCGCGTGTTTATTCACTGTGACGTCTCCTGTGCAGCACAGCATATGGCAGTCGTGAAAGAGAAATCCCAGCTCAGCGAGTATGTGTTAGCATGGGTGACTCAAAGGAAGGGCTTGTTAGCTGAGGGTGGGGTGATCCCCTTACCCCTCGGGAGACTTGGGAAGAGTTTCGTGCCCTGAAAAGAAAGAAGAGTCTGTGGCTGACAGCCTGGAGCAGTTTGTGAGGAAGGTGATACTGAACTCAGCTCCACAGATGACACAGGGCTGTGCAGATTTCTTCTGATTTGTGATTCACCCAGAACATATCAGAGAAAATGCCTCCTGAGTGCTGTCATGGAGGCTGTCAGTTTTGCCATGCCAGCCAGGGCAAAGGTCAAACTGGCAGATTGGTGGCTTTTTTAGATGAATCATGGGTTGACTATAGCGCACAGGCTGGTGGAGAGCTGTTTCTGGCAGTGTGCATCTTTAAGATGCCAGCTGATAGAGTTGTTTTGGTTTTTTCTTAATCTCTGTGTTGTCTGCAAACACTTCTATTGGCAGTGCTGGGCGAGATGGTAGGACCTCATGTTTGTATTCAGCTTGTAGCTAGTCAGTGCCTTAACTGCGGGGGCTTCTGTTTTAGGGTGGGAAGAGGAGAGGATTTGCACAAGGCAATACATTAAATCAGGAGCAGGCTTAGTAAGGTAAATCAGGTCAAAACTCTAGTATATGCTAAATCTCTGTCTAAAGTCCAGTGTGCCATAGTTCACTTAAGCTTCCAAGGTGATCATAGAACCAACAAAGGGATGAACTAGTGGTGGGGTTTCTGCCAGAGCCACCAGCACAGCCAGGAAGCATGTGGAGTTTAAGGGATGGCAGAGCAGAGTTTTCCTCTAACTTCTGGAGACATAGTTCATACTGCAGCAGTGTAGGGTCTGGGGATGAACAGGTGGTGTAAAAGATGTGAATGTGCTCTTGGGGAAAGCAATACAGAAAAAGTTTCTTCAGGGTAATGGGAAGTTCTGTCTTGTCATCTTTCTAAGAGACAGGAGAGGTGTAAGGTAGGGCAGACAAAAGAACCGAGTGTTGTGACTCTTCAGGCTCTCACTCTGCTGCATGAGAGTTTGACCTTAGGAAAGCCATTAGGTAGGGCTGCATCTAGTTCTGGGTTTGTAAACTACCAATGATGCTCATCTGTGTCTGAGAAGGGCAATGCAGTTGAGGAAGGTGGATGTAAAGAAGTATGAAAACCTAATGCTAAAGGGTTTTAGAAAGACACTGTCTTTTCACAGCCTTACTGGTGTGCTTAAAATGGAAATAGTTCTGGTGTCTTGGAGAGGGTTAGAAGAAAAATGCTGAATCTTGGCATTTGCCAGTGTTGGTTTTGGAAGATGAAGACTCTGTACAGTCCCTTTAGGTAAAAGTATGTGAGGTTCTCCCTGCTCTCAGACTGTAGGGTTGGTAACAGCAACAGGCTTTCGGTATGGACCTCCATTTGTTTTCTTCACAATAGTTGAAATCAAATCATTGACTGTGACTTCTTGATCTTGGGAGCGAGAACAATAATTGATGTTCTGGTGCAGCTGAGTTTGTGTCTTCATCTGATGATGCTGTGTATTGCTGCTGAGTCTTGATTTCTTCTACAAATCTGCCAAAGCTCAAAAAAATCACAAAATCTAATCCAGCAGAGTGTTAAGTTATTTTGAAGGTGCTTGTTACTGTGATACAAGATAGTGGTTTTGTACTGCCTGCCCTACTAGCTGTGTGCAGAGGAAGGGCAGGTGGCATTTCATTGTGCAATACAGTCTTTCTGATGATGATAATTGGCTGTAACAAGCAGGAAGCAGTTGTGCAGGGGCCTAATGGCAGGGATGTATTTTTTAGCTCTGACTCACAACTGATTTAATGTTGCTTTTTGTCTTTGCTGTGGTTGTCCTGGGCTGTGTTTGACCTGGACCAGAAGGAAGGCAGGATGTTCCAGTCCATGATGTCTGTGATGAGATTCTCTGTGACTGACAACATCACATATTCAACTACCCTGGTGACAGCATTGGATAACGTGACATCTTTGTCCCCAACAATAACGCAGGCGACCAATGACACCAATATCACTGTGCCACACAAGTGCCTGCTGTTGCTCTACGAGGACATTGGCAAGTCCAGGTGAGATGGAGGAAGTGGGACCATGGCCTGGCCCTGGGCCAGGGGAGGGAGCTTGCGTTCTCGGAGCTTGGTTGAGAAGGACTGGGGCTGGTGCCTTGCCTTCTAGATGTTGAAGAACAGAAAAAAATCCTGGTTTATTTACTTTTTGCAGAGTCCGCTACTGGGATCTTCTGCTCCTGGTTCCCAATGTGCTTTTCTTTATGTTTCTTCTCTGGAAGCTGCCCTCTGCCAGGGCCAAAATCCGGGTCACTTCCAGCCCAATCTTCACTACATTCTACATACTAGTGAGTACTGCTCTGTGCTTTTGAACTGATGAGTGAGTGGTTTTTATTACCAGTCATGAACAATTGCACTGAACTAGTACAGAGAGAACCTAAACTAGATCTCACAGGGATAAGACCTATTTTTAGTTGAAGGGGTACTACGAAATAGACACACATTTTCATTTCTTTTTCTCATCCTCCCCATCCCATCCCCATCACCCTTCCATTTTTCACAGATTCTGGCACTTATCTGCTGGATTTGGGTGGACATTGTTTTCCTGTGGTGATTCACACCATCCCACCCCCCCTTTTTGTTCTTTGCTGTCATGGAATTTAGCATCTTACACTTTCTTGTCACATGTAACACAAAAACAGCTTTTCAAAACCAGCTTCTCACTGAGGTAGTGAAACACTGGAGAATTATTAATGTGAAGCTGTTGGAAGGCTTGGTCGTCTGCTGTAGAAAATGGTGATGTGACAGCATTCTGGTTAGTCTGGGAATGTAGAAACCCAACCCTGCTAGTTTCTTTCCCATCATATCAAAGTGGCTGCTGACTTGATGACATTATTGTTACTTTTAAAGGTGAAAACAGAATGTCTAGGCAGTACAGTTACAACTTTAACGTGTAAGATCTTGTCTGTTCTCTGCTCCAGTGTAAAAAGCCACAGGCAGCTTTTGATTTAAGGTACACTCTGTAGTAATCTCTAAACTTTACTGGTCACAGGGCATGGTAAATGCATCTGAGGATCTACCTGGATTTCTTCAAAAATGTCTTTCATAAGCTTTATCATGGGTGCTTTTTGAGATCTCAGCTTGCCTCAGTGTGTAGCATAATGTGTTTGCTCTTCCTCAGAGATTAGAGCAGGTTGTAGAAGTAAATGTGTGTTTGAATTGGGTTAGATGGAGGTGTCCCCCTTTGGGCTGTGTACAGGTACTGGCATGGTAAAACCCAAGAAGCACCAAAACCAAATCTGAGCTATTTGTCCCAACTGAATCTTTGGTGGGAAGTCTTGTTAGCTCGTTCAGGTCAGAGTGTGGGTGCTGTGCTTGTGCCTGCTTTTGGATAACCAGGTATACACACAAATGCTCCAAACGTTTAAAAATACCACCAGGCATTTTCAGTCTGGATTTCATTTTTCCTTCATTCTTCCATTAATGAACATGGCGCAGTGGGAAGCTCATGTCAGAGGCTTCAAAAAAACCCCAAAAACTCCTGAGAAACCACAGGGAAGAAAAAAGTGAGCTGACTGTATGCTATTGACTTTTTCAAAACAGAGTGAGAAGCAGCAAGTGATGAAGCAGCCTTAGAGGAAAATGCTTTCATTCAGTTTGATCTCCTGGAGTATGTTACTGGGAAGTGAGGATGTCAGGGTGTGTTGTGAGGATTTCCTTTCAAACAGCAGTTTGTCATGCCTTGAAGGAATGCTTTCTTGTGGAGTCAGTGATTAAAGCGAAGTTGGTGGATTGGGAAAATTTTGTACCAATTTAGAAAGGAAGGAAAAAGGGTATATTTTCCTCTCTGATGAATTATTGCTGCTCCAGAGCACCATTACATACAGGGACCCTTCTTTTCTGTCAGTGTTTTCTCCCAGAGTATTTTACCCCAGGAAGAGTGATGTAGTATTCTTCTTTCATGGCATTCGCATCCCTCCTTCCTCTAAGGAGGAAGTATTCAGCTGTAGGTGGCTTATTGGTCACTTCCGTTCTCCAGTCACCTTGGGATCAAATTGGACCCTCTTCTGATGGATGTAGCTATCTCATACCTGTACTGTTAGAATTAGCCCATAACTTGAAGACTTTTAGCTGGAAAAATCCGGTTTCTTAGCGGGTAAATCTGCACAGTGGAGGGTAGATACATTTATCAAGTTGCATAGTATGGCTGTGACCTCATGGGAGCTGGTAAATCAGCCTTGCTGAGCTCCCTGCAGTCGTGCTTAAACAGCTGCCACGAGCTGCCCTGGGTATCTCTGGGTATCACAGTGTTGCATTGTGTGGCAGTGTAAGGTGTTTTAAAGCTGTTGGCTGCAGCCTCTGTGCTCTGAGCATGGTCAGGGTTGAGAACTGCAGATCTCAGTTTTCCAGCAGATCTGAAGTGTAGTGGTTGCTACTGAGTGATTTCTGATGTGGTTGGTTTATTCAGGCACACTGAGCCTGGAATCTTGTCATTTGGAGGGATGTGGGGGTTTTTGTCCTTTCTTTTTTTTTCTCCTCCCCTGCCCAGGTGTACTAAAGGGTGGGAAGACTATAAAGATGCTGTTATGAGGAGTGGATGAGACCTCTTCAGCTGTTTCATCTGGCAGTTGAGGAAATCTGTTCCTTTCTAAACTCGAAGCCAGTACTCCTACATCTAACAGGCCTGGAGAATCTTCTTTGGGCAGTTAATCTGCTACAGGAAAACTTAGCACAGGCTTGAAAACTGACCTGGAAATGGTATTCAAAAAAGGTTTCTGGTTGCTACTGCGTATGTACCTGTTGACATGAATTCACTTTTGGTATCTTTTGTGTAGGTATTTGTGGTGGCTTTGGTTGGCATTGCTCGTGCTGTTGTTTCCATGACTGTGAGTGCCTCTGATGCTGCCACAGTTGCTGATAAGGTAGGTACAGCACTGATTCTAGAGGCTCTGCTTTGTGTAGTTCTGGTCACAACAATCTACTAAGGCTTCCCTTTTATGCACATACAAGAAGAATATTGGCTTCTTTCAGTACTCATAGCTACTTGTACTATGGAATCCTGTTCTGATATCTGTACATAAACAATCACAACACCCAGGGCTGTAGAACAATGGACTTCCTAAAATAGACACACAAAGTGACAGCAAACCTTTCCTGTTGCAGGGATGGAACAACTCTGCTTTGCAAGAGCTAAACATTCAGATACCTTTTCAGGATGGTCAAGACCTGTCCTTTGTTACTTTTCCAATATTTGAGTGGCTCTTTGAAAAATATTTAGATATTTTGTGTTAAAAGGAAATAGAACTGAATTCCCTTTTGAAACTGATATCTGAACATCCTTACAGCCACTCTGAGCACAGGGTAAAGCCTTAGCAAACAGGAAATAGCTTTGTACGTGCTGTTCTCTTGTAGTTATTTGACTTGTAGCACTATATTATCTAAAACAAAAAGCTCTTTAGTTCTTGAGCTATTAGAGGGAGAAGAGCCACCCACAGAGTGCAGGTCTTCTGTCTTTATTCTCTGGGATCAATGTGGTTCTTTTGCTTTTCCTTTTAATGTTACCCATCAGAGCGTAGGAGTGCACTGCTGGTTGTGAGTGGCTGGATGTTTGTAGTGTTTTCATTCACCTCTGTTGAACACATGTTAAGTCCAGGACTTGGATGGTGGAGAAGAGGTGAGAAGGTGCTTTCCAGCTCTCTTGCTTCTAAGTGCACCTAATGGGGAAGTCATCTGGTAGGACAGATACTCTGTCAAGTCTCCTGCAAACACACATTCTATCGTGTCTATTGCATTTCTTTGGTTTTCTCTCAGCCATACATACATACATACACACACACACACAGAGTGTATTTTCTGAGATTAGGAAGTGTCTCATCAAATGCCTCTTAAAATACTGTGTATCTTCAGATGAGTGTCATTCAGTGCTTAGAAGTAAAGGATTAATAAGCCCCCAATTGTGGCTTAGGTCTAGCACTGACTTATTACGTGACAACCTAGAAAGTTGCCTCACCTCCTGTTTTTTTTGGTCTTGTTTCACCAAATAAAACACAGGAGTGAAAAAGACAAGCTGGAAGTGGGAGGGCTTTATATAATTGTACTGTAGAATCTACTGCTTTAAGAACTGGTCTGTTTGAATGTTACACTTCCTAAGGTCTTCTTGGGTTTGTGCTCCTTGAGAGTACAGCAGAAAAAACACATCCAAGATATGTGCCACATCCTCAAGAGTGGCAAACCACAGCCACTTCCTCTCTCCATAAGCAGGCTTTTTGCTCATTCCCACAACTCTTCTGCTTCACAGGCAGAGACAGGGCTTGGAACAAGCATATAATTAGCACCCCTACAAAACATGAAGAAGGTTTGTAGAAACGACCTGCTCCACTCAGAGGCTGCCATCCCCTGGAGCAGAGTGTGGAGTTTTGCTGAATTAACTTCCAACTGGTTCCTGTCTCCTAATCCTGTTTGTCTGATTTCTGTTATCCCTTAGATCCTGTGGGAGATCACAAGGTTCTTCCTTCTGGCGATTGAACTGAGCGTGGTGATTCTAGGCCTTGCCTTTGGTATGTGTCAGGAGGTTTTTGAGTGCTTTGTGTGTTTCCTTATTCCTTTTCTTTCCACAGAGGCTGCATTTGTAAGTTTGTGGACATGCTGATCCTGTAAAGGGAAGGAGCTCAAGAATAAAGATAAGAGACAGATTGGGCAGTTTTAGTTAGAAATGCCTGAAAACCTGGCTATATTTATAGATCTATGGCCTGTGCACTTTCAGGCTTTTTATGTGCTTTGTTGGTCCTGCATGCATGTGATGGATTGTACAGCTTAGGTGAAGAAGAGTTATGCAAAGATCAGCAGTCTGATTTTTCCTTCAACCCCATTTTATTTAAAGGGGTCGTCCTATCCCCTCCTTAGTTGTTTTGATTCCATCCTGGCTTCATTCAGCTGCTTTAACTACACCTGCAATCTGTAACTCTACTGTTTTCTGCAGTGCAAGTGAAAATGCAGTTTGGAGCACCTCTTCCTGTGGGACAGAGGAGAAGGGAGGTGGTAGGCATCACTGTTGCATCTGCCAGTAGGACATCTGATCACTAGCTCTTTTGTCTTTTGAGGGCTCATGGAATAATTTAGGTTGGAAGGAGCTTCTGGAGATTGTTTGCTTCAGCATATTCTAGTGTAGATTTCTCTAGATTATGTAAGACCTTCTCCCTAGCTCTAACGCAGTCTCTCATCAACTTTTTTCCCAAGAAGAAACTTTACAACACAACATCTCAATGTATGTGACACTGGAGTCATTGCTGACTTTTGTGTAACCCCCACAGAAGGATTTACTTGCCTTCTGTATATTACTGTGGGCAGAGGAAAGCAAGCTAAATCCTGCTGCTTTGTAAGTGTTATCTTGTCTGTGAAAGGTTCAGCCCTCCAAAGAGGGAAGTGGTTTCTAGGGGTTGAGTCAGCTTTGACCTTCCCTTGAAATCCTCTGGAAATGCAAATATTTTCCTGCGTTGGTTTTGGAGAGAACTGATTTTTACCAGGGCTGGGATCATATCCTGAGTCATTTCTGTGTTCCTGAATTCAAGGTCACCTGGAGAGCAAGTCGAGTGTGAAGCGTGTTCTAGCAATCACCACAGTGCTGTCTCTGGCATACTCTGTCACCCAGGTGAGTACATGGGAGAAGAATGGGCCCCTGTAAAAGGGGAGCTTGACTCTGAGTTAGGCAGTTAGGTGTGGGACCCCTATCTGGAACGGGACAGCCTTGCTCTTTGAGGCTTTAGGGAGGGACTGAACATTGGTGGCAGTGTATGAGGATCCCCAGAGTGTACCCCAGGCTGTATCTCCCTGACCTCTTCATGGCAGGAGTGGCTTGGCCAAGACATGAGATGGGGTTTAGATAGGTTGCCTTGTCTAGTGAATTTTGGAACCAAAGTGAGAACTTTTTCAGTGGATGGGGACACCTGAGGTGTGCTTGCTGAATAAGGGCAGTGGAGTGTGCCTCTTATCTCCTGACTCTGAGAGCTCCTGCTTCCCTTCAAACTAGCAGCTGGCTTGCTAGCTAGCTCAGTTTATTAGCTGTGTCTCCAGCTCTCTGAACAATGCAGTAAGTGTCTGGATTTATTCTCCTCTGTGTAAGTGGTCAGTCCTGCGTGTCTCTACTTGGGGCAGCACCAGAATAACACATAGGTCTTTGTTCTGTGACCAGGCTCTTGTGGAGACAGGGAGCTGATTGCTACCACATGATAATGCTGAAGAAGCCTCATTTAAATATCAAGTGGTTGAGCTATGACTGGGTTCAGTAGGACTTAGAAGGACTTTTATCGCCCTGTGCTTCTGTTCATACCTTTTTTCAGGGATTCAAGTGAGCGAGACAGTGTCCTTTCCCAGCTCTTGCACAAGTGTAGGTGTTTTTTCCAGGTTGCTTCAGCAGGAAAGGTCTATTTTAGAGAAGAAAATACAACTCTTAGTTTATTTCAAACAGACAACTGCTTGCATCCCCTATCCCCTCCATCAGTTTCTCTTCTGGAATGTCATTGATGCTGTTTTCCTTCAGATGCAGATCCCTGCCACTTTTTTTTCCCTTCATTTGTTATCTTCAGTTTCTTCTTCTTTAACTTAACTTGGTCTGAGCAGGGTAACAATTTGGTCTTAGGTGGCTGGGACAGTTCAATTGTCTGAAATTCTTTAAACACAGTCTCCTCTGCCCAAACTCCCATTCTAGTGAGGGTGCTGACCATAACAGAATCATGTTGGTGCCCCTTCTTTTCTAGGGCACCCTGGAAATCCTGTACCCTGATGCCCACCTCTCAGCAGAAGACTTCAACATCTATGGCCATGGAGGGAGACACTTTTGGCTTGCGAGCTCCTGTTTCTTCTTTCTGGTAAGTACTGAGCCTGTGTTATGCACTCTGATAGCTTCAGAATGGGTAAGGAGGGTGATTTGTGTATAGAAAGGCCCTAGCACCCTTCCTGCCTGTGTAGCACTGATTCTTCTGATGGGAGCAGGGAAGCTGAAGTAATGAAGGTGTGGAGCTGTGGGAGCTGAATTCCTGCTGAACTCAGATGTCCTTCACTCTGTTGTTTTTCAGTGACCAGCCTTTGTGTGCTGATGGGGGTGAGGTGTGGGGCCTTGGCAGCTGCACTGGGTTCAATATCAGGGGGTCTTTGCCTCTGTCCTGAGACATCTAAGGGAGCATGTGACTCTACACACACCATCCCTGCCAAGATTATTGAGTTCAGGTGTCAAGCAGCTGTGGAAGTTAGTTCTTTGTCTCAACAGGTCTATTCCTTGGTGGTGATTCTTCCAAAAACTCCTCTGAAAGACCGGATTTCTTTGCCCTGTAAGTGACTGCAGTTTGTTCCATAGTGTAGAAGTACACAGTGCCAGAGTAAAACCTAAGTGGGAGTAAAAGGTTCCTGTATCTGGTTGTGCTGTAGAAACACCCCACTGTCTCATGCTACAGATACATGGCAAAGGACTGATGAATTATCCCTGGAAAAATAGTATGTTGTGCCTTTTGGAGAGGAGAGTAAGAGCAATTAGGCTGCTACTTCAGTAGCTGAACAATTACATTAAAACTTACTGCTCAGTTAATGATACAGATGTAATGTAAATATACAATCTTCAGAGAGCCCTAAGAAATGGCTTCTTAATAACGGCTTCCTTTGAAATGCCTGTGTGATGTTAGTGTACATGCTGATCATCCCCAGGAAAGAAAAGCTAATTGGGAGCTGCTTCATAACTTTTATCTGGGCATTTACTTTATTATAAAGATGCTTCTCTTTTTGTTGCAGCAAATCTGCAGCCCTTGAATAGGGAGAGAAGCTGTTACAAAGATATTTGCACTGAGCTGTTCCCCCTCTAAGTGCTGGCTGCTGTGTGTGGGTACCCTGAGGGGGTGGCTGTGTATGGCACACACAACAAGCAGGTGGTCGTGGGCCTGATCCACCTAGTGTCCAGTGTAGCCTGCTGCTCCTGCCCAGGTCTCCTGAGCAGTTTTCTTAGTGCTGTATGTTGGAAGGGTGCAGATTCTGGGTCAGCTGTTGGGGTTTCTCACATTCAGTGATGTGTGACACTGGTTTCAGATGTTTTCCTATAAAATATTTTCACGTTTTGCCATGCCCATGTGTTTTCAAAACCCATCTTGGGTGGCTGTGTGTATACCCATGCAGGAGGCTTAGCCTACTGTACCTCCATCAGCTCTGCCAGCATGGGACAGGAAAATGCAGTCTTAATTCTTCAGGAGTTCTTAAAAAGACAAGATGGTTAGATGGGTTAGCTGTGGGGTTTGCTATCTCCATCAAACAGGTTTGTACTGGGCTGCTATTTGAGGTTGAGCTTCATCTGCATCCGTGTTTTTCACACAGCCAGGAAGAGTTTTTATGTTTATGCTGGAATCCTGGCGCTGCTGAACCTGGTGCAGGGCCTGGGCAGTGCCCTCCTCTGTGTGGATATCATAGAAGGACTGTGGTATGTATTCTGGGGGAGGAGATCTGCAGCCAAGCTTGTGTTGCATTTGAGTGTCCTTCAACACTGAAGACAAACAAGAAGACAAGCTTGGGCTGTGTTCCTAAGAAGGAGTAAAGCTGGTGGTTCTGTTTTGTGCCATAAGAGCTCTTGAGTGGTCAGGAAACTCGCAGTGGAGAGGTCTGTGGAGCTGTGTGCTCTGCAGTGGTCTTGAAGTGATGAGTGATAGTTTGAATCTGCTGATGCCTGGCCATTGGCTCCTGTTTCATAGGTAATAAGGGGAGGGAATTAGTTCATTTGCTAGAAACCTTACTCATATCTGGAGTCTTGTTCTTCAGGGATCAGTGTTGCTTCTGTGAGTCAAAACTGGGAGTGCTAAAACTGAGTTCTTGGTCAGACCTTGGGTCTTGGCATGGTTCCCTTGTAAATGTCTGGCAGCAGTGACACAGGGATGGTGATGTCTCTTACTTTGCATCAGTTTGCCTTTTTTTTGCACAAGACTTTTCTTGTGCTCTGCTTGGGCCCTTTGGAGGGAAATGGGATCGTTGTGGGGGGGATGTGCTGGGTGTTATCCACTGTATTGTACTTGAGTGCTAAATTCCTTTATGTTCCTTTCTGCTGTTGACAGCTGTGTCGATGCCACCACGTTCCTTTACTTCAGCTTCTTTGCACCTCTCATCTATGTGGCATTCCTGAAAGGCTTCTTTGGGTGAGTAGCCAGGAACATGAGTGTAGAGGGGATATGTTGTCATTTAATTGTTCTGCACCCAAGCTGTCCCCATCTGCAGAGCAAAGGCAGGGACTAGAATGCCAGATAGGTAACCAGGTTTTAATTTCTGGCAGTTTTTCTTGTGTGACCCAGGCCTGTGTGCTTCTGTCCAAGACTCCTTTGTATGCAAAGCAGAGCTGATAGCGATGTTCCACTCAGACACTTAGGAGGATCGCTGCTTTGTCTGCAGCCTGTTTAGCACAAAGTTTTGCTGCTGAAGTTGTTATCTAAACAGTGAGAGATGGAGCCCCGGAAGGTTAAATGAGCCTCCTGGGTGGATTTTGGGATGGGTTTTTAGGATCTAGGGGTTAGGTAACTCTGGCTGAAAACCGCACTCAAATGGGCCCAAGAATCGCCAGTTAAAGCACTCGGGAGTGCGATTCCTGTGTCGGGTTTGCCGCCGTGTGGCCGCTCGGAGGAGTTGCATCTTGATGGGAAAAACCCGAGTGGTTTAAGGTAGGCTTCAGCTTGTATTGTCCATAAGCAAGAAACAGAAGGCTTTAAAACAGAGAACATTACAGTTCTCCTAAAATATCCTAATGTGCCTTTATTGCTGTCTGAAATCAGAAGGGAACAGTGTCCGGATTTAGAGATGGAAACTGTTGGTCCACAAGTGCTTTGGTTTTGCTGATGGGCTCAGGTGGAACGTGAGGTGGATTCCTGTTGGTGTCAGCAACCAGGCTGCTGTGGAGTTCAGTGATGTTGCTGCTGTCCTCAGTAATTCAGAACTCCAAAAGTGAGAACACTTTTCCCACACTGAAGTCAGGATTTCTCTTAGGTGGCAGTTGCTCTGCTAGGTAGATTTCAGGACTGAAAGCCAATGTGAAGAGTGTTTGGGGCCTGAGTACACAATTCCTCAGTGCTGCTGAGTTTCAGTTAAGGGTAAGTGGCTGTGATACTACGTTGCCTAAATGTGTTTTAACCTTGAATCTCTTCAGGTCCGAACCGAAGATCCTTTTCTCCTACAAATGTCAGGTGGATGAACCTGAGGATGTGGATGTGCACCTACCCCATCCGTATGCTGTTGCCAAGAAGGAAGGAATGGATTCTGGGTTCTACTCGAGCACTCAGATTGACACCACAGCCTACCTGGATGACGTGGCCTCTATGCCATATCACGTGGGCAGCATCAACAGCATAGACAGTGACCGCTGGAAAGCCATCAATGCCTAATGCCGGGCTACCCGCTTCATACGATGCCTCGTTCCTTTCCTTCCAGACTCCCTGATACCACAGCTGTTAGGATGCCCGTTGGAAATCTGTCCTTGGCTTTCTGCCATGGCTTTCCTCTCTCCCTTAGGATTTCTGAAACCTATCGTGGAACTAAGTTGGCAGTCCAAGTCCTGTTGGAAAAACATCTGTCGCTGTCCCAGAACAGTGTTAGAACAAACTTAAACCTATAAACACTGAATCTTCCTGATCCTCTGTGCTCCAGATGTGAATATGACCCAGAAGATGGGGCTTGACTGGCACCTCTTCCTTTTCAATGACTGAAAGCACTTATCTGCCAATTAGGGGAATGGTGTTTAGGGATGAGAGTGTTGATTTGACTGCTGTATTATACATACATAGAAAGAGTTTGGTGATTGAAACCAAAGATGGTTTTCCTGGGCTTTCTCAAGCAGTGGTTGCCTGGGGCTTGTCATCATACAGCAGCCCAGGTGGTGAATAGTGGTGTCTGAGGAGGGAAGGTGGTCAGCTGTGCTTGTCTCTGGTTTCAGCTAATACTGATAAAAATCAAGAATTGCAGTTGCTGGGGATGAAAAGGAGTGTTCTGAGCGTGTGGGAAGAAGATGGGTATGTTCTTTGTGCCCTGAAAGCATTTTAGGGAGCACTGGCTAGTGTGAGCAGTGTGGATGTGACTGCACAATAGGGACAGGAGGATGGGCAGTGGTGCTGTCTAGCTGAGCTGAAGTAGCTGTGAAACAGTCTATGGAGGCTTTAGTTCTGTGCATCTCTGCTTGCTGGAAAATCAAGGTAACAGCACTGAGTCAGGGCTGAGTTTCAAGAATAAAACAGATGAGGTGGGTGCATTATCTACCTGCAGCCTGCTTTGGGGCTCTGGCAGGGTCTCGGAGAATGCTGTGGAGGAGCAAGCTGACTCTGTAGATGAAGGCTCCAGAGTTGACTGGGTGCTTGAGGCAGAGCAGAAGCCCATGATGAATCTGAGCTGTCAGTATTTAGTGACTGGAAACTCTCAAACACTATACATCAGGCTGGGTGGTGTTCTAGTTGGGAGGCAAGTGGAACACAGGTGTGTTTCTCTGGCAGTGTTCTTCTCTTACACTGCAGTTCAGATCCCTGTTCTGCTGGTCTGAGTAGCTTTTATGGCTCAGTGTGGTGAAAATACTTACATGTATGTGGAGTGTGGTTCATTTAAAAATGATCTGGAACTTCCTAACCTCTTCCATGCTGGAAAAGGGACTGCTGTTGTCTGAGCTGTCTGGTGTGCAGTTTCAAGGCATCGTGCTCCAATCCAGGGGCTGTTCAGTTGAAAGCTGAGTCAGGTTTCTGAGACATACTGTGCTCTCCAAGGATGAAGAGGTGTATTCCTCTAGCTCCAGGGGTGCTTTCCTACCTGATGAGATCTGCTATAAGCAATAGCAACTTTCCATTTGAAGTGATAGAAAGAAGGAATTTGAAATGTTTGGGGACTCTGCACATCTCTTGTCCCAACTCACTGCTCTTCCTGAAGAACATTGAGGCAAGATTTTCTGGGAAGTTGTGATGCAGGGTGCAGCATGGAGGTGTTGGTTTGGATCATGAGCAGGTAGGGGAAAGGATTTGCTACCAGGTGTTCCCTGCATAGGGAAAGTAAGTTTGGTTAAGAACATGAACTTCATATTGATTGCCAAAACTATGCAGGCCCTTTGCTTATCTCTTTTTGTTAATGAGCAATGCAGCCTCTCTGTTCTGCCTGCAGACTTTGCCCTGCAGGCCTCTAAGTAGCACTGGCACCTTGAAAACAAACTCCCCTCTTCCCCCCCCCCCCCTTTTTTTTTTTTTCTTTTCCTAAATTTACTTTTGAGGAAAAAGATTCCATGCATGTATGTGTGAGAGCTGAATTGTCTCATGCAGGTCAAGAGCCTTTCACATTTCCCCTCCATGCAGTGACTGGGTAAGGAGCTGGCCACGTCAGCCCTTGCCATACTAGAGAAGTGTTCCATGTGCATCCTGTCACTCGCTGTGAATCGGTCTGAGCCACGCTTGCTTGCTTACTCTAAAAGGGATGGATGATGTGGTGCCTGAGTTGTCCTGCTGCTGCTCCTAACACTGCTTACAGCACTGATCCTGAGCTGCTGCTGGAAAGCGTGGGGAAACCTGCAAAGCTTCCCTGCAGTTGGTGGGCTTGGGACAGAGCCAAGAGATATGAAGGTCTTACAGCAGTTGAGAAATAAAGGTGCAACTGCTTTTCTGTCCCAAGGAGTATTTGCTGACTCAACACCCTGACCGAGAGGACTTCCCTGCCCTCCTTGGTGATGTGAAGAGCAGACAGTGAATTTGCCTGTTTATCAGTTTAACTCAGTGCTGAAGGATCACCTGTGCAGGTGGTCAACATGTCCATCCTGTCCTTTGCTGGCAGGACTCCAGTATTTCTGGAGTGTCCCACGTTCTGCTGCTGAGGAGCTTCTGCACTGGGTCATGGACTGACCTTTCCTGTTGTATTTTTATGTATATATTGTGCTTTGGGCCATATTCACAGTGGTCCTTGAGCAGAAGTATGTTGTGTGTGGGAGGGTTGCAAAGAGAAAATATAGAATAAATGTATATTTTTTGTTTGTAAATTAAAGAAATAAAATTAAGTTTGGCATAAACGGTCACACTTCATTTCTCAAAGGAGAAAAATAATTATTGTGGCGACAAAGAACTTTCAGCTCTTGTTTAAAAGCCTAGAACAAATAATAATGGAATAACATGATGTTGTCAGAGATGGATCTGTTGGTGATGAAGGCTATTACTAGGACAGCTGATGACTGCAGACAATGGTTTTCAGGTCTAAGTAATAGTCAGTGAAGCCTTTAGCTCTTCCTTTGGTAACAGATCTTGCTGTTCCTGAGTGTGTCTGGTAGCAGGAAGCTTTGCTGTAGGGTATCATTCTGTGCTGCTTGGGGAAAGGCTTGTGTGGAAGTTGGAATTGACTCTTGCTTATTTCTTTTTCTGGGCTTTAAAATGAACTTTGTGTCTCTGGACTGGTTTTCTGGCTGCAGGGAGAACATGATAGGTGCTGGGTAACCGATAAGGGTGCTGGTGGTAATCAGCACCCCTCAGGTTCCCCTTGGTGGGGGTGTTCAGGCTGGGAAAGCGGGGAGAGCTTTGTCTCCACCTTGGGATTGGGTGATTGTGCAGTAAAACCATACAGAGCTCCTTCCAGGTGCCCTGCAGAAAACTGGGGAGTGTCCTAGGAGACACTACCACTGAAACTAACTTTGGCACCCTCTGCGCCTGAGTAGGTGGAGAAATGTTTATGTTGCCATACAGGTTCTCCACCATTATCATGGCTGCTTCACACCAGTGTCTTGCAGGTCATGGGCTCTGTTGGGTCTCCTTAGGCTCTTGGAGACCATGGGAAAGCACAGCAGTGAAGTGCAGTTTGTTTCTTTGCCCACTCTCTGTCCTGGAACTTTGCAGATGATGTCTCTCACCTGGCTGGAGTGACACATGAAAAAGGCTTCAGGAAGGATGACAAGAGTAAGTGAAGTTACATGAAGACTTCTAGAGGAGTAATTACATAGTTGAGAACTCACCAGCCTGCAAAAGCAATGGTGCAAGTCTGTGACACCCTGAGAGGACAGAGGAGGTGAATATAAGGGATGGCTGTTGACCGGCTTCTTAGGTATCAAAGCTGAGTGCCATCAAATGAAGTGAGCAGGTGGGAGATGAGAAATAAACAAGAAGCTGGTGAGACTGCTCTGGGGGATCCCTGTGTGACTTCAGCCAGACCCTTGCTCCTGCACTGGAGGTGTGCAGTGCTTCTGTACTGCAGTGCAAACAGCTTGGTGCCATGATGCAGCGCCCTTGTCGTGGGAAGTCCAGTAACAGCCCAAGTCCCCTGTGTATAAGGTATTACACAAAGAATAAAAATATTCCCTACTTCCAGGAATGTGCCTGAATATCAGGGGGACAGAGATTAATATTCCCTTAAAGCGATCCAGAGTCTCTCTGTGGAGTCAAAGCTGTGGTTCCCACAGTAACTGCAAGGAATAAGTATGAAATGGTTAGAACTGCTCTGATGTGCTACTGAGAAGTAGGTGAGTGTGGTGATACAAGGCTTTGTTAGCTAGCTGGTTGTATAGGTCATCATGTGGCCTGTACTTCTGGGAATGCAGAAGTTTGTTTGGAAAAGACCTTTCAAAGCTGCCATTTCTCAGTATAGCTGCTGGTATGTTCCATCAGCTACCCTCTCCTTCCTTTGGTTCAGGCTGTGGATTGCCTGTGTTGGGTGGCAGGGACTATAGCAGCTGCAGCCCCTCATGGGGTTTTGAATCCTGAGGGCAATGTCAGCTGGCACACAGCAGTGGGGCTTCCTTGAGAAGTATGCCAAAAGAGACTTGTAGGGGTTGGAAGGGGCCTCCAGAGATCGGGTCCAACCCCCCTGCCCAAGCAGCAAGTGTGAAGGTGGCCGAGGGACTCCTGGGGGGACAAGGGGGATGCCAGCACTGGGCTGTGCTGGGGGATGCTTTGTCTGACGGTGCCAAGGGGAATCACCTGAACATCCTGCAAGACTGGTTGGCCTGTGATTTGTCCAGCTCCTCAGTCCCAGACCAGAAGGTAAGACCTGTGCCCTCCTGGCTTATTTTGTGTGTTGCACCGTGTGGTTTTGTTTTCTTTGTCCCACGGCTGTGCCCCAGGGAGGAAGCTCCATGCAGTAGGTGTATGGCCGGGGCAGTTTATGTGGAGGTGTGATGCTCCATTCAAACTGAGCTGTGTGGGAGGGGGTGAGGCAACCTGGCGAGGCCAAGGGCTACGCACCGAGCTCGGAGGCGCTCTGGTGCCGCCCTGGGATGCCGTAGGGAGGGGGTTAAGGCGGCGCCTAGGAGCGCGGCTCTCGCCGGGCCAGGCCATCCGCGCACTTGGCAGCGCGGACACCGCCGGACTACGTTCCCCAGCCTGCATCGCGGCTCGCCGCCAGCACCGCGCCGCGCTATTGGCTGTCCCGGAGCCAGCCGCCAATGAGACGCGGGTATGTTGGCAGGTACCGGAAGGGGAGAGGTGCTCTTAGCAGCGGCAGCGCTGTGCGATCGGGGGGCGCGGTGGTCAGGGGCGTCCCCAGCGCTTGCCCCGCCGGTATGGGGGGCAGCGAGAGCAGCCACGGCGGCAGGAAGGTCTCCTTCGGGCTGGATGAGCGGGAGCAAGTCCGGGTGCTCCAGGGCATCAGGGTGAGGCGGCCCGAGGGTGCCCTGGGGCCGGGTGATGGAGACAGGGAGGCTGCGGGGGACCTGGGCTGAGCAGGGCACTGCGGGGCGCGCACGGACCGGCGCGGCGGTTCGGGGATGCGGCGCGGGGCTGAAGGGGCGAGTGGGGAAAGGCAGCAAGGAGGAGAGGAGCAAAGCCGGGCAGCGGTGCTGGAGGAGTAGGGGTTAGAGAGGTGCCGGGATGGCGGCGGTGGGGAAAGGCGGCTGCGTGCCTGAGCACGGCTCTTGGTAAGCGGCAGCACACCAGCACTTCTTCCCTTCCCAAACTGCTCTCGACCCTCTTTTCCTCGGCACTGTTCGGTCACCCCGTACCCCCCTACCCCGTGCCGCGCAGGCAGTTTGGTGCGAAGGACGCTGCGGGCGCCCGGGAGGCGATGCTGGGAGGCCTGGCAAAGCCCCGCCGGCTGAGCCTGCGGCGAGATCAGAGGTTGTGGAGCTTAGCGAGGATTAGGGGGGCTCCTGGGGGGGGGGGGGGGGGGGGGGGCGGTGGGAAGCTGCTTCTGCAACTTTGATCGGACCCCTCCATACATGCGCTGTGAAAACAAGCCCTGGAGAACGCTGCTTGGATCATTAAGGCACCTTCTTTTCTCTGCAAGACTTCTCTCCCTGTGCCTCGCTGGTTATTGAAGTTTGGGGGGTTGATATCACTGCCATCACTTTCGCTGCTACTACTTCCTTATACTTTCTATCTGTTTTCCCTTAAGATTTGTCTGAAAATGACCTTGCAGAGTGTAGCAGCACAGCTGAAAATCTGCTTCTGCAGCCAGTGTAGGTGGGGAAAGGGCCTCGTTCTGCTCCGCTCTGGAGCCAGAGCAGTCAGCACAGAACCCCTGACCTTGGGAGGAGGAGGGCGTCAGTCTTGACAGCCCCTCACGTGACTGAATTGCCAAGAAACTTCAAGTTAACTTTTCTTTCTTTCTTTCTTTTCCATGGCCTTGGACTCAAATAAGCGAGTGAGAACGAAGTTGTGATTGCAAAACTGCTTGTGGCCTTATGTGGTTGGGAGGGCTGTGCAGCTGCTCTCTGCTGGGTGATTTGCATTCCTCCTGCCATGCTGAGCTGGGTTAGCAAGTGTGGGGGAAGGAGGAGGATGAATGGGCAGACTTGGAGCCTGCTTAGGTCCTTTCCTTCCATCTCTGGTAAATGTGGCCCTACTCAAAGGGCTGCCTTGTTTCGCTGTGCTCTCCACCATCCTTAGTATTTGTGGGAGATTAATTTTCACTGTGCAGTGAAGCCTTTGAGGTCAGTAGACAGGAGGTTTTATCACTTACTGATAGGGTAAGGTGTTTTAAATGTAAAGTTAACATACAGGCATTGACCACCTGGATTTGAACAACCTTGGCATTGAAATGATGTAACTGACTGTAGGTTTGCAGTAGAGTGGAAACTTAATGAATGGGAAGTGGCTGTGATACAATGTGTACCATTAAGAGTTGGCTTGTTAATTTCTCTTCCCGGGTGTGTATGTTTCAGCTCTCTGAAGATGTAGTGAACCGAATGAAAGAATCTCCTCAAAGTAAAAGGGACAACCAGAGATTGCCCCGTCTATCCAATGGCACAGCTCCGTTTTCACCAGCTGCAGAAGGGAAACCCAAATCTCCAACAGGTACTGTCAGTCCCTCTCAGGTCTACTGAGTGTTTCAGTACACTTCTCAGAAGGGCCAACAGTGGATGTTCTATCAGCACCTTTTCAAAACTAGCCTGTTGGGAGAGGAGCTCTTTGTAACACTTTTATATATGTGGATATCAGCATAATTGAGCACCTTGGATGTTACAGTCCTGTGACATCCTCTTTATGTTTCTGAAAGGCAGCCATGTCACCTGGCAGTAGAAGAAGTTGAGGTGATCTGGTTCTAGTTCTGTTGCTGCCTGACCTTAAGTCTTGTTTTTCTAGATCCTTTCCTTCTCTCTTTGGAATACCACCCTTTTGAGATGCTTTAATGAATATATATCACGTTGTGAACGCTTCTAGGGTTTCAGATGAACATGCAATAAGCAAAGCAGAAGTTTCTTCTTTTATCTTCCATTCCTGGCAAGCTGACTTTGTGTCTCCTTGTGGAAGGGGGGGAAACTCTGCATTTTGGTTCTTTGGAAATAAGCACATCGGGAAGGATATGCTGACCAAGCACAGCGTGCTGAGTGGGTGCTGAGAACTTGGTTTCTGAACTTATCTTTCTTTTCAGGTCAGAAAACTATTTGGTTTCTGTTAGTTCTCAGATGGACTTTGTCTGATGTGTGTGGTCAGCATGGGTTTGCTTAAGGCATGCAGACTAAGGTGAAGTTAGGGACCCAGGCCTTGGCTGTTGAAGGTTTGTTTGCTGTTAGCCCACATCTTTCCTGAAAGTGGAGTTGGCATTAGGAAAGGCCAGAACTCCATTGAATAACTTCACTTGTGGGATCCCTTGTGATTACTGGGAAACTGGGTGATCAATAGGAAGATTTAATGGAACTAGAGTCGGAAAATGGAAAGTAGGAGTAAAACTGTGCTTATGTTTCTGTATAAACCATGGGTTTGAGGGGTTAACATCCTTACCTAGAAGTTTCTGTAGCATGCTGTGTTTGGTGTGTCTTGTTGAGGACAGTGCTATCAGTGTATCTATTTCATTAATTCAAACTCCATACATGGAATTTAAATTTTCTTGAGACTTTTCTAGGTGCATTGTGGTGTTTTTTTCTCTTGATGGGGTATCACATATGAAATAATCTCCTCAATTAACTTATGTAATGAAGGACTATGTGTCATACTATAGTTGTCAGAGGTTTCTGTTCCTCTTTTTAGGAATCCAGCCACCAATGTCAAGTGACTCTGGTCAGAAGTCTTCTGCTGCAGAGCAGGAACTGTACAGGAGGTGAGGACAAGCTCTTGAAAAAAGGCAATTTGTTTAGCTCCTTTTGGACTACAAATATTTATGTTTTACTTCAGTGTGAGTGTGGTGACTGTGTTTTAATGCCTAAGAATCCCCTTTGAAGCCTTGTTCAGTTAAGAGCCATGAGATGCACTTTGGAATTTTTTTTTTTTTAAAGGAAGCCTGTCCCTTAGACAAAAAGAGTGGTCAGGGGAGCTGTGGGCAGTTGGAGTGGTGTTTGGAGAAGGAGGGAGGGCCCATGTAAAGAGTTTGTAAGTCAGTACTAGAGTGCTATGAATCTTTCACCCAAGGGTGTTTTCATTGATAGAAATACCTGTAAGGATGGGATAAAGGAGAGAACAAAAATTGCAGAAGAAAACTGTCCTCTTTGTCAAGAACCACAGCAGTCCCATAGTGCTTGGCACTGCAAGGCAGTGAGAACTCAGTAGCTTTCTGTTACAGGCCTGCTGGCCTGACCTGTCTGTGTGGTTTTAAAGGTGCTGTAAAGATCCATCTTTGCCTGTTAACGATGACAAGCAGTCTGTGTGGTGGTGTTTTAGCATTACAACTGACTGGCCAAACCTGCTGAAATGAAACCCTGTTGCATCAATCACAGCATCCTTAGGAAAGCCAGAGATGCAAGCAAGAAAGCCTCTGGAAAGCTGGTTTGCTTTCTTGGGGACTGTGGAATCAAAGCTGCTGGCAGTTTTCAGTGCTGAGCTACCAAACTGCATCCCAAGTGCCTGACCTGGGAGAAGAGAGGTAGGGGCAGAAATACAGTGGGAAGACAGGAAAGGGAGGAGCAGTTTGTATGTGTGTGGCTTAACTGTAGAACCAGACCTGGTTGGGCTGAATTGCATCCTGGGAAAGATTGTGGATGGCATAAAAATGTGGGGGTGGTCTCTGCTCCCTAGAGGGCACACTGCCACTCAGAGGGACCTCGGCAATCTAGAGCCCAGTGAGAAGACAGGCAGAGAGAACTGCATTGGCTTAGCCTGGAGAAGAGATGGGATCGAGCTGTTGTTTTCAGATCCCAGGTAGTGTTTTGGAAGAGGTGGTGCCAAACTGCTCTCAGATGTGCACACTGAAAGGACAAGGGGCCAGGGACAGAAATCACAGCACGGAAATTCTGGCTGGGGTATAAGCAGCAGGGGGAAACCCCAGTCAGCCAGTGAGAGCAGTGAAGCACTGTAACAGGTTACTTGGGAAGGATGTAGAATCTCCACACTTGGACACTGTAAGAAGTTGACTCACGAAGATCCTGAGCAAGCTGATCTAACCTTGAAGTTCTGCTTTGAGCAGGAGGCTGGAATAAACAACCTGCAGTGGACCCATCTAACTTGATTTATTCTGGGATTTGCTTTTTTTTCTTTGTCTCTTTGCTTGCATGTGGAATTTCCAAGGCTCAAAATGAACAAAAAATCCTTCGTGGCAGTCTGAGGTTCAGGGGTCTGGGTTATGGACTTGTGAGGCTGCTGCTTTCAGTGCTATTGTTGCATTATATGTGATTTTGTTTCCCTCAGAGTGTAAGAGCAGTTTTGTCAGGCTAACTCCTTTTCTTGTTGTACATCCCTTAATCTTTTTTTAAACAATATCTACTTACTTAGCTAACTACTTTCTATTCTCACTGTCCTCAGGTGATAATTAAGTACTTAATAGAGGTAAATACTAACTCCATCAGCTTATATGGCACTAAGTCTACTGTTGTTGCCAGAGCTGTGTATCACTGAAGTTGCAGGTCACGTTTAAAATTTGTTGGACTTTTGAATTCCTGCTGTGAGCTGACTTTGTATCAAATAAATTGTGGATTTGTGGCTCCTCAGGGTGAGTCCATGCTAAGCCATGACCCTGTTGCCAGAAGTCTGCTGACCACCCCTCTTTGCCTTTGGTACTCGTGTAGGTATGAGCGAGAGCAGGCACTGGTCCAAGAGGAGTTGCTCCGGCTGGCCAAGAGAGAAAGGGAAGCAGCCAGCGAGGCCTTGAATAGCGCCCTTCAGCGGGAAAGGAACCACGCTGATGAAGAAAGGCAGAGAGTGGCCCAGCTGGTGAGTGACAAACTCCTGCAGGTTTCCATACGGGGCAGGCTAAAGTCTCTCTGGGTGAAGGGACTCGTTAATATATCTTGTGTGATGAAGTTTTGATTCAGGCTGTGGTGCTCACCACCTCTCAACTCGGTGACGTTTGGCTCGCTGGCAGCATGTCATGTGGTGAGGTAAGGCCAGTCTTGCAAGGAGGGACAGGAGCAGGGACTGTGCTGGGGACAGCCCTACCTGTGGCAGGTCAGCATGGGGTGTGTATATGGGGTCGTTGCCTGAGCTAGAGGGCACTTTTAAACTTCACTTGTGTGAAATGAATACAGGGTTGGATTCTGCTGAGCTCTGTTTTCTAGAATATAAATGTGCAAATACCCAAATTGATAAAACATAATAGTGAGATCTGTTGCTTGAGTCCTTACCATGCTGGCTACAGAAGAAAAACCATCAAGTACTGTAACATTTTTGAAGATTGCTTAAGATTGATTTTTAGGGACCAGGAAGCATAAACCCCTTTTGGACACACCACTGACTCCCAAACCAGGCTGTTCTTGCCCAGTAGGCAGACGCTTTGTGGACTTCATCCTGCTGCAGCCTTTACTGCTAGTCAGGCATCTTGGTGTTGTGAGAGAACCTCTTGGGTTACTGTTATACCAGCACTGAGAAGGGCAGTGAGGGAGGCAGAAGTACTTGGGATGAGACTCACAACATTGTCATTGGTGCTTCTTACGTGATACTATTTTATATTGTATTCTTTTTGCCTGGAGCATCTCCCCTGTGAGGAAAGGCTGAGTGAGCTGGGGCTGCGCAGCCTTGAGAAAAGGAGACTGAGAGGGGATCTGATCAATGATGATAAATGCCTGAAGTGTGGGAGACAGAGGGAAATGGCCAGCCTCTTTTCTGTGGTATGTGGGGACAGGACAAGGAGCAATGGCTTAAAGTTGGAGCACAGGAAGTTCCGCACCAATATGCGGGAGAGCTTCTTCCCAGTGAGGGTGACAGAGCACTGGGACAGGCTGCCCAGGGAGGTGTGGAGTCTCCTTCTCTGGAGATATTCAAGACCCATCTGGATGCTGAAATGATGGTTTAGGGAGAGGACAGGCTTGAATAATGATGGTCTTTATTATGTTTCTTCCATCCTATTGATCTGTTGCATGCCCTTGATTTAACTGAAGAATCCTTCTATGAGCATTTTTTATTTCTGTATGTTGAATGGTAACAGGTATGGCTTTCCCAGGCATGTGCCTTGGCTGTGGAGTGTTTTGAGGTTGTTACATGAAAGCCTTTTTGGGGTCTGAATAAATAAAATTTATATAAGAGTGTCCATAGTGGTTCAGACAGAAGGTCCTTCTAGCTATAGCCCATCTCTGACAGTGATCTATAGGAGCTGCTTATGGAGAGCATGAGAACAGAGCCAGATGCATAGTGGTGTTTCCCACCCGTTTACCCTCACAACATCTGCCATTCTGGGGCTTACAGGCTTCCTTGACAAGAGGTATTTTCACCTTGGTAGGTAGCAGTCCTTGATGTAATTGTCTTCAGTGAATTTGTCTGTGTTTTTGGACCCGTTTGTGCTTTTAGACTCCGTAATAACACTTGCACGTGGCTAGGCTGGTAGGTCTCTGAGGATGCTCTCCTGGATGTAGCTTGTGAACAGCTGGTGTGTGGTAGGACATTTCCCCTTGGTGCATTGTACACTAGTCACGGGAAGTCATGTGGCTGAGCCTCAGGGTAGTGATGTCTGAGGGAGGTGACTGCTGTCCCTCTGCGTAGGACATCTGGGTCAGCAGATGCAGTATTAGCTCTTCAGTAATATTCTCTTTATGAATCCAATTAACAGACCTCTGTATAGAGGTGGCGGAAGAAGCCAGTGGATTTATTGTCCAATCTAAAGATGTGGCCTTTCTCAGAAGTAGAGCCCTGTCTCCCTGCAGTGAGGGGTGCAGCAATCCTGGAGAGATGTGACTGGCAGAGTGAGACAGTGCCCATGCAGTGTAAACAGGGCACTTCTAAAAATGAGTTGGGACCTGACCTCTAACATACACAAAAGCTCTCCTGTTATGTGAATTAGCTTTTAATCCTGCAGTATCTCATACCCAGATATCTTGTACTTGGTGCTCTGCAGGAACCTGATTCGGTTCTCCTTGTGTAACCTGTAAGGGATAAATAGTGACCATGGAGCGTTAGCCCAGAATGTGGTGCAAGAATGAGAAACTGTTAAATTTCATTGCACTTTAACTGTCTCTTGATCAGTCATAAATTTAAGATCCTTAAAAATGGAATAGTCTAGCCTGCCCTTGCAGAGATGAGGTCAAAGCTTTGTCTGTCGGCTTCTATATGTCTTCTAAGCAGGAACTGTATCTGCCAGCCTTTCAAATTATTGGGATCCCAATCAGACTCGCTTTATCTCAACTACAGTTTCCTTGTGGGCATGGTTACCTTATGGTGCTGACTCAATCCTACTCAAATCATATTTGTCCTTTGTCATCCAGTATTGTTTTTCTTCCTTTATTTGGAATAGGACTTGAATGTTTCTCGCTCACCGATGCTTTTTAGCCCTAGCAGTGAGGCAAATAATGGGTGAGAGCTGTTCTTTCATCTCCTCTGTGTCAGTCTTCTCTTTCAGGTTGAAGATAGTAGTGGAACTCTAGGTACCAAGTGGCAGTGCAGGTGCAGATGGCACTGGAAATTACGTCCTCAAATTGATAATGGAACAGGGTTTCTGTTGTTGTGACCTACTAGGTAAATTGGGGCACCTTCCATGAAAGAAATAAGTGAATAATTTGCTTCTAGCAGCTCTTAATTTAGTAAAAATTGAAAATCATGCCATCTGTAATTACAAAGGTTTGTTTTATTTGTTTTTTAATATTTGCTATAAAATCTTGAGCTGCTCTGTGCCCTTAACTTATCAATAATTTGGTGGTTACTAGCCTTCTCTTGCACCGTTGTGTCCAGTAGTGCTGCAATATTCTCCTTTAACTTTACCACTTGTCAACCATAAATCAAACTAAGACAGTTGTATTTTGAGATGAATTCATTTTGTTCGTGTTGTGTCGTTTGTCATTTAATCTGCTCTCTATGGTTTTCATTCACTGACTTTTATTATTGGCAGCATTGCTATGAAGTGCTTCAGTCTTACTTTGTAGTGTGTGTTCTTGAAGAGAGCATGGACTAGAGCTAACCTTTAGTGGGGAACTTGCTGTCAGCTTCTGGCCCAGTCACCTCATCATTTATGAGGTGGGGTGCAGGTTAAAACTTACTGGGTTTTGTGTGATTTGTGTGGGGTTTTCTGTTTCATCTTTTATTTTTCTTGAAGTGGTACGCTGGCTACAAGAGGGATTTGGAGTTCAGTACGTGGGTCCTGTGCTGTGTTTTTGTTTTGATCTTTCTTTGTTTTTTTTTAAAATGACTTTGAACAAGGTACTTGGCTTCTAGATACCTAGAGGTTTGAGTAAAAATCCTTAAAGTTTCAGTTTAGGAAGCAAAACAGCTCTCAAGTAGAAACACTGCAGGACTCATTTCTGTCTTTGAGTGAATATGACTTTTGATTAACCATGAGGGACTGGCTCAAATAGGAATAGTCTGCTAAGCTGCTGCAGAAGAGCCCTCACCAATTTGTATTAGAGATAAAATGTTTTGTTTGCACAGCACTGCAGGATCACGGTGCTGACTGGACTCTGAATAATTTAATGCTGTGGGTACTTACAATACAACAAGGATTATATGTACAGTACTTCACAAGAAGGCCTGGGGTGTTTAACTAATGCTTGTAGCGTGCCTTAAGTCTCATGTGAAATATCCAAGAATTAATACAGCTATCTTCAAATCCTTTTTTATTTCTAGCATGAGGAGCTTCCAAAGTTGTCACAGTCAAGTTAATTGCTTCACAGTGTTGTGAATGCTCACCTCTTCCCTGTACCAGGAGCCTTTCCATTTGCAATTAATCAAAACATCTTCTCTCAACTTTTCAGTTCTTCTGGGGTTTTTTTTTTTTTCCTCCTTCTTACCAAAAGAAGAAAAGAAACTTTGCAAGCAAAGCTGATCTTTTTTTTTCTGGTGTAATCTGGGGCTGTGCAGCATATGCATCATGAGCCTCTCTGAGCCACTGACTCCCTGCCTGATGGTTTTTGCTGAAACCTTTGAGACAAATCAATGTGGAATGGGGATGGAGAAAAGCAGAAGCTGGGGGGGGTGGAAATAAACGCGATTAAGCGAAGACATCTCATTACTGCTCTAGAAAGGGAGGATTATAACTTATAAAATAGGAGGATCTCATTTAGGGGCCATGTGCGCCTGTGTTATCGGGACAGAGGGAGAGCAAATAGAATAAATGAAATTAATACTTTGAAAAGAAGCATTACCAGGATTTGAGAATTGAACTAATATGATTTGTGCAAAGGCCTGAAGTTCTTATCTCCCCATTTAATACCCCTAGGATAATGGCTTTGTTAGAGTTATTGACCAAAAGTCGTCTTCCTTCCCACTTTGAAAGGATGAATTCAGAAATGAGGTGATGGTAGGACAAACTCTGCACCATGATTAGCTTTTTCAGACAAGGCTGATGGGCTCTGGTTTCTGAAGGAAAAGCAGACTGGACACAGAATTCCTAAATTGCTGGGAAAGTGTTTCTCCAGCTGTTGATGACAAATGGCTTACTAGTCCCAGCGTTCCTGGTTATGCCCTGCTCAGTGGCTTACTGGATGGCAACCTTGCTTTCTGGTGGCTCCAGCTTTGCACTGTTGTGTTTAGTGTGGCCTGGAATATAGTCATGGGAGGGAATACAGGGATTTAGGGTTTCTCTGGTTGCTCTAGTAGTTATTTACAATTGGTCATAGGCGGTTGGATTCTTTTGGGTGATTTCTGGCCCAGAAATAATCTCTTTGCTCTTCAGAGGCTGTCATCTCTTGTTGATTCAAGAGAGAAGGGCTGAAGGAAGAATACATGACTGGGAATGCCTTTGGTCAGGGCAGTGGATTTTGAGATTGGTGTCATCTTGTGAATGTGGAATTCTGAGCTCTTGGGCTTTGCCCGTGGCATACTTTGGAGACTTCTGCCCTTGTGGGTTTAGTGTCTATTTGGCAGCTGACATTTTCACTGCTAAGTTTTCTTCTCCATTCCAAAGGATGTGGAGGTAAAATTGTTTGAAGTTACTGAAAGCAATGTAAATAGTTCATTCATAGATTGGTACAACAGAGGAGAATGTTGGTGGTAGTAGGGGAGTGACCAGGTGGAATAAGCCTGTGCCCCTACAGGGCCGAAACAAATGGTCCAACTGGCCCATTCATGGGAATTCTTTAGATTTCTCATCACTGATGAAGCTTCCAGTCAATCTTGGGCAATTCACTGTTGTTGAGCAGTATCAGCTGTAGATGCTTTTAGATAATGGAGCTGAACATAATTTAGTTTTGTTAAGGCCTTCATTTGCTTTGTGTTAAGCTGGGGATCAGCTTCATCCTGGCTGATTAACCATAGGTAAGCATCTCTAGATTAGGCTGTGTTTTTCTGGTGCCTGATCCCATATCATTGTGAGAAGCTGGAGTGACTGGCTGAGGGCCAGTAGTAGCACAGTGTTGGTTCAGGCTGTGACAGCGTGGGGCCACCAGTGAAGTGAGACTGCTATTTTTAAGGTCAGGCCTCTATCATCAAAACTTGTTATTACTTTCCTCCCTATTTATTTGAGTTGATGTAATGTCTCTGAGCTTTGCATTATGGTTTGGATGCTACTCATATCAGGGCCTGTTTTGGTGGTCCTGTTGGTTCTGCAGCTGAAACATAACATGTGGAACCAAATCCTTTTCCTTTCTATCGTTGCAAGGAGGAGGCACTGCTATGCAAATCTCAGGCTTTGGTGTTTAGTGGTTCTTTAATTTCTGTAAAAGTTTCTCAATTCAAGTTTTTTGCAGGTGAAAAAGAAAACTTTGATTTAAATAAAGTATGGAGGCTTGTTTTAAATACCAGTGCAAAGTGAGTAAAAAGCCCAGTCAGTTATTTTTCCTTCAAGTTTGATTTTGGTTGAAGCTACAGTGATTAGCAACAGGTACCTACATGTGTTTACTAAAAGAAGGACACCTTTTTTTTTTTTTCAGATTAGATTTTGTTTTCTTTAGCAAATGACTGGTGCATTTTGTGACCAGAACATTAATTCCTGTGGACAGCATAGGTACTGCCAGTTGTGGGGACAGCACCTCTTGATGAGTGACATTCCCTGGCATCTGGCTGGTTTCACAGCATGTGAAATACTCAGTACCTGCCCTTAGTGCACATAGAGCCAGCCAGGACACTCTGACTACGTTAGCTGGAGTAGTGTTATCTCTGGTGATAAGCTGTGATGCAGTGGTTTTCAATTGCTTTCACTAATTGAATAAAACTGCCTTTTAAATGTGTTGATACATAGTGGAAAGATATGGTTTGAGTTTGGGGTTTTTTTGTTTAAATCTTAATGATTTTTTACAAAATGTTGCAAGCTACTGACAGGGGGATTTAAATAGGCTGAGTAGCTTCAGACCTTGTTCTTCTATCCTTCTCATTCTTGTTATCTGAGCAAAGAGATACTTTTCTAGGCTTTCCTTTGAAGAAACTGTATTAATGGGTGGAATCTTTCAAGTTAGTGGTCTGTTACTCTGCAGTGTCAGGCCAAAACATTCCTCCTTTCCCCCTGCCACAGGTAGGATCCTCTTTGGCTGCTGCCTTTTGCTACAGAAGAAGGTGTGTTTCTGCAGTGAAAGAATGCTTTTTGTGAAACCATTAAACATTTAAAGCATCCCTATAGAAAATAAACTTGCAGTATTGAATGGTGGACTATGCAAAGGATTGTGTTAAATTTAAGCTTGGTGTGGTGAGGATCTACATGTCTTCTACCTTCAGCAAGCTAATAACTTCTGGTCTGTGGACCGTCAGTGAGTTCTAAATTTAACTAAAGTAATTTTGGGTAATGTGTACCAGAATGAACCCAGAAAGTAAAAACAAAGCCAAACCAAATGACAACCTCCTCTTCCTCCATCTTCTCTTGAGGAAAGGCGAAGCTGTTATCTGGCAGAGGGTAAGATGCTGTCTCTGTA
Organism: Porphyrio hochstetteri; assembly: GCA_020800305.1. Classification (NCBI taxonomy): domain Eukaryota; kingdom Metazoa; phylum Chordata; class Aves; order Gruiformes; family Rallidae; genus Porphyrio; species Porphyrio hochstetteri. The sequence goes on along the minus strand of CM036916.1, from coordinate 5,133,379 downwards.
CTCCTTATTTTCTCTGCTACTGCTGCTGTGATTTGTCAGACATTTATAGCATTTTTTCAACAACTTCCAATTTCTGCAGCTTGTCTTTTATCTCCCGACTCTGAAGGTTAATTTGTGTTTGGAGAGTTTTTGCAGATTCCAGCAGCTGATGGTCGTTTGAGCTTCTCATTTTTGTAGTCTCCTGGGCTAAGGGACCTTATCACAAGGTTGGCCTCTTTTTAAATCCTGCAACTGGAACAAATTGAAGTTGTCTGTGGTGCTGCCTACTTCCCCTGTCTTGTCTTCAATTCCTCTGTGCCCACACTTTGCTTTTTTTGTCTACCGAGTTCATATACTCCACAGAAACTTCTTCCAGATTAATTTGTTCTGACTTCATGTACTGTAAAGCCATTCTGTCATTTAAGAAGCAAAAGACAGGATTAGCCTTCCTTTTCCCCTATGTAAAACTAAAAAATATTCCATTCATGAAGAAATAAGAGAATAACATTGATACCCTTTTTGTGAATGGTCCAGCAAAAGCTAATGATGCATCTTCTTTTCTTGCTACCAGACTACAGCAGAGTAGTAGAATTCTGCTCTAATTTTGCAGCTCATTTTGGGAGCATAAGTAACAGAGATTTGTTACTGAAACACCCTGATGCATTATGTTTTTCCTTTCCTGCAAGCCAGAGGCAAGTGTGGTATGGTTTGTGGTGTGAGATTATCATAGGTGTAAAGGCTGAGAGTTGTAAGAATGTTGTTAAACTTTATTTTTGTATTGTGATTTTTCTGGTCTGTGTTTTGAGTATTTGGGGTATTACATATCTCTAATTCTGTATCTGGTTATGGCTTTCCAGTATTCATTGTGTTCTATCAATAAAATGACAGTGTTTGAGTCTCCAATCAATGATCCTTGATCGCTGAAAATTGTCTTGATATTTCTGACTGGAAAGTGTTATTTAAAGAGACCAAGGTTATGAATTTAAAGGGCTGATGTAACAGCTAGGAAATAAGCTGGCACTGAATGGAATGCTTTGATTGCTTTTGCACTCTCAGACGATGGGGATGTGAGGTAGGTGACCTGCCACTGGGTGTCATTTCTGTCATATTCCCTAAATGCTGTGAAAACCAGCTTTGGTGCTTCTGCCACTTTTTCTAGGAATCTTAATGTAAATGTCTTGATGGGATCCTTGTTGACAGCAGAGGAGTGGTAAAGAAAATACCTGAGATGGGCAGAGTGTTCCTCACTGGGCAGTAGCACGAGAGAGAAAAGGCACGGGGATCTTTCTGAGCCTCAGTAAGAAAGGCTGACAAGTGGCTTAATAAAATAGATGGTTTAATAAGGTAGAATAACAAGATAGCAAGTAAATCTTACGTCCCTTCAGATATGCTGGGAGCCCTGCTTTCACGCAGCATTGGACAGACTGGGGATGGGTTTTCCCATGGTGTGCTGTGCAGATGGAGAGGTTCCTCCTTTTTCGTCACTTGAACGATTGCACTCCTACAAGAAAACAGCTCTGTTCAGGAAGGGTGCTCACATGAGAACGTCTTGCTGCTCTTTTAGATAGAGGTAAGGTCCTGCTGGGCCAGTACAAGGGGCTGCTGCCTGCTGGCTCCTCTGTTACCGTGCCGAGGAATCTGGAGCATGAGGCAGGCCTGAAGGCCGTGCTGTACCTGTGCGTGCACCTGCTTGCGTGAGCTGCTCTGTGGATTGCCACCTCCCTGGTGCACAGTGGTCTCCTGGTCAGGATGGCTGCATTGCACCCCTTCACCCACATAGAGTTTACCTTTCTCAAAGGTAGGTAAGTTACAGATTATATTAGCCAGCTGCTCAGATAATAGGGAGTTTTCTGACAGGCTGGAATGTCATTTGTGTGATGATGCCTGCCATGCACAGCACAGGCTGGTGTGGGGTATTCCAGCGGGTTCCCACACAGCAGCTGCCTATGGTAACGTATGGGCTCCTCAAGCCCCAAGTTCTGGGCCCAGCAGAGCAGACATGTCCTGTTCAGGGTCACAGTTCCTCAAATGCAGGGTCTATCACAAGTCTCCCAATACATACAGTTTTGTTGGATCACACTAGAAGATGAAGCTGAATGTATATGGTGTGATGGCAGAAGTCATATGCACTGATGTTAGCCCTTAATGTTCTTCAAGGGGAAAAATAAAAGCAAGTGGAAATTTCACTGAAGCTTTTTCCAGTTTTACGCCCTCTGTTACAGTTGGACATACTCAAACCTGCTTCTCTTTGCTGATTAAGTTTATTTTTGTTCTTGTTTGCCTCCCTCTTTATCTGTCTTTTTACTTTCCCCAAACTGCAGGATGGTTTGCTTCTGCCTCTCCTCGTTGGTGGTGTTATCAGGCACGTGTGCAGCGGGTGAGATTGCAAGCGCTGCTGTTCTCCGGGATTCTAAGCATCAGACAATGTTTTACACAGTGTCCCATTCTCTAGCTGGCTGGTTGGACATGATGTTGGTACCTTATCTTCACGCTGACACACACTGGACATTAATAGAAATACATTGCTGAGGCACATGTGTGGAATTTCAAGCAGCCTTTCTAGCTGTGCTTTAGATAGTCTATTGTGTGCTTAACCTCTTGGAAGAGGTTTTGATGAGAAAGGCATAATGTTAACTCTTGGGCAGCTGCGTGGACTCTGAGAGTTTCTTATTACAGTCAGCATAATATCTTCCTAATTGCATGCTGCTTCTGTATTTTGGAGTTTCAGCAGTTTAAAGCCAGTATTTCCATGAGCAACATTTCCCCTTCCTAATGCAAATTTTTTTGGAATAGCTACATGTGGGGAGGAGATAGGAAATTCCGAGCTGCAGAGGGAAGTGAGCTGCCAGCATCCTTGTTTAGCTTTGTCTAAAGTCTGTCCCTGTATTATTTTTGGCTCTGTGGTTGCCTTATATCAGCTACAAATGACCTGGATACAACTGCTGCGATTTGCCAGGAATTCCTTCTGTTTTTGAATCACATCAGAATTTTAGTTTCCTTTGTACTATCTACGTATACTTTCTCTGCTTGTTTGTTCTGACCATCTGCAATTATCTGTATTATTTATGAGTACGGAGTAAAACATGATGACAAGTAGCTTCTTAAAAGGGGCTGTACTAAGGGAGAGGAAATGAGCTGATGACTTTCTCCTCCTTGATTTTTAGAAAATGAAAATAGAACACCTGGAAGCCTGTGAGGGAGAGCAGGAATTAGAGCGCTGGCTTTTTTCTTCATCTGTATGTTACATTGGGGGTTTAGAGCCTTTTTAGCCTTGAAAACTTTGTGATAATGGGCAAACTTGAAGGATGATGCAGTAGGAGTCGAGAGTAAAAATTGATCAGACAGACATACAGAGCAGGGCTATGTATAATTGCTGACCAAAAGAAAAAACCACTCATAGTTTAATACCTGCTTGAATAGTGCATTAGATTAAGGATACATTTGTTAAATAACCAGTGCTCTTCCAATTAGGACCAAGAGCTTACCATGTACATTCTCTGGATCTTCAGCTTAATGCTTTTGCGATGGAAAAAGTGGTTCACTGTCTAGCAGATGACTTCAAGCCCCTTTCTTTTTCTAAACACATAGACTCGTATCTCTTCTCTCTCCTCTTCCCTTCTCTCCAGCCTCTGAGCAGAATGGATTTGTTCCTCAGTATTCATCTTGCTGTAGCTGTAATTGGCACCATCGAGCTAAAACTGTGACTCCCCCTGTAGCTTCCAAACTTCCAATACACAAAGGGTTCCTTACAAAAGGGCCTCTTTTCCCAGATGAGGACCTAAGCATTCAGTCATTTTTGTATTTTCATAGGATATGCTTTCCTAGTTCAACAGCTAAATATAGAAAGCAGGGGATTGGGAATGAAAGTATGTTTAAAAGAATCCAACCGAACAAAAACCCCCAAACCAATGCAACTAAACCATAATCCCCAAAACCCAATCAACAGACCACCATAAAACAAAACAGTGCTCTAAAAAACCTGCCAAACATTTACCCCCAACCACCACCAACAAAAACTTAATGTCAGTTGCAAATAAGCTTGCGAGTTTCTTAAATCCTCTTCCCTAATTATTCAGGGTAAAAGAAGTTGGTTTCAGGTACAAAACGTGAAAAAGCATGACAGCTTTAAAATGCAAAATGAATAAAAAATTTAAAGATAATTAAATTCAGCCCAGCATATAGTTTTCTATCACTAAAATGTTGCCCCCCCCGGCGCTGCCTTTTCCTGTTCAAAGCTCAGCATTTTGCAGTGTAATTTTTCTAAGCTTTGTGCTACTGAAGATTATCAGAGAGTTCTATTAAAAACCTACTTGCCTGCCATTTCTTGTTATACTGCGACCTGCAGAAAGAGTTGGTTCTCTGTGGTCAGGTAAGAATTTGACACTTTAGTGTAACAGACGTGGGATGCATCAACCCCTTTTCCCATCTGATGGCTGTTCAGAAGTGGTTCTCGGGTCGCTCTGCCCTTGTTCCAGATTCTGGGGAAGGCGATCTTGAAACTGTTGCCAGCCACTTGAATTTTCTTTTCTTTGGAAGTATTCATAAAATTTCATGCATCTGGGGGGAGGGGGGAGGAAATAAGAGTTTTTATTGTAGTTAATCTAGACAGAATGTCAGTTTGTGCCCACATTAAGTGGGGACCATTAGCTGGGCTCCTGCTTCACTAATGTCATTCTGCCATAGCAGGCTTATTTTCTAAGGTTAATAAGGAATGTGTTAAAGCACCTGGAGGGAAAGGAGCTCTAATGGCCTTAGCTGCCATTCTCCTCCGTGTAGATGGGACTAGTGAGGTTGATAAATACTTCACTGCCTCAGGCCTTGTGCGTGTAGGCTGCTCCCTTAGGAAAGTAAGTAGTTCAAGGGGTACCACGGATGTTCTTCAGATGGGATTGAAGTGGCTAGACAGAAGGGATTTCTTCCAGCACAGTCTCACTAACGTGACTTTTAACCCCTCTTAATTTCAGTGTTTTGCTGTCAAGTGGGCAGGTAACGATAGATGTCAGACTCTCCTGATTCTGTGCGTGTGCAAGTGCAGGCAGAACTTTGCCTTACTTGCACACATGTTTAGGACTTCCATCTGTCTTACTTGAGCGTTCTTAAACTGCAGTAAAAATTCACATCTTTGTAAGAATGAATAATAAACTTCCAGATAATTAGGCTAATTTCATACTGGTGCTCAGCGGCCAGCAGATGTTGCTGTTGAGCTTGGTTAGGCTTCACTGTGCAGTTCAAGTCATTTCCCTATTTTAAGAGCTATGATGCAGACTGAGTTGGAACTAAGTTTCCTGCTTGGTAATTCATGTCATCTTCTGGTAAGTCAATATATTGTCTAGAGATTTGAAGTACATCTTGTGCACACATGTGTGTAAATAAATAAATGATATTAGAATGTCTTTTTTGACCTGTGTATTATTATTTTTGCTTTGTTACTGACTCTGAATTCTTACGAAACTTTCTGCTTTCATTAGCAAAGCAGTTTTGATTTGCTTATTGTTTAAAATTATTTTTGAGGGAGGAGATTTGTTGGCTTTTCAAGTGAACCTTGAAAATGCGACGGTGCAAATGGAGTCTATAAACAATCCATAAACAGCCTATCCTCATTAATACCCCTTTGAATTTAGGATTTGGGAAGATCTATCTGCCTCGTGCAACATTTGGGAGATGAATTATGTATCTTCTTTGAGATTCAACCCACTGCTGGGCCCCGCGGCTGCTCGGTGTATTGGTTTTGTTCAGTCTGTGCTCTCAGCTCTCTGGGATGTGATTCTAGCTGTAGTACTCGTATTTTGGAACCAGAGATTTTTAATGTGCATCTCGACTGCGTGCCAGTGGCGATGCCTTTGCAGAGTTCACCCTTTCTTCCTTTCCTGCTGGAGAGCACTTTCACAGCAGCGGTGAGTGCTTCCTGAAGGTGGCAGTGAAGGGACATCCATGAAAACTCCTTTCCAAGGGCGGACCAGGAACTGCTGAGCCCTCACATTACTTGCATACCAATGAAATGTCTCAAAGTTTTTGCTTATTTGTTTTCATTCTGACTCTGGTTTCTCCAGGAGTTACCACAATATTTTTCAGGGTGAGTTTACCCAGAGTTTTTGGAGTTCATTGGTTTCTACAGAAATACATTGTTTGGAGTTGTGAGGCCACAATGTGCTGATAGAATTCACATCCTGGAGATATGTGGTGAATCAGCCTGCTTCTGTCTCATTTTCTCACCGTGCTTTTGGGGGTCTCTTTCATGCTGAAATGCATGGATCTAGCAGGTCATGAAGTCGCTGTGTATTCATGTTGCCATGGGGGAGGACGAGGCTGTTGTGAAGATGGCGCAGGTTTCCCCACAATTGAAATAGCATGTTCTCAGCTACCTTAGGCTTCTCTGTGGTCTTCAGCTCTCCAGTTGGTTTCTAGTATTACTTCTTGGAGGGGTAAATGACTGCTGCTGTGAGCAACTTTGGTTTTGGAAGCGGTGGGAGTGTGGCAGATGCTGTTCTAACACTATTTCAGACTTGCTATCAAAAATAAGCTTGCTGCCTCTGTTCCTCACGTCCTCTTTAGGATACAGGGCAAAACAGTGAATCTTAGTCTTCTAATTAGATACTCCCTACAAACCCCTCTGTCTATCTGTGGCCAGGCTGAGTGTCTAAGGTGGCCTGTACTGTAAAACCACTGGAGTTTCTATCAGAAGTTTGAGATGTATATGCAGTGCTTTTGAAAGGCCAGTCTTCACTGATAACTATAAGTTTCTGAGTTGACACATTAGGAGTTTAAAACATAAAGATGATGTAGCTGGCCTTGGACGAAATTAATTATTGCTCTGAGGGCAGAATCTTCTCTTGAGGGAGAAGTTGGTGGTTGGCTGGAATCCCTGCAGATTTTTAGGGAAGAGATTTGTATCTTTTCATCTGTTTTCAAGAAGGAGAAACAAGAGTTATAAAAACCACTTAAAGGTTCAGTTAAGATTTATTCTGGCTGCATAACTGCCTCCCATAATAACTTTAATATGCATCATCCTGAAACTCCTAATTGGCCCTGGTGTTGGCAGGGCTTTCAGACCCAGCAGAATCTCCAACATTCAGCAGCTTTTAGGAAGGAATGCAGCCAGAGAAGCACAAAAGATGAAATGGCTACTTTATAAATTCTGACTGACCTTGAGAGTCCTTGTTTTAACAAGCAGGAGGACGCTGTTCAGAGCCATCTAGACGAGAGTGGTGGTGGGAGTGCCTGTAGGTGCACAGTTGTTGCTGTGGGAGGAGAGGGTGGGGGAAGACCTCATGGGCTTGGTGGGAGGAGGTGGTTTTGTACCTACTTACACTGTTGTTGTTGTTGGTTGGAGTCTTATCTGTACTGACACAATAAAAAAAATGTTCTTTTTTGGGGGTTCTTTTTTTTCCCTGGTGGCTGCTTGTGGGGGTAGGCTGTAGAAGGATCTGTGGGTTGAATGAACCCATTTTGTCAGAACTGGTATCTCTATTTAGTAACTGATCCCAGTCAGTTGTGCCCCTCTGCTTACTGACTGACTGGTCCCTGTGTGGGTGCTTGTCAGACAGCTCAGAGCTTGAATGACCAGGGAGGCTGGAATTTTCTTCAGCTTCTCCCCTGTTCCCCGCCCCTCTGTGCCTGGTGGGAGGTGGAGGCCTGCCAGGCTGTTGTGTCCTATCGCTTTTATGAATGACAGGAGGACTGTCACTTTTGGCTCTCATGGGCTGTCAATTGGACACCTTTTGCAGACCCTAAATTCCCTTTAAAACAAAACATTTGGCTTAGTTTATTTCATTCCATTAAATAATTTCACTGCTAATGCATAATTATCTACAGCAGTGACACTCGTCTATGCTTTAATTATCACAAAGCTGCACGAGCCCCCCTTCCCTGCCTGGAAGTTGTCACTTGTGCAGGGTGGTTTTGCAGAGATAAGTGTGTAATACACGGCGGTGCTTTGGGTCTCACACAATACTCAGGCAGTTGCTGATTGCAAAACGTAGGCAGTAGCAGAGGCAAGGATTCGGGTCTTCGTCTTCTATTAGTGGCTCTTACCCATGTGGAGTGAGAGACATTGGGAAGAAGAAAGCTTATCAAAACTTCATAATGTGGGCTTGATGATAAAGATGTGAGCAAGTGCTGATTGGAGGCATTAAGCTTACAGGTGTTAGGATAACTTGGAAGCACAACTATTTGTTTTTCTTCAGAAGAAATTTAAGAAGTGAAGTATTCGTGATCCTGGGCAGCAGCCCAGGAGCCTTGGTTGTGTTTGAGAAAAGACTCTTTATATTTATCTTTCTTTTTTTTTTTGGTTCCACTTTTTTCTTCTCTCACTAGCTTTGTTCCCACCGCTGCTTTCAGTAAACACTCCCTGAGTGCAAAAGAGCCCAGTAAAAGTCTTTGATCCAGCCAATCATTATGAGGAAATGCAACTGAGTTGCAGGGTATTTACTCCAAAATTGGGAGAGGATACCCACTCCAGTGATATGTCTGATATTTCTTCACACGGTGTTCTCTTGCCTGTTAAGAACTGATTTTGTTAGTGAAGGACAAGGTCAGTCCTTTCTGAACAGAGGGCAAGTGGGCAATGTGATACCTGTGTCCTTGGGAGGCCTGTTGGGGAGCAAAATGTTCTTTCAGAGGTTACTAAAACCTTGCAAAATCTGAATGAGGAAAAAGCTGGAGGGGAATCATAATTGCACTTATCTAGTTTCACAAAGCTGAGAGAAGTGGCTTGTAGACACCTCATTTAACTTGCAATGATGCACTGAGGTTTGTGGATGAAGAACACCTGGAGCATGTGTCAAAAAGACAGCAAATCTTGAGAGGGGCCAGATAGAAATGAGGACAGTGTGAGTAAGGAAAGCCTGTTTATTATCTTATAATAGATGGAAATGAGGCCATTTATTGGTGTTATCTGCTGGCGGAGACGTTCTGCCAACTACCTTTGTTTGGGACTCTGACCAAGACGTGCAATATGTAATTGTGTTCCAGCTTCCATCCCGACTTAATTCTTAGGATTGAAATTACTCTCTTTCATGTACAAAAGCATTGAATTCTTTTTCTGTATTGTTATGATGAAGGCAATTTCTGGTTGCTGACAGGCAGGAATGAGGAGGGGGGAACTATGCAGCTTGTGTTACAACATGCACCCTCAGTCCCTACATAGCTGCTGCACTTGGCTGGCAGCAGTGGCACCTGTTTGAGAAGGATTTCTTTGGCCTGAATGTGTGTTGTACATTTCCTTTGGCCTGAGGACAATGTCCTAAGTGTGTCACTTGAAGACCTCGCAGCTTGCTGAGCTCTAAATCTTTCTGTCAATCTCCTGCTTAGTTTCTATGATATTTATCACTATGGTGTTTTGTGTACTTTCCAGATAAGTAGACTGGCACAATATGGTGGTCAGTTTGGTGGCTTTCGTCCTCTCAGGAAAGGATGTTATATTAAGAATTGTGCTTCCTGTGGGAGGTTATATACTCACCCAACGATAAATGAGTCTCAGAACTAACTTTCTGGTAACCTGAATGCACAGGCAAGTTTCCAGATGTCTCTAAATGCTAGTGGTTGAAGTACCTTTCACGTCTGGCAATGGATGCTCACATGGAAAGATTTTAAAGTGGCAGAACTAACAACCAGAGCAATTGCTTGGGGTTTTGTTTTTGTTTAAAGCATGCTTGAAAAGCTTTCCAGAAGAGCACAGAAGTAAATACTGCCTTAGTGGCTTTTTTGACTCATCTTAAGAAAACTATTTGCCAGGTTTGAAGTTTCCATGTTAGCTGATTCTCAGGACCTGTACTCTCACCTTTTGTAATGCAGCTTCTAAGTAGGAACAGGGTGAGATGTCACTGAGAAATACTGGGTCATGTGAAGATACAAAGAAAACCGGAGAGATGAGAGCTCTGTATGGAGGTGGTGGAGCTCATTGCCTCAGTTCTCTTGGTTGACGTGAAAGATACAATGTGGAGACAGAGCGTTTCTTATCCACGTGGCAAGGGAGATTGGGCATTATGGAGGGGCTGCTGGGGTAAACACTGTGTGAATGATCCCTATGGGCATATGTGGGAGGAGAACAAAAAACTGTAGAATATGCTGTGAAGTTTGGGGTTGGGGTAAGGGAGAATGGCGCTCCTGGCTCTGTGTGCATGGGATGCTTTTCCCTCCTGTGTGTTTGTTGGCAGGTGTGGAGAGAAAGGATCCCAGCCTGGCAAGTCAGCCGCTGGAGTGGCTGATGATTAATTGCCCTTTTTAAATTGCAATTATGTCAGTCATAGAATCCGTGAATATTAATTCCTGATTTGCTGCTTGAAAAACTGAACGATGATGAGATGGGTCTGTTTTACTGATGCCTCAGAAGTGAGCTAGGTACTGCAGCTGATAGTTACTCCTGAAAGGGAAGGGAAAACCATGCTGTTCCTCAGTGTGGTTTTGTGTCTGTCTTGCCTCTTCTTTCTCGGTGTTTCTTTCTTTAGAATCTTCTCAGTGCTTACAGCGAATTTTCCACCCTGACAGTAGTAGGTGGCAGGGTGACACCTTGAGTGAACTGGTCACTGTAAGCAGTATTAGCTACCTGGATTTGGTGGATGGCTTTCCATCATTCACTGCTGCTTCCCGAGTCCCTCAGAGACTTAAGAATGAAATAGAGATTGCTTTTTTGCTGCTCTAGCTCTTTCCCCTTCATCTCAAATGTGTGTAACATTTCATTCCATTATACTTAGATCTTTTGAGATAATTTTCTGATTGTGCCATCTTGGAAGGATATTAACACACAAGCATCAGTACACTCTGACTGTTTCCCTTTCAGTAATCCGCACAAATACATGAGTGATGAAAATCTTGGTTTCTTCTGTGGTTTGGGTCTCTGTTATCAGTCATGATCCTGTCTAGTATTTTCTGTGTGAATCAGGACAAATTATTGCATCTTGCTTGTCCTTTAGTTTTCTTGGCATAGTAGTTATCTCTAGAAGTTGTTGTCATGATGTTTTGATATCACTGAGGTCTTTGAAGGTGAATCGTATGGGGCATTTTTTAGAAAACAAAACCCCATCGTAACCCTCTGGTTGTTTAGTTCTTTATGCTTTTGGGGGGATTCAAGATTCTGTGTTTCTTTTAAAGCTTTTCCAAGCTTTCAGTTATATGCAACTACATATGTCATTCTCTGCTTGTGGGGTTGGTATATGCTGAGTTATCAAACTAACAGGATTTGTAAGGAACAGAATTGGATGGTGGGAATGGCACAAAAGTTGTCTCCGCTGTTTGTGGTTGTCTTTGTTGTGCATTTCATGTGGCTGGTCAAACCTGACTGTTGCCTGAAAAAAAATTCAGAATGGGGGCACTGAAGAGCTGAGAGTGTTGGAGCTGAAAGTGTTGACCCTGTGAATGTGAACTAATTGCTTGGTATTTGTGGAAGAACAGACTCTACCTGATGAACGCTCTGAAATTAGGGTGCCTTCTTTTTAGGCCGAAGTGATGCTCTGCCATTTTGACATTTGTGGTGGTTTGGGTACAAAAGAAGAGGGCCTTGCAGGGGAATTTTATCCTATCCCATGAATGAATGTGTTCATATTTAGAGATCTCAGTTTGTTAATTTTGATCGTTATGTTTTGTGTTTAATTCCTTAAGCCCCCATTATATTCTGTTTAGGCACCTGCCATTGTTGCTACTGTCCCACTGAATTAAAGGCGCTGTTTGCTAACCTCTGCAGAAGCAGGGGTTGGTGGGACTGGAAGCCACTGGTAGTTCTGTGCCAGACTGCTGGGAAAAGGCTAGAAAAAAATTAACCACAGCAGAGGAGAGAAAAAATACATTTTCTGTTGTTGCTCAGTGTTCTCCTTTCCAGGAAGAAAGACATGTAGCAGACAGTTAAGTACGTTTTGGTAACGAGTTCTTACTGGCCTGAAAAGGCATCAAGGGCAGCCCTAAGACTTGCAGGCACAGTGCTTCATCCTGGCTTTTCATTTTGGCTTTTATAATTGAATGGTAAATTGCTTGTTTTCATCGGAGCCTTTCATTTTGCAAGGCTGCAAGCCATCTTGTATTGCTCTCTTGCCCTTTGAGGTGAAAATGAAGCATTTTGTGTTGCTAAACAAGCATGTTGAATAGACAGACCTTTAACCACCAGGTTAGCTTTTTGTCACTTGTGGGTGTTATTTTTATCATCCTCCTCCTTCCTGTTTCCCTGGTGCACTTTGTCTTAACTCTGGTGTAGAAACCACTTTGTCCAGTGTTTAGTTAATGGCATCTAAGCACGGCTGTCAGGTGAGGAAGTGGTCACTTTTATTACAGCCCTAAGAGGTACCAGAACTGCCAGCACTCTTGGCTTCTCCAGGTGCCCTTTTATCGGAGCAGAGTCTGTGCATAGAAAGAATCCTGTCAGCAGAATACAGCTTTCAGTAGTGCCTGGCTGATACAGGAGTTTCCATTGCAAGGTGGCCATGGGGTGACGAAAGGCCTCAGCTCTGTTTCTGTATAGGTACTGTCTGGTTTGCCCACAAATGCTGTGAAATATTTGGTTTGCCATCAGGAGTTTAGCTTCAGGTTTGTATCGCTTGCCCTCAGGATAATATTGCCTAGCTAAATGGGTGCTCCAAACATTCGTTTTAACTTGTTTTAGTAGGATTCATTTGATAGGCCTTCCTAACACATTGCAAGTTCTCCCTCCCTTTGATGCACTGCCGAGACACTTTGTTTTACAGGGCAGTCCCACAGACAAGTACGTAGCCTGCTGCACAGTGGTAAGGCCTGTACACTCCTTCCATTGACACAAGGGGAAAATACCAACTCTTGCTTGAAAAGTGTGAAGGGAAAGTCATGTTTAAAGACTGTGCAGGCTCACGGGTGATTTCTGGCTTTAAATACAAGTCTAATTATCCAGCAAGGGAGAATGGTATGCTACTCCAGTGATTTATCTTGAAAAGGAGTTTAAGGACATCTGGCTTGAGGTTCACATTCAGGAAGTGAAGGTGTTTGGGAACAGAACATGCTGATCAGCACCAGTAATGTTGATTGCTGGTTACTGAGAATGGAAGCTGAAACTTGAAATGACTCTTTGCCTTGTTGTAAGAGCTAAAGAATTGACTGTAACTCCTAACGTGACTTGAGAGAACAACCAGTGTTGTGGAAAGCTTGGGAGGAGAAGGGAGGCTGCATTTGTTGTTAATATGCTTTTGCGTGTGTTTCCCCAACATCGTTTTAATAGACCTTGTCCTTTTTACTTGGCAATTCCCAGCGCTTGTGAGTCCAAGGTAAGCTCAGCTTCCTCTGGGGCTGTGGTCTGGAAAGGATCCTGCTCTTAGTGCTCAAGCACTGTGACCAGTGTGGAGAGGAAGGTGGGGGCAGAGGAAGATGACTTCGGCTGCTGTCTCCTCATTTCTGTCAATGTAAAGAGCTTTACAGAGACGAGTAATATTTTGCAATTGAGTTTCTCTTTTAAAGACACTCTGATGCTAATGTTGATTTAATAAGGTTCTCTCATTCTCTCTCCTTGCTTAATTTGAAACGTCTAATTTTGTGCTTCACAGTTCTGAACACGGAATTAGTGAGGGAAGAAGAGCCGGAGGCAGGGGGAGCAGAGTGCCACACCAGAAGTTGCCAGGGGAGATTGATTCAATAGAGTGAAAAGGTGCAAAAGGTTATATGACCACAGTTCAGAACAACGTGATGGTAGTACTAATGAGAAGGATGGCTTGATCCTTTAAAATGTTTTAAGGTCTCTGTGGGTGTATAACAAACACTAAATGGAAAATGGAGCGCTGGAGTGTTGGTTTCTTTGAGTGGATTTTTCTTTTGCCTTTCTATGTATGCAATATATTATATGGCAGGCAGGAAGGAGAATATTATGAGATAAATAAGCTTTTAACGGTTTTTATTTTAAAGGTTGTTTTGATAAGTGTGGCATTTATTTTCAAAAATGCTGAGAGGTTATGAGGGATTGTGAATTTGATCTTGCTGATTTATTTTGTCTGTGCCCGATTTTTTTCTCCTTGCTTTAATTTTATGCTTGTGGAAAAAGCTATTGACATCCCTGGTTGTATGTAATTCCTTTCCCATGTTGGGGATAAATGTAAAAACCAAAACCACAGTACCAAAAGATTGTATAAATAATAGTAATAACTGCAGCTTTTTGCTTTGCCTCCTGCTTTGTTAGCAGCCCTGTCATCTGCCTCTCAGGAAACCATTCCTATGCAAGAATTGATTCCTAATCTATCTCTTCCTTGAGTTGGACGACAATTCTTCATGCAACCAGGTGGACAGTGTAAAGGAGTACAAGTTATGTTTAGTTTTATGATAAGCTGCCAACGTGCTTCATTGAAAACCTCATTAAATCACAATTAAATCCACAGGAAAAAAAACCAAAACCCAGGCTATCATAGTGAATACTTGATAGATGAGGTTTATGGTTTTCAGTGCTGGCCAAGGCATAATGTGCTCTTTGCTGTTGGAGCTTGATGAAAGCTGTGGTGAAGTCCCAGCACAGAATCACCAGAAAACTGTCCCAAGCACTAGAAGCTGCCTGTGGGTGATGATCTCCATGTGTGTTTCTTCTATCCCATGGCCTTGGTCAGATAGAATTGTCCCCTTCCTGCCCCAGCCTCTTGTATAACACACACTCTTGCACACATTCCCCCTTCCTCCTGGCATTGTTTCTGGTAATAGGAGCTGAACTTCTGCCAGCTTGCTGAATTTGATAGCTAATACGGAATGATACAGGGTTATCTCAAAACATTTTCTTGGGGAATGCACTTGACCAATCGTGCCTGCACAGGGAATGAAAATTAAAGAATGTTAATATCGATCCTAAAAAAAACCCTGACCCTGCCTTAGAGTGCTTCTTTTTCCAGTGCCTATAGTGACTAGTCTCCAGGAATATTTACCAAATCACCTGTCTGTTTATTTCTAGTCTACTGCAACGGTCAACTTAGTCAATAAATCAATCAACAGGTTCTTAAAATTACTTGTATTGACTTGGGGGGTGTAGCATGCAAAAGGCACACACAGAAAGTGAAAGATTAGATGTGCCCCAACTATAATTAGGGAGCAAAGAGTGTGGAGATATGTTTGTAAATAGTATCTACTACAATAAATACAGCAATCTGTCTTTAGGGTTCTGTGATACTCTGGGCTGGATTGACTCTTTCAATTTGCAAACACATGAAGCATGAATCTTTGCTCTGTCAGGTCATCTGGCTGCTGTATTTAGACCATACTCTATTTTAAAACTAACTTTCAAGCATTTTGTTTTTAATCAGAAAGGTCCAGGAGTAAATAATTTTCTGGTTCCTTAGCACGTGACACAATTTTTGAGGTTCCCAAGCTTCACTGAAAGTGAAATGTTATTTTCTTTTCTTAAGGATAATTCCTCAAACTGCTTAACTCTTCCTGGTGAACTCAGTCTGTGCCCTCTTCTTGACAGTAGCAACACCTGGTTGGTGATCCTTGCTCAGACCCAACCAGGTGCTGCCCCTTCATGGAAAGAGAGAACGCTATCCCCCTGCCCCTGATTCTTCCAAGCAACCTGCCTTGAGCAAGAGTGTTGTGTTGCCCAGCAAATGGGCATTGAATCAGCATTGGATTCTTGCAGTTCTTACAAATGGTAAACACTTGTGTGGTGTGGAAAACTGCTGTTTGCAAATTGTCCTATCAAATGGAAATCAAAATTCTGCTGTTAAGTGACATAGATTTGCAAGTTGCTCTTGATACAGTTGTGCCCTGGAGATTGTAAAACTGTACTCTTTGTTTTTACGTTGCAATAGCCTGAAAATCTTTGTTGTTGCTGAATCTACACTCTTCTTTTGTAGATGATTTCATTATGATATACTTGGACTTCATTCAAAGATGCAACCTTGCAGCATTTTCTTTGATCCCAGCCTTGAGAGGAGCTGAGAGTGCGAGAATTTGAGAACCAGTGTATTCTCTTCCTAAAACACACTGTGGGTTGCAAGTGCTTTGGAAGCAAGAATTGGAGTCTCTAGTGGACATTTTGTCTGTAGCTCAAAACCACAACTTAATTGACAGTCTTTTCATACCACTGGCTGTGGCTTAGGATGTTGGGCGTGCTGTAGGCAAAGACGGAGGTACCCTTTCAGAACCGGTTGTAGGGAAGTTTAGTGCCAGCTGACTGTGTCTCTAGTGATCATGAAAATGAGGGAGATTGCGGTTGAAGTTCCTCACTTCCTCATTTATTTTTTTTTCTTCCTTGGGCAGCCAGGAAATGTTTATTTTCTTATAAAATAGTATTGTATGTTTCTACATTGGCTCCATTTTACTCCAGAGGTAACACCTTACTACAGGCACGGTTGTGTATGTGTACTAGTCCAGACCATTTATTTTCTCTCAAGTCCTCTGTGCTTTTGTGGCCTTTTCTGTAAGGTTTTGGAATCCACTGGGTTTATACTAAATGTTGATTACTTAATTTATTACTTATGCTTAATGTTGATCTCTTTCCCACATACATCTTGGCAAACTGTTAACTTGCATTCTGCCCCTAGAAAGATTCTGACCCTGCAACGCTGTGTAAAGTGTGCTCTGTGTATGTCTGTGAAAGAGCAGGGAGAACAGGAATGTTTACAACACTGTCAAAGTGGGTAAAGACAGAGACTGGGATGTTTGAAAGTGCACCTGACTCTCCACCTGCAGAAAGTTTCATAGAGACTGACAGGGGATGTGTGACCATGACTGAAGGCTTTCAAGAATTTTCTTACTCAACCATGTAATTAAGACAGTCTTTGCCTGTGTTTAAAAAGCAGCCCCAAAGTCAACTTTCTCTTAAACTGCACGGTATTTGAGATAATATTTTTTTTTTAAATAAAAAGAAATGAGATTTCTAATCTTGCATCAGGAACTCTGTATTCACTGTACTGTGCTAAACCTGTATCCATTGGCTGGTGCCCATAAATACCTGTTTTGTTCAGAGGCAGGTAAAAATGGCATGTAGTGTCTGGGAGCAAGTGTGGGAAGGGAATTCCTTCTGAACTCACACGGTTCATCATTTTCACTGCTTGGAGGCACATGGGTTGATTATGCATGACATCTTGATTTTTTTGCAAAACAGTGGTTGTGTTTGAAGTACTATGTTTGACTCGGAAGCTAATATATTTGGTATTTAAGAATATGGCAAGAGAAAGCTACGTCCCCATATGCATGCACAGAAATGAGACTGGGATGTAGGCATGTGTAACTGTTATTTTCCCCCGTCTGTCCTATCCCTAGAAAGCCATATGCCACCCTTAGGCTAGCATAATGTGAGTCTGTATTAATGATTATGAGCTAGAAATAATCCAAGAAGAATTGAGTGGCCTTTGATTCTAGCTTTATGAGAAAATACCTCATTGACTCAGTAGGGTCTGAAATATGTTCTGGGATAGAAAGGCATAATTAAAACAGAACTTCATGATGCCCTCTCTTGAGGTTTTGGGGTGGGTTGTTTTTTTTTTCTAAATTGGTCAGGGACTTGGAGATTCTTATGTCTAACAGTCAAAGTAGGAATTTAAGCAAGGAAGTAAAAATTTGGAGGGAGTTGTTGACTCACCTGTGATCAGAAATAAGCATCTTGAGCATCCATCTCTAGAGAGCCTACGCTCTGCAAAATTTCTGTAGACATTGAATGCCTTGTCTGTTGGCAGCCTACAAAATGAAAACTCTGTGTGTATGCATGTATAGAAGTGATGGGAAAAGGAGAAATGTGGGAATGGGCTGAAGTATTAAAGCAAGGAATGAAAGCAGATGGTTTACTTTGGATTTTATAAAATAGGTTTCTCTTTATTTTGTTTTAAATGGAAACTATCAACTGTTAGCATTGCAAACCTATTTGCAGCAATGCCATAAGTATTAGAAGTGCAGTTGTCTCTGAATCATAAAAGGGCAGAGGGTTTTTCTGCTGCTTCCCATCTTCATGTTTATAGAAATGTGTATGCTCTGTATACATTAGAGTTGAGCAATTTCATCACAGCCTTTCCTCAAAATTGATTGCTGTTCAGTGTCTCTGCTTCCTCTCCCTTGTCAGTTGGTTACATCTCTGACTCTCGTTACATTTAATATTGATACTGCTTCAATTTTCCACTAAACTGGAAGTGTTTAAGGGTCTGGAGTGGATACTGAATGTCTAGATATATTCTTTAAATGCTTTTATTCCTATCATCGTGGAAAAGTTTAGAGCTGGATTATTGCCTTAAGAAGAAATGACTCTTTGCTCATTCAGTGATGAAGTCTGGTCATCAAGATGTTAGAATATGTGCTGCTGAGCTCTTCAGATACTGACATGAGTGCAAAAGTTGTTGCCAGCAGCTGTCTTGGGTTTTGGGCACCTGCTGCCTCTCATTTCTCGCATCTCCCACTCCATCTTCCACTCCCAAAGTTGGCAGTGCCCCTAAAAATACTCTGTTTTGAGCTCTTCAGTATCTACCAAGCTCATAGTCTGTATTCCTGAGTCATTGGTCATGCAGAAGTGAAGTTACATGACAGATGTATTGACTATGGCAAAGTAACAGGTATGGAGGGTGAAGCTGGTTCTGTGAGGACACCCCCCCCTCCACCTTTCCCCCCCCACCCCCCCTCAAATTTAGCATTTGCTCAGACCATGACAGATGTGAGCGATGTGCCCATTACAGCAGTGATGTATGGGTGATGTGGTGCATGGCTTTGGGATGCTGGAAATTGTCTGGATGTGGGAAATACTAATCTGATGCTGTATTCATCGGTTCGCTGGAAGTTGGACTGTTGATACATGTGTGGGAAAGAATCTGCTGTGTGAAGAGTCTGTGCTCAAAGGTGAATTGTTTGGAAGTGCAGATGCATTACTTGTATATCTAGCTGGAGTCTTCTCTGAGTGGACTGTGTCTCCCCCCCACCAGATGCCTAGGACAAGGGCTGGTGGTTTGCCCTGAGATCCTGTTTCAATAAACTTCTGTCTCTGATACAGTCAAGAGGAATATCTTGGTTTGGTTTTGAGCCCAGATGATTAAGTTGGGTATTTATTCAGCTTCCTGCAACTGGTGTCCAGGGAGCTGCTGCAGTGGAAGTGGACCCTTGCTTCAGCAGAAAGGTATGGTAGTATTGACCCAGGGTGCTAAGAGATGGTGTGTCCCAGGGCAGGGATTCTGAAGCTCACAAGCCTCCAGCTGGGTGTGAAACTCACTGGGTTAGGAAGCTGGGAACCCAAATATTGCCCCTTTCTGAAACAGTTTACGTAAACTTTGACAGTATCGATGGACACACTGTGTCTCTTATTACCAGTCAGTGCTGGTAAAGGCATGTCTACCAAGACATGAGGCTTATGAGGGAGCAAAACTTAAACTCATAGCCTTCTTGAAGTTTTCATTTTTGTATTACTTTATTATTATATTTTATTTAGTCTGTACTTCACTGCAAATGTAGCTATTTTTTCCCAACACAACACTGTTTCCATTCAGTGGAGCATAGCTGTCTATTCTTGGAGTAATAATCTTCCCCCATCCTGAAAGGTGACAGAATTAAAGCTTTTGGCAGTACCTGCAGAAGAACGCCCTGTGGTTAGTAACAGTGTTATCTTTCTTAGAACTATAATTCTACTTCTGTGCATTATATTGCAGGGGTGCAAGAGGGTCCATCTCTTGGTGATAGGACTGGTTCCTCCATCTTCCTCTCTTCTCAGCAGCTGTCCAGTGCTGCTGAGTTAGTACCAAGTGTTCATTTTGCCACGCAAGCGTTTGTGCACCAGGAATGTGCCAGTTAATGGCTTAGGCACCCCAGGGGTGACATGTAAATACAGTAAAGAGCTACCTGTGTGTGTGACCTACCTGCTGAAATAATAACCTGTGCCATAAAGAGCCCTGTGTTCGTCCTGTCCATCTGCTGAGGACGGACAGCCTTGCAATTGCTAAAATGCAAAAACAAAACTAAGCGCATCTGTCCTGACTGTAAAAATCAGCAGGAAGAAAAATGTTATTCAAATCAGGCTTTTGTCAAGATGGGTCAGTGATTACTGGTGAACACCTGTTGTGTTTTGGCTTGTTCAGCCAGGGACTTGATGCTGCTATATCAAACCTGTCTGCAGAAAGGGGGAAATTGGCTTCCCCCAGTTAAACTGAGATATTCAGTTCCAGCCCTCTCAGCTGTTGCAAAGGATGAGGATGGATGAGATGCAGAGCTGATGACACATCATCCCTCAGTTACCTGAAGTAGTCGCTCTGTGCCATTAAAATGATGGCAGATCCCATAAACATATTGCGCTCTACCGTCTGCTCCCTCTGGCACTGAACTATGACCAAGAGGAAAGCTCCTCCTGCCCTGTCAACTCCTCTCAAATAAATAATAATAATAAAAAAGCCTTTCTGAGTTCCTGCTTAGATTGGATGTAGCCCTGAGAGGCAGGGAGGGGTTGCAGCCCTTGACAACCAGTGAGAGCTTCTGGCTGCCCTGTAAAAGCATTGGTTTCAGAAGGAGGTGTTATGGGCATGAAATGTTTATATTATTTTATTTGTTTGGTTTGGGTGGTGGGGGGTTTTTTTGTGTTGTTTGAAGGGGCCTTAAAGAACACCTACCTCCCCTGCCATAGGCAGGGACAGTTTCCACTGGACCAGGTTACTCAAAATCATCTGGTACTCGCTTTGCTGCTGCTGGGTTACTGTGTAAGTAAAAAGTAGTATTAGATAAATAAGAGGTGATACTTCAGCCTTGCTTGATCCTCTTGTCTTCATACCTAAAGAGGCTTGCTGGCAAAAGAAGGAGCAGGTGAAGGCAGCTTGGATTTGGCAGAGGTTTGGACTGTGCCCAAAAGATGTGTTCAGTCGCCTATCAAAGGGGATCTGGTTGGAAATCTGAGCAGCCAACTGGGTTTCTGTTTGGAAGCACTCTGCATCATCCAGTAAGGAGAATGACTTGCTATGTAGATCAGCTTGTGCATTAAAAAACGCCCTTGCAAAGGGACACTTGTTCGTTCCAGGTAATTTGGAAACAGCGTGGTTGTTGGCCACCTCCTTTTCAGTGTGCCCAGCACAGCCATCTTCACTGGTATGTGTTGTAGGTGTCAGCATATCAAACACTGTGCAGCACCTTGCGTGACTCCCTGAGACTGCCTGCTCTGCAGCTGTCTCCCCATCGCTTCCACCCTGCAGAGCAATCCTGCAGCAGTCTTTGGGGGCTCTGCTTCGTTTTTATTTTTTGGGGGTGCATGTGCTTTTGTTTTGCTCTGGTAGCACAGTTCCCAATAGGGGACAGCGCTGCACTGTTGAAGACGCTTGTCATTTTTAAGGAACTTTTCTAAACTTGTCATCCTAAAAGCTATATTGTGCAGCAGCAGGCGGCCTCCATAAATCACTGATTTCTCTTTTTCTTCTCTTTCCCTTCCTTTCTCTCTTGCACTCTCTTTATTCCAAGCCTGCGGATTTGGACGCCTGGGTAAGCTCTCTTTTTTGTCTGGATCTTGCTTATTCCAAGTGTCATGTTGTTACTGCGCGCGTACAGATTGTTATTGCTGAGCACAGATGCAGGATTTTATTTTCTGTCATTACATTTTAAAAGGTGTTCAGCTAGAAAATTGCATATTATTTCCTCTATAAAGATTTTCACTGGTTCCTTTTGTGTAGCTTACAGCTGCTGAAACCACACTCGATCTGGTGATGTGTGTTGTTGGCTAAGAGAGTAGCAGAAACAGGAGGAAATGAAGGTTACACCAGTACCGCTTTTTAAGGCCATGAGTCTGCATCTGGGTTCTCAAACAAAACAAAACCCAGTCACCTGCCTTCAACAGAATGAGAGAAAGGACAAAAAACAAGTGATTTTTGTAGGCCTCACGCATCCGGAACGGTGACGGCAGGCGGCTCTGCAGTAATGGTGATGTTTCTGCTGATGCAGTGGAGGTTGAGTCAAGGCTCCCCTGTGGTTACTTGTCCGGTACAAGCCTCTCTGTAAAGTTCTGTTCAGTCTCAGGCACGATGTGCACAGGCTGCCTCACACTGTTTCAATGTTGCCCTCTCAGATCTGCCGTTCCCTTTAGGCTTGCTCAGGAACATGCCAGCTAGCTAATTTTGGAGCTAGTTCTGTCCTTTGGTGCATTGCTGTCAATTCCTCCTTCTAATCTTGGAGCCTTTAATAGCATTTGCTTTTCTCCCCTGCCACCTGGACTGCTACCAGGATTGGAATAGACATGGGAAAGCATGAGGTATAAGAATTTGCAGTTGTGAAGTGTGGCAAGCTGAGGTACCCAGCCAAAACAGCTCTGCTGTGCTGCTGGGGAGATGTTACCTTTGGGGGCAGCTGATAACTCCTCTCAGCAAAGACAGAGTGATGCAGAAACACAGTGTTTGATAGAGACTTAAGGACCTTTCCTTTATCCTTGTAGCTTCTTTCCCTGGATTGCCTCCGACTGATTCTCTAGGCGTCATCTCACTAGTTCGTCTGTGACTGGTGGATGTGTTTTGCCAAGAAGATAAATATTTTTGCAATAATCTTGCCAAGTGCTGTGACTTGCCTTTGGGGAAGCTCTTTATAGATTGAGGGATGGACCTTTCCTTACAACTTGTCCTTTGCAAAGAGGGGGGTGTTTTGGCTTTTTTTTTTCCCCCCCAGTATAGTCTTTTCCATGCCACATTCCCAAATCCCAGAATCCAAACAGTATTGCAGAGAGACAGGCTGATGGTAGCAGTCAGCTGTGGGCTGTGCTATCGCTGCACTTTATTCCTGGGTGCCACATTCCCTACTGTTACCTGACCTTGCCAAGAAGCCCTTTTTCCCGAGCAGATTTCCTTCCTAGTTTTCATGTTGAACAAGGTGATGAGAAGGGACTGTGATTAAAAATCATAAAAATCTGGTGATACTTTGTGGTGGGCAAAGCCAAAGCCAATCTGCGAATGGATGTAGCTAGACTGAAGCCCAGCTCTAGAAGATCAGTGGCACAGTTTGATGTGTTGCATGGTGGTGTCAGCGCAGGATGAGGCTGAGTGTCTGGCTTTGTTCACAGAGAATGAACCGATAATATTTTATTACCTCAATTAAGAGGCTTGTAAAATATTTCTTTTGGCCTGCCTGTCAGCTCACAGGCCAGTGCTGGGATTCTGTACTCGAGCCAGTAACATGTAGCTTCAGAAATGTGCTTTCACGGTTGTATCTAAATGGGTGACTTGGTAAAGGGACAGGAGGAGGCAGAGAACCGCACGTGACTCTGCCCTTGCCCCTTGTCACTCTTCAAAGCAGCACTGAGAGAACCTGAAAAACTTTGGGCTGTGCAAAAAATGTAAAGATAAAATGTAGGAAGAATTGGAAAGAGCCCCCGACCAGTCCATGGGTCCATGCCCATGGAAGCTGTAATAGCCTGCTGGTACTGTACCTTCACCATCCTTTCATGAGAGCACAGCACATGTAACTTCTAACACATCGCAGGGGACTTGAGCATTTCTCAAATATATCTTAACATCTAGTTTTTCAGTGGAGGGCAGGTGCCTGCTGCATACACTTTCTGGCAAAAACGTGCTGTCCCACACTACTTTTCTAAGCTTTGGGTGCATGTGTGTGTGTTCTAAACTAATGGTGCTCTTCCTTCCCTTCCTCTCTTTTGTTTCTGTCTTCATGCTTCTGGACACCATGCAGTGTGTTCTACAGTTTCTTAGATGTCATCTCTGGGCTGGTCATCTCTTGCATGATATGTTCAAGCTCAGATGTAGCTTCTGCCATGTGTATGTGAAATGCAACTGTCTGATGGAGGCTTTTCAAACCAGTGTGTTATCATGCATGTCTTCCCTCCTCCCTCTGTCTTCAGTTCTAAAGGCCTCTATGTGAAAAGTGTATCTGATGCTTTGTTTGGACCCCACAATCTCAATCCCCTGTGAAATTTTAATCGTCTTCATAGCAGCCTGTTCTGTCTGGGACATGACAGGCTTCTGGCTTCAGGTAGGGAATAAGCAGCAGGACTAGAGGAACTTTTAATAAATATCCTGTATTCATACAAAGTGTCCCTTGTTGCCTAACCCAGTTTGGAACAGTGAATATTTCAAATGACACATGCTCTGACTGTACCATTCATACTTCAAACATCATCATAAAGTGTACTAAAGTTTCTGGTAATAACAGCTGGGGATAGAGGGAAACAGAAAGCAACTTTCAAGCAGATCTGTCACAAATAGTATACTTCAATGCACTGGAACATCAACAGCTCTTGAAAACAAGCAAGACACAGAAAATATGTTTGAGTTGTGAGTAAAAGTTTTCTGTGCCACATCTAGTTCATTATACAACTTATGGGTGATAAGTGGGAGATAATGGGCAACAGTATGGGAGACATTACGTAGGAGGAAGAATGATGTGTACTGAGGTTGTAGTCTGCAGTGGGGAGAGCTGGTTTTCATTCTTTGACATCAGTTTTGCAAGGCCCTGGAGTAGTCACTCACAGAATGTGTCTGCTGCGGGGCGCATTGGTGCAGAGGCATTGTTCACTCTGAGCACCCCAGCTTAAGTCAGGTCTGCTTGGGAGTCCATGGGTCACCATCACACAGATCAGTGCACCTCTAGTGAGAGAGCATCCTGCTTGAGAGCTTAGGTATTTGCTTTGTGTCCCCTTCCAGAGATGGCACAGCCATGCCTTTCCAGAAACAGAATAAAGCCTCCTGCCCACCAGTATTGCTACACATGCTGGTTTTGTGCTCCCAGAATACTTTGCTACCCAGGAGAGTAGCACTGCCACATAATTTATTTAGATTAAGGAGAAACTTTCTTGCATGTTTAAGAGTTGATCTTTTGACTTCCTTTTTCTCCTTGAAATACACTTTGCATCAAAAGCACATTCCATCTGAATTGTGCCGAGGGCTCGGTACTGTTACCCTTCTTTCTTCTCTTTATTTTCTTTTCTCCTTAAGGAAATGCAAGTCACTTGTTTGGTAATCTGATTTTATGGGTGTTATGCAGAAAATCAGCAGGAGAATCAGGGTCCTTTGGTCATCTACCAGACCACCCTGCCTTCTCACATCTGTTTCATCTCAGTTGAAATTGTTTATTCCTTTTCTGTATAGAACACGGACATTGGTTCAGAAGGATAGCTTTGGTTCTCTTATCACTGAAATGTAATAATTTTGGCACTTCTAAAGCACCCATCAGTGTCCCTATTGTTTCTGTGATACCTCTTTGGTCAGGGTAGCCTGATTCTCATCCCCCTCCCCATCCTGTTTCAGCCGGTTTGTGGGCTGGCAGGTCTATAGCAGCACTGGATAAACCAAAGCCAGAGATTTTTGCCTTTAATTGAGTGTCTTTGAGAGCCAAGGGGATTTAGATGTGGGTCTGTGTGCTTGTGCCTTACCCTGGCCCTGTTGGCTGGATGACAAACATAGGAACTGAAATACTTCTTTTTCCTTTAAAACCAAACAAACAGACACCACCACCGCACCCCCGCAAACCCCGTTTCGTGTACTCCTCCTTTTCTTGCTTGCTTATCAACTGTCCCTCACTGCTTAGCTTAAAATCTCTTCTAAGCCCTATTATACCATTGTATTTCCATCAGCAGGGGAGTAGAAAGAAGGAAATGCACGGCAACCAGCTTTCAGATGTAATTTTTCTCATTAACAATGGCTGTTGGCCGTAAAATGACAGGTCTGAGCCCACAAGGATGCTTCTGTCCCAGCTGCTTAATCATATTGGACCAGCATTTTCTGTGATTGTACCATCATCGTTGAAAGTTAAGAGCAATGCTGCTGGGGTGCTATAGATTAGCAAGGTCTGTGTTCCTGTTAACCACACTAATAATTTGAGTTTGGAAAGGTCGTCTTGCCTGGTGATAACTTAATGTGGTCCCAGAGATTTTTGGGGTGAAGAAAACCAAGTGACATTCTTCTTGCTATTGTTTCTTGTTATTTTGAAGCATAAAAAAATTCAGTTTGAGTCCATTAATATTGTGTTGTCTTAATGCTAGGTCAGTTGAGGGTGGGAACGTGATGAAGCACTGCTGTTGCCAAATGCTAAAAGACAAAAGCTGTTGTAACCACACAATCCATCTTGGTTTAGTTGATGACCAGGTCATGCTTAAGCATCTGCTTATATACCAGGTGTGCTGTGTTGGAGGTGACACAGTTGTCTTTTGGAAGATGGAAGGGGAATTTTCCGACAGTCATCTCCCTCTAGATCTGCAGTGCCCAGGCAGAGGAACTCGGGGTGCTGGTGGTGCATGCAGAGAGTACTTCGGGGTCTGGCTAGTTTTAGGGATGTATATTAAAGCGAGTACGTGCTCAGTGAGAAGGTTTCAATAAAAATGTTACAACATGGACTTCTATTCCAGATCTTCCTCATGATTGTAGGGATTTGATAAATTTATAGAAGCTCACTAAACACTTGCCTCTTGGAGTATCAGAAAGTGAAGGATTTGAGGTTTATTTTTAAGGTAAGGTGGGGAACATTGAAGCAGAGTAATAAACATCATGATTGTGAAAAACAAAGGTTTGGATGAGGTAGAGTGAGGAAAAAGGCAATTGGAAGGTGTCAGTGTTCTGTTATTATATGCTTTCATTTAATAAGGAGAAATAAAATCAAAGTTATGAGTTTGAGTGTGAAAATAATCAGAGCTTCAAGCTTGGGGGGTAATCCAAAAGGAACCATAATACTGGAGGTTTGTAGTTCTACCAGGAGGGATCCCATACACCAGCTCCAATCCTTCCAGTCTGCATCCCATGTACTGTCCTTGCACTCACACTGTTTGTTTTTCATTTCTTCTGCTGATGCTATTTTCTTCTTCTTCCCAGGCCGTGGAGCTGCAAGGCAGGGAGGCAGAGCTGAAGCGGCAAGAGGCCTTCTACAAAGAACAGTTGGCTCGTATTGAGAGGAAGGTAAGGCCTTATAAGCTGTCTTTTGTGTCCTCTGAATACTAATGGCATTGGATGCGGATCTCTGTGGATCCAAAGAGGAGTGAGATGAGAAACGTGGAGGTATCAGCTCCCAGTATGTCTGTCCCGCACCTCTTACATAGTTAAGTGATGAAAAAGCTCTACAAACCAAATCTGTTGAACAACTTGCATTTGAAACACAAGGATTTTTTAACTGGATGGGTTTTTTCCAATAAAGTAATTAAAACCTTATTTTCTTCTTCACTATGAAGCTTAAGTGAAAGCTAAAAAAACAAATTCCCTTTTTTATGCCTTCTGTTCAAAATAATTTCCTAAATTAAGAAAACCCAACATAAATCTTGCTATAAATACGAATTAAAGTTGTATTATTAGTTTTTCTCTGGGGAGCCCAACAGTTCAAAGGGTGGTGCTGCAGTCGCACTGCTGGCTTCTTGCTGGATAAGCCTTGGAAATGAGCATGATTTAAAGAGACACCGTCAAGCATCTTTTAAGCCTGAAATGACCTTTGCAAATCCATTTAGGGATTTGAATCTCTCCCCTAAATGTGGGATTTGCTTCTCTGTTTAATTGTTTACTGTGATGAGTTTTTAAAAATTGATGCCATAAAAATAGGAGCAGCCATGCCATTCCTTATGAACGAATGTGTTTTTCACTTCCTGGCAAAATGAAATAATGTTATAAGTAGTCTTTATTTTTTAATAAATGTGGAGAATAATCTTCTCCAATTTGAAGCAATTAGACCTCCTGACAGGGAGTTGCACACATCTAACTTGTAGTTATATTATGTGACTGAAAAGAAATGCAAACAATGGAAAAGGTGGGCTGTAAAGAGACAGAGAAATCAATCAGCTTTACTACCAACATGTAGTATGATGGCAAATGTGGAACATAGGAAAATTACAGATTATAGAAATGGTAGAAAACTATCAGCATATCTATTCCCCTTCTCATTCCCTGCTCTGGCATGGTTGTCCGTACAGTTTTGGGGTTGATTTTTTTTTTAAGCCATTGATGGTAAAACATGCCCAGGAGCAATTTTGCATGATACAATTTTGCAAGGCTTTAATCCATACAGTTCATTAAAAAAATAAACTATTAAAACTACCACTCAGTGTTGCATTCAGATTTTTAAATTCTATTTCTAGATAATGGGGATTGTTCAGTGAAATTGCAAACAATCTAGCAGCTATCGTTCTAATTATCACAGTTGTCCATATGTTCATACGCAAAGGGAATTTTTGCAATTTCTTGGTCTCATGCTGAGTGCTTCTATTATATTCTGCTCTCTGGATCTGGTTTCATGAAGCGGAAACTGCGGGGAAAATGTGTATGTGTGTCTGTCCTTTATGGACAGAGGGGTGGGGAGAAGTTTGTGTCCAGGCTGAATTTGTCCTCTTTTTTGAAGCCTTTTATTGTATTTTGTGTTTGCTTTTTCAGGTCCTTGTCCCTTGCTGCAGGGTAACTTTTTAAGCAAGGTGATGGGTATTTTAGCATGGGATCTTCTCCGGGGACTAAGGTTGCTTGCTCGTGGTCCTATTCAAACTGCAGATCTGCATACAAACTGTCTCCTAGCTCTTACGTGTACAAAAGCAAGCAGATGAAAAGGACAGGTTTTTCTTTCCTCTCTTGGAACACTAGGTAGTTTCTGACCCTTAAACACGAGCATTTTGCTGGTAATAAAATAGAAGAATGCCTCCAACCGTTAGTCTAGATTGGAGTGGGTGGTGGAGGGGGCTAGAAAGGAGAGGAGAGAAATGTACTTGAAACAGTGTAATAAAGCTTAATTGTATTAGTTTTGAAAAAGGTTTTCGATCTTCTCTGTGGATAATTTTATTCCTATAATGGTTGGAAAGATGGAAAACACAGCACAGAACAATCTTTTTTATTAGCTGTTGCTTTTATATAATTCAGCTTTTATTTGTTGAATACACGCAGACCTTGACTTTTATTTATTTATTTTCCTTCCACTATGCTAAAACCTTCCAACTCAGATATCTTAGATATCTTTTTATACCCACATATGTATGTGTGTGTCTGTATTGGAGAAAAGCTGTTGGGGCTGAGGTGGGGAGGAGCTCTGAAGTGGAAGTTGGGTTTCCCTGCTGCTGTCAGAGGAGATGGTCACCATGAGTGTGGTCGCTGGTAGGTTGGAGGCGTTGGGCTGGGAGTGAATGAATGTGATGGCTTCATGTGGAGTTAGAAAGCAAAATTTCTCCTTCTAAGGATCAGGCTGTCAGGATTTTTCCACTTTACTCACCTGCTGTGCCTGTCTCTAACCTCAGGTTGGCTTTGTTCCCCAATTCTGCATGACAGCAGAATTCAGCAGTAGAAGACTTGGAGGTTTGTTTTTGAAGGATGTTTTGAACTGTTGATGTTGAGAACTAGGAGCCTTCCTGGTAGGATGATAAAAATAATTGTGTGTTATCCTCCTTACAACAGCGTAGCTGCTGCACGGAATCAAACGTGGAAACTGTCTTGTTTCTTCTGACAGTGGTCGGTTTTTAGAGATTTTGAAGGAGGATGCAAAAAAACCTCACCAAAACAAAACCAACTTCTGGAGAACAACTTTGAGAAGAGTCTTCCGAAGTGTCGTCAGTCAGAGGCTGGTGCGTCCTGCTGCAAAAGAGTTTATTTTCATTTAGTGTTTTTAGTCACTGTAGTGGAAGTTGGATAACGGTCATCATTCTTCCATGGGACCCTAGCATTTTTCCTGAAGCCTTTTTAAGCTCTTGCCTCCAATATCATGCGTCTGTGTGTGCCACAGGTTAACTTACATGCTCTATAAGTTCTCTGTTACCAGATTCAAATCCTTTTTTTCATTTAATATCCTTTGTATGAAAGAGAGAAAAGGAATCCTCTTCACTGTTCATTATCTGTGACTTCTCTTCCTTAACTTCCTGCTAAACTGAGCAATCCTCACCTTTTCAGCCTCTGCTTCTGTGAAGGATTTTCCCCCCCTCAGATTTCTTTTTCTACTTGTCTTTGTCTTTGGGTCTTTACCCACTTGTGGCTCTGAGATGTATTGACCAGAATTGAGCTCAGTAGTTCCCTTGAATGCAGCAGAACATGTGAATAACATTATCCTTTTATTTTGTAATCTTTGAAAGAGTACTGTAATCTGTTGGGCAGAGCACAGATTTGGAAGCAAAAAACCACTCATTTTCTAATAACTGTTTCTCTTTTGGGAGTTTGAAACAATTACTTAGTCCATCTATCTCAGTTATTCTCTTCAGTCTTAACTAAAATCTTCGTGGGCAAGGGCACATATGAAAAAATAATTGCAGTGTTTCAGCTTTTGGGCTTTTCCCTGCATCTTCTCTACAGCACTAGCAGTGTGATGGTGAGTGCAGCAGGGCCGTGTCACAGTAAAAGGTCCATCTAGTTTGATATGCTGATCCTGACTGTGACTGAAAGCAGGTGTCCAAGGATGAGTGTCTGATCAGGGTAAGTGCATGGGATCCTTCCCCCAGGTGTTTTGATCATCCTGGCCGGTCAGTTTTGAAACTTTCTGTATCTATTTGATCACCTCTGAGAAATGTGAACCAGAACTGTGCACGCTGTGCTTGGGATATGGGTGGGTCATGAATATATACAGTAGTTGTATTGGAATCACTGGCTGGGTCTCTCTTTGTAGTGCCTGACACTTGGTTTACACTTCACACTTGTGTTGAGCAAATGCTGTGCGCTACCGCTACTAGCAGGATGTGGCTACTGGAAGGTGTGAAGCTGTACTGGGGTTAAACCAATGCTCCAGTTTCTTGGTGGGAGGCGTTCTTCCCACTGCACCCTTCATTATCAGTTTGTCAGGGGTTGTGCATGTCTGAAGGGGCAGTGGGGTTTGTTCTGCCTGCTGTGCCGTGCACACTTTAGGGCTTTCTTTTAATCCAATTGTATTAAATAAATTCCTTGCAGATCAGGACACTGGCGATGCCCTTGATCTTCTTCACTTTAACTCTGGTAGTTCATTTTAGTTGTGTGTTTCAGTCTCTTGGGTTGCTCTGTGTTTTTGTTTTGGAATGCTGGAGGTGTTTCAGCAATCAGGAAGATTACAGGGAATAGAGCCTTTGAACTGACTGTTTCTTACATGACTTTGTGCAATGGCAGGATTTGGGAGCTGGTGATGCAGACGTTCCTCTCCACACCTGTGTTTCCAGTGTGACTGTCTAATCTCCAGTAGTAACTCAGTAATGACATCTGGATAGTATAATTAGTTAAACTGCTGACTCTGACTTGTTAGGGTAATTTTATATCTCATCCGTGCAGTTTGGAATTTGTCCCACAAGAAGTGGGTCTTGTCTCAAGTGTTTTGAAAGAAGTTTTGTGTTGTAGTGTTTTGGGTGGAAAGAATGAGAGTTGGACTTTAGAAACCCTCGATTTTAGAAGCTTAAGCTGCTGTTCTTTCATGCATTTATGTTACTGAGGGGCAGGGAGGGAGTGAGATGGAAAGAACTTGGTATAAGCAGTTAACATACAGGCTGCTCAGAACTGGGATTTTTACTAAGGACACATCCTTTAGCCAGTATGATAAGAATGAAATGCAGCCTCCCCAGAACCTTCAGACGCCAGGAGTTTTCACTTACCGTATTAGTTGTATACTTTCTCCCAGGTAAATATTTGTTTGACTCCTTTTGCTGTTTGGCTTCTTGCTGGGTTTAACCTGACAAAGGTTAAGGGCAGTGCTGGAGTGTTGCAAACCACGAGTAGTGCTTTGGGATAGTGCAGAACAGCAGAGCAAGGCTGAAGGTAATCTGGGCAGATGAAGTGAAACTCC
The DNA here is from genome assembly GCA_020800305.1 of Porphyrio hochstetteri. Classification (NCBI taxonomy): domain Eukaryota; kingdom Metazoa; phylum Chordata; class Aves; order Gruiformes; family Rallidae; genus Porphyrio; species Porphyrio hochstetteri. The sequence goes on along the minus strand of CM036916.1, from coordinate 5,101,864 downwards.
TTGCTATAGATGGATGTCTGTTCTTTGTTTGGATTTTCCTGAGCTCTGGCTCCCACGCTATCTTTTATTAGGTGGATGTGGACTACTGCAAGCAGCGGGTACATTAGTATGCAACATTTTTCTGCTTGTAGTTTTTCGGAACAGTAAGTAGCACAAGAGGTAGTCATAAGCTGTAGAGTATTTATGCAAGTGGAAAAGGAATGCATTAAGCAAATACCTTTTTTTATTTTATTAATAAGGTAGACTGCACCTTTTCTCTGCTTAGCTTCACAGATCTTGTAATTTTGTGTGTGGCATTCACCGTGTTTGATTTGTTTAAATTAATCTCCTTTTGCCCTTGTACTTACCATTTAATTTGTGTTTGTAAAGCATTTAGGATGTGTAAGGAATGGGAAGTGAACTTATGTTTGTTTGTGATTCTTACTGGCCTTGATCCTTCTTCTTGGAGCTGTCTCCCACGTCACCAGTACGTGTGATCCACTGTCATTCTTATGCCTTTTGGCCAGTTAATCATCTCAATAAAAATGTCCATGGAGAAGGTGACAGCAGCTTGGGGGGAAAAAAAAAAAAAGCCTTCCATAATAATATGTTCATATTGGGTCTTCCTGATTGATTTAAAGCAGATTCTGCAGGACTGAACAAACTGATGTTCCATGGCAGAGGTGGCGGGGGATTTCTTTTGAAGGGGATGAGGAATCAGTTCCCGGAGTTGGGATCCCAGGCTGTCTCTGTATCCACGAGACCTAAAGGGCACTTGCCCACCTTTGAAAAAGCAAGCTGTGCTGAGATGTTACCTTCAGCTGAACCCTCTGCCCTCTCCGTGGGAGTTAAAGATTCAGTGCCCTTTTCTAAATGAGTTGATATGCCTTGGCAGGTGTCACCGACACCATTTACTTTCTCACTAAAATGGCCTGTAATGTCTTAGGGCTGGATGTGAGCTATTGCTGTGTGTGCAAGGGCAGCTTTGTTTGCCTCCAGTCGCTGTGCTGCCAGCCGCTAGCCTGCTGCTCCAGCCAGAGCCGTGGTACTTTGGGGAAGAATAGCTGGTTTGAGCCAAGTTCTGGTCTCAAAAAATTGGTTTTCTTTTCAGAAGTATCACTTGTCCCTGCCTTTGTAATCGATCCTTACAGTATGCTGTACAGTTTCCATTTTCTTACCTGATTTGTTCAGTTCTTTCCTTGTCCCCTTCCCCGCCCCCTTCCCCCTACAGCAGCTGTGACCCAAAAAAGCACTTTGCCTTTCACGCCAGTGGTGCAGTATGAAGGAGCACCCAGTTCATCGAACTGTTGATTTTTATCTTCTCAGCACAAGATGGACTGATATAATCTGTCCTAACCATCCAGCTTACTCCCAGTCGCCTGGGCTGTCTGTCTGAGGCTCTGTGGCCATTGTCTTTCAGGTGACCATGGCTCTAGCAGTCTCTCAGGGCACAGCCTTTGGTATTTAGATAACTGAAGATTTTGTCCTACGTGCGCGTTACATTTCTGAATGAGCAGAAAATGAACAAAGAATGAACCTGAAATTGTTGTCTGAACCGGTTCTGACCTCCCATCCTCTTTCTCTTTTCAGTTATTTGCAGACATTAAATGTCATGCTGGGGGAGGAGGAGGCAGCATGGCATCCATAATTTCTCTGCTCCGCTGGTATCCGTCCGGGCTGAGCAGCGTCATGGGGAGGCTGCCTTCCTGATGCTTCTCTGCCGTCTCCCTGTCTGCAGGGAGAGGTTGCACTGTGGCTGCTGTTGGCCAACTCACAAAGTGACTTCCAGTGCCCTGTGCTCAGCTCACCCATTTAGCAGCTGTTTTGCTGAAAGCTTGTAAAGTTTAGTAGTTAATATACCTCAGTACACCAGCTTTTAGAGATCAGATAAATTGATCGGTAATTTGATGAACTCCAAGAACATCTATAACAGGGTAAATAAAATGTGCTAGATGTCAGCACTGCCTCTCTGCCGTGGCTGCAGTGTGTACGTTCTCTCTTTGGTGTGTGTTGACTGATGCACAGTGCATTACATCAAATTACAAGCAGCCTCTATGCAAACAGCAACTAAGTGTTTGCTTCCTCTCCGGTGTGCCCGATTAGTGTAGAGCTGCGTTTGCAGTCTGTGAGCTGAAGGGTGAACTGTCAGAGCCTTTTGGTGATTTTTGTTTCCCTGGCATTTAGAGTACCTTTGCAGAGAGAGAAGAGTGATGCTTATGGGCTGCTTCATCTTGGAGGAATTCATCCTCAGGCTCGACTTGTGAAATAAATGTGGCAATGTGTGGTTTGAACTTAGTGTCTTAACACTGAATTTAGCAGCTGAATTTAGATAACAATCTGGTATCTGGTCTCATCAGTGTATCACTATGAACACTTGTTAAAGGCAGAACAAAAAGACCTAAAATGTGATCTACTCTCTTTGTTTGAACTTGACACCAGAGTTTTTGTCAAAGTCTAGTCCAAAAAGAGCAAAACAAAGGGTGCCTTTGTCTTACTTTTGAGAGCTTTCCCCTTTATCTAATATTTGTTACCCTCCCTTGCCATTTTTTTATCCAACCCATTTTCCTTTGATTTCATTCATTTTCTTGTTGCCTAATGGTTTAAAATTCTGTTATCTCCCCCTTTGTGCTGCCTATATGCTTGTTTATAAGCAGAACGGTATCTCTAAACATGTCTTTATACAGATAGTGCTGTTAATAGTAAAACCAGAGCTACTTTTCTGATGGGAAGCAGTGCTGGTGTGCACACAGGTATACACGCACACACATGTGTGTGTGCACAAACTGCTAATCTCATCCATTTTTACTCTGTTGCAGTTGTACCTCAACACCAGCTACATTATCCTGCTGCAATAAATACCAGTGCTGCCTGTTATTTCCGTGTAATTCACCGACCAGTGTACAATTAATTTTTGGTCCTGTTGTTGCAGTATTGGCCATTTTACGAAACTGTAGAGAGTTAGCACAGTGAATTGATTAAATATGTACCAGACCTTAGGCTGGAGTCTGCGTATCTGCTGGGATTTGGATGATTGAAGCTTGAGTTCCTCTTGGGATATTCCAGATTTAGATTTAGTCTTGGAAATTGTTTCAGGTAGACAAAACTTCCCTCTGTGTGTGGAATCCACCTGCACTAGAGCCTGACTTTGGGGAGTCAGATTTCTGTTTCAGCCCACAGAGGTCCTTCCACATGTGGCAGGAAAAAAAGGCATTGCTATTGTGACTTAAAAACAAAGCCAAAGCCTGGGCTTGTTTTGAAAAGGTCCTTAAACTTCTGGCTCTACCCTTACAGAATATGCTGTCATCTTGTTAATGGAAAATGTGGCTAATTATTCCTCTGTAAATTGGGCAGACCCCACAGAGCATCTCAAACTTGTGCTGAATTAAGTAGTCCGGAGATCAGACTTTACAAAGGGACTACTCTGTGCTTACAGCGGCTGTACCTTCTGAAGTGAGTGTGTTTACTAGTTTACTGTGGGTGTGTTAAATACATGTTTCATGACTGCCTAGGGCCACCACTCTGAAGGTTTTTCCCCATCTGCCAGTCATTTTAAAGAAACATAAATAAAAGAGCTATTCTAATTTCTTGAACATATAATGTGCGTTCCCAAGAGACCAGAGTGACTCAGAAGTAGCTTGTAAATAACATGTTCTAATGTTCTTAAATATATGTGCACAATCAGGCTTGCCATGAGGTCTTGAGCCATTGCAAATGGTATTTGCTTCGTCTGTCACAGACTCTCCTGATCCCAGGGTGATGTCTGGTGGGTTTTTGGTTTACTTGTTTTTTGGGGCTGGCCAGTGGTTTGGCTATATGCTCTGCTGCACCAAGAATGATTGCAATCACAGTTTGCCATTAAAGACTTTGACTCAAATGAGGATTACCTGAATGACCCATTTGTGGTCCAGCCCCATTGCAAGCACGAAATAATGACTAAAGTTTTGTTTTGTTTTGAATAAAAATAGTAAACATCCATCTCGTGCACTGGAACTGTGTCTGGGACAAATGTGGAGAGGAGAGCTTTGCCATGGTAGGTATTCATCAGTGGAGTACCCATCAGATCACAGGTGCTGCCCTGCATAGAGGACAGTGACAGCAAAGAACGGCCGCAGAGCCAGGGACCCCTGAGAGGTCGCTTAATCTCCATCAGCCTCTGAGGGGCCACACAGGAGTGGGAGATGGGAGAAGGAAATGCAGGAGTGAGATAAAACTCTAAGCCTCTGATTTGAGAAGACTTGTAGTAACTAGGTTATTTTAAGAGAGGAGCTAGCTTTTCTTTTCCTTCCCAATTATTGCATTTCTGGACTTTTTGTAAGAAAAAAGGCTGAATTCCTTCTTCCTTCTCCCTCCCCATGCTTCTGAACAGAAGCCAAAGTTTTTGCTTATATAATTCCAAGCTGCAGGGTTGCTGTGAGCTTGCATGGCTGGGTCAGTCGGCGAGTGCTTGGATTTATTTTTTTTCTCCCTCCCCTAGAGATGTCTTAGGATGTGTTGGATGGTACACAGAGCTCCTCTAATTTGCCCTGACATGCAGCAAGCCTTGAACTGGCTGGACTGTGGTTCTTAAAACGGCGGAGACAACGACTCACATGGGCGTGTGAAAATGCTGTATCGTGAGCCCGCCTGGGCATGTATATGAACTGAACGTCATTTTTTCCACTGTAGTTATGTATACCACAAAGCTTCCTTTGGCTGTTCAGGGGATTAAGTGTTGTATATGAGACCTTTCACCTCTGGGTCTTTCGTTCAGATGCAGCTTCCGTTAGCAGCAGCAAAAAGCCATTACTTTCTGATGGCTAATCACTCATTCGTGTGGCACCGAGATAATAACTCTTCCTCCAGTTAGAGGCAAGGCTTTCTTGCAGGAAGAACAACAAAAAATAATAATAATAATTGTGTCCCAGCTGTCGATTTCTGTGGTAAGCAAAGTGCATCCCTGTGAGGAACACAGAGTTTGTCCTTGCCAACTGAAAATAGGACAGGGCTGGGTTGGGAGTTTATGTGCTCACCTCTGTGCAGAGAGGATTTGACTCCAAGTCTGCTGGTTGTGGCGTTTGAGTTTTCCCCCCTCCTGTTGTTCCACAGAATTATTGCTCTGTCCCTTCTTTGGGTTCCTGTGGTTGGATTTCTGAGCCCAGGCTGTCCCTGGTTGAAGGGTGAGGATTCTTTGTTTGGTTTGTGCACTGGTTATAAACAGACTTTTTCATGAGTCTGAAAAATCCACTTATTACACGATTTATAACACCATTTCCCAAGCCTTTTCTAGTTACAGAGTTTATCAGGTACAGTACCAAACACCAGATAATGATGCCACTTACCCCAAAATCTTTCTTTTGGAGCTGGAAGTCCACTTTTATACGTCTCTTAATCCCAAAGCCAAGGTCTGTTTTTGTTTGCATGTCATACTGCTTACTGTTAGAGATGGCGTTCAGAGGTTACATTTGAGATTGACCTTGTATTTACGGGTACATGGTATACCATAGATGGGACATTATTTATGTGCTGAGGTGACTTGGCAGCAAGGCTTCACAAGATTTTTCTGGTTTGATGTTAATAAGTAATTATTCCTATTACTCTGTAATGGGCTAAAAGTGATAAATCCCTCGTTCCCTTTCCTCCACTGGGATTTTGTAATGAAAGTACAGAAAGTGTTCAAGGCCAGGTTGGATGGGGCTTTGGAGAACCTGGTCTAGCAGAGGGTGTCATTCTCCGTGGCAGAGGGTTGAAACTGGATGGGTCTTGGTGTCCCTTCCAACCCAAACCAGTCTGGGATTCTACCAAGTTGGTGACGACCGAGTGCTATTGAAGGCTGTGAGTGACATCATGCACCAGGGCTGTGACAGTCATCAACGGTGAAGGAGTGGTCTCTGCTGGAGCATGGGAATGAAGCATTCGTGTGGCTGCCTCTGCTCTCCACACACATTTGATTTTCATGTTGATGTTTGGGGCTCAATAGCCCCGCTTTGAGAGTACCTGACTGGTGGCCTGTGGTCTTCCTGGGCTTGTCTTTGGAGACTTCACAAGCTCTTAGCCAGCTACAGGGATGTCTCTTTGATGCCATGTCCTCTTCGAAGGAGGTGAAAACTCTCTGTTAAAAAACATGTGTAAGATCACTAAAGGCAGAGAGAATGAGACTGTCAAATGATGGCAATGAAATTGCCTGCAAATATTTTCTGATTTCTTTCTTATTCCTTTTACTATCCCTTCTCCTTTGTCCTCCGTGGCTTTTTTTATCTCAGGATAAACATCATATTTATTTTCTTTTTACCATGTGGAGAATTTCAATCCATTTTGAATAGCAAAATAAATATAAAAAGATACTAGTCAGCTTTTCTTTGGAAAACTGATGCCTTGTAGGGAGAACTGAAGGTTATGTGACAGTGGTATTGGGAAGGCAAACCAACAGAATCTGTGTTAATCCATTTTCTTGTTATCAGTGTTTCATTTTACATTTTACTTTCCTTTTTAAGTAATAATGTTTTTGGTTGTATTTTATGTTATTGCATATTACAACCAAATATTTTTGGTCCTAATAACTTTTTGTCTGTAAAATAAATACACCGTTGCTTTATGTTTGTTCAACTCCTATTAATAAAGGGGAATACATCAAGTTATCCTTGTAAAACTACTTTGAGCTCTGGAGTTGGAACTTTTTCCAGGTATTCATTAACTGAGGTTTATAGATCGCTGGAAGGTAAGTGAACGTTGTCCTCATTTAAAAAGTGAGACCCTAATGCTTAAGGTTAGTATTTCTATAATAGCTTTTGTTACTTCACTTTTTGGTTGTCCGGGTAGGGTGTATTTCTTCAGATGTGCTGATTACCCATAACTTGGGCTTGAAGTTTTGAATAATGAGCTCCTGAGCATCTCCAGACAGAGCCGCGAGCCAGCGGGCATCTCTGAAAGCGTGGATTTGTCTGTGTCATTAACCGCGTACGGTGACCTGTAAAGTCCTAGCGGTCTTTTTGGCTGTAATCATTAAACCAGCCTCTCCTACAGGATACAGTGGGAAGAGAAGCTGCCAGTGCAGCGAGGCAACCCTGACTGAAAATACAAATATCTTCAGAAAACGCTCTGGGAGTAATAATAATAAAGAAGAAGTACGGCGGCGAAATAAATTGCAGCTGATACAATTTTTCTTCCTCTCCCAAGTTTGCCTCTAGTATGGCAGTTTTTCTCCTTTTGATAAATAAATGCAAAGATGAGAATCGCTGCCAAAACCTGTCACATTTCTGGAACTTTCAGCCCCTGATTATTCACATTAAGCCTCCCCCCCCAGCAGTACAGTATTCTGAATATGTACACCCACCATTCTGTCAGATCTGTGCAGTCTGCGTCTGGTTCATCTTCTGTGTCTTTGATGTGCTCCATAACGTAGGCAAAGAGAGGTCTGATAGTCTCTCTAAAAACCTGACAGTTTGTGTGACAATCTGTCCACGAATCCACAGGCTCCTTGTCAACCAAATGAGCCTTTGAATATCAGAGGTTTTCGGAACAGTGCTTGCAGCATTGCATATGCACCGAGTGGAGAGTACAACAGGCTTCCTTGTAACCTGAGAGATGTCTGCGTTTTCCTTAATCATTCCAGGGACATCTCATCATTGCTTTTTGGCTGGTTCTCAGCCCCGCACATGTCGGGGTTATTTTGCAAAGCTTGATTTACTGGAAGCTGCACAGGGAGAATAATTTGCACTTGGGGGTAGAGGAGAAACTGTGGGAGGGGGTGGAAATTGCAGGCTTTGCTGTACTTCTGGGTTTTGGTGTGGTTTTGTTTGTTTGCTATTGTGACTGGCTTCCTGGCGGTTCCCTTTGCCCGTGCAAGTGCGTGGATGGGATGCGTTTTCTTCAGCTTTCTCTGGCACATCCTCCTGCCTTGGGTGCTGCCTGTTCTGGCTTCCTCTGGGGATGCGGTGCATCGTGTTCCTTAGCTACCTGTTGTGGAGAAGGATGGGGTCATGAATATAATTTAGATTTCTAAAATTGGGACAGGAGCTGTTAGCTGGTTCAGCTGCTGCAGTTTATAACTGGGGCTTGAGGATATTCTCAGCAGGGAAAGCGGGAGTTTCAGCTGCAGCGGGCCCGTCCGAGGCAGTGGGAGTTCTGTTGGAGGCTCTGTCAAATACCAGCTTTGGCGTGATGGCATCAAACCTTAGCTATAATGTTCTTCCCTTCCTGAAATAAGCTCCTGTGATGGGCCTGACAGGGGAATGTACTTAGTGTCTTTTTTTAATGTATGACAAGTACTTGATGACTGCCAATTTTCAGTTTGTGGGGTTTTTTTCCCCTTTCTCTTTTTCCCTCTGAAGTGCTGGTCAGCCTCCTAGAGAAACTTCCAGCTGCATATGCTGGCACTTCTGATATTCTGGCAATTTCCTCCCTTCCCTCTTCTCCCCTTCCCTTCACACTGGTTCTCCCCTTCCCTTTGCACTGATTCTCTGCATGCCTGTTGCTCTCTCTTGGACAACGCTCAGTCGTTAGAGACGACATCCCAAGATCTGGGAGTTCATCCTGGTCGTGTGATGGGTTGGCTGATAGGACCCAGGTATCTGTACAGGACCACTGCAGCTGCCCAGCACGGGCGCAGGGATTTAGCAGGCATTGCCTCGGCATTACAGACATGGACACGACGTTATCCATGCAGGTCAGCTGGGTGTAGGACTTATCTGAAGCAGATGCTTGAAAGCAGTTGATGTTTAATCAATGCCTGGGAAGCCTGCCTACCTGCACATGTTGAGGTATCATTGATTTGGGCATTTACTGTGAATTCTTCACCGAAGACTTCTTGCTCCTATATTAAGCTTCCAGGTAGGAGGAGAGTGGAGTGATATTCTCCTACAACAGTTTTACCTTTAATCTGGGCCTTTCGCGTTGCTGCTGCTGTCCTTGTCAAAGCCTGGATTGCCTGCTGGCATTTTATGGCCTTTCAATTTGAAGATGCTTCTATTTTCCAGAGCTTGTGTTTAGAGAATTACTAATGCTTTGTTTGCAGTCTTTCAGGATGGTGTGCTTTAAAGCAACCTCATATAAATGCAGTGTTTAATTCTTTCTGGGGTTTTTTTTTGCTCCTTCTTACCCTTTTAACTGCCTTTGTAGTAGTAATTTCTTTGTTGTTGGCTGTCTTTCTGACTTGAAGATAACATGAGGGTTTTCTGTGTGTTTCCAGTGAGGAACTTGCAGCTCTTTGGAGAAGTCCTTAATTCAATCTTTCTGTGAGGTACCCGTTTTAATTGGACTCTTCCTAGGGTACCTTCATAGAGACAGTCTGACTCCGGCATGCAAACTCAGTCTGGGTCTGTAAACCTGTTTTCACCCAGATGGAGTATCTCGGTGTGGGACCTGGTTCTGGGAAGTCCTGGGGTGTGTATAGCTTAGTTCGATTTGCTTTGTACTTTAGGGGCTGTAGCTTAACCTTTCTGTGCCTACCTTGCTATCCACAGGATAAACCCAGCTGTGGCCCTTCTCCGCCTCCCTCAAGTTTTCTGGAGATTGGTATTTTGTGGGATTTTATCTGCGTGAAGCTGTCTAAACATGATACAGAATTAATATTTTGCTTTCAACTCAGGATAATATTGCAGTCATGAGAAGATCTGTTCTAACAGGCATATACTTCTGCTCACGACTGGTTTAACTTTCCTGTGTTGCTACTGCGGACACTGCTCTCTTTCTGTCTTCTCTGAATCTTAATCCAAAATTTATGATCTCACAGCTTATTGCCGAAGGAAAGAATAGAATGACACAAATTCAATGCTCTCATTTCATTATTGGTCTCAGCGGGAGGAGTGGATGAACCCACACATGAGCAGCAAACAACAGAGCTGTGTTTAGAAGTTGGCTTTGGCTGAAAAAAACCTTTTTTCTGTATCAGCAAGCTGTTTGTAGTTGCCTACTTCTTTCCTCTATTACCTTTTCAGAAAAAAACATTTGAATTCGCATAAAAGCAGTTTAACCCTTGGCTTCTGTGCTCTCGTGATATGCTTTATATGCATATTTCTCTTCCTTGCTAATCGGCCTCTATGTGTATGTGCATTCGTGCTTGATAGGAATGAGAAAATATGAATGATCTCTTTTAGCTGAATGCTAGCTGACACCAACAAACAGGCTGAGCAGGAACTTGGGAGGAGTGAGCTCAGGAGGTGAAGAGATTGCGTCTTACAGTGTGTCCTGAAATTCCCAAGCTCCCTGTTCTGGACCAAAGTTGATAGCAGTGATTGATGGTATAGGTTGACTTTAGCAGATCCAAGTGGTCACCCCACGAACAGATCGGTTCAGCTCCTCTGACTCTGCACCTGCGGGAGGGGTGCAGGTAGACAGGGTAATTTTTCAAATCTGTTAGGAGCCACTTGCAGGAGGCCTCTGAGCAGTGAGGATGAGCAACCTGATTTATAGTGCGAGCGAAGCAGCGACCCAGGGAGGTGTGTGGTGCCCATGTGTGCTTCCGCTTCCCTCGTGCACTGCTGCTGGCAGAGCTGGTTCCTGAAGCCTGCCCTAACCTGGCATTTTTCTGCCCCTTCCCCCTGTCCCTGTGGCAGCAGCTGTGTCTGAGACACGTGTGTATTCCCCATCCCCAAGTGCGTGCAGGCAGGTGACAGTCGTGCTGCTTTATCGGATGGGGCAAGGTCTTATTTCTGGCTCTGGATGCAGCTGGAAGGAGGAATCTGAATGTCTCCCAGATGCCATTTGATATGTGAGAAGTAACCCCCTCTTTCCTTTCCCCTTTCTCTCCCAGATTTGTGGCATTCCCTACTGGCGTGGCATGCTGCCTATTCCCCCCTCCGCCGCCGGCTCCCATGCTTTCTGCTCTCGTGGGGCTTGCCGCAGGGGGGTTGCGGGACGCTGGCGAGCGCGAGTGTCGGGAGAGGGGATCGAAGCAATGCGTCTGTCAGGTGCGAGGCAGATTGTACCATCTAATCCCCCGGCTGTCGTCTGCAGCATTTGTCAAGGCCTCCGCTGGCCTGCTCCATTTCATCAGAGGTATCGCTGGCATTCATCTAGGCTGGCAGCATTTCAACAGCTGTTAATCCTCTTTGTATCTTTAAGCACTGTGACCACTGACAAGCTTCTATACTCCAAGGTGTCAAAATATCTCAAGATAGCTTGCGGTGATGGTGGTTGGGTGATTTTTTTGTAAATCCAAACAACTTCTGATCTACTGACCCAGACTGAACCTGATGGAGAAATCTGTGTCCTGGTGTCAAGTTGCTGCTGCTGCTTGATGTTCACAAAGAATTTCGCCTAAACTCTGATTAATTTCTAGCTCTTCATGCTCGCGTTGCTCGGTTTTCTGTTTTACGAGTTATTGCAAGTAGCGCGTGTTTCACCGAAGTTGTAAGGAATGTGGTTTAATGTCAGTGTGAGAATGAGCTGGCAGGGTTTTCTCTTTATGCTTCAATTACTTTCCCTCCTGAAATAACCCTGAGAACTCAGTCTTCTTACTTTCTTTGCTATATGTTGTGGAAAGGGCCTGGACAGTGTAGCGAGGTGTAGTAGTGAGCATTGGGAGTTTCTCCGCATGTTTGCAGCCAAGGAGGAACGCTGAATTAAATTACTCCAAATTTAGGTCTTAAGTTTTAAAATTGGCTTGCTTTGGAAGGGGAATTTTTAGTGCAAGGGTGTTTTGGGAGGAGTGGGGAGCAAGGGTATAGCAACAAATCTGTTGTAGAAAAGCAGCAGGGCAAAAGAAAGTGGTTCTGTTGGTCTTTAGGCTCTAGTTATGTATTTTTATAACTTCTCGGTGTTTTTATTATTTGCTACGAACTATCATTTAATAGCAGGAGAAAAGTCTTTCAAACTAACATTTCTTTGTTTAGTTTGTTTGTCCTCTCTGGAGAGCTCTCTTCCCACATGACAAAGCTCTGATGTTCTGAAGTTGGCTCCCCTAAGGCTCAGCTTTATTGAGAGAAGTGAAACATTTTAGGTGGTTCATTCATTCTTTCTGTGTCTCTTGTTATTTGAGCCTGTGTGGTGTCCTTTGGTCATGTTTTTAAACTTATTTCTGCAACTAAGACTGCCAGGAGCTTTATTTAATATTAGTTGAGGTCTCATGTTCAACTTTTTCTTTGTGAGCTGCCATTTTATCTCAAGCATCAGATATTGTGAGAGTAAATTAAAAGCGGTGTTGATGTGTTGTAATTTTGTGTTGAATGTTCTCTCTTTCTTACTGTGCAACTGAATATCATTTTATGAAGCTAAAGGACTTCACTAGGACTACAGGCAGCTCAGACTTCGTTTCAAGTGCAAATTCCACACCTTGGTCCTGCTTGAATAGCCCTGGTGCATGGGTGGCTCTGAAGTCGCGGGAAGTGCAGTGGTGGCTCCTGGCTTGGTTCCTTGTTTGCCACCTTATTGTAAAGTCCTAGATTTTTGTAGGCCATTGGAACATTGTCCCCTGGCACAGCAAGATAGGCTAAAGTACTAAAAATGAAGCAGATCTTGCATCCAAATGATGAGGACATGCATCACATGCATCATGATGAGGACAGATCTTGCATCTAGATGAGGACACTTGGAGAGTTATTCTCTGTAAGTGGAAGACCCAAGTCACAGATCCTGCCGTGACTGTGCCTGTCCTGAAAGACCTGTTGCTCATTTAGCCCATTTGTTACTCATTTAGTGTTTAGGACAAAAGTGAACCCAACTTTCCCAGTGTAGGAAAGGGCCTAAAGGCCAAGGAAAACTTGTTTAACGAGTCTGTCTGAACAAACTCAGGATTAAATGGAAAAGCTCTGTTTTTCTTATTTGGGGAAGCATCTGAAGGTAGTGATTCACAGAATTGGAAATACAGCTTCTTTGGGTTTTAGGGCTTTTTGAGGGCAAAGGAAAAGGCAGAGAGGTTTGACTCAAAGGAAGAGGCTGAGGTGGATCACATGCAAAGATGTTGCCTTTTCATTTTTTAAACTTAGCAGCTTTCATCTTTGGGTTGAAGGTCTTCTCTGCCCCTCCTTGATCTTCACATTATGCCATGTGCCTTGTGGTTTCTTTGAGGTCAGGTCTCTCCTCCTTCCCTTCCCTGAGATTCTTGCCTCTCCGTTCAGGTTCTCACTTGCCTTCTTTTCATCAGCTTCAGGATCCGGACCTATTTCATACTGGTTTCTCTCCCAGCTATTTTTGTCCATGTTTGTAGCTGATGTTGTTGCAGATGGGGATGGCCATCGTACTGGGCAGTTGTACTTTCTCTCTAATAAACAAGGCAAGGTTGTGCCACAGCCGCTTTAATTGACAGCGCAACCAGTAAATGAATCGGTTGGCCATTTTTTTCTTTCTTTAGGTGGGTTAAATGCCAACCTCATGCTGGGTCTCACGTACAACATATTTGTTCCTGTTTTCCTCTCCTGCTGCTGTTTCACTGCAGAGTGCTGCAGGCTAATAGTATCTGACGGGGCTACTTCCTATTGCCTGAAAAATGTTTAATTTTACTACCTTGCTTTTTCTCTTTCCTACCTTCTCTGGTGTTGATCTCTCAAATCCAGTCCCTTTGAGAAATCAGTCAGTCTGAAATATGAAAATTGCTTGGGTAGTAATTGGAGAAACGGTGAGACTTATGAAACCCATGGAGATAACGCTTACATCTACTTATTCACGTTATTTAATTTTTAATGACAAATTTAATTAATGAAGCGCCGGTCTTGTGGTTTCACGTGTGAATAAGTAACAGCAGGGAGCTAAAAGTCATGAGCTCTGTTTACAGGACAGAGAAAAAGGCTCCATTGCAAGCTGAACTTTCCATTATAGGAAGGAGTAAAATGGGCTTAACAGAATAGAAGTTTGACCATTATGTAACAACTAAGTATATAAAAACTTTAATGACAATTTGCTGGCAAAAACGCATTTTGAAGTGGTTACTCATCCATGATTTCTCAGTTTAAACCTGTCTCCTAGGTCAAAGTTTGGAAAAGCAATGTCTGTTCTGTGGGTTTTTTCGATATGTGACATAAATTCAGGCACCAGAGATAAAACGCTTAAATATAGCACCTTGAAGCCTCGGCTCTGGAAACCTCTATAAACCTTCCAATTAGCTAAGCCTCACACAACTTCAGTGATACAGGCAGCTGTTATCCCTCGCCTGCAGATGGAAAATGGTGACTTGCCCAAGATTGCACAAGTGGCAGAACCGCTAATAGAATTTGAGTTATATCTGTCCTTTCCTTTTTCTAACCACCGAACAATATGTGTCGTCTCATCATGCGCAGGACCACAGCTGCATTTATGGGAAAATAAATGAAGAGCAAGAATAGTATTCTATATAAAATGACCAAATTTGGGGAGAGATGAGATAGCAGCTAGAACCAGCCCTAAATGAATAGCTGTCCTCACTTTCAATACCGTTTTGTCACTTTTTTGATTGATTATTGCATATTTTCTGCATGTGCCTTTTCAGACCAAGGGCCTTGCAGATGAGTTTTGAGTGAGGCAATTGCAGCTATTTCAGTATAAAGTCCAGAGGCTTTACCTAAAGCAGCTTCATCAGCAGTTTAGTAACGCAAGACCTTGCAGCGGAGTCGCTGGGGGGGTGCGCAGCCGTTCCCTGCTGCCGTTTGTGCTTGGGAGGCTTGTAAGTGCAGCAGAGAGGGGGAATTCAGCCTCCATGTTCAGCGGCTGAGCAGTTGTGAACTAAAACTCTTTCTGTGCAAGCTCAGGAGAATTTAATGCAAACCTCTTAAGCCCTGCAGCAAGACACTCCAGACTCTGCTTGGCAGCGCCTTGACTGATACCTGATACGCCTCCCTACGTTGTTAAAAGGGAAACAGGCAGCATAATTTTATTTTAAAGAATACATAACGTAAGTAGAAGCACTGAAATGTAAAATGGATTTTCCAGTGCTAGCAGCCAACTTTGATACTTGCATGTCTGTAACTTAGAAGATCCTTCACGGCAATTAATGAAAAAAAAAAAAGGGAGAGAACAAAAGACACCGAGTTTGAAATGCCTTGATGCTGGAAGCACCTTGTTTTTGTGGTTCCATGGAATCAGCAAAGCTGGTGGTTGGTTGTTAGCAACCTTTTCCCCCTCTTTCCCTTTGCAAAGGTGAAGCATGGAATGGAGGATGTGTTGTGGCCTTGATGTGCTTTGCTGAAAAGCAAAATCAACTTTTTAAGCATTTCTTTCTTTGAACTGAATATGCTGTTTGTGGTTGGAAATCGTTATTAATTATAGAAGATAACGACGTGATGGGATAAGATCTGAGATGCCTTTAACTTTTAGAACTGAGCATTATATTCTTTGTTTCAGAACGCAGAGATCTACAAGCTGACATCCGAGCAGTACCAGGAGGCAGCCACCAAGGCAGAGGACTGGATAAAGTGAGGAGCCATTTTTGTTCTTTTCAGCAGTTGCATTCCATGTTGCCCTGTGTGTAGCCTCTGGATATTCCTGTAAAGGGAGTGTGAGGTTATCCCCTGGCAGGTTATTCAGGGCGCTGAGGAGTTGTGAGCATCCTCTCATTCTGCTCCAAGCTTGACAGAATTTAGTATAAAGTTGTTACATACTATGAGGAAGGAGCAGGGAGAAGACCTGGACAGAGAAAATTCACATTTATTGGGAATATTTAACAGGTTTTTCAAAATTGCAATGGAACATGTTTAATCTGTTCCAACTACACATTGGGCTAGTGCATGGGAGCAGGAAGAATGGCACCACTGCTAATGCTTTTGTTTTCCAGGGAAGAAAAAGGTAAACAGTTTAAATCTTAGCCCTGTAAATTTCAATCAAAATAGAGTTGTAATTATTGTGAATATTTTCTTAGGATGGGTGCAGTGATTTTCCTGACCTTTTTTATTGGCCTTGGCCAGACCTTTAATGTTGTCTTTTTACCACGAGCATATTTAGTGTCTAAATTCCATTTGTATTTGCCAGTAGCGTTATATAGCTTATTGTTCCACATGCACTAACAGCTGTCCAAGAAAAAATATTTTCTATAATTCTTTAATATTAATGAGTCCAAAGCAATTACACTGTCAAGAGCAGCACTCAGATCTCAGTTGGGTAAACAGTTGGCCAACATGCAGTAAACTGGAGTAGCAACATATGTAGTCCAGTTGGGTCCAGTCCAGACTGTATGATACTTAATTGCATAAATAGATAATATAGTAGTGATGAATATGTTAGTGGGGTGTGTAGTATATTGTGCTGTCTTTATTTAAAATTATGTTTGGCTGCCAAAGCATCACATAACCTGTTGTAATTTCACATTTTTGTTTGGACAGTCAAGCAAGAAGTTGCTAAAGAAGCCAAAACAAGGCAGCTAACACATTGCGTGCATTTTCATGTGGTTTTCTGTAGTAGAATTCTAAATTCTGTTTTTCAATAAAATTTTAAAAATTTATAGGACAAAGTTCTGACAGTCTTTGATCAGTTCAGTCTTTTCTTTGGTTTGCTTCTGCAGATGTGCGATCAGTTGTTGGGAACTCATGTAGCCATGATTTATCCTTGTGACTTTGTAAAGGAAGAGATTGGGACCTTGGGTGGTGGTCTTCACTTGCTATTACAGACTGTAACCTGTTTTTGTTATAGTAGTTTTAAGTTTTGCTCTTGAGGTTTCAGTTTCATTCAGTCTCTTCTGTTTCTTGTGGAGATGAAGTCTGGTAGTGTAGGAAACTCCGGCAATGCAACCGTTTCTTGCAGAGGTTAGTGGCTGAGACCAACACAAATGCTAATGCCTTTGAAGAGTCAGAAAATGTGTTTACGGTCTCTTTGGAGTTTCTTCACCTTTTCTTTGAGCATTCAACATCTGCCAGTCCCTGGCTTCTGGCCTTATTGTACAATGCCCTTCTATTTGAAGGCCGTATGAGCTTGAGCTGTCTTAAAGGGACAGATCCTTAGGCTGACCGCCTTGCAGCTGCCCCAATGTGAGTTTTGCTTGAGACGATAACATGCCTGGGGGATGCACTGAGAAGGGACAAGCACTAGTGTGGCACTAGTGAAACTGAGGGAGAAGGTGAACATCATACTTTCGATTTCTTTGCAGTAGAAACTGCCAGCAATAGCCAAGGTCGCACTCCGCTGCATGCTGGAGTGCTTTCACTGTTTCACTGTGAGGTTTCTGACCTGCCCCTGGCACTTGTGCCTTGTGACACCAATCTACCCTACAGATTGATGCCTTTCTCCTAAACTAATCTATTTTTAAAACGATGAAAATTCTTATATTAAAGTTATATTAATTGTCTCTTAAGCTACACCTATATCAATCTATTCAGCATGATTACATTTCATTGAATCAAGATGTTGTCTCTTGGCATTGTGTATCAGCCTAGCTTATGGAGAAGGAGGACAGTAGAGCTGGGGCTGCTTCCACAGCGAGTAGCCTGGTTTTCAGAGTCCCTGCTGAAGCAAAGATAAGTAATATCTGAAACAAAGCCCCAGTGTTTTCTTGGTGTTTACTGACTTTTGTAATTCCATTATCAACACCTACAGCTTCGCACAAGCGGTCAAGTGTTTCACAGACTGTTTCCTCTCCTTAGCAGTTATCAAGTGTTGCAGGATTTAGGAATATTGTACCAGCTTCCCACCACGACCCCTCACAGCACGCCTGCGAGGCCGGCAGGTAAACCTGCCTCTCTCCCTTGTATAGAAACAGAAGTGCTTAGTGCTGAGCTTCATGTGAAACCACTGCCACAGTCATTCGCTCCTGCGAAGGTAGGATGCTAGGCTTGCTGCCTGCATGGCCTGACTTGTGCAGAGGACTTTGTTCTTCATTTCTTCACCTGAACCCGGCCTGTGCCTGTCTCTGCGTTCCTCCTGCCTCAGTGTCTCCCGTTTTGTTCCAGGCTCTGTCCAACCTGTGTCTTTCTCCCAGGAAGAAGATCCTAGCAACACAAAACCACTCAGTGCAGCTTTCAGCACCTTAAGCAACTTGCCCTTGTTGCTTACATGCTGTGGTAGATTGGACAGTTGCCATGGACATATTGTCTCAATGATGTTGTTATAATTGGTGCATTATTCTTCTTCTCTTTTGTTAACCAGCAGAATTAAAGTCTGGGCACCTAGAACTCTTTTCCCCTTTCCTTCCCTGTTTAGCAAACTGTGCACATCAGTAACCACCCACAAAGGAAGCAGCGTGTAAATAAAAAGCCAGCGCTCCCCGCCCTTCACTTCGTTCCACATCCTTTTCTCAGTGTTCATAGAGCCATGACTCAGACTGGGTTTAGAGAAGACAACTTGCTAATCCCCTCCCCGCTACAGAGAATAAAATGGCATTTCATTCCAAGCTCTATTAATGCACTCGCTCCAGGGATAAAGCAACACTCCCAAAAGGCAGTGGCCAAATTTTTTTTCTGTTGCGTTGTCTTTGTCTTCTTTTGAGTGTTACATTTAGATTAGCTTCTGAGGATTAAATGTTATTACAGCCCCTGAATCTGTTAAGAGGTAGGAGAAAACCATCAGTAAAGAGGTTATGGCTTAGTGCAGGCACTCTAGATTTATCCTCAAAATGCTGTTTTCTTGAAAAAAAATTGATTTATTTTCTTTTGTTAAGGCTGTCTTATCAAGTTTTTATTTTATTTTTGTAGTTGTTAAATTTGGATGCAAGAATTGGCATGGATGGGGGGTGCAAGTCTTGAAAAGGTAAAGCTGCAGGAGTGGGGTGAAGGGATTAGGAAGCTGTTAAAAGATAAAATTGTTCTGAAGCTGAATTTCTCTCTGAGATTTCGTAGTTTGCAAGACTGTTGCTGTAGCTGCTTACCTATGGCTGTGTCACTTTGCATGTTGTGCTGAGAGGACTGCATTTGCTTTGTGCCTTTATCAAGGAGTGCATAAAAGACATCAGTATCTTACCCTGATAGAGATCAGCCTTGAATCCAAGGCAGCTTTCCAGTGGAGGAACTGCCAGAGAGATTTACTCCATATGGGACTTAGCAACTAAGAGTTCCATTTAATGGTCCTAAGATCTTTAAACTTAATGGACGTGAGTACTTAAGGTGATTACGTTAGAGAAACTGGCAAGTAGTAAGTATACTCCTGGGCTGAAGGTGGAGTAGAGAAGCACACAGACTCGATGGGGGTAGGGGAAGAAAGTTCATAGATGGGCTGTCTGCTGGGAATAGGAAATTTATGGCTTGCTTTCCATACTCATAGAAATGAAGGTTTTATTGAATTGCACAAAACTTTGAGGCTGATGGCCCCTCAGTTAAAATGGCAACGCTAACTGGAACCTAGAGGGAACTGCCTTTTTTCTGTCTTGTTTTTTCCTTGTTCGTGTAGATCTGGGAAGTTTTTGAGGTAGTTACGTGGTGACACTTGTGTGTTTTAATCTTGAAATCTTCTGTGAGGCCCTGGGTATTTCAACAGAGGGCTATGCCCAGGAGGTAAGCTCTGAAACAATTATGTGGACAGTTGTGAAGCCCAAGGAGTGGAAGGGTAAAGACATCATAGCTTTCAAACAAAATTGCTCTGGGATTTCTCCTATCGTTAGATTAGATAAATGATTAATTCAGTGCTGAAATTAAGAGGTTCTGCAATAGGGATTTAAGAGTTTTCAGGAATAAAAGACTGATTACTGCAGGGAACTCATCCCCAGCCTTATCTCAACATAGTGCTTTTGTGCCCTGCAATGATGATACCTTCACAAAAAATGGGTTGGCTCCATCCGGGTCCTGTTCTTCCCTCAGCGCTTGGTTTGTGTTAGCTGTTCTTGCTTCTGTCTGTGCTGAGTCTGTTCCATGTAATCTTTAAATAAAGAGATAGTTGTTAGTCAAAGCTTTGCTGTTTCTCACTGATACAAAGTTGCTCTTAGGAGGAATTTGGAATATTGGTGTAAAAGACTGCAAGGCATGAGTTTCCCCAAAGTTATTTCAGAAGAAGGTAAATGAGTTAATTTTGAAGAGGGTAAAAGAGTTAATTTTTATTAATTTTGGGTCAATTTTGAACTATGTGTCATGATGTGAATTTTACTGAAAGAAAAATTTTCAGTCATTTTCAGTTCTGCTTTACGAAGATTTTTCACTTGTTTCCATTAGTATGTAAACATTTTCTTTACAAATTCTGTAAGGCTCCTTGTTAAGCAACTGTTTGTACCGATGCATTGATTTCCAAGCACAGTATGCTCCCTTCAGGAATATGGTATGTGGTAATAGAAGTCAAATATGTGTAACGGATGTGTGTAAATATTCCAGTTGGGCCAGATTATTCTTTTTTGGAACTGAATTTTAACTCTTGAAAATTTATTAGATTGTATACTTTATCCGAGCTGCCAGACTTCCTTATGGAGTTCACTTCTCGGGGATTGCAAAGATGCTCGTTCTAAATAAGACTTTCCTTCTGCCCAGTTAGTAAAATGATGTTCTAATCTAGTGTTCTCATACCATCTTTCCTCTCATGCGTGGTGGGGGATGACTAATAAATCAGCCCAATGAACTGAGATTGCAGTTCTGTTAGTGCTGAAAAACTGGTATAAAATATTAATACATCTCTTCAAAATTGCAAGAGCATTTCTTCAAAGGTACATTGGTAGAACTTGGGAATTTATAAAATAAGACCTGAATAGCAAAGGAAGAGGTGCCAAAGATTCCATGTAGCTTATTAGGCATGTTTCTATTGCTATTGATTTTTACATGGAAAGCACTTGTATTCTGGAGTAATATTGCCATTATAAAACCCTTAGATCAGGGTTTGTTGGCAGGCCAAACCCAGATTGTTTTCAAAAGCATGGATATTTGTGCAGCTGTTAAAACAAACCTCAGACACACTTTGTGCATCAGAGTACATGAAATATTTCAGTTCAGAGCTCTTTATCATGAGGAATGCAGTGAAAATAGAAGCAGATCTCTGCCCTCAGATTGGAAATCAAATAGTCTGCTGTGTACCACGGTGGAAACAAGGTTTCTCTAGGTTTCATGGTATTTTATTGTGCATTTGGATGTGAAGACAGGTCTGTGCCAAAGTCGAGAACTACTTGTGCCTTTGGTGCCCCCCTTCCCATGGCTTGAGCTGAGAAAGGCCTTGTGAATATTAATTAATGACCCAGCTCAGCTTATTCGCACTGTGTTGTCTCTGCCTCTGTCTTCCAGCGTGTGTGGTGGGTGGTGTGCTGGTGGTCGAGGCACGGGGTTGATTTGTAGAGGGTTGGGGTTAAAGTTGTCTGGGGAAGCTTTCCAAAAAGAGTGGTGAATTAAAGATGTCAGAAGCAATAATGCCTGAGAAACCACTTGTTGCCAGTGAATTAATGACTTGTTTGCTAATTAGCAGCCTAAGGCAAAGTTGAGGTAACACTCCTAACAATCTGGTCATTAATTCAGTAGCAACTGATTTCAAGGGCAGTGTTGCTATTTTGAACAGTAATTGTATTCCAGATTCTGGGCTATATGTGCTGTGCAAAATGCCTTTAACTTGCTGTCGAGTCAGTCTTCTCCTGGGGCAATGAAGGGATGATGGGAGAGACCAAAGGCAAGTACCAGTGGGGGAAGTTTGTGGAGAGCAATAGTTTGTTCTGTAGGTCAGAGCTTCTGTATCTCCACCTCCTGAGGAAATAAGTACTGTGGTGGGACAGCTGTGGACCCCTTCCATCCTGGTGATCCATCAGCATGGAGGAAGTTGGTGGTTGGTGTTGGCTGATGAGAGATTGAGGTCCTTTCGTATAATAAAAAGGGAGTGAAAAAAAATCTCAAACTTGGCTTTGATGAATCAATTTTTTATTATTTATTTGGTGTGATTTTGCTAGTTCCTGAAGTTCCTCTGATAAAATAGGTTTCTTGGCTATAGGGTTCCATCAGCCTCAAGATCAGGTGGTACTCAGCCTACTGTGAGAGGGTTATTGCCTTTCTTTTTTCTTTCCTATCCTTTTTGTTTTCTTGTTAGTCCTGGAAGTGTCTCTTGCCTGTCTGTCAATATCGTTACTTTGGAGAGAACTTATCAGTGCTGTTGACTCTGAGTGCCACCAGCATCATGCTGGAGCAGCCTCAGGTAGGCATGGCTCTCATTAACTAACCTGAGACATTTTGTATGCTCTTCTCCAAGCTTTAAACCGTGTTATCTAAATTATTTTATATAAATCCCCCCCCTTTTTTTTTTAAAAATTCTCTGAGGAACTTCTTGAAATCATAATATTTATTTAAAAGCCAAAGAGAAAAAAAAACCTTCCCCCCAACAAAACAGACTTCAAGGCTTTGTGTGTGTTCTTTGAAAGCACTGTTACTGATGTTCTCTGGGGGATGAGTGGCTGTTAAATGGGATTCTTGCTGAGTCAGTACTCAGCAAATTGCACAGCGTGGTAAAAGGGGGCACTGTGGTTCTGAAGATTAGAGCATGTGGGCAGAAGGAAGGGGATTTTTTTAATAAGGTGAATGTTTAGCTTCAGATCCCTCCTGGACTTTAATGCTGGCAGCTTCATTCTTCTCTCAGAATTTGTTTCTGCATCTTTAGGAGGATGTGTCACTCTGTCAGTGCAGAATATACTAATGGATTCATATTTTTGTCCGTTGCTGGTACCCCTTTGTGTAGTGTGATGTACACTGTGGGGACCTAGTACAGTGCTTTAGTGGCATTTTAGATAAGTAACAGCTGCTCAAATGAGTGGTCAGGGTTTTCTTTTAAAAAGAACATTTTGTTAGCAGTCTGACATCATTACAGGATCACCTCACATAGGAAAAATTTAGTGAACCTTTCTGTCCCTTGTGTCCCTCTGGTTATATGAAATCAGCATATCACATCTTCAGTTACTTAAACCCCTCCTCAAAAAGCATTTTAATAGACCAACAAAGAGTATGGACAATGGATTCTCCCAGCAGGCAGCTCCCCAGGTATCCCTCAGACATTATAGCTCTACCACAACCCATATAGAATGCATGCAGCACTGGCCCTAAGAATATAAGCTGCATGCATTCCCTTCCCTGACCTGAGATCTTAACCAGTTTTTAGATACTGTTTTTTATCTGAAGAAAGAAAATCCCTATTCGGGTCACTTGTTGGGCTGTGTGTTGTTTTCACGTTCAGTTATTGCTTGCTATATTGCTTTTCTGCCTTGTGGGAGCTGAGCCAGCTTCCTTTCTGATTCAGAGAACTCCTTCCAGCAACAAGATTCTGACTCATTCCTGCTTGGCTTCCAGAGACCGTTTTGCTGCTAACTTTGGGCTCTTCATCTTTGCTAGTCAACTTTTAGTAGCCTGGCATCTTTGGAAAAAGTGGTGCACGGCTTTGTGGGCAGGAGATCCAGTTCTGTTAACTTCTGTATCTCTTGGCAAGCGAAGGGAGGAGGCAGTAGTTTTTCTTTCATCTTCCAAACTGGCAGTTTCTCATAACTCAGTATTCTACCATCATAATCAGTGAAGAATTTACATCCAAATGTACATTGGAATTATCCACTTGTGGGGAAAAGTCTCTCATTATTCCAAACCGCTTGCCATCTGCTGTGCAGAATGCTAATAAGGATGATTAGTTATTGCATTTGCAGGTTCAGTGGGATAGGGATCATTTAATTTTATATGGTTTTGTACATTTTTTTGCATATTGCTACTCTCCTCCTCCCTCGAAGACCCCAAGCCCACTGCTGAAACCTTGGTGCCTGCCAGTTAAATCTGGTTGAAACTGCATTTGGCAAAGCACAATGAATTACAAGTCAAAGCCATTTAGGATGACCCATGGGTCAAATGGCAAATGACCGTTTGTGTATGAGGATAAACCATGTAGGAGGACATGAGAGTTTGTGATGCGTTAGAGTAAGAAAGATAGAGAGCTGGAACCAGCATTGGGTGGGTCACACAATCTCTTTGCATCAATTCCAACCCTGACATGGAGAGATTGTAGATGGATTTCCAAAATTAGAGGTTGTTACAGAAAACTGTGAAATTTTAGTTATTTTCCATTTCAATCTGTATGTTTTAGAGTTTGGGGTTTTTTGTTTGATGAAGAAAACATGGTTGGGTGAGGCTGTTTCCAGTGACTGCAGTACAGTGACACAACAAGCTGCTGACACTTGAGATTTAGACATTCATGTTAACTTTTGTTCTGAGTGGTAGAATCTAATTACTTACACAGGAGAAGATTTCAGAACAGCTTCTAGGTGCCTGTGATGGGAAGGAAAGGAGGTATCTGTCCTGGAAAGGACAAGGGTGCAACAAGTGCACGGATTGCAGCGGGGAATCGTGTGGCAGCTGCAAACAAGCTGTCAAAACAGGAGTGGAGATGGGGAAGTGCTCAAGTGACAAATTTTGTAGGATCACAGAGTCACCCAGAAACTCATAGCACTTTATAAATATGCATTCGTTAGGCACTGCCATGGACAGGGTAGGGAAGAAGAGAATCAGGTCACCTGTTCTTGAAATGCAGCTGTCAAGGGGGGGAGAGGGAGGGGAAACCCTGCAGCTGAGTAGGAGCGTGCTGCAGACAGACAGTGTGACAAGGCGTATGGGCAGGATTTAGACATAAACACAACTGCTTCAGCTGAAATTTGGAGGTAGCATCCCTATTCTCATGAAAATTTTCACAAGGTATAACCTTTTCTTTTAGTCCATCCTCTCTTACTGTACATGGTATGTTTACTTCTGCAGGCCTTTTATTCTGTCCAGATGAATGGCAAAGCCTGATGAGCAGTGTTTTGAATACACAAGGCTGATCAGAAATATTTCCTTCCTGATCACATTAGTGAGGCGTGTGGTTTGTTTACACTGCACTAGGTTATCTAGCTTAAATATTACAAAATTTTTAGTAGACTTTTAGATAATCTATGAAGCTTCTTCCATCTCTTACTTCTCTTGCCAAACAGCTGCAACATGACTTTTCCCTCTTTCATTCAAGCCACGTTACTGAGCTGACATGCAGGATCAGGGAATCCCATAGGTTGTGTGAGGCCGTAGTGTTTGCTTCGTGACAGTGCAGCATCCTGCAGCCTGTGCTGAGAGTTGGCTTTCCTGGCTGTTTGTTCTGTGCTGATGAGTTTGTTATATCTGAACGAAATGCTTCGGTTGTGTTTAATTTTCTGCTGTAAATGTCAAGGATGCAATAACGAGAGAGGATGGAACCTTTCTATGTGCTGTGTATTGCATCTGTCTGGAGTTATTTTTCTGACATGTTAAAGAGAAGCCATCAGAGCCAACTGCTACCCAAGGGAGAATGCAGTTTTACAGGTCAGTTAACCACTTATTGGTTTTTATGTATGTACAGTGCAGCGTGGCAGCAGACCGCATTTATGTGACCAAAGCATCGCTGAGCTTAGTCTGAGATGCACATAATGTACCCTGGATATACATAAACACGATAACCAACTATGTGACACGTCTGTGATTCCTTCCTGACACACAGAAACCGCTGCTGTGCGCCCTGGGTTTTGCTCACAGTGCTGCCTGTGCACCTCAGTGCTGACCTCGGAGGCTGACTGCACTGTAGTGACAGTGGTGACTAATGTGGTTTGCTCAAGTTAGCTGAGATGCTGGTCTTAGTCAAATAATGCAGCAGGAAGCAGCTAATCCAGTTGTTGGATTTTGCAGCCTGTGGGAAATGCCAGGTTGCTGCCCCGTTTCAGTCGCTGCTTGCAGCTGTGTGCTGGAGCCAGCTCCTGGGAAGCTGCCTTACACGAGGGACCCTGCCTGTCTTTGTGTTTTACTTTCTGAGCAGACCTCTGTAAATGTCTTGGTTTAGATACTGACAGTCTCTACCATCGTTCATCTCCCAGCCAGAATGGTTTCCCAATGTAAAAGGTAAAGAAGAGGATGTTGCTCTTAACTCCATCTGGAATCGCTGTTCCACCCAGTAAAGCCAAGTGATGGTGTGGTACTAACTGTGGAGCTACTATCTTGTGCTAATCTAAAAACCTGCCTAATCCTGAAGCATTAAAGTTGTATCTCCTCTTGGCTAGTGGATTTTTTTTTTAGTTGGGTGGAAGGACTAGCAAATGCACACGCATCTTCCAGCTTTCCCTTGCTTTCCAATATTGAGAGTCCATCATTATCTTTCCAAAAAGGGAACCTGTCAGCAGCAGCTAGGTAGTAGTCATTGTGCTGTACTTGAAACCTTCTGTCTGTGGGGTCTGTGTCCTGATGATAGTGCTTTAATCGCTTCTCGCAGTAAGTTTGTGGGTTTGTTTTTGGAAGCTGTGTTGCTTCTTGATTAATTGACAGACGTCCAGACTGGCTCTCTCCCTACCATTGCAGACTTTATGATGGAAATTCTCAGAGAACCTTGCTTTAACTTCCCAGACGAGACGTTCAGCCCTTCTTCATGGGGTTTATATCCATGTAGAAATGAATTTGCCAAGACAAATGAATGCAGTTATTGACTAGAGCAGCCGTTACCTGCTGCTATTGAACAGTTAGGAGAGGGTTAAGAAGAAAACCTCTTCTGAGCCACTAGATTGGCCCTGACTAAGATGAATGTCTAATTCACTCCCAGCGTCCTTACTGCTGCCAGTAATAAAAAGCTTGCTTCACATATTCACCCCACTGCAGACGTTTCTCTTAAATTAAATATCAAGAGGACATATAATAGCACGATTCCACGCCAAGCCAATATTATCAGATTGATGTCAGCAGTGATAATAGAAGAAGGATAAGTTGATGAGATTTCATTTATTAAATAAAGTAAAGGGAATATGTGGTGATAGAGAGGATTTGGTAACTCTCGGTGTGTCAAAATGCAGCAAGATCACGCTCGTTCTGTCTTACCTCAAGGGATAGCAGAGAGAAGGATGCCCTTTGTTTCATTTTAAGAAAACCTCTCCCTTCTTTTCCAGACAAAGACCTGATTTAGATCCCTCCATGGGAGGGGGAGAGGATGATCAGAAATCACAGATTTTCACGTGTACGTAGCCTGCCTTCCCACTGAACAGTGGCGAGGCAAAGGTTTCTTTCCCCAGTATGATGGGGAGGCACTGCTAACGAGTTTGGTTTCAAGATTCATCCTTTCCTTTTTCCCACCTGTCATCTTTTCTCCTTTCCTCTTCCTTCAAACAGATGAGACCGTGTGTTATTGGTTTAATCTTTCATATTCTGTATGTCCTGCAATTATTTCCGTGGTATCTTCAGAGCTCATCTCTCACACTTGCCAGTCTGTGTGTATTGTCCTAGTCCCTCCCAGCCGTTCTCTCTTGCCTTTTTCCTAGTTGCTATAAATGAGCCACTTACATCTGCTTTGATGATAGCAGTAGCAATTGCAATACATTTTATTTTAGACAGAGGCTAATTGTCTATCTTTTCTGGTGGTAGCATATTATGCTTAAAACTGTGACCTGTTTTAGAAGAAAGGTCAAAGCATACTACTCTTCTGCTCGTTATGTATTCAAACTTCATCCCTGCTCCACCATGTGCCTTCCCTCTCGTTGGTTAAGAAATAGTAATAAAACCTCTCCATCAGAGGTTTACCAAGAGCAGTGGAGTGCAGTGTCCAGGAGAATTTTTTTAAAGGTTACTTAGTGCCAACAGCTTTGAACTGGGCTGAGGCTGAAGGGAGATAGTTGATGGAGGGGCCACCTCCTTTGGAAGTCAATGTTGCACTGCTATCAACAGAGATGCTTGTAGCTAGGTGCTGCTATCTCCATCAGGTTTTTCATGTTTAATTCCTTTTCCCTTCAGATGTGTACGACAAGTAAAGCCAGACAACTGCAAGGTGCCACTGGTGTGTAGGGCTGTAGTTCCCACTTGTGTGGAAATGTTGCAACCTGAAGTTGAGAGATTTAATGTGAGCAGGGGAATAGCATTCCTTTGAGCCAGGTAGAACAGGAGCAGTGGTTGCTGTGTGGCAGTTGTTTGCCAAAGCAATTCGGATAGCCTTTTTCAGTCCAGAGGGGTGCCAGAACTAGTCTGCTGGCTGTGGGTGGCTTGTGTGCTCCCACACTCCTGCTTCCTTACGGTGAGCTTGCATTTACTTCTTGTCCTGTGGCTCCTTAGATCACGCTGTGTGGTGGGGCACAGTGACAGTTACCTGCCCAGCAGCACTAGCTTCCCACCCTGAATGGACATGTCATTCTCAGTGGGATTTAACTGCTTCCATTGAATTTCCAGGTCACTTGTGACTGCACTAATGTATCGGTTTGTGTCATTTGTATTGATAATTACCTTAACCAACTTCATGTCACGTTGATTCGTTCCTCTAAATCTAGTTTGAGGAGCTGGTGCAGTTGATGCGTAACCACAGTTTGAGTTTTTATTTTTGAGAAATAAATGAGAATATCCTTGTTATGATTCTGGGCACCCTGGTACCCAATGAATCCTCTCCATGTTGTGGGGAGTGAGTGACATGTATGAATGCTGATTTAGGTGCTCGCTGGGCAATGCATGCCATTCTGTGCTGATCGATCCCTTGCTTCTGGTAGGCTTTAGGCAGCAACATTCACTCTATGGCTTCTCACTCACCCCTGTGTGGCTTTTAAGCAGCTCTTCGTGCTAGGGGCTGAGCACCAAGCTGTGTCTTAAAAGAAGAGAGCCGTGGACTTTGCACTACTGCGATCCCACAGATGGGTCCTAACTTTGTATTTACTAGTCCCAGCTTTATATTTACTCTGCACAATGAAGACTGATGCCACAGGAGGGGCAGTGAAGGAACAGACAAAAATAAAAATACAAATAAGGCAAAGTTCCTGTAGCTCTCTGTATCAACAGTGGCAACTCCAGCATTCTTGGAAGCATTTCTGAGATGTTTGTAGAGTATTGTTCAGCTTGGATGAACACAGGCTGGTTTGTGGCATGCTTCACCTTTCTGCTCTTCCAGGTGTCTGTGTGAAAATCACAAAGCGCCCTTCAGTTTAACATGGCTGAGTTTAAAAAACCTAATTTTAAAAGTCTTAACTTTTTCAATGAATTGAGGGATTTGGTGGTATTTCCTGACCTGGTATTGTTTGGTATCGTTTCCACAGTCTCGCTGATTTGATTAGAGTGATATTAAAGTTAGTGACAAAGCAAAATGCCAACATTATGAGTTTCTGAAGCTCTCCCTGGGTTCTGTTCTATTCCAAAATTTGAAGATTTTTTAGAATATGGATTTTTAGAGGCTTTAAAGGTGATTTGCTGTAGAACATAGAAATTAGAAATGCACACTAGCCTCTAGGGACTGTGAATGAAAGAAGTTTCTGCTAAAAGCTGTAAGATCAGTGAAGAGGTGGAAAAAGAGGTATCTGTAGTAGTTTCTGATCCAGACATCAGTGGTTTAGGCTGTGGCTGTCATGCTGCTACTGATCAATTCTTAGTATGTCCAAGTATCTTGGCAGTAGGACTGAAGAAGTATCATCTGGAGTATGTCTCCACCAGACTATTGTGAGAGAACAGACAGGTTGCTGATGGGCAATCATAGAATGCTTTAGGTTGTACCTCAAAGATCATCTAGTTCCAACCCCGCTGCCATGGGCCGAGACACCTTCACTAGGCCAGGTTGCCCAAAGCCTTGTCCACCTTGGCCTCAAACACTTCCAGAGAAAGGACAGTGTGGTTTTTTTTCTCTTTTTGGCCCTTGCACTTCCCTTCCTAAGCACCTTACGAAAATGTGTGTGATTGGAAACTCATCCCTGAGCTCTCCAAAAGCTTTTAGAAGATCTTCGTTTAAGATTTACTGTTTCTTAAGAATCTGTTCCACCTGGGAGGATGAAATGTGCCCAGGAATGGGTCATGCTTTCTTCCTCCCTGGTTATTGAAGCCCTGTTGCTGAGTAGTGAGTGCCTGTTCCTGTGGAAATGAATCCATCATGGCACGGCCTTAACGCCTGCCTGTAGCATGGAGTACTTTGGAAGGAAGAGGTGTGCTTGATATTTGGGCACACATCTCCCTAAGCATATCGGGGTAGAAAATGCAAGGAATTAAATGGATTTATGGCTTAGGAGGTGCCATCTGAGGACTGCTACACCTAAACATATGTTCTCTTGTTGTCTGGTAAAACATACCATGGCAATTGTGCTGCAAATTCCTGCAATTTGTGTCTGCCTGTCTGTGCAGCTGATGACACTGGTGGTACTGTGCTTGTGCCATTGTTGCTGGTATTGTTTTACAACGACCTTCTCCTTTTATTGGTACTGTTGCTGATGATGTGCCATATGTACACATGCACATTAGAGTATAAGAACATCATCCCTAATTGTTCTTGGGTAGCTGTCAATGCCACTTACGGGGTATGAGTGCTAATTGCTGCAGAAATACAAAGAAACAAATATCTGTCTTGCTATTATTCCTTTTTCTCTAGTCACTAGGAGAATTGCAGTGCTTCCAACCATGTTGGATTTTTTGAAGTGTTTAAATAGATGAGAATTCAATAGATTGAGCTGGGCTATTCAACAAGTCTGTTCAGCTCCTCGTCAGACTGTTACAGATCTAGCGCAGGCCCAGCCAGGGTTCCTGAGTTCTGCCAAAGATTTCCAATGTGCTTTGGGGAAATCACTGAACCTCGTGGAATTGATTATTTTTTTGTGTCTCTCCCCTGACTGTAGAGGAGGGATGATGCTTTATCTAACGGTGAAACAGCCTTCCACACCAACCTAGAAAGAACATGGTCCTCCTTTCTGCTGAGTACTCTGGAATTTTCAGCTGAAAGACACCGTTTGCCATTTGACCCAGTTTGGTGATTGCTGCTCCCACCAGTTTCTCTATGAGGACTAGATAACTTCAACATGAGATTAGTATGTGTGTCACTGGTAAAGTGGTAGTAAGTGGGTGAAAACTCCTCTTCACACATCTTTCTGTGCTTGTTTTCCCTGCAGGAGGAGGAACACTGATCCCGTCTGTGCGAGCCTGCAGTCTGAAATTCTGAAGTGCTACCAGGAAAACAAACGTGAAGTGCTCAAATGCTCGGAGCTGGCTAAGGAGTATCAGCGCTGTGTTAGTGCGGCTCAGAAGGTAACAAAAGCTTTCCCGTTGTACTTACTGGCTTTGCTCTTTGGTTCTGCATGCTGTTTTCTTCTGGGAAGTGTTTCTGAGAGCTGTGGTGTCTGTTAGTGAAATTGTAGCGTTCTTAGGAAATGGATCCCAAAGAAGGCTTGTTTTCCCACATTTGTTCCTTGTTTCCCAGTCACACTGTGGTCTGTCCCAGCTTCACTCCAGTCAGTGGCTCCTGTTATACTGAGCTGCCACCAAACAGTAGCACCGATGTTCTGAGGTTTCAAAGTCAGTCACAATAGTTTTCTCAAGTTTTGCTTCCTTGGATGCCGTGTTCTGTGGTCGTTTTGCCACAAATCAGTTTTGCCAATGTCGACATTTTGAATGGGCTCTAAACACCTTCCTGTTACGAGACTTCACAATCGGAGGTCTTGCTTCCTTTCACTATGCATGAGAAAAGCTTCTTTACCAGGGAAAGCTGCTGCCTCTGAAGAAGACTGCACGCTCCTTAAAGCTGTTTGTCTTGTGCTGGGCAGCCAGCAAGCCTTACGGATCTTCATTCAGAGATGTGGAGCCCAGGCAGATTCTGTTGATGCCTTAGGACAGGGGCTGCTTGGATGGATTTCTGGCCATTGAAACAAGCAAATGAGAAAGGAAAAAAAAAAGAAGTATTTGAACAGTACAGCTAGAATACATTACAGTCTTAGGAGAAGTGAGTGGTAAGATATAAGCTGCTGTTTGGGATGTCTGGAGTATAAAGGATGCGGTTCCCCATGTGCTAATTCAGGTCAAGTGTTCCTCAGGGGCAGGCTTTCTTTTTTTTTGGGAAGGGGAAAAAATTTTCCCCAAGGCGCTGAGACTGTAGTAAGGTGAATTTGGGGAAAAGGGTGGAGCCTTCCGGGAATAGAAAACTGAGACTCCTCTCGTGGGATCGCTAATGCAAAGGGTGGGGGAGAAGTGGAGATTTCATAGGAGCAGTCTTTCTCTGTCGCATTAGCATTGTGAGGGAAGCTGTATGCCTGATTTAAGTATAACATGAAACAAGCTGCCAGCCGGCTCCCAGAAGAAGCCCGACAGAAGGAGATGGGAAAATTGTCAGGATATATTAGACCAAATGTTGTTGCTAGTCCTAGTGGAATTTTTTTCCTTCCTGTTTACAAAGAAGGTCTTTGTATGTCTGCAAATCAGCAAGGTTAAAGCTGCCAGGGAAAGGGCTTTTCTCTGATATCTTTTAAGTCCCCAGTTCCCAAAACATGCAGTTTCTTTTTCTTTCTCAGCTTTAAAGTAAAGCAGAGCCTGTGCTGCCGCTGCGCAACCTGTGCCCTCTGTTCCTGTGCACACAGCATCGGTGCATTTATTGCCAGCCTCCGTTACCTGATGCTTCCTCCTTGCCTCCTGTAAATCAGGCTCGTAGCCTTTTCAGTGGAGTATATCTTTAGCAAATGCATTTACCAATACATCTTTATTGCATGCAGTGCGGGCGGAATGTGATTACCAAAGAAGACAGATTGCATTAAACTTCAGCATATTTGCAAGCTGCGGCTCCAACCCGCCGGAGAAAGGGGCTGGGATGCTGCCAGCCCTGAGCCCCAGCTCAGCGTTATTAAGGAGTAAAATTGGAAGCTAAAGGATGGGTAACAGCAGAGGGCAGTGAGAGATCCTATTAACTAGGATTTTGGGGAGTTATTTGTGGTTGGTGGGGTTTTTTTGGTAGGTTTTCTTTATAATCCAAAAACTAGGCGGTCCTGTTGGTTCCCAAGTGTTCAATGAACTTCAGGATATTTTTTTTTTCTCCCCACTGTTACAGAAACTTCCTGGAAGGAGCAGTGCATAGGACATTAATTTGCTGTGGATGATGACAATGTGGCAGAAAATCTCCTTGCTATGTTTTAAGAAGGGGCGAGGGAGACTAAGGAATAGGTAACTAAACCTTACAGCTACATAGAGATGCTAGAGTGTTCTGCAAGTATAAATTGAAGTAAAACTTGTGTAAGGCAGTAAATCTTCTGTAGTTTGCTTTGTCCCAGGACAGCTGAAGCCCTGATGATTTACCTCAAGGCTCGTACTGAGTCTTCTGATTCCTGAGATATATGTAGCAATCACAAGCTGTTGTATTTTTTGGTGAAGGACTAAAACTCCCTCCTTCCTTCCCCTTTTAAGCTGTTATTTTTCTTTAAGTTTAAATTAGCATCTTCTACCAAATGGCTTTCTGTCTCACGCATTCCTCATTCAAGAAATTCAGGTTGGAGGAATGTGGGAAAGAGAGGCCAGACTCTCTTGCTTTCTTTGGTGTTGCGTTGGTTTATTTTAAATACAATTTATTTCCCAGTACAGGAGATTGTTGTAATCAAAGCTGGATGTGTGACTTCTGCTCACTTGCACACTAGTGATTTGTTCTTCTGCTTTTTACTGAAGAATTTATAAGGCTTGGTGAATATTCTTTAATGAAGCATCTGGTTCTCTGAGAGTTCCTTTTGATGGCTGGTAAAAGTGTCTCCAGGGTATGGTATACATTAGACTCAGAGAAAGCAAGCTCTAGATTTCTGAACTGAAAATTGCAGCTTACAATGGATGAGAATAATTCTTTGCATCTTCCCCCTTACTGTGTTGGTTTGAGACTGTTCCTTTGGGCACCCATTTCCCGTTGCTTATTGCTGTGCACATCTCTGAGCCAGGAGCTGAGATGCACCCTCAGTTCTGCCCCATGGCCAAATATATCAGGTAATCATTTAATGAACTTTGAAATTTATTTTCTACTCATTTCCTGTACAGGCCCTCTTACTGGAACAGGTTATTGTAGCGCATGGTGGGGATCTATCTACCTGTTTTGTAACTTTTCTGGCCATCAGGGCTTCTTTTGTAGTCAAAGGAGGAAATAAGCCCTGCTAGAGTGTGGCATGTCTGATCCTGAAACAACCATCGGAGACAGGTTGGCTGAGTTGCTGTCCAAACACACATATTTCTCTGCTGCTTGGCATGCCCATCCTGACTGTGAACTCCAAAGTTACCTCCTGTAATGAGAGTTCAAATAGTTAGAGGAGCAGACTCCTGCCCCGATCGTCTGCCCTCGAAGTATGCTTTCAGCTTGCCTCACCAAACCTGCTCGGGAACTTTGCCGCTTGTACCAACCCGAAGGTGAAGTTCTGGCTGTGTTGTCCATGGTTTTCTGCAGTGACAGCAGCCCACGTAGGCTCAGGGTTGCTTGCTGCGTCCTGTGCTGTGCTTATGTGGAAGCTCTCTGACTTCAGAGTATGTTATGTCGTGTCTCCAGTTTAATTTAGGAGTGTTTTATCTTTTCTGGTGGTCTGTTTTCATGGCTCTGCAGAACTTGAGTTACAGCATAAAAATCGCTGGCTTTAAATCTAATAAAAGCTGGGATAATGGGACAGCTGTGGGAGGGGCAGTTCCCATTGTGTCTTTTAAAATTGCCTGTAGTTTATTGACCGCAAGTTTCACCAAGAGCTACTGTTGCTGTTAGATAATGAGAATTGAAAATTGCTGCTGCTGTTTCCCCAGGGTTTTATCTTGTGCCAACGAGGAGAGGGTGTGGAAGGAAAAGGAGAGTGGGCAGTGGAAATCTGCGTAGTCTCTTACTTTGAGTCCAGATGGAAGGGAAAAACAATAAAAAAAATTTTTTTTTTATTTTTTGTAAGTCTGAGTCCTCTTAGTGAGTTGCTCCCCCATACAAATACACGCTCACATGCGAGTTTTTCCACAATATTTGTGACCTGTTCTGCCTCCCTTACATCCTGTTCACACCAGGAGGCAAATCTGAATTTCCATCGAATCTTAGTTGGTTAATTTGTTACGTAATTGGTGGCTATACCAGGGAATCTCCGACCAGCTGCCGCTTGAAAAATACAGCCTCTGGTGACCATATATTAATGTGATTTGGGATTTCAAACAGAACCTGCTTCTTGCAACTGTGCACAGAAAAATGTCTGTTAGTGGAGAGCGTGTATCCCTTCCTTTCTTGGTGTTTTCTTTCTGTCTTTAGGTGCCTGTCTTTCACAGACGGACCAAGGTGAAATTTTTGCGCTCTAGCTCCTGGCCAAACCAAGCTATAAAGAGCTGCATACTCAGACACATGTATTCCCTTGTCAATAGGAGCTGTATACATTGAGCTGGGAGCCATTCGTAATTCTGCACTTTCTTCTCCCTATTCTGCGTCCGGCTTCTCACGACTCTGCTATTCATAGCAGACAAAGGTAAACCTACTTCTACTGAGGCTTTAGGGCTTGTCTACATAAGGAAATTAAAATGCAATAAACTGGTCGGTGAGTTTATGGTACAGCAGCTTCTCTGTATATGAACATTCTCAGTTTGTAATGGAAGTGCAGGGAAAATTCAGGCTCGTTACGTGAGTCACTTTGCTATGCAAACAAGCCCTTGCAAAACACTGATTGTCTGGATTCCAGCAGAGGTAGACTTTTAACATAACCTTGTCGACTGTGTTCTCTTCTGCCCTTGAATGTAATAAAAAGGAACATGGTCAATTTACTGTGCCTGGTTTTCCAGGTGATCCCTGTGAAAATCCAGCTCTTGTTTGGTGCGCACAGCAGAGCACTGCAACTCTGCTGGAAGTTTGTCTCTGATCTGTGGGCAGTGACCTGAATTACTGAGAGGATGCTGCAGGTAGTCGTGCAGCATCCCATCCTGATGGAGCAGTTTCACTCAAGCATTTTGGATCCTGCTGAAACATGGCTTGCTGGGAGCTGTTGTTTCCACAACCTGAATCTCTCTCTGTTGAAGAGAAACAGCTTCAGGATGCGTTGGATGCCACTGGCTGCACTGCAGGTATCTCTGATCATTCTGGATCATTAGGCTCTTGTCAAAGAGTTGTTTCCATTCTGATGGATTGCAACATGCTTTATATAATCATAGAAAGGTTTGATTTGGAAGGAACCTCAAAGATCTTCTTGTTCCAACCCTCCTGCCATGGGCAGGGACACCCTCACTAGCCCAGGTCACCCAAAGCCCCATCCAACCTGGCCTCAAACACTCCCAGGGATGGGGCTTCCACAGCCTCTCTGGGCAACTTGTGCCAGTGCCTCACCACCCTCACAGTAAAGAATTTCTGATGTCTAATCTAACCTGGCCTCTTTCATCTTAAAGCCATTGCCCCTGTTCTGTCACTGCATGCCCTGGTGAACAGTCCCTCTCCCACTTTGCTGTAGGACCCCTTTAAGCATTGATATGCCATAATTAGATCCCCTCCAGAGCCTTCCCTTCTCCAGGCTGAACAAGCCCAGCTCTTTCAGCCTGTCTTCACAGGAGAGGTGCTCCAGACGGTTGTGTGTATTTTGGGGTAGAGAGCAGCAGTCAGTGTGTGTGGCTGGGGAAAGTAAGTTTGGGTCAGGTACAGCAAGGTTCATATCTGTACTTGAGAAACACCAGGATTTCTCCTCCCCTGGAATTCTGCAGAGGTAGACCTCAGCTGTTGAAGTCTCATCATGGAGGTGTGAATACATCACATGGCATGCTACTTGATGTGCAGTATATCTGACTTGGAAAGCTTTAGGGTTGTTTGAGCTCTCTGAAAATTCAGCTCTGTAGTTTTGGATAAATCTCTGTGGTTCGTATCTGGGGGATGATGTGCCCAGCCACTCTCAGCCAGGTGTATGCCTGCCCTGCCTTTGGTCGGACGGTCCTCGCTCAAAGTGAATGTATCTATAAAGTGTTTTACTTGCCTTCTCTGGAAAGTCGATTCTCTCTTCTTTTAATCTTTCTCTCTTCCAACCTTTATTTGTGCAAATGCTGTGGTGATAACGCTATTGAAGGAGTTTATGACTCAATAAATGGCCCCCACAAGGGAGTCGGTGGAGAGGCCGCAAGCTGCAGGCAGCTGCTGTTTGTTTAGTTGTAAACACAGAGGAGAGCAGCAGTGGATTAGCTGTACCCGAGCATACCCTGACCTGTTATTTGCAAAGGTGAAAAGGATCCATAGTTTGCTTCTAATTATAAAAGATGGAAACAGTTCCTGTTTTGATTTTTGAGGCAGCAGTTCTTGGTTCTGGAGCATCTCGGGTCCATACACAACACTTCATAACCTCAAGAACTCACCAGGGGATAAACTAAAAATATGGAGCTGCCTGGAAGGGCATAAACCACCGTCTTAATATATGGGGCACATTCCAGAGTAAACTGCTGGCCTACTTAAAATGGAAATGGCTGCTGCCTGTACCCAGTATTTACAAAACTGGAGGTGTAAGTTCTTTGTCTGCTCTGTGTCTCAGCACTTCATGAAGCCCTGAGGTTGAACTATTTGGTATTTTCTAACATTTAAAATGCAGTCTCTACCACTGCTCTTTTTGTTTTAAAACTTGGCTTGCCTAGACTTGTTTTAAAGCAGTCTGGTTGTTTTTCCCTATAATAAAAATACTGGGAGCCAGTCAGGAATGAAACGTCATTGCTGACTTCTGTGATGTGGCCATTGAGTGGGTGAATCTGAAAAAGCTTTTTTAAAGTTGGGTATGAAAATTCCAAACAAGTAGGGCCAAGCACTATCAGGGAAGGAATGTGTTTCTCAGATAATTGTTCTGTTTCATTTTAAAAATTCTTTCTCTCATGGTTTGAAGTAGTGGGACCTACATGGATCTGTCTAACAGGTTTCCCTGATTCTGTGCTCTGTATGGTGTGTTAGGCAGCATCTTCCCAAGAACTGTAGCCTGTATTCAGTTGGACTTACCTAGAAAGGGAAATAGTTGCTTGAGGGTGAGAGTGTGTTGTGATACCTCATGCTGGTTTAGTGCCAGATCTTTTTTCACAAAAGATTTGTAGCATTGTGTTGGCAAGTTGGAAGTGGAAATTCTTACTCAGATTAATTCCAGGAGACTGATGACCAAGCAGTCTTGGACAGAAAGAAGTTGATTTCCAATTTTTAAACTATGTGTTTTGCTGCTGAAGTTAGATTGAAACAGATCCACAAAAATTGCTGTCGATAGCAACTGCTGGTTAGAAGCACAAGGTCAGTGGTCAAATGCCTTCAGACTCCCAAGAAGTTCCAAAATAGCCCTGACTTCCATAACTTCCGTGCTAATGTTAGATCCATGCTCTGACAACTTGGCTATAACTTGGGAAATTATATCAGTGGTGCCAAAGTCTTCATGACAAACTGGGGAAACCAAGGATTTGTTACACTCCTTGTTGGTCGTAGGCTGCACAGGATGGTTTCCTGCTACGTGCAGTTTGCAGTTTCCACGCACCATCCATCAGCTGGTTTTGTTAGCAGGTGTTGGGGCTGAATACCTGGAGGACTAATAGGATTTAAAGCCTTCACCAATCAGCTGAATGTGGCTGTGTAGGTAGCATGTACAGAGGTTGTTCTGGTGGCATTGATCCCAAGCCAGCGGTAGAGTTGCAACCAGGCAAGACTGCTCTAACTAGCCCTTCTTTGCAGTGCCAAAGTGAACTTGGGAAATTAATGAATGATGGACGAGCTGTCCTCTTAGTAGGAAGTCAATCCTTTTCTTGTCAGAGCTATGGCATGTTGGGGGAGAAGGCTTGGGGGACATTGTCCTGATGCTGCTTGCTAGTTTTTGTTCTCTCCACAGAGCCTCTCTGTTCAAGACTGTGGAGCATTCATCTGTTACAAAATCAAAACTTTGCAGGGAAGTTTCTTTCTCCATCATGCCTGCATTAATTGTTTGTGGTTTTCACCCCTCTGTGATGCTGTCTGCCTGCCCAACAGGCCTCTCTGTCTGCAGATACTTCCTGGTAGGCTTGTGGTGCTTCCAAAATGATGTAAAGCTGTCAGTCCTAGCTAGACCTTCTCAAGCCGGTTTAGCCTTTCTGAACATCAGTGCTACAAATATAGGAACAGGACATGTTGAAGACTGCATGTTGCAGTGATCTGAATATAGTGCTAGAGCTAACTCTGCTGCTGATACTTTTATCTGTTGGCAAGAAACTTTCTTTTGGTTATAATGTCTTTTTTTGGCTAGAGGCCTTGTTTGAGGGCCTTTAACAGTTGGTGAAAGACTCTGACCTCTGCATTGGCAGAAGCTGTCCAGAAAGCCAATGCTGGTTGTAATTAGAGTCTGTTACCTTTTGTCATGTGAGGGAAGCAGGTAGTGAAACCTTCAGTTAGGATGCTGCTGCAATGTCTCGTTTATCGTCTTTCTGAATTTGGAGAAGACTGCTGCTCTACCCTGTTAAGCCTGAGTGTGCATCCAGAAATGCAGACAAAATTATTTTGACAATGTGTTCGCTCTTTGTCCCTGCTGAATGCCTGTTTGTCCTGTATAAATGGATTTCCGGATCAGCCAACCTCCAGCTCTGAATTAGTCTAATAAGGTATGGTAGGTGGGGTTGAAAGGTCGTTTTGCAAGCAGCTGGTTCTCTGCATATATTAGGGGGAATGATTTTAAAAATAATGCTATTGGAAAGCTGTTGATTTAACATTTCAAATATCTTTGTGCTGGAAAAATCTCAGTTCTGCCTCTGTCCTTCAGGCTCCCTGTGCTTGCCCTCCGCCTGCTTATCTTTCTGTCATTTCCGATTACCTCCACCCATCTGCCTCGGCATTCTCTCCCACTCAGTTTATCAGTCCACATTTGCTGCCCACAAGGACAGAGTTTATTTTTATGTGAAGATCATCTTTTGAGTTCCTGCTCTGAGCTGTGTAACGGGAAGCTAAGGGTTACTTGGTTCAATCCATTAGTAAAGCATTATTGCACTGATCTTTTATTGGAGGGCTGGGAGCTCTGAACAGTCACCGCTACATCTGCAGTGGTTTTGTGTCTTTGCAGGTACCCAGTTCCATTCCCACAAATAATTTAGTGCTGGTGAGAGAAGACTGTGGGATTTATTTATTTTTGTAACCCCTGGCCAGGTTGAACTGTGCACAGTGATCATTCCAGCTTCCTCTCTGGCAAGTGTATGCCTCGATCCTGACCTAAGTGTTTCACATGGAAATGGAGGATGTTTTCCTTTGTTTACTTGTTCCCTGAATTTCTCTTTTTAAGTTTTCTGGTGAAGGTGATTTCAAGGGTTTGGGTGATTTATATGCTGTGGACGCTGCCTTAAAAACTGAAGGGAGCCCCCACTTTCCCAGGTCATGCGAGCCTTGGGTGGGTGGCAGTACCCTTCTGCCAGGTCCAAGGTGGTGCTTTCCCATCACAGTCACTTGTTCTTTTACAGACTCCTGGATCTCCAGATCTCCTCTCTGCCTGCTTGAAGTTTCATTCACAATATATATCCTCAGGAAATCAGATAACTGAACAAAAAGCAAGCTTAAAATTCTGTGAGATGGTAGCAGCTGCAACAATTTTCCCCTTTTCTTTCAGCCCAGACTGCTGTAAAACTTATACATTCATCTTGCTTTCTGAAGGATGCTTCCTACTCACCACTTGCAGTTGTTCTCAGTTTATTCTCTTCTTTAGTACTGTGCAGTACCCTGACCCAGCTACTTGAGCAATTAAGTCTCTGTCTAGGACAGCCCTTTCTCTTCTTTAGATGTTATATTAGCAGCACCTTCTTGCTGGTCTCGAGGTTTCTCTATGTATCGATCTCTTAGCTAAGTGATCCTGGATGAAGTGACTTGTGGGCTCTGATGGCTGTCTGCTGACTGGCCAAGCAGCACCGGCTCCCTGCTCTGCTGCTCTTTAAATGACACTCTGCTGTGAGAGTCTCTTCCCTGATAGGTCTGTAAGCCTTTGGATCAAGGGTTGAAACTAGAGTTGGCGAAGTGATTATCTGTGTGCTTCAGGATCATGGAGAGGTTCAGAAGAAATGTATAAGTAAACACATCTTTGTGGTATAAACTTCAGGAAGAAACGTGTAATTTAGGGGAGTATATTGGCATGAGATTACAAAAAAATCAGAAAAATTTTAAATATTGAAGAATTGAGGTTAGTACCTTTTGGGTGAGGCAGCAGAGCAAGTATACGTACTCTGTTACAATTATGTTCTTGATAATGTTATAAAAGAAGTTCTTTGACAGAATAGAAGAATTTCTGGTTATAGATATCATATGGAGACTTGTTGATCTTTCCAAAGGGATTGGAAAGGAGACTGAGTTACTGTTTGTCCCATCTCAATGCCATCTTAATTCTGTGTTTGAGCACTTCTGCTGTTCCTTTTAATGGGCAGGAAGAAGGGAGGGACATGTATACTGCTTCTAAGGCAGCTAAATACAGCGTCTTGGTAAATTAGGTGGAGGCTTCTGATCACCCTCCAGGCTCTGTGACACGTCTTCTCATGGATTGTCTTCTCATGGATTCAGGTGTATGCCAATCACTGAGCTTTGAACACAAGAGGTGCCCTCAGGCCTTGTCAGCAGGAACAGTAGAGAGCTTTTGTCTTCAGTAGTGCTGAAGGTGGCCTACTTGGGATTATCATCATTTAACATACTGTGTAATATTTCAGGGCCCTAGGACATTGGCAGTGCTGTTTAACTTCCTGTGACACATCATGGTTGTATTTAATCTTTTAGTACCAAGCTTAAATGTGTTCAGGAGTATCCTAAGGCTCGGGAAATCTTCAAGTCTTGTGGAAGTAGACAGCCATTGAAAAATGTGTTGGATACTGTGGTCCAGATGGGATTCTTGCCAGCTGTGTGTACCTTGAGCTGACATGATGAAGGCACTGTGATAGGGCTGGAGTGCACTAGAGAGAATTTGGTGGAGAGCTTGTGCTGTGCCACTGACCAAAAGTTTAGTACAACAATATTCTGCAAAAGCCAACATTGAGGCACGTGTACCGACTCCAGATTGGCCTGTCTGGAGCAGAAGCAAGCTCATTGCTGAGGAGAGACAGGGTGCAACGTTCTAATGAATTCCCCTCTTTCCAGGCTTTACCAAACATCTGAGGCACACGGGGTGCCAACTTTGAGAACAACAGGCGTTTTGGAAGCTGTTAAATGTGAAAGACGTACTTTGTTCTGGCTTGTGCCGCTGGTGGGGTTACGCGCACACAAAGCTACGGCACAAAATTGAGACAACAGAATACTCTCATGTTCCTTGTTTAATGCAGAATCAAATGCATGCTGTTGGGAGGTGAGCAAGAGAGATCCCAGCTCTTGGTGCCGCCTTGTTCTGCTGAGCCTTGATATTTGCTGTAATAGAGCCCTGTAAAATGCGGGGAAGTCTCTCTAATCATGTAGGTGTATTAGCAGGTTTCTTGCACTGATGGATTAGAGCCAGGCTGTGTTTGGTAAATGTGGATAAATAATAAAAGGTGAGATTGTGTGCAGTGATCCCAGGTCTCCTTCCTCCAGCTGCCACCCTCCTGTCTGTTTGCTGGGAACCTTTGCACAGGCAAACAGCTTTGCTTGAAAGAACAAGCTATGCGCTGTTTTCTGACATAGCCAAAGGTGGCTGACACAAAGCCAAAGGAGAGCTTCTCTCCCAGGGACTGAAATGTCAACAAAGATGTTGTACTGCCTTACAGGGCCCTGACTTGCTTTTGTATAAAAACTGAACAGATGTTGGAAGGTCAGGAGCTCTGCCATATACCGAGCAGCCCCTGGCGAGCAGGGCAGCCTGCTCAGGTGTAGCAGGTAACACTGTTTGGGGTGTGATGTGCCAGCACTTCCCCCAATGTGTGGCTCCCCCCTGGCTGTGTCTGGAGTTTTACCCCGATCAAGGAAATGGGACTCCTGTACCCATGCTGTGTGCCTGTGAGCCTGGTTTCTGTCCCGCTCTCTGCTGGCTCCGAACCCGCTGGCGAGTTGCGGTTGTGTTCCTCAGACGGCACAAAGGCTCTGAAGTAATAAGTTCCTGTATATCTAGTGAAAGCAGGCAATTAGGTGGAGGGAAGGGACCCAGCAGTGCTTGTGCAGGAGGGAATGGTATTGACTCACCCTTTATTAGACATCAGCTTGGTCACAGAGGAGCTTAACTTTGAGACATGAGTCTGGAGGAATCCAAGGGAGCTCAGTTCTGCTGCTCACGAAACTGCTTATTTCCACTGAGGAGTCTGGCTGGAGTTTGGCCATGCGTCTGACTTGTGCTCGGTGCTGTAATTGGCCTCACTGGAGAGACTCAACAAGGGTGGCACTGCGGTGACTGAGGAAAGAGAGCAGCCTTCTTTTTAGGGATTGTCTTTTGGGATGTGCTTTCCCTGTCCAAGTATTGATCCCCTCCGCTTTTGAGAAATGGAAGCAAGCCCCTTGTTGCAAGAGGGGGCTATGAAGAGGGCACAGCTTTCAGAAGTTAATGGCCTGGTCCTTTAATGCATGTTCTCTTATTGTAAGATGACACAAAAGATATGGCATTAGGTGTTAGCAACCTGAAAGAGAAGAGCTCATGGATTTAAGGTAGCTTGTGCTCTTGCTCCTTACACCCCTTTTTGTGTTGTTCAATCAAATGTTTGATGCATGGGAAATTTAAACTCGGAAGACCAGAGCAACTGCTGAGCCTTGCTGGTCCCAGCACCTTCTCCTTACAGTTGGCAGGCAGGCAGTTGTCAGTTCCTCAGCAACTTGTTGTGACTGTGCCTTGAGGCAGGACAGCAGCTGAGATGGGGAAAGAGGAACCTTTACAGTGTTGTGTGCCTGTGAGGAGTCCAAGGACTAGTATGACAGATGAGTGGAAGAGCCTGAAATTTGTCAGCTCATGGGTGGGTGCTCAGTGTGCTCGTTGGCTGTGATGTGGGTGTCTGTGATGCCTGGTGGTCCTTGTTCAGAGATTGGTCACAGGGTCAGTGACTTCTGACCATCTTTCTAAGTCCCCACTGGTCATCCTTGTCCATCTGTCGTTAAGCCCACTTTGGCATGACTGACAGAAGCTTATTCCAAAGCTTGATAGCAGTGGGTATGGTAGTTGTGGAGTGTGGCTGTCAAGGGATCGGTCATGTCAGCAGGTCTACATGTGGGCACTGGGCAGTATGGCAGAGAATCATATTTATCAAGTGTTCATGGGCCCTGTGAGTACAGCGATAGGCTTTGAAGCATGGTATCCTCTGTGCTCCGCTTTCCTGCAAAATCTTCAGGCATTATCCATCAAGGAGTATGAAATACATTCAAAATCCCACTGCTGCCTTTTTCTCACAGTCAGCAGGGTTGTGCTTTGTTCTCTGGTGTGGAGTTGTTTGCTGTTGAGAATAAGCAGTCTTTTCTTGTGATTCCTTGCCGCTCTTTGGGACATGATGCCATCAAGAAAACCAGCTGTTCCAAGCCGAGAGTCTGCCTCTGCCTTCATGCTCTCTTGTTGATTGTGTTGAATCAATGAAGTGTTGCAATGCTGTAGAGAAAAGGGGGATGTGAAGAAATGAAGAGTTAGATCACACAGCAGGAGTATATGGAAGAGGATTCATATTCTGTCACATAGTTCACAGTGGCTGTGTCTGGAACCGGATCTGCTATAATAATGAATCTCCTCATGGAAACTTGAATCTCAGATCCAAATCCTTGCACCACTAAGTTGTGGGATCTGAGAGTTCCCATGTGGAAAAAGAGAATTAGCTAGTCAGAGCATCTGGGGAGACCTGACAGCAAGTCCTGGCTTCTCTTGCTGGGAAGATGGTGGCTTTGATAGGTGTTATGGAAAAAAATATTTAAAGAAAGGCGATAATCTCTGGATGCTGGCTGTAGCAGAAGGATAAGGTTCACAGTATTCATCTTGTAAATCCTGCAAATTGCAGTTCTGACTGTCTTAATATCTTGAACCACAGTCTCAGACCTTCGTCAATATGGCTTTTTGCCTGTGACTCTTGGATTCAGTGGCATCTCTATTCAGCCAAGAAAACTGCCAGGTTGTGCTTTGACTTTGGTTCCAGCTGTTCAGTGCAGAAAGCTTTCATTGCTGCTATGAAAAGCTTTTCTTAAGGGACAACATAAATCTGTAGGAGTGTTGTGGTGCTTGAAGGTTGAAGTAAGCATCTTCCCCTGAGAAGACTCTTCCCAAGCACAGCAGTCTAGTGCACTGTCATGCAGATAAAAGGCTATAAGGATGGTGTGTTAATCTGTAGCTGTCTGCAATTAATCTCCCCGCTGGTTTGGATCTGACTGATGTTTGGACCCACCAGTCAGGTATGTGAGGGAATTTCTTCCAAGGCTCAGAACTGTTCCATAAGCCTCTAGGCTACAACTGTGCCTCTTCTTTCTTGAGATCTTTGGTTCTTGCTCCATCTTTTGTTCTTGCTTTGCCCTCTCTTGGTACCTTCCTCGGCTTCCTCAGTTTTGATGTGTACTTGACCATGGTACCTGGTCCATCCTGACAACAGAA
Source organism: Porphyrio hochstetteri (assembly GCA_020800305.1). NCBI lineage: Eukaryota > Metazoa > Chordata > Aves > Gruiformes > Rallidae > Porphyrio > Porphyrio hochstetteri. Next base: position 5,057,010 of record CM036916.1, on the reverse strand, counting down.
TGGTAAGTTCACACCATTCTGCATGTTCCACCTCAGGCAAGCTCATATTCTTCCACATAATTGCATTAGAACTAACAGTTGGAAGTGTTTCTTGACCTTGGCACAGACTTCTCCAGTGCCATTGAACTTTTGATGAGCTCCTGGAATTGTGTTGTAAGCTGTAGGAACCTGTCTTCTGATTTCTGACTTTGCATTTCTTATTTGCAGGTTTACTCCTAGGTATGCACTTCATTATCTCTCTTTCTCTCTCTCTCTTCCTCCCCCTTAATAGACCAACAAGGCATTCAAAATGGTTTCCTTGAGGCTAACTACTTGAAACCCTTGTCTTAAGCTTAAAATCACCAGAAATTTGCCAGCCCTGTGGGCAGGATCTAACATGCAGCATTGAGGAATCCCCATTTTGTCCCCCTGGCACCAGAATGAAGTACTGTACAGCACCATCAACTTCTTTTCTCCAGGATGTTCTTGCTTTGTTTTGTGGTGTGCCGAATTCAAGTTTGTTAGGATTGCCATGCTAGTGCTGGGGTGGTTGGAGTTCTCCATCAGTTCAGGACAGCACATAGCAAATATATGAACTGTATGCAAGGACAGATTTTACTAGGGTCTTCTGTGACATTCTGTGGTTGAAACTCAAGCTGTGGGTATTTCACATAGATTCTAAACTGCATCTGGCTCCGTGATACCACAGTAAGGGAGTGATATCCTCCTCTCCACCTAACATGAGCAGTTGTGGCCAGCTATAGGATTTTTCTTGTAGTATATACAAGCAAGCTAGACATATGCTATTTTTGCTTCCTCCTTCTGTCTCTTTATTTACTCACCTCTTTCTAGAATATGGACTCAGTTTTTTCCTTTCTCCCTGTCTTCATGTTTTCACCTGCTTCCTTAGAGTGTCACTGCAACCTCTCCCTCCTCTTCTCTCTCCTGTCCCCTTTGTTTGCGTTCCTTTCATTCTAAAATCTGTATTGGAGCTGACACCAGGCTGCCTATTCCCTGCAGCGCTGAACTGGCAGTTTGGAAGGAGGAGGCTGCAATTCCCTCAGGGGCAAGACAGAGTTCAGTGTCTGTCTTATTTTTAAATATGCATCTGAACATGGTTGATCAGAGGAGCAAAGAAATCTTTGGGTTCTGAGTACTGGAAGCTCATAAAGACGTAGAATAATTCTCTGCATCCCTCTGTGCTCCTTACTGAACATGAAAGCTTCTTGGTACAGGGGAGATTGACTCCAGGAAATATGGGTAAGATTCAGAGACTCCATGGAAGGAGGCTTGTGTAAGCCTCACACCTTCTTTTTCTGCTTCAGCTTCTTTCTCATCCTGTCAGGTTTATGCACTTCTTTTTTTAACCTTGAGGGATCCCAGAGTACGTCACGTAGCTATACACCAACCTTGCAGGATGCTGTTTGCCTTGGGCAAGTAAAAGACTGATGACTGATCATCATGAGGGAACAGGCTGGGATACCCCAGTTCCACATTCTTATCACAAAGAATGCCATGACAGGGTACCAGAGTTGGATTTGCAGGATTCCTGGTGTGAGTAGCAGCTCTGCTACGGCAGGTTATGTACCCAGCTGGTTATTTTCCTCAGTGGTTTAGCAGTGCAAGTCCAGAAGCTGGCACCTGTTCAGGCAGCACAGTGATGTGGTCACCCAAAGGGCATAAAAGAAAAAGGCAGCAGGCACTTACTGGTCCAGCAGTTCTTGCCAACACATCAGGATCAAAAGTGAAGGAGAGCATATTGAATTAAGGCTGAAGTCACGATTTTACTTTAGACTGAATGTATGGACTTTGGCAGAAAAGTGGGGTCCCAACTCTCATAAAAATGTGTCACAGGGTCCCTCAGGATCATGGGAAGGTCAAGACCTCTTTGGTCTCAAGACTTTGTGGCACAGGCTGCCTTGGTTTGGCATAGACAGCAGAATAAGAACTACTTTCTGCATCATGTTGGATGTTTCTGATCCTTGAAGGGGTCAAACCTGATTTATATAGCTGGGGATGTTCAAGGTGATTGAAGCAAGAAGTGTGGGGGAGCCTGCAGGCTCATCCTCTCCATATTTCCTTTTAGTATCATGGACTAATGAGCATCCTTAAGCCATCAGAGGAGATACCTGACAGCATCAGGACTCAAAATCAGATGATTGTCAACTGGGGAAGCATGGTGACCATGTTCAGAGCAGGCTGAAGTAGACTCTGCTCTGGAGAGAAAAGAAACATATGGATTGAGGAGGCTACATGTTAGTTCTTCAGAAATGCTCTAATAATGCTGGAGTAACGAGTTCTTTTGATGGGAGAAGTCCTCTTCTGGGAGGATCTTGATGTTTATGCTGTTTAACTTCTTTCTTTGACTTAAAAAAAAGTAGTAGTTTAGACTTTCCAGTTGGAGATGGGTGAAACGGTATGTGTGAATGACAGAAGAGTTGACTGTTGGGCTGGATGGATTTGGCCTTCTGTTCTGATTCTGCCTCTTTTGCCAAAGGATCCGCATTTTTGGACTCTGATGAGGTGTGTTCAGTTGCTGTCCTTGTAACAGTTTGCTTGGTATGTATGTGGAAGAGGTTGTGTGTTCGAAGTGGGTGAGGAATGGAAACAAGAGCTGGCACCGTGCAGCTGATTTCTTCTCTGCAGTGCTACATACTCAGTTGTCAGTTTTTTCTGTACTTTCTGAAGATTTTTGATTTCTTGTTTTAAAATAGTAGGGAGAGAGGATTCATTGCCTATGAGAAAGGTAGTTGGAGCCTTCTCTAAGTAGCAGGTAGACCTTCCAGCTGTGCCACTTCAGCCTCTCCCTGCCCTGAAGACCGCGCTGCTTGAGCTTTGAGTCCCCTGGATATGCTTGTCCATGTACCCCGTCCTGATGAGCAGCGTGGTGTGCACTGTGGCTTGCATGCTGCAGTCCAGACAGGCGTTCTTCCTCTTGCACTCCTCCTGAATAGTCAAGCTACACATTCCAGACTGAAGATTACATACCAGCACATTCCTGGCAAAGCAGGCTGTGTGTGCAGGGACACTGGGCAGTAAAATCACCTGAACTGGCTGCTGCAAGGTTGTACCAGTTGCTGCAGCCACCAAGGCTCTGCCAGCGCTGGGAGAATTGGGAAAGCAAAAGAAATGCTACAACACTTCTGGCATGATCCTGTGTGACCTTGGTTTTGCTGTGGTGGGGAGTGTCTTCCAAAAAAGCAGTGGGGAGGATATGCCTGAAGTCGCTTTCATGTGTAACTTAAAGTATTCGGGATTTGACCCTGGGTCCCTGGAGGTAAAAGGCGGCTGTGTTAACCCCACTGTTTCATCTCTTGCCAAGTCTGAAAATCCAGGTTCTTAAGAGGAGCTGTTACTTGTGTGACCTTCATGCGTGAAACAGTTTCTCTTTTAAAATGTTTTTTTCCCCTTTATCAGTTATTCATTGAAGAGTCTCTTTGCATCTGTACAATTCTGAAGGGTAGCTATTATTTTACCATTTTAATTTTCCCAGCTGTTCGAATAATTGTTTTAACCTCTCAATGCCTGGAAGTGCTTTTTACATCCTGGTTGCTCTGCATTGTATTATTTCCCCAGTTTCATGTTTTAAATTGCCAACAGACACTTCTCACCATCTTGGGTCGTTATTCTGTGACTTACTTCTCTCTAGCTTTAGGGCTCCATTGGTCTGAACAGCACGCCAGTAGCAAGGAACTGGTGAACTTTGACTTTGGGGGCTCTCGCATCCTGGTTTGGGGTGGTGGTGTTGTTGCTCTCCTCTCACCCCCCAAGAGGAGCTCAGTACTTGCAGCTCTCGTTCAGACCAGGACACACTGTAGTTATCCTGAAGGATCTCGCCACTGGCCTCTCTTGGGTTGTATTTCACTGTGTACAGGGAAGGGGTTCTGACAAAGACAGCGACGCCAGTGCAGAATACATTGTCTTCATACAGCTTTACAGGTATTGAGGTCAGAGCGTTAAACATGAGAGTGGTTTCTCTTGCCCCAAGACAAGGCTGTGACAGCAGAGGACGAGGCAAAGCATCCTGCTGCTATCAGAACTGCATGAGGCACGCAGTAGCAGCACGGTGCTCCCAGCTAAGTGTGATGCTCAAAGGAGGAGGGCTGCACCTTTTGTGTCCTGGCTGGGGCAAAATGTTCCACACAGGAGTACCTCCAGAGTAGCAGTGCCTCATTGCATCTTTTCTTTTTGATGTATATATTATTTTTTTTTTCTTTCCAATGAGCATTGCTTCTCTTGAGTATGTCTTTAATGTTCTTGCCATAGGAACAGAGGTGGAATTTCCAAATAAGTAATTATATTGTAATATTTCGGACATATTGCCATAGTTTCTCTTGCGTGCTCCTTCTCACGTGTTCCAGAAGTTGCAAGAGGTGATTTATAATTCATCAAACTAAGCACAAAACATCTGCCTGCAAAACCTATCAATCTGATCCCATCTTTTTCTAGCCCTTTAATTAGGGGAGCCCTGCTGAAAAATGTACCCATCAACTACTGAGAAATGGTGCATTCCTGGACCCTTGGTATAAATCTTGAGTTATCCAGGTGCCAAAATGCTGTCAGAACTGACAGATCTTAGAAAATACACCCACAGGCAGAACATTATCCATTATACCAGCACTGAGCAGTGGGCAGTAAGGAAAAATCAGCAGAGAATGTGTCTTTATCAACTTTAATTGGCTTTCCCTGTTGATAAAAATCAGTGTACCCGGCAAGGAAGAGAACCTATCTAGCAGTTTGATCTTTCCATCCCAGAGCTGAAGGGTGCAGTCCATCTCCACTGACGTGTGATGTGGACTTCTCAGCACACTTCCTATCAGTGCAGTGGACTCTACAACCCACAGAGAAGGCTGCCAGTCTGTCCTCGGTGAGTGACCGTGTTTAAACAAGTGTGAAGAATGAATTACTCTGGATAAGCTGGATTTCATCTGTGCTCAAAATTTACTTCAGGGAGAACAAAACTTAGTTAAACTTTTCTTCGGGTCCTGGCTTGTAAGAGCTTCTGGATTACAACTGGCTGGGCTGTGAAATCAAGGATCTGGGCAGTGGATGTGCTGATAACAAGGAGACAGTGGGCGAAGGAAGCAGCAACTTTGCAGGAACTACAGGAAATGGCACATGTAGATGTTTGGGGAAGAGAACAAGCTGCTTTGGGGTCATTTGGCACTGGGGGTTTCTATGTGGCTTTACATCAAAGACCAAGGAGGCAGCAACCGTGTGGATTTCTCCTGGGAAAGCTATTTTGATGCCTTGTTACAGCATCTCACATTTACTGAACTATGTAAAATGTTTGTTTTTCCTTGGTGCTGCTTCTGTCTATCACTATTAGATGTCTGACAGTTTTATTAGAGTAAGTAATGCAGTTAAGATGAGTGCAAACCTGTTACTATTCTAGGGTGGGGTTTTTTCCTAGTTGATTAACGAAAACAATTAATTTCTTTCTTTATGATCAATTTGGCAATAAATATAGCAAGAGAAGTGTTGCACTTCTCTTGCTAAATTTTGCAGTGTTTCTGAGCATGGCTTTATTTTAAATTTCTATTCCACTAAGTCGAATTCCTCTTATTTCCCTAAACAATGGAAAGCAGAAGTACTCCACTCGGAAAAGACTTCATCACAAAAGTTTCCTTTCCCGATGGTCTTAAAAACCAGACTGTAAGACCATCACAGAGTTGCACTCATACAAACATCAGTTTAAACCTTGCATATAAAACTTTTAAAACCAGAATTTGTAAGGATTTGTTGTTCAGACACATGGAGGGATGATCCTGTGTCCAAAGCCTGCTGCACAGGGAGCTGTACTGCCATCGCCTTGGGCCGCTGTGATCTTCTGGGGTGTCTCTGCTGTGCTGGGGCAGCACGGATTGGTGCCTGGGAAATGTTTGTGGCCTGGTGGGTTGAGCAGTGTTGAGAAGTGAGGGTGCAGCAGTGGGGTGGGCTGTATGTGGGGTGTGTACCTGGGCTCTGTGCTGGCCATACGATGCTGTGTGTGCTCTGACTGCAGTGTGGCCTTCCCCGTCAGTGAGCGCAGGCTCTGCCCTTGCTGGGGTTGATGCGTTGTCCAGCACAGCAGGTTCCCTCTCGGGGTAAACTCCAGGCCTGTAAGAAAATGATGGAGATAATTGGGAAAAAAGTGTTGGTTGCGTGGTTTTTAATTTTTGCTTTCTTACTGCTTATCATGGGGCTCGGAGAAACATAGTAACTTCTTGTGTTCGGAAGGTTTCTTTAGAAACTTGAGGCAAGTGTGAGGGAGGGATAACAAAGCCCATTCTGTTCCTCTAATTCAATCTGCCTATTTACAAGCCCAGCCCATCAAGTATGTTGTCACTGTTCTTTGCAGCTAGGGGAAGACCGAGGCTTTAAAAGACCTCTGGAGAATACATACAGAGACCCACGTGAATAGCCTAAAACATCATCGTTCCCGTGGTTTCCATGGATGCTGGCCATACTGCGGCCAGGGCAGTTCTCTTGTGTTGGTCTGAATGCCATGAGAGTTTTACCAGTACTGGCCCCAAACGCTGTGGCGTGGCTGACTGTTGTTAAATAGCTGTCTGTGCCTGTGTGGGAGAAGGGATTCCTGTGTGTGTGGCCCAAGGAGATGGTAAAGAATTGTAAGATTTATTACGCGTTATAAAATAATAATTCCAGATGAAATAAAAGGGCAGAAAGAGATCAGGGTTTTGACATCTTGTTTTGAGATGACAAAATGCTGCTTTGGTGGCCTAGAGTTAAGGGTGCTGCTGTCCTCAGTGGGGTTTTTGCCAAGCACACAGTGTAAACATGGATGGATGGTGCCTGGCTCTGGCTCTCTGTCAATCATTCCCTAAATACTTGATGGTACCCCAGTGACCAGCTCCTCAGCCTCCTCCTGCTTAAAAGCAAGGCTGCCTGATTCTCCTGTTTTTCTAAACCATTTGCTCTCTTTAATTGAAGACTGTGAGCCATTGTGTGCGTAGTGCCGCAGGATCCTTGTCGTGTGAGGGCCTTGATAAATATGTATTGTACTGTCAAGTGTTTGTAGCTACTCTGCAGGTAGCGATGGAGAAGCAAGCTGCATCCAGTTAAGAGTCATCGTGTCTCCAGGGTCAATAAAAACAAGATGGCACGGGGAATTGTGGGAAGAGGAGCCAGGATAGCTGCCTTCAGCATCACCTGCTAATAAACTAGCTATTTATAGATCAGCTGAGGCTTTGTCAACTAGATCGTTAAATTAATATTTACATATCATCTCCACTGTCTTTCTCTGACAATCTCATTTGCATTAGTGCTTGGACAGAAGTGTGGCTTCCTGTGCTCCAGATACAGGACTGTGTTTGACCAGTCCGTGCTTTGCAGCGGGTGTGTGAAACCATTCCGGATAGATCCTTGCCTTGCAAATCCTCTTCTCCACTTGCTTCTCCGCAGCATTTTCCCATCTTCCTGTGCCTCTCATTTCTTGCAGGAAAGCTCACCTTTGTTCCCAAATGTCTGCAATTCATCATGAGGCTGATCTCGCTAGAGAAGAGACGAGCAGCATTTCTGCATAGCAATTCCTAGTTAATCTCTGCCTCTCAGAGAGGCTCGAATTGTTGATGGCTTGTGGGTAATTTAATAACTAGCAGACAAATAGGATGTGTAGATTGTAGTAACTTAGCCCAGATGCAAAATCCCCCGTCCCTATTAGCATCTGTTTGAATGAATTTTGTTATAAAGGTTTGCCTTTTACGTTTTAGCACCAGCGAAACAGCAGCGAGCAGAGTTGCTGCTCAGTGAAGCTGTGTGGATCACAGCAGGCTCCACACCTGCCTAAGCAGTTTCAATCCCCTGTGCGTGCGTGTGTGCGTCTCTGCTCCTTTCAGAAGGGAAGAGTAATCTACTTGCTAGACGTGCGTGTGTGTCTCGTAGTCCTTGGACGACCTTGAGCAGTCATTTAACTTGTGTTTATTTGCCCGTCTCTACCTGGGCACATATTACTTCTGTGGTTTGGAGTGCTGAGGTTGAATGGATGTCTTGGAAACGTTGCGGATGAAAAGTGTGACTGAAACGTAAGCTATTCATGCTGTCTCTTCAGACAGCTGATCCGAGTTCAGATTCACCTGCCTGTCTTGCTGCTTCTTGCTTCAAAGCCATTTGGACACTTGGATTGTGCGGGCAGTCGGAAGGCAGTAATAGCAGGGCTGTGATGCAGACAGGTGTCACAGCCTTCGCTCAGCTTCCACTTCTTAGCGCTCGCGAGGCTGTTGATAAGGTGCTGTTATGCTGGTATTGTGTTATTCTTAATCTGTCTTTGGCCTGGAAAGGGTCTAACAGCATCTGTTTTTTTTCTGACACCTCGGTAGGCTCTCTGGGCACCTCATTACTCTTTTTGGGAAGAGAACATTGCAATCCAGTTACTCTGTCCGCAGAGAGCGAGAGCTCATCTTCCCGTGCCAGCCCGGTTACCGTAAAGTTAGAGCTCAGAGTGGGTTGCAGTTTATCTCTCCAGGTGCATGATGAGGCACAGAGCATTGCAATGATAATACAGCATGTGCTGAAACCATTCACCTTGTATTTATTCTTCTTAAGATAGCAAAGCCTCCGTTTCTCCCCCTTCAAGATCTCTCTTGGCTCACAAGAGAGGGAGTGGGACAGGCCAGATGTGGACATGGGTCTGGGAAACCTGGGAGTTGGTTCTCTGGTTCTCCAAGCCCAGCGGCTTGGTCTGTGCTCATCTCATCACTGCTTCTCCTATTTTAACTTTAATTCTTGCTGAAGACAGCACCTGATTCCTACATTTTCAGATCTACCAAGTCTTTCTGTCTTCTGATGATATGCAGGGGAGATGGGGATGTGTTTTTCTGCAAAATGTCAAGGTCTCTTCCCGGAGAGCTGACAGTATAGGTGTTTTATATGTACACGGGCTATCGGGATTAGACATTCTTACTCAGAAACATTGGCTGAGACAGACAGACATTCCTCCTGCCACGGAGAGACAGGCAGGCACTCACTGTTGCCAAGCCTTGAAGTATTTGGCATGTTTTCTATTGCCCTAGTTTTGTGGAGTTGTTCCTGAAGTTCTGCAAGTACATGAGATTCTTAGTTCTTTTTTTTTTTTTAATAACCAAAAAAAACCCCAGCAAGGAAGGAATAAATAAAATAATCTAGCCCTCCTGCCTAGACAGTGGTGGTATGAGAATGTGACATGGTGCTTAAAACCAGAGGGCAAATGAAATAACCCCAGAGCATTTCTAAACAGTTTTACAAGTCAACTTTGCGGTTTTGGGGGAGTTTCTGACTTTTCTCCTGGGTTTTTGAACATGTGAAGGGTGTGCAGCATGGCTCATTTTCTTGAGTGAGGGAATATTTGCAGCTCTGTAAGAGTTCATACATCTGCAGTGTCCCCTGCAAGCAGTAATGAACTGACCAAAACAATCAGTCTCCCCAAATTAGAAGAGCTCTGTGTTTTTCAAATCTCATTTGCATTCTAAGTCGTGCTTCTTCGGTTGTGCCACTTTTCAGGTCTTCCTCCCAAACGGATTTAAGTGGAAGCCAAGATTCCGTGTAAGAACATGACTGGGGAAGTGGAGCTTTGGCATTTTCACAGTTATGTCATATATCATCAGATTTCCACGTGAGCCGGAAACACCATTTATGCAGAGATGAACGTGCTTATTCATGCAGGGGCCCTGTTCAGCTTTGTACCCCCCTGGTTGATCTATAGAGAAGACTGACTGGCTCTGCAGAGCCTGTATCTGTGTCGCTCTGTGTGCTGGCAGGGATGCCCTGGGCTTGTGGGCAGCTGCCCACACGCTTTCACGTTGGTTCTGTGGAGGCACGTGCTCCTGAAATCACCAACGAATCTGTAGGCGCTCGCTCGCACCTCAGCGTTGCCTGAGCGGAGGGACACATGCAGCCAGGCTCCTGCCACAGAAAGGTTTCCAATAAAGCTGAAACACAGAGGTATTGTTTGTCCAACCGCTGGCAAATGCACGGAGCCATTGTGTGGGGCCTGAAAGCCTTGGCGCTTTATTCTCTGCAGACTGAATGGCAGCCGCGGGTAATAATAACACAAGATTAAAAAAGCCAACATTATAGGGGCATTTACAACCTGCTGAGAGAGTGAAATCTCAGCAAGGCTGAGTTGTGTCTCTAGTGATCCTACGCTTTTACTGCTTGATAAGGAAATGATGGGCAGCTCTGGAGAAATGGCCACCGCGGAGCAGATGAAAGGGGAGCGGGTTGTCTGTTCGAACACCTCCACTAAGTAGAGTGGGACAAATGGAAAGGCTCTCTGCAAATCGAGTGACCGGCCTGTCCCTTCAGTGCTGGGTGAGCTGGGGCGTGTGCAGGTGTGTTTGCACACTAGTGTTTCCTTCCCAGGAGGGTTGAAAAGCGGAGGCTGGCTGGCAGCGCTGGTGCCAGGCTCGGTTTGCATCGTTCAGACCCTTGTCTTGGGAGGCCTTGGGTCAGCATAGAATCACAGGTTGGTTTGGATTGGAAGGGACCTCAAAGCCCATCCATTTTCATGCCCTGCCATGTGCAGGGACACCCTCCACTAGACCAGGTTGCCCAAAGCCCCATCCAACCTGGCCTTGAACCCTGCCAGGGATCCAGGGACAGCCACAGCTTCTCTGGCCACCCTCTGCCAGGGCCTCACCACCCTCATAGTGAAGAATTTCTTCCTAATGTCTAATCTAAATCTCCTCTCCTTCATCTTAACATCCTTCCCCCTTATCTTATCCCTCCAGTCCCTGATAAACAGCCCCTGTCAAGCTTTCCTGTAGCCCCTTTAGGTACTGGAAGGTTCCAGTAAGTTTCCCTGGAGCTTTCTCCAGGCTGAACAAGCCCATGTCTCTCAGCCTGTCCTCATAGCAGAAGTGCTCCAGTCCTTTGAGCATCTTCATGGGCTCCTCTGGACTTGCTCCAACAGCTCTATGTCTGTCTTATGCTAGGGACCCCAGAGCTGGATGCAGCACTGCTCTCACCAGAGCCAGAGGAGCATCATCCAGGGGTGGTGCTTTGATAGCCATCAGTGGATCAGCTCAGGACCATTCATGTGTGAGAATGTAGCTGTGGATCACCATGGATAAGAGATGGTAGGATTAGCCTTCTGCTTGTGGGAGCAGCCAGTCTTTCTGTGAACTTTTTGTGAGAAATAGAAATCTGTTTTAAGTCACAGTAATGACAACTACCTTACAAAATTTAAGCTCAACTGGCTGATACCACCTTACACATGGAATATCATTATTTTCAAAACAAAGAAGCCCTACCCTGGGGAGGGGGAAGAAAAGCTTTTTTTAAGGGACAGTTCCTTATCTGAAAAGTTGAGTCTTCAGTGGTGGTTCTGACAATTCTTTAACATGAATGTCTTACAAAGCTATTTCTGTACACATAACTATCCAAACAGCTTTAAAAAGACCCAGGTATCCTCTGTGCCTGCATGGAAGTTGTATTTGGTAAGCTGGAGGCAGAGTACAAACCTGTAGCAACATCCTCTCAGGATATGCCTCAGCTGCGGAGTAACGGTGACATGCCAAAGCCAGCCCCAACCTCGCTAGGCTGGGTGTTACAAACTGGCTAACCCTGGCTGCACTGAGCCCCTGGAATAGGTCCCCACCTGTTCAGATGGATCTTGAAGCTCTCAGCAGGTTTCTGAGGCAGCATCTTACAGATGTGACCTTGGTCTTTGGTATTAACGATGCAGTGAGTGAAATGGTGGGAGGTATTTTAAAGTAATAAACCGTGTTTTAGTGGGAATGTAGGCTACCTGGCTTGGGTGGGTATGGTTTATTGTCTGTACTTTTCCATTCTGAAAACTTCTTGTCCATTCAAACATCTTGCTTCGCTTGTGCCAGGCAGCGTGGCGTGGAAATTGCTGGGCCCTGGGTGCTGCTTCTTGTGTGGGACTTTATGGGGACTCACAAATCCAGACTGCTTCACAGATTCATTTACTTGGATTAATGAATCTGTCCCTGCCTCTGTTTCCCCAAGAGTAATGTGAAGTTACTTGCGTCACAGGGATTTATGAGCTTCTTTCTATATTGGCCGTTTTGCAGAGTGAAATTCAGCTCGGAGGGCTCTGCGGAAGGACGAAGCATTTGAGTTAGTTCTGTTCTAATCCTGGGTACAGAAAATTGGCGAGTTCCTGCTTAAAGTCTCTTTAAAAACAAAATATAAATAGCCTGTGAGATATTTTTTCCCCCCTTCTCTTTCTCCCTCCCCTTTTCTCTCTCTTTCCCTCCTTTATGTGTTTTGGTTTAGTTTAAATGTTAACCTGTCTTCAACTGCAAACTGTTCAGGTCGGGACCTGAGACTCCTCTGTGCTGGCACAGACCTGGGGATGAAGGCTGTGGGCTTGCTTTGTTTTCACAGGTTGCAAGCCTGAAATTAAATGTATGTTAGTGGTGAGGGAGGTCTTTGTGGGAAGAGGGTGTAAAGAGGTGTTGAGTGACACTAGAAAAGAATGGTTTAGGAATGAGGAAGAGAGGATGTAGCTAAAACTAAATATGATGCTTGCTTTTTGCCAGAACCTTTGCAGCAGAAGCATGGACGTTTTCCCAGTTGACAGCTCCCTCGCTTCTCTTTCCCTCTCCCTTTTCTTTCTCCCCTTCTGGGGCTACTGCTTTAGGATGAGTTGGTTCCAAGCAGACAATACTTTTCAAGCAGATAAACGGACACCTAAGCAGCTGCAGTGGTATCTATCATGAGCAGACGTGCTGCACAGTGAGGGAAATTACAAGATGGGACCAGCATCATTTGTCATATTTAAAAGAAAAAAAAGAAAGCTCTCCCTCCACTTGAGCAGCGGCCATGAGACAGGCAAGCAACACACTTACAAACTGTCGCTTTCTTTTCCAGTCTCTTAATACGTTTTCAAACGCTCCGGCTAAACATTCCACCTTCAGGGCCTCTTTGTAAAGGATGTGTTTTAGGCAGATGAAAGCAGGTCTCTGTCCTGACACAGATGCAGGACTATAAATTTCCAGTGGGGGAGATGGGAGATAATTATTTAGGAGGTTTTTGTGGCTTATTCCAGCATCTGGTAATCTACCAGGATGCCCTCTGAAGAGAGAAGGGGACAGGAAGAAGCTAGAAAAATGCTGAGCTTGTTTTTCACTTGGTAAAGGGTTTTAATCTTGAAAGAAGGATTTGGAATTTACGCAGGAGGAGACATTGATTGGGAAATAAAGATGCATCTCCTGGTGTTCACCATTCTCCCTTTGTTTGCTCAGATCTGTGTTTTGGGTTGTAGGGCATCTTATCTGCTGTTCCCATAATTGCATTGGTTATGCTGGGCGCCGGTGGGCAGTTGCTCAGAACAAATCCGTCTTGCGGAGATACCGGCCACACCAGCCTCCGGCTCAGGGCTGAGCAGGCAGGGTGCTGCCTGGGTGTGCCTGCGGCTGGGTGTTCTCACGTAATTGCCTCATGGAAGGTCTCAATGACCTCCCAGTACCTCCATAGCCTCCCAGTCCCTCCACAGCCTCTCTGTTCCCAGCAGGGACACCCGGCGCTCTCCAGCCCAGACTGCGGATTCCCTGCCCGGTGCTCATGCAGAGGCAGGGCTGCCCTGCTGCTCTGCTCCTGGGTGTGGAAAATGGGGAGTGACAGAGTGAAATACTTAGGGTTTCTTGGGGGAATTCTGAAACCTCTGAGAGGTGTGGTTGAGACATTTGACTGTCTCGGTTCAGGTCATGAACGTTTCAGAACGCCTGTTATTTTTCTGTCTGGGTGCCTGAACTTCGTAGAGGATTGTCTGATCGGGGCTTGGTGCAGGCCAACCAACCAGACTTCTCTTCCTTGTGATCTAATCGGATCTTGCAGCTCCTGGGACCGGATATTTCAAGATACTTGCTGAGTCAAGGGGTCTGATGCTGCTGAAAGAGATTTCAGTTCCTGGGTTTGTACCTGGGCCGTGGAGGGAGTCTCCCAAGACACATTTATTTATTTACCTTTCAGCTCATTGCTGTGACCCTGGTCTTTGGGAGGTGTTTCATGAAAACAGGTAAAAGCCATCTCCCACATCTATCTGCAAACAGACATGGGAATTCCCAGCGCTCTCTCATTCCTGATTTTTTCCTCTTCTGCCAGAAGAAAAGGAGAGTGACATCTACACCCATGCGGGTGAGATGAATACGGCTATCACGCAAATAAAATTACTGGCTGCCGAATAGCAACAGCTTAATGAAAATGTGAACTGTTAAACAAATAAAGCCAGTCAAGCTCATAATACTTCTGTGTGGGATTTCACTGTATCACGGAGCAGAAATAGAATTAGGCACAGAAAAAAGATATCTGGAGAAGTTGTCTCTGCCTATCTCTGCGCTCGGTGTGTGATGCAGGACTAGACAGGAGTGAGCCATACCTTAAATGTGGACATGCTACCCCGGCCTCAAGAGGAGATCTCTTTATCCAGAGCAGGAGGCTGCTGAAGCAAGGCAGAAAGGGACGAGATAGAGCACTGGATTTCCTCTGATGCCTAAATGCAAACTGTGCAGAGGGGATGGATCCCTTGAGAACTGGGGGGGGTGTGTGTGTGTGTGTGTTTGCATTTCTTGAGCATCTTCTGCAGGTGAATATTTGCTGTACCTCAGTGTGGTTGGTAAGTAGACTTAACTTACATGCAGAAAGGGAAACTGAGATAGGGGCTTATCTACAGCTGGTGGGCAGAGTTGGGAGGAGTCTGGCAGTGGAACCGAGGGCTCCCAGCTCCTGCACTCCAGGCAGCCCTTACCTTCCTGCGGTGCATGGGGAGGCTGCAAGGTTTGGTAATGCTCCCAAGCTACAGGTGAAATCCCCAGGATGGGAATTCAACAACCATTGTTGAGGTCCCATCTCAAAGACACGGTGCTGTAGCTGAGGGGCTGTGAAGTGTTCTCAGCAGCTCTTTGCACTCTACCTAAGGACTGGACATCGCTGCGCTTCCGTCTTTGTGAAAATCCCTGGGGTTAAAGATATGCCCGTTAGCACTGGTACAGGTTAATAATCTGTTGCAGAATGAGATCCAGAAATGCAGAATGCGGTATGTAAAGTTGAGATCAGCTTGTGAAGAAGCCCTGCACCCAAGGAGCTGCTCTATCTGTCTCCAAACAAAACGACATCTGATCTCCCTGGCTTCTCCCATCCCGCTGTGCTTGGCTGTGAACAGTCAAGAGGCAAGGAATGGGGTGAGGTGATCCCAAGGAGTTCAGAAAAGAGCCAGAGCTGTTCTTTCTATCTCTGTCTCTCTTTTCCTTCAACCTCTCCTTGATGGCCCTTCCTCATAAGAACATGTCTCGGCTGGCTTGGTCTCAGACCTGTGTGGAGTCACTGGTGTATTGAAGGTGCATTGTGTCTGGGTTGCACAAAGCTTTAATGCGCTGTGGAATTAGAAACGTTGTAGGAGTTTATAGTCTAAGTGTCTTTATTTTTCTGGGTGACTTTGTGAAATTTCCTTGCACAAGATCTGTATCTTGCCATCCTGCTGCCTTTATCTAATTTGTTTTCTTGTATACGTTACTGACATCCAGTGAAGTGTAATTTGTTTGAGAAGTGGCACTTATAACAAGGATCCCGCTCATAATCCCTGTGTTGAATCCCTATATACACAATGCTCCAGGAATAATTAAAGTCACAAACTTCAATCTTGAGGGATGCACAGGGGAAACCTATCCTAAAATGAGGTTTGGCGTATCTGGCTTTTCTCCTTCCCGTGCTTTTTAAGAGTGGGATTTGCTATTTTTGTTCCAGGACTGAAGTAGATTTAAGTGGAAGTCTGACATCCTGAATTTACATGTCCTAACAACAGTGTTCATCAGTCAGTGTTCTTACTGTATCCTTTCTCTACCCCTTCTCTCTATTAACTTTCCTCAGCAGTCTGCAGGGATCATTTGCCAGCCTGATTCAAATTCCTGCACTTTCCTGGCGTCTTGTTTTATAACATCTTGCATCATATACTTTCCATTTCTGTAATCCATTTAATCCAAAGTACTGGAATGGCTTTGCAGGTATTTATTGCGTTTCTTTCTTCCTTGTGCTAGGAGGTAACAGGTCATTTATACAACTTAATCCAAAGTCTCTTGGCTTCTGGGGTTATTATTTTTTTTTCCTTTTATTTTCCCACTGATTATCCTGGGGGCTGGCAGCAAAAGGAGGAATGAGAGTAAGGAGGAGTTGCTGTTACATATACGGTTTCATTACGTTGTGCTGCGAGCATGGCTTGGCAGTTCAGCAGTTAAACCCATGCAGCTGATGCACCCCAGCAATAACATTGCTGTTGCTTGTCCTTAATTTTTGGAAGCACTGGGCTTAGGGTTTGAAATAATGAAATGCTGTTGCATCAGTAAGTGGTTTTCCATTCCTTTTGGCTCTGGAAACGGATATTCACAGTTGGGTGAAGTTCATTTTAATCCTCACAAAACCAGAGCTGGATTTGTACAAGTTGTCGTTGTTCTGCTTTAGAAACACTCTGTGCCTTCTGGATCCCTTTATCCCTCCTGGGGGCTAATCCACGAGCTTGCGAAACGCTCGGGGTGACTCCGGTTGCGGGATGGAGAGGCATCCAGTGTTATCTCCTTTCCCTCCTGCATTGCTTTCTCTCACTTCTCCCAGAAAGGCACAGCAGTGTTTGTAGTGTACACTTTCTGATGTGTACAGATAGTGGGATGTAATTATCTTCCCCTGAGGTAGAGTCATTATGCTGGCTGTAAAGCGAGAGGGTCACAGTCCTAATGGGAAATGATTTTAAAGCAATCTTGACCAAGTCTAGTGGAGCCATTTCAGACCACTTAAGACTCAGCCAGTCCTTCACAGCACTTGTGATACGTCCACTTTATGTGGCGAGAGGCAATAGGACTAACACTCGTCCAGGGATAAAGAAAATCTACGATAAACTGCAGCTCTGCCTTTGGGCACACAGTGTGTGCTGCCACTGGGAAAGGCACCAGCAGAGCCCCGTCTCAATTGTTGCTGCTCCTCATGCAGATTTGGAAACATGTGAGGCACCCACAGAAGCAATAAGGCAGCAGTCACAAAACCCACCACCCTGGGCTTCCTTTGGCATACAAGCTGCCCCCCGGGTTTGATTCTTGTGGAGGTGAGAGGGTCACTCCTCTATGCCATGCAGGGCAGAGCGTGGCACAGTCCCCGGAGCAGAACCATGAGTGGTGGACACACTCCTGGTTTACCTGGGAAATTCAGGCTTCAAACGGGCACTGACTTACAAGGCAAATCTGGTCAGAGGCTGTTGAATGGCAAACACAGCTTTGTGTTAGAAGATGTTAGGAGATGACAGACTTTCAGTATCCTTTGGCATGCGCTGGAGCTGTGGTCAGTAGGAAGGTGAGGAGAAAGACTTCGGCAGAGCTCTGGTGAAGGTGGCGGTCAGCAGTTGTAGGTCATTCGAGGAGTGATGGTCTGTCTGCACCAGCTTGGGTCTGTAAAGGAGGCACCGCTTCACATAAGCAATTTTCTCTGTTTCAGTCTGTTACAGAAGCAGAACAGGCAGGGCTGTGCAGGTTAGCAAAGCTCTAAGCTGGTACCCAGGAGAGCAAGAATAACTAGTAGTGAAATGCTCCATGTCTCATTTTTATCCTTTGAGCTGCTCTGTAATGTTATTGGAAAACAAAAATTGTTTAAATAATGGAACAGACCCGATGAAATTGTGCAGTGATGCAGAAGGGGTGAGGAAGGGTTATTTCCTTTCTTCCCATTACTTTTCTCCTCCCGCCTTGCCTCCCAAACGTGGGTGGAATCTGCATGTCAGGCACCAGCAACATCAGCCTGGCCTGGTGGCTTTTCTTAATGGTAAGAACGAGATTAAATGCAATTAACATTGATTGAACAAAAACTGCCCTCAGTTTGTATGCCGATTAATTAACAGCCATCCTTTCAGCAGTGCCCCTTTGCAGAGCAGCGTTTGTTCCTCCTGGCCCCGGTATTTTCTAGCACATGTCCAAAATCAAAGGCAGGGAGCATGTTCCCTACTGCAATGTCTGGGGCTACCAGCTCAGTGGGGAGATGCAGCCCCCCAGCTGGGATGATTTTTTGTGCAGTCTCGTTACTGCCGAGCTGCTCAGTCAGTGGCAAAACATTTCCTGTTAAGCAAGGCTAATGACGGGAGCTCTCTGTGAGTTAGAACAATGATCAGAACAATTGTCTGGAGGAAATCAATGTTATAATGCATGAACAAACAGGTGAGTCTCAGAACAGCTAGGGATTAGTTGTGCTAGTAAATAACTTCATATTCGGGTGATGCGGCGCAATGGGAGGTGTCAAGGCAGAGCAAAGCAAACAGTGTGTCGGCTCTTGTGAGTCAAAGGAGAGTGAGGAGGGGGGAGAGGAAACCAGAAGAACTGTTTCAGTTCCTTGCGCTCCGTCGGTAGGGTCTGTAGCCCAGGGACTTCCACGTGAAAGCACTTTCTGGGGTGTTCTGACAATGCGTCTGGTGAGTCTTTTGAAAGGCGCCTTTTCTGCTGTCAAGCCAGCTTTGAAGACACCATCTGGGGAAGTAGCCAAGAAGTCATTGGGTGAACTTCTCTGCTTTGCAAAGCTATTAACACCAGTGCAGAGAAGAGGGAAAACAAAACTCTCTTCATAGCTTTCTGAATTAATCTTTTTTTGTTGCTGCCAGGCATACTCCTGCCCCTTCTTATTCCAAACCCAAGGACAGCAACCATTGGACTCCTGAAGGATGAGAGAAGCAGAGGCTTTTCTGTGCAATAACTATATGGCGCAGAAGTGCTGTGATCCATTAGTCAGCACAGCTGCTCTGCAAAATAGCCAATACCTTGAAAGTAACAGAACAAATTGCACATAACCAAAAAATACCTACAGCATACATCAAACCGAAGTGACTCAGGTGTCCCTCGTGGTGCTTTGGGGTGCTAATAGCCCCGCAACAAATGCCTTCTCCAGTGGAAAGGCCTTGAACACCCTACTTGGGACAGGTCAGGGTTTTTGTATTTCCTCAGTGCCTCTCTCCAGACTGAGATGACAGAGTTGTGCAGCCACGTTACTGAAGTCTACTGTGTGCCAGCAGGTATTCTGGTTCTGAGAGCTGCCTGCACATGGCAGGGAGCTAGGAACTACGGGGATTAATTTCTACTTTGTCACCGACACTCCGAATGCAGAGAGCCATTTATCATGGGGATCTGCTTTCTGATTCCTTCGTGGCTGCACAGTGCCCGTATGAGTGAACGCTGTGGTGCGGCTGCTTAAGGGAGCGTGAGGACAAAGGTAAGGCACTCGCTGGAGGCAACTTGCAGGGTTTACCCCGTGAGACTAAAGGCTGGTTAAATAAATACTGTCTGAGCACAGCTGGGGCTTGGCAAACAGCATCTCTGGCAAACACTGAGGGAGGAAGTTCTTCAGGGCCTGGGTTTCAAGGAGGGAGATTCCTCCACTGGCTCTGAGCCTCTGCCAGCCAAGGCGCAGAGCTAGCCAGTGTCTGCAGGAGGCGGAGAGGATGCTCTGGACTCTCCAGGCAGCCCTGAGCTTCTACACTGGGGTGCAGGCTGACAAAGGATGAACAGGAGGAAGAGGAGAGCGGTGCATTAGGAGATCTTGCTGAGACTTGCTTGCCCTGATGCTGGTAGCAAGGCCTTAGCAATCTGCTACTGGAGAAGGACAGTGCTGGGCATCAGCTGGGCACCCATCTTGGCAGGGCTGAGGTTCGTGGAGTGGATCTACTTGCATAGCTGGACCCTTCTTGTCCCTCAACTGGAACCAGAACTGGAGAGTTCCTGGCTTCCCTGCAGGCACTGCAGGGTAGGGTGGCTGGCGGTGTCAGCTGAGCAGACAGGCAGCTTTGACTGATGTTAGTTCCAAAGCAGGGTCTCACCATGGTGGGAGAGCTTTGGTTGGTGCCTCAAGGTCCTGCTTTCCAGGAGAGGTGTGGAGGAGATCCATGTGAGCCCTCTGGCTGGATTTGCTGCCAGGACTGAACAGGTTGCCATTCCTGCCTGCACTGCAGCCACAGCTGTGAGGAATTGCCTTTGCGTGGACAAAATTGAAGGGCTCTGGCCTGGAGCTCATCAAGACTGGAACCTGGTGGCTGCCTGACACGGCTTTGGCAGTGACACAAAAAATAACCTACCCTCCCTGTGCAAGAAGGGTGCTATTGTCCCTTCTTGTTAGACTGAGCGTGCAGTGCGCTCTCCAAGGCTGCTTGTTTCCCAAATTGTTCTGCTCAGACTGCAGCAGGGACCAGCTAGCACCGATTGCAGGGCAGCTATGTTGTGAAGAGGCACTGAACTTCTTCAGGATGAGCCTCAACTCGATTAATTGGGAGTATCCTGTTGTGTGGGAAGAGCTTGTGATTGCCAGCTGCCTGGGCTTGTTCCATATAGAGCTTGTCTTCTGCACATGCAACAATAAGGGCCCTTTGGAGAGGTAAGGCTTCTTCCCTTTCCTGCTCAAGGTAGGTGTAATAGCAACACCATGGCATCTGGAAAGGAGGGTTCTAGGTTGGAAGGAAATGAAGGGGTGCCAAATCCACATGGTCACAGTGCTAGGTAGAATTAAAATGCTGGTGCAAGTGGTTGGCTTAGAGAAGAGTGGGTTTGGTTTTAGAGATACAGTGTCCTTCCATGCTATTACACAGCATGCGAGGCATGAAATCAATGCAACTGTGCTTTTAAGTAGTTAGCCACAGGTCTGTAAACTGATGGCCTAGGAACAGTGAAAACAATTACATGTGTATTCTAACAAGCACAGGCTTATATGATGGGCTAACGCCTGGATCCAGCGTTGGTGGCTGTGCCTCTGTAGGAGGTCCGAAGGAGCAGGGGTTCACAGCCAGCTGGAGACTGTACTCTGGTTTTGCTTTCTTTGTGAACTGAACTGTAGCAATATTAGAGGGCTTGGTAGTGGTTTATGCTGGCATGGTAAATGCAGGGAGATCTGGACTGGCACCTGAGCAGGAAAGTCTGAAATAGCTGGGAAAGTCATCCCTGTGTGCACACTGTGGTGTACTGGGAGTGCTTTGGTTCCCCAGAAGCACCAACCCTGTAACCTTCATGGGCACTCCATGTCCCTGATGAGGGTAGGGGACATCAATTAGTTGCTTCATCCAGCACAGGCTGGTCTGAGATGTACTTGTACTGGGTTGCTACTGGGAGCAGTGGGGGCTGATCGACGGCATCATTACCTCGCATCCTTTGTTCGCAGAAGCTTCCCTCAGCGAGAGCCAAGCAGCAGGAAATTGGTGTCTGGGCTGCCTGGCAGCCTGTCAGTTCTGGGCCCAGTGCTCACTGCCCAAAAGAGTTTGAGAAAGTTTATAGTCACCCAGAGCAGGATGGAACTGGGTGTGTTTGTGCAAGGAACATTAGCGAGCCTCCAGCTCCGTGGGTCCCCACTACGTGGGTAGGTTAGGCTGGGGAGGATTGATTGAGGTTTAAGTGCTGGCTGTTTGCATTTTCCCCTGGAATGAGTAAAAACATGCAGTTATGATTTGGAATGTGAAATTGTGTAGCTATGATACTCTTTAAAATTGCTTCAAAGAAAAAAGGGGGGGTTACTGTCTTCTCTAAGTGTTAGCCACAGAGTGGCCACATCAGTGGCTTTTTCTCAACATGTAGCATTCCTCAACACTTCACTGAAGTGTTACAGTGTGAATACAGCAAATTACTTTATTGCAAAATTGATTGTGAGTTGTTGCTGCTTCGTTCATTGCAATTTGTGTGAGTGCTATTGGAGTTTTTAAAATGTATTGCTCTGTGCAAAACTTTTAAGTCACTAATGATGAGAAAAATTACCTGGGAAATTAGAGTCAGTCGAGTAATATTGATGGTTCATTTGTCAGATTTCTGGATAAGCTTTGTCTAAATAATTTGGCAAACAATTTTCTCTTTATTCTTGAGTCCTTTGAAGCTTTTCCACTTCATTGTTGTTAGAGATGGGGCTGCCTTTGGAGATGCATGGTCAATGTAGGCTGAATGTGCTGACCTTGCAGGTGTTGGGCAGCCAATACCAGCCTGCTATGCAGAAGTAGCCTAAATGACATCCTCGCCTTCTGACTGATGTTGCCAAGTGTGCTGCTGTCATTATTCTGTGATATTCTCCTTTCCAGTTTGCGTTTGAGGAAGCTCAGCTTCTCTCCTAAGAGAGGCTAGTGTCTGGAGAGTAGAACCGAGCTCAAATCCAGCGCTAGGAAAAATGGGCAGTGAGACCACATGCAGCTAACTTCTCAGTTGTCTTTCCGCAGTTGGCTTTAGCAGGGCCTTCTAAACATGGGCAAAGTACTGTCTGCTCTGCAGAATGGGCCTGTGCCTACCCAGAGCATGAGCAAAAAGCAGCGTGTTGCTGGGCTGGCCCTATGCAGTCCTGCTGTTCCAGTTCATTGATCCAAAGATGTCAGCGCTGGTGTGCAAGAGCTGATTGCCTGGGTTTTGAAGTAGGGGCCAACATTGATAACCCAGATCCTCAGAGGCAGCACGGTATGCTGATGTTGGTTTGATTTCTTTGACTTTATAGGAATGATAAGATGAAGATAAGAAGAGACCATAGCAGGCTCTGCAATCTCCATCCTAAAAAGTTTTAAAGCCTTCTGGTTTTTTCAACCCCTCAGAAGCAGACAGCTCATACGCAGATACCTGCAGGATCTGAGGATGTATCACTTAGAAAACAGGAGGTTGCTGTGTGGACAAAGCAGCTGTGATTTTGCTTTGAATTTTATGAGGGTTTGGGTCTTAATAGGATAAGGGCTGTCAAACGTGTCGGGACTTGTTAGGGCAGCTGCTGAGCCCCGCTCTTTCTTCCTCTCCCCTCTCCAGTGCTCAGCTCACTCTCACATTGATCCTGTTCCAGGATGAGTGAGTGGTGTGTGCATGTTTGATGGCAGCTAAGCAGAGTGCTGCCATGACCTGCTGAGGCTGGGACTGAGCATGGAGCTGCATTTACTCCTGCCACCCACCTGCTCTGAGGCTCGCCCGAGACCAGGGCCTGCCTCTCCTGCTGTAGGCCATCAGATTTACAAACCCTTACCATTTGCACTGACCATACATTCTTGTCCACAGAGTCAGTCTTGCCTTTGATACCATGACCTGCTGGCTTGCTGCTTCTACACTCCTCTGTCCCCTTTGATGTCCTGTGTTTCACAGCATGTGAAACCTGCTGGCTTCTCTATGGGGTTTTTCCCCCTGCTGACATTACTCCTTCATTTCTGAAGGAAATAGCCCTGTGTCCACAGCTGTGTAACTAACTTGCTGCTGTTTCCTTTGTTGCCCTTTTCCTCCAGGAGCTGTTAGTTAATTCAAGATAAACATCAGCCACCAAGGAGCAGAGGACAGGGACCACAGACACGCTTGGAAGCCCCAGCATCCTTCTGGATAGACACTGACCAAAACCGGTGCCTTCTGCCCTTCGCAGTCCAAGATGATGACATGATTCTTCTTCTAATTGCCTGCATGTATCGGTCTCAGTGGATGTGTCTGGAGCTGGGAGGAGGCTCCCGGGAGAGGGGGCCACTGTTGTTTCCTTTTTTTTATTATATTACAATGTAAAGAATCATATTGACCCTGGGTTCTTCTGACACAGCTTGCAGCTTGGAGGCTTGCCCAATACAAGCCTGATTCACCCCATGCTAGCTTTCGTTTCACCAGTCCACACCTGAGTTTCAAGAGCTGTTATCTTTGTCCATTTGCTCCAGAGAAAGGGGTCCAAAGTATTTGGAAGTAACCCTGCCTAGCGTGTTAGGATTAACTGTTCCTAGCATGCTCCCATTGGTTACACCAGCAGGCGTGTTCCTTCCCTTCCGAGGTTCCCTCCCAAACAATAAAGTGTTTAATGGTCACTGTGTGCTGTGAGATACTTTCAGTCCCATGAGTTTGCAAATTGCTGTTTTCTGCCTACTGCCCATGCCAACAAAAACTCCCAACAAGTGTGAGGAATAGAAATATTTCAAGTCACACTTTATAAATCACAAAATTTGTTCTTTTTGGTCCCGGGCTGAATGACTTTGGCTTACTTGAAAGTACCTGGAAGAATGCAGAGTCCTGGCTGAAGGGAACTGGTGTTGGGGAATCATACTGGAAAAAAAACCTGCCTGCTGAATGCAGACCCTGAGTTATCTTTCTTCACACCAGCTCTTGGTGCAGTTTCTGCTTGTTCTGCCATAAACCTCCATCCCTTTCAACCTCGTGCTGTGTTCTGAGCCCTCTCCTCGTGGAGCAGTGGGAGCTGTGTGCCTCTGGTTCTCCTCCTCCGAGAGGTAGGTGCGGCAGATCTGCAAAAGCAAACCAGGGGAGCAGGTCCAGCTCAGTAACTCAATTCCCCTTCTCTGGGTAAAGCTTCTTCTCTGGCAGCACCTGCTGCTCGCTCGTGTCCTCTCTGGCTGCGTCTGACAGCTTCTGAAGAATGTGAACATGGGTTTTTGGAGGTCGTGTCAGAGTTTAACGCAGTGTTTATGAAAATGGATGAGGGGGGCTGAGAATTGTTCTCTGTGTTATATTCTGCACCATCTCTTTTTTTTTCTTTAGGCAGCAGCTTGGTGCTTTACATCTTCATTAAGCAACAAAATGCCTTTCCTTCTTGTGGAGAGTTGATGACACAGCCCTCTTCTCCCTTAGAAGTGATATTTGTTTACCCATCTCTTATAGCCTCAGATCTTGCAAAAATTCCAGATTTTTATCACTGTGCAGGTCAAACTTGTCTCTTCAAGTCTGGAAGGGCAAGTTTTCCAAACCCAAGTAGGACACTTGGTGCCCTCAGAGCTGTTTGTAGCAGTACCTTTGCTGCTGCCATCCTGGCTTTTGGCTCTGCTTGGGACAGCCACCGAACTTCTGACTCTGCATGTGGCAATGTGGAGCACCAAGGTCTGTCCCCAACTAGATTTTACATTATTGTTGATCTGAAAGGTACCTATTTTGTCTCTTCCTCGTTCTCCTCTTGCCCCTATCCAGCAATGCCTGGCATGAGTAATTTGCATGTCATTATTTAGGCCGCCCTAAATTGGGGGGACTATGATGCCAGGGCTGATTATCTGGCGGCACTGGACAATTTTCTCTGTTAGGCAACTGTAATACATTTCCATGTTCTTTTATAATGAGCTTTATTTACCAAATTGGCAATTCCTCTGTTGAGAAATAACTGATTACAGCATTCAGGGAGTTGCTGTCATCTCAAGATATGCAGGTGTCTGTGGAACATAAACAGATGTGATCGTTCAGACAGTGAACTCAATTGATAGAGGGTAAGGGGAAAAAATTCAGCCATGCAGTCATAAATGTAACATCTCCAGCTAATGTTGGCCAGGTGTACTGTGGCTGTTGTGCAGCCCAGTGAGGACAAAGTGGCAGTCTAAGGCCATCCAGTACCTCCATGTGAGGGACTGCTTGATTGTTAGGTGTACATTGTACTTCAGCCCTGGCTTGCCTCGCTGCCTCTGGTAGTCTCTGAGGACAGACATTAGTTCATTGCATAGCCTTGAAGTGGGAAACTCCTCTGTCCTGCCCTGTGGGGTTTGATTTTTAGCTTACTCCGTGATAAGTGCCTCCAAACTTCTTTGCGATGATGTGCATGGGGAGTCTGGTCCCATCTGCCTTTCAGGTAGTCCCTTTGGTGTCTCCTATTGCCCAGAAGCAGTTTTGTTGCTGCTGTTGCCCTAATCATCAGCTTGGGTATCTGAGCCTGGGGGGAAAAGCCATGATCAGAGATGTCAGCAGGAAATTGCCAAAGATGAAGTTCAATTTGCAGAGCCTCAGTTGCCATCCAAGTAAAAAATACAGGTAACACAGCTTCTCGAGTGAGTGCTTTCTCTCTCTTTTATTTCCTTCTCTCCTCCTCTCATCTTTGCTGCTCCTGTAATACCGAAGCTCTTGCAGGGAAGGAAGAAGCTCTGCATATTCTCTTAAGCTCCTTCTCCTTGACTGCTTCTTGGAGATTTGGAGCATGGATTTTCTTTTTTTCCATGCAAGATTGTGACAGCAGGTGTCAGTTACGCTCCAAAGTGGCAGAGATCATTATTCCCAGAGCCCGGTGTCCAGCATTGAATAGATGTCCTTATCACACAGCTACCATCACAGTTGGCATTAATGGGCGACTAGGACAGCAGGATAAACAAGGCCTGAATCTATTGTAGAAGCTGAATTGGAGGCAGTTTCCTCCAAAGGCGAGTTGGAGGTAGGGTAGGGGCAGCCAGCAATGCTGCTGTGCTGCATGTACTGGATAAAAGCGAGCTCTTTTGTGTCCAGGAATATCTGTGACCTGTTTTACCTGCTAAAACCCAACCTGGCCGGCTCCAGGCCCGGCGCAGGGGCCCTGCTCCATTCAGCTGAGCAGCTGTGTGCCTGGCTTTGCCCACCTGGTTATTGCAGTTCTGTGTGCAAAGGGGGTAATTGTGTGTGCCCACACATCTGGGAATTCGGGTGTGATGTGCACAACCAGGGTGATTTCATGTGAAAATACAGGCTTGTGGAGGGCCCCGCTTTACGAGTACGGATTGTTTTAAACCCGGCCAGACAAATGGATGGAGCAGCCTTTTTATTCACACCCAATCCCTCAGTGGTACAGGAAGGGCAGGGAGTGAAACCAGCAAAGTTTGGGAAGATAGAGCAGGTAACAGGACCGGGAGAAGTTTTGCATCAGGCTTCAGCAGCTCTTTAAATGAAACATTTGACAAGCGCTTTGAGATTGCAGCGGGCAGGAGCATCTCGGGCTCTCTAAGCACCAAATTTGTGATCTTGCATAAAAACACAACCCAGTGCCTCCCGTTGTTAATATTTCACACTTGGCTTTGCAAGATGCTTTATCTAATGTCCTCCCTGCATTCAGGCTTCTACCAGCTCTGCCTTGGCCGTGATGGGAGAGGCTGGAGGAGGAAGGCAATTGCCAAGCTTGTCTGTAATCTATGTAGGAGGGTTTTGTGTAGCTGTAGGGGGAGAGGAGTAAGTCTCGTTTCCTATTTTATAGTCTGCTGAATCCTGTGATCTCATGCTGTGTGCTCCTTTTCCAGGCAGAATTTTTCAATTTGTCTTTCCAGTTGTTGTTATTTTTTATTTCCAAACTGGTTAAAAGTGTTTGTCTGCAGCTTGTCGCTAAATTGTTTCTGTCTGATTCTCTAAAACGCTTCATTGCCAGTCTTGTGCGTGTCTGGGGATCGTGGTGTTCCTCTCGTTGCCTTGTGCCTTGGTCTTTCTGGGTTAGAAGCAGCACAGGTACAAGGGCTCTCCGCTCGTTCCTTCCCGCTCCCTTGAAGAGTTGCTGTAACTGAATGTGCCTGGATGAAAAACAGCCTCCAACTGCAGCAGCTCTTCTTGCCACCCCAGGGAGCCGGTGCACCCAGCCCTGTGGAGTTACTCCTTTTTTGAAACCCACAGGAGCCTGAAGTGCTGTTCAGAGTCCTGTGGGGTTCTAGCCCCACACCTGCTCCCATTCTCTCCCTTGGTTTGTTGGGGTTTTTTTTTAAATCCTCGGAGAAGATGGATGTGATATTCCTGAAGCTCGCCTGCCTCCTTATCTGTCAGCCTCATCACTCTGCTCCTGGTCTGTGCCTTGGTTTCTTATCACATCCCCGGTTTGCCCGGGCTGATGCCTCGGGAGAGTGAGGGGTGATGCAGGCTCAAGTGATTAGCCTGGAACCAGTAGTCATCTTCGTGCTGAGGTTGTTCAGGGCAGGTAATGACGCCCCTCCATCTCCCACTCTGGTGTGTAATTACGCTGGCAGAGCCGTAGTTGCGCAGCCTGGGGCAAAGCCAGAGGGAGCAAATGGAGCAGGCACCAGTCTCAGGAGGGCTCCGTGTCAACAATGTATCTTGGATTTAATGACACATGTGCTCTTCGCAGACTTTTTACAGAGGTCAGCACATGGCAGAGAACTTCACTTTGTCATCTTCCTAGGATGAGCAGCAAACGAACTTGTGTTTCCAAGTTGAAGATGAAACCAACTGCTCCCTCTGGGGTATGTAACCAACTGCTCCTGATGCTGGTTTCCCCTTGTGAACAGCCTAAATTAGAGGCTCTTCCTGCTCAGTTGGTGGAGTAGCTTGCTCTTGATCCAGTCATTCCTTTTGGGCAATGTGCTGTAAGATGTTGATAGTACTTGTGTCTGGTTCCTGCTGCCCTGTATTGTTTTCTGTGAGAGCTGCTGCATGGAAGACTTGCTGTCCTGTGGTGTAGGAGAGGGGGCAGCAGGGACCTGGAGTCTCATTTGGGTTCCTACTTTGCATCCTCCTTGTTTTCAGAAAGTTCATTCAGAAATAAATATAACTTCTTAAACCTGTGGAGCAGCTTTGCTAATGAGCGTGAGCCCCAAGTCTTTTGGCTCATGTGAAGAGGTAGGATCTGCTCATCTTCTTACGGATCCCTCAGAGCTTCAGTTCCAAACCCCTCTTTGAATACAGAGCTAACATTGGGTTGACAGCTGCAGGTAAGTTGTCTTCGTTCCCATCTCAGCTGACATTTGTGGCAAACTGGTGTGCACAGTTCAGTCCTGTACACTCCCTGCTGCCTTCTCTACAGCGTTTCAAACAGACAAACAAACAAAAGGTAGTTATCTTGGTTATCCTCACTGTTTAGACCAGGAAGGATTATTGGGTCACCCAGACTGCAAAGCAGGAGATGGCTGGGGGCAAGGAGCAGCTGTAGGTGGGCTTGCTCTGCCTTGCTGCGGTGTGTAGCTTTCTGCATCGTGCTGGAAACTCTGAGTCCTCCTGGGTTCCCTCCGTTTGGTCCTTACTCATTTTATCTGTATTAAAAAGTGCTTGTTTTACTGGAGTTGTACCTGTTCTGGGGCAGCTGCTGTATTCTGAGTGCTGTGTGCCAGGAGTCTCTCAGCCCGTCACTCCCATGGGCATGCGGTGTCCTGTGGCGGTGGGACGTGGACCTGATCAAGCAAGACCAGACTTGGTCAGTACCCATGTTGGGGGTGATAGGACAGAAAGTGCCCTGTACCCAGGCCCCGTCCCTGCTCTCTGTGTGCATGTCTGTGCCTGAGTGGCTTTGCTTGAGTCTCTGGGTGGGCAGCTCCTTCCTGAGTGCGGGGCAGAGCTGCTCAGGTGATCCACGGTCACCGGTTGCTGAACAGGCAAATTGAGACCTGCTGTTCCCAAGATCCATCTTGGATCTAAGGCAGCTTGTTTTGACCTAGTTTCATCATTAACGGCGGTACGTACTCTGAAGTGTGTGAATGGGGTGACTTGAGCCCTGAGCCGTCCGAGGGGTTGTCTTCCCACAGCAGTGGGATGGGAGGTTCTTTCCATGTTCCTCCAGCTGAGGTGCTACTGGAGTTGGAACGAGTCTATCTGGCAATTATTTAGTTCTCTTGCAAACCAATCTACAACCACTAGTATTCGGTCCTTGAGCTGCCTGAATGAATGTCTCCAGTGGGCACCAGCTGAGGGATGGGCTGTGAGTGACACTCCCTCAGAAGGGATGAGACGGGGGTTATTTTTTCCCTCCTCCGACCTCTTGAACTTCCCTCTGTACCCATTCTCTCACTGATGGAGTCCACCGTCGGCCTGAGTTTGATTTTTATTTTCTATGAATGGGGAGTGCCACTGGAAGTCAGGATTAGCTAAACATAACATTAAAAATAAAGCACGGCTATTAATTTAATGGGCTCCTCGTTACAACCATCATAAAACAAGTAAACAGGAACTCTGCCAGTGCTGCCGTGCATTCCCCCTCCGCGTGGCTGAGTCAAGAGAGAGATTTGAATTTTTGCCATCTGATGAAGCTGTGTGGCCAGCTTGGCTTTTTAAAAATTAATTCTTTACTTTTCCTTCAGTCGCCTTTCAACCGCGGCAGCCTGGCTGGTGATTGCAGCGAAGCTTTGTGGCTCTTAACGAGGCGGAGGGGAAATGCCAGTTCAGGATTTAGCTTAAATCATATCGGCCAAAAGAAAAGCTTACAAAAGGGAGAGAAATTGCTCTTTATGGGCTGCTTCAATGAAGCAGCCTGCGTAGTGCCTTTAATCCCTATTTACTTTACTTTTTCTTGCAAGCCTTAGTGTTGGGACTTTTTCCTTCTGCTCCTCACCTCCCAGTGCACCCTTGCTGACTCATGATCGCTTCCTCGGATTGCAGTTTATTGGATTAAATGGGTCAGGGCTGTGCATCTGAGATGGCCGTGGAGCTGGAGCCTGGTGTCCACGTGTGCGCTGCAGGGGTCTGAAGCTGCCTTTTGCCATGGGGGTCGTACCTGCTTCCAAGCACAGCTCTGCAGCCATATCTCAGGGCTCTGCGATGGGGATGCAGGTGGAGGGTCCAAACAGAGTGTAAGCTGGGACCAGTACACTGACCTGCATGCTAGGCTCCAGCCCTGAATCGGGTGCTTGCACAGTGCTGTGGGATCCCTACGTTAAAGAGGTTGCAAGGAGAGAAAATGCTCATCCGTTTATTTCATCCATTTATTTCAATTCTCATCCATTTATCTCAAGATTACACTCTATTTATTTTACGCAGTGCTTTCTGGTACCCTGAAGCACGCCTTGCCAGCCTGGAGGGCAGCTTAGAAAATGGAATATCCACGGTAATATATTTAATATACTTCATGGCCACTTTCCCTAACATCTTAATGAACCCCAGCCATGAAACCTCAGTGCCAGCTGTCAGTTCCACCAGCCGTGGGCTGGCCTGGCCTCCCTGCCACCAGAAAGTACCAACTGTGCTGCATGGAGGAAAAGGGTCACTGTTTCCTCTGTGACCAAACGGAGAAACCATGCTTCAGAGTCTAAGCTGATAATATTCTCAGAAGGACCCTCAGACAGCAGGGTCTGCTTCTTCAGCTCCTCAAATGATGATAACAGATGTCCCCTTCAGAGGCTGCGGGTGGTCCTGCACTGCTTGTTGCTGATCTAAACTCGGGTAGTTTTATTTGAGGCTATTCTCAGACGATGGCTGGGTTAGATCTGTATGAGTTAGAGGAATCCAATGTCAAGGTGATGGTACACGAGTGTTGCCTGAGGAGACAGGAAGTCCTTTGTGCCCCATGGGCTGGGTGTTTCAAAGTGTGAGTGAAAAAGAAAAAAAATCTCTGTTCAACAGTGCAAGGGGTTGCACAGGACAGTGAAACCCAAGTGCAAGCCATTGTTTGGAGGGAATCAGTATCATCCTTCTGGTGGTGAACTTGGTCGCTGCTCACCAGTGCCTGGGAGGCCCAGACTCAGACAACTCCCTGGGAAAGCACGCACACCGTTAGCAGGAAGGTTTCAGTGAGGTGCTCCAGAGAACTCTGCTCTGGGTCACTTCCTAGTGACCCACAGGACAGCAGACCAGTGCTTTAATGCTCCTACGCACCTTGGGGTGCTCCTGGGCAAGTCGATGGCAGTCAGAGCTGCTCTCAGGAGAGCAGGATCCTGCTGTTGGTGGCACTGAAAGTCTGGCAAGTAACAGCAGGTGAGCCTGAGCGCCGCGCAATGAATTCTCCGACTTTTCCCTACTCACAGCCTGGTGTGCAGTGAAGTAATTGGTATGACAGTGCCCTCCATCTAAGCTTCTCAAGTGCAAAGCCATTGGTGATTTTGCAGCTCCTTACTATTGATGGGGATACTTCTTACCCTAGGAGTGAGATGTGGACTTCTGGAGAAGGCTCAGGTAGTTTTTGCCCTTCAGAAAGCGCTCTGCAGGGCACCGGGGATGCCAGTGCACACTGGAAAGCAAACTGCTCCCACTGCCTCTGCCTCGTTTTTCCCCCCGACAAATAATTGAGTGGCTGCACTTTATTAATGCCAATAACTTTCTAGTTTGAGCTGTTTGTGTACAGTTTGATATTTACATTTATTTATTTGCAGCATCCAGACTTTGTACTGTCGGGATTAATCCTCGAGCTAATCTGATGCTGAGCTATTATTGTGACAATTGAGTATACAATTTGACATTCATGCTGTACCTTGTGTAGCTAATTTATGTAACTCAATTTATAAATTACATAAATTGGTTACATAATTTACCACATACCTTGTACACTTCACAGTAATATTCCCAGCTTGCAATTTAAACAATCCTTATACCAAGAATAATTTACACTGAAGACTCTTGAATAATTTTGCAATCTATTCCTGGACAGATAAGAAGCTGTGTTCGTTAAATAAATGCTTGCTTGTGTTGGTTTTAACTTGTTAATCATCCCATCCCAATTCCTGGGTAATCTGTAGCCCGTGGGCACGTCGTTCTGGACGATGCAGTGCTGGCAGGGCCAGACCTGTGTGGATGTCTGGGTTGTAAGCTTGTGCCTTTCAGGAGTCTTCTGGCCTGGAATGATGAATTTCTCCCTTGTCATGCTGTGGAAACTAGGCTTCAGCACAGCTGCTCCTGCCTGGAAAGCCAGCGCTGCTGCCCATGACCTCACCCACGACCTTGGACCTGGGCTTCTTCATCACTCATCTGAGCAAGTATGTGATGGGTGATGGTATAACTGGGGGTGGGGGAGTGGGACTGGAGGGAGAGGAGGGGCCTCTGCAATTTGGGAGAGCTTGTGATGTGGGGTTGGAGAACATCTCCATGGATTGTGGCCCAAAGAAGTTACTGATGATGAACCCTCAGGAAACCTCTGCTTTACCTGGCTGGGCGTTAGAGCGAGGCAGGTCCCACTCCTAACCTTGTTGCACTGAGGTGTCAAAAGGATGTAGTGAAAGGCAGGCAGGGGAGGAGGCCGGTGCTGTTCATTGCCCCTTGTCCAAGTGGCCCATGGGACACTGAGTAGCTGATCTCCATCACTCCTGGTTGCTGGTGTTGTGTGAGTGGCCAGAAATGTTACTGTGGGGCTCACAGGTGTCAGCCTGGGTGTCCAGCAGTGCAAGGAGCACGTGCCGCTCTGCACCACGGGGCACAATGTCTGCCTGCTGCCAAGGTCACCAAAGCTGTGGCTGTCCAGGTCTGGCTTTGTCCCCTTCCCCTTTCTGAAGCCCACTCTGCAGGAAGTGGCTCCCGCGTGGGCGGCAGCGAAGCAGAGCAGTGCCAGGGCACAGAGCATGAGGGCAGCAAGGACTCGGCAGGCAGCTGCTCCTGGTAGTGTCACCTTTCCTTGTCCTGTCACTTTCTGTCCTCCTGTCATTTCCTGGCTCCCCGCTTTTCCCAGGAGGGGACAGTGGTGACAAAGCCCATTAATTTGACATCCAGCTGCTCCAAAACCCCATCCTACCCCAGAGCTGTCACCCCGTGACTGGTGCCTCCGAGCACCATGGACACCAAACCTGCAAATGAGACATTAGGGAGCATGGGGACAGAGGTCGTCTCCAGTTCTGCTGGCCACCGTGCCCCTCACTGATGCCAAATGCTCTCCCCTTCCTCTCAGTGCTGCTGGGAGGAGACCCCCTCCTCACCCACCCTGAGCCCCCTGACATTGGGGGTACTGGGGCTCTTCCCAGCTCTGCCTTTGCTCCTTCCGATCTACCCAGCAATTAGGACCAACAAATGAGCTGTTATACGTACATATGTACACGGCCCCATGCACCCCAAACCTGTGTGGGCAGACCCCAACCCGGGTTGGCTCCCGTAATTATCTCCTGCAAGGCAAAACAATTAGGAGTCTTTGCTGCTCTGTCCCTCCCTTCCCCCTTCCTCTTCATTGTTCTTGGCAAAAAAAGGTTAATTAAACTCAGAAAATAGCCCTTCTCTCCCCCCTCCTAAGCATGAGACTGTTAATTTTCTCTTTATATTTGTATTTAATTAATTCCTGCAAAGGCTCTGACTATATTTTTTGGGTATAATTTCTCCCTTTGTCTCTCTCCCTCTCATTGTTAATCCTTGCATATTCAGTTTTTCCCCTCCCTTTTCCCCTAGATTTGAAATTCTATTACCATTTCAGAAGGCAGGCGTTTGAAGAGAAAATTGAATACCCGTCCGGCCTTGATAAGAAGGGACATTTGGTACTAATGGTAATTTGTGAAGCAGATTTTCCCCCCACCCCGCGGTTGGTTGTGTTGCCCCCCCCCCCACTCCTCCCCTCCATCTCCACTCTTGTGGCAGAGGACGTGCTTGTGCCATAGGGACGTGGGATGTCACGGCACCGCCTGTGGCATTTGCAGTCCCTCTGTCCCTGGGTCACTGCATCAGGGCCACGGTGCCCCAGTGTGCGGGGATGGGGTGACATGGTGACACACTGTCACCCACACCTCCTGTGCACCTTCCTGGGCCCTGGGAGCTCACCCTGCACCCCCACTTTGCTCTTCTTGCGCAGAGGTGATGTTGTGCCGTGTTGTCCCTGTGTTTTTAGGGGAAGCTGGACAGTGCTTAGAGGATACCTGATGTTTTTGGGGAAGGGTATCCTCTGGCAGCGCAACTGTACCAGTGCAAGGAGGGGCAGCCCTGACCCTCCCTGTGCAGAGCACGAGGGTTGTCATCTCAGGATGTCCTTGTGCAGCCCCCCAGCCTGCGTCTGTCTGGGCGATGCACCTGTGTTGGGGTGTCTGGTGTTGGGGCACGGGGTCCCGCAGCTCCTGAATGTGAGACGTGACCGCAGGCACAGCCACACGCTCATGTCTGTTCTCACCTTGCCTTCACTACGCCTTGCTGGCGTAGGTGCAGGGCTCCCAGGGACGCGGGGCTCTAAGGTACCTGCTGGCGGTGGGCAAACAGGCGTGGGGGCTAATTCCAGTGTCCCCCCTGCTCCGGGCTCGCTGCAACTCTCTGTCACTTCCCTCTGCACAAGGGCACCTGTGCGGGACCCCCCACCCCCTGCCCCGCGATGCTGAGGGTGTGGGGCAGCCCCCCGGTTCCAGCCGGGCAGCCGCAGGGCACCCGCCGCTCTGTGGGGCCGCACACGCAGCCGTGGGGCTGCTGGGCTCCTCGGTGGACAGGCGGGCCCGGGCATCCCTTCGGGCGGGAGGCACAAGATGGCACTGTCGGTCCGCGCTTCTGCCGGTGCCGCTTCCCGGCTGCCGCTCGGCTCCGAGCTGCGGGAGTCCAGCGGCACCGGGGCTGCTGAGGGCCGGGGCTGGGGCTGGGGCGATGCTCCCTGGCCCTACCCCCGCTGAAAGCCGGGGTGCTGCGCTGCGAGCGCCCTGGATGACCCTGGCGCTGCCTCCCCGCTGCGGGAGTGGTAAAGGTCCGGCTGTGCTCGGGTGCGGGACTTGGATTGAGGCCGGTACAAATTCGTGTCACTTGTGACCCGAGGGAGGTGGATGCTAGTGCCGGCTCTGGGCTCCCGGGGCTGGTGATTAACCGGGCGGCTCGGTGGGCAGGAACTGGCCTCTGCTGACGGCTGAGCAATGGCTTGGGGCTGGGGACATCGTCGCTTGGCTTGGGACAGGGTGGGGGCTGCAGTGACAGGAGCTTGTGTCCCCTGGGACGGGGCCGTGGTCATGACTCTGTGCAAAAACCCGGCGCAAGCGGGATGGCAGCCGGCGCAGCCACCGGCACGTCTGTCATCCCAAACAGCCCCTGAGCGGGTCTGGGTGTCACGCTCCTGCTGGGTGTCACACTGTCTGGCTCTGTGTCCTGCTCGGGCTGGAGGGTCCCGGATCCTGACAGGGTGGGAGCATGCGGTGCCCGGGGGGTGCTGGAGGATTAAACAGGAGCCCCAGTGAGAATTGCTCGCCTCGGCACAGCTGTGGCCCTGAAGCAGAGCTGGTGGGATGCGATGGGGAGATGATGCGGGATGGGAGAGCCTGGTGACACTTTTTAGGCTGAGGTACAGCAGGCTGGGAGCAGGGGGAGGACTGCCGGAGCTGCAGAGTCCCCGGGGGCAGCGCTCTCCCCACCTCCCTCGCTGCTGTGTACATCATGACGGCTTGGACTCGGTTGAAGTGAAATATTCCCTGTTTCCTTGCCCAAATCTGTAGTTTCCTTCTGGCTCCGAGGCTCTAGGCCATATTGCACATTTGAATTTAAAAGCAGACTTGTGCTTGGGCTTGTTATTTATTTATTTATTCTAGAATTATTTTTTTTCTTTAAAATCAAGGTCTTTTTTTCTTTTTTTCCCCCCTTTCTTTTCTTTTTTTTTCCCTTCAGCTGGATATTTCCTCTTGGAGCTGGTTGCTGATGAACCTGGGCACAGAGAGCCAGGGGCAGGAGTCAGAGGTTGGTCCCCTGGTCCAGGTGATGTCCTCGGGGACATTGGAGCCCTGGAGAGGAGGGTGGTGGAGAGGAGAGTCCAGAAGCCCGGTGCTGGCTCCCAGCCCTGAAAAGGGAGGTGTGGAGTTAAGGCGATAGCTGGGGGTGCTGATGGGCACCCGGCTTCCCCTCCCTGCTGTAGGATTTGCCATCTGCTGTGTGAGAAGCGGCTTTTGCTTGTTTCAGGGATGTCACGCTGGGGATGACATGTCCCTGTGCATCTTTACTGGGCTGCCCTGGCTGGGTTGGGCTCTGCCCCAGCCCCACAAGCTTCATGTCCCCAAGGACTGGGGTGCAGCAGTGCAGGTGTGAGCTCTGGGGATGGCCTCATGGTTTGGTGTGTCCTGGTTTCATCTTCTCCCCCAGAAAGCCAGGAGGCCAGTGGCAGACCTGTCATGGGGTGCCCAAGTCCCAGCGCCTGCCCCACTGCAAGGGCTCTTGGGCCCCCTTGGAACTGAGTGTGGCAGGCAAGGACCAGCCTTACCCTTGCTTTGGGGATGGGAGCAGCACTGCAGGAGTGTCTTTTGAGTGGAATGCTGGTGGGAGAGGTGGGAAGAAAGGCTGGAGAGAGGCAGGAGGAAACAAGAGGACAGGGAGAGGAAGGCGGAGGGCAGGAGTGGGACAGGGAGGGAGAGGAAGTGGCATGGAGAGGAGGCGTTGGGGAACGAAGGGTACAAAGGGGCAGCGTGGGAGCAGGCAGCAGTGCTGGAGGAGTGAGCCCGGCTGCAGGCCCAGTGCTGCACGCCCAGCGAGCCCGGCTGCCCGTCAGGCTGCTAACAAGGATTAATCACCCGCACTGGGCTCCTGCATGGGGCCTCATGCTGCTGCTGCCTACCCTCCAGCACGGGTCCCCGGCGTCTCCGTGGGTAATTTATAGCCACATCAGAGCAGGTGGCTGTTCGCAGGTTGGCAGCTTCGCTGCTGGGTACCTGTGCCTGGGTTGAGGCTCTAAATAATCCCATCAGCTCTGCTGCCCATCCCAGCCAGGCTACCCCAGCTGAGCAGTGGGCTGGGAGTCCTCCCACCCAGGCCCAGCACCAGACATCACCGGTGCACCTCCGTGGATGCTGGGGTCCCTGCAACCCCATGGAAGCCTTAGAGCAGCCAATGGAGACCTCAAATACCAATGCTGCAAGTAAATGGGATTCACTGGTCACTGCTGAGTCTGGTTGCCTTGCTGTACATGGGGCAGGTGAGTGTAGGAGTTGGTGTCTTGCCTGGCAGAGGCTGGCAGCACTGCTGGCACCTCACTCCGTGCCCTAGGACATGCATGGAGACATATGCTTCCCCCATCTGCCAGAGCATTAGTGCATTTTGACCACCCCCTGCAAATGGCCTCAGAGGGTTTTACCTGGGGGAAGAGGTGTCAGGGACACTGAGACAGAGAGATGGTGGCTGCTCCACAGCCCCCAACTAGCTGTGATGGAAAAGGCTGGAAGGTGCAGGGAGAAGGGGTGGAAGGAAAGCCCAGAGCCATGTGCTGGGTGTCTCTGGGGATGTGGGCTCTGCTAGAGCTGGATCTCTGCCCAAGGGCGAGCCAAGTCACCCTGAACCCAGCCAGAGGTACAAGCCCAACCTACATTCCTTTGCCTTCCAGGATTTATTGTCTCTTGAGCCTTGTCCTGACTCAAGACAACTGGAAAAATGGAGCAGAGCTTGCAACTGCCCCCCCAGGGTCCACTCGCTGCAGTGAGCACTTCCAGCATCATCTCACCAGTTCCCAAGGCAAGAGGACGTGGCCTGACCTGGTCCCCACAGCCAGCATCACGTCCCCAGGTGAGATGCAGATATGGATGGATGAGTGGCCGTGGAACACTGGGGGAACTGAACGTGGGGCAGCCCAGGGGGCTGTGCTGGCTGCTGCCTTTGGCCATTGACATTTTGGGGTCCCTGGGAGAGCATCTCGCTTGCAGCCTGTCCTGGGGCTCCACACTCCATCACTTTTGCCAGGGCAGAAAGGCAGCGTGTGGCTGGCGTGCAGCTTCTCACGAGCAGTAATTGCTTCCTGAGGAGTTTGTTCCATGTTCCCAAGTGTGCTTCCCACTCTGCTACATGGGGAGATGTGTGCTCTTCCCTGCTGTCATCCTCAGCAGCTTCTGCCTTCAGGCAAATCCAAGCACCCTGCTGTGTGGGTGAGGTCTGTGCCGAGCACTGGGGCCCGAAGGATGGGGGAGAAACATTTGGGGGGTTCTACCAGAGCTGGGGGAGTGGGGAGACCTCCTGGGAGTGCAGGGGTCCTGGGAGGTGGCCGCAAAGCCCTTGCCCCAGGCCAGCTTTCAGACACACTGCCTGGTTTGGGCAGGGCAGAGCTGAGGGTAAGCTGAGGGTGAAGGGCTGCTGGCCTTGTCCTGTGGTTGCTCCATGGGTGTGATGAGCTGCCCTGGCATTAGACCTCAGCCCCACGGGGTGCTTAAAGGCCACCTTCATTGCTGGGTGATGGAGATGGTGAGTACCTGCACGATGGAGGTTTCCTCCCTCACGGTGCGGGGTTTCACAGCCTGGAGCCCAGTGGGATTGCAGCGTGCACATCATCGTGCTGGGCTTTATTACCAGCTGCTTAATAACTCTTCACTGGATGGTTTGTTAAAGGAGTTAATTTACCCTGGGCTGTTCGCTAATTTGGACTACAAGGCTCAGGCACAGCTGCATCAGGCTGAGCCATCCCTGCTTCGCTGCCCCACCAGATTTGCCCTTCGCCTTCGCTCCTTGTACCCAGGGATGGGGGTGAGGGGGTGCCCCACATGGATCGGCTGGGGTCCCCGTGGGGTTCCTGCTGGCATCCCCCTCCCTGTGCACCCCACACCCTGGCCAGGGCATGCAGTGCCTCCTACAAGCTGCGGGCAGCCAGGGGTCCCCATGCCTGCAGCGGGGTGCCAGCAGAGCCCCGGGGCTCACCTTGGGCTCCTGCCCTCTCTGGTCACCCTCAGGTAGCCGAGCTCCCTTGTGATACCACATCATGAACTGCCTTTAAGAGTACATATTGACATTAAAAAAGGCCCCTCTGTACCTATTAATTGAAGTCATTAAATTTAATGGGATGGTTATTGCATGTTAAATAAATACCAGCTAATTATGAAAAACATATTTGCCAAGGTTTAACTATAGAAAAGATGCCTCAATTACATGGTTATTAAACCTCAAAAAATATACACTTTTAATAATGAAGTGACATTTAAATAACATACATTAACTGTCTTATTAAATGTTGATTCTTTTCGTATTTGAGGACTTTAATTTAGAGCATTTTCCCTGGCACTAACTGCACGATGCATCATTAGCTGTCTTTCACTCATCATTTTGTAAACTTTTTTTTTTTTACATAAATAGGCTGAAGTGTTTGTGTTTGCTTTTGTTTTTCCAGCTCTCCCTTCAGGCAGTGGGGATGTGCCAGGGGAGCCTGCACAGGGAGTGGGAGCTTCAAATCTCTAAACCCCTTCCTAAGGGTGGTAAGCCCCTTCCTAAAGCTGCCATCCTATAATAAGTGGGCAGCTGAGCTTTTCAGGATTTCTGGTGTGTCCTTGTTGAAATGACTGCTGTGCCTTACTCTTGGTTTTCCAGATCCAGTAAGTTTGGAAGAAGTAGCTAGGAGCTGGGAGCAGGTTAAGAAGAGGAGCTCAAGGCTGTAGTGGAAGCAGCAGCCTGCAACAGTAGAGTGAGGTCATACCACACTGTGGCACGACCTCAAAGAAATCAGCATTTTGGGGTGCCTCTATCCCTCCCAGGGCGTGGGGGACCTGCCTGGGAAGGGATGCTCCATAGGGACGCATCCCGAGCTGCTGCAGTGCCTGGCCCTGCTGCTCTTGGGGGATCCCTCTGCAGCCCCTGTGGGGCGTGGGGTGGGATACAGGCTGTGGGGATGGTGTGGGGCTGCACAGCTGAAGGGCTTGCAGGCTCCTTCTGCTCTAATGCATTTATCGATTGCGCTGCATGTGTCAGGATATAATTTAGAAATCGCTGCCCTGGAATCAATTAAAGGCTTTGCTAGGAATACAGGTGCCTCCGCTAGTTAAAGCTCCCACCCTTCCCTCAGACACCCCCCGCCCCTGCTCTGACCCCCATCTCCCTCCCAGCCGTGGCTGGCTCCCTCTCAGTCTAGGAGTGTGGGTGCCAGGATCACCTGCTGCTTTTCTGGGAATCAGTGCTGCCTCCCAAACCAGACATCAGTTATGGGCTGTCGGGGAGCCAAGACCTCTCATCTCCCAGAATGTTCCATGTGTCATCTGTGAGGCAGGTCCTCTCTGCTGGGGAGGCACCAGTGGGCAGCAAGATGCACAGGAGCACTTAAATTAATGATGGAGTTATGTCCTGGGGCTCCTGGAGCGGGCGGGGGGGGTCAGGCTGGGTGTGGGGGCTTTGGGACATGCAGCCCAGTTTGGGCAGGGCAGAGCTGAGGGTAAGCTGAGGGTGAAGGGCTGCTGGCCTTGTCCTGTGACTGCTCCATGGGTGTGATGAGCTGCCTGGCATTAGACCTCAGCCCCACGGGGTCCTTAAAGGCAGCGAGCGGGTATGATGCTGCAGGTGTGGGGGGTATGGCACAGCCTCTGTCTTTCCAATCAAATGGATATTGCCACCACGTGACAGCAGCGTGCCAGCTGGGTCTGTGACTCTCAAGGGATGGATGTGATGGACCTTCAGCTGCTTGCACCTCACAGTGGCTTTTTTCTGGGACGTGGCCCAGCTGCCCGCGCCATGAGGGCAGGGGGATTGGAAGCAAATGCCTTCTGAAGCCCATCAGCTCCCCCTTTTACCTTCCCCCTTCTTGTGTGGTTTGGTGTCAGCAGTGAGAGTGGGGCACAGCTTCGAGGCAGGGGGGCCCAGACCCGCTGAAGGGACCCTGTGACCTCCTAACACAGCGAGGCATCGCGCTGGGGATGGCTGGACCGGCGTGGGTCTGGCCAGGGTGATGTGCAGGTGCAGTAATGCAGAGTCTGGGCTCATTAGTTTGGGGGGAGAACCTGAGATTTCAAAATGTGTGGTGCTGTGTCGGGTGACACAATTGCTGCTCAAAATTCCTGTGCAGCAACATATGGGGCAACCCAAGTGTGCTGCCATGGTAAACATCACCCTTCCTGTGCTGGTTCTGCTACTGTTGCAGAGGTCGTTCAGGAATGGAACTAAACCATCCTTTTACAACAGAACTGTTGGGGTCTTTGCTTTCAAGCTGCAGTTCTGGGACCACCTCTAAAGAACTTCCCTGTCCTTTTGTTGTCTTACTGCAGAGATGAACTTTCACTGAAACAGTTGTGGGTTTAGGAGTTTGGTTGTGTTGGTTTGGGGGGTTTTTTTTGTTAAACCCCTTTAATAAATCGATGCTTTCTGATGGGGAAAAAAAGTTGAGGGGGAGAGAGAAGGAAGTCTCCAAGTAGCTCAAGGCAGGGGAGACTTGGATTTGAGCCTTTTTATTTGGTCTCTCTCCTACCCACCATTACAGTTACATAGACTGAAGTTGAAGCAGAGTTGAAGTCCCTGCTCCATCCAGGCAGCATATTACACACGTAGTGGTGATGCCAGGACCCCTTCGGCAGCCGTGTGAGGAATAACCCCAGCTCGGCTTCTCCTGGGGAGCTGCCCCACGAATACCAGGCTCTCCAGTTCCTCCTGTTCTCCCAGCAGAAACAACACAGTGACTGAAGCACCATCTCAGGAGGGCTCATGGCTGGAAAGCTGAGGCCGAGAAGCCAGGGATGCATCGCAGGCTGCACGTGTCCTGCCGCCCTGGGCCGAGGCTTGCAGGAGCTCGGTATTTCACAGGGCTGGACACTTCTTCCTTCCCGAGGTTTGTGATGCTCCTCAAGGGATCTCTGTGCTGCAATATTACATCCCTGTATAGGGAAGTTGTCTTAAGTAATGGCTTCTGTGGGGGTTTTTTTTAAGGTATATTTATCATATCTTTTATTGGAATAGAATTAAAGCGAAATTAGAAACTAAAATAACGTTAATTACGAACTTCATGATTCAGTATGTTGTAAATCCTTCAGCATAATATTGTGCCATAAAAATGCTATTTTGTGATAATTATTATTATTATAATTAATGTTCCTTAATTGCTAATGTCGCAGGCATGTGTTATCTCCCAGGTTTTCTTGCAGTGTCTCCAGAGGAGCTCCTCTGCAGGGGGGATGTGGAGGATCCAGGCGGGTGCCTGGGTGGGTGTGGGCCGTGTGCTGCGGGGCTGTCGGTGGATGTCTGTGTGTCCGAGGGGTGCTGTCAGCTTGTCCCACCCCATGGTTTGCCTCCAGCCCAGCCTTCCCAGAGAAGAGGCAGCAAGCAGGGACGAACACCGCCTCTGAGTCACACCTTGGTCTCACATGTGCTGGTGGCCAGCTACGTGGTTCTTCCCACAGGTGGGGATGGGCTGAGCGGGGTTTGATGGCCCTGCCTTTGGTCAGGGTGGGACCACCCATCTGCCTGTGCAGGAAGGGTGCAGATACATTGGTCGTGGCCCAGGGAAAGGGTGAGAGTGCAGGATGGGCTGGCAATCCCCTGGATTTCCTCCCCTGCCTCCCTGCAGAGGCTCTGTTGTGCCAGGCCTGGGTGGTGGATGTCTAGCCATGCTGTGGCATGTGTCTAGCACTGTCTGCGCTGGCGGGGCCCAGGGTAGGTGACCTCGCTGTTTCAGGAGTTGCTGGAGCTGCCCAGCTTCCACAGCCAA
Organism: Porphyrio hochstetteri; assembly: GCA_020800305.1. NCBI lineage: Eukaryota > Metazoa > Chordata > Aves > Gruiformes > Rallidae > Porphyrio > Porphyrio hochstetteri. Next base: position 5,014,455 of record CM036916.1, on the reverse strand, counting down.
GCGCCAAACACCTTGTTCTGGCTATTGCATGGCTGCTGGGCTCTGCCCACCTCCTACCGCCCTGCCTCAGCTCAGCCCGCGTTGGTGGAGTGATCCTCCTTGTTACTGAGCTGCCATGGCTTCAGCCATGTTCCTTGAAGAGCTGCCCCACTAACAAGGCCCGCAGGCTGATGGCTGCCTGATTGCCAAACAGCATGTGGCGAATTTCAGCCCAGCACTGGGTGAGTCCCCTTCTCATTCCTAGCCTTGGGTCTAGCCTTTCCCTACCCCTCACTCCCAGCCACCGTTTCCAGAGTGCCAAGGGTGAATTTAATTCCCTCCAGTGCCTGCCAGGAGCTGTGTGAGATGACAGCCTTGGGCACGGCGTCCCTGGAATGAAAATGAAGAGCGAACATGATGCTGCAGCCTGCAGGTCCCAAGGGCCCCAACTCTTCCTTGCCATCTCCCACAAGGCAGGAGGATGCTCTAGGGAAGCTGCCTCCCTGCAGGCTTGCCTCCTACTGGCCATTGACCAAGAGCTGGTGAACATTGCAGCACAGAGGTGTGGGTGAGGAGGAGCTGCGAGGTGTGAGCAAAGGGAATGTGCAGGGGAGAATTCAGACTGGCCAGAGGAGATGGGAAGAAAACAGCAGGATGGGAAAGTGGTGGGGCTGAAGTTGTGGTCAGACTGAGGCTTAGCAGTTCTCGTTAGCATCCTTTATATTAGCATGGAGGATGCTGCTGGGGTCTGGGAGGCAGGGGCAGAGAGCAGGTCCTCAGGCCCAGGTGCGAGGGAGGAGCTGGGAGCACAGGGATGGAAAACTCCTGATGCCAAGCATCTTAATTTTTCATGTGACCCAGAGGCCTCGCTTGTACCAGCATGGGCCTGCCTGGGACCAGCTGAGAGTGGGAAGGCATGAAAACAGCCATTGAGCCACCTGCTTCACAGTGGTGAGCGTATATGGGATGAAGCTGAAACCAGGATGCATTTTTAATGACGCAGGCAGGGCTGGGTTTCTTTAAATAAGACTAGACAATGAATATGTGCTCCTGAAGCCATGTAGTGCACCACAAATGCATTATTTACAGCAGCTTCTTCCTTGTCCATTTTAATTTTACATGGGCACTGGAGAAAGGGAAGGGACTCCTTGGCGTCTCATGGCCACCCACTTGTTCCATGTGATGGAGATGAATTTCTGGGTCGCTGAAGGATTTGGTGTTGATGTTTCACTGACATGGGGAAACCAGCCAGCCTGGGGATGGAGCCTGGTACCTAGAATTACAGGCAAGTGCAGGCTGGGGTTTAGTCTGGCTGGTGCATCAAGTCTTAATTGTGTCATTTCCATCTTCTCCCCCGTGCATGAAATAGAGGGGGGATGCTCTTAGATCACTGCAACCCTCCCCTTTGTCCCTAAGCCTGCTGAGCACAGCATCTCTCCTCCCGACACTGGGTGGGGGGACCAGAAAGCCTTTGGGAAGCAGCCAGTGACATGTGTCATCCTGATGGTGAGGGAGGAGGTGAATTCACTCCCTGAAAGGTGTCCTCAGCTGGCCCTGGTGAGGGGGGGTTGCAGGGCAGGCAGGGGAAGCAGCAGTGTGGTGGGGGTGGAGGGACACTCAAAGGATGCAGTGTTTCCCCAGGAGGGATGCGCTGCCTGGTTCCAGCTGGTGACAGGCCAGCCAAAGTGCTGACCTCAGGTTGCTATTCAGCCCTCAACCATTAGGTTTCAGAGTTAACACCTTTTGCAATTAACAGGGGATCTCTTTATACCTCTGTTAGGACAGATTAACCCAGTGGTTCTGACTTTCCCTGTCTGTAAGACTGGCTGTGAGCCTCAGGTTCCCCCCAGGACCTGGTGCAGTGGCCATGGGGCACCACCACATCGCAGAATATCCTGGCACTAAACACACTGGTGACAGCACTGTGCCCTTCTGCCAGCTGCCATACCCCAAGCAGCCACATAGCCTCTACCAGCTCTCACTGTGGCTCCTGGAGCAGGGACATCCCCGTGCCATGGTGGTGACACCACATCCGCAGTGGTGGAGATCTGTATCTTGGGGACTCTGCCAAGCTGGGGACTCAGGCAGTGACTTTCTTTTCTGCCTTCAAAGTTGTCCTGACTGGAAGTCTGTGTTTTGTGCACGCTCTGTGGGGACGCTGGGGTTTGGCTCATCAAGGGCTGCCTGCCTTCCTTGGTGGAGAGCCCTCGGGCTGCCAGGGGGGAGCACAAAGCGGCTCCCGCACTCCTGAGCGGCTGCAAAGGTGGGACTGGAGTCTGGGAGTTGATGGACACAAGGCTGCTTTCCCTGGCGCTGCTGGGCCTGGGAGGGTTGAGATGGCAGCTTGACGGCTTGGAAAATAGGCTGAGCTGAAGGAATATCAATACGGGGAGCGAGCTGTTCCTGCTGAACAGCCCCGGGGCAGCTAATGTGAAATGCTGGTTGTCTCGGAGGAGTTGACAGGTGTCTGCATCAGGCTTCCTGCTAATTAAGCACCGTTGTGAGTCACGGGGCGGAGGGATGAAGAAGGCTGGAAGGAGCTCAGCTGGTGCAGGTATGGCCGGAGGGAGGGGCGGAGTGGGTGAAGATCTGCAGGACCTCCCTGCCCCTCAGGGAAGGACTGGAACACATGTGACTTGTTGGCTGGTGGATACACCGTCATCATTGTTATTGAGGCAGGGAAGTCTTTTGGGAGCTGGGGATCAGCTTTGAGATGAGCAGAGCAAGCTGTCCCACTGGGTGGGCATCGTCTCCCGTTGCAGCTGTGTATCTTCCCCTTGGTCCTACGTGCTGGCCCTGGTGCCCAGACCTGTTAGGGTCTCCCAGAGCTTCTCTCACAACCATCTTCTCTCCCAGTGCCCATCCCACCAAACCTCACAAATCACCCCCCAGCATGACAGACTGGGGAAGCAGGGATGCTCCCAGAGCCTTCTTTTTCCTGATCCCCTTCAAGGAGACACACTTTGCCAGCAGACCTCTTCCTTCCCAGCCCTGGCCCGGAGGGGAGTTTTGCTGTAACTAATGGGGGTGCTGCCTGCCCACCAAGGCCTCTAAGAGGAAGTTCTCCATTTGGAGACACAGTGGGGTGGGGTGGGGGAAGGGGGGCTGCTGGCCAGTGATGCTTTGCGGATGCTGCCGATCCAGAGGGTGCCTGTAGCAGTAAGCACAAGGATAAAAGCCACGCTGGCAGCCAGCAAAGCACCTTCCTTCTTGGGCAGAGCCCTGGGGAGGAGGAGGAACTCACACTGCCCTGGTGACAGCCCCAGTGCCACCTTGGGTCCCTTCCCCATGCACCCCTTCAGCGCCCGCTGGCCCCTCTTGCCTCTGCAGCTGCAGTCCCCTGAAAAATGGCTCTATTCATTACCCATTTTAATTTCACCCAGGATCCCCAGAGCTCTGCAGACACAGTTTGTTATCCTGGCTGTCAAGAAGCTTAAAGACCTTGCAACGCCTCCTGGAAAACTTTGACAAACCCTCTGGTCGGACCCAGCGCTGCCTCCCCAGCCGGTCTGCCCAGCCTCTCTGTTCCTCCAGCCTTGATGAGCAAAGAGGGATGGGAGGAGGGGAACACCCCCCATCACTGCCATCTGGGCAGAGCTGATCTCCCAGAGCTGCTGGGGTTCATTTTGCGATGGTCCATGGGTGATGTCCAAGGGACATGGTGTGTGTTTGAGGAGCTGGATGCGCTGCACAGGAGTCTGCCTTTCAGCAGCACTTTTTAGCAGTCAAAAATTGCAAGCAGCTGGAAAAGAATGAATTTGGCTGATTACTTTATAGCCCCTCACTGTTCGGATTGGGTTAACCCGGGGAGCTGAGCAGAAGAGCCTCCCCATCTCTTCGGGCTCTCTCTAGCAACCTAATCCTCTTCCAATTAGTTTCTTTCTTACAAAGTAGTTGTCAGGCTGCTTTTAGAGAGCAAAATACCCCTTGGTTTCTTCGGTAACGTAGGGCAAGTGCACCAGACACACCGAGAACAGATCGTCTCTCAACGTAATTTTGGTCAAAGTTGTGGGTAAGAAGTGCTGAGTCAGCTTTTAGTATAATGAGAAGGAACTGGGTGAACCCCTCACCTCTGGACTTGGGGTCCAGCTGCCACCGGAGCCATCTTCTGCTTCCAGCCCTTCCTCCCAGCACCCTGCTGAGCACAGAGCTTTTGAGTGCTTTGAGGTGCCACTCAAACTGGCTGTCCTCGGGGTACAGCGAGGCTGTCAGCCCGCCGGGGTCTGTCAGGGAAGGGGGGTGAGGATGCACGAGGAGGCTGGGGAATGAACAGAGCAATTAAAACCCCATGGGAAGCAGGATAAAAGGGCAAGCTTCCTGAGATAATGAGTGTCTCTCTGCAGGGGTGAGGTGCCCGGACCTGGGGGGAAGCCACAATGAGTGACAAGCGTGTCCCAGTGCCCGCCAGGCATGGTGCTGGATGAGCCATCCGACCAGCCATGTGTGTTGTGTGGGTCACCATGAGCCTGGGGCTACTTCCCACCCCGTACAAACCTGGGATGCTCTCCTGCCAGGTTCCTCCCTGACCCTGTGCTGGCCTCCTGGCATGGGCAATGCTCGGGTTTTCTTGCTGCTTTGGGTGGTGGAGGGGAATGTGTTTTAGTGTCCTCTCTCAGGGCTGGACTCTCCTTGGTGGCTCAGGAGGGGGCTGGTGGTGTGCCTGCAGCTGGGATGCCCGCTCTTTTCTCAGCTCCACCGTCCTGGTTTACCTCCTCCCTGGAAGGATGTTGACAATTCATCTTTCAGCAAAACTAAATCACTCTGGTTTCCTTCCCACTGGCCCTGAGCAGGGGGACATGGGAACAGTAGTGATCCCCCAGGGGTTGGTGCTGCTGCATCTCTTGGTCCTGGAAGAATTCATCCCTCTCTTCTTGCCTCCGCAGCAGGAGACAGCAGCCAGGGAACCAAGGTCCTCGTGTGCCAGTCCTGGGAGAGAATGGATTTAAAAGTGGTCGTGGGAGATTGTCTGACTATCTCTCCCTTCTTCTTTATACGTTTAAGAGGTTTCGCTGTCTCGGTAACTCCCCCGAGAGTCCCAGCAGCAGCCTCTTTGAATGTGAATACCTGACAAGTTTTTAATGTGAAAGGAATTCACTAAATTTAGTCTCTTGGAGGAAGAAAAAAAAAAAAGAGGAGGAAAAAAAAAAAACTATTTCTTTCAATCTGGGGGAAGCGATCCAAACCCCAGCCACTTCCCTGCCGGCAGAGCTTGCTAATTTCTTCTCTTCTCCTCCCTCTCAAAAGCTTTTTAGTCTGGGCCCCATGTGTGTCTGTGCACAAACAAGAGGTGGGAGAATGGCAAGCACCAGCACCAGGTCCTGAGGAATGTGCCTCTTCCTGGCTCCTCCTGGCATCACGAGACGGATGCTGGTGGGGCAGTGTGAGGATAAGTTTGTGTCCGAGTTGAGAGGACGTTGTCTTTGCTCTCAGGTATGCTTTGAGCAAGGTGTGAGCATCAGTGTGCTGAGAGCTGGAAAGAAAGAGCACCTGTGCTCTTGTACTCAGCCATTTTCTGTTCCATCCTCCTTCCTACCCTTGCTGGAGCCTCTGAGGGCACCCTTTCCTTCTGTTTGGGTGCTTGAGATTAACCAGGAGCCCCTGGCTTTTCTTCCTTGCCCTCTCACAAAGGACCCGTGGTGGTGTCTGCGCTGCTCTTTCTGAAGGCTTCCCCATCTCCATGGCTTTGGGAGTCGGTTCCTCCCATCAGCCAGGCCAAGTGTGTACACGCCTGTAGCTTGGCCCATGCCAGAGGCAGCAGCACACATGCCTGTGGGATGCCAGTGGAGGAAGTCTACACACACGTGTCTGCACAAGGTGAGCATTAAGCCTTCCATCATGGATATGGGCAGCTCCCAAACTCCAATGGCAGGTCCCCTTGTCTAAAGGGCTGAGATAGAGTGGGGATAAAGATCTGGCCGGACACCCAAGAAAACCTGGGTGAGCAAGCCACCCTTCATTCATTGCTGCAGCATGTGTTGGGGTCCCAGTAAACCACAGCTGTCTGCTGGTGGGCAGGTCCAGACAGAACTCCTCGCTGCTCTTCCCATCCCATCCCTCACAAAATCAGCGGAGGGTGACGAGTATAAACGCTGTGTTTAGTTCTGTTGGCCTTATAGAGAGGTGCCTTCCCAACTGAGAGAGGATGGAGAGTTTCTGTAGAGCCTACACAAAGGAGCAGCACCCCTTGCTTAGGGGTGTGCTGTGCTGGGGGTGGGCAGGGGAGCACTGACAGCTCTGGGAAGCCCAACCGAGCCAAACCGTCAGGGCACAGCAAGGGGAAGGCAGGAGAAGAGGGCATAAGGCAGTGGTGAAGGTGGCTGTCCCTGAGCGCCCTTAAAAAAAGACAAACCACCACCTCTCAGCCCCCCCAATTAATCCCTTTTTTTAATAGCTTTCATTGTTTTTCCCTGTTGTCACTCTCAGGCAGAGCAGGGCGAAGATGCTGAAGGGATGGACAGCCCTGGGAAGGAACCACAGCCCCGCCGTGGCTAAGGAGGACCCTCCACCCCGCTCCTTCCTGCGGCGGGGTCCGAACAGCCCCGCGGCCCGTTCGCGTAGCCCGAGGCGGTCGGTCCCCGCTGCTCCGTTGACGCCTTTAAGCCGTCCCCGCCCCACCGCGGCATCGCCCCTTTAAGGGCCGGCGGAGGGGGCGGGACGTCTCCTCCCACCTCTCCCCTCCCCTCCCCTCCCCTCTGGCGCCCCCTGGAGGCGGTGCGCGGAGCGGGTGGGGGGGCGCGCCCGCCTCCCCTCCCCTCGCGCTGCCGGTGCGGGGCGTGCGCGTGCGCGCGGTGGCGGCGGCGCGCGCGGCGGGCGGCGTTCTGTCGGGGCCCCGCGCCGCCGTCCCATTCATGCGGGGCAGCGGCGGCGCGAGCGAGGCGGGCGCGGAGCCCCGGGCGGCGGCGGGAGGTGGGCGCGGAGAAGGCGGCGGCGGCGGCGGCGGCGGCGGCGGCGGCGGCGGCGGCGGCGGCGGAGGAGGGGGGGAAGAAGGCGGCGGCCCGGCGGGCGGCTCGGTGTGGAATGCAATTATGGCTGGCACGGCGGAGGCGAGCGGGGACCGGAGCCGTGAGTAACCCGGTTGCAACTTTCCTCCGCGGGCGCGGCTCATGCCTTTACGCGCTCGGTTGGCTGGCGGGGGTGAGAGCGCACGGGGTTTGCCTTTATCGGCCCCGGGAATACGCGGCGGCGGCGGAGCGGGGCTGGCCCGGGCAGGGCAGCGGAGGGCCCGTCGGGGGGCGCGGAGGGGCCGCGGAGACAGGGCTGGGCCGGGCCGGGCCGGGCCGGGGCTGGCGCCGCCGCTCTGCTGCTGCCGCCCGGGGCCAGCCCGCATTGCGCCCCGCGGCTCCGGGAGCGCGGCCGCGGGAACCGCCTCCCGCGGGGGGGACAAAAACCCGCTGGGGGGACCGAGCCCTTTTCTTTATCCGCCCCGTGCGGTTTTCGCAGCGGGGTGCTGGGGACCGGGCAGGTGCGGGCTGGACCGGGCGGGGGCCGTCGCTCGGGTCCGTGCTGCTCGGGCCGGGCGGTTCCGCAGGAGTGCCGGGAGTGCCTCCCGGCCCGGCGCAGCGGTGGGGCTGGCCGCCTCCCTTCTCTTCCCTCCTGCAGCCCGCCCGCCCCGGGTCTCGGCGGGGTTTGCTTCCCCAGTGCCGCACCGCGGGGAGCCCGCGGCCCCGCTGCCCGCCCGTGTGGCACCGCTGGAGACGTGAGCGGAGCGCAGCCTTTCCCGGGCTCGCATCCCCGCATCCGCCCTGTTTCGGATCCCCGCATCCGCCCTGCCCTGCATCCCCGCTGCTATCCATCCTCGCTTCTATCCCCCCGCATCGTGCTGCCCCGTATCCCGGCTCTCATCCTCGCTGCCATCCCTGCATCCTTCGTTGCTTCACGTCCCCGAATCCCGCCGGGGCGCGGTGCACGGCATCCAACCCAGGCTCGCCCCGAGACCCGCAGAGCCTCCGTTCCCCCCGCGCATCCCCTTTCCCCGGCAGCTGCCCGAGGGATGCCGCGGGGGTGCCGGCGGACCGGCTCGGGTTCGCCCAGCGAGGCAGGGCGCCCTGCGGGATGGCTGCCGTTGCCCTCCTTATAGTCGCTACTATTGCGATCGCGTTGTAGTTTCGCAGCGCAGCGCCCGGGAACCTCTCCGGTCCAGGCGTGAGAGGCTGCGATACCTGGCTGCGTGCGGGGCCGGGCGCCGGTGCGCGCCCGCCGCCTCCGGTACGAAGGTGGAAGGCGGCGGGGGAAGCCGGCTGCGGGGCTGTTGGCCCTCCGCTCACCCCGCTCTGCCTTTCCCGTGTCTGCCCTGCGACACGCGTACGGCGGCTCCGGGCATGCGAGCAGGGAGGGATTTGCGGAATCTCAGCGGCACGCTGAAATAAATCCCGAAATCCCTTCTCCTTCCCTGTCCTCCTCGCGTGGAAATTCTTCCTCCTGCCCCTGGCCGAGCGCCGGGGTGGGGGGAGCCGGGGGAAGGGGCGGGGGGGGGGAGCTGGTGTGTAAACAGGGCTTAACATGAAGGTCACTGGTTAAAGAGGAGATGGATGGGAGAGAAAAGACAGGCATTAACCTCACTTGTTAGCTCCCCCCTTGCTCCTGCTTTGGGGAGCACAAAACAAAAGCAGAACCTGCTAACGGCGGGATGAATATTCATGATTCTTCTCTGTGCTCCGGGACACGGAGGGGAGAAAAGTTGAGCAGATGAGCTGCCTTTTCCTTTTCCGAAGCTGCTTTTCCTCCGGCTTGTGAGAAAATCCCTTTTCTGCTGAGCGAGGGCTGTGTCGGAGGGAATTACCAGCCTTTCGCTGGATTTCTTTTTTCCTTGGGTTTTTTCTTTTTTTTTCATTTTCTTTTGTGTGTGGCTGCGAGGGGAAAAAAGAAAAAAAAGAGGAGCTGAGGCTATTGACTCCATCAAAGGTTATCCATTTGAAAACACCGTTTTCCTCTGAACAGCGACTAATTGCTTCCTGAACAATCTCAGGGTCTTTTGTGTATACTCAGTGGGTAAAATGAGTGACTCGATGTCTCTCTCTCAAGACACCGGTGACCAAACGGGATGGAAAGGTGGAGAAGCCAAGGAAAAGCAGCGGGACGGAAGCCTCTTGAAGGATGCTCGGATAATTTCTTAGAGCGGCTGTGAGGGAGGAAGGATTTTGCCCCTGCCTACTCGCCGCGGCGCGGTCTGCTGGTGCCGGTGGCTGCCGGCTCTGCCAGCGGTGCGGCGACGCGGGGCCGTAAGGAAGGGCTGGTAAGGAAGTTTGGATTCAAAATACCCCATTGTGCGGGAAAGAGGGACTGAGATCCGGTGTTTCCCATCCGCTTGCGGCTTCGGCTGCCGATGTGCCGCTCCTCGGAGAGCGGTGAGCCGGGACGCGCGGCTTCCCAAGGGGCTGCGGGCAGGCAGCGCCGGCGGCTGCCGGGCTCTCGCTCGGTCTGAGCGGCTGGACTTTCTGCAGCTGGTACCCTAAAGATTAAAGTTTTGATGGCGTTGGTTTTGTTAGCGCGGCGGTGGCAGCACCGGCGAGAGTTTTCCTCTCTTGGCTTTTTTTTACTGGGTTCGGAGCGAAGCGGAGGCATCCGCCTTTGTGCGTGCTCGAGCTGTGCGCGGAGCTGTGCAGAGGAGCCCCCGCACCTCTCCGTTACACACAAAGCCCTTCTCCCGTGCGATGCAGAGGGCCCTGCGAGAGGGAAACTCCGGCGGAGATGCGGCTGAGGGCCGTGCCGGCGGCTCCGCCGAGCGCTGTTTCTCCGGAGCTTTGCGCAGCCGAAATGGAAGAGGGCAATAAAAGCGGCGCTGCTGTGTGCTGGCAGGGCTGCCTCCCCTCCTCCATCCCGGCAGCAGTCGGGGCCGGCCCCTGCCCTGCTCCCCGGGTGTAAATGTCACACCAGGCGATTTATTTCGGTGGGCTTGCGGTGTCTGGCGTCCGTTGAACAAAGGGAAGGATCCGGCCCAGGGATCCGGCTTAACGAAGGAAACTTGTACGTGTTGGTTCCCTGGGCTGAGCTTGGGTCGGAGTCTTTGTTGCTGCCTGCCTTGGCTGTAGCACTAACGACCGGCGAGAGCCGTGCTCGGCCCCGAGCCGGGAATTTCCACGCAGCAGAGCCCGGCGCTGGCTGCCTGCAGAGCGAGGGGAGCCTGCCCGCAGCATCGGGCTTCTGCCGAGTCCCGCGGGGCTTTGTTGTGACTGCCTCTGTGGAGGGAGTTTTGGTGCTGAGGGCGCTTGTGTCCACAGTGAGGGGTCTATCATGGTTTTTGGCACCCTAGGCACAACAGAAGGAAGGTGGAACTTGGAAGGCAGGGTAGTGGAGGTGCTGCCATCTCTCTCTGTGGAACGGGAAGGTGGGCATGGGTCAATCCGGTACCGATATGCCGTCCTCGCTGCCTGTGAACTCAGATTTTGCATTGACCTGGGCTGGTGGGATGTATGCGTGGAGACCTTGGGTTCTGCTCTCTGTGATCCATTCATGTCTCCTCCAGATTGTGTCATTAGATACTTCTGTGCTGTGGAAGAAATCAAACGTGGGCAGAGGGCTCCTGGCCAGCGTTAGACTGGTGAACACCTTGGTGGCATGTTGAGGAAGGCCCAGGGGCTGGGAATCACAGTGATGGGGAGCTTAGTTCAGCGTGACCCCTTACCTCTCCTGGGTTTGGGCTGGTGCCACTTTTCCCAGCAAGATGCTGAGCACTGTGGCTCTATGCTGAATAGGAGTGAGTGTTTGCCACTGTCCGATGCTGGAGTGGCTCGTTTGGCTTCAGGCTGGAGGCAATCACCTTCTTGTCTGGCTGTAGCCCATGATGTGCTCTTGGTAGTGCTGTGGGGAACATCCCACCACAGATGGGTGGTATGTGGTGAGAACATGTGTGCTCTGACACTCTGACCTGCAGCCTCAGCTGTTCCCCTCTCAGTCCTGGCCATGGATGCAGCATGGAGATACCCCAGCGTGGTTCTCCAAGCTAGGCTTGGAAGCCAGGTTTGAGCAAACATCTTGTGCATTATGGAGGAGAGAAGCTCAAGCCAGCAAGTAAATCTTGATGGCTTCTGTGCCAGGCATGGGCAGACGCAGCTTGTCTCCCTTGCGCTCGACGTGTCATGTAGCCAAAACACGTCTTCCCACCAGCTTGTCGGAGTGCAGCCGGGCATGGGGAGGGGTCTTTGCTTGTGTGTTGCTTCTCATGGCCTCCCACAGCTGCCTCCAGCCCTTGTTGCAGGTGAAAACCACTATTTCAAACCCTGAATTAAAAACAGTTAACAGTTTATTTTCCCTTTAGCCAAGGCTTGGCAAACCTTGCCAGTGTGCCGAGATGTCTGAGTCTGGAGAAAACTCCTGTGTCCAGACCTTTGGGCTTGCACTCCACAGACACTTTTGCTCCTTTCTCCTCTGAAGTCTTACTGCATGGTGCAAGGCAGACTATTTTGGGTGACCCCTCTGACCCCGTGGAGTGGGGTGCATTGGTGTGATGGGGACTGAGGCTACCCCTGCCCTGTGGGCTGGTGCTGGTGTTGGTCTATGCCTGGGGCCCGAGACCCCTGTGAGCTGCAGGAGGAGGTTGGTTATAGCTGGGGTCAATCCAGGGCCTGGAGTGAGCTGTGGTGTGATATCCTCTTTGCTCCTTGAGCTGAGCTTGTGAGGGCTTTCACTGGAGAAAGTGCCCAGGGTGAGAGCAGGGTGAGGATGCCAGGATGGGCTGCAGGGCTCTGGGGGACCCAGTGTGCTGGGACCGTTTCCTCCCAATCTCTCCTTCTCCTCCCCAGCAGTCTATGGATCAGCTCTGGGGCTCAGCACCAGTCTCGAGCATCCCTCAATCTGCTGGCCAACTTGGCATGGAGAGCCAGGAGCGGGAGTAATCCAATTTGGGCAGTTTAGCTGCACTTTGCTATCCATGCTGCTGGCCGGAGCTCGGGAACTTTAATCCGGCTAATGACCCCAGCTTCACGGGTTGAGTAACCGTCGACCATTTGCTTGATTTGGTTTTCCTTTCCGTCCACAGCAGAGGACGGAGGCTGAGTCTGTGTCCTGCCCCTGGTATCTGAGACTGTTTCCAGGTGTAGGTATGTGTAGGGGCTGGGGGTGTGAGGGCAGCATGGAGTGGGGCACTGCGATCCCTGCTTTCCCCCTTGGGACCTCCAATCCTCTGTGGGACCTCCCTCCTTCCCCCTTCCCATTTTCCATCTGCTCCCCCCTCTTCCTCCAGGGAAGATAAGCCCTTCTGCCGGAGCTCTTTTGCAACATACTATTATTTTTTAAAGAAAGATGAAGCCAAGAAAAATAAAGCCTCTCTCTTCCTTTGGTTGCCTACTGTTTAATGTACAAAATACAGGGGCGGTAATTGCATTAAAATGTATATAATTATACTGGAGGGAGATTAAAAAAAAAAAGTAAGTAAAAAAAATAAAATCCTGCTAATTGCATGGGTGTTTTGAACCGATAAACGTTTAAACGTCGAGCGATTCGTGTTTTCTTGGTGAGTTTGGCAGAGCAGAGCTGCGGTCTGGCACGTGAGGGGTTAGGAACAGGGCTGGTTTCCCACTATTGGTGGGATGCTGGGTGGGATGCTCTGAGATCCCGGGGTGGGGGGGGGGTGGGTAGCGTCGCCTTGTGTCCAGGGCCCCAGAGCGTGGGGCCCTGGACACAAGGCGACGCTACCCCCCCACCAAAGCAAAATCTCAGTATCGTTGTAGGAGCTCTGCCAGTCCTTTTGCTTTACGTGCTTAGTTAAACAACTGCTTGTGTGTCAAAAATATTCAGGCTCTTGCCGAAAAGCAAATCCCTGGTGAGAGGAAAGGCACATTCCTGGTGGTGCCTTGTGTCGGAGGACGAAATTTCCTGTGTGATGCAGCAACACGTCCGGGGGTGAGGGGGGGGGGCTCTGTTGTTTTCCACCCCCCACCCTGTTAATGTCATGTTCTGTGTGGGTGCTGCTGGTGGTCGAAGCCTCGGGCAGGGTAGGGGGGAGAAGAGGGGGGGGTCTGTGTGAAAACCACATTTCCTTCTGTGGACGCTGGCCCCCCTGTCAGAGCCGCCGATAACATCGCAGGTAATTGTAATGGCAAGAAGTTGTTTGCTTTGTGCGCGCGCGGCCCTGCTCCGCGGTACGGGGCGGCTGCTCCCGCTCTTCCTGTTCGGGCTGTTCGTTTCGGCAGGGGAAGAGGAAAACCCAAAAATATTTTAGGAGGAGTTTAAAAATAATCTCCCAGCTTGGCTTGGTGAGGCAGGATGTTTCGATGAATCGTGTTCCCCGCTGCTCCAAGTCCGGCCCCGTGGCCCTCTGAAGGCTTCGCTGGGCGGCGTTAAACCCTGTCTTATTGTTTTGGCAGGCCTGAGGGTTTGCTGTTGGTGTCTGGGAGCTGGAGGGGACCCGGAGCTGGCCCTGGGTTGTGGCTTTTGGGCTGGGTGGGTTGTGCTGCTTTGTATTTGGGGCTGAGTGATCCCAAGCTCAGGCTTACAGCTTGCGAGGCCCCTGGAACTGTAAAACACTTAAAATCCGTTCCCCAGCACTGCAGCAGCATGCTCCTTCCACCCCCATCTCCTTCTTGGTAGCTTTTATTCCTAGAAGTGCTGGCATGCAGGCAGGGTCCCTGCCTGCCACTGCTTATCTCTGGGTTCGGCTCCTGGATGACTGCATCCTTCCTGGAGGCACCGGCACTCTCCCCCCTCTCTGGCGGGACCAGAATCTGCCCGATGAGCCCTTCTGAAGTCAAGAACCTGTTTTTCAGGCTGATGTCATCGGGAAGAAATGGGGGAGGAGGAAGGCAGCAAGGCAGAGCTGCTTCCAAAGGAGAGCTGCTGCCGAGCCCCTGACGCCGCCGGCAGCCTGGGCTTCCACGACACCCGTTATTATTCCCTGCTATCGGCAGGGCGGCAGTGCCCGCGGGCCTGCCGGCACACACGGGAGAGGTCGAGCTCTGCGCGGCCTCGTGCCTGCGTGGGTGAGGCGGGAGGGAGGGCTGCACGCGTGCCAGGGGCATGCGTCAGCTTGCACTGGGACTCTGAGCAGGATGACTTTTGGCTCACCGGCTGCTCCTTGCGCGGCTCCCTGGCCCTCTGCGAGGTGACGGCACCCGCTGGAGCTGCCGTCCAGCCGCCTTCATTAGCAGAAAGTGGATTTTTGGCGAGGGTGCTTGGGCAGCCCTCCCATCACATGGCGAATGAGGAGATGCATTATGCTATGCCCTGTCGGGGTCTTGGCCCCTCGTGCACAGCATCAGACCACAGCACCACATTAATGTCCAGTGTGGGCTGGAGCTGCGGCCAGGGTCTGCAGGGAGAGGCAAGCAATGCTGCTTGGCTCTCTGTCCCAGCCAGCATCTCTGGGGCAGTGCTGGAAGCTTGCTCTGCCTGGGTTGGCTGGGTACGACCCCTTTGCCTCGGGCAGCCCTGGTGGCGGTGTGCCAGAGCTGGGGGCTGTGCCAGTGCTGCTGTGCTGGTGCTGCTGGTCAGGATGGTGCTGCTGGAGGAGGGCAAAGTGCAGGTGCAGCCCCTGCCATGGTGCCTGCGGTGCCTTCCTGGTTTTATCCGATGCCCTCCTGATGCAAATAAAGCCCCTGTTAGTCTCTTGGAGTGGTGGTGTTGCTGTTGGAAGGACCTCTGGCCTCTTTCCCTTCCCTCTCTGCCCATCCTGCTGCCGCTCCACTAGCTCTCAGGCTGATTTGCTGCTCCTGGCTCTGCTCCACCTTGGGTAAATAAAACATGGGGCCATGCTGAGCTGGGACCTCTGCAGGGGCATCGGAGCTGGGACTTGAGGAGCTGGGACCTGACACCAGCATTGGGGGTGTCAGGGCAGCACAGCTGGGATGGGAAAGAGGGAAGGACAGGAGGTCTGGGAGGAAGGAAAGGCAGATGCAGCTTGGGCTTTTATGCATTTGGAGAAGTTTTGTGGTTTTAATCGGACTTCACTCTGGTCTCAGTCATGCTCAGCTCCACATGTGATGGCATGAGCGCTGGTGTCAGCGCGGGGCCAGGCGGAAGCACAGGAATTTCAGCTCAGCCAGGATTAAGCGGGCTCTGGAGCAACCTCCATTTGCTGGGAGCAGAGAGGGTCCTGCACCTGGGAATTCCCGTGTGCTGCTGTGGTGTTGCGAGGTGGGAGCTCCCAGATTCCCTGTCAGATTTGGGAGAAGCGCAGCTCTCCCGGCCTTGGGGAGGTGGATAGAAGGTACATAGGTGTGTGTATGCGTTGGAGAGGGGGAAACCTTCCCCAGAGAACGTGGCTGGAGGATTTGCATTGATCTGGGGAAGGTTGGATTGTTGGGTTGTGTTTGTGGCTGCCCTGACCTGGTGAAGGCCGTGGAGCAGCAGCTTTGGGAGTGAGGAGCAATGTGCTAAGTCATAGGGAGCAGGATCAGATGAGAGAAGGATAGCAGTGGCCAGAGGACCTCTCATTGGACTTCTCTGTGGGCTGTTGGGAGACCTTCAGGCTCTCTGTAGGTCCAGCTGGACCAAGGTGACCTCTGCCAGCAGGGCTGTTTTTTGGGCGATTTGCATGGGGCAGTGGATTGAGGGGGTGCAGTAACCAGGGTCTGGAGTACGTGGACCAAAGCCAGGGCAGAAGGTGGCCTTCAGGGCACTTGGTCGGGACTTCTTTGATCTGAAGCTGGGGACAAAATATTTCTAAGTGGTCCTGATCGAGGTGGCAAAATTGACGTCATTCTGGAGTGTGAAGCCTTGAGCTGGTCTGGGTGTTGATAGTAGGAAACCAGAGTCTCACAGCTAGGGTCCTGGCACCTTGGATCGCAATCTGCAGTGTGATGAGAGGCGCAGAGGGGTTTGGGGTGAGGTGTTTTGCTCCATGTGTGTTCATGGGCATGCTTCTTTAGCAGGATGGGGAGGGAGCAGGCCTGTGTGGATGGTCAGCCATGGGCTGTGTGTTGGTCTCTGTCCGAGGCATCAGTTGGTCCAAGCCTTTATGTTGCAGGAAATCAAGGGAAGGATGGGGTGCACTCTCCTCCTGGGAGGTACCCATCCAGCTCGTGAGCTGCATATAGAAAGCCTCTTTGCATTCCTTATATGGTCCCTATAGAGGCTTGGATACCCAGATGGGTTATGAGAACAATGCAAAGCACAGCCATCGGGTTTCCCTTCGAGCGCAGCTGAACAGAGTTGGAGAACACGTGCAGCAGGTCCTGGTCCATGCCTGGTTTCTACAGCAGGGACAAACAGTCCTGGCGGGATCCACTGAGACTGTCCTTGTGAGCCTCTTTATCTTGGATGCTGTCCTTGGGGGAAGCCTGCATTTTCATCTCGGGAATGCTCCTGTGCCTGTTTGGGAAAGGCTCTCTGCTGGGCAGTGTGCAATGGTGAAGGTATGTGGTGGCTCCAGAGCTGTTCTTGGTGTGATGTGACTTCTTTGGAGGAGTGGGGAAGTGGAATTGCGTGCTTGAGAAACGCTGTTTTATTTCCTTACTACTTGTTCTTTTTATGCCCCTTTTTGCTGACAGCCCAGCTGCTTCTTGAAGCCCTTGGGCAGAAGATGTCTGCTTCTTGTTATGTTTCTCAGGACTGAAGAGGTTGAATTCCTTGCCCAGAAGATCCTTGCAGGGCAGGAGTGGGAGCTGCTGTGCCCACGTGCACTGTGATGACAGGGCAGGACAGGGTCCTTGGTGTCTGCCTGGGGGTGGGGTGGGGTGACAGCAGCCTGGGACAAAGCTGAAGATGCTAAAGATGTTCTGGTGTGGGTGATTGTGATGGAGATTGGTGCGGGGCAGCTTCAGAACTTGCTGGTGATTTCATCAGAGTGTGGTTCAAGCCAGGGATAAGATGTGTAATGATTTAACTTGCTGTGGGGGAGACCCCAGCCAAATAGTTTTGAATGACTGTGTGTGGCGAAGGAAGGAGTTAAAGTTTAGCCTTGCAGCAGAGGATTGCATATGTAGTGCAGCTCTAACTCCATACCACCAGCGGCCTTTCCTCATTGTTGAGAGGCTTTTCCCAGGCAGAGGAACCTAAAAATAGGTTCCTGCAGGCCTTTCTGTCCCCTGGATAAAAAGCCATCGGGCTTTTCTCTCCCCTGGATAATGTCCCCTCTCTCCCCTTCACTAATTACTGGCAGCTCCCTGTGTTTGAAAATGGAGCCGGTTCCTGCTCGGACTGTTTCCTTCTGCTGAGAGCAACCCGTGACTTGGAGAGATTGCAGGTAAAGAGCCTTTCAATGCCATTTCCCCCTTCCAGGGTGAGTTATGTGGGGGTTTCAGTCCTGTTGCTCTACTCTTCTGGTCTCCCTTGCAAAGTGCGAGGCTGAAAAGCTCTGGGAGCAGCTCGCAGCCTTGTCCTACTGCTCTCTCCAAGACAAACAACTCTTTCCCCAGCCCTGGGGATGCGGACCCCAGTGGGGTGGTTCCTGCGCTGTGTGTGGTGACGGGGAGCGCCAGCGGCGATGTGAGCCCACGGGGGTCTTGGTGATGCAGGAGCGTGGGTGGGTGGCACATGGGTCTGTGGGTGCCAGATGTGCACTTCTGTGCTTGTCAGTGTGTTTTAAACCCCGGCTTCGGCTGTTTCCACAAGGGCTGTGGCTTTGTAGCCAGGCCGCCTGTGCTGAGTCGGCATCCATCAGCGCTCAGGACTCGCTGCCGGGACAAGTGGAGAGCTGGTCCTTAACGCTGTGTCCAGTCTTTGCCTTTTAAGGTTAGTTTTTCTATCCCGGTACTCCTGTTTTGTGCTATCAAAAGTGGTGATTATTTCCCCAAGACGTCATCTCCCATCCCAAAACCAGGTTTCTGGCTGCGGGGTGGGACCGGGAAACCCACAGCCTGGGGGGGATGGATGCTGCAGCCCCTTGTCGCCTCCTCAGCAGCAGGCAAGTGGGATGCAGGCGTTTGCAGGGCAAGCTGCCGGCGCTTTGATGAAAGGCTTTTTTGAAGTCGGGGAGCGTGAGCGTTAGCTGCAGCGAGGCAGGCAGCCCCATCCAGGTCATGCAGCAGCTGCAGCCATCTCGGCGCGGCCACTTTCGAGGTGAAACTGTGAGGAAATGTCTTTCCTGGCGTGGGATGAAAGGGGCTGGGGTGGATTTGGGTGCTTGTGGGTGCTGCTTCACTGCCTTCCTGCCTGGTGGCAGGTCTGCTGCTGTGTTTGTGTGTGTATGTGTGTGTGCTCACAGGAAACAAATGCGAGCCTGTGGTGCTGTCTCGCTGGTGGCGTTCCCCAGCGCGGGGTGAGCCAGCCCTGCGCAGGGATGCTCTCTGGGATGCTGTGCGCTGCATCACTGCTGCCCAGGCAGTGTAACAGGGTGTATTTTTGGTCCTGCTCTCCCAGTTGACATGTGTGCTTCCAGGCTGGGGTGTGTTATTTTATTGCAGCCTGTTTCAGGGCTGGGCTCGGCTCCAGGGTGTCTGCTCGGGGTTTTCCATGCTTTGGGTCTGTGGTGACAGTGTGTGTAGCACAGGGCTTGCTTCCTGGCAGCGCCTGCAATGTGGTCCTGGGCTGGGTTCCCCCAGGGCGGGGTACTACTAGGGTTCAGCCCCATGGGGTTTGGACACTGTGTGGTTTAAAGCATGTGCCGGTGGAGGAGCTGCCCTGCCATTCGCCATGCCGTGACCTCTCTGTGGGGGTTGGAGGTGACCTGACGGAGGGAAATGCCCTTTGGCCCCCTCACAGCTCCTCCCTGGCTGCTCCTGTGGGAGGACAGGGAGCTGGGGCCATGCGGGCGCCTCTGCTCTGGTGTGGGGCTGCTGCTGCCCCTGCTGCTGTGGGGTTGGATCCCACTTTAACTCGATCCATGTCTCAGGTATCCAGATCATTTAATCCTGGAGAAAGCAGGCAAGCTAACCTTTTTTCTTTTCAATAATTGCTGCGATGGTTCTAAGCAGGGCTGCACAAAAGCCTGGCTGGTGCTGGGGCACTAGGACGAGATGTTGCTGCTAATGTATATTTAGGAGCAGAAATCTCAGAGGAGCTCTGCAGACTGTAGTCTCTGTGCTTGCCCCAGCTCTGCCTCGCTTTGCTGTCATTCCAGCTCCTGAGTAGCAGTTCCCTACGTTAATTTGGGAATCTCCTGTTGGGCTTTCTAGCCCTGCTTTGTGGCAGCAGCCCGACCTCCAGCTCCCCGGCTCCCTGAAATAGAAGCAGTGAGCTGTAGAACATACTCAGGAAGTGGTTTCCCTGTCCCCCTCACTGGTCCCGGCAAGGCGATGCTCTGACCAGCATCACTGTGCTGCACCAAGCTCTCACTTTCGCCTTCACCGCCTCCCCTCCTCCCCCTTTCAGTGGCGTGTCACTGACATGTGAGTGTCATGTTGATGGTGCCCTCCTTGCTGGCTGTGCTGTCCCTGGGGGGGGCTCAGCCCTGTGGTTTGCAGCAGCCTGGTGAGAGCTGTGCTGGTTTCTTGGGGTGGGAAACGTCTGTCCTTCACCTCGGCAGGAAACCACACTGCCTGTCACTGCCGGACTGGCGGCTTTCTGAGCTAACCAGGGGGGTTTGTGCTGAGACCAGAGCTTGTCCCACACCTCGGTATGGTTTGGGGCTAAGAAGCACCAATCTGAGGTGACTGTGGTTATGCTGTTACCGACAAGCTCATAAAAATGGTGATGCTGGGCAGTGTGGTTGTCCCCAGGAGCACGCTCGCCCCAGCAGTGGTGTGGCTGTGCACTCTTTGCCGGGAGGCTCCTGGTGCGGTGCTGGGAATGGGCAGGAATGGGGGATTAGGACTGTGAGGATGATGTCACTGTTGCCCAAACGTCCCTGGAGTCTATTGCCTTGGAGGTTGGTGTGTTGGGGGGGTTGGATGGAGCAGTGAGCATGTGGGCAGGGGTGAGCTGGGGAGGTGACGGATCTGCAGAGAGATTTGGAAGTGGTGGGGAGCCTTAGCTTGAAGCGCTTAGGGATGCAGCAGAGCTGACAGGGTGGCTGGGCTGGCCAGGGCTGGGCTTGCCCTGGGAAGGGAAAGGGACTTTTGTGTTTGTTGAGAGTGGGAGAAGGGCAGAAAGGTCTCTTTCTTCCCTTGATCCTCTCCTTGGCTCCGTAGTGTGGGAAGGGGGGCAGCAGAATTGAAGGATGCTCTCTGAGATGTTGAGGTACCTGTATGGCCTGGTCACTGGCTGGGTGACAATGCAGCCCCTGAAGGCTTGTGTAGGGCCTGGCTGGTGTGTCACCTCCGATGCCCCCCTGCCCGCTCTGGGATGCCGGCAGAGCCACATGGTCCCCGCGGGCTGTGTTTCCTACCCGGGCGCTCCCTGGAGGGATCCTCCCGCAGGTTATGTCGGGCTGAGTCAGAGATGGGTGATAAGCAGAGGAGGCTCTCCTTCACTTGCTTTCTCAGCAGTTTATCTGGGGTGGGGACCCGAGGTCTGAGCTCACCATGGGTTGGGCCATGTGCTGGCAGGGCTTTATGCCCTAGGGTGCTGATGCTGGGGAAAGAAGGGGGGAATGGAGAAGACAGGGAGGAAGGTGCAAGTGGGGGCTGCTGAGCAGACACGGAGGGCAGAGCTGTGTGCCCTAGCTGCCTGTGGCCATCCCCCCTGCTGCAGGGGATGCAAAGGTCACGCTGCTGCGGGCTTTTGGCTGGCTGCATTGCCGTTTCATATCGGTGAGCCCCAGCTGTAGCACAGCAGTGTGCAGAGTTCTCCATCCTCCCTGCGTGTGCCCCCCTCGTCCCTCCGGAGCCTCTCAAGCCAACTGCCTGATGACTAGTCCTGCGTTTCTTAATGCATATAAATGCCAGAAGGACGTGCTTCTCCTTGCCGTGCCCGCTCGCTCTCCCTGACTGCTCCTGCCCACGGCTCTGCTGGGCTTTGTCAGGCAGGTGGATGGCAGGGACAATAGGCAGAGTGCCAGGGCTCTCCGCTCTCCCAGCTCCTTTAAAAGGTCCTCCTATGTGCAGGGTCTTGGGCTGTGCTTCCTGTAAAGTGGGCTTTTGCATCCGCTCCCAGTGCTGCTGTGGAGAGGGACAGGGGTAGCAGACCCAGTGGGCTCCCCTCACAGCTTCTTAGCAGCCGTTCCCGGCTAAGGCTTTGGTGCTGCTGGTGGTCTTAAGAGCAGGTTGGTGACAGCTGTGCCTCACTGAGGCATTTGTATGAGGTAGGTGTGATGGAGCATGTGGCAATGTTGCTGGCTGCCAGGGATATGCTGGTCTGGTCCAGTCATTAGCTGCAGGCATCCTCAGGAAGCTGCTGCTCTTCCGGAGCGGACATGGGTGGAGGGGAGGGCAGGGGGATGCCCCTCAGAGGGGACTGCAAGGTGGTGGTCAAGGCTTGGATCTTGGGACAAACAGCACTGCCTTGGCTGTGACATGTGTGCAGCAGTGTGTGACAAGGTGGGGTTGTCCTAAGCATCTTGCAGGCTCCCATTGTCCCTGTGCTGGGACACATCTTCCTTTGGGGTGGGAGCTGGTGGGGGTGTTTTGTTTGGCTGCCTGCTTAAAGAGCACAAAGCGGCAAAGTCTCTGCTGGGTGGGTGGAACAGGCTTGACACTGTTCAGGAAAGCCTCCTAACCCCACTTCTCTTGTCTTTCTCCTTCTAGGGCTGACCGGACCGGCCATGCCCACGATGCCCTGAATGCTGAGTGCAGCAGAAGTAGAGGAGACTGTGTCCCGTTAGCTCCTCCTCCTTCCCTCCCTCCCTCATCCCTTTAGTTTGGGTTTGTTTCTATTTATTTTGTGGCTGGGTTTGGGCATGGCCTTGGCCAAATGCGAGGCTGCTACAATGTGGCTCCTCTGGCTCAAGCACCACTTGTCCGTCAATGTTTGGACCTTGCTGCTGTTGGGGAGCACCTGGCTACCGCTGGCGGAAGGCAGCCCCAAGTCTCCCTTTAGGACTTTCCCAGTTACAGACTGGAGCTTGACACATTTGGTGGTCCACAACAAAACTGGGGAGGTCTACGTGGGGGCTGTCAATCGGATCTACAAGCTCTCCAATAACCTCACGCTCCTGCGGACCCACGTGACGGGGCCTGTGGAGGACAATGAGAAGTGTTACCCTCCGCCCAGCGTTCAGTCCTGCCCGCACGGGCTGGTCACCACCAACAACGTGAACAAACTGCTGCTGGTGGACTACTCGGGCAACCGGCTGATCGCCTGTGGCAGTGCCTCCCAGGGTATTTGCCAGTTTCTGCGGTTGGACGACCTCTTCAAGTTGGGTGAGCCCCACCACCGCAAGGAGCACTACCTCTCTAGCGTCAATGAGTCGGGCACCATGTCTGGGGTCATCATCGAGGTGCTGAACGGACAGAATAAGCTCTTCATTGGGACGCCCATCGATGGGAAGTCAGAGTACTTCCCCACACTCTCCAGCCGCAAGCTGATGGCCAACGAGGAGAATGCAGAGATGTTTGGCTTTGTCTACCAGGACGAGTTTGTCTCCTCACAGCTCAAGATCCCCTCGGATACGCTCTCCAAGTTTCCCACCTTTGACATCTACTACATTTACAGCTTCAGCAGCGAGCAGTTTGTTTACTACCTGACCCTGCAGCTGGACACCCAGCTCACCTCGCCTGACTCCACTGGGGAGCAGTTTTTCACCTCCAAGATCGTCCGCCTCTGCGTGGACGACCCCAAGTTCTACTCCTACGTGGAGTTCCTCATTGGCTGTGTGCAGGACGGCATCGAGTACCGCCTGATCCAGGATGCCTACCTGACCAAGCCTGGCAAGGCCTTGGCCAAGTACCTCGGCATCTCAGAGCAGGAGGATATCCTCTTCACCATCTTCTCCCAGGGCCAGAAAAACAGGGTTAAGCCTCCCAAGGAGTCTGTGCTCTGCCTCTTCACGTTGAAGAAGATCAAGGATAAGATCAAGGAGCGTATCCAGTCGTGCTACAGAGGGGAAGGGAAACTCTCACTGCCCTGGCTCTTGAATAAGGAGCTGGGCTGCATCAACTCAGTAAGTTCCTGCTTGTCTCTACCCAAGCCAGGGTGTTCCTGGCTCCTGGCAGAGCTCTCTGGCCAGATCCTTGCCTGTGACCTGGCCTGATGGGAGGACTGGTGCCGTTAGGACTGGGTGCTTGGCTTGCTTGATGGCATTCCTTGTGGAGACTGTGGCTTCATTGTGGGGCAGCCATCTGGGTTTGGGCTGCAGCAGTGCCCAGGGAGAGCCCTTAGCAAGGGACCTCATGCTGATGCAGGTTCCTGCTTCTGGTTCCCCTGCCCTGTGGATTTTGGGAGTATTGGTGAGCTGGGCTGGGAGGGCAGGATGCTCAGCCCTCAGGGCATGTGCTGTGTCTCTGCTGGGGAGTCCCTCACAGATGGCTCATGTTAATTTGTGTCATGTCACCTGGGGCTGGCTTGGTAGTGGCTGAGAAGGTGTTGGGGACAGTAGGGTGTGGGGGACAGGGAGCGCAGACCAGACTGAGAGTGGCAGGGATGTTGGTGGTCCCATTAGAAATTGATCATGCTCAGTGTAGAGAGACCATGTCCTCACTATTGGGTGCTGGAGAGGAGCACAGGGGGCTCAAGGCACCATGAACGAGATGGGTTTTGAGCATGGCAGGTACAGACTCTCACCTGGATGTGCCAGAGGCAAGCGCTGCCATCCCAGAGCAGCGATTCCCCACTGAGGGAACACTCCCCTCTGTCCCCCAAGGTGTGTCCTGCCTGGTGCTCATGTGGGTGCATCTGTCCCCTGCTTGTGGCTCAGCAGCTCTCTGTGGGGGTGGGGAATGGGGGTCCTTCACCCTTGGCTCTCTGCGTTTGCTTTCCAACTCTTACTGTTGTTGGAATTTATTCCGGTGATGTTACAGACTGTGAGTGGTTGTGGAGAGGCTGTGGATGGCTCTGGGTGACAGAAGTATCTAGCTCTGGGCATCAGGAAGCTGGGCTTGTCAGATACCTGTCAGAGAGGGGTTTTAGGGTGCCAGTTTGTGCATTTGGGAGGATCTAGTGGAGTCCTGACACCCCTTCTATTGCCCACCTACCCCCAGCCCCGCTTGCTGGTGCTCGGCACCCATCACTATCCCACCAGCCCTGCCTGAGCAGGGTTTTGGGTGCCTGGCAGTGCAGGCAGGTGGGCAGAGGTCTCCACGGAGCAACCCTGCCTTCCCTCCCACCATCCTCCCCGCAGCTCCGGAGGAGACAGCTAACAGCTGCCTGACAAAGTAAAGGGTTTGCTGTCAAGAGCGCTGGGCTCGCAAATCAGATTTTGGCTTTGAACTAATTCAATTTTGCTGGAAAATGATGAAATCGTTACACTGCTGCCTGTTGGGTCGTGCAGCTGCTGGCTCCGGCGGCAGAGATGCTCGCTGCTGCCTCCTGCACTCCCGGCTTGCCTCCCCCAGCGCCCTGTGGCAGTGTGGTGCCCCCCCCCCCCCCATGTTTGGGGGTGTGTGTGTGTGGGGGGCTCTGCCCTCCTACATTTTGGGGGTGGTTTCATGCTAGGGGGGTCCTGGGATTGCTCCCTGGGTGCCAGCCTGAGCAAGCAGGTGCAACGATGTGTGTTGCGATGGGGGACGGCTTCTGCTTTTGAATGAGTTGGCTTGGGGGGTGCTGTTCTCCCTCAGGGGAGCCAGGTGGTAGTTTCAGTCCCTGTCCTGCTCCAGCTGCCAAGAAGAGCTGGGAAAGGCATGACTGGATTGTGAGTGAAGCCCTCAGCATCTCGCTGTGCGGAGTGCAAGCCAAACCAAACCCCACGTAACCCCTTTTTGGCAGGAATCTCTGCGCCCCTAATAAAATGCAGCCACCTCTGGGGTGGGTTGTGGCAGTGACAGATCCCTTGGTGGTGAGGACTGGTAGGAAACAAAGGGCACATTGGTTTTGTATTTTGAAGGAGGCAGAATGCAGTTGCTCAGATCAGCGGTTGCTTTGTAATTACACCCCATCGGCATGGAAAATACCCCAGCGTCTCTCTTGCTCCCCTCCTTTTAGGCAGCAAGGGTCTGAGGCTGGTCCATGCAAGAGGGGGTTTTGTTGGTGCCCTGCTCCCACTCTTTGAGCGGCACAGGGCAGAGGGATGCCTATCCCCCAGTGCTGCAGGGCAGCTCCAGTTCCCTGGAGTCGGTGCTGGAGCCAGGAGGAGAGGCCGCCAGGCTTGGCAGCAAGCTCAGGAGATGTTAGTGGTTCCTCTCTGGCACTGGTGAGCGCAGTGAATTCTTGTCTCCTGTTTCTCTCCCCTTCTGGGATCCAGTGATCTGGCAGCAGGAAGGGGAGTGGCACGGCTGGTGCTCAGAGCTGTGCGTGGGCTCACGGCACCACGTGGGGCTGTCAGGCCCGTTCCCTTGCACCAGCATCACCGAGTCGCTCCGGAGCCTGTCCAGAGGTTCTGCTGCTCTGTGGTATTTCACTGAAGAGGGGTTTGGTTTTGTGTAGCCCATCTCTTTGCTGTCCCTGTGCAATGCAGGGACTGAGGTCTGTGTGCTGTGGCCAGTGCCTCTGCCCAGCACACGCCTGTCCCCCCATTCACGGGGGACATGGGGCTGATATCAACAATGATGATGTCTGATGCTGCTAGGGCAGCAAGTTGGAGCTGGAGTGGATATATTGCAGCAGGGAGTGAGTCTGGGTTCCTGGAGCCTTCAACCCCCAGGCTGGCAGCGTAGGCAGAGCCAGTGTCCAGAGCTGGCGAGCTGTGGGCAGCAGCACTGCCCAAGGAAGAAAATGAGCTTTGAGCCCTTGGTGGGGCTCAGTGCCCAGCCTGCTGGCACAGGGCGACGGATGGTGACAAACTGGCCCAAACTGGTCTGGGATAAGCCAAATCCTTCCCAGAGGCAGGCAGAGAAGTGCAGATGTTAATAAACTGTACCACGCTGGGATTGTTTCTGGGTAGCGATTAACGTGCAAAAAGCCTGGCATCCCAGCCTAGCACTTGTACCTGCCTCCTGCAACCTTCTCCCTGGCTTTTCCAGTCCCCAGCATCCTCCATCACATCCACGGGGGATGGGGTGCGCCTGTAATGGTGTTAACTGGCGAATTACTGGCTAATTAATAACACTGAGCGGCATGAGCCTTGCCTCTGCTACTCCCTCATTGCGTCCCTAAGTGGGCTTGAAGGGAGGCAATGAGACAAGGCACATCAAGGAGATGGCCTGCTCCTGCTTGCTCGGTGCTGCAGGCTGGCTTTCCCCCTTCCCACAGCCTCCTTCCCCTGGGGAAAAAAGTTTCTTGATGCTGTTTTGGGGAGGAGGGGTAGTGCTGGGGGAGAGGAGCAGGCTGCAACACTGCAGAGCTGGGGTGTCTGGGGGCCAGGGGCAGCTGTGAGGGATGCCAAAAGAAAGCAATGAAATAATCCCCCCCAAAAAATAATAATAAATAAAAAAAATCCCAAACTGTCTCCCCTAAACCAAACAGGCCCCCTTGCAGTGGGCTGAGGCCGTGGTCTGTGCAAATGGGAGAGCAGGCAGAGCTTGGTGCCTCCTGCAGATCCCAGCATCTGCAAGCTGAAACGCTGCAAGGTCACTGGCCCTCGCGTGCCGTGGTGCGTGTCCGTCCCTGCCGGTCCCTCTGTCTTTCTGTCCCTCCATCCCTCTGCCGCGCCTCTACCCGCATCCCCCAGGGATGTGGGTTGGTGCCATAACCCCTGTACCACTGCCCTTGGCCCGACCTCGTTGTGCTTCCTGCCTGCGCTTCCCTAACGAGACAGTTTGCTGTTAATGAGCTAATTGTCGGCGTAATTATTTATCGAGGTGGTGTCGGCATCGCAGTGGCGGGTGCTCCTTGAGGTCCCAGAGCGCAGCTGTATTTGTCGTTTCCCAGAGAGTTTGTTGAGACAAAGCAGAGAGGGGTAAACACCGTAAACATCTCTCCTCTTGCATATTCAGCAGCCCAGGGGTTGAGGAAGCAGCAGATTGAGCCTGGAGAGAGCCGAAACTTCACCCCCAGGGCTGCCAGGGTTTAAATACCTTGGTGGCATTGTCCTCAATCCCTCTGCTACTACTGCTGGTGGGAGGTGCTGGGATGCTTTGCTATGGGGGATGCTTTACAGGGCAGAGGGGCTGTTGTGACCAAAGGGTCTTTTCCCAGTGAAGTGCCTGAAGGATCCCGGGTATCCAGATTTGGGGGTGTGGGTGTCAGCTGGAGCATTGCTTACATCTTGCCTTGCTGTTGGGAAGACGATTTTCCCATGTCTGGTCTTTTAAAATTATCCAGCCTGGCGATGCAGAGGAGGATGCTCAGCACGATGGATAGGAGAGGGTGCTTGCAAGGCTGGGATTAAGAAGGGGGGTGGGGAGGTCCTAATTCCCCTTCCCCTGTGGTTTCCAAGGCACGTGGTGCCCCATGTTCCTGTTTTGGGGATCCCCTGTCACATCTGGCCACGGGAGTTCCTCCACTTTAGGGAAGGATGTACAGGGGTCAGGCGGGGAAGTCGATCTGTAGCTGCATGCTGTGACCTCGGGCACCACACAAAACCAAGTTAAGAGTAACTGAGGAAGCAGAGCAGCATCCCAGATCTCCAGGGACACTGAATGTTTGGAGCCTGCTGTTGTTCCCGGTCCTCCTGGAACCGGGAGCAGGACTGCTGGCCTCAGGGCTGGTGAGGAGGGCCAGCAACCTCGCCGTGGCTGCGGGATGCTGAAGCCATTGTGGCTGCGAGTGCATTGTGCCCAGGCAGGGAAAAGTATCTTGTTTTCCTTCCTCCCTGGGGGTGTCTTGGGTTGCTGGCAGGAGTCTGTCCAGGCTGACCCTGGCTTCCCTGGCAGCAGTGGGTGGGAATCGTGGAGCTATTTACTGCCCTTGTGTGCGTGGAGCTCCGGAGCTCGGCGTTTTCCCATATGCTCCATACACATGCTGTATGGATTTAAAACCCCTTGGGGACTGGCATCTATTTTGAGGCTGCTGCTTGCCAAAAAAACCTCTCTTTCCCCTTAAATTCAAAGTTACGTAAGGAACCTCATGAAGCAGAAGAATCCTGTGGCTGGAGCAGGCTGTCTCCCTGTCTGCTGTGCCTGCCTTGCTGCCCGGACCTCCTGCACCGAGGCTCGCTGCCACCGCGGGGATTTGGCCAGAGCCCCTCGCTGCCTGGGGACAGGCTGGGGGCTGCTGGGGGCAGATTTTGTTGATGCCATGTGACTGTGTGCAGCCGTTGCCTAGTGTGGGACCTCTGCAAGGTCCATGTGCCCCACAGGCTGGCTATGCATGGTCAGGGGATGTCACCTTGACCAGCTAGGCAGGGTGACACTGCTCAGATGCTCAATGGAGAAGGCCAGCGCTGCATAGCTGGTCCTGGTCCTGCTCCCTTACCTGTATCCTGGCTTTCACAGGGGCATGTGTTTGGCCTTTCCTCTGCCTCTCCCCCAGGCAGAGCTTGTAAAAGGTTCTCCCAGCCCTGTGGGTGAGCGCTGAGCTGAGGAAGCAGCTGGCTGAGCCAGGCGCCTTGTCTGGGGCAAAAAGAATGTGGGGATTTCCCAAAGATGTTCCTGCAGGAGGAGGAACAGGGTTGGCAGGTGGGTAGTGTCTGTGCTGGAGGCTCTGCTGTGTGAAGTGAGGCTCTTTCAGGAGCCCTGACCTGTTTGTCTTGGCATGGCTTTGGCTGCAAAGTATTTTGTCTCCGAGGGAAGGCTGGGGTGTGGGATTCAGCCCCTCCTGCCTCACTGCCAAGTGGTTTCCTTTTTGAAGCTAGTGAGGAGGAGGAGGGGAGTGTGCACTGGGGAGCTCATGCTGGCATCCCACGTGTCTGAGATGGCAGCAGTGAGGATGGAGGGCGGATGCAGGGATGCTGTGCTGGCTCCTGCTGGGTTTAGTGCTGTGCTCTAAGATGCAGAGGACAGAGAGCCTTGGTGGTCTTGGTGTGCAAAGCTTGTTCAGATGCAGAGAGGGGCTGAGTGCGTTGGGTGTATCAAGTGCCTTACCTCAGCACATAGGTAGTTTTGGGGAAGCATCAGCTCATCCCTTCCCTTGGCTAGTGAGGTGGGATGGCTGGGATGGGAGGGGCTGAAGCTGGTGGGGTGAAGGTATGAGGTGGCTGGTGGACCTGTGGGAGGTCTGGTGTGTCAAGACATTGGCAAAAAGCTCATCTCTCCTCTGTTCTTCCCACAGCCGCTGCAGATCGATGACAATTTCTGTGGACAGGATTTTAACCAGCCGCTGGGTGGGACCGTCACCATTGAGGGGACCCCGCTTTTCGTGGATAAGGAGGATGGGATGACCTCGGTGGCTGCCTATGATTACAGGGGACA
This sequence comes from Porphyrio hochstetteri, assembly GCA_020800305.1. Classification (NCBI taxonomy): domain Eukaryota; kingdom Metazoa; phylum Chordata; class Aves; order Gruiformes; family Rallidae; genus Porphyrio; species Porphyrio hochstetteri. Next base: position 4,985,467 of record CM036916.1, on the reverse strand, counting down.
AACCGTCATCTTTGCGGGCACACGGAGTGGGAAGATCAAAAAGGTAGGACAGCCCTTGGTGATGCTGATGGGAGGGATGTCTGCTTGCTTTTCTGACCCTCTGGGGTTAGCGGTGGGGCTGTGCCTCCATCAGAACATGGCTCGGTGTGTTGGAGGTAACATGCCAAAGGAGCAGTGAAGGGCAGTTTCCCCTTGCTCCCCTCTGCCACCCAAATTTATGAAACCTCTGTCTTTTGGAGGGGTTGTAAAGTAGGGAAGTTGAGTCCTGTCTGCTGGTGGATCAGAGCCTGTCTCGTGGGGTGGGTTTGCCCTGTAGCTGCCACGGGGCAGGCTCTCTCTGTCTGGATCTGTATGGATTTGCCACTAACCTGGACAGGGTGGGCGGAGGTGGATGCTGATGGCGTGGGGGAGACTTCTCTTCCTGTACCCCGCCGTGGCACAAAAGGCTGCTTGTTGGTGGCAATTAGCAAATAGCTCCGTGTGTGCCTTTCTCTGCCTGCGTCTCCACAGGGCACGGATTTCCTGTTATCATAACATCGTGCCTATAATTACAGCTGTACATCCCCTGTATAAACACAGCTTGCGTTAACTGCATCCTCAGCGAGGGAAAGGCAGCGCCAAGGTCCTGGTATGGTCCTTGCCAGGGGCAGAAGGACCACAGCTTGGCCCTGGGGGTCTGGCCCATTGCTTTCGGACTTGTGAGGTGCTCCAGTACCTTGTCCCGGGCCTTGGAGGAGGCAAGGTGGCTTCCCTGACACGAGCTGGGGGCAGAGCACCCTTGTTGGGGGTGTAGTCCCTCTATGTCCCACTCACCCTGACTGCATTTTTCCTGGGACCCCACCTGCCTGCAGCCCTGCCTGTTACTGTGTTTAGGGGCAGGGAGGACATGGCCAGCATGTGTTGGGGTGGGTGGGAGGATGCTGATGTCCTTTCCATCCCCACACACTCTGCTTGGCTTTGTGCAGTCCTGAGGGGTGGGGGGCAGGGGGGAACGTGGTGGCGCCAGGCCTGAGCAGGGCAATGGGAGCTGACGGAAGCAGCTCGTCCTCTCTTTGGATCGATGAGGAATCCGGAGGGACCAGTGTTGTGTTGCCAGCGGCTTCTCCTGCTGCTGGGCTCCAGATGGAAGGTTTTAAATGGGGATGGGGAAGGGAGGAGGCTTCACAAAGCCATGGGGACAGTGCTACACCCTCCAGTTCCCTGTTTATCTAGAGGGGCTGGCAGTTGCTTTTTACATGGCAGATTTGTTTTTTCCTCTCCCTCCTTTTTTCAGTTCTTCTCAGATCTTTCCCCCTTCAGAGCCACTTGCAAGCAGCGTTCTAGGGTGGGTGCCTGCCAGGGGTGTGGGCTGTGTGCCACAAGGTCCAGGCTGAGGCCAGGACTTGCAGTCCAGATGTGGCTGGACCATCCTCCTCTCCTGCAGAGCTTTCCCCAGATTTCTTTTTGCTGGTTTCTAAACTCTGTGCCCCGAAGAGCTGGTCTGGCTCTCTGGCCCCGGAGCATGAAGACATGGAGCAGGAGCTCCATGGGGAATGAAGAGATGGGTTTTGATCCTTGTCCCAGCGCTGGATCTGTGGGCAGGTTTTGTAGGCTTGTCCTGCCTGTAGCACCCCTTTCAAAGCCCCTGGGGTCACAGAGCTCTCTGGCAGTGTGGGAGTGCTTCGCAGGCTTCGAGCCCTGCACTGCTGCATCCCCAAAACCGCTGAGGTTTGTGGCCTGGAGCCATCCCCTGCTGTGACCTTGGTGGGGGCCAGCCCAGCCTTTTTGCAGCGGGGGCTGCCTTGCCTGGCCAGCAAAGTGCTGCTTCAGCAGCTACCTGATCCTGCCGCCTGGCTGCCGGCAAGGCCGGGGGGGACAGGAAGGTTCCCCCTGCAAGGGGGCTGCCAGCCTGCCCTAGAGTGGGGTGGCTGGCAGGAGCATGGAGGTGTGTGGCCGAGGTGGCAGAGGGTGTGGGAGCGGTGCATCCCTTACCCCAGCTCCTCTGCTTTTGTGCTGTTGGCATTTCCCAGTCCCCTTGGCAAGCACCTGCCTTAGGCTTGGTGATTGCCCTGCCCTCTTGCCAACCCCCCTGCCCTTGCTGGTGTCCCTTGGCCCTTGCCAGCATCTCCTTCAGGGTGGGAGGGAGGGCTGCACCGACAGCTGGGTGCTCCCCTCCCCATCCCCAGGAGCCCTGTAATAGATGCCGGTCTGCCGAGGGGGCACTGATTTCGCCATCTGGGCTGGGGTAAGGTCAGGGCAGAGTCACTGCTGTGTCTGGATTTTCCTTGGATGGCAGCTTTCATGCCCAGCATTTGTTCAGGCTGCTGCATGCAGACAGAGCCTCCCTTTGTCCCCTCCCCAAAAAAGCCACGCGAGCCTCTGGCTGCCCCACAGCCTCTCCCCAGCCTGGCCGCCAGCAGTTGCTGCTGTGAGGTTGGGGTGCTGGGAGGCACCTGCTGCTGCCACAGCTGCAGGGGGACCCGAATTTGGGAGGGGGCAGAGCACATGGTGTTGCAGGCAATGTGTCAGAACAAAGGTGTATTTGGAAAGTTGCGGGGTGGGGCTGGGAGGGTGTAGGAGGGGATGGAGATACAGCACCCCTGGGGTGCTGAGTGGGGTGCAGCAGAGGTGCCTGCAGCAGCTTGCTCCCAGCTTGGGTCATGGGGCAGGCAGTTATCTTTGGCTGGCACTGAGTTGTACAGGAGGCCAGGCTTGGAAAGCCTTCAGCCCCACGTGCTCGCTGCCCTCCGTGCCAGCAGTCATGGGATCAGGGTGCTTGGGGAATTCCTGCGGCTGCCTGTGTGAGCAATGTGGGGATGACTTCTCACGCTGCCAGGCTGGCTGTGAGCCACTTCCTCTGCCCTCCCCAGCCCATGTGTTGGGGACCCAGCCTTGCACCCTGTGGTCTGAGGCTGGTCATGCTGGGGAAGTGACACGGGGACACAGATGGCAGCGGGGATGGCCAGGGGATGTCTGTGCAAGGGAAGCGAGACTTGCCTCCCAGTGCTTGGGTTTTTCCTGGAAACCACCTGTCCTTGCCTGGCAGTTGTTTCGTTGGGACACTGTCATTTCTCAGGTCCGTCTTTCTGTTTGTTGGGTGGGCAGAAAGCTGTGGGTGTAATGAGATGGGAGTGCTCAGCACAGGCTGGAGAGCCATGTTTCACGCTGCACGTGCGGTTGCCTCTTAATCTGTGTGTGCCAAGGACTCGGTTTTGGATGTGCTTGAGTTGTACATAGGGATGGAAGGAGGACAGTGCTGGAGGGCGTGTGCTGATGGTACAATTCCACCCCCCCCAGTAACTGCACTGTGCTGGGCTGGCAGCTCAAAGCTGGGGCAGTGGAGCATTCTGGGAGGTGCAACACAAGACCAGGCTGCCCTTGTTAGTTTGCCATCTGCTCCTCGTTATGCAAACAAGGAGCTGCCTTCAGGCTCCACAGAGCTCCGGTGTGGCCCTTGTGGGTTGACCCAGTTTTGGGTGCTGCCTGGTTATTTTTGGGGGCTGAGATGAGCTCTTCCCTCAGAGCAGCTGGTGGCTCCCTGTGCTGTGGGCCCCCAGCTGCTGCGGAGCAAGGATGCTGTGAGCTGCTGGGGTTGGGAGGTGCTGTGCGGATCAGCTCCGGGTGCTCATTGGCCCCCTCATCATCCCCGCTGTCCCTCCTGTCATCTCCCCACAGGAGATAGCCAGCACTGGAGATCCCTGGGGTGTGTAAGGTGGTGGGGTGGTGTGGCATCCTGGCCAGGACCGCATTGGGCCATGCGTCCTTTGGAGCCAGTTGAGCTTTCATATTTTGGAGGATTATCTGGGTGCCCGGTTGCCACTGTAATCCCTGCAGCTCCCTGCCCTGTCCTGAAACGGGCTGGCCTTGTGTGTGAATGCATCAGGACGCGTCTCCATCAGGAATCTGCTCCCCCCCCAGGGGCTTGTGCTTGCTGCAGCTTGTTTATTCTCTCCCACGGAAAGCACAGCTGAACTGCCCCCACGTCTGGCTCCTTTGGCTTCTCCACTTCAATAATAATGATAATAAATAAACTCTTCATGCTAAGTGGGTCATCCGCATCCCCACACAACAAGCTGTGGTGCTCCTTTCCCTGTCCTGGGGAGGGTCGAGGGGCTCCCCTGCAGCCCTCTGTCCCATCGAGGTGCTTTGGGAGGTCAGACTTGGCAGCTTGTGGAGGCACCCCCTTTGTGCAGGGTTGTCTTTAAGGCTTTAGAGAAGGATGCCTCAGTGTGTTCACAACCCTTGGTGTGTGTGTGTGTCTGCGCAATATGAGCCTAAAATATGTGCTGTGGGGAGGGGGAGCTGCTGGCTGGGGGCTTTTCAGGAATTTCCCTGCTGCTGGCTGGTACGAGGCGTGACCCGGTTGCAGTCCACGTGAGCTGGAAGGAGAAGCTGTCAGGCTCCCTGTCTGCTCTGCTGGTCCCCGTCCCCACGGGTCCTTTCGCGTCACCCTCCGCTTAGTGTTCAGGGTAAGCGGCTCTGGCTGACTCCGGAGCACCCAGGAGGGCTCAGCCCCCCTCGTGACCCTGCTGCCGGCTACCCTGCTTACTGCCTGCGCCTCGGCAGGCTTTTCGGGGGTGGCAGATTTGGGGTGTGAAGCTGGCCCTGGCCGTGTCACCCATTGACCCCTGAGGACTTCCTGAGCATCAACCCCATTGCAGCCCCTGGAAATCCTCTCCTGCCCATGTGGCTGCCTCTCCCCAGCTGGCTGCCCAGTACAAGGGCCTTTTGTTCCTCCTGCCTCTTCCCTCTGCCCTCTCCCGCTCCATCCCATCCCATGGGGACCCCTCACCCCCCTCCCCATGTGCACGTAGCCCCTGTGGGTGCCCGTGCCCAGCTCTGGGAGGGAGATCTGCTCCTCAGAGCATGCGTCTGCGCCTCTCCCCAATCAATGGCAATAATTTTATTGGCATGACAAGGTAGCTGATGGTTGCCAAAGTGAATCCATCAAATACCTCTTGGCGGCTCCCCACCCCCTCGAGAGCTCTTGCCGGAGTCGTTAAGCTGTTTTAATCAAGGTGGAGGCTGGAGAGCTGGCATGTTAAGTGGATGGGGTGTATGGGAGAAGGCGGTGGAACCTTCCCCGTCCCCCTGCTCATGGCGGGGAGCACTCAGCAGCGCCCCATTCCTGCTCAGCAGGAAGGGGCCCTGTTCACCAGCGTCGGGCTTTGTTGAGCCGCCCTGCTCCGAACAGGATGTCTCATTGTTGGAGGAAACAATTAGAAATTCATCGTGAACCGTTGGCCTTGGGGACAGGCCGGGGCAGCAGGGCTGGGGATGCAGACAGCTGCCAGCAACGTCCTCGAGTGACTCCCAGAGGGGGACGCTGCTGGGGTTCGGGCTCCTGCCTGGTGCTGAGCGTTTCCATGGCCCTGGCTCTGAGGGATGCTCTGGTGTGCTCACACAGCCTTAGGGAGGGAGAAGAGGTGTTGGGGAGCTCCCCCCTCCCAAACCCCACTTCCTCCAGCCCCCATGTCCCCAGGCTTTTTGACTCACAAGCCATAACTCTCTTTTCCTTTCTTCCCCCCATCTGCTCTGCTCTCCACACAAAGCCCGCAGGTGAGCAGGGGCTGGGAGCCTGGCGCCCGGCCAGCCCGGCAGGCAGCAGCAGACAGCCCTGCTCCAACCTTCCCTGCCGAAAGCGCTGACGGTGCACGTCTCCCCTCTCCCTGGCTCCGGTGCGGGTGCTCGCAGGCAGCGTGCCGCCTAACCCCAATCCATCAGCCCACTCTGGCTGCCACGGAGCCTCCGGTGGGAAGGGCAGCTGGGCACGGCAATGTTGTCACTGGGCTTTGTTGGTGTCAGGGCAAGGTGACTTCTGGGAAGAGGCATGTGTCAGGAGCTGGAGGAGGATAGGGGTGGAGGCGGATCCTGAAGAACCCATGTCTTCATCAAGGCTGTGGGTACAAACCTGGGGTTTCAGGGCGAAGTGCTTCCTGGCAGCCCCTGAGCCAGCATGGTGCTGCCTGGTGGGGTGTCTTCGGGAGCTGGCAAGTCTGTGCCAGCCAAACACAGCATTGGCATCTTTGCAGCTTGTCCCTGCAGACCATCCTGTGCCCGGGCAGGGGCTGGAAATAATGTGGAAATAGGGAGTTAAAAAAGCAGGAAGGAGCCTGTGGCCGTGTGCCTACACACTGCTGGTTCTGCCCTTGTTGTGGGGCTGCGTATAGCAGTGGTGGCCGTGGCTCAGTGCAGTGCCAAGAGAGGAGGCTGCGAGGCAGAGAGGTAATGCTGAAGTGCTGGGGCTGTCTCTGGTGTTCTAGTCCTGTCTGCATTTTGCCCAGATGTGGTGCCCTGGGGGCTGGAGCAGGGTGGGAAGGGGCCAGCGCGGTGCAGAAACACAGGCTTGGGCATGTGGTGCCAGCAGCGAGCGTTGGGGTTTCCTGCCTGGCCATTGTGGCTGATTTGGTTGGTGAAGCATGAAGTTACCGAGCATTTTCTTCTGCATCTCTCTGCCCCCAAACGAGAGGCTGTGACCCATGTTCCGCTGGGAAGAGCAGGAGCATGACTCTTGCTTTGGACCTCATCTCTTGCTGGGGACCTCTGTGGTGGCCCACGGGGACAGGGCAGGGTGAAAAGCCACCCCATTGAGATGGAAATGAGGTGGGAGTCTCCATCTTTGTTGACTCCCTCCTGTTGCAGCCATTGTGCCTATTCACAGGCTTCAACACTGACTAATTTTGCCCTTTTGGGTGGGAGAATAGCCCCAGCCTCCCAGCAAAGGCAGCGAAGAAGAGGGAAGACAAGGGAGCCCCATGGCTCATCTGGAAGGCAGCAGTTTGGGAGGCAGGGGCTGTGAGTATGCCTGGGTGGGAAGGGGCAGTCCTAGTGTCCAGACTGGCCTTTGTGCAGCTGCGTTAACCCAGATTAATGGTGCCTGAGGAATTTGCCTTGAGCCGAGGCCTGCTGGAGGAGGGGAGATGCCGGGTGAGTGGTCAGGAGGGGCCAAGCTGGTTTCAATGTTGTCTGGGTCCCTGGACGTCAAGAGATGTGACAGCGGGGAAAATTCAGCTGTCTCTGTTCCCCGTGGTGTGACCTCTCTGCTTCTCACCTCTAGGCTGGGAGGAAAATCCGTCATAAATCAAGAGAGAGGTGAAGGTGTGGTGTGACACTTGGGGATGCAGGATGTGGACTCCAGCTGCCCCTTGGTGGCTGCTGGAGCGTGTCATTCATCTCCCAGGCTTTGATAGGTGTGAGGGTCGTTTGTCTCTGCTGCAGGTCCAGGTGGGGATGATGCTCGGCCTCAGGCTGCTTGGAAGAGCTGCTGTTTAGCCTCCGTTATCCCCTGCCCTTGTTAATTATGGGCTTTCTGAAGTGGAGCCTGGGAAACGGGTTCTATCTGCAGGCTGGTACAGACAGGGAAAGCAGCAGCAAGGATCCCTTCAGGATTGGCATCGTGGGGTGAAATCGGGAGGTGTAGGAGCTGGAGCTGGTGCTGGGTGGTCATAAGGGTGCAGACCCCTGGGACTGCCCCGTTCCTCCTGGTTGTTGGGCAATTGGGTGGGGGGCAGGAGTTAAACTCTGTCCCATCAGGTGCTTGAGAAGCATGTGGCATGTGCTGTGATTAGAGTCTGGCAGGACCAGAGTGCTAAGCTGACATCTTGCCCGGATCCTACATGGCCAGCATTGATGCAAGGCAGACCAACCTAGGGCTCAGGGCTCTGTTGGTGATCCTGGTGTGCCTCGTGGATGTGCCAATACCCAAGAGCTCTGCTGATCAAAAGATGGTGGAGTTGGAGCTGTGGCACCTGGCTAAGGAAAGAGGTCTCTCAGCCTTGGAAGATGTGGGTGCTAATCCTCTCGATGAGGATAATACTTAGGGTTTTACATGGTGGCATATTGTGATGCCTTTGGTGGGTTCTTGTTCTAATCCATTGACTGGGCACAGTCGCCTGGCTGGAGGTGACTGGGAGCAGGCTGACGGGCAGAGCATTGCGGGCAGGGGAAGGAGGGGTGTCAGGGCCCTGAGTCCATGGGAGGGATTGCAGGTATCACATCTGCTTTCTGTTCTCTTTCCACCCAGAATGGAAACATTTCCTGTTCTTAATTTTTTCCCTTCATTTTCCCTTTCTTTTTCATCTCTCCTACCCCTGCCAGTGCTTGAAATAGCTCTGGCTGCTGCACAAGCCCCACGTTTTTGCTCTCCTGCCCTTTGGTGGGTCATCAAGCTTCCCATATGTCACCACTGACTGATGGGTGGAGTAGTGTCGATGGGCTTTGCACTGAATAAACCCTCCTGAACCCTCCCCAGCTGCTTCCCAGCTGGGAAATTTCCCCATAGCCCCCCCGCCCCTTCCCTCCTTTTCCTTAGCATTGCAATTGGGCTGAGACTGGAGGGGGAGAGCAGGGCTGCAATGCAACACAATGGGGAATGAGATGAGCGGGGGGAGTGCCATCTTTTGGGGTTTGCTGGATTTTGGGGCCTCCGGGTGCTTTCCCTGGGTGGCCCGTGCTGTACCAGAGCTGATCCTGGCACCTCCCTGCTCTTTGTATGCCGGTGGACCAGCCGCCAGCATGAAACCTCCTTGTAGCAGCGAGAGCAATTGTCTACATGGGAAGCAATAGTGGGAAAGTTTTATTTAATGGATGCTTAGTTCTTTTAATGCCATTTAGCAGCTGGAGAGAAGGAAGAGCGCCAGTGCTGTGTGACAAGCCGGCTCTCAGCAGACTGAGGACGGGCTGAGGTGGTGGGGAGCATCCCTATGGTCTGGCAGAGAAAGGCAGGATAATCTCCTAGTGCTTTAATTTCGCCACGCTTCATGCTCTTGAGAGAAGCATCAGTCGCTTTGTGCCTGCACAGATCTGGCATATCCGGGGTGCTCAGTGTGGGGATGCAGGGGATGCAAGGAGGGGTCGTGCTGGTAGAGCTGGTGCTAGGGGAAGCATCTCCCTCCCGCTGTAATCCCCATACAGGCGAAGGAAATGATGCCAGGCTGAAAAAAGCCTGCGTGGTTTTTATTAGCTACAACCCTAATGATGTATTTTGGATTGCTCTCCTGCGTGGATAAAAATTACCAGACCTTGAACAAAGAGGGGAAAGGAAAAAAAGTCTCTCTGACCTTGAAGCTGTTCGTTCACTTGTCTTCATTTCATTCCCCTCGGCTGGGGATGCGGGTCAGTTTTGGGTGCTATTTATAGTCAGCTTCACTTGACGGTTTTCTTTACAAAGCGAAAGGTTGTCACCTTTGTTTCTGATACTGCAGAGAGGAGCTGCTCAAGGGAAAAGGAAGAATAAATGAGAAAATTTTTCAGTGTTCCTGTACGTGGCAAAGCTTTGTAATCTGGAAAGATCAAAAAGCCCTGGACTGCTGCACTGAGCTCATTGTGTGGACATAGCCAGGGTCTGCGCTGCCCAGAGCGGTCTGGGATGATACTCTGCCCTGCCAGCCAGTGGCTGCAGGGACTGGTTGGAGCCTTTATCCACTCCAAAATAGTGATGCTTTCCTTTCCCAGGCAGCTTGGCTCACCTCTCTGCATCTGGTATAGTTGGCTTTGGTTAACAGCATGTTAACTTAATTCTTGCCTTCTCCCTCCCCTGTGAAGGAAGCTGTGGCTGCATTTCCCACCTTCACTGGAGCCACTTGCCCGGAGGAGTCCTGCTGCCAAAGTGGCATCACCCGCCTGCGCCCGCATCCCCTCTTCCAGCCCCATCCCCGACTGACAGACTCGTTGAAACAACAAATGTTGTTGTAATTTAATTTTCAGGCAAACAATAGTCCGGGGACAATGTTAAATTCATGAAACTGGCTTAATGCGATGAAATTTAATGAAGCAATTTGTGCACTAGCATGGCTGTGTGCGGCTCTGGGGTAGCAGGGATGCAGCTCCATCCCATCGGACAAGTCCGGTCCCTCTTTGGAGACAAGCTGGGGAAAACTTGTCCCAGGGGAAGCAGGAAGGTTTGTGTTGCTGCTCACCAGGCTGGGTGTGCTCTTGGGGTGCAGCTTTCTCATCTCACTCCCTGAATCTGCTGTGATGTGGGCTAGAGCCAGTGTCCAAGCACTGTGGGTTTTTTGGGAGGAGAAGGGTTAATGAGAGTCTTTGGGTGGGGAGTGGGCTTGGTCTCTGCAGCTTCTTCCTTCCCTGGTCCTTTCCTCCCCTTGTAACCTCTCTCTCTGGAGCCCTAGAAGGTCCCTTCACCCTCTAAGCTCCCTTAGGGTGGGAGGTCCCTGCTGGGGGGACACACACCTCTTCCTGAGGGCAGGACCAGGGAATTTATCCCCTAGGGCTGGGCAGCAGAGGAGGGCTTGGCAATGGATGGGTCAAGGCAAGGTGCTATTGCACATCCTGCTGCTCATCTCCAGCTGCTCCTTGTCCCTCTGCTGGTCCTTGGGGACAGAATGCGATGGGGAGAGGACCCATTTCCATGTGCCTCATCTGCGTCCTGGTTGGCTTCTTGTGGGGTGAGGAGACCCGTGCAAACGCTCTCTCCTCTTCCCCCAGTCCCTGCTTTGGAGTGCCAGAGCAAAGCCTCACCAGCTGTAGCACCCAGTCTCCTTGGCTTCTCCCAGCAGCCGGTGCCTCCAGGACCACCCAGTATCCATCAGGCTGTTAACTGAAACTGTTCCCTTTATAGCAAGAGTTAGGAGTGATGCAGCACTGGAAAGCACAAGCTTGTCTTTGGGGGTGTCTAGCTCCAGGGCTGGATTGGGTATGTGCCACCCCGCCAGCACCCCTTGGGCACCCTGACACTGGTAACATGCAGGCTTCAGGTAACGTACAGGCTTCAGGAGACACGTTTGCTGCTGTTCCTTTCCCCCCAGTGATTGACAGAGCCCCGTAGATCTTAACTATGTGCCGGCGTCCACAGAATAAACCTGGTGCTGCTCTAGCTGGAGGCTTAACACTGGCAGTGCTGCTCACTCAGCTGGGCAGCTGCTGAGGTAAGGGGCTTCCTCGCCTTTTTGGCAACAACCTGGTGTCCTTGTGGGATGTGACGGACCTCTGGAGCTGTGTGAGTGGGAGCTGGGACAGCGGCAGGTGAAGGGACAGTGTTAAATGTACATGTGGGTGATTTTGCTGTGGCTGTTCTCCAGTGAAGCATAGGGAGGAGGGAGCTGGAGACATGTGGATACTGTCTCCTTCAGGGTGGGAAATGGAACCAGGTGGTCCCTCCCCAGAGGAGACAGCATCCATGTGTCTCCAGCAAGGCTCTTCTCACCTGCAGAAGTTCTTTCTGGTCCTTTTACATCCTCCCAGCAGCCACCCTTGCCAAAACCTGAGCTACACCAAACTCGTATCATTGGTGATGCTCTTCCCAAGCAGGACTTAAAGCTAATTTTTCACTGAAAGATGCAGCAAAATCTTTCTGAGGATGGATTTTGGGCTCAGCTGGGGTGCTCACAGGCAAGCTTGAGGTCTGTAGAGTAGTTTGCAGTCCTGGAAGCTGTGAAGGCAGCAGGTCTGCTGGTCTCAGAGGCTGGGTCAGCGCTTGGCTGGTCTTTGCACCCCCTGGCTTTTTGCTTTCTGTTGGCAGTGGTGAAAAATTCACTGACAGCTGTTGAGCAAAATGCAACTGAAAAAATTTATGGAGAAAAAATATGAAGCAGTGTTGATGTGCGCGTCTGTGTGTATATATATATATATCTGTATTTTTCTTTAAAAGCTTCCAAAAATAGGCCTGTGACTTGACCAGGGTGACTGCAGCTGTAATTAGCCATGGAAAGCAAGTGTCTTAGCAAGGCTGGTGCATATGCAACCATACAGAAAGGCTCAACATCCTTGGCAAGGAGGTCGGGATGCGGGAGCGGGGGTTGTGGGCATGGCTGGAGGGCTGGGGGTGCAGGCAGTGGGCTCCCACAGTGTGCCCTGTATCGGGAGCTTCTGTGGCAGAGGGAGTGGAGCAGCTTCTACCCCCTGGATGGAGATACTGGATGGGGTTGGGCTCACCGCTGCCACAGTTAACTTCCTGGGGGTGATGTATGTGATGGTGTTTGTGAGAAATGAGCAGAGTCCTTTAAAAAGACCCACAGACTCCAAACCTGCATGGCCCGTGCCGGCTGATTCTCACCTCACACGAGGGATGGGAACTTCCCAAATTGAATTCTCTGTTTATTTCCCCAGGGTTTCTCTGTGTTACTCTCCCTCTCTTTCTGGTATGTTTATGAGCCTTGAGGGATCTGTTTTTACGCTCAACGTTTAAAATTAAAGATGTGTTTCTCTTCTAGCAGGTGAGATAAACACTCCCCATCTCAGCTGGGGGTTTTATTCCTGCTTCTCCTTCCTCTCCCCCACCCCTGCATCTGCTGTTAGGAAAGCGTGACCCCACGGCTGGAGCAAATAACCTGGGAGTGAATGGGATGCCTGGGCTCTCCTCCCAGTGGGATGAGTCGGCTTTGAAGCCACAGCAAAGCAAGATGGCCAGGCTCTCAGTTGTGTGAGCTTTGGCTTCTTTTTCCAGTGGCTTCTCGTTTTAAGTGGGCAAAAATTACTACCTTTGGCATGGGGGTGGAGAGGGGAGGGAACGGTGGCGAGAAATGTGCTTGCTTGAGCTTCAAAGGGTGGTTTATCTCGGTGACTAAGGGCACGCCACGTGATGATGTGGTACTGCCGCTCATCTGCAGGAGGACTCCTTAAGTTGTGGTGACAGGGTTGTGTGGCGGTGTCCCAGCGGAGGCTGCCTGGGGCTGGCACAGCTGGGATGGCACCCACCGCCCCCACGGTCGCTGTGCGGTGTGCTGCTTGGGTGCCTTGGGCGCATCCCTTGTACCCTCTTTAGGCGCTGATCCCAGAGGTGGGGAGAGCAGCTGTGTCCCAGCAACTTAAGGAGAGGTGCGGAGGCTTCTTCTGGGCTGCTGCTGTGCTCCTTCGTGGAGTCCGGCAGCACGCCTCGCTTTCCCATCCGCAGCCTTGTCCTTTCAGACCACAGCTGTGGGGGCCTTTCTGCCCGACACCTGCTCATCGGGGCTGCTGGAACAAGACCTGGGCTTCATTTGGAAACGGAAGCAATTAAAGAGCACATGAACAGTTCTGGTCCTACCCGACACTGTGTCTGCCCAGGGGGCTTTCAGTGCCTCTCTCCTGGGACGGGAGCCGCTCCGCTCACCTCTGTTCTGCTTTGTTTCCCCTCCTCCTGCGTGCTGCTGTGCTTGCGTGAGCATCTTTGCTGTGGTGCTGCGAAAGCCTTGGTGATAAGACTAGCCCAGATTCCTGAGAACATGATTTTTTGGCCGAGGTTTGGCCCAGCACAAGTTTCTGATTCGGTGCTGGAGGTGGGGGCATTTTTTTTTGCAAGCACGTGGTGAGCTCCATGTCTTGCCCTTGGTGTCTCTGCCATGGGTGGCAGCTCTCGCTGGCAAAGGCTGTTGAGTCAGAGTTGTTGTTTCTGACCCCCTTAACCTCCCTAATTCTGTTTATGCTCATGAGCAGGGAGAAAGAGAGGGAGCGAGCATTTTATTAATGGCTTGCAAGTTTCTGGTGATGTTTTTCATCAGGAAAATGATAGTTGTATAGCAGCAATTAATTGGATGAAAAGTTTATGGTAAGAAGTATGAAGAATGTTTCAAGGATGGTTTGGATGAAATACTCTTGCATTTTTTTTTAAAGCCTCCCAGCAAAAACAAAAACCTTGCCCTATTTTGAACCTTGCCAAAAAGAAACAACTTCAAAAGTTCAATTTTCTTTTTTCTGGGGGGGGAGTGTGTGGGGTGTAAGTGCCTTTCCCCCTTCCCCCACACACACCCTGCCTCTAGCCTGTGCTCTTTAAACAAAAGCATGTGTTTTCTTGGCCTGGTTCCCCAGAGGCAGCTCTGCTGGAGCGGAGAGCAGGGGCTGTGGAGGTGATGGCCGCACAAGTCCAGGCAAGTCCTGGTTTTTCAGCAGGAGCTACAGCCCTTCCTTTTTTGTTTTTGGAGAGGGGGGGACTGTGGTCAGCTCACTTTTCCTGCCTGCGCTGCCCGTCTTTGCTCCATGCGAGCTGTGGATGGCAGCGCCTGCAGCCAAAAGGAGGACCGAGCTGTAGGCACGTGTGTGTGGTACATGGATATCCCGGGGCAGAAGGTGATAAAGCAAAGAATTAATGCTTCAGAGTGATGTTAGTGCCTCTCCCTGTGCAGTCATCGTCTGCAGCTCGTGGGCTGCTGGTAACCCTGCTGCGCCTCTTGCTCCCGAGAACGAGCGAGGGTTTGGGGAGGCTGGCATGAAGAAAAGGATGTTTTATGGGGGGAGATGGTTTCCTAGGGGGTTGTCTGTCTCTGGGCGTGGCCTGAAACATCTTTGGGATGCTGTGGCTGTGTGAATCCGCCTCCGAGCTCCACTGCTCACCCAGCACAGCCGAGCCCTGCTGCGTGCTGCCTTCCAGCCGCAGCCATACCTTCGGCCTCAGCTGCGGGGCTCAGCGCTGGTGTGTTTTTCATAAAGGCTCTCAATCACATACAGGATGTTTCTGTTTGTTCAAGCAATGAAATCACACAAACAACCCGCCCCCAGTTTGGCTTTTGCAGAGCATCAGCTGCTTGACCCAAGTCCTAGGCAGAGCTGGAGCAATCCTCCCCTCTCCTCCTCCGGCTCTCGACCCGGCAGCGTGGCGAGAGCGCGCCTTTCATGTTGCGGACATGCCCTGGAAAGCCGCCCGGCACCGGGGACGGGATTAGATTAGGGCTGGGAGCTGGGGCTGACTCATCGCTGGGGCTCGCGCTTGGCCCATGCTGCAGCAGCATCTCGCGGGAGCTCATGGGGAGGCTTGGAGATCTTGAGCTGGGACCAGCCCCGCGTTTTTGGAGGCTGGGTTGCAGGCAAACTCAGTGTGAGCAGAGATGCCAGCTCAGACCCTTTCCTAAGAGGAGCATGGTGGGGTTTAGGGGTAGGTTGGAGGTGGGTTGCAGGTTCCTGGGCACTGGGGTTGTGTGGTTTTGCACTACCACCAGCACCCAGCCCCAGATGGACTTGCCACTGTGCTGTTGTCTTTCTCTTCGTGCTTCGTCCTTCAAGGTATTGAGTGGAAGGAGAGCAGGAATGCGTCAGGATGGATAGGAATAAAAAACCCCTGACTCTTCTCGCCCCTGTTGTGTACATTGGTCCCATTGCTGCCGTTTCCATGGCAAAGCAGCGGGCCCGTAACCCAGCCTGCCCTGTGCTCCTTGCCGTTTGGAGGAGCAAAAATCCTCTGAGACCATGAGAATAATTTAACGAGCCGTTAATGAGAGTGGCAGAAAACACCGGAGGAGATGGAGCAGGGTCGGGGCGGGGGCGCGGGGAGGCAGGGCTGGTTTTTGGCAGGGAGTGGGTCACGTTGGCAGCCTGCTTGCCTTGCCTTAGATGTGTTATGAAGTTTTGGAGGTTGCTTGAAAAGTGTCTGGGGAGCGGTGGTGAGCCAAGCGGGCTGCGGGCCAGCTTGCAGCTAAACATGTTGTTGTGTAAAATTGCAGTCAATTAATTTAAGACCTGCCAATTTCAACTGCAAAGTGCTAGGAGGTTCTGTCAAGTTTTCAATGGGATAGAAAGGGGGAAGGGGTTTTAGTTTTCAGCACTTGGAAGGGCAAATAGTGATCCTCTACCCGATCCTCCAAAGTACCTCCTCCTCTCTCCACTCCTTTTGGTTGTGTTAAATTTGCCACCACTGATGTTAAAAGCCCTTCTGGCGTGAGCCATTGGGGCTGAGATTGCAGAAGGACGGCAGCCAGAGCCTGGCGAGGTGCTGATGGCCATGTTGGGACCAGGGAAGCACTGGCTGTGTGAGGATGACCCAGTCCCCTTGGCTTTGTAGTGCTCCTCTTCCATAGTGCCGTGGGGAGCAGCCCCTCTCTGGCATCCCAGGGGGTCTTCCCCAGACTAACCTGGTCCTGCAGGACTGTCCTGGTCCTTGGCATGTTGGGCAGTCTGAGGTAGAGGAGGAGCTGGAAAACGCTCAGGACAAGTCCATGAGTTGGTGTGCATCCCCTGCATGCAGTCACGGAGGTCAGAGCAATCAGTGATGTCCCGCATAGGCTGGTACCCACCGTGCAATAAGACAGCCTGCCCCAGAGAGCTGACAGCTGGGTGGGGATGGTGTCTGGACCCCACAAAGGCTCATCCTGCCACCTTCTGTGGTGGCAGCAGCATAGTGCTGCTCTGCACAGAGCCCCTTTCTGGATGTGCTCCCCTGCCAGCCGCTCCTAGCACCCATTGTCCTCTCTCATCACAGGAGCCTGGCTCTGTTGGTAAGGGCACCCTGGCTGGAAACTCCATCTGGGGTTTCCTGGGCTTGTGGCAGAGCTAGAAACATGTTTCTTGGGTTCTGGAGAAGTGTGTGTTTGTACGTGCATCTGAGAGCTGGCTTTTTCTTGGGGGTTTAGGGTTTTTTTTTCCTTCCCCTTGTTATTTTTTTTTCTTGTTTTACAGCTTAGTGAAACTTCTGAGTAAGTGCAGCCCTGCTTGTGAGTAAGAGTCATGGGACTGGCCGGGCGAGCCAGCCTCAGCTCTACCTCTCACAACGCTTGCAGCCAGTGATGGGGCTGAGCTCCTTCTCGGGGCTGGGGACTGTATCCTCAGCCATCTCCTTTCAGCACCCCCAGAACATTCTCTCCAGCCACTGTTGCTTTCAGAATTCACCACGGAAGGGTGCAAAGCCGCATGCCGGGGTTTGTGCTGTTCCGTGCAAGGGCTTTGCTCTGGTTTCAGTGCCTGTGCGTGTTGTGGGACTACTGCATGTCCCCATGGGGCCACAGGCTTGCTGCTCCCATTGCTGGGGGGAAAAGGGATTCAGAGGTAGGTCCCTTGAGAGCCGGGCTCTGCTACATAGCCACCATCGTCTGCAGACTTCCCCGGCATATATTTAGGGTAATTTCCTCCTGCTTTGCTGGGAGCTTGTTAATATTTCACTGGGACACGGGGGCAGCCTGCAAAGCCTGTGCTTCAAAGGAGGGCAGCTTTGGGGTTAGCTTTTGGTTTCCCTAGCTTTTGCTATAACTTGTTCTGTGGTTTTAAAAATAGGTATCAAACCACTCAGCAGGCGAAAAAGCCCAGGCAAAGCCCAGCAGGCTGGCCATCACCTTGCTCGGACAGGTTGTGGCTCTGGTGTCTGCTCAGCTCTGCACTTCCTTCTCTGGCATTTGGGTGGAAAAAATAGGAATTCAGTATAATTAAGGGCAAAAGGACTGTGTGGATGCTTTGTGAGCCTTCTCGGGTTTGAAATGATGGGGAGAGATGCAGCGCAGCCTGGCTGCATCCTGCAGCTGCTGGCCTGGCACTTAGGCAGGGCTGGTGGGTGGGCTGGGGTGGGCTTCCCATCCCAGCATTGAGCTTTTTGGGAAGGCCTTTTGGGGGAATTACTTTTGCCTGGTCCTGGACTCCACAAGTCAGAGCAGGATTGGCCCTCCTGGAGCAATAACAGAAGAATTACTGCATTGCATGGGCGTCTTTATATGTTTTTTAAACCGTGCCTCCTAATTATAAATAATGGCTGCGATACGAGATATGATTATGATGGATGGTGATTCTGTATTGTGTGTGCATTAGTGGCTTTAACCTTGCCGGGGTAATTATGTCTCATTTCAAATTCTGATACTATTTATTTGAGGTAGGGGAACTGGGAATTTAATTTCTACGGCTTTGTCTTTTAGTATTATTAGTATTTGAAAAGGATACCTTTGCAAAATTGTTTTTTAATCATTCCCTCCAGTTGGCAGCATCAGTTCATTAATATTTTCGGGGCCCGTGCGGGGTTGTTCTGGAGATGTTTGTGAAGGTAGATGTTTTGGGACTATGTGAAGCTGAGGTGTAGGAAAGGAGCTTCTCCTTCGAGACACCTGTGTGCATCCCCCTGACTTGGGTCTTCCCAAAGCAGCTATCCTTGCCCTTTTGGGATGCCTGCTGCTGTTGACCTGTGTGTCGGCTTCTACCTGGGATTCCTCATTGCATGAAGTCTCTGGGGTGTCCAGGCAGGAGCAGGCAGGGCTGAGCCATTGTCCTGCCCACCCCTCTCACCATCTTTGACAGCACGTTTAATTAAAAACCACATCAACCCAAAGATTGTGCACGTGGCCCTTAATCAGTTTGAAGTCTCTGTGAGAATAAAGTAATTATACTACTCGTTTGGTTACAGTAATTAAAACTTTAATTAACATCATTTCCCACCCCTTGGCCTCCCTCTACAGATATTCAGGCGTGCAATGGGTGCCTGCCAGGGTTGGATCTTGGGATAAAGCTGTTTTATCTGGGGGCTGTCTGCCTGTCTCCATCTTTGATCCCTCCAGCGTCGTGCATGTGAGGTCTGGCTGTGCTTGGCACTTGCTGGTCTCTCACCAGGCTGCTGGGTACCAACCCTCATCCCCAGCTTGGAGCAGCTTCTTGGCCACGGTGCTGGCAAGTCGCAGTGAGTGGCAGCTCTGCTTGAGGTCCCCTTGCAGCAGTGGGGAGGGTGGTAGGTGTTCCTCAAAGATCTCCAAGAACTTGGTTCTGAACGTGGCATGTGATCTGCTCTGGTCTTAGCAAGAGCCAGGCTGTCTGGGAGCACCCCTGTGTGCCTGGGGTCGTTCGTTAGGAAGTTACCTGGGCTCTTTGCTTCCCGTTATATGGACCTGCAAGAGCTGAGGTTACACCGAGCTGTGTCTGGGTGCTGTCACACATGGAAAGCTCTGGATAGGCTCCAGCCCCCCTGCACCCCGGTTTGCCTCTCAGGTGAGTCTGGTGGTTGCTGTCATCCTCTGTGTTAGATCACAACCTTGTGTTCCCCAACAGCCTCAAGAAGGGATGGCTGTCTGGAGAAGCGGGGCGGGAACTCCTGCACCGGAGCCAAAGGAAATCCATGCCCTGTAAAACCTGAGCTCTTAAATATCTCGAGCAGCATCCTTAGGGAAAGCAATCTCTATATTTAAATCTTTTCAATCTCTCCTTTGAAATTGCTCCTATCCACAGACTGAAGAGTCTAATTTTCACCCTGGTTTTGAACGGAGAGCCCACTGCAGAGAAGTGTATTTCATCACTCCAGCTTCTGTGTGGTGGGGAGCTTCTGTGTGTGTGGGAGCTGTGGTGGCCCCACAGCTTTCCCCCAGCCTTACAGAGCCACTGAGAAGGACATAGTGTAGCCAGGGATGTGGCTCTTGGGGTTGGAGATGCTCTAGGAGGGCCAGAGGGTTTGGGAACGAAGATTTAAAATGCAAACAAAAGGTGAGAGCAGGGAATTTTAACAAATGTTCCAAGAGCTGAAGGTGGAGTGAGCGAGAGGGTCTGAGTATGTTTGAAGTAAAGTATTTGCAAGCGCTCTCCTTGTGCTCAGCCCGAAGCCAGGCTTAGCTGGCTGTTATCACAGGGAGCACTGAGCGTGGTGCAGAAGATTTCTTCTCTAATCTTGGAGGTGCTTATGTTTGGAGTAGGGACTGTTTTGGGAGGAGAGGCAGCATCTGGAGTTTTGATTGTGGTGTGTCAGTAGTGGTGATGTTGATCTAAAAGGGGGAAAAAAGTGTGGCTGTAACTTTCTGCCTCCTCCCGATGCCGTGGGCTACATTCCCATGAAGTACATCACGTGATGCAAGCATTTGTCATTGGATTTGTAAGAGATTCAGCATGTCCAGTCCTGCTGCCTGTTCTGGGAGTTAATATTTAATGTTGTCACTTTACCCTGAGATATTTAGACCCTGATTGTTTATTGCTTATCAGCTTCTCCTGGGCAGCCTGGTATGATTTGGCCATGGAGATAAAATGCCAGAACAGCCCAGATCTGCTGTAATGAGAGGCCTAAATCGGTCAGAAGGGTTCAAAGCTGGTGTTAAACAGGTGAAGCTGGATCCCCCCTGCACAGCCGGTGGTGTCCTCCTCCCTGGGTGGAAGCAAAGGGGCAGTGGCTCCAGCTCTGTTGCATCCCCTTGCTGCACTGTATCGCTGCAGCAGGCAGCATTGTGGAGGTAGCGGATGGCACGCTTGGTGTGGCTGGAGCTGCTTGGGAGAGGGGGTTGCCGAAGGCTTTGGAGTCTGAGTGATGTATAAATCCAGGCGCAAGCCATGGTGCCCTGCTCTGGCAGCCCCGCCAGAATGGGGGCTTGGCTGGTGCTGGATTTGTGCTTGGGGCTGCTGGTGTGAGCACTGAGGTGGGAGGGGACCTGACCACAGGGTACGATGGAGCAGTTCCCCCACATGGGTTCTGTCCTTCTGCAGCCTCCCCTGCGTGGGCTTTCCTTGCTGCTGGCTGCGCCATAAGTCTGACAGCTTCTGCCATGTCCTCAGGCAGCTCCTCTCTCGCTGCTGTGTTGTTTTAGGGACCAGGAAGGAAACAGCTATTTTCCTGGAGCTGAGGGGGCAGGAAGGATCCAGCTGATCTCCAGCTGTGCTGCAGCCCCAGCAGCCTGTCCTCCTGCCCTGACACATCCCTGGTGAAGCCTCGCTGCCTCCTTCCTGCCTTCTGGGATCCCTTGATGGAGTTCTGAAAGGAGTGTCCCTCGCTGCTGGCAGGCAGCGGGGGTTTGAACCCCTGACTGTAGTTATGTCCCAAGAGGCAGAAGGGTGAGGGTATTGGGACAAGCCCTCAGCACTTTTGGGGTTATCTTGGTCTGGTTGTGTGGTCAGACATGCGGCAAGGCTTGGGAAGGGGGGCTATTGTGGTCCTCCCTTTTGGGCTAAGCACCATTGTTAGGAGGAAAGTAAGTGGTGCTTTAGATTTGCAGGAGTAACAGCAGCTTCTGAGCTGTGGGGAGGCTGGGAATGGTGGCTCTGGGTCTGTTCTGCTTGCCAGCCAGGGTGCTGGGCTGTGCATTGCAGGGGGCTGCTAGTCAAGGGTCCAGGCTGGTCCAGTGAGTCATGGTGCTGGTGTTTCACTGTGCCTTCACACTGGAGAGGGCACAGCTGGGTGCAGGCACCATGCCACCGTAGGGGCAGTTTTGGGATGCTCTGTCGTTCCCTCCCTGGGGAATTGATGCCCCGGCAGCTCCTGTGCTGCCCCTGGTGACACCCTGGAGCTCTCATCAGTTCCCTGTAGCTGTGAAGTGTGGGGGATGTAAAGCCCTTGCATCATGGCCAGATCACATGGGGTTGGTGGCTGCGTGTATGCTTTGCCTGTGGGTTATTTTGCATCATCGTGGCTTGGCTGGGGGTCAGCAAAGACTGGGCACTGCCACTGTGCTGGGCCACAGCATCACACAGAGGGGTCCCTGGGGTTCCCTGTCCTCCACCTGCCCTTGCCTGTGCTGCTCAGCAGCTGCCAGCACCTCCTGCCTGGTCCCTGGCAGCCCCCGGGCAGAGGCTGCCCATTGATTCACTTGTCTGGGGCCCCCCCTCTGACTGCCTCAGCCCTGAGCAATGCTGATTGGGAAATAATTGCAATAATAATAGAGATATTTTGCTCCTGAGTGACTAGACGATGTGAACCGGGCGCTGAGCCAGGAGAGTTTTGAAGGACAAAGCTGGGAAATCAATGGCTTGAGACCGTCAGAGCACCGTGGGGCTGGCGAGGATGTGGATGAGTCCTGGGGTTTTGCCAGGGAGGGAGGCAGGGCAGGGGCCTTAACCTGCCCTGGGCTGTGTGGCTCCCAACAGTGGGGTGCTTGTAATTCCTGCCCCCACTTTGTTGCCTCTCCTGCACCCAGGTTTGACTTCGGCAAAGTTGCTACTCCTATGCAGTATCCTGGCACTTGCTGCAGTTTGGGTTGGTACAGGAAGATTGGAATGATTTTTCTGACAGTGCTTTAGTTCTGTCAGAATTGCCAGAATGGTGTGTTGGGCTGTACTTCCCCATGATGGAGCGATGCATGCAGACCTGGCATGGGGAGGTTTTGGTAAGGTTTGCACTTGGTGGGCAAGGCGTTGGCCAGCTCTGTGCAGTGCCATGCCACGTGGGCTGGCGCTGGTCTGGCTGGCTCTGCTGAGCCCCTTTGGCACAGGGAGCACCACTTGTGTGGGTGGCTGAGCCAAGAGGAAAAGATGGAAATGAGTTTGAGCAAAAGAAAAAGGCAGTTTTCATTTTGGGGGAGGTAGCGCTGTGTTTTGGTGTCCTGTTGGACAGGGCTGTCCCCCTGCTTTCCCCTCACTCCAGCAAACCCCAGTGCTTTCATCCAGTTCCCACCCCACTTCCTGGAGAGATGTGTGTCCTCAGCTCACGTGGCTGAGCTCAGGATAGTACCCAGGGATGACACACGGCAATAATGTGTGCTTCAAAACGGGCTAGATGAAGCGGTGTCATGTCTGTCAAGGTCCCTGAGTCACTGGCATTTGTGGCTGTTGGGAGCGTTGGTTTAGATTAAGTATCTCCTTGTTTTTTGCTTTATTATGCTGATATAATTCAAGTCCCAATATTCTCTGGCTCGGGGCGATGTCAGGCCAGAGATGGAAGCTTTGCTAGTGTTCATCTTTACAGAGCGACTGGGTTTCGCTGGATTTCACTGAGTTTGGCAGCTCACCTTGCCCCCTTCCCTCGGTGGGTTCAGGATGAGGCATGAGCATCCCAGCCCACCTCGAGGCAGTGGCTGGCGAAACCTCCTCCCCACAGAGGGGCCCGGGGGGGTCAGTACCCACCTTTGTGGGGGCCCCAGCATGCCGGGTATGAGCAGCCGGCAGCAGGCAGCTGCCTGTCCGTCTGGGAGGAGGCGTGTGTCTGATCTGCACCCGGCTGGTGCATTCCTGCGCTGGCAGCTGGTGGGGAGGCAGGGGGGTGGCTGGCGGGGAGGGGGGAGCGGAGGTAGCTGGGGCGCTGGCTGCCAGCCTGCCCTGCATAGCTGGGATAGTTCTGCAGGGCCGTCCTGTCCCCAGCCCTGGGTATGAGCTCCTGGGAGATGCATCCCCAAACCCCTGCCTGTGTCCCTGCCACAGACTGCCCCGCTCCCTTCTGGTTGGCTGCGCTGCTCCATGAACCCTGGTAGAGCATGGCAAGGCCTGAGCAAAGCCAGAGGTGTGACCTTGTCCCCCCGGACAATGAAGTTTGGTAACCTGCAATCAGCAGGAGTAAGCAGGAGCCACTGCCTGCTGTACCCCTCCCCGTTCTCCCCACTCTTGCATGCCAGTACCCCTCTCTCTGGCAGCACCCAGCCCCCTGTCCCCATCAGCTGTGCCCACCTCCTCCTCCCCTGCGCCCCCAGCAGCTGATGTCAGAGCCGTGCAGCTGCTCCTGGAGCCACTTCTCACTGGACAGCCCCTGCACCTCCCTGGTGGGGGCTGGGGGAGAGGAGTGCATCCCCCAGAGCAGCTGATACAGGACCTGCATTTTAAACCCTTTACCCTCCTTTGGAAACTGGAGAGGGGTGTGTGGGTGGCAGCTGCTGGCCCCGCTGGTCTCTGGGGGATGGTTGATGGAGGGGAAGGCATCTGGAGAAGCTGATGATTTCCCCATCCTCATGTCACCTGCTGCCTTGGGGTGAGCCCAGGCCATGTGCCAGGAGGGGCTGTGCAGCCTGGCACACTGCGGGGGTCCCTCTTCCCTTCCAGCCTCCCTGGCTGGGCACAGGAGGCAGCTACCTTTCTGGCTGTAGACTCATTGGCGCGGCGTTGTGTGACTTGACCTGGCTGCTGTCACCCAGGGTGGCTGGGCTGTGTGGGTCCTCTTTTGAGGTAGCCCCATGGTTTGGGGGTCAGCTCTGCCAGACCGGTTCCTTTCGGTTTTATTTGCTCTGTCCTGTGGCCTGTGGGTGGATGGTGCTGAAACCAAAGCAGAATGCTGGGGGTGTTAGCACAGCCCTGCTCCCACAGAGGGGGGACACACACCCACTGATTTGGCTGTGAGAGCTCAGGTCTTTGGTGGTGCCTGAGCTGTGAGCACCAGTGGCATGGGGGTTGGGGGAAAGCTTTTGGTCCTGGGGATGGGCTTTGCCCTCTGCACATGTCAAAGCTTTTCCCTCCTCCCAACTTGGGAATATGCCATGGAGCTGCTCACCTGCAAGAGGATGGTGCAGGAGGGCACCAGGGTGGGGACAAAGGTGGGACAGGGTCCTCAATCCAGCATCCTCTCCTTGTAGCCCCTTCTCCACCTTCCCCCTGCTCAGTCTCTTTCCACGATGGACATCCCTGGGGCTGGGGGACTCTGCGCTTCCCCATGTGGGTGTTGGGAGGGAAGGGGGGGAGGCTTTGAAATGCACTCCCGTAAATAAACCCTCCTTTGGCGTTGCCCGTCAGCATCGCGCGGGGCCCCGTGGAACTGGAAAGGGTCCCCGTGAAAAGGCTGCCGAGTGTGTTTCAGGCAGATAAGTCTCTGCCTTTGAAGTGTGGCAGGCAGGCAAAAGCGCCCTCCTCTTGTAGCTGCTGCCAGCCACTGTGAATTAATCACAGGCCTGCACAGATAAGAGTACAAAGCGTGGCTGAGCACTTCTCCTGCCCGGAGGAGGGGTCTGCAGGGGACCGCTTGGGACCCACGATGGTGGCTTGAGAGCCTGGAGGGGGGAGATGGAGGGCTGGGGTGGGAAAGCCCTACGGAGGACTAGCTGTGAGATGCTGGAGAGCCCTCTCTTCCTGGAGGTGGGGTTGGGGAGGGGGTGGTGTCCCCTGTGATGAGACCTTATCTTGAGGTGATCTGCTAGAGTTTGTTTTTGGCCCTGTGGGGAGCTGGATGCCCACCCCAGCACCCCTGGACCCTGGCCAGACCCCTGATGGCTCTTGTTAAGTCCAAAAGCAGCTTTGGCATGTCTGCAGCTGCCTTCTCTCTCCGGCTGTGCTTCCTGCCTCGCCGCCTGGCGTCCCTGGCCCGGGATGAGCTGTAAAGCCCTGTCCTCTGCCGCCGTCCTCCAGACCCGCTGCCAGCTCTGGGCTGCTGCCAGGTCACGGCTGCTGCCCTTCGCTCCTGTCCTTCCAAAAGGCGGCCCTGGGGGGATGCTCTTCTTTGCCTTGTGTCCCTTGCTGGTGGTGGTGAGGGCATTGAGATGTCTTCCCCTGGGCAGTTTGGTGAGTGGCACTCGGACAGCAGTTGTGGCGGTGGGGAAGTGCCTACTCACTTGGACAAGCCTGGAGGGCATCTTACCAGGGGAGTAAGTGCTGCAATGGAAGGAACCATCTCTCCTCTGATGTGTTGTCTTCTGCCTTTCTGGTGCTTTTGCTTCTCCATGCCTTTCATGTAGGTTTCAGGTCCCAGCCTTGTCTTGTACAGTTCCTCAAGGCTTTTCACTAGTGCTGGCTGGGCTCTACAGAAGCTTCTGGGTTGCTCCAAGATTGTGGTTTGTAAAGGAGAGCTGAGCTTTGTGGGGAACATTGGCCTTGAGGCTGCAGCCGGTGCTGTTGTCTGGCTGTGACCTTGCACCACTGCCTGTTTCTTAGCCAGGCAATGTGCTCTCCTCTTCCCAAACCTGTGTGGGATGGCAGCTCCCTTCTCCAGCCAAGACGAGACCATCCCCAGGACCCCTCTCTGGAGCTCCTGGGGAAGGACTTTGCCCCTGCCCACCTGGGGCGTGCTGTGCACAGTCGCTCATTACACTGGGGTGCCTGGGGTCTGAAGGATTGCATGCTGTCCTTCCCCACATCATCCCTCTGCTGGTCTTCTCCATGGCTGGCCTGGGAGGCGAGCAGCCCCTTGCTAAGCTGAGATGCCTTTGTATCTCCTGGCCTTGTGCTGTCTCCTCCAGCCTGCTCGGCTCCTGGGGATGGGGTCTGAAACCCTTCTCTCTTTGGAGTGAAGTTGTGCTGGGTGCTTGCCCCAGGGGTGCTCGCTCCTTGGTTGGGTGGGAAGGGCGTGCATGTGGGTTTCTGGCAGAGCATCCTCCAGACTTACTGTGAGATGATTCACCCCAGCAGGGAGCTTGTAATTTCTTGCCTCTGGTCTCCTCCGTTTACTTAACGAGGCAGCAGCCCAACAAGCCAACCCTGGTTCCTGTTCCTCCACCTTGATGGGTCTTGGGGTCCAGCTGCCCCAGGGCTGCTGCCAGCCCCTCGCAGGAGGCAGTGCTGCTGAGCCGCTGCCTGGAGCCAGCCCCAGGCAGGCGAGAGGGAGGGCAGGAATCCTGAGCGAGAAATTAGTGCGAGTAATTATTAGTATTGGGTAATTATATCAGCGTCAGGATGAGGAGAAAGGTTAATAGGGTTATTTATTTATTTATTTTTGGTAAATGTCTTTTCCCCCGGGTGGGAAGGCGTGCAGGGTGGGCAGGAAGGAGCATGTTTCCGAGGGGGGCTGCTCTGATTAAACCACATCCTCTCCCCCTTCCCCTGCCCCCCAGCTACCCTGCGGGGGTGGGAAGGGGTGGGAAGTGGTATCTCCAGTGTCTGTAAGAGATGGGAAGCACCTTGTGCATCCCATGCGTTGTGGTCCAAATGGTCTGTGCCCCTTCCTGCCAGCTGGGATGGGTGGGTTCCTGCTGGGCTAATCCCACTGGAAGGGCCTTGATGGTGGGTTCTCACCTCTGCCCAGATGACAGCAGGAGCTGTGGGCAATCCCTCCTGGCGTGGGGTGATGTTGGGGTCTACCTGCTGTTGATCTTGTGCTGGGGAGGAGTGGCAGGACGGGTTTGCCTACCACGAGCTAACAAAATCTCTGCCAGGTCTTCCCAAATTTCATGTTCCTGAATCCCAAACCAAAGGAGAGGTGCTATTCAGAAAGATTCTTGCATATCAGGCAGAGAAGGACCTGGGGGTGTTGGTTGACTGCAGACTGAATATGAGTCAGCAGTGTGCCCAGGCGGCCAAGAAGGCCAATGGCATCCTGGCTTGTGTCAAAAACAGTGTGGCCAGTAGGTCTGGGGAGGTGATTGTGCCCCTGTACTTGGCATTGGTGAGGCCGCACCTCGAGTACTGTGTCCAGTTCTGGGCTCCTCGCCATAAGAAGGACATGGAGGTCCTGGAGCGAGTCCAGAGAAGGGCAACCAGGCTGGGGAAGGGGCTGGAGGGCAAATCCTATGAGGAGCGGCTGAGGGAGCTGGGGGTGTTTAGCCTGGAGAAGAGGAGGCTGAGGGGAGACCTTATCACCGCCTACAACTACCTGAAGGGAGGTTATAGAGAGGTAGGTGATGGTCTCTTCAGCCAGGTGACAGGTGACAGGACAAGGGGGAATGGCATGAAGCTGTGCCAGGGCAGGTTTAGATTGGATGTTAGAAAAAAATTTGTTACTGAAAGAGTTGTGAGGGCCTGGGACAGGCTGCCCAGGGAGGGGCTGAGTCACCTTCCCTGGATGTGTTCAAAAAAAGGGTAGATGAGGTACTTAGGGATATGGTTTAGTTTAGGATGTGAATGGTTGGACTTGATGATCTTAAAGGTCTTTTCCAACCTTGTGATTCTGTGATAGTATATGCTATGTGCATACCTGAGGCGGCTCTGTGCCCCCCATCAGCGCACCCTGATGTGTGGCAGGCTGGGCTCCAGCTCCGTTTGACTACCGAGAGTATTTTTAGGTTCTTCCTGGAGCCTCAAATTAACTGGAAGTGCTTCATGTCTGTTGGTTTTTTTTTTTAATACATCTCTTTCTCCTTCCCAGCACTGCGCAGTGCAATAATGTAATGGGGAAATTACCCCGCTAGTTAAAAATTACTGCCAGCGCGACATCCAGCCATAGATCTATTTTAGAACCAGGGTAAAACTATATTGATTCTTCTGTGCCGCAACTGCGGCCCATAAAAGGGTTGGAAATCTGCGTTTGTCACGTTGCTGTAGTGAGGGCGGGGGAGATGGTGCCTTGCTGGGGTAGGGGGATTGCTCCCTGTTACCCTCCTCTGGAACACTGGCTTGGACAGGACTTTGTAGGGGAGAAGCTGAGAGGCAGGAGAGGAGCGACCTTGGAGGGGATGTGGGGAGGTTGGGCTGGGATCTGGGGGTGATGCTGGGTGCTGCAGGGCAGGGAATGCCACGTTGGCACTGTACCACGGATGTCTGGAGCTTGACATCCTCTGATGTTTGGAGTGGTCTTGGACCTGGGCAGAAAGACCCACCCCCAGAAAGGGCAGGCAGAAGATTTAGGGCAGGTTTTCTGCATCTCTGGGTTCCTCAGTGCACAGTGGTACCCAGATGGGAGGGATGGGTAGCAAGAGTCTGTATGTGACTCCGACAGAGGATGCTAAAAAAAGGCGGATAGGTGCCAGGACCCATTTGGGTTATGGTGAAGACTCTTCAGTCCTGCAGCAGGACATACAAGGGCTTTGGCAGTGCTGCGGTCTCCTGGGAATGACATCTGGCTCTGCATCCTGCTTTCGGCTGGGACAGAGTTAATTTTCCGACTAGCAGCTGGTGTACCACTGTGTTGTGGATTTAGTATGAGAATCGTGTTGATAACACACTAATATTTTAGTTGTTGCCAAGCAGTCAAGGACTTTTCAGCTTCTGCTGCCCTGCTGATGAGAAAGTGGGGGGCGCCCAAAAATCTGGCAGGGGACGCAGCCAGGACAGCTGACCCAGCTGGCCAAGGGGATATTCCACCATCTGACATCATGCTCAGGATATAAGAGGGGGGAATTGGCTGGGCAGGACCGTAGCTCGCTCAGGAACTAGCTGACTACCAGTTTTGGATGGTGAGCAATTGTGCTGTGCATCACTTGTTTGTATATTCTATTATTATTATTATTACTAGCATTAGCATCATCATCATCCTCTTCCTTCTCTGTCCTATTAAACTGTCTTTATCTCAACCCACGAGTTCTACCTTTTTCTTTCCAACTCTCTCCCCCCATCCCGCTGTGGGCGGGGGGGAGTGAGCGAATGTCTGCACGGTGGTGTTAGCCACGACACCCTGCAAACCTGGTCCCCACGTCCCCCTGGGGAGAGGGCGGCCCGTTTGCTCACTGTCATGCAGGACTCTGCAACCGCTCTCTGGTTGCTCAGGGGTCTCTTTCTTAATTAAATACATTTGTTTTGTAAAACTGCCTAAAAATAATCCGGGGCTGGTGCATGCAGGAGGCTGGCGGTGAATCAAAGGCGCCGCTCTAATTAAACGGGCCCCGGTTTGTTTGTGAGCCGCATACATTTCCATGCTAATCAGCTGCACACCGGGATCCTGCTTTCCCGGCCCCGTATCCTCCTGATTGGGAACTATGCAAATGTTGGCGGCGATTTATTGCAGGAGGGGGACCTGGTGGCTGGGGTGCTGGGGCTGCTGCAGTGGGGAGGGGACGCAAGGGCTTGGGCATGGCTGTGCTGGGCAGTGGGAGTGATGATAGGGTAGGGCTGTGGGATGCATTTTAGGAGGTGCTTCCCAGTGGTGGATTTGCCTCCCTTGCTGGGGGGCATCTTGAATGCTGTGGCTGGGGGTGCTGGATTAGGTCCCCGTGTGCTGGCTGCAGTGTGGGGCTGATCCTGGGCAGCATTGGCTCCATCTCGTTGGGCATGCTGGTTCTCTGCTGGGGTTTTGCAGAGCGCACTGCTGGCATGGCTGGGGCTATGGGCCAGGTGGGGCTGGAGCTCGGTCCTGTGTCCCATCCCGTGGGAACAGACCAGACTTACCAAGCCTCTTCCCTGGCACCAGGCAGCTCAAATCCGGGGGTTCATGGGCGGTGGGTTAGCAGAAAGTGTCCTATCACCTCCATGGGCAAATGGGGTTATGCCAAGCAGTGCTGCAGAGTTTAGCTCCTGCTCAGTGGGTGCCTCCAGCCCTGAGGTGCCTTATGATGTGGCTGTTGCTGTACAGCCAGAAACCGGTGTACTTAGGAAGAGCTTTTCCGTAATTGTGAGGAGCCATAAGGGGATTAAAGCCTTTGCCACGTTCCTGCTCAGAGAACAAAGGCACTTTCTAAACCTCTGTTGACCCTCAACTTCCTTGAGACCCTCTTGACTTCCCTGGTCATGAGTCCAAGTGTTTCCTCTGATGGATGGGAAGACAGGAGCTCAGCCTGCGTGTGCTGCAGTGTCCTGCCTGGCCAGGGCTTGGTGCATCCCCTGCACGAGCTGCTTTTGGTGCTGCTGTGGCAAGATGGGGTTTGTTGCTTCTCCTCAGGCTGGGGACTTGTCTGTGCTGTGCTGTGCTGCAGGTTGGAGGGGCTGTAGGGCTGAGTGCAGCACATATTGGGGTGCAGCACAAGGACCTCCCTCCTTGGAGAGGTGAACACCATCAGCACAAACCTGGGACAGATGCAGGAAAGGGAATTGGCCTTCTGGAAAGGGCTGGGGTGTTTGCAGAGTGGCTGATGCTTTGCTGCGCTGCTGTGGCATGGCCACACTGGTGTGGCACAGGAAAGGTGGGATCCCTGATGGGGCAAGGTCCCCTTCCCACTCCCTGGATGGGGGCTGAAGTGTGTGTGGCCCAGTGCTCACCCCCCTTTGCTCTCTCTGCAGATCCTGGTGGACTTGCCAGCTGAGAGGAAGCACCAGGCGCTGCAATACGAAAACGTTGTGGCCCATGAGGGCAGCTCCATCCTGCGAGACCTGGTGCTGAGCCCTGACCGCCAGCACATCTACGCCATGACCGAAAAGCAGGTAAGAGGAGGGGACCTCAGCCCCTCTGCTCCCCTGCCCTGGCAGCTTCAACCATGGTCCCATGCGCTGGGAAGCCTTTTGGGCAGGGCAGCCGAGCAATGCCTGTCCCAGGGGGGCAGCAGCAGCCCCTCCCTGCTCCTCTCTGCCCCAAGGCGCTGACTCTGTGGCCCTGCTGCTCCTCTCCTCAGCAGGGGCCGTGCTTCAGGCATTAATTGTTAGCAGCAGCTGCCTGAAATCCCTGTGATCCCTGGGGATTGAGGGTTCCTGACCCTTCTTGCTGCAAAGGCCTGGCTGTAAACCTCCCCACTCTGACCATCCCTTCCCGAGGGGGATTTTTGCAGCTTGGCAGAACCTTCTTGCTCCAAATGGCTTTTTCTCCTCTGGGATGGCTGCTTTTGCACCTCGGGGTGGAGGGGACAACAGTGTACGCACCTTGATCCCTGCCTCTGCACCTGCTGAGCCAGCTGGAGGTACAGAGAGGATCTGGCACTGCTGTCCTGGCAGTGTGATTGGGGCTCCCAAAGAGAAGTTTTCTTTGGCTTTGTGAGTGTTTGCATGGTCTGACCTGCTGGAGAGCCTGCTGGTGTGAGCTCGTCCATCCACAGGCTGTGTTGGGGCAGGTGAAGCAGGTTCATGCCATGGTGGTGGCGCTTTTTGGATCCAGTGTCAGTGGGGACATGCGCTGTGCTCGGTAGGGTGGTGTGGGGTGGCTGTGCTGGGATGTGATGTGCTTGTGTCTTGCAGTATCCCTGCTGCTCTGTGTGCATGGATGGGACCATGGCTGTGTAATCAGTCTCCTGGCTCCCAGCCTGGGGGCTTGGGAGCGGGTAGGATGCTGGAGTAGAGGGGTGGGTTTGTCTAGACAGCTCCATGGGGACAGCAGAGCCCTTTCCCTTCTCCTCCCAGCACCGGTCTCTGGTTTCTGCTCTGCTGCAGGAAAGCCCCAGCTTCCCAGGTGAGGCAGAAAGGGGGGTTGGAGTCCTGTGTGTTTCTGTCCCAGGCCTGGTTCAGCTGAGCCTGCCCTCTGTAAGGGAGGTGTCAGAGATGTGGATGGATGTGGTGGGGGTTATGCTGGGCTGGGGATCTCCCCCAAGGTTCACTGTGGTTGCTGGGAGCTGGCACGCATCTGTGTGGGGTCTGCCTGGGGGGGACCAGCTGCTGACCCCTTTGCAACCACCTGCCTGACGTGATGTTTGGGACAAACAAATGGGAATGTTGCAAGTACCTTCACTGGTATGCAAACCCGGGGGTGCTGGCTGGTCAGCCTTATCCTAGCACTGCAGGCATGTCGCTGAGCCAATCACCTGCCAGGCTGGAAGGAGAGAGGGCACCACAGCTATAGCCATCAGTAGGCAATTGTGCAAATTTTAATTAACAACTGAGTGCTGCCCTGTGGGAGCCATGGGGAAACTGAGGCACAGGCACAGCAGGTACAGGCAGGTGCCTGGTGCTGCTGGGTACTTGCAGCAGGCGAGCAGGCAGCTCCCTGCTTCCTTCACTGCTCCCTGTCCCCCCCTTCTCCTTCCCTCTCCTTAATAAAACCTGCTCTCTTCCCTACTATGGCTTCGTGTTATCAGAGTGCTGGTGGAAAGTAATTAAATGAACAGTTGTAACAGAGCTCGAAGGGCTCAGCAAACGAGGGGATTTTAATCAAAACTGGAGGAGCAATTAATAAAGGACTGGTAACCCTTTCGGAGCAGGGCTGCAGCAGCCGCAGGGTGCTTGGCCGGCACTGAGAGCTGGTGAGGGGCTGAGCTGGCAGAGCCTGCTCCCACAGTCCTGCAGAGATGCAACAGTGGAAGGAGCTCAGTGGGGTAAAAGCCTCGGGGTGTCCCAGCAAATGCGCTGTTCGGGTGTAGGAGAGGAGTGGGCGATGGTGGAGGGCTCAGCCTGCTCCCTGCTGCTGTCTCCTCTCTAATGGTCTGTGCCGGGTCTGTTTCTATGCTATCTGGGTGTGTGCAGGGAAACATGCATCCTGTCCCCCTTCATCCCTGCCTGTCCCCTCAGGTGACACGGGTGCCGGTGGAGAGTTGTGAGCAGTATGAGAGCTGCGAGCTGTGTCTGGGCTCCCGGGACCCCCACTGCGGCTGGTGTGTCCTCCACAACATGTAAGTACCTCAGGATCATCCCTGGGGCCACGCCAGCGAGCCACACTTGGCAAACTGTCTGTCCCCACCGCTGGTTATCACAGGGACATCCCTCCTGGACTTTGGCCCTGGGATGTGGGGAGGGTGGAGTGGTCCAAGGGGTCTGCCATCTCGTCCCGCAGTGCTCAGACTGTGCTCATGAACACTCGTGCACAGCAAAGCTGCTGGCAGGACCTGCTAATCCTGCCCGTGGGCTCCTGAGTTTGGCATCCTTGTGCAAACACGAAAAGCTGAATATAACCCCCCTCCAGAAGTCCCCAGTTCTGTCAGCAAGGGAAAGCAGAGCCTCCTGTATGGCCCTTGGGCACCCAGGTCCCTTTCTAGGCGTCACCTCCATGCCAGGGGATCTGTTTGACGTGGTGTCAGCCTGGAGCCATGCAGGACCATGGGGCATCCTCCTCCTCCTCACCACGGTGGTTTCGCCCCCCTCCAGATGCTCGCGGAAGGACCGGTGCGAGCGGGCGGACGAGCCCCAGCGCTTTGCCTCGGACCTGCGGCAGTGCGTCCAGCTCACCGTCCAGCCAAAGAACATCTCGGTCACCATGTCGGAGGTCCCGGTAAGCCACCTCTGCTGTCCCCCAGCCACCTCCTGACCCTCTGGAGGCAACGGCCGGGGAGGCTGCAATTAAAAATAAGTAATGAATTTATGACGAATAGGGAGAAAGGGAAGGAGAGGTCAGAGACGAATAAACATAGCAAAGTGCAGGGCATTGATGAGGGCTGGCCTATTGATGGAGATGATAAACTGGTTGATGATTATTCAGAAAAGACAGAACCAAGCAATAAATATTTCTCTGTAGTACAAACACCGACGTCAGACATTCCCTTCGTAGGCCAGCGATCCATCTAGCTCAATAGCCTGTCTCTGACCCTGGCCTGCAGTAGATACTTTGGGATGAGACTTCGATGCACAACTCACTGCTCTCCCTGTGCAGACAGAAAGGATGATGGACTTCCCAGAGTATTTTCCAGGCCATTAGCGTCGTGAAGAGAACATGAAACAGCAATAATGAAGTTTTGAAAACTGCCAGGTCTGGATATCTGGCACTCAGGAGTCCTAAAAGAGTTGACTGAGGAGTTCTGTGGGTATTTGTAATAATATGGCTGTAATAAATAAGTGAATGTTGAGAAAAGCCCAGGAAACATAAAAGGTGCTCGTTCTTCTGCCCAAATGTGGAAAGGACCAAATAGTCAGAGACTGCTTAGTTTCACATCAGGTTTAGGAAAGCTAAAGGGAAAAGACTGGTTTGGGATACGGCTGGTAAAGAATTAAGGATGAGAATATAATTAATGCCAGTCAACGCAGTTTTATGTCAAACAAACCACATTTTGTTCTTTGATGAAATTATGACTTGAATTAGAAGAGGGACTGCAGGGATGTGATGTCTTTAGGCTCCTACAAGGCATTTGATTTGGTACAACACAACGTTCTGATTAAAAATTAGCATTATACAATATTGATAAAGCACGTGTTAAGTGGATTAAGAGCTGGCTCTGTGACAGATCTCAAAAAGTCCTCATCAGAGGGGAATTGTCACCGGATGGAAATGGTTTGAAAAGTGCTTCTGCAGGGGCTAACGATCACTGGCAATGTGGAAATAAATGTGAGGTGGCTGGGATGCTGGGACTGCTGCAGTGATACAGGGTGAGATCCCCCTGCAGAGCATTTGGGCCTGGTCTAGTAAAGAAAGCAGGGCTTCATATTACCAAGTCCAGAGTTGGACGTGGAGGGAAAAGGCATTTGCCCGGCGTCCTGGAAAGCGGTGCCAGGTTGGAGCCCTCTCTGTGGGGCTCTTGATTCTCCTCTGGTGAAGCCAGGAGCCGGTTGACATTTTCACCTCTGCGGGCGGTTATCTTCCTGACTGGGCAGGATGCTGCACAGAGATGTGGTGTGGTGGGTGCAGGGACACTGCGCTCGGGCTGGAGTCCAGCTTTTAAAGGGGGAGGCTGAAAACCTCCCGTAAACATCATGTAAATGAGTTGAAGGCTGGAGAAAATGCCTTGCAGTGAGAGACTTCCCGAGCTCAATCTGCTTAGCTTATCAAAAAGAAGATTAAGAGGTGACTTGATTACAGAGTATAAGTGCCTTTACAAGGAGCAAATATCAGGGACTAAAGGGCTTTTTAATCTATCAAGGAAAGGCATAACAAGAACTAATGGCTGGAAGCTGTGAAAAATTCAAATTAGAAATAAGGCAAGCGTTTTGTAAAGTGAGAACTGCTGACCCTGGGAACGACTTTGCGAGGGAAGAGGTGGATTCCTCCCCTCTCCGGCTCTGCCCGAGCAGATGCCTTTCCACAAAACACTTTTTAGCCTGACTCTGTGCTTGGTCTCTGCAGAGGTGAGGCATAATGGCTTTTGGTGCACAGAGGGCAGAGGATGGGAGGCTGTGAGTCATTCCTGCTTTTAACCCTTTACAGCCTCTCGCCATGCTTGAGCGGGGAGGCCCCGGCATGGGTCTCCATGGGTGGGTGGTGGAGGAGGGGTTGCACCCCTGGTCTTTTCTGTTGAGCAGGCACAGAGCTGTCTTTTTTTTTTTTTTTGGTAGTTTTCCATGTTGATCTCTTGCCTCTCCTCCCCAGCTGGTCCTGCAGGCCTGGAACGTCCCAGACCTCTCAGCAGGAGTCAACTGCTCCTTTGAAGACTTCACTGAGTCTGAGAGCCGCATTGAAGATGGGAAGATCTACTGCAGCTCTCCCTCTGCCAAGGATGTCATCCCCATCACCAGGGGCCGCGGTGAGCTTGTGCCCCAGGGTGGGAAGAAAGCCTGAGACAAACCTTGTGCCCCTTGTTGCCCCACAGCCAGATGTGGAGGAGGACAGTCCTCCTGTGACAGGGATCCCTGTCCCCCAAGCAGGACCTGGGGTTCTGGGGTATAGGAGGAGAAGGACATTGCTGCTCATGAGGGACTGACTGGTCCTTGCTCTCTTCCACGTCACAGGCGTAGCTGCCTGCTGGCACTGCAGCAGTCTGTGCACCAGCCCTGGGCACCCTGGCTGCCTTCTCACTTATGGTCGATTCCTGTGCGCATGTGCTGGCAGTGACTGTGGGCTTTAGGACATTCTCCTCGCTCCAAAACTGTTCAGTTCCTCTTCAGTACCCCCAATACAACCCAAGGCACCTGCCTCTCTGCCAGCAGGTTGCAGTTAGCTGTAGGGGCTCGAACCTATACTGGGGCTCTCTTGGCCAATTTAGTGGGTGTGGGTGAACACTTTTCCTTGCCAGATTTGGAGGATTTTGTTAGTTAACTGGGATGGATGGTAATGCCAAGCTCCCTCCAGCCTATCAGAGGCCTTGGGCTGAATGCTGGGCCATGCACTGTCTCCTTTTCCCTTTCTGATGCCTTTTTCTGCCTGGCTCTCTCCCAGGGGACAAGCGAGTGGTGAAGCTCTACCTGAAATCTAAGGAGACAGGGAAGAAGTTTGCCTCTGTGGATTTTGTTTTCTACAACTGCAGTGTCCATCAGTCGTAAGTGGCCTGGGCTTTGTGAGCGTGTTCTGGGAACAGATTGTTGGGGCAGGGTGAGATTGGGAGAGAGATCTCAGCTTCGTGGGTGCTGGTGTTGCAAGAGGAAGGGTCAGTTGAGTTACAGTGGTGTTTGCAGTGAAAAACCTCCTCCTTTTGCCCTCGTAGACTGGCATGGAGACCAGAGCACCCACAGCTGGATGGGCACTTGGGGACATGTAGCATCAGGGCAGGAACTTGCTTAAAAACAGAGCTTTGGGGTCGGTGAAACTTTGAGAGAAGCAGCGAGTTTACTGCATTGCAGACTGTAGTAATCCATGTGACTGGAAATGCCAAGCTGCTTGTTATCCTGGAAACAGTTAATAGGAGGGACTTGGCGATGCAAAAGGAGAAACCTGTGTTTTTCCTTCTATGG
The DNA here is from genome assembly GCA_020800305.1 of Porphyrio hochstetteri. Lineage (NCBI taxonomy): Eukaryota > Metazoa > Chordata > Aves > Gruiformes > Rallidae > Porphyrio > Porphyrio hochstetteri. The sequence continues at coordinate 4,949,254 of CM036916.1, read as the reverse complement.
TACCTGCTTCCCAGGCTTGCTGGAGAGCGAGCTGGAAAGTTACAGCAACATGGGATGGAACATGCTACATGTCCTGGGGCGTTTACCCAAGAATTTCCTAACTGGAAGTAATTGTGAATTTACTTTCTTGTCAGGCTGCCGTGAAATTTACTCCACACAGAGGTTTTTAAGCAGTTTGAGATACGCGTGTGATGAAATAGAGGGGATGTGGATTATTGATGTGCTGGCTAAGCAGGGTGTCTAAAGCCTCTAACAGCGAGCTCCTGATGAGGAGCTGCAGATGGTGAGCTGGAGCGGCGGGGAGGTGACTGCTGTGGGGGAACCTTCAGGAGATGCTGGGGCGTGTTTGGGCTAAGAATTTGGAGCTCAAGAATGCGAATGATTTCATTCCCCTCCCGTGGATGGCGGTGCGCTGGCCGATCAGTAATTATAGATAAGCAGACGCAGAGTGATATCTTTTGGATGGCTTTTCACAGGGTGTCTAGCCTGGCTTTGAGGGGCTCTGCTGCAGATGGCTCCTCCAGAGCACAGTGGGGAAATGAGCTGGGTTTTCCTTGTTGCTCAGGGAAGAGCATGGTGAGATGGGAGCGCCTGGCTAGGTACCTGCAGTGAGCTCCCAGGGGGATGCCTGGGGCTGAGAGCACTGCAAACCTCAAGCATTGTGTCTCTGCTCCTGGGAGCGCTGTGCCAGTGAGGGAGGAGAGTTTGCAAACTTGACTTTCTCCCTCACCTTGACTCCCAAGATGAGCTTTGTCTCCCTTCACGTCGTGTGGTTTCAATAACATGAGCTCAGCTTTGGCTCGGGCTTGGCTGCATGTCATTATTTTGCAAATCAAAAAGCAGATGTGACTTTTATTTTTCTAAATGAGAGAAAGGAAGACTTTTAAGTACGAATGGCATCGGATCCCATCCGACTGGGGCTCCAGCGTTTTGGTCCAGCGGGAAGAGGTGGTGGGAATTGACATTTTATTTTAATGTGCCTGACACAGGAGGGAAAAAACCCCACCAACCCCCCCCACCCCCCAAACAAACCTACAACAAAGAGCCCTGACTGATTTATTACTGCGTTGATGTTTAATTTTGGATGCATTATTTAAAAAGGCTAATTATGGATGCATTAATATTTATGGGCTCCGGTTGGAGCTGATAGAAAAGTCCATGTTCTAGGCTGGTGAACATTATGATTATTTTCTTTACGTCAAGAATTTTAGGGTTTGGAGGCAGTTTTAACTGTGTGACCTGCAGTCGAGTCATAGCCAAAGAGCATGACAGTGCCTAGGATGATGCAATACTTTTAAATACCATTTGCAGACAAGCGTTTTTAATGGATCTCTTTGGAGTTAATAGCCTTTCAGATCCAGGTTTCATATTTTGTGCAGGAAAATCTATACGTCAGCCTGATAAATTCTGTATTAGGAACAATCTGCTTTTCCACAAGGCTAATGTTTTTCCTGTGGAGATCTCTGATCGCCCTGCATTATGTTTTCTTTCTCTATTTGGGCGGCTTTGCTTAGGTTGGGAGCCAGAGGCCCGCGGGTCGAATCGTTTCTCAGCTGAGGACAAAATGTTTAGGTGAGATTTTTCAGATGGCTATGGAGAGGTTGGAGGATTATAAGGCAGCTCTTTGCTTGTATAAGCAGGGGTAACTCCAAGGAAGCCAACACAGCTCTGCTGTGTTGTACACAGGGTAGAGTCTGACCCTTCTTACATTCAGCAGATGCCCAGAAAGGCATTGGCAAATCACACCATTAAAGCTCTTTTGGAGGCTGTGAGGCTGTTCCTGCCCCTGTGCTTGTTTCTCGCTGCCCTGCAAAACTCTTCTTCCCATGTGCTGTCAAGGACTGTTGGAGGCAGCCTGCTCCAGTGAGGGGTTGCAGAAGAGAGAAGCTGTCTAATCCCTTCTCTTGCAGGGAAGGAGTGGTACAGAGGAGATTGTGCCACCTGTATATTTGGTTTGTGACAGTCAAGGCCGAAGGGATGCCGTCCAGTTAGAGCCTTGTTGCCATTCTGTCTGTAATTGCTGGGCTTCATAATGACACCTGGTGCAATGGAACTGTCCCACTCACAGACCAGCATCACTGGCTTCTGGGGTGCTTCTCTGTGTCCCAGTCTGGGACTCTCACCTCTCTGGGGCCCCATTCCTTGCTCAGCAGAGTCATCTAGCAAGCTTCTGGGGGCCCCAGCTTGGTGTGCCCCACCCGGGCAGCCTCAGGGCTCCTGTGGGGCTCAGCAGGCATTTCCAGGCAGTGGCAACTGTCTTTGTGGCATCTTGCTTGGGAAGGTTTGTGCGTTTGTGTCTCTGGCTGAGCTGGGAGAGATGTGTTGAGTGGAAACTTGGAGGTCAATGCGGAACAAGGAGCCCCTTGCAGAGGGGGCTGTAGGTGGCTGAGGGTCGCTGCCAGCCCACGCAGGTGCAGCTCCTGGGGACAGGCTGTGGTTTCTGTGGTGGAGAAACAGGATGGACAACCCCATGGCAGGCACCTGGCTGGGTTCCCTTGGGGGTTTCCTCTGGGGCACTGATGAGGTGCAGCCATTTAAAGACCCGCTTGGTGCTTTTGATCATCTGATGAATCAACCCGTGTCCAGCGCGTGTGCGGGCAGATGCTGAGGTCATCACTGTCAGCATTAAACTCCCTCTTTAAAGCACTTATAGGGAAATGAGTCCCCTTTCAAGATAAAGAGCTTAACACCATGCTCCCTGCCTGCCTCCGGCAGAGCCTACGCTTGCTGGCGAGGTGCGTGAGTGGGGAATTGTCCTGGAAAGCCAGCGAGCAGTTCTGGGGAATATCAAGATGTATTTCTTCCCACTACTTCCATGTTTGCTCTCTGGGTCTCTCCTGTGGAAACTCTGGTTCATAACTCCAGCTGTAGTTTGGCTTTTTGGAGAGCAGTGCTGCAGGGTAGGGGCTGCAAAGGGGAAGACAGTGGGGAAGAAGATGCCTTTGGCACTTCCTTCGATAATGTGGGTAGTTTTGTGGTGCTGCTGGGGGGTTTTTTTTGAGCACCTGTGTGCCCAGTACATCACCAGGTTCCTTCTAGCACGATCAGTGTGGAAGCAAAAATCCAGGCAGTGGCACAGGGGAAGGAGGAAAATCACAGATTAAAGGTTTGATGCTGAGAGGTGGAAACTGAGCAGCCAGGAGCCCTGTGCTGTTGCATGCTGTGCTGTGTCTCCTGCCTGGGTGGTGGTCAGGGTGGTTCTGGCCTCGTGGCTGTGCCTTGCTGCAGTGATGGCTGTGACACCCGGGTCCCATCGGCAGTGGGGTCCTGAATTTCTCTGAGGCTGGAGTGAGGGGCAAACATGCCAAGCGGCTCTGGCTCCTCCTGGCCAGAGAGATGTGAGTCTGCTGTCACCCTGTCCCCCAGGTCAGGATTTCCCTGTAAGCCTCCATTAAGTAAATGGGATTTTAACGCATGGCCCCAGGGGCTGGGAGCAGGGCTGGGCTTCTCTGCTGGCCAAGGCACCTGATGGCACCTGTGGGAGGATATGAGACACTGCCAGCCCTTGTACCACCAAGCTCCTTGCTGCAGCCTTTGTGCCTGGCTGTCCCCTGGGCTGCCTGTGCCTCCACAGTGCCCATACACAGCGTGGCTCCTTCTCTGCTGGCCCAGCGCTGCTTGTTTCCAGATGCTTACAGATGCTTTCCCTTCAAAGGCATGGACAGATGGCTGCAAGCAGTTGAGTCGAGTGTATTTGAGTTAGCACGGCTGTGCTGCAAGGCAGGAAGAGATCCCTGCATACCCCTGGGCTGGGGCAGGTGGAAAATCCCATAGGATGGCCTTGGAGCCCACTCCGGATAACCTGGTTTATGTCACATTTTTTGGGAAGGAGGGGGGCTGGTGCAGCCTGGTGTTGTGTTTCAGTCAGGGGAGGCAGCTGAAGGTGTTTCAAGTGAATTATGTGTTTCTGGCAGTCTTAAAAACCGGGGCCTGATTCTGCATCCTCCAGCCAGCGTGATGGAAGGATGCCCTGGGCCACCCTGCAGCGAGTCTGTGTGCCCAACCCCTACCCTGAGAGTAAGGTCCCTGGCACAACCCCCAGGGATGGAAAGGCATTGGGCTGGCATGGAAGAAAGGGCAGAAGCGTGGTGGTTTGAGATGGGCAGGGATGGAGGGAGGTGGATGGATGTCCCACCCCACGGCTTGCCTGGGTCTGGGTCTGGGCAGTGGTCAGGAAGGGCAGGGCTGTCTGTAGGTCTGTGTAAGGGCTTGGGGGGCACTGACAGCCTGTTTCTGCTGCTGTTCAGCATCTCCTCCCCTCCCTGGGGCAGAGAGGTGGCTATGAAGCCTGAAGCACTGCAGTTCAGCCCCTCACCCTGACAGCTGCTGTTCCAGATGCAGGCTGTGCTGGAGCTGAGTATTTGCTATGGATGCATCCTCCTTGCCAAGAGGAGGTCTGAGGAGCTGCTGGGGGCTCGCAGGCGGCTGTGCTGTGCACGTGCAGATGCTGTTTCCATCAGCGCTGTGTTTATAACTTCCCTTCTCAATGGACCTCCCCTGCTCTGCTCTTGGTGCTCTTGAGCTTGCCCCCATCCCTCCTCCATGTCCTTCCTCCAGGAAGGCACTGTTCCATGGGAATAACCCCTGTGTGCGTGTGTGTGCACGTGTGCAACGCTCACACCCCCCGTCCCGCTCGTGTTTGCTGCCCACCCTTATCACAGCCCTGTGGACACTGGTTTGCTTCTCTGCCTTCCCTGCTTCACAAGCTGAATTGCTCCAGGCTCCTTTGGGCACGTGGCAGCCCTGGGGCTGGGAGCAGGGGAAGGACAGTGAGGACCCTGGGTGTGGTGCCACTAGCTTCCTGTGCTTCTCATCAGCTGCCGCATCACTTCGGATCAGGCTTGGAGACAGCGGTGACCTTGCCATTGTGGCTGGAGGTACCTTCTGTGAAGTTCCCTTTGTGCCTAGCCAGGAGCTGGACCCTGAAGCCTCTCCTGGGTCTGGGCTCATCCTGTAGCAATGCTTATGGCCCTTGCACTCACCCTGGGGATGTGCCCAGCTCTGAGATGCTCCTTTGCTGCCCTGCTGCCCTCTCCACACTTCTCTGCAGCTATGTCAGGTGTTCCCCTGGCATGGCATTAGCAAGTTTGGGGTTGGTTGTGGAGGGGAGCAGGGCCAGGAGGTGGTGGCCCGGCCATGTGGTCACTCAGAGGTGGGCAGAGCTGCACTGCTGCCTCCAGGGCTGCTTGCTCTTTCTGGGGGACATGGCAGGCCAGCAGCGAGCCTGGACTTGTTTTAGGATGGGGCACTTTGCAAGAGTGATCCTGAAATCCATCTCTGGGGATGGTGCCATTCCTCCTGCATGAGGACATTAAGTGAAAAGGGGCGGGGGGTCACTGCTGGTGGGTCTGCCCCCCTTTGCCCTGCCCAGCCTAAGTCTCCACCTGGCCCCTGGCAGGGCTGGGGAGGAGGCAGACGGGGGCAAGCTGTGGGTCTCTGTCTGTGCTGCACCCCCAGACTCAGTTTTCTGCTTGGCTGGGCTTCTTGCACTCCCGACACACTTGGGAGGGGGGCACTTCAACACATGGAGGAGAACCTCCCTCTAATTATCAGGAGTGATGAAAGCCTCTTAGGCAAGAAGTGATGAGGGAAGAGTGCCTGACCGTGGGAAGGAGAGAGACAGCACAGATGGCATCATGCTGCCGAGCAACCTGCTCCTGAGCCAGGAACAGACAGCAGTGACACACGGACACGCTGGGGATACAGCCCCAGCCACGCTACCCAGCCTGACCTGCAGCAGGAGCATCCCGCCTCAGTTCCTTGCCCTGGTTTTGGGCAGCCTCGCAGGGAGGTGGGGCAGAGACACCCAAACTCCAAGGCCAGCAGGACTGAGTCGGACATGGGGTTTCACTGCGATACTGGTACCCAGGCCACCTTACAGAGTCTTTGGCCAGCGCAGGGTGTGCTGACCAGGCAGTCTTTAAGTGCAGCAGAGATGCTGTGGAGTGAGACATGTGGTGGTGAGTGCTCTTACAGTGGCGTTTGATGTCCTTATGGCAGATGGAGAACCTCAGCAGAAGGGAGAGTGTGAAAACCATCTCCGGGGATGGGGCTTTAGAAACAGCTCGGTTGAGTTAGAAGCAGCTGGGAGGGCTGAAGTAGGAGGGGGAGATCCCTGCACCTTGGGGTGTACGTGGAGGATAATCTGAGATGCTTTAGGTCTATACATATCTTTTGGCAAGTGGAGACCAAAAGACCGTCTGGGATCTGCAGAAGTTAAAAGGCAGAGGAGACCCTTGGGTGAGGAGGGTCCTGAAATAGCCCAGATTTGGCTTTGACCTGAAGAACTGCTGGGGTGTGCAGGGCAGGGCTGCGACGGGTGCTTCACCCAGCTGCTTTGAGGTGCCTTGTGAGGTGGTGGCAAGGGGACTGGGGAGTCTTTTTGCTGGCTGAAAGACTTAGTGGTCTGGAAAAGCTCTCCTGATGTGCTGCCTTTGCAGAGGGCTGATTTCAGGGAGGGTGGGTGGTTATTGGGTGGTTATGCCCCAGATGGTGGCTTGTGACTGCTTGGGCCATGCTCCTCTCTTAAATGACCTCTCTATGGTTGCTCTGTTTCCATGAGGATTAACCCATGCTTTCCTGGCCGTGCTGCCTCCACATTGTGGATCTGCCTGTCCATCCACAATAAATAATAAATAATAATAAAGGCTGCTTGAGCCTTTATTGGGAGGGCAGGAACAGTCCTTTGGCTTTGTCTCCCCCGCTTCCCCCCACCCTCTGCACCTCCCTCCATCAAAGCAACCAGAGATAGGAGGCTATGGCTCTGCTTTTAAGTTGAATCTCTGCAGCTGAAATAAAATCGCATATATTTGCATAAGGAGCATCTCTATTAGCATATTTGTGGGTAAAGCTAAAAGGGCTGTTCATTTGGAAGTGAAAATGTGAGCGAAACATGGAAATGACTTCCAGCCCCCTTTGCAAGCAGCTTAATTAAATATTTCCTTAGTGTGTGTGCATGGATTTGGGAAGCTCTTGCTGTATATGTAATGGTGTGTGAAACCCCAGGGCGGGCAGGGAGCAGTGGCCCTGCGAAGCCCTAGGTGTGTGTTTGCACCCTGCGCTGCGCCATCCTCACACCTCCAGAGCCTGCCAGAGGGCGAGGGATTCGGCATGTCGGGCTCTGCTACCCGAGGAACTCCTTCCCCAGGAAGATTTCCTCACGCTGTGATGCTGTTTTCCCTGTCATTTCCCAGAGGGTAGAGGCAGAGAGGTAGCTGGGATTTAGAAGCGGGATCAGGTTGGGCCTGACTGCCTGCCTCCTGACAGAGCTGTGTTCAGGGGAAGAGCCTGCCTTTGTTTAAATATAATTGCTTTGGGCCTGATCCTGTTTGTGCTCTGATCAGTGAGAGCAGGTATGAGCCTTCTAGAGAGAAAAATAGCACTGCTGCATTTTTTTCCTTTGTTTTTTTTTCCCCTTTTCTTTTTTTTCTTGCCTTCAAGCTTATGTTTCAGCAGCGGGACTGTCTCCTCCTCAGGAGGGCAGCTTGGGCTGCACGGGATGTGCCTGGTGCAGACCTGCCCCGGGAAGGCCCACTGCATTAATGTGGTACCTTGCTGCTGGCCTGGGACAGCATGATGGGAGGGCTTGGCCCCCTTCATACCCGGAGGGTGAGGGGTGCTGCTCCTCAGCTTGCAAACAGGGGTGCCTTGTGGTGCTGGGAGGGGCATGTTTTTGTGGGAGGCTAGCAAGGAGACGGGCTGTTGGGGTGCCACTTGCATGGGTGGTTGCACAGGGAGGGGATGCTGGGCCCTTGGGGCTTGTTTCATGGAGAAGAGGGGTGCAGAGCAGAGCATGGGGCTCCCTGCATCCGTGGGTGCCTGTGCGTATCCCCCAGGAGAGGCGGGAATGCCTCATCCCACTGCACAAAGAGCCTGGAGAGAAGGCTGGGGAGAGAGACGGAAATGTTGTGAGCTGGAGAGAGGGGGTGGAAGCGCGCACACACACACACGCACGCGCGGCTGCGGAGGGCCGAGGATGAGGGGGGCCGAAGGAGGGGGTCACACACAACCTATTGTGAGTGGCTGAAAGGCGCTACAGTCCCGAAATGTTAATCTGACCCAACCTTTCGCCAGTTATAATTTTCCTCTCAATGAGTGTGCATTAATCTGTCCCTTTCTCCCCTGTTCCCCTGTGGTGCAGAGCCCTTGTTCTGCCGCCTCTTGCTAAAATCGCCTTTCAGCGAACCCAAATAAAGCTCCCAAAGTCTGGAGCTCGGCCCCCGCCCAGGAGCAGGGCGGGCAGGGTCAGCTCGCCAGGCAGAGGAGGGAGCGTGGCGGCTCCAGCTGGGGCACAGAGCCTGCAGTGCTGGATGGGCCGTTTCCCTTCACCCTGCCCTGGGCAAAGCTGGGGGGGATGTGGGGTTGGGGGTCTGGGCAGTGCAGGCATCTCCCATCTCTCCTCCCAGCCTGCTGCTGCAGAGACTTCACCCCCTGCACGGGGGTCCTTCTCACCCAGAGATACGGGATCACCTGTGGGTGCTGTCCTCCTGAAGCATCCCGAGAAGTGGGCCCTGCCTCGCCGCTGCCCTAATGCTGCTTTGGCTCTCTCTGCAGCTGCCTGTCCTGTGTGAACGGCTCCTTCCCCTGCCACTGGTGCAAGTACCGCCACATCTGCACCCACAACGCTGCCGACTGCTCCTTCCTGGAGGGACGTGTCAAGCTCTCTGAGGTAAGGTGATGTGAGCCGGCTCCCACCTCTCCTGTCTTGGTCCTGCCCTATGGGGAAGGGTTTCAAAGAGGGAAAACCACTTTGGAAACCTTTCCCACTACCTTGCCCTGGGTAGCAGGGCTGCCTGGGAAGCAGCACGGGAAGAGGGGGAAGTGCTGCTGGGACTGCATGCCAATGGGGAGAGGCTGTGTCAGCTGTGGAGAGGCTGCTTGGGAAGCCGGGTGCAACACTTTAGGCTGAATGAAGGGAAAAACAAAGGCGGAGATGCTAAAGCATTTCCCTTTGATGTTTTTGAAGGGAGCAAGCTTGAACTGTCACTGCAGAACAACTTGTTTGTGGAGAGGGGAAGGTTGAAATCTGTAAAACAAACCATTTCACCACACCTCACGCTTTCTTCGTCTCCAATGCTTTGCTGAGGAACATGTTCTTTTGAGGAGGTTCATCTTGTGGAGCATCCGTGCCACCCACCAGGGAAACCTGCCACGCTGGCAGGATGCTCACAGGAGGTCCCGGCATCCCCAGCAACTGCTGGCTCTACAGCAAATGCTGGTTTGGGTCCAAAAGGGAAAGCGTTGGGGAGGAGAGTTACTCCCCTGTCTTGGAAGGTACTCTGCTTGAACGGTGCTGGATTTCGAGGTGCCTGTGCAGGGGCCCAGCAGGAACGGTCCTGCTGCCTCATGGTGTTGCTGGGAGCAAATCCACATGCTGTTCTCACGGGAACAGCACAAATGAACGTTGGTGTGGAGAAAGCATTTGCCCCAATCATCTCAGAGTTTGGTCTCTTAGCTACAGCAGAGCTCAGGTACTGTCAGCCTACTAGGCCAGGACTGCTCCTCAGATTGCAAGGTGAACAAGAAAGGCTTGTCTCTACAGACTGTGTGTGAAAGCAGTAAGTCAAGATGTCCCTCAAGGTCTTTGCCATCCTGGTTGGCAGAGAGGAAGTCTGCTCTGTATTTGCTTGCTTGGGAGGAGCAGTGAATCTCCATCCCCTGTAATTTTTGTTTTCTGAGGTCTGCCCCCATCCTCAGTGAAGACCTGCAGGCTCCTGGGCATCCTTTTAGATCAGGCCTGTTGTCCTCCCCATGTCCCCCTGCTTCTGTGCTGGGCTGGGAGCACGCACGGAGTCAGACGGATCCATCTGCAAATGTGACACGTGGTGTCCAGACCACTGGAGCCTGGCAGCTCTTGTCTGCCCGTTCCCCTCGCCAAGGGCATGGGGAGGCTGCTGGGCTCTTCCCTGCCAGACGAACCCAAAAGCAGCTGGCTGTACCCCTGGGGGTGTTGTCCTTGGGACACAAACACTGCTCCCATGGAATGGCTGCTTGGGAACTTGTGTCACTCCTGAGCATGGGCTGCTGTCCCCCAGCAGACCTTTTGGCCACACTAGGACCTGGAGCAGTGCCTGGCTTGAGGTCTGGAGCACCCAGCTTGGCCTGTTTGCATGTTGGTGTGGCCTCAGCAGTTCCCAGCGGGGATGGCCAGACACCCTTGGCCATACCCGCTGCTGTGGGCTGCGTGTCTGGGCTGGGGTGAGACATCCTGTCCCCGACCCCGTTCGGTCCTGGTCCCCAAGGGGCAGTGCCGTGGGCGAGGGGGACTGGGTGCCAGCCAATGACACCGCTGGGTAAGTTGACAGTGGGTGTCCCGCCCCATCCCCTCTGTGGGAGGATGTCTGACCAGGAGGGTTATTTTAAGTAGGATTTGTTCTGTGTTTGTTGGAGCGTGGTGGGCATTGGTCAGGAGAGGCAGGCCAGGGATTAACAGCAGCACTTAACTCCGTCTCGCTGGTTCCCATGGGTGCTTTGCCGTGGTTTCCTGGGTGGGAAAGTGACTGGTTTGTGGGAAAATGTTTTGGGCGTGCTGGAGGTGTTTGCATGGATTTCTGAGGGGTTGTGGGACAGGAACGGGGCGTGGGTAGGAGTCACCACTCACGAATGGTGGCAGCAGGAAGGATGTCCCTGCCTGCCAGCTGTGGTGGCTCTGAACCCTGGGCTCCGGAGATTGCATTCCTCTGTGGCTTGCTCCAGGGTTCAAGGGTGGAGAAGGGGTGATGGAGCAGCCCAGGCTGCTGTTTGCTTGCCCCGGCTCACAGGGCCCAGCAGTGGCTGCAGGGTGATCAGTGATGGCTGCTGGGTTTTTGCATCCCAAAGAGCTGCTCTCCTGCCACAGTCCCTGATGATGCAGAGCTGCTGTGTGGTGCAAAGGGCTCCTGGCCTGTGGGGACCAAGGTCAGTTCAGTCTAAACAGGTTCAACTCGTGTTTCTTCTTCATTCCCCCACCAGTGGCAATGGCTGAGGACTTTGTGAGGGACTCCCCCACCCAATGTCATGCCCAGCCCCAGACCTCCTTCATCCCCATCTCCACTGATGGCACAGCCTTTCAGTTGGAGGTGGGAGCTGCCAGAGGAACCCAAACCACAATGTTTGCAGTGCACCTCTAAAGCTCTTTCCTCTCCAAGCAAACCCGGACACCCCTGTCATGTTCTCATCCAGCTAGAAAAACAGTTCTAATGGAGAAAATCCAAGTTGTGCAATGTTTGGGAGTGCGTGTGTTGGGGTCTTGCTTTTCTGCTCATCCCATCCCCTTGCAACTCCTGGGATGCTCTGCTGGGCGGGGGTGTTTTCAGCAGGATGGGGAGCTCCGTGGGCTGCGCAGAGCACTGCCAAGGGTTCCGAGTGCTGGACAATGCTGGGGCGAGCAGTGTCAGCCGCTGGAATTGCTCGTAGGGGAAATGAGCTGTCCCAGTGCCCCCACCCCTCCGGGCACCCTGAGCACCCACCAGCACCAGGTGCTTCCTGTTTGGGCTCAGGCTGACATTTTTGCTGGATGAGACACTTCTGGCGGCTGATGCGGAGCGTGTGACGTCACTGGGGGGGAACTCAGCTCAAACTGCGAGTCAGCAAAACCAGCCTGCCTGCCTGCGTGGGGAGAGGGATGTGTGTGCCCACAGCGCTCCCCAGCCACCACTGTGAGCGTCTGTGGTGAGCCCAGCTGGGCACTGTGGACTTACCCACCATGCCAGCTGGGGTGTCAGCAATAAGTACAGAAGAACGAGGGGGTGGAGGTGATGGACAATGAGCCAGGAGCTGATCCCGACCAACTGTGTGCCCCTGGGGAAGGTGTGTGCCACCCACAGGGTCTCCCTGCAATGCGGAGAGGGATCAAGCAGGCAGGAGCTTCTCCCTCCATCAGCACTTCTGAGCTGGGAGCCAGTGGGGAGCAGCCACCTTGCAGCGGTGGAGACCGCTCATAAACAGCAGTGGGCATGTGGGGTCTCCCTGCTGTGAGCCTCAGGCTGGTTCTGAAAGGGTAGGGAAGTAAAGCCCCTCCCTTTGCAGAGGGGCAGCTGTGATATGGAGCAGCACCGAAGGGTCCCAGACTCTCCCACCCCCATCACCATTTCCAGTTGGGTCTGGCACTGCTTTTCCTCTCTGCTTTCATTTTGTTTAGCATGCTATGGGGATAAATAATTTCTTCCCTTAAAAACTGTGATTTTTGGCGAATACCAACTTGGGAAGAACAGGGAAGTTAAAGATGAAAATGAGTTGGGGGTTTCTGTCAGTATTTGCCAGATGGAACAATTGTGGTTTTCATGTCTCTGCATGGTTTGAAAGTTAAATCAATCCTACCAGCAGAGCTAAAGCCCAGCACTGTGCAGGGTCTGTCCCACCTCACTGGAGCAGGCAGCTGGGCAGCGTTGGCCACTGTGGCTGCCTGTGGCCTTGGGGTGAGCCCTGTCCCTGCAGCCGTGCCGTGGCTCTCGGCAGCCTTGCGAGACCAGCGGGGCAGCTGCGTCCACCCCCCCGTGCTGCTCCCACTGTTTCTGTTTTTGGAGCAGCTTGTTTCAGCACACGTTATTCCCCCTTGACGTTATTTCAAGCTGTGACACTTCCAGGAGTCACTGCCATAGGTGCGAGACCTCTATCTGGCTCAGCAAAGCCAGCGTGGGATTGCATCAGGCTGTTGCTGCCGAGGTGGCACCCACTGGGGCTGCGGAGCTGTTTTGCTACCTGAGCTCATTTATTTTTTGTTCCCTCGTGCTCCCCTGTGCTTTGCACACACGGCTCACCGGCTACCCTGGAGCAGCTGGGAGCCCGTGGCTATTGAGTGCTTTTACTCCTAGACGCCTCCTTCCCTGGGGAGTGTGGGGGGCTGGCAAGGTGGTGCTGAGCCTCTTGCCTTCCTCCCCAGGTTGGACTCAACGGCATCCCCTGGGTGAAGCGCTGTATTCTGGGCAGCCTGCAGCTGCGCTGGCTGGAGTGATGCTGCTTTGAGCTGGCTGCAGCTAGAAGCAGCAGCAGAATTCTGCAATGTTGCAGAGGCACATTCTGGTGTGCAGGGAAGGGGGTTTTCTGTTCACTTGTCTAGGGAGAGGGGGATGGAGGCCGTAAAGGATATGGGAGGGCTGAGAGAGTAACCTGACAATTCACAGCCCGGTGGGCGTTAACTCTGAAGCATACTGACTGCACTGATGGCATTAAAGCCCATCTCTGCTGTTGCAGTGCCAGGTTGTAGGTCCTAGAGCTGAATCCTTTCCCCACTGCTCTGCAACCGGATTCCTCTGTGCTCTCCTTTTCTGTCTTCAGGGCTTTGGGCAGCCATGAAATGCTGTTTTGGGGTTGCCTGAGCATAAAGATTTACTCTAGTGTGTATTTCTCAGCGCATTGCCCAGCCTGCCAGCCAAGGTGGGGAGGTTGTGGCGGTGCTGGGGGAGGCTGTATGGTGCTCCCCTTTGATTGCCTGCCCCTTGTTCCCCTCACAGGACTGCCCCCAGATCCTGCCCTCCACCCAGATCTACATCCCCGTGGGCGTGGTGAAACCCATCACCCTGACAGCCAAGAACCTGCCCCAGCCGCAGTCCGGCCAGCGTAACTACGAGTGCATCTTCCACATCCCTGGCAGCACCACGCGCGTCACCGCCCTGCGCTTCAACAGCACCAGCATCCAGTGCCAGAACACCTCGGTGAGTGCTTGGCTCGCCTCGGCGTGGGCTTCCTTTGTGGCTGCTTGGTCCTGTCCTGCCATGGGACTTTCCCAGCTTGTTACACGGTTGGGTTTGTTCTCCTATGGACAGGCAGTGGAGGTTTCTGGTGCCCATGGGGTGTGTGGTGGGCTCCCCCCTGCTCCTCCAAGTGCATGGGGAGGCTGCTGCTCAGGGTTGTTATGGGATAGGATCAACGCCAGAGCCGCCCCAGGGGAGCTTGCCAGGCTTTAGGAATACATCCAAGGAAACTGGCATTGGAAAGACTTAAGAAAGTTGCCTGGGTTGGAGCCAGCTGGCTGGGACATGCTGGAGCATTCCTTCTCCTCCCCTCTGCCTGGCCTTGCTCCCCCCTGACACCAAGGCATCCCACTTTACAAGTGGGATTGAGCTAACACCTTTCTCGTGTCCCACTGCGCGCGCTCCCCTGTGCGCAGCCGTGCCTGCCAGCCCCTCGAGTGCTTTCCCTCCTTGCCTGTCCCTGGGCCCAACTGGCAGCTACCTCTTTCCCTGCCTGCCTGCCCTCCATCCGGCTGTGCTGGTGCATCACTCCGCTCCCTGCCTGTCTGTCCTTCCTCGCTGCAGCTCTGTGCTGTTAGTTAAGCTCTCTTCTGCAGGCAGCTCTGCCTGCTCTGCCCTCTCTGGTTGCCTTGTCCTGAAACAGGAGGGTTTTTTACAGCCCCTGGGTGAGCTCTGTGTGTGTCTTGCTGTGCTGCAACCCCATGCAGTGAGCACCAAGCCCTTGAGCAAACCCACTCAGAGTGTTAATAGTCCCGTTCCCCCCCGTCCCGGGAGCCAGCACTGCTTGGCTCCTCAGCTGCCCCGCTGGGCTCTGCACCAACCTGCTCTCGTTTGCACAGAGTCGGCCCCTCCCTTCTCCCTCCCATTTAATCCTTTTAAAATTTGTTTTCCATCACTCACACTGTGAAAGCTCATTTGCAGCCTAACACCAGCGCTGATCGCCGCTCCCTTGTCCTTTGGTGGCACGAGTGACATTTAGAAGCCATTGAAGATGAGCCCTGGCTTGCTCCCTTCCCTGCTCCTGTGCTCCAGGAACTGCTGAGCCTTTGGGCAGGGGGAACACCTCAAGCTGCTGCTTCCTGCCCTGGGTATCAGTGCCAGGGATGCTGCTCTGCCTGGGCTTTTTCTTGGCAATACTTAGTTTGGGAGGAGCAGAAACAGTCCTGGTCCTGAGCTGGAAGTGCTGTCAGTGGGTCTGCGTGTGGCCTGGGGGTGAATGCAGGCAGCTGCACAGGGCTCAGGCTCCAGGGACCAGCATGGCCGGAGCGGTGTCTGCAGGGCTCTGCTGCGAGAAGCCATTAGTGAGGCAGCTTAAGCAAAGGTTTGTTGTCTTGCTGCTGTGTTCAGGGAAGAGGAGAAGCTAGGTGGAGCGTGGCCCAGCTGAGCTGGCTTGGCTGATGGTCCTTGGTGTTGATCATGACCTTCACCAGGGCCTTGCCATGCAGATCTGCTCCGGGACCCAGCCTTGCTGGTCAGCTGCTCAGCTCAGTGCTTAGAGTGGAAGATGAAGGGGTGTGTGTAAAGAGATGACATGGTTGTGGGGGTCCCTTCACTGGGGTCTCATTGCTGCTGGTAGGTAAGCTTTGCTGCTCTGTATTGCACTCATGTGCAAAGTTTCTTGGAGGTCAGCTGAGCCGCTCTTGTCCTGGCAGAAGGCTGGTTATGCCAGGTACCTGCTTGGTCATCCAAGGGCTGTTCTGCAAGGTGTCCATGCCTGACCTCACAGCTGAGGTGCCTGTGGCCAGAAATGTGCTGGAGGAACCATTACCCTGTTACAAACTCTGGAAGAAACATGGCCTCTTTGACCCAAAGAGAGAGCCCAGCTGGGTGCAGAGCTGCATCAGCACCCAGGAGCCAAAACCACTTGTGCCCAGGGCACGGGAAGTCCATGAGAGAAGTGGATATTCGCTCACAGACCTTCATCCCTTGCAGAGATTTGCAAGTCCTCAGCTTTGTGGGGACATCTTGGGAACCCCTGCCTGGCCAGAGCCCCTTAGCCAGCCTAGCCTCCTGCCAGGTCTAGGTCTCCCCTGCCTGCAGCTGGCAGAGCAGGCAGCTCCCTGTTGCCCTTTTCTTTAACATGCAGTTTGGCTTAGTTCATTCTGGGATGGTGTGTGCTGCAAGATGCTCCCTGTAGAGAAGCACCATGGCTGCATGGTGCCAGCAGCAGCGGCCTGATGGCTCCTGCAGGATGCTGGGGCAGAAGTGCCTGTGCCAGAGCAGACCTTTACCTAACAGAAGTGGGGCTCAGAGAGGGACTCTGAATCATTTGGACTCATTTCTCCCCAGTAAGTTTCAATTTGCAAGGCAGGAGGGAGAGGCAGAATCAAGACCTGCTGCCTGTGGTTCCCAAGGGTGCTGTGGCTTCACCACTGGTGTCCTGATCTTCATGACCACTGCAGCCCTTCTCCAAAGGATAGGACGGCATGAGGTGTTCAGTCTGCCCTGTGGTCCCTGTGCAGACCTGAGATGACAGACAGCTCCTGGACTGACAGCGATGGATGTTTGACCTGAAAATTCCCAAAGATGCTCTGAAAACAAAGCAAATTGTCCAGAGAGCGTGTGGGCAGCGTTGCAGGCTGCGTGGGAGCAGGCAGCAGCAGCATCATGGGGCCACAGTCTCAGGCAGGAGACGTGGCTTTCAGGCACAGGGTGGCTTCACAGATGGAGGAAGAGAGTTTTGGCTTGAAAGAAGCTGTCTTGCTTTCAGGGTCTGCTCGCCTGCTTTTAACGTTTGAGAGCATTTAGCCAGGCTGCTTTATGGTGTGGGGGATTCAGATTCACACTTCTGTGATGCTTGTCTCCTCCCTTGTCTTTTTTTGCAGTCCATCTGGCTGGTTGATAGCACTTCAGTCTACTGTGCAGTCACCCACCCGTGACCTGCCAGGTTCTTTCATTGCAATTCATCCTTTGGGTTAGTGTTTGTGGTCTTGCCTGGTGTGGAGGACACCTGTGAGTGGGCAAATAGGGGAAGGATGACATCCTCCTAGCCAGTAAGTGAGGAATGGATGTCGTCTCCTTGGAATGGCATTTAAACTTTGTTTCCAGGAGTTCAGTGGGATCTAAATAAGATGTTAATTATTCTGTGGAATTAGGGATGCTTTCCTGAATCTCCGGTGAATGGAAGGGATAATAAGTCAAGCCCAGTGAAAACTCTGTCTTTTGTTTAGTTTTAGTGCTTGTCAAACTCCAGTGACTTGTTAGCACTTTGAAGAAAGGACATCTTGGTTAAATATTCATTAGTCCATTCATTAAAGTTTGACTATAAACATAATTTGAGACACCCAACAGATCTTCAGCAAACTCAAGCAAGACCAGGCATGGTGTTCCCCATGCATGCCAGGGCAGACAAGAAGCAGGAGAAAGCCTTTTCTGCCTCCTTTCTTCCATCTCTTTCTGCTGTTCAAAAGGAAAGCAACCTGAAAGGTTTTCCAAATGCTTTGCAAAGTAACAAAAAGCCTGATTAAGGAAATAAATTCTTTGCCAGTAAGCTATTTTTTTGTTCATAGAATCTCCTGAGTTGGAAGGCACCCATAAGGATCATCAAGTCCAACTCCTGGCTCCACACAGGGCCAGCCAAGTCAGAGCATGGCACTGAGTGCATCGTCCAGGCACTTCTTGAACTCAGCCAAGCTCAGTGCTGTGATCCCTTCCTTGGGGAGCCTGTGCCAGCACCCTACCACCCTCTCAGTACAGAACCTCTTCCTAATGTCCAACCTAAACCTCCCCTGTCGCAGCTTCATGCTGTTCCCTCAGGTTCTATCCCTGGTCCCCAAAGAGAGGAGATCAGCACCTGCCCCTTGGCTCCCCCTCGTCAGGAAGCCACAGACCATGATGAGGTCTCCCCTCAGCCTTCTCTTCTTGAGGCTGAATAAACTCAGGGACTTCAGCCTCTCCTCATAACACTTCCCCTACAGACCCTTCACCATCCTTGTTACCCTGGTTGTTAATTGGTAACTTTAAATCATCTGGAGGCAGACATTTCCAGGCTTGCTTCTTGCAGCAGAAGATGGAGAAGTCACCTTTGTGCAGGTAATGCCCAAGTTTCATTTTCCAAGCATCCCTGCCTTTGCTCATTCTTTCCCATCTGCCATCCCTCAACGGGGCTCAGTTCTGATTGCTGCAAAAGATAAACATATTTGCTGTTGGAAGGTACCACAGTCCCAAATCCACACTACTGCTTGTAACACTGGCCACCATCCGATTTAGACCTGGCCTTGGCAGAATGGCTACAGATGTTTCTCACTGCCAGGGGTTTTGTTTTTTTCTCTCCACAATGTTCCTCTTAAGGCTGAAATAGCCCCAGAGCTGATCTTTCCCTTTAAATGTAAAAATAGGAAGAACCCCTGATCTCCTTTCCACAAGCATTTGAGTTTGTCGTCTCAGCACTTTAAATTAAGCCTCACGCATCAATTATTCCCCTTCTCTTTTAACCAAAGCCCTGCTTGGTGAGGAGCAGCTGGGTCACCTCGCTTGGCTCCCTTTTGACTCCTTCCTCACTGATTCCCCCTGTCACGGGCAGCCCACCCTACCCACCCATTTTGGCTGCAGCTCCAGAGGTCGCTCCCCTCTGGCCTGGGATGTTCACCCAGGAATGGCTTATTCTTGGCAAAGCGATGTGGGTGCAGAGGGAGCCAGGCTGGCAGGGTGGGCATGCGAGTGGTACCCAGCGCGGATGCTGAGGCTGGGTTGCCCAGCCCTGGGTGTGGATGCTGGGAAGGCAGGCAAGACCTGGTAGAATTATGTTTTCTGGGTACATTTTTATTGTGGTGGAGCCTGGGTGTTGCTCTGACATGTTCCCAGGATCTTGGGTTCTCACTAAGACCCTGCCAAATTTTGGGCAGGAGGAATCCAGGCGAAGAAGCTTGTGTGTGATGGGGGAGGAAAGGAGAGGAGATTTATGTGAAAAGAGCAAAAGGAGATCCAGAATCAGAGGCCAAGTGTTACCGTCAAGTTGTGCTGTAATGTGGATGACGGTATTTTACTAGGCCTGGGGTGTATTTATAGAGGAACATAAATCATACACACATGCCCTGTTCTGAGCGCTGCACACCTCCAGTATATGTATCTCTAATTAACCAGCCATGGAGAGGGAAACAGGATTGGAGCCCACAACCCCAGCGCTGTTCGCCAACAAAGCCGTGCGCTCTGTCCTAGCAGTGCCTACATTTATCTTTCCTGCAGCAGTGTTTAAAGTGAAAAGGGAGTATCAGGAGAGTTTGATAGGATCCAATTAAATTCCAGCAGATAAAATAATGATGAATTGCAGTTGAGCCCTGGCGAGACGCGATGTACATTACTGCCGTCCCCGTAGTGCGGGGAAGGAGTTGAGGTCATCAACTACAGAAAAATAGGACACAGCTGCAGCCCAAGCGCTCCTCCAGAAATGCAGCCCAGGGGGATGGTGCATGTGAGAAGGAGGGGAGTTGCAAGGGAAATTTGGATGTGTGGGTTTGCTCACTGGAGGAGCAGCCCCTCCACCCCCTTCCTTGGGGATCAGGGTCCCTCCCCTCTCTTCATGTGCTGGGTTGTGCAGGATGTTGCTGGAGTGGGATGGATGCCCCATGTGATGGCCGTGGGCTGCTCTGCTGCATCTGGGCTGGGAAGGGCTAATGCCTTGGTCAGTTGGCATGGTGCTTGCGGGGGCATTACCAAGTGCATGGCAGTGTGATGCGCTCCCAGATTTGGGATGTCTTCTTGCTGGGTGCAGCTCTGTCCCCTGTGAGTTGCAACTTCCTGGAAGCACCTTCTCAGAGTGCTGAACCCCTCAGCCCAGGGGCACCTGGGTGGCTTCTGGTGCTCATAGCTGCCAGCAGGCAGTTGCACAGCCACTTGCCAGTATCAAATGCAAAACCTCGGGGGGAGGTGGCCCCCGCAGCCCTTGCAGTGTGCTGGGATGGTGGGCATCTGCCCTATTGGGATGGGGCGGGCGTGAGAATCGGAGCTGTGAGAGGCACACGAGGTTGTCAGCTGTTACTTGGGAAGATGCCTGAGATAAGTTTTGGGTGAAGAGCCTTGAGAAAGGCTTGGCGAGGAGTTCCCTTGTCTGAACCGCGTCTCTGCAGAAGGAGTCCTTGCTGCTATTAGCTGTATCCAGGTTGCTGGGGCTGGCACATCCTCAGTCAGCCCTTCCATGCTCACTTTGTAGGCTCTTCTAGAGGGAGACGGAAAGTCTAGCTGGGTTAGGTAAGAAGCCAAGAAGCTCACATCCCTATTGCTGACTCACTCCATGACATTTTTTTCTCCCATCCCCTTCTGTGGGCTGTGCTATGTGAGCACTCTTTCTCCTCTGGATGCCGTTGGTTTGCTCTTGGGGCTGTGCCTGTCATTTATTGCTCCCAGAACAAATGTCCCTCTCCCATAACTTGTCCTTATAGTGGCTGCTGTGCCACATCGTCCTTCAGCATGGCTGGGGATCTGCACACCTTTGTGGAGCAAAAGGGGGTCTCCTAGCAAGGCTGCCTGGGTAGGTGCATCCCCCCACTCACACCTGCCCTGGCCTCCTCTCTGCTCCCGTGGCTCATCCCGGATTGCTGCCAGCCACAGCGATTGATTAACGGGAAGTTAATAACAGTTAAGTGTTTAATGGATGTTTAGCACTGTGTTAGCTGGAAGCAGGGAGGAGCCAGTGTGATGAGACCTGCTGGCTGTCTGTGGGCTCTTGTCTGGATCCTGTGGATGGAGAGACTTTTAAGCACCTCCCTGGGTTTTTCCTGCACTGGCTGTGGGGCTTTCCGGGCTGGAAGGTGGCTGTTGCTTGGCTCAGCTGCTGCAGCCAGGCTGCTGTCACCTCCTGGCTGTGGCTGTGCCCACGAGTGGAGAGGGCACCTTCTTGCCTGGACTATGGCAAAAGCAGCTTCAGGGAGGCTTTTTGAAAATGTCCTTCAGAATAAAGAGGTGCACTGGAAATTAAGAGAGGGATCCAGTGTGCCTCAGCATCCCAGGAGGCCGAGCCCTGAGGCCCTGCAGCCGCAGCTCCTGCGAGTCTGCTCCAGCATCCTCCAGGGACCAGTGACCATCCAAGGGGCTGGCCTGCTGCCTGTCTCTGCAGGTCAGGTGAGATGGTGCTGGCAGGAATGCAGATCCCGAGGACACGTTTTGCATTGATACCCCTGTTCCCTCGCTGATCCCAGGCTGGGGGCCATGACTCCTGCTCCTGCCTGCTGCTTCCCTCCACACAGTCCTGGCTGCTCCTGCTGTCCACTCCAGCTCTGCACTGTGCCAAATCCAGCCGCCTCAGTGCAGTTGCTTGGAGAGGGAGCCCTGTCCTTTCACAGGGGGACACAGTTTCTTGTGCATGTGTTTTCTCGGGGCTGGTGCATGAAGAGTTAATGCTCTCACTCCCTCTCCCCCTCTTCTTCTTCTTCCTCCAACCCACCTCCCAGAAGAACTAATTTCCAAAAGCAGCCGGGGCAGAGAGATGCAAATAAGTGTTTTGGACAGCTGCAGGCTGGATGCCTTCCCGAGATGCCAGGGCCCCAAATGAGACATGTCAGAGTACAAATTGAAAATGCCAATTTCACTTACGCTGCCACGTGGCTCGTCACAGCTAAATTCTGCTCCAGTGCCACTGCTGCCCTGCCCAGCACGTGCTCCCTCCTGCTGCCAGGGGATGGTCTCTGCTCACTGCATGGGTCTGGCCAGCTCCTCCTCATGGTCCTGTTGAACAGGGGAAGGTGAACGGATCTGGACTCCCAGCCTGGTTCTGGCTCCGTCTTCCCAGGCCTGGTGATGGGGGTGTTGTTCAGAGGCTGTGGTTGTAGATGGTGTGTGGTGGACATGTGGCTGAAGGTCAAATGCTGTGAGAGGTACCGTGCCTGAGAGGCAGTGGGGCTCTTCCAGGAGTGGAGCGGGTGGTAGAGGTGTTGGGCCCTCAAGAAAGGGTTGAGCTTGCAATTGGAAGTCTTATGCCTTACAACAGCTGCATATAGCTGATGCTGTGTTTTGCTGGGGTGGCCTTGGGGTGTAGGACCATTAACCAAAAGCTGTGGAGGTGTAAGCCAAGACCAGGCTCTTAGCCTCTCCTTGGCACCTTGTGGAGATGCTGTCTGGTTTGGGCATACTCACTGTGGGAAGGACCAGCTTTGACAGTGAGACGAGGAGGACCCAAGTGTCTCTTGCTTCCTGCAGCCACCTGGGAATGCTGGCTTCTCTCATGGGCCACCTCCCTGCCTCCGGTGGAGTGGGTCGAGTAGAGCAGACCCACCAGAGTGGTTCCTGGCACTGGCAGGGACAAAATGTGCTCTGTGGGGCATCAGCTGGGGTAGTGCTGGAGGTGATGGTGGGGCCAGTTCCTCCAGGTATGGCACCAGGGCTGGGAAAGGTGATGCTTGGGCTGGCTGGAGGTGGTGGCAGAGCTGTGGCCAGCCCGTAGCTGGGTGAGCCACTGCTGGTGTGTCCGCTGCTCCCTAACAAACTCCAGCAACCCATGAATCATTCATTTAATCTTTCCTGACACGCCTGTCATTTTCTCAGGCGAGGAGCGGGGAATCTCTTGCCGAAGGAGGTCATTAGCTGTCAGGGACTGTTCTGACTGCCTTCCTGCCTCTGTATCGATTAAACCTCTCCGCCTGCGTGCAGGGGCTGTGTGGGGAATATTGATGGGGCTGCCAGGCCTTGGGTTTCAAGGCAGGGGAGAGGGGCTTGAGTCTGGAGGAGGTGCAGGCTGGGCTGAAGAGATGAATGGAGGTGGGTACTGCCAGACAGCAGTGGTGCTGGGGCCTGGGCTTGGGCATGCAGTGTGTTCTCTGGAGCTGGGGGGGTGGGATGCCCTGGTGTCACATCCCTGCTTGGGGGATTGGGGTGGTGATGCTAGTCCTGAAGCAGGGTACAGCTGATGCCCAAACACAGCGTGGGGCTGGGAGTGGGGTGGCTGCGAGTGTGGTGCGGAGGCAGCATGGGGAGGAGAGGGAAGTCTGCTCCTATTATGTGCTCAGCTTGTCCTCCCCGAGCTTCGCTCGTGATGAGCGTGATCCCAGATACGATTCCAAACATCTGACTGTGTGCCTGGAGTGGGGAGGACATGGGGAAGTGCTCAGGCGCCTGGCAGGGA
The DNA here is from genome assembly GCA_020800305.1 of Porphyrio hochstetteri. NCBI lineage: Eukaryota > Metazoa > Chordata > Aves > Gruiformes > Rallidae > Porphyrio > Porphyrio hochstetteri. The sequence continues at coordinate 4,926,532 of CM036916.1, read as the reverse complement.
GCGGTACGTGTGTGCCACAGAGACACCATCTGTTTCTTCCTCTCCCAGCTGCTTCAGACCTTTGGATTAATGGGTTTGGGTCTACTTCGAAACTCACTTTTCTGCTTATTTATCTCTTTTGCCAGTCCAGCCTCCTGGTTGGCATGTACTGTGTCTGGTGCTTTGACCAGTGGCTGTTAGACCTTTTTGTCCCTGGCTGGGGATTCTGAAGGAAGCCCCCATCCCTTTTGTCTGGGTTTGTGGGAGACATCCATGTAACAAGGTTGTATGCTCCTCTGTGTTCCTCACTGGGGTGTTTCACCTCGCCACCTTATGGTCTCTGCCTTCTTCTGTCCCCTCTTGCAGTATTTCTACGAAGGGAATGACATCAGTGACCTACCAGTCAATTTGTCTGTGGTCTGGAATGGGAACTTCGTCATCGACAACCCCCAGAACATCCAGGGTGAGTGAGGGGTGGGACAGGGATGAGGAAGCAGCCTGGTGTACCCCGTGGCCTCCAGCCCACCCCTCTCCACTGCCCCAAACACAGCTTGCACCAGTCCCTTGGTGGGGGGGGGAGGGAGTGGTGCTCTGGCTGCGTCAATCACCTTGTTTCTAAATAAGAAACTTTTTGCCTAAAAGCCCTGGGAGAGAACCCAAAGCTCAGTGTTGAGTCCAGGGTGCTGGTGCCTCCTGCCTGTGGGGGTTTGTCCCCTCAGGAGCCGGTGGCATGCATGCAGTGATGGGGGCAAGAGCGGGTACCCTTCTCCCCGAAGCTCCATATCCGTGGGCTTTGGGAGCCACGCTGACCTCTGTGCTTCTCCTGCCATTGCAGCCCACCTGTACAAGTGCTCGGCCCTGCGGGAGAGCTGCGGCCTGTGCCTCAAGGCCGACCCGCGCTTTGAGTGCGGCTGGTGCGTGTCGGAGAGGCGCTGCTCGCTGCGGCAGCACTGCCTGGCCTACGAGAGCAGCTGGATGCATGCCAGCAGCGGCAACAGCCGCTGCACCGACCCCAAGATCACCAAGGTATGTGGTGCCCCGTGCTGGGGGGTTAGGATGGGAGATACAGGGCTGCAGGTGGCCCCTCAGTAGCCGCGCCTACTCGGTGTTAAGGACTGAGCACCTCTTGTCGCCACTTCCATTTCCAAGGCTAAAACCCTCTCCCCACCACCCCTGTGCACTGAGCTTTCTGGCCTGACTCCCGAGACTCCCACCGCTCCCCCTGTGCACGGCCAGAGGATCCTGGGAAGGCTGCAGCTCTGGGTTGCTCCTCCTCTTGTCGCCATGTGTGCTGGTAGTTCTGGTAGTTCATCATCCCCCTTCCCTGGCAGCTTTTATGGCCTTTGTTTAATAAGATTGTTCATATTAATGTTCACATGCCTGTCGGGCCGGGCTCCAAGCGTGCAAGGAGGGACTGGTGGGTATTTCTGCTGGATACCGTCTGTTTACCCGTGGCTGGCTGAGCCTCGGCGGTGTTAATTACTGGAGTCTTAGCGCGGGACCTGATCTGTTTGGGTTTCGGTGTCTTATCTGATGGAAGCTGGAAATGAGAGTCATGTCTTCCCTGCGAGAGACAGGCAGCACTGGGGTACCACTGCTGTGGCGTGCGGGGTGGCAGCTGTGCGGGGACAGGGTATTTCCCTGTCCCCTTTCCCTGGCCATGTCCCTGCCTGCAGAGTTGCCTGGTGATGTGCTGTCAGGAGAAGGCATCCATTCCCTTGGGGGAGCAGGGTTAAGCCCCAGAGCCTGCATCCCTGTGAGGATGTGTGCTGCTGCAGGGCTTCCCCATCCCCCTGTGGCTTCCCATGGTGTTTGAACTGAACCTTGGAAAGCTGGACTCCTGGGGGTGGTGAGAGCAGAGGTCATGGTGGCTGTGTCATGCCAGGGGTGGCCCAGGGTAGCTTTGCTGTATGTTGGGCACTGCGTTGTGCTTGTGCAGACAGGGCTGCAGGCACCCACATGCACCCTGCTCACAGCAGCATCTCAGCAATTCATGGTGTCCAGGCTTGGTAGCAGCTCTCCCGCCCTGAGACATTGTAAGGTTTTGCAGTAATTGCAGGTGCAGTAACAGTGGAGCTGTTAGCAGGTGGGCTTGACCTTGGTGCTGCTCCACATTTGTGTCCTGGGAGCTGGTGGTCAGGTATAGCTGTGGGTTTGATGCTTGTCCGGCAGCCTGTCTGTTGCTTGCTGCTTCCCACAACTTCTGTCCTGTACCCTGCACTGTGGCCAGGCATCAAAATGATCCTGAGAGCATCCTGGAGTGGTGAGGGAAAAGAGGGGTCTCGTACAGTGATTCCGGGAGGACCAAGAGCCCCCTTCCAAATCAGCCAACCAGGTGCAGGCATCTTCATGGGTGGTAGGGCTGGTCTGGGAGAAGACCATGGGTGAAGAATCACTCGCCACCGCTCAGTGGTAAGGACAAGCTCCCTCCAAACCTCTGCGGGATCCTGCCTGGTGCTGCCTTTGACCCACAGAGCAACATTCCTTCCCCTGGGAAGGGTAAACCCCTTGGCCTCAGCGCATTCTGGCCCTTCTGTGGCCACCGGAGCTGGGAGCGAGCCCTTTGCTTGTGCCCACTGGAGCTGCTTGCTTGTTGATGTAAAAAGGACCCTGTGAAACCAATTAGCAGAAGAGCAGCAGCTTTTGTTGGGGCCAGGGGTTCGGAGGTGGAGGGGGGAAAGGGGAGGCTCGGGGCAGCCCACAGTCTTCTCACCAGCTCCCTCCTCCCATGTGCCTTGTTTAGCCATGACCTCCTGTGCTGGGCAGCCAACAATGGCATTTCATTCCGGGGCTCGTTTCTCCCCAAACATGTGGCCCTTGTCAGCTTTGCCACAGAGGAGGAGGAACCTAACGCACCCGAGCAGCTTTTAACACTCATTTAGAAACACCAAATAAACTGCTGCTTCTCGCCAGCCTCCTTGGTGGAGCTTGATTTAGGGGGAAGACCCAACTTGATATTGACTGCAGCTGCTGTAATGAGCTCCAATCCTGGATGTGGGCTGGGGCTGAGCTGGGTTTAGGCGAAACAGCAATTACTTGCAGCCCCGGAGGGGTTTGCTGTGTGAATTGTGAGCTGTGTCTCTCTCAGCTTGGGTCCTGGGTGCTGGTCCCAGCTCTGTTGCTGCCCACAGTCTCGTCCTGCAGGCTGCCTGATCACCCTCAGCAATGGAGCATGCTGAAGGTGACCAGCCCAGTGCAAAGCTTGAGGGTGGTGGTTCACCCCAGAGAGGCAATGACCCTGCAGATACAGTCCCCAGCTCTGTGTGGTCCAGGGCTGGGGATGTGGTCAGTGTTTCCCACCGCCTGCTTGTCAGCCTTCCCCTGCTGCAGAGGTGGCATCCAGGACTAGCTCTGTATGAGGAGGAGGAGGACAAGGAGGAGGAGGCTTCAGCTGGCTCAGGCCCCAGGGTTGCAGCCTCCCAGATTTGCCAGGAATGCAAAGAGCTCTCACGTGCTTGGTTGTGGCAGGAACATGGCCATAGTGTGAGCCTTTCCAGGCTTAGTGCTGGCAGAGAATCCCTCCCAGTGCTGGAGGGGATCTGTCAGCGCCATGGGAGCACGAGCAGAGTGTGTCATCTGTAACAGAACGGTCCCTTTTCCTGGGTCAGGACATACCTTTCACCCTCACTGACCCAACCTGCATGACTCTCCTTTGCTGGCTGCCTTTTCCCCTGCTCCATCATGGTGCCACCAGTGACCCACCCCATCCCTGATCCCAGCCAGGGCACACAGCCCCACCATTCATCCCAGTCAGGGCACAGCACCCACCAGCAGTGCTGGGGCCGGCGAGCACTGCTGTAAAGCTGCTTGTGATGGCCTGTCTGAAGGCAGGAGTGGGCATGTGCCTCTCCAGTCATCCCTTCGCCTGCCAGCCCATATCTGCCAGCTTTATTGGGCATCATCCTGGTAGGTGAGGTGCAGCACCAGGGGTTGGTCTCTTCCCTTCCCAGTCAGCCTTGGCACAAGGTTTACTGGTGGATGGAGAGAAACCCTTCTCCTTCCTGCCTGTCATGTGTGGAGATGCTTTCTCCTTTGACATGGGGACCTTATCCCTGGGTATGTGGGACCTGGCCAAAAGCCAAGCAGATCCATGTGCTTTCTCACTGGCTCCGTTGGAGCTGACACTGCTCCATCTCCTTTTCATCCATTGTGAGGACGCTTTGTCTGCAGTTGGGTGTCCAAACCCCAACCCTCTGCTTGGACACATCTCGCATCTCCTGGCTTGTTCCTGAGGGGATCTGTGGATGTGACTATCATTCAAAAGCTCTTTCCCACTCTGTGTGCTCCTTAGACGTGCTGGCATTTATCATCACCCATCTGCTCCTCGGTGCTCTTGAGGGAGCCACACATATCCCACAGCTGCCCAGGCTGCAGCTTGACCGAGCAAGGTGTCCCCATGGCTCTGCTCCCTTGGCTGATGGGTTGTGCTCTCTCCTAGCTGTTCCCTGAGACTGGCCCCAGACAAGGAGGGACCCGTCTGACCATCACCGGCGAGAACCTGGGCCTGAAGTTTGAAGATGTTCGCTGGGGTGTCCGAGTTGGCAAAGTGATGTGCATCCCCATCGAGAGCGAGTACATCAGCGCTGAGCAGTAAGTGCCTGGCGAGGGGAGTGTGTGCTCCAGATCACCTCAGTACCTCAGGGACAGGGCTGCTGATGTTCAGTGCTGCTTGTGGCTGCAGGAGATGTGGAGCTGCCTGGGTTGATCTGGGAGAGAAGTACCTGCTGGTTGTGGTTGCTCTGAAAGGAGCCCAAAGGCTTTGGGGAAGCTTCCCCCAAGGCTGGCAGTGCCATCAGGTACTGCCATGGTGTCTTATGAAGCTGCTGACACCTGGGGCCTTTGCTTGGTGTCAGATCTGTCACTTCCTGAAGTCAGTTCACCTCCACCATGGCGCAGGGAGCACCTTGGTGCCAGGACACTGAGGGCTCCTTCTCTGTATCTCTTAGGATCGTGTGTGAAATCGGAGATGCCAGCCCAAGCAAGGTCCATGAGGCACGGGTAGAAGTGTGCATCCGAGACTGCTCACCCAGCTACCGGGCCACATCCCCCAAGAGCTTCACCTTTGTGGTAAGCCCCGTGCTGGGGAATGGGTCTGGCACCATGGGAGGAAGATGATGCCAGGCAGTTCTGGGTGCTTTTCTGGGCAAGTTGGAAAAGCAGCCATCATTTCCCCAGGAGGCAGGTGGGAATGCAGTGGGCAGGTTGCATCGTACTGGCTGAATTTCTCCACGGCTGCCACTGCTCTGCCTCCCCAATGTCCTGCTGGCACTCCCAGCCCTTAGCATTGTGCCCTGCCGCTGTACCTCCTCTATGGCCCTATCACCTGCATGGGGCTACTTGGGGACATGGGTTTCAATCCCCAGCCTGTCTGACACCGGGGATGGTCTTTTCCTTTGACAGACGCCCACTTTCTCCCGTGTGGTCCCAGCCCGGGGTCCGCTCTCTGGTGGCACCTGGATCGCCATCGAAGGCAGCCACCTCAATGCTGGCAGCAATGTCTCTGTGACCATTGGGGGACGACCCTGCACTTTTTCGTGGTAAGGGGCACAGAGGGTGGTAAAGGATGGGCAATCTGGAGTCAGCAGGACCCCCATATAGAGCAGTGACTGGGAGCCCATGCTGGGGAGCCAGAAGGGACCCCAGGAGCCAAACCCTGTGGGCAGCCAGAGGCATCTACCCGTCAAAACCTCTGTGTGTCAGAGGCTGCAGGAAGAGCCCAAAGAACAGGGATTTTTCTCTAAAAGCACAAAGCCCTGAGGCATGAAGTGGATAATTTTTAGATTAGGGATGATAATGGAGCGGCTCTTTAAATATTTTCCTGCGGTAATTACTGGTTATCAGCCCTAATCGCTGCTGTTTGCAGCAGCCGCGCAATGGGAACGCTCAGGAGCTGCTCAGCCTTTCCCGACTCCCTTTTGTTTCATTTCTTGGGTTTCTTTTTCTTTTCTTTTTTTTTTTCTCCTTCCTTTTCTCTCTTCACTCCCTGCTCTGGCTGTTTTAGAGGGGGTGAGGGGCTGGGGCAGGGGGCTCAGGGACAGCATCGGCCACCCTCGCCTCCCTCCTGCTGCCTGGGCACTGACGGGTTGTGCATTTCTGCCCCAGGAGAAGTGCCCGTGAGATCCGGTGCAGGACCCCCCCTGGGCACACCCCCGGCGGCTCTCCCATCCTCATCAACATCAACCGGGCAGAGCTGAGCAATCCAGAGGTGAAGTATAACTACACAGAAGACCCCACCATCCAGAAGATCGATCCTGAGTGGAGCATCAACAGGTGAATCGTGGGGTGCCTGTAGGGAGCTTGTGGTTGTGTGTCGGGGGGGGGGTGTTTTCCACACTGATTCCCACCTCGGGGTGGGTACATCCCAGTGCTGCTGTGAAAGCTGCTGGGCCATGCTCCAGAGATGTAGCAAGAGGAGTGTGAGCAATGGCTTGGCACCAGGGCCCTGCTAACGCCTGGCCTGCAGTGCTCAGCCTGGCAGGGGGCAAGAGCAGACAGTGCTTTGGATCTGCTTAATTTCAGCTTGACATTTGGCAGCGGCAAATAAAATTAAAATATTTCCCATTGGGGGATTTTTCGAAATGTTTACATATTTTTCTAAAAGGTTTGAATTGGCTGGAGAGGAGGCAAAGGAATCCATTAAGAGGGAGCGCCAAGGGAAACCTTCCCCAGGGTGTTGATGAGGAGTGAGATCCCCAGGGGCATGGCCGAGCTCTCCAGGACCGCAGGGCTTTGAACACCAAGCCACAGAAAAAACCTGGCAGGGCTCAGCCTGCCCTGCCACGCCACCCACTGCCTTGTGTGGTGGTGAAGGGGATGGCAGAGATGACCTGATGCCTGGTCTCCTTTAGCTTGGGAGCTGCCTTCAGACCCCAAGCCTGGACACAGAGTGGAATATTAGTGTTAGTCAGCAGCTTTTACATCTAGGTGAGATGTTTTGGCAGTGGTGTATGCCAGATCCTGCCAGCTGTAGTAACATCTGGGTGGGATAAGAGGTCCCTGGGGCATTGAGGTTCACCCAGGCAGGGGCAGATGGGTGCTTTCCTCCCCAAAGTGGGGACCCAGGCCAAGCTGCCTTTTCTAACCATTTGTCTCCATGTCTCTAGTGGTGGGACGCTGCTGACAGTGACCGGCACCAACCTGGCCACCATCAAAGAGCCCAGGATCCGGGCCAAGTACTGCAGTTCTGAAAGGGAGAATGTAAGTGGTGCTGGCTGGGGCTGGGGGCAGAGCATAGGGAGGAGGGATGCTGTCCCTCTGCAACCCAGAGTAGAAATCTCATCCCTCGTGTATCAGGTGTGATGGTGTGGAAGGGCTGAGGGCCAGGGTGTGCCACCCAAAGAGAGGCACTGATCTCCCTGCAGAGGCTTCCACCTGGCGCTGCCAGGGGAGTGTTGAGATCTGAGTGTGCAAAACTGATGGAGAGTTGGATGTCTGCAGGATAGTGACAGAGCCTGAGCCCAGCCGGCTCCCACCTGCCACCCCTTGCATGTCCATTGCAGATGGGAATCTCTCTCTGCCCTGGCGTGGGATGTGGTACCTGTTGAAGTAACAGCACAGGAAAGGGGATCCCAATTCTGAACCCTGCTAGCAGGAGGTCCTTGTGGGGACCAATCCTGATGTCCCTGTTGGAAACTGGTTCTGACCTTGATCTGTGCCTCCTGCAGAACTGCACTGTTTACAATGACACCACCATGGTGTGCTACGCACCCTCCATTGACAACCCCGTGCGCAGTCCTCCTGAGGTCGGCGACCGCCCAGATGAGATCGGTTTTGTCATGGATAATGTTCAGGCCCTGCTGATCATCAACACCACCAACTTCGTCTACTACCCAGATCCCGTTTTTGAACCACTCAGCCCCACTGGGATGCTGGAGCTGAAGCCCAGCTCTCCCCTCATCCTCAAGGTAAGGCAGTGTGACCTGGGGTCAGAAGGATGGGAATGTCCTTAGCCCCCCTGTGGAGGTGTCTTTTGTATCTCCTGGGACAACGTCCTGCACCACAAGAGCGCAAACCTGCATTATGTTGCTCTTTTTCACATCTTTCCCATTGAACAAGAACTGACAGTCTTGTTCCTTGATCCTTCAAAGGGCAGGAACTTGCTCCCGCCGGCTGCTGGTAACTCCCGCCTCAACTACACGGTGCTGATCGGGGACACCCCCTGCACCCTGACCATCTCCGAGACCCAGCTACTCTGCGAGTCCCCCAACCTCACTGGCCAGCACAAAGTCACGGTAAATACTGACACCGGTGCCTTTGTTTCTTGTGTCCTGTGTGTTGCAGAGGGTCAGTCTTTATCCCAGCACCAGCTCTGCTGTGTGCTTGTCTTTGGATGAGGACCACATACTCTGTGAACATGCAGGAGCATCCTTGGGAGCTGCCTTCCTGCTCCCTGGGTCCTCTTTGTAGGACCAAATGCTTTGTCCCCTCCCCAGCATGCTCAGCTGGGTGTTGCTCTGTGTGCCCTGGTGACGATCTCCCTTCCCCACTGTGTGTCAGGGCACAGCCAGTGCCAAGGTGGGGGCTTCCCACCCCTTCCCCCCAGTGCTGGCTCGTGCTGTGAGGAAGGCTCTTTGTTTGTGGGGTTGTAACACAACAGTGCTTGCGCTCCAGGACTGTGACAGGTTGAAAGGGACCCGGCATGGTCCCCCCCCAGGCTCCCCACCCGTGGGGGAACTCGCTTCACACATCCCATCTGTTCCTGTAATGTTGTCTGAATGAGATATCAAACTCTCTGCCTGCTCCGGCAGCATGTGTCCTGCATCCCATTAAAGTGCACTGTGCTGCTCTGGACCAGATCCTGCCATCCCTGTATTTTGCTGTATTCTCCTTTCCTGGACTGGGAGTCATCATCCAGTTCCAGTACAGCAGGACGATGGGGAGGGCTGGCCTGGGCACCTTCTCCCTGACATCAGGTCTGCTTTTTCCCTCACTGTGGTGCAGATCAAGGCTGGAGGGTTTGAGTTCTCCCCAGGGACGCTGCAGATCTACTCAGACAGCCTGCTCACCCTGCCTGCCATCATTGGGATTGGCGGTGGGGGTGGTCTGCTCCTCCTCATCATCATCATCGTCCTCATTGCCTACAAGCGCAAGTCCCGGGATGCTGACAGGACCTTGAAACGCCTCCAGCTGCAGATGGACAACCTGGAGTCCCGGGTGGCCCTGGAGTGCAAAGAGGGTGAGAACCCTGTGCCATTAATGTAGGGGACTTTGGAGGGTCTTGTACCACATCTCAGTGTGCTCCATCCCTTTCCCTTCTCCCTTGCAGAGCAGAAATGGGAATGGGCCAAGCTGCTTTGTCAGAGGAAGTGCACTCATTTTGGGTGGGATTTGGGGATTTTTTTCCAGTTAAGAAATTCCCCTCTGTTTCTCCAAATGGGATAAAAGAGAGCAAGGAGGGTAGCAAGGGCTGCCTGTGAGCGGGCAGTCGGTCTCTCATTATGTGACAGACGGATGCTGTGAAATTGGACAGAATTCCTTGTATGATCCTGCTGATAAAACCTAATTGCCCATTATCCTCCTGAGCTGGCTCCCAAGGCCCCGACCCCGCCAACCACAGCCACAGCCAGCCCGGGTGCTGCGGATGGAGCAAGCACTGAAAACAAGATAATAAAAAGGGGAAAGAAAGAAAGAAAAACCCTTTGCTTCCCCAAATCCCCATCCCTACGCATGCCTGTGGATGGCACTGGTGACAGGGAGAGGGGAGGGAGCTGGTGGAGGGGATGGTGTCTTGTCTTCCACAGCTGGCAGATAAAAGGATCTGCTTTTAATTAAAAGGCACAATCTCTTCCCTGCCTTTTCTCTTTTCTAGTCCCACTAGTTACAGATAAGATAGCACGCCTTTCAAGCTGACGGTTTGTTTTTTTTCATCAGGCTGACGAGCCTGCAGTCCTCTGCCTGGCTTTCAGTTCGCTTTAAAGTGCCATTAATTTGATTTTTCTGAGGGTTTTCTCTCTGCCCCACCCTCCCCCCCCAACCCCTTTCCCTGGTGGAAGGAGTCCTTCTACCCCCCCGAATCAGCTTTTCCCTGTAGGTGCAATTAAAGGTTCAGGACACCCCTCCCCACTGCATTCCCCTGGGAGTCACGGCTGCCTCTGCTTGGATCGGGAGGTGCTGGGGTGGGTGTGTTCAAGCTTTCTTTTCTTGAGTAGTATTTAGGTCAAAAAGAAACGAGGACATTTTTGTGGTTTAGGATAACGTTTTTGCCCAGAAGCTTTGGCTTTGTTCAAGCCTTGCTCTTCTCCTCTGCCCCCAGCATCCCTGGGAGGCTGCGAGTGCTGAGCAGGGGAGAATTGAGCCCCCCCCACCCCAGGACCTGTTGGTTCTGTTCCCAAATCTGCCACTTGATTTATTTTGGGGAAGTCATCCCCACTCTAGGCAGCTTAATTTCTCCATCTGTGAGATGGGAACAGCGATCACAGCCTTCCGGGGGAAGGGCCTTGGAGCTCATTCATGTCTGGGGGTTCCCACCCAGGGGTGCTGGGGAGGCTGGGTGCTGGTACTGCATGCTGGTACTCTGGGATGTGTTGCTTAATTCTGCTTTTCCCATCCCAGCCTTTGCTGAGCTGCAGACTGACATTAATGAGCTGACCAACGACCTGGATGGGGCTGGCATCCCCTTTCTGGATTACCGCACCTACGCCATGCGGGTTCTCTTCCCTGGGATAGAAGACCACCCTGTGCTGAAGGAGATGGAGGTGTGGTACCATCTTTCTGTCTGTGTCTGTAGTGTCTGACACTGGGATCGTGCCCTTGCACAGTCCTCTGCCTGCATCCCCATACCCCAAGCTGCAGAGATGCTTTGGTGAGAAGCTGGCCCAGCCTGTTGCTGCAAAGAGCAGCTTGCCACGTGGCAGCAGGCACGAGTGCAGACCGACCACCGGATGGTTGCTGTGCTCTCTGGCATTGCTATCAATAGTTATATTAATATTATTGCTGCTGTCATTTTCTACAGCACTTGCTTTATTCAGTTGGGTCGGTTTGATGCCTGACCGGCCGCTTATTCCTAGCAGGCTTGCCTGCCATCGCCTGCTTGCTTGGCTCCCTTTCCCCCTGCAGAACCCATCCTTAGCATCCTTCCCCTGCTCCCCAAACCAGCTCCCTCTTCCCCGCCCAGCCTTTCCACCCCTGTTTAATTTAGTACATGCAATTGCATGGCAATTGGCTTCTCGTTTGCTGGGCTGCTGAGGCCGCTCTTGATTAGAGAGAGGAGGGGGGTGACCTTAGCTTCCCCTCGCTGCTGACCTGGCACAGTAATTAATGTCGACGTGGGCTTCACAATGTATTTAGGAGAAGTAATCGGCCCTGGTGCAAGATGCACGATCACTAATTACAACACTACAAGCTCTTACCAACTGCGAGTGCACATGCTGGTGTTGTACGCTGGCATGGCTACGGCGCGGGGCCCTGGCTGTCTGCCTGCTCCCTTTCCCTGGTCCCTAATCCCAACTCAGGAGGGCAGTGGGGACCCGGTTTCCATGGATTTCCCCTTGCAGCTCGGGTTTCCGGATGCACAGAGCCTGGAGCCGCAGCAGGCGTGAGCCTGAGCATGAGCATAAGCCCTCTCTGGGGCACAGCCCTTCCTGTCTGCATGGAGCCTTGCTCTCCTCCAACCCCTGATCTTGCTTGTAAGGATTTTCCCTGGAGAGAGGGGGGTGGAAAGGGTATCAAAAAGGGTATCAGAGGAGGAATTTTGCATTGGCCGCAGCAGGCTGGGTGGGATTTTGTCCACTTCCAGCTCTTAATTCAAACATTCCACTCAAGAGAGTGCGCCAGCTCAGCCTGGCCTGGGAAGCAAGGGGTTAAAGCTGCAAAGGAAGGAAAAAAAAAAATTTCCCTGAAGAGATTAAATAAAGCAGCTACAGTTTTGTAAGCTTCATATAATTTAATCAGGTTTGCTTTTATTTGTCTCTTTACTCAGAGTGTAACATTAGCTATTGCAAGTGACGAGAAGGAAACGGCACTTGCTCACGCACACACTGTTGGTACCAGCTCCCTTTCTCCTTGGGTATTAGGGGGGTGTGTTTGTCACTTTGTATGGATTGAAGCCTGATTAAATATTTGATTCAGTATCGTTCGTTATTTCTGCTAATGATCAGCAAGTTAAACACAGGGAGGAGAGGGCATGTCGGGAGGCTCAGGTGCTGCCATGCTGCTTGGGTTGGGGGTTGCATGTCCTCCTCAGTGGGGTGGTCACTGTTGGGCAGGACTCATTTCCCATCTTACCGAAATCCTGCTGAAGGAGAAAGCCTCTTGTCCTGTGATCTCCTTTGCCTGGTCTTGACTGCAAAAGCACCAGCAACATGTAAGGGTGGGGATGCAACATGTCTCCCTCTGCCCCAGTTTTACTGGTGGGTCTGGTAGGTCTCCAGTGCAGCCACTGTGCTCCACCTAGCTCTCAGATCTTCCTGTGCTGAGGAATCAACTGGCATCTCTGTGTACCCATAAGGAGCAGCCAGTGCTGCTGAACCTCAGGCATCTGCCTGAGTTACCAGCATCATTGTATGGAGGTCCCTGTGTAGTCTGGAAGGGAGGACTCTAGGAGAACAACTTAAAGCATTTCTGCTCCTAGCAGGATGTTGCCCAGGGAGGTGGTTGAGTCACCTTCCCTGGATGTGTTCAAAAAAAGGGTAGATGAGGTGCTTAGGGATATGATTTAGTTTAGGATGAGAATGGTTGGACTTGATGATCTTAAAGGTCTTTTCCAACCTTGTTATTCTGTGACATGTGTTAAGGGAAATTGAGTCCTGTGGTGCCCACCTGAAGATGGGGGTGGAGAGGGTTTGTCAGTCCCCCATTGCCCTTCTGAGTTTCTCTGGGGCAGGCGTCCGTGCTCACCTTGGTGCTGAGGGTGGCAGTGGTACCTGGGGGCTCATATCACAGAAGTGGAAAGGGCCAGTGGGAAACTGGGTTTTCATCCAGTAGGAAATAGTATTTTGGAGGAGGAAGTTACAACCGTGAGGAATTGGCGCTGAAGAGTACCGATCCAAAGTTTTGATTGAAGTGAAATGATTTGATGTGTCAAAACCCTGTTCTTCATTTTGAGTTGGTGTTTTGAAATGAAAAGTGTTGTTTTGTCTCCAAATATCGACATGAAATGAAATTTTTCACTTATTCTCCCAATCAGGAAGACAAGGGCCGGGGGAGGGAATTAAAATCGACATTTTTCCACAGCAAGACTTTTATTCAGAGGAAGTCATCTTTCTGTGTTGTGAAAATGTTCCTTTCTGATAAGAAGTGTGGTCAGGGCTGACCGGAGCTGGGATGACAATGGCAGCGCAGGAATGAAAGCATCCCATCCTGATCCCTGCTGGCTCCTACATGGCCAAGTATGGCCAGAAATACACGTTCAAACATCTTGAGAGAAAAAGGGATATTTCAGGCTGTGTCTGGAGCAGGGCAGAGCCAGGTTTCTGCTGTTTGCTTCCCTGTCTGAAATCCAGCCTCCCAAAACCAGGCGGGTTTTGCTGCTGGCTGAGCTCAGGGTTGTGGCTTTATTTGCTTTCTGTGCAATACCCAGAGCGCGTGTTGCAGTTCCTTGGGTGGGAATTTAGCTGCTTGTTAGCTGAGATTAAAAATTATAATTTGTGTGTGTGTTTGGGAGAGATGGAGTGTTTGTTTAGGGGAGGAAAGTGCGGATGTGTGCCTCCACACGCGTGGGAGAAAGTCTTTGTGTGGAAGTGTGTGTGTACATATATATACATTGATGCCCTGAGACTGTGTTAACCTGATGCTGAGATACTACAGACTAGATAATATGTCTGGAGGGAACTGAAGCTGATCACCACAGGGGAAGCTTGGCAGTATGGAGAGAGAGAAAATCCAGCTGCTTTTTGACATTATTTCATCCTTTTCTCTTGGGGAATGAGGGCGAATCTGGGGTCTTGTGCTGCCCAGCCACCTTCTTGTTGCCCCCACACTCCATGCCCATCTCCCATCTTTGCTCTATCCTTGCAGGTCCAGGCAAATGTGGAGAAGTCCTTGACTCTCTTCGGGCAGCTCCTGAACAAAAAGCACTTCTTGCTGACCTTCATCCGCACTCTGGAGGCTCAGCGGAGCTTCTCCATGCGGGACCGTGGCAACGTGGCCTCCCTTATCATGACGGCGCTGCAGGGCGAGATGGAGTATGCCACTGGTGTGCTGAAGCAGCTCCTCTCCGACCTCATCGAGAAGAACCTGGAGAGTAAGAACCACCCCAAGCTGCTCTTGCGGAGGTGAGTGACCATCTGAGAGGCTGGAGCTGTGGGACAATGCCCAGGCTTTTCTTAGCATGTGGACACAAGCTGGTGTCCTTTAGGGGTGCCATCAGTGGTGGCTTTAGTGTTGGCTGCAGCAGTATTGGCACTGTGTCTGTGGTCAAGCATTTCCTTGCCTGTCTGCCTGCAAGCTTGGGAGGGATGTGGGACCACCACGACACAGCCAACTTGGGAGTCGCCCATGGGATGTTCTCACTCCGGTGTGGCCTATGCAGGTTGATGTTGTCTTGGAAGGAAGGAGTGTGAATGCTATAGCAGCTCCTGGCTGCACAGGCTGGTGCAGGGACGATGCATGCTGGTGTCAAATGGTGGTGTGTATTGCTGTGGCAATGCTCCCACTTGCCTGCCTTTCTCCGGGTGACCAAGCCCCCCACACCCTTTGGCATGTGGGGCAGCTCTTGCCTTGTCTGGCAGCTGCCTTGCTGAGCGGTGCCCCTGTAGGCTGGCACCAGGCAGGAGTCCTTTCCCCGCTGCCTCCTCGGGACTTGCTGACCTTGCTGAGCCAGGGGGGGTTTCCTGGGAAAGCCAAGTGGATCTTCGCAAGTTGGGAGTCTCACTGGGGCCGGGTGGGAGCGCGAGCAGGAGGCAGCCTGCCAAGCCCTGCTGTGAGTCTGCCTGGCCCATCAATATTTAACGATAGCTCTGAGCTCTCCTTCATCACGGGCTGATGAATATTGAAAGATACACCAAGTGCTGAACAAAAACAATTAATAAGCTCCACCAGCCCAGCTTGAGGCCCTCCGTTCTGTCTTCTCCTTTCACACGCCGTGCTGTGCCCCCCCCATCTCCGCCTCCACCAGACCGGTGCTACCAGCCTCCAGCAGAGATGCAGGGACGGCTGAGAGCCACAGGGCTGGCGTGGCACCAGAAAGGCTCAAGAAAACCAGAGCACCTTTCAACCATCAACCAGTGCCCATGGCATGGCCAAACTAGACAAAACCTGTTGGGTTTTGTGTGCTTGGCCCTGGGAAGATGCCTGGAGAACGATACAAGCTGGTTCCCTCAGCCAGTTTCTATGCACATTGCTTTCATACTCTGCTTCATTTATCACATTACATGGGTGCCCTTAATTTCTCACAGCACCTTGTTAGCAGTATGCTGGAGAGGGGATGCACTGCAGACCTGTGTCTGGCCAGGAGAGGGGTGGGTCTTAGAGGTACAAACCCCTGTCCCCATCCCAGTTCCCCGAGTGCATCCTCGGGCTCCTCCCTTCATACTGTCCCTCCATGACACCAGGCTTCACTGAAATATTTAAACTGCCTTTGCAGCTCCTGGGTGTCTCCAAACATCATGAAGCCGCTACCATCAGAGCAAAGCTCCGGAATGAAGCAAATCAATAAAATATAAATAAAAGGCAATGCGGGCAGGCCAGCAGCAGCAGTGGCTGAGCTGTGGGAGTGGCACGGGGTCAGACTCCATCACACACTGGGGTGGTGAGAGCCAGTGGTCCAAGGACTATCAGCCCACAGCTGCAGAGCTCGGGGGTCTATTGAAGGTGGAGATGTTGGGAGGCTTAGGACAGGGACTAGGTCCCCTGGCCAATACCTTGCTCCTGCCTCCCTGAGTAATATTTAAAGAGACTTTGTTCCTCCTGCTGCTGCGGCACAGAGCGAGCAGTGCTGAGGGCTGTGCTTTTTCCCTCCTTTTGATTAGCCCTGCTGTTGGGCACGGGAGTGTGCTTAACCGCCCAGGGCAACTGGATTAGCATTGATCTAACTGGGGAGAGCTGTTATTTATTTTCTTATTGGATAATCCCCCATTGCTGTGGCATCTGGCTGTATCATGGATAAAGACAAACATCCGCTGAAGCCTGGGTGGTGGCACTTCAGATGAGTGTTACAGGCTTGTCTGTGAAGGACCTGGTCTGGGGCTAGGGAGGATGTCTGCTGAGTAGCTTCACCCCTTCCTTGGCTTTCTCCCCATGTCCCTTTTTCCTTCCCCTTCATGGATTCATCTTTCCTGGTCGGTGCGGGAAGTCATCCCTTTTCTGGGGGCTCAGGTGTTAGTCCCCTAATTATTTAAGAGGAGCTGTGCTGTTCAGGAGGGCAAAAAAGGGACAAGCCTGGGGTGGGACTATGACCCCAAGTCAGCTTGAATAAACTTGGGAAAGTGGATTTCCTACCCCAGCCATCTGGCCATTGGGAAATGCTCCTGGCCCATCTGCCAGGCATAACACGGCTGCTGGGCACTGCATGGCGTTGGGTGCCTTCTGGTGGCTCCAAGGTTTGGGTTCCTTCAGGGTTTTGTGTCTTGAGTCAGCCTGTTTGTATCCGTTTCCCTGGTGCAGCCCGAGTGCTGCCGTGCTCCTGCGGTTATCAGCACTGCCTGTGCTTTCGGGAGCATCTGCATTTGCAAGTGCCTGATCTGATGGTTAATGGGTGGATGGGATGAAGAAGCCCAGCTGGAGAGGGTTGAGGTGCTGGCTGTGTTCTTACTTTAGCGGGAAGGAAAGCCACTTTAAAAATAATGGATGTGTTAAAGTGAATTTTAATCGTATAGCAGCAAGACCAGGCTATGGTGCAGAGACAGGCGTGTTAAGCTGTCCTTGTAGGTCTGCACAGTTCACCTGGGTTCCATGCCACCCTCAGCTCCCTCTGTGTCAGACTGTTCCCCTCCTCTGCTGGTGTGGCACATCCTGACTGCAGTACCACCACCCGGAGGTCCCCATGTCCTGTTTGGACCTGTCCTGTGGGATCCTGCTCCTCTTCTTGTGCATGTGGTGGTGGTCCCAGACAGACACCGGTGACTGCCCTGGGTCTTCCCTGCTGTGCTGCTCTGGAGCACTATGGCATCTGGCTTTGAAGCATGCTTCAGGGGCATTATGTAGGTTTTCTCAAGGCAGTTCTAGGTGCTTTCTTCAAGCACATCTCTAAAAGCTGAGAGACATGGCCCCATTTTTAAACTCCTTTTGGAGCAGGTGGTTGCAGCATTGCTCACTGCAAGCTCTTACATTACCACCCCACTCCGAGGAGACGCATACCCAGGATTTCCACCATGCAGGCAGGGAAGTGTTAAATCCCAAGCCTGGCACAGTGTCTTTGCACTGTGCTCCAAAGGTACATGGAAAACAGCTTAAGCTTTTAGCTGCTGCTCTTACTCCTTCCCCCTTTAATCCCCTTGTTTTAGGCTGAATTAGTACTGGGGATAAGTTTGATCACAAACATCTTGGGATCAGAGTCTCCAGACCTAAATCCAGCGGTGGCTTTAACCAAGGGTATGTACCAGTGGGCCAGTGCTGTCTCTGTGTTGCAGGGCTGTGCTTCCCTGCCCAATAGTAACTCAGATCCAGGCCCAAGAGCAGGGGCATGGAGAGAAGCAAAGGTGCAGAGCGTGGCCTCCTGACACATCAGCTTTGCCACCAAGTGCCAAGAGCCAGGTGTTCTCTTCTCCATCAGTTCTGAGCAGACCTTGTGCAGGCTGCTGGGGAAGACTCTCTGGCCCTCTGGTATTGGTGGTGCTTGCCCTCTTGCTCTGCTGTGGGTTGTGGGTTTTGAGGCTGTAGACATCAAGGGGCTACTTTGGGGATTGCAGGGAAGTCCCATGTCACCCAGTAGTGGTGGGTGTCAGGGCAGTAGCAGTACTGAGTGCCTGGCAGGAGCACAAGTCTGCAGCAGCTCCCCAGTAGGGAGAGGGGCTTCCAGCTAGATCAGGCACTTGGTGAATTAGGAGGTGCTCCTGGCATGGGAATGTAGGTCAGGATCTGACCTTGCCTTGCAACTTCTGCTCTTCCCTTCAGGTTGTGCTTTAACAGGGGAGCTTGAACTAGGTTTGGTGACATTTTACCTGGCTTAGGTGTCTCGTACAGTCCTCCTGTGGAGGGAGTTGTCAGCTTCCAACAAGAGATGATGGAAGAAACAAACTTAAGTAGAAGGTACCAGGGAGAAGCAGAAAGCTAGTAATCCCCAGTGTGAGATGCCCCATGGGACAAGGTTGTGCTCAGCTCTCTCTGGTTCTCCAAATACACTGGAGACCAATTTACTTCTCCCTCTTGGGGGGGCATTGTGGCTTGGCCCTGAAGATGGGCAAGCTTTTTAGTAGAGCTTTTGCTGACTGGTTGTGCCCCTTTGTTCCTGCCTTCCCAGATGTGACATTTTAAAGCCAAAAACAATTTAGCTACAGCCTGAGGTAGCAGTGGGTGAGACCAGAGACCTTTAATACCCTCTCCTGATGGCTTTGCTCTCTGTCTTCTGTACAGAACGGAGTCGGTGGCTGAGAAGATGCTGACAAATTGGTTCACGTTTCTGCTGTACAAGTTTCTGAAGGTGAGTTTGGGAAAGGATGGCAACCCTACATGGGCAGGGAGGTGGTTTCTGCCTTGCTGGGATGGGCAGCATGGTATCTAGAGCCTGGGCTGATGAGTTCCTGAGTGCTGCCACTCCATCCCCGAGCGGAGATTGCTTCTCAGCTGCTGTTTCCATTCTGGGTTTTTGAGATGTGATTAGTGATTCTGGGTCTCCTTTTAGGGAAATAGCTGAGATTGAGAAATGAAATCCAGACTGGGATTGCTTAATGCATAGTGGACTTGAGATCTTCGTAAAAATGGTGCCTGCAGAAAGGATGAATCTGAAGCAACTCAGCTGAGTCTTTAATCCCTCCAGAGTGGTCCCTTTTCCCTCCCTCCTTGCCTCTGCTTGTGTAACTCAGGAGCAACAAGTCCCAGGAGCTGGTCCTTCTGTAGGCCTGACTGTGCTCGGGGGATATTTCTGCCTGTTTGAGCTGCATTTTGATGTGCTACACCCTTCATTTAACACCATCACTTTTCCTTCATCTCTCTCTTGACACTGAGGCTCTTTGGTAGGGTAATAGTTTCCCCCAGGCATCTCCACTTCTGCTGCTGCTTCCCCACCCAAAGGTGCCCTGGTGCAGCCTGTTGACAGCCAGAGATTCAGCTCTGTCTGCAGCGTGTGCTTGAAGGTGCAGATGATGTTGGACCTCTTCATGCCTATTCCTGTGCTGGGAAGCCCATTAGCTTGAATTCACCTTTTTTTCCCTAATTTCATTGGGGTAGCAGAAGAGGATGCCAAAGCATAAGGGCTGCTTTTACTGCTGATTCACCCAGCCCGCGTGGAGAACATTTATCTCAGCAGCACCGGTGCCTCCACCTCTGCTAGAACCACACCAGCCCATGGTCCACTGGCTATACAGCTGTAACTCTAGCCTGTGGACCGCCAGCTTGGTCCTGCTGCTCCTTTGGGATGACACCGAGGAGCTGAATAGCATCTGCAGTCTCACTGCCGACTTGTCAGTCAGCAGAGCTGTTTCTTGGGATCCTGCCTGGTGTCAGCGCAGCGAAGCTGGGTGGCACACAGCCGTTTTTGTGGGATTTCATCCCTCATTAAGATAAAGAGGGTTTGAACCATTTCCAGCCAAGAGATGAGAGCGAGCAGGAGTCTGTGCAGAACTCAAGTGATCGTCAACGAGAGGTGATTTATAATATCACTTACATGCACTTGGCTTTTTGCCTCCGTCGAGGGATGGCCTGTATCTACAAACATCTAGCTGTAGCATGCGGCGGAGATTGGTTTCCAGGGGTGGGAGAGGAGGAAAGCTGTGCCTTTTTGGGGGAGGTACCAAACCTTTGAACACCCCTTTATGCTGGGGGCTTTGCATGGCAGGGCTGTCCTCTGCCTCTGCAGCAGCTGTGCCTGGTGGGATCAGGTAGGACACCAGCAGATGGCTGTTTGGGCTCTGCAGGGTCGGTGGGAAAGGCAGGAGTAGCTCTCGTTGTGGGTAAACTCCCTCAGGGTTTCTTGAAGTGGACAAGGTTGTACTTCGGCTGAGCAAAGTGCAGCACCCAGCCTTCAGTCCTCAAAGGGGCATTTGAGGATGTTGCATTCATCTGTGGACCGTTGGCCTGTCCCTGGCTGGGCTGAGCACCACCAGCAGATCATGGAGGCACATTCGCCTCATTCAGAAGCTGCTTTGGAGCAGTTCCTGTGCCATCGCTATCCTGCATCTGTCCTTGTACATCCCTGCCCTCCTTTGGAGAGGCTGCCAAGCACATCACCAGCACAGGGCAGGTCTGGGGGTAGGGAGGAGAGGGAGAGTGAGACCTGGAGATGGGACAAGGGCAGTGCTTTTTTATAAAGTTCTTGGCTATGCATTGGCTTTGGTGGGATAAAATGCCTCCAGTCTCTGTGTGGTAGCAGCAGGAGGGAGAATTCTGATCTAGATGCACCATTATAGGAGGAACAGGCACAGAGGGCCTGGGTAAACCTGCTGCCTGTGAGATTCATTACAGTGGGCATCATCTTCCTGGGGAAGTGGCTCAAACTTCAACACTTGAGCCACTAGAGTTAGACTGGAAGAGGCTTGAGAGACGTGCTCGTGGTTTCTCCTGGGTCTGCCCATCCAGAAGAGACCTGCAGGGCCATTTCCGCCTGTCTCCCAGCAGTGAGGATCACAGGTGGCATCAAAAGCAGGAGAAACCCGTGGAGAAGATGGAGAGGTATCACAGCAGACAGTTTGCCAGCAGGGAAACATATGCCTTGCACCAAGCCGCAGTAATTGTGCATGTAAATGAGGCAGGCGGATGTGTGCCCAGCTGCCAGATCGGCTCTCAGCAAACCTGCCCGGAGCAGGGCTGGGCACTCACATCATGCAGCCATGGTGGGATGGGGCGAGGGATGGGGACAGGGGAAGAACAGCCCCCACGGCCCAGGGCCAGCAGCGTTGGGAGCCGGCGAGGGCTGGCGTTTTCATGGGCCCCTGTAGCGGCATTTATCAGGCTCTTAATGAGACACCCCGGGGAAAGGGAGGGGGATAAATCGAGACAAGCGCTGAAAAATGCATGATATTAGGTGCCTGATGAGCTAGAGCTAGTCAATAAGACAGTTTGAGCAGTAGCTGCCTCACCTCAGCCTGCTCCCCATGTACCAGCACAGGCGTGTGGGGATGCGCCATGCATTGCGGGTGTTTTCAGTTAACCATGGTGCACGCAGTGAAACCCCCCAAGCCCTTCCTCATCCAGGCCCCCAGTAGTGAGTGAACTATCAGGGCTAGCAGAGTACGGGCACATCTCTGGTTTTGGTACAGGGTGTCCTCCATAAACCTGCCCAGCTGCCTGACCACGTCTCAGCGGTCCCCTTCTATATCGCACCCAATGGAGGTCATCTCAGGGAAACTGCCTGGTGCTGGTCTCTGCCATTGCTTTCTGTTTTGGTGGTGTCTATCAGGGCATACCTAAGCCATCCTCATCTGCCCTGGCTCGGTGAGTTGGGACCCACAGCAGCATCTTGGCCCAGGTCCTCAAGAGCCAGTGGGGATAGTGAGGTTGGGAGCAAGGCTTTGGATTTTAAGGGTAGCACTCGCATTTGGGATGTCACAGTGGGGGGGAATCCAAGCCAGAATGTGAAGGATGCACAGGAAACAGGGCTGTTTCACTTGACATTAGGGTGCATGACAGTTTAAAAGGAGAGAAGGATCCCAGGACACAAAGGAACCTCTGAAAGCCTGTGTGATGCTGGAGGAGTGATGTACCCCTCACTAGGATGCCTCCATCCCTCCAGGAAGAGGCTGTAGGATGAGGTCTCATCCACACATCCAATAAGACATTTATTCCCTGTCATCTCACTGGTGTCCAAGCAGTGGAGGTGATGATATCTTGATGTCTGGAGAGTGCAAGCTGGCCATTGAGGTGGGAAGGACTGGACCCACCTTTCTCAGAGGGGATCTCCAGAGCTGCAGAATGGGAGGAAGCAATCATGCCTCACCGGAGAGGGGAAATCTGTGAGCAGGAGTCCTGGTCTAAGCTATCCTCCATCCCTACCACTTCTGCAGGCTCAGAAGCTTTGCAAGGAGATTTTTGCAAGCAACTGAAAGAAGCAACTTTCTTCTGTGGCCTGAGGGAGTAGCCTCAGGGTGCTGTGGAAGCCGCTGAGGGGGAGTTCTCTGCTGTGGCCAGCCCAGCATTCCTTCCATGCTGAGCAGCCTGTAATGCACAGCATAGCACCCACCTTGGGTCTCTCACTTTTCCAAGCTGACTTAATGAAGCCAAGTTTGCAAATGAAACATAATTTCAAAGACAGGCGTGTTGTCGGAAGGTCTGGGGATGATGTATGCCTGTTCCTGCTCGTTAGCAGCTGTCTCTTTAATTACCGCAGATGCTAACGAGATGCTAACAGCATATGGTGACAGGGAGAGCAGCCACACTTTGCACCAAAGTACAATTTATTTGTGAGGTGGCCAGGAGAGAGGGATGAGGGCTGGTGGGGTAAAATCTTCTGGGACTTACCCCTGTCCTCTCTGCTCCCATCTTACCCCTTTATCCCTTAGGGCTAATTGCCTATACCTGGAAGAGCTCACTGGGATGCAGTTCAGGGGAGAGGCTTGGGCCCTGAGAGATAAAGATGTGTCCACTTCCAGCCCTCCATGCCAACTTGTGGCTCCAGGCTGGTTGGTGCCTCCAACCTTGGTGGGTCCTTTGCTGTTCCTGAGTCGCTGCACTTCCAGCATCTTTGGGAGAAGTGTCTGGTCCAATATGCCTCTCCCTTCCTCCCTCATGGGAGATAGATGCTGATGCAGCTCTGATTATAGGGGTTTGGCACTGGGGTCACATAGGTGGCAAATGGTTTAACTAGGAAACCTCATTGCCTGGTCCCCTCCATCAGCTGGAGACTCGGGGTAAGGTTGTCAGTGAGGTGCTGCCTTGCTGTTCCTTACCAGTGGATCTGGCTGGCAGAATTCACCAGGGAGTGTCCAGGAACATGGGTTAGCAGAGCCTAGAGGTTGATAAACAAGGGAACAACCTCCATCAGGCTTGATTGGAGACAAGGGATGAATTTTGCCATGTGTTCCCTTCCTTGCTGTCTTAGGCAAGGGCTCAATGCTGCAGGGACACGGCGGGCTCCTGACATGGTGCTGGTTCTTGAAAGGCGGTGCTGGGTGCCTTCTCACCCCTCTCTCTCCCTCTTCTCCATGCCCTTTCCTGCAGGAGTGTGCTGGGGAACCGCTCTTCATGCTCTACTGTGCCATCAAGCAGCAGATGGAGAAGGGACCCATCGATGCCATCACAGGAGAGGCTCGCTACTCCCTCAGTGAAGACAAGCTTATCCGGCAGCAGATTGACTACAAAATGCTGGTTAGTGCAAGCAGGAGCCTCACCAGTACTGGTGCTTGCCAGGACTGCCAGGTCCAGCTATTTACTGAGATCTTGGAGGCACCCAAGTCACTGTGCAGAGAGTGGTTTCTCTTTTCTCTCCAGTGACCCTGGGTCACCTCTTACCCTGTCTGTCTGGTACCCATCTCAGCTAGGGTCAAATTCAGGGCCTTTACATGGCAAGTTTTGCCCTTGCTGTGGAGCTGAGAAAGCCAGCCATGAACTGAATACCCCTCTCTGCCTTTCTTCCCAAACTCCATGCCCTGACAGACATGGGCACAGAGATGCTGTTAGAAATGTGCTACCAGGAGCAGCCAGGGACTCATGTTGCATGGAGATCAAAGTTAAAGCCTGGAGATGGAGAGATATTTCTCTTCCTTGTATGAGCCGTCTCCTCTGTTCAGATGAATGATAAGCCAGGCTCTTCCTCTGGTGCTTCACCACCACCGTCTCCACTGGTGTGGGGTTGAGAAGGGGAGAGGAATGTGCACAGCCATCACTCAGGCTGGACAGGTTTTTGTGAGCTGGGCTTGGCCTCTTGGTCCTGGATTCCTTCACTGACACTGTGCAGCCTTTCTGGGAATAGTTGGAGATTTGAGGGTTGGGGGAGGAAGGTGGGGAGAAAAGGGGAGCAGGGATATCCCACGTGGCTGCATCTCTTCAGCAGCCTGGGAGGTGAGAAGACATGACCTGTAGACAGCTGTAGCCTGGTGATCTTGGACCTGCCCTTGCAGCCAGTGGGTCATAACCACTCACTTGAGTCTTTCTGACCCTGTGCTGCACAGACCCTCAACTGCGTGAACCCTGAGAACGAGAACGCCCCGGAGATCCCTGTCAAGGTGCTGAACTGCGACACCATCACGCAGGTGAAAGAGAAGCTGCTGGACGCTGTCTACAAGGGGGTGCCCTATTCCCAGCGACCCAAGGCTGGAGACATGGACCTGGGTAAGAGAGAGATCAAGCACTTTCCTGTAGGGGCAGGGATGTGGCCAAGAGCAGAAGTGCCAAAAAAACTGTTTAAGGCAGGTAAATCTTCATCTCCTACAGAAGGGACCTGATGGGGCCAAAGCATTTGTGCTGGTCTGGTACACTTCTGCTGTGCTGGTGGGACTGAGTATGTGTGTGGACCCCTGGCATGGGAGTGTGACCCCTGCCAGTAGGGAGGGTGGGTAGAAGAACCTCCTTGGCTCTGTCTATGCTGTGGGTTGCAGGCATGAGGTGGCTGAGGGACAGGGAGGCCAGAAATAATTGAGAACAGTGTTAAGGATCCTGTTCTTAAAGGAGGGGCAGGAGGATGGAGAAGAGCAAAAGAAACAGTTGCCAAGGTCAAATTGATGCTGACTTTCCATGAATACTCAGAAACAGCTTTTGCCTGACACCGTATTGACAGTCACCAGTCCTGGGGTGGTGAGAGGGCTCTTGTTGATGCTCAGGCTGTGCTTCTGCCCTTGCCTTGGGTTTGTGCTCCAAGTCCCCCACTAACCATGAACCCTTCTCCTTCATGGGCACAGAGTGGCGGCAGGGCAGGATGGCCCGCATCATACTGCAGGATGAAGATGTCACCACAAAGATCGACAATGACTGGAAGAGACTAAACACCCTGGCCCACTACCAGGTAAGGCTGTCTGCACGGGAGAGCACTGAGCAGTTGCCAGCTCCTAGGGGCCTGAGCATCCCTTCTCCTTGTCAGCTTGGTCATGGTCTGGGCTCAGCTCTCCAGACAGTGCTGCCTGTGCAGGGACATGGCCAAGAGGTCTTGTAGTCACTTCCCTTCTTGTGCCTTGTGTTTATGGTCCTTCTGCTTAAGGAAGCACTAAATGATGCATCTTCAGGACTTTCAGAAGCTTGTTTCCTGCTCTGTCCTTACTTTGCCATTTTCACACCAAGGTTTCTGATGTGTTCCTGTTCTGACCCCTGAGCTGTCACAGGGGTAGATCCATAGGTGTCCTTTTCTGGAGGTGGATGGCTCTGGGGTGGGATGCAGTGTAGCTTTGTCCCTCCTGGGCTCGTTTCACCCTGCTGTGGGGCTGTGCCACTCTGGTGTCACAGCCTGCTCTTGCCATCTCTGCCCACAGGTGACCGACGGCTCCTCGGTAGCCCTGGTGCCCAAGCAGAACTCTGCCTACAACATCTCCAACTCCTCCACCTTCACCAAGTCCCTCAGCAGATATGGTGAGCACACAGGGGAGCACGCTGTGCTGGTGGGGGAGGGTGCAGCACCGAGCGGGGCTTGCAACTGTGGCGCAGGGCATGTGATTGTAACTGTGGCTCATGTGAACAAGGTCCTCCAAGCCCCTCACTCTCCTGCACCGTGCTATTTATTCTGGTCTCAAAGAGGGAGCAGATGCCTTCAGAGCCATCTCTCTTTGCAACATGTCAGACTTGGGAGAGAGACGCATGTCAGATGGCTGCTGCTAAGGGATCCCCTCCCTTTAATTCCCCTGAAATCCAATTAAAATAGGCACAGAGGCTCTTTGCACTTAAATGAGCAGAGTTGAGGCTCCAGTGACCCTTTCGGCAAGTGCGCCTCAGCCTTGCTTTGGAAGGGAATAGTGTGGTCAGCTCAGACCAACACAGGAGGCAGCTGTGATCCTGGCATCTGTGTGCTGGGAGGAGGACAAACCTCTGCAGAAACCCTCCCATGATGGTCCTGGCCCCGCTACCTCAGCCAGGCTTCCCTGTAGCCTGGCAGGGGGTGAGGATGGTCCCAACGGAGCTCCCAATCCACAGTGACTGTGGAGGCTGGATCCCAAAGCTCCCATTTCATGGCCCTGACATGCCCTGAAGCTACAGCAGAGGGGACTGGGATGGAGAGGCTGGTGACAAAGGTGGAGGTGGTCAGGATAAGAGCATTCCCATCTGCTCTGTGCTTGCAGAGAGCATGCTGCGGACAGCCAGCAGCCCCGACAGCCTGCGCTCACGGACCCCCATGATCACCCCCGACCTGGAGAGCGGCACCAAGCTCTGGCATCTAGTGAAAAACCACGACCACATGGACCAGCGGGAGGGTGACCGGGGCAGCAAGATGGTCTCCGAAATCTACCTGACCCGCCTGTTAGCCACCAAGGTATGGCACAGAGATGCAGAACTGCTGCCTGGCTTTTTAAATCTGAGTGGGGAAGGTTAGTGATTTTTACTGTTTCCTGTAGCTTTGAGCAGCTTCTGGACTTGGAAGCAGAGGTGCCCTGGGGGAGGCAACTCATCCCCTTTGGTGTTTGGGATAAAGCTGCAAAATGAGGGGTAATTACCCAGGGCATTTGGCATTGTAGCAGGTTCCCCTTCCCTTAGCACATACAAAATCTTCTCTAGTGCAGAGCAGGTGCTGGGAGATGTCCCTAGAGAGGAGCAGGGGGTTATGCTGAAGATAGTGGCTCAGGGTTGCAGAGGCTGGGTACGGCCATCCTCCCGTGATTTGGCTCCCTGCCTTGTGGGATAAGCACTCCTTCAGCGGTGTTTGTCATCAGGTCTTGGGTATCTTAATGGGACCCAAATAAAGACCATGATATGATGTGCACCTGCTTGGTTCTGATCTTTGTGCTGTTTTTATCAGTATGCTTTTAGCATGCCAGGTCATGCAGCGAATGAGATACCTCATTACAGCAGTGTTTGTTTCCCAGTATAACCCACTGAGAAACAGCAGAGTTACACAGACTGTACTC
This sequence comes from Porphyrio hochstetteri, assembly GCA_020800305.1. Classification (NCBI taxonomy): domain Eukaryota; kingdom Metazoa; phylum Chordata; class Aves; order Gruiformes; family Rallidae; genus Porphyrio; species Porphyrio hochstetteri. The sequence goes on along the minus strand of CM036916.1, from coordinate 4,899,545 downwards.
TGCTTCCTTCCAGGTGGTAGGAATACAAGTGAAATTGGTTTAAGGGCTGACCTTTAGTCACAAGCTCATCTCTCTGCTGGTCCTGGGTGTTGCTGAGCATCCCCTCTCTCTTTCTTCTCTTCAGGGCACCTTGCAGAAGTTTGTGGATGACCTGTTTGAGACCATCTTCAGCACAGCGCATCGTGGGAGCGCGCTGCCCCTCGCAATCAAATACATGTTTGATTTCCTGGATGAACAAGCTGATAAGCATCAGATCAATGATTATGATGTCAGGCACACCTGGAAGAGTAACTGGTAATGCAGAGGGGCAGAGGGATGGTGGGGACTAATGGTAGCACAGCTAATGATACTCCTACCCCTCCCGCAAGGAGCAGAAATACATCCCTGGAAGTGATTCAGGACAAGGGAGGTCCCTGTATCTGCATTTCGGGGGTGGGTAGATCCCTTGCATGCCTCCCTGCAACAGAAAAGAAATCCCAGGAATGTGATGCTCCCTTAGCCCTCCCATCCCCAAAACATGCTCCCCCATGGCTGGAGTCAACCAAGAGTCTGATACCGGGGTACCAACCCAGCTCCATTCCCATCTCACCTAAGGCAAAGACAGCTCGGGCTTCTCCAGCCTCCAGGCTCCTCTAGAGATGCCAGCCTGGGTTCTCATCTCGACTGTCCTAAAGGTGTTTCCATGCTCCTCCCTGTCACTCAGCTGAGCTTGCCCTAACAAAGTCAGGGTGAAGCCAAGTACACATCCTCCCCAACCTCGCCCACAGAGTCAGCCTATGGGTTCTGCTAATCGCTCCCTGAAAAGCGGGGCGGAGCGGTGGCTGAGACCTCCATCAGTGCCGGTGCTGGGGCCAGGGCTGGAGCAGGCATTGGCTCCTGCTCCACAACCCCCCTTCAGCATTTTTATTTCCTGCTGCCTCACTGATTTCATCTCTCTGATCTTGCTGTTACTGGAGACGGGTACGTACGTTCCCGTGTCTGGCATTTGTTAAATGGCAGCCAAATTGCTTTTGTATAGTTCAGTAACTGTTGGCAATTAGCAGGGCAGGAAAAGAAACATTTTTAAATGGAGATGTGAGAGCGTGGAAGTGCTTGGAACTGATTTATAACTCGGCTTTCTATATTAAAAGAAGGAGCGAAAGGCAAGGGAGGGAAAAAAAAGCCCTGCTCCACAGGGGCTGGGCATGCAGGCTCCTGCATACTAATGCCCATGCTTATCTCTGGGCGCTAATTCGATGTGTGGAGCTAATTTCTTGAGGCCATTCCCTTCACAAATGAAATATGTACATGCACCCGGTACCCTCATTAGGAAAGTCCTGGGGAACAAAGTGTGTTTTGTCTAAGATAAAAGCATTTGCTGGGTGTCTGTGCTGAGGGATGACGGAGGAAGAGGCTTTTTGATGGGAAAAGGCCCTGAGATACCCCTGGGAGAGGAGAAGGGGCAGCAGGATTGGGAAATAGAGCTATGGAGGGTGGCATGCCTGTCAGTACGCAGCAAACATCCATTCGGTGGCTGGCCAGGAGACCTGCTGCCTCTGCAGCTGAGAGCTTTATTTCCAAGCATCTGAGGCTGCCTAAATTCTCCTCTGGTGTTAAATGTGCTAATGAGTCCCTTGAGGAGTCCAGTTAACTCCCTCCTCCGAGGCGGGAGATGTGTGAAATGCCACACGGTGCCTGCGAAGGGATTATTGGGAGGGAAGGGAACTCTGCCTGGTTTGGCTGGGGTTCAGCGAGGGCACTGCGGGACGAGTGGAGCCTTGGAGGAGCTGCAGGTCTGCGCTGCCTTGGTTTGCCTTTGGAGATGTTGACACTGCTGAGGAATTTCTCCATGGAGAGCTGTGGCCCTGTGTGAGTGGGCAGGGGGGAATGGCCAGTTTACCCCATGTTTGCTGCCCTGGGGTGCTGGGAAAAGCAGCCTGCCCAATTCTGGGTCACAGGGAGCATCTTGTCCCCAGCCTGGAGGTGGTTTGTGTGCCAGCTGCCCTGCAGGGCTTGGTTCAGTGCTGACTCCTGTTTCCTTCATCCCTCAGTCTACCTCTGCGTTTTTGGGTGAATGTGATTAAGAACCCCCAGTTCGTGTTCGACATTCACAAGAACAGTATTACTGATGCCTGCCTATCCGTGGTGGCTCAGACATTCATGGACTCCTGCTCAACTTCTGAGCACAAGCTAGGAAAAGACTCTCCCTCCAACAAACTACTGTACGCCAAGGACATCCCCAACTACAAGAGCTGGGTAGAAAGGTGAGTAGACTTGGCAATAGCTACTTGCTTCACCTCGATGTATGTGGGTGTGGGGACTCGTGTCATTGGGAGGACTCCTTGGTAGCTGTCTGAAGAAGGATGGTATTAACACTTGTGGAAAGTGATCCTCTCGTTTGGGAGATGATGTTTTCTCATGCTGCTGAAAGGAGTTTGCAGTGACTATTTGGTAGAGCTGCTTAAGACGCGCTAAAAGCAACCTCCATTTTTAGGTTGTCTGATGTTTTCTGTCGTAAAAACTTGATCTGTGCTAGGGAATTGCTAACACCTCCCTGGCTTGCTTTCGAAGAGCAGTGAGAAGTCAGCCCTGGACTAGAGAAGTGCCTTTTTTTGTACCATGACAATTCAGCTTTCGCTGAAACGGTTGAAAATTACCATTCCCCATCTCTCATCCATCTGTACATCTCGCCTGGGATCCTGATGAGATCACATGCTCCAAGGCAGAGCTTGGGCTGCTGTCACTGAGCTGAGCGGTGGGGAGAGGAGCAGGTCCCCTGACTCCTTCTGACACCCTCCACGTTCATTGTTAGCTGATGAGAGACATCCTTCTGTCCCCCTGAATTAATGCAGTGTTAAAGGTTCAGGATTTGAATGCAACTGATTGCAAATTGATGCACTCAGGCATAATGCTGTGTTTAGCTTTATCCTTTTGGGAAAGAAACCTAGGAAATGTCCTCCAAAGCCCTCCAAATAGACCTACTGTTGTAAAGTAGGACTTCATCAAGCTTAAAAAAATGGCAGATTTCAGGCTGCTGATGCAACTTTCCCCTTGGTCCGGGGAGTTGTGCTATAGACCTTGCTCTTTTTCTTTTATTATTATTGTTTTATTTTTTGAGCCTTCCCTTTTTCAACATCTAGACCAGATACAGAATAAACCAAATGAAAGATGTCCAGGCAACAGTAAGTGTCTTATTCTGTAGTTTGCAAGTGTGGGGCTTTGTAGCTTAAATCATCCTTTGGATACTTGCTTGTGAGGTTATTTTTGTCGCACCGTTGGCATGCGTGGTGATTTGCAGGCAGGTACAAAGACAAGCTCCTTCCCTCGAGGAAGACAGGGCTTGGATCAGAAGAAAAGGTGCCCCTGTAATACGATGGCTGAGATAAGAAGTGAGCTGCATTGTAATAGGAAGAAGTTCTTTGCAGGGGGCTGGAGGGGGCTTTGGAGTGGGGTCCCGTAGGAAAATCCCAAACTTCATAAGGTGAATTTCTCAGACCTTGTCACCTCTGTGACAAAAATATTCAGCTCTGCATATGCCCAGAGAAAAAAGGGTAAAAAAACCCATTCCAGAGTGAAACATTGGTCTAGACACGCTGTGTCCCTGGGGAGAGATCTCGCTGTGACAGATGTTCCTGCCATCGCTTACTGCTGGTACAGTCCCAGAGGCAGCAGAGCAGGGGGCAGAGCTGCCCCATGCAGGGGGTGACTACGTGTCCCCCCGCCCCTCTGCGGTGGGGATTTACAGTGTAATCGGCATTTCTGGCTGCTGGTGCAGTTACTGTCGCAAAGCTTTGCAGAGGTAGGATGGGAGTGGCAGCTGAGTGGGGCTGCTGGTCCCCACAGCAGGTCTGCTGCTGCTGTAGTTTAGGTACCAGCTGATAAAAGGGCATCCTGCTAGTTTGAGGCAGGAATAGCATAGTAAAGTCTTGGGAGGCAGGGAGCCTGGGGAAACCCAAGGGGACTGCTGCCAGGGTCATGGCTTTGGTAGGTATCCTCTGGAAGCAGTGTGACTGGGATCGTGCTCCACACGAGCCATGCACACTGGTGTTGGAAAATGATGGTTTCCTGCCATACTTTGTGTCATGATGTGAAACCTGGAATGTGAAACTGCTGCGTGTTACATCTTGTGGCAGACACACTTTCTTTTGCAGCAGGTCTCTCTTGGATGTTCATCTCCCATAACTCCCTCCCCACAGAGACCTTCACCTAGGGGGTTAAAGGGTGGCCAGGAGGAGGGTTTTCTTTGCTAATCAAGGCTGGCTGGAACTGAGAAGGTTGGTCCCCAATATTCCTCAGCACAGGTAGAAGTAATGTCAGCTTTAGGAGACATCACCCTGGGAGGATCTCTCTAGCAGTGTGGCAGATCTCTCAATGACTGGTTTAGTCAGAGGTCCTCACCTCAGACCACTGCTCTCTTGGCAGCATCCATGAAATCACTGGCATCACTTCCAGGGTGTGAATGAGCCTCCTTGTAAAAACTGCCCAAGTATTTTAACACTAGCTGAGTTCAGTGCCGTGGCATGAAGTGGATCCTCATATTCATCTCCTCAAGTGGTCTTACTGCCATCTGCTCCTATCCAAGTGCTTCAGCAATGTTCCACCTCAGTGTTTGGCTGATGATGTTAATGATGCTGATCACTGTACCAGAAACTCCACTGAGTAGTTTGAGGAATCGTGAGAAGTAAAGTAAACCTGGGAGAGTCTGGCACTGTATTTCCAGGTGGTAGGAACAGCCAGGTCTCCTTTACTCTGGTTAGAGTGGTGTGTTGGGGGTTTTTTTAATAAGAAGCCTGTGGACACTTGGTTTCCAAAAGGCCCTCAGCAGCAAGTCTGCTGGTGTGTGTGCTTGGTGTAACTAACACTCCTGTTGATCTCCCTGGGTTTTGATGATTATCCTGCAAGATATTTGTTTTCCCACAATGATACTGGACCATGTAGGCTGTATCTGGGGTTCCCTGAATTGCTGAGTAGATCAGCAAGGCAGCAATGGGATGGGACTGCAAATCTTAAGATGTCCTAGGAAGGTGTAAGGCAGTATCTTGCTGGTAGCAACCATCCAAGAAGCACAAGGAGGCAGGAGAACACCAAGTCATTTGGCCCAGCCGTATGACCTGAGACATCACCTACCTTTGCTGCTGTCCAGTATCCTTTGATTTCACTGACGTGTCTCCAGCACCTTGGTTTTGGATGAAAACAAAAGCTCCTTGTAGCTTTTTGGTGAGTGGCAACTCATGAGCATGGCCAGCAGCAGCTGTTGGCTGTGTTAAATGCCTATTCCTGGGGAGGAGGTAAGCACATGAGCATGTATCGCAGCACAGGCTGGGTGTGAACTTGACTGGTGTTCATGCACCAGGTATCTAAGTGAGTGCAGTGGGGCATCGTTGGCTTTCAGCAGCATGGCAACCTTAGGAGAAGAGCAGCAAAGCCTTAGGGATTGCTGCAGGCAAGGAGGATTCTGCTGGATGCAGTTTCATGGCAAAACATGGCAGTGGGATGGGAAGGAGTGAAAAAGGTGTGGTTTAGGAGAAGGTGGGAAATCCCTCAGAGCAGTGGCTTCTGGCTCCCCAGCTTGGGCAGCTGGGCTGGGCTGAGGATTGCTCCATTGGCAGCATGTTGCTAACGATGCTGCCTGCTCTGCTTAGAGATGACCCGATGAGCAGCAGCCTTATAATGGGTGATCGTGGAATGTCACTGCTCGGAGGCAAGCTGCTCCTCACCTTGCCGCTCCGGGGGCTCGTCCCCTCTGTCTTGGCCCTGTTTCAGCCCCACTGTTCTGTTTCTCTCCTGCAGATATTATGCAGATATTGCTAAAATGCCAGCGATCAGTGACCAGGACATGAGCGCGTACCTGGCGGAGCAATCACGGCTACACCTCAGTCAGTTCAACAGTATGAGCGCGTTGCACGAGATCTACTCCTACATCACCAAGTACAAGGACGAGGTAAGGCACAGCAAAGGGGAGTCAAGCTTCCTGTGAGCCGTGTCCCCTTCCCCTTATTTCTGCTGTCCTTATGCTTCCTCCTGTAGAAAAACACCCCATGAAATGCGGGAGGGAAACATAATCTGTGTCTGTGCTCGGGCTGGCAGGCAGGGAGTGGTTTGGTAGGTGTGGAGCCAGGCACTGCTGTAGGCCGTGCTTCATCCCCTGTATTTTTGCAGTGAGTAATGTGGGAAATACCTATTTTTCTACTCATTTGACATGTAAGCTCCACAGGGCTGTAGAGTTCAAGGTGTTATCTTAGTGTGCTTCCCCTCCCCGCCTCTCCTGTCCAGCGCTGTGATTATACAGGCAGTGCTTGACTCCGCTCCCTGGGGATGCCAGAGGATGTGGTGGCCTCCTCAGTGCTTGCTTTTTGTGCACAGCACCAAGAATGGTTAAAAACCCTCTGTTGAAATTTATACAAATTAACTTTGTAAAGCACCTCTCAACCCATACCCCACGTCTTTTATTAAAGCAATAAAATATGTAACTATGGTAAAATATGAATCTCTACATATAACATTATAGTACAGGGTTTATTGTCCCAATAAAAGGGACAGGCAACTGTGTTTGAACGGTGGCTTGTTTAGGTGACGGAGTGCTGGAGCATCTCCTTGCTCGGACAGCACTAGGAGAACTGGTCTCTCGCCCTGCAGGGAGAGGAAACAGGGTCTCTGTTGTACCTCATAATCCTGAGAGGCATCTCCCGGCACCTCTTTGAGGTCTGAATTTAGGGAGCTGGCAGGCAGGTTGTACCTGACCTGTAGCAGACCAAGTGGTCAGCACTGGGGCTGTGGTGGCCAAAATCCAAGTGGAGCTAGGTGATTTGCAGGAGTGAGGAGGAGGGGGGCTTGGCTTGCCTACAGGGATGGGAAGAAACCCAAGTGCTTGGGAAGGCACTGTGTGGTGGTCGCTGTGCAGCTGGTGGCCATGCTGGTGGGACCTCGGCAGCTCTCCAAATGACTTGTGATAGCACATCCAGGAGGGCCCCATAGCCTTGTGTGATGACTTGGCCATGAAGGGGTTTGGGGTTTTACAGTTTGCACAACAGCTCAGTGCTACTGTGAGGGTGGAAGAGGAGCAGTCTGGAGGATCTAGATCTGCTGGGCAGCCATCATTCCTCAGCTATCATCAGGTGCTTGCTTCCTCCAGTCTAAAAGTCCCCAAAGTCCTAAACAAATCCTCCAAGCCCTGTGTGAGAGCAAAGAGGGGACCATGTGTCATTAATGAGCTGCTTTTTAGGGGCACAGGTCCTCTTCTTGCCCACTAACAGCAGCCTGACATCTGTTGAGTGTCTTGCTGTTGCCCGCTCTCCGAGCATCACAAGTGTGTTCATAGCTCTCAGGAACTTCTTTTATTATTTGTAATGGGATTAATAAATCGCAGCTGTTCCCTTTGTTTGTTTTCATTCATTAAGCACAATTATATGCAGCCCGATTGCACCCTCTTTGATGCAAAATGGGAGAGAATAATTTTTCCTGTTGTTCAGTGCAATAATATGCTGTCATTGGCTGTGAATGAAAATCATAATTAATTTTCATTTGGGTACTTGCATCTTGGTAATCAGTGGTCCTGGCTCCTTACAGCAGGTGACAAACCTGGGTGTCTCGATGCTCAGCACAGGTTTCCTTTGGCTGCTTTGTTTCCCTAAGGCTGGGAGAAAAGAGGAGCTAATAAATGCAGGAGCAGGTTGTGAATCTTTTGACACCTCAGCATCTCAGGATACACAGCTGGCTTTATTGGGAGAGGGGGAGGCAGCAGGAAATAGGCTCCTCTTCCACTTCCCAGACCGATCTCATTTGGTTCCAGCTCCACCACCTTTCAGGCACGTGGGGTTTTGATTTCTGCATGAGTGTTGTTACAGTCATTTTATCCCATGTGTAGCATGACAGGCGACAGTGGCAGTGGAGATGGATGGTGGGGGAGTGTCCCTGGCAGCGGGTTTTGTGGCAGAGTCTATGAGCTCTTGCGAGTCCAGCTGCAGCCCGGGGTTACTGCTGCTGGAGGGGGTGGATAAATCTGATCTATGCAGCCTCTGGCTGGTGAATTTTCCTCTCCTTAGGAGCTGACACTGGTATTGAGATGCAGCTTTCCCCTTTCCCTTTGAGAAGCGATTCTCCATCTGGCATCTCTTACTGCCCCAGTAGACAGAGACCAGGCTGGTCCTGTCCCAAAAAGCCTGGCGCAGAGCCAGAGCTGGCGGTGGCCGGAGGCTGCTGCACGGTGCCGTGGTGGATGCGGCACAGCACGCCCCGTGCGCCGCTCCGCAGCCTGCCGGCGCTGCAGCAGCTCTTAATCAAAGGGAGCTGATTCCCCATTAAGAAGTTACCTGTAGGGCTCCTGATGGACTTTGCCTGCCTCCTAGTAAGTCTATTAATTATACAACAGTTTGTTTCCAATTATGCGGCCAATGAAATGGTTAATCAAGTCCCCTTTGACGGATGCCTTGATATTTAATTGCAAAAAAATTTGCTCTCTCAACTAGCTCACCCGAGGAGACGAGATTTCTGTCAGGTTTGGTTTTTTAAATCAGCTTTTCTGCTCTGCTGGCACGATGTTAGTGAGATGAGACTCCTGGCTGCTGGGAGGGCAACTGCCCCTTCAGTTTCTGCTTCGTTACTCCCTTCTCCCCACTCTGACTCTTGTCTTTCTCCCAATACTGCCAGTTCTTCCCCAGCACCATCCCTCCACCCTGAGGCCTGTTATCATGGCCAGGAACTTGTTTGGAGAAAGGGGATTTCAAGGGAGGAAAGGCAGCCTTGGGTGTCTATGGGTGACCCCTTGCACAGGACTGAGGGCACCAGTGAGGCGGTGGTTGCTAGTGCATCCATCTGGTGTTACCCTCCATCCACCCCAAGTTGTCCAGCTTGGGGAGAGGTGAGGAAGGTTTTGCCACTGGTGGCAGCCAAAGCCTTGTGGGTTTGGTCTTGCTGTGTTGGTGGAACCAGTTGATGGCTTGAGGATGGTGTCTGAAATGCAGCCCCTGCCTCCCTAGGTCATTGAAGCATTGTTGGAGTCACGGACGTGGTGTGGAGGTGATGGTGTCTCGGTTTTGGGGTTTGCCCTCCATTTGATGATGGATCTGCGTTTTCTTTGTTTCCCCACATGCAAGTTGGCTTCTTGTTAGTATCAGGCAGGTCCTTAGTATTCCTGCAGCCCCTTGGGGAGTCCCTGGAGACTGTGGGATGGCAGTGCTTAGGGCAGTGTCCTCCTCCTTGTGCCTGCATTGACGTTTCCTGGCCCTGTTAAGGATGGGAATAAACCTGTGCCACTTCCCATGGGGCCATGTCCCCATGCCCTTGTGCCATCAATGAACCAGTGCTTCTGTGTAGGCAGCGAGGAGCTGTTTTGGGCAGGAGGACATCTCCTCACCCTCTCTCCTCCTCTCTTTCCCCCAGATTTTAGCCGCATTGGAGAAGGACGAGCAGGCCCGGCGGCAGCGACTGAGGAGTAAGCTGGAGCAGGCGATTGACACAATGGCCTTAAGCAGCTGAGAAGGCGGCGGCGCGGTGCCAGCACCCCGGGCAGCGAGTGGAGGCAGCAGGAGGGAGGGCCGGCCAGCGGCAGCCACGGGCAGAAGAAGACTTTGGGGCTGGGGCCGGCCGGACCCACGGGAACCGCTGTGCCCTCCGCACGCTTCCCACAAACGAACACGGAAACCTCGTGCTTTGAGCGACAAAGAACAACCAACAAAAACCCGAAACAAATCCCAGTGACAGCAGCAATGTTGATAAACCCCTGACACACACACACACACACACACAACCCTCTCCCCCCGCCCTGATCCATCCGGGACGCAGCAGCGACCTTACAGAGAGGCGATGCCGGGCGGAGGAGAAGGGGAATCGCCTGCCCCATGGACCCGCTGGGCATCCCCTGCCCGGGCAGAGCCCCTGAGCCCGTGAGGAAGGAGGGTTGGGACCATGGGGCTTTCTTGGACGGCGTTTGGATGTTGTTGTTACTTTGGTGGAGGGGGGTGGGTGGGCTCCTATTTTTACTGTACTTGACTTGCTCTCCCCTCCTTCCCCCCAGCTGGCCACCCCCTCTTCTCCTCCTCCTCTCTCTTTTCCCTTCTCTTCCCCCTTGTCTCTCTCTCTCTGGCCTTCTGCCACTAGTGTTAACTGCTATATTTGCACAATTTACATGAGACAAACAACGTTCTTAATTTAAAGAAAGAAAAAAAATTCTAACAAAAAATGGGAGGGGAAAAACAAAACCACCAAACCAGATCCTAAATTTTTTTTTGCAACAAACTTAACAAAAACGGATTCAAAAAAATAAGCTAAAGGACCGATGCTGGGGAGATTTGGGGGCGGGGGGACAGTAGGGGTGGGCTGGAAAGGGAGAAATCCCTGAGCTTTGATATTTCTTACAATACGTCCTGTGCCATGTTTTATTTGAATGTTGTTTAGTGCGGAAAAAAAAGAAAAAAATCAGAAAAAAAAAAAAAAGGTGGGAGTTTTGTTAGCTGGATAGGTGCTTTTATTGAAATGCTGCTGGAGTGGTGGTTCTGGAGGTCACGAGCAGGGAGGAAGGGTGATCCCAGGGTTGGTTTTTCCTTTTCTCGGGGGATTGCTAAGGGATGGTGGGTGTTTTGTGAGCTCCACCTTGGTTTCCCAGTCTGGTGGCCACAGGGAGGTCTGGGCGCTGCTGCCTGTGCCGGGAGCTCGGGGCGATGCAGGGGCTTGGGATTGTGGCGAGGGTTTGTGGAGAGCCAGCCTGGGTTTGTTACAGATCCTCTCATGCTGGGGCAGCCTTAATGAAGCCCCTTTATTCCCCCACCCCCCCATCTTTTTTGTGCTGATACAGGGGAAGGGACCAAATCCCCAGGGATGGGGAAGGCAGCTCCTCAGCATCTCCTGACCAGGACCTCCCCCAGCAAACCCTGGGGCTGGGCGTCCAGCCCACAGAGGGACCGGGATGCTTGGCCGCATCGCTGTCACCTGCTCCCCCACCCCGGGAAGCCCAAACACATGCAGGACTTTCCACCTGAGATTGACCTTGCTTTCTCTGTCTTTTCTTCTTTCTACCCCTTTCTCTCCTTGCTGTCACCCCCTCTCCTCTCTGCCACCTCCACCCTGCCAGGAGCTTTGCTGAAACCCAGGGTCTCTCCCTTTGGCTGCCCCCTGCGAAATGTCAGATCCTTGTGGGTTTGTGCTTTCCAGAGATGAAAAGGTGCCGAGTGCTACCCCGAATGGCAGCAGGTGACCAAATATTGAGCAAAACCCTTCCTTTTTCTGTTCTGAGAGCTCCCATTGCTGCCCAAGCCATGGCAGACGGGGCCGAACTCCCAGGAGCGGGTGGCTGGCTAAATCCAAGTGGAAAGAAACCCATTTCTGATTTCTGTCCGTTCCCTTAAATTGCAAGTTAAGGTGGGGAGAGGGAGAAATAATGAAGTTTTTAATTAAAAAAAAAAAGAAATAATAAAAGTGTGTATATATATATGTGGTTACAATCTAATTCTCGTGCCCCAGTGGGGTGCTGTATAGTTAACTGAAGGAGAATCGAACCGATATAAATACGAAATGAATTTACACAGCCAGTTAAAACAAAACAAACAACTACACAAACAAACAAACAAACAAAAAAAAAGTCTTACCAAATGGTCTGGAAGAAATTTCCAAGCCTTTCTCACCATGCAGAACAATCGTTTGAAGCCTGCACATCTCTCATTATGTTGTAATTTTGTTTGGTTTTGTTTTGTTTTAATAAGGAGGGAAAGGAGAAGATGCTGATTTAAAAAAAAAAAATAACAACAACAAAAAAAAACCCCCAACAAACCAACCACAACAGCAAAACTGTGTTTGAAGAAGGAGTAATAATTGTTTCCCAAACCTACAAACCCCGAGCTGTCGCTGGATTTCTGAGAGCTGTGGGCTGTTGCATGACTGTGCTAGATTTTAGTCTGAGTTGATCTTTTTAAGAAACAAGAAAAAAAAGAAAAATCGTAAAACAAACAAACAAAAAAAATCCCTGCAAGTGTTGAACATTAGCAGTTTGGTCAGACCTGTTTATCTTCTTTTGGTTTTCTTTTCTTTTCTTTTTTGAATTTGAAATTAATTTGTCGCTTTCTCGTCCAAAAGAGAAAACTAAAGCGAAGCAAAAAGAAAGACTTCAGAGGTTCACATCTCAAATGTGGTACTCTGAGAGCCTTAAAGGACAGCTGTGTGCCCTCCTGCCCCGTGCTGGGGCTGTTGTCATGTTGTAATCAGCTGCCAGCGTCTCCCTGGGCACTCTGGGGGACACAACCCCCGCCGGGTTTCCCTCCTTTGCAGAACTCGCTGCTGCTGTGATGGGGTGGAGGGGTGCCTGTGGCTCCCTTTGGTGGAAGGTTGGTCCAAAGCTGCTTCCTCACGCTGCTGACGGCTGCCCAGCGTTGGTGGAGGTCCCAGAAGTGGCCTGGAGCATGGTGGCCATGCGTTGGTGGTCATTGCATCCAGCGAAAGGAGAGCGATTGCTTTGAAGTGTCTGTCCATGAGTGGCCTGGGTCCTACCTGTTGTGGTGGTAAGAGCATTTTGGGGAGCTTCTGTTGCTATCAAGGAGGCCAAGCACATAGTTTTGTGGCATTGAGAGAGCATGGAGGGACCCCCCCCCATTGCTGGTCGGAGAGGATGGAGGTGCACTTCTAAAAGCATCCCCCTGAAAGTTCCCTCATTGGTGAAGGAGAGCTGGAAGTGCCATTGCACAGTTATTAGTCTGTTGCTGTGGGCGTTCCCTTGGCTGGGTTGGAGGGACAGGCGAGTTTCTTGGCCACGGTGGGCCTGGGTTGGATTTTTCGCAGCAGAGATTGGTGGGGGACTTGTGCCAGGCAGGCTGGCAGTGCCGTGGTGTGGCTGTGCTCTCTGGGCTCTCCTCGCTGTGTCCCTCTTGTGCTGTGACCAGACTCCTCCTGCCCCATGATGATGCTGAGAGCCGGTGGTGTGCTCCTGGGGGTGGGTTCCCGTTGGCTTCCTCCTGGGGATCTTTGGGGTGTCTGTGATTTGCTCCACCAAAGGATGCCCCCAGCACCTCCCCACCCCTCTGGGACCCTTAATCTTGCTGCCTCTTAATGGGGAGGGTGGCCGTCAGTGGGGTGGGCATTGCGGTGCTGCCCACAGCCTCCGGCACTTCTTGGTGCTACCTTTGCCTTTCGTGTAATGCCCAGCGTCCTTAACTGTGCCAGGCAGCCCATCCTGTCCTTTCTCCCCCGCCCCAGCCTGGCGGGGGGCAGAGCCAGGCTGGCAGTCCCCCTCTAACCCTGCCTAGGAGCAGGGAATGGTTGGGAGAGGCTGGGAGGCATTCACAGGACTCCGTGGTGGTGACACCAAAATGGGGTTAGACGGAGAAGCACCCCTGCTCTTAGTCCACGATTTGGGGAGCTCCCACTGCCCCCCATGGCTGGAGGCAGCTGGACCCCACGGGTTGCTCCCTGACTGCTGCAGCAAGCGGGTCCCTTCCAGCCCCCCACCTTAGCTCGCATTGCCTTTTCTCTTCAGTTTGGGGGTCAAAAAACAGTACAGTCCAGCCTAGGAGCGTCCCCCATGCCTGTCCCCTGTGTCCCACTCTGGCAGGAGCCCCGTGACAACCCTGGGGCTGGCCCCAGCCTCAAGACAGTGGGCAGGGGGATGGGCAGCAGGCACACCCCAGGCTCCCCCAGTCCCCACCAAAGCGCACAACGAGCTGTCCTTTAAGAAAACAGGGGGAACCTGACGTGGACCTGGCGAAAGGCAGAGAATTTTAGGAGTTTAAAAGAATAATTTAAAAAAAAAAAAATTACATGGGGAAAAAATTCCAAATCCAAATCCCAAGTCCCAGTTACCTTTCTGTGATTGTTTCAGACTTGAAGCAACAGGCCAGCGCAGCTGGTCAAACGCCCTTTGATCGTGTAAATATCCTGCTATTTCCTATTTTAATGTTCTTCAGATTTAGTACTTGTAAATAAACACACGCATCAAGGAGAGATTAAACATTTTTGCTAAAGCCAGCGTCTCGCCTCTTTTTGGGGGCGATGCAGGCGGGAGAGGTGGGTGGCTGTGGGGAAGGGCTGTTCCTGGGGCTGAAGCTGTGGTAGTGCTGGGGTGGCATGATGCCAGCTGGCATTGGTGTGGCACAGCTTCACTAGGACTCCTGGGTGCAAGTCTGGGGGTGAGGACCCCGAGCTGTGGCTGTTGACAGCCTCAGAGTGGCTCTGGGTGCTTGCAAGGGGATTTGGATGGAGGGTGTGTGCAGGGTGGGAGGGGGCTTCTCCATCAGCTGCTTTCTTGGGCAGCTTATATTGTTCTAAACTGTTGGATTTCACTCATCGCCTTTCAAAACGCTCGGAGCTGTTGATCAGATGCAGAGAAGCTGGATCCCTTACGCTGCGAGCAGAGGAGAGGTGAGAAGAGGTAAATACCTGCCCGGCTGCTTGCCAGGGTCCAAAGGTGCCAGCCAGGACTGGGACAGCTTTGATTGTGCCTCTGGGCCATCTTGGTCCTTCCTCCTTTGAGGACATAAAGGGGTGACAAGTGCTTGGGGATGGAAGGGGAGAGGTACGTTGTTGGTGGGGCGATGGTGCAGTCATGTCTCCTCAGACCCTGCAAGCTGTTGGACATCCTCTTTTCCAGCTCCTGGTCTTCAAGATTTGCAAAGGCATCACATCACCCCGTACCTCTGGGAACCTCCAAGGAGCATTGTAGGGTGTGCAGGATCCTTAGGCAAAGCACAGGGAGAAGAAGCCCAGGCCAGCAGCTGGCCACTGTGGCACCCTCCTCACTTCTGATGCTGCCCTTTCACAGTGATGCTGGGGGATGGATGGTCCCAGGTAGGAGAAAAATTGGGGGGGCTGTGCCTGGGGTGTGGAGCCAGAGCTCTGCCCAGCACACAGACCAAAATCACACAAATGAAGCTGCTTTTTTTTTTTTTTCCTCCTTCTTTTCCCCCTTCCTTTAATTACCATTCTTTCCTTAGCATCTTCCCTTCCTGGGACCAATTTCCTGAAGGTTTGAGCCTGACAGGGCTGATTGGGTGCTCTGCGTTGTAAATGCATCTTGTCTCTGCATTTAGTATGTGTATAAACTGGATGTTTTTTCTGTTATTTCCCACAGTTTTCCTACTCTCCAGCCAGGGCTGCATCAGCAGCAAGTAGTAAACTTCCGATACCTTAGCCCAGTGCTCTTAAAACAAAGAGTAATTTGGTCTTTATTTTTCTACCCAAAGTTTTCTTTTCACCAACATTTCAAATACTTAAGAAAAATCAGCACTGGAACTGAATTTTGTTCAGGTTTCTGGAAGGATTTAATTGAGGCAGATGGGAAAAAGACCCTCAGCTCCCTGGATTTGGTGGCTGCAAACCCTAATCTGGCAGGGAGCCAGTGGCAGCTGAGCCTCAGGCAGGTGAGGGCTCTACTGGCTATGGAGATATTGAAATTGCACATCCCAAAGTGTCCAGACAAAGGTATAGTGGGGCCCTTGTTGCTTTTGGGGCCTTTTCCAAGGCATGGGGGTGAGGAAAGATTGGTTGGGTTTCTGTGGTGGCATGCCCTCGTTAGATGTGTTGGAGGGGACCCCATACCCCAGTCCACAGCAGTCCCCTCACCAGTGCAAAAAGCAGACCTATCTCCCAGTCGAGTTCCTTCCTCAGGTGCTTGATGCTGCCAGGGTTCCCTGCCTTCCGTGGGCACAACAACCATGGATTTTCTCCTGCTTGTGGGTTGAAGCTTCTTGCTGGAGGACATCTGCTTGCTGCAGCAGGGTGCAGAGAAGGGAAGGGGTGACCTTGGCACCCATCAGGGACACGCTGTTGTCCCTTAAAAAAACCCTCTTGCTGGACCTCGTTCTTTACCCTGAGCCCCTTGCAGGCAGCATTTTAGTGTTTTCTTCCTTTTTCTTCACAGTTGCTCTATTGTTTTCCCAGGGAACAAAAGCTTAAAAAACCTCCTGGTCAGGCAAATAAATAAATAAATATCTCGTATTTCACGATCACCGGGATGTTCTTCAATACAAATTACACCAGTTTTCCCAAGGAGTAAAGAGCTGCTGGCAGGAAGCCAGGGCCTCCAACGACAGCTACAAATGTCTTTGTTTGCCGCCCCAGTCCTAGTGCAGAGCTAAGCAGAAAAAGATTATCAAGGCCTGCGAATGATTGTGTAATCCACAAATGCACTTTATTTGATTAAATGATAAAATGTGAACCTTCCAGCAATAACATACACCACTGCTGCCTGAGATGGCGGTAATCCAGCAAATCTGTGGCAGCCACAGCATGCCTGGAGCCCGAGGGGGCTCGTTGGTGAAGGCAGCCTGTTCCCCGTGTGCCTCCCTCCATCCTGCCTCATCATGGGGGTCTCGGAGGCCCCCACACCGTCATCTTGCTCAAGCTCAGGCTCCAGGTGAGTGGCACGTCCCAGGGCACCCATGCAGGGTCTGAAGGTCTCATCCAGGGATTTTGCACTAGGACTCTATTCCTGAAGCATCACTGTGGTCTTGCACTCTCCTCGTGCACCTCCTTGTCCTCTCCATCCCTGTTGGAGATGATTCCTGCCTTTGGGTGTCCCTTACAATCCCTTCTTTCTCTCACACGTGCAGTGAGGGCATGCAGGTGGTACTGCTGCCCCTGCACAAAGCACTGTGTGCTCAGTGCCATGTGTCACCTCGGGGTACAGTGTGTGCAGAGCAGGTGCTGGGACTCATGTTAGCAGCACGGGGATGTGTCACGTTCACGTCTCCAGGCACACGCTCATGGACAGCCACGTGCCCATTGTGTGAGTGTCAGCTGCTAGTAAAGCTCCGCCTGCTTTTGCTAAGCTTCGCTCCAGAAAGGTGAGAGGGTTCAACTTGGGGGTTTAACATCTGATTTGCCTGCCACTGATGTTTCCCCAGTCCTTGTTTTCTTCTGGTGTCACCACTGATGTGCTCAGAGCCCGGGAGGCTGAGCCTCTGGCAGCTGAGTCACTAAAGCTGACATTAGACTCATCCTCTCCTTCAGGCTTAGCCAAAAGGTTTGGAGAAAAATCTCCCTTGCCCCCTGTCCCCTGCTGTGGGGCCTGAGCAGCTGGGGTGCGAGTGTGATGCCTCTTCCAGCTGATGAGCCTCTGTAACTCCCTTACTTTCAAAGTAAGGGTGACAGAGCCCTGGGACAGGCTGCCCGGCGGGTTGTGGAGTCTCCTTCTCTGGAGATAGTCAACACCCATTTGGATGCTGACCTGTGCAACTTGTCCTAGGGAACCTGCTTTGGCAGGGGGATTGGACTCAATGAGCTCTGGAGGTCCCTTCCAACCCCCACAGTTCTGTGACCATGTGGTAGTGACCTGTGACAACTACCGGATCTGTCTGCTGATGTGCAGAGAGCAGCAGGCTGCTCCTCCCTCCCCTAAAACAGCATTGCTCCAGGCAGCCCTGGTCCTTCCCCCTGTGCTACTGACCCTCCCCAGGCACCCACAAACGAAGGGAGCATGCAACTTAATTGGTCTGTCCCAGGTACATCGCTGCCCCTCAAGCTCCATAACCCTGCAAGAAAGGGACCTGCCACATCTCTGGGGTGTACAGGAGTTCTGGAGCAGCCACTTCCTACAGGAGAGAGACTTTTGGCTCCATCTTCAGTGTGTCCACAATGTTCCTTGGCCAGATGCAGATTAGCATATATATATATATTTACACACATGAGATATTTAGATATACATAATACAGATGTAAAGCATAACTATATATGTAATGTTAATGAAAATGCAGTGAGAGCATTAACGTGGGCTGTGAGGGTCAGGCCATATGCTGGGTTCAGGCATCGCACAGGAAAGGCCAGAGCAGCATCACGTGGCCCCACAGGCTGAATGATACGAAGGGGGTTTCTTCCCACTCAGAGGTGATGATTAAGTTTCTTCTGAGCTGCTGGGAAGAAGGGGAAAAAAAGCAAAAAATCCATAAATTGTGAAGGCAGCAAGGGCCGAGCACAGCAACACCCCCTTCCTCTCCCACCAGGACTAATGAAAATCGTGGCCACGCTGGGAGGCGGCTGGTTTATGTTTGTTCTTCGTTTTAAATGTGGTGGTAAAAAGCCCACAGTTTTGGGCTGGGATCAGAGGTGGGATCATTAGGAGGTGGCAGGCGACGGCTGATACACATTAATGTGCCGTGAGCAGTCAGAGCTTCGCTGTTGTGTTGGTGGTGGTGGTGGGTTTTTTTCTTTAAGCTGAGGCAAATTATTGCTTCAGGAAAAGGACAGTTGGCCCTGGTGGAATTAGAGCAGGGGGAAGGGAGAAAATTGATTTGTCTTGAATTTTATGCATCGGACTGACATCTCCAGAGATGTGAGCTGCCCCCCTGCAGAGCCACGGGGAGGTGGGGGGTGACATGGGTTTGAGCACTGCTGGCTGCCCCCTTTTCAGAGGTTGCCCCTTTGGGAGGGGCTGGTGGTGGGGTGCAGTGGCTGGGATGGAGTCCGTGGCTGGGAATCTCGGCCGTCACTGTCAAGAGCAATTTTTCCATGCAGTGAAGTCAGTCGAGAAACACTGCTGTAGGCATCTTGTCTGCCCCTCTGGTCCCTGGTGACTTGGTGGCTCACCTCCACATGCCTGGCACAGGGGGCCAACAAGGTCACCCCAGGCTGGCAGACCTCGGAGTGGTGGGGGAGCCCCACTCCTCGGGGGGCTTTTAAGATGGTGACTAGTGTGACTTTGCACATCCTATTCCTAGGTGTCCTTCCCAGCATTAATACCATTGCAATGGGCCCGAGCCAGCCTTCCCCTCCCTCTGCAGGGAAGAAAGCAAAGTAATCCAGTCTCCTGGGACCTGGATGATGGCCAGGGGCGTCTCGTTGTCCCCCAGCTGGAGACACACTCCCTCTGCAGCTGTGGTGCCACCAGCAAGGTGGCTCCTGGTAAGTGACGGGGACTGGGTGGGTTACTTCAATGCTCACCTCTTCTGTACCACAAGGGATCACAACACACATTGTAAAATGAGTTGTCAGCTCATGGGCCACCCAGATCAGTCCCAGCAGGGGAAACCGAGGCACGAGAGCAGAGCTGCTTCACCCAAGGTCATGCAGAAGGTTGCAGCGGGGAAGAAACTGCTTGCGACCCATGCTAAAATCCCTAGGAAACACACTTTTGTTATGGGCCCAGATGCCAGGGCCACTTTGGCTGTCACACTATCCTGAGCCGGAGTTTTATTTCTTCCCCAAACTGTTGGGTTTGGGGTTTTTTTTTCCCTTTTTTTATGAACGAAATTCTCCCTTCGCAGCTCCTATTCTCTCAGGGGCTCTTCCACTCAGCGGTAGCCCAATTTCCTTTTATAGCTCGTACAATGACTGTCCTAATTACAATTAAAACCGGGAATGCTCTAATCAAATCTTTTACTATTCTAGTCAAACTCAGAAAATGAGTAAAATTAGTGACACATGGCACAAAAAGAAAAAAAAGCTGGGGGGTTGGGGGGGAGAGTTGCATGAGCTGGTGCTAATGTGGAGAGAGTTAAAGAGGGCAGCAGCAGGATTTTGGTGCTCATCTGCAGTGATTGGTGGCAGGGAGGAGACACCGCACTCAGGGGGCATCCCTGGAGGCTCCTCCATCCTGCTGACCCTGCACAGGGCATGTTGGTTTGAATAATCCACCCCCCCCAAGAGTTACCATGGCAACAAAGCCTTCTGATGGTGAAAACCTTCAGCGTCAAGAGTTAATCAGACCCTAAACCAAAACCGGGTTAAAGGCAGAGCAGGGATGTGTGAACAGTGGGGTCACTGGGGCAGAAGAAAAGCAGAGAGGAGAGTAAATAACAAGCAAGGGTCTGACAACTATGTGAGCTCGAGCGGGCGGCCAGAGGGGGTTTCGCTGCGATGGGAAATGACAGGGGGAAACTCAATGGCTGGGTAATTATTTTTAATTTTCTGAAGAGCTGGCTGGATGATTTTACCACCCTGCTCCATCGCGCCTTGCAGCTCTGCGTGCTGGTTTTGTAGGGGAAGCACCAGGTGCCATGAGGTGGAAGGTTGGTCAATGTCCTTCCTGGGTGGAACTGTGGTCCTCAGAGGCTGTTTTGCCAGGGGGAAGGGGTTGCTGGAGCCTAGCAGCTATGCATGCGTGGGCTTGACTCTGCACATGTGGTCAGTTCAGGTTGACTAATGGCTGAATGAGCGGGGGCTGTTCAGCCTTGAGAAAAGAAGATTGAGAGGGGATCTGATCAATGCTTATAAATATCTGAAGTGTGGGACACAGGAGGAAATGGCCAGCCTCTTCTCAGTGGTCTGTGGGGACAGGACAAGGGGTAATGGCTTCAAGTTGGAGCACAGGAAGTTCTGCACCAATATGTGGAAGAACTTTTTCACAGTGAGGGTGACAGAGCCCTGAGACAGGCTGCCATGGGGGGTGTGGAGTCTCCTTCTCTGGAGATATTCCAGCCCCATCTGGATGGCGACCCGTGCGCCCTGTCCTAGGGAGCCTGCTTTGGCAGGGGGGTTGGACCCAATGAGCTCTGGAGGCCCCTTCCAACCCCTACGATTCTGTGATTCTGCATGCTACTCCAGACTTACCAGATAGGAATCCATGGTGTGGAGAGGTGGGCTCCAGTGTGTTTGTGTTTGGGAAGAGACAGAGAAGGAGGACTTGTGGCTCCATTTCTTGGGTTAATGCTCTTGGGTCACGTAAGGTAGACCTTGTAGAGGTAGGATGGAGGCAGAGCTGGGGAGTTAACCCCTTTCTGTAGTTTGCCTGTCTGGGTGTATCACAGCTGATGGTTGCTCTTGGCATTGCCTCTTTCATAGGTGGTTTGTTTACAGTGCTAGCATGATTCACGAGGGTCTCATAGAGGGAAGGGAGCGAACTGGGGTTCAGGAAAGCAAAACCTGGAGTTCTGTTCCTACTATTGGATACTGAATGAACTGGTTCCAGGGTGGTGAGAATGTCTTTCTGTGCTAGAAAGAACTAATGTCCCCAGCTAATGGTGTATGATGGTGTTACAGTGTCCAAGGTTTGGGAGGTCCCTCTGACTGTGGGGTCTTGTGGTGACAGGGGGAAGGATAACGTGCCATTGTGGGTAAGAACCTGTCTCCATTTTTAATGTCAGGGTTTATGTGAAGAGTCTGCCTGGTGTGAGGGTTACTGTTATGTTCAAGGATGGGGTTAAACCCAGGAGCTTTACAACTCTGCAGAACTGGTTGCACCAGAAGGGCCAGGGTTGTTGGCATGTATCAAAGCCTGGTACCTACTTTTGAAATTACTTAGTATCATGAAAGAACTCATGTTGGACCCGCCCAATGCACCCGTGTTACCCCTGTCCCAAACTGGCAAAATACTCCCTTAACTGCTTCAGTGAAACAACTGCAAGTTTGCAGTGTCCACCAGCAATAAAAAGGCCTTCCCCATGCTCACACTCACTACGTTTTTCCTGCTCACCAGTCTAAATCTTCCTTGTGGCATTTTAATCCCTTTTCTACTGGTCCCACTTGTCAAAGTTACTCCAACGCTTGCACAAGGTCCTATTTTTGGAGTGATTTGGAAGTTCAGCATAGAGGGGTGCAATCTTGGGCAAAATGAGTGGCCAAGCACCCTTATATCTTAAGGTTTATCATCTTTCCATCCAGATTGTGCAGTCCCACAGCCGGATGCACCCCGCTGGCTCCCACGACAGAGAGGTACCTCAGAGCCGGGTGCCGCTTCGGTTTGGTCACAGCACATGAACAAGGAGCTGGTTGCTCTCCTCACTCCTTTCCCTCACTCTCCATCTTTATTACTTTGTTAAAGTACTTTCAAGTATAATACTTATATTTTATAGTACTGAAGCACGAGATTATTCAATTTGCTTTATAGGCCCAGTTTGATAAATCCACTTGGAAGCTGGCGCTGTGGTAATTGAAACGCACTGCCTGAGGAGGAGAGACACGCTGCACTGGCTCCAGCCTGTGCTGCAGGCCGCTGCCATCTGGTTGCAGGGCAGGAACCAGTGATGTCCGATGTGACTTCAGGGCTGGGGCTGCCTGGAGACCCCAGTGGGTCTGGGTGGGATGGGAGCTGGGAAGCTCCCAAATTAATTCCTCCTCCTCCTCCAGTTTTGATCTTTCTGACCCAACCAAGCCCCAAGGGTGGTTGAACTTTTGGGGCCCAAATTGAAATTACAAATGACGCTGAAAACGAGAGGATGGCCAGGAGTTCAGTGTGACTGCAACGAGGGTGTTTCACATCCCTTCAGGAGCAGATTTGGTAATTCATCCCTGCCTGTGCTCAGCCAGCGGCAGCAGAATTTCTCAGCTGCCTCCAAATTAATTGGGGCAGAAAGCACCGTCTGCAGGCAGAAAAGGCCTCTTTGAAGGAGTCTGACACCTTCCCACTGGAAGGGGTGAGGCGTATGGGGGGGGACTCTCACCTTTGCCAAGGTAGCAGAAGCAAGCTGTGCCTTCAGGAAAGTTTTGATGCTTGAGGATGGGTTCGAGGTAAGGAGGAGGGCTCAGTAATGAGTCTCAGGTTTACCAAGCTTTTGGGAGCCTGTCGGTCTCTCACACCCACTCCACCCCCTTTTTGGGGGATCTGAACCAAAGCTTTGAGCTTTATGTTTATTAAGAGATAAGACATTGTGGTGTCTGTGACAGCAGGGGCTTGGTACAGTGACCCAAGAAGTCATTCTGAGCCTTGTGTTACAGATGTCTTAGATGTCCAGCTCTTCATCTGAAGTTTGCTAATTGGTCTTAGTTTCTGGCAGCAGATGAATCTACCTGTGGCAGGCCAGGTTTCTTCCAACTTGCAGTGGCAACAGAGGGGCAGCAATCTCCCAAAGTATGTGATTTGAAAGCCCAAGTCAGTTTTCCCATTTAAAGAAGGGCTTGTCTGCTGGCAACCCTCCCATTGGGTACTGGTATTATGGTGCAGCAGTGCTCGAGGCTCCAGGGAGAGCAGTTGGAACACCACAAGTGCAGGGACCTTGCAAACCTCTGGGCCACATCTCTGCAGGTACCTGGGCTGGAAGCTGCTGTGCTGAGTGTTGGGTTCAGGTGGTTACACCAAGGGTTGTCAGAAGTTTCACTGTTCAATAAACATGCCAGCATTACACTGAAAAGCAATATTGATCCTGCACGACACCAAATATTTTAAAGAGCCTTGGAAAATATTGGGAATGTTTGTTATTGCTTATTGCTTGAAAGATTCAGTTTTGAGTAGAAAGATGCTGTTGTTTTTTTCCTTTTCTTTTTCAAATGAAGTTTGAAAAATGTCACAGTCAGATCTAGCAGAGACCTCACTTGGTGGAACTGGTGGAGCGTGAAGAGGCACTGGTCTCCAGACTTCTGTCTGCCCTTAGGGGCAAAAAGCTGAGCGCAGAAAGTGTGTTTTGAAAGCAGTTTTTAGGAGACATCCCTGCCTGCTTGTTCCTTCCCACAGGCACAGAGGCACCTTTTCTGCTCCTTCCCCGCTGGCTGTGATGAGGGGATGTGGCTGTGATGTTAGATGTAGCTGGGAGGTGCACCCCACAGCCGTGCCTCCAAACTTTCCCACCGTAGTCAGGCTTTCCATGGCAGTCAGAGGAGGGATGAGACTGTCAGCTCATTGTTTCTGCTGGAGAAGTCCCCCTTCTTTTCCTGTTTTAGACTTCGCCCCCCCCCGGGCTGTTAATACAGCATTTCCCAGAAGGGCTAAATTTAAAGCAAATGGAAGCACATTGTATTTTTGGCTCTGGTAGGTAGAACTGTATAACTCTCTGCCTTCATTTTTGCTTTCTCTCTCTCTCTGTGCAGAGTGTATATCATAGACGGTCATTGTATTTAAATAATAAAGCAGAACCAGGATTATTTTGTACACTTTTTTCCTTCTCTCTGATCTCCCCATTGAAAAATGCATGGAAAGCAACAGATGTTTCGACTTTGTAGCTTGAACCTTCTCAGCTGTTTGAAGATTTGATGTAAAGTTCTTTGAACATCAGTTTCAGAGGAGACTCTCTTAGTAACGGTTGCCATGCGAAATTCATAATTAATGAAGATTTCAGGGTTATGGTGGGTTTAAAAAAAAGAAAAAAAAAAGTTATTTCATTATTAGTGTTATTGTTTTGCACTGTTCTTAATCAGCTTGGAGGAGCAGCATCATCCAGCTGGGAAGAAACAGGCACACAACTGCATCCCCGGCATTGAATCGGGGTGCCTTCTCCAGGTTTTGGCAGCTCGGTGGTAGCCTGAAGGACTCTCTGAATAGCCGTGGGGCGCTGGTTTAGGCAGTGGCTGCTGAAAGGCACCGGGTAATGAGTTGGTGGGGTTCAGGCGGGTACCTGCTGCCGCCGCATCGCAGCGGTGACTCGGAGGGCTGGGTTACCCTCTAGCGGCTGCAGCTGAAAGAGGAGGATGCGTGTTCCTGGCAGATGTGGCTGCGATGTGGTGAAGGCATCCAGGGGTGCCAGCTGCAGTGCGGGGGGGCAGACACCATGGCTATGGGCAATGCCTGGGCCCAGAAAGAGTGCCTGCTGTAGAGTGATGCGCATGCCCCAGGTAGCTGTGGTGTGAGACCTGGCTGCCAGCACCAAGGGGGAGGTTTTTGGAAAGTGTTTGCTGCTGGGGATGCTGTGGTTGGGCATCTTGGTGCAGCATCTTGCCAGGGCAACCCTTCAGCATCTCCTTTCAGGGTGTCTGAAACAGGTCCAGTATCACTGGAGACAGGTGAGGAAGGCAAACCTGGAGCTCAGGGATGGGCTGTGGTGTGAGACCTGGCTGCCAGCACCAAGGGGGAGGTTTTTGGAAAGTGTTTGCTGCTGGGGATGCTGTGGTTGGGCATCTTGGTGCAGCATCTTGCCAGGGCAACCCTTCAGCATCTCCTTTCAGGGTGTCTGAAACAGGTCCAGTATCACTGGAGACAGGTGAGGAAGGCAAACCTGGAGCTCAGGGATGGGCTGTGGGTTTTCTCTTGGCTGTCCCACGTTGCTACACAGCAGCTGCTGCACACATCTCTGGCATGGGTGGTCCTGTTCTCCGTCATGTCAAGAGATGGGGCAGGACCTGCTGGCCCTGGCTGTAGCACCCTGCTTAGCAATAGCAAACATGCCCCCACCCATGCTAACCCAGATTTTGGGCAGATTTTTTTCCCGTGGGTCCACCCACTGTTAATGCTCCAGGGAGATTTGGGTTTATGACAGCATAATGATCTCCTGTTTTTAAGGCAGGACATGAGTGGCTTTATGGAGTGCTTGGTGATGAGCTAGCTGGCATGCAGGCACGTGAGGCAGAGACTGACCGTCCTTGGCATCCCCTGAGAGAGGCAGCAGCTCAGTAGTGTCAGCAATGACCGGTGGTACTCCGCTGCCACCAGCAAGCCACCACTGGCTGCCATGGCAGAGACAGTCAAGTCATGCATTTAATTGGTGCCTATTGGATTTTTTTTCCTGCAGCTACAGTTTGTGCTACTTATTGTGACATCCACGAGAAGCAGTGATTTGGGTTTGTGTGCACATCTGACTCAGAGGATTTCTCCACGCTGGCGTCTGGCCTCTTTCCCCCCCCCCCCCCCCCCAATCCTGATGGCTATTTTTCTGTGTCACTGGACTGAAGTAAGGGGATGCTTTTGGGTTTGTGGGCTGGGAAGTGTTGGAGGAGCAGAGGAACGAGAGCACAGCCAGGCCAGCTGTCTGGGTGGCTGGAGGGACGTGCCACTCTCCTCGCTGCTGGTGCCCTGGGATGTCATATCAAGGCTGTCCTCCAGCTTGGAGCTGCAGCCAGGCCTCTGTCGTTTCCCCATCATGTCACTGTGCACCCCAGCTGCTGGCTGAACCTCAGTGGCCACGGGGACAGAGCAGACAGGCTGGACAGGAGCGGAGCTGTGCAGTCTCAGGGTGACATGTGTCACTCTGTGGTTGCACTGGGTTTTCTGCCTGCAGAGCTGTAACTCCAGAGCAGGTGGTGGCTTCTCCCCTTGGAGGTGTGCAGGGAGTGCGTGCAATGTGAATTCTAACCCTGCCATGTCTCCAGCCTGGCTGGGGCTGCCTCTTGGGTTCCACCTAGAGACTCTTGGTCACATGTCTGAGGGGCAGTGACTCCGAACTGGGTGAGGCGTGGAGCAAGAGAAAATGATGGAGAAGTGCTGAAATGCAGCTCCTGCAAGAGATGTGCATCTTACCCACAGCTTGCAAGTTGTAATACGTCCTTGGTGCTGGATGGGGCAAAGACTTGGGCTTTCTGGCCATGGATATATCAGCTGGGATTTAGCAGTGCTGCTTCTGCAGCACTGTTTGCATCAAAAACAGTGTGGCCAGTAGGTCTAGGGAAGTGATTGTGCCCCTGTACTTGGCATTGGTGAGGCTGCACCTCGAGTGCTGGGTCCAGTTCTGGGCTCCTCACCATAAGAAGGACATGGAGGTCCTGGAGTGAGTCCAGAGAAGGGCAACCAGGCTGGGGAAGGGGTTGGAGGGCAAATCCTCTGAGGAGCGGCTGAGGGAGCTGGGGCTGTTTAGCCTAGAGAAGAGGAGGCTGAGGGGAGACCTTATCACTGCCTACAACTACCTGAAGGGAGGTTATAGAGAGGTAGGTGATGGTCTCTTCAGCCAGGTGACAGGTGATAGGACAAGGGGCAATGGCATGAAGCTGTGCCAGGGCAGGTTTAGATTGATGTTAGAAAAAAATTTGTTACTGAAAGAGTTGTCAGGGCCTGGGACAGGCTGCCCAGGGAGGGGCTGAGTCACCTTCCCTGGATGTGTGTTCAAAAAAGGGGTAGATGAAGTACTTAGGGATCTGGTTTAGTTTAGGATGTGAATGGTTGGACTTGATGATCTTAAAGGTCTTTTCCAACCTTGTGATTCTGTGATTCTGTGTGATACCTCTCCTTCCTCCCAGGGAGGACTGGATTAGAAATGTCTGACCTGAGCACCTGAGATTTTGAGGCATTTCAGAGCTAAATTTGTGTTTCTCAGCTGATGCCCGTCTGCAGAGTAAATGGAACCCCACCCACACCATGAACCCCATAGTCATCAGTTACGGGCTTAGTCAAGGGTTGAATAGTGCTGTTTATTCCCACCACTGGGCACTGTGTTAACAAGCTGTTGTGGTGCAGAACACACGGTACTATTGGGCTGTGATTTTCACCCAGAGCATCACCCTGTCATGTTCCCAGAGCATCATCCACCGTGATGCTAGATCTGATGGTCTCTCCTGGGCTGAGGTTTTGGTACAGTCAGGGATGGCTGTGATGTGCTGGGTGCAAACCTGTCCTCTGAGAGGAAATATCTCTCCTGGTGTTTCTAGAAGAAGCAGAGGAGAGAGGCTTGAGGTGAGGTGCATGCAGCTGGGGACAGATCTTGGCTGTGCCAGGGTGTCTGGTAGTCTACTCACTGGGGCTCTGGGCATTGCATTCACCCCATTGTCCTTCAGGGAGCACAATGAAATAGATGGTGACAGCACGCAGAGCTGTCAGACTTGGCCTGTCATCCTCAACCAGCAGGCCTGCAGGGTTTGCTGCCCTCCCCGCCTGACCAGTTTGCTGGGCTTTGTGCATGTGAGGGGTGTCACAGGAGTTGTCATCCTTCTGCTCCTTCCCACACCAGCTATTTGGCTCCTTTTGCAAATGTCTCTGTCTGATGGGCACCTTCCCCCCTCCCTCTGGTCCTTTCTCTGGGTTCATCTCTGCTGTGATGCCAGGCTCCAGAAGGTGCTGGTGGCAAGGAATGAGGTGTGGTGAAGGTTGAGGAGCTCATCCCCTGGCCAGGCATTTTTTGGGGGTGTCATGGACCAGTTGCAGCTCCCAGAGAGTAGTTTGAGTGAGGATACTCTGATTTTGGGAACTGGGAGCTATTTTGAACTATGCTGTATCACTTGCCTTCGGTGAAAGAATGGGCTGCGCTGCATTTTATATACTTATGTGCTTATACTTTATATCCTTATACCTACCTTCTATGGGTATTTATTTGTAGCTGTCTCTGGAGTAGTGTGAAGAAACCCTTCTGCAAAGCCAAAGGACTCACCTTCCTGCAGCTGGAGCTCAGTCCAGGCAGCCATCTCTGCTCAGCCATAATGAGAAGACCCCACGCCTCCTTTACCTCTTAACCCGTTCTGTTTGGCCTGCACCTCTGGGACAAGCTTCACAGGACGGTGTCTCTCCCCCTCACAGCCAGGAGTGACGGCTCTCCAGCGTGGTGCAGCCAACACTGCCCCTTCTCACCTCCACATCCCCCGCTGCCCTGTGATGGCAGCAGCCCTGGCCGAGCCCCCTCTCGGATAACCCGCTGTGGCAGATGCGGCCTCGCAGCACTGATGGGGCTCCGTGCTCAGCAGAGGGGAACGTCTCTGGACTCTAATCTGAGCAGACAGATTGAGGTCAAATGCACCCTTCACGCAACAAGCAGAGAAGGGCAGGGGAAGGAAGGGGAGGGGGCGTGTGTGTGGTGGGCAGCAAGGAGGGTGAGAGCCCGTGGGGACCACCAGATGCCCAGTGAGGGCAGGGACCAGGCAGCCTGACTCTCTCCTGTCCCCTCTCCTGCGGGGTCTGCAGGAGGCTGGGGGCAGCTTGGGATGCAGGCAGTGTGTGTGGCGTGCAGCACAGCACAGGCAGCCTGGTTTGTGCGAGGGGAGGGTTGGAACCAAGCGTTGCTGGGTGTGGTTCTACCAGCATCCCATGCGGATTTCTTTGCCCTTCCCTGTTGGGGTTTAGGCTCCTGCGACCCTGCCAAAGCTGGGGAAGGTGGAAAGGTGTCTCCTTTGGACAAGGGGTAGGGAGGGTAAGTGCCAACTCTGCCTCACCTTGCTGGCAGACTTTGGAGTAACAGCATGGGGCCTGCCCTGCCTGCTCTCATGCTGAGTTACGGGCTCAAAGTGGAAGTGTGCAGGTAGAAACCTCTGCGTATCAGCTGCTCCAGCTGCTCCTATCCACCTCTCTGTCTGGTGGCACACGAATACCTGCAGATGGAAGAGCTACACTGCCAACTGCAGAGCATGGTTCTGCCTCCTGCCCTGCTCCCAGCACCCAGGTGTCCCTGGGGTTCAGCCCTGCTGCCAGACTGAGTGGTGAGAGATGAGTGATGAGGAGCTGAGCAGCTGGAGGAGGATTAAGTCTGCTTGGGTTTGGTCTTCCATGGTACTTTGGCATTTGCATGCCATGCTGTGGATGCTGCTTGCTGCTGGCAGGGCAGGACTTGCAACTCCCCTTGGCTGAGGCTTTGGTGTGGAGGCTTTCACCAGTGTCACCAAGCAAATGGCATGAATAATATGGAGTAAAAAAAGGGGCACGGATAAAAAAAACCCCACACCCCCCCCCAGTGGAAAGCTCCAGCTGAGCAGTGTCTTTTTGCAGGATAAGAAAACAGTTCCTAAAACTACACCCAGGCATTGGAATAACTGGATCTCCAAACAGGGGCTGCTCCCCATACTGCATGCCTATGGACATGGTGCATGTTAAGATGAGCTCTTTGCTCCCTGGGAACCACTGGGTGTTCTCAGTTGGCCCAGGATGGAGGTGGCTCGGTTTTCTTTCATTCCAGGTAAACTTATGTTATTAAGAGAGTCTTAAGTGGCTCTGAAAGCATCTGCTCCTAGCTGGTATTTCTTGGACATGTCTAAACTGTACAATACCCCACACTGCCTGAGCTCTTTGCCTGCTTGCTGGGAGGGGCAGAGGTGTGTGTTGTGTGGCCAAAGACCCCCCCTGGCTGCCTGGGACCCCATTATTCATGCTTGAATGTCCAAAGGTGATGCCTCTGTGGTGTGACAAGCTCAGGGGAGCAGGGCTGGGAGCTGCATGGCTCCGAGGGTTGGGCTGCTCCAATGCAAATCCTGTTAGTGGTGAAGAGGGATGAGAGGGAGAGAAGTGTGGAAAGAGAATCAGCTCCAGACAGAATATATGTATTTTTTTGCCTGCTCCCTGGGAGACTTTTGAGAGTCTCAGAGCAGCATTTCACATAGTTGCTCAAGTGGAACTGCTCTGAATAAATAGTTGCATTTCGACAGTGGAGATTTAAAACCCAGGTTTTGGCAATTTCTGGCTGCTGGAAATCCCTTGGTACTTTTCAGAGTAGTGGGTGTGTTAACCCCGGTACCTTGGC
The DNA here is from genome assembly GCA_020800305.1 of Porphyrio hochstetteri. Classification (NCBI taxonomy): domain Eukaryota; kingdom Metazoa; phylum Chordata; class Aves; order Gruiformes; family Rallidae; genus Porphyrio; species Porphyrio hochstetteri. The sequence continues at coordinate 4,869,648 of CM036916.1, read as the reverse complement.
CAAATTCCCAGCTGGGAACCACCCCGTAAAATCCCTTTCATACTCTTAGCAGGCACCGTCTTAAAAATCTTTCTCTCCCTACCCCCTTTTTTTTTCCTTTCCCCTCCAATTCTGCTTTAGCTGGGTCCCTGCTCTGGTGAGGCAGCTTTGAGCTTAGATGTGTTTCTAGCCAGTTGTTGTATTTTCAGTACCCGTGTCATCCTTCTGCTTCCATTGCTCTTTCCCTTATTTAATAACTACAGTTGGGATGGAGAGAGCAATCACATCTTTTTCAGCCAAACAAGCCAAAAATCATGTGCCCCCTCTTCTTGGACCATCTCCTATCCACTGTCTATCCTGGCAGCCTTTCATTGCAGCTATTGCTGCTCTTGAGTGGATTACTAGTTTATCTTGTTAATCAGGTGATGCTCTCTGCTGGAAACTCTCCCCTGCATACACCTGAGGATCAAATTAGCTTGCTTTGTGGCTATAGAGCACTACTCCAGATGTAATTGCCCCCTACAAGGAGGGTCTTTTCCTCTTCAGTCATTTTCAACTTAAGAATTCCCCATTTGCAGTAGAAATTCTTGAAAACCACACAGTTGGTTTGGTTTGGGGCTTTTTTTTCAGGGATCAAGCCATCTTCCAACTGCACTTCCAGTGTGATATCTGCATCATCTTCCCTGGCTTGTCTCCTGTTTCCCAGCAGCTTGTTTCATGAAGAGAAGCTCATTAGGAAAACTGGTGACCAGGACAAGTTGCAAGACCACTCTGTGAAGAACTTCACTGCCAACCTGCCTGCAGCTGTGACCACCCTTCCCTCCCTGCCCACAGCTGCCCCTCCACCAAATCCCAGCCTGCCTCTGCTCTGGCTGGGCTAAGCCTCATCCTCTGTACCATAACAAATGACTTCCCCTCACAGCACTGCATCAAACAATTCATGAAAATGCATGTTTTTCTTTACCTAGAAGATCAGTAATTTACACAAAAATGAAACAAATCCCAGACAGGATGGTCTGGCATCTCCCACATTTCACAGCCTTCCCAGCCTTTGCTGCTTCCCTTGCACACTGGGTTGGAAGCTGCTCAGATGGCTTTTTCATCCTTCTTTCTTAGAGGTGTTGTATTTTATGTTCTCCACCTTCTTCATGGTGGATTTATCAAAGCCCTTGCTCCCAGTCCTGCCATGTCTTGGAGTAATTCCTCCAGGAATTTGGGCCAGAAGCTACGTGGCCCCATGATATGATCACAAGAAGATCTTAATTTCCATCTCAGCTCTGGTAAGTACGTTTTCCACTCTGGTCACTCAGCTAAGTTCATATGTTTATAATACTTGTTTCTGTCCAGAGCTGCTGAGAAAAATTCATTTAATCTTGGGACCTCACCTAGATTTTCTGTGAACTCTCTTCCCCTGTCCTACATCACAGCACTGCTTGCTCTGTCTTTATTATCTTTGTGTTCCTATGGCCAGAGAACGTTTTGCTCTTTGTCTTAACATCCTTCTCCAGGTCTAACTCAGTCTAACTTCTGGCAATTCTCACACCCCTTCTGTTACTCAACCCCTAAAAAACTGCTGTCTTTGCTGCTTAATCATTTCCCTTTCTATGCTCTTTTCTTACTCCTTTCATCCCTATTACTCTACTCATTCCAGCAAGTTAGGAGGTGCTCCTTCAATTTTTTTCCATGTTTGGGGAGCAGTCTCCACAGCGTTTTGCCTTTGGTTCAAAGACTTTTGAATCTCTTCTATCCAAAGCTGCTTGCCCTTTAGAAACCAGGAACCTACAGGCAGCACTCTGCAGTTGTTTATCTGTCTGTTCTTTAGAATAAGTCAAAATAAGGCAGGGTTTTTAAGTAAATCACTCTGACTTATTTTCCACTTCCAGCTCTTCCACACTGTTCTTACCACTCACCAATATCGAGTCTAAAACACTCTCATGTCTTGGTGATGCATCTACGGTTGGTGTTCAAGTCTTTAACCATTGCAGCTGGCTTCTGTGGGTTCTTACTGTTGCAGATTTGTTTCTTTGGTTTTTGTTTGGGAAGTTAGTCTCCCAGAAGAAGCGTTTTTTGCAGTTTCTTTCTTTGTCAGAAGACAGAAGTCTCCATATCCATTCAAACCCATCCCTGCTGCTCCAGGGAGGACTTTCAGCACTCTCCTAAGAGAGATACTTGTATTTCTTCTGTCCAAGTTGTGGTGGCCCCAAATGATCTTCTTCCATCCTGTTGTATTTCTTCATCCACTGCATTAGTGAAGGCATTTCTGCCTTACCATCTCCTCTTTCCCACCTTTACAGAGGGATGAAGAGCCACTGGCACCTTTGCTCCAACAGGCTTAGTGCTCATCCTTGTTCCTCCAGCACCTGGGCTCATGTTGTGTACCGTTGTGCTGTCCCACACCAAACCCAGTCATGCTGTCCCACTGGGTATGTCAGTCCCTCTAAACGATCTCCATCCTTTGCCTAAGAGGACTTTCCATGAGCAATAGATGTGAACATAAATGCTGAGCAAGTCCCCTGCATAATGGTCCACCCTGCCCAGCTCTTTCCCTCTGTGTGACCGGTCCAGCCCAGATCTCTTCTGCTGTGTAGCTTGCAACCCAGAGTCTTTTTCTCTCCCTCAACCCTTTTAGCCTCAAGCTATCGAGGCGGAATCACTGGAGCTGCCCATCCCACCAACAGTCCCAGCCCTGCCTCTCCTACACCGTCTGATGACCAGGAGTGGGGAGCCAGCAACTCCTGCTGTGTGTACAGCTCCTGCTCACCCTCAGCAGCTGTGCAAAAAAATATTTTCCTCTTAACCTTTTCCATAATTACCTTCTTTTTATATTCCCCCCCCTTTCTGTAGCATATTGTCAATGTCTTCTGGTCTCTGAGCCTCTTGGGACCCTCAGAAGAAAACACGAGCTGATTTCTTCTTGAGAAGGAATGAGCAGCCTCCAGCTTGACAGCCTGGCTGGATTATCTTGTCCTCTTGGTTTTAATAAACTGCACAAGATTAAAGAATGACTGTGGATTAGGTTCTGGGTTTGGTTTTGGTTTTTTTTTTTCCCCTGGGTTTTAACTTGGTACATAATTAGAGGCAGAACAGAGGATTCTGGGTCCTCATGCACCATCGCCTTTCACACTGGCATCACCAGTAAACCTATTAGTGAATCCAGCCAGAGGATAGGGACCCAGGGGGTTGTGGCTTTGAAGGATTTACACGTTGTTAAACATTTTGCAGTGTTTGAACTGCTTGTATGTGTTGGTTTTGTTTTCTCTCCCTGCTCCCCTCCACTTCATCTTCAACGTCTCCCTCACCACAAACCTGATTTTAAAAATACATGCACTTATTAATTTATGAGCTGTGGTCACTGCTGTGGGAAGAGAGACCTGGAGGGAAAAGGGGTTTGTGCATGTGACAGGGCCATAATGAGATCAGGGATGGAGGAGGCTCCACGTTTGGAGTCTGCTCCTGCTTTTGCTGAGACACTTGATCCTCAAATGAACGAACGTAGCATGTGACAGCATCAACTCTCCAGCAGCTTAATATTTCTGCAGGTGATTGATAGCACAGGGTAGAGGACCTTCACACTTAAGGATGGGAAAGTTTAGACCACAAGTACACTGTGCTTGTGGCTGATAGCAGTGCCTGAAGGAGAGTGAGCATCCCCTGATGCTCTCCTCTGCTCCCAGGGCTGCAGTGACCATAGCCTGGGGCAGGCAGTCCAGCTGTTCATGGGGTGCAAGGAAGGGTCTGTTTCTGTTTCGTTCAGACCTGATAGCAGCATGTTCACAGAAGCTTTTACCTGGCATGGAACAAATCCTGGCTCTATCTGCTAATGATGGAAAAAAAGGAGTCAAAGAAGAGAGCCAGCTCCTTCTTACAGAAGAAGGATCAAGGGCTTTCCAGGACTGTGGGCGGCTCCTGGCATTATCTTCTGCCTAGTGCATGGCACTGATACCTGGACAGAGGCAGCAAAAGCACAGGGGCAGGTCTCAGAGGGTATCTTGTAGAGGTATGGGTGGGAAGGTGTTACTTTCAAATGGGGCACATGTGAGAGGTAGTAACTCCCTGCTCATCCCACCACTCCAGCTGATCTCTTATGGGGGGCACAGCGTGTCCCATGAAAGAGCACTGCACCTACCTGGAGCTACAGGAGCACCCTGAGCACCCGAGGCAGCTTGCAGAGCAGCTTTCAGGAACGCGATGGAAATCCCACCATGCTGCGGTAGGTGAGGAGGGTTCTCTGCACCATGAGCATGGGCCCCTGTTTCCTATTCTCCATATTTCACATTCTAAGTCTTCTAAGTCACCACAGGGAACAACGAATGGACCCGATAGCATCATCGCCCCCAAGTCTTCAGGGAACGACCCACACTAACACAATGTTAATAGATCGCAGCCTGAGGGCTCTCCAGCTGTCTGCCAGCATTTCTCCCCTCCCTGCCTCCTCCTTTCCTGCCCTCCTGTCTCCCTCACCCAACTGCACTAACTATTCAAATGCTATTAAGGACATATAGATCCATGTCAAGAATGGATGGGGCCAGCGGGAAGCCATCTGCGTGAGAAGAGTCTTAATGCTGGATCCCACCTAGGACAGAGGATGACTGGCCCTTCTTGCTGTTCCTTTTTGGCCAATGCATCTTCAGTCTGTCCTGTCCAGGGTTACCTGGCAGGGGAGGTAAGTCTGCTCTGTCCCCTCTGCTCCTGGATGGGCCACAATGCTGGGAGGTACAGGGCTTGTCTCTGGCGTTGCTAATTGCATTCTGCTCTGTGGAAAAGCAAAAGATGTGAAAAGCAATGGAAGGTGGAAGCATTTTCCTGGTTTTAAGCACCATTTGCATTTGGTGGAATTTTTACTGTAGCCCTTACTGGAACCTTGCAAACGAGATTGATTTTTCTCACTTAACCCTTCACCCCCACTCCCATCACAGAAACAGATTTTGCTTCTCACAAGCCCCATGGTGCCCCCGTTTCCGGCATCCTCTGCATATGCAGCTTGTGACTAAGGGGAGGTGTTCGTGCTGGGTTGCTGGTGGTGGCTCGTTCAAGAGCTGAGCTCGCCAGCCTGTTACCGCAAAGCTGTTCAGGAACGTGGCAGTGCTGGACAAACAGGGCTTGTGGTTGAAGGGCTTCTCAGGGGAGCTTAGCAGCTTCTAGGAGAAAAAGTGCAATTAGCACTGAGGCATCTGGGATGTATTATGACTCTTTTGACACACAGAGAGTCATATGGATTTTTCCAAAGGGATGTAAAAACAAAAAGACAGGTCATCATTTGGCCTTTCTGATCTCAACATGCATCCCATTAATGAAGGGAAAAAATGTTGCAGAAAATTCGTGAGTTGGCTCAGTTGTGTGTGGGAAAGGATGGAAGCAGGGGGGTGGGGGGAGTACTGCTTTAAATGTAACCTCCATATGCCCATTTAGGATTTAATAAGAGAGTTACCACATCGCTGGTAAGTGACAGCTGGTTATTAGAAGCATACGCTGAAGCTGAGGATGATCTAAAGGCAAAGCTGATGCTTAGCTATTCATACACCAGTACATCTGCCTTTAATAATGACTTTTAATTTTGTTAACACGCATTAACCAGCTTATTAAATCAAAATAAAATGGGAATCTTACTCTTAATGCAACCGCACAAAAAGAACCCGACCCCAAACGCTGCCTCCCTAGCTGTATCCCATGATGTCCTGGATAAAAAAGTGTCCAAGGGAAGGCTTAACCCAGTCTGTTGTTCTGGTGGAGTCACAGCAACATTACATTTTCTCTCTCTATCCATTCTTCCTTTTTTTTTCTGCACTTTGCTTAGCACCCTCTGGAGCTGCCGTGTATGGTGCACAGCAACGGTGGGAAGTTCAGCCCAGTTCAGAGCTGTCCGAGCTAAAAAACAGGCAGTGAGTGTAATCTCTCCTGACTCTCTCAAGGGAGGGGCACTTTCTGGTCTCTCTGGTCGAGTGAGGGGTCTAAACCAACTCTTCAGATTGAAACATCCCAGGGTTGTGAGGGAGTAAAAGCCTGGACTCAGCAGCAAAGGCTCAGTGCGTTGTGTTTTCTGCTTTTAATAATGACAGACTGTGATGCTTTTAGTGTGGTGGGAGTGTCCCTTAGCCCATCATGCAGGATGAGCACTGCCAGAAAGCTGCTGCTGCTCTCTGCATTTGCAAACAGATTTGCTTGGACTGTGTTCACCCTCTGTTTTTCTACGCCAGCCTCGGTGTTTGAGCCAATGTTCTTTCACAGCATGGCAGAGGCAGTGCTCTGAGATGGCTGCTGGTGGTCACCATGGGGGCAAGAGGCAAGCAATTGCCCTCCCTGCAATATTTGCTGGTGACAGAAAGGGAAGGAGGGCAGACCAGCCTTCAGCTATGCCAACACCTTCAACTTCCTCGGCCTCAACACCCTCTGCCCCTCCCTCTTAATTCCTGTGGCCTTGCTTAGTCCCTGCCTGGGGAGATACACCAGTGTGAAATGTGCTCTTTGTGTCCATGGTATAAGGGCAGCAGCATGTGTTGGGTAGTGCCTCAGGTCCAATGCAGGCATGCTCTGGGTTTGTCTTAGGAAGAGATGATTCTTTTGGCATAAGGTTTTTGGGTGGTCTGGACCACCTTCTTGTATCTCTCCAGCCTGGAGCGGCTCAGCCAACGGTGCCCTGCAGGTCATATGGACCCGAGGTCAGGGTCTTACAATCATGTGTATGTTTTACATGCCTTACAATCATGTGTATGTTTTACATGCCTTACACTCACGTGTATGTTTTACATGCCTTACACTCACGTGTATGTTTTACATGCCTTACAATCACATGTATGTTTTACGGTGCCCTGCAGGTCACATGGACCCGAGGTCAGGGTCTTACAATCAAGTGTATGTTTTACATGCCTTACAATCACGTGTATGTTTGTCTGTCTACTCTGTTTCAGCCAGTTAGTTTTTACATATTCAGATGCCTCCCAATTAACAAAACCTTTAAAGGAAGAAAGAATGGGACGCTACCCTCAGCTCCCCTCTGTCCCCATCCTGAGACTGTGCCCCATAGCCAGTGCCTTGCTCCTACCTTGCTCCATCATCTTCTCCGGTGAGAGCTCCTAACGCGACAGCGTGCGCTGGCAGGCCGGGCGCTGCCGAGGTGAACGTGCTCAGCGACGCTGGCTTCATCAGTCCCTACTTCCGCCTACCCAGCAGAGCGGAGAAATTGCCTGTTACCTCGGGTCGATTTTTCATGCACTCCTAAATTGCTTTGTATTGACACGCTGTCAGGAATGGATTGTCACATTAACCCAGCCAGAGCTGGGCCGGGGTTTGCAAGCATGTGCTGTCGGACTGATGTCTTTACAGGTTGAGGGCAGGCTGGGGGGAGTGGTGGGGTGCCTGGAGTCTTTCCCTCTCCTTGGTCTCCTCTTGGGTTTGCAGAGATGTTTTGCAGCGCTTTCTAAAAGTCGTTCATGGTGCAGACAAGCCAGTGAAAGGCAAGGCTCATTGTACCCGCCTTTCTCTAATAATTTATCCTTCCATTTTTGGATAAAAAAAGTGACTTGCAAGACTGCTGGCTCCTCACCCTGGCTATGGGATCTAGCGGTCTGGCTCGAGCTCACTTTCCCAGTGAAGGTAGGTGATGGAGCACAGGATCCCAAAGTTTAAAGGATTTTGGTCTCACACTACTCTCTTTGCTTCACCATCTGGATTTCCTTCCATGTTCTTTGCTTTACTGCTACCTCTTCCATCTGCCATGTGACAGATGCATGAAGGGACTGGCTGTAGCACTCAGCTGAGGACCCGAGGTCAGGTTGCCAGAGGAAAACCACCAGTGATTGTGAAGATGGTGAATAAAAGGAAGTGGGAAGGATGGAGTCACCTTTCCCCATGAGCCACTTTGCATAGAGTCCCATTTCTTCCAGTCAATTTTCTAGTCTACGTGTAATTTCTAGAGCTTACTGTACCTACCCCTAATGACCTCTTCCATTTGTCTAATAAGATTCCTCCTCAGAGATTAGCAAATGCCTCTTGAAGTCAGAGTATACACCACCCACTTCATTTCCCTTGTCTGTCATGCAGCTAGAAGAAAAAATCCAATTCAACCCTGTGTGAGCTGGCTAAACACAGCCCAGGAAACCAGAGCTGCCGACAGTCCTCATGCAAGGAGATCTGTCCCTCAGCAGTGAAGAATTTGGAATTGTTCATGGGTTGCACCCCTACATCTCCTGTCTGAGCTGGTTAGGCAGTGGTTCTTCCCTGGAGACAAGAGATTGATACAACTCACTGAGCTTCACGTGGGAATGGTTTGGCTCGGCAGCAGGTTTCTCATGCAGTTCCTTCCCTGGAATCTTCTTCATGATGTAGGTGAGCACAAGTCTGTTGTTCCCTCCCATAGATTCATGGAGAAACAAGCCCATTTGACAGAGATATGGTGTACCCCAAACTTAGAGCAATTTTAGGGGTCTAGTTTGGATCCTCAGAGCTCCTGTTCAGCTGTCTGTCAATACAGCTGCTGTATTTCTGTGTTCCCTGTCCTCCCTGAGGACCTGCTTCTGCTCCATTTTGAGAGTGCTGAACTGATCAGTGCTCCTCTTATGCTCGGGTTACTCTGGGCATGCCTCTCTTGCCAGTAAAGCCTGATCTGCGAGGCATTTTCTGGGTATGGCTTAGAAATCAGGGTCGGCATGGACCAAAAACATTTTCCCCTTACAGAATAGCATAGTGGCTAGAGTCTTCTTCTCTCTAATCTTTTCTCCCTCTACAAGAGACCCAAATCCACCTGGAAAGACATTCCTGGTTAAAGGGAATTCTGGTTTCAAGATGGCAGAAGAGTCAGTCCACTGACATTTGAACTTTTCCACTTTATCAGGAATAATTAAACATTATTTAAACCCTGAGTTGCATTGAGGGAATAAAAAGAAGAAAAAGAAGCAGAACTTCTAGCCTAGCTGCTCAAGTGCTCACCTGGGAGTGGAGGAGATGTGGGTTCCTGTGCCAGTTCCAGTGAATACCTATATAAATTAAGCTATGGAGTCATCTCTCCTCACCCCCATCCTCTCTTTCTGTTCAACCCAATGAATATTTATTCAATTCATGCATGGTGGAAGAGACTGAAACTCATAATATGAGCACACCTGACTAATCTTGAAATTTTATGCAGTGTTTGGGGGTCTTCTCTTCATGTCCTTTATCTCCCAGGATAGGAAGGGACCTCCTCTTTCTCCACTGCAGTGCCCTTCCATAGGCAGACCTCTCCTCTGAACGCCTGCCTAGCTTTCCTCACCTTTGTCTTCAAATGAGCACAGCTTTTGTTGCTTCCTCAGTTGGTTCTATTTTGTCCAGCTTTGCCTTTCTTGACAATTCAGATTGCAGGTATCTTCCTACACAGGAGAACACCTGGATGGTGGCAGGACAACTGCTCCAAGTCATTCCTGCAGTGACCCTTCCCTGTTCCCTGTGAACCCCTCCATAGGATGAGAGAGACAGTACCAGTGCCGTGGCCATTTGGCCGCTCTTGGCTGAGGTTGCAGATATCAGAGCCAAGCCTGAAGCGGCATTTAGCCAGGCATACACTTTATCTGGTGGCTCTGTCCCTACAGCCCACTTTACATTAATTGCCATGCTGCTGATGTGGCAGCGAGTTTCAGTCCCTGCTGCCCAACGCCACACGGATGAGAGACGCTGGTTTCCAGACCAGGAGCCTTCCCAGGAGCTTCATCCACTCTCCTCCCTGTGACTCTATGTCTGAACACCTTTGTCCTTTTCAGTGCCTGACATCACTGCGGTATCATAGGTGAAAAGCATCCTTGCTGTGTGGAATAGTCCCTGCCATTTTCCCCCTTGGTTTGTCTTTCTCCTCTCGTTCTTTCTTCGCCGTTCAGCTTTTTCTTCTCTCCTGCACTCCCTCCCCCCTCGCCCCCATCAGTCAGACTTCTCCTAAGCCCTGATGTGTTGTGACTGGGGCTGACTGACAGCGCTTCATGCCTGACACACATCTCTGGGATGCAGCCCAGGATGTGTATTTGAGAGCAAAGTTGGATTGTAAAGTGCTGTGTGGGAGTCTCTGAGAAGGGAGTCAAAACACCGTCAAGCCTATTCTTCCTGAGAGGCGTGGAGACGTTGTGTGGAGTCTGCTGATGCCAGGAGTGACTCCATGGCTCACAGGCTGGGCAGGTGTCATCCTGTTCCATAAGCACAGAAAGCTGTCCTCAGCCTTTTTGCAGAGCTAGGCAAAAGGTTGAGGGGAGCCAAGGAGAGCCAACCCTTCTTTTCTGCATTGACAAGGCTACTTTTAAGCTCAAGTTTGGTCTATGTGGATGACACGGAGCAAGCAGAGGAGTCACCTTGTAGTGCTTGTGTCATGGGTATAGGACATGGTACCCTGCAGAGGCTGTTTCTGGTGATTTGGCAGGGGAAGGTGAGAAAATTGGGGCAGCAACTGAAAAGAGGAAGTTGACTCATGAAACTTCTTTCCATCTACTCTTTATCAGTGAACCGTCAGAGAAGCTGTTTCCCACCTTCTCGAAATTTGTTTCTTTCCTCCCCAAACCTGGAATGGGTAGACATGTGCTGGCAAAGCTTAGGCTGGAGCCACAGTCCTGAAACACTTTGTTCAACCACCACATTCCTCTCGTTTCAGCCCTGCCTGGGCTCTCAGGTTATTATTGGTGTGTGTGAGAACATTTTCAGAAGAATGGGCTCTGATGAATCTGCAGAGTGTTGTGGCTCTGCTGAGGACAAGGGAAGGGTGGCCTGGCACGGGAGACCTGGGTGAAGTAGAAACAGCTGTTGTCCTCCTCTCTCTCAACCCACCTGCAGCCTCGAGACTGCTCTCCCAAGCTCAGTGATTATCTTGTGGGGCTTGGAGCCAGTCTGCTCGGCTTTCTCCCAGCCAATGCACGCTTTAGATCAGCTGGCTGGGTTTGAAGGTCTAATCTACACTTGGAGGAGGCCTGTCATTACGAGGGCCATACTCAGCACCATCCTGTCACCATCCGCTGCTTGCTGCCTCCCTAGAGTTCTGAGTGTGGAGTCATCCTTGCTCTCTGAGCACCTTCTGTGTTTATGCTCTCTGCCTTACAAGAAGTTACCTAAAAATCCTCTTTGCTGGCTCCCCTGGTGACCCCAGGTGCTGCTCGGAAATCTCTTAGAGAAGTAATCATCCCCTTTGGATTGCACCATCACTCACCTTCCGTCCCTCTGACAGTCCCAATTTGCTTGTGTGTTCGGCTGTAGAGCACCAGAAGCAAAACACTGTAGGCTCTGGTTGGTAAAGTTTACTTTGCTTGGGAGGAAACCATCAGGGTCACGGCTTGCCCCGTGATCTCCTCACCTGCTGCCCTGCCCCCAGCTCTCCTGGTGGCTTTTGCCACTGCAGTGGAAGGGAGGGTTATTAACTCGACGTAGCTGGTGCTGCTCTTTGCTGGTGGGAGATGTTCTACCTTCTGTAGGTGGGGGGAGAAGCATGTGGTGATGACACTTAGAGATGGGGACTTGTTTGGGGGTCCATGCCTCCTCTCATAGAGCATTAGTGTTCACAGAAAGGTATGGGTTGGAAGACACCTCAGGACCTGCTTGGAGTGGGCCAGCTTAGATTAGATCACTCAGGGCCTTCTTGACTTGGCTGGACTACCGTATTAGTTTTCTTCTGATTCTTAATCTTTCATCATCTTTCACCTTAATCCTATCCATCTCCATTCTTCCATTGTATTTCTTTGTTTCTGTTTTCCTTTTGCCTGGCTTTCTACAGCACTGGTCCATGGTGGAAGGAGGACATTGGATCCAGCCCTGTGTTACCCCTTATGGACACAGCCCATCATCCACACTGCTCTGAGCAGGTGAGTGTCAGAGGTGCACCAGCAAGGGTCAACTTCTCCAAGAGGGACCTGGACAAAGGCTATGAAAAGGTTCCTGACTGACAGATCTTGGTCAAAACTACATTCCAGGAGCTAGCCTGGAACCAGCTATGGAGAGCCATCCCTTCAGAGAGGGGCAATTCCTGTGCAGGAATTAGCAGTCAGCACACCTGTTACTGTGAGAGACTCCAGCTGAAAAGAGAAGAAGAGAGGTGGTGGGGGGGAAAAGGCTCTTCAATTTAGCACAATTATCTCAATTTTCCCAGGATAAGGATCCTTGAGATATTTATCTGATTTACAAGGGTGTGCTGCAAGGCAGCAGACACAAGGTCTTAAAGAGACATTCATCAATTCCATATGCATGGTGCAGGGAGAAGAAAAAAGTGAGGAGATGGTGAAAGAACCTTATGGAGCTGGGAAGGGAGGAGGGATGCCTGCCCGCTCTGTATGTTGTCACTTGGGATTAATAATTTGTGGAAAACTCTGTTGGCCACATGAAATGCTGAAGGCTGCTTCAGAGAGGTGTCTGGGCAGAAGCAGAAGGGAGCTGGCAGGGCTGGGGTCATGGCAGAAAGCCTTCTGTGGACAGTGGCACCAGTAAACTTGCAGCAGTTGGTATTCCAGGGTATGTGGGCTAATTATTTCCTGAAAAACTTCTTCTGCTTACTCTTCTGATGGGGAAATGATGAGGGTTAGGCTCATGCCAGGCCTGGAGGACTTGCTCGATAGCAGGGCAGGACTCTGATGTTGCATCAGTTTGGATACAGTGGGACAGGGTTTCTGTTGTGTAAGTGCAGATGTTTTGGGCTCAGGAAATGCATATTTTCCTACATCCCCTTTTTAGAAAGGACAGCAGAATTCACCTGACACACTTGGATGCCCACCTTTGGAGGGGGTGTACTCCCTTCCAATAACAAGACACCCTCATTTTTTTTCTCATGCAATGCCATCAGACCTTCTGCTTTGCCCCTCTTGCCCATACCACACCGCTCTGTCCCTTAGTCCTCCTCTGTACCAAATCCTGATGTGTCTTCATCCACATACACTCTGCAGCTCTCATGGTTTCCTCCCCACCTTAGTAGCTAGAATGATTCTGGAGGCTGCCTTCAGAGGCTTCTCAGAGGCTGCAGCTTTGCTCTCACCTCATCCTTGTCTGCACATTATCTCTACAGAGAAGCAGGTATGAAAATCCTCATCTTTCCTAAAAGTGCAGCTGCCTTTCCGCCATCCCTGCAGCTCTTCACACCTCCCTTTCACCTCCATCATGTTCCTCTGGCTTCTCTGCTTCCCCTTTCAGCCCTTTTGCCTCTCTGTTGCTCCTTCACATCTACATCCCTTATTGTTCTTCCAAGGCTGTCTTTTCACATCGCGCCCTACTCCAGTGATTTGACAATAGGGAGGAAAAAAGAAGGGATTCAGTGAAGAGGCAAATGAAAGGGAAGGGGAAGAGGAGGACGAGAGAAAGGGGAGATCAGAGGGAATGAGAGCAAATGCTCGTTGCTTAACGCAGCTCAAGAAGTCACCTGGGGGAGTCATTGACAGAGGGGTCACTGACCCTTGTGAGTAAATTTCTGTAATAAACTGGTGAAAGTACTGGCAGGCCCAAGTGATTTAGTTTAGAAATTGCTGTAGTTCAGCTCCCCTCAAATGCAATTCAGCAGGACTGTTAGCAGGCACAAAGCCCTTGCCAGCCTTAATATGGATTACGTTTCTTTGTCCCTTAAGTTCATCTCTTTACAGCATGGTTATGTTCTCATAAATTTGTTGCAGTGTGTTTGCCGGCAGCTGGCCCATCGGAGAGGATTTGTGTCCACAGGAAAAGCCTTTTGGATAAAGCTCTCTCTGGCAATATGCCTTTTTAAGGCCCTTCTGCAGCCACATTGCTCTGTGAAACAACAGCTTTGTCAAGGACCAACCAATTTCACTATCAAAGGTCTGACTGAGACAGTAACCCTTGGCTGTTGCACATGGCCACCTGCTTGTCATTGCTTGCCGTGGACCTCTCATCTCCTGCCTACCTTTGTAATAGCTGACTTTGATAAATGAGGTGCAGCCTTGATATGAGGGGAGAGATTTTCAGATCCCTGATCTCGATGAAGGTCCTTATGGCATTAGAAAGTCAGAGGTGCTTACCTGCCTGTTGTACTTAAAAAAACAATTCTCCTCTGGGATCTATGTATGCATAAACTTCACTTACTCATGTCTGTGGGTGGACTTTGCTGGGCTTACAAGGGAATTCATAAGTCTCCTTTGGGCTGCAGAAGTCCAGTTGTTCAGCTATAGACAGTTGTATTGTACTTCATAGTGCATGATAAAGGTACAGGTTTTTGTGTATTGGTGTTATGAGTGCTTGTTAAAGAGTGCTTGGTGTGCTGGTGCTTGTTAAAAGCCCTGTTGAATGTATAACATGTATTTTTGCTCTGTGTGGGTGGCAAGTTTCATAGGGAAGCTTGTTTAGTGTAGGTATTTGTGTAGTGGGATCCTGCTCCACGTGTAGGGGCCAGAATACTGCAAGCAGGAGTACAGTCAGGTGCAGGGCACCTACATATATCCCTGTTTATCTTCAAGTTCTGGGTTCCTTACAGTAAGAAGGACACTGAGGTCCTCGAGCATATCCAGAGAAGGGCAGCCAGGCTGATGAAGGGGCTGGAGGGCAAATCATATGAGGAGTGGCTGAGGGAGCTGGGAGTGTTTAGTCTGGAGAAGAGGAGGCTGAGGGGAGACCTTATCACCACCTACAACTATCTGACAGGAGGGTGTAGAGAGGTAGGTGATGGTCTATTCAGCCAGTTAACAGGTGATGGGACATGGGGAAATGGCACAAAGCTGTGCCAGGGCAGGGTCAGATCAGATGTTAGGAAAAAATTTTTCACTGAAAGAGTTGTCAGGGCTTGAAACAGGCTGCCCAGGGAGGCGGCTGAGTCACCATCCCTGGATGTGTTTAAAAGATGGGATATGGTTTAGCACAGGATAGGAAAGGTTGGACTTGATGATCTTAAAGGTCTTTTCCAACCTTGTGATTCTGTGATCTGCCTATCATATTCTCCAGTATAGATTGAGGTATCCACATGGGTACTTATGTCTGTACATCCTCATGTTTAGGACTATAGAGTCCTGACAGTACAATGTCTTGCAATGTCCTTCCCACCTGCACATCTGTCTCCAAGCAGCAGACCCTCAGCTGTGGTTGCTCCATAGAAGAGTCACTGTTCCTAGAGTTAGGTAACTGACACACTGAAAGAAAGGGTGCACTTGCTGCAGATACGACAGTATCTAGGGCGTCCTGGTGAGTTGTGTTGTGCATCAGCTGTGATTTCACATTACTCTGGATCTGGAGGGCTTAGTCTCTCTACCCAAATGTGAGCAGTGGGGGAATAGCCCCAGTGGACACGAATAAGAGTGGTTTGGCACGCATGGGAAGGTTGAAGAGAAGTCCCTTTGCAGCAGAACACCCTCTCAGGAGAACCCTGGTGTGCCCTGATTGGGAAGGTTAATGTGAAGAGCATTTCTAGCCCTGGTACCAGCAAACCATTTCTACTCTCTTGTCCTCTGCCTGCTGAAATGCCTTTGGTCATAAACTGCACTTAGGGAAACAGGGAAAAAAAAGAAAGAAAGAGAGAGAGAGAGAAAATGGGAGGGAAAAATAAATCAAAGAATAGTGCATTTCGTGTTGTTTGATCTTTGAGGGATGTTGAAGAAATCTCTTAGGCCTCTGTCTCCCCAGTTGTGCTCGTAAAGAGATTATGGACCTCGTGTTTTCACAGGAAAGCGCCCGGCCGCTGGGCCTGGCACACTAATCCAGACAAAGGATAACAGCGGCCTAATTAATTCTCATGTCTCCGAATCTGATAACGGTGCAGTACACAGACGAGTCCGTAAGGACTTAATGAGTTTAATCGACTGCACTTGATGATTTTATTTGAAACCTTGTGCCACAAATTAAACTATTAAAAATGCACTTGAACTTGATTGGCAGCTGTAATCCAGGCAAAGTCTACTTAATCTGTGGGGGTGGGGAGCAGGATGGATGCAGAGGGCTGGAGATGAGGAGAATGGAGGGGAGACTCTGGTGGGTAAAGGGGATTTCAGGATGAGTTTAAGGGAAAGCCAGAAAGAAGGGCAGAGCCTTGGGGTAGCTGGGGGTGTGACAGAGGTGTGGGTGGGTAAGGGTTTTATCTGCACTGACACAACCATGAGTCGAGCTGTGGGATGAGGGAAGGTTCTGTGTTTGTTCTCATCGAGCGCTCTGCCCCACAGGCTCTCCCAGCAGCTATGGCAGCCTTGGCTGTTCGCTGGTTGGAGCTAACTAACTGCTGGCCCTGGTGCTGGGTGTAACACCAAGGTTTTGCATGGCTGAACAGAGCTGGCAGGAAGGGCAGGTGGTGAGGAGAGTGTGAATCTTGGTCTCAACCTCCATGCCTTGTGCCAACCGGCTTGGTGAAAGGCCAGGGAAATGCACACAGGGATGTGTGCTGATGGGCATCCACACGTAGTGGTGTCACCAGTGGGCAGGCACACACACAAGTACTCGATTGCTCTTTGCCTGGTAAAGCTGCCCAGGTAAAAAGCAGTCTGCAAACAGGCATCTTTGCCCACATGGACTGTCTGGTGTGTCTGTGTCCTATGTGATCTCTGCTAACTGCTGCCACTCACACGTCTGGTTGTGCTCATCCAATTTATTCCCATACCCATGTAAGTATACAGACATACACAAGCAGTGATTTGGCTCAAAATAGGGCATTAGCTGAGAAGGAAATAGCAGTGGAAGTCTGCTTTAAAAGTCTTTTGCCCCCCTCTCCCCCCATTTAAGGTAATTTGCAAAAGATTTTCAAAATTATAAACCAATTTGCAAATAAACGATCATGATTAATGGCATATTCCTTAAGAGGTGACAGATCTGTAATAGATCTGTAATCCCCCTTATTATGCAGGAACCATTAACATCAGTAGGCGTTAAGAGACTACATTAAAGCTAGAATAGGCTCCAGCTATGTCTCTGGAGTGGAGCAGGTCAAGTTTTTGTTGCTATGGCTTCTTTACCTATAGCTGTGCTCCTAATTGGTAGAAAGCAACATATCTCAGTGCCACTTGGGTTTCACAGCTTACTCACCTCACTTATCCTACACTAAAACACAGGCTCTTTGGCAGCAGAGGCAAAGCCTTCATCAGCTGATTAGTGAAGGCACAGCGGTAGGAGGGGCAGGGGGCCTGTCTCTTTGGGTGTCTCATTTCCAGCTCCCCTGATGTGCTCTTCCAGAGGTTGTCCTATCTGCACCGCTCCTGGCTGTGTCTTGGCAGTTTGTGGGTGTGCTGGGAGTGACAGGGTTTTTTGGGAAGCGGCTCTTGAGGCTGTGAGTGGTGGGGGAGGCTTCGGTGCAAGGGGGAGAGGAATGGGAGGGACCGTGTGGGGTGTTTGCTGGTGAGGGCTCTGCGGTGCACCTGCACCCCATGCCAAAGACTAAGCCCCACCAGCTCAAGTACTCCTCAGAGACACTGAGAGATCAAGAGCAGTGCCAGGGTCTTTGATCTCTGAAATAGCAGGGATTTGCGACGTGGAAATAAGCAGATGAGCTGGCAGTCCAACGCACATACCTCACTGTGAAGGAGTGTGAGAGCCCACTCCAGTGATTCCTTTCAGTCAGAGAAAATCCCTTCCTGACCTTACACCTCACAGGGTTTAATGCATTGTATGCAAATAGGATAGGCCACACAGACACCCATGGAGTTTTGTGTGCCCTGCTGAGTACCAGCCCAGGGCAGAGGACACCCTAGCCTTGCTCTCTCCAGCACATGCTCTGAATATAATGCTGTGATATTTTTTTCGTACTGGCAAATACCTGAAAGGTTTTGATTTGGTAGCTTGGCACTTTCTTTCTTCCCCCCCCCCCCCCATTTTTGCATTTAGCACCAAACTTCCTGCAGCTGCTGGGCACTGCCACAGCATGCCATGAGCTTGTGAGGTCCTTTGAGCCCATGCTGGTTTGCATTTGTACCATGCTGGGACAGGCATGTAAGCAAGGAAGTGGGTGCTGCTAGCAAAGTTATTGTTTGGTAAATTGGTGATGCTCTTTCTAGGGAAAAAGTGTGTTAGCAGAGGATGTTTTTTCAGGTGAGTTAACACTGAGATCCTGCCTATTTCTTCTTCTGAAGCCTGGCACTTCTGGAAAGTACAGAGATGGTAATTTCAGGTGTTGTACATCCTGACTAATTACATCAATCCTGGCCGTAGCTGTCTTTTGCATTTCTCACGTTAAAATGCGCTGTAAAGTTGCTGTTCCCTGTTAAGCAGATGCTGTGTGCTTCCCACATAGTGGCTACATTTTATTTTTTTTTAATGAAAGGAAAATAATTGGCATGTATTTGACAGAAGAATGCTTGAGGATCTTAATGGGGGAGATCAGCTAGGGAATGGCAAAATATTTTCATCCATCCGTTGTTGTTAGTGCTTTGATTAAACAGACTAATATTTCTGAGTTTGTCACTTAGCATGAAGAGCAGGGTATTTTGTTATCAGGTAATTCCCTGCCTACAGTGGCTACAGAAATGGTTGTATGTAAATCATGTGGTTAGTAATACTCTGGTATAGAAGGCAGATGAAACTGCTAATTGCAGAACATGGGACGCTCAGTGAAATCACAACAACTTATCATCCGCTGTCAGGCCGCTGGGGCTCTCCCCCAACCTCACAACCTTTGCCTGGCAGGATGCCACGGCTGATAGCACGAGGGTTATCTTCATCCCCTCTGCTGCCCTTGCAGCCAAATCCTGGGGTGCTGACAGGCTGGGGGAGCAGCACGGCCAGCCCATGGCTGTCTGCACCGGAGGGAAGCACCGGCAGCACCGGCACAGTCGGCAAACAGCCGTGCAGGCAGCGCACACAGTGCATTCGTCAAATATTTACCCTTTGTTTCAATCCTGACCTCTTTGCCTCTCAAGATAAATAATTTAGTGTGGAAGCCTTGAAGGTTAATCTTGCATTTATTTAATGTTACGGGACACTTCGCTCACTTACAGCTAAAAGCCCCGTGTGCTCGTTATTCGTTTATTTAATCCAAGTGCCATTTTCTTCACCCTCTTCTCTTTGAGTTGCTGAAAGGAAGGAAGGAGGAAGGAAGCAGGGGGAAGGAAGAGTTATCTGTATGCAGCTTTTAGCTCCTGCTGCAAACTCCATCAGGAGCAGCACCCTGGGGAAGCGTCGATCCGAGTGCCTCAGCCCAGCCAGGCATGTCATCCGCCAGTCGATCTGAGAGGCTGGCTCCAAGCGCCGGTGAGAAAAAAGGGGGGAAAGCAGGGTCTCTGACATCCCCAGCACTCCGGCTGTGAAAGAGCTGCCTGCCTTTGCCCAAAGCTGACAGAAATTGCTAGTGTGCCAAAAAAATCTGAGACAGCACGATGGGGGCAAGGAGGGGGAAGAGGTGAGGCAGGAGGAGAGGAAGAGTGGCTTTGCCCTCATTGATGAGATGGGTTTTTTTCCCTCCTTTGTCCAAAAGCATCAGGTGGTCCTTTCCGAGAGACCTCTGCAGTGTCACTGGGAAGATAACACAGAGGGGAGGGTGGCTGAGGGAGGCATGGGGTCTGATCTAACTTGCTTGAATGATGTTCTTAGTATGGCAGAATTTCTGGCAGACCAGGGAAAATTGTTTGGGGGGTTTGCAGGTAGTTCAGCACCTGGGGGCTTAGGACATCTTGCTGCTGACAGACTCAGCAAGGATTAAATGACCAGGAGCTCCCAGGCTTCAGTAGAGGCAGAAACCAGCTTGTTGCCCAAGAATTTCACACTGATAGAAGTGAAGACAGTTGTAAACTTATTTGTCAATGACTTGCAGGGGCTAGAGGAGACATTTCAGCATCATTCTTCTCTTTGCTTCTCATTTCTGGAGATGTGCAAAAACAAATGCACCGTCCTGCCTGAGACTCTGTCAGTGCACCTACACTCTTCAGACATATTGGGCAAAGCAGCTGGAGAAAACAAGCCAAGCACGTGGAGCAGACCGAGTGCTGAAGTCAGTTTCTTTTTTACAGCCCAATCCATCACCAGAAGCTTGGTGCTATCTGCTCCTTCCCAGCTGGGGCTCGTGATGGGGGCAAATTCCAACACTTAGCCTATCTTTATGCATTCAGGAGTAGACTGATTTGGACAGCAGACAATGAGGAAGACAGTTTTTCCGATTCTCATGGCAAAGCCTAGTGGCAATGTCACTCCTAGATCATACCCCCTGACTGAAGAAACCTCCCTCCCAGCCTCAGCTTGTGCAAGCTCTCAACAGCCTCTTTGGCAACCTCTACATTTGTCTGGATGTGCTCCTCACCTCTTGCAAAGATAGCTACACTCATCCACCACTTCAGAGCATCTTGTTAACTTCCTTCCCACCCCTGTTCTTAAAGGCTTCCTAAGGAGAAATGGCTCTGATCGCTAAAGCAAATAACCCCTACGTTTGGTAGCATTAGGGCCAGCTAGGGAAGAGGAGAAGTGTCAGAGGATGCTGGCAGTGTGATCACACCCTTGCATAGTCACATTTTCACCTGCTTATGTGGTCCAGAACAGCTGTGATTTGCTGGTAATTACTTGCTTGTAGCTGGTGTGAGGCTCCCAGTTCTAAATGCCATCTGCTTACCTCCAGGTCCCTGTTGTGTGATCTTTCATCTGGAGTTCACCTCTTCAGTTTATGGTGTTTTCCAGGATAACAGGCTGGATGGAGATCCTCTTGACTCCATCCTGTGCTGGTTTTGTCTCCTTTTAAAGGACATTTTGCATCTATCAATAAACACCATCAGGATGCTTAAGGGAGCCTGGCAGGATGTGACCCAAAAGGAGTAGCCATGTGTGATAGGTGGGAGACCCAGTGTCTGGGTGTTCGTTTGTGCAATCCAAATTTCCTCCGGTAGAGATGTGATCAGAATGACCCTTCCCATAAGCTTCAAGTGCTTCAATATTAAATGGGAAATAGCACAAGATCAATGTACCTCATGGCTCTTTAAAGCCTTAGTCTGAATCAGGAAAGACAGTAATAAGAAAGTCAGAATAATTTAATAAACAGCATGTGGGTTTTGTGGGTTTTTTTCCTTCTAGAGAGGATGCTCAGATGTATTTGGACTGGTGAACAGACTTATTTTTGTTCCAGGCTGTAATTCAGTATAGTTCTGATTTTCTTTTCATTCCTGCTGGTAGGTACTGGTCTGGATATGAGCACAGGATGTCTGGAAAGAGGTTTAGGGCACCTAAGGTTGACCCTGCCTGAATTACAATCAGCAAGAATTGCTTTTCCTATATCGTGGAGGAAGATCAGTCTCTCAGCTCAGACACTTAATGCTGGGGCAGGAGAATAACTTTCCCTCTCGGATTCCTGCTCTACCCACCTGCTCCTTGGAGAAGTCCTGCATGTGCATCTATTCTATGATTCTATGTGCAAGCCATCTCTGGAGGTAGGACCACCTGGGGAAATAGTGTATCACAGTCAGCTGCTTAATAAGTCTCCTCATGTTGGGAGAGGTTTGAGCTGAAGGTTTTCCAAGAGCAGCTGGGAATCCATGACCATGAGCCATGTGGATCCCCAGACCTTTCAACACACACGTGGGTGCATTCTTCAGACTCCTTCATGTCAGCCTTTATACACCACTTCCAAGGTTTAACACTTTAAATTATGACAAACATGCTCCAACACCCTCACAATCTAAACAGCTCCTATCAAACTGGCACTCACTTTATAGCACCCTGCCACCTACACTGGTGTGCACGTTGCTGCCAACCTTTCGGCGAGCTCTTGGCTTTTGTACTAGGACAAGGTGATTGACGGTGCTTTGTGTGTCTTGATAATGGAGAAATGCAACACTGAGAGAGATAAAAATTCACATCAGTGTCTCCCAAACAAACATGACCTACCAACTGCCTTTTCCATTTTTCCCCCTGTATTTAAAAAATATATCAAGCCAGACAGCTTCAGCAGCTGAAGGAAGCAGCTAATTCCCCTAACAAGCCTCTTGCAGAGAGAAGTGCTGGGCAGCCCAGCTCTGAACATGGGACTGGAAGTGTGTATAGGATTAGGGGCATATCTGGTGGCCCAGATTCCCTAAAGCCAATTAATGACTGTTACAAAAGGAGGATTTTCTTTCTGAGGTTAGAAATGCATCCTTGAGTCTAGAGGGGGGAAAAATAGAGAGAAAAAAAAAAGCTACAAGAGCTCAGGACTCAAAGGGAAAGTTCAAAGGGTTGGGGATTTTTGCAGTTGGAATTTAGAAGAGAGAGGTTTGCATGTGTGTGTGTGTGTTTCTACACAACTCTCTCCCTTCTTCCAGCTCTGCTTTTCCTTAGTGATCCCACTCATAGTATGATTTCCCTCTTGTATAGCTGATGGAAAAGTAACAGAGTAAAATTTTGTAGATATGCTCCTGAGCAAGCGTTGGCCTTGTCCTAGACAGGCCACCAACCAGCACACACGCCAAGTGCTGCTCTGTGGTGTTTCATGGACCCCCATGACAACTTTGGAGCAACCATAATAACCTGGCTGTTGGAGGTTGAGGCTGCTCAGCAAAGCATTAAAAAGTGTCTAATTTTCCTCAACCCCAATTGTCTTTTCCAAAGACAATTGAAAATTGAAAATGGAGTTCCTGGAGAGCAACAGGGTTTGCTGAGGATGCTCTGCATGACCGTGCACACACGATGTGGCACCAGTAGACTGTGACTGTGCCAGACCCAAGCAAGCATGGCTATTGGGTATCCATGCAGGATACCTGCATCCCCCCCACCACCTCTCCCAGCTCCTGCTCTGTACAGCATCCCCGTCTCTGTTTACTAAGAGCTTTGGGATTGTCTGTGACGAAGGCATGCAAGCAATTATCACTGGAGCTAGGGCAGAAAGCGGAGGGCTTGTTTATTTTTTTGGATCCAGGGCTGTTTGCTCAGCTGCATCTGTATCACTGCTAATTATTAAGACATTTATTACTATGCTTTATTTATATGTGCGGGTGCTTGTTTACCTTTTTCTGAAGCCTCCAGCTTTAGTTGATCTTGGAGGAGGGTTTTTGGATCCTCAGCAAAACGGTTGGTGATTGTCAGTGCTCCCACTGAGGGGTAGGGGAGTGGGGTATCTTTGACAGTTTGGGACTTACCCATTTCATTTCTATTCATTTCTTCCAAAGAGCTGAGATTGTTCAAGTTCCCTGGAAGAGCACGTCTCTATAAATGAGACCTGCTGAGTCTACGGGATGCCTGCTCTGCTCTTCATTTTTGATGTGTCCCTCACCCTATCTATTTTAATCAGGCAGCCCTGTGTTCAAGGGGCTTTTCTCATCTCTAAATCCAGCTTGAAGTGCCAGAACAGGGGGAGATGGCTGGTGCTGAGCGGTTTGCTGAGTGCCAGGGGAAGGCATGGGATTAACAAAGGAGGTTTGTTCATACAGACTGTTATGAAAAGTGGAGTTGAGGCTTGGCAGGTGCTATGTGGGGATGGGGAGATTAGCCCTGGCTGGGGTTTACTGCTTGGATCAGGGCAGGTGCGGCTGGCAGTAAGTAAACAGAAGATATGTGAGCTTGATATTAAAGAGGGGCTCCTTATGTGGAGAGAGCCTTGAAAGCTGTTCACCTTTGCCCCAGCCCTGCTGCAGCTCACCAAGAAAGCAGGAGCAGGGAAGGGTGGGGTATTTTTATTGGCGGATGATGTAGTGCTTCTGCTGGATGATTTTGGCAATGTCTTAGTGAGGTGTGGGGGACATTAAAATAATGTCCATTGCAACCCATGGAGGGCACTGATGGAGTGGTTAGGATGAGGATGCAGGAGTCAGGACTCCTGGTTTCTATTTCCAGGAATCATGGTTTGATCATAGGCAAATGGCCCAATGTCTGTGAGCCTGCGTTTACCATCCTGTCCCTGCATGAAGTGGTCAGAGACTGAGGATTACAGGTGTTTGCAGGCAAAGCAGGGAAGCAGCCCTTGAAGCTCCCACTGACATCTGTGGGATTGGGGTCCAAAGACGTGCAAGACAGGGCCTGGGAGCCACTGATGGAGCAGAAGGTCTCTGGAGGAGGAAGGGCAGCCAGGAGCCTGGACCTGGGGTCTGGAAGGCTTTGCCCAAGTGCAGTGGCACTTAGTATCTTGGCCCAGGTGGCCAAGAAGGCCAATGGCATCTTGGCTTTTATCAGACACAGCGTGGCCAGCAGGTCCAGGGAAGAGATTGTGCCCCTGTACTCGGCATTGGTGAGGCTGCACCTCAAATATTGTGTTCGGTTTTGGGCTCCTCACTACAAGAAAGACACTGAGGTCCTGGAGCGTGTCCAGAGAAAGGCAACCAGGCTGGGGAAGGGGCTGGAGAACAAACCTTACGTGGGGAGGGGGGGTGGCTGAGGGAGCTGAGGGTGTTTAGCCTGGAGAAGAGGAGGCTGAGGGAGGATGGGTAGATGAGGTGCTCAGGGATATGGTTTAGTAGAGGATGGGTGTGTTTGAACTTGATGATCTCAAAGGTCTTTTCCAACCTGGTGATTCTATGATTTTGTGATATAGCAAATTACACCTGTGATGTGAACAGAAGTGGCAAACACACTGTGCTGACAGGGTGTGTGGGGGTCTAAAACTCCCATTGTCTTTCCCATAAAGTCACCTCTGGCTCCTGTGTAGGACAGCTGGACCTAAAGAGCATCTGTGTGTGCGCATGTGAAGCCAGAGGTGCTGCCAGTCAGGTGCCCTCAGCTCACACAGCTGCCTCCTGTTCTGTTTGTTTCCTTCATGCCCTCTCTTTCCCCTTACCTTTAGTATCCGTCCAGAGAACCCCATGAGTGTCTCCTACCCATGTGATGCCTGTCCCTTACAAACTCAGGAGGCAGCAGGACGCTCAGCACAGCCCATGGGCTCCTAGGAACCAATCTCAAATCCAGGGTGTCCTGCTGCCAGGCACAACCACATTTAACTTAATGATGAGGTGTCACCTTCCCTCATCCTTCTCCCACTCTTCTGCCTGGTGCCTTTCCAGTGTCTTTTTCCTGATTTGAATGTATCTAACTGGCTTGGCCTCACCAGAGTGCTCAGAGCCTTTGCGGCTGCGAGGCAACATTATGCAGAAAGGATGGGATAATTTCATGCGTGTTTACATACATCTGCATTCCAAATCAGCGCCAATTTGTGCATTTGTCAAAACCAGCATGCTGGTATTTCTCAGAAATTTTGCTAGCTCTTGCTTTCCCTTAACCTTTCCTGTGCAGAGCAGAGAAGGGTCTCTGTTCCCCAGGCAAAACTGGAGCTCACGTGCTGAAGCCGCCTGCCTGTCCCAGGGGCTGGAGGGATGCCCTTCAATAAGCTCTCAGCTGGTTGCAGAAAGATGGTCTCTGGGCTCCCCCATTGGGGTTTCTCAGCTCCTGAAGCAAGGAAAGGGCTGTGGCTGTCCCTGTTTCATCGCTTACATGAACATATGGTACAAATTGCAGCTGCAGCGGAGCCCAAGTGCCCTGTGCCATGAGGAAGGTGATGCCGGCTGGTCCCTCCATTTCTGCATCCTGCCCCATCTTGGTCATTTGCAGCACAGCAGCTGGGGAACTAAGCAGGCAGAAATTTGTTGAGTAGCAGCAAATAATTGGAACTGATCTTTTTTTAAGCAGGTGGTGTTTAGTGGCAGCTTGCCTTGCCTTTGTTTTATTGATTTGAAGGTGGTGCAGGTTTGTTTGGATTAGAGAAAAAAAGAAAAATATAAGCAATGTAGACAGACTTTGGGGGATCTTGGAGTTGGTGTAAAGGCCTTGTCTGAGTACTCTGCTTAAAGGCTTTGGGTGTCATGGAAGGAAACACGATACAGTGTCCTGGATGTGACTCTGAAGCTGCATGGGAAAGCTGTGATGCAAAAAAGAGACGATGTTCAGCCACATCCTGCAAGTACCTGCAAGCTTGAAGCTCTTCAAGCTTAAAAGCCCAGGTGAGCTGTGTGTTGTTTGCAGACAGAGATCCCACATTTCCCAAGCCAAAGCAAAATCACCCAACAGGCAGTGTGAGGAAGGAAGACTGGGGTGCTTGCAGAGACAGAGGCTGACGGTGCGGCTGGAGCCCAGGGATGGAAACAGCCATTTCACTTAGAGGTGGCCTGGAAACATTTGGCTTCGTCTGGGTGCTGAACAAAGAGCTTCACTGAGATTTCAGGTATCCTTGTGGGATGCTGGGGCATGGACCAAAGCAATGGGACTAGTTAGAGCTCTGCTCTCAGGAAAAATGGGTTTAGCTGCTAAAACCAATCTATCATTATAGGGTGGCTCTTTCTCGCTGCAGGGGCTGGGTACTGGAAAGGGTGCAGTCACAATGTGCAGAGAATGGCCATTAGTTCTTATTTACCAGGGTGTGACCCTGAGAATTAAAAAATTAAATAGAAGTTGTCCAGTTCCCAGTAAACAGCGGTTTGGGAGGGATAGGAACAGCTTTCCTTTCAGGCCAGGAAACACAGAAAAATAGATCTTCTGTTATCTCTTCCGCTAGAGAGCAGAGCTGAAATGACATGCCTCCTCTTTCCCCTCATTGCAGGATTGCTCTGATTGTTGTCATGATTGCCTCAATCCGTAAGAATTTTAAGAAAAATACCTTTTGATTAGTCACCCCAGCCTAGCAAAGAAGACCAGGCATCCCTCAGTCAGCCAGGTAAGCATCAGCTTTCCCAGTCTGCTGAGAGAGGAGGGTGATGGGTGGAGCTGGTGCCAGGGTTTGGGGTAGAGCAGGCTTTGCTGCAATTCACCTGAGGAGGTGCAAGTAGTAGGAAGAGAAAAGGGGTGAGCGTGAAGAGGAACACAAACTATACAGCTGATAGCAGCAGCCATGTTCAGGTACTGCTCTTCAAAGGAACCCTTCCTGAGAAGCTGCATCAGCAGCTAAGCGCTGGCATTTGCCAAAGCCTTTCCTAGCTGCCTTCCAGTTGCACATGTCATTGCTTCACTGTCGCGGAGTGTACTGGAGCCATCCGTTCATGTTTGGCCAGTAATTAATTAGGAGGGGATAAAGGCTGATAATGCCCTGTAATCCCTTCTCTCCTGTCATTTTGTTCAGTAATCCTTTTAATTCTGGCAACCTGGGGGGTGGGGAGTGGTGGGTGCAGCAGAGGAAGGGAGCCCTGCCTGTGGTGGGGTGTTGGTGCCGGCAAAGCTTGGCTGCATGATGCCAGAGCATTCCTCTGCTTCTCTCCAATGGCATCCCCCAAAGGGAGGCATCCCAAACTGGGGGCAGCTCACAAGGTAGCATGGGAGGGGAGAATTTCCATGTGGGGAAGACAGGGTTGGGGGACAATGAAGCAGGGATGGGGCAGGGAGCAAAATCTCTTATTCTCTAAATGCTCACAGATTTTGGAATAACCTCCAGGTCTCCACTGAACACCATGGCATTTCTGCTACCAAAGAAGGCTTTTCACAGCCAGGCCTGTGCAATGACCATGGTTAGGTGATCGTTGATTTATCTCTAGCTCCATCCCATCTTTCCTGTGGTACCAGTGAGGACACTTGACCAACGCAGCCTGGCAGCATGGGACCTGGAGAGGGACAGCACCATCCAAGGAGGTCTGATGTCTGCAGTTGTCTGGTGTCAGCAGTACAGAGGAGCTGGGGAAGGAAGTCCTGGTGGGGTGGGTGGGAGGACATGGCAATGGGTAGAGTGCAGAGCTGCTGGTGGGTTTGGTTAGGAAGAGAGCTGACAGATGTGGTGGGTTTGGGGTGGAAGAGGTTTAGGGAATGAGGAAGATGGTATTTGAGGTGCCAGTGAGAGCTGTAATAGTGCTACACTTCCATATGAATTAGCCAACACGAGTGCTGCTAGCACTGACCCTCCTCTCCTGCCAGGTCAGGAGGAAAATGGAGGGTGTTGCCAGCCTGCACGACAAAGTATTTGGGCGTTGAGAAAGCCCAGGGCTGCCAACACGACATCAACCTCCAATCTACGGGAAAGTCTTTCACGTTCCACAGCCCAATGTCCTCATATCCCTCTAACTCAACCTTTTTAAATGCTTTCCTCCCCGACAGCTGGAAAAGGAGATGTGAACCTGCCGATTACGGGGACTAAGTGGGTCTGAAGGGCCTTTTGTCTGATCAGAGCTGCGGTTATTACCCCTGACAGTCACAGGCAAGGAAGTCTCCAATGTGTGTTTGACTGAGTTAAGGTGCCTTTGATGCAAACTTCTCTTCGTTCCATTTAAACTGCAGATCATTTCCATTCACAGTGAGAGGAAGCTAAATAATTCAGTGCCAGACAGCAGCATTGATGCAGCTGGAGAAATGGGATGCCTTTACCTAGCAGGCAGCATGGCCTCATCTGCTTGAGGGGAGTTTTGGGAGATGCAGCATCTCTCTGGGTTGGGTGGAGGTTTGACCCAGGGTAGCACGTCTCGATGGAGCAGCTGGAAAAATACACGTGACGCTTTATAGACTGAACGAGGGCGTTTTGCTGTCACAATCCCTAAATCCCCTCTCTCTGTGTGTTTAATAACACAGATGTCTATAAAGTAAATGCCAACTGATTATCAGAAAACATATTTACTGAGCATGAACAACTTTGTAATAATCAAACACCACAGATAAACACTGACTATATGGTTTGTAACTTCAGAGATTGCGTTTATAGTCTGTTCTGTGCTAAAATAATAAACACACATAGAACAAAACCTTCTGCCTCAGATCACAGTGCAAATCCAAGCTGAGTCTCTGGAGCTGTTGATATCTAGTGGCTTCTACCTCGCTTCTGTTTGGGATGGAGGTAGAAGTCTGTTTTATGGGTGTTGTGTATTGCATGTGTCTAATTATTCCCTTCTGTGGCTGTGGAGGGTCTTTTGCCCAATTTACAGCCTAGCCACCAGCCAGGGGATGGCCAGAAACGTATGCTGCCTGCAACGCCCAGCAGCCAGGAGCCTTCCTCCATCCCGCTTCTCACCTCTCAGTGATGAAGGTCACAGCATTCAAAGGTGAGCATGGCTATTTGCTGACCTGCAGAAGCAATCTGAGGAAGCCTCTTGCAGGTTCACAGTTGCTGCTGGCTGAATGGCCATCTTCTATCCCAAACGGGGCCATTTTCTTCAAAAGAGTCGCCCAGGGATCCCTTTCACCAGGATCCCTCTGTACGCAGGTAGGAGCACACGGGCTTCAGCTCACCCAGTCTTTATGCTAAACCATGGCTCTGCTGTGGGCTTTTTTTTTTCTCCCCTATGCACCATTTAAAATAGCACAGAGAGTCAAGCATCTGTTTTAAAATAGCTTTGTTAAAAACAAAAAAGCTTCCTCCCTGTGACAATCAAAGAAAGAAAGAATAACCTCCTGGCAGCACCCGCTAAGTTACAGGCGGAGGGGACTGTGTGAGGAATAAATGCAGTGCCTCGGCTTGACACTTCCGACGGGGTCAAGTTTTCCCTGCACCGTAATGAGGTCTTGTTAGGAAAGTGGGAGCGATGAGTGATGCTCTTTTCTCTTGGATCTCTGCATTTCAAGCTACCTGCGGAAGGAGTGCGGTTGGGGATGGGAAGGGAAAAAAAAAAAAGACTTCTTAGATGTTTCTACCTTGGGCTTCAACGTTCTGAGGATTCAGCAGTGGAGGAAGAAAAGATGGGGGCAGGGATAGCAGGAGGCCAGGCAAGATCTGCAAACAACGCTCATCTTCCTCCCCCCCCCTTTCTTTTTTGTACCAATCTTTGTTGATGCCTCTGATAGATGTTTTAGCTTCAGTTTCTGTGATGAGGAACCTGGGAGATATGTTGGCAAAAGCACTGCTTTCCTGGCAATAAGAAGGCTACACAGATTTGGGGGCTCTTGTGGCATCTAAGTGGATGGGGAGGGGGGAAGGATTCCAAACTTTCAATCAAGCTCTGCCAGCTCTTTTCCATCTGAGAGGAACGAGGCTTGCCTTGTTAAAGGCAAAGCGTGAGTGAGCGCAGGCAGCGTGCCAAGAGCCATTTGAGAGGCAGGTGAGACTTTCTGAAGTAAGAAATATCCATTCCACTCTAAATTGAAGTGTGTTAAATAAGGATGCTGTTTAGCACTAATAAGGCAGACAGCGAGCTGGAGAGCACAGCTGGGGTTATGGCTCTCAGCTAGCACAGAGGGCCCGGATTCGGACTCGGACGTGGCTCTCCCTGCGTGCAGGGAAATGAGCTCCAGGCAGGTGTTGCCCTAGTTCCTGAGGATGCACATCGGTCAGCGGAGGCATGATTTGCTTGACTTAGCTTTTTTCTTTTTCTTGTGTTTTTTTTTTTAGCATTTAAGCCCTAGGGTGGGAGGGATGAAGGTTGCAGAGGTCAGGCCTGAGCTCACAAAGGGATGGGGCTGGGTTTGGGTCTGACATGATGTGGAAAACTGCAGTGATGGACTGCAGCATTTGGGCTTTCCACATAGGGATGGGAAAAGCTGGCATAGCACCTGCTTTTATTAGGGTTTTCTCTACCTGCAGGCACTAACCTTCAACAGCTCTACCTTTTCTTATTATTACTTTTCTGCTTTCCTAAAATGCCGGAACATAGAAGAACAGATGCAAATTAACACATAAATCCAGGTTGGAGGGTGTCACTGAAGGGACAGGTATTGCATAGTTATTAAAGAGCGTGAAATTCTCCATGAGATGTATGTTAGCATGCTCTAAACAGCCAATTGCTGTTTCTTAAATGTTCAGTAATTACTGTAACTGGACACAGTTTGGCTTGGAATTTAATAAGACCTTACTGGAGAGTCCATTAGATCACCAGGAGGTCAGTGGGATAATTTAACAGTAGTGCTTGTCTCTCTGCTTATTGATTGTGCTCAAGAAGCCAGCACGGCAGTGCCCAGTCGATAGGGCATGAGATGGGGGCATGAGGCATGACCTGCCCTCCCTGCTCTGCTTCCAGGGGGGCCAGTGCCTCGGAGGATGCTCATTCCCCCTGGTGTGTAGGGATGTCTGGCACAGGGCCCTGCTCTCCTGAGCCCTCCCTTGATTGTACAGAGAGAGCAGCAAGGTGCAGCAGTGGGGATGTGTGATTCCTCAGGTCACATAGCTCTGCCTGAACTAAGCCTGGCTCTCAGGTGAGCTTCCACGCTCTTTGCACACTCTGCAGGACACCGGGGGAGTGTTTGGTGACCCTGTGGCTGGGTTACCTCCGTTATCCTGATACACTGGGTCCTTGAGGTCTCTCGCCAAGCCCTCCTATCATCTTTGTATACAGCAGCCTTTTGAACTAAGGGTGAGGAAACACACCCTGGATATTTATCTCATGACATAGTAGAGAAAGACTCTGGGAAAAAAAAAAAGATGCTATTTTCATCCTTGCTGGTGTGCTGGAAAACTTCAGCTGCCAAGTACATTTCCCTGAAACAATACAGGGCCTAGGAAATTACCCATGATGTTGCCTGGGCATTACTGTGCTCTGAGCCAGGCTCCTAGGGTGAGGGGGGCTGCTGTGGCATGGGGAAGCTCTGCTGGGCTGCTGCAGGAAGTGGGCAGGGAGGACCTGGAGAAGGGAACCCCCATTGTCCATGCTGCTCCTGCGGTAAGTTGCTTCCAGGCTTTGTCTTGGGTTGTCTCCAGGATGTCCCTGGACACCTTCTGGAGGCTAGCTTAGCCTAAGAGCCGTGCCCAAACGGCAGTAGGGATCAGCCTGCATGGTTCCATGCAAACCGTCCCGGTTGGCTCTGTGCTCTCGAGCATCTCCACATGTTTTCTTGCTGTACATCAGGGCACACACCCGTGTTGCATGCAGCAGAAGATGTTCCTCTGGCAGGCTGCTGTGCAGCCCTCACCTTATCTCAGACATTTTGGATTGCAAAGTTTCCTAGGCGTGTCTGGCTGCTGTGTCCTGTGCAGTGCTTTGAGGTCATGGGATAAAAAGCGCAACGGAAGGACTGGCAGGTTGTCTTCTGCCAAAGGCTGAGCTCCGTGCCCATGCAGCCCTGTTGCCTTTAAAATGTATGCTAGGGAGAGTGCTCTGCTCTCGGATAGGAAGGAGAGAAATGTTTTTACTGCAGCTCAGGCCTGACCAGTCAGCTCACAGCACCAAGCAGGATAAGGCTGTTATGTCTAAGCGATGGCTGGAGCATTTCTTTATGCCTGGCAGTGATGAGCCCTGGTTTAAAACCATGACAAGGTATTGGATTGAGATTTGTATTTCCATGAATTGCTTCTACAATTAAGCCATTTGGTATTGTCTGCCTCTCCCCCAGGAATGGAAAAAATCCCCCTGTGGGATATTTTTGCAGAAGTTCCTGCCCTCCAAAATGGAAAAAAAAGATACGGGGACTGAAACAACCTCAGCTGCTCAGTGGATTCCATTGTGTGTGAGTGAGGAACAGGCACTTTCAGAAGAAATGTTTCTTTTAATTGCAAACCAACTTTCCATGAGAATTTATTTCTTTTTCCTCCTGAACAAGATTTGATCCTGCCTTCAAAACCCCAGCCTTTTGGATCACACAGGCAGGATGTCACAGGATTATTTTCACCCAGGGAGGGAGGCTCGCTTCTCTGAGAATACCTCTATCATCCCACCGCTCCAGCAACACTTGCCTGATCTTTCAGACACATAATCTAAGTAGCCCTGCATCACTGGAGCCCAATTTAATGCCAAGCCATAAATTGAAGGATCAGAAGTGCCTAGCCACAATGAAATCCTGTTCACAGATTAGGGAGTCCTGGACTAGCAGCCCTAGAAATTGAACTAGGGGACTGGACTAAATCAATTTGATTCACCCAAAGGGCAGAGCCACTACTGAAATGCATAAAACAGAGAAGGGCAGGATCTCCCATTAATGCACACCTAAGTAGGGGGATGAGCCATCCAAAAGTGCAGCCTGACCTTTTCGAGCTGAAATGTCCCAAGTGCCAACTTTACCCTCTCCCTGCTTCCTTTATTCCCTTTTCTTTTCCTCCCCCTCCCTTCCCTCAGCTTGGATGGTAATTTTAGGCTCTAGGCTAAAAAGAAGTAATGATGGTCCTGAAAAGGGAATTGGCTTCTGTACAAACCCTAGAGCTGAGCCGGACCAGCTGCACATCCATTCCTTGGCATGGAACCCAGATACGTTAATGCAACATAGGTACTCTTGGTAAAGGGAGGGAGTTGTCTAGACTGATGCTCTCCTGGAGGAATGTTGCCTGTATAGGACCTCACTGAGAGCTCATGGTGGAGAAAGAAGGGCATCAGGATGAACATCTGTTGAAAGAGAATGTATTGTGCCACCCTTCTGCCTAGTGCTTTGTGGATTATCTCCCTCTCACAGGAGAAATCGGTGATGTGGAGCTTGAGCATGTGCTCATTTCATGCTCCATGTAGCAGCTCCAGAGCGGAGGGTAACAGGGAGGAAGGGAGACCATGCTGCAAGTCATAAGCTTTGCACTCATAACTCAGAGTTTTCTCATGGGGCAAGACTCTACTTAGTGTAGGGGAAAAGGAAGTTCCCATACAGCTTGCAGTGTCTCCAAGGAACAAAACCACTTTGGAAACATGGGCAATGTGGCTTTTCTTCGAGCAGAGTGGTTCATGGGCGAGGACAAAGAACTCAGCTTTGAGGAAATGCCTCCTACCCCAGCATTGCCTGCACCTCTCCTCTGCTGCCAACTGGGACTGTGGCATGGCCCATGGCTGGACAGTCAGGAATGTACCAGATGGCTTCAGAATGCCCTGATGCAGCAGGGTAGTTGATGGATGCTGCAGATGGGTGGATGTGGCTTAGAAATTCATGGTGGCTTAGAAATCTTCAGTCCCTGGGCAAGAGATGCTGTTCTTGCTCTTAATCATGACCCTACAGCTGGAGCTTTGATGGAGAAAGCACAGGGACTTTACTAAGTAAATTTTGTGTACATGCACACTCATTCCCCACACTTTGGAAAATGCTTTTCAAGGCCATCCTCAGCTGAGTATCTCCAACCCACAGTATCCTTGGGAATTGCCCCTCCACCTGAAGACTTTGCAAACAATAATGACTGGCCTGTGTTCAAACTATTAGCTGTAGCTGGTGGGAGATGGTTCACCACAAGTCAGTCACCAAAGCAGACTGTCACAAGTCAGATGTGGCTCAATCAAACTCAAGGCAGTGTAAGATGTGGAACAGATTACGGGCTGGATCACATAAACCACAAACCACATTAAAAGTACAGGGACTACAATAGATATTCTGCTCTCACACTTAAACATGATCCCGAATGAAAGGATTTCCCCTGCCTCCAGCCCTTCTTCCCCTAAAAAAAAAGATATTTCTCTCTGCAGCAAATACAATCCAGTTGCATATAACACCTTGGGTACCACGAACATCTTTGCATAACAATGTCATGTCAAACAAATTCCTGCCTGCTCCTTGTCTGCTGCCTGATATATTGTGTCCCAAAGTGGTTTTGACTACCTGCCACCTCAGCAACACCTGATGGCTATGAAATTAGCAATTGCAGAGGCAGCTGTGAAAATGAAAAGTAAAATGGGGTGGGAGAAGGAGGGGGAAAGCCAACTGATGGGGTACTGATGTGCTGGGAGGATGGAGGGAAGGGGAAGGCCAGCTGAGGACAGGTTTTGCTCTCTACTTCCCAAATGAAGGATGATGTCCCTCAAGCACCATCCAAATGAGTGATGGTGTGCAAGAGCTCTCTAATTATTGATGATTGTTAATCAGTTCATTAATGGTGATGGTTGGCACTTTGTAAGAGGGACAACTGCCTTGTCTGCAGCCCCACTGTTGGACATGTGTAGGGGTAGGAGGACCAAGAGGATATGTTGGTACTTGACACCTGATGCTGAGGCACCGTGACGGTTCTGGCAGCACCCACATCACCCTGGGTGTTGTGTTTGGGTCCCTGGGAGATGGGAAATCAGTGCTCCCCAGCATGTCTAGAGCAGATGTAATTAAAGCCTTCCCTGCCTTCCACAGAGCATATGGGACATGTTAGCAGAGTAATTAAATTTTGTGAAGTAAGTCTTTGCTGGAAAGCTAGAGGGTGGGTCGGTGGGAGGCAGGGGGAGCAGTAGGACTGCCGTACGCCTGCCTTCGGGTGGGAGCGTGCTGCCCCTCGCCACCTTGGGTCCTCACTCCAAATTGCTCCTTACACAACAAGCTGAGAAAATAATTAAGTGTTGGCTCATTTGCATTATTTATTGAGTTCGTACCTGAGAAAAAATACTGAGGAAGCTGGTCAGGCTGTACAGATATAACAGAAGAAAAAGAAGCGTGTTTGTGCTCATTTGGGAAATGATGAGAAGTACTGGGCAGAAAGGCAGATGTGGGGACTGGGAAGCAGAAGGGTCAGAGAAGAAGGGAGTGGGGAGAATGAAAAGTCTGGTTCCTGCAGACACGGGTAAAATACATGTAGTGCACAGAAAATCTGTCAATTAGTGGAGTTTCAGAAGGATGGAAACTGCTTCTGAATTGGGAGTCAGTGCATGCCACTGGTGAGAGATGGGAAGATGGGGGTCAGAGAGGCTAGAAGCGTTGGTGAAACTTTCCAAGACAAAATCTTTAGATGTTAAACTTTCATTTTGCATAGTTGTTTTCAATTAAAATGAGGAAGGGATATAATAATATAAAAAAAAATGAAGTCAAATAATACCTCATTTAAACAAAATTCCTTCTGGGGCTGAATGAGTTATTTGTAGTTGCCCCACACTGAATCTTGTTTTGTTTTACTCTCCTCCCACCCACCCCCTTTTGAGGCAAATCTCAGCTTCTGAATCCTACTGTTTTCCTTCTCCAAAACTTTTGGTTCACCTACTGAATCTGGTATTCACCCTGCATTGTGTTTGTGCAACTCTTACAAAGGAGCCAGTTCTCATAAACACTCAGCCTCATGCAGTGATGACTGTAGAGGTTATTAATACATGTAATGGGTTTATCTCTTCCTGAGGACACATTTATAACGACCCACCCTTTTCCCTCTGTTCAAGATGCTTGTAGAGCAAATTGTGGGTTGGGAAGGCTGGAAAGTGTTGACCGACCATCGACCTCTCTGAAATGATTGCTGGCTCCAAAGCTTTCATTTGGGGCAGCAGCGAGGGAAGGGGGTGGCTTTGCTTCTGTGCTGGTGGGTCATGGAGTCCCCCATTCAGAGCAAGCTCGTGGCAGCTTTCGAATAGCACAGGCAGCTGTGTTTGAAGAAGTGCTCCCTAATTACCCTCCTGCTTGACGAGAGTGACAGCCCATTGTGCTGGCCCCAGCTGTGTGGTTGCTGATCTCTTGCCATCCCTTGCAAGCTAAACTGGGCAGTGGGATGCAGGCTCCTCTGGCATCCCCTTCTCCTTCCTTTAGGGTATTTCCCCCCTCATATGTTACAGCAGCCTCTGCTGGGTGCCCCCACAGAAATGTGTCCCTCTAAAAAGGGCTGGTGGGCTTGAATCTAGTGCTAGTGTTGTTGCTGATGGATCATTTTCCTTGTTTTGCAGCCAAAATGGTCTAGAAGGGGAGGATTGAACACAGCTGGATGTGCTGAGGCTCCTCTGGACAAGTAAAGATGGAGCTGCTGTACCTTGTTTGTGCCAAGCTGAAGTTCATCATTCCTTACAGAGTTTAGTCCTGCCTCTTCTGCAAAGCCTGAGTGCTGGCATGTCTGCATCACCATGCTCTGTAAGTATTTTGGGCTGTGAAACACAGCAGAGAAACCTGAGGGAAGGGAGAGAAGATTAGACTGGGCCTTTGCTTTGGGTGGATAGCCTTGTAGTGTAGACTCCTCAGAAATGCTGAGGCACGGGAAAATGCATCCATGATGGGAGTGTTTACTTGGTGCATCGGAAAAAATGCTCTACAAGGTAGTTCACAGGATTCAGGATCACCTCAGCTAGTCTGGAGAGATAAACCCACAATGTACAGGCAACCCCCTCCTTTTACCCTATTCTGAGAAAGCTGACAAAGGAGGAGCAGGGCTTTAAGTGAGTGAGTGATGCTGAAAAGTGGGGTCACAGCAACCATTTACAAAATGCACTCTGCCAGGCTTCGTATTTGCTTAGCATCTGCCTCAGCATCTGTGCCACTCCTCTTCTGGAGATCCCTTGTTTCAGCTGGAGGGGGTAGCTGTGACTGACAGCGTGCATCTCTTCACGATCACCCCCAATTCTCCCCCTGTCAAAACATTTTTTCACTGAGAATGAGACA
The DNA here is from genome assembly GCA_020800305.1 of Porphyrio hochstetteri. NCBI lineage: Eukaryota > Metazoa > Chordata > Aves > Gruiformes > Rallidae > Porphyrio > Porphyrio hochstetteri. The sequence continues at coordinate 4,832,838 of CM036916.1, read as the reverse complement.
TGCACCTCTCAAAAATACTCCTGAGTCCCCCAAAAAAAAAATTTAAAAATCAGTAGTTTTCTGTGATAGGAAGTCCAGAAGGTTCCAGTGTTCTTTTCGCTTCTTTTCTAATTAGAAGTTATAGACTGGAGACTCCCCACAAGTCATTAAAGCTCCTACACTTAGCATCAATTCTTCCAAAATATGGTCTTCCCCAAAGGGTTTGCTCATCTTTTGGATATGCTTCCCTCAATGGTTTGTCTTACCTCTCCTGGCAGCTGCTCCTTTATCTAATTGCTCACCAAGAGCAAATCTTCCCCTGCACCCCAACTCAGCTTGCTGGGTTGTGGGTTATTGGTGTCAGCCTTGTAAGTCTGCAGTACTGGTGGATGCTTTGGAGATCTGGGGTGAAGGGATCCAGATCTCAGGTGCTTCTCCAAACCTCCTGGCCTCCAGAGACTCACTGGGTCAGTGTGCAAAGGTTTCCTCAGCCATCCTTGGGGTACAAAAGGGACCAAAACCCACAATCCCGCCTAGGATCCCTGGCAGCCTGCTGACCTCCAGTGCCTGCTGTAGGAGCGCAGCAGGATCATGTGCCATACCCGGATAAGCTCTGCTGCGTGTTGGGAAACCGAGGTATGGTTTGGGGGCTGGCTTTGCAAGGATGCTGTACCCAAACAGAGATGAGCAGGGCCTCACGGTGGTCAGAAAGTTGTCCTCACTGGCCCCTCCAGTAGTGCCTGTGTGTATCTGGGAGTGATTGTAAAGGCTGCCAGAGGGGTCCTGGCTGCAGCAATGTGCTCAGCAAAACAATGTCCCCTGTCCTCCCCATGCCCAACTCTGTCAGAATTAAGAGTATCCACATTACTTTGTATATGGCATGTCATATGGTGACATATACCTGATGTCACTGTGACACTCCCATACTTGTTGGCCTTGTGACAGTACCAGCCAGCTCTGCTTTGTGGAGGATCAGTGGTGGCTGCAGGACCCTCCCAGGCCAGAGAAAGATTCCTTTGCTTCAACTGCAGACCAGAAAGCCAAGTCTATTCAGTTGGCATGTGCCTCTGCTGTGGTCACAGGAGGTGAAAATGTCTCCAGGCTGTGGGCCTGTTGAGACACAAAAGAAACATGGGTGGAAAGGACTTGATGGGGAGGCCACATTGGCTGGGGTGATGTGGCAGAGGCAAATGCCTCCCTTCCAAAGGGGCCTGAAATGGTACCAGTTGAGATGGCCAGATCTACAGAGCCTCTGGTTTCTCCTTTGCTCAGCTGGGATGGCAGAAACTTCATTTACAATTTGCTTTGCAACATCCCAGCCTGGCCACTGCAGCAGAGAGAGAGAGAGAGAGTGAGAGCGAGGAAGAAATATGTAACTAGGTCAGTCTGCTCCACGTTATATCTTCATCCTTTACCCAGGGAGGAGTTGTGGTCTTTGCCCGCCTCTTGCTGTTCCCATTCAGTCACTTGATGGGGTTTCTAGCTACTTTGAGCCTGCAACCTTCAGATCAAGACTTTTTCTTCTTCTTCTTTTTTTTTTTCCTTTTCTTAACTTGGCTTCCACATTCAACTCTGCTTCTTTCAACCTGTGTTCAGAGGCTCACAGTGGAAGAAACCTTTTGCTGTATTTAATTGTAAAAGTTCCTTCCCTATAAAAGTCTTGGCAAACTGGGCTGGCTCAGTGGTTAGTGCTTTGCTCTCCTCCTTGCAGGGGCAAAGTTCAGTTACTTAGCGTCTGGCTGCTTGTTCCCTTGTCCAAGAAAGAGTTTTTAATCACAGTAGGACTGGATGGTTTGGCTTATTCACAGCAGGGCTACAATGCCAATTGCCATTAGGTCTCTTGTTCAAATATGGCCTGGATTATTAGTGAAGTTTTAACTGTTCTGTGGCCAGCAGCATATGAGGAGTGCCCGGGCTCAGCCTGTTTGCTGGTGGGTGGATGTGCCTGTTGTGTAAACATACCCAAGCCATGAGCACCAGGTTATTTCCTGTTCCATTCTTTTCACATGCCCCCACACGTTTGTGCATCAGACATCAAGGGGTGGATGAGGTCAAGCTGATGCTTGTCCTTGAAGGCAAAGGGATGCAGATGTCACGCCGGTGCATCCAGAGGTAGAGGCCACCCTGCCTCCCTTATCCCTCAGCACATTCCCCTAAGGGCAGAAGAGCAGAGCTGTCCTACTGCAAAACTTTCCCACCTCCCTTGTGACAAGCCCTCCCACCACAGCATTTTGGCAGCCCCTCCCAGCTATGTACCTTCCCTTTCTCATGGCTCTCCTCACTGATGCCTTCCTGCACCATTCCCCTCTTCTTCTGCCCCTTCAGACCAAAGCTGGAGAGACAAACTTGCCCCACGTGGCTGCCCTAATTGGCTCTGGAAACGCTGCTGGTCTGGTATCGTTACTACTATCAGTATGAAAGTAAATAGAGATGGCACATATGGGCCATTAGTAAGCAGCATGTTAATTATGGTGAGGTGCTGCATTACTCACTCTGGGCTGGATCCTGCCCTCTGGCACGCAGTGCTGTCACCACGCTGTCCTCCCTGTGAGCGGGAGGGCTGGAGATGGTGCCACGTGCAGGAGCGCCGCGGGCAGAGCGTGTCCTGAGATCACTTTGTATAAGTACCTGTGCCTGCATGGGGAAGCTTGATTCTTCCTCCAGGACTGGATCTGAGAGCAAAAGGACAGCGAAAGTTGGGGTGAGGCACCAGGGGTCACCTGGAAGAGAGGCTCTGCTCGTCAAATATTAGTGAGCGTTGTAGAAACGAAACTGATTTTTCTCTTGTCCTTAATGAATCTCGTACAGCTCAGGCTCAGACAGTATTTGCAAACCATGGGGAGAAAAAGATTTAAAAACAACAACAACATAAGAGCATTAGCAGGAAATAATCTCATCAGCCCCAACTCTCCAGCAGCGCTGGAGACAGGAAAATGATGCCTTTTTATTAGCCTTATTGTCTTTAATTAAAGCATTCAGCAGAACCCTCTGATAATGGACTGCAAGTGAGGTCGGCAGCATTTGTAATAACACAATACAGGGTTCAATTAAGTTGTACTTTTGTAGCTTTTCATCTCCAGTTTAAACAAGCTGGTGATATATACAGAATGATTACCTTTCCGAGCTGGGGGAAAAGATGGGGGGTGGGAGGGAGCGACACGGGCGCTTGGGAAGACAAATCACTTGTTGCTGTATAACTGATGCTATAAAAACACTCCATTTTCCCCCAGAATTTTCATGTGTTCAGCCAGCTTGTAGGGTACCCCATCATCACCACCCTGACGGGCTGGCTGTAATTTGGCCGCTACACCGCAGCCATTAGGTATGGCTCTCTGTACCACACTTCCCTATCATTGTGGGTAGCCACTGCAGGCTTCCTAAACCTGAACCTTTAAAAATATATATATTTTTGATGGTTGCAGTACCTAAAGAACTCCAAACAAACAGGGGGATCAGAGATGGCAGAAGAAAAGATCAGAGGTCCAGGTATAACCATTTGAGCTGAAAGACTGTGGATGATTGACAAGCAGTTGATATTTGCTGCTCCTTCTTTTCCCTGCTCTTTTGAATTATTGGTCATAAAACACCCTGAGGTTGCACTCTTGCTGTGTCAGAGAGAGAGAGAAAGAAGCCAAGAAAAGACCCACATGGCTAACACTTTACTTTATCTTCACCATTAAGTAATGCTAAATTAGAATGAAATCACACTGGTAATACAGGTGACAGCTATATGAAGACCCAATGAATTCCCTATGATCAGTGCCATTAAAAAGAGCACATCGGCAGAATTCACGATGATGGGACACTTACCCTGCGTATAACTCATGTGCACACGGGGAACTCATGGTAAATCTGGCTGGTGTTTTATGTCAGGCTTTAAAAAAAAAAAAAGAAAGAAAGAAAAAAGCAGCTTTTAAAACTTCTGTTCAGGTTCTCATCTCTCCAGCCCTGATGTAAATTTGCAATAACGTAATTGCACTGCTAACCCACTGTGGGGGAGAGGAAGAGACGTGGATGGAAAGCAGGGGGTTTACTGAGGCTTCTTGACAGAGATGCTGGGAGCTTCTACCTCTCACGTTGATGCTGCCTGGTCTGTGCAGCCTTGTGCTGCCACCCAGAGATGCTCCTTCCTGGCTTGGGGTAGGATGGTGCTCCAAGGATGGCAGTGCCGGCTTGCAACAGCAAATAGTTCCCTATGTGCACCCGAAGAGCTGTACTCTGTTTTGAGATGCCTACAGACATTTCTTGCTGGTAAATTAATGTGGGACTGTTTCTGTGACATTTACGGCTCCTATTGATTGCTGAAGCCTTATATAAAGAAAAGGATTGAACTGTGCTTGATCTCAGGTGCACCTGTCCCTATAGTGGTACCAGGGCTGTGTCACTTGCTGCTTACATTGAGCCAAACTAAGCAGTTTTTGGATAGGAGTCTATGCCTACGTAACTTTAACATGTTGTTTTTTCCTGCTGGGATGCTGGGACCTGCAGTGCTGGTGTTAATCTCTCAGTGTATAAACACAGCACAGGAAGATGCTACAGGGAAGGTAAAACCAAGGTCCCCCTTCCCTGTGCTGACTGTCGTGCTGTGGTACCCCATGCTGGCACGCTTTGTCACGCAAGGACGCTACCCTCTGCGCACAAGCAAAAATTACAGTTTGAGATAATTGCCTTCTGCCTCCTTACAGCCCAAGCTGTACCTGAACACAGTTCGCTCTGTATGTTTTTACTGTCTCTCATGTAGTGCAGCTATGCGCTGTTAAACAGCTGCTCGGCTCCACCCTAGAAAAATAGCTTCAATAAAGCACATTTCCCATACAGGTCATATATTGGTTAATTCATCCTTTTGGGAGAACTTCCAGACAGGAAATGTGGAGGCAGAGGAAGCTGTCCCAGCAGAGCACAACAACTGTTAAATTAAATCCAAGCCTGGCTCTCACTACCTGCCATTGTTACTGAAATAAAAAGAGAAAGCGAAGGGCAGCGCTTGGCCTGGTGCTCCATCTCATGGGGTAGCTGTCCACGGGTTGTTTTCCCAGGGAAGGTGAGTCAAGTTTTATCCATTGACTTCTTAACTCCTCTGACTCCACAGCTGGTCTTTCTTTTTCTGTTTTTTTTTGTCTAAGGGCAGTGTGCCATGCCAATGCTATATTCAGCCCAAGGCAAGCAAAGGGGTGCCTTGGCGTGCCCAGCCCCACTTCACCCATGACTGTGGAAAAGAGGAAACACACAGGAGCTATCTACAAGCTGAATTGACCTTGGGTAGATTTCACAGTTCAGGGTGATACAAAAAAGGGACTGCCCCTGCCCGTTCCCCTCGGATCATGTACTCCACCGAACCTGTTTGGGCTTGTGGATCTAATTTTGTACGGTTGTGGCAGGAGTCACTTCTGTGCAGGCCCAGTCTGTCGTGTGCTCCGCATGGCTCTGCTATTATTGCACCCTGACTGCTGCTGAGACAATTTCTTGCCTATTAAAATGCAGTTACAGCCTGGAAAGCGATAGTGTAAGAATGGCTTATCAGTGCTCCATAGCTATTTGCTCTAATCATCCGTACCAAAGGCCTGAGAATGCTCCCACAGAAGCCAATAAGACTTTTACCATTGACTTCAAAGGCAGCAGAGAGCAATTTAGCTGCTGCCACCAGACAAAGCAGGTTAGGCTACAGCTGGTACTTCCACAGCTAACTTGGCTTTGAAAATCCTGACAATCTAAATGTATTTTTGCTACATGGGATGTTTAAAAATAGACAAGACAAAGTAGCAGGGAAAACAGATTGCTGGGAATATTCCTTCCCTGGTAGGAGAAATGGACTAGCTGAACCTAGCAGGGCTTTTCCATCTCCAATGTGTATGAGTCTATGGTTTTTGTCGGCAAACTAAGCACTTCTGAGCCGGAGGCAGCACAGAAATCTGCTAAAAGCAATTTAGAGGTGCTGGTATCAGAATTTTGCAATCCAAGAGGAACTTCTGGTTTTGCATATATTGTAGGGCTCTGGAAGATTCTCCTGAATACAGTGAGGTACAGTGTCTAAGTAGAGACGATCCCATAGATGTGAATCGTAAGTCACAGTAATGCGACTGTCTTGATAGGGCTGTCCTCCCAGCTGCTTCACGGGAGGAGGATATTGAGTGCACATCGTTGGAGAAGATCAAAGAAGCACCTACAGCTAATAAATCACCAACAATGGGTGACTTTGCCTGCCCACACATAAGCAGGCCAATGATTTTTAGTGAATCTATGTCTCAATACTTTAAATTATCCTCAGAACAGTAATTTCAAAGGAGTGCAAGACAAGGTTTGGGGTATTTTTTATTTTGCCTTGAGTAACATGGAGGATGTAGTTAAGGACAAATAGCTTCCTGCACACCAGTGGTCATAGTCTAGCTTTGTCACCCTCATGGGCTGCATCACTACTTGCTCAGGAACTCTGGTCTTTCAAAACAAGAAGAAGCTGGAAGAAGAAGTGGAAGAATAATAGATGAGACTAAAAGTCAAACCACTCAGACTGTATAGAGACCGTTTGCTTGTCCCATCTGTATTCCCAGGGGAAAGCAGGAGGGCTGCCTAAATGGCAGAAAGGAGGGATGCATAAGCTTAATGAACACCCTTTGCTAGAAGCGGAGCCCGCCCAGTGAAGCCAGAAGGAAGGAGCACAGACCTAGGCAGGGCTGGTGAAGAGGCAGAGGCTCTCTGCGCTCCTTGCAGCAAGAGAACAGCCTGAGTGAAAGCTGGACATACCCCATTGTTTCAGCGGGCAATGGTGGAGGAGCCTCTGGCTTGCCACTGCTGGCTGTACTGGCTCAGCCGCAGTCCCAGCACTCCGGAGCCCAGGCTGGGGACTCCCCCTTGCATGAGAAGGAGCAGGGCACCCGCCTCAGCTCCTCTGAACATTCGGCTGGCTCATCAAAGCGGACTCAATACAGAGCTGAGCGTTTCATTAGCCAGGTTTTCCACCCGGGAGGAGAACCTACGACTGCATTGACCTTAATGTGAAATTAAAGCCATTTAAGCAGGTAACAGCCAGACAGCTGGGTGCAACCATGCGATGGAGGCGTTTGTCTCTATTTGCAGACAAGCTGTGTATGTGTTTCCATTTCGCTCAACTTTTGCTGCTTGTTTATTTAGTTAATAAGAGACAGCAATCTGCCTCGTACAGCCGTGCAAACAGCAGAGCAGAGCGCGCCCGAAGAAGGGCTTTTGTTAAACACTCACTGGCCTTATGGTGCTCATTGTGTTTCACCTGCTGCAAGGAGAGAGCTGGGGGAAGAGGGAAGACACTTGCCTCTAACAAAGCTTTTCCTCTGGTGCAGCATGTTCTGTCTCTATCTGCCTGGGTACAGGCATTCCCATCGCGTTCCCATCATGTTTCCATCGTTTTCCCTTTGTGTTCCCATCCCTGAGCTGTGGTTATGTCACTATCAAGAGACCAGGCAGTGTGTCACTGGCTCCCTGCATGTTGCATCCAACTTGTGGCAGCTGGACAGAGGTTGGCAAAATGTTTGTGTGGCTGTCCCTTGGGCGACTAGGCCTTTCTATCCATGTCAGTGCTTTAGAGGAAAGAAGGAGAAAGAAGGCAGAGTGGACAGCTGCTGCAAAATTTCTCACTCATCCATCTTTACAGGAGGATTAATGTTGCATTTTGGGAAAATGCTCTGCCATTTGCTTGTCCTCTGTTTCTGCACCTAGTCCTTTTGGAATTATTAGTGTTAGTCTTACCCCCTCCTGCTTGTATCAGCCAGCATTGGGTATCCCAGATGCTACTTGGGAGTGAAACGCAGCAGCTTTCTTTGTGATTTACCAAACTTCTCCTTTTGGGAAAAAGATGTTCATTGCCAGCAGCACTGATGGTCCTGCCATGGCCTTGCCCCTTTATGACTCCATGATTTGGGCTCTCAGCATCTGAGGCATCCATATCACTGAGTTGTGATCCTCAACCTGTTCTTGAGCTTTCTCTTCTGTCCAGACATGATTTATGAAACAAAAGGTGGACTGAGATGCATGAACTCATTTTAGGGGGGCCATCAGGCAGGCAAGAAAGAGATCCTGACCTGGGATTCTGGAGGTCCTGCATCACAGGCATATGCTAAAGAACTCCCATGCTGTGGAAGTTGCCATCTCATCGCAGTGCTGCCAGTGCCCACGTTTTACACTGAGTGCTGTGGACCTCTGGCTTGCTGGCCCAGGCCCAGGCACACAGCACTCTCCCCACACAGAGCAGGTCTTCACATCGGATCTCTGACCAAGAGGCCGCTGGAGGCTGCGGAAGTCTCCTGGAAAGTACACTCTTTCCTGGAAAGTACTGTCTGTAGCTTTTAGATTGGGTCCCGATTGGGACCCCAGCCTCATCCTGCACATACAAACATGCATCACTTCTTGCGCATGTAGGTACTAAATCAGACACTTTTTTGGATCTCAAGTTTCATCTGTCTATCACGAATTCACAGGTACTCTTAGAGCACAAAAGAACAAATGTTACCTAGTTTATCCCACACTTAGCCGCTAATTAGGAGGTTTTTAGGACATACAATTTGAGGTGTTATCAATTAACTCAATTGTGGACCAAGATCAAAGCTGTTATTTGCTTTGTCATAGCAATTGAAAGCCAAATAAATAAATACTAGTGTCTTTTCACTCTTTCCCCTGTGCTTTAGCACAGCTGTGCAGCAAAATAATAATAATAATTTCATTGTCTACTTTCCAAAACTCTATGTTTAAAGCAGATCACAAAAAAAAAAAATCTCTGCGTGGTTTACTTTGCCTAATTGTTACAAAATCAGGCTGTACATCTCAGAAGAAAGACTATGTCTTACTTTTAAAAAAACCCCACCAAACACACACACCCCCAAAAAAATCCCCAACCAAAAGACAGCAGAGGAATGAACGAGATGCGCTGGAGTTTGTCCGTCTGTTGTTTGTGATCAGGGGTTTTGAAGGAAGCCATGGGAGATAAGTGTTTGATGTCCACAGGACTTCAGAAGGACTTAGTATTCATTTTACTGTGTCTCTTCTGAAAACCGAGTGTAAGGAAAAAAAAATCTTAGCTGCAGAGAAATAGCATAAATTCAGAGAACTTTGTTGTTGTTTTAATCTGCCTTTTCAACTTTGGAAGTTTCTTTTCCAGTTCCCCAGGAAGCCTATAGCTTGGGACAGCTTATCTCTGTTGTAAACTCTTCTGGCAGCCAGCTCCACCTTGAGATGGCCTGGCCCCTCAAAGGCCTCTGCTCAGCATGAGGAGCAAAAGGCTGGAAGGACAGGAGCCAAGCTGATGGGCATGAAGTGAAGAAGGGAAAAACAAAGTGAAGAGTCTCAAATGTGAGGCAGAGGTCCGACAGTGGAGCTGAAGCTGTGTAACAACTAGCAGAGGCTTCACAGGTTTGTCCTCCTCCCCATCCTTTTCTTCTCTGGTACTCTTTCCTTTTGCCTTGGTGGTGTGAACATGAGATAAAGGGCAACAAATGAAAACACAAATGCACACGGTCCAGGTGCCCTCCTGTCAGGCAGAGAGGTAAACCCACAGACGCAGGTGAGCTCTCAGCCTTCAGCAGTTCCTTTCAAGGGTCACCTATAATGAGGAGCATCCTGGATTTTGACATTATTGATGTTTTTAGCAAGTTGGTCTCTTCCAAAACAGCAAAGAAGTCCAGCTGGGAACCCATATGGGGAAAAATATATATATTCTATAAACTTGTTATCCCTAGAAAACTTCTTGTATGCACTATGTGTGAGCTTGTTCTGTACACCTACTCTTCACCACAACCTGATTTTAGACATTGCATGACAGATAGTCCCACTGATACCTGTCAGTATTTCTATATATCTGCTTGCAGTGCATTGTAAGGCAGTTGGTGCTCTCTTTCAGAAAGAAAAAGGTTTTCCTGGTCTTTCCATAAGTTTTCAGTCACCCGTAGCAGTCTCAGTCATCACTGATTTCTGCACGGTCCGGGTGGGGAATCAGACTCACCCAGCTACTTGTAAGAAAATGAATCCCAGGTACTTGGAGAGTCACCAGTGGCTTCCTTTAATGCCCTGGCAATGGCAACACCTCAGCATACGCCAAGATTCAGTGTTGTGCTGGGCTAAGTTGCAACTCTAACAAAATTCAATTTAACACAGCAGATGTGGCCAGTTCCTGCAGCACGGGTGATGTGGGGTAGTTTATAAAGGTGTCATATAAAGCCTTCTGATGAAGCTTGCTTTGGGTAGGGACCTGTATCTTCACAAACACAGCCTGGGGGAGGTGGATAGGTCTTTTTCTTCTCTCACTTCTGATGTAAGCAGACTAATCGTGGTGGTGGTGGTGCATCCTGGCATGAGGCAATGTTTGGTCTGAACCCTAGCTGAGGTGGAGCTGCAGCTATAGGCACATGCTCTTCAGTGAATCCAGGGGCATTAAAAGGGAGGCAAAACTGCATTTTAAGCCTACCTGAAGGTTGCTTGCAGGGAGGGGCATGGATGTGCTGATAGCACTGCGTGAACGTGCATCCAGGTCTCAGACCATGCTAATTCCAGGCATGTACCAGTGCACTCCAAGCTGAGATCACTGACATCTGAAGGCGTGTGCCCCCAGCCCACGAGGGATGCTGTTACACTGTCAGCTGGGTGCTCTCCTTGATGAAACTGTATCCCCTCACTTCCTACGTTCATTTGCTTGTCAAGAGCAAAGACTCGTTTTTAAAACTGTGGATTCTAAATTTTCTCTGATGTAATTATTGTTTGACACTGCAGCCCTTCCAAGCACCTTACATGAGGAAAAAGAGAGAATTAAATATGAGAAGCCTAAAAATAAAACTATTAAAAGGAGACAGAAGCTGGTTTGTGAGCAGCGGGAATGATGTGGTGCCTCTGGGAGAGGATATGCCGAGCCAAAGGAGATGTTCTGCTTTAAGGCAGTGCCTTTTATTGTATTTCAGTGAAGTTCTGTGCTTTTCTGAAGTTCTTAGGTGCAGCGCTTTTAGAAATGAGCCTGTTCTTTCTCTTTGGTCTCGCAAAAAATGCGACTTTCATACCATTTCCCAAGCCAATCTCCTTTTACAGGCTGCAGCCAAAATTTCCCTTCCCTAATTAACCCGGAATGGTTTTTGAAGAAGTTTTAGCCGCAGAGAACATCAAATTTAGCTCTTAGCCTGAAGCCAAGCTCTGGGCTAAAGAACACATGTCATTTTAGGAATTCATGCAGACGCACCTTGACATCTGGGATGTGATACGTCGCCTGTACACTTCCCTGTGGAGATAACGAGCAGCAGTGGGCACTGCTGATGCTGCAGGTGGAGTGCAGAAGATTTTTCCCATTCATTCCAATGCTTTGGTCCAAGCTATGTAAATAATTTCAGGAGGCTTCTCTGACACATGCAAGCCCCTTCTATTGGTCTTTGTCCATGTGATAACTCAATTGCCTCATTTCCCATCTGGGTTGATTCTGAGAGTAGCATGCTGCAGTGTTTCCTAAGCTGTGAACCTGTAAGGGATGGAGTTCTCTGTTAAGACTTTGTTTACTACAGCTCTCTTCTTTGTCATGTGAAAAGCCAGCCAAAAAAATACGCAGCACATAAGTCTTTCTAGTGTTATTTTGGAATGCCCTTAATAGAGCCTGGTGAGGTTTCTCTCTCTGCAATGACTGGTGAAAAATTCTGGGTGACCACTTTAGGCAAGAATAGATGTACAAGCACTGAATGTATCAGTAAATAATATATGTGGTGGGGGGATGGTTGGACTAGATGATTTTGGAGGTCTTTTCCAGCCTTAATGTTTCTGTGATTCTACGATTTCCATCAGGTCCCTTTATGACTCCATGATTTGGGTTCTCGGCATCTGAGGCATCAGTATCATTGAGTTGTGATCCTCAATCTGTTCTTGAGCTTTCTTTTCTGTCCAGACATGATTCAGCTACAGGGAGAGATGGTGTCTTACACAAAATCTAGTCCACACTAATAAAGCCTTGATGAACTACACATGCATCCTCCCCAGAACATCTATGGGAGTAACTGAATGAGGGTAGGTGATGACTTTGGAATGCTGAACCATCACCAGCCACTCAAGACATCTCGTTTTGAGCCCATTCAGAACTAAAGTTGGAACAATGATCTGAACCCTAGGTACTTTGAACCCTCAGATTTAATTTTTTTGAGAAACTGTCTTTTGCCCAATAAATATTTGTGGAAAATAACTGGGAGAATAATTCAGACTAATAATTGCTTGTGGAAAATTGTAAAGAGCTGGGAGATCATTCCTGAGCAGGAGAAAGTAGGCAAATGCATTATTTGCTATGACTTACTGCTTTAGCTCTGGTAGCTGCATTGCTTTTAGTTTGATGGGGGTTTTGTGGGTTTTTTTGAAAGAACTTACTCAACAAAGAAAACATATTTTCCCTCTGGGATAAATAATCTCCTGTAATTGCACAACTCCATTGGTTTTTAATCCAGTCTGTGTGCCCGCAGTAAGTGGTCTTTGGTTTTCTGGCCCAATACCAGTATTTGCAAGCTTCATGAAAAACCTTTCCTCTTGAGCTACAGAGCACCATAAGGTTTGTAGTTCCACAGGGGCTGACTTCAGCCAACAAGCAGCAGGGTATTGTGTCAGATTCTGCAGAGTATAAGCTTTTGCCCATAGGAATACAACGCATTTTCTAAGGCATTCTCTAAATAACCCCTCTGAATACAAAGTGAGGATGGCTTGATTTCCTGAACTGCCTCTCAAGAGGGAAGAAAGATAGGAAGGGTGATCGTCTGTGCTTGCTTGCCTGTTTATTCTGAAACCTACTGAGGACCAGTAAAATAGGAATGCTACCCTGTTTTACTCTTCTTTTCCTCAATGAACTCCAGCTACTCTCAAAATATGGTAGTTTGCAGTTACAGATGGGACACCAATAGTGTATTTAAATCCTGACAAAGTCCAAAGAGCTTCCTCATTAATTCCTACATGAACACAACGTGGAAGCCCTGTTGCTATAAGCAGCATGAAGTTTCCCCCTGCCCCCCCAGCCTGTTGTGTAAGGTGGAGCCAAGGTGTTGTCTCTTAAAATAAGATGACCCTGGTAGGGCTGATTTGTATCAAATAAATATTAGGCTCACAGCAGTCCTAATGGTCGTAACCTGCTGAACTGCTGTCAGTAGGGAAAAGGCATAAGAGGAGCAAAGAGGAGAACTCTGTCCTACTCCATCTCTTTTCCACTAGTTTCTGAAGCGATGATGCAGAGATTATTTTTGCCTCTGTGACAGTAAAGTGGAGAAGTTTTGGCCTGAGGTCTCATTCAGTGTCATTTTTACTCTGCCTTGCTCATAACTGTAAGGTTTTGGGTTTTTTTCTTTTTCTTAATTACCGATGAACCACTCTCCAGCTGCAGTATTAACATGTGGAACGGTGGCTGCCTCCAGTGGCTTTTTAAATTAATGCAGCCCTACTGCATAGAGACCGAGTGCAGGGAGATCTCTTGTGGAGGGAGAAAAGGTGAGAGGAGAAACTGCTTTCCAGTTAACATTGCCAATGTATTTCTGAAGCAAAGGATGACACCTTTCTGACTTCAGGACATTATTAATGTCTTTCTCTTACAGAACATGTGTTCTGAAAGCCTGTAGCCATGTCATCTTCAAGCTTGTCATTTCGTGGGGATTCTGCAACTGAGGTACTGCCAGCCTGGCTTGGGAGTGCAGGGACATCCAAGACACTACAGGTAATTCAGCTGATGTTACAACCCCCTGGAGACAACGCTGACTTCAGACCCAGCCAAGTGCAGCTACTGCTCTGTGCAAACTGAGTAAACCTTTGGATGATGCACAGCCATGGCAAACCCTGGGAATCATCTTAAATACAGCCAAGTTGTGCCAGTGACCCCCCTGGATATGTGTCATGGTAAGTTTGAATTGAGCAAGGGAAGCTGAATCGCCCCTTCTCCTCCTACCCCCCTCTCCTCAGTGCCACTGTAGACTGCATGTGGAGATTGTCCTGGAGGTGCGATAACAAGTTGGTATCTCATTGCCTCCTGCTTCATCCAAACCTCCCTGTGGCAACACGAATGTCAACCAGGGTGTCAGCAGCAAGAGGGCTCTGGAAAGGCTGGAGGAGCTGAGGGGTTTTGGGAGGAAGGGCAAGCAATGCCAGTCCCTCAGGACAATGTGATTGCATGGCCTCAGCAGGATGGATAGGCTCAGCTCCCAGATTGGGTGCAACTAGGCTGGTAGCCAGGCAGGCACTGGAGGCTATTTCAACACAGAGATTAACAGTGGACTCCGGGAGGCTTGGAGGAGGTCGTGGCTTGGGAGAGAGTGGTCCCCGGTGAAAGCAGCAGATGTGTTTTGCAGCACTTGCTGCTCTGAGCCAGCATCTACTGTGCTTGCCTGTGCTGGGAGGGTGTCCCAGGGCAGAAAGCATCAGCTGAACTTGCTTTCACACACCTCTGATGCCGTGAAAAGCTGGAATCAAAACTCGCTAGTCTTGGTGACTGCTAAGCAGGTATTCTTCATTGCTGCTCTGGGCTCGCAGGGGGTCGCTCCCCCTCATGTGCCCCCCGTAAAGGGTCAGTGGTGCAGCTTTTATACAAGACATATATGAGTAATCATAAATATGCATATTCATAGGGCTTCCAAGGAATCCTTCCTTTTTCCATTGTGAGAGCTCATTATCACCCACCCATCTACCCCACCCCGATAATCTCTTGGTGGGCTTCAAAGACATTTGATGGCCCTTTACTTCATTCACTCCTCTTCATTACAGGTCCTTTTGGTGAGCTTTAGCTTTTGTCTTGCTAACAAAGCCACCGAGCTGGTTCTGCAGACTTGAGTCTTCCTCCTGTTCTTCTCTCTCCCTCTTTATCACTCCCTTCTCAGAGGTAAGCTGTTTCTCCTGAGCTATCACAAGGCACGCAATGTGCTTTCATCATAGTCCTTCAGGCAGAACTTTGCACATTCTTTACACAGTTAGTTGCTGACCAATTAATATTTACCATGTCCCCCCCTTCATGAACATACCACTCCCTCCACACATGCCTTAAACCTGCACTGGAGCACAGTCCCACCACTTTATTCATCTCTCAGGCAGCCAATTCAAGCAGCGTTTCCCAGCCTGGCCCCAAAGAGTTAAGGTGGGATGTAAACTTCAAAGCTGGGCTCTTTGGGCTCCATGGGGATCCGAGCAGTGTGGGTCATGGACGTCCTTGCAAGGCAGGTCCCTTCTCTCCATGCTTTGAAGAGCAGATGTGGCGTAAAAGCTTCCTTTCAGGGAGGGCATGATTAATCTTTGCTTCTTAGAGGATGACAAATATATTATATTCGGCGACATGCACACGCATTCTCTTTGCCTGATGGGTGACCCCTGTCTTAATGCCAAGCATTCGAGGTCCAACTCTGTAAACAAAGAGGAGAGCTTTGCAAGCTAATTAATGCTTAGAAGTCACTCATTAGGAGCAGATTCCTCGGGAGCTGGCGAGCGGAACACCCTTGTTGAGCGTGGCTTCATTTGATATTAATGCGGGTGCTGTAGCTGGAGGCATCCAGGGATGCTGAGCTGTGATTCTGCACAAGCGGACTAGCAGAGTAGATAGCTGTGACTGTAATGTGAAGGGCAAAGGGAAGCAGGGAAAGTTGCTGTCCCCTTTGGCACCTAAGGCGGTGAATTTTCCTCCTGGCAGGATTTTTGCATGTGAAAAGGTTGAGCTCTGCTGAGCTGAGGACTTGCAGCATCCTCCAGTGGGATGCCTGGGGTCCTTCTGCCTTGCTTTTCAGCACTCCTGAATTATCTCTAGAGGCCTGGGTAACCCCTCCTGAGGGAGGGAGCTCTGTGTCACCCTCTGCAAAACCTGGAAACACAGCCCTCCAGACAGCTCAGCTACCCCAGGACACATTCCTGAGCAATCCCTGGGGAAACAACGAGGGAACTGCTGTCATCTTCAGGCGGGATGGGGCCAGAACTGGTTGGCCAAGCATGACTCCTACAGGTGGGATCCTCTGGTGAAAAGACCTGGCCAGGTTTCTTTGTGTGATGACATCCCTATGTGAAGGTGCTGGCCTTGAGAAGAGTGAAAGTGGCTGAAATCACAGACAGAAATCATCAGGTTCCTGTGGCTTAAGAGCTAAAGATCTCCTGCATGTAGGTCTTTGGGGCCGTGGGTTTGAATCCCGTGTGCTTCAACAGAGGCTTTTGGCTTTGTTTTCTGTTTTCCTTTTCCCCAGAAGTCAGAATAAAAGCTGTACCTCTCCCCAAAAGAAAAGGAAAAGGAAAGACTCTCCTACCCCACTGTCTTTCCGAGATAAGTGCCCTATCAGAGCCCCAAATGTGGGCTGGAGGGGGCAAGGAGTGGGACCCGAGCTGCAAGGACAGTGCTTTAACCATGCAGTGTGTCTGGATGAGTGCTGCTGGGCTGCCAGAGCAGCTTCCTTCCCCTGGGGCACCCAGAGAGGTCAGGCTGAGACCCTCCAGAGATGCCCCTCCTGCACCCGGGTCCCTGCAGCATTAACATCCATGACTGTGGTCCTTGCACGAGAATGTCATCTGTGTCATCTTCCACAGCCCATGAGACCTGGTGCCTCCCAATGAGTTATTCCACCAGACTGCTGGGGACACATTAGAAAGCAGTAAGGAGAGGAAGGTGTTGCTGGGCTTGGTAAGGGTCTCAAGTTAGGACATGAGGGCTTGGTGAGCTGTGTGCCCACCAGGGCAGGAGCTGGTGGGCCAGGAGAGTCCTTACAGCCCACCAGGATGGCCGAGTGGTGAAGGCGTTGGACTTAAGATCCAATGGGCACATGCCCGCGTGGGTTCGAACCCCACTTCTGGTAGGAGCCTTCTTTTTCTCTTGGCCCAAAGCTCCCACCCAGGCTTTTTGAGCATCAGTTCAGAGCAGGGATGGAAGCTCTGGGCCCTGTACCTGGGGAGATGAGGCCATTCAATACCCCAGTATGACAATCCTGGTGGGACCAGCCCGCCCTACCATCCAGGCTGAATACACAGGGTGATGTGAGCCAGTCCCTCTGGCACACAGGTTACATCTCTCATCCTTCATTCAGGGGGTGCTGAGATTGTCGTAGGCTTGAATCCCACATGCTCCCAAAATAGCAACTTATTTTTCCCATGGCAGAAATAGAAACCTGACTACCCTGAGGAGAGGGGAAAAAAAGGTGTTGAGCTCTAAACAGCTCAGGCAAATCACAAGTGGAAACTGGTGCAAACAAGTGGGTTCAGGGAGATGGTTTTGGGATTTGAGGACACTGCTCCACACTGGTTTCTCTTACCAGCTCTGCTTCACGACCCCAGGCCCATTATTTGGCTCACCCAAAACAACATTTGGCATTTTCAAGAGGAACTTGGCAGTGTCACAACCCTCTGAAGAAAGCCAGCATGGCAGGAAGGGGTTCCTGATACTGCTGGTTAAATTTGGGAAATACATGAGAAACTGAGAACTGCTCCTCTGTTGCACAGCGTTGCTATGCCATGGGCTGTCTTGGGTTGATACCTACAAATGCTCATGAGATTTCTTGCTCCCTTCCTTGTGTGTAGAGATGGGCACCAGCTCTTTCTCTCAGTAAAGGGTTGGACTGCTGGACCCGTGGAGACGCTGTCAGGTTTTCATTTGGCTGATTTGCTCCAGCCTGAGGCCAATCGGAAATGTCCTACTGCTGGGACATGATTTGAAGTGATGGTGTTAATTTGGTTAATTAGGATTCCTGGGTAGCGTATGCTTCTTGCAAATCAGCTTACCATTGTAGTATCACTGCAAAGAGTTATTTGCTGGTGCATGGGGTTATGTATGAATTTATGATTATGATGTAGGACCATTAATTTCATGTTTGTGGCAGATGATACAGCTCAATTAGAAGTTGCATGTTAAGATCTTCAGCTCGCTCTGATATATGGGAATCAGACAGTGGCCTACAGGAAGGATTACAGGGCCTGTGTGAATGGCCATATAGCAAATGGGGCAGGACCCAGAGGAGAGGACATGGGAGGAATTACTCTGCTCCTCTCCCATTTGATTAGTGCTGGGAGCGAACTTTTGTGCATATCCACTAGAGCTGCCTTATTGCAACTAACCTCAGTCATTAAGTGATGCAAAGAATGACAAATACATCTTTGAGAGTATCCTGGGGGGTCTGAACAGCACTGCGGTTCAAGTCTTTTGCCTCTGATGGCTTGGAGTCAGACTCCTGTCTAGTTCATGTGTCAAAGGCATTTGGTGGCCTGTGCTGAGTTCAAAGCTGAAATCTCCTCATTTGAGCTTCTCTGTTGATCCATACTCTCAGAAAACTTGTGTTTTCTCCACCCCAGGGGTATGGGTTCTGGTCTGTTCCTGATCCCTCAGGGGTGTTTATCCACTTAGCAAAACTGTTGGGCAAACAGAGCATCACACAAGGGCACCAGGAACTGAATGAACAGCTTTTGTACCCTACAGCCTGAGGAGTTGTACAGGTGGCTGGAGCCAAATGTTAATGTGACTCAGGATTGAGATCAAATGGCAGAGACATGTAAAATTGTGGGGCTGGAGATCTGGGGACTGAAATAGAAAGGAGTCCAGTGGCCAAGGTAGGTGAGGGCTGTGCAGGGCTGATATATAAACTGCCTTCTACCAGGCCACAGCTTTCTTCCTCCTTACCCTGTGTTCTCCAAGTGTTTGACAGAGCTAAAAAGAGAAGCTTGTCCAATAGCCATGTCTATGTATCACATTTATTAAGATGGTTATTGCAGGTTAACTATCAACAGTTTATTACAAGTATATTTATTATAACTATGCAGTATGCACATCTGTTATGTTGTGGTTAAAAGTAAACCTCAGCAAAAGGTTTTTAATAATGAATTTGAGTTGAAGTAGTGTACAATAAGTATCTTTAGCAATCTTACTCTCAATTTCACAAGACAGTTTTATGTTCAATAAATACCTAGAGATTATTAAAAACATATTTATCAAAGATTAACAGTGATTAAATAGATACAAATCTAAGCAGTTAAGTTCAATAGGCATACTTATAATAATCAATTCCTATATTAAAACACAATAACTGCCTTGTTTAATCTAAATGGAATGGTTTTTTGGGATCTTTATAAGTGCCATCTTTTGCTGTGTGCTCCTGCTTGCAGACCTCAGATTAGATCCTGGGACATTTGTACTTATAATTAATCAATACTTAGGTAAAAGCAGAGCAGTCCTAGAATAATGTAAGCTGGTTTCAGGAGCAGGGAATGAGATGGATGTTGGTCAAAGCCAGTCCACAGGCACCAGAGTAGCCAGCCTAGCTTGCCACATCTCTGTATCCTTGAAAAATCCCCTTATCCAGTCTAACAGCTCATGCCACCACCTCCAGCCACACCGCTTCCAGGATTGGGACTTTGAAACAGCAACTCTCAACTTATTTACAATCACAGATGCACCCACACCGGTTTGGATGCAGAAGGCTACTGCTTGTCCTGTATCCCATCATTACCTAGCACTTGGAGGCATGATGCTAGCATGAGATAGCTATTTAGGAGATAGACAGGATGTTTATTGGTTTACTCTTGCAATGCTACTGTTGTAATTGCTGGCTGGTGGGTAAGGAGAGTTGGTACCCGCGCCTCTACCTGCTGGGGCTGGGAGCTGTGCCCCACACAGGGTCGTGGGCTGCCTCAGCACCTTGTGGAGCGTTGTGGCTGCTCAGCAGTATCCCAAATATGTGGCGAATTTTCCATCTCCTAATTGTTTGTTGATTTCTTTCCTTTATGAATTTGAAAACCAGGCTCAGACACTGCCTTAAGGGATGCTGCTTCCATATTTCTGATGCTCTTGAGCAGTTCTGTAGGATCAGATGTGTGCACAAGGCTGCCAAGGGAACCCTTCAAAGGTAAGGAAGAGTCAGGGTATGATGGAGGCAACAGGACAGCCTTGGGGAGGTGGAGAGAACTGCTGGAGAGATGATGGTTGAGAAGTGGGGAGTTCCTTACCTGTGCCAGACACCTGTTTTCATATACTTACTGCCCTGGTATATGGAGATTGATCTATCTATCGATCAATCGATGTATCTCCTGGTATATGAATCCCACCCATGCTTATGGCAGGTATTTATCTTTGAGCGATGCATTTGACTGAAAAGAAGGCCCATACAATGAAGGAAGATCTTTCTGTGCTTAGCTGGATGAGGGCCATGCTGACTCTTGGATGCTAGGGGCATCTGGAGTTGCATTTTGGCAAGGTTTGGTCTGCATGATATCTTCAGTGGTCATCTGCCACCGGCAGCCCCTGGCTTCACCTTTTGTCCTGCCTGGGGAAACATGACCCAAACAGCTTAGAGGTTTTGTGTGTCTCCAGTGCACTCACACACTCCTCCGTGGACATCAGAGAAGTTGTATCTGTTTACACCCTGAGTGATTTTGTCTCCTGTATGTATTCCTCAGCCCACCTCCCCTGTGGAGGATGCTTAGCTGGTAGGGGGGAGTTTTCCGCCATAGCAGAGGGCCGCAATTACAGAGGTGACCGGAGAAAAAAGACAAGCAGGCATGCACCACTGCCTTTAATAGAAGGCAATGATTCTTCTGAGCTCCAGAGTAATACAGGAGATCTGGTTTTAATAAATTAGCAGCCTACAAGTAACAATCTCAAGCAATTAAACTCTGGAATGGAGGCGAGCACCATGAAATGTATTCTGGAGCTCACGGGGGAGTGGGAAAGACAATCCCTGAGAGGTGGAGAAGGCTAAAATAAAATAAAAATGCCCCAGGGAGAGTGGGAGAGCTCTGTTCCCCTTCTCATTTCTATTGTGCATGCATGTGGACATCTCGCCTTGCTCCCTATCACTCCTCCTTCCTCCACTGGCTCTTGGGGACCTGCTTTGGAGCCTCCCTGAGCTCATCCAAGTCTCCATCATCACCATCACCCTTGTACCTGCTCTCATCCATGTAGGTAAGGAAATCCCCACTGTGAGGAGGGGATGGCTGGAGGGAGACATGGGAAGTAGCTGGGAGCTTGAGGATAGCTAGGAGCTGAGAGGGCAACAAATAAATAATAATAATAATAATAATAAAAAATCTGCTAAGCTCCCTGTCTTACATTAATAGCCTGTATGGAATCCTCTTTGCCATAGAATTCAATTTATTTCCATTTAAAGGCTGTTCTTCTCAATCAATGCAGCTAATAAATAGCTGCTGATGGCCATGACCCCCAGGCTGAGGGAAGAATTTATCTTCTGAGCCAATTAAAGCAATTGAACAATTCCTTTTAATAACACTATGGGATTTTAATACAAGGAAAAAAAAACCCAACAAAATGACAGGAGAGGGAAAGAAATCCTCCCCCTGAGCCTTGCAGGGAAGGGTCAGGCAGGCTCTGCCAGGGTCGGGATTAGATGCTTTAACTTGTCTTGTGAAGCTGGTAGGGGAAACAGCGTTCCTTGTGAAAGCACAGGGATGCTTTCCTCTTCTGATGTCTTTTTAAAAATCCAGAAAAAAAAATTTAAAACCTGATAATGGCAAATTATGTTCCTTTGTTTGCAGAGTAGTAAAGGGTTTGGAGGGATTAGTGAGCCCCTGTGGCATGGTGGGAAAGATGGACAAGCCAGGCCAGCTGTGATGGCTCCTGCACTGCTGCAATGGGCATCATGTCCCTCCAGGAGCAGGGATTTGCCCAGGTGCCCAGTGGCACAAGGGCAATGAGACCCAGGGCAGCAGAGCCTTTCACCTTGGGCACTTCCACACTCACAGGGGTAAGGCAGAGCTGGACCTCCATGGCTTTTTTTTTTTTTCCTGAGACTTCCATTACTTTATGTCCTAGGGAGCCTGCTTTGTCAGGGCAGTTGGACCCGATGATCTCTCAAGGTCCCTTCCAACCCCTACTATTCTGTGATTCTGATTCTGTGATTGCTTTATTTTATTATTTTTTTTTAGTGGCAAAAGTCCTGCTGATCCTCTTAAGCCCTTGTGGAGGGATAGAAAGCATCCTATGAGACTTGTGGGTTCCCACAGCTGGTATCGGAGCCAGTGCTCAGTCAAGAGATCATTTGTGCCTTGGAAGACAGACAGGTGCAAAGGAGGTGGCAAGGGAAGCAGAACGGATACCTATTGAGTTTTCACAAAGCTATGTAACCCCAAGTGGCAATGGGTCTTCTCCACTCCATCACTCTTCTGTCAATGAAATCTCATGACTCCTGTTGGCATCGGATGAGAGCATCTGTCAAACACACAAGCCTCCTTCAAACACTCCTGTGCTGTAGGGGAGTCTCTTATCTCCATTTTACAGATGGCAAGCAGAGGCACAGAGAGGTTAATTGACTTGCCCAAAGTCAGTGCAGGAGGTCTATAAGTGACGCTAGATCCCTTGAATCCCTGTCTCCTGGCTTAATCATAAGACCATCCATCTTCATCCTTTTCCCTCTCAGGATTCCCCAGCAACTGTGATAGCTCAGGCACTTGTGTTGGCAAACTGCAGGTGGAGACAGCGCTGGGACATGGGCATTTCCAGCAGTGGCTTCCAACTTCATTTCCCAGTTTTGACCTAGTAAGTTTGGGCTTTTTTTTAAAAAGTCTTCCCTAGTCTCCTTGAGGAGCAGTGAGATAAACATGCCCAAGCACTCACTCTTTGGGGAGGCATTTCAGAGATGCCAAGACACAAGGACATTTCATCACTACTTTGATAAAGAACATCTTTCCTGGGTTTCAATGCACTGCCTCCATCACAGTGATAAGCAGATTGACCCCACAGGTAGAAAACAAACAGCAACCTTTATTATCAACTGATCACCTGGTAATAGATCCCCACAGGGCTCTGGAGAGTTGTCCTTGACAGCCATTCCCCCTGCATGTGAGCAAGTCCCTGCGTGTAGGGCCATTGAGAACTGTGGCAAGGTGTGAACATTTCCATCACAATGTCTCTTGTTTCAGAAGTGTGAATGGAAGAAGCAGAGAGTCCTGAGCAAGCCGTTGATGAACATGGAGCTCGCACACACGTTACATTCCCTCTGAGACTGGGAAGGAAACTGTAAGTCTGACGCCTCTTTCAATTTGCAGGCTTTCTGCAGCATCTCTGTTCTTTCTTCTTGCTCTCTCATTTTCATTTTTTATTAATTACCTGGTGGCAATTTTCCCATAGGAATCTATTTTCCATTAATTATTAGGAGAACTACGGGGGGAACGTTGAGCTGTTGGAGAGCTCACTTTGAGAACATCAGGTGGGAGCATTTCCTAATGCCTACACGTGTATCTTTTTGACATTCTCCTTGCACAGGGGGTTAAATGACCTGCCAGGGATGCAGAAAAACTTTTTTTTATTGCAGTATAGCACGTTGAACAAGGAAACTTTATTTAAGTGCTGTTTTGTTGGCCCTGGAGAGTAACATACTGCTCAGCCAGAATCGATCAGTGTGCTCTGCTTATGATTTATTATCATGTCCTGTGTGTAGGAGAATTCACAGACAGAAACCAGTGTCAGTGTAGGACCGTGCTGCACTTGCATCACTGTTTTCTACTGCTGAAGGTGTAGATATGGCAAGAGAAGGAATAATGCTGGCCTGAAATCTCAGGTCCAGATGGTGATAGTCCCCAGTGCATTGAGTAATGAAGGTGGAGGAAGAATGTGTGCTCTTCCTCTTCTCTTGAAGCCATGGCTTTTATAGTTGTACCTTCTACAGTCCCCACAGTATGCTGAGATGCACAGGAATGTCTTGACAGAAACAGTTGGAAAACTCAGCGTTAAAACTGGAAGTTTCTTGGTGTGGTTTGTCTGAGCACTGTTGGGTTCGGCTGCTGTTTGAAAGAACAGACGCTGATATTTTTGTGATGTTGATCTGTGAATCTGCTTCTGCAGGTTACTGGATACCACTGCTTCTAGCATATCTGAAATTTAAGAACTACTGTGAAATTAGAAGGGTATTCTCTATACCTGGACTGGTCTTTGGAGCAAGCCAAGAAGAGCCAGAATTTCCTCCAGAAAGTTCTGACCATGCTTGCAGGGTTCTAGACGTGCTTGGAGGAGGTGTCGGTAAACACAGCCTCAAAGCTGTGCTGGGACAGGGAGCAGATCACCTGCTGAGTGTGGATACAGCATGATTCTGGGCTTTAATTTAAGGACTTTAAGTTGTATTAGTGTTTGGTACCTGCCTTCCCATGCTAACTCCATCCAGCCTGCACTTGAATTCCAGCACGGGACATCCCTGCTCAAACCTGGTACAAGTGCATCTGTAATGACAACTCCTGATGGGCTCTGTTCAGGTGTTGCTTGGTGGTAGCATTTTATTACACGTCAACTCCCATGCTGTTTTACAACATTGTTTCTATGGTTACCCACCACCCTCTGTAACCCACGGAGCCCGTAAAGAGGCAGGATTGCATTTCACAGCAGCAAGACCTGTCATGTACAGCGATGGGCTTAATACCTGATGAAGAGCGAAACGCTAACCTATGGTCGAGTCCCGGTTGTGAAGCCTCTGCCCTGGGAGCTGCTCCTTGTGCTGGGAAACACTGGGGGTCAGAGGCGGGCAAAGAGGGGGTAATTGTCCTCTTCAAGCTTTGGGTAATTGTCATGCTGCTCCCAACCACCCAACTTCTCACCTTCATGTCAACAACCAACACGGATCTGCCAGTTCTTAGAGTTCATTGCAAGGCTGGAATGGGGAGGAGTGACTGCAGCAGTAGGAGATTTTTTGCTGAGAAAAGCCCCAAAATGTCTAACATGGACCTGTTTCACTCCAAAGGTTTTCTGGAATGATGTTACAACCATGGTATTTTGTTGGATTTGGGCTGAGAAAGCTTTTTCTTCCCAGAATAATGGGTTGGATCTGAGGTAACTTGTTTTAATGGTGCCTGAAGGGGAAAACAAGGATGTTTGGAGAAATGTTTAAGGAAGTTCCAAGGATTTGATCTGGATAACATGACCACTATGGAGAATGAAATTATACAAGAATAATTATTTGATAGAACACTTTATAGTGCTTAGCTGCCTGTCTAGTTGGACCAGACTGTGCCCACAAATCCGTTACTGTAATTTGATATTTGCTTGCTGTTAAACCTGCCAAATATGTGTATGCACAGGAACCCTATCCAAAATAGTTCAGACAACTCACAAAAAGAAGAGATTTGGAAGGTCTCAAAGTGGAGCAGATTAAAACCTTATTTCCCTGTGGAGGAGGTTGGATTTTATTGTAAAAAATAATTTTTAAAATCAAGCTCCTTCCACCAAAAAGCATTCATCCTAAACCATGAGGTGTTTCAGGGAACACCCGCCCCCTCCAAATATATCAGAAATTAACAGTTTTGACAACCTATTTTCCTCCAGTTCCAGGCAAGGTACAGAAAGAGTCCTTGAGGTGCCAGCAGATGACAAATTGGAGATCAGTCTGAAATAGTATATTACTGCAAATAAAATCGTCTGCCTCCGTGGAGGCAAATTATGCCGTGGGAAGGAAACAGCCCTTCCCTACATGGTTCTGATTTGTCCTCAAAACTGAAACACACGTTTGGTCCCGGCCACCACAACGTGACCAGATAATGAGACCTGGGAGGAAGCTAAAAGAAGAGCGACCAGACCACCCCTTCTGTCTTCTGATCACTAAATGATCAGAAGTTTGGAAAAAATGATTTATGTGGGAAGCCTCAAACTGCTAAATGAGGCTACGAGATGACAATGTGTACTTCTCTGTGTGGAAAAAAAAAGCCTAAAAATATCTGAAGGGTGTAAACATGAAGGAGAGAGCTGTGGTATCAAAGGGACAACACACAGTACAGGGTTCAGAGCTGGCAGCTTTCCTTGCTGTTCAGAGCAGTGGATGGGAGATAACCGAGAGGCAGAGCATCATCATCATGACTATATTTCAATTAAGCCTGTCCCCCTGTGACTTCATCTATCATGTCCTGCTCCCATCTGTGACCGGCATCAGGACCTGTCCCACTGAAATACTGTCTGGAAATAAAACAAAGCAACAAAATTTTTTTCCCCGTCCACTTAATCATGGTGACCCTCCAACACCATGGGACAGACTCAAGCCTGCTGAGTTCGGAAGGGTTTTTCCTGTGAGGCTGTAGAAGCCACTCCTACCTGCCAAGAGTCATCTGTCCTTGTAGTTACTCCCTTCCTTCTTAAGTAATAAGGCAACGTATGGATCATCATTACCAGACACCAAGACCGTAAAGAAATCGTTATGTATTTCCTATGGCTCTCTCTAGATATATGGTTGGATTCGCAGCTGATGGGAAGCAACGCTGATTCATGGCAGCAGAGGACACAGCCTCTTGTGTTTTGTCTTGTCTTCTCATCTCGTTGAACTTTCCAAGGATCTAAATTAATGTAAGGGAAATATGACCTTGCCTCAGTGAATTGTTTTGGGGGCTAATGTGCTGAGCAATTTATGGACAAAGAGGTTTTTTTCCCTCTTTCTTTAATAAAAAGTGCTTTCATTCAGCAGCTTTGATGGAAAGCCTGTGAGGACCCATGATAAGTATGTAACCGGAACAGACTCATATTAGATATCTTTGTTACAAATCTATTAGTCCCACACATTAGAGCATGTGCTGGACCTGATGAGCTACACTAGTGGGAACATGAGTCATTTTGTGAAATAGATGTAGCTTGCAAATCTTTTAGACTGTTATCCAATTCCTCTTCTTTCAGTTTAATTAGGATATAAAACATGGCCTTAAGAGCTCGCACGAGTGAAGGGAACTCCATGTAAAGGATCGGAAGCCAGCTGCAAGGGTTTCCCAGCTGCTCTGCTGCTGAGCCTGTTGGCTTTCTCTCACAAGGTGGTTTTGCTGTTTCCCCAGGGAGATGGGGGCAACACCTCTTGAAACATCACAGGAGTTCAGAGCTACTCTCACTCACTTGAGGATGATGTACTCAAGGCGGGTTGGCCTTGGGTTTCCTGCACATCCCTGCCCAGATGCTGACAAGATCCAGCACACTGGGAGATGCTGGGCTCGCCTCCCAGCCATGAGAGCCACTGGCACTGGGCACCCGGCACCCTCTGGGGCTTAGCCAGGACCCGGCCAAGCTCCTGATATGTGGAGGGGTCTGCCAGAAGCTCCCTAGTAGGGTAACACAGCAACAGCAGAGAGCAGCAACGAGACAAATCAGATGGTGATTCTTTTCCAACCATATATGCAAAGCACCTATAATGAGCAGAGACGTGCCCCTGAGATCTGTGATGCTGCTGATGAATTAATATAAAATCAAACCATACACTTTGAAGACAAGAGCATCCAGCCCTTCTCATAACTGGTGCAGGACATGTTTCATCCTCAGCATATCTGCTATCACTGGGGCTCTTTCTGTTCTTGAATTCATCTGTTCTGTACATTTGAGGACTGGCACGATTAGCATTTGGCTTTGCAGAATTCAGAAACTAATTCCTATGAGTCTCCATGTCTCCCTTTTTCTTGTTTTGATTCTTGTTTGTCCATTTGTTAGTTTGTTTGGCAACACATTTTCGGTTTGAAACAAAAATAGCAGGGATGGGCACTCTACTTTCTTCCTGGACAGATTCCTTTGGATACTGATTTATTTCTTTTTTTAAAGATGGACACCTGGTTTCCTTATAAGTGAGTGTTGGCAGGCTGAGGAGCTGGGAGGGGAGGAGGGGGGTGAGGAGAAATGCATCTGTTTAGAACAAATGCAACACTGTGGGAAAGCTTTATATTATGATCCAAGATTGGCTTGATTGCCTGATGCTTTCAGCATATGGTACACTCCTATATATATTATGCATGGAAACTAGCTGCATGCACATAGCAGTCATTCTGCAACGTTTTACTCACAGACTGCCAAATCCTGAACTTCTCTGTTCTTATTCAGACCTAGCTCCCAGTAAAGACAATGAGTATTTTTCTGAGGCTCCCTATGCTTGGCATGCTCCATCCTTTCTCCCTTAATTCAATCTCAGCTGGATGAGGACTTCGCCATATCATCCTTTGGCACCATGCTGACCTTCCAGCTCCCCAGGGCACGTGAAGCTGGAGAAGGAAGCACATGGTGAGTGGAAATGAGGGAATTGCCTCTGGGCAGGAGAAAGTCCCCACCTGCCTGTGGTTATCAGGCTCTGATATGATGCTGACATGCCTCTGTGTGTCCTAGCTCTGGCTCCTGTATGTAGTCTATCTTTGTCTAAGATCTCTAGGATGGTTTTCCAGATCCATGTGGGAGAGCCTCATTGCAGCCTTCCAATACCTGAAGAGAGCAAACAAAGAGGAGGGGAATCAACTCTTTAAAAGGGTAGATAATGGCAGGACAAGGGGGAATGGACTAAAGCTAAAGGAGAGAAGGTTTAGATTAGATATTAGGGGGAAGTTCTTTACAGAGAGAGTGGTGAGGGGCTGGAACAGGCTACCCAGAGAGGTGGTGGATGCCCCATCCCTGGAAGTGTTCAAGGCCAGGTGGGATGGGGCCCTGGGTAACCTTGTGTAGATCCAGGCCTGGAGGTTGGTGGCCCTGCCTGTGGCAGGGGGTTGGAACTCTGTGATCCTTGGGGTCCCTTTCAACCCATGCCGTTCTATGATTCTATGATTCTATGATCCACCTGGGCAGGGTGGGTGGGATCGACCAGGATATACGCTGGGAGCTAAGGGGAAGCTATGGCAAGCCCCGTGGCTTCTTTCCTGCTCTGACACAGGCCTTTCTTTCCTATGTAGCCTTCATTTACTTCAGCTTTCTTTTGTGGGGAGGAAAGCTGCTGTTCTGGGGGGAACTTCATGCCATCTTTGAACTGTTGGGCTGGCAAGAAGTTGAACCAAGGAGTGATGCCACCGCTATTGCATATATTTCACAGCTGTTGTCAGCATTGTGCTTGTATCTCATACAGGGATACTTTTTGGGTCGTGAAGGATCATTTCTTTTAAGCATCATTTGAAGGGTTGAGAAGGGGGAAGAACCAAGGGTTCATCTTACCAGGCAACCCAGTATTATCCTGGTTTCACTGTCGTGTTGCAATGTATCAGTGGATGTGACAGACCAGAGGAGAGAACTGGCAGGTCATTTTAAGATGTGGTATTTCTTTATATCTCTTTAAGTGGTGTCACTCCCAAAATGCAGAGTAGACTTTTCCAATTCAAGAAAGGCACCTTTGAAGCAAAGGTGCTTCAAATATTTGAGCCAACACTACATTAGTTAAACCAGAGCTTCCTGCTGCAGAGCAAGACTTCATCTGCCAGTCAAGATAGTTTCTGAAGGCCTGAGGCATCCAGAAATTGTGTGGAGGGTTTTCCAAGAGTCCCTCTGCCATTTGCTCTGCAACAGAAAATTTCCAGGAGTCTGTCATCTTTGACAGGTGTAATTATGCCTAATGCAGTGTTGAAACTTTGCAGTTTTGAGGAACTTGCTGTCAGTCTGATTCTCGTCCACCCACGTCTCCATCAGAGAGGGTCTGAAAATGGTCAATTCTTTTTCTAAGTCTGCATTAGTTGGAAACCTACATGAATTCTAGGAATTTCATTAGTAAAATTACCCTCCCTCTTTTTTCTTTTTTAACACTGAACAAGGAAATCTGTTTTTCCTGTCTTTGAGCTTCATTTCCTCCTCTGTCCAAAATGTTACTGAGATCTCCTGGGCTCTGGCAGGTCATCTGGGGAATTCCTGCCCTCTCCTTCCTGCTAATACACTCTGTGGCCCTGCTGCACCACCACCAAAATCCTACACAATTAGACCCCAAAGGTTGATCCAAATGCAGATTTAATCTTGTGCGAAGAGAAGCCTTTAGATCAAACGTCCCCACTACTGTGCAAAGCAAAGACTCTGAATGCACCACCATGCAACGATCATTAGAGGAGCAGAGGATCTGAAGTTTAACACTCCCCCAGATGACTGATGGATAAACATTGCTTTCCTAAAAAAAAAAGCACTTTCTCATGCTCTTTAATCCATCCAGAATTTAACAACTGGGTGCTGACTGAGACACAGCTTGATTGGGGAGAGATGAAGGGACAGAGAGGAAGCTTAACACACAGCCAGCTCAAAGCAAACGTGTTTAATGCTGCCTATCTCAGAAGCTTTGAAGAAAAGAAAAAACCTTGTGTCCTCAGTGGTTCTCTGTGGCAACTTTTTGGCATTAAAGTTTGCATAAGAGAACGATGAGTTTCCCATTATTATGTATGGAGATGGGATCCATTGTGCTGATTCCCACGCTGTGGAGACTTAACATTCGCTGCACTTCGTTCTGCAGATATACTGTGATGTGTCCTTTTCAAGCTGCAGCCAACTACACTGAAATCTTGACTGACACCTCTTATCTGATAGGGGCTGCTTTTCCGCTGGCTGCTCTTTAGAGTGATAAATGTCAGGAGTTTGGGAGTTTGCTTGTATCTAGGCGCTCCATCTGAGACTTTGGGCAGGTAATTATCCTGAGACCATGGGACTTTGTCATGAAATCCACTGCTATGCTGGTATAAGGAATGAGACAGCTAAGGGTCACGGATTTGCCGTATCCAGGAATTGGGAAGCATCCACAAAGATAAGGTGGGAAGGATAAAATCTGAACAAAGATTTTCCCCCAATCAAAAATGAAAGCAGACCTTTTGTGACATTGTGAAGTTGTCTCTGTTGATCACCTGGGAAGGCCATGAGTTGGGTTTGACCCAGTAGCCTTCAGATTTGAAGCTTCAGTCAACCAAGCAAAGCAACTAACCCTTGCAGGCTGATGTCACAGCTGGACCAAAGTGATAAACCTCTTATGTGAGAGAAGCAGTAAAGAAACCAGAGATCTGTGGCAGTTGGTGGGTTCTAAACAGAAAAGTTTCTTCCCCTATAGATCCTTAACACATTTTTTTGTCCCACTGAAAGGTGCAAGGAGAAAATGCCTACAAAAAGGGAGGTTTCATCCACCCCTTCCTTCTCTTGTGTCTCATTTTCGCTCTTCCAGGTCCACTCTGTCTTTCATTTCCAGCATTTATCACCTGAAAGCTGAAATCAGGATTCACTGATCCATGATTTTTTAACTACAACTTTTTTTTAGCGTTCATGAGGTCTGAAAATTTATGGATGGCAATTAGGGGAGAAAGGGATAGATTGGAATCACCTCACTTATTTTCCTCTTTGCCCAGTGCCAGGATGTTTCCACCAGTGTGTCCACTGCAGCTGAAATAACCAGAATTAATGTGAATATTTTTTTCTGGAAAAGCAGGACAAGCCAATCTTAGTGAGCTCTTTGCATCCTTATATACCACAGTAAGGGAAGTGTTCACATCCCAGCCAGGTATGGCTGCTGCTGAGGAGACTGTGAGAGGCTGACTAGCTCTGTCTGATGCTGGCAGCAAAGCATGGGGCAGGTGAGCTGGGGTTGCTGTGGGGTGGCACCAAGAGGATGGTGGGGCTCCAGCAGCATCCTCCCTCCCACTCTGGAGCCAAGTGCAATGTGCTTCCCTTTAGCCAGCACAGGTCTGCACTGAGTCATGGTGCCTACTGCTGCCATCCTGCCTTCTTTCCTTCTGGAGACGGAGTAGGAAGCATCCTGCCTTCCAGACATGCTGTGGCTGGTGATTTGGGTGCAATAGGATCCCTTGTTCTCCCATTCCCAAGGTGTCAGAGAGCCACACTAAGGGAAACTGCCACCTTCTTTCACACTCCATAACTAGGGCAGTGCTTTCATGAGCACTGGTTGCCCTGCGTCCTGCTCCACTTGCCTTGGGCAGCACTGCGGCTCCCAGCCAGCTGCTCCTGCCACAGCCGGGCTCTGCAGAGCAAGCAGCTTGGCCCCTTTTGAGAGGCACAGGGTGAGGAAAGCTGGCTCTGTGTTCAGATGCCTGAGTCAGTTCATTTAGGTGCTGGAGGGTAACAGTTGCTTCATCTGGTTGGCTTTTTTTCCTGTTGTTTGTGCCTTTGTTTGCTTCCCCCTCTTTTCCCTTAACATACCCTTTGAGCTGTTCTTTAATTGAAGTAAAAGGAGCAGCTGCTATGGTGTGTGTTGTTTTTCCCATTTTCCCCTGTGAGTCACACATTTCCTTCCTTAATGTCTCTATCTTCCGTCGGTCTGTACTAATGAAGCACCACATCTCAGCTGCTGAATGCTCAAGCTCGTCTGCCTGGAATTTTCTAACTCATTTCAATTCATTTCCCACTTTCCCTTCTCTCACTGCTACTTTTCTCCCATTCCTGTCTCATCTCTCTTTATCTTCTCTTCCTGCCTGCGACTCTGCCTCCACCCCTCCCATCCATGTGTTCCGTCAGCATCCTCCCCCCTCCCTGCCCGCTGCCCTCCACAGGGTGCTGAGACCTGCACATCACTGTGTGCACATGATGCACGTGTTAGGAAGGTACAGCAAGGAGCAGGCAGCATCTCTGCAAGTGCCAAGTCTTGGTGTCAGGACAAGCAATGGCTACTATGGCTCCCTACTGTGAAACCCCTCCTGGGGCTGTAGGGACTATGAAATACTAGGAAGGGTCATTGTCCCTTTTGTCACTTTGCTCCACAGGGAAGGAAATAATGCTGCACAGTCCCATGCCTGATACCCAGTGGAGAAAGCCACCCCTTGGCTGTATGTCCTGCCTGGGTTTCAACTCAAAGCACATGGGCAGGAGCAAGCAAGGGTGTTGAATGGTAAATGGTAACATCTCCATTCTTCTTTGCTTTGCTTATGAAGGTCATTCTTTCCACAGCTTTAGCTGCTGTGATAAAAGATGAGCAATGTGGCATGGAGAGCTGTTTCCTGGTGTGTGCCCTGCATGCCACACAGGTCCGAGGCACACGAAGGAGGCAACGTGAACTGAGAGGCTCTGCCCTTGACACAATCAGGTACATCCCATAGCACCATTGCTCCATACATGCTTCTGCTGAAATGAGCTCATGTGCTGACATCTGCTGATGGGGGTGGTACCTTCTGGGGTTTTTTTCCCGTTATCACTGTTTTTTGTGGGTCTTGCTGGATGCTTCCTACTCCATTTCACCACTAAGCCTTACTGATCTCTCTTGCATTCATATCGTCACTCTTGAAGAAGACAGAGACTGCTGTTTCTTCTCTTAAGAAGGTGGGGAACTAAAACACGAAGAAGTAAGGACCCAATTTGAAAGTCAGGCTCAGAGCATTGTCACCTGTAGCAGCCTGGGACAAATCTGCACTGCAGTCTCAGTAGCATCCCTCAGCAATGTCAAGGAAGCCAAAATGACTCCTAGGAGTCTCTAGTTTCGATAGCAGTTTTCACTGAAGACCCTGTTATCACAACTGGATCAGATCCCTCCTCAGCCTTTGCTCCTTTACATCTTCCACCCTGTACAGTTGTCTTTTCATTTTAGGAATAAGCAGAACTGAGTCCTTGAGATTCAGCTGCAAGAATCTGATCCCAGACATTGAGTTTTTCAGGTTAATTCCATCCTTACCACAAAACATGTGATTCCCCCAAAAGAAAAATCAGGGTTAAGATCATTTTAGAGCCATAATAGAGCAACTAAATGCAAAGCTTTGCCAGGAAGAAAAAACCCCACCTTGATAGAGATCAGACGCTGGTTTATGTGCCCCTGGGAGAACCGGAGGAAGGAGCAAGAGTTATGAGTTCTGGATGTCTGGAGGAATTTTGCTCTTGCTTTAAATTTTGTTATGCTGTTTTTGCTTAAAATGCAGGTTCAAAGGGGGAAAAAAAAAAGCAGCATAACAAAACAAAACATACCAGTGCTTTTCTTTTTGGCTTCAGGGCCTCCTGTTGAGGTTCCCTCATCACCATAGAGATAATACTGCTTGTTAGGCCGAAGACTAGCGGTTGGAATTCAAGTGGACAAAAAGACCTAAACAAACCCAATTACTTTCAAACTGTCAGGCTTATTAAAAAATGTAAATATCCTTCTCGTTCTTGCAAAGAGTGTATAAAAATGCATGAGGCTAAAAGTCAGCTGAGCTGAAAGGAGTTGATTTCTGAAATAACTTTGCTGGGAAAATGGTAGAAGTTGCTCCTGGATGGCAGAGGGAGGACAAAGTATACCTGCCCGAGCCACCAGTCCCACTCGTCCTTGCTGTTGACCTGTTGCTGCTGCCAAACTAGACCACTGGTTTAGCACCAATATTTAGGCTAATTCTCTAGTGTTTTCAAGAGGTGGTTATGCAGATCCAACAGAAGGGATTTCTACCAGCGGATACGAGTTGGACCCCAAATGCAGGTGACTGAAACTTCCCTGTGATTTTAACCACTTAGTCAATGGAACTGATTTGCTATTAATGTTTTTCTCCTGCTTTTCCCTCCCCAGTTTTCTGCCAATGGGGAGGGGGTTTCTCTTGTTCTCAATTTGGCCTTGCTCTGACTGTGCAGGTGTTTCTTGTGGGTCTCTCTCTAGTGTGAAGAAGTAACATACCCTTTCTCACCATGACCTATTTCTGGATTCAGGAAGGACTTGCTCCAGAGGCTGGGATTTCCCAGCTGTGCAGCCGAGCTGATGCTAGCCCTGCAAGATGGTGAAATTATTTCTGGAGGGAAACAGAGTTCCTTTCATTTTCTTCAACATGAATCCTACTGAGGACCTCCTTCCCCACAGCTATCCCATCCACAGCTACCAGTCCTCAGGAGGGAGGATTATCAAATAAAGGAAACTTGGCTTTAATGTGTTGGTGTTAGGCAGACTCAAGTGTAGTCATTCTGCTGTGGAAAGGGGCTGGCACTGCCAGCAATCTGGTGAGAAAAGCAATATCCCTTCCACCAGCCTCAGAGCCAAACACCTGAGACACTGGCAGAAGGGAAGAATGATCTGGGGGAGCCCTGAAAGGCAAACTGGTGTGCTATGGCTGCTGGAATGTCTTTTATACTCTATAGCAAAAATATCTCACTTGATCATCTCTCAGATTGAATATGCAAAGAGTTCTTGCCTGGAAGGGACCCTCTTTGTCTGGTCTTTTCTATATCACAAAATACACATTCCAAATACAAGAACAGTTTCATACAGTTGCCCTGCTTTGGAGCCCAAGAGCTTTATTTTTCTGCTGCTAAATCTGTAGACTTCACAACACACACCTGTGATGACAGGGAACTCAAGCCAAATAGTCCTCCTCTGGGCATCCTCCAACAAGTCTCTGTCCTTCTTATGTTTGGGGCCCCAGAGCTGAACGTTCTATTCCTCCAGGTTGGATCTCATGAAAGCAGAGTAGAGGGGGAGAACCACCTCCTTTGACCGTGCTGGTCATGCAGATTTGGAAGCATCCTAGTATGGTTGACTTTGTGGGCTTCAAGTGCACATTGCTGGCTCATGTTGAGCTTTTCATCAACCAACACCCCCAGGTCCTTCCCCTCAGGGCTGCTCTCAATACAATAAATGGAAACTGTTAGCTGTTTAATTAGGAAAGGAAAATTAAAGTGATAACATTTAAAAAAAAATCATAATTGCTATTCTGATCAATCAGCAGCAGGGACAAACGTAAAATGCTGCTACTCTAAAATCTCACTAGAGACTTTACAGGGACTGTTGAACTTGGCACTTCTGCCTCTTCTGTCTGGAAAAGCCAGATAGTGGAATCTCCCTTCCCCACTCATTTGCAGGTTAAATTTTTGTCTGGATGCTTATGAGAATCCCGTATTTTAGTTTTTGAGCACCTGAAGGCATCCCCAGAGCCTTGGCAGCAGTATTTTCCTGGGGAAACTCCTGTGTGAAGCAAGAGCATTGTGAAAGATGCAACGGTGAAATCTGCCCTTCCTGTGCAGTTCTACTCCACACCACCTTGACCAGTCCTGTTTAATATCTTCCAGTCCTGTTTAATATCTTCATCAACGACCTTGATGAGGGAATAGCATCCACCCTCAGCAAGTATGCTGATGATACAAAGCTGGGAGGGGTGGCTGACACGCAGGAACACTGCGCTGCCATCCAGCGAGACCTGGACAGGCTGGAGAGCTGGGCAGGGAGAAACCAGATGAAATTCAACAAAAGCAAGTGTAAAGTCTTGCACCTGGGGAGGAATAACCGTCTGTATCAGTACAGGCTGGGGGATGACCTGCTGGAGAAGAGCTCTGTGGAGAAGGATCTGGGGGTCCTGGTTGATGACAGGTTGGCTATGAGCCAGCAGTGTGCCCTGGTGGCTAAGATGGCCAATGGGATCCTGGGATGCATCAGGAAGAGTGTGGCCAGCAGGTTGAAGGAGGTGATCCTCCCCCTCTACTGTGCCCTGGTCAGGCCCCACCTGGAGTATTGTGTCCAGTTCTGGGGTCCCTGGTATAAAAAAGACAGGGATCTCCTGGAGAGGGTCCAGAGAAGGGCTACGAAGATGATGAAGGGCCTGGAACATCTCCCGTATGAGGAAAGGCTGAGTGAGCTGGGGCTGTTCAGCCTAGAGAAAAGAAGACTGAGGGGGGACCTAATTAATGTTTATAAATATCTTAAGTATGGGATGCAGGAGGAATTGGCCAACCCCTTTTCAGTGTCTGTGGAGATAGGACAAGGGGCAATGGCTGTAAACTGGAGCACAGGAAGTTCCGCACCAACATGCGGAAGAACTTCTACCCAGTGAGGGTGACAGAGCCCTGGGACAGGCTGCCCAGGGAGGTGGTGGAGTCTCCTTCTCTGGAGATATTCAAGACTCGTCTGGACGCCTATCTGAGCAATATGAGCTAGGGAGCCTGCTTTGGCAGGGGGGTTGGACCCGATGATCTCTCGAGGTCCCTTCCAACCCCTACAATTCTGTGATTCTGTGATTCTGTGTGACCCCCAGCAATCGGTTCCTGATGTGGAGCAGTTTGTAATATCCTGGGGTTGTCCTCTCAACCTGGCACTCCTGCAGGGACCTGCCATCATCTCTGGCCAGGATGAGCTCCTGAGATGTGTTCTGCCTTGCAACTTTAGACAATGCATTTCCAGAGTGAAAGGACAACAAGAGTTGACTCCATATTAATGCCAAACTTTAAATGTTTTGACTATAAAACCGAAACACCATTACCTATTCCCCGCAGAGCTCCACTCTCTCTCGCTCTCCTCCCCTTCTCCTCTCCACACTGTAGCCTTTTGTATGTCTCAGGCATTAATCCCTCGCTGCCGGGGTGTGTAAATTAAAGAATAATAGAGCTGCAGAGGCATAAGCTCGCAATGATGTGGAATGTGTTTGTCTGCTAAGAAGCAATTTCAGCGAAAATTAACTCAATTTCATTTGAAATAGTGAAGACCGGCATAAGCTGGCAGATCCCCGAGGACGGTAAAATTACTTCGTCAAAGCTCTGCTTGCTTAAATTAACCAAGCAAGCACTCCAGGTTATTGGTGAGATGCAGCTAGTAACTAGGTTTTAATAAACAAAAATAGCTTTTTGGATAAATAAGGAAAGCGCAAAACATCTTATGTATTCTGCTAATGTTTTCATCTGTGTGTCCTCAACAGCAAGACCTTCACATGCCTTCAGTGGCTTCCTGCAATTCTCTGTGCCCGGATGGTCTCTCCTCAGAGCCTCTGCAAGCAAGCAAGCCTCAATCAGAAAGTGCTTTTGGAGATGGAGTCGGACAAACCTTTTCCCAGCAACTAACAGACTAAATGGGTCAGTTTGCAACACCAAGGTGTGGTAATGCTAACAGTTTTTAGAGGTATTCTGAGTTTTTTTCAAAGTCAGAAGATGACCGTTATTGAGTTTATAACTATTAAATTGCTCAAAATTCACTGCAATATCAGAACAAGAATTGCTCTATACCATCACTGACACAGCAGATTCCCCAGATGAGTGCATTGCTGCCAAGGGGCAAGTCGGGGTGTGAGCTTTCTCCTACCTTTCTTCCTTCATTGTGACAGGAAGAGGGGCTGAAGGACCAGCTCAGAGGGCTTGTGAATCAGTTGGGAATGTGCTGTTTTCTATAGTTGGTACTGGTGGTGGGTTTTGCTATTAATACCTTTTCTGGAAAGTGCATGTTGGGCTTTTCCTTTTGCCTTTTAGCCCACTGACATCTGGAAGGAAGACCTGCTTTTTGGGTCCCATTTTTCCAGGTACTGTGATTTTGTTTTTGTGAATAGTATTAATCAGAAATATCTTTTAATTGGACAGAAGGATAAAGGTCTTAAGAAACTATCTATTTGGAAGGGAATATGTAAAAATTCAGAATTGCAAAAATGCCATCTCCAGTGTCTCCCTCTCTCTCCTTTGTCCCCCTCTCTCCAAAGAGGCCATCAGTATTCGAAAAGCACTTGATATTTAAAGGCTTTGGGTACGTCTCATCAGCACTCTCATTGGAATGAGGGATCGTTCCTTCTTGTCTCAGCCAAGTCATGATTTCTGGCACTGGGAGCTACTTCATTTCCTCGCTCCAAGTCCCCAGGGAATGGGACCGTCTATGGTTTATCCAAGGGAAGGAGAGTTGCAGAAGGATCAGACCAGTTAAACCGGAGTATGAGGTGGAACCAAATCGCACAGGGACTGCGCTCCCCCAGTTACTTATTTCTCTCCTCCCTTCCTACCATAAATCTCAGTATCTGCAGAGAGGAAAGCAGCTGCATAAAAGATTTGCTGAGCCATCCACTCATTAAAGTGTTTCACCAGCAAAGAAATACTTTCTCTCACTGTTACATATTTACAGTTTGGAGATAGCTTGTTAGGACAATCTAAGGTTGTATTTTTTAGCTGTGCTGGTTTCAGATGTCAAGAGAAGGCACTTGGTTAATAATCCACTGTCACTGCCATGAACTGTAGAGCCCTGACTTGGGAGACAGCTGGCAGCCCCTCTCCTCATAAACAAAAACACAGAGTAGGAAATACAGGACCAGCTCCATCTAAAATCACCTTCCTTTGATAGGATTAATTGCAGAAATGCCACTGACTTGTCATTAAATCCAGCAAATGCATTTGGAGCAAGGAATAAATCGCCCAGCGAGTCGGTGGCTCCTTCGGACAAATGCGCCCCACTGAGACCTTTCGTCACAGCTCTCCTCCATCGAGTTGTCTGTCACTTTTACTTCTTTTCCCCATTAATGCAGCCACTGTGGTCAGAAAGGTGGCAGCTTTAAAACAGCAGCCTCAAAAACATCCAAGGGAGGAAAAAACCCCCCACCCTCCACCACCTCCTTCCCCCACTATCACCAACCAGGCCATTCGCTGTCGCAGAGCTCCTATCTGCTCCCTGCATGCTGCTCCTGTGTTGTATCTGCTTCCTTCACTGATAAGACCCAGTTCATCTATTGTCAGTCCCGCTGAGCCAATCTAGCTGCATTCGAGCGAGCTGGATTTTGTTCTGCATCACGTATCAATGACAACTTCCAGCTACAGCCTTGCTTTAAAAACCTTGCTGGTAAGGGTGCATGGAGCTCGAAGAGTGAGGCGGATCTCTAAGCACAAAGGGAATTCAAAGTGGCTCAAAACCAGGCTTTGAAAATAGAGCAAATATGCTGTGGAGGCCATCAGGAGAGACAAGATAAACATGGGACACCAAGATAGCCGCAGGCTAGACTGCTGTACAGTACCATGCCTGGAACAGGAGTGTCAGGGGGTACAAAACGTAGTAGTATGCCTGCAACGAAAGCAGAAAAGGGATGATTCGTGATTAAGGCACAGCAGTGACACTGAGTGGCTGGAGTCTGCTGCAGATGATCTTAGCTCTGGGCTCCCTTTCTTGCAGTGCTCACCAGTCGTCTTGACTGGAGAGGAGATTTTGCACAGGCTCGTTGGAAGCAGTCAGGAGTGCAGGGAAATCAACCTAGACTGCACCTAGACCTTTGCAGCTTTTTGGAAATCTCCCCCAGTGATGTTGCAGTCTCCAGGGTGTAGGAAAGAAGGGAATTGCCTCTCGAGTAGTGGCTAGGCAGTCTCTAACTAAGCAGAGATGTGTTGCAGCCAAGGCCTTGAAGAGCTACTGTAATTTGAATAACAAATAAAACATAGCCTTCAACTGTGGCTTTATTAACGGGAAGACACATTTTAAAATCAAATTACTTTGATACTCTTGACTCAGAATAGTCAAGATGCAGGGGGGGAAAAAAGCACATAGGTGCTTTACAGAGTATGGAACCGCTCAATCTGTAGTTTCTGTGTATTTCTCCTTTAATGAAGCTGCCATTTTATGAGTCATCACTGACGGGAAATGCGATGGTCGTCTTTCCTGAACACCTTCTGCTCCGACTCTGCCTGCCAAGATGTCACCTCCGTGCTCTTCCATGCTTTTCTCCAGCCCTTTTAGACGTTCTCTACTCAAAAGATTAACCCTACAGTCTCATGCTGGATAACTTACTTCAGCTGAAGAGAAACAGCAGTACAAGACAGATAAGAAAGTAATTGTGCCCTGAGGAAACCTGATGAGTGTCTGCATCGTATATATTAGCTTTATAAAACAGCAGCTACTTATGCAATGCAAATGGCCTTTTAAATCCTACACGGGGTACATGAAAAAGCCATCATGGCAGTTACCTCATTAGACCTCTATCATGGCTACTTGTGGCAGTTTCTATCCTGTCCATAATTTAGTTTTGCCTCTCATTTCCTGCACTGTGTTGTGGCCAAATCTCTGTATTAGGACAGACAGGCTGTGAAAATCCCACATGATAAACCCGAGGGGAAGGCAAAGGAGGGTTGGGATGAAGCATCTTGGGGTGAGGAGTTGGTGGTAGATCCCAGATGGGATTTAGATCTGATCTATGCTTGTTTCCCCCAGGACATCTCCTGAGGCTGCCCAAAGGAATCACACGCTTCATTTCTAAGGACACCTAAGATAAACATATACAAAGTGTCTCACTCCTAGGGTGAGATGCACCCTCACAGCAGATTGTGCTGATATCCTTTGGCCTTGTTCTGGAAAGGCTATGTTAGTTCAGAGAAGGATCGTGGACATGCAGGAAAAAACTACTAGACAATGTTATGGAAGAAAAATCCATCAAGGTTTATTAACCACAGAGGTCCATTATTTCAGGCTGGAAATACAGGCCTGAGGTCTCTGGGGGCAGGCAGAGAGTACTCAAATCTTGCAAAGCAGACTCAATATCCTCACCCTTTCACTGGCCTTTTCTTGCTGCCATCAGCAACAGGACAGCAGGTTGGATAGATGTTTGGCTTTGCTCACTGCAAATGTTCTTCTCTTCTTGGAACTTCAAAGGTAAAAAAAGTCAGAGATCTCTGACTCGGTTCACACAAGTGTCTTTCAGATGGGAAAAGCTTTCAATTGCTTCCAGCCTGGGGCCAGAGCAGTACCAGTGACCATGAAGTGTAAGGCTCCACATCCTGTATTAACCAGTCACTACAGTCTTGTTCTCTCTTCTTTTCCTTGCCTTGACTTTGTGGGGTTTTTTTCAGCCTCTAATGAAGCATAAGTATCCGGAAGGAAGGCATGCCAGGGGTGACAGGGAAATGTCCTTCTGATCTCTCCTCTTGAAGGAAGATTTAGAACATTTTAATAAAGTGGATTAAGAACTCGGACACAAAAAGTAACCTGTTTCTCTGTGACGGGTGCTTTAATCTTCTCCCTGAGCTGCAGAAAAAGTCTTTCCATAAAGAAGCCTCCTGAACACAAAAGGGAAAAGAAAAGAATGGGAGAATAGACTGAGAGGTGCAAGATGTTTAAAGGCACCCCCAAAAATGAAGCTGCTTGGGTGTTAATTGCGTTCTCTTTTCCCAGAGCCTGTTTTCCTCCATCGTTTCTGATTTTGGATCAATGCTAGAGGCTGCAAAGCTAAACCAAGGAAGGAAAAAGCCTTTGATTAGGCAATCTGAGTGGTATAAAAGGTATTGAACAAAAAGTGCAGTCAATGAGCTACTCAATACAACAATTAGAAGGTGAAACTTTTTCTTTCCCTTTCAAAGCAAGACACACCTCTGCTCTGCTGGAAGGAGGTGGGTGGGAGGAATTTTTCCCATTCTGGTTCCCAATTGTCTCCTGGACCTATTCCCTTTCAACAAAGAACTTGACCTGTAAAACTGGCCCACTTTTATATTGCCCAGTGCAGTCTGTGAAACTATCTATCTGGCATTTAAAGGGACACTCCTGGTGTTTACAGCGACAAGCATTCTGTTACAATAAATTAATGGACAGAAGTACAAAAATGTCTGTACAAGTGTTCCTGGAATATTTCTAATTGCAGAGTCTTTCCAACACTGCTGGCAATGGAAATGGTTACACATCTGAAGCTTTGCCCAGATGGGGAACTCCTCTGTTCCGTGAATGTGACGTGAGAATAAAATGTGAGCATGTTGAGTGGATTGGTCTGACAAGCTAACATGGTAAGTTCGTGGATTTTTTTCTTGTCTCAGTGACTGTAACTACTATTGTAGAATTGGATATCTTAAAAAGTAGTGCCCCTGCTCTGCTTGAGTATGGGAGCATCTCAGGGTGTTGTGTTTGGCTCAACACGCGGCCATCCTCAAGTCTTCCAAGTTGCTCCATGGAAATAAGTAGCATTTGGCAAGATCGAGTTAAATGCCCTGTGGGTCTTTGCAGACTCATGACTGGCCAAGACCTGCAGCATTCAGAGCAGTGCTGGTCTCTTGGGCTATGTTTTGAGTTGAATTTGGTTCAAGAACATGTTGTCTCCCTTCAGCCTGGACCACACCTACCCCAACCCAAGACAGACCCCCAAGCTGTCTTTACTGTGGTTGTGCCAGAGGCAAAGGGTGTCATCACAGGCTTTCTCTGAACATGGGCAAGCAGAAGGTATCTGTGAATCAAGTCTTTTGCCCACCAGGCAGCCACAGATATCAAAGCAGTATGAGTCCCAGGGGGGCCTTATTTATTCTCGATGCTTCAATTTAAGCTTGTCTTTGCTGCCTAGATCTCACAGCAGGAGGGGAACTGAAGAGTTTCTGCCTCAAACCTCACAGTTTGAGATGCATCTACAGACATTTATAGCCACAGATCATGGCAACTGAATGAAGGTTGGGTTCACATCTCAGCTGCATCTGGTTCTGCAAGATCAAGTCTCACATTTTTTGCCCCCTCACCTCTGAGAGGCTGCAGCCATTCCCTCCAGCCCTTGAGAGAGTTTTGCTTTCTAGTTTTTCCTCCAAGCATTGGCTGACTGCAAAGAGCTGGGGCAGGAAGGGTTAGCGTCCATTTCCCTCACTCCCTACCACACAGAAAGGCACTAAGGCTCCTGTATGCTGCTGCTTCCCTTGTTCCACTGTGTAAAGAGAGAAAGAAAACCCCAAACAAACCAGAGATAAAAACCTGGTGGGTTTTATAAATCATCTGCAAAAGGAAAAGCAGGAAGATGGAGCAGGGGGGTGGGAAGGAGCAGCCCTCAGTTGGCCCTGTGCAAGCTTTCCTGTTCACCTCTTTTACTATATCCTTTACCCTCCTATTAACACGGCTAAGCCCTAGCATCACCTATCATCCTTGCAGCTCGCAGAGCACTCTGCCTTCTTCCTGGGAAGCACCTGGTCTTCCTGTGCCACCCATATACTCCCTCC
This sequence comes from Porphyrio hochstetteri, assembly GCA_020800305.1. Taxonomy (NCBI): domain Eukaryota; kingdom Metazoa; phylum Chordata; class Aves; order Gruiformes; family Rallidae; genus Porphyrio; species Porphyrio hochstetteri. Next base: position 4,789,679 of record CM036916.1, on the reverse strand, counting down.
TGTCCTAGCGACTGCTTTACAGGGCAACCAGCAGCCCCCCTGCCAACCAACTCCTTCCTCCCACAACACCCTGCTTCGGTGCCCTGTTTACAACACCAGATTCACAAAGTACTTATTATCTTTTTTTATGCCTTTTTGCCATTTCTACCAATTCCTGATAACATCTTGCCCCTCCCCATCTTCCTTTCTGCACACCATCGTGCTACAAATTATCCTTTTTTTTTTTTTGGGGTCCTATTTTTTTCTGATTTGCAAAAAAGAGAATGAGTCCAGGAGCTTTGTGATTTTTGTTTTGGAGCACACATTTTGTTTTGATAAACTGCATTGTTTTGTCTATAGAAAAGTATTAACTGCTTACATCTATTTTCTCAAAGACCGCACATGAATATTAAAAGGGATTTATTCCTACAATGGCTTCGGGCAGTTGAGTAATCCATTATAGGCTGTCATATCACACTGTGGTAATGTGAAAAGCTGGGAGTCCCTCCAATAATATTTATTAGCAATACAGGCACATTTTCACTTTATGTTGTTTCCCCCCCCCCTTCCTGTGATAAGTTCACGTATAAAAATATTCATTAGTTTCTTTAAGCTGTTGCTTGATTTTAATTACGATGGTGATAATGATGATTTAAAACAATAAGTGAATTTCAAGCAAGTGATAGCGACCTGGTTTATTGCATTTATTTCAATATATACCAGGACATTCGATATAACACCCACTAGCCACCTGGATGGTTCATTTGGCTGGCATTTCCTTCCCTCCCCAGGGCCTCATGTGGCCACAGCAATGCAGGAGTGGGCTGTAGGACAGCTCTGCTGCTGCAGACCCCACACCTGCTTTGGGAATGGGAAGAAGGGGTCTCAGAGGGGGGAAAAGGTTTTTTTTTCCTTCCCCCTTCAAGACCACAGGTATGAAACAGTGATAGGGCAGAGAGGGGTCTTCACACAAATCTCTATCTTCCCCCTTCTGTCCTCACATCAGCTACTCTGCACTCATTTTTGCTGCCTTTCTCTGAACTTCCTCCAATGGGAGGTTCTGTCCTTTCTCCCACATCCCTCACTTCAGTTTGAGCTTTTCATTGCTTTAAGTCTTTGGTGCTGACGCCTGGTCTTCACTCATCAATCAGAACTGGAGCTCTGCAGACAGTTCTGTGCCTGGCTACACTGAGACACAGCAGAAACTCCTCCTGTGTTACTCCAGAGTAATCTTTCAGAAAGGTGCTAAACCATGAGGATGGGCACTCTGAATTGCTTCATTATTTCCGTGTGGAGCCAGCCAAAAGTCCAGCAAGGACAGCAACTGCAGTGACTCTGACGCTCGTTCCACTGGGACCCAAGCCAAGACCGGCTCCTTATTTCACAGAAGTTGTTGAGTTGCTGCCAGAGGCTAACGAATGGTGGTCAACAGTGATCTGACCTTCCCCTGAACTCATGATCCCAAGGCAAACAGCTCCATTTATCCAGAGCCCACTAATGCCAATCAGCTCTTCTACGTTCACCTTCAATCAGATCTGGCTAGGAGGGAAGTCTGTTAGTGATTTTGCTGACCTTGGATAGATGCAGGCACACAGAGAAAACACTTGCCTTCATCTCTTGCTTGCTCCTTCTGATTATACAATAGGCACAAGCAGACCATGACCTGCTGACAAGCACATCCTGAAGATGGAGTGTATGAGAAGTCCACATCATCCTATATGACAGGCTGTGGTTATACAGTACCAGGTGTCATGACCTTGGAAGTAACTATGGAACAAAAAGTTTTCTCCATGGAAGTAGATCTTGGTTGAGCTGTGTTGCAAGCCTGAGAGAGTGAGGTGATCTACAACAGCTTTGATGAGTGAGTAACAATAATGGGGTTGTGTGAAGTGTTCATTAGTCCTAGTGGGTCACCTAGTGCTTTGCAACCCCTTTCAGAGGGATTTTTACATGTGTGGGGAGAGCCTAAAGAATGGGGTAGAAGATGCTGAGGAGCATCATTGTTGTCCTCTGCCTTACTCCTGCTGATGACAGTGGTTTTTCCTGTGGTTCACAACTGGGTCTCCTCTCCCCTCAGCTGTCACTGCCCTGTTATGTGGGTTAAAAAAATTATCCTCTGAGATTTTGCCAGAGCCAAGTCAGCTTGTGCTTGCACATGGGCACATATGGGACCAACATCTGCAGGTGGAGTTGGGCACGTATGTGGATGCACACAGCCCATGGTGTGAGTGGGAGGATGACAGTTTGCACTAAAACCGTGGGGCTCAACTCCATGGCCCCTTTGTAATTTGTTCTTCAGCCAAAACTCCCTGGCCTACACTTGTGACATAATGATTGTCTCCACAGCAACCAATTATGATGATATAAATAAACCCTTACAACATTATTGCACTACATAGAGGAGAGATGGAGAGTGATGAACAACAGGATAGAGCTAGGGTGGGGAAGAAATAGTTGTGCAGATAGTCAAAGATAACTCTAGCCAGTCATGAAGGGAATAACGACCCTAAATAATATGCAAAAAAATGGTATTGTTTAAGATCCTTATTTCTTAATAGTAATAATTAAAGAGAGCAGCTCCGTTCCAGTCTCCAGATAGTTCTTCTGAGGAAGCACCCTATGGCCCACATGGCAGTGTTTAAATTTGCATTATCAAATCTAGGTTGTTCTTTTCTTGCTAGGCAGACACCAAAAAAGCTGCCCCAAGCTGGTGGGCAAGCCATTTGGGTTTTTTTCTAAATATTTATTTGTAAGAATGTCTTGGCTTCAGATGAACACCTTTTGCTCAATGTTGAAGTGTGACCAGCTCACATAGGCTGGATTGTTTGGAAAGGAGTTGTCTTGGTTCCTCAGATCATCTTTGAGCATCCATGCATTGCTTTCTGCTTGGAAGGGAGTGCTGCAATGTGGGTCTATCTGTGGGCTTTCTGAGTATGAGGGACACATACCCTTTGAAAGACTCCTCAGAGGAGGCAGAATAGAAGTAAACAGCTTCCTTGTGCCCTCATTCTTTCATGTGAAGTGAAATTCTGCATCCCTAAAGGTGTTTCTCACCTGTATCCCTGTTCTCAGTCCTCTCCATTTGCTCTTTGGCCATTGCATTGGTCTCCAGTTCCCACCAGGTGAAGTCTCTTGACCTTGGTTTCCTTGTGGTAGCCAGCAACATTGACTGACCACCAGCTGGTATTGCTTCCTCTCCCTGCATCCCTGGCTGCTGCTGAGTGGCTGTTGGAATCTCAATGGAATGAATACATGACACCCCATCTGTTCTTGGATGACTGCAGAGGACTTCAGTATCCTGCCCTACATGCAAAACCCATCACAGATTATTTGTTTTTTTGGTCTTCCCTTGCCTTCCCCCCTCAGTGTGGTGCTCACTGAACTTCACACAACATCCCACACCAGGATGTAAGTTGTGTTTCCCCCCACTGCGATAAATTGCCACAATCCCAGTGCAAACTGGCTGCATCAGGTCAGGTGTTTGTTCAGCACTAGTTGGCTTAATCTCAACAGTGGACCTCACTCCCCCAAGACCTCAAGGCCAGTGTGAACCCCAAGATCAGGTGCCTGCATGCCATTGTGGATGCAAGCCTGGGTGCATTAGGTTGCAAGGGAAGTAGCCAAGTGAGCGAGCTGTTCCCTTAGCCAGCCGCAAAGGACTCATTAGCCAGCAGCTATTTAGGCAGTGGCACTGCAGCAACTCTCAGTTGGGAAAGGCTGATTTGTGGCGGTTTCCTCTCCACACTGAGAGTGCACTGATCAGGAATATAAATACCGTTAAACCCCTGTGTTAATACCAGCAGCTTTGATCATCTTTCCCCATTATCACTCCCTTGCTGTTAATAAAAGTGATAACCATGGGGGAGAAGAGAACGGGGACTGGACTAATCAGTTTGCAGTTGGTGATGCTGTAAGTAAACTGACAGGGCTGGAGACTAGGGAGCTGAGGAAACCCTGGAGAGATGGTGTTAAATAAACACTTTTGTTCATACAGGTTGGAAAAATGAGACACCCAGAGCAACTTGGTCTTAGTGACAGGGCTTCTGGACTATGAGGGGCAGCCCAAGATCAAATTTCTAGCATGAACTTGCTACAGGGTGTATTTCTCTTCCATCCAGAGTAGTTGGCTGGGTGGCTTCCAGGTTTGTTTGAGTTGGTGGGGAAGTGCCCCGTGTTTCCAGTCAGTAATAGATATTTATGCCTTCCTGCTCCTTCCATCTCCTTCAGGTTCACACGTGCCCTGAACTCCCTGATAATCTAGCCTGGAGTCTCAGCTATGGAAATTCTGCCCGAGCTTTGGAGAGACTTTTCTCAGGTGGGGAGTGAAGACAACATATTTCCTTACATAGATGCTTACTGATAGCGCAGGCAGACTGGGCAAAACAGATAGTGATTGATAGTATTTGCTTGTGATGGTTCCTGATGGCATTTTGAAGCAGAATGGGGAGGATAACTAATTTGCTCGCCAGAATCTTAGCTTACTTTTGAAAAAGATAATCGAGTCTCTTGCCTTCATATTCAAAAGATAAATGTGCCTTGAGAATGGCCAATTGTGTCTGATTGTGTCTGCGGAGAGCCTGAGAATAACGAAAAGCAGGTGCATCACTAGCACATTAGTTACAAACTCTCCTGATAGGCACTTAAGTGGCCCCATTATTAACCAGCTGCTGCAGGACTGAAAGGGCAGGGACATCCCTACAACAAAAGTGCAAAGGATCTATTGGAAATGGCACCTCATTCAGGTCTGGAGTGTCTCACATGGTAGAACTGGATATTGAGCGGAACCTGGGAGGGTACTAACAACTTTTGGTTTTGGACTGATTGTGCAAGTTGATCCCAGCAAGGCTGGGAGAGGATTCCAGGGGTACCGAAATCCCCTGTGGGTGTGGGGGAACCATGACAAGTGTCTGAGACACTGGGACAAGGTGGGTAGAGAGTGGAGCAGGACATCTCCCATGCCCCCAACATGTCCTCCACCTTCCATGTCTTCTTGGAGGGAAAAATGGCTTCAATTTGGGGTCACCTTTTTCCTCTGCTGTTTCCCTGGTGCACCTTCTGTCATTCCCTCATGCAGAAACACTGTGCAAATGGCTGCCTCTGCAGGGACTTCTCTTGCCTTCAGGATGTTTGCTCTGACCCCTTCAATCCCCACCCTTCCTGCCAGGATTGCCAAAGAGTGGAAGTGGGGCAGGGAGTGGGAAAGCATAGCCCTTGCTTTTTGCTTTGAGACCACTTGCGCTGAGGTCCACCACTGGAAACACAGCTTGCCTGGCCTGAACACAAGCCAGACGGTGGTTCTGCTCCATCACTGCAGAGCACGGCTGTGAAAGAACGGCATTCTGCAGTTTGAAGAAGCCATGCCCATGTACATCTATCAGTGCAAACCCCCACGGCTGAATCAAGGCACCAGCTGGAGTCTGCCCAGTGCTCCCATTCCTGGCTGCTGCTTGCTCAGCCCCATCCACCCAGAGCCCTTCCCCACTGTATTATTTTCACTGTCTCCTTTTTCTAGTGGCATCAAGCCCAGAGCTTTCACAGGAAAGGGCAAATGGGCTGGGACTCATTTTAACAGCAAAAGGGAACTTGCAAGAGCTTCACAAACTTCTGGATGGGGCCAGAAGGTCTTTTTTTTTTTCCTGCAGCAGCTGGTTGGAGATAGCAAGAGCAAGATTCGCCTGAACCTTTGATAATTAAACTCTCAGCTGCTGAAGAGCTGGCTGCCTGGCTGCCAGATAAATGCTGTTTCCCTTGAATTAGTGTGGAGCCAAAGTGACATCCAATGGCTGGTTAGGCTCATCAAACTGGCTGTTCTCTACAGCTATCCCAGGGGATGGAGCCCAGGCGGCCATTTGCCAATGGAAAAAGGCAAGTACAGATTCCAGGCACGTATCATCCTGCTGAATTTATCACATCTGCAGTTCAGGTACTTTTAGACTTCCTGATGTCATAATACTCCTTTATACAAGAGCTTTCAGGGAAAGCTCCCAAATATGCATTAGACAGAGATGTAATAAGACAGGTCCTGTATATTAAAGAGCTACTGCCAGCTCAAATTCAGTCCCAAATTTAGGGTTGAAATGAATGAACTATTACAAAGCCTGACACCATCAGAAACATTCTTCTACTATTTATTTTTTGGACAGGAGTTGGAAGAAAAAATGGAGGGGGTGTGCTGTTTCTTCAGGGGATAGCAAGTGCCACCTGCAGGGCCCACAGAGAGGGCTGTAAAGTGACAATTGGAGAGCCAAGCACTGATCCACAAGCCTAACACCGAGCCTCATCCCCCAAGCTGAGAGAAATGAAAAATGCAAACAAAGAGGTAGAAAGAATGGAGAGCAAATTGGTTTTCAAACTCTTCCTGCTTCAGTCATCTCAGGTACTGGTGGATCCAGAGACCCAGAAGTGTGGCAGTGATTTTTAAGCTTTTGGAGTCCCCTGTGCTCCAGCTGCATGTGTCAGGACAGTGAATTATTACCGCAAGGACACTGAAGCAGGGGGATGCAGTTTGTTAGATGGCAGTCAGGGTCTTTGCTTGCTAAGAAAGGGCAATCTTAAGACAGGTGGACAAGACTAAAGAGCTGCCCAGAAAAAGATGACACTGAGAAACAGATATGGACACCAACAGTGGACAGGTTTCTCACCCCACAGGGTGACAGAAGGGGAAACAGAGCTTTTCAGTCCTGTTCAGGAGATATCTGGAATTAATCTCCTTGCTGGTCCTGACACTGTGAATCCTAAGCAGCCTCTGATGTGGGCAAGGCAGAGTGGATGGGTGGGGGAGACAACAGCTGAAGGAGCTGAGCTGTGTGTGGCATGGACCCCCAGTGAGCCCAGGGAAAAAGGAGAGGACTCTGCGCTTGTCGTTAAGTGGTAGAGGATGCTGGGTGGGCTGGCAGGAGATGACTCCTCTCTGCTGTTATTGAACATCTACTCTCCAGGGCAGAATGATCAGCTGGTATTTAAATATTAAATATCAATAAATCAGCTGGAAGTGTGCCTGTCCAATGCCTGATGAATGTGTGCTGGTGAGGGTTATGCTCAGGGCCACCTGCCCCAGCAGACTCCCACTGCTCCCTTCCCGCTGCCACGCACACATGCACGTTGAGTGTGGAGTCTGTGCATGAACAGACCAGGAAGGCTACTTGCACTGACTTTCCGTTTGAGGAAGAGTGCACAAAAGCCCCCAGTCCTAGAAATTCAGCACTAAAACATCTGTTGCAGCACAAACCACAAGCACCTATGTGCTGGGAACATACATTTGTCTGCCAATCAAAAACCTGTTCTTTCAAAACCGTATGTTATTGACTGATCGGCTCGATTAGCTGGGCTTTCTTTTGTGAAGGCCAGGCTGGAGGTAAGAGCTTTGATTTGCTTTTAGAACTGGGGAAGGTTTTCATTCCCAGCAGTAGTCTGCTTGGCCACCAGTACAAAGCATCACAACTCATGGCTCTGCCATGAGAGCTGATTATACCTTGGCTGACCTGCCTTGACATTGAGACGTTTTAGAGCCAGCTCCTTCCTTCCAGTAGTGAGAGCTTGTTTGCCTGACCCTATCAGGGACTGGGAGGGCAACTAATGTTCACTAATGTCAAGTGGTTCTGCTGTACAGAAACAGGGTCTCCTGAGACTCCCTGTTAGCAGCACTCACAACTGGGGCCAGCAAAGCTATAGGCTTTCATTAACAAAAGTGTTTTTCCTAGCAAAGGACTTTGAAAGAGATCCAAACTGAAGAGCAGAGGCTAAGGATGCTTGGCAGGGCTCTTAGAGGAGAAAGACTGGCAGCAGCTGGCATTCAGCATAAACTGGGAACTTTAAATGGCCTTTCATTAGTTCCTATATCTCACTTAACTCAGACAGCCTGTTGAGGTAACAGCAGCACCTCAAATCAAAAATATTGCTAGTAGCACAATGGCTGCCATGTGCAGCATGAAAAATGAACCTGGTCATTGGATAGCCACCCTCCTAAGAGCAGAGGTCCGGTTCTCTGTGGACAGGGTGCAGCCTTACTGAGCAATTAGCACACAAAGGGCAGCCCTTCTTTAGCTAACTCAATTTTATATCTATGTCTGGGGCCTCCTATAACAGCAGAAATTGCTCCAAATCCCTGTCACTCTGTGGCCGCGTGATGCCCTGGAGTGTGAGACCTTTTGTTTAGACCTCAGCTTTACTGTCTTTCCTGGAGAGCTGAATTTTCTCCTGGTGAAAGTGACTTAGCTCCATGCAGATGCAAGAGTTCTGAGGGCTGTGCTGATTTACTTCAGGCGAGGTGCTGGCTCAGTTTGCTATTTTATGCTCTGGGGATATTTTTACTCTGTAATTCTACTGCAGCCTCCAAGCAAATCCAGCTTTTAACGCATCACCGCAGGAGTCTGCTGGTTACATCCCTGGGTTGAAATCACAACTGCTGGCAGTACTACAAGGTTTTGCCATCACAGGCAATTTTGAGGGTAACTCCCCCAGAATGAGGTGTGCAGGTGGGGAAGATCTGAGCTATTCCTGTCCCGTCTTTCCAGTCCCCTTTCCAAGCAGGTGACGACTTGACTTCTGCAGGATGGAAAGACACCTGTCTGATTTGTCTGGAAAAAAACTTTCCACCAAGATAAAGCATGAAGAACCACACAGAAAAGCCTGACCTTCTCCCAGCCTGTTCCCTTGGTAACCATCACCTTGCTGTTATGATATTCAAAGACAACTTCTAAACTTTTCAGGGTATATAACAAGGAGCTGTTCAGGCAGGGTCAGAAGGAGCTGGGAAATGAGTTTCCTTTGCTCCCTGGGCAGAAGCAGGGTGTCAGGCAGGGAGGTGCCAGGCAAGGGGCAGGCTGCTAATCCCTCCTCCAGGGACCATGAGCTAATTTTGGGGAGGTATGAGAATGGCTAAGGTATGCTCTCCCTTCCCTCCCAATTTCCCTCTTGCGGAGCTGGGCTAGAGCATGGAGTCTGATTTGGGTCAGTTAACGACTGGTCTTAGTTAATGACTTTGGGGGAAGTTTTGCCCTTTGAGCTCTTCAGTGAAATGATACAATCTGTCCTTGATTTGACTTCTGGCTGGGGGCTGTTTCTGCTTGGTGGTGTCCTGCGCTCCTTCCATCCTGGGTAGCGCAGAGATTTCTGCCTCAGGTATGGGTTGATGTGGACTCTCAGACCTGGTATTGTAGAGGAAGTGGTCACAGTCAGCTGGATGCTTGGGCAACCAAAATTGGCTTTGGAGTCTGGCGTTGCTCATTGAACCATTTTGGACCTGCTTCTTCCCAACCATTGGTGTGCACCAAAGCATCCCAAGGACAATCCTATACTTACACAGTGCCTCCAGGAAGATGTCCCAAGAGGACAATAATTTTCAGGTGCAATTTCTTCTAGGTGTTAGTCTGGCAATACATGGAAAGCTCCATGTCTCTCAGCTTTCTTGCCTCAGGAGAGACCAGAAGACAGGCCAGCATAGCTGAGTTTGCAAATTCATGTTCACGGAGAAGTCCTGTTGCATCCAAACGGTATCCTACCCGGTCAGAATGCAGAGTGGGTATCTCTCAACTGCTGCAAAAAAGGTATGAAATGGAAACATCTTGTCTAACATGGCTGTCTGGGATCCTCTGTTTGTCATCATTGGAATATATATGGAGCAACCTATGGTTGATGGTTACTGCTACCTTGTGTCCTCCATGCATATTAAAAGCACACGCTTGTACAACCTCTACTCTGTCACTGCAGATATACAATACATTTAAAATGTACTCCTGTGTTTATTCATAGGTACATGCTCATTTATCAAAGAGGCAATCTCTGTTGGCATCAATATATTAAAGGGTCTCTCAAAGCGGTACTGCCAGGAGCCCTTTTTCCCCAGGGAATGCAATGCTGCCATGAATATGACAACAAGTCAACATGGGATAATGCTGCATCAGAGGGCAATAATTCTGGGGACATGAAAAGCTGCATAAGTGCAGGTTAAGGGACATGGGAAGCAAGGCAAGTGCAGTGACTTCCACTTCTGTCTTTGGGGGAGAGCACAAAGTTACATATTAGGTATCCTCTCTGTTTTGTGTATGCTCAAAGGCAGGTAAGCATGGAGGGGATAAGCGTCATTTCCCCTGCTTAGCCACAGAAATTGATAAGCAAGGGAAACCAAACATGTATTTGAAGTCCTCCTATGTGCTGTGCTCCATTAATCATACCAGCTTAACACCTTCAGGAGTTGGTCTGTGCAGGGGATCTTCATGTCTGAACAGCCAGACACGAACAAGCTGCATGCCAAACACTGTGTGAGACAGTTTGCTTGTAGATGCAAGTTGGGGCCAGGCTCAGTTTTGGTGTAGAGCAGCGGTGACCATGTTTCTTTCTCAGGCTATAGGAACATGGATGCTCTTCTAGCTGAGGAGGAAGGTAAACCAGTGCTGCAGTTCGTATTCCTCACACAGCAAGGCTCTTCACACAAGTCAGTGTGATCATGTGGATCAACTAACTACTTGACGCCAACTTCTGCATTTAAAGGAGGCCTCAGATTGCTGCTCAGCTTCACAGAGAGCCTTTATCTGTTTTTCAGGCATTACAATGCTGTGGATGATTAATGGCTTCACGCAGAAAACACACAGGATGCCTGCATTCCCATGTCTGTGAGGAGGTCTGCCTCCCATTCGTCACCCGAGTTCACCACCTGGGAGTCTGCTTGGATGATTATCTCCATTGACAATGAGGTATTGGCTGTGGTTGGGGATTGCCTTCCTATACTTATGCTGTGGTCATAGCATGAGGTTTTTGCAATTTCTTTTATCCTGTGTATTTGGTCAAGCAGGAGGTCTTTGTGAAATGCTTACAGATTGCAATGCAGATGGGAATGACAATTTGGCTTGGGGTTTTGTAGGATTTGCAGAGTCTCCCTTATTCTTCACCAAAGTTACTTTTTGGAGCAGGAAAACCCTTTTTTCCCATGCCTGGCTATGCTTACACTGCCTTGTTGTAGCAAAACTGTTTCTCTAAAGTGTTCAGTGGCCCTTGATACTGGAGGACGTGAGGATCTCAGTCACTGGAGTATTCATCCTGACAGTGCTTTTGTGAGATGGGCCAGTGCTGTTATTCCCCCCACATTTACAGAGGGAGAACTGAGACCCAGTGAAGTGACACCACAAAGGTTTTATGAGGCAGAGTTCAGATTTTAACCTGGTTTTCTATAGGTCATTGCTTCTTGTTGTCTGGATGCTTGCAAGACCCAGTCTTGCTTTCCTGAGTGTAACTGCTCTCATGACACAGTATTTTGTTAACTGTTCCTATGGTACCCTCCCATGAGGCTAGTATGAATTATGAACTTCAGCTGACAGAAGACCATCTTGAAGCTGTGCTCACCAGGCAAAGGCTAGAAGAGCCTGTGAATGAACTAACCAGGTATGGGCAAGTCATAGAGACAGAATGTGTTTTACCCCTTCCCCATCATGGTGACAAGTGCATCGCATCCTGGCAGGACAGGAGCATCCCAGGGAATGTAGGTGCCAGCCAGCCTCTGCAGAGCAAATGGCACGTGGTCTCAGGGAATGGTTTCAAACAGCCAGCTGGCAGAAGAGGATTCATCCAGATGAGTCTGAAAATTTATATGCACAGCTGATATTGCTGGAAAGCAGAACTGGCATGGGAATTAGCTCGCAAACTGGGAATGCAAGGGAATCTTCAACAAAGCCTTTTATCTATGGAACAATTCAACCAGCTTGGGTGCAGCATGAAAGAGGGGCATGCACTGAAGCGGGGAGGGGAAGGGGGCTTCTTTTGCCTCTGTTTATATACTCAAGAAGCTGCCCTAGTGATGAAGTAATTGCAAAAAATAATCATAATATCATAAACAGAAAGGGCAAAAAAAGAGCAACTCTCTCCCTCCCCCTTCTGTGGTGCTAGTGTTTGAGTTGTCATCTGGATATGAAGCTGAGCCTGCTTCCAGTGGAAGGAGGATGGCAGTCAGTGTATCTTTATCACAACCTTTTTCATGCTCCGGTGAGCTCTCTACCCCGTGCAGCAGCAGCACAGACAGAGATGCCAACCTGTCTCCAAGCAAACAGAAAGATTTGGGCTGAAGGTTCAGCTGATTCAAAGAAGACCCCTTGGGTGTTTTTCCAAAGCTGGCTGCTGGTTATTTTCCATCGCCCTCCTGCTTTGTGCTAAGGCATGGGATGGCCCATACCTTTGCTAGGCTGAAGGGTCACTTTTTCTGTGGAAGAATTATCAGCTGCATCATCCTCTGCAGATTATAGGGAACAGTAAGCTTTTTATCTGCTTCCTGCAACCTCAGCACCAGTGTCTGAGCTTGGAAAGGAAGATTGAAAGCACAGTTCATTTTTACCTCTGGAGAAAGAGTGTCGTGCTCTGGTGGGGTGTTGCAGGGAGGTCTCTGGTCCATTCAGAAGCTTGTTGTGCTGATGTGCTGACCCTCTGTAGCCTGCTCTTCTTGAACCATTTCCCTTTTCATTTTTGGCAGGAGAAAAAGAATGGCAGAGGACAGAGACACTGGACCTGTCCCTTGTTGAACTACACTCAAAAGGGAGCTTTAAACCTTGTGATCACCAGCTTAATATAGTGGCTTCAAAAGAGAGGATAAGTGACATGGTTCAGTGGCAAAGCAAATCCAACTATGAGAAGAAATTACATCCCCCATGGGTGACCTGTCCCTCTTTCCTCAGCAGAAGCTTTTCCCTGAGCTTTTTGGTATTCCACCCCATTCCATCAGTTCTAAGCTCTTGCTCTGGTTTTGGAGAAACTGGAGTCAGTGAGAACTATGAAGATGACAAACATCAGAAGAAGGGCTCTTAAAAGCCCTGATCTCAGATAATGGACCATACATTGAGCCTTGAGTGCAGCAATACTCCCTGTGAACCCAGTGCTGGACTGAGAGCTGGGATGAAGCTGTCTAACTGCTAGCTCTCTCTTCACTTTTCCACATCAGTGATTAGCCAGCAAAAGGAGGTGAGATTAATTAGAAACTTCTCTAAAATTCCCTTAAATTTTCATCCCCTTGAATTCTGCCCCTGAATCTTTCCTGCAGTCCCTGCATCCCAGGCTTTGATCATGATGTGATCGCTCCATGGAGGAGCTCCTCTGAGCGGAGTTCATTACGTCTGAAAGAGGATATGCAGAGGAAGGGCGACAGAGCAATGGGAAAGCAGCGCAGAAGGAGAATTAGTTGACAAGAAGAAGTATGTGGAAGAAAACGAGGAGCACTTGGGACTTTGGATGAAAAGTAGTTCATCCCTTCTCAGCCCATTAATAAGTTAATAACTTATCAGAGATTAACTTAACACCTTGAGGCACAGAAGACATTGCGTTGTTCTCACATTAGCTTGGCTCTATTGTAATTCCTTTATCTTACCTTTTTTTCCCCCCTTAGCTATTGCATACTCACCTGGGGCCACACTAATATAACAGCATAAGATTCAATTACAAAAGACTACAGTAAGAGTGCAAAATTCTCTTCCTGACATGCTGAATCAGTGCTCATAAGCATTAATTATTGAGTGGCTAGCAGAATTATTTTATTTATTTTTTTTTAAGTTGCAGTAGAAAAAAGAAGAAAAACCCTATGGCATCTCCTGTGCACAGAGCAGTGATGCCTCTGTGGAGCATGTCCCTGTCTTGCTGGCTCCTGAGGCAAGGCACAGACAAGAGGAACAGGGACAGGAAAGGAGGAGCCAGGAAAAGATGTTGAGAAGGAATGGAGGGATGAATGGAAAGAGCACCAATCTGGCATGGTCCTCTCCCAAGGAAGGAGTGCCTCAGGGATGTTTGGCTCTTTTCATTTTCCTTGGTTTAAGTAGAAGGCTTTTTATCACAAAGGAGAGTAGGGAGCCCATGTGAGGGGAAAGATAAAGGTCTGACCACCAGGTCTCTGCTCTGCCTGGATGGGGAATATCCTTATCAGCCCATTTGATGTCTTCCTGAGAGCCTCAGCATTGTGTCCAGCACTCAAATACCCCTGTTCCTATCACCAGAGCCACCACTACCTTGAGCTTATCTCCTTGTTACAGGAGCCTCCATCTCTAGAGTACCTAAGCACATTTTTCATGGTATCAACAGAGAGAACAAAGTAGCCTGTCCTTTTCACTGGCAGCTTCAGAGAAGCTTGGGTTTGAGGGGACCATGGAAATTCAGCTCTTCTTTCTTATCTGGCAAGGTGCTCGCAGATCAGGGCTTTGAGGCAGAGCAATGGGAGATGCTTATGCTGCTGCCCTTTTATTTTGTCAACCAAAAGATGATGCCAGAATCCAGATGGGTTAATGTGCCTTCTTTTATCCACACAGAGTCATGGAGTTTAGCATCTATCAGTGTCTCCTCGTTCTCAGCCACAGATGGATTAGGCACACTAGGGCAAATGGAATATTTTTGCTGCGCAGATCCAATATTCGCTCCAAGCTTTCTTGGAGCAAATACAAAGAAACAGCAGAGCTCAGGGCATGGCTTTGCTTGGGATATCCCAGCAGACAGGAAGGGTTGGCCAGTTGTTTCAGCTGGAGCTGCTCTAGGCTCACAGATGCCACTACAGAGATATATTAGGGTGACAAAGACCAGATGTAATTAAATCCCTCATCTTTCCCTCATGCCTTCCCATTTCTGTATTTAAGCATTCTGTGGGGATGAAGACTTGGCTTCATAACACGTGCAGAATTCTGCTGCCCCACTTGGTTTTAGTCTTGTTTTCAGCTGCACCATGACAAAATAAACACTGTGTGTGCAAGAGGGAGCAAAGAGGATGACATCAGGATTACAAGCAGTGTCAAAGGAGACAGACTTGCCTTTCACAGGCGATATTTGCATGTGTTACACAGGCTCCAAAGACTTTTATTGCCTCCCTCCTTTGCCAGTGTTGTGTGTTAAGCATTAAACATATGGCTCCACTTAAACCAGGGGCCAGGCTCCCCGTGCGGGGTGAGGATTTCCTGTGGTCGCCCCTCATCCTCTGCGGATGGGAAATTTTAGTGGAGGCAGCAAGTCTGAAGGGCGAATGGAATCCGATTAGTCAGCGATGGCATCGCGGCACATAATCCGATCCTCCCCACAAATGTCACACCCCGCCGTTCCTTGGAAATGGCAGGCGAGGCAGGAGGAGCAGGTGATCTAACAGACTTAGGGCTCAAAGCTGTGGGCTTTAACCAAAGAGGACAAAACAGACATGTTTGATCAGGTGACGGGAGATCTCAGAGGGTAAAGATCAGGCTAAAGCTGCTTTTTCATGGGCAGAATAGATGACACTGTGCAATACCTTTAATTGGAACAAAACACGAAATTGCATGTTTTGTGCTTGTGCTCAGATCCATATGGATTCAATTTTAAACCACATAAATGAACTGTGTGCTGGTGAAAGATGGCAAGACATGCTGCTCTCCCTTCACAGCAGCAGAGACAGTGCAAAGAGTGTCACCCCTGAACCCTGGTACATATCAGCCCAAAGTGATGATTTTACTAAAAATTTGTGACCTCATCTTTCCTGCATATATCTGCTGAGATAGACACAATGCAGTGCCTTCTGGTTTTGTTTTGTTTTATTTTATTTTATTTTATTTTACTTTTCTTAAGTGCTGCCTATAATCTTATGTTACAGCTAGCAGGTATCTAGATGATGGTTATTTCTCTTTGCACCTTGGGAGATGAACCAGATTTTGTCTGGTGACTAAAACTGAAAGGCTCTGCATCTCATTTCTTATATCCTCAGGCATCGATTTTGGTATTCTATAGAGTTATGGATCTGAGTGGAGATTGCTCTGATGTCCTTATCCATTCCCCCAGCATCAGACTCAGAGGAAAATGCAAGGTGTGACCGTCACTGCAACAAATCAAATATGCCTTTACAAGCGAGTCACTGAAAGTACAAAAGCCCCTCACCTCTCCCTTCCTCCTTTTCTTCCCCTCTATCCAGTCTTGGTCTCTCTGCCTGAAAGCTTTTACAAGGCTTTGTGTTTAATTAAGATACATTGTCCAACCAATTGGGAAGCAGGAAATAGCAGGAGATGTTTTACAAATAGGAACAATTCTTGTTCATTATCCCTTAATTGAGGCAACAAAAAGGTGCTGGAAAACATCCATCAGATGCACATTCATGTACATCATCAGAGCGGATTGGATTTAGGAACTCACAAAAGCAACATCGAATGTTCCAATCAAGAGTTATACAGACAACAGGGAAACAAAGAATTGGAGACACAAATACATCAGAATTAGCCCAATTACAGATTATATGTTTCTGGAAAACACATTCCTTGGCTCTATTCCAGGATTTTCTTATTTCACACTCCTTTTCTGTCATTCCTAGCTGTGGTACAAAAGTCAGTGTTACTTGTCTCCTTTGCTGGCCCTTGAGCTTCTTGCAAAGGGGAAGATATCATTCTGGAGAGGTTAGATGAGTGATCTGGGAAGACAAAAGTACCAACCTGCAGACTGTCACCCCAGTTTGAACTCAGGGTCACCTGAGGATGACACTTTGTTCAACTTTTCCACCCTCGTTCCTTTGCAGTTTGAAGTTCGGCTGCTCTGCTAAGCCACTGTTCTCAAGCAGAAGAGATAAATAACATAAGAGAGCTTGCTGAGGGAAAGATTTTGAGCCTGGAAGGCCAGGAAATCCTGTTACCTATTTAAGTATGCATTTTAAAGCGTGCTTGGCCTGCTTCTGTGCTCATTTACACTCTAACACCATGGCCCCTGCAGAGTCAGTCTTTATTCCCACAGGTCTGCTAGGCTCAAGTTCTTTGGCTTGTCATTTTTTTAAAAGGTGCTTTGAGTTTTAAATGAGGGACAGGATATGCCAAGGACCCCCAAGATACCTACTGAAATGTAAGTACACCTCAGTGCTTCCTGGAAGGAAAGCCATCACCAGGAAAAATGGCATCACACCTCATTGGACTGTAGTAATAGACCCAAACATGACAGAATACTGTTAAAAATGCTCCTGATCAGTACCCACAGCTGTTGAGCTAATTATTCTCACTGTCTTGTCATAGATACTTATATAGTCTCCAGGGTACATGAGCATTTCACAATGTCTAATATAGTTCTCTTCACACAATCCTGAGAGACACGCATCCGCTGTCACCTCCCCCTCTCCTTCATCCCACTGGGATGACTGAGGGAGGTGGTGGCTTGGCAGCCTATTCCAATGCTGTGCACCGTGGTGTTTCCCCTTCAGTAGCACTTATCTCACCAACTTTATCTGTCCCAGCACTAGACATGAAATCTAAGCTCCCACCATTGATGGAAGGAGGCAGGAAACACACCAGAGGTGAATTCTGCTCATGTGAAGAAAGGTGGGGAGCATTTTATGGGCTGAATCCTCTGATCTCTAAGGGAGGTGAGCCCCAGGATGGGCATCCCAAGCTGGACCATGCTATGTGACTGCTATGATGCAGTGGGGGCACGGCCTTATGCTTCATGAAACCGTGCATAGCAGCGGAGCACCCCCAGCAGCCTGGGGGGATGGCTTGGAAGTACCTGGACCTAAATCTGAAGATATCTTTGGGGGACCCTGCTTGAACTCAAAGGGCTGGAGGAGGAAGCCTGGCAGTCCATTGCTCAGCTTTCAAGGAGACCTTAGAATATGCAGGTGAGGTTTTTCTGCAGGAACCGCCTCATGGAGGATGGGGCAGGAGTCTGGCTCCGTGCCCTGTTTTAGCTGGGAGCTCCCTGGAATGGCTCTGTCTTTGCCTTCAGTGAAAAATATTCCCCCTGATTTTCCCTTGTGTTTCCTCTGGCAGTTGCAGTTCCCATGTCGTTTCCCTCTGTCGTCCCCACGAGCTCTCCCTGCCTTGTTTTGAAATTCCCCACTGCCAGCCATGGAAAGTGTTTGCATTGTAGCTGGCATTTGTTGATTTTCTTTAGGTGGCTCAGGGCTGCAGACATTCCTCATTACTTTTTTATTAGCCAATTTGAATACTCATTTAGCCTCACTAAGCGTGTGATGGTTTTTAATTCTTCCTTCAGAGGTGCTTGTGCAGAGCCTGTCCTTGGTCCTCAGTAATAATAACACAGGATCCCACACAATGCAACTGAGGCGAGAGATGATAGCTCACAGAACAAGACCGATCAGTCTGGGCTCCTTTCATGTAGATAACAAAGCTGAAGCCTCCCTTTGTTTTGCCCCTCACTTTCCTGTGCAGCGGGACTGCCAGAAATCACAGCGGTACAAGGCATGGTAAGGTGACACGGTACGTTGCACTGGACAAACATCTCTCCAAAATACTTTGCAGAATTAAATAATTCAAAGTGGCAAGACCACAAAATGATATAAATTACTGAAGTGGTAGAGTGAAGACAGTCAATGAAGAATAAATAGACTCATCCAGCTATAAGGCTAATAACAGCTAGAAAAAAGTATATTATAAGCATTATGTATGAAAAAACAAGTGACCAGCAGAGAATTGTTGGGGTTTGACATCCAGCTCCTCTGTGCTGCTTTGAGACCTGCTTTTCAGCTGTGCTGAATATCCAGAACTGGGCAAGACAGACGGTAAGTTTTTTCCATCCAGAGGCCAGACCAAAGGATGTAGGTAGGATGGGAACAGTCAGTGGGAGGAGATCTGGTCCTGTCATTTCTCAGGTTGCAAAGCCAAATAAAAAAGCCACGTCCCAAGGGAGGATAGTCACGGTGTGATATAACCACCTTCTCGTGGGAGAAGGATGCCTGTGTCCCTTCAGCATCCCCAGAAGGCTCTGGAGGCATTACCCGGAGGCAAGCGAGGGAGCATGGACACCGTGGCTGCCTGAGCTGTGTTGCTGCAGATAAATAGGAACCTTTGGTCTCTTGGCCTATTAGTCCAGCAGCTTGCTCAAGCGCTAAATCCACTCACACACAAAAAAAGTACATTCTGCTGCTTTTTCGAGTGTCTTGGATTCTATTGTGTACAAATTTACAAATGAACTGCTTGAGTGTTGACTAATGCTGCAGCCTGCAGTCAAGGTAAGAGCCCATTTATTTATAGGCTCTTCAAGGACAAGAAGATGCTGTATTTGTACAGTCTTCCAGTAGGTGCACAGCACACAGCCTAACAAACAGTTACCTGCCTCAGCCGCGTTTCAGAAGAGGAGGATATATGAGACCCTCAAGGAAAATACACAGCTTAGGCAGCGTCTCCTGGCAGGAAGGTCATGCTATGCCATTGGCTTTTGATGATGGCAGAGCTGCAAATGTATAAAGAAGGATTTTTTTTTATTTTTTTCCCCCCTGCACCATCAGTTTGATTGGATGACTGTCCAGGAGGTTACTCGGGACATCTCACTGAGCCGTGCTGGGAGCAGACAGTCCCTGCTGCTGTGTGTGTGTGTGTGTGCGGCACCCACTCATTTAAATGAGGCTGTGTGTTTGCAATCGATGGGACTGTCTGATCCCTGGATGCTGGGGAGCGCTCTTTTTCTATTTCCTGCTGATACTTACTTCAAAGATGCATGACCACACAGATCACCGTAATACCAAGAGCCCCACAAAAAAAGAATTAATAAAACTCTGAGTGTGTTTTACCCTGAGATCTCGTGGTGCCTGACAAAGGAAAGGCACCATCGGTTCTTTTTATATGGGGGCAGAAAGAGGTGAAATGATTTATTTATCCACACTCGTGCAGTGAATCAGTGGTAAAGCAGGGAGCCGGACCTTTCCAGCTGTGCTTTGAGGCTTCCTATAATGTCCATTGGAATAGTCCTAAAACATTTACCCTTTGAGTGCACATCCTGCCCCTGCTGCTTTGTGCAGAAATTGGCCCTGCAAAGAAAAGTTCAGCTTTGTGGTGGCCAGGGCTAGAGCAGGCAAAGAGCAGAGATCTGGTGGCTCAAAGCACACCAACTTAAATTTGTGGTCAAGGAGGTAGAAGGGCACACAGAAAGGGCACACGTGGGATGGGAACAGGAGGGTATGAGATGCCTGATGGATCTGGGGTTGAGAGGCAGTTATTTAAACTCACTTGTATTATTTTCCCCCATGGACATGACTTTGGTGAGAGTGGGAAGCCGGGGCTTCTGCTCAGCTGGAGAGGTAGCTGGGAGCTCCCCCAGCCCCAAGGCGCTTGGAGACTTCAAGTGAATCTGAGCAAAGAGCCTTTCTGCTTCGTCTATGGATTTTTCTGCATTGGCAATGCACAGCATTGCTGTCATTAAGGCTACAGGAAAACAGCACATCCAGGGTGCATCTAGAGGACAGAGATTGTTGACCACTTGTGCCGACAGAGCAAAGGTCTGTAACAAAGCCCAGTGGGATGTGGTCTATCTGGTCTCTCAGTGTGTTCATCAAATGTTTGCTCTTCAGGGCAGAGTTGAAGGCTGGGTCAGACTATGCCCAAGCAGCCAGCCTGTGGGAGAGAGTGATCCTGTGCGATGTCTGCCTGTGCTGCCCTTTGGCTGCAGAAAATGGTGCTGGTTTGGAGGTGTGGAAGCTCTGAGAAAAGGCCAGAAGTCCCCAGCATGCCAGTTCTTTGCAGGCTCTGGTGGGGATGGACATGGGTAGGGATGGCAACCTTGCAGGTGCTTCCTACTTAGAGTACTACTGAGACCTCAGCAGCCCAGCAGTGTACCTGGAGTACTTAGCCCAAATATTTAGCCACTGCTAAATATTTAATTATGCAGGGGAAGATACCACTTAGGCTGTGATGTCTTGTCTTCATTAAAGAAACTGCAGAAACCATTGTGCTCTCCCCTTGGGCTCTGTGAAGGAAAATCCTACTGATGGAGCCAACTGACTCTGGAGGAGCCAGAAAGCTGTTGAGCCTCAGGTTAGCAGAGGATTTTGAGGCAGACATCCCTGTGCCTGGGCATTAGAGCATCAGTGTAACCAAGCTTCCAGGCAGTTTAAGCAGGTGCTGTGAGCTGATTGCAAGATGTTTCCTGTGCAGCCCAGGGCCCTCGTGCCATGTCCCTGCAAATTTCATTCATGGGGATGAGATGGCAATGAATTCACCATTCATTAACAACAGATATCTCTCAATCCATCTTGGGGTAAGCATCATTGTGGAACTGCTCTTCCGCTTGCATTTTACAGGGTTCCCTGTGATAAATTTAGCTTGTAAAGGGTGATTAAGACACTTCATTATGTTTTAATGTGTCTTTAGGCTTACGTCTAATAGGAACACTCGTTTTACATCTCACTGGAAATATATGACTGCTGCAGCCCAGGCAAGCCTGTGATAGGACACGACTGTGGCTGGGCACCTCACCAATCTGGGCATTACCAATGGCCCCCGCCTCATGGTGGAGAATGTTGGGAAGCCCACAATGGTGTTTCCACTGCTGGAGACAGGCCAGGTCAACAGCTTGCCCAGGTAGGCTCATTGCAGGTTCAAATTAAGTTGGTGGTTTCTTCCCCTCATCACCCAGTTTGTCAGCCTCTGAACTTCAACCCTGAAGGTGATAATTCCTAGTTTGTGCTTTCCTCAGCTGAAAACTTTATCCAGTGACACTCAGGCACAGAAGTGCCCTGGTTTGGGAAGGCAGGCAATTATTTCCTGCCTGAAGAGAGAAAGTTCAGGCTGTGCTGTGCTTCGTGTTTTCTGCAGAGCAGAGCCCCTCTGATCGCTCACAGGCTTTCTCAGCTGTTCGTCAGTCACCAGCTCACTTTATGGACAATATAAGGAGCCCAAGTACCTCATTAAGATGTTTTCACTTGCTCTCTGCAGCCATGTGCATAGCAATACCTAGTGTAAAACCTAAATAAGGCACTGTTAGAGACGCTCATGTTGCTCCAGTGAAAGCAGGCATCTCAGCAGTGGCTGTAGAGATCTCCTCTACATGTTCACAGCTTAAGCACTCTCTCTATGAGAGAAACAGGTCTGATTCCAGAAAATACTTCTGCCCCATCACCTCCTCTGCCTTTCTCTTTCACTGCCACCCAGTGCCAGGTTTCTGTGGCCGGACATTGGGACATCACAAGGTAATGGAAGATACTAAGTTGTTCTCGCTTATCTTGTGCTCTCACTTAACATTTCTATTACGTATCTTAACTATTTTAGTTTCAGGCACCTTTCATCTCCTTTAGAATTCTGAAGACCCATTGATAAAACTTTTTACATGATATTACGAGCAGTTTTGGATGTGCCATCTTCTTTCCATATCTGTTACTTTTTGTGAGCACCATGTAGGAACTGACCATGTTACTATAGATAACAGCATTGGAAATGAAGAGAAACCTCTCCTATTCCTTCATGTATAGATTGGGGGGCAGTTGTTAACATGGGCAGACAAGATCTTGCTTGTTGTTTTTTAGGTGAGAATTAGAGCCTCAGGTCCTAAATCAGCCATGACAGTCAGACTGGGGAGGGCTGGGAAGCTGTGTCCTGCGGAAAGGCTAGCATAGGGCTAATTTCTCCTGGCAGTTTTCGATAGCTGTGGCAGCCTTGCTCCCTCCCTGTATTGAACTGCTGCGTGGTGTTGCCACACACTGTTAAACAGGGGCATCCTGGAAATACAGCAATGGGTGCATTTCAGAGCTGGGCCATACGATGCAGCATGTAAAGCTCCCTGGCTTCCTTCAGGAATGATGAGCTTGCTCAGCAGCCCGTGTGTCAGTCCCTGGGACATGCACTTTTTATACTCTCTGAGAAGAGCAGGGCAGCTGGCACAGTCCCAGAGAGCGCCCTTCTCAACTAGTTAGACCCTGCAAGCATCAAATGCTCTCATTCATTTATTGGAGGGTGATAAACATCCTAGGAAATGCTTGCTTCAGTCAGGTCACATTCTTGCTCTTTTATGAAAGCGGCATCTTTAAAAGCAGATCTGCTAATGTCATGAGAGACTCGGAGGAAATCCCAGCTTGGTCAGCTTGGTACTGGGGTTCCTGAAAAGCAGCTGGGTGCAGAAGATGCTCAGGTTGCTTCTTGCAGGGCTATTTCAACAGAAAATAAGTGATTTAACCCCTCTCCTCCTGGGTGACTTCAGCCTGTCCCTGGCCTTATTGTCCCTTTCTTCCCATTAAATAACAGCCAGAAGCACAGAATCACAGAATCACAGAATAACAAGGTTGGAAAAGACCTTTAAGATCATCAAGTCCAACCATTTGCATCCTAAACTAAACCATATCCCTAAGTACTTCATCTACCCTTTTTTTGAACACATCCAGGGAAGGTGACTCAGCCCCTCCCTGGGCAGCCTGTTCCAGGCCCTGACAACTCTTTCAGTGAAAAATTTTTTTCTAACATCCAATCTAAACCTGCCCTGGCACAGCTTCATGCCATTCCCCCTTGTCCTATCACCTGTCACCTGGCTGAAGAGACCATCACCTACCTCTCTATAACCTCCCTTCAGGTAGTTGTAGGCAGTGATAAGGTCTCCCCTCAGCCTCCTCTTCTCTAGGCTAAACACCCCCAGCTCCCTCAGCCGCTCCTCATAGGATTTGCCCTCCAGCCCCTTCACCAGCCTGGTTGCCCTTCTCTGGACTCGCTCCAGGACCTCCATGTCCTTCTTATGGTGAGGAGCCCAGAACTGGACCCAGGACTCGAGGTGTGGCCTCACCAATGCCAAGTACAGGGGCACAATCACTTCCCCAGACCTACTGGCCACACTGTATGCACTTGCAGCTCCTGAGATCCAAGCTCACCAAGGCTGGCTGGAAGCTTTCAGAGCTACATGGGTGCCACTGTGAAAGGAATCACTCCGCGGTGCTGCATTCTTGCAGCAGTTTGCAGCTGGTCCTTTGAAGAGGAGGCAGAAGCCCCTGACATTCCTGGCTCTGACGATGAGCAAAGCGGCCACATTTTGCAACACGATTAGTGCTCTGCAGCTGTCTGGGCATTAGTTTGCAGCAGAGGTACGCGACGGGTACGTGTGTGATCATAGATCAGCTGGCGACAAGCTTCCATGTCCCACCTGGGCGGGCGCACACGTCCGTGGGCAGCGTGACCTTGAGGAGGGCTTGTTCCGAGATTCCCATGCAGCTGCTGGTTCTCATCACGAGCCATATGGCCAGCACCATAAACACTGGCTCTAATTGTAGCTCTCAACCTGCCAAAGTCCAAAGAAGGGACAGTGATGGGGACAGAGGCTGGGGGGGTGGAGGGTGGGGATGTGGGGAAGGGGAAGGGGGGGATCAAACGTTTGCCTGAAAAAGACACAGAAACAAGGAAAGGGCAAGGAAAATAAAACCCATCCTGAAAGGCAGTAGGATTCATTACTCCAGTAAAAATCACCTTTGCTGACCTCGGGCATCTGACTCAGCATTTCCAGGCAATATTTTACAGTAATAAAAGCAAGAGAGCACCAGGTGTGTGGGAAATGAGGGCAAATTTGTGTCTAAAAAGGCAGGGACATTCTTTCTAATGAAAGACTTCATGTTCCTAATCAAACAGCTAATAATAAACTTGTTTCTCTAATCTGCTTTTTTTTTTTTGTCTTTTCCCAGTAAAGAGGGGTTGTGTGTTACAGGGATTCTGGGGGTTTGGTGGGGTTTCTGATGGTTTCCAACAGGTTACTTGGTTTTGTTATCAGAACATGAAGAAGAAGCTGGTCTTGTTCCTCCCTGCCTGGGCTTTGTGTCAGTCTATCTCCAGGCGAAGCTGATACAAAATAACTGCCAGGACAAAACGAAGATGCTTTTCACCTACTCTGTATAGATTTAAACGGGCAAGATTCGAGGCAAAGCATTGCTATGCATAGGTTATTTAGTCTCTTTCCCGAGGGGTAGAGGCATGTGAGCAGCCTCTATAATGAAATGAAGGCATAAGGATACCATTCCTCCCTGTGATGGATTCGGTGCTGCATCCAGAGCTCTCTTTTTAGGTGCACCAGGTGACCATACATGTGTGGTGGTGTGTATCTGCCTCTCTCCCTAGGGCTGGGAAATCTGCATGCACAGGAGGGGCTGGGACCAGTGCCAGCGTCAGAGCTACTCTGGAGATGAAATCACCTCCACGAGGTGAAAAAAACTTTGTGGTCAGCAAGAGCAAACAGTTCCCACTCCTCACTGCTCTCTTCTTTGCCCTGTAAGGTTGAGGTTTGTCCCACCAGTATCAGGAGTGTTTTGTTCAGGGAGTACCTTGCAACCAATCTTTCATAGGCATTCAGTGGGGTTCTCCAGGGGCTCTGTCAGCCCCTTCTTCTCAGAGGGGACAGCCACGGTGTGCCCAAAGCTGGGAGACCCTGGAGATCAAAGGCTTTGGTTCAGCAAGGTCAGGAGAGGAGATGTCTACAGCCACTGCTGAGATGCCTGCTTTCACTGGAGCTACATGAGCACAGCATCTCCTTCCATGGCTCCAGAAGGAAAGCTCAGAATAAAGCCAGGCTAATCCCAAAGGTGATGGTCAAGAAAAAGCCTGCCATGGGAGCTTTGCAAGGCTGGCCACTTGCCTCCGTAACACACCCAGGGACAGACACTGTCCTGGTTATTCACTTTGCCCTGGGGCCCCCAAAACTTCATAGCAGGAAGGAAATCACATTTCAGCTCTTTCAAAGAGAACTTTAATTAAAAATCAAGGAGGAAAAACCTCCATCGGGAACCAGCGAAACAACAAAATAGATAGACACCTCTGCCTCTAAGTTATGTGAGTTTAAAACTAGTACCAAGATTGGTTTAATTACCTGGGAACAATGTATTTCTCCTGGATTGCAGATCAGCTCATTAGCAATACACTTTTTTTACTTCCAGTTGAAATTGATAATACATCCCTCACTCAAAACATTGTCTCCCAATCACCATGGTTACTGCCAGGTTTTCCACAAGGACCCAGCATATTCATCTGTCAAGTATGCTAATGGGGAACGGACCCTGTCACACAAAGGAGCAGGCTATTCAAACATACACTTGGCAAATAATTGTACATGTCAAAAGAATGATGCTTGTTATTTGCCTAATATTATCCCCTAGAAGTGGGAAATAGTTCAGCTCTCAATGCAAAATGGCTTGCCCTTATCAAATAGGCAATTTGCTGATAATTTAGACTATTAGGGATCTTGGGGCGGGGAGACAAAAGGGGGGGGGTGGCAAATGTAAGTGGCCTTTTATAATTGCACTGAAAGCAAAATGGGGCATTAAGTGCCCTGGAGGTGCAGTAACGAGGAGCATCACGGGAAACGCTGCTGGCCGATCCGAGGGGCTGCTCTCAGCCTCCCCTCTCACCTCTGTCAGGTAGCTGCTGGTAGGTGGTTAATTATAATTTAGCAGGAACAGTTTTCTCAACTGCGTTTTTTTATCGCTATTTATCTTCATGATGGGCCAATTTCCAATTTGTCTATTTCGGTAATTAAGCCAAAGAAAAATGTTACTGTAGGATTCCTCTAAGTTTCTGAGCTCCAGACGTTTAGCAATGAGAGCTGTCGAGCCTGTGCTGGAATATCTATGGCCAAGGCAGCGCAGTGTCCTTTTCTCTCACTTTGGGGGAATTAAAGGCTGCTCCCATTCCCATCCTGTGCTTGGAGAGGCAGAGCCAGCCCAGGGGCTGAGCAACTTGTGGAGGCAGGGGCTGTGCCAGTCATCTGCAGACACTCCTCTGCCACCAAGAAATATCTAGCTGGAGGGGTAAGACCACAAAACTCATATCACCTGTGCCATGGGGGACAGGGGTGGGGAGAAGGAATATTCTGGAGCTTTGTCTGCTAACTAATATCTCTAGACTGTCTGAGACTTTCAGTCTCAACTATAAAAGTCGCAAATAATTGAGACATCTCTTTCTTTGAGCGGGATGGGCAGAACCTCTCTCACTATCACCTCAGCTGGACTTTTGAGAAATATTTTTTCTTCCTCTCATAGGTAAAGAAACAGGAGAGGCCACAGGAATTATTTCTTCCTCTCCCATCCCTGCCTTTTGCCTCTCTTTCTCCACAAAGATTGGATCATTGCAATTACAAGGACCCCAGGAGCATCATTCACCTTATGAATGAGCGCATGGCCATCAGCCACCCGCCCGCAGCCTCCTGTGGTGTGTCCAAGCTATCTACATGGTCCTTGGCTTCACTTGGTGTCCTCTGTGCCGCATCCTGTGAAGATACACGTCCCATCCCCAATGTGCACCCAACACCCATGACTTTCACCTGGGTGTGAGCCCAGGTGACATGCCGTGACCTAGAAGTGCAAAGCACTTCAGTGGCTTCCCTTAACTGCGTGGTTCCCTTCCAGATCGCCTGGTCTACAAAGAGCAGCACTGCTGACGGCAGGCTGGGATGGCACAGTGCAATCATGCCCTCAGTATGTGACATTATTTGCTGGATGTGCTGGATTACATTTTTCCTTGATTGTGGATTCTGATGGCTGAGCCCCCTTGTGCTTGCTGTAAGAGTGAAATTCAGTTTATTTGCCTTGGGGAGGATGCAGACATGTCCCTTCCGACTGTAAAATAGACTTCTGTTTGCACTGGAGAGGCCAGCCCTTAAAACCCACACGGGGGAGGCAAGGAAATGTTCGGTCAGGAAGTTGAGTTTAGGGGGTGAGTAGTAAATTTTGTGTGGGATGAGAACCAAAGGGGTTATCGTTTGCTACCCTGTGGTGTTTGTTGTACAAAACGCTAATTTTATAACGAGCAGAAAGAAGAGAAAGAAATAAAAAGCCCTCACACACACCAACCAGCAAACAACCTAATCGCCTATTAAAATATTTCCAAGCAGTGAAATTAATACAATTCCCAACTCATAACGTATTTGCCTCTGTACAAAATTAACATAGATAAATAAATTTAAAAAATAACCTCACCCAAACTGCATCATAATAAAATGTGATCATAGCAATAATAAGATGCTTCAGTGCATGAATTTGGTTGTATTAATTCACCCCTGGTATAATTGACAGCTCTCAGCCTTCAGCTTTCTATAGAGCAGTGTACTACGGCTGAATTATTATACCTGGCACTTCAAACTCTTCCACATCTCATTGCCTAATTGTGTTCTCTTCTAGTAGGTGAGTGTTAAATTCAGACATTAAAGGATCTCTGCCAATTACCTGAAGCTCAACATTTGATCTGTCTGAAAATCTCACCGATCCATAGGGAACTGCTCCTCCATCTGCATCCTGAGTGCTGCCTTCTCTCCTTAGCGCGGCGTAAAGCGAGAGTAACTTTACTCCTGGTATTAAGAGCATAGAAAGAGTGAATAATAGAGGGAATTCAGGCAAGAATTCCAGTCCTCCTCCACCTCTTCAGAATTAGTGCTAGCACTAATCCAACTGCAGCTGCTAATTATGTAGGATTTATAGGAAAATGTATTGCTCTCTTTGTCTTCTCACTGCTGGTTTTACAGATGTCATTTGACCGGTGCTTCTGTGCGATACCTTGTAAAAGAAGCAGCTTTTCTGGGATTACCTCCCCATTGCATTGCTTCTCCTTCTTGTAGCTCACTGATGTGTTTCAGCGTGTGGTCACTGTGAAGCCTGTATGGCTGCGAGGTGCTTTGGAGACCCTTGTTTGCAAAACAATCAGTTAAATTAAGAAGCTTGATTCTCATTGCTGTGTGATGACATCTTCAATTTAGCTGGTGCCCCAGTGAGGAAGTAAACAAACAATAAAAGTGTCACAATTCCTTCTAGTTCCATTAGACAAACAAGAAGTTTATTCAGCGTTTTGGCAAATGAAAATTTAAGCAAACTGTCAAGGGAGACGCTTTCCCCATCAGATGCTTTCTGAGAGGGGATTATAACAAGAAAGAGCTATCACCCACCATGTCATTATAAACAAAGGCTCCAGTGAACCCCTTTTATTAAAGATTAGCAGCTCTGATTACAGACTCACAGGCAGAGCTGAAGACAAATTAGAATATCTTTTGCCATGGTATAACTTACACTACCTTCCTGGGCAGCGAGAGCGCTGCAAACAGCGGACTCCAGAGTGCAGACAATTCACACCTCTGGCCATTCATTCTCTGCCATTTAGAAACAGCCTGGTGATCTGTCTGGACCTATTTGCTGCCAGAGACTGACACTTCATTACGCCTCCTGCTGTATGATTCCAGGTGAGACCAGTCATTCATGTGATCAGGAATATCAGATTTGGGGCATTTCTCATGGATAACCCTTAAGGACACTTCAGAAAGTGTTGCAAAGCCACATGCCAAGGAGCTCTGCCCCAGCAGGGACAGACTGGGATGCCAGTACAATGTTTGGCAAGCCGTGCAAATTCAGGCTTCAGTGCTGTGTGGTGGCCCGCTTGGTGCAGACTTACAGACCCATGGGGTTAGTTGCAAGGTGCAACCTTACTGTCTCGGTCCTGCTCTTGCCCACCGAAGTCCATGCAGTGGTATTTAGGAGATGTGTATGTACACCCTTCTGGTTGTCAAAGCAAAAACCTGGATGGCCCCAGGTTGCATAAGAGATGTTAGTACTGCCTAATATGGCTGTGCAGACTGCCCGGTGTGATGAAGACAGCCTTTCCAGCCTCTGAGATGGGACTGTTGTATTTAAACCCAGCACAAGTATGTCCTTGTGGGTAAAGGAACTCTCAAACTAGAGTCCTACAAGATCCCATGGCACCCCAGGGTACCTCTGGACCATGGATAGCATTGTTTTGATCTCCGGACCCAAGTCCAGCAATCTGTATCTTTGTGAGTAATGTGAGGATAATTCAGAACACTGGACATCTCCCTACAACATGTCCTTCGTGTCCTTTGTGCTGCTGTCCCAGCAAGGCTGCACTGATCCCTGGGACTGAGTCACACTTTGCCATTAATAGTTTGTGCACGAGAGTGGGAATAGGCTAAATTTTGGCCCTCTCTGGGAAATAAGTGATCTCATTTTTAGCTGTGTCACAACCACATGGGAAGTTCAGCTGCTACCATTCCTGAGATGGCAGGGCATGCCCAAGAAGTGATGCTTCACTTAGTGGTGTGGACTGGCCTCTCCTGAGTGTGAAGGACTGCAGACCCATGATCCAACTCTCACAATGCAAGAAACTGAGTAATTCTGCTTCCACTTTCTCTCCCCATCCCAGGCTCAGTGGGCTGATCTGTGGGACAAGGTTGGCAAGGAGAAACCAGTGCAGAAACATGTAAAGGGAGACAAGCAGAGGCCAGAACGCCTGTCCCAGCACCTGTAGGTGCCTGTTTTTACAAAAGCAAATCTGGCAGGGTTTCAAAACACCAGGCAGGTGCTGCTATTACCAAAGGACTGCCTGTGAGCCTTCCCGGGGGTGGAGAAGGGACCACATTCAAGATGAGGTGACATTACAGTGGCTCTGCTCCGGCTGGACGTGTTTGTTTGCAGGAGAGAGTATTGCTGTTGCAGGGTGACAGACCCCCAGTTCCATAGGTCAGAGAGGGCCACCTGGTTCTGTAGGAAGCTGTTCTCCCCATGGCTCTGCCGTCACAGGCGGGCAGGGGATGGTGTTCGGCACAAGCCTTTTTTTAGCAGCAAGAAACTCACCGTGGAATGAGCCCTGCCGCTTGCACAGTCACAGCATCAGTCTTTGTTTATGTACTGAACTGATGAGCAATTAACTTGGAGATGATACATTATATGCGGAGCACAGGCCTCGTAATGTGCTTTCTATTAAGGCTGTCTAACACTTCCTATTATTAGACCCCCACTTTCTGTTACTTACAACTTTCCCAAATTCTAACCACTCAGGCTGAAATCTTCCCTCCTGGGTCTTGCCTCGGGCTGCACTGATCATATTTTGCGTGGAAAGTTTAGATATGCCCTTGGGGAATCCCTAGGATGGTTGTGCAATCTGTGCTAATGGCTCTGAATGACACACAGCAAGAAGGGGACACAGGAGAGCCAGACAACGCTAATGCAAACCAGGCCGCACAATTAGGCTGAGATGGAGCTAAGCTGAAGGCAGAGGAGTCTTGTAGAGAGGCCTCTATGATTTCCTGCTGCATGCTCTTTACTCATAATAGCTGGAAGAGCGATCCTTCGTTGTCTGGG
Organism: Porphyrio hochstetteri; assembly: GCA_020800305.1. Taxonomy (NCBI): domain Eukaryota; kingdom Metazoa; phylum Chordata; class Aves; order Gruiformes; family Rallidae; genus Porphyrio; species Porphyrio hochstetteri. The sequence goes on along the minus strand of CM036916.1, from coordinate 4,758,931 downwards.
CATGTCTGGTTAAATTTTCCTGGACATAAATTACAATACAGCTTGTCTGACCTCAGTGTCATCATCCCCAGCAAATTGCAACTGGTTCTCACACTGTTATTACGGAGTGCACTGCTATACAGGGGAGTCGTTCTCCCTCCACCTTCCATCACTTACGCTTTCCTGTGCTCCTGAAATGGCCAAAAGCTTTCATTATTTTGCAACTGGAGAAGTGCATTGGGTTAAAGCAGCAGAAGGTGTTGCCTCACAGGAAAAAGCTACAGGTAGGGCTCTGAATCCAAGCCTTAGGGGCATGGATACAGCTGGTCAGCAGAAAAAAATGGAGGTGATCTGCTTCACTTTTTACACAGTTCGTTCTTAGTGGGAGAAACATTGATGCAAGAGGTGATAGTGAGATCCCAGCCACCATGGCTTGAATGTTTGGGTCAAGGTCTGGAGCAAAATGACCCTCTATGATCCCCATTAAGCTGCTTCATCTCTATGTCCCAGCTAAGCTGCACCCAGCAGAGGGGATACAGAGATTTCAGATCAGGCTACACAGGGCTCACAAATATAGGAGCTAGTGGAAGAGATGTTGGTTTTGCCCACTGGGGCTGCTGAAGTGGATTGCTTCAGGCAACAGACATGGGCTTTGCTAAGGCAAGAGAGGATTTAATGTACTGGGGAGGCTGACCGGGGAAACTAAACAGGCATCTGGGGAACGAGATATTCCTGGGAAGACCTGACTTCAGCATGTCCTGCAATACCTGCAGGAAGGGGCCTCCTGATAGCAGTCCCTATTGGGTTATTGCCATCAAGATTCCATTCCACCCAGTCCCAACACAGACACTCCCAGAGCCTGCGATCCCATTTCCAGATGTCATCCCATGATTTTATTAATCTGAGCTCCCAGTCCTGCAATGGGCATGCTTATAAAGAAACCAGTGCCAGGACCCTCTGTTCTCTATCTTTACGGGAACAGCTCTGTGCAGAAAGGGTGAGGACAGTGAAACCCAATTCGCTTTAAACAAATATGGAGTCAGATGCACCAACAAAGGAAAGGAAAAAAAAGCTAAATTATTCCTGCATAGGGTTGGTACAGCAACATCTCTGTTCCCTATGTGCAGCACAGCCTGCTAATGCATCCCATATCTGCCACCTCCCTCCCTAAACTAGACGAAAAACAAACCCATTATCTGAAGGACATTTGTCTAAAACTCCCCTTTTGTGCCTTGGCTATCTGGGGCCTGCAGCTGTCACTTCCCATTCTTCCTGTAATTGCTCCTACTACAGCTAATAATGCATTTATCAAGAAGGATTTACTTATTTATTTATTTGCCTCCCTTTTTATTATTTTTATTATTTAGGTATAAAATAGGTCTTTCCCTCCCCACCCCTACAGCAGAAAACTATAGTCTTCTGAAGAAGCGGTGGCTGCTCCCTGCTCCTGCCTCAGCTGCCAGGGATTGGTTTATTAATATATCGTGCCCCTGTAGCAGCCTCTGGGATGCAGGGTTTTCACCTGACCATGTTGCCCCTTCCCATGATAGCTCCTAAAGTGAGGCTCTCACAATGGGACAAAAAGCAATCCAAAAAGCAATTTACTTTGCTGACAAATTCCTCTCTCCCAAGAGGTGCGGTCGAAGATATTTGTGCATTGGAAGGAGCAAGGAGTCAGCCCTCCCCAGGTGTTTTCTGCAACGGATCCAGGATCAAAGGGCTGTGATGCCCCAGCCCAAGGCTCTGGTGACTGCAACATCCATAGGTTTGTGGTGCAACATCCATAGGTTTGTGGTGCAACTCTCCTGGGCAAGGGGGGTGTGGACACCTTGGAGTGGGCACCTCATGGAATGTGGATCTGCAGGCTCAATTCAGATAACTCAGTTCCTTATCCTTGCCTCTCACTTTTCTTCTTGTCTATTGCACCTTTCAGATGGTGAGCTTTGGATGTGCTCCTTTTTGGTGTGTACACCAAGTTTATGCCCAACTTATGAAACAACCATTGAGGGTGTGAGTGATGAGTTTGTCAAACAAGCATGCATCCTGCTTTATTTAACTGCCTTCTTTTGTGGGCAAATTTCAGCTATCTTCTGGTCTTTGTTCAAGGGCTGATAGGAAAGGAGCTGAATCACTAAACCTACAGATTTAAACCCACTGACCTCTATTTATCTCCCCTATTTGAGAATTATCCCAGAACCTGCATCCCCAAAAGCAGAAACTTCAGCTCTATCCTGGTCTTGTCATTGGAGCATCTCCTTTAAATGCTGTTGCATATCTATTGAGCAATAGGGATGGGGTGGGGCAGAGGCAAAAGGTTGTGCTCATGTGATTTGCTCTTGCAAATTGCATGACATAATTGCAAAAGAAAGCATGGGGATGGATGCTGGGGGGGAGACAAGAAATAAGTCATTCAGTTGCAAGCTAAAACATCTGGAACATAAACTGCCCTTTTGTTTTAAGGAATAATGAAGCAGCTGTTCGAGATCTCATGGAGATATGAGAGAGTTGTTCTGGCATCTGTTGGGATATTGCTGTTTCTTCAGGTGTCCAGGGCTCGGAGGAAATTCACTTATTTTCTCCCTTGGAACAGTAATGTATAAGCTTGAAAAACAGAGATGTCTTCCAGATATTCCTCTGCTTTTGCCTGCTACTCCTGAATTAATGGGGTGAAGTGATTTCCTTGACCTTCTCAGGGTGTGTATGTAGGAGGGCAAAGAGCAGAATTCATCTGATCAGGTTTACAGGTACAGGCTCTCATCCACTGGGACACTTCTGGCTTCTCAGTCTGGATGTTTAATTTAGAAGCCAATTGGAACAAAGAAGCAGCCCAGACCCTGAATGCTTTGATAGCCAAAATTTACATTCAGCTCCCCAGATGATAACTGAGTGGACCTGTGAAGAGCAGATGTATGCTTGGGTTGTTAATGTATCCAGGGATGTGAAAAGTTCCCTTTGAGATGAAGGAGAAATTGTTCTCCCAGGCACTGAAGATCTCTACTCTGGATGTGCAGGTTGTACCTGGAATGCTCCACAATCGGGGTTCCCTCCTCCCGGTGACCTGACAGTTACAAATCACTTTCTCAGTGGCAAAGACTAATTTATTCTGCCATATGTGACAGGCATTGCCTTGCTCACCGAGCTGAGGGTTTTATCCCAACTCTTGCTTCTGACAAACTACGGTGAAGTTTTACCTCATTGCTGACTCCAGTGCTTGGGAACGGTGCTGTGGACATGGTGCCTGGGATTTAACTCTCTCTGCTCCTTCCCCTCATTGCCAATTTGCCAACAAGCCCTCTGAAAAGCGGAGTCCTGAGACATATTCAAGCTTGTCATCTTCCACCCAGTGTCACTGCTGTTTTGTATGCAGTTTAGGTGGCACGTGTGGGGAAAAAAGCCTCTCTTCTCTAACAGAGGAAAGAGGAGCAGTCCTCTCTGACTCCTCCACGCAGGCATCCTTCATCACTCCAGGACTTAGCCTTCCAGCCATGCATGTGCCAGGCAAATATCATCAATGTTGTTCAGCAGAGATGCTGCTTGCTTGTACTACATTTCTGTAACGCAGCGTTTCACCCATCCTAGGGGAAAGCAGAAAGCAGAGCCATAAGCTGAGGTTGTGTGTGTCCTGTGTAGCTAAACAGCTGTGGATCGGTACAAGTTGTGATGTCTTTGCTGACGCAGCAGCGAGTACTTGGATTGCTAAAGGGGAAGAAGATGGTCTCCCTGTGCACCGTGCTGTTCAATTACATCTTTCCTTTCCCCAAGTGTAGACAATGTTGCTACGATTTTTTGGGTTTGGTTTTAAGTGAGTTTAATTTCCTTGTTCCCCCTGCAGCCACTGTGGTCCTATAAAGCCAATTCTTGGATAATTTTTAGGGAAAAGAAAAAACTTAAATACAAAGCTTATTTGCTCTTGATAGTAAAATTTGATGGATTCACTCATGAGCATTTCTTGTTGAATTGCACTCATCGGTCAGCCAAATAATTTTGCAGCTTTAGATGTTTTGGTGAACGAGTTCTGTTTTAAAATACTTGAAAGGTTTTCCTCAAAGTAGAAAAAAGTAACCTAAGTGATTTTTTTTTTCCACATGTATGTCTTATAGATCTACAAGACATTTCCCAAAACCTAAATTAAATGTTTTATATCTGGTTGAGTAGAATATTACATTTGACCCCAAATGAATTGTGGCTAAAACTCCAACAAATTTGAACCTGATGCTGAAGAGACTCCTGCACTGGGAGTCTGCAATCAGCCATCTCTCCTTTTCATCTTTATTCAGGTATTTTATTTTCAGGAGCACCAGTTTCACCCAGAAGTGTAACAAAGCAAAAGAAGCTCTTAATCAGAGGCCTTTTGTCATGGGCCATTTAGATCCTAAAAGACAGATTACAAGGAGAGTAATCTTTAACACCAATAGGGGAGCGGAGATCTCTGTGATTGCTCAGGATCCGTTCGTGCAGTTTGTGATGTGCTAAGGAACTGCCTTACTCAATCAAGGTGGGTTTATTCCTCTCCACCCCCCCCTTTCCTGCCTCATTTCCTACAGCTGTAACGCAGATAATCTCTCACTTGCCTTCACATCCACCCTAACTCGAGCTGTGTCTCTTTCACACGCTGGGTAAAGTGTGATCACAGCTAAGCGATGGCCATTAGACCCTATAAAATTAGGATTAGTCAGGATGACTTCCTGCATTAGATCAATTTAAGTCATTGGCTGGTGGAAAGAAAGTGTGATTCTCTCTTCTGTTAGCTGGGGCATGGCTTTTTTTTTTGTGAGAGCATGGGATGTGATTGTAGTTTTTCCCTTAAAGTCATTGATTCTGCTTTATACCTGCATCCTCTATTGTACCTGCTGCCTTTAAGTTTTGCCCTAGGTTGGGATCATCTAGCTGAGGTTACTGCCTAATGGGCAGGTAGGTGGCTTTGAGGGAGGCAATTCTGAGGCAGAAACTCCTGCAAATAACAGGAGCAGACTGAGGCAGAGTTCTTGGGGACCTATCCTGGCAGCTGCCCAAAGGCTTTCGGTGTTCATGTTTAGAGAGAGGAGACCACTAACCCGGTGAAACTGAGGGGTGGATCGCTGAGCACAGGGAGAGGAACCATGTCTTCCCCTTGGTCCTGGGGAAGTCTCCTTGCCTCAAAGCAAGCATGGTTCTCTTTGTATGTACAGGATCCTTAAGTCTGAGCATCACCCCATAGGTGATCCTGTTGTGGTCCAAAGAGAATCAAGTCCTTACTGAAGGTGGTGCAGACATCATATTTCAGGTAAGAAATCTAAGCAGCTCATGAAATACCAGCACCCTGCAGCCCAAACCTGATCCTACCAAGGTCTCTAGTTCCTGCCATCAGCCTTGATTTAATACATTTAATAGGCCGTGGAGAGGGCAGCAGCATTGAGTCTGACTCCAGGTGACCCTACTGGTAGTCATTTGGAGGGGTGACAATAGCAGCCAGTGTTGGAGAGTAAGTTAGGTTTTCCCATCCATGGCTGCTGCTTAGTACAAGTTTAATGAAATAGTAATCGTGTGCTGAGAAAAAAAGAAAATATCTGTACAAGATTAAGAAGATATTCACTGAACTTTCCTAGCCAGGCCACAGCTTCTATGTATCTATTACAAGGCTGTGAAACCTCGCTAAATGTGTTTGCAATAACCACTTGCTATTTCATTACGGAGCAATAACTCTCCTTATTGAGTCTAAATTAAATCCTTATTTGAGACACTTAATTTAAGGTGTTACTGGGAAACCCACCTTGGAAGAGGCAGAGCCAACCTTTGCTTTATGGCTTACAAGATTATATTATACACATATGTATAAATGTCTAATTTCAGGGAATTTCACCTCAGTGGCTACAGCCCGCAGCCATGGTCCCAAATGTCAGACTCAAGGCGCAGCCTGGAGCTGTTCATCACATTGAGACCACCACAGCTCCTGCGACTTCCTCCCTGCCCGGTGTTACCACTACTTTTTAAACTTTTTTTTTGTTTAACTTCCTTTTGAAAAAGCCTCCAGCCCTGAATCCTGGGGGTCTCCCCAGCTGTGTCCAATCCCCATGCTGAGGCTCAGCAGTATTAATGACTTTCTGGAAGCTGGTATGAAACTAGTCCATACAGCCTGTTCCATCCGGAATGGGTGGGAGGGAAGTGTAGACAGGTTGATTTGTATATTGCACTATAAGCAGATCCTTCTGGTAGCCTATGATGAAGTGAGTGGTTCAGCTGGGAAGCAGAAGTCCTCTCTTGCAGTCTGTGGCCAGTGGAAGTCACAGCAAGAGGCTATGCTCTGGGAACCATAGAGCCACCTCAGCTAGGTTGTGCCCCTTGAAAAATCAAGACTGTGATTGAGGATTTTAAAAAAATAAATCGATAATATTGATCGGCACTAACTGGGAGCGTTTACTGGTAGGTCTTAGAAAGCTTTGTAGACCTGTAGCTCTCTGCTTTACAGCTAAGGCAATTGAAAGACCATTTCTAAGCTGCTGTAGAGGGGAGATTATAGCTACCTCTGCTGAATCCCATCTCACCTGCTTTTTGCTGGGCAAAGCAAAAGAGACCCCTTGAAGTCAATGTTTTCAATAACACTCCTTTGAAAACTCAGTCTCCACCAGGGAGTATTTAGAAACCACAATGGAAAGGGACAGGTTGGATCACAAGATAATGTGATATTTTTAGATCCTCCTATCCTGAGGCCCCTGGTCAAAGTTGGTGATGGTCTAATGGCTGCTCAGCTGCCCCTTGAAGCAAATCTTGTTCACTTCATTGATTACTGCTGCTGTAGAAAGTACCTGCTCCATAGCTTCTCCGCCCTGGCTCTTTGTGGCAAATCAACCCAGGGCTGAGGGGACAGAGAAACTGGTCTCTGTTCTTCCTCATAAATGCTTCAGTGAAGCAGCACATGGGAAAGCCTCCAGGTCTAGGACATCTGTACTTTCCTAGTGCAGGGCGGTCCCTCTGCTTGAGAACATTTACCTTTTGGCAAGCAAATTATGTTTCTGAAACAAAACATTCCCAGAAGGGGCAAAATCTTCTTCCTTTCTTTGCCATTTCCTCCCAGTGGGGTGACACACGCTGCAGAGAGACCACTTTAATGAGCAAAACCCATCCAAATCCTTTAGAGCTGGAGACATTCACATCCTTATCAGACTTCAGACTCAGCAGCTTGGGTCTATTTCTGACATAAAGCAGAGAATTTTGCCTAAAAGCTATTGCTGTTTCTTGGAGAGGAAAGAAATCTTGAATCTTGACAGCCCTGGGGCTGGGCTAACATAGTTATACCAGAGATTTCTCCTCCCAAAGTCCTTTTAAACTCAAGAGTCTGTGTTTATACAGTGCTTAGCCCAAAGGGGACTCATTCTGTGTTGGCCCTTTGGCACTGCAGCAATAAACAGGATTAATAACTGGAGTCAGCAGGGCTCGGTACCCGTTAGAATTTCCCATGGACTATGCAGAAGGTGCTGTTCCTACAAGCATCTTGGCAGTGAATTATTTATGGGCAGCATAAGGATCGCAGTGCTTGCCAGTTTATTAGATTTATAACTAGCTGTGCTAGGTCCATTGTGTTTGTCTGTGCATGTACGAGCATGTACTTGTTCAGCTGTTTCTCTCCTATCCCCTACTAGTTAGGGAAGATCTGCTCACACGCATTTCCAATATAAACACATCACTTTGTGACTCAGATGTGAGAAAATCCAGGAAGGGCAAAGGATTGTTACTAAGGAAAAAAAGATCTTGTTCGGATACCTCACCAGAAGATGCAAACTTTAGTCCAAGCACAGGCTGAAAAATGAAACCCAAAGATTGGTTTACTTCCCAGTTTCACAGCTTCTTAGACCCCTGCCTGTGGGGGTTTTATTTGGGAACACGTGGCCTTCTACCTCCCTTTATGGCATGTTCACTGTTTTGATATCCAAGGAGCTCCAGATGGGCCGTTCGCTGGCTGGGTATCACAAAGGATTTTAAACACAATTCTCTTTTCAAACCCATGGATGGGAGCACTTGCCTTCCAGCTAATGTCTGCTATTCCAGTTGCAACAGATCTCAGAATAGATGTTATTAAAGTCTCATCTTTTCCTGCTCTCTCTGATACATCTGTGCTATGATGTTGCCAGTAGAGTCATCACTGCATATGAAGGCGCTGGCCTGGGGCCATGAAGCTCTACAACACCTCCCTCTGAAGCAGCACAGGTGACTGTGTTGCTATCACTAGAGGTTCTGCTCTGAGGCAAGGAAGAGGTGACAGGAGAAAAGACCTTTATTCATGCATATGATCCAGGCAAGGGAGCAAAACTTCCTATGGCTGGAGCAGAACCAGCTGAAAGCAGAATTTTTTTGCAAAGTTTTCTTGAGCCCTCATCAACTCTGACTGCTGTAGACAGAACCTGTTTGAGCTATTCAATAAATTGGATGGTTTAAATAATATATGGACTGTCTTTCTGGATTCGTGAAAACAGCTGTGAGAAGCACTGACTTGTTCAGCCTGTAACAGGCTTCTTTCCCTTTCTTTAAAAAGTTATCTTCACTAGGCATCAAAATCTCACCTCTAACTTTTTGATTCAGCCTTGGAAGACTTCTGGTTAGACGTGAGTGCGCTGGTGCGCATTTCACTGCTCTCTTTTTGTGCTATCTTGCTTAAGTTTGGTGGTTTTGTTTGTTTGTTTGTTTGTTTTTCTAAAGGTCATTTAAAGAATGGGGTTTTTTTTCTAATGGTCATTTAAAGAATCTCCAGGCAGAGAAAGGAAAAAGGCTCTTTTCCCAACAAACTAACCCAGTCATCCCATTTTGCATTCCAAACCACACTCAGATGCTTCCTCAGCCTTCAGAAAGTTATATTTATTGCTATTTATACTAAAGTTTATCAAGTCCAGAGATCAACAACTCATTGGACCATTGTTTTATGTCTTCATGCCCTTTCACTTGTGGTCCAAGAGATGAAAGTGAGGACGAGAGAGGAAGAGAATTTTTAAAACATTACAAGTAGGAACCAGAGTCACAGAGGCAGTGAACTGCCAGAAGTTACAAAGATACAGCACAGCAGAGAAAAAGGGCCAAGTTCCTATACTCTGGTGCTTTAAGCATGTCATCATCTTCTTCTGCCCCTTGGTTACTTCAGGTCAGGTTATGATCATGAGGACTACTGTGGGTCTAATCATTTCTGATTGCTAAAAGAGGCTTTCAGAAGACTGATCCATAAAGCTATGGTGTCCTGAACAGGGCTGTCTGATGGATTGTATCCAAGACCAGGATAAAAATTTCACTAGGGGCATTGTCTTCTAATCTGCCAGCAGTGCTCACTTAGGTTGTCTCAGGATCCTCCAGTAAGACCTGTGCCGTTAGCCTGGTCTCCATGGCTGAACCTGTCCTACGTACCCGGGGTGAGTAACAACAACACAAAAACAGCATCAGAGATGTTGGGGAAGAAGAGCTGCTGCAGTGAGCATTCAAGGTCATGGAGTGGTGTCACTTCAGTCAACATTGGTTTCAGTATCTACAAATGATTTAGTCATGCTAGGATCCTCCTATAGTCAATGGGGAGAAATAGGCTCTTAAAGGTGTGATTCATGTGACCTACTTTAGGCATCTAGTTTGGAATGAGATGAATTGCACCTCTGGCTCCATTGACTGTATATTGATGAGATGTCTGCCTACTATAAGGAAGGAGCTTTGGGTGACTAGCTTAAACTTAGAAGCTTGAATTTAATCAGATTAATCTACCCTATATGTCTACACATGCTCCAGTTCTCTCTCTTGCTGCTGTGTAGACATGACAGGGAGTGTCTTTTTTTTTTTTTTTTTTGTTTGGGAAACTGCAAATAAATCAGCTTCAGAAAGCACTCAGAAAAAGAGCAGCAATGTGAGAAAGGGATAGCACGTGCAGGAAGCTGAGCAGGGAAAGACATTTGCTTCTCCTCTCTGTCTTTGGAACAAATTCACAGGAATCAAGGGCAATAAAGGTGATTTTGTGCCTAAAAATAAATATATATTGGTGAAGTGAGGTTTACTGGAGTCTTCTGGCAATTTGCCACAGAAAGGAAAAAGGTCCTCCCCTCCCTACTGAGACACTCTTTCTTGAAAGGTTTGGACAATTACAGCATTTTACCTTTTCCACCACAGCGTGGATGCTTTTTTCTTTTTAACAGTTTGTCTATGAGCATTTTAGCTTCAGCTTAATAAGAGAGGATTGATGTTCACACTCTATGGAGAGGTTGTACAGGGCGACGTTTCTGCTTCTTGCAGTAAGATTATTGAAAAAGATGCCTCAGACATACAGGTGGGGGGATAATAATAAAAAGTAACTTGTCCTCTTCCTCCACTGGGAAAAAAAAAAAACCCCAACAAACCCAAAGCAACCACAACAAGGTGCAAAACTATGCTAACAAATCTCGGTGGTATAAAATGGTTGTCATCATGAAAATTGAAATCCTACCAAAACAGAATGATAACGCTTTATGTTCAACCCTCCCACTGGGAATAAAAAGGAAATCTCACCTATTTGCCCCATGGCTCTGTCAAAAGTGTCTCAACTGCTTCAGTCGAGATCTACAAAAGAGGGCCTTGTTCCATTTATTTATTTCAAGTTGCCACCTCCCTGAGCAGATCTGAGCTCTTGGAAGATGCTCACATACCACCCTGAGAAAGGCTCTACAATAACCAAGAAATAATAAAGTAAATTTCAAAGGATGCTGCCACAGAACTATTTCTCTTATCATCGCTGTGCTGCTCTCCAGCTGCACAGCAAAGAGCACTTTGGCAGCCTGACATCAAGACAGCACCACCCACCCTCCCAGGGCCATGCTCCATACCTTATGGAAGAAGGGCGGATGGGGGCTGTGTCTGGTTTGCTTACCACGGTAGGTTTTCATCATAAAAAAGTCAACATTATCGCTTCTTTAGAGATGTACTGCCACTTCCCACCTCTCAGGTTCAACCATTAATATTCAAGAGCCAAATTTCTCTCCTCTGTCCTGTGGAAATCAGTGGCGGGACAAGTGATCTGTTCTCCACCAAACTGATGAACTTGGACTTGGCCTTGTTCCCTCAGAGTTCAGTAGAACTTGTCAGGCTAGGGGTGGGCAGAGCAATGTCAGCATGGTAAAGCCTCTCTTAAACTCTGAATGTCATCCCAGGTCTCTTTATGTTGACACAGAGACGGCTCAAAGTTTAAAATCAGTTGTGCCTCTGGAAACTGTGATTCAAGGTTTGGATCTCCACCCCAGACTCCTAACCAACCCTCACCCATGAAAATGTCACTCCTGGCTGAAATTCACTTGCCATTTCATTTGACCTTGTTAGCTGTTTAAACTGGATCATCCCTGATCTGTCTTGGTGTGCAGGGTCATGAAGGGCAAGGATTGAAAAGGCAGTTAGTAGCACAGTTTTATACCAGAAGGATCTATGTTCTGCTGCATGGGGTCTGCTTTTTAGTGACTTCCTTCTTTCTATCTATCTTTATATATTTGATCCTTTCCACTCTGAAAAATATCAGCAGCAAAATACATCAGGGCTGGCTGCATAGTGAAATGGGTGGAGGGCTGCAGAGATGGATTGCTGGTGCCAGAAAATTGCTTGATAAGATGGGCAACTGCCAGATAAGATGGAAGGTTTGAACACAGATCTGTAGATCTCAGATGCAGAAATTTAGCTCTTTCACTTCAAGGCATGGCTGTGTAGATGAACCTGGTCAAAAAAAGGTTGTGTTTCCAAAAGGACCTTTGTGAGTGTGATTTTCCCCCGTCTACATGAATTACTTTGCATCAGTCAGCTTTGATCTTCTAAACTACTCCTCAAGGCCATGGACAGCTCCCTTTAAGGCTTTCTGCAGATTATTAAATGTAATGTACCTCTAATTTTAATATCACATCCTGCTCAGAACTCGTTAGAGCTCAAAATGGGCATAAGTAGCAGTGAAACCCTTGTTCTCATCTTAAACCAGCCAGTAGAATCAAATGATTTAGGTATAAACTTACCTTCTAGAAAACCAAAGCAAAAAATGGCAGTGAACAGGTTACTACTGCCTGTCCCCATCACCTGGCAAGGAGAAGAGTCTACAGAGACCTGTGAAATACACTACGATGTTTGCTGAAGGACGAGCTGATGTCCAAGAGAGGCCTCTCAGGTTTGTTATTCCATTGTCAACCCTCAAAGGCTCCATCGTCATCATGGCATTTTTCCTGATTGATACCTTTTGTCATTGCCATGAGAATCTGCTCCCTCTACACTTTATGAGAAGCCAGGTAAAATAATTCCACCATGCCTTCCTTTTTATGAAAATGGAGCAAAGCGTGGCACACAGACATTCAATCTCCCATCGGAGATAAAGCGCCTTCATTTACTAGCTCAGAAAATCAATACCTGTGATTTGATATGAGCATTTATTTTCACTTAACTCCTTTCTATCACTGAGCCATTGGGGGAAGGCAGGAGAGCTTCATTTAGTGCAGCGGGATTTGCTGCGAATACTGCCGAGCGAATTGCATTTCACTGTGTGTACACATTCATCTGTCTTTCCGACAGTCGCCTTATGTGTCTCTGCCTTTCCCAGTGGGATCGGATGAAGGTTGTGTCCAGAGATGGGACAGACGGCGGACCATGGGCTAATATCTTGGACTGTGGCACTACTGCCCAGCAGCTCTTTCAGCATGAGCCTGTGTGACCAGGAGGCATCCCTCTGAGCTGGCAGAGGACAGGATGGCTCTTGGGGGTTTAGAGGGACATTTCTGGAGTCATGGAGACTGATCTCCAGATGAGACTTACTTATTTAACTTGAAAGGGAAGACATATGAAGTTCTGTGTCGGATCTGTGTGGGACAAAGTGAAAAGGGAGAGGAGAGAAATCGAATCAAGTCCCTCTCTCACAAGGACAGATGAAGCCAGGGTTGCCTATCACTAGTGTGTACTGGCTGCAGCAGCATCTGGCTGCAGAGGGCTGTAGCAGCCACACGCCCCAGCAGAGACAATCCCCTTTGGTCTCTTCGTGAGACCCCAGAGTGGTTTTCTAAGCTGCCTGGAGCCGTTTTCAAATACCAGAAGAGTTGTCCCAGGAGTGTAGTCATACCCCTACAGAGGGGTGAAAACTAGTACTGGCCATGGTTCCTGGTGTTGGTGTGGAGGCATGTGGGTGGGTGAGGAAATAAATAATAAACAAAAAAGTCAGTTTGTCAGTGTGCGAGGATGGAAATGAAGAGCACTGACCAGCGATGACCTTTTGTTTACATTTCCCTCCGAAAGGGAGAAATAATTGTGGTTTCTATGTGATGCTGCCTTCAAATTATACCCTCTCTCCCTGCTCTATTCAAGACCAGCCAGTGATGACATTAGAGTCTTGAATCAAACTAAGTGGTTACTATGGTGTCAGGCTGAAATTATGAATCTCAGAGCCCGCCAGCTTGGAGAAGGAGCAGTGGCGGACACATAATTAAAACTGGGAGAGAGAATAGAAGCCACATTGTATGTGAATAGCGGAGAGATTGCACTTCCGAGGAGTGGTTACAAAGGGAAAAAAAAAAAAAGATTAAAAAAAAGAAAAAAGATGTGCTTAGCAATGCAGTTAAATGCATAATCAGGAACAATGCGCTCTGCTGGTATTTTATCGCTGGCTGTAGCTCTGCTGCTTTCCCTTCAGTGCCTCCGGTGACTCCCCAGCATCCAGCAGCCCCCTTGTAATAATAATAATAATAATAAAAAAGAGAGGCATAAACCCAACAACCTCAAGAGAAGAACAGCTTTATACGGCAAAGCGACAACGTGCCAGGCGGCTGGATGCGGCCTCCGACACGATCCTTTTCCCCCGAGCAGGGCCACAAGCAGAGCGATGATTGACGAGAGGCACGGAGGTAAGGCCAGGGTGTTGGGAAGCAGGACTGACTTGGTAATTTCAGCGGTCATTAGCAGAGCTCATTGTGAGTTTGATAGATCTGTGCTGCTTTGTTACAGTTAAGTGGACTGATTGTGGAACACAGAAACGTTTTTAGTGACATGACAGCTAATTTAGAAAGGGGGGGGAGGGGGGTGGTGGGAAAAGAACATGCATTATTCCATAATTATATCTCGCTCTGTTCCAGCCCCATGACTGACTCCCCTGAGAACATAACTCTGGTTTCTCTGACACCCCGAACAAGAGCGAGATGTCAGGCTCCTTCCTTTGGGCTGCTGCACAGTGGGTCCCAACCTGCTTGTGGCCTTTTATGCATTTCCCACTGCCGTGCTTGTTAAACGCCGCTTGCAGTGCGATACTGCGAGCCCTCACACCACCCAGGCATCAGGTTTCCACGAATCCTGGACACAATGCACAGGATTTTGCTCTTGCCTCTCCTGTTTGATGTTGGAAGCTGCCCATTGATCTGCTCTTCTGATGTCCGGTGTGGATGAGAGGAAGATCTGAGCAGGGAACCAGTTCACCCCAAAGTTGGTGATGAGCCTTTTTGTTTGGATTTGGAGCATTCCTGCCAGAGCCCTGGGAAGGACCTGGCCATCCCTCATTCCACTACAGGCACCCCTCTGTCCCTCTGTGTTGTTTCTAAGGCGAAGAAGTACAATTAGGAGGTGATAAAACATCAGAGTAGGGTGTGTCTTTAAATACAGTCAGAAGTGAATGGACAGCAGTCGGTGCTGAGGCTTATCAGCCATGTCAGGGACATCATTTACTGTGCACAGGTGGTCTAAAGAAGATTTATGAATTCACCTTTTAGATTACACGTGATCATTGGGCCAAGCTGGGGCCTTTGTTCAACAAAATGCTTATATATGTGTTTGGCCATTTAGGTCCTGTGGAAGTCAGGAGAACCTAAATGTTCTTGCAGCAGAGAGCACTAGGAAAAGCTCTGGAAAAGGGGTTTATTTTTTATCACTAGTCTCAAAATACCTGAGCTGAATGCTCAGGGACAGATCAGCTGAAAGAATAGATGCTGTTTCCACCCTGTCCTAGTCCTGGTTCCACCTATACAGATAATTAAAGGCTTTCAGAGCTGGATCTCAACACTGAAAAAGAATAAATTAAAAACCACATCTTTTTAATTGACCACCTATGTATGTAACATAAAGAAATCCAGACTATGGTCAGTAAGCAGCACAAGATTTACCTTCTATCTTTCTTCTTTCAGATCTTTGAGTCTCCATTTAAAGAGAAAGAAGGAAAAATAATTGAAATGCAAAGCAGATGGGTGGGGAGTTGGCAGGAAAGCCGGGAGGGCGGTCCTGAGAGCTCTGCGCTGGGAAAAGTCCTCGAATGCAGCTGCTGCTTCATGGGAGCAGTGGGCTATTTTTAATGTGCTGCGGCTGTATTTCCACTTTCAATTGCTGTCATTAAGAAGGCAATACCCACTCTTGTAATTATTACGTCAACATGGTTCATTGGAGGTAGCCACCTCCTCCTTTTGAGCACCTGCTGGATGCCTCACTGTTCCGCAGAGGTCAGGTGAGTCTGTTCCAGTTGCACCAGTCTGCCAGTGTTACTGGGACATTCCTCATGTAACTACAGATGGGGTTTGGATGGAGACCTTTATGGTCCAAGGACGACATCAGCTGGGCAAGCCAGACTGAAGCCTCTCTGGGAAAGAGATACAGGAAGTTTCTTGTCTGGTTGGAGCATCCCTTTACAAACCTGACTTGTGTGTGAGTATGGCCCTGGAACAAATATCCCACTGCTGGAAGAGTGCAGAAATGGAGAAGGGACTGTGTCCCATGGAAGCCTCCCTAAGGAGGAAATGAAGCCAGTTCTTTCTCTGGAAACCTTCAGGGATCTGTGGTAAAAGCACCCACTTTTAGGGATGCCTGGCTAAGGCAACCTGTAGGATGCTATTTGCTCTTCCTGTTGTGATGGATGCAGGTCTTCAGAAAGGAAAGAGCAACTGATGATCAGGGGCTGCCTAGGGCTGAGAGCCAACATGAACACTCCTTCGCAGACTTATTAGGAGGTGCAGTTTCTTGCAGTTATGGCTTTAATGAGAATCTTAGATTTTTAAGAAATGCCAAAAAAAAAATCTGTCAGGAAAGATGTAGGTTAATCCTATCTTGAGGCAGAGGGGAATTTTTCCTTGTTCCACCTCATTTTTGCTTCAGCTTAGAAAGATTTTAATAAATTCACTTCTCCTTAACGTTAGCCTATCTATTTTTTCTTTCACCTCTTCATGGTCAGACAAAATGTTCCAGGCCTTAGCTGCTACTGGAATTCCTGTTATAGCAGAATATGAATTATATGATTAAGAAAAAATATTCAGAAAATAGAAATATTTGCCCAACTCTGTTAGGCTTTAATTAAAATTAATATTATACCTTATTGGAGCCGAAAAACTGAAGCATCACATGTAACTGAATATATTTAACCAATTAACTAAGTCAAACAAGGCTGTCTAAACTTAATCACAGACCTCTCCATTCCCCTATTACGTCAAGTGCTGCTAATGCTGTTATATTTTTGACAAGTGGCCCCTGGTAAATGAGCAAATCAATAATGTATTTGAGCTGGGGGGTGTGTGTGTGGGAACTGAGCACATTTGCATTGCTGCAGTGCCTTTTGTCAAGGATCTCAAAGCACTGTGTGAACTTTCAAGTTGTTAAACTTCCAACAGTGTGGGGAGGGATAACCTGGTGGTTAAATTAGTCACCTTTATGGATGGCCCGAGAGAGGTGGTGGGGCAAAAGTCTAGATCCAGAGAGGACTTTAGATGCCATGCTAGATCCTTGGCTTGTGGCAGACCTCACCCTGACCATACCCTCCACAAGACAGGGTGCTCTCAGTTCCTACCTTACAGGGGACTCCCATGGGACACTGAACCTTGTGATTCTGTGAACTCCATCTACTTCCATTCCGTTTCTAACTTGAGGTGCTCAAGTCTCTCTAGGGTTGCACAGACCAAACTTTGACTGCTTTAAGACTCAGGTACAAAAATCATCCTACTACTGCCTGCACCTCTTTGGGACTCTGTCCATCTTCTGTGCTGCACAGTATGTTTTATGGCCTATCCAGGCTGACATGCAGATGTAACATAGCCTGCTCAGCCAACCCTATTCTCTTGGAGCAGAACAGCTTCAAAATTTTGGAACCAGTGAAGTTTTAAATGCCCTGAAAGAACCAACATTGACTTTAAATTTAGGAGCTTTTTTCAATAACAGTTAATCTCATCACTGGAAACCTGCTCTTGATATTCATCCCGAATTTTCCTATTATTAGAAGAGAAGTCTAGGGACATATTTGTAATGTCCCTTGTACAATAAGTAGAATAAGTATTTATATAATCACAACACTTGACTGTTTAGCCTGAAATTTGAAAGACCTTTCCAAACACTAAAGCAATATCTCAGGTGTGGAGAGCAAACATTTTTAGACCCACTGTACAAGAGGAAATCAAGGCCATGAGAAATCCATGCATGATTTGCCTGATATGATGTATTGGATCTGTGTCTCAGCTGAGCAGAGAGTGTGTGGGATTCATTCCCCAAGACCTAAAAGCTTTTCCTGTAATATATATATATTTTTTTTTTTAAATAAATGCTGTATTTGGAAGCTTTTTGTTCTTTCTTCTCACAGGAGGAATATGTCTACAAAACGTTTTTTCAATAATGGGTCGTTTATGTTGTATCACAGTGTGATTAATGGATCTTTACATCCCCAGAGGGGATCAAGCTAGTGACACTGATGCCACACCACCTCTTCTGAAATCAGAAGCTCAATTCCAGTTCTGGCAGCTCTGGGATGAACTGGAGCAGTTTCCTTGACTCCAATGGAGCTGCTTGAGACATCTCCTGGTCTGCAGTCTGTGGTGGTTGATGTCCAAGAGCTCTCAAGCCCCATCGTGCAGCAACAGGAGGGTAAAGAGCAGCGATTGCACTCAAAGTGAACAGGTATTTAGAGGAATGAATGGCAAAGGTGACTTGTTCCCTGGAAAGCAGCAGTGTCAAAGGAAAAAAGTTTCAAAAATGGTAGATAAAACTGGTACACATGAAAGGAAACTTTTGACTACTCTGATGCTGTGAAGTTGTATTTAGAGGCCCACAGGTGTGGGAAGAGGGTGGAAATTAGTACTAAGAAAAGATGGATGAGGGAATATCTTTTATTAAAGAAGGAAAGAGGCCCCAAATGGAGGCAGAAAGGGTGCTAAAGGCAAACATTCTCAGATTTTCCAAATTTTCAGGGTGGAGAGATGGAGCAACTTTTGTCACATTGCCAAAAATCCCAGAGTCCCTTGGGTGACACTTTTTGTGCACGGCCTCTGTGGGAAGATGACTTTATGAGATAATGATGTTATTTCAGCACAAAACTCTTTCATTCCTACAGTGAATTAAAAAGAAAAAGAAAAGAAGGGGGGGATAGGTGGTGGTAGGGGAAGAAACCAATGTTATTTACTCCTCTGCAGCTGACATTAAAGGCTTCTTTAAGGGCCAGTGGGTTATTAACTTCCTGTCGCCTGCCACAATGATATGCTGTGACATATTGTCACTGCATTCCAGCGAAGCCTTAAACATTAATTGGGAAGTAAGATGAGTGAAGCGGATTTAATGAGATACCTTGTTGTAACTTCTAACTTTACACATTATTTACAGTGATTCCACTAATGGTTCCATCCATCAGAGACAGGGAGAGGGACTGGGGAGGAGAACAGGGGAAGGAGGGGGTGAAAAGAAAGAGATAGGTATCAGAAGTTGAGAAAAAGGTAGGGAATAGGGTGGGAAGAAGCTACAAGGTGCAGGACAGAGACAGAAGTACCATCCCTCTGGTGTTTCTCCCCCTGGATTTAATTTCCTTCAGTCATTTTTCATCTAGAGTCATTTTTTCAGCAAGAAAATGCAGAGGGAGGTTATTCCCTAACACAGTCCTACCAAACAGCCTGGCTTTCAGCCCTCAGCATTGCTATCTCAACCCATTAGAAGGGGCAAAGCTATCTGTTGCAGCCACCTGACTACCTGAGTTCAGGCAGGTTCACCCTGTTGTGCTGGTGTATCAGGTGAGCTCGGACCAGCTGGGCATCCTTCCTCCTCTTCCTCACAGCAGGGCGGAGGCACAAGGGTGCTGGGCTGGAAGCACAAGGCCAGTGGATGATTCCTTGCTTTTCTCAGGTGAGGCTGTTCAGCACTAAAGCAGCACTAGCACTTGCAAGCAGGGGACTGTGCAGCCAGCTTCAAGTGATCACTGGCCTCATGGTTGCTTTACCATGCCTGTATTACTCCTCCCTTGTCTCCTAACTCCTCTCTGCTGCCTTCTTGCCTAGGATGCTAACTGAAGTGGCATGAAATTCACCTTAGGTTTCCAGACAAGGTTGTTGTTAAACGCTAATGGGATATGCTGATCTCAGGAAGCTGAGTCAGCGAAGCCAGTGCTGTGAAGGTAGTGCAAGGATCAGTGGATTGAGATTGTTAAAAACCTTTGCTTGAAAACTTAAGAAGCAGATTGTCAGATCGCCGTACTGAAGCCACGTTGGCTGCTAAATCTGGTAAAAACCTACAGAGAATGGGTAAAGCCATTGAGAGACCAAGGGCTGTGGCAGCTGTGGGTTCGGAAGAACAGATGTGAGGAAGGTGCAGTCTTCAAGCTGGTGCTGCTTGATGTAACATCCAAACTTGCAGTCGTGTGGTAGCACAGAAACTCCAAGGTAGTACAGCCCTTTCCATCAACAGTGCAGCGCTGCTGACCTCTGTAAAGCAAGCACCAGCCCTAAGACTGAGAGGGGACCATTGCCTGGCACCTTATGTGCCCTTCAGTTACATCCATTGGCGGGCAAGTTGCTGGACTGGCATCCTCTGAACAAGGATGTGAGGCCAAGCTAGATCCTATGAATGTGATATTTGTCCTCCATTCAGCATTGGGGTCAAAGTTGAGCAGGTAGCAGATGAATCCAATTTCCATGCTCCCTTTGTTCCCTAAAAGAGGCAGCCGAGCTTCTGAGTTGGATGGGTTAATACTGAAAGGAGGAAGATTTGACCCTGTTTGAATTAGGAGGAGCAGAATGGGAAATAATGGACTTAGGGGAAGATCATGGTTGTAACAGCATGGCCTGGCAGGAAAGTGCCCAGAGCAGGCATTTCATTCCTAGCTAGTGGGCACTTGCCTTGGATTGCAGACTAGATGGTTTCAGGATGCTCGGTGTGCAGGCAGGTTTATGCTCCCTGTTCTGTTTTCCATTAAATCATTTCTACCCTTGTTAAAAGCAAAGCCCCACAGAAGCACATGCAATCACAGCTAATGGATTCCAGTTTTATTCCTAGATTTAAAGTGTGCTTCTTTTTGCAATACGGGGCTGGATGGCTGCTGAAATGGAGCAGACAAAGAGACAATTAATTGCAAGCATGGGTGTATAAAAAGCACCTGGGGATAGATCGGCTGGGGGAAACACATAGAGTTTAAGAGCACATACGTGTGCCAACAGCCCCCTTTCCCATGAAAAGTTGAAATTCTGAACTTCACTCCCAGCTACCTGTCAAGGTTGGCGTGCCTTTAATTATAATGTCTGTGTGGTTCTTTAGGCACCATTTAATTCTCTCTGACAGCCACCCATTTAAAAATAAAGGCAAACACTCAGAACTTAGTGGCAGATCGGAGCCAGGCAAGGGATGTGCTAATTGCCAGATGTTGTTCATTTAACTCTGATCCATTACCAAAATTAAAGGGGGGTGGGAAAGGGGGGGGAGGAAGGAAGGAAAAAAACCCCCCAAAAATGGAAGTAGGAAAGAAGGAAAAAAAGAACTTGCCCCCCCTCCCCTCCACAATGCTGTGGGTAGGTCTGACTCGCTGCCACGACTGAACTTCACTGTACAGAGCACGTTGGGGTGTTTCTGCATTCACAGCCTCAACAGGCCAAGTCACTTTATGCAACGGACTATGGAGCATTTCTCTTGGGGTCTGGTGTTTGGTGGCTTCCAGGGCGAGCAAGGAAATATTTCCCCACAGCACAGCCATCTGTAGCCTCTCGCTGACATTTCCAATCGCTAATCTGCTTTATCGGAGATGAAATTTTTCCATAGCTGGTGGCTCAGGAGAACAGGAGTCAGTCAGAAAGTCAGTCTGGATTTTTTAAGTAACTCTTCACTTGGATGGTTGCTAACACCTAGTTCAGGCATCTCTTGTGCTACTTAGTCTGGGAAAGAGGATTGCAAAGTGCCAAGGGAAAGGAAACAAGGTCAAGGATGAAGGCTGACAGCTTAGATTTGCTCCTGAGGCAAATCTGAACTGGATTTGGATTCAGCCCAGGAAGTTCCCCAGTGCATTTTGCCTCTGTGAATCCTATGGGGACATTCCTTTATTCACCATTGATTTCTGGGGAGAGACTCAGGTACCAAAATAGGCATTTAAAGCCAGTTAAGTCATGGGGATCTACCAGAGATCTGCAGAGAGCTTATAACAACATACAATCTACTGGGAACCTAACCCTTCTGGAGCAGTTTGCCTCCTCCCAGGCTCTCACTGTATGAGGTGTAGGCCCTGAAAGGCAGGAATTTGGTGGCCAGCAAAAGCTAAGATCATCATCCATTCCTGCCAGCTCCTGGGGAAGCCACTTGTGGTGGGATGTCAGTCTCCCATGGCTGCAGGGTGATGAGTGGAGGGCATGTGTATGTAACAGATATTTCTGTGGAAATCTGGGCTGCACAATACTGGGTACAGATGGAGATTTTTTCACCTGGGTCATCAGTGTTTGTTATGGCTATCAGGCCATGTCACTCTTTGGAGTGTCTTTTGCACAGCCTGGGCAGAGGGACAGCTCAGGGAGCAAAGCTGGGCACAAACACCCATCTTGTGGCTGCTTCCAGAGGCAGAGGCATTGGGGGCTTCAATTTTGTTTTAAGATAAGAGGGCTTCTCTTTCAGCTGTCAGGTGGATCAGTTCATTACATAAAACCTAAAAAAAAAAGCCTCTGACTCTTGCTCCTTACAAACTGCTTCAGGTTCACCATCAGGCCAGGTATTTATTGTGAACAGATGTCAGCCGTGAAATGCTCCACGTGCAGTGCTTCAATATCCACCCTCAAAACAAAATCAAAGAAATAAATGACTGAAAATTGCACTGCACATGGGATTTCCGCTTGTTACCCTCTGAAAGGTGACTGACACCTCGTTCAGTCCAAATGGCATCCCCTTGGACTGCTCTGTGCCTTCCTGTTTTTCCCTGGTGTATCAGACAACCCACTGAACCTTCTTTTTCCACCCGTTCATAAAGCTCCTGTCGACAGGCCAGACTTCACTCAGGGGTGAACTGAAGAGGGGCTGGAACTCCAGATGAAAAGGTCTCTGCAGAATAGGATGTGGCCTGATACAGGAAAGGGTGTGTAACTTCATTTGAGCCCTCTTTCTTGCCTCCAAGTCAAGGTTTCCCTGATACATTCAAAGAATTACATATGTGCCTAAAATATGTAATTAGGCTCGTGGCTCATGTACAGTCAGTGAGCCTCAAAGAACCAGAGCATCCAAAAATATTGCAGGGGTTTTTGAATTACTCATTCCTTTAAAAGTAAAAAGTAGGACAGATGAGCTGTGAAGGAGGGTAACAAGGCAAAATTAGTCTTATGTCATTTGTGGCTGCTATAATCCACATGAAAAAGGTTCTCAACAGCAGTGTTTGGGTCTTTCTCCCTTGGTGGGGTAAGTGCAGGGAATTCATTAAACAGACAACCTGGCTGTGCCCAAACCCTTCGTCTGTCACAGGGATTTGTTTTCGAAAGCCCCGCTCTTGCATGAGATATATTTGGATTTGGAGCACAAAGAGTATCTCCCGTTATTAGCTCTCCATTCCTATCAGGTTGGCCTTCCTTGGGGCTGTCCTTTTAGTTCTCTGGGAGTTTATTCTCATAACAGGCTCATCTATCCCTTTGTCAGATATTCTTTTAAAATGGCCCCTCTGCAATAAATTGATTTGGTTCGGGAAAATTCCTTCCTTTAACTGGTCTATATGGACAAGAAAAATCCACTATTAACTGTAGAGCAATAATGTTTTACAAGGACATTTCTGGCTTTCTACCCACCACAGATTCTGTTTAATTTTGACAATATTTTTAACCAGGCTATAGGGCGTCTTGTCCATACTTGGCTAAAAAAGATCAGCTACCTTGTACACTGCCCTGTTCGCAGCCCTCCCAGGTTTCTACTCTCCAAACACAACCCATGGACCACCCAGAGGAGGAGACCTCCATGGTGGGCACACCCCCGATGACAAGAAATCACTCTGCCAGGCTGTGGCTGGCCAAAAGCAGCTTTTCTTCAGAGTTTTCTTGAACACACGGACTACCTACATGGGTCAGCTCACTGCTGCGGCACTCCTCTGCTTTGGACCTGCCAAACTGGGCATATTCAGTTGGAAACATCCCAAGTATAAGGACCCAAAGGGAAAATGCAGCTCTGTGTTGCAAACATCCCAGACACTGACTGCGTGCAGAGGCAGCACTCAGCTACGAGACAGGTGATAGACTGCTGCTGGCCTAGTGCAGAAGAGACCCTGAAAGGCTTGTTTCTTTAGCACCCGTGCATCAGCAACAAACCTCACCACCATCCTTCTCTGCACATGTGATGCTACTTGCTGCACTTTGCACCACAAGCTGAGTTATCCTCAGGGCTTTGGGGTGTGCATTGGTTTGTAAGCAGGCTGCTCTAGTCTCCTACATGAGCTCTATGAGCAGAGGGGAGAGAGGGAACTATATTATCTTTTCTCCCTAATAAGCAGCAATACAGAAAGAGAATACAGCATACAGTTCACTTAACTAATTTTCTAACCAGCAGTCATTGCAATGTTCTCTCTAGGATTAGAAGGGACAAGGGAAGAGGCAGAATAATAAATCCAGGCTGGCTTTTTGCAAGCTACAACCATATCATTATAGGAAGCACTTTAAGGACATCCACTCTGGGGAGGAAAAATTAAAAACAGAGGCCATTTTAGCTCACCCCTGGCAGCACAATTAATTAAAATTAAATTCAAGAAAAAATAAGTTTCGGATGCCATCTGAATAAAATCTCCCATCTAAATAGTGTTCTCTGCAGATCTGGGGCTATCTGAGCTGGTGTGTTGATTTGAATGGGAAAACACATCGTCCTGGGATGTAATGTATCCATGTCCCACCTGCTGCTGCTGTCTGGCACGTCAGCCCACATTTGCAGTCAACGCTCTTCTCTTACCCCAAGAGAAATGGATGGGCTCTGAGGAAACGAGCCACTCAGCAGGGGGTGAAGAGCAGGGTGAAGGCTCTTGGGACACCCTCTGGCTTTGGCTAATTCTCTTCATTGCTAAACTTGGCAAATGGTGGATGCCAGGCCTGATTTAGCTTAAAGTGAGTGAACGTCACAGGGCTGGCTGTGTGATGCTGCACCAGGAACAACACGTGTGTAAAACGGGGTGAGAGGAAGGGGCCATCGCACAGCTCCAGCACTGAGAGGGCATCTGCCTGCTGCAAACTTGTTGTCAGCCTTCTCTGCTGACCCCCTTGCCATCCCCTCTGTACCAGCTCCTGCCTTGCCCCTTTGAGCAAAGCCTGACACAGTGTAAAGGCAGCAACTTAATCCTCTCACATTCCTGCTGGGCAGTGCCCCCCCTCCGCAGTGGGAAGGCCCTAATGTAAAGCTGGTCATCATTCAAATAAAAGCAGAAAAATCAGTTGGGTGGTTTTTTTGGGTCTTTTTTTTTTTTTTTGGAGGTTAGGGGGGCTTTTAATTCCTTTCTTGACTTTTAATTTAGACAAGGCTCCCAAAAGAACAGAGGAGAGCCCAGATGATCCAGGTTGCACCACATCCTTATTAGACGAGACAGCATCAACTTCCCTCAGGCCACAACCCCAAGGAGAGGGAATTACGTGAGTTTCCCATCTCTCCTGTTATAATCAATGGTAAAAAAAAAATCCCAAAATGCTGATGAGGGGGAGGAGAGTTATGTCCCTGGAGTCATGTCCCCATCCTAGAGCACTTGGTCCCCTTTGGTTGCTTATAGCAACTCAGGCTTTTATCTCTCCTGCAGATGTGTGGTGTCACCTCTTGGAAATAAAAAAACCAAAGGAGTAAATCTCTGTCTCAGAGGTTTGTCTCCTGGAAATCAGTATTGGTCTTCTGTCCATACTGAGCCCACCTCCTGTCTCCTTCTGTTCCCAGGCAATCGGGGAGAGCTCTGCTGCCTCCCACAATAGACAGGATTACTGCGGTTGTAGCCACCAGGACAGAGATTTGCCACTTGCATATCTCCCACAACCAGTTTACTGTGTAATTGCATAATTATTTAGCAATGTGAAAAGTGCATCTAGATTAGAGGAGACGAAGCTGTGAGTGTCTTTGAAGAGATGCTTAGGAAGGGCTTGCTATGATACAGATACACCTGCAGGCGTGGAGAAGAGGAGATGGGGAAGTTTTTCTTCCAGACAGGGTCTCCAGGGGCTCTTTAGCCAAGAAAATTCAGTGGCATTATTAAAAATGATAATTGTGTCATGAAAAATGAAAAATGGCAGGTGGCAAGCAGAGTTTAGGGTAGAACAGGGGAGTTGTGGATTGTTTTACTGCAGCTTATGGATATTACAACAAGGCATTCAGAGATCAACCCAAGAGCAGTTGGCTGGCATCTTCTCACTGACTTCAGGGAAATCTGGATCAGACCTTAAAAAATTAGGAGGAGGATGAGTTCACCCCCTGGGGCTACTCCTGATTTATGCTGATATGCAGGAGATCAGCCAGAGAGCTGTTACCTGAAGGTGCCTGGACATACCTATCTCTGTGGTACTCCAGGGAGGAGAAAACAAACCACTTGCATCAATATTCTTCTGCTTGTATTTGAGGGGAGAGTAAAATATCTCTGGATCTTCAGTTTTGCATGGTACCTCATAATACAGCCCTCTGAAAGGAGCTGCCACCTGTGCCAAAACCGTCCCCGATGCACAGCTGACACCTCTTGCACCACCCTCCTTCATGTCCCTGCTCTGCCAAGGTGCTCCCACCCTGATGGATGGTCCATCGGGGACCATCTCCTGTGGTCTCTCCCTCCCTGTGAGCACCCAGAGCTAGGTTTTATTCCTGGCAAGAGACAGGCTGGGAGGCAGGGCTGTCGCGGTGAGACCCGTAGAGGCTAAACTGCTTTTAAAAGCCACTTAATAAAGCTAAGCAGAAAATCTAAAATGAGTTAAAGGAAACTAATGTGAATCTCAATTTTTAAAATTCATAACATTTATCAGTGTCTACACGAAGCGGCATAATAGAGGTAAACATCGACTCCCATTGACTTCGCTGGCTCCCTGCCTGTGCTGCTGACAGCAGAATCAGTCCCTCTCTCTCTGTCGCCGCTGCTACTGTCTCAGGGCATGTTAGATGGATGTCTGAGCTACCTCAGCCAGGATCATTTCTCTTGTAAGGGGCAAAGATCTTCTACAGTCTAAACAAGCAGGACAGAGGCACGTCCCAGTGCTCTGGGAAAGAGCATTTGCTGGAGCTCTTTTACATGCTGTTCATCTCTGACATTCCCTGCAAGTCGCACAACTCCTGAAGCTGCCAGGAGGGGAGGGATAATCACCTCTGTGCTCCAGTCCTTCCTCCAAAGCAAAACGTTTCTAAAATTGGCAGCGCAGAAGTGCCAATTGCATTTGAGATGTGCTTTGAAATGCTGGTGAGGGTCAGAGAAACGGCTCTGGAAATGGCATCTTGTTACTGCGTATACTTGGTTTGTAGGCAAATTCCTCCCTGAGTCGTATCTTCTAGACTGGCTGACGAAAATAAACCAGCCTAGAGCAGTCAGCATGCCAGTGCCTGCTGAGAACTCACTGAGCTGCCTTATCCCCCAGCCCAAGACCCCCAGCTGAGACCCCCAGGGCTTCTGCAGCCCTGCGAAGGCACAGAAATTTCACATCAGTGCTGCTCAACCAGGAGAGCCCCATGGCTGCTCCCTAGAGCTTTGCAGCCGCAGGCATGCCCAGCACAGGTGCCTAGGGACTTCAAGTACCACCAAGCATGATGCTACAGGTGATGCAAGGCTGCCACTTAGGGGAAAGGCAAGATGGTCTTTGGGGTTGGCCATGTAGGGTGAGGTAACCTGTGAATCTCCAGGGTTGGACTGGAGCAGTGAAGCTTTAGAGGAGGGGGTGCATTTCAGCCACTGCAGTGGGGGGTGGCTCTCTGAACTGCAGTAAGTTTTCCACCAGCAGAGAACGAGGGTGGGTTGAGAGATGACCCAGCAACGATGTGAAGGGGCTGTATAGTAGATCCCCTCCCAGCCAGCTGGCTTATTCCTGGGAGTATAAAAAATTATGACCCTCTCAGCCTTGGGGAATGACCCTTGCGACTTGCCTCTGATCATCCCCTGATTTTCTGGTTTCTGAGCCATTCTCTGCTGTAACATCCATCAGACCACTGTCTTTTTATTCCTTCCTTCTCTTACAAAGTCTTCGCTCCAGTTCGCTCCTCCAGATGAGACCAAAAGCTCCTAGCATTTATCACTGTCACCAAAGTATCCCTTTCTTCTGTTTGCTGACACTTCACCCACCGATCCCAATTACTGGCTGTCTTTTCTTCCATTCATACAAATTCCCCTTGCAACTTTGGATCATCAATTTTCAGCAAATGGGCTGTTGGCGAGTGCTGCACCCTGCCTCATCCCCCAGGCTGACTGGTTGCCTCTGACACACGGCATCCCTGCTGCTCCCAGGCCAGATGAATGAAACTTTGTCAGGAGATCAGTGAATGAAGAAGAAAGAGATCATTTCCCTTCCCAGATTCCTCCTGAATTCACAGGAATTCAGCTTCTGGCAATCAGCATCAGACGGGACATCATGAGTCCCAGATTCAGTACATGGTTATGCACTGGCAACTTAATGACCACACTTAGTAAACCACAGTTAATAGACCACACTTAATAAAACACAAATTGCCAAAGGAAATGGGAACAGCCCTGGAACCCCCAGCTGGGGATGCAGGATGAACCTTTATGCGACCAGGCACAAAGATCTCATCAGCAGATCAAACAGGGACTTCAGTGCAACCCTTCCTAAAGTCAAGCATTTATTTAACCACTTGGAGAACAGGCTAGACCTTTTCCTCACCAGCCTACCATCACCTGGCTTTGCTGGTGTCTGGGAGCATCGTGGACATGGTCCCAGTGAAACGCTGCTCCGTCTGCACGTGTCTGTGGCGTGCTGCTGCCTCGTGCCTCCACAGGGGCTGTGCCCTGACATTTCCTCTTAAGTGCTGAAATCAAATTAATACCTTTTCCACAGCCCTTTGCCCCTTTCAATGCATCCGTGTGTCACTTCTCTGCACCCCTGGTTTGTGGGATTGATCAAAGGTGAGGAGGGAGAAATTTGGTTGGGATCCCCTTGTTAAAAGCCTGAAAGGAGGCACATCAATAACCCTTCAGTTTCTTAGCATATGATAACTGCCTCCTAAAATATTAATCAAATCATGTCATGTGATCCTAAAAATAGGCTTTCTGATTCCTCTCTGCTCTCTCTTTAAGGTTTCTTGGGTGGTTTATAGCTGTTGTGGTTTAACCTTTTCTGGCATTTCACTGATTGTAGCAACTGCTTTTCCAGAGAACCGCAAAACCTGATGCCCTTTCCCAGTGTGTACACACACGTATGTATATACCTACACACACCATTCAGCTTTCCCATTGCTTCAGTACAAGTATCTCTTCATCGGTATGCAAATGCATTAATCCACCCAAGGAGATCAGAGTAATTTATTCTAAAAAAAAATCAGTGCCATGTAATTCCAACCTCTTTTTAGCTCTTCTACCACCTTGTCTATCCCAGCCCCCTCCAGGAGAAGACAGGAGATACACACATGCCAGAAGATTTTGGGGGAGCTGATCAGCACATGTGCCCCTCGCAGGTCTGGAAGCACCCTGACTTCATCGCTTCTTTTCTGCTGCTGCAATGCTAATGGATGAAGTTCTATAAATATTTGATTGACCTGTCACTGCCATGCTGCTCTCATTTATCACTTGCTCAAGTTGGATCGGAATTACTTTGGAATATTTTGTGCCGTTTTCAGAGAGTGTTCAATTCTTCCTCTGCCCCCTTCTCCCTGCTGCCTTCATCACAGCATGGAGCGGGATGGAGCAGCTCCTGAAAAAGGCCCAGCCTGGGCTAGGAAAGAAAGTGCAGCCAAGTGCTGGGGGCAGTGGGATAGAGAAGGCAAATCTAAAGAGATGCAAAAATAACCTAGACAGGACAGGGATCCTGTCTCAACCCACCCAAGTCTCAGTATGAGGGAATACATACCGCAGTGTATGAGATCAGCAGCCCCCTTCTGCAATTTCCATAGTGCTGAGTCCCAGAAGAGGATTACAGATTTACAAGAACTTCAGGTAATTTGCTAGTCATGTTACCCATAGGAAGTGAGTAATTCTCCCGCGCTCACCGCTCTAATCAGAGTCTGGGTATTTTACTAGTGAGGACTCTGGAATAAATTAGGAGATATGGTCCATACAATCAAATTCTATTCTGTTCATTTTCACGCCCGTCTTCTCTAGATTTTTACATTTGGGAATGAAATCAGTGAATTTTTGGGCTTACTGGGATTGAAACGACTGTGCTTAGTGATGTAGCCCCTGAGCACACACAGACCAGCACAGCCCTGCTCAGGGTTACAAGTATCCCTGGGGTGCATTCAGGCCCCTCTGCCCAGGGCTGCCCCAACAACCCTTTGCCCCATGCTGCTATGTCCTAACCCTTCTCCGATCCACACTGCATCCACCCCAGAACTTTCACTGCTGGCCCAGCCCCATGGCCCTCCCCGTTGATGTCTTGTAGCCTTTGACTACAGATCCACCCTGTGAAATCCCAGGGTTGAACCAGCTCTGGAAGCTCATGGGGACTCGTGGTGTAGGTGGTGTATAAACCCCACAGTCTAAGTTCCCTCTGCACAAACAAATCCTTCCCTCAGCCCTCAAAAAAACAAAGGCCTGACACAGTGAACTACTTCTATCATTAGAACTACCCCTCTCATTAGCTTTCCCCCTCTGCCCCCTCCCTTCCTCGTGTCAGCAATACGCCTATCCATCCTGCTTATACCAGCTCTTACCTATACTCCAATTACTTTTTCATCTCCCCCACTGGCTGTTTTCAATACTATTATCTGCTGCATTTGCTGGATCTGGCTTTTAAGCGTTTGACTGATGCCTGATTCCTGTAACCAGAACATGTCTGTTGATTGGACTGTCAATGGATTTCTTGGCAGAAAGGGCATTGGGCCTTGCAAATGTGAAACTGTATTTCAATCTCATTTAGGAGGAAAGAGAAAGGAGAAAGAAAAATATCCTAAAGCCACATTTTTCCTTGTTCTCTCTGAACAAGTGCTTTAAGTAAACAAGCATTTTACCTTTTTTTAATAAGGTCATTTGTGACATCACTTTCTTCTCAGAAAAAGGAACATTTTGCGCTGTGTATTTTCCACACTGGAATGCCCATCTTTATTTCGCAGCAAAAACAGCTTCTTGCTGGTTCTTCTCTGGGGAGGAGGAGAGCGGGGAGCGGGGAGGGAGGTGTACATCCATCCCTGTCCTCTGTCTGCCTGCAGAGACACCTTGCTGTAACAAGAGCACACGAAGCCGTCTCCTGGCCAGCCCTCCGCATGCCTGCTCGCAGCTAGAGCCTCTCTGGAAGAATGCACCTTTGACTTTCCTAAATAACAATGCAATTACCTTCAAAAGCTGGCAGCCAAACTACGTGCTGAGAAATGGCTACCATTAAGAAGAAATTATCCGCTCTCAGGGAATGGCAAATTTGTTAACTCGTGAAGGAGGAGAAAGATCCCAGCTCCAGACCACTGTGGGTGTGAGGACAGTCGTTGGAGAATGGCTGCTTCCAGCCAGCCCTGGACCAAGGCTGGGGAAACCTCCTGGGGTTTGAAGGATGAGCCCTGGGTGAGTTGGATCCCAGTGTGTTTTGCTCCCTGTGCTGCACAGGTACAAACAAGCAGGTACGTACCACGCAGTTATCCTCCATGCATGGGGCAGAGGGTCTCACAGAGTCACGGCATACCTGGGAGCTGCTCACAAGGATTCAACAAGGATTCACAAGGATTTCCTGTGGTTGGAAACCTGAGCTCCAACACACCCAACCGGTCACCTGCCTGTGGCTCAAGGAGGGTGCCGGAATTGCTGGTATCACCTGATCCAAAAAGCCCCTGAGGTCAGGAGCTGCGTTTGCAAAGCCAAGTCAAAAGCAGGGGGAAGTCAATTTTTGAGGCAGGAAAGAATCACAGAATCACATTGTAGGGGTTGGAAGGGATCTCCAGAGCTCATTGAGTCCAACCCCCCAGCCAAAGCAGGTTCCCTAGGACAGGTCACACAGGTAGGAGTC
Organism: Porphyrio hochstetteri; assembly: GCA_020800305.1. Classification (NCBI taxonomy): domain Eukaryota; kingdom Metazoa; phylum Chordata; class Aves; order Gruiformes; family Rallidae; genus Porphyrio; species Porphyrio hochstetteri. Next base: position 4,727,720 of record CM036916.1, on the reverse strand, counting down.
CAGATGGGTCTTGAATATCTCCAGAGAAGGAGACTCCACACACCCCTGGGCAGCCTGTTCCAGGGCTCTGTCACTCTCACTGTGAACAAGTTCTTCTGTATATTGGTGAGGAACTTCCTGTGCTCCAGCTTGAGGCCATTGCCCCTTGTCCTATCCCCACAGACCACTGAGAAGAGGCTGGCCATTTCCCTCTGTCTCCCACACTGTTTCCCCTCTCAGTCTTCTTTTCTCCAGGCTGAACAGCCCCAGCTCGCTCAGCCTTTCCTCACAGGGGAGATGATCTAGGCCCTTAATCATCTTCGTAGCCTCTGCTGGACTCTTTCCAGGAGATCCCTGTCTATTTTGTACCAGGGAGCCCAGAAGTGGACACAACACTCCAGGTGAGGCCTGACCAGGGCAGAGTAGAGGGGAAGGACCACCTCCTTTGGCCTGCTGGCCACGCTCCTTTTAATATACCCCAGGATCCCCTTGGCCCCTGGAGCTAAGGCATAAATAAATCCCTTGGGGTTGGCTTCCATCGGTCTGTACCTTTAGGGCTGGACAGGTGAGTTCTCACACACTAAATATGTTTTTTCAACTGGCTTTTCAATACATAAAACCAGGATAACTGTGATCTGTACCGAAAGATCCAGATTCTGCTTAACATCAGAAGCAACCTTTGATATTGCACCAAGCTACACAGGGCACCGTGTGACATTTTCCTATCTAAATGCAACCCCAAGAAGCCCACCAGTGAGTTAAGCAGGAACACAGCTGAAATCACTGGTGCTGACAGGACTATGTCTGAAAACATTAGCGTGTTCAAACTCAGAGGCTTGCTTGAGACCTTTCTGGAAGACAAAAACAAACCTCAATGACTTGGAAATAGATCTGGTGGGCTCACAGTGCTAAATAAATAACAGCAGAACCAGGGAACTTTGAAGATGACAAGATTTTCTAGGTCACGTTGTCTTTTTTTTCCCCCTTGGCCAATACAGAGTGTTTTGTAGAGTGTAGCCTTGAGACCTCCTTCCAAACCAGCCCTAAATGTTACAAGCAATGCAGTTTGACATCTGCTTAGCAGATACATTCAGGCATCGGCTTTGTAGGTGCTGAAGCTGTTAGAGTATAGCTGTTAATCTAAGCAAGTATGTTTTGAATATTTATTACCTTTTTAAGAGGAATGAGCTAGGGGAAAAAAAAAAAGAATCTGGAAGCGGATTGTGCTGAAAACCCTTCCCTGGAAAGGGATGGATAATCACTTTCCTCTCTCCTAACAGTACTGAGCCATTGCTCCTGTCTTCCCTTCCCACTCCTTTGCATGCTCTCCTGGCTGGGGTGAGACAGCCCAGGTGTGGAACAGGAGATGGACATGGACCTAGTGTCCTTTCAGTGCTTCCAGGTAAAAATCTGGGACAAAAAAGTCAGACTTTGCTGTCTAAAAACCAGAGCATAGGCAGAGCCAGGCCTGACACAGGAGATGGGGGAAGGAGAGGCAAAGCATGGTGCTGGGATTTCTGAAGAGTCAGGTTCGTTTCTTACTGTAGAGAGAATGAAGCTTCTTTCTTAGCTCCCTCCTGACTCTTCCAGCAAAGACATTACACAATCACAGGCAGCTGCAGTGAGGAGAATGTTAGGAAACACAGCCTTGACATAGCATCTGTCATCCCCTCTGGGTCAAGGGGTGGTCTCAAAGGATGGGTCAGCTGCCAGGAGACAGTTAACTCCTACAGAGGTACACTGGCCAGGGGCTTTCAGATTAAAAATCCCATTCTGTGGAAGTGAAGTAAGCTCAGGAGAGGTTTCTTGGCTTCCCCAGTAAGACTTGAAGGCAAGGCATTGCTTCACCAGCAGTGATCTGCAAAAATCCAGACTACTTCAATCCTAGTACTGGACCCCTGCACTACACAGATGTTTATGCCTGAGCCAGAACCTTGCTTCTCACAGCCACTTTCAAAATACTCCAGCTTCAGGCAAATCCACTCTTAGGCTCCCTTGCTGAGCCCTGAGGAAAAGGGGATGGGACAGGAGGCTGTTTTGGATGTGATGGGCTTGCTGTCATGCCACAGGGACCCTGAGCCCAGCCTTAGGTGCCAGAGGAACATCAGCACCAGCTCCAGTGGTGACCAGAGGAACCACCTCTCTGTACTGCTGACGTGCCCACAGTATGGTGCTGGAGTGAAGCACAATTAGGGGAAGGCTGACAGAAAGCAGGGAGAATGAAAACCACAGCAGCCTGAAAAGCAGTGCAGCAGCAGGCCAAGAAGAGGTTATTCCCCTGATACATCTCCTCTTCCCCCTCCCAATCATGCCAGCAGCCTCTTTAGCTTCACACGGAGGTTGTGAGGATTCATTAGTTAATGTTTGTGAAGCGCTGTATAGATGGAGAGAGCTGTGTAAGTGCTAAGTATTATTATTATTACAGAGAGTCGCTGTTAAGGCAATGGATATGCTCTTAAGTGTCATTTCATATTTAATTAACATACAATAATTGTCTTCCTAAACCTGCAGGTAAATCTTTATTCCTGACATTTTCCTTAAAGAGACATCGCAGCAGAGCTGCTGCTAATGGGTCTCCTCCCTTTTGGCCTCGCCTGGGGAGGACTGGGATTAGCTAGGAGCAGGAGAGGCAGATTCACCGGGGAAACGAGGGCATCAAGGGCTTTTCATCCCCTCCATCCATCCACACACACACATGCCAGGGTCCCACAGTGATCCTGGGTTTCCATCACTCATCTGACCTGAAAGGTTTGCTTCGCCAGTCCTGTGCCAGCTGGGAGAGTGGTGGCTGCTCAGCAGAGCTCCTGAGAGCTGCCGTGGGACCTGGCAAAGGGGACGAGTCTGCAGCCTTTCCCTCGGGTTTCCTCGGGGCCAGGTCCTTGGCAGAATCCTCGGAGCAGCACACGAGTCTTCTAAGTAACTAACCACACCTCCAGCTCCACACCTTGCCCTTAGCGGTAGGAGTAAAGGAGTAAAAAAAGGAGACAGAGAACCATGAAAGCACAGTGCTGGGAATTTCCCTGCTGTTTTTCAGGGACATCTTTGCCAAGAAATTATATTCTCAGAGCTAGGCTACGTATCTTTTACCGACAGAGGGAAGCAAGGAGAAATCATCTGTGGGGCCATCTGCTACTCTAGCAAACGGGAAGGGGAAGCCACCTCTCCCAGAGATGTCTGCTCTTGCAAGAGAGACAGGGGAGGTAAAAAAAGCCGCAGTCCGTCATTATCTCAGAAGTAACACGCCTACAAGAGACACAGGAGGATGCCGGCCCTTCCTGCCTCTCTTTTTCACCCGAAAGCTTCTTTCCTCAAAGATTTGTTGACAAATCAGTGCCCTCTATGGGCATCTCTCTGAAAAGCCCACAGGACAGGTTTCCTCAGGTTGCTGCTCCCGGGGTGCTGCGGTGCCGGCACCAAGCCCTGCACCACCCCATTCCCAGCAGCAGACGTGCACGGGATGCAGTATTACCCCCTCCCCCTTACTCCCACGCACACACATGCCCTTCCCGGCCCACCCCCCACCCTAATGTGATCATCTGAATGTTCCTCATCAGCGCTAAGTGCTCTGAAGGTCACAGGTGATAAAGCTCCCCACGGCAAGGACCAGGCTCTGCTCCAGCCCCGGCCTCTCCCCTCTCTCCCCACGGCCCCTGAGGCAGCCCAAGTGACGGGGCCCCAGGAGCCCACTCCTCACCTCCCCCTCCAACCTCCCCCTTTCTTCCTCTGCTCTCATTTATTTCAATTTGCTACGCTTTCCTCCCCGGCTTTCAGCATTAGCTGGAGGGAGGGGGGATGGGGGAAGAGAGGGGAGGAGGAGGGAAGGGGGGAGGGATGCTTTCAACGAGGGAGAGCCGGGGAAACCCCTGTGCTGCAGGGCTGGGTGGTGGGTGAGGGTCTGCGGGGAAGTGGGGCTGCAAAAGGGAGGGGAGACCATGCAATCTGGGCGGGAGCTGCAGGGGAGGGTGGATGTCAGCCGGCAGCTCATGGTGAGATTTAAAAATGTAAACTCAGATGTAAGGTCAGACTGGGGGTCACGGGAAAATTGGCCAATTTTTTAGGCTGATTTCGGGTGTAACCTCTCGCGGTTTGGAACATAACGGAGGTCAGTGAATTGGCAAAGTGCTGTCAGGACCTCAGGATGCTCTCCCGGTATCTCGGACTACCACTGCCGACTATTTAATTGCCAATTCAGGGGAATGAGGGCAATGTGTGCTCGGGGAGAGGTGGCCCTGAAGCACTGGAAGGTTTGGGGCACAGGCCAGGCTGCTGCGTGAAAGGGATATTTGTAAATCCCAATTTATCCTCAGTTCAGGCACCACATTCCTGCGATTCGAGGCCAGAGGAGGAGCACAGCTGTAACCAACCACTGCTCCATTCCTCTGCACCTCATGGGGTTTGCTTTTCTTCCTGATTTCCCAAACTCACTTGCCAGGAATACCTTTCATGAGCTCCAGCCATCCAAGCAGACATGGGATCTGAATTTGTCAGTCACCTCCCTTTCTTTGACTGTGTCATCACCCACTGTCATGCAGAAGCTTTTGTACCACTCATCGAGGCAGTCCAGACTGCCATATTTCAGTGCTTTCCAGAGCACCCCAACTCTCCGGTCTTTCATAAATGCAACCTAAGGTACGAGACCTGCCCTTTAAGACCCTGTAATTCCCAGGCATGACTTGTCATGTCCCTGTCACTCCCTTCCTTAAGGAATTGGACTGATGTTTGACATTGCTACTACCCAAAAGTCTATTTCCATAACTCCTTGTCCAGTATGCGCCCTCAGCAGATCCATGGGGAGATGGACAGTCTGTCCTCTTTTATTCCCTAGGGAACCCTTCACAATGGCTGTAAGAAACTTCCCAGTTAAACCGTCTACTTGTGGATTATTTTTATCCTTTGTACTCTTTCAGCTGTATTCTAGAGGAGAAGCAGTGGAGATGTATTTGAGGAAGGACAGACCTAAAGAGGACACTTCAAGTTAGCATACAAAATCAAACCCCAAAACCCTTAAAAGTCTCAACAAATGGGTGACAAATAATGTGTATAGTTACTGCTGACATGATCTCCTACCTGGCATACTGAATTATAGCATGAATTTTTAATCTATTTTTGGGGCAGAGATTGAACCAACCTCTTTCTCTAGAAATACACCCCATGCTTTTTGGATGTTGCTCTTAGTTGATATTATCAATGCTCTCTTTTCCCCAAGAGCTTTCTTCAGTAGTCATCACCCTGCATTGCAGGTTGTCCAATAGGAAATTGGAACAATGATAAAGAATAAGAGAAGAAAGAAAGCAAAAGCTCATGCTCACATCACAACAAATCTTAAGAGCAGATGGAAGATAATGTCACCAACAGTTCTAAAGGTAGATACAAAAATATAATTAAGGTGCCTGTATTTCAACACATTGTGCAGACAGTGTACTGGTATCCAAAAATACTCAGAACAATCTAGCATTTTCAGGATGTAACAGTGTTTCTACCTGTTAAAGGGAAAGGCAAGAGACAGAATCCAGTTGCTATGGAAATCAGGCCATCTCCATGGGAATTCAGAAAGTAGAGTATCCTCTTGGCCAGTAAATCAGACACTGAGCAGCCATTTCTTGACCATGGCATTGAACAAATCTGAGATGCTCACAGGACACATTATTTCCCCACCACTACTGCCCTGCCTCAATGTCAACTGAATTCATGAAGAACTGGGTTCTTGCTGGAGTTAATAACTTCTTTTGAGCGGCGTTTCTGTGCGGGTGGCTGTTTTCACTCCTGTTATTGGGATATAGGTTTACGTGGGTGGCAAAAAGAGAGAAAGAGATTCTTGGATTAGCAGCTCAGTAAATGGTTTTGCTTTCATATTTTTTTGCTGTTGAATAAAAAAGGGTCAGGTAGGTATGCAGGGAGTAAAACTGATAAAGGAGACATTAAACACCACCAGTAAGAACAGCTGACAGTGTTGTGAGAATCCATGTCTTGTTTGAGACTCCTCTCTCTGAATTAATAGACTGACTAAAGAATATTTGCAGTTTAGCTGGGGGATCCCATCCCTTTGCCACAGGCAGGTGCCACTGGCTCTGCTGCTCCTGGGCACTGGTGACTGCTTGGAAGTTGTGGCCCCACAGAGGACCCCATGCACAGGTTTCCCTGAAGATCACCAGTCCTCACAGGTGGTTTCGTTCTGGTGTCACTGTATGGAGGAGGTCAAGAAGCTCTGAGTGGAGAAGTATCACAGGATGCTTTGCTGTAGAGCTCTTCTGTTTTGCCATTATATTTAATTGCTGGTGGGCATTTGGTCCCTAGAGCCCAGGAGACTGAATATGGCTCCGCTGAAGCTGAAGGGAGCTTTGACACCAGCGCTGGCATTCAGACAATTGGCTGACGGGAAGCAAGTGATGGATTTTCAGTGCTGAAATCCTCGCTTTGACTGCTATGCAAGCACCATATATCCTACCTGTAAGTCCCATATAAGCCAAGAAGATTAAAAAAGCACCTTGTAGATAAAACCCCCAGTTGGGTACTGCCTTTGTTCAAGAGGGTGACAGCATTATGGTACAAATGCACACATGTCATTCAGCACTAGTGAAGTTAATGGGACTTCATTTGAATGCATCTCAGAAGATAAGTAGGGCTCAGAGACAAAAACGTCTACCTGGGATACATGCACTGGAGAACACTGCCTGATGCCGACGGAGAGCTGTTCGGTATAGCTTCATCTTCTGACTCATTTAGTTTTTTAGAGCTCAGACTAAGTTGTCCAACTTAATTTGCAATCATTTAAAGTAAGGGTTAAGTGAGGGTCACAGGCTACTCTCATTTAGAGGGAAACCTCTGCAGTACTCGTGTGCTTTGACCTTTGCAGTGTTTTCCGATTCCGCTGACCAGCTGAGCTCTTTATAGCACTGTTAACCTGTGAGCAGCGTGTGGAGTGGTCATCTCCCACAGTAATGCAGAACATTCAGAAAGGTTAAAGTAGTTGAGAATATTCCTGGCAAGAGCAGGTACTGAATCCCTAGGAAGGGATGATTTTTTTCTTTCATGCGTGTGTGCATGTGTGTGGTAGGAACTTCCTGCTCTGCAAGGTTTGCATTAGAAGTAAATTGAAGAGAATGCAAAACAGGACTGTACACAGATGCAGCCAGGTCACCTAAGTTCAGGCAGCTCCCGCTGTAAGCTATCTCAGTGAAGAGAATGGTTTAATACAAACAGGGATCCATGCTGTCTCACCAGCTCCAAAAAAAAGCCCCTAAAAATCACTCTAGCTGCAATGCGAAGCGAGGGACTTGTGTCTTTTCCAAACTTCATATGTGAGGTTTCAATGCAACCAGAGTTAACAGCCATGAGCACTCAGTGTGCAGTGGGTGGGATGTGCTCTTACTTCAGCAGTGCTCAAAAAGTAACATCCTTGTAATCCTTGCCCCATCTTTTTATGCCCTAATTTTTCCCCCCACATTTATGACCCAGTTCTGCAACTCTCCCTTCTACCTTTCATGAGGAGAAATGGGAAAATTGTAAAACTAGACTGCCCTGCTGAGTCAAGTCTCCCATCTTCCTAGCATTGTGGCTTCCATGGTGGTGGTTAGTCACAGATACCTCAATCATAAACTAGTTCTCCAACACCCAGCTTTTCAGTTTTTCCCTTATGCCACAAATACCTGGAGAAGGAAACAGTTTATTCTGAGAAATGAGGCTTTATTTCATTATGATACACTCTAAATATACAGAAAGGGTCAAAAGTCTCAGCTTTTGCCCTAGGACTTCTGACTGCCGCGGGCTAAGCCTCTGACTCCGAGATCTGTGTAAGAGAGCAGTGGGAAATCACTCATCATTAAAAATTCAAGTTGACCAATACATCGGTCAAGGGCTGACAAGAGAGTTTCCAGTCTGTAGCTCTGAGAAAAAAAGAAAGAAAAAAGCAAAAGGCAAAAAAAAGCAGAGTGGGAGACAGAGCCCCCTCCTCCTCCTGAGCATCCCTGTGAGGGAGCATGGGCCTCTCCAGCTTTCCCCATCCCACTGCAGCCAGGAAGAAGCAGACTACCATTTGCCTTTCCAGACCACCTTTCAGCGTGGCAGGGAAAGGGCTGGTGTTACACGTTCTGATAGCGATAGTACATGATATGCAGTCAGCAGTTTGTTGCAATCAGAGCTTCTGCTGAGCACGTATAAAGCCTGCCCCTTCCCTGTTAATTGAATGTAAGCCCTTTGGTACTTTTTTCTCTTTGATCTCGCTTCGAATGAGACGTAAGGCTATTAAGGCAGAGGAACCGGGCGAGTACAATGCTAGCAGTAATCTGTGTCAGGATGAAGGGGTGTTACGCAAGAGACTAGGAATGAGATGGAGCGTGATTTCCAGCCTCCCCCCTCCCTTTTCTGATCTAATCCCAAAGGGGGCTTTTTAATATTCACCGGATAGCAACTACAAAGCAGGAAAACTGATGGACAAAAGGGGGAGGAAAAGAATGCAACAAACACATGGAAAAAGCTCTTTTGCACCAAAACAACCCCTGCATCTCTATGGCAAAGACGACCTGCTTACCAGGGGATAGGAATTATTCTTTGAAGTAAACGGGTGCTACAGCGTTCAGCATGCAGCGTTACTGCAGGATTTAAACACTACAATGCAGAATCACTGATCACATTCAAACCAAAACAAGGGGAAAAAATGCAAAATAAAAAGATTAGAAGATAATTACTTCCAGTCGCTGTATACCTGGAGCAATTACTGTTTGGACTGGGAATGACTTGGGGGTGAAATAGGTCTGCAATAGAAACTGAAGACACAGTGTTAATAGTTAAAATGCCAGTGAAAAGAAATATCCAGCCCTCCAACCTGGCTCTGTGTTTTCTTCCATGATTACCAAAGCAAGCACTTACATAACATGCTACATATTTCAAAGCAAGTTATAAAATTAGCTAGTAAGTGCACGTAACACCTCTTTGAAGCGCAGGAGGTGGATGTACTGCACCTTTCAGACAGTGTCAGGAATACTGTAACATTACATTTTTCAGAATTATGAAGCTAAAGGATCTGATTTTAGGACCTATGAAAATGTTTATTTTCCATCCCAGAGGACACTGAAGCTCGTTACTATTTCATCACTGCACTTCATTGGGATTTTTTTTTTCAATGTGTTCCTAGAAACATGGAAATACAAAACCCAAAGAAGGGCAAAAAAACCCCTGAAAATCTTCAGTCTGATTTTGTCTGGTTGAAAATTAAACAAGAGTAAAGTTACACGAAACAGTTAAAAACCCCGTGCAAACCTTAAAATAATGAAAGGGCATCTCTAGTCAGGTCTGGTCAGAGCAGAGGATGCACAGAACAAGAGCAGCAGTTCCTATGTGCTGCAGAACCTTATGCCAAATAAAAACCCAACCGTATATTTTAGCACCTGCCATCATCCATCTGATGGTCCCCTTCCTTTGCTTGTGTGGTGCCTTAGAGCTTTCCACTCCAATTTGGTCAGAGCAGGCTGGCTGGTCTCTGGTCACACTACAGCTGTTTCCATGTTCAGCAGCTGCTGCACCAGCCCAGGTCTCTGGTGGCAATTTTTAAGCAGGAAACATATTCCTGCAGCTCCTTTGGCAGGAACAGGCTTTGCCAAGGGGCAGCAAACCCTCATCCTTCTCTAGCCCCTCTCCTTTTGCAGCTCTTCAGTGCCATGCCTTGCCCTGGCTACCTCTGGAGAGGCTGAGTCCCCAGGCAGCACACCTGAGAGATGTCTTATTACTGCCTAAAAACCATTGCAAAACCTCTTCACCTAAGCCAGGACCATCCACTGAGCTCACCCTGTCAGTGTAGTTGGTTTCATGGGGCATTCCTACCAGCACAGCCGTCCCCTCCTTGCCAATACATGGCAAAACCTATCTACGTGCTGCAGGTCCTTTCGGGGATGGAGCTTCCCGATGGGTGGTTCGATTGCCTGTTTTCAAAATATAATCACGTGTATATTAAAAATAGCATCACGCCGACTCGCTCCCCATGAAAACAAGTTCCAGTGCTAGGAAACTAAACATAATTTTAAACGTTATCATCCGACTAATCATGTTTTACCTCTGTTGGTATTCCAATTCAGTCCATATAATTTTTCTGGTATGAACCTGGGTCAGTTTTGCATATGTCCAATCTATTTTATATATACATGTTCACTCTATTTGCACACTCAGATGGGAGACATATGCCTCTTCTCATTTGGGCAGGCCATAGTGTTATTAAAATGGAAATGTGCAGGCTTTGGGATCCAACTGCAACATATGTTTAAAAATGAAAGATAATTCTTTACTTGTAACTAGCAGAAGAACTCGGAGCTTTTGACTCCATGTATAATTACCATGAGACCTTAACAGCTTAATTCACTAGGTAATTACATGGTTATTTTTTGTTCTATAAAAGGTAAAGAGGTAACATTTAATTTTCAGGGTGCTGCATAATCCTGTAATTACTTGGTAATTTCCGTGTCGTCACACAATAAAAGCAGGGGCCTTTCCATGGCCCAGATATGACATGATGAAAAGTCGTTCAGCTTTGTCAGGAGAATCGGGGATTTCTTTTGCCTCCTTCAGATATGAAGTCAAGAGAATGAGAAGTCGAGGAAATGAAAGATGTGGACCTTTAGTGCAACGGCAGCAGTCTGCAAACAAGACACCTCCCTCCTGGGTACATGCCATCTCTTGACCTCCAGCTTTTTGGAGATCTGGCATCACCTGGGTTCAGGCCCTCCATGCCTCTCTTTTCTTGCTTCATGCAGCCCATATATCAGACCTAATGCCTAGGAGGAAAGCCTGTGATGTGGGCTTTGTTTCTATTACCAGATGATTATTGTTTCTATTGCCCAATAGCTAGTTTGGTTGTGAGAATAATTTCTCAGGTTTCCTCCTAATGGAGCAGTAGTGATTACAAGAAAGATAGCAATTTCTGCCAGCAATGAAGCCACAGCTCTTGTTAAGAGCTCTTTGGCTGGGCTGCCCTTCTTCCACTGCTCCGAGTTGCCTGACCTGGAAGCGACTGCGTTGCTAAACACCAGGGAGATGCTTCCCACTGTGCAATGCTGTGTGTGCCCTCCCTGCTCCTGCCACGCTGGTCCCTTGTTCTGCTCCAGCACAGCAGTCAGGGCTTCTCTCTTTGCGTCTAGAACATGTTATACTGTCCTTTCCACTTCATCTACAGATTAAACTGCTGTGTCTTGTCAAACAGGGCTCTGGCAAATATACATATCCTATTTACCCAGAAAAGATCAACCGGAGAGTCTGGTTACATCCGCATCACTCAGCCCTGGAAATTATGATGTGTTCAAAAAGGTTCTTTAAATGACAGGATCTAGACCTTGAGCAGCATTAGGCACCCGCAGTCTCCATCACCTTCAAAGGGCTTTGGGGACACCCCCCTACGCTCCTGTTCAGGCCTGCAGTGTGACATTTGCTCTCAGGCAGAGAGGCAGCGTGAGAAAGTTTCTCTCCCCGAAGTCCCATGGGAGGATTCATCCTGGGCTGAGCCCACGGCGAGGAGAGCAGCACACATTTATATAAATAAAAGCAGCACCTGCAGTTGCTAACAATAAAATAAAGAGCCTATTAATCTTCATGTTTCAGGGTATCAGTGGCTAGTGCCAGGAAATAATGTCCCACAGCCTGGGACAGCAATGCACAATTGCCTAGCTACAGTCACGGGGATCTCTTCCTTTCCTCAGACCGTCCCTTTTCCTCTCGGACTGGTGTCACTTTTGTTTATTTATTTTTCCTGGGTATCCTCTAAGCTGCAGTGACATCTCCCTTGCTGAGAGTGGGTACGACAGAGCAGTAAACAGGATTTCCGAGGTGCAGCACTCACAGTGTACACCACAGCCCTGATTAAAAATTATCCTTATCCTGCCCATATTCTGTAGGCATCTACTGCTCCCGCTCTTGACACAATAACCCATAAAAAATGTGGTCTAATGCATTAATAATCCGTGAGTAAAGGTCCCAAAGTGCCCATTGACATTACAGCCATTAAGGTGCAGCGTGTCAATAACAATACATAGCACGAGAGCAGACACTCTGCCGGCGTGTGCAGGCACACATACCCTCTGCTGTTTAATCCTACGCAGTGGATTTCCAAGTCGCATCAGCTCCTCTCTGATCTTGAGGGACTAACATGACAAAAATCCCTTACGACTGCTACTGCATGCATTTAACAAGGAAGAAAGAGCTGTTGCAGCCTGGGAAGGATGGAGCGATTCTGAGCCTGCTGCCTCTCCTGTGTATGATAAATTATTGGGCTGACACAGGCTGACCACAACAGCGTCCTCACACTGTTAATTCCGATGGCATTTTCTGTTAACATGAACAGAACGGTGCCCTCCTCTGGGATGCCAGTGCTCCACAGATTTAGGCATCTTCCTCCGAGATGGAGATATTCCATGTAGGCCTATAAAAAGGAAAATTAATTGTGTCTACACACCCACACACTTTCTTAAAATACCACTAATATTTTACATTTCTCCAGTGGCTTTTAACCCTAGAAGTTTTGGAAGCACTTTGAAACCTTAAGACTACAGACATCACCCCCACTCCCCAAGCAGAGAGCCCTCTCTGCAGTGGAAGGTGGCAGCTGCTTGGCAGCATCTCAGCCACCAGCAGGTCAGGGCAGGACATGGAGATGAGTCTGTTCATCTCTTAAGGAACAGCTGATGAGCAGAAGGCAATTTAAAAGAAGTGATATAAAGGATCAACTCCTACCAGATTATAAGGCCATTTAAAAAGAAGAGTCAGTTTGGAAAGGAGCAGCCTTCTCTAGCATTTTTCCAGACTCTGCAGTGGGACATTGTCCCGGCGTGCACAGGCACTGCAGGGTGGCTGGGTTAGCTGTGCTGTGTGCCAGGAGCTCAGCGGAGTGCACCAGCCCCATGGGTCACTGGGGCATCAGGATGCAAAAATTCAGAGTGTTGTTACTACTCATTTTGCTTTTTCTTCCCTTCTACATTAGCTTTGCTCAAAACCCTGGGCTCACCGATCCTCCATGTGGGGCTTATAGATATTGGCCCATTTATAGCTGTAAGACAGTTACAAGATTTCTTCTCCTCCTCCTCCCTCCTTGGAGGTGGGTAAGTAGATCCTGTAAGCACTCCTACATGCATCTTGGCTACGGTGTCTAGCATTCAGTGGTGCAATGATGAACGCTGTTCGCCCACACCAGAAACCCACATCTTGGGACATCCCTAAACTTCCCATTTTTGGACCTCCTGAAGATGTACAGAACAGCCCATGGCTCCGAATCTGGAGCCAGGACATTCAGTGTGGCTGCTCCCCCATTAATGTGATGGACTGAAGAAATGGAAAGTGATGTGAGCAGTAACAATGGGTTGTCAGTGACATGCAGGCACCAGCTAATTTAAGAGAGTGCTGTGCACACACGCATCAGGGCTCCCTTGCTGTACACAGACTTTAAGCAAAACTTAGATGCCGCCTGTGAGAGGCAATGGGCAATGTCTCCCTCCTGAATGTGACATGAGCTGACCAGGGAAACAAATAACTTGAAAACTCTTTCCTAAAACTTGCAGAAAGCCTTGCAGGCTGCCCAGTTAGGAATGAACAAGCTCTGCTCCTCCCTGAGGAGGGGAGCAGCCGTGGCCAGAGGTCGGGAGGAATGAGGAACAGCCTGAATTGGATCAGGGAGGAAACTGGGAAACTGGTAAGTGGGCTTCAGAGTCGGACAGAAAGGAATATGCCTATCACATACAGTCTAAAAATAGCTTTTACAGGGTAATCAATCTTCCCAAAGGGAATCTCTCTCTGGAAAAGAGATGAGTATCTCAGACAGTGAACTAGAGGCACCAGTGTCACTTGTATATGGCCCATCTCAAACCTCAGTGACTCCCTCTGGGATGCAGGGGCCCCATGGAAATGCCATTTGCTCCTTATTGGGCCAGAAACTGCCAAGACAAGACTGCTCCAGCTGCAGAGTCTGGTTGCTGCTCCATTACTGTACCCATCACCACAGAAACAGGGATGGCACAGAAAGAATCTCTTTTTTCCCCTCTGAGAAGGCCTATGCAATCTGGGCTGACAAGCCACAGCAAGTGCAGAAGTGCTTTGGGTCTTGCTGGTTGTCTAACCCTAGCCCAGCATTGGAGCAAAGGAAAAAAACTGAGCTGGCTTTCTGCAAGGGCCAGAGCATATTACAGCTTTCTGCTGTGCCCTGAAGTTGCAAGGAAGGAGAGGCACATCATGTTGCTGACCCACAGAAGAAGACAGTGACAGTGAAAGAGAGATCTGTTTGGCTGCCCCATGACACTGAATTTAAAACAGAAAGATTGCTCAGTCCAACCAAGCGAGAAATCTTCTGCATTTTCCCTGAGTATATTTTCATGACTTGGTTAACCCTCTGATTAACCCTAGGCCAGGCATCAGAAACTCTGCTCACCAGAGAAGGAGAAATGTGGGATATTGCTTATTTCATTCTCAGAGAGAGAAAAGGCCAAGCTACAGACATGTTGACATGACCATCCCAGGTTTAGATTTTAAGGGAATGATGGTGCAATGCAGAAAGCCTGAACCAGACTTCCAGAAGTTGCAGGAAGGTTAGAGAAAAGCAAGGAAAAAGCTTAGCAGGAAGCTTCCTAGTTTCATCCACACAGGCTGCCAGAAAGTGAAGAGGGGAAAGAGAGAAGGCAGGGTTTGAAGCGGAGGTGGTTCACTATGTTGGAAGCGGGAGCTATCAGGTGCAATGTACAGCAGCACCTGGCCCACATCCTGCTCTGTCACTGCAGCCAATGGTATTTTAAGCGGGTTGATATAGATGTAATCAAGATCAGGATCTGGCAATGCACGCATTTGCTATATGGAAGGGAGTCAAACCCTTGTTCTGCTCATCAGGGGAATCACCGACTCCACAAGTGGAGCATCCTCCGAAAAGTATTGCTGCTTTGAACTTTATGGGTCACTGCCCACCACTTCTGAATTTAGTGAGGTTTGAAAAAAACCAGGGATATTGAAAGTATTCTGAGCCTGAAAAACAAGCTGAAGGCTTGTGATTCACTCTGCAGAACTGGAAGCAGAGGTTTCGACTGGGTCAGCCTCTGGCATGAGATCTGCAAAACAGAGCCAAGACATGCAATGGGAAACTGGTCATGCTGTGTGGAAGGAAACACACACACTGGAAGCGATAGACAGTATATTTTCTTTTGAAGAGTATTTCCAGGCCAGTAATCTAAGGCACAAGTAGTAATGTGATCCAGAGCAGTGCTAAACAGGTGTTCCAGGACAGCCTTGTCCTCTCTGACAAGCAAGTTCACTGTGATGCTTGCAGGAGCTGACCGAAGAGGGTTGCCTTCTCTCTGCAAGGTTTCTTGTTTCGATTCTTAACACAGCTGCCAATGTCAGCATGATGCTTGCTCTGAGGTGACACCAGAGGGTATATCACTCAGGCCTCCTTGTGTTACACATGGGGGACTTTCAAGGGGATGTTGGTCAAAATTCTACAGAGCTGCAAATTTATTTTTTTTCAAACTGTGGTGAAACCCATGTTTGACTCACCCCTCCCACCCCAATTCTGTGCACAAACCTCATCTGAAATTTGAGTTAATTACCCAGACACAGCTGGTCTGGCTTGCAGTGCCACTGCGGATACTTCAAATGGCAGTAATTTCTATAGGAAAAAGGGGATGCTGAATTCTGCTGAACACAGACCATTTTTGCCAGCTTGCCTGATCCCAACATCACCATCTATAACAAGCTCTTGCTAGAAGAGTTTGGGACATTGATGCTCAGCCAGTCGCAATACCAAAGGACCTTGGATGGCCTGTGGTTGTTGAAATACTGCCCAAGGACACATCCTCTCTCCTCCCAAGTCTAGAGCTGGTTTGATAGCATTCACCCACAGAGAGGATGCAACTGGTTTCATCTACACGCAATTCTTAGTGTACAAGGAGCACTGCTGTGGTTTGCTCCACATACTTCAAAACCTAGTAAATGTTTCTCCTTCACCTGTTTTCATAGATCCTGGGAAGACCAGAGTGATCTAAGCATAGGTGCATCCCAGCTCTCTTAGGAAGCACAGCTTTGGTCTGAGGTCTGAACATCTGTTTACATGCAGTTCAAGCTACATGCTCTCTTCAGTGTCCACATTGCAGATGGCAAATGTTACATAGGAACCCTAACATCAGAGAGGTACTTAGAAGGATTAGAGGCAGGGAAAGACTTTCAGATGCTTTAGTAACCTTCATGCTCCATCTCCTGATATGTACACTAGCCATAATGATGTTCTTTGATATCAGACCTCAGCCCTATGCCTACAGTCATTAAGTTTTGGAAGTGATTTGTAGGTCAAAATCCTCCAATTCCAGTCCAGCAGCTGTTGTTACTGGGGCACAGCTAAGATGATGTAGGAACAACAAAATGGGATACTGCACCCTTTGGCCCTGGGCTATCTTCCTTAGAGCCATCTATTTACAGAGGGGCAAAGAAAAAGGGAGGTAGCAGCATGGTTAGCCCTGAATAACCTGGCTTTCCCCACAGCCTTTATACCCTTTCCCATGTTTTATTGTCATGTCAATTTTGCTGATTAATTACAAATGCTGCAATTAAGGCCCCTTGCATTTATGTCTGTTCCAATAATAGAGGTTACTGGCCATTCTCCCAGGGGACCCTGACTTCTGACCACCCATCTGTATCTCTGGCAGCTTTTTCCCTTCACCCAAAGTGACGCATTGCAATCTCTCATCTCTGCAGATCCAGATGAAAGAAGCATCTCTCCCATCTCTCACTGGTGTAACACTTCAAGGCAGCACAGCAAGAGGATGCTGAGGCATGGGCATACCAAATGGGATTTCCCAAACTGAAGGTCCACTAGCAGGGAGCCTTTCATTTGAAAAACATCCCCCATCCCTAGGAATGCGATTCACAAGGATGGAAATACCAGCTCGATGGCTAACTTCCTTGCTAGGAGCTGGCAGACTGCTCAGTACAACTGTTTGTTGTTCTTTCTGCGTGGCACACGACTGGTCACGAGGAAATCTGCTTCCTCTGTGGCTGCCTGACAGGCCTTTTAAAGCAGCAAAGTAAACCCAACAATCAGATGGCCAACAAAGCAGGAAAGAAAACACTTTCCAGAATGAATTGAAGAAATTCCGTAGAATTTTTTGGGAATACCAAAGGACCCCTTGAAGTTCAGCAAATCTGACTGGAGTGGTTTGATGGCGTTTGTGGTGACCCACAGCTCCAGGTCAGAGGAAAGCTAAGTGGTGTATAACACACATGATCCCTCCGTGCCCTGTGCTGCAGCATGGGACCACGGCATGTGCAGGGGGAAGCTCCCTCTGCCGGCATTCTGTCCCAAATTCCCACCTACCCGTGCCATCAGATGGAAAACTTTCCTCCCAGCAGCTTTGGTGATGGAGAGATGCATCCAGAACCCTCTCCAATTAGTGTCAATCAATCATTTTCATGAGCTGTTGGTGCTTTGTATCAGCAGACATGCTCCCACAGTCACTGACAGGTCTGGCTATAGCTCAGGGTGTGTAAAACCAGAGAGTTTTGGTTTAGATGGTGTGGCTGGAGACACAAGCTCCATGGGTTTACTGAAAAACAGGGCTAGGGGTTGCTTGCATGCAGGGTGACTTTGGAAAAAGATATTGAAATGTTTAGAAGCATGTGGAAAAGCACAGGCAGGAGGCTGGCATCCTGAGGTGGAGAGGGTTGATGATGCAAAAATCATAAACTACAGCTGCTAATTGGGGTGGTGGTAGCTCCCTGGCTTGCAGTGCTGTGGGGATAGAGATCCAGGCAAACAGGATCAAACTAACAGGTAAGGAATTTAATAGGCAACAGTCTGATTGGACCTGAGCAGGGATTTATTCATGAAGATCTGGAAATCAAAACAAAACTGAACAGCTTTTTCATTACCCATCTAGTGCCCAGCTGTGACACACGGCTC
Source organism: Porphyrio hochstetteri (assembly GCA_020800305.1). Classification (NCBI taxonomy): domain Eukaryota; kingdom Metazoa; phylum Chordata; class Aves; order Gruiformes; family Rallidae; genus Porphyrio; species Porphyrio hochstetteri. The sequence continues at coordinate 4,709,839 of CM036916.1, read as the reverse complement.
TGTAGAAAGCAAGTTTTGAGCTGTTTCACCAGCCTCTCTGAATTAATGTGGACAGACAAAGGTCAGTGGCACAAAAAACAGATGGCTTCACACAGCCTGGGAGAGGAGGTGACCTTAAACCTGAGCAGGACTTAATCCTCTGCCCGACAGTGGAAGAAATGCGTTCATTATAACAGTGGTAGGGATCTGGGTGGCTTAAACAAGCGCTCTCTGGTTCGAAGGATGATCAGATCCAGAGACCAGGTTTGGCTGTCTCCAGGAAACTGGGATTTGGCCCTGCGCTTCCCTGGGATTTTGCTGGGTTTACAGCCCAGGCTTTTGTGGTGCTCTAGCCTGCAAAGGGGCTGGTAAATAGATAAAATTACATGGCAACCTGAGCTCTCAGCATACACCCATCAGATTAGTTAACACTCACTTAAAATTTGCCAGCCCCCAAGCAAATAACATGATACTTTGCTGAATTTGCACAGTCTCAAGCACAGCAAAGTCAGAGCCCTGGTCTAAGGCCAGTTCATAACAATGAGGTTTGAGCTCGACAGGCGGAGAGGGGCTTCATTTTGACACGCAGGCTCTGGCAGACCTTGCCATGACAGGCTACCAACCCAGCTGTCTCCCTGCCCCTCTGCCTGGGATAAGCACTCGCTGCCACTCTGTTAATTTCTGCTGTCAATGTGGAGGCTGATGGTAAATCACTGTCCAGGGAATGGAGAGGATCACAGAGTAGACAGAAACACCTTTGACCAAATCTCTGCCTCAGGGCTCGCATTCTCTGGCAGGAGAATGTTTAGCACCTTGGATTGCTGCAGCAGGCTTGAACAGCACACCTAAGAGTCAGAGCTCAACTCATGCTCCTATATTCTCCAGCACAAACCTCTACCTCTCTGAGCAATGTACGACATTACAGCGAATCCCATCAGTCTGTGAACTTTATTGAAAGAAGATGGGGAAAGGAAAGGACTGACTACCCACCTTCCCTCCTGAACAACACTGCAATAGCAGGCACATTCCCCTTGCTATGAGACCACCCATCCTTCACCTGCACAGCTATTTTGCAAGCTGGGACCTCCAGCCCTGCTGCTGTGCCAGGTGCCTTTGCATGCAGGGTGGGCTCTCCCAGCTCACCTCCCTCCTCTAGCCACCTCACAGCAGTGGGACAGCAAGTCTACAGGACTAGACGATTAAATCAAAGTACAAACTGAGGTGGTGAGTGTGCTCCCACGTCCCTATTAATATGTATTAGCATCACCCAAGGGGGCTGGAAGGCGATAGGCTTTGAGGAGGAATCCTGATGGGGAAGGAAGATTGTGTCTTATTTGCCAAGGGTGGAACTGAACAGATATGGTCAGTCAATGCAAAGAGCTTAATTTTGAACAATCATCATCATCACTACCAACTCAAAACATCAGGGTATTCTTAGATGAAAAATGATACAGCTCGTTTGGTGTCAATAAATCCAGCTCCTGAGTGAAAAACGCCCTTAAATATTTCAGCACTTTGGGACTGACTCATGCTGAGCTTGAAATTCAGAGGTTTGCAACAAAAACTCCAGCTATGCTTGAGCTTAATGAAAAAGTACACAGATGGGATCCTCAGGAGCTAAATTGGCATCTGCACCAGGTTGGATTTACAGCATTGCCCCAAACTTTCCTTTTGCTACTACAAAGCAGAAAGTACATTCACCTGCCTCTCACGAAGACATGAACTTTAGAGTCACCGAGGCTTCAGGGCCTCAGACCTTTTATTTAGGTGCTCCCTGGTCCAGGGGATGAGAGCAGGAGCCTGTAAGTACATAAACAGCACCAAAACAACATCCTCTGTCACTGCTGCTAACTTCTCCTGGGGGAGGATTGTATTGCATGCCCTAGACTTCTGCATCAAAGTGTGATGAGTGGAGTGAAAGTGATTGGATACTATGAAGATGAGGCATAAGATCCTGCGGAGAAATGGTGAGAAAAGAGATTCTCAAGTGGTCCACAGGAGGGAAGGACATGAAGCCCACCACAAACCCCATCATTCTGGGAGACAAACAGGGAGCAAGCCAGAATGGTCTTTGTCCAGGATGCTGTGGCCAGATCTAAGGAGAGCACACAAAGGAGGGATCTCAAATTTGAGAATGGGGCTTTCTTAGTAGTGACAGGTCATCGTGTGAACTGGATCCTGCCTGGGAGGTTATCAGTAGAACAACCAGTCAGCTAGTTCCCTCAGAGGATGGCACACCCCAAAGGAGAGGGGACGCCTGGCTCCAATAGACATTTCCCATGTGTAGGGAAATGTGTAGGAAGTGTCTTCTTCCATAAACTTGGAAACTTTCTCCACCATAAGACTGGCACGCCCAAGAGGATGTCCAGCCCTGCCTTAATGGCATCCTGTTGTTCTGGTGGCTACACAGAGCAGAGAATGATGTCATGAGAGAAGTTTCTTTGGTTTCTATTTGCTCCATGATTTTACAAGCTGACTTCTCAGATGCAGAGGGGGAAAGAAATAGGGATAAGGCTCCAGAAAATTCAAAGCAGACGTAGTTCAGCTCAAACACACTGTCCCAAGGACTGTTTGGAGCTGTTGTCACTGACCAGGCTTGTGATAACAAATTTTGTACTCATATCTGAGGAATCAGATATTCCTCTCAGTGGGATTAAATTAATCTTTGACTTCATTCAAGCAAAAACTCCTCTCACCAAAGCTAAACTTTCCTTCCCTCAGTCAGAACATTTTGGCTGGGAGAGAGACGGAGGCAGAGAGGTCAGTTATTTTGAGCCAGACTGGAAAGGAGTCAGTAGGTGTCTGGATGGGGCTGGTACCTCAGATGGTACTGGGATGAAATGAGATAAAGAAGCAGTAGCATGAACAATGATAGGGTTGGTAAAACTGCATGTTTTCCCTGCGTTTCCTCTCATTTATTGCCTTCCTCCTTGAAAGATGGGGAGAGAATAAAAGATATAGAAGAAATGGGGGGGAAAAGTAGGCCCTTGCAGCAAGAATACAAAAAAAAGAGGGGGGGAGGGAGAGAAAGAGAGAGCTTGTTGGAGAGCATCTCTTTCCTTTGGGCACTGAAGTGTTCCAACATCAAACCTTCTGTCCTCATTAAGAAGCCCTGTGTCTACCGTTATGACATCTTTATTCACACACCCCAAGACTTCAAAGCCTTCAGGAGATTTCCTTGGTGGATTTAACATAAAAATATCAGGAGATGAAACAGAGCAAAAGGCAGCCTGGTGCATTCTTGTTTTAATTAGACCTCGGGTGGAGGAAGGGGGGGTGAGGAAGGAACAGAACCACCGAGGCGCACATTAAGGTGTGAATGCAAACACAAACACCCACCTGCACATGCAATCTCAATCACCAGGACTCAACTTTGTCTTTCTTCCTTTCCTTCCTTCACAAGCCTTTGGAATAGCAAACAGACCCTGACTCTGAGAGTAATGTTTTTTTTCCAGCCTTTAAAACAGACCCACATTCATCCCAGGAATAAGAAAGTGCTGCAGGTGAAATACATGTTTCTGTTGCCTAAACAAAAAGCTTGAAGTGTAACTAATAAGACGCAAAATTAAGAAAGAGAACAGAAAAAAGGCATGGAGGGGAGAGGAGAGACAAGCTAAGCATTCATTAGCAATGAAATGGGGATCTAGGAAGAACTGTTCCTCTTCTGCTTGTGATTTGTCCTCTATGTGTGTGTTAAACAAACTCTTTTTCAGTGAATTTCCAAGCCACTTGTTTGACTAATCAGTCATTGGTGACACTTGAAACTTTCAGCGGGCTTCACTAGGGTTGAGGATGTAAGCAACGCAGCAGGTTTCTTTGCCCCTGAGGGATGACACTAACTCTTCATGGTCTGATCTGGTCACTAGTGAAACTGCTTGTATTTTCAAAATTAAAAACTTGGGGGGTTAGGTGTAAATATTCTCTACACTTCCATGAAATTTTCTCTTTTCTGGTTACTGCCCCTCCTAGTAAAATTCATTCATTTGAGTGTTCATGGGAAGCACAAACCACAAAGAATTGCACTGGAATTAATTTGGAAGTGTTTTAAATGAATATTTATGAGCCTCTCTTCTCAGTATCTAGCCAGGTCTAGGACCAAGACAGCTCCTTCTTGCAGAGAGCAAATATCAAATAATAATTAAAATCATAACTAAAGAAAATGAAAGTTCTGCTCTCTTCAGTTGAGATGCTCTTGGGCCATCTCTAGTAAGAGACAGGGAAAATCCAACCTCCTGATGCCAGGTTTGTGAGTGTTAGAGCCCAGATTTTGCAAGGCATCCTTAACTGATAAAAGCCAGCAATGCTTCCAGTCCACAGGACCTAGTAGGGTAGGAAGGGCGATGCTGCTGTCCTCCTAGATACATTAGGATTTTTCTGTAGCTAGTCTGCTTACGGAAGCACTGACAGTGGCCATGACCCCTGGCACAGGGGCCTGTCCCCACAGAGAGCCCACATAATTTTGGCAGGCGAACAAGATGACTGCTACCTGCAGAATCTAAGCAGTGTTTTTAAACAGCTGAAGCCAACCAAGTGAAAAAGAAGCAAAATCTTTCCCCAGCCCTGCCCTTGTGTCAGGGACCAATAATCTAGTCTCCATTTCGGGCATTACTAATCAAGTCACACCCTTAGTCCTACTTGTTTGCAGCCATTCCTGTTGGCAATGGCACGGATTAGCTGGCATCACCACAGCCCGGGGTTGATCCCTCCAGTACCTACCACCCTCCTACGACTTACTTTTCGCTGCCAGTCCTTGTTGAGATGGAAAGAGCAAGGTTTGCACAGAGGTGAGATGAAGTGTAGGAGATACCAGCAGCAGGAGCTGTTACCACTCTCACACGGACACAATCCACCCAGGGACAGGGCAATAACTCCCCCAACAGCTCTGTATTCCACTTAATTACAGAACCAGCTGATAACTAACAGAAACCAAGCAGATCCACACGCCTGCTCTCACTTTGTAGCCTGTGGCTGCAAGCCAGTAAGAAAAGTGTGGGTATTGATTTGATTATCTTGTTTGTCCACCTAGACTTGCCAGTTGCATCTGCTTTTCCCAGTTCAAATGAAGTGTTTTCCACTGATTAATTAATTTTAATTTGTTTTCACTTCAAGAGCAAGATTTGTTTTTTATTGACAAGCGAGTACCCTTATTCCTAAGCTGCCACAGTTAAGCGGTACCCCCCGTGCTGCTCAAAGCTAAATCTCTCCCGACTTGCTAAAAAGTACTTGATGTATTGACTGAAACCTCTCCCTTTCGCCTGCATGTTTCTAGAACAGGCAAGGCTGTGTCTTTCTACAGCTGGTCTACTCGTGGAATGAAGCAGCCTGTAGTGTTGTGAGAGGTTTCAACACCCAGGCCCCTGGCCTGGGTCCCCCTCATGTCCTTCACTAGCCAGTTGGACCTTGTTTTGTCATTAAGGCTGGAGAAATGTGAGTAATAAAATGTCTGATTTTACCCAACTCCTAAAACACATCAACAAGACATAAATGGTAGTGGGGTAAGGAAACAGGTAGTGAAGGGGATTTATGGGCTAGCAACACCTGTGGATTGGCTTGGCTTGCTTCCACTGAGGGGCTGCCCCTAGGGAAACAGGTTTCCATAGTGCCAAGGGGCAGCTGTAACAAACCTGAGCTCTTTATTCCACATTAGCAGTGTTTTATTGCAAGGAAAGGCAATAGTAGTTACCTTTCCGGTAGCAGAGGGAAACTGAGGTAGAAGGAGATTTTGGGAATGTCCTGGCACAGGGCAGGGTCAGAGGCAGGATGGGAACACAGCCCGGGAACCCGCAGCTCTTTTGGGACCCATGTCACAATGGCTACTGCCAGCAAATAATTGCTCCCTGCATTTTCCTATTTACCCAAATACATGCAAAGATGAGCAATGGTCTGTTTTGACCTCCCAGCTTTTCCCTGGTGTCTTCCCTGGGGAAGGAGAGCTGTGGTTTGCATCCTGCCTCCTCAAACAGTAACGGCAGAAGCTGCTGTGATGCTGAAAACAATGTGCTGCCAGAAACTTTTCATCCCAGTGATGAATTATCTGCTCAGTAGAAAGAAATAGAGCCAGAAATAGCCCTCAGCCAGCCACAGATATCATCAGCTCCCATCTCAGTCAAGCAGGAATTGCTGGTCAGGTATATCTCAGGATTATCTCTTTACCTGGGACTTTTAAACTGCCCCCAAACATCCATGCAAATAAGTATAGGAAGGCAAACTCAGTGAGATACCCCTTTGGAGGGAGGGTGCCTCTGCTGATGGGCCATGATGGTACTGGGGTCTCAGAGGCAGGATCTGTGTTGGGAGGACCCCCTTCTCCCCCCGACCTTGGCCTGATCTGCCCAGGGGTCCCAGCAGCAGGGCTTACAGCTGCATTTGCGGGTGTGGGAGGTGGGCCGAGGGAATTAGAAAGTTAGAAGATGAGGTGAACAGGAGGGCACAGGAAAAGACAGAAAGATTAATGGCAGGGACACAATCAAAAACAAAAGTTAAAATGGAAATGTTAATCATTTAAAAGAGGGTCTCAGTGGAATTACTTGCTTTATGGCTCAGAATAAAAAATAGAAAGGGGAAAAGAAGGAGGAGAAGTCCCAATAAGAATAATTTAGTGCTTTGTGTAATGAGCTGCCTTTCTTTTCGGTAGTTCACTCTGGTGTCTTATCACTTACCCTGTGATTGACTGAGTCCTCTCTTTGCCTGCTCCTGCTAAATGGTGATTCACCATCTGGTAGTCATAATTTCTTTTCTTTCGTTCTTTTTTTTTTTATCCTATATTCTTTTGTAATTAGAAAATAAATTACTTCTTTTTTTTCTTCCGAAAAAAGAAACATGTCTAGCATATTACTTACAGATGACAGTTGGTGTGAGCTCAGCGGCAAGGCAGAGGGAAAGGACTTGACTCCTGCCTCATTTGGACAGACCCCTGCTGACATACCACGGGACGCATCACCTTTAGTGTTAAGAGAGGTGGGTGCTGAGGGAAGGGCTGGATGAAACTAGCAGCGGGCAATGACTTTAGTGAGACATGAAAGGGCATATCTGAGGAAGAATGGGGAAGATGAAGGCCCTGAAGGGCTGGTGGAGCATGACAAGGATGTGTATCTGTATGTGTAGGATATTGAATGGAAACAACTGGTGTGTGTATGATGGGCTATCAAGGCTATGAGCATGCATCGAGCCCGGGGGTGATGCTATTTGCTGTGCTTCACTGCAGCCCAGACCCATAAGAGTGTGGTGTCCCTATGCTGCTCCACGACGAGGAGCACATACCTCTGCAGAGGACCTATATGGAACTCCAGCTTTGCCCTGCCATCTCTGTCTCCACCAGCTATGGAAGGACCCCTGAGTATGCTGGATGCTGAGCAGCCTGCCCAAAATCAGGGAGCAGGATCCTCCCCACAGGGCTGACAGACTAACCTTGCCAATGCCTAATTGCACCCCCATTTCTCTCCTGCTTGTTGCCAGCCTCATCTCTGCAGCCTGTGTGCTCACCCGGATTGCCACGCTCTCATTGTATCTTTGTACAGCACCAGCCCTCTCCGCTCTCATTTCAGTTGCCTCCTCAAGGTGCTCCAGTAATTCAAGTGATAAATAATAACAATAATAATGCAGAAGCTGGTTGAATTGAGCTTGATTACTCCATGACTGAGTTTGGGCTTGATTGACTGAAAGCAGCACATACCCCCCCAGTTGTTATCCTGAGAGCCTCATTTTCTCAGCGCGAGGTCGCTCCTCGTAGCCTCAAACCGATCAGGCCTTGAGGCCGCTGCCAACATGCAACCCCGTCATTCCCAGAAAGACCCCGCTCCAAAGCGATATTTGAATTTACTTTTTTGGCATATCATATAATGAGGCAAGAAAATGACAGGGAAAATATTCCACTTCTGTACGGTGCCAACAGAGACGTGTTTTCCCTTATTTTCTAGGCAGGTTTGTTGTTTTCTGAGAGGGAAAGTGTTGGCTTGCCAGGACCTTGAAACATAATTTTTTGCCGGTTAAACTGGAACTGGATGCATCCACACATTCCCAGATATCTGAACGGCCTGGTTTTACTCCACTTGCCCGATGGGTTATAAATATATGTGTGTGCGTTAAATTGGAAGGAAAGGAATACAGCCTCTAAATCAGCAAAAGATGTAGTGGACACCCAGTCAAGTGTTGGATATCAATCTCTTTCCCCCGACACCGCTCCCGCAGGACCCGTGGGTGATATTCCCACTGCTGCGCTCCCCTTAGCCCTGCCATCACTCAAGACAGTCAGTGGTGGACCTGTCCGGCCGCCTCCCTCCAAAAGTGGGTGCAAATAGCAGCTCTCCAGGCACAGCCTTGGTCTTTTCTTTCCCATCTTGCGCCAGCTACGCTCTGCTCCTGTGCTTGCATCTCTCCCAAGCATTGGTCTGTGCTGTGGTTTAAAGGGAGATGCCTATACCAGAGTTGAGGGAGGGCATTTGGTAACATCTTCAGTTGAGCAGAAGAAAGACGAGGAGCAAATGGTCTGTGCCAGGTAGAGGCTATGTTTTTCTTGGCTTAATACGGATGAATGAAGAAAAAGGAGGGAAAGAAAACAACTCATTTTCACTTACTCTCTAAGCAGCAGCCACCACTGTATTGCTATAGCCAGGAGCATCCGAGAGACAGAAGGAATTTGAGTAACAAGAAAATGCTGTTGTACAGACCTAATTATAGTGATCACACCTGTTAGAGAAAACAATAAGCAGCAAAATGAATAAACCTTCCTGGGACTCATTTTATCAATGAAGCGTGACTGTATGAAAACTCCACAGAGAAAATCTACAAGGAAGGCAGTGGTGTTCTCTGACCTTCTCCTTTCTGATCTCCCATCCTGTAATCAGCTGGGCAAGGTAACCAAAGCAAACCACGCATTCATCCACTGGCTGTATGCGGCTGCATGCAGATGCAGATGGCTTGTTAATAGGATGCCTTCTCAGTCTTGGTATTGTCTTCCCACCGGGGGCTTTGACAGGTTTATACATGTGTCTGGAAACTTCTGGTGCTTAGGAAAGAACCACGCACGTGCCTTCAAAAAACTTGCAAAATTTGAGTTATCCTAGGAATGGTGAGGGAGTCTGGCCAAGGACACTGCTAAAAGCCAGTCCCATCTGTGGCAGTAACAAGCTCTCAGGGACAATCCCACTGTCACTAGGAGTGGTGTGGAAAGGATTGTGTTCTATGTGTTTTAAATCTGCTACCAAATTGTTCTTATGTCATGCTCCAGCCCCACTGCCTTTCCGCCACCCATGGTCCCATAGACCTCATCACGTCCTTCCCTCACGATCTACTGTCTGATCCACAGGATCCACTGCCTGATCCACAGCATCCTAACTGTCCTCTCCTCCTACCAAAGCTGTTCCCTGCTCCTGGCTGTACTTGCCACTGCTCTCCTGTACCTTTCTGAGCTCCCAATTATAGCTCCTCTGCACTGCAGAGGCACATCTCACACCAAGCTTTGCATGCTTCTGTGGTTAAAGCAGACAAAGAGGATTAGCCTTTATAAAGAGTTAATGCTGGGGTTTTTGCATACACAGTCCCCTTCATCCAAAGATCTTAGAGCAGGGGAAGTATCATTAGCAGCGTCTTGTGGATGGGAAAATTGAAGCATGAGGAGATGAAATGAATTTGCTTATTGGATGATTATTCCCTTACTGGATTTGCCTCACATCTCACAGCCCACGTCCTGGGCCAGAGCCTTATTATTCAACATAGGGCCCAGACAGAGGCAAAGCCAAAGAAGCTAGGAATCCTATGATACTCAATCTCGTTTCTTCTTTTCTTTTTCCAAGACCAGTAGCATGTACAAAAGGATAAAGACACACCCCAAGCTTTGTACCATGTCTGAGTGACAGCCCCGGTGTCACTGCAGTCCTTCGGGCACCCACTGAATGCACTGAACAACGATGCCTCCAAAATATTGACCCGACAGCACGCCTCAGCCTTGACTTGGGGAAAAAGATGAATGTGCTCTTTGATAACTGTCACCATTGAAAACTGGGCTGTGTTCTTGTCAGCTGGAACAAGAGAGCTCATAAGAGTCGCACGGTGACACAAGCTTTGAGTTACCAGCTGCCTTCAAATCATCAGTGAAAGTAATGGTTTTCCTCCACTTCCCAACCAAGTCTGATGTAGTAGGTAAATGGGTCCATAGCTAATTAGTAATATCTTCAACCAGATCTAAAGGAAACTGGACAAATAATTTGTGATGAATTATTTATTGGATGAATTTTGCCTCTTTCTGTTTGTGAATTTTCTATGCTTGCTGTGTTGATTTCTCCAGCTAATTGGTTGTTTGAAATTGTTTGCTGATGCAAATACTTCTTGGTCTGCTTTTTTCTTCAAGAGAAGTTCATTAAGAGTGTCCCCAATCCAAAAGGAATTGACTAATTTTAATTGATTACAGAGGCCACATGGCATAAACATATTTTGTGGCATGAATATATATTTTTTCAAGTCACTTACTGAAAGTGTTCTTTCAAAATGTTCTTTCCATTCAAATAGGATGCTTCTGTGAGCATCCTTTCTAGTCAATATGCCCGTTGGCTATTTTTACAAAAGAAATTCAAACAAGTTCCAGAAGCTGGTCAAATGATACTCAAATGGAAAGAACCAGTAAAAGATGTTCAAATGGAAAGGAATGTGAAATAACTTACCTGAGTGTAGGAACATGTATTTGTATATATACATATGAATAGAGATTACTTCTGCGTTTTGAGCTAAAGAACCTTTCATTTGCTTGTATTAAAAAGAGACCAAAGACACACAGAATTAAGATCATTTAACTAATCTCTGCCTCTGTTCTAAGTAACACTGTGTTAGCATCTGTGGTTTAGGTACAGAGAGGGTCAACTTACGCTCCAGGACATGTAGCAGCCAACATAATACTGCTTTGTGGTCCCAAGCACTTCAGAAGGGCTGTCTTAAAGAAGAGATGAACTTACCGCCTCTTCCACTAGCAAGGGCGTGAAACCATAAACTGCTTATATCACAGCATCCATAACCTACAGCAAGCAGCAAAGAGGTTCAGACATGGAGGAGGAAGGGTGAAAACACACCACCCAACCCGATAATGAAAAACAGGCATTTGGCCTTGGTGTGGAGCATCTCAGATAAATAGTTTAATTGCCAAGCTCTGGTCCTGGAGGGAGGGAAATCTAAGCTAAATTAAAAGACTAAAAAGATATTTTTTCATCATGTGGCAAAATGGAAGAAGTGGACGAGTCTGCTCAGGAGAAAATGAGCAGAAAGGAGCTGAGAATGTTGTGAAAATATATCCATTAGACCTGCCTTATCGAAACGTGCTTTTGCCAAGCATCCAGCCCTGCATCTCCATGGCAACATGGCCTCGTCAACAGAGAAGAAAGTGTTTTTGTCAGGATGGGCCCAAACACGTAAAAGCCATTTCGATTTGGGGGCAACACGATCTTCTTCAATCAATATTGCACACATAATAATGACTCCTGCCACTTTTTTCATAAATCTCCACTTTCTGCTTTCATTTCCTGTGGTTTGACATCACTGTGAACTGGAACCAGGTTTAAATTTCCTACAATTTTCAGCCCCCTCTGCCCTCATCTGCAACACACCGTGCCTCACGCAGCAGCTCTCTCCTCTGTAACACGCTCGATACACAGTGTACTTACAGGTGGGATTAGCCTGGCTTAAACTGTGAGACAGACTTTGAGGAATGCCTCAGTGGCACCATCCACGTGTGTAACAGCTGAAATTCTGAGATGAAACCAAAGGGAGGACGGCAAGTCTTTCTCTCTAGGAGTTACCCCTGATGAGACTGAATGCCCAGAACATCTTAACTCCTAAAGAAATTGTGGTGTCCTTTCTAGGGCATGGGATGGTAGGACTTCTGTCTACACCCTGTGAATAAGAATGGTTTGCCTTCTCCATTTTTTTCCTGCATTTTGAGTTAGAGATCTCATTCTTCTTGACTGCCAGTTAACAATGATGATTTGGTCTTTCCAAATAGCCAGCCCAGCAGTCCCACTACAGAAAGCACTGTGTGGCCTAAAGGATTTCTATGTACATGCAAGAGCTTGCAAGTGTGTGTGTGTTGGTGAGGGAGAGATGGAGTATGTAGGAGATGTAAATGTCTATCTCTATTTTTCATTTAAATTAGTGGGTATTAGGCGTATAATCCAACATATTGCTTTTAAAATCTCAGCGGTAGCCTGCTGAATGCTTTGCTGTGGAAGTTACTAAAGAAATGTAAAATATCTTTTTTCATAATAACTTCAATCTAGCTAGACTTAAAGCAATGCCCTCTTTGTTGTTTTATGTTCTATTTTGCTGTTTCTTGAAAGATTTTTGAACATATTTAATCTCCAAAACCCTATTGAGGAGTGTGATTTGGCACACAGAGGCAAGAACAATTCCACGTTTGTGCTTTTCAGCTAATGCAGACAGAGGGAAGCTATTTCTCCAGACAGGTTGTTGTTGCCTTTAAATGCTACATCAGGGTCAGTGGTTCAGATCCTGCCCATTCCCTGAGGGTCTCTGGGATTTGAAGAGGGGGAGGATGGCATTTGGTCACTGATGTGTTTGACTCCCAGCTTTGTAAGCACACTCTGCATGTTAGGGTTGCACCATTCAATGCTGTGGCCAAAGCCTGGAGGAAGGGAACATAGGGTTTAAGTTACATTAATGCTAATAAATTAATGACTTGAATTTAGAAAGAGGCTGTCACTGCTAAACCACACACTGTTTGCAAATGAATTTACAGACTCTGGGTTTGACTCATCCTCAGCAAGACAGGATTATTTCTCTACAAGGTGTTTGTCACCAGCGTAGCTACACACACTCTGCATCTGCATGTCCCAAAGCAAGACCTTGAGCAAACTGCACCTGCTTCACCTACCTGGCACAGCGAGCAGAAACCCCCAAGAAATGAGGGATGACACCACACTGCAGGCAGTGATTCATTGGATGGGGACCAAGTAAGGATCTGTGTGCTCTCATCCATCTGTCTGCATGCCTAACCATCTACTGAATTGTCCATCTCTTCATAATGCTTTGATACAGGCAGAGTGGTGGGTCACCCAGATGCTGTCAGAGCTGGGAGCATGGCAGGCAGGTTGCATACTGAGCAAGGAAATGCTCAGAAAATGCAAAACAGGATTGCTTTTGCCTGGTTCTTTCAGTCCTCACCAGGAATTTTTGATAATCTAGATGACCTTCATTATTGGTAACTGCAGGAATTGTTAGGAGACTTGAGCAGGAGCTGGGCAAAGACGCAGTTTTTATGAGCATCTGTCGTTGACATGGGCCCATCCTTTCCAACTACGGACAGGACAGTCTACAGAATGGTTCATGGACTGGAATGCATGAGCTGACGATATGCTGACAGTAGACTTCTCAGGACTTCATTTTTGTGAAGGTCAATCTGTTCCTGCCTTTCTAAAATGAAACAAATCTATTGGAAGTGAGTCTGAAAAGCTACCTGGCAGTGACACCCAGAAAAAAGAGACCATTTTGCTCTTGGCTTCCCTTTGAATAACAACGGAGAGGATGGTGGTCTCTTCAGCAAGAGGGACTGTCTTTTCTTACCCTTTATTTTCTGATCTTCTAGAGCAACACCTTTCATGAACTTGGGGGGTTAACCTTTCATTAACCTGGGGGGGTTAAAGAGGGTCCTCGCCCTACAATAGGCAGATTAGGAGTAATTAAATCAAGAAAAATTACCCATTCGATTGCTTTCCCCAGTTTAACTGGCTTACCTCATTCAACCATGCTTTTGGTTCCTTCTGAGATTGGAAAATTTGAGTTAGACCAGGAACTGTCATTTTACCACAGTTTTAATTCATTCCCTCAGGGAAATAAATCTCTTAAAACCTAGTTGATGCTGTTGCCCCTCCCCAACTTCTTCATCTACTCTGGGCAGGGGTAGCCCTTTTCTACTGGGGGATGGGACAGGGTTTTTACTATCCAAATCTGAACCTGCTGCACCCTGCAACCCAAAATGTCATTGCAGCACTGTATGCAGGAGAGGAGGAATTAGGGTAAAAGATGGCTGGAGAATAACACACCACAGGGATTACTCTTTTCAAGGAAAATCCAGGACACGTGCAGGATGCAGCAGGTCCAGTTCAGTCCTTATGGCTTTGAAACTGGTCCCTGCCAGTCCCTCTCAACAGACATGAAATTCAGGGGGTTGGTGGAAAATACATCCTAGTACCACTGGAATCTGGAGGGAGTATAATTTTGTCTGCCTGCAATCAAGTCCAGGGATATTAATTAAATGCTCTGCATATGCTTGGTTCATTGAGACAAAAGTTATGTCAGCCTTTCCTCAGCAGTGAAAGCCATCCCACTGGAATACTGATTAAAAAGAAACAGGGCTGATAGAAGTAGATGAAAAAGAGGTGAGTGAGGTGGACCAGTGAGCTGGGAATCAAGACTCCAGGGTTTATTTCTGCCACTAATTCTTTCTTCAGCTCGAAGAAAGTTTGCAAACCTGTCAGTGCCTCCATCTCCAAAATGAGATCTGCTCCGGAGTTGTGGTGGTGTGGTCTTTTTTTTTTTCCCTTCCCCCTTTAATGAGAATTAATTAATGTCTAAAAAGCGCTTTGGGATCCCAGAATGAAAGGAGCAAAACAAATGCAAAGTATTCTATTGTTTTATTATCTCCCCTATAGACAGGGATAGAGGCACCTTGCCACTCACATAATTACTTCCCTGCAGCTGCAGCCTCTTAAGAAGTTAATATATGCTGCATCTCCACATCTAGGTACAGAGAAACACCCGGACCCTCCCACCCATCATTTGCCCCCCTCTCCTTGTCCTTCCCCTTCCTTGCTCTCTGTTGCATTAATAGCAGAGATGGCATTAAAGTAACTTTATCTCTTTGGTGCACACATATACAAACTCAATGGCGGGTAGTGTTATGAGGCTTATTGCCGAGTGTGTAATGACGGCTTCTTTTTTGGATGAATGAATTCAGTGGGTGACAGGTATGTAATTCATGGCTTTGTAAAAAGCTTTGAGAGGAAGTGTATGAAATGTACTATATAAATGTCAATACACTGCACACTTTAAAGCCTGTGGGTTGAGTCATAGGGAGGGTAGATTTAAGGGGGGGATCATAAATAGCAGAAGAACAGCTGGTTTCTCTGGGTAATGATGACTGAAGATCTGAGTGGTGACTGCTTAAACATACCCGCTCGGCAGAGGTACTTACACAGCCCTCTTACCATGGTATCTGAGCACCTCACAGCCTGTAATGCATTTATTCTCCAAACAGGGGAGGATATTATCTCAACGGTGCAGGGAGGATATGGTGGCCTTGGGAGTTTGGGTGACACTCCTGGGGACTCTGCAGGAAGGAAAGTGGGGCTGGCAAGCCCAAGCAGAGAGGGACGTCAGCTCACCCTACTCCAGAGCACTGCACCTCCAGCCGTGGTGCCAATGCTGCCACCTGGCCAAGCACAAATATGAATGTTGGTGTGTTCCTGTTCCCACAACAGCCCCAATCTGTACACCCAGCACTGCACAGCATCCTGTGTCTCCCTCAACCCAAAGACCACCACACCCTTACACAGAGGGGAAAAGCCCAGTCTTCAAGAGACAGGGGCATAGGCCTTTGTGCCACAGAGACAGCACATGGGGACTAGCCTTGGTGCAGTGGAGCTGTACTCATTTTTCCCAAACCATAGCATCCACCTTGGAAAAGAAGGGCTGATGAGGCAGCCTTCAGTGAACTTGAAAGAATGCTTGTGCTAAGGTCTGATAAAAGGTTCATATTTTTGTGGCTGTGAACTTCCTGCAGCAGACAGCTCTGCCATTAGTTATTTCTCTATAGTGTTTTTATTTTAAACATATATATATATATGCAGTAATGCCCATGGGAGTTGGGAAAAGGAGCCTTTGGGGCTCTTGATTCCTTGCCCACCTTGGAAAACCCCAGCCCCAATATTTATCACCAATTAGTGTCTTTGCATGGCTGATCATTGTAAAGCATTTTCTTGGGAGACACGTAGTGCACCAGCACTGTTTTGTGCAGAAACAGGGCTAAGATACACAAGAAAGTTACAAGCAAAACCAACGAGTTGCCATCCATCAGCAGATGCTGCAAAAATACAAAGTATTTCAACTTAGCATACTCCTTTTATTACCTCTCTCCCTGCAGACTAAGCTAATTACGCTGCCATGGAGGGAGAGCACACGAGAGAGATTGCAAGTGCCTTTCTGCAAGTGCTGTGTGAGAGCAGCCACGCAGACCCTCCAGTTTTGCTCATTAAGGTGCATATTTCCAGTGCAGTCTAATCCAGAGAGAGGACTCATCACCACACCAGTTTAACACTGGGTACCTCCACCTTTGGGTTGTACGTTTGTACAGTGTCTAGCATCCACTGACAGGGATGCCTGGGGCTCCTGTAACACCTCCAGCTGTGGTTTTAACCCTGCCCTTGGCTTCCTGCACTGAGATCACCGTCTGCTGTAACCTCAGTGAACGCCTGCAATTAAACCTGGAGAAATAGTGCCCTGGCTTTTATGAACAGCGCCGCAAGCAATGAAGGGAAAGCAGGAAAAGGATTTATTTAGCTTCTTGAGGAGCTGGATATGTTAAATGTTGTGACTTTTTAAGGCTCGCTGCAACAGCAGCAGTAAAAAAATGTGCAGTCGTAGAAACTAACTAAACAAAAGTCTCTAAATCCCAATGATCCAAGTGAGAGCTCAGGAGTGTTTTCTTGGCAAGTGCTCCTGTTCTTTACAGTGCAAAAGGTATGAAACACAACTTGTTCTGCCAGAACCTCCAATACCCTGTCCTGCAGGACAGCATCTGCCTCAGGTACCTACTGTGTGGTGTGGATATGGACTCCGCAGCTTCAGGTGAGCATCATGAGATCCTGCATGGCAGTGTTTTCTGCAAAAGAGGGGACTGAGGCACAGGAACACTATGACTGACTTTTATGGGGACATTTAGACCTAGGAGTCTTGCATCAGGATTAATTTGGGCACCGTACTTGAGAGAGCAAACCAAAGCCATGCTTGATTTTTACTATGATGCCTTGGGGTTTGCTACTGCACACACCTAGAGATGCCAGGGCATGGACTCACCAGCCAGTCTGAGGACATCTCAGCTCAAAGCCATCCAAGCTCAAGGCAGAGGAGTGAGCTGCTGAGTTGGCCATGGCCCTGAGAGAGTCCGGGCAAGACAAACTCCACTGTACCACGATGGGGTGACTGAGCAAGGAGAGGAGGCGCTGGAGACCACTGCCAGCAGTGCTGGGCTAAGGGCAGTGGGTGTCTGCCACCTCCCTACAGCCCTTACCAGACAGACTGCAGCCAATTACTACTGCTATCAGTCTTTATCCTTAGTTCAAGCAGCAGAGGTTGATGTGTGGAATTGAAAGGCTTTCAGGCTGCCAGCAACCCAAGACAGAGGGCAAAATAGTGCTAAATTATGGGATTTCTGGGGGGTTTTTTTCTAAATTTTTTTCCTCTTTTTTGATGAATAAAATTACATGATCAAACTCATTTTAAAAGCACCTGTAGCATGGCAGTAGCAGCACTCTCATGCCCAGAGATACCATGTCCCTGATCTCTGCGTACAGCACCCACCTCTAATACAGTGTTCCCCAGCACCTTCACCTCACCTGACACCCCTGCACACAGGTCCCTCAGGAACGACCCAGCCCAATGTTTTGTTTCCTCCCATGGACACTCTGTGGCCCAGTACCTTATTTATTGTGCACTTAATACCAGTTATAAATTTCCTCATGGGGTTTTTTCCCTACAGTGATCCTCACCTTAGCATCTGAGTGCCTCTCAAAGATTAAATTATCTTCCTACACTTGTGAGTGTCTGCAGTGGAGCTGCGGGGAGAGCTCCCAGTGTGGGATCCATCTGGGAAGAGGCTGAGCACCCTTTTCTTTCCCCTGACTTAGAGATGCTGAGTAATGCAGAGAATCAGATTTTAAGAGGCATTACATTTTCTGCTTTCTCTGTATTCAGTATCCTTCTTAGCTAAGAATGAATGTATAATTTGGGGGGACAAATGAGTGCAAGCTTGTTCCATGAATCTTTATTCTTTCTGATTATTTATAAATCTTTATTCTACCCTACTACTTTCACTTCCATTTTTTTTTCAATACTGCTTGCTTTCTTTTCCTTCAGTTCTCTTTTTTCCACTTCTTTTTTTGTCTTTATCTTTCTTTTCTTCTGCTGCCCTCCCAGCTTTTCATTACTGTCATCTTTTTTCCCAGCCACTGAACCCTTGATGTTGTTCTAATTGACAGACGGGGTTTAAAAGCACATTCGAAAGCGCCTGTCTTTTTAAATAGACTCCTGTCTCATCAAAAGATGTACAGCAACATTCCATTAGAGCACATCATTTGAAAATAGATTGGGCTTTTAGCAAGTGCACTCGTATTTTTATAGTTAGGCTGTTCTGCTGGGATTGTCCCTCCCCCTTGCCAGGCCCCCATCAGCTCCCCTTTTGGGGAGGGCAGGGGGAAAAGATACATTAAAGAGAAATTAATGAGTGGTGTGTTTTGTTTGGGTTCTCTCCTCTCTGCAACTCTCGGGTGCTCATTCAGCCTGTTTGCCTGTTATAGCCATGGCACAGAAAGTTTCAGAATGGAAATGAAGATGCAAAATAGAAATGTGCTGATGTGAATGAAGACATGGCTGAAGAGCAGCAAAAAAATAGCTCTTGTTGTGTGGGATGAATGGGGATTCAGTTGTGGCCTTCCCAACCCATTTGTGCACAGGGCATTAAGATCTGGTTCTGCAGTAAAGCAGACTGGAAAGCGGTCACTGAGTGATGGCTCTGCCCCACAGGCATGTCCATGTGAGCTTTTAAACTAGATCCTTTGGATACCAATAGTATAGTAATTGCCAGCTCCAGCAAGGGAGCATCAGGGCCAGCAGAGTACTGGAGGGGGCACCAGGGCAGCGAAAAAGCTCTGAACCTGACATGCTCTTTGGCAATTGAAAGCAGAGATGGCTGTGCTGCTGTGGCCATTGGTTTGCATAGGGATGAAGAGGCAAGATCCAGAAACACCAGTGCACTCAGCCTTTGGGCCTTGCCATTCATGTGATGTTGTTCAGTGTCCCTTTACCTGTGCAGCCTTTCCAGCAGCTGTGATCCTGGGCTGGATATGACAGTAAGTAGGTAGACATTTGGTGTTCAACAGAAGTGAGTGAAAAAGTCTGGAGAAACTGGGAGCCAGGGAAGGTGCAGAAGCCACAGATATCTCCTGGTGGGACAGGGGACCAAGCCAAGCCTGCACTTTCCTCCCATCTTCTGGGCAGCTGTGAACTTCTGCTATGCTATGCATTTCCCCCTATTTTCATGGAGTGATAGTTATGCTCAGTTTTTGCATTCAGAACATCAAAGAATGTGCAGATGGAAAAGGTCTTGCAAAGGTCTGTAAGATTATGTAGTTCCTCCCATTACCTCTACTTTCCCCCCCCATATTGTTTAATGATAATTATTGTGCTCCTGAAATTGCTGAAGCTTAATTACCATCTACATGGTAATCATGTTGTGAGATGCGTCAATACTTTCAAAGGTGATCATTTATGAAGTACAGTTACTAGCTTTTAAACATCAGGGCTACTTCAGGCAGTCACTTCCAACACACAGTGATTGCTCTTGTCTGACCCTAAAGGCCATGGCAAGAAGAAAACTGGCCCAGACTCTGAAGATGGAGCCAGTTTTAACTTTAAGGATGTTAGAAGTGCTCAAACCTGAGCATCTAGCATAGACCACAAAACAAAGATGGGATCCCATGTCCAGAGTCAGAGCTGGCTTTTCTTCACTGACAGGAGCATTCAGAGAGCACAGCACACATCTCTGCACCCTGGGTGGGCACCCTGCTCCCAACTACTGTGAAATCTCTCAAGCCTCCATTCTCTCAAACCCCTGCTGAGTGAAGCAGTAATGACCAGTTCTCACTTGCAGATCAGACAGATGTGTGGGCTATTTATTAACTCTTTCTCTGATGTCCCAGACATCTGCCCTCATGCAGACTGTTCATCCAGCCACAAGCAGGTCTGCTCACAGCTCCTCAGTGTTTCACCCAGATGCATCAATGGAAAATGTCATTTACCTTAAGGGCTAAGCTTTCCTCTTTTTCCTAAGCTTAGAGAAGGAAAAAACCCTATTCCTGTTCTAAATCCGGCATTGATTTGTGGCTGGGACTTAATCATCCCCTCCCTTCACTCCCCTCCCCCAGCTATTCACTCTTGCTATGTCACTATTACACCCAAGACAGAGGCAATAGGTACTTTTCAGCCCCCACGAAGCAAGAGCTCAATGCTCCTTTTTTCCTTCCCATGTTCCGGTTTCACGTGCAGTAGTGATAATCTCTCTTGCTTTGTTGGATCCTCACAGTAAATGGCTTCTCAGATTGATTAAAATCTCTCTGCTTGGCTCGGGCTGCACATCGATTTTAGCTGCTGCTTCTTGCTTTGTGTACAGCACATCATAGAAATCAGAGATGGAAAAGACCTTTTAGGTATCAACTTAAATGTCCAAGTCTCCCCACATCCCCTCGGTCCCTGAAGGGCTGGCAGGAGAGTATTTGTTACAGTGTATTTGCAGCATCGTTTTCCAATCCCTTCTCCAGTGGCCTAGGGACCATGCCTGCTAGTCCTTCCTGTGCAAGACCCAGCCACACCTATTCACAGTGCTGGCACTGGCAGGGAAGCCAGCTCGCCAGATCCTGGCCCACTGCTCCTCTCTGCTCAGTACAGAATGTCTCTCTGGAGCCCTCTAAATAAAGATGCTTCCTTGGGGCTCTCTTGTCTCAAAGAAGGATACAAACAAGCCAGGCTTTGAAGTTAATGGGTGTTTTCTCTTGCTCTCAAGCAGGATGCCTAGGTTCACATAAAGAGCATCCCCACTCCCCTTTCCTTTCACACTAGCCTTTTTAGAACCTTTTTATTCCCCCCAGAAGTAAGTGGGTTCAGAGGGTTTACCCTTGTTGAAGATGGGACTGTTGACACCAATCCACCCTCCAAGTCTTGATTTCTCCAGAGCAATTCCTCTGTGATGCTGTCTGATCGCAGCATTTCCATTATCCCAGTACTTGGGAGCTTGAACCCTTTTAAGCCACTGGCTTAAAGGCTGCTCTGTTTTCTGCCTTCCAGCCTGACCTTCAGCCACTTCAGTGGGACAGACCTTTCAGAGGAGTCATGGGGTCTCTTAAGAGGGAAGCAGGGTGGGCTGTGCCTCTGTGCTGACCGAACCTTATCACACACAAACAGAATAGAAACCTCCCTGCAGCCCATTAATTTATGGGGGGATACTTGCATGTACAATGCAATATGGTAGGAGAAGTAGCCCTATGAAGAAGTGAATAATGATCTGCTGGTTTAGATCCCAGAGACAGCTCACACAGGAGTCTGTGTTATGCAGAGGAGAGGACTGCAGCACATGGCTGGGAGCAGGAGCTGCAGGTGGGACATCCAGTAGTTGGCTGCACAATAAATACCATCCTTTGACTAAAAAGCAGGAAGAAGGGATAAGGCAGCTGGCAGACAACTTTTACACCTCCTTATTCCCAAAAGAGTCAAGCAGCTCTTGTCCTGACCCGTGATATTTTCCATTTCCATTGCCAGCAACATGCAGAACAATGGAGAATCATCCCTTGTTTTCTGCACCTCTTTTGAAAAAAATAGTTTCTCTGGACACATTAAATGGGTTGGATTCAGCCAGCACAAATTCCACCCAAGCTCTCATTATCTCGTGTTTCCCACTGGCTGGCTCTAAGCCTGCACAGGCACCAAGCCAAAAGGAAACAGTCACTGGCTGTGTCCTCATCAGGGGAGTAGAAGTATCTTCTGCAGTAATACCTACATCCCTGACTGTCCACCTTGGAGACCTACCAGAAGAAACCATAGCTCCTGCACAGCCTAGGACCTGGGTTTCCCTCCTAAGGCCAGCATGGTGCAGGGATGATGGGGGCTCCAGGCTGGTTCTGGATGTAGGTTCAGGAAGAGGCTGGGGTCTGCCCTGGTTCTGCAGTGCTCATGTCCACAGAGATTGACGTGTCCACAGGATAGAGAAGGGGAACCAGTTCAACAGTATAACCCATTTGTACAAGGAGTAGCAATTCCTTAGAGAGGCAAGGGCTGTGGTTGGACAGATAGCAGGCAAGCATTCTCCCAAGGTTATTTATTTATCCATCTTATTTCTAGATTAATACTCAGACCTTCATGCTTGCTGTGTTTGCCACCTTTCTGAAGTCAGCTCTATTAAAATCAGTGTTTGTGTATATTGAAATAGAAGAGGGGGAGAGGAACATTTTTTTTTGTAGGCACACTTTGTGTTTCACCTGCAGCCACTGCCCTTACTGTCACAACCCTTCCATCTAAAAACCCTACCATGCTAAGCTGCTCAAAGCCCTAAATGCCACAGGCAGCTTCTTCACACAAAAACTATGCCTGCTTCAAAAAAGTTGGTAGACCCAAATGAACAAACATACACCATTCTTCACTTTACCAGGGACAGCTGCTGAACCAGCTCAAAACCTCACTGCCAATGCAGAGAAGAGTTTTCAGTGCTTCTGTGGAAGGGCTAGAAGCACATGACACCCCCCAGCTCCCATGCTGGTGAGCCAGCACACAAAAGCAGTGTGGATCCAGGGAAAGCAAGGGTTTGACAGAACCTTCAGCAGAATTCCCTGCTACTTGCTGTACTGTGCCAACATGAGATCATAACCTTTCCTTATCTCCCTGTGCATGGGTTTACACGTGTGCTGGGAAACCACTGTGTTCAGGCATGAAATGTTATCACTTCAGAAGTTTGAAGATGGGTAAAATTTCCTCAAGCCTTTCTCTCAGGCCACATCTATGTGGCTTAGCAAGGAACAGGGCTGCTGGCTGGTAACTTGTTTCCTGATAATAGTTTCCACAAACAACTACATATCCTGTAAGTGTTCTTATTTCAGAAGCACCCACCCCATTGCCCATGAAATATTTCCACCTTTGGCTGCACAAAGGGCTGGTATGATGCTCAGCACAGCAGGGGCTAGAGTGAAGACAGAAGACTGGGCCAACTAGGGTGTGCAAGGTACAAGTGAGAGAGACACTTTGGGGTGGATCTGTGGGGCCATAGACAAAATGGGGTGGACAATTCTGGTAGGTGATGGGAGCTGGGAATCTTTTTTGTTCCCTGTTCTCTCTTCTCATTAGCTACAGGCTACACCCACATGAGAAAAATCAATAAATTAGACTGCATCTGGGAGATAGGAGACTTAGTAGCTCTGCCAGTCACTGGCTGGCTGTGTGACCCGAGGCATTCAGCCATAACAAATTTCTCCTCTGCTTTCCTGTAAGGAGGGAGGCTATAAAGCATGTTGGGATCTGCAGATGAAAAACACTAGCAGATCAGAGCTGGACTTGGTCTCTCTGATAATACATCAAGAATGATTATAGTTACTTCAAAGGTTTTCTACTGGTTCACAGACAATCTTAATTTTTGTTTGCTTTTTTTGGCATTTGTCCAAAATAACTTTCTTTTAGATGGCAGTGTTTCCACCCAAGTAATCTTCTAGCTTTGTATAGTGTTTTCTTAAGTAAGTTTAAGAAAAAAGAAGTGCTATTGATGACTACCTGGCTCATTGGGAGAGTTGGAAATTTTAGATTTGCTGCACAGATTTCCTGTCCAAAAGATACTATAGCTACGGACAGCAGTAGCTCCCATCTTTACTGGGAGCCTCTCATGTTACTTCTGTTTCAATCAAAGTTTCCTTAAAAAAGCTTCAGGCTCCTTTTCTCCCACCCAGCTCCTCAAGGGCTCTGCTCTCCTTTTCCTTCTCCCTTTTACAGTCTCAAAACCAAGAGATTAATCCACATTCAGACCCAAATTTTAGGTATTTTAACAGCTGAGTTACCAGACCTTACCACGAAAGGTCTGCACACTGAGACTACTCTGAGATTTTTTTCCAATGCGTGTGGATTTATACCAGGCCATGGCCTTCCACCAACCCCCATCAAAATTTAAAGCTTACCCTTTAAAATCAGGGGCAATGAGAGCCTGGGTTTGAGATCAGCTTTAGGTTTGCACCCAAATCCCCAAATTCATGCACAGGCCCCAGTTCTCTCTGTGATGAGAGCTATCATCCATAATAGGCACCATGCAGATAAACCAGTGAGGCCTCTTCCTAGGATGGAAGAGTATTAATAAGCCTTTATGCCTCTATGAGATTTTCAGGTGGACCACAGTACATAGAAAGTGAGAAGACTTGTTCCAACAGTTAATACAGATGCAGCCTGGAGGAAAAGATCACAGAATCATAGGGGTTGGAAGGGACCTCGAGAGATCATCGGGTCCAACCCCCCTGCCAAAGCAGCTCCCCAGCTCATATTGCACAGATAGGCATCCAGACGAGTCTTGAGTATCTCCAGAGAAGGAGACTCCACCACCTCCCTGGGCAGATGTTGAAGGCCTGTGTTCAATCTGTGTACAGAAGAAGGCTTTGCTCCTTGCTAGAACAAGCATTACTTTCATGAAACGCAGTTCATTACAGTTTAGATATGAAGACCCATTGGAAGATCAAATTTCGCATATAATGCCCTAGTCTGACAGTAATGTATTTGCCATACAGCTAGACCAAAAGGTTAAGGAAAAGCTCCACTTCCCAGGTAACTATACAGAGATAAAAATAATAATTTAGTGGGTTTGGACAGGGTATTTTTTCCTTTTCATTCACTTGACTCTAAAACAGCCTCAGCTTAAGAAATTAAATTTGACAGGTGATTAGTCCATAATGCGGTGCAATTGCTTCTGGTATTTGAAGGAAAAATTGAAAACAGACTAGATGTTTAACTTTGAAATGTCTGCTTTAAATGTGATAGGCAGAAACTTTAGGTTTTTGGCATCAAGAGCGAGGTGACTTGCAGAACAGGTTGATCTCATGCCCACAGGCAATATAGGCTAGGTGAGGCCAGCTGTGAACATACAGCAGTAACCAGCATGGGTTTGCTTTTACCTACTGGGAAGTTTATTGCTATTTCACCATTTGTTAAGTAAACTCACTTTCTTCAGCATAGATTACGAAGTCTGAGTCTCCTGCTTTTATTATTCTGTACTAAGTTGTTCTCCTACCCCAAATGCATTTCTTACAACACAGGGGCTGAGATGGGTACATGGGAAACTCGATCCTGAGTTGTGGCTTACACATGTGCTTCCAAACATGAAGTTTGCATGTGAACTCCTACGTGTTAAAAAGGGACATGATGAAGGTAGCTATAAAATTATTTTAGACTCTTCAAGCATCCTGCTGCTCTGGAATATTGCTCCACTGGCTGAAAAACACTCTTGCTGCAATGCAGAACTGGCACCACAGGCTGCAGAGAGCTGTCCCCAGTGCATCCCTGTCTCTCTTTTCTCTTGGTCCATTTTTCTCATGGGCAAATTACTTTTGCACTCTGTTTTTGATGACTATAATTCACAGATAAATTCCCCAGCAGAAGCGTTTGTGATAGGGGAAATGCAGCACGCTGAGTGTGATGAGGAAGACAGGGTGTCTTCTTGTGCAGGGACTGAACACAGTGCAGCAAAACATTTCTCCACAGCAAGGACCGCTCATAGGGCAGGGAGGACAAAGAGACCTCAGAGCACCCAGTTCTCCTGCTGCACTCCTGGGCTATTTTCAAATGCTTCAGCCATGGATATTTACCCTCAAGATGGGAATTCATGATTCAAATGTCAGATCCCCAGGCAAATCAAACAAAGGTATAGTCATGGATGTGGCCTATTGGGAAGAGTGGCCAACACTCTCCACTGCAAAGACTTTTCATGAAGCAACATGAAGCTGTTTTCAATGTAAAGTCATCTCTTAGCAGCACCTCGGGTTAGGGAAGCGTTAAATGACATCCAGCACATGTTATGCTCTTCATCACATGGATGAAATCCATGAACTTGGAGAGAATCCAACAGAAACAACACCCCCTACAGACTTCTTATCTCTTCAGACACTCAGACCAAGTAGAATTTGGACTGGGTCTTCACTTCAAGTTTTTTGAGTTCCCTCTCTTTTGGCTGGAAAACCCCCAGGAAGGGAGACAAGAGCTTTTCACTGTGCTGGGACCAAACCCAGGTAGGGACCATTTTACTGTTTTTATTTGACAGTCTTTCCTCCTGGCTCTGTTATCTGTGCAACAGCAGTCTGAAGCCTCCAGCACCCTCCTGGAGTGACTATGCTGCTGCACATGGAAACATTTTCCATCTATAGCATTAATTCCTAAGTGCATAGAAAAGGCAGAGTATGTCATGCTTAGCATAAATTGCTAACTTAGTGATGATCTGGAGATAGTTAACAGCCTGGGATAAGTCAGGGTTTTTCCTTCCCTTGCCAGCTTTCACTAGTAAACACTGATAACACTAAGGGCCTTTCTTATCATTCAGATTTTGACAAACCCATTTTGTGTGCTCCTCCAACACCACTTTGGAGTTAACTCATCTCAGGCAGTCAATGCAACAACAGTAGAGAAGATAAACATACTGATACTCATTATGGAGGTAAATCCCCTCCATCCCCAGCCCCCACCCAGGTACCAGCTCATACCTCCAGGTCCATTCGCAGCTTGCTCTTCACCTGAAGGTTGCAGAGTAGGTCCAGTTACAGAACACGTTCAGGATGCAAACTTAGAGGTGCTCTCCTGCTGATTCTACCATTATCAGTCATAGTAGGGTAAGACAGCCAGAGCCTTATTCTCCATAGGCTGGACCACATAAGCAGAGGTTCATCTGCACATGACACTGCCACCCCACATGGCTAGCAGGAACTGAACTGCTACCAAAGTTTCACACTCCTTCAGCAAAAAGAAAGAAATACAAACCACTCTGTGCCTGGTTATATACAACAGGTCTAAATTATCTATCAGCTTCACCTGGGAGGGAGGAGGGTCCTGAGAGGCAGGAGCAGATAAGTTGCACCTGTAGATGCTAAGGTACCCACCCAATACCTGAGTCCCCACCACTTTAGTGAGAAAGCAGAAATTAACCTAATTTGCCAACTGCACCTGTCCTAGGGTGCCCTTGCAGGGGGTGCTGTACTTTGAGCAGATTGATGGCTCTCTTAGATGGGGTATGAGGGGACACTCTGATGAGCAATTTAGCTTTTACCAATATGCCAATCTCTTAGCTATTTTAATTCCCCTCTGAAGGCAATAAAGGGAGGGCTTTTAGCTCACCAGTCTCATCTGAAATCCCAGTGAAGTGACTGAAACTCTATCTTAATATTTGCTGTGACTGCTGGTTCGGGTGGCTAGTTTCTGACTTTCATGGCTCTTGGGTTTCTTTCTTTCTAGTAAATGTGTGCTTGTTTCTCCTCTGGTACAACAGACAGACAACTAACTACCTTATGACTATTTTGCTAGGCCAAAGCAGTATTGGCTGGGTTCCCCAGAGGAGTAACGTGGTGATAGCTTAGTGGTGTTTCCTTGCTTCCCCAATGGTAAGCTGGGAGGTAAAATCAGAGTGACATATAGGGGTGTAAAGTCAGATAACAGCAAGATTGGGGAAATACTAGCAACAAGGATGAATTTTGGCAGGGGTTTTCACTGAGCGACCTTATCTGGACTCATCCTAGTGTTATAAATGACTTGGTCCCAAACAGGATTTTTAACCAAATTGAACAATTTATTAAAAGAATAAAGGCAAGCAAATGGTGCTGGGTGCACAGGCAGCGCTGGGTGTGCAGGGAGTGTGTGCTCCACCAAAACGCACACCATACACTTGCAGTCCCTGGCTTATCTACCTTCCAGGGATAGCACCGCCCTCCGGTTTAAACTGAACAATATGACATGCTGGAGTGCCTCACCAGGTGACCCACAAGCCATAACAAGTATATACATCTTAAACTGATATGCTGGAGTGCCCATCAGGCGACCCCCACCCACAAGCCATCCTCTGTAGGTGATCTTTAGCTTTTGTCTTGCTAAGGAACTCAGGAAGCTGGTCCTGCAGATGTGAGCCGCCTTCCTATTCTTCTTTATCACCTCCTCAGAGAGGAGATGTTTCTTCTGAGGTATCACAATGCTAACACTGTGGTCCTTTAGGCAAAGCTTTGCATATCCTTTATAGAGTTTGTTGCTGCTTCAACATACTTCATTCAGTACATGCAAAAACCTTAACCTGTCCCTCCCAGGCCCCTGGCCATACAAGGGTCTGTCATTATGCACCTCCAACATTGTTCCATGTTAACACGAATCAGATGGACATATATCACACTAGCTTCTAGGAAGTCTTAAAACAAGGGGGCAGGGGGGAGAAAAAACAACTCTGCAGACAAACATGCCCAGACTTTTTTCCTTTCTCTTTACAAATGCCATTAAAAATCGGGAGTGCAAAAGCGGCATTTCAAAGGGGGCTGCGGGTGGAAAAAAATTGCAAGGTAAACAGGACAGTTTCTATCTTCCCCCTACCTCCAGCCTGTGTGCAAGGAAAGATAACAGCAGCAGGAGAAAGAAAAGTCTGCCATGGAATTTAGCTCTTTTTTTTTCCCCTTGTAACAGGGAGAGAGGGAGAGACTGCATGTGCTTCTGAGGCATCTCTGTCTGCTTTGAACCTTATCAACAGGGACTGTGCAATGCAGTTTCCCTTTCTCCCTCTCTTCTTCTAACTTTTGAAGCAAAACACTTACGTGCAAGGAATGTCGGAGCATCTGACAGCCGGGAAGATAGAGGAGAAAGCCAAGGAGTAGGGAGGAGGGGGCTATTGGTTCTTCTCCTCCTCTTTTTTTTTTTTTTCTTCCTTTCCCTGTTTTCTTTCTTTGATTAAAGAAAGGAGGGAAGAAGAGAACAGTGTAGAGACATCTTCCCCACCCCTCCCTTAACAAGTCTCAAGAGCATGGCCTGTGTTGAGTCAAGCAGATTGTTAAGGGAGAATGGCTGTCAATGGGATTTCAGAGATGCAATTCTTTTTTTTAAGAATAAAGGAAAGAGGAAAGGCCTCTTGTCATGGCTGCTTGCTGTTTATGAAATGTTTTGCCTGTGTGAGACCTACAGGGAATTTGGGAATGTGCTAAATCTGTTGATCTTCCACATTCCCTTTGGAAGGGATCACTTGCCACGTACCTTTGCAAATAGAGACAGTCCGTATATGCATTGCTACTCGCTGTTTTTCAGGTTTATATACTCTATTAATAGGCATCTTGATAGGGTCCTTCGTGTGGCAGATTGGTGCAAGAAAAGGGAGGCTGGGGTTTGCAGGGGAGCCATAGGATGGTGGGTGCATCTGAAAGGCAGGCCAGAAATCAGGGTTCAGAGAGAGAGCAGAGCTCTGCAGAAAATCTGGTCCTGCACTTTTATTAAGGAAAGGATTCTTGGTATCTTGCACCATGCTTTCATTGTGGCCTGGCAGAGGTTGAATGAGTTAGGCAGAGGTTCAAATCAAAATCCCAGACCTGGACTTGGAATAAGTTTGGAGCCAGATCTGAGCTTTTGCAGATGGTCCTTCTATATATAATGAGGTCAATCAAAACATCTGATCTCAATACCCTTGAACTTCTGGAGGGGGCATGAATTTGAGCCCAGGAATATGGGATCATCTGGACTGTGCAATGGTCTCTGCCAATTGCTTTTCTTTCCTGGCAGCCTTGATGGGTCCCAGCTGTACTGCGAAGTCTCCTTTAGAAGATGCTTTACGTATAAACCTAAAGAAAAGGAGCCTTTCTGGGCAGCCTTTGCTCCCCTGGGTGCTTTGTAATTCGTGTTGCCTTACAGGGGAGGAGCAGAAGACAAAAGGAGTGGATGACTTGTTGATCACGTTTTATTTTAGTGATATAGAAGGAGTGAGAAGCCATTGAAAACACTGTTATTCCACAGGTGCAAAACTGGGCAATGGAAAGCCCATCTCTTCTGAGTTCCAAACAGGCTCTTGTTCATCAAAAGTTTCCCCTTCTAACTTAACAGCTTGTTCTGCTCAGGAACTGCTAGACAATACTAATGAGGAAGGTGTAAAAAGGCCCTATTGTGCCTGTGTGATGGGGTGAAGTCGCTGGCGTCAGTGGTCCTACAGGTCAGCAGCTCGATGAAAGGTGGCAAAATCTACTACTGGGATTGCACTACTGTTACTAGAGAGCAGCACGTGTATAGAATAGATAAGACAAAGTAGGAGGAGTTTGAAAGATGACTATTATCATGGAAAATCCTGAGTTGGAAGGGACCCATAACGACCATTGAGTCCAACTCCTGGCTCCACACAGGGCCAGCCAAGTCAGAGCATGGGGCTGAGGGCATCATCCAGGCACTTCTTGAACTCAGTCAAGTTCAGTGCTGTGACCCCTTCCCTGGGGAGCCGGTCCCAGTGCCCGACCACCCTCTCAGTAGCGAGACTAAAACACCACAACCCAGGTTGGATGGGGCCCTGGGCAACCTTGTGTAGATCCAGGCATGAGGCTGGTGGCCCTGCCTGTGGCAGGGGGGTTGGAGCTCTATGATCCTTGGGGTCCCTTCCAACTCATACCATTCTATGATTCTATGATTCTGTGAACCCTGGAAGATGGCACAGGAGATCTGGGGGCTGGACTAAAGTTCAAGATGGTGAGGGAGACACCACTCATAAGCAGGTTAGAGGAGAAGATGTGGACGTGGCATGGGTCTCGAGGGTTTGAAGGTGTGTAGAAATGGAGCTTTGGAGCGAGGGAACTGGCAGGAATCCCTCCCCGGCAGTGCTTGCTGCACGCTTTTAAAAGCAGGTGGCTCTTTTTTTTCTGTGGGAAGGAGTGAGAAAAGTGTTTTCAATCCTTCAGTGGGTACTAGGCTTTTGTTGGGTCATTTGGAGTCTATTTATGGTATTGCTTCTACTGCATCACAGCTTTCAGTCAATCCATGTCCCCAAATGGTGTTCACAGGAAAAGAAAAAAGAATTAAAGAGCAGAGGGTATTTGGAGTGATGAAGGGGGAGGGTATGGACTGGGTGCTACATTCAGCTGTGGGACAGCTAGAAATAGAGGGAGGCAGGAATCAGGGAGAGAAGAATCTGATTAAATGAAGGTGTGTGTATAGGAAGACAAGCTGTTAGGCAAAGATGGGGGGGAATAAGTCCCAGCCAGAAGCCCATCTCAAACCAGGTTTCCAGAAGATCCCATTTCTCCATTTTGCTTTTTCACCTGGCTCTGCTGCCCTCCGCAGATCCCCGCCTGCTGCTGTTCCATTCAGCTATTCAGGCACATGCATCTGGACTTGGCCTTCACTGTTAATGATTTGCAGTAGCACAGATGGCTCCTGCTCAAACTGGTACTAATTGGGCTGGTGCCTTGCTCAGCTGCTGTCCCAGCACTCCCCGTGCTGTATGCACTGCCTCGAGGCACAAAACTTGCCACTGCATCCAAAACCTCCTCCTCAGAGCAGCAGCCATCAGAGAGACAGGGCAATCTGACGTCCACACTCTCTTGGTCACTCCTGGAAGGCTTGCTTCTCCAGCCAGCAAAAATGCTTATCTCCTTGGGAGCAGAGCAGCCTGCGGTCCTCGAGTGTACAGGTGGCAGAGGAACAGAGGGTGCTGCTGCAGCCCATCCATGCTCATTACCCGGCTCACCCCTCTCTCTCCAGAGCCACCTTTTCTCTGGATGTGAAAGAAGGAAAGATAAAGTCCTCTCCCCATTGAGCCCAGGCTTCTCATCTTCCCATTTCACTCTGCTTACTGGGCTGCTCTTTTCTTGCAGGAGAGGTCTAGCAAAATAAAGAAAAAAAGCCTTGAGAGATGAACACCAGGATGGGGGATCAACAGACTCAAGGAAAGGAAAATGCAAATGCTAGAGATGTCTTTCAAAGAGGAAAAAGGGTAGCAGAATGCCTACAGATATATTCGGGATGGTTGCTAGGAGGTTCAGATAATTAGATCTAGCTGGTTCTTGCACCACCTCCTTTTCAGGGCCAAACTCTTGCAAGAAGTGGTGAGTGACCTGGTGCTTGCAGTACCAGAGGTCTGGGGCTTGATGGTTGAGGAAGAGCTTTCTAATAAAATTCCTCTGAAAACAAACTGTGTTAGAAGGGTCCAAGAACGTCTTGCTGGGAATGCCTTTAAATCACGTGAAACCCAGATGGGCTTGGGATCCACCACACCTCGCAGGGCTTTCCACAGGAGCCTCCGCAGAGCAGCAGCTGGGCAAACGCTGCAGTTTAATGTCATGCTGCTTGGCGAGGTCTGGCTGGGAGCCAGGCTGGACCTACATCCTCCCTGGATGTAGGTTGGTTGCACACCCGGCAGTGTTCCTTAAGGAGCACTTAGTCTGTTTGCTAGCTTGGCAGCTGTGTCCTGCAGTCGGTGTACCTAAACCAGAAGACTTCTTAAGCCAGACATACCATGTATTGTAGATTCAGCAGCGCTCCAGGTGCACCTATAGCCAGGATGCATCTGCTAAGCCTGGTGCAGTAATTTTAAAAGCTCACTAGCTTTTGCTTACGCTAGAACCCCTGTGCTCCTCTGCATTTTCTTTTCCTGCTAAGCCAAGTGTAAATAGAAATAATACCGGGGATCTTCTAATTGTTGTAACAGGGTGTCTGTGAGTAAAAGTAGCATTTGTGACAAGGTTTTCCTCAGGACGTGAAAGGCAAAGTACAAAAGTCACCTCTGGAATGAATCGGCACTGGGTGAGGAGCTGAAACACTAAATTAACATGATGTCAGGCGCTCCAGAGTGTCTGGGGATCTGGGAAAAAATAAATAGGGTAAAAGTCCTGTAGGACCAATAGAGACCAAACATACCAGAACCAGTGTTATCCAGGACTGTGTGTAACTGAGCTAATATTTACCTTGCTAGCAGCCATGTGTGAAAACAGATATTTTCACAAGTATTTCAGAATTTGATCCCAGCTGATACCTTGGCATTTGTGGTGAAAAATCGTTGTTTACAAAGAAAAATGTCCCCAGGACTGCAACAGGGAGACAAGTTTTCTGTCTGCAGAAAGTGTTGAAACAAGATACAGAAGCAAACACCAGGGACACTATTCACTACACAAACAAGCTCCCCTTCCAACACCTTTGAAAGATGTGGGAGAAGTAACACATGGCAACATGACTCATAATAATACTGCTTACTACGGTGCTTTTCATTGGGAAAATAAAATGAACACGTTAAACATTTATTTTGCTCTTTCTATCGAGTTACCTGTTGCTACTTGACTGCACCAAAGACAAAAGCCTTCTTTGTACAGCACAAACAACGAAGCATCTGCCATAATCAAATCATCTCTTACCTGCCCATGAAGTCTGGGGTTAGAGTCAGGCGGGGCAGTGAGCAGAGACGGACAGAGGAGAGGACTGGGGCAAAAATCACAGCAACGGAGACGTGGGAAGGCTGCAGAGGCTATGCTCTGAGCGACGCTGTGAGATACTCTACCTCTCTCTGCTCCTCTGCTCTCTCCAAAATAGATAACAAGAAACAGAGCAGTCCTGCTGAATGGGTCAAATGAGCTTTTGAGTTCTCCTTTTCCCCTGCAACAACGAACCTGCTGCGTGGGTAATTAGTCTGCCAGTCTCATCCTGGTAACGCTGCCTTTTGAATGTGACATATTCAAAGAGGTCACAAGCTCATTCTTTCCTTTATCCTGCCTTTACCTTTTGTGTGTGTGTGTGTGCGTCCCTTTTCTTCTGGTTTTTTAATGATGCCCTCCTCCAGCACAAATTGACTCTGGCGGTAATTTGTCATGTCACTTCAGTAAAATTTTGAACAAAATTGTGGAAGATTCATGGGGGAAGCAAAAGCACCACATCTTTTATGCATTTCAGATGGTAAAGTATAAATCAAAAAGCCTAGGGAGCTGTTTGCAGGGAGACAACAAGAGAAAAAAAATATAAACCATAGTGAGTACAGTTAGACTGTGCTCTGATCCTTGAGTGACAAGTCTGGGATTTAATTTTTAATTGTCCAGTGACACACCGTCTTTGCATCAGGGTGAATACAGTCAGTAAAACAAATTTGAGAGACCTGTCCCACAAGCTCCTCCCGTCACACTCCCTTTCCTCGCTTCTAAATCGTGGTGGAACTTAAACCCTGAGAGACACAGGTAAAAGGCTTCATGCTGGGAGAGAAGGAAGCAGGCTTAGGAACTGATGTTATAACTGTTTGAAGGGGTTGGTCCTGTTTGACCTTGGAGTCATCTCTGACCGCTCTCAGATAATTTTGGCCTTGTGGTTAAGGGTCTGGAGTACATTTGGGTAAATTCAGCTTTTCTGCAAGCCTCTTTTGTGGGAATGATTCACCTGCCCTGCCTCGAAGGTTTGAAGCCTTTTCAAAAGCGAGCAGTTAAATCCCATCAGAAATGCTGGGAGCTGGCTGAGCATTGTGTTAAAACTCACCTTTGCAGTCTGAGGGTGATGCTTCTCCCTCCAAACCCGAGCTGGTGCTCACCTTCCCACTATCATTTGCCCTGTCAGTTTTGACAGTAAAAGCTTTGGGAAGGGGATCCTCTCATCCCCTGTTCCCCCGCAGCCACTCGTCTCTGTGGCCTCGACACCTTGTTTCAGTGAGAACAACGCTAATGAGATGTGAAGGGCTGGGGAGGGCTGGCTGCGTGCAGCCAGTAGGACACTGGGCAGGAGGGTCTGTGTGCATTGCCTGTCTGCACTGCATCTATTGCCTGCAACCAAACAGCTCGAGAATTCTGCAGGCCAGTAGAGTCTGCTTCTGATCTGCCCCACACCAGCTGATTTTCTGTTACAGGCACAAACCACAAACCGTGATAGCCTCCTACTTCTTGGGTTTTATTCTTTTCTTTTCTTTCCTTTTCTTTCCCTTTTTTTTTAATGCATGATCGATCTATTTTAAAAGTACACACAGCTCTATGGTAGGAGAGATTAAACAGCAGATCTCCTATGGGGAAATCTGATTATACCCTTTTAGGTGGGTTTTCTTGTTGAGAGTCAGCCTGCATATTCCCACACTGTACTTGAAGGTCAGTCATTGTCTTATGCTGCTTCCTACAACAAAATTGAGAGAAGTATGATGAGATCTCATAGTCACAAGAGAGCTCATTTGTTCAGCAAATCCAGCCGTGACCCTTTCTAATGTTTTCCTCCCCTTCCTTCCCTCTCTTCTGTTGCTTGTTTTAAGCTGAATGCTTCCGCTAAAACCTCCCTATCAATATTCAGGGGTGATTTCTGAAGTTTGGATAAAGTCTTATCTAATCCAACAGAGACCAAAGTGCCAGGCATATTTGTAGAGTCTAAACAACTATCACAGTCTATGGGATCAAAGACTTCAGGTCACTCCTGCTGCTTCTTTGGTGGCAAAGGCACCATTGTGAATTCTTTACTCTCCCAAGTACATTTGAACACGACAGTGAGCTCACATGCAAAATCCAAGCCTGGGTCCAGCTCTGCAAATGCTGGTGCTGTAATTTGTCTCTACAAGTGTGGAGCAGCCCAGAGGGAAAATGAGCATGCTGTGCTGCTGCCTGGATTCGGTCCTGATGATGGTTTAGAGGCTGATGGAGAATGGATGCTGCAGCCAATTAAAAGTGCTCTGGTTGCGGGTTTCCTTGCAAGTCTCTTCCCCACACGAAACACAAAGCTAAAGCTTTTAAACGTAGTTATCCCTGTATAGGCATGGAATCTGTCTGCATATGTGCAGCCTACGAGCACTGTGCAATTGTTAGAAGTTTGGAGCAGAAAGGCTTTAAATTCACAGGTTTGTAATCTTCTGTGGTTGTTCTCCAAGCAACATTTCTGCCTGCCTTCTGCTTAATGAATTAACGAAGCTAAGAGAGTAGCATGAACTTTCAGAAGATATACTTCAGTGCCCCTTATGGCCGATCTGGAAATGATGCTCATTATAGCACTATATGAACAGGATAGGTAACCTAACGATGTCAGGAAGGGCTGCAGGCTAAAACAGCTAACCAAAGGTTCCTTTTAGACATTTTATTCATCCCAGGGATGGCATTAACAGCACCATTAATTTTGTATTTTTATTTAATTTCCAGGGATTGTGCCAAATAAGTGCCACGTAGCTGTCTGTGAAAATAGTGTCAGCCCACTCTGAGATCTGTTGGGATGCCCATGTGCATGATGAATGCAGAGCAAGCACTGCTTCAGGACATTTCCCCTTTTCCAAGTGGGAGGAGCAGAGCCCTGAGGACCTGCTGTTGTAGACCGTGCTCCTGCCCATGGCACCGGGCACAGGATGGGAAGCCTGGGCCGGCACGGGAGCATTTGAGGGAGAACAAATTAAACTTTCCATTCCTGGAGGTCACCCAATCTTGTGCCCAGGTGTGCACTTGCCCATAAGTGCCAGGAAGGGTGGGCACAGACAGCCCAAATAACATGAGTGCAGCACTAAGGGGGATGCTGAAGTTGTCATTAGGCCAGATTATATGCAGTGGGTCTAATTATCTAAATATATTAACTGGAGACGAGAGGAATGAGGGTACCAGGAAGGGGGAAATGAGTGGGGAAAATTGATTAAGTAATTACAAAGAAGTGATCAAAAAAAATCCTGGAAAAGTGAACTCTGCTTTACGCTGCCTCCCTCCTGCACCCCCCAGCCTCTCCTTCCCCCAGGTTTCATTAGTTTTTACAAAGGAGTGCTGGGACGAGTGATTTAACTTTGATCATTCCGGGATCAATCTGCAAACGTACAAACACACTTAAAATCAGCGTTTGCCAACTGTTAAGCTCCACATGTTACACCCTGTTTTTAAAAGGCCTGGGTAAGATGCAAAGCAGAGACAAAGAGGAGATGGATGACTTCAGCAAGGTATTTAAGAAATTGTTTGAAGAGAGCAGCTGCCCCCCATCCTGATTAGCTCTGTAGTTCTCTGTCAGCTTGATTTTGGAAGCAGGTAAGGGTGTGGGAAAGAGGGAGAGAAAAAGACTGCAGAAGAGAGAGAGACAGACAGAAGCTGCAATGATGATGTTTCTCACCTTATTCAGGTGGCTTCTTAGGGGTTGGTTCATTCCTGGTGCTGTTTCACACTTTATTTATTTACTTTTCCATATTTTTGTGCCCTTCCTTATTCCAGAGGTTCAAGAATGACTATTTTCCATAGCCAGCTAAAGCCTTCAGCGCAGCTAATCCAGGGATTCTGTGTGTTTGATATACTTACCACACAGCTGCTTGGCTCCCCTGGTGTGCCTCAAATATTTATTTAAAAAAGAAGCAAAAAACCCCCCTGAAGCCCTCCCTGATCTATTTCCCCTGTAGCCTCTGCTGCTGCAACTTCTCACGTCACCTTCCATGGGGAACTTGCAGGGTGCTGATCTTTTTGTTTATTCATTTATTTTTGGCAGCATCACTCTAAGTGCCTCCAAAGAAGGAGGCGAAGACATTTGAGAAAATAATTTGCAAACATTTATCATGGCTCTGGCCAGGCACAGTCTTTACTCCAGAGCTGCTGTGTGCTGCCCGGGTGATGAACAGCCACGTTCCACCCCAGAGCTGGCTGCACTCTCCTGATCCAGCTAGTATCTGCATTTTACTTGCCCAGGGCTCCTTGTGTTTTTGCAGAGGACAGGGCAAAGATCCACCTTCAACAAAGGCTTTTTAAAGTGAGACTTACAAAAGTATGCCAGGAACTTGGTTTCCTTACCTTCAACCAGGGGAGAGAGAAGGAAGGAAGGGCTCTGTATTCTAATTGATACTGCTTTATTAATTACAGCATATTGAGCATCAAAATTTGACAATTTGAGCAGCGTCATCTTCCAGGATTTGGGTTTCCCTTTACTACAGGAGTGCAAGGTGTGCTAAAAAGGAGACATACTACTGTGCATCTTACAATGGCCAGGGCAATTTTGGAAAACACACTGTTTCCCAGTACTGGAAGGAAGTCTCCAGGGCACTATGCTGACCCAGACTTTAGGAATGGCCTACAAGACAAAGAACTATGTGTCTCTTGTCTGGGATACCAGATTTCTCCTGTCCCATCTCTCTCAAGACACAGCCCCTCATAGCATGCTTGCTTCCACAACAGGGGCAGAAGACAGGCTTCTGGCTCCAAACAGTGCAGACATTGATGTGTGACCCAGTACAGAAGCGTATTTCTTGTTTTCTGGAGGGGATGAGGCTGCTGTTTAAATTTATTATTCTGGATAGGTTTGCTTGCTCTCCCTCCTGTACAAGCTCTTGCGAAGCAGTTTTTTCCAAGCAGTGACACCCAGATGTGTGGAGCTTCCCATGGCCAGCACAGGTAGCATACAACCTCTGCTCAGAGAGGCTCCTCTATAATAGCTTAAACCCTCTATGCACTGTCCTACCATCCCTCTGCTAGAAAATGGGTCTGAACTCACAGGACATCAGTAATGCACCTCATTCCTTTTCCCTACTGATCTGGAAGAGAAAAACACATGCAGAGAGCCGAAGCTGTGGGTACCAGGGGCCCTGTGGTTTCAGTCAGCTGGTGGCAATGCTGGTGAGATAGAGGGAAAAGGAAATGATATGTAACAAAAAGGAGTATTTGTATTCTGTATGAAACCTTCCTCCCTTCTTCACTCCCTTTCTCCTTATTGCTGCACTGACCCTGCAGCGTTGACCTTCCCTCCACTGCCCGGCTCCCATGTGGGGCTGGAGCAGCCATGAGGTTGGCTCATCTCCCCCTTGCAAAGAGAGAATGATGTGTTCCATTGAAGGCACACTCCTGTCAAGTCCCTGCAAGAGGACGAGCTCCACCTCTGAGCAGATGGGTAAACTTTATCTCTAGACTCTAAAAGAACATCAGGGCGTCTGCCAGAGATTTTCAGATGATCTCTGTATTCTTGTTTCAATGTTATTACTTTTTTTTTTCCCTTCTTCTTTTTCTGCTTTCTTTACCCAAACTCATTCCACTGGCACTTCTACCAGCATTTCCTACATTTTTCAAGATGTGATAGTCTGGCTTTCTGATGACCTATCACAAGACAAAGTTGTGCTGCTTATCAGTGAAAGGTACCTTGTCAACCAACTCAGGAGCAGGGCTATATTTAAATGGAAGCAGACAAAAAGCCATAGGGAATAGAAACCACTGCTGCAAAGGTATTAAAGAAGATGCTGTTATGTGAACAGGGATACAGGGGGAGAAGTTGGAGGGTTTTGGAGTTAGCTGTGGGCTTAGTGTATAACTTATTCTATCTAACACTTGCCATGAAATATCCTAACAATACTCGGGCACCAGTGGTAGCAGAGATATTATCACTTGGGGAGACAACAGAAATGGCCTTATCTTTTTGACAATGGCTTTTTTCCCTTATTATCGCTAAGTAACAATATCTCTATTTCACTGCCACTACTGAGCCATTGTTTGTTTTGATAAATATGGTCCTTTTTGTGATTT
Source organism: Porphyrio hochstetteri (assembly GCA_020800305.1). NCBI lineage: Eukaryota > Metazoa > Chordata > Aves > Gruiformes > Rallidae > Porphyrio > Porphyrio hochstetteri. Next base: position 4,670,642 of record CM036916.1, on the reverse strand, counting down.
CTTTTTTCCCCACTTGTATTTTATCCTTTGTGCATGTGAGCAGATTTTAAAAGAAGATGTTCTACCTGACGGTGCAATATTAAAGACTACGTATCTTAAAAGCCAAAGAAGCTCTCAGAAGGGATATTACTTGAATGCATAGCCTGCCTGGTGTCGAAGGGACTTGTGGTGCACCTAGGCTCAAAGAAAGTGCATTCTACCTGTGGGCTCCCCACACTCCTGAATAAAAAGGGGAGTTTATAGGAGCTGGAGTGTGTAAGAGATGTTAGGACCCATTTCTCTGTAGGAATGTCACATCGCATTAGAAAACACCTATAACAAAGTCTGTACACTTTGACATGTGGTTTGTCCTCAGGTGCTTGTGTGAAGGCACTGTCTCCATCATGGCTGTGTGTCTTATGAACACAACAGACTGTGTCCCACTCAGTGTGCTCCCAAAATGCCTCAACAGATGGGGCCACATCCCATTCTTCCTCCATCCCTGTTCCAGAACTGAGAAATCTGCACAGACTGAGCAGGAATTAGACCGGGTGTACATAGCTCTATTAGATATGGTATATAGTGACGTCTGGATGTATTCACATTTGAGTCAGCTCAACATTTATCCTCGTTTATCCCCCATTCTCTTTCCGTTCCTTTCTCAAGCCCATCCCCATGGTGTCTGAGCACTGCTGTCTACCTGCCTTACCACCATTGTTACGGATTATCATCCACCTGGGCTATGAGCGTGCTCTCCCATTAGCCACTCATCATCCACAGTGGCTCTGTCTGGATACTTCTTTCTGCTGATACCATCAGCTGCCACTGTCTATTCTATGCACAATAGCGAACCCTCCTATCTGAGCCCATTGCTATGGTTACAGGCATCCTGCGGGCAGTGGGATCAACAGGAGCCATAAATGAAGGTACTACTGCAGCATTTGCATAAAGACTCCCTACCTGCTGTGGAACGGCCACGTTCTCCAAAACGACTCCCACGAGTTTCTGTCGCTGCCGTTGCAAATTTACATGGACAGGCTGGGACATCAAGACTTAATTTACGCTTTCTTGCTTTGGATCCATAGTGAGAAGACTTTTTATGGAGGAGGAGAGAGAATTTCCCTTAGAAGATGACAGTACCCACTTCCCTTAGATATGAAATAACGAGAAGGAGGGTTAGCTTTTACTCTCCCCCCACCTTTGCATGCCTTGCTTTGCAGAGAGCCTCAGAGTGCTTGAGCCAGCAACATGCTAAGCTGCTTGTTAGCCCCAAATGCCCAAGCACCAGGAAAGTGAGTCATCTGCCATACACCTGCTCCATCACTTCCACTGCAGTTTTAAATGATGCGCCCACCACAAAATGGGGAGAAAATGTGACCAGCCTAACTGCTATTAGAAAGTTAAATGCTTAAAATAATGTCACTGGAGGATGGAAGAGGAAAGAACAGAAGGCTATTTTCCTCATTTGTGTTATTTTTTTCCCCAAACAGAGGAGGCACATAGTGAAATTAACCTCTACTCCTTTGATTTATTTTCCCCCTCTCTCTTGTGCACACACTCTCTCTCCCTCTCTTTTAAGGCTTATATATTATGATTTGATGCAGGAGGATTTTTCATTAGGAGATGTGAATAAGGCTTTAATACAAATCAGTCCAGAGAGTCTTTTGACAGGATTTTTAAATAGTGCCCCTTGTCTCCCTGATGCAGCCGCACACTATCTTGTTCCCATGCTGACCTCTCTGTCTTTCCTCATTAAAGAACAAGACCAGGCTGCTGAGCCCTCTCTCTTTTTGGAGATCTTCACTGCTTTGTCTCACACACAGTCACTCCTGCTGCTGACCGACAGCTTCTCACCCCCAGTAATTTCTGCACTGCATTAATTTCTCATTAATCTGCATCATGATTTATGAATCTGAAATGATGGAAGACTTCTAGAGGAGTGCTTCTCATTTGGCCTGCTGGCTTTTTTCCCTTGCCCTTTCACCCACCTTCTTCAAAAGCAAATAGGCCTCTTCTCCCACACTGCCTGTCTGCAGAGCATCATCTCTGTAGATGGTCCAAATGGGGAGAAAACAGGCGAAGCATGATGCTTTCCATCTTCTTTCCTTACAAAAGATTTGAGCAATAAATGCTAGGGAGGAAAAAGACCCACCTTCCTTTCCTTTTCTAAAGACATTTTCTAGCTGCTCCACAAGCTCGGGACTGTGCTGCAGCTCCAACTGCTGCTGAATTTGGCAGCCCAGGGGCGTTGCTGTTCAGATCTCCTTGGATTCTGGAGAGGTTTCAGCAAGGAAACCTTGCACAGGCCCCCAGGGATCTATCGCATTATGGAAAGTGATGGTGACCCCTGGCAGTGCAGAGAGCTGGACTTGAAGTCGCAGGTAGATGAGCCTCCGAACTCTTTGAGGGCATGTTGCTGTAAAGCTGGTTTAGTCTAGCTCAGGGCAGGGGGGAAAGAGAAAATCCCTCGTGCCTATTTCATGGAACGATGTTATAGCCCTACATCAAAATTATCTTTCCTTCTGATTTCAGGAGTATGTAGAAAAGAGAATGGAAAATTACTTGCTTTTAGTAAGTCACTGGCACATTGTGTGCTTCTCCAAAACTCCTGCAGTCAGAGGATCTGAGGCTATAAGAACTGGGATTTCCTCTTCTCTGGTTATTGGCACACTGCTCTGGTCCTCAGGAGAGTCAGAAAACACAAAGAGGTGGAAAATATTTTGTTTAGAAGACAAGAGAAGAAAATGCTGAATGGGCTGGGCAGGACTGAATAAATGCAGCATACAGTTATGGCAGCAGTGGGAAAGTGAATAAAGGCATTGTGGGGATGGAAGAGGCAATGGGTGGAGGTTGATTACAAAATCCTTTGTGCTCTGCTTTGACTCCTCCAGTCCGCTGCTCAGGAAAGTCAATGGAAATATTGCTATTGACTTCCTGGCAGCACATTCAAATTTCAGACAATTAAGGCGTGCTCCTCACAACACAATAGCCCAGGAATCATAAGCACGATGGTCCCACCAAAAGAGAATTAAAAACTACCTGAATTTTTCCATTGCAGGTTTGACTTCAGGTGAATTCAGGAAAAGAAGGTATTTCTTGAGTCTTTATTTTCCCAGTCTCTTCCCAAAACACGGTATCCACAAATTGATGCAGATCTTCTCACATGCAGCATGTGAAGCTGGTTCTAGCTCTCAGTCTGCCAGGCTGCCAAAGAGATGATTTACAAAGGCAGTGGTGACCAGGACTAGCAATAAACCCTAGTTGCTACTGCATGAATATGCAGATGAATATGTAGTTACTCTGACAGCAAGAGGGGAAAGCTGTTTCTTTGGGGGCTGGAAATAGAAGGGGGAAATTGCTCAGCTTTTTAGCCATTGTTTTAAATTGATATTTAGGAGAGCAATTTCTGTGCTGCTTGGGAAGAGGAGAGAGAAGAGGGAAGAACTTTGTGTAAAAATCTTTCCGATTCTACTTTGTTAATCTTTTAAATCTTTTGAATTTGGGTAACGTGGCTCAGAAGGGAAAATTGGAAATTGTCTCTATGTTAACAGAGCTTTTACAGGGAGCACAAAAGCTTGGGGTGGAAAGAGTGTAAAAATATTTTAATAGGTAACCTTTTATTCAGCAAAATATGTATTACTTCCTATTATGATAAACAGTTGGCATATTTGAGATGAAAATGGTTATACATATACATTACAATTACATATTCATTTGACTTTATATTACATACACAACTCAATTTGGATAAATGTCTGAAGCCAAAGGAATAAATTAGGATTGGTGCCGAGTACTTTCTTTGCCCTTCCCCATTGTGTTTGCAAGATTTGCATTTTATAGTTGCACATTAACAAATATGCATATTTCATTATGGTTTTGGATTAAAAGGTTATCATCTCCATTACCCATTAGTAATAAACAAACACAGGCTTTCCATGTGAATTTATCCCTGGCTCAGCTGTTTGCTGATTAGGTTGTTGTAGTTGGGTTTCCTTGTTTTCTCCTTGCGGAGAATCCCTAAAGCTGTTTCTAAAGTGCTTATTGTCCTCTGGGGAGCAGTGAATGAGGAAAGGAGGCAGGAGAAGAGAGCCAGAGGCATGCTAAGGTGGTGAAAAGACAAGAAGGTAGGGCCAGGACCAGTGTGCAGCCAGGTTAGGAGCTTCAGTTCAGGCAGGAGGTCCCCAAAGTCCAGGCCCTGTGGCTAAAAAGGATTGTTGGAAAAGCTGAGTGAAAGCTGTGCAGGTCAGAAACCCTCTGCAACCTGCTGAGCAGTGAAGAGATCACTCCAGTTTCCAAAAGTGTGGCAATTTCAAATCAGCCTCCTCTGCGAGGGTGAGCCAAAGCCTCTGAACTGGCACCTAGGGAGACCCTGGATGTGGAGAATTCAGCATCAGGGGCAAAAGAAGCATCACCATTTTTACTGGCACCCACTGCTGTGAGCCCCAAGAGGGCTATGCATGTGGCATCTTTCTTCAGCCTTGGGTGAATGCCTGCTGAACAAACTGGATTAAATCTCACAGCTTCAAGTCTCTGCAGTTCTTGCTCCTTGACAGCCTCATCACAGCATCTTAGTTCAACCTGTTTTGCCAAAACCCCTCATTGATCAGTTCTGTGTTTGCAGGCTGAAGGATACCTCGTAGTCCGAGCTGAGGCTCAGACAGTGATCACCACTGGAGTAAACAAGCAAAGATGTGGGGAAAGATTTTTTCAGAGTAGCTGAATTTTGAGGAGGCTTTGCATGCAGCATCTGTAAAATAGCAAGGACCTGTTTCTACAGGCAGCAGGTGTAGGAGGCTGCCCTGTGAAGTCAGCATTGGAGGAAGGCTGTCACCTCCCAGAAGGGAGTCTCTGTCTCTTAAAGCCAGGTGCTATTTGCCAAGCTGATGCTGGAGCTGGATCAGTGTCCTTTTATAATAGAGCTGTGCATACCATAGGATTATAGTCTTTAGCTCTAACTACTCACCTACAGCAAATAAGCTCCATATGTAAAAGTGGAATTTTAATGGATATTTTCACTTTATTGGGTTTTCCATTCCTTGTCTTTTTAATACAACTTTGCCAGAGTCAGTGGGTGTGAATGCCTCAGAAGAAGCCATTTGGTTTTATTTTTCCTCTTCTTCAAGGAAAAGGAAAATGAAAAGATTCAGTGGCTCTTCAGCAAAGGAGATAAAAATAGAGAATCCCAGCAGAACTATCCACACAGCTGGTAGGATGCTACTTTGGGCTCATCTGATGTGCCCTGCTGTGGCCACCTTAGTGCTGCCGCCCTCTGCTCCTTAACCTTCTCTGCAGGTCCTTTGCTGTCCCAGAACAGCTTCCCAGGTGGCACTGTGAGCATAACTGCCCAAAGCTGTCCCCTGCTTAGGCCAGCTCTGGACACTCTATATCAATTCCCTTGAGAATCCCTTTCCAGCTGTCCAAAACCCAGGAGCCCCACTTGCTGGTGCGTTTCTGAGCAGCCAGCCCATGCTGGTGTGTGCAGTGCAGACTACCACCCAGTGAACTGCACTTCTGACATCTTCCAGGTTTTCAGCTCTGTTCCCTGCAGAGAAAAAATGACCTCTCTGATATACCCAGAAGCTGGACAACACCCCTCCTCACACATGGTCTTTGCAATCAGCACCAGCTTGGCTGTTTATCCCCAAAATGCAGATTTTTATTTTCCTAAGGTGGAAACACTGGATCCATTTTCCTTCCACTTTCCTTGATCTTCCCTGCATCCATCACAAGGATCCACTGCTTCCTCCCAGCTCCCAGTCTAGGTGGTAGCTCCAACATGGAAATAAGCTTTGGGACAGTAAAAGTTTCTCTCTTGCTGAGGGAACTGCGGCAGCACATTCTTCCCTGCTGATCTTTCTCAGAGGTGGTGCTTTGATGAGCTGCCTGTTCTTTCCATCCACTTCCCTGCCATCCCACCTGGAAGAAACTCTAGGATGATAAGCCAATCAAGTGAAGGAGTACTAAAGGTAAAAGTGCTAGCAAAGCATGTTAATAGAATTTTCCAACTAAAATGGGTTACCTAATGCTCAGAACAAAGGTTACAAGGAAGGGTGGAAATACCACAGGCTAGATTGCCCCAGCAATTCAAATGGGATAACAGCCCTTTTTTCATTCAGTTCCCAACATTTTTTCCAATCTGTGGTGGTTCAGCCCCAGACAGTGGCTGAGCACCACATACCACTCACTCACTCCCACAGAAGAGACAACCAGAACCTACATGGGTTGGGATAAGGACAGCTTACTGACAAAAATCACTGTGAATGTACAACAATAATGGCCAGTTACACTCACACCCAGTGCTAACACAGGGTACCTTACTGACCTGATGATTGCAGAGTGCTGCCCGAAACAAGGAGCAACAAACCAATGGATAGACAGGCAGACTGACCATCCCAGCCATGGATGGCTGTCCTGGAAGCAACAAGCCCCTACCCCTCCTCAGCCAGCTGCTTTTATGGGGGAGTGATGTCAGGTGGTATGGAAACAGCCCAGGCTAACTCAGCTCACCTGTGCTGGCTGCTTGGGGAGGGTAACTCTGCTCTGGCCAGAACCAGGACACCACCACAACTGCCATTCATCAGCATCAAAGAGTTTTTGGGATGGGCTCCGTGAAATCTATCAGGGTCCACACATGGGGTCCCCACCAGGAAATTCTCTCACACACAGCTTTCATATGTGCAGCCTTAGCAGAGAAATCAGTGCTTGAAGGATTTTTTTTTCCCCAGCTGCTACACTGCCAAACTATTTGTGATGGTGACGTGGTATCTGTGTTAAGTACACAGCAGTCTCCTGCAAAACGGTCTGAAGGTGGTAATTCAGTTCACCCAGGCCACCAAACAACCATCAGATAATTGTAAATTTGGAGTGGAACTAAATAAGCTATGCATAGCTGCGAGGCTTCATTTCCAGCTACTAATCCTCTTAAATTATTGAGTCACCCTGTAAACTATTAGCTAAGTATTTTGAAGAGTGTCTGCTGTGTGTAGCCTCATGTAACTCTACAGACTTCAGGCAGCCTCTACCCCAGTACAGCAATAAATTGATATACTTGCAGAACACACCTGAACTTTTAAGTGCATACTTGAAGCTTGGAGACCCTGTGTAAAACCTCTCTGCAGCACTGCAAAGCCAGCCATTCCCATGGAAGGGAAAAAGCTCAGTGGTTCACACACACAGATCATTTCTTTGGGCAGGTGTCCTCTAAAGATACTGTCTCTGGTCCATGGATGTACAAAGCAGCTCCGATCCATAGCAGTAAGAAGTCCTCTGTAGTCATTTTCTGTGGGAGCTGGCCATTCATGAAGGATTTGTCAGGGCTTTTGCGCGTGAATACCATCATGTTGGAGTTGGTCGGATTAGTCACTGAAAATGATTTCTGCAAATGATTTAGCTCCTTTAGAAGTTTTCTCTTTGCCAGGCTATCTGAGAGCAGATCATGGGTTTTATTAAAGTGTTGATTACTTGCAGTTTCGCAACTGTTCAAATCGTAGGCAGCGCAGCCAAATTTAAATGCTGCTGCATCTACTAATGGCTTGCAATGAGTAAAGAGCTATTTCTGATTTACTACTCACGCTGTACATGTGGTCACCCATGTTGCACACTCTTGTTTCTACTGCTGGGATGTGTGGGAGGAACACGATAAAAGGAAAAGAAGCCCTTTTTGTTCAAAAAATGTCTGGGGGCATGTGGAAGTGTTCAGCTAATCCATTGTGCGAGTAATAAATAGGAGCTGTTCACAAAGTCTTCAAGTACACTTCCAGGAGGAATACTCCCAGCTACTTAACAGCACCGGTATCTCTGAAGCTCATTTATCCCCACTAATACTCTTGAAATAAACACTCAAGTGTTCATGAATAAACGTACCCTTTCTGACTGATGTGAATCCATTCCTGGCTATACATTATTCCGAATGAATACTGTAATTCACTCTAATTTATACAAGGAAAAGGAAATTGATGGAGGAAATAATGAGATTTGGGGTAATGTAAGCACTGTCAGCAGTCTCATGAAAGATTATTGTAACATTTCCAGGCTGGAAACCATTTTCTGAGGCCAAATTGCCCGTGGCTGACACAAGGCCAAAGGCGTGCTGGTGGCTGTGTGTATCATATGTGGGGATGGTTAGTACTTAGTGCTTACAGACATAGATGTTGATGATGAAACAATCTGGTGGCAGCCCAGCTGGGCAATGGGAGGTGGCATCCTATAGCATACATGCCTGGGAATGCCTTCTCATCCCTCTGGGAACTGTGGCTGCCTATGGATGGGGTAATACAGCTTGTTCTGTGGTGGTGGGTAAACATCTAGCATCAACTCTGCCTGTTTCCTGATGCATTTCTGTTCCAGGTGAGGTGAAGGGTACCCCACTGCCACAATATGGCAGTGGGGAAATCACCTGGTTTCTTCTTTTTTATAGCCACTGTCACACCAAGAACTCTTTTTTCTTCCTCTCCATCAGATACTTTGAATAAATCAGATTTTTAAAAGAGTTCAGCGCTTTGATTTAGGAATTACATCAAGAAGGAGATATGAAACCACTTCAGAAGAGCTAGGTACTGAACAGCTTAAATCTGACCTTTTAGCTTTAACATGAAGTGAAGCTCACCTCTTTTTCCTGCCTGAGCCCTCCATGTGTGGCAAGTAACAGAAAAGCCACTTTCTGTCCCACAGAGCCAGCAACCAAAAAGTGCAAAATGTAACAGGCAGAAAGAGATTTTTCATCCCAACCAACATTTTCCTGCATGGAAGGAAATGCAGTCAGGCTAGGTAAGATAAAAAAGGAAGGCAAAGAGTGGATAAGCATCAGTCTAATAGTAACAATACAAAGTTCTCAGATAATGGAAAGATATGACAGCAAACAGTGAAAGGATGAGCAAGATAGTTCCAAGGAGGTGCAGTAATATACAGAGGATGATATGTCAGGAAAACATCTGCGAAGACAGGAGCTATTTCTGAGCCACATGAAGTCAACAGGCTGCTCCATAACTGGGTCCTACTTTGGGGCCTTCAAAATGTTTTGCACTTATTTGCAGTAATTCTGAATGTTTTTCTCCCTCGCTCAGTCATAGGAAATCGAGTCTAAACCAGAAAAGGCACACGACTGCCTGGCTTCTCTGCCACAGCATCCCTTTCACACTAACCCTCTTGCCACTGGAAGAATGTCAGCTGCAATTCTTATGTTTGGGTTTCCACAGGGCTCCCGTGGTGGCATCTTGGCAATGCTGTGTTAGGACAGTGCTGGTTGAAACAAGAGCAGAAGCAGTGAGCTCTGCTGGGCATGTCCCAGTAAATACAGTCAAGGATTTACTAAAATTGGGTTTGCCCTTTCCCCCATGCATGATCTGCTTATTCAAGCTACTTCTCCTCAAGGGTGTAAAACTCTACCAGAAGTTTCAGTTTGGTGCATACCCTGGTGGTACTGTGCAAATGTCTGTGGGGTGACCTTATTAATGCTTATAAATATGTACAGGGTGAGAGTCAGGAGGACAGAGCCAGGCTCTTCTCAGTGATGGCAGCGATAGGACAAGGGGCAATGGGTGCAAGCTGGAGCATGGAAGTTCCATGTGAACATAAGGAGGAACTTTTTCCCTGTGAGGCTGACAGAGCCCTGGGACAGGCTGCCCAGAGAGGCTGTGGAGTCTCCTTCTCTGGAGACATTCAAACCCGCCTGGATGTGTCCCTGTGTGATTTAGTCTGGGTGATCCTGCTCTGGCAGGGGGGTTGGACTTGGTGATCTTTTGAGGTTCCTTCCAACTCCTAACGTTCTGTGGTTCTGTGATTGATTCTGTGAGACAGTAATAGGTAGGAGAAGATGCAGGAGTAAAAAGGGTTTTTATAGGAGTGAAGTGGGTCATCAGTTCCAGCACCTACTCTGCCAAATCAATCCATCCCAGGGTTTGTGCTGTCATCCACCATGGCTGTTTCTGAGCACCTTTTAAGTGGAACTTAACAACAAAAGCACAGAAGCCTTTAGGCTGCTTGGATGTTTTGCCTATTTGGGGGCACAAATTTCTGTTGAGGGTTAGCTTTATTGGTCCTTAAGGATGAATTTTCTCTTTCTTTTCTTCTGCCTTTCAGGTACCCAGGCTTTGGGAATACTCTGTGTGTGTGTCTGTGTGTGTGTGTGTGAGATCAAGTATCCAAATAATTGTGTCCTCGTACTGGGAAGGCATTTTTCCTTCCTCCCAGTCTCTACCACTTAAGAACCCCAGACCATTTACTTGTAAAATGGCCTTGTTTAAGCTGTGGTGGGGCAAGACAAAATTTCCTGATTTCCATCGGGTAGGGGAAGATGTGGGACCCTGCAAGTGGCATGGACACCTTAAAATGAGGAGGCATGGGCCTGGCAGCTAGACCTTAAAACCACATGGGAAGGGGCAGTGACAGAAAGAAAGAAGCTGCTACTGACAGGCTGATGTCCTGCTTTCTCTGCTTTTTATTTCTGCGCTGTGTTGGGATAGCCTTCGATGTTTGCTCTGTTGACACATGTTGGCTGCCCAGGGTAGCTGTAATAGGCCCCTGTGGGAGGTGTATAATTGAGATATACAGGCACTCTGCATATTCACAGTAAGCACTTGTCCTGCTTTGGAAAAAAAGCAGAAGTGATCTCTCTTCTTTTGCCCTTCCTTTCCTGCTCCTTGCCTCTGGGCAACTGCAGGGATTGATTTGCCTGCAGGCGGGTGGTTGCTGGGGCAGGTAGCACAGAGCTGCTGTGTGAGGCAGGTGGATGGCTAAAATGGGGATACTGGAGGGGGCTAAAAGAGGCACCCAGCTGCTGGAATGGCAGTTTGGTGTAATGTGTTGGTTAGTGCCATACTGATGGAAGATCCCAAACCCTGATGTTGCTTTTCATTGCCTCTTTTACACTAACCTGCTTTACCTACTAACCAGAGATGTACCATCATCTTTCCTCACCAGCCAGTGAACCCCTCCTGCTCCCACCTAATCCTCCACTCCTGGCCTTTACAGCTAAGGCAGTGTCATATTTTTCCTGAGCTTTGACCCATTTAAGCTGTCCAGGTTTCTTCAGGTTTGAGGACTTCAACATTTGCTAACCCTTCTGGACAAGAAGACTTTGTATTAACAGGACATCATTGCTGTTCCAAGAAATGCAGAAGAGCACAAAATGCAGAACAGCTGCACAGAGACAGAGCAGTGAGGAGGGATACATGCCATAACCAGATGTCTTGGAACCAGAATTTAAAGCTTGAAGTTTGGGTGGAGGTTTGGGAAGATTTAGTCAACATCAGTTTATCCATGGTTCTGTCAAAAGCTGGCTGCTGTCTTGTCAGGACCTGACATATCCAGTCCTATTCTAGTAATCTTTTGATCATGCACTGTGCTTTAGGGCATCACAGCTTGTCTGGGCATGGGTCTTTGTTGAAGATTGGTGTTCTCACACTGGGATTATTTAAGATGTGGGACCCAGGAGTCCCCCCAGTTCCCCAGGAAGCTCAGTTTGCAAAGGTAGTGTGGGCAAGGAGGAAACCAACACTGGGTGCCCTAAAAGGTCCCCTGCTCTGGATGAGTGGGAGGTCAGGGCTGGGATGGCATGGACCTCAGTGCCCCTGCCCCACAGTATGATCACAGATACTGCTTGTTGTGATAAGGCTCAAATATTCAAGCCTCAATCCTCCAAATCCTTTTTGTCTTCTTTTGAGAGAAGACTTTTGGCTTCCAATTCCAAATTGCTTTTGACATTTCCTTTATCATTTCCATCTTCTGTCAAACTCAGACTAGAGTTGATTAACATTCCATTTTCAGTACCTCAGGGTCCAAGAGGAGCTTAAATCTGTAGCTGTATTAAGCTGGTGGCTTTGTGGTGCTTTGGACTGTATTTGCCAACCTCCATGCTTCCCTGCGAGTAGGGGCTGGGACCAAACCAAACCTCCTTCCAAACACACTCTGTGTTCATATCTGAGCAATGACATCCAAATTGGAACCCAGTTTCCCAAACCTGTGGCTTTTCCAGAAAAAAAAAAATTGCCCCAAATGCCAGGCTGGGTGAAAACCAGACCCTAGCATTGCATCTGAATCCCATCTCAAGGGAAAACAAAGCAAAGGAACATGATGTCTCTTGTAAAAATCTCTTGCAAGAAATAAACACAGCTATGTTTTCCAGGCACCTGAAGACTATTTCTGCTAGGCAATGCTTCTTTCTACAGCCTTTCATTTAATATCACAGCCCCTGCCTGCCTGCCTTCCTTCACGAGCCTGATTCATAACTCTAATCATCTGTGTAAACATAGCGCATGCTTTTATGACCACCTTGTGTTTCCTAAGATCTGCCCAGGGTGCTTAAAACCAGCCCTGCTTCCTCTGTTCAACCTTGTCTCCCAGTTATAATGAGCACAGGAAGAGCAGCAGTGGTACGGGCAGCATGGCGGGTTCCTCCTGCAGGCTGGATGCTCTTGCCTGGCCTCTTCAGAGAACACCCTGGCTTGGCAGGGCTCTTGCCAGGGATGAAAATGCATGAAGAAGATGAGCAGCTCGGTGAGGTCATTTCTGGTTGGGCTCTGCCTGCTGTTACAGAGGCTGCAGCTGCTGCTTTCAACTCCGCCTGACAAAACCCTCTGGCTCTTGTACTCCTTCCTGCTCCTATAATCCACAAATTAAGATAGGAAGGTGGTGTGAGAGGGCCAGGAAGTATCTTCAGAAAAATCTGGGGAGCTCCGGATGTGCTTAACACAGATTACTTTGCCCTATCCAAAGGGCTGAACAGTGTCCCTTTACTGTTGGCACTTTATGATTTCATGGTCCTCAGATAGCTACAGAGGCTTCAAGGAGGTGCTGGCTATTTGCTCTGGGAGGGCTGCATGGTTTCCCTGGGCACGTGACGTGTCAGAGACATGGTAGAGCTGTTTAAATGTAGTCTTGTGAGAGAGACTCTTCCCACGCACCCAGCAAGCTGCTTTTGCCCAGGGTGGGACTAAACCATCCTTCACGTTCACCAGTCCAATATCTGAAGATGTATTTTCTCACGCTCTTTGCAAGACCTCTCTCTCCTCATTTAAATCCTTGCTTCCACTTTCCACATTTCTGAGCACAGCAGCACCACCCTGGGATGCTGCAACCCTCTGTCCTTGAGCAGACATCCATGCAGCTCATGGCAGCACCCAGGCATTCACTCAGCTTCCCAGAAGTGCACACCAAAGGCCCTTGAATTGCTTCTTACAGAGCATTCCCCCTTGGGAGACAAAGGACTAGTTTGTATTCTTATCCCTTGGGTCTCCACAGGGTGTGAGAGATGGGCTAAGCTACTCCTTTTTTAAGCCACAGGGACACTGCTACCAGCCTGGGTGCAGTGAACACATGTATCACATCACAGCAGTGCAATGGGCTTGCTGAAAAGCTCTGTATTTTGCATCTGCAGCCGCCTGAATCTCCCGAACCACCTGCACTAGCTCTTGGAGAGCAGCTGTCTCTCCCTGCTCTCTGGGGCGAAAGCAACTCCTTGACCATAAAGTGGAAAGAACACAAATTTTATTGAGAGGCTGAGGCTTCGTTCCAAATGCATTGCCTTTACTGTTTTCCAGTGTCCCTGCCCCCTCAAGGGCTCTCTGTGCTCATTGATAGCTACTTACCAACTTCCTTGGACTTCCAACAGCTCCTAGCTTAGCCTTAGATAAGCAGCTGTGTCTCCTGGATTTTGGCCCCAGTTTGTGGATTGCCAGAGCAGGTATCCCTCCAGGGTCTCCTCACCTTCCCATCCAAATTAAAGCTAAATGCGTTTTAAGTCTCTCCCTTGGGATTTCTGGTCTTCTTTGCTCTCAGTCTTTGCCTCCTTAAAATGCTTGCCAATGTCTTCAGGCATCTCCTCACGTTTTGAGCAGCTCTGGCTCTGGGCCACGCTGCAGGCTGGCCTGGCAACTCTTGCGGCAAAGTGGCTTCTTACCCTTCCATATGGATTATAATGAGGAGCCTTGTCTCACCCAGGCCCATTCTCTGCCTGTTCCTCCTTCCTGTGCACCACCTTGGGGTAGGACAAAACCTGCCAAAGGCCATGGCTGTAGAGAGCTGAGACCATCTTGTGTTCCCTGCTTTTATGCTGTTTATCTTATTGCCTCAGCTGGTCTTCTCTTCTCACCCCTCTCTCCTCCACCTGTTCTGGCTTCTGTGGCAACTGATGAGGAATGACAAAGGGCTACAAACCTTTTGGTGGCATGAAGAGGGTGGGGCTGGTCAGTCATTCCCTTGAACACTAAACACCATCAGAGGAAGATAACAGGAGTCAGGATCAAAGCAAACTAAATAAAGGGCATTCCTTATGCAACAGGTTGTTTGGCAGTGAAGATCCTTGTTAAGGCATTTTGCGAGTTCTATCAGGTAGATGGGCTTCAGGGCAAACTGGCTAAGGGCATGAAAGAGATCACATCTGGCTCAGGATAACTCTGGGATGAAAACAGCTGGGGCACTATTAAAGGGAAAAGTCACATGTACTTATTTTTCCTTAAGCATCTCCTTATTCCCAGATGCTGGGCTGGGGGGAACTGAGCCAGCAGAGCTGTTCCAAGGATGCTCAGCATCCTGAGAGGCTGACGATACTGCCACTATCACAGCACACTTTCATCAAGTGGCAACTCTGGAAAAGGAACTTGCATTGTGGAAAATGGGTATAATCTAAGCAGAATAGTCCTTCAATGTGCCCCAGAACAGACTTGGCTGAAAACATCCTGCAGACAGTCCCCACTTCCAAAATGTCCCACCATCACTGGGTTGTCAACAGTGGCTTGTGGTCAGGGAGCTGTAAGCAGTCAGGGGAGCACTGGACTTTTAGCAGTCAAACGGCGATGAGAAGGGAGTAACAGCAATGCAGCATTTCTTCTAGAACTAAACACACATTTGTGTGCTAAAGAAAAAACCCACCACCCTGTAAGTCTAAATGTAGCAGTGCCATCTGCTGACCTATGCAATAACAGGAATCCAAGCCTCAGAATGTCAGGACCTACAGGAGAGTATCCAGCCTTCCCTTCACAGCTAGTGTGTGGGATCTAATCCTTGCAAAACACCCGTGGATTTGAGGTTGGGGCTCCAGGACCCCTGTCATCAGGACATAAAAAGGGTCAGATCTTCAGCTGGTGTGAACTAGCTAGGGTGTCCTGAAAGATCCTGTGACTTCTGCTGGACAGTGCTGTGGCCCTGCAGGCTGCAGCTCTGACAAAATCCCTAGAAGCTGAGTGTGCTTCCTGGGAAAGCGGAGAGACGTGTGTCCTGCACTCTGTCCCTCTATCCTGGGAGCCCTGTGCTGTTTAGTTTGCATTTTATCATGTTTCATTTTGGATAGACCAAAGGTGGGGTTTTTGTTGGGGTTTTTCTGTGTGACAGTGTAGTAGGCCAGTGTTTGAAGACTTATGCTGGAAGAGGGGGAGGTGCCGATAAGATCCAGCTTGTGAGCACAGAGCAGCTTTTGACACATCATGCAGGAAACAGTTGTGAGTAGAAATACAACCTGTGGCATCTCTCTGCATAATTTCAAAGGAAGCAAAGAGCCCCCCTCGAGATGGAGGAAAAATCTGTCAGCTGGCAGTGATGGCTGATACCTATCATGGCTGGAGGTGTTCCCAAATTCCCCAGGACCTTGCAAATTCTTTAACTGGTGCAGAAACTGACTGGGATTTTTTCTTTCCTCCAATCCCACCTGCTGATCAGATATTTCCATGGTGCCAGATCTTTCTATGATAATCTTCCACCTGCTTGGATGATTACCTCTAGACCACTTTGCTCAGTTTTTCAGAAGAGGTTCCTCTTTGTGGGCAGTTCAGGTGGTACCTCTGAGTCAGAGTGGGATCTGCCCTCCCTCTCCCAACCACAGTTTTCTTGCTTTGAATCGCTGTTGTGGATAACAGGAGTGGAAAACAGCTGGCTTACTTGAATTTCTATGGCATGCTCATCATTTTAGGTCCATCAGGAAAGAGGAGAGGCAGGTGCAGATTGAACTGACACCCGTCAATCATTTGCTCTCTCTTTAATGAAACATCCACAGGCTGTCACTGAGTGGGCTCTTGTTTTGTTTTATGGGCTCTCTGTTCCAAGCAGCTCTGGCTGTGTAGGACACCTGCTGTAACCCAGGAGAGAGGGCCCTGTTAGATGTCTGCCTGAGACAACACAGCACCAAACAAGTCTGAAAGAGGCACTTTTTAGGGTTGCCCATGACAAACCTCTTTTTCTGGGTCAAGCTGTCTTATCCTATCTAGAGCAGAGGCCCACAATGCTCTGCAAATGCCTATTTTGTCTCTTGCTTCCATGTTAAAGAAGGGCAGCTTCAGGCCAACTTGTGTTCCCCAGCCTGGACTCCTTCTCTTTGGCCTCCTACTACCAACCTTCTCCTTTCCTCAGCCTCAGCACCAGAAGATCGTGCTGTGTTCAATGGGGAATGCACCCAGTATAACCCCCTATAGTCACTGTCCTCCATTCGCACCCCTATGTTTCTGTTGACACCCCTGCTGCTGTTGACACCTCCTCCTTTCCTACTGCCCCTGGGCACAGCACCACTTGCCTGTGATGGGACCCTTTCCTGAGATGGTGGCTTTGTCCCACTGCCCTTTGTCAAAGAAGACATCTAGCCAGCTCTTCATGAAAAGCCCTTTACAAATGATCACAGAGGTGCCCACCACAGCTGTACCAAATCAATGTCCTTCCCTACACTACCTCTGCCTAACCATTAAAAAATCCTGAAAGGATGTTCTCTAATCCACTCCACTCAGGCTCTCTGCTAGAGGTGGTAAAGGCACGTTCAACCACTTGCTTTCACAAAAGAGGTCCAGAACCTCTTTGTTAGCCATAGAAAAGAGTAACTTTTGCTCCTGGAGATTTGGGGCTGTGGAGGTGGCAGGAAACAGCCTCCCCCCATGTGCCTCCCCATAGTGCCAAACGCTGGGCTGCTTTGATGGGGGATGCTGATGCTCTCTCTGCTGGAATGGTGGCCCTTCTTCCTGGGGAATGGTAGCAGCGTTGTTGGAGCAGCCGTTTGGATTTTCATTGCCTGTCTGGTTCATTACTGATTGGGTAATGACTGACAGTAGGCCAATCAGATCTCCAATATCACTATGTCAGCTTCATAATTAATACTACTGCAAACTAAGCTTATTGTGATTTAATTAGTAATGCTGTAATAATGCTACCGCCCGGGCTTAAGGTTACTAATTTATATAAATAGCTATGTTAATGTTTTGAAGCATCAAGTATTAATTGTATCAGTCTCGGTGTTAGACTCTGGTTGGCTAATGGCAGCTGCAAAACTCAACAACTCTTAGTGTTGTGGGGAAAAAAATGGGTTTGATCTTTTGCCTGTTGTTTTTAACTAGGCAAGAGGCAGTCATGGACAAGGCTGGAGGGATTTGGATAATATGAGCCAGGGAGCAGTATTTGAGATTCAAATCCCTTTTTGCTTGGATCTGTTATTTTTCTTTTTCCTTTCCACCACGAGCACCTCCCCCTCCCCTTCTCTCTCCTCCCTCCTTCCTCTTAAATATATAAATAAATCTGAGCTGCTTGCATCGACAGTTCCAATTTGCCACAATTGGAAGTTGCACACATGAGAGATCTCTGTGCAGCCAGCTCGCATTTTATTTTCAAATCTAGAATTAAAAGGAAAGAAGGGGGAAAAAAAAAAAAAAGAGTGCCATGGGAGCACAAGGAGGATTTGCATACATCAGAGCTCTACATGAGCTAGGGCCTAAGCTCTTTCTCTGGGCTTGAATAAACTACTAGAGGGAAAAAGGAACAGGAAAAAATGCAAATTTGAGTGACCAAAAATACTGATCCTTTCTCTGGGCTTGATGGAGGCTCATCTCCCTGTGATGGGGCTGGTGGCAGATCCCTCAGTGTCTGAAATGGAAGAAAGAATAATGTAAACCAACACTGGAGTGGAAGTGGGTCTTGTGCTGGCATCCACATCTAGAACAGATGTTAGATTCTTAAACACTGGAGGTGGAGGGAGACATGGCACCAGAAGGAGATGGATCTAAGTAGAAATTTAAATTGGTAATCTTAGCCTGGTTCTTTGTCCTTTTTCCCATACTCCTTCCTAGCCTTGCACCCACAATTCTCAATTTTCTTACAAATGACAAACATGTCTGCAGGCAAGAGCAGGGACACCTGAGGACACCTCCATACTGGGAGTGGTACAATGGCACCAGCATGGAGCTCAGTGTGGGCTAACTCACACAGCAAAGAATCTTCTCTGCTGTCACTGCAGTGCAGACATACCCACAGCACAATGAATGCCTGTTTTCCCAATGCACCTCTCCGGTGTGTCACCTGTGAATGAAGGCATGGATCAGTAAATGTGATGGACCTTTGGTAAAGGTCTGAGGTAAAAGAGCTGGCAACTGCCTGTAGCTATCAGTGCTGTCCCTTGGTGTCTGGGAAGCCGAACTTCTCATAAGGCAACTCCTAACACTGGTTTGCTGTCAGTATTGTCAAATTGCTAAAAATTAAGTCAAAACTTCCTTTAGTTAATCTTTCATTGTTTTCTTCTGACTGTGTTTTCTAGGTCAGCAGAATCTCTTTACCCCTCATGTAGGGGGTGGTCTGCTCAGATTTATAAGGAAGTACAAAAACTTATATCTTCTCTTTCCTCAGGCCTCCCCCTCAATCAAACAACTGTCTTTGCAGTGGGTCATACCCCCTCCATGCAGGACTACTGCCACTGCTCTGAGCACAAACTGGGGATGGACTGGAGGGTGGTAGTCCAGATCACAACCTAGACTAGGATGGAGAACACGGAAGGGGTCTCTACCAGATGTGAAGAGACAGATGAGGGAAGTGCCCCTCTGATACTGACTGCTTTGGGAGGTGAGATAGTTCAACAGTCCTGTTTCAGAAAGTTCTGAGCAGTCACAGTCCCACAGACTCACAGCTGTGGTCCTACTGGCACCTTAGGGCATGCTAAAGTGGCTCCACTCTTTGGAATGTACCTGCATTTATCAAAATGCTAAATACCTTCTGGTCCATCCCATTTTTCCCAGAGATATCCCTCACTTTTCAATGGCTGAGTGAGCAATTGCCAGGATCACCACCAGTAACAACCAAATAATTCTCTGCAAGGAGATGTGGGAGTTTATCCAAACACAGGCTCCCAGGCTGGCACAATCATCTCCAAAGATGGTCACCCTTTCCTCCCATTTGCAAAGGAAGTGACAGAGGTGCTGAAAAATCCTGCAACTGGCAAATGAGCAAAATCTATGGCAAATACAGCTGCTAAGTAGTCTGAGGTAACTGAAATGAGCTGCACTTCCAATCATGTTCCAGCTATGACTGTACTCTAAGAAGCAGTGTCTGTGATAAATATAACTTGGCTGAATGCAAGAATTTAGATCTTGCATTAGATATTGAATTCATTACCTCTACATGTGTCTATATCCAGAGGCTGTATGTGCCCTTATCTCGTCTATATCCAGAGGCTGTATGTGCCCTTATCTCATCTATATCCAAAACGCTCTTAATTTCATTCATGCTGACACTTAACTCTTGAAGTACTTCTCTTTTTTGAAGGAGATCCACTGGCAAGCCAAGCCATACAGGAACATCACAAGGATGTGACAATGCTAGGAATAGGACCCCCTTCGGGGAAAATCAGTTTGCATAAAGTCATGAAATACAGATTTATTCATTTTTAATGTATTTTTCTTGCTTCTTTCTCCTTGCAAAACTCAGGCCAGCTGGTGGGATTGACAGTAATGACTCCCAGTGAGCTGGACTCTAATCAGCTCAGCTGGAATAGACTGAAGGACTTTTTGAAATCTAAACCACTCCAGCAAAATGGATTTATCTTCTCAATTAGTCACAGATGCTAGTGGGATCCACCAGGTATGCTACCGAATAGCCCCATGTGGCATAGCTTGTAGAAATCTTCCACTGCTGCAGCCCGGTCATGACTTTTGTCTTCCTCTTCAGAAAAATGTAGTCAGAAATGAGGAAGAAAACATATATTTCAAACTTGTCAGCAAAGTGAGTGATTAGATTTCCTTTTCCTAGTTCACTTTGGTCAGGGTTTGAAATCCCCATCTGTGTGAGCAGGTCATCAAACGTCTTGGCCAACAAGACCAACTCAGCACTTCGTCCTGACCTTCATTACCCAGATTAGAAAGGAAACTAGCACACCATATGCCAGACATAAAAGTCTCCAGCTATTCTCTTTTCAGCACTACACTTCTGGGTTTGGATCCCAGCCAGATTGTGCTCTTTGAAACTTATAAATTGCTTTCATCTCCCAGACAAGGTAGAATAAAATTGGTGTAAGCGATGTCGCATTGTTGATGAAGATGCAGGCACAAACTTAACTCTAACACAGACTTAGCACACCGTATGAGAAACATCTTAATAGGCACTGCTGCTTCTTTTGGTTGGCCTTGGGGAAAAAAAACCCCAAACCAGACCCAAACCCACTAGTGTCTCTGAAAGCTGCAGTAACATTAAAGGGAAAGGGTCTTTCTTCATGCAGACTCTGGGTCTGAGTTGTGCAGCCTTGCCTAGCATGCCCATGAATGGTGAGGTATGAATCGGGTTGCGTGGCAGTTTATAAATGGTGGTGCTGTGCTGAGCTATGCATGTGTCTTAGAGTCCTCTGCTTTTGATGTATTTATGGCCACTAATCTCTCTCTGGCTAGAGTCCCTGCTCAAGCTCTATTTCAATCCTCTGTCCATACAGGACTCATTTTATCAGGTTTTCCCATCTGTAGCTGTAACGATAATTGACTGTTACAAGTCTGTCAGGTCTGGAATTCAGCCCTTGAAAGGAGCATTCCTCACCCACAGACCAGGATGGGTTAGCTGAAAGCAGTTGGATTTGCTTTCCTCATTATACTTTTAGTAATCTGAATGGCAGTGTTTCCTCATACCTAATTTTTGTGATGCCGCAGGGTTTACCATAATTTCTTTTGCTTTTTCAAACCTTCCTCAAGGGCGTAGAGTGTTCCCTGGAGCTCTCTTTCCTTCTGCACTGCAGTCTTTCTGCCCCAAAAAACACCTAACCACCCCCCCCTCCTTCTCCTTCCTTGCTTTACCTTCTAATCCTCTTCGCTTCATGGAGACGCAGTTTTCATCTGGGGTTCAGAAACCTCTTTGGGCAGCTCTTGTTACTGTGATGGTTCTAGATGCTATCACTACAGAGGGTGGCCCCTGTGCCAAGGATTTCTTTGTGCCCATGGTGTCTATCCCTCGTGCCTTGTGACATTTGAACCCTTCTGGAGTGCTCCCTTCAGTGGGGAACTGCGGTCTCTGTGCTCCACATGGGCACCAACACTCTCAAATCCTGCAGGAACTGTGTACCACTCAGACTTTCAGCTGTCTGCCAAATTTGATTGAAATTGGCCTACTGGTTCAAAAGTTATTAGAGGGGAACTGACAGACAGAATGATTGCAGAGGAAATCAGGCTAAAAATATTAACTTCCCGAGATAGCAGCTTTGTTCTTTCAGAATTATCAGCATAAAATGTATGTATACTGTTTAGCACAGGCTTCTTCCTACCTTTCCTCTGCTTCTTTTCCTTTTCTTGTACTCCTGTCTTTCTAGAGGGTTGGAGATAGGAGCCTCTCTCTCTCTTTGCCTAACTGCAGAAATTCAGCAGGCTTCACAGAGCAGAGATCTGGGCTTTGTATCTCAACAAGGAGAAATGACTAGGTTATCCTAGTGCTTGGAGCAAGGGTATTTATTTACACACTCCCTGTGGGGAGCAGGAATTTGCGTTGCCCAGTGAAACAGAAGAAAATTACTCCTCCTCACTCACAGCTGACCTTGACCTTTTTTCCATGAGGTGGGGAGAGTCCCAAAGTGAACCTGGCCTTTCTACTGTGGGAACCGATCTGGACTAGTGACTGAGGGACACGCATCTCCCAGCTGGAGACGTTTCATGGTAGAGCATGACTTTCACAAAGGGTGGATTGATACAGGAGGATGAAGAGCCAAGAGGGCAGGACTCTGCACCCTTCCCTGTCTCCAATGTCCCTCATCAGTGTAGTATCAGTCACAGGACACCTAGGGAGGAGGGAACAAGCCATGCATCACCCTCCTTCCCTCCATCAGCACCAGCCTCAGGTTTTGCAGCCCTTTTTTAAGATGCTTTTCCATCAGACTCACTTTGTGAGCAATGGGAATGCCAGATGTGGCTGAGGGCATGTTGGGGGGGGGGGGGGGGGGCAGGAGGGCACAAGGATGGCAGCGGTGACTGGAGAAGATGAAAGAGGGGAGGACAGAGAGAGAGCACGTACAGATAAAGAAACACTGTAAAAAGCAGTAAGTTCCTCTTCATATTGGCACAGCAATGTTTGCAGCATGGCTTAGCATGCCTCCTCCTGTTAAATAAATATTGTGACAGTTCTAATCCTAGTGAGCAGGGACGTAACCAGAACTTGGATTTTCACTGAGGGCAAACAGTAATGGGTACACTTTAAGTATTTCAAATAAGGCTCTAATTTAGATCTACGAAGACAGCGCTGTTTGTTAAATAAATATCAAGCTCATCTGGTACCAGGCCAGTTGTTGTGGTTAAGCAAGATATATCTAGCTGGTGGTTATTTAACTGAATGATGGGTGAACGAGCCGTGCAGATGGCAGAATGCTTTCTAATTGTCAGAAAGAGAGAAAGAGTGAAAGAAAACAGAAGACAGAAAGGGGGGAGGAAAGTAGAAAAAGAGAAAAATAGAAAAAAAAGGCAGCAAACTAAGGCCATCTTTACCTTTTGTATATGCCTTCTCTAGAAACTTGAAAGCTATTGAAGGAGACAGCTCCAGCCTGGCAAGGGAATTAGATATCATTTAATTGCTAAAAAGAAAATGACAAATGCTGGTTCATAACTAACATGCTACAACCATCTTATGAAATGTTAATTGGAATACCTTACACTTTCTATATACCTTTAATGAATTAATGGGGATGCCACTCTCTATTTATAGGCCAGTTAAATTCCTCAGCAACTCCATTTACTTCTTGTATATATTATTAAACTTCAGATGGCAGTTACATAATCAATATGCTGTCCTTTCATACATCTAAATGAAGAAAATCCTGGGGGTCCTTTGGAAAAGCACAGAATGGCTCATAAAGAGTTTGTTACTTTTCTCTGTGAAGCTCCAGCCCCTTCATGTGTATAATCTCAATACTTTTTTTTTTTTTTTAAGAAAAGCATATGAAGGGATGAGATCTATTATAGGGAAATGTCTTAAGCAACCCAGATGGCTTGACTTCATAAAAATATGTATTTGTGTCACATGGCATGTTGTATTACTTCCCTGCTGGATATGGTTCCATGTAATATTATTACTGGTGACAGAGTTCAGCAAGTTTGTTTCTAATCAGTTTTGATGTTTCTGAGGAGATCTCTGGAGCTATCAGCCAGGAACATGGTAGAAGGTAACACCACCTATATTAGACATGTAATCTTAAAAATAAAGCCTTGAGTTTAGGATGAAGAAAATGGTAAGAGATTCAGTTCATATATATATATACTACAGGATTAACAGTCTCTGGCTGTTAATTTCTTCTACATGAAGAAATAAGGGCATCAGGCTACTAAAAATTATATGGATTAACAGGACAAGAATTTGGCTGAACTGTGGAGCTTTCAACCCTTAAATATCTTATTACATCCATCAGCAGCTGATATTGCTTAAGGGCCAAGCAAAACTCTAGCATATGTCCCTTTGCAGATGCTCTTTGGCCTGTGTCTAATGAACTGCTGGCCTTTGTTTAACTTCCAGCATGAAGCTGCCCATCTCATCAAAGCCAGAACATTCACATTGCCTGGCAGCATAGCTGAAAGCCTGCAGAGGCCAAGGACTGAATGGGATACAAAAGGTGAACTATACTCACACACAAAATACGCTATTGAGGACTGAGTCAGGAACCTTGCCTTACCTCTGCACCTTCTCTTCTGTGTTTGAAGGAGACCTCATTGTAGATTTAACCCAATATTACCCTAGCTTCTGTCCCTGTAGAGTTTGATATAAAGTTACTGCCCTGTAAGATAATTTGTGCCTCCAGTGGATTGGCCAGAAGGTCTACTATGCATGTAGCATGTCCATGTACTGCTCGTTCTTCCTCACCCCACATCCCATCCGTACAAAGAAATATCCTTCCAGCTAGTGAGGATCCTGAGGAAAATTCATCAGCTTTGGTTCTGACGCCTCCAGATGATGCAGGCCTCAAAAATGGTGGTGACTCAAAGTACCATGAGGATAACCCAAACATCTGGCTAATTTTTAAAGAAGAAGATATGGTGCATCCTTCTTTCCAGTTGATACAGCTCTTGCATTTTGTCTAGCTCCTCTACAGAGAAGTTTCTGACTGCATGTTCCTCCATACATCTGTCTATGAGCTGGTCTTGACACTGACCAGAAAGTCCCTTTGTCACCCTGGATGAAGGAATAGCCCCTAACCATACCCCAGACCAAGGCAGTATTACTCCCTCTGCCTTCAATATCTTGGGACACAGATAGGAAGCTCATGTTTTATTGGTATCATCTGGTCTCCTGTCCACCCACTGAACTTCACATGTGATCTTCCTTAATATTTGCTGCCCTTACACCTTTTTTTCTGAGAGTCATTTCTTTTTGAGGAAGATTGGCTTCTAGTTTGAAAGCCTCTGCTTCTTGTGTGTTAGCTTATAGACAGACTGGCACCACTTCTGGAGATGATCTTCAGCTTTTCTTCAACCTTTTAGAGCTTTCCCATAAAGAAGGGCAAAGCCTTTCTAATCTCTCTGTCTCTCTTCTCCCCCTATTCAACAAAGGATGAGAATTAAACCCACATCTGCTAAACTGACCGGCAGCACATGTCAAAAAAAAATAAATGCCCTGATTCTTGGCAGGTAATGAAGAAATAGATAATGATGCAAATAATTCTCCTGTGGCTGTTGCTGGGAGTTTGTTTGCATCCATCTATCTTTGGCTTGTCATGTTGCCATTAGTGCTGCTCATAATACAGATGTTAACAAGGGCAAAAGGGCGACCTGTGGGTCTCCTGTAGTCACCTGCAATGTTGTCAGCCTGCAAGTTAGCTGTCAGATGAGTTTCCTCCAGGGATAGTGCCCAGTCTGATGTACAGACAGAGGGAAGGCTGAAGAGGAAAAGTGTGAGGACACAAACTCAGGGAAGCAACTGAGAATTTACCATGCCTGAACTCTTGTACATGTTATGTACATGTTTCCATGTGGGGCTCGTGCCACATGCATCAGACCCCAGCCCAGCTAAATGATACTAACAGCCAAACTTCATAAGGTAGCCTGGAATGGGGAATGGTGCTGTCTAAAGGCCAGGATGATTTTGTAGTGCAACTGTTGGCTTTTCCCCCCTGCAGACCTAACTTAGTATTTATAAGAGATGTGAAGTATGGCATTGATAGCAGCGTTGCCCTTGTGCCCCCAGCACAGTTCACAACTGCTAGTATACAGTCAGGGTGTGCGGTAACTGCTTGGCAATCTCTGTGACACCTCCATAAGGAAGTAAGTGGCCCCGCACAGTCTGATGGTACCAATGTCACTGGGTAGTGCAAGTAGTCTGCCAAAGCTCAGTTCTGCTTAGATCCCTCTTCACAACAGGGAGCATTATGGATTTGTTGTCATCTCCTGGATGTAAATCACCCATCAATCTCTCTTTTCCTTGGCTTTTCAAAGTGCATGGTGTTTGCCTTGCAGCCCTGTACTATCTGGACACTTGGGACATGTCTCCTTTTGTCAGAAGGGCTGACTCTATCTCAAAATAACCCATTATGAAGTCTCTCATTTGGACTTGGAATTGAAGAAAGGACAAGTGAGACACAGCCTAGAATTTCCCGATGGCGTTTGCATCCTGGCTTTTTGTTCAACAAGCTAAAAAGGAAGCCCAGGTTTTTGTTTTGAATGCATTATGCTATAGTCAATTTTATTTTTGTCTTACCTCTGTCAACAAAGCTTAGCACAAGTGATCCCAGTTGCCGGCTGGAAATGACAGGAAGGGAAAGGGGTGTGGGAACACACAGCAATATGGACATAATGGGGCAGAGAATGGTGCTGAGTGAGAAATTTCACCCTTCACTGTGGGGAGAGGGGAGGAGGGGGATGTTGCTGCAAAAACAGAGGATGTGCCTGTTTTCACTATATGCAAATAGAAGACATGCTTTTGGCAAGAGGATAACTAAACATTTTCCCCAAGTTTGGATTTTACTAGAAGTATCCATCATGCTCCTCCAGCAATGTGTGCACTGATGTGGTTCGACACATACGCAGATACTCCTTTGGTAATCATTTAGTGTACTAGACCTTGCATTAAAATCCTGGCAGAGGTCACAGGCAAAAAATGAATTTGCTCGGCTTGCCATAGTCATTAGTCCATACCAATTCTGGCTGGGAATACTAGTGAAAATGAATCTACAGTTGTCCTGCTCATCATTTCTCCATAGCAGCAAACTGTTGTGCCATTCAGAGCAATTTATTGTGATTGGTATCTGTTGCTTCAAAACTACTCGGGAAAGGAGCAGTGAGGGATGTTGTGGATCATGATTATGAGGGTCTTGGATGGGCTGAGGTATATACATGTGCTTTTGAAGTGGGCCACAACCACAAGTGGCTCCATGAGAAAGGAAAGCTGGCTGGAACAGAGCGGAGGTTTTGTAGCAGTGATGTGAGAAGAACAAAATAGTGTTGCAGAAGGTGCATGAGGGAGCTGTGCATTGGTCAGCACTTTGGGGAAAAAGCATACACAGCATCTGGTTTTGCTGTGCACGCTTCAGGGCTGCACATTCTTCGATTTTAATGAGCCTCTTACCCACCTGCTGAACAGTCACCTTATGTCACCTGAATCTATCGTGTGTCGTGCTGGGTTTTACGCATGCAGAGCACTGAAGCAGCACAACCACGGTGAGGCAGAGTCCTGAATCATATGGCCTGGCTGCAGGATGCCCTTTTGCAAATGGCAGAGGAAATCAGCCCTCGAAAACAACCCCCTTCCAAGCCTGCTGTTCACTTGGCTAGAACGTTTGCCATTGCTTGGCTGTAGATTACAGGTTCAGCAGCATGCTAAACAGCCAACGTTTTGTTTCTGCCAAGGAACAAGGCTCCTGACAACTGAAAACTCCCAGGGGCCCACTGGAGCTGTTGCTAAGCACAAGGGAAACCTGGTTAGCAAAGTCAACTCCATGCTTTTCCGAGTGTGCCTCAAATTTTCTGCTCCACCAGTCCCTCTGCTTTTGGACACCGTCCTCATGATGCAGAAGGCGCTTTCTAACAGGCACGAGGATGCCAGGCCAAGTCTATCTCAGCAAACAATGGCCTTTATGAAGTGCTGCTGCTTTTGGATGCTGTTGGAGCACATCTCTCTGATGATTTTAAGAAACTGGGTCAAAGTTTCTCCTCTTCCTGCTGTCAAGTAGATGAAGACCTAGTGAAATGCTGGACAATTGAATTGCATCAGATGCACAGCCTGAATCAGTCCCTGCTGACTTAAGAACTCCAGATATGTTGTACATAAGATCTCCTCCACTTCTGCCAAGCCACACAACAACATGTTGGGGAAGAACATGTCCTAGTCAAAAAAGGATGGGATCTGGGTTGATGTTCTGCATGACTTTTGCATATATCACACAGTGCAGAAGAGGAATCAAAAGCAGCCTCCAAAGGGATAACTGTGCATAAACCTATCAGGAAAATTAAAGGGCTAGGGCTGTGGACCCCTGCACCAATATATAAGCCATGCTAGTTGTATTATAGAAGGTCCTAAATAATGGCATCCTTTTTAGCTACTTTCTGTTTCTGGACTGCATCTGGCCCTGCTTTATTTAAACTATTATATATGGATGTGTTGTTTAAGGAAGAGGATTTATGGAAGAAAACTGGCAGTGTTTTGAGCCTGGCTTTCCAGGCAGTGTTCTGGGTTTCCTTAATCACTGAGGGCTGATGTGACTGTCCATAAAAGAGAGGGGTTGTTTCTGTTTTAGCTTTGCTGCTGAAAAGCTAACAAAAAATGTGTTTAGGCTGTGATCCAAGGCCATAGTGAGCTCTCTCTGAAACAGAAATACACAGTGAATTACACTATCCCTTGAGTGTCTTTGGTGACATCTCTGGAAGATAAGAAATCCTGGGAGTGTAGCAGAATCATGATCACCGTTAATTAAAACTCATTGGAAGAAAATCTTGCTTTTCTAGAGAAGAAAATTTTCCAGGTATATGTGACCAGGAGCAGTTCTGACTTGATTCTCATGCAAACTCAACTGGAAATGATTACAGCCAAATAATAGCATGAAAGTGGAAGGAAATTACTGCATTGACTGCTTGACCTGAAGAACAATAATGGTCCTTGCCTATTACAACTGATTTTCCATAATGTTAGTGTTACACAGAGAAGTTCAGATTAAATCCAGGAAGTTGAAACTAAGACTGAGAATTAGCACACTACCATGGGTGAGGGCTCCAGTCCCTTTGCACAAGAACAATCTGCGTAAGCAAGGGTGGTCATGTCTTTGCAAGAGGCAGAAATGTTGTCTACATCCCCAAAGTATGTGTGTGTGTTTAATGGAGAGACTTTTAGACCAGTTGGTGGGACAGGACCGAGGAATGGGTGCCCTGCAAGAAAGCCAACCTCAAGTTGTGAAAGATGCTGTAGAAAAGAATCAAAACCATCTTTCTGTCCCTCCAGAAAAAGATGAATAATCACCTCAAGCTTTGTTCCTGGAAAACAGGCGTTTTAGAAGGCATCATCTCACATAGCTACTGCTCTGTGCAAGCTCTTGGCCTGCATTTTGTTGTGACCCGCTTAGTGGTAATCCCCAGTGACAGGTCCCAAGGAGTTATTCCTAGTTTAGTCTAGGTCCATTTTTAGGGAAATGTGGCCCAGCTGAAAGGACCTAATGAAAGCAGGAGTGAGAAAATTCAGTTCCCAGCTGAAAAATAATCATTGCCATTTTCTCCCCTCATATTCTTCAGTGAGTGCAAACCCCCAGTGTCCCAGAGCTGGCACAGAAAAACAAAGCTTCACTCCTTCCCTTCCATAACACCGGCCTTGATTTCCCCTCCTGTCTCCTTGTCCTCACAGGAAACTGTGTAAAGGGCCAGTTTTAGCCTTGTAGCTCCTTTGAAATCACTACTAAGCAGCAGCACTGCTCATTTGTATGAATGAAGTGTAGGGGAGTGTTGGTCACATCCCAAAGACTAAGCAGGACTGCTTGATGCCCTGAAGGGAAACAAATTGTTGATTAAAATCCAGTTCCTGTTTGGCAAGCAGGAACTACAAACACGATGATAAGGACAACTCCTGGGTGGCAGTCTCAGCCAAGGAAAGATTACTCCAAAAATATTTTTTTCTTATCCCTAGAAAAGACATTGGCAGGCCACTTGCAGGATAGCCTCACTGCCTGCTTTTGTCTTGAATATAAGACCTTCACCTTGGGAAGACGTGCCCCATGGTGAGGTTGAGGCTCAGCCCAGGACCAGGCCAGAACAGTAGCCGAACTGAGTTCCTCAAGGAGACTGGCTCCTCAGTTCAATCTTCCAGTGTACAGCTCTTTCCCTGCTCAGACTGTCCTCCTCAGCTCATCATCTATAATGTTCCTTATCTAATGAGGACTTAGAGGAAAATACATTGAAGAAGTCCATCAGTGCTGGCTTATCTGAGCGTGTCTGCTGCAGATGCCCCACAGTCCCAGCAGAGTGTGCATTGCCGGGGAATTAACCTCTAGCTTGCCCACTTCTGTACCCACGAGCATGAGCTGACCATAACCACCATCAGACTGTACACTGCAGAGCATATACTCTGTGGGAAAGTCCTCGCTGTGACCCATAGCTGCAATCATCTGAAACAGCTTGTCATCCACAAGCTGTGGCTCCACTGAGAAAACACCATCTCTCATAGTTTTGTACATCTGCTGGGGGCCTGGGGGGAAGATGCTTCAGACCAGAAAGTCTTCGAGGGGTTCTAAGGTATGTGGGCTTCCTGTCCCTGCATGCACTCTGCCCATATCTATGCTTGGGAGGGCAGTGGGACAGGACACTACGGTGGTGCTCAGCAGCTCTTTGTGATGTGCTGCCTTGCTCCATATTCGTTCTTGCTGGCAGCAAAGAAAGGGTGGGTATTCGCAACTGAGCTGGCAGGTCTTGGAGACATCATTAATAACAGGTTCCCAAACTTTTAGTAAATATTTTTTACTGTGCCTGTGGGGTTTCTTCTCCCTTTTTAAAGCCCTTGCTCTGTGCACCAGCAGATTGCAGGGGTGGGTCCCGACAGCTGGTGTGCTCCCGATCTCATGTGGCAACTGCACGCCTTGAGTCCCCATGTGCACACTGCCACCCTCATCCCAGCCTCTCTGCTGCTGACTCTCGCTTGAGCTGTTATTTGTGTCTTCAGTGCACAGCTGGTGGGTTTGAACAGAGGGGTGGGAGGGGAGGATGGAAGGGGCAGCGTAGCCGCAGAGCTGGCAGTCCATCACTCCTCCAGGATGCATGGCCCAAGAAAAACAGGGAAATTACTGGGGTGTACAGTGTTGAGAGCTGCTCCTTTATACGTGGGCACTGTTTCTTGCAGGAAGCATCTTCTGCTCAGCCTCTTGTGGTGAGGTCATAGCACAAAGCCTGCAGCCATAAGGTTTTGTTCTCTTGCCATGCCAGCATGACAAGGCCACGTGTGTTGGGATGAACACAACTGGATTGCAGATCCCTAAGAAGAACACGTGTAGCTTTGGGAACTGACTGGTGCTTTTTTCAGACAAATACAACACATGGTGGGTGGGGATGTCTTGAATTTGCAGCAGTGGATTGACTGACCCATGTCTGTGCCTCTTTCATCCACCTCCTTGAGAATGCTTGCATGAAGGGTGTAGCAAAGAGGTACTTGCATCTAAATGTGAGTACCCAGAAGCCTCTTCTTGTGTTTGGACATGTTCAGCTTTTAGAAAATGAGGGTTTGTTTCTACAGAGATTTCATTGACCAATAACATAGTGTGAATTATAAGACAGCTGTATCCTCAGGGTGGCTTATAAGTTGAAATATGTTTCTATAAAAAGCTCATCCTTTACAATTAAAGCACAAAATGGTACAAGCCAAATGATTATCCACAAAAAAATTGTGCGCACACACACACACACAAGCTTAATGACTTGTTACTGAAACAAGTAAAAAGCAAAAGAGTCAAGCAAGCCCTGTCCCCCCAATAGTTAAAATCAACAGTTTTTTTCTTCTGTTTCAAGTTTTCTTGACAGCATAATTCCACCCTTTATCACACCTCCCTCTGCTGTGCTGATCTCCTGAGAATGCTGGTTGATCCTTCTGTGCCACCACCTCTAACTCTCAGAGGTGCTCTGAAGATGCTGCATTTGTATGGTGTCCCAAGCTACTGCCTACAAAACTCAGGCAGAAACCTCATGGTGGAAGAACACATTACACATTTGAGGAGCAGCTGAATTCCACACCTGACCACATAAAGAGCAATTCAGGAGTCAACAAGGATGTTCTCCAAGCCCATAAAGACCTGAAGTGCTCTCAGTATCATCCCCATGCATCTGGAGAGGCTCTTGACCTGGGCAGAACCTTCAGTTTGGAATGGAACCATAAGGCAGAAATTTCAGCCATCATCTGCAATGACAGTGCAGGAAGAAAGAAACCACTGGGAAAGAAGTGAGGGAGAAAGAAAAGGCAGAGATGCAACCTAGGACAACTTCTTTAATGGGGCAGAGTATTAATAACACTAACCCCTCCCTTGCTATGAAAGACTGACAGATAACCACATAAATTAATAATCACTGCCCGTAATCCAGTTGACAAACATGCCCACCAATCCTTGTGCTGAGTCTGTTCAGAGACCAAGGAATAACAAGCCTGACTTGATCCCTCTTCTTCATGCAGCTTCTGCACATAAAAACACCACCCCATCTCTCCATGTTCCTGCACTACTTCGGATAATATCTTAGCATACGCAGGTCTTGTCTGCTTTGAGCTGGTTTTCCATGCAAATATGCTGGGGCAGAAGACATCAAGGAAAAAACTCAAGAGACTGGGAAAATTTTCCATCATCTGCATCCTTGTGTAATGGTTGCTTGCAAAGACAGGCAACAGAAGTCCATCCTCCACTCCCCACCTCAAGCAGGCAGGAGATTGATGGCTGTGTTTTAGTTTGCTGTTCCTTACATACTCCCACAGACCCCTCAGTAACTCTTCTTATATCACACTAAAACGTGGACAAATACATATATATCTCCTGTCACCAGGAAGCCCTGTCCATTCGGTTCCATCTGCAAGCGCTGCTCTCCCCTCCTCGCCCTCTGAAATGCACTGATTTCATGGGCCCTGGGGAAGGAGCTGGGACTCACAACTCATAAATTCCCATCATGTCAAGCAAACACTTTCACATCATTCCAAAGGAAAATCTGCTTCCCTGAAATAAATAGCAGGATGTAAAAAGAGTCCATGGCTAAGACAATGGGGACAGTTGTAAATTGTTGTGCATTGGCAATCAGGCTGGGGGATTTGGAAACCCTTGATTGGTTCCTAAAGCAGGCCCCACAGAGAAGTCCATGCACATGAGAAGAGCAACACTTTTCTGCCACCTTCTCTCTCAGCAGCTAAAATCTTTACTGAAGATGTATGCATGGTCAGTGAGAAAGGTGATGGTGTAGAATACAGGGTTCAGTGTGAGGTAAGGAATGAGGGACGTGGCTTTGGAGAGACACACTGTGTTGAAGGACAGCTGGCAGGAATGGGTGCTTCCCATGGTGCCAAGTTTAGTACATGGACTGGTGAGTGTGCGACTAACATCATGAAAAGGAAAGAAGTCATTGTACAGTTGTACATTGTACTGTAAAAAACCAAGAGTTTTGCCTGTTGGCATAGCTGGCACATCTCCCAGATTTGATCATATCTTTACTACTGCTCTGTACACTCTTACTCTTATCTCCAGCCCTTTTTTAGCTAGATGAGGTGATGGCATTATGAAAAACATGTCTGTTTTCTCACAGTGCAGGAAGACACCTGCCAGCCACATAAGTCTGACCTGGCACAGTGACATTGTGCAAGGAAGGCTACAGGAATGCTGTAAGAGAAAGGGTAGGGGCTGGTTGGCAGACTCCAGGGGGAACTAGGATGGCCATCTGGGCCTTTTAGTTGGTAGCAATCAGAACTGGGAGCTCTGTAAGCCTCAACCAGACCTGGTTATTTTTTACAAGAGAGGATAAAAGCCTTATCAGGAGGGCTGGGCACTGCTCTGTGAAGAGGCCTTGAATCCACTTCCTTTCTTTCTTTACCCCTCCTCTTCTATTGCAGCAGTTAAAAGAGGACCCTGGATAGAAAACCATGTGTTACAAAGCAACCTCTGTGTATTGCCTAAAGCAATCAGCCAGCAGCTTCCCTTTGTGGGGAGGAAAGTGGGCTTTTTCTGTTTCTCCCACATTTAATCATGCCTTTCAATGCTTTCCTTTCCATTTTGAGCTGTCCCCGTCCTTGCCTCCCGAAGTAGCACGTGTGTCACAGAGGCCATGAGTAATGGAGAGGGAAGGGTGAATGAAAGTCCTGGGTTCCCACTGAGGACCTGGGGAGCAGAGTGGCAGGACCAGCATGATCCACTTCATGGTGCTTTACACAAAAGGCCTTTTGCCTTAGCAGGAAAACCACTCTTGGGAATAGCGCGTTAGTCTTAACTCCCTATTCTCAGCAGCTCTTCTTTCTCACAGTCTGACCCTGGCTTTGCTCCTTGCAAAGCTGCTGCTTCTCTCAACATTTGTCCTGTGGGTGTACTCAGAGGCTGTAATCAGGATTTAAGGCCTCTGCTGTCTCAGGCACTGAGCAGGTAGAACAAGGAGACTGCCTCTGCCTCACAGATTTTAGCACTGGAGGGTGAGTTATAGCTGGCAGGTGTGAAATCAAGTTGTCCTATCAGTGTTACCCCATAGGCAACCCATTTCCCATCATTCAGATGGAAGATGATGCCATGGATGACTGAAAAGTGAAGAGCGGTGTCTATCCTTTTGAGATCCTCTTGTGCATATCAAACTTTTGGCAAAGCTAGACATGACAGACACCTTTCCCTGTCCTTCAGGAGTTACGCTGCATCTTCCACTTTGCCCCCTGGGATCCCCAGACCTCTCTCAGCCCACGTGCCAAGGCCACAAGCAAGCCCAGGGGTCTTCTTTTGTCATGTGCAAGGATCACGTGCTCTTGGAGAAGGCCAGGAGCTAGCTTTTAGTGCATGTGTGATCTCACACATGGGCCCTAACAAAGTGAATGTGAGCATGAGTTTTTTGAGACTTTGCAAAAATAGACCCAGATGGTGTTCAACAAACTGTGTTGGAGGGAGGTTAAGCATGACTTATCCACACTCCCTACAGTGAGCTGTGGGAGGACCGGAAACAAAACCCAGGAATCCTGCTGCCTCATTGTCTCTCTCATCTTACTAGTAGCACTTGCTGCCTTGTTTGTGGATGTCCTGCCTCAGCCCCACTGCAGGGAAGGCAGGAAGAAATGCATTTGTTGTGTTCAGAGTCGCTTTGTCTTGAGCAGGGAATTAGAGATAGGTGCATCCCCTGAGCAGCGTTTCTGCCAGGGTGAGCTGTGAGCATGCTACTCCTCTGTCTGCTTTTGTGTTGGGACTTGGGGGTGGGAAACTGGGGAGGAGGAGAGGAAGATCTTGTTCTGTTTTTCAAGCAAGCTTGGGGACTGTGTGGGAAAAAGGATCCTTCTCTCCTTCATTGAGGAGTTTGGTCATGGAGGGCTGACTGTCCTTGTTTCCTAAATGTATATGGTGCCCTGAGGGAGTGTCTGGTTTTGATTAGATAGTGTCTTGCAGAGAGTTCTTGATTCTGGGCTATACAACTGTGAAAGGAGAATCTGTGACTCCTTCCCTCCCCCGTGAACTGTGAATGAATAGCACCTCTGCCCAGGCAGGAGAGAGGGGCCCTCAGGCCAGCTGGGAATGTGCATTTATTATAAAGCAATGAAGTAGCAAAGATATCAGGAGACAGAAAGGATTTCTCAGCTTTGTTTTGCTATTTCAATTCCACTCACCCCCATTAAAATGGAAGAATATTGCATGTCCACAGGAAGGTTCCCAGAGCAGCAGCCTCTCTAGGAAGATATGCTCTCTGGAGACAGTATTGTGCATTGGGGTTTAGTCCGGGACTGCAGGAAACCCATGGAGTCCCAGAGAGGGAACACCACATTTCCCACTCCCATACATGGCCTCTGCTCTGGTGCAGGGGGAGACCTGCTGCTCTGAGGCAGGGGGTCCTGAAAACCGCAGCAAGGAAAAATCACCATCAGGGATGTGATCTTCAGCCACTCACAGAGCTAAAGGAGCCAAGCCCTGGGCTGGCAGATGATCTCCCTAAGAGTGGCCATGGGAAAGTCCCATGCTTGGGACTTGGAAGAATTAAGTTGTGCAGTCAGGAAGATAACAGGGTCCCTTGCCTTTGCACTTGCTGGAGCTGAGGTGCTGAGTAAACACTTGTTTTTACTGGGAATAGGGAGCAAATACAACTTGGAAATAAGCAGGAGTTAGCATGTGCAGTTAAGATGCTGTTTGTAACAAGGTCATGTTATTAATTAAGATG
The DNA here is from genome assembly GCA_020800305.1 of Porphyrio hochstetteri. Lineage (NCBI taxonomy): Eukaryota > Metazoa > Chordata > Aves > Gruiformes > Rallidae > Porphyrio > Porphyrio hochstetteri. The sequence goes on along the minus strand of CM036916.1, from coordinate 4,635,165 downwards.
GCATTTCAGTAGTGCTTTAGCTACGTGTTGATAAACAATCCTGCATTTGTAGACCTAGAGACACCATCTCCACACTGTCCGTTTTTATTCAAGGAGTTCAAGCTTGCAAGGAAGATGAGGGAATGAAGGACAAGAAAGGGTGCTCTCCCATACACATCCACCTTTTTTTTTTTTCCTTTCTTCTGTAGGAGAGAAAGATTTCCTCTGCCTGGCTTTGTATCTATGTGTGTTCCTATCAGATGCATTCACCTTGAGGAGTTTTTGCACAGAGCAGCTCTGACACTCATTAACTGAGTGGGTGAGTCCAGGAGTCATCTCTCCAGGGATGCCCTGAGGGAGGACAGACTCTCTGAAGGAAAGTTCCTCTCTTTTCGAGGATTTTTGCAAGTGCTAGTTAAACACCTGAAGGCCTGGCTGACTCCTGGGTAGAGACTGCAGAGCAGATATTGCAGCTGAAGGGTTGTTAATTCATCAGCAAGGAAAAGCCTAATTGTTTGTTGCTCTGGTGACTGTCATGATGACTATGTAAATACATTTTTCCCTCCTTCTCCTCAAGTTCTGTGCCCTTTGATAGTCCCTAAGGACTTTTCTTATTTAAGTTCAGCTGCTCTTCATTTGCATGAGTCATTGCACTGGATGACAAGGTGACAGAAAGAGTGTGAGAGCACAACCTGTTAGGCAGAAAAGGGAGGCCTCAGTCCTCTGAAAGATGCTTGTTTTCTGAACAGCTCACCAAGACCCTTAAGAGATATAGTGCAGAGGAGATGCTGCCCAGTAATTTCCCGACATGTCTCTTGGGCTGCTGTAAGATGCATGAGGCTCCCTGGGATCTCCACAGAGGTGCAGGCATCTGCTGCCAGATTTAAATCTTTTCATGGTGAACTCTGCAAATCAGGGGGAGCAAGCACTTCCCATCTTTTCCAAGAGAGGAAAAAGGGACCACCAAGTGATGTGAGCGCTCAGAGGCACAGAGTGAGCACATGGGTGTTGTTCTCAGCCCAGTGTGTTCATAAACTGTGGAAATCTTTCCCACAGGAAATTCTGAATATGTGAAGTTTGCATATGTTCAGAGAGGGAATGAGCATGTTCATGGAAGAGGAGGCCACTTGGGTTATTAACAAGGAATTAACATCCCATCTCTGGCTCAATACATCCCTGAACCACAAGTTGCTGGAGGAGAGGAGAATATTTCGACGTAGAATGAATCATAAGATCACAGAATGGTTTGGGTTGGAAGGGACCTCAAAGATCAACCCCATGTATCACTGTGTCCCTGCTTGAGTCCTGCATTAATCCCTAGGTTCTCCCAGAATGCAGAACAAGCCCAGCACCAGGGAGAAGTACTCACCACTTGCAGGATAGAGCTCAAAACTGAAGATGCCTCAAGCCTGGGCTAGTTAGCCCTGGGGACCTTCTGCTTCAGGAAATCCAAATTTTGAGTCCTGCAAATGGACAGAAGAGGTATTTTCAAATACCCAGAGCCTTTATGTGATAAATATTACCTCAAATTAGTTGGCCAGATTAAAGAAGGCGTAGATGGATAGCTGATATTACCTCTGAATGTAGCAGGCAGAGCTGGAATCACTAAAATAAATGTCCTCCCAAGATTCCAGCTTTATTTATTATTATCGTTATCAGTATTATTACAGTGTCTAAATGTATCCTGGGCTCCAGGGTACCACAGAGAATGATAACCCTGCCAAAATGGCCATCCATTCTACTGGCTGGAAACAGATAGGGCAGAGAGGAGCTGCCGTGAGCAGAGAGAGCAGGCTGCAAGAGCCCCCCAAACGCCAGTGCTAAAGTAAGTGCTGGTGTCCCCAGGTGGACGTGAGTCACAGAACCTCAGAATCACAGAATCGTAGGGGTTGGAAGGGACTGAGAGATCGTCGGGTCCAACCCCCCTGCCAAAGCAGGCTCCCTAGCTCATATTGCTCAGATAGGCGTCCAGACGAGTCTTGAATATCTCCAGAGAAGGAGACTCCACCACCTCCCTGGGCAGCCTGTCCCAGGGCTCTGTCACCCTCACTGTGTAAAAGTTCTTCCCCATGTTGGTGTGGAACTTCCTGTGCTCCAATATGCAGCCATTGCCCCTTGTCCTATCTCCACAGACACTGAAAAGGGGTTGGCCAATTCCCCCTGCATCCCATACTGAAGATATTTATAAACATTAATTAGGTCCCCCCTCAGTCTTCTTTTCTCCAGGCTGAACAGCCCCAGCTCACTCAGCCTTTCCTCACAGGGGAGATGCTCCAGGCCTTTAATCATCTCCGTAGCCTCCTCTGGACTCTCTCCAGGAGATCCCTGTCTTTTTTATACCAGGGAGCCCAGAACTGGACACAATACTCCAGGTGGGGCCTGACCAGGGCAGAGTAGAGGGGGAGGATACAGGTTGTACTTGCCATCACTCAAGGCACAATTCAGCAGGAACCATGGGCTCCTCCACTTCAGGAAGGTGTCCTAGTGCCTACTGATTTCCACCAGTGTGTGCAAACTTCTAACACAGGGAGGAAGTAAAAGTTGTGCAGCCTGGTGTGCCAGTGCACACGTGGCCCAAGCATGACATCTAAAACCAGGCTCCAAATTCAAGATTTGCCCACTCTTGCTCTCTGTGGGGGCCTTCACTGTCAGAGCATTCATGTAAAATAAAAGGGGAAGGGATAGCGTGGGGAGTCTCACAACTCCCATCCATCTTCTCTGTGGCAAACAGCAAGGCAGGTGCTACAGAAGAAGATGCTTTCCAATTTAGTTATAATAATGTTGTGTCAATCACCAAAATGCTAAGCTGTAGGTAATGATTGCTGAATGAAAAACGTGTATCCTTTATAAGGTGCTCTTGTGTACCTACTTCATAATATGCATTTCTATTGATCTATATACATAATTATGTTAGTGTAAAACCCTTAAACAGATGCCTGCAATCTTATTAAAACAAAGAAACTGACTTGAAAACTGAGCTAATTCAACCTGGAACCTGTGGAGAGGAAAAGAACAGCCACCGCCCCCCCTCCCCAGTCCTTGTGATTGTGCTTGAAAGCTCAAAAATTCCCCAAAATACTAAAAACTAAGTAGAAAAACATGGCAAAATGCGAAGAACTGTTTTACACCAAATTATTTGTTAACTTTTTTCCAGGAAGCATTGGCTGATATTGAAGCACATCTGAAGGTGTCTGAAAAATTCTGCAAAGCTTTCTCCTTAAACTCTGCATGTGTTTCTCCCCAAGATGCCACTACCTGGTTCTCTCTCTCCCACTCCTACAGTGCCTTTTAATTTTACCACACTGATCAATTCAGAGAGTTTGTTTTAGCATAAGAATAAGACATTGAATAAAAAGGAAAGGGGGCCGAATGGATAAGAAGGTCTAAGCATGTGTCTGTCAAGCCTAGATGTCAGCCACCACATCAGTTACCTGGATGTGATGAGGTAACCTTGAGATGCTGTCCTCCAAAGGTTTGGTCTGTCTTTCTTAGCCAGCTCACTCTGTTGGTCTTTTAAGAACCACCATCTTTGTCCCTGCTTGCTGCTAGGTTCAGGTGTTTGACAAGCTGAATGTGGACAGCAAGCTGAATGGCTTTTTCATTATCCCTTGGAACACTCATGGAGAAAGGTCTTTTGGGGTTTGTTTCCTAGGTGCAAATCCAAACAGTCCTTACTAAGCTAATGTGGTGTGTGCATATAGCCTATATTAAAGACACAGCGAAGTTACATCACAGATCCTCTACCCACAGTGGAATTTTGGGGAGTGAAAAGTTTCAGTGAACTGCAGGAGGGACTTTGATTGAATGCTGAGTTTCAGGGAAAATTGATGGGAGCTCTGCCTGTCCAGCCACTGGCCTTGCTTGGAGGTGCTGGTGAGTTTATTACTAATTTAAATGTTCTCACAGCTTGCAAGAGAGTTAAATATTGAACACCTCTCCCATGCCTTGCAATGCTCCACCTATGGCTTCAGGTCATCAAGGAAGTACCTTCATAAGGGACTGTTAATTACCCATTTTTAGGTATTTACAACAGGTTTTAAATGATCTCAAGGTTTGATCCAAGATAGCCATAAACACAATGGGCTTTGAATTAATGCCCTTCTGATGAAGGTGCAGCTATTGGCTGTTCCTCTGTAACCAGAAGGAGCAATTAGGAAACCTTTGTGTTGCACTATATCTTCCTTTACTGCCAGTCTCCCACTTGTAGCCATTACCCAGAGAAAAGCAAGGAGGGAAACAGCTAAATAAGAACCTTCTTTAACTGTATTTTTTAATCTTGATTCATCTTAGTATTTATAAATTTCACAAGTGCTTTTTATTAAAATAAGAAGGCTAATGAAAGATGTCTCAGTTGGTCAATTAACCCAAGTCAGAGCAGGTCATTAGAAACGATGGGGAATTTTATAGGCACTCACACCTGACAAGCATGGAAACTGGCCAAATAAGTCAGATGAGGAGATTGATCATTTTAAAACAAATATAATTTGCTTGATTTGTTTTCTTCTCCCTCTCTAATAGCAAAATTGCTTTGAAGATAAATAGTAGACCCCGTTCATGATCTTACATTTACCACAGTCATTGTCTTACAAACCTCAGGCTGGGCTGTGTGATTTCAGTGAGTGTGTAAATAACGAGACAACTTATTAAGCTTGAAAACACTGCTCACGCCTGGCACAGATAGAGGAGCATCAATTGCCCCTTGCACTACTGAGCTACTCATTTGATTGGGTATGCTCCTCTTCTAATTCAGACCACCAGAGTGACTGGTATAGGCTGCAAGGTCTTTCGTATGGGTCTTCACACTACCCAGAAACTCTGTAGTATTCCAGACTTCTTTTTCTACACCTGTCCTTTCTGATCTCTGTAACCACAGGAGGAAGCTTCTCTGTACTAGAGTTCAGTTTGTGGCTGCCAGCAAATCCCACAGCAATTAAGACCACTGTGAAGCTTGCTGAGTCCCTCTCCAAGTCCCAGATGGGTCCCTTCTTCTACTCACCTCCCCTCTACTACCATGAAGGAGCTTGAACATTAAAAAAGGGAGTTCCAGGCCCCAATAAAACTGCTGGCTGCACAAGGGTTTCTCTCCTTGGAGGGAGGAACTCATGCCAGATGCTTGTCAGGTGTCTGCAGCTAAGCCTCAAACTCCTGTTTGCTCACCCTCCCCCAGCAGAAAGAGCAGCAGTGAGAAAACTTGGGGGGTTAGTAGGTAAAGCAAAACTACCAAGTAAGTAAAGCAAACCAAGGGATTCACTCACCACTTCCCATCATCCAGCAGGTGTTCAGGAATCTCCAGCAGAGCAGAGCTCTATCACAAGTAATGGTCACTGGGAAAAGAAATGCCATCCTGCCTAACATCTCCCCTTCCTCCTTGTTCCCCAGCTCTATATGCTGAGCATGATGCCATATGGGCTGCAATATCCCTTTGGTCATTGGGGTCAGCTGTCCCAGCTGTGACTCCTCCCAGCTCCTTGTGCACCCACAGCTCACTCACTGGTGGGGTGGGGTGAGAGGCCAAACAGCCCTTGACTCTGTGTAAGCACGGCTCAGTGGGAACAAAACCATCCCTGTGTTACCAACACTATTTCCAGTGCAAATCCAAACCACAGCCCCATACTAGCTGCTGTGAAGAACACTGACTCCATCCCAGCCAAAACCAGTGCATCATGTCATGCAAGGTGCTGCTGGAAGAGGGTGAGGACAACAGGGTTATAGAGACTGTTTGTTGGGTCATCCTGAAGACAGGCATGCTCACCTACCCCCATGTGAGCCTGCAGGCACCCCAGGCCTCTCCAGAGCCCTCCTCCTCAAATCCTCCTGGCTCATTAGCATGCCATGGCAGACATTCAGATCCTCTGTCCACATGCTGCCAGCAGGATGGCTCTGTGAACTGGACGCTGGCAGGAGCAGAACGCATACTGCTTTCAGCCATTGTAAAGGCTGCTTTTTCAGAGAGCAGCAGACAGCCCACGTGAACCCTTGGAGAGCAGAGCAGAATAGATATGACAAGGAAGAAATTTGGGGAGGCAAGCCTGAAACAACAGTTTCTTCTTTTTGTTTTTTTTTTTAATCTACCTTTCATGGCTTACCAAGGGAAAGCAAAGAGCCTATCAAGGACACGCAGCCAGCCAGCCTCTCTCTCTCTTTCACTGTCAAATTTGTTGCCTCGTTTGGGGTTTAGAAACAAATGATTTTTTTTTTTTTTTCCCTTCTAAATGAATTAAGCTATCTGGGGATGGATGATGGATTCAGGAGATACAGGGTAGGTTATGAGCATGCTCTGTTGCTTCCCTACGGGACACCTGTACTCATGAATCTGCAGACATTGACCCAATTACTAAGCCAGCACCTGGATACAAACTCCCTGTGACCACGTCTCCAACTTGCTGTATTCACTGTATTTTGTTCAGGGACTTCTGCATTTTAGTGCCTTTTTATGCTAAGTTGGCATATGTAAGCGAACTCCATTTTCTGAGCAATTCGCTTCATCCTTTGAGATGTCCTTGTTTTTCTTTTAGTCATTTGAAGCAGGTCCCCTCCTCTCCCTCCTCCTCCCCCCATATGTCTCCCAGGATGACCTGCTAATTTAAATGAAAAGAGATTGCAGCAACATTCTCTTTGTCACTATAAGCTCAGGAAGGCTTTCCCCCTACAAGGAGGACAAAAATTCAGGACAAAAAGCCTTATTTACTCATCCCACCCTCCCCTCTCACCACAGGCTTCTCCCTCAGTGCCACGATGTTTTCTCCAGTCTAGTTTTGAATGTCCTTTTTTCTTCTTCCTGTGGAGTGACACGTAGCCAGTTTTGCAGCCCTGTTATGTAGTGTTTTTCAAATATTCAGGCTAAATTTCCCTTTGAGTTAGTGTCCATGGTCTTAAAGTAGGCTTCTCATTAATTTGCTCTGTAAAATTATACTGATTGTTTGAATTGATGAAGCTTTCTCACATTATATCCACTTGTGGAGATAAATGTAGAGCACAGGCTAACAGTCATTCACACTGGGAGCAAAAGGATTTAGCCCAAGGTCTACAAAGGTATTTATGGTGCTATCTCCTGTTTAGATGGCTAATTTGCTATAGATTTTTACTCCTTAATTAGAAATTGAGAGCACTAATAGCTTTCTGCCTCTAATCTTAAATGTCTGTCCTAGCTGCTGGGTACCTTTTCAGAATTACAAGCTTTAAGGGGAGGGGAGGGAAGGAAGGCACTACACTATCAGAAACCTTTCAGTTTATCAGTAAAACTCAATTTCTGTTTAAAATGTGCATTTGAGGTATTTTCAAGAGGACTTAACTTTGCAAGGAGCTGGGAGTACTACCTTCTTGGAGTTGCCAAAGTCCTAAACTTCACTGGCTCTGCTAGAAGGTAATGTCTTCAGAGGCCTGAATCTTCCCTCCTAGCTTGTTGAGAAAAACTTGGCCTACAGGTGGTCCTGGTAGATTTGATGAAGACCCCATATCTACAGCCATGTGTCTGACAAACTGTTTTGTCTATCTGCAGCCTTGAATGAGAGAGAAAGGAAACACACAAACTGTGGGCTCCCTTTCTCCTTTTCTGCATGAGAGATCCCCAGATTAGTAATCACATTAGGAAGGACAAAAATTCCTCCAGGAATTGAAACACTTCCAGTATATGACACAAGGGCAAAAGGTCTTTAGCAGAGAGGAAAATACCTCATGCACTTGGGCTGCAGGTTTTATGTGATGTCTAGGAAAACGACAGTAAAATTGGCACCTCCTTGCTCAAGAGGTCCCCAGTGAACATTCAAGACATATCTTGTTTGCAAACACAAATGGATTTTTACTCCTGTTTTCCCTGAGGAGATCGCAGAGCTATGGCAGAGTGAGTTGTATTCTCTTCTGGCTCGTGCATCATCATCAAATCTGTCGGCTAATTTCCATTTGAAGAATCATCATTGCCAGTATGGAGGCAAGAGCCAGACTGAATTCTCCTCTGATCAGTGGTAAAGTTGGATGAGTTGGCATTTAGAAAGATTATCTTTCTGAGTGGTAAGCAGAGACCCATGAAAGGGGAATAAATTCTGGATCTGTTGGAGGTCATCCCTAGAAAGTTACCTCCTTGACTACTGCTGTGCTTGAATCTTGTGGAGAGGGACAGTCTCATCATGTGGTTTTTCTTGTTTTGGGTTTTTTATGTGGCCTGGTTTGCTTCTACCTTGGAGCCTGAAAACATGGAAGCTCTCAGGGGTTCATTACTATGTGGCACCTGAGAATCAATTCATATCATTTCTTCAGCTGTTCTGAAAGAAACAGCAAAACTGGAAAGAAAAGGCAACTTTCTCCTTTTCTTCTTGTCTTCCCCCTGGGCCTACCTCAGAATCCTTGGAAGAGGTTTTAGTCCCAGGAGCTGTTAGACAGCCTGGCTACCTGAGAAACACCACCACCAAGTTCCCAGGAAATGGGGAGGAGGATAAGAAATCAGAAGCTATTTGCAATATCTAATCTTTCAGTGAAAACAGACCCAGAACTTGGGCCTTCAGACCCAAAAGAAAGCAACACCCTCACCCATCCTTAACAGAACAATGATGATATTTTGAGGGTTTTTTCAGTCTTGTCTTTCCTTCCTGTGCAATACATGATTCCTCTTCATCTTTCTCACTTTCTTCCTATTAAATTCCCTTTTCCTCTACCAGCTATCCATCCTCCAAAGAGGAAGAGCATTGTGAAGCCAGGTTAGCTCAGTAAAGGCTTCTGAAACACTTGCTCTTTCATGGAGAACCACAGAAGTTATTTTTAAGGATGCTATGGGGACTGGATTTTTTACACCACTTCCCATTGTGTCCACATTTTCTGCTTCTTATTCTGATGCTTACAGTGAGAGCAGAGTTGAAACTAAATGTTAATGCCTGAGATGGGGGAGTGATCTCAGACTGGTCACTCACAGGAGTCTCTGATGTATCTTCAAAATGGCTTCCAGCTCAGCTTTTCAGGGGCTTAGAGACTTGCATCTGACAAACATTTTGCTACTTACTCCCTTACTGCTTTGTGTGATGTTGTACCATGTTTCTGGATGTCTGATGGTCCACTGCTGGACAGTGGACCATCGTGCCAGACATTCCCTTGTTGTACAGCTCCTGCATGCAGTCACTGGATCCCCTGTTCCGCTCTGTGTATGGGAGATTCACCACGCAGACAACTTCTGACTGGGTGGAGGGTCTACTTTTCACAGGCCTGGCTCACCCTTGGCTCTGCTGTGAAGCTCAGAACAGCCAGGTCATCCCTGCAACCACCCCCTTGGCTGCAGAAGAGACCCAGGCACAAGCTGTGCTCTACCCGGCCACAAAGCAAGCAGAATAGCTCATGCTCATATGAAAAGACTCCCCCTAAAATGTTTCCTCTAAGATCAAGCACAGTTTATCAGTTCAGGATTGGAATCATCCTCTCCCAGGAGGGCCGAGCCCCTTCTCAGCTCTGAAAGGGCAACCCCCTATCATCTAATAGGCCTATTTTCATTGCCATGTGTGCATTTGACAGATCTGGTCAAATTATGAAGCCCTTTCTTTGTGAGAAAGAGTATAACAATCGTAGATAATGGGAATCATGCACACTTAAATCCCTGCTTATGCTAAAGGATTGCCCCGGGAAGGGAAAATGTCTGACCCACTTTCATTACAGCCTCTTGAAAGACGATGCTGTGCCTCCTGCAGCCAGTAACTTTGCAATGCCAATAATGGGCAGTTTGTGCACAGTTTGTGCACAGTACGTGTAAGTAAACAGAGTGACATCTCATCTGCTGTGTGTGCACTCCGATGAAACCGTCTCACCGTGCCCTTGATGCTTTCAGCCAACTGTGCTGCTGCCCGCAAACATCGCCGAGGTGCTGAGCATCGAGCCCTGTGTGTGGGATCCTCTCTGGACACAGCCATGGTCCGGAATGAAGGAGCTGATAGGTTGTGTGGACCCCCGAGGTGCTGAGCATCAAGCCCTGTGTGTGGGATCCTCTCTGGACACAGCCATGGTCCGGAATGAAGGAGCTGATAGGTTGTGTGGCCCCACTTGTGTCTTGAGCACAACCTCAGAACTAGCTGCTCAGATTTTGTCTAGCAAGGACTTTAGCTTCACTCTGTGAAAGGAATTGGGTGGAAAAGGCCAAAGATCCCCAGGAGTAGTCCCTTACAAACATTAAGAGTGTTCCTTACCAGCATGCAGAAGTGATGCAACTCTTCTGGCAGCACTCAGGTTAAGCTGAGTGCTACTGGTTGTGAATCCAGTCCTCGCTTTTTGGTTATTTCTAGCAGTTGCAAGCAGGTAGCCAAGTCTGCATGGAGGTTATTTATCTACAGGAAGAGAGGAAATACCACAGTGCTCTTGGAAAATGGGCCAATTCCGTGGTATTTTGTCTCTGAGCGGGAGCAAGATGGCTCAGGGGAAGGTGTTAGTCAATTAAAGATAATCTAATTAAAAACATAAAATAAAATCCAACCCAGCATTTGCTCCTGCCTGCCCTTCCCCCAGAGAAAGAGGCACTCAAAGAGGCAAGGACAATTTTCCTGCTGCCACAGAGGGTAGAGACAGAGGAGGCATTTGAAGGAGCATTGCCTCAGTCCCCATCATTACCGCAGACCTTTGTGTTCATTTTTGAGTATGAAAAGCCTAGGTTAAAAAGAAATCTCCTCCTCTGCAACCTGTTCACAACTGGTAATATGCCCCTGATTCCCTCTGCTCCTTACTGAGGCTTTTTAATACCTCTTGCTACCAGATGGCAGCAGGCTGGCATTTGTCTAGTTAAAATGGATGCTGGAAGCAGCATCGAAAAGCACATTGTTTGGGACTGTCATTATTTGCATTTCTGGCTTGGCAGGTACCCAGTTGGGACGGCTCCCACACAGGCACCTTGCAAGAGGTACCCACCCTGAGGGGTGAATCTTTGGAGATGTATTGAAGAGGAGGTGGCTGATTGATTATTGTTTTTTCCCCCCAAGAACCCTTCCAGATCATGGCAAAACCTGGTCTGCTTCCCTCTCCCAGGCTGACCTGGCTCCCCAAGACCCCTGAAATGTGAGGGTATCAGCTAAAAGGAGCGTACCGTGGTGTTGCAGAGGGGATGCTCCTCAGAGCCTGGGTGGGAGCTCGTCAGGCTTCCAGGGCCGTCAGCACATCAGGGTACAGGTCAAGGTGTCAGAGTGCAGATGATCACCCTGAACAGGGGGTAGATGAAAAGCTAAAGCGGGGGAAGGGGGATAAATGATAACTTAATATCTGAGAGGTAAGTGTTGGTAATTAGTCTGCAGCACTTTGATCATTAATGCATGCAATCAAATTATCATCAGGAACGCTTTCCCACCAGCCCCCCCCCCTTCCTTCCCCCCCCCCCCTTTCTTCCCCCCCCCCCCTTTCTCTCTCTTTATTTTAAGGGCTGGCACACGGGAAAAGCTGCCAGCAACAGCCCCACCGCGCAGCCAGGAGCCTTTCAAAGGAAGCTGCTGCTCCCTAGTGTTTGAAGGGTTCAGAGCCAGAAGCACAGGCAAGAAAGAGCGGGTCCCCAAAGAAAGGCCGAGCAATAAACTAATGGGCCCAGGCAGGTTTCTATCCCGAGCACCAGTTCTTTGTTATCTGCTTGGCTATTGATTGCAATCCCCATGGATACAGCTCAGGTTTTCCTGCTTTGAGTTCTTAAGCGAAATTAAAAGCATGCGGTTCATTACTCAGTGCTCTCCTCTCTTCCTCTGATCTTCTGGCTATGATCCAGGCACTGCTGGCCAATTACACCCCTGGGAACAACCTGCCTTTTTTTTTTTTCCCTCTCTCCTTTTCTTTTTCTCCTTTCCTTCACGTTTCTACATACTCTGCATTTTCAAGAAGATGGAGGAAGAGACCACACCAGGCACTAGGTGAGCTCCACCTTTCCACAGTGTGGTGAATAAGAATTGATTAGGGCTCCTATTCTCTGGCCATGGCTGGAGTTTAGTACCAACTTTTTGCAAAACCTGCATGTATGTAGACACCTGTGTGCATGTCATGCACATGTGAACATGCGTGTGCCAAGGTGGCTGCTCTGCAGGAGCTCAGATTTTGGCAGAAATGGCTGGAGGATTTCAGTAACAGGTATTTGTTGGGTAAATGCCAGTTCATCCAAAAAACCTCCCACATTTTCAATGGAAGTTCAGAATTGGGAAGACAGGGAAAGAAGGGCTGGTAAGGGCTATATAAGACTTTTAAAGGGAAATGTATCTTGTGTCCCAGATTAGGTTTTTCACTAACCAGAAAGTGCAAATGCCCAATCTACCATAAATCAATCAGTGTCTCCTACCTTGCATCCTTGTCTCAGCTGTAGGGAAGAGCAAGAAGAAAAAGGTCAGTACCATGAGGTACTTTCTCAGGGTTAAAGAAGATCTTCCTCTGGACCCAGCTACCTAAAACATCCCAGGTCGTCCTGAGTCTCACCAGCACAGTTAGTGATACAGTCTCCTTTGACAGCCATATCTTAAAGGAAGGGCAAACGAATGCATTAAGATCTCTCTGGATGTTTTATCCAGTCATCTATCATGACTCTTTGGAATAGTATTTTGTCTGTAGAGTTTAACATCAAAGGCATGGAAAGACAATGGGTTGAATTCTACTCTCAAATCTAGAGGTCACATAATGCTTGATTACACAGTACAAATCTATACATACACTGTTGATGGGAGTAATAATAATAATAATAATAATAGGTAAGTGACAGGAAATGTTGGTGAAGGGTGTGCTGAAATTCAGGCCACTTATCTAGGCTTTCAGCACAACCTGAAGTGGGACTTACATTTAAGATTTTTGGCAAGCCTGAAATACTTCTTTTCATTACATAATTGGCCTGTAACTCTAATGATGATAGTGGAGCTGCTCCAGATTTATACTAATGTAACTGACAGCAGATTTTTGGCTCTGAGTCTCTAAGAAAAAGCTTGCCATAAATTCAATATTCAGATTGTCCTTTGTAGTTTTTCTTTTTTCCTCGGAGAGGAAGCAAGTGCTGGTCTCTCTTCGGATTAATTCATTTCTCTAATATTTTCTTATGGTTACTGTAAGTTTGCTTCCCTTCACCTGACCTATTTAAGTTAGGTGAGCGTTAGCAGAGAACTGATTCATCCCGTATGTAACAATGGAGTTGCTGCACGTGCACTGTTCCCAGAATAGCTCCCCCCGAAAATTACTACTCAACTTGTTTTATGGGCTTTCACTAGAGAGGCTAAAATTGACTCAAGTTTGAAGAACATCTATTTAAGTATCTTTTAAATTGTGAATGCTTAAAAGAGGGGATTTTCGAGTGTGAGCCTGGGGATTTTTTATTTTAACATTACATTTAATGGTGTCTTTGGCATTTAACGTGAGGGGGTGTATGTGGTATATCTGTGTATGTATGTTTATATCTAGAGAGAGATAACTCATGTGGAATGAGAATCCATTTAGCAGAAAAATGAGATCTCTTGAGTGTTTGTATTTTCTGCTGGAACTAGAAAACACTAGTAGTATAAAAAATAAGACACAGAGTGATCTAAACCAATAAGATATGATTTTATGCCAAGATGTGAGAATGGATCTATATCTTTATCAGGTTTCTCTCACTTGAGAGATGAAAATCACATGGAAGCTTGTTAGAAATTTGCTCTATACAGTATATCTTTCAGAAATACATTGTAAAGATGCCCAATAGTTTGTTTCCAAAGTGAATTACAGGCTCAGGGCAGTTTCTGCCCCATCCCATGTACAAATGTCACAGCCCAGCCAGGCACGGATGCACGTAGCACAGTGAAACAGAGGCATCCCAACAGGTTGCCTTGGGGCCTCTGTGCAAGATGCAGGATCAGAGTTGCTCCAACTTTCCCGCAATTCAGAGCAGATTGCTGGGACCCTGTGATGACTCGGCCTTGTCGGGCTGTTTTACCACCTTCTAAACTCAGGTTTGAAAAATCCATTGACCGATTGTTGAACTGTGGTGGGACAATGAACCCTACAGAGGAGCCGGAGTCCTGCACAGACGTGCTGCTAGCCAAGTGGCACATGCTGCTGGTGCACAGTGCTGCGTCGCATCCTGTCCCATCAGCAAACACACGCTAGCTAGTCCTCCTCCAGATACAGGGAACCCCTGCATTCAGAGGGGAGGTAGGAAAAAAGCAGGGTGCCTTTTGCTGGGTAACATTTATCACTGTTATACTCAGTACTAGGGAAGCTGCAACCTCTGTCTCTTGATTTTTTTCCTCCTCTTTTTATTTTTATTTTTTTTTCCCTCTCACTTACTGTGTCTTGGGCGGATGTGTTTGCTATTATGAAGTCTATTGAAACATAAACATATACTTTTAAAATAGCATTTCACTCTGACAATACTCCTGGAGAGAGCTGAGAATATTATGGTGGAGATAATGTACTCCAGACAATAAGAGAAGACAGGAGCGGGAAGCTTATCTGCTAGAACCCCTATTGCCTATTTAAACAATAATCCCCTTTCAAAATGATGTTTTTCTGTGTACGCTTAAAATGCATGATATTCAGTGTGTTTGCATGGCTTTTAATAGCCTGGATAATTTTCCATACAGTTAATTCCCTGAATATATTCTGTTTTGCTCCTGCAATTTGTAATGTGGGCTGCTCCTGTATGGGTGCAGGCTAACCCCTCCGGGGGTGGCTGCCTCCCCAGCCAGGCTGCACACCACCACCGAGATGGGGGACGGCCGCCACGTGCTCGAGAAGGGTGGGTGGCTTGGCAAAGCCTTATGTAGCTACTGTTTCTTTTCTGAAGGCAGATTTTTAAGGTTTTCTTTTTCTTCCCTGCTTTGATTTCTGCGGTAGTGGAATCACACGGATTTTTGTCTCTGAGAGCAACGCTAAGCCCCAGATGTGGAAAGAAAAGGCTAAGTGACAACCGATGAGGAGGCAGGGGGAGATGTCCTGCGTTGCAGAGCTGTGTGGTGCTCAGGAAGCTGTGAAGAGCCAGAGTTCTTGCCATGAGTGTTGCCCAAGGGAGAAGGATGCAGAAGCCTGGCCCATGCCATCCTCCTGAGATGCTTCAGGGCGGGGGGGTTGCTCAGGCTGGAAGTTAAGGGCAGGCGTGGACAGGTGTACTTCCACAGCTAAACTTCAGTACTTCCAGGAAGCCTAAAACTACCTTTAAGACAAGCACTATCTTTAGTCTCATTGATAGGGACAGAGAAAGCAGATCATTTCCCATTTACTCCAGAAACACAGCCACCCACCATCACGGAAAAATACTTTTGCCCCACTCCAAATGGGGAGCTGGGCCACCGAGAGAGCAGGAGCTCAGGGTTACAGCACAGGAAAGGCCAGCAAGGCAGATCTTCATCTGGGTGTAAGTCAGCATTATCTCTTCCAGGGAGAACAATGCCAGCTCAGTTTACACCCGCTGAGGATCTAATTGGCATTTGGCTCGGGCTGCAAGATTAGGATTGCTTCATCATTGTACTTCTGATCCCGTATCATGGGAATCAATGAGGAATTTGATTACAGGCTCCTATTGGGATTCTCAGCCCAGCCTGGGGACGTTAATCATCGAAGTTGTGACTGAGGGGTACAGAGAATTGGCTGGGAAATTCAGATCACTTTTCAAAAGGAAAATGGAAGCCAAGCTTATGCAGTCTGGGAGAGTTTAATGACGGCTGAAATTTAACTTGGAAAAGAAAACAGTCCCAAGAGTTGACGCTATTTTGTCATTGACTTCTGATCAAGCTCGCCTCCTTCCCTTTCTTCAGCTGTGATGTGGGTATGGTAGACATAACAACTGGTTATGCATCTTCTGGCATCATATTGTGGATTCAGTTATAATGAAATCTCATCTCCCCTGCCTGGGGGGTGCAGATACATCATGTTACTGGCCAATCCCACTTTTCTACCATCTTTTCTCCCAATCAGTCCTGGTCACTCAACCAGCCCTGAAAGTATACAGACTATGTGAACTATAACCTTCATCCAGGCTTGAGTTGGGTGTGAGCCTGTACCTACCGGTGCTTCTGGGTGTAGGAATGCATTGCTTCCCTTTCACATCAGCTGGGGCTGGCCTGTTTGTCAGTGCAAGATTCACCCAGGTGGAAATACCATGTCTTCTGCATGGGGTGAGTAGTCTGGGGGAGAGATTGCACCCCACAACCCTCTCCCAGCTGGCATTTCACAGAATTGTAGGGGTTGGAAGGGACCCACCCATGCGGCTCAGCTGAATTACTAAAAGCTCATTTTGCATTGCAAGACCATGATGCAGATGAGCAATGACTTTGGGTCATGACCCATTGATGATAGAAGTGAATCAACGCACCAGAGATGAACAAAAGAGAGATTATTAACTCAGTGGTTAATGCAGAGTGCCAAAAATTGGGGTTTCCCTCTGGCTCTACACTGATTAGTGTGGGACTTCAGGAAAACCTCATGGTATCTCAGAGCCTCAGTTTCCTCACCTGCACTACAGTGACACGGCTCACTGCAACCTTTCATTACTGATGATGAACTGATTATACTGGGCTTGGAGAACATGAGCTAAAAGACCAACCATTAAGTGGAAAGATCTGCTGTTCGTTGCTCTCCCTCAGACCCAGTGGGGCTAAGCAGGGTCGTATGATATATGAATGCAAAATCTGTCCCTAAGTGTGGGTGGTTTTATTTATTTTCTTCATTTTAATGAATGGCTCTTCAACCTGTTTCCAAACTCATGAGACACCTTCTACTGCAAGGAAAACAACAACAAAAATATCCAATGTATTTATGCCAGCAGCAGACTCGTAAGCAGACCAGCAAATAAGGCATTTCCTTCTAAGGACTGTCTCATGGATATACACGAGTTACATCCTTTTCCATCATTTTGTTGATTAATAGGCATAATATCGTGTCTGATCACTGCAGTAAGTATACTGTGAAAGATAACCACTGAAGACATCTAATTGTATTCCCTTTGGGTTTTTTTTTGGGGGTAATGCTTTAAAATAATGGCCCTAATCATTATTAATTCCTTTGGTGTTCACTGGAATAGCATCAATCACAACTAACTCATTTGCTATTAATGTGGATGTCACAGATACTTCTGTAGGGTTTCTTTCTGCTAGAATTCAGTGTTCATTAGCTGGAGCAGGTTTTTTTCCTCCATTGTTCCTGGAGGGTTTTGAAAAATCTCTTGCTGGGGATGGTGGTGGTGGTGGTGGTAAGCATCAGGCTGTGTGCTCAGTTCATCTGGTGTGCAAAAGGATAGGACTTCTTTTAAATGCAATGACCCTTGGTTTCCCTCTCCGGCACAGAACTGACCCTTCTCACTTATCCACTCTGCATATGCTCTCTAGTCATCAAAGATTAAAGACACATTCTCACACTCTATGAAACTCTCAGAAGACCCCCAGTCTTTCTTCACACAATCTCCAGCCTGGCGTATAGAAGAGAAAAAAACACCAAAGTTTTAATTTGCCATGCTGACAAACCCAGGATTTTAAGATTAAGCTGTGTGTCTAATGATGCTAATTAAGGAAATCTCCTAAGATCTAGCTGTGATCATAATAAATAACAATAAGATCCCCAATTTCCCTCTGCAAAAGGCATTGTGAAAGGGATAAAATCAATTTCTGGGGCAACTGCAGCTATTGCAATATTCTCAGCAGTAGAGATGCTCTGCTGGTCCTCCAGCTCATGCTGCTCACCCTGCCATTGTGGATTTGCTTTCCTTTTTTATTTTTCTTTTACTTTTTTTTTTCCTGGATGGTCAGGCTTTGGCCTGCCTTCCCCTCTTGGAATGCCTCTTGAAAGGTATCTGTCAAGGGGAAAACATGTCCTTGCTAGCATTTTCCAGCAACCTAGAGCACAGCCTGCAGTGGGCTTAGAGCTCCCCACAGCACTTCTGAGTTACCTGGGGAGCAATGTAGGTTGTGAAACACAGTTACATTTATAAGACCTTGAGGCATCCCACCTTGCCTCCAACTGCTACAGAAGTTCCATAGGTTCCCAGTAGTCCTGTATCATGTCCACCCATCCCTGACAGGCATCTCCAACCCCATGTGCTGTCTACAATCCCTGATGCCTGCTTGTAGGCACCTGAATAGCTCCAAGCAGTGCCCTCCCCAGGCCTCCTCAAAAGTCTGTCAGCATAAATCTACCCCTTAACTGCCCTAAACCTGCCCTGGGGTGGCACCACCCTGGTGACCTATTGTCAAGGGCTGGCCTCTGGCTTGGAGCGTGCTGATAGAGTAGCTGTAGCATTTCTGTTAACTGCAACTCTTCCTCCTGGAGCCTGAGTGGCAGTTTTGAAGCCAGGAAACTTGAGCTGCAATCACTGCTTTGGCCACATGTGTGTTTTCTCATTAGTGGGCTGATTTGCTACAAAATGCTGAGGATTTCACATGCCCGTTGATACTGTTCTTTGATGAATCCAAGAAAATGCCAGTGGAACCTCTTGTCCCCTCTTTCATTTCCAATCAACTGAGTATTCCATATTCTCCACTAAAATAAAGTACCCCCCAATGGCTGTACCCTTGTGAGGAACCCTATGAAACTAAAAACTCTGTGTGTGTGTGTGTGCATGTGCTTGCAGGTTTCATGCCTTAGAGCACAGGATAATCATGGTGCCAAAGTAAAGGCAGGGAGGGACTGGCTTAGCATTCCCTGAGCATCCTTTCTAAATTCATTGCAGTTAGTTTTCCAGTGTTGTTGTAAAACTCAATGAGTTTGTCATAGCTCACAGTAACATCTCCTTTCGGCAGCGAAGATAACCCTGCTGTTGTAATAGATGCTAAGAGAGACTTCCAGCTGAGACACGCTTCTGCTCAGCTCCTCCTGGCTCATCTGGACTAAGCTGCTTTGTGGCTCATCCAGGAGTAGATCCTCATTTCAGCGCTGCCTCGGGACAGAAGTTCTCCCAGCTCTCCTGCAAATGGAGGGCTCCCAGGGGTGAAACACACAGCGCTGCCTCCTAAACCCAAGGAAAATAACAGGCACCAGCCTGATACAACGTTTCCTGTGTTTATTTTAGGAATAAGAGGAAAGATCAAAGTCTTAGGAAAGGAGAACAGAATCTGGGAGACGTTTGTCCCAATTCTTCCCTTGGTTTTGCAATACACAAACACAGGCATCTTTAGCAACTCAGCCCATTTCTCAGTTACATCTTTGCCATCCACTGGGGATTAGAGACTCTCTGCTGCCATGAGTGAGTGCTGGACTGCCTCTTCATCCCATCCCATTCCCTCCTAGGTGGTGTCCCAGGAGCACACACAGTCCCAGTGTTAACTGACTGTTGCCCTGGAACTGAGAGTCAGCCCTAAGGGTAGGGCAATTTTGTCCTATTATACATGTCCTGGGGTAAGGTTGCCTGCAAGAAGTATTTACTCATGCTGATCCTGTCGGAAGGATTTCTTTGCCCTTCATAGCGTCTGTTTCCTGCTGTTTGAGTCTGGTTAAGTATCAAATCCTGATGGAATGTTGGCACTTTTGAACTGACACTCCTAATTCCTGACCTAGCACTTTCTCTCAACCCATCTGTGCTTCTGATAGGCAAATGAGGTCACATCAGGCTTCATGGTACCTTCTGCAATCCTTCCATAGGGTTCATATCTTTATTTAAGCCACTGTGAGCTGCCTGTCTCTAATTACAAACTGCAAATGTTGAATTGGGATTGGAGCTGTTTAGGAACTCTCTACTAATATTGTTTTCTACTGGAAAAGGCTATTCAGCCAAAGGCAAATTTTCTTGGGATCAATGAAATGTCTGCATCTTCTTCCGGGGAAAAATTTAAATCGCAGTAAAAGAAAACTTTGGTAACTTCTGTTTGGGAAATTTTTAAGTTTTGAAATTTTCAGTCCTTGTAACATATGTGGAGGTTTTTATTTTAATTTTTTGTGATAATTTCGTATCTGCATAATTTGAGTTTAACATGCCTATAGAAATGCATAAAGATAAAGATAAAGTACACTAATATCCTATGCCAATAGCCCCTACTGCCACAGATGTGCTGTTGGAAATGTTCTACCATTCTTTTTTGCATCCCTTCATTAAAATCCCATGAGTAGTTGCTGCTTAGCAGTAATAGAAATATATCTTTATTTTTTGGCACAGTGTTACCTCTTTCTATCGCAATATAAAATTTAAATTCCAAAACAAAAATTGGCTGGGCATTCTGCTTGGTGGACAGCTAGGAAATCAAGTTTTTTTCCTGTTCTGAATTGGATTAATATCAAATTTCCTAACATCTTCTTTTCCACTGTGATGAAAATGTTCTATCTAGAGTGTTTCCTAATCACTGCAGCAGGGATCTGTGGGAGTTCATGGACTATTTCTAATGGATCCGCAAGATGCAACTGAGAAAAACAGGTTTGTTGTGCAGACAGTTATATGTGCTGTTCGGGGCTTCCCTCTTCTACTAGAAAACACTTGAGAGTTGCAGATAGAGAATGTTTTAATATTGCTCTTTCACACACTGCATTGGCAAAAATCTGCCCCATCACCTACTGTAATTATAGTTTGCAAACTCCCCAAAGCATGCTGATAAAATGGTTCTTGTTTCATTTATACACATTTTCCTGTGCCCCAGAAAAGTCATTCACCTTTCCCTATGCCTCAGTTTCCTTTCTGGAAAAAACCCAAGATTTTCTGATCATTCACAGGAAGATTTTGGAAGAGGCAGTTTGCATTTACAAAGTGCACTGAACAGGAAAATAACTTGCATGGGGGAATTTCTCATTGGAGTAATTAATCTGATTTCATCCAGGGCCATTAAGGGTGTCATTGCACAGCATTTCCTTACGGAGCCTAAGGAGATGAGCATGAAACAGCGAACGCCGCCAGCCAGTCTGTATTCCCTGAGCTGCCGCGATTCTCTGGGCAAGGGGCTCATTGAGTCGCAGCCACGAGGCACTTGCAGATGGGGTTGGATGAAGACCAGTGCCCTGCGTTGCTCTGGGTGCCAGACTGAATGGTACCACAGGCGTTAAAGCTGGGAAGAAATCCTCTGTAGTGTTTTAAGCCTTTCTGTGCTGCACTTTTAGCAACAGGGAAAGGGCCAGGGGATTCTTTTAGTTATTGAGCTGTAGTTAATAGTATAGTTAGTATTGTCTAGTCACCCATCTGCTAAACCACCAAGGGCCATGCAATTCACACATCTTGAAAGGATAGAGGTGGTGAGAAATGGGTAGAGATATCCCTGCAGTTACCAAGCTTTTTCTTTAAGCCTGAAGGACTCGATGTTTTCCCCAGTGCTGGAGCAGGCACCCCAAGGATGGGTGGCAGGCACTGCAGGGAGAACATGCTGCTGGAAGGGCCACCAGTGAGGGATGCCTGAGACTACCCTGCCTGGCATGTCCCCCAGCCTGTGCCCTCCTCCAGGTCACAGCTGAGGCTGAAGAGCCTGTCAGTTTGCAGAGACCAGACCCAAAACTCTGATCTGGCCCATGAGTCAGTGGCCGCTTGCTTCTATCTCTTGCCTGACGTTTGCACGCATTAAAATAAATCACTTTTTATTTTCAAGGACAGCGATTAATCCACCGAGCCCTTCTGATATTGCTGCTTAGCCTAGGAAAGAAGCAAGAGAATCTGTGTTTTAATGGCAAACAATGAGGTTTAAATACATCCCATCTCCTTTAACATCTCCTGGTAATTAGCGACAAAGGCCCTCCTGCTCAAGTACAGCAAATATTTAACATCCACCTCCATTAGCCTAAAATTCATTTACCAGCTCTGGCCTCTGTGTGTGTCAGGCACAGGAGATGTTGCACAGCCAGTAAGTCTTCTCCCCTCTCCCTAAGCCCTCAGATGTGACAGGCATCAGCTTCCTGGCAGCACCAGCAAGGAAAATGTTCTCCTCATCTGCTGCTTTACTCTTGTTCAGACACCAATGAGTGTCTCCCAGTGCAAACCATCACTCTAAAATACTTGTGGGATTGCAGAGGTGAAGCTTCCTAAGTGATATCTAATTGAAAGGAAAGTATTAAATGCCTGGTAGACTATAAAAACAAAGATGTGCTGCTGTCCTGGGGAGTTCCAAGCATCCTGATGGGAACGGTGCTCTGCAAAAGTATCACTTCCTCTGGCCCCAGTTTTGCCCTTGCCAGTGGCAACTGTTGTGAACAATCAGCAAAATCACATGCTGCTTTTCCCACTCATGGGTGGAAGTAGCAGGGCTGTATTTCATCTCTGCTGGGGCTCCGGTGCAGTGGTGGGATGAGGGACTGGGTCTCCTCTGGTACCCAAGCCTGTACTTCATGCTCAGCCATCCCCATGATGCATAGTAAGAAGCATCTTCTTGAGGCAGGCGAGCGATGGAGCTATTAACAAAACAGATGACGGGGTGGCATACGAGCGCAGCTCTCTGCCTTGCTGGCGGGTGTATTCCTCTTCCAGCATTTATCTGGAACATGGCAGACACAGATTCCTGCTGATAGAGCACTTTAGCATCTGCATGAAAATGATGGGGTTTATTTCAAATGAATTAGTTGCAGGATTTGACAGACCTGTGGCCCAAACTCCTTTTATCCACTTAATGGATACAGCCTAGACATGCAGAGCAAGGCAGGACCTGAGTCCACAGAGCAAAGAGGGTGATGGCATCCTCCTCACCCCAGGGAGGGGTTTTGGGCCCCTCACAGACCCTCATCCTGCATTCCCACTGTGGCCTCATCAACAGCTCCAGACTGAGTGCAGCAGTGATCTGGCGTGGTCTTTGACTGATGCTGAGCACACTGCAAAATCACTGTCCTCTTTCCGGCTCGCCTCACTGTGTCACAGTGCAGGTAGCTTTAGATATGGAAGAGACAAACATCCATAAAGAGTGATTCAGACTGAGTTGCTCCTTCCCTGGGATAGAGGGTCAGATGAGGTGGAGTCTAAAGTCTCTTGTAGTTGGACTGTCTTCCTACCTTTACCTCAATCTCTCCATCTTTAAATCATTGCAACCCACACACAATGTTTAAATGTTCTCCCTCACGTTAGGGAGCTGTGTCTAATGAGATCGGCCTGCACTGCTGCGTGCTTTCTGTGGCAGCAACAACACTGACAGAGTTTTCAGGCCTTGCATGAATAAAAGCATGTCCTTCCCAGACAGAACCAGGCCAAACTCTTACTCATCCCCAGACTTTCAGTCCAATTGTGTTACTCCACGAGTCATTTGCTAGCAAAGACGCTGAATCTCCAGGTGTTTACCACCGCCCACACCTCCCTGTGTCCTAGGGTAAACCTACACTCCAGACCTTTCCATCCTGGTTGTCCAAAACAGAAAAGGGCCTGAGTTCATGTGTCTCACCTGAAAGACCTGTCCATACATGGTGATCCGGGTGAAACTGGCTTTTTCTGCAGCACCTTGCAACAAGAGCTAGAGCAGAGGTCCTGGGAGCAAGCCCACTGGGATGCCTGCCTGTCACTTCAAGGTGTTTTAATTTGGATGCTTAAATCACCAAAGTACCTCAATCCCTGCCCAAGGGCACACAGGAGCTAAGTCTTTTCACTGAAGCAGCATTCAATTCCCTTCCTCCTACAAATGAGCTTGAGCTGTCCTGATAATTAGTACTTTATCTTGGATGGCACAAAAAGGAAAGGGGGGGGGTGTGTCCTCAGCCTTCAGTGCTGGGCAGCCTCCCTGTTTCTTCTTATTAGCTGTGATAATGATGGGAGAGAATAAAAGACCCAGAGCTGCTTCAGTCACCTCATTTCATCTGGTCTGAGATTTGAGTCACTCGAGTGTCAAGAGAGCTTTTTAATTTTCAATATCACTGCTGCCAGAAATTAAAAATAAACTGGGAGCAAAACCATCAGATTAGCAAATCAGACTGGAATTGCCTTGATTGTAATTCTTAGTGTTTATTATTATTATTATTATTATTACTATTATTACTATTATTTGACCAGCTTTGGGAGAATTAAAGCTATTCAGCAAATCAAAACATGCCTTGGATTGGAATGGACTGGTATTACTATACTATAGTCTGTATTAGTGAAGTGCTAATAGCTTGAAACATCACAGCATGCTCTGCTGGAATCAAGTTTAAATTAATGCTAAGAGTTCATAAAAATTACTTGTGTCTATATAACTTTCATTGTGGCATCTTAAAACATTTAATTGGCTAAAGCGACTGGGTGAAGAACCCCAAACGTAATCGAGTCAGTATCTTGACAGTACTAAAATATCCAAGAAAATGCTTTGAAGCCACTGGGACCCACAGGGCTGCATCTGGCAAAGCTGCTCCACTCCCAAGGATGCTGGGGTGGAGCAATGTCCACTGTGGAGTCCAGGTGTGATGTCCATTGGCACGTTCAATCAAGGTGAAGCTAATTGCAGTTCAGCAATGTTGCTGACTGATGCCGCCCTCCACATCCCCTAATGCCTGCCTGGCTTGGGGCATGCACTCCTGGACTAGGTCATGCTAACTCAGGAGCAGCAAGTCCTCTCCTGCAGGTGCCAATCTTCACAAAGGGGTGCCCCCCCAGCCTCCTCAGGGCTGATGGAGACATCTCGGCTGCACTTTCATGCCAGCTCCGGGCAAAAGAAAAAGCAGCAGCAGAAAAAGGACCTACTGGAAAGAAATACTTCAAAACTTATGCTCTCAACTTATTCCCTCTGCTGCCATAGAGAAAAACTTTTTAAGAGTGGCAAGGCACAAACGAAGGGTAGGGACTGCTGCCCAAGTGCAAACAGATGCACAAGGCTGCTCACAGCCCAGGTCTGTAGCCTTGAGGACCACGCACCCAGACTGAAATTGCCCCTTGCAGTTTGGGGTGGTGTGGGAAAACTGGGACTGAATGATGCTGAAAGCAGGAGGCAAGGGATGCTATCCAGCTTCCAATAGCCAAAGTCACAGACTGTGTGTACTTATGTCCATTCTGCTGGGCTAATTAAATGTGCTATGGAAGTCAGTGAAGAAATGCATTTTTGCCATAGAAAAGAGCCTTCCCTCTGTCCTGGGAAAACATCAGTGATACAGCTAAGGCTTCATTGTACAGGGCAGGGCACAATCTTGAACAAGCTGGCATTGATGTAGCAACAGGGGCTTTATGTTTTAGGTCCCCAGCCTTCTGAAGGCTCAGGAAGATGCATGCTTCCAGCCTTATCCCCATTTCCCATACAGATGCAGCCACTCTGCATGTCACCCTCCCTGGGCATGCTGAGAGGTGTGTAATCATGCATTGGTGTAAGATACTGCCTGAACTGCATTTTCTCATTTCCTCTAGCATAAGGGAAAAGCACCTTTGTCCTCAGATAGGAGGTCCTAAATTTTTTACTGAAGAGAAACTTAAAATTATACATTTGTTTATTACGTTTTTGATTCCTAATTCATAGGTCATCCCATGCTGATTGCATGGCATTTGTAATTAATCAGGAGACAGCAATAAGCCTGCAGGATTCCTCTCGTCTTCCTTCTAGTTGCAAATGTGAAACTATTTGCAAGCAAAGTATTATTGACAAATTTGTGTTGGTTGTTGTGGATAATAAATAGATTTAATGATCTGTGTAGACAATCACAAACAAAAAGAAAAATTTGTTGCATAAATGATTTCTTATTAATTAATTGCTCCATTCCAGTGCTTGCTGCCGATACCTCATGGGAATTTTGAGGATCAATTAGTTAAGGTTCAGGTAGAATCTTGAATAATGTTTTAGGAATTTGAAGTACTAGGTATTAGCTGAAACTCCTTCTGTGTTTTTTTTTCTTGTTTGAGCACACTTCATCAGATCTTTACAGCCTATTTCATAACTGACCACTTTGGATTTATATTTATTTGCTGTGCAAATCTCCAAATATTTAACGTTACCTTCATTTCCATATGCTAATCAGCTGTCTGCCTCACTCTAATTTGTGTGTACAGTTTTGACTTGAACGCAGATTCCAGTGTTTACATGAATAAACATTTGGGAGAATAAATTTAATGTCCAGCCACAAATGTAGTGTATTTTAAAGCCAGAAGAGACCATTTGAATAATATATGTGTAAACCAGACCATTGTATACCTTCCCGGTAGCTCTTGCAGTGGTGGGAATGAATTTTTTCCCGCCACACAGGTGAGTGCTATTGAGCTCAATAACGTCTTGTTGAATAAGAGCATATCTTTTAGAGCACATCCAGCCTCTATGAAAAGACTCCAGGTGATGATAAATGCATCCCTTTCCTCGACGAAGTGTGCTAATGGTTGTTCTCCTTCACTGGTGCAAAGTGAAGGTGTAGTTCCTATTGAAAGTGGTTTTCAGTATCATTATTAGTTAGCTTTTCATAGCCAAAAAAAAAAAAAAATAAAAAAAGAATCAAAAGAATGCTCCTTTTAGCTCTCCATGACATTCACAGCTCCCACAGCAGACGGTCTAGTGAGTAAATATAAAGTAACAGACTTTCTAACCACACTATTTACTTGGTTCTTTGCAGCGGCTCTGAATGAGCCATTAAGGACTGTTGTGTAAATACAGGATTATGGGCTCTTTAAACACATGCTATTCACTTGCTCTGCCATTATGGGGATCTCTTGCTACCGGGCTCCTACTGACAGGCTCTTTGTCAATCCTCCTTTCACAGGACAGGCAGCAGTGGCTCTCTGCTCCTTGCTTTGCCATCCACCTGGGTGACTTAAAGGGTGCTACTGGCAGAGCTCTGCCTCCTTGGCTGAGCGCATCCCGAATTTGTGGTCCTCCTGGGGTTAAAATGATGGAGGCAAGAGGGTTACAGTTTGGCATCCCGCTAAGGTGGCTTCATTAGGCTGAGGCAAATGCTTCACAGAGTCATACAATAATTCAGGGTGGGAAAGACCTATACGATCATCAAGTCCTACAGTTAACACTGCCAAGTCCAGCACTAAACAGTCCAGACTGGATTTTCCAGGATGCTCCATTTCTTTAATTAGTTATATCAAGTCATATAAATAAAATATGTTAAAAAAACCCCCAAAACCCTGATCTTATGCATTCTAAAAAAATACTTAATGTTTACAAGGTGTGTGTTGCCATTTGCCCTGGAGCTATTGGACTCTATGATCTACAAGCAGCAGTAAGAAGACACAGAGGTGACAGTAACAAGGAGAAACATCTCTGAACACCAAGGAGAGCTGGGAGAGCTTAAATTGTTAGGAAGGGGACAGGGAACACCACGTACCCCCAAACATGACATTACCAGTCCCTGCACAAGAAGGTGCCATGGTGGGGGAGGATGGAGAACTAAAATGCAGTGACTTAAGTATCTTCTTTGCTTCCTACTGCTTTAGGGAACTCTCTAGGTCAAGCCAGGTTACACGTAGTGTAAGAAAGGGATGTAAAACCAGCTTCCACCATCTGATGCCATTGACTTTTTTATGCCTTATGTTGTCTAAATAACGCAGGGGGATGCTCCACCACCACTGCAGTTCAGAACAAGTGCCAAGTCTCTCAGGGATATACACAGCATCAGAGCTTACCCTTAATGAAGGTCCCAGAGAGCAACAAATTCCTCTATACTGCTTGCCCAAGGAATGCAGGCTACATGGTATCATGCTAAAATATCTCCCATCAGCTGAGTACATCACTTCCAAATCTTCCCTCTGCTCCTGGAACAGTGATGAGTTTCCTGGGTGTGGGGCAAGATGTAGATGCAGCCCAGCAGATCCGGTTCTTTTCCCTTTTAGTGCTTCAAGTCTCATTTTGACAGGGATGCTAAGGCTTCTGCTTCACAGGAGCTTTTCACATCTTAATAATAATCAGATACTGAGCTTCCAAAAAGACACGCTAAGTCTGAGCCTGGGGCTGGCTCCAAAGTCTACTGAACTCGAATGAAATATTAACAGTGATTTGGATTAGATGCTCTACGGTTCAACAGGCAAGAGAGAGGGGCTGATTGCTCCTTGCACTACTATGGAAGTAAATCGTCTCAAAGGGGAAGAGAGGATAAAGCTGTGATTCTCCTTTCCACAGCAGTCCTTTGACCTGGTAACTAACTAGCATCACCTTCTTCCCAGGACAGCTAGGGAGGTTTGTACCTCACATGGGGCTGATTCCCTGCATGGGCCAACCTGTGGATGGAAGTGTAGGCCATCATGTTTTTTTATCTTCAATAGGGTGAAGGACTATGAACTAACTAGTAACCCTTGGTATTACACCTGATTTTACCTGTGTCCAGAGAAGCCAATTTCTTTTATGACTCTAATTTACTAAGGCTACAAATGCCAAGCCACAAAAGGTCCTAATACTACAGATAGCTTTGTTTAAAAGCTAGCAATTAATAATCCCACTGCTTTCCAATTTCCTCCTTAAGTTTTTATGTCCTTCATTCTGTGCCTTGGCAGGTATTTTAAGGCTTTGTCTTACAGGTCTTGAGATGCTTAGAGGATTGAGATCTCTGTGGCATGAAAATATATAAAACCACAAGCTCAAAAATGACACAGGCTTTGTTAGTGGCAGCATAATCCATGTCATCTGCTTTTGCTTCTTTCTCTATTTCTGGTGGCTTGAAGTATGTATGGAGGGTGGAGCACTTGAGCTAATAGCCTCTGCCTAGCTGAAAATGGCAGTATCTAGCCTTGGCATCAGTTGCTTTGGGCTACTTATTCAGGACCAATGATGTTGCTGCATGGTCTGTCCATGGAAAATCCATGGTCTTTTCTAGGATTTTATAAATAATTGAGTCTTTCCTTGGGAGAGAAACAGACATAAGTTTATAGTTGTGAAATCTGAATGTTGATTAGGTGAGATGATAAAATTCTTCAATTATGATACCTTCTAGAAGACATCTAATGGCAAAACGTGCTCAGGATGTCACTTTTACATAGTCAGGCCAGATGTTCCGGACTGATGCCAGGCTGCTGTATTTACCTCAGGCTCGGACAGAACCCCTCACGGGGCTTGAGCACTGGAGCTGCAGCTGCCTGTAGTGCAAGATGCTGCTTGGACCTCTGTGAGAACTTGCTGGGAAGATACTGAAATCTCTCACTAATGCACTTGTTTGTTTAAAAATATTTCAGCCTGCCTTTGTCTGCCTGTTTGCTGGTGTCCCCAGTGTCCTGGTTTCAGCTACGATGGAGTTAATTTTTTTTAGCAGTGGATGGAATGCCATGTTTGGGTGTTAGGATGAGAACAGTGCTGATAGCACCCTGATGTTTCTAGTTGTTGCCAAGCAATCAAGGACCTTTCTCAGTTCTTCATATTTCCTTACTAATGAGAAAGGAGGGGACACAGCCAGGACAGGTGACCCGAATTGGCCAAAGAGGATATTCCATGCCAGTTACGTCATGCTCAGTATAAAGGGGGACTGGGGGGAAGAGGAGGAGACAACGCCAGGACGTGCAGTTTCTGGGGACGGTCAGGTTCCAGGACGGCTCTAAGCTGTGCAGCCTGAGTTGTGTGGTTTGGTGAGAAACTGCATTGTGTATCACCAGTTTCATCTATTTTGTGCTTTAAACTCCTGTTATTGTTATATCTAGTTTTCTGTTATTGTTTAGTAAACTATCCTTATCCCAACCTGCGTGGTTCTGGTTTCTAGGTTGTGGTTTCTTTTCCTCCTTTCTTCCTTCCCTTTCCCCCCTCCCCCAACTTTCCTTCCCCCTTCCTTTTAAAAGTACAAGCGACTGTGTGGGGTGCAGCCCTCAGCTGGGGCAAAACCATGACACCCAGCAAGGATTTGGAGTACATCTGAATTCTAGCTGGACTTTTCACTTTAGCCCAGACACCCAGCATCTCATGGAGTATGCTTAGTAATCAGCCAACTAACAGCACACATTGTGTCACAGGGAAACCTGACAACATCGCAGCAATTAAAAGTATCTTCGTGGCTACACTGAAGTTCCATCGCAAGATCTATCCAAGCTCTTGAAAACAGCTCATAAATTTTACAGGGGAGGAACAGCTGGAGCTGGCATCAGGGAGTGCTGTTGTTTTGGCTTGCAGATACAATAATTCCCCAGTAATAAAAAAAATTAAAAAAATCTGCTGCACACATGCTAGTCCCATGAATATGTTTCTAGTGTTTCTTCCTCCCTCCCCCCTCATTTTTTGTGGGTGCTTTGAGTTTGGGTGATAATTTTGGAGCTGCAAATATTTGTAGTGGTTTCATTTAAAAAGCAAAAGAAAAAGTTGTGGGGTTTTTTTTTTCCCCCCTCCATTGTGTTCTAAATCATTTCTGACCCTAAGAAACAAATGCACAAACAAACAAACAAAAAAGCTGTGAAAGCTTTGATCTACAGAAAAGTGACTGGTATTTAAAGAAGAAGGAAAATAAGGAAAGCTCTTTCTCTAAACACTTTGCTGATCAGAAAATAACATCTTCTGTCATTCTGAGTGCTGCATTTGGAGCCTTGGGAGCAAAAATGTCTTTATGGATAGAAAAAGTAAGAACCTACCTGTTTTAGGAAGTTTGAGGTGGCAAAAAGAAAGCCAGTTTAAAGTATCCTATACATTATTTGGTAACATTAATTCTTAGAGAGCAATTTTCCATTTTACTGGTGAGTAAGGAAATTGAAAACAATGCATAATAAAATATATTGCTTCCTGCTCAGGATATAGATCCATACACTCTATTTAGAGGATCCTGGTATCCATGGATTGATAAGTCAGGGAGCCACTGTACAGTCAAAGGGATTTGCCTGCAAAAAGTAGGTCTTACCTTTCATACAGTTTCTCCCATCAAATGGTATGTGCTGAGACGTAGGTACCTCTGGATCAGCTGGTGACTTTTCAGTCTTGCCTGGTGCTTGGCAGGAAGTGTAATGGGAGCCCAGCATCCCATCTCTGGTGCTCACCTGTAGCTGAGGCCCCGGGAACAAGAAAGAGACCATGGTTACCCTCTTTCAAGTACTGTACCAGGCTGTAGTGCAGGGAGGTTCTGAACCCAAGGTGGCATGTCTGTACTGAGTGTCTCTCAGTGGGTTTTCTTTCTGTGGCTTTATCTAGGCAACCTTTTGCACCCATGTAAACTTTCAGCATCCACAAGAACCATGTGGCAGCTCAGCTCCATGTGAACTGAAGAAGCATTTCACTGTTTTCATGGTAAATCTGCAACCTGGTATCTTAGTACCTTGTACTAAACAAGAGCTATTGACTCCTATTCACCCCCTCCAAGTCACGGAGGATGTGGTCAATCGAAACTAGGATTGTCTGCTTCTAGAGAAACTGACTTTTCAGACAGTATGTAAAACCAGGAATCTGCCCCAAGGGATTAGGAGCAAACAGAGGTGTTTCAAGAAGTCTTGGGGAGGGGCTGCTGGTGTTGAGTTGCTTTTGTCTCCTGTTGCAGCAAGTCTTCCTGAAGTTCTCCCACCCTAGCAAGAGCGTAGGTTCTTCCCAGAGAAACACACAGTCTTGTTCTGATATGGACAAGGCAGAATGCACAAAAGCAGACATAAGTCTGAGAAATTATGGGCCCTGGGCTTCTGTGGGTAACTGGAGGACATCTGGGAAAGAGAGGGGGCTGTTTAGCAGCCAGGGAAAGAGACAAACAGCAGTTAATATCACAGGACAACATGATCCAATGGAAGGGGCTTCGGCCTAGGACTCCTGGATGTTTGGGATCTCACCCCAGCAGTAACCCTGGCTGGCTGGACTGTATTGGCTTTCACATTTTTTCCCTGGGTGCAAAATAGAGAGGCTGATACTGATTCACCTTCAGAAAGTGCTGTGAAAGCTATAGATGAAAAGTGCAATGGAAAAGTTAAGCAATATTAATGATTATGAAGGCACAAGGTTTTCCAAATAGAAGATGCTAAAAAGTACAAAGTGCTATTATATTTTTATTAAAAATGTTATAGCCAGGTACTCTCCTTCCTTTCATTGAATGTGTCCAACTTCCTTCCTCACGGATGGAAATTGAATTACTTGCAGTGTTTTGTACTGAATTTTTTTATTATATTCTAAAAAAAAAAGAGATACTAATAATATAGATCCAATAATTAAATTGCCACCAGAAGGTGATAAGTCATGAATGGAACAAACAAAGAGAATAAAAGGGAAGAAGAATACAAAGAAATGTATTATATGACCAGCATATGGAATATTAAAAGGAATAAAGAAAACATAACCCTGATAATAAAGTCAGAGTAATGACTTTGACAGTTTATGTTCAAGGCACCATCTAGGCAAAGAAATGTTTTTCAAAATGCTGGAGTAACTCTTGCCCTCCTGAACTTCAGGACAGAATTTCCCCCCCCACCCCAAGCTGTGTTTTCAGAAGTTCCCACTTCACTGGGGCTAGCTACTGCTCCTGAAGGTATTTTGTACTTACAAAGCTTAAGGAGCTGTGCTTGTGTGTCTTCTGCTTTATCCTGATTTTTCTTCTGGCTTTGTGGAAGAGGAGCAAAGAAGGAAAGGTTAAGGGCTGGTGGGATGTCCCCAGCTGTGTTCCATGAGCTTTCAGACCCAGCTGCAGGTGGGAAATGGGAAAAAAGCAGGTGGCAGCGTACTGGGATGGTGGGTTGGGTGTGCTCCAGGTGATTCTGCTTAAGCAGTTGGGTTGAACTAGGTGAACTACAGAGGCCTCTTCCAACCCTTGCTGTTCTGAATTTCTGTTACCTTCTTGTTATGCCTTGGGGAAAGGAAGGGTGGTGATCCTACTGTGGTTTATGTTAGAGGAGGTTTTTAGGCCAAATCCTTTCTTCTAGTCAGGCTGAAGAGGCAGCTGGATCTGGGCCATTTTGTCTTTAACAGAGCTGTTGGGATAGGGGAAAGTGGGGCCTGGTTCATGGCATATGTTAGAGAAAATTCAGGAAGGTGCTCATCTTCCTGGCTGAAACCTCTCTGGGGCCAGGGCAGTAGGATACTCAGGGTTTGCTCCCTCTTGCCGCCTCCTGTCTGGGAGGAATCCCTTTGTGCCTTGAGACACGGCAGCCAATATTGCAAAGCTAATTTTCCAGCTCTCAGTCCTTTGCAGATGTTCCCATTAAGTTAGGATCCTTAGCTGACTGCTCTAGGGCATATTTCTTGCTACTTTAGGCTTCTTAATCTTACTACTTTAGGCTTCTTAACTACAGCAGAAGTCAGGCAGGAAGCGGGAGCTGGTATTAAGGATTATTCAGATAACCACAAGCTGCATAAAGCCCCATTCATCGAGATGTTTTCATCGACAGGTTTTCATCTGAAAGCTTATGGAAGTGGCTAGAAGTAACCACTCAAATGCTTCCTGTTTCTCAGATAAGCCCTGTAGCTCACCCAGGTTTGGAAAGCCCATTGGTGTGATGAGCAACCTCTAGACTTCAGTTCTTCTGGGCTTATTAGGATATTGTGTCATTGCTTGATACGTGAATGTGAGGCAGGGGCTCCCATTCAGCTGGGAGTGCAAGGCTTGTAAGGCAAGCCTGACCTGGGATTTCCTGAAGCCCTTTGCAATGCTGTTGAGAACCACAATCTGAGGAGCAGATGTAAAGTCGTGATGTAAAACAGCTTTCTCTCAATGGCTATCGGGGCGGTGCTACAGTTTTTGGGGGGATGCAATGGCAGATAGTGATGTACCTTGGTGTCCCGTGCTCCACGGCTGTCTTTGCAGAGTGAAGGAGCAGCTGCCCCGTTCGCCCGGGTGTGTGGCTGCGGCTCTGCCAGCTGTGGCTCAAAACCTTCAGCAGCAAGTTTTCCTGTGGCTCAGTCCATGCTTGAAACTCGAGGGTAAAAGCCAGGAGGATGAGACTTAGCCCTGATAGAAACCACAGGAGAGCTTGCAGTGATGGGTCATGTTAGCTGAACCAGACTGTGAGCCTGGCGTTAGTTCGGGTGTGGGGCCTGATGCTGTTTTTTCCAATGTGGCAGACAGTAAATGCTGCAAGTGGCTGTTTGCCGAGACAGGACTTAAAAATAACAATCATTCCTAAGTGAGTCTCCTTCCACTTGTGCTAAGATGTTATTTTGCCAGCATATAAGAAAGGCACAAAGCATTCAGACTGGATGATTTTAGGGCCACAGTTTCTCTTGGCCTTCACCCTGACCTGAGCAAAGTAAAAAGCTGCTAAGTTCTGGAAGGCAAAAGAGGGAATTGCAAGGGAGAAAGAGGAAAGCAGCCTTCTCTAAAGTGTCTGTGAGGGCTTCAGTCCTTTGAAACCCATCTACTGGGAGGAACTATAGCCCTGGGAGAGAGGGGGTGAGTCTCTTTGTGCTTATACATGTATATATGTGCCAAATAGCCAGAAACTTGGACGCAGGAGGAGGTGAAATTTGTTACATTTACGTAATGATTGTAAGCCACAAAACACCATTTGTTTTCCTCATTACTGAGACTTCTGGGAGTAATATAAGTTCCCCCGTACAGCCTTTGCAGCACACCATGTGCTGTCTCGCTCTGTTTCCCTGGAGCTGGGTCTGGGCTTTCAGTGGGGAATGGGAGGTGGGATGAGCCTGGACCCCCCCGGCAGGAGAAGCGAGGCTGGCCGCTGCGTGGTCACTACCCATGTGCTCCATCCGCTGTGCTGCTTGTGATGAAATGGGGCAGACAGATGACCTTGAATTTTTTCAAGGTCACTCATTACCCAAGAAGGGGATAACTAAGTGACAAGATCCCCAGAAGTAGGTCCCTCCTTAGGGTCCAGCTGCAAAGGGTGTAGCAGCAGTAGGAGACCTGGGAGCTGATGCTACTGAAGAGGTGGGCGAAAGGCGTGTGCCTTCCTCGCGCTGGCAGGGCTCTTGGCAGCAGGAGGCAACCGCTCTGCGAAGTTATAATAAACTGCTCTTTTGACAGAATTCGGAGCAATTTCCCTTTAAGAGAATTCCCTTTAAAAAGAATAATAACCCTTTTTTTGAGACCAGAGTGTCGGCAGAAGAAGCTGGGCTTGTTTTCACGTTTTAGCTGTGAAACAGTATCGGGCGGCACCATCTGATTCCTTTTCTTACAATTCTTTTGTGTCTTTCCTTTTGTAAGCAAAAATGAGCACATTCAGGCGTGAGAGAAAGAAGTGAAATCAGATTGTATTGCATTTCTTTGGCATATATGGTGCAACACAAGATTTTTTTCTCCCTTTAACTCCTGAAATTTCAGATAGCCTGAGAAAAAAATACCTGCATGGACAAAAATGGAGAATCAGCTTTCCATCTAAATGCTACCTTAAAAAAAATCCCATAAATGTAAGTAGGCTTTTTATGCATTTAATTTTTTTTTTCTTTTTATCATTCCTCAGATCTGTTTTCAGGTCTTCTCTTCTGTGCATTTTCAGATGAGCCCATGTCTTATGAAAGTGATGTTTTGTTAATGGAGACCATCAGCAGTTCTAACAGCAGGAACTAAACTGAGTGTTTCCTTCCCCCAAAACAGTTCTGCTAATTTACTTCAGTCTAAAGTAAAACTGAAAAGATATTCTTTCAGTAAACTGTAAAGTCATCCCAAAAAGCAGAACTTCAAGGGAGCAAAAACCGCTCGGGTTACACTGAGAAAATGATTTAGGCTGAATAAAAAAAGAGCAGGGCAAAGCTGTAGGCAAGCGTGACATGCTGCATTTCAACACCTTCAAAGGGAAATAAATATTTGGAAATGTGGCAATGTTTCATTCTGAAGTTATTTTTAAGGGGAACTTTTTTATTTCAAAAAGGCATTTTTCATTTAAACAATGAAACTCCAAAAAGTTTTTTAGAAAGAAGGGTCAGGTATTCTGAATTATTTGTTTCAGCTCAAATGCAGCACTTCAAGTTAGCCCCCAAATGATTTTTCTTTCAGAGAGTTGAATCCTTCTTCCTGCAAATGCTCTGTTTTAATTTGACTCATGCATATTTTTTCCCCATGAAATTTTGGGTTTTGCAACATAACAGAAAAGCCACATTTTATCCCTCCACCTGCCAAAGCCTTGGTTATCCAGCCCTCACACATGCACACCACTTCTAGCGGATGCTGAAGCCTGGCCAAAATCATTCTCTGCTTCTCCATTCCTCAGCACTCCAGAGAGCTTTGCCAACGCGGCGTAATGCCAACCTGTGCTCCACCGTTTTCCCATTTCTCAGTCCCTGGTGAAGCTGTTCCAGGAACCTCCTTCCCAACCCGCTGCCCATTTATCCATTCCCCAATGACCAGTCCCAGCGCGCTGCCTGCGGCGTGATTCCCCCGTGCAGGCGTGTTTTCCCACACTCAGTCCCACACAATCCTCACCACACCGAAAAGTCAATGTTGCTCCCAACAAGCTCACTGGTGCTATGACTGAATGGTTGGGATGTGGCAGTTTTGTGGCAGGGGTTTAAGATGAGACCTCTGTGAAGTAAAGGTCCCTTTGAATCTCAGCTCTAAATGGGACCTCTGGGCTTTATTCCAGTTGCTGGACTTATGCTGCCACTGCAGCACTCCCCAGCCCTGTCCTGCCAGTACCCCTCTGCTGTAAAGACTCTGCACTGCACCTCTTCACACCAGCCAAAACACCCCGGCACTTTTCCAGCATCTGCCAGCATTGCTCCAAGACCCAGGCATGTCTCGGAAGAGGGCAATAGGCAGCTTGGCTGCATCTGCTGAGATCCAGCTTGGAGCTGGTCTGACAAAGACTGGCTGATAGTTGGTCCTTAGCAGGGTGAAGGAGGGGGTGTGTGTATGAGAAACCCAGGTTAGTCATTCTAACCATAGGTTAGGAGCTGCTTTTAGGTTCTCGGGCAACA
Source organism: Porphyrio hochstetteri (assembly GCA_020800305.1). Classification (NCBI taxonomy): domain Eukaryota; kingdom Metazoa; phylum Chordata; class Aves; order Gruiformes; family Rallidae; genus Porphyrio; species Porphyrio hochstetteri. Next base: position 4,598,743 of record CM036916.1, on the reverse strand, counting down.
CCAGCTTTTTACTCATCCTCAATCTGAAGAAAAATTCTGTCTCATTCTAAAGCATCTCTGCGCTGTGGTGGTGGGGATGGCTTTTTCCCTCTCTTCCCCCAGTTTATTCTAGGTATTTTATCCTCTCATCAGCAAAAATACGGGGATTTCACAGAAAGCCTGAAGTAATTTTTAAGGTGTGCAAGTTTTGCAGGCATAACTTTCTCCTTTCTTAGTACAAAAACACTGTATTTTTTGAAGTTACTCTCGACCCAGGAGGTACCCCCTAAGAGCCACTTCCCAAGCTTTTCCCATCTCTTATTATACAGTCTTGACATGAACCAGCCCAGCGCAGCTTTCTACAGCACAGCCTCGCTCAAGGTGGCAAAGGGCAGTACGTTAACTTCAGCACTGGTGCAAGTTTAAGGGCAATGGTTTTTAAGCAAGCACATTAACAAGTTAGGAGGACTGCTCTGCCAGGCACCAGGAGAAGCAGTTGTTTCTAAAGGCACTGGAGGTAATAGCCATGCTGCTTTTTCTTACCCTCCCTTACTTGGATGCTCACAAGCAGTTGGGGACTTCCCAGCTTTAGGTTTTCAGGACTGGGAAATTGTAGATGCCAGTCCCTGGTTAGACATGCACCCCCTGCCCCCTCCCCCCCGCAGCTGAGTCCTGTCATTGCTCCCTGCCTCAGTTTCCCCAAGGGAAAAAAGAACAGAGATACCAGTGTCCTTTAGTAAAGTGATGAAAAAAACCTGTAGAAGTATCTGAACAAACAAATAGTGAGAAAAGGACATGTGAAGATGAATCCAAAAGTCAATTATTATCAATTATTATGCTCTCCTCTACGCCAATTATTTAGTGTGGTGGAAGGATTAAATACCAGGCTTTTAAAGCCCCCCTGGCCCCAGGTACTTGGGTGACTTTGGTGCTGTAAGAATAACTGCCTTCACCTCTGATCTTCAGACTGGTCTTTTGCTCCTGATCCCCATGAAAGGGGATGATCCCCAGCTCTAAGCTTCGGCATAACTTGTATCGTTCAGGAACTGCTGCTGTGAGACTGCTACCTGGGATGAAAGAAATCTCACAGGAACAAGTGAACCTGGGAGACTTTTGCTGAGCATGGCAAAGCCCTAGAGATATTTGGGGGCTGCAATGAGTCAAAGCTGCCCTCCTTGTCCTGCTCCCTGCACCCCCATTAGTAAAGCTCAGCTTTGCTCCCCTGCCCCTGACCCCAGTGTCCTGCCTGTCGTTACCTGCACTCACACCATCTCCAGGAAAGACCTGGGTCCAGTTAATACAAGAAGACTTGGGTTACCTTGTGTTCTTACCTTGTGTTCTTAACAGACCCTTGCAAAACCCGATGTGTGCTTTCACAGCCTCCTTCAGCAGGTGAAGGCTTCTCTGGCCTCACAGAAGTGAACAAGAATGAACAGGGAGGTAAAAATCCCTCCCAGCTGCCCCATGTCCCTTCACAATAAAGCGCTAAGGGGAAACACCTTTTTTAAACCAGTGGGAGCCAGTCACAGTCTGGGAGAGAGAAGAGCTGTTTCGACCCCCTCCTTAGCACTGTGATCTTAATGCTCATGCAGTGCTCAAGTGTCCAAAATATCAAGGGGGTTGGCAAGGGCTGCTGGAGGCAACTTCTGTGTGGAGTTCGACGTCAGCAGAGCGTGAAGAAAGATCATCCTGCGCTGGCCAGTGAGGCAGAACACACCAGCACACCCCGGACCATGCCCTCCCCACTGCTATCATCGCATAGGGGGGGAAAGGGATTTTTGTCAGCTGCTCAGAGGGGGATGCAAGGGCTGCATCTGCCTTCTGTCGCTGCATCCGTCATTTGGGGCAGGGGGTGAGAGCCTGTTTAGCGATGCCAAAGAGGGACTGATGACTGCTGCTGATCCAGGAATGTTACTTATTGATTTTCCTGGGGTACCTGGAGGCAGATATAGTGTAAGGAATGGTTTAATTGTGTATATATGTAGATACTGCTGTTCATTTGCCATCCCTGAGCACTGCTAATGAAAAATGTATTCAGACAGACTGACCACAGGTATGCAGCCTTCTTCACTGTTGGGTAAAGAGCTTTGTAGAACTGAAAGGAATAAATAACATCGACATGGCCAGAAGTTCTAGGCATTTTTGGACTCTGCAGGCATATGGTTAATTTAGCCCTGCAGGCAGTCCACGTGCATGCCCAAATACAGCTGATTAGCCAATGGGGCAAACACTTACCTAATTAATCTATGGAGTGACAGAGTCTGCATACAGAGTAAGTGTGCAGTTGTGCATCTGTTTTGCAGATGCATTTGCACATCCCTCGTGTTATCCAAGTCCTTCAGTTATACACCAGTTCCCAAGCACATTTGCAGAGGAAGATGTTGTCTTCTGTTGCCACCCACAAGCCTGGTACTCAAAATAAACTCCAGGAGCCCCAGGCTGGTGAGACTCTGCTCCAAAATCTGTGGTGGTCTATACCTTACATATCGGCACGTGTAGTTCTGTTTATGTCCATGTTTGCATACTGATGCCCTTCTTTTGTGCTTTTTAGGGTGCTGAACAAAATAGACGCAGTGAATTGGACTGGAAATCTGCCAGCTTTGGTCTAATCAACATCTGTGACTGCATCTGCAAGTGGTACAGGCACATGGCACCCCTTTACACACCTTGAAGTGCAGCCACCCCAAGCCTGGGTGAAAAAAAAGGGGCTTCCATGCATTACAGTCCTGCACAAAAGTGCCTCTCCATTTATCAACACGCTCTGTTATAAGAAGTATAGGAATGGCAGATGCTGAAGTGATGAACTGATGAAGAGTGGGAACTGAATTCATCTCTGGAAACAGGTGGTCAAAAGAAGAAGAATTGACCCAAACCTCATTTCAAAATTTAAAATGAATTGAATATTCTCCCAGTTATTTTCCACATTCACAAGTTTTCTCTCCCTGTCTGTTTACTCCTAAATGGTCTCTGAAGCACAAACAAAAGTGGTGAAAGCCAATGAACACGACTGCCAGGAGCTCTGCCTTTCCAGCCTCCTGACCAAGTCTTTTGAAAAACCTCAGCAGAATGATCCCCAGCAAATCCTTTTCAAAGGCTGTGCGTGACTCTGAGCCCGCTGGGGTAGGATGGAGGAGTTTAGTAAATGCCACAGGAATACGCAGTGCAGGGGGAACCAAACTCACAAGCTGTGGGCATCCTCATCGGGAAGCTGCAGCGGTTTGATTAAACCCTTCCAAGCAGCCAGAGATAATAACACCATGAATAGAGCTTCCTAATTTCATTTCCCCAGCACCACGGAGCAGGTATATTTCCATACAGGTGCAGGACCTTTGCTGAACTGGTTTTAATAATCGGTAGAGATGAAGTCAGAGCTCCGCCCTACGTGTCACTGAAAATTTGGGAATTAAATTCGAGAGACACCAAATCCCTCTGACCAGTGCTTCTGCAGTGGCACGGAGAGCAGGCTGGTGGGCACAGAGGATGATTGATGGTATTGCTGACCAAATGGAGAATGGTGATTTATGGACAAGCCACTGTCCAAGACATGCATGCTATAATGGAAAAAAATAAATGGATTCAGTTTCAGACCTCTTGGAAGGTGCTGGCCAAAGCCTTTCATTATGTTAGCCTCTTGGATGTGGGCTGTCAAAATATTTTAACATCTTCCTGTGACCTCCAAGCATTTTCCTTTTCCTTCACTGCCTGCTCCAGCCCCAGACCTCCCTTGCAGTCAAAACTGACAGCATTAGCCATTAGAATCACTCTTTGAACTAATTACCCAGAAATATGCTTTCAAATCTTCCACTCCATGTAACAGCAAATTAAAGGGCAGCCTGGGTGGGGTTTTACATGTCCTGCTCATGCTGCCCCTTCCCAGCTAATGTGACCATTAACACCCCAGCTGCGGTGCCCACTGTTCTCCCTTCCCTGTTCCACGCTGGCTGAGGAAAAAAAAATAAGAAAAAGAAGGAGAAAATGCATTTATTTCCCAGACTTTTAAAGTAAATTCATCACAGCACTGAAGGAAAGACTGGAGGGATAATCCAGGACACAAAGGACCCTAATGAAGCAATGCCTGGCCTGGGTAGAGACCCTGGGATATTCCCTTCTGCCATTCCCATGCCCCTGCAGTGACCTGGCAGTTCAGGTTCCCATTTATCCTTTCCTCGCTGCCCTTCAACTCTGGTCTTACCAGCAAAAAGAATGTCCAAATCCCCAAATTCTTCTCAGATCAAGGCTGGAGGCACTGACGAAATGATCCCCCAAACATGCTAACAGGCAGTGCCGGGGCACATGTGTAGCCCAACACCAGTTCTCTCTTTGCTCTCCCATTTAATCTGTATTTTTCCCATTCTAAGGATCAAGCAAAGAATCCTGGCAAATAGCTTTCATCATTAATTTAGGAGCTTTGTGAAAGATTTTTCAGGTTATTTAGATTTTTCTTTTTTTTTTTTTTAAGAAAAGTATTTAAAATTCAGACTCAGTTGAATGCCTGATTTGTATAAAGAATTACCACAGAATTACCACAGCTCAATCCGTACCCATTCCTGGCCACAAAATTGGCAAAAATCCCCTCTAAAGCAAATAACCTGACATTGATTGACACGCTTTTCCTCTTTGTGTTTTCTTGAACTGCTGAGATCCGTTCCACTCTGCTGATGGTTTAGATACAAACATCACCTTGTCTGAAAGTGGGCAATTAGCTTTTCCTCGGTGGGTAACTCTTCCCCCACATGCTCCGCCTGACAGCTCCTATTCCCAGGCAGTCCCAGTAAAACCAGAAGGCAGTCTCTAGCTCAGTGAGAGGGCTCCAGGCAGCTGCCCCAAGGGTGGAGAGGGATAGACAGGTACCTGCAAGGATGGGGTAGCCTTCAGGGAGTTCAGGAAAACCTGGGGGAATGAGACCTGCAGCTGCAGCAGCGGAAGAGGAGTGAATGAAGGGAATCGTGTGTGCCAGTCTGTTAGGTGATGTGATTGCTAGAAATGGTTAAATTCATTTTCTCCCACTTTCTTCTTCCCCACACTGTCTCCACCCTTGATTTTTGTCTTTCCTAGAGCAGCCTTTTGCAAACACTCCCTCTGCAAACACTCCCTCTGCAGAGCTAACGGAAGGGAGCAGGGCTCCCTGAAGCAGAAGATAAATCAAAGGACTTGGGGAGAGAAGGGAAAATAAATTAGTAAAAGGTCTTGTTTATCTTTTTATTAATAGCAGAGTAGTGTTCCCAAGGGGATAAGCCAACTGTGACTCTAATCCAGCCATGCAAAGCTGCATCCCTGACAGTTTGGTTTGCATTTCTTTTTTTCTCTTCTCTTTTCCAGGGTTAATTACTGGGTAAGAAAAGTGAGACATTTAATTCTCACCTCCTCAGATCAACCCCTCCTTCCCCAGTGAACCACACACAACCTGAGTGTTTGCCTTCAGACCACAAAGCCAACACTGAGCTATCCTGGTTGCTGCCACATCCATCCAGGCTTGGTGATGCTCCCAGGCTGTACGTGAAGGAGGACTGGGCCAAATCTGCCACATCACACGGTGCAGCGAGTTGGCTAATGGCAGCAGGGGGTGGTTTTAATTTGTGTTTGTGTGAAGGAACATTCACCTGGGTCAGTGACATTGCTCTGCTGTCTCCCGGGGAAAATGAACATAACCAACGTGTTGCCCAGCAGTGAGATGGCCTCTTGACAGGTCTTGAACAAGAAACAGGAGGAGCTACCTGTGACGGGCCAGTAGGCTTTTAAATGCATCCCAGGGAAGGGAAACATAATAGATACTGATATTCGTGTGAGAAATGTCCTTGGCCTGCTGTATCTGCAATAGTGGGGCAGAACAGTGCCCAGCTTAATGACACCATCCAGCTGCAGCAATGTCCACCGAGGGCTGGGTCATCATGCCCAAAGCCCTGCCTCAGTGAGACTCTCAGCACCAGAGTTTCTGAAGCATATTTTGTGCTTGGGCTCTGGCCTGGGAGCTGGAGACTTTTATTTTGGGATGTCTGAGGGAGGATTTTCAAAGGCATATCTCATCAAAAGTCAAAGCGAATGAAGAACCTGACCTCCCTGCATGCAGTTCTGTCCCTCTCCCCAAGCTGCTCTGGCTTTGCCTTCAGGACAGCGAAACCTTATCCATCCTGCTTAGTAATGAACATGGTTTGTTACTCATCAGGGCTTTTCTTGAAAGAAGCAGTCCCAGGGGTTACCTGCAATGCCCAAGTCCACCTTTAACTGTGGCACAGATAGGAGGTATGGCAGAGATGATGTAGTAGAGACAAGTTCAGCCTTGACATGTCACAGCAGTTATATTGATTAAATGACGTAGCAGTAGTTTTGCCAGGATCTCACAGCCTCTACTGACCCACCTTTCCTGAGGTGACCAATCTCACCATGAAGTCCTATGGCTTTTTCAGCAGGTTATCAGGTTATCATGTAAGTGGCTTTGAACGGGCATCCCCAAAAATGCATTGGAAAGCACAATTTCCCAAAATTCATGGTGACAGGAGAGGAAAGGGCAGGTCCAAAGTGTTTTTTAGAACTCCTTATTGAGGGAACTAGGAAAGCAAGAAAGGCTAAGTGTTCAGGTGGGGAAAGAGGAAGGAAAAACTGCATCTTAGTGCCTAGGATACCATACATCTCTGAAACTGCTGAGAGGGATGTAGTCGTCTCTGCAAATCAAGATGAGCTGGCTGGCCAATGAAGCATGCCCGGCATTTTATTTCTCATATTGTTTGGAGATAGGGATTCAGCTGAGTGCATTCAGCAAATAAAGATCAAATAACCTGCTGTGAATAATGTTTTAAACCCGGGTTCCTATCAGGATCTAGTTATAAGCCCATATACTCCGTTGGATAAAAAATAAGTTACACATGGCTGGAGGCAGTATTACTTTCTATGGAAGATGAAATCTGTTTTGAAATAGAAAATGTTTAGCGAGTCCCCCCTCCTCTTTTTAGTTTTTTGGAAGGGCTAAACCACATAAAACTGCCTGGCAGAGAGGGTGGAGGAGGGTCCACTAATATTTCACCCACCGCCTCTGGGTCCAGAGCTAAGGATTTATACTAAAAGAGGGGGTGAGTCCTGGGAGGAGGGGTGAGGTGGAGCCCACATTGCCAGCCAGTTTGGCTGTTTTGCCTGGAATCAAGCTAAACTCTATTGCACTAAGCTCCTTAGCTGTGCAGAGAAACAAGCCCCTGATGAGCTGATCCTTTGCTTGCGTGATGATAATCAACACCTTGGCTGCCAGCCACAGGGAAAAGCCACCAGTTGCTGCTCTCCTCCCTCCTTTGCATGCACACCTGAACCAACTCACGGCTTCACGGTGCTGGGCAATTTCTACTGAGTTATTTGGGCCAGGGGTCGATGCTGATGCTTGCTTTTGAAGACCACCACAACTGCACAAATAGCCTTGCTTGTTGTAATGAAGATGTTGATGGAGAAAAGTACTGTTCCACAGCCACGTGGCAATGTTGCCCCTTCTCTTTTCAAGGGCTGTTGGCAATATCTCACAGCTGCATGTGGAAAAACACACTAGAGAGATAGAAAATGGCTACTGAAAAGTTTCATAGTTATTTCAGAACTACTTTACTTTGACTGTGCCATTTCACTTGACCCTGTTGTTTTGTTTTCCTTTCTGTCCTTCACCATTTCTTGCATGAGCCAGAACTTCTGATTTTTAATGGGTCTAGAAGAGTTGCAAAAAATATACATAAACCCTCGGTATTCCCTCTTCAATAGTCCTTCAGCCAGACAGATGGTTGAAAATTTTCCCTCTAAACTGTGGTGTTTTTTTTAAAGACATGTTTATTGTGTGAAGTATCTGCTTTGCAGCAAAAACTTCAATTATTCCTCAGAAAAACAAATATTAAAAAATGAAAACATTTTGACTGCAACCCTAAATACTTCAGCCAAAAAAAAATTCTGATCCCCAGTGTGTGTGTGTTTGCGTCTCTATTAAAATACTTTGATTTGGAAATGCTGCCACACAGGGGATTTTGTCAGAGTGATTCTCATTCTCATTCCCCACTATGGACTGAATGCCCTAAATTTACTGCCGCCTCCGTGGTGGGGCACAGCAGAGGCTCCTGGGGGCATTGCCACCCCTCTCTGAGAGAGGAAACCCTCAGAGAAGGAGCGTGAGCAGGTCTCACCTACAAAGACAATGAGAGCATGAAGTGGTTGAAGTCTCACTTGCATGAGATACCGCAGGGACATCATTAATGTGAAATATCTCTGCTTGTAGCTGTGATACTTCAAGGTTTGAATTTAATTTAAAACACCGAATTGAGAAGAAAAGGTGCTTTTTGTACTTCCATTGATTTTTTTTGCACGGAGTTGCACATTGCTCAACCAGGTCCAGTCGCTATGACTTCTGGTTGAATCCTTGTCCTAGCCACCCATCTCAGGTGCCCTTTCCAACACGAGCCTGGGGAGTCCAACATGGGTAACCAGAATGTGTTTCCTTTGTTTCAAAAGCAGCAAGGGAAGCCCAATGTCTAACCCTCAAATATTGCCCTGTGACTATTGAGCACAGGAGCGTTTTGCTGGATGCTGAGAAGATGGGGAAGACAGGACATATGCCTGCTTGTAAAAAATGGCTCATATTTCCTTATGCATGGAGTTCAAACTGTTCTGCAAAGCTTAAATGGAAAGATGGACAGTTTTCAAGCCTATTGGCAAGCACTAAGAACATGAGAAGGAAAACAAGATGCATTTCTTCACTCCTTCCAGACTGAGTGACTGGTGGGAAGGAGACAGGGGCTGCAGGTGTACTTGTCCCCACTGACACAGGTTTATTCTGCCCACGCTCAAAGCTGACCAGTACCCATCTCACTGCAGTGCCATGGCACAGAGCCCAAGCAGCTAAATAAACCCAGCCTGTCAGCATGGCTTATTAGTTCTGGCTCAGTGCCACCCTGATGTGGTCATGCGATTTCTGGTCAGCTCAGCATCTCGTCAGCGCTCGCTCGTCTCCTCAGCAGACCCAAGGCAGCCGTCTTTCATGCCTTGCTCCTCCTCTCTCAACCCACAAGGTTTCCATCTGCATATTTACAAGACAAATCAACTTTCCTGGTTTACCATGAAAATAATTTTCATGATGACTAAATGAAAGGCAGCTTGAAAAATTGAGAAGCCTCAGAGTATTTCTCCTAATATAACTCTGGCCTAAAATGTTCCTGATGGGGTAAGTGGAAATACATCCCCTGCTTCTAGTCTGCAACTTAAAAAGCAACCCCAAATATTCCAGCAATAGAGAGAGCTATGAGGCCTGGAGAAGTACAACACTCTTGATTACAGCTTTGTTGAAAAACATTGTTCTGAGAAGTCTGGAGACCAGATAGTAGGTACTGTTTTAGCTTAAAATAGGAGACATTTCATGAATAAAATTTCCCAGTGTGCCTAGACAGGCCAATATTGAAACTGTCTCTTGGTGCTCTCTAGATTTGCCTGTCTGGATTGTATTGTCATTGTGTTTTCCCCAGAAGTCCTACTTTTGGGGAAGCTGCAGCACCATGCCCTTGTTGCAGATCCATCCATCCAGTCGTGCTAGCTGAGAGAAACTTAAATACATGTGGAAGGAAAGAGACTTTATAGATTTGATCCTCATATTGCTGGATTAAGTAGCTTTTTCTTGCCTTTCTTCACCTGCCACCGTGTTGTCTAGTTAGACATTGTAAATACTCAGTTTTATTTGCATTTTATCTTCCCTCAGTTTGAGCTCAGTCTGTTTTCAGCATGAGTGGTTTGATACTTGGGCACATTTTACTGCAGGAATATAGTTGTTCTTAAAGGCATAGTAGTGGAATATCTTGTAAGCACCCAGCTTTTCTGTGAATTATGGCAGAGCATCCACAGCCTGGCAGGAAACTTGGGTTTCATGGCATAGTTTGGGAGCTGGTGTTACAGAGGTCCAGAGCAGATGTTTCCAAGTGACTGCTTAATGAAAGGAAAAGGTTTTCCTGGCATGCAGGGAAGTCTGGGGAGAGAATGTCTGATGGTCCAGGGACACGTCTGACTCCCATAAGGAAGAAGTCCTCAAGTCTCCAGCAATGAAATACTGAATGAAGAAGCAGAGCCCAAATCTGGCATAGCGCTGAGCACAGAAAGGACAAGTGAAGGCTGAGCACACAGCACCTATCTTCTCACACATCAGGCCCTAAATGCAGACATCTCTGGGATTAAAACCAAAATTCCTTGAGTCAATAATAGAACTTACCATCCCTCCATTAGCACTGCAGTGCCTGGCTAATGACAAAGATGCTGAACACAGTCAGTCATATATATCCAATATTTTCTCCTGAGCTTCCAGCTAAACTCAGGAGGAAAGAGTAGACTAAGAAGCCACCCTCAACCTCTGAGGGTAGAACATACCTCTTCAGGTGATCAGCAGGCTTGGAGACAGCAAAAAGGAAATCAAATGTGAGTTTTGATAAAATCCCATGTATGGCCAGGCTCAGCAGGAGCCGCTTCATCATTGTATTGTGTTGGTTTTGCCGCATGGGGATCACTTAAACGGATCTTGAAATTTGCTAGCAGCCAATTGCATTCGAACATTTCAGATTTAATAATGAATGTCTTCTGCTTTCCATTAGGGATCTGCAGCTTACAGGCTTCTTGATGTGAATTCAGAGGAGCTGGCAATAAAGGGGAGCCAACAGCCTGTGCATAATGGAACTGGTTTTTATGCCAATACATCTCTCTCTTTCTTCTGATTTTTTTTTGTAAGTGGATGTAGGACTCCTAGGGGACTAATCATGTTGGACAGTAGGTTCTGTGCAAGGTTCATACATTTCACATCTCACCAGTGCCAGCCTCTGCAGTTCCAGTTCTTGGAGTCCCACCTCAATGCCTCTTCACCTTAATCGTTTGCCATGCAATTTTACCTCTAAAACAACCCCCTGCCCTCTGTTTTGGACTCTGAACTCCTTTCAGCATGTGCCAGTGTACAGATTGGCTCAGCTGCTCCTTTACCTCATCCCTGTGTTGTCCTCAGGGCTATTACATGATATTTTTCCTGCCTCTGCACTGCTAGTGCCTTGCTGTCTTGGCAAATATGACCACTTATGCTTTGGGATGGAGGGCAAGATCTTGGCTTAGGGGCCTGTGGAGGAGATGAAAAATACCTCGTTCACACTGTCTCCTTAAACTATTGACTTCAACCAAGAAGTCTCCCAAGTGTGTGTTTTCCAAGGAAGAAATAAATGTACTTTGTTTTGAATATGAAGTTTCATACTCAGTTCAAATGGCCATGGTTTAATGCATCACCCACCACTCATTGCCTCTGATATCTTAATTTCTTCACCATGAGTTTCCAATGCAACCTAAACCCCATGTCTCCCTAGACAAGGACCTTTGTTCTTCCTCCCAGCTCAGCTACAAGCATGCCATTGCATGAGGGGACAAGCAGCACAGTGTAAAGAACAGCAGTTGGAGCCTGCCCAGCTCTCCTGCTTACAGGGCTGAGTGACCATTGCCCTTCCATGGACCGTGCCTTGCTCTTTCTCTTCAACACAGTTCACATCTTCCTCAAGAGCTGTGAGACTGACAAAAGAGCTCAGCACCCATGGCAGCCATGAGGACACCTGGTGCATGGGAGGCGGCTGGAGAGGCACAACGCTCGTGTGCTTGGAAAGAGACTCCTGAAACACCACAGAGAAATACATACACACTGGTCCAGAAAAATGCTGAGCAATTTGGAATGGGAACAGCCTAAAAGGATTGTCTCTCTTGAGGAGAAAAGCAAAAATATGACCCTCAGTTTCTGCATGCAAGGGGTTGGATTCATCTCACTTTTACAAGGCAGGCATTTCCATTTGAGCTAGGCACCCCAGGCTCCAATTATAGCCAAGGAGAGACACAGGCACTCATCCTAATGTCCGTATTAGGATGAGATGAACTGCACTTTACAATGTCTATTATTCTTTCTAGCCTGTAAAATAAACCTATGATGAGTGGATTAGTTCTCCGAATAGGAAGAGAAAATGAATCCCATCTCAGATTTCTGTGTATAACAGCCCACCCTCCTGTATAACTGTCCACCCTCCTACAGTTTGATACTGAATTGGTTATAAAAAGGGTCCACAGTTTTAATAAACTGCGTTCTTGAGTGCAGCTTCTGGAGCTTTTTAGACAGATCAGGCAGCTGGTGGTATACAATACCTGATAGATGCCTCTGTAGATTAAAGCCCTTCAAACATTTCCACAACTGTCAGTCTTGTTTCCTTGTGTTTTCTGCAACAAACAACAGGCTAAATTTCACTTGAGCTAATGCTAAATTGTACCACAATTCTATAAGCTCCTTTTTGTCTTGGGATATTGGTCATTATGGGCAACTGTGATAGAGATGGACTTTCTGAGATTAATTTATTACAGCCTAAGTATCAGACCAAATGTACATTCGGAGTGAAATGCAGTCTAAGCCACATAGCAAAACATATATCCTGTCTGATACTGTGGAGAAGTCAGTCCGATTTCTGTCCCTGGTCCATGTGACAACCCAGTTCTGGAATTAAAAAATGTTTTTGGGGCTATTTTTGGTGTCTAGAGACTTTCTGACCATAGAGGTCCACAGATCAAAGGTTGTAACCCATCATGCCAGGCTAGCAACCTCTTTTCAACAGACATCTCTTCTCAGTGCCTATGTCAGTTTAAACTATTCTGTCTCAACTGTGAGTAACCATAACCTGTACAAAATATCCCATACACAGCCTTACTGCTGCCTTGTACAATGGCATCTGTACTTCCCTCTGTACTTCCCTTTCCTCACAGAAACATTTGTTCTGATGGCATTTCTTCTGTTGTGGTTAATAAATCTGAGCCTGCTAACAGAAATATTTCAGAAGGACAGGAGTTCCCCTTTCCCTCCCTACCTCTGCAGTGGAAATTCTTACTTACATAGCACCCAACTGCCTGATTTTGCACTTGTATGTTTGTATCACGTTTCCTTCTGCTTCCAGTTGCATTCCTCTTCCTAGGTATGCAGCTCAGCCCCTGCTCTGGCCCAGCACTGCTCCACAGTTCCCACATGCCAGCCTTCACCACCCCATGGGTCCTTCTCCACCAAAACCCAGCAGGGCTCCTCCTGCAGCCAGAGTTAATCGGAGGCTATGACAATGCAGGAGTTAATTCATCCCACCAAGCCAACCACAGGAGCTTCCTGAATTGTCATTGATGCTCTCAGCACGTCTGATGAGGTGCTCCCACCAGAATGGGACCTCATCCTGACCAGCTGCCAGTGATACCAGAGAATTCACCCATCTCAGCACAGAGTTGACATTTAAGCTCTTCCTCCCCTCTGCTCCCTCACACAGCTCCAAAGACCAAGGGCAGGAGGGTATCATTAAACCAACCCTGTAAGGAATGACACACACATCCCTCATTGCCAAGCCCCCATATCCTCAGCCTTGCTGGCATCCTATCAGGCCTCATAACACTTCTCATTCCCAGGGAATTCACTCCTCTCACTTGAAAATCAGTAAGCTCCTGCTGAAAAGCCTGTTGCCAGCGCTGCCTGCATGCTCAATGGCCAGCAAGTTGCAGACCTTTAGTGGATTTGGATTTTGGCCACTGTGCATCTGTAAGCCCTGCAGATAATCAGTCCATGGTGAGCTGTGGGGATTTGGAGGCTCCTCCTGATAACCAACATCTTCTGAAGATGCCATTGGAATCTACTGGCTTCCCTGGCACCAGGAAAGGTGCTATATTGGGAAGTGGGAGCAGAGAGGTCGGGACAGAGACCACAGCAGGGACAGGAAAGAGCGAGAGACCCATCACACCAGGCCTGCAGGCACGCTGCTCCCTGCTCGACTGGTCTGTCCCCGGCTTTGAGGCCACAGAAATCTGGCTTTGCTCTGAATTATCACTAGATTAGGTCCCCGAATCCAGTTTCAGCCCTTAAAAGCTAGGCTGGTCCCCAGATGTTTGGTACAGATTTACAAAGTTTCCTTCATTGCACCTGCTTTCCAGCAGGTTTATTACCAGCAGCTGCTAACAAGCACTGCTGGCTCGGTGGCTTGTCACAATTCCCGTGTTTATTTCCTTGGGATTTTTGTAGGGTTGCCATGTTGTTGGCACTAAAAGAAGTCTTGATTCAAACCATCGGTTCGAGTAGCTGACAAGGAAGAGCAAATGGCAATGAATAAATTAGCTCCAAACCCAGAAATACCTATGTAGAAAAAAAATGGGGTCTTTCAGCTTGTAACCTAGACAGAGCATCGCTGTAAATGTTAGCTGCACTGAAATCGAAGAAGAGTGTTGGAGCCCATTCATGCAGCCCTGTTAGTTAATTTGGGCTCTTTGGAAAGAGCCATTAGCATTTGTTTAGTTATTTTCAAGCAGAAGTTGGCAATCTTTAATCTGTGAAATTTCCCATAATTTATTGACACTTACACATCTTTCTTTTCTGCAGAAACACTGCTGGTTTTAATTAGCGCAAATTAATCAATAGCAGGAGGGCCATGCTGAGTTCCAGGGAAAGGCAGGTGAGGAGCGCCGGTTGCATGCTAAACACCCTGAGATGTAGAGCTGACAAGCGGAGACGGAGCTTCGCGGAGCAGCGCTGTGCAGCGGGGCAGGTGTAGCAGGCAGGGGGAAGCACGGCTCCGAACCCCCAGCTCAGCGTATGCCATGCAGTGGAAATGCAAGCTTTTAATTATGATTTCAGAACTTTAATAAGCGTGCCTTACAAGTTCCCCCTTGTGCCTGCTCCACAGAGGATGAGAGATGTCTCGGCTCCTGCTTGCCACGGCTTGGAGTTGTTTGTGGGGGGGGGGCGTTTATCACAAGCTGTAGAGTTGCACCTGGTCATCATGGAAAGCTTGTTTTTCCTGGGCTTGTCAGCCAAAGAGGGAATGTCTCCATGGCACCTGCAGACAGTAGCGGTGCATGCATCTGCCGGGGGGGGATTCTGTACGTGTCCCTGGTCTCAGCTTCCTCCGCCACCCCTGCTGCTGCGGGTACTGCCAGAACAAGATGTGCTGGGCCCTTGGGCTTCCTGGTCCCCCAGAAAAGCTGTGAATCGTTGGCTGGCTGTTTTCAAAGCACAGCCCTGATGCTTGCTGCCATATCTAAGGGAGTGATCGTACCACCATCTTACAGCTGTCCGTGGAGAAATTCAGGGATATCTGGGAGCAATAGTGGAGAAAACACTGATTGGTTAAAAATGCATAACATATGCATGGCTTCTGTGCTTTTATCTGGATAGCCAGATACAAGTCTTGTTTTTCTCTGCTAGCAAGCTCATCATCTGGCTCCCCTGGGCAGGGGCAGCCTTTACTCCTTTATTCCTTTCCTCTCCTATTCATGTTGCATGCAGACAGAGCGTCGCCCATGGCTCACATGGACCAAACATATCAGTTGTTCCTGAAGCCTTCTCAGATGTTCATAGCCTGTGTGAAGCTTCTAGCTTGAGGTACTGTAACACCAGGGTCCTCCATCATCTCAGCTCCCAGATGACCACTGGAAGACCAGCCTCTGGTCTTGTTTGGCAGCATTTCTCTGGGTTCACTGCAGAACTCTAGCACAAATATCACACAAGTATCCTCTCTACAGGGCCCCTGAAATTTTTTCCCTTCCTGGCTGCAAGCAAGAAGCCCACTGATTAGATGGGTTTTAATCTAGACTTCAGCAGAACATGAGAGATCCTACAGCCATGACCGCTGGGTTGCAGCTCTTCCAAGTTCTCTGTGCTGGTGTGTTTTCATACATCTCTACCACAGCCACATCTGTAGCCTCACCACAGACATACATAGGCCTTGTCCACATGGAGCCCTCACTGCAGATGAGAAGCCAGATCGTGCTTGCTTTTTTCCCCCAGGTCTGCAGGATCAAACCACTGCAAACTCAGGTGTTCCCCTCTTTGTCTTTCTTCCTGTCACATCCCAGGCAGCAGCAGCAATAATCATCCCAGGATCAAAACCCGCTTTCTATTATCCAGCTTTGGTTGATGATGATGTATGAAGCAGAGAGAAAAGAGACAGCTTGATTTTCATAGGTTAGGTGTTGACCCTGCTGGGCTTAGTGTAGCATGAAACTAGTTTTGACTAGTAAACTGAATAAATATGCCAGGGATGCTGTAGAGGGGCAATATATATGCAACACTAAGGTGCCATTTTTACAAAATGACTTTGATTCATCAGAGGGCTAAGCTGATGCCCAGTGCATTAGAAATCCTGTGAACAGGAGCTCGGGGAAATATTTCAATTCATAATCTGTGTGCAGGAAACAGCCTCCTCTCCTACTTCAAAATGTGAAACCATTTGGCAGAGCAGCTCAGGGCAAAAAGCACAGGACACTGTGCTGCTGGTCAGCCCGAGGGATGCAGCAGGGAGGTGAACGAAGGCCTCTCTGATGCATCGTCAGGTCTGCAAGAGCCAAGGAAGTAATTCATGATGCACACGTGGCAGAAAGAGCAAGAGCTGGTTTGCTAGCAGTGAAACACGCATGTCCCGTGACATTCAGTCTGGGTGGAAGAAGCAAAGCAAATGGTTGTGAGCCAGTCTCTGTGCATTAGAGGACTTAATGGAAACATGATGAAATAATGATTGCTTTGGCATTTCAGCTCACGCTCTTCCCAAGCAGGGACCTGTGGTACTGCATTGTCCTACAGTGCCTGGTGCTCTGAACCCAAGGGGCTTTGGATGATCTTTCTGGATCTGGACCACACCACCATCCAAGGTAGAAGACTAATATCTTGACATGTTTAAACATGAGGTGTGCCACAAGGGATGAGGTATTTCCAGTTGAATTCAGCGAGATCTCAAGCTGGTCTTCAACCTTCCTAACTTCAGGGGTGTCCAAGCCTGTGACTCCAGTCTGAGCCTACCTCAAAGGTAGGCTCTTTCTTCTCATGGAAAGGGTGCAGGGAAGGACTCAATTACAGGGATTTTGATGGATGCACTATGAAAGAAGCACAGACTTAGCAGACAGCTCACACAATATACTTCTGAAGCCTGGCAGGACACAAGATGGCCAATCTCTGTGAGTGCTCCAAGCTGGTCAGATGTATTCCCACTCCAGCCTAAGAACCATATGGTCATTTTTCACAGGGTGCTGTGCTCTCCTTGGTGGAAGCATTCCCTAAAGGATTCTAGCACATCTTAATGAATTATATTGCATTTTTCTGTAATCCCTGAAGCAGCAGGCAGTAAAAACAAAGAAATGCATCTGTTGTCCTCATTTATGCTCCAGTACTTCACTGTGATTTTTTTTGATAGGCTGGTAATTATGCTATCCAAAACTACAACCCCTGCATGGTGAGAGTTACTCTCACCATGCTGCATTAAGCTGGATGTAAAGGAAGAGGAACCAGCTTGCTTGCACACAGTATGCCATGTGCCTACTCACAGTCAAAGAACTTAGGCTTAGGCATGAGCAAAAGAAAATGAGGGTTGTTTCCATTGCTCTCTTAGGCTAGGGACAGAAAATAACTGTACTGAGGTCAGTGGATTTTGTGAACAAGAGGAGACTTGAGACCTTTGATTCATCATTCATTTGAAAAGATAAAATATAAATATATATACTTTCTTTTCCTTGGAGCAGTGATGGCTTCCACTGAGGAAAGATCAAATATAGTAAAGAAAAGCTTCTCATATTGGAATACATTTCTCTATTAAATATAGAGGGCAAAGGAGAAAAAGTTAGAGAGGAAGACATCCTGGCAAAGGTTTATTTAATATAAGCTACATTTATATTTTTGGTGAGTTACAGGGCATAAATTGAGCATTTCAATGTGTTCCATAATGCTGCAGAAACATGACCTTGAAGTTAGCACAAAAACCTATTTCAGCTTTTATTTAGCAGCTATGTAGCCTTTCAGAATATGAACTTTAATAGGAGTAGAGTTAACAACCAATCATCTTCACTCAGGCATGATCATAATCTGATTCATGAGCATACACTCTTCTCTATTACTATTTGTTTAATTTTCTATCCTTTGAAATGAGTGCTGAAATCCTTATCCTGCCCCCAAGATCAAGAGTCAGGACTCCCACATGTTTCATCTCCTTCTGCCCAGGAGAAGAACTTGGGAGAAGTGCAGTACAATCCCATCACTCACAGAGCATTTGTTGCCCTGCTAAAACTTTTACTGCCACTATTTTTTTCATCCAAATCCAGGAGATCTTACAATCATTTGTAACAAAACAAAACCAGAATTCTCTTCTTCTGAGATTCATTTAAATGTGCTTAGAACTCCAAAGAAAGGTTTTCCCAAAAACGTTTCAAGTTGAATCTTTTTATTTTAAGGGGAAACAAATATTTAGGGGACATATGTTTTGATTGGAGAAAAAATACTGTGATGGGAGAAATCACACTGTGCAGCGGGTGTTGCTGCCCAGCCCATGTTGTACCAGGGGGACAGCAGCCAGCTCTCATAACAACACACTTAAGAAAAGCAACGACTTTGTATTGGTAGATGAACAACCTCCAAAAATACACAGAAGAATTAAGGGAATGAGTAAGCCCTGTTCCAGTCTACTTGATGGCTTCTTGACTGATGGAGAGATGCATAGGTTGGCAGAAAGAAGCAGCATCCCTTGATAAGAAATATTTCACTGCAGGAGTCCTTTTTTTGCCTGTCTGGAGGCAAATGATGACCCAGCACACAGTCCTGCACCTGCTCCAGCAGGATTCGCAGATGTTGTTTGCTCAGCATCACAGTTATCACATCAGGAAGCTTTGTCCAGAGGTCTCCTGCACCACCCCTGTCCGAGTCCCTCCCTTCGTTGCTCACAGCATGGGGGGGGTGGGGGTTCAAAGGGGCTGCCCTCTCTTTCACCTTCCTATGGCCAAAGGAAGGGGAGAGGAGGCAGGAGGGAGGGGGGAAGTTGTAACAAGTGGTGAGAAATGAACAGAGGAGAAAAAGTTACCCACCCAAAAAAACCGCACGCAGAATGAGCGTGGCTGACAAACTGTCACTGCTGGTGTCCTTCACTTCCCTTGCTGTCATTTGTAATTCATCAGAAGCAGAGAGAGGACTCAGAATCATATCAGGGTGGCATCTTCCATCACAAGAAACTCCATTCTTCTAATTAACTTTCCCACTGACCCGGAGACGAACACTCTGTGTGTGTGTGTATGGTGTGTGGAGAGTCAGAGAGGGATGTTGCACTCTGATGTTTCCACGTTTACAACACTGCTGTTTGATTGGTTTGTGTGTGTGTGTGTGGGGGTTAATTTGTGCCTCTAAAGCATGCATGGATAGTCTTTAAATTTGCTTGAAGCAGAGGTTTCCTTTGGCTGTTGTGATCTGCCCTTGTCTGAAGGAAAACGTGCTTACTGTGCAGCAGCAGCAATACAGAATCACACATAAATCCAGATGATCTTGAGGGAGATATTTAATGCCATTTGTGAGAACAACAGATTCCTGGGCTTCACTCCTATGTTATGGATGCTGGCTTTACACAGCCACAATAATATCACTCTCACTTTACACGACTGTTACCGAGCTCACCCCTCATCCCACTTGCAGGCAGGTGGACTGACTTACAAAGAGCCAAAGCTAGGCTCCAAGGAGGACCCTGCCAGATCAGATCAAAGATCCAGCTGCTCCCACCTCTCTTCTTTCACAGTGGTCAATTAGACATGTTTAGGAAATGGTCTTAAGAAGCCATTTCAGTGGTTTGGCCAATGGTTTGTGGTACAAAGACTCCTTTAGGCATGGGGAAAGGTGATGCCTTCATCTGTGCAGGTGACTGAATTGAGAATGGTTCTCAGGAGTCTGGGTGCACAAAAACAAAGTTTCAAAAGCTTTCAAGGTTTCCCAAAACAAAAATTTGAGGCTTTGAAACTGATCTGCTAAAGCACTGTCAGTCACTGAAGAATAAACCTTGGTCTTGAAAAACTGATTTATTATCAATGTCATGGGATGAAATAATTTTTTAATGATCCTTTTGTAGTTGAACATTAAGATCCTAATGCATAATAGCCATGCTGGACCTAAATATTAGAGCAAGCTGCCTTTGAATCAGTAGCTGCCTGGTGCAACAGCCTGGAAATCTTGGGGTGACGATATAAATTAACAAGTAGAGATTTATAATGCATTAAATATGACAATTAATCTCGCAGTCAGTGAAGCGGCTTCTCTGTGAGTTATTTTGATGTGAAATTGCATTTTATTTTACTTTCCCTGAATTCTCCTGGTCTCACTCAAGATGCCATAAATTCCATATTCACAACACCAATCAGTGGAGTAAAAGCTGTTAAAGAGGAAGGTAAAAATGTAGTCACTTGAGCAGAAAATAGTTGGCTACAGCAATCTCATATAATCTATGCCTCTCAGAATCACTTGTTACTTTTGAAGAAGTTGAATTGGGGACCACATAGTTCATGTTAAGCCTGTCCAGGCTGTAGGCTGTTTCCTAGGGTTGCAGATGATTCTCTGAGTAACCCATATGCCATAAAGCCAGATTAAGCTCAGTCAACAGTGCTGCTTCTATCATGAAGTACAGAGACTCTTATCACAGTTATTATGTTCATTAGTTTTCCTGTCTAGGTTGAGCAATTACATCTGAGGACTTTTTTTTTTTTGGATGAAATATGTACATCCTCTTTCCAATTTCTCATTGCATTGCTAAGATTACTTCTTTATCCCATGTATGTGGACAAGCACATTGCAGAGCCCACCATGTTGCTGAAAGGCACTTTAAGAAGTTTATGAGGGCAGCAGCTTGTCATTTGACTGTACATTTGCAGAAGATGCATGAAACATATCCAGGAGAGCAGAGGATGATCCGTTGTTTATTGCAGGAAATTTTAAGTGTCCTTCCATGGAGAGAGGTGTTGGAAGCAGGATAACCTTGGGACTTGTAGGTCCTGCTGAAAACAGGCAGATGAGTTTAAAGCAGTGGTCAGTATAGGTACACATACCAGCAGAAAAATTGGGAAGAGCAATCAGAGGCCACTGGGATCATCTATAAAGATGGGTAAAGTTGATAGTGTGTTTAGGTGAATAGGGTTTTTACATAAACCTGACTATGAGAAATTGACTGACATATGATTTATTGATTAGGAGTTTGATTAAGAAAGAGTCATCCTTGAGAGTGGAGTGCTTAGCACTCTGGTATGGAAGGTCATGACTTTTATCTCAAGCACTAGCTAATACTTCTGGAGGACAAACATTCAGGCTCTGGCATCTAAGTGCTCTTTTGGGGTTTCCAGGCTATTTAATTCACTTAGCTAGAAATAATCCTGGTGTTCAGCAGGGCATGGCAGGGTGTCTGTCGAGAGGTCATGGATTCATTTATTTTGTCCATAAATTAGGAAAAAATACTGGCCTCAAATGTAAGCAAGACAGAAGCTGAGGAGAGGATTGCAAGCCAAAAACCATTAGGAGGATCTTGCACACTCTGTATCTGTGTATTAGCCTTGGGGTCAGCAGAGCGGGGTCCTGGAACCCTCCCGATAGCTGACATGAGATGAAAACCCTTCAGCAAACGGGCCCTAATTTCACCTGCACTCAGCTACCAAGGGGGCTGTTTCTGAATGGCCAGGTGTGGCCTTTCGCCCCAAGCTTTGCCAACTTGCACATGGCTGAATGAATCTGCTAAAATGATCAGCTGGGAAATAGCTGATATCATTAAATACCATTTAAGCTGTCATTTTTATGTGTAGAGTCAACACCCCTCATGATGAATGGGTCAGCTCACGCCTCAGGGAGCGATCGTTGCAGGTGTGTTGCTGCCTTGGAAAAACATCGGGGTCTTGGTTTGCCCTGGCTTATTTTTAAGGCTACAGCACAGTTTATGTCAAGGCAAGATTGGGCCCTGAGGAATGATGTCTGTCATAAGGCGCATGAGAAGGAATAAAGGAAGAAGCCTGATGTCAGATTCTTGATTTTGCTGAAGTTTCAGCACAGCACAAATTCCCAAAGCCCCAGGAAGGAGCACTGAAATTTTCTTTAGCAGACTAATGACGTTTGAGGCTATTTTTCTTGTTGCAGACAACTGCACACCAATAGCAACAAAAAAGGAGCCTAATGAACCTGAAGAAATGTATGGCCCTAATGAAGATGAAAGCCTCTCTTCCAGCTACCTTGCCTAGAAACACACACAAAAAAGGAGGAAATTAAAAAAGAAAAGACAAGGTGCCAGCTGCTTGGAGAGATTTCAGAGGTGCAACTGGGTCTGCAAAAAAAAAGGAAGAAAAGAAAGAAGGAAAGAAAAAGCTCTTTCCCTGGGGTTCTTCTGCAGGACCATTCTTCATTGCTGCTGAGTCTGCATGAAATGGCACAGCTGGTTTAAGTAGGAAGGCTTCTGGGTGAAGGGGAATACAGATATATATATTTTTAATGGGCTCGTAAGTTCCTGGAGAGAGAAATGAAGAGCTGTTAAGCTTCTTGAGCTGAAAAGTTCTTCTGATTCCAAGGGCCTTGAGTGTTGCATTGCCTCTGGTGATTGTCAGCTCTCTGCGATCTCCACTCCATTTGTTATTTTATTTGTGTGAGAAAAAAACATCTATCACTTGATAAGATTTATAACTAATGCTGAGCAGGATTGTACAGAAAATACTGAAACTTGTACTGTAAGGCTTGTTGGTTTTTACTGAGATCTGTTCCAGGATAGCAAGACATTAATATACCAGCGTTCTCCTCTGGAAGCTGCCTTCAAGGCTCGATTTCTCTTTACTGGTGAAAGAAGTTTGTCCTTTTATCTCCAGCCGCTTGTGATCTCTTGGGGTGACAGGCAGTTTCAGGCCCGGGGCTCTTTGGCAGAGTTTTTGGGGCAGACAAGGCTGGACTGGCAGGAGGTGGTGCTGTCACATTTGAGGTGGGTTGATGGAGCTGGATGGGAAACCTGCCTGAGCCCCTCTCCGCATCCTCACCGGTGCCACAAAACAGAGCTGATGTTTCTAAGAGCCCAGTCTTTTCACAGTATAGCAAAACACTGTCTCAAAAGACCCATAAAAATCAGTTGCCTAATGGATATGGTTTTCTAATGAAGGGGAATAAAAATTATCAGCAGCAGACTGAAGTTCTCTCTTCAGCTCTTCTGTTAAAAATCCTGCAGGTCGCTCTGTATTTAAGAGCTGAGTTTCAGATGTTATGTATGGGGGATATTTTGGAATAAGAAGAACTCCTAAAAAGGGGGATTGTTTCTACCCCAACTATTCCTTGCATTGCAATGGTGCCTTGAGATTTCATTTTTGGATGGGGAGTACAGTGCCAAGTACTGTTCAGACACAAAGCAGCATATAACTGTGCAGCCCAGGAGGATAACGTGTACATTAGGAAAGAGCAGAACTGTCTGACTTGCTAATAATGATGAAAACAAATTTTTAGGGACTCTATCTGGGAAATACACGAGCAGGAGTGAGAAATGAAAAGGACAATGCTCCAGTGCTTAAAGATGTTTCAAAGGCATAACTGAAGCTGCAGAGGGAGGGGGGGAAAGAAAAGAAAAAAAAATCCCTGCCTCACCGGGGCTGCTACTTCAGGGTCATTCTTCACTGCTGCTGCTGCTGCTGATTCTGCATTAAAAGGTGTAGCTGATTAAAGATTTAGTTTTGGGTAGGGTTAGGGGTGATGGAATGCATAGATACATATTTTTAATGGGCTTGTAAGTTATTAGAGGGAGAAATGAAGTATTGTTTAACTTGAATGGTTGAAAAGTTAACAGGACCTTGAATTCTTCAGATGTTTTACCAATTGCCTTTCATCTCTATGATCTTTACTCCTGTTATGAGTTTTATCTGTGCACTCACCAACAGGAACTGTCCTCTGTTGAGGTTTGTTGTTCATCCCCAATGGAGACTGAAATGTCAGGCAGTAACATACCTTTTCCTACTGGTGATGTAACACACTCTAGTATGCTGTGACTGCACAATGCAGAGCACTGATTTGGTGTGTGCTTGCTCTAGTAGTTCAAATTTGCTCAAAACCACTAATGGACTAACTGCATCAGCTGGATTTCTGCAGGACCTGGTGTTACATCTTATCCTACAGTTAGCCTAAAACCTGAAGGAACCTTACATTGCCCTCTCCAGCTGATTACAGAGAAAGGCAGCCCTGTTTCCAGACCAGATTTGTTTCAGTTCAGTCTGTGAGATCAAACTGGTCCTGCACATGCCTGATGTGAATGGTCTTGGGACCAAGGGCATAAAACATTGGCTGGTGAACTCATCTGTGCCTGGAATACATCACATCGGCATGCTTACTGCAATGCGAGCCTGCACAGCTACTTATCTTGATCTATGTGTCACATATTGTTGCTCACTGAAGACATAAAGTGGGGGTAAAATACATCTTGTAGCTGCATATTTCTTTCTCTCTCAACCAGTTAAGATGGTTCTGGCTAGGAAGGTTCATATGCTGAGAAGCCCAGTCTGCAGTCATACCTTTTCCCCCTAAAAAAAAAAAAAAAGAGGGAAAAAGAAAAAGATGACACAGGTTTCTTCTTCCCACCTCTCCAGCTCAAGTGGTTTAGTGTGATTTAAAATAAACAAAGATTGCTACATAGCAACCTCTTGCCCTCTTCCCCGAGAGCCAGCCTTTGAGACGCTGAGCGTGGATAGAAGAATCATTAGAGTGTGATAAATAAACCTATCATGGGGATAACAGAAGTCCTGAGCTACATGTATCAGGTAGATAGCAAGAGAGAGAGGTCACACCAGCCAGGTGAAAGGGCTGGGTAGCACGCAGCTATCATTTAAAAAGGAATTAGTTAAAAAAACCCCAAACCAACAAAACCCATAAAAACAGAGAGTGAAAATAATCCTGAGATAGGTGGTGACGGAGAGAGGAGAAGCAAAGACATTTATACAGAGCTATGGAAAGGCATTTATTTGAGTTTAAGGGGCCAGGGTAGGATGACTGTGTGTGCAGGGACAGCAGGCACGATGGGGGCATGTGGTTGTGTGCTCCACCTCCAGGCACAGCATCTTTATAGGCTAGGGACTGTTGCTGTGAGATGCTGCTCAATGTACAGACAGACAGCATGCATGGAATTTTTATAACTTTCGTTGCAGTCACATTCAGGCTTGGTTATGTATTATCTCACAAGCTAATGAACCAGGATTTATAATATTTCTGCTATAAAAGCACGTTAAATAGTGCCTATCATAGCAGTACCAAATCTGGAAAACTTTTTCAATACTGGCTGAAAGGTGGACAGTCCAAACAGTGCACTGCTTCAGCCCTTTCCTAGCTGTTCAAGCATCCTTTCTCATGTTGCCTGGGGACATGGGTTTCAGAGGTCTGTTGGAGTCAGTGGAAGAGGCAGCAGAGATCTGAGTACACAAATAATCTATGTAACAAGTCTTCAGCAGGCAAAGGCTCCCATGATGGACACAGTTTACTATGTGTCCCCTGGTGAGACACTCAATGTTTTCATACCTGTCCAGACCTGTCTAGAAAGCAGTTGGATCCCTGTAAATTGATATAGAAGAATATATAAGATAATACATAAAGAATAGACATAACAGTGGGGCTGTGCTGCCAGTAGGTAGGATGGAGCAAAGCCTGACATTTCTTTGGGAACAGATGCCTCCTATTTGGACAGTTTCAGGGACATTAAGCACCAGCAATAGAAGTTCCCAAAGGGTCACAACGAGATGGGTTTGTGAGAGGGAGATGTGCCTGCCTGTTACATGTGTAAAGCAAATACACACCCACTCCATGAGCAGTTTTCACAATAGCTTAAGATCCAGCATGAGAAAGTTCACCCCAAAGTGAGCAGCAAGATTACAGCTACAGCCCTCACCTCGGTGAAGTCATTTGAAAGGGTTCCTTTGACTCTGAAGGCCAAGGTGTCAGCATCCCAGTGTCTTCAAGTTCACACAGCATCTGGAAAACACAATGCAGATATGTTCAGTGTGTAAGTTTTAAAGGACATCATCCTTCGAGACCTATCAAATCCAAGGTACTTTCCAAAGTGCTTTCATCCTGGCTTACACAGAGCTGCACTGTATCTTTGCTGGCAGAACATGTGTGTTCCTGAAGAAGTTTTCTTGCATCTTTGCTAGCAGAAAAAACCTCTCCCATGACAGGGAATTTAATATTGAAGGCTGATACAAGATCTACAGAGCATCTGCTTCTCTCCAGTCTGGGACAGAGCTGGGCAGCAGCGTGGAGGCTCTGTGGGCCTTTACCCTGGCAAGAAAGCAGGCACCAAAGCTGCTAGAAAAATTCAGTGTTCACACCACCCCCGAAACTGCAAAGATACCAAAAAATAAACAGGCTGGTATTTTCAAGGAAAATCTTTCCAGAATGTCTTCCTGATGGTTGGCCAGCTTTGGTGAAATCCTGCTTTACTCTTCATTTTATTAATTGAGACAGTGAACCTATCTGACTGCAAAACAGAACTTTTTGGCTATTGTTTTCTTTTTAAATGGAATCTTTTTTGATGTCTTAATGAACAATAGGGACAGGAACACCTTATTTTAATTCTTTTTCCTCTTTTTTTTTAGCATTAGTAATGTACAACAAAGAGAAGGAAGATGAGATTATATTGCTATTCTTAGCTTGTGAACACTGGAAAGATATGTGGGCTCAGATAGTGTTTCCATCATTTGCGCATTTCTTTTGATAGAAATAAAAAAGGTAATCTTTGCCTTTGTCTGAATTTCTCTATTTTACATTTCATTTCCTATGTATAGGGTTTTTTGTACAATTTCTTGTTTCAGACCTAACATTAGCCTGTTTCTGTTTCCCTCTTGTAGGTCAGACTCATCACTGGAGTACCGCTTAATGATATGGCCTTTCAGTCTTTTGCTCCTTTGGTGTGCCTTGCTCTCTCTTCCTGATATTTGGTATGAGCTCATGACACTCTGGGTCACAACCTCACTGCATTAGTTGTACAGCAAATACCTGCAACAATCAGCCTCATCAATGAGAGGATGAAGCAGATGTTGATTCAAAGAGTGTCTCAGTATGACTTGTTGGTCAATTGGGTTCAAATGGGTCAATAGCTCCACTGGCCTTTTCTGCAAGTGCTTGCATTGCAAGGTCAGGGGATGTGTCATGAAAGAATAGGAGAGAATCCAAGCAAAAACGGATTAAGCTGATGTCTGGGACCCTAACTGGGGTTTGGATGAGGTCCAGAAGAAAACGGTGTGGGTATTCTTTCAGAGCAAGAAGGTGTGGCTTACTTCTCCCCACTACATGTCACAAATTCATGGCATATTGTGAATTTATTTTTATTTGCATCAGTTTGCAGAAAGTGGACAGCTGAGCTGCAGGAAAATACAAGTTTTGCTAACCACAAGCTTCCAGAGAACACCATTTTCACAGCATGTCTGTCATGGTTTGGCCTGGGTCAGTAATTAAGCACCACGCAGTCGCTTGCTCACTCCCCCCAGGCAGGATGGGGGAAAGAATCAGATGGGTGAAAGTGAATTAGTGGGTTGAGATAAAAAACAGTTTAATTGGACAGAAAAAACCTATATAATAACAGTGGTAGTGATAGTAATAATAATACCAAACAAGTGATGATCAGCAAAATTTCTCTCCCCCTGAAACTGATGTTGCACAAGACCCCCCCCACAGCTGTCATGCAAGACCCCTCCAAACTGCCCAGCCAGGACAATGTCAAATGGAAGATCAGCTGTCCATTAGTGCAGGTGTATGTCTGAACAAATACCCAGAGCCATTTCAGGAACCAGGAGAGAGGTATTAAAAAATAAATCCCCATGGATTTCCCTTCTTGCGTCCCTCTGAAATCCACCACGCTTCAAATTACACTCTCTCTCTAGCACTGATTGCATGTTATTCCTCCTGTGATCTGACCACCAACCTTTGTTTCAAAGCCATAGGCGAAGCACCAAAGAAAATCAACTGCAAAGCTTTGTTAGTGAGTGGCTTTTGAGACTCAAAGTATTTTGTTTTGTGGTTGCCGAATCTCTGTGCTTAGAGGTCATCATCATCTGCCCTAGATAAAACATGATTAATAAAGAACTGTTTTAATGTAATTTTCGCCGCTGACCTTAATTGCACAGGTCAGAAATGAAAGCAGCTCACCATATGCCAGACATTAAGGTCTTGAGCAATTCCCCAGCAAACGTTACACTCCCTGGATTGGATTGGAGCCCAGCCAGGCTGTGCTCATTGAAACTTATAAATTGCCTTTATCTTGCTGGCAATGTAAAATTAAATTGGTATAAGGGATATTGCATTGTTGATGAAGATGTACAAGGCAGAGTTAACTCCAATACAGTGAACTTATCACGAGATATGAAAAATATCTTAATTGGCTCAGCACCTTCCTCGCATGGCCTTGAAGAAACTCAGTGTTCCTGAAAACTGCAGTACCATTACAGGAAATAGTCTTTGTTCGTTCTCTTTGTGTGTTTGAATTGTACAGCTTTTCCTATACTGCTCATGAATGGTAGAGTGCTAAACAGGATGTATAGCAGTTTAGATGTCACTGTAGTGAGCTATGATTGTATCTAAAAAGTCCTTTTCTTGTGGTATATTTATGACCTGCCTTCCCTCCCATGCTACAATTCTTGCCTAAGCCCTATTTCAATCCATTGTCCATACAGGGCTCATTTTATCAAGTTTTCTCATCTCTAGCTATAACGACAATTGCATGATGTAAATCTAGGAGCAGCGGGCAGTCATTGACTAGAGATGAACTCCAGTGAACATTAACCCTTCTGGGCTCTCCTAACATTTGGACACAGACTTTTCAAAGTAAATAAAAATTAAAATCCTTCCAGAAATTTTCTCTTCTAATGAATCCAATCAAAGAAGGTAAAGACAGCCTTTTGGGTCACTGTGTCCTGCTTTCCATGTGTCTTTGTGGCCTTTGTTACATCTCTTTGAGACAAGATCGTGTGATTTTATTGTTTTACTCACTTGTCACAATCCTTCTAGCATTATAACTATACTAATCCAATTGTGCCAAACCAAGGCAGACATTTTCCAGAGGGAGTAAAGAAGTCAGTGTTCATACTACCAGGGGCTTATATTCTCAAACAGCACAGTGAAATAGAGACTGCTGAGCAGCAAAGCCATAGGACCTGACTGTTCAACCAGGAGGGACCATGTGGCATACTGGGAAAACCCTCAAAAATCCCCAGGGCCTTTCCCACTCCTGTGGTGAATGTGCATGAAGCAATGGAATTGTGTTACATACACACAGGAGATGGCATTGCCAGAAATTGCTTGCATGTCTGGTGACAAAACCAGAGCACTGTGTATCCTTCAATGAGTTATGGGGCTATGAGCTATGGGGTTATGAGCCCTGGGATCTTCATGGAAAAAGGCAGCAGGCTTCTGCCAGCTATACCTGCAAAGAGAAATGGAGGTTGGATGAGTGAGCTACAGATTGGACAGAGGTCTGAAAGTCCATCAGTCAGCTGTCCTTGACCTGGGCAATGTGCCATGTGTACAACCAGCCAGAACACCTGGGTCCTTGATGGCAGACTCATTAGGAGATTTATGCCCTTGGTTGCCACACGCAGATACTTGCCCACTGTCCTTGACATGAGATCCAAGCTCTCATAAGGTGTAAAGGTGGCTCAAATAGAGAAGGTTTGTGCACTCCGAGACTGATGCTGCCTACGGGACTGTACCTGAAGTGCCGTCAGCACACGCTCCTCCACTCTCAGTTGAAATAGCCAGTATGGACCACATTCCATTTTGGAGGGTTCCCACAAAATCCTCCTTGTGAGTTTGAGGCTACCCTGAAAATTGGCAGTGCTCAAAGTACCAACAGCAAGAACCGGGTCAGGGTCGGGAGGAGGAGGGGATATCCCACGAGCCATCCATTTGGATGCAGGAGGAATCGGTACCTTTCAGCCCCTAGGTGTTAGGGTGACAAGCTCTAACAAACGCAGCAGATGGGTATCTGGTGGAGAGTCTTTAGTGAGCTGGCTGAGTGCCTGAGAAACCACAGGGAGGAAATCACAGTATTAAAAGAAGCCCCACGCAGAAACACACTGAAATATTGCCAGCAAATCATCCGACCAGCTCCCAAAAGGACTTCCCTCACAGCGGAAGTCAAACCTGCTGTCTCTTGCATCCGCTTCCTCCTTTTTCCCCAACCCTGATGCTGTGAAAGGGCCTTGGTGAGCAGCTCACCAAAGCAGCCATCTCCCACCCTGTCTCTTCTCTTGTTCTCCTAGCACCTGAGGGACAGAACAAGCAGCATTCAGGTTTTACACGGGCCACGTCTGGAAGTTTTTAAAAAGAGGAAGAGAGAGAGAGATTTCAGCAGAACATATCTGTTAACCGGCTTCTTCACCTAATTAGCTGTGAAAAAGTCACCAGATGGACACAGATTTTAATGATGGCTTCATTCAGAGTCTTGGAGGAGTGGGTTGGATATAAGAGATAATTATCTTGACTTTTAAATGTAAAAGGCTTCTATCTTATTCCGCTTTTTTTCCCTCTAGTTCATTTTTAATGAAAGAGAGGAACAGTGAAATTCAAAACATCAAATAAAAAAGGAAGGTTGACAATCCATCGTTTAATCTCTGCTTAGTGCCAGCCTGGAGTGACATTTCTAAGGATTGGTTTGATGGGAAGCTTGTTTGTTCATAAATTGCCACAAAATGGCATTCTGGGTTTAGCCAGGGACTTTCCCCCTCCTCCTGTGCGCTGGGAGGAAAGTTAAAGCAATCTGATTAAATGCTACAGGGGATAGTGGTGTGTTTTCATGACAGAGAAAGAAATATGGATAAAAAATGCCTTTTTCACACCCATTCTCTTTCCTACCCTGCCTGCACCTCTGCTCGTATGCTGTGTTCAAGAAGGGGCATCAAGATGAGATCATAAAAACCTATCCACTGGTGTATAGCTGCCCCAAATGTGGGTAAAGACCTCCGTGGTGCTAATGGGAGTGTTCCTTTAGCACAGAGAGCAGAGCCTGTGTCTGCAGTGTAAGACACCCGTCACCACTGGTGAAGCGGCGAGGGAGGACAGAGAAGAATGCAACCAGAAGAGCTGGATAAGGTTACCAGGAGATAACTCCTCTGCACTGGTTGTGGGTAGGGAAAAACCCAGGAGCACGAAGCAGCTGTGGGCACAGGGGCAGAACTGCAGAGGGCTTTCAGGAGTCAGGATTAAAGAAAAGTGGGTTTTACCAGTCAGCACTGAAAACAGGCGCTTTAAATGAATGTGTGTGTAGGTCTGGGGGGTGCTCGGAGATGCCACATACAGCATGCCTGTAGTCACACTGACTTGGGTTCCCTCAGAGCCTTGCAGCTGGTGGCTGGAAGTGGATTTCAATGCAAACCTTATTTACAGCATTGGCACCCGGGCCGGATAAGGCTGGACACCCATACATATCTCAGGGAAAAGCCTTTTCTGACCTCTGGTCCTAATTTTTCAGGGAAATCTGTTCCTTTGCCAGCAAGGCCCTCTCATCTCCACCAGTGCTCCCTGAGAATCTGATGGAAAAGTCAGAGCACAAACAAGAATCAAAACTTAGCAAATCCCTGCATTTCTTTTGAAATCCCTTTGAGGTCAGGGAATTTGCAGTATGTGGCTATCAAATTTGGCTATTGTTGTCATTCAAATTGAGCTCAGTCTCTAGAGACAAGTTTCGCTCTCTAGTATCATACTGAAGGGCTTGATAGTAGCCCACAAGGATGGAAATGCAATAAATATAAAAGAATAGAGAAACAAAAGACAGAAAGCCTGTAGCTTCTGAGAACTTACACAGGCAGATGGATAAGTGGATCGTGTTATCCGTAATTGAAATAACTGAGACTTCTGAAATCCATAAAAAGAGGAAACCACTTGAGAACAACATTGTTGGAGAGGCTTAAGCATGCAGTCCAGCTGGGTAGCCCGTGAGACTAGGCTTTCACACTGTGCTCCAGCCTTCCCTGTTCAGCTTCATGTGCAGATGAACAGAAGAAGGTCTGCAGAAATAGGAGTTGATGGGGAAATTCAAAGGAAGCCACTCAGAGCTCTTGGTATTATGCCTCTCTTTCCATTTTCAGTTAAGGAAATTAAAAAAACCCAAACAAACCTTTATTATTGTTGCTGCAATTCTTTTCCCATAGGTATTTCAGCAGTCTGAAATATTCAGGGCTAAACCATGTCCCCAACCTTTTGCTTAACTTCATCTGAAAGTCTCCCTTCCAGCTGGAGGAGAAAGGGTTTGGGACAAAACCCTGCATCCATAGGAAAAAACAGCACAATCCCTTAACTCAGTGATCTGCTGGTGAATCACAAGAGAGGTCCTGGATCAACTGCAGCTGTACTATATAGATAGACATAGATATGAACATATACACTTGTGTGTAAAGCTTTTTGACAAATGCTAGAAGGTACTGCCATGGCTTTAAAGGTGTATAAGAAACCTGGGATAAGAAAATTACTACCCTGTAACCAAAAGAAATTTCAGGGTGCAATTGGGGATGCAGAGTCAAACCAGCAAGTCTCAAGCTAAGCAAGGGCTTGTACAGCTCCTCTTAAAAGAAGTGCCATGTTGAACATGAATCTTCACAAGGCGGTAGTCTCACTGTGCCTCTCAACAGAAAGTTGTCCCTTTCACTAGAGTACTGTTTGCTGGTGATTTACCATGGACCTTAACACAAGGTCAGACACCATTTCCAAAACCATCAAATTATTTGGGCATCACTATGTGATTAGGTTTTTCATTCTAGTTTTCCTAGTGGCTTTGTTAAAGTGTGAAGCTGCTTCCTGCATTTCAGACAGAGGTAAGTGTGGTATTCATCATTCTGAGCTGCTGGTATTGAACGCCGGCTTTGCTTTCGGAGCACCCTGAAATTTCAGCTTGTTTGTGTATTTAGCTGACTGATTAAAAGCAGGTAGAAACATCTCTGCGTTGCAAAGCCTGTTCAATATTTGGAAAGAATCGTAAAGAGAAAAAAATGCCCAATATGGAACATATATGGCTTCAAGCTTTAAAAGAAAGGAAATGCTCAGAGATTAGTGTGGGGTCTCTTCTGTTAAGAATTCTAGATGAATTCCTTGAATGATTAATACAGCCAAAGGCACTGGGTGGGCTGAGACCTTCCCTAGCAGTGCTCAGACTCTTGCAGGATCTCATCACACATTAGATATACAATGGTCAGGCCAGGGTGACCAAGCCATCATGAGGTTACAGCTATATCATTAGCGATGGTGCTTAAAGCGGGTGATGACCCAAGTACTTTCTTGTTTTAGCTATGCTTTTTTCCCCTCCATCCCCTATTTATTTACATGGAGTGAGGCCATCGGAGTGACAAGCTGAGTTAACGAGACGGTTCATCATTTCCTCTCTCTGTAATTTTAATTCAGCAGATTGCTGCCTCACATCTGCATGTGTGTCGGTGCATCTCACACTCCTCTGACACATCACCTTTCCAGGGCTATCATTTTTCATCTAAGATTATGGACAGGCATTTGGAAAGTGGTCTCGACCAGCGAGGCGAGGAGAAGTCGGATAATTTTTATGAACCAAGGGGTAGAGTGATCCATAAAATACATGTCAAATTAGAACCAGCGCTTCACTGTAAGACAGACACCAATTAATGGGTTCTGTGGGTTTGGATTTAATAGAGCAGAAGATTTACCAGCCTTTAAACTCTTAATACCAACACCGTTTATTGGGTGAAATCATTTGTCAGTGGCTAAGATCTTCCTGACTTCTCTAGCCCCTTACGAATGGCAACAGTCCTAGCTATAGAGATTGACACTGATATGCTGCTCCTTGCTGAAGAGCTGCTTAACCTTTCCCATAGATGGAGCACGAGTAGAGAATGGGATGCATTTTCTGTAGGAAATATGAAGAATTAAACCCAGCACATGAATCTCTCTGTGAGGATCTGTCTGGCCCACAGTGAGCAGAAACACGCTCCAGTCAGTTCCAATGACCATCAGTAGTAGGATGAGCATCAGGTAATTTGTTTGGCTTTGTCAATTGCTTTCTCCTCTTCCTGTTCTTCAGTCTTTCCCTCCTTTGTTGTAACAGCTTAAGTTGAGAGACAACCATCATCCTTAGTGTAGAACTATCATTTCATATGGGATATGGGAACATAACTGACAGTCCAGAGCTACTGGGTTTTCTTGGGTGAACCTGACAGGAGGGGTGTTGGGAACCATCATTTCTTGTCCCCAGGTATGTCCTTCAACTCCCCATGACTGAGACTTGTCAATAAGGAAAGGAGTTATGCCCAGGTGGCACATGGTTTATCCAAATGTATACAAATAATCTTTTTCTTGGGTGTATGCAACACTAAGAATGACTCCTAGCAAGTCCATGACTGTGTCTTCCCTATCACCGTGACACAAAATACACTGAGCTTAAAAATTTATCATGTGTCCTCTAATCTTCATAAGCAAAAGGATTTGCCACACAAGATTATCTTAAAAGAGTTCTTAAATTACTGCTTTTTCCTTAACTGTGTAATGCATGTGGAAAGGCATGACTATGTGGTTTCTCAGATAATAATATTCCAACATAAGAACGTAAAGAACTTTTTTTCATAAAAAAACAAACAAGCAAATGGAATGTAAATAGAAGAGAAAAGAAAAATATTTGGACTTCTGAAACTCCTCCAGGGTTGTTTTATGTGTTTTAGAATGGATTGTATTTCTCCTGCAAAATTTCCCTTGCAAACAAAAAACAAACAAACCAAACAAAAATAAAAGAAAAGAGAAATTTTAAAGATCTGAGGCTGTGTAAGACTTTGAAAAAAGAAAATCATGGTCATAAAAACACCGTCTGTGTTTTGCAGTGACACACAGCTGGAAAAGACCCTTCCTTGGCACTTTCCTCTCATTACAAAACCATACCAACTATCAAAGAAAAGGTTGAATATGAATTCAGACCATAGCAAAAGGTTGTTCAAGTAAATCTCTGTCTGAGGTCACTCAAAGTCTAAATTTACAATGTTGTTGAAAGAAAGATAATGCAGAGTGTTTCCATAGCCAATGGTGGTTATTTCCAGTAGATGCTAAAAACTTACCCAGCAAGTCGTCTTGTATAGCAAGATGTTTACGTGTAGAGAGAGAAGCTTGAGAGATCTCTGCATCAGTCCTTTGACCCAGGAGACATCTTTTGTGAAGAACAATAATGGAGATGAATCTTGTTGAATTTCACATCTATGTTTGTGCAAGCCCCACTGATGGAAATGAGAATGATGGCTCCTCCCCAGAGGACTTGAAAGCAGCGTATCATGTTCAACATTGTTGTTCCTCAAAGAACTGTAGAAAATCAGTATTGTTATCTAATGAATTTGAGAGGATGTCTCCTGAAGGGGTAAATTACCATACAGAATGTGTTCTTTTATTATAAAGCTGTAATTTTATTTTACTGTTCTACTAATGATGTACAGTGAGCCGTGACTGGGGGAGCCCCAAGAAACATAATGATGGTTGTTTATTATACCAATATTTAATATATTTCATTAATACAGGAATGTTTTCACTAAGAACAGTGGAATTCTATTGTAGGGCAGGATAAAAAGAAGCCATATCTGTGCCATGTGCCATGTGCTAAAATATATGCCATTAATTTCTTCTTGCTTTTTCAAAACCAGCCTTGACTCAAATGGTTGATTGATCTCCTCAGTAGACAAAGAGAAGTCTGAAATGACGTCTCAAGGGTTTGATCTAAAGGACCAGAATATAACTTAATAAAGCACGATTGGAAGTGAGACATATTTTTTGCGGACCTGGTGTAAAGAACCCTTTCAGTGAAGCTAGTGGTCCAGTGGAGAGGGTTTGACGCTGAAGGGTAAGGATGCCTTTCAGAGCTGCCTGGTGGCACTGACCTGCAGTACCATGTGGTCCTTCCATTTGACTTCATCTCTTGATGAGTGAATTGCTCTCAGGGAAGTTCACTCCGTGCCATGCTTTGCAGGAACAAGGATGCTCTTGAATGATTAAATCTCTTCACTGTTCTTCACACTGCTTGACTAAGCTCTGCTCAGACTGAAACTCCCAAAGCCAATCCTGATCACTGGCAACTGGAGGCAAGAAATGAAATATGTGATGAAAAAGCATCAAGGGATGGGGACAGCTTGGCCAGGCCACCAATCCCAGAGGTCAGCTCTTCCTTCCAGCATCTCTAGCTCTGCTCTGGCAGTTGTGCCATAGTGGAGGTCCTGCTGTAACAGATCTCCTGCGGCTGTGGCACTGCTATTGTCCAGCCTTTCCAGCCCCCTCCATCTGTCTACCTGTTCTTCTGCTTCCCCATAGGCAGCAGAGATTTTGGATTAAGACTCGCTGGGCTGGGAGAGTGTTCATTTTGCAGGAAAGGGCAGCTGGGTAGGTTGATGGCAGCCTATTCATTCATTTTGGAGGAATGGCAGGACTGCGGGAAAAGGGGTGGCATCAATGGGCTGTGCCCACCACAAAGCAGTGGAAGGAGGGAATAGCACTGGCATGTTGCAAGAAGAGGTGGTGCTGGAGTGGAGTTAGCTAGAAAGCACTGTTAATAATGACAGCCACCTGTTTCATTAGACATGGTTTTGAACAGAAAGGATGTGGTATGCAAATTACCATGCAAAGCAGGCTGGCAAAGACCAGATAGGGGCAGGGAGTTGCCAAAGGCTCTGATAGCAGCTGAAGCAACAGATGTGTTGCACCAAAGAGTGCCAGGAAGGGAACAAATGGCCATGGCCACACTCTCCCCTGGGCAAAGTAGAGCAGTGAAATTGCCATTTGGCAATATTTCGGTCAGGTCTTTATATGGGTAGTTGACCTTGATTTGCAAGGCTGATATGTTAGGTGCTCTCCAGTTGGCAGCTGCCATATTAGCCAGCACCTAAAGACATGTCAGCATGATAATCACACATAAAAATTTATCCCAGTCTAACTCATGGAAGGGACAGGAACTTATGGTGCACTAACATGTTAGTTGCATAAATTGCATCTCATTGCTTTTTATGGCATACTTATATGCTATAAATCTTGTAAGGAGAGGGAGAAAGGGAGCTAAATAAGATTGAATAAATGCAGCAAGAGAAGTTCCTTTTCCTTTTAGCTGTACCAGAAGAGCAGTTGCTTCCCTTTGTCTGGAGGTGTGAGCAGTAAGGATGAGCAGTGGATGAATTTCAAAAAATTCAAAGCCTTGGCTTGATTCAGATACGGCACCCCTCAGTCAGATTGGCCAAGAAAACATGCAGAAGCCAGCCTGGCTGAATATCGTATGCCCCTGGAGCTCAGCTCTTAGTGAATGTGAACCGACTGTTGAAGGAATTTAGGATGAGACTTGACTGAACCTCTGCCAAGATTTGTCAAAGGCTGAGATTGGAAGAAGGATAGCCTTTTGAGGTTAAGAATAGCTAGGCTGTGTTTCTGGCTCTGCCTCATACTCCTGGGGTGACCCTGGGCAAGGCGTTTAATCATGCAAAAAGGAATACCAGCTGTATCCTTACTTTACAGGGCTTCAGGGGTGTTGAAAGGACAGATTAATTAAAGTTTAGGAGAGGCTCAAACAGAACAATGACAAGCCCCACATAAATATCTTGTTGCTAGAGCTAATGGGAAATGCAAGCTGCAACCCTGTGTGAATTTCTGACGTTACCACATTTGGTCTTGAGCTGGTTGGTGCAAACCAGAAAACTTTGGCAAAATAAAATGTTTCATAATTTCTATTAGGAAATACCAGCATGTTTCATTCTGGTTTATTTCAGGTGCCTTCTTGCTTTTGAACTTCTTTTCCCAAGATAATCTATCATACCAGGGCTCTTAGGATGCCTTGTGGCACTGCAGTCAGAGGAGGAGCTCTATCTCATCCTGACAGAGGTAATTTGGCTACATATCTCTGCGGTAATATGCAAAGCTCCTGAACACCATCTTTTTCAAATCACTACAGAAGTTCAGGCAAGAATCTGCTGCTTGTGAGATCAATCTAAAATTTAGATTTGATTCAGCAGATCATAATATTTGAATTGAGGTCCACCACCCTATCACCTACAGGTTTTTCATTCTAAGTTTCCCATCTCAGTAAAATCAATGTATATTTAAAGATGTATTTTTTTTGGAAACCATATGTTGCTGCTACAAGAACACATTGGAGTCGTATTGCTTGCTGGCAATATGTGGTGTATAGTGACTCCTTCCATTTTCCAATTCATGCTGAAGCCCTTTATGCTGCTCTATCGATATATTAGAGTAGAAAACCATAGAATTTCTTATGAATCTAAGCAGATTTATAATATTACATAAAAGGTGAAATAAGAAGGGTTTTCTGCTTTCACTATAAACCCAGCAAAAATTGTTAATCCAGCCAAGTATTCCATGGGCTCTGTAAATAAATTCAACATCCCTCAATATAAAATGAAATGGATAGGTTGCTAATCCATTAGAAATATAATTGTCTTTTATTTATTTATTTATTTGTATCTCTGACTGAAGCCTGAGGGTTGATAGATGCATGAGAATCGTATTGTAGGAACTATTTTGCTCATCTGTATGTAAGTCTATTGGGGAAAGTGTAGTTAAAGAATGTGCAGAGAAAAATAAAAGAGATTTGTGGGAAGATCAAGAAAGCAATGTTTCACACAGGGAAAAATAAAAGGGGGTACTTTTTTTCACTTGACAGCGACTTCCAAATTGCTCTCATCTTTGCCACGATAAAATTACTCAATTTCCCCCCCAAAATAAAAATTCAAATCCTTTTTGAAGGTAATTTACTATACCATAAAAAACCCCCAACTAACAAAATCACATTATTAGGACATTCTTGGAAAAAAATGATTTTTTTTATGGACTGTCATCAAAATGCATAATTTCAGAGGAAATGTGAACAGGAGAAATCAAAGAACTGAATGTTTTGAGGAACATTATGAGAATCATTCCACAGTTTCTCTGAAGCCCCATGATCTATCCATTTGGTTGCCCGCCCATCCTGAGTTTCACATGATAAAGCAGCAAGTTTTGGAGCTGCCTTGTGTATTAAGCTGACCTCTACCACACACTCTGGCAAAAAAATTGTTCTTTGTGGGAGAGGTACATTAAACTTCATATGCACCACTACCATTGCCACCACTTCTGCTTTTGGAAGAAGCCAGACAGAGCTGTTGATGTATCAGAATTGGTAACATTCCCAGAGGAACAACAAATCTGTCCTTTTGAGAGTATATGTTGTTTGATGGTTTTATGGTGCCCACATGTAGATCATTACTCGCATGTATATTAAAGGTAGTTTTCAGTGGTTGCTCTTTCCCTTAACTCTTCTCTAAGGCCCACTGTTGACATGCCAGGCACGTGAAGGCATATTTCAGCACTCCAGAATGCATGCAGAAGCATGTGTTGCTTGTGGAAGGATGGCCCATGCAGCCAATGGGGATGGCATCATGAGATTCTGCGTGCTAATCCATGTGAGACAGGCTCACACTTCAGATGAGGATTTTAGATCAAAAGGGGCACACAGGTCTTTTTTCTTTGGAGGTGATGGTGCAATTCACAGTTACTTTAATGGGACTGAATTTTCACCCCTTGAACCAAATGTTTTAGAGCTTACAGTCTCTCTCTGGGTGCGACCTTTTTTTCCTTAAACTCACTAAAACTCTTAAGCCAGATTCCTGCTGGGAGGCCTCTGCCTCCTATATTAGACTCTTTCTTAATCATAAGCTCCAAATACTGCTTCTGACCCAGGACAGTATCTCATTTTTTGGCTGAGGGTTCCTCTCTCCATATGCAGGGGCACAGAGATGCCTTCCTGGTCTCTGTAAAACTGACACCAGCCTCATTTACAAGCTCCAAATGATACTGCAAATCAACAGAAATCACAGTGGGGTTTGATCTTCCATGCTGATGGGCTAGAACCCACTCAAAACTGCCAGTCTGGTGGGAATAATATTTGATCACCCTCTACTCTGACCTGTGAGAGCTTTCATCCCCACATCTGGTGACCTTGATGCAGAGGCATGCCACCTTCCTCCATCCTGGAAGACAGAAGCAAGGTAAGACTCTGTCCTCCCACCCATGCCCGTGCCGAGAGCGATTCCAGTGCCGCTGACAGTGTTATCACATCTGCACCCTCCACAGCTGGTGCCTTGACTTCTCCACCTCCACCCGCTTCCCCCCTTCCCTGCTCAAACTCATCAGGAGATGGGAGGGAATGTGATCGAAAATTCCCTTTGAAATCTTGTCTGTGAGGCATGGATTTATCAAAGCAACGGAGTTGTGTGTGTGTGCACCAGCCCTGTCATCACATCAAACAGAAGAACAAGAAGGAGTTTCAAAGGGCGCCCTCGTTCTCCCTTCCCTATTTCTCCACGCGTACACACACGTGCACACACATATTTTCCTTCCTTTAGAAACTGTTGAGCTTCTTCTGGTGCTGCTCTTTAAACTCTGGGGGGAGATGCACAGTCTCTCACCGCAGCCACAGTATTTAGGGGGTTAACTGGGTAAAGCACCGCACCATTTCTGCCCGCAACCTGGAGACCAACTTGGATGCAGCACAAGCCAGGGGCTCAGGAACGGTCACTCAAAAGGCTGGGATTACCCACAAAAGCACGTCAGCTCCCTGGCCAACAGACAAGAGGGTGTTGTCTTTAGTACAAGTGACAGCTGATAAAACAGCCTTTCCCATGTGTTCAATAAAAGCAACAGGCTCAGAGACCCTTTCAACACCTTTATCCTGGCTGTCAGTTATGAAGCCTCCTGATACCAATAAGACACAAGTCAGGACAAATATTGCCCTGTTTTCTGAGGAGTGAAATAGCAGCATATGCAGTGAAGTGACTCGAAGCCAGAGTGACAGGCTGGGAGCAGAGCTCCAGTGGCTATTCACAGAGGGAACCTGGGCTTCAGGCTCAGAGAGACGGAGATGCCTGGCCTAATTCAGGGGCTCTGAGTCTCTCCATGGCTGGGATGAAGTGGGCTCTATGCTCAGTCCTTCTACGGGGTGATTTGTCCCCATTCTGCGCCTGCCTGCATTAGCAGTGGGTGACAGGCAGACGAGGTGGTTCCTGAACAACACAATAGTGAGTGATACCAAACCTAGGACGTGACAGAGGCCATATTTGTAATACTAATATAATCTTCTTGGTCCTGATGATGTTCTGCCAGTGGCAGCCTCCCTCCCTCCTCCCAGAGCTAGGGGAGTGCTATGCCCACCCCAACACTGCTCCAGCAGTGGTGAGGGAACATGAGAAGCAAGCCATAGTGCTCCTCAGCTTTCTGCATGAGCAGTCCTCTGTAGGAGCAGAGCATTGGTATAGAGCTGCTGGACTGATGGGGCGAGCAGCCAAAGTGCTGGGAGGGAGAGGGGTCTGATAACACCTGGGAGGGAGTCCTCTGTGTCTCTTCCCAAAACGGGCTCTGTACTGCCTGCTGACCTGCTGACTTAAGCCACTGATCAGGCTCCTTAGTGCTGGTATTGCAAAAGACCAAAGCAACACTAGGATGCTTAGGGCTCTAATCTCCACCCATGTGGCTGTGCTGAGCTAGCTTCACTGAACAGGAAAGCCTAACACCTACTAGCTGCAAAGTGGCAGGAGATCAAACTGCCCTGGCCAGTTGGTGCCCAGGGTATGTACCCAGGATAAGTGTCCCATGTCCAAACATGAAGAGGGTATTTCTGCAAAGCTGCAATCACAGCCCTAATTGCAGGGGTATGTATCTACAGAAAGGTGGTATGTAAATCCTAAGAAAGACACTCTCTCCCTGGAGAGCTCTGTCTTTCTTCAGAAGAGGTAGACAAAGTGCACTTCATTAAAGGGGCTCTCTGCCTCTGAGCTGGTGACATAAGGTCACAGAAGAGGTATATGATACCACAGAAATCCAAAACTCCCTGCCCTTGGCTTCGACCACAACTTCCTTGATGCTTGCTTTGATAACTTACTATCTTGCTAGAAGAAATACAATTTTGTCTCCCTCCTGTTTTCCTACAGCTGGATCCTTGCCGTGTTTGGAGTTTTTCACCATGGTTGTTCAGAAAAGTAGTGGTTTAAACTGACTCTGTGCTGAGAGCAATGCTTGGCTCAGCCTGAGTAGGTTTGGAAACACTGTGCTGAGAACCTCCTGCATTGCTTTGTCCCAGAGGCCCCACAGCATGAGACTTATGGGAGACAACGCTGCCTTCCAGACGAAGTATTTCTTGCTGGGGGCATGAGGAGGAATAAATGGGTACCACGTCCTGTGTTCTGACTTTGAAGACTTCTCCCTGTGCACAGCAACTTTTAGCACTTTCCTGGGTAAATGGATAGTGCCTAAGGTGAGTCAGATGTTCACATAGCCCTTACCCATCTTACTCTGCTAAAGCATAAAGAAAATAGCTTCGGCAACTCCTTTGCTGCAACTCTGAAAGACCTAAATAAAGAGGGTGCATGTTGAACTTGTCTGAGTTGCACCTGATGATGATTCTTTTTCCTCCTAGCATACCAAACTGGGCTTGGTGAAGGGGGTCTGGAACTGACTTAATGGAGGAAAGAACTGTGTGTGTTAACCTGAAAAGCATTTGTGTTGCAAGGGGGGAAATCAGTAGCATGTATTTGGAGCAGCACTGGGCTTCAGTTTACAGAGGTAGTTTTCCCTCCACTATACATAAAGCTCATGGAAATTTATCGACAGGTCCTCAAGAGACTCTGAGCATCATAATGGAATCAGAGGCTTCTTTTTATAAATGTATCTCATTTTTATATGTTTGAGTGAATTTCCAGCTCATAAAAGTAAAGACCTCCTCTTCAAAGTTCACACAAACACTCACTAAGCACAAAACCGCAGCTTCATTCCCCTCAGGAATGGAAGGCTCAGACTCCTGCCTCTCCCATCCTCCATCATTCACTGTCACCTCTGAAACTCTGCTGATGAGCATCAGTTCTGATCTCTGACAAAAAAGTCAAAACACCTTCCTGGGACTGTTCCCTCTGCTTTGAGTTCCCTGCTATGAGTCAGACTGAATGCACCAGCTGGGTTACCAAACTGGGTCCGGTTCAGAGCCATTTTGTACACATTTCCCTTTGTACACAGGAGAGATTTTAAACCTTAAATAATTGAAGGAGGACCTGGCTCAGTGTGGGTAGTACTTGAGAAAAGCTTCCCACAGTGGGAATAAGGAGAGGGTCAGGATGCAAGTCTCAGGTAGCAATTCAGTAGCAACAAGAAGGTGTTTCCCTTTAGGACCCAATGGTTTCAGTCTCTCCAGGGTTCATCATCACGTCTTACTCAGTTTCTGCTGTGCCCGTTATCTTCAAAAGACAGATATATCTGTGAATCCTCTTCTTCTCAATCCTCATTTTTCTTCCTGGGCGTGGGCATCTTCCCTTAAACTTCAAGCACCTCTCCCTAGACCTCAGTTTCCTAACTAAGATTATTTATTGATAGCCTCTTTCTTTTCTTTTTTCTTTTTCTCTTTTGGCTCCATGGCTCATCAATTAACTGGAGAGGGTATTGATCAGTAATTGTGTCAAGTTTCCCAGAGCTTTCTGGGAAATGCGGCTGCTGCTGCTGCTTCAGATGATTGCATATGCTCTGTCTTTGATTCACGGAGCACAGCCAGGGAGAATTCTCACTCAATGTGACTTAAACGAGCAATGAGCTCACAATTTACCCTTAGGAGGGTATTATTTGCAGCTCTCACTGGATGGGTGTTTGACATTAAAAAGAAAACAGAAGAAGCCAGAACCTAACAATTAATTCCCACTGAGACAAATGGAAACTTTAAATTGGGGTTCTATGGCAGTCTGACATATGTTAGCTTATAGCACTAGGCTACCTGGCTGGAAGGATATTTGTGCCTGGCAAACTAAACTTACAGTAGTAACATGATTTGTGCCACACTCTGATTTCACCCTCCTCCTTCTAAAGGCTCAATAAATTAAGTTGGTGGCACTCTGTGCTGTAAAACTGCTGCTGTAATCCCTACTGGGTCTCCCAGTGCTAGCACAGCTCTTAAATTTCAAAATTATTTGCTTAAAGAGATCAGCTATTGATTAATAAGGGATTCTTTTCTGAGTCGTTATCTGCTTTTCTATATGATGGATAATTCTGCCCTGGCAAGCTTGTAATTCTCAAGCCTGGGATTGAGGAGATGGTGTTGGCTTGTTCAACGTGTACACGTGCAGGTGCTCACCTCCTTTCCCATGCTGAAGCCCTGTTGACTGCAGTTGAGGAGAAAACTACATAACATTGCCTTTACTTCTGATTGGCATGGCCTTATCCCACATTACATCTCTGGCCTGCAAGACAGCTTCCATCTCACTGACAAATGCCAGTGTGTGTTTCAAAGCAGCTAAGGGTGGGTGGGTAACGGAGATGGCACCATTGGTCTATCAGCAAATAGCCTGAGAAGGACCTGCTCTATATATCTGAATATGGTAGATATTTCACCCGTGTCTCGCTTGTGTTGTACAGTGATCAGCTCCCTCTTGCTCACTACAATGTCCAGAAGTTTGTTTGCTGCACTGGGTGCTGCACTGAGCCCCTCAGCAGTGCCAGGGCAGAGACAGGAGGTCTGGTACAGGAGAGCTGCTATGTCTAGTCAATAAGAAGGTCCATTCCCCTAGGCAGTCTGGAGTTCCTGCTGTCTCTGGCTGGTAGGTGAGGTGATACTGCAGAAGGCGGCTAGGGAGAAAATGCAGTTTTCTGAATGCCAGTATTTTGGCAGGTAGAAGAGGATTTGCCCTGTGTGGTCCTACCCAGCCTGCCTTCTGCTAATGGGAGAGTTGCTTGAAGTCTCTCCTCACCCATGTTCCTTGCAAAACAACCTTGAGCTTTTCCAAAGCTGATCAGTAATTAATGAGATAGAAATTGTTCCTGTTAACTTAGGATGAGACTGTGCCATATACTCTTATGTTCTTGAAGAGAACCATGCTTCTTGCTCTTCAAGAAACCACTTCAGTAAGAGGGGCTGTTCAAGCTACTCAGATTCTTGTCTTTAGCCCCTTACATCCAACTTCAGGGAG
The DNA here is from genome assembly GCA_020800305.1 of Porphyrio hochstetteri. Taxonomy (NCBI): domain Eukaryota; kingdom Metazoa; phylum Chordata; class Aves; order Gruiformes; family Rallidae; genus Porphyrio; species Porphyrio hochstetteri. The sequence continues at coordinate 4,554,016 of CM036916.1, read as the reverse complement.
CATTTGCTTGAAATAAGCTGCTGTCACCACTTGTGTGATATTTCCACCCTGAAGGGTAAGAAATAGGAAAGCAAAAGGGATGCAGGAGGGGTTGGAGGGTTTTTGAGAGTCTCTTCCACAGTGAAAGCAGAGAGGCTGATGTGAGACCATGTTATCCCAAACCAGGTCTCCGTTCTCCTGTGTTTCTGGTATTGCCTCCTAGGGCTGTTCAAGGGAAGGTGATTTCTTTGCTCAGGTCCAGTCCTAATTTCATACTTCAATGGGAATAACAAAAAGCTTGCCAGACAAAGCTTGTTTTCATAACACCCCCTGCAAGCATATGTCCAGCACACATGCAGACACACATGCAAGCACAAAGGCTTTCTCATTATTCCCAGCTTTGTACTATCCAACTTCCACCATTGTTTTTTTCTCACTGTTTGTACATCAACCTGTATTCAATGCAGCATCCCTGCATGTGCTGTGTTTCTCACAGTAACTGTTGTACATGTACCCATACAGATTATGCATGCACCAGATCTTCACAATTCCCTCGTTGCGCCTGGCACAAGTTCAGATGAGTTGAATTGGAAAGCAATGGCTTTTTCCCCTCTCATCACTACATGTAAATCTTCATCAGGTTGGTACCTTTCCAGCATATTACACCCACTGTTTGTGTTTTGTGTTTTGTTTTGTTATTTTGTTATCTATTAGCTCAGCAGATAACAAATCAGACTTAGAAAGAATTAGCACTTTGATGATGCCATTCTGCCTTGCAGAGCACCTTTTTTTTTTTCTTTTCTGTAATTAAGGTGGCTTGTATTCCTTTCCATGAAGAGTCAGCATGTGAATTTTCTAGCTACCAGCAGACCACCTTCTGTAATTCCACACTCTGAGCATCTTCACCAGCCTGTCAGCTGCTGCTTCTGACTGATAGTCTTGTGCTATGGACTTTCACACTGCTCTGGGAAAAGCTTCTCAGCCCAAAGATGCCACCTGTTTCCGTGTGAACTGGTCCAAAATAATTTTTGAGCCTATCCTGTAGGATGAGTGGTTGTTGTAGGACATGCACCAGCACAGAGAGTTAGAGATGTTAAGGGTGCCAAGTGAATGAGGAGTCTCCTGATGGGGTAGGTTTGATCAGTCTCTTCTAACTGTGAGGGTTAACCCTTGGTTTTCAGACCTGATGCCATGTTCAACCACTATTTCTTGAAGTTCAGAGCTGCTGTTAACAGGTTGACAGGTGGTTTGAACAAAAAACTGAATTCCAGCAAATGAGATACAGAAGGTTCAAAGTCAGCCCATGTAAAAATTTAGTCCCTAATTTTAAGACAAAAGCAGAATCATATGAAGAAACTAAGCTGAAGAAGCAGCTTTATTTCTTCATGGCATCCTCGTGTATATGCTGAAACCCATTCCTTCCCCATCAATCACAGTAAAGAGCGTATTTGCTTAAAGTAGTTGTGAATGAGAGAGATGTGATGAAATCACTGCCAATGGTCAGGCTGGGAATTCATCAAGATGTCTACTGATCCTCTTAAAAACGTATCATTGCCTATTGAATTGTGGAGCCTAATGGAAGGAAAATTAGTCGACAAAGTTGGTTTTATTTTCCCAGAGTTATAGACTTCATCGTATTTCTAATTCGCTGCTAAACAAAGCTATGAGCCTACCTTTTGTTCAATTCGAAGCATTTAATGACTTCATAAAAAAAACCCAGGCTGTTGAAATTTATACCCATAAGTTGTCATCTTTGCCTTATTTTCAATTTTCCTGTGAAGTTATTAAAACATTATGTGATTGTAATATATTTATGGGGAGGGGGAAATGAGGTGTAACTCTGAATGAGGCACAATGATTTGATAAGAACTGTAAAGCATCAACTGCCACTAACTTGTACAGGGGAAGTTGTGTGTCTACACACTGAGCAGAGTTTTGAGTACATATATTCCATACTTGTTGCACAGTGTTTCTATTCTCCCAACCTATATAAATATTAATGAGACTCAAAGGTATCAAATTCTGCTCAACAAGTTGAACTTAGACTCCCTTCTCTCTTTGAACTGCTTTGCCTTTTTCTTTTGGACACTGCATGACCGAGGATAGGAGTTTTGCCTCAGACTTGATGGTAGTGTTTTGCTGCTAACAAGCACAGAGCCCATTATTATTCCCTGTGCCTTCATTCACAGGGGAGAAAAAAAGAAATCTAGTAATGGACATAAGGAGCTTTCTAGGTTTCTGTTCTGCTCCTCCTTCTGTTAGGTTATGCTGCACCTTCCCTGTGGCATCTGAACTTCTGGCCTGTTTTATCAGTTGGGTGCAGAGCCAAACTTACCTTTGTAAGTAGGATGTTGAGCACATTGACTGTAGCAGCTCTGGACATGGATTTTCTTTCTGCTGAGTATCTGCAGAGTGTTTTGTGCAGGATTCCTTACCTAGGTGTCCTGTATCTGTGTTAAGAGCTCCTAGTATGGCACCAAAGAGAGACTTAGAATTTAGAGAGACTGTTGCTCTCAGTCTCTAGGCTTTCTCTCCATAGAAAGAAGTCAGTGCAATGTCCGAGCTGAACACAGCAGGCAGGTCTGAAAGATGTCTGTATTGAAATACAAAGGGACCCTAGTGTGGCACTGTTTTGAACATATTAATCATTTTAAGGAAAAGTTGGACCTGGTATAAATCAGCGTAACCCATTGTCTTGAGCAGTGCTACTCCAGTCTCCAGCGGTCAAGAAATGGTCCAATCAAACTGATGGCATGTCAATATGAGTGATAGGAGGCGTATGTTTCTATGTGCTAAAAGCAGCACAACACATTGCAAGGGATACGAAACTGGAGTGGTTCCGACAGAGGCACATATGGCTTCACATATATAATGTGCAAATTCATCAGTCAAAAATATTGAAACACTTCGTAAGGGTAAAACTCTGCTCCTACAAGGGCTGCAATCCCACAGATTCAAGGGGAGCAGAGTGGAATCAGTGCCAAGTGCTTGCCAAATCCTCCCATAATAGTGTTTTCCGGGGTGGTAACATGTGAGCAACTTTCATCTTGGGAGACCAAGATTCATACTTGGCTTCAGTCATATCCAGCTGAGGCATCTCACCTGCCTTTATCTGTCATGTACATAGTATCTTCAACCATCCCAGACCAGGAAAAGCCGTACATGCTCAAGAAGCCTTGTGATAGCAAAGGAGGTTGTGAGAAAAGTGCATCACTCTATATCTCTTAGAAGATGAGGAGAGGGGGCTTCATCACAGCTGTATGGGTTGGTGGACAACAGCATCCTGCTGGTCAGGAAAGAGGTCTTTGGAGAGGGTGCTCCAGAGCCAATGTAAGGGACATCAAATATTGTTGAAAGTGAGCACAGAGGAGTATAGGCAATTAATCCTCTGCCAGAACAAGGCCATTTCAGGTTAGGAATGAAGAGCCTTGGCAGAGCTGTGTGGGGAATCCAGCGAGGTATCTGCCCTCAGGATTCGGCACATTTGGCTCTTTCAGAGTTGCTACATCCACTCATTAAAAAGAAGATACAAAGAAAATACATGCAGGAATTTTTTTCTCTGCTAGGTGTATCCCAGCACCATCAAGCTTCATGTTCTCACATCCAAACAGCTTTCCAGCACCACGAAATGAGTGTCTGGGCCCACCAAAAGCATATGTTTGACTTTCCAGGACCAGCATATACCTTGTGCTTTGCAAGGCTTATTTCAATTACTAATTTTGGGTTGACAAGAGGCATGGGGCTCCGGAGTGCAGCTCACTGCATAGACTGTGCTGAACTGACAGCACAGATATGTGGGGGCATTTGCTGGTGCATGGAAGAAACAATGAAAAACATTAGCTACATTAGAACTATTTAAGATAATCCTGAGAGTCCTTCGTACAGACAGCTCCGCTCCTGCTGACTCTAACTGTATAATGCTAGAGCAGGAAGCCAGGCCCAGCATGGCTGGTAGGAGAGGGGTTTAATTATTTTCATTCTCCATTTTCATTTCAGCCTTCCTAGTAATTTGCGTTGCCTTTGTTACCAGAACGAGGGAGACAAAAGATATTTGCCTTGTAGATTCCTTTAAAAAGCAGCACTTGTGCTAGTGAAAGCAGCCTGCCTGACAAGCTACTGAAACCAAAGCCCACAAATCCACAGAGGCTCAGCACAGAGCACAGGCCCAGGGTGACTCTTCTGGACCATGACCCGATAAGGGCAAGAAAGGAATGCAGTCCTCCAGGCCAGTCTGTCGGGGAAGACAGCAGGCCTGCCGGCGGCCTAGCTCTCTTCTCCCAGGATTTAGGCCCTGACAATATTCTTCTGTTCCCATGAGAAAGGAAAAGTTACTCATGCTCTGAGGATCCTAATAATCATATTCTCAAAACACAGTGGCCTTGTTGATAGGGGTACAGGCTACCCTGAACCAAGAAGCAGTTTTGGGAAGGTATTTGGGAGTAACGGAGCATGTTAAGAACCAACCATAACAAGAGGGTCAAAACAGCAGGTGTGCGGATACTTTTAGGCCTTAAAAGTAAACTAACAATATTTAGCTATAAGATAGGTTTATCAGAACTCGTTATAATTACTAACCAATTAATACAGTGTGAACAGTGTGTGTAATCAATTAGCAGTTTTTTAGCTTGCGACGTTTGCAGTAAAAAAGGTATAGAATCTGTGTGATTTCACCTAATAAATGGCTTCACCTAAAATTCATCTCGAATTGTGTGTTGCTCTCTGCTGGACGCCACACCAGTCCTTAGCCTGTTTGATGGGATTGCCAACAGCAAGGTCAATGCTAGCCTTGAGCATCTATTTGCTGTCATAGGCCGCTCTCTGGCAGGAGCTGAGCTGAACCACTAATCTCTTCCCGTTGGATCACCATGATACTTTTGGTGGAGTTAGCTCACGGTGACGGCCACAGCGGCTGATTTGGAGGCAGGAGCTGCACAGTGAATAACTGTTCCTTTACTGAGTCTTGGTGCTTGATAAAACTGCATCTGTGTGTTGAAAAGGAAAGAAAATCACTAGCACTAATGGAAGGGTGGATTGTTTGAGGCAGTTCCAGACACCAAGGAGACTATCGTGTTTTCCTGTTGGAGTTAAACTGATGGGTGTTGTTCCAGACTATACACATGGGAATGCTCTTTATTTTCATTTCCAGCTCAGAAACCTCGTGCCCACCATTTTCTCATTGGGAAATCACACTGTTTTCTGTACCTGCTTATCATAAAATAAGAGCCTGATTGCACAGCCTAGCTTTTGTTCCAAACTGACGGTTAACTTAAGAGCAGCAACTGCAAAATGCAGCAGTATGTCTGTGCCCTGACCAGAAATCTCTGCATCCTTCCCACCCATCCTCTGAGCTGGCCATAAACAAACAGGCTACTTTCCAGAAAAAAAGATATTAACAAGGAATTCTTCCTTCAGACATCCTGGAGTACAGCAGTCACCGGGCCTTTCTCAGAGGTACAACCATGTCTGGGGGTGAGGAATATAGGTAGGTCTTTGTCATTAGCTGCCAAAATTGAGACAGAGAAGGCTGAGCATTTGGAAGAAGAGGTCACATAAGAATCCATGTGTATGTAAGTGAATTTACCTGTTATCAGAAAAAAGAGGAAAAGAGGAGCTTCATCTGAACTGTTTAGAGATGGATCTCTCTCATTATGAGATACTAGGGGTTTAATGCAGAGATTACAGCATTAGTCTGTTGCTGGAGACAAAATATGGCTGTATACATTAAAAATATTGAGTATGGCTGGCTACTGCGTGGATACACACAGCTGATGTAGTCAGAATACATTCATTATTCCAGAAACACAGGCAGATTTTGTGCTTTGCTGCAAGTTGCTGATGCTCTGCTTTTCATTCCATTTGAACCTGTTTCCTTTCATATTAAATATTTTTTGAGTAGAGTTGGCTCTGGTGTTTTTAATGCCCTTAGCAGAGTTTGGAGGTCACTGTAGCAGAGCAACTGGTGAAGACAGCAGAATTCCAGCAGCAATTGAACTGCTTCCATGAACCGTTCTTCGTTATGTCCTCTGGACATCTGTTGTGCTTCCTTAATGGGGACTGTTGGCTTTGCTCTTCAGGGACTGAGCAAAATATTCTCGAGTTCAAAAATACTCTGAAGTGCTAGTTAAGTCAGATCTAAACACACATAACAAGACAAGCAACAAAATAGTTTGCAATGCTTTGAAGCTCTTAACATTAGTGTATACCTACACCAACAAAGAGGAAACTCTACTGGTTATCGACTGACATTCCCTTTGCACTACCCAAACAGCGTGATTATCACATAACCTTAAATCCTCTCAGCCCCAGGTGACAAAGAGGAGGAAAAAGTGTTGGCAAAAAGAAAGTGAAAGTTGGAAAGCTGTGGCAGGCAGGAGGCTTCTGCAGTGTGGTGGAGCAGCTGTCTGCAGCACAAGCAAGGGCAAAACTGTCTCCAGCATGACTGCAAAAAGCAAAGCCTCTTCTGAGCAAAGAAGCATGGCTACACCAAGGCAAAAAAGCCTTCCTTGGTGACGTCCCAGCAACAGCAGGGATGTTGTAAAGATGCTGGGTCCAATGGTAGCCACTGAGTCACTATTCCACAGCCACATCAGATGGGACCAGCCAAGGCCTTTGTGTCCCTCAATACAGGGGAAATGTTGCAGGAACACAGCTGTCATTTTGCCCAGCATCTTCTATACGTACCCTGAGCCAGGCAGGAGGTAGTTTCTGGGGAAAGGACGTTATTCACAGAGCTTTCCAGAAGTTTCCAGCAGCTCTCTGAGAGAGTGAGTTGGTCTTTCACAGGAATTTTCTGCTTGAAAACCTTAAAGGCTTTTTTTCTCTGCACCGTGCAGCAGGCTCCTGCATGCTATGTTGTCATACTTGGCAGGAGGACGAGGGGTAAGGAAGTGTTAAGTTATAATGTAAATTGAGTTTATTGCTGTCTGGCAGAATATTTTGGCAGCCTTTTGTGACAAAGCCTCTGCCACAAACACTTTTTTATGTTTGGAACCAGGTCAAACTGTTACTCTGGGTGTCTGCAGGGACATGCACAATGCTAGAGCAGCTCCTACTGTCGGAGTACAGATGCATCCCTGGCTTCCCACTGAAAGTGCTCACTTCCGACAGCATTAGAGTCAATTGGTTTTGCTGGAGAGAAAGGTTATTGGGGAGGGAGAAAATGACTGATTCAAAAAGGTCCATGTTAAACAGCAATTCAAACCATCATGTCAGTCTCTCGGTGTTTCAGGACAGGCACCACATCTTTCTTGAGGCCATCAAAACTGTAGCACAGATGATTACTGACCTGCCAGTCTACTAACTTCAGAGGAAATCTGGATAGTTCAGATTTGGGACTCCTGTTGCCATAAATTTTGTTTCACAGACCATCACTGAAAGCCATGAATATGTGATACTTGCAGGGCAGAAGGGGAGGTTGGCCAGTGGGTCTAACAAGAGGAAGGACTCATCCCATGTGTCCTCCCAGAAGGGCCTTCCAGTTCAGCATGTCTCTGTAGTACCCCATGAAAATGTCCATTAGCTCATAATGAGTATTTCTGTTGTGATCCATTCTCCATCACTTCAGCTGAGAAAGGGAGGGAGGGGAGGATGGTAGTCAAATGGATGTCTTTTCTTTCTTTGGTCCCATGATAGTACCAGTTAAAATTAACTGAGCCATTGTGCATATGCAAGCATAGGAGAGGATTTATTTGACAGAGCTGCAGATGGAAGGGTTAACTATATGCCTAAAATGGCTTCACTATTCAAATATTTTCTTGGAGAGCTTTGAAATGGTAAGCCTTTGTTTTTTGTTGGGTTTTTTTTTTTATTAACATTGATCATTGGCTGTACCAATTAATGCAATTACTTGGTCCAAAATAAAACATCCTATCAGATCTGTATCATATGCTAGTCCTCTCAGAAAAACAATTTAGGCAGAGCAGACTGAAGAAGTGGATTAGCCAAAGAAAACATTTCTGTTAAAAGAAATTATCACATGAGGTTTTTTTAGAAGAAATGATACATTGCCTGCATGCAGAGTCATAACCCATTTCCTTTTCAATAGGAACTAAATATGTTTAATCACTAGGCTGTCATATTAACTATCTATTATTTTATTTAAAAAACATGAAGGAAACAAATGTTAAAAAATAAGAAATTGGCTAGATATTGAAATTTTTCTCTTGGGATACAGGTAGAATTTGAAGTTTCAGCAATTTTGGGGGTTCTGCCATGCATTCACATCTTCTTTTTCCAGTTAATTTCAGTGATCAAATGAGTTTATGGGTGCTGTTAGTTTCCCAGTTCCGCATCCAAAGAATACATTTGAAATCAGAGACATGACCTGAGCATCACCTCCCTCTGATCTACAAGGTATATTAATAAGACTGTGGGTGGTGGGGATTTACGCACTTGGATACATTTTTTCCCTCTACAAAGTATAAATCCTTCACTAGGAACCCACATGTAAAAGACTTGGTTTTTCAGGACCAGATCATGTATTTTCCAGGACAGTGGGTGACTCAGCAAATCTGCTGGTGAGAATTTGTTCCCATCAAATCTGGAATGAGAGCTTAATTCTGGGTTTGCCTGAGGGCCAAACGTTTTTTCATAGTTCCAATCCGCATCTAAATACCACCACTTTGATCTTCCCTGCATTGTGGACTCTACTCTTTTATCCTTAGAAGAAGTTCAGGCAGATTTGCAGTGGAGATTAAACCACATGTCTTTGTACCTCTACTGGCACAAGCAGCAAATCCCAACATCTCCCATCCGTTCCCTCTTGCTGGGTGATGAAGAGCATCCTTGGAGTGTGTCCCATCCTGGCCATAAGAGACGGTGCCCTCCAGGCAAACTCAGAGACAGCAGCAAAACAAAAAACAGGAGAGAGAAGACCTCCAGCCAGCTTCAATCTCAGCCCAGTATTTCCCAGACCCTGGAGGGCTCTAATGATATTCCTCATTGGCAAGTCCTATCATGATGTCACACAACTTCTGAATGTCCCTCCAGCACAATATGCAAAGTGTGTTCCTATCTCTGTGCCTAACACAATGGAATGGATCACCTTCTTTGAGCTGTCCACTCTTGCTTCTCCTCCTCCACTGATGGTGAAAGGCTGGCTTCTCCCCAGGCTTTACCAAACACCATGTCTTGCTGCAATAACTCCCAGACATGTGCCTAGTTGATGTGGTTATCCCTGCTCGCAGCTATCCCTGCCCAGCAAGATTTTCCAGGATAACACAGTGGTTTTCAGCCCAGAGGGTCACATCAGGTGAACTGAAACACTCTGCAGATGTTAGAGAAACAGTGGAGGAGGAAAGAAAAGGAATTCCCTCTCCCTTCAGTTCTTCCTTAAAACATTAATTAGAAACAGGAACAATTTGGGGTTTATATATTCTTTATTAAAATATTAAATAAAGCTGAAAAAAATAAAGTGAAATATTACTTTGCATGTCAACTTTATTATTCACCAAAGCTGCCATGAGAAGGAGAGGGATTGGGATGCGTCTCCCAAACGTGTTTTCTAACTGTCCGTCACTATTAGCAGTGAGCTGAAATAACATTTCTTCCCAACTGATCTTTAAAGAGTGATCCATACCCTGAGCTTTGGCACAGGACATTAAAAGAGGGTCTGAGGGGTTACCTGCGGTCCCTTTTCTAGGTCACCCCTCTGGGGCATGAGGCACAGAGGAGTTTGACTTCTGTCAAACATGCATTTGCATCCAAAGAGAGAGCTCGCAGAAGGAGCATGGAAAAGGGGTGGGCTCTGCGCTGTGGGGCACTTGCAAGCAGATGACTGGTGCTAGGCCTAGAGGAGGGACAATTAGGGCACACACTTGGCCCTAAGGTCTGCAACACAGAAAGCAAATGGCACTGGTTCAGCTGGAAATCTCTGGGGCCGTGAGGAGACCCAGGCCGCTGTGGGAATCCTCCAGCAGCCACTGCCTCCAGGGGCTGAAAGCTGGGATCTTTAAAAGAATCAAAGAGAATTGGGGGTCAAAATCAGTGGAAATACGGTGTGAGGCAGATGCCTTTGGGGCTGCTTGCAAGCTATGTGAGATCTAGCTTTAATAGCTAGGAACTCCCCAAAGTGCTGACCAGGCTGTTAGTGTGTTTGAGATGTGCCCTCCCTTGGGTATAAGTTGCAAAAGTGCATGTCAGCAGCTGGGGCTGAATGCCACGCTCAATACCTGCACCACGCCGTAAGAGAGTTTAAAAGTAGGTCACAGCTCACTGTAATGTAAACTCTTTCTTCTCAGGTGCATCAAGGCGCTCTTTCATGTGCTACTGAGGCAGGAGCAGCAATTCCTGAGCACGCTGAGCATCTGTGATCTGTCTCCGCAGTACCTGCTCCAGGGACTCTGGAGAGCCGGAGGCTGCTGCCTTCACTGCACACTGTAGGGCCTGGCAGGAGAGGGAGGATAGCAGCAGGTGCTACATCTCAACCGTACAGAGCTTGGGGGACAGTTGGTGATATCAGATATATTAGCTTCCAGGTTTCAGGATGCTTTTCCATGCTCCTTAGCACTGCCTGGTGCTGGTGCGATGTGCTGCAGCTCACAGAACAACCCTGTGCTGCTTTATTTTCCGTGTCCAGGCTGCACTGTTTTCCCTTTGCACTCCTTAGGTACTTTCTGGCTGAAGCACATGTGTTTTCCCGTCGGAAAATGCACTTTTTCTTAGCAACAAAGGCAAGGCCTGAGATAAACTGTCCCAGTACAGTGAGATTAGCAGAGAGATTGAGAGAAAATAAATGTGTAGTCATCACCCAGTGTCAGAAGCTTTAAGCAGATAGAAAGCTGAATGCTCAGTTCCCCATTTTTCTAGACAGAAGGTGCAAAAGACAGAAGAAATTTCCATTGTCCATTACTTGAAGATATGAATTCTTCACCTCTTCCCTTCATATCTGCAGTGAATGGATGATAACACTGGGAGCTTCCTCTTCATCTCTAGATTGAAATCCCACCCACTTGCTTTGAATATCACCAGGGCTACTGATCTTGAATGTTCCAAATTTTCTGCCCTGAGTATATGGAAATTTGACCATTACCTACATCACTTCCCTCTGCAATTACAGACAAGGGCTGAAACAAGCAGATCATGAATGAGAGATAAAGTCATTAAAATATACCAGAAGAGGAGGCAAATTTGCCTGCTCTCCACATGATGAAAGAATTGAGCTGGTGTGAACATTTTCCATTGAAACTGGCTTTCTGAAACAAACAGCACCTAAATAATTCTAATGACAGGAAATACCTGCTTCTAATGGAAAACGTCAGTTTTCCAGATAGAGAAATGCATAAAAATGTCAGATGTCAAAATATATCAAAGATATTTTGGCTGAAGTAAAATCGAGGTGGGGTTGTTTGCAAAAATTCAAGCAGGGAGAAGTTGGATGCCTCTGACTCTGTTGCTGAATAATACCTCTCTCTCCTACAGCAGGCTTTGTCCTCAGTATGTGTATAACTGTATCCACACAGGATATCCTATATATAGAACTGTATTTCACACGGGAAAAAAACTGAGGTATCTGAGTGATGAAATGAGCATAAAACCAGCCTTGAGTATTCTGGGTAAAGTCATTATCATTCAGCAAGCTCCCTGAGAGCCTTTGGCCCCAGAGAGATCGTCTGGCAGCTCTTCACTGTTACAATCAGCACTGTAGGCATCAGGATCATCCTACTGAAAAAACATTTTAATTGGGCGACAGCTCATAGTAAATCTAGCAAGCATTGCCCTGTTCCCAGGTATAGGCACGTGCTGATGGTCTCCCAGCTGCTGGTGCCTGTGTGTGTTAGTGTGGGGGCAGACAGAAAGCTTTAAATGGGAGCCCCTGCGTGACACTACATCACAGAGTTTCCTTCTCTCCTGCTTCATGCCAGCCCTGTGGGGCAGGGCTGTGGTCACCACATCCCCCCAAGCTCAGCCCCCTCCAAGGTGGCCTCGGAGATGGGTATCAGCAGGAAGGATGCTCAGGGTTTCTCCAGAGAACCTGCCAAATTGCACGTGCAAGATGCAGTCTGGAAAAATCTGTTTCCCATGATGTGTTCATGTAGCTAGGAGGATGGAGCTCCTATTTCAAGCAGGCCTTTCTGAAGTGTAAAGGGGCATCTCGAAACACATTTCAAAGACAGACATGAAGGGCTCTGCACTGGCTCATTTTCACCTGTAATGTGTCATCTCTTAAGTGACCCAAATTTAGCAGACACCAGCAGGAAATTCAGTTTGGGAACACAAATCCTGCAGTTGCATATGCCAGTTTGCAACACAATGGCCACCAGGACTGCATCGAGGTGTAATTCTGACCCTGACTGATAGTGACAACAAAACCTGCCCTGGATATCATCTTGATCATCACTGCGCAGGATTCTCAGTCTGAGGCAGGGTGAGTTATGGCACTGTAGGTTCCTCACAGTCAGAGAAATCCTCCCCAAAGCAGCGAAGTGTTTCCTTCCTTCATAACACAGAGGAAATAAACTTATACTGAAGTCCTACTAGTTTGTCCAGGGTTCTGCTCTTAATATCTTTACTGTATAACACCTGACAAGAGCCTCCCAAGCAGCTGTCTACCCAAAAAAAAGAGAGAAGACATCAGCAAGGACATACCAACAGCTCCACAGATGGGTACTTGGATGCAGCCGTAAAGATTACAGCAACAGCATCATCCATAGTCTACCAGAATGTCTCTTTTACGGGCAATAAATATTGGATTATGTATTTTGCATCATGACTGCCTTCTCTTTCCCTCTCCTTTCTTTTTTTCTTTCTGTACTGTAAGGAAAGAGCATATGATGAGTATGGTATATTATAACTGAATATTAATCTCTTCTATTCAGTCGGTGCATGCATTCATTTATATGGATGATTTGCTAGTTTTGTTTGAATACACACACACATTTAGCAGCGAGGTTTATTATGAAAAATGCCATCGAATTAACTCTTTTAAAAGATGCCAATATTATTGGCAAGAATTGCATTTTATTTTCTTTGTAAATGTGCCGCTTCCTTAGACATTCATTTCTTTGGAAATCCAGTACTTTTCCAAATGCAAAGACACTGGTGATGAGCAACTGTCATTCCCACATTAAAAAGCAAAACCAAGCCTTGATCTTTCTACAGCAGATTAGGGAGTGAGATAAAAATGAGATGAAAGCCTCAAATGTCTGTTCCACTAGGTTCGAGGCATTCTTTTTGTTTTAGTTCCGCACTCTGCCTCTTTAATTCCCGCTGGCTCAAATGCCAATTTTCTGCTATGTTGGCATGACTGCCGAAGAATTGCTTCTGTTAATAAACTGCACAAAATAGCTGAGCAATTAGGCAATTAAACTGTTTTAAATTTAATTTAAAACCCTGGCATTTTGCTAGGAGTCCTTTTTTTTTTTTTTTTCCCTTTAATCCCATCTTTTTTGTGTGCTAGGAGGTAAAGGGCAAGTTGGAAGGGTGGGAAGCCAGCGTGGCGACAAGGGAAGAGGCTGGTGTGATCAGAGTTTACTCTGCAGATAAGCTCCTGCTGCAGATAAGCACAAGGGCTGTCCGCTTTGGGGAGCACATTTCAGCCCTTGCCCCTTATTAGAACAAGTCATTTTTTCCCAAACATTTAACACACAAACAAGCTTAATCTGATCTCTGTCCTGCTCCCAGATGGGCATCAGGGCTTGTAAGCAAATGATTTCAAGAGCTGCCTACCTGCTCTAGGCTGCTAATTCAAAAGAAAAAGGAGTGGTGGAGAAAGCACAGGAATTACTATGCCAGAGGGAGAGCAACCTGTTCTGCTCATCGCTGTGTGTTCCCACTGCATCCAAGGGCACTTCTCTGAGTTACCGGAGCCACGGGGAAGTTTGTCCTTTCCTTTGTGACCTGTATTTCCAGAGGTGCCTTTTTCGCTACCAATTGAGCCTGCATTTTGGTAAATGCTCTCTTGCTGACTTGCAATCAATGATGGCAAGGGCATTTATACTTACCAGAGACAGGCCCAATAGACGAATGGTGAGATGACTTCCTCCATCATGCCATGACTGCAGTCCCGTGCCCAGCATCAGCTCTCTTGCTGCGCTGCCAGCCAAAGCCCTTCCTGGGTCACTTACACAGTGTGAGCCAAGCTTTGGCAGGCTGTCCCCATCTTGCTACATCCCTCCCCAGCCCAGCCCTCTACTCCTGGACCACTATCCAAAACCTGTGCATGTTGTTCTCTTCCAACCCACAGTGTCAGACTATCTTGCCCATGGATCCAAGCAAAATTCTCCCAATAGCCATAAATCTTCAACTACCCAGCAACACCTCATCCCTGTGCACTGAAACTGCTCTTCTACCCTCAGTGCATCACATCATGCACCTCAGCCGACCTGCAACTCCACAGCTCCTATGTTTTTCAGAGCAATTTCTCCTCTTCTCAATCTATTAGATCTCTTTTCTTAGAGCAGTGGCTGGAAGAAACAAAACATTTTCCTCAGCGCTCTGCTAAAACTTTCCCCTAATAAAAACTCACTACATTTTCTGAGCCTTTTTGAACTACCTACATTTGGATGAATGATGCCACAGCTCAGCAAAATACAGCACAATGTTGTATACCCTGCAGTGATGACTGTCTCCTCAAGGAAAACTCATATTTCCATGGTCACGTGATGGCTATTTTTAGTGAACCAGTCATTCTTGTTATTTTCCTAGTCTTTGGAATGAGAAATAATGGAAAAAATATTAAAAGTATTCTTCTAAAGGTTATAGTAGTCACATACTGTTTGCAAAATTCTATCTGAAACTTTCCCCTCTGAGCTAATTTGGGGATATCAACATTAACAATATTCACGTCATCATTGCAATCAGGCTCACATTATCGTTTCCACTTAATACACCATGGGGACCAATCCTGTGGTAGCTGGGGAAATGTACTATAAGTTAATTCATTATTTCTGGTACGATTCTATGCTTAATCGAGATCTCCCGTTCTGCACAATGAACTCACTTGTTACCCAGAGAACAGACAAGTCATTCCCAGGAAGTTCCTCACTGCAGACCTGAATGTCTCTGCCCCTCCGTGCTGCGGAGGAACCATCAGCAGCATGGGCTATGCCAGAGCATTAATAAAGACACAAGGGCTGGAAGTGTGGGAGGACTTGGAGAAGTGGGACGTGCCATAGAAATGGGCTGCTCATGGCAGTGCTTTGTTAGAGTGATGCAGTGAATTGGGGCAGCAGTGAAACTTTCATTTCTGCCTTTTGGACATCTCAGAGCACCATTTCAAGAACATGTCATCGTTTGGTCTCCATATATTAGCATAGATTGCTGTATTAATTTCTGTCCTCTCCTCCTTCCTGACATTGACTTTCCACCACTAGCCCTTTGGCTGTCCAGCCTATTTTGACAGAAAGGTCTTCAGAACAGCATCTATCTCACTCTGTTCATACAGTGCAGAATACAAAAGTCCATTTTTTGCTGGACCTTTAGCTGCTTCTGTAATGCACATAATAATAATATTACATCCGTAAACTATCTGTCCTGTTTCAAAGCATCTGACAACCTTCTAAGAAAAAAAGAGGAATGTATTATGCAAATGTGAACAAGCTCCAACATCAAGTGGACAGCACATAATTCCAGATCATCTTCTGAGTGTCAGAAAAAAATTAACTGTCACAGGCATGACATAGGGAAGGATAATTAAGATAAAGGGTTGGTCAGTATGTTTGTACATCACTCAGCAACCATCAACAGAATTACTGCTCAAGATAGACCCCAGATCACTCCTCTAGGCTCCTTGCCAGCAACACGTTGTCAGGACTTCAGAATAAGAGAGTCTAGGCTTTAGTGTTGTACATATGACAAGATTTTTCAGGCACCATAACTCTTGCAAAACAAGCAGCAACTTTGCTGATCCCACAGGATCCTAAAATTTTTGTGTGGCCAGCACCACTGACAGAGCTGTGGCCTGTCAGTGGCTCACAGGTAGCTGCAGCACAGGTATTGCTGGTCCCCTGGGCACTACAGTGATGCCACTCTCAGTGATTGGTTTATTTCTACCAAGGTTCAGGATTACCCAGCAGGGCCTTTCTTCTGATCAGGAGACTCAGATGATGTGGTTCAAGAGCCACATTCATTAGTCCTGCACCACTTGTAGGCCATTTCTGCTTTGTTTTGTAACACAGTGATGAAAGGAAGCCCTGGGAATTTACTTGTTTGTTGTAGTTCCACCAAATACCAGCAGAGGTTGTATTGAAGTGTAAGATAAACACGTATGCAAATGATACATTGATTCTGATTCAGTCACGATGACTTTGCCAATAAATATACAATCAGTTTATAATACATTACATTTGTATATTTTAAACAACCTAATTGATAGGAGCATGAAAGCATTAAATTACCATATAGCAAGACAACTACACCACACTAGACATATATTAACATACTACACGTCAATCAGTGTTTTACCAATTAATGGCTATCTAATTATCTTGCTATAATGAGCTTGTTAAATGCCAATTAAATGGCAAGATGTTTGGATGCATTAATAAGAATGTAATTACACAGTTATTGGTGACATAATTTTCACATCATTAACTAGTAACTTATCCTTATTGAGTTTAATAAGTATATTCTTTTAATTTCCCATTGATCCTGAATCAGGATACAATCACTGGTCAGTTAAGACTGGATGAGATGGCTACAATTATCAAGATCATTACTGGAAAAGTTTCATGTCTCTGATGTTATAAATAAGCAATAACTGAAGAATGCATTGAAGCCAACTGAAAGTAACTACACTCTGCACACAGAGAATAACCTGGGACAGAGAATCTTCTTCCAGAAAAGAAATATACCACTGATAAGAGACCAGTTTCAGAACCGGAAATTGCAGTTTGTTAGGAGAACAGAAAGTCTAATTTCCCCAGTCAAACTCTGCTACCAGTGTGCTCTATCTAACTGAAAAGAAAACACAAGGAAGGCTGAGTCCTCCCCTGCATGTCGTCCCCAGGTGAGGACACCCTGGGACACCCCAGGAGTTGGTGGACTAGGGTGATGCTCACCCTGCTTTGTCTGTATCACTCCTGGGGAAATGGTTTCTGCTGCCTTTTGGGATAGCTAGGGAGGATGAGGTGCAACAAGAAGCACACAATGTGCTCCTGCATGGAGAACGGCAGTACAGCCAGGTGGGAATGGCACTCTGCTGGGACTCAGAAGATTGTGGAGTCATGTCCAGCTCCACCTCACATGTACCCTGAAGTTTGGACATGTGACTTAATCCACCCTATCCTCCCATTTTCTGGGACCTGTGAGAGTGAAACAATCACCAATGACACTGAGGTATCCAAATCCTCCAGGTCAGGAGCTGCACAAGCACTGGAGTCAGCAGCAGCTCCCCACAGAGCAGGTATTAGGGCAAGTTAAAGCTGTCTGCAGGAAGCTGAACTGAGACCTTCTCTTCAACCATTAGGGTGTAATAGCTTGTATAAAAGAAAATAGCCATTCTTCCATCCCAAATCTTTTGTTTATGAAAAGGAAATAAATCACCTGGTGCATTTCCACACCAGGAAAAGCTATTTAACCAAGCGAGCATGTGTGAGCCATGGCAAATGCACAAATAGTTCTGAGTTAATCTCTTCCTTCTCCCTCACATCCCATTTTTGCAAAAGATTTGGCTTATACCATATATACTGTATTTAAAATAAAAAGAGAGATTAACTGTCAGTTGCTCAATTAGGCACTGTACTGAGATAGGTGTATAACTAACTCAGCCCTCGGCCGCAGTGACTTAACCAGCCACCCCTCATTAACCCTGACAAGTGCCACAGATCCCAGTGCAACCCAGCATGTGTGCTGCACACCCAGCTATATGCGCACTGCATGTCTCCAGCAGAGCTTTGCCAGTATTTCCCAGACACTGGGAGACAAGAAGATGCTCGGTGGTCCATCACAGCTTGGGAAAGTGCTGCAGCCTGCATGTTTAAGTGTTTTTTGAAACTGGGGCCAGTGGGACTATTTCATCTTTCCTAAGGATAAAACTGAGCCCTCTTACAACATTTCTTCTTCCTCTTTTCATCTATCTTTCTGGCTCCTTCAGTATTGTATTTTATTAAGAGAATCGGGGAGGTCTGCTGAATTCCTCTGCCTCCTGGGATGTGTCTAACAGGAACGTGTTGTTCCTATCTTGGGCAAGTAAGATGGGCAAATGCATACACAGACATCACAGTAACATCATCTTCTATTGATCTCTACTGGTCTAGGCGTATTGTGGATGTGCTTTGTTGGTTTAAAGAGTTGTTTTCAGTGGATACTTGTCAGGTTCCTTCCCTCCCTCATTTTCATCTCCTTATGAGAGAGACAGTTTTGTGTGAAAACACAGGGGTGCTCTCCTTTTCCTCAACAAAACAAAAATAAAGGGAAAAAAAAAGAGAGAAAGAGAAACTCTCCAACCCCTATGCAGCATTTTTTGTTTTTCACCCCAAAAGCAATATGAAATTGCACTAAGCAGGTATGGTAATAATCAGCACTGACTGGAGTAATGATGTGTCTCCTGCATTGAAGCTCCTGACAGCAAAATCATGACCTGCTCCCCACAGGTATCAAAGTCACTAATTACCCATCATGCACTCAGGATCGGCATTCATTAGAGGAACTGACACTGTGTTATTCAGTCACAGGGAGTCTCTTTCAAGTCCCTGCACTTTTCCCTTTGATAGAAAGAAGCTGCATCAGCACAGGCACCACGTTTTCCTTCTGTCATCAGGCGCCATGCTGCACCTCGCCGACAGCTGTGCTGCACGGTCTGTGAGACTCGAAGCCAAGGATGCAGCAGCAACAGCTGAAGGATCAGCTCTTGGCAGTGGCTGGAAAATGTTCAGTACCAGAGCATGGATGAGCTCGTTTCTAAGTTCTGCTGCTGCTGCCCACCTGGTTGAGCAAAGCCAAAGGGTCTAAATTCCTTCTCAAGCTATGCCTGCAGTGCTGCCATCTACATCCAGCTGTTCCTTTTGCCTCTCAGATGGACAAACCACCTAAAAATAATGGGTTGTTCCAGCTGCGTTTTCAGGGCTAGACTAATCAAGACAATTCTGTTCAAATGCATACATAGGCTAATGAGATGATAGGTAAGGTCCACCTTGCTAAATTCACATCCAAAGGTCCTTGATGTCTGCACAGACCAGATTTGCCTGGAGCTCTGTTTCAGACCCATCTGTGATGGGATTTATACTTCTGCCTCACATCCATTTCCCTATTACAGCCTTCCTCCTTATCTCCCAATTTATTTTTTTTTCTAGGTTGCTATTTGCTTTTACCCCCTGTCTTTGAAACTGAAAATGGTAGTTACAAATTAAAAATAATTATTTTATCGACATATTATCTCTACAGTGGCATGCACCAGAAGAGAATAATAATGAGTCAGCACTGGTAATGTTAAACAATTTATAGGTTACCTAGTTCAGAGAGACACTAGAGCCCTTCTTTACACAGAAACATCCAGCACTGATCACTGTTATAGCCTGAGTATCTTCCTTGGGTGAACCATTAGTGTATTGTAACACAGAAATCCCTATAGTGGCTATAAAACATATTTATATATCTATAAAACCAGGATGCCTTGGTCTACTGAAAGTGTTTAGATACTTTGATAAAGAACATCATATAGAAGCTGGATGTATGGTGAAAAGAAAGAAGACACGCTCACGTTCTGAGATGGGTGTTTATTTTCAGTTGTCTGGGAGGAAAGGCCATCGGTTCGATGGTTATCAGAACGTATGTGGAACATTTGTAAAAAGCTGAGAGAATTCCATTATGTATAAGCTGCTTAAAAAAGTGGCTCACTTAAGGTTATTACATCGCTGCTTTGGGTTATTTTTGTTTAATTCAAACTCTACAGTGGGTGAGACTCAATTTCAGTTTAAACAATCACTTCAGTGCCTTATCTTTCTCATCATCTTCTGTACCTACAAAATTTTCAGTGTGGGATTCAGATAAATAAATACATGATTACACACACGCTCCCTCATCATTTTCTCCATGACATTCTGTTTTCTGTGAATAAAGAAAATGTCTTTCAGGGTGTTTTTCTCCTTCTCCTTTTAAATGAATGTTTTCCAAAGGGCCTGTCTGTCCAGAAGAGATTAACTCTCTTGCCTTAGAATGAGGCCAAAGCATAATTTTTACTGTCAGAAGCTCAGTTTTGAATCCCCAGAAGTTTCAGTTCAGAAATCCATCTAAGAATACACTTCTAAAGAGGCTTCTCTAACCTGCTCTCTCTGAAGAAAGAATTAAAATATGTACCCATTGACCCAAGAAGGTGCTTCAAACAGCTCACCCCACTGATGAAATGAATAAGATAATACAGACTGTAGTTTTGCCCCACACTCTTGCCCATAAGAAAATGCACATTTGACAGCTTTGGAATTAGCTGTGTCTCAGTCTCAGTCCCCAGTGGAAAGGCTGCCTGATGTTTTCAGACATACCAAACACAAACTCTGAGCATCCAAATACTGCAGCAACATCCTCTCTGGAAAAACCTTTCCACCAGAAGTTAGTTAGATCCTTTCACCTAAAAGGACACTCAATGACATAACACCAAACCAATAGTAATCAAAGATGTCAACAACAAGATCAACAAAAAAAGCTTTCAGAATGAATATTCTTTTTAAAGTACTGTAAAAGGAGCATTAAAAGACATGAAAAAAAAAGACCAGTCTTCCCCTCAGGAGACCTTCATAGAGGAACTACTTCTGGGAATATGTTTCTTTCATCATTCTATTTTCATATTAATTTTCTTAAGATTTCCTAAGCCTGCGTTAAAAGAAAGTGTCATTTTTTGCAGATCTCCTTTAAACAGCAGCTCTTCTATCAGTCCTGTGAACTCACCCTTCCCACTTAGGGCAGAGCAGGTGCCTGGCAATTAAAATTCAGCCCAAGCCACCCAGATCCAGGTTCTTTGCAATGCTGTGGCAAAAGCTTCCAGCTACCGCAGTGTGTATCTTTCCTTCATCCATGGTATGTCTTTCCATTTGAGGGTGGCAAATGGCTGGGGTCTGTGAAACAACACAAAATTGTTCTCTCAGGCGTGTTCTTCATTCTCCAAATTAAAGGGGAAGTGAGAAAGTTTAATTGTGCTTCCCTCTGCGTCCCTCCTTGCAGAGCGGTGGATTGGGGTAAATTGTGAATGCACTTTAATTCTGCCTCTTATAAGCTTATCACAAGTCTAGTAGCTCATTACGCCCTCTGTTTTTTTTCTCCTGAGATGCTATAGAAATACAACAGTGTAACTAACACTTCTCCTCATTTAGAACTGCAGGTGGTGGAGGTATGTGTGATTTCATTGTCTTTACTTGGTAATTACAGGTCTGTTCTTATTCCCACTGTCTCAGCAGGGTGCTTGTGTGGTACACGTAGTTAAGTCCTTTCAGGTGCTTGCAAGGTGGATTGACATGGAATATTGTATCACTGCAGAAGGGTGGCTGCTCTGGTGTGCCAGTGGCTGCTGCGTGTAGAAGGGATGCTGGCACATAGGCCAGTCTAACTGCTTGTGTTGACACAACGGCACTATAAAGCCTGGCTCAGACAGAAGTCATCCCAGCTGGGATTTGGGTGGTCCATCTTGGAGAACATGTCTCCACATCCATGAACACGGTGCCTCTGCAGAAGGAGGAAATTGCACCAAGCCCCAGCTATCGCTGACCCCCTGGCACACACACACCTATTCATTATACAAACTCTCATGCTGTGTCTCTGTTCGTTTCCTCAGCTAAAGACGTCTGAGAATGTGAGATGTGATGAGCTATGGGGTAATGGCATGAGATTGACACAGCCTGTGATTTAATGCATGTGGCAGGTCCATTAAAAAATGTAAATATTATTATACTTTGATTTCAGCTTCTGATTCCTCCAGATGTTTGTGGCTGATAAGTCAGGCACCCTTCAGGTTCTGCCACCTTTCATCAGTGCATATTATGTTTATCAGAGAGAAATCAACATGTAGTAGGAAGGCACATTGCATATACATCCAATAAATGTGCCTGTAAGTTAACTGTATGTTAATATGCCACATTCATGTTATACTTTGAAAAACACAGTAGCCGGAGCCCATGCTGCTGACAGAGCAGATCCTTTCTGAACTTCTCTTTGAATTCCCCTTTTTCTCTTTGAATCTGGATATTTGCATGAAGGCTGGAAGCCCTATCTTTCTCCTGTGAAAGCACTGGTGATCTTTGCTTTCCTTTCATTGGAACAGGCTTGTGAGTTCAAGGACTGAATTCAGCAGAGTTTATAAGCATATGCTTAAAATGATAGGATTAAATCTTGGGTAAGGCAATGAAGTTTGGAGCATGTGTTTATCCTTAAGCACAGGGTTTGATGCTCTGCTGAGTCAGGGCTGCAGTATGAAGCAACACAAAGCCCTTCTTCCCCAGAGCCTTCCTTCTCCACTGCCTGTTAGTTCAATGAAGCCAAAGGTTGCCTGTGCAGCACATGGAAGAATGTCGGGCTGCAGAGGTGTAGGCGCCCTGATGTCTCCAAGGCACTGCCATAGGTGCACAGAGCGATTCCAAGGCATCTGGAAATGATGAGGACTTCACCTTCCATTCTTGTATGGAAGGAGAGAGAAAACCCAGAGCTGTAGAGGCTAAAATAGGACCCCCAAAAGGATATGTTTCCAATAGGATGCTCAGAGGAAAGGCTGATGATATGGGGTGCCAAGGGGCTGTCATCTTTGTATTAGAGTATTAAATGTTACAGATGGTCAAAAGTCAGAATTCAAGGTGCAGATACATCTGTTCATTGGGAGCACTTGAACTTTTAACCCCACCACATGCTTGGGACACCACTGGTCCCATAGACCATTTAATGTTCAGGAACCATGTAAGAAAGAAATACAGCCATGGTTTTTACCTGCCATTCCCTAAATACCTAAAAAGCAACCAAAACCAAAGATGATACATGGAAAATTGTCACATTAGCCACGGTGGAAGTGTTTTTTTGTTGTTTTTCTTTATTAATAGCTTATGCTTGTGTCTCTAGACATCCAACTTCCTCAACAATCTTTGGCATCAGTCTGTATCAGCTCAGAAACAGCTACAATGGGGACCTCAAAAGCTTACTGTTTCCACACAGTGGCTTGAAATCCAGTTACAATTATTATCTTTCCATCTGAAAGATAATAAGCTACAAAGATACCTGGGTGACAACAGATCTCCAGGAGATCATCGACCACATGACTGAACATTCCTTTTCCTGCTGGATTTCTTGGCCTGTGTCAGGGCACATGCATGATGCTCACAAGAGCAGCAGTCAGCTGGAGCACCCCAGTCCCTCCTCCCATTTAAAGGTATCTGAAGATGCATTCTGGTCCTCCACCTGCCTTCTGTTTGCAGCACAAGAGCAAATGGAAAAGATCCATTTTTCTCCAGAGGAATGTTGGAAATGCTGCATATATAATAGAGGTCATGCTTCATAGTCCTCTCTCCATCAATAAATAGGTCCAGTGTGCCCCAGCACACCTCATAGTCTCCTCCTTCTTATTTTTCCTCTTTCTTCTATATTTTCTGTATTTTTGCTGGATATTTGCTTATAAATATTACCCTTTAAGAAGGGGACACTTGAGGGGTATTCACCTGAGGTCTGAAATGACCATTTTTAAAAACGTTATGAGTATTGGAGAAGGATGCACAAGGCATCAGCAGAATGTTGCAGCATGGATTATAGATTGCTGCTCAGCAGTTGGTGGGTTGGCTATTTCTTTTAATTGCTGATCCTGTATTTTCAGACAGTGCTGATCTTATGACAAATTTTTTGCCTACTTTTCTGCAATTAAGCAATTTAGCTGACAGTTTAAAAAGTTGGGTTGTTCCCCCCCCCAACCAGAAAACAAGTACTCCATTGTACAGACATACATCTGCCTGGGCATGCATTGACACACAGACACACACACACGCAAACAGACATGCATGTTTATCTTACAGCAGTTCCAACAAGGACAATTTCCTTCCACATAACTTTAAAGCATTTCATGTATTGACTGAATACCCCAGAATTTTCCTTTCACAGACAGCTCCTGCTTGTGAGGACACATTTTGCAATATTTTCATTTAGTTGAAAAGCCCAAATATCCAGTAAAAAGCTGCTTCAGTGAAAACTTTATGTGCATGCATGTGTGTGCCCCATTTTCAACCTCAGTGTGCGTGTCCCAATTCCAGCTCCTGAACTCTGAATAAACTGGGCTCACCTCCAAGAGTTACAGCTTTAAGAAATATAGGTAATTGCACCATTACCCTTTTTATTTGTTTATTATTTTTTCCCTTCTGCCTGTGTTGTTAGTTTATCATACATGTGGTCTAATTAAAGTTTCCTGCAGGACATTTCATCCAGAATAAATAATGACATTGCTCAGAAGGGCTCTAGTTGCTTTTTTTTTTCCTTCCAACTGTGCTGAAGGGGAGGTTGCTGTCTAAAAAACTGTGCCTGGGCGGAAGAGACAGTTTTATAATTGCATTTCCAGTCGTCTTTGTATTCTTTTGTGTTATATGCTTGTACAAGGAGAAACTGGACAGGCCTGTTGGATAGCAGCCAGGCAGAATTGTCAGAGAGAGAGAGAGAGAGAACAGATTGAAAATGAAATAGGAAGCAGGGGGGAGAGAAATAAAAAAAAAAATATCAGGAGAATCTCTCAGAACAATGACTTAAGAAAGTGAAACTGGAGGAGAAAATAGCAATTTCTTTTTGTGTCAACTTCTGAAGTTTGAAAAGTCTTTAGCTTTCTGTTTTGGATTTCTTTTTCCCAGTTGTGACAGAGAAAACTCAAAGTATGGGGGACATGTTTCAAAAATGGAACTGGGATGAAAAAGTGGTTTTCTGACTTGAGCGCTGAGAAACCAGGGTGCTGAGGAAAGAGCTGTCAGGAACAGGCTGCCCAGGGAGGTGGGTTCCATCCCTGAATGTATTGAAAAGATGGGTAGATGAGGTGCTCAGGGATATGGTTTAGTAGAGTACAGTTGGGCTTATTGATCTCAAAGGTCTTGTCCAACCTAGGGATTCTGTGATTCTCTGAGGCTCTGGCATCTCAAGGTCATATTCCTACTCTGGGTGAGACCAGTATCCCTTGGTTTGGGATTCTATACATTAATTAATCAGTAAATACATATTCTATATCACTGTGAACCAGGCAGAGACAGGCTCAGCATACCCAATCTAGGGACAGTACCTTGACTTTCCTGCTGCTGAGTGTGAAGGGCTCTTCTGATTTTCCTTCTTCTCGTCTTTTTTTAGACCCTGCAGGTTTCAATTTCCCAGGTTCACATCCTCAAAAGCTGGTAGCAAGCAGATTAGCTCTGCTTTGAGCTGGGGTGGGGCTAGGCAACCTCCAGAGATCCCATCCAACTTGACTTTTTCTGTGGTCCTGTTAAAGTCAATCACGAAAGCATCCATCTATGAGCACTAGCTAGCTGCATGCTTTGTTCCAGAAAGGCCACAAGTCATGGTCATCCAGCCTGCACAACTGGTAAACAAAGAAAAGAAAGAATAAAAGGGAGGCAACCCCCCCTCTTTGAGCCTTGGGATGTGATTATTTGCACAGGAGAAGGTTGAGAACAACTGAAATGAAAGGAGAAAAGTAAATGTGGGTCTGTGTGAAGCTGAATGGTGAGCATGTCTCTTCCACACTTTCCTTGAAGGCACAGTGTGTAGATGTGCTTTATTCATAATGACAATATGATGTGATTCATTGCAATTGCTTCTTCCCAGTAAATTATTCTAAGATGCGTTGTTGTGCCACATTGCAATGGTACAAATGAATGATGTTAAAATACTGAGCAGACAAAATGATAACACCTGTTACAGAGCCACTTATAAACCAGAGTGCACGGAGGTATTTGTAACTGTCTCTATCACACATTGTGAGTTACACATCTTAGGATGGTTTATGAAGGAGAAGGCAATTTCTGTTATTCTGTATTAAAACATTTCTCAGTGTTCCCTTAATTTACAGACATCCTCTCTCTGTTTACCTGACATCAGCTCCTGCTCTCTGGCAGATAGTGTAGGAGAGAATTCACAACTGGCTCAGCACTCAGATTCCCTACCCAGGTCAGGTCTGGGAGGAGCAGAGTAACAATTTCTCTGCATGTGCATCAGTGTTTATAACCCTGCCCCACGGTAATACATAACACGGGCTCTCACCAACATAGTCTCAAAAGACTGATGCTGTTGTTAGCAGGGCAACCCAAACTCAGCCCATGGCAGCCCATGGCTTTCCTTGAGGGATCTCCAGACAGCCCTCAGCTTCGAATCACACCGTCCAGATAGAGCAGTGCTGCTGGGAGGTCCTCTTGTGCCACACTGTTCTCAGAACAGAGTGCTGTCACTATGAAGCAGCACAGGAGGGTTAATCCCTTACACTGCTCAGTGCACATTTGCCTTCAAAGACAAAGCCTGGAGCTCAGTCAGATTTATTTCTTTATTATTTCATTTTTTGGAGGGTGGGGAGAAGGTGGAACAGCTTTTCTCCAATTTCTAGGGAAATTGTTCACCTGCCAGCTATCTCCTATGGAAATGGAGTCCTAGCTCAACCAGCTTTACTGGGGTTTCTGGGACAGTTTCTAGCCTTGCAAGTGTGACACAAAGCTTAATATCTCCTTTTCTTTTTCCTCTCCTTCTTGCTCTTTTTCCTTGGTGCAGTATGTTGGCTTTATTAAGATGCTACCTACAGGATTCTCTCCTAATGCTCACAAGTGCCTCTTCCATCCAGAGGCAGCTGGAGAAATTGCTCCTCTAAGCACCAGACACTTAATTAACAATGAGATGAACTCTTCAGTTTGCTTGCTTTCTTACTCATTCGTCCTCTTTCATGCTGTCTAGCACAATGAGAAAGCATGTAGCAAGGTCTTGACCAAACACTTTGAACTGCAATCATCTTGGGATACCCAAGGAAGCTAATTACCAGCTTTGTTTCTCTCTCCCTTACCCCTTCTTCCCTCTGATGACAAGGGGATGAAGTGGATACTCAGCATATCTTCCTGTAGACAGAAAGGCCCAGATTTCCCTCCCTTTTCCTGCTAAGGAGTCCCCTGTGAGATATACTCCATGCCCTCTGATGACAGGGCCAACGTTTCTCTTCCTAACTAGTCTGGTCCCTCTGGGAAGCACTGGGGAAGTAATTTGGCTCCCACCAGACTTTGAAGTTCAGGTTGTTGCAGGAGGGTTTGTCAGCACGGAGACAGGCGGCAGGGCCCCCAGGTTAAAAACCTGCCTTTGCCATGGGGAAAAAAAGGAGCCAAGTTTTTAAAAGCCTAATATTGCTGTGTCTGCTCACCACAGCTGTGAGCTGCAGCATCGGAATGGAGCTGTGGCATGGGCACGTAGGGCAGACCACTGCATTGCCCCAAGGCCAAGAGAAACGGGTATACCATCCTGGAAGACCACCACTGCCTCTTTTATTGTGGTAATTTCTGCTTTAAGACACAGGCATTACTGTTTACCATCAAACCTGGCCCACTTTCCCAATTACCAGCGGGCAGTAAGGGATTCCTCATTTTTATGAAGGTGAAGGGTAATTAATTCCATAACAAAGTGGGCATTAGTTGTGACAACTGCTGCCTAGAGAGATTCCCATCCTGTTCAGGGGCATCTGTCTCTGGTCTGATAGCTCTGGAGCAGGCAGCAGAGATGCAGACCTGGGGCTGGCTGACTGCTCTGGGGGAGGGCAATGAGCCTTTACCCTTACAGTCCCACCATGGCTCAGCAAGGACTGCTTCACACCAGCCCCTGAGAGGGGGTTTTGCCCCAGGAGGAAAACAGTGAGCAGCGATGCTGCCGGAGGGATAGGGAAGATGGAAGAGGCAGGAACAAACCAGCTTTCAGTGAGAGTTGAGAAGGTCCAGTCTGGCCAGTACCAGAGTTGTGAACAGTCATGAAACTTTCATATGGATATTTCTGCATCTCTTCACAAACACAGACATCAGCAGCAACAGCTCCCTCCCACCCATGTGTGCACAGGACGCTGCCTGTGGATCAGGTTGCAAAAGCTTGAGTGGGGTAAGAATCCATGTTAGAGACCAGGAAATCCTGGGACAGCTCCTCAAACAACACTTCTGGACCAGACTCACTTTGTCCTAGGTCCTGCATCCCACAGAAAGCTTTGGCTGTTTCCAAAGATGTAGCAAACCTGCTTTGTGATCTGAAGAGTGAGGTCTTGAAGAGACATTTCAGCTTCATTTAGACTATTTTCCCAAAACTGGATAAGAGGACAGGTCCAGCTCTGTAACCAGCAAGCCAAGACCCTGTTTGCCAACATATTCTGCCTTTTTTTTTACCTGCAGATCACTGTACAGCAGTGAAAAGCCTAGTTAAACCAAGCCCTTGACATGTTTAAAGCTCTGTGCAAATATTAGCTAATCAATCCCCAAAAATCCCTTCTCTGTACGGAGCAAGTAAATGTTGCTGGGCCGGATTCAGTCGTACAGTGCAACACCGCCTCACCAGTCCCAAGTGGGAGCAGCTCAAACAGGAGAGAGCACACATCTCTCTGGCTCAGAGGAGACAGGCTTTCCAGCATCCATTTCAGCACTTCGGTGCCTACAAAAAAAGCTGTTGGTGCAGTCTTTCTTTAGACTGATGTGCCTAAGATTATTTTGCCCCTAGCACTCTAATTTCCCTGCAATCCAGTATCCGATCTCTGCCTCCTCCAGCTGTGTTCAAGACCTGATCCTTTCCTCCCTTAACCTTGCCACAGTCACCACCTAGCCTTAAAACTAGTTTCTTGGACACCAACTATGGACACCCTTACTTCCTGGCTTTTGGACTAAGCCCTTGCCTGGCCCTTTGGACTGGCAACCTCTGGCTTTCCTCGGCTCCTGCCCAAGAAAGCTGATTCCTGTCTTAGTTTCCCTCACTGCACTCCTTGGGTCTATAGCTTACTCCAGCCTGGTCAAGCTCATTTATGCACATCATTTCCCAATAGTATCCTTTTGCATCTCAGCTAGGCTGTGAAGCTGAGGTATTAAGATAGGGTCCTGGGACCCAAGTGGTCCCTTCTCTGGAGATGACTGATAGCAGTAGTGGAGCTCTGAGCTCAACTGGGGACAAATGCACTTATAGCCCCCCTCCTCATACACCATATTCATTGTTCTGAAAATATTTGAGACCCATTTTCTGAGAAAGCTCACACCTTATTCACCCTTCTTTTTTTTTTTTAACTATATGCACTGAATATTCACATACCCTTAAGTCAGCATCCTGGATCTGCTCCTGTCTCCCTGCTCTGGGCAGGCCTGGTTTTGTTTTAGGACCCTGCTTTTGCCATCATCTTCTGTTTCTCCCTGTGGCTGTTACCCTCCAAGTGGCTGTAATCCCACAGCGTTATCCCTGCTGGAAGAAACCTTGTGCACTGTCGAGTATGCATTTGCAACCTCTTCAGTCCTGGTAGGCTGGGCTGTGCATACAGTGAGAAGAGCTGAGGGAGATTTCATACCAATCTTACATAAACAGCACAGCCCTGGACTTACAGGATTTCTCAACAGCAGTGAGCTTTATACACAGATCTCTTTTGGACGCTATGTTACAAATGCTTTATTGATGCCAGCTGTATCAACAGCTGGGTTTCTCATCTGCAATGGCTTTGTATAGCCTGAAGTCTTTAGGTTTGCCTTCATGGACCAGAGATCATTAGCAGTGAGAATCCTTCAAATGTTGACTTGGCTAATTTGTCTGTCAGTGGGGCCTGTGTTGAAATTTAATAGGAAGCTGAGAATGTGGAAGTGAGTGGCTGTTGCATTATCCCATAGAGATGGCCTTGGTGCTAGTTCTGCAAGAAGGAGTTTTTGCTTTCCAGAACTGAAGGTCACCAGGCCACCAAAGTTAGGATGAAGACAGGACTGTATCCCATCCTCTTCTGAGAGGCCATCTGTGCTGAAAGTTTAGAAAATCACTTCTTGGTTGGCTGCTCCCTTGTTATGTGTAGGCTGAGCTGTGGGAAATTATCAGGCTCTGAAGCAAACTTATGGTTTTCTAGTGTCTGAGCACCAGACACTCCCTTCTCTGCAGAAAATGAAGGTGGCCATGAGCACTGGCCAAGAAAAATTTGCATCAGTGGGTGTTGCAGCTTTGGTTCAGCATTTTATCTCATTTACTCAGCCTCCAGCAGAGCTAGTCAGATACTGCAAAAAGAACAGGAAAACAAATCTCCCCTCCAACATCTGCTCATATGCAGAAGTAAATTCATTTTATGCTTCTCCATTGTTGAAACTCAGAGTGAAAGAACAGTGGTGCGCTGGCTTGGCCATCTGTCTGGGGCTGGGACCTAGGGCACTCCCCAGTCCAGCCACAGCTTTCTTGCTTTGCCTCAAGTTAAAAATTGTGTGTCTCAGTTTTTCAGCTGTAAAGTGGGGATACTTGTTGTCTGTCCTCCAGTGATGCCTCCTCCCAGCCAGCACTGGAGCTGGTTACTGGAGCCATCTGGGATCTCAAAGAAAAATGCTGCTATATATGCCCAGCCATCCTAGCATGAAGAGAGGCACCTACAACAAAGAACACGTCCCTCGGTGTCTGTTGAGACAAGTTCTAGGACATGGCTCCGTTGTTGGCAAAACTGCTTCCCTGTGCAGCCCGTAGACCCACTGAAACAGAGCAATGAAGTTGTCCAGCAAAATCATGGCGACTCATTTACTGTCCTGGCTACTCACATGTTAAAACAACAGACTCACATCTTGGCATTCACTTTAAGGCTTCTTGAAACAAAATTAACTTTTTGGTCTTTCTTTCCTTGCTTTTTGCTTCTCCTTATATTGTGTGTGTTTATTATCAAAATAAGTAAGTGCATAAAATGGAGAAATGAATGGGAAAGTGTTTGCCACCCTTTGAAGCCTCCATCTCCTCCTACAGACTCTACATAAAAGCCTCTTGAGGAAGATAATAGAATAAGAAGCCGTGCTACTAAAGTGGAGAACAATCAGGAATCAAGTAAGATGGAAAGTGGAAAAAATAGTAATAATAAAAACAAGAATGAAAATGATATTTCAACAGTAGTGGTACTGAACAGATCACAGTTTTTAAGCCCAAAGTGTGGTTTGCAGATGGTAATAAAAATAATTAACTTCAAGACTCTTCCTTATCCTTCCACCCTTTGCTCCCACCTACAGAATTTCACAGGATCCTTTGATACAAAAGCAAATTTTATGATGTTGGTTTTATTTTCCACAGTTTAATACAGCAGTTTTAAGGCACAGGCTGCGGGCTTCATGAATGAGTGGTTAGTTTGGCTGAGGACAAGGCTCTACAGGGATCCTCCTTTCCTTCCATTCTCTTCACAAAGGCTTATTGGAAAAATCTATATTTTCAGCTCACGCAAGAGAGCACAGTAATTCCCAGGTCTCTGCCTCTTGTTCTTTGGTACTCGGCATAGGATGTTTTTGGTCTAGCTTTGCTCCCAACTTGGGGAAGAGAAGTGGGTTTTTTACAAGGATTACTCACTTCAAACCGATCAGCCTTTTTAATCCTCCCCTTTGTGCCTGCCACAAGTCCCATCCACTGAGGCCAGACTGGGAAACACACTTCACATCCTCACAGGGACAGCAGTTCTATGCCTCGGCTGATAACAGCGTCCCTCTCGTGGGGTGTTAGGGCTCTTGCATCAAGCCAGGATCGGTCACGCCGGACCAGAAGGGTCAAACCTCTCAAACACAGTGCAGGAGTGGGATTTTCAGAGAAATGCTTTGAAGAAAGGTTTTCTGAAGTAGCATAGTCCCCTGCTTCTCTGCTGCTGGAGTGTGTGTCTAAAGGAGGAAGGTCAAAGTCTAAATTTTTGGATGAATCATTGTTAGGGCTTAAAATCTCTGCATCCAGGGGACTGGCAACTGCTGGCGTGGCTGGGTTGGATTATTGCTATGCTTTGGCCCCAGAACTCAGCCAATAATCTGTCTCTTTGAAACTATTTCTTTTGGAGATTTTGGCAATGGAGCCAGGTGTTTCTTTGACAAGTGATTTTATTTCTTTACAAAGCATGTTTGAAATCCTGGTTTGCAGAATGTGGCCAGCATCAAGCAGTTTCCTTGCTTACAGCTCCCAAAGCCACCTTTTCCAGAAAGTCCATTGGCCTAAAGAGCATCTTCACATGTTATTTCATACCCCACGTGGGATCCACTCACTTTTTGGTTCTTTCCAACTTGCCCCACTGCCAAATTTGTCACTGAGTCTTTGCAAGCTCAGTCTCCCAAGAAATGACTCAGGTGGGCTCTGACTTGTACCAGCCCATACTTTATGTAGCATCTTCTACTCTTTCAGATCGCTTGCTCCTCCTGATTGCTCATGACTATGCTAGAATTTTTATCAAGATCTCTGGTGACACATCTACTGGCATCCACCTTTGAACATAACATATAATGACTCAGCTAAGTGTTGCAACACAGAGCCAACACATTTATGTGAAAAAATAAATGACAAAAATAGGTTGGTTTTCTTTAAATATCTGATCTGCTCTAGTCATTATCCTTAATGCATCGCTGCACTAGCGAACGCCAGCACTTACTGACTTGTGAACACGTTGTCTACGTCTCGCACGTAGTCTTTGGGGTCTGCGGGAATCTCATCTCTGCCTGGGAGGAAAATACCTTGTTATAAAGGCCGAGCTTTGAGTGGGACAGGGAGGGAAGGGAGAGGTGGGTGGAAGGGGGAGTTATCCACTTCCTTCCTCCTGACTTAATGAGGCAGAGCACGTCCAGGGAATGGGGCTTGAATTTCACAGCTCAATGGCAAACACTATAAATCTGGCAGTGTTTCTGCTTCTGATGCACTCAGGTGGAGCCAGAAACACATGCTGCTGTTTGAGGCCACTGGTGTTTTTTTTTTAAATTCCTCTCCCTCAAGTACTCCCCAGACCCCCTTTTCCATAATTGAGGTTTTTTCTGCAGGACCCTCAACCCCATGCAACTGAGGCAATGTACCTAAGGGGATGGTAGAGCAGAGGGCTTATCCTCTTGGGTGCTTTAGTGGGTTAAATGTGATGAGATGTGGAGGGACAGGAGATTGGAGCTGCTATGTGACCCAGGCGTAGGGCTATCTATCTATGCAGAGCTTTCAAGGCTCCCTTCCACTGTGAAAACTAAAAAAAGGAACAGTAAAATTTGAAAACGCATTTATTTTCTTACTCAGCTGAACTCCCAATCAGCATAGGCCTGCCAGTTCCTCGCTATGCAAAAATACCCAACTGGCTTGGCCTTGTTTACACCATCACCAGTACTTTGGTTACAGGCAGAGGAAAGCAGTGTCACCCCCAAAACAAATTTTTCTGGCATGACCCTTAAACGCTTTTGCTTGGTATTATGCCTTTAAAACAGAGGGAGGATTAAAAAAAGTCCTTTTCCCTGGGGCGCCATCAGATGCTAATAAAATCTTTAATTAATTCAGATTCGGATGGGCTCACATTTCTCTCGCTAGCTCACAACTTCAATCAAGTTTTTTTCTTTTTGTGACGCTGCTTTCATGCCACTTTTCACTGCGTTTCTGATTTATCTGGAATTGTGCTATACGGGCATATTGGCAGGAAAGGCTGGGATAAAAGAAGTCTAGGATGAGAGAAATCATCAGCACAGGATGTATTTTCTGGGTTGGTTTTTTTTTTTTTCTTTTTCGGAAGAAAACCCAAAAGGTCCTATTGCTGTTATGAATCCCCCAGGAACTCTTTAAATTACAGACAATTTGCTTGATTGGACTGCACTGGTCTTAAGCATGAGAGGGAGAGAAATCACTCTTAACAAACGTTAAATCAAATAAGATAGACAGAAATCTTGATAATGTGAAATGAGTTCTGTAAAATTAAGACATCTGCCGAATGCTCACTCCATAATAAAGCAATAATCTCCCTGAAATGGGGCCTGTCTCATTATCAGTTTGATGACTGGTGTGAATGATCTTATCTAATACTGGTTAACTGAAAAGAAGTAAGTGATATATTTTCTTTTCTGGCCCCAGTAAGTAAGAAAGGCCTCTGTCTGCCAAGCTGTCAGTCCTTCCGGGGTCAGTCTCCCCATTCACTTGCCATCTTTTGGACAAAAGATTTACTGCACAGGGTACAGAAATTGCTTCAGGATTGTCAGAGAGAAGCATTTCAGTCAAAAGAGTTTTCCTTGGAACTTCCTTCAGAGCTGCTAGTGGAGAAATGGAGGCAGAGACGAGATGTCACCCAGCCCTGGGAGAGGCTGCACAATTGAAGACCTGCTCCCCAGGGCTCCCAGCCCCAGCTCTGCTTGCCAGGGGCTGCCTGCCCACTGGTGAGCAGAGCAGGCTGCTGGCCAGGACGGAGTCTGCACGTGAGGTGAAGGAGGGCACTTAGGAAGGGCTGATTTAATTTACAGACCTTCATTTCCCTTCCTACCTCAGCTCCTTGCTGGAATGATCTTAGAGGATAAACATGACCTGGAGTCTCTTCTCCTAGTCTGTGTTCTTAAATGGTTGATCAATAAACCCAGGAAGGAAGAAAAAACCCCACGTGCTCCAATTTCCTTAAAATATACATGTGTACAGCAGCCAGGGATTGAATTCAGTGCTCAGAAGATAGTGGAACATTCAGAACCACTTCCTCCCATGACGCTTGCCTGTGCCCCCTGCTCCTGAGCTGTCCCTGCAGGAACGTGTCTGTGACGCTGCACTTCCGTGAGGAATTGTAGTCTTTCTCTCTCCTTTTTTCCCCTCCAGGCTCTTAGCACAACTTCTGTATGGAAAAGAGGCATTTAATTGAAAGAGAATTGCCATTCTCCTCTGGTTGCTTTAGGGATTGTGCCTCTGAATGCACCTTCACCTACTTGCTGGGAATTACGGCAAGGTGATCCACCCAGCGTGTGCCTTGCAATCTCACTGCAGATCACAGAGCATTGCCTACTGCATAAACAAAGTGCCATGGCCTAGGGCAATATTATAATTGAACAGATATAGCAGATTATTATCTGTTTGATGTGCAGCACGGAGCTGCAGCACTCCCTATCATATTCCAGCAGACCGAAGCCAGGGACTCTTTCTAAAGCATCCGTACAACCAGGGAATGTAAGCAAAAGGCTCTCGAAATAGTAATAATAACACAACATATCTCTAGGGCTGACAAGTGTGTTGAGTACTGCAGTTTCACCCGTAATCTGTCATAAAGTTAGACAGTTCTATCAATGGGGAAATAAACAGTCGGGATAATAAAAGGTGAGTGCTGAATAGCAACCCCTCAGCTCCCTCCAGGCTTTATTAGGATAATTGATTTTGGAACATTAATAAGGATATTGATTAGCTTTAAGGAATTGAAACTCAGGGTGAGGGAGGGAGCAGGGGAGGAGTGAGCTGTTGCTCTTGGCTACAGACTCGTGGTGGGAGCAGGAGCCTCGGTAAGAAGAGTCGATCAACTGTGCCAGGGGATTAACTTTTATCTTCGACATGAATTAGGAAAGTGGCTCCTGCAAGTGTGCCATCCACATGATGAGGACCTGAGAAATTATGGAGTGCTTCAAAGGCCACCAGGCTTGTCTTATCATTTGTGACCTCATGGGTAGTTTCCATTTCGTGACTCAGCGTTTCAAAGCAGGCAGAGCCATGGTTCAACCACAGCTGGTCTAGCAGGGGAAAAGTCAAGCAGGAGGTCTGTGTGGAGGAGGCTTCCATGCAGCAAGGAACTGATTAGATCAGGAGTGTAATCAGCTCCCTGAACTTGCAAAGTGAGGTTTCACTGATGGGTGAATTTCCAGCTTAAAAGACAACTCTCATAAATATGGAATTTCACTTTCTTTCTTTTCAAGATCGAGTGGTTCACATGATTGGGGTTTTTTTTTACCTTCAAAAATTTGAAGTACTGACTTGCTGACACTTTTTAGAAGAAGACAATAGTTTCCATCCATGGAGTGAACAAAGTCATGGGCGTCACGTCACGTTCACTCTTCCGGTAAAATAATAGCCTTGAGTAATGCTACTGCATGCAGCAAAATGAGAGTGAGCTTGCATTTTAGATACTGCTGTGACTTAACAGAAGTGTCAGGTGGTTTCTCAGGGCCTTGTTTTGATTGATTTAAAGATGAACCTGAATCTGAATGTGGCTGCTGGTCAGGTCTTCCGTATCATAACTTGAACTTGGAAGTTGTTACACTCACTGCTCTGTATAAACACAGGTACATGTTCAAAGGAGTTTCATATAACTGCAAGGGATGTGGAATTAAATAAATTTAGAGGTAGACGCTCCAAGGACCAGCTTTGTATCTCAAGATCATCTAAATCCTTGTGCACACCAGAATTTGAATGCTTTCTTTGATGAGCCTCCAGCGATTCCAAGACATTACTTTTTGAGTGTGAAGCTTTCAGTAGTTTCTTATTGATGCACAGTTAGTTTATATAGTCCTACTGGAGCACCCAATGATCCTAACAGAAACACTACCATCTCAAAAAAGACCTATTAAATCCAGGTGCATCTTGACCCAAGAGCTTACTGTGAAATGCCTTCATGAAATGCAAAGACAACAAACAGCTGCAGCCAAATCTGCCTGTTTCTGAATAAGATTTTGGATTTCAACCTTTTAGCTGAACATCACTTGGTCACCCAAGGTAGTCAACCAAACTCTTGCTATGCAAGAAAAACAGAGCAAAGAGGTCTGTTAATGGGAGTTATGCTCCAACTTCAATCTTTCTGGAGAATCATCCCAGGATTTTCAGCATTTCTTCCTAGTACTCCACCTTCAAATGCCCAGCACGGCTGTGGGAGACCCTTGTGCTCTCTGACCATTCACAAGAAGTGAGATCTGAGCATTTTTCCTGCTCCATCATTCATTCCCTTTGTGCTTCAGAAAGGAGGGAGATGCTTTTATCACGTTGCTGCACGCAGACACGGAGAGCATCACCAGGGCAGGAGGGGCTCATGACACACGGCTTGAGTGCTTCGCCTCAGCTCCTGAACGGCAGTCATGTCTGTGCACAAAGAGTAACTGATGTCCGTGTTTTTTTCCTTCCCTCAGCTTGTCTTACATCTTGGCCCCCAAAAGTAGATAGCAAGTGGAATATTTTGAAGAATGAGGCAATGGATAAAGATTATAATAGACAGGTAATTATAATAAAGAAAGAATTATTAGATAACTGGCTAGATAACCAGATGGATAGATGTGGATAGAGATCTGATAGGGTTTTTTCACTTTTGCAAAAGCCCTAAAATAAAGGAACTCTTGCACATACATAAATCATCTAGCTCTGGGATAGGAGCGAAGACAAGTTCCCATAGCAACAAGATCTATGCTGTAAAGCTGTGCTGCCCTTTGTTATGTATCTTTGTGATATTTCTCTCAGACATGTCATTGGCAATTACCCACAGAAGGAGAGCTCAAATTGTTCAGGAGCCCAGCAGATCCACCTTACATTATTTTCTGTAATTAATGAGATTATTGAATTTCCACGCTAATAAAGCGTGGCAAGGAGTCTGAAAACAACTCCTCTCTGAGCCAATTTAGGGTGATTCCTCAGCGCTGCACCCCCCCACACACCCCTCCGCACGCACACACCTCTGCACAGACCTTGGTGCAGAAGGAAAAAAATAGCGTGTGCCTTCTGTAAAGCTCTCCTGCTCTGCTATGAGTCAGCTTGCCGGAGCAGCATTGACGTTTCTGTGTTGCCAGGAGGTGAAACCCTGTGTAAATGTTCCTAAAAGCAGTCTTCAAGCTATTCATCTTTGATAACATTGTTTCTTTATGAATGCTTGAGCTTCACTTAGCTGCCTATGCATCACTTTTTGACAGGTCTCCATCTATTCTTCTGCTGCCTGCACGCAGAAAGCTCCCTTTTATATAAAGAAGAGGCACTTGCTTGAGTCAAACCCCTCCAAAGCTTTTTTCCAATGAAGTTTCCTTTCCAGGCAGCCTCTATCCTGCCCCCTGTACCCACGGGCTATACCCGCTTGCAGTGGGGCAGGATGGGAGCAGGACATGATGGCACTGGAGGCTAGTGCTGCACTGGAAAAGCCAGCTCAGGTCCTTCACAAATCAGGATGTCATCTGTGCACTGAGCGGTGATGATTTTGTACATGCTGTTTGGCTCCTGAGGGACACAGAAAGACGGGGCTTTCCCCTCCTCTGTCCCCTTCCCTCAGCCTCTCTCTGTTCCTATTTTCTTATCTTTAATCATACTTTAATATCTGAGGATAAAGAAATACGTGGCAGAAGGCAATTTTAGAGTAAGTACCCAGGAGGGGGCTCAGAAAAACCCCCACCACAGTGGGGTCTGGTTCTTCTGTTACTGAGTGCATGGAGAAGGATAACCTTTGCCTTGTTGTGCCTCCTACAGAAAGAGGGGTCAGCATCCCCACGAGGCCATTGTACTAATCCTGCACCCACTTGTAAACACTTTAAGATCTTCTAATGCTGCATTGATATATAGTTAGATGAAACACGGCGGACTTGTGCTAGCATATTGGAGAGTATTGAAGAGCCATTACCTCATTTTGCAGCTGTTTTTTTTTTCTGCAGTAATGCCGTTGTGGGTCTTTTAGAGATGCTTCCTGCTATTCATCTCCTTCGAAGGTTTCTAACTTGCATCTGCCTCCTTTGGCTCCTGGAAGCATTTTGAAATTCTCCCACGACGTGTGCTTTCTGGAGGCAGAATGTTACCAAGATCACTGAAAAGTCCTTTCCCTGCCTGTTCCCTTCCTTGCAATAACATTAATTTATTGGGAAGGTGTTTGCCAGGCCCTAGATATCATGTGGGAGATGCAGGGAGACGAGGCCCCAAGGACTTGACATTCTCCGTAGACAGCAGCAGTTCAGGCAGAAAGTGCAATGGACGGCTGGGGGATGATCCGTCTTTGAGCACAGCAACTTATCTTTCTGCAGCGAGGTGGCGGTGGCAGTTCCCCACTGCTCTCCCTCCAGATGAGTTACCGTGTTGGGCTTTCAGAGAACAGTTTCACAAAGAAATATTTTGCCTGTTTTGCAGTGGAGTGCTCCCATCTTCTAAACGTGCTTGATGCCGTCCTGTAGACCACTGTGGGGCTGAGCATCACAGCCAGCTCATCTTGATCCTGCTCCTAATTTGAGCACTGGCCTTTTGAGTAACCATTTTTCTCCTCCTGCCTAGCAGCTTGCCTTGTAGAGAAAACCATTATATCTTTCTTTTTTTTTTTTAAAGTGCTCTGCATTCTAACAGAGGAAATCCCTGAAATGGCATTTACCTTTTATTTCAGTAGCCTAATTTCTCTCTTGCTTCTGTTCAAATTCTTTTCTATTCCTTTCCCTCTACCTACCCACCTATCTACCTACTGAGGCTGTCTAATCTCTCCACAGTAATTCTCTCCATGTTTCCAAGACAAAGGCGGTTATGTTTCGTGTTCAAATGTGTCCTCCATTCAAACCAAATCACAAGCCTGCCGTTACTTCTCACAGGTTTTCCAGCTACCTGTGCTCCTGATAATGATCAGATAAATATCTATGCAGAACATTTCACTACCCCTCTTGCTGCAGTTTGCCAACTAATTGAAGAGCATCCTTGTTTCCACATGAATATATATTGAAAAGCTGAGCTAGTA
Organism: Porphyrio hochstetteri; assembly: GCA_020800305.1. Taxonomy (NCBI): domain Eukaryota; kingdom Metazoa; phylum Chordata; class Aves; order Gruiformes; family Rallidae; genus Porphyrio; species Porphyrio hochstetteri. The sequence continues at coordinate 4,514,577 of CM036916.1, read as the reverse complement.
ACCTAGCCAGAAGCAAACTGCTGTATCTATAGTTAGGCTAAGCCTGCTTTTCTTGAATTATTGGCAAGTGTCAGGATCAGAAGGACCAATGCTACTTTCTTTAAAGCTGAGCAAAAATGGCAAATTCTGCTGCTTAAGAGCTGCATAATGTTGACATTCTGCTGATATGACAGAATATCCTGGGAAATTGCATAGAACATCTTCAAAATACAGCACAACTTGCAAATACCCATTCACAGGGAACACTGTCACAATGAATTGGCAAGTTGCATCCTTAAATTCACCGCAAGTGGATCTTTTTAAAGGTTCTTTCTAATTTCTAAGATTAATTGTTTTCATGCTTATATGCCTTTGTCAAACGTGAGTGCGAAGAACCCTGCAATGCTGCTTGCAGACCTTAGGGCAATGCTGCCCTGGATGAGGAAAACATTTTCCTGACCATCTCACTGCAATTCTACTCTTAATACACATGCGTTAGGAGGAAATTTGATCACAGCAAGAAGTGTTTAGAGTTTGACTACAGATTTAAGGCAGGTTAAGTATCAATCACATCCCAAAGAGGAAAATAGGAGCACTAGTTTCTCCAGCCCACAATGAAATCTGCTTCATAAACCCCCTTAGACCACCAGCTCTGTGGGAGAGAGGGGCGTAGTTCAGCACTAAGGATCATCTAAATTCCATTCCCTCAGAAATAGTTTCTGTATTCATCATGTTCTTCCCAGTTGAGGCCTGGGAGGGAAGCGTGATCTGCCAGGCTTGGAGATGACAACAGCCTTCCTGGCTCTGACTCAGCCTTGCTGCTGTCCTCTGCCCCTGTGCCAGTGGGAGAAGAGACTCTGCGGCAGCTCACTGTTGCCCACGCATGCACGTTAAGCCTAACGGGTCTAGGGTTAATGTTGGGAACACAGATACGATGACAAGGAGGCTGTTCACAGCAACTTCCACCATGTGCAAACTCTGAATTTCTGAGGCTGTGGCTGAAACCAGACCACAAGGCTCATACAGACAATCATAGCTTCCTGCTGCCCATCCACCAAAAGCTCTGTAGGTACACCAGCACTGTGCCCAGACTGCCCAAACTGCTGCTCCTCAACACTGAAGTCCTTAGAATGCAGCAAAACTTCATTAGCTTTCTGTTAGATCCCAACTTTTAAACAATGTGCAGTGAAACAAGAAATGCCTGAAGAGCTCGTTGTCAGAGCTGACTTTATATGATAGGAAAAATCATCCTAGCCAGGAATTGCTTTTTATCTCATTTCCCTGGGAAAAAAATACTATTGGCCATTGCTGGGACAGGATACAGGGTTAGGTAGACCTCTGGTCTGAACAGGGCAACTGACATTATGTTAAACAGAACATCCACCAAAATGGAAAAAAGCCCTTTAATGTGAGAGTAGTGTGCTCTTGAGACCAACCTGGAAAGGAGCTCAGACCTAGCAGCTGCCTCCTCCTGTCTTGCTCCACACAGAGACTACTGCTGGATGAACGATGGAAATTGTGCTTTGCCTAGCGTTGTCTTTTTTTAGCTTTGCTTCCAGCCTGGCTTAAAACCAAGCATGGAAAACTACATCATTCTCTGTAAAAGAAAACATACCCCAGGGATTCATTTAGGATTATTTTAAACTTTCTAGATCAGGACTGTTTGTTTTGATGCTCATTGTTTTTTTACGGACACACTATTAGGTCATTTAAAGTAGAAAAATTGATCTAAATGAAAATTAACTTAGAGAAGAAAAATAAAAATGCATTATTCCCAGTGGTATTTTTTTCAATGTTAGAATTCATCCCTTTTCCTTTTATTTCCCCCAAACCAACATTTGGGCAAAAATTGGCATAATTCGGCCTTGACAAAGCTGCGTTCACAGATTTTAAGCGCTTTTGTCAAAGTTCCTCCAAACTGTTCCACCTCTGGCCTTTACTGTCTTACCCCCTCCCTTGGCTCCTGTAAACTATTACTTCAAAAAGAAAACACATACAGATGACAATTTTCTATGAACCTTTCTGTTCAGACCCTCTATTCACCTTTCCCTTTGTACATAAAAACACCAATAACATAGAATCTCCTCCTGGAATCCTGTAGAGATTTGTTCCTTTTTTGACCTAATACAGAGGTTTTAGCCCGACCGTGTTTCACTTACAGTTCACCTTTGTTTTCTTTTCTCTATTCTCACCAAGCTGGTCAGAAAAAATCCTGAAAATTCATCCAAATTATTAACATTTTCAGCATATTTTGCCAGTCATCTGTTAGTGTGTTTAGGCTGTTGTGCAAGGAGAAGGAAGCAAGAGCCTGTGAAAGAAAGAGCGCAGTGAAGTATTAGGCTGATAAGTGATAATGTTCCCTCCAGGTACTGCAAGTGTAGAGATATTCTTACACATGATGCTTCCTGCTTCTTGTTAATAAACTTAGTTTCCCACTGAGCCTCGCTGAATGTCTCTAATAGAGCCTCCTCTCGGTGAGGAACCTAATGGTGCAATTTTCACGGGTAATCGGTCAGGCCGAGGCCACAGTCTCTGAAGACAGGTGGGTTCCTGGCTGCACAAGTGGGTTTTTAAGCAGGAAGGAGGCAGAAGCTGTGCTGATGTGCTGACAGGGATAGATGTGGCTGGTTAGCGGGTCCCACCGGCTAGTGCGTGTTTGCTTCAGCAGAGAGGCACGGTAGACAGACTGGGATGGGCTGGGTAAATCATCCTGCCATCAGGAATCAGCATTTGTGAAAAAGTGAGAAACTGAATGTAACAACCCCAATCCTTCCTCTTGTTGCTGCTCTCAGGTGTCCTCTTCCTAATGTGTCAGTCCATCACCCCCTTGGCCAGGGCTGGGCTTGCGGTGAAGAGACCTTATGCCACAGCCTGCCATGTGACAGTGTTGAGATGGCTTATAAGTATTTCTGGAAAAGTTTTTTTCTGGATGTGACATCTGTAAACACCCACAACCCTGCAAACAATAACGAGTGTGTTGGCTATTTGAAAGCCAAGGAGCACTAACCTAACATTTCTGGATTTTTACTGCTTGACACAAGCAGGGAGAAAACTTTTATGGGCAAGTGGAGCAGGCAAAGAGTCTCTTTAATCTCTGGTTTTGATGGTTTTGCCATATAGTCAAAATGCATTTCAAACATTGCTACAGCAATCTGCCATGCTTTTGTATTAATGAAGAAATTCAAAGTGTGCCAAGTGTGGCATTGTTCATCATCACTGCCATTACTATCCCACTCCTCTCTTCAAGATGACATGGGAATAATGCAAAACTTTCAAAACTTTCAGGTTTTTTTTGCATCCCACAGCACAGTAGGGTGAGAATCTCTGTTCTTGGATGTGCATTAGAAAATATTCATTGAATTGCAAATGTTTTTCAACAAGGAACCCAAAAATTGCTTCTTCCGTCATTTTTTCTACTTGGAATTCATCTTTTGCAGCTGGCTATCTATGGACTATTGTTTCTGCTCTCTGATGGCCTGGTTAAATAAAGGTGCATTGGCAGAGCAGCTAGCTCAATACTGCACTATAGCACACCTAAAGCTGATTGTGAAATGAATGTATGAATTGGGCTAAAACACATGAAGCTTTAGGGAGATTTGCACATAACATCCAGATATTTGCAAATAGCAAATAATCTGATCCTGAGAATTGAAATAAGCCAAACTCAGCCCTTTCCTTTTCAAACAGAAACATGCATCATAGTACACGAGCATAAGTCTGTTTATATGACGATGGATTTTTTTCCCTTAACCCAACTGGCTATAATCGTTTGCATCCCACAGGCTCTTTTTTCCCCTCCTCTCCTGATCCAGCATGGGTCAGAGAAGCTTTCTAAAATGTAAAATGCTTTTTAGCTGTAATTCTTTCCTTACAATTTCATATTTTAGAGATTAAGCCAGCATGTCCAATATGATTTCATCCTGAAGTCTGATTGCCACATTTCTATTCCCAGCATGTGGAGAGACAGGCCTCATGGTAACTGTGAGCTTTTTATTCTGGACACCTAGTCTTTGATCTTCATAGCACAAAGCACGGAGTGCTGCTCAGATAAGTTCATGGAAAAACTGCTGAGCAGGACAGGGAGTGTGGGGAAACATGAGCTGTGCTGCTGACAGCTCTGCTATCTGGCCACCAGCTTCCTCCTGCTTGGCGTCTACCGGGAAAGGGGAATGGCTCTGTGAGGAGCTATGCACATGGGGCACTTAATGCCCTGAAATGCTGATTTTTAAAAAAGGTGAATCTTGTGAAGGACCACAAAAGAAAATGATCAAAGTCCTTCAGGGCACATGCAATGCTCCAGCAGTTTCCCTTCATGCAAGTCTTCATACACAACTTTTTCCAGGATGAGCCTGACCTTGAGAAAGGAACTTTATGCTAGATAAACAATGCTGTTGCTTGGAAGATGAGAGAGAGGTTTATTACACTTGCATGAGGTTGAGTCTAAGTATACAAAACACTTCAATTTACATCCCTTGCTCTGCTTAACCACGGCTGAGTACCCTTCAGTGGTGAGGCTGGTATCCTTTCACATATTTGGTATCATCTTCATCTCTCTCCCTCCTCCCTTTGTGCTATGTCTTTGTCGATACCCAGTCCTAGGAGCAGACACAACTGTAAACACATTTATTACACCCTTGAATCCCACACTTTCCCTCCTCATATCTCCTTTTACTGCATGGCACCTGTGTTTTGTTTTCATTTCCTCAGAACAAGCAATAAAGCCTTAATTTCATTCAAGGAACAAGAAGAGGAGCTTATGACACCAAGCTTCAAGCTTTCTGTCAAAAGCCACAGAGGGAATGCAGGCAGCCTGGGTGGGTGTGATACCATCACCCCACACCAGCATGGGAAGATCCAGGAGAAATTTTATCTGCTGATAGATACAGTGTGTTTTCTACCATCAGAAAGGTTGCTGTCAGTTTTGGATGGCTTTTATGACATGATCTTCTGGTTGTGGGGTGTTGAGCTGCAGTTTGCATACCCTGGGTTAGGGATGGAGAGTCCAAAGACCTCTGCTGGAAAAGCAGATCCCTGAAGTAGAAATGCCTGAAAATCACTGTCTAGCAATCACACATTGTAGGTTTGGCACAGGAACTGTATCCTCTGGTCACACAAGTCCCCATAGTAAAGTATTTGAATCTCTAAGAAAGAACTACTCATTAACAATCTGAGGCAATGTAACTGGTCTGAAAAAATGCTAATCTTCTATGTGGAAACCGTGGGCTTCTCTTTTCAGTTGTAATTCTGTCTTGCCTAGCAAACAGAAGAGCAGCACTTCAGAGATAGATGGCATTCATTCTTTGAAGAGAAAGTCCTGGAGATTTTGAGGTACTAAAGAAAGGCCCAGCAAGAAAAAATAGCCGTAACCTAAATTCCAGGCAGCTAACTGGGAGTAGGGCAGTAATAGCTGCTATTTGCCTTTACAGACAAGGGAAGGGGTAGACTGAGGCCATCACTGTTCCCATATCAAGATCAGTGGCATCCTCAGCCTAGGACAAGTGTGAAGACAGGGTATAACTGGATAACAGCCTTGGCACACTGGCATACAGAACAGCTGTCTGCATGGCCTCTTCTAGCCATGATTCTGTTAGCCAAGAAAAAAACCTATTAGACAAAAAATTAGTATCTCTGAAATACTGGGGGTTTTAATTGTGATGACAAAAATCTCATTTCCAGTCTGAGGCCAGCTTCAAGAACAAGAATCTAACTGCCTTTTCCTCTAGAGAGGATCTCTCATAGTTAATCTCCTACTGCTATTTCCAAAAGCAGTGATTCAAAGGAAAGGAGCTTTCTCTAAGGAACTGGTCCCTGCTGAGGCTGGAGCTCACCACACTTGCTATAGGAGCATCCCAACCTGGTAAAGCAAGTACCACATGTCATGCAGTCTTTCCCTAAAACTCTCACAGACCATTTTCTTAGGGAAGGTTTACACAGAGTTGGAAAAGCTGCAACAAAACAATACCTTTGTTCGCTTTGCAAGGAAGCAGATTGGCATGAGGACAAAACACAACACCAGCCAATACATGGTGTTTCAGATGGTATCAAAGGCTTTACCTCCTCTGCTGTAACAGCTCCCTCCCCAAGGGCTGTGTTGGGCTCAGGAATGTGTTGTCCATGGTGTATGCGTCCTTCTGTTTGGCCCATTGGAGATGCTCCCTGATTTTCTCACAGGCTTCAATGCCCCCTTGAAGGCACATCAGAGCTCTCATCTCCATGTTCTTACCTACTCCTAGTACCACACAAGACCACATGTCTCCTGGAAATTGGAATTACTCTGAGGATTTATTTGGCTTAAGAATATTTGCAGAAATATGATTAAGGTATATATGCATCCAATAGAGAAGGACCTTGAGATGCAGAAAGAGTGAGCATGATAACCCCTGAAGGGTGACCATGGTGACTCCAAGTGAGGAGAGCTGCCACCCTGTTCAAAATTACTTCCCAGGTTCCAACTAGGACCCAAATTTAATACTGATGAGAGTCTGAGGGCCTGTGCTAGAACTGCAAAAATGCATGAAAGTTTTCTACCACCCTGCTTCAAACTCACACCTTGATCTGCTTTGACTTGGCCAACAGTTCATCTAACCTATTTTGTCTTAAAAACTTCCCCTGTGCCTTCTAAATGGTGGCATTTACGCTGGACTGCTGAGCTCCAAACATACAAACATGGGCCACTTAATTAACTGCATGTCCTCACAGCATCTCTGGTACTAACATGATGGCATCAGGGTATGTTTCAGTATTTTTAAAGGCTGCAGGCTATCACCTAGGGCAAGTGACACTGATTGCCAGCAATATACTCCACCACACTCAAGCAGCTTTTCAGTAGCTTTTCCAGTTTCCTAGCAACCAGGCCAGCAAGAAGACCTAAAAGTCTTTCTTTAACAAGCTATGTTTGTCCAGAATATGCACTTATCACTGCATTGCAAACAGCGAATGATCTCCCAGGCCAGCTGATTATTAATAGAGGGAAATGCAGTGGAGAAGCGCATTTCAGGAGGGACTATCACTGCAAATTTGTTAGGCAATCAAATATTTGTCAGTCTGAGGGGATGTGGATGAGAGAGGTACATAGATCCCCTCAGTTGAAAGCTTTGCCTTTCTCTGTTCCAATGGGCTTTCCTAATATGTTTCAGGGTTGTTTCTGTGGGGTGTTCCTGAGCCACTGTTTGGTTATAGGAGAGAAGCTGTGTCCTTTGCATACCCCCACCCAAGGCCAGTTTGCTGAGTCCCACTGAGTTTGGGGTGTAACACAAGAAAGCAGCGAGTGAGGAACTTGTGCATTATTAAACACGAACATGTAAGAGCAAGGAAACAGCCTCAGGATTTAAAGAGCATGTGAGTGTTAACTCCTTTGTTTTTTTATTTATTCTTTCAGAGCTGACTTACACAGCTAATTAGATGCTTTTCCTCCTCCTCTTTTTTTCTTTTTAATTTTTCCAGAAGTCTAGCTGCCTTATCCATTTTCCCTGGCAAATGGATGTGTTGAAAGACAGCCCTCCTCCACACAGATAGATTTTTTTTCCGCTACATTCACCTAACCATGATATGCTCTGGATGATATATGTAGCTTTGCCCCCCAAGCAATCATTTCCTTTTATGGCCCCGAAGGGACAAAACCAGGTGACACTTTGAGAAAGTTAAATGCTGAAAGTTTCCAAGAAATGCTGGAGAAGATGTGCCAACAATCAGAGACGTGTCAAAGTAGAAAACAGAGGGGAAGAAAGTGGCACATGACCATCTGCTGGTATTGGAAAAGAATAAACACCGAGGAGAAATAATAGGAACATCTTCTGATGCTGTGAGAGGGCACTAGTGGCAGCAGTATGTGGAAATAAACAGAGGAGCCTGTTGCCTGATGTGTGGGGAGTGCTTCTGACCGGCCACCCAAATCCTAAGCTCCATAGTCACTGCTCCCCCAGGCAGGACTGCTGAAGTGTGCAGCATTGCAAGTCAGAAAGGATTAAAGCCATGGGGATTATATATATAAGAATATATAATGTTTGGACAGCAGACGAAGATGTATTAGAGAGAGTTGGCTGGTACTGCTTTTGCAGTGCTTAGCACTGGAATAACTCCTTTCACTTTAAGGCACTTATTCCCATTGATTTATGTGGGAATGAAGGGAGTCTAGCCTACAAAGCTGAGCAAGATCTTTCAGACTGTATCATTCTGCTAGGAAATGTGGTAGAATCCCACGTATATACATGTGTGCCTGTCAATGTGTATTTCATTTTGCCATTTGAGGACATACGTACCACGCTTCTTGGGTACCCTCTTAGAAAGGAACAGCATTTTGGGGTGTTCTCTATTGATGGAAAGAATGTGTCAGTGGCAAGTCTAGGTACTGACTACTAACTTTTAGATCAATCAAGTAAAGCAAGGCAAAGTCCTCCTGTGGTTACACACTTTAAGTTTTGTTTCCTGAAGACCTTACCCAGCTGGCTAGTGGTTGTGAAAATAGCCAGCAAATAATAGCAGGAGTATTCTGCAAAGTGAGGGTGATACAATGCAGAGCCCTTTGTTATTGACTGAGGCAAGCAGAAGGCATTTCCCCAGTTTTCTGTCGTTTCCACTAGGTCTCTGTAATTCTAGGTGGTGACTATGCTCTCCAGGTGCTCATTTCTTTCCCTTGACTATAAAGGCAGCTGGGCTGGGGAGGCATTTCTAGGCTGCTTGCACACTATTTGAAAAGCTAAAACAGGAGGAAGAAACACGCTTAATAAGATTTGATCAGAATAAGAAGGGAAGAGTAAGCCAAAATCTCCCTCACCTCAGATGTGAATTTATTTTTCCTTGAAATAAAAGAACAGGATGTTCTGAGGAAGTTTACATCCCAAAGCTTAAGTCTGGACAGTCCTTGAACAGCAAGTGATGGCAGAGTCAAGATCCAACGGCAGCTGCGTTTTGAGCTTGTCTCAGTACTTCGGGAACATCTGCATGCTTTATCAACATCCATACCCAGTAAAAAGATGAAGCAGTATTTCTGCAGCTGCTGTAGATTGATGCAACTAGCTTACATTTAATTTTATTTCAAGTTTTGGCTACCTCTTATACAGGGCAACGGGGGATGTTACTGATGGCTAACATGCAAAAGATGCTCAGGGATTGTGGACTGATGAACATGGAGTTTTTCATGTCTCACAAGTTCAGAAACAGTAAAGAGACTGAGAAAAAGAAGGCCCCTCTCATAGGTATCCATCTGCAGTGGGAAACTAACCTTGGTGTTCACTGACAAAGGCTAAAGAACAAGGCTGCTGCTGTTGTATGTGAGGAAGAGAGGAATTCTTGAGCATTTACTCCAGACAAAATAAGAACAAATCCAAATATTGTGTCTAAACTTGAACTAAGAATGGTTACTTTTACCAGAAAATATGTGATTGAGCATTAGAGCCTGCTTTATTTTCATGCAGTCAGGTTTTGGCTGTACACGCTGAAATACTAATAAGAGGGTTTGATCCCATGCTAGTTCTTGCTTTGAGGTCAGGGAGATAGCCATACCACATGCTAAGCTCTTCTAAGCCAACAACCTTTTGAAGTTTACCCACGCTGATTTATCTCTCAGGTCCAAAAAAGCTAGCAACGCGACAGTACCTGGAACTGCAGTGATCTCCTTGATAGAGATAATAATTTCTCATTTTATGAACGCATTTACTTAGGTGTCTGCTAACACAAAGATGGGACATCCGTCTCTATATCGTAGATTGCTTTGATGAGACTTTAAAAGACTTCTCCAAGCTCTCCAAAGACCAATTGTAATGAACATTACAGTCCAATTCAGTGTGAGATTTCTCCACAAGCCAGAAAAATAAGCAGTGCCTGGTTTATCAGACAGAAAGGTGGCTTCTTTCATTAGTAATTAGCCAGCACCGATCCTCTATTTTTCAGAGCAGGATGGCTTAAACTATCATGGGCACATCCTTCAAGAGGGAGGAACCTAGCACGGGACCAAACATACACGCGGTTCCTCTGCCTAAGTGTGCAAGTCTGATCAATGGCTGTGTAGACTGCTAATGAGCCACCTCATTAGCTGCATGCAGGAATATTTACCTGCGAGTCAGGCGCCGTTGTGGCAACCACATGCCGAAGCACAGCAGCAGGTTGGTGAGCTCTGAACCATCCTGACATCTACCAGTTGTAAACTTGCCCCCTTAATGCTGTTGTGTTAACACAGCAGCATGCCATCATGGTGTGGTATTAACCTGCATCATTTCCTCCTCCACCAGCAACCTCAGCCACCTTGCAGCTGTGAAAACACAGCTCTTTGCAGCTCTTCATGTCTGTGTGTGCTGCTCTGTCTCTCCTCCCAAGTCCTTGTTGCAGCTCTGTGGCTTTTGGTCCTGAAAACACAATTATGCCAGGAGTGAGAGAGTTCTCCCAGCCTAACTCTGATGCTCGAAGAAGATATATGTGTGCTTATTTTCAGAGGTTCACTACTCTAATGGTGAATCAGGTCTGATGTGGACTCTGGTACACTGCAACTCCTGATACGACTTGGCAAAGTAATACAGAACCCATGCCTCCCATTGATCGAATTGCAGTCTGACCTCTCCTGCCTCTTCCCTGGCAAGACTTTTGCTCATCTTTTTCTGTTCAGTATGATCCTCCTCTGATAGCCCCCGTTCCAGTCTGCCAGCAGTATTTATTACCTTTTCCACAGTATGGCTGTTTTCAGTTTTCTTACATTTCCAATTATACTGCACAGTTGCCATTGATCTGTTTTGTGTTAGCATGAAAATCAGAGCTGTGATCTATATAATTTAAAACTCTACCTTCATTAACCTTCCTTTTGTTTTTAAGGCAGACTATTTAAATTGATCTTTATTAAATAAAATTACAAGAGCTATCAATCCTCATGCTTCACAGTGTAAGTTGATCAGTGGCTAACTCAGGAAGTAATTGCCAGAGGACTTCTTTGTTAAGATACTGTACAATTAGATGTGTTTCAGCAGTTTAATTCCTTCTGAGGAGTATATGGCCACCATCAGGGACAGTATTCTGCATTTACTGGATCACTGGTTAATTTTGATGTAGAAGAAGAAAGCAGCTGGACTGGGTGGATTCTGGCTATGGCAGCTCATCTCAGCTGTCACAGTGACTAACACCTCAGCGCTGATGCATTTCCAGGGCCAGATCCTTCAGTGCAATACATCAGACCAGATCCACTGACTTGATGTGACACAAAGATCCTCAGCTGGTGTAATTCAGCAGAGCTCCACCCGTCTGAGCAGGGACCTCCTGTTACTCTGCCCTCTCCTGTTGCCAAATAGAGATGGGAGTGTGCATGATGAGGTTATTTATGAAAGGCACAGTTTACCCCCCATTCCTCCAAATTGTAGACTACAGCTATTGATTCTTGTGGTGGTTTTGCACCAAGTCAGAATCCTGTGCCACCCTGGGAAACAAAAAAGCTGAAGCTACAGCATGTCTGCATTCTCTAAGGTATCTCCTCCCTTGCTGTGGCTGTATGTATCCTGGCTTCTTAAATTGACTTCTCACATTGTCTAAACATATTTAGACACAAGATTTTGCAATTACAGGAAAGTTGCTTTCAACATCCTCCTACTCTCATTCAGATCCATTCTCTTTTGCTCTCATGTTCTTATCATATTTAAGAATTCTGCGTAAATGAGCATTAATGAACCAATTTTAAATTATTTTTCTATGAGCAATTTCAGCTGCAAGACACTTGATTATGTGAATCCAAATGATGGGGATGGGGGAGGGAGAGCATAAAACGTGTCTTTGCTGCAGTAACCCGTGACCAATTTAAGTGCTGGAGCAAAGGTAAATGCAGAAGGGTTGAGCTGCCACCTGAATGCAGTCTGCACAGCACTGGATGGGGAGGAGATGGGGCAGGATTGTAAAGGCTGGGGAAATGCACAAGGTCACATAGAGGCAGGGGGAAAAAAAAAATCTCTTCCTCTCTCTGTCTCTACTGAAGCTCACCTCCCTGCACTACCTCTGCAGGACACAGCATTCATGTCTGCAAGCCCATCTCCGTTCTCTGGATGGGGAAAGCAGCTAGCACAGTCACCAGCTGGCAGAGAAATGAGCATTCAGTGGCTTGTGGGATGGGTGCCAGCATAGAGGAAGAGGTGGGGGTACAGGGAGGTTGGGTGGATTTGTGTCACCACACATAAGGTGCATCGATTCAGGGTTGGAAGAGAATTGATAGCCATGCCTGCCAGACACAGTAGCATGGAGGGACTAAGACAATATCTTAAAACCTTGTGCAGCAGCTGCGCACACTAATATATTGTTTTCCAATGCCAGGTACATTCTATATTTTAGCTCTATAAATTTCAAAGTTAATCCAGAAACGAGTTATTCAGCATTGCAATAAAATGTGACTACCTTCTGTCAGCTTTGTTCTTTTCTTTCTTCCTGAGGCACGAGCAGAGAAGAGAGGCAGATCTGCTGCAGAAAGTATTAACCACAAGTCAAACCCCATGAGTTCAAAGGGCTTGGTCCACCTCTTGTGGAAGCTGACAGGAGTTTTCAACTACACCAAAACCAAACAGGATCCGACCCACAGCAGCTGCATGGCTGTGAGGGACTGAGGAGCCTGAAGGCACTTGAATCATGGCTTGAGATGTCTTTGAGAAGGAAGATCTCAGACTCTTTCCAAGTTTTGGGTGGTTTCCATTTTGTCTTCCAGCCTGAGGGTAGGGTTTAGTGGAGTGGTCATTGCTGACTTTGGGCTTTGATCGCTCTGCAATGGAGTGGTTGCAGGAAAGGCACTGGTTTCAGAACTCCTGTTTTTTTTCCCTAGCTCTGCAATTGACTTTCTCTTTGACCTTGGGCACATCAATTCTTCCACTGAAGTAAGTGGGAACTCAATTGCATTTTATGTTTCTTTATGAGTCAGATTCCCTTTCTGCAAAATGAGGATCACAACACTTAACTACCTCTCAGAAGTGCTCTGAGGCCTAACAACAAATTAATGTTTAAGATCCTCGGATTTCTTCTTTTTTTTTTTTTAAAAAAACAGCTTTACAGATATGTGAATTTCAGTGAAAAATGTCAATTTGTTGAAACTGAAAAGTTCTGCAGATGAGGATGCATTTCAGTGCATTTCTTGGCTTGGAAGAAAAAAGAGATTTAAAGCATCATTTGGAGATGGTTGAAATGCCCTATTTCAACATTTTGGAAGTGAAACATTTTTGGTTTTCATTTTGAAATTACTTTCAATTTATTTTTTTCATTACATTATGTGCTATAAATATGACACAAAATCAAGGCAAATTGAGGCATGACATCTCTGTTAAAAGGGAACAGTTTTAAATTACCTGAAAGGACATTACTTCTTTTTTCTTTTTTTTTTCTTAATTTCCTCTGCAGAGAACTCTGACATCTCCTGGATTTGATCTGACTGAGCTTATGGCCCAAATTCAAAAATCCACCAGGAAGTGGGATTTTTGTCTTCCTTAGCACCTGGGAGGGCATGAATGCTCTGCAACACTGACCCAAACATCACATGGGGCTGCTATGCTGAGGAACTGTTTTGCTGAAATGAAAATATCATATCAGAGAGATGCAAGGCCTTGGGAAAGAGGTGAAAGACGTGATCTGAAAATGACCAGTTCTGTGTAGTTGTGCCTGCTGGACACTGATTTAGATAAAACTGGGGATATTTAGGCATTGGAGCAGGCTGCCTTCAATGGCTGCAGAGTCTCTGTCATGGAAACGTTAACATTCCATAAGCCATTTGCAGCAAAGGCATAAGTAAAGCTGACCCTGCATCGAGCAGGTTGAGGGATAGATGAATGCCTCAGGTCTTCTTCAGCCCTGCAGGTTGACACCACCATTTGCTTGGGCAATGTGGTGCTGATACCAGAAGCTCTTCTGGGAAGGCAGAGGAGCTACAGCAAGGAGAAAGGTAGGAAAAGAAGGGGGGAAATTGAGCTTTAAAAGGGCTCATATGAGTAAGAGAGAATGGAAGAGAAGCTGAAGGGAAGCTGGCTGAGATCATAAGACATATCAGACAAAGGAGGAAGCAGAAGATAACTCCAGAGGGCTCCAAACACAGCAAATTCTAAAAGTAAAACAACTTGTCTGAAACATTCGCCCATAATGACCCTCAGGTATTTGGATGAATACTAATTTTTAAAAGAAATCAACTACTATCAGTTATGCTTCTCATGATAAAAACATCTTCTCATGTCCTTTGCTTTCCCCCAAAGCTACAACATCCCAGTCCTCACTCACACTCACATCCCAAGCATAATTTTAACTTGGGCCCCCCTTCTATGTCTGTTTTTTCTCCTGTTCCAGCAGCACAACTGCCCCAACTGTTCACCAGGCAGGATCACATCAGGGCTGTGACTGTGTCCCTTAGATGAAAGCTCTCCCAGGCAGAACACGGGGACGTTCATCGCAGCAAGTGGCCAATCCAGCAGAGTTCAGTGGAGTTGGACAAGGACCAAGCTGTGAATTATGCCTTGTCTTTTGTGATGCCAGCTGCCAAACGTCTTAATAGCAAGCAGCCCACTTTATCCTCTATTGCAGGGGATGCAAAAATTTGCCAGAGAGATGTGGTGTGAGATGAAATAAGTGCAGCTCCATCCCCCCTGTCTCAGGTGATCTCTCTGCTTGTTCCTACAGCTTAGTAATGTCATTTCCCAAGTGCTGTGGCCAGACACGTGTGATAGGGGTGTCCCTGTAGTGTAAAGGTCACTGGACACCTGCAAAGGGATTTTAGCTAGCTGAAATCTATCCTGAAATTGCACAGTGGAGTTTTCTAATGTAGACCCTTTGCTGTAGTTGGTCAGACAGCACACCTGTGTCACCACTGCCCTCTTATCTGAGAGATAGGACATCTCAGTGACCCATGAGCCCTGTGACCTTTCTCTACTAGGATTCTCCTGGAGATCAGATTAAAGGGAGCATGGTGATCTGAGCTCTATCTCTGCTGACACCCTGAATTCCCACTATTTATCAGCTTCTCTTTAAAAGGACTTCAGATTGCATTTCTGTATCTAGCATATGGAGACTTTCATTTATTTGACAGGTTGATTCTTTTATCAGACATTTATAAGGATTTAAAATACTAATGCATTCCGCATGCAGTACTGGATTTCACACAGAAAAAGTGCTGGCAAAGGGACAAGCCATCCTCAGAGCAGTTTTCCCTTCTCCTTCCAGTCCCTCCTACCCTATGCTTTACAGAGGCAGGTCAGTACGTCAAAGCCTCTGATAACACTAATGCCCCTTCCAAGCATTTTCTGCTGGGATGGGTGATGATTGATGCAGGCTCATTAAAAGACCCGAGTACGTGAGGCTCTTCTCTCCTTGTGGTTATACTCGGAGGGATGGGGATACAGACAGCAAGAAAATCCCTATCAGTAAGGTGAGCAGTGAAAGAGGAGAAAGGCACTGAACCCTGCAGGAGATCTGCAGAGGAGACAGATACTGGCTTTGCTTTAGACTGAGAGTTGCAAAATAAAATCCTCCAGGACAGAGCCCGCAGGGCAGGGATTTCTCCTTTTTGACAGCCTACAGTGAATGAAGCACAAAATAGCCTGCTGTCTCTGCAGACAGCAAGGATATTTGGAGACGTCAAACTGTAGCACAGAGGATGCACAAGAGGAATGGAGACACAGCTAACTACCTCCCAGACTTTTGATTTCTTGTTCCAAGCGGGAGATCCTGAAATCATGCAAGTTTTTCTTGTGTGCCTGCTGGAATTGAAAACATATATTCTTTCTGGTTTGGGACAGCAGATGGAAATAAAGCTTGTTTGGATTTCATTATCTGCCCTCATTTCAGATTCAGAGGTGCTTGGATTAAAGGTCTGCGTATTTTCAGTCCTAGAAAAGGGCAGGAGAATAGCAGTGGGCACAGCCTGGCATAAAGTCAGATTTCCCTTTTCCAAACTACACAGAGAACCAGTTTCTCAGACTCTTTGAGGGGTTTATAAGGAGAGCTTATTTCTGCTGCATAGTTGATGATTTGCCTAATATAGCTACAGTCTCATACTGAGGTTTGCTTGCTGATTTGACTTTGATTTGACAGTTGCATTTGGTAGTCTACAATGATCAATAACAGGTTAGCTTTGGTAATACAGTTTCTTGATTTTTAGTTTGAGTTGGTGAAGTGCACTGATAGAATCTGTAAAGCATCCAGAGGGCCATTAGGCTCAGTCAGGATCCCGGGAACAGCTCTTCAAGGAGAGGCTGACTTCAAACTCTGCCCTGTTCCCTGCCTAACTGAGCGCCAGGGGAGAACAGGGTGCTGCTTTGTGGCAGCAGACCCTGCCATAGTCCTGCCCATTCCACATTCATGAGTATGTTCCTTTTTTACCCTCCTGCAGATACTCAGTGAACTTATTAAGGGAAAAAAGTCACCAGAAAATAAAACAAAAAAATAAATGCTTTTGTGCCTCTCCAGCTCATCAAACTGGCTCAGAGTAGCAGCAAAGCTGAGCAGATTTGGAGAAACAGCCACAGAAATATACCAGGAGGGAAAGGACCTCCGGGATAATTACAATGCAAATGCAAAGTGGTTTAATGCAACTACACTAACCATTTATCTGGATTTTCTCATTAAACATTAAAAGGGTCTTCAGCTGGTTTACCATCACATGACAGTGCCACTTGAATTGCGAATGGCCACATCTACTTGGGTCTTAATGAGGTTTAATTAATTTATAGCCACACCTTACTTCCCCAGTATTAATTTTCCTGCAGATGCCTGCATTGCCCTTAGTCTCTCATTCAGCTTGACAGGGCTAAAACTGTGTTGAATTAACAGTTGTGTTTCAGCAAAGCAAGGTAAGGGTTATGAAGTTATGTAATGAGTGCTTAACCCCAGCATCCCCTAGAACTAGTACTAACTTGTCATAGTGGGCAGGTCGCAGAGGATGGTCGTGTCCTTGGCCATCATAGGGCAGAGCAAGACAGAGGGCATAACTGATGCTGCCTGCACTGAGGGCTGAGGGTATTTTTGCTCTTGCAAGGGGATGGTCTTTGCCTCCTGCTCTGTCTGTACACTGGTAAACAGATGTGAAAAGAAAGAGGAGAGAGGGGGAAGCTTTGGGCTGCTTAAGACAGTTTAAGAGCAGCACTGAAAAGGCCTTTAAGAGTTTGGTTTAAACCCACTAACATCTAGAAACCCACAGCGAAGTGCCAGCCATCCAATATGCAGGCACAGTTGGACAATGTTAGGGGTGATGGCTAGCTGCGAACAGATCTTGGGTGCCTGTTATTTTACTGTGAATTTCCATGCTTTTTGGAGAGTTTAAATCAGAACTTTAATGGGCTTTTGATGTTGTTTTAGTTTGGTGAATAGTTTCCCGTTGTATCTGCTTATTCAGTGAAATAGCGAGGAAGCGCTGTTACAGTGGAAGATGACAAGAGACTATAGAAGCCTATCTCAGCTGCATTTGCACAGCAGAAGCCTTTAAAAATCACTGTGCTATGAACGAGGCATTTCCATATTTCACGGCTATTTTTGCCGGATGCCTAAAGTTGATGATATAGCAAAAAAGATTTGAATGAAGGGAGAAGGGGAAAAAAAAAAGTCCTTCTGCTGTTCCTTTCTTCCTAACAATTTACAGCTCAGCCATGTTGCTTGGCAAAACCAACAAAGCAAAGTGTGTTGTGGCTGTAAAATGATAAGCACATGGGCTACACTGAAGACATTTTCTCCCTGGTATTGGGTAGGGAAATGGGGACTCACTTTTGAAATGTAACATTAGCCTCGTTTGTTTGTTTGGATTTTTTCCTCCCTCATTGCTTCTCTGTGCCCAAAAACTGATCAGGCAGCTATGTCTTTTGGGAGAAGAAGGTCAGAGGAACTTGAGGACATTGATTATCAGTGTCTGTTCCCACTCAGACATGTGGCAACAGAGAAATTAACCCTCTGCATGCCTGATAGCAATCATCCTTGTATTACTCTTACTTATTCAGGTCTGCAGAGACCTGCCAGGCTCCATAGTCCATGGTATAAGAAAGTAGATCTACAAAAACAAACGATTGTGGGGAAGTGCAATACTGCTCAATGCTGCTTGGTGAGTCTATGGGATATGGTGCTAGACTGAGGACCCTAGAAATAAGCAAAGAGAAACAGAAATTGAACTTCAAGGAAAGTTTTCTGCTGTATTAGTCCATTGTGTTTCTAGAGAGGCTTCTCAGGAGTATAGGATATTATGTCTGTCTGAGATGCTGTGCCCAAAATGACTGGTTGCTTTTCAAAGCTCCTAGAGTCTGTTTTTTGCTTCCATATTGTTTCTACTAATTATCACCTGTGACCATTTCTTAAACACTTTCCATGTGCTTGGCAGTCTTTGTCCCACTGTGAAAGACAGTGTGTACTGAAATGCTCCATAAAAGCCCATGTTCCTCTGCAATTAGCTCAGTTCTCGTGACACCACTAAAGATGACAGTTTGAGGTATTTTTTTCTGAGGAAGGATTAAAAAGACTTTTTGGACCGGGACTAGGAAATCAGCTCATGGGTGATGGAAAAAGATCCCATTCCTATCCAGTTCTGATGTAGATTCCCACCATGGTAGGTGGTTTGAGCCTGAACTGTGACTACCTGGCCATGTGGCACAGCCCAGCACCCCAAGGGCCTTGCTTGTGTGACACACAGTTCTTTTTAACCCAAATGTAGTGAAGCATCTTGTCCTTGACCTGCCTTCAATGGCTATGAAGGGAATGAGGCTTTTCCCTTAGATCAGCAGACCACATAAAAGCAAAGACCTGCAGTAATTTTTCATGAAAGGATTAAAGTTTCTCTGGGTCAGGATGATTACAGTGACCACAGGCAGCCTGGATTGCCTAAAGGTCTGCCAGTGGGGACATAAGTTTAAACTGCTGGTTGAGAAATCAAATTAAGGCAACCTGTTTTACCTAAAACATTGGGCTTTGGGGCTTGGGTAAGTCTCATGCACCCCATGGAGGAACCAAGCTGGAGGCCACAGCACAGGGCTGGTGGTCAGAACATCAGCCAGCTTCTCCCAAGTGGCTGAACATCTCTATTGCTCACTCTCTCCATCTATAAAAAAAGGATTATAACGCTTGTCTCAGACGGGTGTGTGAGGATTCGTGGCTGTAATAAACCTTGTGGCTGTTGGCTGGAATACACCATACCAACACTCACTGTTGTTACTAGGGAATAACTCTTTGCATATGACCAAAGCAAACTGAAGGAGATTTTGGAGGCTAGCTCCATGCTGTATAACTTATGGTGACACTGGCTCAGGATAAGCAAATGGCTTGAGTAGGTCAACCTTTGCCAAAGGTTGAAATATAGAAAATGCCCAGTTGATTGTTTTTAATAGTGGAAAGATCAGACAATATTTTTTCTTCATATGCTTTTGGTTCTGGGAGCTATGAAAGTGCATTAGAAGTGCTCAAAACACTGGGAAAGCAAAGAGAACAGCTAATGCTAATCTGACCCTTGACAGAACAATGCGAACATAGGCCACTTTCATCAGATTTCCATTATGTTCATAGGAGAACAGGGAGCAATTCTGGAAATCAAATCCAAAATATGGGCTCTGTTGCAGATTGCATCTGCTGAAATATCTGCAGAACTTAGCAACTCCTCCTGCAGACTGAGGTGGAGTCTGTGGAAACAACTAAAACTTTCCAACAAGTCAAACTTTCCTGGCTTTGATTCTTTGGGGGATTACTGGAGTTTCCCCAGACTAATAGTAGAAGTTAAGGGATGTAAACCCACATGACATGCAACTGCAAATTACTCTTCATAGAGTCATACCCTGACACAGATGTCTCCAACGCTAGAAGAGAATCCAAACCCAGTGAAGGCACTGAGTCTTTCCTTTCCCTTCATAATTCCTGTTTTGAGTCAAAACTTTCCCTAGGCTGAAAGAGGAAAAACTTAAAATTAGGTCAGAGCTCTGAACTCCCATTAGAGACACTGAGGTCACTGTGGTTGTTACCAGGATAAAGTCTTTGGCTGCAATCAGGACACATTGCATACTCAGAGAGTAGCTGGTCCCCTGTGCTACAGCAAGGATTCACTGGCCCCAGAACGGCTGTGGTATAAGGTTTAATCAGGTTAGCGAGGTTTTCTCTCTTGATTTCACAGCCCCCATTCAGCACGCCAGATTATAAACTTTCAACATGTAATTGAACCTGACTCAAGGAGCCAACTGTATTACAGTGAGCTTTAAAAGGGGGAATGGCAACGGCTAAAGTTTTCGTTCAACGAATGCAATTTCTATGCACAGAAATCAATTCAATTGACATCAGTTGAGCTTTAATGCTGAATTAAAGAGCTGCCAGGTTTCCCCCATGGGGCTTTTACAGTCCGGGTTTTATGAATTCATTAAGATGCACACACAAACTTTTAGGGAAATAGCATTACACTGTAATAAGAGCTACAAATCGACCATATTCCTTTGAGAGAGAAGTCTAATTTGAGTTGCCTAGTTGGCAAAATTGTTTTCCATCGCTTTGCATTTATTAGCAGAGGGTGTCATATTTTCCCTTGTTTCCATTTTGCTTTCTTGCTCTTTGCTTAGCAAGGGAGAGCATCATGTTTAGAAATATCAAGGGGAGATGGTGTCTTTCAAAAGCTGATTGATGTTTGGGAAGGTGTAGCATCATAGGGCTCTTAAAGGTAAACCATGCTGCAGGACAGCCCAGGATGTTGGGCTGGAAGTTTGAAAGACTTGGTGGAAACTTCTAAAACTGGAGTGTCCACCTGGAAGTTGGAGTCCCTCAGCCTATGATGGAGGAGATAAGATGCCTGCAAAGACTTGAAGGATAGCCCAGCTTCAGCGAGAGCTGAAAACAGATCTGAGCCCAGCAGAGAAGTGAACATGCCAAATGTTTTAGAATATCTGGAGTTTTGGTGCCCTTCCCCTCCATGGATCTCTCAAACTCACTGAAAACAAGTAGCTTTGCACCAGCCCATGGCAGCCCACAGCTTCCACCTTCTCTGCATTAACTGCAGGCACAATTTGACTCACAAATATTGTTTGAGAGATGCTGAAAATGGCTGAGAAGCTGCAGAGGCAGCTACAGAAACCGTGCCCATGGAAAGGGTATTTGAACAGGCCGACATTATCAGGCTGCCTCTGTGTTGTGCTCCTATCACACATCACAGTGCTCTTTCTGATAATGAGCGTTCACAGGGTTTGGTTAAGTATGCTCTCTAATTGGATTGATGACCCTGGTGATTGGAGGTCTTGACCTATCCATAAACAAGTGGGACTCAGAAAGCACAATTTCCTCATCCCGCTGTTTTCCTAGCATGACTTGGCTTCAGCTTTTGACGGATGACAGAGTCTCTAGGGCTAATTCAGCTCCCGTGGTGAAGGCGCAGTTGATGTCATTTGGGACAGTGAAATTTGCAATGGGGACACACATGCCTGTGCAAGAAGACTCTACAGACAAATCTGACAGGCAGCCAACCCTCTGTCGAGTGGTAATAGATAACAGTCACTGCCAACTCCCATTTCCAGGCTAACTTACTGATGTGGAATGACTCCATATGGTCTAAACAGATCTGATCTCCCACTTCAATGGGTCAGGAGGACCTAGAGAAGCAGAAGAAAGGGGCACAAAAAGAATCACCCAGGACAGAGCCCTTTGCTCCCAAGGTTGAAGATATCCTAGTGCTTCCTCCTTTGCTGGGTGCATCCATGGGACTCCCTCCAAGCAGACAGAGCTAAATGGCACCTCTATCCCCAGTGAAGGCATGCAAATTATACAGAGTAGCTTAAGGAGATCTGTTAGAAAACAGATTTATACAAAAGGCATATGCATCTGTTTGCTCTCTTCAGTTGGTTCTCTAGATGCTTAAGTAGCCAAGAAATCACAGTGTTACAGCAGCAGGGTGGGCAGTGTAGTAAGGAATTATTTGTGCCCTTTCCTCAGTGTTTTGCACTGACTGGTGCTTGTATCTATTCATGAAGGGTTGTGAAGAGGAACCCAGGAGAAGATTAGCTGAAAGATTATATCAATGCATTTTGCTGGACAGCTATTACTTTTAAATAGCAGATATTTTCCTTTTTTCAAATGAATCTTTTTTGCTTTTTCCCCTAGCAGAGGTTTACACACAACCAGGAAAAAAAATGCACTACAGATTTGCTGATGAGCCAGCTAAGATATTGGAGATAGGGGGGTCCTCTCCTCCTCCTTTCTTTCTTTCTTTTCAGTGGATCATGACAAGCTATCGTCTCTTCATACTTAGAGAACTCACAGGAGAAAAGTGGGGGGGGGGGGGGGAAGAGATAACTAAACCAAGCACTCTTCCAGTGAACCCTGGTGAACTGCGAGCCAAGACAGAAGCGTATCCTTTACCCACATCCCCAGACACTGTGAATGTCCAGGTGGAAAGTTCTACGAAAGCTGTCTGGAGACCCATCAGCAGCAGGACTGGGACCCTTCTTTTTAACCTGTAAATTGACACAAATGGGCAAATTACAGACTCAGCAGGAGGGATTATGCCTGAGGCAGGCAAGATGTGACTCATGCAGAAAAAGCAGCAAGAAGGGGAAAGCTCAGTGCCTCCATTCCTTGCCCAATCCCTTTTCCCAGGTCAAGAAGCAAAACTTGCTGGAAATTGTGGTTGTCTCAGCAGGGCACAAACCCTGCTGCTGGCCAAGCCCTGTAGGCAGTGGCAGAAGCCGCGTGCTGAATCAGCTTTCCTGAGGCCACCTGGCTCTCATGCCAGAAGCTGCCAACTCCAAATGTGAAGCTTTCAAGCTAGAAAATCTTAAGACACTTGACAGTGTGCCCGTATATGCAGAAAATGCCTGTGACAGATAGACTGCTAGATGGATCTTAATAAGAATCATTCTTAAAACCAAATGTTCCAATAACCTGGTCCAAAAGAGAAGAATCCTGTGGATCTAAAAAGAAACCAAGCCCCAAATCAAGCAGTCCTGTTGGTGCTGACCCCTTCCATCAAAGGCCTAGGAGACCGTTTGAAATGTGCAGTTACTAACAGCACAGGTTCTGTGATATGTGTGTTTATTTGATCCTGCTCTCATTTACGCTCCCACGCACATCCCCCTCTAGACCTGCTGATGTCTGCACTGGACCACGAGCATCCCTGTCCTGGGAGATTGGCTCTGGCTGCAGCGGCTGGAGAAGGAAGGAGCGGGTTGGGAAATCCCGCACCATCCTGCCGATCAGAAGTGCTGTGGAAAAGGGTCTGCGGTCCCGGTCGCAGCACCAAGGTTTGTCTTTTCTCGTTCTGGAGTGGAGCCGTTACAGCCATTTCCAGCTCCCCCCCTCTCCGCCCCGGCACCGTCCCACCAGCCCCGGGAGGAGCGGCTGGTCCGGCGGAGCTCGGGGAGTCACTCGCGGGGTGCGAGTGACACCCTGTGGCCACCTCTCCCAGCTTCTCCCTGGATGGCCAATGCTTGCAGAGAGCAAAGGCTGGGTGAGGGATGATTTCTGACACCCCCAAGCCCCCGGGATTTCTCCCTTCTCAGGGTCTACAAAGCGGCGGTTCTTCCGGCGGGGCGGAGGAAGAGGAGGCACGGCTGGATCGCACGGCTCCGAGCCTCCCCTGAGCCGCAGCCGATCCCGAGGCTTCGGGAGGTTTCCTGTCCCTGTGTGATGAATTCCTTCTGACCTGCTGCTGCCTGGTCCATGTTTCCGCCCGGTGCTGCACAGCTCGTTGCTCATTAGCCACTGGGTGTGATTTCAGGGTCTTTCAATAGCGCTGGCCTGAGGCATGCAGGAAAGAAAGTGTTGATGCTTGAGGATGCCTTTGCTTGTGAGATGGTGGATTGTGCTCAGGCTGCTGTGGAGTGTTGAATGATTTGGGCAGAGGCTGGGGAATCACCAGTTAACTGGGCCCAGACTCTTAGAACTGCTGAGACACCTCATTTTAGCCCGTTACACTTGGGCTGGAGGAATCCAAAACATACCCACAGGCTGGGAGAAGAGAGCAGCCCTGCTGAGAAGGACCTGGGGGTCATGGTGGATGAGAAACTTCACATGAGCCAGCAGTGTGCTCTTGCAGCTTGGAAGGCGATGGGATCCTGGGCTCCATCAGAAGAGGGGTGGCAGCAGGGACAGGGAGGGGATTGTCCCTCTGCTCTGCCCTCGTGAGGCCCCATCTGGAGTCCTGTATCCAGATCTGGGGGCCCCAATACAAGAAAGATGTAGAACTGTTGGAGAGGGTTCAGAGGAGGGCCACAAAGATGATCAGAGGGCTGGAGCACCTCCTCTACGAGGAGAGGCTGAGGGAGCTGGGCTTGTTCAGCCTAAAGAGAAGGCTGTGGGGAGACCTCATTGCAGCCTTTAGGTCCCTGAAGGGAGCAGAGAAACAGGAGGGGATTCAACTTTTTAAAAGGATAGACAATGACAGGACAAGGGGGAATGGATTAAAGCTAAAAGGAGGGAAGATTTAGATTAGATATTAGGGGGAAGTTCTTTACAGAGAGTGTGGTGAGGTGCTGAGGCTGCCCAGAGAAATGGTGGATGCCCCATCCTTGGAGATGTTCAAGGTCAGGTTGGATGGGGCCCTGGGCAACCTTGTCTAGATCATGCCTGGAGGTTGGTGGCCCTGACTGTGGCAGGGGGGTTGGAACTCTGTGATCCTTGGGGTCCCTTCCAACCCAGACCATTCTATGATTCTGTGATTACACACAGTGAAGACAGCATGTTGAAACCAGCCCATGAATCCAAACCACTCCCAGGCTCACCAACAGCCAGACGTGTATGCATTCAAAGTTTGGATGGAGGTCTGCCTCAGCTCAGACCCAGGCCCCAACTCTGCAAGTGTTCCTTATCATGGAAAACTGTATCTATCCTTGGTTTGGGTTGGGTTTTTTTTTCATCCTTTTGTGATGTCATGAAGTAACAAAGATGTCTTATTCCTGACACAGAGGGAATCAGCTGATCCACCACTTCTTAATTCTGAGGGTGCAAAACATTCTGGTTTGCTGCTAAGAGCAAGAAGGAAAAAATATCTCTTACAGGAGGAAGAAAAACCCCACACTGCAATCACATAGCTGCTGTATTACTTGTCTGGCTCAAGTATTGTTTTGTTCAAAATGTCAAATTCTGGGTGTCTGTGTTTCAGCAATCCAGAGAGGAGTTAGCTTGAAAATCATCCTTCTGTCACTGAATTTCCAAATTACAGGGGGAAAAAAGCAAGTGAAAGGAACTCTGCCATTAGGTTTGCCAACTCCTTCCACTTCAGCAGCAGGCCAACAGTTTTCACATTAATTCATTGCCCCCAGCCCAATTAGGTGTTTACGATTTTAGGTTTTCCTGTAGTAGGAGGGAGAAAGTGATTAATCTCTTTATTTGGGGTGGGTGGGGGGAGGGATTTCAGTGTGCATCTATTCTACTGAATCCCCAAACTTTAGGGTACCTGCCCCTCCTGACACTCTCACGGCATTCCTCTCAATTGGATAATTTTAGATCTTTGCATACCTGCTAATATCCTCTGCAAAAGAAGGCGGGGGAAAAGTAGATTGCAAATTTGCATTCATTTGCACACATTTGCATACATTTCAGCACATTCCCTCAGACATACCTGCCCTCCCGTTAGGAAGTGGTTGTCCACCAAACTCTAACGTGAAAACATTACCACCTTCCTGTACTCACCTGTGAATGAGGCACACAGAGGTGAGATGGGAGATGCACAAATATTTATGGGCTGAAGAGCCTATTTCCCCAGCACAACACTGCAGCAACAGACCAGGTCTGCCTAAAATGCAGGCTATGAAATAATTTCATATCTCTATGCTCTTAGCTGTCCTAAAATGTATATGAAAGGCACAGGTCTGCTGCAGGTAGTCCAACATGAACACCCCTCATTCTGCTTCTATATAGAAACCCAATCAGGCAAGAAATCACACAGCTGCCTTTTTCCAATGCAGTAACCTAATTCAGTCATTCTCCATCTTGAGAGAGTTTATTATGATGAACACCACTTCCATGGTCCAATCTGAAGGTTGGTGGTGGTCCTGGAGGACAGCGGATCAGGTTCTTATTTTCCAAGGAATCAGAAGACTCTGCCTTGGCTGAAAATCAAAACACAACCGAAATATAAAGCAGCCTCCCCACAGCACCTCCTTCTAACCTTTCAGGTTGTGAAAGTTATCTTCCTAAAGTAAATAGCTTCAGTAATTAGGATTGTTGAATATACAGTACGAAGGAATGTGCAGTTCATGATTTTTTCAATGAGAACATATTAAATTATGCCTTTTGATATCTCTCTTCGAAATGCAGATTATCAAATTTTTATGTGCTGGATGTGTGTGCTGACTCTGTCCATACATAGCAAATGCACTTAAAATACTAACATTTCCTCATAATAGCTTGATTGATGAGGTTTTGCTTAAAAAAGGGGGGAGGAGAGGGAAATCAGATAAAAGTGGCTGGCTTGGGGAGTTTTGATAGGAATATCTGTGAATCCTGATTCTCCCAGCTTTCAAATGATCCAGAAAAAGATTGAGCCCCTTCTGAGCAATCAAGGAATAAAATTGGCTGCTGTGGGCCAGACCTTCACCTGCTGTAAAGTGCCTCAGTTGCAACTACTTGAAGGAAACCACTGCTTTACAGCAGGTGACGTTTCAGCCCTGAAATGCAGCAGTATGGGAAAACCTCCCTGCTTAGTCACGCGTGTAAACCTCTTTGGGGTGGTGACTCCTCCAGCAGCTCTGTCCCTGGGTCCTCCATGTCTCAGGCTGACCCTGTGCAGACTTTTACCAAATAGTGAGTGGAGGAGATGGCACATCCACTCAGGATGTTGTTCTTCACTGAGAATCACCATCTTTAAATACAGCCGTTCCGCATCTGTCGGGTTTCCCTCTCTCTGTAGGAAGGACCAAAGATGAGAGTTCAGCCTTGCAAATCTGAGGTCTTCTGTCCTAGACTTGCATTGGCTGCTAAGCAGATGGTTCGTTTTTGAGGGAACTGGAGCTCCAGTAATTCCCCTCATGCTGCAGCCTCAGATCCATCATCCTCCAACTTTTAGCAGCCAGAGGGAGGCAGGCATATCTGTGCTTCAGATCAGGGGCTGGAAGATTAGTCAAGCCAACCCAAATATAAATCCAGCACCACCAGCTCTTTCCCTGAAGCTATACACTGTCTCCCGTGTGATTTTAGGCAACATTTTCCAATCTATTTCCTGACAGCACCACCATCTAGTAGCACTTAGGACACTATCCCAACATTAACACGCACACACACATAAACCCCCTCTTCCTGCAATCAAGTATTTCCTTCCACCAAGAGAGCTACCAGGTTGTGGGCACATCTGTTGGCTTGTTTATACTTTAATGTCATCCAAGTTATAAGAGCATCAGGAAAAAGAAAACAAAACACAGAAAACCCTCTGGTGGGGTTGGTGCTGCTGTGTGTGTGCCTATGGTAACTACTGCAAAGCATTAAGATGAAGCACTTCAAGCATGAATAATAATGAAAAAAAAAAATTCTAGAAGATAGATTAAAGCACCCCAGCACTTTGTAATGGTATTTGTAATGCAGATAAAGCGTTTGTACTCTAATTTCCAGCACCACCAACAAAATAAGTAAGTGTGCTTGGATTGCATTTTTCTTTCAAAAACTGTTTCAAAAATTATTCATATTGAGGGAAAACAACTTAAACTGGATTTAGAAACACAACGCAAGCGAGAAAGTTACTCGCTGTTATCAGCGTGACAAGTGCAACCTGTTCCTTTGATAAATGGTGCTTGAAGAAAGACACAAAGCTCATCTGCTTTGTGCTTTAAGTTTAATTAAGTAGCGAATTAATGTTTGCAAAGTGCTTTGAGATCCTTCATCAGACAGTGCTCACACAAGTGCAAAGCGGTTTTCAGCATGAAACGCATTTCCAGGAGTTGTACTTACCTATTCATGTCTTTCTGACAGCCTGATCTGCAGCCTGAAGTGGTCAGGGAAAAGATCCCTGCTGACTTCAAGGTGTATCAGATCAAGCATGCAGGACATGAGTCTTGATTTAGTAGGCAAGTCCCACAGAAGAGAGCTGGAATACTTCCATGCTTAGAGTCAGGCAAGTATTTAAGTAGCTTGCTTTAGAGACTGTATTTTTATTTGCATGCTATTCATTGAGTTGTGGAGCTTAGGGCCAGAAAAGGCCATTAGCACAACTCCATCGACCTCCTGTTTATTTCAGGCCATTACATTTCACCCTGTAACCCTGTTATGTTGAGCATAACAACCTGTGTCTGCTAAAACAGATCTTCTGGAAAGTGCCTCCAGGCTTGTTTTAAGGCCAGGTGGGTATAAGGAATCTACTAGTTTCTTTGAACTAGCGTTTAATCAACCTCACTGTTTAAAATGCAAACCTTATTTCCTTACTCCTCCTTTGAATTTATCTGGTTTCAGCTCCTAGCCATTGGCTCCTGCTATGCCTTTCTACCCTGGACGAAAGAGCCCTTTAGCAGACAGAGAAATTTTCTGCTGCGGCATTTGCTAAAGGTAGCATTATAAAGACCACTTTCATGCTTTGGGGTGGATGATCACTGTTTGGGATAAGAAAGATATTTGAAAGAATTAATGTTATTCCACAGGGATCCAAATGTGATAGGTCTGGTGCAACCAGAGACATCTGCACTCCAGAGATCCCATAGCCTAGAAAGACAAAAAGAGTCAAGTGAGGGAAGAGTAAGGCCAGGGACATGACTGCCACTGGAAAAGCATCCCCTTAGCTCTGTTTTATTGCCACTTATGTACATTGAGAAGGCTGGAGGTGTACAAAAACCTCCTTTTCTGGCCAGTGACCGTCTTTTCCTTGGCAACACTTGGTTCCCAGGAGGAGCAGCAGAACCAGGACTGATTCACTGCAGCAAACCTGTAACCCAGCAGGGCCAAAATCCCACAATATTTCCATGCCAGCATGGAAGTTTTGGGAGATGTGAATAACTCTGGGCCCAGCTTTGCGATATTGCTCGTACTGTGGGAACATGTAGTCAAAGTAGACGGAGACTGCATTTGGCCCATCACACTGGCAGGCAGATGAAGCACAGCAATGGAGACCTGCTGGAAGTTAGGAGCTGGATACAAACCTAAACCTCTAAACTAAACACGTTTAGAAAGCCATATGCCACTAACCCAGGCAGTAAGGAGAAACCGTCTGTTTGCTCAGAGCCCGGTGCAACTCCCACGCATGGCAACGGAGATGGAGCTAGATGGGGCCCCTGGAAAGTATCTCTTGTTTCTTATTTTATTATTATCTCTCGGCTCTCCTCATAAAGCTACGAGTTCAAAAAGGCAAAGGATTTGTGAATAAACAGGGAATGCTCACCTCCACATAAACATCCAGTGTTTCCACATCCGGGATGCCTAACTGCTCCGTGATCGCTCTGCCAGTGCTTCTGAACCACAGTGAGTGAATAGCATTAGCAGCATCTCCCGGCCCCAGTGTGAGGGCTTCGTTTGCTTTACTGTTGGCTTGGTAACAGCTGCTGTTACTGTTCGGGGTGGCAGGAGGGCAAAAAAGTGCTTATTGCTTTTGAGCTCTTCAGGAAAGCCTCGTGGCATCTTTGGTAGGGTTGAATAGCAGCCAGGCACTCCCTGGAGCAGTGTCCAGTGATGCGCTCGGGTTGTGCTCTTTGGTGTTGTAGCAGTGCCCCCGCCGCCTCCACACAACGCCAAGGGCCAGGGGCAGAGCCCAGGGCCAGGCTGTGGCATCAGGAACACCAAAGGAGCAGCCACTGGACACAGACAAACCCTGACATCTGTATTAATTGTACATAACGGCGCAATGATGTGCAGCTCTGCCTCGTCCTGACTTAGGAACAGTGAGGGTGAAGCAGGCATTGCCCCAGCAGTTCTTGAAGCAGAGTCTCATGGGTCTTTGGCATCTGGTGGGGGAGGTGCCAGAAAGCCCATCCAAAATGCCACTTCTCTCCCTTCTCTCAGTGCATCAGCCAAGAGAGATGTCTGGAAGGAAAACTGGGGCCTATTGCACCAACAGCTGTGTAATGCAGTGTGTAATGCAATTACTGCCCACTTTTAACACACTTTAATACAGGGGGTGCAGGCTGCCAGAAATCCAAGTCTAGGACCTACTTTTACTCTGGTTTGGGTTTCTTTCTACCTATAGTTGTCAGTGGGAGGGGGTGTGTCCTGGTTATGGCCAGGTCAGAGTTACCCTCCCCAAACAGCCAGCCCAGGTGAGCTGAGTTAGCCTGGGCTGTTTCCACACCACCTGACATCACTCCCCCATAAGAGGGGCTGGATGGGGAGGAGTGCTTCTGGATGCTTCTAGGGCAGGCTGAGTGTGGCTGGGCATTGGGTTGATCCTTGCATCGTACAGCACTCTGTAGTCACCAGGTCGGTAAGTTACTCTGTGTTATCACTGGGTGTAATTGTCTGTCATTGTTCTACTTTCAGGGTGCTTTTGTGAGGAAACTGTCTCTATCCCAACCCATGGAGGCTCTGTCTGTTTATTCTCTGAGACTAAGTGAGTGGTGTGTGGTGTTCAGCCACTGCTTGGGTCTGAACCACCATAGGGTGTAGCAGCACTCTGCTGTAGAGAGCCAGGGCTGCTCAGTTATGTACCAGCTCACAGCACTATCAACTGGCAGGAGAGAAATGGGATGGGGGCTGATGCTTTTGGATGAGGCAGACCCCTAGTCCCAAGGGACTTGGCAACCTGGTAATGGGGTGACAAATGCAAAATGCAGGTGGACACGGCCGTCATGGCATGGATCTCAGCAGCAGATGAGGATGAAAGACAGTTTAGGACGCATTACCTGGGAAATGTGACATTAAAACCACAATAGCAGAAAAATCAAGGTTTTTAATGAGGATTATCCACAGGTTCCTAATGGAGAAAGAGCTGTGGCAGAGTTCCCTGCCTTTGAACTCCTAAACCATCAAGAGCTGAGATAAAACTTTGAGGAAGAACCCTCAGCACAGAACCAAGCATATCATAGAATCATAGAATGGCAGGGGTTGGAAGGGACCCCAAGGATCATAGAGCTCCAACCCCCCTGCCACAGGCAGGGCCACCAACCTCAGGCCTGGATCTACACTAGGTTGCCCAGGGCCCCATCCAACCTGGCCTTGAACACTTCCAGGGATGGGGCATCCACTACCTCTCTGGGCAGCCTGTTCCAGCACCTCACCACTCTTTCTGTAAAAAACTTCCCCCTAATATCTAATCTAAACCTTCCTTCCTTTAGTTTTAATCCATTCCCCCTTGTCCTGTCATTGTCTATCCTTTTAAAAAGTTGAATCCCCTCCTGCTTATAAGCTCCCTTCAGGGACTGGGAGGCTGCAATGAGGTCCCCCCACAGCCTTCTCTTCTCCAGACTGAACAAGCCCAGCTCCCTCAGCCTCTCTTTGCAGGGCAGGTGCTCCAGCCCTCTAATCATCTTCCTATGAGAACACAAGAGCTGCTACTGAACATCACCTTTCTGCCCACAATGGTAGGAGCTGTGGCTTCATTCACAGCTTAAAGTCCTGAATCTCAGCCTTGCAAAACCACACTGGGTTCAGCTGACAAACACTCTGAGGAGAGAGAGAGGGTTTTTTCTGGGTGAGGGTTTTTAATGCCCTTTCTGTTTTGCTTACATCTGATTACAATCAGGATATTGCCAAGTTTTCCAGACTATTATTTTTAATTCTCTTCTCCCTCTCCCCCTGACTCTCTGGCTCCCTTGACCTGCTACCATAATGTGCTCGCAGGGAAAAGCAATTGTGGGAACTCTCGGCCTTTCTGCACTGTGAAGGACAGGCCTATCTCCGGGCTGCCATTCATTCCATCAGCCGCCGCTCAGGGGAAGCACAATTTGCTGCAGGCCGATAGCAGCACGCTGACACTTAGCGGGATGGGAACGTGCTCCAGCCTGACAAGGAACAATCACACATTGCATTAACAGAAGAAAGGGGACAGGGAGGAGAGAGGGTGGGGGGGGGAAAAGGTAGAGAAGGGAAGAAAAAGAAAGAAAGGAATGGTTAGCTATTCAGGAGCTGCCCCGTAATTTGAGTGTCAGTACTAAAATGTTAGGTCAGATGTTTTGATTGAACGTCAGTAGGAATTGTGTGCTGGGGAGTCATGCTTCCCACTTTATTGACAGAGCAAACTAATGGGAAAATTTTCCAAAGTGACTGATTTTGGTGCCAAGACTCTTATACTGATGTCTGAAAAAGCACAGGGAATGCCGCTGCATGAATAAATATATTTTTCCCATGTATTTAAATAGATATATAAAAAAAATTGAAAGTAAACTCAAACTCAGCTGAAAGAACAGCTGAGTCCCTGCAGCCCACCAGCAAGAGCTGGCAAGTCCATATAAGAAGCAAGTCTCTTTCTCTTTTCTTTCCTTTTTTTTTTTAAACTCTCCCAGCGAGATCAACTTGATGATCTTCCCTCCACAGCCTATGTCTCTTTGGAAGAACAGCACTGTTAATTTGCTCTCTCACATGACTGGATGTAATACAGTTCTATAACCTTTTAACATTTCGCTGCTTGCATGGCATACCTGTGTCTTACTTATTGCTCATCAAATTATGCAGGGAACTCGGAGCCCTGCAAAGATGTTTTAAATACGGCCGCATCAAAAATACACTTCTGTAATCCAGGCAGCACAAAATCATTATCACAGCCTCATCTGCATATTAGGATTCATGCTCTCTGCCTGAGAATGCAGCACTGAAATAGCCAAGCATAAAAGAGATGAAGAATTTTCCTCAGGTGGCGTCTCATAAATCATCAGTTTCTAATTTACTGATTTTTTTTTTTTTTTCCTCCGGATCTCCATCTATTTATTTATTTATTGCTTTCCAGAATAGAGAGTAATTAATATTATCTCCTCTGCAGAGAGGAAAAAAAGATAGGGAAAAAAAAAATGTTGCCTGAACATGTTCACCCAGTCCTCTTCATGAGGAGTGTGTGTGGATGGGGACAGCTGTAGAGCAGGATGACTGTGGTTTAGGTTTTGGCCAAGGATTTCTGAGTGCTGGACACAGCTCCAGTGTCTGCTCTGTGGGTGCCTTGAGCAAATTCATCAACCTTTCAAGACAACTTGACAGCTGTTAAACTCCAGCAAGATGTACTCCTCAATTTGGGTAAGGGGAGGTAGGCTCCTAAATGCAGATGGCTGGGTTAGAAGTCTTTACCTACCTCTTATCTCTCTGTGCTTTCACCTCTAACCCCAAGACTGTGTAAGTCTGCTCTGGGTTGTACACTCTTCAAGGCACAGACTGTTTGCATCATTATATGCCTGTAGGGTGCTCAGGGTGACAGCCTTTCCATTGGGACCAGGAAGTTTCACTGGATACAGTAACAGAGGGGTGTTGTGTTGTGTAGCTGGAAGCAAAGCCTAATATTTTCTCAACTGCTCTGTTGGTTTTCACTACCTGTACTTATGGGTGTCCAATCCAAGAAAAGTTAAGGTGACCTTATTAAGAGAGAGTAGATTCTCAGTAGATTTGCTCTTGGTAAAGATGAATGCCAAAAAAAATAACCACTGGTGATTGAAAATGTAAGCCAAAGCTTTTTACTTGCAAATCTCCAGTTCAATTCTGGCTCAGGCAAGCAGGCACTGGAAGTTGTTCCTGTCTGACAGTTGCATCAGTGGCATCTGGAAAATGAGCTGCTAAGTTTCAGCTTAATTTCTAGTGAATACATTACTAAAAACCCATTCAGTGCATATATCCTGGTACCTACCAACTGCAATTGCCTATGAATCATCAGGGATGCGTTTGTACAAATGATGCTACCACAAAAACAAATGGTAGTGATTGCATCATTCTATCCCCAGCACAGGAATCAGACTCTAAATCATAAAAAAAAAAAAAATCTTGCTTTATGAGGCCAAGAGCACAGAAGGAGAGGAAACAGGCCCAAATTTTGGAATCCAGAGATAGATAGGTTTGTCTAGCTCCTGAAATATTGCTGTGAGATGCCTTGTGGAGTGACAGGGCGATGGCCTCAAGGGAAGGGAAAGAGAGCAAATTAATTACAGTGTCAAAGTTAAACTGGAACAAACCAAGTGGAGGCAGAGCTGACTCTGAGCCCAATGAACCTCTCTAAAGGAGGAATTTTGCAGCAATTAATAGGACTGTACCCTGATAAAGGTTATCTTGTCACTGCTAACAGTATGATTTCCCCCCCCCCCCCCCCCATATCTATATTGTTTGTCAGGAATGAACTTTAATAAGATCATGCTGTCAGAACTCAACCCCAGAGTGACCACACACATGGTGCAGGAGATGTAGTGCAAAGATCTGCTTTAATTTTTCTCCTCTGAGGTGCCAAAGTAGTTTCAAACATGGGGGGGGGAACCATTAGCACGAAGACGAGTCCAGCAAAACCACAGCAGGACCATCTTCAGGAGCCTTCTCTCAGAATGGGAAGGAGAGGTGCAAAGACGGGCCTGTAAGAGGTGAGATGCACAGATTCTGGTCCCAGCTTTGCTAACCACTTTTGACAACTGCATCAGGCTGGCTGGGTCATGACTTTAGCAACCATGCAGTTGCATGTGTAAAAATACCCACATGGTTCTCAACTCGGCCAGAAACCTTCAGTGATGGAGCACAGTGGGGATCCCTAGCATACCTAAATCTGGGTGGCAGTGTGCAAATTAGCCATATAATGACACCTATATGTTTGGAGCCAGAATTGAGCATGCACAAGAAAACTTGTACAT
Organism: Porphyrio hochstetteri; assembly: GCA_020800305.1. Lineage (NCBI taxonomy): Eukaryota > Metazoa > Chordata > Aves > Gruiformes > Rallidae > Porphyrio > Porphyrio hochstetteri. The sequence continues at coordinate 4,480,024 of CM036916.1, read as the reverse complement.
TTTATCCTCCTGAGTCTTCGCTTCCTTTTCCTCTCCCTACACATGTTCAGAGAACAGGTAAGATTTTTAACTACCTCACCAAATTACCCTTGAGAATGAATTAATGCCTGTAATGAGTTCTGTGATTCTTGGATGGAAGGTGCCATAGGCACAGAGATTATAATTAAACCGCTAAACAGTGCAGTTGGATTTACACAAAGTGCTGCCAATGACTGTGTGCTGTGTCTTCAAGCGGAGCAACACGCACACCCTTCCAACCAAAGGGACAGGCATGACCTATATTTGTGCCCTCAAGGCAGTTTGGTAAAAGAACAACCAGGGAACTTTATCAAGCTTAGAAAGATGCTTAAGAAAACAGAAGGCTCCTTGGTAGTTTTTTTTTGGGGCAAAGAGCCCTCCAAAAGCCACCTCCCATGATCCATCACAACAATATTAAGTGGCACTGAATATTGTTTTATTCAGCATAGGAGAGTGGGGAGGGACAGTTTACAAGGGCAGGTAGTGATAAAGCAAAGGGTAATGGCCATAGCCTGAAGGAGGGGGGATTGAGATTAGATATAAGGAATAAATTCTTCCCTTTGAGGGGGTTGAGGCCCTGACACAGGGTGCCCAGAGAAGCTGTGGCTGCCCCTGGATCCCTGCAGGGTTCAAGGCCAGGTTGGATAGGGCTTTCGGCATACTGGGCTAGTGGAGGGTGTCTCTGCCCATGGCAGGGGTGAAACTGATGGGCTTTAAGGTCCCTTCCAACCCAAATCAGTCTGGGATTCACTGATTGTATAACTGAACTTAGTCTGTACACTGATAAGTAAGATACACACTTCACTTTAGTGTGAGGACTTTAACATGAGGAAGGTGCATTACTGTCCAGCCTGCTGCAGTCCAAGCTGAAGAGAGTAAGGTGGATAGCCACAGTGACAGTCATGGCACTGGTATGACAAGCCTGCTCTGATGCAAACTCCTCCTCCTCTAATATGGCCAGACTCCTATGAACTGTTCCCATCTCCTTCTCCAGATAATCTCATCTCCTATAGGGAGGGGAGGACCAGTGTTGGGTGCTTAGCACTTCCTGGCACTGAGGCTTTACCAGAATCAGGGATGTAGAAACAATAGGAGTGTTCAAAGGATTCATGCATTGCAATGGTGAAGCAGGGTGGAGGAAGTGATGATAACATCTGGAGGACACTTATTTATTAAACATTTTGTAAGCACAATACATGCAATTACAGTTTGACAAGATACTGCCAACGTGAACAACATCTGGAAGTATATTGGGGTCTTCAAAATGAGTACAGTTTCATTTCCATTATTATTTGCTTCTGCTGAGAGTGGCAGTAAACTGTAGTTAATAAAGGAAAGCCAGTTTTTATGGGCTAGGAAGACAGTAAATATATGCAAAATGGTTTGTTGAATCTAGCAGTAGGGTGCCATAAGAGGCTTCATAAAGCAGGGACAGAGTTTAGCATCATTCTTCTAGGGCTAGGAGTGATGCAGAATAAATCTCTCTTGCATCTATTTACTGACTGGCCCAGTTCAGACAGTGCATATGCAGCCAGTGCTGCTTCCTCTGCAAAGTTTCTCTTAATTACTGTTAATGCCAGTCATCAGACCACTAATCATTTGAAACAAGAAGCTGCAGATATTAAGACAGAGATTCAGCATGAGATAAATAGCACAGATCTCCCCAGGGGTAGGAAGGAGGTCTGAGCCCACCTGCCACTCAAGCTGCCTGGTACAGTGAGAGAATGTTTGCCTTCCTAATCTTTATTATGATAGGAGCTGCTCTACTTTGGCACAGAGAAGGGGACAGGAACCTTGAGAAACCTTCACACGGTCATATGGCCATGGATGGATGTGGCCAGACCCTGACCATGTCCCTCTGCAGCAGGCAGGAAAAGCACAATAAATCTCTTTCTTGGCCATGCCCCACCAGACTCAAAGTCCATGAATACTATTTTGTAGCAGTTTTATCATTGAGCTGCCAATAACCATACACTGAATCACTTGAGCAGCCTTGATGGAAAGCCAAGAGTTCTTCAGTCCTACACCACTCTTCTAACCCAACCTGATTCTTTTTGTTGGCTACGTACACCTGAGAGCTGAAGCAAACCCATTTTCTCTTGCTGTTGGAGAGGATTCGAGAGCAGAGGCAGAAGCTGTGGTTCTGCTGATGGCCAGTTGTGTCTCAGTTTATCACTTGCAGTCCTGGAAACATGTCCTGAGTTGTCTAAAACAATCCATTTCTCTGCTCAGAGCAATGGCAATGAAAAGGTTATACCACTGCAGTGCAAATTTTCCTTGTAAATCAGACCTAGAAGTCAGTGCCTGGAAGCCACCTTCTCTGATGTATTAAAGATCCTGAACCAAGGGCATGTGCCTGCAGATGTCAGAGTGTGGATTTACATGGCAGCTTGGGATGTGGGTCTCTGGCTGAATTTGCAGGTACTACCAACATCAGCTTCATTTCACCTGATGATGGTATTCTGTGTCCTTGCCATGCGACATTTTACAGTACAGGATCTGCCATTTGGGCACAGGCTCACCTCAGAGGTGTTGGAGGGGCACAGACAGCAGTACAAATGTGGTAACCAGTAACTTTTAAAGGCAGGACTTCACAACAATGCAACTGGATGTGTGGGGGAGGAGGGAGAATAGACTTGTGGCTCAATCTTGCCCAGTGCTGATTTCAACAGGCTCCATGGGAGTTAGGACTATTTCGTACTTAACAGTGGGAGCTCAGGTAATTGTGAGATTGAAGCTTACAGGAGACCAAGACTTGCCAAAGGGGAAGTCAAATAACGTCAAAGAAATCAAAGGAATTCTTCAGGAATTACTGAGTAAAATTCTCTGTCTCAAACAGGACCTTAGGCTAGATTAATTACAATTGGTGCACCTAGATGTAAGATCTGCAAATATTGCAAGTCATGTCCATTTCTACTCTGTTCTGACATTACCTTAAAATCCTGATCTGGTTGAAGTAAAATGAGGAACAAAGAAAAGAGGAGTAGCACTGCCAGGCATTGTCTTTAGAAGAAGATCTGTCCAGAGACAGGGGGATGTGAATATCTTCAGAGCAGATGAGGGCAAAGTCCTGCCTTCGCTTAGTGATAAAACAGCCAGAGGCAGGCAGGGTGATGAGATGACCCCATGCAGCCTGTGTGTAAATAAGACTGGAGATACTTGTGCCAGGAGACTCTGCCCAGCTGAATTACATAGCACAGCTCAGAGACCCAATGCAACCAGCAGTGGGGCTGGTTCCAGACCAGCCTCTGCAACATGTATAACCAAATGCTTATCTCACTGATCACAGAACAGCTGTGTCCCCCTGGGTCTTGCCATCAGATTACATCCCAAGCAGAAGGCAGTTGTGAAAATGCTCAGCACTGAAAACACTCATTTTGCTAGTGAGGAAGGACAAGGTGTGCCCATCACCACTCCTCAGGCTAAAGCACAACTTGGATCTTGCCTTCAAGACCACTTTACAGATTAGCTTTTGAAGTCCCCTTCAAGTCCTGTCAGAGCTAAGGAATCTCCATTGTTATTCCAAGGATCTCTTTGGGCTGTGCTGGTAAATGCTTCATTGGATTGGCAATGATTCAATAAATTGTTTAATCTTTCTCAATCAATTCATAGAGAAAGGAATGAGACAGTTGATTTATTTTTTTTAATCTCCTTTTTCTCTAAGATTCTCTAAGAGGAAGTTCCTTCCTCTCTGCCCTCTTCCAGCACTCCCATGCACAGAGTCATACGGACACACTCACCCAGGACCTCAATGCCAACTTCCCCTGCTACAGACCAGGTGCTGTATTGCTGCTTGTGGATAACATCTCTGAACAAAAATATCTGTGAGTCGGTGACCTTTTACAGAGCAAATGAGGCATTTGCTTTTATTTTGGGTAAAGTGCAAGCCGATGAGCTGCTATGTTACCTTTATGAGCTAGAGTTCTTCCATATCCTCCCCAACTGCCTAACAAAAAGCCTTTTTGCAAAAAGCTTTTGCATAATACGAAGAAAGGTTGCTTCTCCAGATGGCTAAAGCAGCCTTGCATGTTTCTTTTTAAAAATTCCCAACTGTTGCTGTCCATTTCCTAACTCCACACTGCAGCACAGCATGCAAACCTCAGCCACTCTGGAGATGCAGTTTAGCTGTATGCTGGGTGTAGTCTGTGCACAATTACAGAAGCATCTGCAGTGAACAGGGTGTTACTGGCCTGCACATGTTGATGAAGCTAATATCCACAGCTTGTATGTCTGCAGCTTACTGGGTACATTTTTTTTTTCAATTAAATCCTTATGCAGGCAAATAAGAAAATCTGCACTCCTTCATTTCAAAAGCAGAAGGCTGAAGCAAGCCCTCTACAGCCTTGTTTAGGAGTTTAATGAAGTGGTCTGACTTCCAGGAGGGACTGGGTACCTGGCATGCCTGATGCAAAATCAAGAGCTGGAAAACATAGTCTTCAGGTGAAGAAATTCAGAAGTATTGGATCCAGAGTTTAGTTTAGCTTTATTCCAGAATATGCACACAAACATAACATCAGTAGGTAAATAAAACAACCTGATGGGAAAATACTCATCATAATTTACCCTTCTAGGAGAGTAAAGAAAGAATTTTCCTTCAGTCTGAGCTATTAGAAAATTGGCTTAATGAAACTACTAATTAAGCTAGTCATCTTTCTCTGAATCATCAGCTATGTTGTAACTGCTATGAGACAAAAGGGTCCCATGGCTGATCTGGTGCGGTCAGAGAAAGGTTATTGCAAGTTATTGTTGTTATTTTCTGACAGCCTCTATCCTCCATCCTGTTTGACCCTTTCCTGTGTACTCTCCCCATTTCCTACCTGTCCACCTCAGTTTGACTCATGGCTTTGAAGAGTGGATCCTGTCTTAAAGTTGTTTTCTAAATGAGAAAGTGTCCTGGTTCTGACCAGGATGGAGTTAATTTCCCCAACCAGGACAGAAATACATGTGATACAGGTAAGTAAGACAGACAAATACTAGGAATTATTTTTATTAGAGGCACCAGACCCACCATTACAGGTGTGATTCCAGTGTACTTACTCTCCATGTCCTCCTAATGGAGTCCCTCAGGTAGAACTAGCAGTAATTCCTTGACTCCCCCTCATAGAGACACGTGGGATATTTATGATGAACGAGCTTCCAAGAGCTCAGATATTTAATTTGCAGCTACCATGGTTAGTGATGATTAAGATCCTCTTGTTTTTACAGTGTTTCTTAAATAAAGTGTAAACATGTCCTGTCCAACTCTGTTAAACAGAGACACATGGGGATGCTAGTGGAATTGCTAAGGAAGACACTGAAACTGGCCAGGCACAGAATAAACACACATGGTCACACATGTATACACCCATGCATGTAGCTGTGTTTGTAGATGTGGAAAAAAAAGAGCATGCTTCCACAGATATAGATTTATAGGCAGTTATATGTATTTCTTCTGTCAGGCCTTGACTGCAAGTAGGCTTAATGTCTAGGGACTTCCACTAAAACACCAGCTTGATTTCCCACCAGGAAACATGGGGAAATTAAATCAACCTGTCTGGGTACTTGGTGAATATAATTCCCTATTCACAATTGATGAATCAAGCAGATAGGCCTAAGCAAACAGTACTCACAGAGGAGTCATGAGAGAGAAGTAAGAGGAACAGAATAATAGGCAAGAAGAAAGCCCAGTTCTCAAATAGCCCCTTCCCAACACGCCTCCCCGCCGAAGGGCCAGCGAGGTTTGCTCCTCCTGTAATTGCACCACACAGGACTTTATCAAGCTGTATGGGTGCTTTAGGGTAGCCTGCTGCACTGCTGGTTGAAGCAGATGATGTCTTCGTGTCCCTACCTGGGAATCCAGGTGCTCTCCCATCAGCCTCTCCTCTTTAGCTGCTTCCCTAAGACTTCCACGCCTTGGCAGGAGCAGCGCATAGGATCCCGTTGACATCGCTTATCAGAAATCCCAGAAGTTTCTTAAAAGCCTCATTCCCTGGCTCCTAGCTGTCTTCAAGCTACAGGATCACATGAAGGTTCCCCAGGCTTTTGACAATGCAATTTTAAATTCTGTATTTTCTTGAATGTACAATATGCTCGATTTTAGCAGAAATTGCCCCAAAACATTGCAGACCATGAAATGTGAATTTTCCCTGTGAAGTTACTTTCTATTCAATCCCCTCACTTCTCACCAGATATCAAGGCAATGTTTTTATCCCTCTTGTTTTCTGCCCCTCAAGTGCTCTCTGGATGCAGCTGATCTTTTCTCCTTAAGCTTCAGTCCACCGCATGAGTATCTCTATATAGTTGCACACGCATCCATATATGTATATACAGCTGTAAGAATTAGCAAATAACTAAATAAACAAACAGGAAAAACCCGTTACACGCTACAACTGCTGCATGGATTTATAGCATATGGTGGCAAAGCACTATAAAAACTGTAAACTATAAAGAGGGCTACACAGTCCCATTCATTTATCATGTTACAATGAGTAATTTGTGCACTAGGCAGGAAAGAGAAAACCCACACAGTTGGAGAGTGCATATGTATTTCTGAGGCTCACACTAGAGAGCCTTTTATAAAACATACACATGATTTGAATTCCAAAGCGAAAGCACCGAGAGGCAATGCACAGGCTAATATTGTTATAACGGTATACATAGAGCTTAGGAAGAAAGGGCACTTGCTGATGTCCTTTAATGATAAAGGACTTTCAAACAGTCTGGGTTTCCGTACAGCTCAGCCCCTGTCCATTTAGAAGTTGAGCTTCAGTCTGCAGCTGTAAAATTTCTCCTTAGTGCTGTTACAGAAATGGCAAGATGGTGCCTAAAGAACCCCCCTAGCCCCCATGACTGAGTGCCCCTTCTGCTGATTTTGATCAGGTTTCACTCTTTCTTGCCTCTCTTCACATTGCTGGCAGGGGTCATCCTCAACCAAACTCCCAGGTGGGTCAGTGTACTCATTGTCTAAGCTGTGTTTGATGCCCAAATACACATATTATGTGGAGACAACACAAAAACGGTGGATTTAAGCACTCTGTTTCTGTAGAGGGTTTCTGACCAGTGTAATGCCTCACATAGCATATTATTAAATCACCCAGATCCTCCAGATAGCACAGAGCCCCATAACTCACATCTACCTGTTCCTGATTTGACATTTCATAGGGTTTTTTTCCAGTTGGCAAAGAGCTTTTATGAAACACATAACACAGGCCACATGCTCTGTCCTGGAAATGGATTAGTTTTCCCAGTGGGGAAAGTGAATGATGTAGGCTGCATCCCAGTTGTCATGTCCCAGTGCAAATGGTTAAGATCTTCTTTTTGTCTCAGCAAATGCCCTGTGGAAGCTTGAGCTGGGTTTAGGCCCTAGGGTCATTGCTAAGCAGTTTCTCTTTCATCCTTTTTAGCACCAGCAGACGCAGCTTGAAACATGTATACAAGATGCCGCTTTACAGCATCCCTTATTCACTGGTACCTTGGAGACTCCAGTTCATTGAAAGTAATAAAACCAGATCATCAAAAAGAATTCTTTTGAACAGGCTTTGGGCTCTGCTGTGCTACTTGGTTACGGATATTCATCTTCCTGGAAACTGCACTGTTTGATACAGCATACCGGCAGGAAAGCATCAGCTGCCTCCCTGGTGCATTAACCCCTCGAGTGTTGAAGTCACGATCCTTGAATAGCAAAACAGCTATCGCTTATAATTGCTGGAGGGGAGAAGCAGATTTTATTCTCCCAGATGCAGGGAGGCTGCACACTGGGGTCAGAGGGTTTCCCTATCCTCATCCTACTCTAGTGATGCAATGGGCTGTGTACAAAAGGGAAGAGGAAGCAACGAGAAGAAGCCTCTGTTGGTTACAGCTACAGGCAGGCTGTAAGGTGACTCCTGTATCAAAGGGTGCCATAGCACTTAATCCAAACTGAAAATACAGATGTGCTGAAAACACAAGGCATTCTGATACTTTGGGCTTTAACTTTCTGTTAACCTTACATATCTTGTGATTCTATGCATTGTACAGAGCCCTGATGTCAAGGCTTTAACCCAAACCCCTTTGATTTGGCAGAGGAAGAGTTGTCACTGTTATCAGAGTTGCCAGAGTTCTGGTGCTTTTTCATCACATCCAAACCCTCCTTTCTCTCATCTGTCTCAGCTAGCAAGAAGGGTCAACACTGGCACCACAAGCATGTTTCTACAGTCTCTGAGTTTCATTTCCCTAAATGGGGAAAAGAGCAAGGACGTTGCAACTGGGCTTATTCCTCCTGAGCATCTCCTTTGAGAGACGGGCATACTTTAATACACACTATTTGCATCTGTGCTTGCAGCACAGGGAGGATCGTAGTCTGAACTCCTGCTTTGGCTTCCACGGGGCTGCTGTGTGCCCCTGCCCTGAGATCTCTGTGTTTTGTTCTAGCTTCACACTGGGGCAGCAAACCCAGCTCATCTGCAAAATTCCCCCATTAGCAGATATGCTAGCTCCAAGAGCATCCCTTGAACTGCAGCTTGTTGGCTGAAGGGGAGAAGCAGCAAAAGGTGGCTGCTCTTCCTTACCCTCTCCTTCCAGACCCCTCCTTTGCTGGCCAATACCAGAGACATGGGTAAGATGGGCATTTGATACGACCTTGTATAGCCACCCTTGTGCTCTGACTCTCAAATCGCACTGGTGAAGCTCCTGTGTCTACTGAGGATGGGTGATGAGAATTTTACCTTCCTAACTCACTCCTTATCATACCACTTATCATACCACTTCCCTTGTGAGCTCCAACTGCAGGAAAACATATGGTGCCTTTTTATGCATGATTTTTGCAAATAGATGCAAAAAAGAGAACTTCTGAGTGCCCCCTTTGAGCCTCCCTCTCTGTTCCCTGCCTGAAGCTGAGCTCTGTCTGCCCTGGCCACCCATGTCACTGGAGAGGCTGTCTCAGGCTGCAGGTCCAGAACCCACACCAGCAGTTGCCTCTGCAGCATCCTTCTGTCTCCAGAACAGGCTCTATCAGGGACAATGTGAGAAGGAAAATGGCTGAAGTTTCAGATCAGCTGAGAATAAATCAATGCAGGATCCCCAGGAGGTTGTTTTTACAGAATCGCTCTGCACTAGAACAGCAAGTGGAGGAAGGGGGAGAGCAGTAGCTGGCATTGATCACACCTGATTACTTATTAAAGTTCATAAGGAAAGATGTTGGAGGAGAAAAGCAGGAGGAGCACCTTTTATGACTAGACTAGAAGGGTTTGGTGAAAAAGAGTAAAATAGCTCAAAATGGACTCCTGCAATGTTCTGTTCTCTTATGTTATGGCCCCATGTTTTTTCTCTAGATTTCATCAGTAGTTCATGTATTCTGAGGCTAAGGATGCAGGATGCAATTAATATGTGCATAGCCGTTACGTGAACAACTATTATAAAAATACACCTCTTAATTGAAGTGCATTTATGGCTTTGTTTCTCTTCATCTCTGTACAGACACATGCCTCTCTGTGTGTCTGAGGACAGGTAGTTCTTTCTCTGCATGTATGAGCTTGTGTTTGTGCACACACATAAACCTGACATTAGAAGATACTGATCTTCCTTCATGTGGCTGTTTCAGTACAGTGACTGCACGTGTGTGCACGGGTGCATGTGTGTCCATAGGCCAGCACGCCTCCACCCATGTGCACGTCTGAACACAGCCTCCCCCCCACCCCCAAGCACTGGTTGGTATGCAGAGAGCCTAAAGCAAACAGGTCCTCTGCAGAACAGCTCGTAAGCTACTGTGGTGTTAGTTAAGAAAGCAACATCTCTTCATAAAACCTAAAATAAGCCCTATATCAAAACAGTACAAAACAACTCTAAACCCCCAGGCTACTGCAGGATTATACAGTTGTGAAATACATTATCCAGCCTTTAAAGTCATCTTTGACTATCTGCCTGGGGGTCATTCAGACAGCCCAGGCTCTCAGCTACATAATACCAAAAAAAGTTGAGCTTGTGGATGTTCCCAGGAAGGCAGTATGTCGAGGTCCACATTCTTCCTGCAGAGAAAGGCTGATGTGATTATATTTGAGTTCCTTGTTTGCCATAATAATGGCTCAGCAAAGAATTAGCTCCAACACAAACTGCTGTGATTGGTGGCAGGAAGAGAAAAAATGAAGTTACTGGACTCCTGTGAATGAGTCATTGCACTAGAGGCCTAGAAGCAGATAGACTATTCCTTAGTGATAAAGAAGAAAGATACAATAATTTCCAAAAGCAGTCTTTAGGTGGATTTGCAGGCAGTTTTCTATTTTATGCACAGCAAGCACACCAACTTCAGCCTCCAGTCGCTGTTTCTGGTTAGCCAGTCATGCTTCTAATTATGATCTCCTGTTAAGACATTATCTCTGAGACACACCAGAGCTGAGGGAAGGGTCCAGGCTGTGACTTTGCCAATACAGCCAAGCCACCGGGCATCATTTTGCAGTGAGATCCAGACAGAGAGGGAACTATGTACAAAAACTCATCCAAAGCACCATACAGCCACTAATCCACAGTGAGCTGCTTATGTGTCCATCCCAGGGTAGCTGAAGACCCAGCCAAACCTGCATGACCCTCCCATATTGGCTTCTCCATTTTGTTCTTACACATGGGTAGTCTTGGCTGTCCCTACCCAGGCCAATCTCTTTTATTCTTCCCAACAAGCCCAGAAGGGAATCTCCAGGGATGAAAAAATGTTGTGCATTAGTTTGTCAGCAGCTTAACCACAGGACAAGCCAAACCAATGCTGGCAGCACATCTAATTCCAGCTTCACTTCACCAGGCAGCTGGATACTTTAAGTGCAAGAAAATTAAAGTGTTCTGTGAGGCTCAGCAACCTTTGGGTGACACTGAGGCTCAGCAACCAGTCTCTGGGTGAACATTAGAAATGCTCAGACCAGAAACTCCATGTGCTGTGGAGAAAGGAGGAGTGATACCACCCAGTGGATGTGTTTTATGAGAAATCCCAAATTCAGAGAATGAAGGTGTTGAGCTGTTCCCAGCATCCAGCCAGGAGCCTCCAAGGAGCAAGAGGACACACCAGATGAAGAGAAGATGTTTTTCTATGGACAGTAATGATAACTCCAGAGTTGTTGTTTTTTATGCTCACCCCAATGACTTAGATGGCCTTTTTCTTCCATAAGTTGCAGCAGATATTTTTCCAGTTCTTTGGTTGCTTACCAGCTGCTCATGATGCATTTTATAATTCTTAGTGGGGCAAACTGACACAACTGTTATCTGTGTTGTCAATAAGAGCAACAAACACTGAAAAAAGTTCAAAATCAAATTCCCATGAAAGCCAAGGCCAACTCAGAGTCAGGCAGGCAGCTCCACTCCTGCCCAGTGGTAGAATGCCTCATCCAGGCAGTCCCAGCTAGGGTTTCCCTGCTTCACCCTGCATCACTGTTAATCTGAAGACCAGTTTCCCTAGCATGGGAACTAAGAAGAGCAACCATTGCTTCTTAAGAAGTGAATTCCCTGGCTTTGCACAGGATGTCTGCTGGAGCTATATGTCAGTGCTGTTGTGGGGTATGGCTGTGAAGTGCTTGCAGTCAGTTTAACTTTCTGTTTCTAGAGATTTACAGGAAACCCCCCCCCCCAGTCTATTCTTACCAAGGAGCAATGTGGATTGTCCTGTGAGCTGAGTGTTTCTAGAGCTGGAGAGGCTTGTGTTCCCATGAGTATGCCTGTAAGTGTGTGCAGCTGACCGCTACAGCGTCCCTGTTCTTGTGACCTTGGGTTCAGTCTAACCAATGAGCCAGCTAATAGATTTGTGTTAACATAAGCAGAGGCAGCAGTAGTCAGAAAAAAAGACATCAGAAATCAAACCTGAGAAAAGGAATTAGGGGAAGAGAATTAATTAATTTCCTCTTTGCAATGACACGTGCTTTCCACTCACTTTTTTTAAATGACATTTTACCTGCTATTAGTTTACTGTGAGCATCTCTAGCACTGTCTTCCCTCCCCACAGGCAGTTCCCTCAAGAACAAAATTAAATTTAAGCTACTAAAGTTGGACCTTTCTGAGGTAAAAAGAATCTTTAAAAATGGATTTTTTTAAAGGTCATTTTGAACTTTATCTGAGCACACATGGAGACACAGGCCATTCAGCTAAATAATGCCATCTGACCACCTCCTGTCACCATTACTAGGATAAGAACATTATTTATATGGGGGGTAGAGGGGAATGCTTTCCACTCATTCCTTTTATTCCTCTTCTAATTTTTGGAGATTTTAATGCTGTTAATTTTTATAGCCACTTCTCCACTTTCCCTTAATAACCCCTATGAAAGATCATTAACTTATATTGAAATGGGACATCCTGACTTTGACACCAAACAGGACAGACTGAACTCCTTGTCCCTGTGAGATGAAGCTGCATTCTCCAGCACTCCACTGTTCCTCGGCCATAGCACGTCCTGCCATCTTGGCAGTCCCTTGGCAGGACAGTGTCAGAGAAGCCCATCCTCCTCCTTGGGTCTCTTCCTATCTTCCAGTAATCCAGTTTTATGAACTAAATAAAAGATAACCTATTATAATGTATCTAAGCACCTGCTTAACTTCAAGCACAAGAACAATCTAGTCGACCTCATGAGCCTCTTTTGTGAGTTTGTGCTTCACCATGTGTCGGGGTAGTCTGTGAGTCCAAAACCCTGCTCCAGAGGAAGCTCAGGGAAGTACAGTATTTATCCCAGAAAACTATGTGCCAAAGAAACCTTCACCACTCGTGTTGAAGCATCTAGAATTACTTAACATTATCTCCAACATTATCTTAACAGCAAAGGGTGGCATGAGGAGATGGATTTGCACTGCCAGCCCCCAGCCTGAACAAACAGGTGCTCTTAAAACTATGGACTCTGTTTCCAGATGCATCAGATCCACCTTCCTGCCGTCAGCTGAAGGTAAGGGGGGCTGCACGTTGCTTGCTGTGCGATGAGCCATGCGACAGAGCTCAGAGCTCAGTGCTGTGAAAACACAGCGTGTTATTTACTGTACCCAGCTCTCTCCAATTACGCCTTACAGAAGGCCATATTTATCGAAGAGACATTTTAAAATGTCCCATGGCATGCTCTGTGTGAACGGGGACTTGCCTCAAACAGAATTTCAGCACTCCACCTCTTCCTGCAATGGCATCCACGTCCCACTTCACAGCTGCCTGGCCTCCTTGAACAAGCTTCCCTTTAACAACATTCAAATATTTAATTTGCCAAGTGCTGTGGGAATCCCAAAGGCTTGGAAGAACTATCTATTATAAATGACAAAACATGACATTATTATAGGTAGCCTGCCTACTTGATGTCATCTGTGTTCTGCACTGCTCCTTTAATGAGGCTGTCTTTCAGCTCCTATACATAATAGAAAAAGATCCTGATGCTAGCACTTCCCAGGTACTCTAAAAATTGAAACAGCCAAGTCCTCGCAGCATTAAGAAAGACTCTTTCTAAACCCTAAAATCCTCATGTTCGGAGGAAGTGCTTTTAATATTCTGTTATTTAGTTGTAGAGTCATTCAGGAGGAGGCTACTCCCAGCCACCCAGTGCAATTCAGTAATGTTCCCCTGAAACCTAACAACACAGTGCCCTCTGCTGCATTTTTCTCTGACATATTAAAGGAGAGGGAAAAAGACCCTGCCGCGCTTTGCCGCCTATCCTCTGGCTCAAATTGAGATAAGCAGATGGTTTGTTAGTACTTATCAATGACTCAGGAACATCCAAGGTACTACATAAAACACTTTAGCCGGAGAGAAGTCAAAATAACAAAATGGATTCCATACGAGGGAGAAGAAAAGCAATTGAAAAATCAAGCAGGGAATGCAGCTCCACGCCTTAACCCAGCTGTCCCTCCTCTCCAAGCAGAGCTGCAAAACCAATTACTGAAGTTAAATAACTAGTTGCTCTAGTCTCATTGCTTTCTCCCTCTGGGCACCTTCAGCCCCATCTACCACATCCTCCTGTGACAAAACGCTTACAAGAACTACGCGAACAAAGCCAAAGATGGGCAAGATGGGCAAGACCAAAGACCACAGCGTCTGCACACAGTCAGTCCTGATGCCCGGTAATGTGCATCGAACGGAGCTGGCTGCAAGCAGCACCACCTCAGGAGAGAAGGATGGGCTGGGAAGGAGTAATTTCTGTCATCCTACTCTTCATTTTCACTGCAGCGCTAGGTGTTGACATTCCCGGAGACAGAGATCTTCGTGGATTACTGCAGAAGAGAAGGACAAACATAAGGCAGCCTTGGGAAACTTTGAGGCCAATGACAGCACTTCAGCAATTCTTACCTTGAGCTACTATCACTTTGGGGCTCAGTTAATTAAAATCAATAAATGCATTTGCTTTGATTTGGATTTTAGGCCTTCGCTGAACTGTACTAAGGCTTTCCTTCACAGATTCACCGAGGATAAAGTCAATAATTTAAAATTAGCTAGACATACTGTGAATATTGTCTTGGCAATGTAAGGTACCTCTTACACGGGGACTCACGGGAGCATGCAGGCACTGGGATTCTAAAGCAGCATCCCGCTGGTGCTGTGGCTGCAGAACAAAAGCATTTCAGATACTCCAAAGGTCTATGTTCAGACCTGATCAAACACCAGTGTTTGGGAACATTTTGTTCTGTTTTCTGGGTTAAACTGTTAGAAAAACAGGGACCACATGCAAACTGGAATCAAGAATCAATCAGGTCACAATCTCTGAAGACCCAACTGTTGAGTCTTTCACGGATGCATACAAAAATCAACCGGCTCTAAAATTGTGCCATTAAGAAGTGTTTAGCTTTTTGCATAGTCGGCCTGAAATTTAAGACTGTCAGACTCACATCTCCTAGCCATCACTTGTAACAGAAGCTGAAAAATAAGGTAGAGTTTCCATCTCCACTGCAGAGTCAAGCAAAACACAAGAATTGAGAGAGGGATCTTGAAATAATGAGATCTGACAACAGTTCGGCTGTCTGTCTGGATTATGTTGTTATCTAGCAAGGGTTGGTTTAATCCTTCTCTGAAATTTGAGCTCCATTCATCACTACTTAAAACCAAACAGGTCTATTATGTCTTCTCTTTTCCATAATACCTTCTCTCGTGCTTCTTGCATCTCCCTGGGTCCCAGCCAGGCCTGGAAGCACCAAAAAAACCACAAGAAAGATTGTTCCTTGAGATCACCACCCAGGAGCAGGAACAATTATGAGCCTCTTGGGCGGGCCTGTTTTTGCTGAACAAACCACACTACATGGTGTGTAACTCTGAATGGATCCAGAAGTCCAGCCAACTGCTTATCCTCATCAGCATCAGCTACGGTTAAGAATGAACTCACTCCACTGAAGCAGTGAAAAGCCTAAAAGGTTGGCTTCTTTTGACACATGCAGTTCGCAACACTGTTCTGATCCGCAGAGAGCACGGTATATATGAACCATCAGGAACAAAGGGCAGAGCTCTCAGCTCCAGGGATTCAAAGATGTCCAGCCTGCTTGTCCACAGAATGGAATTAAAAATTGAGAGGGAAACTGCAAACTGGGTGGGAATCTGGATGCAGAGAAAGATCCCTCTCCAAGGCAGCCACCCTTGGTGGTGAAAAACTGAGAGAATCCCTGCTCTGTTCAGCACAGTATTTAATTACCTAAAGGGAAAACCATGTAAATAGACTTTAAGAGACACACTTGATAATAAATCTATGACAAAAGGCAATGTAGAAATCTGTGCTTTTGAATTTATTATCTGACCTCCCTGCTGAGCATTCCTGTGCAGCTGCGGGATAAAATAAATTGGTCTAGCTAAAGAAACTGTAGGAAACATTTGAATATTCCCTGTTCTGAAATATTAACCTGTGATGCGTCTGACTGTCTCTCTCTCTCAAGTGGAGAACAGCACGGTCACAGTGGACAGATCAAGACACTAGGAATTTCACTGGAAGTGAGGAATACAAATGGGAGCAAACCCCTGGCCAAGCCCCCTGCATTGCAAGGGCAGATGAGTTATTTTCTGAAAGCTAACTAGAATTAAAAAAAACCCCCAGCCTTCATTAAAATACTCTCCTGGGAAATACGCAGCATATGACAGCTTAAAGGAACTGGTTTTGCTTAGAAATACAGCCAAGTTCCTGTATTTCTAAAAGATGAAAGACTTTTTTATCATTTATTTCTACATTTCTTTTTCTTTTAAAAAAACCCTCATAAGAAACTTTGCATGGAAAGGTGACTTCAGTCCACGGGAGATGAGGTCCATGCCATTTATTCAAGGAAGCAAATAAAGGGCTCATCCTATAAATAGCCACACACCAACACTTTCTGTCAACTCTAGACAAGGTTCTGGCTTGCAGCACTTAGCACAATAGAACTATGGCCATTACTCTGCAGGTTTAGATCCAGCCTGAGTCTCTCTGACTTCACTAAAGCTTCACCTGGGCTAAAGGAGATGCCGGTCTGCATGAATCCTTGGACTCTGACAGCATCACTTTCCCTCCCATGGCAGCTGCCTGAGGGAGAAGACCTGGCACTCTTTATACTATTGTTTATTGTTAAGTACATATAACATCATCAACAAACCTTGTGCTCTACACGTGCGGGAGGAGACATTCTCTGAGCCTCAGTGTTGGCAATCTAATTATGATCCATTCAGAAAACCTCATGCTTACCGTGACACTTTAAAATAATTATAATAACCAACATTGGACGTTGTTAAAGGGACCCCGATCATACACTTTGGACTGAAAGTGCGATGGGTAAGGTTAGACGAGACACATTCAGCAGACTCCCAAGGACAAATTCTGAAACAGAGAACCACCAACATCACATCTGCAGAAAAGCAGATATACAGCCATCTCTCATTTGCAGTCACAAACTAACAGATGGTTTGCAAAGCCAGGAAACCGAACTTAAAGCACCCATTCTGTCTTTTACGACTTCACAAGCATGAGTTTTGCATGGGAAATATACATGTGTACATCATTAACACATGCAGGTCCTAACTCTTCCGCTTTGATTATTTCTTTTTAACAGCCTGGTTTCTGATGCCCTTTAAAAAGAAGCACAACAGCTTCTCCCTATTTATTCAAGATCTTGATGAAAAAAATATTCCTGGTGGGTCTTGAGCTCCCCCCATTGACTTCTCAATAGCAGCTAACATCAAGGCCTCATTTCAATGCTCCGACACTGTCCAGACAAGCTTTTCTGGGTGGGATGTTGAATCTTTGTAACAATGAAGATGTGATTGCCCTCTGCAGTGTGTATGCTCACTGTATTTTAGCACTACCACTGCTAACAGAAGCTATTGCTATGCCCAACCCTTCCTGGAGAGTGCTGCTATTCAGTTGAAGAGCTTATTTTCCTCTTTTGTCAGCGAAGGAAGAATAATCATTTCTCCCTAAGCTCTTCCCCCTCCCTCCCTGGCCAAAATCTCTTATGATCTGACAGACTCCCAATCTTAGAGCACAAGGTTATTACACACTCTGTATTGTGTGCACCATCAGCACTCCAACGAGCTGATGGTTATATACTTAATGGTGCCAAAATTTGTGAATGTGCCAGAAGGCTTCTGACATCATTTGCCACGAACACTAATGCATAAACTCCGAGCTGTAGGTCATTTGCATGTTAGCCACACGACTGGCTATCAAAATAAGTTTTCAACAGCCTCCAGCATGGCTCACTCTCCATTAACTCTCCGTTGTTAGTGTTGACACAGGGTGTAACCATCTCACAGCTAAGGACTTTGCCTGTCTCCTGGCTTATGACAGATTTCTATGGTAATTCAAAGACAGCCAGTTGTTTACTTATTCTGAAGAAATCGCCAGTCTCTTTTCTTCCTTCTATGGACAAAATGCTTGTGGCTTTGGGGAGATCTGAAGCTCCTTCTCCATAACAGGAAATGCAGTTCTAAAACATGGAACTCTCCTTCTCCTGGTGCAAACAGCACTAATTCATGAGTCAGGGAAGGAATGTGAGAAAGAATTAGGCCACAGTTTAGGGCTTTTGTCACTTTCTTGATCTTTAAGATACATTCCCTACTCTTTACTTGTGTTACAGCCTTCTGAATATACTAAAGAAGCAGCAACGTTAGAGAACACCTCTTCATAGACAGATCTGCAATGGACTATAAAGCTGGAGATAGGTCATGCTCTTTCCATTACTGTGCTGTGACATGAGGACTGATTCATGGAACAAAGAGCTGTGGCTGGGAAGGAGCTCTCTGGCTATTCTTCGCTGTTCAGCAGTGTCAAGGCTCACAGCTGTCTGAATTGTCCCAAGGAATGGGAGCAAGCCCAGTGACATGACTTTGATTTTAGACAAAAGGATGGCTGAAGACTTTCACACTGTTTAATTTAAAACAATTAAAACAGTTTAAACAGTTTAAAACAATTAAAACAGTTCTTTTCTACTGGCCATTTATTCCTTCCTCCTGTTATCTTCTTGCAAACAACTTCATTTAGAAATGCTTCCAACATCTGTTCTGTGTGCCAATTTGTCTTTTGGAGCTGTTTTTATGTCAGATGTGTTTTTCAGAATGGCGTGTAGCTTCACGCTTCTAAATGTGGGATCAGACCTTTAGGATGATAAGAGCCCTCTAGTCCTGTGCAAGAGCTTCAGAAATGAGACATCTTACCTTCTATTCACACCATTCTGTTTGTAAACCTCCCCTAGCAGTTCCTACCTTGATGCCTGCCCATAGCACCTTATGCTACATGGTTAAGAACTATTTTATGTGGTTTGGGTTTTATTAATCCTTTAGACTAAGGCGAGTAACATATAGGAGTGGGCGGTCTTAATGAGACCAGTCACTTTTATTCTATCTGTTTATGTTAGAGAAAGCAGACCAAGGTCTTTCATGTGGAAGGTGGGGATGTTTCCTGTCATCCTATAAGCTCTTTGTATAGCTGCTAACTGGCCTGCAGGGAGCCACAGTTCAAGCATGCTTAAACCTTTATTAAACAAGTCTTTCACACTCCTATGGTTAAAACAGTTCCCTGGTTCTTTCCACAAGCCACCTGCCCCTTCCTGAAAATATCTTCTTGCCAACCACTTCATTCAGAAATGTTTACAACACTTCTGCTGTTTCCAATATGTCGATACAGTTTCCT
Organism: Porphyrio hochstetteri; assembly: GCA_020800305.1. Taxonomy (NCBI): domain Eukaryota; kingdom Metazoa; phylum Chordata; class Aves; order Gruiformes; family Rallidae; genus Porphyrio; species Porphyrio hochstetteri. The sequence continues at coordinate 4,460,979 of CM036916.1, read as the reverse complement.
AGAGTGTGGAATGGTTGTGCAAAGAGCTCTAGTCTAACCCTTACATCTAACCCCAGCACATCTCACGAGTAAGATTTTGAGAGCTGAGTTCTGAGCAAGAAAAAATCTGACAGAAGACAGATTCAGAGCATATTCGGTTAACAGTGATCAGAGTTACTGTAAGTTAGTGAGGTGCATGGGCAGGACACTAATGTTGCAGTTCCTTCCTCTCTAGAACTGAGCAGAAGCCGACCGGTTCCCTCTTCTTTCTCTAGAGTCCTACCCTTCTCTCTCAACCATCGACAGCGACTGCCAACAAGGCAAGTCCTTACCTTCCTGATCTCTCCTCCACTATAGCTTTGAGGAAAGCAAATCTAAGCAAGATACTGCTATTACAGTGTGTCCAGATCACACAGAATGCTTTGGGTTGGAAGGGACCATTCAAGGTCATCTAGTCCATCTGCCCTGCAATGAACAGGGACATCTTCATCTAGATCAGGTTGCTCAGAGCCCTGTCCAACCTGATGTTGACTGTTTCCAGGGATAAGGCATCTACCGCTCTGGGCAACTTGTATGAGTGTTTCCCCACCCTCATCATAAAAAAGTTCTTCGTTATATACAGTGTGAATCTACCCTCCTTTAATTTAAAACCATTACCCCATGGTAATGGTTTTAAACTAAAGTTAAAAACCTTTAGTTTAAAACCATTACTGATCTAAGGTGACAGTGATAGTAACAACCAACAGCGGAGAGCGCACAGAAGGGAAAAATATTCTCAAGTGACATAATTTGCTTTGGACATTTATTCATCGTGGGACTTTGCCCATTGCCAACTGAACGTTTCAAGAGAAAAAGGTATTTTAAGTATTTATTATATTCTCTGACCTTTCTGGGGCTGATGGATGACAACTTCAATTTTAAAAAACACCCATTTGCCTTCAGTGACAGTAACTTTTGAGCTTGCACTATTAATTCCTGTAAGGATACTGAGGGTAATGATGTTTCTGGTCAGGTAAAAGGAATCGGAGAAGGAGGGAGAACAATTAGCCAAAGCTAGGAACCAAACAAACAGTTTTGACTGGTTTGTGAACAAACTGCAGTTGACAGTTCTGATCCCTTCATGCTATGTAAAACCTTCATAGCTGCCGGTACTGTATCTGTTTTCCTACATGCTGGTACTGAAAGAAGAGGCTGCAAATCTTAGCTTTGTTTTTCTCTGTGGGTAGTGCAGAAACTGTCTTAGTCTAGAACTCTTCCATTGCCAGCATTCACATATATGCAATACACATTTTTTCAAGCTCACTGGGCAGTGAACACCACAGATACGTGTGATCCAAAAGGAATTAAGTGAGTTAATTCAGTTGTCTCCCATCAGGCCCATTTTCATCACTGGTGGCACTATAGCTTTTATATGTGATTATTTTTAGGTTTAGTAAATAGCAGTAGGGCTGGTCTGTGGCAGGCATGGGAGGGAGCACTGGATTGTATTATCTCCTTTGCTACAAACTTCTTATTGAACCTTATTAAACCACTCCACGCTTTCCTATGGAAAGCAACCCTTGCCACTCAGAAGTTTGTAGGGTTTAATAACACAAGTGAAATTATCACATGTTAAACCAGGGCAACTCTTTTATGATAGTTTACAAAAAGCTGTTGCTGCAATTAACAAACACTTGGCTTGCTCTGCAGGAAGATAACCAGGTTCTTGGGCCCTTGGCACACAGCCTGCCGTTCCCCAGCCAAGCAGAGGAGTAACCAGACAGGATTCCTCCCACTCCATGCCCAGGCTCTTTCCACAGGACGTCCCCCGTCCGCCTTGCAGCCCTGGCAATTACCGAGACTCTCGGAAAGGGAACCATCTGATTATCAGAGCCGCGTGTAACAAGAAGCACTACAAGATGCTCCCCCACCCCCTTCCCTTAACCCTGTGGCGTGGAAATGGGAGTTCCTTTCTGTTGCACTGCCCAGCGTGCTCCGAACACATAACCCGTGTCACTGCACAAGCTCCACCGGCACCTTGGCCGTGCCCCTCGTCGGGGAGACCCAAGCAGCAGGTGAAGGCAGGCGGCGGGCAGCTTCCCCCCGGCTTTGCCCCAATTTCATAGGGCACCGAGAACGAACAAACCCGGTGTCCCGGGCCCTGCTGCGGGCTATCTGTCCCACGCGGGGACACGGGGCGACCACCGCCGCGTCGGGCCCGTGAGGTGAGGACGGCGGGCGGGGAGAGGCCAACAACCCCTGCGCCAGCCCCACTCTCGCCTGTCCCTTCCAGCCGGGCCCCGCCGGACCTGCCTGCCTGCCTGCCCCAGGCTCAGCGGGCGCTGTGGGCGGCCACACACCGACCGCTACAGCACCAGCGGCACCCTCACGCCGCCCGGGCAGCGCGACGCCCCTTGCGCATGCGCCTTCCCGTCTCGCTACTCGTGGGTGATTCCACACCTCGTCTCAGAGAGAAGGGGTGGCTTGAAAAAAGCAAGTCTCTCCTACTCTACACCACCTTGAAGTAAAGATTAACTCTTATGTCCGTGATAAAAAAATACCTTTTATTAATTTACAACGAGTCGTAGTGCGCGTGTCTGGAAGAAAGGGCGAGAAGTTCTTTTTCGCAATTTTCCACACACCCCCATGCAGATGGATCCGTCCGAGTCGTCACCTTCCCCGCTCCGGAAGGGGCGGGGCCAGGCGAGGGTCAGTGCGGGCGTCAGGCGTGCGGTGCCGCCGTCGGGGTGCGTAGGGCGGGCGCTGGTGGCTGCAGTTCGTCGCTCCCCGCCTCAGCCGCCCGCTCGCCATGCCGCCGCCGGACCAGACCCAGCTCCCGGACTGGGACGGCCTGAAGCTCCGTGTGAAGACCCTCATCGCCTCTCACCGCGTCATGATCTTCAGCAAGAGCTACTGCCCCTACTGCAATAAGGTGAGGCGGCGGCGGGAAGCACCTCGGCGCTCTCCCCTGCGGGCCGGCAGCCGCCGGGCTCTGGGAGCTGCTCCCCTCGTCCCGTGGCTGGTCTCGCCGCGAAGCGGGGGCAGGTCTGGCGCGGCCCCGGTGCGAGGCGAGAGGCATCTCCCCGGAGGGCGCCCGCTTATGCAGCTGGCGGCCCGCCGCGGGCGGGGGAAGCGTGTAGGGGGGCGAGCGATAGCAAGTAAGCGGTAAGGGATGGCGGTTCTGGCGGCGGCACGCTAGCGGTGTGCGCAGTACAGAAGTAGCTCGGTATCCATCCCAGGCAAGTGAAGCGCCAGGTGCCACCACCCCTTGGAAATCCCCTTACCGGGCTTGAAATGAGACAAAGCTCCTGGCCCGTGTGCTGGGTAAGCTTTTCCCTTAGGCAGGAGTGAAGGAGTAGATGAATGCGTGCCATGTTCTGCACAGTCCTCACCCAAACAGCTTTTCTGCCTGCTACTTGAAGGACGGGGTGCTGCCTGCGTTGCTTTCTTATTGAAAAATGTGAATGATACCCTGGTGTTAAATAAAATTAAATCGCCAGAGAAGAGTTTAAGTTAAGTTTTCTGCTGTTTTGGAACTTTGAGGTAGAAGTTTTACCCTAAAGCTGGAGTGTAAGTTTTAAACGCTAGCCATAATATGCATTGATAAAAACACTTGATTAACTGTGATGTTTAGTGAAAAGTATCTTTTTAGCCCGCTTTGTGTCGGTGTTGCAGTGTAGCTGTAACCAGTGACCCAAAGCCATTAGAAAAAAACGGGATCTTCATTAGAGTTTTATGGTTGGTATCAGCACGCTATAGTCATAGCCCATTCTGAATCTGTGTTCGTAGCCATTGTGATTCTTGGATGTTTACAAGAAGCGTGTTATGAAGTGTCAGCTAAGCATCATAGACATATTTGGTGTGCCCATGGTGGAAAAACATAATTGGAACTGTGGGTTTAAATCTTCAAGTTCCTCAGTGGAACTGAAAACCGGGTGAATGCTCAGTAGTAGTACTACCATGTTTAACTTAGTTTTAGTTCCAGTAGCTCCTGTGAGGGAGGAGGTATTGTGACCCTGTTCTTGTAGAGTTAAATGAACATATCCCACTTCACTTGTAACTTAAATGAGGTTTTGGGAAAGGAAGCCTCTGTGTATGAGAGGATAAGCAAAACCAACATCATCTCTTCAAGAATATTTTCACAGAAAGATAGCATAGGCAACTCAAATCTTTCTAAAATTTGCTTACTTATCAGCTTGTTCAATTGAAGTTTTGGCAAATGCAATTGTGATAGGATAGGAGTCTTGCTCAAGTCTGGCCCAGTATCTTATGTTGAGTAAAAATCCTTTTTTTCTGAAGACTTCAGCACTGTCCTTTGAGAAATACTTAGTCGTGCCTGTCTGTTGCTCTGTGTGCATGTAGAACACAATTGCTCAAGTGTTGAAATGCATGGCACTCAGTCCAGTGCTTTTAGATCATACGATGGCATAGTAACTTTTTAAACCTTGCAGCATTTTCTTTCATCTGTTTCTGGTGATAGACTAACACAAGGAGCTTAAGAGAAAAATATACTTGATTGTAGTCCAGTAATTTAATTCCAGGTTAATGTTATTTCCTGCATTTGTTTAGAGCTTCTCCATTAGACAGGATTATTTCCTTCAAGCAGACAATCGGATATGAGGAATATTGTCTTTATTGACTTGGAAATGGAAAGAATAAATATCATGAGTAGGAGGGCCCTCTCTCATGGCCTGCTTTAGGAGGGGAGAGTTGATAGGGCCTATATGAATCTTTGTTAAGGAATAGGTGATAAAATTGGGCAAGGAAGAGCTGATTGCTCTTGGCAGGTTTCCTTGGCTGACTTCCCTGTTTGGAATGGAAGAGAAAGGCGATACAGTGAAGAAAGCCTGTAGGAGAGGTATATATTGCAGAGAGAGAAATAGAAGAAGAAAGTTTGAGAGAAGGAAGCCACACAAGACATCAGAAGATGGAAAAGTGAAATACCAGCAACAGTATGAGTATTAACAATCCCTCCCACCAAAGACTTAAAAAATAATTAAAAGAATAGCAGAACAATGGGTAATGCAGCATTCTTGCTAGCTGATTGAGTCTGTAGAGTTAATGAAGTGGATATGATTTCAAAGTGTAGTTACAGCTTGGGTACCTAGCCTGTAATCTCTTAGTTTTGAGTTCTTAAAGACAGACGGATGTGAATAGTGTCACTGTGTCTGTCTTGCTGTGCATGGCTGTTAGCAGTGTACTTCTGGTAGGCTTAATTGAAAAACCAATGGTGTTTAGCACTAGTGCAGAGAATACTCAAGCTCTAAAAGGACCTCATTCGAGGGGTGGGATTCAAATGGATATAGCCACACTGGAAGAAAATTAAGATTGTGCTTTCCTTCAAAAAAGCATTGCAAATAAAGTGTCTAAATGAACTAAGTAGTTGATTCCATTCAGTTTAGCTAGTAGCATGACTAGGCAATTGTGCAGTTCTTTTTCTGCAAATGCAATTTATTGTTCAATTGTTTTAGCAAGGCAGTAGTGGAAAGGGGTTGGCATTAGAATGATTTCCTTGTCATAACTTAACTTGACTTGTCCTTTAATATCTTACCACCCTGAAAAGATTAATATTAAGTAAAAGTGCATAAAGAAAACATAGGTGTTTAGCACGAAAAATTGCCAGGTTGGAATACTGTGATATGTTGAAATTATTGTAAGAGCAACAACTGGTTGCATAGAAGCTGTGAGTTATCCTAGTTATATGTTATGCTGTTACCAATTATGTTCTGTGTTTGTGGGGGTTTCTGGTCAATTCAACTGTGTAGCTATTACAAAATATTAGCTGATACGTGAAACAGCAGATACAGGACATACCGTTATTACTTAACTTGACTGTATGATGATAATTTCAAACCTACTTAGCTGTTCTAGTGATAAAAAGCATCTCTAGAAAGAGTTTTCTAAAGTGTTAAACCAATTCCTAATTTCAGAGAAGTTACCTACTATTTAGTAATATCTAGAAGTTTTTCTAGACTTGCTCTTTGTGGAAACAGGAAGGTGTTAGTAGATAAATGAGGCCTTAGCATTGGTTAGAAGGGAAGTAAATGGTTGTATCTGCGACCATGCAACCTAGTATCCTGTTCCATGTACTTGTTGGAGAGTTTGTTTTCAGGATTGGGAATTTTCCCAGTGTGCTGCTCAAGTTTCTGGGACTGTGTGACTCAGGAATTTATTGACCTGAGTTTGTATTAGTTTTGTTGAGTTAAAACTTGTCAGTGGATCTTTTCTTTCTTAGTTGGTCTAAATAGCTCTTTTGATCTTTTAATTTTGACTTTTACAGTGTCTGATGGCACTAAATTCTCTGGTTTAGGTGTTTATTTTATGGAGGTTTGCTTCCTTTTCATTTCAGAATTGTTCTCTGCTAAATGCAGCTGTTGCTGTTTGCTCCAGTGTTTCTCAGAAATCATTTCCTCTTTGCCTTACCTAGATATTACTCATGATTAGTGTATGTTATCTTTCTACTCCTCCTAATAATTTTCTTTCCCAAACTGAAAATCTATTATCTCTTGCCTACATTGAAGATTTCGTAACTCTGATCGTATAATAGTTGCTTTTCTGTTTCATTAGCATAACACAAGCACGATCTATTCATGACTATAAAGTGCAATAGCTCGACAGCTACGTCTGATTAGAATGCTGACATTTGTCTGATTTTATTTTTTCCTCCCTATCTTCAGTAGAGAATAAAGGTTGCCTAAATGTTTTGTCTTGAATCTGCCCTTTCTTAAGTGTAATCTTTTCTTGTACTAACGTTCTCTGTCCTGTGCTCCCACCCTGCCAGGTGCTGTTGCAATGTTTTAAGTAGTTTAAAAAACAACACAAAACCAAACACTAATGAAAACTTAACTGTTACTTTGCTGCAAACTGAAACAGCAGGCGAGTAGCTAATTTTGTGACTTTCCTCCACATTCTTAACTTACCACTCATAGTAGCAGTCCCTTTAAGTTTTGCTTTTTAGGTCTTTCATGGCATTCAGCTTGGGCTTTGTAATAGCAGTTACAGAATGGGAGGTCTGGAGCCACTGCTGTTTCCCTTTCACTCAGTCCAAGAGATACTCCAGTGAGATAAATGGAAGCTCTTTCCTATGAGGATGGTCCAACACTGGACCAGCCCAAAGAGCTTATGTATCTCTGTCCTTGTTGGTATTCAGAACTGGAGTGGACAGTGTTTTAGACAACTTGATCAAACTTCACATCGGGGCCCTGCTTTGAGCAGGGAGTTTAATCAGATGACCTCTAAAGAGCCCTTACAACTTAAATGATTCTGTAATTGTAGAAATAATGTAATCAGTTTTATAAGCAGAGCTTAGTGTTGGCTGTTACAGTTGATGCACGATATAGTTTGTACAGAATACAAAAGCTTTATGTTTGTCTGTGTAAAGCTGAAACTCCAGTAGAAAGCACTGGAATACTCAGCCTTTGGCATAGTAATGATATGGATCACAGCAACACTAATGCTTTTTTATTCATCATTTCTTTGACATCTTTAGGTTTATTAGATGTGACTCAGCTTAGTCTTAGTGAAGTGTGCTCAATAAATTTGAGGCTGGTTGCAAAAGATTTCTTCTGAATTGACCGTGACGTAGTGTGCTTCACTGTTCAGGTTCCATGCTGGCAAGTGGATCCATCAGAAAAACATTTAGTACTTCATGCTAGAAGTCTTTTCACATCAAGACAGTTACAATTAAAACCAGATATTTTATGCATTGCTGTACAATATCAAGTTGCATTGGTAAGTCTGTAAATTGTATTTTAAAGGAGTAAATGCTGCCAGATGTATTACTACATCCTGTGCCCTGAGGTATGTTGTTTTCTAACTGGGAGGACAATTCACAATCTCAGTGCTGCCAGTCTTACAAATAGGTGTTACTATAAAAAAAAAAAAAATCTTCATTCTAAGATGCTCCTTGATTTGAATCTGGAAATGATACACACTATCCATTGAGAACTGATGGCAAAAACACCCAAAACTCTGTCCAGGCTAGAGAGAATCTCCACTAAGCTATCATTTAGGCTGTCTGGGCTTTTTTAAGACTAGGTTTTTATATAGTGTTCTTTCCCTCCCTGTTTTCCCTCCTCTTCAATATATTGCCAACCTCTTGATGCATGAATGTTTCTACAGTATGTTCTAGTGATACTATATCTGAGTTTATTCATGGCAATGCATAACAGCTGCAGGCTTTTAATGACCAGACTTCTTTAGAATACTACTTTGTAATGGAGAAGAATAGCAATTTAAAAGCTTAAAAAAATATAACTGTTACATTCTGGTATTAACTCTTTAAATATTTCACAAGCAAGATATGACTGATTTAATAGAGTGATGGCAAAGAAGTCAGAATCGCTCCTACCTGATCCTGGAGGCCGAGGCAGATGCTGTCAAACAGCAAACCAAAAATCAGAACTGGAAAAAAATTCAAGAGATTTATGTAGCCTTGTCCCATGCCTCAGTGTAGGGGAAATGGTAGTTCAAACACTTTTGACATGTACTTTGAAGCAACTCACTGATGAAGAATGTCAACTACCTAGGCAATATGTTCCAGTGTCTTGCTGTTATGGAAAGCTTTTCATAAAGTCTAATCTAAATCCCTTGATGCAGTTCAAGATCATTAGTTCTTATTCCATCCATCACTACTTCTTTTCTTCCTTGAGGTTGTCAGCTTTTTATTCAAACACATTTCTTCACTATCTTTATGTTAAATCCTACTCATTGACTCAATGCAGTAAATGTTCTCTGCTTCTAAAGCTTTTCTGAAGTAATGGCCACCAAAAATGAATGCAGGGCTGGTAGGCATGAGCTGTGCTAGTGCTGAATATGCTTCGGAGTATTACCTTTTCTTCAGAGTTTTATAATGCACATTTTTTTTTGCATTTGCTTGAAAGTGTTTTGTTTTGCATGTCATCCTCTATTCCCTTTTTTCTTTCTTAGTATTATCTGTCTGCTACTTTATCTCTCTGATATTTTTTCCATATGACAATTACTCTCATGGCTTTTGGTATCTGTTAGGGCTAGAGAAGTCTGCAGCTAAGCAAATTGCATATAGAATTTTTTTCTCAAGGTCATGAAGCTTGTTTTGGAAAGTTGCTGTGTTGTGGAATGCTTAATGTCAGTGTTGTTAGACAGGTTGCCTTTAAGTGAGGAACATGCAAAGAAAAGTAGTGCTAAACTTCACCAAAGGCATGTAGAGCTAAGCACTCAAAGCAGAGTAACTGAGACTTAAGTTACCTGTGTCTGTCACAGGTTCAAGTTTTACCCTGAGCTGTGTGTCAGATCGTGTGACAGCTTCGCACCGACATGGTCTCTGTTTCTGTTGTAGGTCAAAGAACTCTTCACCTCTATGCGTGTGGAGTACTACGCTTTGGAACTTGATTTAACTGGTAAGTAGAAGAAAGAATATCTATCACATGCTGGTTACTGTAACTAAAAATGAGTGACTGTGCATTACTCTTTAAGCTGTCTGCAGCTAATTGGAGGATGTAGAAAACAATTAAAATCTATTTTAATATATACAGATATAAAAGCATTTAGGTTTCAATGTGGATTTTAATACAGGATGTGTTTTTAATCTAAGGCTTTGACTCTTTCTGTAGTCATCAGCTGATAGAGGATGTGAGATCTGATCTCTCTCTTGAGGAGCTCTGTTGTTTGGGAAAAGGCCTTGTGGTACTTTTCTCCTCAGGTTCTTTTGTGGTGGTAGAGAAACCGTTAATGTTTGACTTGGTATTTGGCATATGGGTGACCTTCATAGGGGGAGTTGCTGAGTCAGTGGAAGGGTAAATTCCAGTACCTTGGTGGTTGTGCTTTCAAGGTTGTTTTTTTTAAAGCCCAGACTGTTTTAGTTTTTAGTACCTGTGTAATGCCTTATGCGTATATGTATGTAATGTGTGTAGCTTATAATGTATTTCCAGGAGCAAGTAGGTTCTAACTTAACTCCTAGTAAACTCTTAATTGTACTGTTGATAAGTTGCTGAATATCTATTATCATCAGGTTTTATCTGTACAAAACTTTGTTTCCAATGCTGCTTCTAAAGTGTCAGTGCTCTTATGAAATGTTTTGCTTCAGCTGGAAAAATGTACTTATTTATTGATCTGTAACATTTCTTCTTGCTTATTTTTGCTTTTTATTAAAGTTGTGATACTGTGAACTAATTATTGCCCAAGATATACAAAATAAAATGCACTGCTTTTTTTAATTACTCCTAATTAATAATGTACTTCCTTTGTGATTGCTCTTATTATTGATACTGAACAGATGTGGTCTTGAAGTAAAAAGATTTTAGTCAAAGCAATTCTCTAAGTCCTCATTCCCATATTTACTTCTGGACATCTCCTGAGAGGTCCAAATTGAGCCTGTGTGTAGATGCTGATGATTCAGATGACGGTTCAGGCAATGATAATCTTAAAGCTGAAAGGTGTGGTGGGTAGAAAAAAATCTGTAAGTAGAAAAGCATGTTCGTTCTTCCCATCCCCATATTCTCACACTGCAAAGCTGCTAAGTAAAACTATGTGCACTTACACAGAACATACTCCAAAACCAGACACCTCTGATGAGAGAAAAGCTGTCTGTATGATCTCCTGTGATATCCAGAAAGTAATTTTTTGTACCAAGTGTGGCACTTTCAGGAAGAGACTGACAATAATCCAGGAAATACAGGGACTAAACTATTACTTCTACTTTATGGTGTTCTGTGGAATTATGGCTTGAAGCACCAATTTATCCTCAGGATTTAAGCATGCTCTTTTCAAAAGCAGTTTCTAAAGACCCTACAAATACAATGCTTAGAACATTTGCTTTCTTGTCAGGCCTACAGTATATTGTAGTCCAAACTTATACTTCAGGTTATTTTAAAAGCTCCTGTCTTGTAAATTGTTCTATAATGTACTTGTTTCTTTTAGCTGATGGACCCAGTATTCAGCAAGTCCTGGTAGAGCTAACTAATCAGAGGACGGTGCCTAATGTATTTGTGAATGGAACACACATAGGCGGCTGTGATTCAACTTACCAGGTAACTTGTCCACTTGCAGCTGATTTTTAAAGAATAAGTGAATTTGATATTTGATCATAATTAAATTATAAAGCGATTGATCTAGGTCAAAGGCGGCAAACTAAGTCAGATTTTGTTTGCTTAGAAATGTGTGTAATGTTTTGTTTCTACAGGCTTATCATGATGGGTCACTACAGAAACTTCTTGGGGGTGGCCAAGATACAGTTTCCTATGACTATGACCTCATTATTATTGGTGGTGGTTCTGGTGGACTTGCGTGTTCCAAGGTATGACATAAAAATTGCATTGAAGAACAGGTGGTATAATACCTGTGTTAATCACAATAGTATAAAGCAATCTGTATTTTTATGATTATTACTGTCTGACTTGTTAGTTAAATGAATCAATAGTGGTCTAGTAATGCACTCACTCAGGAGATCATGGTCTGTGTGGACCAGTTTCTAGCCAATCCCTATTCATATCTTCGTCCTAATAATAGGTTTTAGGTTCTTGGCTGAGGGTGGAACCAATAGTTGAAGTATCTCCTCTTATTGTGTAGTAGGCAGGCACTTTAACGGTTCCATCAGTAATCTGGAAAACTTGGACTACTTCTGACTGTTTAGGATTCAGGATCACTAGCCATCTAAAACGAAGCCCTCAACTGTTCTCTCAAGGGACTAGCTCACTTTATAGTGCTTTTTTCAGAAAAGGTAATGGAGATTGTGTACCTCTTACACAAGTAGCTGTTGTTCAGAGTGCCTCAGGGCCTAGGATGTGGATTCAGTTTTTCACTCACCTCAGCCAGGTATCCTGACCATCAGTTTCTGGTTTGTGCATAGTGATGTTATTCCTGACGGCCTTGGCGATTGCTGTGCAACAGCAGTTAAGCATGCAAATTTCACTAGATAAGTATAAGGCAGGAGAAAGTGATATAGCACAGCTTGAATTAGCCAATCTTAATTGCGTATTTTCACAATGTTCTAGATCTTTCCTCAGAGTGCATTCTGGGACAACAGTAGTAAACTTAGTGATAATTACCAAACTGTTCAGAGTGGGAAAGGTCAGGTACTCACAGAATACAAGATAGCTGGCTAAACATTGTTTGAGCTAGGATTGCAGTAACTGTGCAGCAGTTCTTAAACAGATTTAACAGACCTAAAGATTTGATCCAAGCCCTTGAAAGATCAAAAAAGGGTAGATTCAATCAAACACCAGCTAATGCCTTGGATTGAGTATCATAGGATTAGTCAGATTGGAATGGACATTAGAAGGACATCTAGTATAAGCTCCTGCCCCAAGCAGGGCACACTGTGAGGTCAAACAAGATTATGCAGGACCTCATCCATTTGGGTGGATCTTGAAAATAACTAGGGCTAGAGATGGCACAGCCTCTCTGGGCAAACTTTCACTGCTCGAATGTCCTCATGGTGTGAAAGTTGTTCTTACATGCAGTCTGAAATGATCTTGTTTCTTGTCTGTTGTTGTTTTCCCACTTGCCAGTATGAAGAACCTGGCACAGTCCTCTTAATGAACTCCTCTTAGGTATTGGAAGGTTGGATCTTCCCCAAACCCACCTTTTCTCTAGGCTGAACACGCCAAGTTCCCTCACCTGTCTCTCAGGGCATGTATTTCACCCCCACGAGCATATTAGTTTATTAACATCACCTCTTTTCATTCACAAATAGGCCAAGTCAGTCCTATCCTCCTGAGAGAAAAGGAGAGCTAACAGCCTAAGTAGCTCTTTGGGTGAGGTAGAGGAGAACCATAGGCTGGTAAAGCCATCTTGTACCCACTTCAGACCATGGCTTTTGACAGTGTAGGATGATGTGGATGCAGCATTGAACATATGCCTCCATTCAGAGACTGAAAGGGTAATAGCTTTTGAGAGATTTGAATTTTTGTTTTGTGAAGGAGGTGGTAGAACTATGTATGATAATGTGACTAACTACCAAAGAAGCCTTCTATTATTGCTAAGTATATCGTGACTGTAAATGAGCAGAGAAGCTTGTGTTGTCAGGGAAAGGTTCAGTAATGCTGACTTGTGTCTCTGTCTTATAGGAAGCTGCTGCTTTTGGAAGGAAAGTAATGGTATTAGATTATGTTGTTCCAACACCTCTCGGAACCTCATGGGGTAAGTTTCTGTTAGCTTGTGTTTTATGGTGTTTGTGTGTCAGTGATACACATTGCATTGTTAGATGGATTTATATTCTTAAACTGTTGCTGAATTCCTGTAATTCTGGAACACAGATAACAAAGGAGTTGTTTTCCTGACATGCCTGCTTTTCTGGGCAGTTATTTTGTGCATTGCTAACTCAGTTCTCAGTCAAATGTTGTTCTAGTTCTGTTCACTTTCAGATCATGTCTGGATAGTGTATGTGCATTTGAACTCTTCTTGTCTTTTAGTTCATCTCGTTTTATTTTGTGAGCAACTGATCTAGGCTACCTCTAGAACAGTGTGACTCTCTGACTATGCATGCCTCGCCTTCCCATAATTAAAGGCAGTGGCTGCCTGACCTTATTAATGCTGTTAGCAGTTGAGAATGAGTAAGGAACTTCATTGGTCAGTTTTATTGAATGAAATGATGAATGTGCTTTTGTAACTTAAGATTTCAATCTGATACCTGTCTTGTGGTATTTGAAATATGATACTGTATTGTAGGAACTGGGCTTTTTGCCTTGCTTACTTGCCAATCTGACTAAAATCTGAAGCACTGGAGTAAGTATCCAGAGTTTTATGTTCCAGACAACATACTGTATGTACCCTTACTGGCTCAATGAGACAAACTCTTAAGCTGAATGCAAACTTGTAAGCTTAGCCTGTTCATTGTATTTTAAAATTTCTCTTACAACAGAAACTTCATATGGGTGCTTATACAAAGCACATGATAGGAAAAGCATGAAGGTAATAATGTAATAATGTTTTTTTCCATCTTAGGACTTGGTGGCACATGTGTAAATGTAGGTTGCATTCCGAAGAAGCTAATGCATCAAGCAGCACTTCTGGGTCAGGCACTCCGGGATTCAAGGAAATACGGGTGGCAGTATGAAGAACAAGGTTAGTAAGAACAGAGGACAGGCCAAGACAGTGTACAGATGTGTCTTTGAGCTTAAGATCTTTCATGTACTTTGGACTTAGTTTACTGAAAGCAGAGTTCTGTAGTTTTGTTGGGTGAATCAGAAGGCATGCTTCTTCCTGACTCATCAAAACCTTTAGGGTTGAGAGCTAAATGTGTTTTGTTACATATTATCTGAACTAAATGAAAGAACTTCTAGAGTGGGCTTATTTCATCTAGGAACAAGTCAGGTATATATTAGCATAATAGAATAAAAGTTTAAGATTATCCTTGTTACTGATGATAATGATGTTTTCTTAGCATGATGTAGACTTAAGTTCTTCTTTAATATTAATTGTGCTTTGATTTCTTTAAATATTAATGTCTTGTTTCAGTTAAACACAACTGGGAGATCATGGTAGAAGCTATTCAAAACTACATTGGTTCTTTAAACTGGGGTTATCGAGTGTCCTTAAGAGAGAAGTCTGTGACATACCTCAATTCTTATGGAGAATTCGTTGAACCACACAAAATCAAGGTATGTGCTGTGCTAAAAATGTTTAGTTGGGATGTAAAACTCATGCTCTCAAAGTGCCTTTTAAAATCCAACAAGGAAAAGGCTTCCTCTTACTATTGCCATTAAGTCCATTGAAGTTTACAACTCATCTCTGAAATAATTGATTCAGATTATTCCTGTACTTCACATTGCACAGTGTTGCACTAGTAACTGTTATGTAAAAGTAATGTGGGTATCTGTAAAACCTATGTCTTGCATGAATAAGGTGGTTTCAGTTGCTAGCTTCAGGATTGAGATCAGCAGCTGGGGGGTGGGGGGAGGAGAAGCTTTAGCTGTATGATTTTGCCACTTGTAAAATTTTCATATTAACACATACAAACTTGAAAATAAATTCAGATTGAGCACCTATGGAACAGTGCCTCCTAGAACCTGTTGCTGTATCAATGTAAGGATCAAAGTGTCAGTTTTGCGAGACAGTGTGCTGGCAATCTTGCTCTAAGTAATCAGACTGTAGCAACGTTAACTTAGAGTAAGTGCATATTGAAGACAACTGGTTTTGTGGATGTAACTGTCTGGTTTCAGTAAGAGCTTATAAGGCTGAACTGCATGTGTTTTGAAACCAGGAGAGTGGCACTAAAAAAATTACAGTATGCTCAACTTGCCTATCTACCAAATATTCTAGTGTCCAGATACACGTCATCTACTCATTCTATAAATGAAGTAGTGCAGAAAGGCTTTCAGTAGGAGGCTGGACTAGATGTCCTTCTGAGATCCCTTCCAACCTGAATTATCTGATGGCTCAATGGGGAGGGGATTTCCCTTCATTTGTGTTGAAAAATAACTGGAGCACATGGTCAGATTTTGATATTTCTGTTGGCAAGCTGAAATTTCCTGAGACCAAGGGCCTTTAGAACTCAAATTAGTTCTTAAGAGATTGGGTGTTAGGCCCTGTGAAATAAGGTAACTAGATACCTTTTTGTAAATTTCTTCATTAGGCTAAATACTAGTGACAGAACAACATCAAATAGTTTTGTGTTGGGTTTTATTTGAAGTGGGTGGCAGGAGAGGCCTAATTTCTTGTACCTTTTTGCAACTTCGGAGTAAAGATGTTATAAGCAATTCAATGTAAATGAGTTTGAAATGGGCAGGATTCAGAGTAAATGGTTTTAAATGCCCTCACTGAGAGAAAAGCCTGATTGTGATTTAAAGCTGCTATTTTCCAGTGGCCTGTATTGCTTCTCTAAATGTGTTGGTTCTTGTTGGAAGCTGCTTGCTCTTGATTCTTAAACCCATACACAGTATTTAAGGGGAGGGTTAATTTTTTTGTTATTTTGTCTTAAAACTTGTTCCTGTGATAAAGACTTTCTTAACTGTGTCTATATGAACAGGCAACTAATAGAAAAGGACACGTAACATATCACACAGCAGAGACGTTTGTCCTGGCAACAGGAGAAAGGCCTAGATATTTGGGTATCCCTGGAGATAAAGAATACTGTATTACAAGGTGAGACGAAAAGGCTGAACTTTGCTTGCTCTAGTGTTTGCAATGACAAACAAGCTTGTATCAAAATAACTTTATAACTTCTATTTTTCATTTTAGTGATGACCTCTTCTCCCTGTCTTACTGCCCTGGCAAAACACTAGTTGTGGGTGCTTCCTACGTGGCTCTAGAATGTGCAGGATTTCTTGCTGGTCTAGGTCTAGATGTCACAGTGATGGTGCGTTCCATACTCCTTCGAGGCTTTGACCAAGAAATGGCAGAAAAAATAGGTGCTCATATGGAAACACACGGTGTAAAATTCATCAGGAAGTTTGTACCTGTTCAGGCAAGTGACTTGCTTTGGGTTACTTCTCTCCATGCAGAATTACTTTAAACAGCACATGCATTCTACACGTGCTGTCTGGGAACGCTTTGGCTCTGTACAGGTATAAATATTTTATGAGATTAAGCTCTTTTTACTGCTGAATGATAGATTTAGTAGATCAAGGTTTGAAGTGAGAATGTAAGCGAGCTCTGCTGCTTAAGGTCATTCTAAGCTTACAAATATTTATACAGGTTCAACAGCTGGAGGAAGGCATGCCTGGAAGACTGAAAGTAACAGCAAAATCTACTGAGGGACCAGAAATCTTTGAAGAAGAGTATAACACTGTAAGCATTTCTGGATTTGAAATAATTGAATGTAGAAGCACATGAAAATGTATTAAAATACTTCAATAGTTGTTCAGGGAAAAAAGTAAAGGGAAATCTTGCTTGGAAAATTGTTCATATAAATTACTGGCAGGAAAATACACATGAAAATTCAATACTCATCTTCAGTTGAGCCCTGTCAGCAGAATGGGTAGAACTTTGTATGCCTGGAATTCAGCTGATAAGATCAGTGCTGCTGTTTCTGCTTTTCTGATATTAATGTTTTGGTGTTTGTTGCATTTCTGGGTAAAAAAAAAAGTTGCACATGGAGGAGCCTGAACTGTTGGTGGCTCTTCCAGAAAATTTTGGAAAAGTCACTTCAACTCTGTGCTTCACAATTGGGTTTTCTGGTTTGGTTTGTTTTTCAGAAAAAGACCAAAGGAAGTTTTATGCTGATTACACTTCTCTTGCATAAAATAATTGCATTTCCTTTTGGATTTTTTAGGTTTTGATAGCCATTGGTCGCGATGCATGCACCAGAAATATCGGTTTAGAGACAATTGGTGTCAGAATCAATGAGAAGTGAGTATTGCTCAACTCCCTTAAACCACAGAATGTGATGATTATTTTTTTTAAAATAAAGCTTCTTTAACAATACCCAATGATACTGATGGTTTGGAGTTTTTAAATCTTCAGTCTTGGCAATTGTGTAAACCTCTAAGAACTTTACTTTCCTGGATTTGAGTACAGTTATCCGTTAACTTTGCTTCTTTAATATGTAATTTCATAGAACTATTTTCAATGAGCTAATACCTACTTGTTGACCACTGTACTTAAGGAATCAAATTAATATATTTGCTTACTTAGCAGAATATTAAGCTGTAGTTTCTAAATTACATGGTTTATTCAGCTTGTGGCAAGTTAATCTAGGGATTTAAAGAGGCAGCAAATTACTTTGCTTCCTACAGTTGTAACTTTTTTCTTACTTTTCCCTGGTGTCAGTGCAAAATTGGTATAAAGAAAAACACAGGATTGGGGTGGGGTGTTCATAAGAGAAAAATTAAGATCAGGTTGCAGCAGCTAACAAGTTCCTAAGCCATCTGATTTAAACCTGAGTGATATTGCAGCCCTTTTTCTCCAGAGGGAAAAATGTACATTGCAGGGTGGATAATAATCGATAGAAGTTATCTTGGTAACTTCACTGTCGTCAGATGTGCCCTGATCCTCAGCTCAAAACTGGCCTACTGAATAGTGACTTCAGCCATGTGTCAGTCAGAAGTAATTGTTGCTCTGAAGAGCTTGCAGTCAAAGTAAAAAAGGCATAAGCATATTCAGTAAAAATCTGCTGAGCAGTTAGAATGACCTCTCTGTGACAGAACTTCTCCCCTCTATTTCTTGCTGAGCTCTGAGAAGTGTTATGATACTGAACTCTGTTCTCTTCTGTTTTAAGGAATGGGAAAGTGCCTGTAAATGATGAAGAACAAACCAATGTGCCTTATGTTTACGCTATTGGAGATATATTGGATGGAAAGCTTGAACTTACCCCAGTTGCCATTCAAGCAGGGAAGCTGCTAGCCCGCAGGCTTTATGCTGGTAGTTCCGTAAAGGTAAAGCTATAAGAATGAACTTATTTCTATACTTTTTGCTTCAAAATTGTAGTAACACAAGTTGACTTGTCCACTTCGTTCTGGGCACTGCAAGTGTTTATTACAAAAAGAAGTGCTAATACAGCTTTTTTGTTACATACTGTAAAGAACTTTTATAGTCTAAATATAAATTTTGTGTTTTTATTTTTAGTGTGACTATATCAATGTACCAACGACAGTGTTTACTCCTTTAGAGTATGGCAGCTGTGGGTTAGCTGAAGAAAGAGCCATAGAAGAGTATGGAAAGCAAAACTTAGAGGTGAGAGCACTCAAGACTTGTTTAACTTGTAGCATAAGAATGTTTTTCTTGGGTCTTGCTGTTTTATACTCAAGTTATAGTTTTAAAATAGATTAGAAGGTTGATCATGGAAGTGGTGTCATCTGGCTAACAAAGTATGGGACTCCAAGAAATCCAGGCCTGGACTTCATACTGTTAGAACTGTGCATAGCTGTTTGCATGCTGCTGAGAAGCATTTGACTTCAGGAGGCCAAACTCAGGTTGTAAAACTGTAGGTGGTTTTTTTTTGTTGTTGTTTTGAATTAAAAGACTTATCACTGAAGTGTAGCAGACTCCTGGAATGAACTGGTTTTTTGTTTATTCACGGTACTTGAATTGGGAAATAGTTTCTTCCTGACATTTTCTTACTGCTGTAGGAGTATCAGGCATAACTTTCCTGTTTCATGGTGATTTCTGACTTCTGCACTTCTCTGTAGGGTTTCGTTGAAGCTGTTTGAATGCCTTGTGTTTAACTTGTTACGCCTTTCAATTACACTTGGCATTGTTTAGCTTCTGCTTTTTACTGTTTTGCAGAATAAATTTAAACTTAAAGTAACTAGATAACTTTGTACTGGTAAAGTACTTCTTTCTGAAAGTATGCTCTTAAAAAGCTGTGTCTTATATCTGTTGCTGTTTTATTCTGGTATTTAAACCACGGGCACATGGTTTGAGTTAAGTCTTCATCTGCTGACTTTGGAGGATGGACTGGTTGGGCTGGGAAGGATGGAAGGGGAGAACAGAAAAATCACTGTTTTGTCTCATATGTTACAAAAATCTAGTTGGTTAAATGGCAAATCACCTATTTGCAAAGACATTAAGGACAAGAATTATATCTGTCTGAATTAATTAATGAAGTTTGAATGCTCTCCTTGTCATCCTCCCAGGTCTATCACAGTTTGTTCTGGCCACTGGAATGGACTGTACCAGGCAGAGATAACAATACTTGTTATGCAAAGATAATCTGCAATAAACATGACAACGTAAGTAGCAAGTTGGAATCGATGTGCTGAGTGCACTTGTGATAGTTCTTTTTAGACCAGCCAAAAGACTAGTATCTTACTTGGCTTGCCTGAGGACAGGCCTGTCCATTCTGTTAACATAAAAATTTGTTCTAAGAGGTCTGACCAATTTGGAGAGAGCCGATTGGTTTAGTTTTGGTATCACAGCTATTTGAGTGAGTGACAGCTTTATACGTTTTAAAACCTTATCCTGAGATTCCTATTTGAGGATAGATTTGTGGAGAAAACTGTCAGGGCTTTTTCCAAGTGGAAATCATGGCCAGACTTGGGCTAGGACATCTCAATGTATGGGAACGTCCTGGGAAAACTCTTTAAAACATTGTTTGTATCCCTTTTGATGAACCAGTTATTGAAACAAATTCAAACAAACCGCACCCATTTTTAACTTGTTTCTACATCCTACTGCCACCACTCCACATCTTGCTCAAGCCTATAATGTTCTCTTTGTCTGTCTTAACTGCTTGGAGGAAGGGAACAGCCAGTGAAGCTCTTCAGTATCAGATTTTTAACAAGGTCCTCTATCCAACCTAATTTCAATGTAGAAAAGTAATTTTGAATCTGAAGGTCCTAAACATACAGTATGTCTACAGAGTCATAAAAACAGCTGTCAAAACTAGAATCTGTCTTGGGCTAGGCAGTATCTTTGAACAATTGCTGTACATTGTACATTGCTGTACAATGATTCTAACACATTCACTTTGAATCTTGCTATAATAGACTGCAAAGAACTGCAGAACTTCCTTCAGAGTGTAGTGGGAATTTTAGACTAGAGCTTTTGTTCAAGGTTACCTAGTACTAACTCCTGGGTTTTTTTTCTCACCTGTCTTAAAGTATCGTGTGATAGGATTTCATGTTCTTGGACCTAATGCCGGTGAAGTTACCCAAGGCTTTGCTGCTGCAATAAAATGTGGGCTCACCAAAGCATTACTTGATGAAACAATTGGCATCCACCCAACTTGTGCTGAGGTAAGGGAGGGGACAACTTGATTTAAAACCTGACTTTGAAGATGGAAAGAAGGCTACATTGTATTTTGAGATGTACTTACTATTAACTTCTAACCATAAGATATTGAGGTGATAGTAAATGTGTTAATTGTGCTCTGCAACTTGTTTTCCATTCTAACAGTTCAAAGAAATGTGATATTGTTACTTTAGGAGAGAAGACCAGTAGCCATGTGGATGATAGATAATACAGAGCAACAGTAAATAAACTGTTGTTTTGGTGTCTTACAGGTGTTCACTACAATGGATATTACAAAATCTTCAGGACAAGACATCACTCAAAGAGGCTGCTGAGGTTAAACCTGCTGTTTTACATGTTTCCATGTTGTGCCCACTTGGTTCTGTGGAAGCCCTAATACATCGAAATGCTTTGCAGCAAAGTAAACGTTTGTATCAGTCCCACTGTATCTACTGCAGTTGGGAGTGGTGCCTTTGGGAGGCTTCCTGGGTAAATAGTGTGGCAAATGGAAACAGTAATACAGCAGGGAAATCTTGCACTATAAACCCTGACTTTGCTTGGAGACGCACTCCTGTGCTTTTTTGACGTTCTGGCTCGGAACCTTATTGTGAGGTGAGCTACAACTGATGACTGCCAGGCAGGGTTGGGAGATTCTTCGTCCGGTCAGATGACTGAACCCCTCCTGAAGGAAACTCTTAAGTTGCACAATTTAATGCTTCAAAGCTCTAGTGTCTTGTACAAATGTGAGAGAGAGAGAAAGGGGACAACTATGTAATTAAATGTTTCTTGCCAACAGTTTACAGTTGACTGATTTATCTTTCTGGATGCATTTTGGTTTACTTGTATATTCAGTTTGGGATGCAATGTTGAGTAGTGCAGTTCAAGCACTAGACTCCCACCTCAACCAGTCTACAACTTCAGAGTAATCTGAGACATTACTGTTGTTCGCAGACATCATTCTTTGACCTCAGGTGACATCATGTCTTTAAGATAAAAGAATTAAGTTGCAGGCACCTTATGTGTCAGGGTTGAAGAGCATAACTGCAAGAACTTAACAGTTTGCTCTTGCTGTTTGACTGTTTAGTGCTAAGTGTCTTGAATTTGGTTGCAGCTCTATTGTAAAACGTCACAGAACCCAGAACTGCAGGTCTGTACTCTCTATGCAGAGTACTGGAGTCTGGGGGAGCAGGGTCTGATCTGTCCCACTAATATAGTAGGTGCCTGCCAATGATGGTAATAAGTGTTGTATACAATTCCTTTGGAGTGTATGTTACACCAGAGAACAATGACTTGGTGTTCTATCGTGCTTTGTGTAGTGCTGTGTACAGTCAGTACTCGGAAGCTTTCTTACACCCCTAACACTCTGCTCTGGGGGGCTCGAGTTTGGCTTTTAATTTTGTCCAAATAGATGTTTTGAAAGAATATTCTGAACAATGTATGATAGTAAAGAAGCAGTTTTTAAGTATTTAATCTTTAATGTACCATGGAATTTGAAGTTCAATAAACAATGCATATAACACTTTGTGGTGTCTGAAGTCATGGCTTATGTTATAGCATACTTGAGATTTTATTGTGCTTCAGTTATGTTGTTTATCATATGCAGTACTAAAACATCTATAATCTTGTGCATGCTGAAACCTTTTAACTAGAGAAACGAGTTTTCTTGTCACGTTTGGGGACTTGCTCAAGAAATGTGATATGCTTCTATTTCAGTATGCAGAATTCTCTGTTCAAACTGAAAGGACAATTTTGTACCACTTTTGTACACTACAGAAGATCCTACATCCATATGTTGTGGGGTTTAACTGCAACATAGCTGAAAGAGGGTCAGTAGAATGTAGCTAGAGTGTTAGCAACAAATCTTGCTGGTGTTCAGATTTAATAACTAGAGACTTTAAGGTAATGCTGCAAAATATTTTCACTGACTGGAGATGCTTGCTGAGCTTCTGGTGGTGCTTTGTCACAGAGCTCTGGGTGGGGAGTTCCTTGTTCTGGGCTCAGAAATACTCAATAGAGCTACCTACTTGCTATCGCTTCTGCAGCAGTGGTCTCAAGAGTGGCACTGCCAAAACCTCACGTGCCTGAAAGTCTGCCTTGTCATAGGTCAGGTGTTACAGTTTGAAGTTAAGTAGATGTAATAGTAGTGTGGAAGTGACCTTAATCTCTTAAGTTGAAGTGGATGAATCAGCCATTCATCTCGGGTATTATAAAAAGTTATGGGAGATTAGGGTGGACAGCTAGTAGCAGGTAATTTGTTCCAGACTTTGCACAGTCTATACAGTTGAAATGAAACTTAGTTGAAATAAGGCATTCAGAAGGCTTTATACCATGAGAAGCTAACTGGTAATGTCCAAGCTTGCCTTGTGTAGCCATGGTATAGAGGAAGTGAAGGAGGAAATAAGTCAATGAATACTAACTTCCTGAATTACTAATTCCTGAAGCACTAATTGAGTTTTACTTCCAATTCAGATTTGATTTGCAGGTTCAAGTTAATTGATGAATAATTACCACTTGCATATCTGTAACTGTAGTAATTGCAGGTATTCTTTATGTCAAACTTGCCCAGGCTGTCAGCTTGCTCTAAGTGATGCCTTACAAGCCCTGAGCACTCCATACACTCAGACTTAACTTTAAACTCTCCAGTTAAACTATACAATAAATAGTTAAAAGCAAGTGCAGTATTTTAAGTGAACATGTTGCTTCTGTTTTGGATGGTTCACATGTATAATAAAAGGTGCCATGACAAGAAGACATCGTTAAAAGCCAAAATGTTAAATTTGACAGGTGTCAGAGAAAAAGATAGAATCTGAGAAGTAAAAAGCTGGAACAGCCAACTAAATACCCCTGATTGTAGAGTCTGACACTGTTTTTCCAAACTTTTTGTTTGCTCTGTGATAATATTAAGTAAGTTGAGTGGCTTCCTGCCTTGGTCCTTTCTAAAGGATCTTTTCTTCTGTATTCTACACCTCAAGTCCAGCTGTTACATGACCCTGAACACTCAAGCTGTCACTTCTCCCATGTATTTGGGCCACATTCTCTCTCAATCTCAAAGCCTTTTACCCAGCACCTTTTAGGCTTCTTAGTAAGGTATTATTTGTAAAACTGAAAATAAGTGTTAAAAATTGCAGGCCTGGTAGAGTGTCCAAGTGAAGAGAATTTCCTGACATAGTTCTGAAAAGGCTGAGACAGCTTTTGCCTGTTCCCTTACACTGTGATTTCGACAGTTTCTGCCCAGAAACTTATGGGGAGTGATGCATGTTCCGGTGCAAGTAGTACTCACTACTGCTTTCTCTAGATGTATTTGCTTGAGTGACAAGTACAAAACTACAGGGAAAGTCTTTGATTTTTTTTTAACCTATAGAGGCAGCATTTAATATATGCTTATGTTGCGTTTGGTTTTCAAACTTGCTTTGATGGAAACTGCTAGTGCAGGTCTGACAGGGGTTAGAGTGCTCTAAACCAATTTTCCCTCTGGCTAACAAGGAACAGATGCCTTGTCCTGAAAATCATTCACTCCAAATCATTAATGAGTTGGGTAGTACAGACACTCAGGCAGTGACACTAAGGGGAAATGATGTGTTTACATTTCTGTTGCCATAAATGTTATTCCCCAAATTCTCAAGGGGTGTTCTGTGTCCTTAAAATGCTGAGGTACTTATTCATACTGTAATAGCAGGAACCTTTTATAGCCTGCCATTGAAAATACTTAGGTTGCTTACTTAATCTGCTCTTAGCTGAAGCAATGTTTTGCTGATATCACTGGTAATTATCACACTTGTATCTGGACTGTAGCTCTTGAAACAGCAGATAAACAGCAAAGCTGTGTGGTTTTTTTAACTTACAGGTGAAACTTATCCTTTCCAGGTTTAGGAATGGTTATAGCTACTGTAAACATGGAAAACACTAAATCATCAAGTAAGTAGATGGCTTTTCACATAGCACAAATTTTAGTTATATTTTGAGCACTGTAATTTGTCTTGAGTAACACAAGCAGCTAGTTGGCTCATGCAAGAACTGTGGAGGCAAGTCAGAGGCAAAAGGGGAAACTGAACACTCTGTAATAAGTAAACATGAAATACTTTTCCTGTGTAACTGTGCTATTTAAAGCTTCAGATTCTCACTACTGCCCTTGGAGTGGCTTTTGACAAAGACTTGCAAGTTTTTACCTTTCTTCAACGCATTTCAAATACTGGAGGAAAGATGAATTTTTTTGTGTGTTTAGCTCTAAACTGGAGTTTAGATATTTAAATGTTGTGCTTGCCAAATCCTTCCCCAAGTATTAGCTAGAGAAAATTCCTGGATGTGCCTTAGAAGAGGTGGGAACAACAGAGGAAGGAAAGGTCAAGTGTTTTAATTAAAATAAACAGTGGATCTAATGGAGCAAAGCACTCTCTTTTTTGAGGGTTTGTAGCACTGTGTAATCTATTCTCAAGCTTGTCATTCAAGTAAATGAAAAGACAGCTTAAGAACTCATTAAATGACCTTTTTTAATTGACAGTGCACTGTTGTGTGAGCGCATGTTGACTGAACATCATTACCCCCGTTAAGGTGTATGAGCTCACATTTAGGAGCCGAGGTGCCTAGTTCCCAGTGCTGCCTCTAAAAATAGCAACTGTCCTTTCAGATAATTTCTTTGCATGACAAAGCCAGGAGTGCTCCTCTGCTGTTATAAAGAAAGATGTTTGGGAGGTGGCACTGGTTCCCTGTTAACTGGAAAGCAGAAGAGAAAATACCACTTTGTTTTGCAGCACCAGTGTCTCTGGTTATTTCCTTTTGGAGCAGCAAATATGAGCGTCACGTTTGCTTGTGCATTGTGGTGCTTGCTCTGCAAGGGGAGAAGTTACCAATGTACTGAAGCCAACTGTATGTGTGTCTGCAGCAGATGTGTCTGGGTAGGGAAGAAAGGTAAGACTGCCTTATCTAGAGACTCCAGCAGAGATGGTTGGGAGGATATTTTAGCAATCCTATTTTTTGCCAACCTTTCTTTCATTTTCCATTCGTGTGATGCTTACAGTCCTGACATCATGGTGGTGAAAATCTAAAAAGTTAGCCTTTCATTTATAAACAGAAAAAAGTCTTGGAAAAAAAGATTTTTTTGAAGATCTAATTTCTAATAAACAAGGCCTGTAATCAGTTCAGCAGCTCTGTTTTGCCCACTGAAAGGGCAGGAGTGTGCTATTTCTGTAGCTGGTTAAAAATGGTTCATTGCAGTTTCCTATTTTTATCTCAAAGGGGGTGGGTGTGTGTGGTGTGTCTATCCTACAAAGAATTTTGTCTTCAAAGACATCTACTTTGTCTCCCTTTCCCACTACCCCCTGCCAGCAGAGTCCCCAGCTGTGATGGATTTGACTTGTCTGTTTCTGCTGCTCCGAGTTGTGTGCCTGATAACTGTAGGTACATGTAAGTTGTAACCTGTTGGACTGAGAACCTAAGAGTGTCTGAGCAGGAGACTCCCTGGAAGTGGTACTTCAGCTGTTGCTGTTTGGTTGTAACAGAGCAGTGGGTAGGTGCTGGCACGGTTCACCACTTTCTTGCCTTGTAAAAATGTGACTCTTGGAAACCTGGCACGGGCTTCCTTATGTAACCTTCTGTTTGACATGCTCCAACTTGGGCTTGTGTAGTGTGTGGGTGGAAGGTGATTTGGAGCACTGATGGGGTCTGAGCTATTGCAGGTGGTGAGTGGAGTCATGGGCTGGCATTGTGCATTGGCAGGGGAGGGAGCCCATGCTAGCAAGCCTTGGGCAGAAGGGGAAGGAATTGGTGGGGGTAGGAAATGTTTGTTTCATTTAGGATTTTTCACCTACCTCTCTTTTCTCCCTCACCTCAAGCAGGAAGAAAAGTTGTGGTAAAGCTTCCACCACCCTGTGTTTAAAACCAGGGCTATATCAGCCAGGTAATGTGTCTGCTCCTTCTATCCCGTCTTTTCTGGTAGAGATCCCAGCAAGTGTGCACCATCAAACCAAGACTTTACTGTGCACTGTTCCCTCCTTTTGCAGGCAGAACTTCCCTCAGTCTGAATCACTCTGTTCCACTACCTATCTGTCCCCCCTTGACAAAGCCTGTTGCCTACCCTGTGGGTTACGAGATCTTCCTAGTCCACCCACCCAAAATAAAAGGCACCATGCTTTCCCTGGAGCAGACACCTTTACAAAACTGCCCTGATTCTCTTCCCCTTCCTCTCAATTTCCAGGCTTTCAGCTATGGCTGTTGCCTCCCCATTGCATTTTTATCGCTCTTGAATGTTAATTTTATTGACACTTGACACTCCCCTCCCTCCTCCCAGCTGAGGAACAAGCTTTAGAAGGATTATTCTTCCTGAAGGTGATTAAAGTTGCTCCTTGATTGCTAGATTGGCATCTCCATAACATGCAAGGTCTCTGCTGGGCCAGGGAGGTGGAGAAAAAATGCTTGGGAAACAGGCCAACTGCCTCCCACATTGAATGAAGCATCATTAAACAGCCCCTTCCCTTCAGGCTCCGATTTGTCTCTCCCCTTTAGTAGAGGAGTTGAGTTTCTAAATTAGGAAGCCTAAGATTCTGCTATTGAGATGTCTGCATTAAATTTAGTTCATATTCTGCAGGGGTTTAAGTTCACCTCTCTGATCCTGACCTCAATCAGCAGGAAATGCACTTTTTAAATGGGTTTGTGGCTTGTACTTGGGTTTGCTTCTCTGGGCAGTGACAGTAAAGGTTAGAACTGCACTGTGTCTTGTGTCTGTGGTGTGACTGGTGGTTACCTCACATCTCTGAGGATAAGCACATATTGCATGAACAAGAGGATTAGTTGCTGTTTGCACAGCATTTTAAAGTTATAAAATGAGATGTGTTAAGAGTAATGTCACTGATGGGAACTGTTTCTGGCTGATCACCAGCAGTTGTGCTGGGTCTTGTTACAGGCCCTGTGAGAGACTGAGTTCCTAGACTTCCCTGTGCAAATCCCTATCAGCGGGGTGATAACCCTGACTGGGCACCGGCTGCCCATGGAGCTGCTCTCTTCTCTCTACCTCCTCAGCAGGTCGGGGAAGAAAACAGCAAAAACTCCTCATGGGTTGAGGACAAGGAGGGAGACAATCTTGCCAACGACTGTCTCAAAACAGACTCAATGGGGAAAACTAAATTAACTTACTGCCAGAGTGAGACAGTCTCGGTTTTATTTCTCACTGAAACCACCTTCTTCCCTGGCTCAGCTTTGTTTCTGGCCCTTCTACCTGTTTGGTGGTGCAGAGCGATGGGGAATGGGAGTTGTGGTCAGGTCATGATACTTAACCTCCGCTGCTCCTTCCTCATGCTGTTCCCCTGCTCCAACGTGGAGTCCCTCCCATCTTTCACAAAGTTCTCCATTGTGGGTCCTTCCCATATACACTTCAGTTCACACCTTTGCCTTCAATCCCTTTTCTAAAATCAAGCACAGATAAGCAGTTAATACGTTTGAGCTGGGATTTTATGGTTTGCCACTTTCACCTGTGGTCCTGCCACTGTCCACAAACAGCATCAGTAGGGCAGAGCTGTTACAGTTAGTATCACACCATCTGTACGTTGCTCTGGTATTCCAAGTGCCTGTACTTGTAATCAGGGATTAAACTACCTTTGCAATTCATCCTAGTGGGATGTGATAGCAAGCAGAGATTTCTCCTAAAGATTACAGAAGATTGTTGAGCCTTGAGCGAGTTACTTCCTGTTGTATTTGTCAGACACAGAGGAGTCGATACATCTCAAAATTCAAAAAGTTCTAAAGACAAGTTCCTGAGTAGAGTTTGGGCATACTTCCCTAATGTGTGAGGTTTCTTCTGCAAAAAAAAAAAACCCCAAGGTGGCTTTCAGCACAGTTCTCATTACCACTAATAAATTTTTTGGTCATTTTTATGTGTAACAAAATAAGAGATAAAACCCAAATGTTTTGTCATCTTTAAGCCTAATGTAAACTAGATTAGTGTCTCACACTTACACATCCCCTTGTATCTGTCCCATTGTTTTATTTGAGGTTTGTTGGGGTTTGTTTTTTTTTTTCTTTTGAGATGTAATAGCTCAAGGAAATAGAAGAAAGGAGAAGAAAGTATAAGGTAAAGAACTGATTTAAATGCAAATGTCCTCCAAAGCCTTTTTGTTTGTGCCGAGAGGTGAGCAATGCAACATGTGGTAGAGAGGGGCCATGTCCATCACTGCCTTCGGTCAGCACTGTGGCCTTCCTCCAGTCCCTCTCATGACTTAGTGGGGAAGCCACGTGCAGTGCACTCACCCTGCTGCGTTTTCATTGCTTCTGAACTGTAAGTAGATGATTAATGCCCCGAACATCACAATCATTTTTTCCAGCTAGCCCTAAAAACAGTGATGTACAGCTAAAAACTAAATGATTTTCAAAGTGAAATATAAAAATGTCAAGGTGATTCTTACACTAAATTGGTTTTTTATTCTCGTGGTTTCCTAAGCCATCCTTTATTAGAGTGATGATACTTTAAATATATTCATTAACTATTACAACATGAAAGATGATAAACTTTAATTTGAGGAGTTCTTGCCTAGCAGGAAAGAAACTAAGTGATAGCCTAATACTCTTTATTGTTGATTTGTGTTACCCTAAAATTAGGATGCCAGTGGGGTAAGCAATGAGAAACTATTATACATAGCCTTCCTTCAGCCTTAGCTGTTGCTTTCTTTTTCTTGTTTCCTTAGGTGAGCTTAAGGAGCCATTCAAAATCTTCTTTCCTGCCCAGCTGTTTCTCTTCAGAGATCCAGCACACATTGCAGAGAACAGAATTGGTCTGTGTGAAAAGTCTGCAGTGTGGTAACCTTGAACTGCAGAACGTATCCCGCAGGAACACTCTGCTCTCACTCAGTCCATGGCACTCATGGCTAAAGCTTTATAGAATTACTGTAGAATTAAGTAATCACAGCTTCTGACTGATGAAGCCATAGGAATGTTGCAGAAAATAGCAGGTTGCATGTTGGTCTAATTTGGTTGCTAGATTGTTAGGGAGGGTGTTGGTTTTCTTGGATCTTAGTCTCAGTCAAAGCAAAACAGAGGTGTTCAATGCCTTTCCAATTTCCAGGCTGTGCCTTGTCAAGCTCTGTGTGTTTGTAGGTGCTGAAATGAGTCTTCTACACAAGAGCAAAATGCATAACCAAGCTTTTGTCTTACAAGGATGTTTTTCCATGGCTGCGAGTGGTTATGTCTGGATTAACACATGCTACACTCCCAAGCAGGGACAGGAAAAGGACAGAAAAATCCTGATGTGTGGAGGAATGGCTTCATGAGAATGGCCACATATTCCTCACTCTCTACCCCTGCGAGCAAAACAGCCAGAATGAAACATCACTTTAAAGGAATGTGGGCTAGCAGCAAAGTCAGATGATGGAAAATGGCTTCCCCTGGGTTTCTTTGGGGCTTGGGGTTTTTTAGAACTAATACTACCAACACAAAAAATGTATCTTAAACTGTGCTTTTACGTGTTCTACTGTAGTTTGCAGAGATCTGATCTTACCAATGCTATTTTTAAGTAAAACACAAATACAATTTCAAGACATGAACACCTGGTGTATGAGCATAGCTTACTGTCAGCACATTGAACTTGCTGCTTTGTACTGAATGTCACATCCCTGAAAGCCCAGGGAATACGCTACTTTGGGCTGTTTCGGTCCATCAGGGTACCATCCTTTCCTGTGCCTGTTCACTTTCCTCTGCCCTTCCCAGGATCCTGCAATGGAAAGGGTATGTGCTAGTCCATGGGTTGCACTTTTTCATCTAGCTCATATTTTTGGGGCAACGGTGACACTGTTACTGAGCTCCCACCCTTGCGGATTGGTCTGCTGGAATTCTAAACGTAGCTAGTGGTGCCTGCTATCACATGCTGGCTGGACACTTCAGCTGCAGTCAGCTTTTCAAGAGGGACTGGGCAGGGGGGGCAGGTATTGCAATCAGTGATCCTCGTCCATTTGTCTTTCCTCTAATTTTCAGAAACAAACCTCCTGTGAGTCTATAAATACTTGAAACCAAAATGATGCATGAAGTTGACTTCTTATGAATATGGATGTTGCTAGAACCTCTCCTTCAGCTCCAGCTGCTAAGCAAGTCAGATTCTTCTCCTTTGTATATTAACATCTGACCTTGCAAAAGTGCTGTTACAAAAAGAATATCAGGACTCGTTTTCTGGGACAATAGCAAGTTACTAAGCTTAGGCAGCAAAGGTGTTTTGGCTGCTCATCAAATTGAACTTAGCATGCCCTAAGTCAGATATGTTTGCATTTTTCAATTATCTTCTCAACTACTTATTATAAGGTGTCAATGTGTTTAATTGCCTGTCATCTCCTAAGACTCTCTCCCATAAACTTATGCCTCTGAGATGTCTGGGGAAGTGTTTCTGGTACGCTCACTCTTAGGCTGGCATGGGCCTTGCATTTGCTAGTAAGCAGGAACATCTGGTTCTTAATGTCAAAACAAATGCTAAACATCAGAAAAATGTCAAGACTCATCTCAGGAAGAAAGATCTGGGACATTTTAAAACTTTTTTAGAGGCTATCTTGTGACTTGCGGTACCAGGGGAATAACTTGATGGAAGTATTCTTTATCTTCCTTGGGAATTAGTCTTGTGTAATTTCATGTTGTTTTTATTAAAAACAGTAAAGTCCTGGAATAAAAACAGCAGTTTGCATGTGCCATGGGCATACCTGGGCTGTTGTGCATCTCCTTTTCCACCCAAATATTTAATTTTTGTTTATCTTTGAATCCTTGGATGGAGCAGTGAGATTACATCAGTGGATGTAATGCAGAACTTTTACAGGTGTTGGTGAGGAGATGAAACATCTGGTTGAATTTCAAGGGATGGGAGGTGATTCTTTAAAGGGAAAATATTTTTATAATGAACTTGTGAGTTTCAGCATTAAAGGAGGATTTTTGGAGGTGCCATGAGCTCCCTGCTCAGTAAGCATTTCAAAATGCTGACACAAGGTTCTGCTTTTCACTACCTACAGTCAGGTTTGGTGCTGATGTTGGGAGATGCCTGTTACCTGATCCTTCTCAGCTCACAATTTGAAGCTCCTCTTGACACTATTTCTGCTTTTAATTTGCATTTGTGGTTTTTTATTAGATTGATATGACTAAATGTTTGGTGTCATGCTGCCAGCAAGGTCTACTTGCCTTCTTTCAAGAAAAATCTGACCACACTTGATCATTGATCAACACGGTGAAGGTTAACTTCTGGGTTTGTGTTGTCAGCATCCTCTGGTCTGACAGTACCTTTCATTTCCAAACCAGAAGGAAAAAGCCTACCTTGTCCAGGTAAACCAGGAGTTATCAGTGTACTGCTTTTCCAACACTGCTTCTGCTTCAAATCTGGGAAAGAAAAATATTTGGTTTGTGGAGGAAAGACTTATTCTAGGGCTGTTTTTCATGAAGTGTCAGAAGAGCAAAACAGTGTGTGGCTAAGCAGAGATAATGGAAAGAAATCTAAATGTTTTATATGATAAATACAATTAGAATCTGCAGTCTTGTAAGATTAATACAGTGCCTAAGTATGTGGCAAAGACTTCTACCTATGAATTCTAGCAGCAGTGTTCTTTGGAGGGAGCAGACGTGATACCAAAACTGCATCCTACCCATCTATTAATCATTACCGATGTATTACTTACACAAAGGTTCAGTATAAAGAGGGGCCTCTCCTATTAAAAGACTTCCCCATTAATGTGTGAATGTTTGTGCTGAGGCTAAGCTGTGCAATGGACTTTTAATTCACAGCAACAGCAGAAAAATGAAGTAGAGGCTTGTGGCGTATTTGCAGTGTATCTTCTTGTCTGTAAAAAAAAAAACCTTCTCCCTTTCTGAAGCATATGTAACTCATAAGGTCTGAAAATTGCTCTGAAGCATTGGCCTTGTACAGAGTATGCTGTGTAATTGGCTTTTTCAAGAAACCTCTGTATCATATGCTTTAAGGTATGTACTAAGTGATTTAATAGGATATGTCATTTTTAATTATTGTGGAAGAGCACTCATAAGTCTAAAAATGCAAGTCATGTCCTCTTGGCATTACCGCTTCTAAAAGCATTTTTATGTAACCTGCAGGAACTAGCACGGTGTTTTTTTCCTCCTCTAAGTGCATGATAGTTTTACATTTTTGTGATCTGCAGGATGAGTTCAGTACACGATCCAAGGTAAATTAGTCTTAAGTGAGCTCTCAGAAAAACTGCTGGCGGTTTCTGAGCTTAAATGGTCTAAATTTAGCTGATCCAGCTCTACAATACATCACTGTCTTAGGACATTTTAGTCCTCTTCACCCTCCTAATATTATCTATCTGCTGCAGTACAATCTCTGCTAACAGGAGGGGGAAAAGCCATCTCCCTGTAATAGCCCCATCCATATGACAGCTGCACCTTGTGTGCTGGCCAGCTCCAGCAAATAATTGATTTGGGCTTTTTTTTCCCCCCTGATCTTGAGTTCTCAGCAAATTATTGGAATTTAAAACTGACACAAGGACTCCTTTGCAGGAGAGGGTGATTGCCTTTGAAGAAGTGCCATGTGCAATTTAACCTGTGGTCCATCTCAGTCGGCGTTAGTTACCTCTGACAGTCATTTCCTGATTTTCTTTGCTGTGTCTCTGCTCTGGCCCTATGGAGCAAACAGAATACTGACACCTGACGCAGGAGAACCCGCTGTGCTGCTGTTCTCATTGCAGCTTCCAGGAGTTCAGATAGTTATATCCAGCTCTAGGTTTGTTGATAGCCCAGTCCGCACAGCACGGGTGGAAAACGCAGCCGAGTAGCAGTGCTGGGAGCTGACAAGAGGTTTATGGGTTTAATGGGAATTGCAAAACACTGAAATATCCTGTTCCAGAAAGGAGCCTGATGCAGGTGCGGTTGGGTAAAGCTCTGAAGTTTTGGATGAGTAGCAGACTTGTCAAAGAAATGAAATGCCTGGGAAAAGTCCCAAGCAACAAAGAGATCTCTTATTGCTCGTGGGGAAAAGCACGTCTTGCAACAAAGTCAAATTGGCTTCTTCAATTAGATTGCTCTTTTATCATCTGCGATGCTTCTATCAATGTCTGAAAGTTTCCAATACTTAAAAATATATAAAGTATGTACTGGAGCTGTTTAAGTGTGTGAACTTGGGCAAGCTTTTAGCATAAAGTGGAACAGTGGGACTTCACTTGGAAATAACAAGGCCTGGTCAACTAGAGGACTAGTGGGACGGAAGCTTGCTAGCAAAGGCTCCAATAACCCTTTTCCATTAATGAAGCTTCAACTTTACATTATAATTTTCCCTTGTCTTTTTTTTTTTTCTCCATGGCCAAGATTAAAGTATTCCCTCTGCATCCGGACAAGATGTGATCACTCCATGTCCTTGCTCCTACCTGCCGTCAACCTCCTCTGCTATTACCCCAGTGGAACAACTCCCTTGGGATGCTGTAGTACATCAGATCCTACACAGCCAGGTACTGGTTTTACTTTTGCTCTTTCACGCTGCATCTCATTCAAAACGTTGGACATTTCAACTTCTGCCCTTAGTTGCTGATGTGTCTTGTTCAGCTGCCTCTTCTCACTTTCTTGGCAGAAGCCACACTAAAAAGACTGATTTCTTGCTGGAACCAGGTTAGATGATGGCATGGGAACTTCCAGGCTCCCTTGTGATTACTTCTAAAGCATAGATTAGGTATGCAAGAACTGCTTAATTTTATATGGGACAGGTAAGTATAAATATAAAGACAAAGGTGAGTGAGTGCTTGAGTAGGAAAGCACTCCATAAGCACTCGTGCTTGTTACCTGGGTCTGTTTATGGCAAAAGTAGTGTTAAGAGTCTCAAATTAACTGAATAGTTTAGCATCCCTTTGTTATGAACCTCAGGTTATACAAGAAGTTACTGTGTGAAAGCAGTGACTTGTCTAACAAGGAGGATGTGCTGTTGTAGCCTTATGTATTTCTGTCCCTAATACTATGAAAAATCCTCAGACTTTTATGAGTTAATAAAAGCTTTCACCTTCCTAATACTGCTTATTCTGCTGAGCTACGTTAGAAGATACAAACAGTAAATTGTAACTTCACTGAAGATGAGGGAAACTGAAAAGAAAAAAGTTTTGATAAAAGAAAAAGAGTCAGGAAATTAATTTCCATTTTAATAGGATTTTAGTTGTGTTCTGAATATGCTTCAAGTGTAAATCCAGCACTTCAAAAGTTTATATTAAAATACAGCCCTATTTATCTGTGGAAGCATATGTGTTTTGTCTCTTGAAGTACCCCATCTGCCAGGTAGCACCTTGTGATTTGTGTACGTGGAGAGGACTGAGTGTGTAATTGTTTATTTACACAGATTGCTGTGGGACTCGGAAGTGTCGCTGAAAGTTCAGAGTCCCTCTGTTGTTGTAAAGAGAGTTTGTGTAGGGTTATGTGAAGATGCATTAAATGAATAATGGCTGTGGGAATAACACTAGAACGCTGTATTTGTGTAAGCTGTAATTGCAGGCATCCAGTATCCATCTTCTCTGGTGCAAATACTCAGGCAAACACAGTTTAGTTTTATTCTTGTTCTATTTCAAGACTAAATTTGTGGTTTCTCCTACAATCAAGTCAGGAGGAAGAAAACCAGATAGCATGAGTTTCACTAAAAAAAAAAAAAAAGCAACACTTTTTCCCCTTAAGATATTGTCTCACCCAGGTAACAAAGAAAATACCATTTCAGATGATGGCTGACCTTTAAAACAGGTAGCATTTCCAGATACTGTTTCACTGCTAAATAAAAATAATTCAAATCTCACTGAATTGTGATTCCTGTATAATATAATAGTGACTATTAGATACTGTCATTTGCTTTGTAGTGGATTTGATTACCAAAGGCTATTCTGTTTCTAGGGAACTACCAAGTGACACAGAGACAGTTCTCATTTGTATCTCGGGAAGGAAAAATACAAAAAAGGACCACGTTTAAGATTTAGAAGGTAGACCAAATTGTTACAGCACTCACAGTATGTACTACTGATTCTGCTGTCTCTTTCTGTCACAGTAAGCTCTTGCCTCCCTTCTCTACAGAAAAGCTTGTTGCATTACTGCTCCAATTCTGTCCAGGGAAGCATTACTTCTACTGGTGTGCTCAGCGAGTTGCAAAATTTCACTTAAAGCATCTGCACAACAAGTAATAGATGCCACTCATCCATAATGCCAGGATTAGCTTGGATTAGAACCCCATTGATGTTTGTCTCTGGTGATTGGGTGCCTCGGACTGGTAGCGTGCAAGCGTCCTGAAATTCACAGGAAGATTGGGGATGACAAGGTGACCTGCTCTGCTGCTTGTTCCTGTATCCACACCTGGTGCCTCCCCTCTGTTCATGGTATCAAACCTACAGATCAAGATTCAGTGGGCTGAGCAATAGGCTGCCTTTCAAAGCCTGGTTTTCATTTCAAAAAGCTGTTGCAGGGTGTATTCAGGACTGCCGTGGGGCAGTGGAGACGGAGCTGATGTGTTACAGAGTATCTGCCATGTCCAGCTGCATCTTGCATTCCCAAGGAAGCAAATTCATTCCACAGATGCACAAAGTTTTAATTAACTATCAGAGGTAAGGAAACCTCCATCTCCTTCCCAGAGGCCAAGTTGCCAAGCAAACCAGAGCAGGTTGGTCTGCTCTCTCTGGTTCTGTTCTCGTGATTCCGATATGGATCTGTGGGCCATGCAATCAGAGACAAATGCCTTTTCCACTGACTCAGAGCACAGATTGGAACTGGACCTTGAGGGGAAAAAAAAACCAAACAAACTTTACAGTAATATAGATTGGTTTTCTCAAACTCTTTCCAGGTAGAGTTATTTCTATTCTATACTTACGTGGTGAGAATAAGATTGGTTTTAGGCTAGACATTAGAAATTAGGAAGCCCAACTCCATTCTTCTTCTCTTATCCAGCTTTGTAATATTAGTTTTTTCACTTGTATTTCAAAAGCTGTAAAAGAAACCCCACCAAAATGCAAGTGCCTTGCCTCAAGTCACATAGAGTACTGAGGCCTGCTTGGGTGGCTGCCCCAAATCCTTGCTGAATATGGAGTTCCTGACTCATGTTTTAGTGAAAGACAGGCAGAGTTTTGATGGCCTGTGTGTCTTCAGTGAGTTTCAGCACTCTGCTCTTCTTCTGTGGTTATGAAGCCAAGCTCTAACATAAATCTAGGGAAAGCTGGGGAGGAGAGCAATGATGCAGCTGCTCAAACAGAATTCCAGGTGAACAGCCATGGCTTTGCCCTAGGAGCAAAGCAGCAGAAAGTGAAAGCTTGTTTATGGTAGGATTTTTAGAAGTCGCTTTGCTGTTCTAACTTCTTCAGTAAATTCAGATCAAGCTTACCAAAGTGTGACTCTGCTGTGATGTGTGATGAGTGACAGCTGTGTTTAGTTCTCAGTGACTGCTCTGTCTGTTAGGTTTGTTAGCAACGTCAGCCTCACAGTCATGGATTGTAACATCTGAGCAGACCAGTTTATGGTGCATTGGGCACTAAGGGAAAATCCTGCAGGACAGAGTCCTTGCTGCTCTCTTAGCACCGTGGTTCTCACTGCAATTCATGCTCTGCCCTCAGTAAGAGGTCCACAGCACCAGGCACCTCAGAGGGCGTGCAGAGGTGTATTAGAGGGCGATGGAGTTGAGCTCTGCATCCAGAAACTGCTTAGGGATCGTATTGATGGGACGTGGGAAATTACAATATACAAACAGCACTCTGTTGGAGCTGTAGAGCTGTTTACAAGAGAAGTTTATTAAATCATCTGTTTTCACTAAAATGAGTGTGCAGAAGCGGACTGCAAATACAAGGCAAAACTATTTTATTGCTTGTCATTTCTTTATAGTGGTTTATTTTAAAATAAAAAGAGGTGCAAGCCTCTACCTGTGAGTTTCATCTTCAGACACACCATTGATCTAAATATTCTCTCCCAGAAAATGATGAGAGAATGACTTATGTAGCAATGGAAAAGACCAGAGTCATTCTTCCTCCTTACACCCATGCGCTCATATCCGTGTGCACTCATACAGCCAGAGGTGTAATAAGCCCTGTTTAGTTACCAGGGCTAGTGGGAGACTTGTGGTGGCCTTGGGCAGAAACTAAGGGGCAAGCAGCTTGAATGACTCATTGCCTTATCTAATGCAGCAATGTGGGGTCCCTGGGAGCCCGAAGTAATTGCTACCCGACCCTCCCCTCTGTTTGAGCCAGCATTAAATCCAGAACCAATAAAGGAAGTTGCACCATAGCTTTGCCATGAGTAAGGTGGTAGCTCTGGGGCGCTGCGCAGCTCTTGAGGGCCAGCAGCTTGTCATGATTCAGCGGTGAGCAGACACTCAGCGCCGGCTGTTCCCACGCGCTTGGCAACGCGCGCAGCTCAGGTTCACCTGAGTTTACTCCATCTCCTGGATGAAAAGCACGTTGGGAGGTTTCTTGCCCTGCTGATTTAGGCATGGCTCTGCACAAATGGGTGTGACCCTGTTGGGATCCTCAAGGTACCGTGAGGCTCGTTGTGCAATCTGCTGGATCGCTGCACATGGAAAATTTTTCATAATATCCCAACCAAGAACTCAGACTGAACAGGGCTGATCTCTCCAGGCATCGCGGAATGCCGGCTTGCTTGTACTGAGTACTCCTGAGATTTCCTGCAGTAGCGATCGGAGATGTGGAGATAGGAGTTATAGGCACAATTACAGACACGCTGTTTTCCCTGAAAGGTTTATGGAGAGGGGAAAATAACAGTATCAAAGCAAAAGCAAAGGTCTGCAGAAAAAGTGTGTGCCCAAAAGTCATACTGAAGTTTGTGGCAGAGCTTGAAATTAAAACACCGTGGCAGAACCAAGGAGATTTTAACCAGTGAGATGAACATTTTCCAGCTAAATTAGCAGTCGCGGAGAGATGTGGACTTGTCACAACTGCACTGTTTCCTAGGAGCACACCAGCAATGCTGAAATTTGTGTCAGAAAAGGACTTAAAGACCAGGATTATTTTTGTTTTATTATTTTGTCCTGAGAAACTGCCCAGATTTCATCTAGGATGTGTGAAGGGTGACTTTGTGTCTTTGCTTTTTCTTGTTCAGACTGGGGGCTTGAATCTGAGTTTCCCTCATCCCAAATAGCTGGGAATTTTGGACTTTCAATGTTTCAAGGCACTGGCCTCATCACCTTTGCTTTTTAGAGGTTGTACAGGTATCTTTGGAGTGATTAGAATTTCAAAGGATGAAAATGTTTCCTTTTTCCTTTAAATATGTAAATGAGAGAGTTGCGTAGCCCATGCTGCTTGTAGGAGGAGAACAATGCATATGCTTTCATGGCTAAAAGTCACCTGTAATTATGGATAAATTTAGCCACAGACAACTTATTAGACTTGTTTTTGTGAGAAGATTGTCTTTCAGATTTTCTCTGCTCCCCTGATGTGCTGGCCATGGCAATGTTGTTATATATTGTTATTAATGGTAACTACAGGGAACAACGCTTCGCTCAGGGCAGGAGAAGACAGTGGTGTGAAACCAGAAAAAACATAACAAGACAAAAAGTGTTTCAAGCATTTTCCCAGCCCTCTGTTGTTGTTCTGTGCTTTCCTGTGTGTTGCGTTGGTTTTGTTTACCTGCTTGGTTTGGTTTTCAAGCACCAAGTGTGCTGAGGCTTGCAGCTTGGCTGCTGAGTCCATTCCCACCCAATGCAGCACCCAGCAGCCTGGATGATGATTTCTGTGGGGAGAAACACACGGCACAATGACAGACCCTGCGCTCTCTCTGCTTGTAATTTGCTTTGTAGCTTTGTAGCTCTGGACACTTACTGAGACTGTGGCCTCCTCTAATGACTAAAACACAACAATCACTTTTCCCTGAGAAGGCGTGCAACTATTTCACTCAAAACCACCACCACCAAATACTCTTACATTACATGGATTCTGGAAAAGCATTAAGCTATTTGACATCCCTGTTCTCTAAAACTGACTGATAACCTCCAGAAGCATCCTTTAGGTATTGCTGTGTGCCTCCAGATTACCAGATCAGCAGCCATGCTCCAAGGGTTTCTACGTTCATGATTGAATGTTTGGATGAAGTAAGCGATGGATGTTCCTGCTTAATCTTTTCTAGGCAGACTTGAGCTCACTGTAATGACCAGCAAGTCAAGTGAGGGGAGTCTCCCCCTCTGCTCTGGTGAGACCCCACCTGGAGTGCTGCATTCAGCTCTTGGGTCCCCAGTACAGGAAAAATATTGAGATGCTGGAGTAAGTTCAGAGGAGGCCACAAAGATGATCAGAGGGCTGGAGCACCTCTCCTATGAAGACAGGCTGAGAGATTTGGGCTTGTTCAGCCTGCAGAAGAGAAGGCTCCAGGGAAAACTTATTGGAGCCTGCCAGTACCTAAGGGGCTACAGAAAGCTGGACAGGGGCTGTTTACAAGGGCATGAAGTGATAGGACAAAGGGTAATGTCTTAAACTGAAGGAGGGGAGATTTAGATTAGATAGTAGGAAGAAATTCTTCCCTGTGAAGGTGTTGAGGCCCTGGCACAGGTTGCCCAGAGAAGCTGTGGATGCCCCTGGATCCCTGGCAGGGTTCAAGGCCAGGTTGGATGGTGCTTTGGGCAAGCAGGTCTAATGGAGGGTGTCCCTGCACATGGTAGGGGATGGAATAGGATGGTCTTTATGGTCCTTTCCAAGCCAAACCATTCTGTGATTCTAACTGGGACCAGTAGTTATGTGAAGGCAGCCTGGAGCCTAAGCCACTCCACCCACTGAGTTGACTGTCTTTACTTGGACTCAATTCTATGCTAACCATAGCACTCTGGATCCTTCACCTGTGTGCTGGATGCATGTGGCACTACAACATACCCAATATAAAGGGAAGGGAATTACACAACCATCTTTCTGGGGCTTTTAGCTGCCTGAAAGTGTGCAGAAATACTTTAATGGCAGCAGGAGTAAATGTACACCCAGGATTCTGAGAATACTAATTTAATAATGTTCCCATCCTCGCAAAAGCTTGAAAACCTGAAGTTTTCTGGGGAGGTGCCAAATGCAGGTAATGAGTGGTTGTTAGAGCTTTGGAAATGTACAAGGCAGAGGCTAAACACCAGTTACGCTCTGCTACCAAAGTCATAAGGCTGCCTGGAGAAGTGCCGGTGATAAATGTCCAGAGTTACAGTATATGAATACCAACAGGAGCTAGTTAGGATGGAACAAGGCAGGGCCACCTAGGAGTAATTAAGTGGCCTTAAGGAAAGGAGAAAACTTCCTTGAGAGAGAAGTTTTGAAACAGACACATTTGACCAGAGAAATCTTGGCTACGTGGGAAGAAATGCTTTTGTAGAAGCCTGTGACAAGTCAAATGTAATAATTCTTGTGTGGGAAGTGTGGCCAAATGAGTCACAGGGTCCCTGCATCCAAGGGCCAGATCCAGTACTTCGCGGTGCTTGCAAAATTGGAAACGCAGGCAGCTTTTTCACTGTTGTTCTTGTTCTTCCTAGCACTCTGCAGAAGTCACTTGAGCATCTGCAAGAAGTTTGGTAATGCATGAGATGGGGAAAGGTTTAATATGAGTGAATAGGCACAACTGCCTTTCCAGCCGGATTTTCTCCATGCACAACAGCGTCAAAAGTTTGTTAACAGGCAAGTACATTACACTAATTTCTTTCATTTGTTCTCCTTACTGCTTTATTAGCAATTCCAGGATAATCTGTTGTTTCAAACTAATTTTACCTTCATTTTGCTGGATTAGAGATAGAACCATTATAATAAATCAGCTAAGTACATTGAAACACTTGAGGTTTGATCTCCACTCGCAGCTGGTGAGTGGACGTACAGTCTATGTACAGAAGCAGTACAGGCTGTAGAAAAAACATGCAGCAACATCTGAACAGAAGGCATCCCTTGTCTTCATGAATTCCCTTAATTAGCTTGGCAGAGAATTAGATTGCCTCTCCTGTGGAAAAAAAAGTTTCTGCTCATTTATTCTTTATTTTCTGAATGCTGCTGAAGTCATACCATTTATATAAATGTGAGGGTTTTTTCCCCAAAGAGCCTTGAAATGTTTAAGCTTAATGCAGGATGAGAGGCAGGTCAATGAGCTAGGAGATGATTCCTGGGAAGATGGAAGAACAGCACAAGTTCTGCAGAGTATTTTATAATAAGGCAGAAAAACTAGAGAAGGAGGTGAGCAACGATGAAAAAAAAGGGAATGGAAGGATTACAGTGTCAAGAGAAGGGGAGAAGTGAGCTGTTATGTTAAGAAACAAGGTGTAGGAGCTACATTTGAAATGGTAGAAAGGGGAAAGTTGGACACACAAACCTATCTGCTCCTTGACAGGACGCTGGCAAGCCAGTTATGAGAGAGAGAGAGATGCTAAATCATCACGTGTGGGGTTGCAATGGAGAAGCAACCAAAGCACAGGCTGCTACTGAGGGTGTGTAACCACAGGACCTGCAGAGGAATAAGAGATATCTTGTGTTCAAATGGCCCTATTCAAGTCAGCAATTCGGTTACTGTCTTTTCTGAAGTCACCTCAGAGCCACCTGCGAGTCCTTTCAAGATGATTGACAATTACTGTGACTATTTGCTTTTCCATCTTGTGGACTGTGAAACTTTAATCAAAATTACTCTCAGTATAATAAGTTTGCAAAAGCCGAAATCTTAATGGTTTTTTCCAACACTTTTGCAATCTGATCAATCTTTAATAATGAGAGCCAGCTGAGGAAAAAAAAAAGACCATTTTCTATCCAGACAATGCAATTTCATCAAAAATGAATCATCTTAAGTGAATACATTGATTTAGATTAAATTTGATGGGAAAATATCAAAATAAATGATTTTACCTTATTTCTTTCTGGCCATGTTGGAATATTTTATATTGGCATTTTATTCCTTTCATTTCGGTGTCTATGATATTTACATTGTTTTGATATTCCTATACTATTGCATATAAGAGTTTCAGTGATTGCAACGCAGTATGTTTTTTATTTGCACAGAAAATAAATGTCAGAATGTTGGAATTTCCTGGGGGATGAGAATTCCATTTTGGGTTTACAATACAATGTGAAAAGAAATACAGTGCTCCAGAGTAAGCCTGACCTTACTACTTCTCGGCTCTGGAATGCCAATCAATTTAATATGTGGATCAGAATCGTGTAATAAGGTTTCCGAATGATTTATGCCAATCATCCTTTCATTATTTCCTCATCAGTATTGCCAGTGGTAATTCCTTGTACGCTAATGCATTTTTTTTTTCCATCCATCTATATACAACTTATATGAAAAAAGCCACAAAGGAGTCTTCTTGGAGCGTGGTTTTCAGTTTTACAGATTGTTCTGATATTTCATCTTTTTTGCTGAATTAGGCCCAGTGCTGGTGTATGTATGATTTGTATCATCTCCAGGATGATCATTGACATTTATTTTACAAAACAATGTTCTGCAGTCTTGGTAAGTTTCGATCCATGTGGAGATAATGGCAAGTCTCATGTGCTTCCTCATAACGTGTGAACTGAAAGCAATCAATGAGGTGGTGAGGCTTTCTTTAAAACAGCAGAATGAGAGCTAATTAATAGGGGATTTTTTAAAATTATCAATCGCATAACCAATCTTCACAGAATCACAGAATCACAAGGTTGGAAAAGACCTTTAAGATCATCAAGTCCAACCATTCGCATCCTAAACTAAACCATATCCCTAAGTACCTCATCTACCCTTTTTTTGAACACATCCAGGGAAGGTGACTCAGCCCCTCCCTGGGCAGCCTGTTCCAGCCCTCACAACTCTTTCAGTAAAACATTTTTTCCTAACATCCAATCTAAACCTGCCCTGGCACAGCTTCATGCCATTCCCCCTTGTCCTATCACCTGTCACCTGGCTGAAGAGACCATCACCTATCTCTCTATAACCTCCCTTCAGGTAGTTCTAGGTGGTGATAAGGTCTCCCCTCAGCCTCTTCTCTAAGCTAAACACCCCCAGCTCCCTCAGCCGCTCCTCATAGGATTTGCCCTCCAGCCCCTTCACCAGCCTGGTTGCCCTTCTCTGGACTCGCTCCAGGACCTCCATGTCCTTCTTATGGTGAGGAGCCCAGAACTGGACACAGTACTTCAGGTGTGGCCTCACCAATGCCGAGTACAGGGGCACAATCACTTCCCCAGACCTACTGGCCACACTATTTTTGACACAAGCCAGGATGCCATTGGCCTTCTTGGCTGCCTGGGCACACTGCTGGCTCATGTTCATTGTGGAGTCACCCAGCACCCCCAGGTCCTTCTTTGCCTGACAGCTCTGCAGCCAGTCTCCCCCAAGCCTGTAACGCTGTAGCGTTACATCTTCATGTAACGAAAGATGGTTTAAACTTTTATTAAGGAATTAACACACGAGGAAGTTTGAATGGTGTTCCTGAAGGTAAAGGAAACTGAATGCATCCTAAGTTTGTCCACCAAAGCTACGTCTCTATATAATTGTATTTATTTGATAGTTTCATGAAATAATAACAAGATGTCTAACCTCTTTCAGCAGCTTGTCTGTTGGAAAGAAACTTAGACGAGCCCTCTGCAGAACCCTCTCTGAAACTTCAGATCTGAAGTAAAATTCTTGATTAAAATGTTTAAATTTGGCTGTCTTAATTCAGGTCGGATTACCCTGTTTTAAAGATGTAGCTTTTGGTCTCATAATAACCTACCTTCTCTCCAAACACTGACAAGGAGATCAGA
This sequence comes from Porphyrio hochstetteri, assembly GCA_020800305.1. NCBI lineage: Eukaryota > Metazoa > Chordata > Aves > Gruiformes > Rallidae > Porphyrio > Porphyrio hochstetteri. The sequence continues at coordinate 4,416,799 of CM036916.1, read as the reverse complement.
TAATAGAGTCAAACTTTCTTATGCATCATTAGTCCTGCTGGATTCTCTTACCTACCTGTTCTCCTGCTTATAGGATATATTTGAGAAGTAATAGCACAATAAATGTAAGCAGGCTTATGCAAAAGACAGATGGTAACCAGAGCTTCCATAATATGCTGCATTACACACTCTAAGCCTAAAGCAGCACGCAGAGTAAATTATTTTGTTATCAACAGAATCTGCTGGTGATCTGAAAAACAGATTTTTTTAGATGTAGTTTCTCAAATACAGATTTAAGATGCATTTGCTGATGCCTGCTGAGGGGCATTGTGCCTGGTGGAAGTTTCCAGAGCACCTTCTGCATCCTACTCCACCAGAAATATTGCTTGAAACCTGTTTGTAGAAACCCTGAGGGGCAAATGCTGATTAAAGCCTCTGGAGTTCTGAAAGAAAAAAATGCAAGAAATCAGCATCTTTTTGCTGCTTCCATCATCTAACACAGAGTCAAACCTAAAAATGTTAAATTTATCTGGCTTTCTCTAATCAGAGAAGTCACTTTATTTCTGTCTGCAGGGTAGCTGGCCTGGCTTCCAAGAAAGAACAATTATGGCTCTGAAAAAAATGTTTCTGACCTCTCCTGGGCACAGATTTTGTGTTCTTTTCATTTCTTTCATAGATTCATGGTCCCTTCCTGAGCTGGAAGGGACGCATAAGGATCATCGAGTTCAACTCCTGGCTCCGCACAGGCCCAGCCAAGTCAGAGCATGGGGCTGAGGGCATCATCCAGGCACTTCTTGAACTCAGCCAAGCTCGGTGCTGTGACCACTTCCCTGGGGAGCTGGTCCCAGTGTCCAACCTCCCTCTCAGCACAGAACCTCTTCCTAATATCCAACCTAAACCTCCCCTGTCACAGCTTCATGCTGTTCCCTCGGGTTCTATCCCTGGTCACCAAAGAGAGGAGATCAGCACCTGCCCCCTTACTCCCCTCTTCAGGAAGCCACAGACCACAATGGCTCCCCTCAGCCTCCTCTTCTCCAGGCTAACCAGTGGTCAGACTGACCAGGGACACCACAGGACTTCCTTTGCTGTGTACAACACCACCATTCTCTCTTCTTGGTTCTTCCTTGATGAATGTCTGCTGGGATGAGCTAGTTCGTGGTCATGTCTGGGTGAGTGGGTCCATTCTGCCTCAGAGGGAGGGAGGCCATTAGGGGATGGGCATTTTGTGAAAGCCCGCTCCCCTGAAAGATGTATTTACTGGATTAAAAACATGTTACCTCAGTGCTTGTGCTGACAGACTGATCTCATAGCAAAAACACTGCAGGGAAGTGGGCTAGTGAAGATTTTGTGGTGTCAGTTTTTAATATAATCCTTAGTATTTCTTTATTTTCCTGGGCAGAATATGGTAATACATGTCACTGTGTCTCAGATACAATATTTGAAAATATTTTCAAGAAATCAAAAGAAGTGGCATCTCTCAAGAAAACCCCAAACCTGCCTCTAATTTCAGGCCATGCACTCTCACATGGTGCAAAATTTTGCAGCTAACACAAGCAGGCTTACTTGTCTCTGTTTGCTTGCCAAAATAACCATCCATTACCTGACATGTCACTTGTATAGACAATCCCTGTGTGAACTGGGATTTCTAGACACCCCTTTGGGTTCTGTAAACAAAGACTTAACCAATTGTTTGAACGTTGTTTTTCCTTGTCAAGAAGAGCTTAAACCCCATCCTCTGCTGGCAAGCTTCTCTCCTAATTGTAGCAAGGCAGCGCTGCTGCTACTGGTGTAGTGTGGCTGAGAGCACTGGCATCACAAATGACAAGCTCTGCGCTAGGCGCAGAAGAAAAGCCTCTGTCCTCTGGAACCTGCTGTATTAACAGATAAATGCATGTCGAGGATGTAACCAGTGAGCCAGATCCTGCAGAACAGCCATTTGTGGCTTTTATGGAAAGGATCTGCCCTGTGGGGTTGATTGAATAGAAGGCAAGGGGGTGGGGGATGCGCCTAACAAAGGCAAAGCAAGGTGGGCTGTCAGGAATAAAGATGGGGAATTCTGCATTTGGATGAATGAAATAAAAGACCACCTAATGTACAGGCAGGGCAGAGGTGTCAAGGTTGGCATTTGGAAGCAAAAATGATAGGAGGGGAGAAAAATTTGGGTGTGACTGCTGTGGAGCTGGAGGGGGGGTAATTGCACTCTGCAAGGAATTGCAATTGTGGGATGGGATGTGCTGGGGAAGTTAAAAATGACAATAGCCAAAGGACAGGCAAACCTCTTAGCCACAAAATGAAGGAAAATTAGGTACTTTAAAAAAAAAATTAGCAGTGGAGAAAAACTAAAAGGAAGCGTGTGGAAATGGCAAAAGAACAGATCAGAAGTCCTGAGACTCCACTGAGGTTGTGAGCCTCAGTGACAGGATAAATGCTTTATTTTTCTCATGCAAGCTGCCAGAAATGATAATTACATTTAATTTATGGTTTTCATTTGAAGATATATTCGGTCGTTCTCAAAAGACACTCCTATGTCCAAAAGCACATTCCAAAAGTTCCTGTCCCCTCCAGTAGGAGTAATTGTCCTCTTTGGTAACTAGGAAAAACATGTTTGGTCTCCTCTTATATCTGCCTTTGGTACAGAAATGTAGCAAACACGGACGTTATGGTGCTGTTTGTTTTCCGGCAGGGTGAGTTGTGATTACAACACAAGGGGATGAGCACCTTACATCCATCAGATTTTTTGCAAGTCACCGTGAGGTAACGGGAAGTGCCTGTTTTAATGATCTGCTCTGTTTAAACTTTTATTGTGTTCAGCCAGGGCTGATGTAGTGGTTGATTGAAGTTCCCAGGAAAGATGAATTTAAAAGACTTCGGGTTCCTTAGATCTGCTGCAGCTTGCCAGTCACCCTGCCAAAATATTCGCTGTGCGCTTCTTACAGTTCTGCGTGGTCTAAATTTAATTGACTGAGGATGAGAAGCGTTATTAGGGATCTGTCATTGCAGCCGCTCTTCATACGTTTCACTAGCAGGAATGAGCAGTCGCTGGGTTTGCTTCTGACCTAATTCACAATGATGTAAACCAGCAGTGATTTCACAGAAGAGGAAAGAGCTTTAGCTGGTGAGAAAGCAGAAATGGCTTGTTGCCACTCCAGTAGCACTCATTTACAGGTGAATGGAAGAGTAAAGTCCGCTGCTAAAACACTACATTTCAAGTATGTGAGAACAGAGGTATGTTATATAAGCTGTTCAGCTGATGTAACAACATAATTAATCATTTTATTTCACTGAATCTCTTAAGAAAACACTGAAGAAAAGAAAATAGTCTGGGCCTTACAGCTCAGCCTCCTTCCAATACCTAATTGTCTGACCAGAAGCACAGGTCTAATGATCAAAAACCGAGCAGATACATATTTAAGTTACAAGAACTGGTAATGTTAATTTGGTGTATTGAGATATTATAATTCCAGCAGTCTCATTTTAGTAAATTCATGTAAATTAATTTGTATGTTGTTCTGGATTTGTCTGTGCATTGATTTATCAGCTATGACTTGTTTATTAAATTCCCCTTACCAATAACAAACAATTATTACTTCAGGTAATTGATTTAAAACACGGTGGAGCCCATTGTCAGCTGATACTGTGCCAAGAGTATGAAGATTAGTATAAAATAATGGAAACCTGAAGTTTACGTGCCTTCTACTTGCTCCACCAGAGCAGTATGTGAAGTAAGACTGTGGCATCCACTGGGATTGTAACAGGATCTCATCTGGAATACAAATACACAGTAAGCTGCCACCAGGACTTGTGTTTTTATCACAGAATCACAGAATCACAAGGTTGGAAAAGACCTTTAAGGTCATCAAGTCCAACCATTCACATACTAGACTAAACCATATCCCTAAGTACCTCATCTACCCTTTTTTTGAAGACATACAGGGAAGGTGACTCGACCACCTCCCTGGGCAGCCTGTTCCAGGCCCTGACAACTCTTTCAGTAAAACATTTTTTCCTAACATCCAATCTAAACCTGCCCTGGCACAGCTTCATGCCATTCCCCCTTGTCCTATCACCTGTCACTTGGCTGAAGAGACCATCACCTATCTCTCTATAACCTCCCTTCAGGTAGTTCTAGGTGGTGATAAGGTCTCCCCTCAACCTCCTCTTCTCTAGGCTAAACAGCCCCAGCTCCCTCAGCCGCTCCTCATAGGATTTGCCCTCCAGCCCCTTCCCCAGCCTGGTTGCCCTTCTCTGGCCTTGCTCCAGGACCTCCATGTCCTCCTTATGGTGAGGAGCCCAGAACTGGACCCAGTACTCGAGGTGTGGCCTCACCAATGCCGAGTACATATGCATATGATTTGTCTTAATAGCTGACTTTGGGAGAACAGAAGGCACTATGATCTTAGTGGGAGCATGCATGGAAAAGTTGAGACTGGGATCCTGGCTCCATTGAAATTAGAATGTGATGGATTGGATCTCTGATCTGGGGCAATCTCAAAAATTCCTGAGTCTTCTTCATATGTAAATATGAGACTGAAATGGGGAGTTTTCTGTGCTTATCCATTAACAATCCTTTTCGGGCTGTAAGATAGGAAGGAGAGAGGGACTGAGACACCTTAAAACAAACCCTTATCAGAGCGGAAACATCCAGCTTCCTGTCAACACCAACAGTTAAATAACTCAGGAGCATTTAAAACAATTGTTTGGACCAGAGACAGGAGCTGTAAGCACCTTTGCTCTCCTAGTTAAAGAAAACTCCATGAAGTCATTGGAGAAGGACAAGAACAGACATGGTACTTGTTAACAGACGAGTGAATAATTGTCCTCTGCCCTCACAAATTGAAAGTGGTAGGTAGTGATTTACTGCTGAGGAAGACAGTCGTGGTATGACATAGCATGTTGCTTTTCCAGATCAGATCTTCAATATTCTTGTATAAATATTATTAAATGAATGACGAAAAGGGTCAGATTAAGGTTTGGAGTTTTCTTCCTTAATTACTTAGTTTCTTCCCTAGCTATATCATTAGCTTTTACCTGGTGGAGGCCAGCAAAATCTTTACTTGTATTTATAGGGTTGTTTTTTTCTGAAATCAAGAAATGTCTCTAATTCTCCTCTCAGAATTTGGTCTTATTTGGATAGTGTTTGCATTCTATCTTCCCACATGTTAGAATTTGCAAATTAGGATTTTCAAAATTCGGTCCAAATTCTGAAGACTCAGACTCAGACTTGTCTTCTGACAGAATTTGTACCTTGGGCCTCTGGCCTTGCAGAAGGACAAGCCAATTATCAAGTGGTTCCAGCAGTAAAGATTTCCAGTTCGCTTTAGCTTTTTTTGGCCTTTAAAAATGTGTTTTCTGCTGTGTTTTGTACTAATGATTTGCTGTTTTTTTCACACGAGTGCTTGCAGAAGGCAAAGTTTAGCTAATGAACATGCAAATGTGTTCACAGGAAGGTTTGTGCCAGAAATTTTTGTGGGTCGCTGTTCTCGTCCTGATGGAGTAAATCACAGTGGTTGCTCTAACAACTTCTTTTCAAATTTTGTTTACCAGCAGCGAAGAACTGGGTGAGAAGAAAGTTGCTAGCCCAACATCTACAGCTGGAAACATTAAAACAGAAGCCCCTCTGATGACTTCTCCCAAAACAGAAATCTACCCAACGTTGTCTAATTTTTAATGGGCAATTGGAAGAAATGTAAGTTGAATCATGGGTAATTAATAGGCTTCAAAAATGTTGCTGTGGTAAAATAATGTTTGGGAGAGATTTTGTGTGTGAATTTTTTTTTTTTTTAGTTCTTTTGATTGCAAAAAATTAGTGAGCAAGCTTTGTAATGGTGAGGCTTTACTGAAATGTGCTTCCCCATTTCAGGCTCTGTTATCTTACATATTTCTCTCTTCTATCAATAGTATCCTTCAGTCTCTCTCTTTCTTTCTCTCCCTCCCCTTGGTCTTTGAAAGAAATATCTGACATAGAACACTGTAGGCATAGACTTCAGTCTCACTTCCAGATTTTGAGTGATAAGAATAAAAAATTCAAAGATGTAACTGCATTACCCTCCTCCACTTACCTAGCAACATTCAGTATTGGTTTAAGAGACCAGCCATGTGGACTGTGTATGCTAGTGCTGACCCCAGCATCAGCTCACCTGTCCTCAGTCATGAGCTCACCTTTCCCTCTGCAGTGCATGTGATGCGACGTACTTAACTTTGTCGGTCTTGCTTTAGGAGCCTACATCTGGCTTATATAAAGAGGCAAAACCACCCCTCATTTGTCCCTCAGGACAAAGAGAGACAGCTCAGATTTAGTTCTTAGACTTCTGTTATGCCAGAGACAGAAATAAAGCATGTTTCAGAGCTAGTTCAACTGGGAGAATACCACAGGTTGCATCACTCATGTAATATCCTCTACTACAAGCACAGACTTCCCCTCCCTCAAAATAAAACGAGTCTTAGATTCTGTATTGCCAAGCATGAAATTATCCTGCAAAGATTGTAATAACAGGTCTGTATTCCCTGAAGTATGAGAGAAATTTGGATCAAATTCATCAGGACAAATCAAAACACCCTTGGGAAGATGTAATTAGATTTTTATACTTTTGTATATGCCTTTTATTTCTGAAAAGGCACATGGCTACTGCAGCACCTCTCAGCAATAGTGTTTACAGCAAAACCCCAAATGTTCAGTTTGTGTGCAATATGGAAACAATGCAGAAATCAACATTTTTAAAGAGCTACTTAGCTCTTTGCACAGCAGGGCAAACAGAAAGACATCACTGCTATGACCAACCTACAAAGTACTTTTTGGTAAAGAAAATTTTGCGTGATGATGCTTATTCTGTCAAAAGAACAAGAGCAAAGAGAAAACAAGGCTGAAAACCCTTCTAGTAAATACACAGACAAATGCCTCCCAGACCTGCCTCAAGCACCCACTTTTGCTAGCTTGAGGTGTGGGGCCGTCTGTAGATCCAACTTGTTAGGAAATTTTTCATTTGCATTATCAGTTCCTGTGACAGCAGCATAAAGAGCAGATATAATGGATGCCAAGACCAAGTGGGTGTCTCTGGGACCTCCACATACATGAACAATTGGTGGTGACCCAATTCCAAAAGGTTATCAACACAAATTTGGGCTGCAGCTGATTTAACGTTGGCTTCACCAGGGGTCTGGACCTTGTTTCTGGTCCCCAGGGGTTCTCATGAATTAGCAGCCTTGGGGTTTCATCAGAACCTCATGGAGTTCCCACAAAGGAAATGCTGGTGGATTCAGAGAAGCGATAGAGTTTCGTACTCAGATGTTTATGCTGCCTTCTCATTGTCAAGGGCTGGGCTGAGCAGAGCCTTGGGCTCTGTCAAAATGTTGAGTAATTATCACATGACAATCACACGCTGCATTTTCTCCCAGGCTTAATCTGATTTCTGCACCATAGTTGCTCACAACCCACTGAAATTCCACCCATGTGTAGTTTAACCATTGTACCTGATTAGACTCAATTTTCTATGGTCAGAGCTATGTTGCACAGAAGGTTCATCACAAATATTTGATCTTTACTGAAGTCTTTTTTGCTTGGTTCTTTTGCATCTAAAACTGACTAACTCGGTTCTTATGAGTTGCTGAGTTAAAGTCATAATAGTAATGACCCCATGCTTACTGTTCAGCAAGATCCCCTACTGTTTTGGAAGGTTTGGGTTTCTGTTTGGTGGTTGTTTTCCTGAGAAACATGTGAAGGGATTGTGTGTGTGTCGTGGTTTAGACACAATTACGTGGGCTGGGCCAGTCAGCGTTCCAACTTTATCTGGAAAGGGGATGGAAGGCAACTCCTTAAACACTACTTATTTCCCTTCCTCTCCTACCTTCAAAATAAGTTCCAACAGGTTGATATGTTTAATTTTGACCCAATCTTGACTATGTTGGTGGTTTTTAGAGAAATAATGCTATGTCAAAGATTTTGGGGTATTTGGGAATACTCTCAAAACAAGGTCCTGCCTGTTCTGTACAGTCAATGTGTGTCCCTTGACCCCCTGGCCTGGCAGAAGTGCATTGGTAGCTTCACATCCCTGCAGGTGGGTAGGTAAGAAGGTGTGGATCTTGACTTAAAGTCTACACTTTAAAAAATATTTGATAGAAAGACATTGGAAGGCCATTCCCAGAATTGAGCAAAGTTCTCTTTTCTGCTTTAAATTGCCACATGCTTATTACTTTGGGGTACAGTGTAAGGCAGCTTATGCCTAGCTGTGCCTACATGGGTATGCCACATAGGTGTCAAGCTGTCCTCTGGTCTTCAAGCCTATTGCTTCATGGCTTCACCATCCCATGCAAATGGCAGGTGATGTGAGACTCCTAACATTTTTTTGTCCCTAGTCAGCCAGCACAGTTCTAAAAATGTCTCTGGCAGGAGGCAGGGAGTAAGACTCCATATCAATTATATCCCGTCAGCTTTGCCAACCACTTAAAGCAATTAGATCAGAGAACACGCTGGCTGAATCTACATGGAGTACATTCTTTCTTCCTGTGCCTTGCTTATGTGTGCTAGATTGTGTTGCAGCTGGGGATAGATCACTAGCACAAGGTAGGCATCAGAGAATACGTTGTGCCTCCAGCAAGTGCTGGGGGCTGTTTGTGGAGGGGTGGAGGGCAGCCCCCCAGTTTCTCTGGGTCATGCTCAGCAGATTTGTCTGCCCATGCCACTGAAATGAACCACACTCTGCTGTTCCTCACAAGAGACAGGCTGTGCTTGCCCACAAAGAGAAGTTTCAGAAGTGATTCATTTCTGCATCTTTAGCTTTATGCTTTGAACATGTAGATGAAGAGAAAATACTTGGCAGCAGATAAAAAGCCAGAGAGGAGCAGACCAAGAGAAACAGCAGAGCTCTGAAAAATTCCTGGAAGTGAACAGGGAGACTGGAGCACTTGTGGGACAAGGTCAGTGAGAGAGATGGTAGAATGTTCTCCTGACATAGTTCTGGCTATTGGAACCGCTTTCGTGTGAATGCAGCAGTTTGGGAGGTGTTCCTACAGAACTCAAAGCCTTATAAAATCCCCACCTTACGATGAGAAAAGTAAGGGTGAACCTTCAGTTTAGTATTTCTGAAGGGCTGGAGCTCAACCTGTGAGTTTCAGGCAGGCTGTCGGCTCTGTGCTGGCTCAAGGTGCCACCTATTAGTGTTTGTCAGTTGTCTCAGCTGTCTGTGTACATAGAGCCATGGTGTTTAAAGTCCCCATGGTAAAATACTGCTTCATCTTCAACTGAGACTGGTGCTGCCTTTCCAAGGTTAATTTAGTTGTTGCTGAAGTTGTTCGCTGCCTCGTAAATGGAATAAAATTACCAGGTGATGGATCCTTCCTGTGGCAATGTGGCAAAAAATTAATCCCTGGGCAGGAATCCACACACAGCGTCTGCATCACTTCAAGCTCCATTCATGACCTATTTTGGAAAGTTGATGGGTCTTGGGTCTCCTGAGCCTCATCTAGTCTGGGATGAGTTGTATTCACAGGCAATTACTAAATCAGCGTTAAGATTGTTTCATAGATTGTCTTGATTCCTTGATCTTCCAGTGCAAGCTGTTCAATAAAGCTCTGGGCTATTTAGGAGAATTTGCTGGCTGAGAGCCTTCTTGATAACACTCCTGCGCTTGTTTCCTGACTGCTTTTGAAGGTATCTTAGAAGCTTCTAAAAATGGTCTTTATATCTTGCTGTGCAGTTAAAGCTCTTCAGTTCCTCGCTAGCACGTACAGCCATCGCAGTATCTCTTGGATACTTGTAATGCTAGAAAATGGAAATGTGTAAAAATCCCTTCCCGTTATAAGCTGGGGGATCTTTCCTTTTCTTGGGATGTTTTTTTGTCTGTTTTCATCGTCTGCAAAATATACTGCACCACACTGTCCATGAGCAGTGCTCAAGGAAGATGCATCCATTGTAGGAAATCAGGATAATCCGAGCATCAACAAGATTCAGCTCTAGCTGCTTGAACCACTTCACGCTGACCTTTCCACCATGTTGTAGAGGACCCATGAATTGGAATAAATGCCCAAATAAATGAATACACAGAGTTTATCCTATGTAAAAGCAAAGGAGCACGGCTTGCCATTGAGATCCAAATCTGAGTTGGGGAAAAAAAAGTCCTATGTCAAGTGTTCCCCGCGTCCTCATCCAGATCTTGGGAAACTTTTAGGTCCAGGGTCTTTGAAAGAGCAGGACGTCACTGGGAATCAGACTGCACACCAATGTGGCTAAAAGCAGTCAGTTCACTTTATTCTACAGAGCAGTGTGATTATATACTCTCTAGCAAGCTTAACAAAGCATGGCTGGGAACCATGGGGGGAGGGAAGTGAAAACAGTGAAGGCGATAGAGAGGACACCTGTGCAAGGCCTATATCTTATCTTGTCTCAGAGGAATGCTTCAGAATTAGGAACTTCTATTCACAGTCCACACTCCTTAACCCATTATCTGGCTTTGCTGCTAGCTCCACATTCCTTTAAAGTGATGTTTCATTCTGGCTGTTTTGCTCGCAGGGGTAGAGAGTGAGGAATATGTGGCCGTTCTCACGGAGCCATTCCTCCACACTTCTAATGTTTGGTTTGTCTTTTATTTTAAAAGTACATATTTGGTTTTACTTTCCACCACTCTCTGCAGCAGGTGCTGTCCATATATAACAGCACTGGGGTATTCAGTGTGGAGAACCCAGGACACATCACTCTCTTCGCTTTTTGCACTGAATGAGCTGCTCAGAAAAGAAAATAGCATCATTTGGAGGAAAAATAAAGCAGGAAAGGGTAAAGCAGAAACGAGGCGGTGTTCTTACTCTGCAAGCACATTCATACATAGTGAGGGAATAGTGTCCCCTTTTACTGTGTTTATAAAAGATTATTCTTCTTATCTTTAACACATTCATCCATCTTTGAACACCCATCTTAAAATACCAGAAGGGAGAAAATGCTGATATTGCTGAGGTCACCGACATTCTCCTACCTGGAAGGTTTCTCAGGAAGAGGATATAACATATGAACAGTCCTAAGGCAGACTCGAGGTCCATATACCCTCTTTCAGAGCCCAACAAAGAGGAAATTAAAAGGACAAGGAAAGCCTCCCGTGACATTCTCCCAATACATCTTCATAGCATCCAGTGCACTGTAGCATTGCTGCTACTTGAGCTTTAACCAGGACCTCGCATGGATTTTTCTGTCTTGAGTTCGCCTAATTGCTTTTTGAGCTTGTACTGCTGTGAAATACAAGAAATTGAATTCTGAATGAGCTGCTACATTCAGAAACATAAGAAGCAGTTCAGAGCAAAGAATTCATCCCAGCAGCTAAGCCTGCCACCATGTGCTAAATATACTTAAGAACAATCCTCTGCTGCAGATGTCTGGAGTTGGGTGGTCGGCAGTGGAAAGAAAGAAGAAAGCAACCTAGTGTGAAATCTGGAGTCAGGGCACACATTTTTGCAAGGAGAGCTATTCTGCTGGCCCAAGACTGGAGAATTTCACATCCTGCTTCAGCAAAGAGACTTGCTTCCAAAGCAGAGACTGCTGCCCTTTGAAGAAAAGGGAACCTTTCATATTACACTTACATAAAGATATATATCTATTGATTAGATTCTGCTTAGCTGGCATCTGAATAGGAATTTTCTTTATGTGATGCAGGTTGGGTTGCTGAAGAAAATTTCCAGTGTGCTGTAGCACTGATTTGTTTCTTGCCTCTTCTCCTTCCAGCTAGCTGCCTGGTGCTCCGCTCCATGTGCCTCTCCCACTCACTAAACACACAAAACTAAATTGGAAAAGTTAATGTCCTTTTCCTTATGACAGTTCTCTGCTTGCTTCTGTATTTGCCATAGGTTTGATTTTTAAAAAAAAGGAATCCATATTTGAAATTTTTCATTGAAACTTGATTTTGATGAAGACAAGAGAAATTTTCATGGGAAAAAAAGGCCTTTTTGATCAATTACAGTTATGAGGTTTTTCTTACTCGTCACAGATTCTTATTCAGCCTCTAATCTTTTTTCTAAGAATTATGGGAGAAAATTCTTATATGTATTCTATGGGGGTTGGACCTGGTGATGTCTTGAGGTCCCTTCCAACCCCTACGATTCTGTGATTCTATGATTCTGTGATTCTTATGGTACTGGGTACTAAAAACTAAGGCCTAGGAAAATAAAAGATTCAGAATACTTTTTCAGAAGGATGTTATGGATGAAAGCAGTAAGCAAGATGAAAAATGCATGTCTCCTGGAAAGTAGATGGCTTGTAAGCCTTGAATTTTACCTTTGCATTTGTACTGTGAAATCTTTTTTTTTTTGGCCTATTCTGATGTAAAAAGGTATCAAAATATATTCCTGAGAATGTTTAGTGCAGGTGATGGTCTCTCTTGTGTACCATTTATGTCTCACCTAAACATCATATTTGAATTTCACTCACTGATGGAAAAATATTTTTTCCAGCAAGACTTTCACTGCTGTGAACCAGTTCTTAGCATGGGCACCGTGCAGGTGAGGGTGCATGAGCTGGAATCTCATGCAGGTGGGGGTAGGTTTCAAAGGCATTTTAGGGGTTTTTTTTTATAAACATCCTTCTTACAGGAATGGTGGTTTTTAAACATCCTGAAATCACAAATTGTAGGGGTTGGAAGGGACCTCGAGAGATCATCAGGTCCAACCCCCCTGCCAAAGCAGGGTCCCTAGCACATATTGCACAGACAGGCGTCCAGATGAGTCTTGAATATCTCCAGAGAAGGAGACTCCACCACCTCCCTGGGCAGCCTGTTCCAGGGCTCTGTCACCTTCACTGTGAACAAGTTCTTCTGCATGTTGGTGTGGAACTTCCTGTGCTCCAACTTGAGGCCATCGCCCCTTGTCCTGTCCCCACAGACCACTGAGAAGAGGCTGGCCATTTCCCTCTGCCTCCCACACTTCAGATATTTATAAACATTGATCAGCTCCCCTCTCAGTCGTCTTTTCTCCAGACTGAACAGTCCCAGCTCACTCAGCCTTTCCTCACAGGGGAGATGCTCCAGGCCTTTAATCATCTTTGTAGCCTCTGCTGGACTCTTTCAGGAGATCCCTGTCTTTTTTTGTACTGGGGAGCCCAGAACTGGACACAATACTCCAGGTTGGGCTTGACCAGGGCAGAGTAGAGGGGGAGGATCACCTCCTTTGACCTGCTGGCCGCGCTCCTTTTGATGCATCCCAGGATCCCATTGGCTCTCTCAGCCCCCAGGGCACACTGCTGGCTCATGGCCACCCTGTCATCAACCAGGACCCCCACGTCCTTCTCCGCAGAGCTCCTCTCCAACAGGTCATCCCCCAGCCTGTACTGATTCCAGCAGTTATTCCTTGTATAATCCTGTATTGCCACTACACAGCCTGATTAGCGCTCCACTGGAAACACTCACCATCACGTTCTAGTCTCAGCTCACAGCAGCAAAGAGCAAAGTCAACTCAGGGATTGCTTTGTTCTTTATCCAAAGGAATGGTTGTGACTGACAATAGGAATTATCACTGGGGCCAAAGCATGCAGGTGACAGGGACCTGGAAACTCCTAGGTTTGGAATCTCCTTGTGCTCTTCCTTTGTCAGCGTATGTTTGGAGATGCAGCCTGAGGAACAGGTTTGCATGAAACCATTTTGTATCGCTGTACAAAGTGCAGCAGTGTGTCATGGGTGTCTTCCTCCAGCCCTGCACCCACTAGGTCAGAAAGCAGAAACACTGATGAATCACATTTGCTTTGACAACCTCCTACTCCTTCTCCAACCTCTTGAATGCGCTGGGTGCCTTTTGACCCACAGGTGGGACAGCTGGGATCTACCAGAGCATCATCGCGCTTTTCTCTGCTCCTGCTGACATCTACTGGTAGAACAATCTCAGCGCCTGTATTTGCAAAAGGTAATTCAGATACGCATCCTTTAATATATGTACCTAAATGCAACGTAGAATTTATTAGTGTAAATGTTTCTGCATTTTCTTGGGTTACTCTGTGAGCCAAGGAGGCAGATTTGTAGCAGGGAGGCGGGAGGTGCTTGACAGTACTGAAATAAGAGCAGAATAAATCAGTGCAGTGAGTTTTATAGGCAGCACTTCAGCTGAGCTATGAATAAGTGGGATTATGCTATTGTTGCCTGGAAGGCTTTTCTGCGGTTTTGTTTAGTTTGCTTGTTCTGCTTGCCTCACAAAAACAATCTTTTGGTAGAAGTGTCACACTGTCAGAGGTTCCTGAAGGCCAGGCTCGCTACGGGAATCCGAGATGGTACTTTTGGTTTATAATCAATGTTTTCTGGCTTTAGCATGTCACAGGCTGCTGGTTTAGGAAACAAGGGTAAGACATGCTTTTCTTTCTGTAATAGCCTGTCTTTCGTGCTTTTTGGTGGGGTGTTTGTAGATTCCTGACACTGAAAATTAATCCTCTGACCTTCAGAATACACCAAATAAAAATCAAGAAGTTGTAAGTGGAAAGAAGGAAGAGCCAAAATAGATATTTTTTTTTTTCTCCCTAGCAAGGAAATGACATTTGGATGAGGCACAGACTTCATTTTAAAAAAAAAAAGAAAGAAAAAGGAGAAAAAAGGCCTTTAAGGAAGATATATCCCATGTAAGCTTGCACAAGGTACTATATGACTCAGCTAGTGTTTGTGAGATTTTTGAGGAAGAGAAAGCATTTTTCTTAAAAAGCACTTGAGTGAAGACCCAGCATGAACGTTGTCCAAATCCTCTATGCCTTGGCGCTGTAAGACCTGAACTCACTGGGGATATTCATTGACAGAGGAGGAAAATCAAAGCCATGTTCAAAACGCTTTCTAAATGTGATACCCCCTCTGCTCGAGAGCTGAACCCAGGCCTGCTCAGTTCTTCTGAACACATGCATCAATATTCACACAATTAGGCACAAGAGACCAGTTGTGTGATAAGTTCTTATCGATCTTCTGAAGCTCTGGAAGAAGAACAGAAAAACCTTCTAAGAAAAAAAAAGGTATCCTCCATCATGGTAAGGACTTGAGTTGGCAGGACATCCCCAACGGTTTGGGCTTTTAATAAGTTCTTACAAAAGTCCTAAAGATGGTAGTGGAGAAAGAGAACTGCTAAGCACAAAAGAAGGGGAAATAAGAAATTTAAGCACCCTGAATTCAGAGCTAAATTTGAAATAGTCAAGCACATCGGTGGCCTGCTGAGAACTGGAGCGAAGGCAGACTTCCAAATAAGTTTGATTTAGTGCATTGAGCAAGAAGTGATCCTGTGAGGGGGGAAGAATGGGATTATACATGAATCACAGAGTCCTGGAAGGCAAATGAAGATTGCAAGAAAAAGCTTTTTTCCTATATTTGTACATTTGACTTTGCAAGAAGCAGACGTAAGAACTGAATTTAGATTTGGATTTCTGAGGGATGTACAACGCTCTTAGATTCTGTTTGGTTTCTTTTATAATAAGTAATTTAGATATGAGTCTATAAAAATAGAGCTATAGAGCTATATTCCTAGCTATTAAGTTGGTTGTTGCTACACTCACAATATCAGTTCATTATATAATATATGCTTAAACTTGTCCTTTAATTATAGCTTAGAAGATTAGATCCAGGAAGTTTAATGAACCAGGAAGTGCTGGTCCCAGAAAGACACAAGTGCCAAAACAAGTAAGAGTTTCCCAAGTGATGCAGGTACTTACTGTTGTAAATGTAGGGGTTTTCCCATGGAAATATTCTCAGTTTGCCTCTGTTGCTCTTGTGTAAGAGGTGAAAAAGCCCCTGATGTATTCAGCCTACAGCTGGACAACAAAAGGATGAATGATTGCTAAAAAAGCTCACGGATGATGATAGAGGAACCCACCTTGAACTGCTGCTTTCCTGGGACATCTCTGTTGGAATGAAGCCACGTTGGAAAGGATTTCAAAAGTTTTATTGTTTTACTTATTAAAAAGAACAATGTTTCTATATGATTATTTTTTTTTCATATCTCAAAAGTGAGTCCTACAGATTTCCTGAAACTGTCCATACTGACAGAATACAGATGAGAGGGGACTCCTGAGAATCGTGTGCGATAAGTAGAAGAGCCCTGTGATCCAGATGGACTATTCCATCCTTGGATAGGTATTTTCCACAATTGTTGTCTACTCACTGTAACTTACAGGGAATAACACATCTGCTGCTATGCTGAGACTCTAATGACCCATAGCAGGATAAATTAGGTTGTACTCTCACACAATTATTTCCTTGAAATATATTTATTTCTCTGTGCATGCAGGCTGGGATCACAGGCTGGTTAAAGGTATCAAGACTGTCTTGTGAGCACATTTGGCTATTCCTACAGGCAAGGTCAGCTATTTCTGTCATATTTACACATAAATTAGTAGACTTAAGGATTCATTTTCTCAGTGCAATTTGTAAGGAAATTAATGACTCGTCTCTTGATAGAAATTTTAAAGGTGAACAAGAAAGCCTTCATAATTACGTGTGCTACAGTGCCTATCTGCACTGACTGTCCTCAAGCCTAGGAAGGTTGTAGGCTTGGGAACACGGGCGCTGGCTGGTGGTGTGTGATGGGCAGGTCTGAATGTTTGCCTGTGCTCCTCGTCCTCTTCCCCTGCCATAAATGTTTATCTTGGTCTTCCTTCCTTTCATTTCTATGGGTAGTTCCTTGCCATCTCCTTCCACTACCGGAGAGTTTCCCTGCTGTCCTCTTGTCCATACTGAATAATCCAACAGCAGTATTGCAGTGATGGAGCTCTGTCCCCATATAGCTTGACCCTGAGAGGATCAGGTACCCGCAGCAGGAGAACTTGAGCTTCCTCTCCACTAATGCTCATGACACCGTCTGACCGCAGTGTCATGTTGTGGTACCTTGGAAACCAGCTAATCAAAGATGGAAATCTAAACAGGGCCACAGATTGGTTAAATTCAGTAACAGCATTGTCCTGCAATATGGATCTTCGTGGACAGGACATGACTAAGGGTACTAATCTTCCTGGAAGAGCGAGCCTTTGGGTTTCCTGCAGTGCTGCTCAGCAGCCGGAAGGTGGGGCACAGGCTTTGCTGGTTTATGGTGGCACGCTGATGGCTGCGCAGGCCTGATGCTGAACGCCCCTCTTGAGGTTTATTGGGTTCAGGGGAGATAAAGAAGCAGTTGGTTGCAGATTAAAGTTGTGAAAGTAAAATACTGGAAAATTAGAGGAGGTTTTTTTTAAGATCATACTCAGCACTGAAGCTGGTAGGCCAGGAGGTCTCTTGGTGCTGCCGGCAAAGCTTGAACACCCAGGTGACACAGGTAAGAAACAGAGGTAGCAAACTTCATGTAGGTGTATCTGCCACTGCTTCTGAAACGGTTTGGGGCAGTAATTAACTGGGAACACGAGGCTGTGCAGATTTCAGCATAAAATACATGTATTTCCTATGTTTACAGCAAGGACCAGGCCAATTCCAACAGAAAAGCTGGGTTTGAATATAAGACAAAGCTTACTCGTTTACATTTAGGTAAATTAAGATCAAAGCCCGAACAGATTCACTACGAGTTTGTGCTGCTGTAATTGTGAGCAGTCATCTCCAGTCTCTGGACAAGCTGTGACAGACTTGGTCTCATCACATTAGGAGTCTCAGTGGTACCTGGCAGCTCACAGAAGGCTTTAGTTCTAGGTTGATAAACACATAATCACAGCACAATAAAACTTAGATCAACGCTGCTTTGGTACCCACAAAGAATTTTAACTTCCCTAGGCTGGTGCCTGGCTTTGGTGTAGTCTCTGCACATCTCTGTTCAGCAGCACACAGTGAAAGGAGCATTCAGATGTGTGGAAAATTCCATAACTGCCCAGAAATACCTGGCTGAGACAGCATCACTATTAGTTCATCATGCATGGCACTAAGTTAGCATATTTATCCACTCCAAATCAACTGAAATTGCTTATTTTGTAGTTTTAAAAATTGCATCCTCTGGATGTACTCCTCAAAATAGCCTGCAGGTAAAGGTCTGTGCTAACACACGTTGTTACTAGCATGTCCTAAATAACTTGGGCTCTTCCCTGGATAAAGTAAATGTAGTCTTTCACTAACTATGCGATGGTACCAGCTCCTAAGTACTTATGTGCAGCATCTTACATGCTGCATCTGAGCTGTCCTCAGCTACTGGGTTGAAAGGTAATAATGAGACTGCTACAGTAGTCAAGAGCTTTATCAGAGCCTTCCCCTCTGCCCTCATCTCCTACACCTGAAAATACATAAATATATTGCACAACTCATCTTAAAACCTGCTGATAATTTACACAACACTTTTGCCTATCAGAATTAGGCCCTATTGAAAATTACTGATGCCTTACAAACTGTCGCCTTCCTTCCCCATCCCATTTTTCAGGTGAAGAGTTCAGGTTAACATCAGGAGTTAACATCCCATTTTTAGCTATCAGTGCCGTGATGCTAGTCCTGACATTGCTGCTGGTGCTATAAAAGCAGGTCAGTCTCCCTCAGGTTTGAGAGCCTAGTCTTTGGGAAGAGTAAGTAAAAGCACTCCTCTAAGTCAGGTAAGGTCCTTCCTTCTCAGCTCACTTTTAATTATAATTGCTACCATCTTCCTTTCTTTGTGAGGGCTGCAAATCCAGTTGGGGATCTGGCGAGCTGATCTCTGACAATATCAAATGTTCTCAGAACTCTTAATCGAAGGCAGCCCATGAAAGCACCCTGGGGAGCGCTTTATTCTCTGTGTTTAAAAGGACATGAAAGTACAATAGTTCTCTTTATATGGGTACAAAGCAGCCAATTGATCTTGTCAGTTTAATAAATAATACAATTGCTTCCATCAGACACTGTTAATAGACTCCTGTCTGGACTAATGTTGTACAGAATTGTACAAGTACAGAAATGTTATCTACCTCCGTCTGCCCTGGATTAACCACCTCCCCCTTTATCACCTAGAGGCAAAGCTTCCAGCAGTTGTCCCTGAAGGGCATCAGGTCCCCTGATCTTCATCTCTTTCTTCATTTTAATGTGTGTTCTTGGAAGAGACGAGGTAATTTCCTGATGCATCTGTTGTCTGGCTGGTTCCTAGCATTTGTACAGATTCAAAGAAGCTTGAGAATGTAAAATAGGCAGCAGGCTCTGGGCTTGGGGTTTGTTTTGGTTTTGTTGTTGTTTTGTTTATTTTTTAATCATTCACTGTTTATATGGTCTCAAGATGCAAAATCTGGATCATGTTTTTCAGATGTTATAAAGGTGCAGGGAAGTTCACGTGTGACTTCTTACCTGGGGCATTAGGAATACAAGGATCAGGTATCAGCAGAATTGATACAAGGCTTTGGTTCAAGAGGCTCACACTCAGGGGTTTGGGATGTTTCTCATTTGCTGTCAGCATACCCAGACCATGTTTTTCTGTGGATTTCCCACTCACCATTTTAAGCAGGCCCTGAGTTGTTTGCATCAACAGCGCAGGTTTTATCTGGGTGAGCATTAGATGGGATACAGACATGCTGGTGTTCACTGAGAAACTTATGCTTTGAAGATAGTTAATTTTATGACAGTTATGGATTTTACATTTTTACATTTTTACCTACCTAAATATATGTGTATGTCTATATATAATATGGTGTTTTTATATAGGTATGGATTATTTTAATTTTTATAATATATATATGTACATGCACATGTATAAATCTAGTCTTTGCTGTCAGATTCCCCACATGTCATTTCCCCAGATGATGAGAGACCAGACGTGCCTCTCTGGGTGTTGCTGAGCTCTCCAACTCAGCCTGCCAAAGGAGATAGTTTGGTGAGTAAAAACTGACTGATCCCCTCCTTGTGTTGGCAAGAAAAATACCTCTGATCTCAGTGCTGGAATCGTGATGTGAATATAACGATAGTCAGTTGTTAATAATGTTCTGTTTATAACCTGAGTGTACACTGCAAAGACCAATGAGTAAAAAGAGCAGTTGCTGACAGATTATTTAGATTCCCTGTGCCTTGGGTTTCCCTGCTGTAAAAGGTAGGTAGTAACAGCCCCAGAACTCAGAGGGGCATTAGGAGGATAAATGCCTGATTTACACTGGGCTGCTCAGGTATTTCAGATACTAGGAAATATAGGAAGCCAAGATGCTTGTTTCTAAGCAGAAAGATATTCTGGTTGAGCAGTGAGGTCCTGCAGAACCAGGAGAAGTCAACAGCCTTGGGATTCTTTTGGATCAGTGGGGAAAGCAATTTCTGAGAATTGACTGCTCCATCCCAAAAGCCTGTTTTTCCCTGGATCCCTCTGTGATCAAGTCTGCTTGCACGGATGTTGCTTTTGAGTTGTTATTGCATTGCTCGTGCTGTGGCCCTCCTACTTAAAGATGGACTCAAATGCATTTTATTTTCAATTCAAGACCTAATTGAAATCCAGATTCCGTTGCTGGTTTTAAATATAACTTCAGAAAGAAAAATCAGTCCTTTAAATAATGAAATGCTTGTGCTGAAAATCAGTTTTCTTTACTCCCACATCCATTTTGAACTGAGGCTACTGTGTTTGAAGGGTGAGACCAAATAATGCTTCTAAAGTCACAATCAGTATTTGAAGGCAGCTCTGTGCTCTTCTTTGAGTGCTATTGATGCTTTCAGCTGTGGCATGAAAGACCTAGAACTCTGATCTCTGGTTTTGGCAAGTCAAGTCATTCGATTCAATTTCAGAACCATGCAGCTGTGAAGCTTTACAGTTTTTGATGTTTAAAAAGGTAGGGATTATTTCTGTTCTCTGTGATTTGTGAGCAACTGCTGCTTCTGTTAGCAAACCCAGGAAGAAACCTGTCTGTCTGATGTGCACGGACTGTTACTGATACCCACGCAAACACCTGAGTAGGTATTACACATCTGGCTGGCATGTCTGAGATCAAAGCACTCTCTGATGCTCTGCTGCCCTTTGAACAGCATTTAATTGGCTATGAGACCATGTTTTAGGACCTGGGACTGAGCCTTTGCCTCCTTGGGTCACTAGGTGAATCCCGTTTAAGTCTGTAGGAAACTGGTTGTGTTCTCAGCCTCCTTTGTAGTGGAGAAAGGGCTGTGTTGCTATTCCTGTTGCTCTGGTTCTCTTACCTGCAGAGCATCACAGTAAAGATGCTGAGTTTGCAGTACCTGTTCTTTCATAGGGGGGGTGATCAATGCATATTAGCAGGGACTGTTAGGTGGGGATGCCTCAGTTGTCCTCTGCTGGGAAAATTTCAGGCAGGTCTGGACAGTCCTCCTGACCTTACAAGGCTTGTACCAAGCTCTTCAAAATCCCAGTTTCCTGGGGAGCAGGGAATAGCTGATGAGTGACGGGTGCAAGCCTGGGAATGGCTAGCCCTGGGATCCAGGGCGAACGGACAAAGCTGGTCTTGGCAGCTGCTCCTCAGCCACCTCCTCCTGCAGCAGGACAGGGAAATTATCTAGCAGCCTTTTGCCAACCAACCTTGTTCTGGTCCTGTTGCGGAAGCCCCATTTGCAGTGAAAAAGAGGCATGGACTGATGGTTACTGACACAGCCTCCGCTGGCACTGGTGCCAACTTGGCCAGGGCTGGCTCTAATCCAGAGCCTACTAACCTCCTGAGCTTAGCACTGAGCTGAGGCAAAGCGATGAGCCCCGAGCTTGGCATTTAGTGCCTCATTAATGCAAAGGGCTCACCTCCTTGGACAATGAGCATGACTGGTGCTCAGCTGTCAGTGCACCCCAACAGCTAAACCCAATGCCCTTCCTTTCCAGCTCTGTAAACCAGCCTGGTCCATGAGCTCAGGGCTTCTCCCCGGGGCATTTCAGTACACATTCTTTTATTTTCATTAGAAATAGAAGGCATTTCGTTCAGCTGTCGGCCAAAACAAGAGAGCTGGGATATGAACACAGGCTCCGTTCCACAATCAGAGCAGGCTCTTCCAGGCACTGTTCCTCCTCTGCTAAATAATACAGCATTACAAGCATGTCCATGTGGGGCTGCTGTGCAGCTCACATCTTGCTGCAAAGACAGCGAAGGCATGCTGCTCTTTGCATACCAAGAGAGAAGTACAGCACAGACTTTGCTCTTGGGGTAAGGCAGAGCATTGGCCCTGGTTGTTTCCACTTTCTACTGGGGGAAAAAGGACCTGGCATTGCAGAGAGGGTTATTCTCTGTAGGACAAGCATAGTATCTATGTGCTGACTGCACACGATGGGCTGCCTGCTGCTAACTGTACTGCATTGTGCATCGTTGCTGAATTAGCTCCCTGTGATGCTGTGCTGAGGGTATTTATTGACTGTGCAGTGCAAAAAGCTGCTTAGGTCCTTCATGGATAGATCAGAGATCCAAGTCTCTTCTGTGATACTTCCACAGCCTGGACAGATGTTGGATGGATGAGTGGCAGGGAGGTGGGGATGGTCAGAGCAACCTGAATTGTAAGTGGATGTCAGGGCACTGACAGCCCCCTGCACGTGACGGCTGTGAGGAAGAAGAGGGGGAGGAAGGTGGAAGGATAGGCAGGTGTGCACTCTGGAAGGGAGGAGATGAAGTCATCCCACAGGATGTCACTTCTGAGCAGAGGACTATGCTACGGCTGAGTTTGGCAGTATGCCACACACCGCTGTTTGCAGCCAAGTCTGAAGGCACCAAGGATATCAGTGCCTTGAGAGATTAAACTCTTTGAGTCCGATCTCTTTAGCTAGAAAGCATGTTGTTTTATCTAATGCTTGTCTCTCTCTGTTTTAGGCCGTGGCGCCTGCTGAGAAAAGGTATGCATAATGAAATGATTAAATCATGCGTTTTCAGATAATCAAAGTCATGCTGCTTCAGCTATGCAGAAATCCTGTTCCTCTTATGAGACATCTAGCCAGATTCAGAATTTCTTTTGGATTTTATATTTCTTAGAAGAACTCTGAATGAGAAAAAGAGAATCTGGTTAAGGCCAGTTCTGCTCTCCTGTATGCCCAGGGCCAGATATGATCACATTCATATTCTTGTGTCGCTGCAGACAGAAAATAACTTTGCAGTCTGATTTTTATGCTCTAAAGAAAATCATTCACACTGTGACAGCACTTCAAAATATTTCAATCCTTATTCTGTATATGCTGCTGGCTATGACTGCAGTGCAGAAAAGAACCACTTCACTGAATCAGTATTATGGGAAGGGGTAAGGTTTCCAAATCACACTTTTCCATCTTGATTTAGTAACTAATCCCGTGTTACTGCTGTACCTGCAGTTTGAGGTGTCTCCCCTGTAACTCTGCACCACTCCAGGTTTTGGCATCCCTGGCACACTTAATTGCTCAATGCTGGTTAAATATTGTGCATGGTAAGGTCAGATGGTGCTATGTAGGCTGCTACATATAGAATCACCTCCTGACTGTGGGAAATCTCCCTAGGGAAATGTGCCCTGGAGCAGGTAGTGAAGGAATTGAATCAGGAAGACCCTTACGGTCAGGTCCCACCTACCAAGGTAAGGTCTTTTCTTAAATGGGTGCTTTCAAAGCTGACTGACATAAAATGAAAACAAGTGTGGGTTTTTTTGAGTGATGGGCATGGGTATGTTCCCATGTTCTGCTGTTTGGTGTCCCTCTTAGGAGCATGTGAGAAAGCAGCTGATAACAAACATGACTGAGGTATCAAAGGGGACTTTGACTTTCCAACATCATGGAAGCAACAGTGAACTGATGGAGGTTAATGGGCTTATTTTAGTGAAGTGACAGTATTTACAGGGAGGCAGCACAGCAAATACAAGGGAGTTGCACCATGGGACCAAGCAGAAGAGTTTAATTTTGGCAAAAGGAGTTATAAGAACTCATCTGCTTTACCATAATGGAAACTGTCACCACCAGCCTCATTTTAATTATGGAAGTGTTGCTCCAAAAGACTCCAGATCTGCATGTGCCGTTCTCCATCTCAAAACCAAAACATCTCAGACCAAATGACACTTGCAGGTTCAGAGAGCCACAGTCTTGGGCTGCAGTGAAAGGGCTAGAGGCCATACGACTGCACTCCTGGGATGTCACCCTTGTTCTGTGGATCAGAGGTGGAAGACAGCATGTGATAAGGCAGAAGGCATTATTCCAGCAGAAAGCTTTAATCAGGGACACTGAAAATGGTAAACCTGAGTACCTATAAGCAGATAGAAGATGGAGATGAAAGAAAAGGAAATAAAAAATTCTACTGCTTTCATTTGCATTCATCTTATAAAATGAATTTTCTAGTTTTACTTCAGATATGGATTTCCTCAGATGACAGAGTTTAGAAAGGCAACAAAAACCAGCCAAACAAAAAACCCAAACTCAACTTAGAAGCGGTGCTGAGCAAATCCAGCATGCAAAAAGCAAGGAACAGTTTCTTCTCTCCAGATGAGCAAAGCTGCATGGTTATACTGGCTGCTTTCAGCTTTAAAATGCTGCTGCAGAGCAGAGCTTGATGCTATTCTTTTTTGCTCTGCCCAGTGTGACTCTTTAGCACAGGACATGATGCTGACATGGAAAAACCCACCTTGACAGCTATTCACAGACCTCTCGTGTGGAGCAGAAACCTTTTCCCAAGTAGGAATTAACGCCATTGGTGCCAACTTTCAGTCTCTCCCTTGCAGAGTTCAGCCTCATTTGCTTGGCCACTTTACCTCCTCCTAGAAACTAAGGCTTTAACCAGCAGCCAAGCAGGAGAGAAGAGCTGTGTGGGTTTTAGAGTCTTCAGTGCAATCTATTAGAAAAATGTCTCTTACTAAAAGGTGTAAAGCCTTTAGCAGGGAAGAGTAGAACGACTTTGTGTAAATAACAAATTATACCAGTCCGTATTGATTTTCCTTGTCTGAGCAATTCCCAGATCAAATGTGCTCTCTCTACAAGTCAAAAGGGGACATTTCTAACTGCAGCCACTCCAAACTCTGAAGAGCTAAAACCCAAGTTTTTCTTTCTCTGCTCCATCATTGCTGTAAATGAAAGCCTTATGTTGAAGCCACCCCTGTCCATTTTGCTGCTGATCCATAAAGCTTACTTTTTAAATAAAGGAAAGGCTTCCCAGCTCCATACACCGGGCACGGCTGTGAAGAGCAGTTACACATTAAAGCTGCAGTTACACGCAGAGTTTATCCTCCCACACACCTCAAGTGCTCTGGTGTTATGGTGCCCCCTGTTCCCACTCTGACCTGCAGACTCAACTTCCAGGGGACAGGAGTCCATGAAGTCTGAACTCTTCTCACTGAGACTGCTGTGCTCGAATCAGACAGCAACAGACTTGTGCATACAATGCTGAAGAGAAACACAGAGCACAATGGAGCAAGAGATGAAACACCCAAACCCTTGGATCAGATGAACCCACTGGCAAATTGGTACCTCTGTTCTTTATGCACTGTCATGCATTTAGGTTTATACCCTCTCTGCCTCCTCAAGTCCCACCAAGGAGGTCCTGCTTCCACCAAGTAATCAGTGGCTGACATCGCTTGTTTGAGATCTGCTGGCAAAGCCAACTGTAGTGATGCTTTCAGCTCTGTGTGGAAGTGCAGGTTGAAAGGACACCTGGAGTGGGCCCCACATCAAATGTGCAGTAGTGTTGCCTCAAGTAACGTCGTGCAGCCAAGACAAAAGATTTTTAGGAAATCAGTGAATGTAACATTTATTCATGAGTGCACTCTGGGAAGATTCTTAACATCTTTTTTCACTAACAAGAACAACAATATTGGCATTTCAAAGTACAGAAAAGATACCGAATACCAAAGGGACATCCTATTGAGGGAAAGGAAATCAAGTCAATTTGGCTTGAGAAATCAAAATTGAATGCTTTGAATATTTCTGTCTCTACAACTGATATAATGGGAGTGTTTTATTGTTTTTCCAAATAAAAAACGAACTATAATTAATTTTCTTTTTTTTTTAAAGTATTAATTCAGCATCTTGGTCGTGAAGGTGGAGCGAATAGTGTTGACTTTCCTTCTCAGACTTTCCTGAGGGAACAAACTTGTCAACAAAGAGGTGATGGTGACCAGACCTGGACTAGCAAATCTCTAATAAGGTACGTCAGAGCCCAGCCCACTTTTTTTATATGACCTTAACCTCAAGTCTTCCTGCCAAACTGGTGGCACAGAGTTCTGTGGTTCCCAGGCTGCTGTCAACACAGTGTTATTGATCAGTCTCACATGTCCAGACTGCAGAGTAGAGTCATCCTGGAACCTCCCACAGGAAGGAAACCCACTTGAAGCAATTCCTCGGTAAGAAGTATAACTTAACAGCACTGTGTGCTTTTCTTGTGTGTGGCACAAGCCGTTTTGTTCCCCTGGGCTCCTTCCAGCCTTCTCCTGATCCACATCTCCCAGCCTTTCTGCACCTGCATCTCTCCTTCGAGCTCCTTCCATCCCACCAGGAACCAGGGAAGAGGTGTGGGCTTGCATCCCTTTTTTCCTGATTCTTGCCCATAAGAAAGGTGTCCTAGATACCAGGTTAGATCTGAATACCAGACATCCTACAGCTGCAGGAAGAAGGGCACTGCTGGTTATTTACCCTGTCTCCGCTACGTGTGTCGTGCCCTTTGTATTCAAACGGAGCACTTGGTCTTTCTTAGACAATTTATCTCTCTCATTCTTTCCTCTTACAGTCTCCCACAGCAAGGTCCCGAGAGTTATCTAATAAACATGGATGTTATGACATTCTCCCACAGTAGCTCTAAATATCATTCAGGAAACATCCCCTAATAAACGATATAATTACTGCAGAGATGAAAACCAGCACTCCTGAAAACACACAGTGAGCTGCTCTTTATCTTGTCGTACAAATTATTTCCATTTTTCCTTGAGTGCTCTGTGTTGTCTTGCTTTGCTCTTCAAGCTCTCCTTTTTTTCCTCATTGCTTGTGATCACGTGCAAGAAATGTATATCTCCAGGCACAGGAACATAAAGCGCAGCGTCTCTGAGCTGCCACGGGAATGCAGGTCCACCCAGTTAATCTTTCCCATTGTACTGGGTGGAGTGGCTCTGCAGATCCACTCACATACACACCCTTTCTTTTTTGGTACTGTTAATTATTTTAAGCTACCCTTCAGGTTGGTAGCATAGCTTATTACTGTGGAAAATGGGCGGTTTCTCTCCTTCTGCGGTGACTAGTAAGTTATGAAAAGCTTTTTAGCCTGATTTATTCTGACTTCTGCCATGTCTTGCTGATTTATCTATTATGCTCTAAAATAAGGCCAATTAAAGCCAGCAGTTAAACCAGACAGACAGAAGGCCATGCATTTCCCTACCCAAAAAAGGTATTTTCGAAACAAAAAGGCTCGCTTTAAGCCAGTAAACGGTACCTTTTGCTTTGAACCAAGGACAGCACCATACAATTATCTTTGACTCTGTTGTCAGGGGCCCATCGCATTATCACTCTGCTTTGCTTTGTTATTACACTCTGTCAAACCCCTGAAATACAAAGGAGAAGGCTGCTCTGTCAAGTGCCGCAAGGATGGGATCACTGAATGCTGTATTTTAATAATCTGCCTTGTTCACATGAGCTGCGCCGGCCTCAGCCAAAGCGGAGGGCGGTTGTTGGCCAACCAAAACACAGCTGTTGTAGCTCATTTTGAAGTCTACCAGCCTTTCTGCTGTCCCTTCTCAGAGATTAAGCTTAATCTTTCATAGGCAAGGCTTATGTCACCTTATTCAAGAGCAGTTTCACTGACAGCCTTGGAGGTGGATTATTTTTTTTTCCTCTTTGCCTCGTATTTTGTGGGTTTGGCAGGGAAAAAGTTTTAATAGAAACGTACCCAGGCAAAAAGCAAAACTCTGTAAAACCTGTGTGGTTTTGCCACACAGCCAGGCCACGGCCACGCAAGCGGCCAAGGTCTTCTGGAGAAAAAGGCAAGGCAGTGTTTTGGGATGCTATCAAACCCGGGTCATCCCAACTATTTCATGTGATTTGAGCCAATGGGCACATGCACAAAAGGGAAGCTGTGTTTTAATCTGAGCTTTATTTCCATTTTTTCTTTTTTCCAGCTTTCCCTGAAACACAAGTGAAATTAAAGTGCAGGAGAGGAGGCAGTTGTCTAATCCGTATGGATCAAAATCTCATAAAGTACTGAGTTGCAGTGAGATGAAGCAGCTGAGCCTCCCCAGCCTGCCTGCCTCTTCCCGTGGCATCATCTGCGTTGTGCGAAAGCCAAATCAGAGTTATAAGCAACTCTGCTCCACTGCCAAGAAACTCATCACATTGGTTTATCCAGAAGGGCTTCTGTACCAAAGATAGCCTCTGGCGTGTGGGTTACGTTTCAGGTCTGCTTTTAGAAGAGAGCTGTTCCAGGAGAAGCTAAATGTCTGTCTTCAGGTCTGTGATTATTGTAAAAGCCTGGATTTGAGCTTTTTTTACTGCCTGCATGTCACAGCGCTTTTCTAATGACCACTGGTTGCCGCCTCAGTTGAAAAAGTTTCCCAGATTAACCAGGAAAAAGAGAAAACCCTCCACCCTTGGTTCTTTTTCATTTTGTAATTATCTGCCGTTTCTCCAGAGTTACTCTTTTATCCTTACATTTTGCTCTTGCCTGGATGTGCCCAGTGCCTTGCAATTAAAATGAAGCAGCTCTATATAGCTCACAATTTAAGATCACATGCTGCAAACCCTTGCTCATTAGGGCAGTCCCACCAGACCAAGTAAGCCTGTTTCACATCAGGACTGCTTGCTTCGTGAAGTTTAGTAGATTCTGACCTTCAGTTACATGTTTTAAAACATCAGCAAAATGTTCTCTGACTCACTGTTAATAGTATAATTGCTAATGTGATGAAGCTCTAAAAAAATAGATCCAAATATGTTTATATAACAATCAAAAACTTTCATTCCTGAAGGGAAGAACAGTTGTACTGTCAACATCACTTGTGTTTTGGCCTGGAAGTGTCCTGTGTGCTGTGCCAAAAAGTAATAATTAAAGGGGACATGGCCAACATAAAACTAAATTTATTGAAGTTCCTTACCTGTGCTACTTGGCAATGCACGAGGCTGTTCAAAGTGAAGAGGGTTTGCTTTTAAATAAGTTTGTTTTGAGCCACTTAGGCTCTTTGTTCTTTCTGCAGTGCTCAGTCTTCAGTATAAAATCCAGTTTTTATGGTTTCACTTCTAGTTTGTGTTCGATCAGTGGGTTTTTCTGTGTTGTATGTGTTCTGAATTTAAAAGACATCTGCTTCTCTTCAGCTGTATCCCCCACTGTCAGTCTTTGCTTCCTCCTGTTATATGCATGCTAAAATATTGCTGGCATGAATATGCAAGGAAAGTAAATGCAAAGCCAGCACCACAGATAATTGCTGATCCTTTTAAAGTGTCCGAACCTCTCATGAGGTCTTTGATGCAGAGGCTGTTAAGCAAGACAGGCTAAGATGTGACTGCTCTCTTTGCAAGCACCAAGAACAAGCATCTGCAATTACTTTATGAAAACATCCACTGGTGAGAATTACAAATCAATACGTGCAATGTGCTCGGTACATTTTATTTTAATGAAACCCTGATTCACACAGCATTTGGATGTCCTTCTTAGATCCCTGGCATCAAGGCACGGTGACGGAGGAGTGAGCCACCTCCTCTGCAGCTGGCCTCACGTGGCAGATGATGCAAGTGACCCTGCGAATTTTGCTGATTTATTTTTTTGGTGTTTCCCCTGAATGGGTGGCATTGCATGTAATTCACTGGAAGTCACAACGTGCTTAGTAGCCTAGTGTTTCTGAGTAAAAGTGCAAAAGGATTTAAACTGAAAGGAAAAAAGTATAAAAATGCAAACTGCTGAGCCAACAGGCAGGCATGGCTCTCCTGCCAGCATCACATTGGGCTGAGCTGCATTAGCGTGCACGTGGTACCCAGCAGACATGCCCTGTCCAGATGTTGGCACCCTTCCATGCCAAGAGAGCCTCAGATGGAGCTGGGGGAGTGGAGGATTGACCCCAACCCCTGTGCTTGTGTGTGGAGGGCTCCGACCCACAGCGCCAGGCTCAGTGCCACGCTCATGCAGCCCACGGCCCCTGGCCTGCAGCCAGCATTCCTCTGGTCAGCAAAAACTCAGCCAGAGGAATTTATGTCCATCTGCACCCACTGCTCAGGGTGCAGGTTGTGGTTAAAGCTAAACCAATTCTTTTTCTAGGAACAATGCCCTGGGCAAGGCCTGTCTGATCCAGAAGATTTGATGTTCTCAAGAAAAGGAAAAAAAACCCAAAACCTTTACTTCAAAGCCATGCCTTCCCCCCACTTATAGGGGTTATAACAAAAGGTCTTGTGATCTTACACGGCCAGACACAGCCTGAAGGCTGTGCAATAGCCTGCTCTGCCCGTGAACTCCTTGTAGCAAGTCCAGAGGAGGGAGGAAAGCAGCCAGAAAGCAAAATGCTGGCACAAGCGTAAGGTCAGCTCGAGTGGCGGATATGCTTGAGAAAACCAGGCCCTGCTCGTAAGGGTGGCTGGAGTGAAATGGAGGATCTGCACAGCAAATTGGTCATGCCAGGGAGCCGTCCCGTTCTCTGCAACAGCAGCAGGGAGGATCTAATCAAAATAAGGCAGCGTGTGCTTCCTAAGATTCAGAAGAGCGTTATGAAATAAATACTAATAATATTTAGGTTGTGTAAATGTTCAGGTGGGTCAAAAGCCAAAAGAAAATGTTCTGCAAGAGCCAGGCCAGCCTGCCCTGTGGACTGCCCTGGCTGACAGTCAGTGGGGTTTGTAATCAGCAGGTTAATGACCTCCAGCAAAACATTCCCCCCTCCTCGCTGATGCTTTACCTCTGACTGATTTCAGCCATACAGCCCCGGGTGTGGTTCCTCTGCGTTTGCTGTGATGGACAGGATGGCATGCATCATGCAGGACATTAAGGGAAATTCGTTATAGCTGCAGTGCTGACGAGGAAGCAGCACTGCTGGGTGATGAATACTCGTGGCCCAAGGGCTGGGTGCTTTGCTGTAGCTGTGTTGCTCCTCTTTGGCCTTTTATTTATTTATTTAAATCTCTTTCAGCTTTGGTTTGCAATTCTTCAGGATCGCTAGTTTGCTGGGGTTTTTTCCTTCTCGAGCTCAGTAATTGCTTGGCTTCCTTCCAGTTGATGCTCCCCATGCACAAAGAGGGAAGTGTGCTCTTCTCTATTAGGGCTTTTATGCATATATTCCTTCCCTTAAATGAAACGAAGAGGGGGGTTGTCTGCACTGCATTTTGGAGGCGGGGGGGAGGGAGAGCCTGCAATGCCCACAAGGTTCTAGGGTGAGTTTTGACAAAATTACAGGCATGCTCAGGGGGTGTTTTTGGGAGTATGTGATGCCTTTGTGGGTCTGAGTAGACTTGGCAGCTTAGTGTGGCATCGGCACAGCTGCCGGGGGCTCAGTCCCTCCGGACACACACAGGACTCTGCAGGAGAGGGGGCGGCGGGGGAGATTGGAGAGCACACTCTGCTCTTGGCTACTCTTTAAAGAACAGCATAACCTCCCCACAGATAGAGGTTCTCTTTGTACTTGAAATGGCACAATTCCCTATGTCAGTCAGCAGCATCCTGAGCAGGTTTGGATGTAAATACCCGGATATAATAGCCTGGGTTTGATTTGCACCAGACCCAGTCTCCTGCTGCAGTATGCATCCTTGGAAAGTGTGGGCTTTCAGGGTCAGAGTGTTCCCAGCATGGGGAGAAAGCTCGGTGCATCTCTGCAAAATCCTCCTGCTCTCATGGTGAAGGTGTGTATCCTCAGGAAGGATGCTTCCTTGTCTGGACATTTACCCAGTTTCTCTGCAACATTTAATTTCTGATGTCTGAATACATATCCAAGCAGTCTGGTGTGTGCATTTTGAGAACAAAACCACTATGAGAGCTTGTTTGTGTTGAACCTGTGCATGCACACAAGGGAGAATCTGCTAAAGCAATAGAAACCCGGACTGGGTACCCATGCTCACATTTTGCTGCACTGATAATATAATATTTCCTGAGGCAAGTTGAAGCAAATGAAAAGGTTTACCCTTTACTCTGGAAGTGAACTTGAAGTGAACTCACACTCTGAGATGTGTAAGTATAAGAACTCGAATGGAACAAAAAAAAAAACTGAATTAGTAGTTCAAGGTATCTTGCAGGAGGTAAGTTGGCAGGAGCCTTGCTGATTTAACATTAACACCCAGAAAGCATAAGAGGCTGTAAGTTAACTGTGAGAGATTATTAACTTCCACCTCCTTTCACCTATGGAACATTATTTTCCTCTCATTCTTCTGTTTTCCAGCTCCTTTGAATGTAATCAGATATAACTCAGGTTTTCAATTCAGTGAAACCTTTTAATCCTGCCTGTGTATGAAACACTTCATACCATGGTGTGACACTTGATAGTAAATTAAATTAACTCTTCTCTATACTCCTGAACTGTGAGAGACCCTCAATAAATAAAATAAATCTGCAAATAAAGAGAATTTAGTAGGAGGCTGAATGTTTTCCATTCACCTGAGAGACATGGAAATCAGCGTTACCCTGACATGCCTGTGTAGGTACCAGCGTGGGTTCACCCAGATGCCTGACTTCTCTGCATCTCCCCTTCTCTCCTTTTCCTTCAGAGCAGAACCTGCTGTCTTCTGAAAACATCCTGGAGACAGTGACTGCAGCTTGCCTGGCTGCTCCTGGCAGTGCCGCATCCCTTGCCATCCACGCACTGTGCTGCAGGAGGAGTCCTCACCCTTTCCAGGCAACTTTGCAGGTCAGTAAAACAACCAGAAAACCCTGCAGGTCCACCCTAACAGGGTGCAGGACAGGCAGGGATCACCTGCAAACAAACACCCTCAAACAAGTGGTATCTGTTCATCCTCAGAGTCTGGCCTTCTGCATTGAGCACATGGCTCTGCTGCATCACTAGCCTTGCAGGGAGCTGGGAGAGGGACACCGATTTGATAACAAACCTGGACGTCCCACAGAAGGTTCTCTAGGTGGGGATTTGGAGGGAGCACAGATTAACTTTTTGGAGTAAAGTGCTAGGTAGTAAGTTACCTCGATCCTTAGTTTTGGCCTGCCACTGACGACTCATTCTGCCATCACAGGCGAGTCACTTCACCTTGATGCAAGGATTAGTGAGAACATGTCTCCAGGAGAAAAGTCTGTCTATGCTTTTCTCATAATGGCTCTGTTTACTCTCAACTTTGTCCACATTCAGTTGTTGTGGAGATACAGCTTTCAGGTTTGGAAGGGTAGAAGCCCATGTTGCAAGAGCCAAATGTGCAAAAGAGGGTTTCAAATGGTAGAGAGAATGTAACTGGTTAAAGAGTGAGTTAAATTAAAAGGAACCATGGCTACTGGTAGGGCACAGAGCTCCATGTTCTCACCTCATCAGCACACAGAAGCGTTTACGGGGCTCCTACAAAGCTTGCAAGGTTCATTACGTGCTTGGCTGTATACTTTCTGCCATAAAAAGCCATAAATGCATTGTGTTTGCCATGGTGATAACTTGTCTGCCAACATGGCCTCTTCTCAATCAAGTGTCTTTATAGTGGCATCACTAAACCCTTTTGGAGCATGCCATGAAGCAGTGAGTACCCCCTTTCCCAAGTGTGAGGGGAAACTGCAGACACCCCTGGGCCAGTGGGCTTTCCTCTTGCCTGCACTGGCTCTGGGAAGTTCTGCTGGATGTGGGAGCAGAGCTCTGTGCTCACAGCTGCTTCCTTTTGGGTTTTGTGTGGGCAGTACATTAAGCTGGGAACAGGTTGTCAGGGATTGTGGCTTTGGGGACTTTGGTGAGATGTGTGGGTGAACTCCATTTTGCACATCTTTTAGATTTACTTGAATACAAGTCTGATCCCAGAGGGTATCGCCCTGCAAGCATCCATCCCAGTGAGTCTTCAGGGCTCTTTGCATTTGAATTTTGACAGTTCACCTGTCTTGCTTAGGTAATAGCTATAATACTCCCCTAGAATCTGATTGAAGAATTTAAATTCAAAGCCCAGGATGCTGTCATTCTACTAACCTCTCTCTATGCAACTGTCAATCCAACTTCTAGGCGGGTGCACCCACTGTGTGCTCCTTCTGTGCACCACTGCTTTCCATCATCTCCTCCTCTAACCCCAGTCCCCTACACAGCTCTGCCTACATCTTTACCCAAGCTATACCCATACCTTCGTCCTCAAGTTTCTAATGCAGAGAAGCCACGATACCTGCCTGTCAACCCAGTGGTGTCCCCTGATGTTTCTACTCCTGGCTTCTGTGTTGGAATGGGTAATAAAAATGCTGCTCATTTCATCTTTATTAGGCTTTTCCGAAAGGCTTGGAAAATGAGATGCTGTCTATCTAGGGGGTCTCAAAATTCATAGGCTCAGCTAACTGCATGGATTAGAAACCACCTGGAGGGCTCTTTTTTGATCTGTGAAAATTTAAATTCAGCAACCAGTGTTTCCTCTGCAAGAGAGGGTGAAATTACCACCCCTCGACTCCAAGGAAAGAGCTTCTTTCCTCGACTTCCTTGCAATGCTTTAGGAGTTAGTGATCGACAGTATCAGCCTTCATTTCAGTCTTTGTCCTCCCAGCACCAGATTTTGTGCATGTGGTAAGTGATGCAGGTACACCACCTATTGTTACAACAGACTAGCTCTTCCAGCAACAATAATTCATTTCAGCTGCTTACAGTTTTGCCAAATTGCAACTATTTGGGCTGAAACTTTCCAGCCAGAGATCGTGTGCTTCATGCTGACTAATTTGCTTTAAGTTTCAGGAAAAACATTTCAGCTGTTCTATGGCCAAGATGAAAGGAGATGTGTTATTGAATGTTGTTCTTACTATTTACTGGGTTATGTTAGAGGTTTTTCTTCTTCTTGTAAAAGAAATTCTACCACCAACATGTGTCAGACTTGAGACTTGTCGTGTCTTGGATGTGCTTTCTGATGTCAGGCAGGGCTGTCCTGAGAGCCAGTATGAAACAAATGGTAAAATCACTGCCCATTTCATTGCCCCATGTTATAGTCTCTCTCCCAGATATCTTTCTTTCCCCGCTCCTACTTCTTTCCTACTTGACCTTCCAAGCCAAGTAGCTTGCTGCTGTCCCCTCTCTACCTCTCTTCTCCAAATTCATGTGGGGTCGTTTCCCCTCCTGTTCTATGTGGTAGGGCCAAACCCTTGCAAATCCACCCTTGGCTCCTGAACAGGGGGAGAGTGATACGAGAGCATCTCGTGTGGTCATGAGGTACCATTTTGCCCTCCCTGAATGCAGCAAATGGGACAGTTTTAGTTGATTGTATGAATCAGGACAAACCAAGTTGTTACAACCCCTCTGGAGCCAGCCACCAAAACTGGGAGATGACATTGCCTTTCCCACGTTCTCAATGCCATGTGTGTGTAGAGGTCCTGGGTACCAGGTAATTCATATAACAATACTCTGTACTGTCAGAAATGGCAACTTCTGCATCTGTAGAGGGTCTGGATGCTGATCTGGGGGTTTTTTTTCAGACTGGTGATTGATTTTGTAGCCAATATTCTTGAGGGCAGGTGGGTGGAAGGACTTTTTGGACAAAAACAGATCTCTGAAGCTAGGTAAGGAAAGATCCCTCCACATTTTCCCATTTTGAACTTAACACAATTTAAAGCTGGCAAGAAATACTTGGTACAGGAGAACAGTGCACATCTGTCACTGCAAGTAAAAGGGGCTTTCTCTGTGTGCAGCCTAGAAAGTCAGGTGCATTTACTTTCACTGCTGTTGGATCTTTCAGCAAAGTACTGTTTTTATAGCATTTGGTTCCCCAGCAGGATTTCCTGCTCTGGTTTCCATGAGATTAATTGTTTCAAAAGCTGGACTGGATGGAAAGTTTTGTTGGCTGTGTCCGTATAGAAATACCACTACTTCTCTGTGCAGGAAAAGCTGATACTTTTAGCATTGCCATGTGTTCCTGTACAGTCTAATATTTCACTCAGCTGTTACATATTCTTACTTTATTTGGCCATTATTTAACACATTAAGGAAGCACATGGGCTGCTTTCACGATGCTATCGATTGATACCTTCTTCTTGATAGTCTTCTCATAGTCATTTTTTAAGCTCCCCTGTCCCATTCACAAATATCAGCATGCAGTTGCACCTCAGACATCTTTAAACTCAGGACAGGTTTTTGAGACACTGCATTCAAAACGAGGAGATCTTGGTTTGTGCCATTCATTGTCATTCCTAGCCTTGCTCACAAAGGGTGGGAGTTAGGATTAGGTTTCCCTTTACTGTGAACTTGTCCTGGCTGATTGCAGAACACATTTCAGAGACTTCAGCTGGGAATGGTTTTCTTTTCTTGGCTTCTGCACAGTCCAATTAGAATTTCATTGGAAAATGTTAACTAGCAAAGTATATCCCTTTTTCAGCAAAAGCTGTAGCAACCACATAGCTGTAAATTCCTGTGCAGTCAAACAGTGGCTCACGAGACCCATGGAGTCATGCCCACTTTGTCAAGCTCTGGAAATCTTGAGAGGAGGTCCTGGGAAGCCAGCGTTAGTCTTGACTCCATGGTTGGCTGGTTTAACACCATGAATCTCTGTTGGGCTCTGCAGGAATAGTTTGGTTGGCTACAAACCAACTACCAAAGGAAATACAGCTAAGAGAGCAGAATAGGAGAGGACAGTAAAGCCATATATACTGCACTGCAGCGTGGATGAGAAAGAACTGTCAGAACAACACAGCTTTACCACATTTTTTCCCCAATTCCTAATCTTTTCCTTGCATGGAGCCAAAGCTTATATTCTGGGCCAGCCATATTTCTAGATAATGTATAATCATGGTTCCCTCTCATTGCTTCTCTTGCTGCTCAGTTACAGCTGCTTTGCTGGGCCGCAGGAAGCTTTTCCACATGTTCTGTGGACATCATCAAAAAGTGACACGAGCTTGGTGCTTTCAGCCCAGAGGGATTTGATCCCCCTTCAGCACAGGGCTGGTGCACAGCAGAAGCCACTGGGTCTCACCAGCTTTGTGGTGCGAAGGGGAGCTCTGATCAGGGGCAGGGGGGACACCCTCAGCCTCCACACACCATGCAAGCTTGGATGAGGGCCATGTTGCAGTACTGATTTGTATTTCATTCAGAGCATGTCCCCCGCTGCCACCCCTGCAATTTGAGCAGCATTTCATTTCCTCATTAGTTATTTGTAGGTATTCTTGGCCTTGCTTTGATAAAACTAGAAGGCTGGGGGCAGATTTACTTCCCATATCCTGTTCAGGAGAGAACCCTCTGAAGGACTGGAGGGCTGCTGTACGAGCTGCTGGGCAGGGGCATTTCAGGACACAAGGCACAGGGAGGCTGACTGAGGCACTTTGTTCAAGCTCCTCCACTCCATTAGCTCCAGGATGCCAAATGGAAGTAAAACAGAGCAAGCTTCAGTGCAGTTCTCATTGCTTCAGGTTTTGGACATTGCAACATACACCTGAGCTCCCCTGTACTGTGTCCTGCTGGTGTTTTCTGAAGATGCCGCATTCAAAGCCCTAATCATGTTTTGTTTCAATTGATTTCTGAAGTTTGAAAACCAATTTCTTTCTAAGGCTGCCCAGCTCACTGAATTGAACCCCTGCACAGTAGCATATTCAGTTTCTGTTGTAACTTGCTACTGCTGCTTTTAGCTGTAGCTCTAACCGCAGGAATAACGGCCAAGAAAAACCCACCAAAAACCTACTATTTGCTTCATTTTTAAAAATTTTTATTTTTTAACGACACTGGCTGCACTGTTAGTTGGAAAAAAGGTTTGGGGAAGGCAGATGATTGTGCTTTCTTCCTCAGCTGAGAGAGGCATTTGAATTTTCTCTGGCTCTGCTGAAATCACAGTGTTGCTGAGAACATCTGTAGAAAAGAATTAGCTTTTTCTTTTCCCCCCATCACTGAAAGCAAACTTCAGAGAAGGTCAGGCTCTTGGGTCTTCCTGTGGATTATTTCAGCTACACTGAAAAGGGTAGAGCCCGTCTCATTGCAAGCAGCTTACAAAGTCCAGGAGCTAGCTCCATTGATAGACAGGTCTCATAGCTGTCAGAATGTTCTTTAACATTTCCAGCAGAGTGAACGTGCTCATAGGCCAAGAGCTCTGCAAGAAATCTGGCCATGCCCTGAGCAGTAACTCAGACAGACAGACTATGTATGCTTAAACAGGAGATCACCTTGTAGGTCACACTGGTACCTCCTCCAGGTTGCCTGTGGTAGGGTGGGCAGGCATGTCCTCACAGGGGTGCAACTGACTTAATGATCTGAAAGGCCTTTTCCAACCTAAATGGTTCTATGTTTCTGTGATTCAAAAAGCATGTGGAAACTAAGACTGGGGCTCTCACACTTGTTCCTGGGAGCACATGATGCAGAAGCTCATGAATCATCACGCCACACTTAATATCTACAAGAAGAGGCTAAGGCATTACCTGCAAACCTTTGATCTAAGTTGTTTGGGCTGCAGTCTACAGGGCTACTTGGGCTAGTTTCTCCTGAATTAATTGTGGTAGTAATAAGAGCTCTGACTGCAAATCCAACGCTCTGTCCCTTCTGTCTACGATGGACTGTGCAAACACTGGACCCAAGTCCTAGTTTGAAAGATTTCTTTATAAGAAGAATCAGCTGGGCTTTCTCCACGGTGGTTCAGAGACTTAGAATGTGCTTTCTCCACTCCATATTGAGCTGATTTGGTAACTTTCCAGCACTAAACTTCTTGAAAAAGCCACCTCTGGATAGAGTTTCTGGAGGAGACAGACACCATGCCTCCTAGATATGCCTCCTAGACATTCTGGGTAGGTGGCTGTCTGATTTTAGCAGTGCTGGGCTTTACTAATGCAGACATAATTCAATTAGGGCACCCAGAGGATTGGAGAAAAGCCTTTATTATTTTTAGTCTAAATAAAAATAGTATCTCGGGCTTCCTAGAATAGTGAAAACACGGAGAGTCATGGACGATGGCTGGACAAAGAATATTTATATGCTTTTTCAGCCAGGGTTTCCATGAAATAGAAGCTGTTTAGTTTGGATTTGGACAGCTCTGTCACGTCTAGGCATATCCAATTAGTTCTCTCTGCTTAAAATTGCAGTAACAAACCTGGGTTTGACTTTGTGGCAGTACGTGCAGGGTACAGCCTCACAAATGGTATTTAGATGATGATTATTATTTTAATCATACCCCTTCAGTAAACAAGAAGCTCTGTTTCAGTCATGAGGGAATGTTTCAGCAGTACTAAAGGGATTTAGGAACCTAAAGACTCATCTAAACCCAGTCAGTGAGTGCTGTACCTAAGTCCCAGGGGGTTCTTTGAAAACACTGCTCATCATTGCCTTTCATTCTCCTTTCTCCAGGGCCAGGCTGCTGTTGTAGGGAGCCTCAGCAATGTCAGTATTTCTGGACAGTCTGGTTGTTCTGTGAGGATATGGGGTGCAGAGGGGAGAAGGGACAGACCTGCCCAAGCTTCTCTGATGCACAAGGGCCAAGAACACACAGGACATTTCTTCCTGCCTACACGACAGTGTTTTAAGGAGAAAGGGAACTTTCTCAGTACGCTCATTCTGTGGCTGAGGAGACTATTATAGCACTGCTCTGACCGCTGATGGCAATTTCTGTTGTTATTTAGAGGCTGGGTGGGTTTTTTTCCCTTCCCTTTGCATTTGGAGCCACTTTAGATGGATGTGTGTGTAACAGCAGCAAAGTGGACGCTGCAGGGAAGAGCACTCTGCAGCTCGCAGTGTCCCACCAGGCTGAGGAGCTGCTTCATTTGGGCCATGAGTGCTTCTCCTCATGGTACACCCCCTCACTCCCACTCTCTGGGTTAAATTTGCCTTTGCTGAGACCTAGGGAGCTAGAGAATGAAACACCCTAGGCCACAATCTTGTGCTCATTGCTGCTATTGCCAAGAAACAGGTTTTTTCCAGGCGAGATACTTAAACTAGTGTCTCTCTTTTATGTGGTATCTTGGCTGAGGGCCGGTTGGATGTAGATGACAAGACCAGACATCTTGGTCCTGGGGTTCTGACCATGAGCAAGTCAATGTAAATAGATCAAAGCCTAGGAAACAGGGCTTCTCACAGAAATGTCTGAGTGGTCTTTGCTACCTGCTGTGCTCCTAAGATACCAGGCTTATCTGTGCTATTGGCTCACACGCTTCCAAGCAAGTAAAGCCCATCTTAGAATAATGTGGTTTGTATCTTTTGTGAAAGTATAAAAGCATACTGTTAACAAATTTATTTCTCTCAAATGTATGTATAGACATCCTGGATGTGGTCCCTCAGCTGGGATAAAAATGAATGTGGTCTCTGAGCAAATGCTTCGAGCAGCCAAAGATTTGGCCTTTTCATTACAGGCTTCAAACTAACAATTCTGGGCTTGCAAATACAGCAGCAGAGGCGCCGTGCCTGTGTGGGCAAACACTCCCTCCCTCTTAGTTAGCACCAGCTTCAGCCAAATGGTTTGAAGAGCACAGTGCTCAAACAGCCCTGAAATATGGAGAGGTCTCCTGATGGCATCTCCAAGCCCCTCTTTCCCCATTTGGGGAATCTTTTGAATGCATACTGTGCCCGGGCTCCAAGGAGAGAATTTCTTGTTTTGGCATGCTGGAACTGTGGCAGCAAAGTCAGCACATGGACCATGGACATGGTGTTGTTCCCATCTCACCTGCCACTGCTGTGGAGGTCCGATAGGACCTGAAAGCAGACAGAGGCTTAACAGATCAAGGACTGGCCTCCCAGATGCCCTAGCAAGGTCACAACAAATTACTGCGAGGATTGGCGTCACTCGTGAATGGAGACTCCTCACTGTTTCCCCCAGTTGCAAATGGTAGGAAGCCAAGGTGCAGGCTTGGTTCTAGGAGAGCTCCAGGGGAGCAGGTAATAAAACTCAACTCACTGGCTCTTGATGCTTTGCAAAGTATTGGAGACACCAAATAACTTTCTTCGCTTCCTTAGGCTTTGCCTGTCTCATCCAAGGGATGTCTACCTGGGAAAAAGCTTTCCTGGGGACCAAGGCAGGAACCCCCACATGGGAGAAGGGCTGTTTCACAAGCCTCTCCCATCCTCCACTCCAAATGCAAACTGTGCTCCTGACAGCATGCCTGCAATATAGGTGTCTCTGAGTCCACGTGCATGAAAATCGTTCTTCTAAAGCCCACAGAGTAA
The DNA here is from genome assembly GCA_020800305.1 of Porphyrio hochstetteri. NCBI lineage: Eukaryota > Metazoa > Chordata > Aves > Gruiformes > Rallidae > Porphyrio > Porphyrio hochstetteri. The sequence continues at coordinate 4,375,892 of CM036916.1, read as the reverse complement.
AGTGTGTGTACGGGGAGTATTTTGTGAAGGGATTTCAAAACAAACTTTGGAAAGATGTTAGTCACTTCTGGCACACAGCTGGAAGGCACTGCAATGTTCCCAGTGAAAGGGAGCTTGGTGGTGTGTTCATGCAGCTTTTACTGGTTTGGGATGTTCATCAGTGTAACAAAAGCTGGCAGCTCCTCCACTGCCTGTTACTTGGCTTCAGTACTGTGGGTATCATGTTTGCGATGGTATCTTGTTTGTGATGTTACAGTTCTCAGAACAAAGAGATTTGTGTGATGCTCTGCTTTCCTAGAAGCTAACAGCAGCTCCCAGAGGCAGGCTGCCTGGTGATTGTTTACATGGATGCTAGTGCCACCAGATTGCCCAGTAAAACGTGCTGGCGTGCATGTGGTGTTTCTATCCACTAGTCTGAGCCCACCCATTTCCACCAGGAGAATCACTCCATCCTAGAGAGGATGTCCCAGCCCTGGCGTGGATCTGGGCATCATGAGAAGGGCCTGTTTTCTTTAGAGAAGACTGGCCATGACTTGCTTTTAATCCCAAACTCAGACAGTAGGGCAGTGCTCGTAATCCCCCAGGGAGTTAAATGATGCTGTGCTGTGAGGTGATGCAGCAAGGCGTAGGCTGCTTTTCTGTCTGTTCAAAAAATTACAGGCTTGGCCTTTGAGAGCCCATCCTGCCCTGAGGGATTTGGGTATAGGAATATTTGTATTTCTTTTTCCCCACAACAGCATTCAGTGCTATTTGTTGGGACCTGCATCACAAGGTAAGGTAGAGACACAGGATATTTTTACTAAATAGTGAATATTCAGTGGCCACGAATCTTAAGAAACACACAAGAGACTGTAACTTGGGTCCTATGAAAAGTTGAGCAGTGTACCTGCTCTGAGTGAGATATTTGTGAGGCAGGCAACAGCCTATGGGCCCTGCCTCCAGAGCTTTTACTCTTCCCTTCAGAGCACTCATGATGCTGCAGATACCGTTCTTGGAGAAAGCAACACCTAAAGGAATGAGAGGGAGATATTTCCACCTACAGCAGGGAACTTGAAGCATCTTCTTCTTGCAAGAAGTATTTGTGCTTGAAATGCTCAGACTCCTCTTTCCCAGCCAACATAACCAGGCTGCAAAAAAGAGCACTGAGCCTGTGAATCCCTGCTCTGTGCAAAGCCTTGCTCACAGGAGATTTCTGTCACACAACAGAAAAACTCCTTCCTTGCACCTCCTCTTCTTGAATTGTGTTTCCTTGAAGTGCTGGAAAAGTGAAGTATTGAGCTGAGTGCCACACACCGACATGGGATGAGCAGGACCGCAGCAATAGCTTGCTCCAGCAACATTACAGCATCCCCTCCTCTTTGTGTAGCCCTGCACGTAGCTGCTACAGGGATGGCAGATACAGATGACCAGTTGCTGCCAGTGCTGTGGGCAGGGAGAGAGGCTGCAGCTTCGTGCTGTGACCGTGCATGGAGCAGTGGAGCACGAAGCAGAGGCCGACCACGGGAGTCTCACACTCGGAGCGGGGGCTTGACAGGTTCAGGGCTCTTGCTGTCGGAAGTAACTGCCATTCCCAACGCTGTGCTAAAACCAAGGGCAAATGGCTTTCCAGTGTGTATCTGTAAATCACATCCCTTCCTCATATGAGCCTCTAAACCAGACATCAGCAGAGAACAAGCTCCCAGCTGGAAGTAGTATATAAACTAATGAAATATAAATGCTCCTGAACAGAGCATAGGAACCTGCTTAACTTTAAGCAATGCATGCTGTCACACCCACTGCATCAGTGGCATTCCCCAGGATGTGGAGGTCTTTTGGATCAACTGCTTACTGCCTGCCCTCTCCCCCTGGGACCAAGGAGATTTCTCAAGCTGTCAGTGCTGCTTTGTACAAACAACTGACAAAATCTGACCATAGGTTTTGAGGATCCACCAAGTGTCATCTTTATATGCTCTTTTAGTTCTCCAGTTACCCCTCCAGAGGTATTTAATGTGAATTCCTTTATCCACCCTGTTTCTCTTATGTACTGAGCTTGCAAACATTTACTCCAGTACTTAATGGTGAAGAGTCCACCCCAGTGAGATTCTTTGCTGCTTTGAAGTACAGCTGGTTTAAATCTGTGCAACGGAGGCATAAACCCTAATGTTTTATGCAATAGTTGAAAACCCCACATTCTGCTGGTGAAAAGGACTGCAGGAGATGGTGGAAAATCTATGCACTGCTTGGGAAAGCAAATTTTCCAGCTTGGCGATACTGGCAGAATTGACTTTTCCTGGTTAATACAAAAATGTGACAGAACCAGGAGCCCTCCTTGTCTCTCAGTACAAAATGTATTGGGTCCCAGCTTATGACAAGGATGGTTCAGATAAGGTGGTAGGAAAACCTTACAAGGGTTTGTAGAACTGGAAAGGATTGTTTGGCAAGATCACAGGGTGTCCATCTCTGGGTAACTTTCAGAACAAGTTGCACCTACATCTGTTCAAGTAGGGGGTTAGCTAGGGCTTTGCAAGGTCCCTCTCAGCTGACACATTACAGCAAAGCCATAAAATTTAAAGCAAAGCCCTGAGTATCAGGACACGCTGGGGCTCGTAAGCATCCTGGAAGCAGGGTGATGTCTAATGCAGGGCTTAGAAAACAGAGGGGAGATTACCCACAGTCATTCCTGTGAGTAGCTCCCCAGATGCTGGTTTCTGAAGAAAGCCTGTTCTGCATCAGTGTAATTCCCTACGTATCTGCCCGTGCCTTTGCTAGCTGCGTGAAATCTGGGGGCTCTGGGAGCAAGCAGCGTGCACCGGTGCCAGGCCACCAGCAGATGGAGGTCTCCCCAGTATGAGGCCAGGGTGAGCTAGTTCCCGTGGCATTCAGGCTCCACAATAAATAACTGGGTGCAAAAGCAATATATCCCCTAGAAAGGCTCCTTTTCACAGTAGCTAAAAAAAACCCTAGAAAGGCTCCTTTTCACAGTAGCTAAAAAAAACCCCCACCAAACCCAACCAGGACTTGGTGAGGAGTTAACAGATTCCTCAGTTTCCAGCTGGAACTAGCTGATGTTTAATTTCCATGCAACATGGTCATCAGACCAAAGCTTCAGGTTAATCTCACTCAGTGGCACCAAGGTCCTGGGAAACAGCAAGGCATTTGTGAGAAACCTGCTGAGAAGACAGTAACAAGCACTGCTAATGAGCAGGGAGGGTACCAAGCATGCACTGCACCGAAGGCACAGCATCTTTCTGCAGGCAAAAAGCACTCCCTCTTCACCTACGAGTCAGATGCAGTTCCAGACCTTGGCAGTAACAAAAAAAATTCCCTCCAAGCCATATTATTAGTGCCTTTTGACCATTATTCTTGGTTATAATTATTGCCTTTTAAATAGCTCCAGCCATGGTCTGAACGCTGTGGTGGGAGGCACTGTGCAGACAGGGAGCAGGATGGTCCTTCCACGGAGAATTCACAGCCTGGCAGGGAAGGAGCCTTGGCCAGTCTCTAGAAAATGCTCATTTCTCAATTCTTCCAATTAACCTGGTAAAGTGGCAAATTAAAAGAGCCAGGCCCAGCGCTTGCCCACAGAGAACTGCCACACTTGTTTCATATGCGCTGCTGAGTAGTTGTATTTCCATGTGTATTTAATGCCTCAGTTGTTCGCCAGTCACCAGTGGGGCTTGGGGAGGGAGAGAGGGGGCTTCTCCCATGCAGACTGAATCTGTTGATTCCCTTAGAATCAGGCATGGGATAATAATTTGGGAGTCTGAGAGCTTGAGTTTAACCCTCTGCCCTTCTACATCGCTGAGGTGAGCTCTCTTTGCAGGTATGTACCAGTCACCACTGTCTACCTTACGGGCTGTGGTTGCTCTTTCTTTTCTGTACAGGGGTGTTGCAGGGGAAGGGGGATGGTCCCCATCAGCATGTGGGGCTGGGGAGGTTTCTCAGACACAGAGAAACAGGCAACAGCAGCTGCTGTCATGGCCACCCGACAGCTCTTGGCGTAATGTACCTCTTCCACCTCAGAAATGTCTTTGTCCTTCTGTAAAGGGTGCTTTAGAATTGGAGCTGATCATATCTGCAGCTGAATCCAAGTGAGATTCCTATAAAATCTTCATGGTATGCTTCCCCTTGCCTCATCTAGCCCTGCAGATCTGAACAGCACATTCACCTCGGACTGTTGGAAGACCAGCCTTGCATATCTGATGTGATCACAGATGGCCCTGGCCCTGCCCTCCGGGTATGAAATACAGACAGCAGTCAGCAGGACTCAACAGGTCAGTGTCTGAGTTTCAACTGGAAAAGTCAAAACCGAGTTTTATTGTATTTCTTTTATAGGAATGTCCAACTGTGGGTGGTTTGGTCACTTGGCACTGCTTTTATTTCCTCTGCTGAACCCAGACATGTTGGGCTAAAGGGATGATTATGATCCTTACCTCCCCCAAGAGCCTTGGTCCATATTTTCTGGTGTTTCAGTAGATGCGAACAGTGAATAACTCTCCTACTGTCCCAGTTATTCACCTTCCCCTTCCTGAAAAGCTCCTGGCAGGGGGCTCACACTGCACAGACCTGATGTGCCTTCAGTCTCTGAACCTCTGTTTCTTTGCGAGGTCCAAGGAGCAGACTTCCCTTTTGCTGTAGTGGACACCCAGAAAACTGGTCTAATGCTGACAAAAGCCCTATATCTTTATTCCCCTCTGAGGTTGCTAGAAGCCTCTTCAGAAACAAAGGGAGGTCTCCCTTTGTAGTGCATCCCCCATTAGAAGGGTAATGCCTGTAAGCAGATACCAAAATGTATTCACACTCAGCAGTCCCTCCTCCCCACCTGGACCCAGACAGTCCCTTTGTCCCTGGGGTCTCAGCCCATCTTTGCATGTAAGGCAGATCCCAGCTCTTTCCACACTTCCAAGGAGGACAAAATTGCTGCACCACAGAACAAAGCACAACCTGCATCTGCAGAGCCATTCCCAGCCAGCAGCCCTGCCTGTCTCAGTCCCCAGAGGCAGGGGTCACATACCCCCCTCCCTCGCCATCTCATAGACACAGGGCTCAGGAGCAGGGGGTCTCTTTCCAACAGGTTATGGCAGACACTGATGTGTCCTTGCAAGTATATTAGAGTCTCAGCTGTGGTCTCATTTCTATTCCTCCTCTCTAGACCATCCAACAGGGACTTGAAGGAGCTGTGCAGTTCCATGGTGATAGCTCAGCCTGGCCCACAAGGCACTGCTCGGGTTCTTACTTCATTCCAGCTTCCTTCACTGCAATTAATTCCTTCTCCTGGTTTATTGTGCCCTAAATGCGGGCAGAAGGAAGCCTAGCATGTGCTGCACACACCCAGGCTTGCTTTGTGGTTCCCAGTGGCTCCTTCTGGAGCTGTGCTTCCTTTCTTAAAGCTAAGGTCCCTTACAACCCTAAACATTCTACGATTCTATGATTTCAGGGATGAAGAGAGAAGCAGTGATTGACTGTTGTCAGTGGGAATCCAGTTCTCAGCCTGACTTTCTAATTTGGCAAGTGGCCTTTGAGTAGATCTTGAATGTTTTACAGAGATGGGTCAACAGCATTACTTCTATTTCAAAACTGGGGCAACAGAAGCTCAGAGCTTTATTTGCCTGCAATTACAGAGCCTGGAGGTTAGAGGACGTGGTTAAGAGAGCTTTGTACTCTGACTTTACAAAAAGACGCAGAGATGAGTTGAAAATTGCGTTCTCCTTCTTGAAAACTGTATTGCTTCAGTTAAAATTAGTCAGAAGCATTACTGCGTTCAGCTAAAAGTGCAGGGCCAGGGGATTAGCCGGGGGGGGGAAACCCAAAGAAAAAACAAAGGTGTGTTTTAAGGCCACGAAACTTTGTGATGCTGACGAGTACTGAGCGTGCTGAGAACGGTCACCCCGCCAGCACATCAGTAACTCTTCCCCTGCCCCGCGAGGAGTTTTAAAGCCGCCACGGGAGCTCGGTAGGGAAGCGGGTACTCCGAGCGCTGCTAAGCAGCGGGCACAGCCCCGGGCGAGGAATCCCCACCAGCGCCGCAGCCACCGCCGCCCGCCGGGGCTGGATGGGGCGAGCCGCGCCGCGGCCGCCGGGCGCCGAGCGCCAGCCCCGGCGCTGCGGGGCACTCGGGGGGCCAAGTTCCCCTTCCCGCGGCTGAGTCGCTCCGGTGTCACTTCCTGCCGGCGGGGCGAGGCGAGGCGGCCTCGGGAGAGGCGAGGCGGTTGCGGAGCGGGGCGGGGCGCGGAGCGGCGCCCGGGGCGGCGCGGGGCCGGCGGGCGCTCGGCGGGCCCTGGCCGCGGGGCGCTGGGCTGCGCTGCGCCGCCGAGCCGCGGCGGAGGATGCGGCGGAGCCGGGCGCCGCGGCTGGCGCTGGCCGCCTGCCTCGGCTCGTTCCTGCTGGTCGTCTTCTACTTCCAGAGCAGCCTCAACCCAGGTGGGTCCGCCGCGCTCCCGGCTCCGCGTCCTGGCGAAGGGTGCCTGCGCTCCGGCGGGACCACCGGCGGGCCCGGCCGGTCCATGGGACGGATCGCGGGGGAAGGGGGTGCCGGGCACCGCGGTCAGCCCTTTGCTGGCTCCTAAATTCACTCGGCTGTCGTCGGGAGCCCAGAGAGGCCGATCCGCGAGGGAGTCTAAGTTGGGGTCAGCCGGTGAACTCGCCCGGGGGGCTGCGCGCCGCTCTCGACGGCTGAACTTGGCTGCTGTGCGGCCGGCTCCCCGGCTGACCGCCGCAGTGCTGCTGCTCCGCAGGGCAATTCGTCTTTCATTTTAAAACGAGCTTCTTTTGGGTGGCTGTCCCGTTCGGTGTCGCTGCGGTCGGTGACGGGAGTTAGGGACAGGCGGAGGAGCTGCTCTGTTCCACAAGTATCTGTTTCACGACCGCTAAAATTCCTGGGGAATCCGGCTGAATTGCTCAAGGGATTCCTTTAGTGTGCGCTCTTAGAAATATCTTCCACCTCGGGAAACAATTGAGTAATAACAGAACTAAAATATAAACAGTTTTGTACCGGAGGGGTTATTTATTTCCCTGCGTGTTTTGTGCTCTTTTGGGGAAATTAGCTCCTCTTTCCTAAGTAATGTTATTGGGTAATTCCTGTAGTTTTAACAACGCGCTAATGTTTTCTGATTACAGAGGCAACCCATCAGCGGGGCCTTTAAAGTTACATCTTAAAATTCAGAAGACTGATTTGACTGAAATGTTGGTGGAGTTTTATCAGCGTGGGGCTAAATGAAATGCGATTTTCCTTTTATAGAGGCTGCTCCATCACTTTAATGCGGTTTTTTTTCCTAAAAATAAAAAAAAAAAAGAGGCTTAACTTGTTGTCTCAACAAGATTGAAGAGGAGTTAGGTTTTGGCAAGCGTTTGTTACTTCTAGAAGAGCATGTGGAGTTTGTCAGATGAGTTCAGTAATCTCAGAGGACCGGGTTCAGCGTTGTATTACTTAGTAACTCTTTTTTAAAGAAACAATATATGCATTTTATTTTAGTCTTGGTGCTGTTCAGTTAGAAATGCAGCGCTGAATGGGCTCTCATCTCCCAGGCTGCTAACGGAGAGATGATTGCCTTCTACACGGGCTTTGCTTTCTAGCATCTGACTGGAAGACGTGGCTCTTTTCAGGACTCTGGTTTTCCAAAGGAGACTTCTGCATGCCTGAGTCAGCAGAACTTTCTGTGCTGACTTGACTTTAATCCCTTGCATGATCTCAACACAGTTTCACTCAGAGTTCCCGTCAGGTCAGAGCAAACCAGGTGATAGTGATGGCCACTCATGAGGGATTCGGGGGATTCTGGATCTGGAACGCTCCCTTGGGAGGTGCTGAGGCTTTGGGAGAATGCTCCCTTGGGAGCCTGCTGAGGTTTGGGGGGATGCAACACACTTAATAGGCTGCAGATCTGTTGCCTTTGTATAGGGCAAGTGTGATTTTCAAAGGTCCTGTAGGTAGTGATAAGTCTGAGGTCGGGATCCTGACTGGGTGGAAACCAGTGGTGTTTGTCAGTCAGCGGAAGCCCGTTTGCAAGAGTGGAGAACACCCTCTGCAGATTTCTCCCTTAAAGGTTCACCAAAGAGGTGAATTAAAGTGATGTTCATGTTCTGTAAAATCTGGTTATTTTCTAGCCCAACAGCCCTCACCCTGGGTCCAGCCTTCATTTTTTTGCTGTGTCGTTCCCCTATTTTTATTTCAGTTTACAGTTTTTTCTCTCCTCTGTAGTTCTCCAAAAAGCACACTAGCAGGGGAAAGGTCATTACCAAACGCAGAAAAGCAGCAAGCTGAAAGTCACTTCCTTTTTTTTTTTTTTTTATCCCAAGGGAAAGCAAACCAAGGCCAATTACTTGAATTTGAGAAGTTACAATAATAGGTAAGCAATTTGCAGGCAAAAATGTCATCTTTCAAGTGATGGATGCCTTGAGGTTATGTGGAGTTCCAGTTGCCTGGTGTCATTTCGTTTCTATATAATAATGAAGAAAAATGCTAGAAAAAGCTGTAGTGCTGTGAGTTTTCCCCAGGAGCAGTCAGATCCTTTTCTCCATCTTCAGCAGGATTCAGCAGGTCGCCTTTCCTGGGCCACCCACAGCCCGTTCTGTGTGACATGCCGAATTAATCCTTGCTAACAGCGTGCAGAGATCGACCCATCCTGTGACCAGGGTGAGGAATACAAGGAGGAAGAAAGATGATATAACCAGAAACCTCTAAGTCTGAGAGTGCTTCGGTCTCACTCATCTCAGGGAGAGGGACATTTGCATTTCCCACTTTTAACTCTCCCTGGCAGTTGCGTGCAGTGGGAGCGGTTTGCCCTGCACTCCGTGGCTGAGCTGGAATAAGGCTTTCTTGTTCCATCCTAGAACACCCACACGCCAGCGTGTGCTGAAATAACTCTGCTCCTGAATGCTGCTGAGTTGGTTATTTTGGTGCTGGGCTGAATGTGTTTGTGCTGAAGTCAGTGTGGAATCCTGCGTTGTGCCTACCAGAGGCAGAGATGGGCTCGGGTGTGTTTGCCAACCTGGCTGGTGCTCAGGAGAGGTGAGACAAGCCTGGGTGCTCTCCGGGAGGAGCATCCATGGGTGCGTTTGTGTGCTTGAGTGTGCATTGACTTCGTACCCTTGGTTGTTTTATGTCGGCTTTCCTTGCTGCTGGCTGTAGCAAGGGTGGCCACGGGGGCTGTAGTCCTGGTCCCTGGTGGTGGGATGCAGCTGCAGCACACGGACTGTCCCGTGCTCTTCCAGGGACAGTGATGACTGTCATCCTGTTGGCCTTCAGCTGTCTCACTCCAGGCTCACAGACACGTGGCTGGGGCAGAGTATCTGCATCACAGAGAGGTATTAAAGTGGCGTTGAGCACGCTGGCAGGTGGAGCTCACAGAGACTGCCATGGTCGGTAGTTAAGAGGTTTGGTTGGAGCAGTCTTCTTTGAGCATCTCTAGGGCCTCCTGCATCTGGACTGGTGATGTGGGCAGGTACAGTCAGCTCCTGGACAAACCTCATGCACTCTCAGCTTGGTGTGGGGAGTGGAGTGGTCCATCGGGGGACTTGGCTATACTGGTGTCAACTCACAGCCATCCAGGAGATCCTACCTGGCCTCAGCACAATTGTCATCCATCTTCTGAGTTGATCTTCTTCTGCTGCTTCCACCAGGGATGGCACATCATTGGCGGTGGCTATCCTGACTTCCATATACCATACATTTTCTCCATAGTGAAGGTGGAAATAAGCAGTGAGGCTTTCAGATCGTTCTTTCATCTAACTCTGGTTGTGGTGTTTCTATAGTGGCACAGTGGTAAATGCTAGAGGCTGCCCATCCTTGCCTGCATCAAAGCTTTGGTCACCACCGTTCCCAGGGGAGCCACACTGATTTTAGCAACAGTGGGGGGAGCTGAGGGTGATTAGTACCAACGTGGGGTGGAGAGAAGGGAGAATATCTGAAGGAGGCAGAGGGAGGTGAGGAGCAGGTGGTAAGGCCCTGTGTTCATCTGTGTCCATGGTTTCTGCAGACCATAGTGAAAAGTACTGTGGAGCTACCTTGATGGTAGGTCTTTTGGGAAACTGTAAGTAGGCAAATCGTGCTGACATCCAGAGAGCTGGCAGTTCTCTGGATATCAGGGGCCAGAGGGATGTATGCATGAACTCACAGTCTCCTTAGCTGTTAATAAGCAGCTCCTCCATCCCAGAAGAACGTATTTCCTAATGAGAGGCAACTGGGTGCTATACATAGCATTTTACATAACCTTCCCCCTCTTGAGGCTTCCATCTCCTCTGACCAGTCTTATTTGAGAAAAAGTCCCCTTGCAGTCCAGGGGACAATCCCAGCAGTGTCTGGAGGAAGAGGCACCTTTGGGAGCCTGAGGCAAAGAGGGAAGCTGAGGTCATTCAGTCACATCCCAAGAGGCCCTTGCATTAGAGCTGGGCAATTCTGCTCTTGCCCTGCCCTTCCTTATGTCAAGTCCAGTGACTTGTGCATGCTGGAGGTGACTGGTGGGGACAAAGGCAGACCTTTCACAAGGCAGACAGTGGGATGGGGAGTGCTCTGCTTCCTGCAGGTTGTTGTTTGTTCCAGCACTGAATCACCTTCTCCAACAAGAAAGAAGGAAACCCCCTCAATTTCAAAATGCTGCTTTATTTCTGCCTTGGTTCTGCCCAACTGCAACATCCAGCTGTTGTTTCTTACATCTTTCTAGCAGCTTTTCCTCAACCCTGGCTTCTGCCCTTCCCGTTGTTCTTTCACGACCCACTAGCAGCATGAGCTGTTGGTCTTCCATGGGCCACTGTGAGTTGGGTGTACTCAGCCTTGGATATGATTCTTTCACGAGATACCAGAATCAGGATCGTGGCAGCACCGATGGTGCGATCACCTTCCAGAAAGGTTTGCAGACAGGCAAGCAGCAAGGTCCCTCTCTCCATCCTTATCTGCTCCTGCTTCAACCAATTGGATTTCCTCCGGGCACTGATGGAGCAAAGCTTCCTGCAGTTCCTCCTGGAGCAGAGGTACCACTTCAAAAGTCCAAGAGAGGAGGATTGGGATGTTAGAAGATGGGCAGCAATGCCAGAAGCCACACCACCAGCACGTAGCATGTATCATAGGCAGGAAACTGTGCTTCATCATTTTGGTGTTGCTAATGGCCCTCCACTCCCTCCCAGTCTTGGGGTGGTTTCTGTTGCCCAGCCCAGCATCTCCCAGCACCAGCAGATCCTGGAGAAGTTCTTGGTTCTGATCTGTGCAAATGTGGCCTTTCAAGTTTTCTGAGCTGTGCATCCAAAACCAGTGGTTGGTCTTGTGAGCTGTCAGTGAGCCCTGACCTTGTGCTTACAGATTTGTCCTTTCACTGCGACAAATTACTATAGATTGGTAGAGATTAAAGGTGGTAGAGTTTTAGAAGTGATTTGGCTGAGGTGCTGCAGAGCACTAGTCCCTGGCCCTACAGATGCATCTAGACCAAGCTGGAACAGCCTTGTGCAACACACTTATGAGTTGTCAGTCACTGGAACAGGCTACTCAGGGAAATGGTGAAGTCACCATCCATGGAGGCATCTAAAAGACTCGTAGATGTGGTGCTTAGGGACATCCTTTAGTGGTGGAACTGGCAGTGCTGGGTTAATGGTTGGACTTGATGATTGTAAAGGTCTTTTCCAACCCAAAACACCTCTGTGGTTCTATGATATTAGCAGACCTTTACAAACCAGGGAATTCTTTTTTTTTCAGAACAGGAAAGAGCCTATTTTAGGCCTCAGTTCCTCCCCATTGTTTAAATGTATTTCCAGCCTGAAGTTCAGGCGCTGCCTTGGGACGTGAGCATGGTTCAGCCAGCAAAGGCTTTCTGAGACTGGGTCATGTTTGCAGCTGGCTGACACATGTCTTCAGCCTTCCAGATAACAAGAGTTGCACTACCTTCATCCTGGCTAACGCTGCAGGCACAGGCAGGGATGTGAAATCTAAGAGGCCCTCAGAGATGATGCTGTTCTTGCTGTTCTGTTGCATTTCCTTTTGTTGTGGGGCAGTTTTGCCTGGCTCCGATTCCCAGTCTCAGCACTGTGGAGCCCAGGATGCAGCCATCACCCTTTAAGGAGCCAGCAGGTAAATGCAGCGCTCAAGGTACAGTGATGTTCATCAGCCGAGGTGTTGGGCAGCACAGGCTGGAAAGCCATCAGATCTCCTGTGCTGGAAGAAGACATGAAATGCTGTAGCTGTGACCTGTCGTGGCAGGAAAATCTGCCCAGTCCAGTGCTGAGAGCAGGGCAGTAATGAAGCCCATCTGCTCCCGAGGGCCAGGCTTTTCACGAGGAATGCTTTCTCTAGTCCTTCTTGGCTTTCTACAGTTTCCTGAGAATCTCTGGTACGTGCAAGAGGTTTCAGAGGGGGAAGGAGGGGGCTCAGCATGCCGAGAGTTAACTCTGTGCCTGCAGGAGAGATTCCATCTCCATGGCCCTGCCAGGTGGATCCAGCCTTTACTGGCCCTGCATCCCTCTGGCATCCCAGCCTGGCCATTGCTCTCTGGCAGCACATTATACCCACGTTTTCTGCTTTGTTCCCACTCCCCAAAACTTAATACTCTTGTTTATCCTGCAGAAAGGACACCCCAAAAAACATCTTCTGGGAGCAGTAGGAACTTGGCCTGTGTGTTGGTGCAGGAAGGATGCTGTGGTGGTAATCAGACAGGTCTGAGGCTGGGAGATGAGTACTCCTCCAGTGGCCGGGGCATGCCCAGGGGTGCTGGGATTTATTAGGTGCTGGATTTTCTTTCTTGGTCCTTGCTTCCCATATACATCTGAATGGAGAGCATGAAAACCCCTCCATCCTAATCCCAGAGCAAACACAGCTGTCTTTCCCAGGACTTGGGATCAGAAGCCAAGACACTACAAAGGCATTAGGTGCTTAACTCATGTTACTCCCCCTCAGAGCTGAGCACCCAAAGAAGAGCTTAACTCCCCAAATACCTCCATGGGGCCAAAGGGGGGACATTTCACATCGATTTGAGGCACAGCTGGGAAAGTGCCCAAAACTTCCCTTGTTAAAAGGCAATGAAAGACTATGAGCTATCTGAGAGGGAGGGAACATCTCACTGAGTAGCGCCGGTGGCCTGGAAGGACTGGGGTGAAATTACCATGCACAGGTCCTGCCTTCACTGTGATTCAGTGAAGGAGGTGTTGCTAAATGCAGTACCTACATACGCTCCTGCCCTGTGCAGATGTCTCCCTTCCCTGATGCCCATCTCCAGATGCCAGGATCCTTGATTCATTGCTGTCTGTTATGGTTTATTCTGGCTAGCCCAGTTTTTGCTCTGTTGCAGGTTTGCACCCTGTGCAATTCCAATAAATTATCCAGTAAAATCAGTTGTAGAGCTCAGATAAATAGGGTTCAGCCCCCAAATGTCTCCTCTGCAGCCTGGACTCACTCTGTTCCCCATTTCCCAATTGCCAAAATCTGGAAAGCCAAAATCTCAATCTAAGTTAAAGCCCTACGTGGGCAAAGGTGAGACAACAGAGCTGTTCTGTACCCCCAGGAGCTGGGTGGCCACTGCTGAGATAAACTCTTCTTTCTGCGTGTCCTTCAGAGGAGATCTCACAGCGCAGGAGGCAGCATGGGGATCTGGGGTTTGATTTTGTTTCTCTTACAGTTTTAATGAGGCAGGGAGCAAAGCCAATGCTTCGTTTATTGTGTTGGGAGGAGGGCGTGATGCTCTGAGGGAGCATGCAGCACATGTGGGACAGGGAAGGGGAGCAAAAGGACACGGTGTGAAAAGCGGCTCTGTGTGAGACTGGTCCTGTGCAGAAGTGATGCCCGATGTGTGCTGGTGCCAGTTGCACCTCAAGCCTCATGCTGTCAGGAGATGTGGTGTGCTGGCTGGACAGAAAAAGGGGGTTGCAGCAGCGCTGGGACATCTGCAGACCTTGCAGGAGGCAGCACAGTTGGTTCCAGCAGCAGCCACCTATGCGTGTTCCCCTCTGCATGGAGTCAGGCAAGCCTAGGAGACCTAGTAGCCAGATGAACCTGCAGCAGCTAATATCCTTGACTGCCACCCCTCCATTTAACAGCCCCTGAATTCCTGCTCCCCACCTTCAGGGCTGAGTCTAACAGGGTACAGCGTTGCCCTGAAGTGTGCTTTCGGGGGATGCTATTCAACCTGCAGTCAGAGCTCAGCAGAACTGTCACTCTGCACACGTGCTGCCCTGCAGCTGGAAAATACATCTCAGTGTCAGCCCAGGCACTGCTGTCACCTGCCCTGGGCAGCTGCCTAAAAACAGCCTTTCAGTATGCAGGGTCTGTGGGCAGCTGTGTGGGAGCACGCGTGGGATCTGGACCCCAGCTGCAGCGCTGGAGATCTGTGTTGAAGCTGGTGCTGCCCTGCTGTCCCACCCAGCCTGGCATGAGATGTGGATGTGGGGACATCCTTACTCTAGCTTGCTGGTGGACAGGTTGGGGTGAGGCAAGCTGAGCTCTCCCCTAACATGTCTTTTGAACGCTGTCGAGCAGGTTTCATTTCTCCCAGCCCCTGTGCAGCAGCCCTTACTGGGGTGCTGGGCTGAAAATGCCTTCTGAAGATCCCTGCCTTGGTCACCCTTTCCAGCTCACACCTCTTGAAGGCTCAGAGGCAAGGACCTGCAGAAGCCTGAATTTTGTTTCTAGATAGACCAGATCTTCCTTCCCTTGCAGAAGGAATTCGAAATGTGTTCAGGTGGCTTGAATCCATTCTCTTAAGTTGGAAGTGCTGGAACAGGACTGAGCAGATCTAGCTTTAGGGCATGGAGGGGTCCAGCCTTGAGCCAGCCAGTGGGAAGTCCTGCAGCCTAGCAGAGGAACAGGCCTGGCTGATGTTTTCCTCATAGTGCCCTGTAACTTAATATTTGGATGAACTTTGATTAGTTAAAACAGTTGTAAATTTGTGGACAGGCAGGCTGATGGGAATTTGGTTGGAAGAGCTGGGAGTTGGTCTTTCCTGGGAGAAGAAAGCAGTTTTTCTCACCACTTGTTGGTACTGTAGCAGCTCTGTCACCCTTGGGTTCAGCAGCTACATGTGTCACCGAGGTGGCTCATCACCATCTCCCCGGGCAGGAAAGCCTGGCCGCAAAACCCACATCCTTTGGTAGCCGTGCTGACAGGAAAAATCACCATTTGGTACGAAAAATGGTGAGTGCCTGGTTTTGAGGGTGCAAGTGTGTGGATTCAATGTCTTGCCTTTTTTTTGCCATCCCAGTTACATACAGCACCCTGTGCAGTCTCCAGTCCTTCCCTGCACAGCAGAAAGAGCTTCCTGCCCCTGTAGTTGGGAGCACCAGCCTTTCCCAGCCCCATGGACCAGCTCCTTCAAGCCCTGTTTGCCTCCCTCTCTGTCAGCATGTCCTGCTTCCCTCCACCTTATCAGTGATCCTCCCTGATGCACGGGAGCAATGAAAGTCAAATGTTTGTCTGCCTGATCACCGTCACCGAGCCCATGTGGTGGTGTGTCACATTGTGAAGCTGTTTCCACAGCTGGGAGATGCTGTGAACCACACTGCCCCGGATCTGAGTCTGGTGATGTGGTTGGTTGGGTGAGTCTGATACATGGCCGTGTAAACAAAGCGTGGCTGAGCACAGGTGCTGTCCTGAGGAAGCACCCAATGCTGGTGAGAACCAACTTTTTCATAATGGGACTTAATTTTCATAGACTTCCCCAGAGCATTTTCCAGAAGAGATCTGCTTTCTACCAAGAAGGTCTCTTCTGAAGCTGTCACTGTCTCTGCAGTGGCTCAAGTGGCAGAGCAGCAAGTCCCTAGCCTGGATAGACACTGGCACCTCCACCATGGTGCATGGTGCATGGAGGAGATGTGTCAGTGAACATTCTGGACCTGTGCAGCAGTGCACAGGGCTTATGATCACCCATGGATCCTTTCCCATCCCATGTCACCTCTGTGGTGGGGAGGGATACTGAGGCCACAAGTCCTGGCTTTTTGTCACAATAGTGCTCACAGCTTATTCTTCCCTTTGTAAATGCCACCATTAATAGACCTGCAACTGCTGGCTGCTCTCCCAGCCCATCTGGGGAGGAACAGTGGCAGTGGGTATGAGCCAGCCCCTGGAGTGGTCCCTCCAGAGTTTCTGTCCCTATGGATTTGCAACCTGATGGCTTGTGTGAAACCTGATCCAAGCCTGCTCTGGGGCCAGATGTTGCCTCACTCCTCCGTGCTGTGAATTACTGACCTTGCAGGAAGATGGGTAATATTGACATGAGGTTCAAAGGTGGTGTTTGTTTGGAGCCGCCCGGTGTGGGTGTCTCTGGGGCTGGCTCCCCTGTTCCACAGGGCTTCCTCCGAGGCAGGGTCCTGGGAAATTAGCACAAACTAATTGAAGGTCAGAAGCTCCTCAGCCATTCCCTGTCCCCGTTCTTTTTGTGATGCCCTGTAAGCATGTGGCTCTGCCCCCTCCCCTGGCCGTGGGGAGTGTCTCTCCATGGTACGGGAAGGTGGTGAGTTCAGTCCTGCACACATCTGCAGAGCCAGGCTGCTCCTTTTAGCAGGAGTAGCACATTCACAGCTGGGTCTTTTCCAAGTTTACTCCTGGCAGTATCAGAGAGATTGATTTCTCTTTAGCGTAATAGGATCAGCAGACACAGGCACTGTGAGACTGAAACAAGACTGGTGACTCTGGTGGAGCTTTGCTTCAGATGCCCATGAACACCCGCCACTGTGTGGGCATAGGGTGGGTATAGGTGTGACACTCCCAGTTCCCTTCCTCTTGAGGTCTCCATTAGACTTTGCCCAAACACTACAAAAGGGAAAGAGATGTTTTCAGAGCACCCACTGCTATCAGCCATCCTCAGAGCTTAGCCAGCAGCAGGGAGACAGACCCAGAAGCCACCCAGACAAGTTGCTACCAGTGATGCTGGATCTGTTGTGTCTCAGTGCTACAGTGATGCTGGAGATGTTTCTATCCTCTGTTAAACATGCTGGCTAGGGAGACAGGGCAATTTGGTGGCCCCAGGCAATGCCCACTACTACTGCAGAAGCAGGCACAGTGAGAAGTTAGGTGCTGGAGAGAGTTCTCCCTAGTCTCCAGCAAGCTGTAATTAGCTCTTGTCCTCTGCAAGCTCAGGCATCTCTTCCACATATTGTAAAGCCTCTGTATCTTGTGGCAGTTAATGACCTGCTGTCCTGCAGACAGGCAGGACACAGGCCCTCAGCTTCCTCCACTGAAAGCAGACGGGCCAGAGTTGTGGAACACAGCCAGGGAGGGAGTGGCTGTGTGCAGGGTGGTGGCTGTGTTGGGAAGGGTTTGCATTTTTCCGAGGTCCACTTGTTGGGACTTTCATCAGTTCCAGATGCACAGAGCTGACAAGATGGGTTGAAACACATTCAGCGGGCAAGTCATTCACCTTAGAGGGACTTCATTTGTTCTCCTATGTATGTAGGTAGCCTATGTGCAGAGGCCACAAACAGCATCAGCCTGGCCCAGGCCTGACTGCAGGCAGGTTTTGAGAGTCAACCCTGACCCCCCCAGCACCCTGGCTTGCTGTGGCCTCAGCCCCTGAGCAGAACGCGGCAAGCTGGTGCAGATAGGCCCTTGGCTTGGTAGGTTTGTGTGGCTGGCTGAACTCAAGAGCTTGCTGTGGCTGTGGCTTGCCTGAGCCTGCCCCAGCAATGGGAGCCTGCAGCTGGGGGTGTGCAGGGGAGAGCTGGGTCCCTGCTGCAGCCTTGCCAGTTGAACGCCAGCCCCTGTGCATGGGATCTGTGCCTTGGTGCTGCCAGCACCAGCCCTTCTGCTGCAATTCCTGTCGAGCAGCAGACTGTAAAGGAGGAGTTTATTGACAAGGAATGGAAATGCTGGCAGTTCAGCCTTGCATTATATATGCAAGCAGCCAGCCGGGGCCAGGAGAGCGACAGGCATAATGGGGAAGAAAAATTGCTCTTGGAAAGCATCTAGCTTGGCTTGTAGGAGGAATTAACCGTATAAAAACAGAAGGTTGCATGGTACTTATGCACAGATACTTTATTTGCTCACAGAGACCATATTTCTGCTGGATACTGTTAATTTTCTGTTTCCTACAAAGATCTCAATCGCAGTCCTTGTGACAGCACAGAACTAGGCATGTTGCCCCAGTGAAATACATCCCACTCACCTCAAATGCCTATGATTCTCTTATTAAACCTTCCTGTTACCTGTCTCAGGCTGATACCGGGTGACCAGAGCCTCCTGCTACCGAGAGGACCTGTGGGTTTAGGTGGAACCATTGAGCAGGACAGTGTTCAGACCAGCTGCTGTTGGCTTTGGTCCTGCTCTGATCTCCAGAGACGGTGCCGTGGCATTTGGCAGGTTGCTTTAGCAGTTGGATTCTTTCTTTCCCTCCCTGCATGATTTACTGTAAACTAATCCTATAGCTGTCACCCTTTTCCATCACTTGATTAGTTTCCCTGGCTGACCCATGTTGGAGTAAGAAAGCCCTCACTGAAAAACAGAGCCTGAGCCATCTTCATCGCTGGGGAGGAGGGATTCACACAACCAGGGGTTAGCTGTGCGTGCCCGCCCCTGTGCCTGGGTATGGCTGGTGACACTGTGATGGTCCAAGAGGTGCAGTTGGTGAGAAATGAAGAAAAACTACTTTCAGAAACGTAGAGGCAAAGTAAGCTGTGTGAGAAGGCAGGAGTGAAGAGAGGAAAGAGCTTTCTTGAGGCTTTATAGAAAACAAAGAGCTTCCATATATAATTTTATTCTCTTCCTAATGGCAAGAACTTCTTCCTAAGTAAACTTCCCAGGATCTTCAGCATCAAGAGTAATGCTCCAGTAGTTTAAAAGCATCTCCAGCATCCAGATCTCTGAATCATAGTCGCTTCTGGAGCCAGTGACTGCCAGTCCCTACACTGGCTTGGGTACGGCCAACACTCGCTAAACAGGAGTCATCTGGCTGAAGCCTGGAGAGAGCAGGGATTTCAGGTTTCAGGACTCTTTTCCAGGCAGTTGTTAAAGGTTGGGCAGTCTCTTGTTAGGGGTGGGGAAAGAAAAAAAAGGCAAAAAACAGTTAGGAAAAAATAAAGTTAGATTATTATGTTCCTGCCCAGTGCATGTGACGTGGTAGAAATCTAAACTAGTGCAGGATGTTCAGACCCAATCTCACATCAAGAGTTTAATGTTCTTTTTTGTAAAAGCTTAAAAAAATACAGGCATCTGATGACACTCCCTCAGACCTCCCAGCTGCCTTTGTGGCTGCTGTCCTAGCAGTGTGTACAGCATGTGGAAGATGGAGTTGGCTGCAAAACCATTAATGCTGGACCTTCTCTCAGCTCCAGTGTTAACTGCAGAGTGCTGAGGTTGCACTGCAGATACAAAGCTCCTTGGGCTGGGTTTGTCGTTCAGGTACAAGAAGCAAAATGCACAGAGGAGTCCATTATCTCTCCTGGGATGTGCCCCTCTGAAGGGCGCTGGTGGGGGTGCTGTGTGCAGGGTGACACTAGCTTTCACAGGTCTCGAGTGGTGGAACATCATCACCAGTCCTTTTTAAATCTGTAGGAGGTTTAATAGAAATGGACAGTGGAGATTACGTTGTCAGCAGCGATCACCACGACTCTTTGGAGCGCTTTCAGCAGAGACCCCTCTTTTTTAGTGGTTTGGGGAGAAATCTCAGTAGCTCTGAACATTGGAGCGCTGTCCCCCTCACATACCACACCCTACGTGGCGTTGCAAGCTGGGGGGTACAAGGGGACAGCAGATCCTGAGGAGTGAGAATGAAGAAAATGCCCACAGATATTTTCAGGATCCTTTCAGGGGAGGATGGGGTGTTGGTGTGAAACAGGTCTTACTGTCACATTTCTGTGCCAGCCCTGTGTGTCTTTGGTCAGAAAGCCCTGTTCAGGTGTGATTCTTGGTCAGGATCTTGGTTGGGAGATGTTTGAGCAAGAAGAGAAGGTACTGAGAAGTCAGTGTGACTGCATTTGAGAGGGGGTCAGCTGCAAGGCTGCTGCCTCTGTCTTGCAAGCCTTTTAGGGAGACATCTGCCATTGTTCCTTGGCACAGTGGCATTGCCTGCACTGCAGAGGTTGCCATAGCATTTGGAAGGCTGGGCTGAGGCCTTTCCTGGTGCAAGTCAATGTGTCTGTGTTGAGCTGGATCCAGGTGGAGAAACCTGAACTCTGGTGGCACTTAGTGCTGGTGGGACTTTGCCCGGAGGCCAAACGAATGTCCCATGTCTGCTGTCTGCAGTTTTTATTGCATCCAGCATTAAGTCATCAAGCATGGAAATGTTTATGGGTAGGTGACAGTCATGAACATGGGGCATTGCAACCCCAAGGAAGAGGGAGTGTCCATCTGCCTTCTGCCAGCAGGCAGAACCCTGGGAGTGCATTTAATGCACTTAGGGCTCCTGGGCTGCCCTTACACTAGTCTGCTCTCATATTCTGTTCTGAGAGCCCTATACAGGGGGTAATTTGCACCTTCTGGGTGGTGTAAGGGCTCCAATATCGGAAAGACAGTGATGCAGCTCTTCTGCTGGTCCCTCCCCGATGCCACATGCCAGAGACACTCCCGTCCTGTCAGTCACAGACAGCAGATGACTGCATACAGGCGTCAGAGAGCTCATGTACAGGTGGGGGCAGGTGTGGCAGGTGTCCTTGGAATTTTGATCCCACTGCAGTTCCCCAAGGCAGCGTGTTTCCACCCACAGACATTCACAACCCCTGCTGCTTCTGGCAGGCTCATCTGTCCCTGTCTGGCTGGAACAAGAGCAGGACGTGTAGTCACCCCTCTGCCTGGCGCTTCCCATCCATTACTTTCCATAGAGAATAGCTTAGACCCTTCTTCCACACCCTGAATTAACATTTCCTGGAGGCATCACACCCCCTTGTCCCTCTTTTGCCCATGGACTGCTGCCTTCCTGCCAGCAGGCCACATCCCGGGAAGAGTGAATGATTTTTCCTGCTGGAGGCCGTGCGGTCTGTTGAGTTATCCCTTGTGAAACAGTGACTCATTGTCCCCTCTTAGAGTGTGTTTCTTGGCTAGGGGCAGGCTGTCATTGGTGCCAGGGAGCCTGGCTGCTGTTGCCATCCAGTTGTGCCACACAGTCCTGGGACTCTGGAGAAGCTGCAAAGCGATAACTGCTGCAAACAAGGGTATTATTTGTAGGGGCTGACACCTCCTTTCGTCTCCTTCCCAGAGGAAGTCATCCCGGGCATTGAGGAGAGACTATGCACACCTTGTCATGGTGCAGTCAGGGGATCCCAAGCACTTCAGATCTCTCTGTGTGTAGGAACTGTGTGGTTTGAGGATGGAAATTCTGCAGAAGGGTTTGTCCCAGGGGATAGTAGCTGTGGAACATGTACATTTGGTGCAAAGAGGTTGGAAAATGCTCCTTTCCTTCTTGTCTGGGCCTCCTCAGAGTGGGAAGTGTCACCTTCCTCTTCAGAGGAACGTGCGTGGGAAAGAAGTACTGATGGTGCATCAGCAGCAGAGAACTGGGTACTGGGGATTGCCCTGTCACCTTTAAGAACTGTCTGTGGCTGTTTGGAGTCGGGCCTAAGTAGCTTCCCAGGAAGTCAAAAGGGTCATTTGGGGAACAGGGGGAGATTTCCAGAGCAGGAGGGTCTGTGTGGTAGGGGCTGGTAGCACCCCTCCATCGACTCATGGGGTTGGGACATGCTTTAGCCAGGTACTGTAGAAGAAAAAGAGGGTGGACCATTGTGCAGCCTTCATTCCTCCACTGCACCTGTCCCTCATCCTGCCCTGAAGTAGTACTTCATCAGGGCAGCCGTAACATCGCTTCTGGGTGACCCTGGTGCCGCAGAACCACCTTCTCCCACAAGCAAATGTGAGGTGATGGGAGAGGAGATTTGTCTTTCACTGCTGCAGGTCGTGGTGCCTGTTGCATGTGGGCTACTCCATGTGTAAACCTCCTCATCTGCACGTCCTGTCTTGCCCCGCTCAGGTTTGCCTCCAAGCTGCTTTTATTTGTGGTTTTTCCCTTTGCTTTGTGGGAACCCTCACAACGTATCTCTGCTTAGCCCTTTGCGGTTTTTAAGTGCTGGGAGGTGAGCAGTGTGGGGGGAGATTTAATTTTTTGGTTTGGCTGTTTCAAAAGGGCAAGGTGTTAGGGAGGGGGGGTAGAAAATGTGTAGCAGTGGGGGAAAAAACCTAAGCTCTCAAGCATCCCCACACTGCTGGGACTTGGTTCTGTCTGATCCCACCAAATTCACGTCACTCAACTGGTTTAATTTCTGCTGAATTAAACCACTTTAAGCCAGGACCATGTGAACTGCTGACTGGAGCATTCTCCCTTCCCATGGGGAGCAGATCTGGCAGGGTGGGCTGCTGGTACTGGGGTGTCTCTGGGTGTCATCCTGTACTTGGCTCATCAAGCAGGACCTCTGAACAAGGCATACCGTGCTCCTTGAGCCAAAATTTCCAGTGATCTGTTGCTCAGTCCTGAAGTGAGCAAGTACTTGTTTTCCAGCCCACCGTGTTGTGTGGGTGGTGTTGAGCCATATACAGACTCATAGCAGCAGTCTTGTTATGGTAAGAGAAATTAAATCCCCATCATTAAGGTCTTTGATGGACAAGCAGATGAGCTTCAGAGCTTCAGTTGTGTGTGTGTTTTACTTCCCTGGTTGGAGATGGGGCTTTGCTGTAGGAGGTTATGAGGCTGCCAACATCCAGATAGTGGCTGTGGTTGAAAATGCAGTTGTACGGCCTAAAACCAAGCTACTGGAGGGCAGGTTCTGAGCCCGAGGTTTAGGATGCAATGCTGGTGAGAGAAGACACTTACCTGGTGGTTTCAGAGGGACAGCTGAGCTTCCAGGGCTCATGCCAATGCTCAAGGGTTGTGGCTCAGCTGATAACGCAGGAGGATGACATTATCACACAGTGGTTTTGCAGGGAACAGGGATGTGCCTGCCTGCTGACCTGCTCAAGGAAGCAGGAGCACAATGGTGACTCTAATCCTGCCCTTCTGATACACTACATTAACCTGGCTGGGTTATTTGGGAAGAGTTTGCTCCATGACCTCTGCAGGGGTACAACCAAGGGCTCCTCTTCAAGGTCCTGTTCCTAATGCTCCCATTGCTTGTCCCTCCAGGGAGAGGTGTACAGCATCGGGGCATCAGTTGGTTCCTGCTGCAGACAGGAGGGCACCTTGTGTGGTTCTTTCAGTCATCCCTAGCCCCCCAGCTCAGCAGCATCCTGCCCCTTGGCTCTGCTATGTCAGAAAATGCTCTGGAGCAAGCGAGGAACTGTTGCTCCCCAGGATGCTCCGGGTTGTTGCTGCGCTGCAGGCAGTGGGAGAGGAGCTGGCAGGAGCAGGCCTGATGGAGAATGGAGGATTATTCCCTTTCCCTAACAAATGAGCCAAGACAGGCGTCTCGGACAGACTCCACGCCGCCTCTACCTCAGCAGAGAGAAATGCAGAGCCAGCCAGCCTTTACCGAGGCTTGGCTTGCAGAGCAGAGGGCAGGCTGTTGGGAATAGCCTGTGTTATATATTACTGGCTTGTTTGTCAGCCGAGGGAGTATCGGAGGCTGATGGGTGGGTCTGCCAGTGACCACACTGTGCAGGGCTGCGTTAGGTGGGAACCTGTTGCCTGTGTCCACGTAACCTCCTGCACAGGAGTCCCTCACTGCTGCCCTGCTGATGGGAACAAACAGTCGTCTCTGTTCTGAGCCTCTGCAAGAGGATGCTGTCACAAAGCAGAACAGGCAGAACAAACCCTAACTGTGGAGAAAAACACCATGAAAAGAGAAGCAAAGATGAGCAGGGCCACAGGGGTGTTTCCCAAGACACAGAGGATGTGAGTCTGGAACAAGAAATGTATGTTTGTATTGTAAATATTAGCGCTACAGAGTTTTGCGAGTTGATGCCAGCTCCCCTCCACCACTCCTCCTGCTCAGCACTCACTGGCGCAGCCCCAGGATAAACAGAAGAGGTCAAATACAGTGTTCACTCCAAAGGAATCTCTTGTCTGCCACGTGGAAGCTGTGCAAGGTGGGTTCAGCTGGGGCTGTCGCAGGTCAGTGACCGAGCTCTCCCCTTTTCTGTAAGGCAACTGCTTAGGGAGCAGTGCTGTGCATGGGAGAGATCAGAAAACATGTCTTCTAGTTGTTCTCCATAAGGCTTGTTGCTTCTTACCATTGTTTGTGCCTATCTGAATATTGCTGTTCAGCTTGAAATGCTTCATACCCCCAAAACGTGTAGTCCTATCTGTGCTTCACATCTTCCTGCCAGAATGGGGCATGGATGCTCCCCGCTCCCTCTGTGCATGGCCAAGAGGCACAATCTCCTACCTCCGCAGTGTCAAGTGCAGGGATACTCATCTGCTGTCTACGGGACACACCTCATCTCTGGAGGTATAGGAAGAAACCTGGCCTGCTACTGGTAAGAGAGCTCCTTCCAAATCTGCTCAGCCCCACTGGGTCCCGCTGATAGAGGCAGCCAGACAGGTCTGAAACATCTCAGGCATCCCCATGTTCTCTCACTGATCCCCAGAAAGGCAGTGCTTGGTGCTGCACTGTTGAACAAGTACTTGCTTGAGCTCTTCCTATGCAGTTGTCGTGTTATTGTTTCAGTTTTGGGGGCAGAATAGCAACTGTGGTGTCCTGCAGGTTCAGGGATCAATGTTCTTAGCTGTGACTGATGCTCTTTGCTCCCCCCAGCGAGAGGTACAGCTCCCACACTTGCATTTTCACCCTGCTGTGCAGCCCCAGCCAGGTGTCTGGTGTTTGCTGCCCACCCTACATTTCCCACACGATGGCCTCAAGTCCTGTGCCCTGCATTCAAAGTGCCTGGGGTGCTCCCTTCTCCCTCAGGAGCCATGGGAACACACATATTCCCAGTGGTGCTGCAAGATGGTGAGAGGCAGCTTAACCCGTTGGCAGTGGCGACACGGCAGCGTGACAGGGGACGAGGGCCGCTGTCTGTTTACGGTCTTTAAGAGCAGCAAATCAAGCAGGTGCTGCTGGCTGAGCAGAAGACGTACTGCGACACGTCTTGCTGCGCTCTTGTGTTGTGGTTACCCCCTCATCAGGGCCTCACACAGCAGCCGTGTCCTGTCCCCCCCCTCCACACCCATCCCCATTTGTGTGGAGATCTTTAGCCTTGGCAGAGAAGGTGCTCAAGCAGACTTGAGATTTTTGGGCAGCTCCTCAAGCCACTGAGCTGGTTCTGGGGGAAAACACCTGGATGAAGCCCCACTGGTGACATGTCCCGCTTCTCGTTTCACTTGTAGCTCCCTAGCGGAGGTGGTTATGCCTGAAAAGATGTGTTTAAGCAAATCAAGCATGTGGCTCTGTTAGACTTATCTTCTTCTCTAACATTTTAATTCAGCCTCTGTTGTCTACATCCACAGCTTTTCAGGTGCACTAAAAATGAACAGTCACAGGCATCTACGTAGATTGGATTTGCCTCTACTGAAAGCAAAAATTTGCATTCCCAAATCAAAACCTTCCTGTAAGAATAAAAACAGTAATGAGTTTTGTTTTAATTCCCAGTGGTGCTCCCTTAGCTCTCAAGTGCATGAGGATGCAAGTGCCAGGATTACCACACTTTTTTACAGCTGAACGCAGCATGCAAGAAAGCAAGCAGCTGCTGATTCCATCCTCTTTTCCATCAAACCAAGGTCAGCAGTGTGTGGACTGGTGCGTGGTGGTGGGGTTTTGGTGTTTGGGATCCCACATCACCCTCCTTTTTAAAAGCATCTCTAAAAAAAAAAAGCTCAAACGAAGCAGATGTGTTCTCCACCAAGGACCCAATCGTTCCGATCCTTCCAGGCAGGGCAGCTCATCACACCACTGCCCTGGGCTTCAACTGCTGCTTCCACATGTGATTTCTTGGCCTTTGTGGCCTGGACCATCCTCACGCAGTCGAAGTGCCAGCCAGGCAGCGTGTCCCAGGCTTTGCTATCAAACCATGAGGGAAAGCTGAGCTCAGTCTGCAGGAGCTGTCTGGATCTATCACTGATGCTGTCAAGTGCTACTTTCTTTTCTTCTCTCTCTTTTTTTTTCCCCCTCTTGGACGTTAAAAATGAAAATTGGACAGATTCGGCAGCTGGTGGCTGGAGCTGGGATTTGGCTTTGAATAACACAGCCTCAATATCCTTTCTTAAATTAGAAAGCAGGATCCTTCTCCGTGTCTCTTGGGTGCAGTTATTTTAATAGTGAGGAGGCTGTCTTCCCGAGGCAGGGCTGCGTTGCTGCAGTCAGGGATGAGCGAGCCATCGCTGGTGTGACCCAAGCACTCGCTCATCACCCGTGGCAGGTGCCGGAGAAGAGTCAAACCCAGCAACGTCTGGAAAAGCTTATTGCTGTGCCCACAGAGAGATCCAGGTCCTAATTTCTGGTTCTTCCAATGACTGACTTTAAGCAAGTGCTGATCCCTTTACGCCATAGAGCTCAGAGTGTTGTAAGACTGTTCCCACCATAAAGCCGTCTTTATCCTACGCAGTATAGTTCAGCTGCATGGCTGGCACCTGCCAGGCAGTCAAGTCATGTCACAAATGCCATTTCCTATGTTCAGATCCAGAATCCATCACATTTGTGATGGATTTGATGGATTCATAATTGTGATGGATTCACACCCCCTCCCTGAAGTTAAGAGTTGGGTGGTTTTTTGCTTTATTTTTTGTGTCTGAGAGCATCCTTCAGATGCCCCCGCATCTCCGGGCCTGCCCTGAGAGCTGGCTCTTCCTACAGCACCTACCCCACTCACGGGCTGGGAGTCCTGGGCTGTAATTAGCACTCAGACAGATCATTTCAGGTGGCCAGGCACCACAATTATTTTTTCTCTTTTTTTAGGTTATGCGCAGACACAACAGGAAGCGAAGCTGGGGCTGTGAGACAGCAGCGAGGAGACAGCGGTGGGGTCGGGATTAGCTCCTTGGGGCCTCTGGGGCACACAGTCACGTGCAAGCATGCCTGCTTGCTCTTCACTTTCCTTGGCTGGAGAACACTGAATCTCCAGGTTTTAAGCCTCTCCAGTGTTTCATATTGGAAACCAGGAGTGGAGCTTTTGCCTCCTCATGCTCCCAGGGTTCAGCCCGGAACATCCCTGAAAGCTCCATCCTCCAGCCCAAAAGCAGTTGGGATTCCTCCTGCTGCATCTCAGCCAGACTCCCACTGATCTGGGGTTTCCAAACCTCTTCCTATCTGGTGCCTGAGCAAGTGGGCACGAAGATGTCCTGCATGTGAAATGCCCCGTGTCGCTTTCTGCCTGCCTGTTCTCAGGGGATGGTCACATCATGGTTCAGTTTGTAGACACATCCAGCCCTTGCAGCCTCCATGGGTCACCCAGTCGGCTCACTGCCCTTCTCAGCAGCTCTGGATGTGCCTTGGTCCCAGGAGAGCAGAGCAGTCAGTACTGCAGCTGAAGGTCACCGGTGCTACAGATAATAGTATTCATGCCTTTTTTTTGCTGCTATGGCAGATATCTCACCTGATGTTCCAGGTCTTCATTTGCCTTTTTTATGACTGTCACACTGGCAGCTGATGGCCCAGAACTGATGCATCTGGGGCCTTCCACCACTTCCAGCCACAAAGTAGCAGAAACTGCTGAATTCCAACATTGTAAATCTATCCAATTTCCATTCCCCTGGTCCAGGACGAAGCTACGAAGTTTCAGTTTCCCTGGTTGGTGTTTCAGTCTCTTCTGGCCTGGCAGCTTTGTCCATCACCACTATCTTTCTAATTTCATATCAACTCATTCCCAAAGTATTGATCCCAAAGCCAATCTTGGAGATATTTTACTAGAAAGCTGCCTTCTGCCCAGCATTTGCCATTTAAATGCTGCCTAATTTCTAGTTTCTCGTGTCCCTTCAGGTTCACCTTTTAAACTTCATCTTTTTCTGTTTGAAGTACTTATTTCCTGTGGTATGTCATATCTCATGCATTACTTATTTCTGGGTGAAGATCCACCACAGAACGTTTGATCTACAGAAACAGCTTACAGACAGACTAGGTTGCATGGGTGTAAGCTGCACTTGGTAAAGACCACTTTTATTTTATTCCCCTTTCCAGTGGCACCCACACCTTTTGTTTTCTTTCCTTCAGACTGTTTTCTGGAGCCATGGCGAGGCTGATGTCAGCCTAGCAGGCTTGTCACTGCCTGAATCCTGTCTCCTAGCCAAACTCTGTAATTCAGCCTCTGGATTTGCTGTTGTGGTTGCAGAAAACCTCCCTCTGCAGCTGAGTTTCTACAGCCAAAATCTTTCACTGGTGCTTCCAGAAGTCTGGGATGGGCATGATCCAGTCTTTCCCTCACTTCACACATGTCTGGCTGGCTTTGCAATCAACTAGTACACCTAAATATTTACAGCTTTAAAATCTATTCCCTTTTCCAAAGAGAGCTGGCAAGTCATTGAAACCTTCGACCCTGCTGTGGTATTGATGTCACACAGCTGCAAGGGAATAGCTTTGGTTTGGATGGGACAGCACTAAAGCCTGGACTGCAGGGGGAAGGAAGGAGGGAACACGGTGCCTTTTTAATCTCCAAAGACCGAAAGCACTTGTAGCACAGGAGGCTCCAGAAATGTGCCTGAGCTCAGGTGTTTCAAGGTGCTGTCATTCAGTGATTTCTGGTCCATGTTACTACCTTAGCAAGGGGCTTTCAGTCTCTTTCTCTGCTTCATTCCTGTTCCCTTGCTTCATCCTTTGAAGATGCAAAGGACAAATGTGATATTTTCTTCTGCATGTCTCAGTGAAAAACATTTTTGTTTGGGTCATGGGCATACACTGCCTTGGTACTTGTTATCCACAGGGTCATCCAGCAGTTGCCAAGGGCTGATGTTTTCTCCCCATTAGAAACTCGATATAACTTGGCTAAGTGACATCCCTGCTTTCGGATGCAGTTGTGGCATGCTAAATTTCCAAGGATTACCATTGCATGTGGTGGAATCTCAGTAACAAGCTACAGAGTCAGGAGGAAAACCAGGATGTAAAGATCTTGGCAGGTCCATGATTGAAGATCCTGCTGTACTCAGGGCTACAGTGCCAAAATGCAGCACAGGCCATTAATTTACTCTGATGATACTCCCCCCTCAGCACTGTCACATATTTCAATATTCCTTGGCCTTCCCAAACTTCTTGGAGTCCCAGGAGCATCCCAGGGATGGGTAAGCCAGCGTACAGGGGATTTGTAGAGGGGATGGGGTGATTGACTTGCTCTCAGCATGAAGTGGAAGAAGAGGCATGTGTGCATGCCATTGCCCCTCTGCCCCCTTCCCTCCTCCTTCTCACATTCCAGGCTGCATCCCAGATCTGATGGAAGAAACAGTCACAAATCAAGAATTAAGCCTTTCCCCGGCTCCCCCTCTTGCCAGCTGTGCAGTTGAGCCAGCTGTGAAGCCCCTTGAGCTCCTCTTCCCTAAGGCGGGCCATTGTCTGCTTGGGGCGGGTGGTGAAGGCAAGGACAGGATGGAGACAGCAGATAGGGGACAGGATGGGGAGACACCCTGGGATGAGAGAACACCATGGCATGGCACGATGGGGTGTAACAACTGCAGAAGAGGAGTTTGTGTTCAAATGACGATGGAGTTGTGTTCAGAGATCTGCGTGGTGAGGACCCGGGGTCTGGTGACAGGGAGGGTGGTGCATCAGCAGAGATGTTGCAGGTGCTGCAGCTGCTGGTACTTTTTTCCTGGGACTCTGTATAGCATGAGCATCATGGGGATCCTAGGAGGTTTGTTGCTGTCTGTCTGTCTTGTTCTCTGCCAGACCTTGCACTGGGAAATGCCTGGAGGAAACCCATTGTGCAACACTTCTGCTGGGGCAGTTGGTGACAGACAGGCAAGGCACAGCCTGGCCAGGCTTGTTCCCCTGCCTTAGCAGCACCAAAAGCGGTCAGAGCATGGATCTGACCTGCCTGACCTCTGCTCACTCCCTCCTTCACTGCAGATTTGCTTTTTATTTGCCCAAAAAAGCCTCCTGCTGCACCAGCCCGCTCCTCCTGGGCCATGACCCGACCTTGCACGGGGTGATGAAGCCTGTCCCTGGGAATGCCTTTCCACGTGCCCCTGCGCCACGAGCAATTTGCATTTCTAGCAGCTTCGGGTCAGCCTTGCTTATGTCCCTTGTAAGAGAGGTTCTGGTTGATGCATGTGTTTAATCTGAAAACGCCTCTGCACCGCTTTTACTAAATATAGGACAGGGGCTGCTGTGGTGCAGGGTGCTCGCAGCGGGGTCACACCCTTCAACTGAACAGGAGTTTGTCAGCCCTGCCCGGGAAAGGGAATTCAAGTTTAATGCTCTCTACTTGCAGATTCCAGCTGCCTGAGATGAGTTCTCAAGGTCAGGCTAATTCCCTGTCATTTGCAGAAGCCTGAGCGCGGAAATGTGAAACGGGACTCTGCTGGGATGAGCATCTCAGCCCAGTGCTGTGTACGTTGGATCTTCCTCTTATCTCTCATTAGCATGGGGCCATTTCACCCTCTTGCAGGGTAACTGATAGAGGGGATTGAGGAAGAAGCCGTGCCTTCTCGTTGAGTCACTTCTCGATCAATCCAGGGCTGCAGGAAGTCTCATTTCCCATGAACGCGCAGGCGTACATGCAAAGCTGATGAAATCTGTGAGGTCAGGCAGTCATTTCCCCCTAATTACAGCTCCAGGAATGAATAATGTTTAGCTTAGACCCTGGTGACTTTGTGCTTTGGAGCAGTTTCTGTTTAAGCAAAATAGAAGCACATGAAAATGGAGATGGGATTTTGATTTTTTTTTTCCTGGTTGCTTTGGTTAAAAAGATCCCATCTGGGGCTTGTATAACAAATTTGGTTTTGTTTGGTGATGGTCAGGGAATTAAAAGATTCAGAACTCCAAATTGTTACGCAAAAAAACCTTTGTGTTAGAAAGCATCATGTTGTGGGAAATTGTTTGTGAGAGATGCTCTTCCCTCCACCACGTGTGCCCAGGAGCTTGGAGGACTGGAAGAACCTCCTAGGCCACCATCTCCTTAACACTGTGTCCCATTATCCACTTCAGAAAAAAACATCCTCTTCCATTTTAAAACTCACAGTGTGAGTTCTTCCATGTAAGTCAGCACCAGGCCTGCACAACCTGATGACTAGAAACCTTCTTCTCCTATTAGAATTGTGGAGAGGGTCTGACACAAGCAGCAGAGGGTGTGTGAGAGGTGGGACAGCTGCTCAGCAGTGTTACT
The DNA here is from genome assembly GCA_020800305.1 of Porphyrio hochstetteri. Classification (NCBI taxonomy): domain Eukaryota; kingdom Metazoa; phylum Chordata; class Aves; order Gruiformes; family Rallidae; genus Porphyrio; species Porphyrio hochstetteri. The sequence continues at coordinate 4,344,853 of CM036916.1, read as the reverse complement.
GCAAGTGAGCCTGTGACCATGTCATGGCTGGCTCCATGCGTTTGGTTTGGGATAGCCGTGAGGTTGTGCCCGTGTTGTGCTGCAAACAGGTCCCTGGGGCTGAGGGATGGCACCTGAAGTGGATGCCTCATAGCCTGGGAAGTGGTTGCATCCCCGCGTAATTTATGAGCTCAAGACCTTGAGCATCTGTCACTGACTGGGTCTCTGGCACCACATTTGTCGCCAGATCCAGCCTTGGGTTTGGTGCTGCAGTAAGAAGTCCTCCAACATCAAACCAGCCAGTCTGCATGGCAGGGAAGGGGTGACTGTCTTCAGCTTCAAACACTTGAGGAGATACCACTGTTTAGAAAGACGGAAAAAAGAAAATAGCGAGTAAGAACTTAACTCTCGGCAGTTAGACGAAGCGTCTGAGCAATTTGTCTGCTAATGACCGTGTCTCTGAGCCTGGAAATGCAAACTCTGAGTCCGCAGGAGCTCAGCACGGAGCTGTCAGTGTTGGATCTGCCCCTTATCACTGCTGAGCACAGATGACATCCCGCTCGTTGTGAGGCCACGCAGATGCTGGTCGGGGTCCTGTCGCCTCCTGGGTCATTCCCTTGCCAATGCAGCCTGGAGGCACAGGCATTTCCCAGCTGCACATGGATCAAACTGTTCCCAGTTGCTTTGAAATTGTAACAAGCTGTTGTCTTTATTTATGGATTTTTATTTGTTAAAAGGTCAGGTTGGGACCTTTTGAACCCGAACTGCAGGCTTTGTTAAAAACTAAGGACGAGGGGCAGGAATTGCTTGAGCATCTTCTCCCAGAGCCAAACAGATTTGTCTTTTCTAGGGGGATGTTGCCTCATCCCAATTTGGGCATCTCCAAAGAAGGTGAGAGAAGCAGTCCCACTCCAACCCCTCTGACTTTTCTCATTCCTTTTCCAGCCACAGAAAACGGGGGTATGAGATCCACCTGGCAAGGGAAGGCTGGTCGCAGCCCACTCCAGGCCTTGTACGAGAGTGACCAGGTAAGGGGACAGGGAGAGGGAAGTGGGGTGGCAAAGAGAGAGTGGGGCACTGGGGGTTGACCCCCATCAAGGTCCCTGCTCCCAAACCTTTGATTGTGCCTGAAAGAGAAGACCACACCACTTTAGGGCGTAATTGGTGCATAAAAAGCTGCTCGTGGCCCTTGCTGGCATGTAAATGGTTTCGTTACTGGTGGGCTGAGCCACAGCTGGGCAAACCCAGGAGATTTTGCTGTCTGAGGATTTCAAAGCCAACTCCAGGTCATCATAGCAGGGCAAGAGCATCATTGCTGCACTTCCTGAGCTAATAATTGATAGATGCTTCTATGTTGAATGTTATATACACATATCTGTATATATACAAACACATATGCAGCTGGACCCAGCCATGAGGGGGTTATAATCCTGGGACATCTCAGTCCTCTCCATCATGCTGAGCTGTGCTAGCTACACCTGTTGAGACAGGGCAGCTACAGTCCAGGCAGGCAAACTGTCCCTTCCAGGTGGGCTCAGCAGGTCTCAGCAAGAGTCTTCTGTTGGACAAGCCATGGTCACTGCTTGAGGCAGGGAACACTTGCCCTCACCAGCCCCTGGTGCCTTCAGCCCAACTGGCATCAGCGACCTGGCATTGAAGAAGGGGGCCCACGTGCCCTTCAGCAGCTCAGTGGCAGCTTGGGGGCTTGTGGCTGAAGGTGCAGAAGGTGTTTGTTTCCTTCTACTGCTTTTCCCCTGGAGAGGGCAGTTTTCCCCTCATGACTCGCCTTTCCAGAGGGATCCTCGCCCAATGGTGTCTCTGCAGGAATTCCTGCAGGAAACCACTCTCCAGCTGGTGCAATGGGCTGGGCCACATACCCCAGCCACCAAACGTGCCCTGATCTCCCCCTGTCCACAGGGCAGTCATCCTCTGCAGCCCCAAGCAGCAGAGGGCAATGCCGGTGGTCCCTGCAGCTGGCTGCTGTCCCCGCTGCCCCTGGCAGTGCCCACTGCAGCCAGACCAAGATCTTTGTCTTATTGTCTAGGGTGATGCTTTAATGGCTGTAAGCAGTCAAATTACACTTGCTCTGGGAGAAATGGCAGATGGGAAGGTTGCTGGCTGTGATGCCAGCAAACCCCAACACTGCTGGAATGTCATGGTGTTGTTTCCTTAAAAGTGATACTTAATTTCTCTGGCTTCTAAAGAAAAGGAAATGAGGGGAGCAATTTTGCTCTGAAATAACTGCAAGATGTGCACTTATTCCAGCGGGCAGCTTGAAAAGTAGTCACATTTATTTGTTGCCATGCCTGCAGACAGTGTCTGTCTGTCTGTCTCTCGTCCAATAGTTTTGAATTATGCAAGTTCAGAGAGCTGAAAAAAACAAGTTATTAAAAAGCTTGCTTTTTTTTTTTTTTAAGCACTTGCAAAAAGAGCTTCCAATTTTAAAAGGTGATGGAGAGCCTCCAAACAAAAGAAAGTTCTGCTGCAAGGTTTGGCTGTGTTACAAAGAGGTGTGCCATAAGACTGCCTCCTCAGCCAGGATCATCACCTCCCCGGGTGCCATGTCTTATTCATATCCAGGTAGCCAAAAATGTAAAGCCAGCTCTTGGCAGCAGGAGAGCCTCTTGACTTACATTTCCTCCATTGAAGCATTTTCCCTTATCATCTGCCCCTTGGAAGGAGCAGGGATGGGATGCTGTCTCCTGCCTCTGTCTCAGGTTACTGTCCATGCAGGCTCCTGGAGAAGGTGATCACCAAGGTGACCTGGGCAAGGTTATTTCTTTGGTGGAAGTGAGATTCAAAGGGTCCTGAGTGTGGTTCATCCCTTGCAGGAGAAGCTGTTTGACCAGATCTAGTGCTGTTCTGAAGGTGACAGGTCTGCTGGACCATCCATGGGCTTGGCAGTTTGTCTCAGGATCCCAGCTCGGAGCAGGAGCTTTACAAAGCCCCACCTCCACAATGTCCCATCTCCCAGGCTCTACTGCTTCCCAAAACCCTTATGGTCTCCCAGGGAGAGGTGAGGGTGCACTGGAAGCTTGGCAAAGTGTGTCCTTTGGCATGTATAAGCAATGACAGCTGTCAGCAGCAAGGATGTAGGTACCAAGGAGCTGGCCTGCGCCTGCCCTTCATCTTGAGGTCGCCCCATCTCTGCAGGCTGCAGCGACATTTGCCGTGGCACACTGTGACAGAAGTGGGACTGCCTTCACAAGCCCAAAGTGGAAGCCACTGTCAACTTGCGACACAGGGAGGTCATTGCACTGCATTAGAGCAACAGCTCTGCGGGGTCAGAGCGGGTTAGCAAATGGGTGGTGAAGCCGTTAGTGGTTGTGGCCCGGATGAGGCCGTTGGAGGTTCCCAATGATGACCTCAGGGCTGACCATGAAACCCCTCAACCCTCATGAGCAAAGCAAGGAGTGGGGAGGAGGAGGAGGATGTGACCCTCCTCTTCTGAGGTCCTGGAAATAATTTCCTTTCCTGGGTGTTTTAATGATTTTCTTATTTATTTATTTATTTCTGATGGAAACTACAACAGGAAATGTCATTGTTCCAGAAACTGGAAGGGAGTTTGTGCTGGGACATGGGTAGGGAGGCTCTGGGCTCCTGGGAAGCCAATGTAGTGCCTGCCAGGCCTTAATGCAAAGATCACAAGGGATAAGGAAAAAGGACCATAGATGCATTTCTTCTCATCTCTGTGGATAATGGAGGCTGTGACCAGAGCTGAGGCATCAGACTGATCTGTGTGGAAAAAGTCCCTCAGGAAAAGAAATCCAAAGCCCTTGGGAAGGGCCACCCCACCACCTCCAGCAGCACCTCACTCCTCCCCATCATGCCCTGCCACCCTACCTCATCTCCAGCTCCCCAACTGCTCCCCAGGGTCTGACCATCAGCGTTAGAGACCATCTTCCTCCACCCGTCTCCCTTTGCCTTTCCTTGGCAGCTCCTGCGCCATTTTCGTTACACATGCCTGCACTCGTGGGCCATGTTTCTGCCCCCTGGCTGTGGTGATCCCCATGAGCCCACAGGCGTAGGCAGCAGCGTGACTCAGCGATGCCCTGCCATAGATGGGAGCCCTGTGCTGGCAGCAGGGCTGCGCTGTTTGTCCCTGGAGGGGTGGGCCACATGCAACCCCCTGGACTGATATAAGGGAGAACTTTAGGGGATGAAGTGGGCTCTGTGAGACATGTTCCTGCACAATCAGCTTGGGCAAACTGGTGACCATCTCTTTTCTCTCTCCCCAGTTTGAACAGTCGTCGCTGCAGGCAGTTCACCAGCAGAGACGGGAGCTGTTGAGCAACGTCTGCAACCGTTACACCCGCAAGCGGCGTCTCCTGCAGCCAGATGACTTGCGGCACTTGGTGGTCGATGACACGCACGGGCTGCTCTACTGCTACGTGCCCAAAGTGGCCTGCACTAACTGGAAGCGGGTGATGATGGTCCTGACAGGGCAAGGCAAGTACCGGGACCCACTGGACATCCCCGCCAATGAGGCCCACATCTCGTCCAACCTGCGCACCCTCTCTGAGTACAGCATCCCTGAGATCAACCACCGCCTGCGCAGCTACCTCAAGTTCATCTTCGTGCGGGAGCCCTTTGAGCGCCTGGTCTCGGCCTACCGCAACAAGTTCACCCGCAGCTACAACACAGCCTTCCACAAGCGCTACGGGACCAAGATCATCCGGCGGCACCGGCAGGAGCCCAGCGACAAGGCCCTGCAGCGTGGGGATGACGTGCGCTTCGAGGAGTTCGTCTACTACTTGCTGGATCCACGGACGCAGCGGGAGGAGCCCTTCAACGAGCACTGGGAACGGGTGCACTCGCTTTGCCATCCCTGCATCGTCCACTACGATGTGGTGGGCAAGTATGAGACCTTGGCCGAAGACGCCAACTACATCCTGCAGCTGGTCGGGGCTGACACGAACATCAAGTTCCCATCTTCATCCAAGACCACCAGGACAACAGATGACATGACAGCTCAGTTCTTCCAGGACATTAGCCCCTTCTACCAAAGAAGACTCTTTAATTTATACAAAATGGACTACTTGCTCTTCAATTACTCCATCCCCTCGTACCTTCGCATCCGATGAGGCAGGTGCTGGGGGGAGAGGCAAAGGAGAGCTGGGTAACTCTCATCTTGTCATAGTTCCTCTCCTCCCACCCTGTGCTTATCTCATCTCCTGGCTGATTCCACCCCTGTGCAATCCCCCTTTTGGTCTGCCCCACATCCTGATGCCTCGTTCATCCATGGTCTGGAGGGAGGACACCTCTCAAAACACTGGGGCTGGAGCTTCTCCTTCCCTCTTCCTCCCACCCTTCAACATCTACAGAGGATGGTGGTGGGACCAGACACTGCTGGGCAGGAGGGCTTGCTTTGGCTGGGGACTTTATTTTAACTAAGAGACTTCTCTGTAGATCCAAGTCTTGGGAAGGCCCCTTTTTTGGGCAGGATCCCTTTAGGTCTTTCTCCTCCTTACTGGGCTATTTGGGGTGGACGTAGCATCTCGGGAGGCAGGGTGGAGTGTGTCAGAGACTCGCGTAGAACCAGAAATAAAGCAATAATTTAATGTAAGCTTTTCCTTTTGTTTAAAATTGCTCCCACCTTTCCTTTTCACCTTGTTCTCCTCCCTTCTCCCCAGCTCCCTGACAAGCCCAAAGGGCTTTTTTGTTGCTCTCCTTCCACACGCTCTGGGTTGGGATGCAAACTCCTCCAACCAGGCGCAGGTTTGCAGCAGGCATGGGCTGACAGGCACAGCACTTCCACCTGAACTGCAGCAGCTAAGCAGGCAGTGCACGTGCCTGTGCATGTCTCCGGATTTCTGGTCAAATCCCATAAATCCAGGCCCGTCTCCTGCGTTCCAGGAGCAGGTGAGAACTGTTTTGCAAAGCCATGTGTGTAGCAGGGGTGCAAGTGCCTGCTTGGATGAAGTCGTATCCTCTGTGGTGCCCTGCCCACGGTGCCCTGCCCACAGCCCCGTAGGGCTGGCAGGCCCCACCTGGCAGCACGGGCTCCTTGTCCCCAGCCACCATCTGCTCTCCCATGTACAGCTGCAGACTCCGCGTGGGGTGGCCACATTGCACCGGGGGGGACAGAGGAAGGTGCTGGGGCTTGTGAAGCGCTTTGAGGAGCACTGAGGTAGGATGTGCAAGGCCATGATGGTAAAAGACAATGTGATGCTGGACTGGGAAGGCCAGAGGAGAAGAGTCTGTCTGTGTGCCTGTGTGTCTGCGTGTCCATGAGAGAAAACTAAGGATAGAAATGGGGAGAGAGACACCTAGGGGAAAACTCCCCTTTGCCTGGCTGGCTTTGGACAAATCCATTCCTCGGAGAAAGAAATGGGGAGGAGGGGTTGAAACACAAAAGAAAACAACAAACCCAGTCCGAGGGTTTTAAATTAAAACCAGCTGAAGGAGCTGTATTCCTTCAAAACCATATTTCAGCCTTTCCTCTTGTCCGCGCGGCGTTGGGTCAGCAGCTGCCTTTGTAAACAAACACACCAGTAATAGGATTTGCTGTGGAGTGTATCTGCTGGCTGGGCTGCGAGCGCTTGACTTATTAGTGCAATACAATGGGAGGTTTTATCAAACCCCAGAGCTCTTGGGGTCTCTTTAAAAAAGACTGTTTTCATCTAACAACTTCTGGCTGTTACCCTGACCTTTTTCCTCTCCGCCTCTGATCGGCACCTATATGCTGACACTCCCTCCTTGGTTGTTTCCTTCAGAGATTAGCTTTAAAGCAATGGGAAAAAAAGGAAAGTAAATGAAATTGCTGTTGATCCTGGCAGTCTGACTGGTTGTCCCAATCTGGACTGGAGATCTTGCAGAAATGGCCTTTCTTGTGCTATCTTTGTATCTCCCCGACAAACTGAAACTCAAAGCACAAAAAAAACCCCACATTTGATGTGATGCAACAAATTTCATCCTCAGCGTTCAAGCCTGGAGTGCATTCCTCCTGCTTTCTCAGGAGTCTCACGTTCCCTGCTTAGCACTGCCTCTGTTTGGAAAAATCATTGTTCAAGTCACCACAAGCTCTCTTCATCACTTTTGGTTATGAATCATAATCTGGGGTCAGATTCAGAGTCACAAAGGGATGGATTTTTTGATGGAATTTTTTTTTCCCCTGAATGTTTTTCCCTGCAGGTAGCTCTTAAAAGCTGATGGCACAGAGAGTGGTGAGGACAGAATCTCTCCCTGTGGTGCTGTCTGGGGTGTTTAAGTACTATCTGGCTGGTTGGGAGCCCCTTTGGGCTCTCTTTGGAGTGAAAGCAACGGCGCGCTCTTGGCTTTGTCTTTTAGCCAGCTGGTTTCTAAACTTCCCTGCAATGATGGGGATTCGAGATGGTCCTAGGTGTTGTGGCCATTTCCAGCAGCCAGTCAGTCCCTCAGCATCCCCATCACGCCTGACCCCGTGCCCCAAACAAGAGCAAAGCCACACGCGTGCAAGGCAAACGCAGCCCACCAGCCTCAGCCTTGGTCTGCTAAGGGCAATAAATACCCTGCTGAGATCTGCCCTGCAGCAGGGCGGCTGTTGGGTCATGCAGCACTTTTGCTAATACCCAGCCTTGGGTTTTTTCTGGAAAAAAACCACCAAAACCCATCCAGCAGCCACAATCCAACCCCTTTAGGTCATACCTTTGGCTTCCACTCTGCCTAAATACCCTGCCCAAAGCGAAACATGCCCATGCAAACAGAAAACGGCCGCTTCTTATGTCTGAAACAACAGCATTCAGCCCGGGCTGGGGCTTCCCCGGCGCCAAAGCCCAGCCCCGGCCCCCCCTTCCCCGCATCCCCACGGCTCGCATCGAAAAACGCTCGAGGACCGGAGCGACACGGAGTTAGGAGGACACCGTGTGACCGGCGATCCCAACTACAAGCATTCTAATTTCCTGTAGAACTTGGGGTGCTGGGAACGGTTTCTTTAAGGGGCCCCTGCTTGGGTTTGGGGGTTGGGATTTTTAGCTATTTCACTGCATCTCTGTGTCTTGCCAGAGCAGAAAATATCGAGGTAATCTAGGCCACCTCTAAAGTGTATTTGGGTTTGGTTTTCTTCTCTGCTTGTGACTGGGAAGGTGGTAGAACCTGATGTGCAAAAAGGACTTGAAAAGCCAGGATATGCCTCCCAGGAGTCACTGTCAGGGGCATCAGCCCTCCGGTGCTGCTTCAGCACCACATTGTGAGTGGGGAGTATTTCCAGGAGGAAAATAGTAGGCTGGTGACGAAGGGCATGAATGCACCTCCAGGACCCCAAACAGGACCAAGTCGTGGCCCTGCTTCTTAGTGGCAATGGGGCTTTGGTGCAGCTGCCCTGTGGGGCCACATACCATGTATTGAGTTGCATTTTGGCCTGGGTTTGATGAAGAGTGGAGGTGAAGACTCCTCTGGAGCAGCTCTGTGACCAGCGAGGTAAAGACAGGACCAACCATCCTTCCAGGAATGCCCACAGCTGCTGTCACCTGGAGAAAGAGCAAGGGTGTTTCCACCTGTGCACAGACTTCTTTTGGTGCCCTTAAATACAAGCCTTATACCACCAAAAAAACCCCAACTGGGCATTTCTGCAGGGAGACAAACTTTCCCAGCAGGGCTGGTGCCAAGGGGTAAGGGTGGCTATTACCCCCTTGGCCCCACACTGAGCTCCTGCACCCTGGGTGTGCTTAGAGCAGCTGGACTGGGGGACAAGGAGGGGACATCCCACAGCAGAGCTGAGGATGCTGGTGGCTGCCAAAGCAGCCAGGGATGCCCACTGCACTCTGCATCAACCCTGCCAAAGGAAGCTGAGGCACCCAAGTAAGCACAGCCACAGTTAGACGCTACCCCATAACCAAGCAGCTCATCTGCTGGGGGGCACAGGGGTGGGCAGTGTGCCTTGCTGCCCAGGCAGTGCCCTTCTCTGCATAGGCTGGAGTCCTCACTGGCACTTGGGCAGCCATGACTCGGGGCAGGAGGACCACGGTGGCTGAGGGAAAGCCAAGGTCACCCCAGCTCAACAAACAGTAGAACCCAAGTTAGACGTGGCGCCTGCACACGGCTGAGCCCCAAGGAAGGAATAACCTTGCAAACTATTTAAACCCTCCCTCCCTCATCCCCCCATCAAGTGCCTGTTAAAAATAAATAGTAAAGACACAAACCATGGCCGTTGCCCTGTGAAGTAGTGGTTCAGACCTGGAGTTGCAGAGTGTCCGTGTCACACAGCAAACATGGGGCGAGTACCCCGTGGGCGTGCTCTGCAAAGGGCTTGGGGGGCAAGCTCCCACGCTGCCAGGCCTGGCCCCGCTGTAGATAGTAACCCCCAGACCCCTTGGAGGCTACTCCATGGCGGGAAGGGTGTCCCATCCTGCTCTCAGACAGAGCCGCTGGCCCCATCCCTGGCTGCCCATGTGAAGCTGTTGAGTTTCTCCTTCCAGCGGAACAAGACTGAGCTTCAGTGACAGGGAAGTTTCCTTCCAGAGCTTGCTGTGCACCACAGATTGGGTTGTTTACCAGCTGGAGGATGAGAGATTTCCATTGAAGGGGAAAAAAAAAATTATATGTTTTCAAGTATGTTTCAGAAGTGGCGTCATGCTTGAAGGAGGCTTTTTAGACTTACTTGTGTTTGCTGGCGGCGCTTCACTTGTCCCTGTTGCATCGCACACAAGGTAGAGTTTCTGGAAAAATACTGTTTAGGATGGAGGCAGTAAGTGTAACCTGAGTGGGGGAATAAATGCTCTGACTGTCCCTGAAAACAACCCCTGCTCCCATCTATCTCTCTGGCCGGTGACAGCCCCTTTGTTGCTCACAGAGAGAAACCCTCCTGCAATCAGGATGACTGACCTTCCTCCCTGATGCGTCTGGGGTCTCCCCGAGGTCCCAGCAGCCGCCCCCAGCACCCCAAGACACCAGCATGGCAGTGATGCAGGGTAGTCCCTGTCCCCTCCCAGATGCTCATGCCCTTCCTTGCACCCCATGAGACCCCACAGCACTGACACCAACCTCCGACTCAGTTTATTCTAAGGCAACCAGTGGCTGATCTCAGGACTGAGCCTAAACCCTGCTGCTCACACAGTGCAAAGGAAAAATAAGGGAGATTAAAAACATAAATTGTCCTTTTTTTCACTGCCTCCTCCCACAACCTGATGGCCGCACAGGGCTGCAGCGGGGTGGGGGCTACGACCCACTGAAAAGCTGGTCACTGTAATGACACAGACACAGCCCCTGAGAAGCCAGGCCCACTGCAGGCAGACACTTCCCTGCTGGGTTAAAGAGAGGCATCACCAGTGAGGGTGTCCCTGTCCATGTTGGGGGGTTGGAACTTTATGATCTTTAAGGTCCCTTCCAACCCAAACCATTCTATGATATCCACACCCTGCCACCCACGCAGGTTTGCTCCGAAGCCATGTGAATTTTGTGAGAGGAAGAAAGCAACCCCCTCCCCAAATCTCCTCCCCAAGGAAATGACTCCAATACAACACCCCAGGGAGTGTAGAACTAGGTGGAGCCTGCTGAGATGTACTGAAAGCTCCTAAAAGCTGAGGAGCCTGCAGGCATTTTGACACCAGCTCTCTGCTTTTAAGAGGGGAAGATGCCTGGCAAGCTCAGCTGTGCTCAGTGCCAGGGGCAGGGAGCAGTGCTGCCCGCCTGGAGTAGACCCATCACTGGAAGGGCTGGGGGTGATTTTTTGGAGGAGCAGGTTCAGATGGAGTTGCAGGAGCACTGATTCAAGCCATGCTCCAGGGTTACATACAACCTTTGTTAGCAAAGGCCCTTCCTCATTTGCACAAGGAAAGAGGAGGGAAGAGTAAACAGGCTGAACAGCCAAAAAACTAGCCTTTCGCTGCCCTTTAAAAAGGGGGGGAAAAAAGTCCCTTTTTATTGAAACCATTTCCTTTGGTTATATCATTTCTCCTGAGGCTGGAAGCAATTTTCAGTCTGGAGTGCATTCCCTGCGCTAAGTGCACAGGCCTGAGGCTGACACCAGGCTGCCCACAATGGGGTGCCCTGAGTACAGCATGCCTCGCTGCACCCTGCGTGATGTCCCCACCTCAGCTCACAGCCCCAGCATTGCCTGCAAGGGGGGAACCCCCAAGCCCAGAGCCGGCAAGGTGCAGCACAGGTCACCCACAAGTAGGACACAGATGGCATCCATTATGTGTTCCCATCCGTGTCTTCTGTCAACAGCAACAACCAGAACAAGCCGAGCTCTGCCCAGAAATCCTCTGATGAAGGGATGCCCCAGTGCCAGGGCTTTGCTGCAGTCACGTGGGAAGATGAGCAGCTACCTGTTGGGCACAGGGAAGGGTGACCCTTGTAGTCTGCACCAGCCACAGGCTTTAGTCTGGGGCTTTTGGGGAATCAGAAGGAGGAGGGGAAAACCTGTACTATTAAAAGGAAGAATTTCACATGTCTGGGACTCTGCAGAGGGCTGAGGTGTCCTCAGAAGCTTGGTCTTAGGACCAGCCTTGCCTTAGGACCAAGCTTACCTGATTTTCACCAGCAGCAAAAGCATCAAGATCCAGAGAAGATCTCTCCCAGGCAGCAGGGACAGCAAGGAGAAAACACTGTGCTGGCACAGGAAGAATTATTTGCCAGGACTGCTCAAGCCAGCACCAAAGTGGAGTTAATAAAGCTTCACAAAATAAAATGCTAAGCTCAAGTTATTAAAATATACATGTGTTCAGCCCCCTCAAAAAGGGACCGGCAATCAGGCACTCGCTTTGCTTTCCCCGCAGCCCCCTCAGCTGCTGCTGCTGCAATTATCACACACGGGTGCTCGGGGCCCACAGCGGCTCAGCCGAGCAGAGCTGACAGCACACGGGCTGCGGCAAGAGATAAAGCAGCGAGGCCCGAGATGGGAGGAGTGTGTGCCTCAAAATGCTGAACTCTTCCCCCCCATGAAGCTGGCTCCAGCTCAGCCAGTGGGGGGTAATTTATCCTTGAAGAGAAAAAAAGGAAGATAATTTTTGGAGAGAGGGGAGGCGACAGCTTGGGTTTTTTTCAGGGGGTGCTTTTCCCCATGCCTGGCAGCCCAGAGCTGAATGGATTTTGCTGTCAGGGACCTTCAGCCATGTGTTGATCCCATGCAGGGACCTCAAGTCTGCAGCAGCTTTGGAAGACTGAAGCAGCAGCGGGAGCAAAGAAACACCCAAGGCACCTCACGCAGCTCAAATTTAAGTGCTTAAGGGCTGGCAGATCCTTCAATGAGGCATCTTTCTGCTAGTAGGCTGAGGGGCCTGACCTCCCCCTTTCCCTCCTCCAACACATAAAAAGGCAGATTATTATTAAAGTTAGGGTTTGGTGGCATTTTTCAAAGATTTGATCCAGGTCCTCAATTTCTGACTCCTGGACATCATACTATCTGGAGAACTCTGCTGCTTCTCCCATTTCAGTGAGGACTGCTTGTTCTCAGCCCCACAAACCTCCCTGATGTGTTCCTGGCAGCACAAGATAGCCACCCCAGAGCGAGGGCCTAAGGAGTCATTTGCCAGCTCCTTACCCAGCCCAACACAGTCCTTACAGACACACACAGATTCTAGACTCATCACAGAGCAATTGTCAATGAGAGGATGGCAATGGTGGACTGGGAATGGGCTTTAATTCTAACCTGAAACCTGTGGGCTGCAAAAGGCTGCTTGGGGTTAGGAAACACTGATTTTCCCAAAGCCCCATTAAAATTACATTGTCCAACCCTGAATGGTTGAGAAAGCAGCGAGCCAGAAGTTCTGCCTGACTTTTGAAGTACAAGCAGGCAGGGCCATGGCAAGAAAAAACAACCCTCAAATCCACAGCATCGCTTTTTTTTTTACCACTTTATTTGTGTGTTTCTATAAACATTTTAACTACTGGACATTTCATAAACCATAAAAACAAACCTTCCTAACCCCAAAACTCAATCATTCCGGGTTTGTTGGTCAGATAACAGTGACCCTGCCAGGGCAGGTGGGTGGTATCCCTAGATAACCTCCCAGTGGGCACGAGCCAGTGAGGAACTCACTGCATCAGATCCTGAGTGTCTGAACAATGGAGAGGAGACAAATTTAAAGACCTGGTTGTTGTTCTCCTCCAGGGATGAGACAGGAGAGAAAAGGGGGGGAAATAAAGAATTCCCCTTGATGGGAAGTCAGACGGAGAGGTTGCAACATCCGCCTGTAGGATCGGACGCAGTGACCTCGGCAGGTTTTGGAGAGGTTCCACGGGCTGTATCAGTGCCAGGGACTGAAACCACCCAAATTGCTCATTCTTTGCAAATAACCCAAATGCTCCTCAGTGCCTCGTTTGCTGGGCGCAGGTGTGAGCAGCAGGTGCTGTTCAGAACCAGTTTGCTCAACTTGCCAGGACACAAGTCTGTGGGTGCTGATTCCTCGGGATGGGTGAGCCCAGCTGTAAGGCACAATGGGGAGGAGAGATGGGGTGTCGAGGGTGCAAGGGAAGGCCCAAATCCAGCCGGGTGACCCAGCGCTCATTGCCAAGTACCCTGTTGTCCCAGAAGAAAGCACCGTGTCACAAGAGTGATGTGGAGCAGCGCTGGTCTCTCAGTTCCCCAGGTTCATGTCTGTGCCATGGACAAGCCAAACCAGGCGGAAACAGACAGCCAGGAATCCAGTGCCCAGGAGATCCCCCAGGGCAGTGAGGTAGGGGATGGAGAAGTTATCTGGGTCCAGCGCCTTCCTCCACATCAGGCGCACAATTAGGTCAGCCACGTAGAGCAGGATTCCCACCTGAGGAGAGGCAAGACGGGCCCTGCTGTGAGGCAGCAAGAAGGTAACACACAAGCCCCCTTCAGCTCACAGCCAAAACGCTGTGGTCATGGCCATGGTACCAGAGCTAGTGGAGAGTGCTGAGAGATAACCCCTTCCCCAGAGAACCCGTTTGCACTGGGATGGGTGTTGCTTGCTCATGCTCTTGGGCACCACATTGCCTGGCATTGTCCACAGTGCCACAGCCCCTGCTACCAGCTGCAAGCGTGGGCACCACACTGTAACTGCTCACCAGCATCCCATGGCCCGAAACAGGAGTCTGGCCAAACTAAAAGCATCTCTCAAAGGTATGGTTCCCTCTTCCTGTGCCATGAATGGGAGCACTCCCATTCATGCCAGCAGAAACAGGGCTGCTGCAAATATGCAGGCAGCCCCAAAGGATACATGTGTAGCCAGATATTTTTCATTTCGTGCTGCTTCTTTCCATTAGAAATTCAGGTCGTATCTACCTTGTTTTTCCTAAAAGCCTCAGGGGACAACTGGAAGTTGAGGCAGTTTTTACATCAAAGTTATCCCAAGCAGCACTGACATGTTAAAAAAAGGAAAACATGTCCTTTTTGTAAATCTCAATAGTTTTAAAATCTTTGTTGTGATTTCCTTTAATTCCTATTTCATTCCCGATTCTGATAAACAGAGGGAGCAAAAAAATACTTCGGTTAAAGATTAAAGACTGTCAAGTTAATTGAATTAAGAAGGGAGAGAGGGTTTGCCCTCCACATCTGTGGTCCCTCCATAGGAGACCACAGCACAACAGGAACCAAAGACAGAGGCAGCATTTTTAAAGGTGAAAACAGCAAGCTAAGTGAGGGGAGAGGGAGGAGGAGAGATGGGGAAAGCAAATTAAGTGCCAGAATGACAGAAACTAAAGCTGGATGGAAACTCAAGAGTTTTATATAGACCATTCCTCTGCCTTAATACAGGATCAAATATACTCATCTTTCCTGGCGGTCATTTGTTTAACCTTTGAGGGTAAAAAGCCCTCAAAGATGGAGATGCCATACTCTAAGCAATCAGTCCTGCAGCTTTTTTATTTTTCCCCTGTTTTTTTTTCCATTTGAAACCCATGATTTCATGTTTCACCCCTAGTGACCACAGAGAAAATCTATTCTGTCCTTCCCCACAGAAGCTTGGTAGTTTAAGGGCTGTTAACCAGATTTTTCTCAAGCCTCTCTTCTTTGGATTGACTAACTCCAGGCCATTCAATCATTCCTCTGAGGTCGTGTTTTCAGGGCCTCTGATCTTTCTCTTTGGGCTTCCTCCAGCTGACCTAAACTTCCCCTCTCTCTTTCTTTCTGTCTTTCTTTACAAAGTTTAATGAAGGGGAAGAAAGAACCAGGCTGAGTGTATTCTCCTCCATTGGCCTCCGTGGGAATCTCTCAGGGTCAGTGGCGTTGCTGGGATTCTGCTCTTTACACTGTCATTTACTCTGCGTATTTTCCTGCTTGGCTCTGGTTGAGGAGTTACCTCGATGCATAAAGAGAAGAATAAATATTTTCCTTTACAGCTATGGCTGCACTGCTGGGCTTAAGGTTGTGCAAAGGTCGAGAAAAACTGATTGTTTACACACGCAAGGAGTTCACCCACAGACACGAGGCTGCTTGGAAGGCAAAGTGAGAAGCTGGCTACCTCAGCCTGCAAATTAATGAATCACTGATTTAAAAGGGCAAGTGAAGTCAGAGCCTCTGTGAGCGTAAACAACAGCCACATGCATTTCTGAGTGAGATGGCAAAGTTTACCAGGCAAGAAAAACAGCAACAGGGAACAGGAAGAACATGTTGGATGAACTGCCCATTGTCTACCCTGAACTTTTACTTTTGAAGATGAACTCAAGCCTGGGTTTTCCCTTTGCTTTTGACCCTTCTGGCCCTGCCCAGAGGGATCCCTAGCTCTTCACCATGACGTGTTAAACTGGTTTCCAGAATGAGTGGGGAAACCTGCTGGCTGGGGTTCACAGCCTCTCAGTTGTCCCTCACTGGGTTAACCCATAGCAGTCTAGAAACAATCGGGGCTTAGAGACCATGGGAGTGACCCATGGTAAAACAAAGTACTGGCTACAGCAGGAGGCATCTCCCTGCTTAGTGTGTCTGCAGCTCAGCAGGTGATGGTAACTTATTCCTCGCCTCATGTCTGACTCCGTGCTCTCCCTTAAGGGCAGTTGTGCTCATGTGGGAAACCAGACCCTGGCAATTTGGGTGAAGTATTACTGGATCCCCAGAATGATGTTTGGTGGGAAACACACCTGAAACCACTGCTGGAGGTTTTACCCTGGCTCCTGTCAGGCCTGGAGACTATCTTGTTTTCACAGTACCTGAGAGGTTCCTTAGGGATGAGAGGTTGGGGTTTACCTGCAGCAAAGCAGCAGTCAGATAGAACATCACAAAGGTGAAGGACAGAGACGTGTGGCCTCCCTGAAGCAGATGGATGGTGTAGAGGAACACAAGGTGTCCTGGGATAACCAGGAGGAATAGGACTCGTGCTGACTTGGAATTCACCTCTGCAAAGGACAGAGACAGAAACAGCAATGACAGCGGCTGCAGACTGTGGGGATGACAGGACGCAGATGCATAATTTAATGCTGGTACATAGACTTGGGGCTGTCTCCTCCCACCAGCCACACTGCTAATGTCTTTTCTAGATCACGCAGCAATCTGGAGCATCTGCAGTATCAGCCCGGCAGCTTTGTCTGGCACTGAAACGATGTGCCAAAGACGTGCTCCATGCTGATCTACTCAGTTTCTTCTGAACATTCCTCTCGGCTGCTCTCTACCTCCCACTACTTCTGCTCTGCCTTGCAGCGACCCACCTTCCCAGCTTTTAGTCTGCTGTAGCAGTAACTCCCCTACCTAACAGGGAAAATCAAGAGGAACCTGCAATCTGAAAAAGACAACAGACCCAGATCCAGTTTTGCTGATGCTTAGGTTAATCCATTGCTGAAGATGGAGCAATTGCTGATTTTTCAGCGAGGTTATGCTCTGTTCACCCCTCTGTCCACAGGTGATGGCTCTAGGCTGACCATGATTAAGATAACTTTCTATTAAATCAAAGCTGATTCTTTTTCCATTACTTTCTTTAGCGCTCCCCAAAGGACAGTTTCTTTACATGCCAGTGAGCATGTATAGCACATGGGTTTTTTTCAAGCTACCCACTGCAAAGGTGCTTCCTCTCTGATCCAAATATCTTCCCTATAAGGGGAAATGGGAGTTCTGCCTTTGAAACCCACCTAGTCCTTTGCCAACCAGGCTTGATAAAGGAGCTATCTGTGATGACAGGCCTTGAGACATGGACACCTAGGGTTCAAGGTCTACCTGATGAGAAGAATGTGGTACATGGGTTGGGCCAATTCTGCCTCATCTTGTATGGCAAAACTCCAGGCATGCTCCAGAAGTGCAGGAATGTGGAAATACGGCTGGCTTGGATGGCAACCAGATTCCCTCCAACACCTGGGAGGACAAAACACAATAAACCTGTAAGCCACCTTCACTGCAACAGGAAACATCAGTCTAAAACCTAGCCCAAGGTGAGCCAGTCTGCATTCACTGACAAGCTCACTGAGAGCAGCAGTGAAAGACAAAACCTGATCCCACTCGTCAAGGTGATGCCATGATATTCACTTGTCAGGAACAGCACTTAAATATCAGGAAGGCTCCAATGATTGCCTCCTTCTGACTGCTTTATTTGAACATTTTCCTTTACTTTCCAGCACCAGCTGTAAGTGCCATGTGGCCTCTGAAGATGATGTAATTGCACCTGTTTTAATGCAGTCTGAGAGTAACAGAAGCAACACCTGGGGAAAGCAGCACAGGCAGTGGAAGATGCTGCTCACAGCCACTTCTTGGATTTACTCACCCAGAGAGCCATCATTGTTTAAAAGACAACAAACATTACAGAGAGTGATTATATGTCTGTCTGAAGGCATCTAACGCACTTGTTAAATGAGAAGGAATCATATGAGAATGAATCAGAACCCAAATATGTTAGGTAACTAAAAGGCAATTAATTCCTTCCAGACTGATTAATTCCAGCAAACATGAAAAAGCAGCTACGTTCTCCAGCAGAAAATAGAGGGATGATGATCTATGGAGCAAGCCTCCACCACTCTGAGTATCTGCAGGGTAGAAATGCCACAGAAAAGGTAACAGTGAGCCAGATCCCATGGGCTTCTCATGCTTTCCCTTCCTTGAAAAAGGAAAATGCTCCATCATTAAATGTGAGATTTGCCAGAGCGGAATCAAAGTGAAAATACTAAGACCAGCTCGACATAGCTCAGGCTGGGAGCTTTCTGAATCGTTCACTGCTGCACTTAGCAGGACTCCACTGCACATGCAGTGCAAGAGCTACATGTGCAAAGACACAGAGCGCTGCGTAACTCTGCTGCCAGCTCTGCCAAGCAGGTTGTCCACCCCCACAGAGAGACGTCTGGGTCAGTCATTGTTCAACTAAATTGCTGCTGACGTACTTTCCCAATCAAGCTCTTTGGCTAACCATGCTGGAAAGAGCTTGTCAGCAAGGTGGCTGTCTTCATGCAGCTCCAGTAAGGTGACAGCTTGGTGACACCCTCTGATTCTGCAAGAAGCCACCATGCTTTGAGAGGTGGCACGAGCCTACTCTAGGAACATGGTTTTCTCCTGGAATAGGCCTGGCCTGCAAGGACATTATAATAGCAGAAAAATAACCCAGTGGATCCTCAGTGATGCCAGGATCCCCAGCGGTTTGTACTGGTATGTGTGTGTATAAAAGTACTGAGAGGCTTCAACCAAATGTACATAGACAAACAAAAGATATTGAGATATATATATTAAAAATCCCTGTATATAATCGATATTTATAATCTATATAGGTATACACACATATATAATTAATCTTTATCAGCAATCTGTATAGGGGATGACTGTACAGCTCAAATTGCTGAGTGGAGAGAGACAGGGAAAATGTATTGATTGTAACATCCTTAGTTGGTTTGATGTTATGAAAGTACAGGTGTCAATCTGGCTTTCAGAGACAGCTCTCAGATACCATTAACTTTTCCTGTAGCTCTAATGGTATTTTGCAGCCCTGCCTGCTATTTTGGTCCAAAGATGCTCCAAGATATGAGTAAGTAGGGATGTAATGGGGACCAGTAGCCACTCATGATAGGAACACGGACTTCAACACAGACCTCTGTGTAGGGGCAACAGTGGATACCACAACCCTTGGGGAGGAGAGTGAGGTATAAATAAAAGCATGCACATAACCCTCCTTGCCCAACCTACCGTTAATCACAGGTGTGAAAACTGCCATGCCTTCAAAGTTTGGGTTGGTTACCGTTTTGTCCAAGATGAGCCCACCAATGCTGTTAAAAAAGGACAGGCAATGAGGGTGGATCAATCTCTCTTCCCAGGGCAATTCCTACACTGTGAAAATAGCACACTGAGATGAGTTATTGCTGCTTCCCAGCTGCTGGGGGGGAAATATTCCCCAATTATTCCTTTTACAGCTCAGTTTTCACCAATAGGTAGCCTTACAGTTCTTGTTAATAGCATAATGACATCAGGAAAACCTCCTCACCCAGCCTTGAGCAAGACTGACAGTAGTCATTCTCCCCACAAATTTTGCTACACTTCTATACTGCTCTTAGCAGGTCTTTTTAATTCTGTCCAAGCTCTCAGCTGGCTCTGATGATGTGGCACAAGTGGAATGAACTACCTGGCTCTACAGACACCAGTCTTCTGTCTTTACAGCTGGTTAAAAATGAGGTTGAAGTCTGACTTTGTGATGGTCATCATCTCCCTTTTCAGTATCCTGGCTTGCAGCCACACTGTGCATGGATGTGCAAGTGCGACTTAAAACAATCACCTGCTTTTACCAGTTATTTGGGGGCTCCTTATCTGCTTATCTCAACAGCCCGTTGGAAGGCCACCTATGGCTGAGAAGCACTGAAAAAATACCCTTCTGCTGTCCCTTCCAGTTTCACTGCTGATGGCTTTCTAAATGAGCATGGGGTCTGTCTGCAGCATCCATACACATGTGGGCTTGAGAGCTGTTCCTCAGTTTACCTGCTGATGCTCATTGCAACAATGACCGGCTGCCACCCAGATTTCAGGACTTCAGCAAGGGAAGGACTTTGCTTGGCAATAGCAACCCAGAGGGGGATCATGACAATGAAGACGGCACAGATCAGGGGAGAAAGGTATTTCACATCTGGCAAGGAAAAGAAATGTTGAATTAAATGCTCCTGGATTCACAAGTTGCCAAAGTCCTATTGCACAACGCCTGGAAGAAAGGCAGCAGGGCTCTTGCTCCAACTGAGTTAACATTAGCAGAAAAATCACATGAAACAAGATATTTCCCACACAATCACCTCACTCCACCACAGAAATCTGTAATTAACCCCTGAAATTCACTGCTAGAGGATGTTATTTGAAAATCAGCAGGATTCAAAGCAAGTTATATTTGAAGATGAGCAAGTCTCCCATTCCATCTCCAACTAAGCAAGGCAAGAAGTTATGAAATTTCTGGTTTCAGGGTACAAATCAAACAGCAGGGCAAGAGGGAAACTCCTGTGTGCAAGCTGTATCAGACTTACAACAGACACCTCACGCCTTCACCTAAAACAAGAGGTAATAGGTACTCTTGGTGACAAGCTAGCAGAATTGCCGAGCAGCTGGTCTGCTCTATAGGAACAAATGCTCTCTTGCATGTATCAGCCAGTTAAGATCCAGGGTTTCTTTTCGTGCAAGCTTACATGTGTTTCCATTAGGTGCTTTCTCCATTTGGTAGGGGTATAACCTTGAAGTGACCTTTAGAAGCAAAGGAATTAAAAAATAAGTCGATGCGCAGAACTAAAAGAAAATAAACATGACTCAGAAGCATGAGAAACACCTTCAAGCAATGGGGATGATGCCAACCCTTTTGATATAAAAATGCTTCTTCAACAAAGCTCTCCATCTGGTCTCTGTGTTGGGGCCAAAGCCAGCGGGTTGTAACGCAGATTTTGCAGGTAATCTGGGAGATGAAGCAGGCACAAAGTGTGCATTTTTCAAAAGGACGTTGCCAGGGCCTCAGGCTACCTGGATGAGAGCGCACTGATGTCGTGCTATCTTCCATGAATCAAGGGCTCTTACACAAAGAGGTGCACTCTTTATATGTGGCTTTAGTCATCACCGAAACGCAGCCACTTCTGGGGTGTAAATAACTGCTGTTCTCTCAGGCCACTTTACCACCTGGAGCTGTTTAGGACAGATGGGTTGTATGACAGACTTTGCTGCTGTACTGGCTACCTTTAACTCCGTGTTGTTTCAGGCAATTAATTCTTTCTTAAATAATGCAGACACAGAGCACTGGAGCCTATTAAACCTTATCAAAGCCTGTAGAAAGACTCCTGGTAGGACAAACGGACTTCAGTCTCCACATTCCAGTTCAGCCACGTTCCCTCACATACAGCCCATAAGCAACCTGCAGCCCCTTGGCACAGTTTGCATCCCCATTCTGCAGGGCTGGGAAAGACAAGGGTTGATTTTTTTTAAAAACTGAAAATCTTCATTGGCAAAAGGGTATTCTGCAGAGGAGATGGTACTGCATCATATGGCCCACGGTACTCCACATTTTATAGACTTGATGGTAGTTTTGAAGCATACATTTTGGTAGGACCCAAAGGTTGCCATAGCACAACCTGTCTGTTACTGTACACTGAGGAGAGAAATGGATTTATTCAACCATCATCAACAGTGTCTTCTTCCTACCTACTTCACACTTCCATTACTAGATGTCCGTGTGCTGAATACTTTCCACCTCAAGAGGCTACTTAAACTACTCTGCAAACATCATAAATGCTCTCTGGTCACAGCCATGGTCATTATCGTGTTGTTCTGCCATGTGCTCCCTGGGAGATACTATCTAAGGTGTAGTGATTGGAAGACAAACTAGCTTCACAGGGGCAGGTGTGATGGTGTCATGGAAAAAACCCGTTTAAAAATGCACCTCTGAAGCTCAAGGAGGACAGGACAGAAACAAACTACAGGCCTCTCCCTGCAACGTGCAGTCCTTCACTCCCTCACTTGCTGGCATATGGAACAAGTTATGCAAACTGAGAACAGCTGCCTCACTGCTTCTGCTCACAGTCTGAAGCAACAGTTTGGGTTTCAAATGGTATTGACTTTGCCGGATCTTTTAATTTTCCTGTTTCAATTCCAGGTTAGACTCCCAGTAAATAGCCTAGAACTTCAAAAGCAACACTCAGGCATACATCACCAAGTTGCAACATGTTTTGAGCTTTTCAGTGTCAACAGGTGCCCAAGTCTCTGCCAACCAGCAGCACAGCTAACCCCAGAGCCACAACACCCACACAGAGTCCTGCGAGAAGAAACCAGCGCAGCACTGCCTCCCTCCCTCCGATTTGACAGTATCTTGTTCATCCATGACTCTCCACTTGAGAAGATACAAGAATATTTTACAAATGCCAAAGCCCTGAAACAGCTTTGTGAGGAAGGAGCTGCTGTTACCCCTGCACAGAAAGCAGTTCTGCTTGGTTAGCGACAGATGCGGGAACAGGGTCAGTGTCACATATGTCAACCTTCTGTTCCAAATCTATGCAACACACGTTGGTCATTTCTTTGACAAATCCCAGTTGTGTTTCTTAGACTCTGCCTTCTAGTTTGGTACTAAAAGGGAGCCCAGAAAAAGCCTCCTTGGTCATTTTTCTACCCCAGTGGCATGCCAGCCTCCATGCTGAAATATCCCAGAAACGGGTTAACGCCCTGCAGTAATTTCACAAGGATTCATCCCTCCCCTGCTAAGCTGCAACCCCCCCACAAAACACTCTACCTATGTATTTGAAGAGTGTACTGCTGATTCCTGCCAGCAGGGAAAGGGTTATCAAGTCTCCAAGGCTTGCTGCTATGGGTGTGGCAACATTGTCTGGATTGATCCCAACTTTCCTTGCTCCGATGATCACGCCAATCATCACCAGACCTAAAGAAGATACAAAGCAGGCATCAGAGAATGAATCTTGTTGCATTTTACCCCAGAGCTGCTCTTCTGGTTCCCAGAGGTACGGGGGTCTGGGAAAAGCAAGCAGCAGATTGCCCATAGCGGTACCACGCAGCTGGAGGTTGGACATCCCCAGGAATTTGTCCTCTTGCTTTCACCAACCTGAAGGGCATGACTCTGCCCTTATGAACTGCACCAAAGGCCCAGAGGCACACAAGCAAATTCCAGGGATCAAAGGAGATACCAGCAGGCAGCCCAAATGTAGAAGCTCCCCTCCTGAGCAGCCTAATCTTTGCTGCCTTGAAGCAGGACCAGGCATGAAGCACGCTCATAGATAAGCACACAGCAGGCATGCGGCAGCCTTCTGGTGCCATCCCCTGCTCTGGATTTGACAGCACAAAGATATTTTCCATATTAGACCAAAAGTTCTCTGAGTTTGAACCCCCAAGGAGCAGCCAGCTTCCTTACAGTAGCCTGAATTAGCCTTTTGGCCTGGCCATCAGGCTGCCTGCTCATGCTCCAGAGTCTCTGGGGCTGCTTTATTTGGCAGTGGGTGGATGTTGATGCTGTGAGCAGCACCAGAGTCAAAGAGATGTGAAGGTGAGCCACATCACCTCCCCAGTCCTCCAAGCTGCACCTGGAAAAATTCAGCTGCTTTTCAGAATTGCTGGAGAAGAGGGAAGTTTTCCTTGCCCAGGTAAGTTATAATAAATTACAATAAGCTGAAAACCCAGAGCCTGATTAACATGTGGGAATCCCTCAGCCATCAGCTCTCACACAGGCCTGTGGAAGAGCCACCTGAAATAAACCCTGCCCGACCAGCCTCCACTACTCTGCCAGTAGCAAGGGCAGCCATAAGGCAAGGCACCTGACACCTCTTCAAAGCCCTTTGGTGGCTGACAAGATGCAGCAAAGGAAACCTGAGAAATGGTGGCTCCCTCCAGCTCACAACCTCTCTGTGCCTGTTCACACAGTCCTACCAAAACTGAGCATTCACAGGAGCATGGGCTCTCCCCTAAGGAATACCACATGCACACCTTCCCCGAGACAACATCTCAAGTACAGAATCACATCCTCACACAACATGGCATTCTCCACGAAAGCCCGCCCAGACACCCACACTCCTCTCCCAACAGCACAGTTCTTGTTGCTTCCCTCCCTGGTCGTAAAACCAGCAGCTTCCCATCACGCACACCCACGCACAGGCAGCCTGTGACCGTGTCCAGGGAAGAAACTAATGCTAGCTGAAAGCCAGTGGTGGTCCAGCAGGAGTCTCTGCATCACACCGAGCAGGGAGATTGAAGAGTTTAATGAAAGCTGGGCTGCTGTTTTTCTCACTCACAACTGCCTCATCCCGCGCTTTTCATCCAAGGCATCTACAATCACCCTTTGACTCCAGCTTCAGGATATGCACTTGCTCTAACTTGTCCCGTGTATTTAGAAAACTCGCAGTCTCCGGCTTTGCCAGCTCCCTCTATTCAGGGTGTCATGCTGCCCTCCGATGGCAGACCTGATCATCTTCAGGAGACACAGCAGCTCCTACACCTCCCCACCATCACGTTTCCCCTGCAATTAGAAGAGCCAGGGAAGTGGACTGCCGGGCTCCGAGCTCACAGCGGGCATGCCAAGGGCTGGCCACGATCCTCCGCAGGGTACTGGGTGCTAGGAGTCCTTCTCGAGTGCAGTGTGGAGCTGGCTGCTCTCCATACCCTGCTTCGTGTGTGGCATTAGATCCCTGTCCCCTAGGAGAGGGCCAGTGTGGATGGCTAATGTGGCACCCAAGGCACACAGAGAAAGTGTGCACATGTATGTGCACACCCACGCTCAGCAAGGGGCATTTTTCACATGCCAGGTGAAGTGGGATGTTGTGATTGGTGCTGTGGATGCTGAGAAGCCAGCAAACAGCAAAGCCCACAGAAGAGAAGTAAAGGCAGGATGCAGAGGGGTGAAAGCAGCAGACAGAGGATTAATGCTCCCTGCCAGAACAAAGGGATGTCAGCTGGACCTCCCTGGCAGAAGGGACAGTTTTTTGACATCCGAGTGCTGCATGTTGGACCTGAGGAACTAGAGCGACTCACCAAGAGAAAGTGCAGCTATGAACGCTGTGGTCACACTGCTGGCACACAGCACGGCAGCCTGGCTCAGCTCCACAGAGCCCTTGGAGATGGCTCCCAGGATTACAGCAGCAACAGCAGCCAGAAGTCCCACCACAGTGGCCTGGACCTGAGGACCAAAAGACAGCTGGTGAGCAATCATCCGCATCTGCTCCCAGGCAGTCCTGGCTCCATGCGACCGCAGCATTTCCACACAGCCAGGGGGGCAAAGGCTTGCAGAGATGCTGATTGCTTATGTATTTAAGCAGCATCCCTGTAAGTCTCTGCTAAATTACAAAAAAAAAACCTGACAAAGTTTGGAGAAAAACTCTGGAGGCCTGCAAAGGACAGATAACATTTCAGCAAAGGACACCGAGTTCATCACCAAAGGAATAGCCCTGGTCAACACAAAAATGGGCTCCCCATCAACACACCACTCCTAACAAGCTGAAAGCTGTGGAAGAAGATAAGGGAAAGCACACAGACACATGTTGCAAGCCCTGTGGCCTTGCCATGTGCAACCTCTAGGCTGGTTGCTGGATTTTAGTAAGCAGAAAGAACTACAAGAGGCACATTTCTCCCACCTCTCCCCTCCCGCCCAAGGCTGATGCCCAAATGCTGCCAGTAAATGACAGGCTTTATCTAGGGGCTGTTGTGAAACAGGGATTGTGCCACAGCTCTCCCTGCAAAAGGAGGTTTTTTTCATTATTTCAGTTAGTGCACAAAGGCAGGGAATGGCTAGATATGTTTTGCAGTAAACTACAAGCTCTGAGGCCATGCAGAGCTTTATAGGAGGTCAAGTCCTGGGCTCTTCTTGGCTCTGTTGAGAATACCTGGCCCAAATCAACAGCTCTGGATCCAGCACTGCTGGGAACAGATGTTGTTTGGTTGCAGCACAGCAAGAGAAAAGGGCCCTTTTCCTCTCCCAGCTGAAGTGACTCACCTGGATAAGGGCTAAATTGCAGGTGGCCATTTTCCATTGCTTCTGGGCATCATCCATCTGTCCGGTGTTAGCCTAGGAGCCAAGAGAGACACGCTAAAAACCTGTTCCTGTGACACAGGTGGCTGCTGAAGGCGGTTTCACCTGGTCCCTGTGGGAAAGGGACTGCTAAAGCCAGAGAGAGTTGAGAGCAGGTCGGCATCTCCTGGCCTTCCCTGCACTTCCTTCTTGACAGATCTCCATTACGCTCCAGCCCAGTGTCGCAGAGGCATCAGAGGCTCACCTGGAGGTGCAGAGGCATTGCAGGGTACCCAACTAAAGGTGGAGTGGGAACATCCACATCCCACACAGACCAAAAGCTGAACAATTTAAATTATTTTTCCTCTTTTGTTCCTCCTAAACTGCTCCTCTGTTAAGCTCCAGTTTCTCCTGAGATGTGCAATACAAACAGGCCAAAGCAAACAAAACTGCTTAGGGAGATAGGAGAGACCAAATCTAGAGCAGCAGAAGCTACTGCAGGGCCCAAGAAGCCTCGGTTTGCTCCCCGCGTGGTCTGACTGCTGGGAAGCCCTGGGTGTCTCAAGGATCAATACCCACAGAAAAGCAACCCAATAATGAAGTTGGCAGCTGTGGAGCCCTGCCTTTTTCTCCTTCATGTGTCACAGGGCCCCAAATACCAGCAACTGTCCACCCAGGGATTAATTCACCTTCAGAGAGCAGATGAAAATTCCCTGTTCCAGTTACAAAATGAGGGCAAACACATTATTTTAACACTCACACACCAGTAGTTTCTACTTAGCAGGAAAGGGCATGTCCCTCACACACTGTGTGGTTATATAAAAGTAGAATGTCCTGATGTCTCCCACTAAATCCCCCCTCCCCACACACACATCACCACCACCACCTTGTTAACACTCACAGCAGTGGACAGCCTGGATGCCAGTGTCATCTCAAGATTACCCTTCAGGCCAACCAAGGCAGGAACCAGGATAAAAACTTCTGTAATTGTCCGAAACACATCCCAGTGCTGTAAAACAAAGGCAACAACCTCAGTTTGTGATGCTGACCTGTGCAAAGTTGCTTCCTCAAAGGGAAGCAGGTCCCACCTCGCCACCAGTTCTACTAGTGCCTGCTATGCACATAGGGACAGTTGCTGCCCTGGGCTGGTTGTGTTTTAGAAGCAAAGGAAGGAATATTCTTTCTGATCTCATGCACAGCAAAGCACTATCCTAACAGGGAAGGAACCTTCTTCCTGAGGGCAGCAGCAGATTTCAGAAAGCCACAAATTAAAATGTGCCTTTAGCGTTAGCCAAGAACAACATGGAAAATAATTAGGGTTCACAAGCCAAATGAAATACAGCATGCTCTCCATCCTTTGTACTGACACTAGATACAGGAATGTCTATTGCTATCCAGGCTCATAAGAATAAACACAAAGATCTGGAAATTATCTAACAACAAAAAGTTGTGTCTTTTTTTACTAAGCTTCTAAGACTGGTGGTGGGAGGGAAGGAGATTTTTGTATCTCTTCTCCACAGGCAGTTCCTAAATCTTCCTGTTACCAAACATGCTCCCAGCACAGCTGGGAAAAGGATTTTGAATTAAGATATACCATAAGCCTGAACCGCTGGGCCAATACCTTGATTATCATTGCTCCTCTGAAGCTGAACTGTACAAAGCTGTTGAATCAGCTGCTACACTAGAAATGAACTGAAACCTTAAGAAACGATGTTGATTAACACATCTTCTCTAATTTATCTCCCATACAGTGCCTTAGAATATAATTCCTTCACCTCCTGTGCATTCAAGGATGTTGGCAAGGTCCCAGCATAGCCAGAGAGGCTCACATCAGGATGAAATCACAGCATGGAGCAGCTCACCGTGAAAGTAAAACCAGCTAAGCCCAACATTTAAGAGCAGAATGAAAGAAGGAAAGAGCAGCTGCAATGAGTCAGACCAAAGATCCAGCCCATCTATCCTTATCTTCACCAGTAGTCAAATTCAGATGTATAAAAGGAGAACCTACAAATAAGGGAAGTAGATGGGTTAATCCTCCCGTGTTTTCCAGCCTATGACTATCTGCCACAGCTGAGCTGCGGCAGAAAGGATGGGGCTGTTTCTGTACACTTACCAGGGATGAAAGGTTTTATCTTTCAGGTACTCATCCAGTCTCCCCCCTCCAACCCACATGCCATCCTGTATTTCAATGGTTTAGCTACATGTCATGTGAAGGATCAACTTGTTCATCAATTCTAACTTGTCACTGGCTGGTATCATATGATGGTCTGGAATTCTTCCTGCACTAGAGGACAAAATGAACAACAGCTCCCTGCACACCTTCTCCACATCCATTGGGATTCTCTAAACCTGAAAATCTAGGAGGTTGGACAGACTCTGTCAATGTTGACACATTCAGCCATCAGCCTGTTGGGAAATACACACAGGGTGTAACGGCTCAGTGTTTTGCTCTGGCTGTGCCATGGGAAGCTGTGGGAAGCCGGTGGTGGGGCTGTCTGCTGGGAAGACCTTGCAGCTTCCTTCTGAGTCAGGATGAATGAAAGTGGGGCTGAGCCAGCCCTGAGCACATGGTGCAAGACACCCCCTCGGAGGTGCAGATAACAGGCAAAACATTATTACCAATACAAAAAGGCAAATTTCCTGGCAGCGGTGACCTGGAAACAGGCATGTTTCAAAATCTTAAGAGTAAGTTACTGGTGAGTAAATAGCAGACTTGTTTGAATTTAATACGGAACTTAAATACCTGAGAAAAGCTAGGGGCAGACATCTCATTTAAAGATTCAAATCCCTCTCTCCTCTCTCTCTTTAATTAAGAAAAAAAGATCCAAACACATCTTTGATACCTTCAAAAGAAAGAGGAGAAAAAACAGGCTTCATAGTCACGATGTAAAAAACCCCAATCATTTAAAATACACAGGCGTGCAGGCATTCATGGGTAAGATCTTGCATATTTTGCACATAAAAAGACATATAAATGCAAAGCAACAGAAAAACTTGGCTGTTTGTATTTTCTGTGCACGTCACCTTTGGGAAATATGACTTTTTAAATGTCAGTGTAAGCTCCAGTCCTTGTGCTCACGATGAATTCTGAAAGTCTCGAGCCATCATAACAGAAGTTTCAGCATATGAGGAATTATTTTTGGGCCTCTGCCTTACATATAATTACACTGAAAGGCTTTGAACAATTAATAAAGGATCACACAACTGAACTAATAAAAAAAAGCTGACTTAATTGCTTCCATTTGAGTCTCATTAGTGACTCACCAAGAGCCTAAGGACAGATTCATGATTTATCCCACAGTAGCCAGGACTCCATTGTGTTAGAGACTGCAGAAATACCAAATAAACAGATGATCCCTGTGCCATTGCCTTGCAGGACTGCCAGCTGGAGAGGCAGGTGAACGTGGCAGGTTAGAGCTGTGCAGGCAAGGAGTTGTCTGAATGAAGACAGCTAGATTAAGTCAAGGAAGTATCTCTGTCCCTTCAGATGAAAATTGGCCCAGAAGGAAATATTCCCTGCAGCACGACAAACCCACACAGGGACACTGAGCCAGAAAGAGACTCTTTCCCATTTCATGTCCCCATAATGGGGTTACAGCCCTAAAGATCAGCTCTGAAGAAACTTGGTTACCCCATGATCCACTGCAGCTGGTCCCCATGCCTGTTGGATCTACTCTTGAAGTCCACCAAGGAAGAGAGGCTAGGATGTACTGAGACAGTATCCCCAGCTGTGGTTGATCCCTGTTGACCCTCCTGTCCTCACAATCCCAACTATGTCCTGCTACTTCTCCAGGGCATCCATCCTCCCTCCCATGGCAGCAGCTGGGAAAACTCAGAGGTTTTCCATTGCCCTGAACAAGTCAATAGAAAGATCAAAAGATCCTGGACTATAAAACACAGCCAGTTCAAAATCCTTTTCAGTGCTAATCATCTCATGGTCTTTTATCAACAAAGGACAGGGATATCTTGTGTCTGTAACTTTTATTTGGACTGTGTCTTACTGCAGTGGTGTGGAAGGGAATGAAAGGGAAGCTTTCCTGCTGAATTCTCTGGTTTGAAATCTGATCATCCAGCTTCAATCTGATTCTTCACCTTACTATAAAAGAGTGGGCCAAACATTGGCAGGGCCTTCAAGGTCTCTAGTAACTCCAGGCAGTACAGAATCCAGATAGACCAGCTGGCCAAGGATCACTGGAGCAGAGACAGAAATGTCCGGCAAGAAAAGACCTGTGTGAGGCTACTGGCCCTGCACAGAGACTGCATCACCTGCACAACCAAGAAAAGAAAACAGAAAATGACTATTCCTTTGGGCATCCTTTTGTTACAGTATGAGACTCATGTTCGAGCCTTGGAGTCAACTGGGCTAGACAAATCTCTCTTATTACTTACTGTTTAAAAAATTTAACACAAACAGGTCTTGGTTTCATTCCCAGAGCAGATCAGAAACTGCTAAAATCCCGAAAAGTTTGAAAGGGCACAAACAAGGATTTCCACTTTGTTCTCCTCTTTACAACAAACAAGAGTGTCAGCTGGACTAATACATTATTTCAAGGTATTTTGTATGCAACAAAACACGGCAGCACCATTAAACTCACAAGTATGCTCTAGATACCACCCCAGAGCTTGCCTGTATATCTCACAGGCACAGAGACACAGAGCTTCCTAAGAATGTTTTCCAGTGACTGCAAATAGAGTACAGCATTCCTCAGTCAGACCATCACCTGAAAAATGGGCAAATCACAGACTCCTGGACTCGAAAAACCTGTCGTTTCAGTAGCCTGAGCCCTCATGATTACCAGGACGAGTCTTACGATACCTGTCCTCAAGCAAACAAACGTAGTCTCAGGTTTTAGTTGGGCAGGACAGTGAATTTCTAGCTCTCACACCTGTGGGATGGAAAGCTGAAAATAAGCAGCTTGAAGACTAAAAGGCACTGAAGAACAATCCAGACTTTTAAAGGCTGAAGCTTCTGGATTTTGCCAGCTACTAGTTTTGGTTTTTAGATACAGGGTTGTTGGTGTCACAGCAGCTGACCTCACTAACATCGCCCCTATGCCAGTTGTGACTCTCAGTGCACTAGCTCCCTCCTCTGGGAGCTGAACCCACTGACTGGTGGCTTGGTTTTTTCCTCACAGTTAGAAACACCATCATCAAATAAATACACTTCCTATTACTGTCCTTCATGCATGACCCCATTTCTAAGGTTCTAGTGAACAAAGACACAAAGTAGACTGCACTCTGGTATCTAAAGGACACATGGATGTAGCTATATAGGGCTTTTTTTTTCCATCAGTTACATTGTTGAGCAGAGCCCGACTCTTAGCAAGTGGGTTTGATTCCTTTTAGAAAAAAATGTATTCACCTGCCAAGGGTATGGAGCAGGTATGCACTATGCCTTTATCCTTCTCTGAGATATGTAGCCAAAGATAACCGCTAACTATTAACATCTTGTGTGGTTTGAGAACTTCTGTAATGCTGCAAGACAGGTCTGTGCCCTAGCACAGCACAAGGTGGAGACAGCAAACA
This sequence comes from Porphyrio hochstetteri, assembly GCA_020800305.1. NCBI lineage: Eukaryota > Metazoa > Chordata > Aves > Gruiformes > Rallidae > Porphyrio > Porphyrio hochstetteri. Next base: position 4,313,612 of record CM036916.1, on the reverse strand, counting down.
CAGCATAGCAACACTGTGTGCCACTCCAGTTAACCCTTCTCTGATATTTCTCATATTCCCTTTAGCTCAACTTCTCTGCTTCTTTGTTTCTTCTAGTGCAAGAAAAACCAGCAAGGTATTGTCTTTCCAAACATTCAAGTATCCATATTTAGCTCCTGCTGTGGTACTAATGCCAGAGAATCCAATGTACTCTAGTGAGCTCAGAGTGCAGGATATATCCTTGGGAAACCCTGCCAGCCTTTTGATTTGCAAATCCACTGGTATGAGACGTCCAAACTAGATCAAATTGTGCATTTCTATTTGTGCCACTGGTACAAAGGAAAGGCAGATGGGATAGATTCTGTTTGTGGGCACAATGGTGTAAAATCCTGCTGTGCACCTTGGAAGTCAGCGGACCTTCCAAATTTACACCCACCTCAGAATCTGGCCAAGTAGCCCTTAGTTTGAAGGCAATGCTAATCTTCCTAAGCTGGCATGCCTCTCATCACGGTATCTAAATGCCTCTAGACCAAAGAGTACATTAGGTTGTTTGCAGAGAACTGAAAGCATAAACTTTTCTCTGAGACAGGTAGTTAGTAACAACCCTGACCTAGATCTCCATATCAGCAATAGCTGAAGGAAAGAAATAACACCATGTGATAAGGGAATATGCTGCAGTCTGATCCCAGCTGCTTCATAGCAGTCATCACCAAAGTATTTACCTAGATACGGAGGGCAGCGTCAGGCAGCCTATCTGAAAGCCACTATCCCACTTCACAAGGAGCCCGTGTACTGGTCTAAAGGAGATGGATAGTGTTTCTCCAGCAGAGGAAAAGCCTCCAGTCATCCTGCTGACTGGCTGCTAGGATCACACACATTAAAAACAAAACCACACAAATACTGGAGGTCAGTGAAGTAGCCCACCCTCTCACTACAAAGTTGCCTAATGACAGGTACCTACTTGAACAACATCCATCAAGAGGCCAGCAGCTACCATGCCCAAGCCAGCCAAGAGGAACGGCACGAAAATCTGGGAGGCAATGGAGAATGAAGTCTCCGGCAGAAATCCACTGGCTGACCTGGTCAACTTGCAGGTGAAACCTCTCAGCTTCTTGCCATGGAAGCACAGTTCCAGCTGTAACTGAGTGACCACCATGGTCAAACACCATTACCCCATGCTCAGCAGGGCAAATGGGGGAGACTAGGACATCGCACAGATCCTGCTGGTAGCTCTCTCCAACGTCGAAAGAAATGTTTTTCCTCAAACTACAGCAATGATGCCAAATTGCTTTAGCTGCTGTTTCTCCTAGGAACACATCCAGAGGGTTGCAGCAAGGGTATCCTCCAAAACTGATTCAGCTGGATTGAGCCCAGGTGGCAGCGAACTTGACAGACACTATTTCTCCAAGTTATATCCAGAAGGGAATTAAAAAAGAGAAAAGAAGTTTGCAGAGGTGTCTGTGGACGAATAGAAATGAGCCCACACCCCAATCAGCTCCCACCACCTCTGTAGAAACCAGTAAGACCTGCTCAGGCTACAGCACCGAAAGAGTGACAGGTCATGCAAGAATCCCTCAGCATGCTCAAACGCACTAGTGTCCTTTCTCCTCAGGTTACATTTCTTGTCAGACTGCGGCTCGCCTTTGATACGATGGTTTAATATGCAAGTCTGCTGTAAACCAGCCCCAGTTCCCTCACTCCCACCATAAGCAACGTTAAACTTTTCTCACTGTCCCGAGGCTGAGGAGGTGGAGGGTTAACAACCAGGGTCTGTTCTGCTCTCCTTCAGGGTGAAGAAAGGTCAAGGAAAACATGAGTCCACACTTCTCGCGGCTGACGATATTACGCAGGTCTCATCCCCGGGCAAGTGACAGAGTTAATCCAGCTGGTGAGAGAAGATCTGCCCTTCTAGACCCAAGTCCCTCTTGTCCCCTCCATGGTCTCTGTGGGATGTAATGCTCCGTCTATGCCAGCTATACCTCTGAATGACTGGCTTGCAGGGGAAAAAAACCTCTAGAGAACCAGCCAATAAGCTTCAAAAGCGAACACCCTTATCTGCTGTCATCACTTCAACTTTCTGCTAGTTTGCAAAGGCCAAGATAAGAGTCATAGCCAGCGCTTATTTAAGGTAGCTCCGTAATCTCACTCCACTGCAGGCAAGGGAAAGGGTGAGTGTTTCCATGGCATGCTGTGAGCTGGTCTCGCTTCCTAAAGAGAAACACTCTGCTTCTGCATGCTCACAGGAAGATACTGTTTTTGAGAGAGGGTGTCTCACCCCAGAGTCTCCATGGTCAAACACCTCACACAAGCTCAGGACCCAGAGCTGCACTGTGGCCACATACAGCCAAAGAATTTATGTTCTGCTTAGTGAAGACTGAATCGTGTTCTCCAGCTCAAAGTCATGCACCAGGGATAGGGAGTCAGGGTATTCTGTTGGGGCTCCTTTCTGATAGTTAATTTGGGCAAACTAATTGAACCAGAGGATCAAAAAGCTTTAAAAGCACAATTCAAGATGGAAGGGCATAGGATTGGTTTAGTACATTGGTAACTGAGTTTTTCACTGTTCAACCACAGATTCAAATCCAGCCATGGCCCAGTGAAAGCAAACAAGTGAAAGCAAGTGCTCTTTGGCAGACAAGAAAAATTCAGGTTTCTCAGTCCAGTTCAAATTTTACCTTCAAATTACATTGCCTTACTAATACTTTTTGTACTAACCACCCCCCTCCCTGACACTCTCTGCAGAGAGATGTAAAGATTAATGATTTGTAGCCTCTGTCCTTGTGACAGGGTCCCCAGCTTGGAGCTAAATGCATTGGCAGAATTGGACAGAACACGATAAGTAGAGACCCGAGGAACGTCTCAGCCATTTGGATGGTACATTTCTTTTGGTCTGAATTCACACAAGCCAAGGCACAGAGCCCAAGGGGCTGGGATGGCACAGCAGATCTCTCTGCAAGCAGGGCAGGGTAGAAAACAAGTTAGCTACAGATTGATATTGTGGTACAGCCCCTGAAACCTTCTTCACTCACAGCTGGCTTAACGTGTATGTGTGTCTCTTGCACTTAACCATTGTCCAGTTAGCTGAAAGCTAACAAGGGAGTCCATTTCAGCTAATCTAACGGGGAAAAAAGCCCACAATAGCTGGAAGAGGGAGGTTAATAAAAATCCTGTAATAACTGCACATGAGCCAACCTCTTTATACCAGCCAGGAACTGAGAAGTGACAGCATGAAGGTTCAGTTCTGGTTAGAAACTCACAGAGGCTTCAAGGAAATAATGGACAATTTTGGGACAACTACCACAGATTTTCAAAGGTCTAATAATGTGCATACTTAGTCCCATCTGTCACTGTATCTGCCAACTGGACTGCTGACAGGCAGAAACATTAATGTAAGAAAATACTAATAAGCCTGAATGACTCAAATTCCATTAAAAACACAGCAGCAACACATCCTATACTAAAGCATCAGCCTGGCAGGGTTCATGAGTTTATCACGCTTCACCTCTCTCTGTTTCTAAGCAAGTGCCATAAAAAGCCTTCAACTGATGAATCAGTGTGCAGAGAAGGTAATGGGTTCAGGTGACCTGCATGTGTACATTGGGTCATTTTATTATGCAGTTAAGGAGCCTCTGATAAAGATCTGCACCATATTTGTCAGCAAAGAGATGCATCATATTTTCCTGGCAAAGAGATGCATCGTATTTGTCTACAAAGAGATGCATCAGGTTTGAGAAGCCAGACAGCATTGCTGAACAGTGGGGGAAAAAATTATGACTAGTTGGGAAAACACAAATCATCATGGCAGAACCCCAAGGGGGTTGCTGCCCTTCTCTGCATGTAAACACACTAACCCTATGCTTGCAAACTGGCCAACAGGTAGCATTACCCCAGAGAAGTCAAAGCAGAAACAGCCTCTTTGGTGAGCCCTGACCCTGATCTAAGGTCTCCATCCACTGCCACAGTACAGAAAGAGAACAGAAAGATGAGAAGTGCCAAAGAATACAGTTTCAGATGTACCTTATCATCCCTGCAAAGAAGGGACAGGAATACCAGTGAGTGCTCCTACAACATGGCAGTGTTAGCAACCGAGAGCACTATTCTGACACCTCAGACCCATGGGAGGACAATGCTTTTCAGGGACTGTACATCCCAGTTACTGGAGTACCATCACTCCTCACTCTGCTAGCTCTCTGTCAGATCAGGCTGTATATTTATTCTGTTTCTTACCTTGCTCCTCTTTTCCCCACTTCAGAAAAGAGCAGAGAAGAAAGCTTATGTGGAAAAACAAGTAGATGGAGAATGCCTGGGGCCCAAAGCCTTCCAGCATCTCCTTTTGTCCCACAAAAATAGCAGCAGCAAGTCCATGATGAGGTGTGCTCAAGCAGCCCACAATCACACAGGAAACGTCACTGTGCTAATTGCCAAAGGGCTCCTTGTCCTATTAGATGTTGCATGGGTTGCTTTCCCAGGCTCCAAGCACTAACATGAAAGCTCTTTGTGAGCTCTTTATTTGCATAAAGCAGAAACCAAACCTTTGTGGTTTCAGAGGCATATGAGGTTTGCTTCACATTCTGTTTACACTAGTGGCCAGTCTTTCCTAGAAAAAAAAAACCTCTAAAGGCAGAACACTGAAAGAAAAGTGCTCCTCCAACATCATACACCCATCCACAACCTATTCCATGCTTTAGTGTCTCACAATAGAAGGTAACATGCATTTAATGTCAGAGATCCATAGGAGTGAGCAGGTCTGAACAGTCTGAAAGATAAAATGAAAGTGGCTGCTCAAGGCTCTCAGGATTACATCTTTGGAGATAAAAGTAGCTTGCCACTGGGTTCTGGATTTGCCTTGCTGTTTTCTGATCTGACTAGAGATTCTGTGGGGTATTGAGTACATGCTAAGGTCAGCTAAGGACACTGTGTCACTCTTAAGCTGTTACAGCTCTTCTAGCTTAGGGAGATCAGTCCAGGACTACTAGCAAAAGAACACAGCTCCAGATTTGTGAAAGTTGTTGGTGCAAGCAGAGTAGTTTCAGTGCCACTGTATCACACAGATCAGGGCAGTCTGACCCAACAGCCAGCTAGTCAAATAATAAGAGTTAATAAAAAGGCACACAGCAGTGAGCGTCACCTAGAGTGTAAAGGCATAGCAATTCACAATCTGGAACTTAAATGCAGCTTTAAACTGCCTGAAATTAGGTGCTCACTGCTACTTTAAAGCTCTGTATTGCTGCATTAGAGGAGGAAAGGTCTGGTTCTGACTGTCAAAATATCAGAGATCAAACTGGAAGAAGACTCAGGGATTTAAGTCGTCTTCTATAAGGCCTTAGAAAAGGATGTGGAGTACAGGCTGGGCTGGTTGTATGAAATATTAGGAGGCCTGGCCTGGCTGGCTCCTTGCATAATGAAGCAGGGGATGCAGGACTTTCACACCTGGAGGTAGCTTTGGAAACACCCATGCCTACTGCAGGAAAGCACTATGCCACCACAGCCCTTGGGGCTGCAACTCAGTCACCATCTTCCCAGGACCAAGGTGAGATCTTTGCACAGGACTGTACCTTCTTACATAGTTGCCTCAGATCCTTTGTGAGGTCTTCAGTATGATATTGTCTTTTATCTCCAGAGGAGAAAAAGGGCCTGAGAAACACCACACACTGTCTCCTAAGAGCTATTCAAAAGTACATAAGGGCTGACTTTAAAGGACATGTTAACACTTGAACTGCTGCAAATCCTCTTTTACTTTGCTCCCCTCAGATCAAATTGCCTGCCTAAAGGAAAGCAAGGTCCCCCACTTATCCCATTCCAGGTACATAGATCAGTTCCTTGCCCTTACCTGAACATAATCCAAAACCATGCCTGCCAAGACCATGCCAAGCCCAGCTAGGAGGTATGGCAGGAGCACTTGCAGGCAAATTGCGATGGCTGACTCTTCCTGTGACTGTGCCATGGCCGCTTTCTCCTCAGCCAACAGCTTCTGTGCAGGCAGAGAGACATCCTCTGCCTCGTGGCTGCCAAGTCGGCTCTCTCTGTGTTTACCCTTGCCCTTTGCCTTGTGCCTGGATCGCTCTCCATTCTTAGTCCTGCCCTCTTTTTTCCTCTGCCGAACTTCCTCACCTTTCATCGTGGCTTTCTTGAATCACAGACCTTTTCTGAAAAACAAAGTCAGAAACAATTGAGATAACAAAGGGAGCTATCAGATGGGTCAGGAACAGGAAACCCTGGTGGTTTTTCTGTTCCAGTAACCTGACAACAAGCTACCGCTTACTCTGAAAGCCCTAGATGCTCTGCTCACCCAAATAGTAGTACTTGGTTTACCTTCAACTTTGTATAGCATGAAACAGTTGGAATTGATGATCTTTAAGGTATTTTCCAACCTAAATGATTATACGATTCTATAAAATCAATCTCCCTTTCTGTAACTGCATGTCTCTTCCCAGGCCTATGTCACGCTGGAGCATTGGCTGTGCATCTTGGCTCCCACCCCTGAGAACAGCTAAAAGGATGCAGAGGGTGCTGCACACATCCTGAAGTCTAGGCTCACTGGGGGTCAAGAAAACTGAGCAGCCCAGCAGAATCCAGCCTCGAGGAGGATCTGACCCCTAGTCGTGAAACAGGAGTTCACATCCTAGCATCCTGCAGCCCATCATAGTACAGCTAGCTGTCCACCACTCCTCAATAACAGGATAATCGATCTCCTCTCTAATCTGGATTCTTTTTCTTCCCTTTACGCCTTAGTTGACACACAGGCAATGTGACTCATCTATCTACAGAGATGCTGCCATGACCCCAAAGCATCCTGTAAGAAAAAACAAACATGCAAAACTGTTGCAAATCACCTTTTTCCTGCCATTACATCTCATGTCTTGATATAACTGTCATTCATCCTGCCTGCCCCACTGCTGGCCCAGGCAGCGCCCCAAATCTTTCCCCATCACCTCCTGCCAGCACTCATCCGGGTTAACCACTGGCAGATGTTCTCTGATATTCTCATTTTTGGGTCGGGCTCCTAACACCCTAAAGCCCTGTACTACCGCTGGCAGGATCAATCCTACTCTTGTCCAGCATCTGGGCAGCAAAGGAAACAGCTATGAGTCAGGATGCGGTGGCGGGGGGAGAGGGAGGAGGGATGGACAAAACAAAGTCCCCCTCTGCAGAAGGAAATCCATCCCCTGTTCCCCCTCCCTCTCCCCCCCCTTCCCAGCGCTTACCGGCTCCTTGCCCTCCCCGGGGCTCTGCCCTGCGCGGGGCTCTGCCCGCAGGGCCGGGGGCGCAGCCGGGACGGAGCAAAGGCGGGAGGTGCCCGCCACATCTGGGGCGCGGCTCGGAGCCCGCCCTGCGCCGCGGCCGCGGGTTCGAGCCCGGCCCCCGGCAGCGGAGGCGGCGCGGCGCCGTGAGTGGCAGCCGACGGGCCGGCCCCGGCGCCGTGCTTGCAACGGGACGCACGACCGGGCCGCTGTCCTCACGCTGGCAGCTGCTGCAAGCCCCGCTACGCTGACATTATTATTATTTATTATTATCACCAGCATATACCCCTTTCTGTACCCCAGCTGCCAGAGGGGACGGCTCGGGTCGGGGAAAGAGGGTCAGGGCTTGCACGGGGGGCTGGACGACTCCCGGCAAGGAGGCTCCTGCCCGGCAAACAGCCGCCTGGAAAGGAGCGCCCGCGGTGCCCGTAGTAGCCGGGACGTGCCCAAGCCCCCGGGCCGATGTCGCGCCGGGAGCCCGCGGCAGATGTCCCCGGAAAGGGGGGCGGCTTGCAGCACGGGCAGCACGAACAGGGGGCGGCAATTAAGGGCTGAGGGGAGACGTTTCCTCTATGGGTGTTTTGGGCTTTTCTTTTTTCTTGCTATGGCATTTGCAAGAGTTCTTGCTGCAAGCTTCCCGTGCGAAAGCCTGCCCTTCACCACAGTCGCAGCAAAACTCCTGTTGATTTGATTCTCCCCCCTCCCCTATTGAATCAGCACGTCAGAAATGGGCTTACAGCATCCATCACATTTAAGCACATAAATCTCGTTAAGCACTGAAGAAACTGTACTCATGCAAGTCTCTTAAATCATGCAGCTCAAAATGTCCAGAACAATTGAGGATATTAAATCATACCTCAGTACCACAGCAATCCTAAATCCTGCTGAAGCCTCTCAGATGTCATGCTACGCTAAGGGGCTCTTACTGATAAAATGCTGTCTCTGGGCCTGTGAGCTCTGGCTCAAAGCAGGGCACACCAAAGGGAGTCGAAGGTTTTTGTAAGTGACAGTAATGGAACCCTGCAGCTGCTGGGTGTTGAGGGTGAATGTCACTGCTGTAACGGCAAGGCTTAAATTTCAGCTCACTTAGTGTAATTTTATGTCTTCACTTCGCAACTGATGCTTCTCTGAGCGTGGTCAGAAGACAGTTTTTCCTGTGAGAAATAAGAGGGGATGCGGATTAAAAAACCAGCAAACTTGCCAAGACATTTTTAGACCTGTTAAATGTATTCTGCTATCACTTTACCACTGAGCCTCAAAGAAAAATATCTACAGAGTAAGCAGAAAGTCTCCTGGGAACTTGATTGACAAGGGCATTTTGGTAATGGTTCTAGCTCAGGAATGTCACCGTTCTTCAAGGAATCTCCCACCTGGGTCCAACCATTATAGTTACAACAGGAGCTCCCAGCACCCTGCCAGATCTCACTCTGCCTGCAGGAGACAGAGTCATTTGGCTTGTGTACAACGTCCTTGTGTACCAGTTTGAAATCCCTGGTGTATGACCAGTGGATACATATTTGAGAAGGCTTTCAGCAGCAGCACAAAGCTGAGCTTTCTCAGAAGTGCAGCAGCAGTGTTTAGATAGATCCTGGCTTTGACGTAAGGGAACAGCGGCTGGACCTTGATTGCAAACAGAGCTCCTGTGACTCTTTAGATAGGATAGTTCAGCTGCTTGCTGCAGTCTGAGAAGTGCTTGTTGGCACAAAGCAACTTCATGCTAAAACGTTTTATCCCACCCCACTGAGCCAGAATTCACGTGTGCTGCTTTTCTCTGCTCTCCCACAGATGTGCAGGTAGTGCTGGCAGTTACAAGGGCATTTGTGGACTCATTGCACTCATTCGTGCTTCTCTCCACAGTGCTTTTAAAGACTGTTACCTCCAGTAGGAAAATAAGACTAGGTTTGTTATTCCCTTCCTCTCCTCCATGCTGCTTTGCTCCTGGACTTTCTTTGCAACAATTATTCTGCCAGCCAAGCAGAGGGGAATTTTACAGCTTTTTCCAGTATTCTGTCTGAAGATATGACTTGTCTCCCCCCAGTTTCCTGTTATAAAATGGCATTTCTTCAGCAAATAGGGGCTCCTGGAGATACTTCTCAAATACAAAGCTCAATTTATGACTTCAGTTAGTCACAGTGACAGACTTAGTTTGACTGCTGGGCCATGCAAGCTCCCGTGTCACCACTGGTGACTGCTCCATGGCTCATTGGGCTGCAGTCCCATCATGGGACACACCTCCAAACACCCAATTACTGCAGTGCAGGGGTGCTTAAAGAAACAATGCAATCTCTAACCTTTCTCCTCCATGAGACGGTGTTAGCTAGTGTGGCTTAAAAGTATTATTTGCAGGACTGTGTGTAGACGGAAACAGACAGTGCAGCACTGGCATATGATAAATACTTACTGACTTATAAACCTCTGGTTTTAGAGACAGAAAATCCTGGAGTTGAGCAAGGGGGAGGAGGAGACATATCCTTTTCTTTGCTTTTTTCCTGTATGTATTATTTGAAGGAAAGGGAGGTTTATTTTTGGTTAGCCTTCAGACGTTATCATTTCCAGGTAGATTATTTTATTCTAGTACCCATGTCCTTCTTTTTCTATATCAAAGTTCTTGACAGTGCAGATGCTTTGTGTGCACCAGTGCTACTCGGAGAAATTAAAAGCACCATCTCTTACCTGCTTTCTCTCATCACCTCCTCTTGCCTCAGGCACCCACCACTCAGTTACCGTGGTCCTTGGGACAGTTGTTATGCCAGGTTTTAATCACTGACTTTCACTCTGGTCTCATACCTGAAATAGCCCAGCACAGGAGAGCAAAGCAGCACAAAGATCTGGTTGCTCGTAGGGAGAAACATCTTACTTAACCTGAAGCACAACAGGCCTTTGTCAAACTACTCCGTAGAGGACTAAATCCAGCCTCAATCACCACGCTTCCCTGACGCTCTGAGGAGAGCTATGCGCACAGGTTCTCCCCCCATCCCGGCTCCCGAGGCTGTGTTACTGAGTCCACTCCCCGTGTGCCGTTAGATGGCAGCAACTGACCGCGGGATGAGGGCGCGCAGCTCTCCAAGCACATTTATCCCGCGGCTCGTGTAGGGATTTCAAGCTTTTCACTTCTAGGTCAATGGTTCAAATCTGGCCCAGGTCAGGAGGGGCCAGAGATCTTTATAATCCGACAGCTGCTCAGCGCCCTGTGCGAGAGCAGTTTGCGGGTTTCCGTTTCTGATCTCGTGGACTAATGCCCATCTCATCCCTGGCACTAATTGGCAGCCCTGCTTGACACACCAACAAAGAGGCAGAAGATGCTCCAAAAAGACTGAATTCTCCTCCCTGTGCTCCAGATGATTCGACAAAAGGGAGCACTCATCTCAGTGCACGAGCCTGCCTTCGGTAATGAAGCCAGAAGAATGTGTTGGCCCCATTCCTCCTGTAAGCAAATAACTGCCCAAAGTGATCTCATTCCGGACAGGAGGTGACAGTTGGGGTCTTTCAGCAGATAAAATTAATTTGTTATTAATGTGGGATATGATATTCAGATAGACTAGTGATGGTGCAATGAAATCCCATCAAACGTGTTGTAACACATATGTTATTTACAGCCTCTGTAACTGCAGGGACAAACTCCATCCAAAACTGCCTTACAAGGTGACCTAATTTGGAAAAGAAAACTGGTACAGAATTTTCTCACATTAGAAGATACCTCACTGTGACTCCTTGCCTTACAAATTTAAAACCCTATGAGGGACTGGAGCAACTGATACTCTCCAGAGAAACCCGTGAGATAAGAAATGAGCCTAGCAAACATGTGATTGTGATATAGTTCAAGCCTGTGTATCACTCAGCTTGTTCTGTTAAGATTTGAGGAGCATGTCACTACGTAAATCCCTTTGGGCAGCTGGGCACCCCTCCAATGCACAGATTTCCCTTGCTGCTAATGAATCAGCCTCTTTTGCTAACTTACCTCCAAAGCTTGTTCACTTGGAAACCAAGGGAGCTTAGGGAACAGGGTTCTCTCCGTGCATAATGACCTATTTTAGATACTTCTTCTCACGTGGTCATGGAGAAGGGGTAGTAAGAGGCATTTCCTGGAATCTGTCCTAAACAGTGCTGGGCATTTCCATTTTGAGCCCTGACATTTCACGGTGCCAATGCAGCCACACAACAGAAAACGCCAGCGTGAGCCAGGGATGGGATCCTGCTGCCTCATTCCAAGGATGCACACCCAGGCCCTCTGCATATGTGGTTATTATTCCCACAAACAACCCCCTTCCCACGGAAACTGATAACACAGAACAGGAAGACTTCACAGCGCTCTCACAGCACGATGGCAAATGAGACCAAGGGCATGTTTTCCATCTCTGAGCATGTTTACATCATTGGGCTTTCTCAGATAGCATCAGCAATATAGTGAGGGAAACACAGACATACACTGACGAATCTGTCCTTCCTCCCTGAGCCCTGGGCTGCTACAGTGCTACCTGTACTCAATTAGTGGCGTAGCTCTGTATGACACCACAGGGAAGATGCATCTGGTACTGCAACAGGGAATGCTTGAAAGCAGGAAATGTTTCATGTACCATCTCATCTGAGACATGGGCTACTGCCTGAGCCTAGAAAGAAGCCAAACACTTAGTGGTTTTCCCACAGTTAGTGTCCTGAGGCAAAATGAGAGGAACAAGCACATTGTAATGCATTCATTGTGTATTATATTTAATCCAATCCCCAAACCTCACCAGCCTGAGTACAAGGCCCAGATCCCAGATTGGAAACATGTGGTTTCAGCCCATCTGTGGTTGATACCTTGTAAGGCCGGAAATGACCACTGTCCCATGTGACTCAAAGGACATACAACATCTTTATATTAACTCCAGATTAAACTGCAGCATTTCTGTTAGAAAATGATCTGACCTACAAAAAACCCCAACCCAGCCTATGATGGAAAAGAATCAGCCACAGGGGTTAAGAACTCATCCACTTCTTTATGAAGATGAATTTGACCAGTTTCAGCCTCCAGACCCTGAACACAGTTACATCTTGACTATATAACCTCATTTCCAAACTGCCCTTTCCCATCTTGTGGTTCTCACCAAGTCCCTCACATTTAGGCAAGTAGATCAGCTTCCATTCACTCATGTGGCTCTCCTCAAAACTCACTGCAATTAACTAAAATTGTTCCAAATAACGTGCTACTGAATGGAGCCCAATATTATAGTGCTGAATCCACAGAGAACTGAACCTGTCTGCACCAGGAAAGGACTTCTCCTGTCAATCCAGTGACCATCTTGACCTCTAACAATTGGCACATCAGCCCATGGGGTTTTCATACCTAAAACGCTGGGTGGCTGCATGTACAACAGGAGACTGTCGGTGTATTACAGTGTCACTGTCAGTCAGTCAATACTGCCTGTAACCTGTCAACCTCACTGGACACTAGGTTAACATGAAGGGACTTGTTTTCCTTAAATAAATGTTCACTGCTGCTAATTACCCAGTTATTTTCATTCATGAGTCACCTCTAAGCTCTTCCATTACTTTGACTAACACCACTATCAGCTCTCTCAAATGGTGACACATAGCACAGCCATTTTCCATTCTCCTGGAACATCCTTGTTCTTTTCTGCCCCTGTGGGGTCCACTTCTCACCATTACCAACAGCTAAGGCCAAGAAAGAGGGAGAGGAAAAAAATAATCAGTTTTCCCAGCTACAGAGAAGAAGCTACTCAGTCTGCTTCACCTCCCAAATTTACTAATGGCAACATGAAATGTGGTCTGTTCAGCTAATGTAATTTTTAGTGTTAAAAAGGGATTCATCTTCTTGACCCCTGAATATTCAATAGGATATGATGATGAATGATTATTCTGAGTCATCTCAGCATGCTTATTTTAGCATAACTGCACCTATGCCAAGAAAGAAGATGTCTGTGTTTACGCTGAGCACTGAAATTAGTTCCCTGTAGAGCACATCAGAACACAAGGTAAAAGCTGGCAGTAGTCAATCTTTCTCTGGTGCCCAGTTTATAGGGATCACTTCAAGATACTCTTGAAAGGTTCTGCAGGTAATGTTACAGCTGAAGTGTCTTGATATAAGACGCAGTCTTATGACTGGTAACTGTCATTTGGGTGGTTTTTTTAGGTGCTTTGAGTATGGTGAAGATGGCAGTAAGAAATCTTTCCCCTGGGATGGAGCAGCTCCAAAAGTAGGTAACAGGAGCATCATTTCTGCCATTCAGTTCTGCCTGGGAATGATGTCTTAAAGTAAGGCAGTGATCCTTTTACTGCATTTTTTTATATAGCTGTTAAAATAAACCATCTTTCAAAACACTCAGTTTTGCAGAATGTTGGGCACCACTGAATATATTCAAAGCCATATCATTGTCCCCAGGGAAGAGGAGCAAAGCTCACATCCAGCATCCACAGATAAACACCTCTTAAGTAAGAGGAATTAAATCTAGATGGTTATTCCTTAGGGCACAGCTGTGCTGAAATGATTTTATTAAGTGACTCACAAACGATCATTTTGAAATGTCTTTCTGGTTTGTTAAGATATTTCCTCAGGCAACTGTTTCATTCTTGCCTTTTGTCAATCTGTATTTGCAATCTTTGCATTTGATTTCTTAGCTGTTTGCTGCTACAAATAGCAGCAAACAATCCTGTCTGAACTCTTTCCAGAATAGATGAATCTTTCTGGAGAAAGGATGAAACTTTCTTGGGAAGTCCAAGCAATATTGCTTAGCAAAACAAGGTATGCAGTCAAAAGGATTTGGGCAGGCTTAAATAGCAGAGGAAATCAGTCAAGGGAAGAAGAAACCCCTTCACTCCCAAGTTACCAGTTATAGATGTATCTAGGAGTCACCAGAAGCTAAGGATTGCTTGGTGGCATCTGGAATAATTTGTTGGTCTCAGGCCAGCTCCTGCTTGACAGGTGTCCCAGAGATAATGGCTTCAAGCATGGCCCAAGCCTACAAGTCTTAGCAGAAAACATAGGCCTTAAAGAAGGCTATGAAGATTGAACACAGACATACTTGTTAGCAAAAAGAGGCTTTTAAAAACATAGCCATAGACTTTCAGGGGCACCTTTTCAAAGTCATTGTCTGACAAAGCAGGCACAATTTGCTACCCTGTCTCACGAATTGCAAATACATATGCAAAACTGCATGTAATTATGATGCAAATGCATTTTAATCCCCAAACAACCCAACACAAAACTCCCATAAGACAGCATTTAGACCTTTTGGAATCCATGGGAAGCACCAAGCTCAACCCAAGTCCCTGGATTTTGAGAATCACTTAACAGCATGCTTTGTACTTCTGAGACACCGGTGATCAGAGAAAAAGAAATAAGGGCAGAAGCCTCCATGGAAAGGAACATAGCTATAAGGCTCCCTTAACCAGAGAGGTTCTCCTGCTATGGCCAGTATGAGGGTCACTCACCCCAGTACAATCCCCATGCCAGGAGTCATGCTTTTCTTCCTGCAAAAATGCTGCAATGAGGGAAACAGAGTAAGGAGGATTTTGCCACTTACCTATGCCCTTACTGCTGGTGCCACAAGCCACTGTCTGTTTTCCACCCTCGTGCATGTGGCTTTTCTCCCCTCCCCATCTGACCAAGATCAGGGCACACACCAACACATCTCTGACAACACCTGCAAATATTACAGTCTTTGCTCAGGGAAGCAACACGTCACCATTGCTGTAGAACAGAGGTACAGACTTGTTACAGATTACCTTGTAAGAGCAGAACCTGCAGGCTGTGTAGCAGACAAGATGTATTCGTTGAATGAGAATAATAGAGACTTATTTCCTCCCTTGGTAATGCCTTCTATCCAAGGATCCTCAGGCAATTTGTGGACTTCCTCAAGAAGACTGTTAAGTAGTATTCTGAAAAAAGATAAAAGCTACATAAACATCCTGATCCAGACTCAGTCTCCTTTAAACTGTAGGACAGTGCAAATACTGGGTTTTATTTTCCCCCATCAGTTACCATGCACTCACATGCCCCTTCCTTGGGTTGCTCAGCCAGACGTAGGCCTGCACACCTGCAGACTCTTGTTTGCAGTACCATATATGTGTGCAAGCCCAAATCTGACAAACTCTCCTCACTGAAAACCACCAACAACAACTTTTTAAGCACTTTCAGTTTTCAGTTGTGATCTTTCTCCTATTTCTTCCACACACCAAGCAAAGCACCAAGCTCACTCTAGTTTCTTTCCCCAGTGTATTTTCTTCCAGAGGCTGGAGAAGTGGACAAACACTAAAGTCTTGGGCAAAGCTCATCCTTAGCCTCTGCAGTCCTGCTCAGACCATCTCATTTACAGGAAGAGAGAAATGAGAGGAAAAACTTGTGTCCCTGCTCTGCAGCTGAGCTTGTCAGCCTTTTCACAAATTAAGTAGGTTTGCAGCTGCCTGCTACAGCTCTGCAACAGAGGCTGATCAGGTTCATTTGGGGCCATGCCAGGCTCTCCTGAAGAAAAAAAAAGAAAGAAAAAAAAGGTATTTATTTATAACTGGCTTGTGAGATGGAAACTGTTTTCTATATTTAATAGAAAGTGCTCCCAGCAGATTAACCCTGGCAATATTGGGCTTGGGGACTTGTTGGGTTCTTTTTTGAGTATGAGCTACTACTCTTATCACAGTTCTAGGTCTAATCCTCCACAGATCTAGGGTCCGTGAGCACAATTATTTACTGTTTAGACAGAGGCTAATTTATTCTCAACCCCTCAGAAGATCCAGACTTAGAATTGTGCAGTCTGGAGGAAAGGAAAACAGGAACTTCTGAGGTTTTGCTGAGTCTTATTTTAATTTTAAAAAAGAAAATGAGTGTTTAAATACACTCTTGATGCTGCATTCTGCAGCCACAGGTACCACGAACCTCTGTCCTATGATAATATAGAAAGAGCACTTCTGCCTTTTGAGGCTAAATTCAAGGGCATGTTCCCATCTAAACATTGAATCAGATGATCTGGGGGATGCACACTCCAAAGTAGGTTTGTCCAATTATTTCCCACGGTGGGGAAGTGTCCTGGTTTCAGCTAGGATACAGTTAATTTTCTCTCTAGCAGCTGGTGTAGTGCCATGTTTGGGAGTTAGGATGAGAGCAGCACCGATGTTTTTAGATCAGAGCTTTCATCATATCTTGCAGGGGATGCACACTCCAAAGTAGGTTTGTCTAAGTATTTCCCATGGTGGGGAAGTCACTAGATACAGTAGCTGCAATGCCCCTGTGCAGACACACTTTGCTAATTGCTGCTTCTGGAGCTGCCCTACCAGCATGTTGCAACATCTCTGGAATCATTCTGCCACCATAGCACAGAGGCACAACACCACTGTGAGAGGAGAGCTGTCAACCACGGGTGCAGACTGAGGGAATGAAGCCTGTTATGCAGATCATCTCCCAGCTGCAACCTGGGTAAATTACACTCTTCAAATCTGCATCAGCATCGCTTCTTCATAGGTCTGTGGTGCCTGATTCCTCTGCCCAGGCGTGTGCTGCTGTGCCAGGCTGTGAAAAAGCGCTGCCGTAACATTCAGTCCCTGACATGGGTACATTCCAGAAGCTGGGGACACTATTTCTGTGTATTTTCCTCTACCAGGACCAGCTTAGGTTGTTTTGAACCTGACTTTCTATTTGTGAAAGACTTTGGAAATACTTGGCTAAAAAAATACTCACAGGGCTCCCTTTACACTTGGGTTTGATTTCCCCTCGTGATACATTTAAGGAAACCAAGACACAAGGAGTTTCTAGCTAACTTATGCAAAGCTACAGACATACCAATCAGCAGAAGATTCCAAGGAGAAAAAACATTTTCCTTTGTTAAACTAACTCCTAGATTTTATCACCTCTTATTTTTCTCTTATCTCTTCTTGAGATACTCCATCAAAGTAACTTAGAACTCTGATCACATGTAAATATACACACGTAATATTACACCACCAGAGACAAATATCATACTTGGAAGTCTTTTTTCATTTTCAGCCTGGACAAGAGGGAAAGACAGCATGTTCTTGCTCACATGCCACCACTCATTTTGCCCATGGAAATGCTCAGTTCCTGCACACACAAATTGCATCTGTCAGTTTTACAAGCGTGGGCCAAGAGCCTGCCCCTGGCTATAGAGCCCACGTGGTGCCTCTAAGTCTCATACCAGAGCACTGAAAGTAGCCATCACATGCCTTGGCTTTTCAGGAATCTGTACCCTCAACATTACCCAAACCGCCTGTGGCCATAAACAGAACTATTGCTTCCCTCTGCTAGCAGTGAGAGGTTCATATTAGATTTCTTATTCAAACAATGAGAAGTCACAGCACATGATATATTTGCTAAATAGCTACTTAAACTGTTTACCAAAAGCCTTGATATGACCCTGAAGGATATTGGCACTGCCACACAGTTTGAGGCAGGATGGTTCAGCTATTGAAAAAGAAAGTTTGGAGAGGGCAAGGCAAAGCTTAAATTTACATGTGCTGCTAGTTCAAGCAGCATTTTAACTGCCTGTATCTCAGTCTTTTCATTTATGCTACCAGGATAATTGCAGTTAACACTAGAGCATGCTCTGTGGCAAGGCTTTCTTAAACAAATGGGTGAAAAAAATCTGCAGACACAAGAGAGATTGCACTTATGGATTTTTATTCCATTAGTAGCTAGCTTCTGCCACAAATAGGACCTAGACCAGCCTTGGTATCTTGAGGGAAGATCTATTTAGGTACCTGTGTGCTAAGCAAAACAACCAGAGTCCTTGAAATGACAAAGAAAGTGGTTCTCCTTTTTGGAGATCCTGGCTAATAAAGAGAACCATGTCTCCCCTGTTTGGAGATCCTGGCTAATAAAGAGAACCATGTCTCCCCTGTTTGGGGATCCTGGCTAATAAAGAGAACCAATGTGCTGAGCACCGTGTGTTTAATACCTCCCTGTACCACAGGAGAGGGACGCCCTGGTGAATGGACCCTGCCCTGCACTCCCTGGAAACTCTGAGCTGGCAGCACAGTGGCTTGGAGTAACAAGAACCATAATAGGTATGTGGGCCCCGAGCTTTCCATATTTGTGACAGTCTGTTTGGGGCCTGTGGCAGCAGTGTCAGTAGTACATTACATCTTGTGATCCGCTCTGTAATAAGAAGCCTAAATGGACAGTGACATTAAGACTCAGTGGGGGGGAGTGTTTTGCAGCTGCAGTCAGGGATGAAGGTAATAATTTCATAAGCTTTTGGAGAGTTTGCACCCTCTCCCAGAAAACTCTGGCTGTGAATGAGCCTTAAAACAACTTCCTTTCCATCTGCAACACCAGGAGACTACCACTCTAACTGAACAGATACCAGGTCACAATGCAAAAAAAAAGAAAAAAATAAAAGGACCAGAGAGTCTTGAACTAGCAAAAAAGGATCTCTTTGAATCACTATATAATGAAATATTTTTCATTCATGAGCTGGGGGTGGGGGGGAGCCCTTCAAAAGTCCTTTGCAGTTTTTTCAAGCAGACTAGCTTAAAAAAAACCCAAAAGAAGCAAATCATTCAACCTTACTTCCACAAACAGAGCACCTCCTAAAACATCCCTTTAACACTACATACAGTCATTATTTGTCACTGCCAAAATCTAGTTATGACCACAGATCTACTATAAGCCTCCCTTCTCCTGTCTTTCCCACTTAAGCATCCTTTGGGAATTTTTGGTTTATTTTGTTGTTCATTGATACACCAGTTTAATTGTCTCAGTTGAAATGCTAACAAGGATCCAGAAATCACACTTCAGTTAGGATAAGCTTTCAAACTACAGAGATAATGAAGCATTAGTTCAGCATGCCTCCAATAACGGAGATCTTTAAAGGCATAAACATTTACACACAGGTAGCTACAGCAGAGGATGGCTTTCAGAGCTCCCTTCCCACTCCACGCCTTGCTAACTAGCAATGATAAATATTGACTAGTTACATCCTGAAAGTAACAAACTACAACACTTGGAGATACATCCTTAGTTATGTTATTGAGAAATGCAGCTAACTGCAATTTTTCTCACTCAACTGGGCTGCTCTGATTTACTGAGCTACATAAATCTCTGCCTTGCACAGACAGGAGGGAAAATCTGAGCTGTGATCACTGTTAACCCTGTGTAACATGAGTGATGTCTAAAGCCCCTGACTGCACGTGTCAAAATTGAAACAGGCTGGATCAAATTCATTAAACATTAGACAGGTAAGAGAATCAGGGGGCAATTCAACCAACCCATCTTCAGATGGGACCCAGTAAAAGTGCTTATCTTTCCCTGCTGACTACAGAAGGGATTTGCCTCAAACACTGAATTTTAAAGAGCAGTAGTGAGACAATATGACTCTGAAAAAATCTTCAGTACTGAACAAAGCTTTGCATTGCTGCCCACCTCTCTGCTTGTATATGAAGAAGGCTTATTATCACAACTACAGTGATCACAACAGCCTAGTGGCTCCTGGGTTGGACAGAGCTGTGTCTGTGGGCTGAGTTGGGTTTCTTCTCAGCTGGTTAACAACTGTTTTGGCATAACTACTTCCCTCAGCACGGCAGCTATGCAGGGAGGTTTGCATTTCACAGCAACACTGGGAGAGCTGCTCAAGAGAGATCTGTCCAGCATTTGCCCACATTAAACCCTTAATCTTGAAAGTTTGCATGCTAAGTGCCTTGGCTTACTGGGTCTAGTGCACATGCCAGTGGATGCTGTGCAGAGACACACTGAAATCTGAGTGGTAAGCATTCATTTCCCCATGCTCCTGGTGTTAAAACCAAAAATCCTTTTAGAGCAAGGAAAAAGCCAAGCACACAATGAGATATACTGAGAGGCTTGGTAGGGTTTGTCAGAGTAAAATACAGACCGTTTACTCTCCCTTGTCCTCTAGCTGTTTTGCTTGCCAGCATCTGCCCAGCATCCTGTCCTGCTGCAGTTCTCTGTCTACCTTTGCCTATTGGCAGTCCATCCTCTCCAAATGATGACAGACACTTTCTTAAAATACTCATTTTTTTCAATCTATTACTTCTCCTTCCCCTATGCCCACACGAACTAATTCTCAAGCTCAAAATTCATCACAAGTTTGAAACGTTAGAAATGGTGTAGAAAGTTGGAAAGGGGTGGATTAATACAGTTCAGTGCTGCAGAGAGCAAGCTGGATGTCAGAAGCCAGACCTGTGGTCACAAGGAGCATCGCCACACCACAGCGGGATGTGGTCCTTGGCAGCCAGGGCACAAAGTGCCTCTGGGAAGCAGCTGCTCTGCAGCTGGTGCAGGGCTGGCTCTCAGCTCCCTCTGTTCTCAAGCACGAAGCTGCTGAGACTGTTTGGCAGTGTGTGTGGTGACAGGCACACTAAGTTTGGCCACAGTGCAGGTGCAAAAGAAATAGGGATGGTTGCAAGCAGCAGCCTTTTTTCATTCCACCTCCAACCTCAGCGTATTGAAACGTAGAATAAAATTATCACCTTAATACAAGGCTATTCTTCAGACAGAGAAACCTGACTTGTCCAGAGGCAGGACAATGCTGTTGGATAAGGCTGACTACAGCCAGCAAGAGAAGAGACTGGTTCTGGCTGAGCTCCTTGAAGTAACACAGCCCCATAAAGGACTCCCACCCTCATCTGATCTCATGCATTTCCCAAAAGAGTGAGAGTCTGCTGTCTAAGGGCCATTTTTGGCTACAGATATCCTTCAGAGAATAAAAGTCATGATAAGTTTCCAGAAATGCAGAGCTAACATGCTAGACCACTTGTAGTGAGAACACTCAATAAAGGGCATGTGTACAACACAGAGGTAGAAGACAGGGAGGAGATCATGAAAGATTCCCCATTGCCTGAGAATGAGACACAGGCTAAGGCAGTCCAAAGACAACATTTTTAATTAGCTGCTTCTAACTAGGTCCTTAGGAAAGGGTACAAAGTGAGGAACACTTTCTCCTACCCAAGCTCAAGTAAGGCAATAAGACCAAGTTGTAAATATAACCCTGTCTTGAACCTCACAAATCTGCACTCCTGGCTCTAGCTCTAGTCACTGGCAAAAGTTCCACTGATTCCAGTGAGACCAGAGCTTGACCCCAAGATGGTCACACCTGGGGTTTTATTCATTCCATGATAGAGATTTGCTAAACTTGGAACATGGTCATGGATCAGCTTCCAAACACCACCCATGTTTGGGGTGTCTGGAACTGGACTTTCACTGCTGGCCTCTCTCCATGGAACTGAAAGCCAGAATTATGATGATGACAATAAATATTCAGCACTTCATCTTCAAAGGGTTGGGTAGACAGTTCAGTCAACGGCTAGCTAATCAATGCCACAATGTGAACCATACCATCAATTATGTGTGTAATATCTTTGCAAGCCACATATGAAGACAGTCAGTGGGGTTGACAGGTATATTTATATTTATTTTGCCCTAAGGACTCTGTTATTGCTAGATCCCCAAACCACAATAGTGGTGGTAATAAAAACTTTTTTTTAAAGGGGTGTTATGACCTAGAGACAAGCTGGAGGGGAGGTGTGAATGGATACTCCTAAAGAGGTCACTGCTTGCTTTGCATGTGGCTTTCTGACCAACTCCCATGTCTTTTTACTCTCTTGCTAAGGGGTTTGTCTGGAAACATTCTCCCCAGCTGCACTGCCTTCTTGACTGTTTGAGATTCTTGCTTGGTGACCGGAAAGTGTCACAGAGGGGTAACTGAACGTGAACCCTTTAAAGGTCAGGCACACTCCCAGTAAATGAGCTATCAGAAAAGCCACACTTCTGAGCAGTGTGCAAGAGGAATGGACACTTTGCAAAGCAAGAAGCCTGCAAACAGAGGCGCTGTGGGAAATTTATGCTCTGGTTCATTCAAGTCTGAAGCTCCTTGTCCAGAGGATCAAACTAGGTGCACAGAGAAATACAGAACAAATGTCTCGGAGAACAAGAGATGTCTAGAGAAGATGCTTGCTGTCCTTGGCTCAGGCAGAAGTTGCCTCTACACACACCATTACTTTTACTAAGGAGCTGATCTTGCTACGTGCTGGAGAGCTCTGCCTTTCACACATCAGCAATTTGAGGACATCCAGTATTTTGGAGGAACAGATTCCCTGGCAGGGTCAGGCTCTGAAGCAGTCCAGTCTTCCCTTTGCTTTTAAACATGTCACACATCTGTTTAAGTAAGGATCAAGCTCAGTCCACGACAAAACACCCTCAGGCCTTGTTCTGCTCAGAGAGCTATGCTTTGCATTTACTCTTCAGTGCACACCTGTGGATCACCTGCTGGACTGTGAGCTGGACTAGAGACATCTCCAAGTGCCCCTTGCATTGTCTCCAGCTCAAGACCAACAGGAGGCTATTCAATTTGCATCGGAGTCTGGTTTACATGACTTGAAATAGCCTCCTGAATCTCAATAAAATCTAGTTTAATCCATTTTCTTCCCTTCCTTTTAAAAGGCAGTTTGCATTGATTTCTTGAGCTATAGCAAATTCATAGACATTTCCTCTCTGAAACTCCACTGTTGTTTTCTGCTTTGAACTTCTCCTCCCAAAAGGGTTTTGCACCGTAAAACAATCATGTTATAGTTGAGCCCTGAGCACTTTGGCTGGGGGCAGAGGGATGTTACAGCTTCATGGCAATTACTATAATCAGAGAGAACTCCCATCACTCAATGGAAAATTAAATTAAGACCTTTCTTCTAGAAGATATCCTCATATTTCCCATACAAATAGAGGACTTGCTCCAGGAATTTTTGGGTGTGATTCTCTTGCCTGTGTTATACAGGTCAGAGGATTTGGACACTAGTTCTGTGATCTGTTATCCATTGTGTCACTAGGGCTTTTTAAAACAAAACAAGAGGCCCATCTTCTTTTGCAGAATAAAAGGACAGAAAAATCAAGGGAAGATGACCATGAAACAGTGGAAAAATCAATCACAAGCCTATTGTCAAGTACACCTCATTACCTAAAGACAACTGGTGATTTTTATTTTTTCCAGTGCTGGGTGAAGTGGATTCATTCAGCTCAAGTGTTGGTTTTCAGGTAATGTAGCTTCACAAATAGCTGTGACCTTGCAGCAATGTTGGGCTGATCTGTCTAAATGATAGACTTGGAGGAAGCTTGCTGTATACATTGATGCCTACAGCTATGGCTTATAACAAGGCATGTCCAATATATCATAATTAACACTCTGTGGATAGTCATGAGTTCTGTTGACAAATCACAAGGAACAGGAGCTCATGGGCACTGAGACTTGCTGGATAATTAATTGCTATTGGGCTTCTTATATCTGAATGTGTGAAGTACAACATGGATGTACGCATATGTATGGAGTCTCTTACTTTAGCACCAGATTCTCCCTGGCAGTCTATCAGGAAGTCCTTTTAACATGGTAATTTATGAAGGTAAAAATCATTCCTTGGGGGTGATTAATCTGGTCATTGGCCCACAATGCAAAGCATATCTTCCCTGACATTTCCTCTGGGACATGAAAATCTGGGTTTGAAGTTGGAGTCACACACAGGTGCTCCTGTCTAACATATTTCTTTCAGGATCTTGTCCCAACCAGTGAAGATAAGAAATTAAGCTTCACAATTCTACTGTAAGGTAGGTCACAATCCAGAACTTAAAGGAAAGCAAGGAAACTCACTTCGGATCACAGAATCGTAGGGGTTGGAAGGGACCTCGAGAGATCATCGGGTCCAACCCCCAAGGATGCCACCTTAGTCGCTGGTGCTTTCACACATGAAATGATTGAAGACCCTGCAGAGTAAAAACAGAGAGCAAGGGTAGTTCTGGGCATGTTCCTAGGCTGCCCACATTCCTGGACATCCTTTCTCCTCCAACAGTTCTGTGAGTCACAGAGGGGTTAGGTGTGCCAGTGTCCGTGGACAGAGATAAGCACACTCTCTCTTTGCCCATCCTTGTGCCACAGGGCAGGGAATATTATTTGTGGCACTGCACCCTCCTAATGCACCTAACATGACACCTGGACCAGGACCAGCTTGTGCCTGGCCAGCTTGGAGATCAGGAAGCAGAGCTTAGCTCTGCCTGTTTCTGTCTGCACAGATACGCCCTGGAAAGATAAGAAAGGAGGCCAAGAATTACAACAGAGACCTGTGATGTGCACATCATCCCATGTGAAACACTTCAGCTCTCTGCCACGTGCAGTGCCTGTCTTTCCCTCCCCGAACTGGGGAGCAGAAACATGTACCAGCGAAAGACCCTAGAGCCTCTTGGCTACATATAAAGCCATGTTGACCATCCCCACACCAGGAGAACCAACTGCCTGCGGAGTTCATTAAATCCTGTGAGCCTTTTGGAGGTCTCCAAAGTATTTTCAAATTTCAAAACACATGAGAAACTGAAACAAAATCCTAAATGCTGATTGTTCAGATTGGGTCACAACTCCAGCCCAGCTCAAGGAAAAACATGCTTTGCTTGCCTCACAGAGATATTGTAGAGATGCTCCTCTGGAGGCTCAGGCACTAAGAATCAAGACATAAGGTACTTACAAGTGGTAACTCAATTCCATGGTTAATGGTATTTTACCTATCCACAATTCCATATTAAGTATAATAATGAATAAAGCTGAAAAACAAGAGAGGCTTCTTATCCAAAATTAACCAAATTACTCAGTCCTCTTGGTTTGCTAAATAATCAATCAGCAGCCTCATGAAAAAGGCTTGTAATACAAGGGATTTCTGCATTTTACTGCTTCTGCAGGTATCCCAAGAAAGGCAGCATGTGTTCCCCAGAAGTTTAGGTCTGCATTTGAAGCTCTGTTTATCTTTTGCAGTTGAATTAGCTGCCTGGGTAGATAGTTGGGATAACTTGTTGTATCACAGGATAAGAATCCTGAAGTCTGACCTTAAAAAGCTGACTGATGAAAAGGAAATTTCTTGTTCTACTCACATTGTCAGTGTAAGCTGAGGTTCAAACTGTGTATGTGTTTTAACTTGATTAGCACTGACATGAACCACACTTGATAATGTATTTCTTGGGGTAAACAGTCTGGCTAGATAATGAGCACTATATAAAACTCACTGAAAACGTATTAAAGTTTGCAGAACATTATTAGTGATGATTAATTAATAACAACCAAACTTTTTAGCCTCCTAACCTATTGACAACCTCCACTTGAAAGTTGTACTGGCAGGATGTCACCTCCCTGTGAGGTGACACCTCTAATGGGTCTGGGAGCATACAGTGAACATAGAACTTTTTCTGGAAGACTGAGAGGCTTGACACTTACCAGCAAATAGGACTGTGGGTTCCACTAAGTGTCAAAGTGCAACCTGGGAATCCCTTTTCTGCAGACACAGCAATAAGCACTTGACAACTCTCCCACCACTGCTTTCCTAATAACGAAACACAGCATTAATCAGAATATAGCTTGTTTTCCATGACCAGCATTGTGGCCCAGAGCATCATCTCACCCACACTCTGCAGCAATAGCTAGAAAATAGCCCAATTAATTAAAACACAGGTTGGATCATAGGCTGGTAAGAAAGGAATTGGGTGGGTTGGTCCCAAGTTCCCAAACTCCAAACAAGTTTGAGTGGTGGCACTTGGCAAGTAGAGCTCAGGATGTGGAAAGATGAGAACAAAGTCTTTGACTGTCTCTAGTAAGTAGCTGCAACTTGACAACTCTCGTTAGTGCCACTGAAGGAAACAGAAAGTCCCTGTGAACTCACACAAGTTCCTTCTTGTTGACATGATTTTCATGTACCACAAGCTCCCCTGCTCACTTCAGGGTCTGGTTTACATCATTCCTCCCAGACTTGCTTGAGCCCGTATCAGATGTACTCCCTCTCTCCATCCTCACTTCACACCCACTCTTTCATCTCCTTACATGACACCTCTCTGCCACCCTTTTTTGTAGCACCATCTGTCCAGGATGGACTTGTGTTTTTCCTCAAACCAAATCCTTCCTGAGAAGCAAGTGCATGATTTTAGTGAGTCTAAAATCAAAACTCAAGCTAATGATAAAAGGAAATGTATCTTACATTCTGACTGCCCCTGGTTCAGAGTTCCCACCTGGCAGATATTTTCAATGCACTGCCAGAGGATTGTTTCATCTGCTGGATATGTATTTCACTCCACAAGCTAGTTCTTCCTAAGGTGTCATTCACGTGGGGCCTTCCATGTCAAATGACAAACCACCACCTTGGTACAAGATAGTGGTGGTTGTTCAGAGGGAACAAGCTTGGAAGCAGCAGGTTGTAAGTAAAAAAGCAGGGAGAGCTTTATGATTGGCCTGGCCTCATTTGAATCCCTGCCATGAAACTCCAAATGCTTCCAGTAATAAAGGGAGAAAAATAAAAAAAGAAATATAAAAGATAAATATTCCACATGCCAGACCTACAGCCAGTGCAAGTCAGCAGAGATTCACTGCCATTTGGCTAGCTTCACCCACAGACCCTACCTTTTCATGGGGAAAGGACACTTATCCCATACTCAGAACAAAAAAAAAATAAAATCCCAGCTTCATACAACCAATGTTCAGCTCCAGTGGTACAGTGCAAATTTGCACTGGCTTTAAACTTGCATTAGCAAGTATATATAATATCAAGAAAAATCTCAAGAAAGGGATTTTTAGTAAAAATCAAGCTGAGTTACAGCCAGCTTCTCAATTCCCTCTGCGCCCTTTACTTAGGCAGCTTTCCAATTAGTGTCAATGAAAGTTTTGCCTGAGTAGCAACCCAGTAAAAATAGACTTGGAATATCAGGGTTCGACCCAGAGCCTTTAATATACAGAAATAGACAGACCCCCACACAAACCCTCAACAGGGAGGGTGAAAACCTCAGGAGTGATAATGAGCTTTGATTTTTCATCAGCCACAAAAATGTCAACTATGCTCCCAGCACATTCCACAATAGAGCTGTATTTATATTTGATCTCGGCAATGGCTTCACGCTGCACGTTACATAAGCCAGTCGTTCCTCATACAGTAATGGAAACAGACGGTACTTGCCACGGTTTATTTTTTGCATCAGGCATTCTTTGGCAGATACTCATGGGAAACAATATGGCAGGGGAATGGCATTAGCTTCCCCTGTGCAAACACCAGGAAGGCCGTGAACAAGCAGTACGGGACTTTCGCTCTTTTTTTGGAACTCTTGCAAGAGCTCGCAGCTCCTCTTGCCTCTTTTGCATAGCTAGGAGGTCTCACACATTATGAGAGCGGATTCACTAACAGAACAAATCTGGCCCCGATGCCCAGAAAATAGTGGTCTCTGCAGTGACCTCCTCTCCCTTTCCAAAGCAGGAAGCCACTTTGCTCTGCTCCTTCTATCTCACGGGTGAGATTCAAACAATCCTCAGGGTGAAATTGCCCTTGACACCAGTGCCATTATTCCCCTGAAATCTCTCCTTGAAAAGCACCACCCTGCAGAGAGTGAGCCCAAAGCAGGGCTGAGTCTTTCACTGAGCCCTAGATTTTGAAATAAATTATTCAGCAGAGTAAAATGAGAGTTCAATATTATTACAGTGGACCAGTAAATATTGACAACAGCACTAACTATACAAAACAGCCACTCAGTAACATATTGCTGCGCAACATGTGTGAGTCTATCCACAAGCATATAATATAAACATAAGACTCTCAAAGAAAACTTGTACCCAGAGTGGAAATGCCACTACAAACTTGGCTTCAGCCCAGGTTTTTACCCTTTATAGACACAGAAATATCCAGCAGCTTTGCTTGGGCTCTGCTTCCTTTGAATCTGTACTTAAGGTTTGGACAGGTTACTTCCTGCTGTTAGACATCCCGTAGGGAAATATCAAGAAGTTAATGGAGTTGGTAGCATTGTTCCTTGAGCGTTTTGGAAACAGGCTGAAAGAAGCGAAGCTGTGTACACCATCCCTCCCACACTAAAGCAGGATTACCCAAGCCTGGATTAAAAAACTCTCATGTCAGATCTGAGCAAGCCACTGTGTGCCCAGGTACTGAATATCCTGAATCACACTGTCAGTGTTGAGGAGCATGGAGCAGGCCTTGTCCGAAGCTTGCGATTACACAGAACAATACCTCTCCCTGTGTCTCATCCCACACTTACAAGGCTGAGAGCCTTGCAGAGGGCTTGGCATCCAGGGGACACCATGCTTCACAATTTGTCCTACCCAATGCTGCCCAGGGAGGCTGCTAACATCTGATTCCGCAACAACAGGGTCAGCGGAAAAACTGTGATGGAAGAGCTCAGAATATACCCCTCAGTGAGATAGCAGGGCCTGGAAGCAGGCATTGCAGGTTTTATTAGCAGGGATCAGAAGGCAGCAATGGGTTTTAAATCTGCCTCT
The DNA here is from genome assembly GCA_020800305.1 of Porphyrio hochstetteri. Lineage (NCBI taxonomy): Eukaryota > Metazoa > Chordata > Aves > Gruiformes > Rallidae > Porphyrio > Porphyrio hochstetteri. Next base: position 4,285,150 of record CM036916.1, on the reverse strand, counting down.
TCTCTATAGCCCATAGTAAGCTGTTTTTCTTGGTGCATAATTACTTACAAACTCTGAAGGAACATAACAACTAGAGTTTTAGCATGTCTTTGCTTCCAGCAAACATGTGTGATCATTTTTTGCACCCTGGCTGGAAAGAACAGAGCAGACTGTACTACAGGACTTTGTCACCTTAGGACATCTGATCCACATTCGCGTGTGTCACACTCAGGCTTACGCCAGCCGGTTAGCAGAGCAGGAATAGTAAAGGCAGTGAGAGACGAGCTGCGCTTCCACAACCTTCCAGCTGTCAAGAAGAGCAGAGACTGACAGAAATAAGCTGCACAGAGGAGACGGGCCAAACCAGAAATAATCCATCATGTGCCACGGTTCCCAGATTCCTCAGGATCTTTTCTGAGGAATCTTATGTCAGGCATTGAGCACGTCAGTACTACTTGCACTTTGGTGATATTCCATCTGTACCTGCTGTTTCTGATATTACATGCAGGGTTGCCACTGACACGTATCGCTTTATGAACAGCTGGAGGAACAGTGGCCAAACTTCCTTTGCATACTGAATGTTTTGCGCAGCCAAAACCCACAAGACACACCACATTGCTCTGCAAGCCTGGGAATACATCACCCAGGCAAGTATAGCAGCTCCACTGGGGTCTTGCTGCTCTAGTGTGTGTTGGCACCAGGCCGTGTGTGCAGTGATAGCAGGCTTAACCCCTCCTGGTTTACTTATAGATAGATGTGAAGTCTCAGAGAAGCTTCTAGTGCCCCACAGACCCATGCTGCATGTTATGTGAAATAGTCAGTGTGCAAGGAGTTGTACTTACAAGGCAGCTGTGGCTCCAGAACCACACAACCACCTTGAAAAATATTGAGGCATTACTGACGGGAGTCAGGGTAGCAGAACAGGAGAGCCAGATTTGTAGCTCCTTGGTCCAAGTGAAACACCTGGGCATTTTTGAGGAGAGAGTAGCTCAGAGCTTTCCACATGTGGTTTGACCAGCAAAATATCCCTCAGAGAAAGCACTAGCACAAGAGGAGAAAGCTTCTACACAAACCTCCTCCCCACTTTGCCTGCTACAACTGTCTAAAGTCACACAAGATGAGGGGGGATCCATTGCTACCTTCCTCCCTCCAGCACATCAACATTACATTTAGCCTTCAAGGTAACCAGCTGCTTGTACAATTCCCAGCTTTGCACAAACATTCAAGTACCCCTCAAAGAGCTTAAGACTATCTTAAGGGTGTCCAAAGGATAGGGAAGGATAGGGACATCCATCATATTGACCATGTTCAATGGCACAGAGACCAGTCTTGCATGGATGGACCCAACTCCTCTCTAACTACCTCTGACATCAGCTCCCCTGCATGGGACCAGATTCTCCTAGGAGATCCCTTAGTTAGAACTTTTTGGAAGCAACAAAAGCTGAAAACCCACAGAGGTTTCTCCATCAGTGAACAGCTGAGACAACCCTTCTTTTCTGCCCCAAACCTGGCCATCAGTCTTTTCCTGCTCATTTGCTCTAAAGCAGATGCCAAATTCCTGAAGGTCTTCCATGGCACTACACTCTGCTGCCAGCCCGTTCTGGCCAGACATAGAAAGGGAGAAGGAACTCACAGCATGCCCCTGCCCTGGAGACACTAATCAACAAAGCAGTTCCACAGAAATTGAAGTCTGGATTACCCTCAGCACATGCACCAACATCACTCTTCCACTCACTCTCCATCGCCATGTCTGTCTATTCACAGCCATGTCAGACAGACTAGTTACAAGGAGAAAAGGATCCCTGCAAAGGAGGCAGTTAAAAATTAACTAAAATGGTACAGGAGAGATTGTTTTGGAAAGCAGAATGCTCTCAGGAAATAGCAGTATGCACAACTACCCCGTTAAATCTAATTTCTGCTTGCCATGTGGTTGGAGCTACAGCACCACAAGCATTAGAAGGTGAGGAAAGATGCAGCTCATGTTCAGAAGTACAATACTCAAGGTCAGCTGATCAGACACTGAACAATACACTGAACAAGAAACTAAAAGCTAGCAAAGAAATGCCAACTGACTAAAGAAAACACAGTGACATTTCTCAGCCACATGTCCCAGCTGAACTTTCTGTTCCCTTCTGTCATTTAATCCCAGCTTTTCCCAAGTGATCAGAGTGCTTCAAAGAACTGGAACACCAGCATGCCCAGAAGCTGCACAGCCCTCTTGTTGCAAATTCAGCGCTTCCTGAACAACTGCCTTTCACACCATTAAAAAGGTCTTAGGGGAATATTTTAGCCACTAAGCACTCCTCTGTAGCATTCATTGCAATTAGTTCACTGGTTCTCTAATTGTCTCCTTTGCCCAGCGAAGTTTGGTTTTCATTTTAAAAACCATCTTCTTCAATTTCAGATGGTTTTCCTTTCCTTGTCCACTCCCTCACTGATGTTTTATGTTCTTCTACTAACTCATGCTGCCCTCCTCTGTTGCTTATTTCATTTTCCAAGTAATCCTCCTTCTCCACCCCACCACCCCCCGAGCCTTCTATGTTTCTTTTCTCTCTTCTCATTGAGTTGTTGCAATTGAGTTCCTCTAGCCAACTAGATTCAGTAGAGATATTCCTGCACGGGCCTCTCTTCAAATCTCAGCCCTCTCCCTGCCCAAGTGCACTCCCTGTTCACACAAAGAGAATTAGGTCATCTGATGCAACTGTACACAACTACTACAGCAACAGATGTTACAGCCACAAAGAACTGCGGGTTGTTCAGTGATCCAGTTTACCATGACCTGGTTTTGAGTAGCTATCTATATCACTGGTGTTCTGAGAAGCAGAGGATTGATTAAAAAAAAAAGAAAGAGCCCACCTGTGTGCAAATCTCCATGGGTAGTTACATGGCTTAGGTGCTTGTACAGCCAAATAAGAGAAAAAAAAAGGCATTTGTGCAAAATAATATATAAAGTTGCAACCGCCAGCATTGATTTCAAGCCATAAGGCTAACATATGCCACCTGAAGATTAGGCAGAGGTTCGGCACACATTGCAATATGATGGCAGAAAACACACTTAGTCTAGATTAGGGCAGCCAAGCCATGGTACTGTGGATCATCACTGGTTTGTAGAGCTCTGTTCCACCACTGCCAACAACTTGCTGCAGTCATTGCTGCTGAATGACAAACATTTGTCAAGGCCTGAACTAAACCAATACAAATTGGTGTGGACTAACTTCTGCTCAGTCAGCAGAAGCAAGTTTCTGCAAGGTAAAACAGCACTCCATGTTCGAGATAGAGCTCTTCCATCAGTGCCTTGTCTGCTAGTAAAAATGCAGGTGACAGCAGGACCAGGACTACTGCAGAACCGCCATCAGAGAGGCTACTTGGTTTCTTCTTCTGATTCCCACACTTACATGAATAGGAGCTGCAGTTTTTTCCAGGTCCAGCAAGAGAAGAAAGCTCCATCTCCCCCCTGCATGTTCCCTAACGCTGCTATGTGATGCAAGAGCTGGACAGTTCAGCTCTCTATATATTCAACTGTTTATTGTCTCGTGTACCACAAGCCAGCAGAGATGGTCACAGCAACATAACCCTTTTGTAAATGTAAACAATAACAAGCTATTCTATCTAGAGGCATTTTTGGAAACAATCCTGTCACTTCTTAATTAGGAAACTCAACACCCTCTGAAGTCAACGCAGCACAATCTATTGCCACTAATTCCCTGCTCTGGCAAAGGAGCTAAGGTTCATATTTCTAATCAAGTCCACCACCAATGTTTGGTTTTTGAGTGACTCACTTGGATCTAGTTGGGAACCCCAGAGGAGAATCCAGGCATGAAGATCCCATAGCATCAGCAGCCTTTTTTTAAAAAGTAACTTCATCTAACTCGATCCCACCCAAACCTTTCCCCCTTTAAACAAAACTTTTAAGCAGTCTAATTCCAGTTCCAGCCCCTTGCTCTGTTTTCTTACGGGACCCTCTTGAAAGTCTTGGACTTGCCAAGACTAAGGATTAGGCTGTACATGGCTGTCCTAGCACAGAACAGAGAGAACATCATGTAATTTCCATTTTTCTCCCGGTTGTGCTCTTTCAAAGCCCCACACTACTTATGGTTTCCACACCACATATTCTTCTGTCCGTTGCCATGGTGCAGCCACTGGTTTGTCATTAATATTGTGGGTAACTTCAGATCCTTGACCTCAGGGCTTTCAGAGCTTTTCATGGTGTATTTTCCTCTTGATTGAATTGCTCTGCATTCCCAAGCACAGCTAAAACAAAAATAAAACACTGCTGCTTTTGAACGAGGAAAATTCATTTCACAAAGACGGGCTACAAAGGCTGGAAAACCATTGAAGAACAGCAGATTAAAAGGAAAACAGCCATTCTCTGCAGACGTAGTGACTGTGGCGTGGATTTAAATTTACCTACAGCATCTGAGTCAAGCCACGGTCCCCAGGGTCCATGCACGAACTCAGGATCTGGCCCAGATCTGACTCTAATAATATGCCACCCCACAGCTAGAGGACCTCAAATAGTTCTATAAATTCTCATCCGTGAAATTTGACAACAGTTTTGAGAAGTGCAGAGCTACTTGCTCCCAGATTGCAGAAATGAAGGCTGAGGTACAGAAAGACAAAGCTAAACGATGGCTGTAGCTCATGGATTCCTATGGTTTGTGTTCTTGTCTTAGGGGGCTACAGGGGTACTTGCAGGGATATCTAGGGATACCTTACTCCAAGCATCAGGCCTGTGCAAATGCTTTTATGCCTCTCATTTTTGCCCAGTGGGATGATTACCTAGGCAGCAATTGGTAAATCAAATATAATCTGTCACCTCTATAGTCAAACCTTGAATTTATTGAGAGCAGAATTTAATCTTCAGTGTTTCTTAATGCTAGTGATAATTCTCACTTCAGAAAGCAACCCCGTTTTGAAGTCCCTTTGAAATCAGGAAGTTCACATGTACTAGATGGAGTCTGTGGTATCCCTGCTTAACAGAAGTTAGATTTTTTTTTTTCAGTCTGAAGAAAATAGCCATTACCATGGAAAACATGATGGCTGTCATACTCACAGCCAATTGCCAACTCTAAACTAGTCTTCAAATTAACAGATCTCAAAAACTGCATGCACTTTAAGATCTCATATGAGCTCTTTCTGTCAAATGAGTTCCCAGAAACACAGATTTGCATTTAAAAAGGCCTAAGCCATCACATTTTTGAAGATCCAACCCTCCTACCCAGCCTGGTAGTAGTTTATTTGGTGAGGGCCCCTTCAGGATATAAAACCCCCAAGGGAACAGAAGCACTAACATTTTCCTTTTATCTTTTGGGCATTATTTGTTTAAAAGGAAAAATGCATCTGTTTGTTCCTCAGAGAAGATATTTCAGAAGCTGCAAACAAAACACCCAAATCTACATACGATGCAACACTGCATGCAGCAGGCAGGCAGTTTTATGCATGTAAAAATGCCTAATAGTAGGTCAGAGGATGACAATAACCACTTAATTATATCAGAATCAATACAAAAGCCTGCCTGGAAAAATAAAGAGCAGAAAGTGGACAGTAAGACACGAGCCTGAGGGCTTTTCTGCAAAGGCTGGGAGAGTAAAAGAACAAGCAAAGGAGAGAAGCAAAAGCAGCATAAAGGTACATCCACCCTCCTCAGATTTGGAGTCTGGTTATGATCACGTTGCCATTGAAATAATTTTAGCAATTTGCTCTCACTTCAAGTCTGTCTCCCCTAGTCTGCTCAGAAAGCCCTAGCCCTGAAGACAGAGTGTAGCCATATCACACAGTGTTTAGGGACAAAACCCTCTCCCTGCCACGGACACGTCCCTCTTGCCAGAGGCTGGGAGTAAAGCCAATCCCACAACTTCTTCCCAGCAGAATAAGGACTTCCTTTACGATTTGCTCAGTCAAGAGGACACTCCAGCTGGCTTTGCTCCCTCAAGAGGCTTTTGCTCCTGTGTATCTGCCTTGCCAGCCCAGCTATATCAGAGCCACTCTTTTACTATTGCAGTGAGAGAAAGTTTGCTGTACGATCCCCCAGGCAGCCTGTTTAAAAGCCATTCATTGGGAAGGCTAGTCACATTCCACTTTAGACAAAAACAGTGCCTGACAAACAGCCTTGTTCCTCAGATCCCCAACTGGAATAAGGAGGGGGGAAAAAACCCCACAAAACCAAACCAACATGACTGTGAAATCCCATAGCTCCTCAGGGAAAAGTGTCTTTGAGTGTGTTGATGTGTCTTATAACTTGCAGAAGGGCTGTACCTGACATTTATTCTTACAAAAGTAATTTTAAATAGCCTTTATTTTAAAAAAAGCCCCAATTAAATCCTATGTTGCAAAATGATAGAAGCCCAATATAAATAAGGGGAAATGTTATATATTCCTGAGGGTTAAATCCTGTGAGATACTGAACATTGCCACATCCTTAAGAATTATATAATTTATTTGTCTTCATATTATCAGCCTCATATTATCATTTGTATTCAGATGTTCTCTTTGGATCCATGTACGAGCCTACTGCTTTCTAGTATCAGAGGTGGTGGTGGTGTGTTTACATGCACTTATGAACAAAACAATGCAGCAAGTGAGATCTCTGTCTATGTATTGTAAAAAGCCACATCTGGTCCCACACAGTAAATCATGCAGGATTAACCTAATAAGCTCTGTGGTAAATCGGACTCAAAGCATCTGTACTATGCTTAGGAAGAATAAAATACAGGATGTCTACAGAAAATGAGCTGCCTGGCTTTTTACAGGCCTAAATCCATCCATCCATCCATCCATCCCAGAGCATAGTCATAAACCATGTAAGGGGGTTCCATCTGCAGTACTAGGGCTGTGCCTGTAACCAGAACAGGGACCTGATGTGGCACTCAGTTCAACAGAGAACAGTCCTGAACACAAAGCTGCACCTCAGCAGCTTCATCTTTCTGCCTTACCAACACACTGACCAGATTTAAATGAGATTTATGCAACTCATAGCATTGCATGCAAAAGTCATTGTGTCTGTTAACATCCTCAAGGAGCTGTTTTCTCATCCAAGGTTATTTGTGATTCTTAAAGATAAACAAATGAGAACTGAACATACATTTGGTTTCCACACTGTATACACTTTTGCTACCATCTCTGCTCCACAGGGGTCAGGATTCAGCGTGTACACAGAACTACACCTCCTTATCGCAGAGGAAAGAGATTAATGGGTCTCAGAACAGAGTTTTTTCACTTGGAAGCATTTCATTAGGCAAGCTTTCTCCCACATGGAGAACACTATGCTGGAAAGGAAATAGCTTAACCCATTTTATAAGTTGGCATGAATCAAGGTAAACAGCAGGCGTTGGACAGATTCCAGTCGTGGTGTTGCATGCTTCACTTACTGGATGATGATATAATTTCATCACCATTGATTATCTAAATTTTGTTAGCATCTACAGTAGTCATCTATCAGTGCCTTGAGGTCTCCAATTATTTTTCTACCGAAGTTATGGGCTTCATATACATCATCCAATTACCTAACAGTGACAATAAAAAGTGACACCTGGTCATTAAACTGCAACAGTGAAGTCCAGAGATAGGAGTTTTGTCCCAGCGCTGTTACTTGCTGTCTGCGGCAAATTCGCTTGTGCCACAGTTTCCTCATATCCACTAGTCTGAGGCGTCCTGTTTCAGACAATCAATATCTTCATCTGACATCAAGAGAAAATACAGATACTCAACAAATCAATCCCTCAGTGCCTCTAAGTGAGCCCTCAAATGCAGTAAAGTCTCCTAGAACTTGATCCCATAATGATTCCTCAGCTGTTTCATCAGATATAACAAGCTTCACGCACTAGCTGATTCCTGCCTGATGTTCCCCCTGAAATGTGCCTGAAACACCTGCAGTGCAGACTCCCTCTCCTGATGCAGCATCCCATTCCTTAAATGCACTCTCATGGAGACCCAGCTACATTTCTTACATGGAGTCAAGAGGAGAGAGCATAGCTCTGCACTGCTTGGGGTTATGCCACTTAACAGCCCTGATGGACCCTCAAAAAAAAACTCACCCAGGTGCACTTCTATCATGAAAAATCCCACACCATGTTGCCTCATGTAATGTGGGGGGAACAAAGAGCTCATCAAAACCAGGACAGGCAGTATGCATGTCTACCTCACCCAGAACCTGGCAGACCTAATGAATACAAACATGTTCAGGTTCATTTATGGAAAGGGGCTCACAACTCTCCATTCTTAGCACAGCAAGATGCAATGTTGTTACAGGTTGGTTTTCATCCTGTAGCCTGGTGGAAAAGATACATGGTTCCACCAAAAACTCTATGTGCTCTGGACTGCAAATGTAAAAACAGAACTTTGTGCTGAAGCTAAAACAAGGTGAATTCTTTGTACAGTGGCACCTACCCATTGTATAATGTTCAAGCATGAAAAATGAAACCAGCTGAGTTTCACACAAAGCTTTTGTGTGTGTCTGTCCGATGTGCTCTGTGAAGCTTTTGTCACAGCTCAAAGTGCTGTCTCCAGAGAGGGACAATTTTTTCCCTTCCCTCAACTGTGTTTTATGGTTTTATTCTAATTTTACAACACAATCTGTGACAGCTGGTCACACGGTGTGTCTGGGCTGAATAAAGCCTGAGGACCCTTTGCCAAGCCTCTATGCAATGTGCTGAGCTTAATGAAATGCGTCAGCTCCACTGTGAGTTGTGCATTCATGGAACTGAATGAATCTGAGTTTTCAAGGAAAACTTAAGGGATACATAACTGCACACAGCAAACCCAGGGAGGGGAGGACGGGATGTGGTGAGAGGAATCCCGGAGAAACACTCACCAGCTCTACTAACAGCAACATAGGTCCTCATAGCTGGAATTTAATCAGCCAGTTTAAATAACAATTTATAACTATCAGCCACTCCTGAGGCCTCAGAGAAGAACAAATACAGTTCAGTGGCTGAGTTAAAATGCTAGGTCCTGGGGGTCTAGGTTATAGTGCAACTCTGCCACATACATCCAGCACAACCCCAAGCAAGCCACAACATTTTTGGGCCTCTCTCTCCCATTTAGATAATAGGAACAAAAGCACTTCTTTGCAGGCTTAGGGTTTTTTTTTCTCCTATCTATTGAAGTTATCAGCCCAGAAGCACGCTGACTACTGAACACACAACAGTGCCTACTTGGTACTTCAAGCTGTTACCATAGTTGGGAGAGGATAGCCGTCTGCGAGCATCCCGAACGTGGTGAACATAACATTGCAAGGTACACAAAGCAAAGTGCACACTGTAAACTAGATCGACCTTACTTTTTCTTCCCCACAATGCTGCAGAACATTGGACTCTGAGGACCCTGATGAACACCAAAAATGATGATTTTAACAGAAAAAGGTTTAAGATTTCCCTGCATCATGTCAGTTTGTGAAAGACACTGTCCCATTTTATTTCTCCTCCTTGTAGATTCTTGCTAGAAGTCAGTCTATCAGTAAATAGATTAGTGACTTGATTCTGTATTGGAAACCAGAGGAAAGAGAAGTGTGCAGCATCCTTGCAAATCACACCCTACTTGTTCTGGGAATTTTTCTGACATACGAGATTCACAGGGGAAACATCATTACCCTAATTGCTGTAAAGGAGTTGCTCTGTTTTTCTTTTCCTCAATGTTTTGAGCTATCTGCCAACTGAACTGTCAGCCCCAAATCCACACCTAGCTGTGTCATTCATAAGCACATTGCTACAAAGTGGGGAAATCTGTAACAAAGCACCTGATGTCCATGGCTGAGCCCCACTGCAGTTTGCTGTCAAAGTCAGCCTGACATTTCTGGATCAGACAAGAAGCCATCTGACCTTGTCACATGAGTTTAACCAGGAAAACAGCAAACACAACACTTGCACAAACATTGTAGAACAGAAGTACAGATGCCAAAACATGGATGTCCTTTGGGGTAGAGTTAAAAGTCAAAGACAGAACTCCCAGCTCTGTGAGCATTGCTTTTGTTTTCTATCTCTCACCAGCAGCTTTTTACCTCAAAAACGCTTTACTAAGCAATTAAGCCTTAAAATATCCTTTTAGTTAAGAAGAGGTGATTATTCTGTTTTACATGAAGGAAAATGGAAGGTTAAATGACTCCTGCAAACCTTACACCTGTGTTTGGAACAGAAATAAAACCCCAGCTATCGTTACTCCACTCCTTGGCTTTAGCCCAATGCGATTATTTTTCCATCTCTGAACACGGGATCTGCAGAAACATGCTCAAGAAGAGAACCTTCACCTGCAACCAAGACCCCCCAAGCAGGAAATGCAGTTCTGAAGAGTTCCAGCCTGCCACATGTGCTAACAAAGGAGGAAAAAAAAAAAGCCACAGCCATTCAAGAAGCACACTTTCAAATATGGCCCAGTGCCCACCACCCTTTCCCCAGGACCTTTTTTTTTTGCACCTGAAACAACTGCACCATCTTCCTTGTCCCTGAACTCTCCTTCCACATTTGCTGCCTGCAAATCTTCCTGTCACCACCTCCTTTCTTAAATGCCAACGGCTGGACTGCATACCCATTCCTTCAGGCCACAATCGCTGCTGACCATGGGGACAACAGCAAACATGGACCCTCCTCAGTTGCCCATTACACAGAGCCCACCAGGTGCAGCATATAATTTCCTACCTTCTCATTCCATGTAGAAGGGCAAGATGAGGGCTAGACCCATCTTGATCAGAGCAGACACACAGCCTTGTAGATTTAACTATCAGGAATGTGAGATCCCACATGTCATAGGATGGCATCTAACATGGTGCTAGTGGGATACAGGCCAGGACCCACAGCCCCCTGATTTCACCAGAAAAGCTTTGATCCAAGACATGCCTTGCCTGCAATATCTTATCTACACCCCATTGTTTCTGGGATCCAGTTCAAAATAATCTTTTTGGATTTTCTACTCCCCTCTCATTGCTCCCTCTGTTCCCAGTTCCTCTGTCATGACGCAAATACGCTGCTGGTACAAGACCCTTCCATTGTCTGGAAAGCCACAGGGTCTTCCTCTCATCATCTGCTAATGAGTTTGTGAATATTCAAATATATTCTGTGTATTTTTAAGCAAAGTTTTATGTAATTACCAGCATCTATTCTCTGCCATTCTGTACATCATCCTGGAAATGGTTTGGGGTGAGATTTATTATAGGCCATTGCAGTGGGCTCTTTGTTGAGCCTATTGAAAGCAGGGTTTACCCAAGAGAGGGGATTAATTTAAGTGTCCTGTATCTCAGCTATAGCAATACTTTCAATCCATATGCTTGTAGACAAGCCAACCTGTTCAATTCTAACGACTTGTACAAGAAATACATTTTTCAAACTAATTCTCAGCAGGATACTTTTCTTCAGCATCTCTGGCTAGAAGGGGCTAAGTGAGGTGATGGAGTTCTGAATCTTGCATCTTTGTCTGGAAGTGCCATTAATGATGGTTGTATTCCGAGTTTGTAGAAATGTTTTTAATTACTAAGGGAAAAAACCCGAAGTCAAAGCTGAGCTAGCTGCCAGAGCTTCCAGAGGACTGACTACATTCACAAATCTTGTAATCTTTTTATGTTCATTATGAGAATACTACAAAAAAAAGAAAGGGGCAATCAGATCTTGGCCAACAAATTAAATGCTTATTCAAAGATTAATTCACATCATCTGTACTCCATTAGGTGTTCTCTTTTGCCAGGGAATATAATGCAATATTTTCAGGGGGAATAGTTGCTGCTATTGCCAAGAGTTTGCAATTTACTGGCTCTTGCAGCATTGACATGGGAGTCACTGGGCTATGGGCACAGCTAGAGCAGATAATGTAGCAATATAGAGTATGAAACATATGGAGCAAATCTGCTTCATTTTGGTGTTAAAAGGTACTGATTATGGCACTGAGAGGCAGCCAAGTGGCAAGGGGGAAAAAGCAAACCTATAAACCAATAAAAGTTTATCCTTCATTGCATCAAGATGGGAACAATTTGTTGGTGCTGGGTTTGGGTTTATTTCCCCTGACTATAAATACATCACAATTTCATTTGAAAATCAGAAGATATGGCTGAGAAAAGTGTGACTTAATTTCAGCACATCTAACCTGAAACATCATAACAGAGCAACCTTTCCAAGAATAAACACATAGTACTGCTAAAGGCAGATCCCTAGAACAAGAATAAAAAAACCAGCTTCCCTAATCAGTTTGTGATAAGAATACACAGTGCCAGAATGCAGCTCTACTATTTTTACATTTAGCAAACAGGAAAATTTTACCTTTTGACTCCCAAGAGTAAAGGCCAGCACTGCTGTGCCTACCTTTGAGGACCTTATGGGCAGGTGGTAGATTGGTGTATGTAGAAGGAGATTCATGAAAGCCACCATGCTCAGTGCAGGACTGCCTACATTAGCTCATAGGAAATCATATCTACTTAATTTTTGCCCCTTAGGGATCTGTTAGGGATTTAAATAGCTAAAAGGACAATTTAGACAATGCAAGAGTCTTAGCATCTTTCATTGGATTTAGCTCCCAATCCTTTTTCTGTGCAAACTCATTTAGCGACACAATATCAATAAATACCACAAAGTAGTAATTAATTATCCAAGAACCGATTCTTTTTTTCATTTCTTTTTTTTTTTTGCATCCAGGATTCCTCACACAGTAAGTGCAAAGAACTCAGAGAGGTAAGTCGTGTGTGTAAAAATGGGCAGCATCTAAACAAGAAAGAAAGCACTGCAAAGGCAAACACACAGCTCATCTGAGTAGGGACAGGTATTTCCAGCTGCTAAACTGATCTTGAGGATTCAACTGATGAGATGTAGGCTGACTGATACACTGCACTCCAGATTTAGGTAGGCAGGTCTTCTAGTGGAACATATGGTCCCCCTTCCAGATGTTCTACTGCATCTGTGTTGTTGAAAGACATGAATTTATAGACATCACAGAATTTGTCTGCAGCTATATTCTTTTCATTCTGCAGTATTTGAAATAAACAAATCACCATGAAAGCTAGGTGCCACATACCCCCCTGCCTTCAGTTGCTTTGTCTGAGGCCCAAATGAAAAACAAATGGCATCCTTCTATTGACTTCCCTGGGTACTGGACACAGCACTGCTTGCATTTGGCTCCCTGTGGAAGCCTCATGCTGCAAAGTGGCCATTTTAAATGGTTGAAGGACACAACTAAGCAACGGAAAGTTGTTTTTTTCCTGTAGCAGCTATAAGAGATCTGGGCTACTTAGCCAGGCTTTTAGATTTAGGAGTAAATAGGCAATTTGTTCCCAAAACAATTTTGTAGACATTTTTACTTTCTGCTCTTTAGATGGAGAATTAATCTCTACTCCCCACCACAATGTGCATTGCCTGTTTCTGCCACAAGCTTCTCAGACATAGAGGGAAATGCAACTGCTGTTTAATGAGCTGGCATTATTCTTATTCTCATTATGATGCCCGATTAAAAAAAAAAAAAGAAAGAAAAGAAGAAATTATTTTCCTTCAGGAAATGTCAGCCAAACATAACCCAGCAACAGCGAACACCATGTTTGCCTTGGCTTCTGGGATGCACCATGTTCCCAGAACGAGGGCAGAATAAAATGCTGGGACTGAGGCACACCGCCTGGCTTGAGAACTGGGCAATGTCTAAAGTTAGTTTGCAGATACTGGAAGCCAAACCTGTATTCTGGGGTTTTCCAAGTCTGGTGTGCTTTTCCTTCACTTTCCCAAGCCTGTGCTAGCCACATCAATGTATGTATTTGAGAAAAGTTTGAGCACATCCAAGGTGTTATGCAAATATCCTCTCATGTTCTGCTGTAATACATGTTTTGAAATAACCTCTTGTAAAGGTGCTACAGACATCAACATTTTGGGATTCATTACCAAGCAAAAGCCAACAGTTTTCCCGCCTTACTATACATTAATATAAGTAATTAGCAGTTTCTAGTTGTCAAGCAGCATTAAAAAATTGGCTGTCGTGCCAGGTTTGTGAAAAACAATTTGGACACCACACTCTCCGGTGTTGGCCTATGTACTGCAAACAAGAAGACACCCTATTTCTTCAGATGTGGCCCTGATGGAATAGATTTATACTATAAATCACTCAAATTTAAATTGTGTGGTTTTATTTTCTGCATTAAAAATTCCAGAACGTGATTCACCCTCTTGTCACTATGTTTTAACATGAATGCAGCTCCTCCACATTCAATGGAGTCACACAAACTGGGGTGCTAGAACAGGCAATTAGGCAACACTGCTATCACTAAGTTTGTCCTCTAAGCAACTGCTACTTTCACTAGGATGACAAGTCCGAACTACAAAACTATTCCATTCCATGATGTTTATTTGTTAAACTCTCACAATCCAAGCATGAATTCCTTGGGGTTGTACTAAACCCACACACAAACCCAAGCAAACCACAAACAGGGGATGACTGCTAGCATGCCTCCCTACCCCAAGATCTGCTTTGAATGAAACCTGAAAATGAGGATGGGTTTAAGAACTGTGTCCCCATCAGCTTTCTCAAATGACAAGAAAACTTCAGGTAAATAAAGTTGGCTTGGTTTTCAGTCATACCTGTTGTTAAAACAACACAGTCCTAAAAACACCGAAGCTGTTAACATAAGGGTATACTCGCCAAGCCCCAAATTTTCAGGATATACAAGCATAACCTGCTATAGAAGTGTAACCCTTTTATCCCTGTCTTAATCAGGATAGCAAGCAGAAACGGATGTGATAGCAAAACAGACGTGACTGCACATCCTGCCTTTTCCAGCAGGCTCGGCAGTTTCTTGCCCCCATCAGTGACTGCTCTATGGCCTATCAGAGTCCCTCCACTGAGATGCCACCTGAAGGCCATTTCATTAATTTGCATTGTATTTACAGGGTCTTACTTGGTACATTACTGTGCTAAACCAGAGAACTTTCAGCATAATTTCTCCTTCTGAGGAAGAGAAATCTCCAGTGCTGTGATATCAGACTGCATTTAAAAGTGGCATATGGTAAAAGCAGTCTGATATCACAGCACTGGAGATTTCTCTTCTTCAGAAGGAGAAATTATGCTGAAAGTTCTACCACTGACATGTTCCATCATTGTGTTTGGGGTATTTAACTCCTGGTTACATCACCTTCCCCACTGACAAATGAACAAAAGGATGTCAAACTTCCTGGGTGAGGCAAAGGTAAGTGGATGTGTTCTGCCATACATTTCCAAGGCAAGCACTGTCCTTGTGTAAAATATTCAATATGCTACCCATATGTTCATTCCTGCCTCAATTTTGCTAGTGCTGGCAGCTCTGCTGTTTATTTCATATGAGAAGCTCTGTGTTCCTTTTTCCATAGATGAACGAACTATTCTACAGCTCACATGAAGCTGCTTCAAATAAACATCTCTAGATCTACCTCATTTTTTGTAAGGATTTAAATCAAGACAAAGTCTGCTACAAAATCACCCTAAAACAATACAATGCGAAGGCAGACCCCTAAAGCTGAAACCTTGCATTATACCAAACCTGGCTATGCCTGTACTACAATAGAAACATGAAAGGGAGATATCTGCTCTAACACTGCTCCACATTCGAATGAGCTGGTGTGTTCCCATGGCTCTGTACAAGACAACATGGAGAAAACAGCCTGGGTCCAAGTAAGCTTGAGAGCAGGTTTGAAACAAAACAGAGGAAAAAGTTTTCTATGCAACACAAAGTGCAGAGCTTGTGACCACATGACACGAGTTCAAAATGGGATTAAACACATTCAGAGAGTCACAGTCTATTAAATCTCTGACTCAGGATACAGCTAACCTGACGGTCAGTGTTGTATCAAGGGACAGACGACTCAACATATTGCCTGCTCCCTCATCTATTCCTTTCAGCCTTTGCTACCAGTCATTGTCAGAGAGAATGTCAGGCTAGATAAACCTTCGCTCTCACCTGGTAGCATATTGTTCAAGTTTTAGGTAAAATACTAAGACCTGCTTTTCAGCAAGGGCTTATAATCTCTGTCACATGTCATGCTGCAATGCTTCTAGCAGTGTGGCAGCCTTCATGGAGTTGTGCATCCCTCCACACTCTTGCTATGTTCCTGTGTTTCTTGTCCTCACTTGCTGATATATTTTATTTAGTATGAACATTATAGGGAGCGGGACACTTGTTTGGTCCTATGTTTATTGAATGATTGATATGACCGTGTATAAATATCAGGCAGAGGAGATACTAAGGTAAGCTGTCAGAAAGTCCCTGCGGAGGGAACACATGCAGCCTGACCTCCAGCTCCCTCGATCCATCACACAAGGTTAGCTGATATGATAAACACCGTAAATAGAAACGACTTGTTCTGAGCAATAGCTGTTAAACCAATAAACAGCTAAAACTTTGGAGAAAAAACACTGTTTTTCCTCATTTATCAAACAAGACTCTGTATCTTTTTTTTTTTTTCCCCTCCACCTTTTTAAACAAGTTCAGTTTGTGAAGATTGAAGAAAAACAAGACGTCCTTTCAAAATCCCTTCTCTGGATCAAACCTCATTAGGTTTTGATGTCAGTGGTGCATAGAAGGCTGACTGCTGCCAGCAGAAGTATTTGGCAGCCGGACTGTTACATAATACAATCCTGTCTTTCACAGAAGAGAGATCTCTGTGCTACTAAATGTGCTAAAACTTAACCCGCTGCTTTGCTCCATCCAGCCAAAACAACTCCATACACTTTCCATAGTACTAAATGATGGTTATTAAAAAAGTCAAGCTTCTGTCTGAAAAATAAAATACCCAGGAATACTGAAAACACATATAGGTATTTGTTTAAGGAAGTACACATTTCCCTTTCCCCACCTCTGACCAAAAGCTGCTCTGAGAAGAGAGATGTTTGTCCCTAAGTGCAAGTGGAGTATTTAAAAAACTTGTACATCTATTAGAAAAAATAGACGAATGAAAGAAGTGTGTTACTCTCAAAGTGTGTCACCGCTTCATAGAAATGTTTGGATTCAGAACTCTGGAAACATAAAATGTTTTCCAAGACTGTTTACTGTAAGCTTGAGTTTTCAGCTCCCATGAGTAGGAAGAAAATATCTAACTTCAACTTTTTTATTCCAGAATGGCTTTTTAGCAGTGCCTGTATATCCCTGTGATGTTAGAAACACAGGATCAGCTTTGAGTGATGTAAATCAGGGGCACTTTTGTCCCATTCGTAGTTTCTGCCAACAAACTGACATGGCAATTTACAGTGCCAGATGCTGACAGGTGATATTCCCACTGAACCACAGTTTTAAAAAACAAATTATCTTCTCTGAGCCTCAGTATAAAACAGCCCATATAATTTCACCCAGCCATCACTGGACTAGCCCCAGTACCTTGTGTTCAGTTAATGAACACCCTCCAGCAACTGTGATATTAGCAAATCTGGGAAAGAGAGATCCCAGTTACGGGACTGACTGAAACTGGAAGAAAGGCCTTCAGGATTTGCCCTGTGGGGAATCAAACGGAAAGAGTCCAGGAGGCCCAGCTCTACCCAGTTACTTTATAGGCACTGTTAAAGATTATTCAGTGGGCCATTCTCAGAGAGCTAGATAAACACTTTGGAGAGGCAAATCCAGACTCAAGCATCAAGTTAAGAGGAACTGTGGGGCAGAGCAGAGGGAAGCCATGTGCACTTGACGTCACTGTGAAGATGCTGAACTTGGTGTGACCAGACACATCTCTGCTCCGGCAGACAAAACTCTTCCCTCAAAAAGTCCTGGAGTCAGTTGCTGCTGAAAGAAGGCATTTCTTTATGCAGCATGGACATGGGTTACCACAGACAGTCAACACGCAGCACATGCCAGAACTGATCACACCCCCTTTCCTGAGCTCCCACAATAGTGGAGATTGAACCTGAGGGAACAAAGATAATCACTGAGGCAGCGAAAGAGACTGCTTTCCATATGCACCTCTGATAGGAAAGTCAATAGAGAACAAGGATTTATGTAGTCTGAATTATCCACTGAAGGAGCCTCTCCATCTACTGAGAGCAGAAGGCTAGAAAGACCAGAGCTCACCTCTCAGAACATACCAGCCCAAACAAGCAGGATAAGCAAAGCACCATCTCCTAGTGGATAGTGGCCAAGTGGGCCTGCATCACCTAGAGTGTTCCCACTTACAGATGGTGTTACTGTGGTTTCCAGCAAAATTCTCCTCAGCACAGCCTCAAGATCATCCAAACCCTGAGCCCATGATGAGCACCAACTGAGCTGCGTGTTTCATGGGTGGTCATTTTGTTGTGTGAGGAGTGCAAGAGCAGAGAAAGTAAGTGGAAAGAGTTATTTAGCTTTAGGAAAACTTGGTTTACTTAGGAATTTATCTTTTGTTTCCCTGAATCAGGAATTAATTAGCCTACATTGTTTAGATGTTGTGTATTATGCTTCGCTAGGCAAATAGTGGCCTAGAGCAAGTACTATATAAACAAACACTTGTTAAGGGAGACTTGGAGCATGACAGAAAATCTGGGGATACAAACCAGCTAAAGACAGACCAGTCCCAAGCTGGTGAACAAGTATTACTCACACATCCAAAACTCTCAATACTGCTCTTTCACGTACCATGATCCCTGCCACTGAGGTCCCACATGACAAATCCCACTTGGAGCATGCTCCCATGGCCTCATGCTGCCAATGCAGCCTCCCCCAGTGGGAGGGTTTCAGTAGAGGCCATCCCTCTGCTCCAGGAACTGAGCAGACCCCTGTGAGCCCCAACCCTGGCCCATTCCCCTGCCTGCCCAATCCTCAGAGGGATGATACAGCAAAAACCTGGCTCCCACCAACTGTTGTTACAGCCAGGGAACTCAGAGGTTTCTCTTGGCTTGCTGGCTGACTTGTGTAACCAGGGTGAGGTGGTGTGGGGAGCACGAAGGATGAGAGACCGGATCTGCAACGCTATGGGAAACGGAGGGGAGCTGAGCTGCATTTTACTGGGTGTGAAAGACATAATTAACAGTTGGAGTCACTATGGCTGTGCACAGACAAGGGCTGGGTTATGAAAAAACAGTGACTATACTGAGAGAGCCAGGGATCGCCTCTGCGGGCAAGGACACAAGGAAATCTTGAAACAACTCTTGTGCAGGTTCCTTTCCTCTTCCCTCTTCCTACTTTACTCAAAAGCAGCACAGTGCTTTTTCACCTTCAACATTTTGTGTTGGTTTGAAGTCCAATTCCTTGCAGAGGTCCCCGTTGGGGCACTAGCAGTGTTTTCAATAATCATCTGTATGTGATTTCCTTATAATCACAGCCAGGAATCAAACAGCTCTTCTTTTTTTAATGTGTAGGCATTTGAGTAGACTGAGAGATAGGCAGCATTTAGACAAGGGACACCAGCCTCTCATGACACGTCCATCTTCTAAAAACCATACTGGCTGCCAGAATTTGTAACATTTCTGCTGAAAGCAGAATCTTTATTGTCTTATTATTACAACATCAGCTCATGCTCACTCTTCGTAATGACAGGTACTGAATTATAATTTTATCATAGTCCCTTGATGCAAATAATCCATCCATAATTGCATGTTATTCATGCTTGGATATCATTAAACTTACATTATCAGGGAAATCTTTACGACTACACATCTAAAAGGGGAATTTTTCAAAACCATACAGTATCTTGTTAGGCAAGCACAGTCTACATGCATCACTCAAGGTTAAAGCAAGCTGAAGACTATTTAAAAGCCTTTGGTGCCTAAATCGCTTAAAATCAGTGGATTTTAAATCTGATCTCTCTCAAATTCCCCTTTTTTTCTTCCTACTGTCATATTACACACTCTTGTGGCCTACAGATATATTAGGCCTGAACCTTAAGCCATGCCAAGTAAAATTCTGGTCTATTTCCAAACATCTATGACCACACAAAAGAGTATTCTGCATGTAAAGCGATGTTTGCTGGCAGAACTTATCAACATGCAAAACCTTTGTACCACCAATTTAGTCCTCACACATAAAACAGAAAATCTGGCTTTGGACTGCATTTAAAACCCACTTAACACCCTTGGTACTCACATTGCAATCTGGCTTCCTTGCCCTCACTTGAAGTCACCCAAGAAGTTACACTCAAGACATTAATTTAAACCCTCTGGCCACCTTGTGATTAGGGGTGCACTGAACAATTTAACCTACAGACACGTTAACGGAGCGTGAAGATACCAGATAAGCAATCATGTAGTTACTGCTTCTCGTTACGTATTTGTTTTCCAGGTAAACAGCTAGGTAGCAATGACTAGACCAAATCATTTTTATAATTATTATATCCAAATACTCAGAATCACTTTAACCAGTGCTTGCAAGAATCACTTTAACAGGTGATTACATCCTTGAATTTGAACTCTTTCTCTAGATATGTCCCCTTATAATTATTACATAGGTTACTCCTCTTTGCAGATAGCATCTTCATCTGTGTTCACATTAAATAAGAATAAACTCATATCCCAGAAAGTCTACCCAGAGTGACAGCCTTTGACTCCAGCAGTTCCCACAGAAATAAGAAATGAGGCTTTCAGCTGGTTCACAGGTACCATAATTTATGGGCTACTAGTTACTGGCACCTCAGGGCAAAGAAACCTCAAAAAAATCATTCTCCTCCTATTTTTTCCTGAAATGAAACAAACTGATTTAATCCTAGTTTGGGGGAGGGGGGTGTGTTTGGGATGTGGGAGTGGAAAAATCACACCAAAAGGAATCTTAGAATTCAGGGCTTCAGGCTGGAGGTAGACTTGAACTGCACAATGCTTCTGCATAAATATTAGGTGAAACGACTGGTAGGACACTCAGTTTGACCAACATATCAGGGATCAAAGCAAGATCTGTAGCACTTAAGTAATTCATCACTATAACTCATACTGGAAGTCCGGTTTCTTTGAGCTGGGTCTGTAACAGTCTCTAGAGACTGGAGAGATGACTCTACTGCATGCTCAGCAGATGACGTGTGCTCCTCCACACCTTGTACTGCAGACTGAAGCGATGCCAGGACTGACCCTCACTGCCCACACAGAGAATCTCCTGCTCTACCCTCGGAGAGAAAATGATGTCTCATTTATTCATGAACTACTAAAAATAAATTCAAAATAAAATAAAAATTTTACCAGGTTGGGACATTTTGTGCTACAATACCACCTGACTTTTTTTTATTGGAACAGGCACCCTGGGTTCCTTCAGAGAGGATGTAAACAAGCCAAGTTTTTCAGATTTGCAAATTAGCTACTGCACATGCAACTTTTGCAGAATGATTTCCCAACACGTACATTTGTACTAAGAGTCTTAATGTCCCTACAGTGCAGTGTGATTTATATCTGAGGCGTGTGTGACACATTCATGCCACCCATCCAAAGAGGCTGTGGTACAGAGCATATATCAATTCTCAGGCTTGTTTTCTTTTCATTCTCTCTATTAAAAAATTAAAGAAAATTAATCAGGGAATTAAGAAATACAATTTGCCAGCCGCACAGATTTTTCACAGTGGTTTAAATAAATCAAATCAAGATCATAAAGGGCCAAGACCAAGAATAACAATTGCATTAAAGAACCTTGTTCTGAATCTGGAGTGACTAACAGAATAGCCTAGATTCTTCTTTTTCAATACAAGCTATACAGGAGCAGGGTTCAAGAAATGAGCACAAATAGAGAATTGTCTTCCTGAAACTCTATGAAGGACCAACTTTTTTATATAACAGCTAGGTATTTACAGCCTTGGAATGATACTACAGTGAGCCACAATGTCTCTGGCCCTCATGTGGGACAGGCATGGTTGGGAAAGAGGAAGACAAGGAGATGGCACCATTGTGCATCTTGTTTGAAGTCCAAAGATGATTGCAATCCCTATGCAAACTTCTGCTTGGGAATGTTAACACCAGGGCTCTGCCTACATGGCATGTTCAAAATAAACTAATTGATATGTACATCCAAGCATTGCATGTTCTCACCAAGGGGAGGCCAGATTTAAACACTGTTGAGTTTTGGGAAGGTCTGGATGAAAAACCACATGGCCCAGGTCCACTTCTCACTGCATCCAAGTGCCCAGTCCTGATTTCATTGAAAACAGCAGCAAAATTCTGGGAGAACAATGCTGCTCAGAACTGGCCAACTGTCTATCATTTTTTCTCACTATATAAGCTCTGATTTTTACAGTTTACCTGACCAGACTCTCCAAGTTGTGAGATTTTTCCCCCCACCTTGAATGATGTCAGATAGGGGGGTAGAGAAAAAATACAGAAATACAGTAAATGCCAGAGGTGGAACCAGCAAATCCAAGAAATAAATATAATTAGCAGACACAGTGCCAAGGCTGGATACAGCAGCTGAGGAAAAAGGGAAAAGTAAAACTTTCTTGGCAAGGGCCCATGGATTCATCCAGCTGAAAGAGGCACATTCCAGCCCACACCATTGTAAGCAATAATCCATGTGTCCCTTGAGAAAATACAGATGTTTGTAATTTTTTGACTTTTTTTTTTAACTGCTCATATGAAATAACCTTGTTGTCTTGAAAAATTCCTCTAGGACTTGGTATTGCAAACGTTACTTCTGTACAAACTGTAAACTGCTGACTCAAACCAAACACACACAAAATTACATACAGGACAGTTTTGAAATGCATTCTAATAATAAAATTGTACTTGAATATTGACTGAGGCGAACGACTTAAAAATGCATTGAGGCTAGAAAAGATACAAATAATAACAAACAATAATAACAAAGAAATTGCAATCAGATCTTTTCTTGTCTGCGTCAGTGTCCTCCTTTGCATCAGCTATTTCAGAACTTTCTTTGCAGAAACGAAATCCATGAAAACTGAAAAATATTCTAATCCTTTTATTTCAGTTGAGCTGATACTGCAGTAACTTTATCGTCTTTTAATCAGATGTTGCTGATTTACAGGAGTGTAAGTGGTTGAAGAGTACAGTCATCACATTCTTAGAGAGGATTACTGAATTTGGCGCCAAGTCCTTTGCTGGCAACTCCTATGATCTGGGCCAGAGAAATATTTTAACTGAAAAGGCCTAATTCTTCTCTGCTTTTCAGTGTGCGTTATTTACATCCGCATATGGGAACTGTCAACTGCAGCAGCCCTTCTGATTTCCACATCCTCTCATGGATGTGAACAGCTGTGTGCTCTTGAGCACAGAGGTGAAAAAAATGTAATGTGCAAACACATTTTAGTACACAAGTTTTCAGTTTTCGTAATTATTCTTTCCCTACATTAACCAGAAGTCTGCTTTGATTGTTCTTTTTTTTTTAATCTGGCTTAGAAGTGCCACGGCTTCAGTCAGCCTCCTGGCTGGAAGTCAGCCATTGGGTTTTTGTCTAGCTGCAGGGAAGATGGTGAATTGGAGAATTTGAAATACCTCTTTTCAGAGACTGTCCCAAGAGTACAAGAGTCACCACTCTGTCAAGCTCAGAATTGAACCCTGAGGCAGTCGCTGGGGAGAAGTGTCAAATCTGCAGCTGCTGTAAATCCCCCTGGCTTTCTTGAACACCGACAATTTCTATCAGCAGAGAAACTAGCCCAACACTTCTCAAAACATCCAGGATGGACCTAAATGTGCTTATTTGTGCCATAAGAACACCCAGAGAAGGGTGAACTTCTATGTTCCTGGAGATGATAGACACATTCTACAGCTCAGATCACAAAAATTCAGAACATTATCATGCCAGCTTCTGTATGGACATCAGTACCCACACTGAGAGCACACACTCCTGTTGAGGATTGTGCACACCCCTCCTTCTACAAGGATTGTCAGTGGCAACAAATAAATTCAAGACCTTTCTTTGAATGAGCCCTCAATGGGATGGGGAATTCCCCAAGTAGCTTATAAATGCTTTGTATAGCATTCTCTCTTATGTATTCCATATGTTATCTTTTGCTTGCAGCAAGTTTCTCCTTAGTGATAGCAAGGCAGACCAGAAGGATGCAGGTGAGCACACAATGCTCATCATTATCTTGCTACCTCAAATAGATTTTAAAAGTGTTTCCTCTACCAGAACTTTTCTCTGACAAGCCCTCAGTGACCTCCTGGGAAACAATTTTGTTCTCTAACTGATCACAGAGTTAAAATGCTTTCAAAATTTCTCATTTAAATCTACTGTGCTAATTTCACAACATAAGTTTTTGCATTCATCACGTATGTCTGCCTCAGACATCATCTCCTCTTGGCTTTAGTTCTTTTCCACTCTCAATTATTCATATCCATGTCCCTCTTCCTAAGCCTTGTAGGAAATTAAAACTGGTCATTTAAGATGCTCTATAAAAATAGGACCACTCCTTCCTGCTAAGACGACACATGCTTTATTATTTTCCAAGCTCTGCTGTGTCAGCTGTTCCAACAAGCAATTATAAAAATGAAGCCACCTAGGTTGGTAAAAGTCACTTTCTTATTAGCATCTACTTATCTACAAGTACATCTGGGTTCAGTCTTCAGTGCCATAGCACAGATCTGATACCAGCTGTGGCAAGGGGAAAATTTATCATTTCACTTTTAAGGAGTCTTGTGAACAGAAATACACAAAGACTTGGAAAACAAAAGGAAAGCAATTAAACACCTGATGCAAATGGTTTTGTATTGCCAGAAACCATCCCCTTCGATTCATTTCACTCCTCAGATCATACATTATATCTGACTCACTTTTCATACAAATTGCACTTGTCCCATTGGTTTAAGCCCCTGGACTGAGAGTGCGTTTGGGTATAGAGCTGTATCACATCTTCCCTTCATTTGTCAAAGTGGACTCAGTAAGAAAGTGATCAGACTGTTTTCCTAACAGTATGTCCTGAAATAGAGCTCTGACCTAACAGAGATGTCTCCTATCGCTAAACAAAAGACTCCAATTCAGCACAGGAGGAACGTGGCTCCTCACACAACAGGTGTGATTCCCTACCAAAGCATGCTTTGGATACAAACATTTTACACAGGCTCAAAGAAAGTAATTTACAGGGGAAAAAGATTCATTGAGGGTTACTAATTAGAGTATCCACAGAAGGCTCATGAGATCTTCTCAGTGAAAATAGTTGAATGTTGAAAGACTACCCTGGCTAGAATATCATGTATGTTCTTCCTGTTCTTGATCTTCCCTGAGTATGCACTTGGACACCATTAGAGATGGAATACTGGTCTGAAAGAGGCTCTTGGCATGTCCTTAGCACAGCTGTTATGTTATTAAAAGGACAATATACTTAAGGAGATACTAGGTGCAGTAGCCACATTTCAGGTGTTTGGCCCAAGACTAATCTATAGTCTAAGCATCACATCCAGATAGTAAACACCATCACTGATGATTTGGTTCCAGAACTGACATAGTATCAGCAGTGTGCAGTTTTAAGTTCTTACAGCCCTGAAGCCCCAATCTTCCAAACAGTATGTTTCCAGGCAGCTACATCAGGACACCATCCACACAATGATACTAACTTTGAGATGCATCTCAGGGTCTGAACCTCCTCTGGCCTCCTCCTTCCTGAAGTCAAACTCCCCACAGAGTTGCAAAGCTGAGTTCTTGCCTCTGTTCCTCCCCATCCTGTACTCTGTAGTTTTTTATTCATGTTCTCCTGACCTCATGTTTATAAGCCCTAAAACACACATCTTCAGGGCAAGGCCAGAGAACTCAGGAAAAGAAAGAGAACACATATTTCTGAAATCAGTCACTTTTGCCCTTGAAATATGCAGATATCATAGCTTTCTAGACAAAGCAGCAAATGCCTGTCTCTTCCTCCTCTAAAGCGTTCAAAGTCCTTTTGTTAATCCACAGACACAGTTCCTTCCTAAGGAACAAGCTCTGAGGGACACTGGTAGGTAGCTCTGCTCCAGTCAACCTCAGCCAACAGATCCTGCCAGCAGGAAAGTATTTTTAACTTACTTTTCCTGCTTTCTGCCAGCCCACACTTGCCTGTGAAGAAAAAGTTCACTTGATAACCTTGTCTAAGATGGCCTTTTCTCTGTTTTGGTTTGTTTCCCATTCCTCCAAGAGAGTGTGAATGAGTGAGTGTTAGGAGCTCATCTTACGGACCCTCTCACACACCTTCCCCTGCACAAGGGATCCACTCAAGTGCTGAGGCAGCATACAGAGAATTGCAAACACACTGGTTTACACAAAGAATCTGCGTGAGAATAAGCCTGGGAAGTTCTTTCTGGTTCCAGATTCCTCCCAGCCTGCTAGAGCAGTGGTTTTCAAATGGGACAAATGAGATCAGTAGGGTATCACCACATAAGGGAACAACTCCAAAGTCAGCATGAAAACACAGCAGCGGTTTCATTTCCCTCTGGCACACTTACTCGGCGAGAGCTGGGAAACCCTGTCTCAGAAACCAGAATGACAGTACTGGGGCACCTCTGTGCTAGCAGGTTAAAGAGTTATGTTGGTAGCTTTCATTGGATGTACTTTCTTCTGTTTTTTGTCCACTGAAGGGTATCACAAAGCCAGTTCTTCAAATAGGGAAAGAGGGAATGCTTCACAGGCTGTCAGATCACACTGCCCACCAATATACTCACTCACTTTCCTTAAGGCCCATTTCTGTCACCCAAGCCCAGCAGTACCCTTATGCTGTTGATGGCATGGTAGTTTCAGACAGTTCAATAGGGAAAAAAAAGGACTAACTCAAAGTCCTTTTTGTTGATTAAAAGCCTCACAAAGGGACTTGGAACAAGTCAGTAAGTGACATCATGCTGGTGGACCACTGAGAAGTACCCTCTGTTTCCTTCATGGATGTAACACTTTCAGATCACGATTCATGAGTAAAAATTCAGTATTAAAAAAACCCAACTAATTAAGTAGATAGTGAACCACCATGGTTAGGCAAATTAGAGGATGTTGTTTCAATGGTCAGCACAGAGTACTCAAAACTATGTTTAAATTACTTGGGATAAATTCACATCAAGCGATGGTGTCTCAGTGTGGTGAGAACTTGGACATTCAGGAAACAGATCTGTTCCCTGTTACAAGTAAGTAGTGGCTGTTAGGAACTTCCCCCACCACGTTTCCCCATCAACAACAGATTCAAGACATAGAGTTTAGATCCGGATCCAAACAATCCCCAAATTCAGGGAGCTTGGATCTAAGATTTGAATTCAATTCAATCCCCTCCTTTTTATTTCCTTATATTTTGGTCTATCTTTAAGCATTACCAGGATCAGAATAACTATTTCCACTACCCAATTCAAAAGGGAGCCCTCAAGCTGCTAAGAAAGGAGTTTACCATTAAATTACCTCCTCATCTTCCAATCTTTTCTGCCGAATGAAATCTGGGCAGCTGTTACAAGTTTCTTCAGAGCCCTGATTGCAGACTTACAAACTGAATAACATGTAACTTTTACACAACTGCTGTGTCTGAATACTTGTCAGACACAGTTCTTATTCAGGACTGGTTAGCCATCAAAACTAGAGAAAGATTTTCCTTCCTCAGCATGAGGAAACTTGTTTTTCTTTCTTGAGTTCGTTGCGTCAAAAAGCCTGGCCAGCGATTGTAAAAACTTATTCTCAAAGGATGGTGAAAATTATCTACTTCTTACTTCGTAATTATCTGAAAGCTTTGGATGAAAATGCCTACAGTCCACTATCCATATTTCATCCTGTCTGACAAAGCTGGCAAATGATCTAGCACCAAGAACAGAAGAGTAGGAAAAGATTTGGAAACATCCTAAATCTGGAAGACAATTATTTGAAACTGCAAAGGAGCCTCTGATTAAGTGGTATTCTGAGTATTACTCTGAGTATTCATGACTGATTCAGGTTAGAAGAAAGAGAACAAAAAGCCACCTCATCTGGGACTTTGAGCTGAAACTGAGCTGTCCTCATCCTGAGGGTGCTTTAAGCAAGGCTAGATCTGAGAGGGCAAAGGGGAATAGGAAAGCCAAATATATAAAAGTTCCACTTTTCAGAAAGGAACAAGGGATTTAAACCTACAGTTTGATTTTGCCTCCAGTTTATATCCTTACACCTCTGGATTAAGATCGCACTACCACTGGCCATCATGCTTACTTTGCATCACTCAGCAATCTACAGTGGGTAAAGGAAAAAGGTGCTGTAGGTAGGTCTCAATGCTAAACACTGTTTAGAAACCTTGATTCCACAAAGCCCTTGAACACATCCTGGAGTTCAGAGAGGAGAGACAAGGTCTCCTCATCATTTCCACTCTTCTCTATGCCACAGCTCAGAGCAAAAAGCAAACTGGGTCAGGCCATGTGTGAGGGAGAGGACCCTTTTGGAAGGGGACAGTTCATTCCTAAGCCTGTACCACTGATTAGCACGTCGGTCTTTGCCACATGATGTGGCAGCAGCCATGTAGTTTTTCAGCCTCCCTCCAGCTCCCAGTGCAGCTGCTGCTACCACAGTCAGGAAGCTTGTCCCAGCAAGTTACATGGATGCCCATCACAGCTCGAGATGAGCACTGAGAACAAGCCCATAACCTGCCTTGGGGATTCTTTCTTCCTTGTTCAGCAGAGACGTTTCTCAAGTGGTTTTGTTCTGTTGTTCCCCTTCAGTCTAATGTTTCCCACGTATCAGCACTCTTGAACAAAGCCATCTCTTTCGACACCCTCCATCCCGCTCACTGCCTCTGCAGTGCCCACAGGAAGCACTCAAAGCATGTTTCACAGTGATATTTACTTGGCTCTGATTGGGTTCAACCTCTGCTCTCCATTTCCTTTTTATCTGATGACAGGGAGAGCATCTTGTAAAGCAGCCCTTCAGTACACTAGCAAGCAGCATTGTAACTATAACCCTGAATTTCCATCACAGTTCCAGAGACTGGGGTGGGATGCACAATTTACAAACTATACATTCACATGTACACACCTCCACACACCATACCATCTCATTTAAAGCAATATTCACATTTCTTTGCAAGCAAATTGAGCATCTTATTGAATTAATCCAAATTGTTGCTAAACTGAGAGAAATCTAGACTCAAAAGTAGGAAATAATGCTGAATTTCTATCCCTAACTTCCTTTCCTTTCTCAGACTATGGTGGTAATCAGTAGAGGGTTAAAAAGGGGGTTTTTTCCCCCATAGCGTGAACAGATTTTTCAATTTTATTTTTTTTATAAAAAAATAAATGTAAATTCCCTTCTTTCAGAATTTAATTGGCTGGTATCTCCCCATGACAAAGTAAAAACACATTCATGACATGACATACATTTTATCTTCAAACCATTCTCTTACACTCATTGCCATGGAATATGGATCTCATTGAGCAGGGTGGAAAACAACCCAAATATCTTTGGGAAAGAACCATTTTATTACAATTACAGACTTTCAGATCTGATTGAAATCTGATGATTTCCAAGCAAAAGGACACTAAAGTATTTCCCTCCAGGGAATTAGCTTTTGTTTAGAGTCATTCTGGGAAAGCAGTCTGAACAGATAGATTGTTTGCTGTAGCTCTTTTTTGCAGACTTGGTTCTGAATGCCGTTAGTTAACTGAAGGGGCCCCAAAAGATAGCTTGTTCCACATGAAAGCAGCAGCACACCAGGAGACATGCAGTTCAAAGCTCCATGATGAAACCCCCAACACTCATGTTGCTGCTATCTAGTTCCATTTTGTACCTTCCATATCCACCAGATCTCACTGCTCTACAGGACAAGAGATTTTGCAAATCAAGACAAAGCTTGCTTCTTGCTCTCTTTCCTTCCTGCTTACCCACATTGAGGCAGCCACCTCACTGTACCCTTTGATAACCATATCCATCTTGGGAGCTTTCTTCTATGTGCAACACTTGCTTCTCAAGAGGTTGTCTTCAAGAGAACTGAGCAGTGCCTCAGACCTATTTTAGACCCCTCAAGTGACCACCGAGAAAACATACCAAACTGTCTGCACCTCACTATTAGAAAGGACTGTGAGGGCTACTATGTCACAGATTGGTAGGGGTTGGAAGGGACCTCTGGAGAACATCTAGCCCAACACCTATCCAGTCCACCATTCTTGAACCCATGAGCACTATGGATCCACAGGTGTGGTAGCCATAAGACCTCTGTCATTTTGACAGAAAGAGTAAGTTGTCTCAAAACCAGACTTATCTTTCAACAGAAGAACTTTATCCTTTCTCCCAATGGTACAGAGTGCTTAGATCTGTGAGTGAAAGCAGTAAATACCTTTACACTCAGGTGTGACTCTTTCACATCTCAGTGTCTCCCCTTTTCATCACCTCCACCTGCCTTGCTTGCACTCTGGGGTTATGTGAGCACAGGTTTTAACAGTGGTGTTGTGAGAAGGTGAATCAGTCTGTCAGCCTTACTGAAGGCTGGACTCACTGCCCCCTTTCCCTTTCTAGGCTAGGTTAAAATTCTTTCACTTCTTGCTTTTCAATTTAGGCAAACCAATTTTACCAGCACTAAAGCTAAGAAGTTTCTTCTTCCCAGCAATTCAACCCAGTTACTGTACACAAGCAAAGGTGCTGCTTATGTCATCTATTGTTTTACATTTCCATCCTGACTTCTTTTGAACTCTGGAAGTACACACTAATAAATTACAAACTCATAGGTACATATTTAGGGGGGACAATCCACCCATTACCCACCCCCCCAAAAAAAACCCAACCCAGTAAAGGAATATCTGTGCTGTTTGTCACAAATCAAATCGCACTATGCTTCCAAAATACTATTATCTTCCTTCAAAATGTATTAGTGAGCAGACCTTAACTCAGCACAAGCTGGCTTACAGACTGCATCTGTTCCAGAAGATCAGGAGCAAGTTCTCAAACACAAACATATACCAGATTCACGCTTGCCCCAGGCCATGTTTCATTTCTCATGGTGGCGGTTTCTTTTTGATTGAGCAGTACAATGGGCTCTCTGTAGAGCAAACATGTTCTCTTTTTCTGGAGATAGCTATGTCTCTAATAATTTGGAGGGAGGAAAAAAAAGCGTAACAGCTGAAATCCAGATGACTTGAGTACTTTGCTAACAAAGAAAGATTGTTGGAGGCTAAATGAGACTGATCCTTCCTAGAAAGAGCTATGAACATACAAGGACTTCATGGTTAAATGCTAGATTAGGATTCAAATGAGGATTTTTGCATAGATCATAAATCAAACTTTGCAGTAGAAAGAATCCGTAGAAGAGCAGAGCAGATGTGGAATGTCTGCTTAAGTGTTTGGTTATGCTCTTTCTAACATAAGGGGTTATTGGTTTAAGGGCTGAACTAAAATTTGGATTTACCCTTATGATCCTGCCCAGTTTTATTAAAGGCCATGGACAGGAAGGTGGGGGATAATGTTTTAGATTTTCCCCTTTTTTATTGGATGCAAACACTTCCCTGTCACAGCCTATAGCCTTGATCTCCACTTGGCTCTGGGCAGTCCAGATGAGTTCCACTGACACAGGTTTCTGAACTTCCTCCCTCCAACCCTAATTCAACCCTGATTACAGAGTTATATTGAGAGGGGTGCATGTCGGACCTGGAACAGAGACAAATCCACCCGTGAGGTTTTGCATGAGAAGGGCAGATGCCTGGTACTTGGGGATGTTGTAACAGGAGGCTGTAGCCTGAGGCTGGACCGAGGGAACATGCAGTAGGCCTCCCTCACAAGTACATTTCTTGGCAGTCTGGGCATAACAATCAAAATTAGAAAATCAAAATTTTTCCCTAGGTAAGAGGAGCTTGCATCTGTAGAACCAAGAGTTCCCAGTCTGCAGGCAACTATGGTGTTTTTTGGACATCAGTATCTAAGTAAAGATGAAGGCCAAATATGTGTGTGTGTATATGTAGGGTTTTTTTTAAAACCAAGATTTAACTACACAAATGCAGCACCATGTTCTGTATCTTACACTTCAGCCTCCCAAATCACAGGCCTTTAATGAAAAATGAAAAGGAAAATGTCCCTTAGGTCTAGCAGTCCCAAGCTCTTCTCATTAGGCTTCCAAATTCATCCCACATACTTCAGCACACCTCCTTTCCAGTTGCTAGTGAACACTTCTGAGACATGGAAAACATGAGCTTCCTACTGTGTAAATAGTTGGGAGGGTTTTTCCCTCAAAAAACAAAACAATGTAATGCTGAGGTGGCCAAGTTGCTTGTGTGAATCAAACTTGGTCATGTTGTGCATAGAGAAAACAAACTAGTTTGCTTTCATGTGGTCCCATAAGCCATTTTCTCAGGAGGCTTGTTTGCATGGAATAGCTGGAATCCAGCACCTTTTGGGTGTTCAACATTTTGGGAACTTCCCTCACCAAAAGTTTCCTTCCATGGGGAGCCACTCATGCACCTCAGAAGCGATCCTGTGTCCTTTCACCCTAAACCACAGCAGTTAACAGGAAAATTTAAGCATTTTTCCTCAACTGATATCCTTCTCATAGGGCCCCTTGGTTCCCTGACAACTGCAATCTATCTGCTAACAAGCCACAGCCCCTGCCAAGAGACAGGGTTTATTAGCACAGGCTCAGTCCTGTTGTTACATGGCAATGCATCATCAAGCCAGCTCAGGATGTGGGCACAGCTCACTCAACATCCAGCCAAAGATCTTCTGGATGGAGTGTCCAAATTGCTATGGAAAAATTGCAGCACCTCTGGTGTTTGGGGCTGTAACTGCCAATCCAGCACTCTCATCTTGAGCTGACTAACCCACGATGTGAAGAACACACCATTAGTAGACATCCACAAAGAATTTTGCTTGAAAAGCTTCCCTAAGAACAAGCAAAAGTTCTGGGGGCAGATATTCAGCTGCCTTTATAAGGGCATCCTCCTATATTATCCCCTTGGCCTTGCTCCAGCTCATAACATGCTCCTGCCTCTCTGCCCAACACAAATTCTGCCCCAGAGGACAGCCACCTCATGGCTTGAATGACCTTAAGAGATGTAAAGAACGTCAACAGATCAATGAAAGATTATATCACATACTTATTCAGAAAATAGCCAAATTAACCTTTCCTAAGGAATACATGCCCTTGCTTGAAACAGTTTAATTTGCCCTGTACATCAATCAGAAACAGTAAACTCAGATGTAAAAACATGTAAAAAGTCATGTACTTTAAGACAAAACTTTGAAAAATCCATCATTGGAGCCACTACAGCCTGAGTTTGATGGGGTTTCACTTTTTTTTTTTGTTTTCTCCAAATAGCCACATATGTGGCTGAAACTTTTCTGTGGAGACAAATACATCTTTATTTTAGTTACTGGAGCCCTCTCAAAAATGCGCCTATAAATCCTCCGGGAACGAGGAGGAGTCACAATGGAAAGAGTGATGGATCTGCAACACTACAGCAGCTCACACGGTTCAATTGCCATAACTGTTCCTTTGTGGCTGCAGCATTAGCTGTGTGTCACCGAGCCTTAAATACACATTTTCAACTGTCATATCCAATATAGTGGACTCTGGTGGATAGTTAAAGACAAAGGAGGAAAAAAAATAAAGGAGCAGCATGGAAATGCAATGTGAAAAGACTCACTTTCTAAACAAGAGAATAGACGCTGTTGTTGAACATGGTGCCTGATGCTTAGCATATTCTGCTGGCCTTGAGAAGATAAAGAACTTAGTAACACAGCCTTTATGGGTTTACTTAGTCATATGCTGCCAATGAAGAGCTGACAGTACTACTTTTTTTTGCGTTCTCAAGATCACAATACTCTCCAGCAATGCAATTTCCAGCTGACCTATCCTGAGGCCAACTGGGAACAATAGAGAGAGATTAATGGCCTAGGAAACTTTGAAGAGAACAATAGCATGATCTTGGGATGAACTAGAACACGTGAAACGTAATAATCTTGGGGAAAAAAAAAACCCAAACAGTTCTGCACAGAGAAACTTCTTCCATGGCTTACTTAGCAATGAGGATAAAAGGAAAACGTGCCTGACTGTTTTAATTTAAAATTTTCTGGCTATAAACAATGATTTTGAAATAATATGAGTCAATATTATTTTTCTTAAAACATGACATAAGGTCTAAAAGCCAAGTTCTCCTCTGGGCAAAGCCAATACCAGTGTGATCAAGAGCAGAGTTTGTGTTGATTGCATTTGGCGCCTGGAGATGCTCACACCTGAGGCACAGGGGCAAGAACAACTCCTCCATGAATGAATGTGCTTGATCTGCAAACAGTAAGGGGTTGTTCCAAGAGGAAACATGCTTTTATTATCAGTACAGAATGACTCCATGGTAAATAAATCATTTGTATTGCAACTGAAATATTATGCCATTATACATCAAGGATTCATGCAACCTTTCCACTTTTTTTTTGTTTCATTCTGATGTTTTTTCCAGCTTGTTAAATACCTCTCCAAGGACCTATGAACTAGCAGCTAGAGGTTTAAAAAAAGGCAAAACAAAAATATCCTAAGAAGTATTCATACTATAAAGAAGTCCATCCAAGTCATAACAACACACCACTTATGGAACACAAAAGCTCTTTAACTAAGGTTGTCTTTCAGTCTTTCTTCCATTGCACTACCCAAAATTCAACTTTAAAAAGCATCTGTGAAGAAAGGTAACCTTTGTAGAAGGTAAGCAAATCTAAGCCTAGGCTACCTGAGAAAGCAAACATTTTCAAGAGTCTGGCAAGCACTTCCACAACCTCTGGAACAAGTAATGTGCAGCATCAAATCCTGATGGTGGATCACTTGGTGCCACTTAAAAATCATTTATGACATACAGCTTCTGTATAATCTCTCATAATAACTTCTCACACAACTTCTCTGACACCTTTTCAGAAGTGCCAGAGACTTTCCTTTCTCTCTTTCTTGTAGCTGCTTGCATTTCTCTGAAGCAAGTAGAAAACTAATTACTACCTGTCTGCCAAGCACAACTGAAATCAACCAAAAGGTTCTAGCAGGAGGATGAAGCCTAAACACAAAGACAAGTGCCTGAGTCATACTGCTTCAGAAACCTAGGTTAAAAAAACCTATATAGGAGGTTGCATGCAAGGCATCATCATGGATGATTACACTTATATTAAATGTACCAGGAGAGAAAGATCCTAATGTGTTAAGATTGAAAATACTCCTGGAAAAATGAAAAGCTGTTGTTGCTTCTTTTTGCTTTGCATCACTTCCCATTCAAATTGTTCATGAAAACATAGACATGGGTGAGGTGGAAATCCCTATCAGAGAGAAAAATGTGGGTTAGATGTTGACATTCAGCTGTTGTGACCTTATGAAAGCAATTGAAATCCAGTCTTAAGTGAACAGTGTGCTCCCTTTGTCTGGATCCAAGAAGAATTCTCTCTCTAATGTTCTGCTTGCCTCTTCCAAGTCCACCAGACTGTGCAAGTTTATCCAGAAGAATGAACCAGTTTACCATTAACTAGGTGCTGCAAAGACAGAACAGTTATACTTCCCCTGCACCTGTTGTGTTTGCACAATAGTGTTCAAGGCTTTTATGCACTTTGCTACTGTCCTGCATCTATGCTAAGAGACTCGAACTCCCTCCTGGTTATGCCTTAAAGGAGTCAGTTGGCTAAGCAGACAAGTAATCTTTAAGAGCTCCCTAAGATCAATGAAATCCCAAACACATCTCTATTTCTACCATCATTGTCCTGGTGAGCTCTTCATAGTCAACGTATCAAAGCTGACTAAAAGATGAGATAAAAGGAGCAGAAACATTATCTTCGTTTATTCCCAAGAGAAATTAGATGTTCTGGTATCACCACTGACATATCTGCTTCATCCAGCTGAGAAGGATTTAGGAAATTCAGAAGATTTCACAAGTGTTCCAATTGCATCTGCTATTATTTTGATGACCTACTTCCTATTACTGAACAAAGATGTAATGTGGGTCAGAAAGAGGAACTTACCATGTGTCATGAGTAAAGTATGTACTTCTAGTGTTTTCACTTTTTTTTTCCATCCATATTAAGTCTCATGGCTGTTTCTCCTTCATGTGCAACAACAAGGAGATGCTGGTTGCTTTCACCCACCCTCAACTATTTCCACATGCACAGTAAACCACTATCTGCAAAGAAATGAAAAGCAAGTGGGGGAAAATATAATCCAGCCTGTCAGAGGCATACAAACAAAATTAGCGTGGACAGCCACAGAACATCTTGAATGCTTAAACATTCTTCTTGCGTTGGTATGTATTGTATATAATAGACAACTGTTGAAGGAAGTGATCTGTCTCTGAAGAATGAACAAGTACAACTAGAGTCAGAAGCAAAGGAAATAGCAGAAATGTTAGACATTTATCTTGCATCTGTCTGTGCTACCAAAAGGAGAGATTGTTAACCTACGTTAGACGTCAGCTGCACCGCAAGGCTGCAAGAAGGCAAACTGGGAAAGACTCTATCCACCAGCTGAAACCAATGTTCCAGGCTACAGTATTTCCAATTTACAAATTCTTGGACAAGTTGCACAGCATGGGTGAGCAGACACAGACCTCACCCTACTTTGAGAAACGTTTAGGGAAAACCAACAGGAAAGGACACTTCTTTAAAGGACTGCCAATGCTCCCACCATAGGTTACAGATCTCATACACTCACTTCTGATCAGGCTTTAAAGGCAGGGACATTGATCTTGCTCTCTTGTGCTATCTTACAACAGGTTCTTTGTTAAAATGGCTCTGCAGCCATGTCTTCGTTTTAAGGAGGAAATGTAACAAAGGCTGTTTTACAGCATTTCACCTCTTACTGCAGCTGAGCAGCAGCAACCACAGAGGGGGCTGCAACCCCTGACAATCCAGCCCTCAGCACTGGCTGTCCATCTGGGCTCTGGCACCAGTATTAACAAGTAAAAAGCAGCTGGATAACAGCAGAGACTATAGGCAGAGATCACTCAGCAGTTAGACAGATACAGGCATGGCCAGATCCAAGATGTTTCAAACAATACTCCTGAGAGCTGCTTAAGCAGGAGTTAGTACTGACATTTCTCTGTGGTTTTGGTTTTGTTGAGGGTAGAGTTGTGACCATCAGATGGGTACTTCTCCACTCTAGTGCATCCCATGATGGAAAGGAGAAGCTGGAAGGGAAAGCAATGAAGGTGGAAACAAGAATAGTTTTCCATTGTGTGGGAAGGTGAGCTTGACATTGACAATTTATAGAAATTTAACTAGTTGGATGCAGAGCCAAGAGGCCACACTGGGTGGAGTGCTAAGTATACAAACTCAACCTGTAGGCAAATGCCTTGCCTGATCTGGGGACTCTGCTGCAGAATGTTCCCAGCCCCACCTTGAGCTCTGTGCAAAAGGGCCTCTACTCAACCAGCAAACACTGGGCTTGAGCAGCCACGAAGCCTCAGTAGCATACAGTTCTTAAATGAGAAAGCTTGCTTTCAAACAGCACAATGTGGTTACCTCAACATACTTGGCATGAGAGGGAAGTGGAGTTGAAGGCGTTGGTGGTTTTGGAGAAACACATAAGGCCTTATTTCACCAAATACCTTTCTTTTTCTTTTTTTTTATAGCAAACTTCTTTTCCTTTTGGGGATGTTATGACTGGAATGTACAGATTCCATGAGTTTGTTTTATTCTCTTTTCTATTCCCTTGGACTTCCTCCCTCAGCTGCTTTCTTCATCAGAAGACTTTGCAGAACAACTTTCTTTGTGTGCGTTTTTCTAAGTGAGTAAATATATCCTCCGGCATCTGGTTTAGCAGAGATGCATCCTCCCTCTAACACCCATACTTACATACATTAAAACAATTAAACCTAGTTCTCCTATAACTTTTTCTTGCTGCAGCCACTTCTTGCTTGAGGCACTCACGTTCTGAGAACTAAGATCAGCTTATCCATGCTGGAACTGGATCTCATGGGCACGTATGAAAAAAAACCAAACCCTTAAGTTCAATGGAGATAAGATACTTGACCAAAGCCAGAGGTTTTGCCCCTTCCATTCTATTCTAGCACAGAAAGCATAAATAAAGGAATACTAATAAGTGAAGTGAACATTCTGGCTGCTTTGGTACATGTGTTCCCTCCTCGTTTGCTTTACAGTGCCTTGGCTTGCGATTCTGTCATGTGAGCAGTACCGAAGAAAGCCAGATCCTTTTTACTTGGAAATTGATGATGTATGTACCCGAGTGTTTATCCAACTGTCTTTATGACCCAAGAGTAACATGTTTATCTTTTTTTCTCCCCTCAAGCTTCTTAATATTAATAGGATGGGTCTATGCAAAGCCTTAGCATTTATAAATGCCTTCACTCAAGCTTCCTTTTCTGAGGCTGCCATGCAGTCTGAACACAATCCCAAGCCAACTGTTTCCACATCCAAGCATCCCACCCTATTCTTACATTTATACCACTTGCCCTGCTTATTGTAAGTTTCTCCTGGCTGATTTCCCAGAATATCTTTTGACTCTGGCAAGATAATTGCACAAGTCTAAAATGCTGTCGCCACAGACCTTAGCTACAGTA
This sequence comes from Porphyrio hochstetteri, assembly GCA_020800305.1. NCBI lineage: Eukaryota > Metazoa > Chordata > Aves > Gruiformes > Rallidae > Porphyrio > Porphyrio hochstetteri. The sequence goes on along the minus strand of CM036916.1, from coordinate 4,246,957 downwards.
TACGCTGTTCTCAATATACCCAGGGGGCTGGAAGCCAGTGGGAGAGAAGTGCTAGTTCCTGAAGAGTTAATTCTCCTTCATGTTCCAGAAACCACATGATTTAGAACAGTCAGAATTTAGGTTTTTTAAAACCTGGGGGGAAAATGTTGAGCTTTCATCTACCAAGCGAGAAATAGGGAGTGGGGGGTAAAGGGGACTGGCATTTTGTCAGCAAGAAAAACAAAACCACACCAACCAAAACCCAGACTTTTAAGCAAAGTAGATACTTTCACAGCTTTTTTTTTACTCCAATACCTAGTCTTCTGCTGAAGAAAAGGGTAAATGAAAAAATTTAAACTGCTGTCAAAGTATTTAATCCACTTACACTCCACTTTTCCAATCTATGCCCGTAACACACTAACAGAGAATAAATGTCACAGGCAAATACCAGTCAATGACATAGCAGAGAATAAAACCTCAGGTCAGTGACCTTTCATGGGCGTCATGAAGAAATGCAGTCCTCTTTCCAAAATTAGAGGATGGGGATGCTCATAGACAACACTGTCATGCTGGCAGAGAGCATCTGAGAGCTGGGAGCTTTAACCTCTCGTGGATGCAAACATTACCATCAGTCACCTTTCTGCAAAGCAACAGCAGCCAGTCCTGCTACTTTTCGATCTCACCAAGGTCTGGGACCCATCTCATTTCCCAGGCATGCTCCAGCCCATCTGCTGCTACACAACATCTGCCCACTGCCATCTTCAACAGAGTCTCCATGGTAAGCAGACACTGAATTAAACTCTCTAGCACTTCTTTATGAACAATTGCAAAAGATCCTTCACATAGCAGATTTTTTCACATGAAAAAGATTTGTGTCCATTCCTACAGTTTGTTTCAGGCCACATCATACATCTTGGTGACACCAAATGTTAGTACACAGAATAGGTAGCAAATGTTTTTTAACAGTAAAGGTAAAGGGCAGACTTTATTCTACTACCTTCACTTCCACTGTTTTTTTCTCATGGTGGGAAGAAAATTAAGCATGGCTCTCAGCCAGCAAGGCTCCCTAGCACTCAGGGAAACCTGAGAGCAATCCCACAAGGGTTGTTTGTGTAATCTTGGGATAGAAAGCCAGACATAGGTGGAGCTGCAAGGTTGAGAGGCAAGGCACAGCAAAACCTTCATGGCCCAAGCATTTGTTCTCCCTATGTTACAGCCCTAGAAATCCACAGTGCTGACTGCTGAGGACATAAGGCACCTAGAGCAGCAGGCACTGACAGCAGGCAATGTGAAGATAGCTTCTTACAGAAGAGCAGTTAGAGCCTTCAGCCCCATGTCTCCTACTTCTCACAACTTTACATATGCCTCTTACCTTTCTCACTACAAGAACAGTCTGACCTTGTTTGGGCAGTGGCCTCCAACTCCGCACATGCCTTAGCATTGTGCCAGATCTGCTCACAGCTTCAAGGATACCTAGGTATTTAGCCTTCCTTAAATTTAAGGTGAGCTAGATCCTTTGAAAAATCTGAGTTTGAACGTCTCGGATCCTTGCTTGTACCTAGTACCTTCAGATGTACTAGTTCTTCTAAAGCTCCTCCAAGTTCTTTATTTCTTCAACCCACCATTCTTAAAACACATTTCTAGACCAGAATTACATGCTTGTGTCTCCCTACCCTGTAGGGCATTCTCAAATGCTGACCGTCTTCCTACCAAGCCATGATATCAAAGTATACTTTCCACAGAAGACAGACTGTTGATTTTGGATTCCTGGCAATCACAGTATAGGCTGGTATCACTACACCAGAGCTGGATCACAAACTGTTCTCTACATCCCTTATCTCAGAAGGGAGACCTCCAGGTTAATTCTCATTTGCACATAGATACACATTCTGGTACTTACAGGAAAGGACTTTAACAGCATTGAAAAAGAAAGTACTTTGCTCAGCAGAAATCCCTACTTAGAAACAAAGAAGAATTTATTATTCAAACAAAAGATTAAACAAAGAACAGTGATTGCCACACTGCTCAGCAGCAAAGCATTGATCTAATGTGACTGAACTTTGTCCAGGAGGATATTGATTATCACTGCTTGCTATTCACTTTGATGAAATTAAAGAGGTTGGATTCTACTCTCAATTACACCACAAGTTTCAGTGAAATCACTTTGAGTTTGTACTGCTGTCACTGGACAGCACACACCCCAGAGTCTGTAAATCTTCCTCTCCTCAGGTGAGTTTCTCTCATGTACTTCATGGCTGAATCTCCACTGCTGAGGTGGAACAAGTATTGAATGAAAAAGGCCATTCTTCAAATACACATTCAGGAAAAAGTTAAGAAAGTAATAAAATATCTGGTAAGTCAGAAGCACAAGTTTTGTGGTGTGTCAGAAAAGCAATTTTATTTGGAGCTTGGGGAAGGAAAATATAAAACAATTCCATTGGTTGGTAGAAACCCAAAGAACAGTTTTATGTTAATACCCAAATTCAGAATTGCAAATTACACTACAGAGTCCAGCTTTGCTGGCTGGGCAGAACAAAGCACAAATGGAAAGAAAAAATGGAGTTAAACCAACTCACACACAAAATCCAACAACCCTTATTCTTATTTTACTCATCCACATGAGCAACACAGCTGAGGAGAGTATTTCAACAATCTGTGTAATTTTATCTTTCCTGTGTTGTTCTTTGGATATTATGTGTCATCCCTGTTTGCACAATAGCCAAGTGCCTGATCCTGCTTTCTTTGCCAGCCATACAGATCATAAATCAAAGACCACAGCTCATAAATCATGTGCCGCTGAATTTGCTGCTGAGTCAAAATAAAACACTTAAGCAAAGACTCCACTTGGTAAGAGCATCAGGACTTTAAGGAGCCTGGGGGCAGCTGGGGTATCCCTGGCATACATTGGGATAGGTACAAGTACAGTTGTCCTCAGCAGAAAAATGTTCCCTGGTAGGGTGCCTCTGCCAAGCTGTCTGCAGGGCAGCTGGGGTGCAACCCAGCCTGCTGCTTCTCCTTGACCTATTTTGCGCCCATATGTACTCTCATACCATGTACATGAGCTGGACAAAGTGACTTTTCTACCATGTCCCCCGTAATCTGGTTTGCAAGTACTCTGAGTGAGGGAAAAGACGTCAATAACGGATTTAGATTTCTGTGACTAACAACTTTTTCTTTCAGTCAATTCTCCTCTAAGCCCATACTTATGGGAAAGCAGTTAGCAAACAGCCCAGTTCTGCTCAGTGAAGCACTCCAGAAACATCCTTCTGAAGCTGTAATGTGGCCCTGAATGTACCACAGCTGCTCATAACATCTGTCCAGCTAGGCTGCTCATATGAACGCTTCTCCATCTAGGCAAAAGTGAGCCAAATCAATTTAAATATGAGATCTTTAGAACCTCTTCCCTTCCCATCCATCCCCTCTGCAACGTATGATGAAGTACCTGCACCGATGTTTTGCCACAGTTAAAAAGAACCATGCAACAAGCAGCTACAAGAAACATACAAGGAACATCAGGAATGGGTTCAGCATCCAGCCCGCACCCCATCTCGCAGCTCTTTGCAGCAATAGATCTCTGGATGTGGGTGGGGCGGGGAACATGCTTGTGCTTTGGGGAAGAGCAAGCTTGGAGTGACTCAGTGTTGTTTTTGGCTCTCTGTTTTTAGAGACATGGGGAGGAGAAGTGAAAAGCATCCCCAGTGAGCTTGAGAAAGTTTTCATTGTAGGTCTTTCTCAGAGCCTGATCTCTGTTGTCCCGAGTAGTACTGAAATACATGGAAGAAGGTCTTTTAGCGAAGGTCCTAGATGATACTGGATGGTAGGGGAACAAGAATGACAGAAAGCTGCAGGCATGGGCAAAAAGCCATGTGTCAGTGCCACTTCATCCACAGAAACCTTTATCAAGCAATGGGCTACACCAGTCTCGTGCATGTTCAATGCCATTCATGCATATACACCCTTCTACTTGTGTGCCCATACAATGATCTCAAGAGACAGAGGCAACTCTCTCAGCATGTAGTGTTAAATATTGCCATCATTCCACCTTCCTCCTCTCCAGATCCTGATTTAAGTAACACAGGGAAATTTCACCGACCGAGGTGTGAGTGCTAAGTAGCACCCAGAGATATACAACCCCTCTGTCCCACCACGCTGCTGGGAATAGACCCTACATGCCCCAAATTTCCCAATACCTTGCTCAAACTGCTGTTAGCCACACAGGCGATAATTAAAAGCAACACACTGTAAGGTAAAACATGACAAATTCCCAGCTGGTGGAGCCCCACTGAAACCTGGGGAGTTATGCAACAGCAGAACAGGCCCAAAATTTAATATAAATATTATTTCCATAAAGGAAGGCAAGATTTTGTTCCCAAAAATCTTGGTGTCCACAAGCCAGAAAAATACATAATTTCAAGTGATTCTTTCCCCCCCACCCCTCAAGTCCAGGAGAGTTTGGATCTAGGGGCTTGGTTCAGTTGTGAACTCTGATTAGGAAAGGGCTAATGTTATCTCATAGGCTGCCAACAGAAGTAACAGTGCATATGCTGTCCACAGAAGGTTAATCTCTACTGGTAAGGGAATTAGGCTGAGTCAAAAGAATGACTCTACTAGGAAAATAAGTTCTGCTGTAGCTGTCATACAGAGTTTTATATATGAGCATGCTTGTGGTTAATCAGTACTTTATTTTGAGTTTGAAATGGTTGAGACTTTGAGGATTTTTTAAAAATTTTTGTAACATTTATTATTGCTTTTCAGAGGCTGAATCAAGCTCTGCACCCATCTGTCAGTTACGCAAGGGACTAATTTGGAGCTATGACAGCTTTCATTACTGGAAACACAGACCTTCCCTCTGCTGAGGCAGGCTTCAAAACAAGAAGTTGGTTGCCTCAGGACAAACAGAGACTTGCTCACTTCATCCAAGGGATAGCAGAACCAACATCCAAGGGCTTAAAGCCCAGCTCCCACTGGACACTCAACAGTGTGAAGAAGCCCCCATCTTTAATTTAATGGCACAGCTAAAAGGGCAGGCACAATAGCAACCTTTGGCCCTGTCCAGGCCCCCCTCAAAATGTAACCAGCTGTGGAGAAAAAAGCACAGCACAGTCTCACTGAAAACCACTGCAGCAGCTGCAATCCTCTAGCTGTTGTGGTAGCTCCAGGAAGCACCATATTACCAAAAGACCTATTTGAGCTCCCTCAGCACACAGCAGCCAAGCACATCTGGGAACTGTTTTGCTTGACAGACTTCTCCTGCAAAACACTGGCAAAGCTTTCAGTGTTTTTAGTAAGCACACCACCTCCATCACCTGTTGCAGCTTGTCTCAACCACCATCGCAGGGGGCAAGTCTACCAGAGACTTGTTATACATTAAATCCCATTGACATTTTTAGGATGTCACATCATGGAAACTGCACAGGTGAAGGTCACCACCATGACCAAGATACCAAAAGAGTCCTTATTCACTTGAGTATTGTCCAGCTAATGTGCCAAAAAGTTATACCCTCTATGCATTGGACACCTGGAAAGCAAGTCACATGCTGACCAATGTTTGGTGGACAAGTTGAAATCAGTGCAAGATCAGCTTAGCAGGGCTGTGCCCATGTCCCACCCAAACTTCTTTGGGAATTTTGGAAGGCAGAAGAAAGAGAAACTGGTTTTTCCTCCAAAACCCCAGCAAGTTGCATACAAAAGAACATCAGCATCTGTCACAAGCTGCTGGAGGATTACACATTTGGGGTTTTCTCACCTTATATATAGGGACAGCATCTCGAACACATGAAGTCACTGAACAAAGGCTGTTTATTTCCCCAACAGCAAGTTAAACTGAGCTGCAGATGTTATGGTGGATTAAGACTAAACAAAAATTTTCTTTTAGCCACAGTCCATTCTTCAAACTGAGTTAGGGCAAAACAAAATGCATAGGTTACAGAGAGAGAACTGCAGTTTCTAGAGCACAGAAAAGATCCTTCTAACTCTAGAAATCAAAACACAGTATGTCAGAATACCATTGCTCTTCATTTCCTTATCTTCGTATCAGGTAGCATCATATTTTCATGCCTATGCTTTACACTAAAACACCCACTCTGCTTTAAAATCAACTGTTTCTCCAGGTACCCTCATTTCAAGACAACCCCCATGAAAGAAGGGACAGAGAGAAGGATGGACTAGAGGAACAGATCAGTAAGGATTGCAGGATTATCGCAAAGGTAGCTGATGTAGAAGAGTTAAACATCTTGAGGTATGGAGTGAACTCCCACAACATGCCTGCATCCACCTTGCTATCCAGTTACAAGATCATATCTGTGGGTAACACCAAAGCAAATGAAGAGTCATAGAATCATAGGGGTTGGAAGGGACCTCGAGAGATCATCGGGTCCAACCCCCCTGCCAAAGCAGGCTCCCTAGCTCATATTACACCGATAGGCATCCACAGAATCATAGTCCACACCATTACTCTAACTGGTTGCCTCTAGTACAGTGTAAACACTCCAAGCCACACCAAAAAAGTAGTCTTGCTTCTCCTTACCTTACTTTCCTTAAACTTTATCTGCTTGCTAGTGAGAACACCAAGTAGCAGCAATAGTACAGTGCCTTCCCGCAACAGGATTCTGAAAATGACACTTGTAAACAGTTCCATCAAGCAGAAAACAATAATGCAATTTGGCAGAAAGACTCCTAGAAGCCAAGTTACACAGAGAAATTATGGCTAAGATTACATTAATCAAAACCAGTTAGGAAAAGATGAGAGGAAGACTTTGGCAGAACATGTCTCGGATGTTACCAATTAAACTTGTTTTTCTTCCTAAAAGGCAATACCATTCTTTTTAATTAGCCTCTGTCATTGTAATTCTAACAATAACCCACGGCGTAATTACTATTTAAGCTACTTGAAAACTTAAAGCATGTGCCCAATTTCTCTTAAAGACTTCACCATGGACAACCAACAAGGCTGCATAGTGAGGAGCAAGCGGTTTATATTTTAATTTCTGAAGCTGAGTTATATTACAAGATTTATTCAAATACTGAGAAGCCATTCTGGGAGTCATAAAAAAAAATGATCTACAACAAATAAATCAACTAGCAGAAATAAGCAGAAAGACATTTCTTTCCAGATTTAGCTTTAATGCTCTCTGTGGAGCAACACGTTGGCATTTATGAAGCACCACAGAGCTCTGCACATACTATTGTATTACATGAGCTCACACCAAGCACTCGCTGGCATTTCTCCTATGCTGTTGATGCCGTTGGCACTGAAGAAGTTAATGCCTGCAGGTCACAATGCTAACCCCAGTTTAGCTAATCCTCTGGCATTACTGCACTTCACAGCATAGATGCTCAGCTGAAATGAGATTAGAAAACTTAATGGCATTAACAAAAGCCTGACCTACAAAAATTCCTTAAAAGACAGAAACACTGCATTTTTCAGGTTCTCCAGGCTAAAATGCACAGATTCTCCAGTTTGCTCCACTGATGCAAGTTTAGAACTAGAAGTACTATCCTTCAGACCTTCCAACCTCACCAGAAAAATCTGTGATTCTAACAAAGAATGTTCATTAATAAATTTCATTTTTTCCTCACTGAATTTGTACTAGATTACAATCTGCATAGTTCTTTTCCTTCCTCCACCACCAATGACATATTACTTCATTTGTCCTCACTGCAGTGTGAATTATAGAAGATAGGACAGGAAAGGTAAGGTGACAGTTTCACAAGTTTCATCGTGTGTCATGGGAAAAATTTCAGTTAAAGGCAGATGATGAGACCTACTCTAGAAACACATATTAAAACAATTACATATTAAACTTGTGAAATACACCTGTTCTTGTTGGTAATCTCTTTTATATCCTGATAATGGCCTACATTCTCTGCTGAAATATATTAGTAGGGAAAAATATCTGCAATATTTTCAAGTTCTTTCTTTTCTGTGGAAAGGAGTTACTGCTTAAAAGGTTACAGAACTCTTCACATCTTTACTAGAAAACAGAATGCTTAGACAGAAGATGTATCTGCTTCCCAGCTTTCCCAGTGCTTTTGCTGCAGCTACCCACACAAATGGATAGATTTGCCCTTAGGCGATGTGATTCTCTGAAATCCATTAAAGATCTAAAGAAGGCTTTTACAGTCAGCTCTATATTATGAATGCTCATGGTGGTGGCCTTTTTCGCAAATATGTGAATTAGCCAGTTCCCATCTGGCCATTTTTAACTTCCTTCTATTGTCACAGAAGGACAAGACATGAAACAAGATGAGTCAGGAGATGTGAAATGGTGTAGATTATTTTTGGCCACACAAAATATATCCTTTCCCTCGAACTGGTGAGACAGAACACATGGTAAAGTTGAAAGTATAACAAGCACTATGAGACATAATGAAGCATGTTGGAGGAGCGAATGGTTATACAGATAATGAGAAAACATTCACAGTGACACTAAGTAGGATATGAGGTATCTACCTTCAGGCTCCAGGATGCCAGCCAAAGAGTAACTGCCAGGAATTCAGAGGAAAATGTCTCTAAGTAATGACACCATATAATTATTTAATAGGATTTTACACCTTGCTCTGAAGCGTGTGGTAAAGTATTGCTTGGATGGAAAAACGTGGCTTGACCAACTGATGTTCAAAAGGGTAGAAATACTTGTATTTTGCCCTACAAAGGAGTAGCATGCAACTCATAACAAAGACTATACCAACGATGCTTTATAGCTTCACATATTCTAGTCATATGCAGTTTCCATTAGATGCTAAAGGGTATTTTTAAAGCATCTCAGCTCTTTTACAGACTATAGTCTTAAAATAGCCCAGCATAATGCTTGTGGTATGCTGGCAAACACTATACATTGGCAGCAAGTCTAAGACCACTGTTGGCAAAAACAGGGCACCTGTTGTCAGTATTCTATCAAACACAATCATTTTAACATGGGGCAAGTTTGGAATGGCTCCATGAAAACCTGTCTGATGTCAAATTAACATCCCAGCCAACCAGCAACTGAACTACATTTTGAAAGTGTCATCAGTTGACTAACAGACATGAAAAATTTAGATAAGCTTATGGGTGAAATAAAGTGCATGTGAACTTGAAATACTTGCTTGCAAAAATAGTCTTTGAAAGAGACCCAAATGCTGCAAACAGGTATTTCTAGTGAAACCCCCAGTGAATGAAAGGGAATGACTGGAAATGTCTGGTGAAGCAGTCAGAAGAACATTTTTTAAAAAGCCATGTCAGAGATTGAAGTCACAGCCCCAAAGTTCCTGTTACTAATCTGGGAACTAACGAACAAACAACAGGAATGAAGTAGCCAGGATTCCACCAGCTAGGCTAGTTCTGCCCTTTCGTGCTCTCCTGGAGTGCCTTTTATGTATTTTCTTTTTAGAAACAAGTGCCATGACTGTTTGCCTGTATGAGTCAGCAGGATGGTAGCTTGAGAATAGCTTCAAACTAAAGCAGAAGAAAATGAATCTTTGAGATGCTCTGGAGAACAGACACATTTGGCAGAAGCATCAGCTACCGCAGCAAGAGGGCATTTAGAAGAACACAGCTCTTTCTACCAGAGCAGAAATACCCTGAGCACTACACTTTCTATTCCAAGGAATCAGAGACAGTACTGTTTATTTACAAGGCTCCCCAGTTAGAGATACCCTGAGGCCAGCATCCAGAGAACTTGCACATTCACCTGAGGCACTACTTCCAAAAAAAGCCTGATAGAAGAAAACATCTGTGATTCAACACTTGTGATTGCAAATATGCATCACCACTAACGTCACCATGATCACCATGTATGTAGCACTGCCCAAGATTGCCAACGTTCTAACACCAGTTAGGTTATGAGTTTGATCAACAGAACTCTTGTTCTTACAGGAACTGGGTACCAAACCCAAGGCTCAGCTAAGACTGAGGATGCGATGAAGTACTCTTGAGAAACAGACCAATAAGTGATCAATCTCCTAATGAAAGCAGTATGTTTTTGAGAATGCATGGAATATGGAGCAGCAGAAAGAAAAAGCTTCCCTAGGCATGTTCCAAACAAAGTGAGGGCCTGACATCACGCCCTTGGTACAGTACCCAGTACCTGATAGGAATGGTGATGTTATGTAGCAGAAGCAGCTCTGGATGTCACAGGACAACAGGTTTCCTGCCATCAGCCTGAAGTGGTACCCTGTGGATAACAGTCAGCTCCCACATGCAGGCAGAGAGGTGTAACCTGGGAATGACTTTGCTCTTCACATTTATTTTGGGACAGTCAAAGCTGAAATCAGTGCCTTGGGAAAACATTCAAGAGGAAATACTGAGCAGAAGGGTAAGGCAGATACATAACACAACAGAAACAGACAGGCATCCAGCACAACATAAAACCAAAAGGAAAGTACTTTCACATACATTTACTTTGTATTCTTTGTTATTATTAATTCAGTAGCACCTTAAGACTCCAACAGATATCAAGGTCTCATTTCACTAAGCACTGTATAGACCTACAGGGTGACATGTGGGCTCCAGAACCAAAGCACAGTTTTGTTACTCATATCAGCAGAGGCAGGATTGCTCCCAGAGCCATCCCTGTCCTAAGGTATTTTTATCTAAATAAGCAATACCAGAAAAGGAGGAAACAAGAAGGGGAACAGACAGATGAAGTTCAAAATTCATAGGAACAGAGAAGAAAACCAGGACTCCAAACATTGCTTCATGTACTGCAGTCCATCATGATACAGCAGCAAATTCTTCTAGGCTACACGCTACTAGCTGCAGGTAACTCATGGGGGAAAAGTCCTTCCCACTCTTAAGCTGGTACTCAGCATCCAAAAAATGTGGCAGAAACAATGTACTCAGCCCAAGAATAAAATTATCTCAACCTATCCAAGCTGGTGAAGGTGACACTGAAGGATAGAGAACAATAACACTGCAGGAACTGGAGTCTGATGTCATCTGGGTAATGCAGGGAACAGCTACAGGACAAACCTTACCAGTGTCCTTAAACTCTGCCATTGTAAAGAGCTGCCTGTAAAGGTCAGCTAAAGCTCTATGGTTACATATGTCTTAACTTCTCTATATACACAAAGTCCACTTACTACCAAAAGCGTCTGGGACCCTGACATAGAGGTCACAGGGGATAGCATTCAGTTAGTATGGCAAAGCAAGCAACAAATCATAACCTCTGGCATCAGTTCCATCTCCAGTGCACATCTCCTGAACTACTTTGGCCTTCAATTCTTTTACAAGAAGTGCAAGCAAGTTCAATAACAGAAGATATCTGGAGAAGAGGGGCAAAGGCCAGAGCACAACCCTTAGTATAAAATCTGACACACTCTGCCCCTAGAAAGATTTTTCTCCCCAGTAGAACTAATCCATTATGAGTAAGAAGTATTTAGATGCACAGCCTCTGGCAGAAGGCTCAAAGGGGTATTCAGGCAGCTGTCACTTCTTGGGTACAGCACAGAAGTACAGAGATTGGGTCCTCTGCAGCTCAAGATGATTTGTACAAACTGCACTGAATACCTGCACAAAAAATGTAATGCCTTTTTCAATGCAGAGATAACACTGCCACCAATAAACCTGTGACACCTGCCATAACCCTGCAAACCAGTCTCCCAAGTAACTCTCCCAACAGGGCTGTGCAGTACCTCATCATTTTTTATGGATTATTTTGACAATGAAGGTCCTGATCTGGTGTTACTCTGCAACATGCAGCTGCCTGGCTGGCTTCTGATTCTGCATGATCTCAGTGCAGGTTCCTGCTTAAGTGCCTGGCTGTTGTCACAGCACAGCAGCAGCTCCTCAGAAAAACAATTCAACAGTGTCAGCTACTCAGCCAGAAGAGTGGAAATGGTCCTAAACATACCTGGCATATCATTCAGATAGAGGGAAATCTCTTCCTCATGTTATTACACAACTCAACTCTGTCCTCAACAGTGGGCATGCACTAAAAAACAGCTGCAGTGAAAGCTATGAACTTTCTCCACCCCAGCCTGAGAATAAGGTCTGATGTAGGATGTAACTTCAATTTTCACCCATTCAATCCACTCTGCCTCCACAGGTTGCAGGAATTAGTACTCCACAGTGGTCTGAGCTGCCTGCAGTGCTACCTCATCATGAGGAAAACACCATTTTCTATTAAATAAATCATGTCCTTTCACCCAGATGCCGCTATTAAGCTCATAAGCAAAAATATTTGTAGGATTGTAATGGGGAAGAGCTCTCTGCTTGTATGAACACTTCATCATGAACTGATGAGATGAGAACCTGGACACTGCAAAAATATTTTAAGCTGAGGTCAATGTAACACTTGTACAGTCCCAGCTACTGGTGCTAAAAAACCACACAAAAATAATCACATGCAGACACACACAACAAATCTAAACCAATTAGAGAACCGAATTACATCTTGTTTGTTAGTTTGGCTTTAATTAAGTTCAGTGTCATGTCTTTGTGAAGCATTAGTTTTGTTGGAGGCCTCCCCTCTTTTATAATTAGAATCTTTTAACTACTCCATGCCCAGTCAGCAGTAACTTTAATGAGGGAGTTTTCCATGCAAGCACACAACTAGTAGTATGAATTTTGTACACTGTTCATCTGCATATCGCACTCCCTTCCCCCCCCCCCGCCCTTTTTTTTTGTGTTTTGGCTTATTTCTTCAGATCTGTCACATGATACACTCAGGAAGAAGGCAGGGTCAGCATCAAGAAAAAAAACCACCACTGTTTTCTTTGGAAAGGCAAGATCAACATATTTTCATGCACTTGTATGTGTGTACGTGATCCCATAGTAAAGAGTCTCTTAGTCTAAGAGCCTGGAATGTAAGCACTGTCACAGCTGTTAGCATGGGTGAAAGGTAAGGAAGGGCAGAAAGAGATGCTGAAAAAAAATCTCTTCTTTTTGCAGGTGTTGTTCTCAAACACCTGACCCAACTCTCATTTCATTTACACCAGTGAAATACTGTAGCAATCATGGTTCATGTCTAAAGCAACACAAGCTGGAAAGCAGAACATGTGCTACAAGATTATTCCTTTGTGAAACTGTACAAGTTAAATCAGTCTCAACAAGGAGATACCACTCTCGCCTGATGCTCATCTGGAGACCTTTATGCTTTGAACACCATCCCCTGGCTTTGTTACAAGGAATTGTGCCTTTGCACATGAGTTTCCCTTTCCATTGCCTGACCTCCATATAGGAGGTTTTGCAGTGTCCTCAGGAATTCAGCTAGAAAGCAGTTCCCTGCCTTCTGACTTCAGTTTGATACTAGCTTAGATTGAAGGAGCCCTTTCTGAATTAAATGACTGAAGAAAAGTAACAATTTCTCCACCAGAATTACTGCAGGTTTATTCCAGGGTAACTGCCACCAGATTTTGTTATCAGTCCTATAGGTTACGTAAAGAGCCAGAGTAAATAGCAAATCTGCAGCAAACAAGCAAGTCCAAGCTGTCCTCTGACAAAACAGATGAAACTTGAGCACATCTGAATGAGGATGTCCACAAGAGGGACATGCAGTCACAAAGAACATGAAAGAAACACAAACTATGTCTTTGTCCTGATACCCTGAAGTCAACATAGAATGGGCTCAATTCCACTGTATTCCACATACAATGCCAGGCATCTGCACCGATGCCTACAAATGCTTGCAAATTGTGCTGTCATCCCCATAGTATCTGTAGTGGACACCCTCACTGCAGCCAAGTTGCATCTGAATCTAAAAGATTGTGTCAGGACTCTCCAACTCAGTATATGGCAAGAGGAACTTTAACATGCAATTTCTGGCCAAGTATCAGGGATAAAGATGAATGTTTGGTCCTGTAGTAGAGTCTGCTACAGCTGAGTGTCTGCAGACCCTACACCGTCTCCGCACTGCATCGAACATGCTCAAGATGTGGCTGACCACAAAGAGACAAGGAAAAGAAGTTTGCCAAATTGAATCCAAAGATCATACAGGTCCTTATCAAGAATCAGAATTGCTCACATTCGACAACATCTGGCTTTTGTCAAAACAGGGGGCCATGTCTGCACCTCAGTCACCTAAGCTGTCTAATACACCTTAAACTGTTCAAGCCAACAGGACTATGGTGGCATTTTATTTCAGATAACATAATTTTCACACATGCAACCTATTGATAGGATAGGATGTGCACTCTCTGCTTGGTGCCCATGTGTTTTTGTGCCAGGAGAGCAATTTGTTCAGGAACAGGAACTCACACTCTCAGCCCTGAAGCTCCTCCATTTAGTCCTCAGACTGCTTGGGAAGATGAAAAGTCCTTCAGATGTATCTCATTTTCTGGTTTCTCTTACAGCTGATCCCTCCTAAAGCCAATTGTGGTGCTTGCCAACTAAAAACACCACCATATGGAAGTGAATAGATGACAATAAGGAAACTGAAGCCTCTGGGGGGAAAAAAAACAACCAACCAACAACCACCAAAAAAACAGCTCACAAGATTGTTTAATAGCAGTGGGATATATGAGTGGAAAGAGATCGGGGACACTTCTCTTACACCACTTTTACGTCAACATAATTCAATTAGCACTGCTCCCTTTGAGCAAAGATTTAGTTCTGCACATACCAGACTTATCAACAAGCATTTATTATGTAGCAATAGCCTTTTCAGAGACTAAGTTCATTTAACCAGTAACATTATTCCTCTTCTTAGTTTCCTTTTTTGAATACAACTGCCTGTTGACATTATCCCTTCAATTTCCATACTTTCAAACTTTAAGGACATAGATACTAGAGGACTGTGCATAATCTTATACTCGTTGCAAGGAAGGGAAGGATAGAAAGGTTTCCATGGCATCCAATGGGGCACTTTTAAAAAAAAAATATATTAGGAAGACCAGATCTCTTGCAAAGTTTCTTAGACACTCTGTTCATATTCTTCACACACTCAAGGCCAAACTACGGTCCAGGTTACTTGCAGTTACTTTGGATTTAGACAAACCTGCTGAGATGCTCAGAATTGTTATGAACCAGACCAAGATTCATTTCTGGATGCACTACTGTGCTCAAGCATGCAATCCTCTTGTTTAAGTATTTCCAGTGAAGCATATGCTCCATTTCAGGAGAACATACATTGTGACAGTAACATATTTCTAGCACCAAATGGAACCACTAAGGATGACCTCCCTAGTATCACTGTATGCTCACTCTATACGAGGATGTTTGTTAAAACGGCCAGTCAGCAAATCTTATTATTTCCCATAAACCACAGAACAGATGCCAAAAGGAGTACATATGATGATCTGTGACTTTTATTTATAGCTTCATCTTCTGGCAATCTTCACATAGGCCTGGAGTGCAGAGAACTCCTAAAAACATTGCCACCCACTTGGTTTTCAACAACAACAAAAATATTAAACCAGCCGCTCTTCTTCACTGTGCTCTACATTTGTTTCCTGTACCCTCCCAGTTCTGCCAGCTTTGTTTGTACAAGGCAGCATCCCACCCTGAACTCCCAACATCTTCCTTGAGCCTGATCCACTGCTCATCACCATTCCATCAAACCTGTGTTGCCACCATCCTTAACATTTGGACCTCAGTCCACCTTCAGCATAATGGAGTCTTCATCCTTACGTGTACATCTCTGCATCCTAATGTCCTCTTCTTCCATAGTTATGAAGTTCAGTCTTGCCCTTTGTCGATCACAAAGGAGCACTAGACTAGACAAGCTCAACTGTTTAAATTTCCTGCTATTCTACCTCATTTCAATCTGGTATCCTACTGCTAGAGTAACACCACTTTTTCAATCTATTCCACTTGCATCCCCTACACTTCCTTCTTGACCAAATTCCTTCATTGGCACTGAGCTTCTAGTCTATACCTTCAACTCAGTCCATCAATGCTCATCCCCTCCACTCCAAGATTATGGGGTACAGAAGAAGGAAATGGGTTTAGATCATGCATATAATATGTGCAATGTTTTCTTCCTCAGTGAAGTTCTCTAGTAGTCTTGGGCTGTAAGCTATTTGAGAAAGAGGTAAATGCCCCTGCATTTGCTGTGGTTGATAACAGCTGATCTTGGTCAACCTCTTTGGCTGATGCCGCAGTACAACATCATTACTATGCTTTCTGTGAAAGGGATATTTCACTGGGGTTCCTTAACATTCCAGATTTACCCTTGAGGAACCAAATCACTTTTTGCTGAGTAACTTTAATCTTGAATAAGGAATTCAAGGGCACTAAATACATCTCACAGGAGGTACACTGACATTTATTTTTTTTAAAACCCTTCACTGGTGTAACACATATTTCTGACTTGACAAGAGTTGGTTTTGATTAATTTACCAGTATAAAGTATATAAAAATATAAGGTCTGATTTGCTTTTCACACAGGGTAGTTCTTTAATAACAAGGGACACTGGCTTGGTAGCCTTCCAGAGCCATACTATTAACTCATTTACTTTTTGGAACATTCTGAACACACCTATGCAGACTGGTGCCAAATAGTACTAACTCCTGAACCACGCCAAGGAATTGTTTGGGAGAGTGCTAGATGACCAACAGCATGCCAGGGACAATGCCCATAATATAAAGGTACAGACAACTTGAGGTTCCATCTGTGAGAACATTTCTAATATGCTTTGGCACAGACATAGACTTAAGGACTTACGTGATTTTCTCCTGCTACCACTGTGTAAGTACACATGCAAAATAATAAATATAATATCCCCTCTGGACTGACAGCTTAGCTACTGCTTTCATAAACAGTACGGGTATGTATGTATACAAACATATACATGTAATATTACAGATTCTCTACATCATAAAGTCATAAATGCTACAGTCTCACACATTGTATTTGATAGGTTTATGTATAAACGTTGTACTTTAAAGGCAAAACTGTTCAAAAGCAAAGTCTTAAGAGCTGTACATGGCTAGGAAGATTAAAGCTATTAAATATACAGAAGCATACATTGCCCAGTGATGTGTTAATCCATGGTCTATAATAAGGCAGCTACTGACAGTGTTCAGGAAGAGCTTTCACAGCTTATATGAGACTCAGCTGATACAGATAAACTGATGTTGGAACAAGCTTTTTGTACTTCTGTGCATAAGGTGTTATCTGCACAAATGTAGATTATGTAGAAAGCCTTGGAACACCTCTCCTTTAACATTAGGTAATCAGTGACTGAAGATGTATTGTATATTTTAAAGACTTCTCAGATATGCATTTAGGGAGGACTCTAGCAAATCCTTAAAATTTAACTCCCCTTCCCACCCCCAAACTATTAATACCAACAGTCAAATGTTGAAGGACAAAAGATCACAGTTTGGCTTCAGTCAGACTGGTGAAAATCTGGAGCAACTCAGCAGAGGCCAGCGTAACTGAGATCAGAGTTTGGCCCTGACTCAACAAACTAAGCCAAATTCATTACCACACTCTTTCCCTACATGTCTACATATTAAAGAGCACGTTTTTGGTTTTGTTTTGTTTTTTTTTCCTTAAGTGCACATTTCAGCCAGGCTAAAAGTACATTCTGTAATTGTGACAAAAATGCCAACTGACGTAAAGAAGCTCCACAGATTTAATAATATTTTGCTTGGAAATTGGCGTAGAAACACATGTGTTCTCTGATCCAGCCTGCTTTGGCTCTGAGCTGTAGGAAACACCTTTCTAAGAAGAAAAAGGAAACTTTTCTCTCACACAGAAAGCTTAAGCAAAGATCTCAGCAATGACAATTACTTTTATCAACTTGGACATTCTCTTCATTGTCAGTTTAAACCCAGCAGGCAGCTGAACAAACTGCACAGTGGGATGGGGGAGAGAATCAAAAAGAAAGGGGAAAAAAAAAGTAAAACCAATGGGTTGAGTTAAAGAAGGTTTAATAGGACAGAAAATTAAAAGATAATCAATAATAATAGAATGTACAAAACAAGCGATGCACAACTAGTTCCTGAGCTGCACCACCTCCCAGTCAACCCCTCAGTTTTATACTGAGCATGACATCATATGGTGGAATATCCCCTTGGCCAGCTGGGTCAGTGGTCCTGGCCATATCCCCTCACCGCTTCTTGGGTGCCCCCCACTTTCTTATTGGCAAGGCAGTAGGAGAAGCTGAAGAGACCTTGACTGTTTGACCTTGACTAAAATATTAATGGGTTATCAACATGATTCTCATCCTAAAGTCAAAGCACAGCACTACACCCTCTGCTAGGGAGAAAATTAACTCTGTCCCAGCTCAAAGCAAGACAGAGATAAACAAATGAAAATTAGACAGAAAAGCAATCAGATTTTGGGCATATTATATCCATCCAGTGTGAAAACCTTTCTTCCTGTCATCTTCTACTGTTATCAATTAAGTATTTTTCTAGGTCCCAGTCCACTGAGTGTCAAAGCACTAAAATAAAGTAGTTATCTGTCTGCCTCTTTAGTCTTATTTCAAGAGAAGGAGTTAAAAAATTTGCCATGTTCTGCCTCCACGAAAAGAAAACTCTTTGCTGGTCAGTGTCAGTCCATATTCATGAATACAGGCTGTAAAAAGCCTGGGAACAGCTCTGAATCTGAATGAAGCAGGGGGAAGGGGCCATGTTCACACAGTTCTAAGTGTATCAGATGGAGTGCAGAAGGCATCAATAGACCAACATCTTCATCCCATAGCTGCACTCATCCCTGTACACCATGTCATGAACAGACTTTGACTATGCTTTCAAGCACCAAGACAGAACTATACCAGACAGTTATTTTGGATTCAGACATCAGCAAGTAAAATCAGAATACAGCTCCCAGAGCCAGCATACAAATTTCTCAGTAGCAACAGAATCATTTTACTTGCCTCTCCAAGAAACAGAGAGGTCATTTATTTAATTTTCTCTCATGGTGCAGCAAATTCTGGAGGGAGTGATTGGGACCTACAGGAATGTCAGCTGAGGAAGCATTCTGGGGAACCTTCAGAAGAATTGGATTTATAGTCATTTTGCCTTTTCTGCCCTATTCCTTCAGTTTTTCCCATTACCTCCATGGCTCACCCTCTTTATGTGTACCCTCTCAGGACCCACACTGCCAGGACACAGCTACACCTCACCTCTATGCACATAACAACTCTAGACTGCTCCTCTCCACATATCTCTCTTCCCATCATCAATCATAGTATGGACCTGCTAAACTACTGCAGTGGGAAAGAGTAGGCATCCAGGTCTGTCCTGGAAGGGAACTGTATCTATACCAGAGTATCACGGAGCACAGGTCCACACTTCAAGGGGTGGAGGAAACAAGTGGCAGAGGTAAAAACTAGCCTACCACTTTCAACCCTAGAACCTGCAGAGGCAGGAGGAGTTGGACTATTTGCAGAAGCATGCTGTAATTTTTCCTTTGGCTTAGGCAAAGTAGTCATCTGCTGCTCAACACAGCTCCTGGACCACCTATTGCTGAAGCCAGCACTCAGACCTGTTGTCACACTTGAGACCATTAGCCCAGTTCATGTTCATGCTGAGGCACATTCACACAGCTGTGGCCTCAAAGTCAGAGTTAGCGACTTTTACATTCACTTTAAGGCTGGTCCTCACCACCAGATGTTCTCAAAGTGGCTGTGGAGTAAATTAAGTCTAGTCTTAATAAAGCTTATTTATGCTGTCTCACTTAGCAAAGCTCATGTTTATGGGGATTTATTAGGCACTTAACTGCATGAAAGAGGAAAATATTTGCTTGTCATTCAATCGCTCCGTATGGTGCTCTGACTCAGTGGCCTCTGAAAGCACACAAATATTTTCCAATAAACAAAGAACTGGTTCAAACTGCTGCCCATTGAAACAGAGAGACTGAACACAAACAGATTTGATTCATAAGCTTTTTTCCCCCTCAAAAAAAAACCTGGAAGGGATCCAACTTTTCTTTTTTTTACTGTAATGTGAAGACAGCCTTAATTTGGGTATGTACACAGGGCAGTGACTCCTTCAGTCCTCAAACAGGAAGTGACTTAGTTAAACACAACATTAAGCTTGCTGCTATAGCAATCCCGAAAGTACAACAGCAGATGAACATCATTCTGACTCTTGCTACTAACCAGCCTCACTGAAGACTGAACCAGGGATTGCTTGCATACGAGCATCTTCCAGGTGGAATCCAGGTGCTGAACTATTAGTAAGTGATTTTCCATATACATATGCCCCCACACGAACAGGACCCAGAGAGAACAAGTGGCAATCACAAAAGCAAGCAATCACTAAATACCTGAGTCACCACATCATGTTTGTGACTGGGCTGAATAGGCGAAAATCAATAGAATAAAAAAACCTCTGCAGGTTTGCATCAAGAACAGTATGTTACATTATCCTTAAGAGGTTTCTCGTTTCTTTGTCAACAGTGACTATGGCAGTTTACTCAACAACTACTATTGACTTTCAGTTTTCAAGTAGTCCCAAAGCTTTTTAGCAAGTTGTCAGCTGGGATAATTTCTCCTATTTATTATGCAAATAATTCTCAAATTGCTTTGCTGCTAGCTCTCTACATCTCCCTTCTGACTACAGAACAGCCAGGGCACAAGCCAAAAATAGTGTAGACTGGTGTACTGAATTGTGTTTTCTTAACAATCAGAGCTCCTGGAATTCAACTGGTATTTGCAGGCATTCATAGAGTCACCTGGGTTGGAAGAGATCCTTTAGATCTTCGAGTCCAACCATAGCCTAACCCTGACTAGTCCACCTCTAGATCATGTCCTTAAGGACTTCATCTACATGCCTTTTAATTACCTCCAGGGATGGTGACTCCACCACCTCCCTGGGCAGCCTATTTCAATGTTTGACAGCCCTTTCAGTAAAGAAATTCTTCCCGATATCTAACCTAAATCTCCCCTGGTGCAACATACACACTGGACTGTACCTTCTCCTCCACTCCTTAGACTCTAGTATGCTCCCCTCTCGATATACCTTGACATTTTCTTTTAATTCCACTAAAACTTGTACAATAACAGACTCAAAGTCAGATTCCATCCACTCTTCAAAAGAATCACTCTTAATTTGTGGAGGTGTGGGAGGAGGGTGTTGTCTGTTTTGGGTTTTTTAAATAATCATTCATTAACTTTGTGAGGTCTTTCAGACTTACAAATCACTGCCAACATAAGCATCACACACCAATATGCAAATTGAGATGTAAGTATAAAGCGGTTTACATTTTATCCAGAGATTATTTGTTGTAGTCTATGTAAGGGAACACAGTATATACAGAACTCCTCTGGAAATTGATCCACATAAATGACATAACTTTGTGCAGACATAGAAAAGAAAATTGAAAGGAAAAGCCCTAAGAATTCCCTCATTTCTGATAGCCACAGTCAACACTTCATCGTTTCTCAGCATTTATTTTGCACCTCAGTAGCTCATTTCTGAGCGCACAGTTTCTATTTGTGAAATATTCCCAATGATTGATAGGATCAGCTGTTCCAGTGAATCTCATCAGTGGGTTTAAACACAAAAACCAGATTTAGAAAAGTTATTAATAACTTTTTACTCTGGAAAGGAGGAAACTACAAAACAGTTACAATCATTATGGATTAGAATATTTAGCATGCCACGTATTAACACTGGCACTAGTGTCTGGTGAACAGACTGGTGCCCCCCAGGAATGGATTTCTGTATGTTTGCTCTGAATACCATAGTGCATCTGTCCAAAGCTGCATAATACAAAGAGTGTGGACATTTTCTGCATCTCTAAGAACTGCAAAGAGTCTTCTATACATCACAAGTTTTGTTCTGAAGCTCCTTCAGTCAACTGGTTCCACTTTTATTTTTCTGGTTCATTTCTCATTTATTTTTCACAA
This sequence comes from Porphyrio hochstetteri, assembly GCA_020800305.1. Taxonomy (NCBI): domain Eukaryota; kingdom Metazoa; phylum Chordata; class Aves; order Gruiformes; family Rallidae; genus Porphyrio; species Porphyrio hochstetteri. The sequence goes on along the minus strand of CM036916.1, from coordinate 4,225,252 downwards.
AAGAATTTGATATTTCATGACAACCTTGCTCATTGCATAATTAAGGCAAGCTGCCTCTTTCTTCTCCCAACTGTTTTCAATGAGAAACAGGGTCTCTAAATCAACTTTTGTGTGAAAGAGCTTCTCATTAAAAGTCACTACTTTTTTTTTTTTAAAAAAAGAAGCTTCAGGATCCAAGGCAAAAAATCTAATCATTTTTCACTTTTTGACAGAAGACAGATTTCTCACCCCAATGGAAAAATTTCAAAACTCATTGGAGCAATCATAACTTTGGATGGAGAGAGATCTTATTTCTCTGGAAAAACTTTTCTTAGAGAATGTGATGTTCTGAATCAAATGAGAATTTAGAGGTAGGAAGACGACAATGAAATTCTATAACACAGTTTCCCACTTACTGCCATTTTAAAACAAAGAAGGACAGTTTATTTTGTATAATGGCATTTTCTGTTGGGAAATACTGCTTAAGGAAACAAAATTAGCTTCCCATCGAGTGACATGCATTTAACATTTTAAATACAGAAAACAAAAGAGAGGCTCTGGTATGACCTGCTCGATGAGCAATACAGCTGTCCCTGCTCAGAGCTCCTTTATGTCCAATTTCTTCCCATACTTGCCAACTCTCAGGCAGCATAATTACCAGGGAAATAGAACAGCATTAAGAGACTGCAGGAACACACACCTCTCTGTGCCAGTTGTATCTAACTTCTTCCCTTCCTATACTGCTCCCATCAAAAGAACACTAACTGGTGTTCACAACCATTTCTCACAGGTAGACCACTACCAGTAATATTTATATCTCCTCTTGAGTTGCCATATTTTTCTTAAGCCAGTCCTTGGGCTTTATGATTTATATCTTATATTTATTATACATCAGCATACTATACATCAGCATATTAACGTAAGATTTTTTGCATTGTCCTTTGCATCATGTCAAGATTAAGCATCACACACAACCGTGAAAGAAGACTGATATATGGAGCATAAGGTTGGCATAATCCAGGCGTTTCACATATTGCCTTTTGATTTTAGACAACTGTCACGATGAGGAAGATTCATTCAGTTATTTATCATTTCTCCTCTTTCAGATATTACAACAAGCTGGGATCTTTACCATGGACTATGAATCATATAAAGCTATGCTACATTCTGGAAAGTCCTTGCTCTCTTATGCATACAGATCAAACACTTGAATCCTACTGTCAGCGAAGGAAAGAAGTCTGCCTTCACAGCATTGCAAATCTCATGATTTCAGTTAGGAGCTTGTGATCAGCTCTCAGTCTTGTGATTACCAAAAAGCTCCAGCTTCCACTTTAAACAGTCTGCATCTAGTTTCACTGTTCACAGAGAACGGCACAATCCTATAGTAAACTTAAATCCCAAAAGGTTTAAAGACAGGACATGGCATTTAACTCCTTAAGGTATAAAGACTTCTTTTCATTGTACTTTGGTGTTAAAATCCTTTATTATTGGTTTTCCTGCTTTGTGGAAAATGTATCTCCCAAAGCAAGTTGTTTCTTTGAAATACAAAAAGCATTTCTGGATTCCAAAAGCCAGTTTACCTTTTTTTTTTCTTCTTACAGTTCCCTCCATGTTTTTTTCATTATTCAGATTTCTAATAGGCACAGGAAGCTGTATTTAAGGAAGACTTAAAACAATATTTAAAAATTTGAACTGTTGCTCTTCCATCTACAGGATAATAAAATACCATCTTTCAATATTGCAACAATTTCTATGTGTCACAAAAATTCGCATTTTTAAGTCTTCATTTAAGATCTCATAGCACCTAGAAACTGTAACTCTTAGAAAATAAGTTTTTTCTTTATGAAAAAGAACAGCCTGCAGGTTAAAAAAATAGACTGATGTGTCTAGTAGCATTTATTTCCTTCCCTTTTCTGATGCTTAAAACTCAAACCTTCATTATAAACTATACTCACAGTTACTGGGATGGACTTAGTCTTAATCAAGCAAATCTATCACTGTGGATTTTACTGACCAGGAATGACAGGAGCAGCCTTGAACAACATAATAATTAGCCTTCCTTTGCTTTCAAATTGCATAGACTTGGAAATTCTCCTTTCATTTATACCCCTAGTTTTGAAGATCAAAAATTCTCCTAGACAATAACTGTATATATTAAATTAAACCCCTTTTTGATTCTTTGCATGATTCAGCTTTATTGAGAGAATTGTATTAAGGGAAATATAACACTTCAATCTTACATTTACCATATGTTCTGAATTGTGACTGTTTGAAGCTTAAGTGGAAGAAAGGATAAAATTAATCCCTCTTCCCCTTTAAAAAAAACAACCCTCAAACTGATGGAATTAAGAGAATTCCCTCCAGTTGTTTCAGTCTAAAGTCCATCTTGTAAAGTTCAGTAATTCAGATTCAGTTTAGTAACAAAAGTGACACATGGGAACACTAAGAGTATGTAAAACCCCAAGAACAATAAACCTTTTAAACTGAAGTGTAGTAGACTGGAAAAAAAATTTTTAAATCAAGTTCTGAACAGGTCCAGATAGATCTAGAATCCCAGGCCTCAAAAATACACCCATGAAGCAAATTAGATATTAGACTTTGGCAACAAATAGTCTGGTCTCCAAACTAATTCAGGGCATGACTCAGTCCAATGTTGCACAAAACTGTCAGCTTTATGCTGCACAGCTCAGATGAAAAGCTTTCTGCTTACAATAATAGTTTCTGTGCATCTATGCCACGACATTCTTTGTAAAGTGCTTTTGCAAACCTCCGCCATGCAGAAATTCCTTTTCTACCTTTAAAGTAATAAAGAGCAGATCATTACCAGAAAGCAAGGATTACTCCAACAGCTGAAAACACAGAGGGGAAGTAAAAATGGGATTACGTAAATTACAATCTGGCCAGGGGTCTGGGATTAGAAACAGGGAGAGAGCTCCAAATCTCCAACTCTGTATCTGCTGATCTCATCATTGCAATTCCTCCCACCTCCCTTAAGATCTTGCCCTAAAAAAAAAATAAATGAGGTCATAGCCAAAATGCGTGCTTATTTCAAAACTCTCAATACAGCCTTTATATAAACAGTTCCTGTAGAGACTACTGGAAATTCCACTGTTAAAACCAGGAAGGAAACACAAGTATTGGACTCTCCAGTATCACATCCAGCAGCTTTCAAGGTCCTCAAAATGTTTTCCCTGACTTCTCAGGACAGAACCTTCTTTCTTTCCACATCCTATAATGAGTGAATAGCCAAGTGAATAGGCATTTTGAGGTAGCCAAAATAATTTAATTCCAACTCCCTGAGAACAAGCATACTTGTTTCAGAGACAAGGAAACTCCAAGGTAACTAACTCTGCTTTAACAGCGACGCCAGAAGTGGTGAGAGAAGGCCCCTTAAACATGAAGAAAGAGGAGAAAGGGAAAGGATGGTTCAGAAGAGTATCACTGTCACTTTAAAAGTAGCTCCATGCCATCTCTAAAGAATTGCAGCTGTGGTGAAAGGCAAGAGGGATGAACAGCTTCACTGCTCCAAACAATATGGTCATTTTCTTTTCTTCCTTAGGGCCTAGTATGAAAGGAACACCCCTGTCTGACAACCTACTGGCTTTGGTTTTGCACCAGACAATTCTTTTAAGGTCCACTATCTCCTCTGTGTTACTGTACAGGGTAACATGTAAGGCTAGCAGGACAAACTCAACTAGCTCTATATAGCTATTCTGAGCTGCAGTGCAACAGCAGAGAGCACTCTAGCCTTACAGGCTACACTAAATCTCCCCTAATCATCCACAAGTCTTCCTTCTGGCATTTGCAAGCCTTTCCCCAAGTTCAATGCTGCTGCACCTCCACCTTCTTTGAAGTAGAGGATTCAACCATCTGCAGTGGAATTAACAGGAGAGAAAAAGATTCTCATTTCACACAATCATCTTTGAAGTTCTGGTCTTCCAGAAGCAATGACCTTGGCCCTAGAAAAGGGGGGAGATGAGTTGAATCTCCTGAATAGATGGTGTCAGTCAAATAATTCCCATCACGAAAGTCTGAGCAGTTGAGTCTAGTAGCCATGGCAGGACCAAACACCTCCCTGCATCAGCCCTGGTACTAACATGAGGCCTATGGAGTTGCTTTTACATTTAGTCAGAGAATAAATCCATGACAAGAAGCTGAATGGTTGCCCTTTTAGCACAGACCTGTTACAGTTTCAGTTCCAGCTCAAACTGTCCTGTTTAATTCTGGTAAAACACTTATTTTATGGTAAGAAGCAGGTTAAAAAGGCATCTGCTTGTGGGTTCCATGAATTCCAGCCAGTTTACTGGAAAGCACGTGAGCCCCCTCTCAGGAACCAACAGTCCTTCACAAAGAACATCAGGTTTTAGCCAAACTTGTTCAAAACATGTGACAGGGGTTTGGTTTAGTTCAGTTTTGGGTTCATATTATCATAAAGTTCAAAATGAGAGGTCACACACAAGCTGTGATTCCACACGTTTCCACCACTGTTGTCCCCTTCACTGACAGGATCTGCTGCCATATCTATGCCCCATCATGACGTATCAGAAGGGTGACACCCCAGCACTAGACACATCAGCATCATCATCACTTCCTCACACTTCCCAAGCTGTTACACAACGTGAACCAGTCTAAACAGGACAACTACAGCAAGCAATCTGTCCAGGAGAAAACAGCTCTATGGAACCCCACATCCCTACTCAGGCACTATTTTGAGGGCATCAATTTATCAGGTGGGAAGGATGTGCACCACATAACTCTTTTTTTTGGTTGGTTGGTTTGTTTTGGTTAATTTTTCATTTAAATAAAACTGTTCTTCAGGATACAGGAAAGGCCTGTATCCTGAAGCCTCCAGGTACAGCATAGTAAAGGAATTAACCAGGATCCAGGAAGGCTACTTAAGCACACTAGTGCTTTGGCTGCTTGGAAGAAGAGATCTGAGCAAGAACAGATCTGTTCTACCCTATCTATATAATGTTCTTTCTGCTTTTCTCCACAAGTTAGTTTTTGGTGGAGGGGCTGCATTTGAAACAGCGTTCTTAGGCATGCTTTGTATCAGAAAGCTCCTGCCATCACTCTATTTCTGCAACTCCAGTATTTTTTTTATTCCTCTTCACCAAACTCTCTACCCAGAAGTCATTCCATCTCTTTCCTCCCAGCTAGAGCCAAAAGGTACCAACTGCCAGCATGAGCATGCACATGGCAGTGGCAGACAGTGCTGCAGCTGCTCTACTTTGCCCTTTAAAACATGTTCTCTGGGATCCTAAATTTACCACTCTTGGGGCTCTGCATAAAATTCTACCAGTTTGGGGGGGATGTGGGCTGTGTTGTTTGTTTTTTTCTTTTTAAAAAGGAGGGGGGATTAAAACCAAAATTTTTCTCAGACTTCAGTGTTACTGCTCCAAATGTTATGGACAGTTTGCCTATCAATAGTAAAGCAAGCAAGGTCTGTCTTTCTAAACCTCTTACTTCGCATTAATTTCCTCTTGATCTAGCTTTCATCAGACCAAGACAGAAATAAAGAGTTTAACTTCTTAAGTTTAAAGGGGCAAGAACTATTTTTTACCAGCCTATTCTTGCCTCTGTCTATTTTTGCTCCTTTTTCTTTGGCCGTGAAGCCGCATCCTATCGCAGCACAAACCAGCCTTCCTTTCTCTGCCACCATTCCCTGTTACAGCTACTCCTGCATAAATGAGATTTCTCCTGAATGGCTTTTGTTAATCTGACAGCTCAGAAGGGACTAACCCCATCTCTTCCTGCCTAAAGATAAATATCTGCCACGGTGTAAAAACTGAACTGGGAAGGAAGGGATGCTCAACAGCTATCTTTGTAGCACTGAGGGGATGGGGGCACCTCAAATAGCATCGTTACCACCAAAACATTAGCTCTACAATATGCACAAGAGGTCAATCACATCTAGTTATTCCCTGGACATCATCAGAACTACTGAATGTGGTATACATGTTCTACTAAAAGCCAACGTGGATCTTTACCATTCAACACTTCTCAACTTTTTTTCTATTATTGACTATTATTTTACACTCAATAAAGCATCCAACTAATGATCATCACCCAAACAGTGATAATCTTGTAAAGTTACAACCCTCATATGAAGGAGCAGTAAGTCGACAGAGAAAATGCTAGCTAGTGTATAACCTCTTCTGCCATACACATATGCCCACTTCGAGATCTAGCAGATTTCTTCCACACCCTCCATTCCTGATGCACTTTTAGGAGGTCAGTTTACTAGGGTAGAAGTAGGATAAGATTGGCTTTTCCTGTTAACCCCAGCTGGCTCATATCCCATGTCACATCAGAGGTGCCACACAGCTCACACTCACATTCAATCTCTTAAAGCTGACAGCCTGAGGATATCAAGATAAAACAGAAGGAATCCCAGATTTATTATGTTCAAACGATCACACCTTAAAGAACATCCAAGCCTGACACATGATTTGGGAATGACAGGAACAGATGCTGTAAAATACATTTAAAGAACAACACATAATTGTGAAGGTTCCTTCTGCACCTTCACTTCTAGAGTCTGCTTTTTCATTTCCCTGGCAGGTAACTAGAAGCCTTACCTTCCAGTGGAGTGTCTGCACCATTAGCTAGCCTCCACAAGCAACAGAGCGCTGGCCACCTCAAATGAGAGCAATGCCTGGAATAAACACCCTATCAAGGAGGTGATTACTGATGATGCATTTGCAGAAACACACTTGACTCCAGTTTCAAATGACGGAGCAGGAAGACAAACCAACTACCTAGGTCCACTGGGAGCACCTGGCTAGTCACTTGGCACCCAATGTTTCTGGACTGCCTCCATGACTTCAGTCTTTTTCTTTACACTCTTCTCCCACCCAAATGCACACAGATACTGGGAATACTAGGCTGCCGTGGCCTAGAGAGACATGGGAGAAGCAAACCAGCAATAAGCAGCGACATCCACAAACAGCAGTGGGCCTACTGGTTTACAACCAAACACTGAAAATGATCAAGACATGCCATCACACACAGAGGTGGTGTCATTGGTGGCAGCTGAGCAGAGGTTTAGATGATGAGGCACATCAGCCTTCAGTGGGCTCTGCCAGCCTACAGGCATAGCTTGAGGCCAGTTCTCAAAATAACACATTTGTAGATGTCAGACACTGGGAAAGACATTGCCAGCTTCAAGCTTGGTTTGAGAACAAAGGAATCTAATTCTTTGTTACTATCTTGCTGGCTTCAATCTCTCCCTTCCTAAGGTCAGCATTTCCCATCACTTGAAAAGATGATCAGTCTCTTGGTTTCCTCCTGACTGGTTGCAATTCCAAGGAAGACCACTGTAAAATCACACCATGTTGCAAAATAGAGCCTCTGAGCTAGACATCAGAGATAGCAACATTGGCTACATCTTACCCCTTGGGAAGTGCTAACAGCCTTGAGGAGTTTACTGACAGTTATTTTTTTTTCTAGACACACATTCTTTATTTTCCATTGCTCAATTTATTTTTAACTAAGTCATATCAAGGCTGTAACTCGAAGGTCTTGGCTGCTCCTTGATCAATCCTTCTCCTCTGTCTGGATGCTAAAGCCTTTCAGAGAGTAAGGGGCTATTGAGCATTTCACCCATCTCCCTAACTGGGCTGAGGCAAGATTTTAACCTTATCTGCTGAGGAGAAAAGCAAGGTAGAAGGCAAGAGGCTCTATAGAGAAATGGAGGAACATGTTTAGTTGAAGGGGCTAAGAAATGGGAATGGAGAGTAATGAATGCAGAAGTAAGACCAGATTTCTGTAAGGCAGCACTACTTCTTGCAAGCAATTTTGTCTCTCCAATTTCAGTTAAAAGCTAGGAAAGTAAATTTGTGGCGTTTATCAATCTACAGGCCAAGAATCAAAGGAAAAAATCAGAAAGAGAAGCCGCAAGTGTTACAGTACACAAATTATTAGTACCAACAATTATAGAGAATTTTGTGTCTCAAGTGCTGTGTACTCAGTAGTTCAGTAGGACAAGCCCTACTTCTCAGTGGCTGTAAAGACTTTGCATGCTGCAAGAATCTGAACATCAGTCAGCCATAATGCAGCTTCATTAAAGAAACAGCCTTTATGACTCAGTTCAGCACTTTTTTTCCCCTCCCTTGCACTGCACTGGGCAGAGCAACCTCAGGAAGTTGCATATACAAGAAAATCATCCACTTCCTCCCTTAATATGCTCTCACATAACTGCTATAACATTGTCAGTTTTCCTGCCTCTTCTGGCTGCAACACACACATCTCACTTTGTTTATCAAGAAAGTCAAAGGAGCACTGAAACAAGCCTCACGGCAACTGCCAACAAACCAAAGTTACTGAGCAGGAACCAGGAGCTAGACAGTCTGACCTTAACAGTATTCATTTCAGAAAAGTGAGACAACTCTGGGGCAGACCCCCAAAGCAACGGGTTAAGCAAACACTGGGTGTGATTTCTCAGCTCTGGGTTCTATGTCAGGTTTTTAATTAATTGGCCCAACAAAAGCCACATATATACAATAGTGATCAAGCAAGGTCACAATGACACCTGGCTTTCTTGGAGCTCCTGGTTGCTCTTCTAACACCTTTGCTTACTGCATTATGCACAACAGCTTTGGTCTCAGCCACTTTGATAATCAGCTGAGCTATTCTGAGCTACAGAGCTTCACATGGAAGCAGAATCAGGCCTCAGGCTTTTAAAATACACCTACAGCTGCCTGTATGCAAGACTCTTGCAATGAGCAGTGCTGGACCCTACTTTTATCAAGTGAAGCTGCAACATGCAGAGACACATGAGGAGAACTGAGATCCAACCACACATTTCACCAGAAATCCAACAGTTAGAATTGTGTAACTGTTGTCACAAGTTAACTAACACATGGCAAAACAACATAACAAAACCCTTCCTGTTTCACCCCTTAGTACAAACATTTCTTCAGAGTTTGGGCAGGACCTCAAACCTCTCTGCACTGAAGAGGCACTTTGGCATCCCTTTCTGCCAGGACTGAGCCTTCACCACACAGAGGATGGGATGGAAAGTTCTGAGTCAGGACACCCTGAAGTCAGGAGGACTTTGGGGCGGTTGGTACCTCATCCAAGGCAGACAGGACTAGTTGTGCAACTTCATTCTGCTGCTGGTGATTTGAGGATTAAAATTGTAAGAGGAGAGCTTTATGCATATGAACAAATATTTATCAGCTTCTAAGCTCATCTGCACTATATTTTCTCCTATCAGACTTTATCACCTTTTGGTTGCTTATTGACATCTCAGTTCATTGAGTCAAAAGATTTAAACAACACATGCACAGACACTTTCCTACTATGTTAATGTAAAGGTGCTTTTTCAGCATGTTTTCCCACATCTGTCTGGCTCAGAAGCTGAAGAACACCTCTCACAAGACACTTTCAAAACAGCCAACAGGAAAATTATCTTAAAAATCTACATGAGAAAGACAGATGTTTACAAACGAGAAGAGCTGCTGCTAATCACTGCTATTATGGCACTGGAAGCTATCAGTGCAAGCCTATTTAATGGAACAGCATGATATGGTACAATACATCCTACAATAACATACCAAGGCCTGATCTGACCCAATTCCCAGAAGTTGTACTTTATTAAGAAGTGTTATTAACTTCAGCACAATTACTCACACAGACAAGGGTATCTATAGGCAAGTCCTGATTCAGTAACCTCTATAAGGTGACTAAAGTTCTGGTATGTGGGTAGGTAGTATTATTTAGGATTATCCAGGTCACTCTAGATATAAGACTTTGTCTTACAGTTGTAGTGGCTTTTTTAAGTTACACATAAAGTGATCTCACCATGTACTGCTTTGTACCTTACCCCTCAATCAGGTATTGCTGAATTGAAGTGTTAAGTAATCTACTGTATTGTACACGGTACTCCATGGTACTACACAGTACATAGAAGTCCAGTCTAATTCCAACAGCAGTTTGCTATGTAATTCCCAGTACAGGCAATAAATTACTTAGTCCATTATCCTTCACATTTAAAGGAATGTGAAGGATGCATTGCATTAGCCATGCTACAAAGTAAGTTACTTCAATTCTGAAAGTCAGAGAAGCTTCTGATGTGAATAGCCACTATGGAAACACCCCTCCTTTGACTGTTTTCTCTCTGTCACTGGGCAGTGACAGGTCTGGTTAGACTGAGATGCAGCAATGTGCAAAAGGAGGAGAGGGGAGATGCATCCAAGTCGGAACTGGGTCGCGGCCAGTAAGCGGAGTGGTGTTAATTTATACCAGCAAAGATTTGGCCTTGTAATTGGGCATGAAGTATTCCTCAGAATATAACTCTCCCCAGATTAAGAATTCAGTTCTAGTGTTAAAGCCTTCTTGACTTCAAGGAGGTCACTGTTTCAACCTCTAATAAGTAAGGGAGGGGACACAGGGAAAAAGATGCATAGGGCATAATTATTTCAACTGCCTTTTTTTGGTCTTTGAAAGTGTCTCGTCTCATTCCCCCTTGGCTGATTTCTTGTGCTGAGGTAGAAGACATAAATCAGCATTCCTGTGCTTCAGGCATGCCAAAGCTTTACTGTTGTGGCTATTTTGTGGGTATTAGAGTCTGAAACATCATACTTGACCCAAAGCCAGTGAGTACAACAGCTTAAGGAAGAACCCAGAAGACTTCACTATGAAAGCAGTTCACCTGAAAAAGAATTACACCTTCTGATGCATGCTGAAGGTCTGCATAAACTTGTCTGCTTGCCCTAGCTCTAAGGGAAATCCTTTGCTCTGAGCAGAGTTCCAGCACCATGAGGAATCCCAGCCCTCATCTGGCCATGGAGCTACTTCTTAGCTAATTCACATTTGAAGAGACCTATGCAGTATAGAATACACTGCTCATCACCAACCTGCTCTTCCTTTCCATCAGAGGAGGAAAGTCTTTAGCTAAGCAAAATTAGCAGAAACCCCTGAATACATTCCCATCACTTGTGCTAAGTAGAAAGTAGGTAGCACATACACATCTCCCTTGGGAGACAGTGAGAGTACTATCCCATCCAGAAGAGACTTATCTATCAGTTGATGTCAGTCACCTTTAAGGAGGAACCAATCTGGGCTAATCTACTCCTGGATTCAAGTCACCTAACTCTTTGGCTAACAATCTGTCCCTTTCAGCAGGCTTCAACACAGAATAAACTGCTACTAAAACCAGAAAATTGTAGGGTTTTCAAATACAAGTCTGAAGTCATTGGTGCTGCCAAACCCTGAGGTGCTTTCATCAATTTCCTAGACTGTACTACAATAATTTGCTTTATTACCTCTTCATGTGGAATAAAACATCCTAAATTTTCAGAATGTGGTGAAGTACCACCACTTAACGTGCCACTAAGTTTTGCAAACACTTTCAAAATCTGCCTTTTCTCCTGAGGACAGTCTTGCCCTTCACGCCTAAAGTCTTTTTTCCCCATAAGGGTTTTCCTAGCCTGGCTCATTTCAATAATCAGATTTACACTGAGGCCCTACAAACTGCTACACTGGCACAACCCAGCTAGAGCTCTATGGGAAAGGAGCAGACATTACTTAGACTAGCTTTGCCAACCAAATTCCAACGCTACCTTCTCAGGTGAAATTAACAGCTATAGTCTGTTTAACTCCTTGTGGAAATCCTGGCTCCCACCCAAGACAATATAGTTCTAGCAAACCTAGGTTAAATCACCTCCAAGTTGTTTATGGTCATTTTGCCTCTGAAGTAAAAAACAACCCATACAGTTTATTCCCCTCCCATCTCCATGGGATATTTGCTCCTATCCTAAACCCAGCTCAAAATCTTTCATCATTCAAAACAGACCTAGATTTTCAAGCAGTGCAAAGACTTCAGTAGTGAGTAGCAGTACAAAGGGTTGCACCTAAGGAATTAGGATCCAATTCAGTTAATTCTCACACACTAGAAATAGATAAAATCCAAGGAGAGGCGCAGTTTTGGGAAGGTCTAGCTAGACTTCGTTATGATTATCAGGAATGTCATCATTTTATTTAGGGTAAAATAGCAACAAGAAACAAGCTGTTTGATCATATGCATAAAGGTGTCTGGAAAGAATGGCTGCACTTGAAGGCAGACCACGTTGACAACAACTTCACCTGCAGATCTGTACACAGGAATTCAGGCAAGACACGCCAGCTGCAACAGCACAGACTGCAGCATATAGATAACAGCCCATGTTATCCCTTTACTGATCTCTATGATCAGCTTTCTTGGACTATGTTGGCATGCTGGGACTCACAGGCTATGTATAGTACAAGTAAATTAATATAGACATCTGATGAGTCCTTCTCCCAGTGCCATATCAAAGAGGAATCAGAAAATTTTATCTCCAGTGGTAGAAAGGGAGCAGATCGAGGGAAAGTCCTACCAGTTCTCTCCTTGCCTCAAAAGAAATCATTACCCTTACTTGTTCCAGCCACTTATACACGTGCCATTTCTGTGCAATAGCCCTATGCAATAGGCATGCATTCAGGGTACAAGGAAAGCAGGCTGAAAAAGAAAACCCCAAACACGCCACACCAAACACCCACCCCATGCTTTTGTGAAGATCTTTGTTATTTGAAAGTAGCTGCCAAACCTTTTGAACAAATAGTTTTAGTCTGAAGATATCATGGGCTGTTTGCTGCCCTTTATTTGTGGGTGGATGGCATTTTTTCTTCTCCTCAGATGAATGACAGTCTTTTTGGAAAAATGAATTATGGGACAATTGCAAATACTTGTCTGAGCAGAAATAGCTTTGTTTGCCTGAAAGGGAAGGTGTTTATTTGAAGAACAATCACTCCTGTACAGGCATCTTCAGAGTCAGAGCACATTCACAAACACAGCTGAGCTCCCACAGCAGCTCATGAGTGACTGTGAGCACAAGCACCTCACTGGCATCTGATGAGACTGAACACTTTGCCAGCTTCTGGGTGGAGGTGAGCACTGAAATTCTCAGGCTTGCAGTAAATGACCCACCACCAGCCATCTGTCTTGCTGTCATCCCCATTAAATTAAGCACGTTCTATTTCTTACTATTTACCTCGCTTTTATATGTCACTGGAATACACAAGTGCACTGTTTGGGAAAATCACTCTTCTACATAATTTGAAGACTTGCAGTTGGACCTAATGCATTATAAGCAAAGCAGATCCAAAGGTCATTGCTTCTACAAGTACTCCCTTCCATCACCCCAGGAGCTAGTGTTTGGCAATGCAAGCTGGGCTTTTATGTTGGCATCTTCCACAGTTCTGCATAGGGTCCCTTGACCCCTTCCTGCAACAGTTGCCCAGTCGTAGACACACACACACCACATACTTTGATCACCAAGGTCTTGCACAATTTACTTGCAAGTCTTTAAGGCAGACTCTCCTGCTCGTTCCAGGCTCTGGCTGGAGAGGAAGGGAAAGTAAGTGCTCCCATTTTAGCTTCAGATTATTTTAAACAGATGACGACAGATGCTCTGCAGTGGGAAGGGCCTCTGGCTGCCTCTGCAGCACGAGTGCACACAGGCACACGTGCACATAACTGCAGGAGATGGGGAGAAGAGCTCAGCACATGTTCCTCTACAGCCAGGTGACCCTGCTGCATCCTGAACAGCAGTGACATAATGGGGGCTCCAAATCAGGTATCTCCTGCCTCTAGGTCAGAAGTTTCTACCTTAAACACTGCACGTTAAAAACCCCACAGAAAACAAGCCAACACCTAAGTAACCAAGAAGAGAGAGAGCTTTCTGTATTTGTCTTCTTGTCCTCAGTCCTGGGATTGCCACAGCATGATGACCCCTTCTGCCTGGTTCCAGGGAGAAGCAATGGATGCTTCTGGTGCAGGTAACTTACTGTCTCTCTTCTGTGAGCTGCTATAGCTCAATCTGAACTAGATCCAAACCCCCACATTTAGGGAAAGGAATATTTGCAAGCAGTTCCAAGTATCACAGCCATTTCCTTTTACCAGAGTGGTGGTGTGGACTTTTGACTGCCAGAGAGAGCTGTATTTTGCAGTGCAAGCCAGTTTTCAAGTCTCCACAGCATCAATACCATCCATAGGCACTTATTTCCTCTAAGATACAAGACAATGCAATTTGTCCAGTATTACTGGAAGCAAGCAGCAAACAAATCCAGTCAGATGCCAAAGACAGTTATGCCATTTTCTATCAAACAAGTGCCACACTTCAGCATGCCTCTGTGTTAAAGGGGATTTCCCACAGCCTGGGGATACCATCAGTTTAAGTCTATGATCACTGCTACCCATTAGCACACAATAGAGCTGTCACTTTTAAGAAACCTTGCTCAGCACAGGGCAAAGTCGAAGATCAGAGCAGGAACAGAAATTACTGGAAACCAGCAATTCTGAAAAAGGTTTGGACACTGCTACACCAGGACGTTCCCACTGAAAAGCTGCTCGCTGGCAACAAGCACTGATGAGAAGATGGTAATTTGTGGGGTATGGTCTGATCACTACCACATGCTCCTAACTCAGGAACTGTGGCAACTTCTCCCTGTTGCCTACAGAGATAGGCACACACATCCAGATGTTATTTCACCAAAGGAATTAGCACAGTCATGAATGACCCTACAGAGACACAGTCCTCACCAAGGACCCAAGGAAGACCTGATGATTAACAGACAACAGATTCCTGTAGATAGCAGTAATGATTGTCACACTTGCAAAAATAATAATAATAATAATGTAGGCTTTAGTCACTTGGAAACCATAAAATGGAAAGAAAAGAATGGAAAGAATGGGAATTTTCTGGCTTTTATGACTCTAAATGCAATAGTTAAAGAAAACCCAAAACCAAAACAAACCAAAGGGTACTAAAAGACCTGGAGTACTAGTAGCACAACCCTATACCCTTCTCAATCCATAAAACTCTATGAAAAGCCAGTCTTCCATTTCAGAGCTTCATCTCAGATCCCTAAGCTTTCCTGTAGTAAAAAATGTTTCTGGAGCTGCAACAATGAAGCGCAGACTCTGAGCACAGCCTCTCTACACCTATGAAATCCATCTGTCACCTACTCAAGACAGCCACATATATTTTTTCAAAGCCTCTCACACTGCAGAATGACACTGGCCCCATGCCTTCATAAATTTCCTTCAGGCAGGACTTGGGAGGCCCCCTCATATGCCATCCAAGGTGTCCCCAAGAGATCCACTATTTTGCTGACATTGAAGATCTGTGCCCATAAATCCCCTATGTGCCAAGAGATGCTTGAGCGAGACCCTGTAAGGCACAGAAACTGATCCCACCCCCCATCAAAAGGAACTGTCACAAGCTAAGAGCAAAACACTTCTCCCTGTTCTTCCTTGCAAGAGGACTCCCAGGCAGACACAAGGTGAACACGTTTCAAGAGTGAATTCAAGGGCCATACACATCAGAGGGTTAAAGTGAAAAGCACACAGTCTCTAGGACATCCTGCTTCTGTTCCCTTAGGCCCCAGTTCCACAAACACACGCGCCTGTACTTAAATTTAGTACAGAAACCAGCAGGTTTCTGTAGCACACATGGAAACTAGGATAAGGACACTCCCATCTGCAGAATCAGGGCCCAAGGCCATGGCCTCTCACTGGAGTGTAGGCTGGGAAGTATCTCGCTCCACAAGATGGAAGTCAGCAGAATAAGGTCACACAATTGGAGTAGAAACTGTAGTGGGAAAAAAAAACCTGTACTGCTGGTAAAGGGCAATGCCAAAGTGGTATTTAATTTGGTTCTTTACTTCAGACTGCATTTTTGCCCCCCCTGAAGATCTTTCATTTCTACCTGCACGCAGCTGGGGCACTTAAAGTGCTTGGTATAAACCAATACATATTACAGCAAAAAAGAAAAAGGATGGTTAAGCCCCTAATCACACAAATGGGAACGAGGGAAGGACAAACATTGAGATGTGAAGCACAAGCCTGGAGCATTCCTAATCTCAACTCGGGTATCAGACCAGAAAATTTAATTGATTGCTGTGGCCACCTTCTCACTGTTGTCAGGCTGGGATCTGTTCAGCTGCATCTTGCTTCCCAGAGGCAGTCTCATTAAATAGACTTTTTACAATATGGGAGGCATCTTCTCAGCAATTAATAACAGAACATTCATTTAGCAATAGCTCCTTCCTCCACCCCGTTCAGCCTGGGCCAAGCTTTGATCGCCCCATTGTCTAGTCATTCTTAAAAGTAATCAGGATGCAAACAAGTATTCAGAGAACATCAAGGATCTACACCTTCCTTCATATGAATCATTGCAACAGGGACTCACCGTCAGTCTCAGTAAAGATACTTTCATGAGATGTACCTTCCAAGAACAGGAATAAAAGAGTGGACTGCAATGTACTAGCCTACATAGTGTTTTGAAATGCAGTCTCACCTCAAGTGCTTGGCCCTATGAAACATCAAGCATGATTAGTAGGCTGGTTTGGGGAGTCAGTTGAATTGCTATCATCTGATTGCTCCTTTCCCAGACAGTGTGACTTACATGGCAAGACTGTGTGGCTTCATCACAACTTAAAAGTTTCATATCACAAACTATTATCTACGCAATGTTTTAGACAGTTTCACAATTTGAGTTGTATTGCTGGTCTTCCAGAAACCCAGCATAACATATTGACAGATGGGATATCTGGCATTCAAAGAGCCTTGCTTTTTAGCATTGGTCAGATTTAGGAATTTGGCCTGCCCCAGGTAGCAGTTTATTTTGCTCATTTTGGGTACTGATCAGGGATCTTAGTCATGAGCAATCCTGCTGAGCTGGAGCTGAACAAATGCAGAAGAAAAAGACCTTTTATGCTTTTTACTCTGCTTTGAAATACAATTTTAGACATCTGACAACAAGATCTTTCTCCCTCACAACAAGCACATAAAGCAACATCAAGAGAGATGGCCTGCAGAAATTAAGACCTTCCATGAAACTCTCCAGAAGGACTGATCTGTAGCAGACCTAGATATGAAACAGGCATCAGAACACTTCTAAAAAGGGATTTATCAGTGTGTTTTCTCCTCCCATTACTTAAAACCACCCTCACAAATACACATACACACAGAAGAAAAAGATTTCCCTTATCACATTCCCACCGCTGTCTGGTTAATTTTTTTAATCATCCATTTTTTTCTCATAAAACCAGGAACCAAAAAAAAAACCCCAAAACAACCAGGCATCAAAAAAACCAAACTACACTGCAAATTTCAATCTTCCCTTTTGTGTGAAGATTTTACTGGTATTATTTCCATATGCATACACTCCTAACAACTCTGTAGTTCCTCACAAATCCTAAAAAAGCTCAGAAAGTGCTGACTAACACTGTTTTTGAGGACAAGACTAAGTGATTGTGCAGACTGCAGCATGACATAACCTGGTCAAAGCATGAAATTGCAAGAGCAGGAATACAGAAGTCATATACATGCCTATAGACAGGACTGTACACATGCCCTCGCAGGCTAGTTCTTACTCACTGTCACACATATGCCGCTTTTACATTGGCTATAGCTGTGGACCTGAGATCTAGAGAGCTGCAGAGGCCATTAGATGCCTAATTGCCCATGATTAATCCAAATGGAGTTTTCCCATTCATGGGAACACTCCCTGCTTCCGAACAAGAAGAGCAGAGTGTTCCCAACCGTGTCTCAACACGCTCTATAAAGCGTGATGAAAGAAGACAAGAAATTTATCCTGGAGAAAGACAACAGGCTGTGTTTTAATAAACTTGTACATTTAGTTTGTCATGAGTGCAGCCTCCTATTACCTGTGGCAAGCCAAAACTGCTAACCACACATGCCTCTGAGATAGTCCCTTTAGAGCTCTCAGAGCCCATATTACCACGTCAAACACACTAAAGCTTAACTTCTTTTTGTCCCTCTCATAGTCCCATCTGCTATTTCCTTAAAGCAAGACTCCAGTTTGAACAACATGCACCAGTCACACAGAGAAAGACACATTTTGGCAGGTTTGTAGCTACGTCTGCTGTTCTTACATAAGCCTTTCATAGTTTAGAAATGGTAAGTCATATACTTAGAAGCCCCATTTTCACCTGTGCACGACAGCTGACAAAAGCTAAGTAGGTTTCTCTACATTAGGCTCTAGCTTCAGGGTACATGTAGGTGGAACAATTTCCCATAGTCTTTCTTACTCAAGGAAGAAGGTGGATGCAAGGTAATCATTTTTCAAAACCACATATTATTCCAGACAATTCAGTTCTGCAGCACCCTAAATCATGCACTGGAAAGGTCCTTTAAACCTTATAATGGTGAGAGGGAGCTGGATGGGGTGGGGGATGACACAAAAGAACACTGACCAACAGCAACAAAAAAAAAAAACCCAGAGCAAACAAAAGACCAATCCCACCAAGCTCTATTAAGGATTTCACAGAGACATCCAAAATCATCAGTTCTAACCAGAAGTCACACCCAACATCCTTAGATGACACTCCAAGCTCTTTCAATGATTTCATGTGTGATCTTGGTCACTCCCTGCCTCAGTTTCCACAGTTACACAATCATGAGTTTAATCCTTACTTGCTAATGCTGAAGGAATGTGGATAACAGCAGATTTTGGGGGGGTGTTCTCTTGTTTTACACTGCCTGCGATTTACTGCTTGGCTTCATGCAAAAGTTCTGATGTTTTTTCCACAACTCCAGGAGCTCTGACCTTGGCTTCAGACATCCAGCTTGACCTGAAAATGCTCAAAAATTCTCTGTCCACCCTGAAATTTCATATGGAAGAACCACACCACCTGCATCTTCCAGACTGTTTCTATAACCACAACCTCATGGTGACACATAAAAAGATGCAAAACCCAAACATACAGAGAGAAAAGAAGCTCTAGGTATGTGTCTACACATTATGAAATACACATATTGTAGTTAGGCCTTTCACTAGACATTGTTTATATTAGCAGACCTCTCAGTACTGCAGTTCCAGTCAGATAACAAAGGCACCCCCTACCTAAAATGAGTTGTTGCAACACAAAAAGAGGTACTACAAGTTTCCAGGTAAGAAGACACAAATAAGAAACCAAGACAGATAAAACAAGCATAGTCAAAACAAAGCAACCCAACCTCACAGATATAAATACCAGGAGCCCCAAATACAAATAGCCTAATCCAATTCTCCAAACACACCTAGAATGCTAAGCAAGCATATGCTCCTGCACACATGCCACAACCAGTTTTTGCACCAGCAAGCCAAGGCTATACAAATAAATAACCAAACCCAAAAGACATGCAGAGCCTTTACCTACTGCCCTGGGCACAGGCAAGCTCCAACAGAACAGGACTCTAGTGGCTTTACGATGGGAAGATAATGCTACTGCTTCGCTTCTCCAGCCTCCAGAGCAGCCAAACCACTTGTTCCTACAATGAATACAATTTAACACAACTGCTCCTTGCGTACACACTTGCAAAGCCAGCCCACAGGCCACTGCTGACCAGGGAACATGCAAACACCCAGCAAACTTCAAGGCCCATGGGCTAAAACAGCTTTCCTGGTCACACAGAGCACCTCAACGAGTCCCAGACACTGAATGCTGCAGCCTCCCTGCCTCATGGCATCCTTCAGGAAAAGGAAAATGAATAAATTGCTAGAAAATAGCCAACAACCAGTGTTTCACCCAGGGCTGTTAATTACTCCCCAGCTGAGAGAAGCATGCTGGTCCCTTGTCACTTACTATGAATAAGCTCTACAGCCTGTGGTGAAATGAAAGCTCTCCCCAAGGATTAGACTGGCATGGGCATCTTTTTCTCCTCCTGGTAGACTGTAATGTGCCTTGGGATCTGTTTTCAAATTAGGATATTTCAAAAGTCACAGAGCTTCTACCTTTGCAGCACACAATAATCTCTGGGCTGTTGTAAGAGAGCCCCCAGCTGAAGTGTAACAGCAGTTTGGAAACCATGAAGTGATACAAGGCCAGAGCTGAACAGTGTCAGGATTACAGTTTAGTTCTTCAGGGGAAAAAAAAAAACCCTGTTAGTGTAGGTCTTATAATATCATTGCAGACCCCTGAGTCCCTGGACATTTATCCATCTTGCAGGTGCCCTGGCTGTGCCAGCACACCATCCCTTTACCTCACCTTGTGTTCACATTCATCTCTTCTGTGAGCATGAAGACAAAATAAATCTTTTTCAAGGGTGTGTGCGTGAACCTGTCTTCTCAAAGGTAATGTTTGGTTAGAACTGTGATTTTTCCTGAAGCCTCAGAACTGTCATTTGGTTTCTTGGAAAGTACCACAAAGCTGATAGATTTTGACCTACTTGATTTTCCAGGAAAGACCCTTGGTTTTCAGTCTCTGTAAAGTCTATCCTCCTCTGTCAAAAGAGAGCAATTAAGACTAAATTAATTCCTCTCACACATCACTCCTTTGAAGTACCAAGCCACTGCCCTAGGTTGATAGAGTTTATTCACTTTTCTTCACTGTTCCAGGTTGTCCTTAGAGCCGATTAAGTCACTTGTCCTGTAACTTGATAGTAAAATTCACTGAAAGCCATATGATTTGTATTAACTTTATTGTATTTGAACCTGGGAGTTGAAGAGCCCCATATCTCATAGCCAGTCCCTGGCTGAATCCCTTCCCCACTGCTCTGCTTTCTTTGCAGATTCAGATTTCATTCAGACAATGACACACCTGTCTGGCCAAATACCACCTCCAAACCTAGCTAAACTAAATCCAGCTATCCACATGAGTGATGAGCACAAACTTAACTACGTGAATCTCTGAAATACAGCATCTGAGCAGACACTTGGAGGTAATCTCTCCTGTGACAAGTACAGCCAAGCCACCTGCACTGCAATGATATTTATACACCAGCACTGTCTTCCAGAAAAAGCACTTTAAATATAGATTTTCTTTTAGATTCACAGCTAAGAGTAACTGCTCACACCATTTAGCAGATTAAAAGCCCTCAGGCAAAGGTATGTTAAGCAACCCAGATCTATGGCAAAACTTGGAACAAAACCCCCTCTCCCTGCTTTACAGTGCTAAGCTGTAACTAGAAACACAATCTTCCTTTATATTAACACCTCCTCTGCCCAATGTCATTGAGAATAATGAGATAAAAATTGCAGCAACATAACTGGAATGGAAATTAGTTGGTAGTCCTTGGTAAGATTGCCTTCCTTGCAAGGTGATACTGTTCTGTTAGTTTCCAGCTGATTTGGAACTGGCCATAGCCTTGTGGTCAAGCATGAAGTCTGAAATGGATGTATTTCTACTTTTTCAGTTGAGCACTGCATGTCATACACTGATTTTCCACCCAGACAAGGGGTGTCCTTCACAACCTGGGGCCTCATTCAGTTGGTCTGAGAGCTCACCCTAGAACTGGAGATTTTGACAGGAAAGTTCTGTTAGGTATTACACCATAACTTTGTTTGAAGGGTGTGGAGAAAATGCTGCCCGACCTGTTAACTGAGTAAAAGGTCCTTTGAACTGTAGTAACCTGTTGGCACAGAGTTCAGTTAGGCAATCTTAATTGTTTGCATTTGATTATATGCATAAAGAAAACGTGAAGCTACATCACTTTGAACTAAGATCTTTTCAAAAAGACATAGATAAACAGCTCAGGAACACACTGGAGGTCTATGCCAGGAGAAAACCAGATGAGAGACACTCTAGGACAGTCTTTACATTAATTCATCTGGCTGTTCATCTAGTCACACGGTCACCATCCTCCTTTTCATTGCCATTGGGGTTTGATAGAATACAAAGGAAGAAAGTCTTGAATGAACAAAACACAGAATCAGTATCCTCATGTGGTGGCCAGTCCTCATGTATGGACTAGATTATCCAACAGCAACTGCATTTCACAAGAGTGAAGGTTCACATTGCACACAGACCAGATCTGGACACACATGCATATGTGAAAAGAGTCACAGCAATGAGTTTTATGGGACTGGTGGTAGCATAAAAACACATACAAGAACACAAAGTACTCTGTTTACCCAATATACAGGCATCCCATGCTTCCTATGGTAGGTTCTCAAAGAGTATTTATGTGTTGTGAGGGTGTGGGTAATAGACTACCAGAAATACAGGAAGGCAGATAGTTTGCTTCACAGAGGAAGCACTGTGACTGTATTGTAGAAGAGGAAAAAAAAAGTGATGACTAAGGGAGGGAGGACAGAAAAGGAAGATATTTAATGTCAAAGAGCTCCAACACACATCCTGATTTTTAGCATCAACCCTTTTGGGCCTACCCACATTTATATGAAACAATTTCTTGGTGGTGAGAGAGAAAATAAATGTAGTTCTGCAGGCTATGTGCCAGAATATTCATGAGAGCTGTAGATGATTTATAGCTTACCAAAGACACTGAGATCAGTGCTTGGATTGCATTGGCTGTTTTACTATGACAAGGCACAGGTCTATATAATGCAGAGGGATTAGGGCCTGTCCATCAGTCAGAGTCACTCATGGGACATCAGGTTTCTAATGCCAGGGAAAAAAAGCTTCCTTTCACTGGCTCTGCCTCATGAGCTGCAGTGTGTCATGTACACCACTAGTCTCTGCTTACAAAGCAGATGTTTGACAGGCACAGAGATAATTCCTTCAAGATCTCTAACAGCTGTGGCTAGCATTCAGATAAGAGGCCCTATATTGCTACAGCCACCCAGCCAAGGCCTTATGCAACTTGGTTAAATTGCCCTTTGAGACACCACCTTGCCAGCTCGAGTAAGTGGCAGACACCTCTCTATGGGAGAAGAAAATCAGTCTTTTGTTAGACATCAATTTACTTTTCCTTTGGGCTCAAATTTTGAAACACTTTATTTTTCCCTCTGTATTGTTTTTGGGAGGTTTTCATAATGCAGCGTCTTCACGCATCCAAACATGGGCTGCTTCTGCCCCTGCCAGTCTTCAGTGCTTTGGTGCAGACGCAAGTTAGCTCTGTTTCTGTAGGAACATAGAGCTTTCATGAGGTCCATGGCATTAAGCAACCATTTTCATTACCCTAGTCCTCCTTCTCTCTGCCTGGCACTGTTTGCTCTGTGCAGGGTGCAGTCTGTGGTTGATATGTAGAGTTTAGAGGATTCTTTTCCTGGAACTAAAACATCATTCTCCAACCATTTGGTAAGGAAGAGAGAAGAGCAACCAGGCTGAACTCAGCAGAATCCTTTGGGTACACCTCAACAAGCAGAAGAGTGTCCCAAGACATTTTTACCCACAAAATAGACAAAGTAGGGAAATGGTACAATAGAGGTACTCACACTGTATGGACACAAGCCATCTGCACTAGCCTAATGCTAACCTGGTATTGTACCTGCTTAAAGAAGCAAACCGCCTGTCAGGTATCAGTGCCTCAGTCTCAACATCACCAGCTGTTTGGCTCTTACTGGCACAAATATTTTTGCATTACAGTACATACCTATAGAGTCATCACAACTTTATGGTTCACTGAAATCCAGGCTTGGTACACCTGGTGCAAAATGCCAGGCAACAAAAAGTCTGCCAAGTATGGTTTGGGGATCCCTAGAAGTAATAGCATATGTGCAGATGTCATGGAACAGCTGACACCAAAGCAGCCAGAACTAATCCATTGATCATTAAGGCAGCTTTGGAAAAAAAATGTGAGAAGAAAAACTTCCATATTCTCAGGAGAAGCTGGGAATAAAGCTGAGCTTTCATCAGTCCAGAAATGAAATTCTTCAGGTTTGATTACTCTGGGAGTGGTTATCACAAAGGCAGATCTAGGAAACAGAACCAACATGAGTGAAGTTCAAAACAAGAGCACGCGATCGCTTTGCAAAACAGGAGTCATAAAAAGCCAAAGGATCTATTAACAATTCACCCTCCTACTGCACCTCCCCTCAGACAACTTCAGTGCTCTTCAGCAAAGACACATCTCCGATTGTGACGCCTTTACTCATGCATCTTGCTGTGTACATGACCTCATTTGATTTTATGGTTCAAAGCAGTCTCTTAATTACAAAGGGATCAGCCTCTTGCCCTAGTCAATGCAGTGTCAGTCATTTTAGGATTTTTTTTATTGATGAAACATTGTCAGAAACTATTGCCACTTTCTCTTGTCTTTAGTCATTTTATTCAGAGTCCGATGCAACATCGGTTACAAATACAGAGGTCTGATGATCAAGATCCTAATCCAGGAAAAATGGGAAACTACCTGAGGTGTTAAGCACTACTCACAGTGCTTGCTACACTGCATATACAACATTATTTACTGCATTAAAAGGTATGAAGGGCTTTAGCCCACTCTTACACTTGCTCTTTCAGATGATATGGGGGATCAGCTCAGCTTCTCCTTGTGTCCATGTGAAAGGCTGCTGAAGGCTGGCCCACTGAGGCATGGGTAAGATGAATCAGGAGCCTGTTCTCTACGATGTTTTACCCTTGGTGAAAGAAGCATCACCTGCAATGGCAATTCCATAGCAGGTAAAATTTAATGGTCAACACAGTGTCCTACCATTGTTGTAGTGATCCTAGTAAAGATATTTACAAGGCTTGTTCTGGCTGTAGCTGCCATTAATGAGGGTTACCTTTCACAACATCCTGAATTTCAGTTAAATAATAATTCCACTAAGGAATAGTGTCCATATGGCAATAGTGTGTGCGACATGATGCTGCAGATCGCCAGCATTTAAAAGAAGTAAAACTGTCTTAGATGCTTTTATGGCCATTTCACAGTAGTGAGAAATTAGAGTAGCTGGAATTGGACTAGATTATTTTTGTTCTGGTCTGTTTTCTCAGGAGATTTTTGGGAGCTTGAAATCACACTGTGAACCTATTTTTCCAAATGTGAAGAGCTAGAACAGAATTTCCTAGAGTTCTTCTACTGTTTTCCTCAACTCCCAGGTGTAAGTTTGGTTTATTATTCCCCTTTGTCCCTTTCCTATGAATTTGCTTGAGGGAGTGTTTCAGGAAAGCCCTGAACTCTGGTCAGGCTTCTTGACATAAGGACTGCACACATGTCTTCTGCCTACACATCATGCTCCCAGCCCAAGACTAGGGCTTCTCTGCTTTGCCATAATCCAGTCAACATCACTGACTACTCACTAGACTTTTCTGACTTTGTGTTATGTTCAAGTGTTAAAGCGCTCACTAGTACCAGAGATGCTGCTGCAGGTTGCTGTGGGAATCAGATCCAGTTAAACACAGTACCTTCATGTTTCAGACACTAGTCCACACTGAGTTAAAGCAGCTGAAGTGTTGGGGAACTGGGTTTTCTCATTTATTGATAGCACACAGCGGTTTTAACCACAGCTGCTCAAGAAGATAAGGAAGAATGCTTTGAAGCACCAGTGCAGCCCTGGGAGCTGTTTCCACAGCAAATATTTTCATGAAAGTGCTGCTTATGAATCAAGTATTTCCATTTCTGGTGGTTCTCACTGCTTGATTTTTCATTTAGAGATGTCCTTCAGAATGGTTAATGGTTCTTCCCTCCCCCTGTACAATTGCTCAATGTAGTCACAATTTGGAGACAAATTGTATTAGCTGAGGGCAGAACTTGGGCTGCCATGCCAGAATTTTGCATTTGCAACTTTTCTGCAAGCAGATTTCTTTGGTTTAACCCTCAAGTCAGACATCTAGCTGATATATATAGAAATCACTTTCCATAGACCAACTAAATGAATCTCAGTTTCCAGTGAGAGAAGTATTGTTTGTGACTGATTGCACTCAGAGTTGCAACACAGGGGAGGTGGGTTTTTTTTTTTTGCTTTTTTCTCCTTGTCGCCTTTGGAAATTTCACAACCTTCAGTTAGCCTGAGTCTGAGCTGAGGATCTTGCAACACTGGTTTATCAATGCCACTGAAAAACAAATCTGTACAGCGTCATAACTTTCATTGATCCACCAGGTTGGATCCAAGCCGATAGCAGCTCAGATGACATCTCAGGGAAAATAAAAAAAGCCAGATTTGTTGATTCAAACTGCCATGGAATTGCAACCTGGCACTACATCAGCTTTCTGGTTAGCAAGCAGACTGAATGGTCCAAGACTTTACTTAGTGCAATCTGACACAGTACAGTAAGGCAGGCACCTCTGGGGTAGAGCTTTTCTGGTCCAGGACTTTCCCTTCAGTCACACCTCTAACTCAGGCTACCCTGAGCCCAGTGGCCAGATGCCCACATGCTGACAGGACCCAGAGCACATTTCTGTGCTGCCCTATTGAGACAGAGCACTTGAACTTGGGGAACAATTGTCTGATGTTGTTGCATGGGCAAAGGAGAACATGTAGGAAAACTGCATACTACAGTGTACTAGTATATATATTTAAAACAAGCACACAAATATCTCACACTAAGCCTCATGGGCCCGTGAATCTGGTTGTTGCAGGATATTATGAAGTCCAAAACACTTTTGGTAATGCAGGCTTAAAAGTGTTCAGAGAAGATCAGCCCATGGTTGATCTCTGGTATTAACCCGAAGACCCACAAGGACCTTCTTGTTTAAAAGATCCTCAAGTTGCTGCTGGCTGTAACTAGAAGGACAGACTTTAGCTATACCCATTTCTTCCTGTCTTTCTGCAAGTAACCACCACTGGCCACTATCAGTGAGAGGACCTAAGGCCCTGATCTCAGGCAGCATGGCTAATTTTAAGTAGCTATCTAGACTAAGCAGTGAATCAGAATTTCCTGAAACTACTGAGTTTCCACACCAGGTGTTGTAGGTATTTACCATGTTGGAGCCATGAAGTTTCCTTTTATAACATAACATCATATGCCAGATTTTATAGACACCTATGTTTTATTATCAGTGCTCCTCAGGAATTGAGGCTGTGCAGACATTTCTGATTTTCCTTTATTGCTTCTCCAAATTTTGGCATTGCTCTGGAATCCAACATAGATTTGTGATAGAATAATCAATGAAGCCTTGGGTACCCACTGCATATTTGTTGGTATTTTTTTCCCCCTGCAACACTGACACAGCACAATGGGACTTTGTACAGGTGGTCTGTATAGATGGGTGAGCAGGTTGCACAAGGGGAGGATGCCTGGGAAATACTCTAAACCCTCAGCCTGCTGCATGTCTCCAGATAAATGTATTTTTTCAGCAGATTTGTGCAGAAATAATTTTTGATTTGGTCCTGCCTAGGGCTGAGAGTTTCAGACTGAATCTTAAGGACTTAAGTGTATGAGTCTTTCTGTAGGATTCTTGCAATGCTTCTACATGTTCTTGTTGGAGCTAGACCAGAAAACTCAGCACCTTGAAGTACAAAAATACACAGCTGCAGGGCAAAAATCTAGACAATGGGAATTTTTGCTGCTGACCATGATGTTATCAGAACAAGATGCAGTATCTAGCATCACCTAAGGGTTCTGCTGCTGCTGCCAGCACGATCAGAGGGATGGAAGCAGTGGCTGCAGCCTCTAGAAGAGATTCAGCAGCAGCTCCCCAAGGCCAGCATCCCTCACACCATGTCCCTCCTTCAAAACAGCAATAGCCAACATGCAGGGCACAGCAGGCCAGTCAGACAGCTGCTGAAGGCAACTGTCTATATTGCTCATACCAAAAGCCAACCCTGCAAGTACTGTCCTTCTGTCTTCCATTGGATAGGTAACTAGATATTTCCATTAGATTTTCTATCACTTCACTCCATCACACTCATTGATGTCTCTGCTGAACATGTCAGCAGCAGGTTTTGGCCTAGCTTATCCTTCTTACTCCATCTCATCAGGAACACCTTGAATGTGCCAGGAACCATGACTGCAGCATCTGAAAAGGCAAAGTGCTTGAGGACTCCTCTTCCTTGAGGAGGCCAAAATGTGCCCATCATAAGGAGAGAGATTCTAGGCTCCTGGGACCTGGGGGGCACAGCTAGAAGCAGCACTGCAGACTTGCTCAAGTGCAGGGTCTTTGAAATCTATAGCACAGGGCTGGGCACCCACATGTCACCCATCCAGATGGTGCCATATCATCAAGGTTCATTAATTCTGCTCTTGCAGAGAAGAGCTTTAGAAATGCTCTCACTGGTGCTTTTGGCATATGGTACCTAGAGGCCATTTTTGTTTGTGTTTTCCTTTTTACTTGTTTTCTGTTACTGTAGTCCTCCTTACACATGCTATTCCTTGGATCTGTGCCATGGCCTTGTTCATGATGTCACAGGCAAAGTTATGGCCACTTGTGACAGCACATGCAAAAATAACCCTTCAGAAGATAAGGAAGCCACTGAAATGACTGACACACCAAGGGGAGGAGCCCTGCTTCTATGTGAAATATCCCATGTGAATAAACCACTGAAGGGCAGGGGGATATGTGAGGGCTGTAAGGAACTCTGCATCAAGCCTTAGATTTTCCTTCAGAGCTCATCCCAGGCTCACTAGAGAGAAAGGATTAGGGACTTCACATCAGCTTTATCTGTCATCCAGTACTCTTGATGGGAGCAAATGAGAACATGAGGATTGACCTTTCTTAGAACCTCTTCCGCTTTTCCTGGAAATAAGTCTTCAGTCACATGGTAGTGTTTTGCTGCTCTTTAGGAATTCCAGATCCTGAATGAGGCAGACTGTAAACAAGGAAACCTGATACCTCAAGGACAGAAGGAGGGAAAGAACAAGATGTCCATGGACACACTGGAGCGTGTTCAAGCATTGCAATGTGTTCTGTGGCTTGTTTAGAAATGTGGCTTGTCTCTGAGTGTACACACACACACTTCTACAGAGTACATACTATCATTTTTAATCCTGCATCACTAAAAGCAGCCCAGAGACAGTCATACACAAAGTGTCATTCTCCAGGGCAGGCACTGCTCTTTCAGCCCAGTCCTGACCACAGCCCTGTCTGCTGCTCTGTGCTTTCAAACCCAGCAAGAGGCAGGGATTGCAGAGCCTTGTTTTGTGGGTGCAAGCAGGTACATAAGCACCCACAAGCTGCCAGTCATACTAACCTCTCTTGGCTGGCTGGTTATTGAAACCCTGTCTGGCTTTTAAGGGACATAGCTGACTGTGGGGATAGAGCCAAGAGAAGATTTTTTTTTTTTGAGCAAGTAAGCATCATGGTTATAAAAAGAGATGAGAGATTCCTTAAAAAGCGTAAGGAGAAAAAAGAAACAGAACCAAAGGTAGCAGCTGGATTGGTACATGACATCACTGAGACCCTTGCCCAAAGGGAAAAAGATAACCACAGGAGAAGCCTTTACACTAGAGCATGCTTTTTCTCCAAGATGCAGCTTGCAATCCTATGCCAAACATTCACATAAACTCCAAAGAGCTCCTTAAATCCTAAAACATTTTAGTCTTAATGTTAAACATTTACCTCTTATCAGAAAAATAGCCTTAAATCTAACACAGCTGGAACTCAGCCATAAACAGGGTTAAAAACGGCCTTTTTCTCCCTCCATGTTTAATAGAAAACTTTTAGACAGTTGGAGGCAAACTTTTCCTATCAAGTCCTTCCTAAGTGAGGCAATTTGTTGCCATTTGCAATATGTTGATCAAGGAACTCTGCTTATATTTTTGGAGGCACAACCCTCAGTGGTGCTGAGAGGAACACTCACAATTGTAGCAACCAGGCTATTAAAGCCTTATAAAAACCCCAACTGAAGTTACTGGAAGGATTCCCATTGATCCATTAGATTTTGGATAAGGCTTGAAATACAGCAATTGAACTGAAAAATGCAGAGACACCTCTCCCCTCTCTTGCTGGATTTTTCCCATTATTGGTATTTTCCTTTGTGTGTCCAATGCCAGAGGGTTCAATGATCAAAATCTTTGCCAGAAAAAGGTGGTTTGTTTTGTGTGTGGCTCCTGCAGCACTGTTGCTAGGGCTTAGTTCAAGCTGCTGGGAGCTGTCTCCCAGTCTTTCCAGCGCTGTGGTATCACCAAGGTCTTGCAATGCCAACACAACTGTGACTAAAAACACTGCAGTGACAAGATGTAGCACAATGGCACATTTGTAAGGAAGGAGCCTCACTGCCCATTTTACCATATCCCACTGAAACAGGATATGGAGAACAACCTCAGGGTGTTCAGCTGCATAACTTCTCATAGCAAAACTGTTTTCTAACACTGCATGTGGAGGCACTGCCTGGAACTTCACAGAATCTTTCCTCAGTCCTCTCCATCGTTAGACACATTAGTCCAGAAAGCACCAACACCAAATTGGTGGAGTGGTGTGGATATTGAAACTACTGGAAAGAAAAAACCTCACTCCTCTCAAGGACTATGGCAGCATAGCTTCTTGGTTAGAGAGCTGCTGGGGACTCATTTTGTTCCAACCCTGAGCAAAGCACCTGCCAGATAATTTTTTCTGCTGCAGTGTTGCTTTCTGTAAAGTAGAACTAGTTATTCTGTTACTAATAGGACTTGTACCCAGCCTAATAATTACTGGAAAATTCATGAGGAAATACAGAGATGCAACACAACATTAATACTCACCATAGAATTGAAAACTTCAGCTTCCCCCACTGAATCAATGGGGCTATGAGACATTCCTGCTGTTCCCCCTCCTGCCTGAGCACAGCTACACAAACAGCTCACCATGACTTTGCCATCCTGCAATGAGCTGTCTATCTGCAGTTGGATATACCCTTGGATAAATGTCAGTGCACTTTCTTGGCTGCAAAAACACTGGAAGCTGATCTCTACCCTCTGAAGTGTCACAGTGGGCAGCTAGGCTGTTACTGAGGAGAAAAATACAATCCAGAAATCAGCACAAATTTATCTTAGGCCAACTTATTCATGCAACCATAGCCTGGAGCTGCTACAAGACACTTCTGGGCCCAAGTTTTTGTCTCTGGATCCTCTGGAGATAGTTGTACTGGGCCAAAGCATCTCAGAGGAAGATTAAAAGCAGCCAATGGTGATATCTTTTGCCAATCAGCAAATTTTTTCCTGACAATCCACCAGTGTGTGAATGCCTGATGGTTTATATCCCTTCTGATATTTCCTCTTCTATCACTTATAACTGTGAATTCTCCCATTAGTCATACTGCACCACTTCCAGCACATCATTTAATCTTTCTTCATCAAAAGCCCATTCAAACAAAGATTACACTGTTGGAAATGTGTCTGCTGTCGTCACTTCCCTCTGTGCTGCATTTATTTACTGCTCTACTCTTTTTTTTTGGGATAGTCATGCCAGGTAGCTTTTGATGAGTAACATATTGTTCACATGTTTCTGTCAAATAGCCAAAGCCCCAAAGACATCATCAGGAATAAAAATAAAGCCCATTGCACGAGAGTGAAATAAGCTTTTCTTCATGAGATCATGCACCCTACCATCAGACAGCTCTTTTCCATACCATTCTCTCAGTCCCTCTTTGGAAAACAACCTGCTCACTTGCACAAAAAGAAAGCACAAACAACTTAGATTTCACTTGAAGGAAACATAATGTCTCAGTCATTTTATAAGTGGTTAAAAAGCTAATTGCAGATAAAAGTTTCTTATCCTGCTGCAGCTAAAACCACTGGAGAGGTAAATTGTCCCTGCTTCAGTTAGTCTGTATGTGTGGCCATTTCTTGGCTGAATAGTCAGCAGGCACCATGGATGTTTGCAAGCATAAGCTAACATATGCTAATGTTGCAAATGTGTTTGCAAGTAAAAGTACTCAGCTTCAGAACTCTGTTCTGTTGTCTTGCTATGTAGAAGTGGCCAGCAGAATGCACTGTACATGCAGCACAGCTATCATTTGGATCATTGCTCAATGACCACAGGACCAGGGTTAATAAAGCAAAAGGGAACAGAGCACCAAAACACTGTTGATAACTATGTTCACCAGAGACTGTATTATTGGCTTTGTGGAGAAGCTTTCTATCATCTAATTGCTCAATATTCAAAGCAATACTTGATACTGCTTATCCAGAGATCTACGGTTCCAAACAGAAAAATATATAGACTGACAAAATGGGCAGTGTTGGGAAAGTCACAGCAGGAGTTGCAATGAAAAAGCATCTAGCCAAAGAGAAAAAAATCAGTGATCAAAGTCTGAGATAAAGGTTGGTCTAGGATCTGTAATAAAACTCAAACTTTGCACAGTAGAGTAATTCTGGAAGAATTAAGAGGTCCCCACTCTAATTTGAGGTGGGCTGAGTATTATTTCCATAACAAAGGTAGGAATGAAAGTTAAGGGTCTGCCCAACACCATATAGCAGAGGACTAAGCAAACACGGAGTCTAGTCATTCATCCATACGATACCATTTCCTACCAGATCTGATCCTATGTGATGCTTAGCACCTCCTGTTTACATATACTTCTGAGTACCCTCAACTTCTTTGAGAAAGCTCTCAAAAAAGCTGGTCTGGCATGGCCAGCCATTGCCAAAAAAATAAAGACACTTTCTCCTTGCTTAGGACAGTAGATCAAACATAATTTGTTAAGACACCAGCAAAGGAAGAACTTGTGATAAGTGGAAGATGTTAAACAGGAATACAAGGAAAATGAGACTGAGTACCTGCTGTGCTTTGCTCACAGAAGTAGAGGAAACAGCCTAAGAATAGCATGGACCTGGGAGTGCAGAATGAGGTGGTCTGCCAGAACAGTATCAACCATCTCTGAAGGGGAGGCCTAGGAGATCCCCATATCCCCTTTACCACACAGGAAGGGATTTGTGAATCTGAGCTAGAGAGGACAGAGGAAGGAGGAGGAAAGAGACATTCGCAAGCCAGATGCAAGGCAGCACGTTCCCAGGTTGGGTCCCTGCCAACCTGGGACCCAACTGTAATTTTAACGAGATGGAAGGCTCAATGCCCAGCCTGTGGGCAGGAGCCTGGATGTTTTCTTCCAACAGCTAGGGCACCTTTTCATTTCTCACCCTGCACTGATGAGCTCCACTTCAGGATCATTTGCTGTCACAGAGGCTTAGAAAAACCAAGCTACGGGATGACCACATAGTCATGCTCATGTTGATGGGATAGCAGTTTGAGTTGGTCTTTTAGAAAGTGGCCTTAAAAGCCACAGGACAGTGGCTGCTTTTTGAAGCCTCCCACTCCTCTCTAGTAAAAGCTCACAGAGGGTCTCAGCTGGCTGTCCTGGCTGGGCAGACTCCCTTGAGGGAGGGGGCAGGACCTGACATGGTTTGTTTTGCACATGGTTTAATCAGCAGAGCAATGCTTCATGAGTACTTGTACATGCCAGAAACAATCCTCCTACACAGACTTGTCAGTGATATTAAACAGAATGAGAAGACAAGATGACCCAACCTCATATGGGTCAGAGCTGCTATTTTCAGGGTCAGATCAGAGCCTGAGGGCTGGACTCTGGCTTCAGAGAAGACTTTCCTCTCCATTCAGTTAGGCACACTGAACAGGCTCTGCCCTGGCACAGAGCAGAGGGGGTGACTGGAACCCCCTGCAGAAGCCGTGTCTTTTTTTGACAAGCAGTGAAAGGCCAGAATTTTGCACAATTCCTTGAATGCACAAGTGCACATCAGAGGAAAGATGCATTAGTATTTGTCCTTCTCAGCAGTGCTAGATTGTTGTTCCACTGCAGTCTCATGACTGATTATGATAATGCTGAGTTTGGACAGCTGGAAGCTTGTAATGACTTCTTTTTGAAGTCTGTATAGTACAACTGTGTGTGTGTTTACTCTCACACATACAGATCCATATATGTACATGTATGAAGCTGAGGCTCACTTCTTTAGGGCCTCTTTAGCATATAGGGAGAGGAAAATAATATTTAAAGACATTGAATACAGAGACAGAGATTCTAGGGGTTTAACTCTACTAATGTTGCCACCAAACCACCACAGTCCTGCTGCCTTCAGTGGGGTGGTAACCCTGGTCATGCTTTAGTACTGTGGTGATCTGTCCCTAAAACAGTCACAGATTACTAGATCCATATCTATGTTTGGATTTTAAACTCTTTTGGGCAAGAAACTTTCTAGTGTACTTGTAGTAATATGAAACCCCTTTTGAGCATTATAATAAATCCATTACCACTGATAGGAATTACTGTAATGATGAGCAGCAAACTCCTCTGGCAACACACAAGAAATAGTTGCTGTCTCCCCCAAAACAGTGGCAGGGAATTGCCCAGAGAAACACCTAGGAATGGTGTCCTGTCATTTATTGCATTGGAAATGGGAAGAAACTCCAACAAAGCCAATGAACCGCAGCTGAGTTGGCTGTTCCCCAAGACATGTACCCACCACCAAATCAGACCGAGGTATGCTGGTGCACAAATGGAGCTTGCTGTGGAAAAAATAAAATCTTACTCCCAGCAGCTTCTCAGGACTGCTGTGGTGAGCTTAAGGTTTCTCATCTGTGGGTCTGATCCTGCCCAATACAAGCAGTTTAAGCACAGACTGCTGAAGATCCCCTTGCCTTGCATGGGCTCATGATCAAGTTGTAATTGCTCAGCTATTGCATCTGTTTGCGTAATAAAAACCAGCTGTCTCTGTACGAGCTCCCATCCAAGAAATAGCTGCGCAAATACATTTTTTACTGTTAATGTAAAGAGCAATTTTGTGACCTCTGCCCTAACTGGCCCTTCAAAAGTAGCACTGGTGTTTTAATTCCTTCCAAGTTCACGTAAAAAATGTAAACCCCCCAAAACAGTCAGTTCCTATTATTCACCACAAGACCTGAGACATTTCCCACTTGTATGGATTTATTGCCTAGTAATTATAGTTCATGAAATCCATTCACTGTAAAGTGTGTCCTGGATACTCCAACTCTTCCTGGCAAACCAAATGTTTAACATCATGAGGGGTATAAAAATATAAGCAATCGTGTTTGAGTCACTTTTAACACAACAGATTAGTTTGCAGGGTCTGGCAGTGTTTATAACATAAATCACACTTTAGAGATGGGAAAATACTCCTAGATTATCTAGTTCAACTCTTTTGTGCAAGTATGTATTCTCTGCTGCCTTCATCCAAACCTAATTTGGGAAGTCTCACACAGAGATATTTCTACCATTTCCCTTTGGGATTATCCAACCACTTGACAGAAATCACTGTTAGGAAATCTATTCTGACATGTAAACCAACCGTTTCCATTGCTCAGTTTAAGATTTTTACTCCTAATGTTCAAACTTGAGCTAGCAACCCATTCCCTTCCCTCCCTTCAGCATTCAGAGTCTCCAGATATTTGCAGCTGGTTCAAGCATCCCTTAGCTGGGAGAAACGGTCAACAGCTAGCACATGTATCAGTATGGACAAGGACACTTCAGCTCTGCTTCCCTCCAGGTCAGGAATCACCCTAGCAGCTCTTGAGCATGGTTTTGCAGGAAGAGGATTGCTAAGCACAGGTCAGCAGCCAAGGCAAGCAGTCACTTGCCACACAAGGGAGCCATTTACAGTATTTGAAACTATTTCACTTAATAGGTGCCTTTCCCCCTTTGTTAACAGTTCAATCACCTTTCCCTTAGCTGAACCACTCCTCTGACAAGAAAACAAGGAGCAACCAATCAAGACATGCTGGGAGCTAAGGGCTGTTACTTACTTGGGTGTTTTGCCTCTCACAGAATTACTTGTTACATTGTGGCCCTGACAATGAGCAAGGAGAGACTGTGTGCATGGGTCATGTAGAGTACATATTTCCCTCCTTGGCAGGGCTGCCTTGGCAGCAGGAGCCCAATGCACACAGTTCAGTGCCCGGACTTCCTCCTCCCCACCCTGAGCTTTATTTTGCCCTTCATACACATGAGCGCTCTCCCCTCTGCTCCCTCAGCACCCCTGTGAGAGGCGAGAGGTGGAGCAGTGGCCCCGGCTGAAGGCAGTTCAAAATTCTCACCAGCTCCTCCATTTCACTTGAAGTGACTGTTCTTCAAAAGCAGTGAAGGATTAAACTGTGCCACATGAGTGCGCTGGTTAAAGTGGAAGACTTGCTAAGCAGTTACAGGGTCCAAAAAAAGTTACAGAGGGTCAGGTTTCCAGTTCAGTGAACCCTGTCAGCTGTACCAAGGCACTGCCCTGCTTGGGAGGGAGGACTTGCCTTCCACACACACACAAAGAACTAAAGGCTGAGATTTCCAAAGCTCAGGAGCACAAAATAGGTTTGCTTTTATGCTTGATTGGGAACCAGACTCCAACCAGACCTCAGCCTAGGAAGGCACATACTCTCCTTTAAGTTCAGAGAAGTGAAGTTATCTGGGTTTGATATCTGGTGTTGCCACAGCATGATGAATCCACTTGACACTACAACCCACGTGGCTCCTGGAAGAGGTGCAAGGTCTGCAGACACCATGCTGGCAGGTGCAGTCACTGCTTTGGTAGCCCATTTCAGGGGTGAGGGTGGAATCAGGCACTAACAGGATGTCAGGCTGCACTGCTCCCTCAGCATCCCCACTTTTTGGCACGGACACCTGGCAGCAAAGACATCAGGGAGGCACAGAGATTGTTGGAGAGGGAAGAGAGAAAGAAAAGAATACAGGGCAAGGAAAAAGATTATTTTTCTCCTCTTTAGTCTTTCTGAACTTTTAGGAGTTGGGTACCTATATGATCATACCACTTGAGTAGAGAAAAGGCAACTTAGGGTGCACCCATCAGGCAGTTACATGTGTTGCTTTAAATATGCACAGATATCTTGCAGCAAGCACTGAACTATTTCATTGCCAACAATTTAGCCATATTTTAAACATATTAAATTAACACAGCATGGAGTATCCCTTAAAATCTTTAAAATAAGTATCTGGACCAAACCACACAACCCTAGTCCCTCTTTTACTCTTATTTAGGGCAAAGCTCCTACATGATCATCTTCCAACAAGCTGTAACATGCAGCTGGCAGAAAAAACCCTTCTCCCAGAGAGAAGTGTTTCTAAAACAGTGACTTGCAGTACAGCAAGGCCTACACAATGGAAAACATCACATCCAGCTACTTCTGTGCCCACTTTTCCTGTGTGGAAGCATCACAAACTGGACAAGGTTGGAACACAGACAGAAAGAGCATCTTAGCCCTTCCTACAAACCCCTGTTGCAGAAGCAGTACCCTTTTCTCAGTCCCCAAGGCACATCTCTACAAGGAGTTGAAAAGCTGCTTTCCCACCTTCACACTTACTGAAGGGTCCAGGTGGCAAGAAGCAGCACAAGCACAAGCCACAGAAACAATGTTCAGCTGAACTTTTGCATACACCTCTCCTACTGAGAGCCAGC
The DNA here is from genome assembly GCA_020800305.1 of Porphyrio hochstetteri. NCBI lineage: Eukaryota > Metazoa > Chordata > Aves > Gruiformes > Rallidae > Porphyrio > Porphyrio hochstetteri. Next base: position 4,188,340 of record CM036916.1, on the reverse strand, counting down.
TGCAGAGCTGGTCCTACCAGCACAAGACAAACATGGGCATGTGTCAACACCCCCATTTTGAACAAAGGAGACAGACAATGGCCATGCACAGCTGTACATGGTCTTCCACGATGCTAGCAAGTCAAATGCTCCTACATTACTTCCAGTCCTAAAACAGGCTTGGTGCACTAATTGCTCTTCTGACCATATATCCCAAAACATCTTTGCAGTGGTGGGATTCCAAATTTGTAGGAGGGAAAGGTCTTAAGATAAATTCTGGTGCTTAAAAGCAGCAACCATCCTGGATGCAAACCTGAATTCAAGTGCAAGGTCAGAGGAGTTTTTCCCTTTTTAGGAATACCAGATCATGACATATAGTTTATAGTGTGAATAAGTTGGTCAGAAAGCCTGAAGATTTCTGACAGACCCCAGCCCATTGCAATGCACAGCTCTCTCCTGTGAGAGCACGATGTGGAGATCTACACTGTGTCCTGTCATCTCTGCAAGGTATTTCATCAGTCACCAGCCTGTTCTGCAATGTGCTTAACAGCAAAATTGTGTAAGCTCAAAGAAAGTGAAGGCAAAGAGCAACTTTGGCAATCCCTGTCCAGGACAGTGAAGGTGATGAAGGCTGAGAATGATCCTGGTGTTCAGTCACATTACAGGTGGTGATTAGATATTTGCAGAGGGTTTTGCAGGTGTTTGCAATCCTGAAACAAGGAAGCAAAGGCTCTGAAAGGAGCTATATGTGAGCTCTTTTATTGCATGAAGCTGGTTAAATGAAGGAAGCAAACAGTGTACTAAGTTTCATGTCTGTGGCTTCTCTTTGCTGGAGTTGATACCACAAAATAAAATTGTGGTTTATAATACCTTTATCAAGAAAAGCTGTAATCAGCACTAAGTATAATCAACACTCCTTTGCAAAACAACGGCCAAGGAAGGGAGCTGAGCCTGAGGGAATGGATTTAATCAGCTTAATTGACATTTGACCTGATTAGTATAAATGGAACTGGTCCCCTATCTTGTTTAGCACTAGTCAGTCTTGCCAGCTCACCACAAGTAAACCCTGAGAATGATCATGAAAACTAGTCTTCACATTACTTTGGGGTGGGACCCCAACACCAAGCCTTATTTTTCTTGCACTTCCACAAAGCTTTCTCCTGTACTGAATGACACTAAGAGCTGACAGTGGCTTCCCCTGTCCACAGTATTTCAGTTAAATTCCTTCTCTCCAGCCTCTCTGGAAACTGATGCTTAAGTTATTTCACACTAGAAGGTGAGATGGGGCCATCGTATCCTTGATCTTCCCTTCATTCCACCATGCTTCCCTCTCAATGCTGCTCTACTTTGAGAGCCACAACTTCCCAGGGCAGAGGCAACTCATCTAGACTGGAATCACAACATGCAAGCAACCAGGGCAACACACACATGCTGCCCTGAATGGGAACATGGGATGCATTCCCCCCTCCATGTTAAATGCATGTGAGGATTGTTCCAACAAAAGGTGCTGAAGTAGCGGAGACTGAAGTCCTGTATTGATCTTTCTAACAGGCAACAGCAATGCAACATGCCCTGGCCCTGACCTGCTTGACCAGTTGCAGAGGTAGCCACTCTGAGCACTGGGCCTCCCCATTGAGAAAGCCAGCACAGGGGGCAGGTAATGTCACTGGTCCAATGGCCAGGCAGAGGATGTTTCTCTGCTGGGTTTGTGCACTTGGTCCCATCAGGAGATAGTCATGCTTAACAATGCTAAACATCCCTGAAGTATTTTTATGGCTCATAACCTGGCATGACATCCTATGGAGGAAACCTGAAGGGTGAGGGATTTTTATAGAAGGGTGGTATTGGGGTCCACCTCTGGCAATCCAGGCAGCAGCATCCTGCCTGCTCCAGGCATGCTGGGGAGAACAAAACCGGTTTTCTGATCACAGACAGACAATGACACAACTCGTCCACAGAAAGCCTTACCTTCAGTAAACGTTAAGGCAATTAAAATCTGACTCAAAAGTTTGGTGATGAGATACAAAGTCTTATATAGATCCTATTTTATGATGATGCTGCAAAGTCATGATAGCTTAGGCAGTTCCCAAGCAAAACTAAGTTCTCCTCAGGCAGGGCTTCAGGCAAAGGAAACCCAAAAGCAATTGCCTTCAGCCAGGCCTCCAGCTTCTGGTCTCAGCTCTGGGGCCAAGGGATGGCAATCCTGCAAAGACTCATTTTTATAGAATTACAGAATGGTTTGCATTGGAAGGAACCTTAAAGATCATGTAGTTCCTGCCCAACTGCCCAAAGCCCCATCCAACCTGGCCTTGAACACTGCCAGGGAGGGGGAATCCCTTCCAAAGATGGATCTCTGTTTCTACTATACTCCAAACAACACAGTGGTAAAAGGTATTTTACAGGCAGTCTTGGAGACAAGAAATGCCAGATAAATAAGAGAACACAGTAGGAAAAATACTTTTATATTTTTTCCTTTTTTTGGGATAACTGAAGAGCACTGATTGGAGCCCTTTGGGATGCTCTGCTGGAGTTGTCCTGGGGACTGACAGATAATCCCAGGGCTTTATCTCTGACAACTTTTGCCAGCAGCATCCTTTGGTCCTAGTAACATAATAATCAAACACCTCAAAGGGGGTTGCCAGAGACTTTTTGTTTCCCTTATGGCTAATTATAGATTTTAAAGCTGTAGAGGGAGCGGGTGTTTCCTCCATTAAAACCAGTATAATTGGATAACTCCACACCCCCTGCTTTCTAACATGACGTATATAGGGAATCTCATACATCAACTACAAAGTGCGTATTGTTCTATGTCAGCAGATAAATAATTCACCATCTGAAGACTTGGAAGCTTTTCTCTTAGTTCAGGATTACTGTTCCACTTGATGCATGAAGTTGGCAGCTTTACTTTCTTCTTCTTCCCGAGAGAATTGGATCACTCTAAGACTTGAGTAACTTCCAGGCTAATAGCTCACCAAGATGTTTTTGTGTGCACACACACATTCTTATGGAAGAAGTTAGGTGGAGAGGTGATTTCATTCGCCTTTTATTGTCATTCATTCTTAAACATAGACTTTTAAAAAAAAACCCCTTCAATTATTATGTTGTAAATGTTGCCTCTTGAATTTCTTCCAGTCATCTTTAAAATCTATGATGCTCTATCAGCCCAAAGTTTCAAGGGAGGAAAGGGCTGTGTTGCTAGTTGAGGGTTTTGTTTTGCTTTAAAAATAATAAAACCCAATAACACCCCACCACAGCCTCAGAGTTAACTTGTTAACACATGTCTGACCAAGGTATCACTATGTGGTCATGGGTTTATGACAGCTTGTCCTTCTCTAGACTACTCCAGCAATCAAAGCAGCACATACTTTCTGGCAGGCATGAACTAGTCTTGTACCTCATTTTTCAAACCAAGAAGTCCAGATTGTTACCCTATAACCTCATCCCCATTTTTCTTTAGTGCAGAAAAAACCCAAAGATCAACAGAGACCTCCATCAAGAGAGCAAATTCTTAATATGATTATGCTTTTTATTCTGGTATTCTTAATTAGTAATTAAAATTCTCTTGAAGAGCAATGTATTTCATTGACTTCAGCAGGCTTTGGATGAGGAGCAGTCTGGAGGTTTTTGACAAAATGTTATTTTGACCAAAAAATGCAGACTCACTGAAATTGAAACAGTTCCTGGGAATAGCTTTCACAGCCACAGCACAATAAAAATGCTGTTGTCTCAGGTCCACGATGTACTTCTCAGAACCAAGTACTGTAGCAAAGTACTTTTGGCCACCCTGCCTAATACAGGATACTCAGTCAGGTTCAGACCATGGATTTAAACACATCCCAGCTTCTCCAGGAGAAGTCAAATTACTGGGGCTTTAGCTGGTTTTATCAGGCTGCTTCTGCTTTCCAGTTTGGGAGCTACCAATCCATCTCAGCATGGAACAGAACTATTTTTGACGGTTTCAAGTGTTCTTCAAGATAGGAAAACACATTTCCTGCCAGCTGTACTTTAAATCGGGCCATAAAGCTTTATGTTTAAAGAGAATTGTGAAACATGACTCAAACAAGATGCCCTCAGGGCTGCACACTAAACACAACTGCAGCTTTGCCATCAGCTTTCATGAGCACTCAGCTGTACATCTGTAGCCCTACATTTCATTAAAATATTTATATCTCTAAGAGAGATCATTCTACCTAGAAATACAAATGCATGTACTGCTCACACTCTTATTCTAGACCTCTGCTTGTATTAGAGATGGAGCTGGAATTGCCCAGACAGAAATAATTATTGTACTTGAAAATAAGACAACTCAAACAACAGAGTTAAGATTCACAGTCAGAGAAGTAACAGAACTGAGGACTTGCAAAAAGCAGCTGGCTAAAACCTCATCTGACATTAAATGGCATACCTGCAGTGAATTCAACAAGATGACACTGATTTACACAAACTAAGAAGTCATCCCAGGAAGAATTTGTAAAAAACAATTATCATCACTGAGGGGAAATCTTGAATGCTTTAGACTGGGAGAGGTCCAAGAAGAAAGGACTTTCTGGCCAGGAGTTGTATTTACAAGGGACAAAACCGAAACAGCTGAGATCTGGCACAGTGCTGTGTACAAGCACAGGCTTAAGAGGCATAGGTTAATTCCATCCTTCCAAAAGCCAGCTTATATCACACCTCAGATGCTCCAGTGGCACACTGCATGTTGATGGCATGCACATTCATGTGCCAGAATTACATCATGTACAATAACTCAGCAAGAACAACCAAGCCTGTCTGCTTTCTTGAAAGACCATCAGTGAATGGCTTATTGCATGTCAGAGGAGGGCACAAAATTTAAGGTTTGGTGGGTTTGGGTTTGTTGGTTTGTGGGGTTTTTTTTCCTAACAGTGTGCAAGAGCTGATGGATTGGGACGGTGTTGCACAAGGATTGCATTAAACCCTATGGTACATTTCCAAGCCTTGTTTATCTGAACAATTGACTCTGAGCACAGACACTTATCAATAGAAGTCCAAGCAAATTTCAGGACAAGGGTTTTTTTTATTTTTGCTGACTTGAACATCAAGGTCTTCCAGTACTGCAGTTGCTGTAGCAACAGGAAGGAGCTTATTAAATGATCAACCTGAAGGCCAAAGCTATCAGAGTTGAAATGACCAAAAGTTAATATTTAACCTAAACCTTCTTATTTGTTTAAAAATATGCTGCTCACTTTGTATTAGCAGTTGCCTTGCAGACCTACTGCAGAAGTAGCTGCAGAACCAGAAGACCACTGAAATTTTCATACACATCCCAAATAACAGTTCCTCAGCAGTGCTGGGAATAACAGCTGCCTCCTACCAGGAATCACACAGCAACATACTTCGGTAGAGGGCTGTTTCCTCTGATCTTTCACATCTGACAGTCACTTAATACACACACATCTAAGCGTGTCATTTTTCATTATTTCTACAATCTAACATCATTATACTTTATTTTGGTTTAAGAGCTAAGGAGAACAAGTGCAATCAGTTTTTAGCCTCATTAGATCCTGTCCTTCAGACAACCATTCCAGGGGTGAGTTATGTTTTGCCTAGGGCCCAGAAGGCAGAACCAAATGGAAATACATTGCTGCAGCAGAATTAAGTGACCCATCCCCTACTATTGCTTAAACACGTCTAGTCTCCCTTGGTGCTGTTTCAAATGTCTGGCAGGCTCCTCTTCCCACAGCTTTCAATATTAACTTCTATTTTTCATCAATGAAATAGCTTCTGTGGACAGCCAGGAAGAACCTATTAACTGAGGCTACTTTGCACTTGTCCACCAGTAGAACAAGGACAGTCTAAGCATGGACCTCACTTGATCAGCTCTTACTTTAATAGCATAAAACATCAGTACATAGATGCCAAAGGACCTTGGTAGACCATTTCTTTCAACAACTTCCAATAGCTATAATATGGACAGACTAGGTCCCATGTGTCTGACAACCCCCATCCCAAGTGAACACAGATTTTAATGGAAACACTATGAGGAAAAATATCTGTACTTCCTGCTCAAAAAAGGGTTTTGTTTGCCCTGGAAACATTCCTCTGCCTACCAGGGGTTTCGTTTGTGACATCTCAATGCAGGTAGTAGCTAACAAAATATTTGGATGTAGCTAGAAGCTATATCCAAAATATTTGGATGTAGCTAAGATGGTACTTCATCAAGTCTGTCCTGTCATAGCACAAAGGTAGTAAGTTTCTCTAGGACAGACAAGGGATGGCAAGTCTCTTTCACAGGGTTTCTCCAGGCTATTCAAGGCTTTTAATACACAGAAGTGACAGTTCACTGCTGTGTGTGACCTAATTAAACATAACTTTATGATTCTGATTAACCATCAGCAGATCCCAGGCAGAAAACAGATCATGTGGCCATATGCAGTGACATTCACATCACTGAATCACAGCACTGCCTAATACTTCTGGTCCTCCTTCCCCTAGGTATCAAACCCAGAGTTAGGACCACACAGGTAATTCAAGTTTTCAGGTTTTTGCACTTTAATGGGCAGCAAAATTGCTATGTAAAATAAAGCTGTGAAGCATGATTATGTTAGCCAACAGCTTCATAAAAACAATCTTTATTGGCACTGCTGATGGGATGGGAGGACCCAAAGTTTTACAAAGGTGTTAGATGAACCAGGCCTAGGTGTAACTGCCTGTCATGGGCTTGGATCATTTTTAGCATGAACCTAGCATCTCCTTTGCACCACCACAGCTGGAGGCAGTTAGATGGGAGGCTGTGCCTTAATCCAGTGCAATAGTATCTGCTTAATTATAAAGAGGTATAATCCTAAATTGATCTGTTGGTGTCTCAGAGCTAGAAAACACCATACAAAGACCTGAGACACCCACCTAACCCCAGATTTTGCCACACATCTTAACATGTCCCAGTGAAGCAGTACCTTGCTTGGGGTTATTTCTGTTAGATTTTTGACCCTTTTTCAGCACTTTTCAGATGACTCTGAGGAAACAGAAATAGCACCATGGCTGGGAGAGCTGTATACCACAGCTTGCACACAGGAATGGGAAGGCAAGAAAAGGAGCCATCAGGATGGATGTATCCTTTTAAGCTACCTCCACCTCACAGCACATGAGCCACTCATCATCAGGGCACCCTGATCTTCCCTCCTCAGAGACCCCACACCAGGCCCTGGGCACACTCTTCCCCCAACTTCCTCCCCATGCCTCCTTGTGCCTCTACCCTTACATTGCATCTCAGCCAGTAAGTGACAGCGAATGCAGCTTGGAAAGGTTTGTCTTGAGTCAAATCTACACTGAGTCTGTGAAAGGCCTGCTCTGCAAGTCAGGAAAGAGATTTCTGCAAGGATAAGGATTGGAGCACATGCTGAGCCATCCCAAGAAAGAACCCTCCAAGCAGTAAACCCCAGGGGAAAAAAAAATAGAAAGGAACAAAAAAAGAAAGAAACACACCAAAGTTCATCAGTTGTGCTATCTCCTGGCTGCTTTCTGAAGCCAAACTCCAAGGAGGAAGTGCACTTGGACTTTACACACATACGGTCAGCATGGAGAGAGGCTGGGAAGGATGCCTGCATGTCCCTTCCCTCAAATGCTGCCCCTGTATGATCCAACTGCAATCTGCAGCTGTCTCTGTGCCTGGTAATCTGAGGCTCTGCAAGTGAGCAGTAGCTGCTTGCCTTGCCTGCCTTCCTAAGGCAACACTTGCTCAGCAAACACAAATATGTTTACTGTGGAAACTTTGCACTTGCCTTACTGCCCTCTCTTTGCCAGGTGTTTTTCTTTTTATACCCACAGGAGATGCAGAGCCATGTTCTAATATAGAAATATAGGTTCATGTGCATGTGTTTATTAATAAACAGGTGGGCAAATCTGTTTGCTTACTGTCTCATTTGAGTGATTTATTTTTCATTATTTTTAGACCTGCTAGACATACAAACTCAAAGCTGCAACATCAGAAACCAGCTATTGTAATAGAACCAAGCTACAGTCACTGAGTTTTCCAGAGAGAAAAGAAAAAGGAAAAAAAAAAGAAAGATTAAAAAATACCATTACAAGAGCACCCAGCACCAGTTAAATCCTTTTTTCCTCTCAAGCTGATGCCATTATTGTCTTTTATGATGTTGCTCTGGGGATAAACCAGCAAGAAATTCAGTGGCCAGGTAGATCAGGACCTCTTCTGAAGACTGCAAAATGGAGTCATGCCTAAGCATCCTGTTAGCATTCCTCAGAGCAGTATGTTTTGTACTATCTATAGTAGTGTGTGTATATATATACACACATAAGAAATCATATTTTTATCTTCTAGTATAGAAGAGGAGCTCAAGATACTGCTTTCACAGCCCCAGCTTCAGGGGAGGTCAGAAACAGACTGCACAGAGCCAGGAGTAAAGCACACAATGCAGAAGGGAACAAGAAGTTGGTGCCCATGTAAGATAAGGGGCTACAGCCTCCAGTATCTCTCCTTCTTCCCCCATAGGAAATGTGAGATATGCTGAGCATGCAGCCCAAACTAACCCTGATCCCACAGATCAGACGCCTTCAGGAGTCTCCCATCCAAAAAATCACTTTGAAAAACCCCACTAACATTGTTTGCAAGTGAAAGAAAATAAAATACAAAGCCTCCTTTCCTCAGGAGACTGCATTCACTTCCGGAGGACAGAATCCTACCTAGACCCACGAGGACAGACCACAAGGAAAGGACCTAAGCATCACAAGTCAGACAAAAGGAGGCTCACTAGATGGGACACAAAGGAAGAGCTCCTAACAGTCATGGGTCAGGCAGCCAAGGCCTCCCAAAAGGTTTTGCTCTGTACCTGCTGGTTTCTGGTTCCTGTCACCCTCTGAGAATTACACAGCCCCAAGGTGACTACCACAGGTTTGATATCCCTCTTGGGACAGAGACACAGCTGAGCAGGCACTTTTGCTGCTCCTAGCATCCTCCTGCTACCCTGTTGCAATAAGCAGAGTTGATTGTCAGCTTCAGCCAAATAAGCAAGCATAAGTGCCAGTAAAAGAAAACATTGCATACATCCCTCATCTGGAAATTATTTTTGTTTGTATTTATGTTCCCACATGTTCTCAGGGTGATGTCTGGGCTCAAGCCCACACATGGAAAAATCTGGACTGTGCCCTGTACTAGGAAGTTCTCTAGCTCAGAAGCTGAGCTGTGTTTACTCATGCTTGCCTCCCCAAAAACAGCCTGTATACTTGCCTTTATTGTTCAGAGCACAGCATCTTCTTATCCAGGGAAGAGGAAAATAAAGAAATGGCAAGAGGCTGACTTTTACATTAGGACACTGAAGCAGGAGGAAGGTCTTTCTTCTATGCCAGGCAAAGAAGAAAAACACATCCAAAAAGGAACATGATCTACCAAGTCAAACTCTGTGACTCAGCCTAGGTCATCCACCTGAACCAAACCAAGGATCAATCTTACATCTCCCTAAGCAAGGCCAAACACAACCAGACACCAGACTCATGCATCTTGGTTAGGGAGCTCCTCAGCTTCCTCACAGCCAAACCCAATTCATCACCACCTGGGCTCAAGCACCAGCAAACAGTCTTTATCCACCAGCCTTAAGCCTCTTCCTCCCTCTGCAGGTAGCCTCTTTCCTCAAAAAGAACCCCAAACCAACCCCTCACAAAAATCCCAGAGATTCAGCCACGTCAATCACAGCCTCCCAAACACAGTACCTGCTGAAGTTCTCTTCCTCAAAGCATCCCACTGCGCAGGCAAGCTGCTCCTCACTGCAGTCTCCTACCCTGACTGCTCTCTAGAAAGGTCTACACCCCTCCCACAAGCACCCTATAAGCACTCTATTGCAACCACACCCATCCAAGCTCCTCCCCTTATGGGAGACTGGAGATAGCCTCAGCTGAGACCTCTGATTAGCCCCAGACCCAGGCAGGAACACCATTTACCTCCTACATCAACCCATCAAGCAAAGCCGTTAACCCTGGGTGGGAAGGATGCTTGGGTTCAAACTGAGGGTGGAGCTATGGCTCTGACAAACTCAGCAACACTTTACCCTTCAGTGACAGCATCAATTCTTCACCTGGGCAAGAGCCCTTTTTTTTGTCTTGGCCTCTGCATCCACAGCCCAAACAGGAGAAAATCCAAATCCATGTGCTGCTTATCAACCTGGCAGCTGCAAGATCACTGATTAAACACGAGGCAGGACATCAGAAGCTGCAAATCACATTTCCACCTCTGCTAAGGAGATTCACCTATGCCGCTGTGCCTGCCTGGAAAATTAGAGGAGTTAATATCTCTGCACTGCCTCAACAACACCACTGACCAGAGAAAGCAAAGCATGGTGAAGAATGCATGAGAACATGGCATTGGAGTTATAAACATCTTTCCTCTGTTATGAGTTTTTCCATCTCTCCCCTCATGAGCATTGCTGTCACCTTGCAAAACTAATCAGAAATACTGTTCTGTTGTTGCTGCCTCCACTTGAAGGCCCCAAAGACTTCAGTTGAGTCTTCACTTCTCTCCCTGCTGCACTTACCCCAGAGTACAAAAATGGCCTTGAGTTGGTCTTCATGGATGGAGGTTGTGTGCTGATGGCAGGCAAGTGGAACAGCAAATGGCTTTTGTCATATTGTTGCATTTAGAGGTTGCAGCCATGGGACTCTGGATATTTTCTGAAACCAAGCAGGAAATAGTGGAGTCTGTCTTATGAAAAATGAAAGAAAACTGTTCCAGTGAGCTGTTCATGCTTTGGTCTTAAAAATCACACTTCTGGGGCTGCTGAAAAATGAAGGAAAAAAACTTCAAAGGGAACTGCTGAGGTTTGAACACAACCACACAATTCTCCTTAAAATTGACTAAAAAAAACCCTAAAATATTTTACAAAAATTGGAAAGAAAAAAAAATTGACAGAAAAATTCTGACTGGTGGAAGACCTTGAACAAGAAGGGGAGAGGAGGTGCCAGCAGCAGAGACAAATGTGTTACAGAGAGCCCTCCACTGCTTTCACACCCCATTGTCCCAGGGCTCCTCCACTAATATAGATACAGGTGTGGCCTCATGAGGGGTCCTCAAGGGCAAACTAAGAGAAGATGCCACTCCTCATTCCCTCTGCATAGCTGCACAACCACAAGTCTCTGAACTGCACCTCACGTAAATAAACCCCCACCTGGCTGCTAAAAACTTTACTTCTCTCTCATTCATCAGTAGAGTCTTTCTGGCAAAATCCCAACATCCTCAACTCGCACGGGGAGCCTCAGTGGAAAGAAAACAGGGAAGGAGCATCACTTCAAAACACCCAACACCAGCAGGTCCAGGCATGGCACAGCCACGCTGGGGGACCAATCCAGCAGCTCTGGGAACAGAACCAGCACAGCTGGCATAGCTGGTGACTGCCTGCCACTGCACTAGCAATTCTGCTGTCTCTCTTTCTCCCTTGCTCTTGTGCATCTTCTGGACAACACTTCCCCTTTTTTTCTAATGAAAATTAATTTTTCTGGGCAGACCCAAATCTGCTTTATTTGTCCTGCACTTCTTGTTTGACTGCCAGCTGACTCAGGCTATCTCTTGCTTTGCAAATACACTGCATCTGTGACAGACTCTGTTTGTGAGGTTTCTCTGTGGGTTATATACCAACCTAGCCACTATGAATAAAACAGGAAGAAACCTCCCTCTCAACAGCAAATTGCCCTAGCTAGTGACTAGTTATTTGTTGATCCAATAAACTGCCTTGAAAGTAATAATTAGAATTTATCACCACAAAAAGTAGAGTTTATTAAATCCAGAGCAAACTATCTAATTGCAGAAGTTGAATAAAAGATCAGAATAAACAACAGAATTTATATTGAACTTCTGTACTAACTTTCAAAACAGGCACTCTTATGCAATCTAAAATGTTTGTGTTAATAGATAACAGCTAGATAGAGAGCTCACATGCAGCGCATCAGCAGCTGGGCACTTTCTCTAAAACAAGTGTGTTTGATAAGAATCCTGGTGAGCAGAAAGTATGAAAGTTAAGGAAGGAAAGATTGCAGGTAGATGTACAGGAAGGTGCTGCAAGGTGCAAGATGGATTTTAATGCAAGGAAACCCCTGGGGATGCTAATCAGCTCCTTTTGATCACACCAGAAGGGCAAGGTCTTAAGCAGCATGGAAATGCTTTGTGGGGTGACAAAGTCAGGAAAACAAAACAAAATAATCAAGCTGAACATCTCACTGCTTACAGGGGCAGCCAACATGGTCCCCACAGAAGATTAAGAACATGAACTCGTCTGCAGAGGTCCCTGAGGAACCACTGCAATGACTCAAAAAGCCACAAGCAGATAGTGTTGTTCCCATCCTGTTCCCCAGGTCCTGCAGCAGCCACAGCACGTGTGCCAGCAAAAAGAACACACTTGTCATTCCTTCTGCTTCCCCTTGTGCGGGTCTTAAGCCTACTCAGAGGGCTAAAATCCATCTGCACTTCTCCCCCAGTGTGCTTCAATAAGGAGCATCTACAATTTATTTGTACATTTACATTTGTTGTACAGCTCTGCCACAAGCTCCCCAAGAACTATTGGTTAAATCACTTAAATCCTTTTTCTGACTTCACACAATGAAGGTGACAAGTACACCTCAGGGGGCTTGAAAGACTCGATTCCCTGCTGCCAAACATGTTCAGATCCTTAGCTGGAGGATGCTAGAGAAGTGCCAAATATTATTATTAATTTAGCACAGCTAATTTGTTTTACTGAGATTAGCATGAAAATGCAGGAACAAAGTGAGGAAGGTGGCTCCAGATCTCCCTGGATTCACGGTCCTCTACACACCAGGGATCTGTCACAGGTTATCAGGCAACTCACATGAAGTCATCAGGACCAATTCTAATTTGTTAATCATTCCTTTAGGCATGACACAGATTGATTCACGTTAAGCTTTCATGGGTGTCACTGATCTCATGCACAAGCCTGGATTATCTAAAGGCAGTGCCAGCGATACTTGAGTGCGGGGCAAGTGCTTGGGCAGTGCTTGAGAAGGGCTGTTGCAAGCTTTGGTGCCAAAGAAAATGCACGCTCTCTTGAAGGGAAATGTCTTACTAATGTGTGTTTGTTTATCAGTTGTTGGAATAGCTTGTGAGGAGACTAAAGGTCCTGAGTGGCAGGTAAATGAACACCCTCCAGTTGTGCCATTAATTCCTAGGGACCGGGAGAGAGAGTTTACCAGCAAACTTGTCAGCTGTGACTAACTTGATTTTTCTGAGAGGACAGATTGCCCATCACCTTGTGCTCTTCCAGATGAAGCTGACCTTCCCCAATAGCATCCAGCACTTCCAGAAGGGACGAACCTGTATCTGAGGCCATTTCCACATCAGCCAAGGCAGAGACATCACCTTTACAGCAAGGGCTTCCTCACATCAGCCTTGCCCCGGGGTGTCCACATCCACATCTCAGCTCCATGATGCCACAGTGGCCTAGTCAGACCTGAGAACCAGTGCAGCAGAGCTGTGGTCCAGCACAGGCGCCGGTCTGTGAGACCGCTTGCCATGGCATTGCTGCCGTCAGCACAGCCCAGGTGATTTTCCAGCTGCTCTGGCTGCAGGATGGCTGCTCTGACATAAAGAAACTTCCAAGCCCTTTGCCCTCCCCAATGCATTATCTACCACTGAGGATACCCAGTCTGAATGAATCTAGCTACAGCCAACTCTCTCAGGTCCAGGACATGTTGTCCATGGAAAAACAACGCACACCAGAGAAACAAAAAGTGAGAGACTACCTGGCTGCTGTTTATAGACTTCTCAGAAAAAGTCAGCTGTCAACAGCCAAACTCAAACGTTCATGTCACTCCTTCACTTATGGAAGGCGAGTTTAGTAAATGCCTGGACGCTTTTCAGCCCAAGAGCCCAATCCCTAATACTCGCAACTGTAATGTTGGAATAACTAGCTGGGCTTAAGGTGGTGCCTGCTGGACTCAATAGGAGAGGCAGATGCCAGAGGCTTTTTTAGATACAGAACAGTAATGTTTTGTACCTTTCTTTTTGTGGATTGCTGGACTCCACCCTTAGTCACACGCAAAACAATTCCTGGATAGCTGTTTCCAGTAAGGATCTCAAAGTGCCTTGTATTGAGGTTTCCAGTATCTGGGTCATATGGATAAATATTTCTGCTTTGTGAAGTGTTAAGACTCATTCAAGGCCGCTCCAAGAATCAGCTACAGGAAGAGAAAAGTGGTGTCTTTGTACATTGAAGAGAACGTGAAGGACCAACAGTGAGCAATCCCAGCCCCTTTATGTCTGCCAACTGTCCGAGGCACAACCTATGACCATCATTCACCAATCATAGAATAAAATCATAGAATCTTTAAAGTTGGAAAAGACCTCTAAGATCAAGTCCAACCACCTATCCAACACCACAATATCAACTAAGCCCCCTGCTAAAGCTGCTGTTGCCCCAGAGCACTGTACACCAGCTGCTCTGATTCTGGCTGCTAGCTCAGACCACCTGCCCCTGCCCAGCAAGAAAAGCCCTTTCTGCAAAAAGAGTCTGTTGTTTTATTTGTGCTGGGGAGAACAGAACGGTGCCATAACAAGCCATAACTTGCTTCAGTTTCTGTTTTCTTTCCTCCACTCCCTTCCAGAAAAGTACAGGCCACATTCTCCTAAATTTTCTCTTCCTTTCAGGATGGTTATGAGTCCGACATAAGCAGGGGAAGAGCTTCCAGACGTGCACCAGTGTGAGCAAGAGGAGAGCTGGCATTCCCACCAGTTACTTGTCATACATGTATTTCTGCTCCGTTTTACCTAACGCCTCAGCTTGCTGCACTTGACAGAGATGCAAATGCTGCCTGCTGCTCGTGATGGCCAGAGCTTTGAGAGATGTTGCTCTAAACCACAGGATGCTTGAACAGCGTCCTGAGCTGGGGCTCCATGGGATGGGATAGGTGAGCTGATGAACACTGTCTACAGCAGGCTTCTCCAAGGGCTAAGAAGTTCATCCAGCCTTTGCTCTGTAGATCAAGTACTTCCATGGGTTTTGAGTCAGCCTAATCACAGAAAAGGGAAAGTGATACTCAGGTAGAGAGCATGGGAAGACATGAAGGGCATGCTACAGCATCAGACAGAAGACCTGTGCTGAGCTGCAGAGCAGATTGAAGCTCAGACCTGTAAAATGCTGGGCACTGAGGAGCTACAAGCCTCACAATGTAGGATCATTTGACCAGAAAAGTCATAAAGTCCCATTTCCCTAGCTGTATGCAAACACACACTAGATGTCAAGACTAGAAGATTAATCATAACACCTATTTTTCACACACCACACACCTTCAAGCACCCCACCACCCCCCAAAAAAACCACCCAAACAAACCAAGAACAAAACTAAAACCTGTGGGATATGAGGTTGAAAGCCACAAAACCACAGATGTCTCAGAAGAAACAAGCAAGGGAAGCCAAAGGCCCACCAGGATCTGCAGCCCCTGTCTTAGCTGGGATTTTTTTTCCCCTGGGTAAGCCATGGTAGTCACCATCTTTGGCTTGTGCTGAAGTCAGTGGGAGCTTAGCACAGCTCATTCTCTAAAAGCAATGTCTCTGAAGAACAAGGAAGGAAAGCATGGCAGTCGCTGAACCGAGTGAATAACAGGTTTCATGGGTGCTGTCAAAAGAGGAGCAGAAAAGACCCAGCTGGCTCCAAACAGCTTTCGATGTGTGTTGGCAGGTCCAGATGGGGAGGGCATGTCTGAGCCAAGAACATGGTACAGCACATCCAGGCTTACATAACCCAAGGGGCCCGGGGTAATCATTAACGCTGGTTTATTGCCACTGGCTTTGTGCTGGAGTCACCTGGCTGCTTGGAACAAATGTATAGTGGCCATCTAGACAAGGATAAGGCTCCCAGCAGGATTTAAGTGGGAACAACTCCCAGGGGAGGGCGGGAAGCAGGGGACTACAAACATGACAGGAGCTAAACCCAAGCATTCCTCCAGGGACCTGCATTTGTCACCTGTCATCACACCACTCTGCTCAATAGGCTGGTTTGCTTTCCAAAGGGATGCAGCTCCCTGAGCTTCCCCCTGACTTCCAGGGGAAAAAGCCTCCACGTAACGTAGGGCAGGGGAGCAGAACCCTTTTTAGGGTGTTTTACCTTGGTGATCCAAACTGTGACACACCAGCAAGTGAGCTCTCATTCCTCTCTCCTTGGCATCCCTTTGAAAAGTAGATGCTATCAGTGCAGCCTGACTTTATCTCCTGCCCAGTCTTTACCTTTCTTTGCTTATCTGATACCTCACTTAGGTGTGCCATTACATTTTGCCTTTTATAACCCGTGGTGTGGTATTGATGTACGCTCTGTGCCACTGTCTGGAGCAAAGGAGATTTGGGACTTACTGGTTCTGCACCCATTTCCCCTCTGCGTTGCTCTGTGGTATCAGACACATCACTCCACTCCTCTGCATTTAGACATGGGTCACAGAGGTCAAGTCACCTTACAGAAATACCACTTTACTCTTATTCCTTATGTTTACTCCTTCCCTCAAGTACAACCTTCCCATCTGACAGCTCTTCACTTTTCATAACATTGTTCCTTCACCCCTAGCTCTGAAGAAGAGACTATGGGCAGCCAGAAATTGTCAGTTAAACCTTATAGAAACTTAATGAGAATTTGAAAGCGTTAGGAACCAGATCATGAGTGTTATGTGAAGGTTCTAACACTGCACACATATCCATTCACACCTCAGAAACCCAGTTATAGGTCATTTAACCCAATGAGATTCATGCACAAGGATGCCATGCTGTGTTTTGCCATGCAGAGTTGCCGAAGCAGGGACATTATAACCTTATCTATAGTTGTGGCATCAAAGCACTTAAATACCTATTTATCCTCAGGTGGGTAAAGAGGAGTCAGACTGAAGGCTGCATTTTTCTCATGAAGCAGCATGGCCTAGGCAGACTGGTAATGCCACGTAAATCCAGCATCAAAATCTTCTGGAAACTTCTACTTATTTTGTGTGTCAAACCTCTGAAAACATAACTCATTTTCATGCAGAGCTAACTCTCACTTCACAGCAAATGTGGCCCTACTCCTGTGAGCAAACTGTTGCAACTTCTACATAAACTTAAATTTCCTTCCAGGTAGTGGCCAGAAAAACCTACACAGCCCACACACAGAAAACAGGGAAGGAAAAAAGAAAAAAAGAAAAAAGAAAAAAAAAAGAGAGAGAGAATAAGTGTTTCATGGAAAACATTCCAGGCTAAAACATAGCTCAGATCTTAGATTTCCACACTGCTGTGCTCCAGCGGCAGCTATTTTGCATCGCTCCAGCTTTAAGCACTGCCACTTGCAGAAAAATAACAACTTCTGCCCCAAGTGTCTTGCAGGGTGAATTGCCCAATGTTACAGCAATACCAGAACTCCAGATGAGATGGGAGGAGACTGAGTCACTGGTTAAAATAAAGCAGCTGGTTTAACGCATGATGTGGATAGGGTGAGAACAGAAGGGAATCGGAGATCCTCGCGGTGCAGGCTTGCTAACTCAAGCATGTACACGACTAGCGCTCTTAAAACAGCTGTCCTTAGGACTCTGGTCTTCAGGCTACATCTCAGGAGGTAAAAACAGCCTGGAGTGAACATCACTTACTCTGCCTCATCCCTCGGTCCTCTTGCCAGGCTCTAGAGGTTGTCATCACCTGGTGTTTTTTGGTGGCTGCTCATCAGGGAGACTTTAACCCCTAAGTGCCCATTAGTCTCAGAGTGGTTCTTGCTGGGAGATCTGGACCCACTGCAACATTACTCCCATGGAGACTCAGAAGTGATTTTTGTCACCAGTAATGTTGCTGGTTTCTTCTTCCAGTGGAGGCTGAGTAACCAAAAGCACAGTGCAAGAGGCATCCTGGCTTGCAGATTACAAAAGCATCATGGTCATGCCTCTGTTGTTACAAATGGAAAGCAATGGTTGTTGCAGGACAGGGCATCTTCTCAGGCCTGAGGCATCCTTTGTACCACCAATCCTTCACATCACTCTGTCAGACCTGAGATTTACAGAAGAGCCAACTGAAACACCTTGGCACCAAGACCTCCGCTGTGTCGAGCCTTTCTTTCACAACCTAATCCTGTGACTACTGGTCTTATTGCCTGATCCTTCCACCCAAGGATCACACAAACATAAATTAAGTCCCACAGTATCACCATGATGCATTATTATCCCCATTTTACAAGAAAGGGAACTGTGGCACATGGCAATTGAGTCCTTTGTCCTGGATCACAGAGTGAGTCACCATCACAGTCTGAAGCAGCCTCTGAGGCCCTTCCTCCCTCATGCTAACCACTAGAGCTTGAATTTCCTCAAAATCTGTTTGCTCTAATTTATTAACCACAGTTTTACTGCAGCTGCAGACCTGTTCTACAGCAGTCAGAAACCACAGAAAGCATTCGGGTCCCAGTGCGGCTGCCAGGCAAGACGTGAGGGCTCCAGCGAAGGGAGAGCTTGAAACATCTCATGCCTCTCAAGAACTTTCTGAGATGAGAAAAACTTCTGAAGGCAACTTCAGGTCTGTTCCATCATCTCCCTGTTACCCAGCACCTGAAAAGTTACATCCAGGTGGATCAAAATTTCAGGCTCTTAATGTCCTGATTACAGAGCCGGCTACAAAGGAAATTAATGAATACTAATTTCAAGAAGGGATTTAAAATTTCCATTTTCATTTTATTGTCAAAGTAAATATATTTTTATGAAGAACAAAAGAAAATATACAGAATTGTAACTTATGTACACTGGCTTTATAGGTATTTTTGTTTCCAATTTACACAAATTTTGATATGTTATTAAAAGATATTTTATATAGATATGCATCTATGTACAGTTTTATTTACATACATTCATAGGACGTGATATAAACCAGTCAATAGATGATAGTTCATTTATATTAATTTCTAGAGGACAAAAGGAATGCATTTGCTTTAGCTAGACCTGCTGTTCTCACACAGCACGGCCTCCTGCTCTGCCTAGCACTAGAATCGCAGTTTCCTACTTCCCATTTTGCCAACAAAAAGACAAACAGATGCCATCTGCAAATGGAGAGGAAATGCAACATCCACTATAAAACTGCTCCTAATCACTGAATTCTATTTTCTTCTAAAGCTTCTTACAATCACCAGAGTTCAAAAGGAAAAACAAAACAAGAAGAAACACAAACAAAATCACTTGCCTGCTACCATCCCATTATTTGTTTCAATTCCCTTCTTAGCCAGCTACCACACAAATTTGTTTCTTTTGGCTACTGTTCTCACCCATTCACCCACCCCAGCTTCATGGAGCTCTGACATGGCTGTTGGTAAGAGAGGATTAGCACTGAAGATCACCCTTGGATAGAAAAATCTCACAGTGCTGTCCCACCAGGCCATGGTGCCTCCCACCCTCCCCTGGGTCCAGGTACATCCCACAAGACCCTGACAGCCAGCGGGCAAATGGAGACGTAGCTCCAAACAGCGAAGCTTTGACTGGCAGCGGATGCTCGGCATGCCCGGTGCTCACCAGGACCACCGGGCACCCCCAAGGCTGGTGTTCTGGTCTCTCCCCCAAGGTCACATGAGAGGACAGGAGCAGAGATGGGAACAGAGCTCAGGCATTCTCACAAAGGGCTTCTGCTGCTTTACACGCTAGACAATGGTTCCTCTGCTAAAGACAGCGGATGCTGCAAAGCAGTCAAAGGAAAGCAGCGTTTCCTTCGCTGCATGGGCATCCTTTCACCCCATGGCAGCACAGGACAGGAGAAGCATGCACACGGTACGCGCTCAGCCACACCAAGAGGCTCCACTCCAAGTCATTTCACCCAGCCTGAGCTTACGGGTTTGCTTAGGATATGCTTTTGCTTAAATATATATATATGTATGTATGAATATATATACATAAATATTTATAGATAGCCCTGGCCAAGGAAGAGGTAAATGCGAGCTGGAGAAGTCAGAGAGGCACAGAGGCGCATTCCAGCACTCTTCTTGCTTTGGCTCCCCCTGTCCCCAACTCCCACTGTTCCTCCTCCTATGGCCAGCCCCTACAAATCCTTAGCTCAGGCGACCCAAAAACAAAGGAGTTGTTTTCATTTCAAAAGGAATTTGCTGTTTCCAAACTGGACAAATAGAGCAGCTTAATAAAAACTCACAATGAATGGCCTGTACATGAGCAAAGCCCTTAGGAATGCCAGGGCTATAATTAACTAGCAGCAAGCAACTCTTACATTTTCCTGTGCAGCAGAAAACAGCTAAAAATAAAACACTGTAATTTCCAAAAGAAGCAGCAGTAAAGGAGGGAAAGATAGAAGGAAAGGAAAATAACATCCTTAAAAAAAAAAAGAAAAGAAAAAAGACAAAAAGGAAGAAGCACCCCCTCCCTTGACCCAAAAAGAACTTCATTCTCAAATCATCTTTAAAGGACATGGGACACTCAGACATGGTGGTATCAAGTAACAGCATTGACTGTTCTGTGGAGACAAATAAATTATCACTAGAAATGTAGTGAGCAAAGTGCTGTCATCAGCTGTCAGAGGATGGCTGGGCGGGAAGGGCAAAGCGGGACCAATCAGTTCACGGAGCGGACGGAGCGGTTGCTTCGTGGGAACCGATGCACCTTGACATGTTTGGACAAGTGGTCACTTCGAGCAAACTTCTTCTCACAGACAGGACACTGATAGGGTTTCACCCCTGAGTGGGAGCGCCTGTGCCGGGATAGCTCGTCTGACCTGGAGAACCTGCAAGAGAAGAGAAGAGAAGAGATGCTTTTTCAGGTAAGTAGGTTTTTACATTGCTAGGTCTCTCACAGCAGGGCAAAAAGTAAGTCTCATGCCCCTGTTAGACTTCACTTATGGCAAAGCCCAAATGTGCAAATAGAAAGGGACACCCAACAGGGCCGGTCTAGTTCCAACTAGCAGTCAGCAGCAGCGATGGAAACACACAAGTATCGACCTCATCCCATGTCAACTCTGGATTCAGAGCAATGCGTGGAGGCAACGTTTGTACAAGCCTTACCCTAAACCAAATAACACGGGTACAGCTCAACTGAAACAGCGCTGCTCTTGATCCCTCTGCCAGTCCCCTTCAAATCCTGCCCTGCAACCTCTCCTGCAAATCCAAGCACAGGCCACCCTCAGGCAGAGATAACAACCAACAGGTTGTCCCACAGCTGAGGTCTGCTCCAAGCTCCCACTGACACGACAGTGGACATCCAGTAACTGCACCTAGTTTGAGACAGACCCTGGATAACAGCCAGACATAGATACCCAGAAGCTACATGGTTTATCAGATCCAGCTGAAAAACTGGCTTTCATACATGCTCCTACAGGCTAAATAAAGAGCCATTAACATCAGTACCAGAGAGATGCTCCATGTTTTAACAGCTGACATCCAGGTGGGCCCCAATGGCCATTAGCATAGTTACTTCATGGGTAAATTGAAATCAAGGTAGAGCCTTTAATTACCAAAATTATATCCCCAAATCATTTCAATTTTCAGTATTTCCCACCTTACATCTCCATAGAAATATCCCCCCAAACAGCCACCATGA
This sequence comes from Porphyrio hochstetteri, assembly GCA_020800305.1. Lineage (NCBI taxonomy): Eukaryota > Metazoa > Chordata > Aves > Gruiformes > Rallidae > Porphyrio > Porphyrio hochstetteri. Next base: position 4,166,877 of record CM036916.1, on the reverse strand, counting down.
ATCCCACAGATTTTACTGAACCCAAATCAGCTCAGCCTCTGGTCTTAACAGTGGGGCTGGCTGTCCTTCCAGCTTGGACCTGACCAGGACCCACAGAGTTAATTAATAATTTCACACTAAAACAGCCTTGTCCAGATGGGTACAAAAATCTGCTGCCTGACAAAGGGCAATGAAGTGTTTTGTTGCCAGAGCAGTAACAAAGAGTGGCACAGAAAGAGAGCTTGCAAGAAATGGTATCAGCTGTTTATTTACAATAAATAAATGAAGTCATGGGCACTAGCTGAATAAATGAGGGAAAGGACATGTAGAAAAACGTGCTCTTCTGGAGCAAAATATCACTCCACCAATAGAGTAAACACGCTACATTTATGACAGGGATAAAACAGGATGGCTGGACAACTATGAATAGGTCCTACATGCAAGAAAAATAAGTTTCCACATAAAGGTTTTAATTAGGTCTGATCTCCTGCCCCCAGTTAAGGAACAGGGTGCAGGCACTGGGAAAGTTGGGAATGATTTCCTCATTTCCTGCAGTGATTATGGCCAGAGAGCATTCTGCAGCCAGTGCAAAGCAGATGCAGATACTCACCATGGGTGAGATACAGTGCAGAAACATCCCTCCCACAGGCATTTCTAGGGGAGGTCCCTTAACCAATTCTCTTGCTTTTCCACTTTGTCCTCCTTGCTTTAGTATCCCCATGGTGAAAGAGTCAAATTCACCATTAAGAACAACAGGCAGGTGCCCTAATGGAGCCATCAACCTGCTCCTCACCTGGGATGCATCTTCTCTGTAAAGTGATGGGTTTCTCTTCAGCCCTAGCACATTTGCCTTCTCTAGCATCCCAGCTCCTTCCAGCCATGGCTTCCAAAAACCACAGTCTGGACCTGGGAACAGCAGGGCCAGGGATTTCTCCTGAGTCCTTAGCAGTGAACTGTTCCCAGTGCCCCATCGCTGATGAGTCCCTGCAGATGAGCAGGACTAAGTAAGCATCCTTCTGGAGAGGGCAGCCTGCCTCAGTGGAACTCAGTGCTGGACAAGGAATGGACCTGTTTCTAGTGGTGGCAACTACATCCAGGGAAAAGAGGGAGCAGAGAGAGAAAAGCACCTTTGCAAAGACCTGTCCTCTTATATACAGGCTTATCACTCAGAGGAGGAGTAATGTGGCCGGGTTGCCTTGTCACATGTCCTTGGCCATTAAGGTCACCATCTGCAGCAGAAGCATAGTAGCACATAGCTAATCCTGCACAAGATCTCTACAAGTGCATTTTGATGGGGATTGCATGGATGGTGGGAGAGAAAGAGGCACGTATCAGGAATGAGCAGCTCTGCTCATACCCTGGGAGCTTGGATGAGTTCATCCGATAAAAATACACTGTGCCTCATAACGATGTCCTTAGCTGAAGAGGCAGGAATGTTGCAATACTGTTCCCCAGCAGTCACGGAAAGATCAACTTACAGAGCCCACAGAAATAAACCTCGAGCTGTCGGTGTGTTTACAAAAAAACAACGCAAAGGTTAGGACAAGGAAGCCGGGAGGATCTGATGGCCTGGCTCTGCAGTGAAATGCTGTTTGCAGCACGTTCTGGCACTGAGATCACCCCAAGAAAACTGCAAATAATGCCCAGTGGAATGCTAAATTCAAAGAAAAATAGGGTACCGCAAGGAACACCTTGCTGTCCCGAGTCACTGCCATTTCCAGAAGGGTCCCACCACAAAAGAAAGTTGGAGGGATCTGCATAATCCCACAGCCATTAGAAGACTCTCCATCATCCATCTATCTGGTGGGACCCCAAAGGGCCCTGTAACTAAATCTCCCCTGGAGACAAGTCCTAGAGCTCTCTGATGTGTAGGATGTGTCTTGTGTCTCCCAGCCAAACGAGGACACCACTATATGGCTCACAGGCCAAGCTCAGTAGCTTCAGCCCAGTACTCATTGTCCCTACCATGGCCACCAGCCATTGAGACTGACTCAGGCTGTACCTCTCCTCCGCAGTGGATGACAGGCTCTAGATTCCTCCTGCATATCCCCAAAGCACTGCTACAGCAAACCAGTGCTGCTCCTGAGACCTGTAACCCGCTTTGCACAGCACCAGCAGAAAAGGCCAATGCGACACGCCTGCCCTGTCTCACACATGGTCCTTCCCACGCTTGCCCGGTTCCATACACAGTCCCAGTCGCATGCATTACAAACCTTTAAACCCTGCCTGCCACACCAGGCAGAGCTTGTACTGCATGCTGTCACCTGCATAGAATCATAGAATGGCATGGGTTGGAAGGGACCTCAAGGGTCACAGAGCCCAACCCCCAAAGAGCAGCACTATGTTACTTAGGGCTTCCAGCAGCTGGGGCTAAAACCTCTGATGCCACCAGACCCTTGGATGGAACTGAAGGAATCATAGAATCATAGAATGGTCTGAGCTGGAAGGGACCCCAAGGATCACAGAGCTCCAACCCCCTGCCACAGGCAGGGCCACCAACCTCAGGCCTGGATCTACACAAGGTTGCCCAGAGCCCCATCCAACCTGGCCTTGAACACTTCCAGGGATGGGGCATCCACAGAAGTGTGCAGAGCCACTGCAGGGAAGCGCCTCCAGCCAAAAGATGTGGCAGGGCATTTAAAGGTGATTGCCTAACCACCCCCACACCCCCCCCCACGACTCCAGGCCATACACCAACCCCAGCAGCTCCCTGTGCTGCTGCACCAAGCCAGAGCTTCTCCTGCTCTGTGCTGTCACACCATGCTGGGCACCAGCCTGCTCCAGCGCAGCTCTTTGGTCGGGGACCCAGGAGCAGTGCTAACCAGAGGCTGCCAAAGGTATAAGTGGGCACGACACGGATCAGCACGCCGACCGGTACAGCGGGGTATCTAAAGCAACGGGTCACCGACCGCTTATGAACGCGCCTCTGCAGCCTGCTGAAAACAGCTCTCATCCGGTGCCAAGGAAAGGCACAAGCAAGCAGGGCTCAGCCTCCTCCACAGAGGTCAGTCCTTGGGGCTTTCTGGCTGTCCTAGGGCTGGAAAAAGGGTTCCCCTACATTGGTGCATTTAAAGTGTGCCGTTTCCCCACAGCAGGACTGCCCTGAAAGCAGGGAAAGCTTTAACCACCCCTCACCCCCCTGCCAAGCTCAGCCACCTCGTGCTAGGCAACACTTTGTTTTGTTTTTGAAATTACGATCTTCAGTGAGCTCAGATCTTAAGTGTCTTCAGTGAAAAAATAAATACATGAGCACAAGAACGCAGGGAAAGGAGGCTAAAACGGAGCCCAGCAGAGTTTTGGTGCTTAAATTCATCTGAAATGATACAAAACTGGGAGCAAACAGAGAGTCCAGAAGCATTTGACTGAAGTCATGTGAGATCACAGCTCTTGCTGAACTCTTGGAAAAGGTAAACATGCTTTATTGATGAAAGGGGACTGAGCAATTCAGTGCTCAATTGAGCCTGGCCTTTGATGTGGGAGCAGCAGGTCGGGGATGTGCAGGACCCTCAGGCCTGAGCTAAGGATTCCTGTAAGTGAGGGAAGCTGCCCCCAGGTCCTGCTGGTTATAAACCTCCCCCCTCAGCAAGATACCCATCACCCCCAAACATCGAAGGGCTCAGTGCACCAGCCTGGGCTGTGAAATGCAAAGACAAACAGCAGCTGTTTGTGGAGAGGACACATGTTCCTCAGAGCTACAGTGATTAGTTTCTCATCACTGCTGGGCTTCTCATTCTTAGTAAGTCTTGTCTGGCTGAAAGTCCAGGGTGCTCCAGGCTGCAGGACCTGTGCTTCTCTTGGCCCACCTTAGACCCACACCCTGTTCTTGATCCACACCATTCGCTGTAATGCTGGGAGAAGGCCAGCAGTCCCAAGTATATTCAGTCCCCATCCCTTCCCACTTCACATTTCTCCTAAACGTTCCCCTTGGTTTTGCAGCCTGGGAAGCACCAGCTCCATAATAAGACAGAGCTGGAGAAGGTCACCCACAGACAACGCTTCAGGCTCCCGGTCCGGAGCCACAGAAGTCACTGGGAACGTTGGTACAAATCTCAGCACGGATCAGACAAACCCTCACGTGCCACCTGCATTTGTCACAAAACCAAGAGTTCTGCTGACATCCCAGCTCAGGGAGAGCCAACGTGACACCCACAGCCATGCTCACAGGCAGGAGGCACGTCTGCTGCCTGCGCACACGGATGCTGGCAACCAAATAAAAAGGAGCGAGTGCATCTACTGCAGGTCAGGAGGAAGCCCGGCTGCAGCTTATGGGACCAATCAGCTAAATAACAGGGCTTTCATTTCAGTGCCTCCTGAGCAGCAAAGCCGCTGAGCTCAGCCACCAGCACAAAAGGAAAGAAAATCACCACCAGTGTGTAGAGCCACTGTAAACTGAAACAGGAAAGCAAACCACCAAAGAAATTAACAGCACTGATTTCCTCAATCCCACCAAGAGGCAAGCTTCAAACTGCAAACTGGTCTGGTTTGGGAGCAGAGGATTCAGCCCCATTATGACCTTTTCCCCCAAACCAACCCAGCCATCTCTAACTGCTGCGTGTCTCACATACTTGCATTTTTACACAGCCCTCTCCTGTTACATTTTACCTCGTCTGTTCCCCATGATCACAACCCATCTCCTCGTTAGACATTGTTTGCTGAAGCTCTGCAGGATATTCTTTGAAAGAAACCTGGTTTAATTTATACAAGGGAGTTAAGATTTTGTTTACTCCCATCATAATTTGTGGTGCTGTATGTTAAGACTTGCAGCAGCCAGCCTAGTAATACGGCTCATTGGAAAGACAGAGGAAGGCTTCCATCAAAGTTTACATAAACAAAAGGTTGATTCTTCTTAACAAAGTTTAAATTTTCCAACTAGTATTAAAAATACAACAACAATACAAATCACAAGATACCCTCTGTAAAACGTTGTGCTCAATCAAACCTGCAATCTTCCATTCAGGCAATGCGTAACTCCAGCTCAGCCTCCTGCTTACGCTGTTACATCTGACAGCTTTCTGCGACTTTGAGTGGCACCCACACGTTTTTCTGAATCAATGCAGAGAATAAAGCCCAGAGCCTGCCTGAGTTTCGCTGCCAGCGCTTCCAGGAGGAGTGGGCTGGAGTGCGTTCTCTATGATAACCGCACGGAATACTGCTGCTCTAAACCTCACTCGCTTGTCGCAGCCCTGCAGCGATCACGTTCAGCCCCACGCACACACAGAGCCATGCGCAGCAACTCTGCCCTAAACCAACCCGTTGGCTTCCAGCCCTAGGCTGGTACCAGCTGAGCATCTGCCACAGCTGGTGTGTTGTAACCAGACCGATGGGAACACAAGGTGCTGCCTGTAGTTACAACTTAATCTTACCCTCCTGGAACAAAATACAAATTACGATGGACTACTTTTATTTGTTAAGACACTTGAACAGCTGGTGCCAGCAGGTGATGTTCTGCTATTTAATTTATCAAAGACCCTGGATTACTTAAGAAGAAGAAAAAGGTCTTAATTCTCAAACCAACCGAACAAGTTTTGGGAACAGAAGCAGTTTATAAACCAGAGCACAAGCCTACTTGCTTGGCAAGTTAGGTTGAGTAAGCTGAAAATGGGTAGGGGGATAGGACAGCGCTGCACCCTGATACTAACCTCCATCCGCAGCCTGGCCATGTGCACGCAAAAGGCTTTTCTCCCGTGTGCCTCCTCAGGTGGGCTTTCAAATGGCTGCTTTTCGTGTACATCTTGGTACAACCAGGAAAGGAACATTTGTGCATTTTAATGAGTTCTGCTGCAGGGTTCTTTTGAAATTTCTGACCCATGATGATTCCCGTCTGACCCTGGATCATGCCTCCTGGCCCAATTGGCTTGGCAGCGATGGGGACGGGAGCAATGCGGACAAATTTAGAGGACAAGTTCAAATTGGATGACTGAACTATCTGAGGCACAAGGGCAAATGTCTGTCCTTGGATGTTGACTAGGAGCTGTGCAATTTTAATGTTCTCTTGTGCTGGTCCTTGGGAGCTAGGGCTCGTGTTGGACTCCTGTTTGATCTGTACAGGCTGAATTTGGAGCATAACCGGTATTCCATTCTCCAGGGACATTCCTCCATTTGAAGCTTGGCCACCTTCTGTTGAGCTGCTCAACTGTTCATTTTTACTCTCTTTTAAACTAGCGCTTGGTAACATATGGTCTTTTTGCTGTAGCGAAGCAACAGAAACTTGGCTGCAAGCTCTCAAGTCCTTGGTCTCACTTTTAGATCTTTCTTTGAGCTCCAACTCCATGTTCTCCTCCAGAAATTCCTCAATTTCCTCAAGAGTGGGCTGAAATGGTCCAGAGTCTTCCATATCCACAGCAAATTCAGGCAACCTAAAGTACTCCTCTTTAACTATGGGCTGAAGTCTCCTTTTGTCCCACCATGATGCTGCAGTGTTCCCCAAAGATGCCTGGGACAGTAAGTAGTCTAAGATACTGTCCTGACTTTCTGCACTAGATGTGCTTCCATAACTGGAGCTGAGAACCTGGGAGTCAGGGCTGGAACAAGAACAAAAGCTGGACGAGTCGCTGTCATCTTCTGACAGGGGAGAGGGCAGCATTTGGTAGGACCTCACCCCTGCTGTCATGTCCCCAAAGTATCCGAGAGAAGATCTTGTAGATGAAAAGGATTCATCAGTAGGCAGCAAGTGATCCACCATTCCTGGGCAATCTCTTATGGATATCCCAACAGCATATACCAGGCAGCGAAAGTTCAGGTGAGAGCCTGAGTGTAGGAAAACAAAACAGCAACAGTCAGAAGTCGGTTTAATCATTTATCTCCATGAACTAACACTCGTAAAGCTCTCTAGCTCATAAGAAAGTCCTAAGCATCCAGCCCTGCTGAGTACACATGCTGCTACACGCTTTGATATGTCTGTACCACCCCTTAAGGACTGTCAGGGCTAAAGCGTTTTGCAGGATTGCACCACGTATTTACAAAAGAATTCTTTCAGAAATCATTTCCCAACTGTGTATGCTCTAGATTTATAGCTCCCTTCCAGAATATTACTGGCCAGAGAAAATAAATTACGGGTTTTCGCCAAACAGTGAAATCTAGGGCCAAAGAAGGGAATGGGGAGTAAAAAATAAAGTGTTGAAATTTTTACCACAAAAAAAAACCCCAACCCAAAAAACCCAAATAAAAAAGTTTATTGCTGGTGGCCATAAAATGCAAATCCTTTCCTTATCTTGTAGCTTTCCACCAACCTTATTTTTAACTTCCACAGTTCCACAAATACAGGCTAATCAGCATAACGCAAGGATCAATCTCTCAGGAGCCAAAAATATTTACTGTGCTTCAGCATTTACTAGGCGGATTTTCCCCTCCAGATGTAATGAATCAGTGTGCCAACGTCATTATCACCTGCACTGCCCTTAATAAGGCTGGCACTGCACTGAGCTAATTACCATGTCCTGCCAAGCCAGCTGCTGGCTGGTTTCACCTCATCACTCCTTACTCCTCTCTCTTCGGGTATGGAGGTCGCAGTGATCTGAACCTCGTGCCCGTTGCTAAAATGGGAGGGCTCACATGGACCCCCGGCATCTTGATCCACTGTGACCCACAGTGGGCAGCCATGCTCCCAGTTTCTCCCCTGGGTTGAGGCAGCAAGCGGGCAGTCCCTGCAAGCCCCTCCTCACATGAGCCATAATCCCACTGCAACCCCAGGAAGGCAACAAGGGCAAAATCCATCCTTCCCAGGGCAGCCCACCGCAATGCTCACCGACAGTGGCAGTCGTTCTGCACCTTCCAGTTACAGCCAAGCAAACTTCCTAGAAAGGTTTCTGGGGAGGGGAAGGCAGGAGGGACATCTGTGTATTTGTTTTCTTTTCTTTTCCCCCAGAGGAAGAAGGAAAAAAAGAAATTGCTTACGGAGGGAGACTATGCCCCTTGGAGAGCAAGCGCAGAGACCTCCGGATGGAGCAAACACTGGCCCTCAGTCATTCGCTCAAGGTGACTGATGGAAAACAGAGCTGTGTATGTGCATAATAAAACAACTCTTTCTGTGGAAGGTATGTGGGCTGCAGAGATAGAAGTCATTCGATCAGCCTATGAGGTTTTGTGTGTGTGTGTGAATTAGGAGGCATGTGACCCAGCGCGAAGGAAATGCCAGTCAATCTTGTTACACGCTGTCATTTTCCACAGGCTCTGCCGCTGCGCTTTGGACGCTTTGCCATGAATAGTCAATAGCTCCCAGTTTTGCGCAGGGAAGGGGATGGCTGTTACTGCTGTTGCAGAGCATCCTTGCTGCCTGAGCTCCAAAATCTGCCCCATCTTTGCCTTCTCCGGAGAAAAATCTACAGGCATCTGTGTGCTCAGTGCTGCGGCGAAGGCAGAGCGAGATGTTTTACACAACACCCTTAAAGAGCTCCATCCCATTGGCAGCATCTATTAATATTTCACAGGAAACAGAGAGGAAAAAAACCCCGTATTTCTTAAAGATACAGCTTCCTCCTCCGTGCACACATGGAGGAAGTAAGGGCAGGTTGAAAGAATGACTTAAAAGTAAGATTGCACATTTTCCTGGTATGCATGGCCTGTCAGTCAGCTCGGCCTCTGAACCGATAATGAAATACCCACATGTGCCGAACACAAGGAAGTTCAAACAGAGGTTAGTGGCTCGGTTTTGTGACCTTAGCCTATAATCATTTCTTATAGTAAAAGTAAAGAGTCAGAAGAGCTCAACTATTTCTAACATATAAGGCTCTCTTCTTCCCCCTACTTTTTTTTTTTAAAACATCTCTGCATGGACAGAAAGTTCCTCCAGCAGAAATCCCAGAGCAGAGCTATGCCCAGTTTTGAAACAGAAAACACAATCTGCTTCTGAGAAGTTTGACTCGGCTTCCAGTAAGAATTCACCCAAGCAGCTCGTTTCTGTCTCGCACCAAAAAACTGGTGACTGCCTTGTGAAATGTGGGGCAGAACGGAGGACCTGCCCTCAGATGGTTTCTGAGCTTCCCTCCTATGTCTGCATTGTGCCAGCTTGAACTTCTGAAGAATGGTGCTGCCAGTGAAATTTGGACTGCAACACGGTTTGTTTTTTTCTCTAAGAAAAGCTGGTGTACTCTGTGTGCAGGGAAAGAGCACGCTCCACAAACAGTTGGTAAAGTTGTCTAAAAAGAGAAAAAAAAAGGAAAACCACCCAAAAAAGCGTTCAGGTTTTCTTCAAATGCCTGTGAGAACTAGAAATCCACACATCAAAATATCCATATATTTCACTGGGAATGGAACTAAACCCAAATTTGAATAATGGCTGAAAGGAGAGGGGAAAAAACCCCAACAAACTCCTAGCCACTGCAGCGAGCAAAGCACCTCAGCAGCAAACAGCCAGCACACTCACTTCCCCATCCCTCCTGACAAGGAGCAATGTCACTCAGTGTAACCAGAGTCATTTTAAGAACATAGGGACCGTCGGAGGCAAGTCAATCCAGGCACATTACGGGCCAGATCCGCTTTCTGTGCGCTCTCAAAACTTGCAAAGCAGCCAAGAGGATTTTTGGGAATGCCTGGAATGCAGGATCGGGTCGAGGCTATATTTTATCCTAAAGGCCAGACCAACAACTAAAGGGCTTTCATCCCTTCTTTGCCTGCAGACACAGCCAAAGCCAGAAGATTCAAAAACAAACCCAAAATGTCAGGGCTGCACGAGCTATGAGCACTAACGATGCCTGTTTACATAAAGTGCTTTCATCTCTAGGAGCCCTGTAAACACGTTAGAAATGTAAGCACCTACAGAGGCACCTCGGGGCCCAGGGAGCTGAAAAACAGCCACTTCGGGCGTGAAATACAGCAGCTGTTCAACAGCACACGACAGGATGACAGCCTCCAACTTTCTTAAGAGCTCCCTGGGTTGTTATGATGTCCTTTCTGCCAGAAACACATTGTTCTGTTTAAAACCTGTCCGTCTAGTTGCCAGGGGGGGAAAAAAACCCCCACCAACTAAACAAACCACTGACAGAGGAAAAAAAAACAAAACCAGAGAAGGCATATACTGGCTCAGGGTAACATTAAAATGTTAAATCCCTGGAATGTGCTGAAACATGGGGACTTATTTCCTAACCTGTCATTTCTGGACGCTCAGTCCAGAGCAACTGATAGCCCAGCAGTACACGGGTTCAGACACCCTGAGTGTCATTCCCTACTGCTCCAGCTCTTTGTAGTTTAGGACTAACCTCCTCGGGATTTTCCCTTTTTCCCTGGAAGATTTTAAATCCATTCAGGATGACGCCTGCGCCACGGACAGAACCATAAAAACCAGGCAATGTACCAGGCCCAGCATTTCTAAGGAATTAAAATAGAAATGCATACCTAAAAAATAATATGCTACTAATAATAATAGCAGCAACAAATGCCAAGAGCCAGGAAACCCATCTGCCCGTTTGCTCTCCTCCCTTCTGGAAGGTGGCTGTGCTGCTTCCCAGACACGGCGGGGAGGGGGGAGAAGGTGGAGGTGTTGTTTAGGATGTCCTTGTTTTTTTTCCCCAATCCCACCTCCTCTGGGAAGCTGCAGAAACGTTCCCAAAGCCTTATTTTCTGCAAACTGCCCCCCAACTTTGCCTTCACAAGAAGAAGCCCTTTGCCAGCAGCAGCCCCCAGTCAGTGACACCCCGCTGCCTCCCGCTCCCCGGGCTCGGCCGCCCCGGCAGTGACAGCGGACCGGGGGGGACACACCACCCCTCCCCGGGACAAGCACAGCCGGGTTTCCGCGGCTGCAAGGCAGCTGCGTGTTCGTTTTACGGGTTTTGTTGTTGTTTTGGAGGTTGCTTTATTATCATTTACTGTCTTTCTGCTCCCTCCATCACTTTTCAAGAGGCTGCGGGGACCCGTCGCCGTGGTCCCCTGGCCGCGTTAACCGGGAGTAACCCACCCCTGCACCCCCCCACCCCCGCCTGTCACACCATGGCACGGCACAGCTCCAGCCTGACAACAGCCCCTCACCCCTGGCCGCAGCCCGGGACCCCCCCCGCCATGCTGCACCCTGGGGGAAGGATTTAACCTTCCACCCCCCCGTGACCAGCAAGCAGCGGCACAAACACCCTAACACCACCGCCACCCCCACCCATAGCTACTCGTGCTGCTGCAACGGGGCACAAGGGCACCGCTGGCGGGACACGCACCCGCGCAAGCCTCCGCGCCCCTCGCACACCCTTACCTGAACTCCTTTGCAAACCGCGGAGGGGAAAGAAAGCGCCAAGAACGACGAGGAGAATGCGAAAACAACAATGAAAAGGGGGGGGAAAAAACCGACCCCACAAAACCAGACCACAAAATCGAGGATAAAAAGCAAAAACCGTTATAAAAAAAATTAAAAACACAGAAATGCAAGGTTAAAAAAGGCACCAAGGAGACGCAGAAGACCCCACGGAAACCAGAGAGAGCCCCGGCGGCGAGCAGGGAGCGCGGAGCGGCGGAAGACGTGCGCAGCTCCCCCGGGAGGCGGGTGCGCGGCTGCGGAGCGCGGCCCCGCTCCCGTAGTACTATATCCCCCTCACATGACGGGCGCCCGGCGGCGGCGGGGGAGGCCGGGGAGAGGCTCGACCGCGTCCGCCGCCCCCATTGGCCCCGCCGCGGCGGGGGCCGGCCCGAGACCGGCCTCAATGGGAGCCGCGGTGCCGCCCGGCCCGGCCCCCGGGGCGGTGCTCAGCGGGACCGGCACACGGGCGAGCCCCCGGGGACGCGCGGGACCCCGGAGCGTACAAGCCGCTGGAAGCGCGGGCATCCCTGGAGCTGTGCCAGCTCCTGGAGGGGTGCGGGTCCCGGGGGGCAGCGGGTCCCCGCAGGTGTGCAAGTCCCACCGACTCACCAGCGCCTTGCCTGCTGCTGGAGCTTGATGGGGTGATTTCACGCACGCTGGAAAGGATCAGGTTTTGGGGTACGCCCGCCCACATTTACTACGGCCATTATATATATATTTTTTATATAAATACCTGCATTACCTGGATATATATCATATACACACACACATGGTAGGCATGCAAGGTTCGGCGTGGGTCAGGATCCCTGTGGAACCCCTGCGAGGTGAAGCCCAGCTGATGGAGCCTCCCGGGGGGCAGCTGCGGCAGCGCTCAGCTCCGCTGCTCAATCCACCGTTTCGCAAATTCGGTTTTTCATTGTTCAGACCCTTGGGAAGGTGCAGCCTGGGACACCAGAACAGAGCGATAACAGGTCAGTGCACCTTTTGGAAGGCTATGTTGGACATCCTTGCTGTCCCACTGAGGAGCTGTGGGCCTCAGGACTGCAAATTGCTCTCCTGCAGGAAAAGTGTCATACTCATTTGATGATTTTATGGGCGGAAACTGAGGCATGGACCATCAAACCAAACATCTATGGCAGAACTAAGCCACAGTTTCTTCTCGTTTCAACTCTAGCCCAAGGCCTTAAACTGGCAAAAATGTTCTCTGCCTGCATAGCTTCAGAATTGCAAGTAACACGTTTTACATTTTGGCAAACACAGACCCATCTCTTCCCATGATGACGTTCAGCCTCAACAAGACACAGCAGGCACAGCCCAGCAACAGCGCAGAGGTGACCCCACAGGTGCTGCCTCACCCTGGGGTGGATCACCAAAGGACCCAGAGGTGCTTGGGGCTCTGCTCTCATGCACAAACCTCACTCTTCCTCTCCACATGATCTCAATGAATAATGCATAAATAGATGCTCATCAAATTCCTAGATACTGTATTTATAGAAAAACATCTGGGCCAAATCCTGCATTACTGTAACTTCAGTGATGTAAAAAGCATCACAACGCTGAAAAACCTGGCCTTAAATATGTTTACCCAAATAGATTTTTGGCAAACATGCTTTACTGTTTTCTCTCAATTAAAAATCCCTGCTCCCTGAGCGGGTGATGTTTAACTCGATGCAATGTGAAGGGCTTGAGATTTAGATACAGCTAAAATCCCAAGCCCTCTATTTAAGCCCTGGACTTAAATAGAATTTGAATTGATGGCTGTGGAGATATGAAATTCCCTTGTGACTTTTATTACTATGAAAACAAACAACAGTTATAATCTTAATTTTGTCAATGTTGAGACCTACATAAGCACTGAGGCGTGTCAGAGGCTTCTCTACATTTTGTTTTTCTGCGTGCAAAAGAAGATTTGTCTATATTTTAGGTACAGTAGTTCCTGACTTCCTCTAAATTGCTGGAGAGGCAGTGAAATCCCACATTTATGTCGCAAGGAAATAAAATGGTGTGTGTCCCAGTTCTGCTTCTCAAGTTTCATCCATCCTATGCCCACAAACTTTCCACTTTCCTAAAAGAACTACTCTAGGCTGGGTGTGTTGCCCGCTACACAGCTCCCAGACTGCATCGTTACCTGTTGCTGAAGCTAGTGACACAAAGACATGACACTTTCAGTGGGCTCATACAGATCCAAGCACGTACTGCTGCCAGACAAGATGTCCAGCCACCTTCCCTTGTGCCGGCGCCAGCCTTTGTGTGGCTGCACTCTGTGATGGAGGAGGGATCCGATGCTTTTCCACATCTGAAGGACCCAAGAGAGCATCTTACCCAGTCAATATACCACAACAATGATCACTGTGAGGTCAAGTGCAATGGAAATGATGAAGCAAATGTAACCAAGGCTTCTGTATTCCTCCCAGAGATTTCCTGGGGAAAAAAAATTAGTAAAAATGCAGGCAGGCAGCACACAGTGCTTGGAAAGTGAGTACAAAGCATCTGGGATGAACCCTGAGCTCACTCATGCAGTATACGTTCTGGATGCACCAAACTTTTTGCATATGTCTGATTACACTTTGCCATGCCCATAGGATCATCGATGCTGGGAAATTCCAGCAAAGCCCTTGTGCAGTGACTATGCCTTAGGTGTTTCTGGGTGTCCAGCACTCCTACAGAAATTACTGCCCTGACCAAGCTATTAGACATCAGGCCACTCAGGACAAATATCCAAAGTCCTCTTTTTCTGCCCAGACAAAATTTCTAGACAGAGACAAAGGACACGTTAAAAACAAACAAACAGGATATATGATCGCACAAGTTTGGTGATCTCACTTCAGCATAAAGAATCTCCCTTCTGTTCCAACCTGTCACTGTGCAGCAGAGTAATAAGGAAACAGGTGAAAGTTGCTGCCACTCAGAGTGGTCTGGCACCAGCCTTGGAGGAAGATGCCCACAGCTTCATCCTCTGCAGCACCTTTTCTGAGCAGAGTTTTTATTAGAGAAATTTTCTTTCCCAGGATGATCACCTTGCTGTGAGATCATCAAACCACAGTCCTGCTTTTGGGCTCCATGTGCACACTTTGGGGATTAAACCAAAAGATGAGAATTACAAGCTACAGTGGCAGGTGCCAGCCTCTGGGCAGACCCAGCAACTTCTCCATCCCTCTGTGATGTCTGAATGCACTTGTCCAGCTGTGAACTGATTTACAGATTAATTCTTCAGAGCCCTGTGACCATGGAAGCAATCTGACACACATCAAAGTTTTGCTTAAGGTTTTGGAAACACTGCAAGCTTTTATCAACACCATGAGAAATGAACAGATTTAGACAAAAAATTATGACTTCTGATCACTTTTGAATGCTGACTTTTCATGAGAACCAGGAATGACTATTGAGCTGAGACTTTTGGGGATGACTTCTGTGCAGTTGCAACCAATGCCTCACATCAGCATCCTTCATTTGGTCCTGCAGCAAGACTGAGTGCCCACCCCCTGACACAAAATACACGTGTCTTTTCCTCTGCTCCATCTTTTTGGTGCATTGCTAAGAGATTCCTTTACCTCTGTTCATCTTTTTGCCACATTCTTTTAAAATCTATTATTACCTTTGTCCCTTGGTGCTGCTTGGGGAGTTTCCATTCTCTTTTACCACCTTTTTGGGAGAGAACTTTGGTCAAACTGGTTCCCCTTCTCAGAACACCTTTCTAGCATTCCTACAGCCCAGTCAAACACAGGAGGCTAATGTAACGTTAAGGTATTTCTCACAGTCTTTTGTCTGATGCCTGTGTGTTAAAGATCCAGTCAGGAAAGGCAAATAAACCTCAGCACTCAAGCCTTTTAAATGTTTCCTGGAGATAATAATAGCACTGCATTATGAAGTTAAAAAGAAACCGTAGGTTGAAGCTGTTCCCAAGTTGTTATGCCACGTAGCACAGACCCATTAAAGGTGGGAAAGGCAGCAAAAGGCTCATCAGCTCCATGCTCAACAGTTTAAACCGAAGCATTATTCAGCTCTGCCCGTGCTTTGCCTTGCCATGTGTGCCTATAAAGAGAATTCTTTTCCCTGCCACAGGTTTTCCCATCTTCTGTGTATTTGCTCAGCTTTGTATTACAAATTACTTCTCGTTTTTCAGGGGACTGGAAGGGAAAGTGTTTGAACTTCACAGATGGGGAAAAAAAGAGGGATTGTGCTCCACTGGGTAAGCGCTTTGCTGTCTTCAGAGGTCACCTGGGGTACTTCTGCTCCAGCCCCTGCTGCCCCCCATTTACTGCAGCAGCAGACTATTACCAATCCCGCTGCTCAGCAAAACAAGGGTTTGTCAGGCTGAATTAATCACTTGCACATTTCTCTGTGATTTACAAACCAAGGGTGCTCTTTTACAATGGAAGAAGCAAAAATAATCAGGCAAGGAAAAAAATTAAAAGGAAGTTCAAATTCTATTAGGGGATTCTTTTGGATTCACCTTCTGCAGATGGGTCCCTTCTTGTGTGCCACAAAGCCGAGGGCCTTGTCTGGCCAAGGTCCACTGGGCTGCAGCTTTCAGCACCAGAACAGTTACACAGACACAGAGGGAATAAAAATCCTGTCAGACTCTCCAGTAATGTTATGATCACTTTAACTTAGCAGTCCTTGACACTTGCAGATAAGGACTGCAAGTTCTCTCAATACTACAGAAATATTGACACAAAGAATATGTTTATCCCTGACTGTGGTGCTGCAGGACAAGGTGGAAACAGCAATAGCAATCTCAGGACTTAATTTCTTTGGCCTCGCAAGGGCATCTGTGCTGCAGGGACAATGTTTATTGATTTTATTTATTTTTTCTTCCCTTCACTAGTTTGGGAATGATGTTGTCTTTTAAAGTCAGTCTTGCAGGTCTACGGGGAGATAAGTTGGAAGAAACTAATTTTTGGATTTTTTTATGGTAATACCCCTTGGTCTGTTAAAGACAGTGTGGAGCTGGGAAAAGTTTCTGATCTTCTCCTAAATTTTCTGTTCATTAAGATGCTGTTAGAAGACATCTGCTGACTTTCTAGCTGGTGTTTCTTTAAGCCACCTTTAACCAGGTCCATCTCCAGCCTTGGGTTTCCACACACAACCCCTTCATTTTAATCTATTGACAAAAGTACCCACAGACAGAGCTGCACCTGCTAATGTTACAAATGTCTGAGGGCATCAAACCACTGTCTGCAGGGATATGGGTGGGCTGAATGTGTGACAGTCAAGTTGCCCCATCACTGCCTCCCCTGGCTTGGTGGTGAGATGAAGATCTGGGACTTGGCTGTTTAAAGCCTGGTCCCGAAGCTGCACAGAAGCCAATGACTTCAGCATGACACACAAGGCTCAAGAGGTTCAAGAGCAAAGGGAACAGCCTAGTCCAAGCTAACCCTCCTGAAGATGACTCAGGAACAGGCAGGTCTGTAAATGTGACAAAACCCACTGATTCACTTCAAGGAGATTCAGCACTTACCTCTCTGCTCATCCAAGTTTAGGAAAGCAAAACAGACTGGAAGACATACAGGAAGATCTGGGACATGATGAATGTTGGCTCTTGTTCAGGAGTGGATCTGCAAAGACTGTATTCCCCTGCCCTCTCCTGGAAGGAATATGCCAGAGCTGGGTGTGCTTGTGCAGGATCCTGTACTGAGCACTCTAGGGAAGTGGCTCAGGGTGGTGAGAAGAGACAGTATTTTGAAGACAATGTTTACAGGAATGAACAATGATGACCATGTTGTGTCCATCGTGCATTGCCAACATGTCTGCTAGAAACTGGCACACCTCTCAAGAGAATTTGTATGTTTTTAAGGAAGAACTGCCTGCATGTCTGGTATTTGCATTGAGTTGGGAAACAGGATGACCCAACTCATGGAATCCAGAGCCTCTTGCTCACCTTAAATAGTAAACACAGACCCTGCATGAAAACACTGGTAACCTTCACTCAGGTCACAGCGGAGCATTACCAGGTCAGAAATGCAACTCTGTGGCACCAACAGACAGTGCTCCTGCAGGTACTGGTACAGAATGGGCAAGTAGAACCCCATCACTTGGCCAATGATATGGTGGGAGCCCAGTAAGGAGGTTGACTTGATTCTTTAGAAGTTATAGAGTAGAGACAGCTCCAAAGCACAACATCCTTAAAATTGAGAAGATCAGGTCTGGTCCTGAACCTTCAGCTGTGATGTTACTGTTAACCCTCCAGACACACAGCTCAGTGAAAACAACTCGTTTAGACAGATTCACACCTGAACACACTGGATGTTTTGCAAAGCTTCTTTCTTCTCCAGCATCACACGAACCACATTCGTCTTTTTTCTGAACACCAAACACGCAAAGCAATACTAGTCCTGTTCTACAAAGAAGGCTGATTAGCAAATTGCTGCTGTTGAGATAATAATGGGAGCAATGAACCACAAAAACGAAGTGTAGAAACTCTACAAATAAGTCTACAGTTCAATGGTTACAGGACAGGACTATGAATCAGGAGCACTGGAAGGGCAGGACCGACCATATGTGCACTATATAACCTCAGGAGTGTCTCACATGCTTTGAGTTTTCTTTGCAGTTGTGTTTCATCAAGCCTTTGTAAACCCAGCAAAGAGGTACGCCAAGATCCTCCAGTTTTTGGGCTGGTGAATCACTTCCTTGCAACTGTGGTACTGCTCAGCACAGGACAAAATGAGGCCATGTTTTGTAAACAGGTTGTGAGCAAATGCTGAGGGGGCAGTATCTTTTAAACTGTGGCTAATTGCTGTGTCTTCATGATGGGGCAAGTTGCTGAAGACCACAACAGACACTGTACAATATCTCAATCATTTCCACGACTGGGTTCTTTCCCTGTATAAGCCCCGTTTGCTGGGTCTGCAGTCTGTTCAGCACAGTTCTTTACCCTCACCTTCACCCTCTTATCAGAGAGATAAAATTCAGCAAAGCCATTCCAGCTGCCTTAAAAAGAGGGAAGGTTCTGATTTCCTGCTTCAGCACAGGGGTTAAGAACAATGTTTCTGTTCATCACAGAAATAAACGTTAAATGAAAGTTGAATTATATCCCTCCTGTGACTAATGTTCTAGCTTGTTTTCTAAAGTTAATTCTTCATACACTTTTTTCCCCTCTTGTTCTGTCTTACATTTGTCCAGACTCCTGTGTTCCTGAGGGACTAATTACCCACTCAGCAGTTACTCTGAAGTCCAATTGTAAGAGTTGGCAAAACTCCGCTCTTCCATGCAAGCTTTCAAAATAATTCCTCAACTTATTTCAAATAGCACCACTCTCTGGAGCTTCTTCCCAATTTACATTGCCCTGGACTGAGGTTTATTTTGCTGCTGTTGTGATCTGACTGTTTTGCTCGTCACAGGGCAGATATTCTCAGCAGAATAATTAAAAACAAATAATCAAAGAAACCAAACCCAAAAAACCAACAAAACCCCCCCAAAAAACCAACCCACAAAATAAATTAATTGCTTGCTTAGAAGAATTATGGATTGTGATGTAATCTTCTATTTTCTCATCTAATGAACCCTTAGTAGCAATGTAAGCAATCAAGAAAACACTGATTCCAACCTGGATTATTCTTCCTCAAACTACAGATGTGACCATAGCAAGTGTTTTCATTCACCAACCTTGGACTTGTCAAAGCATTTGGGGAAGACTTATTCATACATCTTGTGAGCTAAAGATGCACATTTTCTTATTCTGTAGGTGTTTGGGAACGAAATATTTACCCTTACTGGTGTCACAAGAAATAACAAAGAACTAAATTGAGGTTACTGACATATTTTTTCCCCAAACCCACTGCTTGAGAGCAAACCATGTCCTTTCCCAAATCTGCTACTATTTATTGTTTATCTGGCCAGAAGTGACCACCTCATCTCCTCACTTTTGGGATTCTCCACCTGTTCACAAAGGATAATAATCTTGACATTGTGCAATGCTGTACAAGCTGATGTTCATTAAATGCACATCAATTGTCTGGTGAAGAATATATAGGAAAAAAATGATGACAAAACCTTTATTTGCACGAATGGCACAGGGAATGCAGCAGCTTCTATGAGAAGAAACTCTAATCACTGAATGGGAGAGAACATCACATATTATGTAACAATTTCATCCTTCCATAACCTCTACTTAATGACACACTAATTATTTTTTTCCTAGAGGATACAGATGTGTAAATCTCTGCACGTCACTCAGTACTTGACCAAGTGGACTTGGGCTCTGCCTGCTGCAGAGGCATGATGCAGCAACTGCCCTTGGCTCTGAAGCTGATTTTCCCCAATCATCAGGCAACGTTTTTACATCTGGACTTTTATTTTTCCCCCCTTTAGGCTTGCATTTAATTGTGATCATCCTCTGAGCTAATACAGGCAGTAGGGCTTCTCTAGATAGCACTAAGGCTTCTATCAGTCAGTAAGTATCAACTCTCTGACTACAGCTATGCATTGACCATGCGATCTTGTCAGTGTTAGACAGAGTTCACTATTGTAACTCTCTTTGGAATTTTTAGTTAAATATCACAGCCCATAAGGTAAATACTGGCTAATTTCTGCCTTACAAAGAGCAGAGTATTGTCTTGCCTGCTCTTCTCCTCACAACCTTGCTGGCACAACCGGTCAAGGAAACTAATATTGCTTTTACACCCAAAAGTAAGATAGCTATCACTAGCAGAGAAGACAGAAAGGATGTTGGTTCAGGGATGTCAAGTTTTTAACATGCAAAATCAATTATAATCCCAAGTGTAAGTTATTTGCTGATGGGACACAACACCAGTACTAACCAGGAGTTTCACTGATGGGCTCAGCAGAGACTAAAGAAATCAATTTCAAACTCTGGATCTTTATCAAAATTGATCCAGTAATTAAATATTTGCTTTCCAGACTTGTCTCAGTCCTATTTCCAGCTCAAAATTACCAGTTTTTTAAAGATACTGTACCTCTGCTCGTACATGTTAGAAACCAATCTCTCCCATTTAATTAAACCTAGAATCAAATATTTTTATATAGTTTTCTACATCTTACAGTTTCTTCACTTAATGAGCCACCAAAAATGTTCCTGCTAACATTACAGATAGTCTCTTTTTACTTTCCCCAGGGCATTCACCACATGTGGCAAGGCCCAGGGAGCAGCTACAGCCCAACAGTGCTAACCTGCCTACAGGAGAGGATGCTGATCACAGCCATAGGCACGCTGAACATCCTCCTGCTGGATTTACAACTTGGCAAATCCCAGAATTTCCAAAATCAAAACTTGGGAGCTGTTTTTAATCTGTGAGCACCCTTTTAAGAAGAACCTAAGAAATGCCTGGGCATTCATATAAAAACTGAAATCATCAAACACCTCTTCTTTCCCCCAACCTATGTGCAGAGCTGTCAAAACAGACCGTAGCACAGCCAGCCGAATCAGAAGCATCATTTCACTCATCTCAGGCTGAAATCAGCTCACTTCAAACTGGGTCTGGCACATGTGAAATGTCAGCAGCTGCCTTACCAGTGGGTAGGTCCAGTGGAGGGCCGGTGAGACACAGGCAGTGCTTGTAACGATGCCAAGAGTTCACGGTGCATAATGAGCGGAGCAGTACAACGCATTTCACAACTCTCCTGCCCGGCTGTACCCCCCAGGGAGTGCAACAGGCTGGGGTGCTTCAGGGCATGGGGACGCCAGTCCAGGCTACCCCAAGGATGTGCCAGCTCTTCCTTCCCTGAAGCACTCAGAAACTGTCCCTACTGCAGGCAGGTGTAGCAGTGTACCTATCACCCTTATTTCACCACGGCTGGTTGGGTACAAGCTGAAGCTGCTGCTTTAACCGTCCCTGCTGCCTTCAGCAGACCTCAGCAGCAAGCATTCGGAACAGCCACTTATAGATAATGTACTGGTATTCTCCTAGCCAGTGCCACGGAGACCAGCCACAGCCAGTGATTTACTGGCACCCTCTGTTGTGCTGCCTGCTGCAGCTCCGTGATAAACCACATCTGCTGCTGCCAGCCCAAGTCCTGACCACGGGAAAGCCCCCAAGTTTGCAAGGGTTTTAACTCAGCCTCTGCCCTGTGAGCATGTCAGCATCGGAGGATGCTCCTTTTAAAAGCAACTTTCATTTGCTCTGAGTCAGAGGTTTTGGAGCAGCGGGAATTTGCAGGGAAGAGCCAGGCATGTGAGCAGATCTCCACCATGCAAAGCAACCACCTGTGCTGCCATTTGGTAACCTATTAGTTGTGCTGTGCAGGTCAAACCAGCAGCAGCCGCACGGCTTCAAGCACAGCTGCAGCCACTGCAGCGGCACGTTGGCAGGCTGGGCTCTGCCAGAGCCAGGAAGAGGTACAATATTGCAACCTTTGACGTCATTCCAGAGGGATCAAGCTCAGACGTCTGTCCTGGTCGGAGATTGCGCATGGCCCCCTCGGAGAACAGACACATTGTGCAATGCCGAAACAGACTTTGCTGAGGAAACGGGCATAACCATGGCTTGGAGTAAATCAGCTCAGCACCCCCAGGATCTGGCCTTCAGTGTGTAGAAACAGCAAGAGGCTGGTAATGAAATCGGTGCAAGTCTGCTCAAAAAAGCTGTTTAATAATTTGACTTCAGGAAAAAGCAATTTAAAATCGAGGGGACATCACTGCGCAGCATCAAAATGATGGACAAAAGAGCTGTTTGCCCTCACAAGTGGGTCTGTTTGCATGGTGTAGAGGAAAGGGTTTGAACAATCCTTGGATCTTTCTATTTTCTTTGGATGCTGCCTAGTACAAATTGGCTTGAGGAAGAGAAATAAAGGCTACAAAAATCTCAGGGCCCCATTAGTCTGCAATAGTACCTGGAGATGTTTAGGTCTTCTCTAGGGTAAGAGAATCAAGGAAGGTTCATGGGGAAGCCAGAAGATGGTGATGTTTCGGGGGATGATGCGAGGGAGAGGAATCGGGCAGCCAAAGGAGCTGGACACAGGCAGGAATGGAGAAGGTCCCAAGGGCATATGGCAGCTCTGCTGGCTGCTTGGGCCTTCAGGTTCTCCATGGGTTGGAGAATGCTGAGGGCTAGCATTTCTGTTGAGCCAAGAGAAAATGAGCAATGGAGGGGCCACTGGGCTCAAATATGGACCAAAGAATTGAGAGAGATGGCAGATTTACAGTAAGGGAATGAAAGTCTGGAAAAGGTTTCCCTGTAAGAGCTGAGCTGCCCATGGGACTGCAGTCTGCCGGGGCAGAGCCAGACCACGTCCCAGCATCCCGGGTGAGGATCAGCCACAGCATGACTTCTCTGGAAATGAGGATGGGAAGGTGGCCCAGTCATCAGAACCCAATGGGTGAGACAAGTCCTCATAAAAACATAAGCCAGCAGGAATGCTTCAGCAACTCAGAATAAGAGGTGTGGAAAGGAATAAAAATGCCGAAAAATCACCTTGAGCAGAGGCTCCAGAGCCACACTGGAAGGCAGCCTCTGCATGGGACAGGGCCAGCCTGAGGACTTGGCACTTTTCAAGTCTCTTCAGGGCCCACTGGGACTAAGACGGAGATGAAAAATTTTGTCAGCTCAACTACTGCAGCCATGTTCTCCTCCCTCATCCCCACTTTTGAGAGGAAAACATGCCAGGAGCCACCTTTGGCTGCCTTCATGTCCATGTGCTTGCTGAGGAGCCACACGGGCTGCTTCAGTGGGCTGCCTTGAGCAGCCACATGTTAATGGAGCTGCAGGATTCACCCACCAAAAAGAGATCGAGCTGTGACCCAGGATGAGCATAGCACAAACTCCCAGGTCTAACACAGTGTATGGGGACTGGAAGGCAAATCAGGCAAAGCACTGGAGGCTTCACTTGGCTCATCCCAAGGCTATGCTGTATATTCAAGCAAGGAAACTTAGAACAACTTAAAAGACCCTCAGTTAGGAAACAGGCTCTGCTCCTTCAGCTGTACCAAATGTAGGTATATTGCTGTAGTAAAACTCTTTGCTTCACCATTTGAGGTAAAAAAGGATTCACAAGATGCTAGGAAAAGTATAAAAAAATAAATAAGAGCCTTTAACTAGTCCATGAGAATGGTTTAGCTTCAGGCCAGGCTCAGAAAGCACTGAAAAGTCTACAGAAAGCTAAATATGAACATAAATCCAAACACTCTTATTTTACAAAACCCTTTCCCAGAGCCACCACCAGTCTGAACAGCCTTAATGAGCTCCATTAGAATTTATCTGGGAAGCTTAAAAATTTGGAACTGGAAAAAGGGTCTGGGTGTGATGGACAGGCACCAGACTGCTTTCCCTTCAGGGTACAGCCTAAGGAAACAGGGAGCAGTAAATTTTAACCCACAGAACACAGACACATGGTGGGCCACTGGAGGGGGTACGGCACAGCAAGTGGTTTCCATACCTGGACGGTGTCCTGCTGCTGTACCAGAAAGGTTGACAGCAAGACAGAGGCTGCCAATCTGAGCTCAAACCGAGACTGTTCCAACAAGAAGTAATTTACCTTGGACATGCTGTTGCTGACAGGGGGAAAAGCCACGGGCAGGCAGCGAGCAGGGTCCCGGCTGAGCCAGCCAGCACCCGAGGTCCCAGAGCTGCCAGCGCTGAGACGGCTGCTCCTCCAACACTGGGCTGACCAGTGGCTTTGCCAACATTGCACAACCCTGGGGAGATGGGACGAGAAGGGAAACCATTCCAGCGGGCACCTGAATGTGACCGAGCCTTCCAGCACCAGAACGGCTCTTGTCCTGTGCCTGACTCAGCCTCCCAGTGTTGCAAAATCCCTGCTCACACCATGTGCAGGTGGTAGGGTTTCTAATTTAGAAGCTGCATTGGAACAAGAACAGAGAAGGCATTCAAAAGCGATGGCTTCACCTGGCACAAGTTTGTGTTCAGCAGAGCAAGACTGCTCCCATTAGAGGCTCTGAGCACTGCTGTCCGCTTTCCTCAGGGAAAAGTCAAGTTGGGATACACCTTTCATCTCTGGGGCATTCGGGTAGAGTTAGCAACCATAAAGAACAGCTCAAGAAACAATCTTAAATCCTGCCCCCAGTCCAAATGCAACAATGCTGATGCTCTCTTCAGACACCTCAGCTGCAAACACTGTTCTTGGAGGACTGCAAGGGAACAGCTGCCCCAAGGGAGCACCATACCCAGCCCAGGGGGGGATTTCCTACAGAGGTGGGGATGGGCTGCAGGAGCTGTAGTAGGAATTTGTCTTCTGTTGGAAAAAAACGGGCAGTCTGAACCAGAGTCCAGCTACAAGTGAAAACAGGGCAGGCAGGAGACCACCGTGGATACTTGGAGGACAGTGAAACTGGGGCAGTGCCGATAAGAGGAGATGCTGGCAGAACATGGAACCTAAATATTAGGAAACAGATTTCCATGAACTTTATCTCCTCACCTCTAGATGTCTAAAAATCAGGCATCAGACAGAGTGTGAGCCACTCACTTGCAGCTGTCAGTAGTCAACAAGACACATCCATAAGGAAGACAGGTGCCAAGACCTTAGCACAATGGGAACTGAGTCAGGAGCCATTTACCTATGCCACCAGCCCCAGGACACGCTTGCCTGCAGCTGAGCTTTGGGGAAAGGAAGACCTTTCCTACAGGCTGAAGTGAGCCATGGGACAGAGGTTTCATTTAGCAATGAGAGTGTTCACACCTAGGAAGAGAAAGGAACCAAAAAAGAAAGCAAAGGTACATTAAGACCAGTATTGGCATCATTGCTCAAAGGAAGAAGAACATTCTTTGGTTGGGGTCCTGACTACCCAAAAGGGGCTGGGAACTGCAAGCACTTCAAGTGTGATGAACTCAGCATCACAGGAAAGGGACTTTCACCCTGTCTTGGGAAAGAGGGTAACCTCTCAGAAATACCCGCCGCCTCCACCGACAGCGGCTCTCAGGAGCTAATTCCACCTGCGAGCAGGGATGGGGTAAGTGATCTGCAGGTTGTTTTCAGGTGAGAGGCCTTCGAGTTAACAGCAAATATAGGCCTGCTCTGTTAAGTGAACTTTATTCCATTTGCAAAACAACATAAGACCCACACGCTGCCTCTCAGCTGTCTGCTGGCCGCATCAGTCGGGTCAAACTGTGTCGGAGGGATCTGACTCACTTCTTGCATCAGACCTGCAAGAAAATGAGTCAGGGATAATCTTAAATATCCCAATAAGCCCCCTAAGCCTCCATAGATCTCCTGCCTAAATTCACCTCTCTCTGGCAATCTCTTTGGAAGGCAAATTTGAGGCTTATTCAGTGCAGTAAGAGGTATGAAATGACAACAGTTGTCACTCAAGGAGGCTGGCAAAAGAAAAGGGGTTAAGGGATACATACTGAGGAAGCATGGAGGAGTTTGCACTGTGGATTGCTGTCCTTGCTGCTCTCCATCCACTGGAAGCCAGGGCATGTTGCTTTTAGATGGGAGTGCTGGTGCTCAGGAAAGCATCAACAGAACAAACCTCAGCAAGGACTGCCAGACCCATGATGGACATGGTGAGCCCACTGAGGAAACAGGATCTGGCCCTGATGGGGAGGGAGGAAACTGAGGGCACAGGAAAGAAGGAAGTAACAGGAGCATGAGGGTGGTGCGTGAGCAGAGGCAGGAAAGAAATGGGGCTTGTAGTTGTGCCAAGGGAGCCTCTGCCAGTGACAGGGGACTGGAGCACAGAGGGCAGGAACAGTGGAAGAGCCTAATTTCTCAAATGATCCCTTTGCCTTATTCCTTAGGGAGGAATTGGAGACAAGGACGAGACCGAGGAACTGCCAATCTGGAACAGACCAGTGGTGCCTGCAGTCAAGTACCCGGCTTCCAGCAGAGGCCAAATTTGGATGCTTTAGAGGAAAATCTTCGATAGCATCCTGGTTCCAGGAAGAGCTCAGTATGTCAAGTGTTTGCTCATGTTGGGATAGCTACAGAACCGTAACAGGGCAGACAGGCTATTTATAAGTGTATCAGATGTCCACTGAGCTGTTTGCACTTTCTGTAGATCATACATCAAGTCTAATGAGAAGCAACACAGGCTGAGGGGAACAAATAAGCCCAGGTTAAAGAAGAGGTGTGCTCTCACTGCAATGCTTACGGGGAAGAGCAGCAGCTGGCCCTGTGCCCAGCACCTCTTACATGGCCTCTGAAAGCCAAGCAAGATTACTGACAGCACCATGAGCAGAAAAGATTGAGAATGCTGGTTGTGATAATGGTTGTGCATTATTAGACAGAGAATTGTTTGTTCCTGAATAAAAAGGATCCAAACCTATTCATAGATGTTATACTCTGTTCTAAGGACATGCTGTGCCTAACAAAATAAGCCAGCTAAAGGGTTAACTCTCTCTCCAAACCTACTACAAGAGAGCTAGAATACAGATTTAAGCACAGGCAAAAAATGATAGTTGTTCCAATTAATGTTCCAGCTAGCATCTGCTCTTTTTAATTAGTTGAAGTCTGGTTTTGTCTGGAGACAGAACTGCTGAGCAGAAGTGTGCTGGCTTCTTTTCTGCTTAGCCGGCTATTCTGAACTCTCTTGGTCTTTGGAAACTACTTCTCCATTTCACAGAGGCCAGAGCCTATTGTGCATTGGTACTTGGTACGTGCCTACAGGCCATGTATACGTTTCACTGCAACAAGCTTCAAATCTGTATTTCCCACCGGAGGGAAAACTGATGAAGGAAGATATTTTACAGATGTCCTCTCCCCTCAGCAGACACGTATCTGTGCATTGCTTCACTCAGAGGCAACTCAGTTTTCTTCTGCAAACAGGCATTTTTGTAGAGCAGATGCAGGTGGATGCGAAGGGTTCCCCAGGACCTGTTAACCTTCCTGTTTTGCTCAAAGCTCGATGATCCTTCACCTCATCCTTTGTAACAAGACCTTTGAGGATCTGCGTGTTTCAATTACACACAGATGAATAATTTACAAGCTGCGGCTGTTGGGATAAACAAGCCAGTCTGCTCTGTCCGAGCGCTCAACTGCTTGTCTTAAATTTCCCTCGCTTTGCTAAAGCCTCCAGGACAAGCAGCACTCAAAAACCTTTAAAGGAGAAGCTGATGAGGGAAGAGCAGGGTGGCATAGTGCGGCAGCAAACAGCACTCACAGCAAGTATTCCTCTTATCTCTGAGCAGGGCATTGACCTGTTGTACAAACTCCAGGCAAGAAAGCCACTGGCAAAGCAACCCCAAATGTAATATTTACCTAAGAGGAGACATTTCAGTGGAAAACAAGCTACAGGATCTGCTGACATCCTGGTGGGGAGAACAGCGGGCATTCACACAGGTGCCGGCAAAGGAATAGGAACAGGATGTGGAAACTTTCTAGCATTTCCAAGTAATAAACTGTCGTTGCACGAGGAGCATGTTTGTGCTGTCCGTGATTTCAGCTAAACAGCTGCGAGATGTGGATCTGGGGCTTGCTGCACTAAAGACCCACTGCACAGCATTGGCAGTCATTTGCTTCTCCGTGCCTCAGTACCCCATACTTAAAATAGAGACACGAATAGGAGGAGCCGGCAAGAAAACAGCCAGGCTGGCGCCAAGTGTTCCTGAACCATTGCGGCTGGTACCCAGTAATGCCCCATCCTCTGGCAAGGGGAAGGGGATCCCATGAGCCACGCTGGGGAAACGAGCCACAGATTTGGATCACAGATAATAGTTCTTTTACAAGCTTCCCTGGAGAAGAGGACAGACAGGACTGAAACAGCTCAGGAGCAAAGTGAATAACAGGGTTGTTTTTATCTCTAATCCATTCCACATGAGCAGAAAGAATTTGGAGGCACAAAGCACGTGCTCCCTTTCGTAGCTCTTAGAAATAGGCATGACCCATAACTTTATGAATCCTTTACGGTCTGCTCCATACAGCCCTGTTGAAGGAACTTTGTCTGCAGGGCTTTGCAGGATCAACCTGGTTTACTCCCACAAAGCTGCAGTTTCACTATCTCCCTAAGACATCAAAGCACATGCTGTCACCGAAAGGAGCAGTCCCACCTTTCCCCAGCCCTCATGTGCCTCTTCCTCAAGCCGTCACAGTGACCATAATATAAAGGATTTTTTTCCTCAGGCAGGGTATTTTTCAGCTGGATCAGTTCCCGTGCAGTCGCAGCAGCTGTAGTTTTGCCACAAAGCAAGGGCCAGGAAAAAACCTGGAACTGTGCCTTAAGAGCTTAATGCAAAATCATGAAGTTGCAACCTCATGTTCCTGGGTCATTTGTCCCTGCAAATAGCCTGGATTTATAGCCCTGGTTAGGAAAGTCTCCTTGGCTGCAGCTTTGTGGATCTCTTTACAATGGGCCAAACACAAACTCCTAGGTCCCAGAAGTACTGAGCTCTGAGGGAAGCCTGGAACTAGTTACAGTTTGCAGTTTGGGATCAGGACTAAACAGTTCTTCAGAACCAGCCTTGAAATTACAGCCAAGTAATTTATTTATATCCTTACCAGAGCAAACCAGTGAGGCTGCCCCACCAAGCCCAAGCTCAGCCTCTCAGATCTCACCTCCTCCATCATCCAGAGAGTTTGTGATAGCTCCATCCTTAGAGGTTTTCAAAACAACTAGGCAAGGCTTTGAGCAGACAGATATGACTCTGAAGTTAGCCCTGCTAGGAGGTTGGACTACAGACCTCCAGAGATCTCTCTCAAATAATATGGTCTTATGATTCTGCCATCTTCTGCTGCATTTGCATCAGGGTCTGCTACACCACCACCACTCAATGAGCAATCCTCTCATTGACTGACCCAGATGTCAGAACGCTGGAGTGAACTGAGTCTTCATGGCGTTGGCTGCCTTACCTCAGGAGCTACAGCAAAGCACAGAGCTCGTCTGCATGCACTTGTCTAAGGAGAACACTGCTGACAGAAATTACAAGAAAGACTCCCTGACATCACAGCACACACTAGAATAAGCTTTGCATTGCAAAAGAAACTGTCCCAGGTCTGGCAAGAGTCCCAAGGTGAAGATTTCAGAATATTTTCTCTTATTCCCAGCAGGAAACAGTCTGCATTCCCAGCAAGAATGAGTGTGAAATACAAATCACTGAGCACTTGCTGCTTTTTGTCCAAGTCATTACACAGCACCCATGCATACCCACAGTAATAGGACAGATAACACGGGGTGCCCTCTCATCACCAGGTGGCCCTTCAGAGATTTTAGCAGCTTTCATCCACTAGATTGAAATTAGATCACTTGAAAGAACACTACAAGTCCATTTTGGATGAGCCAGCCTAGGAGCACACTGGGGGATGGAGGTCAGTGCTAGGACACAAAGACCCAAGTGAGTTCTGCCTCCACCAGCCTGTTTCCAAAGATGAGAGTTGAGCTCACAGGTCTTTCTGGCAGAGATCCTCTCTGGGAACACTTCTCCTTCAACTCAGAGGATGGGTCAGGGGTTCTTGGAGCTCGTCAAGCCTGGAGACCTCATCTATAAGGTAAAAGGGGCATGGAGAAGCAAGAGTGGGAAATGTGGGTCACTGAGCCAAACCCCAGCTCCTGGCAACACAAGGTTGCTGCCATCTCGTGGCTGGCTCTGGCTGTGCAAACGTTATGGGACACTCCTCCAGCTGGAAAATTTTGCATTGAAATAAAAATCTTTCCTAGAAGTAAGCTTCAACTGGAGGGAGCAGGGAGCAAACAGCCAGGCTAGTGGTTAGACACCATGAGGCCATGGCAGATGGGTATCACAGCTTTCCTGTTTGCAGGAGGTCTCCTGCTTACCTTCTGCACCAGCTGCTTGCCCCTGGTTGGGATGGCTCCGCCCTGAGCCATAGTAACCCCTTTTTCTGTTGGGCCATCACTTCCTCGTGCCCTATAACCTAAGGAGACAGGATCCATCCCTGTTGATGTTGACAGGTACTGGATTTGCTGAACACATGCAGCAGTCAATGCACGTGGCCATTCAGCCTGGCCACCTTGATGGTCTGGGGCTGGGAAGAGAGAAGATCTACAGGGAAACAGAGAGATGCTGGGATCAGAAGGGGTGGATATGGTTCTCAGTACTGTTTCTTTTAGCATCTTTCATGGAGCTGTAGTGCTGATGCAGGGATTTGTGCTGTGAATACAGTACAAAGGAGACAAACCACACCATTACTGTCTCTCCCGATTTCAGCCTCTCTACAGAGCTCAGCAGCATTCACAGACCTTGCAAGAAGTATGTCAGTAGCCATATATTCCCCATGGGATCTCCATAATCATCTTGAAGCTGCTCCCTTGCGAGCAGGAGAAAGGCAGGAGAACAGTGGGTCCCAAAGAGACCCACCAGCAGAAAAACTCTTGCCAGGTCACCACAGACCATGCTGAAGCAGGGAGCTGGCTGCACTGCCTTCAGCAGAACCCTTATAGCTGGCATCTTGCAGACACTCGCTTGGGGATCTGTCCTCCTTCCTTGTGTCCAACCCTAGAAACAGGGTCCTTGTCTCCCTCCTGGAATGCTCCAGGTTCCGCAGCTGCACAACTCACTATGAAACACAGGAACAAGAGTTTCAAAGACATTAAAAAACTGCCAATCCATTTGGTTTGCTGGTCACTGTCCAGCTTTTCTCTTTGTGCGATAAATATTGTGGTTTGTGTTGTAGAAACAGTGAAATGCTTTAATAAGTCCCCTTGGGAAGAGTCCAGGCAGTGGGGAGATGACTGCTCCGTGACCTGTGCAGCATCCTGGGTACACAGGGAGTTTCCCATAATGATAAAACTACAAAGGATTATTTATTTATCTAGATACTTATCCAGCTTTCATCTGTGGCAGCATTTCTCAATCAGCCATTTCAAAATGGTTTGCCAATGCTAATTAACCCTTGTAGCACCTCTGCAGTAGGGATCAGCATCCCCACATCACGAACAGGCTGACTGGGTGGAGAAAACAAGTAACCCCTTCACATCACAAACTGTGTGACCAAGGAGTGTAGAAGACAAGCAACGCATTCAAGAAAGAAGCAAAGGGAGCAAAGAAGTAACGACATCCTGCAATCCCAATCTCATGTCCTAACAAAACCACCCCCCTACAAGCCCCCAGATCTGCAGGCACCTGTTGGAAACACAAGCAGCAACCTGCCGTGGTTACCACACAAACTGCTTGCCTTTCTCAGGAGACACTGTCACAGAATCACAGGGGGTGGAAGGGACCTCCAGAGATCATCAGGTCCAACCCCCCTGCCAAAGCAGGTTCCTTAGGACAGGTCACACAGGTTGGTGTCCAGACAGGGTTTGAATATCTCCAGAGAAGGAGACTCCACACCCCCCTGGGCAGCCTGTCCCAGGGCTCTGTCACCCTCACTGTGAAAAAGTTCTTCCACATACTGATGCGGAACTTCCTGTGCTCCAACTTGAGGCCATCGCCCTTTGTCCTGTCCCCACAGACCACTGAGAAGAGGCTGGCCATTTCCCTCTGCCCCCTACACTTCAGATATTTATAAACATTAATAAAATCCCCTCTCAGTCTTCTCTTCTCAAGGCTGAACAGCCCCAGCTCACTCAGCCTTTCCTCACAGGGGAGATGTTCCAGTTCTTCAATCATCTTCGTAGCCCTTCGCTGGACTCTTTCCAGGAGATCCCCCGAGAACGTGGTGCCCTGAAGCAACATTGCACAACCCAGGAATCCCCAACAACCTGCAGCTCTGCTCAGCTGCGTGGCCGATACCACCGGGCAGATTTTCCCATTGTATAACATGTACTATTTATTCCATTCATTAACTAAGTTAACAATGGCTAAGATAGACTCCAGATGTCCTTCTGGCCTTAAAAACTTCCTTGCCCTCAAGGAAGTGCAGAGCACAAGTGGCTTATGGCACATGTGGGACAGAAAAATTGAACCAAAGCTACAAAGAGCTTGCACCTTTCCAAGAATTCTCAGAATACATCTCTCCTTTGAAATAATCTCTCTTCCAGATTGGGGAAATAAGTGTTTAGCAAGGATAGCACAGAACAGAGCAATGGATACATAAATGTATTGTTCATTGACATAGAGATTATGACAGACAAAGCCATGGCTGTTCAAACATCTTAGTTTTCTACAGTTATCTATTTCTGTGATGTTACCACTGTGGCACATTCGCAGTTCTGTAAAGATCTCGTGTTTCAGAACAAAGCCTGTTTGATACCATGCCTTCAGAAAAAGTGCATCTTAAGTACAAATTGTATCTGAATCATTTTTCGGGTAATGGAAATTATTCTATAGTCTCATTTTTTATACATACTCCCCGATACATTTGGGAAATTTCCCAAAACATACTAAAGATAGCACTGTGGTTTTCTGCATTGCTGCTAAAAATCAAAGCATTCATGTGCAGAATAAAGAGAAATTTCTTTCTGTATAAGCACTTTCCTTCTGTTGCCTGAATCCAGTCTCTTGATAATCAGCAATTACAGAAAAGAACTATAACAATCAAATGGGAGTTTGCATTTATGGAAAATCATCCTATTTATTGCATGAATTGTTCAGATGGAGAAAGCAGTTTGGAAACCTATCAATAAATGAAAGAAATTGCTATTTCAGAAAGCTGAAATTGTATTAATAGAGAGTCTAAAGAGTCTAGAGAAGAACATGATGCTTTTGGAACTGATCTGGTCTTCTCAGAAACAGGAAAGAGTAAATATAAAGATCTTTTCCACCATTAAAAAAAGCATTATTTTTTTCAACTAATATTTTACCAAATTACATACTTTAGAAGGTGATATTTAGGTTTCTATGGCACTAATGACTTGGAGAACAGTTCATTCACCTGTATCACACACAGTCTCCAAAGTGTGACCGGTCAGACTTTACAAACAGAAACACCAAGGCAGAGGCTATGAAATGGTAAGTTACAGTCATTTCCATGATCAGGGGCTCCAACTCTCATTTCCCCAACCCACCGCTTTGCTCAGAGAGATGGGGTTAAATACCTGATACCTAGGCTATGTGGACTGAAATAACAAATAAAGAGCCCAGAAAGCCAGGGTTCTTTATTGTATGTACACCATACAAGTTTTCTTCCGTTTCTGCCCCAAGGTCTGGGTTGACATTCAGCAAGCATTGCAGCCAGGCAGGTCATTTTATGAAGCTTCCCATGGCAGCCAGGCTCTGGGAGAACCCACCCAGCTCAGCCCCACTCTGTCAGGCTAGGGGCACTTGTCCAAGCACCAGGGACTCAGGCCTAACGCCAGAAGGGAGGGATGGATGCATCCCTCCCATGCCTGCGGGTCAGATGCCTCCCAGCAACGGGAGCGCCGGTTTCCATGGCAGTGCAAACAAGAGACAGGCAAAAGCCCGGAGCTGAGCTGAGCTGCACCACAACGGTGTCTGTATCCACATCCCCCTCTGACCACAGAGCCCCCACGGAGACAAGCCTCGAGGAGCTCTCCTTTGGGTGAGAAACCAAAGCATAAAGAGGGTAAGGGCCGATCACAGCCATATCTTTTCTGCTTTCAGTGTCAGACACAGCATCTCGCTCAGACAAGCGGAGGTGCTGGCGTGGCACCAGGAACTCCCACACACTAACCATCTCCCCCTCCGTGTGCAAGGGGCAGGGATGGGGAGGGCATATTGGGAAACAGGACACACCTGCCCCTCAAATTGTTGCTTCTCCAACCCAAAACTTGGAGCGGTTTCCCAGTGAGCAGAACTAGACTCCTCTGCAAGCGATGGTGTCATTTCAATCATTCGCGTGTATAGAACATATGTTCATCCCATTCTCTGGGAACATAGTGGAGAGATTTGTGTTATTTTTTAGAGCTGTTTGGATGTTTACTTTGGATTTTTTTTTTTCTGTGCAGCAGCTTAATGCTAGGGCAAACACTGAATAAATGTTTTGTCAAATTAAAACCATGAATGCCTTATCTGTTAGTTCACATACTACCGGCCGTTTAGCATGTAGCTACCAACACATTAACATGTCAGAGGCAGTGAAATATATGCCTAATGATTCTAGCAACAAAGCAATTTTTTATTTGCATTATCAAGCTTAATAATTATAATTAGCACAACTAGCACTTCTTGAGCTTTTGGCATTATTTCCAAAGTGATGTGCAAACAATCTATTAAAAAAAAACCCCAAACAACAAATAACCTCAAACCATAAATACCTTGATAAAATGAATATAATCTTAGAGGAAAAATTCCTACACTTAGCTAAAATTACATCATAAAGCACTTTTTTTTCCCCCCTGAGTTTCACTGACAATTATTTTCCCTATTGCCAGTGTTCTCAGTCTAGTCCTGCTTTCCTGTCCCGTTCCCTGCAGCAAGAATTTGAATCAACCACATAAGACAATTTTTATGAGAAGGTGATTAGATTGCAAAGTCAGGGTGCACACTAAGAAGGACAAACATCCAGGTGATTGTTTTATCTGCTCTGCATATTTCACAAAATGTATTCAATGGGATGCTGCAGGTATTTGGCTGCCTTCCTAGCCCTGTCTTGATGTGTCCAAAACTCACATCATCAGCAGAGGGTTATGTTGTTCAAGGATGTGGGGACCCTTAGAGAGAAATACCCCATTGAGTTATGCAAAGTTCAGAGATGTGAAATCTAAGCAAATCTAAGTCAAGGGGGCTTTTGGAAAAGTTACTTTAAAAAGTGAAAAGGAGAGAAAAAACATTTGGGATGTGTTCAAACAGCCTAAATTCTACCTCAGCCTCTGGATCTCATCAACAGCAAAGTCTGACACCTCCAAAGAATAACATGCTAATTGGGCAGCTGCAGAAACACAGCCAATAGGAAACACAAAGCACCGAGGACGTACATGGAAATTAGGCCAGATGAGTTTAGCTCAAAATACACAAAAACTGGAGGCTGTTCAGAGCAAAAAATGATGCTCCAAAATAGCCTTCAAACTAGTGCAAGCGGAAGGGGATAATTTCTGCTGTGTCTTATACCAGCGCAGATCAGGAATGGTCACCAGCAGCAGAACTGTATCAATTTAAGTAATACCTCACTGGACCCAGCTTGCTGCCTTTGCTGATTAAAGGGTAACTAACAATGGTGTATCTGTTCCTTGTGAGATCATTACAATTCCGCCTCTTCCCCTAGGACCATAGCAGAGGCTACAGGAAGAGGCTGGATTCATAGAAGCAAAAGCCTGACCTGTAACAGTTTGCCAGCCTAAAATTAAACATGATAGAGTTCCCTGCAGCGTGTCTGTGCTGTCCAACAATCACCCAGCCTTATCACAAGAAACTCGCAGCGCCGCAGCAATTACTGGGAAGAGCTTCAGGGAGTAAAAATGTTGCTTGTGAACCAGTGATAGGAGGATAAAAAAGCGTGGGTGTGGATCAGGACTGGAAATGGGGGTGGAACAAGAGGCAAGAGACTCGGGTGCTTGTTATCTCCAGATTGTTGTGTTGCTTTCTCATCAGTGTGTGTCCAAGGAGGACTGGTTTTTACACAGCTTTCACATAAGCCTGGGATGAACATCTCCTTTTTGGGGTCAGAACACAAATATTTTCCAGTGTATTGCAGCTTTTCGTTAATTCCTACAGACATAAAAGGTTCAGTGGTCAAGATCCAGAAAGCCTCCAGAAGGCCCATCACTGCTGAAAACCTACTGCATCAGTTAATGGCAGGTAACAACTGATTGATTTGTTTATGGGTTTCCTTGGACCAGGGTCAAAGATGTCATCTCTACATACAGAGTCAACATCCAGAAGGCTTTCTTCCAAACCTGAAATGGAAACCCAGGTTGTGCTGTCAGGTAAGGTCACGATACTCTACCAGCTATTTGTTTTTCAGTCAAAGGAGAGGTTTGTATTCAGACTCTTCTGTCTACGATCAGATGAGATGGGTAAAATAGCTCCAGACTTAAAAAATCCCTGGCTGAAATCCTGAGTTGATCAGAAGATACAGTCAAGTGACATAAGCAATACAGAGGTCTCAGTTATATCACTGGCTTCTTATAAGCCCTGTCCAGCTCCCCACTCTTAATTCAGCAGTGTCAGACATCAGCATAGATGCAGCAGATCACATCCCTTTGCACTAGCTCCTGATAGTCTGACTCACATCCTCTACATTCTCCTCTGTTTTTTGCAGAAATCTTGGAAGAAGATGAAGACGACCCCATGAAAAACCCATTTACAGTTTCTCAAGATACTGATATTTTCTCAATAAGGGACAAGGAAAGAGAAAAGGCTAAGGCGGTATGTATGCATGCTTTAGGCCAGTGCATATAGAAGCAGTTCATTAGGGCAGGCAATGACAGATACAGTACCAAAATTTAGTGTGTGAGAGACACAATAGCTGCCAAATTCAGCTGAGATTCCCCCAGATCAGCTTCAAGACCCTGATGAGAGATTAATTTTACCAAAAGCAGATATAAGCACAGGGTTGCTAGTGCAGAATCTGGATATTGTCACTTTGCTTGCTTAGTTCAAGGTAGATTTACTGCTCATCCCTGTTCCTGGAGAAGATACCTGTCAGTGCTGTTAACACTGATTTCTACATAAGGCTTTGGTGCAAGATCTCTTGCTTTCCACATCAAAAGGCTTGACTTTCTGTTTGGGAAGCTGTATTCCAGTGTTTGATGTGAACTTCTTCTGAACTGC
Source organism: Porphyrio hochstetteri (assembly GCA_020800305.1). Taxonomy (NCBI): domain Eukaryota; kingdom Metazoa; phylum Chordata; class Aves; order Gruiformes; family Rallidae; genus Porphyrio; species Porphyrio hochstetteri. The sequence goes on along the minus strand of CM036916.1, from coordinate 4,130,265 downwards.
TAATAAAACGAAAGCCTAGGAATAAGGATGACATGGGTTTCACGCCTTAGGTTTCTCTCCTTAAGAAATTCAGCCCACTGGGTCTCAGGAATGCCCCCACCTCTCCACAGCCTTCTTTCAGGCAGTTGTAGAGAACAATTACATCTCCCCTCAACCTCCTCCAGACTAAATAACCCCAGTTCCCTCAGCCGCTCCTCATAACATTTATTCTCCAGTCCACTCACCAGCCTCATCGCCCTTCTCTGGATGTGCTCCAGCACCTCAGTGTCTTTTCTGTAGCGAGAGGCCCAAAACTGAACCAGTGGGTCCTCACCAGCACTGAGCACAGGGGGAAAATGACTTCCCTAGTCCTACTCACCATACTGTTCTTAATACAGACCAAGGTGCTGTTGGCCACCTTGGCCGCACTGCTGGCTCATATTCAGCCAGCTATCAACCAACACCCCCAGGTCCTCCTCTGCCAGGCAGCTTTCCAGCCACCCTTCCCCAAGCCTGTAACACTGCTCAGAGTTATGACGACCCAAATGCAAGACCAAGCCCTTGGCTTTGTTGAACCTCATGCCACTGGCCTTGACCCACCGATCCAGCCTGTCCAGATCCCTCTGTTGGGCCTTCCTACCCTCAAGCAGATCAACACTCCCACCTAATTTAGTGTTGACTGTAAACTTAAACTTACTGAGGGTACACTGAATCATCGTTAATAAAGAGATTAAAGAGAACTGGATCCAGCACATAGTCCTGGGGTACACCATTGGTGGCTAGCCACCAACTGGTTTAACTCCATTCACCACCACTCTCTGGGCCTGTCCATCCATCCATCCAGTCTTTTTACCCAGTGAAGAGTACACCCATCCAAGCCCAGAGCAGCCAGAATCATAGAATATGTTGGGTTGGAAGGGACCTTTAACGGTCATCTACAGTCCAACCTCCCTGCAGCAAGCGGAGACATCTTCACTAGATCAAATCCCTCAGAGCCCCATCAAGCCTAACCTTGAATGTCTCCAGGGATGGGATCTCCACCATCTCTCTGGGCAACCTGTTCCAGTGATCTACCACCCTCACATTGAAGAAATTTTTCCTAATATCCAACCTAAATCTATCTTTTTGTAGTTTAAAACCATTACACCTCGAATAGAGAGAATAGATCCTCTCAAACTGAACTTGAAGGTTTACATGCCTTTGTGAAAGTCAGGCGAAAGCATGGGCTGTGCTAGTGTTCTCTCTGACTAAGGGACTTTGAAGGATGAATCTCTGAAAATTTCCATTCTCTCCCAGGAATAATCCAGGGAGGAAAAATGAGGACACTGAGTAGGTACAAACTGGCACAGCTGGTGGCTGGATGCAGAATACAAATCAACAAACTAATGAGAACAAATGCTACGAAATGAAGTGTTTCAGTTGCCTCAAGAGAGAGAGCATCACCAGGATTAGTCAGATAAACCAGGCGAACATGCATCAGCAGGGTATCAGTAGCCTGCACGTTTCTAGACTGTGAATAACAACTCACATCTTTAAAAAGCAAAGCACATAATCAAACTGTCCACATAACCACCTTCTCCTCATAGGAACGTGAAAGGATGAAGACCTTGAAAATCCATGAGAAAATGACTTACTCCACTAAAATAAAAGCAAAGCAAAAAGGGATCAGGAAAGCTCTGCAAAAGGAGGAAGAAGAGGAAGCCAGAAAACAGCCAACCAATGAAGAGAGACTGAAGACTCTTCAGGAGAGACTTGCATGGAAGATAGGCATTAAAAAAAGTAGGAAACAGTTACTATCTTTGTAGTGGTGCTGCTCAGCTGAATAACAGCCTGCAGCAAAACTAGAAGAGGGGATGGGAGTAGCAGTCAGCTCTGTCTGACATTGTCAGCTCCTGCAGACACAGCAGCCACATGCTGCCTCTTGCCAACTTCTGTGTGGCTGGGCCATCTCCATCTCATGTGTTTACATACGGAGCCTATGTCACCCCCACTGCAGCAGCCTGGGTTCCACCATCCCCTGGGGCCTTCACAGCAGCTCAGAGCTCTCACAATCAGATGAGAGTTTGTAGGACTTTGTGTCGTATGCTTCTACTAAACTGACCTAAAGTTGGATTTGGTCTAAATTTTCTGCCCCTGACATGAAAAGTAGGTTTGCCATCAGTGTTAGAGGACATTGACCTTTGTAAGGACCAGATTGTCCACTCGGTTTTACCTGTTTTACTACAAAAAAAGCCCATATGAAACCGAACCCCAAGGAAAGTCCAAACTATCATAAAATCATCAGCATTCCTGGCTCCAGTGCCAACCACATCCATGCTCAGGGCAGCCTACATATTCACTGTGTTTTGCCTTGGATGTATTTCTCCCTTCAGTCTGATCAACTTTATATCTTCTTGTCAGATTACCCAGTAGAAAAGGAGACCTTCCGTGACTACATTAATGACAGAAGAGAGATATTTTTACTTGAGGTACCTGCCTTTAGGAATGTTATTTTCTATTGATTTATTTATTCTTCCCTGTGCTGCTTTTTTTCTTTATTTCCCCCCCCCCCGAGATCCATTGCCTAGAGATCACACCAAGGAGGTGTACATCAGACCCCATGATCTGATCTCCCAAGTCCTGTGTTAACGGCACACATAGCCCAGCAACCCCCAACCAAGGAATGAACAAAGGTCATTTGAACCATCCTGCAGCAGCCACGCAACTATTTCACCTGTAAGATGTGCAGATACACCTACCTTTTGGCTCTTGGTATCCCATAAATTAATTATAGCTGGGAGTCACCCTGAACTCAAGGGAGCCATGCTGCAATACCCCCATTATTCATCTCTATTGTTGTGCAGTAACACAACTGAATCCATCTTTGCCAGCCAGGAGTTAACACAGTGCTTGGACTTCCAGATTCTGTCTTTAGTTTTGCTGCTTACTTGAAACATCTCCTGAACTCTATGTACACAGTTTTCTCTAAGACACATACCTTGCTTTGAAATCCTTGCCCTCTCTGCCAACTATAATACAATGAGGTAACAAAGAACAAAGCTAAACCAATATAACTCTTCAACAAACCAACATGACTGTGTTGCCTTTTGGTTTCATTTCAGTATGCCATGGCAGTAAAGCGAGAGGAGATTCAAAGGCTGGAGAGCATAGCAAAGCACGAGGAAAGAAAACTGGAAAAGGCTGAATACTACTTGCAGAAGGATGCTGCCACGTTTGATGAGTTCCTGAAGGAGACCCGTAGAAACTCTGTTCAAGCCCTGAAAATGTAATGGAAGTTGGGGGAATCACCTGCATGCTATTTTGTGCTGGACAAGGGAGGTCTTTTCAGGGTTTTGGCTAGCATCCACCCATGAATGCTCTATGTCTGAGTTTCCCCAGTTACAGTCCCGGTGGCACTTTCTCCCTACATGTTCAATGAAGGAGACCAACAGCTGGGGAATCCCCTCACTGCAAAAGGCCTTGATTTGGCTGCAGCAAGGAACCTGCTGTTGACCCCACCACTTCTGTTCTTCTCACAACCCCATTAGGAGAGGGAGGTGCTTCTGCCCAACCCCTCACAGCAGGAACTGTCCCTTAAGTGGAGCAAATGGAGCACTTTAGCCCATTACAGGTATCACAAGGGCAGAACAGCAATTGATGCTCAGCAGCAGCCTAATTAAGGCCCAAGGTAAGCAGGGACTTCAGGCAGGAGCCAAACATCACCTAGGGTACATCTATAAAAGACACAGCTAGCCTTCCCCCACAACTTTTTCTTTGTTTTACATGCACCTCAACTCACCACCCACTTACTGCTCAATTGTTCTATGACTTTTGTTTATGCATCCTTCTCTAGTGCCGAAAAAGAAAGTTCAGCAAAGACAAAGAAAATAAAGGAGATCCAGGCAATCACTTCCCAAATAGAGAACCTCCAAAGGTAATGACTGCACATTATCCCTGCCTGGCCACTTACAGCCCCCAGAGCCCTGTACCCTCACAGCTCTTGGGGAAAAAGGGAATTGGGGAAAAAGATTTCTAAACATGCTCAATTTTAAGAGTCAAAATGTTTCAGCTTTTGTTTTCCAGGTGCTGGCCATGTTGCAAAAAAACAAAACCTCAGTTCTTTTTTTAATTCTAGTCTTTGAAAGTATAAATATTCCAAAACTCAAATGAAATGCCTAGCGTCCCAAACAAAACTAAATAATGCATTTTAATGGTGACCTGGGGAAAGAAGAAAAAGAAAAAAAAATTCTAATTCCCATTATGAGTTGAGCTGGCAAGATTTCTCATGCATTTTCAAGTAAAAATTTCCACATTAGCAAGCCCAGTGCCATAGCAAGGGTCTGTCTGCAAAGATGTGACCATACAGCTTCCACATGAGGAAACAGAGAGAGCACAGAGCAGGTTCCTAATTGTCTTTGCACATCCATGAAGATACGAGCCCTCTTGTCCCCTCTCTGGGTGAAGCTGGATATAAAGAGGGGCTTTCCTCCCTCACTAACCAACTTTCCACTTCTCTCAACCCAGTGATATATCCAGATTCAAGAACACTCTGCAAGAGTACACGATGTACAGGGACTTCCTCTATCAACTGTCTCCAAAACAGTGGCAGGAGGAACATCGGAAAAGGCACGTGAAGAAAAAGGATGTGAAGAGAGCATGCAAAGTCACTGAAGGAAGCACCTCACCACCCACCACTGCAGAGCAGGGTAAGCGCCTGGGAAGAGCTGTCCGCTCCTCACTGGGACAGCCCCCAGTCTAAGCATACACCTCTTGTCTCCAGGCCAGGGTCTGACAGCCAGGACAGATGCTGTCAGCCCCCATAGCACCAGCTACACAGATGTGTCGAGTTCCCGGCGGTCTTCAAAAAGTCTGGAATCTAGCTCATTGCCCCAGACCAGGTCCCACCTCAAAAGCATCCTGAAGCCTCTATCAATAAGAAAACTGTGAGTACGAGACAACGCCAACAGCAGCGTAAGTACTGCAGAGAGCACTGAGCTGAGCGGGAAGCGGTATAGGGGAAACCAACACCTCGGCCTTGCTGGAACAAATCCAAATACCAGCAGGAAATCATCAGGGTGCAACTCAGTACCCATGCACCTACTCCAAGAGAGCTCCCTCCTCAAACCCTCTGCTGAGGGTCTGCCCAAAGAGTTAAGGTCTTGACCCCAGAAGAAATCATAGACCTCAGGTATTTGTTGTGCAGCAAAACAAACCTTCTCTGGGGCCAAGTTCACTCAGTTGGTCACAGCTGCCATGCAAATCACTGACACTTGTTCTGCCATCAGTAAAGTTTGCCATCACTGTAGGCCCACGTTGCAGTGACTGCTTTTGGTACGAGCCTTCGGACAGGACCTGTTGGGGTGCAGGCAGGGCCAGCTTGAGCAGGGGAGGGGCAGTGGAGTGCAAGATAAGCAAGCCCAGCTCCAGCTTCTTGTGGCAAAGAAAGAAATTGCCTGGGAAAGCAAAGTGTGAGTAGCTGGTGAGTCTCCTAAGGCTGAAAGGATGGCTATCAGTAGAGTCAGAATTAGGTCATTGCTTACCAGGCCACTGCCTCTGCCTCCACTCAGAGCATTGTAGGTGCCAGGGCCTCCCTGGCTGCCACATGCCCCCTCCTCGTGAAGCCACTACAATTACTGGGCTGCTGCCACATGGGAGGACCAATGTGGACAAAAGTGGGGCTGGCATTAAGGTGATGCCAACAGAGGTTTCTCTGCCCTCCGTGGCACAGGGGACAGGTGCAATGAGGGTGATGAGCAGGCTCTGCTCCCAACATCAGCCAGGCACCTCTTTGCCTTGCCAGCTCATGTGTGTTGCATGTTTGTGTGACCCCAGCTCCCACTGCCCCCCAAACAGCCCACAGCCCCGGGGAGCCACACGTGTGAGCATGCAGAGGGCTACGCAGGAGCAAACAGCCACAGTGTCCATAGCTCACTAACAAGCCCTCCTTTGAGCTACTGTTTCTCCAGGGGGCTGACAAACAAAATGCTTTCTCAGCAGTTCATCGGATACAGCATCTGTGTCAGAAGATACAGAAAGTGAAACTGGCTTGGACGAAGATGAGGTCAGAAATCTCACACTGAAATACTCACACTTGCTGTTTGTCGGGTGACATTTACCAGTGTTACTATTTTCTCACACCTTCTAGCCATTCATCATGGCATTGAGGAGTTACTGTAGCCAGTAAATATAAGTGTATGTTTATACATTCATGAATGCTCCTGGTTTAGCCACATATTACAAATACCTCAGTTTTAACTTTCCTCCTCCACTTTCCAAAGGCCCACCATTGCCTCAAAGCTTGCATTCCCCCAAGATAAAGACATGGTATAATGTGAGATTTTGAAATTATTTGTCTGAAATGGACATTTCCCCTCTCTCAGATGTTTACTCTGCTTTTAACTCCCCAAAACACAATTTGTTCTGGGGGGTGAGCTATTAAGGCAGCATCAAGGCACACACACGGCAGAAAGGTGGGAGATACTTGTATATGAGCAGTCATGGACCTCTCTACGTGGGAGAGCATTTGAACAAGTGCTGGTGCAGACCAACCTCCATATAGGTGAATGGAAAAGAAACTAGAGGAGGACAAAAACTCAGCCTACGTGTTTTCCACTGCAGGAACCTGAGTTGTATTTTACCGATCCCCAACAACTGCTGTCGATTTCCATGGAGATGGAGGAAGAGAACTTGTCCTTCATCCAGAATTCTCAGGAGATTGAGGAAAGTTTAGACAAGGTCCAGCACACTTTCATCACTACACATGAAAGCACGTAAGTGTGATCCTGCCAGTGGTGGGAAGGAGTCCTGGTGCCTTAGCTTTCAGAGAGAAGCAATCATCTCTTCCCCCTGGTAGCACCTCACTGCCAGGCTGCATGCTGCAGACCACACGTAATGCTGCTTATGCAGCACAACGCAGAGGTTCTCCCTCATATCTGAGAGCCCAGCTGCAGCCCATCTAACCCACCATCTTGTGAGTTCCTATGGAAGTGTCTCCCCTGTGGAGGGAGGACTTGAGTTGGGGACTAGTTCCTCAGTCCTCAAGGCACAGCCCAAGGAACTGATGCATTTAGGCCATAAGCATCCTGTAATTCTCATAACAAAAGATCAAAGGGAGAAACAAGGCACATCCTGGAGTGATCCAGACCAGACCTATTCAACTCAATGCAACCCCTTCCTAGAGGAAGCCAGCAGGAAACCCACATGCAATTGCAACATAGCATTTCAATGGCAGGTAGGCACACATTTAAAGCACAGCTTATCCCCTTGTGAATGTTTAGCTATGCTACTTCTCCCTTTCCCACACCAGCACAGTAACGTACTCCAGAAAAATCCCAAATTCCCTCTGTTCTCAGAGGTGTGGGTGCAAATTCCCCAGAAACGGCGTGAAGTCTTACCTCCATCTGCCGGCAGCAGGAGGGACGGCCCAGGCTGCAAAGCAGCAGAGAATTCCTGTGTTTCAGAGATGCTCTTTCCAAAATAACCTCCCTTCTCTTCCGGCTTAGGGAGAAGAAGTTAGCAGAGCTGAAACAGCAAGTAGCCACTCTCAAATCCTCCATCACCAAGGAAGAAGAGAGAGCAGCCAATCTGAAGCTCAAAGTTCACCTTTTTTCGTCTGGAGAACACAAAGTTGAGGACCAGGTATATCCTGAGATAAAGGCAAGAGGGGCAAGCCACACCAGTTCCTCTCCATCAGCCATATCCATGTGGGAAAGAAGCCAAGAGCAGGTTGTGCTGGGGAGGGATGATGCCGGTTTCTCAGCAGTGGAGCTCTAGCAAGGACAGGTTTGGGGCACTGCTGAGGCAGCAAGCTGGGGCAAACGTGTCTACTCCATGCAGCTCCTACAAGATGGGAGTAGGGCTCACAGAGGCAGGTTGCAGCTGCCCAGTTGCCTCAGGCCACAGCAAAGCCAGGAAGATGAGACCAAGAGAGAAATAGCTCGACACAGCCATCAACCCCAGGCACTGGTGCCAAGCAAACAGAGAAACAAGCAATTAAGTCTTGTTGAGGGAATTAAAGTGTACTAATTTCCCTTGATTTTGGAGGGATGATGTGGTTATCCTGGGCAAAACCCAGCTGTGCCTCTCACTGTATCTCATCTCTAGGAAAAAATGCTCACAAGCCTGAATAAGAAGGTGCTGGAAGTCTATTGCCACTGCACTGGAGAAAGTGAGACAAACCTGGAGACACTGCAGATGCTAATGGTGATAGAAAAACAGCTCCATGGTTTACTGGACAAGCTGGAGAGAATCCCACCAGCAAAGATGGAACAGGCTGAGAAAGCCAAAAGAAGGGAATGGTGGGTAAGGTAAGACAAGACCCTCTTCTGGAAACAGGCCCCCTTTGTAAATGCTGACAGTCAAAAGCAAAGCCACTCAAAGAGCAGCACTTGTCAGATCAACCCAAGTCGCTGCAACAGCAAAGTGAAAGCCCACATGACCAGTACATCCCATTTTACTTCTGTACTGGTTTCATATTCAGAGTACTTGCATCTCCCAATCAACAAAACACAGCCTACAGCTACACTGGAAAAGGCCTGGGAGTGACATTAGAAACACACAAAATCTGGACTAATAAGAAGAAACGAGGGGAAAAAAAAAAAAAAGCACAAATCTCCTGGGCAGATTCAATGATGAGAATCCTCATTTTGAGAGGGCAGCTTGCAGTAATGATATTTAAACCGATTAAACAGAAAGTTACTCCTCCTCCCTAGTTACTTAATACACTAACAGTCTGACACACCCTGATACCTTGTCAGACTTCAACAGGAGCTCTTGCCAGCAACTCCAGCTTTCAAATGTTTCTTTTACAAAGCTTTTAGCTTGTATCACTAAATCCAATAGCAGCCAATTAACACAATTTAGGTTTTGAGATGAGACACATTCCTTTTGGCTCACACACATGAAATTTCCCCTCAAGCAGCAAAGAGGCAACTGGGCAGCTGATTGTATCTGGCCATCCCTGGGATGGGACTGGGATCCAGCAGAGAAAAGAGATCAGTGCAAGGATTTAAAAACAGAACAGTGACATTTCTTCCTACTCATTCTCTTTCTCTGCACCCTTCTCCACCTTTGCAGTAGAAAGGGTGTGATCTTCATAGGTGTTCTGTGAAGGGCTTTGCACTCTTAACTTCCAAGAGAGTAAGACACCCATTTGTTCTACTCTGGAGGTAGAAAATTCAGGAAGGAATCTGACACCCCACCCCCCAAACAAAAGGCAAAACCAACCAAACCAAGCCTTGAAAGAACCTTTCAGTTTCTCCTGAAGCTCTCCAAGAGCCTAAGCCCATTTCTGTTCCACTGCTGCACTGCCAGAGGGAAGCAGGGCCAAGGAACAGGATCAACTTCTGCCCGTTTAGGCAGAGTGTGGCTCCATGGATGTAACCCCCCCTACTCCCATCTGTAGCTTACAGACTCACTTACACTGGTGAGAACTTAAGACACAATAAGCATAGTTCACCCACAAAGCTGGTGAGCACCCTGCCCAACTGCAGAGGCATAAATCGCCTGCTGAAGGTAGTACAGAGCACACCTGGTACAGAACTGTCTAACCTCTCCATTAGCAAAGCTTGATGTGCTCTTTCCTCCTCTCCAGAAAGAACAGAACCAACTCCACTGAGCATTTCCCTCTTAGCACCTTCACAGCAACAAGTTCCAGCATCACCTGTACCAACACTCCCTCCCTCACCCCCTGCTCTGGTAGTTGCACACTGTTAGGGGAGCTGCACACCAAAAAGCACACTCAATGTAGCTGCACAGCACCTTTACCCACCCTTTACTTTCTCCCTTCAAAAGGCTCAGGAAGGAAAAGCTCAGACAACAGGACCAGCAGCAGGAGGAAAAATTGCAACGGGTCCTGGAAAGATCACAGGCAACTACAATAAAGGCAAGTACAGTAAATCCATAGGAACACCTCACCTCAACAGCCTGCTGCAGAGAAGCTGGGAGCAGTTGAACACCCAAGTTTTTAAAGAGCATTACTGGACCCACCCACTCCCCCAGCTGAGTGGGGATAGCCCCATACTCAGGTGAAGCCCAATTCCAATTTACAGCACTGATACAACAAGCAACAGCTGGGAAGTCCATCATGCTGCAAGTCATTCCAGCTCAGCATCCACCCATCCTCCTATTCTCATGTCTCGACCACTTGGCCCCCTCTATTCCTTGCCAATTTTCTCATTAAGCTCATTGCAACTTGTTAACTTGACAGTATTTTTTTTCAAAAAAAAGCATAGAAATATTTTTTAAAAAGCATAGAAATGGGCAAAGGAGGAAGCTGACAGCAGCAGGACGCTCCCCACAGCAGCAAGCCCCTAGATGAGCTGGGCCATAACACCAAGTTGTACCTTTCTTGGCACGTTCTGTGTTTTGTGTAGCTCCTGCAGCACATTCCACAGGTTAAGAGGACATGAGGTCAGCTCAGTCACACACCAAACTGGTGACAGCACAGGCAGTTCACAACAGGCACCCTGAGTCCTTGGCCTCCCTCCCAAGGCAAAGGTACTTCTTCAGACTTCCAACTTCTCATCTTCTTGAGATCACACAAATAAGCTTTTAGTCAGGAAACAGTTGCATAGAAGCTGAAATACTGGTAAATGTGCTGTCTCCAGGTGCTTGACATTCATTTTTAATAGAAATGCTTAACAGACACACTGAAACCTGCCTGGAAAACAGACAGCGAGCAGCCATGCCCTCACAGCAGGAGAGCTTGGTAGCAGAGCTTTAACAGCAGCTGCACAATTCAGACACACTGCTCTGACACAGCACTGACACACATCTCTTCTTCCTCCACAGATCGGCAGGAGGCTGGTGTTTCGTTCCAACCCACCTGCCAGGAAGGAGAAGAAAAACCGAAGCCAAGAACAAGTGGATAAGGAGAAGGAAGAACAACTCTATTATTTCACTTGACAACACAGCCTTAACCACAGCACGGAGGGCTGATGCTGCTCCAGAAAAAAAAAAATTGTTCATAGATCTGCTAGTCTTAGTTCAGTTGATGAACTTCTTGGTTCCATGAAATTCCCTATCCCCAAGAGCCCAAAGAAAGCTGTTGTTTCAGGCAGTCTCCACTCCCACTGATCTTCTGCCTAAGAAAAGAAATTAAAACTCTTTCCTTTTGCTTCTTGGGCTCCTGCTAGCAACAACGCTTTCCTCATTCAGTTTTTGACACAAATAGCACCATCCCTAGAAACCTAAGCAGTGAGATTTCTCAGTCTTGGTTATCAAGCTTTATTAGGGCATGACTAAGCCAGGCACCTACCAGACATTTATTGTGATCACGGCCCTGTTGCAGGACTACAAAAATCAGATGGGTTTCCTTAGCCTCCACCCCACTACTGTGGGGGAAAGGAAAATACAGGCGCTGCAGAAATCAAGAAGTGAAGTATTAGCTTCATGTCAGATGCATCCATACAAAGAACAATACTCAGTGACAAACTGACCATAAAAAAAAAGCTTTATTGACCCTTTTGCACCAGCAGCTGTTCAGGTATCCATCGCCAGCAATGGAGTTCAAGCCAAGTGATCCAATTTTCCGCCCTAAGAAGTTAGCACTTTACATTCACTTACAAAGCTGAGTGAGGTACATTTTCAGAAATAGAAAGATTCAGTTGCAAGTCCCATAAAAAGATGGAGTGTTCCTTGGCCATTTTAATAGATTAAGAACTGGTATGGTCCATGAGAACAGAATAGCACAGGCATTGGGAGCTTGAGGTGTCCCAACTTCCAGGGAGAGAGCAGTCCCCCTCCTCAACCTTTCTACCTCTGGGGAGTGGAATCTGTGTTGCAGCCACAGCTCCCAGGTAGATTTCATCTACCAAGTGGTTTGGAAACCCAACCAGAGGGGGCTAAGAGATTCCCTGGACATATGCTGCAAACTCAGTGGAACAGTGAGACCTCAACGCTCTGTTAAGCTAAAGATAAAAAAATAAACTGGTTCAACCAGAGGATAAAACACTGCCTACAAGTTGGGATCTGAAGCCAAATGTAACCAGTATACTTTGTTTCCTCCCCCAGTCTTCAACCAAAAAAGCATTTATCTGGACACATACATAGTTCAAAAGGCACAGGAAGTAAAAGCGTTTCTGAATGACCTCGTGTGAACTCAACATCAGTATAACTGTAAAATAAATAAATATGTGCAAGATTAGAAAGATCACAACGTTCTTCTGCATAACACCTTATTTTGTAAAAAAAAAATACACATACGTGCATACACACACACACACCTCATTGAGAATAAAAAACAGTACATACACCCTTTTATCAAACTCCTATGCATATTTTTATAGGCATTCAGTACATCACCATAAGAAACATTTATATTACTACCTTAAACTGTAACCAAAGGCTTGGGTTTTTAATTTTTTTTCCTATACAACCCTATACTTATTTAGGTGTCTGCAATCCAGATAAGTACAGTACATACAACCTCTCCCCCTGCCCCCAAGAGAAACTGCAGTTTTTCAGTGGGCAAATCTTCCTATGTAATGATTCTTCCCCCCCCATCACAAAATACTCTGACAACTGCACATTCTGTAAACCAGCCAGAAGCTCCACATGCACGTGACACTCTGGAGTATCAGTAAGAAACGAGTGTTAACAGTGTTCAATTGGAGAAAGATAAACAAAACAAAAAAACAACCCCAAAATAGAAAGATAGTGGCCAGTTCACAGGTAACTTGGCAGCAGGTTATAGATGAAATAAAATCAAGGTGCTTAAAATTTACGTGACGGTCAACATTCCTCCCAAAAAAAGGGAACACGAGGATAAAATGAACCTCTCTCATGCTGCTGGACTCTTAGCTAAATCACTTACAGTGAGTACAGTTCTATTGCAGTTTTTCTTTTTCAAGTTTTGCTGGAAGAATTCAGCAAAGTATTTGGGACGCAGGAGCAAGGAAAGGGAGAAACTCAACATGAGCTACAAACTGATTCACAGCTAAGTTAACATTTAGAATCTAGCTTTCTAAAACAAGGATTTTAGAGCATCTCATTTTCATGGCATAGGACATTAATTTTGTTACATGTGACACTTTTTTCCAGTTTTCTGCCCAAACAATTATTTTTTTGTGTGTGTGAAAAACACTTGAAAATTTAGGTCATAATTCTTCAATGCCACCAGCTCCATCAGGAGACCAATGGGAGGAAATTTTAACTACTGTAGGCAGGATTATAAATTTGTACTTGTTAGCTGTAGAATACTTGCTTTCCTGTGAAAATAGTAAATATTACCTCAGTTTGAAGTTTAATACAGTACTTCTCCCTGAAACAACACTGTACAACAGCCTGCCTCGGTCTCTCCAGCCACAAGGCAGGCAGCGTATCGCACACAGGCACATCAAGTGGGATTTACATGTTTTAAGAGAATCTTTCAGCCGTGAGTGTCCTTAGCAAATTGCAAAGAGTGCAACCATAATCCAGTATTCCTAGTCTTCATATTTTCCTTGGAAAAAGACCCACACAATTATCTCACTCTGTCAAGATATGATTGCCCAATTTGTTTTCAAGTAACTGTTCCTGGTAATGGTCACTCCAGATCCTGTAAGTTTATTGTGCTTCCAGTGAACTGAGAGTTATCAGAACCTGCATCATCTTCAGTGGAATTGTGTGGTTCCTGTTAAAGCAAACAGACAGCATGAAGAGTTCAGCGCTCTTTTAACACGTGTCAGTAAGATCAGCCTGACTTTTATTCAAAGTCAGAAAAATACTTTGAATGGTCTGGAGGAAACGCAAAGCTTTCCTACTTTGGGGGCAACTCAAACAGTGCTGCTCCTGATTTTCTTCAGAATACTTCAGAGGAGCATTACTGAGGGAGACAAATTGAAAACCACTGACAATTTGCTTTTCCTCTATTAACTCTCTACCATGGCCAATGATGCTAAGTACTTCTAATAAGTACTTCATAGTAAGGTGCTCCTCTCAAACACAAAAGCTTTTTTTATCCTGGAGAAGCACACGTGGTAAGAGTAACTGCACTGCAGAGTTCATCAAAACCAAAGCCCCAAAGAGCCAAGTAGAAAATGTGATTTATGTGCACACTAGTCATTCATTGCTGCTCTGCTCTCAGCAGCTCCTGCTCACTAGCATGCAGCTTGCCAGAATGGTGGATAACAAAACATTTACACAAGAAGCCATAGGAAGGTTTCTGCATTCAAACAGCGTTGACAGGCAGCAGTTAACGAGGGCAAGTAGTGAAACCAAAGCCTGTAGAAGCAAGCAGACTTGTAACATAACTGCCATTCCCATAAAGACACCACTCTGAAATCTAAGCTCAAGATTTTATGTCCCACTTCACACCTTTCCTGTAACCTGGTACATACTAATTCTGATCCTCTTTCTTCACCCACGTAATATCTGCAGGGTGAGATCAGGAAAACGTGGATGGGACACTCCAGTAATAAATGAGTAACATGTGGTTATTCATTACTCAGTAACTGAGGAAGAAAAACATCCACCTATAACGTGTCAAAGGTTGGGAACATACACAAGATAAATATTGCAGTGTAGCTCTCTGCTTACTGCTTCTTGTACGTGAAATTGAACTCCCAATGGCAAACATGGTATTTTCATTAGACAGAACACTAATCGGTATTTTCATCAGTTAACACTAATCTGCCTTCACTTTCCAGCTTGGCAGTAACACTCCATGGCTATGACATGCTGTACCTGAAGTATGTGAACAGGTAAATCCACTGTGAGCTGAGAATGTGATGAGGAAGACTGAGAGCTCAGTTGAAATGGCAAATCTCCCTCTCCTGGGGAATCATCCTGTGAATACACAAGTGAAATGCAATTACAAAGAACCCCAAGCACCTCAGCACAATATCCAAGTTCCACTCAGTCTCACTGTACTCATAAGGCCTAAATCCACAGAGATACCTGGGAAGCTACTGCCACTTAAACCAGAACCCAGCTCAGCATACAACCAGTTAGACTATCATAATCAACTCAGAAAATTGGCATGATCTGAAAAGCAAAGAAGGAATAGTTCATCTTCCAACAAAAACCTAAGACTCAGAAACATGTGACAAGTTCCACCGCGCTGTGTGAAGCTGATACTTAACACAGAAGTTAGAAGCATTGACTCCCATCAGAAAACTAGACAGAGGGAGAAAATTGCCCACAGCTTCCTCCATACCATATGCTGTTAGGAATAAAATGGAATGAACTCACCCTGTCTCTACACAGACATACACCTGTGAAAAACAGACTGCCCACCAAGCTCTGCTAATCAGCCCCCATGGATTGCCAGGTGTATTCAGAAAAGAATCTTAACCTTTCTTTCAACACTTGACAGAAATAAAAAGTTTAGACTGAAATCTCATTCTACAGAAACCTTTTCATGTCAGTCTCATTTACCTTGCAAATGGAGAGGTGGAGAATGTAAGAATTTGGGGGCGTAGTATCAACAAAGGAAAAGACTAGAGGAAAAATTCCTCCTCCCATGAACACCCTAAGGCCACATATGCCAGTCACCCTTTCCTTTTGGAAGAACAACTACCCCACACTTTGGGGCAGGAATGCAGTATCTGTTTTGCCCCCTCTTGTAACTGCCTGTCCGAACTGGGAAAACCCTAAGCTCTTCAAGGATCAGCACACCCAAAATGAAGTTTGCTGGATGTCTCAGTGGCATCAGAGTGCTCCCTGCACCAAGTGTATCCAGCCTAAGATGCTGAACAGGACGTTGCCTACAGTTACAGTATCTCCAGGTTCCAGGCTGAACTGAGCATATATAAATCACATAAAAACATCTTACCCATTTCCACAATGCATCTGTTTGGCCCCCCAGCAGCTGTATGATTGACCCAGCTCTGTTTTCAGGCTTTTCTAAACCTCTGTAAAGCCCATTTCATATAAACTTCACAGGACAGTGCTTCTTGCAGGCAAATGCCCTAATGGACATGGTACATACTGCAGATCTCGAAGTCCCATCTAGGGGCTGTAGTACCTGAGCTCACAGTCAGTTAGATTCCTCATCAGTGTGTCAGTTTGGGTAGCAAAGATGTGAATTAATTTCCTCCTCAGCTCTTACCTGAAGAAGCTGAATTTGCACATACTGGGCTCCAGTGGCAGGGTCCCTTATTGTCAGCCCTCCATTTGGCAGAACTACGTTGCTACCCAATCGATTGCCAGGAGTGGATGATGAAAAGTTGGTAGGGCTCACTTTCCCACCCTTGCTTTTCCTCTGACCAGAGCCAGATGCCCCTAAAAGAAAGCAATTTTCCTATTTAGATGGTCAGAAGCAATTTGCCAACATTTCCTGCTAGCATTTTTCAATTTAGGCAGTTATTTACACTACATAGCAAATGCCAGGAACAATGTGATATCATTAAGCCCCATCTGATAACTGCCAAAAGGCCAGACAGCAGTCAGCTGGTAACTCCAACTGCTGACTGGGCATCTTTTTACACGAATGCCATTAAAACCACATCACAAACTGCTTCTCCTAGGGCTCACCCCTGTGGTAAACACAGAAATACTATTGCATTTGTAGAGTTATAGAAATAAATTTGGAAGTAAAAATGCATTTTCTATTTTTGATTTTGCAACTCATTTCCTAAGAAGTCACGTACAACATTGTTTTAAGCTATAAAAAGGGCACAGCAAAGCTCATCTATTTCCAGAAAGATTTCAAGGGCTGTTAGGCAAAACAGGCTACAGAAGTACAACTATCAATCCTCAGCAGTTCCAAACAAGAGGAACCAGCTGCTCATATCACAATGCTAAAACCAAAAACCTCATCAAAAGAAATCTAGGGACACAATCCTGTCAGCTGGTTTAGGGTTTGTTTTGGGATTTTATATCTATGGTAAACAGAAGGCTCAGATAATGTTTTTTTAAACACCGAACTTTACAGCATCCATGCAATCTAGTTAAACCAATTAGAAATACAAGGCTCACTTTGAGAAGCGTGTGGTAACACTACAGCAACAACTGGTGAAAAGTGGACGGTGGGAGTCTTGAGTAGAGACAGAAAGAGGAATTTTCTGAGGTCATTTTAGGACACATGCAGATTAAGTGCAGTCATCTTTTCGACACTAGCTTAAAAAGATGTGTCTGATGACACAAGCACACTCAGAACTAGCTTCATAACACAGTTAATCTCCTGTGTGATGATTCACTGCACCAGACAGAATTTATTCAGGTATACACACCTGGAATATGACAGTGCTCAATTCAGAACCAGTCTCTTAACTCACCTTAAAAATGATCACCTTCATTTTCAGAGGTAGGAGATACGAGATCACACAGCACGGAAGAACTAAAACTATATACCATGTTCCCCTGAACTGTCTGTGTGTCTGTGATGTTCCATCCCAGCCCTAAGGGGAGACACAACTCAAGTGCCTGAGCTCATGCAAATCTAGTGAGCCCTGGCCCATGATTGCTCTGACAAAGTAACAGGGTGTAACAGCTTTGAGTCACATCACAGTCTAAGAGAAAGATGATAGATCTGAAATCCTAAAACCTAAACCTCGCCCTACACAAGAACTGTCTATACAGCTAAAATTCAAGAGAGAGGTTTGAGTATGTCTAGATAACTAAGAAATAAATTCCTTAATGCTGCACACAGAGTTAGTAAGGGAAACACTGAAACAAAACAAATCCAGCTGATGTTTTCACCATCTGTACTGAGTAAAAAAGAACCCACCAGGTAAGACTGAAAGCATAAACAACAGAAAGCAAAGTGACCTTAATTTTTGTTGTTTTAGTAAGAAAATAAAAAGCAGATTAAAAGATGGAGGGATAGTGTCTTGTTAACAATCATGAAACATATGGTGTAGATTTCTCTGTAAACTTACTGTGAATTTGATATTCCACAGAATCTGATTTGCCCGGGTAACAGATGGTACACCACATGCATAATTATTTTAACTAGCAATAAACTGGATGGGATGTTTCAGAATGTACTCAGATACCCACTCCCATTCCACAGCTAAAAACCCTCAGTAATTGAATTTAGTAAATTTAACGGAATAAACGGCTTCTCACCTGTGCTGTTCCCATTCCCTTTTTGTTTTCTTTTCTTAGCTAGCTGAATGGCTCTGTAGTCTGTTCTTGCAGACCCACTGCTCTCCTAGTTAAAAAAAAAAAAAAAAGCCAAGAGATGCAAAGATTTCTGAATGCAAGAAAGAACCAAGACAATGAGCGCAGGCTATGTTTTCAGTTGCAGTTATTTATCTTTCACACCGAGTTCTAGTTTCCCAGCTCTTCTGGTTAGTTTCAATAAACTCCCTCTATGTACACAATGTCTGGAGTTCAACAGAAAAGGAAGTTAGCTCCACATTTGTAAGTGTTGGGATTTTAACAGGGTAAACATTTACTATGTAATGTAAACAAACAGTTAAGTCTGCAGTAAAGGAGAAAGGGAGATCACTTAAGTGTTACTCTCCCAGCCCAAATCTTTCTCTGGAATGAAACGCCCAAGACACACCACATGGTTGTGTATTCCTGTAAATTCCATTTCACCCTCACTCAAGATCACTTATTTTTTCATCCATAAGTCTGAAAGATTCTCCTTAACTCTCCCCACCAGAATTCTGGAACTTATCACCACACAGAATCTACTTCTGACAACACACTATTCAACATGATGTTTTACATCCCAATAAAAAAGCCAAAATGCATGAGCTGCAGAATCTGAGGGAAAGGTCTCCCTGTAAGGGAAAGGAGGCCCTGACTTCAGGGATACCCACTCTCAGTCATCTAGGGGTAAAACCAATGTAGTTAATGCATACCAAAAATGAGCTCCCAGTCACTGTGCCAAGATCCATTTCTTTCTGTGCACTGTAGCTCCCTGGAGGGTTGGAGAAGACAAACTGCGTCACTACTTTGCTGCCCTCTTGTTGACCAACAACGTCCGAGCTCGGAAGTAAATTCCGCTCAGCTTTAACTGGTGTTAGCAACTCAGGCACATTGGTACCGCTGAGGCTACTCGAAGGAGTCAAAGTGGCTGTGTCAATTGTTAAATTATTGCTGGATGTCAAGCCGTGCACATCTTGACTGGGATTCCTCACCGACAGAGATGCTAGCGAACCCAAGGCTTCTGCGTTGACAGTCTGGACATCATCCAAATTTAAAGTGCTTTGCTGTAGAACCGTTGCACCGGTTCCCAGCAAGAGAGAACTGTCCAGGCTCTGTGGCATATCGCTGCTGGTCACCAGTATCAAGGGATCAACTGACTGGCTTAAGGAATTGTTACTGACAGGCAGGTTTCCTCCAAGCGTTGAGCCCACTGAAGCCACATCGATCGTGACAATCCCAGAGTTCACTAGCGCCATGTCCGTTGCGATTCCAGAGTTGTTACCAGACACGTTGGAGAACAAAGATACGAGGTCAATGTTGCTGAGATCGCTCTGTCCTGGACTAGTGAGTTCACTGCTGGGCGTGAGGGAGCTGGTTGCTTCAAGCTGAGTTAGGAGATCTAGAAGAGAAGGGTTTGGTTACAGAACAGGCCTTTTCATCAGTGGGGAGGAAAAATATGGTCAAAGGAGGAAGCTTAAAACTCGAGATTCTCAGCTTACTAAAACACTTCCCAACCTTCCTGGGAGCAGATTTAAGGAAAAGCAGCTTACTGAAGTAAGAACGCTCCTTTACCTAAAAATTTCAGTTACAAAAACGCTTGCCAAAAGGTAACACTAAGACAGTCCAGACTAAGTTAGGTTGTAGGAGGAGTGCAAAGAGGAGTGCTTTTGTCTTTATCATATTTTATAGGTAGCACAGAGAAGGACAAGGTTGACTTTATTCAAAAACATTGTAATTTCTGACAGTTTCACACAGGTCAAGCTCAAGCATCACTTTCTGATACTCAGTTACAAGTCCCACTGAAAATTTTGGGGGAGAAAACCAGCTCCTGTCTCAGTGAAGATACACATTTCTGTTTTCCATTGCACCCTCCTATAGTCTGAAACAAAGGCTTTACCTGGGCTGAAGTTATGCTGTTTAACCATGTGCGTCTTCATACTGTGTTTGGAAG
Organism: Porphyrio hochstetteri; assembly: GCA_020800305.1. Classification (NCBI taxonomy): domain Eukaryota; kingdom Metazoa; phylum Chordata; class Aves; order Gruiformes; family Rallidae; genus Porphyrio; species Porphyrio hochstetteri. The sequence goes on along the minus strand of CM036916.1, from coordinate 4,110,332 downwards.
TGAACAATTTATTACAGCTCGATACAGGGCAACGAGTCTTCAATGAATCCACATCCTGAAGATGTTTTTTGGAGTGAATATACAGACTACTTCGTGCTGAAAATTTTGCACAACAGCCTGCAAAAAGATAGACAAGGCTTTAAAATTTCATCTCATTTCAATGTGATGTTCATGTTTAGTGTCTTAGCAAATCAGTATTTTGCAGTGCCTGTGCATACATTCAGAGGAATCAGAAGAAAGCCTTGTTTTACCTCAAGGATATCTCAATGGGTAGCACAGTTCAACAACTGGTTTCTGACAACAAGAAACTCTTCAGTCATTCAGTGTAAGGCACAACCTTTCCCTACTATGGCATTCTAAATATAAACCCTTCATGATGACTACTGGCAAAACCATCAAAAGTAGAAACAATCACCAAGTAGAGCTGCTTTACTTTCTGAAGTAGAAAATTCTGTATCAGACCTGAAATGTTTGTTCCTGGAGTCCTACTGAAGTAATGGAGGTAGAGCTAAGAAACGCACAGAGCACCAGCTAGGCTCCTGTATGACCACAATGGATACCACTCACACAGCCACCCACCATCCCAGCAGCTGAGAGTAACAGCACAACCACTAAATACTCAAGATGATACGCTGCAACAGCAAAACGTGGCCACAGGACCACTTTTCACTACTTATGAATCAGGTGAAAAAGCTGAGCTGCAGAAGCTGAGTATCACAAGTAGGATTTTCCAGAATAAAGTAGCCCTGTTCACCATAAAGAAAATTACTAACCAATGTTTTCTCTGCAATCCATAAATCTGAGACTGCTCATTCATTCAACTAGGTCTCTCTTGTTTAGTTTTACCCCCTCAAACTCACTCTAAATTGCCCTGATTCTGTAGGAAGCTTGCACTTGGGAAAAAGGCACACAGTTTTCAGGCAATATACACAGTGATAAGCAGCTAACACATGCAGGAGCTGAACACTACCTTCTACTGGACACTCAAATGGTTTTGTGCCAAGGTGAGTTATACTGTGGCCTTTCAAGTGTTCTGCTCTTGTGAAGGATTTCCCACAGCCTTCTACTGGGCACATAAATCTCCTGTCATCTTCATGTTTCCTACAAGGGAAGGAAATTGCCATTGGCATGATTAAATCCACTGCTATTTAAGTACTGGAAGAAAACCAAACAAACAGCAAGTGATTTGGACAGTACAATCAGAAAAGGCTACCTTTTATGTCTCAGCAGCTTGGACATACTTGTGAAAGACCAGCCACAACCTTCAAAGTCACAGATAAAAGGCCTTTCACCTTAAACAAAGAAAGGTTAGGTTAACAATCTAACACAGAAACACACACTGCTACTAGAAATGCTCAAGAGCTACTTAAATGGAATTAATTTAAGGCAAAAAGACTCAACCGCTCTTTCCTGCAATTCACTGAGAAGTACTGTGATGCCCCTTTCTGCTCCTACAATCTGAGTCTTCTCTAACTCAAGGCAACTGCATCTTTCCCTATGCATCAGGGAACATAAATAATCATCGATCCATCTCACGTTCATCTCAGCTATCTTGAAGGTGCTTCAAGAAGCAATAATACCATCATTCAGAACAGGAACACAGCTGAAACATGGGGCTTTTGTTTTCATGATGTGTGACTATATGCTGATGCGTTACAGTGAAGTATGTGAACTTGGTTTCTGTTACACCTACAAACCTGCCCTTAACAAAAGCAAAACTTAAAACAAAAACCAAGCCCCACACCATGAAGCCATGAGCACAGAGGACAGTAGAGAGCGTGCAGAGTTGTCTTTAAAACTTAAAAGGGTGGATTTCAGTTTAGCAGTGGCCCTTGCATGGGTTTAAATTTACCTTCCTGCTGTTTCAAACTGTGGTACATACATTCAGACTTTGAATTTACATAACACTCTGAATGTCTAAAAACTTGGGAACTTAGCTGGGATAGTTTTTCTGAACAGAGTTCACACCCCAAAAGCCACAGCTTTGCACATCCACAACTACTTCACATTTGATAAGTTCATTCAGTAGCCTTCTTGCCCCCAGAAGGCCAAGAACCAAACGTTTTCACTGACTCTAAAACTCATGTCACCCTTTCTCCCTTCACAACATTCATTTTCCCCAGTAAACTGAAGCCCACCCTCAGCACATCTTCCACGTACTTCCTCAAGTATCAATAACTCTCATGAATACCTGTGTGACTCCTCATGTGGATTTTCAGTCGGCAGGCTTTGTCATACTGCTTGTTACAGCCAGGGAACGAACAGGAGAACTGCTCTTGCTCTCTAAAGTGAGCTCGATTATGGGAGAATAACGCACTCACTGTGATAAATGTTCTTTCACAGCCTGGGGAGAAAAGGGAAACACTGCATCAGCTTGATACAAAACTGAATCAAGAAAACTGGGTCCCTTTCTCCCTCCCAACTTTTAGCAAAGAGCCTTTGTGGCCCTTTTCCCGGGATATTGCATCCTGGCACACACGCAGTCCTCAACTACGCTACTCCCAAGGATGACACTTATTTAGTCCAGGTAGGCAATCCAAACACGCACGGCCGGTTTAAGGCACACCACTGAATACATGCGCTATGATGTAAAGCGTTTCATCACGCCAACACAAAGCCACACACAGGCTGACAGGCGAAGGCGCGGCATCCCCAGCTCCCAAACTTTCCCTCTCGATAACCGAAGCGGCACGGAGCGGGGGCTTTCCTCCGGGGACGATCCGAGGGACGGGGCAAGGAGGGATGGCGGGGAGGAAAAGCCAGCCGAGACGCGGCACAGGCTCAGGGAAGGGATCCCATCCTCACCCGGGCGAGCTGAGTTTTAGAAACGGGAAGGAAAGGAACCTGGTCCCCCCCAGAGGCGGCTTACCGGGGAAGTCGCAGCGGTAGGGCCGCTCGGGCTCCAGATGGCTGCGGCGGCGGTGGGCGGCGAGGCGGGCGGCGCTGGGGAAGCGCTGCCCGCACGCCTCGCACTTGTGCGCCGCCTCCTGCTCGTGGGCGCGGCTGTGGGCCCGCAGGTTGTAGACGGTGGTGAAGCGCTTGGCGCAGCCCGGCGCCGCGCAGGCGAAGGGCCGCAGCTTGTCGTGCGAGTGCAGGTGCCGCCGCAGCTTGTAGGCCGTGGCGAAGGACCAGGAGCAGCCCGGCACCGGGCAGCCGAAGGGCCGCGCCGCCGCCCCCGCCGCGCCCCGGCCGTCCTCCCCGCCACCGCCGTGCGCTGAGAGGCGGTGCAGCCGCAGCTGCTGCTTGCGGGGGAAAGCCTGGCCGCAGCGCGGCTCCGGGCAGGGGAAGGCCGGCGGCGAGCGCGGCCGCGGCCCTCCCGGCGGCTCGGCGGGGCTGGCGGCGGCGGCCGGAGGCGGTGGGGCGGGCGGCGCGGCGCCAGCGGCCTGCTCGGCGCCGGGCCCTAGCGTCAGGACGCCGTTCTCGATGCGCACCACCAGGCTCTGGTTGTTGATGGTGATGGTCCCCGAGAAGGAGCCGTCCTCCGTCCCGCCATCGCCGCCGGCGGGGGGCAGCGGCGGCGGCGGGGGAGGAGGCGGCGGTGGCGGCGGCACTGAGGCGGGGGCCTCCTCCGGTGGCTCGGCGGGCGGCGGGCCGGGCTGGGCGCGCCCCGCTTCGCCGCCACCGCCGCCCGAGCCGGCCTCGGCCGCGCCGCGCACCACGTTGAAAACGAGCAGGAGCCCGTCATTGTCAGGCGCGGCCCCCCCCGGTGGCGCGCAGGGGCTGGGCGCCGGGCTGGCGCCAGGCTCCGGCTTCTCCTCCACCAGCAGCACCGGGAAGCTCACGTAGAGGCCCGACGCGGCGGTGCTGGCAGCGGAGGAGGAGGAGGCGGCGGCGGCCGCCGGTTCCCAGTCAGGCGGCGGCGGCGGGCGGCGCGGGGCGGCGGGCGGCACGCCGGGGCCGCCATGTTGGGCGCCGGGCCGGGCCCGGGCCGCCTCCGCGGCGGGCAGCCCCTGCGTTTCCATCTTGGGGGTCCCTGTAGCAGCGGCTGAAACCGGAGCCGCGGGGCGGGGCCGGCGCGGTCCGACGAGGAAACCCGGAGCGCGGCGCTACGGAGCGGACGCGGCGCGGGAGGCTCCGGGGAAACCCGGAGTGTGGAATTCAGGATGGGGTGGACCGGGGCCCGGGCGCCGGCGGGCATCCTGCGGGCGGGCAGGGGCTGCCCGCGGCTGCTCGCCGCTGCTAGCCTCCCCTCTCCCGGGGGAAGGCTGCCCCGGGGGCTGTCCTACACTATCAGGCAGCTGCACAGCAGCTTCTACCTTTAGTTCTGCTCGATAGGCAAAGTGCTATAGCTGGAGCTACGCCAGGGCCTCCGCGCCCAGTAACGGCGAGGGGGAACCTCTGCCAGACCGGGGCTGAGCCCGAGAAGCCGCAATAGGGGGATACTCAGGAAACAGCCTGCGCACCCGCGGGGGATGGCGCACACTGCGTTATGGAGCAACCTCGAGCAGTGCGGAGTTCCTGGGTCAGGCGTGGCCCTGCCCCTCCAGCCGCGGAGAGAAAGGAGCGATAAGGAGTGCAGAGGGGGCACCCTGCCCAGGGGCAGGGCAGACAAGGAAGATTGAAGGTAGGAAAGGAGCTCCCAAAGGGCACGCTGGTGCTGAAGTCAGCTGAACCAAGGCAAAACCCCTACAAATTCAGCTAATGCACTAAGGGGTTTGGGTTTTTTTTTTCCATTCCTGAGCAAAGCTTTCTTTGGGAGAATGCTCAGCTGCCTTCCGTACTTAAGGAAAAGAAAAAGTGTCCTGTGTGTGCTATGGAAGTGACACAGCCCCTTCGACGAGCAGACCCAGCAGATGGTGCTGTGATCCTTCCGTGGGCAAATCGTGTCTCCTTTCCCCTGTGCACCTTAGCAAGGGTGGGAAACTGCTGGCCAGGCACACTCGGGTTCAGGGGAGCTGGCACGTGTTGTCATAGAGCTGTAGGTACACCCAGACCTCCACTCTGCACCTTCACAGCCTTCTGTAGAGAATCTGAAGTCCCTGGGTACTGGAGCATAGTGACCTCCAAAACCCCCTTAGCCCAGTGCTGACTGGGTCAATCCTGTTCTTGGCTGCCCCTAGTCATCCTGATCTCACTCTCTGGAAGCTGTTGCAGTACCTTCCTTCATGATCCTAGGAAAATAAATTATTTCTTAACAGATAACTATATCCTTGGTTGCAGGATATCGACCCCGAAGGGGAAAAAAAATTAAAAATCAAGCCACAAATCCCTTGGTTGCCACACTCTGAGATTCAACAAGACCCTAACTAGGAAAACTAACAGCACCTCATGTCACAAGCTTTATACCTTTAAAAAACGTTGTAGTCACAGACATACAAGTGTCCTGCACAAATTATTCTTTGTCACCAAGCTCTCACCTCTATCTGCAATTAGGCTCAAGCTTTTTCAGGACAAGTGTCTGTGTTTTGAGGAAAGCACTAAAGTACCAGGATTCGTAGGAAGGATGCTTCAGCCTGTGCCAAGCTTGAGCACTCACTGTAGAAACTCCCTACCTTCTAGATCCCCTGCCTGGATCTGATGTGATGCAATGCCTAGAGAGATGCATGGCTCTCCCTTTATCAGGTTTGTCCAGCAGTGAGGTCAGCTACCTAAAAATGACATCAGCATCCCCTCAGAACAACAGCCCATTCACAGTCTCAGCTTCTCTGCAAACAAGTAGAGAACAGATAAAACAAGGCTCAGCAGAGCTCGGGAAGCAAATCTTCACACTGAGCCTGCTTATGGTTTCTATATGCTGGAAACTGTTATTTCATCCCAGCAACAAACAGGTTACCCTGTGCCCCCCTTAAAGATATCATAAACCTCAGCCAGTTCACAGCTGTTAAGTACTTGAGATAAGCAGTTAAAAGACCAAAGTAAAATTAAGTGTATACACATAACTGTATATACTATATATTATACAACAGTGAATAGCCATAAATAGGAGCAATTGCAGTTCACTGCCTTTCTGTAACCCATTTTGCCTTACTTGTGTTACCTTCTTAATAAAGAGTTTATAATCTGAAATTTAACTTGTAGCTCTTGTAGAACACTCATATTCACGTTCTGTCTCTCCCTACACACAGTCACAAACTCCCAGGGACTCAAGTGGCATTAAACATGGGTATACCTACAAGGTTTTGTTGTCTGGCCAAATAATGCTGCAGGGGTGAAAACAAGGGGGGTTTTTTGTCTGGGATGTGAAGGCAAGCATGCTGCAGTTACCCCACTACTAAACAATACAAATGTGAAGAATTCATAATAAATATCTCTTTCAACTCAGAATTAAGATCAATCTCTGGAGCAGCCCTACATACTGTAGTTCAGAAAAGCCAGTGCATTTTCTGGTTGTTCCTCATGACCAAACAGTGCCCTGGTGCTTTTCAGCTATGAAGACTGGAGTGGTTTTGTATGATACCAAGATATTAACTTTGGACCCACTCCAGTGTGGTTAATAATAGGTAATGCATAACATATGTCAAAGCAGAGGCTGTCAAATCTGGCTGACAACTACTCACATCTCAATCGTATAACTTGGCAACATGGGCGGTTTTTTCCCATAATATAAAGCAATTCCGATCAACTGCAGATTGCACTTCACAGAAGGTTCTGTTACAAGCAGATGCCAGACTCTCACTCTTCATCTGGAGACATATACAGTATGTGAACAGAGTAAAGAACTGACTTGTGATTCCAAATAAATGGTTTCCTTTACTTGGCACCAGAGGCAATACAGAGTTGCGTAGCAAGTACCACAGCGTCAAACAGTCCTATCATTTCTTGAGACCCCCCCCCCAGTCCTGAGGACTGCAGGTCATCACACCTTGCCTGCAGCAGCCAATGCAGATTACCTGTGTAACCCTTTCCCTTCCAAGGGGTAGTGGATACAGCACCAAGGAGAGTGAGCCACAGGCCAGATCGAGTCCCGCACCCGTGCGCACTGGGCAGGGGTTGCTGGCGCTCCCTGTTCATGTCTGGGTGAGGCCCATATGCAAGAGTGAGACGTGATAGCTAAGAATTATGTTTGTACTTGCACACATATGTATAGATGTGTATGTGAAATATATTTCTGTAAACACACTAATGTATCTGTCAATCCATATGTGTATCGGGACTCCAAAGTAAGCCTCAACTTTTGGTTCAGCGACACAGCTTATTAGAACCAAATACTTCAAGGAGTTACTGTTAAGACAAGTGTGAGAGTAGATTCAGGTGCAAAATACACATCTTGCAGCTGCATCTAGGCACACAGAGTTCTGTGCCTTCCTAGCTCTTCCTGAGAAGGGAGACTACAAAAATCTTTCCGTCTCTATTTTACTTTATAATCAACTCCTGTGCAAGGGAAGCCCACAGTGTCTTATCTTTGGTGATTTAGTTTGTTTCACATCAATTGTCTTATTTCAGGAGGAAAGTCTATATGATCATTTTGTTACAGTGCTTTACTAATTGCACCACCCTCCTCCAAATGGGTGAGCAGCCCACTTTTTAAATTAAGAAGCAGCAGCCAACACTAAAGACCTAGATTTTCTGGAGATTTCCATCCATTTGGAAGCTGCTCAAGTGCAATGGGTTTCTACAAAAGAAAAAAACCTCATTGTGAGGCATCAAAGCACACATACCTGATTTAGCAGAACAGCACCCTCTCAGGCTGATGCAGGCTCACACTAATTTATCATGAGTTGTTCCATAGTTTCCTGGCCTGGCTGTAAGATATTTGGAAATGGCCTGGTACTTACCACCCTTAGGCTTCTCCACCCATTTTCTGGCACTGCATTCTGTGGCTGCTGGTGGTGAAAATTTCAAGGACAAAGGCGTCCAGCTGTGCTACCCAGCTACAGTTTATCCATCACTTTCCATTGTGATCACCAAGTGCTTTTATGGCAATATAGAAAAGCGTGAGTCTAGCACATGTGCTATCAGAGCATCCTCCACCTACTAAAGAATATGTTTGTTTACACACCTACATGTTTGGCTACTGGATTTCATGGCAATTTGCTGAAAGCAGCAGACTGAATCCCACATTTGATATGCCAGACCCAACACTCTCCTTAATATATGAATTATCTGGAAAAAGTGGATTTTAAAAATTGAATTTTCAGGGGAAAAAAATCCAGTTCCTTTCCTTACAATAAATAGTATCTTATTGCAAGCATTGTTCCAAATATCCTGGTGAAAACACTGTTCCTGACACCAGTGGACCTGTCAGACAGATGCAGGTTTGCCCCATTGACCTGTTAAAGAGGAAAAAAACTCCACCTCACCCAGAAGAGACATTTGCAAGGCTTTTATCATTTTGCCACAGAACAGGTTATCAAGAGAGCAACTTCAAATGTATCTGCAAGGACAACATTGCACTTGGAATGCCACTAATGTTTCATGGCTTCCTCCAAGATGTTCTCATCCACCACCTTGTGAGGGAGAGTCACCTTCAACGCAGCACTGTCCTTCATTGCTTGGCAGATAGTTTCATAAGCATAGTCGTTCCCTGACCAGCAGCGTCTGGCCACCTGTCAGACCAGAAAAACCAATAGGTGTAAAAACTGTATGTTTCTCTTGCCTCTTCCATCTTACACATCATTTGCACAAACACTGGCATCTAGTTTCATGGCAATAAATCTTTAACCCTCTGCCAGTTTTGCGTTTCCTTACAGATTTTCCAAGTAATTTTTGGAATGCCTGCTTTGTTTCTATGAGCAGTGTTTGGATGGTCTTGGGACATTTTCATGCAGAAACATATTACTGGGCATGTGACACTGGTAGAGCCAGTAAAGTGTGTATATATATATATATATAAAGTATAAACTTTATAAAATAATTCCCCTCGCTAAAAATAGTTGTGGACTCAAACTAGCACTGGCTTTAGATAACAGTATGATTTAAGCAACTGATGGTTTTGTAGCAGAAGAAATATTTTAAAAAGGAAAATGTCACTCAATGCTTTTTCAAACTGTGAAATGAAGGAGACAAATTCTCTGCCAGAATGTAAGGATGAAATTCCATGGACAGCCAGGGAATTGGTAAACTCCCCTTCCAACCAAGCTCTGCATTTTGATCTGTATACAAGCAAGATTCATCAAGATTAAAGCAAAAGTTAAGATTTGGCACGAAAGAATGGATTCACTGCCTTAAAAATCTCTTATGAGTCACAAACCAGTGTCTGAAATACTCAGAGTCAAAATTGTTCAAGAAAGAAATACTTTGGCTTTAATTCATCAAAATATTTAATATGATTAATGCAAAGCTAGTAAATGTTCCCAGGATCATAACAATAACAGCTAGAAATTACCGTTTAAGTCAACAGCTCAATTTCAGCCACTCACCTACAGTTATTCCTGGCTGTACACTGAAGGCTACACTCCAGTTTCTTTCTTGCATATAATATGGACAGCATTCTCAGATTGTCCTTTTTCAACATGTGTGTGGAGGAGTGGAACTTTTACTTGCAATAAATCAGAACAGCAAAAGATTTATTGGGTTTTTAATAGGCTGTCTCTGATATGCAGTGCTTGTTAAGGGTTTGTCTTCATTCCTTTAATCTACAAATTAATGTAATTGTCCTCCTCCTTCTTCCTTAATAGTTTATTAATGTGTTATTTCAGATCTGGGGCAGGGAATATGTGCAAACTATTCCTCCTCCTCTTCTACCACATCAGGTCTCGTGAGGAGGAAAAAAAATTATTAGGTTTAGGGCAAGAAGGAATTCTACAGTTCTCTTGAGAAGTAAACCAGTCCAGATGTCAGCACTGGCAAGGAGCTCCCTCAATACGTCAGGTGCTTGTGAAGTTTCATGACTGAAATGCAACAGGTCTTGTCCTTTAATGGGACTGTGCATCATTATGTCCTGCTGGCTTGGTTCCTTGCAAGTATTGAATCAAAACCTTTCTAAGACTTCAGAGATGAGATCCTGGTCTTAAACCCAGCCAGTTTATCTAGACACTAGTGGAATGCAAAAACTCTAATAGTATCAAGGGCTGGATGAGCTAGCACTTAAATGGCAAGCCTTTCAAGATGCCTTGAGCAAGAAGTTAGGAATAGACAAGACTAAAGTTCATAGAGTTATCAATTGCATGGCACAGGCCAACAACAATGCCAGCATGTCTGACAAATGCCCACAGGCATGCTTCCCTAGCTGCTTAAAATAAATAACAAAACATGCCCTGAGATGTGTGGAAACTGTTGGGCTCCAAATTGCTGTGAAGTTAGAAAAGGTGGTCCCAACACACGACCAAAGAAATGTTCAGCCTCTTTTATTGACTTAAAGTCCTTTGAAGTTTGTGGTGGTTTTTCTTTTTCTCCAAACAACCGACTCTAGAGAAGTCACACTCATAACCACCCCTATGAGAAGCAGTGAATACAGTTAGTTGCTTGGCCCATTAGAACTGTTCCTGGCATACAAAAAGGCAGGTCCCAAGAACACCAGCCTGAGGGCTCATACTCCCATGCAGCTAAAAGGAAAATGAACATGGGGACCCAAGTACCTAAACAAATGTAGTCCTGGATGAAGGAAAATAATAAAGCAAATATATAAATTAATTTTGCTTACTCCATTGGAAACATCCCAGCTGAGCATCATCTTAGCCCGTTCTCCAGCTTCTGCAGACCCATCCAAAACCAGACCAAATCCCCCATTGATCACTTCACCCCTAAAAGAATATAAACATAAAAGAAATCAATCAAAACAATTCACAGGAAGGAATTAGTTTGGCTGCACTGGATGAAGGTTGAAAACATAGAAATAGCACTGGACAAGAGACACTGTCAGTTTCCTTTAAAAAAAAAAAATAGCAATTTGGTAGGGTAGAGACCTAGTTTCCTGACCTACAGCAAACCTATTCCACCTTACTTATAATGTTCCCAAGCAGGAGTGCCAAAAATGATGCTTGTGCTGCATCTAAGGACTGCACACTGTCCTACCTCTAGAAACAAAGAGAGAGAAGTTAGTGCTTCCAATGGGCTGGGGTGCTACCTATGGATGTTTAAAGGTTAAGCTGTTCATGTTTGCTGCACTAGAATCTGCCCTATAGATAGGATCATGAGGAGGACCACGTACTTACTGAAGCAGACAGATGGATCTATTTATATTCTCTTGGGACAAATGAGAGAGCATAAGTATTTTATTAAAAAAGCGTTAACCACCACTTCATGCACATCTGCCTCCATCATTTCAAAAGCAGCCATTCACTTTGTATGAGATGCATAGATGTTTAAAGACATCGGTGCCAACTTTTCAGGAAGCAGACTTATTGGCAGAGGCAGAACAGAAATATGTTAAAACTAACAGATTATACTTGGGAGAAATACCAGCCTGGTTTTAAAGGGACAGGGAAAACACGTAGAGCAAAAACATCTTGTCTGACTTCAGAGTTCCTGTTCTGTTGCATATGGTGACTAGCGATGAATGCAGTTGGATAATGACATGTTGCTGTAAATCTAAGAGTCCTGGCATTATAACTCAGCATCAGCAATACCTGAGGGACAGGGCATATCATACAAGAACACATGGGATGGGAGACTGCTAATGGAGATCCCTGGAGGCAGGATTTTGTCCCCTGTGTTTTATAGTTAATAAAATAATGCATAAGTCCACAAAATCTACATAGACTAACATCAGATATATCCATGAATCAGACAGGAGTTAGGTGTCTTCCAGTCTAGGAAGGAATTGTTTCTTACTGTATATTTTCCAGGAGTAACTTGAGCTTCTCAAGAAATGAGGCTACTCTGGAGCCACACAGACCTGACTGAGATCTACTTCCTGAAACCAGAACTCACATTTTGTCATTTTTGATGTAATATTGTTACTTAAGTGATGTTAATTCTCTTTCCCTTGTTCTGTACACTACCTGCATGCTAAGTAGGACCCTATCACATAGCTGAGCAAGGAACGTAGAGCTCCAGATCTCACCATCACTGTACCATTCTATGAATTCCTTCCACCTTGCCATTATTAGATATATTATTATTACAGATGCATTTTCTGTTGAAAGACTCAGTTTTCTTGAAGCTGGCAGTTCTCAGCAGAATGTCACCAAATCAGTTTAACAGGAAAGTTTGAAACAAAGACATGCTTTCTATTGACTCTTGCTCTGACTCTTCAAACTAAAATGTTTATTTTTGATTGATACTGTCAACACTTTTCAGCCTGGCATTTAATTCCCAGTATCTTTTTGCTGTATGAAATCTTTGATTAATTCTGCTTTTTGTCTCATTTTGGGATGAAAACAGACATCCAAATATTTGCATTTCTTGTAAATTCTACTTTTTAAATAGCTCGTGTTGTTACTGTCTTCTCCAAGAGAGGGGACCAAGCAGGATGATAGCATTATAAATGTAATTATACCAAGACCAGGGCCAGTTACCTCACCATATTCTGCTCCTTCTGTGTACACAGACCAAATTAGCACTATTCTTTACTGCTGAAGTACACTTAGGAACATCAGTGATTCCATTGCAATATAATGGATCACAGTAGGTGTCCAGCCTATTGGCAATATCAGGCAATAAGAAAATCAGACCTCTGGACCAGTGCTTTATAGAAATATTCCATATAGGAAGATGTTCTTTCAGTAGCAGAGATCCCCTCTGTGCACAGCATCCCAGAGAGCATCCTTTGAACCTTAGGCAGGAACAGTGATCTCACTTGCACATCATAAATTTAGAGCCTCTCCATTGATTTCCATGGAGTTATACCATTGTAAAAGAATCACTTGTCAGAATCTGTCCTACTGTCTAAAAATTGCTCATAAATTAAATGCCAATGTTTGTTAGGAAGGATTTTCTAGCAAAACCTCTCACTTTTAAAGGAGAGCTCTCTGCCTTCATTAGCATTAGGTCATATTTTCAGGTAATTAAAGAAACATGTGGCATTTTGACCTAAACTACCTCCTATAATTTCCAGATGTCTCCTTCTAAGGTGATCAAAGAAAACAAGGCCTCTCTCACAATCAAGATGTCACACTGTCAACAGCACAGTTTGATTCTTAAATTGCTCCTGCCTTTTTGTTACTACAGGTTACTCAGGCTCCATACTAACATACATTCTCCTGCATATAAACAGGCAGCAAGAAATTAATAACATTCATTTGCTGTAATTACAGTCAAGATTATGTTAATCTTAAGTCTCTCAAACAGCACATGTGATGCAGATTCCAGCTAAATAAATATTAATCCTGCTTTTTTTCATCCCACAAGGCTAGAGCACAGAGAAATCAAAGCAATAAAAGGCACTTCTCTGGTCTCAGAGGCGATACCAGTTCTGGGCAAGCAGGGAGGACTGGGAGCTGAGCACGATGCAGTCACCATTTCTGAACTCCCTGAGCAGAAAATTTCCAGTGATAACTTGATTTCTTTCTAATCATGTGCATATTTGTTTACAAACATATGCAAGCCTCCACATGCACTTTCACATCTCCAAATCAGCTGATGACAAGAGTATTTTATTGGGCACGTGGAGATTTCTTTGTGGCAAAGTCAGCTGAATATTTAGCTCTGCAGAGAAAAAGAATAACAGGGTCTTAAAACCTAAAGGCATCTGCCTCTTCAAGGCAAAGAAAGTAATTTGTTATGGTTGGGGGTTGGCTTTGCTTCTCTTACCACCTTTAAATTATTCCTGTTGCTCTCATTAGAAGGCGAAGTGCAGGGCTTTAACCAGCCAGGGTGGTGCCACCATTAGGTAAACCAAGCAGAACCACCTGTCGTGCTCCGGCTTTCGGGGCTCTCCAGACCACAACATCTAACAACATGACATCGTTACCACATCTGAGCCTCAGCATGGTGGCTTATTAAGGCTCCTGCAGAGACAGGCCTAATTTTCAGGCTCCGCATTCTCCGCTAAAGCACAGTAATTTGCTCAGAGGGATGTGACTGCTCCTGAGAGCAAGGTGAGCAGATACTGGTCCACAGTCACAAGCCACTAAGCAGACACAGCAAATGTCAAAAAAGGATAACCAAAGACTGTTTTTCTGTCTGCATTTTGATTTCAGTTAATAGACACACACTGATTTTCTGATGCATTACACAAGTGACAGCACCTCTGCTCCACCTTTGGGGAAGAGCTGCTTTCTGATGACATAATTCTACTTAAGAAACAACTAAATAAATATAACTGGAATTGTAGCATGGTCAGTGGCCAGTTTTCCAGCAGTAAGGGCAGTCTCAGCATTAAGCCAACCTCTTTCAATTGCTCAGAGGGCTAGAAGTGTGCAAGAAGAACGAGCCTTATGGAGGCCAGAGAGATAGGGCATCATTTGTATCCTTTGAATTAAGCATCATCAATGCACAGAACATTCATGGCATAAGCAATTATTTTAGAAATTCTAATAATTATCATAATATTAAAAATATTTTGCACAAAACGTAGCGGAAAGTGATTTTCGTTGCTTATGCTTCATAAGCAGATATTTTAAAAGCTTATACTCAGCTAAGGCAATTCAAAGGGATTTAGTCTGCTTCTAGCTGTGGAGTCTGAAACTCAGATGACCGGAGAGAAGATATTCTGGTATGCATTTTCCATTCAGAATTATGGAAGTTGTGAGTAAAATCCTGGCCATGGTAGTTGTTATTGCTGAAGTCACTAAAGGCAGATTTTTACTCCATGTGTTTAAGCCCTCAGGAAGCTTTCTTATCCCATTGTTCAATTTTGCTCTCACGTACCTTTTATTCAGTAGTTGCTTCACTGAAATTAAAGGAATTAAAAGTATAGGAGAAGAAATTCCTAATCATTATTATTACTTATCTAGATGATTAATAATTAAATATCATCAAATGTCTCAGAGGGTAACATCTACTGTAAGTTCTTGGCTTGCTGCTGTTGGCATATTCCAGAGCTGGAAGGAACAGGGAATTGGGAGGGTTCACTACAGTATTTAGTAGAGTTTTGTGCCCCTTCCTGACTGGCAACATCACAAAGCAAAGACGTGACTAAATAAGAGAAATTCTGCTGGAAAGAACAAACCAGAACAAAAGACTCTGCAGTGTGACCAGGCTCTCCACTTTCCTAAACCTCTGCCAATCCAGAGTAACCTTTCAGTGGTTTATGAAGGAGACTTGTTTCCCCCTCCATACATATTTCTTTCATTCTGCTTCTCAGATTAGGAATTTCTCTCAGTTCTGCATTTTATGTGAAGGAGGTGTTTAATCCAGCCCTTACTTGGCTGTGGTCTCTTATCTACCAGGCACGAGCAAGGGGAGATAGAAGGCTGGGGGGTTTGCTGGCACCTGGGCTGTTTTGTATCAATAACCCCTCATTGCACTTTAGCACATGGGCATTTATATTGGGGTCCTAAGGTCAGATTTAAATACTGCTTAAGGGAAAACCTAAACATAATCCATCCACTAACACTCTGACTGTGCATGTGTGAAGACAACTTTGCAAGTAGGATCTGTTCAAAAAGACCATGGCAGACTGTCCTTGTTTGGCAAATTAACTTCTCCAAACTGTGCTGTGGCCAGTGTCCAAAACACTTTTTCTAGACATATGGGCATTAATTAAAAAAGCCTCATGCAACATCACACTTTACCTTCTATTACTCCAATAATAGGCAGAATTTTTTTCCTTCAATTCCCCTCCTGTCTCTCCTCCCCACACACACCCCGCAGTGGAAACAGAAGTCAGAGTCCAGCTTTAGAAACATTAACAAGTTCTTACCAGCCAACTCCACCACCGTTGTGCAACGCCACCCAGGTTGCTCCTCTGAACGCATCTCCTACAAAGTTTTGTACTGCCATGTCTAGGGGGAGGAGAAAAGTATTAGGGCTCTGACAGGCTGCATTTGCGTTTTTTGTTGCATTGCTCACTCCTTCCACTAACACTGTGATTTTGGCTATATAAAGGCAGTGTTGAAGGAGGGTTTACTCACAGATTTACAGTGAACATCTCATTCTTGAGAGGAACAGGTGAGAGATTTTCCTGCTGCTCTTTCCCCCTACATTACAGGAAGCAAGTTCCTGTTTCACACTGGTTTGTGAAGACCCTGGTGTCTTCTGCATTTGTGATCTGATTCAATTAGTTGAAGAACATACCACTCATCAGCTGGGAGATACCTCCTCAGGGTAGAGAGAAATACAAGCCTCTCCTTTGGGATGCCTCAGTCATGAAAGAACAGGCTGGACACATCTGCGTGGAGAGTTTTAAAACAGGGGGAGGCACCTGGAAAACTACACACCTTGCTGTTCTCAGAGGCCTGAATTATTTTCAGATCAGACTGCAGAGTTAATTCAGCCCTGAGCAGAAAGCCAGACTAAACCTGAGGACTTGAATTTTGGGAACAAAGTTGGAGTGAACGCGATACTGGCTCCAATTCTCTGGACATGGGGGAATTTTACCCTGAACACAGAGGTTTCTTTTGTTTTTCTAAAAAATGAAGAAAAATGATTTAGCAAACAAATGTAATTTGACTAATATCAAATGTATAATTTCCACTGAAGTGTTCACTATCATTCTGTACATTCATTACAATTTGTTCTAAAGCACATACCCAGAGGATGGAAAGAGGTAAACACAGAAGATAGTAGCATAATATTTACTGAAAATGTTTGTCCAGATTTAATTTGGGACATATTTAATAGATCATTTGCTCTGCTTTTAACAGGGAAAAAAAAACCCCACCAAACACCAGTATCTCCACCAGCCACATTCACTGACTCACAGTTGTTAGGTGTCTGACAGAAAAATGAGTTTACTTGAGCACTAATCTATGTTAAAACCTGTCAAAAGCCCCATTATGGCTTCTTTTATCCAGCATTATGTCACTTTAATAACCCAATTATCATAATTACAGTGCTGTCAAGAGAAAATGGGAGAGAAAAATCCCTGTATTTTAAAAATGTACAGATTTCTTCCTCAGCCACTAGCATGGTAAGAGTAGAAGTTGGAGCGTGGCAAGTGGACTAGCAATGTAATAATGTGCTACTCCTTGGCTTCAATAAAGCCCTTTGGTGGAAACATTACTTTGGATCACTCTTTGTGCAGCTGCACCATTTCCACACAGCTTGTCAGAACCAAACATTATTTGAGGTATCTGTCCATCCAGCCTATTAGAAGTAGTCAACATACTTGGGAAGTGTTGAAGTGGGACTGATAGACAGAGCTAAAAGCCTCATTTCATTAGGAGATCCAGTTAAGATAGCAGGGAACTTTTATCCTTAAAATTGAGCCATAATTTGGTTCTATTATGAATTCCCATAATGGAAGTAATTCAATACACTCAGCTACCTCTATCATAATTTCTCTTTCTATAGCAGCTTGTATCCTCCAATCTCAAGCCACTTTGGTATTGTCAGTTCATGACATGCAGAAACACTACTGGGCTAAAGCTATTATCATAATTTCTACTTTATGGATGGAAAATTGAGAAAGATTTGGGTTAAAAATTGCTCAGTGCTTCACTTTTTTTTTTCAGGTCTCCAATCTGATATTTCTTGGGTGTATTTTTCTGAAGCACCATTTCACAAACTGAATCAGGTTACCTCTGGTCAGGTGTGCAAAATTAAAGGCTCCTTTTGTATAGCAAGCCTACATGATTTGCCCTGTCACACTAAGTGAACAATAAGGCTTGGAGTCTAATAAGTTCCCTTATGACCAGAAAAGTTCCTTTCAGAAACTCCAGATTGTTTTCTTGAGTCCTCAAGGCAATGAAATGAACACAGCTGTGAATCCTTGTTTTAGGCAAAATACTGTCCACAGACTTGATTTTGATCTGGTGGAATCCAGGGAAACGTGGTTGTAATTCTGCTCAGATCACCTCTTTGAAACAGTGAGGTGCAAAGTTAAAATCAAAAGATACAGTTCTCAGAGATAGACTCCTCTCAATTTACATCTAAGTAAAACTGATGCATCTTCCTTGATGTTCCAGCACTGTTCTGGATCTCTCCTATATAAGTAACTCCACATTCACATCTCCTTGCTGAGAATCTTTCTGTGATTTAACAGCAAATCTGGTTAATTGAGATGGGCATGAAAGGGTTAAACAAACACATTTTTTATATTGTTGGAAAAAAATAATATCCATTATCTCTTCTAAAGCAATTTCCTTGTTTGCCCAGACAGAAAAGCCTCAGCTGCTCTGCCGACCTGCACAAAAGGCTGATCCATCATAAATGTTTGACGTCTCTCTGTAAGGACTGTCGGTCCCACTCACATCATGGTGATCTCTGCTGAGGACTACTGGAGCCTGCAAAAAGCCAAGGACAAGAAAATGGAATCCTTCACGGACTGTCAATGCTACCAAGGATCATAGTTTACTGAATTCACCTCTGTCATTTCAAACCTCAGCTTTGTCCCCTCCCAGACCCCCTAAAAACACCTTCTTTGCCTGCTAGAATTCATTCTATAGTATAAAACAGTTCACTTACTGTTCATGAAAGCCACTATCCTTTCATAACTAAGAGCTTGTTTTTATGCCAGTAGCAACTTCAAAGGAGGGCAGGAAGAAGAGAGGAAGCAGTATGGTTATTTTATCTGAACTTTTCTTCACTGAGATGCCAGAGATTTCAGTATGCAAAGGTCTTCATTCAAAAATAGCATTTGTTTGCCATTGAAAATGAAAACTAACAGTAATAAATTTATACTTTTTTGTTATTTTGGAAGGCTTCAAGACTAAAAATAAGTTAGCAATGAAAATCTGATTTCATACAGCTCAAACAAGTCCATTCTTGATCTGGAATTTAACTGACAGTATGAATCTAGATCAGATTGCAGGTCTTCATTATCATTTGCCATGCCCAGGGTTTATGTAAGAATAATTCACTCTTGGCATGGTGTGGTCTGGAATTAGCTGGCTCTCTTATGCTGGCAGCAAATGAGAAAAATCTTTGCAAATAGACACGTACACCCAGCTTGCAAGAGGAGGAATGGAGATCTGCAGAAATGAAAAAAGGACACAACAAATTCTGAAGGGCCTGGGAGTCTGACCCCATCAGTCACAGCTCTGAGGGAGTGCTCTGTCTGGTCAGGTTTAGTTTTGAGACTTGCTTGCAGTGACATTCATTACGAATTCTGAGAAGGTCAACAGCATTTCAAATATTTTAGCAAACATTTTCTGAGTAACACAAGCCAGACCTTTCCTAGCTGAAATCCATTCTGTTAGTTGAGTCTGTCCCTTTAAAAAGCCATCTTGACCATAGTATGTACTTTCACCAACAGCACCACATATGGCCAGTGGCCTTTTACCCAGGGCAGTAAGATATTATTCACTCTGCACTAGGGTGGCAGCTTCAATCTTAATTTTCTTAATTCACATATACAATGCAAATGAAAATTGGACTGCAGAGCTGTCTGGAGCCCTGATATGGCTGAAAGTGAGGGATAGATGGGAAGAAGCACTGAGCAGCGGCACATTCTTGTTTCTTTCAATGTTTGGGGCACTGCTAAGGACTTACAGTCCCTGTCTTGTGTTTTCAGCAAATCAAAGCAGGATATCTTGTGCTTGTAGATACCCAAAGAGAAAATAAGGCAGATTCCCAACATGAACTTAAAGGCAGCATAGTTCAGAGAGTTGCTAAAAGTGTCTCTCTCCTATTACATAGTGCAATAGTGCTAACAGGCAGAGAGGAGGGCTGAGCTCCAATACATGCTGACTGAATCCTGACCCCATGCAAACTGCAGGTGCTTCTGCTCTCACTGGTTGAAGCTTTCTCTTTCTGCACCTGCCACCCCAGTTTCAGATATTAAACACAATTAACAGACCATTTCAAGACAAAAAAAGACAAACCTTAATCTTTCCTTCAGAAATCGCTCGATTAATAGCCATGGCTATAGAGACACGACCCCTCTGATCAGAATATAAGATTCTAGCTTGAGAGCCAACAACCTGGAAAATAAAAATGCCAGAGCGATAAGGTTCTCTGTGCAACCAGCTTATCTTCAGGCCCCAGATAAATGGAGTCACAGGATTGATCCCTTCTGTAGGAGAAAGTGCAGATTATTTCTTCATCAACATCCAGCTTCCAGAAAAAAAGAAATTAAAGTCCCTCTTTGAACTGAGTTTTATCTCCACTCACACAATCAGTGAGATATATTCCTGTATTCAGCTTCTACTGTCCAATAAATCCCACTTTTTAAATCAACCTGATTGCTAGGCTATAATCCCCCTATCAACAAATCCCATATCAACAACGGGGAAGCAGAGATTTGGAACTGGCAACGGTCGGCTGGAAGGGAAGAGAAATACAGAGATAAAGATGGTAAAGAACATCTGTCCTGCACAGCTATGCTCCCCTCCAGCTTTTACCCCACAGACCAACCTGGCTTCCAGACGAGCAGAGCACATGAACCCTACAGTGTAACCAGTTAACTTCCCAGTGAGAGCCTGCCCTAAAAGAAAAACAAAGGATGCTTCACTGGCATCCTGCTTCCCACAGTGCACAAGGAGGGAAGTTCCTTGGCCTCATCACCTGTTTGAAAAGGGTACTGAGAACTGCAGGCGTGAAGAGGTTGGGTCAAAGCAATGCCAAGAGAGACCTTTTGAATAGTGGTCTAAAAGAGATGTAGTTACAAGTGAGGTGGAGTGTGAATCACTGACATGTTTCACTCCAGATATAAGATTAAATTTTGCTGGATTACTTGAACATTTCCAGGTGAGGAAGTAAAGGGAAATGACTACTTCAGCTCACCCTAAGACCCTGCTGTGGAGAGAGGTTTAAGTTATCAGCCCTGGGAGTTACAGCCAGTGTTTTCATTCACACCCATTCCTACTTTTCACTCCAGCATTCAAAAACTGCATTCTGGACTGGGAGTGGTGTCCTGGTTTCAGCTATGATGGAGTTAAATTTTTTTTTTAGCAGTGGATGGAATGCCATGTTTGGGTGTTAGGATGAGAACAGTGCTGATAGCACCCTGATGTCTCCGATTTGTTGCCGGGCAATCAAGTACCTTTCTCAGCTCTGCATACTTCCTTACTAATGAGGGGGGAGGGGGGCGCAGCCAGGACAGGTGACTCGAATTGGCCAAAGAGGATATTCCATGCCAGTTACGTCATGCTCAGTTTAAGGGGGGACTGGGGGGAAGAGGGGGAGACAACGCCAGGACGTGCGGTTTCTGGGGCGGTCGGGTTGTCCGGGACGGGCTCTAAGCTGTGCGGCCTGAGTTGTGTGGTTTGGTGAGAAATTGCATTGTGTATCACCAGTTTCATCTATTTTGTGCTTTAAACTTATGTTATTGTTATATCTAGTTTTCTGTTATTGTTTAGTAAACTATCCTTATCCCAACCTGCGTGGTTCTGGTTTCTAGGTTGTGGTTTCTTTTCCTCCTTTCTTCCTTCCCTTTTCCCCTTCCCCCAACTTTCCCTCCCCCTTCCTTTTAAAAGTACAAGCGACTGTGTGGGGTGCGGCCCTTAGCTGGGGCAAAACCACGACAGTTATTTTGGCGCCCAACGTGGGGCACGAACGGTTGGGATAACGGTAGATCTGACCCTAACTATCGCAATTAAGATAAGCACTGTTGTTTAAGCAATCTCTGGTCACGATGTTGTGGTATTTATTTACAAGGCTGTGGCAGCAAAACCACCGCATGCTGTATACAATCCTGGCAGGATTCTTTACTCTCTCAGGTCTGTGGCTCCCGTATTTGTTCCCATACTTCATTATAGTGTATTCTATGATATCGGTCTATGATACAATAATATCGATGATCATGAGCTTAAGCTGGTACCTGTATGAGGTTTTGCTGTCCTGTCCATTCTTTGGACAGGGAGGGGTTAATAACAGCAGCCGGTATGGTGGGGGCACTGCTTTCTTTTCCTTTGGGCTAAATACAACAGCTCTTAGGGCAGTTTTTGAAAATCTTCAATATCTCTGGGATATTCAAACTAGCATTTTGCTATTGGTAGGTTTGGTGCAGATGGTTCAGTTTTTGTTATATATCAAGCATAGGTTTATGAATACCACTGAAGAGCTTTCTCTGAGACAGAATAATCACGAGTGGCAGGGCATGTGGCAAAGTATGGGCGAGTACCTAGGTACTTTCTCACGCCCGATGGTTTGGAATTTCACTCCTGAACAGCTACAAGACCCCGATCAAGTGACTGCATACCTAAGGAAAAATTGCTGTAGGTTTCCCAGAGATGGACACCTTACTGCACTGTGCTGGGCTCTGGCCACTATTTATCAAACACTGCTTGATAGCAGGCAGCACTGTCAGCACTGTCAGGGAGAAGGGAAAGGAAACAGACTGGCAGATACTATAGCTGCTGCAACCACTGGGGCTGACACTGCAGCTACTGCAACCCCTGTGACCGACACTGCAGCTACTGTAATCTCTACAGCAGACACTGCAGATGATCAGAAAAACCAACCCACACCAGTGTCTGTTGCTCCCGTACAAAAGAGGAAAGGCACAAAGAAATCAGTTCGCATAGTGACGGATAAGGATGATGATCAACCGGGATCATCTCGAGGATATCAGGATGAGGCAGAACCAGAGATTGTTACCCGATCCCTGACTCTGAGTGAGCTGCGTGAGGTTCGAAAAGATTTCACTCGCCACCCAAGTGAGCACATTATCACTTGGTTGCTCCGATGTTGGGATCACGGGGCCAGTAGTTTGGAATTAGAAGGCAGAGAGGCCAAGCAGTTGGGATCCCTAGCTAGAGAAGGAGGAATTGACAAAGCAATTGGGAGGAGGCCGGAAATCCTCAGCCTCTGGAGGCGACTACTGTCAAGTGTGAAGGAAAGATATCCCATAAAGGAATATATTACATGCCAGACACCTAAGTGTAACAGCATAGAGACATCTGTCCAGCACCTGAGAGAATTAGCTGTACGGGAGATAATTTATTATGATCTGGACAATTCACGGCTTCCCGCTGATCCCGATGAAGTCCTATGCACTCCAGATATGTGGCGTAAGGTTGTACGAAGTGCACCAGCAGGGTATACCAATTCACTGGCAGCAATTGACTGGGATGATACGAATCCGCCAACCGTAAATGAGGTGGCCTGCCGACTCCGGAAATACCAAGACAATGTTTCCCTCTCCGTCATTGCAGCAGTAGAGAAACTGGTTCAACGACTTGACAACAATGTGTCCAACTCCCAACCCGTATGGAGCAATGTTGCAGCTACTGGGAGAAAGCGTCCATCGTTCCAAGAGGGAGAATACACACCACGACGTACATTGTGGTTTTACCTGCTTGATCATGGAGAGGACATGAGGAAATGGGATATGCAGCCCACCTCAGCCCTTCGAGCATGAGTAAATGAGCTGCGGGGTAAAACATTCCCACAACGAGATTCTGCCAGGAAGAAGGCTGCACCAGTTTCTACTGGGCAGTTCCCTAGACCAACTGGAAGGCCTACCTATATGTCTGATGTGCCTGATCCTTTTGAAGGGACCTCTAAGTCCTTTATGCAACCAGTGGAAAACAAATATGATCAGCAGCAATAGAGGGGCCCTGCCTCCAGCCAGGTGGAGGAGAGGGATAATCGGGTTTATTGGACTGTGTGGATCCGATGGCCTGGCACATCAGACCCACAAGAGTACAAAGCTCTGGTGGATACTGGTGCCCAGTGTACTCTAATGCCATCGAATCATGAAGGGGTAGAACCTGTTTGTATTTCTGGAGTGACAGGGGGATCCCAACAACTAACTGTGCTAGAGGCTGAGGTGAGCCTAACTGGGAAGGACTGGGAAAAACACCCCATTGTGACTGGTCCAGAAGCTCCGTGCATTTTAGGTATAGATTATCTACGTAGAGGGTATTTTAAAGACCCAAAAGGGTACCGATGGGCTTTTGGAATAGCTGCTTTGGAAACAGAAGAAATTGAACAATTGTGTGCCTTGCCTGGACTCTCGGAGGATTCTGCTGTTGTGGGGTTGTTGAAGGGTGAAGAACAGCAAGTGCCAGTTGCTACGATGACGGTGCACAGACGACAATACCGTACTAACCGAGATTCCCTGATTCCCATCCATAAGTTGATTCGTCAACTGGAGAATCAGGGAGTGATCAGCCGAACCCACTCACCCTTTAATAGTCCCATATGGCCAGTGAGGAAGTCCAATGGAGAGTGGAGGCTGACAGTAGATTATCGTGGCCTAAATGAAGTCACTCCAGGTATGAGTGCTGCTGTGCCAGACATGTTAGAGCTCCAGTATGAATTGGAATCGAAGGCAGCCAAGTGGTACGCCACAATTGACATTGCGAATGCTTTCTTCTCGATCCCACTGGCGCCAGAGTGCAGGCCACAGTTTGCTTTCACTTGGAGAGGCATCCAATACACGTGGAATCGTCTGCCCCAGGGGTGGAAACATAGCCCCACCATCTGCCATGGACTAATCCAGAATACACTGGAAAAGGGTGAAGCACCAGAGCACCTACAGTATATTGATGACATCATTGTATGGGGCAACACAGCAGAGGAAGTTTTTGAAAAAGGAAACAGGGTAATTAAAATCCTTTTAGAAGCCGGTTTTGCTATAAAACGAAGTAAAGTCAAGGGGCCTACGCGAGAAATCCAGTTTTTAGGAATAAAATGGCAGGATGGGCGTCGTCACATCCCAATGGACATTATTAATAAAATAGCAGCTATGTCTCCACCAAGCAACAAAAAGGAAACACAAGCTTTCTTAGGTGTTATAGGTTTTTGGCGACTGCATGTCCCAAACTACAGTCTCATTGTGAGCCCACTCTACCATGTAACTCGAAAGAAGAATGATTTCCAATGGGGCCCTGAGCAACAGCAAGCCTTTGAGCAGATCAAACGTGAGATAGTCCATGCAGTGGCCCTTGGGCCTGTCCGGACAGGGACAGATATTAAAAATGTGCTCTACACTGCAGCTGGGGAGAACGGCCCGACCTGGAGTCTCTGGCAGAAAGCACAAGGGGAGACTCGAGGTTGACCGCTGGGGTTTTGGAGTCGGGCCTACAAAGGATCTGAGGCCAATTATACTCCAACAGAAAAGGAAATACTGGCCGCCTATGAAGGGGTTCGAGCCGCCTCAGAAGTGATTGGAACTGAAGCCCAGCTCCTCCTGGCACCCCGACTGCCGGTGCTGGGCTGGATGTTCAAAGGGAAGGTTCCTTCTACACACCATGCCACTGATGCTACGTGGAGCAAGTGGGTTGCACTAATTACACAGCAGGCTCGAATAGGAAACCCCAATCGCCCAGGAATTGTGGAGGTGATCACAGACTGGCCAGAAGGCAAAGATTTTGGGATGTCACCAGAGGATGAGGAGGTAACACGCGCTGGAGAAGCCCCACCCTACAACGAACTGCCAGAGAATGAGAAGCGATATGCCCTGTTCACTGATGGGTCTTGTCGCATTGTGGGTAAGCATCGGAGATGGAAAGCCGCTGTATGGAATCCTATAAGAAGAGTAGCAGAAGCCACTGAAGGAAAAGGTGAATCAAGCCAGTTCGCTGAGGTGAAGGCCATCCAGTTAGCCCTGGACGTTGCTGAGAGAGAAAAGTGGCCAAGGCTCTACCTTTATACTGATTCATGGATGGTGGCGAATGCCCTGTGGGGGTGGTTGCAGCAGTGGAAAAAGAACAACTGGCAGCGTAGAGGCAAACCTATATGGGCTGATGACTTATGGCAAGATATCTCTGCTCGGTTAGAGAAACTTGTTGTAAAGGTACGTCATGTCGACGCCCATGTACCTAAGAGTCGGGCCATGGAGGAACATGAAAACAACCATCAGGTAGATAAGGCTGCTAGGATTAAAGTGGCTCAGGTAGATCTAGACTGGCAACGTAAGGGTGAATTATTCATGGCTCGATGGGCCCATGATACCTCGGGTCATCAAGGGAGAGATGCAACATATAGATGGGCTCGGGATCGAGGGGTGGACTTGACCATGGACGCCATCGCACAAGTTGTCCACGAATGTGAGACATGTGCTGCAATCAAGCAAGCTAAGCGGTTAAAGCCCCTTTGGTATGGAGGACGGTGGATGAAATATAAATATGGGGAGGCTTGGCAGATTGATTACATCACCCTCCCACAAACCCGCCATGGCAAACGTTATGTGCTTACAATGGTGGAGGCAACTACCGGCTGGCTAGAAACATATCCCGTACCCCATGCCACTGCTCGAAATACAATTCTGGGCCTTGAAAGGCAAGTCCCCTGGCGACGTGGTACTCCAGAAAGAATCGAGTCAGACAATGGGACTCATTTCCGAAACACTCTTATAGACACCTGGGCCAAAGAGCATGGCATTGAGTGGGTGTATCACATTCCTTACCATGCACCGGCCTCTGGGAAAATTGAACGATATAATGGACTTTTAAAAACTACACTGAAAGCAATGTGTGGTGGGACATTCAAGCATTGGGATACACATTTGGCCCAAGCCACGTGGTTAGTTAACTCTAGGGGATCTACCAATCGGGCTGGCCCTGCCCAGTCAAAATTTCCACGTACTGTAGAGGGAGACAGAGTGCCAGTAGTGCATATGAAGAGTGTATTGGGAAAGAGAGTTTGGGTCATTCCTGCTTCAGGCAAAGGTAAACCCATGTCTGGAATTGTTTTTGCTCAAGGACCTGGCTGTACTTGGTGGGTAATGCAGAGGGATGGAGAAGTTCGATGTGTACCTCAAGGGGATTTGATTTTGGGTGAGAATAGCCAATATAATTAATGAAGTAGAAATTATAATAATTGCCAAATAACCCATTATTGTATATTCATTATTGTTATGATTGCTGTATGTTGTACCATAGCATTATAGCCGGAGTCATACCAGTTAATGAAGAAGGAGTGCCATGACGATGGAACTAAAGCCTGGCCTCTCAAGAACTTTTTTTTCTCCCTTTGAAAATAAACTCTGACCCACAGACTATGAGCATGGACCATGCCAGGTGTATCAGTCAAGAGCCTGAGATGCAGCATGCAACGAGCCAATGGAACATACAATTATCCTGAGAAACTGTTACGACAAATGGAGCCTGAAAATCATGGACTAAATGAACTCAACAACTTCAGAGGGATGATTCACAGACTGAGGGAATAAGATCTGTATGCACGTATGTGTGCATACATGTGTACATACATATATGGGTGCGTGAAACCCGAAACTGGTTGTACCCAAAGAAGATTGTTGGATCTGGTCATGACGTAAATGGCATGGAATAAGGGGTGGATAATGTCCTGGTTTCAGCTATGATGGAGTTAAATTTTTTTTTTAGCAGTGGATGGAATGCCATGTTTGGGTGTTAGGATGAGAACAGTGCTGATAGCACCCTGATGTCTCCGATTTGTTGCCGGGCAATCAAGTACCTTTCTCAGCTCTGCATACTTCCTTACTAATGAGGGGGGAGGGGGGCGCAGCCAGGACAGGTGACTCGAATTGGCCAAAGAGGATATTCCATGCCAGTTACGTCATGCTCAGTTTAAGGGGGGACTGGGGGGAAGAGGGGGAGACAACGCCAGGACGTGCGGTTTCTGGGGCGGTCGGGTTGTCCGGGACGGGCTCTAAGCTGTGCGGCCTGAGTTGTGTGGTTTGGTGAGAAATTGCATTGTGTATCACCAGTTTCATCTATTTTGTGCTTTAAACTTATGTTATTGTTATATCTAGTTTTCTGTTATTGTTTAGTAAACTATCCTTATCCCAACCTGCGTGGTTCTGGTTTCTAGGTTGTGGTTTCTTTTCCTCCTTTCTTCCTTCCCTTTTCCCCTTCCCCCAACTTTCCCTCCCCCTTCCTTTTAAAAGTACAAGCGACTGTGTGGGGTGCGGCCCTTAGCTGGGGCAAAACCACGACAGTTATTTTGGCGCCCAACGTGGGGCACGAACGGTTGGGATAACGGTAGATCTGACCCTAACTATCGCAATTAAGATAAGCACTGTTGTTTAAGCAATCTCTGGTCACGATGTTGTGGTATTTATTTACAAGGCTGTGGCAGCAAAACCACCGCATGCTGTATACAATCCTGGCAGGATTCTTTACTCTCTCAGGTCTGTGGCTCCCGTATTTGTTCCCATACTTCATTATAGTGTATTCTATGATATCGGTCTATGATACAATAATATCGATGATCATGAGCTTAAGCTGGTACCTGTATGAGGTTTTGCTGTCCTGTCCATTCTTTGGACAGGGAGGGGTTAATAACAGCAGCCGGTATGGTGGGGGCACTGCTTTCTTTTCCTTTGGGCTAAATACAACAGCTCTTAGGGCAGTTTTTGAAAATCTTCAATATCTCTGGGATATTCAAACTAGCATTTTGCTATTGGTAGGTTTGGTGCAGATGGTTCAGTTTTTGTTATATATCAAGCATAGGTTTATGAATACCACTGAAGAGCTTTCTCTGAGACAGAATAATCACGAGTGGCAGGGCATGTGGCAAAGTATGGGCGAGTACCTAGGTACTTTCTCACGCCCGATGGTTTGGAATTTCACTCCTGAACAGCTACAAGACCCCGATCAAGTGACTGCATACCTAAGGAAAAATTGCTGTAGGTTTCCCAGAGATGGACACCTTACTGCACTGTGCTGGGCTCTGGCCACTATTTATCAAACACTGCTTGATAGCAGGCAGCACTGTCAGCACTGTCAGGGAGAAGGGAAAGGAAACAGACTGGCAGATACTATAGCTGCTGCAACCACTGGGGCTGACACTGCAGCTACTGCAACCCCTGTGACCGACACTGCAGCTACTGTAATCTCTACAGCAGACACTGCAGATGATCAGAAAAACCAACCCACACCAGTGTCTGTTGCTCCCGTACAAAAGAGGAAAGGCACAAAGAAATCAGTTCGCATAGTGACGGATAAGGATGATGATCAACCGGGATCATCTCGAGGATATCAGGATGAGGCAGAACCAGAGATTGTTACCCGATCCCTGACTCTGAGTGAGCTGCGTGAGGTTCGAAAAGATTTCACTCGCCACCCAAGTGAGCACATTATCACTTGGTTGCTCCGATGTTGGGATCACGGGGCCAGTAGTTTGGAATTAGAAGGCAGAGAGGCCAAGCAGTTGGGATCCCTAGCTAGAGAAGGAGGAATTGACAAAGCAATTGGGAGGAGGCCGGAAATCCTCAGCCTCTGGAGGCGACTACTGTCAAGTGTGAAGGAAAGATATCCCATAAAGGAATATATTACATGCCAGACACCTAAGTGTAACAGCATAGAGACATCTGTCCAGCACCTGAGAGAATTAGCTGTACGGGAGATAATTTATTATGATCTGGACAATTCACGGCTTCCCGCTGATCCCGATGAAGTCCTATGCACTCCAGATATGTGGCGTAAGGTTGTACGAAGTGCACCAGCAGGGTATACCAATTCACTGGCAGCAATTGACTGGGATGATACGAATCCGCCAACCGTAAATGAGGTGGCCTGCCGACTCCGGAAATACCAAGACAATGTTTCCCTCTCCGTCATTGCAGCAGTAGAGAAACTGGTTCAACGACTTGACAACAATGTGTCCAACTCCCAACCCGTATGGAGCAATGTTGCAGCTACTGGGAGAAAGCGTCCATCGTTCCAAGAGGGAGAATACACACCACGACGTACATTGTGGTTTTACCTGCTTGATCATGGAGAGGACATGAGGAAATGGGATATGCAGCCCACCTCAGCCCTTCGAGCATGAGTAAATGAGCTGCGGGGTAAAACATTCCCACAACGAGATTCTGCCAGGAAGAAGGCTGCACCAGTTTCTACTGGGCAGTTCCCTAGACCAACTGGAAGGCCTACCTATATGTCTGATGTGCCTGATCCTTTTGAAGGGACCTCTAAGTCCTTTATGCAACCAGTGGAAAACAAATATGATCAGCAGCAATAGAGGGGCCCTGCCTCCAGCCAGGTGGAGGAGAGGGATAATCGGGTTTATTGGACTGTGTGGATCCGATGGCCTGGCACATCAGACCCACAAGAGTACAAAGCTCTGGTGGATACTGGTGCCCAGTGTACTCTAATGCCATCGAATCATGAAGGGGTAGAACCTGTTTGTATTTCTGGAGTGACAGGGGGATCCCAACAACTAACTGTGCTAGAGGCTGAGGTGAGCCTAACTGGGAAGGACTGGGAAAAACACCCCATTGTGACTGGTCCAGAAGCTCCGTGCATTTTAGGTATAGATTATCTACGTAGAGGGTATTTTAAAGACCCAAAAGGGTACCGATGGGCTTTTGGAATAGCTGCTTTGGAAACAGAAGAAATTGAACAATTGTGTGCCTTGCCTGGACTCTCGGAGGATTCTGCTGTTGTGGGGTTGTTGAAGGGTGAAGAACAGCAAGTGCCAGTTGCTACGATGACGGTGCACAGACGACAATACCGTACTAACCGAGATTCCCTGATTCCCATCCATAAGTTGATTCGTCAACTGGAGAATCAGGGAGTGATCAGCCGAACCCACTCACCCTTTAATAGTCCCATATGGCCAGTGAGGAAGTCCAATGGAGAGTGGAGGCTGACAGTAGATTATCGTGGCCTAAATGAAGTCACTCCAGGTATGAGTGCTGCTGTGCCAGACATGTTAGAGCTCCAGTATGAATTGGAATCGAAGGCAGCCAAGTGGTACGCCACAATTGACATTGCGAATGCTTTCTTCTCGATCCCACTGGCGCCAGAGTGCAGGCCACAGTTTGCTTTCACTTGGAGAGGCATCCAATACACGTGGAATCGTCTGCCCCAGGGGTGGAAACATAGCCCCACCATCTGCCATGGACTAATCCAGAATACACTGGAAAAGGGTGAAGCACCAGAGCACCTACAGTATATTGATGACATCATTGTATGGGGCAACACAGCAGAGGAAGTTTTTGAAAAAGGAAACAGGGTAATTAAAATCCTTTTAGAAGCCGGTTTTGCTATAAAACGAAGTAAAGTCAAGGGGCCTACGCGAGAAATCCAGTTTTTAGGAATAAAATGGCAGGATGGGCGTCGTCACATCCCAATGGACATTATTAATAAAATAGCAGCTATGTCTCCACCAAGCAACAAAAAGGAAACACAAGCTTTCTTAGGTGTTATAGGTTTTTGGCGACTGCATGTCCCAAACTACAGTCTCATTGTGAGCCCACTCTACCATGTAACTCGAAAGAAGAATGATTTCCAATGGGGCCCTGAGCAACAGCAAGCCTTTGAGCAGATCAAACGTGAGATAGTCCATGCAGTGGCCCTTGGGCCTGTCCGGACAGGGACAGATATTAAAAATGTGCTCTACACTGCAGCTGGGGAGAACGGCCCGACCTGGAGTCTCTGGCAGAAAGCACAAGGGGAGACTCGAGGTTGACCGCTGGGGTTTTGGAGTCGGGCCTACAAAGGATCTGAGGCCAATTATACTCCAACAGAAAAGGAAATACTGGCCGCCTATGAAGGGGTTCGAGCCGCCTCAGAAGTGATTGGAACTGAAGCCCAGCTCCTCCTGGCACCCCGACTGCCGGTGCTGGGCTGGATGTTCAAAGGGAAGGTTCCTTCTACACACCATGCCACTGATGCTACGTGGAGCAAGTGGGTTGCACTAATTACACAGCAGGCTCGAATAGGAAACCCCAGTCGCCCAGGAATTGTGGAGGTGATCACAGACTGGCCAGAAGGCAAAGATTTTGGGATGTCACCAGAGGATGAGGAGGTAACACGCGCTGGAGAAGCCCCACCCTACAACGAACTGCCAGAGAATGAGAAGCGATATGCCCTGTTCACTGATGGGTCTTGTCGCATTGTGGGTAAGCATCGGAGATGGAAAGCCGCTGTATGGAATCCTATAAGAAGAGTAGCAGAAGCCACTGAAGGAAAAGGTGAATCAAGCCAGTTCGCTGAGGTGAAGGCCATCCAGTTAGCCCTGGACGTTGCTGAGAGAGAAAAGTGGCCAAGGCTCTACCTTTATACTGATTCATGGATGGTGGCGAATGCCCTGTGGGGGTGGTTGCAGCAGTGGAAAAAGAACAACTGGCAGCGTAGAGGCAAACCTATATGGGCTGATGACTTATGGCAAGATATCTCTGCTCGGTTAGAGAAACTTGTTGTAAAGGTACGTCATGTCGACGCCCATGTACCTAAGAGTCGGGCCATGGAGGAACATGAAAACAACCATCAGGTAGATAAGGCTGCTAGGATTAAAGTGGCTCAGGTAGATCTAGACTGGCAACGTAAGGGTGAATTATTCATGGCTCGATGGGCCCATGATACCTCGGGTCATCAAGGGAGAGATGCAACATATAGATGGGCTCGGGATCGAGGGGTGGACTTGACCATGGACGCCATCGCACAAGTTGTCCACGAATGTGAGACATGTGCTGCAATCAAGCAAGCTAAGCGGTTAAAGCCCCTTTGGTATGGAGGACGGTGGATGAAATATAAATATGGGGAGGCTTGGCAGATTGATTACATCACCCTCCCACAAACCCGCCATGGCAAACGTTATGTGCTTACAATGGTGGAGGCAACTACCGGCTGGCTAGAAACATATCCCGTACCCCATGCCACTGCTCGAAATACAATTCTGGGCCTTGAAAGGCAAGTCCCCTGGCGACGTGGTACTCCAGAAAGAATCGAGTCAGACAATGGGACTCATTTCCGAAACACTCTTATAGACACCTGGGCCAAAGAGCATGGCATTGAGTGGGTGTATCACATTCCTTACCATGCACCGGCCTCTGGGAAAATTGAACGATATAATGGACTTTTAAAAACTACACTGAAAGCAATGTGTGGTGGGACATTCAAGCATTGGGATACACATTTGGCCCAAGCCACGTGGTTAGTTAACTCTAGGGGATCTACCAATCGGGCTGGCCCTGCCCAGTCAAAATTTCCACGTACTGTAGAGGGAGACAGAGTGCCAGTAGTGCATATGAAGAGTGTATTGGGAAAGAGAGTTTGGGTCATTCCTGCTTCAGGCAAAGGTAAACCCATGTCTGGAATTGTTTTTGCTCAAGGACCTGGCTGTACTTGGTGGGTAATGCAGAGGGATGGAGAAGTTCGATGTGTACCTCAAGGGGATTTGATTTTGGGTGAGAATAGCCAATATAATTAATGAAGTAGAAATTATAATAATTGCCAAATAACCCATTATTGTATATTCATTATTGTTATGATTGCTGTATGTTGTACCATAGCATTATAGCCGGAGTCATACCAGTTAATGAAGAAGGAGTGCCATGACGATGGAACTAAAGCCTGGCCTCTCAAGAACTTTTTTTTCTCCCTTTGAAAATAAACTCTGACCCACAGACTATGAGCATGGACCATGCCAGGTGTATCAGTCAAGAGCCTGAGATGCAGCATGCAACGAGCCAATGGAACATACAATTATCCTGAGAAACTGTTACGACAAATGGAGCCTGAAAATCATGGACTAAATGAACTCAACAACTTCAGAGGGATGATTCACAGACTGAGGGAATAAGATCTGTATGCACGTATGTGTGCATACATGTGTACATACATATATGGGTGCGTGAAACCCGAAACTGGTTGTACCCAAAGAAGATTGTTGGATCTGGTCATGACGTAAATGGCATGGAATAAGGGGTGGATAATGTCCTGGTTTCAGCTATGATGGAGTTAAATTTTTTTTTTAGCAGTGGATGGAATGCCATGTTTGGGTGTTAGGATGAGAACAGTGCTGATAGCACCCTGATGTCTCCGATTTGTTGCCGGGCAATCAAGTACCTTTCTCAGCTCTGCATACTTCCTTACTAATGAGGGGGGAGGGGGGCGCAGCCAGGACAGGTGACTCGAATTGGCCAAAGAGGATATTCCATGCCAGTTACGTCATGCTCAGTTTAAGGGGGGACTGGGGGGAAGAGGGGGAGACAACGCCAGGACGTGCGGTTTCTGGGGCGGTCGGGTTGTCCGGGACGGGCTCTAAGCTGTGCGGCCTGAGTTGTGTGGTTTGGTGAGAAATTGCATTGTGTATCACCAGTTTCATCTATTTTGTGCTTTAAACTTATGTTATTGTTATATCTAGTTTTCTGTTATTGTTTAGTAAACTATCCTTATCCCAACCTGCGTGGTTCTGGTTTCTAGGTTGTGGTTTCTTTTCCTCCTTTCTTCCTTCCCTTTTCCCCTTCCCCTAACTTTCCCTCCCCCTTCCTTTTAAAAGTACAAGCGACTGTGTGGGGTGCGGCCCCCGGCTGGGGCAAAACCACGACAAGTGGTTACATGTGCTGAAAGAGGTTGTGAACTTACCAAGCTGTGCCTGCCAGCTTCCCGAATCCAGCGGATGTTGTCATGGTACTGCTGCTTCACAGATGTGCTCACTTGCAAGAGAAAGCACAGAAAAAGTTTCGAAAATGAATGCAACATGCTCTGAATTTAATTTAATTCATCTGACAGCACTAAGAAGTCAAATTCTACTCTCAGGTACAAGCACGCATATAGGAAATGCTATGTAGAATCCCCTGTGCAGCTGATGTAGTAACTGGTACTGTATCTCTAGAGGAAGGTATGAGATATCATCCAGGAGACAGCTGGAATGATAATTCCCATTGAGATCTTTCACTAACTAAAATAAACCTTGGGACACGGGTTCCATGAATGATCACCTGGCTTGATGCCTACTTAATGCCCAATCCCTTTCCAAGCTTTTGCTAAATTAGTAACTTCAGAAAACTGTACAGTGTTGGGTACTACAGCCCAGACTTGCATCATATAGTAAATAGCTCTTTGAGTCAGCCAGCAGAAATTCTCAGAAGCAGATGGCAACACGCTTGAGGGTAAGTTACACCATTGCAGGGATATAGATTTAATAGCACAGCAGTTGCTCTGTACTGAATCGCCCACATGAATGTTTTTATCCCAAGATAGAAATCAAGTTCTTTATCCTCCAGAAGTACACTGCCTTGCATTACTGTGGGCACAAACTGGACAGAAAAAAAATATGGAATAGCTACTTTAGGTGTAAATCCACCCTACACCTTGTTTAGATATACATGCTGTTATCTAAGAGAATTATATATCATGGTTTCATATTGTCCTGCTTGTCCTGTCATTTATCTGTGCCGTTCCATCTCAATCAAACACATGGTGTCAGATACATGGTGGGCTCAGTACAATCAGCTGCCTCCAAAGGCATGGCAGCATTCATAGCATACAAGTAACGAGAGGGAGTATGGAACAGGACAGAAGCATTGGTCTTACTATCTTAATTTGGGGGGCTTTTACAATTGTGCTTTTCCACTCAGGCTAAGTGTGAGCTCAGATGAGGTTACAGTGGCTGAAGAAGTTACTGCCTGTGGACTCTTTCTCTGTGGGCTAAGCTACATCACATCACCTTGTCTAGGAAGACATGGTCAGCTACCAGGGCTCAAATGGCATGTGGCAACATGCTGAGCCAGAGCAGCTTGCTCATGCATTGGATCTTCAAGTTATAATCATTTCTGCAGGGACAAAGACAGTACGTTCCCCATCACTTTCCAGTCCCCACCCATTTTCAAGTCAAATTATAAAGTACATGTTTGAAAGTCAAACTGGAGAAACTGCACACTGCCAACTTGAAATTGTCCCTGGTAACTGAGAATTCTGAGTTGTTAGACTGTCTTTCCACTAGGCAATATGTCAGTGGATATGCACAGTAAAACTAGGAAAGAGAAAGATACTCATATTTAATCCAGGTTAAACACATTTTTAAAGGGAAATGTAATATATACTCATTCCTGCAGAGGCAGGCCTTCCACACAGAGAGCTTTAAAGATCCTGAAAAGACCTGTCAGTGGTTGGCTCCAAGTGATAGTTGCTAAACTCTGCAACGATGATTAGAGTGTCAGCTCTTAGATTCACAGGGAGTGAAAGATGAAACATCTGCTAATGCTGTTAGAGGAGGATGGTGCTGCCATTCATAAGCTTTAATGAAACATCTTCTAGAAGGTAATGGGTAATATTCACTTAGGTTATTATGGATATTTAATGAGAGTTTACAGGAGTTACTCCAGAAAACCAAACAGAGGATGAGTTCCTTTCTATCACTTTTATAAGTTATCATCTCAGAGTGTAGTTGATATATTTTATACTGCATAGTGCACAAACTTACAGAAAAGATCTTAATGTCTGTTAATTCTGTAGAACATACCCAGAAGAGAAGCCAGATGGGAATACTGGCTACAAAGACATATCTCAACACAGCACATCTGTCCCTCCCAGCCAGCTCTAATAAACAGTCATGTTCTCCATCCTAAACTGTGGTGTGTCCAAAGTTGGAATTCATCAGCTATCCCTGGGGAAGTGAAGAATTCTCCCTTTTATTTAGTCTTACTTCCTGCAATTGAAAAATTCCTACAGCTCTTTCTAGAAAGGCCTTACATTTAGAGTAGCTCTATGTGTCTCATTTGGTAAACTACTACCTCCACCTCTCCATCCCAACAAGAATACGCTTTAAAGTCAGGCAAACTACTGTGTTGCTTCTGGTACTTCAGAGGCTCTTGTACTTATGTAGGGTTTAAAAGACACTAGAAAGCATTGTGTACTCAGAGGAATAGTCCTCATTGGGACTCTCCCAGGTTGGGAGATTTGTATTGTTGTTATGGATCAGCTGAACCTTCAAACTACCACAGAGATCATAAAACCAATTCACAGTCCAGTCAGTGCTGTATCTCTTGTGGAAAGGCTAACTTAAAAGCTTGAGTACCTTAGGAGTGAAAGCAGATAATAAAAACA
Organism: Porphyrio hochstetteri; assembly: GCA_020800305.1. Lineage (NCBI taxonomy): Eukaryota > Metazoa > Chordata > Aves > Gruiformes > Rallidae > Porphyrio > Porphyrio hochstetteri. The sequence continues at coordinate 4,073,814 of CM036916.1, read as the reverse complement.
CATAGGACTTTTTCCACAGATTGTGAAGTTTAAGCACAAAAATTCACCTCCACAAAAGGAGAACATCAGACTCAAGGCCAGGTCAAAAGTTTAGACTTGGAATGCAACAGACTTCAGCTCTGTAGGGTATTCACTCAGCATTCATAACAGATTCTTTTATAAAATTCAGAGGCAGGTTCAGATTTTGGGTGTATATATGTGTGAGGATATCCAGACCCTGAAATTTGGTCCAAGCCCAGGTCCCATAGGAAATGGACAGCAAGTGGAACACTCAAGAACATGAATCCATGAATAACTTTCTATTTTCTGGCCAAATTCTGTTTCAATTTCTTTGAAATCCTATTCCCATTGTCCTGCCAAATTCAACAGCAAATTCAATATTAGCCTTGCCTTTAAGCCTGTTTTCACCTGTTGGGAATTTTTAAGTGTAATTTTTCATTTAAATTAAGAATATACATGCAATAGCTCAATGTTTTTTTGTCTGTGGAAGAGACTTCTCTCTGCAACTTTACCATCTATATAAACACCCACATACTACTGTACAAACAGTAACTGATTAATTTCCTAGTCTTGCAATGCAAACCATCCAGAGGTCTTGCATCAGTTCAATCTTGAGAGATGAATGGATATGGCAAAAAAAACACTGCAAACTTTTGAAGATAGATTCAGCACTATACTATTGGATTTCACACTCCCTTAATTAAGATGAGGGACAGGATTTAAAAACATGAAGATTTTAATATCCATAGAACAGGGTAGTTACTTCTGGGTCATTGCATTAAAAAGACCTCATGCTCCAGTGCTATTTCTTTAGGATGACTCCTAAGGAAAATTTAAGAGAATAGACAGAACTAAGGACCTTGCAGGGCAAGACCCATGTTAACAATAATTCACCTCCTGGGAGGAAAAGGAGGCTGGACACCAGCCTTATGTTATAGGAAGACAGCATATCTGAATGTGGTATATCCTTTTCAAAAACACTACCCTAGATCCTCACAATCCTAACTGTTCCAGAACAAATAGCATTCAAAATTTTCATATTTCATTTCATTATTTCAATGATGTCTTTCATGAAAGAAGCAACAAATACTTCAGTATTACCAGTTAAAAATATTATGCTCTCCTCCCCATGAAATACATTTTGTGATTCATTTCCTTCTGGTTCCTTCCTTGATTCTGAGAAGCTCAAGTTCATCTCTGGCAAGGGAAGAGCTGAGGACTTCAGTGTTAGGGAACAATGACACTTAAATTTTCAAGCCTGGTGTCCAGCTACTGTAGTAGAAAAAAGAAGGGAAAGGCATAAGGCCTTCCACTGCAACCTGGGAGATTAGGATTCATGTGTTGATGCAAAATTAGCTTTGTTTCAGTTCCCATTTGTAAGCAGGGGACAGCAGTTACAGCCCACTTTCAGGGATATAGAAATGTGAAAGACCATGCAGTTCCTACTCCAGTAGCATGCAGAGCAATGCATATATTCCAGATTGTTTCCAGCAGCAAGTGGAAATATCTATCAATTAACGAATGACAAAGACCTCAAAATTGTAATCACAAATGAATGACACTGGATGGAGCACCACACCCATGAAACTTGGGTTTCCTGTCTTTTAAAAACCTCCATAGAATCTGATGTCCCATTCACCTGTGAGACAGGAATAAAGCAATTTCACACCTCAAAGAAAAAAAACAACACTCTTGGAGACCTATTAATGGAAGATTCTGTTTGCCTTAACATTTCAAGGTGGCAAAGCACAGGAAAGTCTATAGCAAATTAAAAGAAATGCTCTTAGCCAGAACTGCAACAATAACTTTGAGATAATAACCTCTCCACATGGTGTTCTTGTATTTTATCCACCTGGTTACCCTCTTTATAGAGAGCAGTGAGATTTTCTGCCTCTGGAACAAACAAGAGTGCTTTCTACAGTTTCAGCCAAAAACTATGAAAGATTGTTTCCTTTTCTCCTCAGAAGCACTCCCAGTGATGGGGGCATGGGATGGTATCTTACCTCCCTGACGTATAGAGTCTTCCAGCACAGACATGGCAATTGAGTCAGTGGTAGCAAGATCCTGGGGGTCACCTGAGGTACAAACCCAGCGGAATGGCCCAAATCCCAGGGAAAAAATGTCCCTAGGAAAAGAATATGTTTCATTAAGAGATAGTTAAAATTCTTTCTTTATTTATCCTGGCTGCTAGCAGTGCTTTTCTTTCATTAGCTGGAGACAAAAGAATTTGAAACATTTTCAATGAACTAATCTAAACAGAAATATCAGGGACCATTAATTGAGAAATGAAACAGTGCTGTATATAAAATTACAGTCAGGCCAGAGTTTTGATAAGAATCAAGCAAGTGCATCGTAAGATGAATTGCTTTTATTGTTTGTTTCATCAAATATACTCTCCCTGCTGCCTGGTCCTTTGGTCCTTGCCCAAGGCTAGCTAACAGATGTGGAGTGCATCTACACCGTTAGACAAGTGTAAGTGCTGAACAAGTACCTGAGCCCATATTAATTTGCTGTCCATATTGTTTATGTACAATAGTAAGACACACTTGAGTTCCAGAAAAAGAGATCTAATCTGGCTGGTGCCTTACTCTGTTCCACTCTTACTCACATGGTATGGGTAGGCTAAGCATGAGTCAGAGGCAAAAGGTGTTATAAACCCAGTCCTTCAACATAGCTCCTGAGCTTTTTCTACAGGCAGTATGCACAGCTTGGGTAAGAGGTTCAGCAACTTAGGCAGAAGAGTGTTCTACTTCAGAAGTGCATTTAACTTCACTGTAGACATAGTCTTTGATGATTTGGAATTGAGCTCCACTACTGCAGAGACATGCTTTTCATTTTTAGCACCTAGAAGTGGAGTTGTATATAGTTACAGTTTAAAGCTGCAACTTGGCTACTCTCTTGAGTAGAGCTGCTTAAGGAAAATTGAGGCAACAGATGACAAAATGCAGCTATTCATGTAAAGGAATGACGAATTTTGATTTGGCAGTGTTTTAGCTCAGTGTTCATGCATCTGGTGTTTGCTTCCATAAGATCCGTTAATTCTAAAAGGGATAGAGCTTTACACCAACTTATCAAGACATGCCATGCCTTTCAGGACAACATACTAGCAAAACCTCTGCTGTCAAATTTACTCATGTTAATCACATACATGTCCCTCCAGGTCTGGCTCTTCTTTTTCCATTTACACAGGAAAACTCGAGGAGTAACCCAGAGGAAGCCAATAGCAAACCTGAGCATGGTGCTTACAGCCAACAGAACATCTTCCTAAACCACACCAGGCATTACTCCAGAGAGGAGAAAAATAAGACTAACTATGGCATAGCACCCATGAGGTCAATTTTTCCTACTGCTACTTTTGACTCCTTTTCATCCTTTATAGTACACTGCAAGATTGCCACTCAGTGTAATCTCTGTAGTACACTTCCCCCTAAACAAAGGGAGTCACAAGGTACTCAAGTGCTTTGTTTCAAACTCCTCAACGTACCCCATGATATGCTGAACGTAGGAAGGATAACGAAATTCTGTTTTATTTGCTCCTTTTTTCTCAACATCAGCACCTATGAAAGAATTTTAATAGTTAGTGACTTGATGAAGAAAAGCTGTAAAACCAGACTGCACCTGGGTTCCCTTGGAGGTTCTCTCTGTCACAGAGAAGGTCAGAGGACTCAGAGTACAAGAGAAAGAGGCTAAAGAGGTAGCATAACACAGTGGCCAACCCTATCCTACTAAAACATACAGCTGGAAAGATGCATGCAGGATTGTCCTTGTTTCCACCTAAAAAACTCCAGCATCTACTCACCAGCCCTTTGAGCTTCCAAGAGAAAAGCATTGCCATAGTCCCAAAAAAACATCCCCTTATCAGCTAGTCTGTTAATAGCAGCCACATGTCTCTTCAGGCTGAAATAAAGGAGGAAACATTTATATTTGAGATTGATAAAGTATCAAAAAGATTAATATCATGAGCTCATTAAAGACATGGGAGTAGGGGGAGAAGGAACTGAAAGACCCCAGAGAAATTCAGACATAAACCCTTAAGATATCAATATACTCTTAATCTCTGTGGCATCTGTTATTCCCAAATTTGAATTTACAGTCATTAAGAGAACTTCATTAATTAGCAGACAGGATTCATGTCTTTCAGCAAAGAAGTGCAGCCAGCTCTGAGGATGGAATGTAATCACAAAACGAGCCTACAGAACTGCAAAACAGTTTAAGAAGTTCAGAGAGAAAGTGTGAGGAGACAGAAAAATGGAACAAGGCTAAAACTTCACTGTTCTGGCCTCTCCCTTGGACAAAACAGCCCAATTTCCCCTTGTTGGAAAAGGTCTCCAGCAGGAACTTTCAAGATTAACAAAATCAGGAGCCATAAAGTCTTGAAAGTACCAGTTGAGAACAAGAGTACAGCTTGCTGCCTCTGTCCCACAGTACTTATAGATAAATTATGCAAAATTAATCCCTTTATAACACCCAATTCCACATTCACTTGCAAAGTTGTAAGTCAGGAGCTCCCAAAAATCAAGACGCTAAACACAAACAGTTGCAGAAATGGGTCACACTGTGAGGAGTGATTGGGGGAAGATTGGTCCCCACTTAAATCCTTCCTTAAAAAAGCATTACTGACCACAGCTGGTAGCACAGTAGGATAGAAGGACTTTGTGGTTTACCCACTGGGGTTTTAGGTTGTATTCAGTGAACCTAAACTAACTAGTGTACTACATGGAATTGTATGTGTTGCCACAGATATTTAAAACCCAGGAATTTATTGATGTGAAATAAATCATTATTGTTCAGACCTCTGATATTATACACTAGAGACTACTCCTAAGATACTGGGTAAGAGATGTCTGCCACATTCTGAGTGGTAGCTGCATAAGTGTGCATTCAGGAGTTATTAGAAGGGTAGCTCTACCCCAGATTTCTACTGAAATACCAAAGAACAGAAAGTTCTCATGAGAAAGACAAAGATCTGATCACTTGCAAAGCAACTAAACTTAAAGGTTTAAAACACACATCACTCAAACATTTACCTCTCTTGTACCAGGGTCCGGAACTTCCCTGGATCGGTGGAAAGGAGCTGCTTTCCTTCCTCAAAGCCAAGCTGTACTGGATAGTATCCACCACTGAATGGGTTATGACACGAAGTTTGGTCAGACCCCAGATCAACTAGCAGCTCTCCTGTTGTGTCCAGCTCATAAACTAGCCTCTCCCTGAGGAAGACAATGGATGGAGTGTTAGAACAGAAGCTGTCATTTTACATTCTAGCTCCCCTTCAGGTGAGCTTCTTCTTCCCCAAGAGGTTCTTTATAAAGGTATGCCCTTGGCAGGTTAATTCTTTGCTTTAGCAGCCAGGAGGTTGGAACTGTTGTATAAAAGTTGTATCTAAATTTTTATCTTCACATTTACCTGTGCAGCAATGCCCATATAGGAGTCAGGTACCAGTAGGACAGACCAGTCTTACTGGTTAGTTTCAATCTGTGGTACATGGTGTGGCAGTAAGATTTATGATTGGATAAAGCCTCAAGAGTGCCAGAATCCATCATCTGATTATTTTTATTCAATCAATACTTCTATTCTTCACTGAAACAAAAGGCATTTCCTTGCTATCCAGTTAAGGAAAGGGATGAAATTTTTATTTAATCCAAGGAAAAATCTTAGAGATTTCTTTCCCTAAGAAATTCATTGTTCTGTAAGAAAAGGAGAAGGTGCATTGGAAGTAATTGGGAACTGGAACAAAGATGAAGACCCCTCTTGACAATAAGTTTTTCATGAGCATCTACAGTAATTAACACTAGGTTTAACTCCTCTTCCAAGTTTGAGAACTAATTCCAGGTTGAGTAACAAACAAGACCATTAATATATTCATTATCCATATATACTACTTACCATAGATCTACAACATTCCCGTGGTAACCCAAACTAAGGGCAATTTTATTCTTTCTTGCATATCTAGAATGGATTAAAAAGATTGGTTGAGGAAAATGCATCTCACATAATTCCATCTTGCAATGTACAAATCTTATACAGAATGAAACGCAGCAGAAAAGTCGATGTGGTTTCTAACACTCACCTAGGCAACAGATCCTTCAACCTGTATGTAACTGTTAACCACTGATTCCAGAAAGCTCGAGTGATGCTTCAAGTGTAACATTATTTATAATTGATCTATGCATATTCATGAAACTGAATGAAGACACATTTAACATATAAAACATATGAAGCATTGGTAGTGGCTTGCAGTTTGTAGTCACTAATAATGACTGCTGCTCTTTAAAAGGATGGATTCACATTCAAAACCAGACCTGGAATAAGAAGAGGTGTCCCTCAACCCCTTCTCTGTACACACCGAAATGGCACAATGTTGGGAGCTGTAAAGGGAGGATTAGGAAGCAGAGATAAAGTCACTGAATTTTGTTACAAGTCATACCTGAGGCGAGCAATGCAGTAGTCCAGGTTGTTAGAGATTTCCATCAGCCATCCCTGCTTGTGACGCTTCAGAAGTGCTGCTTCGTCAACCTAAGAGAAATAGCAGAGATTTTAAAACTTCTGTTTCCTCTCTCCAGTTACTTTTACCTTTAGTTCTTCAATTAGTCTGAAAGAAAGAGAAGCAAATGGGTAAAGGGAAAAGCCCTGCCTTGTCCTTAATGATATGGAGTGATTGTTCAAATGCTTTGTATGCCTGATTCTTTTATTTTGCTACACTTGCTTGCTTTAAGCCTGGAGTAAAATAGAACAGAAAGACTTTTTTAATATATCACTTCCCAAAGTCTTTCACAGGCTAAAAATTTTCCTTAAAATTCTACAAGAGGTAATATTTTTCCACCAATTCTCAGTATCCTTTTTGTTTCTTTAGATTATTATAGTGGAAAAAATGAAAGCCAAAATGTTTCAAATTTATTTTTAAAATCAGTCTGTTGTCTGTGTAAATAAATTTCTACTTAATTAAGGAAATATTTTCTTTGATCAACTTAGAGATGGACATTTCTGCCAGTTTGCCCAGGATGAAGCAATGGTTTGCTGAATAAAACTGACCCCCACTTTTGTTCTTTGACTTCTGGTTGAAAAATCTCAACCAAATATGGAAAAGAATACAGGAAAGAATTTTCTTGTCCCAGCTGGCTAATGCCTCTGAAAAATGGAATGGATCAAAACAAAACTACATCTTTAATTCCCTCTTGTTTGAACTGTGAAACTCTAAACAAGCTCAGTCCCAAATCCCCTCTCTTCTGGGCCCAGCTTCTGTGTGTCTCATTGTGTGTATGCATAAGAGGCAGTTGGATAAAAATATATATGGATAGACAAACTGTGGAGGCTTTGGCTCAGATTCCATATTAATGGCTCAATGTACAAACTTGCACATTGTGAATACTTTTATAACGAGCTATCAGTGGCAGAAAGCAAGTGGCAAAATTAATGTAAGCCAGTTTTCTATTTAAATAGATTTAAACACCCACAGTGGTGCATATGCATAAGAACACATAACCTGAGTATCTTCTAGTATTTCATTAAAGCATTTTTACTTCTCTATAACCTGGCCCCATCATTTTCATTCCATTATTTCTCATTAACTAAGTATTTATATGTAAATTAAATAAATTTTGTATTCAGGGGTTGCTTGAACACCAGGAAACCTTTTCTTTCCTAATTATTCTTAGCATGAGAAACCTTCCATCAATTCCTACATCAGGGAATAAAGGTTATCCTTCCAAAACCCCAGATTATGATAATATCAGTGTCACTGCCAATTGAATCATTCAGTAAAGGACAGCTTCTCTGGAAGTTATTTAAATCAGCACAGGAGGAGAGATATTAAATGGTCCATATGAATTACAGGAATTGGGTTCATCTAAAGCTCAGTGTAACACAGATCACATCTATTTAAATCCGTTACCACATCCTACATGTTTTACTTCAGACATCTCTGACAGTCAGAGTCTCTCACAGGCTTGCTAGCATGCTCAAGAAAATTAGCTTCCTTTGAACCATGCTCTCAAAAATATGCTCATTTTTTGACCAGCATCTCGGAAGTTTAAAAAATTGCAAACATGATGAGTTAATGTCACCTCCAGTGTAACCCTAGAGAGCTTAATGCAGCTCAGAGGAGATAGTCGGGCCTTCCGCACGATTATTTCATAAAATTACAATCTGCTTCATGTCAAACAGAAGAGGCAAAAGACTTGCACCACTAATCCCTCCTGTCTGAGCTTCAGAAGCCCTGGCTGGCAAAATGACATCTCTTGCACAATTCATCAGTTTCATTTGCATAAATAGTTCCTTAAGTAAATAATGTGTACATATATATAGCTATCCACATGTGCTCCTGAGACTCATATCCGACAGGGATCATCCCACAGGAGATAAAAACCAGGCAATATTCAGTCTCCTGAACAAAATCATCTGCAGTTGTAGAGATGAAAAGGACAAAGGGCTGCAGTGAATAGCTTTCACTGGAATCTTTCCTTTGTATTCCAGTATTTGAAAGATTGTAACAAGAGAGTGTAAGTCTGAATAAAAATAACTTATTCAATACTAAACTGAATGCATTTACTTCATCTGCAGGGCATACCTAAGAGATCTCAAATACATGCAAAGCTCCTGTGCCAACAAAAACATTTTTGCACCATCATTGTGAAACTGATGAAGCCCTGACCTTCCCTGAATAAGACCTGAGCAAGCCAGAGCAGCTCAGATTTACTGCATGCCACGTGGGCAGTCTGATCCATTATGTTTTGAAGTTTAATTATGATTACCATGGGTCAGATTGCAGCAAGTGACATGCCCATAGCAAAGGCCTGCCAGCTAATTCCCTCTGTAAATTACTTTATCTGAGAAGGCTAAACACCCACCCCAGTCAGCTCCAACTGGAGTCTGGGTCTCAAAAGTCTCTTCCTCTGAGCAAGAGCTACAGATAGTCAAAAGAGCTCAAAACATTTTGGTCAGCCCTCTATCCATTCCAAGAGTGTTTCCCCATTGTACTGAATTCAAAGGTAGCAATGAGGAAATAAATGTATGGAAGTGTTTATTGTTTCTCAACAGTTGATGTCATTAAGATATTCACTGCCATTTTCACAGATTTGCAGAGCAACATGTTCTGTTAATTACTGTAGTGTTTTTGTAGTCCATCCTTCCATATAATTTATTAGAAGACAATCCCATGATAAGCATAATAGCTGAAAAATGTAGGTATTAGGAGAACATAATGTTTATATATTTCTATAATTTTTATATATTCATTTTTATATGAATTTCACTCCAAACTCACATTACCAAGACTATGAAACTGGTGTTCTGCATCATATGATACTTAAGGATATCTGTGGATCAAATGAATCCTGTCATGCACTATTGTGATTGTTTGGACATCAGCAGTCTTTGAATCACAGATTGTTATTAGATTCTCTTTGTTTATGGGAGGAAATAGCTAGGCTATTTTAACATAGCTGGAACAGAGAAACATGACATCAGACTGACAGACTCTCTGCAAAGAATATATGCTGTGGGTGAGCTTCAAGGAACAGGGCCAATAGTACTGCAGAACTGCTAAGGGACAGTGCTGGTTGGGGAGAAGAACTTACCTTCATTGTCTGCAAGCTGGAATTCTCTTCAGTGGTTGTAATTAGCCTCACCACATTCATACTGAAGCTAACTTTAAAATCCAAAATTTTACAAAATCCCACTGATTCCAAAGAATCACAACACTAACTAACTCTGTTAGTCTCAGCTTTGACAAGTGAATGATACCAACATTTTTACAGGTACATTCCATTGCACCAGAGGCATTGTTTGCTTGCAACTGGCACCTGTTTAACACAGACCTTTTTGGCACAGGAGGGTGCAGTTCCCATGGGAATTGCCCGTGGAAGTTACACACACAAGGAACGAGGGCAGCTTGAGCACAGAGAATGGCTTATCTGACAGCATCACTCTGCATTATTTGTAAAGCAATCATAAGGAATGACAGCCCACATCCTTACAGTCTGATCCAGTGAGTGAACAGAGGGTGGAATAGCAGGGAAAATGCTCAGCAATGAAAAGGATGGGCAGATCTCAGAAAAGAGGGGTTTTGGGTTTGTTTTTTAGTTTTGTCATGTCAGGATTACTTGAGGACCATGTCAGATGAGAAGAATGAGGGTTCTGATTCACCATGTGGAGAAGAAAATTAAAGCAGCATTGCTCTCACCTCTGCAATGATCCCCACACACCCTGCAATGACTGCAGCCTTTGCTTGAGCCCCACTCATCCCTCCAAGACCAGAAGTAACAAACACCTTGCCAGATAAGTCTTCTGCCTTCAAGTAGCGACGGCCTGCATTCAGCACCGTGAGCTGCACACAACACAATACAGCAGTTATCAGGAGCTGTTTTTCCCTGGAGTCCCTGAAATTTAAAGATTTTCTGACCCTTTTTCAAACAGATTTTGAAACTCTGAAGTCACGAAACTGCTTTGATCTTTTAAGGAGGAAACATATTGCAAAGCAACGTTATTAAACCATCTGTCCTGATCATGTTTATTTCTGTCACCATGAAATAGAGTAATCAGTGATTCCCAACATGCTGCTCTTGAGGTACAGAAACAGGATGGCTGCAGAAACAGCTGAGGAAAACAGCAAAGAAAGCAAGCTAATAAAATGCTTTTATCTAATCTATTCAGTCAATTCATATTTCACTTACTGTAGCTAGATACAAGCTCAGATTTAGACCTTAATTGCAGAATCCTTCAGGTCCGTCTTCTGGATAAGATGCCATGGGCTGAGTGGAAGGACTAATATTTTTAAGGAGCCAGCAATGGGAATTTCTTTGGTAGCCAGAACACCCTCTCACAGCAATCCATTCCACTCCAGCCACCACAGGAGATCCCCTCCTCCAATAGGAATTGACAAATAGACCTTTCCCCAGTTTCTTACCACAGTCCCATGGACTATTCCCTGAGGGCCAATGTAGCAGTAGCTCCCTGCAGTCATCTGACCATACCTAGCAATAGCAACAAACACAAGGATACCACATGCTATTCAGGCTGGAATTAATTCTCTACATATGCTTCCAATGTAACAAACCTCTGTGCTTTGATTTGTTGGTAAAGATTTGCCATCATCAAATTCACAACTTAATTTTCTTCATTAGCAATGCACCAACATATTTACATTTTGTTTTCTAAAAGGAGTTAAAAATGCATGGATCAAAAAAATGAGTGTAAACTTGTTTTGGCATTTAGCACAGTGACCAGGACACAAGGAAACTCCTTTTCACATTGTTGGCATCTTTATCCCATTGGTTTTCAGTGGTCACTTTTGAAGTTGTTAACCCAAAATGGTTGTCCACATTGCTATGAAATTCCCAAGAAAGTGACAATGGACATTCCCTATTCATGCCCATTCTTCCAGCTTCCTTATCTGTACACACTCAGGTGTCCAGTGCCTTTAAGCTATTCCTTCCATGGTGCACAACATTATTAACATCATTAACAAACACAAAACCCCCACAACTTTCTATTTCAGAGCTTTCTGTTAGTGAGAAGAAATGCTGTAGACTGCAAAACAACCACTGCAAAGTAGTGCTATAAGTAGGTTATGATTAAGGTTTCAGACTAATTAAGCCAAATCCCACATAAACCTAATACTAATTCCTAGCAGAACTTAATTGCATCCTTATATACATGGCTGAACATAAACTCCTAAGTGATTCCATTTCAGTGTGCATTAATGCTCTGCAGCATCAGGACTTTATGCAGCACAGTTGAAATCCATCTGCATTAAAAGTTTTAACCAGCCACTGTTTGATGTCTGAATTACATTTTTGTTAAGCATTTATTATATATTTATATATTTAGTTAAGCATTTCTTATATATTAGGCTGCACAGGGAGGTGGTGGAGTCTCCATCTCTGGAGATATTCAAGAGCCGTCTGGATACCTATCTGTGCAATATGAGCTGGGGAGCTGCTTTGGCAGGGAGGTTGGACCCGATGATCTCTTGAGGTCCCTTCCAACCCCTATGATCCTATGATTTCATACACTTTAATAATGATGTATCTTCTTACATTGTTACTCCCAAAGCAAACATCTTCTCATATTCATCTCTGGTGGAATAGTTGGGAATAACCTAAGAAAATAATGAAAAGAGATGCAGATAATCAAGTTAGATATGTAAGCAGATCTTTTTAACAGCCTACCTTTTTCTAACTATGGTCACACATAGGAAACAGTGAAAATCAGGAAGAGCAGCTCAGGTGTCTTCATGCATTCTAGTATTGGAAAAAAAAAAATCTGGTCTTTCTGACAGTGTGACTGTCATGCAATTTTTAAGGAAAGCAGTTCTCTAGTCACAAAACTGCCTGCAGAGAGAGAAATATTGAATGTCACAAAAGACAAGCAGTGGACCGGGACATTAACTTTTACAGCTTGCCTTCCAAGCAAAGCAGTCCAGATATCTGAGCATCTGATGAACAGTTGTTTGCCTTTAAATATTCCAAACTGATCTAGGCTGAACATTTTTTGGTCAAGAACATGTATGGTTCAGGCTCAGTTAGAACAGAAGTCATCTAATAAGGAGAAGATTGTTCCCTCCATCACTGCAGGTCAACATGCTTGAGCCAAGAATCACAGAATCACAAGGTTGGAAAAGACCTTTAAGATCACCAAGTCCAACCATTCTCATCCTAAACTAAATCATATCCCTAAGAGCAACTGTACTGGAATAAACACTGCAGAATTTGGACCCCAGGTTCCCCTGTGTGCTGTTGTAAATTCAGGTAGCATAAATAATATTTACAGCAAACATTTGAAAACTAAATAGAAGAGGGGAAGAAAAAAAAAAAAGAGAGAAAACAAGATGTTAATACCTACCATGCCATTAGTAATGATTAATCGAGGAGCATACTTATGGCTGGGAAAGAGTCCCAGAGGATGTCCACTGTACATTACTAGAGTTTGGTCTTCGGTCATCTCTGACAAATAGTGCATTACCAACCAGAACTGAAAGGAAAAGCAAGAAAAGTGAGGGAATCTGTTGCCATACTACATTTATGCTCCTTTGTGAAACTACTAAGCTTTGAGTCTGAAGGCAGAGGCAGCTGCAGAGGTAACGACGTGTATTCGCATATGGAATAACAACCAGAGCTCTCAACACATTCTTGCTTTTAATAAAGTCCATTAAGAGACATCACTCAGCAGGAAATATAAATCACTAACTAGCAAAAGTCTGAATAAGTTCCAGTATAATTTCTCCAGTACAAACCCCAGAGATCCTTCATTTTTAAAGCTGTTCTAATTTTATCTTGAGATTAACCATTTGGATGTGGCACTTTTCTGGCAATCTTTCCAAAGACAAACTGCAAAATTTTCTCTATAAAAGTGATTAAAATACCCCTGCATATTGTATTCTAACTTGGCATGGATAATTCAGCAGCTTCTGGTGCTTGTAATCTTTTCAAGAAATGGGTATTACACCGTGCACTTAAAATGAAATAATTTTTCTTATTAAATAAACAAAATTCATCTTTCATCGTAGGCAGTGAAGAAAGTCATTCGGCGACCCAGAAGTACCCAAATAAATGCATCTCAACAATGCATCTCAACTGTGTCTGCATAGTTCAATAGTTACTCTTGATAGATGCCCAAGAGTAAGCTTTGACCATCTAAGGTCCTAGGACAGAACAAGTAACCAGCTGAACTCTCAACTCTTTAGCAGGCTGGGAAAATAACTGTAATAAAACTAGAAGTTACAAGGTAGATCTTTTTGCATTGAAAAGCACAACTAGTAAGAAGGAGACAAAAGCCTTTCCTAGAAAACAGTTCTGTTGTTTTCAGGCTTATATAGTTAACTCTGGACTCAGTTCTTTCTTTTAAACTTATACAGAAAAAAGCACAGGTCTGTGTGTATGACAATCAAGGTGAACCTTTTCACTAGGAGCTTTATAATGACAGATTTCCAAAAAGCATGTTGTTTTCAAGCCATAAACAGAACAAAATGTTCTGTCATGTCTGAATCATTCATGTGATTCCTATTCTAAGTAAGCAAAACCAAAAAGGTTGGTTGTTCTGCTGTGAAACTGCAGGTCCTAGTTCTGGCCTGGATAAGAATACAAGAAAAGATAATATTTCTGACTTTGACAGTGCTTCTATTTCACCTTACAGCCCATCTGCCTACAGGATGTCAGCCCAGTAAAAGTTACTACTGGGCTTTAGTTACTACTAACTACTCTACCAGAAATGCTGCAAATCTCATGTAGATAAGAGGCATTAGTTGACTGGCACTTGCCAATTAATGTACAGAATAAAGAAGTGATGTGCACTGCCATGGTGCTGCTCTTTTAAAAGTCAAAACAGTCTGGCCTCAAAAGCTGTCCAAGACTTCTACTTAAAACAATTTACCAGGTCATGAACTGAAGCATGAGCTTTCTCTCAGCCACAAATGAAAAGTTACAGTCTAACTGGAAAGGAAGCCAGGTGTCTTGGTTCCAGCTGCAGTGAAGAATCCATTCCTCTCCCCTTAACTAGGAACTTCATTAATGTTAGTTTTGCATGGATTTTTTTAATAAACAAAAGGCCAGATTCAGGTAAAGCCACAAGGTGCTTTGGTGACCCTTTATGACAGAAGGGTCACAAACCTCCTTAAGTCAGCTTTTGCTTATGTAAGCTACAGAATCAGAAACAAAGATCTTCACAGTCTTCAGGTGTGATGCTGCCCTTCATCATGACGTAGCTTTCTGTCCATGCCTTCTCTGTTCTGCACTGCAACAATTCAAGGCCACATCTTCTGCTTACACTCTGCAGCCTTGGGGCATACCAGAGCCTGCTGGGATGATGTGGTTTGGGCATTCACAGTAACAACATTTGTGCCTAACCACAGACACTCAGGTGGCTGCTCATTAAATGTTCCTCCTGATACCACACAAGTGTGGACCATTCAGACCCAAAGCATTCTTTTCCCTGAGAGAATAAATTGAACTCATACAAACCATGTCTAAATATTTTGCTGATTTCAATTTTGTCCTGAAAATGTTTCCCACCTTTGGCTTTGCAGCATTTAAATTAAAGCACATTTATTTATTGCCGTTTTTGATGGAGAACAACAGACATTATACCATCACACATCCTAGCTCCAATTTTAGACAGGCTTCTACCCACCTGCCATTATTCTGAGATCAGGGATACTGTTTCTAGGCCTGACAGTAAAGTGCACCATGATCTGGCCAGCTAGCATGTAAGTACTTCCAGTTCATCATTTGTTTGGAAAATGACTCAGGATTGCATTTTCTTTAATCAAAGCCCTTTTTTTTATTCCACTAGTTCTGAAAAGTGTTACAAAAGTACCAGAAACAAGCAAGAGAGATACATTCTCTGTTTCCTAAAATTCATTTTGCCTCTAAATTTATCTCTGCAGCTTACACAGGCACAAATGCATCAAAGAGAGAGAACTGGTCTTTACATCATCATCCACAGCTTGGTATGTTTATGGCATTATGTTTAGTAGCTGTATTTGGCTGTCTGTGCTCTCCTTATTAAATAAAGCTCCCCCCATCTACGCAGTTCATAGCTGAGCATTCCTCTATCCAGACAGGATGTCTTGGAGTATTTTGAGACAATGACTGCCAAGAATTATCACAAACTGCCGAAACAGAATGTGTGTGGGGGGAGGGAGGGTGAAACTGGTTTGATGAAACAAGTTGAATCCAGCAATGTCCTACCTGTGCCCAGTTGCTGAAGACCTGCCCGTTTCCTCCATACGTGACAAGCTCCTGGGGAAACTGAGAAAGGCAATTTAACAGTAAGACAAGCACTTTTCAGGAACCTTTCACTATCTCCAAGCTGTTTGCTGGATTTTCTTTTTTAATCTCAGTAATAAGTCTTTCCTAGAGCTTACTGCATCAACACACTCTAGATCCTTGAAATTCATCATAAAAGTGGTAATTTAGGAAAAAAAATATTTCTCAAAACGGGGTGCTTGTTATTGTTACAATCTGAGAGAGAGACTGAGTGAGGTTCCAGTTTGGTTGCCACTGACATTTACAGCTGGAAGAGTCTACAACCCACAGGGCATAGCATCCATGCTCTCCCCGCTCTGCCCTTTGCAAAAAGTGAGGCAGCACTTGTAAGGATGGACATTGGTCCTGTAATCCCCTCGTAATTCTATCCTTGAGGCACGAGCTTTCAAAGGTACATGAAGAATCAGGGCTAATTTTTCAACATAAATTGTAGAAGGACAGTACTAAAGGCTGAGCTCTACCTATCTCAGGCAGTGACCAAGCTCCTTGTATATGGTGGGAGCTGGAACAAGTCTGGGTGGTGGTGTTGGAGGCCTCAGAGGTCTGCTAGTGCAGACTCACTGTGCAGAATTAAGAACTGCATACAGCAGGAAACTAAAGAACCCAAGCCCTGGGAATCGAAATATAACCACAAGAACAGAATCACCTTTAGACCCTTTGCAGGCTTGGCCTTGCAGAAATGGACACTCCAGCATGACACCCTGTAAGGAGGCCGCCTTGGCGCTACTGAACTTGGCCTGCTGAGCTAACACACAGCAGCAGCTCTGCACATACAGGGGCTGGCATGTACCTTGGGGCACCAAACCAGCAAAAGGCCTTTGAACAACTAAAATCCTGTTCATTCCATGTAGATAAAATCATTTGCACAAGGATTAACTTCACCTATATGCCTAAAATCTTCAGTTTTAATTTAAGAGCACATACAGAAAGTAACTTGCAGAGCTGCTGCTGCCCTATGAATCCAGCCCCTTATTTTCCACTGTATCTTACCTGAGCCACTGATGGATCCAGATTATTCATGATCATCAACATAATGGCAGCAGCTGATTTGGTTTTGCAAGGATATTCTCCTATGGGATACGCTCTGAAATGGCAGTCACATAATTTTAGGACACACAAGGGCAACCACAACAGCATAACCCACAGAAATATCCTGCATGACAAGACATTCGAGTTGCAGGGTTTTATTCAGGAGGGAAGACAGAAAGAGAGGAGTGCAGATGTGAAGTAACATGTATTTTAACAAGCAAATCGGGTCTTAACTGTTATTAGAACTAAGCAAAGAAAAAGAATTTTATTCAGCTTATAATTTTCTGACCCAATTAACCACAATTATTTATAAATATGGTGGCCAGGAGCTCTCTTTTTCACTGAATTATCTCTGGGATGCTGGAAATGTAATGCAGGCCAAGCAGCTAAGTCCTGAAATGCCAAGGAAAACATCATCAGTGGAAGTTGCCTTCAGGCTCATCGGCCCTTATTTAAGATGCTATCTAAGAAAAACCACCCAGCTTGTATTTCAGTTACAAAGAAGCTCTCAAAAATTGAACTACTTTGGAGAAATATTGTCCTTTTTACTGAATAAGGTACATTTCACTCCAAGTTGAGAGGTGAGGTATGGGAAACCCTCACAAAAGTAGTCTAGTCAGGTGTCCTAGCACTAATGTGCTTCAGTGCCAACTGCTGCAGTCATCTCACTGTTCTCTTCTCTTCCAGCATGTGTCATATCAAACTGCTGTAAATCTTCTAGCCCTAGATTTATACTGCAGCTCTTCATGCAGATACAGTTCCTCCGCTGTGTTTGCACAGGTCTCAGGACAACTGTGCTGAGGCCTCTAAGGTATGGTACCAAAAGTAAGTATAACCATTGACCAAGAGCTTTGCTCTTTCCCTTTCTGGAAAGAACACCATTACAGATGCTGGGAATTCCTGAAAGTAGATAGGATCATTTGAATAGTTTCTAAATGGTCTTCTTTTCTTTGGACCATAGGTCTTTGGTGGTTGGACACTTGCTTTGCTCAGGGAAGGCAGTTACACTGAAAAGATTAGGCTAAAGAGTGCCAACTACAAAAATAAAAGGAAGAATTGGACATCCGCTGGCCAGCTCATGAGCTAAGGTCTGGAATGTATATTCTACAGACCTAGCAAGTGAGCTCCTCCCATGATCATATACACTTTATCCTAACTTTTTACACCAGGATACTAAACCAAATGCCTTTTAGTCATTGCCAAACCAGTAAGGAAAGCATTAGAGCTTTTCCAAACTATTTTATTGGTGCTTTCTGCTTTTCTAAGCTCGATGTGATAACAGAGTTTCTGTAGAATGATATCAATTCATCAGGAGGAGATATTTCCACATACTATTACTCAGTACATAAGAAACCCTAAGTTCACATATCACCTAAGCCTGGGAACATGGGTGTTAAGTGGACCAGAACCAAGTTGGGCTCTGCTCCCTGGGACAAAAAATATCAAGTATTACCAGACTGAGGAGAACAAAGGCAATTTCCTAATCCGTGACTGTAAGAGTCTATTAGAGCAATCAGTGAAAGGGACCCAAAGAAACATTTGAAGCTAATCAGTCGTGCCAGCAATAGAAACAGGCTGGTAGACTGTCTCATCCAAGCCTGCTTGCAAGGTGTCCTCATCTGTCGTTTGGGACTAGGGTCCTCTGAAGTCCAGCTCTGCAGTAGCTTTCAGACAGTGTTCCAGTTGTCTTCCTCTTAGCTGAAATCTGCAAGAGCCGACCCCAGACTAGTGTGGGCAGCACAGAACTGTGGATGTCTGTGGAAATCAGAGTGCTTTCTAGTTGCTTGCTTTATTCAGATTTCTCTATAGACATTAACCAGGCCCCTGCTGGATGCAAAAAAAAATAATCAATCAGTCTAAAAAAAGCTGCTAGCCCCTGGAAGCCCTCTCTAAAACTGTTCTGCTTCACAAACTTTAGCCCCATCAGCCCTAGAATGAAGTGATGCTCCAAGATCAACAGGCATAGCATATTACAAACCAGGGTCAGATACAGGTTTCAGTGATGGAAAAAAGTCTTCCTTTTATGCCCAGAAAGCCTTCTCTATGGGACTGGGAAACAACCACCAACTCATAGTGGGTCCCAGGCCATCCACTCATCTGATCTTACCTCTTGGTTCAACTGAGACTTGACTTGAACCAGGTCAGGGCTCTTGCAGGTCTTCTGCTCAGGTTGCAATTAGAGGTCTCCAAGTAATGACTGGCCCCTGGAAACTAAGACTTGCAATGGGGCAGGGCATTTGGCACCTCTGTATGTGGTAAAGCTGGCATTAGCAAGCACACCACCTTACACAGCCTTTCACCTGTGCTGAGCTTTACAACATCAAGACTGTCCTGGGCCTGCTAATGCCCATCCAGATGGGCGCTTGCTGTCTCCCTACTTGTCCCATAGGACTCATGAGGACAGATAAAAGCTCAAGGAGAAGGATCGCTGTTAGGAAGCTTTAATGAAGAGCATCCCAAAACATACAGTATCATTAATGGGAAATGAAACCACAGCTATCTAATGACAGAGATTTTTGCATTTATTCAGATGATACACTTAATATGTTATGGCATGACTTCTAGAAGAGGTAAATTAGGACACAGCAATGCCACTATTTAAAGGTCAGTTCCACAGATGAAAGCTGATAAGCAAATGGCAATGAAATGCAACATGAATCATCCAGTTCTTACCTCATCTCAATATCTGGAAAAAATCTGTACATATAAATATGACCATACATCCTGAGTTCCTCAGCAAATTCCACTGCCAGCTTCTTTTGGATTTCAGGGGGGAAATAACGCAAGGCATTGCGCAAAGCCAGCTGCCAAAAAACACAAGAGAGACAAAAATTAAGGTAAAAGAGGAGTGGAGGTGGTCCTGAACTTTGATCAGACTCAGCTGGAAGTCTGCCTAAGCTACCACAAGGGCGATATGTTTAAAAGGCCAAGCCCACACCAGGGGAACTCCACTCTTGCTTCCCTATCAAAGCGTTTCCACCTGCATCTTTTCTTGCAGATTCAATTACTGTACACAAGTAACCCTCCCCTTTCCACCCCACACCCCCAAATCTGCATGGACAGACCTTGAAGGTTTGATAAATACTACTCAATCCTATTGACACCAGCCATAGGCGAATTCCCTCTCACCATGCTAGGGGGCACTGAGCTACCAAGAAAAAACAGTGTTCAGAACTCCTTAGACTGAGACCCTCAACACTCTGCTGTACTTCTCATTCAAAAAAGGGATCTTAGCCCTGAGATATGTGACAGACTCCTGGATGAAGATGTTCTTGGGCTAAGTTTTGTTGAAGTTTCACTACATTTAGCATTGTAATGCATTGCAGAGGGTGGTGGTTTACATTATTTTATTGATGCTATGTGTATCACTTCCAAATTAGCTAAAGTGATTACTAGGCACTGAATTAAATTCTGCAGATGATACTACGTGGCTTATACTCCCCATTGCCTTCAAACACATTACCCATGGTTTGTAAAGTACAGCATGTCCTTTTGGATTAAAGAAATCAAATAAATCACTATCTTTAGTAACAGCCTATTAAGTCATGTTTCAGCTGATTAAAACCATAATTGTGTCATCTTTAAAAAGCCAATTTCATGCTTAAAGATCTTGTAAGTTCCCTGACAAATGGCAAGACTATCCAAATGGCTTAGTTGAAGAGATTCACTAATCATATGGAACATCAGATCTTCATTAAGATGATTTTTAAAGGTTGTGGAAGGGATCAAGCGTGCTTCCAAATCTGGTAATGCCTACAAAACAAACAGGAAAGCCCAGTTTTGGAGAAGGCTGAATATAGCAAGGACACCCCACATTTGTGACACCTGCTGTTGGCCTTTTAAAGAGTTGTGGAAAAGTATTTTCTGGAAAACCTGAAGGAGTAGGCTGCAGTAAAGGCATATAGAACCATCCAGGCTAGGTATCATCACAATCCATCCTGGTTAGAAAGTCCTGAACTGAAAAAACTCTGAGTTCAGTAATAAACCTCCTCATTTAACATGACTGTGGTCTGGTTCTTATGGCTAGTGCTCTCCTGTCCCTTCAGCTGAGCATGTTGGTCTCATATCTTAGAGCACACTGAAAGAACAAGAGTTCTAAATCTAAAAATGCCCCATGCTAAGAGAGGCCTTGGTTCACATACTTGCTACTGAACAGACATAGAAGTCAGACCCTTTCAGATCAGTGAAGCTCTTATTTATACCAGCTGAGGATCAGACCAGTAAAACCTATAAATTAGATTGCCATTCCACACAGGGAAAACCTATTTAGAGGTGAGAAAATGCAAATTCCATGCCCAAATACCACCTTATTCTTCTCCAGTTTGATATGCAGTCATTTTCCAAACACATCTTATCTATAAACACAAAAATCCCAGCTATATCCACATCATGACAAAACATGCAGGGATTTTTCAAAGTCCATCTCAGCATCAAGCAGCCATCACACTGAGTTCTAAGTCTAAGAAATTTCTAAAGTAAGAATAAAATCACCTACACCCCTTACAACAACAAAATTAAGAGGAAAACATTGCCATATTTGGCATTTTGGTTGCCTATGAAAACTAAAGAGAACTATCAGGATGAGTGTTTCGCTTCCAGTCCAGCAAGGATCACCCAGTCTTTGATAAATAAATATATCATTTGTGTTATGTGGAAACTGATGGTCAAATATTTTTCTTAGCCCTAAAAATACGAGCAAGAAAAATAGGTTTGGATTTTCAAATTATTTCCCTTAGACTGAGGCTCTACCCCATTAATGTTACACGTTAGCAGAAGCCTGAATTTTGATGATGCAGACATTAATGAAACATGAACTTGGATGTTACATGAAAGGTGGGAAGGGCACCTTGATTGCACAGACAATACAGAGCAGATCTTATAAAACAGAACTAAGACTGTGGCTGAACAAAGGTGACATTTGATTGCTGTCTCACTGTAGGATAAATGTCAGAGCAGGAAGGAGCTTCAGGGAAATGTGGAAGAGGAATAAAAAGCTGTGAATTAGCCATAAAAATGTAGTCTTGAAATTGGAAGAATTTAAATATAAAAGATTCGGAGACAGTCACTCAATAGGAGAGCTGTGGCTCTTAAAATTGGTTAGATGGAGCCTGCTTTATGAAAGTGCAATTGTCACATTCATCAGGAAGAATTTTTTATATTCATTCTGGAGTGGTAAATTGAATAACCTGAGAAAGGCACTCAAGGAGCAAATTCAAATAGGCTGATCATCATGCTTTTGTGGCAAGGCAATACAAGGTCATTATTCCTTAGATTTCATTACAGCACCATATAAAGCATTATTCTGATGCTTAAGCAAGATTGATTTGCCTCTAACTGACACATTACATTCTAAATAGTAGACACTGAGCATTTGATATTTAGGTGTTTTTCTTGTTCATAACTTACACTGACAGAAGATTAAGCTGCATGTGCTCAGCACCTCAGAAAAAAAAAACCAGGTCCAGCTTTCTTAAAATCAATTGCATTTACGCTCCTGAGCCTGAGAAGCTGTTTTGAAAAACCTGCTCTGAATTTGCTGAATTATCAGTTCAGCTCAGCACAACACAAGCATCAGATGCAAAACCCTCCTCTTAGGTCTGCCCATAGATCTAACAGTTAATTCTTGTGTTTAAGCTGTAGTCAGTAGTAGGGTGCCTTTTTTCCTCGTCACTGGCATTTATAGGATACAACATACTCCTGCTGCTATTTAATCAAGATTCCGATCTCGCAATGTCAACAAGATGTAGTGAAAAGAACCCATGAAATCCTGCTCCAATTAATTAGCTGTTAGTATCTTTGTTGGGGGATTCTCTTGAGAAATCAAGTGTACCAGCCTCTCAGTTAACTGGTTTGTTGAAGAGCCAATGCTTCTTCATAAAAAAAATCTCACTCATTTCCATTTTCTAACAAGAACATCAAGACTTACAATTTAAGGATCTTGAGCCTCTCAAACACTGAGATTTGCAGTCTCCCTGTTTACTGCAGGGAAGGGAAGCATGAGGGGAAGTAACTATCTTACTCTACAACAGGTTCACTTTTAATTATGCCCCTTTTCCAGTGGAAGTGTTGCTTGCTTCCACTTGTCTTCTGCCTGATGATATCCAGACCCAGAACCTCTGGTGGCACTATTCCCTAAACAGCAACTATAAAAGCCAGATTGTTGTTTCATGTGTTATTCTTCATGATAGGTCCCAGTTTAGATCAGCTGAGTTGGAAACATGACAACTTCAGACTAGCTGTGGCTATAAACATCCTACAGGCCATGAAAATTTAACCAAGTTCCTTGTTACCCAGATGTTCCAGAAAGGGAGCCAACAAATTGACCTTCTCAGTCCACATAGACACTATAGAAGTGGCCTCATTTCTGGATGCATAAACCATTAAGGTCAAGTGCCCTGCTTCTTCTCCAGACAGTACAACAAGAACTTCAAGTACTAAGCAACTTCACAGGATCTAGTTTTCAGCTCTTTGTACTAGGATCTCATGCAGCAACAAGGCTCAGGTGCTCTCTGAGAGACATAAAGTCAAAGCAACACAGCCAGGCACCTTACCAAGCCTGCATCCAGCCCCAAATACCTGAGAGGTGAGCAGGGCAGCCCAGGGATGGCAACAAGGTTCCATCAGGGGTCCAGGTCATCAGGCAAGATCGTAGTGATGCACAAGTCTGAGGCCAAGCTAGGAGTGCAAGTCAGGCTTGCATCTCGCAATTGTTACCATAGAGTTATAGAGCCCAAAAATTGTCAGGAAGATTCCTAGTGTGAGTCAGCCCCCAGGCTGGACACCAGATCAATGAGATCCATAGCTCAGCACTGGGATTCACTGTGGCAGAACTAGAGACAGATACATTTCTAACTGAGAGCAGAGACCCAGGCCTGAGCTTAAATGGACTCCCTAAGCCTATGGGCAGAGGGCAGAGGTGGAGATGTCAGGTGAGGCTTGTCAAGGTCATCAAGGTCCTTTACTAACCTCAGGGCCCTGTGGCAGACACAAGTGATACTGTTGTCAGGTAATGAGTGATCATGCTGGAGTACTAGGAAGACTGTAGCATGATTTGGCTCTAAGATATGTAAAGGAACTGGTGCACAGGTGAAGATGTACTACTTCTTTCTGATCCTGAGCAACACTGAGAAGTGTTCATCCTTACCAAGTTGCTCTTGCTTTACTGGCATGTCAATGAGTACTGAGTGCTCAACACCCTTGTGCCACAAAGAAGCACCATGCATAAGATTTTAGGGGCAGTTTCTTTGTAGTACATTTACATTCAGATGCTGAGAAACAGAAAGCTAGGATTTCCTTAGCTGTGGAGAGAAAGAGAGAGAATGTGGCTGCTTCAGGCCTCAGGCAAAGAATGCCAAAGGAAGAGAACTCAGGAAACACATAAACAGAATCAGTCCTGAAGAACGGATGGATTTATCCAAGAAGATTAAAGCTGGTATGATAAGAAGAATCATATACCCCTTCAGCAAGCCCCAAAACACACAGAACTTTCTAAATCTCACATACAGGATTTCTATTATAACCACAAAAGGAGGCTCAAGAAAATGAAACATTGGCAGTGTTAAGGTTTATTATTATTGTAGAAAGGGCTAGAACTGGAATGAAAGCATATGAAGAGAGGCAAAAATCCTGAGGAAATTAACAGAGCATTATTAACTTCACATTTGTCACAGCTTCCCCTGAGTATTTCCACTAGAAAATGATCACAGCATCACACGTAAGGCCCAACCTTGCAATATGCTCAGCATTACTCTCTGCCAACAAAATCCAGGAGCTTGTTTCACTACTTAAAAAAACTTTTCTATAGTTGTCTGTTTACATGCTTTTCTAAGCATGGAAGACTACTTAAAAAAATAGATTTGACCTTTCAAATATAAAATAAATACAAACTGAGCCTCTAACTATGTTAAGACTTCAAGGTAGAAGTTTAGGAGTAACATAAATCTGAAGAAAGCTTTTAAATCTTTATCACTATAATAAAACTTAAAAAAAACCCAAATCCAACTAGCATGACCTCTTATCACATGTGGTAGATATGAAAGAGAGATGAAGGTAGGATGTTAGACAGTAGACTGGGACCAGAAAATCAGTCTAATACCATCTCCCTGCAACACTTAAAAGATGCAGGAAACTATTCTGATATCTATACAGGGAGTGAGGACTTTGTCATTACCTTTGTCTCTCCAGGTTTGGCATTCTTTTGAGAGGTACCATCTTCTCTCCTGAAACACAACTCCTTCGTGCTACAGCAGATTTCTCACAGGGAAATTGATTTAGCAAAGGCAAGAGATAAAATGGAGATTTTGGGCAATGTTTTGACATGCACTGAAATTCACTCCCTGCTCTTTTATCTCACAGCCATCACCACACATCACAGCTCCCTTCTGCACACTTAGTAGTCACGCTGCCATGTGTCTGAGCTGTCCCAGGCACAGACAGGATGCCT
Organism: Porphyrio hochstetteri; assembly: GCA_020800305.1. Lineage (NCBI taxonomy): Eukaryota > Metazoa > Chordata > Aves > Gruiformes > Rallidae > Porphyrio > Porphyrio hochstetteri. The sequence goes on along the minus strand of CM036916.1, from coordinate 4,048,584 downwards.
CAGCTGTCAATGTTCCTGACATTCCTCTTTGGATATCTCACAGCTGTTCCTCTTTCTACCCTTTGACAAGACTCTCCTCTGCTTGTGAAAGTGGACTTTGAAAGAATTTGGCTGCTGATGCCAGTGGGGAACTCCCACAAGGGCAAGGAAGTTGCGTGCAACTTGTTAGCGGGGAAGGAACTTGTGTGTTCTGACCAGAATGTCACATTACAAGTGATGTTACATGTGATGAAGCACATACTTTCAAACTACGGAACCCACCTTACCTTCTCCCACACGAATTCCTAAGGATTTCCAGCCATTGAGCCTTATTTTCTGCTGATTATTTTTTTAATCTCTAACACAAAATAGTGCAATGATTACTTCAGTGTGTACGTAGACTATAAAAACAAACAACAAAAAAAAAGGCAGGAAAAGAATTACACAACTAAAGACAAATAATTAACTCAGCTCCCTAAAAACTTGCCTAAATTCCAGGACGCTTCAGAGTGCTGGTTAAAATAAATTATCTTTGGATCTTTTATATAAATATACAGATATGTAGCTTGATACCACGCTGTTGATTCACCCCGTTTGATGTTTATTGCATTTAAGAGGTTAGCTTTCACTCCCATACATATGCAGCATCCATTACAACAGCATTCATAATTTCATCTCCAAGGAACAATGCTGGATTGACAGCATTGAAGTCTACTGCCTATTACCTAGCCATTTAAAGTCACAGAAGCCATTCTGCAGCAAATCTCTCTCCTATTAACCTGCTTATCTCTGAGGGAGGAAGAAAGTAAGCAAGCAGAAGAGTTTCCAGTATTTTGTTCCATTACCCACTGAAATTATAACACCAAGGAAAGACATTTGCCACAAAGGTAGGTGCACGCTCAGAAAAGCCTTTGAGGCAATCAGGTCTGCTGCCCAAAGCTGTATGTAACTGAAAGGAAGAGCAGCGAGGCCCTGTGAAACCCCAGGTTACCTTTTTCTCCTGAGCAGTGAGATTAGGGGTTCTCACGGGTGCATGGGGTATTCCTTTCCTTCGACCTCTGTTCTCAGGCAAAGGGTTTAGAGGAAGGCCACCACAGATTTCCTTCAGGCTGGTCATAGCTGCTGAGGAAGTATGAGGAGAAATGGCAAGACCAAACTGGAGAGGTACAAGAAACGGGGAACAAAGGGTGCAGGTGAGCAAGGTGCTAAGAAATAGAGATGTACCACCACCCTGGGGTGATCTCAAAAAGGACAGTCTGTCCTCTGGCTTTTGCAGACAGGCCTGTTGGGCAGGGAGGGCAGACAGTACAGGTGACACACCTCCCCCTCTGTACCATGCCATTGGCTCTTCCCTCCTCCCCCAAAATGAATGATTCACAGTTTTGCTGTTTATTCTCTGGGTGCTTTGTCAGCTGGTGCTGTGCTAAGCCACTGGAGCAAACTCAGTCACCTTCCAAATCACCCAGTTCCCCCAGTGGAGCCATGGTCTAGAGCATTTCTATAATTTAGGAACTGATGATAGTTAATTATTATTCATGTCACTTCATGCACACTGCTCAGCTAAGATGAGCATTCTCTGTTTCACACCTCTAGGTATGGGCTGTTCCTCAGATCTCATCAAGTCATCTTCTAGACAACTGCAGCTGTCAATGATAACAGCAAAAATATCCCCCTTAGGTGTTGGCTCCCCTTAGCTCACAGGCAAGAATGGTTTTCACTAGTATTTAACTGGAAATGTACTCTGGTTTTCTCAAAACAGGCAATAATTGAGAGGAAGAATTTCAGTTCTAAGTCACTTGTATTCCTGACAGTCAACAACTACAAGTCTTGTGGTACATCACAAGTAAACGAATACACTTTAATTTTCCACTTATAGTGCAACATGAACTTTGCATTCCATTTTGAGCTCTTGTTCAAATTACACAGCAGCTTCTTGACATTTATTACATCCATGGAACTACAACTCCCATACTACATCCATGGAACTACAACTCATGGCCAGGGAATTTTCTCAAGTGCCACAGTTTAAGCTTGGTGAAAATAAATAGAGGAAACATTTCAGGCAGGAATGAGCCTAAAACCTGGGAATAAAAAATGCTGCATTTTCCCACAAAGGCAGCAATCAACTAACTATGACAACAAAGCATAATTATTAAATGACAGCATCTCATTAATGTCACATTGGCTTTAGCTCTAGGACATACTGCACATCCCCAGCTCCCACAGAAGATGCTTGAGTTGAAAGAACTCAAAACATCCCAGGGGAGCTGAGCACACAGCACACTCAAACCCTCTGAAGGATACTAACTGTCATTTATGGAAGGAGAATATTGTTTTGTAATTATACAGTATTTTAGCTGTCTTCAAACAAAAGGAAAAGACAAAAAGGAGAGGAAAAAGCCTTCTTCACATTAAAAAATTTTCTGTTGGGTTTTCCTATTAAAAACATACAAGAAAAGAAGATAAGGCTGAAGTCAGAAAATCCTACCTCAAAACTTAGCTAAATAACCCTGCCCTACACAAACATTCCCACCCCAAAGGGAAATAAATCTTTCCTTACTCTTCTTTGTATGCCCCACATTCTCCAAATCCCTCTAAGGTCTGACCCTGCACAGACACGGGCACAAGAATAACCTCATCTACATCTGGACTCCCATCAGATATGCTTCCCCCGTGGCATCAAGCAGAGGTTAATGGTGTTACACTGTTTTGAAAGCCGAAGAAAGAGGGAATGAAGCCGGGTGGGGGGAACTCACTCCCTGACTTAAAATTATTTCTAGGGCTGAGCACTGTCACACCCTGACCGCTGCATGCTGGAGCCGGGTCCCTGGGAGCTTTGTGCTGGGGTTACCTGAGCAAATCTGACTCAGGGTCATGACCAGTGTTCACTGGGAAAAGGAAGTGTGCCCGTGGTGCCAGAGCAGACACCCCAGATTCTCCAGGAAGCCACAGGTCCCCTCCCTGCCTGGCTTGCCCCACCTCACATCTGTGATTATCACAGAATCACAGAATCACAGAATCGTAGGGGTTGGAAAGGACCTGGAGAGATCATCGGGTCCAACCCCCCTGCCAAAGCAGCTCCCCAGCTCATATTGCACAGATAGGCGTCCAGACGAGTCTTGAATATCTCCAGAGAAGGAGACTCCACCACCTCCCTGGGAAAAAAAAACCAAAACAAAACACAAACCCCGATGCCTGTGCCCGTTTGTACACAGCGTGAGCCATACCTAAAGCAAACCTCAAATCTCCCCCTCTCCCCGCGCCCTGGGGCTGCCCTGGGCTGGGGCTGCCCTTCCCCACTCCTTTCCCCCCGGGGGTGCCGGGCAGTGCCCGCTGCAGGGCAGGTGTCATGTCCCGGGCGGGCGGGCAGAGGGTGCTGCAGGGCCGGCCCGCACCATCCGGGCGGGCAGCGCCGGCTGCCCCCGCCCTGCACACACACGCACACAAACAGACACGCACACGCAGACACCGGCTGCTGGAGGAGAAGATGCGGCTGGCAAACAACGCCTGCATCTGAGCGCAGCAAGGACCAGCCCAGCCGACGTGGAGGTGCGGTACCGACCCATCCTCCTCCTCCTCCCCGATAAGGAAAAAACAAAAACAAAACAAAAAAAAAGAAAAAAGAAAGAAAAAAAAAAAGGCATATATAAAGAGCAGGAAGAAGATCACATGTTATAATAATCCCCTTTGCAGCCAAACAGGACCAGAGCGCAGAACTGCCCGGTTAGGATGGAGAGATGTGCTAGAGGCTGAAAGGGAGGCAGAGACAAAACTTGAGGATAACTAACCAGCCCTCGGGAGGGAAGGAAACCCCCAGCCCCAAGCCTTGCTGTAGCAGGAGGGAGGAAGGATCCTCCAGCCAACCACCCCCCCGGCCCCGTCTATTTTCCCCCTTCTCGCCTAAGCGCTGGGCATTTCACCTCCACCCCAGCAGCGCAGCCCCCTGCCCGAGCCTGTCCCCCCCCCCCCCTCCCCGCCCCTCCCCGTGAACCGCAGCCCCTAAATCGCGGCCAGAAGCCGCGGTCCGGCAGCAGAGGCGGCAAAGGGATTTCCCGGGCACCGGCACCGGCGAGCTGGCGCTGGGTTTGCTTTTTACTCTTAGCCCCCGGTGCTCGCCGTGAGAAGCAAATCCGGGAGCGGGGCGGGGACGGGGGACGGGGGACGGGGGGGTGAAGTGGCTTCGTGACAGCGGAGGGAGGAGGGAAATAAAATAAAACAAACCAAAAAGAAAAAAAAGAGAGGGAGAGAAGAGCCAAGAAAGCACTTGCTTCTCATCATCTCCCAGGGAGAAAAGCCAACTCTATTCTTCTTATGACCCTCTGTTTCAGGGAGCAAAGGGAAAGGTGCTGGGGTAGACCTCCTAACAAAGCAGGGTTCACGCTGTCCGCACCCCATCGCTACCCCGGTTAGCGGCAGGCTGCGGGAGGTGCGAGGAGGTCGGGAAGGTTGCCAAGGGGAACCCAGGCAAAGCCAAAACGAAGCTCCACCAAAAACAAGGAGCAGAAATGAAAGTTTCGAAATAGCATCCGAAGAACCGCAAAGGACCGGGCAGAACAGAGCTCTCCGCGTCGCATCAACCTCGATGGTGCATTCGAGGAGAGGGATGTGAGCGTCCCCGGCCCGCTGCATGGAGAGGGGTAAAGACAGAAAAGCCTTGTTATTTATTTATTTATTGGAAGCAATGTACGGGTGACACCCAGAAGGCATCTGAACCCTGAAAAAAAAAAACCACCTCTGGACCCAAATGAGAGCAAGAAGAATGAGGCAGCAGCCTTGACCCCTATCCTGAGAGGAAGGTGAGCAGAAAGAAGGAAAGAAGATACAGAAAAGCCATGCAAACACCAAACCTGTAGATTACTGCAGCTCTTTTTTGCTTCATTGAGGACAGATATTTTACTGACAGCCATGCAGCATAAAGGCATCATGCTGATTGTGTTCCTGGAATATTTTATTTCTGGCCATGGGGAATCAGGTAAGCAAAATAAATTAATATTGTCATTCATGAAATAATTTATCCTAAGTTTAGCAAGGGAAAAGGGAACAGAAATTTGATCTGTTTGTTAAAAAAATTAACTATGTCAACATTTTTATATTAGATTGGATTTTTGCAAGGAATCTGAGCTGGTCATTATATACAAATGCTTCTTATTCCCTGCATTACACAGCTTTATACCTCAGTCTCCTCCCAAAGATTTATGATAGGATGTACAGTTTCATACATCCTTAAAAGAAAAAAGTATATTGTTTTTGTGAATGAAAGCAAAGTAAGAGAGAAAGAAAGGTAGAGGGATTGAGACAAAATGGATATTTATTCTCAGGATTAAACACTGCCTTTCTGTCAGGACAAGAGTAAAACAACATCATCCTCGGACAGCATCCCTGTAAGAATCTGACTTCATTTTGCATCATTAGAAGTCAGAGACACTGTTTAGGAATTACTATTTACCCAAGTCAGTCCATTCATTCAGTATATTCCATGATTTAATAGTTAACAGGTAGTGGATAAGATTAAATTAACATTAGAGAACATAAAGGGATTAGGACAGAAAGATGAGTTGATTAGTTGTGTGTGTGTATATGTGGGTGTATAAATAAGCATATGTAGGAATGATACAGCTGTTATGGTATTTACATAGGGTCCTGAAAATACCTGGATTGTGATGGTGACAAATTCCTTGGGGGAAAGGAAGCAAAGCATTAGATTTTTAAATTTGTTTCCTTCTTGCAATGGTTGATACATCTTTAAGTTTAAAAGCGATGAATTATGGAGATCAGGTCAAAAAAATAAAAATAATTATCAATAAAACAACAGTACATCCTTATCCTTGCTGACTGTCTTTGAGATACTGGCTTGGGATGTCTCTTTCTGTACAGGAAAGCATAGGAGTGATTTAAATTTCACCTGTGTGCTCAAAGTATTAGGACAGGAACAGCTACCCTGCAAGAGGCAGGTCGGGTGGTTTCAGCTCAGATTATCCCTAGCTAGAATCTTTTTGATATACAGACATCAGATTTCCTAACTGCAAGAGATATTTTCCTAAAAACTGAAAACAGCTCATAAATTTACAATCCTGTCCTACTACCCAGTCACTTATTTGGAAGAAAAGCTGTCTATCACAACATGACAGGGAATGAATGGAGGGAGGAGATGTACCTTAGTCTTCTTGCTGTCTTGGGCATTAACTAGTTTTCCAGGCTAGGGCTCTCCCTGTAGGATACATATGCTGACACATAGCACAGAAAGGTTACAGGGATGTAAAGTTGCTGTTACTGTTGCGGGAAGCATCCTGTTACAATCTAGCCTAGGTTTGCCCTGCATCCCATTCACCAAGTGAAAATTAATCTTCAAGGAAATGCAGCCCACAGCTGACTGCTTGGAAAGTGGATTTGAGGGGAGAACGTGTGCTCTGTATGGAGCTAGACACACTCAGAATAATGGGGTAGGACCTTGTGAGTAACAGCAAAGTTAAAGGATACTGAAGGCGATGACATGAAGGATTCAATGTCACTTTAAATATACACTTCTTGGTCCAAAGGTTGCACAAGCCATCAGCCTATGAAAGCACGAGTGTTACCTTTCTTTTTAAATCCCTTTTAATACATAATGTAGAAATTAATTAATCTTGAATTTTACAGGTCCTGTTACAGGCAGGGTCAGTACTGCTCAGATTAAGTTCAGACAGTGCTTAGCCCATCTGTGTAAAATGATGTAGAAGTCTCAGCCTTCTCCTGAGCTGAGAGGTGTACAGGGACGTATGGTTTTGACATACTTCATTAGCCTATACAGTAAACTTCCTTTTCAGCCCTCCTGGTCAGAAGTGAAACAAATTGATGGGGCACTTGTGTGGGGAGTACATGGAGTACAGTATTTGTGGGGAGTACAGTATTTGCTTTCTGCCATCTCTGTGCAGGAAAGACAAGTCAGGGCTGTCAAGATTGGCTCCTTCAAGCTTTAGATATAATGCCAATGGGAAAAAAACAAAATAAAATAAAGCAAGCAAGTCCACAACTTAGTGGTTAAGCTGGAGGAGTCACCTAGTTTTTATATCATGAGATGTGACACTTGGGTGATCCTTCCCCTAGTCTTATGCAGGTGGAGGGCATTATTCCCCCCAAATAAACTGCAGTGGTGTGAAAAATTCTGCATATCAGGACAGTTAACAGGACTGACAACAGCTTGGGCTCTTGCTTCAGCCTCAGCCAGCCCCGGACATCCCAAATGCCCGGGCCAGCTCTTCTCCCCATGGCAGCCTCCCAAAACGGGGCGTGATCTGGTCAAAAATGGCCAGTTCTATCCCCAAGCTTCCAGTCAGTTGTAGGACACGATTATCAGCAATGTTTGTTTTCCTCCGGTCTGGGATTATTCAACTCATTCACAAATGAAGCTGTAGGTGTTGCAGCCCACCGTTGCTCCAGAAGGGATGTGGGCAGGCAGACTGCAACTGGCCACAATGGAAAAGAACCCAGACCTGGGAACTGATTCTTCTGTCCATGCCCCGGGTCATGGAGGCAGCTTGGCTTTGTAGCATATTCAAAACTTCACCTCTCGAGTATTTATGAAGGATGGCTCATTAGCTCCAGTTATCAGGGCTATTTTAATGCAGAAATACACCAGGCTATTCAAATGGATGAGGACTTGCCAAACTTATTGCATGTTGGCCCCAGACAAACCAACGGGTTGTATAGCACTTCTGCTGTAACCTGCATTAAGGGGTAAAATTCTAGGTTTAATTAATAAAAACTTGAGCAACTCATGTCCCCGGGGTGGTTAGCTTTAAAAGAACACTTAAAAGTTTGTTGTTATTAAAAAAAAAAAAAGTTTCACCGATACAGAACAAGTGAATTCCAGGTTGTCCATGCGTGCTGAAACTGCTCCATCAAAATCATAGCAGAACATGCTATGATGATTTATTGTTTACGTGTTGCTTGGAACTGTGAAATTCACTCTCCCGACTCACTGTGGGAGACTTGAACACACAAAATTACAGATTTGCATATGGAAAAGAAATAAAAATTCCAATTCAAATCACTCAGAAAATATTATGGGCCTTTCCAGTCACATCAGCAGGCTTTGACTGAGTTGCCATAAGACCTTTCTTCTGTCAGGTATGCAAAGAAGGGTGAAAAAAACCCCTAAAATATTTTAACTTGTTTTTTAGTTACTGTCTACAATGCTCTGTGGCATTACAAGGCTCTGAAGTAAGAGATCTCTGTTTGAAATGGTGTCCCAAGAATACCAGTACTATGACCTCCCTTGAACTGCATGATTTCCTAATCATCAGATAACACCATTGTTATAACACGTGCCAGGCATGTGCCATTGACCTGCCACTTTGTGGCACAGCTCTGAGGGACCAAAAAAACAAACAAATAAATTAATCATATAATTTATGGAGCCAAGCCATCCTCCACGGAGTAAAAAGCTAATCAACTTCATAACAACATGCAGCGCCCATGTGCAATCAAACTGTTTAGTTCTTGATGAATTATTCAGTAAGTCCTCCTGGCAGTTGGGGTAAGTTGTTCGCCTGGCTACCCTCTCTCTTCTGCAGCAGTCTCCCCTTGCTGTCCAGATTCAACATTTCATGTTGTTTCCACAGAGTCAGTGAGTGATGGACAGGCTGTGCTATCCTTGTGGCCAAGCAATGTTCTGCCAATTGATTTCTTTAAATGCAAAGCTTTTAATCGACTGCAGATTCCGTTTTCCAATCTCTCTCCTTCTCTCAAACTCCCTTCTGCTAATTTGCACTTCATTCTTCTCCCATTTTCCTAATGACACAGCAGTTCAGACAGGAACTCTTTATTGATGTTGCTGCGTTTGCAAGCAGACCAGATAAACCTTCTTGTGACTGCTGTTTTTCTTCCCTTTCCAGGTTCAGATTAAAAGAGCTGAAAAACTCAATACAAGACTAATAATCCGTTTATGGGAAATACAAAAAGCATCCATTCCCTTTTAAAAATGTTTCCTTTTATACTTTCTCACATTCCTGTCTGCAAAGTTTCCCCTAAGTCCCTAAATTTAGAACTCCAGCATCCCATTTCCTCTGTGAAAGCTTCAGTGGTGTAATCCACCAATAGAGATGGACTTTCTTTTAATTACATGGTATATTTATCCACAATCCAATAGCATTTGTAACATGGACCCATTCTTAATCAAAACTAAGTAACCTGACTCTTACAGCTAATGCTTGTTCAAAGCTCAGTTGTAAGACCAGTCCCACTTAAATTCTCCAGAGGCAAAGATGACACGTTTCTGCAGCACTGAGCAAAATCAGTTAATATCCACTGTGCATTAAACACAGACATTGTTGTGCTTTCCTTACTTCTAGTACTTTTTACATGAGCATGAATCTAAATACCACTTGCAAAGACATTCTTGAGGCATGCAGTTGTAGCTGATTATAGTTTTGCTGACCTATAGGGATGGATTTATCTTTATTTCAAGCATTCTGCATGACTCAGTGAAATTCACCCTCCAAAACAGACAAAAACTTGGAATTTCAGGTGCTCTACAAAAAGCAGGAAGCTCTAAACTACTTTGGGGGAAACCTGAGTCCTTTCTCAAGACAAAAAAACTCAGAGAAATTGCAAGGAACATCCCAGATAAAATTTCTGAAGTTCTTTTGCTGTCCATAGCTGTACTAGGCTCAGATGGAATAAGGATTTAATAATCAGAAAGAAAATACATGAAGATACATCAAACAGCCAGGATAGTCTGAGAGCTTGGTGGAGGATCACCAGTAGTGCTAAGAATCACCTGCTCTGCTGAAGTTAGGGAGCAAAGAACAGAACTGATAGAGCCAAACATCCCCATCTTCTTTCCTCCCCAGCTCTGCAACTCCTTCTGTCATGAAAATTCACCTCTGTGATGGCACAGGGAGTTGTAGTGAGACTGAGGAGGGGTGGCTTTCCTTCCTTTGATCTGAGGACTTTTGGGTGCACATGTAATTCAGGCTCTGCTGCCCTCTAAGCTCTGACAGTCTCCTAGGACTTCACTGGGGTACTTCAAAAAAAGTCTTGGCCATTCCAAGCCCATTCCAGCCACTGGTGGAAGACAATTCCACCAGGAAGAAACTTACAGTGTCTCCAGACACCCCCTCTTTCCCTGAGGTTGCTGCTTGCAATGTCTGTAACGCAAGCACACATTAAGTCCAAGCTCCTTTGAAGGTGGCTTCCACCTGTTTCTAAGAGTAGTTGAGAGCATTTTTGGATGATCTGCTTCCGTGATATCTGAAGTTTAAGGCTACCTAATGCACACCGTTGATGAGTGGGATTCAATGAACATACAGCAACTTCATTTTGTGTCCTAATCCTGGGAAGCAAAATGCATGAGGTGTTTTCCAAAACAATGTCCACCTCTCACCTTTCTCTTCTGGCCTGAGGAACTGAGGACAGAAGCAACTCAGAGGCAACACTGTGCATGCTGGACACATTTTTTACCCTAAACGTTCCTTTCCAAAAGAGCTGTATCCAGCTACATTTATTATTTGAGTATTTTTATAAGTCTGAATTAGAGATTTTTTCATTTACCTAACTTGATTTTAAAACTAAAGGCTGATTATAAACTGAATTGGGATTTTAAATTTTGACCTAGAATAGCTGACCTTTGAAGTGCTCCTAGATTACCCAGGGTTTACAGTCATCCTATGTTTCATTGGAAAGATAATTTCCTGTAGGACTTACATCCAGTCATTTGACTTTGTGACCTCTTGGATTAGATTTATGACCTTGCAAGGTCAGTCTTTAACTCCTTCTAAAAGGTTAAGATGGAAAGAGGACATCGTATGTCATTAGAAAAGCACTTTTATCCAGTATGGTAATAAGGTTTTGGAATGATCTTTAATTCCAGTGTGACAGGACACTACTGATTGCCAAATAGTAGATATACACATTGAAGATAACAAAAATTTGCTAGTATTTGCAAACTTGGCAAATAGAATACAGTTGCCTACTCCATGTCAAGGTATTTAAACAGAGATTTGATTTTCAGCTTTGCTAAGTTTTAACAACTCCAGGCGATCTCAAATGGAGCAGTAGAAACTCAACACCCCTCAAAATTATGCCAATAATGCATAGCTATGGAAATACATAGTTTATGTTTTTGTATGTGTAATTTGTGTTTGTAATTTGTTGGGTAGGTAGGAATCAACTAATTTCTTAATGCATCTACAGTGTATAGTACCGTTTGACTTTGCTTTCTCATAACAATGCAAATAAATGCATTGAATCGATTCAGTCCTCACACACAGAGCTTTACTAGAGTGAAAATAAGGAAACATGAGATTTCTGTGGCTAAACAAACCACTGCAACTGTATTTCCAACAGAGACCAAAGTTAAGTGCCATAACCATGAGTTTTCTAAAGACCTCAATTTATGAATTAGGCACCAAAACCAAGGACTAGATTTACTGGGAAGCTCCCTCCAAACTTTGTGTAGAAAAGGTGAAGTAGTTCTCCTTAAAAGGAGTACTCTTGGATGTCAGTTCCCAGATGAGGCCTCCAAACATTTATATGGTCACATTTGTTATAGCCTGAGAACTATTTGAGAAATTCTACTCAGTTGTGTTTCTTTTGCCTGTCTTTCAGATCCCATGAGGTTACGAGCCTTCCGTTGTAATGGTCGTTCCTGCAACCCTCCAGTGGGAAACCTTGCAACAGGGAGGACACCAGTTACTCTCACCACGTGTGGCCAGAACAGTACAGAACTGTACTGCTTCTACCCAGACCAGAATCTCCTCCATCAGGTATCCCATGGCTGTGGGCAGCCTCGCTGCACCAAATGTAACGCCAACCAGCCTGATAACTCCCATCTCCCTGCTGACATGACAGATGATTTCTTTGCAAACCCCATCTCCTGGTGGCAGTCTGCCCAAGGAGTACACAGGGAAGAAATCAGACTGGACTTTGAAACAGAATTCTACTTGACCCATGTCATTGCTGTATTCAAGTCACCTCGCCCAGCTGCGATGGTGTTGGAAAGATCCCAGGACTATGGGCAGACTTGGAGGCCCTACAAGTACTTTTCCACCAACTGTACAGCGACTTTTGGGCTCCAGGATGATCTCCTTGAGGAGGGCTCCATGTGCACTTCCAGGTATTCAGATGCAGTGCCCTGCACTAGAGGAGAGGTAAGCAATAACTAACATTTGACCTATGTTTAATGTCAAACAGCTGAAGATTGAGTGCAAATCAGAGCGTATGTGCTCAAAGAGGTACTGCACATAGAAGTTAAGAAAGGTAACCCATCCCCAAAGGCTTTGTATTAAGAAAATAAAGGTGGAGAAGAAGAGAAATTATATATTAATTAAAATAAATGGAAGCTTTAACAAATTTCTTTTACAAGAATTGCACAGGATAGGTTTAACATTGCTGAATTTTCCATTGCAAAGACCAACAACTGAACTAGAATTCCAACAGAACAGATGTAAGGAAATTCACGTTTGCAGAGTCTGATTTACCCAGACTGGTTTCCTACTTTAAGATGACATGAACTGCATGGTCTTTACTTTTCTTCTCTGTATAAAAAATCCTAGATGATTGGATGACTTTTAAATACATCCTTTCCCTAAGTTTAATGTAACTTTTCTTGTTGGGGGTGACCACACAGGTTGCATCAAGACATAGGCTCAGAAATGAAACTGTTTAGGAACAGAAGTGGAAGTGAGTAACCAGGTTTCAATATTGAATGGTGGGAAAAGGCTCTCCCTTGGTCTGAACATTCTGATGTGCCACTCAGACTTTATTTTAAAATAAATGTGCTATTGATAAATTCCTCTGACAAGAACATTAACAACTGCTTAGTAATCAGGTAGTTAGGTATAACCTTTTCCTTTCATCTATTTTGAAACTGTTTAGATGGGAAAGATGGTAAATATAATAGGCATTGTTTTATAGAGGAGACCTAAAGGCAGAAAGTGAGATTATAAGACATTCCTATAATCACAGCAGAGGCCAGAGTCCTTTGTCTTCCATCTCTCTTCCTTAGAGAAGTCACAATACTCTTGTTTTCCCTGTCCTGAATAATAGTAATACTCTCCTGCAAATTAAGTTCAGGAGTGAGGTGAATGGTCCAGACAGGCTTCAAAAACCACGGTAGTTTCAGCAGTGCACATCAAAAAGCCCTTGAGAGGAAAGAAACGGCTGTACCATGCTTGAGGAAAGGAAACAGAAGTGTGGAGAGACTGAGTTCATCTTTGTGCAACAGGCTGGGAAATATCTCTGCATATCAAAATCTGGAGCAGATCATCTGACTGCTGAACTGTCTCGTTCCTGGAGTAGTAATTCTGCTTGTCAGTTATCAAGATTCATTTAAGTAAAATACATCCAAATGTCTTCTGTAGAGAGATTACAATTTGCCACGTCAATACAGAATCGAGGCAACTAATTTAATTTTCCAGTCTTATGTGCCTTCCACTCAAAAATCTGGAAGTACTTTGCAAGATCCATTTAATGATCTTGAGCACACATATAAGGGTCCTGTTGCCATTTCACAGGAGGGGAAAGAGCAGCACAGAAAGGTGAAGTGTTTCATGGTAAATCAAGACAATTCTGGTTGAGTAAGAAGCAGAATACAGACTCTGAGGTATATGCCTTGGCCTTAAACACAAAACAACACTTCCTTCTCTACTACAGTATCCCCTGTTGCCCTGCACAGGGTAGGCTGTTGTGCCTACTTAACCTTGGGGAATATCATTAAGACCATGTGTTGCTGCTACAACAAATTTGAGAAGTAGATGGCAGAAAATTAACTAATAAAACATTAATCCAACACAAGTCCTTGTGACTAAAAGTCAAAATGATTCTGGCAGCTTGGGCAGCAAGTTGAACTGCACTGAAATGAATGTGTGTATGCTTAATTAATCTATGCTGTGGTAAGAGATGACAGAAAACAATAGTAACAGTGAGACCAGTCAGATATTTACAGGTTGCAAATACATTCATGATCTGTTAAATGAATTTAATTCATACAGACATCACTTCCTCCATGAGATGAGAGCTGAAGCTTTAAAGTAACACAGGAGTCTGTAGGGCAACTTAGCAGAGAACAAGACCAATACTGTTTCATAGCACATTCAAAAGGATTCTGAAGCTCTGGACAGACTTTACAGAGATCTCTTAATCAATCCATGAAACGTCACTACGGCAAGGGTATAAAATCATCAGGCTTTTCAGGTCAAGCAACCTGACACAGCAGATTCTTCTGTGAATGAAAATAAAGGAAGGCAGAGCATAGTTAAGTGATACTTGATCAGATTTGCAAGAGCGACTCTACTGTTCTCACTACCAGTCTCACAGGTGCTTAGCCCATGCACCTCAGAACTGCAATTATACACTTTATTTTAAAGATGTTAAAAATGTCAGCAGAGCATCCCCTCAAGCACTGATTCACAATGACTTGGAAGGAAGCTGATGGGATTGCCACCACTATGCTCTGCAGTGTTCTCCGCTGGTTTTTCACCTCCTGGCTGACCTATCCAATTACTGATTCTGGCTGAGCCTTGGATTGCTGAGGAGCTCACATCATAAGATGACAACATTTCTGAAATGATCAAAACCAGTCCAACTTAAATGCTAATTAATGCTCTAAGATAAACACCCATTTTCTCTACTGAGGGGGTTGAAGTAATTTCTACTGCATGACACGGGTTTTTCTTGGGTGTTTTTCTACTCACTTGGAGAAGAGACACAAATTCCTTTTTAAGAGGGCACAAAATTAATCTTCCTATTGCACCTTTTGTGGTTTTTTTTAAATTTGAGCATTTATTAAATTCCTTACTTCTGTTCACACCCAGATCCTAGATCCCTCCATCTTAATTCTTCTGGCAATAAACTTGCTCTAAAGATGATTTCTGGTCTAGGAGAAGGAGCAATGTATTTACTGCCAGTTGCCTACAGATCATTTGCTTCTTATGAAGCTTATAGATCAACACCTAACTTTCTATTCCTAAAAACACTGAAAATCCACCACCAGCATACCTTAAGTCCTGACTGCCTTGTTAAGTACCCTATATTTTGCCCATAGACTTCTATCACTAGTTACATATTAAATGGGAAACAAGTGTTTCTAATCTTTATCCTAGCATTAAAGGCAAAAATTCTTAACTGTTCCATCAGCTTCGGTACATCAACCTCCAATATAACATCATGAACTAAAACCAACCCCATCTTTTTGAGGTCTGTTCATCTACTCTAAGTGCATCTACAGGAAATGTTTGTGTGGAGGTTCATGTATCAACTGAATCTTTCTTTACCTACATGTCCATCCATCTGTTTATCTAATTTATAAAGACCTTCAAGTCAGCCAATGTAAATCAAAGCTCTGGCCCAAACAAAAGGAGAAATTACCACAATGTTGTATCAGACATTGACAGTTCAAACATCATATAGGGGAAACCAGGACCCAAATATTTCAGCCTTCATCCTGACATCACTTTCACTCAAGGAGCTGAGAGATTAGGAGCATGTTTTTAATAAAATGGAGTATCAGGAAATGAAAACAAATGTTATTCTCCATCAAAGATGATGTTTGCATAAAAGGAAGACATTAGCATGCAAAGCAAGGTAGAACACTGATCTGCTTATAGCCAACAGACCCAAAAAGAGACCCTTCCCCTGTTGGGTCTAGCTAGGGGAAGGGACTTTTGAATCAAAGGCTGGTTCATTTATGTGAGTGTCTGTGTGACAGATGACACCAATGAAGTGTGATATAATAAACCCATTACTGGAATACACTGGGGGCTGGAAGAATTGTGTATGCCTGAATTAAGTAACTGGTTTCTATGGCAACATGTTAAGTGTGCCTTGCGTGGAAGACCTGTTCATTCTCCATTTGGTGTCCTGTGGTGACCTCTTTAGGGACAGAAGTCCCCAGCAGTGCCTTTTGTCAAAGATGAGTGGACTCGATTTGTAGATAAAAGACTTTTAATCACTCTTCATTCACTCTGTGAATGCCAGATCAAGACATGTTGTGATGGGATGCAGTTCTGTCTGATTCAAAAGCCACCAGTTTGATCAGATGGAAGCCACAGTCAAGCCAGTGGAAGGCCTTTTTCTTCTGCACTGACACTGAAGACCTCTGGTGCCTCTCTCCATCTACTGGAACTGCCTGAACAACAGTTATGGCAGAGAGGGACCACTTGCACACAGACACTGAGACAGGTCAGGACCAGGGCTCTGTGTGGGATGCATGTGATCCTGTTCTTAGGACCTGCATTTTTTGGTGTCTTTTCTCAGGATTTTATTTTTCTGCATTCATGCCAAACCTTTTGATAAACAAAGGAGGATCCTACACACACATACTTCATTAGGTAGTAACATCAATAATTCAAGAGGTCACCACTGAGGCTTCAGTGGCTTCTTGAAGACCTGATCTCATATGGCAGTGGGGTCACTGAAAAGAAACATGCTCAGCACACCACAAGGTTGAATTCCTAGCAGATAAGATGCAAGGGCAGGGTCCTGCACTGCAGTGAATTGTACAATAGTCATCAGGTCTGGCCTCTCAAAGTTGTGTGATGCTTGGGGTTGTGCTGACTTCCAGCCGGAAAGGATTCCAGGAGGGATTAGTCACTTGTGAAGGTAAGTGCACGAATGTTATGACTAGGGCTGTCTGTTCAGCATTTCATTTAATATGAACTGTAGAGGAGATAGAATGCAGAGGCAAGTTGAGAGGAAGCAGTTAACACCAGCAGTGTAAACAAGCAGATAGCACTGCCAGGCCCTGCTTCCCTGGAGGAAGAATTAAGGGGCTCAAGGGTTTGTCTCTGAAGGGAATTTGAACTGACGAGACCAATCCAGCATTCCCATCCCTGGCAAGTGAACTTCAGGAGTGTCCTACTCTGACCTGGTTTGCAATGAGCCACTTCAGAGACATTAGGAACTTGCCAAAAAGACACAGTAAGGTTTTTTTTTTAAGCATTGCTTCTGCATTTCCTGAATGCACAAGGCAGCAGATATCACAATTTATCTTCACACCTTGTTTATAAAATCTTAGTGGAGTTGTAGCCATGACTTTTTTTTTTTTTTCCAAGTCTCAACAGTGAAAAAATTCTTGTCTAAAATACTATGACTATTAGAGGTTCATTGCTGTAATTTTCAGACTCTGGGAAAAGAACACTTGCTGCTCTACAGTTATCCACACATCACCATCACAGTGAGCCTGTGCAGTTAGTTAAATCTGTTCATGTGTAAGAATTCAGCCAAGACCTAGAGATGTAAGTGGCTCCACTTGTAAGAAACGAATGCTCTCCCATTAAACCACAGCTTGGTTGACAGTGGTTGATACTGACAGGGATGGGTTGTTTTAACTTTGCCTGACAATTCAGCAGACAGAGTGAAATGAGTCTCCTTCTCTCACCAGTTCCCAGTCAGGCTGTCTGTATCACAGCACTCCTTATGCCATTCTGCCATTTCAGAGCCAGTAGCATTCCTCGGAATGAAAAAGGACACCACACTGTGTGGGAGCATGGAAACTTTCTCCCATCCCCATGTAAGGAGGCTCAATGTAGCATGGAAGGGATTTTGTCCATTCCCTCTCTACAGACTGCAAGCTGAAGGTTTTGGTGCTCAATAGTCTAGATTTTGTACTCCATTACGTGGCTTGACAGAAGATACAAACCTTGCCTTTCTACACAGATGCAGAGATGTACATCTGTGGATAACCTGAACCTATGGAATACGTTTTGTCTGCATGGCTCCTCAGATTGGTCTGCCTCTAACTCCCATTGTGCAGCCTTTCCCCATCACCACATTGGCAGCAATGCCAAATATTAATATCAATGCCACACTGACTAGATTACTGGAATAACCTCAAAGCAAATTCAAATTGAAGGGACATTGACTCTTTCTGTTTTGGAAAACACAGAATGAATTCAAGATGCCACTGTCTTGATAGTAGCTGAGTTTACCCAGATCAGAGAAATTTTTAAAAAATCAAATGCACAATTATTTCCCTAACACACTATCATATTCTATACTGGCTGTTAAGTTTTATTCTCTGGAAGGACAGAAAAGCAGTGGATCTTGATTTAAAAACACTATTCCCTGAATTGTCAGAGTGGGCCTTCTAATAGGTAAGAGAATAGCTGGACTTTCTCCATGCTCCAAAAGTATTGCAAAACAGGAAAGAAGCTGCTTCTTAGTAAAGACTAGTGCAGCACAAGATGGAAGAATTAATTTTAGTCAAGTGGCTCCATCGAATAAATCAGAGGATATTTGCCACTGGGTAGGAAAAATTCTGAGACAATTGTTTACTATTCTTTTAACAACAAAATCAACTCACATGAAAATCTCTTAATGAAGAGGATTTAGGACTGATGAGAGTTTTTATTGCAGCTTCCTTCTGATGGGCCTAGTATAAGCACACAGACATTTCTGATCTCATTAACTTGATTGTGTGCAACATGATCAACATAGCTTAAGGATGATTTGTAATATCAAATTCTTGTTCTGCACAAGGATCTTCTTTTGTAGGAGGCCATGCACTGGCACTGCCCTCCATTTCTGACTCATTCCTTGACCTTAGGCTATGAGCTTGCAAGGGGGAACCTTTGTTTTGTCCACATCTTTTCTGATTAACACTGGCTGGAAGATCAGGTTAAGAAAACAGAATTATCTGCATCAAGAATGAAGAAGCAAAATATATGGCAAGAAATCAAAAATCTGAGACACTGTCTCCGGAATGAAGATGATCTCTTGATTGGTGATAAAACATCATCACCCTCTGTGAACCTGTGCCAACTTGGGTACAGCAGAACCATTCCTCTAACAGTGGTTACATTTTTTAGCTTTGCACACTTACAGAATTCTCCAAACTTCCTTGCTCTTAGAAAGGTCAGGAGAGGACAGAGACGTGACCATCTTTTTGAGGCGCAGCTGATGGACTTTTGAAAATGAGAATGACAAATATGCGCTTGATAGCAGATATGCAGATAAGCATGAATGTCCTACTCAGCATTCAGCTCCAGTGTCAGCTCCTGATTATAAGGGAAAATCAGGATCTAGGATATATTTCCACAACGGGTTGAGACTATAGAGGTGCTGAATACCCTCAACTTCCAGCCTATCCAATGGAAGCAGAAAGATTTCTAGGGTGTCCCTTGGCAGACTCAATCACCATCAGCTTTCCTTCTGCAGCTGTGCATATGGTACTTTTATGAAATCTGCACACTGATGTTTAGAGAAACAACCAGGGCGGTTCAGAGCAGTCTCTTACACCAAAAAAAACCTCAACAGAAGTCTACAAAGCCTGATACCAGACAGAAATTAGATGAGAAATAGCTTTTCAGTGAACATCATGGGAACTTCTTTTCAGAGCTTGCATCTTAATTATAAGAAGTCACTTCTTTTTCATTACTCTCTCTTCATACCTTTTACATTACTATACTGGGAAACTGCAGATTTGCATGGTGTCTCTGGGAAATGAAAAATCATTCATATTTTTGCAAAGGCAGAAGTCAAACATCTGTCAACGCTTATAAAGAGCAGGTATTAAGAGCATGGGACCAGCATTCCAACCCCTACCATCCTGTGATTCTGTGATCTGTCTAGAAGGAATCTTTTTCATAGGCTTTGGAAATGCAAAACTTGTGACCTAAAAGAAAGGAAGAAATATCACAGGGAAGAGATGAAGTGTCTCATGACTCTAGGAGTCCCCTAATGCTTAGATCCATTCCTAATCTCATCTTTAAAACACTTATGTGGAAATGGTTGGGATGGCCAAACTCTTATCTTTTGTATAAGTAAGTCCTCAATATCTTTGATTTTTACAAAGTCAAGAGAAGCTCATTTCTTAGTGGTTGAATCCAAGAAGAACACAGAAATGCCACTCACAAAAGACTTCACTAGTGTTATGTCACCTAAATCAGATCTTTTAACACTTAACAAGTCTTGCCTTGGGAGAGATTAGGACAAACAAATCCAGTCTCACTGCTGAGCTTATTCCAGACAGAAATGTGTTATGAATTAATCATACAAGCAAACTCTTGTACCTCAACTGGAATGGAATACTTGTTTTTCTTAAAAGGATGCCACAACCCCTATGGGACAGCCAAGCTATTAACATCTCTACTCACAAATACTGTTCAGAGTTCTAAGGGGATATGTAAAACGCCAGAGAAACTTCTCTCAAGAGATGCAATGCCAGAAATGAAAATATTTGCAAAACAATAAAACCACAGGGAACCCAACCTTTTTCCAAGCTGTCAAGCAAAGAAACAAGAAACAATACAGCTTCTTGAAAGCAAATGGCCCTATGCTGGGAAAAGAGCACCCAACAGCTGCTATTTTGCCTGAAGAACTCAGTGCTATCTGGATGCCAATTAAGACATGGGGAGGATGGATAATTGACTTGAGATCTCAAAACGTGAATCCCTCTCTTTAAACTTATACTGTACACAAATAAGCTTTCTAGCAGTGCAATACAGTACACAAGATTTTTTTTCACAGTTAACATAGCACAATGCAAGACTATTGTTATCAAGCAGAAGTACAATCCCAGAGAGTAAAAAGAAATACTTTGGCCATTGTCTACTTGTTTTTTTCAGAGGGCCCAGTAAAAACTCTTGTTCTTCACCTCATTCACTTTCCCTCTCTGTCTCCTGTGAGGAGATCCATAGCCATTCACACCTGGGATCTGGGGCACAGAGACATTAAGCCTCTTGCCCAGCCCTGTGTAAGGAAGTCACTGTCAAGGACCAGTGCAGATTTGACAGAAGATAATGACATATTGATTACCTTTTTTCAGATGTCTTGTCCTGGAGTGAAGTACCTCTAGTATTTATGTCCTCAAGCCAGTGATCTGCTAGGTATCCTCTGGAGAGCTATCCTGAAAGGAGATATCATTTGTACTGAGTGTATTTATTAGAGAAACCATAGACAAGAAACTAAATGTGAGAATAAGACATAAAAACCAGTCACCAGAGTGCTTTACCCTTGGTTCCTCTGTTTTCTGTGACTTTAAAACAGTTTCACAAAGACTTTTAATCATTAACATCCCAGTTGTTAGTTTTCAACGCTGGATTAAAATCTCTGAATTTAGCAGATACTGCAGAAAATTCCATCCAGTTCACTGCCTTGGTCTCAGACTAACTGTCCAGGTGGGAGGAAGATTTTTGCATCTGTAGACAACCAGGTGCTCGGGACTCTGAGAAACCACTCCAGCTCTGTGTGGTCCACAAGGGACTGGGAAGAAGGAAACAGGAGACAGGGTTCATAAAACTGGTTTCCACTATAAAACCAGACCATCCTGTATTAGGGGAACTGGACAGAAGAGATTTGGTCTTTGTCCTGTGAATTCATCAACAAGAGGAATGCTGGGCACCTGGACAAAACCAAATGGACCATTTGCTTATGGTTCCATTGACTGGGGGAATGTAGACACTGGGGTGGAATGGCCTGGGCTGTTTTGTCATGGCTTCATTGGTCAGGGGAATGTAGGCACCTGCACTGCACAGCCTGGGCAGTCTGCCCACAGCTCGTGAGATCACCAAACAGGATCTGGGCACCTCTGATCTCACCAAACAGGACTGTTTGCAGCTTTGTAAGTAGCTGATAGTATAAGAGAAGGGAATTAAAAGAAAAAAATAACAGAGTTAACCAAACAGAAAATGCTGCAGACAGGTGGGAAATGTGCCACTGCCTCTACTGGGTACTGACAGGTGTAGATCTGTGCAAAGCCTGGCAGCTGATTCTGTTAAAAGGAGTTTATCTCCCCATGTGCCATCAACATGTAACATAATTATCTTCCAGGGATGTACCACAAGCTCTCTTCTGAAGTTTACACCTGGCTCCTGTAAGCAAAAAGGAGCTGAAGTATTTTACATGCTGCAAGTATTTACATTGGTCAGTTCACTAGAAAGAAAAAAAAGAAAAATGCAAAGAGCAAGATAAAGAGGGAATCCCTATGGAAACAAAGCTTTCACTCCTCTGAGTTAGTCAGACACTATCACCACTTCTAAAAGAGGACCAAAGAACCCTGAGGGTAAGTCCCTCTGCTATGACAGAAAAACACAACCGACAGAGAAAAGAGGTCTTAAATTGGAGTTAGTGTATCCCTAGAGAACAGCTAAGTCTGGAAACAAATGCAACCACTTGTCTAAGTCACTGGCATGGACTGTGGTGCAGACCTCTGCTGTCAACCTCTCCCCAAAAGCCACAGAAACAAACACACCCTGAGAGATAGAGAAGGGTAGAGTGGTACATGTTCTAAAATAAAATATGTCCCTTTAGTCAGTGTTAAACACCAAATTAGAACTGTGATACTCAAAACCAAACTGTAGGTGCTTCAGAGAACTATCAAACAGCATAAAAGCTGTGACAGAAGAGTATCAAGCCACAGACAGCCAGCAGGCACAAAGCACCTTTGGTCCTGTGAGCTTACTGCAGTGTAGCTTCTTCAAATTAATAAACCAGTTGACTTTTTTTGAAGACAACGTTCTCCCAATGCTTACCCATCATAAACCAAGCTGTGTTTTCTAGCACATAGTTAAGTGACCAAGCCAAAAGTCTGACCACAGTTTCCACCTCTTTCACAGATCCCCTCAGTGCATTAGTGTACCAGACTCTAGAACTCATGCTAAAGCCAGGTTCCTAAAATGCTTTGAGAAATCTGGATGGCATTAATACTGCATTTATGCCAATAAGCCTTGGCCTATTGTCACTTGGCTCACAAACACGAGGAAGAAACCAGCATTTGACAAGTTATCACATATTGGATGAACTGCAAGAAGTGAGTGGGATCAGTAACCCCAGGGAGGGATGTTTAAACTAAGGTGTTTCCTTTCTCACATCTGAGATGGGATGAAAGCAGGTGCACAGTCACTTGCTGTGGCTTGTCCAGCTTGTTTTAACTCAGCTGTGAAGTTCTGGGATTAGTCACAGCCCCACAGCTGCTTATGCAGAGTCTTCCAAATAGGAACTATTGCTTTTTCCTGAACAATGCCTTGGGATGTTTTCTGTCTATGCAGAGTCCTATACCTATTCTTGGATGTGTATCTTCTGTCTTTCAGGTGATTTATCGTGCCTTAAGTCCAGCTAACAAGATCGAAGATCCCTATAGCCCTGAGGCTCAAGATCTCCTGAAACTTACCAACCTCCGCCTTCTTTTGTTGAAAAGACAGGAATGTCCATGCCACGGTTCAGGATTGGTAGAGAAACCTCAGAGATTTGCCCACTATGCTATTTATGACCTGATCATCCGGGGAAGCTGCTTTTGCAATGGGCATGCGGAGGAATGTGAGCTTGCCAACAGGACAGGGGTCATGGAGAACGTGGTGAGTTCACTAACATTCACAGTAGATGTTCACCAACTAGACTTGTTACCTGCTTGTGCTCTCTCAGCCTCACCATACATTTC
Source organism: Porphyrio hochstetteri (assembly GCA_020800305.1). Lineage (NCBI taxonomy): Eukaryota > Metazoa > Chordata > Aves > Gruiformes > Rallidae > Porphyrio > Porphyrio hochstetteri. The sequence continues at coordinate 4,025,252 of CM036916.1, read as the reverse complement.
ATGTATGATCCTGTCTAAACCTCCTAATGACTCTCTAAAAAAGGGCAGCACTGACAATCCACATTAGTGAACCCTAAAGCTCTCTGGGAAAAGGTTTCCTATACCACTTGCTGCAGTTTCACATGTATTAATGGTATTACTAGAGATGGGTCCTTCTAAAAACTCTGGACTCCAGAATAGCTACAAACTATGAAGGGGCTTTATATTTGGAACAGAGATCCAACTCCAAATATAGTGGATGAAATCTCTTACCTATATACCTGCACAGAACTGAACTAGTATCTTTGATGCAAAGACTGTCCTAGCCAGAATTTCACCATCAGATCCCAAATCTCAGATTTTCTGAGTTTGGGAGACGTAATCAGTTCTGTCATACTTAAAGTTCCAGCCTTCATTTTTTTCAGGCTTCTGTGGTTTTTTACTTTCACTACATAGGCAGCTGTGTTCAGGATGATAACATAATTTCCACTCCCCTCTCATTTACCTATTCAGCTTAAAATAAGTTAGAACATTTAAAAAAAAAAAAAAAAGCCAAACTTTGTGGGAAGATTATTCTTCCAGTCCCTCCCTGTCTTTCATCTGCACCCTGGGTGTGCAGAGGAGGTGAGCTGTGTTTGTATGCACACACAGAAGCTGTGATTCTGGGAGGAATGACTGCTGTCTCCTTTTTGATTTTGCTGCAAGTATTATATAGAAGAACTGTAACAACAGTCACAGAGAAATGTTGCTAACCAAGTATCCAGGTACATCTAAACACATGCATCACAGACAGCATGCAAGCCACTTTAAATTAGTTAATGGGTCCACTGGTTCCAGAAGGCTTTCCGTCTCTATAATGGGTTTGAAAACCAAAATAACCCTTAGAACTCCAGGGTGAACTCTGACATAATAGACTCAAGAAATACATCCTCAGCTAATTTCTGTTCCTTTAGATGGGGTACAGTTGACATATGGGGTACATTTGACATTTTGGTTTACTTTCTTTTGGAATGTGTATTCATTGTCTGTCTTTCAAGTTTCCTAGGTCCAGAGGTAGATACTGTAAGATAATTAGGACTGCATGAGTTTCACAATACTTGGAAAATAATTTCTGAATCAGTTCCACCTGCAGTATAAATCTAAGATTTAGCTACAATTTTCTGGCACTAGGTGATGTTATCAGATGCCATTGACTGTAAATACAGACTTGCTTAATACATAACCATGCAGGGAAAAGCTGTTTAAAGAGTGAATCCTCCCTGTTGCAAACTGTTAAATAAACACATAGTGAAACCAAATAGATAAATAACATGCTAAATGAATACAGCTGGTAGAAGAATAAACACTCTGCCCATCAGGAAAGGAAAACACAATATTGTGTATATTTCTGGCATAACCATTGTAAACTGTGACTGGATTTTTTTCTCTCCACAAGTCTCAAGGGAATAGAATCTTTTTGTGCCATCAATGACTTCATGGGGCAGAAGGTGAAATAGTTTTGGTGAAATGCACTTCATGAGTGACTCATGTCCCAGGAGACAAGAGGGTGGATGCATCATATCATGTGCACAGGCACAGATATTAGCAAGTCTTTGCCTAAGCAGTGGGAAAAGTGAAGAAAGTATTCCAGAGCTTTAAATACTTGTAGAATCCTAGAAGAGGGCTGGAAAAGACCATCAGTCCTCACACAAAGGTATGATGGAGCATACCTAAGCCATGAATGCCTGCAGAACTAGATTTGAGAATAACAGAATAACAGAATCTCTGATGAAGGAGATCCAACAGCAACCCTCAGCAGCAGTTCCCATTTTGACATTCTGAAAGCTCTTCTAGTGTCTGCCTAAATCATCTCTGCTGCAAATTAAGGTGATTCCTTCTTGTCCCCTCTCCCCTGGTGATCACGTAGAGCAGCTGATCCTCATTCTGCAGATACTCTTGGAAGGTACTTAACTGTATCCTTCTTTACTTTGGGGTTTTTTGTACTAACCAGAGAACTGTGAAAACAGGTGATGAAAATTTAAAATTCTACTCCCAGGTCATACTAGGCTGAAGATGATGATGCTACTTTTGTTCCTTGTTTCTGTGGTCATTACACCCTAGCTCTTTCTCAAATGAAAATCTGGTCCTGGAAGATCCGGGTTCCTGGATTCTTTTTCAATTTATCTGCTAATTTCTGATGATGATATTGCAGTGGTGAAGGGAGAGTTCACATAGGTATAGATCTTGGAATTTGGTTTACATAGTTAGCATGAGGGAGTTTATATAAAGTGTAAACCTTTGAATCTTACAATACGATAATCTCCTTGCCTATATGCAGAAGGAAAAGGTCTTTGTTTCTGAGTGATGAACACCAGGGATACATTTCATATCAGCCAAACTACATTGCAACAAAAATCTTTTGTCATCTTGGAATTTCTTGGCAGAGACAGGAAGGTGCTCTACTTTCAGTCACATGGTGACTAAAACAGGATGGGGAAAAGAGACCTTAGAAACAAACAGTGCACATCCAGAAATGATCTGATTTATTCCACTGTCCCCGTATAATAATTACTGAACACATGAGCAGAGCAAGTCTCAAGACACACAGTTTTTGATGTGGATAGTGTGGGTGATATCACAGCATGAAGGCAGAGCAGCTTCCTGTTTCCTGGGCTGCTGTCAAGTAATAAAATAAAATGATGGAAAAATACAGACCTCCACAGAAAGGCTTAAGTAATAGGAGTTGCAGTCCCTTAGGAGTTCAGAGTCCTCCTACAATGTATTTATTTTCTGTAGTTAATAAAACCAAAAGCAAGTCCATGTAGAAAACAACTGTAATGGTTTGCCATGAGATAAACCCCAAACCTGAGATCATTCTGCCCTTAGGTCTTGGAAGAGATCTGACTGTACTAACTTGTAAGTCTGCTCTTCTTCCTCTTGAAAGAAATCTGTTTCATTTGCAGTACGTCTTACACTGCTAGACTGGTATGGAGGCTAAATAAGGGAGAAAACCTTCTGGAGAGTTTTTTTTCCTAAAGAATTTCTTGGGACTTTTGAACCAATGCTTATCAACACCATTTTGGAGGGACTAAATAATCTATGACTACCAGATGATTTGCCAATTTATCTGCATATCTGTCAGTTCAGTCATGACAACCCATTCAGCTTCTGGTTTCTCCCCTGAGGGTGCCCATAAGAAATGCACTTCTGTGAGAAGTAATGCCACAGACAGCACAATGTTGTAGAAACAAATGGTTAGAAGAAAATTTCAGACTGTAAAACTGACCTCCAAACATACATCATTCCTCATGGTTTGAAATCCTAGAATGTTTCATGTGTATTGTCTCTGGTCATAAGTCTTTTGTGAAAAAATGGCATAAGGAAAGGTTCAAGGTAGAATTCCATAGGATCCAATAGAAATGTCCTTTGACTTCTTGTTTTGGTGGCAAACAAGTAAAAATTACTCTTTCAATGGGGCTTTTTTTTTTTTGAACATGCCATGCATCCACCTCAACACAATTTATCTAGTTCACACTTCTCTTATTAACTACTGAGAATATTATGTCAGGCAGGAGAAAGCCTTCAAGAAATTAAGATGGGAACTGTAAACAATAGGCAAGAAACTTAGGGACAATCATATTTTGAATTTGAGGTTTGTTGCTATTGACAGTGATGTTTTCTTCTTTTCTATTTCTTTCCTCAGAACAAAAAAGAGACATAAAGATTCCATACCCAATGTAAATGGCTTCTTATGATAGCTAAGGACAAAATTCTCCCTTATGAATTTCACAGCCTGTATTATTCATATTATTTGAACTCTTACAAGTAACTTCTTTGCCAGTGAGAAAAATTATTGAGATCACATTTTGCCATAGAAACTAGAAAAGTATTTTCTTTTAACTGGAGAGCATTAATATGCCTTTGCAAGGGAAACAACTGCCAGGACCTGGTCACCTGAATACATCTAGTCTTCCTCTACCACTGGATGCAAAGGAAGATAATTCTGTCCCAGGGATGGCTGTTGCAGAATGCACAAATTTACATGTTGATCTACAGGAAATTAATTCTTTATTAAGCTCCAACAAAGCTAATACAAGCTGTCAGGTTTAGGATCTGCTTTGATGACACATTTTGGCTGAGTCCAAGGGTGCTCCCAGAACAAAGTTTACGAAGCAGAAAGCACACATAGACAGAACACAGAATCTAGACCAGAGTCCTTCCTGTTTGCCAAGCATTTCACAATTCTCTTTCTAGTCCCTGAGAAGTAAGTATGGATGGAAGAAAGTGAATGTGGATTAAAATGTTTTTGTATAAAGCATTAGGGGTTTTTAAGTTGTGAATTATTGGTACCTACACTGCCAGGAAATTCTTACCAATCGCCTCGGATGTTTCTTTTGCTTTTTTATCCTGTTTACAGAGACAAACAAGACTCCCTGTGGGTCTGACCCTCCACAATGAAGCAAACAGAAAGTTTTCCACTTACTTTAAAGGGAGGAGGATCTGGTCCTAAGTAAGATTTGTTGTTTGGTTTAATGGAGGTTACATAAGGTAAAACTTGTTTTTCTACAGCAATTTTCTAGGTGACTTGGCTATCATATGCCTTGCAAATATTACCTCCTCTTCAAATATCTTGTGCAGTTCTACTGATAAACCTTAGCTAAGTTTTCACATTATCTGATCCAAGCTATGCCAGTCTGTATGATGTCCAGGACTCAGAGATGCAGGAGGTGCTCTCTGTTGTAGTTGGCAACATAAAACATAGGTTTTGTTTGAGTAGTATCAGGAATGTTTAAAAAAATTAAAAATCACAAGAGCTTGGGCAACATTATTATTATTTCAGAATAAATTCTAGAAACAGATCCCTGTACTGAGCTTTTTTTGCAAAAATTAAAACTGAATATGGACTTCAAGTTCTGCTCATAAGGCACATCAACTACATCAAAAAAAAGTCGTGTTGCTGATACCTTTGCTACACACAGTGGACCAAAGCATTTCACAGGAATCCTTGGGGGAACATGCAGGTGGATGAGAAAGTTTCAGAAATTTGCGTTCAGAGATGACAAAGAACCTGACAGGGGAGCATCATTAAAAGGTTGTCTTTAATTTTAGGAGATAGTTTTAGTTTTCCTAGGGGAAAATGGGCTTCAAAACTGTGACTCTAAATGACAGCTAAGTTCTCAATTACTTAGATAAAAGTTGGAAAAGGATATTCAGGTTTGTCTTGTAGATGACATCTAGAAGATACTATTTTATCACATTGTCACAAAAGTCAACAGAAACCTTAACTGAAGACCTAAATAAATATAAAAAGGAGCTTTCCTATACATTCCATGCTTCTCTTTCTGCTTCAGACTGTGAGGAAAACTGGCACATTACAGTAATTCCTCCATTACTGCCAACCCAAAAATCAACATCCCTGTTCTTCTGAGTTGTTAAAAATTTGAATCCAAGTGAATATATGGTACATAACTGCCCCTTTATTTTAGATATATTGTATCCTCCAAATTCAAGCACACCTCTGGCTTGGTGTCTGTGGTATTGCCTTTCAAAAAATGTATTCATTCTGATGAAATTTCTTATAGTTTCAACTCAGATGCTACATTAGATATCTTCCTAGAATTGCACAAAGCCTAAAGTAGTAGTCCTTATGGAAAACACCTTGAAGGTATCAGTCTTGTACAGTACAGATTTAGGCTCTGTAATCTGGGTTCTTCTCCATAGTTTTTGTGATTTTCTCTGGTTTTGCTGGCTCTTCAATGCTAGACTCAAACTTTAACAAGCTTGTCCTCCCCTCCCAGCAGAATCAGCACTTGTTTGCATTACAGGATTTCAAGCAGGGACACATGTAAGCAATAGTTCACCCAGTTCCGAGTTGACTTCCAGGTAAGATTCAGGTAATATTAGGTCTAAAAAGCTTCCAGAGACCATTTGTAGGTGGTTTAGAAGAAGGCTTTGTCCACCTGCTGCACTCAGCACTACCCCCTGAAGTGCAGGCAAGAGTAAGGAGAACTTTTGTGCTGCTTTTCAGCCTCATCTACCTGCACCGGCCAACATGCTGCCTTTAGAGCCATCAACACTAGGAAGCTGCTGTGATGTGATTACCATAGGATCTGCTATGCCTCATACATTATCCCTTGTATTTTTAAGCTCCCTTGGGACTGAAGAGACAGCTATGTTGTTTCTGTCCTCAACTCACCTCCATGTTAACAGAACAAAAGTTTTCAGCCTTTTACCAAGGCTTTTCAAAGCCTTTCAGCCAGTTCACTCATACCCAATAAATGTCCCTGTAATTTAAGCAAATGTTCCTAGTGATGTACCTTGGAGTTTGCATTTTAATGCTTTGGCAGCAGGTGCACATAAAATGTGAAGAAATTTTGCACAGGATTATACACAAATTCTATATTCTCAGTGCAAAAGATATAAAATTCTACATATATTTTCTTGCTTTGGTTCATTCACCGTGCTGGAAGGGTCCTGGATATTAGCACTGCACTATTTAAGCATTTAGAATCCTTTCCTCACTGTGCACAAGTTTGCTGCTAGATCATGGACTTTCCTCCCCTTTTTCTCCCTTCCCAGATTCCTTATAAATCTGGCTGGTCCTGATTTATCCCTTCCCCCTCTCTCCAAGTTGCAGCGATCTGCAGAGAAAATGCAGAAAACTATTTTTCTCTTGGCTTCATCTATACCATTACTCATCATAATTTCACTTGAAGGGGATCAATGGATGCTGCCAAGTCAACTCAATACAGGGGTAAAAATTCAGCGAAGATCTCACAGACACACTTTGGGATTGGACTTTCAGTCACACACACCTAGAGTCACTGCAGATTAACCAGTAGAAATCCAGCTAAGTCAAGACTGTTGCTGTAGCTCACCAGACTTACTACAAAGTAAATGACTGAATTATTTATCCCGTTGAATGAACAGGTCACATCCACAGAATCACAGAATCACAGAATAATAAGGTTGGAAAAGACCTTTCATCAAGTCCAACCATTCACATCCTAAACTAAACCATATCCCTAAGTACTTCATCTACCCTTTTTTTGAACACATCCAGGGAAGATGACTCAGCCCCTCCCTGGGCAGCCTGTTCCAGACCTGACAACTCTTTCAGTAAAAAATTTTTTCCTAACATCCAATCTAAACCTGCCCTGGCACAGCTTCATGCCATTCCCCCTTGTCCCATCACCTGTCACCTGTCACCTGCCACCAAACTTCTCTGAACTGTCCAGTGTGCTAGCCCATCATGCCTGACCTGTAAATCCACAAATCCTTGTCCATATATCAGAGTGTAAAGCTTCTCCCATTTCTTCCTGCCCCCAAAACTAAATCTGTGTCTTTTTCAGCAAACATTGGCAGTCAGGCCAGACTGTTCAGTGGCATCATGAGCAAAACCTTGAACAAGACCAAACCCACTCATGCCATTCACTTTCAGGAGATTTGGACAGTGGTATTTACTAGTTATGCTGTGATTCAAGCATTCACCTACTAAAATACTGAGCCTTGCTCCCCTTTCTCCTTCCTCCATTCAGACACTCACCAAGAGCTGGTGACCTTCTGCAACTCAGGGGCTGCGTTTCAGCGTGCCAGCCGTTGCTTGGGTGCAGTTTGTTAGGGATCAGTAATGGAGCTGTTGGCACTGTAAAGAAAAATAAGCTAAGAGAGCTTACCCTAAAGATGAATAAAAATCAAACTAGCATTCAGAAAGGATATGATGAGAAAGAGGAGTGACAATGGCGGTGAAGGCACAGCCAGACGTGTGTAAAGCCTGGTGGAGGTGAATTCAGGCAGAGGATGGAGTTGTGTCTTGCAACTGTCACAGGGTGAGTTCTATTCCCTCACATGAAGCATGAAGTTTGTACCTCTTCCAGTCGATTTATCCTGCTCTTTTGTCACTGTTCAAAAGGGGTTTTAGTGATGCCAGTCTGAATATTTGAGTAAATGCTATCACTGATTTTTCTTCACTGTTACCTATTTAGTGTCCTTGGAGCCAGTGGCAGCGCATTCACTCACTGCCATAGGGATCAGAACCTGTATGGGCGCAGGTGGCCTTGCCACAAGTGCCCCAGCTCTACATATCCCTGCCAAGCTCCCTCAGACTTCATTTACCAAAGTGACCAAGAATGAGCCAGAAATTCATTTCCATATGTGTACTAGTTTTTAGACATATGCACTTGTTAGACCTTTCCCTAGAAACCAGCCAGCGACATAGGAACACAATGGCTTGCTTTCCTTTCTGATTAGAGCAGGAATTTGAACCATCAAGCTACTCGTAGCAGGCACTGTAATCTGCACTCCCAAACCACCCATTCTTTTAGGTCTTTGCAAAGTTGAAGAAGTTGAAAGACATTTCTTATTTGGCCTCTTAAAAGTCATACATGCTCTCCTGCTATTGAAGGATTTATTGTAAACCTACATGTACTTATCTCTTTAGTCGGAGAGACAACAGAGCCCATTTGAACTGTAAGATAAATAAAGGAGGGTAGGAGACACTCTTGTATTTAACTATTCAAAATGATACAGAAATAATCATTTTACTAAAAGCAGGTAAGGGACTAGCCTCTGATGTCATTGCAAACTGCTGTATCCAAAATTTCTCTGGCAACATTACAAAGTGAATACAGAGCCCAAAGACAAACATTTTCTTCGAATCAGCAACAGTTGCTCTGCTCTGGAAGGCTTCCAAATTTAACCTTCATTCATTAGGAAAAAAAAAACCCCAAACAGACTGAGAGTACTGGTCCAGGAAAAAAAGCAACAACCACAACATTTACTGAAAGGATAAAAGGTAAAAGAAAGTAAGAGGCTTCAGGTATTATACAAACTGGACAGAGTTTTTAGAAATATCACAAAATTGTGGGACACAGATGGAGGATGTCCACTCTCTCGCTCAGCTGTGGATCAGAATTCAGGTGAAGCAACATTGTGCAGTCAAAGGTGAATAAGTATCATGCAGTCTCTTGGAATTGTTGTAGAAAAGCAGGATATGGTTCCACACTATTTTCTATAAATCAGCCAGACATTACTGAGCTCCAGTGAAGAACTACTGGATGAAATTCATAGCTTGGTGTAGCAGGTCAAGCTAAATGATTGGAACTGATCATCCAGGCATTAAAATCCATATAACCTCCTTTATGTCCTGCTTCAAAGCTGCTCAGGTGGTTGATGTGCAAATCAAAGCTTTTGGCAGCAATACCAGACTTGGAACAGCATGACTGTACTGTGAGGCAGATGAGGGAATTAATCCAGATTAAAAATACTAGTGCCAAAGGGAAGAAAAAAAGAGTCAGCTTTAACTTTTTTTTAACATGGTTTTGTTTCACAGACCAATTTACACATAATTCAGGGCATGATGCACAAGGTGACAGCATAGAAGGAAGTAGGAAGGATAGCAGAAATGTCTCAAATTGAGACATTGCCCTCAAAGCCTGAGAATATAGCTGCTATACCAAAACAGAAAAGCAGAGCTTGCTTTCAAGTGGCCATTAAAGTCAGTATGCTGGTGATGGAGAGTATAGTATAACATTTTTGTTCCTCTTCTGGACTAACTATCTCCTTTACGTACAAGGATGTCAGCCTATAAACTTCTACCCCTTGCAGGAGCTGATAAGAAAACTGAAAGCTTGATGCACCCAGAATATCAGTATTTAACAAAACAGTTTTCATCTTTCAAAGCTCATAACATGCATTAGTGACATGAGTAACCCTGGCTGAATGCACTCAGAAACCAAGACCATGAGAATACAAACTATTACAGGCTATATACATGGTACTTCAGACTGGTTTTATGAAATGGAGAGGTTTATATGACCACACAGTCTGCCTGCCTGCTAGGGCATCTATTTCTATGCATTCATATAAACCCCTGTCATAAACTAATTGTGCTTTAGCTGAAAACTGGCTAGGTTCCTAATTGATGGCATGAGTCTTATGTAACGCTCTGTTCCTCATACCTTACTCCCAAGGTTCCTCCACCTGGGTTGCCAGCTCCAAATCTAGAAAGCTGGGGTATTTTTACCTCAGATGTCTCCTGGTAGTCTGATATCCTAAAGCTTCCACTGACATGAATCCAGTGCCAAGTAACTATTGTCAGGGTCCTGAAGGCACCAGAAGGACTTTAATGGCCCTGACCAGCCCCACCTGGTATTCCTACACCTCTGTCCATTGGCCCAGGGACTCCATTTAAGCTCAGCCCTGGGTTATCTGCCTGTATTTGTGTCCTGCTGTAGATGTGGCTCTGCATTCATGTCTCCAATTCTGCTTCCTGGGTGGACCTTTGGCTTATGCTGTAGGTAGCTTCCCTCCTGGTGGACCTTCCTCCTCATGGGTGTTGTAGTATCATTCTGCTTACTGGATAGACTTAGAACACATGCTGTGGGCTTGTTTCTGGCCCTGTCTCTTGCTGGCCCATCCCCTTGCTGTGTCTGGGGCTGACAACAGGCCATGGTACCAGCTCTGTCCTCTACCTACCATACTTGGGATGGTGTCCCCTCAGTAAGGGTGCAGCCTGTGCTCTGGTGACCCTCAGCTTATAGCTGTAAAACCTCTAGTGAGAAACTGGTCTTTGCTGCTCCCTTAATCATTATTGTCTTCCTTGCAACTTTGACCCTGTTTTCTAAGGCATAGGAAAATATCAGTGTAGTTCCCCTGAATCTGTATTTTCTATTTTCTCAGTGCATCCTGAGGTCTTGCATTTGGTAGAGAGTCCAATCTTCTGGGGTTTTTTGGACCAACTTGTGTGAGGGAGATGTGGACTTAGTTCAGCAGGGAAGAACAAGCCAGGGACATGCCTGCTCTCCTTATTGAGTGCGAGTTTCACGTTTTCCCTTCCCTAAGCAGATATCTCATTTCCTATTTTATCTGACAGCTTCCTGTATTTCATTCTTGTTCCTTCCTGGACTTCAGCCTCTACTGCAGCTCCTATCTCTTCCTCTCTAACAGAACAAATTGTTTTTCTCTTATTACTTAAGCCACCTCACCCAACCTTATTTTAACTCATGCTTAAGTGTACCAGGTCTCTTCCACAGCTCAGTTTCTCCTGCATTAACCAGTCTTTCTGCAATTGCCACTTGCATCCATGAAATGTAATGTAATTTGGCTCAGCTATCTTCTCCTGTGTAACTCCTTTCTATACTTGTTTGCCACCACAAGCAATGTTGCAATTTCCTCCTTAGCTGTTTTCACTGTGAATGTTGTCTGAGATTACTCTCCATGGAAAAATAAACTTCCATGAGATACCCATGCACAGGTAACACATGCCAAACTTGTTTTCTCTTCGTATTTTACCCCAACACTCACTTGTTCTTATTTCCTCATTCTTAAACACATATAAAAAATGCTACTCAGACCCAATGCTTTCTAAAAACGTTCCATGCCAGCTCCACTGTTTACTTCTGCCTGCTCAGTGGCTCTCCTGTCTGCTGGCTGCTTGGCTTTTCAGCACTTTGTCTAAGCCAGTCATCTTTCCACATATATTTGGTAAACTGTTCAATAGCAGGGATCACAGGCAGGAAGATTCCTTTATGCCTCTGTCCTACTTGCAACATGCCATTCCTAGATAGCCTCCACAAATTAGGGTTTGCAACAAACCAGCAGGCAACAAGTGAACTAACACATCTACTTACATCCAAAGAAAAAACAGACTCTTCCATTCTCACTGAGTTTTTCCTGTTTATTTTCTGAGTAATTGTTCATGAGTGCTCACACCATCTGTGCTGTGCAGGGTAAGCACAGGGTCCTGTGGAATAGTGAATATTTGATTGTGTCATTCAAGGTTAAATCAAGACTGTGTGGTTTAATCCTGCCATTTCCCAACTGTACAGTCTCAGGGTTTTTTAAATGTAATTTTTTTAATATGGTGAATGCACAGATTTTGCATTTTCTACAAAATCAAATGGGCCAACTTAGAAATTTGGCATTGAAATACACTAGCATTGTAAGTGTGGATCCCAGATTTTGGTTTTGATCCATTTTTTCATGAGCTGTAAACTTCAGATAGTCTGAAGTTCGGTGACTTAAAATCTACAGTTCTGGGTCAGTCTTGTGTTATCATCTCCTGTTCCTGGTCCTGTCCTCTGTTCAATGGCTTCTGAAAAGCAATCACTGTGTCCACAGGAGAACTTAGAGCCTGAAGAGCCAAACACAAACAGGGAGAAGCTCGACACTGTTGCTTATTAGTACTGTGTTTGTCTGTAATTTGTCATCCTGTTCAGTGCTTTGAACATGGACGACTCTTGTCCAAGGGTCTGGAGAGGCATCACGTAATGTGCTACGTGCTGTATCCTCCTGAGGTTTGCTGGTGCTGAGCTCTGACAGAAATGCATACCCTGAAGTCTGTGCTCAGTCTTCCGTGAGGAGGCAGCCAACCGCTCTGTGCAGCAGCAAATCTGCCAGCTGGCCATAGAGGGGCAATGGCATCAGCTGCAGCCTGTCCCCTCCGCTAGCGACATGACATATCTGCTCTGGGAGGATTAGAAACCAGGGGAGTGGAGAGCAAATTGCTGCAGGGAGATGGGTTTGGGGGCAGGGGAGTGCATTCACGCAACTGCTCTTTTGAACATAGCTCTCTTGATCCCAAGCTACCTGTGATGTGAGATGAGGGAAGGGGGCACTGCAAAAGGGGAGTTTGACTTTCAGGAAAAGACTGTGGAGAAACATAACGCACATTAGTGGTGAGATTAAAGGATTAGAATCAATTCACACCACAGTCAAAATGAAATCTCAGCCTCTGCTTTTTGTATAACGTGCAGGGGGTAAGAGAGGTAACAGCAGTTACAGATCTTAGTGTCTTCAACAATGAAGTTGAAGACATCTGATCCCACCTTTCCCCTTCTCTTACTCCCTGTTTCCTCAAAGAATTTCTATGGGGAATCCTTTTTCTGAGGCATTGCAAGCAGATACTGGAATAATCTTTCTTAATTAAAAAACCAAAACCCAAACAAACAAAAAAAAAGCCTCAAACAACACAAACCTAAAACCTCCTGTAAGGAACTTCTTAGATATAGCTTGATATTATGGAATCTTGTGCACCAAATTACTGCATGTGCACACCCCACACCCCCCAATATTTTGCAAACTCTTATTTCCTAGCTTAAGTGGGTTTATATGCTTAGTGCTTGAGTATCAGTTCCATTCTTCATGCCAGCTTTTGCTCCTTTTTGTTGAACATAATCCAGTTTCTCCTTTATCTGGTAATAAGATGTTCAAAAGCAAGCACAGCATTGCAGGTACATTTTCCTATCCACCAGGGGTTACAGTGCTCTTAGTTACACGGTCCAAAATTTTACTGAGCCTCTTCTGCTAACCTATTCCTTCCATATAAATGTGTGAGTTGGTAGGTTGGTGCCTACTGTACCTGTCTCTTCAAACATCAGTGCTCTCCTCACTGGATGTGTGGTTTGGATTATTTTTCTGTGGGTATGCTGGTTGGTATTTTTCCAGGTTTCATATTTTTCTACTTTATAAACTGTGCTAGGAGGTTCGGGATTACTTGCTGATTCCTCTAACAATTTATAACTTAGTAAATTACAGCTCTCAACTCCAAAAGGCTAGTTCAACTCTTCTAGCCAAGGGTGTATTTGACACTGCCTGGAGGTAACTGCCTGCTCAGGGTCTGTGCACCCTCTTGCCCTGAACTTGTCAAGCAAAGTAATCTCTGTTAGTTTACCTAGTTTAAATAGTCTAGAGGCTGTTCATCAGCGTAGCAGTAAAATCACCAAGTAGCGAGTTAAAAGGAAATTGTTGCCACATATATTTAAACTGAAAGAGGAAAAATCTGCATCATTAGTGACTACACAAAGAGATAAGGCCATGTGTTCAGCTCCAGGCTCTGTGGGTTTCCTAAGAGAGCCAGGCGCCTGTGTGGGAGTTGTGCAGAGAAGCTCCAGCTCCTCGTGAGGCTGTTGGCCACCCCACTGTGTTCTTGCTTGTAGCTATTTGAACGTGTTCTCTTTCCCTGGCAGGTCCATGGGACATGCGTGTGCAGACACAACACAGCAGGGGATCACTGTGAGAAGTGTGCACCTCTCTACAATGACCAGCCTTGGAAGCCAGGAGATGGAAAAACAGGGGCACCAAATGAATGCAGAAGTAAGTGGAAGGGTGTTTACTGATCCAGGCTTCCAGGATGAAGCAGGCAAAGTTCCCTAACAAAAAATTCTGTCAATTTATACTAATAGTGTCACTACAGAAACTAGGGATAAACTGCTGATCACTGATGGAAGACATCAGTGTGGGTGTTGCTTACTGCAGCTGACCCTTTTGGGAAGTCAAATTTACAAGGCAGAAATCTTCTTCATGTGGCTCTGTCCTCTCACATGTTTTAGCATTCCAGGGTTTAGTACAGAGCTTCTGATAACATCAGACTGGTTTGTCTTACTGTAAGAACACCACGCAGCTCACAACCACCCCAAGACTCTCAGACCCTGCTGGGACTCTCACTCTGTGATGCAATTTAGTTTTTATGAAAGTCAGGGATTGCAGGCAAATGAAATGTTACATTTAAGCACTTCTTCCATGAGTCACCATAGGAAAATAACACCATCTGAATAGTGTTGCCATATCTATTACATAAGCCTGAAATACATTCTCCTGTTTCCCACCAGAGTGCCGCTGTCACAACCATGCTGACAGCTGCCACTTTGATCTGAGTGTTTGGCTGGCATCAGGAAAGCGCAGTGGTGGAGTCTGTGACAATTGCAAGCACAACACAGAGGGACACCGGTGTCAAAGATGCAAACCAGGGTACTATCGAGATAGAGGGAAACCCATGTCTTCTGCAGAGGTCTGCAAACGTAAGTGACTATTGTTATGGGTGTTGAAGACAAATGAATGGTGGAAGAAGCATTAAAAGAAATAAATCAATCAACAACTGCTATAGAATCAACAGCTGCTATAGAAGTAACCCATGAGTATTACTACCCTTTCTTTGTATTGTGTTCCTAACCTACAGTTTTCCCATCAAAGGTCATCATCCTGATTTTCTGTACTTATTTCTGCCCCAGGTATCACACTTTTTTTTCTGTGATACTGCTGCAGTTCTCCAAATGCACTGCCTTCAAGGGAAAGGTGTGTTCTTGTATTTGCATTTAATACAGTTCCTTTTTTCTTGAAGCACATTTTGGTTTTTTCTGTATATGTCAAGACTGTGTGTACCTGTAAGTTGTTAAATTCCATCTGATTGTGCACAAAAATATATATAATAATGGCTGCAGGAGGTGTAGACCATAGCATTTATTTGAGAGGTTGCTATTTCCAGGAATATAAATAATTTCCTTTCCCACTCTGGATAGTTTTCCTTCCCCATGGCTCAGAAATCAGTTACCAGCACAGAAAATTTCATCCTGTCATCTATACTTATGCCCATTGGTATCATGTGCTTTTGAAGCTTTCCTGACTGTTTCATCATCTTCATCAAGATTCCTCTTAAACACTCAGGTTACAAACGCTCCTCTCCCTAGGAATGACACTGCTTAAACTTTCTATGCACAGAAACATTCTGTCCCACATTTCTGCTCTTTTGTATTCTTTCCAGGAGATCTTAGTGCCAGCACAGACTGCTTCCACACGACCCCTTTTCACTTTCACAACATTCATCACAGGACACTAATTGGCAGATAGGGCTGGGGGTGAGTTTATCTAACCCACCGTGTATCCCATAGTCTTCTATGGTGGCCCCTTCCTAGTCCTGTTCTACCCTGAGCAGACTTGCTGCAGTGACATATTGCAATGAGAATAAATATTTGTACCAGAAGATTAGTTTCCAATCTCAATCTCATAGTACCTGAAAGAATCTACCTAGGAAACTCTTCTATTTAACAGTGGGGTGAAGGTGTAGTAACCAACATCATGCGTGATATTAGATAACAGCGAAAGTCAAGGAGCACTGGAAACCAATGAAGAGGAAAAATTCTTGTTTGAAAATACAGCCTATCTGTGTGGAAACCCTAGAACAGTCTGCCTGGATGAAATCAGACCTTGACTCTACCTCCACCTCTTTTGTCTGGTCTGGTTACAGGCCATTCAGTACCTCCTGCCAACACTCTGCATAGCAAAAGAAAAACTGTTCAGAAATTTACCTTGTTGAAAGAGCTTTATTCCTACTGTGCCAGTCAAGCACAATGATGTTCTTTTCACCTGGGAACATGCTGCCAGCAGAAGGCCCCCAGATGCAATTGTTTCCACTCTAACCTGCGTGCTCAGGCCTAGATAGCAGTCATCCCACCAGAAAGTTATATGTCTTTTCTAGGCATCCCATACAGTCAGTGGAGAAACAGTGGGACCTCTAGGGAATGAATTACTGCAGTCTAACGTAGCTGTGGGATGGGCTGAACTGCCCTCTAGAGAGTATCTATTTCTCTTCCTTGACTTCAGAGGTATTCTGGATCACCAGCCTGCACTAGAGTTTCTGTTGGTGGAGATGAATCTAACAGGTTTGATTCAGCAGTCTTGTAAACAGGTAAGCCTGACATTATGTGTGATTCACCTCAGTGGGACCTTTCACAAGCGTGTAAGGACACACACGAATGCTTGCCATATCGAGACAGAAGGAAAGGGAACTGCAGCTGATTCCAGAGATCCTCAGCTTCCACAGCAGACTGAAGCGTGCACTGTGCTTGTACCTGTATGGGAATAGAAGGGACGCTGCAGATATAACTACAGAGTTAAGAGAAACCTGAGAAAGGGGGTGGTTAGCTTGTGTCTTTTTTATTTAAGGTGAGAAGCTCCACAATGACATTTGACAAATCACAGGATCACAGAATCACAAGGTTGGAAAAGACCTTTAAGATCATCAAGTCCAACCATTCACATCCTAAACTAAACCATATCCCTAAGTACTTCATCTACCCTTTTTCTGAACACATCCAGGGAAGGTGACTCGACCACCTCCCAATCACCTTAACAGGGTAGTCAATTGTATGATAAAAGAACTGATCCTCAAACACTTCCCATGTGGTTTGCAGGTACTGTTTAAGTGTCTTCATGTTTTGCTGTACCTCTGCAGAGAACTTTCAGGGAACATTTCATTACTTTGGTTATTATCAGTGACAGCAAAACCAGGAACACCAGTGCAGACAAGATTTGTTTTGGTTAGAATGGGTGTAGTTTGATAGAGGGAAGACTTCACCTCCAGGACCATCATCAGCTCTTTCTGCCTGGAGCTGAGATTAAACTGAAAGGCTTTGTGAAGGATGTTAAGATAGAGGCCCTTTTCTCCATCCTTCAGACTGAAAAACTTGCACTGCTATTAAACCTAACCTGGTGTGGTTTGAGAAAATTGTTCAGGTCATGCAACCCTAAAACCAGCTCTGGTTACTCAGTAAAAAACAATTAATATTTTGAGCCCTGCTAATATGTAAGAAATTAGACAATTAGACCACCAGGTACATTTCTCTCATACCTCAGGCTGCTGATCATAAATTGAAGAGCTGCCACTGTTGGATCAGCATGCTTTTAAGGATTTAAATGTACGAATTCCAAGGCATCATCTCACTTTGAGAAAACCATGCAAACAGTGCCAGACTAGTAACACTAAATGAAAACCCCACACACTGGGCAAGTGCTGAAAAGCAGTAATAAACTGCAAACAGCAGACTGAAAGGATCATTTTGGTGAGAGCAACCTGGTCCTCAGCTTCCTGTTTTGAACTCAGAGAGGGGTGAAAAACCTCAATGGGAGATCAAAACTTGACCCTTGTGTACAGTAGATACTGAGCTGGGAAAGGAAATCTGATGAAAAAGCTGAATGAAATGCTGTGCTAATCCCTTTGAGAAAGCACGCTTGAAGAGTGCTCTGCCATCCAGAGCAAAGTCTAGGTTCAGCTGTGACATCCCCCTCAGGCTCCCAGAAAGTTAATAGGACACTGCCCAGGCCCAGAAAGAGTCTTTAAGCATTAGTCATAATAACGAACAGCATTCTCTCTTAATCACTGCTAGGAGAAAAAAGTTGTATAACAATTGGATGTCCTGGCACTATCCAAACCACCCTTTGCTGACCCTCCAATGTGAGACTGCAGAGACATTCTCTTGAAAAAAAGTCTGTTGAAATTTGACATGAAAGTGTGAATCTACTGTTCCTTTTTGTCTGCAGAGGTAGCCTGGTTCTTATCCTTTTGCTTCTCCTCTTCCTAGCAGCTGGGAATGAATGAGAGCCAGGCTGCAGAGCCTTGTTTTGAAACTGCTTGGATCTATATTAATAAAAAAGGATAAAAAAAAAAAAAAGAGTCCCAGAGCAAGGCACACACCTGCCTGTTATTGGGGGTGACAACACAGGATTAAGTAGTTTGGATATAGACATGTATGGGAGCTTTGACTCGGAAGCCTAATCATTTCCTAACCAATGGTTGGAAAAGCTCGTCTATCCTTGGATCTTTCCTGTGGCTTATATGGAGGCTTAAGGGATCCTTCTGAAATGGCACCATCTTTTGTACTCCCCCTTTGCTTAGCTTAAAATATAATACAAGCATGTAGACCCATTAAAAAGGGTCTCCAGGAAAGCAAGCTTTTTTTAGTCTAAGCACAAGGGTTGAAAATTAGAATGTGCCCAGATGCACATGCACACTCCCACCCTGAGAAGCTCTGCTTCTCATCCTTTTATTTCTGAACAGAGGGAGTGAACTTTTAATTGTAATATCACAAAGGCCCGATCACATCTTGGTTCAAAGTCTGTCTTAATCAGCCCTGACCACACACACAGCTGTCTGTCTTATTTCCTTCGTTTAAGAAACATCGACTGAGTCAATCCCCACATCTGACATGCTTTAAAAATTGCCTTGATTTGGTCATATGCTCCAAAGATGCACATGTATATATGTCAGATTCAAAAGGCTTTGTTTCATTTTTCATTTTGCCTGTTTTTCATCAGATAGCCAGAGTCTGCTTATAGCTCTACCTTATGCAGCATTATTAGACACAAGTTTAAAGCGAGATACCTCAAAGTCCACTGAATTATTTGGAGGACTTGTTATTTTCCTGTAAGTTGGGACCATAACGATACAACCAATATTATATTTTACATCTGTGTCTAATTACATGGGAAAGACAGCTGTGCTGAGGGCAGACAGATTTATTGAGGACTTGAGTGGAGACTGCTGTATGAATTATTCATTTTTCATTATTCCTTGTCTCTTCCTTTGTACAGTAGCTTCTGACAAAATAAACTTAGCATAGGGGTGAGATTAAAAGGCAAGAGGATTCTTTGTGATAATTTGTGACTGTTAGCCAATTGTAAAGTACTGTGATGAAGTTTTTCATTACGCTGCTGTCAAGGGGAGAACCCAAATAAACCAGCCATCTCTGAGCCAGAACTGTCTGCACACCGTCCCTAACATAATTGACGATGCCTTTGACAAACAAGGCCATTGTCGTGTCGGCTGGTGTTTTGTTAGACAGGGAGGCGGATGGAGAGAAAATAGGGTTTGCCAAGAGAAAAGCAGCAAAAATCAGCAGGGAAAGATGCTGTGTTGTCAAATACTGGGAAATGGAAAAGGGCGAGGTTTTGGAAACTTGCTTTTATGTTTCTGTTATTGTGAGGTTTAACACAGAATCACAAGGTTGGAAAAGACCTTTGAAGAAAAGACCTTTTTATCTCCAAATCTGTGGTACTATTAAACAGATAAAACCCAGTCATCAACAGCTGCCCCTTCAGCATGTGACATGTGGACTCTTATTTTGGGAGTTACCTTAGATACACAACTGGGATTTTGGCCATAATACTCTGGAAGCCAGACAATGTACACACCCAAGCTGAAATGCTAAATAAGCAGAGACTGAGTAAAGCGCTCGCAAACCACTTGTATAACTCATCTGAAAGTGTTGCACACTTATTGATTCAGCTTACTTTCTGATCCACCAGAAGTTGCCCCAGTTTCTAACTGGGGAATATGCCTCTCAATTCTTTTGGTAACATTAATTTTCCTGAGCCCCAAAAGGAGGGTGGGGAAGGACTCTCTTCCTACCTGCTCATCACCTTCTGCCAATGCTGTCAGTCACTGTCCTGTAGTGCTTTCCTTTAGAGGTAGGATGGAAGAAGGTCTCATCTTCCTGAATCAGGATCTAGTCTAACTTGGTGATTGGTAGTTTCATGACGTGAACGATTTACCTATCTGTTCTGTGACCTCAGCTGAGGAAACCTTAAAACCAGAAATAAGATGGGAATAAAGACATACCCAGAAGTTGTGGAAATATAAAAAAGTTCAGGTGGAAACTCCACAGGTAGATCCTACGTACAGAGCTATTACAGTAAAATTAGAAACCTGGATTCAAGCCAACCCAGATGTTGTCAACTTCTTACTTCTTGTGGCTCAGATGTGCCTGCAGTAAAAGAAGTGTGAGTTTCTCCTCCATACCCCCAAATCTGACATCTATTTTTTAGTGATGCTGGAACTAAGCATCTCCTCTTTTAGGGTGATGTAGTCAGCCCTGCAAAAATCTGGGCAAAAATAATTCAAGTTGAGTACCAACAAATCAGAACTTGCCTTTGAAACTGTCAATGCTAATGAGCTTTTCATTGTTACACCTGCTCTCCAGAACTGACAGCAAAATCCCTGGGTTTGCTCCCAAAGTCAAGACTGCTTTGTGGCAAACAGGCCAGCCTGCTGCCATCCGCCAACCAGCTCATTGTGTCGAGTACATTGCCCATGACAGCACGCTTATTTTCTGTCCTTAGGCTATTGTGCTAGTGTCCCTTGAAAACAACGGGCTGAGATGTGTCTACAGCAGAGTGTAATAATATTATTAAAAATATTGGCATAAAGAACACAGGGCATGGTGAAAAATACAACTATGTAGTAAGATCCTAAGACAAATGCCCTCTAAATAAAATTGCTCTCTCTTTCTCATCGTATTTTCAAAAGATATTTCCTATTCTTGAGTAGCAAATACGAGGTTGCAGATGAAAGTGAATCTGTCACTGCCACACTTAACACTTTTTATAGTTATATACTTGTGTCTTCCCCTTGGAAAATGATGTGTGGAGTCAGAGTGTTCATTTGGTCTCTTATCTGTGAGCTCATGAAGAAAAGTAGTTTGGTTAGAAGCAATGATGGGCAAACTTCAAAAGCTTTGGAGATTGTGTTTGATTCAGATAAGGATCCAAAAGGCTGGCATCTGATCCAAGCTATCTAAACACCTTGGGTGTCCAACATTTAACTGAAAATCTCTGTTAAAGCAGGTCTTAGCCATGAGATTTTTATTTCTGCCCTCTTCCAGATGGATGAAGTAGTGATGCATTTCCTTTTCAGTCTCTGCCACAAGCGAAAGCCAGGGCACGCTGCTTTGTGGACACAAAAAAGAGCTGAAATATGAAGGCCTGGAGTTCAGCTCAGTCCTCATTTTACTCAAACTTGTTTGAATATAAGAAATGAGTGGGTATGTTTATTGCTTGTATTTTACCTCTGCAGAGCTGTTGGCATGACGCTTGGCCATCTCAGCTTGCCTCTGCCCTGACGGAGAGGAGTCAAGTGTGTTGGCTTTGTACCACTATCTGTATATTATTTTCCACCTCACTCCCTGATGCTGTCACATGTACTGGCAGCGTGGGGTTATGACAATTTATTGTCTGTGAAGGCAGAGCTGCCCACTGGAGCTGTTACTACCTGTTTTACTGCCAAGTTGCCTTGAGTTGCCAGGCTGGTGTCAAACTGGAAATAGCATTAGGAAGATCTGGAGTTTGCTCCTCCAACTTCCTCACCTCCATTTACATGTAAAATATGTCTAGTGAGTTTAGAGATCTTCCTTCAGTCCACCTTCCTTAGAACAAATCTGCTCACGTATTTGTACAAAAATGTTCCAAACTTCCTTACACACATACAGTACTCCACAGTGAGATGCATCCCTTGGAACTTTCACTGATGGGAATTTATGGACTCTTTGAAGGCAGAAATTGAAAACAAGTTTCAGGTCATTTGAATGACCTGCATAAGCCCCAGAGGAAAAAGTAGGTTTGTGATCTCTGTGTTCACAGGAAAGACAAAGTAGATGATAGGTATAATTTTTTACCTTGTCCATGCTAGTGAATCTTTTTGCAAAACACTTTGAAAGTGGATCTCCTGCAAGCCTTTTTAAAGAGAAGCAGACAGCAGAGGCTTCCTGCCACCACCTCAAACCGCTGTATGGTCAAGATTTGTGTAGCAGTGAGAATTAACTTTCTCAAGTAAATGGACCCCAGTTGTACTTGTTTTGCTGTGCTTAATGAGCTCAGTTCTGACTTAAATCTACTGAGCATAAGGAGGAGGACACAAGTTTATCAGCCTTGTAGAAATGTCACTTAACCCAATGACCACCGGGCACATAACCTCAGCCACCTCTTACGTATCTCCTTAGCTTGTGCCTGCCAGCCGATGGGTTCAGCCAACGCAACCTTCAGCAGAAGCTGGCGATGCCACCCCAAGACGGGATTCTGTTACTGCAAGCCAGGCGTGGCGGGCCCCAGCTGCGACAGATGCCTCATGGGCTACTGGGGCTTCGGAGAAAACGGCTGTCGCCCGTGTGACTGTGCCAGAGACTGCGACCAGCATACTGGAAACTGTTTCACTGGGTAAAGAAGCCCTCCTTTGGGTTCGCTCTGAGGTGGGATTCTGTGAAATGAAGCAAAGATGCTGCATTGAGGGTGCACAAGCATTCTAAAAAGGTGGCTCTAAATCATAAAAGTTTCTTAGATTCCATTTGGTGGCTGGCCCACTTTCAAGTCCATTGAACTATCCAAGGCAATCGTGACATGATGACTTTTTGCAGTAATAACAGGCAATTCTACAACCCCATGGAAATACCTATAGAATCTTTAAATAAACCTGTTTGCCTTGGAAATAGATGGAAGAGTCTGGAGAGCTTGCCTCTCAGCTGTGCCCAGGGTAAAATGAACTACAAGCTCTCCCTCTTGTTTCTAAAGGGTTGGCAAGCGTGCATTAATTGCTACAGAAATCCAGTGATGAGCTGAGTGACTGCAGTTTTATGGGTCCTGCAACTGTCCTCAGTTCCTAATGATATCAACAAGTGGTCACCAACTTTGAATTACTTAAGTAAGAACAAACAAAAGCAGAAAAGGCCAAAAACATAGTTTTAAAAATGCCAAGTCATCAGTGTTAAGGCCTAAATAAAAGCCTAGATCTTCTGATCTCTCTGTGACATGAAGCCTTGCTCTCATTTGCATTCCCAACCTGAAGCAAGCAAGCTCATCTATCTGGATACAGCCCTATGCTACAAACACCTGCTTCCCACCCATCTAGTGGCCTAACCAAATCTTCTGTTTTATGTGTCCCCCCAGCTATGACAATGAGCCCTTCTTTAACATCCCCATTGGGGGACGAATCCCGGACCTTGTGCAAACACCAACCAACGAGAGTGAAGAGGAGTGGAAATGGAATGACCATGAGCAGGGATTTTCTGCACTGAGGCACCCAGGTACAGCCACCAGTAATGGTGCCACTTCTTTCTTCTTCCCCACCCCAACTTAAATTCCCCCACGCATCTCTAGCTTGTCTGTCCCTCATCTGTTGGCAACACCTGCTAAGCTGAACTATAGGTTGTCATTATGTGTACATTGTAATTTTATAAACCACTGTGCCATCAACTTTGGCTTTGGAAATTGGTAAATTGAGAATAAGATTGTGGGGGAAAAAATAATCTCCTTTTGGGGTTGTAATTATAGTCCCAATGCTTATGATTTTACACAGCTCCTTCTTAAGCATTTAGTTGCTGTTCAGAACTTCAGAAGCTATTTGTGAAAAGATCGTGTCAGCCATCTCTGAAGCACTTCACCTCTGGGGTAGAATGCAAGTGATTTTAAGAGTAAGATTATTTTTCATGGCACAACAGCTCAGGAGAGAAAGGATACTGTCTCTAGCTAAAATTACAAAGTAAGTAGGCTTATAGAATGAGGTGGAGCCTTTAATACTTCCATAGTTCTCAGATTTGTGTGCCATGTCTGAAGGTCAGCACTTGCCAGCATCAGTGGCTTTGTGAGAACCAGACAGAAGTAACAGTGCCACCTATTGCATACCTTGACTTTACTGGGAGGGGTATTACCTCCATACCAGCATCATTTAGTTTATGGGATTAGACAAGGGTATTATTAGTTGCATGGTTTACACCTGGATCTGATCTTACAAATCTCTGCTAGTATCAGTTTATTAACTGTACAACAGACCCTCATGAGGGCCACATTTTACTTGACTGGGCTGATCACATTTCAGAATAATTATTGTATCATCTAACAAGAAACAGATTTGCAAATAACTGAGCTCACCCTCAAACGTACTCTTAAGGGCCATGCAGATTATGGGTCCTGTATGCATAGAAGTGTGTAAGTGAATATCATTTGCTTTTCTTGTCTCTCTCATGTCCTGGCTCTCCTCCAACCCTTTGTGTTCTGTGGTTCTCCTGATAGAAAAGTGTGTGTGCAAAGAAAAGGTGCTTGGAAGTGTCACTGACTTCTGCCAAATGAAATATGCTTATGGTAAGTGGAGAATGTGTCCTCAAAGAATGATAATTTCACAATGTTCTCTCTATGCATGTTATTAGCTGATAGCTATGAAGAATGACAGGACCGGCTAAGCTGTGAAATAAGAGATAGGATTTCTTCTGCCTTTTTTGTCTAGTGACATGTCCAGCTGCTGATCAGTACTGAATAGCATTTTCATGTGAGGTTCCGTGGTGTCTCCTTCCCACACAGCTTCTCTCTTCACAGCAAGCAGTGCTAGAAGCGTAACTCAGTGGGATGGCTGACCTCTGCATCAAGAATAAACGATAAAACCCTTGCATCTAAACCACCATTGGTTTTGCATCCATTATGTAGGTTCAAATGGCCATGCTTATTTACCAAGAATGTATTTAATACTGTTATTTATGAGCACCTGACTCATGCCATCACATGAAGCCAGAAAGGAAAGCTCTGGGATCCAAAGTTTTGATGTGCTTGTGTCACGACACAACAAAGCCTGCTTGTGGGGCCAATCTAGATGAGACTACCCTGCCAAAAGCTTACAGGATCCTATTAAATTAAAGGAACAGAAATTTATCATGGCAACCAGATGTTGGGCCACAAAACAAAAATGTTTTTTCTGGTTTGTTGTGTAATCATGGAATTTTAGCCATGTGACATGCCTGCAGTCTGATGGGAAACTTCCTGATTTCCTTCCTGTAGAGCAGACAGTCCCTTCCCACAGCACAACATTTTTGAGAGGCCACTGTTAAAGCTCAACACAAGTTTTCAAACTGCAAAATATAAAGCCTTGAATCAGTGCACTTAAAATCAGTCAGTTGTTGATCTGTTTTTTCTACCCTTCTGTCTACATACAAGTGCTTCCTATGATTTCCAAGCATTTGACATCAGCCCATTACAAAGTAGTTGCTAAACAATTTGATTAAAGGATTGGTTAACTACTTCAATAGAAAAATCTAGGTTTTCAACTCCAAATAGATTTAGAAGAACCATGACTGAAGTGGACAAGCACTGGAATACACTGTACAGCTTCTCTCAAGGTGTTCAAATTCTACCTTATAGCAGCACAAAACACAATTAATTTAGGAATTCATTGTTGGTTTCTATCTTGATATGTCTTCTGGCAGTGATAAAAGCAAGAATCCTATCAGCTCATGACAAAGGGACCCATGCAGAAGTTGTTGTGAAAGTGAAGAAGGTCCTGAAAGCAGGCAAGGTGAAAATTGCTCGGAGCAACAGAAGCATTTACCCAGAATCCTGGACCAACAGGGGATGTACATGTCCCATTCTGAATCCTGGTAAGGAAAAAAACACTTATCAATTATTTTCCTTCCCCTCTAAACAGTGGTGACAATTCACTACAAACATTAGCTATGGCTACTCAACTCTTCCCATCAGTCTTTCCAGGGCAGAGTCCTTTGATTCACCCACGCCAAAGAGTCAATATCCAGCTGCAGTAAAAAAGCAGTTTCTTATCAGAGAACAAAGTTTTACCCAAAAGCCTGAACCTCCTGGAAATGTGTTACTTTCAGTGACTTTTCCAGAATATTTGTGACCAGAAGAATCTTTGTGAGAAGGAAAAAAACCCACAGAAAACCCCTTGTGTTTTTATGTCCAAGGCATTTTTTTTTTTCCTCACTCTGTATTGTCACATCATGCTTTACTTCTTTTTGGAAAAAACACAAATTACTATGAAAATTCTGGGAAGTGAAGGGAACCTTACTACTTCTGTAGCTTTGTAACGGTTTCAAATAAGGAAAATTAAGTCTTCTACTGTAAATTCTAGTGGAATCCATGGTTTGTTCCATCAAAGCCAAAAGCTGACAACCTGCAGCATACTAGAATCCAATCAAGGGTGGAGGGCATAAAACCAAGTGAATTTAATTCCAAACCAAGTAAGACAAGAAAATATATAATAATTAGAGAAATCATATTTCAAGTGAATAAAGCCCCTCTCTCTATTAGCAGTTTAGGACAGGTCCCAGACAAAACATACTGTTTGACAGAATCCTTGCCCCCAAATAGCAGTATGCCCTGACTCACAGTGGAAATCTTACTTTTTATCTCTTTTTGGGGCTTCTGCACCCACCGTTACCCTCCTTTCTATTACAAGTATTAGCAGTTGCTTCCTAGCACACAACTTTCAGGAAGGAAGGCAGTAACGGCAGGGAGGGACAAAGGCGTAAGTAGCAGCCACCAGATCCTTGTGCGTCTCCGTGCAGAACCTCACACAACTTCCCATGGGTGCCTCTGTTTCTCTAAATTCTGACCAGTGAGGGAATTTTACCTATTACAGTTAATCCAACACAAGAGTCTTTATACATCTACTAAGGCAATGACAAGATTTTTTTAGTAGTGCTTGTTTCTTGTCTCTACATGTACTCATTTGTACACAGACCTTTTGTTTGAGGCCCTGCTACCTGTGTGTTAAGGATATAATCTAGGATACCTGGTTTGCTATTTTCATATACATTGCCAGCTTCCACATCTGTTCAGACTGAATTCTGCTACTCGTCACACCTATGCAAGCCCAGAGTAATGCTATTGAGGCACATGGAGTTACAATGGCTTAAAATAAAGGTCAGACCAATCAGACTCAAACCTGGCCATCAGCCCACGGAGGTGTTGAATCCATAAGTGGTAAGGCCACTGGAACTAAATCAATTTATAGTTGTAATCCTGAGCATAAACACGTGACAGCATTGAACCTGTGTGCCCAGAGTCAGCACTAACAGTATGCACGTGAAAGTGTCTGTACACAGAAAGTGGCACATGCACAAACCAGATGAAGCTGGCTAAGAAGCTACATGTCAGATCCTTATGAAATAGAATAACTAGACATTCAATTCCGTTTTCTTCTATTTACTGACTGAAGTTTTTCTTTCTTTTTGTCCTTTTTTAAACTAGGTACTGACTATCTTATTGCAGGCCAGGAGGACTCTAGGACCAGCAAACTCCTTGTGAACATGAACAGCCTGGTGAAACCCTGGAAAGCATATTTGGGAAAACAAGTATCAGATATTCTTCGAACTGGGTGCAAATAATTTCTGCTTCAGAAGTTACAGTGCTGAACTTTGCCTTTTAGCAACACTGCAGTGAAAGGTGTAGTTAGTTCCTGCATTTCCATTCAACATGCTCCCAGCTGGAGTGATGAGAGCAGACTTACCATCCTTCTCCTTTCACATGCTTAGACAGGAAACTTGGGCCATGACTATGACTCTCAAAAAATGCACAGCCTTATCAGACAAATTCAATTAGTTCATCATACATAGGTCGCAAGTCAGTTCTTAATTTCAGCCTAATTCCACACATCCAGGAAATAATTTTGCAAGGCAAAACTAAAGATATGGATTAGTGTTTCCATCCTGCAAGTCAGAGCCTGATATTAATATATATAAGCTGCTTCCATAATGCATTCATTATTTGGGTGTAGTTTTCTTTGTAAGTGACCACTAACAGGACCACTAACAGGCAGCAATTCCTTTCAGCTTTACAAGTGGCATAATACTAAACAAGCACGACAAATAATACTTATTTAAAAGAGCACAGATTGATTTAACATCAGGCTGCAATTATGCCAATATAACAGGTTGCTTTCTAGAAGGCAATATTAATCCTACTGCTGAACAGAAACCAACTAACATGTGAGTTATGTTGGGACAAAGTCCTTTACAGATGTCCATTGCTACTATCAGTGCTTAGTGCAGAGGTCTCCTGTAGAAACCACCTTGGCTGAAATTACTGCTAAGAAGCCTTAATGCCAGGACAGAGATGATATAGGTGAGGAATTAGCAGCTGTTCTAACACTGAGATTGTAACACTACAAAAGCTACAAGGCAGAAGCAGGAGGAGGTAAATGGCTCAGCTGGACTGTGCATTAAATGAGGTAGCTGTAGTTCCTGTGAAAGCAACCTGGCTCTTCAAACTGTGCCTAAACCCACCGGTATTTGATTGCAGCTTTCATTCAGCTTTATTCCTCTTGGTCACACTTCAGGTTAAGATACTGAAGCTAGGTTTCCTTCCCATTGTGCCAAGGATTATTTTTCCCTCCAGAGTAGTAGAGGAGTGGTAACATCTGCACTCTAGGTAAAAATAGATCTGATCTGCAAAAGCATTCCCTCTAAATTAATTTTATACTACTCTACAACAACTAAGAGGTAGCTACCTACATCACTCCCTAAGACAACATTTTGAGGAAACTGTAGTTGAAGAGCTGTGTCCCCTGTTTATAAAGACTCATGATCATGTGAAACTGGTTGGAGCACATTCCCTCTTCAAGTAATGCAAAAATTGTAATGAGTCAGTCCATTCTTTCAGGTTGCAGTGGAAAAAAAGTATGCACACATGCCCTCAGGAGAGAGGCAATATCTTCATTTAGCACTGTTTGACTGGCACATGGAGTATCTAGAAAAACCTAATACCATGCAGAATGATAGAAGTCCCAGTTTACAGCTTAAGCCATCACTTTGTTCTCTTTATCACTGAGAACCTGAAAAAAGCAGAGTCTTTCATTCTGTTTGTTGCTGTTTTACTTTTAACTTCATATTGGTTTAACAGCAGAAAGATCCACAGCTCATTTGGAAATAGATGACAGGCAGGTATTTACAAAATAACCCCCCCACTTTTCTCCCAACAATGCATAAGAAGTGTTTCTTCCTCCCCTGTTTCCATGAAGTCTCCCCTCCTCCATTACCATTTCTTTCCCTCTTTCACTTCATTATTTATTTGTTGTTACCAAAAGTGGTATCCAACAGCGTGGCACCTCCAACAAGCCATTTAATTAATGCAATAAAACACTTTTTAACCAAGGAATCTGGCTTAATTTGAAACGTCAGTTTACGGAAATTAAGAGCATAGCAACTGCTTTCTTTACCACCTCCAGAACTTGTCTCACAACAAGAAGATTGACTAGTGTTCTTTCAAATATCAACAGAGATGTGTATGTGAATTTACAGTCTGTTCTCAAAGGGCCTCTCAGAATAAATGGAAACTCAAGTGTAGGTTTAGAGCTTAGCTAAGGCACATGCTTCTCAACAGAGGCCATTCTACCTGCAGGGGATCTTATTTAATGACAATCATATTCCATTTTGGTTTACAGTCAGTACCATATTAAAGCAAACTCCCACATTGCACTTTATGTGCCAGATTAGTGATTTTATGGGGAGAGAAAACATCTGCATAGCTCTTTTCCTTTGACGTGGTCATTTACAAGCTTTTCTAGCTGCTGCTAGTAGAAATACTACTTGGAACAAGAATATTAATGTCCTGGTGTGTTCTCTTGGGGCCTGAGACAATACAGTGCTTAACAGCTATCAAATGCAAACACAGTTGTATGCAAACAAGATAGCCATCGATATCTCACACTTTTCATGTATCTCAAAAGCACGTAATACATACACACACTTTAGAGAAATGTGTAATGCAGGTGGAATGGGGGAAACCCAAAAATATTCCGCTAATTTCTCCTCCTCCTCCTTCTAATTTCTCATTCTTTTTGGATCTCTAATTTACTTGCTGGTATCTGTATAGCCAAAAACTTCATACCTGTCTATCAGCTCAAAACATTCCACATTTCATTCCAACTCGTGTTCAGTGAATCTGCTCTACAGAGTAGCAGGTATTCCATAAGCATGGAATTTAATTTGAAAGTGAAAAATGAAAGCCCATTAGGGCAAGTCAGCACTGCAAGTTGACTTTTTGTTGGTATCATTACTTCTGCTAATCAGGTATCTCCGAGCTCACAAAGAAAAATAAAAGAAAAAACTTCCAGCTCACATGGAGCTACCACATGCCCTCTCTTTGTTCTGCAGTGCTACAGGTAGCCTGTCCAAAAATGAGCATCTAAGTAGAAATGAACTGTGTAGGGCAAGTTAGAACAGCTATTAATTAACAAAGAGATCAGAAAGTTTAAATTTATCACCTTTCCTTTGGAAAGGAAAAATAAAATAAAACAAAATTGTGTACTGGTACCTGAAAAGAAGATGAACATGAGATAGCACAAGATGACAAATTTCTTCCTAGTAGAAGCTGCTACTCAGAACAAGAAAACAAGGTCATACAGAGTAAATTAAAATAACTACTACAGAAGGCATAATAGTCTGCAGCAAAAAAGAATTTTGCAGGCCTGTGTACATTATCTCATACCTTATGATCCCCTCTGTGACTGTGTGTCTTACCTAACACAACGAACATGGAAAAAAGGATGGATTTGCTCAATACAGAAGTGGCTCAACTGGAAAGCTGTGGAAAATTTATAATAGGGTGGGTGACAGTTTGAAGCAGAAGCACATGTAACTTTTCACAGATACAGCAGCAAACTCAGGGCTGCAGGAGTCAAAGTAGCTGTGCAGCCATGTGCCTGTTAATACACGATCATCCTGGCAATGTGGACCCTTAAAGGATCAAAGGAGTAGAGTCAGTTGAGTCACCCTGCCTGGATGTATTTAAAAGATGGGTAGACGAGGTGCTCAGGGATGTGGTTTAGTAGAGGACAGGTACAGTTGGACTTGATAATTTCAAAGGTCTTTTCTACACTAGTGATAAAACGGCCACTGTGAGCCCTAACTCCAGTGTACCAACATACTGCTACTAATGCTTCTCCAGCTTCTGCTCTTTGCAAGCAGCTAAAAAGTACCTATGCACAACCTTTGTGCATTGCTCTTTTGAGAGCGGCTCACTGCTATACAGAGTAAGCTTTCTCTGGAGCATTTACCATGTCTCAATTTTTCCATGCTGCTTAATCTTAATGTAAACTTTCTTTGAATTGATATAATCCACACGATGTGGTCCCTCAAGTCCCCCAGACCCAGAAAAGTCAGTGTGTTATGTGTTGTAGCACTTTTTTTGGGGAGGGCACTTAAAACTTCAATTAAAATGCTCAGACATTTATACTGATGTGAGGTTTGGGATCTATTTTTAAAAATGTAAACAATACAATTCTCAAACCACATGCACATTAATCCTTTCAAAGTTAATAAACCACAAACATTCCAAACATCAGGTTCTTGCTTTGACAGTGTTAGCACAGAGTCAAGCAAATGGAGAAAGACATTTAGCTAATAAGGCAAACATGATAAATGTTATTTTTCTACTGAGCAACTTACCAGAAAAAAGTACATTTGGTATAAGAACACGTAGATTAGAAACACAAAACAGGTACAGTTAATTTACATAAATAGCATGTTAATTCAGTAACTGATCAAATCTGCAAAATCTCACATGTAGGTACTTGCAGATGCTTAATTCCCATAAGAAATATACACATGAATTTTTACTGGTTTGAGATCTAATGAGGTCTAAAAAAATACTTAACAGGTCCCAAAACTCCTCCTTTACACAGGGTTGATATGAGAGATGCAAGGCATGAATATAGAAACAAAACAGGCAGGTGGAAGACGCTCTATCTGTAAATGCTCAGAATGCAGGTAGATGGAGGTCTGCTCATGTCAGTCTCTGAACTTAAAATCAAGCTGGTATATTAGAGACTTGCCCTGGCAACCCTACTTTATAGGTGCATCTACTCTTCAAGGCCCTACACCTTACGTGAATACTTCTGTTGAGAAAACTGCACCTCTAAGACCTGGTTGTCATTCTTCACACATTAATGATACATTAAATATTGCCATCATTCTTTTGCCTTGCAGCTTAGTGATGAGAAACATTATGATGTATCACTTTCAAACACACAGGTCTGAGTCTTAAAAGAGACTTTTGATCCAGGACTGTCCCTATGCAGTGGTACTAGATAGTATCTTTATGTCAGGTGTAGTGTTTTCATGACAAGTAACGTAGCCCAATGTACAGTACAAGTTCTTCTAGGCCAGATTCTCAGGCCCTCTGTTCTTCTGCATTTGAAAAATCACGAGTCTAGCTCTGAATATATTAACTCCAATTCATTTGTAAATTTTATGAGAAAAACCACAAACACTGAGGATATTTCAATTGCTAACTGTGCAGCTAGCACACATTAGTTACATCTGTACACACTCCCAATATAAAAACACAATGGTTATCAACTGGACTAACTCTAAATCAGCAACTTCACACACAGCATGGGAAGTGTTAACAAGCATGGCATCCAACTGTCAAATTCTGCTAGCCTTTGCTTGTTCCATGCAGGGTCAAACACAAAGAAAATCAACTGGATCCAACCTAATCCATTAGTTTAATTCTTTACATTCCAAGGAGAAAGCAAGGTGGCATTTTGGGCCAGGTAAGTGAACAGAGCTGATACCTGTAAGGAGAAATGTGACTAGCTGGAGGAGAAAAGGAAGCAATAGTAGTATTGGGGGACATATGAGATGGAGACAAAATAGAAAGCAAAAGGGATCAGGGCAGGGACAGTAACACTCTCCTAACAGCAAGAAAAAGGTAGAAACAACAGATGTAGAAAAATCAAACACTCCTCTCCCATACAGCACCCTATGAGTGCATTATGAGGGGATGCTTTCACCTTCTTCGGAGGCATAAGGAACTTGTCACTTTCAGAAACACACAGATCAACTGGACCTGTCAAGTCTGGTACAACAAATCCTATGTCCAGTTACCCTTCACATCATTGTTGTGGCATCTGGGTTAATCTGCAATGTGCAACCACTACAGATCTTCCTGTGCTCTTTGTTTAGACTATAACAGGCTCTCCATGAGCTGTCTGCTCACAGATACATCAATACTGATTTGTAATATGCTCTTTGTAACACTAACAAACTCCTCCCTCCAAAAAAAACAACAGCAAAAACATTTCTTCTTGTTTTAGAGATTTACACACACACACACACATTCAGGCTGGTGACTATAGTTTATGTTAAGTACATGGAGTTCACTGGAGGAAACACACACACACACAAAAGAAATAAAGGAAAAGTCCAGGGATTCTTGCAGAAAGTCAGTGATAGGAGAAAAATCACAGCCTTACATTCAGCATCCATGGCCATAAATTCCACTCCTGACACCCCTGAGTGAAACTTTCCACCTTCAGCTTACATTCCTTGAACTACAAAAAGCAGTTTTTTGTTTATCAAGCAGCAACCGCTGCAGTCTACACAAGCAGGGCAAAGTATTTAATAATTTCAATTCAATTAGCAAATGGCAGAAAACTCAGCAATATTCTAAGCATTTCAGTGCATTGTAAAGGACTACTTTCAGCAGCTCAAAATGTATGAAAAGTCTGTTCCAGAACCATATCAGGTACTAACTTGCATGAGCAGGAAAGAATGATAACATTAGTGTTATAATCATTCCTCTACTTCTCTATTCTTCCTCTATTGGGTGGGTCTTCTCTCAAGTTCTCAGTATCCCTAACGAAACACCCGCTCCAGAGGGGTTAAAAGTAGTTGAAAACCAACTGCAGACATGTGGCGACTGGCAGAGAGCAACACACAATTCGAGATGAATTTTAGGTGAAGCCATTTATTAGGTGAAATCACACAGATTCTATACCTTTATTACTGCAAACGTGGCAAGCTAAAAAACTGCTAATTGGTTACACACACTGTTCACACCATATTGATTGATTAGTAATTATAATGAGTTCTGATAAGCCTATCTTATAGCTAAATATCATTAGTTTACCTTTAATGCCTAAAAGTATCTGCACACCTGTTTTGACCCTCTTGTTATGGTTGGTTCTTAACATGTTCCATTACTCCCAAGTACCTTCCCATAACTGCTTCTTGGTTCAGGGTAGCCTGTACCCCTATCAACAAGGCCGCTGTGTTTTGAGAATATGATTATTAGGATCCTCTCAGCATGAGTAACTTTTCCTCTCTCGTGGCAACAGAAGAATATTGTCAGGGCCTAAATCTTGGGAGAAGAGAGCTAGGCTGCTAGCAGGCCTGCTGTCCTCCCCAACACAGGCTGGTGCTGCAACAAAATGAAGTCATGTCCAATGAATAGAGCTGATTAAGAATAAATGACAAACTGCTGGTAGCTTCTCAACACTGCCCCACACTAACACTGCTAGAATTTTAATGAGAAGTTAAACAAGAGTCTAAGAAGCATATAATATCCTTTTTTTCTTCCCTAGGAATAAGAAAGTAGGTTCTACCTATTAACAATTTTCCTCAAAGAGATTCATTGAGGCATGATCAGATAAGTGCCTCAGATGAACAGGAGACATCCCTGGAAGGCTTAACAAGGACATTCTCAATAAGAACTGCCCACGATACCGATCTTGTTTCCAGCACAGCCCTGCTAGATCCCCAGATCTAATGATCCTTAGAATAAAACGCAAGATACACATCTCCCTCTAGAAAACCTTGTGTACATCATTCCTGCTGCAGGGAAGAATGTAAAAAAAAAGGTCATTTTTGCACTTGAAGCAAGGTCAAGTCTCTAGGAAAGTTACAAAACACAAGTTAAATGTAAGTCTTTGAAATGCAGGTAGGCTGTACTGCAGAGAAATCCAGAAAAAAAGTAAGTAGCTTTTTAACACATTCTGAAAATGCAATTTCACCCATTTTTCACTGAACTACATTCTAGAACATATTTTATGTTAAAACATTCACCTCTAAGAGACAGGTTTTATTGGCAATCTTTATCCTCGTGAGGAGATGTGACACATGCTCCACAGATTCAAGTTTAATTTGATTGCAGAAACACCTCCATCCTAACAAATGGGTTATCACAAATTACATATGAACTTGTGGCCTGCATCATATCCCAGCCTTCAAAGCTATGGCTGTTTTCACCACCACATTAACTACAGAATTGCAAGGGTGTGCAACAATTGAAGAAGAATGATTAAAACTGAAAAAAAAATAAAATACTACATAGCAGCGCTGTACAAGGCAGCATTGCAGAAGCAGTGGTAAAAGTCTGTGTAGGATGAATACAATTAAGACCATCTCTTTTTATTCTAAAAACAAAATGGATAAGATTCAGCAGGGATTACATCTGCATGTTACTGTTCGGGCTAAGTAATTTGTATTAACATACTCTATTATGTTTAGAAGTGTTTATGCCTCATTAACAGTACCTTTTGGCTAAGTTGTAATAAACAGCACATCAGTTTTTATGACAGAGATCAACTAAAAGGCACAGAATTGCAGAGCATTATCTCATAACGAAAGCCTTCTCCCCCATCAATGACTACTTTTGACTTGACACACAAAAGCACCTGATACACCATGCATAAACTCATTACAAAATGACTCCCCACAAGCAATTTCTCAAAAACATTTAGATCTACTACTCCCCCCACCCCCCAAAGAATCAGCTCACTCATGACAGATAGAGAACCAAGGCATGTTTTATCCAGAAAATAAGAAACACATTGGAACATGACAGCAACATCCAGCTCTAAGTTTTGTATCCACGCAATAAAAACGAAACTTCTTATCATCTGCTTATTTCACAAGCTTGCCATATATTGCTAGGGATCGTTTTATCATCTTTATTATGTACTAAAATAACCACTGACTGATTTTAGATTTAAAATGAAAGCATGCAACTAATAAGAGGAGAATCATGTATGCAAAGCAATGCTGGGAAAACATAACAGAAGCAAGGAGTTAGAAAACTGCAGGAGTTTATATGGCAAAATAAGATATTCCAGACAATATATTTTTTGCTGTTCATCTAAAGTTATAAACAAGTCTACCACTAGATATGGAAAAGAAATCTCCATGAAAGTTCTGTAATACTTTCAAGGGATATATAATGGTCAAGAAAGACAATTTGACCCTAAAATTGCATCATCAAACTCAGCTGCAGCATCCACACTGACTACCTTCTTTCTACCTTCAATGAAGTGGCAATACATATTTACTATTGACCCACCTTCAAATGCCTTATCTTTCACTCAACTACATGCTTATCACAAACTTCAAATCCAGAAAGAAGTCTGACTGTATTTCACTTCTTTTAACACAGCAAAATACAAATTCCACACCAGGAGGTGTACTTGAAGAACTGAAACAGGAAAAAGGACTTGTCTCAAACATATAGTCCCTAATTGCTTCTCATGCAAATCTATTTTAGGTTTGTAATGGTGGGGGAAAAAAAAAAAAAAGAAGTCAAAAATAGAACAGGCTGGCACTCACAGCAGTCACAGAAGCAGGGAGGTAGGGAGGGAAGATCAGGTGAGAAGAATGAATGAGACTTGATTTTTATTTTTTTTTTTAGTCCAAGTTACATCACTTCCACTTTTCAGGGATCACCCAGAATGTAAATGCAGTGAAGTGATGGCAGTCATGCTGGTTTCTAATTTGACAAGGATAGGAAGAAAAGAAAGTGATAATTTCCACAAAGGATTAGAGCTACAACTTCCTTTCTCAAAGCATCTCACATGACATAGTGGTTTTCAAAGTAACTCTTGTGCTTAGTCTATATTGTACTGGATATAACACAGCAGGTTACCAAGCCACAGTAGAGTCTGAAACAAGCAACTCCATCCTAAACACCTCCAAATACATTAGATGATATGCTCCAAGTTCTGTCAGTATTATTAGGTTGAGGCCCCAGGGTACTGTATGACCAGGATTCTTGCATTTTGTGTTCTGTACACAGATGCTCTAAATACTGTTACAGAGGATAAATCCAAACCAAGGTGGAGCATTGAGGCAACGTGGGAAAGAAAAAAAGGAACAAAAGCAAACCCTTCTTAGAACAGAGCACCCCTTCACAAACAGCTCTTGCTTCTTCACAAATAATGCATGTGATTTCCATTTGAACAACCAAAAGCTTCAGCACGTGATTTTTTTTTTTTTTTTTTAAATTTGGTGCCCAGTGTTTCTCTGATTGCCAGAGATTTCATTTTCATGGTCCGATTGCCTACAAGCCAAGGTTTATCACTGCTGCTTTTGTGCCCATTTACTCAGGTTAACTTGGCATTTGTCTTACTATGCCTGAAAGAGTCACACTGAGCAGCTCTGTCACACTCCGTTTCTCTTAAAAGCAAACCCAGGCTGAAGAGTAGCTGCTACCCATGCCCTCAGAACTGAGCAGTTCTTGTCAGCCACTTAACTGCCTACAATTTTTTTTTTAGGATCAAACAGCTGCACTGAAATGTAAACAGCTCAAACACAGTAAAGCTTCACAGAAATTCCCCTTGAACCTTCAGGAGCATCATCACCATCAATGAAATAATTTTAACAAGAAGATACCAAAGTATTATATGGAAGCAGTGCAGCTGAGCACTCAGGACTGCTGCCCAGAGACAGGCAAGCGTTTAACTTAGTGTCCTGCATTATTGCCACTACAACTTTTGATGCTTTAAGTTAACCAATGCATAAGGAGAGAAGAGAAAACCAACAAACCCAAACAATCCTGCAATAAACAGTTACTGAAGCCACAGGTATCATTTGTTCTCTAATACAATTCTCACAGTCTACTTTTTCCTAGGAGAAAAACAATGCAATTTTCAAATATTTTAATAGCTATTGAGGCCCTCTGTAGTGCTGGTTCATGATCCACAGACTACCATCTCTCCTTAAAACGCTTTTTATGCCTTCCTGCCTAGGTCTGAGGAGAAAATGGGACAAGAATAAAAATCTGACAAGTTGGAGCAACTGTTCTTCACAGCCCATAAATTCAAAGTCTGCTTACAGCACAGAACAGTATTTCAAATCCAAAAAACAACACAGAAACAGGAGCTTTCAATGAAGGTAAAAAGTATTTGCTTTTTAATATGCACTTCAGTCACAGTATCTGTTTTGAGATCATTACACTAGGTAACATTTTCATTGGATTCCCAAAGTATTTTACAAGAGCCTGTCTATACACCAAAGGAACAGGTACTAAAGGATCACAAAAAACTGTGATTGCAGAACAAAATAAAGCCAGTGAACAACATTCTTTTCATTAATCTTTATCAGTGCTTTCACCACCTACTGTTTTTAAAAATGCAAAAGCCATCACAGTAAGTAAATGAAGATATACATTTCAACAGTTACCTGATGCTGGTAGCAGAACACAAACATAATCTAATAAAACCATTCAAATTATTTTATAAAGTCTAGATTTAGGCCAATTTCAGTGTCCCATATCACACTGGGAAAAAAAAATCTTTGAGGAAAAGCAATCATTTAAGGTAATTTCTATTAATAAAACAGAATACATTAAGAGAGCAGCTGTTGATCAGCACATAGTGAAATGAAGGCAGACCTGGTGTGCTAGTGGAATTTTAGTTGAAAGCTAAATATATTTAAAGACATTATTCAAGCCAAAACTCAAAAACTTGAGGGTAAGAAATAGCTGCTGAAGTGTTAACTCTGATTGCAGGTTACACAAGACATACTCATTCTTTTTGCTGTAATTATCTGCAAG
Organism: Porphyrio hochstetteri; assembly: GCA_020800305.1. Lineage (NCBI taxonomy): Eukaryota > Metazoa > Chordata > Aves > Gruiformes > Rallidae > Porphyrio > Porphyrio hochstetteri. The sequence goes on along the minus strand of CM036916.1, from coordinate 3,986,588 downwards.
GCTGCAGCACCGAGATTTCTCCTTCGGCAATAAATTATTTACTATGATACAGTGCACAGAACAATGGGAAAACATTTCTTGAAGACTCAAAAGACAGACATATTGCAAAAGTCCATGTCTCTGAAAGTGAGAAATGGAGACAACGGCCTCCTTGCATCTTCACTAGCTAGACCGCTTCTCCTCTTTGGCAGCAGAAGCTTCTTTGGGAGTAGCTTCCAAATCTTTGCTTGACTTTTCCTTTTCTTCATTTTCATCCTCTTGAGGGTAAAGATCTGGGTATTTTTGCATGCATTCCTGCATGGCACGGAATTGGTCCACACAGTCCGATCCCTTTATTTCTTCTGTGCTATAGTGGAAACAAGAAAAGGCTGACTTGAACTGTTCCCCACAGGGACCACTAGCCATTCCACCCAGACAGGGGCAATTCCAATTGATATCTCCATTGGGCAATATCAATCCTGAACAAACAAGAGAGAAGAAAAGTTAAGCGCTCCTTCCAAAGATTGATTTCGTTCAGTGAAAGCTGCTAGGTTGAAGGTCTAAACTGAAGTACTAGCAATGGCATTAGTTCTGTACCTTCAAGGGTGCTAAACACCTTTTGCTTCCTGGCCAGTGTGTTTCTCTCTCTCTGAACTGCATGATCTTTCACTGGGCACAAGTGAGATTAAAAACGACTGTACTGAGAAGAGTGAATACCCAGTCCAGTTCATCATGGCATCTTTAGATACCTAGAGGAAAAGCAGAACTTTGAGACAGGGAAACGGATGGCTGGTGTCTGATTCGTTATTGCCAAGGATAACAAAGCAGAAAGATGTTGATCATTCAGTGTAGAAGTATGACTTGCTTTGTAAACTAGTTGGAAGTCCTACATTCCTCTTCACTAACAGCAACCAGTCATTTTAAACAAGTCACTTTTCTAATACTTTAAAAATATTCCTTTTAGAACCATAATTGCCTTGTAAGCATGCAAATTTTAGCAATATAAGCTACCTAGAAACAATACATTCTTGTATATAACATAAGAGGATTGATTTGCACCTATTTGATCACTGAAATAGTATCAGTTTCACATCGTATATGCAGAGAAACCATGCTTTTAAAAAAACAAACAAAAAACGCAGATGAAAAAGGTAAACATTTCCACACTGGTCAGTGTGGCAGAATGCATGCTTCAATGAGGTAGTGCATCAGCTAGCTTAGAACACAATTAACAGGGAAACAGATTACATTCATCACACTCCCCAAACTGCAAGCCTGTGATAGATGGGATTACTAGTTTAAATTAAAATTTAATTCAAACTACTGTCAAATGCAGCCTGAACCACACTGATCTAGTGGGTTATAATCTACTTGACCCTGTGCTTGGGTAAGAAAAAACAACCCTGTTTCCATTATAGCAGATCAAGGATTGTGTTAGCAATGATTGCTGACATCACACAACCGATTCTGTCTTAGCTCATGGAATCTACTAGTATCATGGGATCTATGTCAACACCTGTCTTTGTACTTGCTGTAGTGAAGTCCCACTTTTGTTCTAAGAAAAGTTTCTTCCTTGTTATATGACAAACATTCTAATAAAAAGCTTGTCTGCCAATGATTCACAGCGTAAGGTGACAGACACACAGTAAGCAGGACTGAAAGGGACATCATCAGTCAAAACCAGTCCTGCACATTTGATCATTCCTCAAGTTTCCTTAGATGAAGCAAAACCCTTAAGTCTTTTATGGCATAAATCAATATTCTTTCCCAGAGATAACTGTTCTGTGTAATGCACAGCAGAAAAGATGAAAAATGTCATTATAGTTAAATGATGCCACAGAAGTTGAACACTGTAAACCTAAGTCTTCTATCCAAAGTAGAAGCTAAATTAGAAAAGTCTGCATGTTACTTGATGTAGTGCAAAGCCCTTTGCAATTTTCTTTTAAATAAAAAGAGCCAAAGTTTCTGTACTTCAACATGTTTCAAAGCGTTCTGAACATGTCTTTCCTACCCACAAATTTCAGTCCCATTAGATGCAGCTGCCTTCTGTGATGTCCATTGCTTCTCTGTTGTGATCTGATGCATTGTATCCCAAGATCATTCAAGTGAGTTTTCAGAGAACACTTAAAACATGATAGTAACTCACCACATGCTAAGACACACACACACACCCCCCCAAACATCTAAACGAACCCAACTCAAACTTTTAAACTGTATACAGAGTTTCTCATTTTGAATCACAGATATTTTCACACTGTAAGGAGTCTGACATAACTAGCTTCTGGCTTTATGTTTTCTTCCCTGCTCTACAGTTTAGGAGGTAAGTGATCTAAGATTCTGCAAATACAGGTTTGCTATGAGGAAAAAACCCCCTCACTGCCTCCCCTCAGTATGGCCTTTGCACATCCAGCAGAATACACATAAGAGGAATCAGTTAATATGGTATTTAAACAAGGATGAAGCAGCTCTTAATTTTAGCTAGTTTATCACCCAAATATATGGCACAAGACACTTGTGGTATATGTACAACCAGAAAAAGAATAATTTCATAGAATGGTCTATGTTGGCAGTGACATCAAAGATCATCTAGTTCCACCCCCTTTGCCATGGACAGAGATACCTTCCACTAGCCCAGGGTGCCCAAAGCCCCATCCAACCTGGCTTTGAACCCTGCCAGGGATCCAGGGGCAGCCACAGCTTCTCTGGGCACCCTGTGCCAGGGCCTCCTCATGAGGATTAATTTCTTCCTAGTATCTAATATAAATGCTCCTAAGCTGAAGGAGGGGACATTTATTACCCCCTGCCCCATCACTACCTGCCCTTGTACACAGTCCTTCTCCAGCTTTTGGTGCAGAGATCGTGAGATAGAAGAAAGAGAATCCCCTCTTTAGAGGTACCAAGAGAATTGTCTTCTATGCTCACATTCTAAACCTTCATAGGACGTCTCTCTATTATGCTAGATTTGAGCCAAGTACCTTCCCTTTTCTCTAAAGGGAAGTGTAAAAACAGATGCCCAGTCACAGGATCAATACATATCCACGTATTGCTGCTAGACACCTTTCACTATCAAGAGTATTATCAGAGACCATGAATATAGGGAGGGAAGACAGGTGAACTGTAAACAGCCACATACATCAATACAGAATGTATTCACAACTTTACTTAGCTAACAGCAAACCACATTGTTTAGCTGTACACCACACACGGTGACTTAACAGTTAAGTGAATAATAAAAGCTCCAATGATTTATATGTTCTCCAGATGTGGCATCCACAAAAACTATCTTGCTTTGCTTTGCTAATGGTCTCCATTTTTTTAGAGGAAACACAAAGCTACAGGCTACAGAAAAGGAATGGGGAGCTCAATTCCATGTTCTAATCATTAGAGACTGTGAACTCTTCAATTAAGAAACCGATAATAGATTTTAAATTTGCCTGAGACAGGAGTTAAAATAACCTGATTTTGTTTCACTTCCACACAGCATACTGACAGGAGTAAACACTTAAAAATGAGCTCTGCTCAGACACTATTTTCCACCTAAGAAAGAATTACTTTACACAACTCATTTGTATGTCCCATCTTCCGTCCTGGTCAAGGCAGTAACAGATATAATAGTTTTTAAGCATCTTTCTGAAATTGAAATTCTATCAGCATTTCTATCATTTGGGTCATTACAAAACTGAATGGACTCATGACTGCTGACAAGCAAAACCTTTATATATATATCTACTGATTACATCCAGTCATAATGAAGCCAAGATATGCACGTAAACACACTCATTTCAACACAAATCTATGTGTTACAGAGGAAGATACAGTTCCAATTAACCTGCAGACCCTACCAGTAACACAGCCACCCTGTGCGCTCCAGCTGCTAAACTGTGCTCAAATGCTGCCCTCTAAAGGCCGCTGAGCCACTCGCATAACCTTTACTTTCTAATACGTTTTGTTGAAGTAAATTCTTCACCTTTTAAATCTCAGCTGAACTGAAAGCAATGAGATCACTTCGCACAAAGTGAAGGGGCTAATAGGCCTGTAAGCATAAAGGCAATTAGGAAAGAAACCCAAATGCACAGAGGTCAATGACTCTTTATTAACCTAGGGCAGCATGTATTTGATCATTATGATAAGATTATTTCATTTACTCATTGGGAACAACTTAAAATATGCTCTGTGCAATTATTAGAAGTCTTGATCTCAGAAACATTCTGTGCTCTTAAATTTCTGTTTGCAGGTTAGATCTACTTCATGTAAGAACTGTAATCTTCACTGAAAACTTTAAATTACACCTTCATTGAAAACAGAGTAATTTGAGTTTACCTGTGTTGTGGTTTTGGCTGGAATAGCATGGGGCTGTGTTTTGGATTTATGCTGAAAACAGTGCTGGTAACACAGGGATGTTTTCATTACTGCTGAGCTGTGCTTACACAGAGCCAAGGGCTGTTCTGCTCCTCACACCACCCCACCAGCAAGTAGTCTGGGGGTGCACAAGGAGCTGGGAAGGGACACAACTGGGACAGCTAACCCCAATGACCAAAGGGTATTCCATACCATACGACGTCATGCTCAGCATAGAAAGCTGGGGGAAGTGGTGAATTAATTCCTTTGTTTGCTTTGCTTGCACGTGTGGGTTTTGCCTTTTAGCTCAACTCATGATGTTTTCTCATTTTCACTCTTGTGATTCTTTCCCCCATCCCACCAAGGGGGAGGGAATGAGAGACCAGCTCTGTGGTGCTGAGCTGCCAAATGGGGCAAAACCACGACACCTGTCATGTGCCACTAGAAGATAATACTACTAGTTATTGATTATATCCTAGTGTAGTACAGGATTAGCAAGGTAGAATTTGTATTAAACCAGATATTCTGAGACTGCCAAATGAGGCAACTTCTGCTACACAGGCAGGTAAGCAACTCACACCAGTGACAGTGGTCTGTAACTCGCTTCAGCTTCTCTAAAAACTGCACTTTGCCATTTAAAACAGTGAAGAAACAACTACAATTTTTACTGGTTTTTTTTTTTCTAATAAAAGGAAAGAGAGTTTTTTCATGCATATCTCTGGCTACTAACTGAAACTAAGCTGTCAAGTAACGTATTGGAACAGGCCACTTTGAAAGATCATTAAAAGCATACAAAAGCCAAAGGGAAAACACATTATTTGTGACATCCTGTTTATCTACTAAATAACCATCTGCCCATAGTCTTTAAAAATTAATTACTAATTTGTTCCTACTTCATACAATGGTTTTGTTGTTGTTTTTTGTTTGTTTTTTTAAAGATTGATAGAATGTGATGTGTGTGATGCATCACTCCTCACTCCCACCTATTACTAACCTTGTTCTTCATAAGGATCATCTGGGTCATCTGCAACCAGCTCAGCACTGCTTGGTGTCTCGTGGTCCTCCTTGGTCGCAAATATAATTCTGTCTTTTCCTACCATATAGGAAACAACAAGGAAAATTTCGGAGAAAGCTGAGACAGGAGTCAGTTACAAAGCTGCTGAACACCATAAGATAATGAGACATTAAACATGTTAATAGTGAATGCATTCTGTTGAACTTCTTAATCACCTTCAATTAGAACAGTTGTTGCTCCAGAGGAACACACACAAGCGAAATTCTATTCTTCTAAAGTTACAATTTTCACAGCAACATACTGTTGCAGATCTCTGAACTGTGAAGTTAAAAAGCTGTTTTAAAACAGGCTCAAACTACTGTTACCAGGACTCACACAGATGAGTTAGACAAAAAAAATAAAAGCAGGAACTGTGAAAGAAAAACTAAATTGAACTACAGGAAAGAGTTCAGTAGGATAATTATTAATAAGAATACTCTCTATTAAAGACTGGTGTAATATTTTACAGTACTTATCTGAATTAAATAATGAAGAGCTTCTTAACAGTGTAGAACCAACTATATTGAAAAGATGCTGTGAACATTACCAAGGGCAGAACAAGAACAGGTCCTTTCTACCTCTGATTTTAGAGAGGTTATATAGAGGTGGAAGAAGGCTTGCCTGGAAAAATTAGTAAAGTTTTCTCAGGACTCTGTAAAACTGTAAGAAATACTGAAGCAGACACAAGCGGAAAAAAACCCAGCTAACTGATCAGAACACAAAACTCTGTATTGATCGAGTGGAAAAAATGGGCAAGTTCCTAAAAAACATCCTTTCATTCTCCAAATTCATAAAGGCCACTAAAGTGACTCAGCATATTAGAAATTAGTACCTTCTCACCCCTCAATGTGACCTCAACTAGCAGATGTTTTAGCAACTCCCTCTACCCTGCAAGCAACACACATTTAACCGCACCTGAGAAACATACAACTAAACCCTTTATAAGGGGGAAAGTTTTCTGTCAACTCTGCGTTGTACTCCAGCAAACTTTACAATGCACAATGCCCGGCCGTTTCTTTTATGCAAGAACCTAGAAACATAGGAACTCTAACCCTGCCACTGTGATTTGCTGAGATGCCATACCACAACCTGCAGATCTTGCAAAGCTTCAAGATGTCAAATAAATTAAAGACATAACACAAAGAGGTCCATACCTCACCAGTTTATAAGCGACATTCAGCGTGCCAAAGTTTATAAAGCGGCATTAAGGACTACAGAACGGCTTTTTTCCCCAGTTTGAAACTTCACGTTTAGTCTCTGCCCATTACTTAACGGGGAAGGGAGGAATACATCCTCAGGGATACGGAGCGGCCGTGCCTGTTAACACCACAGCCCTCACAACACAATGCCTTGTGCAGGGACAGAAGCACAAAGCTCGCACGCTGCCCACCTGTCCCCCGGCCACCTGAGCTAAGCCGCTCGGAATTCCAGCCCTGCGGGAGGACACCGTTCCACGCCGCGGCGGGGAGGTGCCCGCACGCCTCAGCGGAGCCTGGCGAGCCGAACGAACAGCCGCGAGGTGCGCACACACCCAGCTCTGGCCATTCAGCGGGGATCTTTCAACCGCCAGACGCACGCCAGCGCTTCCTACCTGCCGCCGGAACGCGCGTCCCCCGCAGCGCCTCGCCTCAGGCCGCTGCCAGAGCCAGCCGGGAGCCGGCACGCACCAGCCATCACCGCCGGCGGCCCCCGCAGCGCAGGCCGGCCCACAGGGCGGCGGAGGCGGCCCTAAGCGCCCTCTCCCGCCTCATGGCCAACCGCCCCGCCGCGGCTTCCCGCCCACCGTGAGGAGAAAGGTCGGAGGAGAGAAGCGAGGCAAACCCTTCCCCCGCCGCACGGCCACGGGCGGCTTCGCGCCTCTTTTCCCCCCAGGTTACACCTTCCCTCCCCGAGCTGAAGAGTGCGGGCAGTCGCCCCCAGGCCGCCTCGAGGGAAGCCCGCTCGGCCCGTCCTGGCGGCGTGACATTGGGGTGACATCCGTGCGCACCTTCTTGCCGGCAGTAGGACATGGCGGAACCGTCCGGTGCTATCACCCGCAGCGCGCGCTGACTGACCCCCGCCGGCACCCCGCCGCCCTCTCCGCTCCTCCTCCGCCACCGCGACAGGCAGCGGCGCGCCGCTCCACGCTATGACCTCCCGCCTCCGGAAGCGCCTTCCCTGCCCGCCGGCGGCCGCTGACGCATCTCCTGCCGACCGCGACCCGAGGGAGGGAACAACCAGCTCCACCACGCTCGGCCTCATCGCTGGACTACATCTCCCAGCGTGCCCCGCGCTCGTCGGGTGGGGCGTCATTTCCCCGGCGGGAACTACGTGTCCCGTCGTGCATCGCGGCGGCCCGGGCGGGGAGCGGTGGAGGCGGGAGGGCCGGGTGAGCCCGGAGGCGGGGGACGAAGGCGCGGCTCTTGCGGTGGTTCCTGTGGTCTTTCTGGTGTGGTGCCCGGCGAGTGCAAGAGGCTCAAGATGTCGAGGAACGTAAGTGCTGCTGGGGCGGGTCCTGTCGTTACTCCACGCTGCGCTGGGCGGCCGCTCCCCAGGGCGGCCTGTGCGAGGCGGGGGCCCCGCGTAGCGCCTGAGGCAGCGGAGGCGCCGCTGCATCATCCCGCCTGGCACCTCGGGATGAGCATGAGAGAAGCCTCGTCTCCTGCCTTGGCTCCGTGTGCTAATGTGAAGTCACTTCTTGGCTCTTCCTCGCAGCCAGCAGCTACAGATAAACCCCATGGCTTTTGTGCTTTAATGTGGCGCTGGCTAGGGCAGCGGTAGCAATTTTGCTTTAAGCTATCTCTGTTGCTCTAGATGCAATTATTTTTACCACTGGTGAGGTGAAATGTAACTTGTTATTTATAGCCATGTTTTAGTTGGTCTGGAATTCAGGACTATTACTCAGTTTGTCATGGCCTGAATGCAGGGTGTGGACACCAAATAGGGAATGTAGAGGCAGGCTGAAGAAAGCTTGAACCACTGCATTGAACCACTATAATAGCAATTACTTTTTCCATTAGTCTTGAGTTTTATTTATTGACATCGTTTCTGGTATCTGAAGTGTGGCATTTAACAAACGTGGGAAAGTTTTGATCCAAGCAAGAGGTGCTACTCTGTAGAGCAGCAGTACTAATGAAGCTGAAAGACTTATTTTAAAAGAGAATGCCTTTGACTGTCACACCAATATTACAATTTTTGTTTATCTCCAACAGTTCTCTGACTCAGGCAGCAGAAAAGAACATGTTAAAATCACAAGTGAGTCCAAACCAGGATTCCTGGAGAGGCTCAGCGAGACTTCTGGGGGCATGTTGATGGGCCTTGTGACATTTCTTCTGTCTTTCTACCTTCTTTTTACCAATGAAGTAAGTGAAATACTGTTATTGTTAATACATAGCTTTAAAATGTCACAGCTGAGGTGGTGTTCAACTAGTTTTGCACTTACAGGCTTACAAAAATGATCATGTTACAGCTTTATTCATCCATGGGAAGAGGATGAGAATCTGGTGCTTATCCATGGGATATAACAGATAGTAAAATCACTGAGCCACGAGACAGTGGCAGTGTGTGATGAGAGACAAGATCCAAAACCTGTGAGCTGATGCAGAAGCTGGCTGTAGCATTATTGAAAGAGGATTGCACGAGTCAGCCCCATTCCAGTCTCATCTCTTTTCTTGGGATAACACAAGGTCCTCACTTTTAGCGTTGTTATAGTTGCGTTAAAGCAATTCATACTCCATGTTGCAAAATTGAGGGTGTTAATTATTCAGAATGTTATTTTATGTCTTGCTTTGACACTGAAAAATATAATTAAAGTAAGCAGGGAATCCTAATATCCTACCATTGCAAACATACATGTTCTTGGTAGTTTTAGAGCGGAGGAGCAGAATTCTGTGAATTTTCATGTTTGTACCTCTACAAAAGGAAAGGGAACTACTCCAAATTTCAGTGACTTTGCAGAAAAAAAGCCCACTGTAACATTATGGTATGGTAAGGAGAACTTCTGCCAAGTAGTCTTACGGGCTTGTGGAAATAGGACAATAATTGGAATAATTTTTGCATTTATTTGTGAACCACGAACAAGGTAAGAAATGAAGACAAATAACTTTAGACCCTTATAGGAATAATCTATGTGTGTTTGAGGAGTGTAGTCAGTATTAATGGTCCTGCTACATGGGTAAAAAGTACTGCCCCAAACTATGCCAAACACAGAGAAAGAGGGAGTACGAATGTGTTTCAAGAATAAGCCTTGAGGTCAATTATACAAGCGTCCCTTGGGGTCTTCAGATGACCTGTCTGCTAACCTTTTTCACAAAATACTACTGCACCATTGATTCTCCACAACCTGATTTTGCTATTCTTGATTGCAGGGACGAGCTTTAAGGACAGCCAGATCTCTGGATGAGGGGCTTTCTCTTGTGATCCCTCTTGATACCATCCACAGTGTGTCTCAACAGAATGAAGGGAGACTGGTGCACTTAGCTGGTGCTCTGAGTACCTCTAAGGTAAATAAAGTATCTGGAAGATACGAGTATATCAAGCTTGGATGAAGGGAAGAGTCTTTGCCAATTACAATTATCTTTGATATCCAGGGAGAAGACTCATAGCTTCTCTGCACTTGTGCAAGCATTGCTGGCAAACATCCAAGCTGTGGGTCTTGGGGCAGAATCAGGGAGATGCTGTACAGTCTTGGTCTCCCTACTCCCAAGGAACATGCTATTTGTAGCTGTGTTTACCCTGCAAGTTCTGGCTCCTCAGTAGCAATGATGTTTTCTGTGGTCACCCTGCATTGCAGAGGGTAACATAGGACAGTAGCTTTCAGCAAAAGAAAATATCCCCCTGATTTAAACACTTGAACGTGCATATTAGTAGCCAGCATTGCCAATTTTATTCTTCACTATGGCAGTATTTTTTGATTATGAGTCTTGAGGTCAGTTATGAGTGGTATAAAGCGACGCTCCTTTTTGTCTCTCCAAACATTTATTCTGTATTCAACTGTGTGTGACATAGTACTGTGCACACTGAGGTATGTAAATGGGTTTGATAGTAAAAGTTTGGTGTTTTGAGTTTGTGAGGTACAGCATTTATACTGACTTGTATTTTCTTCAATTTTTAAATAGCCTTTGTTTGATCCCAGCTATGGACTCTCTATCCAGGCTGTCAAACTTAAGCGTAACGTGGAAATGTACCAATGGGTAGAATATGAAGATTCAAAGTAAGTAGAAGATATCTCTAAGAGTTGTTGTATTAACAGAATCCCGTTGCATTCTATTTTTCTCTCCCCCACTCCCAAAGGAAAAATTCCAACAAGCAGGAAAATTCTAGAGCTCTTGGGGTTTTTTTAGCACTTTAATTTACAGGGAGATGTCAGGTTTTGTAGATGGTCAATGCTGCAGAATTTGCATTTGATAAAATTTGCATAGCATCCAAGGCCTTTTATCAAATGTTTTCACTTCCTGATTCTGTATAGGTTCATGTGGGCTTTCTTGGCCTCCGTGCTGCAGCTGTGGTGTGTTGTTTTCATTACTGTTGTCTGATGCTGGGCACCTCAGACCCTGTTTTCTGTCATTTTTGTTGTCAACAGAATTCAAAAGTCTTTAATGATTTATGAAAAATAATACGCCCCCCCACTTGTGTTTTTCCCAAAGACTCAATTGATTTCTATCCTTTCTAATGTTCCTAAAACTTCTTTTATATATTGATATACTTTCTGCCCAACGGGCTTTCTGTAACTCCATCCCCAGACTACTCCCTGCCTGCTAGTTGATTAGCAGAATCAAAACCATTGTGTCAAAATACTTAGTCCTGATTTTTTTAAAATAAAACTATGTAATCCTTTTTTTCTCTGCATCTGCTAGGCCTTTCCTCCTGCCATTCTCTAGAACATGGTTGTGGACCCTCAAGCCCATTTTTTTTTTTCTCATCCTCAAAAAGGAAATACAAAAATATTTTTGCTGAATCCAGAAATGTCATCATATTTTCCCTTGGCTTTCTTCCTTTCACAATTCCAGTGATTTATTTGTTTGGTTTTTTGTTGGTTAGTTGTTGTTTTCCTTTTTAAATATCCAAAAGGGGTTTTAACTTTTGTTAGAAAAGTAAGTTTAACCCAATACATTCAATTAGGAATTCCAGGATAAACGGATAACCCCTTGGACCCCACAACTGCCTGGTTGATACCTACAGCCTAAGGTGCACTGGAATGTGTCAAATCAATTAAAAAATCCCTATTGTATCCAATTGAATCTAGAAATTAGATTATTTTCTCAGTCTTGTGGACACTTGAGATTTCCTGGCATGTGACTGTAAGGGAAGTCTCTTATTTCCTTTGGTACTTCATATGTGTCTAAATTGAAGTACTTAATTAAGCCAAGACATTTTTAGAGTACTTTGCTGCTCATCCTTAATAATCAAAAGCCAACATTAATTTGTATGTGAAACTAAACTGAAAACTTTAGTTGCTTGAGAGACACTCCAGTTAGTTAACAATGGGCAGTACTGCAGTGTAGGCCCCTTTTCAAGGGGATTTACATAACTGTAATGAGACATTAACTACTCTGCTAATAGTTGCAAGCAAAAAGAAAAATATTTGTGTTACAGTAATTCCACTGACAGGATTATAAAAGTTACTAGCCATCCTGTAGGTCTGACTCCACAGAACTTAGGTTCCAAATGTCTCTTGTGTCATACAAAAAAAATTTTGTTAGAGGTTGTGAAGGTGTGAAAAACAACATTTCATTTTTAACATTGTTATAGTGCAGCATCTCTAAAAGACTCACTGATTTAGGTCAGCTTGTCTTGATTATTCCCCATTGATCTAGTCAACACCTCCTTGTTGGCAGCATGGCAGTAAAAGGGTTGTGGCTGCTTAGCATTTGTGTGTTGTTTTCTCCTTTTAAAAAGTATCTATGACTTCAGACCAAGTAGTTCAGAGAAGAGTAGTTTACTTGTAAAGATAAGTTTGTGTTGCCAGTGAGCTGTCTGCACTTTATTTGTAAAGCATATTCTGCCCTGGGCAGGGGTGTGTGTACACTGTTTTAGTTCTCATCCCACCCCTTTTCTCTGCAGGGAATATGAAGAGAATGGTGAGATTAAGAAGGAGACAAAGTATTCGTACAGTAAGTTGACCAGCAGAAAGTCCCTTTTCTTTTATGAATGTAACTTTGGGCTTTTATCTGTGTGTATTTTGATATTTGTTGGAAACTGTATTTCCTTCATGGGGAAGAAAGAAAAGGAATGTGAAGAAATAAGCAAAAATTCTGTTTCATAAACAAGTGGCAGGACCTCCCTTTCTTGAGGTAGCTGAGGTGAAAGGAGGTGTGCTGTTAGCAAGCAGTGACTACAGAAAATCTTGTCTTGGCACTCAGAGGTTCAGGCAGCATCCTGAGATAGGACCCATAAGGTCCTCAGTGACAGGAATTGGGCAGAGGTGGGAGTGTGTTCTAAGTCATGCCCAAGAATACTCTTTAGAAGTGGAGTACATGGGCATATGTCAGGCTTGAGCAGAAGAGAATAGACAGGGAAGAACAATGTAGCTCCAGCCTGTAAGACAGCCTTTTATGAGTCTGTTTAGGTGTTGATACCAGGCAGTGAAAATCATCAGTGCCTTCTGATGTGTGCTGTGATTTTTGCCAAATGCTTTTTTGGCAGTAGCAGAACTAGAGGATTATTCTGAACTAGCCAGCGGCAGAAAAATACTCTGAGTCACTGTATATCTGGAGATTGGTCTCTGTGCCTCGTTTATCTCTGATTGAAGCACGTGGATGTGTAACGTGGGTGTACAGTAGTTTCTGGGTGTGATCATAAAAATAATCCCAGTGAAGCATGGGACCCTGCAGCATGGATTTAAGTATCGGTATCAGAGACTATCACATACATACTTTGATGTAAACACTGTTACTCCAAGTGTAACTTAAAACTGATTTTTTTGATTGAAAGGTGTCTTCAGTAACTAAGATCTGGGGCAATTTTTCCTGTTTTCTCCTCAATCCTCATAACATTTTCTTTAGATACCGAATGGAAATCAGAAGTTGTGAACAGCAGAAATTTTGATCGAGAAATTGGACACAAAAACCCTAGGTAATGTGCCATATAGCCCAGTCCCTCTGGATTCTGTGTCTGATCAAAGGTGAAGGCTCAATGCCTAATCTTTGTGACACAACAAAGTAGATGGAAACTGTTGATCTTTTGGTAGTTGTGAGAACTAATGCATAGAGAGATTAGAGAGCAGTTCAGAACTGCCTGGTGGAACCAGAATTAAGCTCTTCATTAGTAATGGCTGGAAGTCAGGCTATGATTATATTACTTCTGAACCATGTGGTCTCTACATAGGAGAACTTGAATGGGTTCCTTTCTGACTTACTGTCTGTTAGTGCAGTCTATTAGTAATTCTTTCCTCTATTGCAGGATTAGAATGGCAGCATCCCAGGAGCTTGTAATGCCACTTGCTTTTTTAAGCTAGCTTGCATGAGCTCACAGGCTTATTTGTGGCAGTCGCTTATATAGAATTGTTTCATATACCTCACCTGCAGCGTTTTAGCTACATTACAGTGTGCCATTTTTAATGCTAAGTTTTAGCTTGCTGGTCATTCCAGAGAATCTGTTTGGCTCCTTAGGATGCAGTATGACATCTGGCAAAAAATATGATGTGTGTGTGAAAAATACATCTGGAGAGATGATAAGACTAGGATTTCAGCAAAATTTTTAACTTTGCAAAATCTCTAGTACTGTGGTTTGGTTCTGTGGGCTCTTGCAAATACACTGTCGTTTATTTGGAAGTACTACTTCAGGGTAGAAAGCAAAGATCTGTGTGGTTTTGATACAGGTCCCAACTAGCAGACCTGTATAGCTGAGAGATAATGGACAAAGGATGCACAGATGAAACCTTTTCTTTGTCTCGCTTCCCCATGCACGCATTTTGTTAATGAAAATTCTCCAAGCATCCTCCAGTAAACACAAATCTCCAGTTGAGAGTAAGAAACTCCATTTCAGCCCAGTTCAGTACAGAAAAAAATAGTGAAATCCTATAGCGTGAATGGAAGGTCAGGCCAGGGGATGAGAGAGTTATATCTTGTGTTCACTTGTTTTAATGTTTCCAACACTATGAAGTCTGGACACAGTTTCTCGATGGATTTGTTTTTGCATTGTGACAGCCATTTAGCTCTTGGAATTTCTCATGTTTGGCTTAGTACCCTTTATGTGCTGCAAATATACATACTGCAAATCAAGAGTTTGATCATGATTCTGGAACTAATCAGAGACTGTCTCTCTTCCTCAGTGCCATGGCTGTGGAGTCCTTCACTGCTGTTTCTCCTAACGTCCAGGTTGGCAGCTTTGTTCTTTCCAAGGGTAAGGATTGCTTTGTATTGGTGCTGTGTCTGCTGTTGCATCAGCAGTGGACTTTGGTTCTTTCCACAATGGCAGTCATTTCAAATGAAGATCAGGAAGCCAGCCAGCAAATTGGCTATTCCATGTTAGACACAGTACCTGAGCTTGTTTCTTTATTCTGCTTAGGTCTTGTGGATAAAATTGATGACTTCAAGCAGTTGAGCTTGTCAAACCTTGAGGATCCACATGCTGATGTTACCCGAGGAGGAGATTACTTTTACCACAGTGAGAACCCCAGACGTCCAGAAGTAAGATGAGAAAGATAAACCAGAGCAGCAATTACTATTATGGGAAAAAGAAAGTTGAAGCATGTCCCACTTCTATTTAAATAATGTAGAAATTGGAGTCCAGACCATCACATAGGATGACGTGCTTAGTACAGTCCTTATGAATGAGTGCTTCTCTTGCAGGAAGCTTCTGGTTCTGCTGCTTTGTCTTTGGTTTTCTTGAGTCTGTCATACTTATAAATGGAAAGACGTGGGAGGGGGGTTCTACCTCTGCCTTGTACTGAACAGAGTATAATGAAGTAGTTGTTGTCAGCTTGTGCTGCCTGCCCTCCTCTGCCAAAAGATTAAATGGTAAGGGATGCATATAGGATCTCATTGGTGTTAAAGTGACCCTGCAGCTAAATCAGAATGGGTATTGCAAAACAGCATTTGAGCTGTGCTATTGTGGCTATCAGCTAGGCCTGGAAAAAGTATAGCTCGGAGATCATTCTGGGTATCCTCTGGCTTGACATAAACATTCAGGAAAAGTGTTGATACATAAGGAATGTTTCCATGCAGAGTTGTCTTTCCTGTGATTCTCCTTTGTAAAGAGATCATTCTGAACTTCCAATATTCTCTTTTTTGTAGGTAGGAGACCTTCGTGTCTCATTCTTCTATGCAGGTCTGAGTGGAGATGACCCCCATTTGGGCTCTGCTGATAAGGTGAGGCTTCAGCTGTTTCTGTACTTTGCAAACTCTGTTCCCAACTCAGTAACTCTGTTCCTAACTCAGTAAAATATTTTTCTCTTTATTCCAAGGTGACTGTGGTTGCTCGCCAGCGAGGCAATCAACTGGTTGCATATCATACCAAGTCTGGAGAAGTCCTGCAGATTCTGTACCCTGGGGATCTCTCTGTGGAGGTGAGATACCACACTGTACTGGTGAAGCATTAATACTTGAGATGGTAGTGCAGAAGCAGCAGGGAGTAAGCTCTCATTCTTCTTCAGACCTGCTCAAGAGGATGAGATGCTGGATGGAAACATTGGTTTTTCTCTCTCCTCTCTCTAGACAACACGTTTTAGCCTGTATTTGCCCTCTGGGTTTCTACACGCTCTTTGTGTTGCAGCATAACGCTGTGTTTCACCTGCGAGCAGTGCATAATTTGGCTGTAGCTATTCCTGATGTTTTATTTTAAAAAGGAACTGTGGCTAAGGCACTATCTCCTTTTTTCTAAAATCTCCTTGTGTTGCTGCTAAACATCCTTTGCTTTAAAGGTTGTTTCTGTGCCTTCTCACTTTCCTTTTATTTGCTCTTCGGTAGTTTCCCACTTACACATGCAAGCATGTGCTTTTGAAAAGGTCGTATGTAAAAACAGTAAAAATCAGGTTTTAATTAAACCGTAGGAGCTGCTCTCTCTCCAGTTTCTAATAACAGGAGTTTAGGCTTGTTTGAAATGTTTATTGCTATTCTGGCTGAGAAAGAACCTTCAGGCAGAACATTATGCTCCAATAAATTCTGCACGCTCCAGCAATTTAGTGATTCATTTACTCCTTTTAGTAGGTTTGTTTCCATTAATGATTGTTCTATGCCCTGCTGCAAAAACCCAGATGTCAGGAATTTACAGGAGCTCCCAAAAGCAGTTAAAAAGGCCTTTGTTTTGAGTTGAAAGAGAGTAGTGGTAGAATTGCTGTGAGCTCTGAATCTTCATTAGACAGATTTTTAGTTCACTGGAAACTAACTCACCACAAATTAATAATTTGTAGAGTACTTGTGTACAAGTAGTCCATCAGTCATAGGTGTCTTGTCCCACTAAGTGCTTTAGGATGTCTTAGACATCCTCCTGTATGTTTTTATAGAGTCAGAGGTGCACACAACCCATTTTGAGAAGATCTTATTCAGAATTCTTTCAAATAGCTTTGCTTTGCCTGCTGCAATATACACATACCTGTTACCCTCCTGCATACTGCCCACGTTCCTTCATACACCTTTCCTTCAGCCATCAGCGGATACTGTTGCCTTTTCTCTGTTCCTCCAAGCATAGTGAAGTCAGATCATTCTTCTTTATTACATTTACTTGCTAACATCTTATTTTCCACAGTAATGTTGAATGTAACCATTTACAGCAAAACCTGGTTTCTGCCTGTGGTTCCAGCATGCTGAATGGTGCTTGTTTAGCTGTCTTCATTTAGAAAAATGCTGGTTTCCCTTGTGCTGCACTTTGAAATCTATTGTGCTGCACAGCAACACGGTGCAGAGAGATGCTGTGGAGTGAGCTGCAAAATCTTGTCTACAAGAGAATTTGTACTCTTAAAATGCTGTTGGCTCGGATTCGTTCGTATCAAGAGGCTATGAAAAGAAATAGAAAAACAGGCTGCATATATTGGTGTTTGTTTTCAGGAAGTGTTTCAGAAAGAGCATGAGAGTAACACCATGAAGACCTGGGCCCTCCGTGCAGCAGGCTGGCTGGCAATGTTTGTAGGCATCAGCCTCATGACCCGAATCTTTTATACTTTGGGTAAGCTTTTTACAAAAAAGTAAAACGATTTAGAAACAGGATCGTAATCCCTAGAGAGGGGTACATGCTCACATGTACTATTAATTAATTTAGAGGTCAGGAGGAGTCACATTGGATTTGATCTGAAAGTCACTGTAGGCAACTGCAGGTAAATGGGATCCCGGAACCAGATGGTTGCTTTGTGAACATAAAAAACCCAAAACAACCCCCCCAGACAAACAAATAAACAAAAAACCCCCACCAAACATCTAGTGCTGGTCTTGGAAGTTCCCAGCCCAGGGCTTAACAAGATCAGAAGCTGAAGCCCACGTTGGGATGGTTCTTTCAAGTCTACTCACAGTGCTGTAATCCAGTTACTTTTTATACCCACACACAAGTGGTCCCGCACGGGTCTTCATTAGTAGTTGTATAGTAACATGTCTGTGTCTGGTTATTCTATGGCTCTGAACACACAGCAAAAAAAAGGGTTTTGTTTATCCTTTTTGGGTAGGAAAACATTGGAATAAAACTTAGAGAGAAGCAGGATGGTGCTTCCAACTTGTATAAACTTCAGACATCAAAGCTATCATTTGCTTTGTAGTGGTGCACTCTCCTTTTTGTTTTTCTTCACCCCCTTTCCCCCCCCATTTACTTACCCATATAGATGCTACTGCAAAATTTACTGTTGCCAGAAATTATTTTTTTCTGCATTTTGTATCAGTTGCTGTGGACTGGTTCCATAGCTGCAAGGCTATCATTCCACTCTGCCTCTTCAGCCTTGGACAAGACTTCAGACTTAATTTTGGGTTACTTCCTGTCTGAAGAGATGACACCATTGTCATCTTTGTTTAGCTGTTGCTGGATTATTTAATGTCTTGGGGATGAAAAAAATTTTTACTGAAAGAGCTGTCAGGGCCTGGAACAGGCTGCCCAGGGAGGGGCTGAGTCACCTTCCCTAGATGTGTTCAAAAAAAGGGTAGATGAGGTACTTAGGGATATGGTTTAGTTTAGGATGAGAATGGTTGGACTTGATGATCTTAAAGGTCTTTTCCAACCTTGTGATTCTGTGATTCTCTGAAATGCCTTATCCAGTGCTCTTAATGAATAATTTGAGTCTGTCTTTTGATTGCAATAGTTAGTGTGCAAACCCAACACATGGATAAGTCTTTTCCTTTTAAATTATCATCTTGTCGAGTGCTTTATCCCGTGTTTCTTTTTGCAGTGGACTGGTTTCCTGTTGTGAGAGATCTGGTTAACATCGGATTAAAAGCATTTGCCTTCTGCGTAGCCAGCTCGCTGTTGCTCCTGACCATCTCCCTGGGCTGGCTCTTCTACCGCCCCCTCTGGGCTCTGCTGATCGGGTTGCTCTCTGTCGTTCCAATCGTGGTGGCGAAATCTCGTGTTCCGCCAAAGAAGCAGCAGTGAGGAGGAACTGGTGGGGTTTTGTGCTGAATCCTGGTTAGAAATTTCTCAACTTTCTGTCCCGGTTACTGCAGCATGCTTACAGCCTATCACAGTTGAGCAGTGGGCACCAAGATTTGGGGAGGGGGCTTGAGTGCATTCCTTGTGACACATTCGTTATCTGTGAAAAATCTGATCATAGGGTGTTGGTAGGAAGCCAGTGCCATGGACTTTGGGGAAATCACGACGTGTCTGCATTGATTCTGAGTCTTACTGAGCCCCCCGATGGTGTGGCACCATGTGTCTCATGGAGAAGGTGCCACCTTTATCACATGGTCTGTGATGAGATGGCCTCAGGAAACATGTGTGTGCACCTGTCTGACAAACCCTGCCTCTTCCTCTGCACGGTCACAGACACTTCTTCGGCTGATCCGTTTGGAAGTGTACGTGTTCAGAGGGAAGACACAACTTAGCTCAATTTTCACACAATACTTAAAATAAATGCTTTCTGGACTGAGGATTTTCAAAGTTACTTGAAGTTAAGAGTGCCCAGGTTAGCAGTGCTCTGAGGCGGGGCCGACTTGTCAGAAAACATCTATTTTCTGCAACATTTTAAAATCTGAAGTTGTTCTTGGTTAAGCATCCACAGTGGTAGCGTGGACACATAATTATTTCAAAAATTTAACTTCAAATTGCACTTACTTAAGGGGCCACTCAGAGGCCATGAACCTTTACAAACACAACGTGCTGCCTTGGAACAAAATTAACTTTTAAATTGAATGTATATTCTTTAAAATACCCGGGGGTTGTTTTGCTGTGTATGCTTTCTTTTGAATTTCACTTTGTAAGGACAGTGGACATACGTGATGAAATTAAGTAGCGACATTTTTACCCTATTAGATTCCATAAACTTTAGTAGCCTAAATCTTGAGGTTTATATCATGTTAGAGGAATTCCTTCTTTAGTGTTGAGGTGGCTCATGTTTATGTATTTCTGCCGTAACCAGTACTTGAGCCAAGAAACTGTCTTGTACTGTTTTTAAGCCAGTAGGCTACAGTGTGTTTTTTCTGTAAGAATACACAATTAAGTACAAAAATGTCTTCATTTACAAAATCTAGTTATGACCATGAGGAGAACTCTGCTCCCCATACCAAAGGAACTTAAACATAAATACAAGCAAATGTTTGCTACAAGTGGTACTGAAGTAGTTTGGAGTTAAATGGCTTGAGAAGTAGTAATTACTTTGTTAGCTGCATTTCTTCTCAGTCTTCTGGTGTTTGTTCAGTCTCCTGGCTCAGTTGGGAAGCACAGGTGGTGTCATGCACGCAGCTGGCATGCACTAATGGTGCTGTGCAGTCTTTCTGCTGCTCACACCAACTTCTGCTCCGTCAGTTACAAATTGCACTCTGCTAGGGAGAAGAGCAGGTCTTGCGCTGCTGTTTTACCAACAATGTGGGAACTAACCAGCATCACTGTTCTGGAGGATACAATTTTCTACAGCATTGCTGAGCTTTTGTATATTTATTAAAAGACCCTTTTCAAAAGGTTGGTGTGTAGGCTTCTTTTTTTTTTGCATGGAAGTATTGTATATTTCATGTCCAGGTACACAGAGTATTAGTTTGTGGCTTCCACATGAACTAGTTTTCTGTTGTTGGTTGAGATGAATGTGCAGTCAGGTTTTGTTTAGCCTGCAATATTTTCCCATTTAGGGAAGCAAGTTTCCAGTGCCAGCACAGCTGCTCCCTGGTCTGTGTGCTGAAAGGTTGATTCCAGCCTACCCTAACCCTAAAACCGGTTTTACTCCCCATTACTGACCATGTTAGCAACTTCCATGTACTGATCTGTCATCAGCTTCCCTCTCTGCTGTGGTCTCCCTTAAAGCAGATTGACTCTTTGCCTGTGTAGGTGAGGAGAGCTGTCTGCCTAAGTAGCTGAGCAGCAGGACCCTGCCAGCTGAAGATGTTCTAGATGAGACCAGACAAGTCTAGATGTGGCACTAGACTTGTAACTTCGTGTACCTGTGCCATGTCCTGAGTCAGGGCACAGGAATCCCTTTGGCACAGCTGGTACCAGCTCCCATTTTAAACAGATGAAAAAACAACAGATGCCAGCAGGAGCTGGAGGTGAGCCCTCATGTCTGAAGCCCTCAGGGGCTATCCTCCACGTGGGCACCATGACTAACAGCAGAAACTACTGGGCCCTCTGCAGTTTTACTGGTTTGTGCAAGATTTAGAACTTTTGAAGGTTTACATAGTGGCCATACTGAGCCTCCAACTTAGGTTGGTCTTTGTATTAAATTTGGTAGTGAAAACCAAAACCTCAGGAGGGAAGACCCTTAGCATTAAAACAACTGACAAGCAGCCAGCCCTGTGAGACCCTGTACCGTTTGTGACTTCTGGAAACACGAGAGGCCTTCCTGGGAAACAGCGCTGGGTACTGAAGAATGAGCTGGCTGGAACAGAGGTATAATGGACAACACACTCTTTCTCCATACTTTATTTTGTTCTACAAATATAGTACAAAAATAGAGCTTTTTGTGAACATAATTAAAGTAAGCCATTTTCTTGTGTGTCAGTGACCAACCAATGATGAGCCTGTATTTCCCTTAAGACGCTGTCACCATAATTGTAACAATACTGTCAGGGACAGGTCAGCGTTTCTACTAGAAAACTGCAGGAAAAGCTTGTGTACATTCAACATTCCTCTCAACAGTGTTTAAAGGCTTCGGTCCTGGGTAACGTGTACAAGAGCGCTCTGGTCTGGGTGAATTTTGTCTCTTGACAATGACACTCAGCCACTTCTACAGGTTTTGCTCCATTTGGTCTCAATAAAACAAAACTGAAACAAATACGTATACATTCAAATTACTTCAGAAGCCACGTTTAACCTAAAGTTTGGGTTGAGGACAGGGCTTCTCCCTCCTAATGCAGAAGATTTTTGAAAGTGAAGGAAGGCTGGAGGCTGAAAAGTCAAAATAGGTTTTTTAAGACAGGTGTTCTTTAGAAAGTAAGTTTTCTGATTCTTCCACATTTTGTTTGCATGTTTCTCTACACCTCAGGGGAAGTATTTCCCTCTCTGTGATGATGAGACAGTAAGACCAGAACTCTACCTCACTGCTGGTTTGGGTGAGGTATGAATCAGAGAGCATCAGTAGTCCTTTGGCCAGCTCACCACAGGCCATTAAGCAACAGCTGCATGCTTTAGTTCTGGGCAAGCAGGGAAAAATGGGAAAGAGAGTGCTAATGAAATAAGTGTGTCAGAAAACAGAATTAATAGCGCTGAGTGGTACCAAACAAAGCAAAAAACCCCACGACCACAGTGATCTTTTCAAAAGGTACAACTGCCCATCAGCTTCTCATGAATCGAAGGATAAAAGGATGAACCCAACTACCTGTGATAGCAAAAGAAATTCCTGATGCTGAACTAGGTTGGTCCCTGATAGCTCAGAAATCAAAGTGCACAGAAAGACTACATCCTTAACTGGCAAAGGATACTTTTGTTGTGACTACTGTTCTTGCTTCCAGAAATGGCCAATAAACACTGGTTCCGATCACAGTTTCTCAAAAGGGAACAACTGTGCTGCTTCTGCTTTCTTTTCTCGCTTGCTCTTTCTGGTTATCTTCTCTTCTTTGTTTTTCTCCATCAGGCAGTTCTGGGGCCAAGACATGGCCACATTCCTTACTGCATCCTTTGAACTCGGACCTCCTTCCTCGTCAGAAGAGAATCCGGCTCCTTTCTGTGTCTCAAGTGCTGACGGCTCAGTCTGGAAAAAAACAGGGGTGAAAACTGAGCAGTTGCTCTAGGAATCCCTCTTAACTACTCCAAGGGCTTCTCTTCCATCACAGTGACGCTTGATGGCATTGACCACTCTGGTTTAGGCTTCTCACCCAAAGCATGTTTAGATTCTTGGATGTCAAACATTCTGTCAACACAAGCAAAATACTTTTGGCTGTGGAAGAATAAAAGATGATGCTTTTCGCCTTTCTCCATGGAGAAATGATTAAGAACTAAACCATATCACTTCGTACCAAAAAGCAGCCCCATCACACCCTGTTAGCCACTTGCTTGGCTTGGAGGAATAAATTAAGGAAGGTGGTCTGTCAAAACAGCAAATAATACCCAAAAAGTGATGTTTTGGGAAACACTGTAAAAAATCTCCTGGTAAATGATAATGAATCTTTCATTGATACAACCACATCAAATTTCTAGTGTAGTTTTTTTACTAGTTGCTTGTCACATGGTAACAACAGGAGAAAAAGATTTTTGAGCAACTACGCTCTACAGAACTTCCAGGAAGTTCTATACAGCTGGAAACACGACATACTGGAAAGACTGGAAAAGTCTCTAGGTAGAGAAATATAATCCTGAAAAAGGCACTGCTAATAGAAGTGCAGAATACCTTGATGGAGTAGCGTTGCTTCAGTCTCTCTCTGATGAGAAGTCCTTTTGTCAGCAGCTTCCAATTCCCCACAGCTCTCTTTTCACGCTTCTGTGTGGGATTGTTATTGGAAAGAGAAAAAATGGCTGCTCTAAGTTTCAGTGTATTTCTGCCCAAAGACAGTAAGTCTTAAGATTTTAAAGTGCCATCAAAAAAAGCTGAGCCAACTGAAAGGTGTCACCTTAGATTACTGGCCAGTAGGATTCCTAAGAATACAATGCATCAGTGTCCAATTATCTGCTAAATACACAAATGACCATCACTTTCTAATGTGCACCCTGACTCTGTAAATTACACCCAAACCACCTCCAAAACTTCAACCTCGTATGTGTATTCCTCTTTTTTTTTCCCAGCAGCCATAGAAAATTACTCCAGAGTATGCACTATCTCAGCTATACCCACTTGTATTGCATCCCACTGCAGTCCAGACAGCAAGCCCAAAATGGGGCACTTGGGGGATGCAACTAATTGTTCACAGTCACAGAGCTCTGTCCACTGCTTACACAGCCTGCCCTTGTCTGGCTGCCCACAGTGTAAATGAAATTTCCTTAACAAATGTAACAGTAAGGAAGCTGCAAAAATATTTCTCACCTCCTTCTCCTTCTTCTCTATTTCTGCTTGTTCATTCTCCCAGGCAGCAATGAGGACCTCTTTATACTCCTCACAGACAACGTAGCCATCGGTACTAGGAAGGAGAACACAATCCTCTGTCAGCTACTAGAAGAAAAAAGAAAGGGAGCAAATGCCTGCTGACCCAGCCAAACCAAAAGCTGCTGAATACTGACAGAATGCTGAATACTCCCATTCTCGTGGGATCAAAGCATGCAGCTCATCACAGGTACTCCTTAACACAGGGTGTACAACTTCTGCAGGACACCGACACCTGCCAGTAGCAACAAAGCAGCCGTACGTACACTGGGTGTGAGTAGCCACCATGAAAATCAAATCCAGTGATGGCCTGAGCACAGTCAATGTCCAACTTCCGTGCCAATCTGTTCAGATTTGGGAGTCTCAGCTGCACACAGCCAACAGGTAACATGGATGGCAGGAAGAGGTAAACGTTCCCATATTCGTTCCGAGGAACCTATTATCACAAAATTAAAGAGAAAGGGTGACACTCCTCTCTGGAGAGAGGTGAAAATCCCCGCTCAAGTCAGGGTCTCTCCCTTCCTTCTGACCTGCTACGTTCCACCCCAGGATTTGATTAATACTCACTGAGAAGGCACAGGATTTTACCTGCATGGTTTATGTCCTAGCTACATTCTCTGCCCAAGCCCTGTTACTCAGGCTGTAATGCAGAGAATTAGCAAATCAAACATGGCCTAAGAAAAATATATCAACCAATGTACAAGGTTACTGGTCTGCACTGCTAGCACTCATTACTGGTACTCAGGAAAGAAAGGCCTCAAGTTTCGAGCGTTTCCTCCTGGGTGCAGTTACCTCTGAACTCCTAATCCTGATTCCAGATGTACTGATCGCACCTCTGAAACACTCAACTTCCAGAAAAATAAGCCCACAGCTCCATACAAACCACTTCCTTTAACACCAGGTCTCTGCCCTGGTAGCTACCTTTCCATCCACTGCTATAGGCGGCTGGTACTCCTCTGTCTGCCAGCGACCGAACAGCGCCAGGTCCTTTCTGTCCCGGTTTGCAGGCTCTGCAAGACGCGCCTTCCTCGCGTGGTTGGAAAATCCTTTCACCATCTGTGCAAACATAATGACCCAGCCTGTAACCACCACCACCACCACAAGCTGCCAGTGATTGCAGGCTTTTCCTAGGACACCAAAGGAGAAAGCTCTGGGAGAGAAGAAATGTCTGTTTCCTAGCTTCAGTATCCATTGCTTATAAACGATAACCCACAGTAGCCATATGCAACAGGGAGCCATATCCTGCAGTTCGTATGAAATGCTAGGATGCCCTTAAGGATGAAGAAAAGGGTGCAGTTCTAGATACCCTCAGGGAGGGGGGTGGAAACAGATAGCCGGGCTTTAGGTAATACATAGGAAGCTACAGGCAGAGTAGATAGACAAATCCACAATGCAGATACCACAAACTGTGCAAGCAAGTGAGAAACCTCCATCTGCTGACAGAGACAAGGGTAAAACCAAAACAGAATTGAGTCTGAACTTCAGAGGGCAAACGTGCTGCACAAGAGGAAGTCAAACCCTCTTACCTTGTAGGGCACTTCTCCAATCCTCACTACTCGGGCTTGCTTCAGCCAAGTGTCCTTGGAATGCAGCGTGTGTACGCAGTCTCTGCAAAGGCCAGAAGGAAACAACCATAAGAAGTTTGAAGCTTATCCATAAAAGACTTCCAAACTGTTGCTTGCATTAGGAATGGTTAAAAAAAATGTATCTAAGTGATACACAAATGCTGTTTGAGCAGCTAAATGCCTCACCCTCTCTGTGCGTGTGTGGCCTGAGACTACTGCCATCATGGTCTTCACATAAATCATCTCTTAAAGTTGTTACAAAGATCACAGTCACACATGCACACCACTCACCTGGAGTAGACAGCCTCTCCCCTGCAGTAGCCCAGGACAGCAGCCGACTCAGGATAGATTGCCTGGTATTTCAAGAGATGCCTCTTCAGTGCATAAAGAGGGTGGTTTTTGTACTCTCCAATTGCTGTCGGTAGAGGCTGATCTTGAAGCTTAACTTGAAACTGTAGGAATTACACAAAGAAGAGTGATTTCAGAACTGTCTTGCACTACCCTTTGTAAGAAAGGAAGAAACCACCAGAAACTTAAATCAGATGAGCCAACAGACCAAAGCGTTCTTGTTGCAAATAGGTCTGTTGTGTACAGCGAGTGTGTACCCAGATCTATGTATTTTAAAGACTCTCTCTGAGAAGGCTAATGCTGAACTGTGCAGGAACCACAATAGTAAGTTTCCAGCACGGGCTGTCCAGTACTTTTGCTATCCAGATTTCTCTGAACAGCTTCCATTTGATATTATTCTAATCTATTATTGCATATTCCCTTGAAAACATGCTCACTCTGAACATTTCAAGCTCAAATACTAACTCCCTTTCTCATACAAACACTCATAATGATTTTGGCCTGAATGAGAATCCAAGGACTTGGTTCTGAATGACCTATTGCCATTTACCTCATTTTCCTCTTTCTTGTCTCTTTCCACATAGGGACTTTTATACGGCTGCAGCGTGTCTTCCCACCACTCTGGGTCCACACGGTTCTTCCTTGTTGCAGTCATCCACACTGGGTCGTATCTTTGTGTCACATCCCTGACATTTCCATCGTTGTCAAACCCCACAATATAGAAAAGCGGCTTTGTGGCATGTGTGTAGCACAGCTGGGGCTGGCCAACGTTGCCATGAACACAGTCTACGCACACCCACTTGTCCTGACGTTCAAGGAAAACCTCCAGCCACTGGTCTGTGCCCATCACTTTCCTTACCTCCTGCTGTCCATCATCCTCATCACTAGAAATTATTTTGTTTCTCTTTCTCTGTGCATGAGGCAAGGCTGGAGCTGTACTTTTTGCTGGCGTAGGCTCAACTCTACATGAATTTTTGGATAGCCTTGATACTGAAGTCTCAGGTTTTGGGGTTTTTATAGCCGTTACCTTTGACTTCTGGGAGCCCAGTGAGCTCCTCTGCCTTTTAGGGACAATTTCAGAATACTCATCAGAGAGATCACTCTCCTCCTCTGAAATCTCAAAGTCTGAAGCACTGCCCTCATCGCTTCCACTCTCTTCTTTGTAACACACTTTGGAGGCCACTCGTCTCCGGCGATCATTCTTGGGCCTGACTGGTACATCTTTTTCCACTGTATTGCTCTCTTCATTACTAGATCCCTTCTGTTCCTGGCTGCCTGTAGTCAGCATTGACTTATGTGTTCTTTTGGTCTGAGCAGTTTTGCGTTTCTTTGGCTCCTCGTTGTCTTCTTCACTCTCTGAGGATTTTTCATCCCGTTTGGCTTTTCTGCAGGGGCATTTTTTTGCCACAGCTTTGGGTGTTGTAGCAGAGCTCTCCTGCCCCTCAGAGATACTGCTGACAGACTGCCTCTTGGATGAGCTTTTTCCCTGCAAAGAAAGAGGCCAGGTCACTTTTATTACCATGGTTAAGAATAGGCTAAAAAACCCCCATTGAAATCAGCACAAGATGCATGCAGACCAAACATTGGTCACCATGGTCAATCTGCGTATCTCAGGGACTGAAAAACTTCAGACAAATGCCCAAAGAGAGGTGTACTCACGCAGCAAGTGTTTACAGTCTAAGATTTAAAGAAATTTAAAACCACTGAAGCATAAGTCTTTGCTGAAACACACAAAATGGGTGGGTTTTTTGAAGGAGAAACAAAACTTCATGTTTGTGTCTTCTCACTATAGACAGAACATTGTCATCACCCTGGTTCACACAGTGATTCACTTCAAGCTGCAGCTACCAGAAATAAACCACTGACCTATTCCTCATTCCACACACCCAACAAAAACTACCTTTGCTCTTGTTTCCTTGAGAGGAATAGGCTGAAAAGACAGCACGAGGCGACACAGCAGCTGTAATGCTCGCAGAATAATTAAAAATATCTGCAAAAGAAACAATAAGGCATGTTTAACTTTTCCAAGCACATTTAACTTCTCCAGGTGGATAAAAAAAACTCTTGAAACTCTTACAATCTGAGTTCTGTCACAGATAATTTTCATTTCTACATTTTAGCCAGCACTGTACACGCTGTCACAGATGTGTAGGTAGCCTGACTGCTACAGTATTAAAGCACCACACAGTTGTCTTCTCTGGCTCTTGTTTATGGTACTACACTGACAGGGGTACTGCTCTCAACTCACAGATTAACAACCAATGCCTAAAGGAGCTGAATGACCCATCCTGCTGCAACAGATGTGGTAAGTCACCAAATTCCACCTACATTATCAGTCTCGTTCTTGAGGAAAACTGAGTAAGATGACTCTCATCCTGCCTCCCAAAGGTGGCCAAGGACAACCACATGCTATGAGCTGAACCCAGCAGAAACACCAGCCATTCAGAGGATGTCACTGCAGTGGCTAACAGCTGCATCCTGGCAAATGCCCTCCTGCATGGGATTCAACTGAAACTGCCCAACTAAGACCTGTCAGTTCCTCCTGTCCCAGGAAGTGACATCTTTGCATTTCCACTGCAAGGTTGCAAAGCCACCACAACAAATGTTTCCTGTTTTGTACCAGAGAAGCTGCAACATCCCACTTCATCAGCAACAGGGCAGAGCTGCAAGCCACGCACCTGCAAAGCAGCAGCTTTTTTCTGCTCCTTCAAATGTCCTCTGACAATCTGATTTCCTGCATTTCCCCCTCCCTTAGTTGTTTCACCAAAATCTCTCTGTGACTTGAAGCAACTTATTCAAATTCTTCCCTTACTCCAGTTCCACCACGAAGTGACTGCAGAGTTGAAGTCCTTTCAAAGCCCTGGCCTTGGGCTGCTCTAAATCAAAGCTCAATTTCTTTGGCCTTCAGTGGTGACCCATAGTAACAAACTGCCAAGCTTCTAACTCAAATATCTGTAAAAAGTTTCTCTGGCTGTAAGTGAGCCCAAGAATTTTGAATTAGTATTTCAGAAGAAACCTACTAATCTCAAATTCCCTCAGAAACCACTTTGTGTACAACCTGACAGCACTACAGGACAGATCTAGCATCCAAACTCAGCAACCAACCCTGCACTTCCCAGTCACGTACATGAACCAACTCTTCATCATCCCGTGCAGCGTAGATGGCAAAGCGCCTCTCCAAGGTTGACTGAAGGGACTCTCCTTTTTCAGTGGAAAGTTCATCATTGACAGTGAAGGTTCCAACAAACCTGAAATATGAGACACCTGCTTACTGTCTAGCACTTGTGATTGAATTCTTAAACTTCACAGTTTATCCTTTCCTTCTGTAACAAGGACAGACTTTCACCCTTGTATTTAAAATCAGAAAAATCACTGAACATTAGTAACTAAATTTACCCCTCTCCCTGAATCCTGGCTCTAAATTCTATGTGAAAGCATGATTAGGAAAGAGAGTTTTACCATTTCACCAGGTTGGAAAGGTAGAGAAGGTCCACTTGGCCTGCAGGCACTTTTGTGAAGCGTGTGGGGATGATGGACAGACCAATGGCATGAAGATCTGGCTGGCTGCAGATCATGTTCCTATAGAAACCATTTCCTAGTAAACACAAGAGGTGAACCTGAGAGAAAAAATTTTTATAGTGAGTTCACATGAGATCTTCTTTGCTGGAACTACTGTCCATGGTAAAGATACAGAAGGCTTTACTGCTACTTTTAAGAGCAAGAACCAACACTGAAGCCTCCCAAGCATACACAGGGTGGACACAGGGCTGTCTTCAGATCACCATGAGCCTTGAAGACTGTGTCTCTGCCTCCTGCTTTGCATGAGACAGTTTAACCCTGTCAGAATGAGCAGTTACAAACTCAATGGAGAAATATGCATCCTACTCACATCTGCTTTGAGTTAGAATTTTACTAATGCAGTCACCAATGTTTCTAACTTACAGTTTAGGAGAAGTCTAATGAGCCTTTGAACTACAGCCTTTTCATTTTTTCACTTCTAGCCACGACCCCAAATTATGTGATCAAAATTAGTTTCTTCTTGATTACTGTCTGAATCAGTTCAGGCATCTTTAGACTCGATTTTCTGTCTGCCAAGTTTCTCTGTGACCAATACCTTATGCGTGTCCTCACGAACCGCCTTGCTGAAACGTTTCATCATTCTCCGAAGATACATCTCAAACTCAGCTTTCCTTTTTTCTCTGTGTAAGATCACAAAAGAAATTGATGTTGTGAGTTTTCTAGTACCCTGTCTTTTCTAGATTCCTGAATTGGATCAGTTCACAAAGGGAAATCATCCCAGAGAATCTTCTGTGCACATTTAGCACACGTGTAGTTACTGGCTACATGAACAGGCATGCACCTGTGACCTCCACATACCTCACTACTGAGAACCTGGCTTCTACCTAACCTAATGTGCTTACAGTTTGGACAGTTCCATACTAAATTTATAATTCACTGTCTGAACTGTTAGGCTCTTAGGTTACTGCAAGCATTCCAATCTGATTCTTGGAAAAATGTTTTTTTTCTTTCTTTAATGTAGAGGCAGCAGATATTCTGGCTGCTTTGTTATGAAGGGCTGGCCTGGGACAGTGCCCACCCTGTAACAGCATGAAGTATCATCAGACCTCCAACTGCCACACAAAGCAAGCTGTCCTTGGTGTAATGCTACCAGATGCTCAGGGCATTCATTTCACCTACCTGCTCACAGAGGCTTCCACCCGAGTTGTTAAGATATTTACAGTACACCACCACCATTCACCCACAGCTCTCCTGGATGGAAATGTAGACAGTAAAGCAATAAGGCCCTCCACAGCCTTCTCTGTTCTTACCTCCTCTCTCTTTTCTTCGCCTGCTCTGGAGTTTCAATTTCTATCTCAACAGGCTTGCTTGGCAGCATCACTGCCGGAAGAGCAGCAGCTTCTTCTAACTTATCTGTGACAGGTTCCTGGAGTTCTGGAAAAATAAAATATTATAAATCATGTGTAAACATGGATTAGATGCCCCAGGAAAGTCTGACAATTGGATAAGAACCTACCTATTCCTTCACAAGTGTCTGAACAACCTAAAAACTGAACATCTCCAGTGATTACCAGCTCATGGATCTTCCATAACACTGCGTTTGCTCAGTTATTTCAAGTAACTGTTGGATGTCAGTCACCTGCTGCCAAAGAATCAGCTCAGCACACTCTAGTAGCAAGTGACTGCCACAGGCAAACCCAATCAGGAGAAAGGTGAATGAAACAGGTATGACTTCAAGGGTACTTGTAGAGTAGCAAAGAAAAAAATCTGCTAAGTGTTCACTTTGGAAGGCATAAATCTGCAGCAGCAGAACAAAGATTATGACCATCATGATTCTTATCACAGTTTGTGGGTGGCCACCTAATTAAACAGCTCAGTCAAGTTTCATCTCCACTGTGCCATCCTGGGAAGTCCCAGTTTCGATCTTCAAACAGACTCATTCTTAGGGGCTGAGTATGAGAAAACACAAACGCTGAGAAAGTGCTTTGTGCATAGTAGCATAATTTTAACATAAGCCAACATAGAATAAAATTCAAGGCACTACTCTAAGGTCAGTAGCTGTCTGTTTTTATTTCTACTGTGGAACCACTCTAAAAGCACGGTGAGATACAAGCTTTTAAAGATACAGATATGCACATGGACCATACTTTAGGTATATAAGAGTACATACATTTACCTGAATCCAAATGAGAAATAGTTCAAATATCAAACTACAAAAGTGTTTCAGAATATTTACTCCTTAAAATTAATAAACACGCAATTGTTACCTTCCACATCCTCCCACTCATCTTCACTTTCTTCATCATCATCGCCAGTATTGTCTTCATCCATCTCTTTTTTAACAGGAGATTCACTCTTCAACTTTTTCTCCTTCTGAGGGGGCTTCAGTGAGTCACTGTTAAAATTATCAAAATGGCTTTTGTATCAGGAAGTTTAGGTGCTTGTTTATTTAAGAAACATAGAGAAAGAACACACTACAAATAGGGAAACAAATGAAGCATGACATCTGCATCAGTAACAACAGATTGAATATTTGACAATTAAACCACAGCTATCCTCTCTATAAATTGTCTTTGCCATAAATAACCCTAAGCTCATTGGAACAAGAGTTCTTCAGTGCAAACTCAGGTCTGGATTCTGCAGGGACATTTAGCCTGATCCTACAAAAGGCTCCATCCTTTATAACAGCTTGTACAAATGAGACCTTGGAGAAATGGTTCACTGAATTGTTTGTTTTTATTGAACCTTCAAAAGTGCACTGGAAGTGGAACTGTTTCTGCTTCACATTAATACCCAAGGCTCTGGCTGGCCAGTGAAATTAGACCAATCTGTTTAATTTCTTTTTATAAATTAATTTCCTATAGCAATCTCCACGGGCAGACCATGCCACTATTATATCTGGATTCCAAAAAACCACCAGAGAATCCACTTGTTGCTTTTAACCCAAATCTCAGGACACCACTTCTATTCAGGCTGGATTCCATACAGCCTCCCTAATCCCATGAAAAAAAACAGTAACAAACGAAGTAAGGTTTTATATTTAAGCCACTGAATTTTAAAAGGCTCACATATATGCTTCCCATACTGACCATCTTCCTTAGAACTGACTCTGCAGGGACCAAGATGGTACTTCTGTTCAGCTGTGTGACACAAACATACTGAAATGGTCTGACAGCCTAAAATAAACTGCTCATATGCATATATACAGCACTGGGCCCTGAAGCAACTACACATAACCATGAAGACACAGCTCCTATAGACTTGAATGATAAATAAACTTACCTGCATGCTTCCTTTTTGTTACAACTCCCTTTATTTCTAGTAATTTGTTTGTGTTCTTTTATTAGGGTTTTTGCCTCTTTTTGTTTTGAAGGTTTATTTGCTGAGTTGGAAACTCCAGCATCACAATCTTCTTCCTTCTTCCTAACCTGAGCTTTTGAGTTGTTCTTCTTTATAGTGGGCTTTTCCTCTTCAAAGTCATCTGAATGGGGCAGGAGAAAGGAAGACACGTTATGGATAACGTTTCATCTCCATGGCAATCAGAAAAAACACCTCCACGAGGTTCATTTGAGCCAGCTAGAGAAGAAAGTGACTACTCGCAAAGATGTGCACGTTACAAGGCCTGTTTAAGGGAAATACTAGTGGACAAGAAGGACATAAAGATCCCTGCAGTCCTACCGATGGGGCCAGTTGAAAAACCAGCACCATGCTTGCCACTCACAAGAAACTCCTACTCCGTGAAGCTGCCCTGGAGAAGTTTTATCAAGGCTCCTCCTGCGACACGGCCCCGCATGTCACAGCTGCCGCAGCCGGTACGGCCGAGGTGTGCCAAAGCCGCTCGGTACCCAACTCTCGACCTTCCCCAGTGGCTCCGGGCAGCGTGCGGGATGGGCTGAACACCCCGTTTCTGCGCGCCAGTCGTTCCGCCCGCGGCCATCC
This sequence comes from Porphyrio hochstetteri, assembly GCA_020800305.1. Taxonomy (NCBI): domain Eukaryota; kingdom Metazoa; phylum Chordata; class Aves; order Gruiformes; family Rallidae; genus Porphyrio; species Porphyrio hochstetteri. Next base: position 3,953,299 of record CM036916.1, on the reverse strand, counting down.
ACGCCTCCAGCCTGAGGAAACGGCCCATTCACAGGGCTGCCGCGGTCCAGGACTCCGCTACAAGCGACATGACACCAGCTGCTCCGGGACGCCCCGGCACACCAGCGGCCTGGAGCGGTCCCATCCTCCGGCGACAGCGCAGCGCCCGTCTCGCCACGGCCCCCTCCTTCACTCACCCTCCTCCTCGCCCCACGACACCCCTGGCCCCCCGGAGTGCCTCTTGCTGGCAGCCGCTGGCCGGGGCGATGCTTTGCGCTTCCTGGCCATGGCTCTCCCGGCTACGCACAGGACGCCTCGGTCGCCTCGGTCGCCTCGGTCTCCGCAGCCACCGCAGCCGCCGCCCCGCCCCGGCCGGAGGAAGGGGAAGAGGAAGGGCCATAAAGTCTCGCGGGAGAGCGCGGGCGGCGGTTTGAAACATGGCGGATGAGGTGGATCAGGTGAGCGGGTTTTTGCTTCCCTCGGGCCGGGAGGCAGCGGCGCTGCCGTCCTCCTGGCGCCTCGGGAAACCTCCGCGGCTTCGAGGGGCCTAAAGTGGAGGCGAGCTTTGGGTTGCCTGGTTGGGGCTGGGCGTACCGCCCGGCAGAGCCCCGCGCTTGGGCAGCCCCCGGGGAGCGCTTCCCGTGTGAGCTGGAGCTACTGCACGGTGCGCCTCGGGACCTGTGCTGCCGCCGGGGTTGTCGGGGGTGCGGGCAGGGCTCGCTTCAGCCCCGTTTTCCCCAGGAACCCCCGGAGGACCGTCGGCTCTGCCTCGCTGGGGGGGAAGTAGGCGCTTCCCATGCGTGGGGCTGCACACAAAAGCGTACGTGCGTGTTAGCGGCGACCCTCAGGGTTCTGCTGTATCATAAAAAAGAGGTCTCAGCCCAGCCTGCAGTCAGGTTCCTGCCCTGCCTTGAGGCTTATGTGACTGCTGTGTGGCAGGGCTAGGCCTGGAGGAGAGGTGTGAGTTGGGGGGTGGAAGAGGGCAGCCTGTTGCCCCGCGGATTGCCCTGTGCTGAAGGTGACGGGGTGTGTTTGGGTTTTCCTGTTAGTACCGTGTGATGGCAGAGGTGTGGGGCAGGTCCTGCTGCAGCATCCGCAGCAGTTGCTGGTAAGGAATAGAATTTATGCCACAGTATGTGAGGCGTGATTTGCTGCAAACTAAGCTGAAGTCTTTTAGGTTATATGTGGGTATTTACCAGCTCAGGCTGGTGATAGCAGCTGTGCTTAAGTTCCATAGGATGTAAAGGAATGATTTGGAATATTTGAATCTATGTTCTTAACTCTTCGTTTTCTATCTCTTACTAATACAGGAGGAAATGCTGCAGGAATGAAAGTTAACAGGTTTCTTCTGTACAAATAACTTTTAATTTTGGTTTTTTAGCAACAAACAACAAATACTGTAGAGGAGCCACTTGACCTCATCAGACTCAGTCTAGATGAGCGAATCTATGTCAAAATGAGGAATGACAGAGAGCTTAGAGGCAGACTACATGTAAGTAAAACTTTCAGAACGCTACCATGCTTATTCAGCTAAGCACTGGGCAGCCTTCTTTATGTACAACAGCCTAGTACACAGATGTCCTGTCCCTGGAAATGTTGAAGGTTGGGTTGGCTGGGACTCTGAGCAACCTGGCCTAGTTGAAGGGGCATCAGACTAGATGACTTTTAAAGGTTCCTTCCAACCCAGACCATTCTGTGGTTCTTCCAGTGATTGTTTAAAAACAGTAGTTTCATTCAAGTTATTGTATCGCGTGGTTAAAAGTGCAGAAGTGGTTACACAAGGTAGGCTTGAAAATCATCTTAATAACAAGGGCTGAACCCTTTCTCTAATCAAAAGTGTGGCAAAAATCTAATTTGCTTTGTATTCCATCTGCTATTAAATGCTTCTCTAGAGATTTGAGAGATGTATTTGTTTTTCTTGTCTCCAGGCAATTCATTGTACTGCTTTTGGCTTCTATCTCTGTGTCAGTGAAATAAGCAGTAACACTGCAGGCTTGTTCTTGTGATGTGCACTAAAGTCTATTTAAGAATGAGAATGTCAGTATCAACCAGGTATCTCGTAATGCGCAGCCTGGGAGGGTATGATGGGTTATATACTCAGCTGGATTCTCTGCAAATCTCCTTTGTCTAAGTACTTTCTTCTGAGAGTCCTATGTCTCTTGGCAAGACAGATTTTTGCTTTCCATGAAGTCAGCTATCCTTCCTGAGTACTGTGCTCAGGAAGAGATTCAGCTGTCCCACGTGTTAACAACTCAACTCTTTTGGAAACAGATGAAGAGATATGAGGCACATGTGTAGTTTGCAACATGCTATTGTAAGGTGTTTTGAACATGTGTTTAAGTTTTTGTAGTGTTGTATGAATTACAGCTTTTATATCTTTTAAGTTGGCCCCGGGCAATTTGTTCCAGGAGGCTGGACTGGCAGCAGAAAATGTATAGCTGGTTTAAGGGTAATGAAATGTGTCTGTCCCTGAGTTTTTGCATGTGTTCTCACTGAAAGTTTCAGAGCTATTTCCTGGAAGAGTGTTTCACTGAACAAAAAGGTCTTCCTTTTTTTTGCTGCAGAGCACTGATTTGTTGGCACTTAGGTTTGAAATGATGACTACAGCTGATACTCCTTTGTTTTGATGTAGTGGCACAATTTGGTCAAAATCAGGTTAAACTAATTATGTTTAAAAGTGTTTCTATAATTCTCATTAAAATGAGCTTCTGTTTGGATTTTGGAAGAAGTAATAAGCTAACTTCATTCCTACAGGCATATGATCAGCACTTAAATATGATTTTGGGTGATGTGGAGGAAACTGTAACAACAATAGAGATTGATGAAGAAACCTATGAGGAGATTTATAAAGTAAGGACTTGGGTGCATTTATTCCTATAGAAAACTTTTTAAAAACTAAACTATATTGTATTGCTCAAGTAATTTACTGCTGACTACTTTTTGAATAAAGATCTGAAAGTTTTGGGTTAATTGTTGTGGAAATACAAAGGATATCCAGGGATAAGCTGTTAGTTATATTGATCTCTTTAGCATGCCAGAATGTTTATATGTTTGAACTTAGATTTATTGGGGTTGTTTCTGGTGTCTGCTTATGATTGAATTTGGTCACAGGTTTAGCAGATAAGTTTTGTAAACTATTGATTTTTGTAAATGTAAACTTTTCCTTCCTTCTTTGTAGTCCACCAAAAGGAATATTCCGATGCTCTTCGTCAGAGGTGACGGCGTCGTGCTTGTAGCTCCCCCATTGAGGGTTGGTTGAAACAACGAAGGATTTAACCTTGGAAAGTTTCAGGGTTTTGGACAATGGTTTGTCTTTTGCTCATGTGTCTCAAAATTCTGTACATGTTTTTTATAGGATGTTTTTGTCTATTCTTTTTGGAATGGGAGGGAAGGGGAACCAGTGTGTCATGCAGAAAGTACATGTAGTCAATTGAAGCAGAATAAACCCAACCTGATTTTCTCAGAAATAACATAGCTGCTGTAAATTGGCTGTCATTTCATATTAGTAAAAGAATCCTTCATTTTTTTTCAGTCTTGGCAATAGCACTGTCTTAATTTTTTGTTTTAAATAAATATGGTGTATCTTTCAGATCTCACTTGTCATGTTTTTGTTGAAGACATTATTTCTATATTCTTCTACAGAGTGAGTGCTGTACCAGGTTGTAGTGTGTAGCCTCATGTTCTGAGAAAATACTAAATTGTGTTGCGTTAATTTCTGTGCTTACTAACACCTGAGTGTTGTGGATTAATGTTTATGGGGGACAAGACTATGTGAATCCACTGCACTACAGTTTATGGCTTTTCTGTGTTCAGATTCTTGATGCATAGCAGAGAAATTGTGTGTGTGTGTGAATGCATTTTCCACTTAAGATATGTAAAGACGATGGGCTGCTTTACAAAGTGTTCAGGTATTTTTATAGTGGCTTTCACAGAGCTATGGTTTGCAAAGCTGTCCATAGAGACTGAGGTTTTGGCCTCACTGTTGAGCTGCCTGCTGCATGCATTCATTTTCTCATGTCCAGAGCTTGTTTTGGTTCTTGACTATATTAAATTCTGCTGGGTGCTCAAGATGCTCATGAATGACCTGCAGTGAAGGTTCACTAGAGCCCTGAACAAAACTTTTTTTGATATAAACTTCCTTAGGCTCACCCTGTTTGCAATTTATTCTCCTTATATAAAAAAAGGCATTATGTTATGAAGTGTTCTGTTATGAAGTGTTTTAATAAGTATGTTTGAAAGGCAAATGAGAGATGTAGGTCTACACTGAGACATTTCCTACAGAGCTTGACTTGTGACTTAATTTATCTAGATTCTTAGGCATGCTCTGTAAAGTTAGCAACAGCAGCTTGCACATCTCCTACAGTTAAAATCTTCATAACTTAGAATCAGTAGCTCGTGCCAGTGGTGAGGAATGGAAGGACTGCCTTGGTAAGCTCTGAGCCAGATTCTTCTTGAAGATGTATTAACTCTTTGGGCAGTAAAGTATATACTCTCAGAAGATGAATGTATACTTTGTGCCCTTTGGAATAAGGAAAGCAGGGACTGATAGAAAATCTGCTCTGGCATCTAGGTGGCATCTGTACTCTTGTTCTCATGCAATGTCCTCTAGCTTTTGGGTTAGATATAAAATACAGGACTGATGGCTGAAGCTGAAATAGTGAAGCTATGGCTGAGAATTAGTGTGTTAATAGTGTGTTAATATAATTAGTGATTATAGTCTTAAACTTTTAATCATATGGAGAGTTGCTACTATATTCCTTGCGTTTCAGCCTAGAAAGGACAAATCACTCCACTTGTACAAACATGCAAGAATTTCTTAAACATATGTACGATGATACCTTCATACATAGGTCCCTGGTATGCAAATGAAAGGAGAGCATCTGTAGATTTAGGACTATAACATTATTTGAATGAAGAACAGGTGTGAGGTGGCTTTGTAGCAGACTGTCCTCACCGTGCCATCCTTGTTTGAAATAAAAACAATTTTCTCTGCAATCTCATCCGTTCCTAGTATGCTGTCTGCAAGAGTCAGCTTGGCAAGCATCACCTCACAGAATCACAGAATCACAGAATTATCAAGGTTGGAAAAGACCTAGAAGATCATCCAGTCCAACCATTCACCTATTACTACTAGCTCCCACTAAACCATATCCCTCAATACAACATCCAGTCTTTCCTTGAACACCCCCAGGGTTGGTGACTCCACCACCTCCCTGGGCAGTGCATTCCAGTGCCTGACTACCCTTTCTGAGAAGTAGTGCTTCCTAATGTCGAGCCTGAATCTCCCCTGGCGCAGCTTGCTACCATTCCCTCTAGTTCTGTCACTGCCTACACGGGAGAAGAGGCCGACCCCCAGCTCACTACAACCTCCCTTCAGGAAGTTATAGAGAGCTATAAGGTCTCCCCTAAGCCTCCTCTTCTCCAGGCTGAACAATCCCAGCTTCCTCAGACGCTCCTCGTAAGGCCTGTGTTCCAGACCCCTCACCAGCTTAGTAGCCCTCCTCTGAACGCGTTCCAGAGCCTCAATGTCTTTCCTGTAGTGAGGGGCCCAAAACTGAACACAGTACTCGAGATGCGGCCTCACAAGTGCTGAGTACAGGGGGACAATTACCTCCCTGCTCCTACTAGTAACACTATTTTTGATGCAAGCCAGGATGCCGTTGGCCTTCTTGGCCACCCGCGCACACTGTCGGCTCATGTTCAGCCGTGCATCATCAGTACCCCCAGGTCCATTTCCTCCACACAGTCCTCCAGCCACTCCGCCCCAAGCCTATAGCGCTGCCTGGGGTTGTTGTGGCCAAAGTGCAGGACTCGGCATTTGCTCTTGTTGAACCTCATGCCATTGGCTTCAGCCCAGCTCTCCAGCCTGTCCAGATCCCTCTGTAGGGCCTCGCTACCCCCAGGCAGATCCACACCTCCTGTTCCTTGATGTTGGAAGAAAGCTAGTGGTGCTGCAACTGATCCGCCTCTGGAAGGGTACATGGGTGACTGCACTGAGATCCTTTTTAGTCGGTTACCTGGTTCCCTACCACTCCAGGAGGCCGGAATAAAAGTTGAACAGGAGAGAGAGAATAAGAATAGGTGAACACAGTGATAGTCCTCCAGTTCCCAGGGATCTGCACATCTGGGAAAGAGAATGTTTTACAGAGCCTGAGGGATTTCTCTTCCATTAGCTAGTCTACAGGAGTTACGGTATGTCACCGTGTGAGCATGTGTTCTCCAAATAAATGCTTTTGGATTTGTCTCTCTGGTTTGTGCTTGGTTTTGAACCTGCTACCTGTCACTTTCATGTGTGTGACATAATGTTGTGGCGACTGGCAGAGAGCAACACGCAATTCGAGATGAATTTTACGTGAAGCCATTTATTAGGTGAAATCACACAGATTCTATACCTTTATTACTGCAAATGTGGCAAGCTAAAAAACTGCTAATTGGTTACACACACTGTTCACACAGTACTGATTGGTTAGTAATTATAACAAGTTCTGATAAGCCTATCTTATAACTAAATATTGTTTACTTTTAATGCCTAAAAGTATCTGCACACCTGCTATTTTGACCATCTTACTATGGCTGGTTCTTAACATGTTCTGTTACTCCCAAATACCTTCCCATAACTGCTGCTTGATTCAGGGTAGCCTGTACCCCTATCAACAAGGCCACTGTGTTTTGAGAATACAATTATTAGGCTCCTCTCAGCATGAGTAACTTTTCCTCTCTCATGGGAACAGAAGAATATTGTCAGGGCCTAAATCTTGGGAGAAGAGAGCTAGGCTGCTAGCAGGCCTGCTGTCCTCTCCGACATACTGTAGGCTTGGTGGTATTTAGAGATAGCAGAGTATATATTTTACCTTTCCATTTTACCTATTCTTAATTGTCCTTCACTTTTTTCTTCTCCAGACTGGAAGCAGATTTTTCTGTTCAGTCATTAGAAGCTGTTTCTTTTTGTACCATAGGGTTTTTGTATTGGAGGACTGACATGATGCACAAGATGTTGGTACCTCAGGAACTTCCGCCTTGGTAAATTTTGGAATGAATATCTGTTAATAACACTTATCTGAGAAGGATGATGGAGATGAGACGTACCTTTCCTCTACTTGAGACCTATTTGTCAGAGTTAGACCTTTATCTAGATGTCCCGTTACTTTGTATTAGAGTATCAGCAGGTTGAAAGGTCAGCTCACCTACCGAGCTCCCCTGAATCCCTGTAAATCTCCAACTGTCTCATGTATCACCAACTACTTCTTTTGAAGTTGTGAGAGGCAATGCATGGTGTTTGCTACCTCAATTACAGTCTAATTGTTTTCTTGGGTATTTACTGCCTGATCATAAAGATCTGTTATGTCCCTGAAATGCCCAGTGGCACCTCTTACTGACCCTCCAATTTGAAATGCTGGATGTACTGTTCAACAAGCTGCATGCTTCTAGTGTGTTTGAAAAATAAATGATAAATTCTTTTCCTCAAATTTCTCAAGATTTCTCAAATGTCTTTTTATATTGTCCGATGTCTTTTAGCCTGCAAGAATTTTTAATATTATCTCGCTTCTTCAAGGTTGCCTTTTTATTTCTAGTAGCTCTTCTTAGGTAGTAGCAGCCTTTCTAGTTGCATTCTGGTAGGTTTGAGCCTTTGGACCGCATCTTTTTGGTATGTGGCAGAGTAATTTCTCAATTCATTGTCTTTAAAGAATTTCAGATCTACCTGAAAACATTTCACTCTCAGCAGCTCTTTTCAAACAAGGTTTCTTTTTTTACTATGATTACTCTTTTGAAGTGCTGGTATAGTTGGACATCTGGTGTCTTACTGTTTTTGTGGGAGTGCTTGCTAATCTGTGAAACTTCTGTGTGGACTCACTGTGAAATCGATTTCTGAATCTGTGGGCGCTAGATGGTGCTGCACTTCCCCAAATTCAAGCTTGGCTGGCTTTGCCTGACTGATGTTCTGTAGCCTGTGTCAACAGGCCCTGTAGTTGTACAATTAGTCATTTGTTTTTAATTAGGAAGGCACTTGCTGACAGTTTTAAATTAACTCTGCTGCTCACCCATAAGTAAAGATCAAAATATGTTTTGATGTTTATGTAGGCACAGACCAAGCCCCCAGAAGAGTTAAAGTAAAACAGTATGTGTGCCTTGCATTGTCAGATTTTAAAATGCATGGACTCCACACTAGCAGCTTTGCTAGTAGCAAGAGCTGAAGAATTATGCCATATAGAATAAATTGTGGTTAACCACTTTGCTGCTAAGCATTGCTTGGAGAAGAACAGCACGTTGTTGTGTGGCGTATACAAGGCTCCTTCTGCACCCACCGATTCAAGTGCTAGTTGTGTGGCTGTCCAATAACTTCACTGGAAAACTTATTGCAGCTTCAAAATTCAGCAGGGAGAACATCTTGTATTTAGGGATGTATGAGTATTAATTTCCCCAACTGATCAGTATTTCAGTTTTTTAAGTCACCAATGCTGCTGCCTTTGTGAACCCACCAGACTAGATTTTGATCCAGCCTATGTGATTGAACAGGACAGAATTTTGTTCTAGGGTTTGGAGGGATGTTTTAGTAAAGTTGAACAAAGATTGCATTGTGTTTCATTCCTATCCCCAACACAGGACAAGCCCAGGATTTGGTTAATAGGTTATAGTAAGACTTTTACTAGTGTGAGCAGTGGCAGACTTGCTGCAGGGACTCAGGGTTGGAAAGGCAGAAAAGTATTGATCATGTTGGGAGTTCTGCAACAACGTTGTCTCTTTTTGATGCTTCTGGTCTTGTTCCATAGGCATTGGAAATCTATAATTTGAAATGTTTGAGAGGAAGGTTGTAAGCCTGTAGAATTCTTATTGCAACTGTAACACTGGGAAGGGAGCTGATCCAGTGCAAAATGACAAACATTGTGCATTGTTTTTTTGGACTGATGATGACATGTACAGAAAATCCCACCAGGCTTATTAAGGTTTAAGGCATTAATGCCAAGATCATTGATGGGCTGAATACATCATTACTGAGGGTGTAGGACTCCCATGTTTCTAAACAGGAAGCTGCTTTCATACACTAAACAAAAAGAATGGGAAAGAAAAATAGAAAGTTCTACAGAAAATTGAAGCACAGTGTCCAAGCCAGTCTTTTGGGGGGGAGAGGGGGGAAGAATGGGTGGAAGGAAGAGAATAGATGATGTGGGTTGGAGCGGAAAACAAGAACCACTGACGGAAAAAGATGTAGTCAGAAACCCTGTTTATGAGTGCATTTTTTCATTGTTACCCAAATTAGTTTGAATGGAAGAGAGGCCCACTCCCAAATTTTGGAAACATAGGCCAAAAAGCCTATTTAATTTTACAATGGCATTTGATCAGTTTATGATGTGACTGCCTGCCACAGCGAGGGGCTCGGCGTGCAGACTGTCTGTGTGGGTGGACAAATGAATGCACAAAGCACTGCACAAGCCTTGGGAGGAGTTGGGTAATGACTGATCATGGGGGCTGGGGGGGAGGCAGTGTTTTCTTCTGTATGGTACATGGTAAACATGGAGATCTGCTTAAGGTGCATATGGAAATCTTCAGAAAGATATCAGAACATCCCAATGTAAAGCACATTTTGTGAGTTAGAAGGATCCAGAGCATGTACAGTGCTCCATAGTCTTAGACAGTTTTGTATTCAGAAAGTAAGGGATAGCTTAAACCTTAAATAGAAAATAGAAATGTACTTATTTGTGAAGATAGCTAAGTACTCATGTGGCAATACAAAGTTGTTCTTCAAAACTGATACAGTTCCATAAATTTCAGTAAGCCTAATTTGTGTTATAGATTTAGAGCATAAAATATCTTTAATACCTCAGGTAATTGATGCATTGAAGTTTCTCTTTGGTTTTAATGGTGAAAATTGCCCTGGGTTTTTAGAAACAGGTTTTTAATTAACTGTTTGATAAAGACCTATGCTTATCCATCTGTGCTGGCTAAACATAATGTTCTTTGATCACAGACTGTTGGTTTGTGTCACCCAAAGCCCATGCTGGTTGCTCTCTGCAGTATTTGATGTAGTGTTTTTCCCAGCTTGTTTCCAGATGATTTGAGCAGGAACTTTAACCACCATCTTTAAAACTGTTTGACGAGTGGAAGCCTCAATTCCATAAAGCCTATTGAGATAGAGGATCAATTTTTAGCCTCTAAAGGAGACCTTAGTGAGGTTGCCTTTTGAGTCATGTTCCTTTCTTGCAGCCCTCAGCAGTTGCAGGCTATCATCTGCAGTAAGGAGGCTGCAGAAACCTTTGCTAGAAGTGACACATGCCATTATGAAATGATTCATACTCTGATCACACCTAATAAAATTAAAGCTGTGGCACTTCTGCTAAAGTAATTTTTCATTTGCTCTTCTTGAATCTGCTAAACTGTTGGGCAGTCAAACCTCTAGTTTTATGTAAATCATTGCATCAAATGTGTATGTCACTGGAGCCTGTCACTTAACTCAGCATATCACAATGATTAGTGTCAGAATTGTAACCAAGGAAGTCACATAATCCTCTCCTCAATCTGTTTTATGGAAATCACAAAGAACTTCTTTTTTTAAAGCAAAAAGTTTGACTCCATGAAAGCATGCTGTGCTAAATTTAAACTTAAAATATGTCGAATATTAAGTCTAAACCTGTGGCTGTCATAATTGAATGCACTGATGAATTCTTTCAGAGCCTTCAAATTTCAGTAGCAGGGGAAAATTTTCAAACAAGTAAACGGTGCTCCAAATCATCAGATTCCTAACTTTGTCGTTCACTCTTAGCATATAATTGATCTAAATTGGCTTTTTATGCTGCAAAGGTGACACAGGCTAGGTAGACCTCATTACCTTTTTTTGCAGCACGTGACTGCTACTAGTGCACCCTGTGCTGTGGGTGGTAAGGTAAAGCAGTGTGGTGTAATTGGTTCTGAAGCACCTGTATTCAATACTTTTTAGTAAAACAGTTGCCTCCAACTGCCCAGATGTTGCATTCCAGCGGTTAGCAGATTGAGAAGGAAGAAATGAGATACCAACAGATAACATCTGAGAGCTAATTTGATTTGTTCTACACTTGTAATGCATTCCTCCAAGCTAAATTCTTGTTGACTGAGGTGCTGTTTATAAAAGGCAAGAGATCCAAAGCTCTGCTGCAGTCCAGGAGAATACCCTGTAGTTAAATTGAATGAGACTCTACCAAACCTTCTGATCGCTACTGCTGCCTGTTGGTGTCATGCAAACACTCGGGGTTGTTCCTGTAGTAATGTGGTCCATAAAGCACAGGCTCTAATCTCAGTACCAGCCAATGGAGATTTTCCTTGTCATTAAATGGTAAGACAGTCACAGCAGTAACAGAAGTATCATACGTACAGCAGATCTGTTGTCTCTTAATCCAGTGCCTCTTCTACTGTCTGGATTCTTTCAATACAGCTCTGCCTCTTATAATCTCAGTTTCTTTTTTGAAAAGGTTGCAAGCTATACCTCGGATTCAAGACAAAGGACTCATCTGATCACAAACGAGTCAATATTGAGGACATAAACAAAACCAGTGACCAAATCTCCCAAGCATTTTCCTCTTGTAGTTTATAGCTAGTTATAAGTTTAAGAATATACTCTGGTATGTTCTTTATTGTGACTGATAGTTTTTTAATTTTTACTGTCATATAACTAAACTTAGGTTTTTTAAAATAACTCAAACATTAAATATCAATGAACAGCTAAACATCTTCATGTTGATGGAGCTTCTGCAGACATTGCATGGATCTCACAGAAGATGTGTCAGTACAGTTGGTATTAGTGGACATCTGCAATTTTGAGCTGATGCTAATCACAATGTACAAGTAGGAGAAATGTCAGGTATATGACTCCCTTTTCAAAAACACGTTTTCTCATCAGATATTTCTTAAAGAAATGCAGGAAAGGTTTAACTTTTGACCTGTTCAAAATGTGAAGGTACATCTCTGACGCATGTTTTCTGTTCAAGGTGCTTCTAGTGATCCTCTCCCTGTGCTGAAGGGAAGGTGTTACACTGAGTTGCAGAGCATCCTTTGAACTAATTACCCACCCATTTGTTTTTTTGCTTAATCTAAGCCTTGCCTGTGGCATTAGCAGTTGCATTGTTAGTCATTAATCCCTAGGATTTTTATTTCTGGTGAGAGTTAAATGACGACTGAATATCTAAAGCCATGGAGTTGTTGTCTGCAAAAGGTATATCAAAGTGTTTGAAAACTTAATTTTTGAGTCTGTCTAGAAAATTTCAGTGTGCAGGGATGTAACATACATGTGGGCTTTGTAATATTTTCTACTCCTAGCTGGAGATGATTCCCTTCTTCCTGCATTGCTCTGCTCAGGGATATTCTAGTCTTGGAGGAGATTTGATTTTGTGAAACCTGCTACTGCAGCACTGCTTGAGTTGTCCTCTCCTGTATGCCTAGCTGATAGGTGCAAGTCTGTGGGATGGATGAGGGAAAATATCCAGAAATTTTTAAAGTTTAGTTCTTGCTGATCCAAGTGCTTGCAAGGCCCAAGTAGGAATTGTTTGCAGTGTCTGAGAAGTTGGGGGAACTGGCACAGGTAGAACTATAGCTTTAACTTGAACCAGTTCTGTGGTCAGTTAGGGAACAGGAGCTGCTTAAGCCAGTGCTGCAATTGGGGGAAAATGTTCCTTAAACTACTGCTTAAAGTACCATCAGAGTTCTCTTAGTGAAGAGTGGAGGTCTGAGAGTCCCCTCTTTAGCTTGTTTAATACTGATAGGGAGCAGAAATGTATACAAGAGAGTTCAGAAGAACTGAGCGTGGTGGGAATTATCACAAAAAAGAATTCCCAGGGGCTATATGGAAGATGTCCCCAGTCATCAGACTCTGCCTATTAGAGATTTAGACACTTTAAAAAAACAAACAAAACTCCCCCTCAGCTAAGCATGTGACTGTGTTCAATTGAAATTTAAGATGAATGTTCAATAAGTTGCTTGGGTTTTTTTTTCCTTATTTAATCAGAAGGTATTCACCCACGTCTTATACAGCAGGACTGAGAGATTCATGTACAGAGCAACTGTAAACAGAGCATGAAAATCTGATGTAAGCAGCCAATTTGCCTTGAGCAGTTTTTTCTCTTCCACGGGGTCCTGTTGCATAACTGTTCCCTTCAGTCTGGCTCTGGTGTTTATAGGCTGGATGGTTACGTGAGAAACTCATCAGAACATTTTCTACTTCTAAGAACTAGGAATTTCGGGAGAGATCTGGAAGTTCTACATGTAGGAATAAGATCCAGAGAAGCAAGGCTTAATTTCCACAGGATTCCTCTCCAGAGTTTTCTCCAAATAAATATTTTTCTAAGTTAGGAATGACTTCAGTATTTTGTGTCCTTTGAGCAGCGAGCTTGGGACAAGATGCTTTCTTCTCTCTCTCTCTCTTTTTAACTGTTCTGCTGTTCTAGGGAGTTGAGCAGGGTGATTGCTAATCCTTGGTGTGTGTCTAAGAGCAGCAGAAGCAATTACTGCAGATCATGCTGACCTCAAGCTAGGTTCCTTTTGGTTTTGGGTTGCTTATTAGTTACTCTTCCAACCCAATATCCTTTGTTTCAGACAAAAAGCCACTGCAGGGATGCAATAGCAAGGGAAGGAAGAATGTTTCATTCATAAATCTGAGCGGATTTACAAAGGAGCCTATAAATTATTGTCTAATTTCTTTCATCTGAGAAAAGAAAGCAGGATATTGCAATTAAACATTGTGTTCAAGATCGCATGCTGAAACCATGGCAGGGTTGCAAATAGCCCATGCTGCTGTCCTCTGTAAAAGGTCTTTTAAATTCTAGAGCCCAGGAATGCAGGCTGCACCCCAAGTACGTGGAGCAGTGTTTCCACTATGATACTGGTAACACCAAGGAAGCTGTTACCTCCAGTACTGGAAGTATCAAAATACAGAAAGTATTTGAGGTGGAATTAAATGGAACCCACAGGGTAAAATTTAGTTTCCTTCAATACATAATGCAAATAAAAGTGAGTAATGTTAGGAGAAAACAATTTCCAGGTTTAATGTTTCCATATGGAGTTAATATTGAAAAAGATGAAAAAATATTTTAAAATATCAGTCCTAAAAAACCCCAAATCTGTCCTGAATAACTCAATCTCTTTCTGTACAGAGAGGTGATAGTTGTTGACCACACTGCTGTAAAGTTCAAGTCAACAAAAGGTAACTCAAAAGACCAAATAGAATGCTAGGCTAAGAACTGGGACTCAGTGTGAGGAACACATCTGAGATTTGGGAATGAGAAATCACAAATTTATTCTAATCCTTTCTTATTCTGTTTCTACAGTTAAATAACTTGGGTGTCACTAGCACAGCTGATAGTTGTAAAAGGACTTTTCTACTGGTAGCTGTGGATCTACACTAGGCATAAACTGACTTGATCAACACTCCTGGTACACAAACTCTTTGCATTTCACTCTGTTCTTAGCTATTCCACATGTGTCTTGAGAACTTGTCTGTAACAATTGTTAATAGTAAAATACAATATCTGAACTACTTAGAACTTCCCACTGGGAACCTGAAAAGGTAGATTAAGCTACCAGATCTCTCAGTTAGGGTCATACTATGAAGCCTTGTAAAGGCATTGGAGATACAGTTGCAGCTACAGTTATTTAAGCATGATTTTTCTAACACTCCTTGTTACTTAACACTGGGTCATATGACAAATAATCTATCAAATTCCCTTGTTTATGTGAAGCTTTGCATGAACTTATTCCTAACTGTCTCTTCAGACATCCAACCAAGCATATACTCAATTTCTATATGGCTTTGGTTGTGTGTCATTGGATTTTGGTGATGTAGGAGGGAAACACAAGGTTCGTATTTAGTGACTTGTGTATGTCCTATGCTAATATTAACATTGCACAAGAATGAAGTTCATCAAGAATCAGCAAACTGATGGGTGAATAGGTATTAACTTCTGAACAAGAAGCAGCCCTGTGGGAAACTGTGCTGTACATAAGTTACACCTGGGTCTCATCTTCAAATCCAAACTAAGCCCCCACCCCTCAAGTACTTAAATACAGCAAGCTGGGAGCCTCCTTGATTGTGGTGTGACAGTACAGCTCATGGAAGGTACAGGCCCTAGCATGTGATAGGCATTAGGTTGGAGCAGGATGGAGCACTGTTGTTGAGATCCTATAGTCCCTGTGGGCTGTACCTCACGGTGCTGAAGATGAAAGCTTCAACAGTGTGAAGCTCTGCGTGGGCTGTGTTTGGCCCACAGGCTATGTTCACCATCCCTCATGTTCACTGGAATGTAGAACTTTCCAGCCTAATACAGAGTGTGTTTGGGTTTTTAACTGTTTAACAAAATAGAACTTGTAATTATCTGACCCTAAGTGGGAGTCACTTAAAATGCATTAGTTGAGGCCAAAGGAATTTCCATGGCTCACACTAACCCTCGTTCTAAGCTCTTCTATGTTGAGAAACCACCAACTCAACTGTGGGTGAACAGTCTTTCCTGGCATGTTGTTGCTCAGATTGATGCCAAGCATTCTCACTTTAGACTTGGGCTTTTACACAGTAACCCTGTGTATCTCTTGGGTACACTTTTACACAAGTGAACTCCCTGCTTAGCTCTGTGCTGCCTTTGATCTGATAAAACACAGCACCCCAGCTTATCTGGAGTGACTTCACCAATGAGACTTAAATAATGCTGAGTTCTACTTTTTAGAGAAATGAGGCAAGCAGTTTTGAAGAGCCTTCCAGCTAGACAAGATAACCCCTCCAAAATAAACCAGAATTCACTGGTTATCTGGATTACAGTGTGCAGTGTCTCAAATAGTTTTCAACAAGGGTTCAGACCATGAAGTTTGTCTCTGGTAGAATTCAGCTGCTTCAGCATTCTGACAGTGGCTTTGTCCTTCTCTCCTGTTCTCTTTAAAGAGTCTCTGTCAGTATTTGTTAGGAAGTCCCTTTGAAGGTGGATGGGAATTCACATTTAAAAATCACTGCTTTTGGCAAAACACCCTGTTTCACATGTAATATTCCATTCAAATTTGTAGAGGACAATGTATAGGTCAGATTTAGAGGAATGGAAGCATCTGCCCATCTCCTTATATTCCCAAGCAAGGAAAACACAAGTAGGCTTTGTCTTTTCCTTCTCTTTAAAGAAAACATCTACAAAGGTGATGAGGCACAAAGAGATAATACAAAATATTCTGGATATAGGATTATGTGCATGACCAGATGCAGTGGAGGAAGGAAAAGTGTGTGTGTGTTCTGCCTTGGCTAGCCTTGTGCCCTTAATGACTTGATGATCTGGGGGGGGTGGAGTATTTTTCCTGTTTTTCTCCTTGAACTTCTCTGATCAATAGACTTTCCAATAGTTACACGATGGAATGACAAAAATGGTCCTGTTTCCTAAGAAATGTCTCTGGTGGCAAAGTTTTTAAAGGTCTGGGAGTTTCCCTATTGTATTTAATGAGGCCTTTGGCTCATAAACACATTAAACAAAGAAACAATAGATCCCTAGGGGAATTTTAAAAGCTGAAGTGTAGGAACTTTAATAATATTATGAGGACCTAATATGTCTGATGTGGGAACTTAAATCTGAGGCAAGAATTATGAAAAGAATGTTTGAAGTGAAGATTTAATTACATGATTTATTGTTCATCATTTATTATTATATATACAGTGCCAGGGGCACTCCTGGTGCTTTACAGATGATTACAGAATAGCAATTCCCAGATCAAAGATCTTGATCGTGCAATCTTTATTCGTGTAAATATTCCCCACGGTGCCTCATCTTGTTCCATGTTAAAACTCAATACCCCCCCCTCCCAACACAGCCTGCCATAGACAATTAAAAGAACTTCAGCAAGAGAACACAGATTAATTATCTTTCCCAGAACACTGAATATTTTGGTGCCATATATTGTATGGATAAAAGATATCTATTGTTTTTTAGCAAACCTCACATTTTTCCGCAGCTTTAATTCTTAATTACAGTGTCAGCAAACATTAAGATTATTTCCATGATAGAAGAGGCTTATTTCTGGAAGAAAAGAAGTCCACTGGCTTGTCCCCATATGTTTCAGACCCTGTTGATTTAATGGAGCCAATTTACTTGCGTGTAATTGTTCCCTCAGTGACCAGTACAGAAAGTTTCACCTTCAAATGCAGATGCTGAATGTGAAATACTCCTCCAAGCTATGCAGAAAAATCTCTATTTGCAGAAGGTTCTGCTTCACTTTGTTTCATCCTGTGACAATTTGCTCTCCCCTGGACATGCCACCAATGAGCTTAGATGGTTTCCTTATTCTTCAGCTGAACTGGCTGTTGTTTATTCACCGGGGTGCTGTGCGCAGCCACAGAAGGGAACGCAGCTTGTGCAGCCATCTTATGCCTTATGTCTTGGAGACATAACAGCTTTGGTGGGGAGAGGTTGAGGTGCTTGTGCACAGAAGGCAAAGGAGCTGCTTTTTTCTCTTCCCCCTCCATCTGTTACAGGATTTTAATACAGCTTTTTGCAGCGTGCTGTCCCCTTGCTCTAAAAGCAGTGGCATGTAGCACAGAGAGGAGCATTCTGGCCAGTGATCTGTGATGAGCTACATGCCTGAGATTCCGGCGTATCATTGGTCTAGACAGTGGGTAGGGAGTATTGCTAGAGGAGGCAGTTTGGATGATACCCAGCATTGCCTGCTCTTGAAAACGCTTCTTTTTTTCTTTCAAGGTTGTGTTTAATCATTAAGATTTAAACAGTCTAAAGTGTCATATAATTGCTGAGGATGTTAATGAAATCTTAGTGCAGGAATGAGCATTGCTCTGGCCAGTAGCTGGATGGCACTGACCAATTTTGTGTTTACACCTAATAACAGGGAAGTTCTTTTTTGTGCAACTCTAATTACATTTAGAAACTTACTGCCATGTGATGGTGTGGAGGTCAGAAGTCTGTGGGTTAAAAATGGGACTAGGGTAATTTATGGAGGGCAGGTCCATTTGTGATTGTTAAACGTGATAGTTCTGGTGTGTTATCTCAGTGGTAAATTGTTGATTGCAGGAGAGTAGGAGGATGTCCCTGGGGAAGAATTGCTCTACATACACACCCTGTTTCTTATTCTCTTTACCTTACTGTTGAAAACAATGCAGTGGGCTAGAGAGCTTTCAGCTGGCTCAGTGCAATTGTTTTCACATTCTCACGTGTTCCAGGTTTCTTGAAAACCTCTGGTTTCAGAGCCTAATAATGTGGTTCTCAGCATTATTAATCCTCACACAAACCTTCCTAAACTCCCTAACTCCTGTCTCAGCGTGCCTAGGGTTGAACCCTCAAGAAGGGCTGGTCTGTAGTTGCTATCAGTTCTACATATAAAATTCTGATTCCTTTGAATCAATGGCAAAACTTATGGGAGACTGGAGATTCACACACAAATAGATCCCTTGGAGATTACTTGAATCCAGCAGTAAATGAATGTTGCCTAACTAACCTCCACAGCTCCCTTCTAGCTCTCTCTTAAATGCTTTGGCAATAAGCAGTTCTGTTATACAAAGTTGAAGTATGGCTGTGGAGTCATTTACTTAAGATACCTGTGGAGGAATTGTGAACGAGAATTAGGATTATATAGATAATGTCAAGTTTCTGGCTAAATAATTTAACAGCACTTTTGGAGGACTTCTAAGCCATGCAATTGTAGTGGTTTAGGCCTGGCTGGAGGCCAGACACCCACCAAAGTCAGTCATCACTCCCCTTTTCAGTTGGACAGGGGAGAAAATATATATTGAGAGGCTTAGGAGTCAAGATAAAGACAGGGAGAGATCATCCCATAATCAACAACATGGGCAAAATGGATTCAACACAGAGTGAAGGAAAGAAAACTCAATTATTACACTGCATTACACACACAGTGAAACCAGAGTCGGATAATGAGCACGATCAGATCTTAAAGCACCTTACCCCTACCCCTCCCTTCTTAGCAGACTTACTCTAGTCATGATTTCACTCCCTTCTTCCCCCCCATTGTGGCACAGGGAGGGGCAGGGACTGGGAAAATGGGGCTCTGGTCAGTTCCTCACAAGTTGGTTTCCTTCTCTGCCTGGGGGGACATTCATTCCACATCCTCCCCCTGCTGCACCATGGGGTCCCACCCACGGGAGACAGTCCTCCACGAACTTCTCCAACATGAGTCCCTTCCCACAGGGCTTTATCTCTTCACCAGCTGCCCCGCTGTGGGTCACTGCTATGGCGGGCAGCAATAAATCACAATGTCTCTCAGTCCTAATCCTCCATGGGGTCACAAGCCTCCCCCCAGCAAACCTGTTCCAGCACGAATGCCTCCCTTGCGCATCTCTGTGTCTTTGTCTCTCTTCATGGGCTGCAAGTGCTGGAAGGAGCTTGCTCCAACATGGGTCACAGCATCTCCTGTATGTCTCCACCTTCTCCAGCATGGGGCCTCTCCACAGGCTGCAGGTGGGGTCTTGGCCTTTTCCATGGGCTGCAGGGGGGACACCCGCTCCACCATGGGTTTCTCCACGGGATGTGGGGCATCTTTCTCTCTGGCACCTGGGGTGCCTCCTCCATCCCCCTCACTGGCCTTGGTGTTTGCACAACTCATTACATCTTCTCACTCCCTTCTCTGGGGGCAAAATGCAGCTGCTTGCAGGTTTTTTTCTCCTAAATATGATTCCCAGAGGCGCTGTGACCATCTCCAATTGGCTTGGCCTTGGTCAGCAACAACTCTGGCCTTGAATCAGCTGATGTTTACTCTCTGGGGCCTGCAGAAAGCTTCTAGATACTTTTTAGAGCAGCCATTTCTGCAGCCCCCCCTTCTCTACCAGTACCCAGCTATGCAAAACTGCAACAGCAATATAGTATTAAGGATCAACTTTGCACTTACGGGCAGGTCTGTCAACAACAGAAGACAGAACCCTGCCTTCCCCTCTGGCTTTCCCCTTTTCTTGAGCTGTCAGAGCTCCCGGCCTAACATATTTGCAAAGACTACAGCTAATTTCAGTTTGCAATAATAAAGGAAGCTCCATTGCACAGTAACTGAATAGGGCTACATATACCATTCAGTCCTCCTTGTTTTGAGACCAGTGAACTCTGGCATAAAAGTGGTGTAAACAGATGGGACGATAACTACTCCAGCTCCCACAGCTACATCCACTTCTAATTGTAAGCCAGAGACTTAATGGTGCAAAATCATTTGGGAGTGGGAGAGACTCATCCCATAGGTCAGATACAGTCTGTAGGCTGTCACTTCCTCTGATCTGGACAGCCATGGTATCCAGGTCTAAGTCAGAAGGCCTCCTAAACATGCTAATTTTTGTTAATTATTCTTGTGCATATTCTGGTAGTGCTTGAAAGCCCAAAGTGAGCTTGAGATTCCATTGTGTTAGTATGGTGCTAACACACACACTGTGTTTCCATTTGCAGTCTGTCTTGAGTTCAGCAAGGAGCATCAAAATGGAAATTAAATGTAAGGGATTAGTGAGCTGAATTGTCATAACTCCACGGAAAAACGGACATTTTCAGGTTCTGCTTTTCCCCAAGTAGGTTTTTTTCTGGAGACCAGAAAGCTTCTTTTCACTCTTTGAAACAAATTTAGAATTTTTAAATTTTATGTTATTCGTAATACCTTATATCAATATAAAACCTCACAATATAGCCTGAAACAAGACAAGTGATACTGATGTGATTGCAACCAATCTTCAGCAGTAAGTAGAAGGAGAATCAAGATTCACTTTATCCAGAGCTGTATGTTTTCTAAGTTTAACATAAATGGATGCTTAAGAAACAAGTGACCTCCTGAAGACCTCAGGATTCAAAGAGTAGCTCAGAAGTGTCCATACAGGTTAGTATGACCCACATTACTCATTCCTCTTTAATTCTGAAACAGCAATGCCTTTGTTTCTCTCTTTTTCTCTAACTTGAAGGCAATAACAGGACCTGTGGCTTTGCTCCGTACATGTCACTGCCTGCCAAGAACAGCAGACAAATGAGTAATACTATTACTCCCTTGGAATTCTTTCCTTGAAGTGAAATTAATGAAAATCTTTACCATGAAAGAAGAATCCAGTCTTGTGGAGAGGCAAAGGAAGGATTTACACTTAGATTGGCTTACCCCATTTCCAATTGTTTTTACAAAAGCGATGGTGGAAATGGCTAGAAAAACAATGGGAAAAGGAAAAAACATAATTAAGTATTTAAAAAAATTAAATCCTTATCTTCTGGCAATTGTCTAATTAGAAGCTAGTAAAGCGAACTTAGGACAGCATTACGATCAAAATGGGAAATCCAGTCATCATAAAAATCCCTCTCTAGTTTTGATGCTGGAAGAGTCATTGTTAAGCTGATTTTGCACCAAGAACCTGGAGCTTCAGCACAGAACTTTGTAAAGGCCATTGCTTGCAAGAACAAAAATCTCTTCCCAACCAGCTCAGCTGCTATGTTGATTCTTCAAAACGAGGAGGTAGACATATAAATGGTCTCTAAAGTAGCAGAGATGAGTGGTAAAAGGACTTGCTCCTTCTTTCTTGTGTTTAAACAGTGTTCCCCAGATTTTGGTTGTGTTATCATCAGCCAAGTATTCTCTTGTAAAATTGATAGCTCCCAGCATACTTATTAGTAATGTAATAGCTGTGTTGAAGTCATGGTGGTCTAAGGATAGAATGGAAGCTAGGCATTCAGAGAGATGATATCTTTTATTAGATATTTGTATGTGCGTTCTGCCTTCCCTGAGAGCCCTTGAAAGAATCTAGTAGGCAAATTTATAACATAAGCTGATGAATGAAAGGGATGCTTTCTCACCCTTAAACTACTTCTCCCTGGGCATGGTGCAAGAATGATAGCAGGGCAATGTAAAGAAGGAGCTTCCACACTTGTTATCTGTGCTGTTTGCTGTGTGAATAAACTAAGGACTTTAATCTCCAGCACTGTTTTTGCTATGATGAATGTTTTGTACATGCTGATGGATGGATCAGGGGAGGATAGAAAGACAGACATCTGACACATCTTGCCAGTACTGAATTCATATACGGATTGAAAATGAAGTGTAATTACCACCCAGATCAAATTCTTTGAAGAGCCAGAGCTGTCTAGACCAACAGCAGATATTTATTTTTAGGGTTGATCTTTGTGGGTTTTATTAGCAATGCTGCCTTCCCCGGGGTAAAAGCAGGGGAGGGAAGAACACAAAATCCTTTTGAGCTTCTATTGTTAAAACAAGCTATGTAGAGCTTACAGGAGAAACCGTAAGAGAGAGCAAGTTGTATTTTTGTGATGTTCCTTCTAAAACATTCTTGCTTTACTTGGCTCAAGGAATCAGTGTCATCAAACTGGCATTTGAAAACTAAATGATGTTATTTAGAGGAAAAGTAACTTTAACTCAGATAAAGAGTATGACAATGAAATGGGGTTTTTTCTTTGACTGAAGCAATCCTGGCCAGTTAATTCTACCAGTAGTCACGATGTGTAGGTATTAAGATTTAGAGGTTAGTACAAACCTAGATATGTCTCTGCTTACTATAGGTATGTAGAAGGAAGGGCCCATTCTGCTAATAGTACCTTTTTTTTTCAGCAAATTGGTTAGCCATTGCTAGACTGATGCACATTGATTCTGTATTTGTGTTTGCCCCCACAGAACACCTGCACACAAATCTTTCAAACATAGCAAGCACCAGCTTTTTCATTTATCTTCATCTGGGTCCAGGGAAATGAGCAATTTGAAGGTGTGTTAGGAAGTTTTTCAAATGGTAAAGCTGAAGAGATGAACTTCAATGTGGTGTTAAACAACAAATCTTCTAAAGAACCTGGAGTGGGATCCTAGCTACATGTTTTCACCACCTGTAAGTGGGTGCTAATATTCCTCTTTGCCATCTGGGTAGAAGACAGACCTGCTTAAGACTTTCAGAATATTCTAAGGGTCTCGCATTGAAGTTCTCCATACAAAATCAGGTGTTATTTCCGCAGCATTTTGTCTGAACAGGACTGTTCTGCCCAGAAAAGATTGGTACCTGCCTACTCATAATGTACTAATGTCCCAGCACTGGAAAGTATTTGTACTTAAACATGTTGAATCACAGACCTCCAGCTCTGAAGAACCTTCCAGCTAAGGCAGAAGTAAACATGTTTCTTTCTAATACCCTTTTCGAAATGGGTTTATGGGGAGGATGAGAATAAAAGCGAGTGGAGAGCAGAGAATTCCTGTCTGATATTCACCACAGTTTATAGGTGAGAAGCAGCAGGGTGATAGGTAGGTAGAGGTGGGTGACGACTTTCGCCTCCTCATGCCAGGTCCTGGGCACTGTAGCTCTGGCGCTGTAGGAGCAGCTGGTTCCTTGCTCTCTAGGCTGCCCTCCACTAGATGACGGTGTTGTACCAAGTTAGCTGGAGAAGGCCAGTGCCCGTTCCTCCTGGGTGCAGAACTTCTGTATTGAATAGGTGCTTTGCCTGGTGGGTTTGCTGTATAACTGCATAGGGAGATGCTGAGAATGAAAAGACGCTCTGAGAAGTGCTGCAAATGTGTCAGCTGGTTGATCTGGGGTTACAGACCGGCTCCAGGATTCCCACATGTCAATGGAAATGTCTGCATGAAGAGGACGGAGTTTCAGCTGAGTTCTTTACATTCCTGTGCACACACACCATGCAGTTACTGCTTACAGGTGGCTTAAAGCCCTGTGTGAGTTGTCTGTAGCTTTGAAAACACAGAAATTTTCATCCCAGAACGGAATTAGGTCTGAAGCAACTGTGTATTTGGAAGGCATATTGCCCATGTTCTCATATGGGAAATAGGATTCAATGGCCAGGATTAGCACATTGAAGTTTCTGGTTACCAATCCAGTGGGGAGAAGAATGGATGAGAATTGATTTTTGCCTTTTTCCCTGGGTATGTCAATACCCTTTAAGCCTGACATGCTGTCTCTACCATTCCTGGACCGACAGTGAAGATTTTACGTAACTGAGTAAAACAAGACAAGTGGATAAGTGGATCAGGAGCTTCTAACCTCTATCTCAGAACTTAAGAACAAACATCCATATAATTTTCTGACAGCTGACAAGTTCATACTGGATAAAAGAAAATGCTCTCAGCCATCATAAAACAAAGTTCTTTATTATAAAGTGTGGAAAACGTGCAGTTGATCTTCCTTGTTGCCAGACTCTTTTCAAGATATTTGGAATAAATTACTGCATGAAAGAAGATTTTACAGTTGTTTTACATTTTGTTTAATCTTTTAAGAGTAAAGACTTTGTGAAAGCAGTCCTTCAGCACCAGCATGTGTGGAACAGTGTGATTCTGTGTCTGAACTGAGTGCTCTCTTAGCACTATGGTAACCCCCCATGTACAGCCACCTGTGCGGTGTTCTGTTGTTTGTGTACCTGGAATTTTAAAAGCACACAGCCTGGAGGACACCACAAATATAAATGCTTTGTTATGTTAAATGGCACATGGTCTCTTGATTGTCTATGTCTTCACATGGTGCGGGTGAAGCAAATGTCAAGGTGATGCTGCGGGCTGTAATAGCAGGTGTGGGTGTATGATTTCTCTGCCTTGGAAATGGGACCTTCTACCTGCAGCCTCCAGTATCCCAGCTCTTTGAATCTCTCTTTTTCCCATATTCCCTGTGGGCAGTTTGATGGCAGTTTATACCACCTACCTTCTTGATGTGTTGGTCAAGACAGAGCTCAGAATACACTTTTCTTATGATGCTCCTATAACTTTATCTGTGGCATGGCTGGTTCCATTGCTTTTTTTTTGGGTTTCCTATTGTCCCCTGGTTCGGTATGGGAGGCCTCTAGGAGGTCTGACATGAGAATGCCTGCAAAGCAGGCCCTGTTCCAACAGGCCTGCATCCATTCCTGCTCTACCCTGACCCTGTTAGGATGTCTGCTACTCCTGGTGCAGTAACTCCTCTGTCCTATACTTTGACTACAGTCTCACAGTGAAAAATACATGTATTACCCAGGTTGCATAAGAAGGCCTATACCTACCTCACACTCTTCTAATGATGTTGCAGTCCTGGTTCTGGCCAGGCTAGAGTTAACCTTCCCAAGCAGCCAGCACAGGTGAGCTGAGTTAGCCTGGGCTGTTTCCACACCACCTGACATCACTCCCCCATAAGAGGGGCTGGATGGGGAGGGGTGTTTCTGGATGCTTCCAGGGCAGTCTGAGTATGGCTGGGCATTGGGTTGATCCTCACATGGATACAGTACGCTGTGCTATCATCAGGTCGGTAAGGTACTCTGTGTTATCACTGGGTGTGAGTGTAATTGGCTGTTATTGTTCTACTTTCATGGTGATTTTGTCAGTAAATTGTCCTTATCACAAGCCACTGATGCCTCTGGGAGTGAGCAAGTGGTGTGTGGTGCTCAGACACTGTTTGGGCTGAACCACCACAGCTGCTGAAGACCTTTATGCTTACCAAGAATAAGCAAAATTGTGGGCTTGGTACTGCAAAGTTTGTGAAAGGCAAGGTAGTGAAGAGGTCCATAGAAATCCTCTCCCAACTTAGGGAGAACAAATCACAGTAGAGGGGATGCCAAAGGAGAACAAGTCTTGGTTAGGCCAGAAATTTGAGGACATCTAGATCCAGATAAAAAGTTGTGGTCCACTTTCTTCTCTAATATGAACTGAATCCCGACACCCTTGGATTTTGTGTTGAGCCAGTCCTGGAACCCATCCCCCTCTCTAATCTTTATTGATCTATGTCCCTTTCTGTGTGGAGCTAAATTAAGAGAATTTGGCATTTTCACAAAGTGGCCAGGCCAAGCACTCAAAACTTGGGAAATGCAAGAATTTAAGTTATTGCTACAAATTCAGTAGCAAATACAGCCTTTGTGCATATGCATTATAGCATTGTCTTTAAACACAGGCTTGCATACTGTTAAACCTCTGGTGCAGGATGGATATTGCTCACTTAATGAGCAGCTATTTAATATTTTCTTTTATCTTCATTGTTCAGTGTGTACCCCATGGCTTATTTACTGCACAGTATTCAAAGCCTGTTCTGAATATAGAATTATTAATTTCCTTGGGAGCTTTCCTTCAGCAGTCATCGTTATTGTATCTGTGTTCTTCACAGACATGAAACAATCTATTTTCACACTGCCTAAATGAAGTGAGGGGACAGTGCACCCCTACATGGACAGATGGCAAACAGAGATATGAAGATGAAGAGAAAGCATTGCCAAAGGTTTTTGAGTGTCTGGGACTTGATTTGTTTTTCTGTGAGTTCACAGCACTGCAAAATATTTTGTATATTCAAAGCACAGTTCCTACCAATTTAAGTTCTAGCTGTGAATGCTCAGTAGTTTTGCAGATCAGGCTCTAGGGTCTCCTGTTGGGCCCCTAAGAGGATGACTGACAAGCTGTAAAAATGGATTAATTGCTTTGCTTAGCAACACATAAAAACACTGTGGTGGAAGGTGGGTGGAGTCCAGTTCTGCAGGAGCAACATTCATACATCTTTAGGAGACACCTGGACTGATAAACAGACTCAGTTCCCCTATTCCCAGATGAATTCTGAAACTTTTTTTCTCCAGCTGAACCCTGGCACTGAATCATCTCTTGCCTTTGTCTTTGTCATAGCTGCTCTTTTACAGAGTAACTTTACCCTCTGGAGACTCATTCCCTGTTGAGAAAGGTTTCTCCAGAAGGCAATTTGAATTAGGAGCTTAGTTTGGTCACTGTTACCAGCAACCCAGTGGGGTGAGTGCTTTTCCCATTGACTGTAGAGGGACCTGAAGGTTGAAGGACCTCACTAGGTTGAAGTTACTCAATGTAAATGACCTACGTTTCCATCTCTGCTAGCTGTATTTAAACCCCACTCAGTGCATTTCTAGGCTGCCAGTCCAATTAGCTGTTTCATCTTCTTCCTCCTCCCTCCATCCCTGGTTCTTAGACCGAAACAGCCTTGCTGTTGCCTGTCCTCTAGTCCTTGCCTCAACGAAGTGTTTCAACCAGTTTCTTTCCCTTCCTATCAGTCTTGTAATCTCTACCTTCTGCACCATGACAGTTTTGCCATCAGTCCTACCATCGTTACTGCTGGGATGTGTCTCAAACAGGTGGGAATGAGAATACACAGGAAAAACCCAGCTCCAACAACATAGTCCTGAATGCTGCACGCCCAGCTTAGCTGGAGAAGTGGGTTGGCACATACACACCTTCCCCATGTAGGTGATGCTGGGGAACAGAGATCTGTAGTGCAAGTTAATTTATGTTTACTTACAAATTTTTACCTGGTATTGCAGATATTTTGCCTTCAAGAAATATTGATTAAAGTCTGTGAGATGCAGTTTCTGAGTTTTACAGGACTAGCACAAGACATGCATGGCAAAAGCACACTCTCTCTCTCATTTTGGGATTTTTCTGAAGTGTAGCGAATTCCAGATTTAGTTATTTTTTAACATGGCCAAAACGATGTCTTTTTCTCTGGTTTCATTCTTGGAAAAGACAGGCTATTTTGGCTAAAACTTCTCTTTAAATAAATAAATCAGCCGAAGAGAGGCACTCAGCATGGAAAATTTCAGCCTGGATAGCTGAAGGTTGGCAAAGTTTTCAGCAATTGAAAAGAGGATTTTATAATGAATGGGAAGTGTCAGGCAACCTTTGTAATAATTGATGCTACCAGCCCTTGCTTATAATAAGTACAATTATCAAATGTTTCAGTAAAATCATCCCTGCCACAGAAAAGCTTCATTTTAGCGCCAAATCCTTCAGGCTTAATACCTTTGTTACTAAATGAGGCCTAAATTGCCAACCTCTGAGTACTTAGAAAGGAATGTTCTACTTAATTCCCATTCACAGTTGTAATTCATGACTAGTTTGAATTTTGAGTGCACCTGTAAAGGCACTGTTTGTGTGCATTGTATTGCTGGCAACAGTGACTGGAGTAAAACGCATGGAGTAGTTGCCACCGTTACAGTGTTTTCCCAAGATAATAGGAATATTAGTCAATTAGAGCAATCCAATCGAGATCAAAATCAGTAGAGATGGTAAGAAGATGAGGTAACTGGCACCACTGTTACCTGCGTGGTGTTTTCTAGAGAAACAGAAAATGTCACTCTCCAGCCTGAAGTAACATCACTCTGATGATGAGATATTAGCAGTGAAAATGAACACAGTGTATCTCTGGGTAAAGGTTATTGAAAGCTGAGCCTATCTTAATTTTGAGGGTGTGCAAGTGTAGATGTGTAGGTGATGATGAGTTCTGAGATTGTTTTTTCTGATAGGGTTCAGCGACCAACTGCAAGGAAGGAACACAAAGTTGGAGTCAGGAGCTGTATTTGGTTAAAATGCAGCCTGGTCAAGGGGGTCTGTCCGAATGGGACCTTCCCACTCCACTGCTTTCTGGGCAGAGTCCAAGTTACAGGCTTGGTTAAAGCAAATGCATTTCTTCTGCCTTTTGCCTTGTTCTCTCCTTAAAAGCCAGAGCAGTGTAAGTGGGAATTGGACAGAATTTCTCTGTCCAGATGCTGCTTATTAAGTTATGATGGGTTCCACTGAGGTATCAGTGGGGCTTATTTTCAAGGAATTGGAATTGGGTGACTGCCTTTGAAAATGGGCCTGTGGAATCTTTACAGATGCTAAGGACAAAAGAATCTAGTCAGACTCCATAAACTGCACATTTTGCAGAGTGAATTAAAAGGTTGTTTGTCCAGCACTTGATGTTTTTAATCTTGTTTTTAGGAAATAAGAAATGAAAACTGATAAGGAACAACTTATAAGAGAAACTCTGCCTGCAGTACCCCATTCATAGGTGGGATGCAATTCATGTATCTTGACACTTCAGCAGATGTCCAACTTCATTTTGTTTCTCTATCTTGTGACAATGTGCTAGAGTACTTGCATCCCATTGGCTTTCAGCACTGAATATAGTAAATATGTAGGAAAAGTCAGCTGGGGAGACTAAAGGAAGGCAAACCAGACAATTGCAGTAGGATAAAATAATAACTTAGGAAAAAGGGGTGGCAACAAGCGAAGACCTAGAAATCTACCTTTTTTTTTTTGTACCTGGTTTATTATTTTGATGGACTAATGTCCCTGTCAGTCAATCATATTTGCCCAGGAGTCAGTTCTGCAGGCCATGTGAGGCTTGCAGCATTACAGCTGCAGTGGTACCCAGGAACTCGAGTTTTAAACACCTTCTCTCTGATCTGGATTTAGGCAAGAAAACGCCTTAAAGTTCTGAGGAAGGGATGGCTGTATTTTCCTAGAAAATACTCTCCTCAAAACAGAACAAACAAATTACCAAAACCAACCTGAACTAACGGCCAAGCCACATTCTCAAACACAAATATTCCCAAATACGCCTCTGTTTCAGTAGGTTTTCATCCATCACCCTGAAATTTCATGACCCCATGACGGCCCCTGTAAGCATGGAACTTTCAGTCTATATAAGACCAGTTACATTCACTTCAGTTTTATGCCTTCATCTAATACTTTCTTCTCTTAATAATTTAAATCAATTAATACAATTTTTTTTTAAAGCTACCAGGACAGTTCTTCTGAAAACCAATACTGTAGATTTTTTAATTCAAGGTAATTATAAGTAACTGTAGATTCATGAAAACCTTTTCTTCAGCTTTAAGGAAAATCCACACTCCTTTTTGAACTCAGATCTGAAACTTAGGACTTCCTTCAATACATATTTAAAATCCAACAAGCTTTTAGCTGACCAGACCAAAATTTTTTGAAATTTTAGGCATGGATATGAATCCAGGAATTCATTTTGAGTCAGATTAATCTTTAGAAGGGGGAAAAAAAACCCCTTCTTTAATTTGATTGATGTAGTATTTCAATAATAATAATGACTAACCAAAGAATAGAACGGAATGCCTCTTGGCCCTGTGAATAGCTGCTATTTATTTTTTTTATTATTAGATAGTAGCAGTGGTCGACAGAGGCCTTGGGCAGGAGAATGATTTCAGGCACCAAGTGGAATATTCTAAATTACTGTCTGTTTTCAACACTGTTTGCCAGCAGTTGGCAGAAATATTGCATGTAAATATTGCTTTAAACTACTTTAAACTCCAGGGATGGTGGCTTTGTTGTCTCTACCTACCCATTTCATGTGATTTTTAACAAAATATTGACTTCAAACACAATCTTTGTCCCAGAGTTGTACTCCCCTGACATTTTGTCCATGACTCCTGCATTGTAAGTATAATGTCTCAAAGCATTGGATCCAGCTTCTCTTCATCACATGACAACAATGATAATGATTTAGCTCTAGGGAAATATTTGTTAAAAATAAAAATCTATGTCATTTTCAGTCCTTCACTGGCAAAATAAGAGTTAAGAATGTCCCTCTGTAAAAAGTGTTTAAAACATGCCACTTCAGACATGAAGTCAAGTTCCTGTTCAAAAGATTTCTTTTATCCCACTGGAAGGACCGCTTCTCTCTCACTGATCTGCAGCCACTTCATAAAGGTGGGGAAGACAGAGGGGTTCCTGACACTTCCTTTAATGCCTTTTCCATTTGACTGTGCTGGCTGACATTTAGTTTGTCAGTAAAAAAAAGTCCAAAAGCTACATTTTGTGCTAGAGGAGATTACATCTCCTCCTCACTGGTGCAAAGCATTTAGGGCCAATTCTATTCTCCCAGAGTACAATGGTAGCGCTCCCAATGAGGGGCAATCAGTCCTGGGAATCGTTTGCTTCACCAAGTATCTGTTCAAATTGCTCTCTGATGTCTCCAAATATATCCCTCATTTTCATTGCACTGTGTCTTCCATGCCCCAGTACACAGGCTCCTGCAGGGACAGTACCAGCTCCCCTAAGATGCTTGTGATCTTATTGCAGCATTGTGCAAACCCTGCTAATGTTTTTTCCCCCTTCAGATAGGGGAAGCAGTACAGGCTTTTACTTGATATATTCTGTGGCCATATTCATCTATTTGTAAGATACTTCTGCACTCTTACTTTATCTTCTTCATTTGACTGCCCTTAAGCATCCAAGTATTCTTAAATATACATTACATCTCCTACATTGCTCCGTTTGATTGGCATAAGATAGAACACTGCAGCTGTCGGTGAGCTGCTGGTGGGCAGGACCCCATTTGCAGTTCAATTTTTATAACAGAAAAAATTGCTGTATGAACCAAGCTATTCATCTACAAGCAGGGGAAGGACTTGGGCAATTAATCTGTTTGCTCATTCATTTCTCTATTTTTCAAACTGCAATATTCTTGTTAAAGAGGATCAGAAAATTGTTTCTAGACTCAATAAAGGAGAAAGCGCTTCCCCTGTGACTGATAGACTCAGATTGAGTGGTAGATGTTACAGATGATATGGTTAAGTATCTTTAGGGGCAATCCAAGCTGTGCATGCTCATAAAGACAGACAAACAGCATCTTTTCTTCTTCTAAGCTGATTCTTGAGTGCAACCTGTGTGTCAGTTGTAATGTTTAATTTTCTCCATGGCCATAATCAACCCTGAAATTGTGTTTTATTCCCCACATATTGTTTGTCACTCTTATGCTCTCTAATATCCTACTGAATCCACCAAATGCAGAATTTGGAGTTGGACACTGACACCTTGCGATATCGTGTCATATTCTGCCTATGCCTGTTTTTATCCTAAACTGTATCTGTAGTATAATATGTCACTTGGAAACATGCTGCTGGGAGTGTGGTACTTAGCTTCCATAAGTAAGATTTCTTTTTTTTTTTTGTTAATCTGCTCTGATGGATTTGGGGCTTTTGTTATACTCCAAGAACAAAACAAAAGCACACATCTTTTTTTTAGGCGAAGAGTCAAGAGAGTGATATGGCCAATCAATAACCTTTTAATAAATGAGGAGCAGGATCTAAACTTAAGCTTTCCAGGCTATGTGAGAACTGAATGTGGTAGCTGCTAGGGGGATACATAGATATCATCTGCAGCTTACGCTTGTATACTCAGCCTTATCCACATTTGAGCTGGGTCTCCACAGAAATAATAAACCTGATGACTTTCAGAGACTTACGGCTTCAAGACGCTTTCTGTAAACAAAAGAAAAACATAGCCAGTCTAGAATGGTCTAAGCTGGATGAAATAAAACAAAGACATCATCAACAGAACAATACTTTAAAAAATCATTTTGAATAGGCTAGAGTGTTATTCCAGATTTATGGTGATTGTGCCCCTTGAAGAGCTTGCCAAGTTTATGTGCAGTTTGTGTGTGGTTTTTGAATGTTCGGCACAAAGTGACATTGAGAGGGTTTTTTTCACATGCTCTGCTTCTCCCATTAATTCAAGCTCCCTAGGGCTTCTCACAGAATAATTTCAGATATTGTTAGCTAATATGTTCATCTGCATAATTCCACCTTTAAGATTTTCTCCCTATTATGTGTGTGATAGGTGTGAGGTTTGGGGGATGTCATTATCTGAACTGTGGCCTTAATGAAGGGAACTAGGTATTCACATGTACATCTTGAAGAGCTCCACCTCAGTGCTGTGATATTTAAGGACTGCCTAAGGTGTGCTTTGTGCCAAGAGACAAATCAAGTGACTGAAGAAGAGGGGACAAATCAGTGTCCAACTGATGTGTACAGTGCATGGGTCAGGATGAAACAAAATGTTACCTAAAGCACATGTATTGGCTTTGGAACACTTCGACTAGTGTCTTTGAATGACTCTAAGTGTGTTTCCCCTAACAGAGGTATTATGCTAATTACTTTGCTTTTAAAAATAAGACCTACTTTTATTTGTCAAAATCAAAGATTAAGCTGAGCTCTTGCTGTGATGCCTGGGAGAAATCTAACAATTGAGTAGCATTTGGAGATAAAATGACATTACTCAAAGCCATTAAGCTGGACAGTAGCGAACCTCCCCAGCTATGCAGGGTTATCATTAAGGAACTCATCAGGAGCTTTATGACAAGACACTTTTCCTCCAAGTATGCTGATTTGTCAAGAATCAGCTGGAACAGCTGTGGTTGTTAGCCCTACTCCAACTTTAACGGTCACAAAAGTGCTATGGAACTTCACCTGCAACAAGACTGAGCCAGGATTCAAATCCAACTCTGTTTAATTATCTCAAAGGACTTCAGCTTGGCTTTTTGCTGCCAGGCTGTAATTTACTGATCTCACATGTATGCACAAGCTCTCACTAGTTTTGCTCCAACTTGTATCCAATCATTTATATAAAATAGAAATTCTCAAATAGAAAAACTGGGACAAAAATAGATTTTAAAAAAGTTATAGTCAGGATATTTAACTTGGATGACCTAGGAACAAGTCCTAGGCCTGACTTGGGCAGAGGAAGGGCCTCAACTTGTATTTTCCCCGTTCTTTGTGAGCACATGGAGCACTGAGCAGGTGGAGCTCTCTGGTCACTGGTGTTTTCTTTCTCTTAGCCCCCAGCCTTGACTTTTGCAGCTTGTTTTTTGAACTCGCTTTACTCACTCTTTGTGGAGTGCCAGGTATGGTGAGACCCTGACCCTGCTCAGGAGCTCCGGCCAATATGAAGCACACTGCCAAAGTGGAGCATTGCCCTCGGGAACTGGTCACTTGCCAGCAAACAACAGCCTGCTCTTGTTTTGAGGGACTTGTGCCTGTAGTTTCAAGGCAAGTGCCACAGATTTGGGGGCATCTCTTTCAAATCCAGAAGAGTTTGAGTACAGACCCAAACATCTACAGAGTCACAGGCTGACTGAAATCCTGTGTGAAGTATTCCAGCGCTCACAGGAGATATGTTTGATATAGGACAGCCTGTTGTAGTGGCTGTACAGCTGCATCAATGGGAGATTTTATTGTCCAAAAATACTCTAAGGGACATTAGCCAGAGGGAGAGGTGATATACCAAAATACATGCGGGATGGTGCAGCCAAGGTGTTTTATTCACCTGGACAGAAATCTGTTGATTCTAGGGAAGAGCAGCTGGGTTTATCAGACTTCTCATCCCTCTACATGTATTTTCAGCCTTAAACAAGCCCGTTCTACTGTTTACTGCTCTCCAGGTATCTGAGGATTTACTAGGACAGGATTATTAAGTAGAGGGCTTCATGGAATTGTAGGTAAGAGGTAGCAAAACTTGAGCTAACCCAGTACATCATGTACTTGCTGAGCATGAAACAGGTGGAAACTTTCTAACCATGACAGTTACAGTTCCTGTATAGTCATTTCTCATGATGTCCTCGGGCTTCACTTTACAAGATATTTTGTCCATTTGGACTGGCAGTCATAAATGGCAGCAGCTTCTGAAGCACAATTTCTAGTCATGGAACTGTAAATTACCTGTGACATCAATGTAACACCAATTAAAACATCTCCTTTGCAGTGTCATTAGAACAGAAATGGTTTCTAACACAAGTCTGGAGGGAACTGAAGTGATGTTGTTTGAAAGTGAAATCTTTTTTTTTTAGGGGGAACAACTTTGTGCTAGACTAAAGTTATTGATTATGGCATTTAAAATATGACAATCCATGGAAAGCTATTCCAAAGAGAGTTGGTCTGTGGAGACCAGAAGCACTATAATATGTGAGATATAACAGGAAAATGGTTTCAATGCAAGTCTGAAGGGAAAAGTAATAATGTCACTTTACACGGTAAAATTATTTCAGTGCAAGTCCACAGAGACCTGTAACAATACTGCCTGGGTGTGAGATTCTATGGGAAATGAATTTCAGTACCATTCTGTTATGCTGAAATAAGGTCATTGGATTATGATGAGGAAATGATTTGATGGGAAGAGGGATAAAACAATCGCCACAGAACAGATCACCATCAGTAAGCTTTCATTTGAGGTAGCAAAGATACCCAACCTTTCCTGTTCCATAGGCAGTGGTGGCTCAGCTTGGGCTCCCAAAGGAATGTAGGAGACTTTAAGCACTTGGTCACCTCACTGGGCCTGTGGGATGGCTGAGGAGCAGACAGAGGACTGGACATTGCATTCTTTTCCTCCCCTGACCTGCCCACTCCCCAGTCTCTGCATCTGTGATGGGGAGTGTGTGGATCAGTTCAGAGAATTCACACCTACTGCTCTGAGGCAGCTACTGATGTGTTTTTCTCTGCAAAGCTCAGCACAAAACAGTCCAAACTGGGAGTATGGGAACAAGCATCATGTCAAGGAAATAGTTTTCTCTTACCCACTTCCTCTAGGTACAGTTGTAGCAGGCCCAGTGGGGTGTTCTTGATCCAGATTTGTTTCAACAGCTCATGATGTATTATACAAGTCTGTTAGTCTCCCCGTGTCCAAACATAATCACAGTTTAGGGAAATTTGAGCTCAAGTCATCCTGTCTGTCTACAAACCTTGGGATTTCAACAGCTTATAACATCACTGCAGTTTGCGTTCATATCTAAATTTCACAGTTCCACCCAAACTACCTCAGCACAAGGGTGCACATAAATGAGATTCCTGTTTTAAGAGAAGGACAATTTCCAGGCAAGTGATTCACCTTGAGTCCTGCAAGCACAAATTCTTGGAAGATAGCACTAAGTAACATCTCTAGTAGATGAGGTTATGATGAGACAACTTCAACGTTCTTAGATGTTTCCTATTTGCCACAGGAATAGCTTTTAACTACCAAGGTCATCAGCACCCAAGAAATACCATAGATAGGTGGGAACAGGTGTGAATGAGTAGACTGATTCAGTTGTGTGTTTTGAGAATTGCTATTAAAGCTGCTTTTTATGTAATTTATAAGTAGACCCTTCCATAACATGACTATAAGAAGCTGTTTGAAAGTTTAGTGGTGTTTTCTGTATTAATATGAAGACAATAGCTACCAGCAGGATGATCATGTAAATCATTACTGACTTGCTAGTCAAAGCACAACCTTTCCTGAAATCTCTGTGGTCCCACCTTGTTCACCAAGTCATGGTTGGTTTCTCTGACTGGAGCTTGCTAAGTAACCATCTTCATGGCAACCCATTTGTTCTTTCCCCTGTCATTCCAGACAGATACCTGAACTACTTCTTGTTTGTCAGGAATTTCTGTATAAAATAAGTATATTCTGGGTGAATGGAATGTCCCTCTTCTAAGTGTTCACAGTAAAAATAAAGAACCATTGTGCAGAGAGTCCAGAAAGAGCTGTTTGTCTGAAAGGAAGAAATCAACATCTCGCTGACAAATTCTCCATCAGTTTGGGTTTGTGTCACAACACACATCTCACATTTCTCTTGTGGGCCAAGATGTGTGCTGCAAAGTATAAAGGCAGGTGTAACTCTGGAAGGACATTCAGATGCAAAAATCAACTTGTGTCCATCTCTAGCTCTCAAAATACCTTGATGTGAAATTTAAGGAAGACACTATGCACTGATTTGTGGGTTTCTTCTGTAACGATCAGCAGAAGCAGTAAATCATGTCAAGAACCATGTAGTCATGGTAAATGACTCAGTTCTTTCTACTAATAAAACCAGGGGCTTCAGTTCCTATCTTACATGATGGCTGATTGATTTACAATCTAACAGCTTCTCTTTCAGGATTCCCAGCATTTCTGTGCAAATAGATTTGGAATGGGAACTGATGAAACCTGAAGATAGGGACCAGATTATGATCTTAATTGCTTTTGAGAATAGATCTTTTTAGATTTTCTAGACTGCAAAGGCGGAAAACCTAATTTATAAAATCTTGTAACAATTCAGTGGAATATTTTATCATTGCTTGAATTAATCATCTGCCTGTCATTAATCTTGATCCTTTGGAGAACATGGACGGCCTGTGTCCCATTATCTTCCAGCAGAGCTCCCCAGGCTTTCAAACTTTCTCTTAAAAGGGCAGAGGAAATCTTGTGTGTTGCATTTCATCATAGCCATGTTGGCAAAGGATCTCAGGGATGCTCACAGCATGGCTGGAAGCAACAGAACTTATTATTATAGATGCCTTGGTTTTAGATAGATCCTCCCAATATCTTGGAGCAGCAGAAACTTATTTTTGCTTTGATCAGCTTTGAGTCAATTCTTGCTTCTTGTGTATGGGAAAGCAGCAGCAAATCTGCTTTCCCTGGGATGTATTTGGTGGATGCTGCATGTGAGAACCCTGGGAGATTTCCCTCCCATGTACTCTGAGCCACTGGGCCTCATTTACACAAAGGGTCATTCTGCATGGAGAAACTACAAAGACTTAAAATTATTTCCCAAATCCTTGCTGTAGGTTGGTACTTCTGTTACATGGATGTACTTAAAATCATTTAACCTAATGGGGTAACAGACCAACTACAGGCAGTAGAAGCTTGATGAAAGAACAAAGCTTCCTGACAGAAATCATCTCTCTGTTTCTGTGCAACAGTTGGGACTGTAATGCAGATTCTCAGCCTGGTACATATTAATCTTAAATCTCTTTGTATTTAATGGAGTCACTCTGAATTTGCATTCAAAGAAGGGCAGAAGCAGGATGTAGTTCTCTTAGAATTCCTGATTCTCTGTTACTTGACTTCCAGCCTTTGCATTAATATGAATCTCTTATTTTTTTTTTTTACTGCTCTTTATTTTAATACCTGGTTAGCCCATCGTGTCACAACACAGAATATTGGGAAACAGTTTATGCAACCTTCCATTACCACTGAGAAAAGAAAATGAAGTGTCGATTAAACTTGTTAGTAAATGAAGAGGGGAGAGAAGTAAATAAGCTGTTCCAAGGTAATTCAAACTAAACATTAGGTAAACCTTTACATCGAGTACTTTAGCTGTAGATCAAGATGCCTAGGGGACTTGTGGAATCAGTGTAAGAGGAGATCAGAGCTTGACTAGCCACTTGCATTTCAAAGAATATTTGGGATAAAAAAACCAGTGCTGGGCATGATGAAATGCTTTGGATGAGATGGCAAGTTAATATTTTGTTTCAGCTTAAATGACCTTATGTCTGTTCCTCTGTAAAATAAAATATCCTTGGGCTCAAAAGAGGGGAGTGAATGTAGACAAGGGAAATCAGGTGAACAGCAGAAATTACCAGATCCTCTCAGTGCTGGAAGCATCCCCTTTCTTCCCCCCCAAAATACACACATGGGAGCAATGAGAGATCTACACTTTGATGTTAATTCACATCTATACAGTCTAGAGCACACACACAAATCCAGTAATCCTTTGTGCTTCTGAAGCACAGATTCCTTCTCAATTCTCAGCGGTAGAACAAAGAATCTTGATGATGTCAAAGACCCATCAGAATGGACCCTACAGATCAGACTTCTGCAGTTCACTGAATACCACACGCAGGCCATCACACTGAGAGCACATGCAACCATTTCTTTGCTTTAAAAAAGCTAGCATTATTTTATTATTTCAGTCTTACATAACTGCGTGGTGAAAATGAGAACACAGATCTGGGCCACAAAACATTCCAGTAATTCTCATGGCAAAAGAAACAAACTTCAGCATCCATCAAACAATTCTTCCTCCAAATGAATAGTGAACATACAAACCCACCATCTCAGCTTGAGTTCTTTTGAAAAATAAAGCCCTCTGGAGTTATTAAAAATAATAATAAAGTACTCCAGGCTCCCAACAGACAGCATTTGAACATCTTGTCAAGTTCCTATAAAGTAGCGCAGCAACACCTCCTTTTACTAATTTCCCTAAATCCCTGGTGGCATCCCACTGCCACAAATTAAGCTTGCATTCCTTTCTGTAAGCCTAGCAAGAACTGCAGCCCCAGTGTCCCCTGTGCACAGCTCTTTGAGGTTGCATGCTTTGGGTTGTCTGGTTGTTACTCACGCCCCCCACTGTGGGGCCCAATATTTCCCCTGCCCCATCATTTTCCCTCCACCCCCCAGACCGTTACAAATGACTGTCCCTCTGCAGGGTGTCATGGAGAATGACTTTGTCAGGACAATGTAGGGTCAGTGACAGCATCAGGCGTGTGTTGAGTGATCTCATAGGGAGGGAGTAGTGTTCTGCTGAAGGCAGCAGTCTTCTGCCTTTCATTTTAATTGGCTCTTCGCTCTGACAGCTTGGCAAAGACCAGCCTGAGACCTGTGCTGGGCCTAGTGCAGATATGGCCATCTGTGTTCAGTTTCTCTTTGTGTCTATAGTTCTTCCTCCTCTTAATCCAAGTTTTACCTTCCTCCTCTGTTTAGAACTCCCTCTTTATTTTGTTGTTTCCCTCTTCTCTGCATATTCTTGTTCAGCTTCTTCCCACTCCTTCCACCATTGAAAGCCCCACGCTGCTTGGCTTGGCTCAGCCCACAGAAACCACCACATGGCTGCTCAATGTGTCAAAGGTGAGTCCTTGTCTGCTGCTGAACTAAATACAGAGAAAGCAGAGAATTGTGGCTGAAATGCAGGGATACCTGTCATTCCTCACTTCTGAGAGCCATCACCTGCCGGGCAGAGCAGGAGCTTAGTCCTGGGAGACAGCGAACTCATAGGTGGGTTTTAGGGAGCACAAAGCAGCTTCTTAGTGAGAAAGTCTGTCAGGTGGGATGCTAGGGAGGACTAAAGGTCATTCAGCATTTCTGTTGTCCTAATTAAGGACCTTATGGTCTTTGATTATGCTAATAGCCACTGACAGAGTACTGTTTGTACTCTCAGTGATAGTAAGAACAGTGGCAATGCTGAGATTTCTGAAGAGAGCAGCACACTTTGAGGTCTGGTCTGGGGATATCCATTTTTTCATCAGCTTGGGGAGTGGTTAGAGCCAGAGACTGACAGTGTTTCCCATTGGGTTCTGTGCCATTGTTTCCCCAATGTCTTCTGCAGAAGTGTTTCACTTTATTATCACCTTCACTTTTTCACACCTGTCTTCATAAAAAGAAAAATAAATAAATCCCCTTCTCCCCTGTGAAACATTTATCATGGCATTGGGTGAAAGACACAGTATTAGCATAAAGCATTATGGTCATTACTATTCATTCAGTGAGCACATTCAAGAGAAGTTTGTTTAAAATAGTGCTTTGCCTGATTAAACAGTCAGCCATGAATGAAGCCACTCAGAGATGCATCTTTGGCCTGGTGCCACAGTGATGGCAAGTGGGGCTCCTCTTTCCCTGTACCAAGGTATGGTATGGCAGTGAGCGCTCATCAAAAATTACTGTTCCACTCACAGGCAGGTGGCAAATGTACACAAGAAACCCAGCTTCCACAACAGCATGGCTTTCAAAACCCTTGAAGACAGGAAAAATATTTAAAGTGGGAGGAAAAGAGATCAACAGAAGATGTTACTTACAGACATGAGCACACTGAGAACTGGTGGTGACACAGTTGTCGCTGAAACTGAAGGCACTGAGTAAGTTTGCTCATGTTTTCATATCTGCATGTGAGAGGGAGAATGGGCAATACAATTTCCCTTTCTGTGTCTTCTCAATAGGTATGTTTTTTACCACTGTGATGTTTGGGGTTTTTTCCCATGAGATCTTCTGAAATGTCTGAAGAGCATCAGGGGTGAGCTGTTCTGGTGAACCATTGGTGAAATGGAGTTGTGGTAGAGACACAGCTGTGCAGACAAGTAGGGCCAAACCTTTCAGAGGAAAGCAGATGGGTACCTCCACCTTGCTGCAAGGATAGGCCTGATGAGCTCTTTCTGCACTGTGTGCTCACCAGTAATCCATGGAAGGACAATTTTGGAGAATCTGCTCTGAGCCCAGGCTAGATTAGAGAATGCTTGGATGGTGCCAGCGTCTCTGAGTGCATTGGTGTTTAATTCATTACTTTCTCTTCGTGCTGGTGGGGGCAGTGGGGACTGTCACTGGGAAAGGCTTCTAGATTAAGCCTGTCCCTTTCTGAGTCTTGGGTGGCAGCTGTAAACCTCTGCCATTGCTGCTTAGAGCCCACAGGCTCACTGTGCTCCCACCACACACAGCTCTGTCCTATCAGCAGTCACTGTCACTTCAGCCTCCTGCTCTGAGCCTCTGGGGAGTTAAATACAGCTATTCCACAAATGCTATAGCAGTGAAGGGAGTTTATGCATCTCCTCCTCCCACCCCTTCTGGCCCTCCTGACATGGGCAGGACATACTTTCATCCTACAGCCCCAAAGCTGATTTGCTGTGTGAAGCGGCTCCAGTTAGATTTCTTTCTTGGACAGATTCCCTGGCCTGACTTAGGTGCCCAGAATGTGTGTCGTAGGCTCAGCAGGTCCCACCCAGGCAGTGATTTAATCTGACAGTTATACTTATTCATGGTGATATCCTGGACAGCCAGCAGTGGTACAGAATGTTCAAGCAGCACAGGTAGGAGGACGTGGGACGGACAGGTGCCACCACCGCACACCAGAGCCCCGCTGAACTCCCTGTCCCTGGCAAGTACCCTTCCTGTGCCTGCTCTTTTCAGAAAGGAGGTGGGCTGCCGTTCCATTCAGCGTGTACCAGTCCAGCTGCTCCCAGAAGGAGCTTGTTACAGTCAGATACATGCTCAATAGACTCCCTCAAGCAGAGTAAATTATGTGCTTGGAGAAAAAGGGGAGGAAAAAAGTGGTACAAAGCAGTCAGCGTGATGGAGCTGTCGCCTGGCTGCTCTTTTTGGGGATCACAAGTGTGCAATTAGCATGGAAACTAGGACATTTTTCTTTGC
This sequence comes from Porphyrio hochstetteri, assembly GCA_020800305.1. Classification (NCBI taxonomy): domain Eukaryota; kingdom Metazoa; phylum Chordata; class Aves; order Gruiformes; family Rallidae; genus Porphyrio; species Porphyrio hochstetteri. Next base: position 3,911,959 of record CM036916.1, on the reverse strand, counting down.
CCTAAGACACCCACTGCAAGTTTCTGGAGGGAGCCTGGGCTTGTAACTTATTTTCACACACAAGCAGCTCCACAGCAAAGTGAACAGCCACAGGAATGGAGATGTGGTAGGGCTGTGCTGACCTCCTGAGCTGGGAGACCCAGGAATCCTGTACTCCTGAAGATGTAAAAGGAGTGTTTGCACGCACCTGCCTGAAAAATCTGGCTTTCAGTGCAGACATGTGCAGCATCAACTTGCTATCTTTCATCAGGTCCATGGTGCAGGCCTGTAGGTGTATGCAACACATGTCTTCCTTGGTGTTCGCAAGAGTTTTGTGGCACCTAAAATATATAGAAGATGTTCTTCATGACCCCCTTAGGGCTTTCTCTGGGCTCTGCATTCATCTATGGAAATATAGTAACCTAGAAAATTTAATGGAAAACAGTGCTTTAGAAATGCTCTAGCACAGAAATAGGAATAATGAGCTGGGAAAAAAAAGCCCAGTTTTGTCCTCAGGAGCCCAGCTGCAGCTTCTGTTGGGGTCAGGAGTTACTCACAAATGTCTCAGGACAAAAGTAAGGGTGTTAGCCTGCACTAATATAGGGTAACTCTACACAAGGAGTCCTCTTGGTCTTTGCTGTGTATTTTCAGCCTGTTTAACATCACTCCTGGGAGATGTGTGTTCCTCCGGGGTCCCAGACCTCTGGGTTGCACAAAGGCCCATGATGTGATGTGCAAGTTTGCTTCTGTCTGTCCAAGCACATCTGGAGAGGTTTCTGTATCCTGCCTGTAGACAGTAAATAGTCAGAGGACAGGAGGGTTTTCTTCTTGATGCTAAACCACTTGCTAAGAGACGTGGCCATCAGAAACGTGTTCTATGCCGCATGGTCAGCGTGAAGGTGTGATGTTAGTGTTGGCAGGCATCCTAAATAATTGGGACAGTTTTGATTTCTACAGATTTGTCCCAAGTTTCTGGTAAATTCTGAATATCTGAATCTTGTGTACTGCAGCTGACAACCTACACAGAGCACAGTTTTTTGCTTCAGGAGTCTGAGAAGCTGGGACCTGCCCTCAATGAGCCCAGTTTTAATGTTTTTGGAGTTTCTGCTGGGATTTTATGAGGGGCTGTGCTCTGTGTAAGCTGGTTTACAAGCCAAAATGGGGAGGGGGTAGCGTGGGGGGGGGGTAGTTCTTGTAAGGACAATGTGTCCTGAAGCTGCATCCTAATTTTTGTATGGGTCATTTAACAACCCTGTTTCCCCTCTGCTTCTCTTGCAGCTAAATCCTGCCACATTTAGGATTTTTCTGTGTTATCTGTGCATATATGCAAGGAGACTGGATGCAAAACAAACATCTGAAGTCAAAGGCTGAGGATGCTAGCAGCATTTTTTGTTACAACAAAGCATTTATGGGTTAATCAAAACTGGAACAGGATCCTGAAGGGGGATCTGTGCAGTAAAACAGTCAGGTGTTTACGGACTTGTTAGACAAGGGAGGGGGAGTGAAAAGTTCTCCCCCTCCCACAGTGATTAATATAGAAGACATCCAAGAAACACTTCAGGTAGGAAAGAGTTTGCAAAAAGTATTGTGTGCTTATTATAATATGTTACAAATTTTTAGAGCTGGTGATCTTTGTGAGACATCTGGCTAAGCATAGCTTGTTGTGTATGTGGGTCTCTGGGGTCAGAGTCAAGGCCAGGTTCTTTTGAGGTTCTCTTGTCCAGGAAGATGGATACCTTCCTAAGTGTTCCTGCCTCCAATCCCATTCCCACCCCCTCATCTTTACCTGAGTGTCATGACATTTTTCTTCCTCCTTCTTCCAGCTATAAGGGGGGACAGTCCTAAGTCCTCCTTCCTAACTATCAAGAAGATGACTTATGTGATTGCTATTCAGATCCTCCAGTGACCTACTTTGCAGCTGGCATCAGTAGATGGAAAGATGTAATCACAGGTTGGGGATCACAGTTGATACACAGTGGTGACAGGGAGGGCTCTGGGCACAGCTATAGAGAGCGTGCTCTCTTTTGTCCTAAGACTGCACCCCCAGGCCCAGCCATCTCACCAGAAGACCAGTTCCTTCCTGTGAACAGTTACTCTTGAATTGAGAAATGAGGTCATTTGATAAGGATAAAACCAACTTGTTTGAAATGAGCTTATTCCATTGGCCACAGCACCCAGTGCTCACAGCACATAAGGCTCCAGAAAATCATGAGATTTGTGTTTACATTTTAAAAGTAATGATGAGTTGGTGCTTTTATTTATTTGTTGTCTGGTGCTGTAGCCTCCAGGGTTCGTAACTTGAAGCTGCACTTTGCAATCAAAAGAGCTAGAATCCTTTCTTCCTTTTTTTAACCAAAGCAGAAATTCTCAGTTTAGCAGATGAATTTAGAAGCTGGGGATTAGAAAAACTATCAAATACTAAGGGGGCTGTAGATAAAAGCCTGACATTTGACAAGCTTGTATTCTGCAGCTGTAACCATCGTCACTTTAAAAAGTGAGAAAGATCAAGGAGATCATAGAAATTGTCTCAGGGGGGCAATTTTCTGTGTTTGGGTGCTCTGGAACTCTTTGAAAGACTCATGTAGAAATTTGCAGGTCACAAAATGAGAGGCTGCTTTTCGCAAATCATTCTGAATTCAGAAAAATGGCATTGCTTTGCTAAGAACAATAAGAAGTTTGATAGAAGAGTTTTGGCTCAATAATGGACTGATTTGACAATGAAAGTAGGTCAGTTCCAGGCTTCTTTTGCTACCCTTTCTTTTCTGGGAATTGGACAGAAGATATATTCTTGATATTCAAAATACAAACTTGTGAAATGTTGCTCTGACATAGGTCGGTTGTTCTTTATTGAACAAGCAGTCTAATGTCAGCTCCCAGGCTTCAGTATAAAACTGCCAGTTTAAACTTTGCTGTGAAGTGAGCAATTCAAAACTGTCTATTCTATACCTATGGAAATTGCCGTTACTGGTCTTTAGGAAAGATGCCATCTCCAGTAGTAAGTTGATAAGCCCTTATAAGGCCTGGCGAGGTAGATACCCTTGGCATGTTCCAAAAATGACTTGTTATTAGAAAAAAAAGCCACAACAGAAGCCCCAGATGGTTAAGATGAGCTAAAATCCTATTGAAGAAGGCAGAAAGATTTTTCTTATTTGTGTGTTAGCAAGCCAAGAACAGGCGGTTGGAGACTGGGCTGTGTCATGACTTGTTGATAGGTGAGAATTTCAAGCTGCCTTCTCAGTAATATTTTTCCATGTGAGAGGAATACATATGCCTTTGTAGAGAAAAGCGAAGGAGCAACAGACTCAGGATCTACATTAGGCTGCTGTAGACATGAAATAGAGACTTTTGGAACAAAGGCTGGCCCCTCAGGAACCATTGAGGAAGGAACTGATTAAGTGGTCCTGACTTAGGTGTTTATGGTGGACTGACACAGTCCTCTGACTCTCACCAAATGAAACAATCATGGTTCTTTGGGCACAGTCCAATTGAGCCCTGTGTCCTCATTTGTCATGGCAGAAGGGGCTTTCCTCTCTCCTGCGTGAGTACCTGGTATCAGGGTGTATGTTCAGAACCCACGTTTTGAATGTCTGGCAGTAGTTGTCAAACTAAGCTTGGCACCACGAGACCATTGCTCTCTCCCAGTGTCCAGTCTGGCCTGCAGCAGCTTTTTGTGGCTCTGTTTCAGCAGTGCAGTCCATGCTGCCATTCTGCTTGTTTGGGAACCTGAGTTGTGTCTCATTTAGAGCCAGACCCGCTCTTTGTTTGAGGATAAGTGTGTCTGAGATGAGACACCCAGGCTCTTGTTCCTCTTGCTCCCACTTGGACACTTGGTTTGGGTCATGCTGACTCCCTTCTCCTGGAATTAGCCATTCAGACTTGTGCAGGCTACCCAAAGACATCCAGGACACAGCTCCTGCGCTGGCAGGCTCTCCAGCTCATCACTGCTTTGTGTGTGGACTCTCTAGTTTAGGGCTGGACACAGGGATTATTAGAGCAAGTGCTGTAACATGGGAATGAGACGGGGATGCTACCAGGCTTGAACTGAGGCAGTTTGGTTCACAGTGTTCCTCCCACATCCCATTTTCCAGGCTACAGTCAGCAAAATCCTGTGAAGTGCCTTCATGGTGAGGACAAGCTGCAAGGACCCCATGTTATGTCCCTGAAGAGCTGAACCTAAAACCTTTAGTCTGAATGATCCAATGCAAGTGTTTTCTAGGCGGTGTCTGGTTTTTCCCAGTGTGTTTTGGAGATGTCAGTCTATATACACTAGCAAACCACTTCTTACAATGCAGAATTGTCATGTGTCACTACATGTGTTGCTGCCCAAATGCTTTGATATCCTGAGAGTCCATGTGAGCATTCCTGCTTGTCTGTGAGTGGAACTGTGGACTTGGCTGGAGTTACAGAGTAAAGGACACGTTGCCCTTTCAGCTCGGCTCCTAATTGCCACTTTGAAATAGGGAGGCATACAGCTGTTTGGGCAGTAAAATATATCCCTCTATTTGTTATAAGAACAGGCTTTCTGGGCCAGACTAAAAATCCATGTTGCTCTGAATCCTGTTTCTAGCCCTGGCCAGTGGTGGAGAGAGATCAGGAGAGGTGCCGAGTTATTAGTGCCCAGTATGTCCTCCAGCCTTCTGGCAGTCTGAGATTAGAGATCTCCTTAGTCAGAAGTAGGATTCCACCAGTAACCTTGGAAATGTTGGCCCTTCTTAACTCAGGGGTTTCAGGAAAGCACTATCCTCTTAGTGTGGTGGTGGATATTTTTCGACAGGTTGCAAACGTTTCTGAATAAGCCCATGTGTAGGTAAGGAGAAGCCATGTACCAGAGTGATAAAAATACCAAACTGCAGCCTTGGCATAGTACTGCAGGTAAATTGCAGAGAGAGTTTGCTTTGCCCTGGACAGAAAATCCTGGCTGACATCTCTGACTATGTGGCTCCTGATTCTGGACCCAAAGTAGGACTTGGAGGGACAGTGTGCTTGGGTGGTGTGTGGTTTGCTTGCATCTGATGGCAGTGATGACACTTCTCCCTGTTTGCTGCTCTGCAATGTCTCAAGCTGGCTCTTGATGGGAAGCATCACCAGTGTCCCTAGGGCTATGCAGGGAGGGCATGCCCGGAGCTCAGATCTGGCCCTCAGAACTCAAAGGTTCAGAGGTTAAAACAGAAAGCAATAAAACAGATCTCCAGATATAGTGCCGTGCGTCACCATCCCTTCTGCCTCAGCTGCTGAACTCACAGCTGCCCTCATGCCAGCTGGTCCAGGGGAGTTAGGGCAGAGCTGCTGCTGGTGGCACACGCATTTTGTGCCTTTAAGAGGTTTGGCTTATCCAGGCTGGGACTCGGTGTAACTGTGTGGGCTGACAAAGAGCGCTTGTCCCTTCCCCCATCCATGCTCTGCCAGAAAATGGATGTGTGAGATGCTAGCTTCTGCCTCCAGCCTGCTGCCATGTGGGAGCCTGGTGCTCGCAGGCACCAGCACACACGCACGTGTGCACGCACACACACACACACGTGTGCAGAAGTACTTGGAGGCGCAGTTACTCCAGCAGCAGGTGGTCTCGTGTGCATCTGGGAGGGTGAGCAGATTGGGGCTCCCAGCACCACTGCCACAGCAGGTCACAGAGCATCCTGCCTGCACTGAGCGTGGGATGGGGAGCACCAGTCAGCAAACCACTGCTCATGGTGTGGGTTTGGGTCTCTCATGGGTAGGTCCCAGACTGCAGAAACTCCCCCAGAAGATCAGCTGGGAACATTTTGCTTACCCTGAGAGCAACTGGGGATCTTCAGTCACCCAGAGGCATAAACAGCAGGGTTAAAGGAGGAGAGCCCAGATGGGAAGGCAGGGTTGGGGAAGTGACCATAGTAGCCCTGAGCACGAACATATGCCAGCACAAAGACCACTGGGGTCCAGCACAGAGCAGCCTGCATTGTTACTTGATGTGGGTGGTACTAGGAGGGCAACACTAAGTTTCTTCCGTTTCAGTGGGAGGGGACTGGCATTGTATTTTGCTTTTCCCATCTTCTTAGCACCTGCTGACTGCTTGAAGTAACTTGGGGCATGGGGTTAGGGAGGATCCAAAAGTCCTGGCAGTCAGGAAATGTGGATTGTACACACAGTCTAAGTGTTGGTAAGATAACAAGTCAAAGCACCTCCAGCTCCTGGACAAAATGTATGTTCCCCTGAAACTGAATTAGGGCAAATCAGCCAGAGCAAGATCTTGAAGTCCTTCCTTTACTTTTCCATAGCTGTTCTTGAGATTTAAAAGTAGCTAATTTTCATCTGGAGCTTTGCCAATATTATTGGTAAAGACAATAAACTGTGGGACAGGGCCCGCTATTTAATTTGACTCAGAGACAGGTACTCACCCATCAAAGCACAGTCTAAGCAATAGCCCACAGATTCAGGGAGGGCTTTTGCTTGCTCAAGGCATGCACTTCAGGTCAGATGATTTATGGCCATGTGAAATCAAGTGCTACGGAAAGAGTTAATAGCAAGGGATGTGGAGGGGGAGGGTTTGGGGCAAGTCACAGTATCAGGTTTTCCTCTAAGGGGCTCTCAAATGTTTCTCAGCCCTGCCAGGAGTCAAACATCTCCCCAGTGAAGCTGAGGATTTCTGTCTTTTTGACTTAGCTGCCAGAGTCATGTTGCAGAATTTGATCCTTCTGCCTGTGTCCCTTCTCCCCTCTTCTGACCAGCCTCTGCCCGCTACTCTTCTGAAGCTTGAAAGATTTCAAGACCATGAAAGTGCAAGTGATCTCATCTGGCCCCGTGGGCAGTGCAGCAGGTTCTGTCTTCACGTACGATACAGTTTCAGCCTTCATGCTGTCCTCTGCTGTAATGCTAGATGGGCTGAACAGATGGGGGAGTGCTGTGGCAGGGCTCAGGCCTGACAGCTGCTTTGCAATTATAAGTCTAGAATGCGATTTGAGGGGTCTAAGATACTTAGTGCTGGGGCCTTAGTGCTGGAACACCTATCAAGTAGGTCAGGCTCCGCACTGAGGGAGAGGGCAGGGAGTAGCTGTGGTGTGACAGGCAGCCCGGGTCCTTCCTTAGTAGGTTTATGTTTTGACGTCATTTTGATCGCTGTGATTTTTAACTCCCCAGGTTCTGGATGTGAATTTCTGTGCTTTATTCCTAGGTTTAATTTAGTATGAAGACCAAAGGCTTGTGGGAAGGGACTGTGAATTTCTTACTGGTTTTACAGCTTTTAGCAAGTGGTCTCCTTTGGGAGTGTAAGAGGGTCTGCCCATGTGGCCTCTCTCTGAGGAAAGGGAGCACTTCTACCCTGGTTTCTTATGTGGGAAAATAGAAGTTTGTGGAGATTAATGAGTTTGTCCAGACTTTGGACTCACTGAAAATTCACATGGACTTCAGCCAAACATCCCTGTTACACAGCATCCTTGTCCTCCCTGTAAACACCTGGTTTAGACTGACTATAATTCATCAGAACCTGATCTTTCATTACAGGGGACTCCTTTCTAAGGAGGCTAAATGGCATGTCTGGATGGCATCCAAGTTAGCTCTACCCATGCTAAACCACAGAGGAGTTGGCCTGTCAGGGCTCAGCTAGCTAAGGGATACTGGAGGTTCTCCATTGCACGGTGCAGGTGTGGGGCATGGCCAGGCTGCAGGTGGGTAACCTTTCCCACTGAGACCATGGGGACAGGGCATGAAGCATTTTGATTGTGGAGGAAAGAACAACTGAGTTCTCACACACCCCCAGCCCCCCAAAAAAAATTGCAGAACAGAAAAATCACCAAGTCTATCAAGTGAAAGCCAAGCTAGAGAGCAGAATAGCCAAACACTTTTTTTCTGTTTTCCTGCAGCAGCTGAGATAATTTACATCTGCTCCCTTTTTATGGCTCTTCAATTTTGCTATAACCATGTAAATAGGACCTGTTTTGTCTGTGGATGTTTTGGCTTTGTCAATCTGTCTCGTTAATCAGGGATTTGCATGTCACAATGTGCTTTTGACAGGTACAGTTTACTTATTGAGACCCAACTGTATTTGTATTTAGCTGATGTGGAGTTTTCAGCTTCCATCCTTTTGAGCTCAGAGTGTTAGTGGGACTGCTCTCTGTCTCTGGAAACTGAGTTACATGGTCTGAAAAATGGCAGCAAGTGGTGCCTGGGAAATAAAAAGCAAAAAAATTGGTAAAGTTACTGGTCTGAGGCCTTTTAAAGGTGGGATCATAGCTCTGTCTCCTGCTATTTTCTGACTGCACAAAGATCTGTTTATAGCTTCAGTCCAATAGCACGCTATGGCTGCACTGTTTTCCACCTTCCAGAGGCAGCTACTGGAGATGGATGCCCAGTAAGGAACTGTGAGGTAGGCTCATGCTCAGAGATGCCTGGGAGGCCAAAATTATAAGACACTGTGGTTTGGATGTTACCTGTTCAGTCACTGCCTCATGCTATGATGTACTTCTATTTCCCAAAAGTGCTCATAAAAGAGATCCAAAGGACTTTCATTGCTGTTCTTGAATACAGAAGACTTGTGCTTCTCCAGGGCCGCTGCTGGTAGCATACCACAGGGCTAGGTCTGTGAAAACCTGTGCGTGGAGCAGGAGGTCATTCTGGCCACTTTTATGACTGTCAGCCTCAAATCTTCTTCTTCCAAGATCTCTGAGATATTTGGATCATCTGGAAGTGGAAATACTCATTATTTGGTGTTTCCTTCAGAAAACAATCCCACTTTTACTAGAGCAGTGATTTACAAAGCCTGGTTCCAGCTTTCATACAACTGCCTAAATTGCTGAACTTTTAACAAAAAATCAGAAACCTCAAATTTTGAGACTTTTTGTCTTTACTTACAAACATTCTACCTCTTCAAATTAGGGTAATCACATAGAGCAGCTAGATTTCCTTAGTCAGTGGACAGTGTCCATTCTCTGAGTATAATTTTTCAAGGGGATTGTGTGGGACACTAATGTGGTCTAACTTAAGGGGAGAAGTTGGCTCATTGCCCTTATCCTACATGAATAGATATTGCTGTCTCACAGTAATGGCATCTCTAGTATTACTGACCTCAAGTATTTGTGTTGGGCCTCCACAAATGTAATAAATATAAAAAATAGCATAAAAATACCTAATTAAAAAAATTTTTTAAGAGCACAGTTTGTTATTAGCCTTACATCTACTCAATTTTAAGTTGCTTTTTCAAGCTTTTTTCCTAATCTTGTGAGGTGGAAAATTGCTTTAAAGAAACATAAAAGCAAGAAAATTGAGATTCCTATCTTCCCAAGAACTGGAAGTGCTGGCAAAACAGAAATGTTATTTCTGTATTATCTGTGGTCATGTTTTGCTTGGTAGCAGTTCCAGCAGCAGGTGTGGAAAGTGCTCACCTTGGACCCCCAGCCTGAACTTCGTGTTCACATGTAGGAGGGGATTTTTTTACAAGCTTGAATCTCAGGTCAGGCAGATGATAAAAGGATGGTACGAATCCAAATTTTATCATGTGATGAGATACTGAATCGGAGCATTGACCTCTTATTTATTTTGAGGTGGGCAAAATGTTTTGCAAGAAATATGGAGGCTTTTGAAACACGTATGCAAAACTTGTCCTGGCTGACCGTGCGTGACCCAGACCCCCCAGCCTTGGGACGTTAGCAGGGTCACCATGTTATTAGGCCACAATGTTTAGTCTCATCAGTTCTGCTTTTTGAAGTCAGTGTCTGCTGCATCTTTGATTTGCACAAGGTTGTCTTGCAGTGTCCCCCAGGAACAATGGCTGTGGTCCCTCAAATTGAGTGCTGAGTCCTACACCACTATCCAGAGTCACTGCTGGGGCCCCAGACCAAGAGAACAGTTTTTGCAGTGTGACTGGAAAGATCTGTGGGATTTTTTGCTATAAGGAACAGCAGATGGTGCCAAACCTTGCTGCTCATATTCTTCCCATCTCTTGCTTCGATGTTCAAGAGTCTCCACTCAAAACATCTGCATCAGTTTTGTCACGGTGATAACAACACCTTCTTTGAATACTGGATCTCCCTGATCCAAAGGGTTTCCCTTGGGTGGTCAGTAACAATCTAATCTGCACGGCCAACAGCTTGGGAACTTTGAATATTAATTCATGAAGTTAAATACCTGTGGATTAAAGTGTTTGAGGTACAGCAAGATTAACAGTATATTCCTTGCCAGTGTGAAAGACTGAGCTTTATAGGAAGATATTTCTAGTATCTGTGTGAACTGTTTGAAACCATAGCTGCTTACTCAGCCTTGGACACAGGATGGTTTGCTTTCCAGTATCATAGGAGAAGTTCATCTCAAATTATACTTCGTGCGTTAGCACAATTGCAGAATGACCTGTTTCCAAGCCTTTGAGATGCCCCTTCCCTGTAGTACACCAGACTCTTCCTCCCCAGCACCAGCCTCCATCTCTGAGGGACACAGACTCCTCCAGCCCAGTTTTTGCTCTCTGGCCTAGAGAGAGCGGTTCCTGCAAGGAAACAAGGAATCTATGGGGTGATGGTTACTGCTGCAAGAAAGGGTTTCTGTTTCACCTCTTACTCCCCACATTTCTTCCATTTCCCTGGTCAGCAGGACTTTGGGTCCTTGTGGTGCTGTAACAGACACGGAGGAAGTTGTTCATCCATTCAGATTTCTGTTCCATCAGGCACTCCCTTTCCCTCTGGGAAGAATTCACAGGATACAACCTGGGGACTTGCTACATGGTCCTAGACCCCAGGTGAGACCTGTATCCTGTGAGATGCATCCTGCAAACAGCAGCAGTAACTGGTCTTTACCATTTTCTATCTGTAGACTCTGACTCCATCCTTCACCACTCCTTACAGGAGTAAGAACATGAATCTGGTCTTTGCTCAGTGTGGGGAGGAAGCAGTACTTTTGTTTGGGACCTCCAAGAGCTTCTACTGGCAGTGGTTGGAAGTAGGTCTGAGAACATCATGTCACCCTTGGTTAATTCAAGTTCCCAGATTTACTTTCTATACCTTTGTTGTAAAGTATCCTTCATCCTTTCCCCCCCTTTAACAATCAAAGAATTTTTTTCCCCACTCTCAAGAGACTGTACCACCTTCTTAAATCCAGAGGGACTGATTGTTCTCTGCATCCTTCCTTCCCCCTGGAAATTTGGAGTAGCTCCATTAATTTAAATGAATTTGTTCATGATTTGCATTGATGTAACTGAAGCAAATCTGGTCCAGTGATCTGAACTGCAGTTCCCATGGCAACAGGCAGCCTTTTCGGAAGCATAACCCACCAGGCAGAAAGCAGGTTTAGTGCTGAAAGCCGGGACTCCTGCATTTAGTTTTCAGCCATGGGATGAGAATGCAGGCTATATCTGGAGCACGAGTCTGGGGTTCTATTTCTACCTCTACCAATGAACCCTTGGGAAAATTACCTCCCACTGCCTCGGTTTTCCTTCCAGTAAAACGGGGATAGTATTACACAGGAGTGTTTTGAAAATTGATTCAGCCTCCTAAAACGCTTTGAGAGAGATCCTCAGATGAAAGGAGCAGCAGATCACAAACTATTAATAACACTGCTTTATGCCAGCATCAAATAAGAGAGGCTGCGTTGTCAGGGAGTAAGTTCTTACACAAATGCAGGCATTTCCATGGGACCACAGGGAATGTGGAGTGTTAAATGGAGGCAGAGCAGGGCTCCTGTTCAGGTGTGCTGACGTAGCCTTGGTTATTTCGGTCTGACCCAATGGAAGGTTCTGACACAGTTTAGTCCCAGCTCAGGTTCAGAAGCAGCAAATAAGCGACCTAATTGAGCTCCAAATCCTCCTCTTAAATTGGATAGAGCCGTGAGTATTAACTGGGTCCTCTGAATCCTTGTCTAACACCAGGAAGGAAGCAGTAGGTTTGCAGAAGTATTAGCAGCTGATGACTTAAATTCATTATGAGAACAGTATAAAAAGCAGTTGACTGGTGAGGGAGGCTGGTCAAGTTCAGGTCATGCCCAAGTGTGACCTTCGGTCTTAGTTGAAACAAAATTACCTCAGACCAGGAGCTTGATTTGTCTATTCCTGAGAAGCACACAGACTCTGTGACCAATTGCAACAAAAGAAAAACACCCCAAAAAATCCACCTTGCCTTGCCCTGGGCATGCAGGACTCTGTTTCCATGGCTATAGGAAAGCACAGCTGAAGGATTTTGGAGCATGTGTGTTTGCTGTGTTTTAGTTACAGCAAAGATTTGTGTTAACAAAGGAGATCTAAGTATTGCAAAAGGGAAAAAAAAAGTAGCAGTAGTTTCCAATGAATGGAAGCAGCTTTTGGAGATTACTGAGTTTTAATATCAGAGGAGACCATTCTGACATCCTGTAGAGCTTTCACCAGAGAGCTTTGCTGCGGCGCTGCTTCTGCCAGCATAGAAACAAACATTGAAAGGTTTCCCACCACCGATGAATCTGGCTGAGGTCTCATTACCTGTGGTGGTGAAAGTTTCTAGGAAACTTGAAAACTCACTTGCACCCTGTTGATATGATAGGATATATAATGCTGACACTGATCGTAGTTGCAAAGAGAAGAAACATACACCAGGATAATTTTTTGAAGACAGGAGAAGGTTTAGGATCTTCCCTCCCATTTTTTAGAAATTTTGAATTTAAAAAGAATGGATAAAATTCATCCTGATGAAGAAAATAATAACTTCCTGGTCATCTTCTGATAACTTCCTCCTCCCAAGTCAAGAGAAAGGCAGGGGACTTGAGAACTTTATTTTACTCACAACCATAGGTTTTCCCCCAAAAAACAAAAGCCCTGTTATCTTCCTAGTTAAAACATAACTAAAAATTGGATTTTTTTACTTTAAAAATTCATTTGGAAGTGCTCACTCAAAACAAGCACATTTAAAAAAATGCAGAACCACTTTTCAAACAGATTTTTGACCAGTCATAGTTAGATGACAAGTGCTGGTGCCAGACCATTTGCTCTAGGGTTCCCATTGTTAACACTGCTGGAACTGTGCTGGTAACAATGGAGGAAAATATGTAGTAAATTTTGCTAATGAGAAGGCGACATTCTCACACAGTCATTTTTTAACATTTAAAAGAACATTCAAAAGCACAATATATAAAGCAAATTCCAAAAAGATTTATCCTGGGAGAGAAGGCTCAAGTGGAGAAGAAAGCCTTTTCATTCCACCAATATTAATTCAGAGAAATGCATTTGGCACCAGGATTAAAAAGTTCTGAATGCTGAAGGAGTGCAGCTTTTTTTTCCCAAGAGAAAATACTGTCAGAGCAGCAGGCCAATTAGCCTTCCTGATTTAGAGGATGAATATAGTGTTCTTAAAACAAAAAACCCAACCCTGTGCTTTTGGATTGTCTCCCTGTATTTCCAAGCTGTAAAGTGGGGTGAGATGCCCTCTTCCCTCACCTTGGCATCTGCACTGTGGAACACCCCAGGCTGCAGAAGTGACCAGTCCCTTGGACTGAGGGCAGCTGATGTTCAGACCAAGCAGGGAAGGTGAAGGGTTATTTGATGGCAGCATCTTGTCCTGTGGTATAGCAGCTAAATACAGTGAGGTGAATTTAGCTAAGTGTATGTGGCCTAGCTCTACAAGGTGACTTCAAAAATAGTCTACAAATATTTGAAAGGACTTATCACCAGGGAGGGAAAGAGCTGTTGGTAAAAATGAAAATAAAACTCAGGGTTTGATGCTGAGCAAAGACATAATCTGGGCACTAATACCTTGTTTTCTGGACATAAAACCAGTGTAACTAAGGAAAAGCATAAATACTTATTATGGACGCTGGAATGCAAGATTCAGGTCAGTCAGTATTTCCTCTGACACCCAGAGAGACCGTGTACAGCCTGCAGCTGACAGAAGCAATGCCATGGATGATCTTGAAGGCTTTTCTCCTCTGAAGCTCCCATTCATTCAGATGCAAACATAAAGGAAAGCATCAGCCCTAAAGATACACCTCTGAATACAGTGAAGTTCGGAGGGTCAGAGGGACCGTAAGTCTTTACATTTCAGCTGCAGAGGCTATTGCACAGCACAGGAGGCATCCTGGGAATGGCTCAGATGCAGAATCTGGAATCTCCTGGCTTTGTATCAAGTGGACGAAGTGCACACTGGGGTACCTGACCATTGATCAAACCTCATCAGGCAGAGCAGTGCCCCGGGCTCTGTGACCAAGGCTTCTGGGAGCGTTCAGACATTTGTACAGAACCATTTCCATTTTCTTTCTCCTATTTGCTTAATGCCAGCGATGCCATCAGTAGTGGACAATTAACAAAAGAAAAAGTCCTCAGGTGTGACAGGCTCTTTCCTTCCCTTGCCTCAGTTGTGTTTTCCTACAAGGAAGGTTAAACAGAGACAGCGTAGTTCTCCCTAGGTGTCAGGTCCAGTCATTTAATTCCATTTTTCTTAGGATTTGTTGGTGAGGAACTGCTCCTGTAAGTCTTCTAGTGCTTTCAGCTGGAATTTTTCTGCACATCAGCCTTGCCCACAAATCTCAGGGTCCTGCTTTTCCTGGGCACACCTCCTTACAGTTTGTTTGGGAAGGTCCCCATTGTGGCACTTGTGAAATGCGTTGCAAAGGTACCACAGGCAACGACAACGAAAAGCCCTTTCAGCATCAGGCGCTCTGATGGGGCACAGCCGTTCAAGTGTGGCTGCTTCACCAAGTCATGACAGGTGTCATTTATTTTTAGAGCCTGGAAATGTTCCAGCACATTTGATTTCAAGTCCTCCCTCAGAATCCAGAGGTGTGAAAAAGCCTACGGACATGAGGGCACTAGTATGTGGGGGCAGGCAGCAAGGGTAAGGCAGGAGCACCTGCAGAGAGACCGCCAGCACCCCCTGAAGTGCGCGGCTGGAGGGGTGCACACTGCAATTGTCCTCAGAAAATCAGTCACAGCATCTTCCAGCACGTCACTGCTGTGGACTCTGACGATAGCAGAGAACGGTACCCACCATCTGACAGCAGGAGGAGGCGCTCCTGGGACTGGAATTATTTCCCCATTGCCCGTGGAGTTCCCTTCTTCCCAGAATAATTAGTAGGGCTGGTAGCATTTAAAAGTGAGCACACATGACCATGGCTCTGATAATGACACTGGAAAAATAACAGAATCTAATTATAATTAGAAAAGAGCCCCAGCAACGTTCCAGCATCACAACAACCATCCTGACTTTGCCACAACAAATGTAAAAATACATCAGCATATTTATAGCTTGGTATCTCTGCCCATTTGCATGTGGCGATGGGCCCCCTCTTGCCCTGTTCTCTGTACCCTGCTGTGCTTCACAAGTAGTAAGGAAGAGTAACTGATGTTTATAAGGTACCTACCTCCAAATTACTTAATCTACCTGTTAGTCTAATCTCCCTGATCTGAGAGGTCTGTAAATTGATGCATACTATTAACAGTAGGAAAGTCTTACAGGACACGTCAGCAAGCCAGTCTGAGTGACAGCAGAAGCTTGAAAGGGGCTTTGGGCTGACATGTCTAGCTTTTTCAGATTCCCTTATTGCTGCTCACATTTTTTAGCGAAGTAATTAATTCTCCTCTCTTCATCCACTACACAGAGATTTCTCAAGATAGTTTTTAGGGTTAACTTCTCTGAGCTCAGTGTGCACAAGGTGTGCTTTTAGCCTGGTGATAGAAAGTTTATGGTGAGGAGCATATGTGAATTTGGTGGGAGAAAGTTCTGCCTGTGGGGCAGGAGGAGGGACATGTTTACTGGAGTTCTTCTGAATGGGTTGCTACAGGACTAGATCTTCCATCCTAGATAATTCTCCTTTACTTTCTGCCTTAGCCTGCCCTGGCGTGTTGTCATAAGAGTTGCCATACTCCCCTTTGGAGGTGGCTGCATTCTGCTGGTTTATAGAAACACAGATTTGCAGGTAGCCCATTTACAGCTGAGCAGAAGGCAGGTACAGCAGCAATGCTTTCTCTGGTTGGTCTACAGCCCAATGAGTAGTTGCTAGATATTTCCACATTTAGCCCCTCAGAGCACCCCTTGATCTCACAGGTTGTTTACTGGTATTTTCACTCCAGTTTTGGCTGCCCTTGGCTAGGCTCTACCACTCCCTTCAGCTGGCTCTTCCAATTCAAGGTATCTCTTATACTTAGAGTCTTCTGACTGGTAAATTATTTGGATTTCTCACTGTTTGCATCAGCATCAGAAAAAGTTCATAAACCATTTCATTGCTCATTATAGACATTAAACACAAATTCTAGCTCAAATAATAAATTACAAGCAACTCAAGGCCTTCAGTGCTTTCCCTTTCTTTCCAGATCAGAAATTATTGAACTACATAGAATTAAAGAGTCAGTCCTGTCACCTTTTCCTGTGCAAATGACTCATTGCTGCAGGTCAGCTAACACTTTTTTTTCCTCTCCAGTTCTTGGAAAAACTTCCTCTAAAGTCAGTGGTCAGATTCTTATCGAAGTTAAACTGGGTTAGATCAAAAGATGGCTCACAGAAGAAACAAAATTACCCTGAACTTGTTAAAGATATAATTGATATCTGAGTCTGATCTAGTAAACACACCACATTTCAGGTGTTTTCGCTGACCTAGTAAAGGTTTTATTGCCTATGAAGCAATTCCTGACTTTCCACCCAATTGTCTCTGTGATCCATGTTAGTTGGAAAAGATTGACTGGCTCTTAATAAACTTAAACCAGGTTGGGGATGAGCTGCATGGGATCAGTTAGACACTTTTTTTCCAAAATAAGAGTGACCACAGAAGGAATTATTCAGGAATGATTGTTCTGCTTTTAATCCATGCTTCTTGAAACCAAATTAACCTCTCTGTGTGCACAAGCCTGAAGGACTTAGATGAAATTGCTGAAAAGCCTCCAGATTTGCATGATAATTTCAAAGGGACTATACCTCTGAGTGAATGCCCTGTAGAACCGAGCCGCAATTCTTCCTCCACCTCCAAATATCAGTTTCTCCTCTTGCACTTAATAGCTTTATGGGCTTCTTTGATGTTAAAGGCCATTGCAGATCAAGTGTGTCCCTAAAATTTCTTTTTTGCCCATACAGCCTATGGGATGAGCTAGCAGAGTCAGCGTTTGTACGTGATGAAACGATACTAATGCAGTTACAGCATGGCACTGGACACAGCTCTGGCAGATGGTGATGGGGGCAGCTTCCCCCATCCCTCCTGCCTCAGGACCAGCTGCTGTGATGCTGCTCCTATGTCATCTGATGAGGTCCCAGCTGTGCTTCCTGTCCCCATGCCCCAGCCTGAACAGGGTAGGATTCATTTCTGCCTGGTTCTCAGTTTAGTTTCTTTTCCCTGTTGCTTAAAGATTCAGGGAAAAGAAAGGTGTAAAGTGACTGCTGTGTTTGTGTTCATGATGTGTTTAGGCAGCAGGAGGACATTCTCCTCTGCCTCTTCCTGCCTCCTGTGATAGCTGCAGCTGGAGCCTGGTTTGTGAGTGGCCATCAGTCTGTTCAGGTTTAGGCAGTTGTTTCCAAGTCATTTCGTGGAGCTGGCTGCAGACAACAAGCCCTGAGCAATCATTTCCTATCTCTTCATGCAGCAGAGCGGAGCCATGGTTTTGTGTTGTAGAACAATCTAGAGAGCAACACGTAACAAGTATTGGCAGCAAACAGCTTTCAAGCACTGTAAACTAGGGGAACCAAAGCATCAATCAATATAGGAAAAGCCTGAAACCCTGCAGCACACGATTTACCCTTTCATGCAAGTAGAGGCAGATATGGGTAGGTTTATGTAGCGATTTACTCTGCTCGGTTCAACCTCATCCAACTTTCCTACTAGCCAAAAGTCAGCTTGGAAGCAGCCTCCAGACAGTGCTGCCTGCAGGGCCCTGGGGTGAGCTGCTGAGGAGGAGAGAGGGATAATGGTGTGAGGGAATGCAAAAGCCAGGAATGGTTGCAAGTTTAGTGTTCTGTATTTGCCATGTAAGACATTCCACAGATTTTGAGGGTAGAGGTTATGAAAAACTCAATAA
Source organism: Porphyrio hochstetteri (assembly GCA_020800305.1). Taxonomy (NCBI): domain Eukaryota; kingdom Metazoa; phylum Chordata; class Aves; order Gruiformes; family Rallidae; genus Porphyrio; species Porphyrio hochstetteri. Next base: position 3,894,072 of record CM036916.1, on the reverse strand, counting down.
TAAAAGTTCTTCATCTAAGCAATCAGGAGCCATGCCAAACAGGAACAATTCTGGGAAATAACCGTTTTATCTTTGGTACCTAACTGTATTTTAAAAAAATTAAAAGCCTTTTTATTATGATTAATTTCTTGTGCTCAGGAAGTTTATGCAGCTGTCCTTGATGTGGGGTGCTTGTCCCTTGGTTTTTCAGGTCCTGTGAAGTCCAGCAGTCAAAGAAAAATGTTTTTCAAGCACAGCTTTTTTTATTTCTCCTCTGGGTACCTTAACTCAGTGGCAGAATTAACTGAAAGAACTTACTGTGAGAAATACAGAATCCCGTAAAGGGATTTAGAGGGATTTGGGAGATTTAAAGATTTTTCATCATCATGATTTGGAATGATCAATTTACTTTTTTGTACATATTTTCCCATGTTAAGCTCATGAGGAATATGAAAATCCTATTAGGAGCGTGAGGCAGATATTTCTGTTCTGAGAGGATGCAACAACCCACCTCATGTAAGAGGTGGTCTGTGAAGGCCAGTTCATTTCTTTTGTTTCAGCCCTTCCCCTGGAGCTGCTTGGCTTCAACTACACCAACCATCACATCCATACCCATGTCCCACTAAGTGAACAGCGCCCGGCTTAATCCAGCTTCGAAACCTGTGATGAAGCTGTTGTAGCAGGGGAAGAAGGTGGTATGGACTGAAAGTGTTCACGTCTGGACAGACCTCCTGTTTGTCCTCAAGCCATTCCTCTGTGCCCACATTTGCAAAAAGCATTCCTGCTTTGGTTTAATTCCTTTTTGTTTATTTTGTGTGAAGCAATCCAAGTTATTGTCCTCTATTTATTATTTACTATCTCCTATTATTTTTAGTACATCTACTATTTATTATTTTCCCCTCTGTTTTATTAATCTAAATGCCATTTGACTGGAAGGCATAAGAAATCCTTCAGGTTGCCCACACAGTGCAGCTCAGTGCATTTCCAAGCAATCTTGATTTGAAGTGGAAATTGCTGGCACTGATGGCTCTCCTGGGGTGGAAGGTTAGAGCTATAAGCTGAGTCTGGCTCAGGTTTGTTTCTTTGTATGTGCAAGGTCTGGAAGAAACAGTCTTAAATCCCCAGTGTAGATTTTGGAATTGTCTCCCCCCATGTCCTGATGCTCTCCAGAGACAACCTCTGTTCTTTTTCACAGAAGAGAATATAGAAAACATATAATGAAACAAAAATTTGAAATAATAAAATCCTCCCGGACTTGGCATTCATTTTCCCTATCAACAGACAGGTGGAGAAATGTGGAGCTATAGAGAGCTCATGAGTGGGGCCATAGCAGAGGCCAAGAATTAGTCAGAGAAGTCAAAGCCAGAGTCAAAAGTAGTTGGCAAAGTAAACATGAAGCTTAAAGGCTACAAGGAAGGAATGAGTGACTTTGGTCAAGGCAGCTGTCAGACTGAGGGACATGGGAAAAATGACAGAGATGAGATTCAGGTAACAAGTGAATTGAGTAATGCTTTACAGACTGCACTCCTGTCCCCATAGCCCTGTGTTTGAGCCACTGTAGGGTAAAATAAGGTTTATCTGTTCTTAAAACACACAGTGGTGATGAGCAGAATCAGAGGATCAGTCCCCAGCAATTAGTCCTCTTCACATTCCAGCCACGCTCCTCTTCCAGCAGTGAAAGGCTCCACAGGATTTCTAGTTTTAGCATCCACAAATGCCACAGATTGTCTCTGTAACTTCAAGTCATGGAGATACTATGTTGGGATATGGAGGTGAAAGCACTTCCCTGCAAGAGGCTCATGGGGCTGAATGAGGTGCTCTGAATTCCTTAAACGAAAGGTGCGACACAAATTCTCACTTTGATCATCCCAAAAGACCCTTTAACAGAGGAATGCATGCATTGGGGTGACACAAAGGCAAAAATTGTTTGAGGGAACCTGTTTATTTGAAAAACGTGCCTTGCTGCTCCAGTCTGAATTGTTTGTCTTCCTTGGAATGAAAGAATGTAGGACATGGAGGGGAGGCTTGCCAGAAAAGCCTCTTGGAATTGCAATGAAATGGCCATGTTTGTGCTCAGAAGGGTCTCAGGCTTGTTGTGTTCACATCTGCTTTAAGTTATCCTGGTGGTGGGGTTTTTTTTAATTTTTTTTTTTTTTAATTGAGTTTAACATACTGAGAAATGCACAAAGCTCTGCAGCCCCCAGGCACAGGAGGAAAAACCTCAACAACATCCACTGACCCTGCCACCATGTGCTTCAAACATTCCCAAACAAATGCTGGCGATGACAAATCAGCCTAGAAGCAACTTGATGGTGGGTGCTTAATTGTGCGCTGCAGTGCTCGGCGCCTTGGAAAGGCGAGGGTGGAGAGCAGATAATGAGGGTCAGGTTTGCTAGCAGTGGGCATCGGCCACAGTTGGCAGGTTTGGGGAGCACAGATCAAGACAATTATCGCATTTCGCTGCCTGATGGATGTTCGGCTGAGTCAGCCAGCTGCTAACCAGGACCAGAGGGAAGCTGCTCTCAGGTCTTCCGTCCCGCTTCTTAGCAAAGGGGACTCTGAGCAACCTTTGAACTCCTCCTATATGTAGACTTTCTTCAAGCCTATAGTATATCTGGGATAAACAAGCAGCTGAGGACAGATGCAAAACAGCGTGCTGTGACCGTGCCTTTTCCTCCCTGTCTTCGGCATGTCCTGTTCCCAAGGGGCAAGCAAGGAACCAGCCAGCTCTTCTCTGGCCTAAAAATACCAGAGGTTTTCACTGAGATGATTTCTACCCAGTTCAAAGGGGGAGAGCACAAAAGGGATTGGGCCCTGTGGGTGTTGGTTGGCCTAGACAACAATTCAGTTGGCATGAGCCTGGTCTGCAGACAGCAGCTTCATCATGTGAGCCTAAAAGATGACAAGAGCAATCATAGTGCCTCGCTGTCCTGGGGGAACCTCAAGATCTCCACCCTTTCCTTTTGCACATGAATGCCAGTGAATAGAGACCTTTCATACTGGGCTGATGGACCAAGCACTAGTGCTGGTTGGTGTGCTTACCCTGGAAGAGGGCAGTGCAAGGGACATGGGTCTGTTTTCATGTGCAAATAAGTGGTTGCTTGGATGCAAGCACGTACAGTGAGAGGGCACCTACATGTGTGTATTGCAGACCCCAGGGATCCGCTGTAAAAGGGACTGCAGTCTTCATTGGAGGGCAGATATGGTGCTTCCCCTTTCCAGCTCTGGGAAGCTGATCCAGAGGTGCTGTGCTTTAAGAAAAACTGGTTCCAAGTTTGTTTGTTTCAAAGCGTCAGGTTGTAAACTGCAGAAGGATTCCCCTAGTAGTTCAACAGCCGCGTGGCAGTGAGCTGGTGACGTGAGGAGTCACTGCACAGCCGCAGTAGCATGGTGTAAGTCACCCCCACCAAATTACCACCTTGTGGGTGCAGGGAGATGTTGGGGGTAGCAGCCCCGCTGGCACTACGGGTCTGTGTATGCATCAAGGGTGGCTTTGTTGTTGCAAGCGTGGATGTGCTTGCAGGAAACATCGATAGTGCTTTAATTATGTCAAACTCTGCATGGCTGGGTACCAGGACAGCAGTGGTACGCACGCGTGTGAGCATCTCTGCGCAGTGTCCTCACGACATGCCCCTAAAAGTTCCTCCTCCCTGTTCTGCACATTATTGGACTCGCTGGTCTGTTCTCAGGTGCGCTGAGTGTTTGCCAGTGAAAGAGACTGTCTAGACATGATGTCAAGCTGACCAGCTTCAAATCTCACTCAGCCCTGGGGGGGTAATCACAAGCCTCGGAGAGGCCTTATCAATAAAACATTCCCCGCAGGAGGGTAAGGAAAACATGTAGCAGGTGAATCAGGTTTGTGGGAGAGAGGGGGAGCTCTATCTTTCTGTCCTGCCAGGCTAGCCCTCATTTTCGGTGTCAGCAAGGTGCCCACTGCTTGCTGTTGCTTTTCTGGACTATTTGTCTTAATGATTGCTTATTTTTAGATAGAAAAATCTCAATCTGTGGTGGTGCTTTGGCTTTGCTTATGAGTGAGGTTTGCTTTTCTTCTGGGGCGAGTTGCAATGTACCACTGATGTACCACTGAGCTCTTTTGGTATCTGAGGAACAAGTTCAGTTTACAGAAAAAAAAAAAAAAAGGAAAAAAAAGCCCATTCAATCAGCAAATAAAGCAGGATGTTATGTAAGAGGAATAATATTATTGACACGGGGCTCCCGGCCTGGGTGCATCTCCCCCTCCTTAGGTGATTAAAGGTTTCAGTACTCCCAGGGAGGGGGCTGGCATTACATAAGAGCCTCTTTGCTTCGAAGCATTTTCCCCTCTTTTAAATCTAAGGGACCCAGTGGATTTATGACCAGCCTAGGCTTTTTAAGCAGATGGCTGGGTTTGTTATCATTTTATTTGAATGATAATGATAACTCTGCAGGCTGAGAGGATTAGTGCAAGAAATGGAAAGCACTAGCCTTTTTTTATTTCCCTGTGGTGTTTTCCCACACTCAAAGGGCAAAACACACAGCACCAAATCTTTGCCAAGCATAAAGCAAGGGCTCTGCACCGACAAGTGCAGTATGATGTGTATTTCCATAGGATGATGTTAAAGGAAGAAACAGGCTCTATATTCCTGCTCTTCTTCATGGAGTGATAAGAAGCCAAAAGTATATTGGGATTTGACTTTTTTTTAAAGTGTTTAAGCATATACCAACAGCTCATGCCTTATAGCTCATGAAAGACTGAGGAGAGCGAGAGAATCTGTAGGTAGAGAAAACCACAAGCCCTGCAAGAAGAAGTGAATTACGTTTAGGTTATATTTTCTGTTTGTATTAACATCTCCCTTTGTTAAGCACCTTATAAATAGCTGAGCAAAAATCTTACTAAAGAATTCAGCAGCCTGCCATTGTAAGAAAAGAAAATGACCTCTCGCTGTCTCTACTGCTGATTCTGTTTCAAAGATTGAGAATCTGCCTTCCTTAACACGGGAAAACTGAGTTCAGAATAATGAAACAGAAAACAAGTATCTCCAGAAGCACAAGGACATGAGTCTGGTGGATTTGCACCTGTGGTGAAGTGTCTAATATGGTTTGAACCCTGCCGCAGCTTCCTCTCAGAGATAACTAACAGGGTCTCTATCCCTCACCATCTGCTTATTTGCACAAATTGTGTAAGAAATTCCTGTCTTTGAGACCTTTGCAAGCCTTTACTTCTGTAGACAAGCAGGCTCAAGACGTGGAGTTCTTTCTGTTTCCTTTTATCTCATTTTTGTCTTTCCATTATTGCTTTTTTTTTTTTTTTCTACTACCATGAGGGGGAAAAAAAAGTAAAAATGTATTTAAACTGTATTTATAACATGGATCTTGTTGCTGGGGCTGCATGAAAATCAGTCAGGTTTAGAATCTTGTGACAGAACAATGGCAGCTGCCAACACTTTTGGACTTTTGAGACCTCCAGCCAATTTGCTAGCCCAGAATAGAGTAGACCAGCGATGCCAGACTGGAAACCAAGTTGGAGGGGGATGGAAGAGAAAATAGTGGTTAGGGCCTTTGTAATAAATGCTGAAGAAGAAAAAGCGAAGGGGAAGAGCTAGGCAAGCTAAAGCCCAACCAGATTTCGAAACATGCTGCCTCACAGTGGGTGCAGTGTTCTCCAGTGCCACTGAACTGCAGCAAGGTCAGGGTGCCCCGAGGGGGCCTTCTCCAAGGCAAAGGCTATTAAAGAGCTTTTTGTGCAGAGGTGGGTGAGAGCATCTGGGCTGATTTTGAGTTTCATTGCTGAAATCTAGAAAGCGAATCATGGGTAGAGTTTGCTGGGAATTCTCTGACAAAATGTTTTCTTCACTGGATAGCAATGATTAACTGAAAACAAACAAACTCTGTTTCATCTAAAGGAATAAATTCCCCCTGAAATACACACTAAATTCCCCTGGATCTGTGCCTGGTTGTTAGTATGACTGACAAAAAGGGGGGCAGGCACCGAGGGTCTGCAGCTCCCAAGTAGCTCTGCCACGTTGAACTGGGGCTCTTAGGGAGGGCTTCCATGCTCCTGGCTGCACATCCAGGAGACCAAGCAGAGTTCTGCAGCTCTGAGCATGGGTGAGGGCTCCAAACTTCTTCCTTTCCCCAGGAAAGGCAGTTCACTGATACCAAATGCTGTGACGTCCAGAAAATAACTTGCGGTGTTTCCAAAGTATTGGATCAATGTGAAAAGCTTCTGGTATCACGGGTGTTGGATTGCCCCTTGTTCACACATTGCCCTCCAGCAGAGAGAAATTGGCTGGTTGATTTGAGCCCTCATGCCTTGCTTGGGAAAAAGCCTTTCCTTCACTTTCCTTGTACTAGGCACAAGCTCTTTGCAGGACGGTCCTGTAGCAGTCCTAGCACATTTTCTTTAGGATAAGGAAAATTTGAAGAAGTTAAGCCTTCACTGCTTAAGAATGTTGAGGGCAGCTAAATTCAGAGCCAGATCACTACTGGGGCAGTGTAGCTCTGCTGATAAGATGGTTACCTGGAGCAAAGCCTGGCTGTGAGCAAGAGGACTGTTGTGCACGGTGATCTCCAATTCTCGATCTTCCCTGAAGCCCTTGGACATAACTGAGGCCCCAACACCAGCTGAATGGTTTCACTGCATGTTAAGTAAAACCTAGCAGGAAAGCAATGAAACTACTATAGTAGAGTCCAAGGGGATGCTTTCCCTTGTACTGGTGGAGATCACAGAATCACAGAATCGTAGGGGTTGGAAGGGATGTCAAGAGATCATCGGGTCCAACTCCCCTGTGCTGTTCAGTGGTTGCATGGAGCACATCTATACAAACTGCTCACCAGGAGCCATATTGTTGGCTGCAGGGGATCCCAGCAGCATCACCACGAGCTTGAAAAAGGCTATTAAAGATTAGGCTTGTCCTAAGACATTGTGTAGGTTTTCATCCATTGGAAAGGCAAAGTTATCCCATTGTATTTGAATTCTTCCCAGTGTTAATTTTCATCTGCTGTTACGAGGTTAAAACAAAATTTACAAAAATTGTTCTCCATTGCTGTTAAAATGTTCAACATATTTAAAACACTTCGAATTCCCATGCTGAAAGGTATTGTGAAAGCAGTGTTCATATTTATTATTAGAATGAGGTTAACAAGCAATCTTGCCTGTAGAGACATCTGGCAGCAAACCCATCTGAACTGAGCAGAGGCCACTTACTAATAAGGTTTCTAAGTAGGGAAAGGGACAGGGTGTTCTCAAAGATCCCATAGCTGGAAGGAAAACACGGAGATTGAGCTTATCTGTATGATTTACAGGTCTCACTTTAGGACCCTTCCTGGACGTTATTACACATATCATTGAAATCAGATAGTCATCTAACATAGCATTGCTTTCAACTTATAGAGCTAAAAATGAGCTGCCTATAGAGAGTCCAGAAACATTCCAGGAAGGCATTGCCAGCAGCCAGAATTTTTTCCTTTCAGAGTGGATAATCAGTTTCTCCTGCTTGTTCTAGGAGTTATTCTATTCTCTCTTGATATGAGCTGTGTCAGGCAAGCACATATGAGCTAACAGGCAGCAAAGGAAGGTTTTTTGAGACATAAGGAATTTTTTTCTCCCTTCCTATTTTAAAGGCAGAGAGGAAGATAAAAATATGGGGTAGGGTGGGGGCAGGGAGGAGGAGGAAAGGATAATCGAGGATTTGCAGACACAGGAACAGTGATTTTATGCCAAAGAGATAATTTTTACAAAGTGGATACCTCACAGAGTCTATGTGTAGATGAGATGTGGTGGGAGTCACTAGATGACCAACACATGTAACAGGTACCTTGTAAAGATAATGAATGTGGAAAAAGAACTGCAGGATGGCCAATGGGAAGGAAAAAACTGGGTGTTTAACTAACCAGTGCTGGGGGACCAAATAATCTTCAGTCTCACATTTTAAGACACCTTGTGCATGAAACTGCAAGTTTGCTAGAAAATATTTTAATTAATCTAGCAACCTAAGGGCCATACTATATGATTAAAGAACAGAAAATGTAGTAGCTATTCTTAAACTGGAGGGAGGAAGACGTGGAATATTATAAATCAGTCAAACTGCAACAGTGTATTGGGTCATCAGAACAATTTCTGAAGGGAACAATAATTAAAGACAAGGAAATAATGGAAAAATGGGATAAAATATAAGTGTTTACCAATGATAAATCAAGGCTGAATAACCTCATGGTTTTCTTTGATAAGATAACTGATCTAGACAAAGGAGATGTGATAGATCACATCTGTCTAGACTTCAGTGAAACAATAAAGGTATAAGGTCATGATGGGGAATTTTTAGCAGAGCTGGAGAAACTGGGGATTACCACAGGAGTGAAAAAGTGTAAAAGAACCAGGCTAAAGTGGAGGTGACAGAAGGTGATGTTTAAAGGGGATGGAGGGAAGTTATCAGTACAATTCTGTAAAGAAAAGTTTGATGCCTACTTTAGTATTTTAGAATCATAGAATGTGTCAGGTCAATGAATAACATGTTTTAAAGTATCCCAGTGAAATCTGGTGATAACATAAAGATGGGAAAAAATATCAATACAGAGGAGAAACAGGAAATCAAATGGGAATGAAGTGGTCTATTAGGATGGTCCCTGCAGAGAAGCTATCATTTAAAATGTTAAAATAACCTTTTCTTATTATGCCTAAGAAGATGAGGTCAAGAGGGGAGACAGTTGGTCTGGCATAAAAACCCAGGGTGTTAAAGCCTGTTTAAGTTGAAGATCAACTTTGTCACAGAAGTAGTAGAGCATGAACTGGCCGAGAACGTTGTTATATTCCACTGAAAATGTAGGTTTAGCCCAAGAATTGGAAAAGTTTTCAGGCTTTCAGAAGAATGTGGTTCTGTAGGGATTATTCAGTAGGAGTAAATCATAGAACCACAGAATGTGTTAGGTTGGAAGGGACCCGCAAAGGTCGTCTAGTCCAACCCCCCTGCAGTAAACAGGGACATCTTTACTAAATCATCTGTTTCTGAGAAGACATTTGATCATTTTATGAAAGGATTTTCTCTGATGCATGGGGCCTGTTCCTGTTCAGTTGTCCATGTTGTCTGTCCTTGCCTCCCCTCCTGGGGAGATTGAAATTTTGAGGAACTTTAGGTCACAGCAGGTCTGGAAACCTTCCTCCACTTACTGGGTGTATTGGTTCACTTCTGACATTGTAGATATAAGTCACATGCAATGTGTCTGTGAGGAATGACAATCTGGCAAATAGAGCCCTGGGACATCAGGAATCTGGGTTTCATTCCCATCCTATTCCAACTTGTCTGCATGCTCTCGGATAACCCACTAAGGATCTAAGCAGCTGGGTAAGAATTTTAGTGAACTGAAGGTTCACTTGTGAGCCTGTTGCCCTCAGTGAGTGGCCCCCTAACATAAGGCAGCAGGACGTCATCACTTTCTCATTTGATCTGAAAGTACCTGAGATCCCAATGCTCTAAACATTCTCCCATCAGAACACCTTGGTGCTCATGTCCCATCTCTGCCCAGTCACACATAAAGTATTTGCAACCTTCCTCCACCAAGTCTACCGGGGGAGTTTCTGCTAACATGCTGTTGGGAAAGTTTCTCATTTGCAGGCTGGAGGGGAGTAGAGAAGTGCCCCCAGGATTGGACACCACGGAGGGGTGAGCACTCCCTGCTTTGAACAATTGGGACATTTTCCTCATGAGAAACTGAAAGAATCGTGCTACAGCTGGATTTGGAAAAGCTCCACCACCTTAGGCCTCTGCCCACTCACCTGGGATAGGGTCTTTTCTCAGTAAAGGATAAACTAATTTTCCAGGGAAGATGGACATGTCACAGAATCACTGGATCACAACGTTGGAAAAGACCTTTAAAATCATCAAGTCCAACCATTCCCATCCTGTGCTAAACCAGATCCCTAAGTACCTCATCTATGCTTTTTTTAACCGCATCCAGGGATGGTGACTCAACCACCTCCCTGGGCAGCCTGTTCCAGGCCCCAACAACTCCTTCAGTAAAAAATGCCTCTTCATTCTTGCGCAGAACAAAAACAGTTGCTGAAACCTCACTTTTTTGATTGTTTGGATTTTCACCAACTTCACCTGAGGTCCCCCAGGAGGTCTTCCTCCCTACTAAGAATTAATAACATGTGTGAGGGCTGCCCTCCGAGCCTGTGAGTATACCAGGGGAAGCAACTTGCTTTGGTCTCCAACCGAGGGGTCAGGGAGGCTGAAGGAAGCAGCTGTTCTAGCTTTGGCTTTTCCTTTTGCTCCCCGTGCTGGAAACAGAGAGCCTGTGATTTCCTCCAAGTCCAGCCAAACGCTGGCTTTGAGTGACAAACCCTGTTAGCAAAGAACAGCAAGTCTGTGGAATGTTTTTGCAGCTGTCAGCTTTAACCCAGAGCAAATGACAATGAGGCAGCTGCAACCTCTTGGTCCTGGGGCTACCCAAACCTCAGCATCCTTTCCTCTTCCAAAGTGGAAGAGGATTGGCTCTGCTGGCTGCACTGACTGCACAACCTGAGAGTCCTGCCGTGCTGCAGCACACATGGTCCCCCCAAGGCTCCCTGGGCAGTGTGGTTCCCTATCTCCCCATCCTCAGAGTGGATATTCAGTGAGTGCCCGTAGTGCCTCTTCCATTTGTCCTTTGATCAATGACATCATGATGGCTGGTCACAAAGTAGCATGCTGTATCCCTTTAAAAGCTTCCAGTACCTTTAAGGTCAACCCAGTTATTTGGGATTATGTACTGAGGTCTAGTTTTCTTTATGAAACATTTATAAACACTTAGATTTGAAATGGTGATGTGCACACCAGCTGGCAAAGGCTCCCAGCAGCCTTGTGATGTGTTAACCTGCTTCTGTAGCTGGAGAACATCAAGAACACAATGGGATTCATCTCGGGTGCTAAGCCAAGTGCAATATAAAATATTTGCATGGACATGCTGGCATTAAGCTGAGAAGAAATACCAGGTTTTATGACACCAATTATGCTTCTCTATCATTAAGCTGCTCTGCAAGCCCTAAGTGCATGGGGAATTTCAAGACAGGCCCTGGAAATAAATTGAGAGCATATCCTCTAGATCTTGATTATTAATTGACTTCTCTTCCTAAATACTTAAGTCTAATGGCCAATTAAAATCACTGATTGTTCCTGTTTGAGTGCTGTAAGCTTACCTAAGATGTGATTCAGGACCCCAAGAGAAGACAGGTAAAACTGAGAAAAGCAAATACTTTCTTGTACATGTTCCAAACACTGTAGCAAGGGTAGAACATCAGTGAAGCCCATCCATGCACTTCAGAGAGCAAATTCAGAGAGAATAACATTACGCAACGTAATTCTGTCCTCCTAGAGCCAGGAATATTCATGCATTCTCTGAGTGAGGATTAAGGAAGGCCACCCAAGCCCTCATAGCAAACTCTGCAAAACATCCTTCTTTAGAGATCTCATGTCCTGGAATCTCTTGTTTTCTTCCCCACCCCCCACCCCCCGCCTTCCTCCCCCTTCCTCCCCCTTCTTTTTCTTTTCTTTCCTCATAGATTTATGCCCATCAAGATAGATCACCAGCAAGTGCAGTCTTGGTTTCATCCATCTAGTCATTGCTCATGACTCTGCCTGGTAAAATCACAATTATGTAGCTGTATCCAGAGCAGAGGACTCAGACTGCTGCTGCAGATTTAACCAGTTATTTGCTAATGAGGACCAACATTTTCAGGGGAGATGAGGATTTTGGGTACCCAGACGCCAATAAAAGGCCTTACACAGCTATATTATGTTTCCTTTGCCAGGGGCTTCAGCTGGTGCACCAGAAATTAGATTCTGAGAGGCTTTGCCCAGGAAGACTTGCAATAAATAATTAAATCTGCTTTTCACAGCTGAGGCCACAGCATACATGCTTTTGCCAGTTATCTACAAGAGATGGATAGATTCAGCTCATGAATAACCACATGAATCTTCTTCAGAGATTATCTGGCTTTGTCTAAGAGTTTGATTTGTCAGGACTATATGAGTGGGATGTCACATCTGTATGTTTCTTCAGCTGTATATACGTGTAGAAATGTGTGCAACAGAACGGAGGTTCACACACAGCACTTCTGGATCACAGCCTTAGTCCACCACTGTTTTGCTGAAACACCTTAAGAAACCCCACTTAATCTCTCTGCTTCTGTAAAAAAAGAGTTCAATTACAACCAGAGAGTCCTACATTGTGTCAATGGTCCTGAAGCCTCATAGATGTGGTTTGCAAAGAGCTCAGAGGGTCTGAATGCTGGAGGCGCTGAGAGCATTGGCCATATGGTATGTATTAAGAAAGGCAGAGAAAGAGATTCCTGTGTTTAATGTTCATTTGTACGAACTGAGATGAAGACAGGCAAACTGACTGGAGCTGCACACTGACCCAGGAAAGTGCCATGGCCTGCGAGGAAATGCTGGAAACCCTGGGCTGGTTTGTACCACGGAGGAGACAGGCTGGCTGTGCTCAGATACACTAAGGGATGTTCTGAGGGAGAGCACGCATCAAATACTCTCATTAGTAAAATGACAGAAAATGCTGTTATGGCTTGAGGCTGCAGCAGGGAACATTTAGTATAAATATTAGGAAAAAATTCATAATTCCAAGAAGAGTTACAGCAATTGGAACAAACTATCAGGGGACACTGTGGAATCTCTTCTAAGCTTCCAGCCGTCGCTCTGGGAAGATTAAATAAATCCCAGTCTGTGGCAGTAGTTGGGGTGGTCTGCATGATCCCTGGCACTCCCTTCAGCCTCAAACAATTCTCTGAATGGGAGGAATGGCTTGTTCATAAAGCCCACAGCTTGGATAATGCGCTGACTGCTCTTTCAATTATACACGGCTCTCCAGGGCAGGGCCCATGTTTCTCTCAGCCTTTGGAAAGCACCCAGAACATATTAGGCAGCACCACAATATAAATAATAACAACCCACTGTCCCCATCTCAGCAGCAGAACAGCCGCTTTCTTCAGATTCCCTCCTGCAAGGCCAGACAGTAGCCCACTCCAGCTGAGCAGTCGTTCAAGAGCCAGCTGAAGGGCAAAATCCCATGGCTACAGCACACGACACACAGAGTCGGTGTCAGAACAGCTCTGGCTTCTTTCCATCCTCTTCCTTTTCCATCTCCTCAAGCAGGTAGTTGCCCCAAGGACATGACTGACACTATGCAGCGGACAGCTCATGCCTGGCCCAAGGATGAGCACTGTCCTGCCTGGCAGATGGTGTGCTGGAGAAGACAGGGTGGTTGCAGGTAAGGACAGGCACAACTTTGCTCACGTGGTAGCAGTCCTGGACCTGGACCACAGCAGGTGGTGGAATAGTTGCAGTGACTGCTGTGGAGTGGCCAGGCGTAGGAGGTGCCATATTTTGGGTTTTGGCATAATACTAATTATTGCTGCAGAGCTGTTATAGGTATTCCTATTACTGTCGTGCTGCCACCTGCTCTATGAGAGCTGTCCTCCTCAGCAGATTGAATTGCAGTGAATAAATGTGAGTTCCCTTTGCTAAAGCACCTCCCTTCCTGCCAGACTGCAGGGTTTTGGAAAGAGTCAGGATAGCATCTGAAGCCAGAGTTTTTCCCATTCACACCAAGTAGGAGCAGAGTAGAAAGCTGAGAACCTGGGTGGGTGCCAAAAAAGAGCATCCCCGGGGTTCACAGCTCTCTGCTGCAGTTGTTGCACAGATGGGAAGGTGGCTCTTGCAGCACTGTGAAGAGTCCCCTTTGGCTCCATCAGCTTAGATGTTCCTTGTTCTCTCATTCCTGTCTGTAAAGGTGCTGCTTTTCCTGCATTAAGCAGTCTTCCAGTATGCTGCTACCCTCTTCCTACTACAAAGGAAAGTAAGACTGGTAGCTAGCTGGTTTTGGCAGGGGAGAAAAGACAGACTGAGAACATACAGACAGCCCCACGGACTGCCAATGATTCCTCTTCTGCATATAGGTCCTAGGAATACTAATATGCAATGTGTCCTGCTTATTTTTCACTCGTTTGCTCAAACATTTGAGCAGTCAAAATCATTTCAGTTGAGAGACGTGCAGGAGTCCCTCTGCAGTTACTGAGTGGCTTTGTCAGGTGTTCAGTACGCCACATCTGTCAAGCTGGATTGCTCCAGTGTGTGTTCCCAAACTGGAAACAGAGCAGGGAACTCTGCATTTTCTTGGCACTACACTCCTACTGCAGAGTGTCTGCAGATTTATTGAGCTATAGCAATAGTATTGGCCACAAAACAATACTGGCTACAAGAGACACTTACGATGATACCTAAATAAGAACAGCTTCAAGCCAGAAAGAACATTCCCAGGGATGTCAGTAGAATCTCATTTCCTAGTTGGAGGGTGTTGAATGACTTACAGCTTCTGACTTTGTTGCCAGCAGGTAATTCTTAAAAATGTAGGTTTACAATGCACTGTGCAAACACGATTCCTCTTCCAGCCCCAGCAGGAACGGGTAACTGAAGGCAATGGCTTTATTTTCAGTATGGAGAAGATAATACTCAAGAGGAGAAGGTGCAGAGACATTAACTGATTTTCTCAGCAGCACCAAAATGATCCTTAACAGAACACAATCAAGAGCACAGCCGTTCTTCAGCCCCAGCACTGTGCAGTAGGAGTTTCTTCCTGATTTTTCCCTAGCTAATACAGGGCAGGCTCCCTTGACTACTTTGATGAAACTACAAAGCAGGAGCCACTTTCAATGGCAGACGACAACTGTTTCACATGCCAGTAACAGACAGGTGATAACACTAATTAGAAAAATACAAAGAAACGAGATTCAGATCTGAATTAGAGTTCACAGCTGACTCAAAATCAAAGCCAGTGTTTCAAGGATTAGAAATGCACAGCACTTTTCCACCAGATGATACACAACCAAACTGGAAATAGCAAACAGGCTCCTTCTGGTTTCAACTGTAAACCACAAAGTCCCACAGAATAGTTAGCTGGGGATGAAGTGGTATGTACACTGAAATCCATCTCTGCAGCCCACAGAGTACATCTGGGGAAAGGTCAGAGCTCCCCTAATCAGCCCAGGAGACAGGCACCTTGGCAGCCTCATTAACCTGATGAGGTGCAGCTGTGAAAGGTCCTGCCCAGGGAAGCTTTTGTTTCTCCCATCAAGGCTGTAAAATTTTCAGTTGTAGAGTGGGCTTGAAGGCAGATGCACTGCTGAAGAAGGAGAGATGGCTGTGTTGTGAAGGGTGAGTGATGCTAGGAATTTGCTATGGGATTTTTATCATTGCTATTCTTTATTAGAAAAGAAGCAGCTACAAGTTATGTCTTATAAGGGAAAGACATCTCAGAGTCTGATAGCAGACTGTATGTCACTAGTAAGTAAAAGGCATTAATTACCTAGAAACTGGAGGGTTGTTGATGGTCATGGTGGAGCCTCTAAAATAGTTTATTGCTATTGCATCTTGCAGCACCTTTCTCATCCATGAACATCAAAAGCATTGTGGTCTGGTGTTCAGGTTTGAAGTTGTTGCTGTTTGTGTTTTGTTGTTTTCTAGGAGATATTAATGTGAGCCCATAGTATTGCTGCAC
Organism: Porphyrio hochstetteri; assembly: GCA_020800305.1. Classification (NCBI taxonomy): domain Eukaryota; kingdom Metazoa; phylum Chordata; class Aves; order Gruiformes; family Rallidae; genus Porphyrio; species Porphyrio hochstetteri. The sequence continues at coordinate 3,878,571 of CM036916.1, read as the reverse complement.
CTAATTGTTTTAGTGGTACCTGATTGCTAAAGGTACTGCAACAAACTTCCTACTGAAACCCCTGAAAAAAGAGAGGGAACTAACTGCTTGCATTCTGTGGCAAACTGGACAAGAAAGGATGGGTTTGTTTTGCTGGAGGAGAGGTTTTGATGGGATTTCAAGCTAGTGAAGACCTGGTATAGATCACTGGGGAGCATGTGGAGCCTCTGCTATTGTAAAGTTCTAAGAGCAATTGAGGAGTACTCATAAGGCGTGACAAAGGTAGAGCTACTGTAGCATGGAAATGAGCTGGGTTTTGGGGTTGGTTTTTGCTGATTATTTTTTTCTTTTATCACTTTTGGTCTTGGAATACAAAAGTGTTTCTTGTAGACTTCAGTGGAAATAGATATAAATCAATCTATATCTTACTCTTTAGTCAGTGGTAGAAGAGTTATACCAATTTTGCAGGTCATTACTAGTGACTTCAAATGACCACTGTGATGCTGAAGCTTTTGGTCTGGGGTGACTGTTCCCTCTGCAACAAGGGAGCACTGCCCTGAACAGCAGATTCATTTGTTTTCTTCTCTTCTTCCTTTCTTATTTTTTTTGTGTTTCAGAAGAATTCTTTATGACAGATGTTAGTGTTCATCTCTTGCTTATTAATATTCCCATACTATTCAGTAACATGTTTCTGCTGCTACAGTGCTGCCTGACAGCTTATGTTTGCAGTATGTTGAGCCAAGATGTGTAGAAGTCCTGTCTGGCTCCATTCCTTCCTTATGGCCTGATTCAGGGGGAGGTTAGCTGGGAGGAGGAGAGAGGAATAATTATGCCAAGACAATGCGTCTGGCAAGAGGCTTCTGTCTTCCTCCCGTAACAACTATGTGCAATGTTTGTAAGGGAGCAGGAGGTAGTATTTTTTTCCTATTCAGGCATCTTTCTTTCTTTGGATCCTTTTCTGCAGCTGGGATTAAGCTGAGCATGTTTTTTCTGCTTCTCATCAGGAGCACTGGAGTTAAGATTGGTGTTTCCAAAATTAGGTGGGTATTTTTTTGAGGGGCAAGATGCTGGCTGTAGAAGACCTGACAGAGCAGAGCCAGCTGACTCAGATATTCACCTTATGCTAGGCAGAATAGAAATAGCTGAAGCATCTGGACACTTTTCAGAAGTGTCATCCTTTTGAGTGACAGCTTGGAGCTGAACTAAGTGTGGGGAGGAAAGTCAGAACACTGGTGGCTGCGGGAGGGGGAAAAAAAGCAGAAGGAGAAGGCTCGGCTGGTGCAAGAGACAAGCTGGAAGGGGGCTCAGAGGTACAAATGAACTCTCATCCTCATCCTTGCTGATGCAGGACCTGCTCATCAGCATACAACTCCCATCTGAACCTGTCCTTTGGGCATCCAGTGCTGGGAAGCTGGCTCGGAGCCACCTGATCTAATTCTGGAGCAGTTCTCAGGTTTTCTCTCCTTGGTTTCCCAGCTTGTCAGCAGAGGCACATGGGCCTGTGTTCACCCTGGACAAGTGCTGCTTGCCAGTCCCAGCTGTGCATCTCATTAGCAGACATCTCCAGGCTGCTGACCCTCTCAGCTGAGGAAATACTAGTGCTCTGACGACAGGGCCGCACCTCGGAGTGCCTGGGCTGTCAAGAAATGGAAACATCACCACAGCTGAGGCTGTGCCTTACCCTGATCTGTTTGTTTGGCTTTCCTAATGCCTGGGCAGCACTTGCTGGGTTAGCTGGTGTTTCAGATGAGCCCCAAAGAGGGAGAAGAGACCTTGAGAGTTGACTTCCTTCCAAGCTGACCCGTCTGTTCCAAGAAACAGAAAGTTTCCATGCTGTATAAAGCAACTGGCCCCCAGCTTGTTTACAGGGACTCTCCTATGTAACTCCTCACGTTGCATTTTACAGGACATAAATAAAAAGGTGCATAACAGGCTTTCATCTGGGAGCTGGGTCCCAGCTGCTGTGGTATCCACCCTCATGGGGAACACCCCTTACGTGTAGCAGAGGTGGGGAGGTGAGAGGGGAATAGGGCAGAACTTGGAGTGGTTTAAAGGGAGAGGTAATGAGGTGAATTTCTTGTGCAAATTTCAGTCTTTATATGTGCTCTGGGAGCAGGTCTTGCTTTACCTGCACGTTGGAGGATATTGTGATACTCATTAATACGTACGTATTATATGTGTGTGTAGTAAAGGTTGGGACTGGAAGGATGGGGAGGAAGAAAAGGTGAAGAAATTGGAAGAGGAGAGAGGGCTACATGTAAACAGATTAAAAAAAAATCAGATGGACATGAAGAGAGGTTGTTACTTAAGATGCTGGGGAAAAAATTGCTGCTGAAACCTGTAATTTCAAAGCCATTTTATCCCTGCCAAATGACTGCAGTAAATTTTTTAAAATTTATGATTATCAACATTAAAATGACAGTACCACCCAGCCTGAAAGAATTTGCTGGAGTAGGCTGATACTCAAGGGATGGAAAGCCATTTAAAGATGTTGTCGATAGGGGAAATTTCTGCCAGAATCAAAGGTGACCAATCTGTTTCAGTAGGTGGTGGCAGCTGAATCTCTGACATTTTTCCTGAAGAAAAAACAGTTCCATCCCCCTAGTATAAAGCAGGAGAGAAGACTTCCTGCCCTTGAGGCTGAAGCTGGCTGGAAACTGGAGAGGTGTGTTTATCTTTGGCTGTAAAAATCCTTTTGACCATTGAACAGGCGGCCCTGTGGATTAGATGATTCCTCATTCTAGACGCCTGGGTGACTACGGGTACCTAGAGCTTTTCACATTTTGTCACCAACTCGGAATTTGCATGGGATGGGATAGGAGGAATTATAGGTCAATGCTCTTTGACAGCTGTTTAATGGCCTGTGGAAATAGAAACGTTGGGCACAGTCCAGTTTCCGAGGGTCAGATGTCAGCACTGCGGATCCTCCCATCATAACTGACACTAATTGTCACCCTTATTGGCAGAATGGCCAGGGATGAGGGAAACCTTGAAGGCTAAAGTTCAGGTGTGCTGGCAGGACGGTGTGGCAGGTCGTCAGAGCTGCTTCCTTTTCTATAATTATTTCTGCAGAAAGAAGTGGTCAGGCTCCTGTGTTGCTGCTCTTGTGCCTCTGGGGAGTGTCTTGTTTGCTGGGCCATGAGGTGTTGGCAGGTGGCTTGGTTGGTAACTTCTGTGTTTACTTCCTGGGAGAAGTAAAATACTGGAACAAAATAGGTGTGATGCTCAGCTCCACAGACACAGGTGGGGTCAGTTTCTCTTATTTTGGGGAGTGGTGAACTTGAGTTAGATGTAGAACAGGTATGCTCGGGTCTGTTTGTTAGAGATGGATGGTGGTAAATATGGGAGAAGGACTTCTGGTAAGCTCCACAGCTCATCTGTTTGCACCCTGCAATGCACGTTTAGTGCAGTTATGTGCTTAATTTGCTCAGAGTTACCAGGACTTGTGACCAAGTGAGATAATGCAGCATGCACCACTAATTACATTTAAAATGTTCTGTTAACTGGATGTAGCAGATGGTGCGTATGGTCTGTTTAGACCTTTGATCCAGGGGTCTCTACTATAGAGAACAGCAGAGTTGTGAGGTTAGAAAGTTGCTGATTTGGTCGTTAACTGCAATATTACAAGAGAAAATAATGATGGATGGCAAAAACCTGGGGATGTTGTTTCCCTAAAGCATAGCACCATTTTCCCAGTGCACAGAGATGCTTTCAAAGGGTGGACATGTGAAAAATGTTTGGTTTATACTTGTATTTGCATGAAACTCATAAGGTGAAACCATACTGCTTTGTCTTTCATCAGGATGGGATTTATTTTTCACAGATATCTCAAATAACACCATGGATGCAATAATTATCTGAGAATGCCTGTGTCATGAGGTGCTTGGATGTCAGTACTAAGAACTAGTCTACAGATTCGAGTCACACACAGCTTAATTCCACAGGTGCTCAGGCTTCAAATTTGCAAAGGTGTAACATGCACATTCACATGCTTAAACGCTGAGCTTTTGGTGTATGGTTTTTCTGTGTGTGCAAGGTTTGGTTCGGGGGCTTAATAGAGGACAGGGGATGGATGACAGCCTTCCAGAGAATAGGAAAGATTTTGTTCAACTCCTTCATCCCTTGTGTGTGAAGTTTTCAGGTTGTTGTTTACAAATTATTTCTGCTGAAAAGAGACTTTTAAAAGTAATAGAGAAATGTTCTGGTTTTGTGCTTCCAGAACAAAATATTATAAAAGTGCTAAAACATCTTGACACACTTGAAATTCAATGATGAGTTGGCCTGAATGTACAACAAAACCCAAACAACCCCTCTTTCCTGCTACCTATACTCCCTCTCCCCCCCCCACCCCAAAAAAAACACCAATAAACCCACCACCACCAAACAAAACAACAAACTTTCAATATGGTTATTGAAACCATATTGAACTTTTGGAGGAGTCAGAGAGATTTCTGACTTTTAAAAGCTGTTAAACAATTTCTTTTTTACAATAAGATCTTTTGAGTCAATGCAGACTCCATGTCCTGGATTTTTCTCTCTTGCACTGAACTGAAAACATAGCTATTTGACCAGCTGCCAGCACTTCCACATGGAAGTGAAACACATCAGGAAAAGTCTTTGTGAGATTTGAGACTTGAACTACGTGCGACTCCACTACTGGGAGTGGCACCATTAAAGCTCTGTGAAGTTTTGTACTTTTGTACCTGCAAGAGCTTGTAGACTAGGGAGGAGGGTTTAAATGGGTCTATTTACAAAAGACCTATTTACCTCTCTTCTAGCATTTTGTGTCAGTCTTGCTTTCATTTAGGGGCATGCTGAAAGTTGGTTAGCCTTCAAATACCTTGTTTTCCTATCTACTGGCTTGAATGAAAGTACTAGGCTGATGTAACTGTGGGCCCTAAAACTATACCTGGTGTTCATATCCAAACCACCCTTAACGTAGCTTATTCTGAAGTTCCAAGCTCTAAAGTTATTTTTACCTCCCTTCAAAAGTATAACCCACCTGCTTTAAAAAAAACCCCAAAAAAACCCCCCAGGTATTTATGAGCAATGTTACAGCAGTAAACCTCTGTGTGCAGCAGCTGGTAGTCAACAAACACTGTGTGCCCTCAAATAGCTCCACAATACAAAGTCAATTCATCTGAAAAGTGGCAGTGACTTGATGAAGTGCAAACACCTCAGGAAGGAAGCAACTATGTTATTGGCTTTGCCTGTAAAGAAATTATTGTTAGTAGTAGTGCCTTTAAAAATAATTTCAATATGTTTTGGTGCTGCTTGAGGGAGTGCAGGGAAAACCCACTGAAATGCTGTCCTTCAGTGACTTTTTATTGCTTGGTCATCTCTGCCCTCCTTTAATGACTGCCCAGCTCTTCAAATGTTCTCATGGTGCTACACCACCTTTGCCACTCTCCTGTTAGCTCCAGCTTGCCTTGGGTCTATGAATCCAGTACACCTAATGTGAGTCCTCTCAATATCACTGCTGTGCACAGTGCAATGGGTTTTGATGGACATGCATTCATATAACAAAATCTTCTGAAAGCCAAATTGGAAATATGGAATACTGGCCATAGCTCAAAAGGACAGTCATAATTATGTGTATTGGAAACTTCCCACACCATGGAATTCTCTTCCTCAGCATAATAAGAATCTTGAACCTCAGCTCTAGATTTTATGACATCAACAGCTCTTAATTGTAAAAGTGAGAAGATGACAAAATCTTTCACAGCAGAAGATCCTAATGTTTCCATCTAACATGGTGCTTAAGATCTAAATACTGAACTTCCAGTGGTCTGCTTCAGGTAGATGGAGTTGTAGATGGAGTTGTGTTTCACAAAACAGGGACCAGAGGAGAAGGATGTGCTGTTACTGATGAAATGTCACAGGCCTCCTGGCTCTTGATGCAAGTCAATGTCAAAACGGTAAATATTCCCACAGGAGGGAGAGGGGAACATGGAGAAAAGACTGAAAAGGAACAGGGAGGAAGGTCCTCCCTACAGGTTTGGAGCAGGCTTGTCTGCTTCTGTGTGAGATACAGGCAGTGCATGCTGGCAGAAATGTTGGCAGAAGCAGAGGGGAGGTGTCCACAACAGCCTATCGCAGTGATGCCAGCAGTTCTGCTGGAGGACTAGGCAGAGGTGGCTGTAGGAGGGCTCCTTCCTTGCAAGTATGTTTGGGTGTTGAACCACAATTGCTGTTCTAGAAAGGGTTCAGCAGCAGTTGAGACCTGCAACCGCAGGGAGCCCCAAGTCACGGCTGTGATGTGGTATAGCTAGTCCATTACTGGGGCTGGCAGGTATTGAAATGAAGTCTCCCATCAGCTCTTGGGGTTTAAGAACTGAATGATGAGAGGTGGATTGCAGGTTATCACTGAGAAAGCTACAGTTGTTCTTCTCACAGAAAACACCCATATGGCCTGCATGTACCTCATGCTCTCTGGGTGCTGGTGATGCAGAAGACACTGGACTCCAACAGAGTAATTTCAAGATTTGGTATCCATTTTTAAGAAAAGAAATGTTGAAAAGATCATTCTAACATCAGTGAAAAGCAAGGAGAAATGCTGGTGATGGGGGGAAATTGCTGATCCCAGGTCAAGATGTGCTAGTGTTCCAAGAAGAGAGTTTATAGACAGATATGGTGGAGCCCCTTGTGCTAATATATGACTCAGGGAAGGTGCTTGTGGAGGAAAGGGCAAAGCAGGGAGGCCGTCTCTCCAAAGCAGTGCCAGCTAGCTGGTATTTTCAGCTCTTGCTGACAAAGCTGTGATGTCTGCTAGAGCCACGTGTGGGTCACTCTCCCATCTCCTGTCTGCACTGCCACGACAGGAAATTTATGGCTGGAGTGTTCCAGGGATGGATAAACGTGGCAGCAGGAGCCAGCTGCCTGGCCCCACTGAGGAGGCAGCCGCTTCCTGAGGGCTGGCCCCAGCTCTGCGCGGGAGGAGGTGGTATGTCACTCCGTGGCACTGCCAATGGATTTATGGTGACAACTAACCTTGGCTCTCAGGAAAAGCTGCTGTTTTTCTTTCTGAGTCTTCTTTTTTAACCTGACTACAGTGTGACTGGACCTACTGCCATCCCTAGGGCTGTGATTCCCACTTCCTCTGCTGCGATGCGGCTCTCTGACCAGTGGTGTGGTTAATTAAAGCCTATCAAAACCAGTCTATTTATCCTGGTTTTTCAGATGGCTGCTTGGTGTAGCCTGCAGTCACAGGGCATGCAAGCCGTGCGTGGTAGAGATGACTCTCTGTGTTTTCAGGCTAAATTATAATCACATTACATACAGCGCAGTTCTTAAAGACTCACACTGGACTTGATGTCAATAAGCTGGAAGAGAATGAATAGACCATATCTTTGGGGAGTGTGGGCCAGCCAATAGCTTAAAAAATAAAAGTTAAAAAGCCCAGCCCAAAACACAGCTGAAAACCTCTAAACCAACTCTGGTTTGTATCCAGAGACCAAAACATAATTTGAAGTGACTTGCTCAAAATCCCTTTGTGGTGTGGGTAGCTAAAGCCATCAGGTATTTTGTTTACTTGTCTATAGAACATGTTTCTGTTGAGTTCTGGCACTGCATGCTGCTGCTTGTTTAAACATGTCTGGGAGGAGAGGCAGCGTGACAACACTCTTTAAATCAATAAAAATAGTTGTAAGACTGAACAGAGTCTCCAGATCGGAACAGTTAATGATCTTCAGGATCAAGGCGTGAATTTTTTTGGTGCACCTACTTAGGTGATTGGGAAAATATGCATGGCTATGGAGAGAAAACTGAGCTCTGGAAGAATCCGGATCTAAGGATACGCTTGATGTCTTGGACCTATTTTAATCAGATTCAGAGCTGCTATTTGATTAGGGTTAGTTAATTAACAGAGCTATTACTACTTTTTTTTTTTTAAAAAAAAGGAAACTTAGGGCTTTTGAAATGCTTAGAAATTTTCAAAGCTTCTGAGGGAAGGTTAATTTTAAAGATTTTATTTGGGTAAAAGCAGTTTGGATGCTTAAAAAAACTATTGAAAACATTAATTTTTAGAGCATCTCGGACTAAATTAGTCTTGTGCCATTTTTACTGAAAATATTTTAATGAGTACTTCTGATCTGTTTGTTCATATGCAGTCTCTACACATTGATAGCAATTCTAATGCAAAGTAGTGATGTATGGTAAACTTATTTTCAAAATATTTCCAAGCATGTTTTAGGATGAAACAATGAAACGTGGGTAAATTGTGCTTTACCAATTCTAAGATAGGGAGGTCATGGAAAGGATTCCAAACCTCAGAAGCCTTCCAAAGAGTAGAGAGTCCTTTTTAAACAAGTTTGTTGTTATTTTTTTTCTTTAGAACCTGTTCTGATTTTTGCATTTGCTGGGATACTCTGCGATAGCAGTTTGAAGCACTGAGGTTTGTTCTCTGTTGTATTCATGTCTTCCCCATGCTGAGCTTTGGATATTAAAAAAAAAAAAAGCAAAAGTAGAGGAAAACCAGAAGTGTAAAAACTCCACAACCAGAAATTGTGGTGTATCCTGCAGTACTAGCCAAGCCCAACAATCAAAGCAAGATTTTGAGCAGGAACCCAAAGCTTTTGGGCTATAAGATTGCTTCCAATTAGCTACTATGGGAGAGGGCTGAGCATTGCATGTCATTGGGCCCCTGTGGGCAGAGTACAGGCCAGCTCTTTGTGCAGTGTGAAGAAATAACACCCTGGGAAATGATCAAGGAACAAATGAAGAGAAGTCTTAACTATATCACTGGTAGTGAAAAGGCATCAAAATGCAAAACTAAGGTAGGCAGCTTCATTTCCCCACAGCTATGTGCTCCCCTCTTGGCTTTTGCATGAATAAAAATTAAAATATAAATTCCCTGTGCATAAAGAACACCTTACTCTAAGAATGAAAACAGCTTGGTCATCTGATGGTTTTAGCTGGAAGGTGTCCAACCCAATTGGTGCATCTCCTGTGGAGTATAGCGCTGCTACAATGTGGTGTGTTTTGGAAATAGCTCTTGATTAACAATGTTCGGTGGAGTGGAAGCAAAAATAATTAGAAAATATTTTAAAGCTTCCTTTGAATGTAATCCATGGGCAGTGATTTTAAGCAACCTGTCAGCTTTAGCAATCACAAAGATGACTCATGCAAGGATAAGTTCAAGGGCAGTTGATATCATCCAGCACCTGGTACTGCTGTTAGCACCAGGAGATGATTGCTATGTCTTTAAACAAAGGTGCTTTTTTTCCCTAGGAGCTGTGACTTGTCTTTTCAGTTTGTTTAATGAGCACAGAGGCACTTAGTGTTAGATCCTCAGGTGGTGAAAAACATCCGATCTGTGCTGATTCATCTCTGCTACAGATCTTCCACTGTTCGGGCTTTGCAGAAGAGCTGGCTGGACTCTACTGGTGTTTCTGCACTGACGCAACAAGGGTCAGACCTGAGCGTTGTGTCTGAATGTGCATGTGTGTGTGTGCACACACACACACACAGGCATTTATGTACAGATGTGTGTGTGTATAGGCATATCTTAAGTCAGAAGTCATGCTTTGGAAAAACCAAAGGCTTTGTTCCAGAGCAATCATCAGGGTAGGATAAGCTGGTCTGTGTCTGTTGGGGTGAGGAGGGTAAGCCAAGAAAATATCCACACAGTGCAGAGCTCAAGTGAGGGTCCTCAGCAGTGAAATTTGGAGATAACTCCAACTCCACCTTTCTGCATCCTAATTCTACTTCTAGGAGCAACTGATGACTCCTTTATGTAGACTGGATACAGAAGGCTCTTACTATAGTTTGAAATGCTGTGAAGCTTCATATTATACATCAGAAGTATGCCTTCTGCTTGCACTTTATATATAGACTGAGTAGTTTTTGTTAAAAAACTGTTTTGGTGAGTACTGACTCTTTCTGCTTCATCCTTCTTCCAAAAGAAATTCTGTGGGTGCAACTGTTACAAACTGGTTGGGGGGGGGGGGGGAAGTGTGTGTCTGTGTGAGCTGGTGCTGTACACCTGTGCTGTACAGATGCATTTAAACGTGGCATGAATGTGCACAACATGAGATGCTCTTGTCATGAAATAGCCTCATCTTGTGTCCCAACACTGCTTTGAGGACAGTAGCTAGACATACTGCAGTCATCACTGGTGTCCAGTATGACACCTGATCCTGGGAGATGCTGAGCTCTACTGAGTTTATGCCTTCCATGAAATCATTTAAGCATCCCATTCCATGGTGGCTGCCACATGATAACAGTTTCATCTCCTCTGCCGCTCCTCCGTATTTGAAGTTATTTGATGTCCACTCGTATTTTACTTACTCCACTGAGGACTGCTGCTCAGAAATGTGTGGGCTGAAGTATCTACCTAAAACCAGCAAGTTATACTCAGTCCTGTAGGCATCCTAGTCCGTTGTGTGAGATCCATATAGCTTGGTGTATGGGTTCTATGATGTTTGGTGTATAGCACACAACACTGTACAGTTAGCGGAATAGGTTAGTTCATCTGCCTTTTCTCATTGCAAGGCTACAATATGCTAGCAGTCTCTCCTTGGTCTCTAATGCAGTAACTTTGGATGGCTACCTTTGTTCAAATCCAAAATTTCCCAGCATACTTTAAGTCCCAAAAGTCTGCATGCAGACTCTGTCATGGTTTTAATACAGCCATGGTTTCAAGCATCCTCATGATTACCCATTTATCAAGCAAGTAGTTGACGGTACAAGTGCTATAGAAGGTCATGATGATTCCTCAGGCAGCTGCTCCTCCTTCTTCCTGCTACAGCATGTCTTGATGCTTCTGTGGTATCAATGACTCTGTCAATCCTCTTAGAAGAACGTTAATGTGCTAATGCTGACAATAGTGGTCAGATACTGGTGAAATGCAGAGGAGGAGGTTCAGGAGATGTTGGATTAGGATGAGGGGGAAACAAGGTATCTTTATAGAATGAAAGCAACTGGGGCTGCTAAAAGCAACTTCGGAGATGATGGGAGTTGAAGGAGAGACTGAGAGAAATGGCTTTCAGACAGAGCCGAGGACCCTCTGTATGTAGCATCAAATTACTTCTTGGTCGGAGAGGGCTTTTTGCAAACAGAAGTCTGTTCTTCTGCTGAGCTCTCAGCAGCCTAGACCAGAGTATTGCTTTCAAGTGTGCAGTAAGTGTAATGACTTACATGGGTATATATTTGCTTTTTGTGCTTTTGCTGTGAGGAAAAGGTCAGGAAGGAGTTGCCAGCTGGTGACTCTGTAAATGGCCCGAAACATGCCTGAGGTGCTCCTGTTATTACTGTCTGGCTTGAAGTGAGGTGGCTTTGCACAGTGACCTATGACTTGTATGTTTCTGCCATCAGAACAGAAACTGATGCATCTTTATGCTGTGCCTAAATGTTTCCGAGAGGACTTAGCCATTGGAGTGCTGAATGGAGCCTTGCTGACACTTGCTCTGCTTTCTCTTCTGAGGCAGAAGACAGGTTCCCTTTAGCCAAGCAAGGCGCTGACTTATGCCACTCTACCTCCTTCATTTCAGTGGAAAGTAAGTAATACCTTCAGTAGCCCTGGCCAAGCAGCCTGAGGGGAACTAGGTTACTGAGAAAATGTCACCTCAGGTTCCTCTCCATTTCTGGATCCCGTATACACAAACTGTCTTTTATAAGTGCAGTTCTGTGAATGACTTCTGTAGTAAGAGGGATCTAGGTTAACATCCACACTCTGATATTCTCTTTAAGACTAGACTTGTTTCTCACCTTCTCTAGCAATCTTTTGCTTGTCCCATTCTTCCTCTGCCTCTGTTGCTTGTTTAGGCTGTAAGTGTTCGAGACATGGTTTGTCCGCATGACGTGTTTGTGTAACGTGCTGGCCTGTGGTTTCATGTCCACATCTGTGCCCAATCTGCAGAGGATATTGGTCTGTTATAGCTCCCAGCTGGCTGGTCTGGCTTTCCACCTCAAGCTGCAGAGAATCCTGCTTTTATTGCTCTGCTGGTCTCTCTTTCAACCCTCACACTTGCCAAGATGGCATCTGCCGCATTTTTACAGAGCAGGGCAAAGCTGGCCCCTGTGTCTGTGAGAAATGTTATGGCAATAGATAATAAAATTAGAAAGTAGGAATCTGGCCTCTGAGGTTTAATTTCTTGCTACAGGTCACCAGTGGAAGTGTGTATCATCCGCTCTGCCAAGCAGTACTTTTCCAGTCTCCCTTACTACCTTTTTTCCGTCTTCCTTATCACTGTTAAGCTGCACTTACAGGAGTTCCCTCCCCTTGCCTCCAATGCTTCCAGACATCAGCTCATCCCCAGCAAGGGCTGATAGGCAGCTCCTTTTATGTTTGCTCGCTCAACCTTACCATTTCAACAGAGCAGAACGGTGGTGTTGGTTTTCTCACTGGGAGTGACTCAGAATGGGGATTTGTGTGTGGCTGGGAGCCAGAGAAGAAAACACACTGTCAATGTATGTTAGTGCAGTGCCAAGCCCTTCCCGGGCACGGTAACTTTCCTCTCATGGGTGATGCGTGCCAGGAAGGGAAGACACACTGAAGAGGAGGCGAATGTGAGCAGCTTGTGCTAAAAACTGACCTGGCAAACTTAGATCAACTACGTGCCCTTCTGCTGGCACTCAGAAGGTACTTCTCCAAAAGACAAATAAAGGTCTCTAGAGTTGCCTGGTGATTGTTCATGTCCCACCTGGTACATGCTGTGCCTGCATAATCTGTGGCAGGTACCTTTTATTGTCTTACACGTGTGTGCTTGTAGGGTCCTGGAGGTGCTTTAGGTGGAAGGTAGGATAAATTACCCAGATGGGAAGAAGATGCTACTGTATGCTGGAGTGGGTCTGGCTATTTCTCCTGGTACAGTTCTGTGCTGCTGTCACATGGGCTTCAGGGCTCCTGGGTAGGAGTAGTATGACAAGCATACAGAAAATATACAGAAAAGTGATTGTGGTACAAACAAGGCATGGGAACTTTGCATAGTGTTAGTGGCAGTGTTTTACCCCTCCTGTCTGTAAGTACCATGTTCAGAACACACTGCTGGGATGTAAAGTCTGTCCCTAGTGTTGCATAAGGTAGTATAGTTTCTTAGAGAGAGATGTGTGTTTAAAGAACAAGGTAATTCATCTTCATATCACCTGTTACCATTATATGGATACCTGATCTGACCTGCTGGAGGACCTGTGAGTTCATGTGTATTATGGGAAACACATCTGAGCTTAGCAGAAGAGTTTTCTTTGTTAGTTCACTCGTACTCAGGTCTCGGTTCTTTGGAACTCATGTAGGGCCAAATTCAGATAGACTTGTAAACACAGTGTAGTGCCTTGCCTTCTCTTGGTGCCATGGCAAGGGCCTGCTCTACATAAGCAAGAGGTCAGGAAGTGGCAGCTGGTGTTTCATATGGCCAAACCTCCCACCTGCATGTAATACACAGCAGGGAACATCACTGACAGCCCCAAGTGAACAGTCATCAGGAAAAGAACATTTTTCTGAAACAGGAGTAACTCATATTTCCAAGGGTTGATAGGTATCATTTGTGGTGTGCGAGAGAGACAAGCCCAGGAATAAGATGGTAATTTTTCCTGAGCCCTGCTGGGAGAGAGGCAGGGTGAAGAGTGGGGCTGTTCATAAGTGCATTATGGCTGACAGGCAGCAGAAATAAGACTCTACACACGGTCTCACCTGAGCCATGGAAATGTGTAATCTTGAACCAGTTGATGAACTTCAGCTTGCGCATCTTGGAAAATGATATTCCAACACTTACCGCCTTCAGGAATTATGAAGCTTAATTATGTTTTTCAAAGCTTTTAAAAATCCTCAGGAGGGAACTGCCATGTACATTCCTAAATACAGAGTGCCTTGGTAGGAAAATGTGTGAAGTGTTTGGTTATGCTTAGATTTAAAGCAAACATAATTACAGGTAGTCTGTGTCCAGCAAACAGGAGTGGAAAAGGGAAGTGCTTTTGGCTCTTAGTGCTGTAGCCTGAGCTCCTAATACTGTTGATGTAGCTGACCAACATAGCTGAAGAGAGCAGGCTATAACTAGAAACTCTTCAGGACCCCTCCGCAAAGGCAAATGGTAGGGGTGTGCTTGCCTGCCAGCTTTGTGTCTGGGGGGAGAAGTCCCACGGGTGAGACATGGGCAGCCCAGCACAAAGCCAGCAGTCTGGTGACAGGAATGGGACTGAAAGGACAAAAGGAGCCATATGTAAGCACTCCGGTTTCTTGTAGATCAAGAAAAGAATAATAATTGCAAATAGCAGATTCTCACTTTGTTTCATGCAGCTGTGAATACTTGTCTCTGAAACCAGCCATGAGATGAAAGCATGTGAGAAACAACGGTTTTCCAAAATTGTTCTCCAACTCATGTGGAGAGGAAATGCACAGTGTGTTTTAGAAGCTGGCTGAAGGAAATGTTCTTGACTTTTTCCTGTCTTTTCCCCTAGTGGCTTCTTCCCTTAATGTCCCACTATTTAAGAAAAACTCATGTTCTAATGTAACAAAAATATAGTTCCCCTCTATTTTTAGAAATTGAATAAACAAGTCTAATAAATGGAGAATGATGGTGGTCAGGGAGCTCAAATTGGCTTTGAATATTGAGCAGAAATAGATGTGGACTTAACCAACTGAAGATCCCATAAAGTACATTTCTTTTCCTTTTTTCTTTTTTCCTGGAACTATTATGATTTCAGGATTTTGGGATCATATATAAATAAATCTGGCCAGCAAACTTGGCCAGGCATTTGGAAAGATCATTTCTTGCACTCTTTTCAAAAAGAATGACTAAAATTAATCATTAGAAGCTTTTACTGATAACTGTAAAACATTATTGGGTGATTTTTCTGTTAAGTTTCCCAAGTGCTAAGCTAAGGTCCAGTAGTCATTGGGAAACAGAGTCCTGCTCTGATGAGAAAAAAAAAAGCAGAAAAGGTAAATTTATCCTTGAGGGATAAACAATTTGAACGAGAGCAGCAAGACAGTAAAAATCAGGCAAAAGTAATATGTAAGCTGGCTTTTGGCAAAGTGTTTTCTAATTGCTGGCTTCTTGGTCTGTCTAAACTCAAGGAGCTTCGATGCTCGAGGCATTTAAAGCCAGACTGCACAAACCATTAGCAGATAAACGCTGCTCCGGGTTTAGAGAAAGGTAACACGTGGGGCATGGTCTCAGTGATCTCTTGAGGTCCCTTCCAACCCCTGTGATTCTGTGAACACTGTGGGAGCTGATAGAGATTCCTCCATTTCTAAGCTAGCATCACCCTTGGACCAGCTCCTTGGTACAGCTTTTCTCAATCTCCTCAAAATCTGTGGTGAGTTCACCAGCCAGCAGGCCTTTTGTCTTACCTGATAAAGTGAAAGTCCTTTGAATGCATTAGACTCTTAAATCCCTCTCAGCTTGTGGGACTGTATATCCTACCTTGACTGATCGTTAGGAGCTAGTAAAGTGTGCGCTCAGTAAAAAGGATTGATGTTGGCAGCCATAAATAGGCTAAAAATTCAAGGAAGATACTTCAGGTTTTTTCTGTTGGTTGGTTCAGAAGGGCTGGGTTTGTGGTGGGGCCTAGGCTGTACAATGCCAAGTATACTCTCAGTCACTGGAAAGCTGCAGTCAAGCCTTGGTCCTAACGGGGAAGCTTAGGGGTGAAATCTGCTTTCCCATATCCTGTAATATGTTTTGGCCACAAAATTACTGGCTGACATAAGACCACAAGTCAGTCAGTCTTCTCACTGTTGTCCACCTAGCTGGGTTTTTTGTGGCAGGCCCAACTCGGGATGTTTCTCTACCTCTGGTATATGAGGTTTTTACAGGTGGGATATTCAGGCAAGCACCTGCTTTTTAGGATTTAAAGGAGTCTCGGAGGCTCCTTGGTGGATCTGTGGTGTCAGGATTTAAAGCATGTGTGACAGTAGAAACTCATGTACCTAGAGCAGTTGATAGGCACAAGCAGACATGCTGAGTGAGCTTTTGAGTTTGGAACAGTCACTGAGATACAAACTCAACTGACCCCTAGATGAGGAGGAGACTATTTATACATATGCAATGGAAGAGAATAGACTGTACTGCATGTAACAGCTTTACAAAGCGTTTGAGATATAAATATACTCATTCCATTGGGTTCTTCCTCCAAAATGACAGCTCCCTGATGAAAGCTGTGTTCATGTCAGGGTCTATAGATCAAAGTCATATATAGAAAGGTTAGATCAAGGTTGCATTTGGAGAGAAAGTTCCCTATGTGGACACATCTGAAAGGCCAAATCAGATAAAGGCTCCCTCTCTTTAACTAATGTCCAGAGATACCTGACACTCTGTATGTTGTGTGTATGCATTGGATTGACAGGGAAGGATAGCAACACCAAAAGCATCTTTTCTACAAGTGTGCCAGCTCTGGCCTGGCTGAAAGGGTCCATTGGTAGAGGAAATGAGTTTGCTTAAGTTTCACGTGGTGTTTCCCCATTTCCCTGGCCAGCTGATACATTTTACTCCAAATGCAGATGCATCCTCAGTGGTGGGCAATTGTCTTTAAGGTTGATCTGCTGGTAGAAAAGAACCATAAGGTAGCTGGGGCTCTTAAACCAGCCCTCTTGTAAAGATCTCAAGTGAGGATTAGCTTCTGAGTCATGCCTTCTGCATTCTGGTCCCACTGTTCAGCACAGTGTTTGAGGAGGAAATTTTTACATGTTTATACAATCAGCTCCATCAGATATCCTCCATGGGGCCCCTTAGTAATTGCCAGAGAATGGCACTTCCACGGGTTTTTTTAGCCCTGGACAACTATATATATATATTTTTTATGGAGTACCTTTCTCAGTAGGTTTTTAGCTGAGCACATCAGTGATGAGTGGTCTCAGTAGCTGTGGCCAGCAGTACCCAGTTCTGGCACCCTTGCCCTCAGAGCAACTGCCTTGCTGGGACATTGATTCCCTCTAGAGGGCATTGGTCACACAGGTGTGTGTGCACACACATAAACACACATGTGTGCAGAGACCTGTGTGTGGTCTTCCAGGTTCTATACTGGTGAAAAAAGAAGGGCCTGGTGGCTTACATGTATCGAAAGATGCCAGGGAAGCTGAAAGTAATCTCTTTGCAGGTACAGTATAAGGCCTTGAGACCTCTTGGCATGCCCCCAGAAAGAAATTGCAAACCTAATTAGACACATCAGGTGGTGTGGCTCTACTAGAGTAGAAGCTAAGCTTTTGAAACACCTGTGTTTTACTCCTGCAGTGTGTGTGCAACATGAGTTACGCAGATGTCCTCTGCGTGCTTGTGTTTGTTAAGCAGAGAAAGGAATCCCAGGGTGACAAGAACAGAACTGTCCTAGAAGTGAATCTCTTCTAAGTATTATTTCAGTATCTTCCTTCTTAGATATAAGGAGCTGATGGATTCCTTGTGCCTCTGGGCCCTAAACTACTGAAGGTGTTTTGAAAACCTTGATATGTGCTTGATCAATATTAATAACAGAGTAGGTGCACTTTCCAGCAATAGTAGGATCTTTGGCCTCTGCTCTTGCTAGAGAGTAACATCGTGATGTGCTTATACAATACCAGCATAAACAGTATTTTCCAGAGAGCTTTACCACTTGAGCCAAAAATGTTTTGAAAACAGAAGTCAGAGCCTTCAGAAATATCCTTTCCATCTGAAACCTGCCATAAGTCACTTTGTGTCAGTGCTGTCTGCATATCCTGTGGACATAATGCTAACGGACAGCTCAGTGACAGTGTCCCAGACTGCTCATGCAGACTACTAAATTGACTAACCCAATTGAGAAGTTCTCTGTGGACTAAGGAGCCTTCAGGCAGGCATAAAGGCATTGCCTTAAAAATGACAAAGGACCCTGTTCCTCAGTAAACACAATCTGAACCAGTTAATAACTGGATAGAAGTGACGGTGGTCAGAGGTGCTGCCTACTCATTAGAAGAACACAATAAATGTCTAGACCATCCTGTACATTGCTCCTGGGAATTACTCGAGGGCTCACACAAACTGAAAGCCCTGGGGCTCCTGTCTGGCCTACCTGCAGTGGATGGTCTCCACCTGGAAGCATTTGGAGCGTGCCCTTGGTCTGCCAGTGGCTACTAGCTCTGTGGGCTGAGGAAGGCAAAAGTACCAAGGGCCTTGTGGCAGGGTCTTCCTGGTTGTCCACTCTCAGCAGGCAGCTGCTGGCAAAAACATGCTCAGTGACTTGCTTCTGATGTGCAATACTACCTCCATGTGCACAAAGAGTGTGCCAGGCCTCAGCACACCAGCTGAAAGGCAGCATCATTGTGGGGGCTGAGCAGGTAGCAAGTTGTCTTCCTCCTGCAGAGAGGGGTTCCAGAGGAAATTTCTTCCACCTTGAACGTAACCATGCCCCTTGTAGTCCAGTGCATGTCAAATGGGCCAACCAGTCAATGCATGACCTGGTTTGGTCTTCTAGTCAAGTTTGCACCAGCCATTACTCTTTCCTTCACAAATGGTATGTTTTAAAATACTCCCACTCTTGTCAGTCTGTTGGTTTTGGTTGATTATTTATTACTCTTTTTATTTTTTTTTTTCCTGGAAATGGTTTGGGGTCCTTGGATTAGGTCTGGTTTTCAGGCAGGCTGGTGCTTGCAAAAGGCAGATTCAGTTTCACTTAAAACTAGAATGATGACTAAAGTTACACGTTAATGAGCAGTGTTTTATAGGTGTGGTGGTTCTTGAAGCAATTTTCTAATTTTCTTGAATTTTCTTTTCCTTGTTGTAGCTAAAATAACCCCATGCAGCCCATAAGATTATTATTATTATTTTTTAAAGATACAGAAGATCTAGTCTAGGGTTTTAATAAGAAAGAGCAGAATAAATTCCAGGCCTCATCCTAGAAAGGACCTCTAATTGCCAAAATCTGGATCATTTTGAAAGCTGCGTGAGGAGTGGGACAAACAGTTGTTCTTTGAACTGCAGTGTAATTATACAATGCAATGGATGGTAGAGTACTGTTGATTGGAGTGAAATCTAATAGAGATAGTTACAAAAAGGACTTGATTCATATCCCTTAAAAGTCACTAGGCATCTTTGCTTCACTGAGGGCTTGGGTTAGAGCATGCTTCAGTCAGTCCTTGGGTGAGAATGTACTTGAATTTTCTGTAACTGCATATTTCACTTTACTGATTTTGTGGATCCACCTTCCCTCTCCATCCAACTTATGAAGCCTGACGGTGTAGCACAGGAAGACCTAAATAAGTGTGGCTAGTGACTAGAAGACCAGCATCACTTTTCCAAAGCACAAATCTTTAGAGACAGACCCAAGAAATCCCATAGATGATAATAGAAAACCAGGCTAAAAGTGGAATCTTCTTTCTAATTGAAATTCTTGTTCATAGGGTCCTAAGTATCCAAACTTATGACCCTTTCTAACTTTTTCCAACAGCTATTTCTTGTTTCTAAATTATTATCCATGTGTCCAATTCATGGTTTTGGAGAAGAGGAAGATAATTTTATTTTTTGACAACAGCTAAATGTTTGTGGTATAAGTAAAGACTCTCATTCCTCTTGCTTCCCCCACGGGTACATGACATTGCCAGCTTTCCCTATCCTATTGTCTAGTCTGTATAGCTCTGTCATGTTGCCTGTGATTTGTCTTCACCTTGAACTGTGTAGGCCTTTCCGTGTACAAATCTGTCTCACATTTTCATTGCCTATTTCTAGACTTTCTCCAGGTTTGCCACAACATTGGCATGTGATATTTTGGGCAGGATAAACTATTACTAAGAACTGAAGCTTCATTATTTAATGCAGTGGTGAAGTGAACTAAGCTGCTGGGTAGCAAAGAACCAAGGGGAGAGATGCTAGAAGTTGCAGTAGCTTATACTGGCTCTAATTACTGCTACCAGCTTAGATATAGATGGATCAATTTGGTCTGTAGGCCAAATCTATTCTCTGCATAATCCTAACGAAGACAAAGAAGTTATTCCTGGATGAATCTCATGTCTTGATCCAGTCTGCTATGCAGTTGGCAAGATGTCTCTATTTGTCTTGCACGTTTGCCTTGTCTCTCTTAAACCCCATTGCTGGATCCTACCTGTTTTTTAACAAAGAGGGTGCAAAAGGCTTATGTCACTACAGAGGGTGTATATTACGTTTATCCTGGAGACAAGACTTGGTGGAACAGGAGTGATTGCTATTGGGAGAATCATGCTGCTGTTTCACACAAGGAAAGCTGGGTGGATGTGCACCTGCTAGCTACTTGGTATGTGAAAGGAAGGAAGGAATATGCAATTATGTGGTAGTTTGGGGCAGTTGAAGTGTATAATGAGGATTGCTGATGACAGCAATTACATTTTCCTAGCAGATAAGTTAGTTCCAGATTGCTGGCTGAGTGTGCAAAGACAGTGTCTAGTCCAAATTTCAAGTCTCTGACTCTCTTGCTTCCTCTCCAAGTTTTTTTCTTTCTGCCAAGTGTGTGTTTTGAAGGAGCACACGCACTCCTGTTTGCAGGAAAAGTAGTTCTACAACCTGTCGCAGTGTTGGAGCATTGGTAGAGCTAGCAAGGAAACTTCTTCCTCAATTCCAACCTCACAGCCCTTACACAGGGGCTCGCTAGAAAAGCATTTGGTCTCCATTCTCCTGGTAACAATGGCAGTGTTCTGTTAATTCTCTTCTGGGTGACAGTCATTCCCTAAAGAGAACGTTTTTGTGAATAAGGCTGGCCTAATTTAGGCAAAGTTTGTTGCTTTGAAATATGCAGGACAGATCCCTCACATGGTATAAATTGACATGGTGGTATCCAAGTCACACTGTGGATCTGGTCCTTCTGTTTTAAGTGGTTGCCCCTTGGGTTTGTCTGCTTGATTTACAAGTGGTCTGTGGATTTTACTCTTGACTTTCAGGAGTTGGAGGGCTTTGATTTCAACATCATCCTACAATGGCAGCAGTTGTTTTTCCGTGACTGGAAAAACTTCTTCTTGCTCTGTGAACCTACCAAGTTGATGCCCTCCTAGGACCATATAATAACAGCTGTAAAAATCAGAGTGGAGGAGTCAGTCCCTCTGCAAAAGCTCTACATCACCTTTTCCACCCTTCCACTCTTGCCAGTCGCAGAGCTCTTCCATGTCTTCAGGATTTTGTTTCTAGTTGGCCTTCTGTGGTAGGTATGGCCCAAAACAATTGAAAGTCATCTATTATTTCACAGGGCTTTGGAATAAACCCTTATTTGAGGACCAGATCTAATTTTCTGGGATCAGGTCAAAAACTAGCCCAGGCTGTCTGTGGAAAGGGGTGTTGGAGAATGGGAAGACACTTTGTTCCAGAGTAGTTCCAGGCACCATTGCTGGGAAAGGTTTTTTTGTACTGAAGTGCCTGCCTATGGAGAAAGTAGGAACAATGCCCATAGCTTGTAGGGTGGGTCTGCCTGCCCTCTCTTGCCCATCTGGGTGATGCAGTGTAATTCCTGAGGTGTAG
This sequence comes from Porphyrio hochstetteri, assembly GCA_020800305.1. Lineage (NCBI taxonomy): Eukaryota > Metazoa > Chordata > Aves > Gruiformes > Rallidae > Porphyrio > Porphyrio hochstetteri. The sequence goes on along the minus strand of CM036916.1, from coordinate 3,857,233 downwards.
GATCGTGATACTTGCTCAGGTAACTAGAAGAGCATCATAACACACTATAAATAGAGCACAATAGTCCCACAATAGAGCCACAGGGGCTTTTTTGTGATGAATCTCCGTTTCCTTTTGGAAAAGTTTGTCCCTTCAAGCTGTTAGTTTGGCTGTGTGTCTGTTTATATACAACTTTCTGGAGGTGAGAGGGGAGGGTAAAGGCAGAGTTAATCACCAAACAAGCTCCAACCCCCATCTAGCTGTTTTTTGCTTTTAAGGAAATGAAGTCATATTTATGTGTAGAGGTAATCCAGAGATGTGAGCTCCTGCCAAGACATTTGTTTACACAAAGCTTAAGGGAGGTGATGTTTGTGCGTGCTTGGAGCTTGAGCAACTACTTTACATTAGAAGGAAGGTAGCAAACATTTCGGCCCTGATCCTACCGAGACAAAAGCTCATCACCAGCAAAACTAGCATCCCTTGCCATCTTCCTGTGCCTGGGAGCATTACAGGGGCAGCCTGTACTCACCCAGAGTACACTTGTCGCTGCAGGTAATACTATGGGTTTCTGTCGTGCTGTCCAGATGTGATGAAAAACTGATTTAAAAACACCTTTGGAACTATTTCCCCTCCATGTTGGCTAGCTGGTTTGCTATGAGTATTTTTGTTTGAAAGGGGAAAAAAAGAGAAAACAAAGAGAAAGTACTGTGTAGAAGTTGCACTGGAAGGATTAACAGGCTTGTTGACTTTCTGGCTCAGTCTTGTGTTTTATAACCATGAGAACATTGTTTCTTATACCTGTTCTTTCCCTTGATGTATGGGAGCAATGAAATAAGAAATATGCTGCAGTAGCTGCACAGCCATTGACATCTTTCAGAGATTTTTTTTTGGAAACTCACTTGTTAGAAATGCTTTCCTTTTATTTGGGTTGTTTTTTTAAATTGGAAATAATAGGAAAATAAGATCTACTCACAATTACAGTGGTTCTTACTGCTTTTTAGGGCTTTTATCATTGCTGTAATTAGGGCCTTGAAAATGGATGTGTTGTAACAGCATCTTCCTTGTGTTTTTATTAACTGTACCACTGTTTTGATTTGCCTGGTACTTCACAACTAAACTTAAATGAAAGATGTTCTTCTTGTGTTACCATTGGGACTAGACAGTTATAGCATCAAAGACCTAGGGGTTAATTTTTACAAGGTACCACTGACATGAATATCATGGAACAGTTTTGTTTTACTAATCCCATCAATCTTTATGGAATCCACCATGGTTTATTTGTGAAGCTGTTAGAATTCAGGACTTCTTCAAAATGAGAAGAAATGCAGTTTGCCTTACCTGCTGCCTTTGTTCTAATACCATGTGACAGGCTCGAGCAGTAAGTAATCATCTAAGATCTTCACCTGTTCAAGAACAAGCCAAGATTTAGTACTGAGGTGAGGAAAAATGCTGTGGCTGTGAAGATAGTTTCCTCTGAACACCAGAACTTGGAAGACAAATTGCACAGAAACTCTGAGGCCAAACCATAAACTAGATTCCCTTGCTGACCTCAGCTGCTTGAAGCCAACTCTCAGCATAAACAACTTCAGGAAAAGCAGCTTGCCCAATAAGAGCCTGTGCATTTACTAAATCAGCATCTGCCCTTGCACCCATTGCTTCCTTTTTGGTAAATTGAGGAAAAAAACCCAAAGAGCACTCTGAAAGACATTTTGCTGGAAGCAGAGTTGCCTAGAAGAGGTGGTGGAAGTTTGTTCTGGATGCTTGAGATGTGTAAACTACTCTGTACTTGATAAATGCAGCAAATTCATTTCCAGCTCTTCCTTGTGTCACAGGCTGGGTTTTTTTCTAGTTCATCTGCATGACCCCAGATCTGCAGCTTCTGTAAAGGCAAAAGCTATCATTTGGGAAGTAGGTTTTTCTTCTGTAGAGGAAGTAAGAGTTGATTTCATAACTTTGGTGTCGCCCAGTGTTTAGCTTGGAGGGCACAAGAAGAAAGTTGGAAAATAGTAAGGCTGCTTTGCAGAAAGGGCACAAGAACGCTATTGCCACAATCTGTTGTGGCATCTCTGGAGCTTTTTCCTCATTTCTCTCTCCCTCTACCCTCACCCCAAAGGCTGAAAATAATAAATGTGTGTCTCTTTTCTCTAATGAACACTATTTAATTGACTGTTACTCAGTTAAAAAAGAAAAAAGCCAAAACCTCTGTACTGTAGAGCACTTCGCAAGAAAAGAATGGCACTGAGAGCAGGGAACATTCAGCAGAGACTTCTTTAGCCCAGCAGAAAGCTTTATTAGTAGGAAAAATGGTTTCTAATCAGAACAGGAAGCAAAAGTTGAAATTTTGAACCATATAGTAGAAAAGTAGTCTAAAGAGGTTTTCAAATAAGAAATGTCAACATAAAATATATCAGTGTTGCTTAGCAAAATAAAGGTGGCCAATATGTCAAAGTAACAGTTTTCATTTTGAATTGACATTTTGAAATGAAAAACGCTTCCTATTGAGATGTTGGCTTTCCTCCAAAGTGCTGTGAATTGGAAAATTTAATAAAAATTGATATTTTCCTTTGGATAAATTTTAGTTCAGCGTGACCTATGTTCTTTGAGGGAACTTACTTTATTCTGAAAACTTCAACTGGTATTAGCTAGGATGTAGCAAAACATATTTTCAGCTTGCTTTAGTGTTTGTGTAAATGTTTTTGTCTTCTGTAGTATTCCTTGTTAAGGTTTCCTTATCATTTGGAAGTGATCTTGTTTCCAGAAGCATCCTGGCATGTTGAGAGGAATAACATTCAGGTGTTCCTGTGAAACTTTTGCTCTTTTTCTTGCCCTCTTAAACTAAACCAAGCCCTGTTAAAAGGTAAATGCTTGTGTTTTTGTTGCTTTTAAAATGAGCTGTTCTAAAGGTTTTAAAAAGGAGAAAAGGGAACTGAAACTCCAGAAGATAAATACAAATAGCGTCGAGTTGAAAAGTTGGGGGCAGGGTGGGGGGGAAGAGGAAATAGCTGTGAAAACACTTTTTGAACAAATAGCTGTGCTTTAACTGTGTATTGTGAGGTTGCCTGGATACACTGGAGGGACAGGGATTCCTCTCTATATATATTAGTTAGTTTAGTGTTTACTGCTGGAACTTGGAATGTAACTCCAGGCACTACTTACAAATGTTTGGGATGAAGCGGTTCCAGAAAACCAAACAAAAATGGGAGGGAGGGAAATCATCCCCAAACTCGTTTCTATTTTCATCATCATGTTGCTATGTATAGTCTAAAATAGTAGGTAGGTAGGAGCTTATATAAGCTGAAGTGGACAAAAGGGGAAACTTGGTGGCTGTCTGTAAAGCTAGACTAGATGTGCACAGAGGGGTCTGTGGCAGATAAACCTGCATGCAGAGTGGAGACAGATGAATGCAGCGTATGAGGAAGTAAGGCAGGAAGAGATTCATAAAGGAAAACCTGCAGTCTGGGTTCATGAGAGGTTCATGGAGCTCTGTACTGCCCTGGCCTGGGAGTTGGAATCTCCTATCTGATCCTGATGGGCCATTCCCTCTGCCCCAAGCACCAGGGTACCACTGTGCTTTGTGGTGATGTCCGTCTGTCACGTGTCATCCACTCTGAGTTTGTGTTCCTTGCAGGGATGGGTTTGTCTGTGCCATGAAGTGTCCTGTAAGTTGCTGTAAGAGTCTAGATGTGTGCATGTGAGGTGTACTTCAATAATATTCTGTGCTTATGGCTGTGAAAGCTGCTGGAAGAATTATGGTTTGGATCAGCAAGTTGGGAGGTTTCTGACAGTCCTTAGTTCCTGGGAGCTTTATCTTGGTTTCTGGTTCCAGTGAGAGGGCTCTGCAGCTTTGGACAAGGATATCCCAATTATTATATCATATTATGATCATCAGTTGATGATCATTATGAGATGTGTTCAAGGCAGGAGGGAATACTCCTTCCCCAATTTATATCTAGGGTGCTGTGCTCTCTCTTTTTTCTTTAATGGATTTTAATCTTTTTAGTTATGTTCTGCTCTGTGATTGTATCTAACTGGGAGCATAAGGGGTATTTCTGAGATAAGATATCTTAGATTTTTTTTTTTTATCTTGGCATCACTTTTCTTGGACTTGGAACTGTTCTGTTTAATCATTTAATCTGACTTTGTCATCTGATCTTCCTTGGTTTGAAAAGGAACGTGTTCTTCCATCTAGCTCTTAAATTCACACTTGATTTGAGAACTTTCTCAGTATTGATACACTTTAAAAAAAACCCAAAAACAACAGGGTCATGTGGGAGCATCATAATTTCTGTGCCCTGTATCACAGTGAGATTTCACAGAGTTGTGCAGCAGATGAATTCCTCGTGCTCTGAAGCCTCAGATCACTTCCACCTCAGCCAGGATGAGTCACCATGAGCTCTCTTCCTTTAGCGGTTGATGACATGCAATGAAAGACTCTAATTCTGCCCAGTATGGGGCAATGATGCATCCTCACTACTACATTGCAGTTTTTGTAAATCTGTGAAATGCTATTTCAGGAGCACCCAGACAGCCAGATTTTAAATTTCTTTTGCAAGAAAAAACTGTCAACACACTTGATCCTATTTTAATTCTGACAATCATACCTTTCTGCCTTGAGTTAGCAACTAGTGTCAGATGCGTTCAGTGCAGAGAGACAGCCCACTTGAACACAGCCAAGCAGTGGTATATATACATTTAGATCTGAACATTATTATCATAATGAGACCTTCTTGATGCCATCAGAGATTTGGAGTGAATTTGTGCGTGGACCACAAGTGTTAGTTGGGTTTTGTCCCCTTGTGCTTGTTGAAAAGGAGTTTGCAGTTTGTGTGGTTACAGGGACTGTTTGTGGCTTAAGTGGTTTCTCACTGCCAGCCTGTTGGAATTAAACCCTTTGAAGGTCCATCATAGACTCAGACTGATCCTTGGTCATGCTGCCTCCAATTCTCTACCTGTTTTGTGTGTAAAATGAGAGACTTCGTTTTTCAGACTGTCAAAGATGTTTTTCATCAATCCTTAGGCTAAAAAAATTAGTAGTGAGTGAAAGCCTCATATTTGAGATGTTTACCCTGATAGGGAAACGCGTGCTGTAAAAAGTGATTTACCAATGCCGCCTTTGTGAAATCAGAAGGATGTTCTTGGGCTATGTAAGCACATCTCACCTACATACCCTCAGTGTATGTGTGCCTGCTGAAGCTGCAGCCTCTTGTAGAGATGCTCAGGATGTCTAGTTACATTGGCACGGAGGTCACCTCACTTATCCTCTGTAGCTTTCTGCAGGATAGCTGCATCCAAGGATCCTGGAGGGCTATCATGGCTTACAAACCAGTTGACTCTGGGTTTCTGCTGGTGTATGCTACATCAGTCAGAGATGTGAAGTGGTCATCTCTTGGGTGGGCAGAGTCCTGTTGGCAGGTACCTACAGGGCAGGTGGAATTATCCTGTCAGGAGTGTATTTTTAAAGGCAGGTCTTACAATGCTGCAAGGCATGGAAACATAGGGAGAGGATGGGATGTTTTTAGCAGATCGATATGAAATACAGCTTTGATATCACCAGATGGACATCAGCAGCGCTCTGCTCTTGCAGCATAGTGATATCCTTCTGCCAGTGACATGTTTTACATCTGGCATCTTGACTGTTATTGCTCTGGTAATGAAGTGTTTCTTTTTATTTTCATGTCTATGTGGATATTTGTGCCATGTACTGGCCCAGCACTAGAAAAGATGATCAAATTAAAAAACACATCATAGGAGCCATTGCACTGCCCTTATTCATAGGGACATTGGAATGCGATGGCTGGGCTTTATTCCACAGTAACTCACTGCTTGGACAAAGGAATTTAGGGCACTGGCAACCCAGGTTTAAAAGGCTACAAATGTGTTAGGGAAATAGGTAAGCTGGCAGGAGATAGAGCAAATAGGCTCCTGTTTAATGCATGAGCAATTACTTTAGTTATGTTCTGCTCTTCAGATTAATTGCTTGCTCTGTTCTGAATGGCTATTTACCCTTCACCGTGTCAGCTGAAACGGTTACCTGCCTCAACATTTGTATCACCCAAAGAAAAGTTCACCCAAAGAAAAGTTCAGCCATAGCCGAGTCAAAGAAAGAAGAAAAAGGGGGAAGAATATAAGAGAATAGAGAAGGAACATGTTTGGGGGAACTTGGGAAAATGTTCTGTGTGTTAGCCAGTGAATCTTAAACAATATTAATTTCTTAGCAACAATGATTCTGTTTAACTAACAAAGGATATTGTAAGCAGATCTGTGCATCTTGGGCAGATAAGGTTTGCATTGGACAGATCTTTTATTGGCCTGGCATTTGATAATTCGCTCAAATTTAGCTATGGGACAAGAATGTTTTCTTCTGAGCAGAGGCTAGACTTAAGGCTCCTGGTAATTTTCCAGTTCCTTGCTAAATTTGAATCTTAATAGAATGGGGCCCAGCCTGTCATCTCTATGTTTTCATGCCAATCCCAATGGAGTGGGGAACCAAAGGGTAGAATTTAACCTGTCTCTTCCTCTCAATAGAAGAGCAGCACTTTTGTGTTTGCATCTCTCTTCCATCCAAGATCTCAAAACATGTGAATATTCTCTTTATGTTGGTGGAAAACCAAGGCAGGGAGCAATTCAGTCACTATTCAGCCTATGATGTCAAAGCAGAAAGCTGGTTCATTGCACACCACATGATGAACTGAAGGAACATATCCAGTATGAAGTCCTGCATTTAAGTTCTACAGCACCCTAGAAAGAAGACTAAACTGAGGGAAAAGCTGTTGAATGATTGCTAGCCTGCAACTATACAGGAGGCCAGTATCAAGGCTGTGAACAGACCCTGGGAATCATGGATCCCATCCCCATACCAGATTGCTATATGGGCCTCCTTTGCCTTGAGCAATCATTTCCCACACTAAGTTAACTTATTTTAAAATATTTGAATTTTCAGCTAAAAGTATAGGTCGATTTTTTGGTTTTATCTCAGGTGGCTGAAGGCTCCCTCAGTTCTGCTGCGCTGGACCATCCCCACTGTCACAGCTGCCCTGCTTCACTCTTAGCCACAAGAGACTGGGTTTTGTAGGGTGGGAGGCTAAACAACTTCTCTTGCCATTATCCCTGGGTCTAATAGTTCAGGTCAGGAAATAGGATAACTCTAGCCAGGTTCTTGCTGCCAATGAAAGCCTTTTCTATCAGAAAGGAAGAAAAAAGCTGTTTCTCTGTGTTCATTGCTTAAATGAGGAGTGGAATTCATTCCTTGGTAATCATGGAAATTAAATAAAGCTGAGGAGACAGAATGTAAGGGTGTAAATTTAGTTATTGAAGTGCTGTATTAAATTCCTGGATTAGAGACACAAGGAGGACATGCCTTTCATGGGAAAATGCCTTTTAGCCTGGTGGTGAGAATTCTCTAAATGGACAATTTCCTTGGTGTCTCTGAATACCTCACACCCAAATTTTGAGTCACACCTGGACCAACCCCAAAATTCCCAATTCATTTCATGAGCTGAAATGACCAACCTTTATTTTGGGTTCTCATCCCAATCCTTTTAAAACTGTACTCCTCCCATAATCCCAGCACAATTTCCATTAAATTCTAGGTCCCGGCTTGTCTGACGGGGTTGGGCCATGCTTTAACCTTCAACATGGTATTGGTCATGTTTTCTGCTGACACCGAAGCCCGATGGGCTGGAGCAGAAGATGTTATTTGACTGAACTACTTGAGTTCCTGAATCACTAACAAAGTGCACAGGCAGGCTCTGGACACTTGCTGTTTGCTTGCATACATATGAATGGTTTAATTAACTCGCCTCATGCAGGTTTTGTGAGGATTAATATTTCCAAGGCATTCAGGACATGCAGCATATTAAGTATCATGAGCCAGTTCATTCCTATTTAACTAGAATGACCTGCAAAGGATGCTGGGTTTCCACTCTAATCTACATCTCCTAACACAGCAGCCTTCTCCTGTTTGGCTTCTCCTATCTTCAGCTTTTGGACAGGAACAGCAAAGCCTGAACTCTGTTCTTCACAATGACTTGCCCTTTTGGAAGAGGGGCAAAGGGGAAGCCTGTGCAGGAGTGTCTGTGATGTTGCTTAGGCCTTGAAATGAGCAGAAGGTTACTTTACAAAAGAAAATGAACACAAGCCTTTTGAAAAGGTGCATTTCTGAGCTTAAATAGAGCAGCTTCCCCAAACTCTGCGTAGTGTTAAGTTAGTGGCTTCTGCTTCAGAGTTGAAGGACTCATTTGAAAGCTTGTCTGCTTTTCCAGATGGATCAATCAATCTTCTATTATCATTCCCCACAAGTCTGTTGGATTTCTACTATCCTGTGGAATACCTGTTTAGATAATATCATTGAAACTGGGATGTTGAAGATATCTGGAAGGGAAAATGGGTTTCAGTAGTCTTTCCTCATGCATTGCAGGATGCAATGTCAAAGGTTAAATTCGCTCTGCAGATTTAACCAGAGTCAACAGTCAACTTCTGCCCTGCCATATGAAGTTTTTACTGATCCATGCATTTTTTTTGCATATAAAGTATAATGTTTCTTCTCAGAAAACTTCAGTTACCTTTCATATGCCAGGGTCTGAATTTTTTTTTTTTTTTTTCTTTCCTTCTCTGGGGTCAGTGAATGCCCTTTTCCTGGGACAGTTGCAGGCAGGCCAGTCTCATGGGGCTTCTGACTCCTGCAGGCATGAACTTAGTTCTGCATTACTGTCTCTGTGCTAATGCTTTCCAGAACTTCTAAAAAATTATTAACCCTGTGAAAAATGTGTTGACAAACCCAGAGCAAGTTAGGGACCACTTGGTGTGGAGGATGGCATACTGACCTGGTGAAAGGTGGTTCATTTTTGCCTTCAGAAATGATGTGGAAAAGCCATGCAGTAATGTGTTTAGTTCTTTAGCAAAATTCCCCTTCCCTCCAATTTATTAGCTGTAATTGGAGGAGTTAATATCAGCTGTAACTTGCCTCTCTTCCACCATGTAGAAGTAAATGTCAGGGTAGGAGGAGAACCGTGTTAGCAAAGGAAAGATGGAGCTTTAAAATATGATTTAATTATTTTAGGCATAAAATCAGATTTTTCTAACCCTCTCAGGAGTTGTAGTGGGGACTTTTTTTAACAAAGAGCAGTGGGAACGAGCAACAGAGGTCGCTTTACAGTCTGTCAGCTGGAGTGGGTATCACTTGCTGTAGTAGCAAAAGACAGGGCTGGAAAATCTAGAAGTTCCTTACAGATCTATTCCTAAAGAATGCATTGAGTAACAAACATAAAGGGCAAGGGAACTCTGCTGGGTGGAGGTAGGGTAAATTACAGTTTGTAACTCTGCATGAATTATGAGAAGTATGCAGGACCTTGAATAGTGTAAACTGGCAGAGGCTTTGGTGAAGTTGCAGTGGTCTAGTTTAGCTGAGGATTTGCCCCTTAATGCTTAAAAAGTTTGAAATTTTATGCACCAAAATACAGTAATTTGGGAGGGGATTTTTAATTGCCCTTTAGTGCATTCCTGACTTTTTTTTACTTCCCTGGGGTATAGATTTCAGGCCAGGGAATTTCTAGACTTCACCATGTTCTGGACAGTAACCCTAGGCTCTCCTCCTGCACTCTCCCCCCCCAGTTTGACTCATTACACACACCCCCAGCTGAGTCCCCTGAACTTTTTTCAAATTCCTTTCTTCCATGGTAGTTTTTTTGCAAGCTCATGCCAGCCTTTCTGTTCCTCCCCCATCCATCTGGCTGTGCCACTCACATTTAGTCTTTTATATCTCTCCATATAAATCACTTTTGGTTTTCCTCTTACCCTTTGGCTTTTTTGGCTGTGTTTCTGGCCTGTAGCATCCTGGGTGTAAATTGAATATAGAAATGTGTCCTGCCTCTGATCAAGGAAACTTTTGGTTTCCTTAACCACGTGTTGGCACTAATGAAAACATTTTACTCCAAGCTTTGATCTGATCTACTTTCTACAGTTGACTTAACATTATCATTTTGCAGTGATTCGGCTATGAAAATACCTTTCATGTTATTCCCTTTTCCCCAAAACCTTCTGTTTGTGTTCTCACAGATCTCACAGGTTTTTCCATTTAGCCCCTATGTCTATGAATGCCTCTTGAATTGTGCTTCCCTTGCCTTCCCTGGTGTTTGCAGCACCTCTTGATTTAGAGTCAATATCTGAATTTAATGAGCATGCTCTCTGCTTTCATTCAGATCTTTAGATCTGTGCACAGAAGGAAAGTGAAAGGATGAGCCTGGAGCAATGTATGCCTATTGCAGAGGATCAGGCAAATGAATGGTAATAACCATTAACATGAAGCTGTTAATATCAATACAGATCTTTCTTGGAAAGTGTGGTGAACGGTTCTAAAGCCGGGTGAGACAATAGAGAAATGTTTAGTCTCAGGTGGCAACTTATGCAGATAAATTTGGATTAAGCTGCAATAAATTCATGGACCTGCCTGTTAAAGCTGTCAGCAAAGAGGGCGGGGAGCCCAGCCAAGATGTAACACAAGAGTGGATTAGCATCTCTTGATCTCCCTGGGATAATGCAAACTCTAATCTAGCTGCATTCCTGGGATAGAAGGTAGGACATCTGAGTGACAGAATGCAGTTTGTCATCAAAGCGTGAGCCTCAGTTAAAGATAACCCAGAGGTTCTGGAGCAACATAAACGAATGCACCAAAAACCCCCTGAGTGACAGAAGAGATGGAACCTGAAAGCTTCTTAGCTGGGATTTGTCATGTATTTTGGTCGTTTGAGCACTGGCCAAACTACTGCCAGTGCAAAGAGACTGGTGTTTGGATCCAATTCCATGACAATCAGTGGATTGCAAGGGCATATTTTATATGTTCAGCAAATCAGTGGGTGCCATTTGGAGAGGAATTACTCTTTGCTTTCCATCCACGTGCGCTTGGCGCCTGTTCTGTTATTTATGTTCTCCCCAGATAAATCAATAGATCTATTGATCTACCTAACGGGCCAATTTTTTCTCCCCATCGTCGTCATAATCAGGGAGCTGACTGTATTAATTTGTTCTGCTGTGTTATGCCTTTAACTCCTTTAACTTCACCCAAGAGTGAAAACAGTAGCTAATCCAAGCTTGTCTGCTTTTCATCTGGAAGTTTGAGCATATCTCTTGTGAATGAAGACACCCTGACAGATAACGCTTACTGTAGTCATCAGGAAGTACATGAGACTATCTCACAAGGGTAGCATAAAGACTTAGATGTCAGTAAGATGTAAAAATACAAGACTAGGGAATTGTTGATAGGATACATATTGTGGCCTTGTCCTTTTGATTTGATATAGGTGAGAGCAGTAAGTGAGAACATAGGGTCAGTGAGAGAAGCCCTGATGCCCCAGTTCTTGCAGCCACCAGGTTCCTTTACAGCAGCATCTGATGTACCAAAATCTCTGTTGTTCTGGGAACTCCAAAACTCCAGTTTTGTTTACACCTACTTCAGCCAAATGCAGATGGTGAGGCAGCAATCCCGTGGTGCTGTGTGAGCAAAGGGGAAAAAGGGTGTGCTGTCTTATGTGGGGAAGAAGAACGGTGGCCTTCTGAAAGACCTAGGGCCTTGCTGAGGTAGCCAGTTAGAGACATAATTCAAGGTAAAATCAGAGGTCTATAGTGTTGTAAAAGGAAAAAATAATAAAATCAGGCTGGTTTGTATAGTCATGCAGAGGGAATGACTGAGGACTGCTTTCTGTGCTTCTTTGTAGAAGGTTGTAGTTAAGAAAGCCAGTGTGGGGTCAGAGGGAAGCAAAGGATTTTTTTATTCTGTGGTTGTGTTGAGAGAGGGGTTTGGCAGCAGACAGGCGTGCTAGAAAACTCTAAAGCAATGGTGACAAAGCTATACTGGCAACATGGAGTGAGTTGAAGGAAACTTTCCTTTAGGCCCACTGAAAAAACCAGCAAATAAATTTGACAGTTATGACTCTGTTTCTCCTCTAAAATGGATGGCTTTTTCCTCCAGAGATTCTGCAGAAGGTGTAGGCATAAGTAGCAGATGCTTCAATTGCAAATTTAGAGGGCAAGCTGTCTGCCTTACGATTCTCATTCTAGAACCAGCACCACAAAGTACCCATTGCAGAGAAATTAATTGTAAGGTTTCAACACATCTTGTTTCCTAACTTACCATTGGAGAAGACTTCTCTGGCTGGGAATTCAGTTAGCAGCACAAATGAGGAGTGGAGTTAAGAGCTGAGGGGGAAAGCACGATGTGCATAGGCAAGATGAAACAAGTCAGAGGCTCTCCACCTGCCTGTTGTTAACATGCATACTTGAGCAAAACCTAACCACCACCAACATCTAGAGACTTGTAGCCTGCAACACAGTGTGTGGAGGGGGGTTGTCCTTCCTAGATTTTGGAGTGGCTGCACCTGACCTTTGTATAAGCTGACTCTAGATGTGCCAGGCAAGCAGTTCAGTAACAAGCTAAGTGGAAATAATTATCTTAATTAGTGTAATTGGATTACACCAAAGTGTTTTTGGGAACTGCTGTTCTGCTTCAAATTAAGTTGTTCAAACTGTCTTGGCTGCACATTGTTCTTAAACCAACACATTATGTAGGGGTTTAGGCAGAAAAGTAAATGGCACTGGACAGAAAAATCCTTGATTTACTTCAGATTTTCTATTTAATAACACAGAGACCTTAGTATGAATTGCCTTTTTTTTTTTTTTTGGCTAGGACAGCAGATTGTTTTTGTAAGCTGTCATCATGTGCACCTTGCTTTCTCAGGAAGTCATAAGGTTATAGGTATTTTCTTAACCTTTGTTTCTTGCTTGTCATGAACAGCTGAAATCCCATCATCATCAACCGTGGACAGGAAAAGCAAAGCTCCCTGTTATACAGGATCTTACCTTTTAATGGGAAGAGGTCATCAATCAGCTATCCAAAGCACTGATGGCCCAGTCAGCATAAATTGTAGACATAAGTAGTGGAGATCAGATTGAGATACACCTGAAAGCTTGGCTATCTTCAGTGGTGATGTAGTGGCATCTTAAAAGGTGTTTGACTGCAACTGATTACATCTGCTTTCAATTAGCAAAGAAAATAACTATCAAATCATCAGTGCTGTTCTCTCCACAGCAGTTTTTTGAGGCAGCCTTCCATAACCTTCTGTACTTGACAGCATATTTTAGCACTAACGCTTGGTATGGCTGTTTCTTCTCAGAGGAACTGAGATTCTCACCAAGAAAAGCCACTGCATGCAATTAATTTATTTTCTGTAGCATGGTCCATTACATTTCAACAGATCAGCGTTTGCTACTTGTAGTTGGTGGCTGAGATCAGTCAGCATCAACTGTAAGCAAACTCAATTTCAGGGTTTCAATGTTGCTCTCGTTTCTGGGTTTCAGCCTGTGTGTTGTTCAAGTTGAGATTGAATTTGACTTTCATGTGCACCGTCTTTCTGTTCCTGTAGATCCTCTAAATGAGCTTATAATGGATGAAATAACTAATATCTCCTGCACTCGGTGAGATCATAGCAGGTTATCTGAATGCTACCTGAAAGTCAGATTATGATGGCCAGTGTAAATGTTTGGTGATGATAAAGCTAAATGCCCATTGCTTAACCAAGGAAACTGAATAGGGAAAACAGGTCAGGAGAAAAGACTGGTTTATTCCCATGAAAATATGGTATTACATTAAACATGCTAAGTTTAGGGTATGCCAGCGCCTCTTTTTATTACGTCCTTAACAGACAAGTGAACATGGTTTTAGAAGAGTGGAATGTTTTAAGCAAACATTGCTGACCTAGATTTTCAAAATGGGTGAGCTTGAGGACACTGTCTTCATTTTATGCCTCGTTAACTTAAGCTGTTCTTCAGAGTTTCCATGGAAACCACTCTTCTTTGGTGACAGAAACTTTTGATGATTTGAGTGAGAAGGTAGCAGGAGGTACTAGTGCAGAGAATGTTACAGAGCCCTAATGGAGGAAGGCAATGAATGAACTTCTAACATAAACAAAGGAGTGATAGTAGAAGACCATAAATGTCAGTGCATTGACAGCTAGGATGATCCAAAGTTACTAAAGGATGCAAAAGTACAAACTTAACTGAGCATGACCTTGTCCTGATAGTTAATGAAGTTAAGCTGGGCTCAGGATAGAATAACAGAGATCAGTCTTTTTCATTGTGGATGAATAAACAGGGCTCCAACCCAAAATTTCAAATGTGATGGTACTGAGAGAGTATTCAAAGAGCCCTGAGCCTGACACAGCATTGTGCATAAGGCACGTACAGCAAGAACATGTCTGCCGTATCGTCGTATTGCTCCTGATGCATTTCTAGGCTACTGTATATACTGCACTGTCCCTATCAGTCTGGGATTAATGGTATGAAGTTTTAATTAATATATACATGATTGTACTACAGAATGAACTATTATTCTTGGCTGGTATCTTAAATTAATTGTGTGTTGGTATTTTCTAAGGACTTCAGAAAATGTGGTCAGCAGTCATTATTCATTGATGTTCTCTTGGGTGTTGAGCTCTCAGACCCTTTTTTAAAACACAGCCATGAAACATGGTAGAAACCAAACTTTCTAGTAGTGCTTCCAAGCAGGTATACATGGGTTTTGCAGGCTTAGCCACTGGACTTTTCTTGTATGAGCACGCTTTGTCACTGCCATTGGGTTATTAGCTATCTTTAGTGGTACAACACTAAGTATTTAATCTGGTTCATCGTGGATATGGGGTGAGGAGCAAAAGTCAGACTTAACAGATCCACTGTTAAGCTAAATGCATCCTTACGTTGAATACAAAGTGCTTTTTTCTTTCTGATAGTGTAAGCCCACCACATCTCTATAGTTTCAGTTAAACCATTTCCCTTCTGCTTTGAGAAAACTTTAAATTTGGATGCACTGCTTATAGCTTTGCATCTTGCTGGTGTGATCTCATAGTTTATATGTCAAAAGCGATATAAAGCATCTAGATTCTTGTCACAACAAAAGGTTTCAATAGAGCCAGACTGAAAACTGTGCAGACAGTTGGGTGTCAGAGAACAGGGAGCTGTAGGTGTGATTTTGGGCTCTACTATCATAGAATTCTGGACAAGTTATCTCATAGTTTTCTCAAGCCTGTGTTTTCCAATCTGTAAAGCAACATGATGGTATCTGTATTTTTCAAAGTACTACTTTTAAGGTCTAGGAGTTGAAAGGTCTACATACATGCTGGGGGGACCTAGAATGATTACTGGCCAAACAGTTGAGCTAACTGCAAATTAGGAGCCCTTGACTGGTACTCTTGTTTAGCAGCAAATTAGCCCTATTCTTTTCTTTCTAGATTAAGTGCTTTTTATTGCATGAATACAGAATTCATTGTAAACAGAGCAGAATGGGGGCCTAAGAGGGGACAGGGTGTCAGAGCTTGTTTTTTTTCTGCCTTTTTGCTCACAGGTTTAAGTTGCTGTCATGTAGCTAGTACATGGGATATGTGGACTGGAGGTAAGTCTGGTACAGCAGCCTGTTGAACATACGCATCCATGCCGTGAAGCACAGTTGGTGTGAAGACTTAATGCTCATCAAGTTGAATTTAAAAGCTGGAGTGTAAATCTGGCAAGCTTCAGGTACCAGCACCCTAGAATTTAAAAACAGTGCCAGCCCCCTGCCCTGTCATTGTACTCTGTTGGGAGCCAGCAAAATACAAAATGAATTGTAGAAGCTTTTAGTGTGATGCTGGTGAGGCCTTGATTGGAGCTCTTGGCTAGCATTATGTAATGGATCATCTCTAGTTCTACTGTCCACCAAAACAAAGCCCACAGACCTGGAGACTAGTATGTAGCAAGTAAGTTTTACTCCTTGGCCTTTACTTGCGAGATGCTGTTCTTTGCTAGGATCATCCTGTAAACTCACTGGCCAGCTTACCACAGAACTTGGTGTCATGGGTGACAAGATCAGCTGAGCTGGAGCTGAGAAACACTGCCTAGCTTGTTTTTAAATAAAAAAGCAGAGATAGTTTGTGTTATCACAGATAGTGACAATGGCACTGTTCTCTCTTCTTTGTATGGATGGCTTTGCAGTTGTATCTAGCACAATGGTGAGCTTTCTCCTTAGCTTCTTGGTTCACTCTGCCTATGCACACTTTAGGCCCTGTGCATTGCTGAGCCTGACTTTGGTAGAGAGGACTAAACCAGAGATCCAGGCTTGTTTCTTCCTCCCTTCTGCCAGGTGAAGAGGGGCTGGATGCTATTTCTGCTCCATTCTGCCTGTCTGTATCAGATGGTGGGGTCATTGGGGAAGGTGGCAGGTGCCAGGCTGGATCAATAGGCCATTTAAACTGTTACCTGGCAGTGGCCAGACCTTGGTGGTTGTGTTGGCACATTCATTTATAAAGCTGCCTGGGGCTTAATGGAAGCAAACAATAAGGGAACTAGGGCTAGTCTGCCTGAGCTGGTGTCACATGAAGAGGATAAGTGGGGATGAATATGCTTTAGGGAGAAGTTTCTTACAGCCATGGGCAGTCTTAACTGACTTGTCTCTGCTAGGGTTCTTCCCTTGCCTATTCTTTGATCTAGAGTAGACAGGTCAATTCAGGGCACCCTTGTTGATCTTTGAGCTTTCAGAGGGTCATGAAAGCACAGAGGCACACAGAGATAAAATAACATGCATTTGTTTAACGTTATTGAGTATGTAGAAGTGCAGTTACCTGGGCTGCATGGGAAAGCCTCTTTCAGTTCCTATTTTAGTAATTATATGGGTATGGTCATTTGTAAAAGCTCAATTGCTGCCTTGAGCACCAAATGTTGCTCTCAATCCTGTAAATCTAATTAAAATATAGCTAGGCTGATATGATAAAAAAGTTGCTATACTGCAGCAACATGTCTGGATGTGAAAGAGACACACATGAAGGCATGATAGACCAGGAGTGCTACAAATGGCTTGACTCTAACAATGATATCTCAGTGTCTGTGTTGCCACGTGTTTTTCCTGGGTTTTGAATCAACCTTTTTGTAGGAGTCACCAAACTTGCCTCTTGCCTGAGCAGAGTCTTGGTTTGACCACAGATCAGATGACCTCCTCTGGCTGCTGGTCGTTTACCTTCAGCATCCTGCCTCTGATGGCACAAGACAGATGTTTCTAAGGAATATCCTTCACATGGATGAAAAGTGCTGCTGTTGTGATTTAGAAAATTGGGCTTTTAGGTGCACAAGGATTGTGAAACAAAGGCTGGAACATGCCATTTCCCCAGGCCTTCTCCTGTGCCAGCAGTCACATCCATAGGCAGAATAGATCATGCAAAACATGCCCTCTAAAATCCCCTTGGGTGGGGAGTAGTGGGATCTTTCAAGAGCAGGAATTGGTTAGTCCCATCTTCTCTGCTTTGCCAGCGATGCAAATGTCTGTTACCCAACGGCTATTTAGGAAGAAATCTGTCATGATAATAAGTGAATATTGAAAACAACATCTTATGACCAAACATTATGAAATCAGCAGACCACAGAAAATAGCAGAAGTTGCTGGGGCAGATTCCTCCTTCGCTTTCATGTGACTATCTAATCTACCCTGACCTGCCCAGTTATTTGAAAGGATGTTACTGTCTGAGCTCAGGACATGAGTATTATAGCACCTCTCTGTGTTTGCTAGCATGGGTACAGTAAAGAAAAGGTATACCAGTGTGAGATTTGTGCTCGTAATGCAGTTCACTGTTATGGCTCTTTAGAGGCAGAACTTGTGTAATGATCTTGTCGGAGTTTTGAGAAGATTAAATCTAAGAAACATTTAAAATCTAGATAGGGGGTTTTTATTATTTGTTCTGAGAAACAAGTGCCTGCTTTTAATGGGAGCTGCCTAACTTCATCACAACTGACAAGGAAAGAGAGCATCTTGACCTTCTTTGCAAGACACCTAAAGCAGAGATTATCCTTAATTATCCTCAATATTTGCCCTATAAATTGTCCTGGGGCAGTTACGGGCGTGCCCTGGCTTGGGGTGTGGGGAGCAGTGCCCTGAAGGCATGCTTCCCTGGGAGGCAGTGTGTGCCCGTGCCAGCTGAGATGCACCGTGGGGTCAAAATCCTTCCTCAGCTTCCCCCTCATTTCCAGAGATTAGTAATCAAGTTGCTGAGCTTTACCACAACTAACCTGTCGCTGTCACCTGATGTGTTGGCCCAAGTGCCACTGCTCTGGTCAATAGCAGGGCAGAAGCCAAGTCAGCCCTTCGCAGTCATGTGCCACGGGTGAAGAGGGGACAGCTCCTGCACCTGGGCGCAAGGTCCAAGGAGGGGGTGAGTGGGCAGGGAGGGAGGGAGGGAGTGCAGTGTTTTCCCGTACTCCCCTGCCTGGGTGGAGAGTCCAAGTTACAGCTGAGTAATCACAGTCACCCCCAGACAACTCACTCTGTCCATGGAGCTCTCTCAAAGTGTGATTAATTACACGATAAGGATAGAAAAATGGGTCAAAAGTGAGCAATAGCTTTGTGCAGGGGCTACCCATGGGCGCTTGTCCTTTGCATAGCCTAGTGCTGCTCACATTATCCAGCTGCCACAGACCCACATCATTCAAGAACCCCCTGATATCAGAGTAAGACAGGGCCTTACCTGTCTTTTGAAATTCTTAATCCTTTGGAATTTTTATGGTAATTCTCTAGAAGCACCCTGGAACTTGCTTTTCTTTTGAGGTTGTGGTGGTTTTAGAGTAACTTGTTTTTATTGCCATGACCAACCAACCACACTTGGTGCCCGATGTGGATGGAAGAAGGGGACAGGCAAAAAGAAGTAAATGTGTGACCACAGCATAATGAGTTTTAATCATCAGGGTGATATCATCAAATTGGTAGCTAAGATTATGAAGATATGCAGATTTTTTTACCTTTCTCAGAAGGTATTTCAGTTACTAAAGTCAGGCTTGACATGTTTAATTTCTTTGAGGTGGTGTCTCACCTGACTGTAGAACTGTTTTGGCTAAACATCTGTCTTATACCACTATGTATGTTCTGGAAGCTTCTTTTCCTAAGCCATCATGAAAGCATCCTCCCTTTCGTGTCTGGAATTCAGCCTTGTCCTGATTTGAGCAGAAAGTCCCATTCTTCAGAGCCAAGGAGGAACAGTTTTATTATGTTTACATAACTTGAAATGCTAAAGGGCCCTAAAATTGGCAGTGTGAAAAACTTCACAACGTTATAAACCACCCAGGCGTCAGCACAGAAAACAACTTATCCTCGTCATACAACTCCACAGCACCAGCAAACAATGCACAGCTGTTAGCCTTTCATGAGCTTTTTGACCAACATGATGAGTTCCTTAAGAAATAAAATACCCCATCATCACCCAGGAAGAGGTATTTTAGACCAGCTGTAGACACAGTAAACTCCCATGAAGTTTGAGTTATCTCTTCCAGTAGAGTTGCATGATAGGGAAGTGTTTCCCTTACAGAGCACTTGCACCTGTCTAAGTTTAACTAAAGTCTGTAATGTCTTAAGATACTCAAGTTGTCCTCTTCAGGCCTAGAAACAAAAAATCCAGCTGTCATCTTATAGTTGAAGTACAAGCTTTCATGGGCAGAGGGATTTCCTTTGTCCCTGTAAAGCAATCACTATGTGCCTTGAAGCATGAGATTTTCTTAGTATGCTACTTAATTTTTATTAAGATCCAGTGAATTAATTATACCAAAAATCCACTGTTTTTTTCTAAAGAGTTTATTGAGCAATCTCCCCAAAATTTACCAAGCTCACTGAGTATATTTAATCAAGTTTTTCCTTTTTTTTTTTTTTTTTTTTTACTAAGATCTGCCCAATTTACTTTGCAGAGTGTCTCAGTGTGAAAGGTGTCATGAAGTCCATCTCTGCCAGGCCAGCTAGGAATTGCCTTAGGCTTTCATTATTAGAAAAGGAAGTAGGAAGTATAGGGTCTCTTGAAGAAATGAGGAATGCAGTTTATGCTTTCAGGTGTTCTGGGACAAACAGAGCTGAGGCTGGGGTCAGAGTCCCACCCTTTCTCATAGTCACAGCTTATAATGTGTTCTGTGTCAATGTTATTTAGAGTGAATAAATCCATCTTCTATTTGGGAGAGATGAAAGCAGAAGCCTAAGAAACATAAATTCTTCTCTTAGTGCAGAGGAATTAGAAGGGACCCCAGAACTGAGATACCCTTCTAGGTCACCAATTCAATCCATCCTAATAGAGCACTTTGTCGTCATCACTTTCCACAGAATATTTCTGCCACTTATGCACCACGCTGCTGCACAGCCTCAGAAACCTGCTGGTGCCATCACTGTGCACTTCAAAGTAGCTATCAGTGGTCCCCCATCAGTGACCACTGCCTGTGAGAACCCATCTCCTCAACGGCCCCTTGACCAGCTGCCTTGGTGGATGCCAGAGGCCAGCTTATGTTCCTCAGAAGTGCAGGTCTAGCCATCCTTGTTCCTTCTGTTTCAAACTAAACCAATGCAAATAAGAACATGAGGGTCCATGCAATGAGTTACTGAGAAACAGGAACCACTGTAAATCCTCATCAGCATTGGCTAACTCCTGGGACAAACCCCAAGACATTGTCCCTTCAGATCAGCTGGATGTGCGTGTGCTGGCAAAGCATCATGGATGCTTAGGCAACTGTTATCAGATCTCTGTTTATAAATACAAGATTTTTAATTTGGCCTGAGTGCTTAAACTCACTAGCAGGCAGGCTTCCCCCTCCCCCCAACAAAAGCACAATAACAATCACCACAAACAATCACTGTTTCACCTCTCCCACATTAGCTATTAATAATGTTAATTTACTTCCTTTGAGAGATACCATATGTTCCCCTTCCTGATCCCTCAACAGGCACAAGAAAAAACTAAGGAAATTTGAGAGACTCCATAATACTGATGGCAACATCCAATGTCTTATCAGGCTTCCTGTTGTTGGGAGTATTGTTTTCCTTTAAAGATTAATATTTACAATGGTTACTTAGTTATCTCAGTTCATTTGGTGACCATTAAAGATTCCAGCCCTGAATACGATGAATGAGCCTCCTTTTATTTGTCCTTGATGACTTATTTGTCTTGTGCCTCATCTGGCTGAAAATCAAGGAAAATAATTATTGGGTTGGGCTTTTACTGCCATTTCATATGAGGGCTCAAAGTGCGTGTTTCTGTTCAGTTTAGAATGGGAGCCCTTACCCACTGTTTCTGCTGATGTATGCATATTTAGGAATATATGCTTTGTGATTACAAGCACAGTTAAAATAGATATTTTTCCTCTATTTTTCTTAAGCAGCACGCCTGGTTTTAGTACTCCTTGGGGGAAAACAAGGATGTTTCAGGTTTCATCTACAATTGCAGCAGCAGCCATATAGACTCACCAAAGTGGTCTCTGGTGGGACAGAAAAGATGGCGTGTTCCTGACTGCTGTTCAAGAGTAGTAGTGGTCCAGTGCAGGGTCTGCCCATAGCTTCTCCCTGTGTGTGAGCCAAAGTTCAGCAGGGTTTCTCAGCAGGGGTGAAAGACACTGTTATTTTTCTCTTGTGCTTAGTAAGAGCCCAAAGGCACAGCAGGAAGCGGTCACTCAGTGTGACATGGATGGCGGTCTCAATCCAGCCACGCTCTTCCAAGAGCTAGAGAGGTATTTCTAGGTCTCTGAGGCATGACAGATTTTGAAGTCACCTTGAGCTGTCTTTGTCTTTGCTAAAGAGGAGCATAAAAACATTATCATACCCACAGCAGTATTAGACCCAACCCCGGAGAACACTGATGAAGACAAGCATGGCCCACATGACAAACACTGCACTCCAGACTTGTACCAGGTGCAGGTTTATGGCAGGGATGAACATGGGTACGTGAGTGGTTTCCAAAGCATCCTGGTTTTCTTCTCAGCATGGACCAAAGATGTGCCTTGCCTTCCCTGGAAGTGGAAGCTCCTGTCACCTCACCTTCAGCTGCCCTTCAAATTGATTCATATTCCTCTCTGAGCACGAAGCCCCTGCAAGCGCAGTTCCAATGGTAACCCCCATGCTGACCACCTCCCCATGTATTTTTTCTGCCCCAGTCCATTGGTATGTTGTCACATAAATTCCTTTGGACCACAGAAGCCAGGATTACAGTCAGGTCTCTTTGCAGCCTGGAGGAGTGGAGGGCTCATAGCAATGTGATCATAATTATACAGTGTGTCTGCACGCTCTGCGTGTGAACCGCCAGACCCTCATGAGCAAGCCTGTTCTCAGACACAGTTGTCTCCTAGAGAAGGGATAATTTATAATCATGACATTTCCAAGGTTTCTCTCTTTTTTTTTTCTCCCCCTTACCACTCCCAGTGCTTGCCCTCCTCCCAAATGGTGAGTGTGGGACAGACCATCCCAGCTTTTATGGAGGGGAAGCTGGTTTGCTGGTTTCTTTGCAGTCTGCTGTCTCATCCTGAAACTGCATATTTCATGTACTTCTATAATGAATTAATTTGCACTGTGACAGATGTTTCTGATATGATAAGAAACATGGCACAGGGGCCGGTGGCGCTGTAGGCCCCCTCATGTCCCTCACCTGAATTGCAAATGAGATATTTCTGCCTTATCTGTTAAAAAACATGAACAACTGCACATATAAATAATATGCCGCCAACTGCCAGCTGTTTGTGCCCATGACGTTGTTCTTAAAAGAACAGCTCTTCCCATCATCTGTTCTTTTCTCTCGCAGAGCTGGAGCTCTTCTGCTGCGCTTGCAAAAGAGGGTTTTTTCTCCCCATTTAAACTGCAGACAGAGAAGTCACTTTAAAATAATTATGTATGAGCAAAACCAGCTTCCCTATTTATGACGTGGGTAATACCTGGTTATTTTTTGTACTTCCTTATCCTTTTGCTGTATATTTCTCTTGGCACGAAAGAGAAAGTGTCAGCATTGCTTTCTGTTTCTTGGTGAATCCTTTTTACCCAGCTGACTCGCAGTGGTTTCAGGGTTTCAGTTCAGCATGGAAGAAAGTTACTTAATGTTTAATTTTTTTCTTTTGAAAATGTGAAAGGGAATGATAAATCACTTTTGTCCTGAGGTTTGTAAAAGCTTGGCCTTTAGATACCTTGAATTTAGGGTGAAGGTGAAACCTTCTCTAGAAGCAAGCAGGCCTGCTCGCTTGGTAACCCTTGCTATTGTCTTGCAAGCAACAGAACTTGCAAATAAAATCAGGTGAAGCTGTTCTGGTAATCTATCTGCACGTATTTTCTTAGGGTAAAACCGAGAAACACTTTTCAGCATTTTGCCAGCTCCAGGCGGAGATGTATTTCTATTACAAATGACCTTCTGGGAGAACTTGACTGCAGGGACGTGATTCATTGGCAGCCTGCTGGTGACAGCCTTGTTTCTATTGTTCTAAACTCTGGTTTCACATTTCTCCTGTTAGATAAGCTGCAACCATTAACTACACAGTGAGCTACAAATAACGTGTGATTTAAGAATTAAGCTTATTATCTGATTGGCAGCATGGGGCCACTCTTCCAGGTTAAGGGTTTGAGCAGATTATTTTTTTTTTTTAAACAAAACTTTTCCTTTTATTACACTTCTGAAAGTATTGTCTTCCCAAAAGATAAAATACACTTTTGGAAGCTGTGAAGTCTGTATATATAGTATGAGCTATAAATAGGCTGGAGCTAGTTTTGCACGGTAGCAGTGTGCAGAGATATTAAGGACAGATTCTGATCTTTATGGATATACTGGGGCTACTGAGAAACACTGGTTTAAAGGAGTGGATTTTAAATTTAATTCAGCATGTTCAGATTCACACCAAGATCAGAGTCTGGTTGGGGGCTTTAAATACGTTGTGAAGAATAAAGGAGTTTGGCTGCCTCAGCTTTATCTTAGGTTTAGTTGGAAATTACATATTAATTTCTGGAACTGTTATTTGGGACCAATACCAAGGCAAACTAATTCACTCTTAAATAAGGAATGGCTCAATTGTCGTGCTAGCTGAAAAATAGATCTATTCACTCCCAGAGCTCAGATGCTGTAAATGGATCTACATAAGGATTTAGAAATGGTTGCTATTCAGCTCCTTCTTGACAGCAGGATGACTTTCAGCAATTGAATGATTTATGATAATGTTGATATTCATGCAGGCTATTCCACCACCAGGATAAAGACCACAATGGCTGATCAGTCTCTCTTCAGGCATGAGCTGGTTGCAGGTAGACATTGGAAACAAGCTCTCTGGCTGGAGTGTTATCTTCTGTGCTGCAACAGGGTGGGGGCTGTGGGGAGGGGGAGGAGAAGAAAAGTACCTGTTTATAATGGGTTATCGACCGTGTGTTATCTATTCTGCTGTAAAATCTTAATGGGACAAAGCATGGTAGTATTACTAAAGGCATACGAGGTAGGGTCAATGCCAGGGTATTAACCTTACTTAGCAAATTTGTGATAAATATAATGGATCTCTTGTTTCCGCAAGGAATTTACTGCAGTTTTGATCACACGTTAGAACTCGCTGCCCTCCGTTGCATCCTCGATCACATTTGGACAGTGAAGAGAAAGGACTGTTTGCACTATTCGCTTGTGCCCTCTACCTTCAGTTTTGAGCCCTAATTCTGGGTCCCTAAATCCTCTTTTAAATCCACTGGGTACACCTAGGAGAATGTCAGGCCACCAATGCAGTAATGGAGGTGGTGAAGGTGGTGAAAGCTCCTGGGCCTTGGTGGCATGCAGGAGATGGCTGTGTGGTCAGCCTTGCTCATGTATGTTTTGGTTTACCTCTGCAGCAACTTGCTGTGCAGTATTCAGTGGAACAGCTTTCATTTGTACTAGTAAATGCTTGGTGCCTTTGGAGTATTGGCTTGATGTCTGTTGTGGTCTTGGACATAACAGCAGGTATGTAGTTTACAGGGCAGATCATGCCCAGGAGGAAGATTCACATTTAAACACATCAGACTTTTCAGTCACCTTTACCAGAAACTTCTGTCACTCCTGGGACAGGACTTGACTCCTACTTGCACTTAGTCTCTCATATGCTGTCCTACAGCTCTCCAAGGCTGTAGGAAGGGGGCAGGAGAGTCAAGAACAACCCACTTTGTATACTTCTTCCAGCTCATGAGACACACACTGCACAGGGACACTGCAAATGGACCATACTGAAATGCACTGCAGTGTGGCCCACCGTGGGCACTGGGAAACAGAGCACATCTCAGAGCTGCCTTCAGGGTGCTCCAGTTCATGCCAGAGAAAAGGAAGGGACCTGTAAGGATCCAAAAAAATCACTTTTATGCTTCTAAAACCGCTGTACCCCCCTTTATATCCTTGCTTTGCATATGTAACTAGGGTAGCCTGGAACAGGGAACTGCCTTTCCATACATACACAGATGCTCCCAGACCAGTGATGCACAAATCCATAAATTAATAAAGCACCAGTACAGCTCACTCAGATACCATTGCTGTGAGCTTCTTTCCCACCTGCCAGGTACAACAAGGCCATTGGACAGGGGCAAGGGGAGTCCCTGCCGCTCTTCCTGAGAGACAAGTGAGCCCACATGGCAGTCTCTGACACCCTCTTGGGTTTAGTTCTGGCTTCGCGCATCCCTCTCTGCAGGGCCAGTCTGCACTCCCTGACCCATCTCCTCTGCTGCTTCTGCAGAGATGCATTTCTTGAAACAACAGGAGCTGGCCAGATATAATCCAGTCTTCTAATTCTGCGACCTTATGTGGTAAATGTCTTGTGTCAATCCACCAGCCATATATTCTGGTGGTTCCGCTTGTTAGAGATAGCCTTGGAGTTGAATCTTACAGGTGAGCACCTTTCACTCCTTAGTCTTAGCTCTGGTGCTGACTGTGGAAACATCTCCCCCTGTCTTCAGTTTGTTCCAGGCAGAGAAGGGAGTTCTTATGACAGGCATAGCTCTGTTATTTATCTAGGCGAATCTGGAGTATTTTCCCAAAGAATTTGTGAAATACTCTCTGAATGATCAGTGGTACAAGCATATGACTCCAAGTCACTGGACAGCAAGCTATTTAAAAAAAGCATCCACTAAAAAAAGCATGTCTGAAAGACTATCTGGCATTAGAAAGCACTTTATTTAGAGAAGCGCCCATCTCGTGAGCGAATATCATGTCATAAGGCAATACTGCAGCGTTCTTCAAGGGTAGCACACACAAATAGGTTCTGCTTTTGTGCATGACACATGGATAACACTGTGCTGAATGTGAACCTGTTTGGATACGGGTTCAGATACCCATGACTTGTGGTCTCTTCTTCCCCACCCTGCCTGGCAACTTGACCCCAGCATCACTGGGATGTTGATTCATAGTCTTGTGCACTACTAGTTTCAGGTTCCCTCGTCTTGTTTTGGCATTCGTGCCTTTCAGCACCTTCAAAGAAGTTGTCTTAATTTCACTGGCCTCCAAGTTCGTAGGATTGTTGTCATTTCCCAGATGTGGATAAAATGTTTCTGTCTTCTGGATTGTAGGTGATTTGGAGTGTCTCAGATGTAATCTCTTACCATCATAAAATATAGTTAAGCTTCTGGAATTGGTGGAATAAGACCAGCTGCTCTCGTGTTGATGTCTAGCTGCACTCATTTTCCATATCTGTGTTCTGCTGGGCTGGTCTAGGGAGCAAGGGCAAGAAGTAACAAACCATGGTGAATTATTCTTTTTGTATCCTTGCTTGTCTTTCAAAAATTTCATCTTTTCAACTATTATATGGATTTTTCTGTTGCACAAATGAGATCTTACTTTGGATCCTTTTCCTCTGACAGGTAAAGGATAACATGGGAGGACCCTTGAACTTTCTGGCAGTCATTCTTACTCAGAATTACAGATTTTTAGTTAATTTCTCTGCCACTTGGCAAGATTCATTCGCCAGTTTTTTTCCCCTCTGTATAGTTTATAAGTTTAATGGGCACACATTCAGAACCGATATGAGTAAAATGAGCAAACATGATTATCTTTTCTGTAATAAATCGAGCAGAATGTGTCCTGTAGCATCATTTGTGTACAGTCCTTGGCACAGGGAGCCTTACCAAGATGTGCCAGCTCAACTCTCATTCCTCTGAGAGGGCTGTCAGTTGCCAGCAGAGTTCACTTTAGACTACCTCTTCATCCTTTCCTTTGTGGCTGCTACAAGATTGCATGTGAGGGTTGGGGTTTTTTTCAAAAGCACTTTCACCTACCTTCCTAAATTCCCAGCATTATTCTTGTTTAAGGAAACCCTTCTGGTACCCTGAAGTCTAAAATACATATATTGAAGTTATCTGCTGGAGTCTTGTATGTGCTGGCAGTGGTAGGAGAGACCTGTGGACATTTAATGATATGAACCACTATGATTATATCTGTCTTCAAGAGTTATGATGAAGATCTAGCTGAACTCCACTCCTTTATCCTTTGATACCCACCTTCTCTAAAACGTATTTGCCAGTGTCATATCTCAGTGGACCAATAAAGTATATGACTTTTCTACTAGAAGAAAATTCCATGTCTTTGATGACACGAGATCTACCACCTTCCAACATTTCCACATGTTGTTTGGTTTCTTTGGATCAGCAGGAGGAGCCCAAATATTAGCTGAATGGTCATGCAGTCTTTAAGAGAGGAAACTCTGTTCCAAGGGAGGAGTATGTCTTAAAAGGCCTCTTTCTGTTTTCTTGAATGTTCTACAAATGCTGCACTTGGACATGAGAGAATAACCCAGATATGAAGTACGCAGTTCAAAGCATGCTTCTCTGAATCCAGTGAAACCAGAACCTATGCCATTTGATAGATCAGGTGGGAGCCTAACTTCATGTATAGGTACCACATAGATACAATAGCTATGATGCTAGTAGTTTTCCAGCTATGAACCTTGGACAGCGGGCCTTCCCTTCAAAAGGAGGGTTTATCTCCTTTACTAGTGAAAACCTTCTTGGTTGTCCATCTGCCTTTTTTCTTTTCTATTAGTCTATGCAGAGTTGGTGACTAAATCTTTCTTTAACATGTGTTCCCAGAATGAATGAGATTATTTTGATTTGCTATCTTGTCTCCCTTTAACAGTACAGTTTTTTCCTTTATGCAGAACATCCCTCATGAAGACATGTTTTATAACCATGAGGTTGGATTAATACCTGCAGTTTTGGGATACTCCATCCTCTCTGTCAATACTTTTTTAATTCCATTCTAGCTGAAGCAAATCCAAGCTTTGTTTTTTCAAGAGGCAAAATCCAACCACAACAGAAAGCTGCCTTTCAAACCTGAAATCTCCTGTCCATCTAAACCCCTTGAATGAAATTTGAGAAGTCTCAGGCGAGGATTTTTTGGAGTATGCTCAACTTTGTAGCAATAACCACACCAGTTTCTAGAGCCTAATCACTTTGACATTTCTACCAGTGTCCCATTTTATAATGGTGCAGAGGAAGGCAGAAGGCAAACCTGACCTGAGTGCACTTACAAGCACAGCGAGTCTATAAAAGACAGGAAGAAAGAGAAAACCATTTGTAGTTCAGGAGGCATCAGCAGCCTTTCTAGAAGTGCTATGCAGTAGCAAACAAGTGGTGGTTTCATGCAAATCTTTACAGGCTCCAACAGGAACGTCTCTCTGCTGATGATGTCTCTGGCACTCACCAAGTTTCGTTTTACCAAAGCATGACTTCATTTTCCTCACTCGCTGGCCAGCGCTGCCAGGCCATGGGGCTTTGCCCTCATATTTGAGGGAAGGAGAAGTCCTGATGTTGGCTTCAGTGGTTGCCGTTCATGTTGAAACCTTTTCAGCCTAATCTCCTTTACTGGCAGGAGCCAGTCAGATGCTTACACCCCATATGGAGACTGAGTAATTGCAAAAAGGGGGTGTACCCAGCTGTCTCGTGTGCTCACACATGCCTGAGCGGTGCAAAGCCACAGACCCAAAATGACTTTCACCTCCACTGGTCTTCAGTAATTTGATTCCCTCAGTCGCATGGATGGCTGTAGGTCCTTCCATGCACTCATGTTAAATTGTTCCCCCTAGGCTGACAGTTTATATTCTGTGTTTTCCCAAGGCAGGTATGAAGGCTGGCTGCTCCCAGGTACTGCTACTACTGCTGAGCTTCCACTTTACATTCCCCAAATTCCAGCCTGGTGTGTCTAGGCAGACATCTCTTTGTTTAAATTGAAAAACAGTAACACTGAAATACATGGTAGTCAAATAGGAAGTCAAACAACTGCTTTAGGCTTAGAGTAAGAGATTACCAGGAGAGAGAGATTCTGAGGGCAGCAAGGCTAAAGGATCTGGCCTTCAGTGCAGGAGTTGGAAATGCCTCTACAGAGACATGTAGGCTGAGTAGGGATATGACATAAAAATAGGAGAAAATGGGTAGTTGCAAAATTCCCAGTTACTTTAATTCCAGGGAAGTTTTAAAGCCGTATTAGCTGTAGCACATCCAAACAGCAAATGCTCTGAAAATTTACAATTTTAGTAGTGTTTTTGAGATCTATTTAAACCAATTTGCTGTTGTTTTTTACCCCCACCCTTGTACCAGTGAGGAAAAATAACAGAGCAGAGTTAGAAATCTGAATATTAAGGTTTTCACGAACCATAAATTCTCAATTAAACATAAAGAGAAAGATAAACTGATGTGAAGTAAAGCAGTTCCTAGTTTTCATGGAACAGCATGTGCATGTGAGGCAGTGAGGATGCCCAGTGTGGATGAAACCATGTTAGTGTA
This sequence comes from Porphyrio hochstetteri, assembly GCA_020800305.1. Taxonomy (NCBI): domain Eukaryota; kingdom Metazoa; phylum Chordata; class Aves; order Gruiformes; family Rallidae; genus Porphyrio; species Porphyrio hochstetteri. The sequence goes on along the minus strand of CM036916.1, from coordinate 3,827,712 downwards.
TAAGGAGTGACTTGTGTATAGAAATGGTTATGTGTGAGGGATCATGATGTGCAAGTAGAGAAAACAAAGATGTTTCCAGACTCTGAAGAGGAGCAGAATTCCTGCTTTATTCAGGCACAGACGAACTTTGCAGCCGAGTGCTTAATGCCATACCAGGTCAGTTGGGGCATAATTGTCTCTAACCAGAACAGTCAAAAGTCACAAAGTTCACTATCTGCTGGCTGAGTGACACCTAGAAATTCTTTCCAGACTTAACAAACAAGCAAAGAGACAAGTTTGAACCTGAACTTCGGGATAATCACACCACTCAGGAGCACAAACAAACATGGCACCGACAGGAAAATTCTTCTTGAGCCGTCACTTTTGACTGATCCAGATGAGAAGTTTCCAAAGTTAGGGTTGCGACCCCGAGGAGCGCCGATGGAAGGGAGGTCATGAGCTCGGAAATGAGGCTGAGAGCCGAAAGCTTGGGAACTGCTGATGTAGACAGATGAACCTCACGTCAAGGGGGTCCCCTTGGAATATCCTTTTTCCCTTCTCCTGCCTTGGAAACAGTAACTTGAGTGAGTTTTAAAGCTGACAAGACTAGCCTGTTTATAGCCCACTGCTGAATTTTTAAAAGTTAGGTCTCTGGAAACAAGCCCAGGATGATGAGAGAGATGGGAGCAAGGAAGGCTCTAGAGGGAAGGATGTGGGACAAGGAGACGGGGGGAAGAGATGCAGGTCTGTGGGAAACAGGATCTGCCAAGCAAAAATAAGATTCAGCAGTGTTGATGGGAAGAGATAGAAGTTTTTTAAGGTAGTAGTGAAGCTTTAGAGTTGAACTTGGAAGGTCAAATTCCTTTCCTAAGAGACTCAAGAGACATGTCTGTGCTGCTTCTCTGTGAGGAGCCCCTGATGCTGAGCTGGATGCCTTAGCATGGGAGCTTACTTAAGTTTTGGTGGAATTAATGTGTGACCTGAGTAAGATCTGAACTCCTAATGCATATGCAGAAATAAGGTAGCACATCTTTGCATGAGCCTCCAAATGGCCTCCTTTTCTGCCTTTATGTTTCAGAAGCTACCAAAGCTTGGTCCTGAATTTCTGTGCTGAAAGAAGACTACTGTTATTTGGAGCTTCAGTGGTTTACTTTATAATACTGATACTAGTTAAGTGGAAAATATAAGCTTAGTCTGTTAATTTTGTATATTGTCATTATTTTAAAAAGCATTTTAAGTTTTAGGAATGTTTGGTAAAGGCCACTAAAGATCAACTATTGAGAATTTTTTTGTGTGTGTGTGTTAGTAGTAATCAATACTTAGTAGTGGTGCAAATATTCAGCTCAGACCAGGGACTTGCAGTACTTCAATTGCTGATGGGAGTCCTATTTCTCAGTAAACTGTGCAGAATCCCCTCATGACCATCAGGCTGCTGTCACTTCTCCTGTGCTGGGGTCTCTGCAGTGTAAGTTACCTTGAAACCAAGCCTCTGAGGTTTGTGGAAACCTGCTGAAATCTTCTCTGGAAATCAAAGGAAATAACCAGAGCACTGGCAAGTTAGGTGGGTATTTATAATGTCAAGTTAGCATACATACGAAAGGAGCACTGTGAAATGGATATCTTGAACAATGTCCTTACCACCCTGTTTTCTGTCCCAAAGCACAGAGGAGGCAAGCAATAGATTTAGGGCAATTAAGAGGGAGTATAGAAATAGCACAGGTTCAAGTCAGGGGTGGGAAATGGGTGTGGAGGTTGATAAGCCAACACAGACCATCATCAAAAAACAAACATCAGGTCTGTGTGGTGCAATACCTAGTTAGGGCTACGTGCTAGGTACAACACAGAGGTAAAGTCAATACTATTGTGTGATATTTATTTAATAGCATTATGTTGAGAGGTATTCATGGACAGGGAGGTTTTTGCAGCCAGATGTAGCTGGTGGGTTTCCTGAGTGCTGTCTTTTAGGCTCAAAATAGAGACTGGTCCCACTCCAGTGCTGAGCAGGTAAGCCAGTGCTGGAGGTACTAGGCAACAGGACAAGGTGGAACCAAGTTGCCTGGTTGTCCCAATTACTATTACAGGGACTAAAATAATAACCCAGAGACGTAGCTGCTGGAGTGGAAGCTAGGAGATGGTGAGTTGAGAACCTAAGAGCAAGTACAGCTAGGGTTTCTTGAGCCTTCAGCCAGTTGGTGGGGTGGACCTAGGGATAGCCAAGCAAGGAAACCTTATACTGCTGCTTGCTTCAAGAAAGGTGAAGACTTTGCAAACCTCCTTATGATGAAATGTATGCTAAGCCTGTACAGCTTCAAGCAGCAGCTAGTTGGTCAAGCAAGCGATGCCTAATCTTCAGGCCCCTGTGTCAAAGGTCCTGGGAGCTTTGCTCTTGAAGGCACCTAATTTTCCATGATGCTATAGACTGAATTTGTAGGTAAGACATGATTAAGATTTTATGTGTGTATCTCTTAAGTGTAGAAATAATTTTAATGAAGATGTAGAGATCATTTACATATAAAGTTACAGGTATGCTTCAGACATGACCAGGTTGGTGCAGAACCACCTATTATCTCCAGCTCTGGTGACCCAGTCTGGACCAGTCTCCACAAGTTTCTTTTCAGGGTATAAACCAAGCCTTTGGTTTGTTTGAGACATTCGATGCTTTATTTTCATAATTACCTTTAGTTTTTGGAGCAGCCCTTGAGGTTATTTGGAATCCATTGAAATGTGCTAAACTCTAAATCAGAGGTTTCTGTATTTCACGTCAAATGCACAGAAATACAGTATGAGGGTTCTGCTCCCATCGTGTGAAAGTTTGTTTTAACTTCTAAAGCATACTGTGTTTTCTTTTAAGAAGCTGGTAACTTCTGTTTCATGCTGAGCTCAGAATGTATCATTTTGGGCAGGCTAGCTTTTCATATCAAAGCGTGTGACTTAAGTTTCCCAAGCATTTCCCCAAATACCCTTTTCCAGTCTACAAAATAACCCGTGGGGAAAAAAGTACAGATCTTGTCATGGTTCTTGAAACTGTCATGTGTTTGGTATGCGACTACTGACCATGCAAGGTGAAGAACGGGTCTAGGGGCACGTTACAGGATATTCATGGTCAATTAGTGCCATGGCTCAAGTGATTATTTGCTTAATACAGTAATAATTTAGCCCTATAGCTGACCCACTCTGTAGGTACACTTAATCTCCAATGTAGTTCTCTTAGTAGATTGTTTGGGTTTTTTTCCCATTGATACTGTCTGTAACTATCTCAAGCCATATGACATCCCCTTTTGCAGGTAAATCTTTCTAGTGGACTGGCAGGAATTTTTGATTCTCACATGCAGTCTAACTATTTCTATTCTTAATTCTTCCTGTTACTTCTGATTGTAGAGCTCGTGTTTGTGATGGCACCCTTAAACTGATACCAGGTTGATATGTCAGTTGTTGACACATAATGTAAGGGCTTGTTCCCATCCTCCTGATGGAGTTCCTAGATTCCAAAGGGAATTTTTCCTGGACAATCTCCCTGCTGTTTTAAGCCTATCCAAAATTTGTAAGTCTTCAGAATAAGTCCTCTACCTCAAATGTAATGCTCCCAGTTGAAAGCCAGGCATGATAAAAACACCAGATAAAAAGCATGGGAAAAATTAAAAAAAAGAGGCTTTTTTTGCTCCAGGCCATTACAGAGCATAGCTATAGAAACAGATCAATTCACTTAATGAAGTGCTTTTGGATTACAATTCTTCTGTTTGTAGGCAGCAGACTTTTTTGTATTTCTGTATTGACAGGGCTTCTCCTAAGGAGCTGTGACCTTTAATCTCCTTATGTATGGATTTGTATATGGGAATGTGACATATGAATTTGTTACCAAGATACTATTTGAAGCAAACATCCTAGGGCCTTCCAAGTTGGCAAGTTGATGCTGATTTCTGAGTCATCTCAGCCCCAAACATTATTTGTATTTTTACATCATTTTAGGCTGTAGAGGGAACATCAGCCATCTTATCTGACCGATGCTATCGGGTGCTTTCCATTCGTTTCCTAATGTATATCCTAGAGACAGCCAGACACACACCTAAGTCTGGATACAAATGGCACTGAAATTAAGCTGGATTCATTTCAGTTTATCAAAAAGGTGGAACAGCTCAGGTAACTACAGCAACTGATCTGTAGCAGGATAAAGCCATGACAAGTTCTTTCAAGCTTGATGTATTTTGTGTCATCTCTTTTGTGGCTTTCCTCGTCTCCCCTCTCCTTTCCTCTACCCTGCATATTGTGATCGTTTCTTTGTTGATCTGAACACATACCACTCCAAATTGACCAGCGGCAGCAGAAAAATCTGACCCATAGTAGATCCAGGCAGAGACAGTATTCTCAACCCAGAGACCATCTGTGAAACAGTCTCGGTGAGGTCTAATGCATTATGGTTTCTGTTGCATTGTTATTCCCTTGTTTCTAATTTTATATAATAGTGACTATTAATTAACAACCTCTTAGCTAGTTCTGAAAGTTATTCTGGAACATGGCCTTTAATAATAGAGGATTGATAAATGGCAGGGGAGTCACTTCCAGTCCTGCACTCCTTCAAAGAATCCTTTAACAACATACAATATTTCTTGGTGCAGCATAAATCTATTTCTGAATTCCAGCTGCAGCTAAGGCTTTATTTTTGGTCCTGCTGGAGTTTCTGGGGTTGCTTCATCTCATAGGAGAGTATGTTCAAAGAAGAAATACTAAAATATGGTGAATAAATGTATATTTATGGTATTTCAACCCAAACAGAAACACGATTTCTCAGGGTCTTACAGAGTGTCTGTAGTGTAGTCAGCTGCAATATTAATTGTGCTTTACTGAAAAAGTACCAGAGCCTTGTAACTCTCATTTAATAAATGAATTGTAGATACCACTCTCAGCACAAATAATTAGCGGGATTTATACTGCGTTCTCATAAACAATGAGTCAGTTCTCCCACGCTCCAAGCATCCCGAAGTTCTCAGAGAAAATACAGCTGAGTGCAGTTAATAATTATAATTTCATTTGGATATTTTGTTGTTGATGGCAATATCATCATAAATAATGAAACTTAGGAAATGTCATACCTTCATGCCAGTGCATCCAAACTTTGTAAAGGAAGATTATGGCTGAATATAGCAGTTTGAGAAGATTAGCATAAGCTAAGAAAATTATTTTCATGGAAAATAATTTGTTTTGTAGAGCAAAATTTTACTGAGAGGTACCTCGCTTTTAGCTTCCAGCAATTAGAAAGTGAAATTCTTAAACTTGTTTACAAGAAGGGGAAACTGAACTTCAGGAAGTCACATGATTTCCAGTAACACCCCATATATAGGCATTTAGGTGACGAAAGCAGGGAAAAAAACCTTGCTGCTACAAGTCTCCTGAAGTTAACATGCATTATCTCTGTGTAGCCATGCTACTGCATGTATGGCATAAGGTTCCTTTCCCCCTTGGTTCCAAGTATTTATATCACTAGATATTTCGGACAAGTCACAGTCCCAAACTGAATGTGCAGTGACTGATACAGGGAGGACTTTCCTTTGGAAGCTGACAGTGACTCTGTCCAGTAGAAAGAAAAGTAAAACCCAGAGCGTACCTGACTGCTGTTAGCTAAGTAAATAATCAAATCTCAGGCTAATAATAGTGTAATGGAGAAAACAACTTTATAAGAATTAGAAAAGTATTATCTGGGAAAGGAAGGGTCTGCTGTTAACTAATAACTCTTAGATGTGCATTTTATGCAACCTCTTCACCTCCTGTTATCCCCAAATGATTACAAGCATTGCTTTTTCCATCACCCATACAGAGGACGGTATAGCCAAGAGGAGATATCTTGAAATACATGATATATCTTTATGTTTTTAGATAAATAATGCAAAAATATGTTGCTGCTGTTGTTAATCTCGCCTGTGTGGACCGAAGTCCTAGTTCAGCTCCAATGAAATAGATTAATTCTACCAGGTCCGAGATGTTCCCGTTGCCTCATCCAACTCTTCCTACATCCTGAGGGCTGTGTGCTCTTTCTGGGTACCTGTGAATGGAGTGTGGAGAAAGTGTTTGCACAGCTCAGCGTGGCTTATCCTTTGCTGACTCCCTGGGCTGTGGCTAAAGGGAAATTCAGAAACTGAACAGGATCATTACATCACATACAGTCCAAAAGTGCCGTGTGTTTTCCCTACAGAGAAGGGAGCTGAGCGAACTCACAATAAAAGTAATTGCAGGATTTTTGGAAGGGACTAAATGGCATAGGGAGAAAGCAATGTGTTGCAAGTGGGTAGATCCAGCCATGGGGGGTACCATATGTTTTGAAATCCTTGTGGTCTGGGTAGGGACCAGCCAGTTTTTTTTTTAGCCTGAGGCTCCCAGCTCCACCCCACCAAGCAAGGAGTTCCTGCTCCTATATAGGCCAAAAAGTAAGTGCCTGTGCCTTAGCATCCTGCAGCCTTTCTGTTGCTTATCAACATAAATACAACTAGGGCACCTTTGCAACAGGTGTGATGAAACCTTTCTGTTCTTGTAAGCAAGATACTAGTACAGTTGAGCTTCTTTCATAATACACCCCTGTAGATGACTACTAAAACCACCCCTTCAGAGAAGGTCTGCAGCCACTTATGCAGATAATGAAGAAGAGCAGGGAGAGAGAAGGGGCAGATTACTCACAGCTAATAAAACCCATGTGCCAGTGAGACAGTGACTACTCAGTGTGTTCATCTTCTTAGAGATGGGATAACATTAGGCACTAGGAAACTGCCAGCAGGTGTGATATCATGTCCTGGCTGTGATGCAGCCAAGGCAAGATAGAGAGGACCAATCCATGAACCAGATAATCCATTCATGGATAATAAAACACTATGTCCGAGGCGTGATTTCATGGTACCCATTGTCAATCTGACGTACTCAGAAGTCCTGCCACTTACGTTGATGTTGTTCATCATTGTAATTAGTAACTGGACTTGGTGATGATCTTAAGATCAATTGAGCTATATAATGTAACTATTTTATTACATAAAATACAAGGGTAACCTTGATGAGCAAGTGGCAGTACAAAACTCTGTAGAGTGCATGGCAGTGCAGCTCATAGTCATCGTTTGAAGATTACTTCAGTGGAAAAGGCTTATCTTCCTGTGAGTATAGACATTCCTCTGCTGTGACATCATCTCACCTTTTATCTTCCATCTTCTTTATTCTCTCTGGAGAAAATATATAGAGAAAGATAAAATACACTCTGGTGACCCTTACATCTCAAGAGGCCTTAATGCTGCGTGCCTTTCATGACAAGTAACTTTCTAACAAGTTCCTGGAGGAGTTTCATGGTTCTGTTAAAAGGCTTTGTTGGCTTTAGGACTTTAATCTGCACGACTAAATCCCTCACCGTACAGAAGATACAGACCCCTCAAGAGGCACTCAGCAGTACTGTCAGGATCAGTCCTTTCCTGCCTGATCCTGTGGAAGTTTGACCCCTAATTTCAAACCAACCAGGCCTAAGGACCACACTCCTTTCCATCCCTCATCCCTTTGGGCAGCTAAGATGTTTATGCTTACATAAGGTGGGCAGAGACTGTACAATGGTGGGGGAGGCTCCAAGCCATTAGGCTGTCAGCAGTTTGGGGCAAAGCTCCAAAGTTAAGATTTGATGCAACGAGCAAAAGTAATAATCAGAAGTTGGTAATAGGCATGGCAGAGGCCACAGCAGTGAGATCATGGGCTGCTCTGATTTGGTAGGTGAATATCCTGATAGCTGTGCTGGTTAAATAGAGTGAGTCACCAGCTGGAAGGAAGAAGCCGGGCGTTAGAAGGATGTGGCTGTGGGGAGACCTGGTGAGCAGAGATTAGGAGGATGGTTCATGCCCACAGGACTCATATAGCTCATCCACTAGTTTCATTGTTTTAGGGTTTTAAAACATGCTGGGTCAATCACTAGCAAAGATGCCCAAGGGAACAATGTTGTATCGGTTATCTTCCTGAGCATTTGATTGTTTTGGTTCTATTTATTCCAGACAAAAGACCTTATTTGTGATGTTTCATGTGCAGTCTGAATGTCTCTAATTTGGACATTGATTTAATCTGGAAGGTTTCCACGAGACACCCGTGAGACTGACTGATTAAAGTCATGACTTATAACCAAACGTCTTTCTCGCTCCATGTTGCTGACCACAGCTTTGGTTATGAATTGTGAAAGAATGTTAAAATCTAGTCCATTTTTCTCTGTGGGCTCTATTTATTTTTATTTTTATCATGAGAAATGCCAGGGATGCCAGTTGCAAGTCTTTAGGTACAAGTTTGCCTTTCAGCCACTGCATGGGACTGATTATTTGTTTTTAAAAACTGGCACATGTGGATTTTTAATTTCTTTTTCTTATTAATCTGTGGAAAAATATATGGTATTGCATAAAATCCAGCTGTATGCCGGGTAAAACCAGGACCAAGCTTGGGACTGTGACATCTTTTTCGTGTCTTGCTAATTTTTCAGAGAGCGGTGGCAACCAGCTGAGTGGAGGTTGGAAGCAGCAGCATTGCTGTTTCTGTTTCCCTTGAATTCCTTTCACCAGCCCAGTGACTACATGTGTCCTGATGACACATTTCTGGGTCACATGTCCCAGAAAAATGGGCTATATGGAGATACATGGCATGGAAAGTATTCTAGCTAGAGACTAGTTATGTTGACAGGTTCCACACGTGGTGTAAATTTGTATATTCTCCACATGGGCTTTATTAATAGCACAGAACTGAGACAGGGAGAGCAAATTGCATTGCTCTTTATGTAAGTAAAACAACAGGCATATATTCTTTCTTGTTCCTTAGCATATTAAACCTGCAAATAGCTGCTTACCCTGTAAGGCAGCTGCTCAGGAAAGGCAGAGCAGTATGAGGCAGAGCACAGAGGTCTCCCCAAGCCGGGCTGCATGGCTGCAGGAGAGGACTGACGGCACAAGGGCACAGCATGCAGTGTCCAGAACTGGAGAAAGAATAGCAGGACCAGATAAATATTTAAAGAGCTAATCTCGAGCATAACCAAACTGAAATGCTTGGTTTGTTTTTCATCCAGTGGACCTTCTGCAATGGAAGGGTTAGGGAGTTTTCTTCCTTGGCTGTGCTCTCAATGTTGTCTTTCCTAGTCAACTTTCTCCCATTCAATGGGATGTAGATTTCTCTCTCTGCAGGATTCTGCTGCGGTTAAGAGGTCAGAGGGAGAAAAGGTTGTAGCTGTAGGCTGTCTCTATTCTGATTCTCCTCAGGTTCATCAGTCACTTCCACTGTAACTCTTTCAGCTAGTCGTAGTAGCAAGCTGTTGCCTTGATATACAGATTAAATATAGCTGGAGGCACAAACCAGAGTGTTAGGAGATTGCATATCCAGTCCTTTGCATTTCCACTAACACGAAAAACTGAGAAATGTGTCTAGAGAGACTCAATTCAAGTATTAGTATTTTCTTCCAGACACTGAATAAAACCACCTGGATGGAAAGGACTATTTTTAGTTGTGACCCTCCTGCATTAATCACAACCAATTAATTTAACCTTCAGCAACGTGAAGTACAGAAACACTGTCCCAGTTTGACACCTGTGATGAATATGAACTAAACTCTGAATTTCCAAACACTCAAGAGCTTGGGCTGTGCTCTGAGGTCATCTTTGTAGCTGTAAAAAGGGGGACTCTGACAGGTTCTCTTTAGTGATATGGTGAATCTGGATGGAGATACAGATGCCAGATAGCAGACTATAGGGCAAATAAAAATGAGAGCTATTTACAATGCAGTAGCCTTGAATGTTTTCTACTAGTGAAATTAGGTAATAATACCCAAATTAGGTACTAAGTCACACATTTGCATTTGAAGAACAACTAGAAATTCTTCTGGAGGGCTTCAAGTCATCCTTGGAAGAAGAGGTGTCTCCATTCAACATCTTTTATTTGAATGGGACATCCAGAAAATCTGTTCCTGAGTGTAGGCATGCTATCAAATTGTAGTGTAGAAATGCTATCAAACAGCTGGAGCAGGGAACTAGGAATCTGAATCGAGAGCTCTCTCCTCAGCTCTGTACAACATGCATTTTGACATTGATAAGCCACTTTCTTAGGACTCAGTTTAACTATGTTTCCTACAAAGACACTGTAAAAATTAGGTTTTTTGGATGTGAGAGATGCTTAGCATGTTATTAAATGGGCTGCATTATTACAGGTTCACCCTCAGAACTATTTATCATATGTAAAATTTAAAACATTCCTCTGTGTTGCTAAGTTCAAATGATGGAAGTAAATTAGAAAAAAAAAAATTGTATTCAATATGTTAAATCAGGGTATGGCAATAAGACTATTGCATTTACATTTGCTCTGTGAGCAAAGAATTCATCATAAATGTGCCAGGCCAATGTGGTTTTCTACCATGTTTGTGAGTGTGATTTACCTCCTATGCGATCAAAATAAAGACACGTTAGTGGCTAAGAATATTTATTACGTCTTCCAAGCTGACATGCTTTAGTTGTAAGGGAGAAATCCATTTTAAATTTTACTAATTTTTTTCTTCTGTGTCTCAAATACCCCACATTAAATTCCTGAAATTTTTTGCCACTACTTGTAATGGGTCAGAAATGTCAGGGTATCCTTGAAGTAGAGTACTCCTCTCCAAGGCACTCTGCATAGCTTAATTAGTGCAGTTATTTCTTTCCCTGTGCCTTCTCTAAGGACTGACTTTATGTCAGATGCTTCCAGTTATTGAGAGTCAGAGCCAGAGGTCAACTGATGAGCTGCTGTTCACTCAAGCTAAATGTAATTTAATGCAACAGTTCATATGAGCAGTTTGCAAAGCCCCTCTGGGGACTGTATGTGCAGGGGCGCTCCTGGATGCATCATCCATCTATAGGATCTGTTCAGTGCAGAGCAAGACACGTGTGTTAAAGGGCCTGGCATGGCTGAAGGTCATCATCATCAGATGACTACAGCCCTTATTACAACACTTTCTTTTATTCTACTGTAGCAAGCAAAGAAGCTTTAAAACTGTCAAAAATCAGTACTTTTTTTTCTCATCAGGCAATGAGGGACCTTCCTAATGTCTTCAAGTAGCTTTACCCTGAACCCCCAGCCTCAGCTGTACAATTGCTATATTTAAACAGTGTAGCAAATGTTCATTTTAAAATCTGAAGCCAGTTTGTGTCTCAGAGCCACTGGTTAAACGTTTTTCTGTCCAAGATAACTGCCTGAGCAGAACTCTGATTCTGGCTAGTGACATGTCATCAATGTATGAGTTCTCTAAAATGCAAAGTAAGACTTTGACACTCAGATGCCAGAAATCATTCAAATCAGGCTAAACAATTTGCATAGTTCAGTATATGGTGAGGTCTATATACAGAAAAGGTTTGTTAAGAGACATTAATGATGTGAACGTCACCATGAACATGACGTTCGTGATGTGAACGTCAGCTGCAGGGGTGCTTTTCATACTGGGATTTTCCACTTGGCCTTTATTCAGTAAAAATCTGATAAAGGGATGAAAAGTGGACTTGAGGAATGCAGTTCAAAGGACTTGCACTATTGAACCTGTGTGCCAAGCCTGGCTACATAAGTCGTAATAATGACTTGCGAAGATACCATAAAATGGAGACAGCCCATGCAGGGCCATGAAACAGAAGCTATTTATCTGAGGAGGAGGAGCCAGCCAAAGGAGACTTAGAGTGGAAAGTAGTCAAAGGATGCTGTAGGAAACCACAGTCACAGCAATACTGCTGTGACAACAGTTTTCCTCCTTTGTCTCCCTGTAGTTTTCTTGCTGAGTTACAGTTCTTAATTTGCTTATCTCTGCCCCTGAAAAGGCTGTGGATACAGATGACCTGTATGAATACGGGTCATATATCCACATATATATGACCTGATGACAAAATTACCTCCAAATTCTTAAAGGATTAAGGAGTCAGTCAACTGAAAAAATCTGTCTGGATTGCTGGATCTTGTTATATGAGAGAGGATGGGATGCTATAGATAGTATGAGGGTGCTGGTACACTATACCGTACGCTGAAATTGGTCAAGGTTTATTGAGATATGTTCAATGCAGACACTTAAATAGAGACTCTCTGAAGAACAGCCTCACATCTTGGGTAGTTGGTATGTTTTACCCTGCATCTTATCAGTGCAGTAAAATGTTGGTTTGTGTCAGACATTCAAAAAATGCCTACCTTCCTAAAAAAACCTCTTTATATTTCTTATCTGTGGTGCTTTAGACTACTCTTTTTTGCTAAAGGAAACATGATAGCAATGTGAATAAATTAAGACTCAAAGTTGCTTGACAACCTCTATGTCTATCTGCATTGCATGTTCACAGTAGCTTTCCTTTTATCAGATCCTACCCTACGTGCTGCAGGACCCAAAAACGTTACTGTGGTTTTAAATGCTCAGCTTTGATTGAGGAGGCCTGTGTGCACAGAGTGGCAGCCAACGGGGTTGGGAGGTAGTGTGGTATCTCAGGAGGGCACAGCCAGGCAGTGGGTGGTGGAATGTCTTTGTTCCTGTAACACTTCTTGAGATTTCAGATACTGTGATCTGTAAAGGTATTCCTACTTTAAGTGATGAGCTGATCAAGAACAAAGAGTTACAGATGATGCACTTTTTATTTTTCCCTTAGAGACAAAAAGCTGCCTAGCCCTGAGGACATCTTGTTAACCAGTGTAGTTGTCCACATTTAAGATGTGCACCTCTTGAGCTGCTTATAGCAACATGTGGCATTTCTCATCTGTTGAGTTTGGGGATTTCAAAGTCCTGCCTTGCTCTAATGAAGAAGAGGGGCATTGTCTGGCCTCTTCGTAAGGCTGAAATCCGTGGAGAAAAAGCAGGGAACAATGAGTCCCATTTGCCTTAATTTTATATATTGACAAACTGAGGTTTAGACAAGACAGGCATTTTGACCTAGATGACCCAGAAAGCAATAAGGAAGTAACCTAGAAAACAGCCAGGAAATTCTCCGAGTGCAATAAGACAATAAAGTTCAAACCTGAATCTTCATCCTGTGAGCTGTCTGCAGGGCCCTCCACCCCTGCTCTTTGCGCAGAGCTGAGTGGTCTCTCAGTACTTTTACCGTTTTAAAATATCCCTTTCACTGAGTTTAGGCAGAGGTAATGGTTTGTGTCCTGTGTGCTCTGCTTTGGAGTGGCTCTGGGTTACTGCTTCACAGGGCGCATGACATTACATGCTGAGAGGGCGAAGGGTGGGTGCGGCTCCTGCCAGTGGGTGCCTGGGCTTGTTTGGGAGCATTGTTGCCATTCCTACCCTCTTCTATCTCTGTGGTCCTTCTGAAACAACACGAGCTATTAGCAATAGTTGTGTGATGTAATTCATCTAGGAGGACAACTCCCTCATAAAGTTTATGGTCCTATTCTCTCTGAGACAATACAAGGGGAGAAAGAAGCAGTTGATGGGACACTGTCACCCATTCTACAGTTGAACCTTCAACCAACTCCTACACTGCCCCTGTAGCAGCCTGCTGTGCCCTGAGCTGCCTGTGCATGGGCTCTGCAGGGTTGGCATGGCAACACCAGCTTCCAGTGGCTCTAGGAGCATCCCTGAATCACAGCTCTACCTGCCACCCCATTATAGCTCCCGAGTGCTGGAGGGGAGTGTCCTGTGAGCCAGTGAAATGCTTTCCCTCCCAAAAAATAAATACCAAGAAAAGGGAATACTTATCTGCCAGGGCCTGCTATTGAGAAACGGATCTCAGTTCACATAAGCAGGAAAAAGACATTGAGGCTTATTTGTATTTCTGCCCCTGAGCACAAAGGGGCTAGAAAGTAGGTGGATCCCACCGATTGTGTGTTCCTCCTATTTGGAGATGTAATCGGCATCCACATACTGCACCACAGCCTTTCCTCATCTCTAGGGGTTGGGTTGGGAATGATCTACAGGAGTAGAAGGCTTTCAGTGTGGAGGTAAAGACTTCCAGCATCGGCATGGGGGAGAGCTGGCCCCTGGCACAGCGTCTGTGTATGTGTGTGCCCATCTTCTGAAATGTAGCATGCATTGCTAGGAACAATGTTCATGGGCAAGGTAGAAAACACAGGGTACCCCTGTTCACTCAATCCCAACATACCAACAGGAGAAACAGGCTCTGTGTAAACAGTACAAACGAAACGGATGTTTCACTCTGCTACTGATAAGTTTATCAGCAAAACCAATGTGCACTCTGGACCACTAGGAAAAGACACAGAAAACATGTTAGAGAGTTGAGGGTCCTCAGCTAACCCCCGCTTACCACACCCTGGGCATCTGTGTTCTTGTTTTGGGACATGTCAATTATTGCTTCAGCCAGTGTGACTCCAAGGTTGAGACATTGTCACTTGTCACCCCAAGGCCTGATGTTACCCCATGCTGTTGTTTGTGGCATGTAGATGGATGGCTGGTGCAAAGGTGCCAGGGACAATGAAATCATGATGAGGGCAGGTAAGGAGCATGGCTGCTGGTGTGGAGTTCTGTGGCAAGGCGCTGCTGGACCTTGGGTGGGAGGTGAGACAGTGGCCTCTCCAGCTGACATTGTTTGTGAACAGACCACTGTCCTTTGCAAGGAAGCAAAGATAAAACTGTCTCCTCTGCTTCCTTGACTGTGGCACTGAGCCGGTATTGCCTCACCGAGGGTTCATCCTTCAGCACGAAGGTTTCACAGCTCCAAAATACCTTGCCCACATTGCCTCAAGTGCCTGCTCCAGCATCCTGTTATACACAGACCATTTTGGCCAGACGGATTTTGTTCCCTGCAAGTGAGTGGCTGGGAAGTAGGTGTGTTTCGTGGAGCTTATAATAGAAAGCTTGCTTTGACCTCCATGACAGAGAGATTAACACCATTCTAGAATGATATAGTGCGTGTTTTTTAAGGCTCCAAAGGCAATTCCTGCCTACAGAGCAGGATTGGAAGAGCCTCTCAGCATTCAGGCTAGGGCAGTGGCTGTCGGGGATTCCTTCCCTATTGCTGCTTTTGCAGGCAGACTTTTGCCCTGCTGAGGGAAGATTTGAAACACCCCGTGGATGGCTGAGCCAGGCTGCTGTTGTCCTGAATCACAGTGCCCGTCTCTGAGACAGGAGAATGAGGAAATTTTTACACCTATCCCTTCTTATCAAAGGAAACCACATCAGAGCTTCTTTGGGGTGATTCTTTCTGTTTTAGAATTTCCAAACTTTCTTTTAGAATTTGTTTGGCTGAGATCCACAGAAGGTTTGCCAATCCTTATGAAAAAAATTATCATTGACACAAGAGAATCATTTGTAGTTTTCCCAGACTTCCTTAAGTTACTCAGCTCTACAGGTGAGCTCTTAAGTGCTTTCATCCATAGTAGCTGGACCTGCTAATCTTAGTTATACACTTGAGCCCACTGTTGCCTTTCTCAGTGTACAGGCACTGGGAGCTGGGCCTGTGGTTCTGCTCTCACGTTGCCCACATTTCCAAGAAGTTTGGACAAATATCCATCATCTAATAGCATCAGACCTTGCTTTTTAAGTCATCTTCCTGAAAGTCAGAATGTATGAGAACTCTTTTCTGGGTAAACATATCCTCATGTCCAAGAGGAGTTTGATGCGAGTCAACCACCTGAGTGTTGGAGCCTGGAGTCTGCTGTCTAACATATTCCCTGCACAGTCCTGGAGAAAAAACACATTGGGCACTCCACGTGCCCAATGGAGTAAAGTCATAATTTCACTAATAGCTGGATTTACCTGATCCTGTGGCATTCTTATGTGCCTCCTTAAATTGTAATGTGTTCCTCTGCATTTTATATTCATCATTTCTTGACTGATACTGTGTTCAAAATGTTTGTGTTTCTCCAAATTGAGGCACCTGATCGGAGTTACATGCCTTTAGGCAGAAAGGAGTTATATACTGACCCATTGTCAGGTCCCAAAATTCAAGGGGCTCACTGGAAAAATAGCCTTTATCAAGGTTTTATTAAGGCTCGGTGACCCATGGATGGCCCTCTATGTGGGACACATTTAGCCTGATATTAACTATTAAAGGATAGTTGTGTTCATACACTATCAGGGAACAATTAATACTAGAGGCAAGGATTGTAGATGTTTTGAGACACTTAAAATTGTTTTTCTAGGTGCCAGCAATAGTGAAATAAGAAGATATATGAACATGGAAATCCGGCATATTAACAATACAGAGCTCTTCCTTAAGGAAGGTGCAAGGCACACTTAGCATATATAAAGCAGTTCTATTTACTCCAGAAAGATCATGCTGCAAGTTGATGATGCAACTTCCTTCCCCTCTTTACTTCTCATTTTCTCTCGAAGAGAAAATGACACTCCATTATCGAAGCCATCTGATCTCAGAAAGCATTTACATCTCCTCTGCAAACCGTGACTATCCTTTTCTCCCTCTCCTGCTCTCTTTTGCACAACGTTTTGGGTGCAGTTCATCCAGTTGACTTCAACCCTCTCCCACCAATGCATGAAATTGGTGACAGTGCAAATCACTGCTGCCTTTGTTGGCACCTACCATAACCTGATACAGCTGGTGTCTGCTGGCCTGGGATTTTCCAAGGTCTCCTGCGGCGGAGCAGGTTGCAGACTGATTGAGACATGTTTGGTGGTTCAGCCAGGTTTGCTACAAGGGGGGGTTGAGAAGAACAGAAACCATCTGTGGAAATTTACTGACTCTCTGAAGATCTCATGACTTCTTGCTAAATCTGAAAATTCCCAGTACAACCAGAATAACTGTTTCTCAACCATCCGCGCGGCCTTTCATCATTTACCTGAAGATTGCGTGGTCAGTGGCGTTTCTTCTGTCAGTGATAGACAACAACCCATCTTTTGCCCACAAGGTGGAAGATAAGTAAGACAATAGTTTGTAGAACAAAGAACTTCCATGCAGATGGGGGATTCAAAAAATACATATGTTCAAAAAATTAGTGTGTAGTGTGCCAACTCTTGGGAAATATGTGCATGTTAGGAGTACAAGTGGGAGCAAATAAGGTTGTGAGGAATCTTTTTGCACCTTCTGTTTCCAAACAGTGATTTGCAAAGAAGGCTTTTTCTTGTCTCTCTCTTTTTTATTCCTAAAGGTAAATATGTACAAAGCTCTTTAAATCATTTGAAGTGGATCGTGGCTATGACTAAGAGATAAGGAAGGATTTGTCTGTCGGACAAACTTCCCCTCTCTTTTTCAAGAAGGTTGGTATTTTCAGAAGTGGTAAAATACCACTGAGTGCAAAACACAGGGTGCAGTGTAAATCTGAGTTCTGCCAGTTCAGGGGCTGAGCAAAAACTGTTGAAATGCAAGATGCTTCAATGCCCAGCTCTGTGCCCTGCACAAGAGCCTCCAGTGATGTTTCTAAGTAAAGTTCTGAGTCTCCAGCCCACAAAAGATCAATGTAACCCCTGCTACAAAGTCAATAGGAATGTTGCCATTAGGACAATTAATATTCTTTCTCATCTTTATACTGGACTGTATCACCTATGCATCAAAATTAATGGTGTTTGTTTGAAAAAAATTAAGGGAGGGAGAGAGGAAAAAGCCAGGAGAAACCAGAGAAAAGTGCTCTGTGTGGTGCTTCTGGGCACAGAGTGAATCTGAAATAACATCATTTCTAAAAATGCAATGACTGGAAGTAGAAACTGCAGTGCTGGTTAAGAGACCACCAGTGCAGTCAACTCAAGCACCATGAAAGGTAATAGCCAGCAGAGCCTGAATACCTATGCAGTGCATGGTGCAAGGCCCTGATAGTGCCAGTAATGCTGTGCAGGCTGGTATTTTTGATAAGGTTTTGTTAAAGATAAGCAACTCGCTCACGTGCAGCTGTAATATCATGCAGGCCAGGAGATCTGCCAACATAGGACTGCTTTTAGGGCTGGGGATGAAGGGATGGGTAAGAAGCTGCATACGTTCCATATGGTGGTCCCAGTAGTGGGGTCCGTTTTCTATGCCTTTGCTGGATCACCACTGTGTTGGAATGCTAACACAGCTGTAGTGATTTAAGGCAGGAATAGGATAAATTCAGGTGGATAATTAGCTCACTGGGTAAGGAGGTCAATCTGTTATGCACAAACTTGGTTTGGTACAGCATTTAGGACAGGGTACAACATAATGAGATTTGACACACTGAACATTCTCTGGATCTGTCCAGGAAAGGGTAAAGACAATCCCAAAGATCCCAGGAAAATTTAAAAAACACTTAACATCAGAAAAGGAAGTCCACAGAAAAAAGCAGACACGGTAAAAGGCAGCAAGATTGCAGCCTCGTACGTCATATAAAATGAATGCAGTTCATTGTGCCGAATTGTTCATGCTCAGACCATATATGTTCAGTTCTTGACAAAGTAATCTCTTCACAAAGCTACATAATGCAGCAGAGTCAGCTAAGAACGAGTTATAAACAAAGCAGCTATTCAGCTGTCAAAGCAATTTTCAGCTATATTAAAACAGAATAGGATGGGACGGATTCTGCCGAGCCTTCTGCTGCGAGCTGTCCCGGGAAGCCGGTGGCATTGCATGTGTGTGGATCGCGTGGCCAGGGGGAGCGAGTGCGTGCGCACACGGGCGGGAGGCCGCCCACGCACACACATGCACACACACGTGCGCGGGATAATCGCCCGTCACTTTCCTCGGCTCATGGTGGGAATTGCAAAACGCTTCATTTAAATTGTGTGTTCGCTTCTGCACACGGGGATGTCACCAAGTTCTGTCCATTCCAGTGACGTGTTTGGTTGCCATGGAAACTGATGTACTTTGGAGAGGGAAGAGCAGAAGGAGACGGAAAAGCAGAAAAATGAAGCAGAGTAAGAGAAGTGTGTGGCGGGATCAGATCGTTCGGGTCGTGAGGCTTTTAGCAAAGTGACTTATGCTTTCAGGCGGCGAGAAACCTTATTTATTTGTGGTTATCTCACTCCAGAATAATTAAAATCTATGCACGTGCATGTCAATTAAATAAATGCAGCACTCTGTTTCTTCATAGATAACATCCACCATCAGATACAGATAGACTATGGACCGGAGAGGCCAGGCTTCCAGTGTGCTTTGTGCTGACATATGACTTTGGCTGTTTGCTGTGCCTCTGGTGTCATTAGCAGGTGTTTCCTATCTTCATCCACAAACTGGGGAAGGAGGCAGGCCTTGGGAAATGACAGATTTCAACTAAGGTTCAATGAAATACCTGTCAAGTCTCCCATAAAAAGCTGTGTATGATCTGTACCTCCCAAGGGGCAGGTGGGGCAGGGAGAGGCATGCTGGAGCTATTCTATGATATTTTTTTCCTTCTTAAAACAGCCAGCTTGCCATTGAATCATTTAATCACTAATTAAAAATCCTGGATAAAACAAGCTGTCTACAGCTTTCTGGCAAACATCCCACTGACTTCAGTAGGGCCAAGATTTTACCCTTTCCTTGACTGCAAAGCTTGTTTGTTGCCATTTATTTTTCTTTAGCTGTCCTATGTGTTTTATGCCAGATATTTCTCTTAACTGCATGCTTTTTTTTTTTTCTTCTTGAAATATTATCTCACTTTAGCTCCAGAATATTGGGTCTTAACATGATAGACCCCAAGAGCTAGTCCATGACCAGGCTAGCTGTGTTTCACCCATGTCCTTTTCTGCTGCGGCCTAGGAGAGGATGAGGAGTTGATGTGAAGGCAGCAGGAATTTCAGCAACTAAAGGCCTCCTCAAGCATCTCAGGAGGAGCAGGTACCTTGACTTGCAAATCTTTGTTGCAAGAGCTGTGTGGTCAGCTGGTATGTGGTCAGCTAGTATCTGACCAGCTGGAAAAACGATGGGCCACTGTAGCCTAGAGCATCAGCTGTTTCCCCACCCAGGACTGAGTGCCTGGAGAAGCAGCAGAATCTTCTGTGTGTGAATGCTGTTGGTAACAGAATTAAAGTCCCTTCCATCTGTGCGTATTCTTTGGTATGTATTTCTCCTGCCTTTCTTTTATGTATTTAACAGTCATATTCTCTGAAACTTTAATTTTAGACTCTGCCTTAGAAGAGACCTGTGCCGTTTTTGTCTGGAGCTGAGTAACTCGAAGATAAATCCCGACTGGCTGCCTGCTGGAAGGTAAGGATGTGCCAACAAAACCTGCTTCCCGGGGGCCTTTTGGCAGAGCGCATATTACTTTGTGTTGTGTTCTTCATGAGAAGCTACTCTTGGTCACACACATGTATGAGGGGCCTGAGCCAACAAAAATTGCCAGAACCTACTGCATTCTTTAAAGCTTAGAACACCAGGGTATGCATTGATAGCAAACACCTTAATTCCTTACCAACAACTGCGTGGCCAAACCCACAGCAGTTGCCTGCAGTGTTGACATGCTTTGAACCCATACCTTTTATCTTTGTGCACCCAAATCCATGATATCTAACAGTATGGATAGTTAAGAGTCTCATTTTCTGGCTCATCAACAAATTATTAGAATAAAAAGAAACTATGGAAAACAGGGATATGATTTTGCTGATCAGCTCTTATCTTGTTTTCCTTGGCTTAAAACTTTGAATTTTACAAGCTATATGTTGGATGCTCTGCTTTGCTGCTTTGTATCCAGACAGAAAGAAGCGGTTTGTAAAAAATATGCTTTGTGGATAATGTAGAATTTTTCTCCTCTGGGGAATCCATCCACAAGGATGTTTACTATATATTTATAAGAGCCCTTGTGGATCTTGAGGCTAGGTTCTCAGATGTTTGTTCTCTTGGCCATTTTATTGCTAACATTTATTCTTCTTTTAATGATGAGCTCTCAGAACAATGCAGCGGGCTCAGTTCAAACTCCAGGCAAATCTTCTATCACTGCTGGTTTGTGAGTGGGCTCCGCGCAGGGCTCAGCAAGATTTCATTGAGCCTTTTGTATAGTGTTGATTGCAATTCTCGGTGACTGGGCAGGGAAAATGGGTTTTGGCTTTAATAGTTGTGTATTATTTAGGATGTGATTTACATCTTCCTGAGGCTGGATATTATCTTTCATATTATGTCATTCAGTAAAGCAACGCTGAGTGCGAGAGAGTGACAGAGCATCTCTTCTGCTGCCGCTGATTCATTGCATGTACTTCTGTGAGTTGATGAAATACATTGATCACGTCAAAACTGCTCCTTTCTAGATAGTAGCTAATATCTAAATATTAGATACGACATGACAAATTTGAAGGCCAGGAGGTGATTTTCAGGGGCTGATGTCTGTGCTCTAAAACTAACCTTCTAGAAAGCACTGTAACTTTACACGTGAGTGAGGAAAACTGGCGTGACTGTAAGCTCAGGGATGGGCTGTTATTCAAGTGCAAGGATGAATGAGAACAGTTAAAAAAACAAACTAAAAATCTGTGTAATCCAAGTGTACTGTTTATCATCTTCTTGTACCAAAACAAAATTTGTGGTGTACTTTGACTTGGGATTTTCCACAGTCATAGAAGTAGTGCTGGTTTTCATCCTCTTGTCTTGTTGTTTCCTGACTTCCCTTCCCTGGCTTTGGATATGTTGTCCTAATTTTCCTCTTTTGCTTTTAAATAAATAACAAAATTAGTGTTTTGACCTCAGAGCCTTCTCCCATACTAGGAGATTTAAAAACTACTAGGTGAGAGTCGGCAGGAGATGATGATACTCTGCCTAACTTCCTTAGAAATGTAAGTATTTATAATAATAAGGCTTTGTTGTCGGAACTGCTAAATGCCAAGACTCTGAGAGAGGTCACCGAACCAGCAAGCTCTGGAAATATTTCCTAGATAGAAACTCAGGAGTAAGAAGAGGAGCAGGGGAACACCAGCAATGCAATCGTATAACTGAGTATGTAATTTTCAGCAAAAGAATTTCCTTGTCAACTTTGGTGCATTTTCTCTTGACAAATTGCTTGTGTAGAAACTGGAGTTTTTCAGTCTCTGTGCTGTTCCAAATTTTAAGCTTTTGGTTTTCTTGATGTGGTTATTCTTTTGACATCACTTAGTGGTGATGAGTCTATGTTTGCATGGCACGATTGGTCAGCTCAGTCACGCTTAATGACTTAAGCCTTATAAACTACATTCAGTTCAGAAAAAGTATCATTTTCTTGTTGGAAAGAGACTCTGCAGCATTGCTTAGTGAAATTTACTTTTAATCAAAGAGTTTTGCCGTAGTAGGGTTCAAAAAGACTGAGGCAGTGCATGATAGTTCCACTTGTTTGCTTACCAGGGCTGAATGCACATGATATGTCTTGAGAATGACACCCTGTCCTGTTCAGCTGGAATGGAGTTAATTTTCTCCCTAGCAGTGGGTGTAGTGCTGTGCTTTGGATTTAGGATGAGAATTATGTTGATAACCCATTAATATTTTAGTTGTTGCCAAGTAGTCAAGGACTTTTCAGCTTCGCCTTCTTTTCAGCTTTCTCTTCGCCAATGAGAAAGCAGGGGGCACCCAAGGAGCTGGGAGGGGACACGGCCAAGACAGCTGCTGACCCAGCTGGCCAAGGGGATATTCCCTACTATACCATGTCACGCTCTGTACATAACTGGGGGAGTTGGCCGGGAGGTGGCATGGCTCAGGAACTAGCTGAGTATCAGCTTTGGGTGGTGAGCAATTGTGTGTGCATCACTTGTTTTGTATATTCTGTTCTTATTTTCATTATTCTCTTCCTTTTCTGTCCTATTAAGCTGTCTTTATCTCAACCCAGGAGTTTTACCTTTTTCTTTTCAATTCTCTTCCCCATCCCACAGGGGGGAGGGAGTGAGCAAACTTCTGTGTGGTTATTTTAGCTGCCTGCCAGGTTAAACCACGACACAGCCACAAGCAAATTTCTAGTCACACAGCTATTCTTAAAAGTAACTAAAGTTGGAAGCAAGGGAAGATTAATCTGATAATGATCGAACATATTCACAAATATTTTCTCACCATTTCTTTACCACTTGTCAGCTGTCCCTTCTATTTCCTTTTATTTCTTCTTAGGTTTGTGTTTCGATGATGCCTGTTTTGTTCCAGAACTAATATTTAAATTTACTGTAGATGGTTTTGAATACTGATGAATCTACCTATACAAATGTAGATATATAAAGTCGTTTCTTTTTTATGGATGTTGATTTCTTTTACAAAGCCAGGGAGCAGACCTGGAAACAAGTTGGAGGCATCTTTGTGATCGAGTCAATCTGTGCACTTGCACTAAACAACCTTATCATATAATTTATTCTGTGGTGCACCACTTGAGACTTCACCTGAGTTCTTATGGGATGGTGGTTGCCTAACATTGCGATGGTGATCTGTTTCCCTTCTCCTAAGAGAATTTAGGCTATATTCATTGATGGATTTTGTTAAAAATTTCTGATTTTCCATATCATCTTTATCATTGGTAGCTACTCCTTCAAAAGCCTGGTGCCATCTCCCAAGGCACTTCCTATTCAGTTAGGTGAAAAGCAGGTTGCAGTGCAGCTTGTTTTGTGTGAACCTTTCTGAATCAGCTGATGAGAGAAGTTTCCTTGGACATATCAAACCTGTGAGTTACACATCGTGTTTTATCAGGAGGTATTTTTGTTTGAGAACTGCCAAAAACAATACAAAAATTAATCTTGGTTAGAATGGAATCCTGATACAAAATGCATCATTTCTTCTTGGCCAATGAAGTGTTTGGCATAGGCAAGTGTTTACATTTATGTTGTTTTTCAACTTCTGTGTGTGCTGGAAGGTAGAGTGAAATATTTCCCAGAGGGTTAGCCTATTCCTAGGAAAAGATACATCACAGAGCAGAAATTCAGAAACGTTCTGTTTCAAAGGCTGTTACGTGATCAGTACAATTACACTGGGGTTTTACTGGATGTCCAGAGCACGTCTTTCATTGTCTCTACCATAGCTTACACATCGTTTTGGTTTATGTTTTCTTTTGGAGCTTTCCAATTCTCTGTTGTATCAGCAGTTTTATGAGCTGCCTTTCCTTCTGCTCCTGCTTTGCCATATTCCCATCTATACATCCTCTTAAGAGGATTTTTTTTTCCCCCTCTGTGCACAAGAAAAAGTGACAGAAGTTACTGTTGGTTAACTCATTACACTGACACTATCCTTGCTCAAATCACTAAGTAAATTTAAATACTATTTATGGCATACCTCTTTGTAACTTTATGTGCTCGTTACTTCCACTTTTCCTATGTTCCTGGTGCTTGAGTGAGGAGAAATCACAAAACACCAAGAGAATGTTGAGATATGTGAAAAAACTCGCATGGACCTTGATTCCAGGAAGATCATACACACATGCTGACAAACGTCTCCTTATCTAAGAAATACTTCAGAGAGTATTTCTTAAATGAGAGTGTTTCTATGAAACTCTGTATTTGGTTGCTGGGTGGTTGTTGTTTGTTGGGGTTTTTTGTTGGTTTTGGGTTTTTTTTTAATATTTCATCACCCTGCTGATAGTGTTGTGAAATCCTTGCTGGGCCTTAGCCAATTAACCGAATAAAACTTTTACTTGCTTAATGATTTTATAACTCTTCTACGTGAGATAAACTTCCCATTTGCTCATTTAACTCCCCCCTGCATTTTAGTGTATGAATTCTTTATAATCGTGCAGACTCCAAGTCTTTGAGACTTAAGTTCTTGCAGAGTTATTAAATACAGCAATCAGAACAGGTTTGGACTCTTAGCAGAGTTCTCTTAATGTTTTTCACCGATATTTTTAGCATTATTAAAGATAATTACTGTTGTATTATTAAATATATTGGGTTCTTACATTCTGTGATGTAACTTCCCACTTTCACGTTTCCATTTACCTGTTCCCTTTAAAGTCACCTTTCATTGCTCAGTATGTGACGTACTTCAGGAAAGAACTGAGATCTTCCAGATCCCCATCCCATAAACTGTCAGCAAAGTAGTTCTCCTTTCTGATGGCTGACCAGCCCCTAAAATTAATCTGAAAGGTTAAGATCAGAAGTATGATAATGTCACTTCAACACATCAAATTACTGGGTAGTATTTCTTTAATTGCAGAAGGATTGAATAGAAACAAAAAACATTCCTTACCCATGGCAGGCTTTCTCACTCCATGATTGTTGATATTATATTTCATGTTTTCGAGCATTCAAGTAATAGATACGAAATTGGAAGCAGGAGGAAAGGTATAGAAATCATACCTGGAGGCAGTGAGAGAATGGGAGAATTCTTATTCCATACTGGCGAAATAAATTTCTGTCCACAGGGCATAGGCATTGGGAGGAAAGTAACTTATACGAAACCAAGGGCTGTAACAGCCTAATTTTGTTCTCTGGACCCAGGTAAATTTCAACCTAACACAATAAATAAATACATAATATAAAGTGCAATGCTATTTCCTGATTCATGATCTTGTTAGGCTCCAAATAAACATATATCATGCTGGAATTGTAATAACACAGGCTTAGCGCATATAGAGGGAATTGCATCCAGCTATTAAATATGAAGAAAACGTATCAAGAGGGAATGATTTAGAGGGGAATGAAATTCTCCTTTAGGCTCAGTGATGCTTCTGCAGTGTTTCCCCTATGGTCCTTTGCTCCTCCTCACACACAACTACTGTTACTTATTTTCTTTCTTGAGCCAGAAAAAAAATGTCCTGGTGGTATATAAACAAATTTCAGGTATTTAGCTATACAGTATTGTTATGCTGTGAGCGGAAAAATTACTTTAAAAATTAGAAAGTTAAGGAAAATAATACAATATTCCTGTATAACAATATGTAACACTACTAGCTCCAGGTGTGTTTGTAATAATATAAAACTATTTTCTTTTTTTTTGTACCCTGTGGGACCTGAAAAAGTTTCATCAGGCTCAGGAACTCTTTGGAGCCGGTATTTGGCAAATATTGTATGAATAGGAGAAGGGAATAATAACAGCAGCAAGTGATTTAATTATTAGAACAATTATCATTGGTGTTCTTACTATGAATACTATTTGCTGTGACACCTGCGATGTGGCTGACAATTTTTAGAATCTGCAGTGCTTTTACTTTGTTCTACAGGGTTCATAATCCAGGGACACAAGTCAGGGAAGAAAATATCAATAAGCAATTTATGGAAAATATACCCATAAATCAGCAAACTCCCTAATAGCAACAGAAGTGTGCTCTTAAGAGGGTTTATATGAAGGGACTTGGCAGGTGAGCCCTCGGTGGCTGCACAGGGCTTAGAGTTTGGATGATAGTGTGATGGCCTGGAGCGTGGATGGAGCGTGGTGCCATGAAACGTGGAGCTCAGAGCAGGTGGCTGGAAGTGTCTCATGGTAAGACTGTGTTTGTGAGTGCACGGAAGGAGCACCAGAGCTTTGAAGGCTAAAATTTGCATGGATGGGAGGCTGGCTGAGGAATTCAAAACTTCAGTAGAGGAAGTTCTTAATGAACCTTTGTCAGTAGAGATATGCTCTGAGATGAGAGCAGTGGGGCAACTATGGTGTAAATCCATCTGGCTATATAGATTTCAGCACTGCCCAGCTGAGAATTTGGCTAGCAGCTTACAAATCCCCAATGTTTCACACATTGGACTACAAAAGCAACTGTTCTTTCAGACTATTGTGTAATCATGAGTCATTAGCCTCTGCTTGAGGATGATCCAGCTACCTTGTCAAGGAACTGGATCAAAACTGCATCTCAGGTGATTTAGTTATGCAACATGGAAAACAAATCCCCTCCGCCAGCATTTTGTGGGCAGTCCCTTGCACATCCCAGGGAGATGTTTGGTGCCATGGCCAGAGTTTCTCCCCATTGAAAGGACAGATCCTAAAAACTGCTCTTTACCCAGCTCTAAACCACATTCAAGTCCACAAAATAGATTCAGGAGGGTTGTGCTGAAAGGGTGATTTTCACCCTTGATGGCCGAATCACTGTAACATCTGTGTTGAATTCCAGTACAGCACAAATGCTGAGGGAAGAGGATGAAGGTAAGAAATAAGTGGCAAGCAAATACCTCTTTAAGGATCCACAAGAGCAAAGTAATAAAGAAGAAATACAATAACTCAGATAATAAAAACATTATCTTATAGATTTCATACAAACTTTGCCTTAGGGAGGCCACCTGGCTCGTGTTTTACTGACGCAGCTGTTCAGACCTTCTTTCCCCTTTGCTACATAAAAAATAGAGGAATCCAAACAGCTGTTTGGGTTATTTTTTTTTAATGCCTTCAGTAAGTAAAAATAAAGGCAAACAACATGAATAAGTGATGTGAAACTGCCTCCCAGGATGCTTAAAAACTTTCCAGAATAATTCCTGGACCTCATGCACAGCAAATGAAGGTCTGTTGTCTGTATGAGCTGAGCCAGAAAAGCAAGTGGGGCATTTCCACTCACTTGCAGACCAACTGTAACCTTAACTCTCCAGCATTTCTCTTCTTCACGAAGGAAAGACTCACTTAGATCAAGGCAAATTGGCTAACTCTGTTATACTGGAATTAGTCCATAGCAACCCCATTGACTTCACTAAGTCAGTTAACATTACCATAATTGAAACTAAAAAACCACTAATTTTGCTTAAAACCACCCATAATCAGTACCATTGCCTTCCAGGAGGAGGTAGTTGCAGGGAGAAAGGGAACAGAGCTTGTCAGGATGCCTGGACAGACATCATTTCCCAAAGAAAAACACCATTTTTTTGCTATTTTCACAATCATGGTGTTTCAGGGGGGCAGGGGAGTCGGTGCTGATCACCGCTGCCCCTCCCGACACACAGCACACTAATAATATCCCAGCAGGTTGACAGAGAATCTGGTTTAACTGGGTGATGGAACGAAACAAGTGGGAGTCGTTTTGCTTTTTGCTGCCCAGTGTTTCACACACCTCTAGCGGCAAACCCTCTTGGTTGCCAAGACAACCCCGAAGAAATCCGAAATCCAGAACAATACCCTGTGCACGAGAAGCGCCTCGTATTCTTTAGTGCATGCGTTCGGTTTGAATGTCGAGAGAAAGACTGCCCTCCGCATCGACCCAGGTAAGGCCAGGTAAAGTTATAGGTGATGCCTGTAAGATTATAATGGCTTGGAATTTACAGATTGTTTTGTGTCCTGACGGCTGCCAAAGCTTGAGGGCCAGCACCGAGAGCCAGAGCAATGTTAGTCCTGCAGTGCAGCGTTACCTAAAGCTGGCCAGACGGCACCAGGAGGATTCCTGGGGGCTGTCATGAAAGCCAGGGTGGGGGCACTGATTGCTCTCCCCAGCCTGTGCTGCGTGTGAAGGTGGCTGCAGCGAGCAGGGGATGCCAGGCTGTGATGATCTGCCTTTGCAGTGGTTTCTAAAGATTTCTCAGGCAGCTGAATGCAAGGTAGTGCAGCCATAAAGGTCTTTTCATTAGGTAATTGGGATGGACTGGGCTGTGCATGGTCTTGAGGTCAAAGGAAATATAAATGTGACTTATGCCTCTTTACTTAAGGTCTTGGCTCAGTGCAGGACAGTGGAAGGTCTGGAGATTTGGGTTTGTTAATGCTAATTTTTTTTTAATCCGATGAACGTACATTCAGCAAAGGTCCAGGAGGTAAGAATAAATATTTTCAGAGACTCTTAGGGCATCCTCTTGCAGGGACTAACCTCAGGAATTCAGGGAAAGGCTACACACAGGTTGCTAACATAAGCTTTGCTTTTCCAAATTATCTCCAGATTGTCATTAAGCTTCCCATTTTATTCCCAGTGGCAGGTAATAAGTGATAATTATTTTCTAAAGAATGCTAGGAATGTTCTTTTTACCACACTTGAAGTTGACATTGACCTCCTCATTAGTAATGGTTGCACCATTAGGAAGGAATCTAAGATCTCCATTTGGTTAAAGCCCTTTGATAAATATGGGAGTAGCATTTGGAGCAGGGGATACTGAATTCTGTGTAGCCATGTATCCATTCTACCATGAACCTGGTGTGAAGACAAATCCATTTTAGTCTGCCTTGAATTGCAGCAGCATCCCAAAACCAAGTGAGAGCAACACCATCATCATTTGCATCCTTTCATTCTTTGGCTGTCCATTTCCTTGGTTCTCTCCTTTTATATCAGCTGCCTGTCAGGATGTTCCCAGCAGGAAATACAGCAGCATCATGAGTGTATCTTGATGAACTTGGTCTTTACATGGGCAGGGATCCCTGGGGGATTGTAGCCTCCTCCCTTCTGGCTGCACCCCTGGAACCACATCATGTTCCTCTGTTTGTGATTGTGTGCTGGGATCCAACAACTTTTGGCTCTCAAAAGCAAGTAGCAAGCAGTAGTAGCAGGTAGTTTGGTGTAACAGGAGCACCAAAACAGCAAAACAGACCAGCTGGTGCTGAGGATTCCATGTCTACACTGTTGACACTTGAGGGCTTTAACTGGAGACTAGCACTAGCTAAGTCCTATAGGCTGAGCTCCAAACCCAAAGCACGGTAAGTCAGGGATTTCTCCCAAAGCCAACTCCTGATCCAGAATGAGACACAGATGCAGATTAGTGTTTTAGGAGAGTATCAAATTAGTGCTGAAAAGTGACTGTTGCATATTTGAGCATCGCAGTGAGGCACTCTGAAGCAGAGCTTGTTCTGCTCTGGTGACTCCATCAGCATGTCCAGAGCTTCAGCTTCCATTCATGTGACACTCTCTCCCAGGCTGCGGGAAAAGGAGCTTTGTGAGTAAGATGTGGGGCTGTACTTCAAGCAGCAACCCTGGAAGCAACACTTCTGTCTTGTTTGTCTCCCTAAGAATGAACTCTCCAGTGCACTGAGAACCATCACACCTCCATCCTATTAAATGACACATCCCCTTAGAGTTTTGGGTGAGGCATCCCTGAGCTCAGGCCATTCTGCTCCAGTTTTAGCACCTCACAAACAAATTGAAAGCTCCTCACTCCTCAGGAACAAAGGAGGGACGTGAAAGAACTGCAATTTCATAAACTGTCGAGTGGGAGTTGGAGCTATTATGGAACATCCCGTTCCAAAAGGAAACAAATGACAGTCTGACGCTGCCGGGTAGTAGTGACGTATGCGGCTGCAGCGTGAGTCAGTCTATGTGAGACTCAGATACAGTCCTAGAGGGGAAACATTTGTGGCAGCAGGGCCTGATCACATGCTCGTAGATGGAATTACCTCAGCTCGTTTTTCAGGCGGGTGTTAAGCTATTTGCTGCGCTGCTTGAACAAAAGGCACATAGCAGCACAGAGGAAAAAGTCGCATGTAAGAGCTGTTCTATCTGTCTCTTCTTGCAGCCTCCTGCTTCCCACCCATGCTCCTGCACAGACGGTGATAATGTATCACGAGGCTTTCGGTATATCACTGTTTCGTTGCAGTAAAATGGAATGTGCTGCTGTTATTGTGGTGGTTATTCATGTTATTCAGAATCCCAAAGCATGTCCCATTCCAAAGCACAGGTCTGTGAACAGGACAGTTAAGTGAAGGTTTTGTCACCAAAGTGGTGTCTTGCTTTAACAGCCCACAGCTCAGCTGGATGCCTGTATTCATTTGAAAATTGAAGCCCAAGAATCCTTTTAAGGACCTAAAGGAGACTGTAGAGTTAGTTGTCTGGTATGTGGGGGGTGTGTAATGATATATAAATTGTGAAATGAATCAGCTGTTTACTGGAAAATTAGGGTGATCTCGTGGATAATGTCAAGCTGAGATAAGAAACCAGAAACTGGTTTGAGGACAAGGAAGCTTTAGTAGAAATATTACCTTGAGGTAATATTTCCCAGACTTTTTTCCCACCATTTTGCTCCAGCACAGCAGCCCTCTCCCAGTTGTACCCAAATAACTCCTCGTGTGACCCCGCAGCAAGCTGCGTCAGGAACTGATGGGCTTAAAAACTGTCAAGAACATGCCGTGTAAAATGGGAAGGATTTTGGTTTCTTCCCTTTATTTTGCTTTGGGTTTCCTTGTGCAGTTTATTTCAACTACCTCAGCTCCCCAGTCAGCATGGCCTCCAGGAACAACTGCATCAGCCCAGTTGAAAGGCCCAAGTGTTCTGTGGCAGAAGGGAAGCACTAGCAGGGGCTGATGGTGGGAACTCCATGACAGTGTTGCCACCAAAATCTGCAAATCAGTAAACCGTAGCTGGTAAAACATTGCTTCATTCAGCAGCAGAACACAACAGCTGCTGTGCCTCCAGAAGGAAAAAAAAGGAGGGGGTGGTTTGGCTACAGCATGTGTCTTCACCAGGGTCAAAGGACAGTGGGGGAAGGATTTGGGTGCAGTATACTGAAGTCTCACAGATGAAAAAGGCCTCAGAAAGCAATAGCAGCCGTCAGGTGTTTCCCATCGCTTGTGCTGGAGTCTCATAAATGTCTGACTTTGTCATAGAGGTTCAGTCAAATCTAAAGCAGAACTGAAGGTCAGAACTGTAGCCTAACCCTCAGACGGAACCAAAATAGTGAGCTCAGATCAATGATTCAGAGCAAAAGCAGAACTGTCCTCACACAGGAATGGAGAAGTTTGGTTCGTATGCCTCTGTGTAATTGCCTTATTGACATTTTGAAGCCATGTTAGATGGGGGGAGCTCACCAAGCACCTTTCCTCACCAGTCATGAGGAAAGCTTTGCTGGTGTGGCTTAAACAAAGTCCACAAGTGAGCAAACCACTCTGGGACGGCCCTAATTGCCAGCAATGCTAACAGAAGTAAATGGGTAGAAAAATGCTTCAATACACATTTTGTTTATGGCAGATGCCTGGCAAACCAGGCTGGCTGCTCCTGCCACAGAGGGAACGGGTCTGGCTTGAAGCACGTGGGGTGCCTATCTCCTCAAAACGGCAGGCCCAGAGCTGGAGCAGTCTGCCCTAGTCATCATTATCTGCTGTATCCTTCCGTCCCCCCTCCTCTGCCCTGGCATGGGCACCCTCCCCTCTTATCACTGAGGTGGCAACATTTTGTTTGCACAGCTGAGCACTCTTGAGCTGACTCTGCGTCCATCGAGGTCAAAGTCATTGCATCCCTTGACCAAAATACCTGTAGTAGCCTCAGGACTGCTCCTGGTTTAGCTTGCAACACTGGAGGGTAACCTTCCTGCGGTACTACAAAGTGACTTTCCTGGCAAAGGGAATGGTTTGCCAGTATTGCAGAATGGTAATTTTATGCCTGTAAAGAGCTCTTATTGTAGTCTTAATGCAATCTTGAAAGCCAGCCTCACTCTCTCTGTCCCGGTCTTAGATGAAGTGCCAACGCTGTCAAATAGAGAGATGTTTGCAGCGTGTGCCGGTGTCCAAGGGCAGCTGGCACAGGTAGCAGCATCTAGCAAGGCTTTAGCATGTGGCACCACTCTGGGGAGTGCAGGGGTGCTTCTCCACCAGCTTGCCGGATGGCATCCCCCACAACAGATCGCTTGCTGCAGCCGTCAGCCTGTGCCGAGCTGCACTCTCCTCTCCTCGCCCTGCCCAATGAACAGGCCCGGCTGTTATACTCAGCACAAAGCTCCAAACAACGCGGGGCAGCCGGCATGCTTGGCCCCGCCGAGGGCTGCAGAGGAGCTGATGTCACCAGCCCACGGCCCACGAGGGAACAGAGGGCTCTTCATGGGGCACCGGAAAACACGAGTCGCGTGGGAGGTGGCGCGGCAGGGTGTCACTCCAGGAGGGAATGAGGCAAAGGTGCTGGAAAGGCCCCGGGAGCCTGGGGAGGGGGGTACACCTCAGCCCCCAGCACTGAGGGTTGGAAGAAGGTCACCTCCTATTTAGAGTTCTTCCCTTGGGTTGTTTTGAACAATTCCGCCCTTGTTTTAGGAAAGGATCGGGGCAAGGGCGGGATGGTTTTATTTCAGAGGAGTTCTCTGCGCCTTGTGCTGCCTGAATTAGGAGCAGGGGGGATGGAGTGATGTGTCCAGGAATGGTACGTAGGCAGGGAGCTCCCCTGAGAGCACACACTGTTGTGGCTGGGGCATGTCCCGTCATTCAGAGGTGTCTCTGCGCTGTGGGGGCGTCGCACTGCCCCGTAGTTGGCTGTCCTGTGTCAGCAGTGTCACAGCACCCATGGAGCTGTGCAGCACCAGGGTAGTGTTTTTAGCAGGGCTGAGGAGAAGCAAATTACATGAATGAGCAGAAGTATAATCAAACCTGCTGTTGCCAGAGAAAGGAGGCATCTCCCGGTGCAAGCCAGGGCTGGTAAAATGGAGTTAGGATGCTTGGGGTCTGCGTGCAGCGCTGCTGCTGTTGCCTCTTGGGGAGGAAACTGCTTCTCTGTAAAGTCAGATTCCTAAAAGTGACTGCACTTGCGATCACACTGACATGAATAGTAGTTTTAGAGCATTTCCAAAAGCCTAGGGGAAAAAAAAAAGCATTGAGTACTGATGATGGTAGAGTGTATTATATCTAATTATATGAACCCTGGAATCAGCTATTTCCCCTTTCTTCCATCATTCTGATATAATTGGAAGCAGGAAGACATTCACAAAAGAAATATTGTTTCTGTGAGCCACCCAATGTAACCCATTTTTGCTGAAGATTCAGAACCAGCAAATTGAAATAATCCTACAGTCTTGTCTCGCTTACATAATGTCTAAACTGGCCACTGCATCTGATTTTTCTAAATGGTTCATTTATGCCTGCAGAGGAATCAAGTGAAAACTCCAGGTTTAAATATGACTGAACTGTAGGACTTTGGAAATCCAGGTTCAGCTTCAGAGCCTGAAGTTAAGATACGTTACTGTGAGTGCACATGCTGGGAATCAGGATGAGTAGCCAACATGCAAATTCAGTATTTAATTAAGAGTCATGAGGAATCAAAATAGACAGCTAGTTCCATTAGTGGAGAGACAGACAGAAGCACAGAGCGTGATTTCCGATAGATGTGGGGTCACACTTGACTAAGTTGATATGGTTGTCAGGATTTTATGAAAATGCTCACAAACTGCAGTTTCATGAAATTTCTCATGACCAGAGATTCACACTGTGTTTACTATTTGCTATTCACTACTCTCACTTTTCTCTAATAGAGTCAGAAAAACAATGTCAGGTGACTGGTACGATCGATCAACAGGCCTAATGAATAGCCAGGACTGAATAGCTGGACCAAAGGGATGGTGGATGCCTTAGAGGTAGAATGTGATGGGCTGTGATTGGGGGTTTTTTTGTGGGTAACAAACAAAGTTTGAAAAATATCAGCTCTGGTTTTCAAATGATTTGCTAACTAAGATAGGGACGTGTGCTAAATTTGCAATTAATATTATTTTAAAGAATAGATCAAACAGCTCAAGCAGATTTCCTCTAACTGACAAGTTCCATTAAACAAGAAAGCTCATTCTTAGTAGGAGATTTTAATATAACACTGAGAACAGAGAACAGAACAATGAATGGAAACATATCAGCAGTCAATTTCCTGAGTATTCAAGCCTGCATTATACTTTGTTCTTTGCTACAGCCACGGCTCTGTAATTATCAAGCGTATTCATGGGACTTTTTCCTATTGACACTCAGCGTGAGTGTGGCTGGAAAGAGATTAGGCTTTTGTGGCAGCCATTTGAATTTGTCTAACTGAAAACAACCTGCGAGGCTATGGGGAACTGTATGTCTCAGGGGATTTGTGATGGTCTGCAGAACCTATGGGTCACAGGTTCAGACGTGTGTGTTGGTAGGGTGCAGGACTCAGAGCTCCGTAACGCCAGCTTGGCAGGTCGCTACTCACTGGCAGAGCTGGCATGGTCATGAGCAGTGACTGATGATGGGGCAGATGCTTGGAGTTGTTCCTCTGTTTTCTGACTAAGACATGCTTGTTGGACCACGAATGGGGATCACTGGGTAAGCCATTGCTCATCAGCTTTTCCTCCAAAAAGGAGCTTTTTTCCTCCAGGACTTTGTCTAGTCTTTCCTGTAGACACTATAGCTGTTTCTCAATTGATGCTTCAAGCTGACTCCTAGGTCACGCCAGGCCAGGTTATCTTCCATCTGTGCTACCAGTGGAGCCTCCTTGTCCTATTAAGCATCATCTTCATGCTTCTCCTGAGCTCCATGCCTGGGAATCTGCAGCAGTGTGGGAAGTGACCTATCTAGGAGCTGGGCTCTGGCAGCTTTCCATGGAGGTTTGCCTCTCTTTGCAAGCAGTGTGGTGGAGAGTGAGGGAGAGGGCCTGGGGACTGCTGGTGATGGTGGTGAGGAAGGTGTTGGGGTGGGCACGTGGCAAGTGGTCTGTGGGGAGGTGATGTCTGCAGAGCTGTGGGAGAGGGATCTGGTAGCACCTCCAGCCTGAGGGTATCCAGAAGGTTCATGTAAACACTCATGTAAACAGGGCCTTGGTTTCATTCCAGTAACCTGGTCAGAGCTGTGCCATGCACAGATCCACTGTCCAGGCAGGGAGCACTTCTCCCAGGGAGCACCATATCTCTTTACCATTTGGTGCCAGTGTGGGTGGAAATTCATCTCCTCAGCTTGCTTCATTGCTCAGACTTGAGCACACACCATGTCTTTTTACACAGTTCTCTGTTTCTGTGTAAACAACCATTTTAGCCAAAGATGGAAAACCAAAATCCTGTTTACTTAGGCTCCTTCACAGTCCCATAGAGCAGGAGCACTAGTGTTGGTGTTCTGGCCCAACTCCAAATCAGGTAATTACTGTGCATTCTGCCCTACTTACACACCCCCCGTAGTTTCAATTAGAGCAATTGTTTTCATTTTTCTTTCCTGCCCTGTCAAGTATTAATACAGTTGCTGTTAAGCTGCTCGTGTGGTCCCTCCTTAGGTGTTGTGTTTCCATGGTAAAGGCAGACATCCTTGTATGCATACCTGGACCGAGTCCTCATTGGCACAAACTGATGTAATTCCATAATGGAACTGTGTTGATTTGCACCATGTGAAGATATGGCCTTCCTACACTGAGAGCCACGTTCTCTCTAATTAAAGGCTCTGTATGAATGCTCATGATCTGTTTATTTTTCTACTGGCTCTTCAGCTAGGTTTGCAAATAACCTGAGGTTTGAGTAGTCACTTACACTTCTGGTCGCGGTGGAGGTATATAGAGAATATAACATGCAACTTTATAACGTGCTTTTCTCCAGCTGTTCCAAAGTGTTTCTATAGGGATATCTGAGCTCTTTCGTTCTTGGCTGCTGTTGGGTAGATAGAGTTCATGATGTGTGAGGTTTCATGTTATGAATTGCTGAAAAATGTGTTCTTTGGAAACAAATCTCTCCAAGTTTATCAGGAGAATTAAGAACATGGAAGGATGCCTGAAAGCTACAGAGCAACAGGAGATTACATACTTGCAGATTAAGCCACCTGGCACACTGAGCATTAATGTTCACAGCTGAGGGCCACAGCAATTACTACATTGTTTATGTGATCAAGAGAGCCTTCCTTTCCTCTGGTACTGAACTTGGCTTGAAATGGCATCTCTTTTGGCTGGCGGGCTATGTAACACACAGCGAGTGAGGTTTGCTGTCTGGTTCTCCAGTCTATCGTGTGGCCATCAGCTGGTTATCACCATCACATGTATGTGCTGGATGGATTGATGTCTGGGTGCATGGAGACTTGAGCAGATCGGTGGCTCAGGTTGCTCAGCTACTCAAGGCCATGGTAACATGGAGACCCTTCTAGGGACATCCCACTAGAATAAGGCCCACGTGCAGAGGTGCAAGTAGGCTGGCTGTGATTTTCTACATAAAATAAGCAGACATTCCCTTTCCCAGCACTCCTGCTGGACAGTTTCCTGACATGCACAGAATGCATTCGAGGCTCAGTCCTCAGCAGCAAAGAGAGCAGCTGGGAGCAGATTTTCAGCAAACATCTGGTTGATTCACATAGGAGGCAGTTGGGTTGCCTACCCATATGTGTCTGTCACTATGTGAGATGTTGTGATATACTACAATGTCTCCATGTGTCCCACATGAGCTCCGTCTGTCCCTCAAAGAGGATGTCAGTCTCCTATAGGTCCTGCGTTTCACCTGCCAGACCCGTGTGATCACAAGCTTTTAAAATAGCTCTAGATACCTACATTGAGACACCTCAAGCCCACCCACAGGTGAAATGATTCAGCTGAACACACGCTGATAAAATTTTTCTTTAAAATGAGATGTTGGGAAACCCAAAGAGTGTTTGTAAAATTAGTGGTGTTTTCATTCCAGATTAAAGCTAAGGTTGTACTTTCCATACTGGTGGGAGATGGACTGGCACCTTCACTGAGCACCTGAGTGGTGTCATGGTTTGGGGAAACTCAGGAATGGGAGGAAGGGATGGATACCTGTGTCTGATGGGTGCATTTCAGCACTTCTCAGAGGTGGCATCATGCCCGAGGCACAGGAGGTGTATATGAAGTGCTGGTTTTAGGCTGCAGTAACTCCTGCCCCAGATTCTCTGCAGGTGGTACAAGCTGCAGTAATCCTGAAGCCATTCCCACCTTCTCTCTTGGATTAAGACTGCCAGATATCTGGTCCAGTGTGACATGGTCGGTGTATAAAAGTGATAAAAAAGTTCCCTGTATACTTCTCAGTTCCATGGTAAGTGCAGATCAGCTAAGTTCAAGGATCAGAGACAAACCTGTATCTGACTTTACCTGAACTCCAGATTCTCATTATTTCAGGTAAACTGTCCAGACTGCCTGATCCCTCACACCACTGTTTCTTCTTAATAATGTAATTTTATCCATAGGGGGAAATATTTTGTCTTCAACATAACCCCAAGGTTATGAATTTCTAGCATGGTGGTGGCACTATAGGTTTAAAATGACACTCAGCATGACCCCAGAACTCACCACCACTCTCTCTTCCTTATGCAGTAGCTGTTTGCAGAGTCAGTACAATTCTTTATATACAGGGTTCCCCCACCCCTTCATGCAAAACAAAAGGGTTTGGTTGTTTTCCCAAAGCAAACAGTCTGTGTCAGCTGTCTCACGCTAATGGAAAAAAAAAACCCAACAAAAAACAACCACCAAAACAGTGTGAGCTTTTCTATCCATGTCTGTGAGTGGCAGGTCACAGGTTCCCTACAGGGAAGGTAAACAGCCCAGAGCCTGCCGTGTTTGCCATGCCATTCCACGGCACAGAAGAGCTGTCCCAAGCCTTTCTGCCTCTTATGCAGCAAATCGCAGGCTGCTTTGTAAACAGCAGTTAATAAAAACAATCCAAATGATCGTTCTCTATCAGGCTCTCATTACAGCCTGCCCAAGGCTTTTCCCTCGCAGGAAAAGGCCTGTAGGAATTTAGCCACTGTGAATCAGGAAAGATGTGTTAAATCTTGGGCTCAATATAACAGCACATCCAATAGGAAGGAATACACCTTTCACACTGTGCTCTTCCAGAAAAAGAAAGTTCTAATAAGACAAAAGCCCAAAACACCGGAAGGTTTTATTTGTACTGGTCTGTATGAAGCCAGTTATTATCGTATCAATTGTTTGTGTAGCTGCTGTTTACACAAAGTAGAAGATGGCACATGAGAACACTTACCAGCAGTCTGTGTTTTCTGATGAGGTCCTGCAGTGCTAAAAGCAGGAGCAGGTTGCCCAGACACTGTCTGGGTATCGACTTGGTGGCCCATGCTGGGGTTAGAAGGGGTGAGATCCAACAACTGCAATTTAGAAGAAATGCTGCACACCCCCAAAGCTCAATGGCTGCCTCTGTGGGACCAAGCAGGTGGGGACTGTGGGCTGGAACCCTCCTTCATGGCATGGTCATTTCTCCCCAGAGGAGGGCTATGGTTTGCTGCCTTCTGCCAGGAGGCAGTTTCTCATGGAGGGGGGTTCTTAGGCTGCAGCTTTGGTGCAGTAAGAGCAGGAGAGCCTATTGCTCCCTATACCCTCGTCTCATGTTTGCAAAGGGTGTAATTGCAGTATCCCGCCCAGCTTTTTCACAGAGGAGAACAAGCAGATGGAAATCAGGTTTAAACAACCCTCACCTCCTTGAAATCACTCCTCAGAGAATTATTTACCAGGTATTGTGAGCCCGGGTAACGTACTCCAGACCATAACGAATCCTAAGATTGCTGACAGAGACCCGACCTCAGCCATGCACAGAGGGAAAAAGGACGGTTTTGAAATCAATTTGCTGTCTAACCATTTGCCAAGGTAGAGGTTTTAACAGAACGGATGATGCCGTCCTTTCTTAACTCAAATCCTGCCGGCCACATTTCACACCATCTGGAGTTTGTGCAGAGCCCGCTTTGGGAAGCTGACCAATAA
This sequence comes from Porphyrio hochstetteri, assembly GCA_020800305.1. NCBI lineage: Eukaryota > Metazoa > Chordata > Aves > Gruiformes > Rallidae > Porphyrio > Porphyrio hochstetteri. Next base: position 3,788,787 of record CM036916.1, on the reverse strand, counting down.
AGAATAACAATAATCTAATCTTGCCATGATAAAAGTGTGAATAACCATTTCAGAGTCTGACTGGAAAACTACCGCAACTTGTTTGTGTGCCTCAGATGGTGGCCGAGAGGACATCTGATGACACACTGAAATGCACATCTCAGAAGATAAGTAGGAGCTGGCTTCTACCAGCCACTGAGCAGTTGGATTTTCATCGATTGAAACACAGGGCAGGAGGAGAGTGAAACTTCTGGGCCTGGGAGAGGTGACATTCCCCATACATAGACATGAAGGCTCTACACTTTTCAGGAGGGCTGGGGCTGTATTTTTACAGCAGTTGCTCCAGAGCCGCTAACATTTAAGCCTCTGCAGCAGTCTCTGCTGGAAACCTTTGGTTTCACAGTTTTAATTGTTTCTCAGATAGGATTAGAGTTGGTCCAGCCTTTGATTTCCAGTGCTGTGGAGTTCATAGCGGCAAACTTGATTTTCCCAGCCTAAAAAATGATTGCCATGTAATTATCCCATGTTGTTTGCATGCAGCAAGATGGATGATTTCACTATGGTGGCTGCTAAAAAATTTAAATGGCAGCTATCAGGACTCGCTGGTGTCTGGAGACAAGGTGTTTGCTTTAGAGATATTCATGGCTTGAATTAAATTTGCTTCTTAGCATCACCTTAGAAAGAGTCATGAGACTCACCAGCATCAGCATGCACTTGGCCTTTTAATTCTCCTTGCATTGGGCTTTACCTTTATTTAGTCTGGTACATCATAGATGCTTTCTGTGCATTATAGATGCTTTCTATTTCCATCACGTATCCTCTTTCAGTATGGCTGCTATAGAAAGTCAAGGGTAACTACAGAAACCTGTGTCAAACTGTCTGAATAAAAAAATCTGCACTTCACGCTGCTGACAGAAAATTCTGCCTCTTCTTCCAAGTGATGTTCCCAGAACAGGCACAATTTGAGGCGAATCAGAATGACTCACGTTGACATACAGGTGTCTTTATGCTGCTCTGCAACACTGAAGAATGATGTTCTGAGGTCCTTTTGCATGGATTCACAGATAAAAAAGTAGGGAGCATCTTGCCCAAAAAGGCCATAAGAAAAAGCTAGTTGAGCCTGGCTCTATCTCTAAGCAAGCGTTTCATGTTCTTTGTAATTCTCCAGCAGCCCATAGTGGTGCTGCAGCTGGATACTTATTGCGAAAGGGTCCCAGCACAGGGCTCCCTCTTTTTCCATTTAGGTGAAGGGTATTTCCCTGTCATTACTGGCATCGAGCTGTGCAGTCACTTCCAAGTGCTCCAAACATAAGAAGTGATGCAAGCTGTGAATTGATGCAAAAGGTTGTTGCACCCACTCAGTGCAGGAAAGTGACCGTTGTTGGGGATAAATCCCTCAGTTGGAACTCCAGACCAGTTAACCAGCACCCTGGTTTCTGCTTTCCACATGGAGTCAGCATTCTGGCTGCCTGGAAACTGCTGTGAGGTGAGCTACAAGGACACTGATAGGATTAAATCACTGAGTTCGGTGATTTCAGCATGATTTTTCACTCCTCCTATTTTTATTTCTAGCCCACAGCCTTTTGGAGCCACCTTTTAGATAGTGAGTTTACTACGGCAGTGACCTGACTTTTACAGACCTCATTGTGTGGTTCAAACCAGAAGTAACTACACTTCTGCTAGGTCAGGTCAGGGGAGTTACATCCCTAAGTCACAGGAAATTAGGACAAGAGCAGCCCCTGTAGCACTCCCTCTCTGTAGTACCTTGCACAAACACAAGACATAATTCAGGTGAAGTTTCTGGAGTGGTTATCATCAAATCATGTGCTGATGGTTTAAATCTGTTGTAAAGCATGGACTTCAGAGAAAACAGCCCCAGCATCACTGGCCAGGGCTCTTAAAGACTGTCATCACTTGATACTGAAAGTCCCAGTGGCAAACTCCTCGGCTCCTTTATGCAAGAGTGTGCAGAGCAACCACCATTGTGTAAATTGCCCACCTTGGGTTGCTTAGTGCTTCAGAGAAGGGCAATGTGCACACATGACCCAGAGAAAGAAGATGAGCCCTGATGTGCCATTCAAAACCGTTGGTCTGGCCTTTATGGATCCAGCTGTAGGCAAGGGCTGGGGTGAAACATGTCGTGGGAAGGCAGATAACACAAACATGAAAGCAGCACAAAACATGAGAGCCTATAAATAGCAGGAAATAAAGAACAATACTGTGATAAAATCCATAAGACAATAAAGACCAATGTGGCAGAGACTGTTTCCCCCCCACCCTTCTCCAGAGTTTCTCCTATTTCCCAAAGCTGCAGAGATCATCTGACTGCTGTGTGGTAAAGTCCAGCCAGTTAAGCACCAACTCAAGTGCTTGGAGCCTTTACACAAAGTATTTCAAAATCCTGTTCCTTTTTCTTTCTTGATGTCCTGCCATGGCTATTGTGGTATTTTAAACCATTCCCAACTCACCAGCTCATCAGAGCAAGGAGAAAAGAGGTAAGAGGAAGGGGGAAAAAAGCCCTATGGAGATTTAGAGTCATTAACAGCCTTTGCAGGGTTTCAGACATTTTTGTGGTAATTCTTTGGAAAGGACACATCTATGATGAGCTGGGCTTTATTTTGCCACTGGCATAAGAAATAAGACTGTTTCCAAGAAAATGTTTGCTTTTTACCAAGAGGAGGGTAAATGTAACTAGAAAATGGCAATGGATGTGAACTAGGAACCTTGTTTAAATTTTGGGTAGTTACCAGCTCCTGACCTGGCCCTTTTGAACTGGATCAAGAACCAAGCAAGTCTCTGGCAGTTCTTTCATAGGGGTTAATCTATGGCTGTGCAGTGGACACTGCAAAGCTCCCTCCTTTCTCTGGCAGCAGCAACTGAAGATGGTTAATTATCCTGAGAGTTATCCATCACTCCAGATCTCAGAGGTATACGTTCTATCAGGAGGTAACCACTCCGCGGTCCTAAAATATCATGAGAACAGCTCACAAGTACACCTCTTGCTGTTTTGGAGTGTAAACTTCTCTGGGGACCAGATCTCCCTGGGTATTTCTGCAGGACCCTGCCCGCGGTGTCCTAATTTCTGAACCAAACCTTTAAATGGGCTAACTCTAACTTACGTGAAAGGAGTTAGGCTGATTTATGGCAATGGAGGATTGAGACCTTATTGTAGGGAACAAGAGGATTATATTGGCTTCAGAGTTAATGTCAGAGCTGGGACTGGAACTCAGGAATTACTGTGCAGGTCTCTCAATTGCTTCTGTTAGCTTAAAAAAGCAAGTTGTGCTGAGGAAAACCTCCAAGAATATCCGATTTAATGGCAAATCCACTCTTTATTTTCCATGACTGGTTCTAAGATGCTTGCCTACTAATCAACACGGCTTTGTGCGCTCAAACAATGGAGTTGCCCCCCTCCTGGCCCACTCAATCCTCTTACAGGATCCCACCAGGGAGACGCAAGGATAAGTTTGGAGGTGACACAAAGAGAGAGGTGCATTATGCAAAAGGTGACTGCTTTGATTCGTGGGGATCAGAGGTGACAGTAAGGTCTGGGGAGGTCCAACTAAAAGGTTGACTGGTCACTAGTAGTGCTACGTCACACTCTGTGGTGAGGCACAGCTATAAAATGGGGGATTTATGTCCCTCCACAGCTGGGGCTGGGTGTTTGCATCCATAGGAGCATGTACCACATTATGCTACTCATCTCTGTGTCCCTTCATGCTCCGTTATGTTGTTTTCAACTCTGTTTTGTGGAGGCAGAAAGCCTCAGAGGATCTCTCTTCATGCCCATGGGCTGCTGCTTCTGTCTGAGGCCATATTTTGATCCTAACCAATGTTTGCAGTTTTTTCCTGTAGGGCAGTGGGGCAGATATTCCTGTTCCACTTTTTTTTTTGAGATAAGAACATTCTGAGCAGAATGAAGTAAATGAGCCAGTTTGTATCTTCTGACTGCCACCATCTTTCCTGCACTGCTTCAATGTTTGTAAGGGGTCCTGGTGGCTAGACAGTTGACTTCATCTGGTTTATGAAATGTTGCTTGTTCTCCCTATCTTGATTATTAGCCCATGAGGCAGCTTGCATGCTTCTCTGTATCCAACACTTCTTTCTGCCTTTTTTTGGTTTTTTTCACATTTCCAGAAGGACTTGTTCCTTAGAACAGATGAGCCACATACTGAGAAAATGAACAGGCCAGATTGTCTAGTGCTCAGCACCCACCGTTGAGGACAGATTTTCCGGAGAGCTCAGTTTCCAAGGAGGCATCTAAATAAGTGACAGATACTCAAAAGTGGAAATGTGCCCACTTATTTTGGTGCTCAACTACTGCTAGAGCTGCTTTGAAAAACTTCCTCTGCTACAGCTGTTCTCCTTTGCTTACGCTACAAAACTTCCAAATCTGCCTTTTTTGTACCCTGTGTATGTCCCTCTGCCATGCTCGCCCTCATGACCATGCTCCATCCCACAGGTCTTGACTGGCCTCCTCCTGCTTTTTGCCATGTCCTTCTGCTGTCATTAAAAGGTCAGCATGTACATACACTCACGTTTCTTTCAAGGGGCCCATCAGGGCTAATGCCCCCAAATGCAGAACATATGTGCAACATAAATTAATTGTTAAGGCTAATGCTGATTGAAGTTTGGTAATTCAGCCTGCAGGATATACCATATGTTTGAAGTGTATTGTCCAAGTTCAGATTTTAAACTCCCAAGGGCAGGGACCACTCCTTCCTCTATGTTTACATAGCATCAATAAGACCAACAGTGCTTGGGTCTGAAATGCATTAACCTTAGCCAATGCATTGTTAGGTTTAATAATGACTAGTTAACATTAAAGCACAATGGATAAAATATATAGACAAAGACATATTTTGGCAGAGATTTTTGTCATGTTTTTAATGCCAGATTCCTAAATGGGCACTGGTCATCTAAATCATTGGCACTGCCTTGGAAAACCCACCCTTCAAATACACTATCCTGGTTTTCTTTTCTTCAGCAGTTGACACTAAGCCATAGCCCACTATTTAGGGTAACTTAGCCAGAGCCCACCTAAGTGAGAAGTCTGGAATAGGAAGGCACCTAAATGTGATGCCAGATGGTGAGCTCTGGGAATCACCAGTCCAGGGTGCAGACGGGGGAAGGAAAATAAAGCTTTTGAATGCAAGAACTTAAATGTCATTTCTTGCTATTTATCTCATTAATTTGTAGTCCCCAGTAACCACACTCAAAGGTTACTGTGCGCAGGCCCTCCAGCGGGAGGATAAGAGAACTTTAGGAATAAATCCAAACCCTGTCTGAACTGACAGGCTGTTTTTCAGTGCGAGTTATGCAACATGTTAGTACCTCTAGGTATAGGGCCAGTGGGATTTAAACTTGTACAGCAGATGGTCCGTGCATCATTGCTGGAATGCGCCTGCTGACCCTAGGGCAGAGCCTGAATGGACTTCAAAAGAGAGACTGAGCATGCTTCAAAGTGTTATTGTTTAAATGTTCCACTAAATGGGGACTCCGGAACAAAATATCTAGCTGAGGTCAGTCTGAAAAATGTCAACACGCATAATGAGAAAACAGCATGTTGTGTGAGAACAAGTATTTTATAGGGATATTCTGGCTATTTTGAGTTGAAAAAAACCCCACTTTTATCATGTGTGTCAGCAGGTTGTCATAATCTAAGTGTCTTTCCTCGTGAGCAGAGAGCTTCGTTTGTTTTTGTTGGAAAGAGCAAGGTCTGCATGTGAAGGTCATAAAAGCCTTTGGAAAGTGTGGTTTATCCATAGGCAGGTATGCTGGGAGAACTGTCAACCAATGTTATGGTGAAGGTATATTGAAATAAGGCATTGACTTAGCCTTGACAGCCTCCCTCCCACTCATTGCAGAGGGATGTATGTAAAGACCCCGTGTTTGGTTTAAGAGCATGATCCTGGGATTTGTAATTGTGTACTCTGTTCTGTTCTGTGCCTCCCAAAGCCTGTAATGCCTGCTCAGAGCGTATTCTTTCAGTGGTGTAATCCACAAGTTTTGGCTTCTCCTCACCCTATTCAGGGGGAATTCAGTAGGAAAAGGATTGGGTTCATGTTCAAATCAATAGGATTAGTATCATGAAGGAAGACTTCTTAGGCAACTCAAACTTAACAAGATCAAGCCTCCAGTAGGAAATTCAAGATTTGGCCTTTGATGTGGCTGAGCTGCATCTCAGGTGTTGTAAATGTCAAGGGTCTTGTAGCTTTCATTCGAGAAAAGGTTTCTGTGTTGGCCACTGGCTGTTCAACATGGGTGGCTGAAAAATAGTTTTCTTTGCTGGAAGCTAACAGCAGCAACCTGAACTTTCACATCACCTTGTCCTGCTGGGGCATGCCTCTATCTTGATGGAGACATTTTACAATAACGCATAGATTAAAAGCTAACCCTCCCTGCAGACATAATAATGATCCAATGCCAGGAAGAGCAAACAAGACCCATGTTAAATAAAGGGAAGGCTTGTTCCTTTCACATATCAATATTCAATGAGCTCAGCCAACTTGGCATGGTGGGGTGAAAAGAAAGCCACCAGGCAAAGTAAAAAGCTGAAGGGCTCCAGGGACCAATACGAATGTGAGGTGTCATTAAACCAAGAAGATAACTTGGGCCTGTTTGTAGACTCTGTATCTTTGCAACATGTTGTAACTGACACAAAACTTGAATAGCAATCAATTTAAGTGGGTCAAAAATAGCATTCACACCCTCCCCGGAGTCTGGGTTGTTACGCTCAGTATCACTATTTAGCTGTTAGCTGTGGCCCAGATTAAGTAAAAACTATAAAAACCTACCTAACCGAGTACAAATTCAGCAAAGCTTTCAGGCTCATGCTTATCTTCAGTGTATGCTTAACTTCAGCAAGTATAGAAACTCTTTGTTTTAGATCTGCAGAGAGCTGATAAAAAAATCATTCAGAGTTTCACACTTTTTATTCTGTTTGCTGAGTGCTACAAATAGCTGATACTCGATGTGTAGATTGTTGCAAGTGTTTGGTAGTCAAAATTCAGTGTGTCAGTAAGTTAAAGGTGACCTGTTATCTCAGTGTTCCCAAAGCAGAGGAGTTACAACACATTTCTGATTAACATAATTGGGTTTAGGAATCCTGGTTCTCTGGAAATACTGTCACTCCAAAAGAGACACACTCTGCAAACTCTACGAACTTCAGTTTATTAAACCGTTCATGGAGAACAAAAAGCATGATTCCAGACGAAGTTTTAAAATCTGGACAAAACTTTGCACAACAGGGAAATAAACTGCAGTAAACTGAAGGAAAAGATATTACATCCATTACTTAGTTCACATTTTTTACTCGAGCATAATAGGACTATAAACATTTTCTGTCAACAGCTTACAAGGAAACTCGTTCTGAAAGTGATGCATGGTGAGAACTTGCATCTAAATTGGGTACATCTAAATTAGACTCTGAATACAGAACATTCCCAAAGGTGGCTTTTGGTTAGAGCCAGTCAAGTTACGTGGAAAAGAGTTCACAAATATTGAAAGAAAAAACTCACCCAGACCTCACAGGAGTCCTCCCTCCTTATGCTCGTTGTGCAGGAGTATTTGGGGGACTGTGTTTATTTGGGTTTGCACTTTGTGGGCAAGCAGCCCCCAGTTCTGGCAGAAAACATGCTATTTGGTATTCTCCTCTTAGAGTGCAAAACGTGGCCAAGTGTTTTCCTCAGCAAGGAAGGACTTATAAATGCACTGGATGAGGCCTACAACATTTCGGTTCTCAGCTTCAGTAGGTGGCAGAGATTTTTTACATGCTCTTGCTCATTTACATTAAGCAAACAAACAGAATTCCCAAACCACGAAGCCCACAGATTATGTACGTAGCTAGTCTGTGTAATCACAAATTCCCTTTATGGTTACTTTTATCATGCCCCTCTCTCTGCTCATACTGCTGCTGGCCTTTATTAAGCCCCACATTCTACAAACATGGTTTGCTCATGATTTGCTCATGATTTGCTTTATGCTTTTAAGCAGTTGCAGAGAGGAGTTCAATAGGTGATAAATAGTGAACTAGAACACAACAGAACTGTGTATCCACACAGATCAGAGTGAACCAAGTGAAGTTGGCTGGACAGAAAGATCAGCATATGGGTAAGCTGGGCCATAGCTTGTAGGATTGACCAGAACTGGCATTTGTCTTTGTGCAGCACCTGACACAACGGGACTCTGAATCTGTTCGGGATCCCTAAATCCCAACAAGCTGTAACTAGGGAATTTAGGAAGTAAGTAAGGAAATATAGTGACTATAATTAGGCACCAACCAGCAAGTACTCAAAATTCATGATGACTCTAGCACAGGGTACTGCAAAATGTATCTGCTGAGGTCTGCATGTGTAGGTAGTTCATTCCAAAGGCTGCCTGTTTGGGGAATGCTAAAAGGTTCCCACCACCCATCAGCTGCTACCTGACCTCTTTAAAATAAATTTGTCTTAATGGGCACGTGCCTGGATCACCAAAGAGACTATCGAATTTGGCATTGTGCTGCAGTGGGAAAGCCAAGTGCGGGTGGCAGCGATTGCTCTACATTCTTACCCACAGATATCCTATCTTTAGGTCAAGGTTGCGGCACAGTGACGTGGGGCAACAAGCCCCCTGCCTGCGTGCTGCCTGGCCAGGGGTTAAATCATCGTTATTGCAGACATTGGTTGCACACCATGATATAGGGGTACGCTTAATGTCAGCTAAGGAAGAGGTGAATGACTGAAAGTACTTTGTCAAGGCTGGAGCAGATATTCAGCAGTGACAGCAGCATGCCAGGCTGAGAGGCCCAGCCAGCAGCTGGCAAGGCATGTTTTATGTAGCTTTGCAAACACAGTCTATGCAAATGTATTCAAAGGATGTTCTAGAGGCAAATTGGTTGGAGTTAAATTTGCCCAGATGCTCTTGAGTCGGCTTATTAGAGCCCTTAGCTTGAAAATTAGCTGGAACTGATGAGTTGAATCAGAGCTGACTTTAGGATCTTTGCATATTAAGAAAATCACAACCGGATTAAATATGTGCATGTCTATGTAGCATGGAAATCCAGCGCTGATGCCTCTTCCCATTACTTCCAAAATGAGGGCTTCATAATTCTTAATCTGTGGAGAGCTCCTGTAGAAGACTGGGCAACTATTTTGCCTTGAGTTAAGATTGTTTCCTCTTCCATCGTGGTTTTTGATTTTCATACCTGTGTTTCATTTTGCTGGTGGTGGCACTCCTTGGCAGTGAGCTACTGCCTCCCTCTCCTGCTCTGTGTTCCATTACCAAAGGGGAATAATCAAGACAAACATGAAGAACAAGAGAAGTATGTACTCACTCAGATAATGAACATGAAGGATGAAAACACCTGAATCCTGACATTAAAGCGATTACTTGAGGATCTTGTTATGGTAGCAAAAGATACTGTAAGGAGGTGGGATGTGTTGTGTTGATGGCTTTTGTTTTCTTGGACTACTTCCCCTTAAAAGGACTATTTCTTTTCCCTGACTATGGACTATATACTCTAAGCAAGCAAACTGTGTCTTGAGCAGTGGTTTAAGGCAATTTCTCCAGGACAATGGTTGGAGTGTATCTGCTTGGCCACAGGGCATTTTTACTGATTGACCATACATTTGTCCCATTTGTGGCCACCTCTGCAGTCATTCAGGGAGCTCTGGCAGCTCTGCCATCTCCCTGCCTCGGTGACCCTCTATTAGACATTAACTTGGATCAGCTCTGTCCTTATGGCAGCTACACTGTGCCTGACCCCTGCCTGGGTGTACAAAGGTGGGAAAAGGGTGGGCCGTTTCCTGCGCTTAAACAACCGAGCACTGTTAGCTCAGGGACAATTGAGCCTCTGGTGTTTATACTGTCTTTGTCTGGATAAACTGTATGGATACAGTCCCAATGCAGTCACTAGGAGATTTTCTTGCTGATTTTCATGGTGCCAGTATTTCACCCTTGATATGTATTTTAGGCATCCCTTTCTTGAATCAGTATCTTGAGCCTCTTAAAACTTCACTGTGGTTAGGCTGGGATTTGGTTTTTAGTACTTGTCTGTTTCTGAGGAAGCCAAATTTGGGCACAGTTTGGTGCTCTATAGAAGGCAAATGTCACCTGTTGGTGACACATCAAGTGATCCCTTTGCATGGTCTGCTCAAGTATCCTCAAAGAATTTGACACCAAGGATGTCCCAAGGGATTGGCCTCCCAATGCCACCTTCCAGCATTTGAGCACTCAGCTCAATGTAAAACCCAAAATATTGCTAAGACAGAGATATTTAGTATCTTGCACTCCACAGAACCCAGATGTATTTTGCACACACCAGCTATAACACAAGGAGCTGGGGTGAAATCAGAGAATTTCTCTCCTTTTGGCCTCCAGCTTTTCTAATTGTGTTGCAACGACTGGTCTCCAGCTGTGAGGAAACACAGAAAGCTTATTTAGTAAGTTTTCAGTAATCTTAATGAAGCCAATTCCTCCCTCCCCGGAATGGCACAGCCTGTGTTCCTTCAGAAACCTCTTCCTAAGTAACACCAGACACTGAAAATACCTTTCCAGCCTCATAGACTGGGACAGGACCTACAGAATGCACTGACATTCGGTTCACATGCTCACCATTTCCATATGGATTCTTCCTTGTCTGATTCTTGATGGTGCTTTAGATCTGCTAACAGGGGAGGTCTGTCTTGTACTCAAGAGATACTGCGAGATGTCTAGTGGAGGGTGTCCCTGCCCATGGCAGTGGGGTTGCAACTAGATGGTCTTTGAGGTCTCTTGCAACCCAAACCAGTCTGTGATTCTATGACTTTGCCTTTGCATTCAATTTATATATCATCCTGGGACTGTATGCAATTTTTCAGCATGAAAAACATCTGGAAAAAAATGCTTAGGAAGAACTACAGATTTAAAATAAAAACAAAAATAAGCCCTACCAAACAAACAAACCCTTGTTTTTGTCCCTACAGCTTAGTGACCAAAACATGATGGTAAAGAAGGTTCCTGGATTTATCCATCCTTAAAAATCCTTTTCTTCCTCAGTGGCAATTATACTCCTGAGAAAAAGTCAGAGCTGGTCAGATCTAGCCCTGGCACCTTTCAGTGGATTATTCCTAAAATAAAGAGGCTTTTCCAAGCCTGGTGGTTTCAGATGTTATGATCAATGTTTATTCATTTGTCCTCTCTTTCCATGGAACTGGCAATGGCTGCTATTTCTGTATCCAATACCACTGTTATGTCTGTTGCTCTAATCTAGCTACTTATATGGTCTCCACAGTTGTAATGTTTGAGCACATCCCAAGAACTGGGAAAAAAAGAAAGAAAAACCCTAGAACAATAATAAACTCTCTCCTCATTCCCAGCCTGATCTTAATAAGAGTCTTGAGGGCTTGTGCTTGTATGTGTGTGAGGAACTCGCCGAGGAAAAGCTGAATTGAAGAAATGGGTTCTACCTTCTGCTGTGAAAACAGGGTGGGAAAGGAAGACATGGGAGAGGCCGAGGCTGGTGCTGCTACAGGAGTCTGCCAGGACTAGATGTGCTTCCTCTAGTTGTTCGGCTCCTTAGCCCCTGGGTCCACAGTCTTTCCCAGGATTCCTGGAATCGGGCAAGTTGTAAAAGTTAGGATGGGCAGAGGGTATATGGGGGATTTTCTTTTGACAAGGAAAGCTAGTACTTCTCCCTGGAGATGAGCTGCCCTGATCAGCTGTCAGTGGAGGTGTTGCTTCTATTTATTTTGATCACGTTTGGATCAAGATCAGTGTCTTTGTGTCTCTGTCTGGGGATTGTTGTATATTATTCCTGTGGACACTGAAGTCACCCAAGACAAAATTTATTCTGCAAATTCTGTCTGGTTTAGATAGCTCTCTTTCTAGAAGGCTGTGTTTACTTTTTAATGGCTTGCTGGGAGACTGGTCTTACCTGCTCACGTATTACCCAGTTTAGTGCTCTGGATGTGCAATCCAGGGGAAGGAAAGGCTGATGAGCCCATCAGCTTTGGGCCTTACCTGCGAGGACAGAGTGAATCCCATGTGCATGACACGGGCTGGGTCTTGGTGAAGATTTAAGGGTGTTAAATCCTATCTGAAGCAGAACAAACTGAAGGTCTTGCCATGTGCTCTGAATCCGAGAGCAGCAAATGGAAGAATTACCAATGTACAAAAATATAAGTAAACACATGCCACATTAATTGGAGGAACATGTCCTTCTCACTGACCTTAGCCCATGTGACTGTACCTCTGCTGTGAGGAACATGAGCCCTTGATTTCTCCTCTGTAACAAGTAGATGGAAACCTCATTTCCAGCGGAGGGATTAAGCTGCACGTGAGGAAATGATCGAGTGCATTCTTGACACACCTTTTTTTAGATGCGGATCAATAAAAACAAGTATCATTATGTCTCATATTTGGGCTGGAAACTAAGCAATTTGCGTACTTGCAGGAATGAGATACAGTCGTCTCAGAAGTTTTTGTTGGCAATAGGACAGGCAGCTGTCAACGCTTCAGTCTAGAAGTAGATGCAGCTCATTAGGACAGTTGGATATCATCAGATTAGCTGGGCTTGGAGATAGGGTGAGACAGGAAAACATATGACAAGAACTGGCATCGCCAACCCTCCCCCTTCAGAAATACTACCTCAAAACCAAGGAATGTTGTGGTTTATGGTAGCCAATATCAATAGAATATATCCTAATTTAAGGGCAGACTTGCCAAGTATTTCAGCATGGGTTTCAGTGCCCCTGGTACACATAAAAGTTATGGCATCAGTTCTGGATTTGTTACTGGGACTTCGGTAATGATGTTCCTGGCATAGCACTCCTTGCAAACACATACTTTGGAGGAGTTCCCATACATTTTTTTATTGTCCAGTAGAACTGTGGTGGCAAGCTGTGTGAAATCTATCCAGAAAACTGGAAAAAATAAAACCAAAGGGGAAAAAAACAACCAAACCTGATCAAAGATGGCAAAGCCTTTTTTTGTGTAGACCTAAAACAAGGTCTGAAATATGGGCAGGCTATGTGAAAGTCATGGACGATGGTGTTTCAGACTTTCTTTCAGTGTCCTGAGATATCTGCCTGAAATAGTCTGCTCAGTTTTTGTACCAGAAAGATGCTTAAAGACTGGGAATAATTCAGAGATGAATGGCAACAAAAGCAATAGCAAGAAATACCATAGTGACAGCAGGGACTAGATTTGAAGAAAACTTAAATAGACTTGGCTTGATGACAGACAAAGGTAGCCAAAGTCCTTAACAATACTCCATGTGTATTTGAAAAATGTAAACGGCAGCAGGCAGATGAAATGTTTGTCAGTGTGCATTGCCACGATTTGGCTTTGTGTTCAAAATCTCTCTGTTCTAAGCACACTTCTCTCTTCAGAGCTTGAGCCTTAGCTTTGCAACCCAAGCAGTAGAGATACCTTGTGTTTCTTTAGGACTTTTCATCAGATGATCTCCAAATGCTTTATTAGGGCGAATTAAAGGAGCTTCATGTTAAAAACCTAAAAATCCCCAACCAACCAACCAATGAGGATTAATACTTTATCCCAAAATGCAGAAATGCAGTCAGCTCTGGCATAACGTAAAAGAGGATCTGGATTCTCCAATGGGTGAGATCCTTCTTCCTTTACATTACCACAGAGACACAAAGGATTTGTTATCCACTCTTAGCTCATATCTGGGGACACTGTGAGCAAAGGAAAGAACGATTACCCAGTTGTCAAGAGTGAACTGCAACAAACAGCATCAGGATTAGAAATGGTCAGGCCTCACCGGGAGTACTGTATCTAGTTCAGTACAAAAAAGACAGGGATCTCCTGAAAGAGTCCAGAGGAGGCCACAGAGATGATAAGGGCCTGGAGCATCTCCCCTACAAGGAAAGTTGAATGAACTGGGGCTGTTCAGCCTTAAGAAAAGAAGACTGAGAGGGCATCTGATTAATGTTTATAAGTATCTGAAGTGTGGGAGGCAGAGGGAAATGGCCAGCCTCTTCTCAGTGGTCTGTGGGGACAGGACAAGGGGCAATGGCCTCAAGTTGGAGTACAGGAAGTTCTGCACCAATATGCGGAAGAACTTGTTCACAGTGAGGGTGACAGAGCCCTGAGACAGGCTGCCATGGGGGGTGTGGAGTCTCCTTCTCTGGAGATATTCAAGACCCGTCTGGACGTCAACCTGTGCGACCTGTCCTAGGGACCCTGCTTTGGCAGGGGGGTTGGACTTGATGATCTCTGGACGTCCCTTCCAACCCCTACAATTCTGTGATTCATCAAAACTAAAACATAGGGGAGGAATAAAAGAGACAGAATTGCAATTTCCTGAAGGGTATTAGGCTTCGCCAGCATTACTGCTGCCTCCATTCTTAATAATTATGAGGATCTACAGACAAAGAGTTTGGTGTCGCTGCTCTGCAGAGCAGTGCCTCCTCAGTACTGATGTAGGGTTGATAGAGCAACACCAAAACCACTTCCTATAGAGCCTAGATGTGCTCTGGGGGCCTCCCAAATCTACAAGGGTAGCAGAAGTTATGAAATTTCATGGAGGAAATACAATGCAAAGTGCTATGGTGTGGAAACCTTAAATGGGGATGTAACTTCAACCACTTCTTTGTCAATGCTAGGGGAAAATAGGAGTCTGATGGTCTTGCATTTAAAAAACTCTTTATTTTGAGGCAACTTTTATTCTGTTAATAATCAAGAGGAGGCTGCTTTATAAAGAAAAGAAACAACTTTGTTTAAATGTTAACAACTCACTTAGAACACTATTTTTGTGCACACTGAGCCGGCCTGACATTGTTTTAAGCCTTATACTTGTATTTGCCATTCATTTAGTTTCCAATACTGACAAAATCTCAAATGCCAGAGGATGTGCAAAACCTGCTGGGTGATTTGCAAAATCTTCCGGTGTTGGAAATGTTTCTAATGATGAAATACTTTATTAATTGCTTCTATTTTATCTGATTACTGGCTATTGCCATATGAATCCTGAGGTCTCTGCAGCAAGGAAGAACTGCAGCCTTTACATTAGAATTTCTGGGATTACACTAAATTACCGTGCAAAAACTACCACTTGTTATTATTCACACAATTCTCACTTTCAAACATATCTCCCATGAGACTTTAGCCAAGAAAAAAACCCAAGGAATTCACATCTAGGTTGTTTAATAATGAAATCCCTGACTACTTGTGTAGAATTTGATTTACTGCTCAGTGGTATTGGTGTGATCCTAGGAAGGAAAGTTCAAGATCTGCTCAACCTGGTGTTCCTTTTCCAGTGCAATTCCTACTGATTTCTGCGAACTGGGGATTGCTTGAGTAGAGTTCCTGCTAAAAGTGCTCCCAACCCTTTTGATGTTGAGCTTTTGCTCATTGGCTGTCGCGTGTCCTTGGCTGTTACAATAATACAGCAACTTCTGCTGGTTTTCCCTCCTATTCTCAGAACAAGTTCAGATTTTTGGTATATGGCAAGAGAATCATAAAAGCATGGGCCATAAGCTCAGGGCTTTGTTTCTCCAAGCACTGGTGATGAAATTACTCCTGGGATATTGCAGCTAGTTAAAATATCACCTTGGTAGAAAGTACTGGTAGCCTGAAAGGAAAACATTGGAGAGCTTGAGAGAGAGACATAACGAAAGATCAGAAGAATAACTTTTGAGCCAAAAGACAAGTGATGACTTTGACATGAGTGCAAACCCCAAGGTCAGTGTGGATGTTTCTACAGAAACGCAAGAAAGATCTTGTTTCCTTTATAGCTGAGTCAAGGGATGTAGTTACTATACGTTTATCCCCTGATCTAGATAGAACATGGCCAAAAAGATGTGTTGCATAGCTGGGGTACATCTAGGTCAGAGTCTCACACAAGCCAGTCACTAGTTGCTGGAGCCAAGGTGCCCTCGACCCAGCACTTCCTTGTCCAGCAGACCAAAGTGGGAGCAGGGGGCTTGTAACCACATCCCCTGGCCCAACTATGCAAGGAAAAAGCACTTTGACTATTAGAAGACAAATTCCAGCAGCGTGACCTGTTAGGCTGGGAGGCAGATACCCACTACAGACCCACTGCCAAGAGCCGGGGTACTTTTAAAGCGAGCTGGTGCAGACTATTTGAGACTAGGCAGTATGCAGCAGCCCTGCACGGGCAGGGAAACAGCTGACTTGGGGGATGCTGGAGGTCTGCAGAGATCTCCATGGGTCTGAGAGTTCTCTTGCATCTCTGATTTCTGCCCTGCCAACGTCTGAGTGCAGCACTGTCCTGTCATGTGATTTGTTTTATAACCCAGAGGGGACAGCTGAATTCCTTCTACAGCAACAATGTTTTTTGTGATGCCAATGCCATGACCTTTATTCATGAAAAACAAAGTACAAATGGTGAAAGCAGGGTGGAGCTCTGTCAGAAATGTG
Source organism: Porphyrio hochstetteri (assembly GCA_020800305.1). Classification (NCBI taxonomy): domain Eukaryota; kingdom Metazoa; phylum Chordata; class Aves; order Gruiformes; family Rallidae; genus Porphyrio; species Porphyrio hochstetteri. Next base: position 3,772,443 of record CM036916.1, on the reverse strand, counting down.
ATGTAAACAGCTACAAAGATGTGGCTGTGCTCCTCCAAAGCCATTTCCCACCAGGTAAGAAACAGAGCAACAGGCATTGCAAACACTGCAGAGATCCTATCTGGTATATTGTGAAGCTAATTGCCTATACCTAAAATTAAGGTCTAGTAAAAATTGCCCAGTTGAACTTTTGGTCAGATTAGACAACATCAACAACAACAATAGCTTCCAAAGGATTTAATGGAAACAAATTCCAAATCCAGGTATCTGCTGATGTTTTTAAAAAGCCAGCCTCTTCTCTAGCATTCATGAAAATAGCACAAACAATTCAGCAGGAGAAGAGTTCCCATTTTGTTGTGGAAACAGTCTCCGCAGTACCCTTGAAAATTCATCCTGAGGCAAGTTTGAAATAATTCATGCTTTTGCTCTTACAAAAATATCTTTGTGTTTGGAGCAAACAGCTGTGATGCTGATGGAGAACAGCGGAAATATGACCTGGGTTCAAACCTGTATCTGACTGGGAGAACTGGAAGCTTAGTCTCCCAGTAGGGAAGTGAAATTCAGGCAGCAGCATTTTCAAAGCTGCCAAGAGCTCCAGGGTGGCATGGATTCAGCTTGAGGGGAAAACCTGAGTTTAAACCATCTGGAATGTGCATGCACCAGCGTTCGCTTCTCTGGCTGGAGAAGGCATCTGTGCCCTGAACTCTAGTGAGCCAATGGATGTGCCTCCATAAACACCATACTCCCTCCACATGGCTTCACAGGACCTCCGGGGCAACTGGATGGAAAAGCTCCCAGGGGTCCACCACACCCTCCACTGTGTGCCTCTGCTTGGTGATTTATTCAGCTCTGTCATCAGCAATCCCAGGGCCTCGCTGCTCTGCATGACGCTGCTCCAACCCAGCCAGGCCATGCAGCTCTCTGCCAGATTCCCCAGCCGTGCTGATGATGTGTCCCCCCCCGGCACTTGCTGTGGGGTGACATGGACCAAGGCTGTGTTTGTGAGCACTGAGGGCATCCAAAAACTGCTTTGGCTGCTCCATAGGTCACTGGGATGTGCTTCCCAGGGAAATGGAGGTGCCTGAGGACAAGTTTCCACACTTCCCTCCATGAACTTAACAAGCTCAACAGGCAAATGTGAAGGAGGAAAAATAAGAAATCTTCAGGTCTTTGGCTGACACAGACAGTAAAAGAAAAGTGTGTGGTGCAACAGGCATCCCATGGCTAACGATGCACAAAATAGTAACTATTCGTGGCGATAAGATGGAGCGCAGATACAAATCAGGGCTGACTAGCATTGGCCAAAGAGATTTAGAAGTGGAGAGGTGGATTTCTTGTGCTTCCTGCTGAGCCCTCTCCTTTCTCTACATCTTTTTGTGTAGAGACAACAAAGCTGGATTTCTCTGGCTGGGAGGGACAGGCAGCAGCCACTTTCTGCAAGGATGCAACACCAGGTTGGTATTGCCTGCTGGGCAGGTTAAGGCCATCTGGCCGTACCATGGACCCATCCAGCGTTTCACTTCCTTGATTCACAGGACCAGTAGTGGGTACCTGGCTGGGTGGATCTCAGGGAGGCAAAGGCCCTCATCGTTACCCATTTGCACTGTGTTTGACATAAAGCTGAAGGGGCAAGTAGGGGAAAGGGGCTCCTGTGCACCCCACAAACCTGAGCCCAAGAGAGTCTTGGGTAGCTCGAGGCAGACCTTACAAGCTCATGTTGTCTATTGCTGGACATTAATGTAGCTTTGTGATTACATGCCACTTGGCTTAGGTGGGCATTTTGAATCAATAGTTAGCAAATTTTATTAACTACATGGGAAGGGAAGATCAGATGTCACATTTTAAGGAACAGTAAACTACAGTTTTCAGAAAGAGAAGTACTTCTAAAACTGATAAGGAGTCAAACACGAAGTGGTGGCTGCTCCTGAATCCCAGGTTGTGTCCATCAATCCTGTCCATTCTCCTTATTTCTGGCTGGATTGATATAGAGAAGAGACTGGATGGAGATACGCTGGACCTTGAAGATGAAGGATGGGAATGCAATGTGCACGTGTGTGCGCTGGCCAGGCAGGGTGAGGCTGCCAGTGCATGGGCATTTGGGCATTTGTTTCTTCTCAGCATTTGTGTTTACTTGCTCTGGAGCTGTGTGGCTCCCCAGGGCTGTGCTACCTCACAGCTCTGTCCCCCATACCAGCCCCTCCTGCCACAAGCCCTGTGCCCTGGTCAGTCTTTCAGGAGGTGGGGAGGAAAACCCTAGTGAAAATACTGTTGTCAAAGCCACTTCTAAACCCCACAGCAGTTACGCACACCATTAGCATCTAGGGCCAGGCAAGAAAACTCCCCAAAATCCTGCCTTCCCTCACAACAACACTCAGTGAGTCACCATGGCCTCTGGCCAGGTCAGGAAACACCCGGGTAAACTTTCCAGAGCCTGCATCTGCCCAGCTTGGGAGGTAAGAGTCAGGTATCCCAAAAGAGAAGTACAGGGATGCCGCAATTAATATTGCTAAATTTATTTTAGGCAGTGGAGATTCTGGCTGAAAGATCACTTGAGAGCATGCCAAAGGCCCAGAAAAGGTAACTGCTTAGGGAGGCTCAAGGTCACCCAAGCCTGCAAGCTGCTGGCCTCGCTGACATTGCTGCCCTGTGGAGCGATGTGCTGCCGCGGAGGTGGAAGCCAAGGCATCCTCCTCAGAGCATGCGGTCAATGCTTGACGTGTTTGTGCCCAGGCTGTGCCAGAGGACGGTGGGCATGGACGTGCCAGGAGCTGTCTGAGCCACCATAAGTGGGTAGTGCAGTGGATGCTGCTACGTCTCTCTGCCAGTTAAAAGCAAAGCTCCCAAGCCCGGCTCTGCTCCCCTGCTGCCAGATGCAAGCTATCTGCTTTGCATTGGACTGGTAGTGCGGAAAACTGAAGCGTTGTGTTTTTAAGTTTATATTACATGTTTGCTTTCCAGTTTTGTTAATTAAAATCATGTAGCTGGATGAGCAGTTACTGGATAGCTTGCAGGGTTTATTTGAATTTTTCTATTTTTTCTGGACCCTCAAGCATTTGATGCTCTTTCTCTCTCTGCCTGCGGTGCATTAATTCACCTAGCTAGAAGTTCTGTCTGTCTGAATCCATAACAGCATGCATTTGGGAATGGTTTTGTATCTTCTAGTATTTTCTCTTAGTGTTTGCCTACACCTGCCAATTTGTCAGAACAAACCAGGTACTTTAAAATCAGTTTTTTACACACACTTCATGTTTCACCACCACTGTGAGAGGGGAGGGAGCTGAGGGACCCGTAAGCAAATAAAAAGCGGTATGAGCATGTATGAATGCACTGGGGTGATCATTCTTCCTCTTCAGTGAGTTTAATCCATTGGATTGTCTGGACCAGTCACATAAGTTGAGAGGACTCGACTGCATCTGTGAGCTCACCACCATAAGTTTCTGGACTGTTTTCCACCACAGTGCTGGCCGTCACCCGGGATGTGGTCAGGTCAAGCCTGACCAGCTCAGTGACCAGCTCCAAATGGAAATGGAAGTAGTTCTGCATGGCAGCCCCAGACCCTGCTGATGGCTTATTGCTTTCAGAGTGGGTCCACTACAACTTCTTCCCCATCTCCTAGCCTACGTGCTCCTAGAACTTCCAGTTTTCATAGTGCCTTTGCAGCACGCATGTAACCATCTTGGCTCTACAGTAGCCATTCGGCTCATGAGGCCAAGGAAATCTCTCTGCAGGCCAAGCAGCAGCAGACTATTTCACTGCAGCGTGGTGGGTGTGCTGCTGCGTGTTCAAAACATGCATCGTCTCCAAGCACACCTTGTACTACTGAGTAGCACTAACAAAGGACTTACTCCTCCACGGGATGTCACTTATACTGACAGAACATGAAGCTTTACTTTTGGGGATGAAAACATTTAAGTCTGGATGTGTGCAAGGACATGCCATGCCAACATAAACGTGATCTGCTTTGGTAAGCAGACAGAGCTCTGCGTAGCTCAGCCACGCACACACCCGCTTCTTTATGCAAGAGCGAATAGCACCTTAACTCAACAGTGCCTTTCCATGCAAATCTCAAACTGCTCTGCATTGTGTCAAACAATGACTCCAGAATTAGATCCAACACGACGGGTTTTTTGGGGTTTTATTTTTGCAGCGAGTACATTCAGAGCTTTAGTCTTTTTCAGGGCTTGTTTCTTGGTTATTAATAATGTTGTCTGCCTTCATTTGGAAAATTGAATTCATGTGAGAAAGAGGAACGCTGCATATGAAATTCTGATGCAGAACTTCTGGTATGAGTGCTCGTGTAAAATACAGAACTGGAAAATGCAGGTTATGCAGTAGAAAATGATTTTGCCTTTTTTCAGCAGATTTTACATGATTGAGCCAGCAAAGAACAGTGCCAATATGAAGAATGCATTACCTGTTGAGTTTGTCCCATTTTTGGCAAATTTAGGCAGGCATTGCAAGATTTGATAAGAACTGTTATGTAACAGCTCAGGCAAAAAAAAAATTATTAAAAGAGATAAGTTACCATACATCTAGTACTAGCTAAGCGGATTAAAAAGGAAAAAAAAACTGGGAAGTGCAATAACTGGATTTACTAATGCCACACAAAATACAAAGATGAGCACAAATTTGGATTTTTGCACAGGGCAAATGTTACAGAATTTCCCTCAGGGAACAATTCGTCTATTGGCACAGCGTGGTCGAACAGAACAAACAAATCTGTTTTGTCTTTAATTGTTGTGATTCTGTTTAAAAATTAGAAGATGTCAATTTTAGCATGCGGAATGCAGTTGTGAAAGAAAATGGGTTTCCTGAATTTTCGGTGATTGACTAAAATCCACACACGTACTGGTTATTTTAATTTGAGGAAAAAGGATTTTGTTTCTTTATCCTGTTACATAACACTGGATCTATTCTCCCCTGAATACACAAGTATGTTTATCATTAATCTTAAAGGGAAACAGTCATCCTTCAAAATCCTTTCTGAATTTTTATCTCTCTTTTTTTTTTTTTTTTTTTTAAGTTCGATCCCAAATGACTGGCTATGAATTGAGGATGAAAGCATGCTGTTTATTTTTGGGGGTTTTTATTAGATTACTTTAACCTCATTTATGCATAGTTCTTTTACTGTTTTTCCCAACAGCAACAGTAGAGAAAAAAACATTGGTTTAGAAGTGACTTCAAAAATGCAAAACATACGGTTCATACAGCATCCAGCAGGAGACAGAGTACCTGTTATTGGCTTTTAGCTCACTTTTATGAAACTGGCTGGCTTTCAGATTGGAGACATTCCTTAATAATACTTATATTTTTCATTCTATAGTGCATTCCTTTTGAGGACTTTAAATTGCTTCGGAGCTCTTGAAAATCACAGTGAAAACCTTTGGATATATGAGAGGGGTTTTTTTAATTTCCAGGCAGCTGACTCTCAATTAACTCGAGATACTTCACTTTTTCCAAAAGCCAGTGTGACCACTTTGGCTCCAGGCTGTTTGGTTCCTCTGGGTTTGTCCCTCACTTTAGGAATCAGCCCCTGTAAAGGAACAGGCATTTCCAAACTCAGCTGCTGTTTGGAAAGGCAGTTTGGAAAGAACCCACTCCAATCTTTCAGCCTTGCTAAGTGCCTTAAGTTAATATATATATAGCTTGATGTAAGGGAAGGACCCATGGAAGCAATCCCGTAATGGCTAGGTGGACTCAAATACAAGCAGAAAAGGCCACCTGTAGCATTAAAATCAGATCATTTAAAGCCAATGTGGCTATTTTTCAAGAAGACCTCCAGTTTTTAGTTGTCTTTGGCTGGTTTTGAATTGTATACTGGGTGTGGGGCTCCATCACCAGCAGGTCCACATGATGGTGTATCAAAAATGCAGGTCATGTTTTGATTTCTTTTTGAGATCTTATTTGTATATGATTTAAATGGATAAACTAAGAAAAATTAACTGTCTGGGACATAATTTCACCTAAAATAAACACAGAGTAAAACTACAGCAATTTAGTGGATTGTGTTGGATTAGTGAGATATCCTGGTATGTAACAGCAATCGCAACAATTCTATTCCCTGATTTAGTAATGCTTAAAATCTGCAATCCAGAGTCACTGCATGATGTGCAAATCCCTTCCAAAATCTGCCTCCATTTTCAAGCTCAGGACCCTTTGCTATACATGGGAACCCCAAAGGTTGTCCCCATTTAGCTTCATATAGGAAATTCATGTATCGGAATTTCATGTTTGGAGAATATCACTGATGGGACAGACTTACTCAGACCAGCTGTTTGCCATTCTTGCTTACACCGTTCTTTACAGACAGCACTGTCTGTCCACTTGTTCCCTAGATTTCTGCTGGACTTTGTGCCTGGATAAATTCTGCCTTTTTTGTTTTAGTGTTTATATGCAAAATCTTCCCAGTCCCTGCAAAATCTCCTCCTTGTTCCTTTCCCGCTTTGGTCCTGAGTCCATGAAACATCATGTCCCCTTTAGCAGCCACACACTGCAAAGAAAAAAGATTTTCTGAAAAAAAAGAAAGAAATATCAAATCCATTTCAATTGCAAAATGAATGGGAATTTGCTCATGAGTATATTTTAGATCCCAGAATGATATCCCTCCCTACTTTCACCTCACCTGAGAGAAGCCTGATCTAACTCTGCCAAGTGCTTGTTTTAATATGCATCCATCTGCAAAATTAGGCACTTGTATCCCTGTCCCTCGAGACCTCTTTCAGAGGGTACAAATACAGCGAATCTCTTTTGACTTTCGTGCCTTCTCAGTAGATTTCCACAGATGTAGTAGCCAAGCTGGGGATTTGGTCCAGTGTCTTTTTTAAACCCTGTGACCCAGACATGGAGATTAAAAAAAGAGTTATGTTATTGGATTAAACTGATACAAGAGGTGCTCACTGTATCAGCATCCAACACCTTAAAACTCCAGAAAGCAGCTCAGCATGTTAACAGAGAAAATAGTCTCTAGGAAAGAGGGAATACGCAAAGGAAGGTGATTTGTAACCCATGCCTTGGGCTGGGGTGCAAACCCTGCTGCTCTGGCCAGCCTGCAGAGCAGCCACAGGAGCACTGTATTCTCCTCTCTATAGCATCTTAACGCTGCATGCCCTTGAGATCTGGTGTACAAGTCATCTGAACTACACCCACCCGTCGCCAGAGTGATTTTGGCCCATCCCAGCCTGGTTTGGGTTACTGCCCTCACTGTGGGGTTTTAAGGGGCAAGACCTGATTTACGCTACGAGTGGCACCGGCACACACTGAAATCAACAGAACCAGGGAGGTTAAAATGCCAACAGATTAAAGGCAGACCTGCAGGAAAAGGACAGTAATTTCAGCCACCGTTTACATGCTTAACATCATACACATGCTTAAGCTTTGTAATTTGGGCTCTAACTTGTGATTTGAGTTACATAAGAGAGACGGAAGAGCCAGAGACACTACTGCTGCTGTTCACTGCTGTGGCTGAAGGCAGAGTTCCCCCAAATACTCACCAGACACATTCTCAGAAGTTGCACTGTCTCATAATGAAAGGGCAGACAGCGATGTACGTATTTATGACACAAAAGGACTAATTATTATTATTATTCCACTTAGTTCCAGGTACTGTTTATGTGCCTCTGACTTCAAACCAGCTTTGGCTGTTGTTTTTACCCCAAACGTTTTTATTCTTTTTTCAAACTCAGAGAGCAACCATGTGCTTTGTGTGGTGGACTTTGCTTTTAACGAGTGAGGAGCACTAGAACAAGAGAGAACCAGAGACACAAAATACAGGCTTTGATTCCTCTAGAGAACTTGAGCAAAATATTCCACTGCTGTCAGTGGTACAGCTGTGCTGGCAGGATCCTCAGCACAGATGAGGCTCCAGCCGCTACTTACATTTCACTGATGCGACTGCTGGTCCCTAATCTGCATCGACGCATCATCACTGCAACTGAACAAGTGGCTGCGCAGCGAGAAATGTTTTGCTTCGTTCCCTGGTGCGGCCACAGCCGCCTGTGTTTGTGGTCTCTCGTGGAGCCTCACAAAGTGCTCACAGCCTGATTGCTGTAGCAGAGGATGCCTACGAACCCGGAGCTGCAGTACACAAGAAACCTGAATCAGAAGATGTAGGTGGCAGCATGCACTGCATCGTGTTACTAGTTTAAACCAGGCTGTTCAGTGGAGAATATGTCATCAATTAGCCGCGTATATCCTATGCCCATGACTATTTTTTCAGCTAAAGACCCATTCACTTTGCAAATTAACTCGGATACTGGAAAAATCAGAGGGTACACCCAAGTCAGGGAAAATGGCTTGCGTGACTGTGGCACACTGTGTTTGGCATGCTGTGCTGCCAGCAAGGAGTGTGCAGAAGGGGTGCAGCTCTCTGTGCTCTGGCATGCACCCACCGAGGCATCAAGCCATTTGTAGAGGCCTCCCTGGAGGCTGTTGTGATGGAATGTGATCCCCTGGCAGCCAATGCATAGGTGATGGGCTTCAAAGGCGCGTCATCCAGTGATTGCTGTCCTAGTTCGTGGGGTTAGGAAGGTAGGGTCTTGTGTCTGGGTAAGCCTGGAACAGTGGGGCTGTGGGGACTGTTTGCTACTCTTTGGTCCATCTCTGCTGTTCCCGCTGCAAGGTTAGCACCACGGGACTTCTGCAAAACACAGATGGCCCAAGACACCCTTTTCCCTGTTATATGGCCCCCACAATGCAAACAGTATTTTACAGTACAGAGGGTCTTACTAAGTCTTCAGCAGGGGTTATATGAAAATGCCTAGTGAGTCCGTATGGTGCTGTATCTGTTCATTAACACAACTAGAGGAGATGCAGGCAGGAGAGCAGTGGCATATTTGACTCATATGCCTGCAGGAGAAAAGCACCAGCTTTCAGTGCAGCGGAACCCAATGCAGGACAAAACGTGTCCCTGCTCCTTTCTCCCGACGATCGTTCCGGCTGTACTTTGTTCTCCAGCCGTGAGCAGGGCTGAGCAGGGACTGCTCTTCTGGGAGGAGACAGCGAAGAGCAGAGAGATCCCGGTCTCCCAAACACCTGCCAGGCCACTCTGCCTTGTGTTTCTTTCTCAGCAGGAGCCGGTTACCGAGCCCAAACGCCCCAAAAGCCTGGCCGAGCGACACCGGGTCCGGAGTCTGAGCCCCGTTCACCTTCCCGGGAGGGAAAGTGGCCGCAGAGGAGCAAAGCCAAGGCCCGGGCGCAGGGACGGGCAGGGCGAGTGACAACGCCGTGGGATGCTCTGTCTGCGAGAAGGGCGCTCTTTGTGTAAAGATAAAAAATAATAATTTTTTAAAGATGTACAAAAACAAAAACCAGAGGATCGCCGCGGCACGCAACCCTCCCCTCCCTCCCTCTGCTCCCCTCCCCTCCGCGCCCCAGCAGCCGTGGGACGCGGGCTGGCTCCCGCCCGGGACGGCTCGGGGGCGGCCGCGCTCCCCGCAGGACGCCGCGGGGGAAGGCGGGCGGTCCCGGGCGGCCCCCCCGGGAGGCGGCGGCCGCTGCCCCGCACCCGCCTGCCCCTCCCCGCCGCCCCGCGGCCGCCTGCCAGCCCGGGCTCCGCCGCCGTGTCTGCGGCATGGCCCCTCCTCCCCCACACCCCTTCCTTTAGGCTCCCCCCTCCCCAGCAAAGAAGAGGCCGTGCCGGTGTTTTTCCACTCAGCAGGATGGGTGATGCTCAAAGCTCCCTCATTAGACAACAGACACGAGAGGTCAGGAAGAAAGCGCTTATAAATTACCGTTTCCTCCCGCTCGGCGCTGCTAGTCGCGCCGCACCGCTCCGCCGGACGCGCCGCACCGCCGCAGGGGCGCAGCGGCGCGCAAGTACCGCGGTCAGCGGACGCAGGTACCGGCGCCTCCCGGGCGGGCGGGCAGGCAGGCGGGCGGCGGGGCTGGCGCGGAGCGGCGCGGATCGCCCCCAGATGCCGCGGCGAACAAAGGGCGGCCGCTCCGCGCCCAGTGGAGCCGAACCGAGCCGGGCCGGGGGCGGCGGCGTCCTCCCTTTGTCCGCACCGGATCGGGGTACCCCCGGGCACGCTTTCCCTTCCCCCCCTCCATTTATTTATTTATCCATCCCCCCCAGCTGTCTTGTTACCCCGCGGGTTGTTTTCTCCCCCGGCGGTTATTTTCACACCCCCCGCACCACCTTGCGTTAACTTTTTTCGCGATAACAGTTCGTGGCTATTACCCACTTGCTCGCGGCCCTCCAGCTCCTCTACGGAGCACGCTTCTCTCCCCAGCTATTTTCACCCTTTTTCCCTCGCCTCCACACCCCTCCCCGCTCTATTTTTTCTGGCTGCCGTGCGCTAACCTCAAGTGAGGAGGCTGGTACAGGCAATGCTCCATCCGATGCCAGTGGGCCTACGTGGTGGGTAATACCGCCAGCTGCTCCCTCCTTTCCCACCCCACCCCCCCTCGTTTTGCCTTTTATTTTGGTGATCCTTGGCATGCTAAAATCAAAAGTTGTGATTGGGGCTTGAAGGAAAAACGCCGGGACTGCACAGGGCAGGTCACCAAGCTCAGCGTGGTGCGAAGGGACGATAATTCTGGGGTCGCCTCGGGGTAACTTGGATCCAAAATTCACCCGCTGGTTCTACGATAATGAATGCCCATCTCTGCCTGATACTGTAACAGGCGGCATGTGGGAGGACTCGCAAGCTTGCCATATAAGAACATGGGAGAATTTATTTCACCCAGGCGAAGAAATGTGCAGAGTACGTGTTATTTATGAAAGGGAAGGCAAGCTGTGTTTCCCTTCAGCAGCCCCAAGAGTGGCAAAACTTTGTATTTAGAAATCGCAGAAGCTGATTTCTGCTGTTTAGTAAGAGCTATGTTTGAAGCAAAGCACTGCTGAAAAAAAAAGTAGTGGGAGAGGATCCAGTTAAACATGAAGAAATACAACCCCACACGTATTCTAGCATGGTTGGTGCCAAGGTGTAAAGATGGAGTTTTTTGGTTAGTTCCCATTTCTTTAACCGTATTGGGAAAGGCATTAAGAAAATGTGCCGAGAGGAGCTGGTTACGTTGATAGTGCTATTTTGGTAACTGCCTTTTTTTTGTGTGTGTGTGTTGTTGCTTGCATGTCCAAATGTTTTGAGTTTTGGACTACCAAAAGAGCAAGGCAGCCCTGATGGAGGGGACATGCCATCAGCTCTGTAATTCAGGGCTTAGATGACAGTTGCTACTGGTTTAGATTTTACAGCTTTAGGTTTGAGGGTAAATCTGCCCGTTAAAACCTGCTGCTGTGGAATTTGGAGGGGAGAGGCTTTGGTGAGAACCCTGATGGGTTTTGACAGCCGGGTGTTTACATCTGGGTCTGCGTTGGGGCGAGCTGACTGGTTTTTGGCATTGCCTACCTTTGCACGGGTGTTACGGAAAGATTCCCATGAAGCTTGTTGGGGTTTTTTAAAGCAAAATGCGTGAGCAGCTGAGGCAGCCAGCAGCGTGACCGTGTCCCTCGCACGGAGTAAGTTGAGGGCTGGAGCACGAGCCTGGCAGGAGGATGTCTTTGTTACCCTGGCTGGATGGACACGGGAAACTTTATTTTTGGCACTTTCAGAGACAGCCTCTTCGTGTTTCCTCTTCAACCGTCTCCGCTTTGCGTATTTTGTGTTTCTTTATTTGCCTGCGTCTCACCTTCTCCGCTCCCTCCGCATCCCACCTTTCTCACGGTTCGGGCTGCTGGGGGCTATCCCCACCGGAGGGCGACAGACACCCTTCCCACTCCGCGGGGTACCAAGCGCTGCCCCGCGGGTGGGGCGAGACCCGGCCCCAGCCCCCGGGCCCAGCCCCGGCCTGCGGGCGGGCTGGGCGGGGGGAAGGCTGCTTCTCGCTGTAATTTATTAACCTGCTTCATTGACTGCGCGGTGTGAGGGGTGTTTTCTGTCACACTTCCCAAAAAGCAGGAGATTGCAGATGGCCCTGTGACGCTGGGAGGTACTGAGAAGGTGGTTGCATGCTTGGGGGTATTAGATGAAAGTAGGGGGCGGGGGGGGTGGGGGTGGGGGAAGTGTGTGTGTGTGTTGTTTGTTTGTTTAGGGATCTTGGTCTAGAATCTGGAAGAAATTTAGAATCCTTCAAATGCTACCAATTTTTGGTTTATTTTACCCTGCTATAACCTGGCACAGAATTTGGCACGCTGCTTTGTTGGTAATTGCTGACTTGTAGCTTTTGGGTGGGTTGCCTGGAGGTTCCTTCAGCATCGGAGGTGAAATGTTGGGGCTGTGGCAGGAGGCTTCAGCCTGCTTGAAACGCTGTGGAAAGAGGTGCAGCGTTGCCCTGGAAAATAGGGAGGCACTTCAGATTGGCATGCTCTTGTGCATGATGTTTGGGAAACCTCCCGTGCCTGAGCACAGTCCTCTTTGTAAAGCCTAGGTGAGGATCTCATCTTACAGCTAATCATTGTGAATATTTCAGTGAGGTTTTCCTTAAATCGATCCCCTCCTAACCAAGACTGAGCTACATCTTAGTGGCTCCTAGCCAAGTCCTGCAGGCTGGGTGTTCCCAGAGAGACTCTGGAGCACGAGCCCTTCAGCGGGCTGCCGTGTTTGCCGGGCAGGGATGCTCCCCTCCCAGGATTTTCATCAATGCACCTCAAGACTTGACAGCAGCCCCCTAATGTTTTAAATTTGCAGTCTCTAGGTTTTTCCAGTGCCCTATAGTTTTGCCCCAGTGGGGAGTGGGGCAAGGTTGCCCCAGTACCTCAGTGGTAATGTTACCAGTTCCACCAGGAAGGGGAGCTTCCACAGTGGTGGCCTTCCCAGGATTTCAGTCGTGCTGGCAAACGACTCTGAAAAGATTATGCTGATTTGTTTCTTTTAAATTTAACCCTATTACAACACATAAAAAATGGACGGGAAAGCCATGGTAGTTAAACCCTCTTGTAGGTAATGCTTATTTGATTGTCATACTAATAAATTGTGGATCATTTAAGGAGTAGATACCTTGCCCAGTAGGATAAGCGCCTTGGACTTCTGATCAGTAACTTAATTTATGTGACAAGAATGGATCAGAGTTACATTTTTTATAAAGTAATCCTGAGTCCAGTCCTCATGAGTGCACCTTACACAGAGCTTGGGTTTATTCCAGCACCACTCCAGGAGCTGCTTGTGGGATTGGGTCCTTGGCATGTGCAAGACAAGTGTGAGGATGAAAATGCAGTGGTTTACTATTCATTGAATTGCCTCCATACATGCATATTTACTTGAATCCTCAGCTGTTGTAGTGCCATGGATTTAATTGATTTGTGCTAGCTGAGTATCATCCCAAGGCATGTAAACTCTAGGCAATACCCTTTTAAATTCCTTATTTACAGTAGCTAATATTGATAGAAGATAATGTGGTAGAGTCTAAGTGAAACTGCTAGTCCTCATTGTCCTTTTTTTCCCCCAAAAAACCTGCCATTGGAAGGACAACTGTGATCTGATGCTGGTGTCCTACAGCATCTTCTGTATTTATATCAGTCCTTTTCTTCAGCATTTCTAGATGTACACCAGCAAAAAGCCACTCAGTGCTGACGCTGAGCCCTGCTCCATGAGCATCCACCAAACTCATCAGCTGGGTTGATGGAAGGGGAGCATGAAGCAAACCCACGTCCTGCCAGCGAGCTTTAGGTGGGAGGCAGCAGGGTGGGTGGCAGGTGGCTGTTAAGAGCCATGTGCTGTAGGGCAGGCTCGTGCATTTTAGCAGTTGCTGGGTTTCCTGTTGTGGTTGTTCGTTGCCCAGAATGGTCACAGCTTCTAAGAACCCCCTTGCTGCTGAGGCTGCCTCATCTGGGTTTGAATGCAGTCGGTGCTTGAGCGCTGGCCTGGAAAGATGATTGCACTGTGCCAGAACGCAGCAGGAGAGCCCTGCTTTAGGGTGGTGGTGTGGGTAGGCTGGCTGTAGGTAGGAGAGCGACTGTACGTTGAGCCACGGGGGTTATCAGTGAGCTGGAATGTAGTTAAAAAGTTCTTCCTTTTTTTGCTTGAGATCACATGGGGCTTGCATTTAATTTCACTGCTGCAGTGTAATTTCCTGGCTCTTGAGACAGATGTAGTCACCTTTTTTGTGATGTCTTATATAAAACAGGTGAGAATTGATCTTCTGTTTAGGCATTTGGTGTCTTGATGTTCTTCAAAATATAACTTCATACTGATGAAATTCAGAAAACGCTATGCATGATAACATTGAAACATGTCTGACATATCTTGCTAGACCCACTTTTTTCCTTTAAAATATTTTTTTTTGCCTTTTCTTTTTCTCTTTTTTTTTTTTTTTCCCAAACAGGAAGAGAAAATCCATTCAGGAGAGACTCTTCTTCATGTAAGTGTTATTTATGCTTATTTATGAAATTACAAAAAGGTTATAAAGCTGATTAAGATGTTCAAATACTGAACATTTACCATCTGTTCATAGAAACCAAGTATAGACCATGTAAAAATAGGCTGTAGTTATACAGTAATAATGCTCAGCAACTGTTATCTTAAATCTCTCTGTGCAGTTCTTCTGTGCATATCACTGCAGAATTTAGAAACCATGGCAAAGCACTTTGCAGACATTTAAGCAGCATGCCTGTAAAGTTGGTGTGTAAATCCTGGAGGGATAGTTTTTAAGTGATTTGCCCAAAGCAGAGGAGACCCATAAGTGAAAGCTCGTTTTAGCACCCCAGAGTCCCCCAATCCCAAACCCTTTGACAAGTCAGCTTCTCTGCCTTGGATCCTACAAAATCCAAGTTCTGCCTGTAGAGCCATCTGTTTACTAGCGTGTGCATGTATATGTGTGGGTAAGAGAGAGTGTTATCCATGTAGTTGGCCTCAGATGGCCTGTAGCATTTCAGGCCTTTTCTGTAACCTATGGTGATAGCCATTAAATTAAGAGTAAACGCCACCAGCCATTGAGGAATACTGTCGCAAATGTTTTGTGAAAGCATTTGGCTCCAGACTGACTGCTCAGTCTGGGTGAGCCCGGTACAGTATTCTTCATGGGACCAAGAAAGCTGCGTGTCATAAAAATACAACAGCGTTTTTCCTTCCCCATCCAGCGACCTGGTTTGCTTGCTGATCTCAGGTTTGAAAACTCTCGAGCAGCACATAGGAAGCTCTGCTTTGGTATTTCTTCCTAGTAAATAAATCTGGTTAAATGTTTTCAAGGGCTGTATAGATGATGACTCTCGTTGCCTTAATGCAAAAAAATAGCTTAGCAAGGAAAACGACTGCATTGTTCTCAATGCAGAGCCCGCTTTGCATAACTTCCAAGCATGTACTGTGTCCAGTGGCATGGCAAGCCCACGAGCACTCACCTCAGGCTGATTTCCCATAAGTCAACATTACCTTATTTATTTTTTTTTTCAATAACATGTATCTCGGAATTGCAGCACTCCATTATGCTTGCGTAGGGACTGCTGGTTAATATGTAGCAAACCGCCGTGTGGTAACAAATGTGTTTTTGCTATTGTTGAGCTGGAATGTTAGTTCAGCTTCTAGATAAAAGTGGCTTGTGCAAGGCGCCCCGGTAGACCATGATTTCTGTGGCTTGTACTGTAGTTCTGTAGGCATCCGTGTTCTGCTCTTCCTCTCCTCTGTGCTTCCCTTCATCTTCCACGTGAGCGAGGGGTGGGCTTAGGGGCAGGCAGGGAGCCGGCAGCCCTTCGCATCCCACGGAGCACTGGCGTGGGGTTTCTGTTAAGCCCATTGCTAGTCAAGCATCTGTTGAAAACACTCTTTATTCTGGTTGTGTTTCTAGCAGAAATGGTGTGAGACGCTTTATTTGATAGCTTGAAACCACAAGTGTTCTTTGGCTGGTTTTATGGATGTCATAAGATGATCTTTCAAAAAGAAAAAGCCAGTAGTTATTGAAATCCACCCCACAAAGGATGAAAAAGCTGTCCTTCCCTGCAGCTGGAATCCTAGCTGAGACTAGCGTAAGAGTTTGTATCTTTGAGAAGGTACATCATCGTTTTTAAAAGGCAACAGAGGAAGAAAAATTCCAGAAGGCTTTTGATGATGACCATTTTCAACATTTGTACCTCATTATTGTTTCATTCCAGTGTAGGAAATTCAAACCTCTTGAACTACCTTTGAAGCACATGCTTCCCAGAGATTTTAAATGGGGAGTAGTACAACAAGTCCACCTTTAAGGGAAGAAGTTTCTAAATAGAGAAGGATCCAAACAGAAGAAGCCTACAGCAGTGACTGTATGGTGTCTGGAAACTGCAGAATAAGCGTGCATCGCACATCTGAGGAGTTTGCCTGGAGATTTTATTATAATAAGGAAATAATTAGGAGCTTCCCAAGTCCAATACACATGCTCCAAATATAAATGAATAATGAAAAGTTTGTGGTCCAGATGCCATTTGCAGTGCAGCCTACCATCACCTGCTGTGGCTTTTCAACAGCTAACAGCGAGCTTTGAGCATCAGAGCCTCTCTCTTCTGGTTCTGTGCATGAAATATTACGACTTTGACTCGATAACTCTATTTGTGCCTGTCTGTGCATTGGCTCCCCTTGGCTTCAACTGTGTGAGTTTCCAAAAGAGAGTTAAAGTCTGGGGAGGGCAATAGTGAGGCTATAGCGAAATGGCAGGATCGTGAAGCATCCAGGACAGGGACCTCTCCCAGACCCCGTTCAAAGGGGTTGACTCCCGTGGCAGTGAACGATGAACCCCTCAGGACTGTGACTTGGACCAGTCGCAGTGACAGGAGGTGACCACTTTGAGAAAGCACTTTTTGTGACAGTAACCAGCCAGATGTAGTTGTAATGATAAGAAAGGGACCGTCTTATTGTAGTCACTTTGTGACAAATACTACCACAATTCATTACTTTCCATCAGTGCCTCATCCTATGGAGGAATCACCACTGCCCATCTACATTGAGGAGGGGACAGAAGTCCCGATTGGTGAGTGCAGTTGGGATGGGATATGTTTAAGGGGGGGTGTAATGGTACTTGGATTTATATTCCTCATGTTTGTGTATACCCATTTGTCATTGAAAATTGTAAGGCCTGTTGCAAATGTTTTGGGATTTTTACTTTATTTTCTTAATGCAAGTGTATTTTAGAGCTCCTGAGGATTGTTAAATATTGCTAGTGTTGGTCTTCAGCTAATTGTAAATCAAAGTACACAGTTTCTGCAGTGGCATTGAAAGCGTCCGTGCAGGACCTCTTTAGCACAAGGCTGGGAAAGACCACAAATATCACAAGAGGTAGTTCCCATTTCAGCCTTTGACCTCAGTGTTGCGAAATTCAGAATAATCTGCTGGTTGGGTCAGCAGTTTTTGTCCTGCTGACATTGTCCTGTGTGGCACCTGGCAGGCTCACGTTTCCCACACCACTGAATAGCCAGAAGAGAGTTAGAGAGGTTTTGCCATTACTTGTGCTGCACATCAGAGTGCTGCACACCCCCAATTCTGAGCTGGGGGCGGGGGATGTATTGTCACTACATGGAGATAGAGGTTTGGGTGGTTGTTTTTAAATAGAGGAGCAGTCTTTCAGATAACCCATGAAGAGAGACTAAAGTATCAGTAAGTTGGTCTGTGGCGATCTCGTTGGATAG
This sequence comes from Porphyrio hochstetteri, assembly GCA_020800305.1. Lineage (NCBI taxonomy): Eukaryota > Metazoa > Chordata > Aves > Gruiformes > Rallidae > Porphyrio > Porphyrio hochstetteri. The sequence goes on along the minus strand of CM036916.1, from coordinate 3,754,946 downwards.
TAGAAAGCTGTGATTGCAGCATTTCCCAGAGCCCTTCATTCAACCCATTCTCAGTTGCATGCAGTAAGTGTGCCTTGGCTACCACCTTGGGACTCTGCCCGGTTGAGCTGATGTGTCTCTTCAAATAACTTTTTCTTATTATACATCCTGAATTTTTCCATTCCTAAATTCAAGCAATTGCTTCTTGTCCTACTATCTTTTGAGCTAGATTAATTACCTTCCTCTACACACAGTACCTTGAAGGTATTTATAGCTGGATCGCAGCCCAGGAGTCTTCTCATTTATAGACCATATTAATTTAGCTCTCTTACCCTCTCCTTAGATCATTTTTATTGTCCTTATTTGTATTTCCTTTAATTTTTCTATCTCCTTTCTAATCTGTGGTGACTTGTACCATATCCATTGTGGTTGTTTTGACATAGCATTATGCTTTAGATGTCCATATCGTCCCAGCATATGCACACATCCAGAAATAGCTGAGCTTTTGACCCTTCTCCTGCATTGCTCAGTAGCATCACAGAGAAACTGTATGGCTTGGCTAACATTACCTGGAGTCACCTTCAGGTCTTGGATTCCCAGCTTTGCAGCTAGCTGCTCCTCGGGTAATGTCACCGCTCTCCTGAGATGTAGGTCTTTATACTTCCTAGCACTAAATCCCCATCCCACTGCATGCCACTCACTTATTTTACCCAGGAAGTATTTAAGCCTATGTATTTATTTTAATGCCCTGGGATTTTATCATTTGCATAGAAGTTGTTACTGTTTTATCATATGTAGAGCAAAGAAGTAGTTAGAGTTTTATATTTTGATACCGATTACTGCTGTCTTCTGCACATCGCTTCAGACTCCTTCCCCAGCTCCAATCATTCTTGTTTGCATACCTTCCCTTTTCCTTCCTCTAGTTATAGAAGTTCCTAATGTAAAAAGTGACGGGCTTAGCCTTCTCCTTGTCTTCATCTTGTACCTTTTCTCACTACACGGTTAATACATCATTGCTGTATCTTTTATATGCATGGCATGACGTGGTCTTTCCCACAACAGCTCATCTTCTCACCTCTTCTGGGGAGGTGAAGGGTTAAACGTCTGTTCCACATCAGTCCCCTCTTGTCAAAACATTAAGGCCAAGTTCTCTCATAGCCCCTGGTATCGTGTCTTGTCTTTCCCACTGCACTGAGGCAACCTGGACGGCCAGGACAGTGGTACCCGCACCAAGAAAAATGCTTGTAAGGCTGAGGAATCACAAAGCCAACCAACCAAAAAAAAAAAAAAACCAAGTGAAAAGTTTTTAAGAGGGCATTTCTTTGGTGCTGTCGTGAAGCAGGTTTGTTGAGTCAGGCTCTGAAATGCAGCTGTAGCTGTGAAATTGCCAGATTGGGTTGGGGAGGGTATCATGTCGACTTACTTTAAGTAAGTATCTGGACTGTCTGTGCAGCAAACTGTGGTTGAGGGTGAGTAAAAGAAGTTAATGATACTGAGAGCAAACCAGAAGCACTGAGTGACATTTGAATGCCTGACATGGGTCAGGGCTTCTATGATCATCAGATGCAGTATAAATCATCAAGCTTGGAAGTCAGCTGCAGAATTCTGATCTGGTTCTGGGTCTCAGTTTTTGTCTTTCTTTCCATCAAACTTAGCAGTGCGATCCAGATCCAGGGTGCCCATTTGTACCTGCACAGACAGAATAGGAGTAAAACAGAGTCCCGTCCGAGTTGGGGTTAGAGAATAACAGCACCGTTGTTACAACAGTTCAGCACAACCATCATTTACTTTTAAAAGGTTGTTTGGAGAACTTAGGTTATTCCCTCATCTTTTGGATAGTATATGGATAACAGCATGCTGCTCTGGCCCAAGCCTGACTGGTGGTGGTAGATTGCTTTGTAGCTTCTATATTTATTTAAAAAAAATAGAGAAATCAGTAGGTTCTTTCAGAGTCTAAATTTAACCATGCTAATTATTTCAAGCAATTTAAAAAGGAACATAAATCTCACTTGTTTATTACAGCTGCTTCATGAAAACAGCAGCCACAAATAATACCCTATAATGAAAATCTAGCTAACACTGTCAGGAATTAACCAACAAGAGAATGAGCATGTGGGATCTGGACAAAGGCAGTGTTTCCTTCTTTTGAGGGAGGGTCTTTGCATTGAGGAGAAGGTGGTTATTACCCAAATGCTTGTTTCATTTCCTTGGGTGAACTGAAGGCTTTGACATTTCTGCATAGATGAATACGAAAAAGGTCTGAGCTCTACTTAATTTTTAAGTACTTTTTGCACTTTCTTGAGTACGTTCCCAGAGGAAGGCAGGTAAGCGAGATGCAACAATCATATTAATAAATCAAAGACATTTCTGAGGAGATGGAGAATATTTTGTGAACTGTAGCAAAGAATCTACAGAGTAGCAGTAAAAGAGCACAGGTCAGACCGTGGCAGTCTTGGTTAAGGCATAATTTCAACAGTCTTCCACACAATTAAACTGTTCAGGGAATTCAAAGTGAGGATGTAAGGCAGAGCAGGTTGTTCTTCACCATTGCCATTCATGCTAAGGTTGTGGCCATATTCCCCAGTCACCGTTTGGAACCTGTTGTGTTGAGCACTGAAGAAAACACCTTGAGGCCACACAGTCCAAGTTTACATTTTATAAAGCAAAAAAACCTCAGAACAAAATATTTATATTGGCAGTCATTGTATTTGGCCCATACAGAACTCCACTGAGGGAATAATTGCCTCCTCCGGGATCAGGGAGCAATAGAGCTGTAGGCTGAGATGCTTGTTTATGTTTTTCCATCCTTTTCAGATGTTAGTGTTATTTAATGCCTGTGAAGTTAGCTGCAAAGACCTACAAATTCAGGATCTAATTCTCAACTGGTTTACTCCAGCGTAGCTTTGTTGACTGCAGTAGCATTGCTGTGGCTGTCAAAGTCAGATGCCCTCTTGCAGGAATCGGTCCTGCTGACCGTGAAACTTGTGGTAGCTCAGAGTCCCGACATGAGCAAAATCCCAGTAGTCCACTTCTGTTTTACCAATCCACTTCTGCAAATGAGCAGCACTGGCTTCATTGGACTTGTGTCAGCTGTATACAAGTGTCAGGTAGCTCTTTCCCATAGAGGATTTTTTCACCCATTAGATTATTTTGGTATGAGGGAAATCTCCATTAGCACTCCAAAGATGTATTCTCGTGCTGGTACTCACAAGTCATGGTGTAGCCCAGGCTCATTTGAGTAATCTTGATTATGGGCAAAGAATTTTCTTGTCATCGCACACGGTTTCTTCTGCTGCTGCTCGATCCCTGCTTTTAAGCATGTCTGATGATGTAGGTGATTAAAAACTGGATTTCTGGTCTACTCATGCTCTTGGACAGACTCACTGAAAGACAGATGCTCTGCAGGGGGGGTGTTGTCTCTTTCAATACTAAAGTTAGAGCTGTTCTTGAAGCAGGGCAACCATAGGAAATGCACTGTTCCCAGGCAAGGAGAGAGTATTCAGCACCTTACGGAGAGCTGGCTCGGTGTCTCTCTAGCAGGTTGCCTTCCCTCATAAGGGAACCTTTTCTGTCATATGCACTTCAGGGTTTGACTCTTCCATGGGGTGCTGGCACACAGAAAGCTTGATTTTTGCCAGGTACTGAGAGCCTTCTGCAAGGTATTGAGTGCCCTCCTGTCCTTTGCAGCCAAAAAGGAGTTGATTGCTCTTGGCATCAGGCAAATCTGGACACAGAAGACCACAGGTAGTATTTACCAATTATTTATGTGCTTTCGCATGCCAGAGGTTGTCTGAGTTGATTGCCCAAGCATACAGGACATTTTAGGCCTTAATGACAGTTGCCTGCCACTAAAAACAATATATTTTTTTTAATAATAGTAATAAATAATACAATAATAAGCATGACATTTATTGCAGTGCCATGGGGAAATTATCCTCTCCCCCCCAACTCCCAAATTAACTACAGCCCAAGTAACTATTAGCTCTTTAGAGCTATTGCAAATGTGTTAGTTATATACCCTGAATGAACACCATATGCCAATTTATTGTGGCACAGTGAGTCACAGGACACATTGTAGAAAGCAATAATTGCTTGGCATGCATTGTAACATTCAGTAAGGCTTTTTGTTTGGCTTTCTTAAAGGAATATGTTTTTACTCTGACAATAAAATTAGTATCGTCTGATATGTTGCCACAAGGGACTGTTGCTTATATTGTACTTAACCTGGAGCTTACCCATTTGTCACTCACCACACACGCCCTCTGTATCTTTGCCTTTCTGTTTGTATTGTATGCGTGCAGTATCAGAATATGAAGATGGAGCTTTAGATTCGGTATCGTCCTGTCATTTTGTGCTAATCCTCCCCTCCCTTTATCTTCTTTCTTTGTCTGGTAGGGAAATTTAGATTGTTTATAAGGAAAAAATGGTCACCCTGAGAGGAGCGAAGCAGTGGAGCAGGTTGCACAGAGACTGTACGGTCTCCACTCTTGGAGATTTCCAGAGCTTGAGCAGCTAAAACCATCAGCAACCCAGTCTGATTTTAATGTTGTCCATTTTTGAGCAAGAGGCTGCGTCATGTGACCTCCAGAAGTCACTTCTAACCATAAATTATTTCGTGGCACTGTTCAATACCCAGTTCCCGTTCTGAATCAGTCGTGGTTCTGTGCGTGTCATTAACTCTTCACTCTCTGTTGGAGCTGCTCTCAGCCATAGCAGCATAGAACAGGAGTGACCTCCTGAAGGTCAGTGAAGTTAGAGTGGTTTTATTCACATGGGATCAAAATCCAGTTGTAAATGGTAACCTCAGGTGACATTAGTAGGTGAAATTTGGGTATCTCTGAAGTAAGTTGGAACCTTTACCAGCATTTCACTTGGTATCTCTTCGAATCATTAAGTGCCAATTGAAGTTACCAGCTGAGGAGTTTGAGGCAAATATATCAGGAAGATAAGTATTTAAATAGCAAGGATTTTTTCCCTTTTCAGTTACAAGTCCCATTCTCTAGCAGCCTTGAAGAGAGCTGTGGGGTATTGAGGGTTTGGCGACTCTCTAACTGCCCTCACTCTGCCGTTACGTGCTGGTTTCCTCATGCGGCCGTAACCATGTGAGGGACTTAATGCTGCACAGAGCATCTGCTCCTCAGCCAAACGCCTTCCCGGCCCTGCAGCTGTCTGCCAGGGAGCTTCGGACGTGCACAGGGGTGTCTGCAAGCTCCGTAGGGCTTGGCCCATATGCTAGCCAAAAAAACACCCTCTCTCAGAATAGCATTATTATAATTGTGCCAAAAGGAAGTAAAATCATACTCAGATTTACCATATCAGTCTGGGGAATTTTCAGTGATGATCTAGCTATTAGAGGAATGAAAAAAAACAAACACCCCACCTCCCAGTTGGTAGGAGAAAGAAATATGGGAATAATTTTACAGGGTTGCTCTTTCAAGTCTGCCAAGATAAGGTGATTTTTCTCCATATCTCTCCATTATCAGCCAGAAGTATTTTTCTTATGAAAACACCTTGTTTCCCATCAGGCTCTGTCAAAAGTAAAGTTTACATATGGGGCTACCGTAGTGGATTGAGGAAAGACTAAATATGAGTAACCAAAAGCCTTTTTTATCCCTTGTTAGGTAAGGCAGGATTCTAAAATCAAGATTTAACAGGACAGACTCGCTTTCATATACTTTCTCTAGTGATTGCTGCCCTCCCTCTTCTGTAACCCCATCAGTTTTTTCTCCTCATGTAGATGCTCTTTAAGTGATGCAGAGGGTTGCTCTTTCAAGGAAATACAGTAGCAGAAAATGCTGTTGCTCAGTAGGGCTCTCCACTCTTTCTGCAGTACATAAGCTATAGATTACAAGACACATTTAATAGGATAATCACATGACAAATTTAGGTTGATCTATCTGATTTTGACTCACCTGAGTTTCTGCTTCTGCAAAACTATCAGAAGTTCACATTACTCTTGTCTGCATGTCACCTCCTTATAAAAATCAGAAAAGTAAACCAAAGGAAGTTCTCTTGCTTTCTGCTATTAGTTTACATACGGAGTGTTTTTATGGCTATCTCAGCTGTTTGTCACGTACCCATCATTTATGGTGGAACTGCAAACAGTTTCCCACCTGTCTGTAATTAGCTTTTGTACACACATTGAAAAAAATAATGAAAAACATTCGTAGTCACGATGAAAACAGCTTTGGATATTAAACTTTGATGTGCCACACTGGTATCTAGTGTTAGCATGCTCACTGAGATGAAATTGCACTAAGAAAGAACTTGTCCTCAACTGTTCAGCTTTATGAACTCCCTCTCTGAACCGGTCACAGGAGTAGGTTAAGTTTACAGTAGTCAAGCTAGGACTGTAAAAGCAACCTGCAATGAAAACCCATCAGCTGGTGTTTGTTTGAAAAGATAAGAGACGGAGAAAAAGGCTCAGGCTGTTCATATCTTGTTATGCCCATACTGGGGGATGCTTACCAGAAAAGCAAGAACCCATAGCCTGCGGGATTGGCATGGGTGTAAAGGCCGGACTGCAGGTACTTGTTTCTTCTGTTGGAGTCAGCCTTGCTCTTACAAAACTCCCTTTGGAGGCAACAATTCCAGGGTGATTTCTGTGGGGCTTTTGTCCGAGCAGTGTGTGGGATTAAGGTTTTGTTTGTGCTTGTTGTGTGCTCGGCGCTTTGCACACCGTGGTATGCAGAAGTGGTTCGTGTGTTAGTTTCCTTGGAGAAGTGAAGTATTTGTTCTGGTGTTATTTGGTTTTCGTGTCTCTTGACATAAAAACAAGCGTAGTTCTCTGAATGTGAAAGCTGATGTCAGAGGTCTGTGGCAAAAGTGAACTGAAAATACATCTCTGATTGCAAGTCAGCCTGAATCATGTGACATTTAAAAGCATATTGATTTAGTGGTTGGTACCAAAGGTTTTACTTCCAGCTCAGAACTTCAGAACAGATGGGTGGTGATCAAAACTTTGTGATTTGATCAAATAGTGCCCACTGAGAGGCCTGCAGGGTATAGCGGTATTCCTTCTGAGATGCTTCCAGGAGCTTGTGAGTGGCTCCGTCTGGCCATGGAAGCTCAGAGGACGACGCTGCAGCTGGAGACAGAGCCAAGGCTGTTCTGGGTTTAAACAAAACATGCCAGTGTCCAGCCGTGCAAGCCAGCACCTGGCACCAGCTGCATGAAAGCAAATAAATGCTGTAGTGTCTACACAACTTGGGGGTTTTTGTGTTTGCATGTGAAAATCTGCAGTTCGCCAACCTGTTGTGCAGAGTTGCACCCTCTGAGAGCTTGTTCATCAAACTTTACCACTTCTTCTTTTAGCATATCCTCTGCAGAACACCAGCCATGCTCTGTTTTGTTCTGCCCTATCAGTAGTTTTGATTTCATTTCCTGCGTGAAACTTCATGCACTTAAAGTTTCTGTTCCATTTTTTTTTTTCTTTTCTTGAAGGGAAGAAAACAACAACATTACATTGAACCTCATGGTTCTTAGGAAATCTCAGCTGGCTGAAGGCCAGTGAGCAGTAGTGCTGAGCACCTGGCTGAGCACCATAACTACTCGAGTACTGGAGAGTGAGGGTTGCTGCTCCACCTTAGCTCTACATCTTAAAAGTCTACAGCTGATCTCCCTCCCTGATTCATATTTTCACTGATAATTACCATCAGCGTGAAGGGGAAGCCAAGACTGAAATCAAAATAACTGACTCTGATCATTAAGTTTTAGAGCTCATGGCTCTCTCCTCGAGGCTTCGTGACCTCAGACTTTATAGCCCTGTAACAAGGCTAACGCTGCTGTTGGCAAGTGTGTTATAGCTGTTTTCCTGGTACGACTTAGCTGGCCGTTTTCCACCCACGGTGCTGTGTTGCACAACTCTTCCTTCCGTTAATGTATTGTAGAAAAACAATCAGGTGTTCTGCAGGTGGGACACAGGACCAAGAAGAAGAAAGGATTCTTGTCGCCCACCGATGGTGTTGGGATCTAGATTTGTGGGAATAAGATACTGTATGACATGTTTAAACAGGTGCCACAGGTAGGATAGAAATCTCTCCTCAGTTATTAAGTTGGGACGCATGGATAGAGGCAGTAAAACCCCAACTGTCTTTGTGTGGAGGTGGCCAAGGCAGGTTTGGCAGCAGCCTGGTTACAGAGCTGATGGGAACTATTGGTGGGTAGGGAAAACTCTGCTTGTTTTTCCAAAAACATGTAATCTTATACATCTATCTGGGTTTTACTTAGTTGAAAAGCACTTATCTGCAGTTATGAGAAAGGCCTGAACACTGGTAAACTCGGTAAATTTAAGGCTAAATTCAGAATCAGTTGAAAAAAACCAGGTGAGGGTGGAATGGTTCATCCCCAAGAAAGAATTACATTGAAATGATGATTTCATACACTTTACAGAACATTTGCTAACTAAATAGCTACTTTATTGTTTCTCTTCTCTACACTGGGGCATTGCTGGGTTATCTCAGCACAGAGATTGCTGTCTGACATTAACACGTTCTAAGAGCCTCACAGACGTGTCACATCAAATCAATACATTATCAATCACATGCAAAAATTCCAGTAGGCACAGTGCACACCACTGGCTATTCAAGTTCATAAGCTTTGTGGCCTTTAAGGATTTTGCCTTTTTTATAGCAGGATGAGGGGCATCCCATACAGATTTTGATATGGTTTATTTGTGGGTGTAGAACTAGTTCAATTGGCACCAGGGCTTTCTAGAGAATTGCAGTGCATTCAACAGTAAACCAGCAGAATTGAAAACAAAATAGGAAATGCTTATTCCTTTGGTCAGAAGTTGTATAACTGCAGGATACAAGGTGGTTGAAGAGTCAGGGATGTGCACAGCTTGTTAAATCTTCATTGACAATGCCTGTCTTGCTTGGAAAGCCATCACTTTGCCTCCTCACTTGGATCTACTCCTGCATTGTGTTAAGGGTCCTCTCTTAAAGGTGAGGACCTTGAGAGGTCGTGTCACCCAGTGGATTAATGTTTTTTTCACGTTTGTAATGGGAGAGCTGGTACATCAGACTGAGTGTGCGGGGCAGGCAGCAGAGAGCTGGTGCTTCTTTCCAGCCTAATGACTGTCAGGAGGCTGTGAGCTGCCCCCCCGTACCGTGGCATTAAATTAGGTCAGTGTTTGTCTTCATGTGGACAAAACCGAGTGTTAACAGGATGTTCTCCTGCACATCATTACCAGCCCAGTGTACTAGAGGTGAGCAGTATCCTCCCTGCCTCCACCACCTCGTTTTCACACTCTCCTTCCTTGTGGTCTTTTTAGCAAGAGTTGCCATTGGGCTTTCTTTGAGGAGGGGACACAGCAGGAGGACCACAGCTCTCCAGTGCAGCACACTTTGTTTCTCGCTAAAATACAGCACTGAAGGGTTTCCGTAGGATGGAGTTGTAACCAGTGCTACGCAGTGTGCCAGTTCTCTGCTCACTGCATCCCATGCTGTTCCTTGTGGACTGTTGCGAGGACCTGGGCTGCCCTGGGCCATCTCCCTGGGGAAGCAGGCTCCATCCCTTTGAGGCTGGGAAGCGTCCTCTTCACTTCAGCCTCAGTGTTTAGGGTCAGGGTCGTGTTCCATCTGAAACCCACTGGAGTTTGGGGATATTTGTTCCCCTTTCCACCCCACACAATGGGAAGGGAGTTTTTAATTTCCTCTCATTCTGGGCTGAGTTATAACTGCTTTGTTCGTTCATATAAATAAGTGGAACAGAATGAGCATCTAGAGTATTACATGACTGCAGATTTTCTGCTGCTGAAATCTGAGCAAAGATGCAGGATTTTATAACAGCTCTGTGCTGCGACACGGTGCCTATTTGAAGAGCATGAATGGAATCACCAGTGAGGAAAAAAAGTATGTGGAGAAGAAAAGATACCTTTTGTCCTGAGCACAACTGATAAAAAAAGAAACTACATTAAACCCTGGGTTTTCCTTTCAGAATAGATCTCAGCTTTCTAAAGCAGTGCATTTTGCTCCTAGAAAATTTTCAGTCAATCATAGGAGACTAAAAAAAGTGTCATAGTGAAAGAAAAGGAGTGGATGGGGTGAGAAGGGAGATGGTGAAAGTTGGAGGGAGAACTGAGAAAGAAGAAAGGACGAATGGGTAGATGTTTAAATAAATACCCATACCCGGGGAAAGGTAATTGGAAAAAGATGAGTCCATTAAAGACAAAGACAACAGTGAGATGTTGTCAGGGAATTTGTAGAGGTATTTTTAAGAAGCAAGGCAATGTGTGCAACAAAGAGAGCCGTATTCTTTTTCAGAAACTGTAGGTATCTCGTTCAATGAAGCAGAAAGAACTTGGATATGAGTTAAGGACGATAAATGAAGTCCGGTGCTCTTTGGATACTGGTGTGGCCTCAAGGGCTGCCAAACATAAAGGCTTTTTCTTCTGCAGATCAGAAAGACTTGCACTAAAGCCATAAGTTTGATCAAGGGGCTGTTTATTTTAATCAGGTATTGATTGGCTTAACCACACTGCTCTGGGAGGGAGGGAAAGCTGTCAACATCAAGAATTACAGCTTTCAAAGTTCCAAGTAGTCCTAGGAAATGAGCCAAACATAATAAATGCAGTTTTATTCGGGACCTGATCCTACTACTGTTGAAATCAATAGCAGCTTTTCCATTGCTCTCAATGAGAGTGGAAGCTGCTTATTTGAAGAGCAGCTCTGATGCAGCAATGAGGGCAGCTAATTTTGAAATATTCATGAATATGAATATAAAATAATAATAATAATTTTTAAAAGAACCATACCACAAATAGATTGGCAGATCTAGGAAAGCTCATTTTTTTTTAAGGGAGGTTGACTTTGATTTCCAAGATATGAAAGAAAAAAATGGCAGAAAATAAAAGAGATGGTAATGTCTAAAGAGGGTATGAGCTTAAGTAGGGTTAGAAAAATTAATTATAATGTGATGAACAGATGTCTTTCAAAAGCCATTGGGATTGAAGAGAAGCTCAAGACATGCAGCCTGCACAGGCTGAACTTAGTAGAAAAGGGTCCTTGAAAGCAAAAGTAGTCAGGGAACACATCATGCTGTAAAAATAATCCATAAAATTATCAGTACAGCTGTACAGTCATTCATCAGACAGCATTCCCATCAAGGTCAGTGAGTATGTACTTTGCTTTTAGTTTTTGAATGAAAGAAGAATCCAGGATACAAATGTTCAGTTATGATTGTAGTTACCAAGTTGGTGGGTTGAGTCCCTTTTGAGGTTTATATGCATTGACCAAAAAAGAAGCAGCTCCTTTGCTGTGGTTTCTGATCTTCAGGTGCAAGACAGGGCATGCATTTTAGCATGCATAAATATTTACAAATCCCTACCTGTGTGTACAGCCAGACTGATTTTCCTGTTTCCATCAGCATTGGGAAAACCATTGTTTTGAAGACTTGATTTTTAAATATGATTAAGTGGGGTAGCATCCATAATGAATTTGTCCTCCAGGCTCCTTCTGGAAGGTGTTACCCTGCATGGGTTGCCTGTCTGTGGCTGTAAGAAGCTTGGAGCAGATCATTACTGTAATCCCAATGCAGAAATTGAACAGTTTATTTTCAGATGTGTAATCCATGGATTGTCTGTCCAAAAATGTCAGTGGTTCAACTGGGCTCTGCCCAGTGCCTTTCCCTTCCCCTACCCCTCATTTTTTGCATGTTAGGAAGGATTACATTTCAATGCCAGTATTTTTTAAAGGGTATAGGTTATCTGAGGTGCAGGCTGTGCGTGCAAAGATTTGCTGCACATAGCTGCAGCACAGTAGATGGCCCAAGCCAGGATGGCTGTGAAAGTGCTCTGCTTATGGCTAATCTTTTGGTATTTTCAGCTGTGCACCAAAGACTGGTCAGTCACGAGGGGCAGCAAGAGAGCTTGCGTTATTGCAGGGGTGTTTCACATGAGTAAATCTGTCCTCCAGGCAAGGGACAGACAGATGCGCCTGCAGAAGGCGGGGAGCTCTTGAGGTGCTCCTGGCCGCACCAGGGAAGAGAGTTTGAGTGGTACAAAGTGCCCATGCTGGCTCCTTTGTTCCATTTTTTCCATGTTTTACCAACATCAATTTGACAATTGATAACTTCATCCTCTGTTATTAGGGCTTGTACCTGTGTGTGTGAGAGCAGATCCTGGGCCTGGCCCAGCCTGGATCCTTTCTCCCCTTGCTTTCGGACCAGGCCTGTAGCTGCTTGGCTGAACTCAGCTTAGTAGCACTCTGTAAATGGCTGGCTGCTGCTTTTTATTTATCCGTATTAAGTTCATCAGATGAAGCCAGAGCTTCCTGGGGCCATCCAAAGCTTCCTGGAGGGGGTACTCTTACAGGCAGATGTGGCTCCTGGAAGGCAGACGTGTGTGTCTGGAAGGCAGACGTATGCCTCAGACTTGGATCACTCCTTTTGGACTATGCAGTTGTAAGAGCATTTTCTTACAATATATTTCCTTGGGGGAATCAGATGGACTTAGATCTCAGATACCATCCCCACTAAGTGATACAGTAAAAATAACCTATTATTCTCTGGTTCTGACCTGGGCGGTGACAACATATTGTTTCAGCATCTCTGTCAGACTATTTCCCTTAAGAGCCATTTTAACCTCACCCAGTGGGACATAACTAAAGGAAATGAAACTCCAACCCCATTAAGGAAAAAGACAATGCCTTTCACTAAACAAACTTGATTTTCTTGGCTTTTCTTCGCCAAGGAGAATCGCCCGTACCCCCCACCCTTGCAGCCTTTGTAGACAGTTCCTGTAATTGGGAATGGCTGGGTGGACACCAATGGTTGGCAGCAAAGGGGGATAAATCCAACATCCCTTGAATGTGACATGGGCTGGGACTGCAGTCCCAGGTGGCCACTTAGCGTCAATTCCTATGGTACTGGTCGACGGTACGTGCCTGCCAGCCACAGCTGCCGGCCCTCGAAACACGATCGGGATTTTAGCAAGACTAGATAAGAGGTACACAGTAAAACTGGGCTGTTACTAATTTTGTGCAGGCATCCCATAGGTACTGTACTGTGCCCCGTTAGCGAGAGCTGGTGACTTGCAACAAGGTTGTGGTGATGGACCACAACACCTCCTGGCACCTCAGCAGTGGAACAGCCACCCCAAAAGCAAGCGTGACCTTGAGGGTTTGTCATTTTTGGGCTAAGAGAAAGATCACGATCCATCTGCACACTCCAGCTAAGGTTGAAATAAAATGTCCACTCAGTAATTAGGTTTTCAAGCGTGGCTATTCATTTGGGGTGTCTTAAGACAAATTAGAAATCCCTTTTTTGAAATAAGGTCCCTCACAGTTATGAAGCTGGAGTGTGAAAAGGCACCATTTAATGCTTTGCCTCCAGGTAATTAGAACGAACCTCAGGGTGACCATCTAGTCCCAGGGAGAGTCAGGGTTTGCAGGATGCAGTCAATTGGTCAGGCTGGCAGACTCTGCACAGAACTGAGTAACGCCTGGGCCAGAGTAAATCCGCAGGCAAGGAGATTAGACCTGGCAGGGGAAAGAAAGGAACTCTGTCACGAGGTAAAAGCAGGTTGCAAAAAATACAACCTACAGAAAGTGTTTTTAATCTCAGAGGTGGCCAATGTCTGTATGTCCCCTTGGATCATATAGACAGAAAGGTAGCCCCTGTACCCAGTGTTCTGTTTCGGGGTATTTCCAGTATCAGCCCCCACGGGGAGCAGTTAAGCTCCTATTTCAAACCTTAATCCTGCAGGGATTTATAAATCTATATATCTCTGTGCCCTGTTAAGCAGGTTTATGGCTGTCCCAACAGTTTACTGAAAAGTTGTCTGGAAAAAAGAGGAGCATACCCTAAGCACTAGATGTGAGTTACTCTCTCTTTTGCTTCCTCTGTTGATGAGTGTTTCAATACCCGCTGCAAAGAACAGCTTCCATGAGAGACAGGCCAAATGCCCTCCATTCCTTAGCCCAGAATAGCCTGTTGCTTGATGGTTATGACATTCTCCTGCAAGATGAAAGATAGGGATTCAAGCAGCACAAATAGCAAAAGAAAGTGAAATTGGACTTTCTCCATGCCTGGTTGCTGTTGCAGTGAGAGCAGGACATCACCCACCTTGTAGGCACCTCTTTGAAGAAAAGCAGTTGTACCTACTAATTTTTTTTGCCTACCTCACGAAATTACTCCCAGGGGCTGATGCAGCGTGGTTCGGGGCTTGGAATGGGATGCAGATGTCCCAGGGAGGTTAAGGCTACTCTTGGAGACACCTGCATTTATGTCCATGGAACACAAGTTAACTATTGCGAATTAATTCCCCAAAACAACTAGATTACTAAAGGCTGCTATAGTGCTGGCCCTGCCATGATTATTCAATCAGTACACAACTTCATCTCATACCATGCCTCCAACAGCAACCAAAGCTATTTTAGAGGAATACCTGTCCTGCCCTCATAACCCTACAGAGGGTGGTGATCCGTCATCCTGTGATTAACTTCCTCCTTCTGTGAGCTCTCTCTGCTGTTGACCAGGGGGTATTGCAGTTGCTCCTGTCACCTCTGTGCACTCAGCAATGACCTTTTTAAAAACCAGTAGAAAGTCGTCATTATTAGCACTGTGAAAAGTCCCTTTTCAGATCACGGCCTGCTAGGCGACTGTTGTTGCAATACCTGGCTTTGCAGAGGCCACCAGTATGGCAGTGGGACGAATATCGAGCCACTGTGGTTTGTGAAAACGTTAGCCTTCTGAAACTTTCCATGGTGGATGGAAAGATTTACGAGTACAGTGATGCATATCTATCTCGAAGTCATGTTCAGATTAAAAACTTCCTGCAGAGCTAATGTCAACTCAGGTTTCAGGTCACTGCCACAAGCTAAATCAGGTTAGAGATCAAACCCAGCAAGCAGGTACAAGGGAGACTTGCAGCTATCAAATGGGATAATCTGTAGCATGATTTTTTTATGACTGCGCACCTATAATGACATGTACCAGCAAGAAATGGTTGTGGTCTAGTATAAACTTGCTGGCTGGTGGGGTTCTGGTGAAAATTTCACGTGCTTTTTTTTTTTTTTCAGTATCAAAACACTGCAAAAATAACTGGTCAGATCCAGCTATGGTCACTTCAGTTATGTGGGGAAGGAACTGGCCTGAGATCTCAGTTAACATAAAAGCTACAAGTTTTTCCTAAATCGTTTTCATTAGGAAATCCTGGATAAAATGGCACTTGTTAGATTAATTCTTTCTGTTACTATTCTTACACAATCTGTGAGTTTTGAACATCATAAATTGTACGTATACATTATAAAACCAGCTACGATTTAATGCGCTTTGGGTTTTGCATCAGGTGACTCATGCCACTGACTTTTTAATTAACTAAGGAGCCATCATTCTTGGCAAACTGTTCAATTGCATAGGTGTGTATAGGACAATAATTGAATATAAAGTTTATTTTTGTCCCTTTATTGATGTCAAGGGAAAACAGTGCAGTTACGAAAATGGAATAAACTGAAAAGCTTGCTTCAGTTCCTGCGGGTTGATTAGAACAAATGACTTCCCATTCCAGTTTTTATGAATGTATAGTTTTCTGAAAGCTTTATAATACTTCAGGGAAAGGAAATTGCAGGCAATAAATGATACAGGATGGTTCAGGTTATTGGGAAATAGCGGAATGTTTTTATCTGGAAAGGTGAGATTTACTATTCTGCTCTATTTCACTTAAATGTTTGAGAAGGAATCAGATGCAGTGATTTGTACCTTATTACAGGCATGGAAACAGCATGAGGCACTTGCTCAGCAGCACCGTTTGCTGATGCTGATGCAGTGTGCAGTCTTTATACACCTTTGTCTGCAGCCAGCAGCAGCCTCAAACCTTTGCCCTGCTCTACATCGTGTTGGCTGCAAAGAGGTGACCACAGAGCCCAGGGGTGGCTTGTCTCCCCTGGTCAGCAAAGGCAGCAGATGTATTTGCATGTCTCAGCTTGATAAACAGCACTGGTTTTTATGGAATGAGTTTGGTGAAACAGTTCTTGCAGTGTTAGAGACCTCAACCAGGAAAGACCGTTTAATAAACCCAGGGGTTTTTTTTTTCCCTTCTTTTCTATGTAGAAAGCAGAAACATGGCAACAAAGGAAAAGCTTCAGTGCTTGAAAGATTTCCACAAGGACATCCTCAAACCTTCCCCCGGCAAGAGCCCGGGGACACGGCCTGAGGATGAGGCAGAAGGAAAGCCGCCCCAGCGGGAGAAGTGGGCGAGCAAGATTGACTTTCTGCTGTCCGTGGCTGGTGGATTTATTGGTTTAGGCAATGTCTGGCGGTTCCCGTATCTCTGCTACAAAAATGGCGGAGGTGAGTATTTCTTTGTTCCATTCCCATGAATCAGTCTGTCTGCCTTGTGCTTACTATTTTTCAGGGCCTTCATCTAATTTTTAGAAAAAGAATATTGACACGTCTGTTTTCTGCCTTCTTCGCCAGCCTTCAGCAGAGATTATTTTATTGCATAATAGTTTTTCTTAAAATTTAATTCGGAATTTGAAATTTTGTACTACTAAACCTTTTCTGCTCTTTTCCTTCTGCTACAATCGGGTCTGAGTTTTAAGCAAAAGATGTGATATTATATTATTATATATTACATTATTATATGTTATATATTATATACCAGTAGGTGTATATTCAGACCAGTGGAATTCAGAATAAGAGCATTGTGAGCCACGTGAAATTGTTGTGTCCCTAACCACATTGTTATTGCAGATTTTCACTTTACAAAGGTAAGAAAGTGCCCTTTCCAGCTGTATATACCGATTCCTTTTTTTCAGAGAATATGAGTAAAACTACCCCAAAATAAGATTATTGTATATTGATATTAAAGTGTCAGGTATGTTTCTTTCTTTGTTGTCACTTTTTAGACAATCGTTCACTCACCTCCTCTCAATTTTGTGCTATTATATTTTCTCAACAGGTGCATTTCTTATACCTTATTTCATTTTCCTGTTTGGGGGAGGTCTTCCTGTGTTTTTCCTGGAGGTGGTGCTAGGACAGTATACCTCTGAAGGTGGAATTACATGCTGGGAAAAGATCTGCCCCATTTTCACTGGTTAGTACATCTCGTTGTGCATTACTGCTTAAAGACATCTCTGTAAACAATATGCAGCAACACTATTCTCCTCATGTCCATTAAGTCAGCTATTTACTGTAGTAATTGAGGGCATGCTACTGGTTCCTGGAAAGGTAGAAGTCAGAGAGTCTGAAGGACAAAGTAAGGTATTGATTTTGATGCTATCGTCTTGTTAACTGGCAGAACTGCCAATAAGCAAGAAAGAAATTGCATATTACACCATAAAAAGGCAATTGCACGTTTTGTTCACAGGTATCAGAGAAAGCGCTGGTTTGGAAGGCTAGACCAGCCTTAGTTGAAAGCATCTTCAAAACATTCTTCTGCTCTGGAAATCAGAATCCCTCTGCCATGTGGAAGCTTATCATTGGCATCATTCCCTGGTACAGCCAGAACCCAGACAGCATTTTTTGGTAGGATTCAGGAACAGGATTTTTGATGTAACTGAGCAGGTCCTGGCAAACAGATGTGTTGATCTGATGTTATTGAAGGGCCTTTGTCAGCAAATGAAGAATCACCCACCACTCACAGGAACTGTACAGGTGCTGTTCTGGAAGTGACCTAGGGTGAAAAATGAAGGACAGCTTAGAAAAATTACCAAGGATGCCTATCCTGCGTATTGATTACCCTTTAGAGCCAGACAGCACAGGCAGAATAATTTGGAGTAATTACACTAAACAGCATCACTTCAAATTCCATTTGGAAAGAGTGGGCACTTCACACTGACATGTCCCTAGCTCTGCCATGTCATTCCAGGCATCTCTCTCCCTTTATGTCACCCCAGGCAGAAGCGAGGGCTTTCTCCGTGGCTCACACTCCCACCTAGTACTCAGAACGTTGCTGCAGCTGATGTAATTGTGCTGCTTTAGCTTCATTTTCTTCCTCCTCCTCCCACTTTTATGAAGCCTTTTTTTTAAGGAGGAGGAGGAAGGAATGTGCCTTGTTTAAATAGCAATCTCCCAGGTGTCCATAAAGAGAAACTGTAGCTCTAATAATGTGACTGGCTGTATATCCCAAATGAAATGCAGCTGTGCAGAATAAATAGCACTTTCTCAGCTTGTTTCCACCACTTGTTTTCACCTGGCATAAAAATAATCTCTGGTGGTGAAGACTTCTGCTGTGGTAAGGTTTGAAACTCTAAAAACATGAGGTGCTAACCATCAGAGTGATGCTAAAGGGAACCTCATGGGCTCTTTGTCCTCTTGTAAGAGGCTGCTCTAAGTTTTTTAGGGAAATCTCTTTCTGCCCACTCCCCCCCGTATTCCTAAATGGCAAGCATTGTAAGCTTTTTAGAGCTTAAAGATTTTCAGGAAAAGGGACTTTTCAGAGTCACTTCATTTTGTATATGAAAAAATAATGACTGCTTCTGACTTAATATGTAGCATGAATCTGCCAGTGGAGCTGAACTGCTGCGCTAGGAGAGAGATACCAGACTCGGGAAAAGAGTTGTGGCATTTAATTAAAGCCTCCACCAGAACAGCATTCTGCCACCACCTGAAGTTGTGTGGGACTCACCCTTATCTGCCCATGACCCTGCTTTTAAAAACAAACAGGGAACATTTTTTTTTATTGTCAAATATTGATAGCAGAGTTAAACATTGATCTAATTAACTATGACCGGTACAAATATCATGCTTCTTTTTTACAAGTGAAATTGGGGTAGAAACAGCAGCTTTCACATTGGTAGCTTTGGAATTTTCCTTCTTAACTCGTTCAGTAACTCTTTTTCTTTTTCTTTTTTTTTTTTTTCTTGCACATAAACTGAGCAGAGCCAGTCACTGAGTGTGAGCAGTGCAGCGGCTGCCCAGCCACGCTGTGTTCAAGGAAGCTGGCTTGGGAGACTGTGTGGCAAGAATGAGGTTGCCCATGTAGGTACCTAAGAAGTGAGGTGGTGTAGATCCCAAATAAGCAAAGCGTCATGCCTTGACTTCTTTCTATTGAGCCTTGAAATAGTTGGGTTAGCGCTAAAGTGGATAGGTGTCCTGCAGACCTCCCCTCAGCAAACCACAGCCAGAAACTCATCCCTGAGTGCCAGCACTAGTCAGAGTGGGTGTCATGAGGTTGAGTTGAGCTGAGCTGAGTTGAGTTTCCATCAGCAGTATGATACAATACAATACAAGCCCACAGTGCCATGGGAATAGCACCAGCTCCACGAAATCACAAGGCAGCCTGGCAAGAAGCAGCTGTCACGTCTTTGTTTTCTGTCTGCCTCTCTCCAGGAATTGGTTATGCTTCCATAGTGATTGTGTCCCTTCTGAACGTGTACTACATCGTGATCCTGGCCTGGGGACTGTACTACCTGTTCCAGTCGTTCCAGAGCGTCCTGCCATGGGCACACTGCCACCAGAAATGGAACACACCAACCTGCGTGGAAGACACTCTCAGGAAGAACAAAACACTCTGGATATCACTGAATGCCACTAACTTCACCTCTCCTGTCACAGAGTTCTGGGAGTAAGTACCCCTTCTTTGAGGTGCCTTTGGGGTGCTTCAGTGGCATGGAGGAAGTTAGGCCTCAGATTTTACAGGAGCCCTGTGGGGGATGTTAAGTAGGAGAAGAAAATTGCTGTGAGGGGCAGTTGTTTGGCTGGTCTCCTACTGGTTCTCACCCATCTTGAGACAGACTGCTAAGTCTGGGAGTGGTGGAGGAAGGCATTAGATGTATACAAGGAGCCCGAAAAGCTCAGTGCAATGTCTGGATTGGAAGAAAACTTGTTTCCTTCTTGGATGAGCTTCTCTGAATGCAGGATGAGAACAGAAACACGTCACTTCAGATGCCCGATAGCAGGGATTTACAGTGGAAATGGTGATAAATCACCCCCGTTATGGTTGCCTCTCCCCTTCTCTAGCTCTTAGCATTTGCAGTACACTTTGTGAAGCTCTAACACATCTCTTCTCAGTCTGACAATGATGCAAGGCACTGACCTCAGCAGTAAAACTGACAGAGGTGGTGAACATTGTCCTGTGCAGTAGGTTTCTCAGGTCATCTTTGTTACATTTTTTTTCTGCAGTCTCTGAGGAGACTGTTTTGCCAGATGCCTGGATTTCATCAGACCTAAGCTTCTTATTCCCATTTCTCTCCTATTTTCTGAACAGGCATGACCTCAAACCTCCGTGTGTTTATTTAGGTGTCAAAACATAGCACAGAGGAAGACACCTGTAGGGAAACGTAAATCCAAAGGATCTACAAATAGCTCAGGAAGAATTTTTTTTTGGCTTCGCTTGGCTTGATCAGATGGTCAATTAAGAGTAGAATTTGTTTCTGACCCAGCTTGGCTTTCTCAGCATGTTTAAAGTCCAGTTTGGTCCCTGATCAACTTGTACCTACTTCTCTATTTTTAAAAAGAAGCGTCAGCCAATAGCCCCAGCAGGGATGATGTTCATGCCAAAGATATTTGGCATACATTAGGTTTTAAAAAAACCCAACTCTTACGCACTGTGTTAAAATTTGTAACACAAGAGCCAAAATACAAAGGGCAGATTGGATCTTGGACAAGAGGCACTGGTGACCCACGTGAGACACGGCAGGTTGCAGGCTGTAAGGGCAGTCATTTCCACCGTGCCATGAGCGCTGCGTTTCCATGTGGAGTGACATAGTTTCCCAATGACTTCCTCCCTTGTAAATATGGAGGCAGTTGGAAAAGGTTTGTTAAATGGTACCTTTGGGTCTTTTGGGGGATATTTTTAAGCACCCTCCTGATGTGGCCACAGGGTTGTCCTGCTGTTCTAGAAACTTCCTCTCCTGTATTGCACAGATTTATGGGCACAGTTGTCTCCCTGCTGCCCAGAAAGCATGTCTACTTCAGGAGACTGGATATACCATAGGAGAAGGAAATAGGGCTGGGAGTGAAAGGGTGGGGGCTCCAGGACCTTGGGCGACACCAGAGCTTTCAGTGGGTAACAACACAGGTGAAGGCCTTTCTGGCAGGGCAGCTGTCCAGGGTTTGGTGGAACGATGCCCCCATGGGAGCACATTAGGGGTGAAGCATTTAGTTAAGGTTCTTCTAAAATAACCCAAATTTTTGTCCTCAAAACTCCCCTGTGAGCTGAACCAAATCCTCCTATAGACACAGCCTGAAAGATGTGGTCAGCTTGGAGATGCCTGAAGTTGGAGGACAAATCCTTGATCCTCACAGCACTTTCTCCTTCCCTCAGTATTGCCCTCACTGTTTCTGTAGCACAGCTGGAGCAAAGGTTGCTCAGCAATTAGTATCGTAGAGGCAGCTCTCCTTGCACTTTGCAGCCACTTTAACTTTTGTCCTCAAATAGCAGATTTAAACGTCATGAACTGAACTGTTCCCTGGTGTTGTGCTAGGGAGAAGTTTGGCTCCGTAATGCTACTAGTACAGACATACTGTCCATAGCTCGCTGTTTCATCATGAGTGAAACTGCCCTTAACAGAGCAAGCTGCCTTCAGGACTCACGGTACTTACAGAAGTATTAAAAATAGCTGTTCTCTCTGCATAAATAACTATTGGTGTCTTAAAGTAAGGACAGAGATCACACAGCCCTGTGGTAATTAAAGTAGCATAGCTTTGGCATGGTACAAGCATTTAGTACCCCAGTTTTTCCCCAGCCATGCTACCATTCTTTAGAGTTCTGAAATTAAAAATTATTTGAAGAACTACCAGGTACTTGCCATCATAGACAGTGCCAGCTGCCAGCCAGCCAGCTACCCATGTTGAAAGGACAGGTCAATAAATAGTCTTTAACTGAAGATATCCATCTGTTTTGTGGCATAATTAATTCCAATTTAATTCAGGGGTTTGAGTATTTGGTTTCTGAAACCCAATGCCATTTTTATTGTGGGACATTTATGTAGTGTCCTCATCAGTACTGCTTTGTAAAACTAATGCTGCCTGGCTATAATTGACCACATCGATGCATTAACCTCTTCGTGTTGAATAACATGTGTCCTTCTCAGCCTGGCTGGATGTATGTAGTGCAGCCTGACATTTCAGTTCATTTGAATTCATGTTCTGTTCGAATCACATGCTTGCTTGAGCAGCAATAAAAGGGGGTTAAGCAAATCTGGCTTTGTATCAGGAGACTTACCTCTTGGTATCACATGCTTCAGGTCTTATTTCTGAAGATTTTATTTTAAAGTCCAGAACCTTGCAGGCTTACACATGTATTAATACATAAGGGATAAGTGTTATGGGGTAATTACGGCTGAACAAAACCTCTCATTGTCTGGTGCTGGCCAATTGTTTATAAATATTTGTTAATCAGCAGACTTTATTCGTCCAAATCCCAAGAAAGACCATCACATGCTATTGGCATGTAATCCCAAAGAGAGTAACACAAAAACTAAACAAAATCTAGGGCAGCTGTCTCTGCCTTTGGGGCAAACTTGAGAGTTTTAAAATTTATTTCATATTCTCCTTCTAATAGCCTTCTGGTACAACTGCTTCAGTGTTAGTTATTCTTGTCCATCCAACATGAAAGGGTGCTTTGCCTTTGCTGGTACAAAAGGTCCTGTCTGCATTCACTTGATTAACGAGCTGGAATATCCTTCACAGATTGCATAACTCTCCTCATTTTATTTTTGTTTATGTTCTAGAGCCAGTTACGGCTCCTATTACATTTCCATATTGCACATCACTAGCACATATTAGTGTATGAACAAGGTTCAGGAACACATGTTTACAACAAACTCAGCCCCAGCCTGTTGTCCCATTGATTTTATGTGAGTGACAGTTAATGACAGCATCGAGACTATAAATTAGAATTAGTAACAACTTCATGCGTAAATGGCATGAAGTTAGTTGAGTGGGCTTGGCTGAATCTAATCAGCAGTGGGTTGTGTAACAGAATTGAAGAGCTATCAGCATAGCCCGGCTTGCTCTTCTTCCAAACTTGAATTTTCAGGTTATCGCAAATCCAGGTTCGGTATTTCTGCTGCAAAAATATGTTGAATTCAATTTCATGAAAGGATTTTAATGCTAAGGCTGCCCTGGTAATTCTGAGCAGGCTCCTTGAGGTTGTTGGTCTTCACGAGATGGGATAACCCGAGGACTGAGAAAGCCAGCACACCCTTTTGTGCACGTGCTGCCTCACCATAGAAAAACAGCATCTCTGGCTCTCAGGAACTCACTGGGGTGCCCTCCAAAAAAGCTTGAAAGGATTGCTGGGGCAAACTCTAGTTGCAGTGACCACTTGTGTTTAGTTCTCTTAATAAAAGGCAAAGAAGTCTCAGTTGAATGCATTAATAGAGCTCCCTGTTCCAAAATGCATTTGCAGTTAATTATTCATGGCTTCCTGAGAGGTGGCTCTATAGGTTACCTTTTTAATATGAACTGCCCCTTAGATTGGAAAATTGCCATTTATTTTTTAAAAAGCCACAGAAGGTTGCAGCTGAACTTTGTCATCTTATAAATGTATTTTCTTCTTTTGTATACGCACAGCGGGTTTTTCCCTGGCTTCTTTAGGCTCAGGTGAACCAGGACTGCAAACTTTATGCCAAATATTCATTACCAAGGGGTTTCTCGTAACTGTTGAATAGCTGTGCTGATTAGGGCAGACTTACCCTGTCTGGTGCCATTAGTCCTTTTCCATAACAAAATACACACACGTTTGGAGAGAACAAAGCATTTGGTATGAGAACACATTCACACAGGTAATCCAAGTGAATTTGGCAAACAGAGGCAGAAAACAGATGGGTGAGGGTTTGAGTCCTATTAAACTGGTCGATCCAGTTTTGGTATTTTTTCCAAAAACTAATTGCAGATTTTCCATAGGTGACTTCATTCACTGTTATTTCCATGGCAATAGCAAAAAAAAAACCCCAACCCCACCAAGTTTAATTAATGCTGGGGAAAAACAAACCACAGTGGTTTGTCTTGTACGGGATCCACAGGCAAAGCTGTGCAGGCCACTTTTTGTGGGCCTGACCCTGGTTCAGCACCCTAGACTGCTGGGGGTCTCTGCTCCCTGTGACTCAGATGAAGGAAAAGGGATGATATTTACATCTGTCTGAAAACAAGTTTTAATTAACCATTTGTTAGGTAGCAAGTTCATCTTGAGACAAGGTATTTCTATTATAATTGAGGTCAAACTTCTCCTTCACTTAGGAAAAAACCTTTGAGAAATCCGTCAGAGTTTAGTAGGTTCATTTGCTAGGTGAGCAGTAAGAAACATTTGTTCTTTCATACATATTTGACAAATGAACTGTCAGGTATGACAAGGTCTGTCCAGTGTGTGAGGACTGTGGATGTTGCATGATACTAAACCAATAGTTTTAAACCTGTATTTAATGGTGACCCGAGGCAATTACTGAAAGAGCAAAGCCTTAATGAATCTTTCCCCTCAGGAACAGAGTATTTTGACAATCAAATATTGCTCCCTTACGAGCCAGGTTAGGAATTTCTTTTTATTTATTTACCTAAATGACAGAACAAAGTTTACCAAAGAACAAAGTTTACCAAATATTTGGAGTTAGCTAAACAAGAGCCTGGTGTCAGCAGTGCTGAGGGGAGACAGCCACGCGCCCAGGCAGTGTTTGTGAGCCGGGGGCTGCCAGAGGAGAATGGGTCATGGCTCCAGCCTTCACCCTGCAAAGCTCTATGGCCTGACAGTTCCCTGCATGGCTTTTTCCCTTCCCTCCATGGTGCTGAACTGACAAGGAGGAGAAGCACACGGATGAAGGCCAGTTACAAGTGTCTGCGATGGAGACACCGTGTGCAATGTGGTCACGCAGCTTCAGAGCCGGGGTTGGCAGTGGTGCTGGGGCGAGTTGGTCTCACATCTGCAAGGGAGCAAATCTGAAAGCTGCAGCGCTTTGAGCGTAGTTCTTGTCTCATACTGAGGTGGTCACAAGCTGCTTAAAAGAGCTTAAAATGAAATGCTGTGCAACATACTGTACAAGAGTGCCAAAAGTAGGGCTGCATAGCTGAGCTGTGCTCACGTAAGCCACACGGACTTAGCAAACCACGTTCAAAGGGCAGGGATCTGCCACTGCATCTGTCCCCCATCATGTACCCTCAGCCATCGCAACCAGATTCTGCATCGACTGAGTCCCTGCCTCTCTCTTGTTTTGTTTCCTTTCACATATTCAGGCGCAATGTACTGAGCTTGTCCTCAGGAATTGAAGATATTGGTATTATCAAGTGGGATCTAGCACTGTGTCTTCTCCTCGTCTGGGTGATATGTTTCTTCTGCATTTGGAAAGGAGTCAAATCCACTGGGAAAGTAAGTGTTCTGTGGCCCTTTTCATAACCATTTCAGTTAGCAGAGGTTAGTAATGCTGTTCTTAAAGATATTCACCAGTCCCTGGGAAAAAAAAATGTATTTTTGCAGTGAATAAGAGAGGGATTCAGGTTCAACTGACTTTCTCAAGTCATTGCCAGTGCCCAAAATACCCGTGAGTCAAGTAGCCGTTACTGGAACGGCATCGGTAAGCAGATGCAAGCACAGTTTGAGTACCACTTTGCCTCTCTGGGGATGAGCATCCCACTGATGCATGTCCTGAGCGTGGCTTGTGATGTGTGGTGCTCTGCGCTCCCTGTCCGTGCTCTGCGCTCCCTGTCCGTGCTCTCACACAGGCCAAGTTCATTCTCAGTGCAGCAGGATGGATGTTAACATAGCTGTGGTAGGGATGTTTTAAGTCAGTGGAAACTGGTGGATGCATAGCATTTTTGAAATGCCGCTCACTTACAGAAGAGCTCTGTGCAAACACAGAAGACTAAACTTAGGTACTCTTTTAGAAGCACTCTTCTTAACAGAGATCCTGGTCAGTTTGTGTTTTCAGTCTCATCGTGTGCTCTTCAGAATCATGTTTTTCTCTAAAGGATAACAGTTAAATCATTCCTAAACCTCATCCTACTCCAGTGCAAGAAACAAATTACAGCAAATCTTGGCCAGTCACTCAACAACATGAAACATATTATCACTCATTTCATACATCAGTGGTTTTAAAGCTATTTTTATAAGAAAATGCTTTTGAAGCCATATATTATAGCTCTTACCTCTCAGACCTGTTGGTTGAGGCACCATTTCAGGTAAGTCTAACAGAGGTGGAGAGGTCTCCCAGTACTAAGTTCCCACACGTTTCTTGTCAGCAAGGTGGAAGGGAGTGACCCTGTTAGTGTCCCGCCTGAGAAAAAGGCCACAGCATGAACCCACCTTTCATCAGCCCCCGGAGAAGTCAGGAGTGAGCAACTGCAAAGGCCTCAACTGCAGAAGCATCACTGAGCAGTTCTACCTTGTCACACACTGCAAAATCAACCAGGAGACAAAACTCCTTAGGAAACCAGACCTCATTAACTCCACTGTTGACTAAACTACTTGCTTTACTGTCATTTCTGTCTTGCTTTCTGTGATTTTTGTCATGGAGCCTCATTAAAATCATGCTGGTGCCTTACCCTGGATTCCTGCCAGCTTTGCCCCACAGAACAGCTTCCACACCTCTAACACATACGTTGACAGAAATGTTTGCTTGACTGTTCCCTCTGATTGATGTGACCGATGAGGGGATTGTGTAAGTTTTATAGCAAAGGTGAACACAGTAGATCTCCCACAGTAGCCAAATGGAAGCGAATGTTTCTGCAGTTCCCTTGGCGAGCCTGGTGTCTGTTCGCTAAAGGTTGCGGTAGCACTGAGAGATGTTTTATTCCAAGCTCCCTCTAAGTACACTGTTTCAAGCCCCTGTGAAGAGAACAGGTTGAAAACAAGTCTGTTAAAACCAGTAAAATGGCCTTAATTTCCAAGACGATGCAGTTGGTAGGAATTCACTGCCTACTCTCTGCAGCGCCTGAGCTCGTGCGAGTATGGAGCCAAAGCCCAACAAAACCATTGGAAAGTCTCTAGTTGACTCCATTAACTTTGGGGTCAAACAAAAGTAAACTGTAAACTCTAATGGAGGACTTGAATTATATAAGAAGTCTAGTTTACTTTAGTAGCCAGTTGTTTATAGCACTTCCTTGCTCTCCAGCGTGTTAATAGCTCTTTGGAGAGCGGGGGGAAAAAAAAAAGACATCGTTTTTAAATCTCATAGTAGCGTATTGGACAAATAAACATGAAATCAGGAGGAAAAATAATAGTTGTGTGATCATGTTCTTGGTCTTAAAAAATCCTCCAGCATTACGAATCTTTACCTGCAGCATAAGGGACACTTTCTGAGTGTCGTTTACTCAGTTCCTGCAAAGACCTCAAGGTGGATATTTTCTGTTAGAAAAAAATTTATTTTTCATAGGAAAACTTAGATTTTTCATAGGGCTGGCTTATATTAAGAAAAATTGGAAAGCAGAGAAATCCCCCTTTTTTCCTCCTGGTTTTGGTGAAACTGGACTTAATGTGAAATATACATTATTTGTCAGTTGAAAATACACAGAATATTCAAGGAGAGAATTCGAAAGGACATGTATAAAAAAGATTTCCTTTCATTTTATGAAATCAGTCCAGCTCTGAATTATTATGGCAATGCAGGCTTTGAATTCGCCTCGTTACTCTCAGAGGACACACTTAAAAAGAAAAATGTTGCATCCCAGGAGCTTTGCAGTAGTTCAATTCTGGAAAACAAAAATACATTTAAACTCATGGCAACAAACTGTAATTACCTGAGGGGATCATCTGACTCCATGAAAAATGCCCATTCTTGGACAGTAGTGATTCGTGATTGTAACACAGTGGTTATATAAAAAATGAGATAAAACACTGATGAGCAAAGAAAACAAAAGGTTGGAGGTCAAAAAGTGTGGTCTAAAGATAGAACTCTCCAAATGCAAGTTCAATTAACCCTCGTGCAGGAGATTAAAGCAAAGGGCTCTTTCATCAAATGAATGAGAAGATAACAAGAAGAGAAGAAGTAGGCTGTTATTCAAAGAGAGTGGGAATAGAGGTTAAAGATAATGAAGACATATTCTCAAACTGCATGAATAGAGCCTTAGTTTCCAATAATGATGTTGCTGAATAGGCAGCAAGGGCAAGAATGAAGTTATGGGACTGGAAACTTACCATGGTGGAGGCTGATGCCAACTTGAAGGGCTTCATGTGTTCAAGGTGATGGGAAGGGAGACACAGGAGCATAGACCAAATTATCTTTGTCTCTGAAAGAAGTGCCTTGTGAAATTGCCTGTAGGAGCCTGTAGGCTGCACAGCCAAGGTAGAGATAGCAGCAGAGCTTGCAAAACTATTTGAAGGTTTTAAGTTCAGATGAAGAATGAGGTAATGCTTCGGGTGCCCTTGGTGAGGAAATCTCTTCAGCTTCCCTCACAGAGGTGCCCATGTCACGCAAGGGTGACAAACAGGGCACAGGCAGAATTTCTGACAGAAGTCATGAGTTGTATCGAATCCTGCGTGTTCTCTGCCTGCGTGACATGGCCACTCTCTGCAGGGCTCTGGAGGGCCTAAGGAACCTGCATTGCCTCCAGGCCTAAAGCATTAAGATGAGTAAAGTAAATGTAGGCACAGAAACTCGGGTCAGGTCCTTTTTAGGTATGACAGGGATTTGAATTCCTATCGTTAGATCTGCCTTGATTCTGGAGGCATGGCACTGACTGCCACAGACTAAGCAGAACTTTTTCTTTTCTTTGTTTTATTGCCAGGTAGTGTACATCACTGCCACATTCCCATTCATCATGCTCCTTGTTCTGCTCATCCGTGGCGTGACCCTGCCTGGAGCTGCAGAAGGCATCAAGTTTTATCTTTATCCTGATATCTCACGGTTAGCTGACCCACAGGTACAGAACCAGGAGTGGGGAGCGGGACGATTTCCTGTGCAAAGGGGGATGGATGGTGGAGGGTGATGGTGGTGATGTAATGGCAATAGATTTTTTTTTTCCATGGTCTTTAGAGGTCCAAATATAGCATGAACATTAATGCTAGGTTATATTTTCCAGAGATCTGCCTGAGAAGGTCACTGTTATATCTGTTAATGCATCTTTCCATGTGTATGTATGTGTGTGTATGCGTGTGTATTTTTTTGTGTCAAAGGACTCTGAGGCTGTAGACTCTGTCCTGTTATACAATCTCAGCTTTCTTGTTGGTAAGGTAAGGGAGATGCATTTTTTTAAAATGAGGATAGTCTTTAGTTTCAAAGGAGAGACACGTGAGCTTCACAGATGGGACAACAAGCAACAACTGTGAGTACCGGTGTCACTTAGCTCACACTGCTCAATAGGAGGAGATTGAGAAAGAAGTGACTGAAACAATAAAAGAATGAAAACCCATTGCAAACGTGGAGAAAAATGCTTTCTGCGACACAGGAACTACCATTTGCTTGGAGCTGGCAAGCAGGAGCTAGGTTTACTCTTTGTATATGCTGTGATTAGATAAAGATTCCTGTCTGTCTCACAGAGTACAAATATGTGACACTTGAACAGACCAGCATCGATTTCAGCCATTAATGATAGCATGAGAAATGCCCCAATAAAATGCAGCACACACCCCCCAACCCCCCAGAAAAAGAAATAAGGGATCTTAGAAAATAACAAAATGTCAGTCACAGTGAAAGGAATTACATCTGTCTCTGCTATTTCTTTGTAATGACTATTTGGTTAAAATAAAACTCCAGTGATAGCTAAATAACTGAAATAGGAAAAGTGTAATTGAAAGAAACGTTATGGAAATTTGGTTCATTCTCTGGTCTTGCCCTCCTATTCAAGACACCCTCTTCACAGGAGACATTATATTTTACGATTGAATCTTCTTTTATGGGACTCTATCATTTTTATGGTGTACCATTAGCCCTAAGCCCAGAGCATCAGCCGGTAATGTAGAAGCAATTCATGAGAGCTTGCAGCCCCCCTCCCACCATCTAGCAAAAGCATCATCTCCAAGGAGACACCAGTCAGCAAGGTGCTGGGAAGCGATGGTGGGAGGGAGGAGGTAATGGTCTACAGTCTTAATTCTCACTTACTCTGACTCCTTGGTGGTTTCTACTGGTGTTATCAGACTTGCATTAGCAGAAAGAAGAGAACAGAGGGGATTCAATGGATGCATTTTGATAGCTTGCTACGTATTTACTAACCAATTGATAGTGTAATGTTCCTTCACTCTGAATATTTTTTTAATGTAATCAGTAGAAAGAATCATGAGACCAAGACCAGATACGTATCTTATAAAGTGCATTGTATTTTGCTTGTTTTCTCCCCACCCCTGTGGCTTTTTGTCTTGCATTTGAACAGGTACAAAAACAACGAGAAAGCTAGGAAAAATAAACACACCAAATACACAGACCTGTTTCTCAAGCTTTTCACATCCTCAGTTTAGTGGCTCTGTCAGCTGATTCTAAGTGAAGTGATTTACAGCAGAAGCGAGCGATGTTATAAATACTTTTGCATTTCCTATTGCACTGAAACACGTTTATTGTTGCGCCAACAGGAAGGATCAGCTGAATGACTAAGAAACTAGAAATACTGAGCATCTCTGGGGAGGGCATACAGGAACTGTTGTAGGGATGATGTTCTTGTGGGCTCTGATGCTAATAATTTTCTTTTCCCTGTAAAAGCCAAACTTGCCAATGTGATGTTCTCTTTCCCTCCATCCCTGATCTTTAGCTGTCACCCTCAATGGAAGCAATTATTTTGTTGATTTTGCATAGTTTGAACTGTGTGTTTGCGTTGAGTTTTGCAATGCAGCTATGTGGGTAATAACAGTCTTTCCATCTTTCCCTTTAGGTC
The DNA here is from genome assembly GCA_020800305.1 of Porphyrio hochstetteri. NCBI lineage: Eukaryota > Metazoa > Chordata > Aves > Gruiformes > Rallidae > Porphyrio > Porphyrio hochstetteri. The sequence continues at coordinate 3,724,295 of CM036916.1, read as the reverse complement.
TGGATAGATGCAGGGACACAAATCTTCTTCTCATATGCAATCTGCTTAGGAGCTATGACTTCCCTGGGGAGCTACAACAAGTACAAATACAACTGCTATAGGCAAGTTTCCATCCAAGGGGGTTTAGTGTTTTAGCTAAATGATGTAAATAAAGTAGGGACAATGGGTTAATTTTTTTTTAATTAACTTGCTCCATGACATATGTGTGACTTAGGGACTGTTTGCTGCTGGGATGCCTGAACAGTGGTACCAGTTTTGTGTCTGGCTTCGCAATTTTTTCCGTCCTGGGCTTCATGGCACAAGAGCAAGGGGTGAACATTGCTGATGTGGCAGAGTCAGGTACGATGGTATTGGTGGCAGTGGTGGTGGGCACTGCCGCCTAGCGTGTGAGCAAAGTTCTGCAGACTCAATCAGCTAACATCTAAGCAATAAAAACAGAACCAGATTTCCCATAATCTCCAGAAAAAATAAGCACATTGTCGATTTGGGCTTTCATCTAGAGCAGTGAGGGTTAGCTGGGGTTGTATTGTTTACTCTGTCTTGATTAACAGGGCAGCGAACGTGTTTCCTAGAGTATGCTAATCCATTTGAGTTGAGATTAAAGATAACCACACCATTAGCTAGGGTCCAGAATGTATTTATTCCATCCTTCGTTTCAGATTACCTTTATTTTCATTCAAATGCAAATAGAGCCAGTGTTTATGTCTTTTTCATAGCTTAGTTTTGCTTGCTCAGAGCACAGCGCTGCAGTGGGAATATTACCTTGACTTTTTGAAGGGACACACACACATGTATTCCCAAGGCTCTCTGAAAGGCAAGAAAAGTCAGAGAGCTCCTTCTCCTGGGTTCTGTGGATCATTTCAGGCGCAGGAACTCCAGTTGTCACAATCCTGTATTTGTCCCCTGTAGCTTCAGAGTGAGGTTGCCAGAACTGTGAGAAGTCCATTTTGAAACTGGGTACACTTAGGTTCCTCCAGCATTTCAGGTGTTCTCTACACACTTGCAGCTGATGAAGGCTAAGTCCTCCTAGCATGTGAATATATCTCAGAGAAAACAATGACCTTTCTTTCCTCTGCACGTCTTGTCAGTGGGGGCAGGACAAAACCATGTGTTTTCATGTAGAACAGACAGATTAGATGGGAATTCCCATTCAAAAATAATAAATCAGGCTTCGACAGGCATAAGACTTAAAGCAAACCAGATTCAAGTAATAATGTCACCTGAGTGCACTTCTGGCATTTCTTTTTGATTGTTTTTTTTCCTAGCAATTTTAAGTCATCTGCATAGTATTTGAAAGCTTTTCTCTGCAAACATGCACTAAAAAGGAAGAGTCAATAGATCTTCTAATCACATGGCTCTGGGAGTTAAGTCTTTAAGAAAAATATCTCACTTCACAAGGGCTAATGAAAAACTAATGACACTGGTGGCACTGCCGGATTCTTGGGTGGCAGCAATTGGCACAGCTCTCACAAGTGCAATTAGTTAATGGTCTTGGCCATAATGCTTATTTTGATCGGAGGTTGATTGCTTTGTTTGAAAACAGGAAGCAAGGGAATAATGCTATTGAATGAATCATAAATAGTCTCCTTTTTTTTTTAATATGTAGATGGATCAATTCTAAGAGTAGAATTTTTAGATATCTCCACATTAGGTTTTTATCTGGCCAATATTTATTCTAAATTTTATTGTTAGATAAATATAACACACAGTTATATTCCTGTTGCTTGACATTTTTAGAACGAAACAATTTTATAGTAACACTACCTTGTTAAGTAATGTTTAAATACAAATTAACTGACAAAGTTTACATAGCATTTTTTCACTAATGGCTCAACCCCCAGTTTTTTAAAGGAGGAGTTTTATAGCTTATTCTAGGGATGAGGGCTCTGATTAGCTTCAGAGCTCAATTTTCAGTTTCTTGCATATTATCGATTCCTTCAGGTTTTCTACTTTATTTAAATTCAGCCCTAGTCACTAATGGCCAGAGACTGCAAGCATTTTGCAGTTCTGTGTGTTGCCCATTATCACTGGCTGGTCTTCAGCTAAATCTTGAGGGACATTTTTATATGATAGCAAACATTACCAAAATTATCCCAACCATTTCCCATGGGTTTTCTACCTGCCTTTCTTAGCAGAGATCACACACAGAACTGCTGGAGACCATTTGGTCCCTCTGGACAAGTATCCCAGGACACTCGCTGGGCCGTGGGGAAGCCCTTTGCTGCCTGGCAGCTGATGTCTCAGCTCAGGGACGTTGAGCAAAGGCTTGAGCCTCTTTTTTTCAGCCTTTCCTTTTTTGGTTTCTGAAGATGCAAGGTCAGAACTGCTTCCCTGGGTCAGGAAAAATGTGAGCTGACATGCAGCCATTTGGCCGTAGCACCGGGGAGAGGATGTTGTCCACAGGACCAAACCCTCCTGCCTTCCCCCATCTCTGCACAGTGAGTTAAATCCCTCCTGCCCAAGGTGTGTCACCATTTGTTCCCTTGTTTGCCCCCCTGCTTGCTGGGGGGAACATCAGCAAATTTGCTGACAGCATAATCTCAGGGCCACATTTTTTACCTGTGCAGTGTTGCTGGAACCCCCTTGTCAGTGCAGGGGGCTCCAGCCTTCACTGGCTTGGTCTTACAGGGCAGTTACATTAGGCCCCTGTGATCTCCCAGTGAAAGGAGACTTTCAATAAATAGCACTCAATTATTATTTTTTTTTTCAGAAATACTTTAAAGGGCGAGAGGAACGTGGTGGAGGCTACACAAAGCCATAGTGAGTCCTGCCTAATCTGTGCTGCTTCTTTGACTGGAAAAAATACTTTACCGCCTGTGGAATTTGTAGCAGCATTAAAATGGCACAAAATCTGCCTTTTTTAAAAAAATCCCATTTGCAGTCATGTTCAAATTAAGCAGGTCTGACTGTAGTGCCTGGGCCTCCTGAATGCCTTGTCCACTCCCTCTGCAGAGAGCAGCAGCACTTGGCCAGCAAGCAGGCTGGGATTGTGGCAGTTCTGGTTAGCTCTTGATAGCAGCCACAACTGCTTCACTTTTGCAAAACCCCCTTCAGAGAAACAGACTTTCAAATTAAATACAATTTTCAAATTATTTATGTTCAGTGCAGGGAATGCCAGGAACATTTTCTTTCACATGGACTTTTCTCTTTCTATTTCAACACTAGTTTCAAAGGAAAATCAAAGGTAGCACAGGGCTTAGGGCACATGGTATTAGGTTGTATCACAGTGCAAGGACAGTTCCACTGGCCAAAGCATACAGAATTGCAGCAAGTTTTGAGGAGAGCAGTTTTACATCTGTCTCATCAGTTGCACAGATCAGCTGCAAATACCATCTGGTAGCAGTTCTCTCTCAAGGAGGATCTACTGTATCCAGTGAATTAGGGGGAAAAAAAGCAAAGCCCCCCCAAAATTTGAGACATTCACCAATTTTTTGGTATCTTCTGTCATTTAAAATCTTAAATAAAATTAGTTGATCGATTGTTGGCTAATTTGTATTTATTTCTGTTCAAGTATTTTCAGTGACTTAAAGTTTCTTTAGTTTGGAAAAAAAGTCCATCTTTTTTTTTTTTAACCTCTTTTTCTTGCTTTCTTTTCCATCTTTCTTGTTGGAAAGAAAAAGTGGGAGGTAGGAAGAGCAGTGTTAAGAGATTTTTCTGTACAGATCAGAGATAAGATTTCTATCCCCGCACTGCAGCAGTTTTTTTTTTTAAAAAAAATAATCCTTTTCCTATTGAAAATTTCTTGAATCCACTTCAAAATCCTGGAAAATGCTGGGTTTTGAGGCTCCTTAAAACAAACAAGCAGATAAGCCAGGCATTCCAGGTTTAATCTGAATTTAAATCTGCCCTCAGAACTTTTTGTCAGCTTCACCAAAATTCTAGGGCCACTTTGAGAGCCTGCCGTAAATGCCGGCTTCCCAGCGTTCCTGTCTCCCACTTGGAGAGGGCTCTTTCTCTCTTGACAAAAGCTCTCATAAGCCATAGCTGATAGCACCCGGCTCAGGTGAGAGCGCCTTTGCAGGTCAGCATGCGAGAGCACTTGCACGTATGCTCGGTGTGTGGGTATGAGTGAGACGCCATCTGGTCCACGGCGCAGACAGGACACAGTCTAGCGATGAGCCCTTGCACTCAAGGCTTTGGTTTCCAGGGCAGAGAACTGGGTGCTTAGTCCCAGCCCCACTGGTGCTCCCAGACAGCTGCAATCCGTCCTGCACTTGGGGTTGGTGATATGCAGCATCACCGTGGCAGGTCTGCCTAGGCTGGCCAGATAGGGGCAGAGGATGTGACAGCATGGAGAAGCAATTTTATATGGAGTGATTTGACACACCAGCAATTCCTAACAGAAGGCAATTTTTTCAGGGACCACAGCTGATATAACTAGGAGTAGCCTGATCACTGCAGTGCAGCAGTGAGGGTTTGCAGAAGCGAAGGAGCAGGCTCCTGGAGTGCAAACCCCGCTCTAGAAAAGCCGTGCTGGGTTTGGAGGTTGCTTACAGAGGGAGGCAGAGGATGCGTTAGCAAAGATCCCAAGGAATGTTTGGAGCAGAGTCCCTTCCCTGCATGCAAAAGAGTTTCATCATCATCATCATCATCGTGACCATGTGGGCTAGCAGTGGGATTCTGCCATTCCCCTGGGTCACCCCTTCTTCCCCCAGCCCCAGTACCGTCCTGTGTCCGAGCGGGGCAGGTGTAGGACCACCTCCATTATTGGCATGTTTGAGACAGATGTTAAAACTGGTGATCTGTTAGCAATGGCCTCGGGGGTTTGCCTGTGGTTTCTGCTGTAGTCATGCGTGCTTCGATTTCAGATAAAAGAGCCAAACTGTTTCACTCCTGGTATTTCCAGCCGCGTTTGGATTTATCTGAACGGAACCAGGCATTCCTGCATTTGAGTGTGGCTACCTTTGCCAAAGAGCTGGTACTTACTATTTCTCTTCCCTTCCCTTCCCCGTTCCCTATTTTCTCTTTCTCTAGGTCCAGGCCTGGCCTTCATTGCCTACCCAAAAGCTGTGTCCATGATGCCACTGCCCACCTTTTGGGCAATCCTTTTTTTTATTATGCTTCTGTTGCTTGGACTGGATAGCCAGGTGAGTATGATGGGTAAGAGATACGTAGCTTATTGTCTCAGTCCTGCTGACTGAGAAAGCCTGGTTTTACAGGCATGTCTTGAGAAGAGAATACTTCTAATGCCACGTAAGAGCAATTCATCGGGTTGCATTTTAGTGCAGGGGCTGCATTTAATGGATCTATGACTATCAATTCATAGTGTGATGCTGCTCAGTAAGTCATTGTCATCAGGAGTTAATGGAGTCCACAAGTCAGGGCAGTATTCCCTAACCTAAGGGTCGGTCCCCATCAGACCATAAAATACCACTATTTCTGTCACGGTGCAGTATTTTCCTACTTTGGAGAAGAGCTTTGTCAGAGAAGACTGCAGCACTCTGTTCCACAGAGCATTTAGTGCCATTGGGATCACCTGCAGTGTATATACGCCATCATTAAAACTCCTCGTAAGAATGAATAGCTACTAGGAATACAGGCCTTGATAGCTGCCAAGTGCCAAAAAGGAAAAGCAAAGCTATTGTGAGGCAGAAACTGCAGAAAGTATTTCATACAGTACATCCAGGGTGGCTTCATGAACAGTCAGAGAACAGAACCACAGCCTTTTTGGTGGCCTTGGGCTTGCAGGTGCCAAGTAATATGGGATCCTGCTGGCTTTCATGCCACCAGTGCACATTCAATACCTCCAAACAGGCCAGAGAGCATCTCAGGTTTCTGCTGTGCTGATGGCGCAGCGGTGCTGTTACTAATTAGCGAGCATGAAAAAATCAAATAGTTCAGTCCAAGAAGTTGGGTTATTTTTCCCAGCAGTTGCTTGTAGGAATGTTGGACTAAATACTGCAAAAGAACCTGTAAATCATTTCTAGATAGTCCACTTACAAGGAAACATGAGTGACCAGGGATTATGCAGTAACTCCACATTGGAAATTGCTGAATTTTTCAGGGCAACAGGCAGCTTTCCACACTCAAATGGAAAATCACTAAGATTATAAAAAACCACAATTGGTAAGGATGAAATGTTCATTTAGCCTAAATGCTCTGTCATACGAGGAGGGAACTGTAGATGTGTTTTTACCCAGTTGTGTACTTAATCTCTTACTTTTTTGATATTCCATTTGCCCTAAATTGCTCTTTACGGCTTAATCTTTGAACTCCAGTGAGCAACGCTGAATCGTTCCAAAGAAAATGTAAAAGTGCCCGATGCTGTGGTTCAACAGCCCTGTGCTTATGCAAATTGGAAGCTGTCTAGTAATTTTAAAAAGCTCTTCACTGCACAGAATGATTAAAACTAATTGGAGCGCTTAATTTCTCTCCTCCACCACTCTGGGGTTTCTTTCTTTTTTTGGGGTTTTTTTTTTTGGAGTGCAGTCAAGCAGGTTTCTGGAATGCTGGAGTGGTTTAAGATCAAATCAGCCCAAAGGAAAGGGTTGCATTTAAAAGAAAACCAGTTTCACAGAAGTCAAAGTAACAAGACAGGAGGCAGCAAGATCCAGTGGAGTGTTTGCAGGATGGTTTGAATTTCCAGAATGGAGCTTCAGCTCATTGTTGAAGAGGGTAGAGTTGTTACAGGGCATTTCTGGGCACTGTAAGAGCAATATAGGCGCTGAATAGGAAAAGGCAGCTTTTCATAGACTCCACATGGTAAGTCCTGAGTTAAGAGATGATGTACCCACTTTCAAGTGCAAGAGGCAGCCTTGGTTCTCCATCGTATCCTCATGGCTCCAGTGAACTTGGTGCTTTTGTACCTTGCCAGGCTGAAAGTACAGATCAGCTGAATGATCCCTTCTTCCGATTTGTTTGAGGACAGTTCAGTAGTCACTTTTCTCCATGGCTGAAATGCATCTCATTTTTTATTAACTTTAAACTTGTATTGAAATCCAGTTTGGGTTATTTGGTTAACTCAAGTTACAGATCCTACAGGTAGTTTTCCACTGGCAAGTAAGTGCAAATACAGTTATCCTGAAGCTAGATAACGTAAAAATTTTAGCTCATCTAATCAGAGCTTAATTTTTGGTGTACATGTGCAAATGGTTTATCAAATCATTGTATGGGAACTGTATGAACAGCTCCATTGCTGCTGCAGAAGGACCCCGGAGCCTCTGTCAGAGGTGCTCCGCTCACAGGTTCAGAAAAGACAAGTTCAGTCAAGAAGTGCTGCCATTTCACATCAAAGTCTGCTTACTCTTGGCTGGATTTTCACTAGCAGACCCAAGAGTAGAATTATATCCAGTTGTGGAATTAACCTAACTGGTACCTGTGAGGTTTTCTGGCACATGAGAAAAGCTGGTACTCTCCCAGCTTAGGCTTTTTTGAGTGTTTTCTCTCTGCCTCTTTTCCAGCATACATCGTGTATTCATCTGAAACAGCTACAACATAAATGCCACTTGATGGCGGCCAACATCAAATTAGGTTCTTTATCCTTGTGGCTTGCATTTCCAGAGGCCCTTAGGTGGTTCTTAAGGCTACTAGGAAATGAATGGTAATTCTGAAAGCTTGTTTGAACCTCAAAACTGTCACTAGGCTTCAACCTCTGAGTTACAAAGGAATGGCTTCTGATTTATTTATTCAGAACACCATTTGGCAACAGAGTACAGTCAGGATGGTGCTGGGGGACCTTTGTTTAAGTATGAGCCCCAATAAAATGCGTGGCAGGTAATTTTCAAGTCACGTTTCTTTGTTGTGGTTTTTCCCCTTTAGTTTGTTGAAGTTGAAGGACAGATCACGTCATTAGTTGATCTGCACCCATCCTTCCTAAGGAAGGGTTACCGACGGGAAATCTTCATCGCTATAGTATGTTTCCTTAGCTATCTTCTGGGACTAACTATGGTGACTGAGGTAAGTAGCCAATTTTTAGACCAATTTTAACTATGAATGAGTCTGCACAGAATTATCCACTCAGAGGAGCAGTGATCTTTAGATCTGCAGAGCATCTTTCATCCCTAGATCTGAAAGCATTTTGAAAAGGAGCTACGTATCCACACACACACCCCTACCCCCCCTTTTCAGTCAAGGAACAGAAAATGAAATGTCATTAAATTCAATCTGATCTCAGGTACTAATCAGCATGAGTATGAGTATTAACATCTGGCTCCCAGTGATGAAAGGCATTGGGAACCTTCAGCAGAGCAGATTAAGAGTCCATCCAAGGCATGCAGGGAAGGAGATTTTTATCTTACACAGATTTGTATCAAATAGCCCTGAATTTATTTTAGTATAAACAAGACAGGAATATGTTCCAGTGGATGCACTGTTGCGATACTTGTCTCCAAAATAAAATCCAAGCTAGATTTTAAAAACAACTGGAAGAGCATGATTGTGGGAATTGAAATAGCACCTGCAGCAGAAGTGCCTAACAAACACAGCTTTTCAAGTAGAAGTGCAGGTATATACAGTTTGATGTAGTGAGAGCAAAGAGACTAACAGTGTAATATAAATAGAGTTAGAAAGGAAAAAAAGGAACTGCTCTCACGAGAGTATTCCTTCCACCCAGTTCATCAATTAAGACCACCCCATGAACTGGCTTCCATTTTTAGCATTTTGGAGGCAATAATGTTAGGAGATGTCCTGTTATTTCTTTACATCATTTGTTTCTATAAATGCCCATCCTAAAATACTTTGAAGAAGGAAAGATTTAAGTATCTGAGTAGATTACACTAAGTAGCTTAATTTTGTTTAATCGTCGTCTTGTTTGGATGCATGTAGTAAACAAGCATATTCCCTGGGGAAAGTAATGCTAAATATTTACCTTACATACTTGCTTGATACTTCTTGTTAGACAGCAGTCATTAAGACATGTTGTTAGATGTTACTGGGAGCTGAGCCTAGAGTATTCAGGTATTTTCCTGTTGGAGCTTAATCCATCCTGTCTCTCTTACAGGGTGGCATGTATGTTTTTCAACTCTTTGACTACTATGCAGCTAGTGGTGTATGCCTTTTGTGGGTTGCATTCTTTGAATGTATTGCTGTAGCCTGGGTTTATGGTAAGTGAGAATCCTTTCATCTCATACCTTCTGATGAGTCAGTGATGATTTTGCTAGCCAAACATTTAATCATCAGCCACCCCAGAATCTTCTTCCCAGCAACAGACACATGCCATTAATACAAATTTGCACTGACCTCTTGGAGACAAATTTGCATCTGGGATGGAGCCAACCTCCAGTGTTTTTCCACCAAAAAATGAGTATTTTTTCCATTGCTAATTAATAAAGACACAATTAAGCATTTACTTGTGTTAAGTTTAAGGATGAAAGTTTGGCCAGCCATGAACATTTCTGTTTGTCTCTCAGAGAATTTCCTTTCAGAGCTGCACTGTCTGCAAGGGGCAAGCCAACCAAGTAGGAAATAGAAAAGGAAAGCTGACAGAAAAGTGTATTCTGTCCCTTTATTTTTAGGTGATGCTGAGTACCCAGGTCTGACAGTAGCCTGTGTAGCTGCCTGAGATGGTAGCTGAGGAATGATCAGATGATGTTTGCCACTAAGGACTGGGCATTTCCCTGATCCTGCATGTACTCCCATCTCCTTAGGAAAGCAAAACAAACAAAACCTTTGTTTTGCATCAGGGAGATTTCTGTAGAAGCAGCATGTAGATCACCAAGATGCTGGGGAGAGTGGGCATCTAAACAATGAGGGGTGTGTAAGATGAGAGAGTCCTCCAACCTTTGAGCTTCTCAAGGAGAAAATCATCTTGAAATTCACAGCCTTGGGAATCATTGAACAGTATATCTGACATCCTCATCTTCCCTTTAAATACCTCTTGGGGGGGCAGGAAAGTAGCTGCAATTTTAGAGTCTTTAGATGGCTTTTATATGCTCGACTCTGATCCATGCACTTATGCTCTATTACAGGCGCTGATAATATTTATGATGCCATTGAGGATATGATTGGATACAGACCTGGTCCCTGGATGAAATGGAGCTGGATTGTGATCACACCAGTTCTTTGCGTGGTGAGTACTGACCCAGGCACATTCAAGTCTTGCACGTAGCAGCTCTGAGCTGCCTCTTAGTGCTTCTCTTCAAGTGAAGGCTCTTGCTTTCAGAATCCAATTTTTAAAGAGCTCCTGGCAGCTTGAACATACCCCTCAAAGACATCATCTTCTCAGATGTTAGCTGTTAATGTGACAGCTCTCTGCTGTGCCTGTGCAAATTGCAGTTGTCTACATTTGAGTGGTTTTTTTCCTTAAGATTGGCAAAATACTGCATTCACAACACAGAAAACTCTCTCCCCAAAGAGCAGTCCCTACTTAAAGTAATAGGAGATTTAATAAAAAGGCTTGAGCAGTCTGAGGCAGACACTCGGCTTGAAGTATGTCATTCGTGGGGAAGAACAGCCCAGTAAGCCCCTCGCAGTGTGCAGCAAGTATTTGAGCTGTGAGAAAGATGAGGCCACGTACTGTGGCTGTTCAGGACCGTTGCTGAATGCCCCATTGTTAAGCAACAGCTTTACTGATAATCAGACACTCTTTAAATAATTTAAGTGGAACAGTAATTCCCCCACTGATTTAAAACACATATTTATCCTTCAACTCTGCCTTTCTGCCTGTCTTCCTTAGAGCCAGTGGCAGCACCAGAGCCGTACTGCTTTCAGCACCTTCTGAGCATCACTTTTTCCTTTCTCATCCACAGGGGTGCTTTATCTTTTCTTTGGCCAAGTACAAACCACTGACCTACAACAAGGTCTACACATACCCAGACTGGGCAATTGGCTTGGGCTGGGTTCTTGCCCTTTCCTCCATGATCTGCATCCCTATGGTGATGGTCATCCGCATCATACAGTCAGATGGGTCACTTATTGAGGTAAGAACAACCGGTTGTCTGTCTGGCGGGGAATGGGAGCTTTAATTTGCCATGGTTTATACAGAAAAAAGCACAATGCTTGGAAAATTGCTACCTTATCCAGGTAGGGCAAAGTTGGGTGCCTCTCCTGCAATGAATGCAAATAAGGCTGTTAAAGATCACCTGTCCTTTGGGCAAACAGTAGAAGCAGAGCAAACACGCAGCCTTCTGTCTTCAGACAAACACCAGGCGGTTTTACTCGTGTCCCACTTCGGCAGTTTGTAGCTTGGCAAATCATTGCCACCGTGTGCAGACAAGTGCTCAGGGACTGGGGTGCTTCCAAGTACCAGATGTCTCTTCTCCAGCCCATGGGGACAAAGAAGGACTATCTTACAAAGCGCTGAAGAAATAACAGAGAGGGGGAGAAAGCTGGGTCAATCCCAGCAGTCTGAGGGGGAAATTCAGGGAAATTCAGATCCACCAGTGATTGTGTGGCTCTCAGGCATGGCCTTCACTCTGGGGGACTGAATTGAAGTCAGACCCTCCTGACAGTGGGCTTCACTTTTTAGCTTTTTTAGTTTATTTAATTTTAATTTCTAATGAATTACATCAAGACACAAACATTGGATGTGGATTGCCCTGATCTTTTGAAGACTTTGGGTCAGAATCAGACTTAACGGTGCAGATTCTCTCAGGTTTGGATTTGCAGATGGTCTCTTATCCTTTGCGGGTCAGCGCAGGTTCTCCTGGTTTGTTTTTCTTCCAGTGGAAAGCTTTTTAGAGACTGGGCAAGCATGAAACTTACCCATTCTCTTCTAAGGTTTCAGATTAGTTTTGTTTTTGCCTAATGACACGGTCTTAAATGCAGCCCAGGGTATTCTTGGAGGAGAAAGTGGGACACTTCGGGTTAGGAAAAAAAGAGAGAATAGAATAAAAAAAAAAAACATTTTCCAGAGCACAAACACTTGCATTTGTTTTCCTCCAAGTGTTAATGATCTTTTTCAGCTGTGGCCAGAGCATTTTCATGAGTGTTTATTTTCCTGCCTACATTGTCACCATCTATTGAGAGACAAGTCTAAAAGTAGCCAAAACACTCCTCAAAGACCATGTTAGGAAAGGAAAGAGAGTAAACACTGGTCAGATGCCATCTAGTTCTTCCTTTGTGAGCTGAGATGTGGGAGAGAAGTTGCCACTTGGCAATGAACGGCTGGGCTAAAAGGCAGAGTTGTTTCTAAATGAGGAAGGAGAACGCGCGTCACTTGAGCAGCAGCTGCAGCGCTGAAAGCCCAGCGTGCAGGATGCTGGGTAACACCATGAATGCCCTCTCATGTCTCACTCGCCTGCATCAGATCAGGCTCCGCAGCTGAGCAAAGGTTGAACACGGTGCGCTGCAGCCGAGTCCTTGCAGAGTCATGGCTCTGACGGCTGCCATCCCTACCGTCGGGTTGCCACGTCCTCCACCCTGCACGTGGAGACGCAGGGGCTGCTTGGTTTGCTCACCTTTGCTTTCCTTCTTTCTTACAGAGGATAAAAGCAGTGGCTGCCCCCAAGGAAGTGAATCGGTGGTCCAAAGAAACGGAGAGTGGCACCCCCTTCTGCCCCAATGGAACTTCAAATGGCGGATTGATCAAGCCAACTCATATCATTGTGGAAACCATGATGTGAGCTCTCTCTGTGAGAGGATAAACCTGCTTTAACTGCCGTTTACTAACCATAGATTCTCATAGGACCAGGTTTACAGAGCTTTATATTTGCACTAGGATTTATTTTTATTTCTCACAGAGAAAGTTATTTTTTGTGTGTGTTTTTTTTTTAATATTTTGTAAGGTAATCACAGCAGATGTCTCTCTGTAGAGGGAGAGCTTTCATATCAGACTAGACATATTACAGGAATTTACTATTATTGGGTTTTTTTAAATATATATATCTTTATCTCTGAATATTATACACCTTACCACTTGAATTGATTGTCTTGCCAGCAATACATTCAAGTCTCAGAAAGCAATTTTAGGTGCTGGTATGGTTGGGAGCAGGGTAACCTACAGAACACACAAAAGGAGCTCTGTTGAGAGAGATGATTCAAAAAAAAAATGCTGTTTCAAGAGAATTTTCAAAGGTGTAGTATTTCCACCCTCTGGTTCAATTGTGGTAAACGACAGGCTTCAGGGTCACGTTAGGGAAAGGGTACAGTTATGTTTAGCACAGTCCCTGGAGAAGGATATAGCTGGGCAGCTGGAGCAGAGCATTTGCAAGGGAGGCAGAGAAGTGGGGTGTGAAAAGCCTTGCGGCCATCCCTCCCAAGCTTGGTGTTGGGACCCTGTCACACAGACGAGAGGAGGACTTTGGGAAGGCATTTGCAGGGCTGGCATGGTTCCCTCTTTCCCCCCCAATTCCCACCATCAGGTTTTTAGGTGGTTTTATTTTCCTTAAGTGAAATGCCTGCTGTTTGTGTGCTCCCAAGTTCTTCAAAGCCAATTTGAGTGCGGTGGCACTGGTGTAACCTGGTGGAGCTGAGCGGGGAAGGGCAGCACCTGCACGCTCGGGGCTTCAGGCGTTCGCTTGCTTGTTTGTTTGCGTTGTTAATTACTGGACTCTGGTTTCAGGCAGAAAAATAAAAGAATGCCTTGTGGACTCTGACTGTCCAAAGGTGAACACAAATCAGGTCATCCCCGACAGGAGGAACAAAACCGCTCACCTACACCTGGTGTAACCGGTCTTTGTAACAGACATGTTGTTAACAATAATAGTAATGAAGATAATAATACCACTCAGCAAACGGGTGCTTTTCATCCATGCTTCTCAAAAATGCTTTGCCAAGTTTGGTAACTAGGATTTGCTTTATTTATTTATGGTGGGGGGGTGGGAGTGTTGGTTACTGTTTTGGGGAGTAGACAAAAGGACTAAGTCCCTTGTCCCATGTTACTAAATAGTAGCGGACATAGGGTCCCCAGTCTTCTTGCCCATCATTGGGATAAACTGTAATTTTAATTTTTTTTTAAGAGGAGTAAAGCGTGGCAGAAATATTTATGAGGCTTATGAACCTTACCTGCCGAAGGAACAGGGCTTTTGGGATTTTATGTTGATGCATAGGGAACATGTAACACTGAAATGGAATTGTGTACCCTTCCAGGTTAGATTGGGGAATGAAAAGAAACCACTACAAAGGAGTGCAGGAATGGGGGTTCTGCTTTGTGTGGGCCAGGTGGACGTTTCCACAGGAAATAGCTCCCTGAAGTCTGTCCAAAACGTGGGCAAAAGCCCCCTTTTTTTCTTTTTTTTTTTTTTAAACTTGAGCAGGTTGTGCTGGGAACAGCTTCTCTGGTGAAACTCAAACTTTCCTTGTGGGCATTGTATTAGAGGGAAAGGGTTTTTTTCCTTACGATACCACAGTTAGGCTACCCAAAGGTATTTAGAGGAAATGCTTGATAAGACCAGTTTATATCTGCTTAGTCTGTCAGGGCAGAGTTTGTCATTTAAGCAGGAACATATCCAGTTCTTAACATTCCTACATAGTAGTTTCACTTTTTTTCTTGTCCCTTGGGCTAACTGGCCACAGAAACACAAACACCGTGTTGCTGTTCCTGTAACAGAAAAGGAGTGATTTGAAAGTAAGTGATGGACCAAAGTAATTTCAAAAAGCAAAGGAAAAAGTGGCAGCATCTGTAACTTTCCAGTTTGAATTTCTACATCAGATAGTTGAGTTGCAGCAACAAAACCAGCCGTGCCAGGATTGCTTTTGTTTTTCTTTTTCTGGTTGCTGTAATACAAGATCTATAAATGAAACTTTTCCAGAGCTGGACATAGCAAACTTCTAATGTCACCTGCTGGGCCAGTGGCAGCAGCCATCCAAAGGTCACTAGAGGAATTCTGTGAGCCAGTGAAGGTCATCAGACGTGCCCAAATTAAAGAAACGTGCATACAGCTAATTTTAAAAAAACTTTTAAATTTTTAATTTTTTTTTTTTTAAACTAGCCTTTAACCATCAAAGGCAAGGAGATGTAATCAGAGAAAAACCTCTTAGTGGGCCTCAGCTTGGGCCTAAATTTTTGAGTTACGATTAGTCTGCAGTAAACGGGCACACTTGCCTGGGTGGCAAGGGAGTAGCAGATTGGAGGGGGTGTCTACATTAATGGTTTCTTGGTTTCTGTGAGTGCAGATGAAACACTGACGCTTGGTTTATTTTTTTTTATATATATATATAAAAAATATACCTATTTTTATGTATATATATATATATACACACACATTATCATAAAAGTGCATTTGAGATATAGTTTGCACATCACTTCCATGCTGTAGAGCTGAGACAAGCTTTAGTTAGGGAAGAAAAATGGTTTGACTACATTAAAAAATGTTTCCAGCGAGTCAGCTGGGTATTTATCCATCTCCGGCACTGGGAGAGTGTCTCTGTGGGAAGAACCAGAGGGCTAATACTACACCTTTCAAAGTACAACTACTAGAGAACCCAGCCCCATTTTGCTATAAACTGTGCCATTCAAATCAGTCACTTCCATGTACCAAGTGAAAACGTCTCGCACATATGCAACAACCTCTCTGAAGCGTTCTCTATGTCAACTCCTCGGCCCTGCTGTGCCCTTGAGCAGGACTGTAAGGGAGGGCTGGGACTCATGAAGAGCTAAGAAATTATTGTTTCTGAAAAGCAGTTCCTCTCTCCCCTCTTCCCTCCCCCTTCCCCCCCCCCCCCCAAAAAAAAAAAATAATTCTTGTTTTATCTGGGGTTTGAGTTCCAGTGAGCACACACTCACATTTTTTACAGTTTGGGGTTTTCCTAACATTTTTATTATCAGATTTCTGGACTTCTCTTGGTAATAAATTTGCATTTCCACACGATCCTCTACCAAATTTATTAAAAAATAATTTTATAAAAAGTCTGTGTTTTCTACCTATTTCTGACTGCAAATGCAACTGATTTATTTCTAATTTACTTGTTTTAAACAGTTGTGACCTATTATACCTGTTTTATGTAAATGAGGAACTCGATATCGAAATATCATGACTAGTCATAGATGAACTGGTTTGGAGCCAGGGAAAAATTGGTGCAGGTTTGGCACGAGATGGTTAGAACCAGATCCCTTGAGTTTGAAACTAGAATAAAAACAAGACAAAAACCCCCACGTTTTTCATCTTTCATGTACCCTTGTATTCACATACCCTTGTTCTTCTGGGCTTGAAAGCGGCAGATCTCGAGCAGTATTTATTTCCAGCTGAACTAAAATCAAGAGATAGTAGAAGTGTGAAGGGGAGCATTTACCCCACAAAATTCTCTGACTTGTTTGTTATTTTTCTCAATTTTCCCAAACTTTTTCAGTTCACCTGTCACTAGTTATGATCTCACTGAACGGGCATCTATTGTAAGGGACTTTACCAGTAGTCTGCATTTTGGTATTTAAACAGTATGATTTCATAAATAGAACTTTTTCTGTTGTTGTTATTGTTGGTGTTACTGTTCTCGTTTTC
Source organism: Porphyrio hochstetteri (assembly GCA_020800305.1). Classification (NCBI taxonomy): domain Eukaryota; kingdom Metazoa; phylum Chordata; class Aves; order Gruiformes; family Rallidae; genus Porphyrio; species Porphyrio hochstetteri. Next base: position 3,707,982 of record CM036916.1, on the reverse strand, counting down.
CTTCTCATCTGTAGCTTTCCTTTTCGTCTGGTCCAAACAGACTCACACACTTAGAAAAGTCCTCTTTAAAGTGTGAGATAGTAGGTCCACAATGGATTTGTTCTTGTGTTTGTAAATGACAATACGAAAGCCTGGCAGCTGTATTTGCCATCTAGAGCAGCACTGGTGGCCACCCCACAGCAGCAGCAGTGCAGCTCCTGGAGCGGAGTTAGGAATGGTCTGTGGAAACAGCTCAGCAAAACTGGTTGTCGCTGCCGTTCTTCAGGAGAGGAGGAGAAGAGGAAAACACAAACAAAAAGAGGTGCAGCCTTGGGGTTGCTGTAACACCAAAACCACCCTGACCCTCAGCAGCAGAGCCTTTAACGTCTGCGGCTGCTCTCAGGCCTGTGTGCAGCCTCCTTGCTCTACTGCAGCCACTCCTGGTTCCTCTTCTCTGTCTCAGCATTAGACAAATCAAGTAGATCTGAAGACACATGGACATATCCATTCAATAGGCCTTCTACAAGTCTCTTCCCAGTCTGTTTTTATTTGCTAAGGAGACTTACAGTTTCGTTGAGGTCGTGCTTGTCACACTTGGGTTCAGAACTCCCACTTGTTGCATCAACGGCGAAAACTCCAGCCACGGGAGAAGGATTCGAACGTTTTCTTGAATAACTGATTATTAGCTTCCATGCCTGGTGGTCATTGCAGGATCACTCTTGGAGGCATAATGTATATAAAATGTTAAATAAGCTGTGTATTGAATGGAGTGGACAAGTCAGTTCAGCAGCTCAAGCACACTTGGAAGAAAGATGACCCTCACATCGTTTCCAGGAGATTCAATGGAAGTTGCTCACTTTCCATAATAAAAAAAAAAAATCTAAAATTCTGTGTTTAAGTAGACTAGTAGATGAAATCTTTCACTCTCATATGCACGCACACAAGTGGGGACATCATTGCTTCTGGTCTGAGGCTGCAAATGGCATCTGTGGGGCTTACAGAGCTGTTTAGGATGAGGATTGAGAAGCTTTAGACACCACTTGCCTGCAAAGAGCCAACCTACCAGGGTGTCAGATGGCCTTTCCTAAACTGGGGGTGGTGGAAGAGGGAACGTAACAATTCCTGGACTGTGGTCCCTCCAAGGAAGCCTTGAAAAACTTTCCTGGCTCTTTGTAAGCACCACGTAGCTCCTGGTACAGGAGGTTGGGTGCAGTGTAGCTTCAGGCAGCTGCCTTGGACTTGTTTTCTCCAAAATCAGCATCTAAAACCTTGTGGTTAGGATTGACGTGTAGTTGTGTATTTGTATATTTGCATGAGCAAAGGTCAGGAACTGTCAGACTTGTTTTATTTCTTGTAATCAAAGATAAGCTTGAGAAGGAAAGTATTCAGTTGATTTGGTGACGCTTGACACTGAAGAAACCCATGAACTAGTGCAAAAGAGGCCCCATCAGCTCCATACTTCGGTCACAAGCAAAAAATAATTATATTGGCAGCAATGATCAGTTTGAGTTTGCTGGAAAGCTTACTCAAAAAAAAAAAAAAACCAGATTACCAACATAACCAGCACCAGCCCCAGCTGGAAAACTGCCAGTTCCAGCCCTGCACCTTCCACCAGATCACGGCTCTTTTCTGCCTTCCCACAAGTCTGTACATGGATAATGCTTCTCTACTTTAAAAAAAAAAAATTAAAAATCTGAATTTGTTCTTTCTATTAAAAAAATAAACAGAAGAATTCAATAATTTGTGTGTTTTCCCCAACGATCAGTGTGAAGTGATGATTTCAATTTGCTTGTGTCTGCCCTTAAGCAAGGAGAGAAAAAGATTCAGACACCACTTGACAAAGAAAAACAGTGTGGGAGCAAACTTTGGCAGGTTGAAAACATCAAGAAAACAAGTTCAGGCCCCCCTGCCCCTATGAGTGGGCAGAAAACTCCAGTGACAGGGCTTGCAACTAGAAAAGAGCCTGACCTCGCTGGTACTGCTGGGTTGTTGACTGGCAGAGCAGACACGGCCTTTTGGTGTTGCTGCTGTGCCTTTATTTGCAATAACCAGTTAAAACAAGAATTTAATGGCCACAAGCCATGAACTTACTTCAGGAGTAATGTAAATTAAAGACTTGTTTAAAGGAGCAAGTTCCTGGAGGCTTCAGCCCCGTGGTTTGGCTCTGCAGTACACAGTGAGGCAGTGCTACCCACTTGCCTATTTGCAGGACGGGGGAAATGTGGCCCAGCTTGAAACATCAGAAGAAACAATGGGGAAAAAAATAACTTTTTTAAAAAACATAGGAAAAAAAAAGACCAAAAAAAGTTAAATTTCATTGTGCTAAGGAGCTGTGCATGTGTGCTTCTGTGTGCGTGCATATGCAGGAGAAGGCTTCGGTCCTGTAGCGTAGTACATGTTAGCATGATACATATTGGTTCTAAATCTGCTGCAGTTGAGCTGTTAAAAGGATTTTAATTTTTTATCCACTATATATAAAAAGAAAAAAAAAAAGAACAGTGGCAAAAATCATGTTGAGAGGCTGAAAATAAACTGAAAAATCCTAAGGGGGCAAGTTGAGCTGGTTTGTCATCTGCTCCCAGCCTAGAAGCCAGCAACAGTCTCTCAGCATTGCAGCATCCCAGTACTGTTCTGAAGTGCTCGTTGTTCAGTAGGATGTTGTTTTTATTCCTCTGGTGTAATGGTGTGATTGTTACCTGATAACGTTGCCAGGGACTTCACGTTAATCAAGGTGGTCCATCTTGTTTGGTGTATTTGGCTTAAAAAAAAAAACAGTGGTGGGTTTTTTATTATTTAAATTCCTAGAAACTGTGACTACAGTAATGTGATGAGTAGCACATAGAGTGAGGAGGCAATGTCGCCAATGGCCTCCTTAAAAACATCATCTGAACTTTTTTTTTAAAAAAGAAAGACCTTAAAAATATTTTTAAAACATTTTAAAACATTTTTTGTGTGTTCCAAAAAACGGAATATTTGTATTTGAAAAAAAATCCTGGAGTGTAATTTAATCCTAAAAACCCTAGCCTTTGTGTATATGGTAAATGTTTGTATTTTGCGGTTTCTGTTTTGCTTTTTAGATAAATAAAATGTACATGGATATTTTTAAGTCATCTTTGCTTTTTTAGATGAGTTTGTAATCACCTTATAACTGAAAAAATAAAACTTTCCTTTATAAACCAGCTCTGCTCTTGGATGGTGTTTTCTGGTCTTTGAGTAGCTCTGTTCTTCCTTTAAACCTATTTATTGTGGGGTTGTTGTCTTTAGATACTACTCCATTTATATATATATATATATATCTCCATATAAGTAAATAAAATCTCTGTGTGTGTATTAAACACCCCTCCTCCCCACCTCACTATCTGACTTCATGACTGTCAGGTTTTACTCCCCAGTCAGCATCTAAGCCCCACACAGCCACTCACTCACCCCCTCACCCACTGGGATGGAGACACACTCGGAAGGGTAAAAGTGCAAAAATTTGAGGGTTGGGATACAGGCAGTTTAATAATTGAAAAAGGAAAAAAGAAGAAAAAGAAAAACAAACCAAAAACCAACATTAAAAAAAGACCCCCCCCAACCCCAAGAAAAACAAGCAATGCAAAAAGCCAGCCATGTCCTACACTGCTCAAGCGATGGCCACCCTCCCCAGCTGCATTGCTGCACACACCGTTGTATGGGCTGGACTCTTTTTCTCTTCTCTTCCTGAAAATAGAGCACTGATGTTCTTGCACTGATGTCCCTGCAGGCACCAGCTTTCCTTAGCCCCTTCCCCAGGCACAGGGACACAAGCGCAGCCCCACCAATGACTGCTGGGGAGCTCCTGCTGTCAGGCTGAGCCACCCCAAGCCAACTCAATCCCAGGGCATTGCCTGCTGCTGGCTGTTCCATCTCACCTGCATCACATCACCGGCATTGGGGCTCAAACACTGTAGAAAAGCCCAATAGTAAATTAAAAAAAACCAACATCCACACCAACAATATTTTCCTGGTGTATGGCCTGGTCATTGCAGGCTTGCTGACAGCCTGTTCAGTCAAGCGAATGAAGGTGAAACCAGAGAGGCCGTTCCTTACGTCACAGTTTGAGGTAGGGAAAGACAAAACACAGTATGTAGGTACCTACTGTTTGTGACAAGTAAATCTGCTCAGCATGTAGGTACCAGGCCCTAATCACTGCTGAGGTTCCAGCGCCCCAGGCCCAGGATTGGCCCCCACAGCTGTCGGTTTTTGGTGGGGTTTTTAACAGCTTGGGTGGTTATCTTGCTTCGTGAGATTTGAGGACCTTGTCAAGGATTTCTCCTCCCACTGGCGAAGCCTGCAATGCCTGGGCTGAGCAGCCTGATACCAGCATGCACAGCAACTGCAACAAGCCTCAGGTTAAAAATGAATAAATAAATAATTTTACAAGCCACTACGAGCCATGAGCTGCCTCCAGAGGGCTTCAAGTACCTGCTGTGGGCAGCCACCTCCTGCCCATGGCTGCTGCTGTTCCCTCAGCCGAGGTCCAGGGACACGAGGTGACATTACGGGAGAATATGAGGCCCACTGAGGTGCCAGGCAGCGCATACCAGGGGAGCAGCACCGTGCTAACCTTTTACCTGGTGCATGCACCAGAACCCCATCGGTCACGTTGCACCGGTGCTCGTTAAACCTGCCATCACCCCTCGCTTGGCTCCACGCCATGTTGGCGAGTCCCCGGTGCCAAACGTGCAAAGGGTCTTCTTCTGCAGTTTGCACCCCAGGACGGCAGCCAGAGATGGCAGATAAGGCTTGTTTACGTGGCAATGATTCCCCAGGTCTCACCAGGAGCATTTCCATACCATGGTCAGCCTCCAAAAATTCCTGCATTACCCACTAAGCCATGAAGGGTTGCAAAACCCAGCTCACCCTTTCGTTGCCAGTGAGAAGGGATTCACCATGGCCTTATCCAAGGATATCTCAGCCTGCACTGCCCATGTTGGGAGTGTACTGGTGCCAAAAGACCCCTTCGTAAGAGCAAAGGGAAGAACCCCTCAACATTAAGGACACAAGTGATTAAATTCTGAGTTTCCAGGCATCATCTCTTTGGATATCTGTTTTCAGAGGTGGGATGATTTGGCTACCACAGCAAAGCTCCCCAAGGCACCTCACTGTGGCTTTGGGGTGCTGAGCACTGGACAGGTCCCCTCCTGCCAGCAACATCGTCCTTCAGTGGTTTCCTAGCCCATCCCCAGGGATCAGCCATAGTTTTGCAAACACTGCCACAGCCACATCCCAGCCACCAGACGCTTTGCTGCCTCAGTGTTTTGTCATGAAGTAACCCAGGTTTAACCCAACAAGATCTCCAGCATGGCCAAGTGAAGCTGCAAGCGATGCTGCAGCCACATGCACAGGCATCTCCAGCTCATATCGCTAAGAGCTACTGCAAAATTGCTCCCATCCCCACAAGGAGAGAAGTGACCCAAGTCCCACTGCCAGATGATGGCAAGGGACAACCCTAGTCCCACACCAGTAGCCCTACAAGTAGTGGCCCACAGTGAAACCTACTGTGTGCCCTCCCACTCATCCTTCAAGGTGTCTCCTAATGAAGGGTGCTCTGGCAAGGTAAAAATGGGCTGCAAGCAGACTTGTCCTCCAGCAGAGACACAAACCAAAACAAATGCATTTCATTTGCTTTTATTTAATTAAAAAAAAAAGTCAAAGTCATTGCAATCCCATTTAAATACAGAGATTTACAAATAGGTCCAAAACAGGACTAAAATATTCTTTGAAATGCTGTACTTTTAAATATTGTGCTTTCATAGATACATAAGAAAATTAGCATATAAAAATACTTTACAAGGAATACACTCTAATATATGGATAAAAATACACATTTAAGTAACGCATTTCATCTTCATTTCATTCAAAATGCATAGGAAGGGATACAAGGACCAAGATTTTCTTCCTTTTATTTTTTTTTTTTAAAGCCTTTAATAAAAGTCTTCATTAAAAACCTATGAGAAGCCCCGGTGAGCTTCCACTGCTCAGAATATTGCATATAAAAACACTTTCGGCTGCACTGTCAATGCTCCACAGTATCAATTATGGCACATCATCTAGTTGTGGCAGCAATGGTATGGGATATTGCATACTCGAAGAGAAAAATGGCTACAACGACAAATAGCTGGATGGGGCCGGGCGCGTGTCTGGAAGAAACACCCCAATACGCTGCGCTAGCACGGAGGGACAGAGTCGCATAGCGGCTTTGGGACGGACAGTGGGGGGATGAGTCCTGGCTCAGCAAAGCCCCAAATGTGTGGTGCATACCCACCAACACCTACACCAGCCCACCGGCACACAGGCGGGGATGGAGGAACCAAAATGGCGAGCAGGGAGTGGGGGTGGTGGGTGCCAGGGCTGCAGGTGTCCGACCAAGACAGCTCCTTGTCTCTGCCATGCCTGAGCCTTCCCAGGGAAAGCGATGCCAGGTTCACGCCACCATCAGGACATGAACTTCATCACCATAAAGTGCTAATATCTGAAACACGACAGGCTGCAAACAACACAGACTCTTCCCTGTGGTGCTGGGTGCTCGGGGGGGTGACCATGGGGCGTCATGCTTGCAAAGCCACAGACAGACCAGTGACAGGCAAAGACAGACAGACAGGCAGACACACTGCCCAGCCCATGCAGAGCACAGGACACACGACCTCCACCTAACAAAGGGCTTTTCATGCCACCGCCTGACAGGTCACAAGAAGGCGTGATTAGTTTAGGGACAGCCCCAGGAAGATTGCCAGCCTGCTATTTACTTGTCGGCACAGGCCAGGTTTGCAAGCATCCCCACAAAGCCCTGGTGGACAATGTGGCCAGGGATTTGGGCAGGTATTCAGGGTCTTTAGCTTTGGGTGCAACCTTCTGCTCTGTAATAACTGCTCCGGCACAGGTCACCACACCGCCCACGGGAGTCAATGGTGGGACGAGGTGCCTGGGCCCACTGCAGGGCACGCCAGCCCTGGCAGGGAATGCAGACAGGGCTGGCAGGAGGCAGTTGCAAACACCAATTTTTGAACAAGAATTGCACCTATCCACTCTTAAGCACATTTTGAAACGTCTTTTCAACAGGGCTCCCCACAGCCCCACACCAGGAGTGCAGGGGGCTGCGGAAATCAGTTTGTCAGGAGCACTTAAAGACCGGAGCTGGGCACAACAGAAAAGGAAAGGCATTGCAGTCTTGCTGTATGCGAATAACCGAGCAAACAAGAAACATAATAGCACCATGTGTGTTTATAGGATGGCCAAGGCCTTCAGGGTGAGGAGGGTGTCACAGGCAGGACCCCATGCACCCCGACAGCCGGGGATGCCCTGCCACAGGGGACAGCTATGGATGCTCCTTCCTCCCATCGGCAGCTCATTCCATCACTGGTGCTGCCCACGGCCTGATGTGTGCATCCACCCCAGACTTTCCCAGTGTTATCTGGTGGTCTACAGGCCCACTGAAGACCCACCTCCCCACTTGCAGGTTATGGTACACACAGCATTTACAAATACCAGTGTGAAAACCAGGAAAAACACCCCAAATACCACAACAGCTTAACAGAGACCCCGGGCACCACCTGCTTTGCTACCGCTGCTCAGAGCGTCTGGACACTCGCCTTGACCTCGGCGCCACGGGCCACCTGTGCCAGCAGCTCTCCGTTCCCCTCCGGGGGAGCGTTGGCAGCCAGTGCCAAGGGATTTCGGCTAATCACCAGGTCCAGCTTATCTCCAGCCTCCGAAATCAGGGGAACAGCCAGACAGCAGTCAAAGTCTCTTGTGCGGATGCGGTTAACCTGCCGGGATGGATTTAGGAGGTGCCATGGGGAGGAACAACAGAAAGACCATGTTTGTTAGTCAGAAAAATGCAAGGTTGGTGCTAAATGCACACCTGTGAAAACACACAACTCTTGGGGGTCCCTGATTCCAGGGTCACAGCAGAGCAGGAGCACCCCTTCAAGCTGAGCACAGCCTTGCTTAGCTGAGAACTGATGCAGTAACTTGTAGAGGAAGGGGGGAAAAACGTCTGGATTGGGCACAAACCCTGGCCCCTCGTGTCTGGGGCAGTACTACAAGGAGTAAACGCTGCAGGGCACAAAACCAGCTCTCCAGTTCAAGCCTACAGGAGGAAGGTTGCCATTTTCCATTATGTTTTTGCCATCATGGCTCTTACTGGCCTTAAATTTGTGATGTGGGGTATTCAGCTCCTAGAAAACAAATATAGCTCAGACCTTGAGAATTCTGCCAACCATTTTCCAGCTCAGACAGCAGTAAATTGAGACTATACTGAACAGTTTCTGCTTCTGCTCTCTCCATTTACATCCTTCATTTCAGAGGAGTCTGGATGCGTTTCACATGGGCTCAGAAGGTGGCTGCAACTTCTCTGCAGGTTTCAGGAGTGAAAGCACTTGTACTACTGTCTCTTGTAGACCTTCAAGCACAGGCTGGGTCACCTGCAAGAACCACCCCAGCTCTCTTGCCTACAGCTACCAGAGCACCTGGGCTTGGTGCCACGACAGCTTCAGGATGGAGGGGGCTGGCAAACAGCATGGGGAGGGGAAGCAGGGAAGGGAGAAAGGAATTTCCCACCCACCTTTGGAGTGAACATAACCCCTGGGGCCAGGCATTCTTTCTTTCACTGGAGAAGGGCTGGATGAGTCCATGCAACCCTTCCATCCACGACCCCTTCCCAGCATTACTGCATGCCCATGGAGGGGGGCTCTGTCACAGCAGCAGTGTCCCCCTGCCCCAGCTGGGTCCAGATCCACCCCAGTACTGTTCCATACAGCACAGTAACTAAAGACAGTTTCTAAACTGCACGTGGACAAGGAGAGATAAGCCAGGAGCTTGCTCTGCCTTTGCTTTTGGCCAGCGTGTCAGTTCCAGTGCAGAAGTGGCATTAACACAATGCCGTGCTCCAGCTAATCCATCCGGATGAGAGGCAGAGGGTCTGTTGTAGCAGGGACAAGGTGTTTCGCTGGCCTTCAGGCACGTCATCACACCCAGGATCAGCAGCACTGCGAAGCATCCCAAGCAATGCCTCTCGGTACTCCTTGACGGGAGTTGCCTGTACCGTGTCTGCAATCCCTCATTCACAACTCCACACATCAACACGATGGCAACCACCTCGTCTCCTCGTGGGTGTACACAAGCTGTGTGGTGCAGCATGTGGAAGGGGGGTGTCGAAAGTCTCCACGCCGCTCTGTTGAGGATTTCGGGCACACCTCCCAGAGTACTTGGCACTCATAAAAAGCAACACATCCAACATTCAACAGAAAGGCAGCCCAGAGCCTAATTAGCTTCTTGTTCATTCTTGCACCATCTTTTATTTGAAGCCGAGAAGGAATAATTGTATAGCAGCCAACTGGCTAGAGACCATAACAAGCTTAAACAAGGTTCCCCACAGTGCTGCCAGTTCTCCTGTTACCTGATGTACATAATATATTGGCTCCAATCCTCCTGCTAACAACCCACGCCTAGAAATTGGTAAAACTAAACATCTTTCAGAGCATTTCCAAATATGGTCACAATATCAGCATTTCCAAATGGTGGCAAATTTTCCATTGGGGTTGCACTTTCCCAGTTGCTGTTTGAGTTGCCCCAGAGCTAAAACAGTTGTTTCTCATCCATATAAAGCTCCTCTCCAATCTCCAGGACTCACCATGCTCTGGTAGCTTGATATGCCCAGGTCACATTTATTAGGCTGTGCCCTTGAGAAGAGCTTCTATTCTGTTTCCGCATCAGCTATTTCAGATCAAGTATCTTTCAAAGGAAAATATGTATGAACACCTTGCTTGAAGGATGTGTTTCTAGAAAACTCTTTTAGTTGTTAAAGGCATGCACAGAGCTTCATGAACACCATTTAACTCCACAGGGTTGGTTTTTTCAGGAACACATATTGGTCAACACGGTCTAGATCATCCACAACTCACCCTCTTACATGACAGGAAAAGGGCTGAGGGTGAGAGGGGGGAGAAACACAGCTTTTCGGTTGTTTTGAGCTGTCTGAGCTCAAAAAGGCCAGTGCCAGGCAGTCTGTGTCCTGGAAGAGGTGTGACCTAGGGGTACCACCTGGGGGGCCTACCTAGTGATTTCTCATTATAAAACACAGGTCTCATTGAGCGCTGGGTAGCTAAGTGCTCACCTAGTTGGCTAACTATTACCTTTCGTTAAGGTTAGTGCTGCCATGGATGGGTCTCACTTCTCTCTTCCTCTCAGCCACTCATTCACTCCGTCCCAGCCTCCAGAACTGCATTTTGCATTTATTACCTGAAGCACTCTGTCATATGGCTTGAGGCCACACTGATCTGCTGGCCCATCCGGACGGACCATATTTACATAGACACCTTTTTCTAACAGGCCATCCGACACACTGAATCCAAAGTCTTCACTCTCTGGGTCTTTGTGGAGTGTCATCTGGAAAGGCAGAAACAGAACACATGTTTTAACGCAGCAGAGGAAGGAGGAGATATACAGGATCGGCAGGACAAGAGTACCATAGGGAATGTGGGTGGACCTACAGGAATTCTGCTCTGGGTGTCACAGGCAGATTTGTCTTAGCCTGGGCAGCTAATACAGGTCAAGCCTTATCTACCAGACACCGTCAGCATAGGTAGATTGCATGGATGAGTGCTCTGGTGACTGGCATATAACCAGGCACAGGACAGACCCTCTCCTCCCTAGATGTGGAAGGAAATGCAAGCAGTGTAACACATTTCACCCAAGGAGCAACAAAGCATGTGTTATTCATGGAGCATCACCTTCCCTGGCCCAAATTACACTCTGCATCCTCTGTGTATGCCGGAAGCAGCACATGAAAAATTGACACATTCATGGAGAATTTTCAGTGTAGTGTGTCAAACATGAAGACAGCTCATTTTTAATACATCACTCAGCAAGAACACCTAAACTTCTCCATATTAATCACAAGCTCTTTTCAGAAAATTTGAATCAGTAAGTGCTGATATACTGAGGACAACAACTGGATAACCTCATCCCCCTTCCCTTGAGCATGTCATGCTTTGGCCTTGACTAAAGGAGGCGTGTGCTGCTGGAAGTAAATCTTGCCACGGAGTAACACTGGGAGCCAGTAACAGCTGATTCCCTGACACCACCAAAATCTCCCTTTGACTTCCATGAACTGGGAGTACACCTCTGCTGGAGCTCCAACTCCATCACTGCATTCTTGGCTGGGTGAGCCTTACAGATGTGTGGTCCTTGGGAAGAATGGTGCCCAGGGTAACACACAGGAGCAACCCACCTGGCCTCAACCCTCATCTCCAAATACAGCCAAAACCAGATGCTCCAGCAGAACAAAGAGTCACCCTATAACATGCCTAATTACACAGCTCTCCTCCTCTAGGTATGAAGAAGTTTTATTTAAGGACACATTTGTGATGCCCCGAAGGACAAAAGCAGATCAGACACGAAAATGTTGTTTTTTCCAGCTACCATAACTGCAGGTTTCATTCTAAAGTCACAGTAGGAAAGAAAAAGACAGTCAATTTTTTTGAAACCTCTCCAGCTCCCTTCCCTGCCTGCATTCTGCATCAGCAGCTTCTACAGTTAATTACTTCATCTTATTATTATTATCTTGCACCATGCTTAAACTGGCTGTGTTCCGCTGGGTACTGAATTCAAACAAGTATTCCATCACCAAAGCCCTACCATTTGTGCCCCTTCAGCAAGGGCCAGGGTGGAGTGGAAGGGGAGGGAAAGTAAGTTATTTTTAAGTTGTTATTGTAAGGTGTTTTTATAAGAAAAGTGGCCTACTGAATGGAGTGTGCCACTGGAAAAGGGTTGATGGGTCTCCACAGGCCATACTTTGAGTTCTTTCACCTGTATCTGTAGCAGCAATTAAAGAACTCCAAAACACAAGGATCTGGACATCTGATATACTAAAGGGAAACTGCACACATTTAAGCCCCACTGAAGCATGGCAACTAAATCTCATGACTCTTCTGAAGAGGCCCCTTCCTCTTAATCTGAGCCTGTGGAAACCTTTGCTGCAGACCTTGGTGAGGGGCAGCTTTAACAAGGAACATTGTCTGGGGGTCCCTCCGAACACAGGAGATTTTCTACAAGGGTACAAAAGCTTCTACAACTTATACCACTGAGGTACCACAGAGCCACAGTCAGACCAACCCTTGGCAGCTCAGACCTTGTGAAACTCGAGGGGGGTAGGAGACATGATTTCCTGCATTTCCTTCTCAATCTTCTTCATGTCCAGGTTCCTCTCGTTCTTTTTGGCAGGGGAGCTACTGCTGCCCTCGGTCTGTCCGTCATCACAGCTGGAGTTTGCTTTCCTCAACGGGCTCAGTCCTGATGTGTTGACAGAGTCCAGGAGCAGCTTGCTGCCCTCCAGCCCCAGGTTGTGCACGCTCCCTGTCATGATGGATGCCTGTAGGGCAAGGGCACAAAGTCACTCTGCTGAGCCAGCATTAGGAAGAGATGGACCATGCAGCAACAAAGAGTGGCACAGGCAACAACAGGCAGGCACAGTTGTTCTCATTAGACAGAAAGGTAAGTACCAAGAAGCTTTTAGTACCAAAAAGGTAGCCATTTTCAGATCTCAGCAGCTTGCTGCCAGGTCTACTGCTGACCTGCTGCGTGCTTCTCCCACCCCAACATGGAGCTTTATCTCAGAAGGAAACATTCATGAGGCATCTCATTTTTTGACGCCCCCTGCTACATGAAGAGGGCCAGGCAGGCCTCATCTTGTGCAGGAACCTTCTCAGTGGTCAGAAAGGATGAACACCCCAATCTCAAGGGCTCGCAGAGGAAGCACTGTCTGCCTGGTTCTTCAGCCTACCCCTGCAGCTCACCCTCAGCATTGCACAGTGCTGGCAATGGCCCAGAGACGTCGGTACGTAGGACTCCACTGAGGCCAATTCAGCAGAGAAATTAGGATTTTATCTGTCAGCAAATGGGTGCCATCACTGAGCAAAACTGAGTTAAAAATATGAAATTAAGTAGTCTTTAAGCCTGGTTATCCTTGATAGCATCCATTAAAAGATGCCTTTAAGTAGATTCTACTCCATTTGGCAGTGCTTTTCACTAATGAGATTACATTGATCAAAGCTAACGAAGGAGTCAAGAATCCAGTCTGTGGAACCTCAACTGGCTCCAGGTCACAGAGTCCATTTAAATGGCGTAATGAAAAGTGTCATTTCAAAGTTCAGGCTCTAAGGGTCTGCAGTCCCATTAAATGTCAAAAGGTAGGAGAAACAAAAGGGAAGGTAGGGAGCATATAGGAATATTCAGCAATGCTAAGTGTGGCAAGTCAAAGAGCAATTGCTCCTGTGCACAGGGGAAATATCATCTGACTAAATCTCCAAACAAGCTCTGTGCTCCAAGCCAGAACCAAGGCAAATAAAGGAATTCTGGTGGCAGTACGAAAATGCCAGCAGTACCCACATAATCCCAAATAAGGATGGATAAAATACAGAAAACCTTTTAGCTTTGCACTTTTCGGGTCCTCGCACAAAAATTACTTAATCAGCTTGAGCTTGGACAAAACTCAAAAGCCTGCTACACGCTGGAAGGACGTTGAGTTACCACACACTTGAAACACAGTTTAACAAACAGCAGTACAGCCAACCAGGGTACCTTTGTTCACTGACCTCAGCCAGCCTCTATACCCCAGGACACCGTGCTGTGTCATACCAACAGCAGCACGCAGGCCCAGGGAGGAGAACAGCAAGGTCTGTGCCCGTCGTGCTACTGCCCTCCCTCGTGTGCCACAAATACCAAACCTGGCCAGCACCCAACAGCGGTGCCCTTACTACAGCATCCGAATCCTTCTCTATCTTCATGGTATTTAAATACTCCTTGCCCCATCATAAGCAATTTGCTAGGTGCTTCAGGTTAAGCACAAGGAGCAGAAAGGGCAATTCCAGACTTCTCCAGCCTGTGGCTGCTCCACGTTGTTTTTCCCCCTTGTCTTGGTTACCCTCAAAGTAAAGCAAGGCTGGATGCCCCAGTAGACATACTGGGAAAAGCCTGTATCTACCCATAACCCACAGTCTGGGAGCGGATTTCCAGGCTATCTTGCATAATCACATGTGAATCTTGTTAGTTTTCACATGTAGAGCATTTAGGGTCAAATTTAAAATAAAATAAAAAAAAAATCTGAGGCTGTCATAAAATCACAGGAGGCCAGGAGCTGGACTTAGAAACATGCAATAGAGCAAGAGCCCCAGTGAGCACCGCAGCTCCCACCCCACACCTCACGAAGGATGGGCACGTGGAAAGGGAGGAACAGATCAGCACTACTTTGGATCTGACAAAAGGGGAGTTGAAACCCATCAGACTTCTGCTAAAAACACAGCATTTTCCAAAAAGATTACAGAAAGGTGCTAAATACATGGAAACCCTAGAGGTACTCAGCTTTTTGTGAAATTTTACATTTTTTAAAGCATTGCTCTAACTGTCAAAGCTCCAGAGTCTTATACCAGCATGATTCAAAAGCCCACACATCCCTGCACCATGGATCTCTGGAAAAGGACTGGGCAGAAATGTATTTTGTCTGTCCTGGCATTTCACAGTACCCAACAAACTCCTCCTTTTTTATTTAGATGCCAGCCATTATGCAGAAGGGAAACATCTACACATCCTTCCAGAGGGGTACTTTTTCCTAAGCAGTCAACAACAGTTCAGAAAGGTTGCCAGCAGCTGCTTAAACTCATTTCTAAATACACTCAGGTCCAGGAAATAAGTGATCAAGGGAAGAGTTGGTGGGGGAGCTGGGGACGCTGGGGCTTTGTGTGTTGGTTTGGTTTATGTCAGCATTTTCTTACACAGTTAAGATAATAAATACAGCGTTTCGTGCTCCAGCACAATAAATTTAATGGAGATTTCCTCCCCCACTTACAGTTGCTAAGGTTCAAGGAGGAAAGAACAGTTATTGAGTCCCTCGTTACCAATATTTTCACATATAGACCAAAACAGAACTTTCCTTTTCCACCTCCAATTATTCAGAAATTGCCTTTTCTCTCTGGAGCCTAAAGGATATGCCATGGCGCCTAAAAACAGCCCCACTGGAGGTGATGGAGGGCACAACCCAGTGAGATCTGCCCTGTCCTCTTCACCCAGAAGGCAAGAGGAGAGAGTAGTTTGCAGGATCCCACTCCTCCTTTTATGCTGCAGGACCTGAATCGGGAAGGGGAGCAGCATGGGTCCCATCCTGCCAGGCAGGCTTGCTTCCTGTTGCTCAGCAGTCTCGGGGGAGGCCTTTATTTGCATCCCATGTCTTAGAAATCCAGGCTCCCCATCCTATAACCGGACACAATAACATGACCTCCAAAGTATTTTGGATAAAGAAAAGAGAAAGTGGTCTGTGAAGAGAGGAAACACCTTTATTTCTGCAGGAAGCAATTACTTTCTCAGATTTTTCCACGGGGAAGGCTGGCGAAAAGCTTCCAATTACCTATTTCACTGAAACAGTTTCCGCCAGGGTGACAGCTGAATGCAAGATGTATGTTGGGCCTGCCTATACTTGAAGTAAGCCAAGGCTTTGGTCCCAATGGGTTTTTTGGAGGCTCCTTTTGCTTGGCCTTTAAGTGCTCTGGACAGACAGTATCTTTCCAAGCAGAGGGAAAGATACCACTTGATAGGGAAGGTTTGCCAACAGTCATGTGAAGATTGTTGGCCAACAACAGTTTGCAAAAAGAGCGTGGAGTTCCTGGTGGGTAAGTCATCAGCCCAGGGAGAAAGTGCACGCAAACAACTGCCTAATGACACATAGTTATCCATTAGCACAAGCACTGACACAGATTAAACTCAAACCCTTCTTCACACCACTGGCAACACAGGGATGCTATGGGCAATTAACAGATCCGGAGGAACAGTCTGACATTCATGGCAAGAACAAAACAGTCAGGTCAGCAGCAAATTCAGAAAGTGATTTACCTCAATCTCCCTCAAAAGTTCAGACTGGCCGCATGTTTCCAAATCCTCCAAAGCTTCTCCAAAAACACGCCAAAAACTATCCTCGTGAGTGGTCTCAAGGCCATTTTGGCGGTTGGGGTATCTGTTGTAACGTAGGAACCAAACATTGTCAGCACTCTTCTGCAGCGGGGTGAAAGCCGCGAGGCTACAGCAAGTGTCTCACCAGTAAAAGCAGAGACTTGAAGAGTCTTCATATACAAAAGCAAACAATATGAACTTTTCAGACAAGAGTCCGAATACGAGACCTCCATGCATTTACTAACGGGGCAAGCGTCCTTCAAAGGAAGAATTAAGTTGGTGTAGTAATGTCAAAGTTCAAAGGGTAAATTAAAAAGTGCCTGTGGAAGATTGTAGGTTTAGGAAGACGTTTTGGTGAAACAGAGAAGTGAAAGAGAAAAGGATGCGTTATGGGTAAACCAGGAGCCTCAGAGACTGTTAGTACAAAGGCTGATGGGATAGAGCTCAGATCTGAGACACAGAACACCTGAGAAGAGAGAGAAAAACACAGAGGGTAACAGACATGGTGAGAAAATGATAAATACATTAGGTCTCTATGAGAGTAAATAATGCAAAGATGTATATAAAAATGATTGCCCTGGGCTGGACAAGTAAACATACGCTACAGCCAGCTCTATCGGCAGTGCCATGTACAACACACATGAACCAAGTTTAATTTGCTTTGGGACAGCCAGGGAACTGCACTGTTGCTTTTAGGAGGTCTGAGGGATGTAATAGTCATGGCACTTACAGCCATGTACAGATTGCCACCAGTTCTGTCTACAACAGAGAGCAGGGACAGAGAGAACCACTCTCGAGCTGGTACAGACACATGTTAATGCGAGCACTGTATGGTGGGGCCTGCTGGGGCTTCTGCAAATTCCCACATTGGCAGTTCCAGCTTCTCTTCTCTCTGACCACAAGCCACGTTCAATTCTTAGACTTTTAAAGTAAAGAGCAATTAAACCTGATGAAGTCTTCTGAACAGGCCAGAGAGGTAGGTGACACCAGAGACTGCTTACTGAACATGAGGCTCTGTGCAAAGGGGACAGTGACATTAGAGTAGCCCTAAGGCACCTTCTGCACATCTTATTAGGAGCTGCATGGACGAGGCTCCACCTCTGCAACATTTGCCAGCATCTCTCATAGTTTAATGGCCATCAGCACCACAGACAGGAAGGGATGCTCATCCACCAGAGCCACTTAGCAAAGTCAAAACATTTTACTTGAGTACAGGTCAAAGAGATGTTGGCCTCCATTAAATATATAATGACTCCTTGGGCTACTGATAAGGGGGTTTTCAGATCTCTGTTCACTGCCAAGTCTTTAGTACACACTTTGCTTTTCATCCACTGGTTTCAATGGGACTCTGTAGCAGGCATAAACTTACACACACACTTTGCTCCTCATGGGATCGCGGCCTGCCTTGAGAGAGCAGTATCTGACATATCTTATTGTATTTTAAATTTACCCCCCACCTTTCATCAGCTCTTAAAGGACAGTCTTTACACCAGGCAGAAAGGTCAAAAAAACACCCAGCAAGACTTTATAACAACAAACCATAGCTTCACTCCAAAAGGAATTTTTGATTCTTTCCCCTTACTCATTTCCTTCCTCTGGTCCCAGGTTCCCAAGGAGGCAAACGTCCCTTCCAACTCTCAGTTTCTTGCCTCTCAGTTCAGCAATAGAACAAACACATCCAGGACGTGGACAAATCAGTATGGGCTCTCACACCACTGGGTCAGCAGGTTTTTCCAGGCTAAAGGCAGCAAGGGTTCGAGACATTTTGTTTTTCTCCCCTAATAAAAAGGGCTCAGCAGCATGAACCGTTTCACTTGCACTTTGACATCGGGGCTCGGAGCCCTCATTAGGGACACGCGGGGCTTCGAGTGCTCAGATTTGCTAGCTTCATCTGTCAGCAGCCTCGCTGGGAGGGCCACGAGGGATCAATGACCTCTGCAAGCTGGCTCTTGCTGAGAGGCAAAACAAGAACAAAGTCTCTGCTGCTGCCAGCCTTCCTGCCAGTTTGATCATCTTTAAATAGGTGGAAATGGCCATGAGATGTTCTAAGGGTTTTGTTTGGACAAAACAAAAGTTAAGGAAAAAAATAAGAAAATAAAAGAACTGACAGTAACAACACGACACACAGGACTATGGGGACTCTGGAGGATGTCAAGGGAAGGGTTAGTTACGAAGCAGTGAGGCTTTTCCACCATGTATGGCTCAGCAAGGGGCAGCCTCTGGCCGGGGTAGATCCAGCAGCGTTTTCACCCTGAGGGGCAGCTGCAGCCTCTTCCACAGGTCTGGGAGGCATTGCAGGATTTCTCACATGCTGGCCAAGCCAGGGGATTTTCTCAACCATGATCACTCAGCATGGCTTTGACCGTGGTGCTGGAAAGGCCAAAGCGTGATGGAGAGAGATGTCCAGCCACAGCTTTGGGAGATTAACGTGGACATGCAGCCTCATATTGGTCCTCCAGGAGCTGTGGCTGACTCTTTTAGGCTTTGTGGCATGAAGCTGCATCCTCACTCAAAAGCGTCTGGCCAACACATGAAGGGACAGCCCTGGCCATGCCTATTTATTGCACCTAACCTATGAGAATACTGCAGCCTTTACATGGCAGGAGTATAAGACATGGGAAGAACCTGTGGTCCATGCAGCTGAGACCGTCCTAACACCAGACACGAATGTCACCTGGCCACAGCAGAGGAGCTATACCCAGAGTAACCTGGCAATGTGGAGGTGGTTTGACAAAGCACACCACCACCCCAGTGCCCCACCCCATGGCTGCCCGATGCCAAAATGGGGACATCCCTGGCCACTCCATCACATTCCCACACTCCCTTGTCCCTGTGCAGTGACACCCACACTTGCAGATGCACCTCCCTGCCTCCTCCCACTCCTCCATACCTGCTGGGCTTGTCCCAGTCTTCTTCACTGAAGCTTCCATCCAGGTAGGGGTAGTTTTTTCTGGGGTCCCCCGGAGGAGTGCTGCTCTTTTGCCTGCTGTGTCTCCATTCATGTGGATGGAGAGCTATGCCTGCAGCCTGAGGTATGTATGTACCTAGGGAAGGCAAGAGGGGATGGGGAGGGGGGGTGTGGTGTGCATGGAGAGAAAGATAAATACCTGATCAGAAAACTCGAGTTAAGGAGTTAAGCCACGCTGAGCCAGGAGAGCCTCCTTCCCCAAGTCCCAAACCTGAGGTTATCTGGATTGCATACTGCTTCCATATCAATCATCCAAAAGGAGTTTTTCTTCCCATCTCTTCTTGCTTTAACCAAAGCAGCTTCTCAGGGTCTTCTTGTAAGGTTGTCCATCTCTCCCTTGCTCCCCCCCACACCCTCCCTGCAAGTAGCTTTGTGGTGTGGGTCCAGAATCCACAAACCTGGGGCTATACATGCCCACAGATACAGATCTTACCCCCAGCCAGCTACAGCCATAGTTAACATCTCCTGTTTCCACACTGAACCCAACAGAAATTGTGCTGCTGAAAACAGAAAATTGAGCTTTTTAAATACAGTGAGATGCAGAATCACAGGATGACAAGATTGGTAAAGACCTTTGAGATCACTGAGTCCAACTGTACCTGTCCTCTACTAACCCATATCCCTGAGCACCTTGTCTACCTGTCTTTTAAATACATCCAGGGTCAGCCCCCTCCCCGGGCAGCCTGTTCCAATGCTGGATAATCCTTTTGGTGAAGGGTTTTTTCCTAACATCTAATCTGACCCTGCCCTGGTGCAGCTCGAGCCCATTTCCCCTCATCCCATCGCCTGTTGCTTCGGCAAAGAGGCCAACCCTCACCTCTCTACATCCTCCTTTCAGGTAACTGTAGGCAGTGATAAGGCCCCCACTCAGCCTCCTCTTCTCCACTCAGCCACTCCTCGTAATGTTTGCTCTCCAGCCCCTTCCCCAGCCTGGCTGCCCTTCCCTGGACACAGCACGTGAGGTACGGCCTCACCAATCCCAAGCACAGCATTAATAGACCAGGACAGCATCAAAGAAACTGCATCCAGAGCAGCCAGATGCAAGGGCCTCCCTTCAACAGGGGTGATGGTGCTGAGGGTACCTGGTGGCGGTCACCAGTTCCAGTGTGCTCAGCAATGGTAAGGAAGGAAGAGCCAGCTTTGATCTTGAGAGGTGCCAGCCCGTTCCCATTCACAGAGCCCTTCCATGCCATCAGGATCAGCTGGGGCAGGTACAGAAAACTGATTCAGGGACATGTGACAGGCAAAGAACAGGAGGGAAAAATTCTGCTGGCTTGAGAGAAGGGAAGGCTCATCTGTATCACACTTGATAGGAGATCAATATGTATCAGACAAGTTTCACTGCATCTGCACCCAAGGACTCTCCTATACTGCAGTGTCTAACTCTGGAGATGAAAATCCAATGCTACCAAGTCACAAGATCCCTGGGTCTCACAAGGAGCTCCTGGACAGAAACCTTCCAAAACAGAGCATTCCTCAGCAGCATCAGTGCCATCTGCAGTGGAAATAAATCTCCCGAGTCCCCTGCCCACCTCCTGCTGCCCATTCTACATTTCAGAGAAATACTCACAGCCTTTCCAAGAAACACTGTGCACTTCCATCACACGCTGTGCCAAGTGAACAGGAAGAGGTAACGGAGAAACACATAATTAAGGGAGACTTGACCTCCCAAACAGCTAAGAGCACTGGAAATACCCAAAGACAACGCCAGCACTTTCTTTGAAAATGCCAAGACCTGTTATTTCACTTAGCTGAGTGTTTCCTCTGTGTGTTTTTAAAGGTTAGACTGCTCTGAAGAGAGCCCCAGAAAAGTGCTTGCCAACACCTCACAGCAGCCAGGAACACTCGCTGCCTGCCAGAGCAGAACAAGGTCCCTGGATGCGGGTCCCTGGCGGGCAGCCGGTCTGGGCGCTGGGGTCAGGGACCACAGGGGTATGTGTGCAGAGCTGTCACTCGGGTGCCACCGGTTTCACCTCCTCCTTCCAGGGCGACGCTGGATCCCCGGGATTCAGAGCCACCTGGTGGCATGTTCCCACCAGGCCCAGCACCGTTCCCTCAACAAACCTTTCCCTCAGCGGTTCCTTAAAGCTGTGGACGAAGCTAAAACCTGCAAGGCTGCAGAGGTCAATCTATAGTTCTCCATTTGGGGCGTAAAACCTTGTCTCCAAGCTCTCTATGCCTCTGGTCTCCCTGCACCCTTCCTTCCCCATCCATCCCACGGGTGACCCTGAGTGTCCTTCTTTGCAGCATCCCTCTTTGCAGCCAGTGCCAGCACAACACCACGCAGCCAAATGCAATTACCAGGGAAGATGAGAGAGCCCCTGAGGCAAAGGTGCAGTCTATGGATGTTGGACAACTTGGCATCATCCCTGCTCCCCCAGGGCTCTGTGCTCAATTACTCTTCTCAGTAACATCCATTCCTTTGCTGAACCCAGTGCCCAGCCTGTATTAACATCCAATTAGATGGAGAAGGATTGCAGCATTATGAAGTCTAGGGGATTCCTCCTTAACGAAGCCTTCAGTCCCAACTGCATTCTTAGATTAAGATGTCGGACCAACGGAGGCTGAAGGAAGATGCAGGCAGGGTGGAAGAGACACCGTGCAGTGCTGTAGTACTGTCCTTTGACCTTTCCTACACCAGTGCAGTGAGCACAGGTACGCCCCTTGCTCAGCACACTGAAGACCCTGCAGCATTGCTCCTGCAGCATTCCTCCTTGTTTTCACATTCTGTTCTAGACAGCAGTCATTTCACCAATTTCCTTTCGCAAAGGCGATTCAGGGGTTTGGGTTGTTTCACCATGGGCTGATACTAGCTTATGTCACTAAATCTGAACTGGAATAACTATTTTCCAGTGCTTTCCTCCAAGGTAAAAGTCTATTCCCATGACTAGAGCATCCTCCATCCCAATTCCATATGTCTGCCAGAAGCCACAACTGAACAAACCTGGCCTCGAAGACGTGTGTTCACCTGATCACTCACTGGAGATTTAGAGATACTTTCTTGTAGCATTACCTTAATTATTTTGTTAAGTGAGTGCTTCTAAGTCACAAAACATTCTTGTGGATTTTAAAACATCCTGAAAAGGATTAATGTGTCCTGCACGGCCTCTCTGGAGAACTAAAAGTGAGCTATGGACCAAATATTCTGTAAGATATATGGCCAGTGAAAACTTCCTCTGATTATGTGAATTATAAAGTGCTGCAATGGTGTTGAAAATGCTGTCACAGTATGATGCCATATAAGCCAGAAAAAAATGTGCCAATAAAAACCTGACACAGATAGATCAACTCAGAGCACCACATGAGTGCATTTTAAAATATATTTTGTTCCTTGCTGGAAGCGAGAAGCCATGTAAATGCATTCAGAACACAGGCTTTGGCTCATATTCAGTCTCCAGACAGGTTCAGAGGCTCTGCTTACCTTTTTCCCTGGCCCAGAGATCCCTAAAAAAAGACAACCCTGGCTTACCTTGACTTCCATAGCCAGCATCAATGCCGGAGCCATCCCAAGACTCCATAGCACTGTCCACACTAGGAATTGTGGTAGAGTACATCTCAGACAGCTTGCTAGTTTTCTGGGAGTCCATCAGTTCATCTTCTGGGTCACTCACTTCGTTTATACTCCCCGACTTCTTGGGATAGGATTCTGAAACCAGAAGATGCCTCTTTAGCAGGCACAAAGAAGCCTCAGGGAGAGGAATATGCTGATGTGGGAGCAAGCCCCAGTACATTGAGACTTTTGAAGAACCTCTTTAGCTCTTCAAAAGTACTTGAGAAAGAGCTGTGCAATACAGGTGAAAGGATTTCATGCAGTATTCTTGTCTCAAGCTGAATTGAGAAAAAATGCGTGAGTTTTTAGTACATGGAATATAAGGAGCAGCCAGGGGGATTTGAGGATTCCCAAATACAAGAGAGTTGGGACCTAATCTCAATTCACAAGCGCATCTTCTTGTGCCATTGGAAGCTTCTGCTGAACAGCCCTGCCCAGAGGAGTGGTTGCCTTTACAAGCAATATCCCATAGTCTCTCTGCTCTCAGAGAGCCTCCTTTTTGCTCAGATCAGCAGTGGTTCCAGCCAAATTGCTTCTGGCACGATCTGCCTTTGGGGACAGGACCCAAACAGTGCCAGAGCAGCACTGAGTCAGGGCGCTGGCTGCAAACTTTGTGTTACAAGGAGATGTTTCCAGTGGGATTCCAACGACAGCCAACCTAGTCCCAGACTACCACATATGAAGTTATAGCCCCCTTTCAGGATTGTACAACCTCCTATCAATTCAGGGCTAATCACCACCTCTCCAAGAGTCTCCCCATGCAGTTTCACAACAACTGTGGAATTCCCGGGCTCGGTATTTGGAGAATGAATTTGCCCTGATTAGTGATTGGAAAACGGAAAAGTGAATATGGATGATGAAGCTCAGACTTGCCCTTTCATTACTTTAGTAATAAAAGGCCCTTATTATCATTATATCAAATTCCCTTTCAGGCAGAAGCTATGCAAGGAATGGTTTCTCAGCACAAGCATTTCCTTGTACTGAATATTTTAAAGTCCTCGTTGATTAGATATCCTCCTAGCCATCCACATCCTGGATCTCCGACTCACAGAGGCTGGGATGAAAATCCCTCTGAAAGTCTGCATTTGTCAATGAAGACAGATTATTTTACCAAACAAAGGCCAGTGTCCTGAAAGTCCCTACTTTCCAAGCGTTCAGAAGATTGCTCACCATGATTAACTCAAGATTACCTTGAAATTTCAATTACACCTGCTTCATTCTCAGAATGATTAACGAACCTCCAACTGGCACTTGCGTGTCAATTATTTCAGTGAGTTGCTGTAACAATGCTGAGTGTCAGCAGGGAAGGGGAAAAAAAGACTATTTCAGACCAAGGATCAAGTCTCTTGGCTGCAGGGAAGGAGACCGGGGTTTCTTGAAGAGGAATCAATTCCTGCCATTCACCACCCCCTGCCTGGGCTTCCTCCTTTTGTAGAAGAGGCTCATTGCCACATGTGTGCAAATTGCTTTGGCTTCTACAGAAGGGCTATGTTTAAGAGGGATGCTAGTTTTCCAGATGCAGGAGAGGCATCCCATGGGCCAGGCTTGCTTGGAAGAGCTTTATCACTTGATTTCTTCCCATTTCTGTAGCAATGTGGGCCACTGGCTGGGTAAGTCCAGCTAAACCTAGAGACTGAAGAAGTGTGGCAGAAAATAAGATAGAAAATACTGCATGTGGGGAGAGACAGAAACACAGGCAGAATGATCAGCTTCTTTCTGAACTTGATGAAAAGGCCACTCTGTGCTTTCTTCCAAAGAAGTTGGGGAGAAATGCTTGCATGTTACCTGGTTTTGCCAATCCTCCCTCTATCCCCCAAAAAAGTGGCCTGCCTGTACTAAGTATGCTCCTGCTCTTTGACAGCGTGTCAAGCAGAAGAGCTTCAAAGTCACAGACAGCTTGACAGGGAAATGAGATGAGATGATTTCTAGAGTGAAGGGAGATGCTTTGAAAGATGATCTTAGGACCCCAAACCAGGAAAAGGGTTGTAAAAGATTTAATGCAAATCGCTTTCAAAAAAATCAGCGGTGGGGTGGGTTTTTTCATGGATTCAGAGTCCCCTTGCTCAATCTGGAACACCCACACAGACAGGGAATGGCACCAAATGCACAAGGTGTCAGCCTGAAAATCAATTATGATTGCCCATAAACCTGCTGCCTAATCTCCTCCCAGTACTCCAGAGAATCCCTTGCCTGCCTGTACAAACAACAAATCTGTGAGTCAGAAGTCCAAAAAGTGCCCATCTCTTCCCTCTGTCCCCAGCTGCTTTGTCTCACCTTCCACATCACATGAAGGAAATACCCCCAGTGCTACATACTCCATCGTTCCTGATGGGGTGCACCTTCACCCTCCCATCCCAAACCGAGCTCCCCAACTCACTCTCAGTCTGCTTCTTGATCTTCAGAGTGACCGTCTCTCCCGCCATCTGCAGCAAGTGAATGGCTTCGCTCAGCGGTTTGCCCTTGAGGCTCACGTTATTAATTGCTAATATCCGGTCACCAATGTGGATGGCTCCAGTTCTGGAGAGAACAGGCACTGTTAGAAACTTCAGAGCAGCGATTCACAGCTCTGCAAGACAGGCCATTAAGTTGTCGCTTGAAGCAATAGCGTAATAACTCTCAGCATGTGCAAATACGCCTTGGTTTCCCCTTGGTACACTTTATACCTGTGATTTCCTCTTCATCACCACTACCAGGATTTGTCCCCCCATCTTCCACCTGTACACATACATACAAACACACAGAGGAACATATGCACTCCTCAAATCCCAGCCCCTTTGGGAACTGGGACTGCAGACCAGCTTACAGTCAAACCTTTTCAAAGCAAGGTGGTCTACGTGCTAAAAGCATGAGCACTTCCACCAGTCATCACACACGGAACTGATGGGCACGTTCACACTGATGGAAAGAAATGATGGAACAAACATAGGAACTCATTGAAAAAAACCAAAAAAACCCCAAAAGAAAAATGCCCCAACACAGAGACTGTGTGTGCAAGCATGAGCTGAACCACTTGCAGATCACACCATGGTATGTTTAACCCCTACACAGATACACCACTGTGACTTTCTCCATCAGGACCAGCACTTTAGAAGCAGTTACCATGTCTTACTGCACAACTGTGTTCCAGCACTCGCCTCTCCTCTCCTAAATAAATCCTTTGGGCTTCATCAACAGCCAGGGACAAACTAACAACTCACAGCAACTCTCCTGCTTCTCCTCTGTCCTTCTCTGTCTGCCCACAGATAGTGGCTCACTTCGCCTCTCCTGGTGTTTGCTGCAGCTCCAGGAAGAGCAGGCAGGACAGGATGTGTCCACAGCCAGAGCTGGCAACTGAGGCAGGAGCTCGTGCTCACTGCTGGCTGGATCAAGCTCCCAGCACTCACACTCCAGCTCCCTGAGCAGGAGCAGCGATCCTCCAGCAGTGCCATGAGGTTTAGCTATCAGGAGCCTGTGAGAGCCAGGAGGAGATGCAAATTTGGACTGCAGTATCCTTTTGTCCATGGCAAGGTGCCTCTCTCAGGTTACATCTCCAAATTAGACTGCTCCTCCTGCCCAGTTGGGATTTGGTATAACTGTCGCAGGCCAAACAGCTACCCTTCTTTCCCCGAAATACAAAACCTTTGTCATGTGCTGCTGTTAAGTGCACCAAGCTGGGAAAGACAGCAGGCAGGAGGGGTGGGTGTGCTGATGGGGACCTGGGCAGTGCCATGGCATGCCAGCCAGCCACTAGATGTCCGTCTTGTCCCATCCACGCCAGCCTGAGAGAGCCCTAAAGGAAAACCTGGGCATTCAAGTAAATTACAGATCAAACTGGAACTGTAATTTTGTCTTAAAAGTTTCAGCAATGTAGCCAAAAAAACCCCGCTGCAGTGGTTGAGCTTTTGAGGGCCTCCAGCTGTAGCACTGAGCCCAGCATGGGGATTTATCTCCTAACCAACACACCGGCCCAACTCCCACCTCTGAACAACACAACTGCTCTGCAGGAACCATGAAAGTCCCTCAGCAAGAAGTACAGAAACAATTGAAGAGAAAGGTCACATTCAGCCAGGTGTTTTTCTTCAAGGTGGGAAAAGTAACTCAAAGTCTAGTCCTCTCATCCATCCACCTCCAGGCATCCATGAGGACAAGCAAACAGAAGCCGAGAGCAAGACACAGAGAAAACTGTTCCTAGCTAATGACCCTTGTGCCTCTCCATCATCACTGACAGTCTTTAATTCGCCTCAGACACAAATCAACCCAGGAGCTGAGTGCTCCATGTCCCTTCTTGCTCACAGGACACATGCAAGAGTAGAATCAAGAAATGGGTAAGTTGTAAAGTGTCAAAAGGACTGCAGGCACATTCCAGCAAGTGCTGGAGAAGAAGTGGCTGCATGCAGATGGTAGAGATTTACTTAGCCACCACCCTTTCTGCCCCCTGCCAGCATGAATTAGTGCTGAGCACTCCTGGACAAAACCTTCTTCCAGCTACCCCTATCTACTTGACCAGGTGGCACTAGAAGAGGTTGGTCAGGCATATTAAAATGCTAGCAACAACCCAAAATTGCTCTTGGAGAGCCCTGAACAGAATTGAACAGTATATTCAGGCCCACTCCCCTCCCCAAGAAGAAAAACAAGTCCCATGGCCAAGGCTAAAGCCACCCACAGGTGCTGCTGGAGGGGAAACAGAAACTACCATAGGAGTGAGCCACTGCTCAGCACCAGCCCAACAGCCTGAGCTGCCTCTGTAGGCATCTACAAGGAGAAAAATGTTCAAGGTCAAGATAAAACCCAGGTCATCTAAATCTGGAGCCTTTTCAGTTTAGACAGCCTGTCACCCGCTATGACAGACATGTGACGGATCCTAAAGGACACCCTGCCTTCCCCATCACCAGCGAGCAGCCTGAGCCACACCACAGACTTTCATTCATGCCTCTTTGAGAGCAGCCAGAGCATCCCCCTTATCAACACCCGGATCTTGTCCTCTCCCCACCAGCGCTGCTGAAACATGTCCTGTGCTGCAGCAAAAGCCAGGCACAGCTTTGGGTTTAAAAACCTGTCCTTCAGAAACCTGTCCTGCCCTTCCGAGCCTGGCTAAGGGTGCCCGTGGCACAGGGAAGGGTAGTGACAGCACAAAAGGGACAATTCAGGGTAACACTAGGACCACTCCTCTTCCCTTGACGAGATCAAGCTGGTCCCTTCTGTTGCTCCCAGGATGAAAATATTCACCTTCTCAGGAGAAAAATATGCACCTTTCCTGCAGGCAGCTTTCATCCCAGTACTCCTCACCCTCACCACAGGGAGCCAAGGTTACCCATGCCACTCCATCCGCAGGCAGCTCCTCTGCCCAGGCGCTGCTGTTTGTTAGTCTGCTACAACGAACATGCCGAACAGCTCCACTGTTCTCCTCAAAAGGCTTTTCATTCCTTACTGCCTGCCAGATCCTGATCAAAATTCAATAGCACCGCAGCACTTGCCTGCACTACGTGTCTCCGTGGAGCAGTGATGTGTATCCAAGTTCAAAGGAGGAACAGCAAAGGGAACTGAGAGCAATGAGGGTATGAGACCGTCTTCTGACACCTGACAGCTTTTGGGCTTTCTGTCCTTAGCCTCTCTCACGCTGGGCTGCAGGTACAATGCAGAACTGCTACGCAGAAAGCCCTCAGACACTGTGGCTATCATTGTCTAGGAGAGAAGACCAGCTCCTGCAGTGGCAGGCAGTCACAGAAAATCCCCAAAGAAAAGAACTACTAATGACTAAATCCCATCCCTCTTCTGGACTCCAGAGACACTGACACTTTGCTTTCCATACCCAAGGGAAGCAATGGAAACGTGCAGCAGTGTGTGTGTTGCGAGAGCTCGAGGAACCCTATGCAGAAAGAGGTGCTGAGCTGCTTTACAGTCCAGCTAAGAGGAGAGTGGCCTTGAAACAAAAAGAACCAAAAGGCCAGATGTGCAGTCAAACATCCCCCTGGTCTAGCACTTTACACCTATTTGTTCAGGGGTTTTTTTTGCTGCTGCTCAGCCTGTCAGGCAGCCCAGGGTAAAGCAACCCTGTGAGAAGTGTGAGTCAGGGCTGCTGAAATGATCTATTTACAAGTCACAGCTACCATATAGGCAGATTAATTAAGGTACAGCGTATGACTCAGTTCCACCTTATATTTGCAGCAACATCCTGATCCCTTAAAGCCCACGCCTGCACATATATTCAGACTCAGGCACACACAGAGTCAACCTCCCTGGCTGCTGAAGGTAAATCTGCACCTGCATTTACGTAGTACAAACATCTGCTGCTTGCGGCACAGCAGCTCTGCACTGAGACCCCTCCACATGCAGCAGCCTAAAGCAATCAGCAAGGATGGATCAGAAGACTCCTGAATTCCTGTGGTTTCAGTGGGACATGCCACTTTTGTGGCTGTAAGCTGTAGTTGAGACCTGGACAGGAGTCTTTGGTGGTTCTGTGGGCAGGCTGGGCACAACGTGTGCCTGGGAAATCACAGACAGAAAGCAAGAGGGGAAGATAAACAGCTTTCCTGGCTGCTGCAATCAACTGACATACTGTGTCTGACCCCTACAGAAGTGCCCTGCTTCAAGCATCTCTCACTGCCCTGAGCGCACAGTCCCAACCACCCCACGTCCTGCACGTGGGGCTGCACAGCCAGACCAGCAGACCCATCCCTGTTTCACATCACTTTTCAGTGGACTAAACCACCTCATGATAGCAGAAGAAACTTGATCAATTTAACTCCTCTTCCCCCAAACCTCACCTTTCTGCTAGCCCACGTTTAGTCAAGCCTGAAATGACGATGGGATCGAAAGGTTCCTCTGTCCCAGAGATGGTTATGCCCAAGGGGCCACCATATCGCTTCAGTTCCACTGTGTAGATAATAGCACCAGTTGTCTCCTGCTCATCTGAAAGGGAAAAGAGGAATGCTGAATCTTTTAATTAGCCATGGGAAAGACTTGCAGCATATAGAAACAAAAGCCTGAAGTTTTCAGCCATGCTCATACCAAATAGGATATTAACCTTCCAGACTCCACTTAAGGGCAGAATAACAAAAATAGACTATAATCAATTGGAAAGTGGTGACCGGGCAGGCAGCAGCCCTTATCTTTGTTAGTTTGTGCTACCTATTGGGAAATGTCATTACAGTGGACAGGCACCAGTTTGCATCAGGATTTCTGTACCAGAGTTATCTTCATCCTTCCTAATCTTCAATTTGACCAGGTCTTCACACTGCCTTAAAATCTGCACAGCATCCTCCATTGAGCAATTGTCGAGTCGGATGTTATCGATGGCTAACAGCTTGTCTCCTGGCTCCAAGGTGCCAGTTCTACGTAGAAAGGGAAAGAAAACTAAAAGTACATTTGTATTTTCCTTTCAGATCCCACATTCAGTCCTGCAGTGGCACTGACAATATTAACTTCTTGCTGTCCTTGATCTTTCCTGGGAAACAACCATTAACAGAGACTGGGACAATCGTTACTTAACAAGAGAGGAAGTGTGTGTAGAGTGTGCACCGACACAGAACATGGTGGGAAGATTAGATATACAGCCTGGGTAACCTACAACATGAAAAATGCCTGATGTTTAACTGACAGATATTCTACCTTTTACGGAAACTCTTGTATGAGGACTCAGAGAAACGAGCCCTCCGGCAGCACTAAATTCCTCTGAAAACCTGGCTATGAGGTGCTGGGATCAGAGGTGAAGTCAATAAATGCTGAGTTATTTGCACAGTTCTCCATCAGTGCCCACAATTCACACACTGTTCACCTGAGCAGGAGCTGAGACATGGCAAACTACCCGATGAGCCATAGCACCTTACAGGATGTACAGAACCCTTTACCACAAGCTCTTAAATGCTAAACATCCATCTCCTATAGAGTCACAGTAAACCCCTGTATCAGTGCCACCTTCTCCACTAGCTCAACCCTACTTGCTTCAATACAGACAGCTTTTATTGGAAATCCCACTAGAGACAAACCTGTTTAAGGACAAACCTGTCTAAAGGCAAACCTCTACAGCTGAGATCTCCTTGGAGTCTGGCAGATTTCCAGACCCAAGTGGTGCTACTTGGGCTTCATTCTACCTCTCATTACTGGGCCAGACATTGTGCCATGGGTTTGACAGATGAGAAATTCTGCACTCACCTATGTGCTACGCTCCCCTTCTTGATGTCAGAAATGATCAAAGGCTCCCCAGGCTTTCTGCTTGCAGCTGCAAAAGAGACACATGGGTACAACTTTGGTATTGAGTCTGCTGTCTAGGATGGAGATGGTTAACAGGGAGAAGGAATTGTATGGAAAGGGAATTTAGATTTGACAAAATCATGTTTCCCACTCAAACTCTGGAAGCCACATCAGGAAAAAAAAGAAGAAATCAAACCCTGCAAACATTTGTTGGTTGCTCTTTGTCCAAGTTAGCTAGCTGCCACCTTTGGTCTCCTCCTGAAGAAGGGGAGAACAAGTGGTGTCCAGCAGCAAGAGGTGGGGTTGCCCAATCCCAGCACCGTTAAACACCCATATCTCTGACATCAGACAGCAAGTGAGTCAACAGCAATGGTAGAAGTCAGGCATCAGCACTGCTGCCTAGGCAGTACCTAGCTCAGTGCTGTGGTTAATATAAGCATTTCTGTTTTCTTGAAGTCAAGTGAGCTGGGAGATTTTCCATGTAGAAAACAGCCCAAGAAGAATTAGATAAAATGCAGGTTTCCAGCTGGTTCAGCTCCCCTGGCCACTTCATCATACAACAGATAAACCAGGGCTGGTCTCAGTGCTGGAGCTAGAAGGGGTGGTTTCCCCAACTCTTCTCTCTTCCTTGACCCGGATAACTTCTCAGCCCATGAGAGATAGAAGTACGCATCTCTGGAAGCATTTACATTTTCAAATTTGCCTGCAAGACCTGCTGCTTTCTTGAGAAACCCAAGTGAGATTTATGACTCAAACCCCTCCTGACCTCTCTGCCTTCCACACACCAAACATATGCCAAGAGCATCCTTTTCACCCCGCATCACTCCCGCCTTGCTTTGGGAATCGCATCGTCTCATTTAGAGCTGACAGAGCTTCTCAGCAAAAACCGCGTGGGAAGGAAGGAACTTACAGCTTCTGAACATATCAGGTGCAGGTCAGAGATTAAAATATCTGAGGCACGTGGCATCAACCACACAGAGATCCACCTGCCTGAACAGCAGTTAGAGAGCACCTCAGAAAAGTCAGACGTCAAGGAGAAAGTGCTTCCTCTTACCAACCTCTCTGCTCTAGATTTTTCTGTTGTTTACATTCATTTATGAGATTTAAAAACATGTGTGCTAACCCGTCACCTTTAAAGATACCCTCTCTCCCAGGTGTAACTAAGACTTCTGTACTGAACAGAGCACAAAAGATACTCAGTCGCAGTCATAGCAGAGTGGAGGATAAAAGTTAGGTCAGAGAGCAAAGAGCAGACCGTGACTGATTTTGTAAGTCACAGCAATGCGGCTGCTGAACGATACAAAGCCTGGAGGAATTATTTTTCCCATGTCCTGCTGGAGCGTGGTGCCAGGAAATTTTGGTCTGGAGACTCACATTCAGCTGGCAGCCATGGAGTGAAGAGTGTGATGGGTTGTGGAGATTGACCAAGGGCTTGTGAAGCTGTCCACAGGATGGTTAGGCCAGCAGATAGACCTATATGTACCGGGCAGAACTGAGTAGTGGGAGGGATGGATGTGGTACAGCAGCTAAAATAACACAGAAATCCCCCCTCTGATTGAGAGGGTCACACGCCACAGATTAGCAGCACAGGGGTGAGAGATGTATCACCCCATGATTGCTGTTCTCTTTCAGTATAGGAGATACATCTGCTGCTGAGGTGTACAATGCGGTGGTCTGAGCGATGGTGATGGGAGACCCTGTTAGCACCCTCTGAGCCCCGGGTCAGGCCGGCATCGCTGCGTGTTTAATCGCTCCCTAGCCTGGTTCTGTCAAAATGATCCGGGTTAGCAAAAATACCTTTCACTGCGAGGTTTGTTTACCAGCTTCAAAGCAGAGGCAGCATGACAGAAAGGGGTTAGGGAGGGTCTCTACTGTCCTGGCAGTGGGCTGGGGATGCCCATCTCTAAACCAGATCCAGCCACATGCTGGAATGATGTGTCCAGAGACCGTGCTCAAAAGAGCAAAGGAAAAAAAAACCCAAACCAAACAAGTATAGACAACATGCCTCAAGCTCCTCAGAAGTGGTGTTTACCTCAGGCCTGCAACATGTGGGGGGGACCCTGCCCACAGTCAGCCTGAGCAGAGAGCGAGATTTCATCCTTCTGCAGCTCTACACTTGGTGCCAGCACTGAACACAGCACAAGCTTCCTGTGTGACAAACCAAGTGCTCTGCCCATTACAAAACAAAGCAAGTTTTAAGGAAAATTCAAACCACGTCCAACTGTGGGTACCATCAGAGTCCCCAAACTTCAATAAACAGCAGCCCTCTTTTAAGTAATTGCTTAGCATAGCACAGAAAGGCTTTAGAAAACCACCATTATTAGCCAGCACCTACAAATCCGAAGGGTAAGTTAGAGACACTTCATGAATAATCATCCTCAAGAGGCATCCGAGACACAGTCAAGGGAATGAAATCTCAAAGCACAGAACAGTCCCTTGCTGTTCATTTTAAGAACTACAGTTACTACCATTAATTCACCTTCGGCATCCCAAAGCCCCTCCAAGCAGAGCGCCCAGCTGGGCTTTCTGCCCATCACCTGGGACCAGCGTGTCCCTGAGTGCCCCAGGCACCCACAGTTTTGCAGTGCTGGGCTCCTGTCTACAGGCAGGAGAGCTGCAAAGTGGTGGCTCAGCCAAGGTCAGAGGCATCAGATATGTAGATCACAGGTGAGATTCTGGATAAACTATTTCCAGTTTTCTAGCAAGAAAAAGAAAACCAAACTGCATTGTTATTTTATGAGGGTTGTGAGTTTTGTGTGGTCTTTGGAGTTAGGACACTTGAAGAGATGACTAAAACCTTTTCATCCATCCGTTTCTGCTGTCAGTGTGTTATTTAGCTTCAAAGGACACTGTCTGGGTAATTCTGCGTGCTGCAGGAAGACACAGTTTGGGTGCCCAGCCTTGCCTCTCTGTAAAACCTGCCTTGCTCTCCCGTCTGTAAAACGGAGCTGCCGTCCCTCCGACAAAGGGAGTCAAGGGAAAAGATGGATGGAGAGGCAGAAGCAGAAGCTGTTGTGTAGACACTCGTGCTCTCTCTTGGCAGGCACTCTGGTTGTCACCTCCATCTACCAGGGCAAATCACTTCAGGTGGAAGTAGGCTCTTTTTCAGATACATTTGTAATTTTTGGCGGGTTTACCAGTACAAAAGGTAGTTTAAATCTGCTCCAGTGGTCCAGAGAAAGCTCCATAAATCAACAGCTGGTGAAAGTAGAAGAACGGGGTGGGGAGAAACTCAAAATGAAAACACTGCTTGGTGGCAGTGACAGGGCAGTGATAAAAAGGTGAATTGATCAATACTGTTATTTACTTTTTATAAATTGCTTTCAGTCTCTTGCCACGTCTGCTGGGATTCTGGCTCACTTGGCGTTTACTCTGTGATGGATGATGAGGCCACAAACACATGTCCGGTTTGTGTTTTTAATAGAATGCATAATGACTCGTATTGGTAAATTATTCCCCTCCAAGGAGCACGAGCACATATCTCACATGCATCAACACTTCAACCCGTTATAAATGCCCTTCATTATTGACCAAGACAAAGCAGCACCCTGCCAGGGTGTAATTAAAGAAACTGTAATAATGCCATAAGAATATATTAAAGAAAGCAAACACTTATAAAGGGGGGGAAAAAAACCAAACAAAATTAGAAACGAAATAATCTTGGGATAGCTAAGGATCGAGAAGAGGAATAAAAACAAATCAGAATCGATTACAAAAAGCAGCAGTGAAAAATCAAATACCTGGTACCCAACTTCTTCCTCTATCATTCATTAGTTTTAGCAGCAGGTGCATAAGTTATCAGTGCCTCCAGCAGGACATTTACCCCACCGCAGATCTATTACCTTCCAAAAGCAGGACAGAATATCTCACTTCAGTAAAAGCACCAGAGCGAATCGGCTGCAAATCCGTTGAAGCTGCAGTGTTAGCAAGGGGTAGGACAGGAGAGCCGGGCACGTTGCTGCTGGCAGACACACTCTGCCGGGCTGGCGGCAGGTCCTGGGTTAATCCAGCACCAGCAAAGCCAGATTTGCTCGGCTCAGAGATCCATCTTCTCGCTAGGACAGTGATTACACTGCTTAAGTGACTTAATCGAAGTTATCTATCTACCCAAATTCCGGTTTTATCGCCTGCAAGCAGATATACTACCTACTCCTTATCTGCAGCACTTCACACCAAGGGCACAGGAATTGATTTGTTAAGATATATAAAGGTAATTTGATAAACATGCTATATAGAGCATTAATGCATAGCTAAAATGAACAGTAATTTCAGTATCTGTTTAAACAGCAACAACACACCTGTACCCTGCAGCGAATTTCCCAACTAGCTCTTGGAAAAGGTATTTGAGAGAGACACAAAACAAAAAAAAAAAAAATCACAAAAAGCAATCTTCTGTGTAATCAAATATAATTTTCCAGAGGCTAATAACCAATCCATATCTTATTTTAGGAGGTCAGGTATTGAACATACAAGAATACACTACTATTAGCTTCTCGCTGTTGGAGATTTTAATTTGTAAGAGATTTACAGGAAACCTACAAAGGCAAAACTGTATCATTAGAATCAAAAGCAGCCAGCAAACTCAGAGCACTTAAGGCATGTTATCTACTAATGGAGATGAGTAGTTCAGGCCAACAGGAGCCAAATATTCACATCCCTGTGTCAAAAACCCCTCGCTTTGCACATCCTTGTATCCCCACCATTCGCAGCGCCTCAGGGGTCTCTGCAAAGAGTGGAGCCTCAGAGCCCATGCAGTGCCCTGAACCCCATGGAGCAAGGAGGAGAGGACACTTGGCTCTTCAAGCAGAGCAGCTGTTTCACACACAAATGCAGCTGTCTCCCCAAGACAGGAACTGAGGCACGGGGGTACAGAGAAAAGGAGAGCGGTTTTGCTGGCTTCTTGTCCCTTCAACCCCGGACAGAGTGCGAGGATGCAGTGCACATGAGGCAGCGCTGCTGTTTGGCTTTGTTAGTTTTCCTTTAGTGAACACAGGAGACTGAAATGAGGCCTGAGGGCACCGAGGTGCCACAGAAATACGAAGCAGAACCAATGAAAGGCTCAACCCTTGGATTTCTTATTCATCCTTTAGGCAACTGAATAGGAAATGGTGCTATATGCAAAGATGTGCATCGCGCATCTTAATTCGCTGCATCCTTTTAGCACACTGTGTTTGAGCAGGGGAAGAAACCCATCTGCCTACACGCAGCCATGCACACAGACTGCAGCCGGGGCTTGCCCAGTCCTAGTCTCCTCTTTCTAACAAACTCAGAGACCTCAGAGATGATGAGTGCCCTCAGCAAACATCTCCCCCTCACCAGGAGCAAGCACAGACTCTCTCCCTGTGTTCATCCCAGAACCAGCAGTGCCTGCCCTCCTCACACAAAAACCTTCTGGGGTTTTCCGCCCTTTTATGAGCTTTCCAACAGATTTATGGTTCCTCCTGCAGCCAGCTCCATTACATGACTTCTTCCAACGCATCCATCAAGAATCCTGCTCTCCCCCCTTTACTTAGCCCATCTCCCGATTAGCTCTGAGAGCCACAGCACAGCAAGAACTTGATCGCTTATATTTCTGTAGTGCTCCTCTGATGAGGTCGTAAACACTTTCTGCCCATGTAAGAAGGCAGTGGCAAACCTTCCTAGACAGAGAAATTAACTACACACGAACCTGCAGAAGCCGAGAGGTAAAACTCAACAAAAGCAACTCATCTTTCGTCTGCAGGGTAGCTGGACCACAAAGTTTATGAACAAATCCAATTCCGTGGCCACAGCAGTGGAGGGGGTCTTCTACTGACCCCTCCAGCCCATCATCTATTTAACCTACCCCAGTTTTACACAGTAGGGAACAGGAATACAATGTGGGAGGCCAGTAAACCAAGTCCCTGACTTTAAAAGAAGAGTTATATGCTTTTCCTTGTCAGAGGAAAAGCTATAAAAGCTGTTTCTAGATCTATACAAGCATTCAAATCAGAACTGGGAGGAACTGAGCAAAACAGAGTTATTTTTATCACTTTTCTCTTGCTGCTTGCATCACACACTCCTGCACGCACATTATACGTCTCTGCAGGAGGTACTTACCACCAGGCTGCTTGCTTCGGTTTTAATGTTAGAAACTGGGATATTTATCTGCCCGGCCAGAGGCAGAGTGACAAAATGATGATCTAATTTTCTAAGGGTCATGTGGACACAGGCTTAGAGGGACTAATATGTGAAAACATAATTAGGACTCAACTAGCATTTCATCCTTGCCACCATATTTTCGGGTGGCTGTCCCCTGCTCCGTTTGTAAATATAATTTTGGATTTGACTCAGCAAAGGACTGGAATATATCTTAAGTTTACATGCATGTGTTACTTAAAAAACGTCATGCAAACATGTTCAACAATCAAGATGGAATCTATTTACTGTTAAAAACTGCTTGGCAGTTGGATAATGAATATCTAACTACTGAAAACCCAGGGGTCACTTTCTTCTTATTTAGTAGGGATTTCAAAAAAGTGCATGAAATCCATTTTTAAAATAAATTTAAAATTAAAACAATTTCAACATAAAAATACGTTTGAAGTGTAAATTCACATCTGACACAGATCCCACTGAAGTGAGACACCACAAATAAAAACTGATATTCTTGCCGGCAACTCCCAGGTTTGTTTTGCTCTCCAGCCCCAGAGACAGACAAAGCTTTGAAGTTTAAATGGGGTGAAACCTTGGCCATGGTCAAGCCAGCAGTTTTTTGTTACTGAATCCATCGTCCTAGGTTGCTACCCGAGACTGCAATGCCAACATGTGGGCAGGGCAGCAGGCTGGGAACCCAGTGCTCGCTGGGCTGCCTCACTGCACCCCACTTCCCCATCAGTGAAATGTCATTAAGGGGAACCTTCTGCTCTGAGAAGGCACTTTGATGTCTTCAGACAGTAATCGCTACCAAGCCAAATGTGAAATACTGTGCTGTTATTTCTAAGGATGATCCTCATGGCACACACAGAGGATGCTGGGAAGAGGGAGACGAAATAACAGAGGGTGCAAAGTCATCTCCCTGACCACATTCAATTCACTCCTGAGAATCACCCCACTTATACAGTATACCTCCAACCAGCTCACTGACCAATGCTGGGAAAGCCAAGAGGTAATTGCAAATAGCTTATCTATTTTAAAGTGTCCCTAGCGACTCCATTCCCCAAACACAGCTGAGTCCCCACTCCTGAGGGCTCAGACACGAGATCCCATTACTGCAGTCTCACAAGTTTCTTTGCTTCAGCTGAGAGGTGGTGGCAGCCTCTGAGCATGGCATATCTTAGATGATTCAACTCAGTTTACCCAGCAGTGGAAGAGGGATGATTGATGTGAGACCTGCTCACATTTGCCATAAAGGAAAAGTTCACTGATGCAAGACATAACAAGACCCCTAGTTGGACAGGAATTTTAGATGGGTCTGCCTCTATCAGCCCTGTACAGTACTTCCTCCAAAGAGGTCAAAAGGTATTTAAATTAAAAACATACTGCAGAAGAGAAA
Source organism: Porphyrio hochstetteri (assembly GCA_020800305.1). Taxonomy (NCBI): domain Eukaryota; kingdom Metazoa; phylum Chordata; class Aves; order Gruiformes; family Rallidae; genus Porphyrio; species Porphyrio hochstetteri. The sequence continues at coordinate 3,669,843 of CM036916.1, read as the reverse complement.
CAAAAGTAATTAATCAAGAGTGAGTAGAGAGAAAAGAAAGAAAGGTTTATGTTTTATTCTCTCAGAGCCACCAAGTCTGGGCACATGGATCTCCTCCATGTTTGGGGTGAGTCAATGCAAGGACTCCAGGCAAACCTTGCCCAGTGCCTTCCCCGCACCTCTAAGGCATGCCACCATCTTCATCCTCATCATCCTCTTGGCAGTTTCCCCTATCCACCCTTCAACCTGTGCCTTCACCTCATGCTTGCTCTCCCAGAGAGGTAGTGGATGCCCCATCCCTGGAAGTGTTCAAGGCCAGGTTGGATGGGGCCCTGGGCAACCTTGTGTAGCTCCAGGCCTGGAGGTTGGTGGCCCTGCCTGTGGCAGGGGGGTTGGAGCTCTATGATCCTTGGGGTCCCTTCCAACTCATACCATTCTATGATGATTCTATGATTCAATGATTCCTCCCTCCACTTCTCCCTGCAAGGGTCCCACCAGACCCAGGCAATTCCTTATTTTTAAAGAAACATAATACAACTGTGGGTAAGGAAGTAAAAATAACGTTACTTATAACACAATGTAACATTAGTCTGTGGCAGAGACCAAATGATCAGTTGAGACTCATCCTTTGCCCCAACCCTTCATGCAGCTGCTTTTCCTTGTGGCAGTCAGCTTGTGGAGGCAGGAACCACACATCTAGTGCAGTCTGGGGTGAAATCACAAGCACTGTGAGCACCACCAGGAAACCCCACATAATCTTATCTCTCTCCACTGGGCCCCCCAGACATGCCAGGGTAGAAAGCAATGGCTTTTGCAACTGCTAGCACAAGTCTGAGCAATACTTACAGCTGATTGTAATTCCAAGCTCTACACCCCTTTTCTTGGGCAATTTAACATGGAAAGTACCGCTGCTGGGTATGACAGACTCTATAAAACCAAAAACAGACAAAACAGAAAACAGGAGAAAAGAGAGAGTTTTCAATTGCATGGATGGTTTCTTTGGAACCAAGAAAAACAAGCCCATAAACCTCAGCTTTATTGGTTAAAACAAGGTTGTTATTTGAGGCCCTGCAGACTTCAGGTTAAAATTTGGATTCTCATTAAAAATACATGCTCTGAACATCAAGTGAAGTGTTCACATCACTCTGTATTTCACGACTGAGGCAGCTCTGTCAGTGTAAAAGGAAAAGAAATTTTTTTTCATATACATATACACATGTATATATACTGCCCTTTACCCCTCCTTGCTTCAAGGCCACAAATTAATAAATATTATTTATATTCATGAGAAAACTTTTAAACTACAGGTGGCCTCTTCTTCTACTCCTTAGGCTTATATCAGCCAAGTGGCAAGAACAAGGTGTTTATGAAGGGCTCAGAAGGACCCTCCATCTTGGTGCAGGTTAGAGAGCAAGAAGCAACAGAGAAGGTCCTCACAGGGTCTCTTTCTCCTCCCTTTAAGTTCTATCAAGAGACTGACATATTTGTGTGACTGCACTCCCTCCTATGGGTTAGCAAAGGCACTGGCATTGTCCAGCTGGTAGTGAAGAGCAGCAAAGTCTTTGGCAACATACCTGCAACATCAAATTCAATCTCAAGCACCACTTTGTTCGTGAGAGCAGCATCACGCAAAAGCTGATTAGCTTCCTCCATCGTCCCATCCTCAGTCGCAATGCCATTGATAGAAAGGACTCTGTCTCCTACTTGTAGCAGCCCACACCTGCAGTCCATATTGGGAAAAGAGGGAAAGGGAGCAAGAAGGCAGGGAAAAAGGGGAAAGGAGAAAAGAAACAAACAACCCCACAACCAGCCATGAGTTACTTGTGCTAGGCAAATCTGTTACAAGACACACAGAGTAGTGACTAATCCTGCAGAAGTGGCCCCAAAGAGAACTTTCTGCAGTGCTCATCCCAGTGCCAAGAGCCCCTGGATGGTCACAGGGCAGCAAACTCTTGTGGTTTGCTTAAGTTCAGACTTCCTTTGCTCCTAAATAATCATTTTTGGTTGTCTGTCCTGCAACTTCCAGGGGAAAAAAATAAAAAGTAACCCTCACCTTCCTAAAAGTCAACATCATGGCCAAGAGACAAGAATAAATTCAAGGGCATGTGCCCTCCTATCCTATCTGCCTGTATACAGCTCTTTCCATGTGCCCATGCTCTCTGAAACCCAGATGCATGGCACTGAACATTGTACAGATTCCTCTGCTTAATACATAGCTAATACTGAAGCTACTACCGAATGAACTCACTGAAATGTCTCAGCAAATTGGATAATCATTTATCCCTTGTAATTGCATTTCTGGAAGCCAAATGTATTAACTGCCTCGAAAGACCAATATTATTCTGATGCAATAGCCCACCAATAGAACCACAACTGGCACTTGGGGGTTTTTGGTTTAGACTTGCTTTCTCCAAGAGCACACACAGATCAGCAAGTTTTATCATTTGGAATTAAAAATAACGATGGCAAGGCTATGTTAGAGATACAGTGCTACAGCATAGTTAGTCTCTTAGGACCCTTCTCTAATATAACTGAGGGGTTTTTTCAACGTGAACCACTACATTCTTAAATAAACTATGCACCCTGCCCCCCTCTTTTTTATAAAATACACTGTAACACCAGAAAGACAATCTTCCAAATTACTGAGCTGGCCCATGGCTGTACAAAACGAAGCATGCAGTATTCCTTGTGACTGGCCATGGACCCTTCTCAGTTGTTTGCTATAACCACATCTTTTCATGTTTTTCACTCATTACCTGTCTGCCCACTTGAGCAGAGCTTGGGAAACCATTCCTCCTCCATCATTAATATGAACTACAGAGTAGTCTCCAAAATAACTTGGGAACAAGGCTAAGGTTCACCTGTACATTTGGAGTTATCACAAAGATTTACTGGAAGGCATCAGCTATCCTGTTTTAAGCCTCCTCCAGAGAATCTTTATTCCCTGCTCATTAACTATCACACACATCCCTTGCTCTCTCCTTTCTAGATGTCATCTTCCACTGATACTCCAGAGGAGACAGCTTAGTTTTACTAATCCTTCCAGCCACTCTTCATCACTCACACCCAGTTCAGTTGCAAGAAAAGATGGTACTGCAGCTTCCAGGCACACAAAGATAACAAAGGCAACTGACACTGGCTGTATTATTCACCTCTGAACAACAGGACATATATGAAAGGCCAGGTTATCAAGGAAGATGCACAAGAACAACAGTTTTTGCCAGTGGCTCATCAAAAGCTCAAGTATGAGCAAGTTTGGAGAGGGCCTAGGGAGTTTATTTTACTGGTAGGAAGATATGAAATTTGCAGTTTGTTCACGCTGCTGCCAGAGATCATGCCATCCGTGGAAAAACACTGGTTATCTTATGAGATGTAAATTCAGAAGTGTTTGTTCAAGGAGACTTGGATTAGGACAGACAACTCTATGGTATATAAATTAATCTGCCCTTGTGAAGAAATTACATTAAGTTTAATTACAGTCCTTTACAAGACTTGTGGATATGTGGCCACATAGATGTGCTTGGAAATATCAGCTTATAAATACGACGATGTCAAGGAGTACAACAGAGATGCCTTCTCCAGCATCAAGAGCTCTCTTGGCTATAGCCAAAAAGCACCTTTTGGAAGGAAGGGATCAACACTGGCATCACACAGACATCACTTCATCATGTTAAAGTCACGCAAGGACACATCCCATTTCTGGCACAGCTGTTTCAGCTGCAAGGGCTAGGAGATCACACAACACATTTACACCAGAGAGGTCTGCCTTGGCTCCTAGGGCCCCACTCCCAACACAAGGGCACATGGTGGTTGGAAACTGGTTTCTCTGGAATTATTCTGAAGGTTTAACAAGGCACGTCAGGTCTCCTTGCACTCGTGGAGGGAGCCAGAAGGTTGTGGCTTCACTCCATAAACTTTTATAAACCTGCAAGACCAGGGTTTAAACAACCACGATTGACTGAGGCTAATAGTAAAAGAAATAAAATACTTCTGACCTAACAGAGCTATTGGCTGTAAAACACCCAGGGAAATCTGCCTTGAGTGGAGAAACACAAGAAATGGTTGTTTTGTGAGAAGGCAGCTTTGGTGGGAAAGGTGGGGAATGTTTGCTTTGATGCTGTGTAAGAGAACAAGAGTCCAGGCATCTCCTGGAGTAAAATCCAGCTCTATGGATGTGCTGGCATCCAGGATGGGAATGTCTCCCTGAGGTTGCAGAGATCTGCATTTTGTCATGACTCATTCCTTGGGCTAAAAGACCGCACAAAAGCAGCAGAGGTGAACTGCTAGACACAGAGCAGTGCATATTCAAGCCTGAGGCAGGATATGCACTGAACATCTCAGCAGCAGCAGCATCTGTGTGGTCACTCCAGCTGTGGGGTGGCAGCAGCTGCAATCGCAGCCACACCGCTGGCTGCAGAAACTGATCCGTGGTGCCCTTACACACCCCCAAGGCAGCTTGCACAGGTCAGACTTGGACATCTGTGGATGTCTGGACATCTGTGGATGTCTGTACGTCTGTGTCTGTGCACTGGTGGGCAGGTCCCAGCCCCCTGAAGATCAAAGCTTTGCTGACAGCTTCACCCAGCTGCTAAACTTCCCTCTTACAAAGTATTCATACTCAAAAGCCAGAAACACAATGATCAAACAACTGTGTCTGAGCAGAGCTAGAAAACATGTAACTCAGCAGGAAGCATTGATTTTGGATAGCGGGATGGAGAAGCCAGATACTCTCCCACTGCTGTCAGTGACATCTGGGGGAGGAAGGACACAAAAGCTGTGTGTTTCAAGGCAGCCAAGAGGGGCCGTCAGGCATATTCCTGTTCCACCCTCCCTGCTGATAACAGGGGCTGAATCACTGTCTCATTTGGAGCCCAAAGGCTTCATCTTGCACCCAGGAAACAAAACAACAGGTGGGAAGGGAGGTCTATTAGAGGCTACTGGCTGTAAAACAAATCACAAGTCAGGGAGGTGAGAGCTTTGCTTCAAACCGCCTGCCACAAGCTAGCGTGAACCAGATAATAAATGTGAGGCAGCCCAACCTCTCTGCAAAGAGGGCAATGCCATCCTCCTCCCTTGTACCACTCAAATGTGCCAGACACCCAAGAGGCAGCTCCTCCACAGCAAGCCAGGTGGACAAAGCGGCTGTGGATCAGGCTCTTGTGCCACACCACACTCAGATTTGCAGGTCTTGCACAGGAGTGTGTGGACATGCAGGACAGACCCAGGCTGCTGATCCTTGTCCTTGTATCCCCACTGCTCACGCTCTTTAGCAAAGGGGCAGCACAAAGAAGAGCACAGCCCAGTCTCAGCTGAGAGCCCTGCTTGGTAAGGGGAACAATGGCTCAAGCTGGGGTTACAACACAACCTCTGAAGGGCAGGGAATAAGGTATCTAGTCACGCACTGTGAGATAGCAAGAAACAAAAACTTCAAAGAAAACCTAAAATTGCCTTTTTCACCTTTCTGCCAACCCAGGGCACTTTTCATCTCAAGATGGAGTGGAAAGACAATGTTTTCCTGCCAGCTGGGAAGAGCAGCACGGACTAGGAAAGGAAGAAATACTCAGCAGAAATTTAATCCCCAAATCAAATCCAGGCTGCAAACGCTGAGAGGATTGCTCCCTGTCACCAGAAAGCAGCAGCCAGGAGAGTGCAAATGCTGTTGGGTGGGCAGCAGAGAGGGAGAGCAGCGTGCATGACACATCAGAGCCAAGCAAGACAGCACCTCCAGTCTTTGCTTTCACTCCAGGCTTGGCAAGAGGATAAAACAAAGCCAGGCAGACTTCAGCACATCTCTCTCCTCTCTTGGGACAGCCAACTCTGATGCTCCCTGGATTTATAAAGGGTGCTTTGCAGTGTGAGCCAAATTCACCCTGGTAATAGAGGATGAAAACCAACACACCATCACTTTCCTTTTTAAGCCCTGTTTGGAAACAAACAAGCAAACAAAAGGCATAAAATGCCTCTGAAACCTCTCTTAGCCTGTATCACTGAGGACAACTCTTTTTCCTTTGCCAGTCCCTCATCCCTGTCCTCCCACAGACACACGTGCCAGGCACTACTGCTCCTCCCTGCCTCTGCATCGCTGCCTGAAGAAGCTACCACACAGGGACTGCTCTGCACAGCAAGGACTCGTGTTTCCTTTTCAGGTGCTTTTCCTGACATACAACACCCCCGTGTGCTGTTTTCCCAGGCAAGCCACCAGCACATGCCGATGAGGCCTCTGGAGACTTCTCCCAAGGAGCAGTCTGCAGCAGGCACTGAGCAGTGCCACATCGTTGTACCTCAGGCTCACCTAGACAGGACAGACCACTAGTAGAAATTGCAGGTGGGAAGAGAAAGCAGCACGGGGGCATAAGTGCCAGCTCACTCACCCCTCACAATTTCACCTGCTTAATGAAACCAGCTTTCCTTTACACCCCATAAGAGCTTAGGCCATGCTGGGACCTGGCCTGTTTAGTAAGAAAAGACTTGTGAGAGAAGAACTACATCACAGTGCACAGACATTCAAACTCACCTTAAATCCAGCCAGCAAGAGTTCTAGCCAGAGCAACCAGAGCTCCTGAGGCTGGGCTTGGCTGTCGGAGGAGCCATTGTTCCTAGTACCCCAGGAGTGACACACAGCAGTTAACAACACTCTTCCATTCTGCCCTTTTCCCACCATCGTGGAGCCAAAAGCAAGAGTAGCTCAATGCAGCACCCATCTTCTCCTCAACCAGAGCCCTTCACCATCTAAAACCCTGGCTTTAAGGCTCGTCTACACATCTGGGCTCTGCTACAACAAAAGCCAGCAGAAAATGCTTTGCTGGGCCTGATTGCTTAGGTCTCTCCCCTTTTTGCACCCAAACAAAAGCTTTATCTTTCAAAGAGAAAGGAAAAGGAAAAAGAAAGGAATGGGGTGGCTCTCACACAGACACATGCTCCCTTCCTCCTCTGGGAGGACTCAGAACAGCCACAGGCTGGTGCCAAGACGTTCACCTGGGATGCGAGGGAGGTCACGGCCAGCCGACGAGTGCAGAAATGGCAGTGATAGTAAACCATGCCCAGTGAAGAATGGGAGATATTACAAGGATGATAGTAAATATCTAAATGAGCCTCTGAGGAGAGAAAACAAACCAAACCATGAAATGTTCAGCAGCAGCACCATCAGCATCCAAGGGCAAGGTCTCTAACCTCTCTGCCGGGCTGTCAGGCTCAATAAAACGGACGAGAGGTGGGGAAGACAGTGTTTCGGTAGCAAAGATGCCTCCCTGGAGCTGAAGTCCGAAGCCATTCAAAGGGTCTCCCCTGAGCACCACCTCTGTCGTCTCCGTATGGACTATCTGCCCGCCAGGACCCACTGTGCTGGAGGCCAGCGACACTGAGAGGAGGAGAGAGGCAAAAGGTCAGGGTAGCCACGGTCACCGTTGCAGGTCTGGTCACAGACCCTGGTGTGGCAGTGGTGGGGACAGAGGCCAAGGATGGGGGAAAGACACTGCTAAGATGAGTGGTCCTATCCCAGCTAATACTCAGCAATAAGGACAATAAAGACAGCAAACCAAGCACACATGCACCATCCAACCCAGCCCACCACCACTCTTACGTGAGCTCTTGTGCTCCTTCTTCTTCTGCCTCCTCCTCAGCATGGTGGTGCGGGGGCTCATGGGGTGGGAACTGCGAGGTAGCGTGTTCGAGTTCTGGCAGGGGAAGCCCTGCGCATTCATGGTGGGAGATGAGAAGTTGGCAGCCACCAGAGCTGGGGAAATACAGAATGTATTAAGGATGTGTGCAGAGAAGCGTGGCAGCAGGTTGGTGTAACTCCAAATGTGTTTGGACTAGCTCCTTCTTCCCAGCTCCAGGGCTCAAGACTGGGATAAGGATCTTATCCTGGTCTTGCAGCTCCAAGAGAGCTGTGACAGTGGGCTTGAGCTCAAGTGGAACATCAGTCTCTGGTGTGCAGTGATTCCAGTGATTGGGCTGCCTGTCACTGCAGCACCCAGGCCACCAGGTGAGAAATGTGTTATGGACAAAAGGCAGCCACCAGCAGGTTAGCATGATGGCACTGGTGATACTTAAATACAGACAGAGAGAAACCATAGCTTGACCCTGAGCTGCTGGGTAACAGAGCTGCCCTGTTTGCCCTTCACAGTTCAGACACAGTGTGATGATTCCTTCTCCCTATCTTACTGCTGCAAGACAAGAAACCTGGAGCTGAACAGAGCCTGCTTCCTGCAAGGGGTGGGCTTACAGATCTTGGAAACCGCCACAGTCAGACTGTGCTAGGCTCATCCAGAACTGAGCTGGATGCATTGTTTTAGCACATTGTTCCTACACTCACCAGAAATGCTCTCCTTGTCCCACCCAAACTCATTTTTGCCATACAAAACTAGTCCCTGGGGTGTGGGGTTAGAGGATGGGAGAACACTGGTCTTGTTGCAGTTACCAGATCTCTGTGTGTTGGGCTGTAGGTACCTCAGTTCCCTGGACCTGGGGAAACAGCCCCCAGTGACTGAGGAGGAAATGAGTGACAAGCCAGGCGATGGGGTTGGGTATTAATGAAAGGGAGAGGCGCAACATAAATGAACACATGCGGGGATGGAGGCAATGCTCCGTGCTGAGGTTACATTTGCAGTAATCCTGTCCAGATGTCTGGTTCCACGTGGGTGTCTTGCAGTGCCCAGGGTGGTGGGTGTGACAGTAGTTGACGCAGGGGTCCCAGCAGTGGTGGTGGTCACTCTTCTGCACCTTGACTGATGGCACGCAGGGGAGCAGAAATCACCACAGGCAGGGAGGACAAGTGCGAGAAAGAGAAGGTAAGAAGTATAAGCCAGGAGATCGTAGAAAAGAGCCTCAGACTGTCTCTGAACAAGTCAGGACCCAGCCACAGTGTGTCAAGCACCAGCAGGGAACACACATCCCCACATAACCTCATGACACTTGATGCAAAGTGGCAGAAATCCACCCCTTCCCCATAAAGACTCCACATCCTGAGCCAAGGGCCTGACTAAGCCATGCTGGCAGCACACAGATGTCATTACCATTTGCAGTCTGTTGTGCGACATGCAGAAGCTCCCTCCAGCCACAAGTTTCCCGCAGAGGCCATCAGCATTATCCGACAGCATCGGGGAAACTTCCTTGTGCTGTTTCCCACCTTGCAGCCGGAGCTGCCCTCCCAGGGACAAGGCACGAGGCCTTCCGCGCATGCCAAGGCCTGCTCTGAGCACAGCGCGTGGCTTCAGCGTTTGGTTGTGTAGCGGCTGCTCAGGAATCCACTGCAGGGTGCACATGGGGATGGAAAAGAGGAGTAGCAGAGGGCTGCCTCCAGCTCACCAAAACAAAAGGGATTTTATACACTGCTGCTTAAGGGCAATTACAGAGGGCCACCAACACAGGAAGAGATGCCAACGTGGTAGCAAACAGTAAATTAAAACATGGCACCAACGTGGCAGACTCTATTCAAGGCCCCACAACTGCTTTAGCTTCCACCCTAGCCCCAGCTCAGCACATGTTGGCAGAAATCTGTCACAGTGTGACATCCATCACCTGGAAATCCCTTGTCCAGGAACTGTGGCTTTACGACATCAGGTCATGATGTCACGTCTCCTCTGAAGTGCCTCAGACATCCCCCTAGACACAGGTCCCTTGTCTGTTCTCACAGACATTCCTTTTGCCCCTGGGGCAGCACAGGGCCAGTTCAGTTTTCTTTGCCCAGCAGCATCGGGTTTTCTCTCCCCAGTCTCTGCACCATGCTGACTGGATCTGTTTTCTTGAGAGGAATTGCTGGCTAACAAGCAAGTGTCTCTCTTATTCAGCTAAGCATGAATGGCATCCCACAGCAGAGCATCGCTGGAACCACGAGTCATCCCAGAGCTCTTAACATCGCAACCACTTGCAGTGATAGCAACCACCTTTCCAGGATGAGATCTCCTCCAGGCTCTGTGTCCTCTCAGTAGGCAGAAATGCCACCAGCGCTGGTACTACCTGAGCTTTCTGAGGGTGTAAACCTGGCACAGAGACTGTTTGTTTAGTGAGTCCACCAAGAGATCTCATCTAAAGGTCAGCTGTTAGTGCCTTTAAGAGTGGAAATCCACTTTCTGTGCATGCATCACAGGCATCAAATCACTTAGGTCAGGTTTTCCAACCAATATAGTGATTAAATTTAGTCTTTTCTAAACATTTAGTGAGTTTAGCCTTAGTCTACCAAGCTCTTAAAAGTACACTTCCAGCTCTGGGGTTTCTATTCTGTGTATTCAAAAGTAAATTCAGAGCCAGGCAGCTTTTAAAAACAAAAATCAACTTAATATATGCAGCTATATTAAGACAAAAAGGAAAGTTCTTAATAAAATTAAACATTTTGAACATGATGGACAGAGCTTATGGTTATATATACAAAATCATTTAATCCTTTTATAGTAATTAAAACGCTCCCATTTGTATATAATTTCTTATCTCCTATCTGACAACAGAAAAAAATGCCTTTGAAACCCAGCTGTCAGTGCACTGGTGAAGACATCTTCAACAATTCTAGGATAAAAACCTACAAGAGACATCTCCAAGCTTTTGCACATCATCCCTGCCTGAGGAAACCCATCCACCTGCTCCTGTGCATCCTCTGCTCCCATTCACCTTGTGAGCAGGGCATAATCCTCCCACAGTCTCCAGATGCCCCCAGAGCCACAGAGAAAGCAAACTCAGTTTGACAAACGTTGTGCTTCAGCATCAGACTGCACTTCCACATGGCCGCTGCAGCTTCACATCCCTCTCTGCCTCCTCAGGAACTGGATTTTTATTGCACAAGAAGCCAGGTTTGAAAACCCCAGTGAGAAGCCTCATGCAGGCACACCAGCATGGGGCAGTAACGCAAGTGCTGAGCTGGGATGCACCTGCACAGTCTCCTCTCCTCAGATGCTTTCCCTGGGCTTTACTCTTGCCAACCACAACAGTTTGCTTTTGTATGGCACCTTTTCCTTACTGTCCCTCTTTGTTTCCCCAAACTCAGTGCCTGTGGAGTTGGCATTTGGCACCTGGAGCAGAAGGCAGCATCTCTCCCAGGTCCAAATGCAGTTTATCAGCTTTGGTGCTGTTCCATGCTGCTCACCATGCACCGCACCATGCTGTGGCTGGTTACACCACTGAGGAACATGCTTTCCGAGTGACTCCTCTTGCCCAAAGTGCTCTCCTTTATGTCCCCACCACTCCTTTTCCCATCTCCCTCGGCACTGGTGAAGGTTCAAGCCCAAGCACTGTTCTCCAAACTCATACCCCTGCCTCCTAACAGCCATGCGGGTGAAGAGCATCCTTCAGGTGTTAGAGAGTTTAAAAGCAGGAACAATTGTTATATCCCTTATTTTTCATATTCATGTGTTACAATTGTTCTCCCAAGTTTGTGCTCTGTATTTCTGCCACATCAAACTGATCTGATATATGGAGTTTTGGCTCTGAACACGCTGAGTTATCCTTCCACGGAGCCTCCTTCTCCTGAGCTGCTGCATATATTCTGAAAGAAGATTAGGACCAGAGCACTAATGGAAGGAGGAGAATAGTTCATTTTAACAGCCATTGAAAAAGGATTAGAGCTTTCCATTTCTTCTTAGGCACAAAGGTCAAGTCATCCATCCCCTTTGTTAAAATGCTTTAATTCTGCACAAATTGGACTGGACATGCAAGAGATTTATTTCTAGACATGGAGATGCTATTAGATTTTATGTTTCACTGCATCATGTTAAAGAAGAAAACAGTTTCTTCCTTCCCCCACACCACCCTAGAAGAGGATGGAAAGAAGAGCTATGCCCAGGGCTACAGTGCACAAGTAAAATGCACATTCCTGAGAGACAAGTGAAAGTGTTTGTGAAAGGGGCTGGTATTGAACAGTCATTCCTGAAACACCTGAATTACAAACATGACCACCAGAACACGCTGTAACAAAATTGCAGACAAGAGCTGCAACAAATTTACTAGTACAGAGGCTATGTTCACCCAGAAAGAGAAACTAAAGGTGGGCAAGATGTTTGTCGATTCCTAACGGTGTTTACATGCATTTTGGGTTTAGTTTCACTGTAGAAATTCTAGATTTCAGATTTTAGATTTTTTTGCCCTGGTATTTCTTTGATGGGGCTGGTGGAAAGCAGCAGCTATGGATGCATTCACTCTACTCCCAGCTGCTCAGACACAGCAGCCATTCAAACAGGCTGCTCTGGAAGATGAACACTTATCTTACAGGTTTGTTTCCTAAGGAAGTCCAGCAGTACCCTGCCTAGCTACTGATGTCCTTTACAGAGCCTTGCCAGCCATCAGCAAACAAAAACTCAGCTTGGAAATACATTTGCCAGCACCAAGGTTGTTTTCCTCCCTCTCCATTAAAGTCTGTTATCTGAGGTACTAAGGAAGTGGCTTGCACAGCACTCCACACTGCAAAACCCTGGGATTCCCAACTCCGACTTCCCCATTCAAGCACAGATGTTCCCCTTCTTCCCTTTTCAAATCTTTGAAGAACGTCATCTAATCACATGCATTTCATCAAAGCATCTTTTTTTCTTTCTTTCCTCCACAGATGTGTCTCTCTGGAGTCTGTTGCCAGCATTCAAAAGCAGCAAGAAGCCCAGTAGGGATCTCAAGTGAGTTTTGAGGGCAACCAACAGCGTTTGCACAAAGGACACACCTGTTTCTGGGGGTTTCAAAGGCAGCCTGCTTTGGTGAACAGGTAATATCTCCAGCTTGACATTTTCTGAAGTAGCAGCTAAAAGCTGAGTTGCCTCTAGTAAGGAGCAGTGCTCTGTGCTCGTCCCATCAATGGAGAGAATATGGTCACCAACATGCAACGCACCACATCTGCAAAGAAAACAGCACGAGAGGTAATTATACACATGGCCAAAATCCCTCACCTTACAGTTGGGAACAGGAACCTACAAAATCCAACTGCAAATTACTGTGTGAATTCACGTGAATTATTTTTTTCATACCTCATTTATTTACTTCCAGTTTGAACCTCAGGTTCAAGGACTGCCCAAAACACCAACTGAGATGGCTCATGCTTATCAGTGCTGCTGGTGGCTTGGGAAAGTTTTCAATAGTGCCTACTCACAGCTAGTCCAGATGGCTGAGGGCTCACCCAGCCATGCAGTTAAATCCTACACGCCTGCATTTCGGATCAGTGACACAACTACCCACAGCTAGCATCACCGTCTGTCTGTCTGCATCTTCGTGTAAAGGGTGACTAGCTGACTTGCCCATCAGGGAAAGGCTCCAACCAGAAGTTCTCAGAATAGGTGTTTGCCATTCCACAGCTCCAGGGCAGCCAAACCTGAGGTTTTTAAAACAGAGCTCAGCTTTCTTATGCACTGAGTTCCATTCATTCCTGGTGAGGAATGCCCACTGGCGTTGGGTGAGATATTTTTAGTACACTTAGTGCTAAGAGTATGTGGACAAGGCCATTTCAGGGAAGAATGGTATATAACTAACAAGGGGACATAAAAGCAGGGCAGGAGGGAAAAGCAGAGCAGCCTGTTTAGATCTGTACCTGTCCACCACGCTGGCTGGCTTGATCTTGTCGATGACAATGACCTGCTTGTTCCGGTGTGTGGTTGTTGTCAGAGTGATTCCTAGTGCAGATCCTGGAGTCTTTGCTATTTCAACTAGTAAAGGGCCTGAAGCATTTGCTACAGTATCTGTAAAACAAGAGAGCATCTGAAGACACTTCTCATACAGCCTTTCCCCTTTCTAAATGCAGAGGGTCAGCCAATAGTGCCAACTTGCTGCGTGTATCAGCTGACCTAGCTGGACAACCTACAGTTGGAAACTCAAAAAGCAAAATTGCTTCTGCATAAAATAAATATAATGAAGTGAAGAAATATTACAACTACCCACAGAAACACCTCCCCTGCCTTTTTTCATGCAGTTAAATAGCAAGATGGAAGAAGAGATTGCTCAAAGGCTGTACAGCAGTCACATCAACAGTATTAAAGGGAAAGCACAAAAAAGGAAGATCAGAAGTATATCACTGTTACAGGCTTCTTCCCAAACAAACAAAAAGGCACAAAGAAACAAGGTCCCACTTTCTGAAGTACTCAGAATTCTCACGTACTTATGATCACAAATAGTCAATGCCTGTGTGCTTCAGCAACAGCTTCAAAATCACCTCAACTCCTCATTTTAGCTCCTCCAGTGCGACAGTGGGAGCAGAGACACAGCACTACCTACCCACATGCTTACAAAAGCCTCTTCTTTCCCATCAGACATAACTCATGTTTAAAAGATTTCTGCAATAAGCTTAATAGGTGCTGTGAGACTATGAAACTCCTACGAAACTGCACTGGTTAGTATAAGCCTGCATCATACCTATCCATCTCTTCTGAGTTAGAGGAAGGAAGAAGAAAGCCTGTGTCTCTGGCTGATCAGACAGAAATTTCCTCCACCTCTATTTTACACATTTGTTTCCAGTTTACCTAAAGCCATCATAAACAGGCTGGATTCAGAAACATATTATCACCACCACATAACCTACCACCAGCACCTCATGTACAGTTTGACGCCCTACAACAGTAGTTCACTGAAACCCAGCCATCCGCTTCAAAGGAAAGGCCAGCAGAGCCTGCTGAGAGCTTGATGCCTCCTCAGCTCTTAATTATTCATAGTAAGGCTTTTCTCTTCCAAAGCTGTGCTCCACTAAAAATGCTGATGCTACTTGGCTCCAAAACTTGATGCATGGCTCATTCTTACTCTCCAATAAACAGAAACATTGATGCAGATCTCGGAAGTTAATCTGCAGTGAGGTCTTTCCTGAGATTTGTTGAAGAAGCTGAGTCTCTGGAGACAGAAATTTCTCTTAGAAATTTCCCCTGGGTATCAGCCAGCAGAGGTTCACACTCTCATCTACTCTGAGTGCCCTTTTTCCCAGAGGAGGGAGGAGGAGGAACGAGACACTTTAAAGGTTATGCAAGGCTTCAAATAAAACACTGTGCTGAAAAGGATCACAGGGGAGACCCTGCAGGCCCTGGCAAAAAGCATAGCCCCAGCTCAATCAAAAGATGCTCAAAGCACCAGCTAAATCCTGCATAAAGTCCACTTAAGCCTTCATTAGCAAAGGAAGCACCTAGAGACTGAGGATCTCTTCCAACAGCCAACACCAGCTCTATGTTGGTTCTGCAGATCACGTGTGTCCACCACATATCCTCTAAAAAATAGAAAAATAGTGAAAAGAAACCTGCTGGAGTGGTAGACCTTTCTTGTCAAGGGAAATACCTACTCCTCTCAGTTCTACCTAGTGTCCAAGCTTCTCAGCTTTGCCAAGTGTTTTCCAGGGCAGGTGTCAGCATGATGATGAAAGGAAAGGGCTTTGGATACCTTGTCCCATGCCAGGACCCAGGTATCTGTAGGAAACCACAGCCCTCCCTCCAGCCCACAGTCCCTCCTCCCACCACACATAACAGGGGCTACCCTGCTGATACCTTTAATTCTCATATCCAGTGTCACCGATGAGAATTGCTCCAAATCCGTTTTACAGAGGCATTTGTTAGGGAAATACCAGCCAAGCCTCTATTAATTAATCTAGGGAAAGGTTTGGCTCAAATCAAAGGTCAGGAGTCCTCAATTTAGCAATATTTGTGAGGCTTGATTAACATGGGGCTATTACACCCAAGCTAATTTAAAAAGAAACACAGAGAGGCCAGGGAGGGCCATTCAATAACCTTACTGTAGGGAGTCAATTGGGGTTGCTGCCTTGGCACCATGAGGTGTTTCTGCACCATCAGGCACATCTGCAACCTCACCTGGCATGTGTAGAAAAGGCATCCATAGCTCTCCTGCAATTCACAGCAAATTTCACCTTACTTAAAGCAAGATCCTTTCTCTAGGCAGTTGTTCTGGAGGCTCAGCATTCACAAGATGCTCAACTCAAACCTGCTCAGCATGTACCGAGGGCCAAAATTCACACCATTGCAGGACAAGCATCACAGAGGCCAGTGATACCAAGTTAAACATGAACACAGCACCTTGCAGCGTTTCTCTAGGGTTTGTTACCCTACAGAAAAGCCACCTATGCTGCTTCATGTGGCTGTGCAGGTTTTCATGTCAGGGTTTGCAAGTGTTTTGCAAGCAATGAATTGTGCTTCCCAAAGGAGGATGGTACCTTTTTACAGATTGGGAAACTGAGGCACAGCTGTCACACCACTTGTCCAAAAACACGTGCTTGTTTAATGGACAGTCAGATAGGGTCCAGAAGATGCATTCTCCTTTGCTGAGTGAATAATGTTACATCTTCTGACGTTGCTGGGGCAAAGCATGTATGCTATCTACACCCATCTTCAGAAACAAAAGTTTTAATAACCAAATAAACTCTTAAGCCCTCCACCTCTTTGAAGACATCTTCTCTTTCTGGGTGGCATTGACTAAATGCATTGGATAAATGCATTGGATAGGATCCTGTTAAAATTCAGGATCAGCAACTGTAGCCTGTATCAGTCATGGGAGCCCAGTTAACATCTGTCCCCAAATCCTGCCTGCGTTTTTCCTTCCAAACCCAAATTCCAGTCACTTCAAAATGTTCAAGTCAAAATTCAGCAGCCCCCAGGTGAGTCGCTACAGATCTAACCAACCCTCTAATCTTCTCCACCAAAACAGAATGAGGAAAGCCTACTAAAATTTGCCCAAGCACAGCAAATCCCATTGCCTTGTGATCCCAGATTCCAGGAGGACACAAAGGGCTGTGCAAACCCTGCTCACACCCATACACTTGAGCAGTACTCACCAATACTGTGATGGATACAAGGAAAGCAGAGTCTGCTCCAGACAGACACCTCAGTCCTGAAGGTACAGGAGAGCTGGTTACCCCACCACTCAAGGCTGGGCACTGGCAGGTGCTTGCTTGAAGATCTTTATCTCAACAGCTTATTTTGGAGGAAACACTGGGGTTGAGGGATTTTTTCCCCCTCCTTGCACTAGATTTCCTTGAACCCCGCCCAGCTTTGCTCACATCCCTAAGGAGGGAAGCTCTTGTATCCAGGCTGGAAAGTGTCAGGAGCATTTGCTCAGGGGTAACTGAGCTGTCCTGGTAGGGAAGATTTCTTTTTTTTCCCCCCCTTGCATTTTTGGGGAGAGGGAAGAAGATTTGAATGCAAACAAAATAAACCAAAACCATGTAGAAGCATGAAATCAGGAAGCTGCCCCCTTCCAGACATAGCCCAACAGCTTGTGATCCCTCTGGATTCAGAGACATATGGAGGCTTTTGATGTCACAGGCCCCTCCTCAGACCCTACCCCCTGTCACCAACCAGCAGACTCCAAGCAGTCACCGGTTCATGGGCCACTCCAACCCCTAATCCATCAGCAGGAGAACCTCACAGGCCCCCAAAATCTCCAGCCAACAATCGAATAGGCAGAGGGGGGCAGCAGGGGAAGGGAGAGGAGGACGCAGCAAGTCGCTGTGCTCATTCGTCATCTCTGGCAGAAAGCATTTCCTCCTATGAGTGAAGCCTCAAGGCTTGCAGCCCAGTGCCTCGTGTCATGGCACACACAGCTTATTTAGAGTAACTATTCAAATGCCACTGGTTCATGGCTGATCAGTTTGCTTGGATTTTTTTTCTTTCTTTTTTTCTTCCCTTTTTTAAAAGGCCCATAAGACAGAGTGTTGCCACAGGAAAGCATCTGTTTATTATGATGTTTATCTGGCATCAGTAAAGAGCAGAGACTTTCCTGATGCCCAAGGGAGATGCATGCCCAGTTCATGCTCCTTTTAAATGGAAATGGAAGATTAAATTAATTTCTTTCAGTGGCCTTGAGAATTTTTAATCAAATCAGCCAATTTGATTAAAAGCCTGCCATGGCCCCATCCTACATGGGCCTCCCCAGTGAAAGTCCCACAGCTGGGGGATGCTCAGTGGTGGTGACCAGCAGCTGCCGCATCCCTCACACCAAGAGTCAGGCTGGCCCCATGCAGTTCATTCTCAGTGCACAATTTTGGCTGGAAAACCACATAGCCAGCTGGGGAACACTGTAATTCAACACTCCCCCACAGCAGCCTTGGTCTCTCACTGAGGACAGATGCTGAAAACTAACCTTCCCTCTTAAAGGGTCAGCCCACACCACCCCAATGAATGTGGCTGCAATGGAGAGCGAGGGGGATGCAAAATCCTCTGTTTTCCCTGAGAAAGAACAAGCCAAGCCAAGCACCCCTTCATGCTGGGTATCCCCAGCTCTTAGAATGATCAAGTGAACTGCATGGCCGTGTGTCTCCCCAGTCCTTTAAGCAAGCTTTCAAAGCAGGAATTAGGACTGGTCTCTTCAGACTAATAACATCTTCACACTGCTTCCAGCACCTTCTTCACCCTTCCTTCATCATCTCCCTGTGGCTAGTAAAGAGAACATCTAATATTTGTGATTTGGGAATGATGCACTCATCTCCAGTCGCAGTTATTAGCTGTTGCCTGGCAAAACTGCCTGCAGAGATTGTTTTAAGCCACATGTTCTGCATCATCTTGCCTTAAAACAGGGCAAGTACATCCCTTTACAGAGTTGGGGAGAGA
The DNA here is from genome assembly GCA_020800305.1 of Porphyrio hochstetteri. Lineage (NCBI taxonomy): Eukaryota > Metazoa > Chordata > Aves > Gruiformes > Rallidae > Porphyrio > Porphyrio hochstetteri. The sequence continues at coordinate 3,651,373 of CM036916.1, read as the reverse complement.
TACTCTCCGTATCTAAGAAAAGGGTTGGGTTTACATCTTGGGAAGTATCTGGCCGTAGTCCATGGTATAGCAACACAAGATGGAGAATCACTGCATAAAACCTTGCAGTCACTCTGTGTTCACTGAACCCTCACACTTTTAGGTGGGAGAGTTACTCAGGAAGAAATACTGAGACAACTTCACGGCTATTTTTGCTCCAAGTCAGGTTTTAAAGCAATCAACTTTCTGCAACACAGGCACCAAGGGACTGTACAAACAACAAACCCCACGCACCATTAATTGTTTGCTAGTGTTCAGACTTGTCAGCTCTGTGCAAAATCCCTACTTAACTGCCTGCCCACTCCTGGGCAGTGCTGCCAACCTGTCAGGGGAGGATCGGACATCCCTTTCTGACCACTGCAGTCACCACAGTCATACAGAAAGAATAGGGTTTGGGTACTTTGTTTTCCATTTTTAAGCATTTCTTCTTTGTCATGAACACCAGACAGTTGCTAAAGCAAAACTGCTTCTGTAACATGGCAGAAGCCAGGCAACATACAAGACAACTGCCATGGCATCAGGTTTTCCTTCTATCTCTCCCAACGGAGCACGTGTCTGCATGGCACAGACCCTGGCAACCTCCTCCCCCGGGGGAGAACCAGTATGTCCATGCTTGTGGAATTTCTGCTGAAGGGAAAGGGACAGCTTGGGGGAAGGAGACTCAAAAGGAAGCAGAAAGCCTTTGGGGATGGCACGAAGAGCTCCCTTATCCTGGTGCAACCCTCTTGTGCACTGCATGGGGCAAGTTCTGGCATCCTCAGCTGTCTTTCCTTGGGGGTGGGGTGGTATTAAACTCTCAGGTACAGATCCTTTTGATTTCCCTCCTCACTGGCAAATCAGAAAACAACCTGATATCACAGACTCCCATTTCTCTTGGGATCCTAGGCTGAAACATGCTGGATCAGTTTGTGAGATTTGCAGAAATGACTCCAACCTAGTCCAGCCTGTGGCTCCAGCGGAGGCAGAAACCCCTCTGGAGATACACATGGAACATCAAAATCCAACACACAGCTCAATGAGCTTCCAGAGCCAACACAGCTTCGGACTCTGTGGTAACCTTAAACTCATTAACAATGCTCCCTGCAGTAACAGCTGTGTGTCACCAAGCCAGCTCAAAATGACTTTACAGTAGCTAATAATAAACCCTTTCCCAGAGCTTGAAACTGAAAATCAAATTTAAAAAAAAAAAAAACAACCAATGACCAACCCTGCAAACCCTCACAACTTAATATCTACTGCGGAGAATAATTTTTAGAAATATCCATCCTCTGCCCTCCAGTAAATGCCATCTTCTTTAGGTTCAATCAGTGGCTCACCCCTCATTTATTTCAGAAGCAGATCTGAACTAATATTTCTAAGAAAGGGAATAGACTCTAGAATTAAGCAGGGTCAAATTTCAGAACCAAAGCTACAGCCACATCCAGTTGCTGCCAGCTTGCAGCTCACGCCCCTGCACACATTTAACAGCGGTATCTACTAGCATTATACATACTCCAAATTCTCCTATACCCTCTTTACCTGCATTAAAAAAATCCTCATTTCCCCCCTTCTCTAAAATCAGCCATCGTTCCCATCAAGACATATCACCGGATAAGGGCATTTCAAATGCATTCACCTAAGCTGGCTTTGAACTCCACCCCCTACACCCATGCTGGCAGTGCATTGCTCATCAATTTTTCCACTGAAACTGAGTATCCCAGTTACTGTGTCTGGTCACACATACTTTGCAGGCAGTCAGAGAAAATGCCACCACAACCATTTTGGCCTTACCCATGATGGTCACATCATACTCGATCTGGAAGAGTGCCTCTTGGCTGCACTGCCGCAGGATGTTGAGGGCATCGGCGTGCGTCATGCTGTGCAGAGGGATCCCATCAATGCTCAGCAGCCTGTCTCCGATTTTCAAGGACCCTTCCCTGTACAAAGCCAAAGGCAAAAGGGGTTTTTGTGTATATTTATTTATATTTAGATATATTTTCTATAGGTATTTTTATATATTAAACATACTTATATATTTTGTGTGTGTGTATATATATATACGTGTGCATACATATATACGTGTGCATGTATATGTATTAAGTAGTCAATTACTTTGATCCTGTAGGAATTGAACTCTCCTTGGGACAATAGTTTGGGTTATTTATAGTGCTGGGTCCATCATATTAAATTAGCAGCATAAAAATAGATAGATTGCCTCCTGCTTCCTAACACAGCATCAGCTTTTCATCCGCACAGGGCTAATTAAGTGGCTGCTTCTGGAAGAGGAGTTTCTGTTTATGACTATAACATCTACACATGGATCAACCTATGTGCACTGGACCCATCCTTCCCACACACCATGTCCCACACCACCAGTTTGGGAAGCTTTGGAGAGGCTACAGCAAGGAGGACGAGAAGCACACAAGTCCCAAAGCACGATGAGATCTTCTGGTCTGTCTTGGGAAGGCAAATGTTGGAGATGCAACACAAGCATTACCTGTCTGCTGGGCCACCTGGCCTCACGTACGTGAGCACCAGCGGTCTGGACTTGTGCCAGTCTTCATGGGCTCCCCCTGTAATCCAACCAGGAAAGCCATTAAGTCACTGAAGGTTTTAAAGCTTGAATGAGAGTGCTGAGAAAGGAGAGGCATTTATCACATAACACCTGACACAGCCTGAAAGAAAAATGACTGCCCTGGATTAGGCAGCCAGCAGTCCTTGAAGGCTGCACGGGATAGTCTCCAGGACACACTTTAGCTTCTCAGCTGATGTTTATGAAATTCATCTTCCTACTTTTCTCTTCCCGCTTCCCAAATCACCTCTGCCAGTGATTGTTCACTCTTTGCTTTTCCCTGGAGAAGCTACTAACCTCTCAGCACGAAGCCAAAGCTGTTGCCTTCCTTGTAGAGGGACACCTCAATGGTCTTGGGAATAATGCCAGCACTGCTCTCTGGCACTAGAGGAAGAGAGGAAGACCCCGTTACCCCCATATAAACCTTTCCCATGCCACCCTGCAAAACAATACCAAAACTCATCCAAAGAGCATGGAAATCAAAGTCCAGCCCAACACTCATATTGTATCTTCCCTGTTTGGATGCAAAAAAAAGCCCAACCCAGATGCAGGAACATTCATCAGAGCCAAACACCGTGGTTTAGGATGATTTCAACAGCTCAGTGTTGTGCATTTCCCCTCATATTTGTCTTGGTTAATACTCTGACATTTAAGTAAAACCATCTCGTTTATCAACAGGCTTTACTCAAAAGCCAGAAGGCTTCTGCCACAGATGGAAACTTATTAAAAAAAACCCAGCAGCAGTGTAAGAAATCAAGTCGCCGTCTGACCTTAAAGAAAATGAAAATCCAAATCCTCAGTGCAAAAGGTTGGGTTTTTTTTTTCCCCTAACTTCTCATACTTTGACTTTAAAAAAAAGATTAAGCGAATCCTTTAAACTGATCCTAGGGTCAATTCAGTAATTTTATGTTAAATACACAGTACTATTTAATGTACAAAAGTAAAGAGAAGAAGAAAGGAACTGCTTCCATCCCTCGCTGTCCCCTGCTATTTAATGATTTATTGAACTACTGCACTGAGTAAGGGACAATTTCCCAGTCCTCTCCATCCAGAACTGCATATGGCATTTCAGCCTGGTCCACTCTGAAAAGATCAGTTCCTAACCTTGAAATCAAGTGCAACAAACAGCCATAAGGATAATCAGTAAAAAAGACTAAGAGGTTGACTTCAACCTGGCAAACTGGAGCTGAAGGCCCCCCCCGGCACATCCATGCCAGCATTTTCCTTGGCTCGGGAGAGGGTTTTTGAAGTAAATCTCCCCAGTGTCCTTACTGACCACATTGGTCCTCGCTGTCAAACACCACGACAGCTTCCATCCTGCACCCAAATTAGGGTTCAACAGCCTTAACCTAACCCAAAAGAGGTACCGTGGAGGCTTGGTACCACCCTGCAGGCAGGCAACCCTGGGGACCAGGCTACAGCAAGGCCAAATAAACCCCCAAACCACCACCAGCCCCCCCAATACAGCCACTTTGCTGCTGTGCACAGGCTGCTAACAGGGACACAGCCTAGAAATACCCCAGAAGGGAAAAGCTCAAGGACTGGAAGGCTCCCAGCTAATGGTACTCACATACCAAGAAAAGGGTATAAAGCATCCACAACCAAGTTCGGAAACCATCCAATTTCTGTCCTAGGCATCCAAGCACAAAGTCCTTGCAACAGCCTTTCAAAAAATCAGTGGGGAGTGGGGAGACCTAAACTAGTGTTAACACAGGGCTTGGATTATTTATGGCAGAAATGATATGACACAGTGGCCTGAAAAACAGCCTTGGACTTCCAAGGTCTCTTCCAAAGCAGAAAATTACACAGTGGGGTGAATATCTCAAACCCATGAGCACAGGCAACTGATTTTCACTCTGTATCTGCTCTTTACCCAAGAAAAGAGAGAGAATGAGAGAGAGGGGCGGGTACACACAGCAATAACAAACCCTCACCGCAGATAAAAGCCCACAATGAACTCAAGCAAGACAATAATTGACAAGTCTCTGCATTCTGCAGTGCCTCTTTGGATTAGTCATAAACAGCATCAATAATCTCAATGGAGAGAAGTCGCTATTTCAGTGTGCTCTCCCTGCCCATTCGGAGCTGGGGACATTTTGCATCACTGCTATTGATTGAACCATGCAGTATTGGCACTGCTCCTTAGCTGGTAAGTACAGCTTATCAGATTTCTGATAGCCAAGAGAAAGGTTAAGGGCTGTCATCTCTAGTGGGTATGAGAACATGGAAAACTTGAACCACAGGGTTTTTGTTTGTTTTACCAGGATTGTATGCAAAGCTAACTAACATTCACAGCAGAACAGAGAAGGATGATGGATAGAGATTCAGCTCATTTGGAATTATTTTTTTCTTCTTACATCTTTATATGGTGATTTAGGTATTCAATACTCTTCATGTAAAGGCAGCAGCTGTAGCAAAGCTGTGAAGTGTAAGATAGCTTCCTATTTGGGGCAACATGTTTAGATTTCAATAGTTTTGTTTTTCCTGTTATCTTATTTTTAGTTGTTCTATTTCTTCTTCCCAATCATCCTGTGATTGATCTGGGTAACTGAATGAGTAAGAAATGGATGGAAAGACTGTGATGAAAAGCTGTATCGAGGAATTTGTTTTAATCAGAACAAGCAAGGGAGGCAGGAGCACATAGTCTCCCACATCAGGACACGAGCCCTGGTTGTGTGCATTGGCCAAGCCAGCTTCTGCTGGGGAATCTTAGCTGGAAAAGAGATTGCTTGAGCTTGCCTTCTGAAAACACATCACATTTCAAAGCATCTTGAGGAATAACAGCGCTTGCCACAGTTCACAAAAGAGGATCTGGCAATACACACTTAAGGCTGAATAACATCTCCCATAGCCACGCTCCAAAACGGAAAAAGGAAAACAAGCTGAAGCAGCATCAGGAGGCAGATTGGCCTGTGCTACCGAGTCACTCCGAGGCAAGACAGACCTAATCAGCCATCTCCCACCAGTGTGCATGAACAGGCACCCACTGTGCTGGAAAAAGCGCTCTGCTCCGGCTGCACACAGCTCTGCAGCATCCACCGTGGTGCGGCGAGCAGATGAAGGCAGAACGTCAAAATGCCCCTGGATACTGCCTTGGCCATGACAGCTAATGCACGAGCAAGCCCATCTGTACTCCAGGACAAAAAGCAGGCAGGAGAAGAGAGTAGTGTTATCAGAGAGGCACCCACCGGCTGGCGGGAGCTCATACTCTACTTCCAGCACCACCCTTTCGCCCACGTTTTTCAGCAGGCTTATGATCTCGTCGTGCCGCAGCTTGGTCAGGTTAATGCCATTCACTGACTTGATGTAATCCCCGACGTTCAGCTGGTCACTTCTGCAAATAAAATAAACAAAGAAAAAAAGAGTATTGGCAGCACAAAGTCTCTGCCACACTCAGCCTGGATGTGCCTGGTAAACCTTTGGTAATGGGGGGACTCCCTGAATAAGCCACCAACGTTGGGCTGATGTCAGCTGTCTGATTGCACATGCCTGCTATCACAGAGAAGTGCTAAAATCAAAGCCATCTATCTTTCCTGGTGGCAAGTGTTCAGATCTGTACATACAGTCACAATCACAGTACACACGCTCACAACTTTTTGTTGTTCCATTCCCATTCATGTAGAGCAATCAGGCACAGAGAAGCACACCACGAGCTTTCAGGAAAAAGAAAAAAAGTCCAGCACAGGAAAAGAAAACATCTTTCCTGTTGCCTTTATTTTATGCAAAAATTGTTCAATTACTCCTTCCCTTTCTCTGCTTCTTGGAGCCTTTCTGCTCTGATTCCTTTTCTGAGCCAATAACGTTGCTTACACACTCAGTATTCAGAACAGATACAATATTAAACCACTTAGCTTGATCAAGATGTATTGTACCATGCAGCTCTCCTGACAAGGCTGCCTAATTTCACAGATTCCCAAATATCCCTACACAAAATTTCAGAACATAATTGCACAAAGCATGGGAAGTAACTCAAAATAGAAGACGTTCTACTTACTGAAGCACCAACTTTGCATTCTGGGGCACTTGAAAAAAGGGAGTCAGGTGCCAACTACTTCAATTATAACTGTATTCATTCAGTAGCTAGAACATGCAACTACTCCTCTCCAGTTTTACTGTGCTTTCTGCATCTCATTTCAGTTTCTCACCTTGCAGCCAGTCCCCCTGGCCTTAGATTGGAGACTCTTGGCTTTCCATCTTTGTCTGTGCCACCTGAAATGGTTAACCCGAGGGTGCTTCCTTCCTTCTTAATCAGCTCCACGATGGTTACCCCTCGGAACTCCTCTGAAAGATCAGGAATAAAGACAAACATCTCAGTGGAAGGCACATTCTTTCCAACCCTAAGAACACCTTTCTCCTGCTGGCAGTGGGAGAGAGCACCTGAGATACAATCAGCATGAAGGAAAAGCTTCACTCTCAAGTTGTGAAGGAGAAGTGTGATCTGGTGGACCCACAGCAGTGGAGGGAAAGTGTCTGCATGCAGATCTGGCAGGCAGAACCAAGCAGGACAAGGCAGAGGAGTGAGGGCTTATGAGAGGATAAGAAAATTGTATGTTAATGTACTGGTGGCAGTGGAAGGACCCAAAAAAGATCTCAGCAACAGTCCAGGGGGACCTCATCAGGAACTATGTTTGATATACAGTAGAAAGGGTGTTGGGAGGGCCTACATGTCAGGCAGTCACAGTTACCAGGTAGGAGGATGCTGTGGACCTGCAGTAGCTGCCTGGATGGACAGAAAAGGGTGGCTCTTAAAATACTGCGAATAAAAAAAATGTCAACAGGGGAAGGGGTGGTAGGCATGACCTTCATTTCTTCACATCAGTTCCCCTGCCCATCTGCACCTGGTCTAAGTCAAACCTCCTCCATATCACTCACCTCATCTTCAACTGGATTTGAAGACATCAGTCACTTTTAAAACGTAACTGGTTCCATATGCACTGAAAGCTGCAATACATATGGCAGGATCAGGTCTAGGGGATGCACACCCCATGTCTGTTGCACCAGTATCACTTCTCCATTTGCTGTAGACAGCATATGTTTTACTTTCCTTCAATACAAGACAACCCTCTTGTTTGCCCAGCACCAATGCATAAACCCAATCTGACGCCAGTTTTGATCCCATTACAGCTCATCTCTGGGTTTTACAAAAATATGGTCCCTAAACTATTCCAACTTTTGGATTTGACATGGAGGAAGTGGGTAAGTTAGCAGGAGAGCCAGCACTAGCCCAAGGAAAGACCAAGAGCTCTGACTTGGCAAAAGGCAACTCCGCATTAATCCACATGACGGCACTTGCACTCTTTGCTCAAAGGAGGACTAGCCCTGGGACAAATCAGATGACTTTCATGCCTTGCCAGAGCCTCCTCTAAGAAGCTTTTGCAGAATTTTTCTACAACATGATCCATCTATTTCCACTATCTTTGGGTACTGAAATTTGCAGGAGGAAAACAGTCTACTTCACACAAGGCACCTTTCTCCAAGACCATGCAGGGGAAGGTGGTGATGGGCATTGGCAGCACCCATCAAACAGCAGTCCCACAGCTGTAGGTAAATACCCACACTGCAAATGGCCCAGGAGGTTTTCTGCATGTCAGACCCCACCAGGCTTGGAAGAGATGATGCTCTACTTGGTGAGAGAACATTTTAAATCACCCACAGACTGCGACTTCCAGAGCAAGGCAGAGTCTCTTAAATAACATTGACACAGAAGATCCATGCTGGTGCACAGCTTCTCCCCTCCATCCTCTTCGACTGGGAGAAAACACAGTGCCATTTGGGACCATGGTGCCTTGCCACCTGGTACTTCACTCCTTGTGACACCAGAAATTGAACCTCACTTCTATTCCAGCCACGTACTACCTGTTCATAATGCACTTCCAAGAATAATCTGCACACTTGATTAAGTGGGGAACCTCTTTACAATCTAGTGGCAGTCTGGAAGATGTTCAGGCACTGCTGGGCACCCATTTAACATGGCACTGGCAGCTTGTTGTGGAGCATCAGGTCCATAATGCTTCTGCTTTTTATCCTCAACTTTTGATTCCTTGCCAACTACAGTAACTTAGTTTTCAATTCACCAACCCGGGATCTGAGGAGCTGCCAGAAACCTTGTGGGGGTTCCCCACCATGCTGGAAGGAACATCATCCAGCACTATCCTGCAAATTTCCTCTCAACTGCAGGCATAACTGATCAACACAGATGGTGCCGCAAGGGAAGATTTTTAGCTCTTCAGTGGGGTTTAATTTTGATCCTTGATAAGCATTTAAAATGAGAACTCCCAGAGTGCAATTACCCACTGCTACAGGTTCAAGGAGAAATCACTGCTCCAAAAAAAGGCCAGTCCCTGAGATCAATCTATCAAGGTAAGCAGTAAGAGGTTTTGACCAATGCTTCTATAAATCTTGCTGCTATCACAGACACAAAGTGATGTGAAAATGAGCTGGTTAAGCAGGATCTGGTCCTTCAAGGCTTAGTCTTTAAGTGTCATATAAGTGTAGTTTCTGATATCTTCTATTGGCATGTGTGCTTGGATTTTGCTGCTCAAAGCATCTCAGGGCAGGAAGAGCAGACCTCAGTTTTGAGATGCCTTGAGCTGGGGTCTCTGGACAGACTGGCTCTTGTGAGCAGGGAGCCAGCCTCTCTCCATCAGGGCTGCAGTATCATGGCAATGTGTTGTGGGGGATCTACAGAGGATGCAGATCCCCTAGAAAAACTGCCAGGTGATGAAGCAATGGTAAAAGGGTCCCATTTGCTCCCTTATCCCCTACAACACACTAAACCAAACCTGTGACTGGGTCATTAACAGTTAGAAGTCAAAAATCAAGCGCTGGACTTTATTAGGAAAGAGATGAGTTTTCCAGAGCAGCCCATCCAAATCTGTTGGTGTGCCCCTGGCAGACAAAGCCCAGCAGAGGCATACCTACTACTGTTTCTGTACTCCCCCTCCAGCCCCTGGGGGTGTTTCTGCACAGGAAGGTTTATCTCACACAAAAGTCTGCTGTGATTGACTAAATATCAAAACAAACTTAGTTACACGTGGGAAATAGGAAGTTTGCTAGACACTGCCAATCTCCTCCCCACACTGCAAAGATTGGATGTGGCAGCGCTTCTTCCCTCTCTCCTTTGCTGCTGTTTTCCTCTTTGTAGGTGGCAGCCCTGTACAGGAACCAGTCCTTTTCCAGCTCCCAGTAACCACCATCAACAGCTCCACATCAGATTCCGAGTACACCAGTAACATACCACTCACTGACTGAGTTACTACCACCATTTCTGCCCTCCAGCAAAAGGCATGGTCATAGACACACCAAAAAGGTTGTTTTGAGGGTTCTTTTACCCACTTCAGGGGTAGACAAGTAAAGTATAATGGATGCCCCAATGCTTTGGAGCAGTAGCCGATCCCCTCCTTTACCTGGGATGCTTTGCCTCCTGGAGACCAGGGCTGCGTCCATCCCACCAGAGTCCTTGCTTCCCTTCGAGTAAGGGCCATCATCTGTGAGCAGAACAAACACAGAAACTGAAATTAGTACCAAAAGCAGCACGCAACAGAACCAGAGCACTTCAAAACTTTGTCCTGGTGACATCAAAATTGGGATCATATCTGTATCACAGGCTGCAGGCAAGGCAAAACCTTACCAGCCCTGGCTTTGCACTGCACTGTGTGGGCTCTCTTGCTTTTTAGAAAGGGAGGAAAAGAAACAAGGCGGCGATAACATTATCTGATTTATTCCTCTTGGAGCTAATCCATTAAGAGAGAACAAAATTCCCTTACTCCTGTAATTATGTGGAACAGCTGAGGACAGAGAAAGCTGCAGCATTACTCTCACAAGTTTTAAGCCTGTCATTACGCTTGTGAAGAAACTTAGAGTCTTTGGAAATGGAGTTATACATCAGGACACTAACAGGGCACTAAATCACTATACTTGAATGAAATTGCCTATTCTTATAGATCCCATTATTTCAAAGTCACATTTTCCTGCTGCTGTTCCAGCCTCTGTGCAATATAGAGAGCACCTTAAGTGATTTAAAAAAAAAAAAAAAAAGAAAAAGTCAGACAAAAGAGAAAATAGCATTATGCACTGGCATAAGTTGAAATTTCAAGTATTTAAGCATCTCTATATTCTCCTATTGGAAGACTCCTATATGGCATAGAGGTTATTTGCAGAGAAAGGAGCATGTTTCTACAGATTTCATTGCCATCTATCTAAGCCATCTATTTTTATGGCATTTCCTAAAAAGATGGTGCCTTTTCAATCAATAATTGCCAGTAACCACATAGTATCAAGTAACTCCTATTCTTGATGGCCACGTTCCTGGATTGCCCTTCCCAATTTTTCAGTAGCTGGGAAGATTTTGAAGTTGCACATGACTCTATAAATATGGGTTACTGAAAACCTTAACCCACTCATTCCTGGGTGCAACTTATATTTAAGTTAGAGAGAAGATTTTGTCTCAGTCCCTACAAAGGAAACCATGACTTTTGTTCGGCCCCATTCCAGACAGTGGTCTGTACACAGAGAAATCAAAACCAATGCTGAATTTTCTGGCAGCTCACTCTCCCCACAGACAGAAAAACGATGGTGTAAATTGAGTCACGTGGGTTACATTTAACTACCAGGAAGGGAATTTTGCTGAAGGCCTCAACCATTTTTTTTTAAAGTAAAACGAAATATGGTTCCACCTAAACTAATTAATAAAAAAAAAAAGCCACCAAAATAAAAGTACCTAGCTTTAATTCTTGTTGCCCCAGCTAAAGTAGCTTCACAAGCTGACAAAACCCTGTGAAAGTTTTGGCTGACTCAAGCCTGCACTTTCAAGCATAAAAAGTTTCAGATGAAAACTAAACATTTATTTAGTTTTCCAGCCCAAATTTTTCAGCCCACAGAGGGATAATGTAGATATCCAAACCCTGGGCTCTTCTCCTGTGTCACTATGAATGCTCTTCTACCACCACTAAACTGAAGGTTTCTCATGAAGCAAGAAATAGCACTTGGCACTAGACCACCCCCAAATGATGCCAAACCATCGCTACCAAGCCACGCTGAACCTCGATACCCAAGCATCCAGGCCCTCAGTGAAACAGGGGAATGAAGCTCTGCCTTTCAAAAAATAAGGGGAAGAACAGACAGGATAAAACAGCAGCATCCTGACCATGGAGATCTTGCAGCATTACTCAGTGCTGACAGTGAAAGAAGCAGCATTTTCCTAGAGAATTACAGCAAGCACCAAGGGCAGCTATTGATTTCAGATAGATGCTGGTACAGCCCAGCATCAACTGTAAGAGCAGAAAGCTTGAAAATAAAATTTGCATTTTTAATAGCTACAGTTCTTTGGGTGATGGGGAGGCCAGGGTCAAGCATAAACTAGGCTTAATTACTCTGGAAAGAAATTTAATTTCCTTGTGACAGTTTAGCTCCAGCTTCCAATTTTTATTTAAAAAAAAAAAGAAAAAAGACAAAGCCCCATGACATTTCTTCTTCAGTAGCTGTTTGATAGTGATAAAGATTCAACACTTTCCATTTCTGCCACTGTTGGCCATATTCATCTTAATTCCTCTCTCTGGAAGGTTTTTTCTAACATCCTGCCTTACCCTCTTGCTGTCACCCCAGGCCTTGCAGAACATCAGGGTCAGAAAAAAGGGATGGTGTGGGAGTATAAAGCAAGGTGGCATCTCCCAGGGGAGCAGCAGCACAATGCCAATCCAACTACTCCCTGTACATCCACACCACTCAGCCCAGCAGGTACAACCTCCCTTTATTTCTTTCCCAAATGCAGCAGCCCATTGGAATGGAAACCCCAACACAGCAGTTCAGGACACCCAGCACGAGATCGCTTTTGAGGTCAAGGGATGAGCCTGCAAAAGGCTTCTGCAAAATATCCTGGGACATCCAGGACTGGAGCCTCTCAACACAACTGGGATAGCAGCGTGCCTTTGGTCACACAGGACACTGAGGATGACAAGGACCACCTGACTATGCAAACAGTTCCCACACAAGAGCATTGCTGCCAGTTCTGACCCCAGGTAACGTGCTCAAAGCAGCAACGTTCTGCCACAGACGGGATCCCTGCGTTCCCAGGAAACCACACATGATGGTTCAAAGCCAAGTCCATAATCTGCTGGCAAAGAAAAGCCATCAACCATCTGCTTCACATAAACACACCGCTCTGGACCAGCCAGCCACCAGTGCCCTTCTGTGCTTCATTTCCCCATCACAAACCCAACCACGATTGATATGAAACCCCAGTTTGCTAATGGCTACCCTCCCTACCCCGATAGCTGTTGGTAAACATGCCTTGGCTACCATTGCAGCAAGCAACCAGGTTGCCCTTGCACTAACAGCAGCTTCCACCACCAGCCAAGCAGCGACCAGAGCTATAGCCACTGCCAGCAATTAGCAATGCACCCCCCTGCACAGCCCCGCACTGCTTTGCTAACAGCCTTATCAGCCGGCAAATAATTAGCACCACAGCTCCCCTTCCTGTATTGCTTCTCCTTCCAAACTCGGTTGATTATGCGAAAAATGTTTGGGTTTTTTCACTCATTATCCAGCTAAAATGTTTGAACAGGAGAGGAAGCTGCCACACGCCGCCTGCCGAAGTGCGAATTGGCATTTGCTGCGTTAGCATCCCTGCCGCGTGGCTCTCCGCTCATTTTCAGCCGGTTTCCTGCTCTGCCACTCAAGCTGGTATTAATGGAGTCACTTTTTCCTTTTTTTTTTTTTTTTTGAGGCAGGGGGGTACTTTGTTGTGTTTTTTTAAAATAAATTCCTTCTCTTTGTGTCCTTAGTCATTTATCCTGCCTAGCACGGCATCGATTCAGAAGCGAGGTTGGTAACTAGCCTGATTGCTCAGTCAGCCCAAATTGTAGCACCCACCCAAGCACTGAAAATTCATGAACCTCTTCAATCCCTAAAATTGGGAAAATAACTTTTTTTTTTAAAAAAAAAAAAAAAAAGCCTGCACGAGTTCTTTTTGCAAGCAATCAGTGCTGGAGCCATTAGAGCTGTACTTTTCAGGCTCACACCGAGTGGGCCAAAAATTTTTTAAAGAAAAAAAAAAAAATTGGGTAACTGGTGATTTTCAAGCAGCGGTGTTAAATGCTGGCTCTATATCTTTCAGAAAAGCTCACCAAGTACAAACATTCCTCAATAAAACAGAGTGCCACACTTTCCATACAGATTCACAGAATTGTAGGGGTTGGAAGGGACCTCCAGAGATCATCAGGTCCAACCCCCCTGCCAAAGCAGGTTCCCTAGGACAGGTCACACAGGTCTGCGTCCAGATGGGGCTTGAATATCTCCAGAGAAGGAGACTCCACACCCCCCTGAGCAGCCTGTCCCAGGGCTCTGTCACCCTCACCGTGATAAAGTTCTTCCACATATTGGTGCAGAACTTCCTGTGCTCCAACTTGAGGCCATTGCCCCTTGTCCTGTCCCCACAGACCACTGAGAAGAGGCTGGCCATTTCCCCGTGTCCCACACTTCAGAATTTTATAAACATTAATCAGGTGTCCTCTCAGTCTTCTTTTCTCAAGGCCGAACATCCCCAGTTCATTCAGCTTTCCTTGTAGGGGAGATGCTCCGGGCTCTTAATCATCTTTGTAGCCCTTATACTGATCCTATAGGAATCTGTAACAATATAGGAAAGTCCTTTAAGTTCTCTGCCAGTAGGTCTTGCCATTTCAATATCTTGCTAACACCAGGGAGAGAAGAGCTCCTGAGTCCCTGTCCCTACACACATGGCCCTGAACTCTCCCTCCCTGCAGCAACAGTGTCTTACAGCAGTACACATCTCATACAGTGACCAAAAAAATTATATGAAATCCCATCTGATTCCCTCAAAAACCAACTCAACAGTAGGAAAAATATCTCCCTTCTTAGCTGAAGTACCAGGGGCAGGAAAAGGGGAAGGTCAGGGCAAACTCCAATATCCCACCCTGCTGCCAGGCAGTTACAGCAGCTCTCAGCAGGGCCCATGGTCAATGCCACTTCAGTCGCTCTAGTGCAATGTGTCACCTCCAGACAAGGCACCGTAACGTTTTATGCTGTCTCTGTTTAATTGAGCTTGTGCCAGTAGCACCCCGGTTTCCAGGCAAGACAATCCAGGAGCTCAAGACCTCCATCAAAGGCACCATCCCCTTTCACAGGCAGCATGGGAGGTGGCACAGGTTTTCCCAGGGAAGACAAGGTGGGGACAGAGGTCAGCAAAATACAGGTATTTTCCAGTGACTACCACCCAAATAAAACTGGCAGGCTGAGTCTTCCTCTGCCTCCCCCACAGTGGAAACCCCAGCCAGAATTCAGGGCAGCACAGTGAGGAACAGCTACTGCCCTGCAAAACCACCCAGCGAAGGCCCAGCACGGGAGCGCCACAACTGTGAAAGAGGTGGCCCAAATCAGACCAAGTCCGCACCCCTTGCAGAGTGGGTGGCTCAGCCTCAGTAGGAAACCATCCTGTGTGGCACACAGGACAAAGCAGAGAACTGGGGAGGTGAGAGGACATTTGAAACATTTCATTCCACTCTTAACTTTACTCAGGTGGGGTGGGTTTTTTTCCATTCCCTATCTTAGCATCTCACCACCAAATGTACCAACTGGGAAACCCAGCTACCCAGCTGCCAGGTGCTGCCATCCTCCCCTCCCTCCCCAGATCATACTAGGAGGTATCAGAGGAGCACCAGCAGCAGCAAGGAGCGCAAAACCTGCCCAAAGATTAGTGTCTCAGAGATTAATCAGCATGGGGTTATAGAGACAGAGGTCTGCTGCTTGCTTCATACGTGTCATTCAGCACCTCAGCTCCAGCTACGGACACAGGGCTGTAAAAATGTCCTGTCACCTGCTCTGCCACCAGCACAACCACATCTCCCTGCTTTTTCACCACTTAATGCTTTGGGGAGTAGCTACTTCTACCTCCTACTTCAGGGGAGAAGATGAGAAACCAGAGGGGAATAACAGCTGTTAATAACTGCAACCCAAACAGAAAGGGAACAGACCCAGGTAAGTGGGAGCATGGGGTGAAGTGGATCCTCTCTGTCTGCCAGACCCCACCGTCTGTCCTGATACCTACTGCCCCAGACTGTGTTTTTAGGTTGGATCTTGTTGGATTTTTGGGCTAAGAAGTAGAGCAGCATGTTTGATGTGGATGCTTTTAGGTCTAATAGCCAGGTTGAACTTACCTCCCACCCATGCTTCCTAGCTGAGGGTACAAAGAGGAGTCTCTTTTCTAACCAAGATGCTTGTTTGCCCCTTAATCGTCTAGCAGCCAGCTGGATGATTTGCAGAGGTCAGCTGCATACACCTAAATTAATCCCAACTCCTAGGGAATCCACAGCTTCCTGAAACTGGGGATCCCTGGGCTTCCAGAACAGTTTGACCCATTTGTTGTCCGTGAACCTTCAACGAAGGGGTGACCTGATGCCTTTCCAAAACACCTCATCATCCCCCAGCTTTCACAGAGCCAGTAGAGACATCCTAGGTCATATTCTCTCTCTATGTAGCAACCAGCAGCAAAACCCATCTCAGTAACACCATGGCTGTTCTTAGCTCCCAATGGGATGTGAGCACAGGCACCAGGATCTGTTAGGTCTCAAGCCAACCTCTGTCAGGATGGAGAAAAAAAAGTTTCCACAGAAAAAGCACTGATTTAGAAAGTTCATTATCCCTGCCTATGGGGGGGGGGGGGGGGGGGGGGAAGGGGTTTTTTTCATTTAGAAGAGTTATTAGTCTGTGTTATTAACAGAGATCACCTCCTAATGAAAATCGGCATTGCCTAAATAAGATTCCGTGACAATGAGGCTTGCTGCCTGCAAGTCGCTCAGAATCCTGGATCGCTTTAAGACAGTTCCCACAGAGAAAGTGCATTAATCTTGTGGGAAGACCAAGAGGTAAAACCTCCCATTTGTTTAATGGAAAAAAGACAGCTGGAGACAGTTATTTTGCCATAGGGTAATTGCACTCCTTGTTTAGAGAAATGAATACTAAAACAGCATTAAGAACCAAAAAATCTTCCACGCTAATGCAAGCTGATATTTTTTGCTAGAATAAAAACACAAGGTTGGAAGCAGGAACCCAAATGACTAAAACTCAGTGCGACTTGATCCATTTTGAAGAGTTATTTCTGTAAGTCAGGGGAGGCATTTATCTGTAGTCAGGTAAGAGCAGCCAGGGGTACATGAGAGTGGGTCAGCCAGCTGGTGATGATTCAAACTGCAGGCTCCTGGGAGCTAGTCTCCAAGGCCTGGGATTTTAAAGATATCTGAGTGCCTGAAGATGCAGACATGGACGTCAAAAACCAGACTATAATCATCTATCTGTATCTTTAGGCATCTGACCACCTTTAAAAAGCTGTCACATTACTAAGGAGGGGAAGCAAAAAGAGATACCTCCATGCACACCCATTCTGACTACCAAATTGGTGTTAAACTCCTAAATTACCCATCCTCGACAGCCTGGCCAGGGGCTGTGCTGTCCTTAGAAGAGGACAGTAATGCAACCCTTCCCACCTCTCCCCAGACTGGCACCCCATGAGGCATCACACCCAGTGGCATTTTATCCACCAGTAACAGCTCTGGGTTTGATTGCAAGGCTTTGCACGACCAGCACATCCCCCTGAGGGCAGTCTGGGTTATTTTAGCACTGTCACAGCAGGTCAGAGATGGCTGTGTCAGCTCTGCACGAGAGCAACACAGCGGTGGTCTCCCATCTTCAAAGCACTTAGCCTTTAACACAAGAGACAAGTAGATCTATAGAGGCTAGGCCAGGAAAACAAAAAGCCCATTTTGAATAATGTCACAAACAGATTGCATGATTTCCTGAAATCACTTAATTACAGCGTCTGCCGTGGCCCAAGAGCTCCTTCCCATGTCTCCACTTCAGACAAGAGACGTGTTTCCACAAAGAATCCTGACTTCCCCAGCAAATGGCTTCAATTTTCTACTGCTCCACTAAATCCAAAGTTCCTCAGGCCCTTGAAAAATTTGTACATAAGTTCCTTAAGACCAATATAGATGCTCAGTTTGTTTCCCACCTCCAGAAAGGCAGTGCTCCAGCTCCAGCTCTGTATCAGAAAAATTATAGAAAACAAATAAATTGAACACAAATGGATGACAAACATCTGCCAGTGATCTCCAGACTATTTTTCCTAGAATACTGCAAGAGTTGACATAGAGTTCATGATCCTGCACTACATAAAACTAGCCCAAGCGTACAGCAACAAATACACTAAATCCTTAGGCAAGACAGCCCATGCTCCTCTGAAGTGCTTAAAAAAAGGAGGAAAAAAAAGTCACTTTTGCTCAAGCATTCTGCAGCATGATTTCACTGTCATGACACTGTTTTGCTCACTGTACCCAAACCAACTCCACTTTAAAATGCCCAATGTTTCTGTTTTATAATTCCCCAGGAGGTGAGACATTTGGAAGGTGCTGGAGAAAAATCCAGTGCCCACCAGAGATCATCTCTCCATCAGCATAGGGCATCTCCCATGGCAGCCACTCAACCCAAGCAAGACTTTCAAATGTTTCTCCCTTCTTTTGCACCAGGAAGATTTAAAAAAATTTTTTTTTTAAATTTACAAATTCCCTGTAAACAGCAAGCTCAGACTGGAATGGACTAAACTATTGTGGGAGCTACTCCCTATTTCATAAATACACGTACCAACAAATTTGTGGTACAAATGGTGGGCACTGGCTCCTGCAAAAAAGAGCCTCATATTTTTCCCTTCCCTGGCAAGGGAAGTCCCTCCCAGCACATATCCATGAGTTGCACAGGAGACAAATGGAGGCCGGGGGAAATGTTTTCTTTTCAACTTCTCTTATCACAGATTTTCTGAGAGCACAGCCAGGGAGGACAGCCACGCTGTACAGTAATTATTCTTGCTGGAACAAAGTTCTTGCCCAGAGATGACGACTGAACTTTCTCCCATTTTCTGAGCTACTTCTGATGGGAAAAAACCAACACCACATCCCAAGAGTGTTATCAGCCTGCTGCTAGTACCCATGCCAGCCCCACTGACACGATGCTGCAATCCCTTCCCCAGGCTGGGAACGCACTCCACCAACTGTACTTCTCATGCCATCACAGGTTTTTGTGGCATCTCCTCCATCCATTTGGGTAGTCACCACTCCTGGCATCTGAGCCAAGGAGAACTTGTCCAAACTTTGAAGTTCTTCCAAGAGGAAGTTGTACTACTTAATTTCCTCTCCCAGATACATGCAGCATAAAATTCATCTCCCCACACCCTCCACATCACCCCTTCTTTTCTTCTAAAGCCTGTATTCATTTATCCACCAACCCTTCCTAAGGCATGTATAATTTCATAACCACCTGCTGCTTTATTCGCAGGAAACAGATCCATAAAAGATACAATAGCCTATTGTTGAAAAGAAAACTCTGTGCTTTGTTCTTCTATTTTTTTCTTTTTAATAAGAAACCAAAATTACTTCTAAAGGAACAATTTGTTTCAAGCAACCATTTTCAACCAAAATTATGTAGATACTTATTTGTATAGCAGTAGCCTTTATGAGACCAAGATATGGGCCAGAACATGCCTTTCTTAGCAAGCAGGTCATCTTCCAAGGGATACCAGAGCTTATTTCTTACTCCTTGCAAGCCCTCAGCAGATACACAACACTAATGGAAGAACACTCCTGCTGCTCAAGGAGAAGTTTCAGCATTTAGTAAACAAGTAGATGATCTACTTTTGTGTGTGTGCACACAAAGCCTATTTAAGTTGGCTCTGCATAGAAGCCAGGCTTTGGAAAGATTTAAACTCATATCAACTTTCACAGGATATTAAACACCTCCTAAGTTCCATCTGATAAGAATGAACGCCGGACCCAGCTTGCAATGCCAAAAATATGGTACTCCACATGCTCTCTTTAAACACATGGCATTCCATAAAAAAAGAAAAGGCATAAAAGGAGAAGAAATGAAAAAGATGTGATTTAAGAATCTGCAGCCAACCTGCCATTACAGTCATGTCTTTTATATACCAGAGACATTGTTACAATGCATTGTCTGTCACCCATTATTGCTTTGGAAGCCAATGCAGAGTAACTTTATTTATCTAATCAGCACATCTGAGGGAGTGTGTGATAGGGGACATGGAAGCAGTTCTTAATTTCCACTCAAGATGTGCTGAAAGATGGAAGAAAAAAAATACTTGAAAAAGTTACTAGATTTTTTTATTAAACTCAGCTCCATACTTTTTTGCCTGGTCTTCTGCAAAAATTAACTTCCCATACTACCTGTATATCCATCCATACACTGTCCTTTTGCACCTCTGGAACCCTGTGGCCAATATCCATCAACCTGGCAGGGAGAGTAAGCAGCCTGAAAGAGCATTACACTTGTATAACTCCCATTGAAACTGTGTTTTGTGTAGAACAGACCCAAATTATTGCTCTCAGCAAAGCAATGAGCTGCTGTGCAAACAAGCTCTAGACCAGCTTCACCACTAATTTTCCCCTGCCTGGTAGGGAGGAGAACAAGGGATATTGGATGAAAAACTATTGAATATAAGTGCTCTTTAACTCTTCTGCTCACAGAGGAGCTTATGTTGTTCTTCTGAAGTAGCCTGTGATTTCTTTTCTTTCTTTAATTTAAAAATATCAGGGACAACTCTGTCCCCATTCTGGTGCATTGAGGTAGGCTTATGAGGAACTTCTTGAAGGATATTATAGGCCAGGTCTTCAACACAAATAGCTCCCCACCACCACCCCCTGCCTGCCCCCCCACCAAAAAAAAACCAACCCCAAAAAACAATCCAAACCCAAACATCTTCACTTTTATCCACCTCTTCCAAAGCAACCTCTAAAAAAGCCCATACCAAAAAAGGTCCCCTTCCACTCAGTGAGCCATCTCCAGCTTGCTTTCCTTAAGCATTCCCCAGCAAGATCTGCATTTCTACTGTTAAAGAATAAAAATAAAGAGAGGAAGGGAGAGACACTTCCCTTGCAACAATCCCCCTCACCCTCCCAGGCATTTTCAGACAGCTTCATCAGTTTATATTTATGAACAGCACAGTAGTGGGGGAAGCTACGTGGTTTCTCACCCCCCCCTTGCAGGTCACATTTGCACGCACAGACACACACATTATATGCAGTAATTTTGTGCATGAGGGACAAGAATAGTGCAGAAACCAACTCAATGATATTATTATTTCTCAATGGTTCTGGTGCCTGAAATGATGTTATTAAAATTACATTTTCCAGTCAATCTGGCAATTTCTCTTATTAAGCACTGCAGAATGTACTGGGAAGAGTCCAACAATAAGCTAGGATGATGAAATATTGCTGATACACTGATTGTGTTATCTGAAGAAACTACCTTTCAAGAGCAAAAATTAAAGAGGAATAAGACACATTTTCAGACTGATCTTTCATGAAAGTTATCTAAGTGAGCAACTGTAATATGGTGAGAAATGACCAATAAAGTCTAACACCATTCTCAGGAAAGGAAGCCTCTCTAGATACAACTGGGTTTATTAATCTATGCAGTAGGCAGCAGTAAATCCTAGCTGACAAGGGAATACAATTCCCCCTATTAGCTCCACACAAGCTTCCAAACTTTTTCTTGAATATGGAGATGGATAAGAAACGCAGCCTGCTGAATCCAGAGCCTGGGGACTTTCCTTCTTTCAAGGAACAAATGCCATGCTAAGTGACTGCAGAGTGAAATCAAATAAAAGAGACAGCTCTATTGTGGCTTTTCAATCAAATTAAATTAAATAGTGTCAGTTTATTAGAATTTAGCACTCAGATCACCGGTGCCACCTAAACCTAGCAGCCACTATTACCTGCTTGTTTAAAAGCCCTGCAGTTAGTCAAAAAGCAAAAAGAACCTTTATTTTAATGAAAATCATCATGATCACTGCACAGGGTTGGGCACTAAGCTGCCTCCCAAGTAGGAAGGTTTGTCAAGAGGTACACCCAACCAAGCAAAAGCTTTTATTTTTGATATATCAATAGCTTAAGCAAAAAAAAAAAAAAAAAACCCAAACAAACAACAACCAAAAAAAACCCCAAACAACAACAAACACCACACCAAAAAAGCCCCACCAACAATGCCCATATTACAAAATATTTTATGTTAGGTGTTTTCTGTCTTACCTAACACCAGGCTTGGACTCACAGGAGTCCAAGGAAGGAGATGGGGAGACTGGACTCAGGTGACATTGGCAGTGCCAGGAGCTGAGCACCATCATGCACAGCCTGGATGTGCAGGATGTGAATACACAGCACAAGTCAGCAGTGTGGGGACAACAGAACAGACAACAGGACTTAGACTTTTTGAAGTGGAGATCAATTTGCTTCAGTGATAATGACAGAACATCCTTTGACCTATTTTGACTTTTACAAACTCCAATTTGGTCCTTATGGTCTTTGCTTTAATAATGGTACCTGTTGTCTTCCATCCTCCAAGGTCTTATCAAGAACTGTCAAATCAAGAGGTTCTTAATTTCCCAGGTAGGGCAGGAGCTTCAGAGGCACAAGATAGCACTGCACTGAAGAGAAGGGGAGAAGGCAATCTGATCTGGTGCACAAGCATGTCAGCAGAGCATGTAATTCTTCAGTGGGAAGGTAGAGAGCCAGAACATGGGAAGGAAAGATTTAGAGGTTCATCCTATGCATGGGAACATGTGTGTGCCTTCCCTTTCCCTGCTATGAGAAGAATTAATCTCCTGGATGTTGTGTTACTGGGTGTCTTGTCATGATGGATGGGCTTCTTTCTAAAAATCATTCAGAATCCCTTAGGGGATTTGAAGCATGGCTCTCAATAATTAGGCAGAGGTCTTTGACCTGTATTATGCCAGGGATGAGACTGGATTGCAAATGGCTTATCTGGGCTGAAAACAACCCAATTTAAAAAAACAATAATAAAAAAATAGGTGAACAGGCCATTTGGGCAGTAACTGGCTAAAGAGAAAAATCACAGATCTGTAAAGGTCATTTTTTTCATAGTAAGTCTTTTCTGTGATTCTGACCAGCTCAACGCTTGAGATCCCACCCTCAAACAAAGCAGGAGGATACATCAGGATTTCTCCAACACCACTGAGCACCCAGGTTCGCTGCACTACCTTTTTCAGGTGAAAGATGCTCAATTTCAAACAGAGGAAAACTGGAATACCCACTTCCCAACATAAACACACACAGATGGGAAGAGACACGACTTTTGAAATGCAAGTGGGACTAACAAAAGCTATCACTGGATATCCTTGAGTTCATGAGTTACTCAGTTGTTGAGACAACAGGTTTTTTCTTCTGTGCTTTGCTACACTCAGATAACTTCTCCCAGTTCAGCAGGGAAATAGCAAATGTCTTGTAGCAGGTAGTCGACAAGGCAGAGAAAAACCAACTGGACTCAACAGAGAGGGAGGACAGGGTGGCAACAAGACACTGTGCTGGTACGACACCATGCCAATATTCAGCCTGGTAATCCTTTTTGAAGGGGGACTGACTACAGTTTAGTGTGCTTTTTTGTTGTACTCCTATAGCACTTGCAAAAGAGCCCATGTCACACAAGTAAATTATGTGCTCTCAAGAGCATACATAAAAGTATGCTAAACTTCTATCATGCGATGTGGAGAGAAACTAAGAGTGGTAAACCAATCTTAAGGAAACCTAGAAAATACAACTCCCTAAAGGAGGAGTTGGGGAAAAACCCTTCTTACAGGGAATCTCATCCTGCTTCCTCCTGCTGACCTCCAGGAGCAACATCAGTTTGACACAGGCAACTCCTGCACCAGCAAGATTTAACAAGGGACAGGTGAGGGGAGCTTAGCAGGGCTGCTGCAGGGAAGGTAACCCTGCCACTTGTCCAGGTTAGTATCCTCTCTCTGCCCCCAATTACAAGCCTGCTCTTGCTCAGGGAAAAGGACCAGAAAATTAAATGAGGAATCAAATCTGGGAGATTTGCTGTGCCAGTTCAAGAGGTGGCTGAGACGGACACAGGTCCCCATGTGGTGTGAATCATTCTCAGTGCCAAAAGCAGTAAGAAAATCTATGCAAACCACAGGAAAACAAAACCAACAAAAAAAAACCAAATCCAGAACACAGGCAAAACAGGCAACAGAAGAAATACACTTCAATGCATTAACATTTAATAAAATCATGAGCCAGGGATCAGGAAGAAATCAGATTTTTAAAAAAAGTAAAGGATGTCATTGGCACTAGCATAAAGAGTCCAATGAACTATGAGGAGGAGATATCAAAGCTGTCCACAGCCTCATTTGCTACTGCACTGATCTCAATTAGGATATGGCTCCAAAAGGAGCTATGAGAAACCAGAGCCACCCAAGTCTGGTGAACCAGGACAACCCTGGCTAAGTAGCCTACAGCCGGGTAGGGCCGGGCTGGCACAAGGCTCAGGGGCTTTGCTGGATGTGGGGAGAGAATAAAACAGCCTGACCCAGCAGAGAGCAGATGTATCAAGTCCCCAGTCTTTTTTAAGCAGAGGGGCTGCATCTCCACCAGCTTCTTCTATCATCCCATGGGCACCAAGGTATCTGGCAGCCACGTTTCGCAGCGACATTGCAATAGGGCAATCCCCCAGATGGAGCTCCCAACTTGCAGTGCAGCCCCCAAGGTTCAGTAACCCCTTTTAGGAGGACTACAGAAACACCTAGTACTGGTGGAAGATTGCATCATATGAGAAGACATTCAATGCAGTAGGTTGCAAATCAGGTGTTTTATCCTGGATTTGCACTGCATTCTGATGCAGAGTGCTTAAAAACCAGTGGGAGTCAAGAAATAGGGAAGAAGTTCCAGACAGCATTAAGTAATTTAAAAGAAAGATTTCCGGCACCCCATTTAGACTTGTTTCCAGCTTATCCACAAAGCTCCACTAAACCTTACTGAGACTTAATTCCCATAAATGTGATTCTCCCTTCAGTGTTTAGCTAAGTAGCAATGCTTCAAAAAAGTAAATACCAAATCGTGGGAGTTGGATTATTCATTCATGTGGTAAAAGCCATTATATATGAATATATACAGATGTTCCCACTTCATGACTGATCTAAACATATGTAGATTTTTGACTCTGACACACAAACCATCCATTATGCAATGGCCCATGTACGTGGCTGGGCTGCTTTTATCCTCAGCTGTGTCAGGAGGATTCACAGGAGCTGTGTGAGAGATGGAATAAGCTTATAGTTAAAAGACTAACAAAAGTTAAAGCTAGAGACTTTGCTTAAAATTAAAGGAGGGAGGGAGAAAGAAATCAAAGAGCCAGGGAATATCAGATTTAGCAGGACAAGAAGATGAAATAAAGTTTCAAAGCTCAAAGTTATTTGATGTAAGAACTGGTCTGGTCTGACCCTATCAAACCAGCTGTTAAAAATTTGCCTGAATTGTCCATTAAATCTTGCTTCCAACAAGCTCTGCTCCTGTTTTTGCCCCACTTCTTGCTTCCTCCTGCAACCTTGGCTGCAGGCTCTCCCGACATCCCATCCTCCAAACAGGTTGGTGTCTGCAGATAGCACAGCACCACCACGATGAAAGCAAACGTGCTTAGTATCAAAGATGGATGAAATCCTGCCCCAGCAGAATTATTAACACACTCTAGTTGTTTTACTTAGCTGCCTTCATACGAACGCTTGTGCTGGTTTCCTGTTGTTTCACATCGCACGGGTGATGCAGAGGAGGCATTGAGTCCGACCTCAGCTACAGCCAGCACGTAAATTCCCAAGAGACACAGAAACTCCTGGTGAAAATCAGAATAAGTGACAGCAAGCTGGGCTCTGCAGCCCTCTGAAAGGCTCACAAGAGTTGTTCATTCTTCTGAGCACCTGTGAGCACTGCTCCATGCAGAATTGAAGCCTCACAGCTCTGTGGCTTAATTTTCCCTTTGGGTTTAAACATTTTTAGTATGTTTAAAATCCAAAATCACCCCAGGAGCAGGGTGCCAGCCACAGGAGACATGGGCTGAGGAACAGGGATGCTGGTTAAAACAGAGCTTGCAGTTCAGGGAGAGCCCAAGTTCTCCTGGGCATCACAAGAAGCTAGAGGGACTGGCTAATGGCAGACTGCCCAGGACTGGGAAGAAGTTGGGTTTTGCATTGCCCTAGGCAATGCTTGCTTCCCCCTTTGAACAATGGAGGGCCTCAAGTTGAACTTGTATGAGAACAGGGCAGAAGTACAGGAAGACATCCTGGGGCTGGGTTGAACCCGTGCTGTGGACCTCAGCAGCACAGCTCCACCTACACCCCACATACCTGCCTTTTCCCCACACGCTGCATCCCAAGGACCAGCATGTTTGTACCTGGAGAAGGGCATGTGTCTGAAAAGATGCAGTGCACGCCTGAAGAGACACAGCTACAAGTTTCACAGCTTATGGAGGGTAGGAAGGGGGAATGAACTCAGGGAAAATTCAGGTGTAGCTAAAGACCAGAGAGTCTCAGGGAAAGAGGAGACTCATGACAGCCTTTCTGCACTCAGAAACACAGACCATTAAGTGCAACGCTTCACATTATGCTTCCCAAATACCCACTTAATTTTGATTCAACAAGGCACTTGTGATAATAAAAATTAAAACCAGCAGGTTCTGTCAAGTGTGTAATAGAGGTGTGGAAGAGCACCATGGGCAGGTATTTCTAAAATTAGCTATAAATACTAAAGCTGACAGCTTTCCAAGCCTCAAGAAGTTTGGGGAACGCTGCAATCACTGGATGCACGCACCCAGCAGGTGCCTGCCCAGCCCCTCACCACACCGAGGGTCCATGGAAGTGCAGAGGGGTGTGAAGTCCCCACACCAGGCATCTCCCCTTCCCATGGTGCTAACCTCTATATGGAGTGTGGTTGTCTCTGAGAGCAGATATTGCCAAGCACTTACCTCTCACCATCGCCTGCCAGAACCAAAGGCAGCTGCCAAGTAATTTACACCAGCTTTGCACAAGTGTGAATGTCTACAGGTATATATTCATGCAAGAGAGCTGAGTGCATGCACAGGGAGACAAGTTAGAAGAGCTCAGCTCTGTGAACGTTAGATACAGCAGATCTGTTAAATGATTAAACGCACATGATTGTTTGCTTATAAAAAGCAGCATCACATAAATCTGCTAGGAGCTAATTGCCTATTATAGCTCATGGTACTGCCTGAGTCGGCTGCTGAATGATAAAGGGGCTTCTGAAGGAGAGAAAGCCAGCAGAGCTCCACTTGCTTGCCTCTGCCACAGCCTCCAAAGCGTTTTGTTATCCAGTTCCTGCAAGGTGAACACTTATACCCCCTCTAAGCAATGGGGTCCCTCTGCCGAGCTCACTCGAGTGGGAAGGCAGGAGGTAAACTGAAACACTAGTGGGAAGAGGAGTTGCTTTGATTCTTTAAGTTATTAACAATGAACTTCCCTCCGTTGTCTCCTGCCTCTTGCCCAGCCTCACAAATCACAGAAGCTGTCTGGACTATCCCTGAGTCTGCCTACAGCTGGGTGACATTGGCCACCACCCGACAGCAGCAGTTGCACAGCCTGGGTGCAGCAGCGAGGAGCAGGGGAACGGCAGGGAAAAGATCCACGTGCTACACAGCAAAGCCAGGCAAAGGAGCAATGGAGCACAGGGTGAAACCTGGGTTTGGAACAAAATAGGAAGCAATCAGTGATGTACTCTGTCTCAGAGCTCTTCTAACTTCACTCCAACTTAACTCCACAGGTCAAAGGTTTACACAAGGTTTTCTTACTCCACAGGTAAAAGGCTGTTTGATCCAGATCTGGATGTCCCTGAGCACCTTCCTACTGATTTCCCTGCATTTCTGGCATATTTCTGTGGTTGAATCCCAGGACTCCATCTAGTCCGCTCCTGCCTCACACACAAATATTGATCCCCACACATGGCTTCACTGGATGCTTGTGCTAGCTTCTGCTGGGATAGAGTCAGTGTTCTTCCTAGCAGTTGGTACGGGGCTGTGGTTTGGGTTTGTGCTGGAAAAAGTGTTGGTAACACAGAGTTGTTTCCATTCCTGCTGAGCTGTGCTTACACAGAGCCAAGGGCTGTTCTGCCTCTCACACCACTCCACCAGCAAGTGGTCTAGGGGTACACAAGGAGCTGGGAGGGGACACAGCCAGGACAGCTGACCCAAATGACTATAGGGACATTCCAGCCCATATGGTGTCATGCTCAGCATATAAGGCTGAAGGAAGAAAGAAGAAGAGAGGGACATTTGGAGTGATAGCATTTGTCTTTTCAAGTCACTGTTACATGTGATGAAGCCCAGCTTTCCTGGAGATGGCTGGACACCTGCCTGCCAATGGAAGTGGTGAATGAATTCTGTGTTTTGCTTTGCTTGTGTACATAGGTTTTGCTTCACCTATTAAACTGGCTTTATCTCAACCCACGAGTTTCCTTATTTTTACCTTTCCAATTCTCTCCCCCATCCCACCAAGGGAAGGGGGTAGAGCAAGCAGCTGCGTGGTGCTGAGCTGCCAACTGGGGTTAAACCACAGTGCTGCTGCTGCAGAGGAGGCAGCTGAGGATGAACCTGCAGAGAATCTGCCCAGAGATTCCCCCAGGCCCGCACCCCAGGCCTGCCAGGCTGCAGGTCCAAGGCTCTCCTGCAGCACGAGCAACAGAGCGCAGCGTTTCACAGCAGGAAGGAACACGATCTGTTTACACAGCAGGTTATATGGGAAATACATTTCATTATTGAAAAAAAAAACCTTTAGCAAAACACGTACATTCATCTTATGCCAAGAGTTTAATCCTACCAAACAGCACTGCATTCCACAAATAAATTATCCTCTATAAATCACCAGGGCAGGGGCAGGAGCAGGCCACATCCCTCACGTATCAGGCTGAGCCATCCACTGCAGCAACAACCCCATACGGATCAGCCATCATGCTGACAGCGGGAAGGGAGGGGATCTCCACTGGAACCTCGTGGAGAAGCAGATTTACTGCTGGGATAACTCCACCGAGGCTGGCGGCACAACAGTGGGGACCTGTTAGAGGTTTGACTCAGACCATCATTTCTACAGTTGTGCACATGGTTGCTCAAAGACAGGAGCAGATCCATGACTTAGCTTCACTATTTGGCTGGGAAAAGCAGCTGACTGGAGCAGTGCCATACCACCCTCATCACGGTGAGAGCTCACGCAGGGCAAGGGAAGGATGTGCTGGACCTGCAGGCTCCAGGAGCACCAAGAGGGCTCAGAGGAGGGAGCAGAAGCTGGGAGGGGAGAGTGATTTGGGAAATCGAGCAAGTGGGATCACTCAATAACTACAAACAACTTGGCATACAAGCTCCAGAAGAGCAGCAGATGCCAGGTCAGGGATCCACCTGCCCCCTTTGGGAAAGAGGAGGTTCAATGAAGCAGAAGAATGCAGCAAATACCATTTTCATTCATACACCAGGGCAGCAGGGAGCCAGATCTTACACTTACCAGCACAAGTTCCTGCCTCCCAGCACAAAAGTGTATTTATTCTCCTTGTAACTGCTTCACAGCCCTTCTTGCCTTAACACTAGCATTGTTCTCCCCTAACATAAGCCAGCTCTTAACTTGCAGCTTCTTTAGGATACACCACATGAGCGTTAATTATACATTGAGATTGGAAGCTAGAGTACTGCTGGGAAGAAAACCCCAAGTCCTTCAACCTTTCTAACATGATTTCATGAACCCACACGATAAGAAACAGATCAATTATGAGGCATGATTATGTGGGATCATCTCTTTGTCTCTCAGCTATACTAAATAATTCACAAGGCCATTTTGGGACTGACATGCAAAGTAGTTTAACTGTGATTTAACAAAAAAGTATGATATTCCATCCTTTCATGGTTTCCAGGTGTTAGGACCAATTTACTTCACAGCAATTTTCATTTCTGGGCTTTTTTTTTTTTTTCCCCTCCTCCCTACAAAAAACCTGCAGCTGCCAACTATGCTGGCATCTACAGCAGCTAGGAAATGAATTTCCCTGTGAAGCAAATTCTTCCAGGATGAATTGAATGAAGGCAGAGCTCATAATTGCACATTACTGAAAACATTTCTGATACAAAACTGGGGAGATATTTTTATCCACATCTCCAGATGAAAATTGCTGGGAAAGATGCTTCTGAAAAGCCATCATCTCCAAGCATGTAATTATCAGATCCTTGAACAAAAACACACAGTCAAAAGAAAGAGGGGGAAAAAAAAAAAATCTTTCATTGAAATAAAAAAATTGGGGACGGCAATTGTTGGGAATGGAAGGAGAGAAATTCTTCATCCTGTGTGATTTTGCAAGTCTAGAGTTACCAGACTGATTTGTAAATCCAGAGATTAATAAAATTGGCAGCTGAGAACATCAATCTTGGTTGGTGATTTTTTTTTTTAAGTAACAATAATTTTTTTAATAAACATGAGAAGCAGAGTGGCAGACAGACTGTCACAGAACCAGAATTTCCTAACTCCCACTTAAGCATGCTTGTCTTGAAACGGTATTCTGCCACCTTGAATAGACAGCCGTACAATGACCTGGGGGCCCTATCCTATCAAGGCTTAAGACCATGCATACCCTGATGGGATTACTCACATGCTAAAAATTATGCAGTAGCTGAACTGACAGCTGAAAAGAGCCTTAAATGTTCTTATGCCTGGTAGCATTCAATTGTCAATTGATGAACGTTACTAAATATTTATTTTTGCTCTACTTTCTCCTCTCCAGTTCTGCGCCAACACCTCTTTCTGACTATTATTACTTCCTAGGTTTAATTATTTCTTTTGTTTGCAAGTCCTACAACACATCTAAACACAAAAGCATACGCCCCATTCCCTCCAAGTTGCTCAACACCTTCTTCTGACCTTTCTGGGTAAAATTCATGTAATTTCCATCCTTGAGTTAAGTAGATAATATCACAAGCAATAAACACTGGCATCCATGTACAAGTACCACTTTTAACGGTCCATTCTCAAAATAAATCAAATCCTAGAGGCCCTAACATACACAGACACTTTGGCAGTACGCTTATCCTTGGCTTATATAGATTAACAAAACAGAACAACTCTTATAAAGAACAATGAACCTGGACATAAAGCCAAAAGTTAGACTTAACATGCCACATGAAATTCAGTCCCCTGCTACAGGTCACTCAAAGCCAGAGTGCGCCTCTTCCAGCAGTAATGAGATTTTCCTTAAGCAGGTTGGCAGGGAGGTAAACATCTGGGCTGGAAACTGGATTCCAACAGCCAGTGTTGGAGGGAAAACCTCTATAGCAGTTGTTCAACTGACACAATGGACAGACATTTTTTATTAAATCCACCTGGCTTTTGCATGGCAAAACATCCTTCTGCTAACAAAAGTGTACTGATGAGACATGCATGAGCATAACCTAAGGGAAAATCTGTAACCTCCATACAGGAGGGGAAAAACTAAATAAAAAGATAATTCATTTCTATAGGCCATGAAAAGTTGGATGAAATTGCTTTTTATTGGAGAAAAAAGGCTAAAGTCATTTTGGTGGAATGGGTCTTCTCTAGAAAAGAGAAAGAACTCATTTCAACTATGTGTATCAGCTCATTTATACTTAATGTAGTCAACAAAACTTCAGAGTCCTAAAGCCATCAGCAGGTATCCTTAAGACTTTATAGAGGATGGGTAAGACATCACAAGACTGCAGAAGAGCAAAATGCAATGTTCAACCTGAAAATACCAAAACCAAAACAAAGAGAAGTGATATCGGAGCGGGGGCGAGAGAATGACACATCTATCAACTTCTCCTTCAGCTCCTGGAACTGACCATCTGTGTGCGAGCTGTTAAGAGATGAGGAGGACTACCCTCAAACCTGGATCTACCACAAGTAAGTCATGCCCACTCAATTTCTTTCTATGACAGAGCAACATTTCTGGGTAGACAGATAATGCAAGTTGTTATATCTCAATTTTAGAAACACTTTCTGACACTGTTTCACATGCTATTTTTATATGTGTGTTTGGGAAGCAGGATACAGATGATTATGAAGTGCATGCAGAACTGATTGGAAAACCACACACTGAGAAAATTCATCAGTTGTTCACAATCAGAAGGGACGGATGTATTAAATGAAGTTCTGTGTGGGCCCATCCCCACTCTGGTAAGAATCCAGGTTTTCATTAAATGACCTGGATGGTTGCAGAGAGATTGCTCTTATTAAGTTTACTGAGACCCACCAGCCATGAAGGACTAGAAGTAGGCCAGGGAGTAAATTTTAAATCCAGAATGATTCATACATGTTTGAAAAAACAAATAGACAGTTCAGCAGAGGTGCATGCAAGCTACCAGACCTGGGCAAGAGTAATCACATGAATAAAGGATGGAGAAAAACTGACAGCTTCAGAAGGACTCTTCAGATACTGTGGTTGGCAAACCAAATGTAATTCCACAGTGCCATGTCATGTGCAATAAAAGCTAACACCTCTAGTACATATAAAGGTGGGTATAGTCTGCCAGACCTGTGAAATCCCCCTTTGAATTCTACTCAGCACCAGTACAAGCCTCTGTTTGAATGCAGTGCCAGGTTTGGGTACCAAAGTTCAAGAAAGTTGTGGTCCAGCTGGAGTTCATTCAGATTGAATCCATGCAGCCTGGTCAGACACCTAGAAGACACAACTTCTGAGACTGGGGGAAGAAATGAGTTGTCTGTGCTAAAAAGAAGATAGAGGACAGAGAAAGGGTTATTGCTGTCTTCAGACATCCAGAAGTGTGATGCACAGAGGAAAGCAGTAATCTGTCATCAGTGCCAGTACAGGAAGCAGAGGCACCAAAATTGCAGATTCAGAAGATGCAGAAAGCTTTCCCTTAATATTAAAGTGAATTAATTTGAGCTGATGTGCTGTTTCCAGCTGAGATGTATTCAGCTGTAAGGTGGATGGGCAGTAACGTAGGTATGTCCAATACTAGCTCTGGGCAGAGGAATGGACCAGACACACTCTTCTCTGCCCAGTTTTTGGCTGAAAGAAATTAAGATCACTGTGATTCAGCACCAGCCCCACTGATGTGTTTTGGTATGCACAACTCAGTTACTTTTTCTCTTAATCTTTCATTTTGCTGCCACTGAGGCAAAGCTGACAAGCAACATAAGCAGCCTGATGAGCAGGAGTTATATTAAATAGCACTATTGTGATAAATTCTTCAATAAGAAAGATAAAATCTTTCTTCCTAGGAGATTTATCTATAAAGATTTCCTCCTGTCTTATTCTAGCTCCTCACATTAATTTTCTATTCCTTTCAGACTTATTTCCCCTCCTCTATTCCCCCCCTCCGCCCCCCTTCCCACCTGTTTGGCAAGCAGGGAAGATGTGGGGCTACTGCAGAAAGAACACAGCACAGAGCTGATCCCTGAAAACCAACAAGGAGAAAGGGGCAAAGATATATTAACAAGTCTCTTTTCCTGGCCATTCCCACCCTGTACATAAACAGTGCAGCTCGCTGGTCAGGAGGAAGGCACAGGAAATTCATGCTGCTCTCCTTGGGCTGCAGCAAGTTCAGCTCACCTATGCTAAAAGCACGGCTTCTAATGGCAACAGCAACAAAAATCCCGAACAGAAAAGCACTGAACATCCTCATCTACTGTCTTGATTTTCCCTTTGCCTTCTATACAAACCCTATTTCCAAAAAGAATGAAATCACCCAAACACATACATCTGAAATACCAAGGGGCTTCTGCCACCGCCTGAGCTGTAGTCAATTAACCATTTAACTCATGCTGGTTTGTGATGGGATGGCTCAGCTGCTCACTTGGAGCAGCATGAAGGAGATTCAATGAGCTTTGTTGTTCTGCCCACTCCTGCAGTGATCCTGCAGCAAGGACTGACGAAACATGAAGTTTGCTGGAGGAAAATGTATAGGATCTTCCTTGACTTCAGAAAGGCCATAAAGCATTTTCAGGGAAGTCCTCCAATAGAATACTGCAAGTCTCTTGTTGAAACACATTATCACACTGGTATCTGCAGAGCCACACACAGGCTTGCTCTAGACAGAAAAACGCTCCCCCCACCTCCCACAAAACATCAGTACTAGTTTGCATTTTCTGACCCTTTTGTTCTGAAGGTCAGACAGAAGTTCTGTATTATTACAGTGTACCATTAGGAAACTTTGGAGAGTTGTTGATGGAGAGGAAAGAAAGCACCAAGACCCAGATGGTGGTGGGCCGAGGAAGCAGTTTTGAAACATATGGATGCCTCTTTGAAACAGTCCATCTGGTTTTCAGTTTTGTCCCTCACACTGGAAATACTGAAATGAGTGATGTGATGGCAGTTCACTTTCATGCTTCCATTCCAGATGATTTCCAGAAGAGAAGATGAGTCTCATGAAAAACTCAGGTTGACAGGAGAAAAAACACATTAAGAATCACACTGTGTGACCAAAAGAGAATGCAACCAAGCCTCAGCAAAAGCAAACCCAATGTACTGTAATCAGTCCCCCTCAATGCGCTTCTCAGCGCAATAAACTAAACAGGAAGGAAAAGGATGTCAGACATGAAATGAGATGGTTGTGCTCCCCACTCTGTCTGTGGCTGGCACAAACAATGGCTTCACCTGTGGGATGCTGAGGAAGCTAGTACCTACTGGGTGATGAAAACATGGGCCTGGGCCTTGGGAACACAACCAGCACGAGCTGTACAGGTCTGATACTAATGTGAAGAAGGCTTCCTTACCAGCTCAGTGACTGCACCTTTCCCTTGTATGTGAGAGCTACATACCACATTGACCCAAGGTTCTCCAAGAAAGCTTTGGGCTGACATCAGGAATGTTTCTCAGTTGGTCACCCAACACCCAGACAACATCACCATTTGCACCAACAGAGTGAATCTGCATCAACGAAGCACCAGATGCACCTGGTGACACGCTTGAGGGACTGAATGAGTGATCCCCTCCGTGGCTGATGGCATTGAGGAGACTCCTCCAGCACAATCAGTGTCAGCCACCCCTGAGCTAGGGGCCCAGCTTATGGCTCAGCCCCAAGAGAGATGGGAGCTCCTGCCAAGTTGTCTTTTGATCTTTTCATGGAACGGCTGCATTCCTGCCCTGTAAATCATGCGCCCATACTACCTCTGCCTACCAGGACTCATCACCATGTCTCAGACAGCTTCAAAATAAGCCCCAGCCCCCAAACCGCTCCTGCCTGTGCTGCTACAGTAAATGGACTTTGCATCTACTCACTGTTCATGGGATTAGGCAACGCAGCCAGGCTAAGCTGTTCTACACTTGGTTTATTGTACCTCTCGCCTTTAGGGAGGAAAACAATTTTCTAAAGTTAGGTTCATGCTTTAGAGCATTTTGGGGCCAAGGAGAGGACAAAGTTAGTCCTGCTACATCACTTCAGCCAATGTAAAATGGTTCATAAACCATAAATTACCTCTGCACTTCCAACTCCAATTCCTTTGCTTTCAGGGGTGGAACACACACATGAGAGCCGTAGAGCGAGCTCCATGCAGTATATTTAGCTGCAAGAAGCAGAGTTACAGCATGCAACAAAGTACCTGAATATTGCACCCACTTAGAAATATCAGAGCCTGTCCACCCAGGAAAGACTGGGACCAGGATCTGGTGACTGTGTCCTCTGTAAAGGTGCCCTTCTACACTCATCTACCCACTCTTGTGCACAAACTAAAAGATCTTTTATACTCCACAGTAACAGTGAATTTCTCACCCCAGGTTTCTAAATCAGGGGTTATCATCTCATTCAAGCGGCAGGTTTCTAGAAGGAGCTGAAATATTTATTAGGCAAGGTAGCAGTGCATTAAACTGGAGGTGGAGGGGAGATGGCAGTGATCCCACCATGTTCAGCAGAGTTCCCTACCCCCATCTTTTCCCCTAGCCCTACATTCACTATTGATGAATGCCCAGCTCATTCACACACTTGATCAGGAAGAATGAGAGCTACATTTAGATTTCATTTTTGAAAACAGCAAAAGATCTGTAAAGGCTCTGCAATATCTGGGGTGTCTCAAGAACAGCCCCTGTGCCTGCCAATCTTCCAGCCGGAGAAGGGACAGAGGGGGGCAGCCTGACGGGTACTCTCCAGTGGTCACACGGAGAAATCCCTCCCGGAGAAGCAGAGATACATTCTGCAATTCAAAGCAATTAAGTCACAGCTTGTATGTAATGGTTTGGATTTGTAAAACCCCCTTCGAAGTAGCTTATGAAATTGTTAATGACATTTAAGATGGTTAAAGGAAATTGGAGTAAACAAAAGTAAACTACTGGGGTATGGAGGGAAGGAAAAATACAGACAGGCTCACTCACCAAAGTCTGACTGCAAATCCTTTTTCAGTCCACAAAGCATGTCTGCTGTAATCTAGCAAATCATTCAACTAACTGCAACAGCTGCTCCTTTCTCTCTCCCTGCCTTCACTGGGATCACTTTCCAGCCAGCCCAGGCTCCCTTTCAGGCTGCCTCCACAGCCCCGCACGGCTGCAACACACACACTGCTCCTCACTTCGCAGCAGGATGACAGAAACTCGTCCTGGACACTCCGGTTTGCAAGGACCCAAACCCACGGCGATCCTTTAGAAGTGTCTTTACGTGACTGTTTAAAGTGTGATGTGCCAGTCCCGTGTAGAAAGAGGAGAATGAAGGGGTTTTAGCTGGTCCTAAAAATCCGGTGCTAGTTCTCTTGGCTCGACTGGCCATCAGGCATTGCAAAGCAAAAGTTCGAAGCGCAGTGATTAAAGGGAACAGCTGGTTGGAGGGGAGGCAGCCACTGAACCCTGACTCTCCGGCAGATGCAGCAAATGTCGAGCATGCACTTCATTCCCAGCAGCGTTCCACCTCGCCCCTCGCCGGTCGAGAGCGGACATCATCCCATTGAGATGTGTTGGTCCCTTCCTGCCGGAACCCTGCTCTGGCTTTCGTGGGGGTTTCAGGCAGGGTCAGGAAAGGAGTTAAAAAATTAAAAGGCATAAATGAAAGGAAACGTGTGCAGCCGGTGCCGCAGCGGGGGTACCGCTGCCCTCCGCGCCGTGCTCAGAGCCAGCTGCAGAAGTTGGCTGGCAGCGAAGCCTCACGCAACCTCCAAGTTGCAGCAGCAGCAGCAGCGGGGCTGAGCACAAGAAGAGGCTGCGACTGCAGTATTGCCTGACACACTTTCCTCTCCCCCACCCCCTCTTGGCAAGTGCTTGCAGAGCCTCCAGCACCTTTCAAGGCAATGTCAAGCTGCTGTCAAAGCACTACACTGCCTCCCAAACACACACACAGCGTAAAGGGAGTATAAAGCTGCAGTCTTGTGTCCTGCCTACAGCGTTTGCTGAAAAACTCGGTTTAACCCTTTCTTAGGAAGGGCAGAGGAACGGTCATTGGCAAAACGCGAGCAAGCCCTGTGCTGGGATTTGGGCTGGGGGACAATGCTGGTCACCAGCCGGGTAACAGGGAGTCCTGCCCTCCAGGGCAGAATGCTTCATGGCTTACCCCAAAACAAACGGTCTTCCACCATGGGTGGAGATAAGGTACTTGGCTAGAAAGAAATCATTGTAATAAAGCAGTCTCTGCTTCCTTTACTATTAAAATGATGAAAAAGTAGGCTGATCTGTGTTGTTGGTATAGAAATATGAGGGTGATGCTACCATCCCAGCCATGGGTACACAGCAGCAGAAGCAGCAAGGGTGTGCGCAGGGCTTGCATCCCACCTGCTGCACCACTGCAAGTCCCCATTTCCAACAAGCTGAGAGACACAAGCCCTGTTTGTATCAAACTGCCCACAGCTTACATCCTAAAGGTAATTTTTGCCATAGTCAACATATTCCCTCAGGAACTGGTATCTTCTATAATGGCAAGATTATACCCACGAATGGCAAAGAACAAGACAAGCATGGTCTGAGGCACAAAGGCACAAAAGCCACCTACATTTCTGTACAAGGGTCCAATCATGTTTGAGACTCCAACTAGATTTGGCTGAAAGCAGTCTAGAGGTTTCAAATTTAGCAGCAAGGTTAAGTCTTGTTTCCAGAGGAAACAAATCAGTATAAATGAAAAGGACTTGAATACATCTGCATGTGCCAACTGGGAATGTTACAGGCACAGGGACCCTAACTCTGTGTAGCCCACGTGGAGAGGGAGAATGGGGTTTCAGCCTAACGTAAAGAGTTCTTGTTTGGATTGGAATGCAGCAGCATCTCTATTTTGGTTTGAACTCAGCTGTTTCATGCACAGAGAACTTCTACAAAAGCAATAAAATTAGTAAGAAAAAAATCTACTTACAAAAGAGATATTTTGGTCCATAATTTGTTTTTAAGAAGTTGTTCAGTCTGACAATAGACTTAATTAGTAATTGAGCTGAAATTTGTAATTAGAAATCTTTTCACACAGCTATTAATGCTTTTGCTGCAGAGAAATCTCATCTTAAAAGGAAAAAAACATCTCCAGTTGCACCACAAATACAAGAAGATGCTGTTAATTTGAAAAGAGCCCTTTGCTTTGGATGCCTTGAAATGGACCCATCTCCAATTGGATGATTTAAAGAAAAGCTAAAAGCAATCATTCCTGTTTATGCCACCATAAAATTCTTCCCAGAGTATCTGCTGCATTGAGAAAGGGTACGAGAGGGCAGGTCTACTACACAGGTAAAGCTGCTTGTTTCTGTAGGTGAGAACTGGATGGAACTGCCCTGCTCCTCTGCTCTGGGGGAAAAAGAGGCATTTTGGCATTTCAAACTCAGAATTGCTTGTGGCTGGCAAGAGCCCAGTGCACCAGGAACCTGGAGAGGATAAAGATGTTTACTCTATGGTTCCTGGCCAAAACCCATAAACACAACACTTCCTTTGTGTTTCAGGTGGCAGTATCTTAAAACCAGTGGACATGAACAGCTTGAGTTTCTCACAGGGAAGGAAAAGGGTACACCACACACACCAAGATTAGGCAGACAAAAAAAAAATACATTATGACATCAAAATACATAAACATCATAAAAGACTGTGCAGCATCAACCTAAAACATGGCTTTACAAACTTAAACCTCAGTTCTGCTTTCCTCATGCACACTGATCTCTTATTACCATTCTGGGAGAAAAGAGGGCATAGGGAACACTCCCACTACTCCTCCCCCCTGTCCCCCCAAGTATAAAATGCTGAGCTGAAAGACAGCATGGGCTGAGGTGAGTCCCTGATTAAAACAGCTTCTGGGTGGTCCCAACTGGAAACATCCATCCCCATGGGCTCTTGGCTCTCATCCACACAACTGAAGAAGCAACTGGTATCACTTCTTCAGAGAAAGGAGTATTTACTCTTCTCAGGAACAGGCTGACCTCTGAGCAAAGGAGTAGCTACCCTTACATGTACAAACACGTACTAACACTTGGGGTATCATTTCTTCTACCTGGCACATACTTTCCTGCTCTTGAACTTTCCCCAGCGCAAACTTACAGATCCTCCCAGCACCTCAGTGGGAGTGAAGCTGCAAACCTGACACGGCCTAAATCGGTTGGGATGACATTTACAGAATATACATTTATGCAAACAAGACAGGGAGAAGAGCAGAAAGAAGATCACAAGCTATTCAGAGTATCAATGATTTAGCCCGCTGCTTGATGGGTATTTGTTCCTGCGATTTAAACCATTACTTATTTAACCACATCCAAAAGCATCCTCATCAGAAGTCACAGGGCTGTGGAACACTCCAGCAAGATCCTGAATAGACCATTTAGTGTTGAACATGCTCTGAGCCAGGGAGAACATGGAGAGGATCTTACATCAGTCCGCGTTAGGAAGTCTCAGGAGGCTCTCTGAAGACAGCAGAATGAACGTAAGGAACAGTCAGCCACGGGAAAACGGTGAGGAAAAAACACCCAACCACAGGCACTTACAGTGCCCAGAGAAACACTGAAGTTCTAACCACATATAAAAATCGTATTAATAGCAACAGAAATTGCTTTGGGTTAGGGAAGGTTCAGAAGAGACTGATGCAGATGCTTTCTATTTCTTTTAAATTCAAATCTTAAATTAAGATTTTGCGTTGCCATCTCCTCCCCATCCTACTACTTCTGCTTAAAAATACATGCCTGCACATCAGGGATCTGCCTGGGGCTGGGGACCCCTCTTCCGCCTGCTCACCCACCCTGTCAAGGCTTGTTTCTGGCACGGCAGGCCCAGTGCTTCCAGATGTCTTACTGGGAAAATGAGATTATATTGGGAACTTCAATGCATCTCTGCACAAAATCAAGAGGTTTGAAGAGCTTACACCCCTTCTTCATTGATTGGTTGGTTGCTGTGGACAGGGAGAAGGAGGAAAAAAGGACAAGAGGAATACCCATCATTCTCTTGGTGGAACAAGACTTTACAGCTGATTACCCAGCTACCCACTGGCTGCACATTTGCTCCATTTCATCTGATCCAAATTTTACATAGTTGTGCTTATTTAGAAACCCCAGACAACTGCATGCCAGCCTGAGGCCTGCAGCAGGGCTCATCTTTGGACTAAGCAGATGTCCTGTTTTTCACACACAGACCCAAAAGGCAACATGCTATTTTACTGATATATTTTTATGGAAAAGGGAGAATGGACTTCAAAAAAATTTTAAGGAAAGGGGTATTTAATAATAAAGCCAGGAGAAGTCATCCTTGATTATTCTTTCCTTTAAGTGCAAATTCCACTAGCCAGTCCTAAGCATTGCTTTATTACAGGTAATGAACACTGCAAGATAAATTGACCTATCCAGTAGGCAATTAGAGCCCTTGCTGCACACACACACATGCAGAGCACCGAGATGGAGCACGCTGCCAGAGGTACTTCCAAGACCCCCATCCATTCCCCACCGCCCCCCCCCCATCAGAGCACATTAAAACAGGCACTGTATGTTTTTCTGCTTAACCATTTCAGAAAGAGACATCCGCATCTGTCACCACCTGACAGCGCTGCAGGGGAGTGGTGGGGGATACAGGATGTCTCCTGGAGCTGTGATTAATGGGAAGAAGGATGTGCGGCAGTGACCCCTTCTCCATGGGATGCTGGTGCTTTGGCATTCCCTGATTATGCCTCTCACCTGTTTGCCAGCATCCCTACCTGGGCTGCAATGCACACCAAAGTCTTGTACTTTTAGTTCAGGAAAGAGACAAAGCTAAAAAACTATAGTAACTGAAAGATCTAGTTTTTAAAACCCAATTATTTTGGCCTGTTCCCAGTGACCAACCTCAGCAGAGCTTCCTCCCTCCTAACAGCGAGGGACATTTCCTTTTCCATCCCATGGAGATGCAAACCCAAGCACTTGACTTTTCATGTGCTAAATTTACAGACAAGCCAGTGAGTCTGTGTCTGGGGCAGCACTGGGCATTTCTCTCCAAATCAGTCCAGCTGTCTCCATCAGACCCCAGCAATAAATTATAAGCTGCAATAGTTCCTCCTTTCCTCATGCAAGCAACTAGAAGTCAAGCAAGTTAACTAGATGCTTGTTAGCTAAAAGGAGAGAAATAATTTTCTCAATGTCATAGAGAAAGAAGTCACCATACTCCACCAAAATCAACAATGAGCTACATTTCATTCCTTTGAATAACTTCACTGGCTGGTCTACAGGACCACATGGGAGGGACTGTCACCAAGGGGAAACAGCTCCATGGATTTGGGAATTAAAAAATTCTAACCCAAAACCAAATGAGAAGAGCACACTGCCATTTTCAGTAGTCACGGGGTTTCTTTTACAAATTTTAGGTACAACATCCTTTTAGATCCAAAATACGTTCATCAGCATGGTCCCAGTGGTGACTTCATGCACACCTCTTGTCCTTCACCTGGCTTCCCTTTCCCCATGGTACATCTTGCTACCAAGGCTTTTCTGAGTGAGGCACGGGGTCTGTGCTTTCTGCAACCATCTGCCAGAGGACACCACACCACTGGGTAAACAGCATGTCAAACAGGAGTCAGGAGCAATAAATAACAGATGGCATCACCAGAATTCATGCCTTCAAGCCATGCCCCCACAAAGGCACAGTCTCACACCACTTCAAAGTGTTTTCCCAAATTTCTGGGTTAAACCTCAATGACTAACCTGCCTCCTCCAGGCAACTCCTCCTTATGGTCCCTTATTAGCTAAAACCTCAGTCAGTGTTCTGAAGTTGTGAACAGGTCCCTTGGTAAAGGGACATCTAATGCTCAGTCTGCAAGGGAGGAAGGCAGTGCTCTCATCTGTGTGGAGCAATTTCATTTACAGATCCTTCAGCTGTACTTCAGGTCATGGAAAGCACACCCCCAGTCACTTTACCCTTTACTGTATATATATTATTTTTTTCTTAGTCACTGAGCATTAGGAGAAATCCCACAATTTACCCTAAGGTCTGAATTTCTGGATAATCACAGGAGGACACTACAGGGTTGGGGAACTCCAGCACAGTGTGTGAAACAGTGAAAAACAAATAGGTTGCAGCAAAGCACAAGATCTCTCCTTCCCAGCCAGCTCTAATGATGCAAAAGAGCTTGTTCAGGAACCTTGTTAGCAGAGGTCATCCCAACAAAAATTAATCTCAACTTTCCTTTTTTATAAAGCCAAATAAAGATGAGCTTGACAAGACACAGCTATAAGCAAACCAGCAGGAGGTTAATGATCTATCAGCAATCACCAGCCACATCAGGGCAAGGTGGGAGTTTATGACCTGTTCCAAAAGGAGCAGAGCTCTGGAAGTTGCATGCACAGCATCTGAAAGCATGTCCATCACTTTCAGCTAGGCAGAACATATTTCTCCCAGGGAGAAGTAAGTGTGCAAGCTCTTCAGTGATGGGACAGGGTCCCAGTTTTAAGGTCGTTAAAACATCCCAATTTACGCTGCACTTGGCACCTCAATACCAGCCCCAGCGCTGCCCTGGCAGGACCTGTTCCTGACAACTCAGAGGTGTGAGCATGCTGATGAGGCTGCAAAGCCCATTAGTATCCTGAGCCCCTTACCACGTTACATGCCATGAGAGCTCAGGTCTTTGCAATAGTAGGGACTGAAGACCTGTCACTCACTCCAAAAGGAGCCAGCACTTGAGCCCAAACAAAGGCTCCTCCCAGTAGCAGGGATGTAGGCCGTGACACATCTCACCCCAAAGGACA
This sequence comes from Porphyrio hochstetteri, assembly GCA_020800305.1. Taxonomy (NCBI): domain Eukaryota; kingdom Metazoa; phylum Chordata; class Aves; order Gruiformes; family Rallidae; genus Porphyrio; species Porphyrio hochstetteri. Next base: position 3,608,831 of record CM036916.1, on the reverse strand, counting down.
GAGAGGCGAAATGCTACAGCTTACTGAAGCCTGACAGACAGGTCTTAACATTTAGTCCACATCCAGCTCCACTCTGTGAGAAAAACCTCCACGTCTTCCCCTTACAAGGTTTATCTGGCGCTGGCCTTCTCAGAGGCAACACTGCCAACGCAGATGGAAAAATAAGCAAGTGGGTCATCAGTCTTAGCAGTTGTCACACAGTTTCTTTTCAATGAGTAGCAGTGTAACAATGCATTAACAATAAATGAAATGCCATGTTAACACTAATTTGCATAGTACGGAGTCACAGTGCTTTGCTTCCTCTATTCTCCAAACTCTCCTGACCTGCATATGAATTGAGATGAAATTTAATTGCTGGGGCATTCAGCAGAATCACTGAATTCCTGTTTAATGAGGCTTCATTTGTACTCTGTTGCATCAGATACCTTCTCTCCAAGGTGCTGTATTAACTAGTTCAGATGTAAAATATTTTCCAAGGCATATTTTCATATGCATTTCAACAAAGAAATAGCAGGAAAACGCTGACTGCAAAAAGACAATGTTAGTATCAGTAGCTTGATAAGGCTAGCAAGATCCCAAGAGCACCAAGCCATATTCCTTACACAAAAATAAAAAGCTTTAATAGCTTTGATATCCGCTCTTACACACTACCATGCGGTGACTACATTGTGCAACTCTCCAGAAGAGACAAGGCAAAGCTAGGTGGGACCTGGCCAAGGTCTGCATGGGAGACAGCCAAGAATGAGGAGCAATACCAGTAATTTTGAGTGACTCAGAAAAAGCACAGCCCACGTTGCACCCAGAAGTCACAGCTCAGGGTGGTTTTGCATTCAGATAACTCATTGAGCTTACCTCATTCAGAAGTCCTTGGCCTGAGAGTTAATTTCCATGACAGGTATCTCAGCCTACATGGCACAGCAGTTCCCTTTCTTCTCTTCTTTTGCTTAGATGCAGCGCAGCTGCTAACAGCAGCACGGGTTGGCTGTTGCAGTCACATGTAGTGACCAAAGCCATGAGTCCCCTGAAACACAGCTGATCACAGTAACTTGTGGTAGTACAGGATGCAAGGCTGCACATGCAGTGCAGACTGGGATACCCAGCTGAGAGGACACCACAGTGGTGGGTGGCAGATGAAGCCACAAGCTGGCTCTCAGCTCCAGCCCAAGCATCCCACCCACGCTGGGTCTTCTGCAGCGACACCAGGGCTGCACTCGTGAGCGAGCTGCAGAAAACGAGGGGGAGCAGATCACACCAAGCAAACTGAGATGACCCAAAAGGCACCACAACCCTGCAGCAGCTGGCATGCAGCTTTCCGGCACGGGGTGAAACCAGGTCAGACTGCCTTGCTGCCACAGGAAGGCTCACTGCTCTATCCAGATGCCCCCAGGAGTGATGCAGCTTTCAGAAGTGCTGGAACTTGCAGATGCCTTCGGACAGCGTCAATCAGCCGTGTGTTCTGGGGCAAGGCATTTCCATCTGCTGGTCTGGCTCCAGCTCCAGGCTGGGAAGTTTTACCTTGCAAGCCGGGACACAGCTCTGGGTAACTCCCAAGTGCTGGGACCAGTGATGTATAAAGAAGCATTTTGGCTTTAGAGCATGTGGAGCTCCCCAAGGGACTGCAAATTGTTTATTATTGCAGGATTACAAGGTGGGATCAGCCTCCCTCCTCCCATCCCCAGGAAGAGTTACAGCACACTTACAGTGGTATGTAAAGGTTTATCCTTTCACTTGTGAGTTACAGCAACCTATAGAAGTACTGCTTATGGCTCATCCCCAGCACAGGGCCAAATGGCAACACTGGATTCCTACTAGCTGCAACAGGCCAGAAGACGGACCACAAAGTCAGTTTGCCATTTGCATTATAAGGGAAAAGAGTGGGGAACAGAGTATGGTGCAAGGCAGTCCTAATTATCCCAGGGTAGCTAATTATAAAGGGTGTAAATTGACAGAAATAAAACCACATGGTCAATAATAGTATTTTTTAAAAGCTGGAAATTTTAGTCCATTATCTTTCCAGCTGAAAAGCTTTAATTGAAAATGGCTAATCTTCCAGTGGGTTCAGGAAGGGTTTACAAGCTAATTGCTCTCTTTTCTTTAGGATTAACACTGTGTTCTGAGAATAGGGGTGGAGGGCAGCAGATGTGCAGCCTTTACTCTCTTTAATCCAAATGCCCCCACTGCCACAGATGCTCCCAACGCTGTGCAGTGGCATAATGGAATCGCTTTCTCGCCCATAAAGTGGTTGTTCTGAAATGAAATTACAGCCATCTATTAGGAAGGGAACAATAAATTTCCTCCACCACACATTCCCATCACGAAAGACACAGCATTAGCCTATAAAAATCCCTGATGGAAGTAAATCTTGCAAGTGAGAGAGCAGCTAACAGATGAATTTCCCATTCTCCTTTTGTAACCGGTAGCTTGTGTCATGTGGACGTGGGCAGAAAAGTCATTATCCCGGAGAAGCCAGAGCATGATCCCACAAACTTCTGGGTGGCCGGGACCTGGCTGCTGAACTCCAGGGTGGGAGAATCTTTAAAAGAGCTGGGGGGAGAACAGCTGCCTTCCACTTGGAAAAATTGCTTTGTTTTGCTAACCACAACAGCGACTCTTGTTTTCACAGGCTGCTAGCAAAGTTACTCAACAATCTTAACTACCTGGGGCAGTCCTCCTTCACCGGAAATCTGCACGCACCCTCACTGCTCAGAACATCAGGTATCCAGCACTTCCTTGCAAGATCCTGACTATGAATCCATATGGAATAACACACCTGTTAGCAAAGCATTTTGCCATATTCCCTTTATCAGACTGGGGAAGGCCGTGCCATTGGGAGCAACTGTGTGCCAAGCGACTCTACCCAGACCGTAGCTGAGAAAAGCAGTGGAGCACTTGAGGTCAGAATGAATGGGGAGAATGATGAAGGATTTGGTGTTTTGAATCAGAAAGGAAGTAAAACTAATGGTTTATATCATAAAAATCTGAAAGGCACTGAGGAAGGGATGCATCCCCACCTGCATGATCTGTCTGACAAATAGGAGAGCATCACCTGGGCTTCCCCTAGGGTGGCCAAGGAGAAAGACAGCTTTTCCTAGACAGCAATTCATCTCAATCCCTTGGGTAAAGTTGCTAACTTTAGCAATCTGTAAACTAGAGAGAAGATTCATCTCTTGACAGAAGAGCAAATACAGCTCATTAACTGCTCCCCCCGTGCCTCCACCCCTGAAAACCTAGAATTTCCTGCTAAATCACCATCAAAAGGAACATACAAAAACCCAACAAGGAAGCAGCGCCCATACAAGAGTGTCTCAGTCACGCCCATGGCCACAGGAGACACAAGAGTCCAGGGAAAGGGAGCCAGACACAGAAACATCAAAAGCTCAACTAACTGTTAAAAACTGAATTTGTGTAAAGTTCAGCTGAATATTTGCCTTTTAAACCCTTGCCTAGAATAGTCGCTAAGCCGCTGCCCTAAAGCGAGCCTTTCCCTAGCTAGGGAAACGGCATATTTAATGTTCAAATGAAGACAAACTGTTGCCAGTCAAAGCATCATATTGCATTCAGCAGTGATCTCTATCATGCAGAGTATTATTTTCTCGACTGAGGGAGAAAACCTTCAGAGCAAGCAGGTGACAGACATGGGTATCACAGGCATATGACAGTATTAAAATATAGATGGATACTGAGATATTAATGGCCCGGGTCAGGAGGGGATATTTTCAAAACTCTATTAACCCAGTGACCCAGTTTATGAGAAAGATGCCTTCTCATTTGTACCTTTTGATTACACATGAGAATCACAGAATCACAGAATTGTAGGGGTTGGAAGGGACCTCGAGAGATCATCGGGTCCAACCCCCCTGCCAAAGCAGGCTCCCTAGCTCATATTGCTCAGATAGGTGTCCAGGCGGGTCTTGAATATCTCCAGTGAAGGAGACTCCACCACCCCCTGGGCAGCCTATTCCAGTGCTCAGTCACCCTCACTGTGAAAAAGTTCTTCTGCATGTTGGTGCGGAACTTCCTATGCTCCAACTTGCAGCCATTGCCCCTTGTCCTATCCCCACAGACCACTGAAAAGGGGCTGGCCGATTCCCCCTGCATCCCCTGCTTCAGATAATTATAAACTTTGATTAGGTCCCCCTTTAGTCTTCTCTTCTCAAGGCTGAACAGTCCCAGCTTACTCAGCCTTTCCTCATAGGGGAGATGCTCTAGGCCCTTAATCATCTTCGTAGCCCTTCTTTGGACTCTTTCCAGGAGATCCCTGTCCTTTTTATACCAAGGAGCCCAGAACTGGACACAATACTCCAGGTGGGGCCTGACCAGGGCAGAGTAGAGAGGGAGGATCACCTCCTTTGACCTGCTGGCTACACTCCTCCTGATGCATCCCAGGATCCCATTGGCTCTCTTGGCCACCGAGGCACACTGCTGGCTCATGGCCAACCTGTCATCTACCAGGACCCCCAGGTCCTTCTCCACTGAGCTCTTCTCCAGCAGGTCATCCCCCAGCCTGTACTGATACAAACAGTTGTTCCTTCCCAGGTGCAAGACTTTACACTTGCTTTTGTTGAACTTCATCTGGTTTCTCACTGCCCAGCTCTCCAGCCTGTCCAGGTCTCTCTGGATGGCAGCGCAGTGCTCCTGCGTGTCAGCCACTCCTCCCAGCTTTGTATCATCGGCGTACTTGCTGAGGGTGGATGTTATTCCCTCATCAAGATCGTCAATGAAGATATTAAACAGGACTGGCAGCAAGTGCGCAATTTCTGCTACCTCAGCAGCCATTTGCATGCTGAAACACAGTAGTTACATGTGCAATAAGGCATTAAAAGTTACAGATTGATTATTTTTTTACATAAAGTTTAGAGCAGTATTTACAGCACAGCTGTTCCCTCAGTTATCTTCTTTGCCTGTGCTTTCCTGGACATTGTTTCTGCTTCTCAAAGGCAAAGGAACTGCAGGCGTTGGCTCTTGAGAGTTACACCTCCTACTCCAAAAGTATATTTCTGTGCAAGGGCCACTGGGAACAATATTGAAAGGTTCATGGTTGCAAAACTTATTACTCCACAAAGATGAACACACAGAATCCAAGCCAGAACCAACACTGCATAAATTATTGCCAAGAAAATCAAGTTTTGAAGCTGTACACTTGGCAAAATAGGTGGTTTGACTATCCCCCTTTTTTCCAGAGGGGGAAAAAATAAAAAGAAAAAGAAAAGCACAGAGAAAATTATTTTCTGAGAGGTACAGGAACAGCTATGAAGACCTCGTTTTGCTATCTCCCACCTTCGTATTAGCTGACATCCCTGACATACAGTAATAACCAGACCTACTGCAGAACAGAAACTCACAGTACAGATTTAAAAGACCTCCCTAGAAAAAGTTTTTCATAACAGAAATACTCTCTCCAATTGCTTACAGAATGGTAATTTAAGGATATTTATTCTCTAAAATATATTGTACTATAAAACCCTTTCACTCAACTATTAATTCGTTGCTAAGAAGCAGCACAAGGCTTAATAGGACATGGAGATTTGAGTGAAAATTATGTGGTTGCTCTCTACAGAGCTGAGAACTGATGCATATGTGTTGGGGGGGACAACAAGAAAATAGGTCTTAATCAAAATGATCAGGAAAAACAATGGAGTGTTCCAGGTGCTCTGAACCAACAGGTGATGCCTGAGGGATGGATGGCAAAGAGGGCACGAAGTCTTCCTTGCAAGTCTTCAGGTGCACCCTGCAGTAACTGCACACCCCAGGACAGCATTGTCTGCTGGGCAGACGATGGCCCAGGCATTGCTGGTTAATAAATACCTACAATTTCTGTGATGTTCTGAGGTAATTAAGACCCGGATTCCTTTAGAAATAGCATTTGTCTCAAGCCTGCAGGGGTGTTTTCTTAGGCAGCAGTTGCACCATCACAAAGGATGTTTGTGAGCTGAATTGCAGCCATGTTAAATACACTATTAAATATACAAAGCATCATCTAGCCTTAGTTATTCCCAGAATGACTCACTCCTTGTGTAAAGCGATTTAGCCAGAGGAAAAGGGCACAGAAGGGGGAGGCTGCAAATGCTCTTCACAAGCCGTTCCTGTAGCTGCCACATCAGACCTCTCCCAAAGCCACTTTCTGCTTTCAACATCTTCTCTGGTGAAAGTCTCTGTCCAGCCTCCTCCAGAAACACTGCCATGAAGGGACCCCACCAATGAACACAGAAACACTCTCCTTATTTGGGAGACATCCAACACCATAAGTCCTTTGGGGGACCCCGCAGGGTGAAGGCCTGGGAAGGTGGGTGCCCACAGCCTCAGGCACCCACTGCTGCGAGAAGAAAGGAGGTGGGCACATCAAGGCCAGCAGCCCCCACATCTGCCACCCCACCCGGGGCCCGGTGGCTTGGCCTCCTGGTCACAATTCGCCTCCCAGCAGCGGGCAATCCAAGTGCATGAGCCAACCTTGCTCCAAGAAGGTATTTGGCAGGATTTGACAGTTGAGCATAATTCCAGATGAAACAGGCCAGATTGAAGGATTTCTGCATAATTAGGAGTCTAATACTGTATTTAAAGAGCCTCCTAAATACCCACAGTTAACAGAGTGCTCGGTGGAGGCCCATCTCCCATCACAAGGGACTAAAGCTGGCACTAGGCAGATGCAGATTCTTTGTTTCCTTTAATACCTCAGCAGCCCAAAAGAAGCCACAGACAGAAGTCCTTCCCAGGACAGGCCAAGCCACAGCAGATATCCTCAACCAGACGCCCTGGCTGGGAGGCAGAGCACCACAGAGGCTGTGCAGGTACCCAGCCTTCAGGGAAGCCTCAGTACCAGTGTGGGACAAAGAAGGTAGGTGGTTATGTGGTACAGCTGATCTGTGCCAGCGTGGCTACATTTAAGTCATTGAGGCTGAGGGAAAAGCCCAAAAAAATAAGGTGCTATTCCCTATTGGAGGAATCCCCTTTTTAAGACTCAGATTTTGGGTTGATACATCATTTTCCTGTTAGCTCTCACAGGGTAGAGGCATTCTTTATACTCCAGCTGTACAATCCCATATTTCCAAGCTTTTACCAAGATCTCATCCAGACAGTACCTGCAAGATACGCTCTTCTCCAAGCAGAAGGTAAAAATTCAGCTGTTACAGGGCAGCATCACTTCTTATTGAAGTACAGAACAACAGGACAGCTACACGTGGACCTTTTCTAAATATACAACCAGATTTTCTGCAAGGCTTCCAGGCAGCAGCAGGCAGCACCATCAACAGCTCTTCCTCCACAGGGCACCACGGTGCCATGGGAGCTGCAGGGGTGGTGGACCTCTCCACTGAGACCAGCACCATCCCAAGCAGCAGCTAGAAGCCAAGAGGTCACAGATCTAAGGCTGGTGAAGACATTCTTGGCTGTTTTCTTGCCAGCCCACACACACCTCCCTGTGACAAGCTTGTCCTCACAGTGCTGCAAGGAGTGCAAGGAGCAGAAACCCCAGGGCAGAGGTGCCAGCACTGCCTCCTCGAAAAGCCAACCTCATTGCTCAGATTAAAGGTAAAACCATCCGGTCACCCCAGTTCTGCACTACAGCAGCTGCACACTACTACTACTACCCCTCCTCCCTCTGCCCCCAGCTAGACAGCCCCTGCTATCTCAGGAGGGATGAACGTGTGCAGGGTAGCGCTGCCAACACACTGCACACCAGCACTGCAGAGGCACCATCTGGGGTAACATTTGAGGCTATTTCACTGCTCTTTGCAGCCCTGCATGTTCCCACCACATACCCCCATCCCCAAGCCCTGGGGTGACAGAGTAGTTCTATGGGCTAGGAAATAAGATGCACACCTGGATCATGGGATGGAGGAAACAGCAGCTGCTAAGATCACCCTGGCATTGGGACAACTATGACTTTTCCAGGCTCTCCTCTTTGCTTAGACAATATTCCCACCTGTATTTTGTCACAGATTCCTTCCAGACCCCTTTGCCTCCTGCAAAAAGGGGCCTCCTTAAGGACTAAACTTTGGCTTTTGCAAATCAGGAATTCCACATTTTTCAGTTGCAGCAAAGTTTCAAAGCAAGTGAAAGGCGACCGTTGAGGGCTTTTTTCTCACCAGTCTTACAGATAACATCTCTTGAGAGCCTCCCTGCCCCTCCATGTGCCACCTCCTGTGCACCCCCTCCCTGCAAACACTTGCTGGAAGGCAGTTCAAACTTTTAAAAAAAAAAAAAAAATCAAATCATGGAAAGGATGGGCAAGGAAAGGGAAGCATGGGGATTGAGGAGACAGCAGATTAATAGCCTGGCATTTATGGCAGTTTAATAATAGAGCTGTCACAATAGGAGAGAGTTACTAATTGCAGAGTCATTTGCTATGGATTCCCATCAAGCTGCCATTTAAATCGCTGTGCAGTTTTTAAGATGGCTTTCGAAACAGGGGAAAGGGGAGAAGAGACAACGCCCACAGTACTTATGCAGCTAAATTTAGGGAAGCATTGTGTTTTCTTACAGATGAACGAGTGGATGAGGACAGCAAGGAAGGAGCCGGGGGGCAGGTACATATTTGTGTCTGAGTCCCTCCATGCAGTGAGCAGGTCTTATGTCTGGGGACAAGGCTCTGACCTCAAACTAAGCCCTGGTGAGTTTTACATAGCTTTAACCAGTGACCTACTAATACCTCCAACATCTCCCCAGGCAGCGAGCTATAGCTCCGATGTGTCTTTGTGTAGAATTAGTCAGCACCAGTTTTAGGGGCAAAAAGTCAATGTTAAACCACAAAAATGAGAGTCATGATCTCTCGGGGCTGTCAGCAGGGAGGATCCTTCTTTTAACTGACTTTAAAGTGAGCCGTAAGCTCCTAATTCATATGTTCTCATCATGCAAAGCTTGCATTATGCAGTGCCTCAACCCGAGGCACACACAGCGGTTTTTGTTGGGGGAGCCTGGGGACAGCATGCTGCAGTGAAGGAGTGCCCTGCATGCCAACTCTATGGCTCAGTTCTGCTCCATCAAGTCCCTCAGGTCACCAGTGCCAACCCAGGAGTGATTCACAGAGCTGGGAGTGCCATGGGTCCAAGCAGACCCAAGCACCAAGGCTTTAGAACTGAACCCATTAAGAAATCTTTCCAACAAAATCCTTCTGGAAAAGTTGATATTTGGTAGAAATACCTCATTTCAGTTAACCCTGATGTTCCTCAGCCTTGACCAGAAAGCTTTCCTACACAGCCTAGAGTGAACCACAGACAACCTAGGTGAAGCAAGAGACCTGACAAATGAGAAAACCAGGAGAAGACTGCTCTCAATTGGGCAATTGACCCTGGAGCTTTATTTATTAGAAGAGCTTCTTTTGCAAATTAAAAAGGGCTCTCAGCACAAGCAGTTCTGCTTCCAGCAGTCCTTTGCCCCTCCAGCATCAATCCCAGGGACCCATTTCACCCCAGAATAAAAGGGGACAACTATCCTTTGCACCCTAGTTCTTGCACCTAAGGAGGCACCATAAACCACTGCCAAGACACTGCAAGAGCTGCAGACCATCCAGGCAGCAGCAGCACAGCAGGCTCCACTGGGTGCCACAGGAGAGGGCAGTGATGCTGTCCCACCTCAGCCAGCAGCCCAGGGGAGACAGCACCTTCTGCATCATACACAGTCCCACAGCTCAGCTGAGACGCTGGCGAAAAGGCTGTTTTAATCCTCTTTCTTTAGGGAAACAGGGCTCTCTGGGAAGCTCGGTCAGGGCTTTGCCTTTGCATAGCATCAACAATTAGCAGCCTACGTGAGAGAGCAGTTGGGGCTTTCGAGGCATTTCAGTTCTGCTGTCATTTAATAACTCCCAGTGACTCAGAGGCTGCTTTCCTCCCACACGCTGCAGCCCAGCACTCCGGATCTTTTTCATCCCTTTGAATCCACTGGTACAGAAGATAAAAATCTATTAAACAAGATTGCTTTAGCATTGCATCTGCAGCTAATCTGGCACACCAAGAGCACAGTTTGATCAGGTTGTACATTTGGGGCTGTTCCCAAGGCTGCTGTTCAAGTGCATTTGCAAAAAAATAAGGATGCTGTATTAAGGCAATATAGGGCTCTTCTGATACCATCTTTGAGGATAGGACAAGGCAGTGCCAGCTCCCATCCAGTCCCAGCATCTTACTCTTGCTACAGCTGTTTCTAAGTGGGTTTGGTCTACCAGGAACACATTTAGACATAGATGAGATGCGTTACATGGCATTTTCTTCTCAGAGGCACAATCAATCCCTATTTTACACTTTGTAGAGATAGGATGGCTGAAGTATAATTGATTTTATTTTATGGGATGCTCTACCATGAGCGTCCTTAAGTAGAATTCAGCTATAATGAACATACAGTACAAGATGAGTCTTCCTGAGGCAAATGTTGCCTAGGGACAAGTTGAGATCTAAGCAATTTCAGATGCATTACTCTACATCTCAGACAAGGCTCTTTAGTCATGTTAAGCCAAGCCAGATGTGCCAACACATGATCCCTACACATTCACATCAAGACAAGCTCAATGTTTACCCCCAGCTCCCTTACTAATTGAATACCTCCCACTGCACCTACTTCTCTTGGGAAGGCACAGAAAGAAAAGGACTTCCCAGTCACCCTATCTGTGGTGCCTTGGGAAATCTCTCTTCAGGCTTTACAATGAAAGCTGGATTAATGGGAGAAGTTAGCACTGTTTGTTCTTGCTTCTGTACTCTGTCCTGAAGAGCTACCCCAGCGCTCAGGGTTTGGGATCCCTCTCACACTGCTCTATCTTGCAGTCCACAGCCGGCAGCCCCCCCACAGGTCCCTCCTACATCACTATAAGCACCCATCACAGCATTTACTTGTTTAGACAAGCACAACCCATCACCCTTGGCCCTGGTCGGTGCTGCTGGGAGCTGGCTCTGCTCCAGGAGCTATTGAGACACCTTTGCATGCCTGTGCTAGCACAGCCCACCCTAAGCATCACTTTTGTGTGTGACTGGACGCCACCTCTTTATGGATTACAAAACCCAAGTAAACACAACTAACCAGGGGAATAAGCTTTCCCCACTGCCCCCCATGAAAAGGCTGGGCTCAGGTAGTTTCAGAAGATGGTTAAAGCAGTGTTTGAATTAAAGGAGTGAGGCAGGGAGGAGAATGTAAATTAGGGAAGTCCCATTTCAAAGCAACTCCTAAGACTAATGAAATAAAAGATTTGGGGAAAAATACAAGGATAAAGAAAGGTAAAGAAAGTTACTGAATGCAAACACACACAAAACCTGGAGATTCCTGCTGTTTGCTCTTCCTTTATTGGTTTTTTTTGGCCCAGGTTCCTTCTCCTAACCTCTTTTCCACAGTGAGACTGTGCTTCAGCCTTTACTTCACTTGTGCATGGAGCAGAGGAATGAGGGAAGGGAAGAGTCAGTCTGCTGGAGACCAGGACCTGTGCAGCTCCAACAGCGTTCTGGGCTGAGCCATCACATACTGATACACCATCTGTGTCTGATCAGAAACAGAGCAATTAGAGCAGCCTGGAAGGTTAATAGTATGCACCATCTACTCTCACCTCATTAGATGAAGATCCATAATAGGACACCAGTATTGCACCTGATTAGCACAGACTCACACTAGAGATTCTCTGTTGACAGACAGCAGAGCTAACTATGAACACTAATGAAGCTGCACAGGAGAGCTACTCTTCAATCCCATCCGCAGCAGGGAGTGGGCCATGGGAGATGTCACCATGCTTTGGATGTTGGTATGGCTCTGTCTTCAGTTTTACAACACCAAGTTTTCTTTCCAGGAAATTAGATTGGTGGAGGAGGCTAAAACGCCACCCTATTCCCTATTCAGCTCTATTCTGTAGAGCTGAGCAATGAATTTCTATTGTGATGCAAACTAGCCTCAACAATGCACATTACAGAATTCCTCCTGATAACTCCTTATCCAGAAGATCAAAGACAACACAAAGCAAACACCTTCCCACAACCCAGTGGACACCTCTTCCATGAGTTACATTTTAGAAGGATAATACTACTTCCAGATACCACACTATGTTCAAGATTCTCCAGTTAGGAAGAAAAAACAGGGGGGGGGAGCAAAGGAAACACTCCAAGCCCAACTAAGCCTGACTAGTTGTCACTGGTTGTTTCCCAGTAAGCTAGTCCGCTTCCTAAATCCAAAACCGAGAAACCTGTGTTTCTTTGGCATGGAAACTGAAGCAGCCAACATGAAAAGCTGTTGATAACAAGTAAATGATCTTTGTATTGTAACTTGCAGCTGGGACCAGAGCTGAAGTACAGCAATCCAGCCCTGCCAGTTGTTTCACTGCCAGGTAGCTGCAAAAATCCTCCAAGTTTAAAGAAAAAAAAGCTCTGAGGAAGAGAAGCTCCCTCACTAGAGAGGGGCTGAGGCAGCTGGACTCAGTCCCTAAGCTCCTAAGGACAAGATGTTTTTGCTGTGCATCGACTGTCTTTTAAAACTTGGATCTAATTGGACTTGTGGTGTGGGAGACAGGGACAATCTTCCACCACAGCACTGCACAGCCCCAGGACCACTGGCCAGCCATACCTCGGCCCATGACAGGTTTCTGTAAGCTGAGTGAAAACCAGCAGAAGTGAACAGCACTACTTCATTTGTCCTGGGGACGTTCTACAGCTTCCCTCATCTTGAGGCTGATACCAGCAGACAGCTTGTAAGGTATATCTTACCTTCACAGATCCCTCCTGGGAAGCACTTGGGAGCCTGGCATCCAGCTCCACAGGATGGATGTCCATAGGCATGGGCTGAAAGAGTTGGCAGTGCAGGCAGGGGGAGATGACGTGTGGGGTTTCTTCAGCCACACAACACTGAACACATTTAGAGATGTGGCATAGCCTCAGGCTATTTCAAATTTTTAATTTCAAATTATTTAATCTCTTTGAAGAGCTGCCTAAGTGTCTAGGCTGAGTTTGCAGCCCAGATACGCAGCGCTGGCTTTGTCTCCAGTCTAGGATCCAAGTGACCCCACCTCAGGGCCCTCAGTGCTTCATGGACAGGTGTTCACACATATAGGCAGATCTGCTCTTGATCTGCTGAAGACAGAGCATAAGTCTTCCCCACCCCAGATACTCTGGAGAAAGTCAGAGCACCTCCAAGGCAGGCAAGAAGCTCATCCCTCAGCAAAGACTTCCAAAGGGTACCTGCACTGTGTTACACCAGTCCTCAGGCAGGTTCCCAGTGACCAAACTAAGCCAGGTAATTGTTTTCCCCTGGAATGCAAAGAGATTATGCAAGACAGTCTCCTTCCATCATCTAAATCTAAAATTTATTTAAAAGCCTCAAACTTCACATTTCTGCATTACCTATGTACCAAGAACAACTGCCAACAGGTGACCAGGAGGATGTCTTTCCACCGTGATCATTCCAGCTCCTTCCAGGCAGTGTCACAAACCATAGTCTCAAAACGTGCCTGCACTAGTAGCCTGCTAAGCATCTGCTAGGAAGATGTGTTCATTAGCAATGACACCTCTGCTATTTTAAATGCAAACAGGCCCTGTGATCTGCATTTATGCCATTTGTGTAGTGCAGAGCAGACGCTGCTTGGGCAGCTGACCCTCATGTGTCATTACCAGCACCGCTTGAGCCAGTGTTCAGCTGCTAATTAACAATCAATTTATGCTTTCAATTCCAGCATCAATATTAATATGATGCTTTTATTAAGTGAGACACCCACAAGCACAGCCCAGCTACAGCCCATCTTTCAAAGCACCCTCAGAAGGGTCACAAGAGATATTCTTGTTTTATTTACATATTCCCCCCAGTAGTATTGGTGCTGAAGGGCAGACTCATAGGGATGGAGTCACATTTGTGCCGACAGACCAGCAAGTGTCAAGGTTCCTGCTGCCACCAGTGCCAAGGGCAAGGCCAGCTCCCGCAGCTCCTTGGGGTGTCCATGTGCTGGAGGAGCTCAGGAGCCATGAGCCGACTCTGCCCTCTTGTGATTACAGCCAGGCTTCAAACTTCTCCCCCCTCCCTGTGCATCAGAAGGGAAGAGAGGGTTTTCTCCAAAAAGGTACCTACTTCCAGCAGGTATGATAGGGACCTCAATGAATAAACGGTCCTTAAGGGCTGCTGTCCAATTTAGCAGTTACCTCAGCAGAACAGAAGACATTTGGAGCAATTTCTTCATCTGTTTGGGGACAGTTCAGACCTCAGGTTTGCTCCGACTCCTGTGAGAGAGACTTAGCCCTGCATTTAGCAATGCCCAGGACCTTGCCTTTGCCTTACACTGTGGCACTGCAGACAGAGGGCTGCCTGCAGGGAGCAGCTGGACACGCAGGCAAGGCCCTAATATCCCGGGCATTCAGGCTCTTCAAGTCAACTCATCTCTAAAAAACGCTAGACACACCTCTCCCTACCACCACATCCTCATCTTTCCTTACTCATCCATCCTCTAAAACCAAACCGGCTCCACAAGCTATTTATTCCTACATGTTATATCCCAAGGCCGGGACTGGCTGGAAAACAAAAAGACAGGAAAGCCCATCGTTTCAACCTCTGCAAAATCCCATTTTCCCTTCCTAAAAGGAGCATCCCTTGTTTCAGAGGCTGCTAGACCAGCTCCTTCAGAGGCAGCCATCTGCCTAGGGCTGCAAACCAAAGCGGTGCTGCTCCAGGCCCTGCAGTGCGTGGTGCTCCACGAGGGAGCAGCATGTACTTTCAATTGAGAGCGTTGGGCTCTGAAACTGCTTTTAAAATGGATAACGCAGGACTGGGGGAGGAGAGCAGGAACGGAAAGGGATGCAGTTTAATATTTTCATTCTCCCGTGCACACATACACAGGGTCACAACATCACCCAGCAAGAAAGAGGGTGCTGCTGTGATGCACAGCCCATTAGTTCTTGCTTTGGTGTCCACAAAGGCAGACCTACCAGAGCAAAGAGCTGATCGATAGTTAAAAAACAAAATAAAATAAAATAAAATTAAAAAAAACCAACACCAAAACAAAAACAAAGCACAAAAAAAACCCCCAAAACATTTTCCCCACAAAACCAAACCAAAATCCCCAAAAAGCCCAGATGTCAGGGAGAATCAGACTTCAGAGCCAGTTTCAACCCAGCATCACCGTACATTTCAGAAGTCACAGGAAGGCCTGGCATGTTCACCACAGTAATTTGTTGATACTCCAAACAAATCCAATTGAAGTGCTGGCCACCCCTTATCTTCTCTCCCAGCCCTTTGACAGCAACTGAGATCCTGTTCTGACATTTGCCTTTGCTGCTCCCCTCACATAAGCTCAGCAAGCCGCAAATTCATGTGTTCACTTGAATTAAGTCTCACAGAGAGTAAAGAAAGGAAAAAAAATAATACACATCAGCCCCTGCAGTCAGGCCTTTTGAAGGCACAGACCAGTCAACTAGAAAAGGACGGGGAGGGGGCTCAGACAGCTCACGCTAGAGTTTCCCACACCATGGTATTGACTATGTTAGGATGAAGATTACACAGCATTACTTCCAGCTGAGCCTCGCACCCAGGCCTACCCCACCAAATCCCTATGAGATCACTGCCCATTCATCTTCCTGACGAGGGACATACAAAACACCTTTATACAGTGGCAGCAGCCAGGTTTTATAGCTGCTGGGAACCTCAGCACACATCTTAGTGCGCTCCTGTGTACACGCACAGTGCAACAGGGCGTAAGAGAACAACACAGTGCAAAGCAAGAGCAGCGCAGGTTCTTTATTGTCAAGATAATACTATCAAGAATATTTAGTTGTTATATGTTGGAAAATGAAAAACGACCACTACCTTGTAAAGGACCTTGTAACTGGCTGAGCATGGAGAAGGGAATATAGAAGAAAGCTGCAACGTGCCTGTCTGAGCTTGGAAATAGCCCACGAAATCCCTGCCATAGGCTGCTGCGCTGGGGAAGGAACGTGGGAGAAACCTGTAACACATTAAAGTGCCAATAAAATATATCTACAAACATATATACGTATATAAGTCTCTACAGGAAGTTGTTACACACAGTCTCCATCATGTTATGTCCCCACTGCATGTCACTGTTCAGACAAGATGACGAAGAAAGATTTGAGCAAGGGTTTTAAAGTTCTGCCAGGGATGAAGGTGATCGGGGTTGCTAACGCAGAGAATTGTTTGGTTTTTTTTCCTTTGATATTCACTACTCTTGCAGAGTGTTGTAAACTCTCCTTCCCTCATTTCCCCCCACCCAGGCATAGTGGGAGGGAGATGGAGCTCAAACTGACAAATATGATTACTTGCTGGCTGCCATAGTCCCTAAAGACACTTAGACACACACACACCCCCCCATGCAGAGCAGCTCCACGAATTAGCATCGAGTCTGAGGTCTGTCAAACTCAATGAGTGCTGATTGATGTAGCCTTTTAATTAAAGGATTTTGTCAGGGAAAAAAAAGAAAGGAAAATTAAAACACTACCCAAACTACTGCAATCACTGACATAGGCTGAAGAGCCAGCTTCCCCAGTCCCCCCACTCCCAAAGCCAGCTTCTTCTCTACATTTCCCAATTTCAACTACTGGGGTTTAAAAAAAAAAAAAAAAAATCCAATAAACCAAACTGTGCCACCTCACTCCATCAAAACCTCTCTCCCACAGCAATCAATTGAAAGGCTGGCTGCTGCTTACAGGAGCACCTTTCAGATCAAAGCACCCCAAGCCTGCTCAGACATGCCTGCTTTCCGAAAGCCTTGTCTGTGTATCTCCCGGTTAACTCCAAGTCCAACGCAGGTCAACAGCAGATGAAAGGCAGGCATTTAGCAAACACACCAAACCACTACGAGCCTGCGCTGCCCAGCTTCTTACCCAAATCCTCTACTCACAACTGCCTTGCTCCAAGACCTTTTATTCACATCCCAAAAATTGGGATGTCAAAAGGTCAAGGGCAGTGATATCACCTCTGGTTGGGACTCCCCCATCTTAGACCTTCTACATCCTTTTTCCTGTGGCTCACAAGGTCAGCTAGTTGTACAGGACACTCTGGGTCATCTACAGAGCCTAGATTATTTTTATTATTTGGGGGGTTTATTATTATTATTACCAAAACAGCAGTTAACATCCCTAGGATGTACGTTGGTCACCCTCTCACCACCTGAACACACACAACAGCATCGCTCCCAACACCAAGCACAAAGTCAACAAGGTGCTCCTGGCAGTCTCTTCCCTTCCCAGGGTACAGAGATGAACACCAGGACAGTGCCCTGGTCTGTCCAGAGCCAGCTTTAACACTAACAGAGACACCCAAAGCAGAGTGTCTGATGGTCTTTTTAGTTGTTTCCCTACCAGCAACAGCCTAACAGGACAAAATAATAACATGCAAGAGTTCTCTCCTACCTACACTGTAACTCTGATCTTAAAGCAGAAACAGGGGAGCCAAAAATCCATCAAGGAATTCCTTTATGGCTTGCAAAGGACATGGCCCATGGAGACTTTCAAAGTAAACTCTGCTCCTGCAGAGCCCTACAACCAGGGGATGTCAGCAAGAGCTATGTGCTCTTTGCCATAAGTAGTTTCTCCACAGTGGGACATGTTTCCCTCATGCACCCACATTAGAGAGTGCAGAGGGGCTCTGGCAGCCTCCAGAGCACATTCCACTTGGATACTGCACGGTGGATGCACCAGCACCCACTATTTCAACCCCTGTACAGCAAAGATCAGGTCTACAGCCCAAAGATTTCTGACCTCCCCAGGCAATCTGCCCACAGAATTGAACAGGTGATGTGGGTACAAGAAGGTCAATACTCATTTATAATCCTGCAACCCCACCAGAAAGAATAAACCGCAGGCAGAGAGGAAGGAAGCGCACAGAAAGCTGGCTCTAAGAACATGCAAAGGTATATTTGTGCTCTACAACAGCATCATTTTGGAGGTGTTTGGGAATCTGAGGTCCAAATAAAGTAAGTAGCAATTGTCTGGACAACATGCACTTACACTGCTCTGGAACAGAACAGCAGAGGACGAGGTGGTAATTTTCAGAAGATACGGGATGAGGGGAAAGAAAAGGGGTGGGAGGAAGAAAGAATCATACATCACACTTAGGCCAGATGCCTTTGGAAGCACACAGGCTCTTCATTCCCACAGAGTTCAGGAGAAGTAAAAAATTTGTTACTTTTAAAGGATACAGATTCAGATGCCCTGTGGTGGGTTTACTAAAGGTTATTTCTATTGTACCACCTCTGTAAACTGGGAATCCTTGCCTTCTTGGAGATGTCTAGCATTCCAAATATCAGAACAGAAAAAGCTTAGAAAACTACAAATAAACCTTCAGCTTGGGTTCAGCAACACAATCCCTGTTTTAAGACTGATCCAAACCTCCCCAATACTTAAAAGGAAGCATCTCCCCATCCCTGTCCCTGCCTCCCACTCCAGAGGATGGGGATGACTGCAGTCCCTGTGGCAGCAGCCCTTCATCCCTATCTCGCTGTGCTTGAGCTAATTCCTCTGTCAGGAGAGGATATAAACATGAAAAGCCTGTGTAATTTAAGTAAGTAGTAAAACATCCAGATGAAAAGATTATTCAGTACATTAAAACACAATTACGGCCAGTTAGGAAGTTAAGGCACGAGGATAATAATTTTAGATCTCCAGAAAAGAGAGAGGTCCAGTTTGGCTTTCAGCACAGCAGATGGATGGTGTCCAGAAGGCTGACAGCAGAGACCTTTACAAACAAGGAGAGAGGTGCATTCAAAGGTATTTGGCAGGGGGCAGCTCCTTTCGGTTACTTCAGTAACTTCAGTCTCCTATAAGCACGATTCTTCAGGGTTGTTTTTCTCAGCCTTAAGAACAGCAGGACTCAAAGGCTGAAGAGAAAACGGAGATAACAGAAAACAACCCACGCCATAGTGGACCACTCATCACTGCACTGACAAACACAAAGATTAGGTATCAGGAACAGTTTCCAACTCTCATCAAGCAGGACACACAGTCCTATTCCAGGAAAAAATAAAGCTAAATAAAATAACTACTTCTTAGGGATGACTCAAGTCCTCACAACAAGCTCTCACCTCAACGACAATTTGGTCACTTAGAAGCAGCCAGCGTGTGCCATCACACTCACAGCACACCACCGACCCCAAACCACTCCAGGTGCCTCCAAGCAGACAGCTTCCCACAGCTTTTTCCCACCAAGTCCCAGCTTTAGCAGCATGCTAAATTTTACCACACTATTGCCTTCAAAGCATCTCACCAGGACCATCACACTTCAGATACCCTCAGCCACCAAAAGATAAAGCTTAAATCCATTGCTTGTAACAGGCAAGCCCCAGATCTGGTTACAGGAATCAGCCCTATTCTTAAAAGCACATAACAAGGGACATAGAGGGACAGACACAGCACCTCCTTTTCCCCTTCTCAACTCGAGCGACACACTAACACAGAGGCTGTCAGGGGATCATCAAAGTTTTTGTTCCGTTAATGAAATATCAGCCACAAGATCTGTACAAATACAAACCTCAGACGAGCACATCTCAGAACCCACCCTGCTCCCTCATAGGGAGATTTAAAACCAAACCAAACAAGAAAAAAAAAAGAAATTATGAAAGGTTAATTAAGCCACAAAACAAATGAAGACTCCAGCCAGGAGTACAATTACCTCGGAGTGCCCTCCACCGGAGGAAGGTCTGCAAGAAGTGCATGCTCCTTTTTCTCAGTCCCAGAGGAGGTGGCAGCATTAGCAGGGACCTAGTCTGTTCCACCACTCGTTCACAAACACTCCAGCATCCCCAACCTCCTTCCACCCCCTCGGTCCAGCCTTAATAAAGTGCACCTGGTCTGCTCTGCTGATCACTGATGTGGAGTCTGGGGCTTCTCTCTCCCTCTCCTTCTCTCTCCCTCTCCAAATAAGCAATTAGCATGAATAATTACAGCTCTGATGATAATACCCAGCCACCTTTGAGCAACAGGGAAAAGACTGTAATTAACTCTTTCTTAGGGATCAGAGGAGTTTGAAATAGTTCAAGCCTAATTATCCTCTTCTGGGACACCTCCTGGCTACTGAGGAGCTTAGGAAAGGGTGAACGGCAGAGGTCAAGTTTCATCCTTTTGGGAACTTCTCCATCTGACCCAGTTTTGTGTGTCTGCTACCCAAGCAGTCATCAGATGTGCAAATTTACATGAGGGGGAAAAGAACCCATGCTTTCCCCATTGTGTGCTTAATTGGCATTGGGCCATCCATCTAGAGACTGCCTGCAGCATTATCCCATGATGAATCTTTGGTCACTGAGGACTTTGGAGCCGTTCCACTGCTGGGGAACAAGCTGTGGTGATGTGCAGATCCTCCTGTGTGTGATGCAGAGCTGGACCAGTGGGAGGGAAGCCACCATCAATCCTGCCCAGGGCTCAGGAGCCCCAGCCCCAGCCTTGAGAAGACACTGATATCCACCCCACGATGGGTTCCTGTATTAACCCAGCAAAGAGGTGCTCCAACCCTAGAGCCTTCTTCCTGCCCCATTCCCAGGTTGCAAAGCTAGGGGAAAAGCATGTAAGTAAGGCTTGTAAAAACTCAAGATAAGATCAGGAGGGAGGCTGAGGTGACCATATTTAATGTACCTTTGCATCAAACTGGCTTTGTTCCCTTCCCAAAGCCTCTCTTGGCAGGCAGGTGGGACAAACACATGTGTGTGTCCTGCTGCAAGTCCCTTCCAAGAGAGAAGACATGCTACATGCACCACACCACCCCAAAAATAGAGTTAAAGTGAGTTCAGAGACTAAAACAACGGATGGTGGTCCTCTGCAGTGATCGCCCCAAATTTCCTGAGGCGCTGAAAGGGAGCACGGTTAGATGGCTGCTGTAACACACTCTCTTCATGTTACTGCAAAAAGTGATTAATAGAGCTGTTATACAATCCTGTCATGCTTTATTGCTATTGCAGTGTCTGGAGGTGTTAGGAGAGAGTGCTGCAGTGTCACTATTGGGTACACTGCCCTCCAAACGCTCCAGTCTCTTACTAAAAGAGCACAGGTTTTGTTAACATCTCCTCTTGTACTCTATTGACCTGCAATGTTTGAGAGTGGAAAAATTAGCGTGTTTATGAACCCTCATCAACTACCCTTAGAAAACCTGCTGAAATTTTTATAAGTCTCTAAGCGTTTAAGCATTAATTTTCATATAGCAAAGGCTCTACATAATAATTCTTTTATTTATGAAGTCAAGGTGCTCAGGGCACTGCAGAATATAATAAAGCGCATTAAAATACAATAAAATATTTATTTAGCTAATAATTTGAGAGATTTAATGGGTTTGTAAGTGGGACTTGATGAAGATGTTGTACATAAAGTCTATTTTAAACCTCCTTACTTCATATACTCTTATATTACAAAACTTTTTTCTTTTTGCTAAAAATGAGAGGGTAAATATATTCTTACACACAGCCTGAATCCCAGACATCATTATGCATGTTAGTTTCCCTGTAACATGAACAGTTCCATAGGCATTAAGCAGACTAAGCAACAGTATAAGGCAAAGTTCATATGCCAAGACCCAGCCCTTGAAATGGTCACTATTAATAAATAATACGACCAATGTGGCTCAATAATCAGGATACTGGAGTCTTAAAATGCTGTTTACTTGCAAAACCAAAATCCCTATACCTTGGGTACCTACATTTATGGTGTGGCCCAGAATAATTTCAAGAGTTGGTTGAGGTGGAAAAGGAAAGGCCATTTTGGGCTTGAATTTTATTTGTGCTATGATCTAATTACCAGGAAAGCAAGTCCAGCCTCCACTCTGGATTCTTTCCAGTTTACATATTACCCTCAGCATCTCTGACCCAAGCATGTTATTTATGTGCTATTAATGGACACTGGAGGTGGAGGCACACACTGTGATCCTCTGACTGGAAATGATACATCATTCCAGCAAACTGGATCTGGCCCCAGGGATGGGGAGGGCCTCAACGGCACTCAGCACCATGGCAGTGATGGTCCCCTCTGCAAAGTGGTGGGCAGCCAGGGCTCACAGGCACCCACTGACACCCACCTGGGGCTGTTGGAGGTCTTGGATCTACAAGTTGAAAGCTTCATGGTGAGGGCACATGGGCAAAAGCCATACGCATGCATGACTTTGCATCCCACATCACACAGGGAGCCCCAAAGAAGATTTTGCTCAGATTTACATCAAAGTACAGCCCTGGGAGGTCAAGAAAAACACCCCCAATGGATCTGGCAAGGATGAGCCATTCAAAAATATAATCTATGGAGAAACTACAACACGAACAACATTTGGAGACAGTAAATCAGTCTGTTTTCAAAGCTCAAGCCCCTGCCTGCAAAGACACTGGGATGTTCAGAGGACTGGGGCTTTGCAGCTCCATCATCAGGCTCAAAATCTTAAAGGTGCTATTTGATTAACACCTTTTGGTTATTACTGAGTTTCCTAAACAGTGAGTTAGCGATGCAGCCTGTTGTAGTCTGCTCTACACTCAATACCAGCTGCCTTTGGGTGTTACTTTGCTAAAACTTCCAACGCTTTCAATTAACATGTAGCAAAACCATTAGTCATGATGTCTTCCCAGCAAATAATTACTCTCCCTGGCTCCTTTCCTCATCATTGTGAGTTTCCGTTTAATTTATGGACCTTAGTAAAATGTAAAGAAACCCAGGCTAATGCTTCATCAGCTTCCTAAGCACAAAGTAATCAGCTTTTCCAACACCTTTGGTGGGGAGGGGGAGTTAGCACTTTACTGTTTTAAAGGCCTGAAGGAAGGGGGGCTCATCCAGCAGCAGGCAGGGAGTTTGCAGTGGGGTGAAGGACAGACTCACACCCTCCAAATCACATCTATAGGGCTAAGGCACAAGCACCAGCTCCTGACCCTGCATCCCTGCTGGGATGTGCCTGCCCATCCCTCGGCAGAGCCTCCCACGCTCCCAGGGCTGTGCAGGGTGCCTGCGACAGAGGCGTGAGATCAAAGGAGAAGGATGCAAACATCAGAGGAAGCAGGGAGACCATCTCATAAAGAAAACATAGATAATTCCTTGCTAATTATTCAGACCTCAGGCCTTGCCTTATCCAGCAGTTGGGGCTTCAAGCAGGAAGCACAGCCGAGGAGGCTCAGGGAAGGAGGAAGGGGTCTTCCAGAGACCAGGGGACCTACCAGCCCTCCCTGGGCCACCAGTTACATGTGGTCCATGGGCCTGATGCCTCAGAGGACAGGTGATTGTTCGGATGTTACAAGCATTCACCTCACCCATTTTAAAACACAACCCCAGAGATGGCAACTGCAGCATCCACTGCACAGGAATACACCCCACACCCATCTGCACACACACAGCATGTGAAGACCCTCTGGCACCTAACGACAGTAGCGTGCTCAGGGGGCACCCCACACCTGCCCCACCACAGGCACAAGCCCCTGCTCTGTGCCAGCAGTTGCCTGAGCAGTGGGTGCAGAGAACTAGCAAACTTCTCTGCACACGTGGCCTCAGAAAAGAAATCAAGGCAATAGGCAGCAACCTCAAAAACAAAAGGCTGAAGAAGCTACACCCGGGTGATTATGAAAACTTGAGCTGAAAGCTGTTCAAAAGGCATCCAAAAGAGAAAGGGAAGAGAGCTGCCAAGCCTGACTCCCCAAATAAAGCCTCTCTACTGACAAGTTCGCCTCTGATTTGCGATTCTTGTGTCTGACTGCCTCTGGAGTAGACACTGGCCTTGTTTGCTATCTCCCCCTCACACAAGGAGTGAGAGGCCATGTTTGGAGGGACAAAGCACTCAGAAACAGCTCTCCCCACTGCTCCCTGCATGAGCTGGGACTGACCCCATGGGCCGAGCCCTGATCCTTGCCCAGCAGTGCCACAGGACAAGCAGCATCTGAAGCAGCTGATGGACTCTTTAAGTGCCGAGGCCTGGACCTCCTTGCTCTGCACTTGGAGATGGTGCGAAGCGCTGGCAGGGAAAAGAACTGTGAATCTCAGCAGAAATGGGGGTTGTGCTATTATACCCTAGCACCGAGGGAAAGGATTAAATAATTAATCACAAAAGCAACTGAGTGTTAACAAGCCGAGCAGGATCAAACTGCATGAAAGATGCGAAGCCCCCTTCCCCTTCCCCCTCTCCCCGAACCCCCTTCAGTGTGCTGACAAGCCTCATTTTAATAACTCAGATACCAGAGACAAGAAGGTACACCACAAATAAATAAATGGATCCCAGCCCTCAATGACTTGTGCTGAGGATCAGCTTGACATCTTTGCTACCAGGCATGAAATCTGTTCAGAGCCGTGTTTTGCACGGGAGAGAACTAGGAGAGCGAAGTGTCCTAGGCTTTCAGTAGCCATCACAAGCCCAAGCGTGCACTCAGGGGTCTTCAGCATGTGTTGTCCTGCTCACTTTGTGGCTTTAAGGGAAAGGAACATGCATATTGAATAGGAAAAGCAAAGAAATAATGCTACTTCAGTGACATCCCTAAATAGAAGAGCCTGACTATGCAGAATTGAGCCAGTAAACAGGAGCTAGCAGGGATAACAGCCCGTGCACAAGATGGGAAGGGAAATACATGAACATGCCTAATGTCTCTTCTGGATGCTCTACTGAGTCAGACATGCTGAGGACAGAGATTTCAATCATTCAAATTTTGCATAACCTTGCACATAGTATATCCCTGTTTAGGCTATAGGGCTGTAATGTACTACAAACACATAGGTTCTATAATACAATCTACACAGTACCAGCATTAAAACGCATATCTCGCCCACACTGCACACCAGACCCAGCCAACACAGCACGGATGCTGTTATACCGGCTTGTTACAGAGCTCTGAAGTACTAGTATTTACATCACAGTCCCTTGACCTATTTTCATCAGGCTCTTTTCATCTTATGATTAGAATGGGTTGTGCCAACTAGGGTGAAAAAGACCATGCCAATAGCTACAGCAAAAGAAACCTAAATAATTATCTATTTTATATATATACTGCACAGCGGGTTCCAAAATGGCTTTGAGAAGTTAAACAGGTAAGAGGCAACAGGCAGAGAGTCCTGCAATCCATCACTCAGATGCTACAGTCGGAAGGGAATAAGGATCCTGCTTAATGACCTGAAAGGACTGAGAGATATTTGCGCACTCAGTGCAGGATACATGCACACATCACCTTCAGGGATCCTCTCCAGGGGTTCATCTTGGCTCTAGTAACTTTAACTTGTAAAGTCAAAACAAGCTGATTCCTCTGCAGCTGAGTGTTGGAAGATGATTCAGTTGAGACAGTGAGGTGGGCTCTTCTAATGCACCTGTATGACTGAAGCACACCAGTCTCATGGAAAAACCCGTGTGCTCAAGTCGGAAAGATGCTTCTGAAGGTTTTCTGTGTAAAACAGAAAGCCCTCTCTCTGCCACCACAACAGTAACAGCACAAACTGGTTAAATTAAGGAAAGATTAACCTAAAACAACAGTCACGCTTTTTGAACTTTCAGTCTCCTAGCATGACTTTGTAACACTGCGGGCACAAAAATAACCATATCGACTTCAACCCTTGGTATTTATCAGAAAAGCACAACGAGAGTGCAAAATTACCCTCTCAATCAGTAACGCTCACTAAGACTGGAAGTGAACAAAGGGAATTTTGCAGCCTTCCTCATCAAGGCATAAAAGCCACCAAGATACCAACAGGGTGAAGATTTACTCAGGACAAGAACCCTGCAAACAACAGGATGCTGCAGGACGCGTTCGCAGTCACAAAGATGGTATCACGGCACAGGTCGGGGCAGAGAGCTGGGGCACGGTCAGTAATGCAGAATTTACTCAGGCACTTGCTGGCTAAAAGAGGCTTTGCTGCAACACTTCAGTGATACATGGGCTGAATATTTTGCGTTTCTGTGCATAAAACCTCACTCAGCCAGAATGAGGTTGTGTCCCTTGTGGTACATCATTTACATTAAAATCTCCCCCCTCACTTCTCAGCATGTCTTTCATGTCCCCCCACCATTTAGACAGCAGAGGCATGTGTATCTGTGAGGATAGACAGGAGGGAGAAATAGCTTTTTTAAACATTCATTGCGCTGGAAGTGTGGAAGATGCCAGCATACGAAGGGTTCAACTGATGTGGAAATGCAGCTCTTTGAAAAGAAGAAATTCAGCACCAAAACTGGTTCAAGTGCAGCTAAATTGGTCCCCTAAGGGCCAGTGGTAACAGAAACCTTCAATCCAAATAAGAACAAGTGAAATATTCAGCAAACAGCATTTGATGCTTATGTACAGGAGAAAAAAGTGGTGAAACTGTTGGAAAATGAAACTATCACATTACCCCAAGCTACAGTAGAAGCAGTAGATAAAGGGATTTTTGGCTAATACTCCTGGTGCAGAGGCGTTCTTGGCACTGATAACTCCAACATCTCCCAAGAACAAGACTAAAGCCAGCATCAGAGGTTGTCCAGCTGGTCCCATCACGCCAACCCACTGATCAGACTGGTCACATTGGGTGCTCTCCAGGCACAATGGCTCTAAGTCCCATTCCATGAGGCAGTGGTGGGAAGACAGCGTAGACCTGAAATGGGTCCCAAAAATTGACCACAGAGTATCCAGACTCCAATCTATACATGAATGGGACATGCACAAATTTCCTCCTATAACCCAAGGCCACTTCTGAAGACCTTTGGCTTCAATGGGATTTCACAGTCCCTTTAGGGAAAAGACAGCATTGAATTGACCACTTTACTTAGACCCAGCTTTTAAGGCTTCAAAAGGCTCAAGCCAAACACAGGTGTCCAAGATAGGGTTTCCAGACAAGCCCTGAGTGAAACAGGTATTGGAACAAATCCCAGGTCAATGCAGTCACAGCATCTATGAATTCAGTACCACAACACAAGTTCACTAGAGCCACCTGATGACTTTGTCCCCATCCACCTCCCAGGTTTTGTTCTTCTCAGTCTTCTTGAATCCAAGTGCTCCACCCCAGGACACCTGGGGCCTGGCTCCTGTCTCCATGAAGAGACACATGAGCCAGGTAACCTCTGCCCAAAAAGCAGCTCCTCCACACATCCACCCTGCATCAAGCAGGACTGTCTGAGAGGACAGCAAAGCAAACACAGCCATGGGCTTTGTCTTCCACAGTAACATCACCAGGTCTCTTCGTGCATACCCCAACAGGCTGATGATATTCAGTCCTTGAGTTGGACTTCATCTGATTCCTAGAAGTAGGAAAGGGACTGAGCTCTTGTTCTCTCACAGGATGTACGTCCATGTGCAATACAGGCAGCACAGGCCAAGACTGCAGCTAATCCATCTGCATTTACCAGCAGTAATATGGACGTGCTGCAGGGTCAGGGGCTGCACGAGGTTTAGTTCACAGCCTGAGGTTCTCAAAATTGGGGGAGACCTGGCCACTGAAGCTTTAACTGTCAGCACATCTCCTGCACTGCTTGCAACCCAAAGCAGCCTATTCCACTGCACTGAATGACACCGCCTTAGCTAGACAGACACACAGACAAAGCCTGAACTTACTCAATGACAGCTCAACTCTTGACTGTCTTCCAAGAAAAATGATCAGAAACATTACAATCGTTTTAATATGAGGGATCCTGAAATTGCTTTTTGTTGTTCAGATCAGCCTGGTTTATCCCCTCTCTCTATTTCCTTGGGTTTTCTTCCCAGCAAGGAATAAATGCAGGTGCTCTAATACCTGAATTTCTTGAGTCATTTAAAAATATCTATTATTGTGATCTTTGCTTGAAGACAAAACTGTAAGCAATAGCTCCTTCCAGGGCATGAAGGGAGTTCATCAGAAAACACAAGAACAGATTTAAAGGAAGAAAAGGCATAAGAAATTACCTGCTTGGGGAAGCAATGCTTGCGTTACAGGAGGAACGCAGACAGCGTATTATTACTATTTAAATTCCTTGCTTTCTGAAAACGTCTCTTTTTTATGAAGGGTCAGCTACATATCATAGAAACCAAAAGGAGTTACTTCTTCCTGCTTTGCCAATCTGGGATGACTTTGTCAACGAAAAGTCCTTGCCTGTATCTCTGCGATGTAACACTATAGGTGTTGCTGACATACAGGGCAGGTAAATAAACTAACTGGCCACTACTTTGTTTTCCAGTTGGGATAAACAAATGCCAAGCCTTGGAGCTCTCGCTTACAGGCAGAGAAATACTTCAGGAAGAGAGACTTGGGTTATTGGATTCATATCTCTATGTGCATTTCTTGTGGCACTGGCAGCAGATCTGAGTGAAGTATTCTTGTCTTGAAAAAAAAATTAACTTCTTTTTTTCTGTGGTGATACAGGGGCTGTAGATATCATCACTGATAATCTAAAATAACCTGAGATGCCAGTTCCAAATCCAGATCTAAATAAGGCACCTCAGGGATCTGAACCAAGATTTTTCTGCCCATGTGAATGTCCTGACCACTCAGCCATTGCCGCCCTCTCAGGGGCTTGGCAGAAGTTAGAAAGCCCATTTGGACTCAGGAAGGAGTTTCTAATGGCAGGTACATCAAACATCTTCAGGTCCCATGTACCTGTGGGTTCTGACTCTCCCTTTTAACTAAAAACAAACCCCAATCCCAACTACCTGCATTTCTTGGGCCACACACATGGGTTGCAATAGACCTGGAAAGAAATTTGATGGGGAGAAAGATTCTGCCTTGCTTGCTGCCAGACATATCAGTTGCATTCCTAACTTCCCAAAACTTTTAAAGGTATGTAAACATATTTCAAACAGAAAAGGATAGAAGCCAGCAGAGAGAAAACGAAACAGAACAAAGCGTTATCTGCAAAGCCTTTGACTGAAAAAGGATGGTGTTTCCTCCTGCTTACATGGAGCCAGCAGAGAAAAAAATGTCTTCTCCCAGAAGCTGAGTGAAAAGTACGTTCACACACAAATAGCTCACCAAGTGTTTTATTGTTTTATTTAGTGTTTGGCCTCAGTGCAATGGATGCTGATCTAGCCAGGGCAGCACAGCCACAGCAGCAGTAGTACTAAGCAAAACCTTGCAAAATTCTGGGCAAACATCCAAAGCACTCCTTTTTCTGCTCAGGCACGTTTCCTTGGTGGAAAAAAAGAGTGTGTATGAGGAGAAAACATTATCTCATGACTGTTCCTTTACAGTCCAGTGCACTCAGATGAGAAGGGATGTATTGGTCATGAAGATAGACCATTTATTTGAAAAGGCAGTTAGTTTCCTCTTCATTTTGTGCTTCCTGAAATAGATTGTAAAAAAAGAAAATGCAGACAGATGTCTTGGGAATTGATAAATCATGTGGTGATTTCATAAGGAGCACAACCCTTCCCCTGCACCCTCCCACTATCGGCTATCAGGCGCTGAATCACTGCTGTTGATTTCCATGGCTTTGTGCATTTAATCTGGCTATACTCTGCAAAGCAAAAATAAAAGAGCAAGAGGGAGAGAGAGAAAAGGAAATCGCTCACAAAAACTAGGTTACAATAACCCTCAAGGTCTGAGTGAAACCAAGAAGAGGAGGAAAGTTCAGCACTAGGCTGCCAGCCTTGGCAAGGACACCACCCGACTCCAGTGTGTTGGACTCACTGAGCCTCAAATGCACAACACAGCATGTTTAGAGAAAAGGTTTTATAAAGCCTTTAAAAGAAAATGGATTTTTTCTTTTTTACAGGGCTTTGACCCAAGGTTAAGGCACATGGTGCTTTTTCCCCCCACCTCTCCCCAGTATGGCGGGATGCAACCAGCTTATACAACAGAGACCAAGGTGAATGGAGGGATTCTGTCCAGATCCTGTCCTGACACCCTCTGCAAGGAGACAGAACGCTCCTTTTGCTGAAACAAGATGAGCCAGATAAAGTATCACGGAGGGAGGGCAAAGCTAGAAAAGCACTTCTTGCTATTAGCTAACCGTTGCATTAGGAGAGCAGCTGGTGACCACCAGATTTGTTGGAACTAATTGAAAAATGACCCTAATTTTAGCCTACAGCAAGAGCCAATGTTGTTTAGCTTTCTGTTTGTAACTCATAAAAACATCTTTATTTTTGGCTGGACTACAAATACACAAATTAAAATACAGACCTTTATACCTCGCTAATATGTAGCCTAGTTATCATCTCAGGACTCCACCAGGGCCAGAACGCCAGAACCTCACTTCACATGATTTTTGCCCTCTTCTGCAATGCACTCTTAAAGTATTTTGTTAGTTCATAAAGCCATTTCAATTTATCCATTGCCACTCAAAGTCAGTCCATAAAAGTATTAAATGAAAACCTAGTTCCTTGCCAGGTGTTTACACTGAGACAGGATAGAAAACAAGAATATAAACCACCCTGTACTGTAGATAACTTGAATTCCTGCCTTCCTAGTGGGGTGGCTTTTTGTTTGGTTTCTTTTTTTGGGGGAAGGGGTATTATTCTAGTTGAAAATAGTAGAAAAGTGAAGGAAATAAAATAATTTTTACTGCTGCAGGGCTATAATTTTGTCTAGTTGCTTCAGATGTCACACTGGAGGCACCACACTCCTGGTGGGAGCCCTGAATTTTAAAATTTTCACAAGGAGGGAGAACACATACAGAATTAACCGAGGGTGCCTGTGGGGTGATTATTAGACTATCAATTCTGTCAAATTTGGGTGGATTTTCACAATTAAAACAAAAGTACTTCCCACCACGCTGAGAGAGATGTACAACTGAGAAGCTAATAGAGTTAAAAACCCCCACCAATTTCCTTGACATGGCCCTGGGGCACTGAAGTACACTGGCTCCAGACGGACCTACTCCAGATCCAAAATAAATGGCAAAGTGTGACTTGGCACAACCCCATGAGTATGCAGTCAGATGCCTGTACACAGGGAAGAGATGCTACAGATAAAAAGCTCTAGGGTCAGGGGAATAGGAGATGAAGGTATTTCCTCACTTGTTTTATTTAAATGCTGGCTTCCAGGCTGCTTTGTGTTGTTCATTGACTTCTTACAAGATGTAGGCTGTATGTGAGGAACTGAGTCTGGAGGGAAGTATCTTGATTACTGAACAGGAAAAACAACTTCCTTTAGAGACACAGTTTTAACATCCAAACCTTCTCTGGTGACAGGTATACAAAGGAAACCTCAGATAGACCTTATTTAGAAAGATGCTAATTCTGAAGTAGTATTTTAAAAATATTGTTTATATGGACACTTCAAGTGTCAACTGTCAAACCACACTACCATCTGAACTTGCATTTCCTTCTCTCACACACTCTGCACATTGGCCAGTGATCACAGAATCATAGAATCATAGAATGATCTCGTGGACTTCCTACAACTTTCTAAATTCAAAGCCTAATTTTTCTTGGTACAATGAAGCAGATTAAATGTCATCTGAGTCCATGAATTTTCTCTTGATTCTCCAAAAAACACCTGGCTGAGCTTGCAAGACAGAGATTCAAATCAGCAGCACTTCCCAGCCTCAGAGGTGACCCTTGAATTGCTACAATATGCCCTTGAGCCAGGGGACACATGGGGCAGAGGACAATGTTCAAGTCCCAGCATCCAGTGAGCAAACCCATCCACTTAAACAAGCTGTGATTGAAAACAGGATCTACAACACCTTTCAAGACCTCCCAGCAATACAGCAGCAAATAACTTCCCACACGCCATACCCCACTTGTATTTTTAAGTCAGCAAAAGAGAAGCATAAGAACAAATTTGTGACCAGGCTACAGTGAATATTATTAAAATTACTCCTCAAGACTGCTTTTGAAGGTCTTGATTCCACCATCCAGGCTACCCACTGCTGCAGCGCTGCATCCCTTCACAGGAGCCCATGGACCGGAGCCACAGCAAATGTTCCCAGTGGCATCGGCATGACCTCTACACCCTCCTTGTACTCCTGACAAGTTCTGCCTTGAATTTCCAAGGCTGCCAATCATGCATAATCCAGGATTAATAGAAAAACCCCACTGCCCAAGGACAGAGGGAGGATGTGCCTGGGATGGAGTTGAGAAATCTGAAGGGTAGAAGGGGCTGAGATGAAGAAGAGTGTAAAGTCAAAATCAGTGTTCAGAATGGGTCAGGTCTTCCTACCCTCTTTCCCACCTTTAGCTTAGCATTAAATTAGTCTGCCCACATAAGATAGGCAAACATTTATCTTTTGGGGCTATAAAAAAAATGTTTTCAAATTTCATCCTTGCTACCACAGAGATGGAAATGCTTCCCCTTACCCAACGACCCCAGCAGGTAAAAATTAAATAGCAAAAACTGGTCATAGAGTGGGAATTGGGAGGTATGTCTGTCCTCCAGTGCCACCCCATGAGACAATGCATCACCCATAGCAGCAATCTGCTTTCAACCAGCACCTCTTACTGGTCCACTCTGCCATTAGCTCACTGATCTCCATTTACAGCATCCTCGTTAGTGGGCTTCTCTCAGCTCCCGAGCAGGCTCTCTGCTTCCTCGTTACGGCTGGGTAACAGGCCTGGAAGTCTCATCACGCAGCACTGAAGGGTCAGGTCAACTTTGTAAGGGCTCCTCCACATCATTTAGGAACTGTAGGTCACCCCTTGCCAACAAGAACTACAGTCTCATGCCATTTACTCACCACAGCAAAAGCACGTGCTGATCGCTGCCCCAACTCACAAGCACTGGAGTGTCAAACACACAAAACCTAGTTCTTAAAAATAAATAAATAAATAATTCCCTGTGTATTCTGATTTTGAAAGTTGGCTCTGGTGAGAGCCAACATTCATCTTGACTGATTAAAAAAAAAAAAAAAAAAAAAAGGTTTTGAGACAAGTAGTTCAACCAGAAAGTTCTTGGTTGAGATAAAGAGGGGAAATACAGATACAGACCTGGATTCTACCCATTGAAATACAGATACAGACCTGGATTCTACCCATTTAGTGAGACGTTTAAAGACTCGGGGATACATGGGTGGGATTTTTGAACTGTCTTGGCTATCAAGGAACAGCTGTCAGAGTCTATCTAAGCTCCTAGCTTCTACTGGAATTAGAGGTATTCATTCCTAGCTTCCTTTAGAAATCTCCCTCCCAGTTCTTGAAACTGCTGGTCATCAGGACAGGGTGGGAAATGTCCTTGCCTGAGGCAAACCTTTCCACCAGCTTCACACAGCCATGCTGGAAGCAGCACCTCCTGCTTCTTAAGGCTGCAGGTCCATTTGTCATGCCAAAAGGCCATGAAACCAGAAGGGATGAGGCAACAAAAATGTCAAGGGAGATTGGGCAATGTTATTGCTCCAATGCTGAGCCACTGTGTCCCCTTGTTGTTCTCATCCCAGAGCCTTCTCCAGTGCTGCCAGCATGCATTAGTCTTGGCACAGCTCAGTGCCTACTCTCACCATCCCGGGTTTTTCCTGAGAGTCTCAACTGGGACAGCTGGGGTACTTGTTACAGAGAAAATAAACACCAATTAAAACAGTCAGCACATAAAAATTGTTCACTGTGATAGCATAAACAGAAGGTATTGGATGACGAGTCAATAATCCTTTTCTAGCTTTAATAATCATAGAATCATGGAATGCTTTGGGTTGGAAGGGACCTCAAGGACTATCTAGTTCCCACCCCCTGTCATGGGTATCAAAAAAATACTCCATGTGGTTTTATATACAAAACAGAAAGGATGTGTGGGCATGCACAAGAAGCATAAGGAATTCACCCCTTTCTTTGCAGCAGTTTATAGCTAGGGACAAAGCAGCCCAGATTTCCAAAACACCCCAGAAACTGCACAGGACTCTGTGCATCACAGTGAAGGGGTGGCACATGGGTTGCATGGGCCAACACAACTGCACTAGTCTGACAACACTGTGACACTAGTCACAGAAGGCAGGGTGGGCTTTCATTCCTGTTGCAACCAAAGCCCCAGGATTTTTCCCCAGGATACCTGCACAGGCTGCACCTTTCTGGCAGGAAGGGTTAATGCCACCTCAGACAGCAGTCCTGCACAAAGGCTTCCCAGCAAGGATTTATCACCTGCCCTTGGGCTTCCAGAGTGCTTTTTCATTCAATTACCCCCACCCAAGAGACCAATATCCTCTCTGCTGCTGGAGCCCGGAGGAAGATGCAGGATGAGCTGGGGCTGAAGGAGCCACACAACGTTCAGAGCAGGTGAGAGTCACCTGGGATGATGCTACAGCATCAGGCTGAAAAATGGGCTTCATTAGGAGACATAAATAAAACATGCCTGATCATGAGGTATTAATGAGAGATGGAAAGGGCTGAAGTGTAGCCACGCCGACAGAAGAGGAATTGGCCACCACCAGCGCAGTGGTTTGGTCTTAGGGAGCTTTTCCTGTGGTCACCACTGCCTAGCTCTTATTGCTGCAAAAGGAACAACCCCATCAATACTCAGGGCAGCAGCCTCCAAGATGTCTTCTGCTATGAAACATGGAGGTGAGGAAAATCCCAGGAGACAGCGATCATCCTAAGGAAAAGGCAGCCAAGGGAAGGCTATAGCATTGTGCCCAGCCTGAGGTTTCTGAGACCATGGGTTCAACCTCCACACCACAACTGTGTTTTGGGGAAAAGTCTGGTTTCTCTGCCTGCTGGTTGCCCCTCTGCTAAATAAAAGTCTCCTTGTTTTACCAGCTACTCCAGGCTTGGAGGATAAATACAGTAATAGTGATTGCCACCTCCTCCAGGATTAGATGCTCCACAGGACTTTCCACTCTAATACTTGGCTGTGCCCCGGACAGGACTTGGTGCCACACCAAAGGATGGATAGAGTTTACCTGCTTACCCATCTTTTTTTTTATATTTTTCATTGCCAACAAGAGATCCAAAACATTTTGTGTTATTTCTGCAGGGAGCAAATCTTTTGGTGATAGAAAAGCTATCAGTCACAGAAATGCTCCCTGCTGTGAAACAGAGCCTGGATGCTTTACTGCACAGCTCTGCTGTACAGCAAACAAGGTGCTGTGGCATGAGAGCTTGTTTCCCCATGCCCAGGGTTGATTTCCATAACACTGCTCACAACAAAACTGTAGAAATAAAATGGAACTTTGGTCTACACCAAAGGAGACGCAGTAATTTGTGTCAAAAGGACAAGCCAGGATACCTACAAGCACAAAATGTAATAATATCTTTGAAAATCTGGATCTCAGTATAAAAGCCACCATGTTAAAACTGATGGTTTTCTTGCAGGTCTCAAGGTATTTGACAATTTTGCTGAACATATTTCTTCTAGTTTGTTCCTGGGTGGTTTTGCTTGGCTTACGTATTTTTTCAGTTCCCATTCAAGCACAAGAGAAGAACAAAAAGTAAAAGGAAGCATCTAGTCCAAAAAGAAAAGGAAAAGAAAAAAGGTACTAAACGTGACTCAGTGAAGCTTAAAAGGCTGAAAAGCACAGAGGTAAGTAAAGGGAAAGCAGAACATAAATTTTAACAAATTTTAATCTCTGGAATGTTCCAACTGACCACTTTTGACAAAGGAAAGGCAAAATTACTTTTATTACCTTAACATCATTCATACCACATACTGGGAGGAATTAGGGTGGACAAAAATACATATATATTTAAACTTGACATCTCAAACCTAGCAACCAAGCTTTTCCTTCTGCCACAGCAATGGGGTCCAGGCCCCTCGGTGTGCGCTGCTGGGCTCGCCAGCTCTTGCAAAGCACCCCCACCATGGGCTGCAGGCTTTGGGAAGCAGAAGAAACAGCGAGGGCACCTTTAAATTGCCTCATTTGCTACTTTTCAGACCAACTCATGTATCTGGTTAATGATTTAGGATCTCCACCGCTTCTGTTTATCTATATATAAAATACAGTTGATTTGCTGTGGTAATTGGGGACTAGTAGGGAAGCCAACCACCAACCACAGCTTTCCAAATAGCCCACTTTGAGCTCAGCTGAATGTCAGGCATGGCTGTACAGAAATTGCAGCAGCAGGACACATGGCAGTAATGACCCCTCAAATAGACATTTGCTATGTGGCATCCACAGCCTTTGCTAATGTTATTTAGCTTTTCCAATGGAAAAATCACCGCTAATACTGAAGAAAATGTAATTATTGTATTGACAAGTGACTGTATGTTCCTTGGGGTTCTCAGCAGCACATTCTGTAAGGGCACCCTGAAGAAGAGCAAGGAGCCCTACAGCTGTATGAGCCAGCACTGGAGAAAGGCAGCTGCGGGCAGGGAAGCGCTGCCTGCCCCTGGCCCAACGAATGAATGCCTGTGGGATTCACTGTGCGCGTTCCCCACGCCAGGAAAAGCTCAAGGGCTCAGCAAGAGAAGGAAAGCAGGAATCCAAGA
Source organism: Porphyrio hochstetteri (assembly GCA_020800305.1). NCBI lineage: Eukaryota > Metazoa > Chordata > Aves > Gruiformes > Rallidae > Porphyrio > Porphyrio hochstetteri. The sequence goes on along the minus strand of CM036916.1, from coordinate 3,572,733 downwards.
GGACTGACAGCACGAATTTCTCTCTGAGGTGAGGGGATTAGCTGAGGAGGAGCAGCCAGAGTTTGAGGGAAGGAAAATAACATGCAGCAGAAAGCAGGGAGTTGGAGGAAAGCTTGCCTAAGAAGAAGTAAGTGCCAGCTTGTGGCAAAGGGCCTGTTACAAAGCAGAGAGGAACACTTAATACAGGGAGATCATGGAAATGAGGATGTTTAAACTTAAAAATACATAAACCTAATAGCAGCCACCACAGCCAAGACTTGAACTTACTACCTTACAATTACAATCGACTTTGAGCAGAAGGTGTATCTTTCCTAGGAAGCATCCAGCTGCAGAGCCAGGCAGAGCACAACACGAGTTTGGGACACAGGGTCACTTAAACACCCAGACCAGAGGACAGACTGGTACCTAGGCTGGGGTATGAGTCTCCATTCCAGACCCCTCTGCAGACCCTTTCACTACATCTTGCTTTCTCGGTTGAAAGCAAAGGTGGTGGAGATTTTTCATGGCAAATAACAAATGGTTTTACCAGGCACGAGCATCTTCTAGGATGCAACAGATAGCTAGTTAGCCTTTGAGCATGTACAGAGGGGAGATGCATCAGTGTCCATTACTTGCTAGCAGAATTCATACCTGCTCCCATCTTTGGTTGCCACCCAACCATTCTGGTAGCAACAGTGCCTAGGCATCATGTATTTTTGCTCCATCTTTTGAGGATGTACATTAAACATTAGCTGTCCCAAAATACTGAAGACAAGAAACAACATCTCTCTCTGGCTGTTCATTTCAAAGCCCTAGTCCCAGAAGCCAATTCCAGCTCAGTTTAATCCTTGATCAAAGCAGTACAATTTAGCATTGGATTAGTGATTCTCTCATTTAAATCTGTCACTAAGAAATGCAGGTGATCTATGTCAATTCTAAATATTTAAACCAAAGCCACTGAAACTTTATCAGGTAGTGCAGGGATAACACTTTTTTCACCTTCATTATAATTTAGGCTGCATTTTCACAGTGTTTTGCAGGTGCAAATGCACTTACTCTGCCTGCATCAGAACAGTCCTTTTAACTTTTAATTTCCCTGTGAAGCTGTATAAGAAAAAAACCCAAACCCTCATGGTACAGCACTTTTGCCAAAGCCTTTAGGATGTTTGAGCGAAAAAGCACATCAGGCAAAAACAACTGGAAAAACTAACAGAGCACCAAATCTTCTCCTGGCATCTCCCCACTAACCCCAGGGCTGTGTTTGATCCAAGCACTTCCAACGCCACTCTAGAAGGTGCAAATCCTGCCTGTGCCACCCCTGTTTGCCTGAGAATGTGAAACTCCTTCCAGTGCAGAGAGAAGCCCGAGCCAGAAGACAAAAAGAAGTATCAGCATAAATCATCAAATTACTCTAAATGCATATTCATCCATCCAAAATAAGCTCAGCTCAGGGAATGCCACAGCAGGACAGTAACCCCTGGGTGAACATGCCCTTGCGTGTGGCAAGAAGCACAAGAGCCCATCTTGCTGATGCCTCCACATGGCCCCAGCACTGCCTGCATACCCACTGGAGGAAGGAGCACCGTGAAGCAATTATAACCTACATGCTCCCTTTCTCTCTTAGCACCCCAATAAACCAATGTCAAGTGTAACAGTTCTCAGGCTCCTGCCCTACTGTCCCATAGAATCGCAACCTTGATCTGAGCAAAGACTTGTTAACTTGCTAGGCAAGTCACACACAGGGGATACACCCCAGACTTAAGGTCTAGTTCACCTCAGAAACACGTGCTCAGGCCCTTCCCTTTGCTTCCAAAGTTTCATACCTGCTGGTATCCTGTCAGAGTTCCCATGCATCGATGCACAGAACCCTGCAACAACAGCTCAGTCACTCTCCCCTTAAGTGAGGCTAACAGCTGAGTTTATGCATTCAGTGAAGCCTGAAATCAATAATAACCAAGTTACACTGAGCCCCTAAAAGCTGTCGATCTTTAGAGGTCCCCATAAAATTGCAGGTCATCTCCCTTCACACCAAAGGACTTTGATCTGCTGCAGGAGTGCTGCCAGCAGGAAGGGTCTGCATGTGAGAGCAAACTTCCCTGCGGTCAGCAACGCTCCAGGCCCCATTAAAATGCAAACCTTTCAGAAATCAAAGGCAACAAACAGCAACAGGACTGAGCACCAGGAGCTCAGCAGCCACAGCAACCTCCGTCACACAGGTTTGGACATCATCTAACACTCACACAACTAAACTGGGGGCGAAGGACCCAGGGATCAGAGTCCAGCACAAAAAACTTCTCCTCACGTGCAATACTGTGAGAAAAGAATCTCTGTCCCATCTCAGTCTGAGATATACTTCAAAGTATCACAGCTTCTCAAATCTCAAAGTTGATTTTCTCTCCGTTATCCTCCCAAGTTTCTTATCCTTTCAACCCACTCCCCTCCTGGAAGGAACACGGGGGTGGGACAGATATCAGGACTAGCAAACAGGCTGATGGAGTCCATCCAAACACCCAAGTGCCTCTCCCTGCAAACTACTAACTCCCGCATTAGGAGGAGGGAAACCTTGCAAGCCTGTTAGGCAAACCTAAACCTGCTCTAAGGCAGTAATAACCATGGCAGATGGATAGAACAAATATCCAGAGAATCGCCGAGAAAAGAAAAAATTCAACCTTTGAAAAATATGCAAGGTGCTAGAAAGTCAAATAACCCTGCTCCCCTCACCGAGGCACACCGAGGGGGAAAATCAATCACAGACCACATAGCTTTTTTCCTCCTGCCCCGCTAAGGAAAAGCAAACGGTTCAAGCCAGCCCCCTCGCAGGCAGGGGTGAGCTGCTCTGCTCCCACCGTACCTTTACTCCTCCGTCTCACCACCCCGAGCCGGCACTTGAGAGAAACAGCAAACATCTTCCCTGACCGCAGCCTCCAGCGCTCCGCTCACATGGCTCTGTGCCGCTTCTCCCTCCGCACCTCAGCCTGGCTCTGCGAGGGGCTGCCGGCTCAAAATTAATGTATGATTACTGTGAAACGGAGTTGGGCTTTATGTAGTGGCAGAGGGAGCAAGAGGGAAGGGTTTGTTGTGGTGGCGGGGGGGGGAAGATAGTGAAGACAGAGCTGGAGGGGGCACAGACCCTTTCCAACAATACTTTCAGCGTGGAGCTGTTTTGACTTGCTATTTTGTCCAGATGAATAAAATCACTCCTTGATGTGTATAAACCTATCACCAGTCTCCTGCTGTTCAGGGCTGGGAATCTGGTACTACATTAACATATTAATTTGCAAAGTGACAGTATTCTGTAGCACATATGGGTGCACGCTAGCGCTTCATCAGCAAGCTAATCCAGAGCTTATCAAAGCAAAGGAGATAAAAGCCCTCGATGTCATGGGACTAGTTCACCGAAAACCCAGCAGGTGCCATGGGGTTATGTCCTGGCACAGCCCGGGCAGCATTGGGTCCTGCTACAGAAACTTTTCTGCCAAAAAAGCTTTTTGCACCTGCAGAAACTACGGAGAACTTCCTGCAGACCTGAGAGCGAAGTCACCGCTCCAGGGACATACAAGTCACCTATTGCACATCAGCTCCCCAAAGAACATGTGTGATGTATCCCCAAGTCCTCCAGTACTTCTGCAAGTAGGAGGATGGATCCTCATGGATATCTGTACTGGGGATGGAGCAACCTTTGGGCAACTCAGGGCTGCACCTTCAAACCTGCTGGAGAGCTTCTGTTTTTATAAGCTGCTGCATACAGCAGAGGAGAGTGAGCAGCCCCAGGCAGCATCCCAAGGCACAGCTGGTTCTCAGCAGGGGTTACTGAGTTGTAGAAAACACCCGGCTTATTTTGGGCACAATTACCAGGGGATTTAGGGGAAGGCAAACCTGATGCCTCACTCTTGGCAAGACTTCTCTGGCTGCCCAAGAGAAGTCAGCCCCGACAAACCATCACCAAGAGATGGGAGAGATTTCTCCCTAGCTGTTCTACCAGACTCTGTGTGAGTTGGGGTGCTGGCATGACTCAATGCACCCACCTGGAGGGACCAGCGATGTTCAAGAGGGCCTACTTTATGGGATAAAAAGGAGTCTGAGGGACCTGTACAGGACTTTAAGCCAGTGTGACAGGGTAGGTTTGGTGCACATAAAAGAGGCTCCTTTGTACAGCCAGATCTGGTGACTGAGGGGACATGAAAAACCAAAAGCTGTGGGTCACACAGTGATAAGACACAGTTTGCAGTCCCCAAGCTACCCCCTGTCAAATGCATGCAGCACAGTGGGCTGAAATATGTATATATTAGATACAGCATAATAAATTTACCCAGGGAATAGCCACTTGAGATACTAGCTGAGAAGATACAGCAATATCTTCCACTACCTTTGGGTAGAAAGACCTCATAAAGGGTTTCTGAAGTTGCATCAAGTCTCTGCCTTCCTTGCCCAGCTTTGCTCATCCCCACACTGTTCTGGGAGAAGGACATTTGCTGAGGACTCTGCCTGACCAATACGTCATTAGCCTCTCTCATCCAACCTTTACACCCAAATCATGCTGAGAGTGGCATGTAGCTTTTGGCTGGCCTTTCCCACTGTGCTCAGCCTTATCCACTGCTTTCTAGTAGCTAAAGAAGGAAAATATTCCCTGCCCTACCTATGGGGTTTCAGATGATGGCAGAAGTTCTCAACTGCTTCTTACCATGGTCCCAGGGGAGCGCAAAGGGGCCTTCCAGGAACTCATGGGGAAACTCTTGATTTATAGAAGACATCCCCATTACCAACTCAATACCTAAGGGCTAAAGGCTGTCCAACAACAGATGGACATTCAGGAGTTTGCTAATCCAAAAATCTCTGAACACCTTCTCTAGAAAACATTTCTGATGATCCCACATATGACTTACGAGGTTGCAAATTGTTTCCACAGACCAACTGCTCTGGGCAGCAACATGCTGCAGCTTTCCAGGAGGTACCCTGAGAAACACAACACAGAATAATTCACCTCCGATGCCTGACCTCAGCAGCACTCTGCCACCAAGTCTTTGCACTTAGTTACCAGGGTCACCCTCCCCCTGGTTTAGTCTGGAAGGACACAGGCACAGTGTTGGTAAATTCAAATACAAAGTTTGTAACCAAAGGAAAATGTTACACAGACTGACCCAGAAAGCTTCCCAGCAAGGGAAGGGCTAAGAGAGCTGCTTTGAATGCACGGCAGCGCTACCAGCACAGCACAAACGGCAATCCCAGAGGAGCTAACATCGAATTTCAGACTCAGGAATTCCAATTACAGACCCTCGAAACTCAATAAACCCTCAGTGCTTTAGAGATCAATCTTTACATAACAGCACTATAGATTTCCTTCTTGACTCCATCTTGCTTCCTTTAAAATACCGAGTTGAAAGCACTGACAGGTGTGTACATGTATATTAAGTATAGATAAGTTTAGATGCAAGGTACATATGTAAAACCTTGTACAGAAGACGAAAAGCCTGTGTTTGCATTGTGTGAGAAACACACACGTGGGACTGACGATGGGCTGAGGGGGCAACAGGGCTTCTCCTGCCACCACTGCAGGGACCCAAGGGGCTGATGTGATCACCCAGAGCCTCAAGTGTTCAAGTTGGAGACAGACCAAGAGCTGATCCCTAGCTCCCTGTGCACAGTTGCTTGCTCTGTCCAAGTGGCTTTTTCTTCTCTCACCACTACTGAGCACATGGGGTCTCCCATTAATTTTGCTGGAGCTGTAGTGGAAGAATTTATATGGTTTTCCCAAAGTAAAACGTCACGCCAGATTTTGTCTGCTTTCATGATGCTGAAGTACCGGTCCACACAAAAAACTAGAGGAACTGTGCCACTTCCTCTTCTCTCTACGTTCATCACTGGGATTTGACCATATCCAGACGTAAACATGAATATTAAGATCAAATTTACCCTCCTCTGAGAAACTTCTTTAGTTGGGGGAATTGCCTGGATGTCCTGAGACAACTGGTTTTACATCAGAGGAAACTGCAGCCACAAAGAAAACACAGCTGTTGCTCTCTGATACTGGAAGAAGCGTGCTTTCAGCTCTCTCACACATATATCTACTCATTTCAGCTAAGGAAATGGCTGTGGGGACACTGGTCATCAAGACTGCACAATAGGAGGAGTGAGAAATGCAGCAATTAAACTAAGAGGATAAAAAAGCATTTGTATAATGGGAAATCTATTACCATTTATTATGTCTGGTATTTGAAGTGGCTCTGCCAAGCCATAGAATCCATTGCAAATAGCACAAGAGTATAATGAAAATAGATACACACTGAGTATCAGAAAAATAAAGAAAAATAAAGCAAAAAAAAAAGTGATTAATGAATACACAGTATGCAGAATATATGTATATACTGCTGCATTTATCTGCTTGGCAAAGATTAACCTTTTTCTATAATAGCAAACTGGAGAAATAGTAAGGGAGAAAACAGTCTTCTATTCATGTAAACCTTAAAAAATATGTATCAGAAAAAATTAAAGGAGCAAAAATTATTCAAAGTAGAGCTCATATTAAATTAGTTCACCATTCCCTTGAAGTTGCCATACAGTTTGTTTCCTTTCTCAGGAATAATAATGCAAAATCCCATGTCTCTGATACATATCCTGGAAATTGCACACTGTGCTCAAATGTATTTTAAAAGGCAGTATTTCCTTAGTAACTGGTTAGGGTTGAATGTATTAATGTTACAAATACCAATGATGCTGCCTTTGTGAATTTGTTCAGATTGTTTTAATCTTCATTCATTTCAAGGTTGTTCCAACGTTTATATATGCTTCAGTTCTGTATGACTAGACATACAGCCACTGGACAGGCCCATAAAATGGGTTCTGGGGAGGAAACTGCAGATTTCTACAGAAAGATAGCCTTTGTTTTTCATTTTAATTTCATATTTGCACATTGTCTGCAAAAATTAAAACAGATATTACCACATACCAGGCTAATGGGCATTGTACCACCACTATAGATCAGAATATATTAAACTGGCTAACCAGAGTATGTCTTCCATTTAAAAAGAAAGCAAAATAGACTATAAATAGTTAAAAATAAAAAGTTCACTACAGATCATTTTGCATATGAGTAACTTCTAATTGGAATAATTTCAGGGTATGAAACAAGCTGCTTTCTTTTACTACAGCAATTGTTAAAATCTTGCCCAGAGTTAGTTTGTTGACTAACTCTGTTTGGTAAAAATACATAGAACAGGCTGGCCAACAAGAGACAGGAGGCATCTCTCAAAAACATCCATGCTGCAGAGCATGTTAAGATAAGGCTCTGCAATTAGCAGAGCACAGATCTCCCCCTAAGAGTTTGGGAGCAGTCTGAGAGCCACAGAAGCAAATAACATCAGCCAGATGTGGCATTAAAGCATTTGGAGACAAAAAGTCTGCCTCAGATAAGTCAGATCAATGCTGAAACAACAAATCCAATACAGCAATGCCTTGAACCAAACTCGGGATGAGCCAATACCTAAAATCAGGTATCCCATAGACTCATAGGATGCTGTGTGTTAGCAAAGAAGCTCCCATTCCTGGGGCACAAATTCCTGCAGAAATACCTGTGTCCTCTGTGTAAAGCAGAGCAGTGCCAGGACAGCCAGAAGGTGCTCACCCCCTGCCCACAGTGACCAAACAGACCCAAGGCTCTGAGTTTATTGCCTCTTGGTGCCTGTTAAATCAACTATGCTGCTAACAAGTGCCATTAGTTTGGGGCAGAAGGGTCAGACTGACAGCCTGGCATAGCCAAGCTAAACGTTTCTCCTCATGTGTTGATGCTGCCAGTAACAAAGATTTAAAAGAAGATGCTCTGCCCACACTGACACCTGTACTGCTTTAACTGATTACCCTTAATAAATGATCCCAGTGACAGCATGAACAATGGACAGTTTCACTGAAACTCTGCTCTATTAGTATACAATTCCCAAAAGGAAACGGTCTAAATTATGCTTTACAAGTACCCTGTCTGGTCCTAATTAGCATGGCTACAGCTTTCCCCTGCACGATGCCACAGCCTCCAACGGAGTAACATCGGGGGGGAAGTTTGATGTGGCACTATTAGGTTTAATTACCTCGACAATAACTTATGAAGGTGACAGTCTGTCATGAAACTGTGTTCAGCTAAGCAGACAAACAGGCTTCATTCATTAACCTTCACCCTCAGTGTTTTGAAAGCCCTCATTTTCTGCATCCATGGGTGACTTCTCTGGCACCTGCTCTGAGCATCCTGTGCAACTTTTTACAAACTCACCAGCTTCACTGAAGGCCATGACATCAGAAATGCCACGTTTAATTTTAGGCTACATGCCATCATTTCCTTGAATTAGAACTTCTCCAGACCCTCAACCCTCTGTACCATCAGCTGCAAGAAACCAGCAAGCAGCTCTTTGGAGAGATGCCTGGCTCTCACCATTGCGTGCGACCGTAAATGCAATTCTGTTTAAGCACCATCGTCCCAGTTTCAAAACACTCGTGGGGACTGCAGCCACAACCCAAACCACCAAGATGCTAATCTAGGTTAGACTGAGACCAGAATTCATGGAACATGATTTATAGACAAGTGAAGGCTAAGGGTGAAATCTCTGTACTGCTGATGTCTTCTTAATTGTCCTCTCCATATTCACACCCCAGACTGGCAGGAAGACTGAATGTGTAGGATTTTATGGGCACTTTTCTGCAATTCAAGTGGGTGAGTGGCATTTGGATTATGTCCCATAGCTAAGGCAGCAGCTAATTTAAACATTCACATCTATGTTCCTTTTCTGAGCTTCCAACTTGAGCCCTAATCAGTATTACTTACACATCTCCTACTATAGTTATCATCTGACAAGAACTGTAAAAGTATTCTTATTCATCACTGATAGTATTTCAGTGGTGATGTCACAAGTCCTATCAGCATCCCCAGCAAACCAGTCCAACTTTTTTCCCTGCTTCTGGACAACACAGTGTAAGAGAAGCCAGATCCCTACTTGGAAATGCTGCTGCAATAGTAGTAAATAACAGCAGCTACTTAATTGCAAGAAAATATTGTATACATTTGGAAGCAAGGTTATATAAGCTGTCTTATCCCAAAGAGTAGTGACCAAAGCAGTACTGCCTGTTGCCCATGGTAAGAAGCGTGGGCTTGCAGGTGGAACAGCTGCCGGGATTCAGCCTAAGAACACAGTTTATTTTGCCAGGAAGTGCTGAAGCCATTCTTTAATAATTAAACGGTACAGTATGTTTGTTCAATATGCGAATCCATGGACATGGCACCAGTCTTTGCAAGGAGACAGCTGAGTTTCCTGAAGCAAGAAATTAAAATAGTCTTATCTCCATGTGCTGTATTGCCACTTGCTCTGACTACCAATTTATTTCACAGAAGGAAAGCTTCTTGCAAGCACTGACTGCAGATACCAACCTAGACAGGGGTCAGCTATGCCTTCATGTATGTACTCCCAACCCTCTTCTCACTGTATTCCACATTGTTGTTGTGCTAATAAAGTAATTAGCTAGTACAGCCCCAGACAGTAGCCAAAGGCTGGAAGTCAAGCAGGTTCTGGTTGCCCAGTTTAAGTGCAAGCTGCAGCCTTTTCCTGTGAGCGCTGATAAAAGGCAATACACTAATCTAATTTACCTACAGAGCACCCATCAGTCTTCCCAGCCCCAAAAAGGGTGATAGGAAAGCTGAGGTCACTGCAATGTGCAGCTTAGCTTTGAAATTAAACAGCCTCACTTCAGAAACATGGGAAATTTAAAATCACCATGCAGAATCAGTACTGTTTCTATTGGGAAATACATACCTGTTCAAGTGGTGGGTTTGTACTGGTAGACTTACTGTTTCTGCTATTTAGTTCGCAGTAAAGAAAACCTACTTTGTTTTTTAAGGAAAAGATTGAAAGTTCCAAGTTACATGATAATTAATCAATAGCAGAGTGTTCAAAAGGTCTTACAGAGCCATGAAGCTGAATTTTATTATCATCATTACACACACTGCACCAATATTATGGTTGCTTATATAGACCTCATCGAGGGCTCATTTTGCCTGCATTGTACAAGAGTTCCCGTACGAGTTGAGTGAGGTTTGAGTCGAGAAGCCAGTGAAAGAATAGCCTGAGACAAGTACCATCCTCTCATATAGACAGATCCCTTTTCCAAAATGATAGCAGTAAAGGTGTTTCAGTCATGAGAACAAATTACTTGTGGAAAGAGCATGTTATCTGTGTTCTGGTCTCCTGAAATCCAAACTGGATGTCTGCCTTCCAGGAAACAAACTGGAAGGTTTGCCTTGGTCTTGTCCAAGTTACTAGGGATACACGGATGAAGGTTTTGGCCTGTGCTCTTACAGAACATCAAGCTAAATTATCCTTGTCCACAATCAAATCTAATGACCGCATCCACTGCCGCATATAACTGGCATTGTTTTCTTGTCTGCAAAACAACCACACCAGTTTACTCTGGCAGAAAATCTGCTCATCAGTGGCTTGCCCAGTATTGGACTGGGAGCCAACAGCAGAATAAGAGATGGCTCCAGTCATAATTAAATGCATACATCCATTTGAAAGCTCATCATTAATTTTTCCTACTTTAAACCTTTTCCCATCCACACAAGGCTTGATTTTCTTACCCCGTATGACAGTCGATGCAGAGTTGCCAGCCACTGTTGTTATCAGACCTAGAGCTGCACCATCACAGATGTGGCCCAACACTTGCTCTTCCAGTAACTGACTACACCCATGATTAACTAAAGACTTGTTTGGGAAATGCCTAAATTGTAGTAATTATCATCATGATGGCATAATTAAAAATAGATGAAACCTCGCTGACAGGTGGTACATTGAAAAGCACTTACCATCAATTTCATACTTCTCACTCAGGGAAGTACTTTTTCTGTCCAAGGGAGACCAAGAACTCCAGCTCCACACATACTTTCTTCAGACTTCATTTATTATCCCCATTTCTGAAGTACTTCCCTACCCCAATTCCCTCACCCAGGAATTGCCATGTTCATTTCTCCAATTAGCAATGCCAAACTCCATCCTTCACAAAGGCTACAATTCAGTCTACACCTTGTATTTTATATTGACATCTAAAAACAATATCAAAGCTGCATCTTATAGCCAAGGAGCCTGAAACACTCACTATTTGCAAGTCCTTATTAAAAGATTGGTCCTATCAAGTGAATGAGCAGGAAAACACTTTGCTCCAAATTTAATGTTGATATACCCCACAGACTGGGCTTCAAACTCATCAGAGGACAGATGTTGTCTGGAGTTTTCCAAAACTGCCTGGCTCTGCTTACTTATTTTTATTATTCAACTGCAAATAAAAAAGCTGCCAAAGCAAGTGCTGCAGAGTATTTTGAGAAGTTAATTCAGCACGTCTCTGCTTCCCTAGAAAATCAAGCAGTTGGCCTCCCAGCTCACCTCTGCTTGTCTCATCCGCAGATTAATTCAAGATCCAGCTGCTAAAAGGACTAAACTACCCAGCTTCTGCAATAACTTGATAAGCAAGTGAGGTGTGGATGTCATCTCTAACCATAGGAGCATTCACGTACTTGCTCATGAAGCAAAAGACTGTCTGTCCCACCACAGATTTTTCACTCTTGCCCATTTCCATGGCATTTAGTTCAGGTGACCCCAAGATGGAAGGACTGGATTCAATCTGATCACTCCTTTGAAAGCTGAAACCCACAGCTTTGATTCAGCTTAGATTTTTTAGATGCTAGCATTTAGCATTACATGAAAGGTGAGAAAGAGACGCAGAGATTCACAGAAAGCTTAACAGTAAGGAAGTATATTTATCAGGGCAAGATTACAGAGATTTAAGGAACTCATCTGCTTTGCTTTTTGCAAATATTAGCCTTCAGCAAAGACATGAAAACATTTACCTTTATTCTAAAGAGGATATTATCAGCTAATTAATTTCTAGCACCAAACAGTACAGATGAAGAAGGGTTTGATTGCTGAAAAAGTTGAAACAGAATATTTTCACAGGAAAATTTATGTTTGGTTACAACGGATGGATTCTGTTTGATCACAGGCTCTCTCCCTACAATTGGCTTTGCTGGAAGTTAAAGATCCCAGAACTGCTTATGAGCTTTTAGTCACACTCCAGTGTAGGCCAGCAATCCCCTTTCCACAGCCACTGCAGGACAGGCAAGTGCAGTGCCCAGAAGGGGCTATAAATAGCGCAGCTCCAAGACCCCGTTAGCAAAGGGGAGGTCAGAGATGCTGGGGCTCTGAAAGGACACCAGGCTCCTACTCAGGAAACACAGCTTTCTTTTTCTGCCGGTCACCACATGCGAGGTCACCTCACAAAGCTGAAACAGGACAACTCTTTCTAGCTCACCAGACCAATTTATATCTTGTGGTATGAGCATAACTGCTTATAACTACAGCATTTAGAGTACACTCACTACCGTAGGGCACAGGCAAAGAGAGGATTATTAAGGTCTCCAGCCTGCTGCCTCTCTCAGGATCCTTTGCCTTTATCCACAAATATCCCTGCCCAACATTATTAACCTTGACTTCTCCAGAGCCAGGCATCAACTCATGCTCTTAGTTTTTTCCCTTTCCACCAGCAACAATACTGCTCCCACTAGCAGAACACAGAGCTCAAAGTTGTCACAGGACCTGCAGCAGGTTAACCCTCAGCTGCTGATTGCTGCTTGCAGTACTCCAGCACCATCCCCAGACTACGACCAGAGACAGGTAACACAGCACACATACATCCAGCCTGGTGCCAGCGCCCTGTGAAATGCATTTTTTTTCCCCTTTCCTGTCTCTCCCCCTTCCCTGATGTACACTTTTGTCCACGTCACTTCACCTCCTGCACTCCCACAGAAAAGAGCATTTATTTAGAGGTTCCTCAATACACTATTTTAGTTATCACTGCTTTTATGAAACAGCATCTTCACACCTGGGGGTACACAGAGCTCTGAACAGCCACATTCAAAGAAGAGAAGCAGAGGAATACACAGATCTCTTTTTTCCAGCATCTGAATTTATGGCTGGAAACTAAACTATCAGCTTCACAATGATTTACTGCTGTATGACGAGACCCATGGGATATAAACAGAGGAGAAAACCCTACAGGACAATAAATTGCCACAGACCAAGCTGTCATCGCAAAATGCATAAAAGCCCTGGGAAAACAACCCCACTGATGGGACACAGGGTGCCTTATGGCAACTGCTGTTCCACAGGTGCCTCTTCAAAAGCAAGCAAGGGAGAGACATTCATCCCTGGCCTCCACCACCACTTCCTGCAGCTCTTCCCATCTCCTTCCCTGCCTGGAGGTTGGGACACTCCACTGGCATGTCATGAGCTATGTCTGATCATGTCCAGAGCACCAGGCCCCAGATCCTGTTGACGAAACATTTCTGAAATGCTACCAAAAGTGTCATCAAGCCCAAAGGCACCTAAAGCACTCAAAACCTTTTAGACAGCCTGACCACATAGTTTTGGACTCTGTTGGTGAGGTTGGTCCCACTCTGGGCTAGACATCTATCTGAAGACACTTATCTTTATTCCAGGGATTAGGTGGGACAAGGCTGGCTCCAAGAGGACCCTATCAATCATCTCTGCAGCTCCTGATCTCCTTTGCCTGTCAGGTCTGTGTCTCCATGGGTCTTCATGTTCCTCCAAGCCTCAGTGCTCATGAACTTCAAAACCAGAAGAAATACAAGAACAATTCTGGTGACCTCAGACATTGGTTTTACAAGGGTGGCTTGGTTTTAATCACCTACCAGGAGGATTTCTTGTAGGAGGATGAAGCAACTAGGTCTGGCATCACTTAGCCATGGAAAGGTAGAAGTTTAACACAGGTGATCTGAAAGGCTGAGGAAGATCCCTTTGAATATATTTAACTTATAAGTTGAGCAGCTCTAGATTTCTAAGGGAGCCAGTACTGTGTGAAAAATCAGAAGAATAAATAAATGTATCTCAGCTTTCAGCAGGACCAAAGGGGGAAAAAAAATCTCCAGTATAAATGTTAACTCCCCATAACACACGACTGGGATGTGGGTTTATATCCAGAGCCCTAGTCTAGGGCAAAGAAAACTATGATAGATGGCATGCACGTCTAGGTCACTGACAATCCCCCCCCTCCCAGACCAAATTTCTCCCACTCTTGAGGGTAACATGAGATTTTCCCAAATAGCCCCTTTGCTGGAGCTGCCTTTCTGCTCAGGCACCACAAAGCCAGGCAACTCAGCACTGCTTCAAAATGGGGGTGGGGGGAGCGAAACAAAGCAATCCGGAGAGAGACTATCTGCAGGGAAATCCAAGGAGCTACAAGAGGATAAAATGGGAGGGGAAAGGAATGCTTATGAAAATGCATGAGATGTGAAAACTGACAGGCCAATTAAACACGCCTAAATACAATCAGAGATTATCCCAAAGCCACTACAGTTTCCTATTGTTCTCCATCCTCCCTTTGTTCTCCCAGCCTCTGGAGCAGCAGCTAGCCAGCATCCCTCAATCCCTCCTGCTCATCCCATTGACCAGCCACAGACATTAGAGGCCCATCACTCCTTGCCTTCCATCTTTGCACAAGCAGCTTTTTTACCAGTCCTTGGCCAGCCGATGACATTTCTGCTCTCTCTGCACTGCTCCTGAAGGCACACGAGTGCTGAGAGCCTGCAGGGAGTGGGGACTGGCTGACGCTTCTGTAAACACCATGATAATCTGTTTTAGATATTAGACTCCCATATATATGTTTTTAATAATAAAGGCAACATTGAGATGCTGCCAAGGTATCAGAGAGACAGTAGCTGCCGCAGAAGAGCCACCGCCACCATATAAACAATGGAAAATGCTCTCTTATCTTCTCATACCACTAGGCCTCCAGGCTGCAAAATAAATGATTGCATTCATTTACATTTTATTGTGGAGATATAACTGCCTGGAATAACTGCCAGCAGAGAACCTAACTGCAGGAATGCACTATTTTTCTCCCCATTTGCCTTAACAGAAGCTTTTTTTTCTGGTAATCCATCTCTATCACTGTTGTCTAGATGGCAGAAGGGGCATTAACCCACTACCTATCCCTTTTCAACAGGAAAAAGGCCAGTCAGTTCAGCTCTTTACAAAGCCTCAGGTAACAATCTGTTACAGAGTGGCAAAGCATATCCAGGCAGTAAAGCTAAAACTTTCTCAAACAGTCACACATTCATGCCCCAAAAATCCTACAAGCCACCTAGAAGTCAACCCACAGGAGGCATCTTCACCTCAGCCAGTCCCTTACAACACCTTACAGTCAACAGAGAAGAACCAGCTCTCCACAGAATTCATCCTGTGGGTTGGCAATGTCTGCCTGGGGTTGAGAAGTGCCAGCACCTCTCCCTTCCCTGCTAAGCAGCCTGGACACTTATCTGAAAGGGGGAAGTCCACCCTGTATGTCCAGCTGAGATGGCCCCAGGCCATCTAACTAGCATTGCCCATACAGGTTGACATTAACTACAGGTGCAAAAGAGCTGGGCCATTCTTTTGATAAAAAGAATAGCCGAATAAATAAATCAATAATCAGATCTCTCAATCACTCAGGTCAGCACCCAAAAACTTAGCAGCTCGTTAGAAGTAGTTGGACCAGATGTACTTGGACCCAGGCTTGATGGGACCATGTTTCCAGACAGCAGGAAAGCTCAGGGCAGGGTGTGAACTTTCTCAGCTGACAACCATCTATTAAAAAGATAAAGTAAAATAAAATCATCATTAACAACAGTAACAACTGTCCATTTAAGGCTAGGTAACATTTTCCATTCCCTCCTTGTTTTATGATATCTAAATATTTTCAGGTTTTAATTTAATTTCTTATCTGTTGATCAATTTCTAACTAAAGATGATGTGATAAATATAATGAAAAGTTTAAGCAGAAGCATTTGAGTATATTTCACCAGAAAAATGGTGGTAAGAACAGGTCTCAGATTCCAGGACTACTTGAGGAGGTAAGACAGGAGGAAGTCTGGGCAACTGGATGCAGTATGAATGAATGAAATTAAATCCAATCCCACAAGCCAAGACAACCCAGTTAGGAAAGATATCCTGTTCTCACAGTAGCTTACAACTGAAAGAAGCAGGGAGACCTCAGATGGACCCAAGAAAGAGGTTGCTAAAGAATCCTCCTGTGGTTCAATCCCACTGGGATTATGGGCAGCCCAGTTAAACTCCCTCTAGGCTGACTGGCTTTAGGCCTGGTCCGTGTGACAGAGAAAGAGGGCAAGGCATGCTAAGGCATGATCTCCTGATTGCCACAGTGTAATTAAAGAAGCCATTATGTGCAAAAGCACAAAGGGCCTTATGAGCTGTACATGCTGCCTTCACCATGGTATTTGTTATCCAAACCACCTTTGCAATGCAGATATTTTAGCAGAAAGCTTTTTTCATGTAAAAGCTGAAGTCAGATCGCCAGCGTTGCTTGTCATGGCACTGGCTCAGGCCTCAAGCTTAGAGGCCAACATCCAACCTTGCCCCAGTCTGTGTGATCCTGGACACATCAAGTGACATCTCTGTGCCCCAGGTCTCCGGCAGTAAATGAAGCCATCCAGATGCCCAGCATCCTCTAAGAACAGAGGCCATCATGTGCTCCAGGACAGAGTCCAAAAAGCAGCTCAACAGAATTAGGTAGGGGAGAAACTGAAAGAGCAAGCTTGTAAAATATTCAGGATCTGCAACAAAACTATTGCACACAAGCTACCAAATATGATAGTGAAAGAACAGTGACCTACATTAGACACGAGCATGGCTTTATTGTATCGTTTCATAAGCACTTCATATCCCTTGGACATTGGTAATGCAGAATGAAGGATGCTGAGCCTGATGGACAAGGGCACAACCTTCCCGTTCTCTTCTGCTGGGTCACTGGTACAGAGTTCAAGCGTGCTGGGTACATATCAGTGAATGCTGTAAATGCCCCTTTTTCATGTTCCAGGCTTCTCTCATTTGGCTTTTTTATTGATAGACTCAAACCAGAATAATTTTTAATGATATTACAGCCACAGCATAGTTTGCTTGGAAGATAAGGATGGACAGAATGGACCTGGGTTCAGATCAACTTTGGCCATAGCTGTAGACAAAAACATCCCTCAAAAACAGCACCCTAAATTTTCCCACTTCCTATTGCTTTTCTGGTGCACAAATAGACATCATCAACATCCAGGCTTAAATACCTCAAAACGCAACAACACATATCAAATAAAAATCTCAATGAACTACATGTTCTCTGCTCACTTTTGGGAACATAATCCCACCAGAAAGATGACTCCCTGCTGTCCCTGCTCCACAGATGTGCAAAATGCCACCCTCAGAAGCAAGGGAAGGTTTATAAAGAAGACCCAGGAGTTCCAGTTCCCCTCCCTTACCACTCCCCCACCAATGCACGACAGCATTTGCTGGCCATAGGAAGCTCTCCTGTCACATAAGCAACGGGTATCAAACAGGCATGCTATCTCCGGGTGAGCGGGAGCATTCCTGTTTCCTTACCACTGGTACAGAGGTGCAGGTGGCATAAACCACCCGGGGCACAGAGTTCCTGGCTTTCCCCTTCCTCTTCCACCCTCAGCTCCTCTCTCCATCTCTTCCTCCTCCTCGATGACTTCTTAAGGATCTTCAAAACCTTGTTCACTTTATTCATTTTGCCTCACAGCCGCGGAGAGGGGATGGGATCTCCCTGACTCGTGTGTCTCAGCAGCTCCAGCTCCTCAGGAAGGAGGGACAGCTAGAAGCAGGCAGGTCACTGGGAGGCACGAAAGCGCTCGCGTGTGTATGCATGCATGCCTCTGTCAAAGGCTTCTTTCCACCCAAAGAGAGAGTTTTTGGTGGCAGTGGGAGGGGGTGAGGAGAGAGGAGGATTTCTTTTGCCTCTGTCCATCCACAGCTCTTGCAGACAATGAGAACAGGCATTTCTTCTTCCTGATGACTTGGGAAAGCTCATAACTCACAGGGGCAGCAGATCCTATATAGGGTTTTCAATTTCTGTTTTCAACAATACATGCATTCTGTCAGATTTCAAATGCTCCTCAGGCAAAAGAGCCAGCATCAGCTCAGAAAAAGCAGTGACTCAAAGAATTCTGGCTCCCTTTCAAAGATTAGAAATAGCTCATGCAGACAGCAAATCATATCTACGTCTGTGAGAACCACTAAATAGCTGTGCCCTCTGCAAGGAAGATCCTTGACTTCCCTGGACTTGTGTAGTTACTCACATTTATCCAGCACCTTTCAGACATCACTTTCTCACCGTCGTCTCTGGAAAGAGGCAAGTAATTTCCCTGGTTTCCTGCAGACAGGTGAAGTGGCCAGTCAAGGCGTTTTCAGTACAAGCACTGAACACATCCCTGCAAATGCCTCTCTCCCAGTTTCAAAAGTTTAGAATCTAAAATTTCTAAACGTTTTTAACTGTGATATTTTTAAACAGACTTTAAGGAACAACAACATGCAGCCTGCAGTGTCCCCCAAAGGCCATAGCTGCTCTCAGACATCCACCAAACCTCTGAGAGAAGGATGCAGGAACACCAGGCAGGAAGCTCTGACCTGATCTCCCATCCATGGCAGCCTCCAAAGAGGCTCAGAGTCAGTGCCACTGCTGACATCCCGGCACTGAAAACCAAGTCACTGGTGGACACTGAGAGCAGAAGACTGCTCTCCTTAAAAGGAATATTTTATTTGTTTGGTAACAGTTTCAGAGATAGAAGACTAAGCCGAGAATAACCTCATGTGCTTGGGAAAGGCTGCCTGGGAGTCAGGCCAGTGACAAACACCCACCTCTGCCAGAGCTGCTGGTTTCTCAGCTGTAAACCACACCACAAGACATGACTTGAAGTAGATGCTTATAAACCTGCTTATACCCATAGGAACAAACAGCTGAGGCAGGTTATCAGCTCACTGATACTCAGGTCAACCCTGGGCCAACCCACGAATGTATTTGGGTGTCCAGTTCCTGTTTGCAGGTTGCCTTGGAATACTTTAGGAGCTGAGGTAGCTTGTGGCCCTGGGGCTACTGGTCCCACAGGACCTCTTCATCTCAGGCCCTGCAGAGCAAGTCATCACCATCCTACCTTTTGCACAGTAACTGTCAGCTCAGGAGGAGCCCTCTCCATCGACAGCAAGTGGGGTTAATGGAACGGAAAGCTCCTTCTCTAAGCAACCATGTGTGGGATGGACATGGTCGTGCCTGGCAGCAGGATTGGGAGCCCATTAATAGAGTGAAAGAACAAGCCCTGCAGTACATGGTATTAATGGATATACAAATTAAATTATCATGCACTTCATTTAAAGCATTACAAATAGAGCTGCTACTCTCACTGCTGAGCAAGACACAGCCCACACCCACCACCTCCCACTCAAAGGCCAGCACAGGGCAGTGTGGACCACCAGTTACTGCCACCACCAGTGACTGCCACCACCGGCTTCCATTAACCCATTCAAGCCTGAAGTCTCGTGCCCAGACATGGCCACAAAAGCCCTGCTGCAGAGCAGACCCCAATGGCAAGCTTTGGCAGACGCAGTCTTCTCAGCTCATTAAGGCCCAGATTTTAATGAGACGTGGCCCCAGACAAGCAGTGCTGTGCAAACTGCACCGCTCCAGGAAACTCTGCCATTCCCACGCATCCCTCTGGGGCGTTAATTCCTCCTCTTCCACCTTCCTTGGAGGCAGGAGGTAATTTGCACTGCCTTGTCTCAGCAGTTTACCACGGTCAGAGCTGGCTCTGCTACCCAGGAGCAAAGGTATCTCTTCTGCTGAGCAAGGATCTCCCTGTCTCCGCTCCAGGGCAGGACAGATGTGCCTGCTTCCCTGTCCTCATGTCCACAGGCAGCACCCAAATCATTTGCCCCTGGCAAGTGCTTGTCCCAGTTTGCATTGGTCTCTGCCATCTGCAACCCCCATGCTCTTCACAGGCATGGAGGCTTTCACAAGCACCCTGGGAGGCAGACAGGGTGCTCCTCCCAGCCTCCACCGCAGAGAAACCCTCTGCAGTGTTTCCCAGGTTCGATAGTGAACTGCAGCAGAGTCCCAAAGGGAAGGGGGAAGCACTGTGCGGGCGGCAGGGCTCAAGGGTGTTAGGGTCTGTAACTCCTGCTAACATGCAGGAGAGCCCAGCTGTATCCACCCAACACAGGAACCGACTTTACCCCAGTCCTGTTTCACTTCACTCAGGCTCCTTCTTTGCACAATCTTCAGCATACTGGTACCCTTCCCCAAACTCCAGCTCACCTCCACCCCAAACTCACTCCACTTTCTCTCCTTTTCTTTGGAGAATGGCTGTGATCCTTCATGTATTCCTTAATGAGATTTATGAGTATAATTCTATTTTATTTTGACAGTTAATACCAGCACTAATGCTGCTGTCATGTCTACATAATTAATAATGAGACTAACAATGCCAAACCAATCGAAGAGTCACTTTATTGGTCTTCAATGTCATTAGTTAGAGCTGACACAACCAATTCAAGTTGTCGTCCATACTGAGTCACTTCTACTAAAAAACCCCCACCACACAGATTTGGGGCTGTACTGCATCACGTGGCCCATCACACACATGGACAAGGAAAATTCATCTTTGATGCAATGCCACTGTCTGCCTCAGCATGCAAACACCCGTAAAGCTGCTGCCAACTGGAGAGGTTTGTGTTCACATTCTTAAAACAAGGTCTGGCTGGGCACTGTGAAAGGTGACAAGCCACCACGAACCACCCACACCTTGCAGATTACTTTCTCATGATTAAGTAATCATTAGATCTCTTAATAACTTGTTTTGGAAAGATTTCTGCTTTATGGCCAGTCTGGCTGTCAATCCAGTAGATTGCACTCACACTGCTTTCAAAATTCACTCTGCAGTCAG
This sequence comes from Porphyrio hochstetteri, assembly GCA_020800305.1. Lineage (NCBI taxonomy): Eukaryota > Metazoa > Chordata > Aves > Gruiformes > Rallidae > Porphyrio > Porphyrio hochstetteri. Next base: position 3,551,933 of record CM036916.1, on the reverse strand, counting down.
GGCAGCAGGTTGCTCTCTACTCATTTGAAGGCCAAAATTGTTGTCTCAAAGCACTAAGGATTTAAGGGGTGAAAAATCCTCCAAAGCAGCTCACCAGCTACTGTGAGTACTGGAACCGCTTTTGTTTCCACTCAAGTGATCACACACTCTTTTCATGTCCTATTGCCACTTAGCTTCACCTTCCTCTTCTCACAAATCATCTGACGCTGTTTAATTTGAGCCGAGATTTGGGTAGAATTTAGGCAAGTTCAATAACAACGGTTTAATATTTCTAAGTTAATCCAAACTATTTACTTCTCCCTCCTTTCCCAATCACAGCCCCAGAGTTAAAGTACAGCCGCTATTAAGTGTTTTCCAAAGCAAACCACGCATGTTTCAAATTGGTCTCAATTTAGCAGTTTTATTTTTGTGTTAAATGATAGGGAACAACATTAGCACAAGGGTCATTACGTGAGTCAGCAGCACACAGCGACTGCCTCTTGCCCAGCAAGACTGAGAACAGCTTCCTGCTTTACTTCAGCTCAAGCAACCCTCTGTTTAATCCAATCCTTGACAGCAGAGCCATCCTGCACCCCCTGGATGGGGCTGCTCCACAACCAGCAGTATTACAGGGTATTTCTCAGCATTGGAGCATCCCAGGTGATATCAAACAGGAAAGTGGCTGATGCTATTGCCCTTCAGAACATGTGGGTGTGGCACATCTGCCACAAACACAAAAGGGAGGGAGGTTTTCAGCAGGAAGACCCAAAAGGAGTTAAGGGATGCTGAAACAGCCTTATTTGCTAATGCCAGGCCGCTCAAATCACAGCTGACAGACTTAAGTATACCCAAACCCTCGGCCTGTTTTTTAGCAGGCAGCCCTTGGACAGAACTGAAGGCATCATTCTCCAGAGGGAGTGCTTGGAAGTTAAGTTCTCAAAGCCAACAAGTCAACCCCACATATGGCCAACCACTGCAGTTGTCAGTAATTGCATGCAACACACAGGTCTGCTGCAGTGTAAAGAGACACCACAGAGACACCGCGTCCTCGTTCGACACTGAGTAAATGCATCCAAAGCAAGCATCATTTCACCAGTAAGCCCTTGCCTGATCATTCTCTACCACAATATATTTTGCTTGTTGTGTAAGCCTGGGTTTCTGCTACACTCGGCGAGCCTCGAGACAGCACAAAACACCGTCTCGCTTGCCGCAGTTATTAATCACACCACGCGGCACTGCTACTAGGCTTCCTCTCATGAAATCTTCAACTCTTAACATCAACTGGTGGCACTGACCCCCTCTGCAAGTTTCTGCTGATGCCCTGCTGTTTAACTCCCTCCCCCTAGGGATCTTCCCACTGTTTCAACGATCATGAGAAGCTTTTGAGAAGACAACCCACTCGGTGTCTTGCAACTGCTGCATTTCAAGCAAATTAGTTTGGGCTTTTGGCTTTATTACAAAATAATAAACACAACAATAAATCAGGGTAACAGAGGAAGAGGATAATGTTGGAAGTTTGCCACCTGTGCACAGCATCTTACCAGCTTGACCGCAGCTACAGAAATCAAAGTTGGGGATTTCAAAATCTTCAAGATTTTGAAGAGCACAGGCCTGGCAGAGCAATTGAGGATTCATGCAGCTACTTCCAAGTACTCACACTAAGCTCATACTTATTTCAAGGGAATATGGCCTCAGAATTAAACTTCCCACACACAAAAAAGGCTCAGATGCCTTTAAAAATAAGTCTTCACAATTTTTAAACGTAACAAGCACAGATTTGGCTTTTTATTTTTCTGGGGCAGGGAAACACATATCTGTTCAAAAATATCTGTGGATGAATAAAGGGCTGTAATTGCTTATTTATGTACCAGACACATAAATAAATTTCAGTCCCTGACAGTGACCGTGGTATTTTCACTTTAACAATAACAATGCTGAGACCGGGGAAGAAGACAGTAGTCATTTATCATGGGAAATGATTAAACATGCCTAGGTAAAATATGAACTTATCTGACTTGCACATTCTCTTTCCCAGGTCCTTTCCTGCAATTACCTTCATTCCTTTCACTTGTTTGATAGTAGCTCACAAGATCTTCCAGCATCTGCAGTGCCCTTCTGGCATCTAAACAGCACCATTAAATAGTCTTTGTCAAGCCTCACTAGGTACAGTGGGAGCGCTGCAGCCCTGGAAAATCAGGGTAAAAGTACTTTTGGCAACTGGCACTTCTCTGAGATGTCCCTCGACTAGCAGAGACCCAGATGCATGCTGCAGCCAAGCCCAGGAACATAGAGGTAGACATTTTTCTACTGGAAGGGGAAAAGGAGACCAACATAAAATTGTTAAAGTAAAACTCTAGGCCTCACTTTGCCAAAGTCTGAACAGTGCATGTCAAGATACCACTTGTTTAATTTCAGTTCCACAGTGCCATGACTTCATGCTTTCAAGTACCATTTCTCAGCAGTCCCATGCTACAGCATCTCTGAAATTTTGTTCTGGTTTGGTGAAGAAATCTGGAAAGGGGATGACCCTGATCCAGTGCTCACAGGTGCAGAAGGAAGCAAGTTCAGAGAAACATGGATTTTTTTCTCTGTAGTATAAAGTATCATAACTGGTACCCAAGTCTAAAGGGACTGATCCTGTTACAGTAGTTACTTAGTGGATGATGATCTCTACCTCTTCACAGACCAAATGGTATACACACGTGGCTCCAAATTTCTGCTTTCACTTGAACCCCTAAGGCTGGTAAGCGAAGAACTAGAAAGAAGAAACAGTAGTGAGAGAGATGTCTCAGTAAGAAACTGCAGAGCCAAGTTACACACACGGCTTTTAAGACAGGATGGCTGGAGAACCATCGGTGGGATGAAACCAGGAAGCTGCCCTGCCAGCCTGAATTCAGCCTGAGGGTGCCATGCAGAAAAGGCATTAACCATCGGGGAGTTTGAGATGTGGGACTCAGCCCAAACCCTGTGAAATACAGCCCTTCTCACAAATGGAGGTGGGGGGATTCAGCAGCTCCTAAGAACTAGGAAGAGATTTACTCTGCAGCAGACCAAAGATGTCTTGACAACACGGCACATTTCAGTGGGAAGGGGTGGGCACAGTTTGTTCTCCCACCTCCCAGTCTGTATCTGCTCCACAGGCAAACTACCACTGCACCTCACACAGCTCCCTGAGCTCCCTGCCTCAGGGGATTCGCACAAACAAATGTCGTTATTATTTTGCAGCTCAGAAAGCTGAAGAGGAATGAGCCCTACCCTGTCCTCCAGCAGTGTCAGGCATGACTGCAAATAATCAGCCTCTCAAAGCCCACTCCCAAGCATTTCAAGCTGAAATAGCTCTCACTGCCTTGCTGTAAGCAAGGAATGGAGGCTAGAGGCAGGCTCCTGGCAAGCAGCAGATGGCTCAGGCTGTAAGAACCTCTGGCCAGATGATGAAAAGAACTCAGAGCTGCAAACTAGCCCCAAAACACCCTTGGCAGGGAAGTCCACAGCTTACCAACAGAAGAGGTGAATGGCATTGCTTCTGGCCCTATGTGAGGTGATGGACCATGCCACAGGGTGCCAAACCAACCCCTCACAAACAGGACTTCTGTTCTAACTGCCCAGCTAAGGCAGGGCTACAAGTACATTCCACTCCAGAGAAGGCAAATACATTCAAGACCTCAAAACACTCCAACAAGCGGGGATCAGGGCTGCAATATGGGGATATAAGCTTATTTAGGAGGAAAAACAATTTAACTTCCTCCTTCAAATTAAGGATTCCTGTGGCCTGGGCTCAGCTCTGATGAGGGCTACAAAAGGAAGGCTGTTCCAAATTTTCTTGCTGACTTCCCCCTCTTCCCTTCGCTTCCACCCAGGATCTCAGCTAATGTGCCAGAGCACCCCAGCTGGCTCATCACTCCATGTTAGTTACAGTGTCTCCCGGCCCCCAAAGCTGCCATCCCCAGTGAGAAGCAGCCAGCTCACTGCTCCTAAACCCCACCACCTTCATGTTCTCAAGAGGTACCACTTGGAAATGAAGTCATGGGCTAATTACAGCTGTTCAAAGGCTCAGCTCTTCCAGTCAGGTACTAAAGGAAATGAAATAAAGTGCTATGGAAAGATGTCACTGCAAAGCAAAGCAATACATAGCAGTGCTTCTGCTACAAGAAGCTGAGTTACCTCAACAGCATCTCAGACAGTTAAAAAGCAGATGTCATTTCTGTGCCAAATTTCCTTCTTCAATTTACTTCTTTCTTTGGTGTCTACCCCAGGTCAAACCCAGACCTCAGTGTGATTACCACTTGCTCTCTGCCATCGATCTGCCTTTTCTTCCACATTGAAGTCATGCATCAGCAGGGTGGTTAAGGAAGGACATTTCCACACCATGCACTGTCAGTACAGATTATTTCACTCCTTTAAGCTCCTTGGGGGTGTAATTTGCAGGAAGCCCAAATAAAGCAGATGTCTAAACCCATAGGCTTACAGAGGTAGGTATTACTGAAGCCTGTCACCAATGGCAGTGAAGTTTAGCATATTCTCCCAGACATTTAGGCTCAGTCCTGTAATCACTACAGTTACACTCAGGTGAAGCTGAAGCTCTTATTGAAAGAATAATCACCACACAGCAGCTCTGAACAAACAGTTCTTGCTAAAGAACTTCATTACAGTAAAAGCTCCCTGGATTTTATCAGGACTAGGTTTTAGTTCCATGGCTTCCTCTGTGCCCCCAGAGGAGCATTCTCCTTCCCATGCTGTTTGATGGGCTTGCATTTTCCCAAAACACATCAACTCCATCTGTTTGCGAGGGGCTGGCATCCCAATACCAGCACCTGGTACCAGAACTTCAGGATGGGTGTGAAAGAAGAGGCAAAGAGGGGAATAGGAATGAGGAGACGGACAAGTAGTCCATCTAGATGGACAAGAAGGAACAGAAATAAAGCAGGCTTCTGATTAAATGTGTGTTTTTCCAAAGGACTGGAAGGCTTTAAGAAAACTTTTGATCAAAGCAGCTCCATTTTCATGGGCATCATAGGAACCTTGCCACTGCCCGGCTCTGCTGCATTTCTCCAAGGTTTCCAAGTCCACAGTATCCACAACATAGACAATTCTTAGAAACAAACTGGTTTGGGGGGGGTCTATCAGAGCAATCTCAACAGGGAAGAAAAGAGGCAGGATGGAGTCTGCTGTCTCTTGGATCAGGCTGTGAAGGGATCCTAGACCAGATGGATGGTGGAGGCTGAGCGAGAAGGGTGTGCTGTTGTATTTTCACTTCATACAATGCAAGCACATGCCTCAGTGGCCAAACTAACTGTGGGGCTCAACAACCTGCTTATCCTTGTCTGATACTTGCAAGTTAATTCCTGGCCAGGAAGCACAGGGATCCACAGAGCCTGCAAGCCCCAACAACTACAAACTGGACTTGACATGAATTTTCTCAGCCTCTTACCACCTCCCACTGAGGAGCTCAAATGAAGCTGACAATAACACCAAGTTCAGCTGAAGTCCCACAGAAATGCCAGACAGCACTCTACTCTCCTAGAAACACATTTCAGTGTTTTCATGAGAAATACTGTGAAATTTCAACTTCTTGGGAAAATTTTTACGTTTAGATGTGTTCTAATTCAGAAATCATTTTTGTCCCTCAAGCCTCAAATATTATTATGGAAATCAACTTCTCAGTGAGCTTTAATGCAAACGACCTTATCTTCAAACAATTCCTAAATCCCACTTATTTCCTTCACAAATACCCACAGCAGTGACCACTGCAGGAGAGCAGTAGTGCTACATCCATTTCAAGCCAATCTGAAGAACGCCCTTGTCCTGATGAAGGAGAAAGCTCTCAACTTCTTTTGGGAGAGGGAGGGAGGGGGAGAGGGAGGGAGGGAGGGAGGGAGGGGGAGAGGGAGGGAGGGAGGGAGGGAGGGAGGGAGGAAGGGAGGGAGGGAGGAAGGGAGGGAGGGAGGGAGGGAGGGAGGAAGGGAGGGAGGGAGGGAGGGAGGGAGGGAGGAAGGAAGGGAGGAAGGGAGGGAGGGAGGGAGGGAGGGAGGGAGGAAGGAAGGAAGGAAGCCAATGGCAGTTGAGACTCATTATCAACGACAAACAGCCCCAAATGGCATATTTCAAGGTTTCTGACTGACTCAGCTGTCAAAACCTGCCATCCCAATCAATGTTTGTAAGAGCATTTACATGTAGTGGGGATTCATCCAAGTCAATCGTCCAGCTCTTGGCAATTAAAAAGAACCAGCCGTGATGTAAGAAACACCAGAATCATCATATTTAAGGAAAGATGTGGTGGGTGAGTCAGACATATACATGAAATACTGTTTCCAAAAACTTCATCCACTGGAAATTGTTCTGGAAAAGGATGGGGAAGAGAAAGAGGTACGTGAAGAGGGACAAAGAAGTATTCGTAAGTTTGGGTTGAATCCAAATACTCGTTTAACAACTGGGAGACTCTAAGGGATAAATAAAAAAGGCAAAAGGAATTGTATTCAAAGTATCTATTTTCTTTTCTATAGAGCTTGGAAAGCAAATACAGCATAATGATTTACCTGAGGGTGTTTTCTCTCTCCTTTTTGGCTTCTGAGTTGCCAAAAGTCTTATTTAAATAGTTAGAGGCCTACAAAGCCCATCTATCACAGAAAGGAGGATATTCCTATCTCTCTCCATTACACAAGCCATGAACACAAGCCAGGAAACGAGGGTGCTCCTGTTCCCTTGTAGCTGGAGTAGCAAAGCCAGCCCCAGCTGCCAGGGAAGCTTGCTTTGCCTTGGACACGACACCTCCATTTGCCATACCCATCTCAAAGAGCTGTGCTGCACAGAAGGGCCTACTCAAGCCATGTTTATTATTAAATGCCAGTCAAAGAATTTAAAATATCTCAGTCATCCTCAGTGGAAAATTAATCTGTGGGTTGCAGGGAATGGCTGTGCAGTTACAGGCTGTGATCCCTGATAACAGCTGATGGACGGGGCCCTGGAAGGCACCATCAGAACAGAATGCCTTCTTCCTCTGCTACCAGCAAGAAGCCAATCAAGTAATCATGACGAAAAGCATTAATGACCTTGCTTTTTCTCATGCCAAGGCATTCTTAAAACATGTAACCACTGCAAGTGATCGACGTGGCTATAAACACAAGCAAGAAAACCCCAGTCAAGTGAATCTCACTCTTATTCCAGAACTTCTGACAGCATCCCATTATGTCAGATTGCATTGGGTAAGGTCATATAATCCATCATAAGATGACTTAATGAGGCAATTAAAAACAAATGCATTTCATGGGCAAACTGCTTGCTACATAGCCGTTCCCTGATTCCACTCGGCTTCACATTTCCTTAGGGCTGAAGAGTCCAAGACAAACTAAAAGGAGTAAAGGAATTGTTTATTTAACTTCCTTTCAAGTACATGAAGCATAAGAATTATACTCTCCTTCAAACAACAGGTAAATAGCTACATACCTGAGGGAGGGTGAAAGCAGAAATGTTTCCTCAGGGCCAAACAGATAAAAAACAAACAACTAAAGGCATTTTGACCCTTCATTTAATTTATTTTTTAAACTTTTTTAAAAGTAACACAAGGATAGGATGACAGCTACACTTTCCACAGAAGGACTGAAATCAAAACAAAATCCAGAAGCATCACCACAGGCTGGTACTGCAAACCCAGACAGTTCCCAGCCACCCAGCAGCACTGCCCCAACCTGAAGCCATGGCACACCTGGAAATCCAGGGCTTTGCTGTTTCGTTGGGGTTTTTTTTCCCAGTAAGGACAGTGCAGGAGGCTCTCCCAAGTTCAAAGGTTCCTCCTGCACCTGTACAGTAGACAAAGCTCCAGGCTAGAAGCAGCCTGGCCACTTGGATACAGAGAACCTCTCCCCCTCCTGTAACACCCCCAAGAGTCAGTATGTCAGCAGGCAATCTGTTTGGCCGGTGAGGCATGGATTATTAGTGCAAGAGATTGGACTGACCACCCAGGATTCATCACACTTTCTTGTTCTCTCTTTTTTTCCATGAACACAGTACCTGGCTCCTTCACCTTACTAGTACTCGGTACACTGAGGCGAAGCACCCCTCGCTGCCTGCACCCAGCACAAGCCATAGTGCAGCTGCTCAGCTTGTGCAAAACCAGGAGTTCTGCTTCAGGCAATTACCAGAGGAAGAATTAATTTGTCATTAAGGAACACGCAGGGTTTATCTATCACTCCAGTGGGGTGTGCTGGCAGAGGAGCACAGGAGGCACATGCACCTCTTGCAGCTTCGTTGCCCATTTCTGTGCTGCCATATAATAATCACTGGTGAGAGCTCCTGGCTTTATTCCTAGGTCATTTACTGATACCAGAGGTGACACTAAAGCACTGCTCTCAGTGGTGAAACTTCAGAGCAAAACTCAGCTGAGAGATCCCCAAGTGCCTTCCTCATCCTGAGCAGCTTGAAAGGAGCAAACCTGGCACCTCCAGCAGCCAGAGCTGGCCAAAACTGGGTTGAAAGCAAGGGGTTGTTTTGGCCAAAAATGACTGGGGAGGTACACCCTGTTTCAACACAGCAGGACGCTTTCAGTGGGACACTTAAAGCTAAAGCAAGGGGAGCAACAGATTTGTTTGTCCTGCAGAAAACACAAGCACTTTGTAATGCTTCAAAAGATGAGGTTTTGTTGACCAAGCTCAGGGAAACAGAAGAGATGCAATGGAGACCTCCCTCCCTGCCTGCCGCCCGACCAAGGCTGTCTGTCTCCCCACTGTTAACTACGAGGAGGGTGGAAGGTCAGCCTGTGCCTTGCAAAAGCATTGCACAGCTCTGTGTATTTATATGGATGTTTATAGATTCGGCCGGGGCAGATGCACATGCAGCGCGCAGGGACTATTAGGAGAACAAGACGTGAAAGGAATGTATTCCTGTTCCCTAGCAAAGGAGTTACTGCATTTATTTTGCCCAAGAAAACTACAGAACTTCAAATGAGCAAGAATCCCTGAGTCCTCAAATATCGTCACAGCTATTGAATTGGGTGACCTGAAAACCACTGCTCACTCAATAGAGAAGCAGGAGTTTTATAAATAAGTGTATCAGCAAATGAATATTTAATGTTTTCTGTACGTATCAGTGTTCAGGGCTTGCAATATTTAAACAATAAAACTTCTCAGAAAATGTAGTAGCCATGAGATAATTACATCTCTGGGGTATTTTGATGCACAAAGGGCAGACAAGTGCTTGTGTTATCTCGAGGACTGTGATTATGTCATGGTTCTAACATCACACAGAAACAGGTTATTGCCAGTAAAAAAATAATTAAACCCCTACACGATGACCACTGCCATAACCTTCTTGGCTCAAAAAAATAGTACATTCTTTCATTATCAAGAATAATAATTACACTGCTGTACTAGCAACGTTGTCATCATTGCAGCTGACACAATATTTTCATTAGGAGCTGCTTTCTGCACTTAAATACACTATTTAACACAGAAGAAATGCTCAGCCTAAACCATATTTTCTAGTGTTTGCCCCTGAATTTAGAGCTAATTATACTTGTAGTCAGAGGGAAGCCATTTCAAAAGTGTTCCTTTTAGTCCTCTCTGATATTTCTGAATAAAAATAAATGTCCCCTGTCAGCAAAATGCTAACATATGGGCTTTAGGAAGAATTCAGCCACGCTTAAGTACTTTGATGAATCAGGACCTAAGACATTTTTTAGATACCGTAAGCCTAATTCTGCCCTCCTTTTATGCCAGTGTCAATCTAGACTAACCTCATTCCCTTCAACGCAGCTAAATCCAGACTGACATGGGCACGGGCAGACCCAGCCTCCCACTCTTTTAAAGGCTTTCTCACTGCAAAACCCAAATAAAGGTTCTTGCTAAAGAAGACATCTCCCTTGAAACTCCTGGTGTGGCAAAGTCCTACCTTGTGGGTTCAAGACCTGGCCAGGGCTGCATGTGGGAAAACATCAGCAGGCATCACCCATACGCAGGTTTGCCAGCGCTGTGGGCTATCAGAAGATATTTCACTTTGTAGGACTGTCAGGAAGCTGAGCTGTAGGGAGGCTTATTTTAATGCAAGGGGAGAGCACCGATGCCAGTGCTGATGTCAAAGCTTTGCCAAGCCTGTTTCCATGGTGGATCTAGAGGGAAAGGGTCCGCACATATCCACTCCTTTTCTTAGCCCAGGTTTTCGAAGGCACACAACAGGCTGTCCCACACCAGAGGACATCAACGCCATCAGCATCGCTGCTACGCCACAAGCAGCAGGGACGACTGTTAAGAGGCATGGAGCTGTGATTTCCAGGAGTGTTTTTCCCTGCCCTTACAAATAAATAACTTACTGGCTGTTTGACCAGCAAATTGGTAGTTCCCATCCCTTTCAGGGTGATTTTCACCAACCCTCTGATGAGTTGTAAGTCACACCCTGAGCAGGGAAGGAAAGATTTAGAGGAGCTGTGTAGAAAGAAGCAAACAAACAAACCATTTACAGCTTCCTATAGCAGCTTAACAGATTGCAAGTAGCACAAGAAAACAGCCAGAATGTCACCCCTGAGATGGTTTGGAGACCATGGTATTGTTTTTCAAAACCAAGAGACTGGGACAAGTCATCCTAGAAGATGAGATTTTAACCTCAATGGGTTTCTACCCAACTAAATAAAGCTAATACAAGGGACCAGGCAGGATCCAGGAAATTTTGCAGACGGGGGAAAAAAAACCCAAATTGCTGTTTTGTCCCTCTCAGTTCTGCCCTGTTCTTTTACCTCTGATTCAGGACCAGTTTCCAAAAGCATCCTGCACAGAGAGCAATAATTAAAAAAAATCTAAAATTTTTGAAAATTTAAAAAAACCCACAGCAACATATCCTTTCTGTGAGAGAGCACCATGGGAAGAAAAGAAATTGTAAGCCCTCTCTATATCCTCCCCATTTCAGTGCTACAGTTGAGCAAACAAGTTGGGAGCTAATCCTGCAAGATGCTGAGCGGCTCCTGCCACACACCAGGCATTGCACATTAAGACCTCACACCCCTAATTAATGATTAATTAGGACAGAAAAGTGCTCTGCCCTCTCCAATGAAGTGAAGAGAGCCCAGCTGAGATTCAGCTGAACAACTGATATGCTCAACTTGCTGGAAAAACACGCCTTGTGTGGAGAGGGCTGGGATAATAATTTAGCAAGGCACCACCGTGCCAGGACACTGAGATCCTGATCTGGCAGCCAGGCTGGCCCCAAGCAGTTCTGAGGCTGCCAGCTCCCACTTCTCCATGCTCAGAAAGCCATGTGCAAACACTGTCGCTGTCCCCAGCATGTCCCTGATCACTCCAGACAGATTGCACATAAAAGCCACATACAAAACCAGAACCAAGTGCAAGGATATTAAAACTACAAACCACATGATGAAAGCTATATGAACTGCACATCTAAGAGTGGTTTTATTACCTTAATTCAGCCTCTGAGTGCATAAATACAAAGGTGCATGTTTTTAATTATAGGATATGTACTATTTTTAATCGAGGGTCTCATCTTCCTTCTCTTCAGTGGTTTAATGGTGATAACCAACCAGGCAGCCCTTCCACACACTGCTGAAACCACATAGCCAGGAGCCTCTCAGCACCCTACTCGCCTCACCCCAGTCAAACCTTGCTCTCAATCCAGGGTCCCACATTCCCCATAGCCATGCTTTCTCTATAGCATTAATCACCACAACACTAAAGTACTTCACAACTACTAAGGAACAATAATCATCACAATAATCCCCCTGAGAAGTGAGGAGGGCATTCCTGCTCTCCGACAGAGTCCTGCCCCACCGAGCCAAGAGAGGCCACAGGAGATGCTTCTTTTTTCCAAATCCCATTTCAATACTTGAGGAAAGAAATAAAGTTTAACTTTGCCCCTGTTCTGGCCAGCAGCTTCTAAGTCAGCAAAAAGCTGTCGCATGGGGAATGGAGCAAGTTCAGAGATCCCGGGCTTCAGCAACACAGAGACCACACAGCCTAAGAAACCTTGGCTCTGTGCGTGCAACTAAACAAGTTTTTTCCTCTGATGAAATATAGGCCAACACGTTCCCCTTGCTCTCTTCCCCAAGAGGCACAAAACATTAATTCAGTCATTTCATTAATTCAGACTTTGCACATCAAAGTGAATTGCTCTGGGTTTGTTTCTGGAGAGGACTGCAGATGCTCCAAACACCAGAGCCCAGTGGGAGAGGACATCTGAGCCCCAGTGCGACTCCCAACACCCCTGTGTGGACAACACAAAGACTGTGTGGACTGCTCAAAGACAGCAAAAGCTGCTCAGGTGCAGGGGAGTGCCTTGGGGAGGCACTGAGCAGGGGGACACTGAGGGAAATACCCATTTAAAAAGTGCAAATGCAAATTAATTTAATTCTCTTCCCCTTTTTATGGTTCATTTCTTTATGATGTCACGCAGTGATGTGCTACAGGCTGCTTGTGCCCTGCCATACAGTGATAGCATCTGTCAGGTCCTGTAGATGCCCACCATGCTGTCTAGTTTCCCACCTCTGTGGAAATACTGTGAGAGTAAATGCACACACCTCCCCTCCTCCAAAATCACTGCTCTCCATTCGCTGGGAGATCCTGTCCAAGGAGAAGCTCTGTTGCTGCTGGGCTGGCCCAGTGGGACTGGGGAGACTTGACAAATTAAAATATTAGGGAAGACACACAGGCAGATCTGTGTGGGATCGAAGCACGGGAAACTCATTTATCACAGAAAGGATTTCAAATATAATAAAAGTGCAACTCATTCATCACACTTGTGTACCATCAACAGGCTCCTTGTACATGCTATACATCCTTGTCTGTGCTCTGCAGCGACTGCACTGCTCAGTGCTCAGATGGGATGAGAAACAGGAAAAGGTGAAAAGGACCTGGAAAAAGGGCAGCTCCTCAGAAACAGAGAAACCTGTTTCCTCCAGGAAACATGTGCACGAGGGAGAAAGCACAACCACATCGCCTGCACTGCTACAGCATGGAACCTGTGTTGCAGGCACAGCAGTCTCCCCTCTCACAGGGAACAGGGCTGCATGAGCTGCTTTCAGCATCCCCAGGACTCTCCATGTTCCCAAAACCCTCTTGGGTTTTGCAGTTCCCTTACCCCGCTTCCCACCACTTGGGACATGCAAAGCTTCTGTGGCAATGCAGTGCTCAACCTCTTTGTGCTCAAAGCTCCAGTGGCTAAAACACAGCAACCCTGGACATGGCACCGAGCTAAGACTGTACCTGGGCTGTGCATTTAAATCCCCAAGGGTGTCCTTCTGACTGGTTATTCACCCACCTGCTGTGCCTTGTAGTGAGGGATTGTCCATCCTACATGAGAAACCATGATTTCCTCAGCACACATTTGTCCCACCTAGGGACAAAACCAGTCTGAATTCATTATTAGGTCAACAACAAAAATAGTGGGGGAGAAAACAGAGGTCCAGAGTAGCTTTGTGGACAGTGCGCTCACCTTGGCTGTGGAAAAACCAGTTATAAGTCTGTGCACTGACCAGTACAGTGAATTGAACCTGGATCCCGTGCACATAATACTCATTTCAGACTCCCACCACCTTTGACCAGTAATTTCACCCTGGATCAGAGAGACACTCCTGAGCAGCTCTGCTCCCAGGTTTTATCGCATCACCACGGTGCGCTCTGCATTGTGCTCTCATGGAGCACAGTGAGTGGTGAAAATCCAGCCAAAGAGATACAGAAAGCAGAAAGAAAACCTCAAACCCCAAAAGGATGCTATTGAAGAAAGCTGATCATGAAGCTGAGAATAAAAATAAGGTACAAACACTGTGTTGAAATGATCCTGTTCTTCCCAAGCTTCCCCATCTGAGTTTCCCAGCTTCTTGCAGGGAACAAGACACCCTAGACTGGAGAGCTGAGCTGAGCATTGAAACAGAGAGGATATTTCACAATGCAAGAGAGGAATTTAAAACCAAACAAAAACAAAAAACTACAGGTAGAAAAAAAGTCAGTTTGGGAGAAGTAATTAAGCATTTTCCATCAAACTTGACGTTTGGCATCTGCTCAAGTGTCTGCTGAGACTTACTTTGTTTCCAGTTTATATGTACAACATAATGTGATTTAGCCTTTAGCTAAGTAACTCACAAGAGCCCAAATTCAGGAAGGCAGGCAGGCAGGTTTAGGGGTGGGAGGAAGACAAACAGCATCTTACCTATTTTGCTTTTAAAAGTGACACAGGGTATCTAGTTGTATCACACAACATGCCACACAGACATACCAGAGCAGCAGTATGGCCACATCTGAGCTGGATTAGGCCCTGACTAAATAACAGGGCTACAAGTGAGCGCAGCATTGATGAGTTTCTTTTGCACACAAGGCTCAAAAAGCCTTGCAGCTACTGGTGTGTTTGCACTTCTACGAGATGGTCAAAATGAAAGAATTGGTCCCACAGCTGATTATATGCATCTGTGTTTCAGTGCACAGTCCTCTTTGCCAGGGAAAGCCTTACCTTTTGCAGCCTCTAGCACTGAGCTTTGTGAACCCAAGGGAATACAAATTAAGGACCCTTCCAGACCTGTGCTGGAGAGGAAGAAATCCGGTCACTTCAAGTCACCTAAGAAAGCATGACTGCTGTGTCGTTTCCCCCCATAACTGATGGCCTTTCTTGTGTTCTCTGTTCAGCAGTGGACACAAGCACTGCTGGTCTGCTGGAGCACCCCCAAACCTCTCCCAGCTACAGCCCAGCAGCTACTTCTTGCAGAGGTCGTGGCTTCCCACAGGAGGATGAATGGGTGGTATTGGGTGCAAAACCAGTGATACAGTCATGTACAACCTCATGAAGTACCCAGACGAAGAATAACTACCAGTCAAGAAGATTGCAATTAAGGCTCTTGGCATGAAGAATAGAGGTGAGTGAGCCCTTGGAAGTCACCTTCCCCAGTGATTCACAGGAGATGTGTCCGTAGCGAACCCCGCTGCTCCAGGCTTACCGAGCCAAGGTATAAATTGACTGCCAGTCCCCATGCTCCCAATTTGTGCAATGGAGATGAAGGACGATGCAGCCCTCTAGAACCTCAGCCATACTTGCAGCCCTCGCTCCGTTCCCCACATCTGCTGCCTGTGCTGCCAGCTTTGCAGGCAGCTGCTCCTCATCAGCCACATGCTCGCAGCAGGGAGGTAACGAGGCATCCCACATCCCCCTTTCCGGGCTGCCGACACATGGGGTGCACATCACCCAACAGGGACAGCTAATTAAAGCAGTTTTGTTTACTCTTCTCCTCCCTCCCTGCTCACACCACCAGACTGTGCCATCCATATTTATGACTCCAGTTATCCACAAACACCAGGACTTCAGGAGCGACACAAAAGCATTTTATTCTGTGGCCCATGATTACATAAAAGGGGCCAGGCACAGACCCAAGATACATCTAAGGCACAAGTGCCAAAACAAAGAGGCATCTCACAACAACAGTATTCACCAGTGACTGAGATGTGAAGGAGAAAGGAATAAACCACGATAAAAGGGAGAAGTGCAGGATTTGCTCTGAGGTGCTTGCTGCAGGCTAACTGACAATGTCTGCCCCAAGCCCTTCTGAAGTGTCTTTCATCTGGGTTTCTGTTAAATGCGTGATTCTATTTACATACATCCAACTAATTCAATCAAAACTGAACTCTAAATTGGTCCTCAAGGGAATCCTCGAAAACACTTTTTATCTTCATGCAGAAATGAACATTAGAAGGAAAATTGGGTTGGAAAACTGCCTCCTAGCAGCTCAGAAATACTATATAAACTGCACAGAGCAAAACCCACCTTGGCTTCAGGCAGGTAAACAGCTCAGTACACAAATCACAGAGTGCCAGTGAGGGAAGGACAAGAGCTTCATGGAGAATCACAGAGGTAGCAAGCAGCTTTTTTTTCTTGCTTTTAACACCAAACTAAACTTCAGTGTGCAAGAACTCCACTGGACTGGCAATATGGAGGGATGAGCTTTATTCTGCAGCACATGTGGTGGAGGCAAAAGCAAGACTAACCCTTGGTGCCTCACCTGCCATAGCCAACACTGGTCTCCAGCGCCAAAGTCCTGCTCTCACTCCATCCTTTCTCCCTCCTATCAGCATGCCCAGTTATTACATATTAATTTGTTCACAGGGAACAAACGGAGAACATCATTTTATGGTGTGGATTTCCCATCCTTACACAAATATATCCTTAGCATTTCAGTTTGCCTTCACAAAGGACAACCTCTGGGCCACGGGATAATTTTTAGAACAACTCTGTACAGCAAGAGCAGCACTTACAATGAAAAGAATACAGGAGTATTAATGCCCTAAAGAGGCTGTATGTTAAGCACAGCTGTATTTGGGGCAGCTGGAAAACAGAACAGAAAGAAAACTTCACAGCAGAAAGGAAAGACAATACTGGATGAACAGAATTCACGCGGGGAAAAATACATCTCCTTTTTATTCAGGCAGTCTTAGTTAGGTTTTTCTCTCTAAAGTGCTGATGAAAACTGCTATTGACTAACAAATTGTCCTTTTTTCCCCAGCTCCTAACAACAGCTACCAACTAAGAAGGACTTGACATTCAAACAACAGCTTTACAATAAGCTTAATCATCTACTGAGCAATTCAGCAACTTTCTAGCACTTTGAGATTAACTGAACTTTACCATTGCCTCTTACTGCCAGTGAGAGGGCAGTGTGGCTGTGAACACTGCCAGGAGGCTGGCTGAGGTGGAGGGGGATATTGCTGTTTAGTGACAAAAGTTTATAAAAGATTTTTTTTTAAATCCATAAATCATAAACTCAGTCACCAATTAAAAAACATCTCAGGCTTCACAGCAAAGGTGAAGCAAAGGTGCTGTGGCATCAGCACGCTGATCCAGACTCCTATCTAGTTTGACATGCTGTCCTCAGCAGCAGGCAAGGGAACACACACAGTGAAGACCAAAACAAGGGCAGGTGCCTATGACACCCCCAAGCAGTCTCCCAGGCTTTAAATCGCTCTGGGTTCTTCTGAGCCTCACCACAATCAAGGCATCTCTCTACCAAGCGCTTCTCCTAGGTGTACGGAGAAGAGGTCTATACAAACCTCCTGCATTTACAACATCCTTCAGAAAGGAATTCTACTAGTTTACTGAGAACCACCTCTTTCTGTTTGTAGAATTTAGCCCATTCCCATCATAAAGCATGTCTGGGCTGAGGTGGAATATTTTGAAATGGCCTCAAGCAAGAGCGGTTATGAAGTGGTAGTCAGAGTCAAATGAAATTTGCAATGCTGAAATTCTAAAGGAAAAGATGACTGCATTTAATGAAGTACAACTGTTTAACTATTACCATTAAATTGTTATTATGTTTCTTTGAAAGTCAGACTGACACAAAGCAGCTGACTGCTGCAGAAAAAAAAAGTATCATTATGATGGAATTTTGGGACTGAAACCTTATAACGCACAATTTCTGGTCATTAGCTAAATGGGAGCATATTGAACTCCTTAATCACTAAGAATAAGTGCAAATTAGACAACAAATTTCAACAGATCTTGTTGGTTGGATCCAAACAAAATATAATAAACCAAACCCAGTTAAGTCTGCAGTGGCATCTGCTACAGGGAGCTAAACTAATATTAGACTGACGAAAGGCTTGGAGCCACAGGTCATACTAAGAGCTTACACTCACTTTAACAAGCATAGAAATTAACTGTTAAAAAAAACCCAACCAAACCCACGTTTACATAGATTCTTCACCTCATCTCTACCCTAATCTTAACTATGTATTTGCTACCAGGTACTCCAGGTAGGGCAACTACACACTGCTTACTCCTGCTCACAAGCACCTAGATCATCTTTGTACACCGTGCCAGTGAATGTTCAAAGCCTGATTTTAACTTTCAGGTGTGTTGCTTGGGGATTCAAAGGGGAAACAGAACTTACCAGGGTCACAGCAAGAGTAAAGCACTTCACTGCTGCGTGGCCAAGGCAGACATACCCCCAAACATCTCAATTTCTCAGAACAGAAACTTTCCAAATCAGTATAAAGAAAATACATTGTTCCCCTCCTTTTCCAGGACTGTATCAGCCACTGAAGATGTGTCCTCAGGTCTGCCTCATTTCTGCAGCTACTGACCTGTTTAGGACTCTGATTAGGGCTAGACGCAACTAGATCGTGCAACCAATGTATAAGGACCTTGTGTAATCCCAGAAACCTTGGTTGCAATCAATACAAGCTGCGATTATGGGGGGGCTGTCAGACATTGCTGTCTGACAGTGTCTGTCAGACAGACGTTTACCAGATACTATCTGGTAAATCTGTCCACTGGTGTTGTTAAATCAGCTGGGAGATGGCCAGAGCGCTCGCCGATGCGCCGGAGCAGAACGTGGATCTCGCCGCTGGCCCGAAGGGAACCAGCAAATAATGTCACTGACATCTCTCCACGCTCAACATCACTTCCCTTCCCACTCCCATTTCTCATGGCCTTTCCTTCTACCTGTAGGGCTTCTTGCTACCCATGCCCAGCCCACCAGTATGCTGCCCCACTGCTTTCTAGTCACTTCAGATCAGGAAAGGCTCCCAGGTTGAACTTTAAAAAGGGAGATACACATTGCTAATGAGATGCCCTCCCAAAGCAGCTTTCTTCAGGGAACAGTGCACACCTTCCTCCTGTAAATGGGATACTTCAAGCTGAAAGTCTCATATCTCATCCAGTCTTCGCGCTTTGTGCCCATATCCCTGCACCCTGTAGGAATTTAATATGATCCCCATGGGTTTCCTAACCATCTTGCTTGCAGAGTAAAGGATATTCTTGCTACATTTAGGTAAAACAGCCAGACACTTCAGCTCACCTCCATAATGGAGATGATTCTTAGGTTTCCAATGAGCTATTCAAAAGATATAGTGCACCCTTGGAAGATCACCGCTCTGCTCTTGGCAGCAATTCCTCCAGAGCTGCCTTACCCTTCAGACAGCCATCACTGCACCAAGGATAAAGCAAAAAAACACCTAAACATCACGTATTTATACTGCATTTCCAAAGAGATCAAGGAATTTCTTCTTTTCCTCCCTGTTTTTAAAAATCAGAACAAATCAGACCAACTTCTCAAAAACAAACCAGGTGATTTGTCAACCTCAGAAACAGAGTGCCCTGATCTTGGTGGTGGTTTCAGTGTCCATCCTTAACACGGCTCCCCAGATACTCAATGCTGGGGTTTGATAGTCAGCGTCATTCAAAAAATTCATCAAAAAATTAACTCTAAAAAAACCCCCAAACAAACCAACCCCCGCTCCAAAATCCAGTTTCTTGTCTTAATGCAGAGACCAGCACTGCATGGAAACCTTAAACTGATTCTATTTTAAAACTGAGTCATCCCCCCCTTCCACAGTCAAACGCACATCCTGTGAAATAGATAAAGCCCATGTGAAGGTCTAGAGGAGACAGCAGTCATATTATTTTCTCAATTCAATTTCTATCTGAATGCAGCTCAGAGAACACAGCACTAGTCTCAATCTAACATAGCAGGCAGTGGGAAGGAAGATTGCTTTGGCTCTATCTTCACACAAGTTTGTTGCTGTAGAGCTATACAGTTGTATACAAATAAAGGATAATTGGCAATAATTTTAATTTCTCTTTTTAGGAGGCACAGAAATACAAAGATAGTGTCATCTATATTTAGAGGGTCAATTAGACCAGCTTGGGGGAAAAAAAGAAAAAAAGATCAAATTGAGACATTATTTTTGACAGTTTCCCTTTATGTTTGCTGTTTGCCATTGCACAAATTGCTGCTTTTGAGTCTCTCTGCTCTCCCATGCCCTCTCTCTGGCACAAGTTACAAACCCCGTACCCAGCACACGCAGCACAGCGCCGCTGCTCTGCAGCCAGGTGGGTCCATCACCATTTCACATGTTGGGAAACCTTTTCTCTTTGTCTCCCTGGTTGCACCTTCAAACTCATCTCCAGTTGAATTCCCCAGGAAGTGACCAGGGAAGCAGCAACTCAGATGCCCAATCCCCTGCACTCCTCCATCCTCCCAGGCTAACACACAGCTGCCTCCACCCAGCAATCTGCTGGGGGAAGGACCCCCTCTGCAGTTAAGTGCCCATCCTTCAGGTCCTGATTCCTGGAAGTTTCACACTCAAACGCTACTCTGGCCACACACAGACCACCTCCTGCTACTGGGAGAGTTACATATCGCAGCTATAACTCCCCACACTGCCTTCTCCCATCACTGCAGTTAGGCTGCAGCAGTTACTCAGACAGTTATATTCCTCTCCTCGGAGTAAAGTTACCCTACTGCTATTATATCAATACGGAGACCCTCTGACTTCTATATTCTACTTACATTGTGGCTATTATTTGTATGTTTATGCTCTCCTGTGGGTACAGTTACCTGATACTATTATCTGTGTAGTTAGTTATACCTTCCTGAGGGTATACTTACTTTGCTGGCTGTATTTAAATCGTCTTCCATGGCTATAGTTATATTGTCAGATTCATATAAATAGTGTGGTTATGCCATACAGTCAGCAGGCAATGTTTGCAATACTGCAATTATTTATACAGCACTAGGATCCCACTGGTATAAATACCTTGCTCAGAGGCTGAGTTACGTTGCTGCGTGTATAAATAATCAGTGGGAAGGTGGCTCTCCATCGCACGACTCCTACAGCAGAGTCATGAGCAGTGCAGAGACAGCAGAAAACCAGACCCTGTGCATGCACCTCCACCAGAGATGGGTTGGCTTAAGAGTCCCAAGTTTCTCAAAATTTCATTTTCCAGACACAGAATTTCTCACTTTGTCCCAGTATCATAATTTTGCAGGTGAACTGCTGTACCTGCCTAAAGGACTTGTACTATTTCCATCACTGCAGTAGCTCAATGCCAAGTCTCATAAGACAAAACCCACTAAAACACAGGCCTAACTAGTAGCAACGAGGTGTGGTGTGACAGCCAGCCAACACCACTCATGGGGAACAGAAAAAACACTATTTACTCTTGAAGAATAAGGAGCTTCACTGCTACTGTGCAATTCATGAACAGAAATTATGTTCATATAGCAGGTTAATACACAGCAGATTGGATGAAAATGTCAACCTAGTTCATCATCCCTTCCTATACAGCAGCAACACCTCATTGCACAAGAAGAGAGATGAAAGCTGGACAAACCTGTATGGAACTAGTCTTCTCCATCTCCACCTTCAGTCCCAGTCACTCCTCCACAGCATATATTCACACATCCTCCTCAATTAATATCTGCTCTGCAAGGCTGCAAGAGGGAGCTGTACTCACATTGATTTCTGGGATAGAAGGACAGCGCTGGACTCCACCAGCAACTGCCATCTCATCATTTTCTGTAGGCTCCAACTCCTCCTTACTTCCACGGGGAAGATTATATTGAGCAACACCTGCTGCTCTGTCAGAAGCATTTTCCACTAATACCTATCACTGTCCTTTCTGACAACGTTCAGGTCCACGTGTCCCAAGAATTGGCAGAAGGGATTACTAGAGCAAGCAAAGCCAGTGTCTCTGCAGAGAATTGATAGTTTGACAAGGAAGCTCCTTCAAGGGAGCATCTCACTGACAAAATACAGGCATTTAATGTGATGGCTCTTAGGAGACAGGCTTCAAAATTACACATGAAACAGTTTGGAGGTGTCATCCTTGGAGCAGAAGTGGCAAGAGGCCCTCTATCAACTACAGAAGGGTTCACCTTCACCCTGATGATGCCACCAGTGAGGTACAGGAAGGAGCCTTTGCAACTCTCCCATGCAATGGTGAAATAAGTGTCCTTCAAGTAGTGAGGGGAGAAGGAAAAAAAAGTAAATCACTTACATGCAAGTGTAAAATTCAGCTACTAGTCAAACACCTAATACTCTTTTTCTTCTAGTTTCACTACATCTTTCCATTGAAACATCCCCAGGGACAGATACTACATGCTGTGGCAGATAAGATTTTATTTTTTTTTACTACACAGCATTTCCTCTTTCTGACACCTTCTGCCTAGATGAGATTTCCTATTAGAGCTGTTCCTATAAAGTTGCTGCTACCGAGCTGTTGCTGTAAAGCAACAAACCATTATGACATGAAATTGTAAAATTAAATCTTTAGAAATTAGAGGATCTCACGAAAATGTCATGAAACCACAAAGTAGTGATAAAATATTATATACCATTTATTTGAAGTAAAACATCAGCCTAAGTGATTAGTCCAGCCTCATCAGGTTTAATTCACAACTCTGATTAGCTCTAGCTCAATATTTAATTTTAAGCACTAAACAAGGGGTCTTACTGCATTATTGGCAGAAAAGGTATTTCTGTCTCTTAAGGAACACTTGAAGTATTCTTCTTCACCTGTTAGAATGTAGCTCAAAAATCTAAGGAATTAGAGCTAAAAGGAAGAGAAAGTTCCATCCAGCCTTTTTTTTTTAATGTGCAAAAGTTACCCCCCTTCAGAACTAACACACCTGTACTTCCAGCCCCTACAGAAGTCCAGGAAGCATTACAAGAAAATGCCTTTCACACCACTGTACCAAGTTCTCAACTGCTGCAATTAATCCAAGGCCATGAGGCACCATTTGATAACTGGTGACAACTTTCTTCTAACACAGACCATTACTTTTTCCCTGGTTATCTTTATACTGAGCTCAGCAGTGCATAATTTCCTGAAAAATACCTTTCAGAAAGGCATTTAATCATGATCTGAAGGTATCAAGAGATGGCACCTCCACTCTATTCTTTACCTCTTTAGTCTCAACGATTATTTTAAATTACTCTTTAAAAACATTCATCGCCCTTCTGCTGTAGATTCAGCTGGCTCCATCTTCCAGCCATTAGTTCCTGTTATGCATTTCTCTGCTAGATGCAAGAGCTTTTTAATATCCAGTATTTTCCCACAGTAGGAGAACTTATTTATATCCTGTAACTAAACCACTGCAAAATCATTTTGATAAGCAAACCAAAAGGACTCGGATAAATACTTGAAGGCATACCCAAACGTCTAGATGCTTTTCTGCCCTCAGTGAAACAAAGTTTGAGGCTCAAGCATCACTAGGAAAAAAAAAAATAAATCTTTTCTTGTACATGTGCTGCAGGCTAAGCTATTGGCTAACAGAACCCATCTAATCTAAATCAGAAAGTATCACTCAGTCCCTCCCTCTCTCACACAGGGTCACAGCAAATGGCCAGTCAAGAGATTTATCTCGACAGGAAGGAAGAGATAGATAGTCCTGAATTCTTCATACAATGTGACTTTCTCTTCTTTCACAGAGGCATACATGATGTTCTCTCATCCCATCAAGAGGGCCCATTAAGACTAATGGGACCCTTGGATGCAAACTGAATGTCGCCCGAATGTCTCAGATCACATTCATCTTAGAAATTGGGGAAATGCTTTTTATGCCTATAGATCTTGTGATCTTTATGTAAGCAGCTGGATCAGTCTCTCTATCTTATAAAAACAGACTTAATTAGGGGAAAAAAACCCTTGTGTGTGTGTGCGTTTTTGTTTTGGTTTGTGGGGATTAGGTGTGGATTTGGGTTTTTTGTTTGTTTAGAAAACAGCCTTACGCCTAAAAGCTACTGTAGCAATCAAGAGACACTGTTCTCCCAGGCCTCTGTCCTTAGGAGGCAACCCAACTCACAGGAGCAACCACTGAGACATGATGAATCACCAGACGTGTGACCTTCAGGACAGAAAATATTCATAGTGTATTGAGGCATAGTGAATTCTGGGACTGACCAGAACTTCTGTACTAAATGCCAGTCTGATCTTTGATGGATAGAAACTATCAATGGGCTTTTCACAGCCAAAACTTGTTCAGTGGCCTTTGTAAAACATGTGCTACAGGTTTCTTTCCTAGTTTATAAACTTGGCTTCAAAGATTAGGCCCCGATTCCCAAAACATCTGTAAATGGGTGCATTTTACACATCTGCAATAGCTTTCATGTGTCTCTGTGTTTGCAGGACCAGATATTAAAAAATAAAAAAATGCTTCTATCTTTAATTATTTTTAAAAGTTGTTGTCCAAACCTCTAGACCACTTCAAATGACCCTGCAAGGACATGCTTAAGTATCAAAACATTAAAAAGTAAATGTTAATATTTTCTAAGTTTATTCAGGAAAAAATGCAATTATAGCACAACTATTGGGGGAAACTGGGGTAGATAATAACCACAGTGATTAGGAGATAGAATACATCTTCCTAACAATGGGTACAGCCAAGATCTGCTTACCTCAGCAGCCCACCCCTGCGCCTCAGGTTCAGGTCTGAGGCAGGTTAGCAGTGAAAGCTCCTCCAGCTGATTGTCCTCTGAGCAAGCTAACAGCATCACACCTAAGATCTGAAAATTAGTTGTGCCACAGGTCTGCTCACTCCTTACAGGGTCTCCACACCCTGACTTATCCAACCACGATTAAGTCATGTGTCACCATGTTCAGCAAAGCCTAAGAGCATGATGGATCTGCAGCATCAGAAACTTTCCTCTCTGCAGATGGGCAGGTGCTGAGGTACATATACAAAGAGCATGAAGCACTTTGCACCCACCTCCACATCCCATTTGGAAGGGAGGTGACAAAGCGTCCTTGCCATGCACAGAGGTTGAGCATGACTGGTAGAGGACAACAGACCAGTGAAGATTTTGACTGCCAGCTTTTGGGTTAGTTTGTGTGAGCAGTGACTTTGCATCATCCACAGAGGAGTCAGTATTGCAAGCTGCATATGAAACCTCTAGCCAACCACAGGTTACTCCCTCTCTAACTCACAACTGCTCTCTGCACTCTTCAACACCATCAAATATGACAACAACAATCACACCCAGCCAAAATAGAAGCCACGCACCCTTCCCACTGGTACATATCAAAACCCTAGAGCCTGACAGGCCATGGAAAAACAGCGGCACCTTCTCAGCTGACCAGTTAAATATGCTTATCTGCCAACTGAGAATTCAACCTTTCTGGGCACGCAGCAGTGTCTCCTCTGTAAGCCCAGCTCAGCAGAGAGCAATGTGGGATCAGCAAGTCCCTCCTGGGAGCTCCAGGGTGGCCACTCGCAGTGGCAATCACCGCAGTGTCCACATGCTGCTAAAATCACTTGCCCTGCATGCAGTTCTGCCAAGTGGTCGATTTTGCACAAATTACATTTGGCAAAGATATTAAATATCATGGAGCAAGACACTGGGACAGCAGATCTGGCAAACCTGGGGCAGGAAGAGCTCTTTCCATCTAACTGGGAAGCAGGGGGCTCTGAGGAGGTTTGGATGCAATTTCAAGAAATGGATAATAACACAACCTGATTCTGATTATAAATGTTACATGTGCCTCATTAGAAAGGAGGGGAAAAAAGGCTTGCTACAAGTCATTTCTCCCCTCTGTAATTATTATGGGTACTTCTGCTGATACCCAAGGCTGGCCAGGTGTGCAGCTCTACTGTGGGTTGGACTACACAGATTTCTCAGGTTTGTACACATCTTCTGTCCACTTCAGTCCAAATCCAGTCCTCTCTCTAGTTCAGACTGCACATTCAAGAAGCTTTAGTTGTAGCACACATGATAGACACTATGTTTAAGAGTAATTTTCTTTGTGTCCTCTCATCATCTTCACATTTCAACACCAGTTTTCCTATTTCTTCTCCTGCTCTTCAACATTCCCCCTTTAATTCAGCTCAATTTAAGTCACATCATGTAGCTGACACAGGAAAAGAAAATCCTACCCCAGCCTATGGCAATTTTATTCTATCATCCATGAGCTGTTGGCTATTTTTCTACTCCCATGCAATCTGCCTCCTACTCTGATGCTAAGAAGAAATAATTAACACTGATGCTTTTTCTATCTTGTAAATTCTAGAAAAGGGATAAAACTGGTCATTTGGTTCAGAGATTCTTTGGAGCATCACAGAGATTTCACTTGCAAACTTCCAGATCCAAACTCTGGTCACTTAAGATATCAACAGGATTAAAATCATACAAGAATGATTATTTCCATTGAAAGCTGACCTAAGATAAAAATCTCAAGAGCAATAGCTCTGACCATGCAGAGATACACACACATGTGTAGCCTTCCAGCACCTAAAGTCAATCTACGAGACAGCTGGAGAGGGACTTTTTACAAGGGCATTTAGTGATAGGACAAAGAGTAATGGCTTAAAGTGGAAAGAGGATAGGTTTCGGTTAGATATAAGAAATTCTTCCCTGTGAGGGCAGTGAGGCCCTAGCACAGGGTGCCCAAAGAAGCTGTGGCTGCCCTTGGATCCCTGGCAGGGTTCAAGGCCAAGATAGATGGGGCTTTGGGCACCCTGGGCTAGTGGAGGGTGTCCCTGCCCATGGCAGGGTTGGGACTAGATGGGCTTTGAGGTCCCTCACAACCCAAACCAATCTGAGGTACTACATATATATATAAAGTATAATATTTGTAGTGGTCCACAACAGTACATCATTTGTGTGTTCGTTATCATCTCAACTAATTCTTCCTAGGTGTTTCTCTGAAGTAAATGAGCTTTTCTTTCACTGCATCCAAAAATCACAGAAGTCCTCCAGCTCTGCAGACCTGCAAAGAGATTTCTTTCTCATGAGGAAAAAGAAGAAAAAAAAAAAAAGAAATCTCAGGGAAGAGATTCTCTGTCTTTAGAAGTGACCCAGTGGGCTGGTGCACATGGTTCAACAGTTCAGGAAGTAGGAACATAATACAATGAGATTTATTTTCTGTATACCATCTTGCATAAAAGAGAACGGACTGCTTTTAGGATTAAGAATAGTTCTTAGAACATACTGAATCATAGAATATACTGATTTGGAAGCAACCCGTAAGGATCACCAAGACCAACTCCAACTCCAGTTGTTCCATAAAAACTTAGTGAGCCTAGAATGAATGGACATACAGCTCATACAAGATGAGGTGCAGAGGCCCAGACATGAAATCAGTGCCACCACAGGCCAAGCTCTGAAGCACAAAGGTCATTTTGTGGATGGGACAGAAGTCCCAGACAAATCCAAAGCACAGAGGTGCTGCAGAGATCCTCCCTTAAACCACAGCGGTATGGTTGCAAGGTAGATGTTCAGGTTCAAACACACCCAGGCTGCCAGCCTGCTCTTAGTACAGCCATTGCCACCTCTGATAGTACATGACAGCGTGAGAAACATGATGTCACACGCGATGAGGGCAGCAGATGCTGACAAATGACCTGCTATCCGACAACTGAAAAGAAACAAGCAGAGGGGAAACTATCAACTCAGCCTCTGCGTTTAAGCCTCCCTATTGAAACCTCGTGATGGAATCTAGTTATCTAGGAAAGAAAACTAATTTCACAAAGCCACTGGGAAGGGATCTTTGTCTTCTTTTGTTTTGGTTTGGTTTTTTTTTAATTTTTGCTCAATGCCAAGGAAAACAGTTCCTGACTGCAGAACCTGAACACTCTTACGTAAGAAATGCAGAGGCGGCTGACAAGGCTGGCTGACATCTGTGCTTCAGCGATGCCCAAAGGGATTCTGACACTGACTAAGATGGAACAACAGTTGCCCCCAGAAGTAAAAATTACTGCAAGGAACTTCTCAATATTCAGGCAGTGTGGGCCAGCTCCAAGTGAATTCACAGGTCGCTTCCCAGCTTGGTTTGTTTCTCTCTCTTTTGCTGACTGGACATGCTTTTCCCATGCAAGAGTTTTGATGTGCAAGCCTAAGCACTAACTTTTGGAAAAATTTCCCTACAAGCCTCTTAAAATTCATCCCTGTAGGATGAAATGTACCACTCAGAAGACTGTCAGCGCTTAACCTGTCAAAAATCTGAGGGCATTCCCAGCATGGCTCAGCCTTATGATTTTACTGGGAGTCTCACAACATTTGGTGTTTCTTTTAAATCTTCAATTCCTGAAGGCAAGTAATTACTAGAGAATCTCAGTTTTCACAGCTACCAACAAAACAGCTCTGAAAAGAAACTGACTGGGGTTTAAAGGCCAAGGAATTCACCTTGAGGACTCAAAATGTATTATTTCTAAAGAAAAGTCACAATTCAACATCTGAACTCACATTTTGAGGTGTTAGGGACAGCAGGCCTTGCTAAAGATAATTAATTCAAGAGAGTATTTCAGTACTAGAAAATTAAAGGTGGAAGAGTCAAAGACAACTCAATTTTGCATGTGAGTGTACAGCCTCAAAAAAACATAAAGTATTTCACCAGTTCTAAAGGTAATAATAATCACAGGAAAATATTAGGAAGGCACAAGGCAATGCAGAACTTCAGTGAATCACAGAATCACAGGACATCAGGGGTTGGAAGGGACGTCAAAAGATCATCTAGCCCAACCCCCCTGCCAGAGCAGGATCACCCAGACTAAATCACACAGGAAAAGCAGAGGGGAGATGTCAAGACGCACCACATGCCTCTTACTCTGATCCAGGACTCTGCAACCCATAGGTTTGCTGTCCTAGGCTGAGGTGAACACATGAAGACGTGTGTAAAGCATTTATTCATCAACACGACAGCTACAGGAACCAGGAAAAGCTGCTTGAGGGTTTCAGCAACTGCATGTCCAGAATATTGATACTAGCTAATTTGTTATTTCTTATTTTTGTGTTCTTGCAAGCAAGGGACTAATTAGCGCTGACTGAAGATGAGGTGCTTTCTTCACTTTTGAGCACACGGCTTCAATCAGCGCCTTTCAAACAGCTCTGCTGTTTCACTTCATGGTTGGCAATGCCGTTGCATACCAACCCTTCCTGCACAGATGGCTCCATCCTGCTCGCAGGTCTGGAGCACGGGAGAGCCTTCAAGAGTCACCACCAACTTCAGACATCCCCAGTTCAACAGGCCAAAGCCCCAGTTCCCTCAACATGGTACTTTTCAAAAAGCATCTGCCAAGTGTCCTCAAGTCCTTATCCCTTCTATAATTATTGGTCATGGTGTCCCAGCTGAGATATTCAAGTACATTTTCACCTATAGCCAGAGGATAAAACATGTAAAAAACTCTAAAATAACTTGGTGCTTGCAGCCCTTTGCCACTCCCATGCCACTTAAGTTCATAAACCACTCCTGCAACTATTACCTTCAAATCAGGATTTGTGGTGAGGCTGCCAACACAGGAATAACCCTTAAAAACCATCCATTGCTTCTCCACCTCCTGCAGTGCCTTCGGGGAGAGCCAGCAAGGTGCTCACCCCATGGAAGATGCCAATGCAGGAAGAAGCCCTTTAGGTATCCAACCTCTCCCGACAGCACAAGGAAGGTATTTTCAGCTTTAAAAGGTGCTACTGCGAGCGCAGGCTGCCACCTTGTCAGCTTGAAAAGAGCTCTCGAAGTAACGAATGGCTCCTGTTGTTCCTACCAAAACAGGGTATCACTCATCCTGACAGCATAATATATGGGCTCCCCACAGCTATGCAATGCGTGGAGGCACCCGTGCAATTCACAGCCATTTTACTGTGGGGTGCTAAGGGGTTTGTATCTTTATGTAGTTAAGAAATTCTCTGTTTCTTTGTTATTCATTCAGCACACAAACATTTAGCCATTACCCAAGCCCCCTTGCTTGTCACAGAAAAAATTAGGCTTAGTCTCATCGGCTCTTTGGTCCCCTGAAGAATTTGAAATGCCCACAAGTGTACACAGCCATGGAAGGAGATCTGCTTCATTAGTTACTTTTCAAGATGAAAAGGCCAAATTAAGGTATCACATCTCATTTGGATCTGAGGCCTCTCCACACTTGATGAAGCTATAATAAATTTACATGTTTCTACCTGTAATCCCCCATTTCCCACTACGACCTTTCAGGGAGTCAGAGGGTGGTAACACGAACACCTACAACACAATCAAAGTGCACTCCAGTTTCCCTAGGACCCAAAATCCCAAGAGTTTCCATAGTCTCCATGGTCAGCTTTCCCAGGCAGGGGTTTGGAACAATACTCACTGATCTGAATATTACAGAGTTGGTTGCCAACAGTAAATAGTAGGTTAATATAAGGTTCTCTGTAACAGAGTAAAAGCAGTGGAACACAGCCACCATCTCCTGAGTTTCAAAACCTCTCCCAAAAGATATGTATTGCTCCTGGATGGGAATTTGGTCAAACCTCACGTGGTCCTTGGCCAGCCATTGACTGTGCCACCCAGTAACAGCATAAATCAGGCAAGGGAGCATGGGAGGCATGAAAAATCCCACTGAAACTCAGCTGACTGTTGCTTTATCTTCTTTTTCACTTTCTCTGTTGCTCCTGATTGCCCTTCAGCAAACACTGTGACTGACAGGTATGTCTCAGCTTTCCTGCTGCCCTATCCAGGACCGTGAAATTGTGAAAAAAATTGCAAAAGGAATGATGAAATAAATACTCTTCTATCTGATCTACCACAGCTCTCACATGACAGCAGCTGCTTTCCCCGCTCTTCTTCATCCTTCTGGCAAAAAATACTAAAGAAGCATCCTGGAAATTAAAGGCAGCTGAGAGAATTTGCACAGCTGGGAAGGAGCCCATGGCAAACACAATCCCAATGAAACTGGACAGCAATGCTGACGCAAAATAATCCGGCTGGTACAAGAGCTGTGCAGGCTGCTGAGCCTCTCTGATCCCACCACTTTGGTCCTAAAGCATTCGCAACGCTACCAGTGCAGACAGTGCCACCACGTCCCGTTGGTGAGCAAAACCAACTCCCTGAGCACATTTGTTTATGAAAGAAATTAAAATCTGTGTCAATTTGCCATTAGTGCTCTGTTTATGCCACATTCAGAACATTAGGCCGTTCGGTTTCTTCAGGAACATATGATTATATGATTGCTCTGACGCGAGACGGGTGGAAGGAGCTGGAGTGTGGGGAGGAGAGAAAGGAGGCGGAATTGCATTTATTGTCACAATGCCTCTTGGACAGAAACTCATTAAGGTTTAACTCACATCCTTTCAAGCAATCATCAGACATAAACATAATGCAACGTACAGCGCGAAGGAAGTTCTTTGGGGGAAAATAGCCTGGACTTGGTCCAAAGCGGGTGGCACTACGCCCACAGTCCCCACGCAGCTCTTCTGTACACACAGTGCTGTTCCACACCTCCTCTCTGTCCAGAAACTGAGAGGCCAGATCCTCATCTCCCCTTAACCACTATTTTCACCTTGCCCTTGGTCATTCTATATTGGCCAAGTAGACAGTAAAAGCAGGATGCAGTCAGGGTGCAAGGAGGAAAGAAGGATAAGCTCCATTCCTTACTTGATCAGCAGCAAAACATATCCCTGAAACCGCTCTAGTTTGTATGTAAAACCAGATGCAATGCAAGTTTGCCCCAGGCTCAGGAAGACATTAACGTGTAGGAGAACAGAGGCAGAAGGGGAATTCACACCTGGGTGTTTTTAGTTATTGCACAGGGAAAGGACACAAGGGCACAGAAAGGAGAGCAGTCACAGTGAGCTTCACCTGCCAAGGTAAAGTTTGGGCATCTCAATCAGAAACAACAATCCCCAGAAGTACCATTCTACTTTCTTCTGACTTTCAAAAAGACTTCAGTTTTGATGGGCACAGAGCACAGCTGCTTTGGGGCCACACACAGTGTTTTCGTCCCTTCTCACTGCTGAAACCCACCGAAGGCAAAGCAAAACTCAGTAAACCAGACCCACAGACCTCAGGCTGGACTGTCTAAAATGTGCAGTGGATGGAAACGTGAGCATTTAGGGGCCCAGTGCTGCTGCCTTTTGGATGCATCTTTGCTAGAACTGCTGTCACAGAGGGTGTAACACCACAAAGTCCATCCTCTTCACATCACTCTGTTCCTCTATCCAGGGAGGGTTTGGCTAGGGGAAATCCTCACAGGCACCTCCATGCTCAAGTCCAGAAGGACAGGATCCCAACTTGTGCTTCTCTGACTTGCATGCATCTTAAACCCATTGGAAAATTGTTTTAATTGTCCTCCTACTGAAGGTTTGTTTGTTTGGTTTTAATTTATTTATTCTTCCCTGTCACTAAATAGCTCATTAAATCGAAGTCTTGGAGGGCACAATTTTAATTAGCCCTTAGCTGTCTCTAGGTGGAAAGGAAGTTGGCAGGGACAGTTGCTTGGCCCTGTGCAGGCTGAATCACAGAATAATTTATGTTGGAAATCAGCACATGTTTATTCTCCCTCTCAACCTCAGTCCATGCGGGGCACTTTCAGGAGCAGGTCTGCGGGAGGTGTGGGGACACCACCTTAATTGGGAACACCAGGAATAAGGATCTGCCCTTTATCTGTCTTGCTGGAGGTTGGATGCACAGCCACTTGTGAACCACAGGGGCAATGAAAAACAGCTATCTCTATTGATAAAGCTGTGGCTTCTTTCCTAACCCTAAAGGTCCCTCCTAGCCTTCACCTCCCTGTCAGCTATTTTAAGCCTGTTCTTTTTTGACCTATTCACTACATACATAGGGGATGCCCAGAGCCTCTCAATTTGCCATCTGCAAACCAGACCTGACGTGTCTGAAAGATTATGCAGCCACAAACTGGAGGCTACTTCAAAATTTAACTGGAAAATTCGATTTTGTACGTGCTTAGAACAGCACTGATCCCACCTAAAAATGCATACAAAGGCAGACATCATCATCTGGTGAATATAGGCATCTTATTCATTACTAAGTAAAAACATCAAAGAGTACATGGAGAAGAGCAAACATAATCTATTTGCTCCCTTCAGACTGTAATGAGCACTCTTTCCCGGCCAGAGAGAGTGCCTGCCACACCAGCAAACATGAACATCACCATGGGAACACTCATAAAACTGCACCTTTATAAATAAGATCTTGCTCATTAACACAGGACAGAATAAAACATTAGGAACCTTTCATTTAATCCTTATTTATTATTGATGTAAAATCTGGATCTTGCAGTACTTGGATTCCCAAAGGCATTTCCCAAACAGGCAGCGGAGATCCAGCAGCCCTGGAGAAGAGACAGCCTTAACTGCTCATTGCTCTGCTCAGCTTCACATATGTTTTTCTCTTAAATCTCTCCCAGTTTCTGGCTTGTGACACTTAGTGTTTCTTCAACACTGTCTTTAAAGCATTTCAGCTTGCTGGATGGCACAAAGAATTGGGAAAGCAATTACCTTCAAGTTTTAAAGGAAAGAGAAAGAGTTCAACTACCACAGTGGAAAAGCCCTCGCTGGGCTATGTGCTATGCATAAACTGTGGTGCCCATTCAGCTCGGATTTTCTTATTTCTATTCCAGATCTTTCATTTCAGACAGCTGAACCCAAATGCTGTGGCCATAAACTCTTTGCAGAAGCACACTGGTTCCCTGCACAGCTAATAATCTCTTTTCTCCTGTTCCTTCTCACCTTGGAATAGCAGCATCTGTCATTATCCAGAAATCGGCAGCAGTGAAAAAAATAAGCAGTCTTTCAAGTCAGGCAGCCTGCTACTACTCATGTCCTTCCATGAACTCAGCCTACTTTCACCTCCTTAATTCCCCACAAAGATTGAAACACGTTAACTGTGAGCTGACTTTGCAAACCCTACGCTGAAATGGGAACACTTTGGAATAAATTATACTGAAAACTAACAGGTAGGCAAAGAACAACTTAGGAACGTGTGAATGAACAGGTCTGTGACGCCAGGATGCTGCAGCCCATTATTTAAAGCCACATGATGCCCCTTGAGCATCCCAGTGCTGGGCTGAGCCTCTTAAATTTGCAAGGCAGGAGTTGCTTTTCCCCCACCAAGCACCACGTGGAATAGCCACAGACAGTAAGTGGTGTCCCTGTTACACCTAGGAGACAGATGCCATGAGAAGATAAAAGCAAAAATGTTGTGATCTGTTTGTTGGCAATAAGAAAACAAAAACCAATGTTGTCTCATTCCCTTCCATGTGGAAATGTATTATTTGCAACTCTCCCAGTTCACGTTCTACAATTTCTGCCTCGGTCCCCATAAGCACTGCTTATCCAAACATCAGCCCATTAGCTGAATCAAAGCTTTTAGAAGCTCAAGGGCCAAGTAGGGAGCACAGGGCTGAGATCTTTCAGCTTGTTTCTCTCACCACTGACCTAACAAACAAACAACACAATGAGAAGGCAGTTCCAGCTCTCCAAACCCAGCTAGTGACCAGGGTGCTTTTACCAACGACAACAAAAATAGTGTGTTAGCAAAACAGAGCTGCCCTTGAGTTGATTTGTGGATAACTTCTGAACAGGCTCCACTTTCCAGGCTCCTGATCCAACTCTCAGTTGCCTACATGGAAAGGAAAATCTGCTCCCACAAACACTTAGCAGATGGCTTTCGATTTTTCCCAGGTGCTAAGCACACAGAGTTCCCATTAAAGTCTACACAGAGTGTAGGAGTGCAGAGCTAGGCCATAAATTCTACCTCCCAGGTTTCTCCATGTCTAGCTTAGTTATGCCATGGCTTATTTTGGTGCAATGTTGACCTTAAACAATAATTGAAAAAATAAATCAGTATTGCTTAGCCATGCATTCAGTCTCATTCCTGCTCTGTGCTCAGCCCAAGCTGGATGCCACTGAGCTCTGCTTCACAGGAACACTTGAACTGTGCTGTTTCATTAGATGATCTTGAAAAAGATCTATCAAGAAGAGTTCTCTCAAACCTCCTCTCTCACTGCCACAGCAGGGCTGCTTTTTGCTCAGCAAAGGCATGCTGCTGTTTTCCTTCAACTTCAAGAGAGAGACAGCAATCGGGGTAGCTCAGTCTTGGTGGAAGTCTTGATGTGTTCCAAGAAAACCAAGAGCTGGGGGACATGCAGGAAGGAGGGACCAGGCAGGTTATATATAGCTTGTAAAGAGGCTCTTCCACCTGGACAGAGATGATAAAACATCCAAGAACAGGCTTGATTGCTAGTGTTTTACTCTGAACCAGCCTCCTGTAGATACAGGACCCAACCTGGGCCACCAGGGAAAAATCCTCTGAGGGATTCTACAGCCACCAGCCATCTTCCCACACCACCACAGGGGAGATTCAACCCCTCTCATTTCTAGAGCAGGCAGGGACTTCAAGGGACATACAACTCTCATCACATACAGCTGGAAATTTTACCTCTCCCATATCTTGATATAAAATCAAAAGAACATTTGTAGGTGCACATGATATGGATGTGGATGTAGCCACTGCAGATGCTCAGGCAAATGGGGGTTCTGCTCATCTCCGTTGCTCTCTGCAGCTTTGGAAACACATTTGTCAGACCCATTCATCTACTGTTAACATGCACTGGGAGAGGGACACAGGCAATTTAACAGAGCAGTGAAACGCTGTAAGATAGAGAACAGGAAGCAAAAAACACCACTTAAAAGTATTAAATAATAGAAACTATTTGCTATATTAACAAAATCATTACAATAGTCAGAGAGCATGGCTGGACAACTGCACTCATTACACTGACACAGGCACATGTAACACAGCTGAAGGATTTAATCAGACAGCCAAGTGTCTGATCATTACCATTTCCAAAACCAAGCCAATGTCTCCTGAAGGACCTGGAAGACCTCACTTGTCTTCACTGTAGGAAACACCACCCCAATACCCTCCATCCGCTCAGCTGTCCTACTGCCTGGCCTCACGTCCCACAATTATCACTAAAGCCAGCCAGAAATGGAATAGAGAAGGAAAGTAGTTAAGTCCAAGTCAAATCAGGTGTCTCCACCAGTTTATAACAGCACCAAAAGCTACCAGAGCAGAATGGCACGATGCCAACACTTGGCTAAGGACCTGTGTGAGAAATTTCCTCAAAGTGGGAGCACTCGAGCAGAGATAGCTCCACCCATGCCCACTTTTCCTCATTACCCACTTACAATGAAAGCTGCCAGAGTTTGTGCTTACTTTGTTGTAGAATTAAAACAGTAATAATCCCCAGAATTTTTACTGGTTTCTGCCAAGTTGCCTGGGAGTGGTGGCTGGGGGGAGGTGTCGGGGGAGATATTTCTTCAAAACACTTAATTTCCATTCCATTTAAAGAAAAAAAATTAAACAGGATGACCTCCTAAAAATTAAGGATTCCTACTCTAAAAAATCCTGGTATTAACTTTCCCAAAACCTAATATCCATCAGAACAGTGCACTCCTTGTTGCACTGGCTGCTTCTTCACAAATCAGTGCCCTGAGCAGACTTTTCTTTGCATCTCCAAGCAGAATACCACTAACTTTCTGGTAACAGTCAGTCACCACATAAGAGACCTGTCTGTAGCAGGATCACCAACACGAAAGGGAAAGCACACAGCATCTCTACATCCATCTGCAGTTTCAGTGCCTCCAGTAGCCACGTACAGGGTCACTCCCATCCACACTGTTCCTGGATTGTTAACCTTTGGCCTCTCCTGAAGAGTTTCACCCCACCTGCTGCAGCCTGCCATATACACAAAATACTTGGACCAGAACTGATGCAAACTCGACTCCTTTGAGGCACCACCAGAATTTGGTGTGCAGAGATGATGAGTCTTTGGGGCCCCTGAATGTCCAGACATGGCTGCAGCACACAGGCAGCCCCCAGTCCATGCTCTCGCAGAGTCAAGCTGGGTCACACTCACCCAATGCTTAACAACCATTTTCTGGGTGCACAGAGCTAGTCTGAGCCATAAACATCTCTCCTCTGCAACCTGAAACCAAGTCTCGTTTTCGGAAGGTTGACTCGAATCAAATCAAACTCATTTTTGAGACAGTTTGCAGCAGAGAGAAGCAATCAGCTTTTGATTTCCAACAGGGAGAAAAGCACACTCCCCAGCCAACACCTCCTGTGCCATTAGCTGGTACCTGGGGGTACCAGCCAAGTGCAGGCTGAGAGCAGCTACTCATTTGGATACAAATGGGTCCCTGCTTCGCAACGTTCCCACTTCTCTTTCTGCTAGTGCTCCTGTGAGAGTTCTCAAAAGCAGCCAGCTAAGTCAAGGGACTCAGGGTGCACAAAGAACCGATGGGACTTGTTGCCTAACCCACTTCAGGATATTTTTTTAATGTCATCCAAAACATGTAGTACATTAGATCTGAACAAGCAATTAACATCATGTCCTCTAGTAACAGCCTGCACGATAAAGTGAGACATAGACCAAGATTGGTCTTGGGTATTAAAAAACATGGCACTTCTCTGAGTTTCTCAAGCTCAGGATTTATCTTAAAATGTAGATACAGCTGTTCAAAGCAACCCCATCATCTTAGAGTACAAGTCAGTGTCCTGGTTTCAGCTGGGACAGAGTAAACTTTCTTCCTGGCAGTGGTGTAATGCAGTGTCTGAGATCTGTTTGCTGCTAAGGTGACGTGTACACCAAGTCAAGGACTTTTGAGCTTCTCGTCCTGCCCTGCCAGCGAGGAGGCTGTGAGGGGGGCACACCAAGACAGCTGATCCAAATTGGCCAAGGGGATATTCCATACCATATGACATCATACTCAGTATATATCTGGAGGGAATCTGGCCAGGGGATTTAGACCACAGCTTGGGAACTAGCTGGGCATCAGTGGTTTCTGGGTTGTAAGCAACTGTGCTGTGCATCACTAGTCAATAATAATAAAAGAACATACAAAAGGTTTTCCATCATATTAGACTGCCTTTATCTCAAGCCATGTTTTACCTTTCTCCCTTGTCCCCTAACTCTCTCTCTCCCCCATCCCACTGGGTGCAGGAGGCAGCGAGCCAACTCTGGGTGGTTGTTTTAGCTGCCTGTCAGGTAAAACCACAGCAGTCAGACAGGGAACTCTGGAATATGTCCTTTCCCCTCACTGTACTGAAATCAAGAAACTGAGGCAGGGAGAAATCAGAGACTTGGTCAGCATGGTCTGGAGTGAATAGGGTAACTGCCCACTCAGATGCATCTCATCTATTCTTCTGTGGTTGCTGCTGAAAGACCACAGAGACCCACCACTTACCTTTGTATGTTTGAAGGGGGAGTTTTCCACCAGCCTTTTTTATCCCTTTTTTTCTTTTCCAATATGTGCATGTTTGGGCATCCTGATACCTGCCGTGGCTGCAGGCACAGTGCTTGCCAAGATTTGAGCACTTGACAAGAGATGCAGAAATGATCAGAGCTTAATGAATTATTTGTGTCTTACTCACCAGCCTGCTCTCCCCTTCCCCAGCTCTTCCCATCACATCACAGCCCAGTTTGCACCAGAGGAAGGTCCCCTGTGCACCCAGAGGGACCATGTTGCTCCAACCTAGTCCTTAATTACCTGGAGCATGGAAGCAGACATCAACCAAGACCAAACTCTCCTTTAACATCAAGCCCTGACATGATTTGCATGGAAAGAGAGACATCTTTGTGCTACTTTTCAGGCCCCCATGGACCATTGGCAAAGACCCTCTACAGGTGCCTTTGAGTGCTGTTGCTTTCCAATCCCAGAGCAAAGTTTACACTAATCCAATAATCACACTGCATTTATTGAAAGGTTTATAATCCCATGAGCAAAGACATTCAAGAGGCTTAAGGAAGGGAAAAGCTGCTGACAGGAGGGCATGCAAAGAGTCACTCATAATGGCATCTTAAGAAGGTCTGTAATCAACGAGATACATATGGCACAGGGAGTCAGATTAAGCACGGCCGTCTTGCTAAAATGATTTGAACCGTGATGTGGGCATGAAAATGAGGCAGGCAAATAAAAGCCTGGAAAAAAGGCAGATAAAGAAGAAGACAGGTCTGCATTATGATTTTATTCAGGTCACCAATGAACATTTCAAGGCTGAGAGTCAAGCTGTCTGTTTCCCAGAGGTTCCTCAGATGTTTCTTCTAAATGGGAATTTGCTTGTAGTCTGTCAACGTTTGGATCCGACTCACTCGTCTTCCCCTTCCTCCCATATGCACTATGTATGCTTTCATGAGAGGCAAGGGTGCCTGTGCCCAAGCACACACTTACACAAACATACCCCTGTGTTCTTGGCACACTCCACAGTTACAAAAAGCCAAAAGAGCATTTTGGTCACAAGTAGCTGCAGACTGTGCCCTGGCAAGGCATTCTTCTCTCCCCCACCAACTCTGTCCTATCAAGGTGCCTTACACTCGGTATCATGAAATCACAGACATCATCGCCTGTAGAGCTGACAAGAGAGCAGTCTTCACAGTCCATTTAACCTCTCTATTCAAACGGCAAATCGATTTTTTTGTGATGCAGACATCTGTCCCAGCAGGGACTAAACCAACACTCACCAAATTATTCTTCCCAGATTAGAGAGGAGGATGGATGGTAGAGACTTTTCTCCCAGTGACTCAAAGCTTGAGTCACCGATGGAAAGATGAAAGCCTACCTACTTTGTGAGGCAGAAATGAGAAAAATCCTCCCCTTGTGAAGAGCAGAGCACAGAAAATGTCTTTGCTAGTTCCTGGGGCACAGGCAACATCTGTGAACCGTCTGGAAGTCGAAGTGCTGCTCAGGCATATGAGCATCACTCCTCAGATTACTCCCAGCATAACAAAAATCTGGGACCATCGGGGAGTTAAAGTCACATGGGAGGTTCATCAGGATTGCAGAGCCCAGCATAGAGCAGAAATTATCCTTGCTGCACGTGGAGAGTGAAATCCAAAGCAAGAATTTGCTTCTGGGGGTTTTTTTGATCAGCTTTACCTTGAAAACATCACTGTTTGGAGATGAAAGGCCACACTGCCTCTCACCCACTGGCTGAACAAGCACATTTCCTACACAGTAATATTTCCTTGTAGCAATTAGGTTTCCCTTCGGGAAGTTTTCCCAGGGCTTTTCACTACACTGAGCTCCCTGGTTACAAAATGCCAAGCCTCAGAACAACCTACACCAGGCAGTATTAGCAGATACCAGGGCACACATGTGGGCATCAACCATGCATTAAACACATAAAACAACCTCTGTACTCTCCATCCCATGTGTTGGATAGCCAGGTTGGCCAGAAAAGGTCAGTTCAGGCTGCACCCTTTTCTTCTTCCATTGCCTTTAAAGTTCACTGCTGCACAGGCAGCACAGGAGCTTGCCACCAAACACTGGCAGGGAAAAGCTTCTACCCAAACAAGCACAGTCTCAGCCCATCTTTTTGCCTGTTTTCCATCCATAAAGAGTCCAGATTTATCTAAACTATTGCTCACTCTTTAAATGAAAAAACAAAGGAGCACTTGCACATCGTAAGAATTACAATAGAATTTGCCCAGATTCGGTATTTTCCCAACAGGAAAGATCTTTATGACAACTTAATTACTAAAGCCCCTGGCCACCCACCCAAGAGAAGCAACATCAGTCTCGTTTTAGACAAGAGACTACAGCATATAAATTCATGCCACAGCACAGGAGAGACTGGCAGTCTTTTAGTAGACACTCCTTAGAGCAGGGCACTATCCTGACCCATGGCAGTGCCCTCCGATCATGTGGTTTTAAAGCACCCTACAAAGCCATGCAAAGCACATCCATTAAAGTAAAGCACCTAGACATGGTGGGAAGGGGGTGGGGGGAGCAATCAGATTGGCTGCATTTATGTCCTTTATGCTCCTGATTAGGATTTTAAAATTTAAAAAAGGATGGTGCAGGGAGAAACGGCTGATGGAGCATGAAGGCAAGAAGAGATGAGATGCTCAGTCTAGAGGTTCTACAGCTCTGCATGCCACACCAGCCTGCATGGTGCCGATTGCTCACCCAGTGCTAGGAGTATCTCCAGCACTTTCCTACAGTCACTTTTTTACCTCAGAATCAGAAATTACCAATGAGTCACTTTGTGTGCAGTGACCGGAGGAGATAATTCTGCAGTTATGAGCAAGAGAGAGCCGGCTGCCTGCTTGCAGAGGAGAGATGATCTACAAGCAAATGTCTGCATTAATGTGTGTCTCAAATTTTTAACCCATGTTTTAATTCGAAAACTGTTTTCCTGGCATTGGTCTAGCTCACCCTTATTAACTGCCTATTCTCTGCAGCATCAACTCTCTCCACTCACCACTTTAGATAAATTAATCTTTACAGCTTTCCCAAGGGAGTGCTCTTGGCTGCCATCCTTATGTTGCAAAGGTAAGTGAAACAAAGAGGCTAAGAAAGCCCTACATATTCCCACATCTGGCTTCCCTGTGGGCTGTATGTCCCCAAAGAGACACATAACCAGGAACCACATCTTGGTGCAAACTTCTCAGATGGGGTGATTTATCCAAGGTCAGAGGAAATGTGTGACAACAGGAGAGAATTAAAACAACCTATCTCAAACACCAACCAAGGACCCTCTCTAATAGACCAATCATAATTATATTTCATACAGCTGATGCTTCTTTAATATAACAGCAACTACTAGCATATGCACCTCCCGAGAGCCTGGGATGCACTAACAGAGCCTGGAGCCAGCTTGATCTTCTGTAACCACTCAGAAATCAAACATCATGTGGTGGAAAACATCATGTTTCACCACTGCACCCAGTTGTGCTGGGACTGGGACCTCCTGGAAATACTTTTATAGTCTCAGGTGACATTAATTTTGCTCAGGGCTCAGTCCAGCCTGCAAAGTACATGTGGAGCACAGCACCTCAAGCTCCTCTTACCCAGGAGGGCCCACGGCAAATTGGCAAACTACACATTTCATTCCTGAGAGGGTTCAGCCAAAATCTCAGTGAGCAGCACCATGACTGCTGAGCCACACTCTGCCTTTTATTATCTAGCACATGAACAATTTCTAGCAGTATTTTTTCATATTTTTTTTCCTCCTAATTTAAGCTTTTTAATAACAGGCATGTTGGTACCAGCTAACACAGCTTGAGAAAGCATTTGGGAACAGAACTTCATTGGTAGGCAGAGAACAATTACAAGTAAGAGCTGAAATGTGTCCCTTCAGTCTTTAGAAGCAATTAACCTGTCATTAGAAAG
This sequence comes from Porphyrio hochstetteri, assembly GCA_020800305.1. Lineage (NCBI taxonomy): Eukaryota > Metazoa > Chordata > Aves > Gruiformes > Rallidae > Porphyrio > Porphyrio hochstetteri. The sequence goes on along the minus strand of CM036916.1, from coordinate 3,510,324 downwards.
ACATAACCAATGTTTTCACCATTTCTTGAAAGAAAACGTCATAAACTCACTCAAATGTCAATGGTCTAGGGTCAGAAGAGATAATGTCAGTAATTCAGTCAGCTCTGAAAAGCAACAAGTCCCCAAAACATGCTGTTTTAACTTCCCCATGCTGTTTTGACTTGCCCACCACCCCCCAGATGTGTAAGCACCTCAGAAGTGGTCTTGCACAACCAGAGCAAGTATTCTGAGCTGAAAACAGAAGCCCAGAATCTGCTGAACTAGCCTGCAGACACGGGCATTGCTTGCTTTTTCGCTGCACAGTTTCCCATCACAGACCCTTGAAGAATAAAAATTAAAATCCAGGTTTAAGGGAAAAAATTCCCCTGATCCTTTCGACACTATGTCACACGCTTCCCTCCAGTGGAGAGATTCAGGATTGCGCTTTTTCTTTTTCCCCCTTCGGTCAGACACCCTTCTCCAGCTATTTTAGTTCAAACAACACACGCTTGTTTTTCTGGAGAAGACGGAATCTCACCTGTGCCGTAAGAAGGAGCTATTAAGTGTAGCCAGTTGTTTGAAGGGCAAAGTGGTCATGGGTTTATTTCACAGATTAGAAAGCTAAAATAAAAACCCAAGCTAACCAACCCAAAAACTCTGTTACATCCTCACTGTAGCAAAAGCAAGGATTTCAGTGCCCTCCAATCTGTGCTGCAGAATAAGCCATTTGCCCACTTTCAGGCTGAAGACAGAGCACGACCATCCAAAAAGTTCAGAAATGGCAATTCATTTTTCAGCTTTGCTTTTCTCTTCCCTTGGTGTGTCACTTCAGGAGTTAACATGCAGATACCAGAATATTCCAACAGAGACAAGTTTCCTGCAGTATCTTTACCCAATGCAAAGGGACCACTCTTTCCTTAAACTGTCTCTTTTCATGGTCATGCCCAAGAAAACAGCTGGTTCAAAAGCCACACCCCATCCTAACACTGAGTGCTCAGTCCTTATACTCAAGTTCCAAAAAGAAGTAATGTTAAAGTGGAGTAAAAATTAAATGAGAGGTCATCTTACACTGACTTTTTCCTGAAACTATTGCTAGCTTCAAGCAGAATTGTAAGAACCTTTGTGGAAGGCATCACCACCACCTGGCTGATGTTAAAAAATGGGTCAGACCTTCGGTGGAGTCTGTGGAGATTAGATTCAGGCTAATGTTAAATGCATAAGTTCCTCTGGGGTTCCACCACCATGAATAAATGCATCGATCCTAAGCACAATCTAGGAAACATGAATCTGAGCCTACACAGAGGCGTTCATCTATCACCTCCAGAAAAGTCTATGGGCAAAGAAACTATATTCCACGCACCACTGTTTTGAATTCCAAAGGTCACCAGAGGCCCCTGCACATTGCTACACCCATTCCCTGGCACATCACACCGTCAGCTCAAGTGCTTCACCTATCAGTTATTCCTTAGGGGTGCAAATGTAAATAGTCTCCTCTGCAGCAGCAGTCATGGGCTCTTCCCCTACTGCTTATTCTTCTTGATAGACCTCCCAGGCTGTTGAGAGCATTCAGATTATTGTCAGAACAACTGGGACATCAACATAGGATTTATTTTGGCTTCAGGTGAGAATGAGAGAAGATGAACTGTTACTTGGGACAAGCTTTTCATACAACCTGCCTAAATTTAACCTGGCAACCTGTAAAGAAAGGACTCTGTATCTCATTACTAGTGTATTGATTTAACAAGGCCCACTGCTGCTCAATAAAATAATGAGTCATTTCAGTTTATTTTAAATTGTCATTAAGAACATTTTGAAGTTTACCAAATTCTGTGCTTTCCCATTGTGGTGACCAGATTTGGTCAAATGCAAAACCAACTCGTGTTACATGAGCAAGAATAAGATTGAACATGGAAGTTCAAAACAGCTTACAAAAGCTCAAGAAAATGACTATCACCAACTTCAGAGGAGGAGCAGAAAATACAGAGCTCTCCTTGGGCCAGACATCCCTACAAAACAAGAGGATAATGGTTTCCATTCCCACTAGAACACAGTCTGTGGGTAGCTGCCATCTTCCCAAAGGACCCTGGGGGAATGGCACTATTTCCCCACTGGACCATGCTGTGTTGCAGCCTGTCTCTCCATGTTACCTGTCCTGGACATCACATGATGGGCAAGACATCCCAAGAGGAGGTAAAGGCATTATCATAACAGACAATAGTTTGGGTTGGACTCCCATCACCCCAACAAACCATCTGGCCCACAGCCTGCACACTGAGCCACATCCAGACTGGTTGGTGTCAGCTGGGAGGGAGCTAAGCCCTTGTTCAGAGGGCAAAATGTGGCCTCCCAAAAACAGTTTCAAAGCAGTCAAACACAGCCTAACCCCTCATTCACTCCTGAGAGAGGGGAGCCTGAATGTACAACCATGGAATGAAATGTGCTCTGCAAAGGAGATACCTGCTGCTGCAGCAGCAGCAGCTTTCAGCTCCTTGCCCAGCGTGGGTTTAGGCCATCAGCCTCGCCATTATTTCATTGTGGATTTTGCTTTCAGTGGAGCCTTAAGCAAAGGTGCTCTGTGCAATCTGCCCTTTGCTTGTACAAACTAACAGAGCATTTGTGTGCTTGACATTTCATATGGCATTACCTCCCTATTCCCTGTTCCCAGCGACAGTGTCGAAAGGGCAATCGATGCAGGCGAGGAGCAGGAAGCGCCTTGTCAGTAGGTTAGGCCTCTCAGCTGCCCAAACATGCTTTGCTGAGTAAAAGGATAGTAAATTAAACCAAGTTAATGAACTGGTAGAAGACTAAACCAGGATCTCTGCTGCCTACATCTTTTTCAAATTGAAAAAAAGGTCTTCAGAGTCAGAAAATTCACCGAACTCATCAAAACTCTTTAATCAATCTGGAACATGAACAGCCCAAGCACCCTGCACACTGCAAGTGAGGCCACCTGAAGAACACAGCACTGAGTACAGTGTCTTGGGCAGAAACACTGCCAATGAAGATACAATAAAGCATGAATCACAACTCAAAGGCAGTGGGAGTTTCTCCCCTGATTTCTGTGGGCTTGCAGTGGAGCACCAAATGATGAAGGTTCAAGTTCAGTTACAAGTACAACCTCCATATAAAACTAAGTAAAGAAACTCTGAACACCTCCTACAATTTTTTAGTGGTCATACAGTGGAAAGTGGGTCCAGGACAGAAACTACGTTCATTTCAGCGACTAATGATCTAACAACAGAATAAAATTCTACTTATTTGGATTAGTGGCTTCTAGCTTGGTGATGATCACACTGCACTCCTGAAAGAGTCACCATTTTGGTTGAGGAACAGCTGGATTCTGTGTACTCCTGGTTACAGCAGCAAGAAAGCTATGGGGAAGACTGCAAAATATTGCTAGCCATGGGGACTCCTATGTCAAGCATTTAACTGATCCCCCAGGGCTTGTTCTAGGCACTTCAGTTCTGAGTGAGCTTTGCCGGCAGTTTCCCCATTCCAAGCCTGTGGGCTTCAACCTCAAACCCTTAAGAGCTTGTGTCCTTGCTCCTCAAGGGCTACTTCTCTTGAATAATAACAGAGCTCTCAAGATTAGCTTGAGATCTATCATCTTAACCAGTTCAGGAGGGTCTGGGAGACAGAACAGTGTCAGCAAGTCATTTTAGCCTGCAGTTAGCTGCCTCAGGTTTCCAGTCTGAGGAGAAAAGCCTCCTTGTTCCCACAGCCAACAGTTCAGTCCCACCTTGAAGAGACTGGTACCTACATCAGCATCACCACAATTGCCACCCTCAGCTCCTACAGTGCCTCCGATTCAGTACTGACCACACCGAGTAAGACATCACCACCATATGACTAAAAACAGCTCTAGCATCCCTTATTTCTTTCCCTCCTAATGATTCATTCATCCTATTTGCTCCATTTAAAGTCTCAACATGATTTTTCCTGAGCTGACACCATGCAAAAAAAGCTCAGGCTGGTTATCGGGGTGGAGTGGGGAAGCGAAGAATCAAAACAACTTCCTTTCTGCTTCATGCATCATTGCAGAACATTATGTTTAAAAAAAGTTGGAACCACGCTGATTTTGGCTTTAATGATATATTTAGCAAAAAGAAGCCAACCTACTCTTCCACAGCTCCAAGACACCAGCCCCACGACACTGATGAGCTTCGATAACAAAGCCTGTAATTTTGCCTTAAACACTACGCGGATGTTTCTTTGAAGTTCAAAACCAGCTCAAGCTTAGACTATTGTTTTTCTTGTTGATGTTTGTGCTTCCTCTTTCTCTGTGTTTCCTGGGACTGTCTAGGAAAGGAAAAGTAGTTTTACAGTGTACAATCTCCCTAGCCAAGCCTTCAGTGCTCATCAGGATGGGCTCTCCACTCCACTTTTCCTCACTGGCCATGATGACTCAAAGCCAACCGCATGTACAAAAGCGGCTTCACCACACAGCACTGCAGGGCTGTTCAGGGATGTCAACACCAAGAGATGTTCTTTGGCTATAGGTTGAATATCACACACACACACAAACACAAACAAAAAAAAAGAAAAAAATCAATAATGTTGAACTGGATGACCCAAATCCTCCTGACAGAGCTAAATAAAACAACACATTAGAGCTCACATACCACACCAGTCTTCAAAGAATAGAGTGGCTATTACAGCAAAGACATCTTTCACTCCTCCCTGAGGATGGGATGCTTAGAGACGGGACAAGATGCAAGGTCTCTCACCTGTGGAACAGGTTAAAACTCCAACACTGTCTAGGAATAAACAGCAATAATTCTTCATAAGTCATAGCAGGTTATGATACAGTATGCCATAGGCCCACCAGGACACATTATCTCACTTTTTCAAGCACAGATCTCTGTGTCATGGAAGCTGCTGGCACATACGACTCCAGTGGTCACACAAGATAAAAAATAACTTTGGATTGGAACCACTTCAGGACTCAAGAGAGGAGTGTTGGATTTAAACCTCCAGGTCACCTCTAGTAACCTGGTTTCAAACTGTATTTACCATCTAGAGAGACCTTTTTCTCTTGAGGTTAAGATTCATCTCATAAGGCTGGATGTTGCACAGGGAAAGCTGAACCTAGGAAACTCCCGCTTTGGGCAGAGAGCTTGCAAAAGGGGCATGTAATATTTTGGTGTCACTGATCACAACACCTGATAAAACTACCCAAGTTTGAATAGTACAACCTCAGCGCAGCTCTTCTTAGGCACATTTCAGCCAAGACCTAACAGACCTAACCACAGAGCTACATTTTCACACCTAATCACAGACCACCTTCATCAGTGCCTTTTTCTCAGCTGGGGCATTCCAGGACTCTGATTGTTTTACCATCCAAAAATTCACAGGATTGTAAGACTTAGTTGAAGGTCAGATTTTATGATCTTTCATTACAGAAGGGAAGACAGACCAGATGACAAAGGACAATCAGTATCAGAATTTTCTTTAGCCTGAAATACATCCTTTGCCTTCATTTCCACTATGCCACTGAACTCCTCCTTGCCTCAACACCACTGCCTGCAAAAAGGGAATAATAATATTTTGGTTTTGTTGCTTTTAAGCAGATGGACTTGGGAAGACAGAGCAGAGAAGTTCAACCTTGTGCTGCCAAGAACTGGGGGGGCTACTCCAGAGGTTGCCCAACTAAGTGGGCTAGAAGGATAGCCATTAGTGGAGGAGGAAAAGGGGTAAATTCATAAAACACAGCACCAATTCCAGCCTGCGGCAAAGTAATGACAGTGACAAAGCTCTTAGCAAGCTCCTGGCATGGAAGCAAATATAATTCCTCTCCTTTCCCCCCCCAGTAAACAAAAGGGTATAAAATAATCTAGAAATAGAGGAACAAATGGACAAAACACTCCTTCCTTTCTTTGGGAAGTTGGCAGTGGCAGCTGCAGGCTATGGAAATGCAAGCTGCCTGTTAAAGGAAGTCAGTAATGGCAAGATGACAATTTGCCAGTTTCCAAAGCCTGCAGGGATGATGTTTTGTGTTAGGTGATGCACAAGAACAAGGAGACAATGACAGAGGCAGAAAAAATATCATCTGGCTCTAAAGCTATCCTTAAGCTCCGGTGCAAGAGTCAAAGCAATTACTTCCACAGCTTCACAAACCTTTGCACCTCTCTGTTAGTGTGTCAGACTTTGTTACATTAATTGTACCTTATTTTGCCCCAGGGATGGGGGGAAAAAAAGAGAACAAGATTTGTTTATGGAATAAGCAAGAATACACTTTCATTTCTCCCTTTTACCCCCATCCCTCTGTTCTAGTGCTTGTGTTTTATTCTGATGAAATGTGCTCCTGCACTGACATCTCCTATGCCATACACCCTTTTCCCTCCAGACACCCCATGGCAGCAGGGCAATATTTATTATCTTCAAAACTGCCTTGTAGTATTAAGATAGCTTATGCTAAAACACATCCTAAAAGGAGAATCAAAATTTGTATCCATCATGGGGAAACGGAGGCACAAGATTGCTAACAGACCTGTCCAGGAATGCCCGAGATACGGGGCAGCCCCTGTTTTCACCACACAGTAGCACAAACATCCCAGACATCCCAGTTAGCTTGAAAGCATCCTTAAAATAGGATGGAAATGATCACCGATGAGCAGACATAAGTGCCAGAGATCCAATTGGGTGGCTTTGTATATTTTAAAACACATTAGTCCTTGAGGCCTTTCCAGCCTTTTCCTTCCATCTTCTACTTTCCATCCCTGCGCTACTGGAGCGGCTAAAACCAAGCTGTTCCCACAGCACTCATCTACTCCAGACAGCAATTTTGTTCTCTGTTAAAATATGACACGCATGACTAAAAGCAATAAAGTCACCACAGTTTAGAGTTGCCACACTCTCCTTTGGTTCTGCTGATCTCTCAGAATGTTTCTGGACCATCAGAGACAGGAGTAAAACTCACCTCCTGGTGCAAGGAGAGAGCGATAACCAGCTGAAGGGCTGCAGGAACCCCACAACTCTCCATCACATCCAGATCCTCCAACCATCCCACAGACTCAGCCATTTCACAGAATGGCAGGGGCTGGAAGGGACCTCTGGAGATCACCTGGTCCAACCTCCTGCTAGATCAGCCCTCAGTAACTGCTGATCAGGCTAAAGTCTGTCCTCCCCTTCCTACACACCCTCGTTTCCACTACAAAATCCTTACTCTTCCACTCTTCCCTTCAAGTACAGGGATGCTCTCAGCACTGCATGTTCACAATGACTGAACTGAACCGTTCTCTACCTCTTCCCTGTCCTTTCTTCAAGGACTTGAGTCTTTCTCACAGCTACAGCTCTAACGCTTGAGCTTTACAGGTACGAACATTCAGGTGAAAGCAAGTTTTACTCTCAGCCACTCAAATATTTGCAGGCTACAGACTTCCAGCCGTACAGTGATCCATCTGCAAACATCATGTTCAACAACGCTGCTCCCCGAGTCTCACTGCTGTGTCCCGCATACGGGGAAAGCGCAGCATCGCCAGCTGGTGTATGTAGGGAGTTGCCACAACATGAATTGCTAACAGCTCTGAGGAGTTACTCATTTAACAACCTCAGGCCAAGAACTACAGACTGACAAAAAGTTTGCTGTTAAATGTGAGCACTGAATAAATATGAGAATTTCGTGATTTCTTTGCAGAGAAAAAGGGAAGAACTTTGGATAAATTCTGTGTTGTAATTATTTTCTCACTTTCTCCCTCCCACATCTCTCCTGCCCCCTGTTGAGATACATAATTTGTGGGTTTGGTCCCTTCACCCTTCCAGAGTTCTTCCAAACTCCTGAAATTAGTTTCTTGCTGAATGTCTACAACACAATTTGTCACAGAGATTGAACTGAGCCATCTGGCTCCTAAGAGAAAAAGAAAATTATTTCTTTTATGCTTCTTCCTATGGTTTGTGGGTCGCCAAATTGAAATTATTGAGGCACAAAAGAATTTAAGAATTTGTTATTTTTAGAAGAACAAACACAGATTTCTTTTTTGGGATAATTAACAAGCTAACATTAAAACAAACAAACAAAAGGAACAACAGAAGTCCAGCTGCAAACTTCAATAGAGATGGAGAAGTTCCTCCAAGAGGGGCCGTCCATGCTCAGAAATCCTGGCAACATGGCCTGTCGGGAAGGAAAGGCAGGAGCTGCCATCGCCACACCATGGGTGATGCCTGGGAATGACCCTGCTCATTGCCTGCAGCTGGCTGGGCTTGGGCACAGCAAAACTTGCACTGCCCCTGCCAGCTGCATTCTCCTGCTTCTCAACTAAAGAAGTGGAAAACACACGTAATGTGACTGCAGAAAGCTTTGACAGTGATTCGAGGAGCCCTAGTCACACCAGTACACGAGCTACAAATCATCCAAGATAGGCTAAAAATGACGGTCCCATCACTGTCCAAGTTACAGTCTATACAGCACCCCTGCCCTTCACAGGGGAGAAGGATGAGCCTGTCCATCAAAAGTATCTGCAAGGGACCAAAACAGGATGGGGAAGAGAAGAGCTTATGGATTTGGGGCTTTCTCTTGGTTGCAGTCACGATTTTTCATCCAATTCCTTATTCCTCCATTGGGAAAAAGAGAGCGAGTCCCAGTGTGTCCATCTCTTGCTCTGCAGCCCGTGTGACTTTGGGATCCCCAGTAGCAGCTCTGGGAGCCTCCATGCCCAGTTATGAGGCCAGGTCTTGAAGCCAGGACAAACAGCCACCATCCTTTGGCTCCGTGGGAGCAGGGAACCAGCCTGTGCAGACGCTGCATCCCCAGCAAACAGCACTGAAACCCTGGTGCTGGGATTAACAAAACCACTGCCCACAGCACCCACACATTCCTTGAGGGCACCCACGAGCAACTGCCCTACAGCAGCCCCTGGCATAAGGCAAAGGCTTGCCCTAAGCTCAGCTCTCTGACCGGACAGGCAGCTAGGAGACAACACTTTCTGCCCGTGTTTCCCAAAAGGATATTTAAAGTGCTGGAAAGCTTCATCCTTCAAAACAGAGCCAGAAACAAGAGCAAAGGGCTGAGACATGCTCCTGCTCAGAGCTCCTCCTGGATGTGATTGCAGCTGTCAGGAAGCATCAGAGCAGGAGGGCGTCAAGGCCGGGGGCACCTCGCAACATGGCCCTTCACGTGGGGCGTGCAGCCCCGGCAGGCAAGCCTGCGGGCCCGCTATGCTCTGAGATGCACTGCCATGTACCTAGTGCCTGAACAATCACTCTCACAAGCAAGGAGAAATCCTGATTCAGCATCCAAATTGCGGAAGGAGGGGTGAAAAACAGTGACACCGAAGAAGAAGAGGAGGCAGCAGAGAAAACAGGAGAGCAGTGATCAGATTTACTGAGCAATTCCCTCAAACAGAATGAGGATGGGCAACAAACTGTAAATAAACTGCAAAACGTGCCATCTCTACTACAGATTGTAATGGAGACAGACGTTTGCACACAAGCATGTGCACACACGTGAAGGCAGCAGCACGCAGGGACACCTGGGGACAGAACCCAGCTCTGTCCAAAAATATAGAGATTCAAATATACAAAGGTGGGAATTGAACCAGAATCTGGCCCAGAAAGGACGTGACACTCAGCTGAACACAAAAAAATGGGGGTTTGTGGAGACAGGTATGTTCTATCTAACGAATACCTGAGGATGAGTCTCCAACAAATTTCTAAAGGCTAGAACTTCTGCTGAAAATTACCAGCAGATACCCTCATGCAACATCAGAGCTTGAAAACATCCAGAAAAGATCAAGGATAGAAAAAAAATATTTAATAGAATTCAAAATGCTCTAACAGTACTTTGAAAAGCAGTGACTTTCTTACAGCTATATGAAAACACTCGTGGCTAGTCAAGCTCATACACTTCAATTATCACTTTGTTCACCCTTTAATGACTAATAAATAGTAATTAATGAGTTCCACTTCATGTATTACCTCCTTCCCCTCTCATTATTATTATTATTTATACGTTATGCCCATTAAAACCCGCTAACTAAGCACTTGTAAAGCACATTCCTTCAGCTGATAGGTAGAAAGCAGTAGGATTAAATATGTATTAGCACCCTAATCAAAACGCAGATGATAGCCATGCTCACAGGCAGGCAAAGGCTGTTTCAGAGGAGTTACCCAGCAGCCATACGAACCACACGATCACTGCAGTTGCGTAACGGGCTGCGAAGAGGAACTAGATGTTATTCTGCGTCTTTTCCTCACACATCTCGCCTGGAGCAGGCTCTGTGCTGCAGGCAAGAGGCTGCATCCAAGTCTGCAGTGAGGCACAGCACCGAGTTGGTGGTTGGTGTTGCTGCTGGGCTCCTGCCCTGCTACACTGGCTCTGTGGCTGCCCACTCTTCCCTCCCTGCGCTCTGGTGCATCCGTCCCTGCCCTCCTGCCAGGCTGAGCCAACACGCACGGAAGCAGCACGGAGTTGTTACCAAGAGCAAACCCAAGCACGGATAAATCTGCTCCTTATCAGCACTTGCTCACATCCCAGTGCTCAGTATCAGCCTGGAGGCATTAACTCAGTGACGCGGGCAATGCTGTAGGGTGCAAGACTTCCAGACTTCCAGGATGGCCTGGTGGAGACAGAGGCTTTCCAACCAGCACAGTGCTGGATAAAGAGAGGGCAGCTAAAGGAGAGAGGAATTCAATCCCACAGCCTGCAACCCCAGCCTCTGCATAGCACTGTCCCATGATTCCTGAGCTCCACTGCCTTAATCCTGCACCCATGCAAGAAATGATCACCAGCACGGGAAGGCAAGAAGCCTGGGATCTATTCTTGTCTCTGCCAACACACTGCTTGCATGCTTGCTGCCTCAGTTTCCCAACAGCACGAGCCATGAAACCTATGCAGAAACATTTCCATTAGAGGAGGAAATCACCATCTGGCTTTGGTGCCACCAGTCTCATGCTGCTCAGGTCAAGAAGTTGTGCTAAATGTTTGCAAAATGCAAACACACAAACTTGGGTATAAGGCACCAGAATCAGAGAAGATACTCAACATGTTTGCAAGGTAACTTAACAAGAGCTGAGATACATGAATATTCACATCCCACTAAAGAGAAATTAACAGCAAAATTCCAGCTGTTAAAGAATGGATTCCAATTCAGACACACTTATTCTCTCCCACGCACACACAGCAGGTGCAAACATACACTGTGACCTGACCAGAGATCAGAGCACACTGTCCACTCTGGAAGGAAAATTTCTAATCATGGCTCCTACTACAAGATCTGTAATCTGGCACCTTTCACAAGCAATAAATTCATATGCAAATTGCATAATGGAGAAAGATTAAATGAAAGGAGAGGAAGATAAAGATAATTCAATGAGACGTAAGTTCAATGGTTCAAGCTTTCAGAAGATCTTGATCAATAATGATCTCACACCTCAGCTTCATCAGCCTGATGGCTGAGGCACCCCTCCCAGCTAGTTCCTACATTCCTTTAGTTTCCCTGCCTGAAGACAGGGCCCCTGGGACAGAAAATGTCTTCGACAAAACATCTTTGGTCCTGCAAAGTTGGAAAGGCATGTCCAGGTGGGAGTGCCACCTACCACCAAGGAAGGTGGCCTCAAGGCTTTTTGGACTGCATCGACAACAAAGGCACTGAGGCAGGGCATGATATGGCATCTATACAACTTCATGGTAGACCAAAGACTCAACACCTCTGGCAACAGCCTCTGCAAAAGCTGCCCCCTTAAGAAGGGACGAGATGGGTCACATATCACTGATGTTAAAACCTCTTTGATTACTCTCACATTTACCTCCTCCGCTTTGCATTCCTTTCAGACACAGCTCCAGAGTCCCAAAGCCAGCCCTGATGTAAGCCACATATATTCAGATTTGTGACTGTTCCAGTGGCAGTGTGGAAGCTTTGGTGCCATTAAACCTGCCCTGCTGACCTCTCTATCACTTTATATACTACAGCCATGTTAACAAAAGATGGCAAAGTCACTTTATCTGGGTAATTCACATTTCTCCTCCCTAGGGCTCGTGCAGCATCCAGATCCCAAAGCCTTTAGAAGGAAGAGGAGTGGACACCCTGCCCAAAAATAACACCATGCAGCCATATCCCTCCATCTGTATGTGTACAAAGCAAAGAGCAGCAAAGGGGTCAGCAAGCTTTATGGCTTAAACCAAAGACAGGGAAAATGCAGAGATGGAGTGCAATGGGTAATTATGTGACTTTTCCTTGCTGAAACATTTGAAGGGGTCTTTGTGTCTCACTCCCTCTGCTCAGTGGAAGGAGGGGGCTCTAACAGGTCCCTATGCAGGGAAGCTCACCATGAATATCGAACCAGAGCCAGCCTGGAGCCCAGGCGTGCACCTCAGAACTTCCCAGCCTGAAGACCACACTGGCTCTGGCTAGCAGAAACAGTGTAGAGAGCATAGCCCTGCTCCTGAAAACAAACCCACCCTTTCATTCTCCAAATGAAATGCAGTTTTCTCACTTTGACCTTCTGATTTGCCCACATTTGAAGTGTGGCCACGTTCTCCACTCAGTGGGTGTATCTGCACCCTCAGCTCCTCCTTGCAAGAAGGTATTTGGAAGCAAGAGAGGTAGGACATGTCCTTTAAGGGTGTCATTTCCCTGCCCCCTAATAATGATAACCAAGTCCCTGGTGCACAGAGTAAGGCTGTCATCTAGTGGCAAGCAGGAAGCCTGCAATTAAATCTCTCATTAAGCGAAGCCAAACGTGCAATACCGTGAAACTCTGCTAACTCTTTGCCATCCCCACGTCTCCGCTCTCCCTGGTGACCTGTGCGTGGGAAAGACAGTAAGTCCTTTCGTCATTACTTCTGCAAGGAAAACTAATCTTTTACTACTGTCTGGTCTTGAAAATGTAGCCTCATCTCTAAGGTTGTCAATGCCCTTGAAACCAAGATGTGCTTCTCCTTAGGCTGGGAACAAGCAGAGATGCTTGGAAGAGACCAGTCACCATAGAGAACTTAAAGTTGTTCTGAATGCCCCTCCACTGAGGGACCAGAATGCCACAATCCAGCCACAAGCTCAATTATTTGCAAAACAGCCTAAATAGAGGGACAAAATAGGAAATTTTTCCTCACACCAACTCCTGCTCACCCTGCAGGCAATATCCAAGTCATTAGAGTGTCCAGGGCTGCACCTTAGTGCAGTAACAACTCCTCACTTGACTACAGTCATGGTGGTGTGACAGCCAGTGCTAGCTTAGCAAGGCTCGGCGCTCCAAATTCATACCAACCACTTCAGGAGCTGCCAAGTCTTGTTACTCCCTAGGACTTCTTCTCTGAAAGGATGGGGTTTTTTAGTAGTAACTCTCTGCCACTATTTCCAGTCCCAGGCAAATACCTCTCCCTTAAGTACACGAAGGTAGAGTTCAATGTCTTCTCCCATTTCATACAGTCAGATATGCCTAGAAGCACACCAAATTCATCCCCCCTAACTATTCCAGGTGACACAGTGGTTATATGATGACATCAGGAGGCAGCAGGTGCTGGGAATGGAGAGAAGCCCACTTCAGAGCATATATTTTAGATTTAAACAAACCGAAACACAAACAACAACAAACTTACAAGCTCCAGATAACATCTTGGAGAGTCCAGAGCAGGTCCAATAGCCCAGAGATCTCCTAACTCTGGCCCTTGGCAAGAAGGGAGAGACCTGTCCTGAGAATACAGCTGGAAACATCCATAAAACAAACGATGCCACCAGACTCCCACAGGATCAAAATCAGCAGAAGTGCCAGAGCAGGCACCTCCACTGAAGCATGGTGCCAGCTGACCCCAACAAAGGCCCTACGCTGCAAAAGGCTCCTTTCAGTGCCTCCATAGTAGAGAGGTTTCAACTCAGATCCAAGAAGTGACTCCATCCACCTTGCCAGACGCAGACGACAGGGCTTGTAAAATGCGCTTCAGCACAGGGGAAGGAGGGGATGGGAACACCCCCAAGAGAAGTGTTAATTTCTATGAATGGCTCTTAAAGACCTCTCCCTGCTTTTTTACTGTCAGAGCCATAGGTATAGCAGGACTGCCTGGAACAACACTGACATGAAGCTGCTGGAGAAAACTCCACACACTTGAGCATCCACTTGAGGATGTGAGAACTCAGTACCCTCCAGTAACCAGGCAAAATTGCAGCAATGTATGAGGTGTGATCCTGCCACACAACCCAAAGGCTTGCTGATTTACAATGTTTGTTCCTGCCAACTACACCAAGCCTACTGGAATGCAGGAGATTTCTATCAGCTTCATTTCAGACTGAGAAACTGAGCAGAGGAAACTCCAGCCAAAAGGAACAACTTCACTTCTCCTCAGTCTGCTTTAGCTACAAAACCATTAAGAAAGAAAAGGTCAGGGAGGAAGGGGGCACCAACACAACACAAATGCATGGACCACTACCTCTGCAAAGGGTGACCAGGGAGGCCTGCAAGATGAGCACCAGCAGCAGAACATAACAACCATGAAAGCTGATGTCAAAGGTGCTGCTCAAAGGCAGCAGCAACTGCAGATGCAGGAGCCTTCCCCCGTCACTGCTTTTTTTTTCTTTAATCTTCCTCTCAGAAAGCAGCACAGAAAAGCTCCTTGTTTTAAGGAAAACATCCTCTTTTCTTGGAAAAAGTTCCAGGATTTATTTGTTGACAATTTTTAAAAGTCTGAGTTAGTATTTAGTTGGGTTTTTTCAATTTTATTTTTAATTTAAGAAAAAATCCCAACCCATTTTGTCCCCCCATCCCCTGAGAACAATGGTCAACTCCATAAAAGTCTCATCACTTCAGTATTCCACAGAATACCGGACAGCAATTTTCGTCAGACCCACAGCCATCAGCCTTTTGTGTTCCCACTGCTCATCCACATGCTGCCTGGACACACTTCCTCTGGTGCCAGCAGCCCCACATCACCATCTTCAGCATCCTTGGTGAATGAGGGCATTTTCCATGAAACAGGATGGATTCAATACCATTCAGGAGACTTCTTTTGGTGTTTCTGAAGACTGAGTACAGCTGAAACTGTAACCAGGAAGGGGTTAAGTGTGACCCATGGCAGTGCAGAGCAGAGAGGTGTTAATGAGAACGATTGCAATCTTCATAGCAATAAATCCCAGTGAAATGAAGGGGCAGGCAGAGAAATAAAACAATCTTCCCACCTCTCAGAAGCCAATTCCTCCCTGCAATCTGAATGCATTTTCCTTCCCTGACACCACCATCCATTTTCCCCATCACTGAGGGTTTTCCCATCTGGAGGCAACGCAACAGCTCTGGGGTCAAATGTCACCTTCACTTTGCTTTACAGAAACAATGATACAACAAGCACAAGCTCTACCCCCCACCAATCCTCCTGCATTTGGCTCCAGTGGTTTATGGTAGCAGAGTCAGCTGATACTTTTGAACCTCCACGTTGGATGAATGAAGCCTTCTGCTCTGAGGCATTCGCAACCAAGAGCCAACACATTCAGCACAGACACTTATCACAAACTTAGGCTTTTTAAAGGCTCTTCAAAAATTTTCCAGTAGCATTTTTTTTCCCCTAAATAAAGAAAAATCCCTCCCCCCGCAAAAAAAAAAAATCTATTACCTATGAGTAAAAACTTGTTTTAATTGGAAAGAAAAAGTAAAACAGGCTCATGAAAATTGAAAAAAAAAGTTGACCACTTCAGTGGAAAATACCAACCAAGCCATACCTTTCCCCATCTTCCACTGTCATTTTCTGTTGGAAAAGAGAATTTCCATCCAGCTCCAGTCATTTTGTCCCTGTCAGGTCAAATTGGATCAGCTCAATGAGCACGGCTTTTATTTGCAGTCATGTTTGAAACAGATAAATCAGGCCAGACATCAATGGAAAACTCCCAATCAAGTGAGCGGCTCAGAAGAACAGCGTATGTTATTGCAGGGCAGCAGCATTTTAACAGATTAGCAGGTTTCTTGCTTCTCACACAGAACAGTGAATGTTTCTTTATTGAAGTGGGAGCAGTGGGGCATCATATCAGCCTCAGGAAAGAAAGATCTTCAGCTCCCCACCATGAGAATGATGAGCAGCAATGACTGCGGGACATTTGCCAGCCTCCATGGTTGGGCATAACTCAGCAAGCCATCAAATCTTCACAAGGGAGCAAGTCTTACTTAGCCATGATCTTGTACCACTTGAAACAATCCCGTACCTTAAAGAACACCTTAAAGTCCATAACCCAGGACCAGATCAAGGATCAGCATGGTATCTAACCTCCTGGCAAAGCCCAGCATTCGTACCTGTTACCAGGAACGATCCCAAGGGAAAACAGTGGCAGCACATCAAAACAGGTACTTGACTTCAGCTATCTCCAGTACAGGTGTCTGATCAACAGGGTATTACATGACCTTAAACAAATGTATGGTTGGAAGATACCGACTCTGCTTTCACACTAAACCCTGACCAGACATGGGGAAGCTACTCAGCCCTGACAGAAGTCCTCCAAAAGGCACTAGAGATCATCCACCTGCAGCCATGCAAACTAGCAACACAAAATCCACGTTTATCTTCCCACCCTAAGGCACATGAACAGCTGAACCAGGCATGTCCCTGGAGATCTCCATGGCTCTCAGGGGAAAAACAGTCCCACCACAAAATCTGTGGAACAGAGATGCCAGTGAGAGCAAGAAGAATGTTTGTTCCTTTTGCATTCCAGCTCTCCTTCAGTAAAGCAGGGGTAACACTACAAGTGGCACAGAAGATCTATGTGGTCCCACAACACTACCCTAACACCATGAAAGAGCATCTCGTAAGGGACCCAGTATGGATATCCAATACCTAGAACACAACTCTGACCCATCAGAGGCCACCAGGGACTACTGTGATATAAGCAACACCAGCAGTATGTTGGCCACCACCACACCTGAGCAATTCCTGCAGTTCCTCCATCACAGGCTGGGATAATGCAGGCTAGACCAACCCTAAACAGACTGCACCTCTCCCTACAGAAAACACACTGCTCATTGGGGAGCAAGGTCCCTGTGTCCAAGAGGAATGGTGAGGGAATGAGAATTTGTTCCACTTTTATTTGATAAGAGAACCCCAGTGAGACTCTTTTCCCGTATCATTCTGACCTCAATCTAATTAAGATACAATGGACTGAAAAGAACAAAGAGTGTTTTTTCCAGTGAACACAATACAGACCCCATCTGTGATAGCATCCAACACTACAGAGTGAAAAGCTTAGGAGATTCTTTCCAAATTCCAGCATTTCAAACAGTAGATTTATATCTGCTTTCTGGCTCCTGGGACCAAACAATCACATCAGGCTCTCAGCGCTCTGGCTGCAGAGCACTTGGTGCTCGATAGCTGGGTTGAGGCTGGTGTTACCTCTGTGATATGTAAAACTAAATACAAGGTGCCATGTAAGACCTTGACAACTCCAGAAGCAGCAGATTTCAAGCTCTTCCAGGCACCATTGGAGCAGCAAGCCCACGAGCCCCCAGCGCTCCCGTGTGCACTCCCAGCATTAAACACACAAACACATCTCCTAACCCAATGTGACTTCAGAGGGCCGAGCTGTGTGCTATTTCTGGAAACATGCCTTAAGCAACACTTTCATTAATCTACAGCTGTTTGAGCAAATTATTAAGGCTACAAAGCTACAGATCTTTTCCCTTTAAATCAGACGTAATTGTAAGTGAATATTTCTTGTGGGCTTTGAAAGTCTGCTCCTGGAGCAGGGAAAGTAACAGCCACTCCAAGCATAATTTTATGGTTTGATTTTAAACATAAGTAAACAATGTAGACGCCCTACACACACTGTAACTGGAGCACTAGCCTCAGACACTCAGCAGATGGTCTTCTCTGTACTTTCACACTGTAAAGCACTCCAGCCAGGTCTAAATCCCACCAGGTTCACCTCCATAGCCTCCCCTTCTACCAAACGTGCTGATGGTCACATCCATGAGATGATGCACTGACAAGTCCAACATAATCCCTCTATTTTGAGGCTGGTTTATACCATAATTTGCTTTCCTTTTCAAGGCACAGCAGAAAACGTCTCCTCAGGGCAACTATCCCCTTATTACATTTTAATGTAGCGCTTGACACAACAGAGACTTAATTTATTTGAAATTTCTGGGCATCTCAACTACAAGGACAGAGACAAGTTCCTTCACAGTGGCAGCACACTGTGGAGCTGATAAGAGGTGAGCCCTGGGGAACATGAACCCACCCCCAAAAGCAGAAAGCCTCTAAATGTCTCAGGTAAGGTCACCAACCAGTTCCTGGTGAGTATCAGTGCCCTGATGTTCTACAATTCACCCTAACTCCAAAGCTTCCCACATCACCCCAGTCTTGAGAACTGAACATCAAAGCTTTGTTTTGGCAAGCCTCATACCACCTGCTTCAGAGAGCTGGAAGAACAAGAATCTCTAGGAGAAGTTCAAGGTCTAGAAGTGACACTAGGTCCATCCTGCAGATCCATCAGGCCTTTTACCTCTTCTGCAACCTACCTGCTACCCACACCATTCACGTCTTTGTTTTACACCATCTGTGCTTCGCTCAGAGGAACGCTCCTCCTTCTACCCATATCACACCCCTCCCAACCTAATCCCTCTTTATTTTCCTGCTTCACACCAATTCTTGCCTGCCTGGGGTGACTTTAATCTCTCCTACGCAGTGTCACACACAGGCAGTAATCCTTGCTCCTCCATATCAAACTCTGTAGGTGTAATCCTCCTTTCCACATTTCTAAGGAACTGCAATCTCCCTCCTGCACCCCTGCCTTCCCCCTCCTCCCAGAGACACACACAGCCAGGGATGCTCATGCTGAAAGGCTCAGAGTGGCACACCACTCTTTGATGGGCATGAGGGACACCTGCCCTTTCCAGCACACTTGCTACACTTCACTGCAAGCTTACAGGTATGCTCAAGCTCATCCTAAATTCACTTTCAGCCTCTCCCAGATAAAGCTGAGGGTCCCTGTGAACTTCATTTGCTAAAAAAAAAAAACCCAAAAACCAAAGAACAAAACAAAACCAAAAAACACTCCCCCAAAAATTATAATACATCTTCAATTTCAAAGGCACCAGAGCTATGTACTTATAGTCCTGGAGTTACTGCTGGGTGCTGTGACTGATGCCCTGCAGAAGCTATCACCCCTTTGCCATCAGCAACGCCTGGGAGCAACATGGCATCAGCAGGATTTGTGGGGATGGATATTCTTTCTCATCTTTATTTTTTTCCTTTCTTTCTGTTCCTTGCTGCTTGCTCCATCAGAAGTTCATCCTGCTGCACCATTTCCGTTCAGCAAGCTGCACGGCATCTCAGACCACAACTCTTCCACAGCACGGCTCACAAAGGGGCTGGAGACACATGCTGGGACACCCACTGAGGGCTGACACAATTTGATGATGTGGGTGCAATGATTCCAAGCCCAGTTGACTAATGAAGGATATTACACTCTCAGCAAGTGTTTTGTGCTTGCTGTTTCCTATCTGATCCAACTGCTTGCTGCTTAATGAACTGGATGAAAAATATGCCAATGGAGACCTTGATCCAAGCTTCACTGAAT
The DNA here is from genome assembly GCA_020800305.1 of Porphyrio hochstetteri. NCBI lineage: Eukaryota > Metazoa > Chordata > Aves > Gruiformes > Rallidae > Porphyrio > Porphyrio hochstetteri. The sequence continues at coordinate 3,490,867 of CM036916.1, read as the reverse complement.
TTAGTGAAGTCATATCAGCAGAGATTTTGGCCAATAGCTAGAAAATATTCTAATAGCTAGCTTAAATCCAGATTGTTTCCACTGGATTAATTCAGTAAGGTGGAAGAGGAGTAAAATGCTCTTCGTGTTTTCTACAGTCAGTTTCAATCAGGCAGAGGAGAACATGTCCCTTCTCACAAATGATGGTATCCTCACAGCCTTACTAACCCTTCAAGCTCCCCAGTGTCACTGGTTATCTCGGGGGCAAACACACCCGAGTCCTCAAGCCTTGTGTCTTGCCAGCGGGAGAACAGCCCACCACTGCCACCACTCTTGTCATCTCACGGACTGCTAAACAGGACCAGACTGCAAGGTATAGGAGAGATCAGAACCTAAGCCTCCTGACATTAGTGAGAGCTATTCCCTTGCTATAGCTCAAGAACATCTCCCACACTTTACCCTCTTTGAACCAAGATGGATAAGGCCCAAGGGAGCCCATATAACTGTTCTCCTTACCTTCCCCAGCCAGTCTTACAGCTGTACAGTGCAAAGGATTTAGGCTTCTATCTACATCTTGCATCGCTCATCTCTTGTCCTCCTGTTTGAGTGACCTGTTTTCCCTAAGAGCTGCTCTACAAGCCACTGAGACACCAACACTGGTATCATCTCATTAAATTACTTCCAGTTCCTTCAGATGAGGCCTTTGTTCCTATGCTACTGTGACATGTGAGCACAGAGAAGGTTGGTAGGATCAAGCCAAGATCTCAGTCAAGTTCAGACTCCTGCCACTTATTTTTCCCCCAGCTAACCACAAAGGCCAAATCTTTTCAGAAGCACCTTGCTGAAAGAGCAGGAGCTTTCTTGACAAATGGTCTTTTCACACTTGATTAAGAGCATTGTACAGCACCTGGATGCTGTGAATGAGGAAAATAAGCAGCAATTAGATGTTAATAAAGCCCTTTAAGATGAGAGGGAATGAAGATGCAAGTAGAATCCTCTCACAGGTACATGCCACACAACAGGCAATCATGGCTATAACCTACCTAGATACAATGGCTCTTTCCATTACTCCTCCCTCCCCACTTGCTGGCTGCTGGTGGTGGGAGGATTGACTAAAAAGATTCCTCTATAGCCCAGCTGGAGCTCAGAGAACCATTATCCTGACTCTTCACCCCTGAGCATTTCAGCATTGCAAATCAGAGCTCAACCCTTACAGCTCAGGATGCTTTCACTCTCTCCTCCCCAAACAGAGTCATTAGCAAAGTCAACTTGTACCACATAGGCCTGAATTGATCCATACACCTGAGAAGTGAAAGATCAGCTCTGGGACCTTGTCCTCTTTTCTCCTCCATCTGCCTGCCACCCCATCATCATGCCAATAGCTGCACTGAATATGTAACAAAGAGGAAAATAAACTCAAAGTAACTTCCCAGTCCAGCATTAGTGTCTCCACTGCAAGGTTGAGGGTGTAAAACTTCAGCCTCCTGCTTCTCTTTGATTTCACATGCTGTGTCCAACACACTTCATACCCCAGGGTCTGCCTAAGCAGCTCCACTATCCCTCCCTCCATGGGAACCCCCTCACAGCCACTCAACTACTATACAAGAGCACAGCTTCAGTGTGGTACCCAACGTATCTTCCAGCTTGCTCCCAAAGCAAAGCACTGAGAGTACCTGCACTCCAAACACATCCCCATCCTTCTGCATGGCCCATTAATGAATCAAACCGGATTAACAGTTCTTCAGCATCTCCTGGGCTCCTCTGAACCCTTGGTCTCCCTCTCAGGGTTGCTCTTGCTCAAACCCATAATCGCTGTGGCCTAGAGACTGCCTCTCTCCCTGCTGGGGGAGGGAAGGTTTAAGTTGGCATTTTCTTTAGTGAAGGAAAAGCCACCCTTTACTGATCCTATCAGGAAAAAGGTATTGGCTAATGGGGTGCTGTTGCTTCAGACAAGTTCTGTCAGCCCTCTTAAAAGTGTTGTTTTGATCCCTCCTGAGCCCATTCATGCAGCTCTGAAATTGCACACATGCCTAAACAGGACACAGATTCGTCCACCTCCGAAAAACGGGTTGCCTTGCCTGCCTTCCTCAGCACAGCAGCTGTTTCATACCTAATTTCCCTTTTCAGTACGTTTTTCAAAAGCCTGACACATCCTCCGCATGTCCCTAATAGACAGCCACTTTATATGTCCTGGGGAAATGTTCTTCCAATTTCCCAAAGTACAGTCATCAGCAGAGATGTTCTCTAAAACACAGACAGGCACAACGGACTGTCCACTGTGCTTTTATGGTCTCACTGGAGAATGGAGCTTAATGTATTTCACTCCACTAGGACAGCTGGATCACAACTAAGCAGCACCAACTACATTACCAATACTATTAGTAAAAGGGTATTAATATTTAAAGTGGCCCTTAGCACCAGCAGCGTGGGAAGGAACCCAGTTAGCATTATAAGGATTGTAAAGAGTGGCTCGGGAGCAGATGGGAGGAGACTACTCATGGCTAAATATCATCAGACAATGCAAAGGATGAAGGAGAAGTCAAGCAGGATAATTTATAACTAGTTACAGCATTCCTCTAACTGTCTGAATTAGGATTACCTCTAAAAGTTTGCATTTAAACCAACTTTTCCACAGGGAGTGGTGGGGAAAAAAGGTCCCACAATCTTAAAGTGAGCAAAGAAAGTACTGGTTTAGCTGTTGGTGACCAAGGATAAATACTATTTGGCAAACACTCATTTATCTTCCTCCTCCTCACACAGATGCAGTGAGACTATAGAGTGGAATACAAGCGGATTCAATCTTCCTCTGCCTGTACCCATCCAGCCTTGTCCCCCAGGCTGTACTCATGAAGCCACCATCCTCTCTGCTGTCCTGAAAAACACTGGCACAGCCCGATGCCCTGAAAGATTTTCAGATCTCAAGGCTCCTGTGCCCATCAGGGACCCACATGAATCCCAAGTACACGTCTCACTAATGCTCTTGCTAGTCCAAAGAGAATCAAGACATGAAACAAGTCACATGCCACCCATGCTCTACCTTGGCCGTTGTTTAGTGAGTTATCAGGTTATCTGTTATACATTATTTATGTACCATGACTATTTACTAGTGATGGGGAGAAAAAAATTCCTCACTATCTACATCTCTCTGTCTGTCCTAAACCAGCTGCTTGCCTTTTGGTAGCAAGTTATTCTCCCACACTGCTACTACAATTCATCAGCCCCCCTTGCCCACTACCCAGGGACTTCGAGCCCATCCCCTACCCTGATGGGGCTCCTGCTTTTCCTGGAATCATCTTCTGGGGCTGTCTCATGGGAATGCAGGTCACAGGCAGCACCACAACCTGAGTAATCCCCAGACAGACTGTCCTTCATTTCCCACATCTTTTGGTCAAAGACAGTGACAGAGGCTGAGGAGACCCAGTCCGAGCACAGAAACTCACGTACACATCCTGCAGAAATAAGGTCTAACATCTGCCAGTCTTGGACTCGACTCTGGCTGCAGCCTGGCATATTGTAACTGTTCCTCTGCACCGAGGGCCAGGGCTGGATCCTCCTCAGAGAATATAGAACCCAGGAATCGGGGATTTCTGGGTCTCCCTCCAATGCAAACGGGGTTACAATCTGCAGCAGAAGCCACAGCACCCAGGACAAAGCATCTCCCTGCTACTTTCAGCCCCCTGGATCCCTAAATTATTGCACTTGGCTACGTCTCACCTCACAGACCTTCAAGCAACACAGCGCTTACTGCTGACTGATGGCTACAACCCTACCTGGTAGCCGGCAGAAAGCACTCACAGCCTCCCTACCTTGCAGAGCTACTGCTTAAGGCCACACACATGGTTCTCTGCTTTATTACAGCTTCTAAACCTTACAGTTTCAAGAGCCCATCGAAACCTGATTGTCACAATTCAGAAACAGCCACCAAAAGCTGGCCAGAAAGAAGAGCAAAGAGATTTTGTTTGCTTAATTAAAATTGGCTTCATAATGGAAGTTATCATGGTTCATATCAAACAGCAATTAAGAAAGCAGGATGTGACTGCTGGCTTGGCTTAAAACACTAGCTAAGCCTTTTGTGGACTCCAGCAAATCCAAATAATGATGACTTAGCCCAGTACAGAGTTAGCAGCTCAGCGTTGTCAGTCTAATTTTATCTCAAGTCTCACCATATTTACATGTTCTCTGTGGTCCTAAATTCATGTGAATACAAGATAGCCTCTAGTTTTGCAAAAGAAGTGACAGGAAAAAACATCTTGAGAATGTGACCCAAGTGCATAGAAGAGCTTCAAAACCACTTTTCAAAATGAAAGAGAAGCTTTTTTTTTTTTTCCCTTCCTTTAAAACCCTTCATTTTTAATCCAATCTCTTTGAGTTTTTAATGCTCCAGCCATGAGTTTTGAGCTAACAGCCCAGGCGATGATGGACAGAGAGACTAAGAAGGGCAGGATCCAGGCACTCCCCATTAGCTTCATTTGCACAAGCTTCAGGTAATCAGCAAAACCACTCTGAAAGCCCCCAGAACTAAGCTGATTCAGACCAGGTAAAATCCAGCCACAGGTACTTTCACAGAATCACAGAATCACAGAATTGTAGGGGTTGGAAGGGACCTCGAGAGATCATCGGGTCCAACCCCCCTGCCAAAGCAGGCTCCCTAGCTCATATTGCTCAGATAGGCGTCCAGGCAGGTCTTGAATATCTCCAGTGAAGGAGACTCCACCACCTCCCTGGGCAGCCTATTCCAGTGCTCAGTCACCCTCACTGTGAAAAAGTTCTTCCGCATGTTGGTGCGGAACTTCCTATGCTCCAACTTGCAGCCATTGCCCCTTGTCCTATCCCCACAGACCACTGAAAAGGGGCTGGCTGATTCCCCCTGCATCCCCTGCTTCAGATAATTATAAACTTTGATTAGGTCCCCCCTTAGTCTTCTCTTCTCAAGGCTGAACAGTCCCAGCTTACTCAGCCTTTCCTCATAGGGGAGATGCTCTAGGCCCTTAATCATCTTCGTAGTCCTTCTTTGGACTCTTTCCAGGAGATCCCTGTCCTTTTTATACCAAGGAGCCCAGAACTGGACACAATACTCCAGGTGGGGCCTGACCAGGGCAGAGTAGAGAGGGAGGATCACCTCCTTTGACCTGCTGGCTACACTCCTCCTGATGCATCCCAGGATCCCATTGGCTCTCTTGGCCACCGAGGCACACTGCTGGCTCATGGCCAACCTGTCATCTACCAGGACCCCCAGGTCCTTCTCCACTGAGCTCTTCTCCAGCAGGTCATCCCCCAGCCTGTACTGATACAAACAGTTGTTCCTTCCCAGGTGCAAGACTTTACACTTGCTTTTGTTGAACTTCATCTGGTTTCTCACTGCCCAGCTCTCCAGCCTGTCCAGGTCTCTCTGGATGGCAGCGCAGTGCTCCTGCGTGTCAGCCACTCCTCCCAGCTTTGTATCATCGGCGTACTTGCTGAGGGTGGATGTTATTCCCTCATCAAGATCGTCAATGAAGATATTAAACAGGACTGGACCCAACACTGAGCCCTGGGGAACACCGCTGGTAACAGGCCTCCAGTCAGATTCTACTCCACGAATCACAACCCTCTGGGTTCGGTCCGACAGCCAATTCTCAACCCACCTCACTGTCCACTCATCTATCCCATGCTTTCTCAGCTTTGCTATCAGGATGTCATGGGAGACAGTATCAAAGGCCTTGCTGAAGTCAAGGTAGATGACATCCACTGCTCTCCCTCCATCTACCCAGCCTGTCATGAGATCGTAGAAGGCTATGAGGTTGGTCGAGCACGATTTCCCCTTAGTGAATCCAGGCTGACTACTCCTCATGACCTTCTTCTCTTCCATATCATACCTGCACACAAAATTTCCACATCCCTCTGCTCAGCCCCCAAAGGGCCAACAGGTAACCCTCATCACACGGGAACTATGCCCTCAGTGATGCGCTCAATCCATGATACATTCAATCCATGATCCATTCCATACGGCGTGAGAGGCATTACTCTCAGTTCACTGGGCTCCACAGGCTGTGCTGGGAGCACTCTATTTTCCATTACAAGACTCTTGTCTTTTTGGTGCTTAAACCTCCACCAAATCTGAATGGAGTAGGATGACATCTTTCACATCAGGTGTTTGCCTCAGGCTCTACATACCCTCGCACATATATATCTGTGCGTATGTATATAATTTGGAAGGAAGGGTGAGATTTCACATGAGGCAGTTGTTCTGTCTCTGAGGCCAACGATGGGAGGGCTGAGATCAGCCACATCCTACACACGTCCTTCCCACCCCCAAGCAGCTCCAGTTTCTGGTGCTCTTGACACATCCCCAACTTCAATTTTACATCAACTTATTTCAGGTCACTTTGCTCTCCAACTGTCACATAGGGCAGGGCAGCGTTTTGGACACCATCCATGCAGAGCATTCTCCCTTGTCCTGATAACTTATTGGCTAGACATAATTTTGGGGTACAACTGAGAAATTAATTTTGATCAGCAGCTGAAAAGAGAGACAAATCTCTGAATCTGTATGTCTGCATACAGCCTGTGACAGGCAAGGAGATCTCAAAGAAGATGTAATAGCCCATAGTCTCATCCTCTCCTATGAGTGCACTAATAATGGGGACAAATTCTGCTTCCTTCAAGCACAAGTGGCCACATGCCTCCACTGACAGCACTACCAGCACCTCTCCAGCACGACAGAAACACTATTTAATTACTGTTCAGTAACAGGAAATTACTGTCACTTAGAAATGGCTGGTGACAAGGGGGGGTGTGGAGAGCCAAATATGAAAAGAAATGTAAAAACTTCTCAGTAGCAAGCAATTTTAAAAAGCATTATATATAATTGCTTAAAAAAAAAGTCTTTGTTACAAGTGACGAAATCAAAGCAACTCTCTTCCACTGTATCAATCATTGACCCAATGTACACATTCATTTAACAGTCTGGTCTTTTTGCAGGCTGGGAAAAGGAAAGCAATTACTTCCACAGCCACCTTGCACACATCATGGGAGGATCCCCACTGGGAGTCTGATCGTGTTCACAGTTCTTTGGGAGAGGGTCCAATTTGACATGCAATTATGCCTGAAAGGGTGGAGGTGTTCTGGTAATGATGTTCTCATGCTAGAAACTTTGCATCTTTCACTGAGGGACACACATCAAGAAGATGAGAATCCAACTGCCCCGATGTTAATTTAATCAACTTTGTAAAGCTTAGATTTAGAAGTCTTTCTCGGGGCATCACAACTCCCCTCCTCATTTTCCTTTCATGCAGCCCCTGGGACATGTGGCAGCACCTCCACCTCTGTTACTTTCATTACATTGATGCAGCTCTAATAAAGCAGCATTTGTTCCCACCTCACTTCTCCCTGCTGCCATGAGGATCCACCCTGTCCCCACACACAGAACGGAGCAGACTTCAGACACAGATATTGGAGAGAGATAAGATTAACCACAGAAAGAATTAGAAAAAGCAGGCTATAGCTTTTTACGTGATTAGACTGGAAATTAAAACCTTGGGCTCTGAAACGCTCTGGGTGCAGAAGTGGTTGCTGACACAGGACAGCCAGGAGCTGGACCAGCTGCAGGGATATTGCCATGGGTTAACACCAGCAGATAAAGTTCAGCCCATTCCACTTTGGGGCAGGTAAAGCTTATCTCTGTGTCTACCACCAAGTGCAGAAGAGGTGGGCCCATCTGTCCTCCAACCACAGCTGGTTTTGGACTCTGTCTCTGGAGGTGCCTTCCAACCCCTACAAGTCTGTAGCTGTAAGGAAGTACGTCCCAGTTAAGAGAAGGGAAGCAGAAAACACATGTTCTGACTGCAGTCTCTGGCATGCTGGTAGAAAGAACAAAAGGATTTCTACACAGCAAAGAGCAGAACCATGTTTCTGCTCTTCCCTGATTTTACTACACTTTGTTAGCCTCCCTCTCAGCAGCACTGCATGCAGTCAGATAAAACAGTTTTGCTTAAAAGAGTCTGTACCTCCCCAGCTCTTCAAACGAGCATTGCAAGGGGCAACATCAGATGGGACTGAAATAACTAATAATTGCTTAGGTAAAGGCAAAAGTCAGGTGTGCCACTTGATACTTCTCTAGTCACCTGAAACACACAGTGGAATGAAAAGTTTTAAGTAATTATTGTGCCTCTCTCCTGGTTTAACAAAGGAATACAAGAACATCTGCACACACATTCCTGTACCTGGGTCTCTGCCCCAACCTGACATTTCATGTAAGCCTTCCCACCCAGAGATAACCACAGCACTGGTTGCACATCCCTCTCCTATGCGTGCTGTACCCAGCATCCCCCCACCCCACGCCGTGTCCACACTTCCAGGTCTTTATTCCATTTCTATCAGAAATACTAATTATTAACTACATCAGGCAGAAGTCTTGCAAATTGAAAGGAAGGCGCCTCACATTCTTCATCTTCCCTTCTTATGTCAGAAATATAGAGTGAGAAATGGAAGCAATCCTGGCACATTTTTCAGACCCTTCAAAATCCACATGGGAAGCTCATCCATCATTCACTTTAAATGGCTAAAACAAAGCTGCCTGAGACAAAGCAGCCCAGGGGAGCCCTGTCAGCTCTCTCCCAAACACCAGAGCCTGGCCTTTAGTGATGCCAGGCACCAGCTGCCAGGCTGGGGTATCGCTCACCTGGTTGCACCACAGGGCAGCAGCCACCCAGCACAAGGCAGGGCTGGGCTCCCTGGCTCAGCACACACTGTGCATTAAGAAAGGTCGTGCGTTTCATTAAAGTGTTGTCAAAATTCTGCCACAAGCATCTCCTCAGCTCCCTGCAGATATGGTAAAGAGGGACACACTTTACCATTAATTATGATGACCTGAAGCTACGGTCGCGAGGCTTGGCCTCCCCCACACACTACGTACACTCAAGCGGTCTGAGCACAGAGCCCTTTGATCAGAAAGCAGTATGCTGAGCTGGAGACTGTGACTGCACTGCCACAGGAGCGCCTCTTAATGCCTGTCACCTACATCTTTAAAGCAGGCTGGATTCAGAGCACGCTTATTCATAAGTGACAGGGTTGATTTTTGTTCTCTGTGCGGCCGCTGGTTCCAACAGCTCATCTGAAGCCTGCTGAATCTTTGCTGTACCCAGCGCAAGGTTAAATACCTCACCTTCCTCTATCATCTGGCCACGTGGGAATCCTGCAGAAGATAATCCCTCTTCTAGGTACCGACATTCTATTCCAGTTGCTTACCTTCTCCCCATGAGAAGTCGTACAGGGATGACTAACACACGGGCCAGAGACACTGGGGAAGTACGTTACAATAGGTCATGTTTCATCTCCCCATTGAATTCTTCGTGGAGATAAATCTGAGGAACTCTGAGCATAACATCCCACAGAGATATAACCTACAGGGCCCTGATCTGCTTCTCTGGCCACAGAGGAGGACAGCTGTTTAGGAAGTTTATAAGTGTGTGAAGGGCGAGAGTCAGGAGGATGGAGCCAGGATCTTCTCAGTGATGGCAATGGGACAAGGGGCCACGGGCGCAAGCTGGAGCAGAGGAAGTTCATGTGAATATAAGGAGAAACTTTTTCACCACAAGGGTGACAGAGCCCTGGGACAGGCTGCCCAGAGAGGCTGTGGAGTCTCCTTCTCTGGACACATTCAAACCTTCCTGGATGCATCCTTGTGTGATTTAGTCTGGGTGATCCTGCTCTGTCAGGGGTGTTGGACTAGATGAGCTTTCAAGATCCCTTCTAACTCTTAATGTTCTGTGATTCTGTGACTGCAGCAGGGCCGATCCAGTAGAGAGGCAAATAATCAGCAAAACCCAATACTGAAACACACTGGCAGGACATCCGATGCTTTCTTTGGCTATATGGACATATAAATACATATTTCCATAAATATTAGAGATGCAAAACCCAAACACCAGTAAAAGGAGATTGCTGTCTCAGCAGTGCGTGGCCTTGTGCAGTTACCCCAGCAGCACATCCAACAGAAGACACGATTTTAGGAGAATATGGTCGTTGTTGCTGGCATATTTTGAATATTCTCATCACTAAAAATAAACCACAATTAGCTTCCATAAGAACAGGAGCACCAAAGGAATCTCCCACCACTAACTGCATTACCCCCAAGGTAGTTTTGTAATAAAGATTTTAAATTTTTTTTAGTCATTATTGTTTTATTTTTGGAAGGATTAAATTTTCAACTAAATACTATTTTTATGGGAAAAATAATTGCATCATTATTATTTCCACTTAAATACATTCTTGCAGAGCTTCAGGGCAGCTCTAGTTTTCTCCTCTGTCATCTTCTGAGGACAGAGTAACCTCGTAGGTGGGACCTGCACTGTTGTACACTGCACTGGAGGTAGAGCATCATTTCCTCTCAGTTTGTTTTTCCATCAGATTTGTCTATGACAAAAAAAATTATTTCTGCTAGGTCATACAGAGAGAATTTCTCTGTGCATCAGAAGAATTAGAAGACCAGGAAGGACATATTCCAAGACAAAAATCAAAATCTCAAATGTTTGACATTTTTCTACAGATTTGCAGAAAAAAAGGAATGATCAACATTAAGTCTTTTGGTAAAATATCAAAAGCTGAAGTAACAAGAATTCTCAGCAATGTTTTGCTTCCTTTGAAAAAGCATTTCTCCTAGAAAAAGAATTTTGATGAAAACATTTAAACCGGGCAAACAGCCTTTCTGTGAGATCGTCACCTTTATTGTACCGCATGGCTGGTGCCTCCTGGCTTTCTCACTGGGGCTTTCTACAATTTCCTTTTGCTTTCATTTCAAACAAAGGTCAGCATATAAAAATACTAGAGCTGCTCTCCGCAGGTGGGGAAATTAAAGAGGAAAAAAGCTCAACAGCTGTCAAGGTTCTGGCAGAACGATCGATGAATTAAATTCTGTTCTGTGTCTGGCAAGTACCTACCAGTCCTGGTAGATCTGGGTTCCTGTGGGATTCCCACAAAGATATACAGCAAATAATTATATCCTGACAGTAAGGGACCAAATCCTTTCCTTCTGAATCTCTCTTGCACAGTAATGGTCACTGGTGCAGTCAGATGCTGCCCACAGACACCCTGGTGCTTGCTACCAGGACATTCCACCCTGAACATGCCCAAGTCCAGCAGCATCAGAGAAGCCAAAGCATGGACAGCACTGGCCAATGCAACCCCACATTCCTGGAGGAACTGGGGGAATCTCACAGCCAGCTCACTGTCCTCTTCACCCTGTGTCTCCCAGAGCAGCACATGGAGGGCTTGCAGGGGTTTGCATTTTAGGTGACAGATTTTACTTTCCCTCAGTCAGCTATAATTTTAACCTGACACTAAAACATCCCTGAATGAAAGCATCACCAGCCTTAGCAAGCCAGTCGCATCACCCAGCTGGCTTGAGCTGTCACTAGGTAAATCATTACCTGCACCTCTTTAACACGCAGGCAGACAAAGAGTTGAGGTGACAAAGTTTGGAAGACTGAGACATGCCTCTTACATAAGCTCAGCTTTAGACAAAATCCAATAATTAATTTCCACCCCACAAACAGAGTTCTCTGCAATTCCATCCCACATAAGCTCAATAGCACTTTCCATTTAATTTCCTCCATGCCCAGGATGTCCCTCACTTTCTTCACCCTGTAGTTAATTACTGCCATGCATTCCCCAGCCCTCCAGGTTTGATTTATTCTTTTTCCAGCCACAACAAATCACAGCAAGTGAAATACAGGCAGGTCCCACAGGTCCAGATCTCAACCACTGGATTTTGAGATGTGTTAAAGCCTTCTGAGAAAGTCTCCAAGCACTGTGCTAGGGCATTTACTAAAAGAAAGAAGAGAAAAAAAAAAAAAACACACCACACAACAAAAAATCCACAAAACAAACATACCAACAAAGCCTTCTGTTCTCTCCAAAAAAGCTGTAGCTCCTCCATCACCAGTTTCCTCAGAGAATGCTCCCCAGCAGATAAAGCACAGCCAAGATGCAGGCATGGCTGGGAACATGGAGGACATCTGGAAGGGACTAGGTGAGGAGCCCACCAGTTTCCTACCAGCAGCAGAGGCACACTCAGGTGACAATGAGTTTCCCTCCCTTTGGCATCCATGCCAACAAGCACTTGAGCACAGAGGGACATGAGGGCTGGCTGGGTCTGCAGTATTTCCAGCACCTGACTCCCCTGTGTGACTCCAAGCTCAACACAGCATGTCAACAGCTGTAACACTCCCAGGAAGGGTGCTGACAGGCAGCACAGCTTTGGTGCTACAGCATACAGCAGCATTTGTTCCCCAGCCCAGCTTTGTGTCTGCTTCCCAGGTCTCCAAGAACTGATCGCCTGGAGCTGCGGTTGGAGTGACCATCCCAGCAGGATTCCCTGCTGCTCTCCCTACCATACCCTCATGCCACCTCAGACCTAAAGAAGTAATGGATCACACTGATCCATGCCGGTGTTCCTTGTGATCTGGCAGATGCAGTGGATATACTGTCCTCAGAAATGTTAAAAGGGAGCTGCATTGCCTACCCTCTTGGCTGTAACTTACCCCTTATGTGACTCACCAGGGAAAGGTGACCTTTCACAGAGGATTTAAACTCAGCACTGACCAGACAAGAGTCACTGCCTACCTCTCCCCAGCTGCTCAGACTTTGCTCCCCATCTCTGCTCCTTCACTCCCTGTTCTTCCCACACTGGGCACCCTATAAAGGCCTCAGCAGCCCAAAGTTAAGACAGAAAAGGTAACAGGTCCCAACTGCCTGCAGAGAAGCTCTCTGCATCCCCAGACATGACCACACAGCTTCCCAGCCTGGGGGTGGTAGGGGATCCCCATGCAATCCCCCCAGCTGGAGGACAGACACAGCCCGAGTTGGGCTTCTTACACCGCTGCATTGAATGAAGATGAGGAAATGCAGAAATGGGCCCAGTATGCCCACCGGTTACAGAAGAAAATGGCATCAGGGTATATGGGTCAGACTTTAAATGCAATCTGAACTACCCACTCCCTTCACCTTCCCAGCTACAGATTAGGGACCGAGTACTTCTGCATTAAATCAGCCAGAGTCCGTAAGAGCCAGAGAGGGAGAAGACCAGTCTCCTGCACCAACAGCACCAGAGCATTTCAGCACTGTCCCCACAATACTTCTGGCTAGCATACAGTTTTAAACATGATCCATCAACTTTATTTAAGCGTTAAATGTCCAGAATTTAATTAGCTCAATACCAAGCAGCAAGGAATAACGGAGAACAAAAGGAGAGTATCTGTCTTTTCTCTTACGCTGGGGAAAGTGGGACCTGTTAATTACTGGTTTCACAGCAGAATTCCTGCAAAGGTGTGCTTATATATAAAAATATTAAAACAACTGATGCCCTTGCAGGAAATGCTTTCACTTATTCTGATACTCATTAAACAGTTCTTCTGTTATTTCTGTGTGTCATAAGGCAAAGGCAGCTACTATGTCTTTTTATATCTGCAGCACAGAACGGCCAGCATGTTTAAACACCCCACAGCCAGGGATATGAGCACCCTATGGAAGAGACTCTTCCCCCCCACAGGGAAGTGGGGCAGGGAGCCAGCAGTCAGAGGTGTCTGTCTGAGCAGAGATGCTCACAAAGGCAGGTGATGCTCCTGGCACAGGATGCACAGCTGCGATCCAGCAGTGCAGAGACCAAAACTCTGAGCCACCTCGGAGTTTTCCAGCTGGGAGAGATATTCCCACGCAGCACAGCTGCCTGTCTCAGCTTCAGCACGGCATTAATAACTGCTAGCTCTGCCAGGCAGCTCCTGGGAATCTCCATGGCACGGTGCTCCCATCGTACCTAGGATTTCTTTCTGCAGTGGTGCTTGCAGAAGAAGGAACAACTCGCTGCCAGGCACGGCCTCAGCTGGCATTTCTGGCCACAGCTCTGCTGGCTGCAGCCTGGCAGCACAGCAGAGCCTCAGCAAACCCTTCTGATGGGGATTTCAGTTACTACGGATGCACTCCGTGGCTGTGAGGACAATTAATCAGGGGAATGGGTTTACTCAGCCATGGAGAGAGGCAAGCCTGCACAGCAAGCACAGGCAGTAAATACATTGCCCCAATGGGGCACAAGCTCCTCACCTTCTCCATCCAAGGCACTCTCCAAGACATGACTATACTGCATCTAGATAGAAAAATCAATCAAAACAGATGGTTAAACTGCCAGATGATCCACCAGAGGGAGTTATGGCAATACAGCAACAACAAAAACACTTAATTGGCAATGCAAAAGTAAAATTAAGCACTATAGGTACTGAGATATGAATTCAAGCAAGACACCTTCCCTGTTCCTCGCCACCAATCCTTCCATGCCTGTAACAGCAAGACAGCCATCCCTACACACTACCTGGAGCCTGCAGTACAGGTTTGCAGAGATAAGGTATCCCAACAGCCTGGCAAACAGCATGGCTATGAGCGCCTTAGTCTGCAAATAAAACCCTGCAAGTCGAGGTAATCGGGATACCAGCATCAGATTAAACTCTGGGACTTCCTTTAAAGATCTCTTGCTGAAAGGATCTTCTAATCACAAACACGACAAAAAAACCTCAAGCTGATGTCACCAGGAACATGCTGTGTTTAGCAGCTCCTTGCCCCAGTACCATGCTCTTCATCTACCTGACCCTTCATCCTCATCTGAAGCCACAACCACCCTCTTCTTCCTCATACTCCTGATTCAACATCCCAAAGGGATTCTCTGAACCACGATCAGCACAGTGAAAACCTGATCAGAGGCCCCTGGACACTGCTGTGATAGGGCTGATAAATCATTAGTGATGGGGAGAGGACAAAGCAAAGGAAACATGAGTTTCCCACCACCACATCTATGAAACAACACTCAACAGCCCGTGTACAGTGCTGGTCTATAATATGTATTCCATTATCTGCCCCTGAATAGCCACTGGTTTGGCGTATAGGGACAAAGTTAGCCACTGTCCTCAGGGGAGCAAAAAGAGAAAAGAAAGGGGGAAGAGAGGGAATATCACTAGATGCAATTGGAAAAATCAGGATTGAGCTTGAATGGGGGTGGGGGGATCTGCAGGACTATGGTAGGTCTCAGACAGCAAAAAGCATGGAGAAGGCATAGATGACATTTTGATTGCTTACTTCCATTCCTAAGGGAAAAGCAGACGTATTCTAATTGCAATTAAAGAAACAAATATTTCATGTATTTATTTCACTCTGAATAATAAAAAGGGCACAGAGACAGAGCTGGAAGCAGCCACGGGGAACCCTTCTCAGGGAACACCAGCTCTGCTGAATAACTAAACCTCAAGCAATCCTGTTTGAGGCAGGGACCTGGGGGACACAGACACCCCCTACAAGCTGCTCTGAGTGGGTACGGTCAGCAGGAAAGGGAGCGGGAAGGATGGGTGAGTGGTTCCTGTGGGACACAAGCAGCCTCAGGGGATCCAGCCAGTCCAAGGTGGTGGTAGGGGGTGCAGGCTGAACCAGGGTTTGGGGTTGAGGTGTCAGAGGTCAGCCCTAGGGTCCCCATCAACTGCAAGAAGTGTTCTTGTCAGTCAGGGCCAGGCTCATTAAAATCACCATCGACGTCCTTGCAGAGCAAAGCACAGCTGCCAAACACCACCCGGCAACCTCCAATGGAGCTGCCGATCCGCATCAAGCTGCTGGGGTTTGATAGGTTTGCAGAACATTTTCCCAGGTCAAAAGGCAATAGCTCATCAAAATAATTGAGTGTCTCCACAACTCAACGGGTCAGACGTTGGCGGGAGATGGGGCATAAGCAAGGTCGGGTCTTCTCTGTGCCTGGCCTGGGGCTGGCAGGAGGGAACCAGCAGAAGGGCCACTCTAGACCAGCTCCTGTGCCCCTTGCAAATGCCCTCTTACCAGAGGGGAGTGAGGGTGTCCTTAAGTGGTTCATGTCCTAACATGCTGTGAAGGCTCCCTGTTTAAGTTTGCTCTGGAATAAGCAGTCCTAACCCTCCTCCTCCTCCCCGCCACCCCCCCCCCCCCCCCCCCAAATTCTATTTTCAATTCTAGCTTTCCTTATATAAAATATCAGGATACAAATAAGAAAGAGGAAGATTCTTAATCCAAGGGAACTTCATACTAAAGCTATAACAACTGTATCTTCCAGCCTTGTTTTCCCACCCAAAATACCAGGACAAGCAAAACCCCAACCGCTGCTTTCAGGCCCTTCCCAGGAAGGGGAGCATTCAGAGCCACCCACAATTAGTAGCTGCCCACCTGCCTGTTTAAATTTATCCTGCATGGACAATACAGAGAAGGGGATGTGTAGGATGGCAGTGAAGGAAGACGTGCAATCATGCCTGTGGTGGCACCAAACCTTTGCCCAGCGCAGAGATATTTTGCAGTTACTTAGCATAACAAATCAAAAACACACAACAACATACCCTTGGGGTAAAAGCTAGAAGAAACACGCTCATCTCCAAATGTCATCAGCCGAAAGAGTATTTGCATCCATATTCTGAATCCCTATCAGCAAAAGGACCTTAAATCAAATTAAAAAGACCTCTTGCCCTGCCACTGCAGTGCGGGGAATTAAAAGAGTCACTGTGCTTTTTCATGTGCCCCCGATGTTCTTTGAAGTACTCATTAGCAGCAGGGCTGTTCTCATTTCAGAAGCAACATTTCCAGAGAGAAAATTGCTCTCACACGGAACCACAAAGAGCAAGGTTCGTTTTCTTTGGGACCTGCTTCACCTCAGGACAGGCTCCAGGAACACATGAGCCTTGACAGCATCTCAATGCCTCTCCTGCTTCAAAGTGCAGGCAGCATTAGGCACCTTTTAAAGGAAAGTTAGAGGCACAGGCATAATGCACCAGGTTGGCAGCAGGAGAAGGAATCGAGCTCACATCTCCTGACCCATCCCACAGCTCCTTAACAAAACTTCAGTTTCCTCACAGCCACATGACAAGCACAAGAAACTCACACTGTACTTTTCAGCAGTGCAGACTAACAGCAGCTCTCAGGAAGGCAGAAAATTTGCACCACCACTGCTATGAAAGCAACAAGACTCAGCAGTCCTCAAGAACTGGAGGCGGATGTTTCCATGGACTTTCCCTCCACGGGCTAGTGGAAGCCCCCTTTACCTTATCTTCCATCCCCACCTTGGGATAAGGAGAGCTGAACTCTACATCTGCTTCTATTCTACGCCCCCAGGACTTGCAGGAGGACCCCAGCTCAGTTCCTGGTGTGGACAGCTGAATTCAGACAAGGCAAATCCCACTCACTGTCAGCAAATACTGGTGCCTTGCACTTTGGTGTCTCCATGTTCCAAGCAGCATCTCCCACTGCAACCCACCTCAGAGGCAAGGAAGCTGCCTGTCTTGCCTGTGGCTCTTTCAGTCGACTGATCCTGGCCATGCTGCCTGTCCCCAATTACCCATCTCCACCTATTAGCCCCCCACCACCCCACCCTGCCTTCCCTGGGCAGCAGGCACCCAGCCTGTCCTGTGCAGTCCCACTGGTTCCCTGGTAACTCTCACACCTCCTCCTAACAACAAGCAATACAAAGACATTTAAATCATCCTCAAATCCCTGTCACAGGGGAGCAATGCAATATTAACAAGGCAGTGCCAGCCGCAGCGAGAACACTTCCACTCAGCAGCAGTGTCAAAACCAGCACCAGCCTTCCCCTGAAAGCTGTGAGCAATCCATTTTCTTGAAGGACCCAGCCTGTCCCTGGGGATTTGCAAAGAAATGTCTTCTGCATACCTTGTGTTTCTGAAGTCAAGCGCAGAGATGGGGCTGTTCATAGCTAAGCCCCTGGAGATGCATCAAACTCTTGGCACACAAGGTTGCAACACATTTAAAGCAATCTGGTATCTTACCTCCACCATCTGAATTACAACACTGCCTTCCAGGCTGAGACTCTGCAGACACCTCTTCTAACACATTCTGCTGCAGCTCCTCTAGTCCTCTTGGTAACCAACACAATTTAGTAGTAGCTTGGGACCAACTTTACTGCCTTGTAATAAGAAACTAATCTCTTACTTGCAATCTGTGAGTGACCTTCAAAGTCCCTTGACACAACCCACATAGATGTGATAGCATCTTTTTCCCTTGGAAAAATCAAAGGGTCTCAAGACTTCTGACAACATTCTGAAAAACCACCTGTATTTTGGAGTTTTTGGATGGTTGGAGTTATTTCACATGACTACTCAACCGTGTGTCTTCAGCCCATTTAGCATGACTGAAGGAAATCACCATAGGTCCTTTTCTGCAAAAAGAGGAACAATTCTTTCTATCCATAGGAGCTGCATGTAGCAGGACACTGCACAGTTTTAAAGATCAGACCAGGCAGTGATGGAAGCCATCAGGTAGATAGGCAGAGAGACCGATCATTTGATTGCTCTGGTATAAAAGCACCAGGCAGCACCTTCAGCCATGAGAATGGCTTAAGCAACAAGCACCTGGATGCGTTACATCACCTGAATGGAAATCAATGCTAGAAACCTGCACATGGCAAACCCTGGGTGCCTTCCCAGGAAAGTCCAGTTTGCAAAACGTGCCCGAGAAAGGCTAGCAGCATCACCAGAAAACATTTCACAAGTTCTGGTTTGCATGTTTCTTGGGTTTTTGCTCTAACCAGACTTGCATCACATTCCTATTCGTTTCCTAAAACTCTTCCTGCAGACAAACAGAATATGGGAAAATAAGATTTAAGAATCTGCAACACTTAAGTTTTAAGTTTACCCCCCACAAGCATCCACACTGCAAATCTGAACTGGCCATGGCACAGGGAAAATAAACTACACCATGCTCGCCACCATTCACAGTTTGGATCTACAGACCAAAGCTACCACAGAGAAAGTAAGACTATAATTAACTAATGGGATTAATTCGGAGACAGTTCAGTCTCTTTAGCAGAAGTGGTGGGAGGGGTTTAGTAGGATAACCACGAGATTACTAGCTAGAAACTAGCAAAAGCCATTTCCAACAGACAATTCTACCCATCAAAGGCACAGATAAGTCAATAAACTCTTGATCCATCACCTTAGTTTCCACAATTGCTTTTTGCATTCAGCTCCTTGCTTCAAAGCACCCTCAGAGCTGAAACTCCCACTCCAAGCTCCCCAGAGATCATCTGTTGTTCAGAGCAATCGTGTTTGTAGAGGACGTGGAGTTTGTCTGCTTGGTTTTTAATGATGCGCATCGCTGTTCAGACAGATTATAAACTGGTTTCACCATTATCAATCATAACAGCGAGTTATTCAAGCCCAGCAAAGAAACATCAGACTCTTTTGGCTTATTTTTGCTACACTTAAAGGAAAAAGCCACTGAAGTGTTCTCAAGAAGCACTCAGAGGGAGGGATAAATTAAGTTATACATAGAAATGGAAATGCAGGACCAGAGCCATCAGCCACCGTGGCTCATACGGAGGTTTATCAGTCAGCCCTGAGCTGGGAAGAGCCAGCAGCTGAATCAGGCAATGGTTTCAGCTAAAGGTAAAGGAGTCATGCTAAATAGCAGGGCAACAGTCACTGCACGAGCTGTCACGCTGTTCCCTATTGCCAAGGAGCTTCAGCGGGAAGACTTTTGAACAAACACAAGGGATTGGTGTACAAGGAGGAGAAATCAAACCAGGAAAAAAAGGCAAAGATCCCCGAGTTGCCCTGCCCCTGAGTCCCAGGTTAGCTGGGTGCCCTTCTAGAAAGGTAGGGGAAGTGACCCAGCTCCTCAGCTCAAATCCTGTGAGATGGAGGCCCCTCCCAGCACCAGCACCTAGTTTCCCACCACACCAGGATGAGAATTATTTCAAGAGGGTAATAAAAGCTCCTTTCCTTGCTGCCAGCCAGTTAACCCAGAAGCTCACCCCACCACAGGTCTTCCACATTGCTCTGATGCTCACCCAGCCACTGCTGGACTCACGTGTCTTCTCAAAGCACCATGGGGAGCTCAACTCCACAGATCTTTGCCAGCAGGGTGTGAAACAGATCTGCTGCTCATCTATCACTTATGTCAGTTCAGCCAACAATAGCTCTGTATCCCAGCTTTGCCCTAGCCCATGCCATCGATTCCCTGCTCTCTTGGCATCTGTCTTCATGACCCACTGAAGCAACAGCCGTGTGAAACAACAGTGTGCTTGCACACAGACGGCTGCAGCTCTCCCCTTCCTCAGGCACACACACCTTCAGCTTCCTCTCTGTGGAGGTACCAGCCCTTCCTTTAAAGCCTTCCCTGGTCTCCGCTGCTCCCTGCAACTTGACAGCTGCTAAGTGCCCCCTCCAGCAGCACCTGCACGTGAAAGCTCCCACAGAGTGGCCCTCACACCCATCCTGCACTCTGTACAAGGTGCCAAGTGTTTGGGAGTAGCCTTCAGTGGGTTATAGTTATGATAATATTACAAGCTGAAGAGATCATCTCTGTGTCATGTTCTTGAGTTACAGAACCAGGTTGCGTTTTAAACATGGATGATGACAGCACAGAGCCCAAGCTCACTTCTAAGCTTTAACACATATTCCCTGGAAGGCCAAAGCACTGGTAACTGAGGTACAGTACAGGGCAAAAATAGAGAGGAAAAGCCATGAAATACAGCCCCCCTGGAGCTCAATTACTTCTGACTCATCCTCCCAAACGAGTTCCTTGCCTCCATAAATCAGAGGGAACAGAAACACGCTGCTGAGAGAGGGTAATTATTCTTGCACAGTGTGAGGGGAAAACACATGCTGTCGACACCAGCATGGTCTCATGAGCTGGCACTATCAGCGTGCTTTTAAAGACATAGAGGGGCTCACTGCAGCCTGTGCAACAGCCCTAGTCCCACCCGCACGCTCAGGGCTGCGGGAGAGGCGTGGGAGCAGTCTGCGATCCAGGAGTGGTGGGAGGACACTGAACATGGGGATGTCTACAGGAACAAGGTGGCTTAGACCCCCTGTCCACATTTATCTGGGTTCATCACCCTCACTTCCACCTGCCCACGCCAGGACAGGCTCATGCTTGGTTGTTTACCAGGGAATCAGGGGAACATCCTGAATAAGAGGCACAGTTCCCAATTCCTTACCATTTCCCCAGGGATTTCCCTTCAGAGCAGGGAACTTGAGACAATCAAGGACATATTTCTGACCTAAGGTGCGTAGCTTTGGGTTTAAGGAAATATTGCTGTTCCACAAGCAGCACAGAAAAGAGAACACAACCTTGCACATGCAGATGCCCTAATAAAGCACACAAAAGCATGTTGTTACATGCCACCTTCTGCAGCGTCCCATACACATCATCAGCTAGGGGGTTATTACAGCCTGTTGCAAATCTTATGTTTCTGGACTCTTATCCTCAATTCATTCTCTCTCAGATTTAGTTGCTAGTCAATCAGCTTTGTTTTCCACTACAATTTCTTTATTGGAACAATTCAGAAAAAGCCAATAGCAGACAAGGCTTTGAACTATTAAAAGAAAAAAAAAAAATCTGGTTTACAAGTTTGGTTTGTTAACCACAATGAGAGCTCCTTTTTCTCAGAGAGCAGAAGTCAGCTTTCCTTGGGAGTACCACAGCACCGTTCCCCACAGGCTTACGCAGCTCTTCCTTGGGAAAGTTCTTCTGTCCAGCCAAGCCTAAGAGGGCATTTTTAGGCTTGCAGTCAACAGCAGCAGCTCATGGATCTAATAATCAAGTGGAATAGGGAGAGTGCAGTGTGCATGTTTAACGGACACCAATATTTGAGATTATCCAAATATCAACGCCAGAAAAAACGCAGCAAACAGCCAAACAAAAGTGGCAGATCTGAGTCTGAGTAAGGGTCAGACATTTAAAAGCAATTTAGGATCTAAACATAAGGCCTATGTTCTGAAAAAAAGCGTCACAAAAGCACTGTTCAAGTCCTCTTGCCCTCCTCTTCCACATCACCAGAATAATCCTCGGGAGGGAAAGAAAAGTTAACGGCAATTAGAAAAGGGGTAAATCCAAAGAGCTTAAGCCTAACAGGAGAGCAATCACTCTCAGCCTTGTACAAAGCCAGGTGCTCTGAACATCTGTTCAGTCTGAAGCTTAGGTAAGGTAACAATAAACTTTGCTCATTGAAATACTAATTTATTTTTGGGGCAGCTATACATCCTCAGCATATATAAGAATCAATATAGATGTGTCTACCTTGTCTGAATGCCAACAGAACACCAGGCAGGATTTTCTAAATAAGACCTAGCCAGTTTTGACCTAACCCACCTCTCCATGATCCTCATTATCAAGACCCAAATCCATGGTGTAGACAACAGACCTGCTCCTGGGACACTTAGTGAAGAACAGCATGTTGGCCTCGGCCCCACAGTATGTGTCTCTTGTGCCAAAGCTAACCCTCCAGCAAGGGGGCCCTCAACCCACCCTCACAGATGTTAGGTGGCACCAAGAGACAGGATAGCATATGGTCACATTAATAATCACACAGCCAGGTGCAAGGAAGATTTCCATAGTAATGGCAGAGTTAGGAGGTCAAAGACTGAGCATCAGACAAAACAGCAGCATGCAAGGGGTGTAGCCTAGGAACACAAAACTACAGCAGCAACCTCAGGGATAATTCATGAAACACAGCCAGTTATATCAGAAATGTAAGAGACTTCCAAAAAAGCCCAATGTGGTCTGCAGCCCCGTTGCTGGCAGGTACTCAGATCCCAGAAACATTTCATTCTAACCAGGCAATGTTTGCCCTGAGCAAGGGGAAAGATCATAGCTCGATTCAACCACTAAGATCAAGTTGTCTGTCCAGTTGGAAAATGAAATTAATTTGAAGACTGTTCCCTCTTCTGGAGCTTCCTTTAGCATCTTTTTATTAACAGAGATAAAACCCAGATACAATTCCAAGAACAGGATCTCATCAGCTTTGCTTCTTCAGAGCCAGCATGCCATGACGTGGGTGGTGATGAGAAGCAAAGCCAATAGAGTTTGCTACTTCCCAGCCCTGCTCTGAACAGGCCTCAACAAGATTAATGAAGACAGAGCTCAGCATCACACATGTTTCTACACTAAGGAGGGACTGTGAGACACTGAGGTCTCCCATGGCATGCTCCTTCAGAGACCTAAGTGCTGCATTGGACTGAAGTCCTGTCAGCCTTGAACCAAGCCAAAGGAATGGCACATGTTGGGAAAGGACCAGTCTGCACCTATGCCACAAGAGCAGGACAGCCACAGGCCAGGGCACAGCATGAGTTCCCATCCTACTGCCATACACAAGAATAAAATCAATTTGTCTCCGTTTCTGCACTCGCCCTTTTCTCTCAGCAACACCACCATTCTCCCTGGGCACCTCTCTGCCAATCCACTGCCCAATTAACCTTTCATTAAAGGCTTCCTAGACATTTACAAAAAGGCCACGGCACCTGCAATTATCACTTTGTTCCACATGCATTGCTACAACTACACATCCTGGTCTACACTCATCTTTGGAAGTACAACTTGCAGTCTCACCCTTCATCCAATGCCCCTTAGTACTAGGATGGAGGTGGACCACCAGAAATCACTTCGTATTTACCCTTACCATCTCTAACTGGTTTTACAGACCTCTGCAATATTTCTGCCTCACCATCCCTTTCTCAGTGTAAGGAATCCCAGACATCAAACTCCCACTACAAAAACTACTCCTTATCTCTGAGTCTAACCCTGCTCTTAGCCTCTTCCCAGTTCTGGTTTGTTCCAGAGCCAGGAGATACAGAGCAGCAGGCAGTGCAGCCATAGGTTTACACAGCTGCTTTATGTTTTCTTTCTTTAAGACTTTGCTAGTAACTCCTAACATTCAGCTTGGTTTTGATCACTGCTGAGCACCAAGCCAATACTAACACAGAGCTCTGTATCTGAACCCAGGACCTCAGGGCTCCAGCGTTTGTTGCCATCCCATAGCTCATCTTTTGTATATATGCAGAATTAGTTTTTTGGGCATCACTTCAAATTTTCCAATCCTGAAACTCATCTGTCATTTTAGCAATCCACCACTCTCTCTGAGCATCCTCCTGCGCCTGGCCTCTGTCTTCACTACCCCAAACAGTTTGCTGTGCTGCCAAAACTAATTTATTTTCTTTGTTCTTTTTCAAGTCCCTGACATGTATTTGAAGGATCTGAAGTCTCAGCATGAGACCTTGCAGTATTCTGCTGGTGACTTCCCTCCACTGGAGAGGTTCATTATTTACTTCCACTCTCTGTTCCCCATCTTTTAACCAACTATTTTAAATAAAGATCTTCCCTCTCTTTTTCCACAGCAGCTTCATTTCCTTAAACATCTTCTGAGAGGAACCTTGAAAGAAATCTTTGAAAAATCCAAGCAGGCTCTATCAATGGAGTGCATTCTGCTCCACAAAGCAGCATTTTGCCCTGTGCCTTCCCCTGTGTGTGTTTGCAGCTGTCTCTTCACTTGAAAGCAAATTCTGAGTTTCATGGGACACAGTTGAGGGCAAAGCTTTTGTTGCTGCAGGTGTTTTAAAAATTCATCCAAAAGGAATAAGTATGTCCCAAATAACCTCTTTTGTTATCTCACAAACACCTCCTGGACCTGTCTTCCATTTAAGAAAGGCCAAAAAAAGATATGATCCTTGCCCAAACTAAGTGTCAATACTAACACAAACCTTTTATCTCATACCTTTTTCCTTCACCGCCCCAGAGTACAGGCCAGCTGCAGCCTGGGGTGGATAAAGGCTGGTGAATATCTTATTACAAATATTTATTTGGGCACTGACCCCAAAACACATCCAATTCATCCAACTGCTGATTCAGACAGAACTTCAGCTCCTAAATACACAGATCCCATTCTGCAGGGGCCTCACGCTACCTCAGTCTCTTACTGAGCTTTTCAAACCCCTTCATCACACTTCACAAAGCTGTAATTGATTTGCTGAGTTTTCCAAGTGTCCCAAGGAAGCTAAGTGCCACCATTTGCTACTATTTAGGTATGTAATTTCCATAAAGCCCACTAGAAATCCCAAACTCTGCGTTAGCATTCACGTCAGCACAGCCAGCAAAGGTCTCACTTTCAGGCACCACCAGCAAGCTCATCTTAATGGGCAAAATAAAGGCACTGAAATCAGAAGACACCACACACACCATTCGGCATTCCAGGCTCTACCCCTTCCAGTTTTGGGTACTGAGGAGTGCCTGTGCCTTTTCACTGCACAACATTCCACATCTCCCAGTGGTTCTGCCTGTTTTGCCCCAATCCAAAACCACATGCAGGTCAGAACACCCCTGAAACTCCCTTTGAGCTCGGCTCTTGGAAACACACTGCCCATCTGCAAGTGTCCCAGTCTGATGAGGTGCCTTCTCCAGTACTTGGTAAGACAAAGGAGTTCAGGATTATTCCCATGCCATCAACAAGTAACACACTCCACAGCAAGCTATTTAAAAAAAGGAGAACAGCAATGCAACTGGATAGAGAAGGAACTGTAGGAAAAGACCAAGGAAACCATGGAAAGAGCCCATTGCTGATGGGACAGTCCCAGGACAGAGTCCAACAGGCAGAGGGCACGGGGGGAAAAAGCCAGAGCTTTCCCACACCTCATTGAGCTCACCAATGTGGCCACACACAGCAAGCTGGTGTTTCTGCTGCTCCTGCAGCAAGGCCCACTGGTGCCAGGCACCATGGAAGTGGCAGATGGATGGGGAAAGGCAGTTGAAGCTCTGTGCAAAGCCAAATCCCACCTTACTGAAATGCAAATGATATTTGAACAATTTTTAACATGACAAAAACTCTGTTGATACAAAATGCTGGCCACTTCTCTGTTTTCCTTCTTGCCCACCTATCCCTTACAATTACTGTACAGTCAGATCCTTCTGTAGAAATTACCATTTTTCCCCCAGAGGCACATAAAAGCCTGAACCTAAACTCTATTCCAGAGCAATTTGCAAGAAAACACTGAACTGTGCGATACACAGTAGGGACAAAATCCTTTCAGAAGTGTTTATAATGCAGGGCAGGCACCTTTGTGTTAAAAACACATATAAAGCTGACAAAGTGGAAACACACTTCTGTAGTGTAAACACAGAACAGAAATGAGTGGTTTGGTGGCTTACATCTGAGAACTGGGCAGCAGTCCTTAGATAAATCCTGTGTATCAAAGACTTACCACACACAGCCTCCAGCACACACCCAAACATCCAGAACACACACACACTTGGGCCCTGAGTTACATCATTTTTGTTGCTTTCAAAGAGCAGCCCAAAAGCCAGAACTTCACAGAGGGCTCCAAATGTGGGCTATGCCATCAGCAAAGGGCTACAGGAGACATCAGCAGCCATCCAATCTCTAGGGCAATGGGGTGCTTCCAAAATTTCTGCACCATCAAAGAACTGGTAACGCTTCTCATGTCCAACCATGCATTTCTCAAGGCGCAGGCATCTCAATGTCCATTTCATAAGTGAATATTTAACAACAGCAGTATTGTTACATAGATTATTTTCCATGACTTTCTGAACCACTGATGGTCTGTAGACCATAATTCAGTAATCACTGGTCTGTAGGAAGTTGTTACAGCAAATAAACACAAGGGTTGTGTAATATCATCCTTTATTGCCTCCCTTGGGGAAGATAACACAAAGGAGGAAATGAGGCTTCCAGTATTGACAGATTTCTTTACTAAACTCCTATCTTTGACAATTTCCCACTTGGTATGCTGCCACAAATGCAGTATTGAATAACTACAGTGCTCCCCGTGCTTCTCTCCTCCCCTTTTCAGCTATCACAAACTCTAAAAGCAAACATAAAATCAGTGTTTTTAGCAAAGTTGTCCTAAACATGCCCTTTGGACTTGGCTCACTGAAGCATTATGATAATTTAGATGTTCATGTTCAGTCCGTGACAGCATGCCTGCAGCCCTGCAGTTCCAAACATGGGGTGTTCTGCATTAGATGCCTCTCAGCCATCACCAGCAGCACGGTGAAGATGGCAGAAAACTTCAAGCAGAGCAAAACCTGGATGTGTGTGTCAACGAAGTGAGAGCCTGATACTTCACCCACACACACACATTAGAAAGGAGAAGCAAAGAATCTCATCGCAGCCTCTCCTCTGACTACGTTCTTTGAAATTCACTTCTGATGCCTGACCTTTAGCATACAAAGTGCTTCATACACATCTCCACTTCTATTTTTAATACCATCACTTTCAGGAAGCCAATGTATTTCACGTGTTTTCATCAAGAACAACAAAAAAACAGAAGAAAGAAATTACAGATAGCACATTGACATTTGATGTTGGTATTTAGCCATAATGTCAACTTTGCTAACTTCATAATTTGTCATCAATGATCAGGTACAGGGATCTTTCTACATTAGGAAGAAGGAAATAACATGATTCAAAGAGACTTTAGGAACATATGAATACACATGGTTCTAAGAGGAGGGAGGACCTTATCTCCTACCAGAGTCTGCAAAGCTTGGCATTAGAGTGGGTAAGAGGCATGCAGTGTGCTAAAGTCACAGATAAGGGCTGCAAAGACCTCACTCTCATGGCTTCAGAAACCTTACATCTCCCTCTGAAGTATGAGAAGTCCACTAGCTCTGTATCAAGGGTAAAAGTACACCCGGACTTCCTTCCCCAGTGTGACAATTCCAGCACTTCCCGCGAGAAGTGATGCTTCCCAGGCTGAAAATGCAGATCACAATCAATGGAGCTGATGGCAATTGAGGCAAAGAGGGGCAGTTCATCTCCCAGCCCATGAAATTGCAGACTGCCATCAGAAGCTATTTCCTTCAATTCAGAATATTCCCTCCCTTTTCCCCTGTAACAATGGGCCCAGAAAAAGCCGGAGACATCTGTCAAACCCAGATGGCTCACTTGGAAAATGACTGCGCGTCTGTTTATAAGGAAAGTGATAGAGTCAACAGAGAAGAGTTGGATATTTATGTACATTGGAAGCTGCTCATCTCTGCAATGACAACTTGAACTCACTCCCAGCTCTGCTGCCGGCAGGACCAGGGAGCTGCTCTGGACCTCATTTGTGACAGGCAGTGTTCAGGGAAGGTGAGACCGTGTAGTTGAACTGCTCCCTCCCTGCATTGCTGAGGTCCTGCAAGCCCCTAGCCAGGAAATTCCCTTTGGGAAAAGGGTATCCAGAGGATTACTCAGTGACTCTGCACACACAGACAGCAGACTACAGGTCCTGGGCTCAGCTGTAAATAAAATGTAATTCTGCCCTTTAAAAGGAAAGGGGGAGGGAGATAAAAAGGAAACATAACTCCTTACTGAAAAGAGTAATTTCCAGGGGATTAAGCTATTGTGCTATTTGCTCTTGTCTATTTTAGCTGCTGCTCGAGATGTTAACCTCACTACTCCCAATGAAGCAATGAAAACAATTATCGTGCTGGCAATGGGATTTGCAGCTGAGAAGAAATGTGTATTAAGGAAGGAGCGAGGCATGCCACTGTGAGTAACTGCTTCCAGTCCCAGCAGCACTCTGTGACTGGCCAGAATATATTTATTCTGCCTTAAACATGGCACTCCAGCCTGGGTGGGCAGGCAGACACACAGGGACAATACACCTGCCAATCCACAAATCCTCCAGAGGACAGAGGATCGATGTTGCAGCAGGGAGAGCCTTACAAAGTAAAATTGGTACGAGGACACCTGCCTTTGCTCTAAAACCTTCTTTTTTTACTAGCAGGTGCTACCAAAAGTAAAACAAAACCATCCAAAGGAGAAGCTCAAAGCCTTCAGCGTCACCCTGTATGTCCTAAAACTACTTTCCCTCCAACCAAACCTTGTTTGGTTTACTGAAAGATAAGTAAGAGAATCAAATGCTTCCTCTGATCCCAGGGGGACTTTGCTCTCCATGGTGCAGTACAGCCATGCATGGTGTGCTGGCAGCAGGCACCACGCAGCCAGGGAGAGTGCCCGGTGCTCAGGAAGAACAAGGAAGCAGACCTGAGCTGAATGTAGTGCTCAGCCCCCACGGCCTTCCAAAAGCAACCACGTCACAACTCCACCGCAAACTAAGTGAATTTAGCACTTGCAAGAGGTGCCACGCTGACAGAGTTCAGGAAGTGAAGCAGCTCACTTAGGGAAAGAGAAATTTAGAACGTATCCGAGTTGGAGGTTTTCCCCTCCATCAGCCCCCCCTTGCCAATTGCATGCCTCCCTGGCCCTCCACCAGCTGGAGGATACCAGGGCAAAGATCCTTTCCTACTCATGCTGTTTGCTCTGGTCATCTCCACCAGCCAGAAAACACAGTGACTTTCCCCATCAGCCACTCAGCAAGGACCCTCACACAGCACTGCCAGCCCCCAGCAGGCATCGGCACCCTGCCATCCCCAGTGAACCTTGGCAGTCCCCATACCCATCACCAGCAATAGACAGGCAGGGACATTCCATCACCTCTTGCCCATTTCCTTGCCAAGTACAAAAGGGGTCACAGCAAAAAGACTTCAGCAGCTTTATCAAGTCCCACACAACTTTGCAGCTCCCCATCACGCTTTGAAGGTTGCTCTAACTCACTCTGGCACTGCCATATCTGCTGTCTGGACTGGACATTGCTAAAGAATCACACAAAACACTGCCTCTATAAAAAGGAATATTTTACAATATCTTTCTTCCCCTAATTTTTCCAAAGAAACAGGTCCTACTATATTTCCAGAAATCTGTCTACTTTGGAACAAGAACAGCATCCCAGCAGTGCAACCACTGGAGTTACCTGTCAGGTACCCGCTCCATCTTCCCTCTTGCTGCAGTACCAGGACTAAGGATTGAGTTGCTAATAGCACAAGACAAACATTTCAAAGCATGCTGTGATGGAGGCTGTCCCTTCTGGCCATGACAATTCCACTGGGATACAGTAGCTGTGGTATAGGCAGTTGCTCTGCACTTCAGTCCCAGCTGCAGTCACCTAGGGCAGGAGGGATCCACCATGCAAATCCCTTGGGCCACTCCACAGCCACCAAGAAAGAGCACCAGAGAACTTCCTCTTGTCTCCCAGCCCCACATTACTCCCAGATCTCCTAGCACAAGGTCCCCAAAAGCCACCAAGTTGATCCCACAGAGCTCAGACCCTGGCCATTAACTTGAAGGTCCAAGTTCTCAGACCTGCAGGGTTAGGTCAAGTCCAACTCAAGACAACATTTATTTTCTAGGTAAACTAAAAATTCACTGTTCAGAATTACATTAAACTCAGAAGATGAGAATTCCATTAGCTAATCTAATTTAACCTGATCTGTTTGAATTTCATTAGACATGGCTGCACTAGAGACTCCGTAATGAGACTCCAGTACACTGGGATCCTGACTGCTTCTAACTCAATCTCCCAACCTGATGTGGACAGCTGTAATCATGCTAATTAGCTGCAGAACCTGTGATGTACTTCAGCTGAGCTCAGGGTGACAAGAGAGAGATTAAAATGAAGCCAAATGAATGAGGAAGCACCAGTGTAGCTGCATACGATTTACAGGACAGCAATAACACACCCTGTGCATGCAGATATCTTCTCTTGACTCCAATAGGAGGAGGGTATTGCATAGGAACAGAGCATCCCTGGGTGAGATCAGTTAATTAGCCTGAGAATAGCCAGAAAAAGACTGAAGGTAAAAAAAAATATAAAAATATATATATTTCTTATTTAAACAAGTTCTGTCAGCCATTGGAAGTTACATACCAAAGCTATTCTGGAAAACAACCAGAGCATTGTTATTTCTAAAGTTAGCCTACTTGGTTGCTTTACGTATACAGGAGTCATAGCTCTTAAATTTGTCAGCACTCCCACAGAGATCAAGAGGATGCCTGTTTGAATATGCAGCTAGACAGCCTGCATGGCAGCATTCAGGCCCCATCCCTGCTCAGGGGAGATGAAGGGCCCAGGGTGCTCCCTGCAGGCACACAAATCAGGTTCAAGCTTTTGATGAGGGCACGTGTCATTTTAGAGCTGTGTGTCAAAAGGAACCTTTGAACTTCAGGACCACAAAGACAGTCTGCAAAGTAAGTGACATTTATTGCTGTGCTCATGGATGCTGTTGTATTGGAACAGGAGGAGCTTAGAAAAACCATGGAGAGCATTCAGAGCTGGCAGCTCCTGCACTGTGACACCTAGGGAGGGCTGGATCAAAAGCCACAGCACATCCAACCTGCTCCAGGAAGGGATGAGGTCTTCCAGCCAGTGGGACAGATACCAACACAAAGACTCATCTTTGGATCCACCTTTTTCGATCCATTGGGATTATTTATTTTTGACAACCTACAGCAGTTTGGGAAGAGGAGAATGGGATGCTATGAAATTGTCTAGATTCCACCAAGGAACAAGTTCTAAAGCTGCTTTCCTGCTGATATACATAGTGACAAGACACATGCAACAGCACCTTCAGCCTCTGCACCATGGTTACATTTACAGGTCTCCTGCATCTCCCCTCAGGAAGCCCACCAGGGCTGCCCCGAGAGCCTCCCCAACCCCACTGAGGCCTGAGCCATCAATTCAGGCAAGGTTTCATGGGGCACAGTGACACCTGAAGCACAGGCAGGCATCAGTGAAGGATTCAGCTACCCCAGTCTGTCTCTTCGCTGGCCTGCAGAGTAATTACAGAAGCTTTAATGATCTGAAGCAAAGCCAGAGCACTGCAATGCTTTTCCAGCATAAACCCTTGTACTTTACCTTCACTGCAGCCCCCAGCAAGGCCAGGAGGAGCTCTTTGCTATGAGCTCATCAGGAAGACAGAGGTACAAATCACCCCAGCATGCTCCTGCCTTGATTAACACCTCCTTCAGATCCTGCAGCAGTGGGGAGCTAGAGCTTGGAAAGCTGCGCAGAAGCGCATTTGGCTAGAAAAGGGCAGAGATTTAAGCAGGGAGAAGGTCTTTCTGTAACCTTCTCCTGGCATCTCCTCTCTCCCATAGCCCCAGTGGGACTCCAAGCAGACTGCAGGACCAAGAGACTTGAGAGAAGCATCTGGAGCCTTTGAGAAAGACAAGCTCATGCAATTTAGAAACACTAAATGCACCCAGACGGTGTGAGGAAGGTCTTATTTATAGCTGGGAGAAAACCTGGGTGGAATTAATCCTGATCTCCCACAGAACAGCGGCTTCCACTGAAATACTGAACGGTTTGTGGTTGAACCTACTCCAGGCTTTCCCATTCCACGCAATGTCACGTTGGTATTGATTTCAGAATTACTTTCCAATTACAAGTGCTAGCAATAAAATTAACTGCGTGAGTTTCAAGCATTACACTTCTCTTGCGATTTCAATTATTGATTAAGCACCATGGCAGAAGCATTAAGCCTCAAAATGTTAACAGTGATTATTGCTCTGCTACTGCAGGGTTGGGGTTTTTTGGTTGTTGCTGGGTTTCTTGGTGTTTTTTTTTTTTTATTTTGGGATTGATGCTTATGCTGGATACTCTGGAAGCTGCAGCTCAAATGCCTCCAACATTCAATGTAAGTGCCTAAACAACAGAAACTTTTCAATCATGCAAATACAGTGAGTTTTGATAGCAAACAGTGGATTAATAATGATGTTTCAGTGGCCTGGCCAAAACAGCTTTGTAATAGCAATGAATGGCCTTGCTGGTTTTAGCATCCTTGTTGATCTGCTAATATTTATCAGAAGAAGCTGCACATCACCCTCCAGAGGTCTTGGTGAAATGAGGTGTCAAGGGTTTATTCAGAGAGAAGCAAACAGACTTTGCCATTGGCCTGCTGTGCCAAATGTACCACTGGCACAGCTCCATTGGCTGCCCTGGATTCTTTCTAGAGGACAGTGGCCCTGGGTGTTTAACCATGAAAAGATCAGACTCATTATCCTCTGTGATAGGCACTGGACACCCACTTATTTCACAGTGTACCCTGACAGAGCGAGAGCAATGGGAAGGGTGACAGGCACGTCCCATGGAAGCCACACAACCCTGTAAGTTGAGGGCTGACTAAGCTGGGTAAAACATTCCCTTTGCAGAGGTACTGTGGCTGCTCACAGTCACCTCCTGACACTGCTGTCACAAACACGTGGCAGCTTTCAGCTTGGACACCTCCATCTCCTTAATTAACACAGCAGAGAGGAAGCCCTTGCAGGGAGGAGTCACAGCAGTGGTTTATCTGCCCTCCTTGTTTATCTTTCTGGAGCAGGTTTGGAGCTACCTCAGGCAGGAAAGCTGAGAAATTGATGTGCTTACAGAGAGGGGGTTCATAGGTGCCTGCAGACACATACACCCCCCTACACAATCCTCTCCTGTATTTGTTTATCTGTAGCAAGCTACTTAAAACTGGAGCCATGAGGATTTCCACAGTCTTGCTCCACTGCACCCAAGTCATGTAAAGCTCTGCTTGGCAGCTGCCTTCTCTGGCAAAGCTGGTCTCTGAAGGTTGGCCTCCATCACTCCTCTAATTTCTTGTTCCTCCTAACTAAGCTAAGCTGATAAGCTGTGCTGAACGTCACAGCTCAAATCGCTCAAAATCTCACAGTAGGGAAGAGAGCTTCAAAATTATCTCAGTGACTTTGATTTCTCTCTTCCCATGTGCTGTTTCATTGAAAAATCATTTCCACAAAAGTCAAGAGCCTGTTTCCCCACGTTTGTGTACAGTGCAGGTTTAACATGAACACCAGCCTGGCCACTGACCGCAAGAGGTACCTCGCATTGGCAGGGAACAAGAGCCACACAGGCAGAGTGGTAACAAGTCCTTAGGGCACAGAGCCCCAGCACAGCAAACCAGTGCCTCTCCAGAGTTCAGCAATACCCTACAAACGTATAGAAAGAAGTCTAAGAAACCCCAAATGCACATCAGAGCGTTCATGGGCTACACATTGTAAAAATACACAGGGGAACTGGAGCGGTTTAAGAGCACCCAGCCTGAAGTTACAGGTTTGAACATGAAAGCCCCATTGCAGGACTCCAGCCAGCAAAGCCTCCCAGGTAATGGCCAGGGTGTTTCACCATCCAGACCTGAATCCGGTGCACCAAGAGATGCTGCAGCTGCTAACCAGACCAGCAAGGTTCATTACTTCCTTACAGAGATTCGGCGAGATGCCACATCTCAGACAGCCACTTACAGGCAAGGAAGTGGGCGATAATACTGCAGCGTGGATGAGAGGCAGTGCCCAGCCTCAGGCATGGGAGAGGACCTGGGCTCCCTCCTGGCTTCTGCTTCACACTTTCTTCAGGAGGGAGGAAACGCAGCCCCTGCCAGCACCCCTCTTTCTGCACTATCTCGCAGGATGGATTGTTTGACTCTAATCCATGAAGCCTCAGCTGTTCCACAGTGATAAACCCAGTTTGGAAAACTAGCACTTAGAAATTAGCAACGTCAGATCTTGAGGGTAAGCTGTAAATCTCCAAAGGGCAGCAGCACACACTGCACACAGCCACAGGCACGTGGGGAGTGTAGCAAGCAGTGGGCATCCATTCAGAAGCTGGGTGTTGGATCACAAGTCAGATCTGAACTTAGGGTCCCCTCTCACCTCCTTGGGTTTCACATTTTGCCCAGTCCGCAACCTGACCATTCGTGTCCCAGCATCACACTATTTCCCTCCTCCCCAAACTGTTAGCTGGAGACACAGGTACCCTGGTGATTTAAATGACACATCCCTCTGTGTGCCCTAAGCCAAACAACATGGGGCTGATGTTCTTGCACGGTTTACAGCTGTACTGTGACACTCACTCCTGAAGGATGGCAGGGAGGCCAAAATCAAGCTTAACGCAGCACACTCCAGTTCTCTGAAGTGGAGACAACTGAACATCTGAAGCCAGCTCTGGCTAGTGATGAGCTACAGGACTGATGTGAAATAAAGTTTAAATCATCCCCAAGAACGTTAGAGCTAGTATGCAAGTCTACCCTATAGCTAATCATAGCAATTTGATTTGTCTCAGGGGCATTAATGCACCAATTAGTTCTGTTTCTCTAGGGAGAAGTCACCTCAATTTACCTATTTTGGTCATATAGCAAGGAGGGGGAGAATCATGAAAGCACATGTGAAGCATCTGCATGTGCTCAACTACCAAAGATTCCTTAATGAACACAGTCCTGACATTAGATTAGTGTTTCCCAACGCAAAGAGGATTTTGTTTTAACTAGAAGTCTAACAAGGAATTACAGCAGCTGTGGCTGTCATTATTCTGCTCAGCCTGTTAATGGAATTGGTTTGCTGGAACCAAATTGTTCAAAAGATTAATTAAAAACAGGTGGTTTCTGTGCAATAACTTCTCCACACCACATCAAGAACTTCTTGTGGCTAAACCATGACCGCTCTTCCTAATGACCTGCAGAAGTTCCATTTGCTCATCTCTGGGGGCAATAAAATAGTCATAAAAATACATTCAGAACACTGCCATGCCACAGTGTGTTGCAAGGCCCACCTTAGGAGAAAAGCAATGTCCAGTGAACTCGTGAGGATGCCCTTGTGAGCTTTCTCCAGAGGACGGTGTTCCCTGGAACCCCCCATTTCACTTTAGAGGGACAGTCTTTGCACGAGACATCCCCAAGAAGAGTTACAAACAATGTATTAGTCAACAAGGGCTGAAACTCATTAACCTCAAAAAAAAAAAAAAAAAAAAAGGAGGAGAGGATGATGTGAAGAAGTCTTCCAACTATAAGCAGACAAGCTTTGGATTTGGAGGGTTCATCACCCATCTCTCTTGGCCATATGCAACCTAGACCCAAGACCTCAGAGCATGTCCAGAGCCATGCTGGCTAGATGTCTTCTGCAGGCAAGGTCTTGAAATACTGCTAATGCAGCAAAGAAAACCCAGTGGTACAGAAGTAGGCTGTTAATTTGAGGTAGGGAGCAGGGAAGGTGGAGAGGGGTGATTTTTGGATCCAGGAATGAAATAAAAATCTGAAGATCTGACTAAAAATCCCTAAAGGAAAGTTCACAATTCTTATTGCATTGAATATTTCCATTTGCTTTTAAGGGTTGTTTTTGAGGGGTTTATCATCTTCTAAACCCCCTGCAGTAGAGGCCAAGACAAATATTGTTCTGCATTAGAAATGAATACTTGTGAAGGCACAAAACTCCTCACCACCAAAGCCACCCTCACATTAGATAGGACAGAGATGTTGATCCTAAAGAGCAGCCAGCCTTGACAAACCACACCACTTTGTATCACTAAGTCTAAGGCATAGTAGGGACTCAGCACTTGGCTGAAAACAAATTATCAGAGATGATAAAAAACCTGATGACAATTTGGGTCTCAAAAGCAGTCTTGAACATTCTGAGTCCAAAAAATATGTCAGTGAAAGGTGCTGTCCAAAAACAGGAACAAGACCTGATACAGCTCATGAATCAGCACAGAAATGATGGGTTCCCAGGACTATTGGCCTAATCACCAATACCATCCAAACACTTTCAGTGAGATTAGAGTCCGAAGTATTCTATTCCTAACTTCTTAGAAGAAGGCTGCTGGAGTGTACACAGCAGAGCATACCATATTGCATGGGCACGATGGGAAGGAGTCAGGAAAACACTGTTTGCAAAGGTACCCTGGGTCTGCTCCAAACAAAGCTCTCTCTGTTGTTGGCTACCAGGTAATGAAAAAGCAATATCTGGCTTGTTTTCCTAAAGAAACAAAAGTGTATAGCGTGGGCTATAACACAGCTTCATTATAAATGGCAGGACAGGATGTCAGGTTGAGTGACCACTGTTAAATCAAATGAGCAAGTATCTGCCCCCGTGCTGGCAGATACAAAACAGGCCATGAACCAAATGCCACTAGATCCTACTTGCCTCCCTCTTTGCAAAGAAAGGGTGTATATTTGTATCAGTGCCTCCTACACCCCTCAATAACCTCTCAGCCATAGCCAGACACACTAGACAGAGAAGCAGCGAGACAAGCAGCTCCAACAAGATGCAGAACATCAGAGAAGAAAGATCCTGCACCCTCACACAGGCAAGGCTGCAAGTGAACACGCCTTTAGGAGGTACAGGAGGACCAAACTTGAAGACAAACCATAGGGAAGAGGATGTCATCAAAACTGTTCCCTGACTGACTAGAAACACATTAAGGAAGATCTCTACCACTGTGGAAGATCTCAGCTGCCTCTCATTTCTCTGCAGAGCTTTAGTACACCCCACACCAGGAGATCAGCAGCACAGACAGTCAGAGCAAGTGCATAGGCCCAGGACAACAGATCAATAGTCTGAGGATGCACAGACATAGGAGGGAGCATTCAACCCCTGCTTTTGCATCTGCATCGCTCACTCCTCAGGTGTCCTTACATCACACAGGCTTACTCAAATCCTCCCCTTAGTTCAGTTAGGGCCTGGCCTCAGCTCCCTTCTCATTTGGGGAGGCAGGACGAGTGCAGCAGCACAGAGAAACTCAGCTGTGCTAGTCAGACAGTTCTGTATTCTCAGCCACAACAAGGTGTAACACACCAGCACACAACAGCTCCAAGTAGAACACTGCACAGAGGCTGTAGAAAATCCAGGCAGCGTCGTTAAGTTATCTGTATTTGAAGGCTGGGCTACGGGTCATCCAGCAGGAGATACCACACTGCCAAATCAGAGTTTCACAGAAGACCAGCTGAGAGTCATACAGCCAGGGAGGCTTCATTCGCACGTGAATCTCTTTGGAGAGCACATCAAAAACCCCTTGCCTGTGATCCTTCAAACACCACGAGTGGCTAGGATGACAGCAAGGCCAGACTCGGAAGGAAAAGCAGGTTCAAGCTCAATATTTTGTCATGTCCTCTCTCACTGCAACTCCCAGAGGAGCTGAGGAAAGCAGATAGAAAGCACATCTGAAAAGTTGTTTTAATTTCATTTCTAATTCGGGGCACAAGTGAGCTCCTGCTTTGCCCAACAGCTACTAGGTTACCTCACAGATAATTCCCATGCTTGTTCCCGCTTCGCCTCGCTTTGTTTCAGCCCCTGGGTGGATTGATATAAAACCCTGAGAAATAGCAGTGGAGGGAGTGGAAACAGAGGGAGCGGAGAAGTGACAGACAGATGCACATTCCTAAAGCAGCTGCTAAGGCCAAGTACTACCAGGAGCCTAAAAAACACCCCAACAAACCACAGGCCGAATGCAAGAGCCCACAAAGTGACTCTGTGGTTTTCTTTCCTCCATGGGTCAGCAGGGCAGGCATCTCCCAGCACAGAGAGGGAAAGGCTCAGGGGCAGCAGTGCCCTAGGTTACACTTCCCCTGTTAGCAGCATGTAAATGTAAAACTGACACTGCTACCAATTCACTTTCTCACACACACCCCTCCCCCCCCCAAGATATAACACTGTAAACACAAAAGCGTAGTGTTTCACTGGCACTTTTCAGCAGCAGCTGGGTATTGAC
This sequence comes from Porphyrio hochstetteri, assembly GCA_020800305.1. Classification (NCBI taxonomy): domain Eukaryota; kingdom Metazoa; phylum Chordata; class Aves; order Gruiformes; family Rallidae; genus Porphyrio; species Porphyrio hochstetteri. The sequence goes on along the minus strand of CM036916.1, from coordinate 3,452,756 downwards.
ACAGAAAACTCCTATTGTCTCTTATTTTGCAAAGCTAACATACAGCACCCACTGATCAGAGGTAACTCTCACGATGTTACCTGGTCCTGAGGTGCAGCAAAGCTGTCCACCACCAAGACAGACTGATACCTAGGACAAAGATACAGCCCTGGCCCTCACTACTGCTTCAAAGCCAATGCTGCACCTCCACCTCCTGCTCTGCTGTCTCCTCTGCCACCCGCTCACCTCTCCTCAAAGCAATTACATCCCAACTGATACAATCTCATCAGTTCCATGACCCCAGTGGGCTGCAGAGTTACAAGCCCTTGGCAGCAGCCCCAGTCCAGGGAAGCCATCCTTCATGGCTGTGCTTCAGGCCTGAAGGTTAAACAGCGGCTGCTGCAGCTGCTGGCAGTTCTCATTTCAACAGGGTGATGAGAAAGGCTGCTGCAGCCACCCACCTGCCAACCCGGGGCCAAGGAGGCAGGAGATCCTGGTCAATGCAGGCAGCAGAGCCATCACAGCATCCTGCCTTAAGGCAAGCCACTTTGGACCATTGCCCTACACATCCTGCTGAGGGTCCCTCCCCAGCTCCTAATGAGAGATGCTCCCCACACACCAGGCTGTAGCCCAGCTCCAGTGCTGACAGAACCTGCAGCATGCTCACCCCACCTCTGTTCTCTTAGTTTTGCAAAAGTAATGTCACCAAATGACTGCAGGACCACAGGAACACCCTTTTCCCAGTAAGGCTTTCATGCTGTGCCATCATTTCCCCAACACAGGTTTGGGTACCAGGGCAAGCACAACACACAAGGCTCTGGATTAGGGCAGCTCATATTGCTATGGCAGTACCACAGCAAGAAACCCAGATCTCTCCAGAGAGTTGCTGCAGACATGCTGCAATGGCCAAGGCAAGCCAGTTTCCCTCTCAAACTGCACAGTTCAGCAGAGGGAATCTAGACATCTTCATAAGATACAGTCTTACTAAGGACAAGGTTTATCACAGTGGGTTGCACTTATTGGACCTGCTCTGCAAAATATCCTAGTGCAGTGTAACATCACGGGGCAGGGGGAATTAATGTTCTTGCTTGGAAACCTAGAAGAAAGAAAAAAAATAGAATAGAATAAAACATGATCTACCCTGAAGGCAAAAAGCCAGCTTTAAAGAGGAAGCTCTGTGCATGTTGCAGATGGGACTTCCACAGCTCCTGGAGGACCCAAGGCAAAGAGAGTGCAATAAGCCTTGTACTTCCAGCCTTCTTCTAAGCACGTCCTGGAAAGAAATCCCACCAACTCATCCCTGGCAGTAGAGAACACACAACAGCCACCCACCAGCAGTCATGAGGTGCCTGTGCCTCAGTTTCTACAGGGCCCAATCCCCAAATGCGAGCTCACCCTGTAGCAGCCAGTGCTCCAGGCAGCAGCAGAACCTTTGCTGGAAGGACTCTCTGCACAGATCTGCCTTCCCTTTTGTTTTTGTTTTAAAACCAGTCTTAGGAATCTTGGGAGGACAGAGAAAAAGACAGACGTTACTGCCTGGGAACATCAGACCTGTGCTGGGAACATCTCCTGTGCACGGGGAACAAAGATGTCAAGCTAAAGAAATATTATTAGTGGGAGACCAGAGAGTCACAGTGCTCTGTCCCTGACTGCAGAATCAAAGTACATTTCATAGTCTACCAAACAACAAAACACAGAGACACTTGCCACACAGGCTCTGTGAGGCTGAGGAAGGTATCCTGGAAAACGCTTCAGTTTAATGGAACAAAGCTACATCTAAAAACCATCCCAGATGCTCTCGTGTGACCATGTGCTCCCTTCTTGCACAGGGTATGCCTGCTTCATACCTGTGCATGATTTATGGTCCATCTCCTCCCCTTTTTGGGAGTCCTTCATGTCATTTTTCAGATGCCCAAATAAGTTATTTATTAGCACTTGATACTTCCCTTCCTTCCTGGCATTAGCACCCTGAATACAATGACAGGGTGATGTGCCTCACTCTCAGGACTCCCATCTCCAGGCTACCAAACACCTCCATCCTCCCCAAACCAAACTGATTCACGTGCAACAACAAAAATATATTAAAAAAAACTGGAGGACCAACCTCCCACTATCACCAACCACATCTTCTTAAACTGTTCTCAAGTATTGAAATACCAAAGATATCCCAAGGGACAATTTTTACAAATCACCTCAGGTTTGCATGGGTTACTTGTTACCAGGCAGCAGGTGAGGGGATCACATACAGCCAGGGCAGCATTAGTGATTTTATCCACTCTGCATTCAATCCTTTCCTCACAAAATTCAGAGTTGTTAGCTGTGTTATCATCACCAGAGCTCACATCCCATCCCTCTCCTCAACAGCATTCTAGCATCAGAGAACTCCTGCTGGTAAATACAATAGAATAAGAAAAACAAATAAATTAAATACCTTCTACTGGCACACCAGCAGTATTTACTTTATGCCTTACTTTTCTATTTATTTCCTTCCCCCCCCCCCATAAACCTTCCTCTCTACCCTTTTCTCCCTCCTGCTCCACATCTCCACAGCTAAAATAGGAAGTGTTTATTGTGAGTGCACTCCTTAAATGCAGTCACTGATTTCCCTGATCTTTTCCTCCACAGGATAGGGCCATGTTTTCCAGATAACTGAAGATACACTCACAGTGACAAGAGGATATTGCATTCCAGTTTTGGTTGGTTTTAACTAAAAAAAAAAACACCCCACAAACCCAAACCATCTTCTTCTCATGCAAGATACATTTTATGCTGAAAACTTTCCCCCATCAGTTGGGACATCCTGGGTCAACCCTTAAAGGCAACTGGCTGGGTTGTTGGGGTTTTTTTTTTGTGGTGACCTGATACAATTGGTTTTCTAGGAATATTTTTGCTAAAAAAATTAAACTTAAAACATTCAGAGAGAAAGATCTTCAAAACAAGGGGGAAAAGTTTCAATTAGGAGTTTAAGGTAACACCCAAGCATTCCATGCTGAGAAGGCTCTGCATCCACCGCAGGATCCTTCTAACCCCCTTCCTCCCCACCAACCCCCAAGGTTCTCTCAAGTCTGCACCCACTAGAGTGGGTTTTTTTCCTAAATGCTCAGAATATGTCACAGCACATTGCTGCACCAGCAGCCCTGCTGTCTTTTCTACATTTATAGTATTTACACACCATTTCCATCACTTAACTGCACTCTTGGTTTGCCATACAGGTGCTACACACCCATCACACACTCAGCACACACTCCTCTCCTGCCCCACCACCTCTGCTCTGCACCACCGCTGCCAACAACCTCCTTTCTCTGCCCTAACATCAGTTAGCAAGATGCTTGTGATGCAAACACACTCCCTGGTACTAGAGACAGCTGAGAAATGTTATAAACCTCTTTTTTTCTCTCCTTCATTAACTTCTTTGCAAGTACTTCTCTTTCAACAAGATCAAAAATAATCAAAATCACTTCTCAAATTTTTTTTTTTCCCCACTCATTAAAAATCTAAGTGCATTTTTATGGGTGAGCAGAACAGGCCAAAAAGGATTTTGAACAAATGAACAAAATAAAGTGTTTTGAACTCATGCTTTGAGGTAGTATTTCCAAAAAGAAAATCTATATTTAGGCATGTATGGTTTGATGTGCTCTGCCTAACGCCCAGGCAAGTGTCTGCTCTGTACCTTTAATGTCTTTTCCCCATCTCAACTTCCACAGATTGAGAAAAAAGAATCACATCATGTTACTTTTTGTGTTCAGTGCCTTGCAGAGCACCCTCCCTCCCTCACAAAGGCTTTCAGCACCCTCATGCCGGCTGGTACAGAGGTTTCTCTCCCCCTTGGCTCAGCTACATGACATCGGCCTCATTGCAGCCACCCAGCCTGGCCTATTTCCAACACTTCCTTGCCATAAATCCACCAAAGGCTGCCCTATGCTTTTGTTGCACTGCTCCAGATCTAGAACCTACCAGCCAATTGGATTTCACAGCCAGATGTTCAAAGATGACCCTAATTTCCACCAGTAACTCCATCCTAGCAAAGCTGTTGCTGGCATGTCCCCCACTCCCCTCCATGAATAGTCATGAAAAGAAATAGTTTAGGGTTTTTTGGGAAGGGCTTTCATGGGTTTAAGTCAGCAACTTCCTTTTCTGTCCACAAATCCCCTCTAGTTAGTGCTCTCCAAACTCTGCTGGCTTTGACCATACCCCTTTGTTAGAGGTGCTCACATTCTCTAGCCACAGATGCACCTCAGCACCCCTTGCACACACTTTCTCCTTGGCCACTTTCCCCTTTTATTTCCTCTTCAGCACACTCTTGAGCTAACTAAGCCTGAAGTAATACTCTCCTGCTGCTCTTGTGGGCATGGTGCAGCTGCAAAGAGACAATAGGGCACATGAGACCTTTAGGATTACTCTAGGCTGGAAGAGGTGGCAGATGACAGGGAAAAGAGAACCTAGAACCTCTTGGCCAAGGTGGACCCACAAGAAGCCAGTACCCCTGGACAAGAACCACCTCCTCCCAACCCTCTGGTAGCAGAGGCAGCACAAGAACCCAATCCAGAGCCCCAAGGCTGATCTTTGAAGACCCTGAGAGAAGGGATAGCCTTGAGCACTGGGGTGTGACTATTCCCACCACATCCCTGTGGGACTTGCTCTCTGTTCACAGAGTCATCCTTAGTGCCACATCGAGATGTGGCACCTCCACTCACAGAGGCAGTACTCCCACAGACATGAGGGGGTCCTATTAGAAGGGATGCAAACAGAGCGTGAAACTATCATCAGAGGCTATTAACGTTTTCTTAATGTGTGAACTGAGCTGGAAACAGAGAGAAGGAGAAAGAAAATTAAAAGCTTGCAGGGATGCAGACGGTGCCTATCCTGACCATTCCCTGATAACCAGGCTTTCCATGACATTAGTAGCAGGGGGTGAGAGAAGAGGGATCCTCCTTAGCTTTCCCGTTGCTGTTATCACTACAGGGAGTCCACCCAAGGCTGGAAAAAGAGCAGGATGCTAGAGTGGGCTCTGGCAGCTCTCCCATCTCTTCTCCTATTATTCAGAGCCATGGAAATTCAATGTTAACACAGGGTCTTTTCTCCCTTGAATAGCAAGGCTCTCCACTGGAGACCAAAGAGCAGCCTTTGGGGTGCAGGATCTGCCTGCTGTAGGAAAAAGATTGCATCGTTACAGACCTCTGCCTCAAGACTGAGAACAAGAAAGAAAAGCAATGCACTTCTAAGCAAAAGCCAGTATTCACAACAACTGACCTAATAAGAAACAAGATGTTTTAAGCACCTGGAAATGACAGGAAAATCCACCATCAGTGAACCTGTATGAGCTCACACTGAATATAAGCATCCTTCATAAGGTACACCTCATTCCAGCCCCTATACACACCCCCCATCCCTGCTTAGGCTTTTATAAGGTCACTCTGGATGCCCTGGGGGTTGGACAGAAGGAGAAAAGCCCACACTTTTTCCCTTGGGCATGCTTAGTCTTCATTTGAGCAGGTTATTTAGCTTGGGCAGGAAGTCATTGCCCACGGGGCTGTCGGTACGTGGCCCCACAGGCACAGGTGTGAAAGGGATGGGATGGCAGGCAGTGGGGCAGAGCCACCAGGGATGGGGCTTATCATAAATGCAAAGCATGGCCCAACACAGCCGAGCTCTGCTCTGGGACAAGGATCAGAGGCTGGGGAGGGGGGTAAATTGTGAGCAAACTCCTTTTAGGGGCTAATGGGAACATGAGATGGGATTTCCTGAACACCCTCAGGGCTTGTCTTTATATAAAAGCTGCTTGCGTTTAATTACAATCAGTTACATTAGCTACATCAGTCGATTTAATTAAATTGCAAGGACACTCATAAGTTGATTTAACTCTGTCTCAAATGGGTTTAGCAAAAGTTGGCAAGAAACTAAATCAACATAAACCAAGATCAAATCAACTGAAGAGCATCCACACAGGATTTTGCAGCAATTTAACAAAACCGATTTGAAGAACCATTTTAAATGAAGCAGAATAACCCAGGCACAGAAAGAAGATTAACTTTTGGGATGAAATAAAAGCGTCTAGCATTTCAGCAGCCCTATCTAATAGACCTGAGCTGTGAGAAAAGCCCCCTCCCCTTTTTCTCCATGTCCTATACCTAGCATTTTATTTTTATCTAAGTATAATTTATTTTATTCATAAACTTCAGAAATGTTTGCCCAGCAGCACTCAGCAAGAAATTACTGTTGCCTGGCCCCACAAGCTGGAGGTCATAAGCCACATACTGTATGGCTGCAGCCTGAACAAGGAGCACACTGGCGTTTGTCAGAACAATTAGAGAAGGCTGTGGATTTGTGAGCATTAAATAATCTACCTCAAATTAGCTCCCAGCTCTGAACACACACATTAGTCTAATTGGGAGCTTTTAGCACTGACGTTTTCGGTACAAAAGGGGACACAGGGAAGCAGCAGGTAACAAGACAGGCCTTTTGCAAGGCAATTGTGGTAGGCAAGTTGCTTCTCATTGCTCCTTCACGTGGCAGCTGCTCCAGCAGATGCAGTGAGCTCAGCACACGTCTTCAGCATGCACCTGGAACATCTTACTCTGTACCAGGAGAAAAGTGACAGGAGGATAGAAATACAGTTCCAGTTTTGTACGTGGAAAGTCAAGTAGCCATGAGAGCCCTCTGCTCCGTGCAGGCAGCACAGCGGGGCTAGACCACTCCTGACAGACGCCATCCCAGCTGCCAACCCAGAGATGCTCTGGCAAAGCCCAGTAAGGATTTATACACTCATGCACTTCAATCAAATTGCTTATTGCAGCTCCACATTTGCTAGTACTGACCCCTCCAGTCAATGCCAACATCTCCCTTGTGCTGAGCAACCAGCTTTCCCCCCGCTCCCAAAAGCTGCACTTAAACTTGCCTTCGCAAACCAAGCGCCTCTTCCCTAGGCCAGGAATGGTCCTGACAGCTTTCCCAGCAAACCAAGTTATTTATGACCAGTTTAATGCCACTTTTTATACTGCTATAAACTAGGCTTACAGTTTGGTGACTAGCAAGAGTAAAGCTGCCAGTTTCCTTAGCGATACGGCGACCGTTACAGTAGTACTCTAAGCAATGATGTGGCTGCCATAAAATTTCAAGATCACCTTTTATTTCAGTGAGGAGCCATTTCTAAGCCCAAGCTCTGTAGAAGGGAAGAAAGCAGAGAAAACCCAGAGCATGATAACAGCAGTCTGGGAAAAAATGAGTTTCTACACCAACTCCAACTGCTCCAGCCAAAGCCTGCCACCAGGCCATAAAAAGCACCAAAACCTCCTTGTGCTACAACCCCATGGGCTGAAAAGCTCTTGGCTGCAAAGGGTATCTCTGCCATCCCTTCAAGGTAGGGTCTACAGTCTACTAAGCCATCAGAAACCAGGTCCTGGTACAGCTTTTCCACCTGGATGAATGTCCAAGGGTCTCCACATCCTACCTGGGAGACTAAAATTTGTTGCATGCTGAGAAACAGGGTTAGATTCAGCTTGCTGGGTAGGCTCAGTTTAAACATGACAAATGTCATATACACATATGCAGACACACACTTGCATGAGAAGTCATGCTTCCAAGTGCCTCCACATTCAATTCCCTATCACTTTTAAAATTTATAATCAAAGTAAAACAAATGCCTGGCAATTCAATTTTTAAATGACTTGACAATGAAAACCTTTCTGACTCTGCTCATCACTAGGGAAGATCTGGCGTGCAGAGAGACAGCAGCAGCACTGCACTTCAGCCACACACAGCACAGCTCAGTAACTGGCTTCATCAATCCACCCACAGCAAACCTGCCCCTGATAAAGTCCAGTACAGTTGGTACAGTTCCAGTACCATTGCTTGGTTTCCAGCACTGTCCTCACTTTCCCGATGTCCAGGCTCTTCTGCTCTCAAAAGAGATTACTTTAGTGCAGTGCTGAACAGTAACCAGCTAGGCAGGGAAAGCAAAGAGCACAGCAGTTGTTTTCTGCCAACAAGTGACAGAATGGATTATGAAACATGGACCCAGCCATGGATAGCTAATGGACTGAACACTGTTGTGGACCTCTCAGCCACATCAGGTTTGACCTGCTGTTGCATGTCCATCACCTGAAGCCATTTCATTGATTTTCATGGGAGACTTATCAGGCTTTGAAGGATGAAAACTATGACTTTCACACTGCTGATGGAGAGATCCATCCAGGCTTTTTTCTGTAATTGGAGCAAAAAGCTCTATCTTCCCTCCTTATTATGGACATTGTTAAAAGGAGAAAAAAACAAACAAGATGCTGTGTGTAGAAGTGTTCCGCTGCTATATATAGCAATACCATTTCTTAGCATCCCTGTTACTGCAAACAGCTACATCCCCAACATCACAAGGGATAGTGCACTGAACCAAACAGGCTGGTAGCAGCCCTGTGTGGTGTCACACTTCAACTCATAAGCACCAAGAACTGCAAGAAGGGACCAAGAACCCAACTTGAGAAATGGGAGAGGAGGCCATCAGACATCTTAGATAATGACAGCATTTAGGAGCACCCTTCTGGGTTTAAGTATGTGGTAGCCAACCTACAAACCTTCAGAAGAGTACATCATTTCTCCTTCCCGGTCAATTGTTGCCAAAGCATGATAATAGCCAGCACAGAAATACATCTCTGTGTTGGACCCACTGCCATTAGAAAATTCATGCTGATGGGCTCCATGGGATTGCATTTCTTCATGCAGCTCAGCAGCCACACAGCACATCAGCTCAGGTACCCTTAGCACAAACACCTGTTTGTGGTTGGTGCTCAGGGACATCTCACCTCACACACTTCAGGATGTGGGCTGATCACTTGGGAAGAGAAGCCACTGTCTCTTTATCACCCCACCACAGTCAGGTGAATGTAGGGTAAGAGAGGCCACTAGGGAAAAGGCACCGTCTTGAGATACTCTGCTCAGTACAGGCTCATCTGAATCCCTAAGAGATGGTTCAGTGCTTCTACACCAAGGCATCTTCCAGGCTAAAACCTTCCAAAGGATTTGTTTGGGAATTCCCCCCAATATATTACATGACAAGCTAGAATGAATTCTCACTACTGCCAGAGTCAGATCCTTCTTAAATCTTTAAAAAAAGGGTTGCCTTTGATGTCATTTCAGATGGTGGTGAGCCCCACAGCCTCACTGTGTGGCTAATGACATATTTTCCTTCAACAGCCTCAAACACTGCTCTTCTGTTATGTTTTATACCTCAATTGCCAAAACAGAAAGCCTGAACACTCCTATTGGGTCTTCTCTAGACTAGTCATTGCAGCATATATTTTATTGATGTCCTATTGGAATAGACTCACAATCTTTGTTTCCTTTACTCCCAATAAAGTTTTTTTTCCATTTTGTTAATTACTATTCTTCAATCCTCAGAATACTCCCCAATTTTGCAACACATTTGCTAGTACAGACTGTCCATCACCCACTATCCACATAAGACACCCAACAGATTACATGACAGCATTGCAAGATTAGCCATTTCAGATGCCACCCACCACGGGATGTTGTGCTTCGCACCCCAGACAACCAAATCTCTCAGGAAATCCTGGCAAGTTACAACTAGAGGAACAGATTTGTCCAATTAATAGCTATTTTACTCCCACAGCATCACCCAGGGGTTGTGCTCACCCTCATGGCAAAGCTGCATGATGGAGCAGTGAGAGGGTGGCCACCCCATGACCTAGGCAGCTCCAGCATCCTTCTCTGTGTGGGATTCATGCGTGGCATGTTCCCAAAGGCTTGATTTCTCCATGCCCTCCTTGTGCAGCCAAGTGTTAAATATCAACCAGTGGCCTTACTACCTCTTTCCCAAGGGGCTTATTTCATTGTTTAAGTGATCCTCTAGCAGAAAATGTAAGGAGCTGTCAGCAGCACAGCAAACGCAGCCATCACCCAAAAGCCAGCAGCCCTGCTCTCTGCAGATATTTGGAGGTTATTAAATAACCTTAGACAGGATGGTGAAAGCCCATACACCCAAAAATCCTGAGGAGAGGATAAAAAACGATTAACAGTCATGAAGCCCACAAGAGGGGAGGCAAGGAAAAGTTTGCTGCAGTCTCCTACAGGAGGCACGAGCAGCAATGGGAAAGCTGCTCCCTGTGCTGCTGTCATACTGCGCTGAGGCTGGGAGCACCAGCACTGACTGTCCCTGTGAGGTTCTGCCCCTCCAGCTACCTCTGCTACAGGGAAATTTTTATCCTAGGACGTTTGGCTTACACATTCCTCAGGAACTAATCTTGGCTGCAAAGCGAATGCTCTGGGGACACAAATTCTCTTCCAATCCTGCTTCTCCCACATCCAATGAGGTTTTTGCTGTTGTTGTCTCAGAGCACAAGTAAATCTGAACAGCAAATCCAAAGGTATCCCTTCCCCCTTCTACTAATGCCTGCAGGAGCATAGGGCTGGAGGACAAGCACGCAGCAGAGGCCAGGCCTCACCACACTGCACCAAGCATAGCGCAGGGCAAGCCAGCCCCAGGCTGGGTGCAGGTGCTAAAACCCAGGCTCTGGGCACTGCCCCACAGCATCAGCACCACTCATGCTGAGCTGGACACCTCCACCCATGAGCCACATGCCTAGAAACACAAACGGACTGGGCTACGTACCCCCACTTTATAACATCCAGGAGCAGCACTAAGTTAGGCAACATGCCCAGCCCCACAGCACCCTGTTACTCTGATGGCAGTATCCCTGCAGAAGGAACACCAGGAGCTTTGTTAGAACCAGAAGCAAATATTACAGCCCACCTGCTACCCATATGCCCGACATGCTTGTCTGCCACTGACTGCACAGGGGCAACAGGATACACGACAGCACATGCTTCTCCTGATGGATGGACCCACTTTCAGACAAATTCCCATGAAAAGATACTAACACAGACAAATCTACTACCCTTACAGAGGCTAAGTGTACTACCAATAGAGTAAAAAAGGTCCCCAACCGCCTCTGAACTAATCCAGTGCAACAAACTCCTGAACTCTCTCTAGCCTCTTCTCACACAGACATCCCCAGGGCATAGCGACAACAGGAGTGTATTCAACCTTCATTTCTAGGTAGATTAAAGCTGTAGGTTGCAAGCTAAAAAAATCCAAACCCACCCTGCCAGCTTCCAGTGCTTAGACATGGATTTCCAAGTGCACTGGATGCAGTGGTTTAGGGTCAGGCCCTGGCACATCTCCAACTTGGCCAAGCACCACCTAGGTCAAGCACCTGGCTAACAGCATCACCTTAGCAGAGAGACCCCACACCACAGCAGGCAAAGCAACAGGGACATACAGCATAGGAAGCACTAGCCTAGGGATATCTTCCTAGATATCAAGCCATCTGGACTTGAAAACTTTCCCAATATCTTGTTCCCTTAATCAGCTTTTATTACAAAAGAAAAGCCAAGCTCAGCTTTCGAGATGGGACAGAGGTGACAAGGAAGGGGAATACATGACACAGAGGTGGTTGTTTACTGTGCATCACTTCTGACCTCCTGCTGACAAGATAAGCTGTATGGCAGCATTTAATCCAATATAGCAGCGCAGAGGGACCCCCAGCTCTGGTTTGGGAGCACATTTCTTAGGCGAGGTCCTCACCTCACCTTGCCTGCCCTTCTCACTTAACAGAGCCAAGACACACACACAGCTCTTGGGGGGGAGCCCAGCAGGGCACACGGACTTTTGTGAACGAAGAGCAGTAGGAAAGGATGACAAGCACTGGAGCCACCACCAGCAGACAAACCGGTTTTCCCACTGCACCAATACAGCCTCAGATCAATTCATTTGCTGTCACAAGCCAGCTAAACACAACACCAAAGTGAACTAGAGCAAAGCTCCTCGGTGCAGTAGCATCCTGCCTGCATCCTCATAGTGAATTATGCCTGGGAGATACAATGTGTGTTTTCCCCAGGCAAACAGGTCACCCTGACACGTGCTAGATCTGTATGGCCAGGGTGACACTCACTGCTCAGTGCTGAGCACCAGGACTTCCATACCCAAAGCTTGTAAGCACAGCTATAAGGGAAGGTCTTAGAGGGGAGGAAAAGAAGTTGAAATATGGGACAGGACCAAGAGGAACAAGCTTTCTTCTCCCAGACTGTTCTCCTCAAGAAGCTGCCACCCACCTGCCCTTGGAGAGGACTGGCTCATGAGCCATCTTCTGTCCAGGAGGCTCAGATCAATACCCAGGAATAGCACTGATCAATTTTTAAGAGGAATAACACCCCTCACTAAACAGCTGCACACACATTATATGCAGTTGCTGCCAACTCTCCAAAAGATCCACTAGGGACCACACTAGTCAATCTTTATTTCTAATTAAACTGATGCCTGCAAGATCCTGGAGAAAACATGGGCAACAGATACTACCCGAAATGAAGATCTTTAGGAAGCAGCAGGGTAGGGATTTACCCCAAGTGGTTGGTCTTTTTGGGTTAGCCAAAGACAAAAGGCAATCTGCCAGGCAGCCAAGGCATCACCCCAACTTGGGTCACCAAATTCTTTCCCAGTTGATGTCCTGCTTTTACTTCACAGGCCACCTGCTTTGAAAGGGAGAGTCTTGGTAAGTGACATTAGGATTTAATGGACTGTCTGTATCACTAATCACAGCCTCCACTGAGGAATAACTCAAGTGTCATGTTTACAAGGGCATGGAGTGACAGGAGAAGGGGTAATGGCTTTAAACTGAAGGAAGGTAGATTTATATTAGGTATTAGGAAGAAATTCATCCCTGTGAGGGCGGTGACGCCCTGGCACAGGGTGCCCAGAGAAGCTGTGGCTGCCCCTGGATCCCTGGCACGGTTCAAGGCCAAGTTGGATGGGGCTTTGGGCACCCTGGGCTGGTGGAGGGTGAGAGGATACTGGGGTGTGACACCTCAAAACCTTGTACATACACAAAAACACTGAAAGAAGGGAAGTGTTATGGAAAGCCTGAGAGAGGATTTGCATCCATCAGATAAGCTCAGACTGGCTGTCTGCTGACACTCAACAGCCTGACAAGGACAACAACAAGGGTATGTGGCAGCAAGGTAATGCCACAGTTGGGAAGCCCACAAAGGGAGGGAGGGAGCAAGCAATCCTCACACATCCACACCTCCTTGTCTCTGACCTGAGCTATAACTGTATTCCTCAACACTGACTTCAGAATTGTAAAAATCTTATTTGGGTAAGGAGGCAGGAAAGGGTGGTCCATTTTGGAGAAGAGTAACTAAGTCGTCACTTTGACAAAGTTAAACTTTATCAAGCTGTAACAAAGATTTCTGAGAGGTACCCCACCATCATTCCATCAGAATTAATCCCAGAAGCTTGTATTTATACTCTTGTGCACCTTCTTGCATTCCTCCTAGCGCATCTTCTATGACCTCATTTCTTCAAGTTCCAGCCCCAAAGGCCTTAAGAAGGCTAGATGGCCTCTTCTTTTTGGTTACATGGTCCTTCAGGGGTTTGGGATGCTGATAAAGATGACCTAAGGGCTTAGCAGACAAGCAGTCATAAAATGAGGAAAAAAACCCCAGAAGCAGTCCATAACAATCTCGAGAATAATGTGAAACAAGTCACGTTAGACACTTCAGCATCACCAGTGTTGAGAACAGAAGACAGGTAAGCGTTTGAGTCCATTGTGGACTGCCATGTACCTTGCCTGAGTGCACAGTGCAGAGCTCTGGCTGAAAAACTGCCTGAGTGGCCCCGGAGAAGCAACAGCTTCATCCATGCGATGGGAGCTGCTGTGCAGCAGTGACATCTCTGCTACTCACCACACAGAGAAGACAAGTGCTGCTGCAGTGGGCTAAATAAAGCAGCTCTGTGGAGAGGGAAGATAGTGTCTCAAGATCTAGTTGAAACTCCAAGTGAGAGGAGACACGTTGCACTGCTCAGTTTCCCAGGCCAGTTCAAAATGAACCAGGCTGGGGAAGGGGCTGGAGGGCAAATCTTCTGAGGAGCAGCTGAGGGAGCTGGGGGTGTTCAGCCTGGAGAAGAGGAGGCTGAGGGGAGACCTTATCACCGCCTACAACTACCTGAAAGGAGGTTATAGAGAGATGGGTGATGGTCTCTTCAGCCAGGGGACAGGTGATAGGACAAGGGGGAATGGCATGAAGCTGCCCCAGGGCAGGGGCAGATTGGATGTTAGGAAAAAATTTGTTACTGAAAGAGTTGTCAGGGCTGGAACAGGCTGCCCAGGGAGGGGCTGAGTCACCTTCCCTGGATGCGTTCAAAAAAAGGGTAGATGAGGTACTTAGGGATATGGTTTAGTTTAGGATGAGAATGGTTGGACTTGATCTTAAAGGTCTTTTCCAACCTTGTGATTCTGTGTGTGAAAATAGCCTCAAACTGTTGTTCCCTCTCCCTACACACAAATCTTACTACCAGACATTAGCAGTTTGCTGCAAACTAAACTCTCACAGGGGGGTATTGGGGGTTTTTTAGTGCTTAAATCTTGTTTCATACCCCCTGCAAAACAATCCCAAGAACTGAACAAGCTGGTGCTGAGCTGCTTGCAAGGATTTATGTTGAGTTTCACAGCTTATTTCAGTACTCAGGTACAAGCTCCTCTGCTTCACTTGTTTGCAATGCAGAGATCTGTGCTGCTGGAAGCTGGATCCACTGCAGAGGCAACGCTTAGGAGTAGTTTGAAGGTGCTTTACTATTCTCTTTCTTCTTGGCTTTTTGGAGAGATTTCTGGTGTTTTGCCCAGGACAGCCTGTGCATGTAGATGAAGTAAGACTACTTCAAAAGGGTCCCTACTGTAGGTGCTCAGGATGGAGGTAAAGGGAGTTGGGGACTTAGAGAACAAACGCATCTACCTGACCTTGCATCCCACCACCAGGTTCAACTTCTGAATTCCTCTCTGCTCAAGAGCAATGCTTTTGTGAGAGCTCTCAATTCTCATGGGCAATCTTTCTCCTCCAGAAGCACTTTAGCATTCCTCCCCCAGATGTCATGGGATTTCCCTCCAACTCACTGACAACATTTTGCCTAGCACAGCTCCCAGTCCTGGGCAAGGGGATCAGCACCAGCTCTTCTGCTCTTCTCTTCACCAATGGCCTCTTTCTCTTCTCCAGCACTGGTGTTCACCCTTCTCCCAAACATTTGTAACACCCAAGCACTCACTGTCATTCCTAGTAGGATCCCAACATGAAGTTCCCAGTGACACCTCCTCCTGCATGCTGGGGAAATCTGGGACATCTCACAGCCCAAGACATAGCTGTGGTTTGAGCAGTGGTTGCATGCAGAGAGCTATCAGGGAGCTAAAGCGTTTCTCTATGTACAGGCCATAAAACAGATAGGTTTGTGCTTGCTGTGTCCCTTGGGATAAAGGCTGCATGACAGCTATCAACTGTTGCCAGAAAAGAGGATTCCAGGATTGCCATCCAAAAGCTGGCTGTACCCACACAGGTAATGCAGGGCCCACACCAGCACTGCACCACTGGAATAAAGCTGGCACAACACCTAAGCTGCTCACAGGAGTAATTTAACATGACCAAACAGTTTATACCCTCCTGTCAGCTACTGAGAGAGAAGAAAATGCAGCAGGCTCCCAGATGACTCAGTAGCCTGGGAAGGACAGGCCTGTTCACCTCCAAATAGAATTTGCAAGATCGCAGCCTGATTATCACAATTCTTTACATCTAAAATACATCAGAAGACTGAGCTAAAAGCCCCATGTTCCATACCACAGAGATTTGTATTCCACTGGGTTTACAGAGGTGGAAGTTCATGGCATCCACAGGTTTCCAGAGGAGCCAAAGCAGCAGAGCCCTGGGCAAGCCCCCACCCTGCCCTCCAGGAGCATCCCTTCCCCTACCCTGCTTCAGCTCCACACAGAAACAGAAGCTCTCAAAACCAATTTGAGAGGCTGTAACATTCAGGCACTGGAAATTAGTTAGAGAGAAAAAGCATTTTGCTACCGTTAAGAAGAGCTGATAAAGCAGACAGCCTGTCCTAGCTACTTAGAGGAGCTTCTTGCAGCAGCTGGAAGAATCCTACACAACAGGACTTAGGGGGGAGCTGGGAGAGAAGTTGGAGGGACATTTGCAGAAACACCTAGGAAGCTTTAAACACTAAGGAGGGCAAACCTTATGTATCTGGTTATCCATCTCTGGCCATTCATCTCTCATAGCAGCTTTGCAGGGAACTGGTGAAGAGCAATGAATGCTCATTGCTAAAAAAACCCACAATGAACTGATGGCAATCAGCCTCAGCACAATCTCCTCTCCCATTCCTCCTGCCCAAGGGGATGGCAGTACAACAGAGACCAAGGTATGCTGTGCTTCTTGCACAGCTCCATTGCCCTCCATCTAATCACAGTGCCACCAAGAAATTTGCCACTGCTGACAGTAGGATTACCCATATCTCTGGCATGGCAGACAAGGAGACCGTCTTTCTTTCAAGTGACAGCCAGCTTCTGGAAAAGCAGGCATCCACAGGTAAGATCACCACACACATCTAATGTGGCAGGGGAACAGCCAACCACATAGCACCAGTTCCCACTTCCAGCCAAGAATACTTAGAAGCTTCAGGAAACACATCCTCATGGAGTTCAGTTTGGGAAGGCTTTTCTTCAATACCTCCACTTTTGTACCAGCCATGGGCAGCACTTAGTGCCTCCTCCCCAGAAGAAACAAGTTAGCTGTCATCAAAGAAAGTATTCTCATAAATATTTCTTCTCTTGTGTGTGGCTTCCCCACACACACACCCCCCAAAACAACCTTTGCCTTCTGCTTGGTAATTTAAAAATGCTGAAAGCCAACTTCCTCACCCAGAAATTAATTCAAAAACACAGCTTCATATCCACAGGCAGCAAAATGATACTCACAAACATGGCTAGCAAGATTTAGGATTAACTGTTTTCCTGCCAAGACGATTGGTGTGACAAGAGGGGGAATAGGTCATTTATACATCACAGAAGTAAAGATTTCTGTGACAATTTGTTTCACTTTGAAAAACAGTAGTAGGAAATACACAACAGCCCAGCCAAAAAGAAAAAGGCCAAGTTGCTCCCACATCCAGACTGGGGGCAGCAGATATGTCCCCATGTTGTTTTGAGCTTTCAGCTGAAAGCCAACAAAAGCCTGTTCAGCTGCCAGGTTTGGACGACTCCTTGGTTCCTGTGGGACTGGAAACATGGGGAAGAGTCCCAGGACAACCAGAAAGGGTGGTGCAAGAGGCACAGACAGATCAGGTCTAAGTGTAAAGCTTTAAAGGGTTGTTTCCAAGAGAAATCACTGGATAAAGCAAGCTTCAGTAATCTTCTTCACTTGATCAGTGTATTGCTGCTGCACAGAAGTGCTTCCTCCCTTCAACCCCATTTTTTTCTAAGCAAACACCAGGGAGAAAACAAGAAGCCCCAATTCATACAAGGGCCAAATGCAGTCAATCAAGAATCCTCAGACTCATTTACTCCACGTTTTTTCCGTGAAATCATGGGAATTGGAAATCATTCTTGAAGGAGTCTCAAGAGATTACCAAGTCCATGCTTTCCTTACCAAAATTTTTAACACCTTACACCTTGGTGCCACCCTAAAAAGGCAATTTTCTTTTCCTTCAATAGGTCATTAATAAAAGGGTTGAGTTTCACCAGACCTCAGCAGGTGCCAGGAGAATCTCACTCAGTCTTTGTCCACAGTGACAGCAAGTCCCTAAGCAGGGAAACCTGAGCAGAGTCTTCCAGCTGTTGCATAACAACTTCATCCCGACCATCTTTCCATTGCTTGTCTTCCCTAATTCTTCCAAAGAGGTTAAAGAAATTAACACGAGAACAAGCTCACGCTGAGGAAGAACATTTCTGGTAATTCATAGCCCCAGTTTTGCTCCTAGTGAATGGGCCAATAGTTAATATACAACCTTATCTGAGCACCTCCAGAGCAGAGCTTCATAAAAACACTGAAAGATAACAATCGTAAAATTTTGAAAACATAAATTACAGACCCATAACAGGAGGTTTAAGTCCCCAATTCACTCTGAAAAAGAAGAGGAGCTATAAATTAGGAGAAATACAAGCTCCAAAAGAATACCTCTGTGCTAGATTTCACTTTATATACCCAGAATAAATTTCCATTTTAGACAGAGGGAGATCTGTTTACTTATTTCCCTGAAAAATGGGTGCCACAGAATAGATCTAGCTGGAGCCTGATATATTATTTCTTTGTATGCCTTTCTGCATGGCAAGAGGGATGTAATCAAAATTAACTCCAAAGCCAAGATATAAAACACCAACACACCAGAAGCAGCCCCACAGGCTTTTTGCTGAGAGCACAGGTAACCACTTAGCAAGACATCTTGGCAAACAAACAGAAGGATCCAGATGCCTTGGGATCATTTAGTTGAGCCCTATTAAGAATCCTCTTCATCTCTACCTGGGCTTCTAGAGCCAAGGGCTACAAAGCTGTAACTCCATGGCTCATGTAGAAGTTAGTTGTCTTGAAATGCAAATAGTTTTAAAGCAACTAAGTAGCTTAAGCTACCAGTGTGTGGAAAGAAAAAGTCATTATTTTATAGTGATCAGAGGTGTCTGAGGTGCTTCAGAGAGCAGACAGAAAGGCACAATCCCTGTAGAACTTACAATCCAATTAACTTAATTAACCATGTTATTTCCCTAGTTCCTGGTAACTCCTTAAATCAATGAACTAAGACTTAATAGTAAAGTACATAACTAGGAGCTTTATTGATCATACCTGCACACAATGCCAAGTGAACTCCCAAAGTCATGGCTTGGCATAAAACCTATCAAAGATACTTCAGCAGCAGACTTTCACTTTATCATCCCAAAGTCCCATGCAGATACCAGATAAAGAAAGCAGCACTCAAGAGGCAAGGACTGAAATTTCAATAGCATAAGATCAAATAAGCAGGGGTTCAATGTTACTACTCTACATTAGAAGCAGCAAAAGAACAGTTACAGCATTATTCCAATTTTAAGTGAAAGTTTTACATTTGTTCATCACCTCTCAATGAAGGAGCCCAGAGTATTTTACAAATTTATAAGGAGGGAAGGCTTGCAGTTCTTTTCTCCCCACTCCTATGGCTACCCAAGGCCCAGCACAAGGAAGCAGTTCAGCCCAGGCAGGAGCAAAAAGGGCAGGTACAAGTTCTCTGGGAAAAGCTGTAAGGAATTCACCCACAGGATAATTCAGACATCCCCACTCAAGGAACTCTCTAATGGGAGAGGTGCTTTACACCAGCTCCAGCCCACTATTCATCACAGCCAGATCTCCTCACCAAGGGCACAACATCCAAGACCAGCGGGTCAATAGAAAGACCACTGCTACACCCCTAATCCCAGGGCACGCATCCCCAGTTTTGCCTCCCAGCATAAGACAGTGTCAGCCTCTTTCCTTATTGATGAGGACTCGTCAGTTCATTTTCTCAGCTTACAGCAGCATAACCCTGCAGCCCTGTAAAGTGGTATTGCCATGGTCAGTAACTTGCCAGGAGCTCTGTATTGAGTTTGCAAGGCCTCAGCACTGAGGCTCACCAGGCTTGCTCAGAGCTTTTCTTCAGCAGCCCACAGGTTTGTGGGCTGCAATTTCTCTAACTGTCCAGGTACCTATGGCTTCGTTGTACATCTCCATGTGTTTCAACCATAGTTTTATAAGGGCTTTTGTAACAAGCAGTTGTCCTGTGATGAAGAGATGTTTATCACCATGCAGAGAAACAGTGCACGTGAGAAGGCAAGACACAGGACGTAGCAGAGGGAATCACCAGTACAGGATGGCAAGTGATGGGGCACAGACTTGACACTGGAGACCCCACAGCTATAAACAACTTGCCCATGATCAGCTAGAGAAATGCAAACCTGGAACAGGACAAAACTACTTGTAGGGATAATGGAGGAAACCAGCATCCAGCATACGTAGGCTGTAATGCAACCTGGGGCTGCAGACTGAGGAGCAAAGGTGTGAAGCTGTCTTAGCAAACAAAAATGACCCCAAACAGATCCTAACTGGGGAAGAAACCATCAGCACCATATTCTCTGTGGCGAGCAACACACATGTATAACAATTTCAACTGGAGGTTTTTTCTGTAACAGTTATAGCTGGACTAACAGGGATTGGACTCTTACCATTTCAATTACACTCACAAGAAATTGTTGGCTTTTTTATACAAGGCATGCTGCTGCTTCACCCATAAACAAAGCTGTGAGCACAGTCACACAGAATATAGAGAGCAACAGCAGGGATGAGGAGACCCCTTAATCCCCTTTCACCAGCTCTTGTCCAGGATGATCCATTACCAGCTCCTAATGACACTGAGGAGGCTGTTCATTTTCAAATAGGTCAGTGACTCATCATTTTAACTCACTTCCCTCCACTAAAAATCAATGAGCTCCTGCAACAGTATTATCCTGGATGATTGGTGTTTCAACATCTCACTTACAGGAAAAGTAGACCCCAGAGATCCCTTCCAATGCTGGGTCACCACAGTTGGCCATGAAGATGGACTTATTGCCTTGGAAGCAACTATCTCCTGAGAAGGACACCTTTCCACAAAGGAGTTTTTGTGGCCATTGGGCAGACTTGTGTGTCTTCTCTTGCAGTGAAGTGGGAAGATCATACACCAGAAGAGCTGCACTGTCTAACCAACCCATCCAGCCATGGCACAGTCCAAGCCACTTCAAGTCTCTTGGTTACTTGGCTGCATAAATCCAAATCCCCCTACTCAAAATTATTCTCCACTCTACTTCAAGTTCCCACACATGAAAAATAGAAGTAAATATCTGAAAAAAAAAAAAAAAAAAACCCTCTCTTCAAAGAGTTTTGTCCCTTTACTCACACAACACTCCCCAAACCACCACCAGCAACACTGTCCACTCACAGCACAGACCAAAGCAGTTGTGTTTTACGACAGGGACCATTTCACCTCCAGCTCACAAGCCTGACTAACTCACCACATCAAAACTGCTTAAGGGTTTGATAGCTTGCTGGTGGCTAACCAACCCAGCTGGCTACCAGCAGGCTGAGGTGGCAGGTAGATGTGAAACAGGACTCACACACCAACTGCCATGTCAGCTGAGGGGGAAATCTGGGCTCCAAAGAGGAAAAACTCTGAACAAAGAAAGCTGTGGGTGGGGAAGAAGTAGGGTTTGCAGTGGGGCAGGGTCCAGAGATGAGTTGACAAAGCTGGGGGCAGGGTGCTCTTATTGCTTTCACTCACTGGAAGTGAGGGGTCAAATGCTGGACCGCCCCACTGCACAGGGGCACAACTAACAATGATATTGCACCTCCTCAGGAGCTATAGAAAACCTCTTGAGCCAATTCACCCTAGAGTTAGAGTGACATCAAAAAAACCTGCACATGCTCATGTACAGGAGGAGAAATTCCTCAACTGTTTTAAAAATAACACTGCAGAGGTGGCCACCACTACCTGCCCCAGTAACACAAGGCTGCTTTGTCAGCAATTTTCCCTTACACCCTGCTGAAAAAAATCCCCCCCTTTTACACAGAGGCTTTGACAGTGTGCCCATCATCCCAAATTCTGAGCAGGAGGGATTGCCCTGCAGTGAAATTCAGCAGCATGCAGGGAGAGCAGTGTTGAACAGCACCTCCAACCTATAGCTGGCTGTGTGTGAGAGATTTTTGTAAGAAACCTAGCAGGAGACAACAATGAAAGAAGCTCCCCATTACTCCAGGTCCCATCTCCACCACAGCAATGAAACCAAGCACCAGCATCACAGCTTGCATTTAAACATCTTGGTGTGATTTTGTGGGGGAGAAGAGCAGCACAGAAGAATGGCACCCCGAGGACTTCAAGGCTACTCGATAAATCAGTGGCAAGGCAGTGAGGGGTGGTCAGGAATCAGCATCCCTGTGTCCTGCAGGAAAGCCCCCAGAGAGGAGCAGCTGCTTTAAGGAGCAGTTGGGGAAGCAGATGGGTGGCAGAGGACAGCACTCCCTGGCCAAAAGCCACACTCGCTCTCAATTATTCAGAGGCAGAAGCTGGATGGCATTCACCACAGCGCTGCCCATCACTGAATTACTCCTGGGCAGTACGTTGACCCTTGGAAGGGGCAGCCCCAAAGCACTGGGGTAGTGCTGGCTGCCAGAGCAGTGTGGGGATGGTCATGGGGCAAGCCTGGCTCCCTGAGCTGGAGGCACTCAGCTGCTGTCCAGCCTGTCCCCAGTAAGAAGTAACAGCCTGTAAGCCTCTCCTTACAGCAAGCCCTACAGAAACAAAGCATCACAGCCTGGTTAGCAGATTCTTTTTTTTGCTTTCTGATCCCCAAGTCATTAACAAACCCCCGTGTAAGCACAGCAACAGCACAGGAATTATGTTAAAGAAGATACACCCAAAAACCAATTACAATGGCTATTCCAAAAAGACAACCCAAGGAGCCATCCCTACACACGGCCAAACGCCCTCTGGCAGGTGGGAGGAGGAGAAAAAGCAGGAGAAATACAATTAAAACAAGCAAGACAGACAGCTCAGCTCTGTGTTACATTTGAAATGCAGTCTCCAGAGGCTGAGGAAGCAGCACAGCTGGCTAGGGTGAATCCTGAAATCCCTCAAAGGCAGGTCACCGAAATGTGCAGCCAAACCCAGGCTGACAGAAAGGCTGCTAACAGAGCCTAATTTGCTAGAGGATTATCACTTGATGTAACGGATGGAAACTAGATTAGATGGCTGGTAAACTCACAAAACAGATCATTACTGCAGAGGAAAATTTTTACCCACTTAAAGGGAACTCTTTGCTCTGCTCAGCTATGTGCTGCCATAGATCTGCAACCCTGTGCCAGAAAGACATTTTGTACCATATTTTGGTCATTTCCCCAAATATCCAGCACAGTTTGGCATAATGCTGAGTATGAAGATGTTTAAGCAGAGGACAACCATGAAGTTGCGCTCAATAACTCCACTTTCACATCTGTTTTGATCCGAGCATCGACATGTTTTGAAGTGCCGTCATTGCCCATGTTCTGCAGACGTGATGGATGGGGCACACAGAGGCTTGCAGACTGGTTTTCCAAGTGGCTCAGAACCCTCAGTCCCAATAATTTTAACTGACAAAGAAAGTTCCTCTGCACTCTGAGAAACTAAGCTATAATTTTATTTTGTTCAAAGCCCTACTTTCAGTCAGGAACAGAGCTAGGCACAGGACCAAAAGGCTTGCAGCTTAATTCCCAATGCCAACAGACTAATTAATAAGTGCTAGCCACACTGGAATTGCTGTAATTACTACTGGTCTACAACCTGATCTACTGGGGAATACGGCAGCTATTCAATGCAACCAGGTGCTGCTGCACAAGGTGTTTGGGTGGGATGCGAAGGAGGACACAAAGCCCATGAAATATGCTGGACCAGCAAAATACGACCACTAAGTTGGAGCATGCTCACAGCATCACCATCTCATCTAGACACATGCTATGCATATGCCTGAACGTTACGTTTGAAATGACTTAGACCACCAGCCCCATGTAGGGACAGAGCCCAAACATGTTATCTCCAGCTACTTTTCAACCCACCAAGAAGGAGCCTCCACAAATTGTGCCACTGGTGTTAAAGATCAGTTTAAGACCGTTAACCCAAACCTGTTTGCAAGTGTTATTTTTTTTTTTAAACACAAAGCAGGAAGATAGTTCTTTCTCTTTCACCCTTGTTCACTTCCCAGGAACTTGTATCGATTTCTGTACTGCCAAGTTAAAGCAACTCATCTTTCACCTCCTTCACTGCTGCTAACCACTCTGCCACTGACTATTCACTTGCTTCTCCTGGGACTGAGCATTAGCTTTAAGATTTGTTCCTCCACTCCCCCTTACCTGTCTAAAAATACTTTCTCCTTTAATGAAAACAAACCAGAAAACCCTACTGATGTTGTTTAAAGGGTCTCGGCCATTAACAGGAATAAGGAGGCAGATGAGAGCATTGGCAGTGACAGTCCCCACAGATCACATCACTTCTGGACACTGAAGTTCAAAAGAGGCAAGGAGCAGTCAGATCCTGCATACAACACACACAGAGCAAACACATACCAGCTCTGAGCAGCCATGTCCTTCACCAACACACAGAGCTGCTCTTCTGCTGGGACCCACAGGAATGCATCCTGCAGGAACCTCCCAGTGTGCTGGCCCCAAGAGGTTTTCTTCTAAGTCACTGCAGGCAGTCAGCCAGAGAGACCATGTATATCCCCACCTTGAAGGAAAAAACCCAAGATGGAAGAAGGGTGAAGAGATGATGCTTCCAAGGAGGAAGAAGAGTGAGAGGCAGCACTCCAGCGCTGCTCCCTGCCTCGCAGGTATCTGCCAGCCCTTCCACCATAAAAGGGAAGTTCGTGAGGTTTGGATGTTTGGGGCTTTTTATGTGGGCATGAGTGCATGTACAATAAGGAGACTGACTGTTTCCTATTCCAAGATGAAAGTAAGCAAAACATTTAATCTAGAAACAGATTATTCATTCCCTATAGTGCCCTGTGTTCAGGATTAACTCATAGCCTCAAGACAAGCTGCTACAAATATGTACTAACTCATCCTCCCAGCTCTTTGCTAAATTCATCTCACTGACAGCCCTAGGGGATCTCCCCAGTAGTCAAAAGCAAAGGATTTGGGCAAGATTATTTTAATGAGGGAGCCCCCACTGCTGGAGATACCAGATTGCCTAGAACACATAGAAAAGGCTGAACCTGCATCAGGAAAGCACCTTGGTACCAAGCAAGAAAAGAGCAACTTAGCATCACTAATTTCTGTAAAGCTGTCACACTGCCTGACAGTTCGCCTTGCTCTCTTTCTCCTTGCTTCTCTGCATCTCATTTGTTGCTAAAGCTTCAAGACCTCTGCTGCAAGGGTATGCAAATGAAGGTGAGAACCCCCACACCCCTCCACGAGTCTACACACTGCGGCTGTGGTGACTGCTCTTGTCAAACTGGGATTAAAGGTAAGATGGGGTCCTCTGTGCCCAGACACCATAGGACCACCCACACTTTGCCCTGAGAAAAAAGAAAAAGGAAGATTTTTAGTTGTTTGAGGTGGGGCTTTTGTTCTGTTTTAATGGAAGACAAGAGGGAAAAACAATAAACCTCCAGAGGCCAATCTCTGCTCCATCCCACGGGACTCAGAGGAGATCTCTCAAGCTGATGTAATCCTTACCTCTAGTAGCATCTCCCCTCTTGGCTTGTATGAGGCAGTACTCAAACACAAGCCAGGACCTTTATTTCTCTACACAGATGAATGAAGTGTCATCAAGATGACTAACAGCACCACACATACAAGTAAAGGTGACAACACCTATAATCCAAATAAATACTCAGAGTAGCATCTGACTCCAGCGACAAAGCAGCAGCCAAGGTTAATATAACTGCTGAAGTGAAAGCTCCGTACTGCCTTGTTCACAGTGGAAATAAAGTTGTTAAGCAAAGAAGCGTGTTACTTCATAGGCAACCTGATGAGTGTAGAACTGAATTTATTTTGCAGCCTCAGCAAGAGGTTTCACTCACCAAGACACAGCAGTTCAGCTGGCAGGAGCCACCTCGATACACAGACAACAACATGCACCTAAGCACATCTGAACACGTGGCATTGCCTCACTCGCCGACAGCACACGGTACCCCCCTCTCTGCTCTGCCCTCGTGAGGCCCCATCTGGAGTCCTGTGTCCAGATCTGGGGCCCCCAATACAAGAAGGATGTGGAACTGTTGGAGAGGGTTCAGAGGAGCCACAGAGATGATTAGAGGGCTGGAGCACCTGCCCTACAAAGAGAGGCTAAGGGAGCTGAGCTGGGTCAGCCTGGAGAAGAGAAGGTTGTGCAGGGACCTCATTGCAGCCTTCCAGTCCCTGAAGGGAGCTTATAAGCAGGAGGGGATTCAACTTTTTAAAAGGATAGACAATGACAGGACAAGGGGGAATGGATTAAAACTAAAGGAAGGAAGGGTTAGATTAGATATTAGGGGGAAGTTTTTTACAGAAAGAGTGGTGAGGGGCTGGAACAGGCTGCCCAGAGAGGGGGTGGGTGCCCCATCCCTGGAAGTGTTCAAGGCCAGGTTGGATGGGGCCCTGGGCAACCTTGTGTAGCTCCAGGCCTGAGGTTGGTGGCCCTGCCTGTGGCAGGGGGGTTGGAGCTCTGTGATCCTTGGGGTCCCTTCCAACTCATACCATTCTGTGATTCTATAATTCTACGATTCCTTAAAGGCAACATGGTCTTGGTGAAAATACCCAAAGCTGTCAACTGAAAACACATGTGCTTGAACTGATTTCCCAGCAGAGAACAGCCCTCCCAGGGCCATCAGCAGCATCAGCAAGTTTTGCTGGGGCCAGAAAACAGCTATAGCTCAAAAAAAGCCAGTAATTACTAGATGCCAAGTTCATCTAACATTAATGAGGGGGGAAGTCAGTAACATGGAAATCACCATAATTGTAGAATTTATTTGTTTTATCTTATTTGAATTCCTACATCTTCCAAAGACAAAGAGAGGAGGTGGGAAAGGGAGAAAGGAGGGGGGAAAGGGAGAAAATAAAGGGAATTCGTTCTCTTGACAAGAGTGCAGAAAACACCCAATCCTACTTGAATTTTAAATGGAAAGCTTCTATTACATTTCCTCCCAATGGAAGGGGCCCATGGGAGGATCAAGTGTAAGTGGACAAAACACAGTTTGTCCCCCAGGAAGGGATGTTTTGTCCCAGTGCAGAGCTCACCCAGGCCAAGCACCACAGAAGAGGAGCCACTGTTTCCAACAGAGGCCATCAGCATAGACCTGTTTTTACAGATTGAACTCTGACCATGCTCCAATCCCAGTTACTCCAGTGTCAATCCACAGCAGACACACTGGTTTCAGGAATGCAAGCAGACATTTACATGATGTGACTGCATTTGGGCTAAGACATGCATGCAAGAGCAGTACTCAGGCACACTGGGGTCATCACCAGTGTTCACTGGAACAGGAGACACACAGCTCCTCTGGGAAAAGAAACCATTGTGGGGGGAAAAAAAACCAGCAAGTTTTTGACTGCCTGCAGACATCATGGAAGCCTTGCAGGCACAGATAGCTGCTCTGAGCTTCAAGGGCTAGAACCAGCTTTTAAACAGAGATTGCTCCAATTCTGCAATGCAGAGCTCCAGAAATGCCCAATTCTCTGTCCCAGGACTTATCTACAAAGGCATCATCTCAACAGACCTATACCCTGATCATTATTCTACTATAGTTACACTTCTGTAAACTCACTTTTGTTTCAAAATAAGGATTTTGTTAATTACTTGGCTCTGTTACAGTAGCACAATGTAGTTGGTTTTATTCCAAACCAGGACACACATAGGAAGTTCTACACAACTTTACCTACAGATGGAGATGACCTGGCGTAGAGCACCTGCCCTGATAGAGAGCCCTCCTTTAGCTATCCACACAGCAAGGGCCTGGATATAGGTATAACTAAGCATCTCCCCTGCACCTGGGTCAACTTGAAAGATCCAAACACCACCAACAAAAAAAAAAAGAGGCAGAGCAATTGCCTGCCTCAGACTTGCCACACACCTTGGTTTAACCTGAGCAGTCTTCATGTTGGTGCAAAGCAGAGCATCAGAGGACCTCTGGATCAGCAGCTGCAGTCACAGCTCAGGATTGGAGCAGTTTCAAACATCATGTCCACTCCTTGGGAATTGCCCGTGGGCTTTGCTACTATGCTTGGCATAAGCCCATAGCAACACCAACAGGTTTGGAGAACAATAAGCATGGCCTGAATCCAGACAGATCTGGCAGTTCTTCTGACTCTGAAATTCTCCTGGCTCACACAATTCCCAGTTTCCATCAAGGTCCTCAGCTTCCTGAAAGGTTCCCCCACACTTTCCAGCCTTGGCACCTCTAAAGAGAGAGCATGCCAAAGCACTGCAGCTGATGCACTTGCTCAGCACTGAGCATCATCCTCCAATGTTGCTGATAAAAGCTCTTTAATGAGCAGCCCTACAGAGTGTAACAGCCTAAGTGAGGGCAACTAGAAGTGCAGTTTCAAATGGCCAAATTCTGCAGACACAGGATCACATTCAGGTTATGAAATCTGGGCAACCACTTCAAAAAGCAAAACAATGATCAATCTCTGTCTTCAGTCAGATTCTAACAAGGCTTTGGAGTCACTGTGTAAAACCCTTTTGGCTTCATCCCTAAGTTGTGCAGGACTCCTCTATCAGAGTAGATTTTATGGTTGCTGAAATACAGGATCAAAAGCAACAGCCCAAGCTCAGCGCAGCGTGACAGCCTGCAAGGAGGGGAGCAGGCAAGCACAGCACTCAGGTGCTGCTAGTGCTCCCTCACTTGATGGGCACCAAATCCACATCAACATACCAGTGAAGGAAAAAGACCCCATCAAAGTGTAGCCGGATTTGCTCTGGCTGTCCCATCAGTTTGATGAATGAACGTTATCCCATAAGCATTACCATCACAGACTTCAACGAATCCTAATTCCCCACCACACTTCACTGGAGGGGCAGAACCTCTATTTTTTACTCTTTTTTTTTTAAAGCAGTGGCCTGTATAATGAGTATTACCAACTAACAGAAGCCCGTAAATCCCTGAGCACTCCACGTGCAAGGCCTCATATCTGACAAAGCTTGGATGCACCATAAGAGCACCACAAACAGGAATATATTAATACACCACATTCAGACAGACAGAGCAGTCCAATTGCACACTATTTAAGTGACACCTATCCAGTTGAATTTCTTCACTGAAAATTAAGTGTCAGTAGAATAGATCGTGTCATTGTAGGTTTGGAGAAAAGGACTTCATACAGGAACGTATTAGCACTGAACAGATTCAAGCTGGCACTAAAAGACAGTCCCAAGACACCCAGGTAAAGACAAAAACATCTTTCCCAAGCTGTGCAAGCCAGCACAGAGAGGACACAGGAACAGCCACAAAGCCACAGATGAAAGTGAATAGACTTATTTTCATTATCTTGCCAACCTCGCTGCTCCCCAAAGCAGCACCCAGAGGCACACAAGCAGGAGCACGGGCACCACAGAGCTCGGTCTGTGCTAGGGGATCACCAAACCTGCTGTGCTCACCAGTATGTCAGGGGCTCTGTAGTTCACAGCTGTGTTTGGTCTTTCCCACAGCAGGGCAGCATTCTCAGGCACACCTGACAGGGTACCTGCACCTATCACAGGCCCAGGTCATCTAAACACACATGTCCTACTTGTAACACACACAACACTAAACAATGACTAGAATACATCATTTTTGACACCCAGTCTGCAAGTCACTTGAGCCCATTTAGACTCCTCATCACAATTCTTTGGTTATTTTCCCATATTCCACCCTCTCACTCACTGAACCACTTCTGCTGGGGCTAGCAAAGCTGAAGGCATCCCACTGGACTTCTGGGGTGTAGCACTGTAACGTACAGAGGCACGCAATAGACACATATAGAAAGAGGAATAAGCATCTCCCCAGTAATGCTTTGAATCAGGTGTCCCATTCATCCTGTCAGGGAATCAAACCACTCAGCCAGCCAGGCATCACCAGTAGAGTGTTTCATCTGATACATTAAGTCCTGGAGATGCTGAATGTCAGTCTCTGTGCTGGCTGATTCATCAGCTGTGTTGAAGCAACATATACCTTCAAAAAAAAAAACCAAGGCAGCATTTATGGTGTCAAAGGAGGAACCAGCCCTCCACCAATTGATCGAGATGTTCATTGGCATACAGCCATTACTCAGAAAAAATAGCCATGAGGAACATTAATAACAGAATTAAACTATGCTTAGTGACTTTGAAACAGAGCTACTGGGGTTGGCATGCCAGTGAAACACACTGTCAGAAGGTCTGCAGCTGTTAATCTCCTCTTCACACAAAGGGCAGATGAGCATGTCACTGGAGAGGCTAACCAAGCCCCAATATTTACACGCTGTGCTTGCAGAAATGCATGTTTGGGGCAGGTGCTTGTAGTGTAAGACTACAAAGCATGAGGAGCCAACCTGCAATAGGGGAGTGTCATCTCCTTCCAGTAATACACATGACACTGCTCCAGCTCATGTTACTCTGGGTTTGAGAACATCATGGGGGAATCACCCACATAGACCACACAATTATGGCTTCTGCTTTTTTAGCTTGAACTTCAACATGATGTTGTGTTCATGACACCAATAACACCATTCTAATGATATGTCCTCTAGACAAGGCACTGGTATTCAGAGAGACCCAAATGCAACAACTAGAGAATCTGACATCTGTAAGAGCAGAAGTTGGAGTCCAGACCCCTATGACATTCCCAGGAATTATTATATGAAACTTCATGCATAGACTAACAGGTCTGCCACACAATATACCATATTTACAGAAGTTACAGTCCCAGTATCCCATATTTGCTAGAACACCTACATTGACAGCAGCATTTGTGGCTGCTGCTATGACTGAGGGGTTTAGCGAGGCAGGCACTCCTCTCAAAAGCTGCATTTTGATACTTCTCATTACTGCTACCCTGTCCAGATTGAATCCCATAATCAACACAAGCCATTGCTGTTATCAAAATGTTCCCAGGCACAGCAGAGCAAGATAAGCAGTGCAGCAAGCAAAAAGCAGCCACTAATAAGCATTAGACTAATATACAGTAAGTCAAGCAAGGCCCATGGCTAGCCCAGAGGCCTGACAATTCATAGCTGAACAACAATAACAGCTATTAATTACATCTAGCACATTCCAATCACATCTGTTATCTGACCAACACTGGACACCAAAAAGAACTGTGATGGTATAACTAAGCACCACACATCCACTTGCTGACTCCCAGGTTTATTAGCAATATAGACTATCATCCATTCTTCAGCACCTTGCAACCCATGGCACCACTCTGCTTGAGTGGTAATTACTTCTTGTACAATTGCCTTTGCATCATGTAGAGTCCTGACTTCCATTTTCAATTCTCTCATATTACTTTAACAACAACAACTTCATGGTCAATAGCTCTAAGGCCAGGAACTAATAACCATCCCAATTTCACCAGTAGCTAAAGAATCCAATGCTGCTTTCTATGGCAATCCATATAGACATTTCAGTTGTCTAGGAGGGGGTAACCACCACCCTATCATCTATTTCCATCCATTCTTCTGTTATTTTCCCATAATTGGTATTTAGAGTTCACTGGGTGTTGCCATGTGAAGTGCCGGATCTGTCCAAGGGGACTGAAGAGCTATCAGAGGAATGAAGCAGCTGATCTCCAAGAGGATCTATGATTACAAAAGCTTTGAAGAGTCAGTGGATAGAAATAGTCATCATGAGCTGCTTGAGTCTCCAAGGTTCCAGCACCTAAAAAGCCAAAAAATCCTTCAAACTGTGCAAGAACACCAGGATCACTTGGTGGGCCTGAGGTTGGAGCCTCCTCTAAAGAAGGATGAGCTGGAACCATGGATGATCATGATTAAGGCATTTACAGATGTTCCTACTGTACAGATTATTCTGGTTGAAAACTTTAAGAAACATCAAATAAAGTCAGGGAAATTCTCTCAGATGACAAACACAACTGGAATCAAACTAATGAAACAAAGAAAGTTCACTAATTGCTCATTGCTGGAACTGCAAAGTATGATAGATTTTTACAGCATTCACAGTGCTGGATGGTGCTTTCAAGCTGATGGCCAAGGATCTCAGATCCCAGGTGGTTAGAGAAGCATGCATTACTGTAGCCCATCTTTCAACTGTTCTGGGAAAGAAGTTTGATCACAGTGCTGAAGCTATTAGCACATACACTTTTTAATCTGGTTCCAACAGCACCGAAGTGATGGCAACTTCTGGGTGCACAATGTCTGGAGATTCCCTATTCAGCATATCCCTGTGCCACAACTCAGACCTTGAAAAACAACACACAACCATACTTCAAAATCAGAAGCCATTAAAAGGTACTGCTTTGAATTTATAGACCTGCTGCTACAAGAATGGCAAAGACATAATTGGAAAGGCAGACAGCAGTCTTGGTTGAAACCATCAAGAAGAGCATTCATGATGCTGATGGAGAAGAGTAAAGGCAAGAAAAGTTTATCTAGGTCTTAGAAATTGTTTTCCTAATGAAGCCAAGACTCTGTACAATTCTCTTAAGCCTCCAGACCTACCTGAATTCTGTCAGCATCACATCACTCCCTCTATCAGACAGGTTATCCTCCTGCACACAGAAGAGCCTAAAATCAGCCTCCTATCTTCTAATGGTCTGCAGCCAGACCAGTAAGCATTAAAGGCAGAGTTCCAGGCAGCAGTAAGATCATTCCAAGTCCAGGACGTCTGCAAAGGTCTCACAGCCACATTGGTGTTAACACCACCACAGATACAGAGGCCTGCCATGCTACTGGACAGCCAGACAGAGCTGGGTGCTTGTCAGCAGCTGGTCTACCCAATGACCTTACACTTCACTAGATCATATATGTTAAAAGCTTCAATGCTTTCTGCTGGAATTG
This sequence comes from Porphyrio hochstetteri, assembly GCA_020800305.1. Taxonomy (NCBI): domain Eukaryota; kingdom Metazoa; phylum Chordata; class Aves; order Gruiformes; family Rallidae; genus Porphyrio; species Porphyrio hochstetteri. The sequence continues at coordinate 3,420,431 of CM036916.1, read as the reverse complement.
GACAGAGTAGAGCCAGAGCAATGGCACAGCCTCAGCCAGGCAGTAGACCTGGGTGTCCTGGAAGTTTTGACAACTACCCACAGCAAACCCAGGACTTCAGAGAGCGTTAGTGGATCCTACCAATCACACCTAATGTGTGAGCCAGCACTGAAAGGACACAGGAACAGCCACAAAGCCACAGATGAAACGCAAAGAGGCACATCTGACAGGGTACCTGTGTCTATCACAGGCCCAGGTCATCTAAACACAGATGTCCTACTTGTAAAACACACAACACTAAACAAAGATGAGGATGATACATGTGTTCTTCAACACCCCATCTGCAAGTCACTTGAGCACATTTACAGCCCTCCTTGCCATCCTTCCATTATTCTCCCACATGAGCGACCGAATTATTTCTGATGTGGCAAGCACAAGAGCAAACACCTAATTTTAAGCAGCAGAACAGTTCAGTTGCTTTCAAGTTATGCACACCACGCAGTGTGCAGGATCAAAATGTTTATGGGGAAGTGAACAAAAGACAATTTGCATTATTTTTAACAGTTCCTCTATTTTCATTATTCTACACATGACATGCATATCACGAGCAACACAGAACTCAATAAGAGATCTCCTGATTTTCTGCTAGTCATGCAAAACCCCCAAGTTCCCATCTTATTGGCATGTTTCTCCTCAACATGCATGATTAAGAAGAATCCCATTTCCAGTCATAATCGTAGTTTCACAGCTATGGAGCAAAACATCCCAGTACCAGGTTCTGAGGACAGAATAAAAAGCTGATCTTTATAGCCCAGCTGTTATAAACCCCCTCAAGAGAGGCTGCTGTGATATTTTTACCTTCCCATTATAAAAATTTAAATAGCTCTGCCAAAACCAGCCCCCCCCCCCCCCCCAAATTTTCCCAAGGGTCCAACTCCTTCCACACATGTACCTGCAGCAAGACAAAGAAGGAAAGGAACATCTTGCAATGGGGTTTTTACTTTGCTGCCCTCATCCTACAGGACAACCTACACCAGGGAAGATGTCCCTTTAACCCCCCGCCCGCACCTCGGGACACCTCTGCCCATGGCTGCACAGCAGCCAAATGCCCCTATATGCTCCTACATCTGTTTCCAAGGTAACCAGTGCAGCACCATATACAAGGAAGGAAGCAAACAGCAGCAACGCAACCCTGCAATACTGTCACTTTTTAGAGCAGGTCTGAATCACCCCCCCTTTGGCCCCTCTTTTCCAGCTGCCCCAGGAGTCAGACAAAGGGTGGGTAACTCCACATTTTGTACTCCCAATACATCAGTCTCTGTTAAGGTTTGGTGTTTGGAGGGGTTGGTTTTTTTAATAAGCATCATATTGGAGTTTTAAGGTGAGAGTCAAGTTTTGTGGTTTTAAAGGAAAAACATTTGGGGGAGAAAGAGAATTTATATCACCAACCTAAATTTACACTCGAAGTCTGTATTCCCTCCCAGTAGAAGCAAAAAATGTCTCTGGTTTAGCAAAGGGTGTCAGCCCACTGCTCTGACCCGTGTTACACAAATCATAAGCATCTAGACAACACTTACTTTCATCAGTCAGGATAAAAGCATCTCCACTGCTCAGTCCACAGATATAGTTTATCCTTTCTAGGCATCCAATTTCCACATCCTCTCAGATGTGCCAAATTCCCCAGAGACGTTCCCACCTGCCCACATGCATTCATACTCCCAAAGCAGAAATTAGCCTTTGCTTCTTTCACTACTGAAAACCTGGGAACAGTGAGAATACAGCCCAGATCCTGCAGTCCTGGAGAGCAGCACAAGGAGAAAAGTCAGGATGGGGAAGGGTCCAGCACAGCCAACGGGTTCTCTCCACTGCCCTGATGGAAGGGCAGCTATCAGGGAGGTAAAGCAGCACGAGATGGCCACGTAGCTCTGTGTATGCAGCAATGGACAGAACTACCAGGCTGTATGGTCTAACCCCTGCTCCCAGGTCCACAACAACCCCACAGTTACAGAGAGAGGCAAATGAACCCTCTGACTTAGGAGTAACAGGGCTTTTTCAAGGCAGACTGGAAGGAACATGTTAAGGATTTCCAAGCCATTAACATAAATGCTTTTCCCCGTGCATGAAGCAGAACAAGGAGTAGCACATCCCACGTACAACCCTCTCAGATTGTTGTTCCCCACCACGTTTCAGAATGGAGTGCTTCTGCACACCAATCAGTCAGGAGTCACCCCCTTCCCACAAGGGATAGAAATTTCAAGGCAAACATGCATGAGGAAAATTGTAGGTGGTGTTCTGAAATGGCAATCATACTCCAGCACACAGTTCATGTATCTCCTGCATTTCCCCATGTGACTTACATGGCTGACCTTTTGAATACTGACTGTGATTAATGAAGCTTCCAACCCAGCACTGAATGGCTGCAAATTGCAAGAGATGCTCATCACATTAATATTCAGTAACCAAAATATACCACTCTTCTAATCACAAATGTGTTCCTGCTGAATGTCAGGGCATTTCCTTTGGAAGCCTGAGTACTGCAGTCTCCTCAGGGGAAGCTGGAGTGCTGTGGTCCTCAGAGGAAGTCACACTGACGGGACAGAGTACACACGTCCAGGGGAGAAGCTCCCCAGCTTAGAGACCTGAAACAAAACTGACACACCTGCATAACCACAGGGATGCCAGGGAGGCAGGCAGAACTAATTTTGACCAAGGGAAGGTAGAAGTCAGGGGAGGTTGGTTTGCAAACCTGAAATCTGAACTGAGCCCTGCAGAGGTTTCCTGGCAGCGTTACACATGACATGATGTGAAGCCTTCTCTCACATCCAGTGAAGCCCCGTATCATACCACTAACACTGCAGCACTACAAAAGCATTACCAAATACCTACTTCTCCACTACCCCTGCAGAGTTACTGTAACACAACCATCAAACTGGTCGCCTTGAGGAATGAGGAAAGAAGTTTCCTACCAACTCAGCACATTCTTTAGCAGATATATACCTCCTCCTCACACAGAGCACATTGGCCCAAGTCTGAGAGACTCAGACCACCAGATAAACCATTCTGTGATTAAATGGTAACTTCCAGATAGCAACCACCCCTGAGCCATCCATGGAAATAAATGCAGTGTCACTAGGGAAAATACCCAGCGCACTCAAAGGGATGCACACCAGTCACAGGCTCACTGCAGTGCTGGGGCTGAAGTCAGAGGGGAGGGAAGATAAGGAGAAAAGGCAGTACACAGACCCCAGAGACAAGAGCCAGTATGTACTTATGAAGCCAGAGAGAAAGTAACCTGGCAAACACACTATCCCAGTACAGCTGAACATCAAGAGTTTGCTGCTGTAAATGTTTTATAGACACACCCCCCACAACCCCCCCAAAGCCATCCCTGGTCCAACAGTGCAAGAGCATCCCTGTCAGCTGCAGCAGGGCAGCGTCACAGAGCACTGCACCATAACGGGGCTGAATTCACACTGACAGGTCTCAGCGTGTCATACAGGGAATTGATTTACTCTTCTGTGGGCAAGATTTTTAACAGCTCTGTCTCAGGTGGCTGGAGTCTCTGAGCAGAAGCCGTGGTCCCAGAGGGATCAGACATCAGAAATAGATAGTGTTCTCCCAGAACCGTGGGAGTAAAGAAGCAGCATCAGAAAGACTCAACAGCCTAACGACTCTGTCCTGACACCTTACAGGGCACCCACAGCACCATTTCTCTCCATGCTGATTAACCAGTGTGACTGGAGAACTCCCTGGTTTTTTGCATTGCTCACATCAAACGATGCAACAGTGCCGCTTCAGATACTCGGTAAATCTGCTTGCAGGCGGACCATCTAGAGAGGCAATCAGGGGAAGGGATGCAAAAGGAAAACCTGCCATCAGCCACCTGCCCCAAAGCAGCTGGGCATTCCTGCTTACTTCTGCCCATCCCAGATCATTTTCTCCACCTGAGTCCTATAAGAGCACATGAGAACCGCACTTCATTCCAGAGGCAAACTTTCCCCACCGCTCCCACCCCCATTCATCTATAAACCCAGGAGCCGTGAGGTTCAAACCCCCCTCGCGGGTGTCTCCTCTCGACTTTTACGAGCTGCAGGTCCAGCATTTAGTTAACACCACACTCCTGAGCACGTAAACAAAATAACTCACAGTCACCGCGAGCAGCACAATAGACATCACATCACCGCGACGCGATTCGCAAACCCTTTAACTCCCAGTTAGAGCTGGGCACTGGGAAAAAAATTTACCAGTTGAAGACAGCAGCACTAGTGGCTTTGGAAAGTTAGAGCTGAGGTGCTGTAAACCCCCTCTGGATACTCAGAGAGGACCGCGCAGCCACCTCCCGCGCAGACTTGCCCCCACCGCTTAGAGAAGGATAACACACACACAAAAAAAGCAGCGGCCAGACAAGCCCGGGGATGGAAGGACAGATCTGCTGCAGCAAAGTTTACCGGCACGCAGAGCAGCCCCTCCAGCCCCTCCACCCGCGGAGGAGCGGAACGCTGCCCGCCCACCCCCTCCCTCCCAGGGAAGCATCCTCCCTCCGAGGAAAAAGAAAGAAAGAAAAGGCGATAGGGAAGGTAAATCCCCCTCGGCCGCTCTCACCGTCCTCTTGCATCCGCTGCAGGCACAGGGCGAGGCTCTTCCTCCAGCCCGGCATCGCGGCGGGGGCAGCGCAGCCGCCCCCCGGGGCAGCGGCACGGCTCTAGGGACCCGGGGGGCCCGACGGGAGCGGCGCTGCCGAGCGCGGCCGGGCTCCCCGGCGCTTTATTGCCGGGCGGTGCATGCGGCGGCGGCGGGGCCGGGCGGGGGGAGCGGAGCGGCGCTGCCCGCCCCCGCCTGCGCACAGCCCCGCGGGGAGCAGCGCCGGGGCCCCCCCGCCCCGCCGCGCAGGTGCGCTCCCCGCAAGCCGCGGATGGCAAGAGCAAGCCCGGAGCGGGGCCGCGCTTAGGGAAGAATTCTGTATACGCTTGTATAGCTTATATATTCCCCCAGGGGGGCGGGGAGGGGGGCGTCTTCCCGGGCAGCACGGACCCCTGTCTGCGCTCAGGCTGCGGGGTCTGGCCCGCACCGGCGTTCCCGCAGGTCAGACTCGCCAGCGGATGGTGATCGCATCCACACCGCCCCCCGCCCCCGCCGAACGTGGTGCTGCTTCCCCGTGAGGAGCCCTGGCACAGATGAGCTGCCCCGGCCTGTGGCTGGGCGGGAGTTGGGCTCCCGGTAAATAGTTGCACAACAGTCAGGCCGACCTGTTTCCTCTGTCACAGCCACCTGCAAGCAGGGGGGTACGGGAGGCCTGAAAAGCGCCTTTGTCATTCCTTAATATTCCAGAGGTTTCGGTGCCTTTACATAGACACAAAGGAGATGTTTATTGCATGTGCCAGGGTATCCGTGGGTTTAATTTCCTGGGGGCAATATATCTCTGCAATGATGAGCAGGGGTGTTTTTGTTCTTCGTTAGGCCTTTTATTAGCTGGCTGGTAGGTCTCACTCCACATCTCTGCCTCTCTTTGTGAGAGCGATAATATCGCATGCAACATCCGCTATAATCTAAAATAACACAGGCCGAGCTCTCCTTGGGATAGCACAAACTAACTCCGGTTTCAGAAGGCTACTGCCCGACACCACCCTGATGGGATAGGGCAGCTGCAGTGCCAAATGGATACATCCATCTAGGCACATCCGTATGGACTTCAGCTTAATTTTCAGACCAACTTTTCTGTCCCCGCTGGAATGAGGAGCAGCTGTTGTGGAGAGCCGAGCAGCCTGCTAAGCTCCGGAGCCTCACCCGCCGCGCTCTGCCCGCAGCTCACATCTCAGAAGCATTTGCCATTTTGGGCGCTGGCAGCCAGGTTTGCAGGGCAGCCAAGTGTGACATAGCATATGCCAAGCTGGGCAGCAGGAGCCTTGAAACCTCTCCATTGCCTGGGGAAAACTGAAGCAGCTCGACCCAAAGGTACTCTGGAGAGAATCTGCTTGAAACCATCTCCTGCAGCTCTGTGCATCTGCAGGGAGAAAAAGGGTTTCTGCAGGAAGGGGCTGGAAGCAGAAACCTACCCAAATCCATGACTTTGAGGGAATATGAAGGGATGAGGATCCTCACTGAGGTACTTGAGTTAAATACCTATGGTTAAATTAACTAAACATTGTTTTATTGCTCCCTCACAGGTTCTTCAAGAGCAAGGTAGGAGCTGGGCTGGGGAAGATATGTTTTGAAGTTACTCTCAGTAGCACATTTTCCCAGCGAGTTAGGCTGGGATGATCATAACCCCACAAGAACAGCCCTCTTCATTTACGATATGAGTTAGCAACGCTGCAGAGGGCGGACAGCAGCACACAGCACCCAAGAACAGTGTGAGAGGTTCCCATCACAGCAAAGACCTGACTCCCTTCTGTATTTCACACCAGGGCGTCACCCATCAGTTTGAAGGACAGAAACAGAAAGGTATTTTTGCCCATGTTTACCACCCAGAGAAGAAACATAAGTAGAGATGGACCCCCCATCCAGCTATGACTTCTTTAAGAGCCCCTGTCATTACGCCAAACATGGCACGTTTCCCCAGCTGGCTCCTTGGGGAGAACACAGCTCTCCACAATTTCACTGCAAATGTACCTGGTGTCTTCAGGACTCGTGACAAATCACAGCTCCAGTGCTGGATGGGATCAGGGCACATCATGGTAACTTACAGGAAGCCAGTGATACGCACCAAGTGTTCTACCTGACAGCAGAACTCTGAAGCTTTTTAGAGAAGGACTAATCAGAAGCCAGCAGACATTCCAGTGGAAGGAGACACTGCTTGTTCAGTAGTTAAAGCCCATCACACAGAGACAAGCGCTGCTGAGTTACGTGACTGACTCAACCACCCACCCAGGCAAATCACCTGCCCTTTCTGTGTCTTAGTTTCCTGGGCTGTAAATTATAATTGCTTGATGATATTTGGATTCTGGGTATTAGAAAAAGAATTCCCAGAAAAGTGATTATTATTGATCTAATATTGCTCTCAGGAAAAGTAATGAGAGTCCGAGGGAAACATGACATAGGAAGGGGTGTTTAAAAGTAAGGTCAAACCTACACTTTCCATTCCTAAAAGCTCATCTGGTTTTGCCATTTACATGGGCTGATCTCATTAAAGACTCTCCCTTAAATCTTTTTGGACCATCAGGGCTACAACAGTACTACTTTTAAAGGACATTGTGCCACAGAAATAATTAAACGTTAAACTAGCAAGCACATTACTAGTTGAAAATGTAGCTCAGGGCTTTTAACAATTGAATTTGACACATACATTACTGCAGAAAGAGCCACAGCTAATGTGGTGAGATTTTCTCCAGCACATTACCCTGACTTCAGTACTCAAGTGGGAAACTCTGTTAGAGAAAACAAAGCCACGCTGAAGGGCGGGCAGTGAATTCACAAGCAGAATGCGTGTCCGGAATGCTATGGTACACCTTTGGCAGGGGTCACAGAGGGGCATGTCACGCAGCAGAAAGTCCATAGGAAACCTCAGGAGTGAATATCCATGCCCTGAGCAATGTCTAATCTGTGTGATTGAGGTGCTGCAGGATTTTAGGCAGCACAGTGACAGGGATACTGCCACAGCCTCAGAAAGCACTGCTGTCCTCCCACCCAGCTGCACCACCCTGCAGAAACAGTTACCACGCTAAATTTGCAAGGCAGAGAGTCCCCTTTGGCCATGTGCCCTGGGACAGGGTGACCTGCTTTGATCAACTGGTGCCTTAACTGGGCCCTTGTTCAGTGGCTGTGTCACCAGCTGGAGGTCCTTGCCCTGCTGAGGAACACACACACGGCAACAAGCGTGCAAACCAGGCTTTTCACGTCAGAGGGATGTCCCACTCTCCTGCACACCATGTACAAGGTGGTGAGAGGAGGTTTCCAAGTACAAATCCCATTTTCCTGCAAGAGCTTAGGGAGAATGCCCAGACCTTTTAGCTTCCATTTTGATCTGTATGACTCCAGACATCTCTCCGATCATACGTTCCCTCAGCTTGAAGGTCTCAGTGAGGACAAGATGACTCCCTGCAACCAGGCAAGTTAATGGAATGAGACAGTCTTCACTTTCAGCCCCAAACCAAGTGATTTAACAGTTCCACTTTTGCTGTTTCTGAGTCAGCAAGAATCTGGCACTTGGGAGACCCTTAGGAATAGTGTTCTGTCCTCCCACCATTCTTCCACCATTGAGATAATCCAGTCATGATAGAAGGTTAAAGGCAGTTTTGAAATGGATTATCTTAGTTTTGCTACCACCACCAGAGGTGAATTAATGGCAAGTTTACTTACTAATCAAACTTGGTCCTGTTTTGCCTTAAACACAAACAGTGCAAACAGTTTATGCTTTTTGTTGCCTGCTTCTTGTTAGGAATTGAGGGCATACATGCATGCTATGGACTTCTGCAGAAGCACTCGTGTCCAGCGTGGTTTTGAAGGCTTGTGTGAAAGCTTCCTCAGGATGGCCACCAGACAGCTTGGTCTGGGTTACTGTGAAGATGCTGTGTGCTTGGACTGTTGTTTGGGAAGACAGGAGAACTTAAAACCAACCCTGAACATACCCAGCTCCAACACAAGAGCCACTTTTCTAGCTTGTAATTGAAGATGCTGTTGCTGGAAACATCTTTTCCATCCAAACCCTTCAGTGCTCCATCCCTCCCTTTTTTGCTTTCCTTAATCCATCCCTTGCACACACCATCTTTCCCCTTAGACACACACACAGCATCACTAATAAAACATCACCCATCTGCACTATATCCAAGTGTTCACCTACACAAGTCACATAATCCTCTCGAGGAGGAGCAGTGCTTATCACCGCTCAGCACAGTAAGTTATTCCCCCTCCTGTCCCACTGCTGTGTAAAGTTTTTCATTCCAGGCATTTGCTTAGCAGTGAGATTTGCCTCTGGCTATGTAAGGTTTCATCTCTGCTCCTCACTGCAGAGGTGCCTCAGGGAATTTTTACAAATCACTTAAATGCAAGAGTTATCAGGTACGGGATAGTCACTTGGCTCTGCACGTCCAAGAAGCCCAGGTATCAGACTGATCTTTGCCTGAGAAAGTTTCCAGTCAGGATATGCTTTGTGTTTTGCTTCAGTTTCCCAACTGATAAACTTCTCTATGTGACAAAGGATCTCTAAGCTGTCCCCACACTCCCAAACTGCATCTTTCTTGGTTACCAGCTGTGCAAGTACAAGAAGTTGCTCACCTGGGATTTACAACTTCTCTCAGGAATACCTTAGTGTCTTTTAAGAACCATGGAAGAAATGCATAGCAGAAATACTTCTGTGCCATCTATTAAGTTGACAGCAGGATCTGCCATGCCCAGCACTATTTACAACAACACTGGAAGGGAAGGGAGGACAAGACTGTCCAGGAGCTCTGGACAGCCAGACGCAGGGCAGCAGCTGGCAGGTTTGACCCTGACCTGTTTGGTCCTGCTTATCCTACTCCATCCAGACCCCATGCACTAGGAGCTGTGCTAAATGGGTTTGGGAGGCGGGTTTCAGTTGTGCATCAGTGGCAGATGACTCAGGATGTGGAGACAGGCTTGGACCCACCCTTCATTCATGCCACAGTCTCAAGCTCCCTCCTGAGCCTCCCTTAAACTGGAGCTGCCATTAAGCATTCATCTGTTCCACCAAAAACCACTCTGAACTACTGAACTTGACAGTAAGCAGGGAAACACCATCCATCCATCCATCCATCCATCCATCCATCCATCCATCTCCCAGTAAGGAACATCAGCATTTGCAGCTCATGAGGGCTACTTCCAATATTGCCACTAGATAAAACTCAGTGGTTTTCTTTATTCTGGTCAGCAAACAGTAGCAGTTGAAGAAATGAGTGGGCTGCAGAAAGCCATGCTACAGCTCGGTCAACATATGTTGCTAAAAATCATTACTGCAACTGTTTTGTTTCCTCGTCCTTCTCACTGTGACCCAGCCTCAGCTGTCAGCAGCACATTAATGACTACAGTCCATTTCAGACCAGGGAAGGAGGCAAAACAGTTGCAAATCATTGAGATTGACTGGCAGTCTCAATGGAAACGCTCGGTATTTTTGCGTGTGCATTCAAAGGGGATGGAAAATGACCATAATTGTCCTTTTAGTACTCTGATCTCTCCCAAGTTAGCTGGCAAGTAAACAAGTACTGTGAGCAAGAGTTAAAAAACATAAAGCCCCCTTCACTTCCGTGCAGTGTAGGCTCCCTTCCCCAGCCTTTCAAAAAATACTGGAATTTACATTTTGTATGGCTCCTTGGTATAGCTGAGGAGTTGCTTGGCACTCATCAAGGCTTTAATAAAGCAATCATTGGACTTCTGCCTGATGTACTTATTCATTTTGAAATATTATTCTAGTTCTCATTGCACTTGTCTATATTTGACTAATGGCAGCAGTGCCACACACATTTCCAAGCTCTCAATGTACAGAGACTCAATATTTCTTTTCTCAATTATTTCCAAAATAACATCTATAATCACTCTAAGCTTTCTTTTGTGATACATATAGCAACACTTCGGTGCCTTCTGGGCTTCTATATTAAGTAGTCTTTGTATAAGGAGGCCTGTCCTGGGGGCTGCAGTCCTGTTCAACAACAGGACAGGGATCACTCAAGCAAAAGAAATGCAGATTTCCTCAGGGTATGTGCCTTGGTGCCCCTGAAAAGCTAAAAGCCCTTATGTAGAATTCCTTACCTACTTAATCTTCAGTTTTATCCCTAGCAAAGCTATTGTCAGCTGCAAGATGGAAAGGGTGGCAGCTGCTACGTTTATGCTGCTTAACACACAAGCACTCGTCTGACTCGTTCCAGAGAGCTGGCCAAAGCAGAAGCCAAAATTCAAGTCCCACTAACCCACGTGGAATTGGCACTGGCAGCCTGAAACCCAAGGTCAGCTCTTTTTGCAGTTCAGCATTCTCCATTTGTTATATTTCTCACTAACTGTACGTGTACGAGACCAAGGGAATGGAGAAATGGAAGACAGCAATTTACTCCTCAAACGCTGGAGAGATGACAGAGCTGCAAGGAGATGCTCATTTATGTAAGGTAACTTCTGCTAAGTGCTCTCAGTGCCCCTGAGATAGGAACCACAACTGCGTGGCTGTAATAACAGTCTCGTACTGCCATCTACCGCGTTGAGATCCTGTTACCAGCAGGAATGACTCACCTCCCTGACATTGCTGCAGAGGGAAGCTGGGAGTGAGCCATCCACAGCTATCCCTTCCTTCCCTAGGCACTACTATCTCTTTTCCTGGGCAAGATTTTGCTATACAGCCTTCCAAGCACCTCTTCAAACATGCATGATTCTCAGCTGCTCTGTCCAGAAAGGTATAACTTACCTCCTCCACTTCATTTTTGGGATGATGGATAGCAGGAGAACACTTTGTGGCAGATAAATCTAACTGTTGAAAATAAAGAGGAATCCAAACTAGAATGGATCAAGGCTTTGAGCTCGAAAAGTCCCTCGGTTCTAAAACATCTCACAGCAGCTTTTCACTACCAGAATATCAGAGAAGGGATACATGCACAGGATAGTTTTGTTCTCTTAATAAATTAATCATAGCTGCCACTTAGCCATCTACACAGGCATATGGTAGACAACTGCTAGGTAACCAGTGTCCATATGGTAGAGAAACTCCACACCCAATTATGCTGATGTAAATCTCTCCAGTGCATCAAGGTAAAAATGATCATACACCAGAGATACAGCCTGCCCAAGCATGCAGGTTTAATCCTTCCTGGGCATCAGGAAATCCCACATGGAGCCAGAATTTGCTCAATTATGAGAGCCAGTCTCCTCCTGTTCAGTGTCAAGAATTACATCCTCCCTAAGCAGAAAGGGTGCAGAAAGGATGCCTTCATGTCTGCATTTCAAAGCACAATTTAAGGATCATTGATAATCAACAGAACAAAGATGTGTACATATACACACACATATATATGTATATATATATATTTAAAAAGACACATGTTTTGGCATTTCTAGCCCGAGAAGACAAATGAGAAACCTCCAGCTAATTTGCTATGGTTCTAATGAAAAAAAATTCCAACCCATTCTACTTTGTACTGAGCTGAAATCCCATTCAGTTCACATTTTAATGACACCATTCGATACATGTTTAAAAAGCACCAACAGCAATTCAATGGTAATCTGCTAGGACTAGTAAATATAAATTATCCCCCTCCTCCACAGTAGTCTAGCAGTGTGCTGCAGGACCCAGATTCCTGTCACCATGTCAGAAAACCTGAATTTGCTGCCACAAGCCTGCTGGTTTAAAATAATTCAGCTCAAACAGTGGGATATAAACAAAAGCATTTCACAAGCAATGAAGGTGGTATAAATATGGCTCACATCATCACCCTGACACTGAATGAACATAAATAACAGGGTTTAAACCCAGAGGTAGAAAGTAGCCTCTTTGGAAAGTTACAGCTGCAACGAGCATGTGTCTACCTACCTGACATAGTCAATAGCCCAGTGGCTTCTGTAGAAGAAAAACAGAGCATGAAGTAGGTACGTGAGTTTTAAAGTCCCTGACTGTTATGCTCTGCTACCTGCCCTTAAACAGACACAGCTTTCCCCAATGTAAAAGCTGTACCTGCTAGGCTAGGTTCAGACTAAAGACAGGGCTGTAAGCAAAGCAGGCATCCTCACGGAGATCTGGACAAGTATTTTGGGTGTGGAACAGATTTCAAGTTTAAAATGTGCTTTCTCATGGGAAAGCTACATTGGTTTGGGGTTTTTTTAACATAAAAAGACACATGTTTGGGGTTAGATCCTGCAGCTTCAGCAGTATCAATGACTAGAAAAAGGAGCACTGAACCCAATGCTTTCTCATGACCATCCCCTAGATTACAGTCTTCTCCTTCACTGTTGCATCCCCCTCTTGCCTTACCTCTTTCCTGCAATCTCTGCAGACAAAAGCCAAAGCTCCTCCTCCAGCCTGGCATCCCAGACCCAGAGAAATACAGGTCTGTAGTGTCTTGAAGGAGCTGGAACACCAAACCCAGCTTCTTTATACAGCTACACCCTGATGGAAAGAGAAGTCCATCCGTGCTTACCGAGACAGGAAAGCTCTGCTTCATGCAGAAGGCTGCTTGTGAACCATCCAGGCTGCATTTTGCTGCAGGGATGGAGCAACTTCACATGTCCACAGCAAAAGAAACAGATGGTGAGAGAAGGGTGGACAGATGAATGGGTAAATCTCAAGGAGTTGAGCAATTTCTTAAAGGGCATGTTTGTCTTTTATGCCAGCTGCACAGAAACCACAAACAATACATTCTCAACACAGTGTAGTCCAACGGCTTGGGGTTCCTGTTCAGAGGATGCAAATATCCATAGCACTCCCCTCCCCTAATTAAATTGATAAGCCAGTTTTCTTTGAAATTTGCTTGCTTCTTACATCTCCAGTATTTATATCCTGTAGTACAGGAAAATAGTGAGAAACCAATTCATCCTTTGAACTGGTACTCAATTTTTCCTTATACCAGTCATACTTAAGAACATGCACACACACTCCCCAAAGGGGGAAGGGTCCTTATGCCCATTTTCATCAACACTTCCTAAAATACGCACTAAAAAAATAAAATAAGATAAAATTGTGGCTATCAATAACAGTTTTCTAAGCTAATTCTAGTTGCAGTAGCTATTTCTCTCCTACAGATTCAGTTGTGCAGTGGCATTAAGCCTATTTCTGATCTAAATTGCTGGACACTTTGAGGGAATCTCTACTTTCTAGCTGTATTTCAGAGGAATGAATTTCTACACAAGTAGCCCATAACAGCACTCCCTCTCCCCTAACACACGCACAGAGAGGACAATACTGTTGACACAAGCTGTGATTTCATGTCCCTTCTAAAACTGCACACAAAAATCAGGTTCCCATAGAACAGGACAAAGGCTACTTTAGATCTCAGTTTCAATTTATCTTAAGTCACCATCAGATTTGCCTTCTGTGACTATGCAAAAATAAGCTAGTGCAAAAGCAGTCTGGCATTGCAGCTTGGGACCCAAGGAGTGAAAGAATGGATAATAAAGAGGTTACACACACTGCTATGCATCACTTCTGGCTTTGACTTCCTGCCTAGGATCATGCAAAAAACCTCAAGCATTTGTTGAAGAATTACAATTCTTCTCCTAACCTGCACACCTTCTAATCACATACCTAAATAATTTAAGCTTTTAGTCTTCCCACAATAAATCCTCCATCGTATTCATCTAGACTTTTGACCAAAAGGGGGTTCTGGGGGTGTGTCCTGGTTTCAGCTATGATGGAGTTAATTATTTTTAGCAGTGGATGGAATGCCATGTTTGGGTGTTAGGATGAGAACAGTGCTGATAGCACCCTGATGTTTCTGGTTGTTGCCGGGCAATCAAGGACCTTTCTCAGTTCTTCATACTTCCTTACTAGTGAGAAAGGAGGGGACGCAGCCAGGACAGGTGACCCGAATTGGCCAAAGAGGATATTCCATGCCAGTTACGTCATGCTCAGTATAAAGGGGGACTGGGGGGAAGAGGAGGAGACAACACCAGGACGGGCAGTTTCGGGGGCGGTCGGGTTGTCCGGGACGGGCTCTAAGCTGTGCGGCCTGAGTTGTGTGGTTTGGTGAGAAATTGCATTGTGTATCACCAGTTTCATCTATTTTGTGCTTTAAACTTCTGTTATCGTTATATCTAGTTTTCTGTTATTGTTTAGTAAACTATCCTTATCCCAACCTGCGTGGTTCTGGTTTCTAGGTTGTGGTTTCTTTCCCTCCTTTCTTCCTTCCCTTTTCCCCCTCCCCCAACTTTCCCTCCCCCTTCCTTTTAAAAGTACAAGCGACTGTGTGGGGTGCGGCCCTCGGCTGGGGCAAAACCACGACAGGGTGGTCTCTTGTTTGTTTTACCACAGCAGTTTGATGCTTCTGTAAAAACAAAAGCCAAGGGCATGCTTCAGGTGTCCCTAGGAAAACATACAGAAGCAAGTAAAAAAAGAGAAATGCTGGGACTTTATCTTAGGAAAAGATGTAATCTTTGCTGCAAAGGAAAGAAACGCCTCTGAGCCTCTCACTGTACAAGAATTAGTTTACAAAGTGTTCTGGATGTGCCCCAGCCACTCGTGGCCTCACACACACTAAGCCACACAGATTCAACAAACTAATACTCCAGCCAACAAGAACATGCAAGCTTGGAAAGCAAAAAGAAAAACCATCTTGCTCTGTTTTAAACAAGGTATTTGTTGGCATAGCACAAATTCTTTCATGAGATAACTTCTGAGATAAAAAAAATAAAGCAGAAGGAATTTCTCCATCCCTCAGAAAACCATGGATAAGCTGCCTTATGTTAGGTGGCTGTGGAAGTGTGTGAGGACACAGTGCCCTAGCACTCAGGCTTATCTCAGAAAATGTCCAGCTGTTATTTGCCCACAGTTTTATTTCATCTTAAGGCCAAGATATAGAAAGGAAGATAGAACATCAGGGCCTTTGGGTAGGATGAAACCTTCGTGTCGGTGATAAGGGAATCAGTCTCAGAAGAGCAAATCCTGCAAACATCAATATCATTTGGCTTTGGGCTCCCCTAAATCTAGTTTTGGGGGGGGAGCACAGGAGAAGCCCACACCTAAGCTTTGCAACTGAATAATTTCCATTTTGTGCAGCATCTCTCACCAATCATACAGGATGCTGAAACGCCACTGTTTCATATGAAATCCCCTTAGAACAATCCACCGCGGTCCCTCGTCTTCCTCAAAAATAATAAACAAGCTTTTTTGTGTTGATGCAGCTTTGTGGAAATAAACACAATTAGGCCTCGTGCTAAGATGAGCAGCATACTAATGAGAAGCACTGAATCAATTATTCCCCAGGAATTCGGGGCTATCAGCAGCCTGAGATCAGACATGGCAGTTTATAGAGCTTTCACTGGTTCCCAATAAGAAATAAGCACAGTACAGCCACGCCGAGTCTGTACTATACACACAGAGGTGGATTCCTCCCCTTCCTCACCTCATTTCTTTAAGTTAAGCTGATTTTGTTTCACAGCTTGGAAGTGTTCTTATTCCAGCTCCCCCCACCCCATTGGCATTTTATGAATGCCTGTGGGCTGGGTTAAAAAAAATAATAAATGCCCAAACAGCCTTCCACAGGTTAGAGTCACATGGAGGCTTTCTGAAGGAGCCCCATGTGTGAAAGCTTGTCAGTTTTCTCACTCTAAATACAAGACTACTGAACCAACATCAACAAAGTGCCCTGACAGCCATCTGTCTGGATGCACACTCCAGTGCCGAATCCCACACGTAGGGGAACACGACCGCACGCAGAGCAGTCCCGCAGCTCCGGTGAGCATGGGGCTCCCCACTGCTCGGGTCTGCTTTTAGCACTGCCTGCTGGTCCTGCTGATGTTAACAGAGAGAGAGAGAGCACAAGCTAAAGGTTAACCCATAGCACGAGTCCATCAGTTATATTCAGCATCAGTGATGCTGACTGAGTCATTCCCAATTCAGACATGTCTAGCCAGACCTTTGCTACCCACAGAATAAACCTACTGCTTCTTGCAAGCGTGGAGGTGCTGTCCCTGTGATCCTCACTCACAGCAACAACACGAGCTAGCTGGCAGTTTCTAAGATTAATTCCTTTTTGCATATCCTGTCATGTAACCACTCAGAAGCACAGCTTTTCCTTACAACCCTGCTCATGCATTTCACCCTCAAACCAGAAAGGAACATTTTAAGAGAGATGCTGACACCTCCAGGGCCTCTTTCTATCTTCACATATCCCCTAAGACTACCCAAGTAACACCTGATACAGAGAGGGCTGCTGAGATGATCCTGAGCCACTTTATGCACCACCAAAAGCAGAGAGAGTGCTGCTGCAGCATGGCCTGGATGGGTAAACCCAAAACCAGACAGTGTAAGATGGAGAGAGCAGATAAAGAGAAAAAAGCAGGTTGGTAAATGCAGAAAAAGAGAATGTGCTTCTAACATTAGAACTGATCAGACCCTCACCTGTAACTGCTAGGAATTGGAATCAGGATGGTGTGACAAGCAGTTTGCCAAGAGATGTGGTCAGGTCACAGGGGTAAAATTGCAGCAGCAAGGACCGGGTGCAGTAAGGAGCTGCAGGCAGCCATACAGGGCTTAGGCAGTGCCAAGGAATAAGGAATCCACAAACAAAGGTCTGGTTTTGGGCATCTGAAGGGGAGAGAAGACAGACAGGTGAGAAGTGGCTTCCAGGGTGGTAGCCTCAATAGACTGAGCATTTGTATCATTTTTCCTTTCTGTCAGAAAACACAGAGCAGCGATGAAGTACCTGTACAGCCCTGCAGCATTACGTTGCTGTGCAGGGCTCCTATCCCAGAGCCTCAGACATTAAGCTCAGCCAGTGGCCATTACACTCCAGAGGCCAGGTTTTCAGGACACCATGATTTCTCCACGTGTTCTTGCACCCACAGTTACACAGAGGTATACAGGACCAAGTGTGACACTCAGCTCTTCAGGAACACTTCACATTGTAAGAATCTCAAGATAAAAACACTCCTGAGCTCCTGAAAGTGCTCCAGCACTGCAAACCCTGACAGGTAAGTGAGTCCTATCACTGTAGTGTAGAACATGAGTAAGGCAGAGAAGAATTAATGTACTTTGGTGGGGGGAAACATGCCCTCACTACCTCCCAAAAACCCATGGGAATTACCAAGTCAGAGGCAACCCTTGGCAGCATTCATCCAGTTTCTCAGTGCTGTGGCTAGGTGAGGTTTGAACAGGCAGTACTATGTGATTTGCTGAAGTGAGGTTTAATTAGAGCAGCACAGATGTTTTCATTCTTTTGTCCTATTTTTCAGCAGTGCTCATTTCCCTTCTTCCATGGCAGATTAAAATAGTAAACCTTATGGCTCCAGTATGACCTGTACTTTCCTGTCCCTGTTGCTTCCCACCATTTTCTCCTCTCCTTTTAGAAAGTCAAAAGCAAGTCAGCTTTGCTAGGGCCAGAGATTGCTCTGCCTGACCCCCACCCTTACTTAGCAAGGGAGTATCTCTGTCAGCCTTGCAATCCTGTGTCCATAAACTATTGAAATAGGGGCCTGACCCAGCTTCCCAAACACCAAAGCAATACAGTCAACAATCAAAAGAACTCTATCTGAGGTTTCCATCAGCTGTCACATTGCCAAGCAACATCAGAGCACCTTATATTTTTCTACTTTAATAAAGACAAGTGAAAGGCAGCTTCCTCTTGCAACTCCAGATAATTATGATCTTCAGAATCACTTTTAATTCAAGCCTATCAGACAGTCCTTTTTCTTCACAGGGATGATAAAGGATGCAATGAGCTACCCAGTATAACACCAAACCTCGCTCCCCAAGAGCCACCTGTGCTCATCTCTGAGGCTGCAGAGCTGGGTCCAGTGCAGATGGGTGGGTTTATATTTGGGTGTGATGGACCATACTCAGCAACCCTGCAAAGCTGTGGCTCATTATCTCCCACCTCCCTCAGCACAGAGCCATGCAGACAGAGAGGCTCAAGGGCAGCAGGACAGCCACAGCACTTCATCCCAAGCTGTGGTGGTTTGACCCTGGCTGGAAGCCAGACACCCACCAAAGTCACTCCATCACTCCTCTTTTCAGCTGGACAGGGGAGAAAATATAACTGAGAGGCTCAGGAGTCAAGTTAAGGACAGGGAGAGATCATTCCACAATTAGTGTCATGGACAGAAGAGACTCAACACAGAATAAAGGAAAGAAAACTCATTTATTACACTACACTGCACACCCAGTGAAACCCGAGTGAGATGAGCACCCAGACCTTAAAGCACCTTCCCTCCACCCCTCCCTTCTTATCAGGCTTCACTTAAGTCATTATTTCACTCCCTTCATCCCCCCCATTGTGGCACAGGGAGGGACAGGGAAAATGGGGGTTTCAGTTCCTCACATGTTGTTTTCCTTCTTAGCTGGGGTAGAGGGCATTCCTCACACGCTTCCCTGGCTGCACAGTGGGATCCCTCCCACTGGAGGCAGTCCTCCACAAACTTCTTCAACATGAGTCCTTTCTGTCAGGGCTTCAGCTCCTCACCAACTGCCTCAGCATGGGTCCCTTCCACAGCGTGCTGACTTTCAGGCCCAGAGTGGGTCCCAGCCTGGTCCCCCATGGAGTCACAAGTCCCTCCAACAAACCTGCTCCGGCATGGGTCAGTTTCTCCACCAGCTGCAGATTTTGCTGCCAGGAGCTTGCTCCAATGCAGGCTTCCTACAAGGTGACAGCATCCTTCAGGTGTCTCCAACTGCTCCGGTGTGGGGTCCTTCATTCCTTCATAGCCTGTAGATGGGATCTCTGTCACCTGTCATAAACTATGGGCTGCAGGGGAATCTCTCTCTCTGGCACCTGGAGCGCATCACTCCCCTCCCACCTCAGCTTCTTCCCTGGCCTTGGTGTCTGTACAGTTTCTTACATCTTCTCACTCCCTTCTCTGGTGGCTAAAAGCAGCTGCTTGTGGTTTTTCTCTTCTTAAAAGTGATTCCCAGAGGCACTGTGACCATCACTGATGGGCTCAGCCTTGGTCAGCAACAACTCTGGCTCAAATCAGCCAACGCTTACTCTCTGGAGCCTGCAGAGAGCTTCTGGCTGCTTTTTGCCTAAGCCACCCCTGCAGCTTCCCCCTTCTCCACCAGAACCCAGACACGCAAAACTACACCACCAGCACACAGCTGACCCAAGGCAGCCCAGAGGGCAGCAGTCACCAGGCCCAACCCAGCCTGGTTCCAGAGGACAGAGATCTGCTCCAGGGAGCATTTCAGGTCTCATCTCCATAGCATTCATATACCAACTACAGCAGCAGAGAGTTTGGGTTTTTGTGGCGTGTTTTTTTAAAGCTGGTACCGAATTTCAACCACGAACGTTCTGACTCACCCCAACCCAGCTCCAGGCAGCCCTGCCAAGGCCTGTCACTTTCCAGCTGCAGCGACCAGCAGCCCCAGAGCACCCTACCCCACCTCGCTGGCCGCAGCTCCAAGCCGCAAGCCACTCGCGGCCACCTCTAGCAGAGGTCCCGGAGAACTTCTCCTCCACCTGCCGGATCCCGATCTCCACACACAGCCCTGCCGTTCCCCCCGGGGCCGCTGGCCCAGCCTCGCCCTCCCCAGCATGGCGGCACGAAAGAACCTCCTCCTGCCCTCACCGGTGCTGTCGTAATAGCGTTTCGCTTTCCGTGCGCTTTACGGTAAAGGCGTAAAGCGTGGAAGGAGGCGACCGGCTGATGCTGCGGCCGGAGGAGCAGAGGCCGCCATGGACCGGAGGAAAAAGCCTTTGGATGTGGCCGCCTCCTCGGTGAGTGGGCGGACTTAGCCCGGAAGAAGCAAAAAAAGCCCCCCCACCTCCCCGGGAGGGTCTGTCGGGCGGCTTTTAAGGGTGTGGGGGCGGAAGGCGCGCCGTAGTACCCGCAGCTGCGGGGCTGTGGCGGGCTCGGCTGGCGCAGGCCGTGCGGGCGGGGGTCCGGGCCCGGGGATGAGCCGCTTCTAGGGCGAACAGGACACCGGGGGCGTTGTCTGTGCCCTCGCCTTAACGCCAACCCACTGAAAGGCTCTCGCACTAGCAAGCGCTGGTTCGAAGGGTTTTGCTGGAAGGCCGTGCGTCATGCCTTCGCCCGTCGGGCCGCGGGCTGGTGAGGTGCGGTGGAGCTAAACCCCTTCGCCGGCCTGACCGGAGGGTTTAATCCGAGTGTGCCGGGGCTGGATCTGCCGCCGTTCGTGATGCAGAGATCGCGTTAGGTCACGAAAGGGAAAGGCGAGGTCATTCCCTGAGTTCTTCCCAAGCCCATGGAGGTCTTGCCAGATTTACCCCACACACACACCCCCTGTGGGCTGGCCGGGTGCTGCCCTTCCAGCCCGCTAACAAGAGAGTGCTGACAAACGCTTCCTGTTGCCATATGGACAGTTAATGTAAGCCGTGGGTTGTTGCATATGAAACGTTTGACGTTGAAGTGATTCTCTGAGGAAAAAGGGTTCATTTACAGTACTCAATGTTACTGTTACCTGAAAAGCAAAATGCTTTCACGTTTGGAACTAATGCTGATGCCAAAGTCTTCTGCTTTCCTGATTTCATCCACGCCTGTGCAATGTGGCTCCTGTAGGGCTTGCAGGGAGCGTGGCACAATTTCCTCGTCCAAACTAGGCTTTTTCATGTCATTTCAAGGTAGCAGCGCTGCTGGTGGTGTTTCCTAGTAAAAGATGAGGTGGGTGTTGGTCACAGATGGCAATGCTGCTGAAATATTTATTAAAAAAACAAACAAGAAAGAAGAGTTGAAACTATATAAACAGTATACAAAACCATTTGGGAAAGTATTATGTATTTTATGAAAGCAAACTTTTATCAGTTCTTTTCTGAGACAGGATTTTAATTATTATTTAATGTTAGAAGTTTTTTGAATTCACCCATCTTATTTCTTTAGTCCTTGTCTGCTGGTTTGCCATTGGGGGGCTGGTAAAACCTGTGTGGAATTGTGTGTCTCTTACTCCAGTTGTGTAGCAAAGGAGCAAGGATATCTTTGTGGGATTTTTAAAATCCCTAATCATGATTTGCATTCTGTGTTTTTTGCATGCTGTTTGCTAGAAACTTAAGGGTGATCCTTGCAGTGGGATCAGTGCTTCTTAGTTCCACCTAAAAATACAATCATGTGCTCCTGTAACTGAAAATGCCGGAATGTTTTACTGGAGATACAGTTGTTTCTTTATCACAGTAACTGATGTATATGCATTTGATACATTCTGACTGTTTGTTTTGCTGTTGGTGTAGTTGGTAGATCTCAAAGCAGAGCTCTTCCGAAAGCAAGAAGAATTCAAGAAAGAAAAGCTCCTGAAAGATACTGGCATCTTTACAAAGCCCAAAACTTCTAATAAGGTAGAAATGTTTTACCACTGTTATTTTTTCATTCTTTCTCCTTGAAGTAAGCAAGTTCATGTTCAAATCTAAATAAAGACTCAAAGCTGTGTTGCTGTTCAACTGTAAAATCTCCCTGATGAGGATGTTCTGTAAATTTCATCTCCAGGTGAGATTCTTGTGCGCAGCAGAAAACTTACCTCCCGCTTACACCCACCTAAATCACCACTTCATCTTTGTTCCCCAGGGAGCCACAGCTTTTTCTAACTGTAGGAAGATTTATTTTTTGCCTGAGATTTTTTTTTATGCTCCTCTGAAGGATGGAGGATGAGAGGATGGATTCTTGATAAATGCTCTGCTATGTGTTCTTCTGTATCACAGTGTATAATAATGAATGCTTGGTTCTGTCTCTTGTTCTAATCTTTACTGCACCTTGGGTTTTCTTCATTCTGTAGATTTTCTACTAGTAGAAACTACTATTGCTGCTGTGTTTGAAGAAGTTGCAGCATTTATATTTTTTTTGCTGTGAACAGGCAAACTGATTGTGTTTTATATCTGTAATGAAGGTAATAGAAATCATTCATGGCTTCATTTTTACTTCAGTAATTAGCAAGATCGTTCTGAATAATTTTCTTAAACCTTAACATCGTTGCCAGAATAGATTTTGTCTGATTTCTGAGTGCTTCTTTTTTGTCTTTCTTACCTGCCTGTTCTTGACTGTTGTATTGTAATTGTGTGGCTTTAGGACATACCTGCTGCATCCTACAGCGCAGTAGGTGTAGTCTCAAGTCGGACATGTTTAAGATGCTGTTTGCAAAGTCTTTCATGATTGATTTGGGAAGTTTGCATTAGGGAGTTGAAATATTTTTTAATTGCTACCATTTCAGTGTTTGCATGCATGTATTTATGTGTTGGTATAAATTGTACTCCACAGAAACCAAATATCTGGAACAAACAAAACACTGGAGTTGCAAATCGAGCAGAGAAAGATGTTGAGCAGAAGGCAGAAGAGGAGCATATACTAGATAAATCAAGGTAACTCCTGGGCTCGGGAAGAAAGGAATGCTTTGTAGAACTTGGTTTTCAATGTTTAGAAAACCACATAAAGCAGGTTTTGGACCAGCGGTTCTCATTAGACCAGACAGTAAGACCAGCATCCGTTGCTTGCTCTTCACCAGTAGTGCACAGGCTCACCCCAGCAGTCTCACGCTCTGCCCTCACGGGATCACAGCTGTCCCAATGTGTCAGCTTACTGATTTTTACAAGTCATCTTCAGAATTCAAAGCCAGGCAGCAATCTGTTACAGTTCTACAGCAAGGTGTTACTTGGACATGACAGAAAGTAGCTCGCTTTTTGCACGATGTGACTCTCTTCTGAACGGGTTCTACAAGGAGATAAATGTTGACAGTGCAATTTATAAGTTGTGTTCTGATTTTGTGTGAGCAGTTCCTAACTCTTCAAAATTGTCTTCTGCCCTTTGAGAAATTAGCTAAGGTTTTCTTTTCAGTTTCTAAGAGTAAGTGTAACTGCATGTTACATCTTTCTTTTTATTTTTTTTCCTATAAAACTATTTCAGTATCTCATACCTGCAAATAATGCTCTAGCTTCCAGTATATATCTTACAAACTGTAGTAGTTAGATAGAGGTGTATTACTTGTTACATTGTGTTCCTGCCTACCTGACAAATTCCACTTGAGATTTAATTCTGTAACCTCACTAAAATTATTTTCAGTATAAACTCTGGAACTGGGTATGTGTATCTTCAGAAAAGTCAGTTAAGGGTCAAACCAAAAACCAGGCAGAAGCCAGCTTTAGTAAACATTTCAAGTGCTCCTGGTAGAGGGTGGTGGATCGCTGGAACAGGTTACAGTGGAGGCCCCATCCCTGGAGATGTTCAAGGTCAGGCTTAATGGGGCTCTGAGCGACCTGGTCTATTGAAGATGTTCTGGCTTATTGCAGGAGGGTTAGAGTAGATGACCTTTAAAGGTCATTTCCAACCTAAACGATTCTATGATTTATCCAGAGCTAAAATGGTCATTTTGATCTGTGTTTGGAATTGGTGGGATTGCAGTGTTTCAGGTTTTTATTATTTTGCTTTTTCAGGAAGAAACTAGAAGAGAAAGCAAAGCTGTATGAGAAAATGACCAAAGGCAACTTCCCAGGTGAATAAAACTTCTCTTAAATTAGTATTGTATTTTGTTTATGAAAAAATTGTTTGTAGACTTCCCCCTAAAAGTCGGCATTTCTGACTGGTGATTTACAGCAGCTACAGTATAAATTCACTGCTTGTCATCTTACATGGCTAATTATTTTGGGAGTTAGTATACAAAGTGATTGACATGGGTTATTTTGCTTTGAAAGGGAGAAAAAAATATAAGTCCTAGAGAAAATTACTTTTTGAAGGACAGCCTGGCCTAGTAAGGCACCATGGGCTTGTTTCACTTAATCACTAAGTGAGGAAATATACTCTGTTTTTAGAATACAGAAGCTTAGAAAACCGAACTGAATTTCTTCTCCATTGTGCAGTCTCTGGAATGTGCTGCTGATATTCAGCCCTGCTTTATAATTCTTGGCCCTTTATGAAGAGAAGAGGGGCAGGAGGGGAGCCTGGCTGCTCCATATGTGAATGCCAGTCATGCAGCTCACAGAGTTACGTTCAGTCACTTGCAAGAAGTCATGATTAAACAGAATCCAAATCTTTTTGCAATTCATCTCTGATATTTTCTTTACTAGTGCCCATCTCTGCTGCATGTGACCCCAGCACTCTTCTCTACTTTTCTAAAAAGTACTCTAGTGTCCACATAACTGCTGCCAACACACCTTGGTGCTTGACATTCAGTGTTTGAACTGTCACATTCCAGACACGGTATTTCTGAGGTAGTTAACGAGAAGGAGAATATTTCAGTGCAAAGACTGCAACCTTTTCTGTATTGTACACAAATGATTAATTGCTTTAAAATACCCTAAAACTTCTGCTCAGAAATAGAGGTTATTGCTGTGGAGCCAATTGATAGCTCCGGGTTTGTTTCTCACTGAATGAGACTTAAGTGTTCCCCAATAGTGTGGGTCAGGGGCATTACTGGCAGCTGGAAAGCTGATTGTGGCTATTTTGTATTGATTTTGTGCTCGGTTCTGTTCTTTTCTTGGTTGTTCTCTAAGAATCAATTTTCTGCCTTAGATGAAGAAACTGAGGATTTGTACCTAGTGGATTTCACTCAGAAGATCATAGACAAACAGCATGAAGTACAGGAAATGTATCAGAGCGAAGCTGCTAGAAAGGATTTAGAAAAAGAGGCAGATGATGAGGAAACTCAACCTGAAGTGGACATACCACCACCTGAGGACCCAGATGAGGAATGGTTGGTACTCCTGATGGGGCTTAGCTGCCCTGACTCGCCTGTTTCTTGACAATTGCATGAGAAAATAATTTTATTCTCCAAAGTATGTGGAATGGCACCTTTCCTTTTTTGTTTTTTTAACCTACATCCAGGATTTTGAGTAATAACCATCAGGGAAATGTACTGCAAGTGAGCCATCATAATATCCTCTCCTATTTTCTGGCATAGTTCGTGGCAGTTCTGATCGCAGCATTGATTCAATTTTATGCTTTGGTGCCTTGAATTGAAAGGTACTTCAGCGAAACTTGGGGGGTTTATTGCATCCACCTTCTCTGATTGCATGTTTTTCAAAATGAGGTTTGTTGTTGTGTGCCTCTGCCTTAAAGGAGAGAAACTCCCGTTGGAAAAAGAACACGGTTCTCACTTCAGTGACATGTGCTATTATTAACATATTGTCCATCTCAGTGAGGCCATATCTTCACCAGAGTATTTGGGTGCCAGCATAAATAACACTAATTATTCTGCAGCCATAATTACATCTTTACAATGGAGAATGCAGACTTTTCCTACAGATGTATTATTTTATAATCCAATCCAAAGGGCACTGAATATATACTCAGCTGTAGATACCCTTAGAAGTTATGTAAAAGACCTAACTTAGTAAAAGCACAGGTCTTTTAAAGTTTGTTTCTTTGGCAACTAGCTTGCCAGTCACACTTTTTCAGCTGTAATACTAATTCTTTAAAACGAGATAATTGAGGCAGCTTGATGCTAAAGAGCTTTCTAGCATTTCAGGAAAGTAAGTATCGCTCTTAACAGCTTTTTTTGTTGACAACTGTAAATTAAGTGTTCAGCACTATAAAGAGTTGAATAAGAAGCACGATATGTGCTTCAGAGGAACATTTTGCTTGCATTTTAGCCAGCCTTTGTTGGCATTGACTGAGCTGCAGCCCATTCTAAATGAGCTTTAGACTGATAATTGAAATACATTGTAGCAATTTCATATCTGCTAGAAGTCGATGCTGAGTTGTTATTTGCACTGTGGGAAGCAAGTACTAGGCTGGGTTTCATTTTACTGTGAAAACTACACGGTGGTGTAACTTTTTTTTTTTGCCAAGGCAAACAGCCAGCTCAAAGTGAGATGGAGCAGATGCCTGTGTAGAGCTGCTGTGCCCCACTCAGAGTGTATCCCCTTAACTTGTGAGTCTGTTAACGGAAAGGTAGAAGAAACTGTCACCCATGGAGAGGCTGAGAGGTGATGAAAGCTCTTGGGAAGGTGTCACTCCTTCTACTTTCTGGCTAAGAGTTTTTTAAATCTGCAAATACAGGTTCTGCATCAAATTTCCTTTGCTTTCGTTACAGGGTGGATTATGTTGATTTCCTGGGCCGCTCTAGACGCTGTATGAAGAAGGATTTGCCAAGTCTACTTAAAATGGATCAGGAACTTCAAGGGAAAAGGTGCAGTTCCTTGCAGTGTTTAACATGCATATTCTTAATGAGCAGGAAGAGAGGCTGTGCTTTGTTACCCCTTTCTCAAGCCAGAACTGTTCGTGCCTCTACTTTCTCTAGATTTACTTTAGACAGACTTCTGATCACAATGCTGTGCCTCAAAAAAGCAGAGAAGTTGTGCATTACTGTGAGTTTATCAAAACTTTGTCTTACCAATTTGTACAGCATTCCAAGGTTTCTATTTTACTTCACCTTGGCAGCTGACCATATGAAAAACGTGGGTGGTTTATTAATTTTAAATTGCAACAGAATGGAGACCGTGGATATCCAGTAAAAGCCCCAATGAAAATTTTACTAAGCTACTAAGGGATGCTTTTTGATGTAAATGCTGACTAAATCTAAAACATTGCTGACATGAAACACTGCTTGCAGAGAAAAGTTCTAATAAACTGGCTTAGCAATCTCTCAGATATTTCATGCATCTTTTAAAACTGTGGCTCTTGGATGGAAATTGTATTTTATTATAACCTTCCTCACCTCACCAGAGAAGCGATTCCTGGTTGTGTTAACTTGGAAACTGATGATAGTCTGTTAGCAATTCCAAATCCACCATGATGTTAAAAGTGAATTTGTTAGCTCTCCATTTGATGGGTTTTGCCCTTCCCTTAAAATCACTATGGCATCACTGAGAATTGCTTTTGGGAAATAATGTAAAGGCACCTCAACTGAGCCTCTGCTGTTGCTGGAGTGAAAATTCTTTCACACCAACAACTTAACTGGTGTGTTCTCTGTCTTTTAAATGTAAGATAGAGAATGTGAGTGCTTTGAGATTGCAGTCTCTGCATTGATATGGATGACAGTCAGTCAGCAAAAATAGCAGTAGCTAGACAATGAAAGAGCCTGCTTCTTCTCTTGGGGTATAGGGGGAGGATATTTTCCATGGCATGGACTTTTAGGGGAAAGGAATGGCTACCTTTCTGCTATTTCAAATACCTTTTGTTTTCATATATTAAATCTGGGATCACAGAATCACAGAATTGTAGGGGTTGGAAGGGACCTCGAGAGATCATCGGGTCCAACCCCACAAATGTTCCTATATGGGATTGTTAGAATCCTAACAGAGGCCAATAAAAGCGATTATTTCATCTCCTGTTCTGAAAGGAGTCCCTTGTTTCAGAGGTAGTTGTGTGTTTCTGTCTTCCCCATGCACCACAGCCATTAAGGCTCTATCACTGGATGGTGCCTCAAGTGATCCATGTTTTGTAAAAACTCTCTGGGGGTCACACCGCTCACACTTTCACTGTCTGATACTGCAAAACTGAGAAGTTCTGCTCTCCAATGCCCTCTTTTTTTTTTTTTTTAACATTAGGCAAGGCCTTGATGGAAATACTCTGTTATCTGAAGACATGAGAAAAGAGCTTCAGAGGCAGCAATGGGAAAAAGAAGAGGAGGAAGCCCTCAGAAGGCCCATGGGACCCATACATTATGAGGACATTCGAGAAAACGGTATGCTTCCATTTTTGACATCACCACAGAGACTAGTTTTAGAGGAAGCAAGGGGAAGTTACCTCTTGTGCCTATATGGTGAAGTGTAGCTGTGTGTTAAGCCACATGGGAACTAGTACATAAAACCAGGCTTACTTCTCTGATGGTTGTTTTTTTTCCAAATTTCATTATTTCCTGCTGTGTTCTCCTTCAGAAGGCTTCACTTCATGTACTACCAAACCAAGCCCTTCATAGCCAGCTTGGTGTTACTGTCAATTATAAACTGGGCATAACTTTGAATTTACTATTTTCCTCTTCTTTTCAGAGGCCAGACAGCTTGGTGTTGGTTACTTTGCCTTTTCTCGTGACAGAGAACTTAGGGATAAACAACGGGCAACACTGGATATGCTAAGAGAGCAGGTAAGGGTTTGAAGAGCAGGCTGGGGTGTGAGGGCGTCCCCGTTTCAACAGTCACTGTCTGATTCGTTGTGTGAGTCTTACACTAGTTGGTGCCTGCAGCTGACTCCAAAAATACTCGGCCTCTTTTTCCCTTTTGAAACAGGTATTTGATAAGAATCACTTCCAGTTGTTTAATGAAGGAAGATACATAGTTTATTACAGTAACAAAGGAAAATAAATTCATGTTTTTCTTTGCTGGTCAGACGCTTGATCAGAGGACTAAACGTGAACAGTTGAAAGAGAAAAGGAAGGCAGCTCTGGATGCAAGGCTGTCTAAGCTTCGAGCACGGAAGGTTAAGAAGTTAAGGGAAGCTGGATTAGATGAAGAGGCAGACAAACTGGAGAATGGAGGTATGGTTTGCTGCCTTTTTAAGTTAAATACTTGTTATTTCATCTTGTTACTTGATCAATAGACAGACTCTAATTGATTCAATATATTGCTATTATGTATTATATATATACAATTAGTGTAACTGTTGAAGAGTGAGTTAATACAATTGTATGTAGTTATAAAATGGTGCCATAAGTAGCTTAATAATGTGGGTGGAACTGTAGTGTGCAGATTGTAGGCTTTTTTTGATTCACACCTGACCTGAGAGCAGGAATTATGTGGGTTATTTATACAGGTTGAGGTTAAAGCTGCTGAAATTCTACTGGCTTCTTCTTTTTTAAGATGAAGGAGAATAAAAAGTACCAACAAGTTAATTTTGATTAACAAGTTAATTTTGGTACTTAAAAGTACCAACAAGTTAATTTACTGAAAGAGTTGTCAGGGCCTGGAACAGGCTGCCCAGGGAGGTGGTTGAGTCACCTTCCCTGGATGTGTTCAAAAAAAGGGTAGATGAGGTACTTAGGGATATGGTTTAGTTTAGGATGTGAATGGTTGGACTTGATGATCTTAAAGGTCTTTTCCAACCTTATTATTCTGTGATTCTGTAATACATACTCTTACAGTTTCAGTACAGTCTGTAAATTGGATGTACAGCTGACAAGGATTTAGGATAATGACTCTGACTTCTAATTCCAGCTTGTGCTGTCTCCATTATGACACTGCTAGTCAACTCCTACTGTCTGTCTCCAGCTGTAAAATACAGCTTCACAGTGTCAGAAACCTGTGTAAGTCATGAACTGTGAAGTGTTCTGGAGAACAGTAATGTGCCACTGCTAACTGTGCTGCTGAGTATCGTCCTGTAAGAATGCAGATTGTTTCCTCCAGTAACTGAAATGGAGAGAACATGCTAATGTTCTGATTTTTACCAAATTCTCTAGGTTACTCAGCACACTCACTTTTGGGTTCTTAGGCAATAGATTTTCAGCAGTCTTTTTGATACAACTAGAAAGCTTATGAAGTGTCTCGTGGTAGATAACACTTCATGATTATCTGGTTTACCCATTATCTTTTCTGAACTAAAATACAGTAATTTAAAATATCGCCTCCCCAGTCAGACGCATGACCTTGTTAGTATGAAATTAGATAACTAGTCTGAGCTCTGTGCATGCAGATAGCTCTTGATTCGTATTGTTCCTGTGAATTTCATATATTTATCCCATTGCTAATAAAAGCTGCTGTCCCTTTCTGTAACGTAGAGGTGAAAGGTGTCACTGACGAACCAGAAGCCCCAAGAGTTACTGCAGCAAGCAGAAAGGTAGAGGTTGTCATCCAGGAGAGAAGAGATACCAAGCCTGGCGTGCCTTATGTCCGAGAGTGGGATAAAGGCAAAGGTAAGGAACAGGATGCAGAAACACTGTTTGGAAGTAGCACACACGCTGCTACATTCATTTCTGGTTTGTGACAAAGTACAGGGAGACTGAGAAGCAATGAGATGCTGCCCCCGTGCAGCGCCTGGTGCAGTGACTGCAAGGCATGCCTTGCTGCCAGCAGCTGCTGCGATGTCCCCATGATGTTTTCTTCTGTCTGAGTTACACAATTTGTGGGTGATGCAGAGATGTTGTCAGAATGACAAGTTTCATAGTCCATAAGACTTCCTGTCTTTCAGTGTGATCTTTTCCTGATGTATCCTGTAGTTTGTGCTGCAGGGTGGCGGGATGAATTGCACTGAAACAGGTGCAGGACGATACTAAAAAGCGATGCAGGCAGAGACCACTTCAGTGCCACTGTCCCATCTTGAAACATCTTCCTTGTCACAACATCAAGTGATCACTGTCTTCCAGATCCTTCCCAAACCAATTAACTCATTTTGCATTATTTATCTAAGCTCATGCAGGTTCTTTTAGTCTGACACCTGACTTCCCAAGTAAAAGTAAACAAGGAGTAGGCAAAGCCCGTAAATGCCCACCTTCATAGTATTCCTGCAAGAGCAGCATTCCTGCTCAGTGCAATGCTGGTATTTTCTTCTACTTTTCACAGTCTTTCTGTTCAGTTAATGAACATTGTTGGGAGGGGAAGCTTTTAGGTACCATTAAAAAGCAAAACTTTGAGGTCCTATCTGTTACACCTCATTTCTCCCAAATACTGAGGTGATTTTCCAGACACTGAGGAATCCTAGTATCTGACTGACACCTATGCAGTGCTGTGCTACACAGCAGATACTACACTCAGAAAGCAGAGGACAGCTTACTTTTAAATGTGAAGTAAAATAGCAATGGTTCGCTGAACGTAAATGTAACACAAGCATCTAAATTGGTGTAAGATGGGATAAATAAAACTCCTCAGTCTTAGATGCTTTCCTTCTCACTATTTCAATTTTTAAATGTATTTTTACCAAAGCAAAGGAAGAAGCCCTGCTCTGATTTGGGCTCTATTTTGCTACATCACACAAATGTGTAGCCCTTATGTATCTTTTTTTTTTTTTTTTTTTACTTCATTTCTTAGAGAAGTCTTGATAGAAATGAATAGGGAAAAGTACTGGGTTTAGAGAGTGTGGTTGGGGACATTGTAAAGTAGGTTTGCAGAAGATCTTTTTAAGTGTGATGAGCTAGAGCTGTCCTTCCATTGCAGTACCTCAGAACTATTTTTAATGAGAAATCAGCAGCTGTCATAGCAACTAGAGTATCTACTGCTTCTGCTGCAATAAAGAAGTTTGTGGTTTTCATCTGTGCCCACTACAGATAATCTCATCTCCACCGTCTAATAACTAAGCTCTTAATGCTTCGACTGGTTTCTATTTTATTCACCCATAACTAATTAGTTGCTTTTCATAAGCAATGTCTGCATTGTTTAAGGATCTTAGAGTCACCAAGATGAGTTATATAGAGGATGGTGGTGATCTTTAATGCTGAACACTTTCCTTCCTGCTCTGTAAAGAAAGTGGACTGTCAGTTTAGGCAGCAGTCTAGTACTAGATGGGAAAGTAACTTCAAATGGCTTGACACAGCTGCATCTTCTGTTCGCTTACTTGTCTTTCCTCCTTTCTGACTGACCTTTAGACCCTGAAATCTCTACTCAATCTACCATTTTCTCTGTTTCTAACAGAATTGATGTTTGGACAATGGTCAAAGAAACAGGAAGAACTCAGAGATGAGCGAGATCCAGAATTTGCACCACCTTCTGATTACTTCAGGGGACAAAAGAAAGACGATAATTACAGAAGTCAGGATTTGAACAGTCCTGAAACCTCCTCTGCAAAACTGGAAACAGAGACAGCACAAAGCCAACAGACGCCATCAACACCAGCCAACGGCAGCAGCACTGAAGATGTGCCACCATCAGCACCAGCTTACAACAGCAATGTCAGAGATGAGTCAGCCTCCGGAGAGGCATGTGGCACTCATGCTCAAGATGCAACATCATCAGAAGAGGATGACAGCAGCGATGATGAGGATATGCCACCACCAGTGCAGGGTTACGGCTATGGCGCTCACGGTGTGCCACCACCAATGCAGGCTTACAGCTACGGTGCTCAAGGCGTGCCACCATCAATGCAGGCTTATGGCTATAGCACCCATGACATGCCATTTCCAGTGCAGGCTTACAGCTATGGCGTGCCAGGCATGCTGCCACCGATGCACGCTTACGGCTACAGCACTCACGATATGCCCTTTCCAATGCAGACCTACGGCTACGGCACTCAGGATGTGCCGCCAGGAATGCAGGCCTGCGGCTGCAGCACCCCGGATGTGCCACCAGGAATGCAAAGCTGCAGCTGCAGCACCCAGGATGTGCCACCTGGAATGCAGGCTTGTGGCTGCAGCACAGAGGATGTGCCACCAGGAATGCAGGCTTGTGGCTGTAGCACCCAGGATGTGCCACCAGGAATGCAGGCTTGTGGCTGCAGCACCCAGGATGTGCCGTCAGCAATGCACACTTGTGGCTGCAGCGCCACGGATGTGCCACCACCACCAGCGCAGACCAATAGCGGTGACGCTCAAAATCAGGAACCACTTTACCAAAGTTTAGATGATATGCTGTCTTACTACAGACAAGTGACTTGAACAGAGTAGAGAGATAAACCAGAACTGTGATTTAAAAAACTCAAATAGAATTATAATCTGAGCAAGAATATTATTTTCCCATATCTGGGAGAAGTAAGTTTCTGTAAGTAAATCAAAATAAAATCTCTTAGGGACCTAAACTATTCTATATCACAGCTGTATTTTTGCCCTTTTGGTTCTTTGTTGGTTCTTCCCAAAAAATGTTGTGACTTTTTTTCTTTTTGGTCAGCAGTATTTATTTAGTGTAGTACATACTTAATTCTCTACCTCTTACACCTGAACCTTGGTGTATGTCCATGACTTTCTTTCAAAAGGTAACTCTTCCTTTACTCTGTCACTCCCCAGCTAGCTTCTGGTTTTGAGGTACTTTGCGTTTTGAGGTACTTCCCCAGCTCATATTGCACAGGTCGGGGTCCAGACAGGTCTTGAATATCTCCAGAGAAGGAGACTCCACACCCCCCTGGGCAGCCTGTCCCAGGGCTCCCTCACCCTCACTGGGGAAAAGTTCATCCGCATGTTGGTGCGGAACTTCCTGTGCTCCAATTTGCAGCCATTGCCCCTTGTCCTGTCTCCACAGAGCACTGAAAAGGGGCTGGCCATTTCCCCCTGCAGCCCATACTTAATATATTTATAAACATTAATTAGGTCCCCCCTTAGTCTTCTTCTCTCCAGGCTGAACAGCCCCAGCTCACTCAGCCTTTCCTCACAGGGGAGATGCTCCAGGCCCTTAATCGTCTTTGTAGCCTCCTCTGGACTCTTCTCCAGGAGATCCCTGTCTGTTTTATCCCAGGGAGCCCAGCACTGGACACAACACTCCAGGTGGGGCCTGACCAGGGCAGAGTAGAGGGGGAGGATCCCCTCCTTAGACCTGCTGGCCACACTCTTCCTGATGCATCCCAGGATCCCATTGGCTCTCTCAGCCCCCAGGGCACACTGCTGGCTCATGGCCACCCTGTCATCAACCAGGACACCCAGGTCCTTCTCCACAGAGCTCTTCTCCAGCAGCTCACCCCCAGCCTGGACTGATACGGACGGTTATTCCTCCCCAGGTGCAAGACTTTACACTTGCTTTTGTAACGGCAGGCCCTCTGCTGACAACAGTGCTGGGAAGTTTGTCACCTCCCACCCTTCAGAAGTGCAGGATATTGGGTGAACCGTGCTGGTCTGCATGGTCCTAATGGTTTCTGTGTTCCAGAAGTCTGTGTGTAACTTGGAATTCTGTGAAGCAAATTAGAGAGGCACTGGAGAGATCAAGAAATAACGAAGCAGTGAACTAGCCCAAGAGAGACGCGTGCCACTCGCGTGTGCTGTTACAAACTCTGCCGTATAAACATATGTATTCACCGGCGCGTTACCCGCCGCGACCCGAGGCCGAGCTGCCTCAGAGCGCTGCCACCGCCCCGCCCTCGCCAGCCCCCGGCAGGCGGGAAACGCTCCGCGCCCGGCGCATGCGCCATACGGCGCTCTGCCTTCTCTTCCTCGGCCCCGCACTGGGGCGTTTGTCCCCAGACACTGGCGGCCGTAGCCCTACGGAGCTCCGCGGAGCCGTTCCACGGCGGCTCTGCCGAGCAGCCGGCAGCAAAGCCGCGGCCCTGGGAGCTGCGGAGAGGTGTCCCCGCTACCGCGGCAGGGGAATGGCTGGCGGGAAGCAGTGCGCATCCGCAAGGCGCGGGCCCGCAACGCTGGGTTTGCGTGAGCGAGGACCGTTCCTGCCGTCGGCGGCAGCGTGCGGGGACTCCGGTACCGTGCGGGGACTCCCGGTACCGCGCTGCGCATGCGCCCGTCGGCCGCCTGCAGTGCGGTGGCGTGGCCGCTAAGGGGCGGCAGAACCTCGGCACAGGTCCCGCCCCGCGGCGGGCGGGCGGTCAGTCGGTCAGTGCCTGCCTGGACCCCGCCGCCGCCCAGCGGGTAAAAGCGGCGGAGGAAGGGGCGTCCCGGCTCGTCCAGACGCCGAGGGCGCCTGCCTTTTCTGCCCGCGCTTACAGAGGAAGAGCGATGTCCCCCCGTAGTCACCCCCGAGTGTAACACCCACTGCCGGCCCTCTCAATCCATCACAGGGAGCCCTCCGCGGCGCGGCTAACGCGGGCGGCAGCCTCCTGCAGCCCAGAGCATGTCTCCAGGTTCCCATGGCCGCCAAGCGCTACCGCTCGCTCAGGTCAGCGCTCTACGTTGGTTCTGTGCCTTAACTTCCCTGCAGTCTCCATTCCCGCTCTGCTGTCACCGCTGTTCACTTTAAAACATGAAGTTCCAGTCCCGCCAGCGCTGCTCCCCTCCCCTCTTGCCCCGTGAGCGTGAAGGAGCCATAATGACACCAGTGCACCGAAGTTAAACGAGGTGTAGGTGACTGTAGGACAGAGGCGAGCGTGTGTTCAGCAGCTACTGGAATTACAGGGCATGGCGCTGCGGTGTGTGTAATTAATGTGAAAAGGGGTCTCGTTCTGAAAGTGGCTGACCCAAAGGTAACCACTGTGCTGGTGGTGGGAGAAGTATAACTTAACCTTTTGTTCAGAGAAAACTTCCAGCTCTTTTGAGAGCGCGCGCTGATTAGAGCCACATCTTGGACAACTGCAGCTAAACCTAAGCCTCTACACTAAAACTGCAGATTTGAACGCTCAGGCCATGACTTACTGTCAAAGAATGAGCAGAAGGTGACGTTTATTCTGACAACTATTGAATCAGCAGGTGCACTCGGGCTACCTAAGGTCACAACTGGTCTTTGGTAAGTTTCATTTCCAGTATAAAACAGCAATGCCAATTTTAAAACAAAACCTACAGGTAAAGAGAGAAAGTGTAACATCTTAACAAAAACCATTTATTCTGACTAAACAAAATGTACAATGTTTCTCCAACAACAGCCAGTCTTCATGACTCTGAAGTCAGCAGATCCACCGAGTAACTCGACCACTTCTTCCCCCGCAATTTGATCAAACTACTTCTTGCCAGACTTCTTTATCCCACCACTGGCTGCCAAAAGAAACAACACAACTGGTTAGACAACTGTTACAAAGCTTAGCTGCTAGTTCTTCACAAAGTCAAATCCCCACTGTATTGCCTGTACAACTCAGATCACCACTGGTGAATTGTTCTGTGTGTTACTCTGTGTGTGATCTCACATACTTCACTCTGAATTAGTAACTTAATTTTAGAAATCAAGTTTCTCCTGGAACCAGATATGCCCCATATCTACAACAGAACTAAATATTTCAACAATTCCTGTGTTCTTCCATGGACACCCTCCACTGTTTATTTCTTATATGGCAGGAGTATATTAGATCAAAGCAAAGGGAATAAAAGCACCGGTACCCCTACAGCAACCAGACCCCCAGATGTGATCAAAACCCTACAGAAGCAGGTGCTGGAGTTTTAAGAATTCCAGTCTCTGGAATTACCTGTTCACTGCAGTCGCTATTACGAAGAGGCTAAAGCAGAGTGAAGGGATAAAAACCAACAAAAAAACCCCCAAAGAATTAACTCAGCAACAAGTGCAGCATTTTTTGTAAATGCTGGTTTTACAGCGTGTGTCCTGTACGACCAGTGGGAAGGAAGGGAGCCCAGTGAGAACAGTGAGACAGGCTGAGACCGCTGGTGGTCAACAACAGACTTTGCACTGCAATACAATCCTAACAGCAGTGCCTTGCTGAGGCTCTTGGGAATAGTCTGGCCCTCCCACAATAACATAATAATCGCTATCTGCTTCGCAAGCCTTGGACAAAGACCAGGTGACTGAAATTCATCCCAGAAAAAGGCGGAGTAGGAATGGTAGGAAAGAACTACGAAAAAATCTGTAAGCTGAAGTGTCCTACACAGAACAGGGTTAGGATGGTAAGCACACAGAGAGAGTTCTGAACTGTTCTGCATTGGTCTGTTGCACCAAGGACATCCAGAGTCCCACACCCAGCTCATTTTTTGTACACTAGATCAATTTCTGATAAATAAACAAGAAATCTCCTTAGTCAGTAGGACTGGGTGGCACTCCCTCCAAAAGCACTGATAATGTCCAATGTAAAAATGCAGAACTGCTGGCTGAGATTTGAAACTTATCCTTACAGACACTATGTCAGAGGACTCGCCAGCAAAGCTCAGACACAGAAACCTTGCTGAAGACTAGGAAGCAGGTGTTAAAAGTTTAATGGTCTTCACAGAATGGAAAAGGGATTAGTCACATTAACAGGCCACAGGTCCAAAACATCTGAAAGGACTAGGCAGGGTGCACCTTTCAACATCTCTAACATGTTAACACTATCTTCTACTAACACTGAGACAAAGACAAGGCTGGATGCACCATCAAGATGCAAACTTTCTCCTGAGACAAGGCATGCTTTACCATCACTTAAACAAAAGGGCTGAAGCCAGACTGATTTCCAGTTGGGTTTTTTTTCCTTCTTTCCCTGCCAGAAATCTACTGCACTTGAAGAAATCCATAAACTTTCAGGACTGTGGCAAAGCCTGCACGTAATGTATCTGGAAAGAAAAAGATGTTGTGCTAAGAGTAGAAATGTCTCTGCACTGTGCCACTGGAACAGGTTAGCACATTGGCTTCACTGTTACACCTGCTAAACCTGAACCTCCATCACAGCGATTCAGGGATGAAACTGCATAGTTGTCCTGGATGTGGCCAGGCCAGAGTCAACCTCCCCAAGCAGCCAGCACAGGTGAGCTGAGTTAGCCGGTGCTATTTCCACACCACCTGACATCACTCCCCATAAGAGGGGCTGGTTGGGGAGGGGTGCTTCTGGATGCTTCCAGGGCAGTCTGAGTGTGGCTGGGTGTTGTGTCAGTCCTTACATGGATACTCTGTGCTATGATCAGGTCGGTAAGGTACTCTATGTTATCACCGGGTGTGAGTGTAATTGGCTGTTATTGTTCTACTTGTGTGGTGCTTTTGTCAGTAAATTGTCCTTATCCCAACCCATGGTTGCCCTGTCTCTTTCTCCTCCAGGAATGAGGGAGCAGCATGTGGTGCTCAGCCACTGCTTGGAGCTGAATCACTACAATAGCGGAAGAAAAAACATCCCTAAAAATTAGCCTCTATTTGTTACTTATCATCTGTACCTGCCACCACTTCACTAGTGTATGTTAAATAACCCAGAGGTACATCCCTTTTTATGGCTGTCAATCAAAACCATTACATTTTTGAAGCCAGCAAGCCCTCCCCCATTTTTCCTATCAGTATGGCACCTCGCTTACCGAGGGGCCCTTTTCCAGCAGCCTTTGCTTTCATCTCCTCAAGTTTCTTTTGTTCCTCCTTCTGCTTTTGCTTAAATGCCAGATCTGTCTAAAGAAAAGAAAACAGTGTTTGTTAACATCTCCTCCCCCTGCTGCACAAAAATTAAAACAACTGATAAGCAATGAGAAGCTTATGTTCCAACAGCAGTAAAAACCTGACTGAATGGTGGGAAGACAGCTGAATACTAAAGGTGTCAAACTGTGCAGAACTATGACACGGGTTTTTCTGTTGTACCAGGACACAGTAACTAAGCTTTAACTCTGGATGTTTGATCTTTCTGGAATTAAACAAGTATAGCTTCTAGTGGCATTCCACATGAATGATAAATGTTTGCACTAAACCCAGTCATTAATATGCCACCAGCAATACTGGGAGCCTGGCACACAAGTGCTGTCTAACAATAAAACTTGGACCTAAGGAAAAAAGGTTGCTTTAAACTTAAAAACTCCAATCCTTCCATGCATACATCACTGTTTTTAGTGTGTTTAATACCCCATCCCTGGGGGTGTTCAAGGCCAGGTTGGATGGGGCCCTGGTAAACCCTGTGTAGCTCCAGGCCTGGAGGTCGGTGGCCCTGCCTGTGGCAGGGGGTTGGAGCTCTGTGATCCTTGGGGTCCCTTCCAACCCAGCCCAGTCTGGGATTCTATGAATACATTTGTATGTGTTTCAAGAAATCTACTGAGACTGGTGGCAAACTGTACCTGCAAGCCAGCTGCTGAGCATCCCTGCTCACACACCCTCTCGAGTCCAGAGCTCAGACATACTCTGTCCCTTACGCACACATCCCTCAGAGGCTGAAAGGGACCACAATCTTTTTTCCCTGGCACTTGGGATTTGGGGGTAACTAAACTGAGAACCTTGACAACTGAGATTCTAAAGATTCCTCATGAATCCCGTCCATGGCTCAACTGCCTTTAGAACTGGAAAGTCTTCCTCCTCTCTAAGCTAAAGCTTCCCTTGCTGCAATGTAAGCATGTTACTTCCCAGCCTACCCCCCACAGAACCGGTTGTTTCTCTCTTCAGGTTCTCCACTGTTGGCTTGTTTGTTTGTTTTTCCAGTAGATTAACACTTCTGACTTACTAAATCAATCCTTCCCACTTATCTACTTCTGTGAGGGTTTTTCTTGCAGCGTGTTTGCCCCCAAGGGTTTGCAGGATTGCAGAGCTGAGAGGAAAATAAATATTATTATACCATGCTTGACACACAAGACTTTGTTTATGTATCTTGGATGATTTTATTCTTTTGCCTCACCTGATTTTGCAGGTTCAGTGTATGATCTGACCTGAACCCTTCCAGGTAGACCTGCAGTTTAGCCAGTCAGTCTCCTTGTATTTCATAAGTCGACTATTCTTACCAAAGAAAGGGACTGAGCATATGTGCTTAAATAAAGCAATTGGGTTTTTTTCCAAACCTCTTCTAATTTAAGACCACTAGTCTTGTCCTCTGACAGCCTGTGGCCCCTCCAAATTTTCTGTTTTCTACAAAGAGAATAAATAATCCATATTGTCAGTCAGACAGCCAACCAAAGCACTAACCAAAACAGTGCTTAGGCTCTGATCAAAGGCAAAAATCTTGCAATACCCTACTCACTATGTCCTTGCCACCAGATACCAGATCGTTAGAAGATGCTTTTAGAGCGTAGGATTCCAGCAAGCTTTGTGTTCACCTTCCATCACCTTCTGAGGTCCCATTCCTGCCCTGTATTTCAGAAAGTTACACGAGCTAGCATTGAGAACCTTGTATCTACTGTGTTTCTCCTCATGCCCTTCTACACCACAGAGCATGTTTGTTTGCTGTGCTTTTACTAAAATCCCTACCGACTATGAAGTTTTATGTTATTTGGATCCTTGTAAGCTTTCAGCCAGTCCCACCATTCCTCTAGCAATGACACTGAGAAAGCCGTGACTTGTTGTTTATTCAGAGAGACATCGGATTTGTCTCTTCCCACTCGCTGGTGCCTCATCCACCCCCTGCAGTCCTGGGAACTAGCCCCTCATCCCCACGCTCCGAGCCCTTGCGCTGAGGCGTCTCACTCGTGAGATCCGCCAGTACCTCGTGTGTTCCATCGGCCCCAGAATCCCGTTTCGGGCCCTGCCCCGGCTCTCGCGAAGGCGTCAAGGCCTCAGATCACCCGCAGCCGCTCTGGCCCGGACGTGCCGGCCTCTCCCATCAGCCAGCGCCGCTGCGGCTACCGCGGGCGCGGGAGGGGCGTAAGCAGAGGAATAAAAGGGAAACCCGGGCCCGCGGAAGGCAGCGCATCGCCACTTCGCCCCTTACGGCTGCTGCTCCTACCGGCACAGCCTCGCTTCGCAAAGCGTGACGTTCCACGGAGCGCGCTGCTGTGGGCAGCCGCGCCGAGGGGTCGCTGATCGCGGAGAGCTGCCCCAGCGCAGGCGGGGCCGCGGAGCAGAGCCCAGCGGGGCAGGCCCGGTGCCTCAGGCCCCCCCTCTGGGTGCCCGCCCCCCGCTCTTACCTCGTCCAGGTCCTTCGACTGCTTCTTCGGCTGCTTCAGCGGCTTCTTCTTGCCGCCTGTAAAGACAGAGGAGACAGTGAGGGCCGGGGCGGCAGGGGGGCGCGGGGAGGGCGGTGCAGGGCCCGGTCTTACCCTCTCGGCCCGACATGGTGGCCGCTCCCTTCGCCGCTGCCGCGTCGCGCACCGCACCCCCCCACCCTCCCCGCCTGAGCGCGCACGCGGGCTCGCACCGCCGGGAGATCGCTTCCGCCAGGCCCCGCGCGGCCACCGTAGCGCTTCCGCCGCTGCTTCCGTCTCAGGCGCCGGGCCGGGCCCCGGGGCAGGTAGGAGGTGCCGCTGGGGCTGGGCGGCGCGGGGGGACCTGGTGGGGAAGAGGTGCCCGGAGGGGGAGGAGCGGCTCCGGCTCGGCTCGGCTCGGCTCTCCGCCGCGCACGGAGCCCCGCAGCACCCCTGGCGCCGGTGGCCTAGGGCTGGCGCCGGGCTGCTCCATCCCGCGGGCCGCCCTCTGCAGCCGAGGCGAGCCCGGTGCCGCTGCCCGGGCCTGTGCCTGGCTACTGGCGGCGGTTTCGGTCTCGCCGTGCCAGTCCGCTGGGTGCCAGGAGCTTCGGGGTGCAGTGAAGGGCCCCGGAGGGCAAGGAAGGTGTCGGTCGTCTGGGGGAACAGGCCCTGCCCCGCCGCCGGCGCGGGGAGCGGAGCGGTTGGCAGCGTGCGGCGGTGTATCTGCGCTCGCGTTTGGGCAGGGACAGAACAGGCTGCTGCAAAGCGAGGTAGGGCCCCTGGCAGCTACGCTCCTTCGCCTCCAGAGCCCAGTGTGTGCAGCGGCGGGGGCGGCGGCCTTCTGGAGTCTGTCAGCGGCTGCAGCCGGGGGAAGCGCGTTTACCTTGCAAGGGAAGGACAAAGCGCGTTATGTGGGATGAAGCTTTCATAACTCTCTTAGAACCCATTAGCTCGCACCAAGATTACTTTCTCTGCAGTCTGTTTGCAACCATCTAAGTAAGATTTCTAGAAGAATTTCTATCTCAACTTCCTTTTTGCTGTGCTGCCTCAGTAGCCTGCATGTGTACTGGTGGCTAAGAGAGCCAATGGGATCCTGGGGGGCATCAAGAGAAGTGTGGCCAGCAGGTCACAGGAGGGGATCCTCCTCCTCTGCTCTGCCCTGCTCAGGCCCCACCTGGAGTGTTGTGTCCAGTGCTGGGCTCCCTGGGATAAAAAACCCAGGGATCTCCTGGAGAGAGTCCAGAGGAGGCTATGGAGATGAAGGGCCTGGAGCATCTCCCCTGTGAGGAAAGGCTGAGTGAGCTGGGGCTGTTCAGCCTGGGGAAAAGAAGACTAAGGGGGGACCTTATTAATGTTTATCAATAGCTGAAGGATGGGCTGCAGGGGGAAATGGGCAGCCCCTTTTCAGTGTCTGTGGGGACAGGACAAGGGGCAACGGCTGCAAGTTAGAGCAGAGGAAGAACTTTTCCCCAGTGAGGGTGAGGGAGCCCTGGGACAGGCTGCCCAGGGGGGTGTGGAGTCTCCATCTCTGGAGAGATTCCAGCCCCATCTGGACGCCGCCCTGTGCAATATGAGCTGGGGAGCTGCTTTGGCAGGGGCTTGGACCCCATGAGCTCTCGAGGTCCCTTCCAACCCCACAATTCTGTGATATGTAGTAACACTGCCTGTAGTAGTGCAGTTAAAACAGGGAAATCTTGCAGCCTAGAACAAGGTTGAGCTGAAGTTTTTGTATGTCCCCTGCAACGCTGAGTAGGTGCTGTAATGGTAAAACACACGAGTGATGCTAAGGGAGAGAGAACTTCTGAATTCCTATGCTTTTGTGGCTTAGATCTACCATGTTGTTATGCACATAAACTGACAGGTAAGATTTTCCAGAGTGTTCTTTGGTGTTAATACTCATTATTAGTATATACATAGCAGGCAGCAAACCTTTGACATTCAGCATCAGCAGCCAGCTAAACGCTGATCAGCTGATTCTCCTGGTAAGAAGAATCCTTTCCTGTGGAGATGCCTGTATTTGCAATGATCTGTGGGTTTATATTAGTCAAAACCTAATATTGTCATACTCAAAATTCATCCAAAACATCTTTTTTAAAGTTGTCCTGTGTACAGCTTTTAGAGGAATGCACTCCATAGAGAATAAAGAACTTACTTACAAATCAATAGATGATAAACCATAACTAGCAGTCTGGTTTTGCAATGTAAGCAAGAATTTTAAGTGCAGTTTAAGCTGCGTCCTGATCTGTGCCTTCTCTACCTGATACTTTTCTGATCTTGTGTCTTTTCCTTGTGTGTTAGTTTTGGAGGCAGTCTTACAACAATGCTTGTGTTCAGTTCAGCACTTCCTGTTTTCTCTCTCTCCATTGTGTTTCTGTCATTGCGTTCTTCAGCGCTTTGTTTCTGTGAAATGTAGGATCAAGACTCAGTTCTTACCAAGATTCATTTCCCCCTCTCTGTCTTTTTTCCTTTTCAGGTCTTTTGCAGGATTATTAGTACCAGAGACATAGTACATTAAACTCCAGGTGTGAAAGTACAAGGCAAAATTTCACATGGAAATCACTTCTGTGCTGAAGCTACTCCTGCTGGAACTGGATCTGCACGCAATCACTGTTCATGCAATGAGTGAATTAGTAATCAGGAAGCATGGTGGAAGTACTTACTAACAGCATAGAAGCAGGAATCTGTGGCAGAACTGCCCTTCGTTGAGAACTGTGGCAGGTTCTCTAGGTAAGTAACGGTGTAAAACCAGTGATGGTTTAACTGTTCTTGAGTTTGATTTGGTTTGGTACCCATGTGTGTTTTTAAGAGGTATTAATCAGCCGCCCTTCAATAGCTTTTTCTTCTTCATCCCTCTAGCACTTCTCTTCAGTGATTAAATTCAAGACATGGGGCCAATGAAATACAAGTCAAGTGTGTCCTCAGTGTCCTGTGGCCTGCAGTACCACCATTCTCTGATAAAGTGGAGTCCAAAAATGAATTTACACATAGTGCGGGCTTACTGCTCGTCAGCACCGAAAAGGCCTGAAGCCAGGTCTGCAATGGAAACAGCCAAGGATCTTCTTAACCGGCTGACAGAAACGGGGACCACGGTGGGGAAACACTCACTTCAGAAACTGTCCACGACCTGCAAGGGTTGGTGGGAGAGATATGAAGAGTTTGTTGGAATTAATGAAGTGCGAGAGGCTCAGGGAAAAGTGACAGAGGTAAACGTGGGGATAATGTGGGCACTTAGCTTGATGCTTTTATCTGAAGCGTAAACACTGGCTGTGAGG
The DNA here is from genome assembly GCA_020800305.1 of Porphyrio hochstetteri. Taxonomy (NCBI): domain Eukaryota; kingdom Metazoa; phylum Chordata; class Aves; order Gruiformes; family Rallidae; genus Porphyrio; species Porphyrio hochstetteri. The sequence continues at coordinate 3,376,520 of CM036916.1, read as the reverse complement.
CAAAACAAAAGAGCCTCCAAGGGGAATTGTGTCTTTTACCACTTGAACTCGGTGTGGATGCTGTGAGTGTTCTACTCTGTGCACGTTAGTAAATACTGCTTATCCTTTAGGTTGAAATGGAGCGTGGTTTGTTTTGCTGGGGTTTCCTTTCCTCAGAAAATTATGTAATTAGTGATTTAGATCTGTCTGGTATTAAGTCTCTGAAAGAAATACTCTTTCTTCTCAGGCTGAAAATATCTTTATGGTAGCTCGAGGGATCGTACGAGAGGCTCGAGAGAACGTGGAAGCCCAGCAGATTAAACTGAAGGAAGTTCGGGACCGCTTAGACAGGGTCTCTCGGGATGACACCCAGTATTTAGAACTGGCTACTCTGGAACACAGGCTGCTGCAGGTAATTTGCTGGTACTTGAGCACTGGGGAATGCAAGGAAAATGTGTGTGTTTTGCTTCCGTCACTAGTGACTGTTTCTGCAGATGCAGTTCAGCTCTGAAGTCAACTTCTTATGCTATGCAGTGTAGTTAATTACTGTAGATTATTTTATCTGCTATGCAAGTTGTATATGTTAATGCTAAAATAGGGCAGTAACTTTGGAGAATAAAGCTGAAGACAGTGAGCCTAGAAAACTGAGTGGTAACCTGTAGATAAGTAGCCAACAAAAAGCTGGGAGTCAATGAATTAACCTTCCACGTGATGCAAGAAGCTCTTTTCTGGTTATTAATCCATAAAATTCTCTCAGCAGCCTTCTACAAGGCAGCAACACCCAGGCAATTAATTAAAACTTTTGTCAGAGAGCAGCAGGAGGAAGGGTGCTCCATGAGGGAGGGCAAGCAAGAAGATGAGGTTGACCACAGCACAGGCTTGAGCAGTATCCTTACCAGTGGTCCTACAGCACCTCAGCTGGATGAGCCAGGCAGGGCTGGTGACAGGAACTTGTTGATTAAAGGGTCATCAATCAGAGATCAAGACATGGTAGCAGCTAAGATGGAACAGCAGGGAACGAGCCTGGAAACAGGTTACACCTATGGCAAAGCTCAGGTAAGGAGTGTGTACCCATGCTCCTGGATCAGTGGGTGGACTATTGGGTAAGAACTAGAGCACCGTAGTTGTCTAATTAAGGGATCAGGTCTGTGTGGATGAGACTTACAGAAGAATAAAGTTCTGTTTGACTGGGAAGAAAGGTGAAACTCAAGTCAACGCTGTCTGTAAGGTAACGGTGCCATCTTACAAAAGAAATACGTGCTTGAAAGAATCAGAGTGATTCTGGGAGATGCAGTTAGTTGACAGGCTCATCACTACCAAACCCAGCGATTCCTTTGCTAAACCAGCAGAATTTTAGTGCAGGAAAACAGCCAGAAACCCTTAACAGTGTTTTGCTGTTATAAAATGGGTTACAAAAGAAACTGCCATGCTGAAGCCAGTGAGAAGGGAGAAAAGAAAGGCATTTGTCTCTGAATAGGGTAACAAAGAGAAGGCAGGAAAATAAGAAGTGTGTGTGTTGGGGAGGTGAACCTATGTGAGACGTCCTTTGCGGTCCTATTTTCAGTTCTGGCTTGAGGAGTTCAGAACTGAAAGGAAGAAGTGCAGTAAAGATAATTTGGAGGAGCAAACAGGGCCCAAAAAATGAGCATTATGGGGAGAGAAAGACTGTTCCCCACTTACACACCTCTTCTGTCATCAGCATGTGATGGTTTTGTGTAATTCCTGATGACCTTTTCCATTTCTCAATTTTGACTTAAAATGATGTCTCATTGACTTAGGTAGGATTAATAAAGAAAATCCCACATTAAAAGGCAGGTTTCTGAAACAGAACTAATGGATGTTCTTCATTTCCATTCCTTCATCTGCACTGGGGGTTTGGGGGGTTTGGTTGGTTGGGTTTTTTCTAGTATAGATGTTATTGCTTCGTATTACACTTTCTTAAAGCACTGTGTTTCTTGCAGGAAGAGAAGAGGTACCGAGCTGCCTATTTAAATGCAGAAGAATCAGAGAGAGAAAAATTCTCTCTCTTCTCTGCAGCTGTAAGGGAAAGCCATGAGAAAGAGCGAACCAGGGCTGAAAAAACAAAGAACTGGTCTATTATTGGTTCTGTACTGGGAGCCATTATAGGAGTTCTTGGATCCACCTATGTTAATCGAGTAAGGCTGCAAGAATTAAAAGTCTTGGTGCTCGAAGCACAAAAGGGCCCAATAAATCTGCAAGAAGCCATCAAAGAACAGGCCTCCAGCCATTACTTACAGCAGAAGGATCTCAGTGACGTCATAGCAGACCTGAAAAATGTGCTGCAAACAAGGACATCACAGGATATGAAAGAAGGCACTTTGTTAACTAAAGACAGGAATGACTCCATAAAAATAGATTCTCTTTTAATTCCTTTAAACGAGCAGCTAAACTACACTAAACAGGTCAGTTCATGTCTAGAGAGTTTACAACAGCAGTTTCACAGTCTGCAGGAAAACTTAGCCCAGATGATTTCTGAGATGCAAAGTGTTAAACTTGCAGTGCATTCTAGACCTATGGAAAGAGTGATGCCAAGGTCTTCAGTGGAGGGGAAGAGTCAGGCGTCTGCCGTGAGAGATGTGATTTTGGAATTGTGTGATACTGAGCGGAGACTGGAAACACAAATCAAGAGAAATTCTATTTACAGCACTGCAGTGACATGTGCTATGTTTGCTATTACTCTGCCAGTACTCTATATTATACTTAAAGGAAACTGATCTCTAATTTCCACAGTTTAGTAGATTAATAAAAGTGAACTTGCATTCTAAGTACTTAGAGTACAAGTAAAAATAAAACTGTATTAACGTTTCTCATTATGCATTCTCCTGGGTGTTTGGAAGACTTGTAAAGAGTCGGTGTGCTGCTGCAGGCCCTGTGTTAATTATCACTCCTTGCCATGTGTCATTGTGTGTAACTCCCCAAGCAAAGGAAATCCCAAGGTTTTGTCTGTTGATTTCATTCACTGTTTAACTTCTTTACTGTCTAGGCTTGTATATCATGCCACGATCAGTGACTCTGACTCTGGAGCTGTATTTGTGAATTTCTGTTCAAATGGTTCTTTTAATCTTTCATTGATCTAAGTGCTGCATGTGTAATCCTTCATAATTTTGCTCCTGATTACTTTGTAGTTTATCCATACACAAAACATTAGGAGTCATTTTACCAAACAGGCAGAAATATTTTGCTCTGAAGATTTTGGTTTGGTTTTTGAAGGTGTTTTTTTTTAAATGCTAGATCTAATGCAGTGACTTGTGAGGTGACAAAGAGCCGAGGCAGTATAAATAACGGGTTTCCAAGTTACCATGATACAATGTGGCTGTACAGCCAGATGATGCACTTAAATGTATTTTAAGTTACTTGTAGTAACTTTTTCCTAGGGCAGCTTATCATGAAGTAGACAAAAGCATTTCTGGAGCTTCAGCTCTCTGTTACTGATGGCTCCATGTCCTTCAAGGCTTGCAGGCAGGGAAGGAGGAAGAAGGGTTCAGGGACAGAGCTGTATTAAGTATGATGATGTTTATTCTGTAGCTGCAAGCCAATTACCCTTTCTCTAAAGCCTGCTTAACCATTCATTGGTTGAGCCTTAATTATTCTCAAGGTACTTTGTGGCTTTAGTAATCATCTATGGAGCAACCTTTTTCTTTCAAGAAAGTATCTTTTTTCTACTAGTGTCTCATTGGAACTTTCTCTGGTCTTTATTCTTTTTTTTCAATTTTGTCCTGTCTGGAAGTTGAGATGATACTCTACAGCAGGTGCTCTCAAGCTGGATTGCTTACAGTAATAGCATTATGTAAAGTACTCCAAAATAATACTTGGGGGAAAAAAGGTAAAAGGTCCGGCTGCCTGTTTTTCATGGAAGGATGAAGAATGGCTGAGGAAAAACGCTTGTCTAAACAGCTAAACATCTGTGTCTGTGTGGCCTCACGCAGAGTTGTTGGTGTCACTGTGGTAAGAAATAGTCTTCTCCCTGTGACGGTAGCAGACAGGTACCTCAGATGTGAAACTCCTGCTCTGTATGAGCACTTCTGCAGAACCTTTGCAGACAAAGGAGTGACAAGCTCACTTCATGGTGTAGTGCCTTTGTGTAAACGTTTCAGAATGACTAAGTCATGTTTAGTACACAGTCTGCTATGGGTTTGTTGGGGTTTTTTTCTATCTGCTCTTTCTTCTGTCCAGCAACCATATTAAAGAGTGTGAGGTTTTGATTATAAGCTCCTAAGGCTTGAAGATCTTTGGGACAGGCATTTTCTCTATGAAGTACCAACTTCATTTGGTATCATTAGGTGATATTACAATGTGGCTGAATAAACAAACAGTATTAGGAAAGATCTGTGGTTGTTTACTACTTGTAAGAGAGATGAAGGTGGTTTTGGGAAGCACCGCTGCTGATGTATACACTGGTTGGTTGGAGTGTAAAGTGAATAACAAGTATTTATCAGGGAAGCTGTTTGGTGGCTTGAGAACTGGGATAAAAATTCCCCCACACTGAGCTGCATCAAGAAATATGCCCATAGATCAATACCATTTTTCAAATCTAATATTTAATTTTCTTATTTCACAAATATTTTGCAGGTTATACTTTTTTCAGGAGCTTGGTGAAAATCAGACACGAGTATGTATTTAAAGGGGAAGGGATAGTACAGTGGTTCTATTTGTAATTTACCAGAACTCACCACTGAGGATTTGACACTCTTTTGGATTTTTTTCCATCAGTTCAACTACATAAAGTTAGGCCTCTTTATTATGTAAGTGGCTGAATTTTAGGGTTGCAGCATGGATTATGTACACAAGCATGGTTTTTAAATGCTGCATGTTGGGCAGCAAAACTTGACAGTCAAGGCAACACTCACTGAACTGTACTTGGTGACATCAAAAATGAGTAGAGGTCCAAGGATAAACTTGTCTACAATAAATAAGAGAATTCAAGGGCTGTTTATTGTCCTAGAGAGATCTGCTTTCCACCCATTTAAAGAAGGCACTGCAGTAGGTAGGTTTAATGTGTGGAGTTAGGGGAAGAAGCCTGTCGCTGAGAATCATTGCGAATAGTTCTGTGACGAGCGGAAGCTTGAAACACGCAGCCTGAAATTTGAGGAGAGCTGAATGGTGTGATGTGTATCAAGATGAAGGTAACAGGATGTCACCCTTTGTAGGGTGTTGAGAAGAGTCAGGAATAGATTCTCTGAGCCGTGTTGCGCAGCTGGCAGAGCTCACTCTTACAAGTGATTACTGTGGTTCCCTTCTTTCTGCTCTTCCTTGCTAACTCCTTGTATGTGAAATGACAGCAGAATCATTTCAGTTAGAAATTTTTTTAAAAACCATTGTAATTAACTGTGTCTCTAGAATAATTAGGAGGGCAGATTTGTATATTTCCTCAATCCTGGATTAATCATCGCTCCACTCTGGCAATGATCGAAGCGTGTAGTTTAGAACTACGCTGTATGTGTACCCCAAAGCCAGAAGGTGTGGCTGCAAGAGTAACAGCTGTACCTTCAACTTGCTGAAGGCAATATCCAGGAAGATGCTAAAACAGAGATTATACCACAATCTGTTCAGGACTTTATGCTAAATCTTTATCATGGTAACACAAGCAGCAAATACACAAGTTTGAACAAAACCAGCACACCCGTACAGAGGTGTTTATCTGCACGCTCATGTTACTTCAGGTACAGCTGCAGTATGGACAGCAATCTGCTCAGCACAGTGGCACCTCAGTGCATATCTCCTGGTGACTCAGCCGTGGCCAAATGAAGGGTTCATTGCCTGTGCTCTTCTGGGCTATTTTAGTTTAAAAATAAAGTGTTCTGTTGCATATCTTTGGATTACTAACAAAGTTTATTATAGTTGTGTTTCACTTTTGGAATGAGGTCTCTCAGCTGAAGCTTTCCTCAAAGAAAATTCTTCTTCCTACAGCTTTTGGAGACTCAAATTTTTGCTCTTTCTGTGAGCAAAATCCATCCTCTCTGGGCAGGATGACTCAGCCAGCCCTCCATCCCAAACACTCACAGACAGAAGGGATGGTGGCTGCAGTATTTTTTTATACAGCTCTAGTGAGGCCGAGGACTGACCTGGGCATCAGGGATAGGTCAGAGAAAGTGCTGATTCAAGTGAATTGCACTGTCAATCAAGACATAAGAGATAAGTTAAAGGAGGAATCCAGTAAGATTAACAGAAAGCCCTTTGATAGATAATAACTAGAGAAAAATAGGTGGCAGTGGCCTGAGCTTGGCCTGTGCTAAGCTATTTTGAGATCTTACTGCTCCAGGAGAAACCACTGGTAACTCAAAAGCAAACAGCCTGGTGGCTATGGAAATAACTTCTGATGAGGTCACTGCAGCCTTCTCACAGTAGGTGCATTTTGAAGAGAAGAGTTGACATTCCTTCCACTCATGAAAGGAATAGCAAATGTTTCTTATGAATACAGAACAAGAGCAATTATATGTGGTGTCACAAGCAGGATATATATTTATTAACATGGGAGTTTTGAGTGTTCTGATATTCTGAGAACCTGGCTGGAAGATGCAGGTGCTCCTGTTGATTTCCTCCTAACAACCTGGTTGGAGAAGACCATTTCTTTCACAGAATGCCTTCTGAAAACAAGACTTCCATCTTTATGGAGCTGAGGAGTGGTAGAGAAACTTACTTCAGGAGTGAGATACGCAGTAGGAGTGAGGTTTGTGAGCTAGGAAAAGGGAGTTAATGCTGGGTTTGTCCATAATATATTTAGAACTGTCTTTTATTGCCAGATTTTTTGCCAGCAAGTTCTGTTTGTGACCTTCCTCATAGAACATAGAGAAGTGTGATTTCTAGTGTTTGGCATTTGGTGGATAATCTAAGAAGGTGTGGTCTTAAATACAGCAGAGAGACAGCTGGGCCACAGTTTTTATTTTTAAGGAGAATTAAGCCATCAGGTAATTATGGTTGTGGCAAGGTTTGGGAGTTTCCATCATGGTCAATTTTTAAGAACAGTTTAGATAAATATCACTAGGTTTGATACAGCCATGGAAACTGCCCTGAGACAGGATGGATTCAGTCAGGAATTTTTAAACTTTTCTAAGAACTACTGCTTCCTGGTTTGTGGGGTTTTGTTTTGGTTTGTTTTCTTAATGAAGTGGGAGAGGTGATGGACAGTTCGATGTCCAAGTCATCCCAGTGCTGGTTCCCCTATGGTACAAGTTACAGCAGAATGGGAAAGTGTTGTGCTGAGAAAAGAGCTCAATTTAAGGCAAGTATGATCCTAAAAGTATTGCCTGAGTAATTATTGTTCCGAATCAAATTTGTAAGGTGACTTCTCAACCAATCTTTATATACTATGCAAGGAGGTTTTTTTTAAAGGCTGCTTTTAATAGATCCTTGCTCACTTCTGTTGTAAGCCTTCAAATGCCCACAGCCTACACTGACCTTTCCTTTCTGAGAGGCTGCCTGAAACAGGCTGGCCCATTAAAGATTATTCCATTTAAGTACTGGTATAAATATTTATACCAGTAGGCTCTCATTCATGAGCTCTCAGGAACTTCCCTGTGCTTCGAGACTTGTTTTTGAAGAAAAAACAACAACCAGGCAGCCACCCAACCCTCAGTATTAGTTTGGGGCATGTAACCTACTTCATCATATACATCTAATTCTTGCTTTTCATGGGGGTGGTTGTGACGGTCTGTGTGGCTGGAGCCCTCACCTGTGATGTTGGAATACTTGTTTATGGTGATTTTGGACATTCCATGTATAAATGTTTAGGCCACAGATAAAGGGATAGACATAGGCATTCTGAGCTTGTTTGCTGTGTTCTGAGGAGAACCTGCACAGATCAGTGTGTGCTAAGAGAGTTTCTTACCCTTTCCCTGCTGGTGCTGGGGTGCTGGGCACTGTGCAAGCCGCACGGTCTGCAAGGCGCATTCAGAAGCAGATCTTTAATCATCAGGAAACTGCTGCTAGCAAAACTGTAGGTGCCCAAATGAAGACCTTAATCCTGTTCTTAAAGTTCTGACTAACTGAAAACTTGAGCGGAATGGAGTCAGATTTCAAGTAGGGTGGATGTAGTCAACCTTCTGTTGGTCCCTGAATTACTACTCCAGATGCAGTTTATTCCCAGAAGCTACAGACAGCATTCAGATAGTCCTCATGACTTTCTTAACCCAACTCATGCCCTGCTTGGAGAGGAGGAACAGTGAGGAGAAAATCAAAAGGAGCGTAAGTAGCTGCTAGCCTTGTGATTATCATAATAGTTAAACGAGAAACTCAGCTAACCTGCTTAGAACAAGACAGGAACAAGGGCTTTTATAAAAGAGGATCCTTTATGGATTTAAATATATTAAAAAACCAGCAGCTTCTGAACAAATGGAAATAAAAAACTGTTGAAATGTGTTCCTAAATATGTTTGTTCTTTATTTGAGGCGGTTTTAAACTAATTAATGTTTGAGAACTAGCTTTTTTTTCTAGTCTGTTTTTAAGAACTGCAGAAGATTTTTGTGCAGACGAATCAAAACTCCTTCCCTGAAAAGGGAATGTGTAATCTCACTGTGGTTTCACAATATCCTTGTCACTCTGGAGGACTGTGAGTCCAGTAAGAGGGGTAGGAGAAGGGTACTATAACATACTTCAAGCGCATGGCAGCTCTTCCTGCCCTGATCCCAAAGCAGACCCTGCAGCCAGCTCCCTGCGCCAGCTCTGCCATGGGACAGGAGGAAATGGTGCTCTTTTCCAGTGTGCTCTCACAGGGCTTTTGGCTGCTTTTGAAGTGAAGCTTGCAGTTGTGTTTTAACAGACTGAAGGGGCTGCAGGTTGGGACTGGCTCCGGATAAAAGGCAGAAAGGGGATTAGTGTTTTGAGTCAGAAATGAGTTTGAGCAAAGAAAAATTGGGTTTTTTATTAACATCATTAGTCACCAAGGCTGGATTTTGGTGCGAGCAATTTGAGTGTGTTACAATGTCTCTGATTAGTGAGATAATATTGTGTTCCACGAGCTCTAACCTGAACATTCAAGAGGATGGTTTAGTCTGTGTAAGAGCAAGTATGGGATCATCTCCTGAGAGTCCTCATGGTCTCTGCACACAGTGGGCCTCGAGGACTGCCCGGAATAACCAAGCGTCAAGGAGCAAAGGTCCAGAGGGGTAGCTGACATCTGCCCCCAAAATAATCCTTCCTTTGGAGGACTGATTATGCTGCCAGATCCTGGGGACTGTTCAGCATCTCTAAACTTTCAGACATACTTTTTCCCTTCATAGTGTAGTCACTTTTTGGGCTGGGGGTGGGAGTGTGAGAGGCTGATGGACTGTAACAGAGCAGATATGTAACGACACTTCTAGACATGGAACTTGTACCAACTATGTTTCTCTGAAATGTCAGAAATGCATGTGGGAGGGAAGCCTGATTCAGACTTTAAGAGCAGCTTTGTGTCTTGAGCAAAGCTCCAGCTGCATCCAGCCAAAAAGGAAAAGCGCTGGGCACCCCTGGCATACAGGCCACCGTCTGTTTCCTTTTCCTTGGAGTTTGCTTTAACCTAGGGGTCCTCCACCACTGCTGCATGTCTTCAGATACGCCCTATTTTTCCACAAAGAATTTGCATCTGGGTGGTAAAAGCATAGCTTCATCTTTTGTCTGGGATTTCCAAACGTGGCAGTCAGCTCAGCAGGCAAACGGCCATTGGGCTGTGCAATTGTATTTAGTACATAGACTCGGTCACGGCATGTATAGCAAGTCAGTTGTTAGCCTAACCATACATTCGCTGATCAACGACACAATAGAGACCAGCACATCTGGAGAACACAGAAATTACAGTGTGAGCAAGGAAAATGGGAGCATTAATTCTGTCCCTCTGTAGAGCTGTTACTGACAGAACTTACCCCTGGTTCAGAGAGAGAATTCTATGCAGTCAGTTCTCGGGGTGAGCAATGCCTCCCTCCCTCCCTCCCTCATACAGAGCACCAGCCTCCTGCTCTTCTCACGGCTCGAACTTCCAGCTTCACAGGAATAAAAAATCACAAAACCAGCAGTTTATATTACGCATTATCACTTCAGGCGCTTCTGCTTGACCATGCTTTTGTCTCCACCGACTTTCAGCTGGAACGGTATGTTCCTCGCTGCTTTGTAACCAGAGATAACTACACGCTTCTGCCACATTCTTGAATCTTCTTAAGGTGCAGGTTCCCTGCGCCGTACCTCAGCCACCCGGCGCTGTGTTTGTACGGGATGGTTCCTGAGCGCAAACTGGTTTTGCTATCAGATTTTGCTCCCTGCGCACCAGGCGGGCTGCATGGCTACAGGCTCCCACTCACTCCCTCCCACCTCTTGGCTGAAGGCAGCCAAGCACAAAGGCTTCTCGAACCAGGGGCACGCTGCTAAGGACAGAGAGAAGAGAAACGCTGGGTTTTCTTCCAGAATACATTGTTTTAAGTCCGGCTCTCAACATAGGGGCTGCAGACACCCCTGGAACAGCAGTTTGCTCTGGCTGGCAGGCGCAGCGGTTTTGGGTAGGAACATCCCGAACGTCGGCCGCAGCCCGGTCCTTCACCAGGCCTTGCGCGGCGGCGACTTCGGGCCGGCCCGGCACACGCAGAGGCTTGTTCTCTCGAGGCAGCGGGAGCCCCTTGCCCGTCAGGCGCCCAAGCTGGCACCCCTCTGAGCCGGGAGAGCTGAGGCAGGACCCGGCACCGAGCACCACGGCGGCCACAGACCCCGGCGCGGAGTCGGGGCGGCGCTGAGGGGACGCGGCGGCAGCCAATGGGGTCTCGCCGCCGGCCGCAAGCGTGCGGGGCGGCCGGCCTCTGCTAGGACCCCGCGGGGATGGGGCGGGGAGAGGCGGTCGCGAAGGCGCGGCCTCTACAGGGAGACGGGCTGCTGTTGGAGGAGCGGGGCCGGGGGCGCGGTGGCGACGGGGCGCGTGTCCCCGCTGGGCGGGGCGGGCGTGCGGCGCGGCGGGGGCGGGTCCGTCGCTCAGCGGCTCGGTGCGGGCAGCGCTCCTCGGCGGCGGCGCGGCCGGGAGCGGAGCGGGTCGGCCGTTGTCGCGGCAGGTGAGGGGTGGCGGGGACGGCGGGTCGCGGCGGGGGGACTCGGGCTGCCGCCGCCGCTCCCGGCCCCGGGGGGCGCTGGCGGCGCGTTGCCGGGGGTCAGCGGCCGGCGGCAGGTGCCGCTCGGGGGCCGCGCTTTGTCTCGGCGTGGGGGATGGGCGCGGCCCCTCCGGAGCGGCGGGGCCGGGCCGGGCCGTGGTCCAGCCGAGCCTCCCGGGCGGGGCGGGACGGGGTGAGCCCGTGGGGCTCCGGCGGGAAGGGTAGCCCCCCTTCCCGAGCCTCCCCCCCGGAGCGGCCGGGTGTCGCGGAGGGGAGAACGGCGTTGGCCGCGGCTCCACTCCCGGGAAGAGGAGTGGGCGGCAGAGCCGGTGAGCCCCTCCGCCGCCGGGCAGGCCGGCGGTACCCCCCGGTCCGGTGGCGAGGGCAGGCAGCGGTGAAGCTGGGTGGAGGCGAGCGGGTTAGTGGGACCGGGCGCGTCCACGGCGACCTTGGCAGCGCAAGGAGCGGAGCGGCGTGGGGGGCAGCACCGGGCTGGTGGCGGGGTGAGGACCCTCCGGCTGTGCTCGAAAGGGCCCTCGCCCCGTGCCCGGGAACGCACGGATGTAGCTGTGCCCCGGGAGCGGCGCTACCGGGGAAAGGAACTGCGGGCTGGAAGGCGGCAGCGCTGGGAAAGCCCTTGGAAGTGGCAGGGAGCGGGCGCGTTGGGGTAAACAGGTAGTGCGAAACATGGAAAAAATGACACGTGAGTTTTCGGTGATGCTCAGGGAGGGGATTGGGAAAGAGTTTTCAGCTGTGTCGTGTGGTTGCTGGCCCAGTGCTGGAGTACGGTGTTGGGTCTGATGTCGGTGCTGCTCTCAAAGGATGCTGAGAAGTTTCTAATGCAGGGAAGAGCCAGAAGTTACTTGGGGACTGTGTTATTTGAGGAGCTCAGGATAACTTTTTAATTAGCAAAAGAATTGACAAGTGACGTGAGTGTCTGCAGGGAAAAGCCCTGTGCAGGGATTAGAGGGCTGGTAGTAAATGGTGCGGCAGCAAACAATGGCTGAAGCCAGGCAGCGTTTAAAAGAATAGCGTTACCAGTCGCTATCATCCTGCTCCTGAAACTTCCCCCTTAGAGTAGCAGTAACTGCCTTCAGCAGAAAGCAAAGTTGCCTAATAATTAAATCTTTTTTGCGAACTTACAAATGTGTTTGAAGTATGAACTCAGGGAAAGCTAACTTCTCTGCCATCTCCAGCCTGTTCAACACTTTTTTCCATCAATAGTAACCCAAAACGCATCAGGAGGTGCCTGATAAATGCAACACCTTTCACTTCTGGAAACTGCCATGCATTCACCTTTTCCCCTCAGCACTGATTCTACCCTGAACTGAAAGCGAATGGTTAAGTCCTGTTGTTCTGGAGATCTCATTTCCCACCTTGAACGAATTCCTTTTCAACAGTACGTGGCAAGTGCTCGGGCCCCCGAGCAGGTGTGTTTTCTGTTACAGCAGTGCAATTTGAGATCTTTCTTTTCTCAAATCTAAACTTTTCTATGACTGCTGCTTTCTCTCGGGGCAGCAGTCTGGAACAGGAGTGGTCCTGAGAGAATATCTGGGCTGCTGCGGGAGCTACAAAGAAAGGGGCTACAATCCTGAGTGTTGTAAAACAGCGGGGTTGGTATTTTACTAAACAGGGGCCTTGTTCTGTGTAAGGTGGAGTGCTGAGTGAAGTCTGCTCATTTCTGGTCTTGCTTTCTGAACAGAGGTCACAGGAATCCTGTGTTACTCCTTGCGTATTAAATGCAGAAATCGATGAGTGTTGCATTAACGATGTGTCTGTGTGTGACGTTGGGACCTAAGCCAGTGATGGAGGCATTTGCCCAGATCCAAGAGGAAGCTGATGCACTGAGCTGTTGTGCTGGGTGGTTTTTGCATTCTAATGGGGAAACTGGTGTTTCTCCTTGATTGTTACAAACTGGGCATGGAATTGCTTAGGTCTTAATACAATCACTTGGAGAGGCTGGGAATGTCTAGTAGAATCCTGGGAGAAGAAAGCAAGCAGGTTATGGCCAGAGAAGAATCTGGCAGGGAAGGTGACTGGCAGGTTATCTGCTGCTGAGCAGCCTGTTTCTGTGCTCACCCACATCTGTGTGTAGCAGAGCTGGAGCCTGCAAGCCAATGACTTGCCCTGAACTGAGATTTGGCTAGAAAGCATTTAACATAGCATGGTCATATATGGAATTTTCTCTTTAAATTTCTTCCAATGCATGAAGAGAGTTAGGTTAGTAATACGATTAACGATATTTAATAAGATTAAAATTACCAGCATAACTCTCTTGAGAAAGGTGGGCGCAGACTGTCAGCAGTTGACGCTCTTAATCTCTGCTTTCTCCCACATTAAGTGTTGGAAAGAGTTTGGGCTCCTGGCCTCAGCTTGCTTTTCAGAAAAGAAAAAAAAAAATTGACCTCCTGTGCTGACAGCTCAGGTATTGCCTTACCTTTCATGTCCTCCAACAGCACGGTATTCCCAGTGGGGCCACGGGATGTTCCCATATAAGGGCAGAGGGAATAGCTGACGGAGGGATGTAGGGAGCGCCCAGAGCCATTCCCTTCCCTTGGGTGCCAGTCTTTGTGTAGAGCGAGGTTGTTTCTGCGAGCGAGTGGTGCTGCTGCTGGCACGCTCAGGCTTCCCTGGCAGCGTCAGTGGAGACTGCGAGGGCTGAGCGAGTCTGGAGAGTATCTGTTGCTGCTGAAGGTTGCCCCGTGTGCCTGGGGAGACACTGCCTGCCAAATAAGCGATGCCAGTTGTACTTTGGGTGTGCTCTGAAGGGAAAATAAAAGCACCCACCCAGGTTGCCTGTGTGTGGGGTGTGTGCTATCCAGCGCTGTCCGATGGGAAAACACAAGTAATTCCATTTGCTGCCTTCCACTATTGCTATCCGCTGCCTGGAGCGGTTTGTTTAGCCAGCAGCGCTGGCTGCAGGGAGGCGTGGTGTGTCTTTCAGCAGAAGAAATGCTTTAGTGTCACCTGGGAAGGGAGAACAACAGATGAGGGGAAGTTGGGAGAAGGTGAAGCAGCTGCTTCCCACAAATGCCTGGGCTTTTTTTTGTGGTAAAAATCAGTAAGATTGATGTTATTTCTCTTCTGACATCTTCCTCTGTCTTGGTCCTTCCTGTTGCCTGTCAGAGCAAACTCACAAGGACTTTACTCCTCCCTGGCAGCCTCTCCATCTGCTCTTTTTTTGTTTGTAGCTGTTGTGTTGGGTTTTTTCCCCCTGAAAGTTCAGATTGGCTGTTGTAGCCAAGTTCTGAGCTGAACCCTCCCAAACTTGCATAAGGGCATCCTGGAGGAAGATGATAGGACTTTGATTCATCCCAACTCTGCAGGGTGGTAGCAGTCAGAGGAGGCATGAGCCTGCCTGCTTTCTGGTAAGAATTAGCCCTCTAGATACAAGCTAGTTTCAGGAAGCAGGGCTTGGCCTGGTGCCCTTTTTGCTCACCTGGATCTTCAGTGAAGCGTCTTTGTGCTCCAAGTGCTAGAGCTTGGGTGCTTTCTGACTACTCTCCTTTACATTCCCCATAAGCTGTTAAAGCCCCGGATTTGATTCACGTTTACTTGTGGTTCTCTTAAGTATCTCATTGCAGAATTGCTGTATCTGAAAGGATTCATCTTCTGCTGTTCATCAAAATCACAGAAGGCCTTTATGGGAATGTGCCAGCTGGTCTTTCATAGTGCTGGTATCATTTTTCTTGTCCTATTGTTGGAAATATCTTTGACCTGATGCTTGCAGTGATGTCTTTAGAGAAGATTCATATTGATCGTTATTGGAGTGTTGTCTGGTTTGGTCTTGTAAGACAATTCTTAGAAAATGCTGGTGCGTGTTTTTCATGGACAAGTGTTTGTGACATTAGGGGCACGTGCACAGTCTCGTGACATGATGCCGTTGTTCCAGGAGGCAGAGTAGATGCTTAATTCAGTTGGGAAACAGCAGTCTCATGTGTTGCACAGTCTTCACTCCAGCATGGTGCTGAGAGCTGAAAGACCTTGTCCCTCAGCATGCTGAGTCTAGGAACTCTCTAAAAACCTCTCAGAGGGATTTTTGCTAACCATCTAGCTCTCCAGAACCACACAGGATCAGTGTTTGTGCTATGGTTTGCTGCAGTGGTAACTGAAATGTGCCCTGCTTAATAAACTGGCCTGGGTTGTAGGAGCTGGAGCTCAGACTTGCTAAGCTGCAAAGGTGCAAAAACATGAAGCAGGACGTCTCGGCCTGTGCCGACATGCAGCCTTGACTAATGGAAGAACCGCAGCGCTTCGCTGTGATGTCTTCAAGGCTCTGCTTTTTCTCTCCAACTGCCTGAGTAATAAACGCAGAGGATTTGTTTTCATTGCTAATAATTTTTTTTAGCCAAGTAGTAACTAAGGTCTGAGCTATTTTGAGGTTGCAGGAAGCAATTTAGGTCTCCTTTTGTTAACTAGCAGTATTGCTTCCCAATGCTTGCTGGGGGGAGGGAGGGAAGAAGAAACAAATGGTGCCAGTTTAAATGGGCTTGATTTTTTTTTTTATCAAATACATTTTTAAACTATTTTCAATATCCTGAATTTAATGGTAAAATTTCACTTTCAAATCCTGTTTGCTACTCCCAAGAAAGAAAAGGAGGTGGGGAAGTAGAAAAGAACTTTGTGTTAGCATGATCTGATAGGAAGGTTGTAGGTGTTGATCAAAACATGAGGTGAACCTTCAAATGATAGAGATCCTAAGGAAATTCCCAGATCCCAGACTTTAATCACACATGAACTTCAGTTATTTGCTTGCAATATAAACACTACAAATGCTGTGAGAAACACTTCTCCTGTGCTTGGCAAATGTGTGAGGCTTTGCATTGCTTTCAGCTTTGAAGTACAGAATAGCATGGTTCTGGTGGGTTGAGTTTCTCCAGCCTCAGCTCTGCACCAGTGCTGCTGCTCAGAATTCTTGCAGCTTCATAGCTACTCCCTTTGAGGAAATAATGAATTTCCTTCTTGAAGTATCTGAGCATTGCAAGCTCATATTGCTACTTGTATCTGTTCCCGGTCTATCTGCTATGGAATGCCTTTTGTCCCAGTGTCACAGGCTGTAGATGGATTGAGCTTTGTTCCTGGTGGTGGTGGTTCCACTAGGCTGGTTCTGTGTTTTGGGGACTGGAGCTTAGGACTTTTGTGGCTGCTTGCTACCAAATGGCCTGATGCTCTGTGGTGAGGCATCACACGTGTGTCGGCTTATCTCAGTGTAACATGGTATTGCCTGTCAGCTGAGTTGTAATGATGGGATTTGTAGCACTGCTGAAGCTGCAGCAAGGAGAAGGTGGTTTTTCTGGCATCCTACCTTCCCTGCATCTCTGCAGTGGCAGGAGAGTAGTTGTGCCTGGTCTGTGCAGGTGGGGGATGTTGGTACTATTCAAACACTTGTCTACGCTGATTAAACTAGTTTTCTGACTGAATTGCATGTTGTTCTATAACTAGAACAGGTATACTTGACACCTTACCCTATTACAACAGTTCTGACAATTACTATGTAGTAGTGTTTCCAGCTTAAGGTTACTGCCCGTGTGTGCCTATTTCAAAACTATCCTTGTCTCAGTCTCTGCTCCTGTAGCTCCCCTATCCTGCACCGTTCCACGTTTTGCTTAGGTGGCCTCCTTTTCTCCAGACTAAGCAATCCTAGCTCCCTCAGCTGCTCCTCATAAGACTTGTCCTCTAAACCCTTCACCAGCTTTGTAGCCCTTCTCTGGACATGTTCAAGCATCTCGATCCCCTTGCAGTGAGGGGCCCAAAACTGAACGCAGTACTCCAGCTGCAGCCTCACCAACACTGAGTACAGGGGAAGGATCAATTCCCTACTGCTGGCCACACTGTTCCTGATACAGGCCAGGGTGCCATTGGCCTTCTTGGCCACTT
Source organism: Porphyrio hochstetteri (assembly GCA_020800305.1). Lineage (NCBI taxonomy): Eukaryota > Metazoa > Chordata > Aves > Gruiformes > Rallidae > Porphyrio > Porphyrio hochstetteri. The sequence goes on along the minus strand of CM036916.1, from coordinate 3,359,607 downwards.
GAGCAGCCATGCCCCCATCCTCCTGTGTCAGACTCTGAGGAGTTTCCGAGTTCTCTAATCTCCATAAGGAAATGCCAACCTCTATGAACAGCTGGCCAAGCAAACGCTTGAGAATATGCTCCAGAGAGTGCCCTGCAAGTGCTCTGTGCTCAGCTGGAAGTCCTTCAGACTGCTTGGGAACCATGGCTTCAGAGGTGCTCCTACCAGACCAGATTTTGTCAGAAATTATGGCTGCAGTTGGTGTAGGGTTTTGGACACCCTGGAGTTAATGGCCCCGAAGCAATTCTATCTTTAGCACTTCCAGCTTTGATCCCAAGTTTTTTTGAAGCAGACTAATCTTCTCAGAATGCTGGAGAGCGCAATTCTGTTAGTGGATTACCCAACAGTAAATAATCATACGCCAGAGCATTTCAGTAACTCCTCTGGAATCATCTCTTTGCTGTCTTCCACACACCAAAGTTATGAGCTCTTCTCACCTTCCTGTGCTGTCTCCTATCTTTAGTGTAGCCAGAAAATGTATGCAGTGGAGAACTGTAGTGCAAAAGCAGTCCTTGGATTTCCGAATCCTGCTGCCGTCAGTGCTTTGATCTCTGTTTGCATACTGCTCCACTTCTTGCATACAGATCGCAGTCTGTTACTGAGTTATTCTGCCCAAGAGTAAAGCAGGTGTGCAGCTGAATTAATGGCATGGGAGCTGTGTGTGCCACTGTGGGAAATAAAGACATAGGAACCGGGGGCTCTGTTTATTTGCCAAATTTCTTAGCTAGTTTAGCATTTTGAGAAAATTGCTGAAATAAAACTGTAGAAATGTTAAAGGAGCAAGGGAGGCTAAGGCATTTGTGAATTTATATCTGGATACTTAGCTGAAACATATTTTGGATTGTGCTTTGTGCCAGCCTGCAACTGTTGAAAGCTTTTGCAGTTCAGTCTGCGTGTCAGTGCAGCTTTCTCGTGGCTCTGAGGAAGAGGTGTGGTTCCCCCGTATGGCACTGCTATTGCTGTAACGGGGTGCGCTGGCTCTTACCATTTATTTGCTTCTTTTATCTAGATTATTCTTGTCTTTTGGGGATTTGTAACCAGAAAATGTTCTCCAGATGTGTGATAACTAGCAGAGGTGCATGTGCAATTACAAAATTGTCCTGGGTGCTTGCTACCAGCTTGTCCTCTTGGCAGTTTAGGCAGCATTTGAATTGGCAAGAAGGCAAAGCGGATCCCTGTGGTGCTGCCATCCCCAAGTGACTCAGTATGCTGAGCTCCTTGGCCATGGTAACGGGCAGTTGGAGTCCCAGAGCTGGAGTGTCTGGCTGTGCTCTGTGCCCAGCACTGCTGAGATGATGTAGAGCTAAAGAAAAAGGAGTGGAGAGGTAGAGCAGCTGCCCTACAGATGCTGTACTTGTCCTCTGTACTGCTGAGGGGGCAACTACCTGCAGGGCCACTCTCCATCGCGGCGGTGATGGGGAGCAGGGGCTATGTGTGCTGGCGGAGCAGCCATATGAGCAGCTGCACAGGAACAGATGAAAGAACCATTTAGCTTGTTTTGCTTTTTCTGGGCTTGGGACAGCCAAGTCTCTGTCCTAGTAGTCCCCAGGTCCCTGTCACCCTGCACTGATCTGCAGGAGAAGTGAAAGCCTGTCAGTAGTTACAGTAATGAGCTCAGCAGAGCCACAAATCAGAGGGTTTCTGGAGTAGTTCTGACAATCATGCTTTCTTGCTTACTGTGTTTTAAAACTATTCATGTGTGGTATAGTAACAGTACTGTGTTCTGGATACTTGCACTGTGTAGATGCACAAAACACAGGAGGCCTGCATGCTGTCTGCCATCTTGCAAACAGTTGTGTTTCACTGCGGTACTGAGGCCTGTGCGTACAGGGTGGCGGCATTATGAGGCTTTCTTTAAACGACCCATATTGATACCAGCAGTTGTTCCATAATGCATAACTAGGCTTCACAAGGCTGTGGAGAGCTGTCTTTAAGTCTGTGAATAAAGGTTGTAGAAAGACTCAGCAAGCTGATGGCCATATTGCAGACACATGTTATTTTGGAGCCAGCCATTTGAATACATCTACAGCATCCCACCATCACAGACCTGCTATAGCAACAACTCTTGCAGTGGATCTATGAGTGCCAAGCTCATTAGGTACAGGCAAATAACATCTAACTAGTGTTTACCTTCCAGATGGTGACAGCGATGGGTGTCCTGCTGGGAAGAACTTCTATGCCGGCGTTCTGCTCTCACAGCCCCAGTAAACTCGAACATTTCTGGTTAAGTAGTTTTGTAGGTTGATGTTTCACTGCTGGTCGAAGGTCTGTCTCTGGAGTAGGTGATTAGCAGCAGTGTGCAAGTCCCAGGACACTGCCGCGCTGAGCAAAGCTGTTGTGGGAGAAAGACTTGCACTTAGGAGGTTTCATCCTTTTCCTTTGCCTGTATTGTCTCCTGAATGTTTGAAAGCCACTGGGCTTTGCATCTGTTTACCTTCCTCCCAGCACTGCCAGCACAGTGCAGTCCTAACGGGTGCTGCAGTGGTAATTACAGGCCCCATATTCTCTGCAGGCTGCCAGAGCCTGTTGGATCATCAAAGCACAAATGACACCTGGCTGTTCAGCTCTAGAATTGCAATCTGCATCCCCAAGTGCACTACGTAGGGAGTACCAGAAGGCACAAGGTCCCGATGGTGGAACTCTGCCCAAAATGCAATGTGTTTATTTTAAGCAGGTAGAAATCAGAGGCATGCAGTGATTCGTGAGGAAAATGGCTTCAACCAATACAAACACACTGAGCATCCTTGTTATTCCGTCATGTAAGAAAGAATACATCTTGGAAAACTCTTTTTTGTGTAGAGAAATCCTTACACTTTAAATGGTTATGAAACTGTTCTCTCTGTACTGGGAACTGTCCTCTGTGGTGCTGCTTCACTTGTGGCACCACTGAAACAAAATTGTTAGTCCCAAATTGGTACTTTGCACTCAGGGACTTGTAGGGAGGTCTGTGTTGTGTGTGTCTTTGGGCTGCTCTTCTGAATGTGCTCTGAGAAGTCATCTTTCTTGGGCCTTTTTTTGGACAGAAAGGTGAAAAGCTCAAGTGGGGGGAGGAGAATTGATCTCATGGGAGCTGCAAGAAAAATAAAGGGAGTATTGCAGGACTTCCCTTCGAAGGGAGCAAGACTTCCTTTAAACTCAAGACTGATTACACGTGTTCATCCCACAAAAAACAAAGGGAATTGAAAGGTCACTTTGTCTCTATCTAAACTATGAAAAAATCAATGGTCTCATCAATTTCTAAAGTAGCTTTAGTCAAAATGACTGCTGTGGTGTGGCTTGGGCTTTGATGTGTGAAGGTGTCCTGAAAGCTGCTAGAAAAGTCAATGCAGAGCATCACTGCAAATAAACTTACAGAATTTGTAGGGGAATTTTCTGTTCATTCACCATGTCCCCAGGGTGTTTTCTTCCCTTGCCCAGACCCAGCATGGCTTCCTCCTGGTGTTTCTACTGAAAGAATAGATGGGGGAGAGCAGATCAACAAAAGCAGTCATGCAGTTCAGTTGAGCGATCATGCAGAAATATGAGCAGACTTTCTGCTGTTAAAACTGACGGGTTGCCTTCCCTGCCACCAGTTTTCCATAAGCCACGTGTTTCTGCTTCCTGAAGCTATGTTTAGGATCCCATCCAAAAGGGGTAGCATCCCTGATAGTCAGCCAGGTATTAGTGCAGCCAGGTATTAGTGCTCCCAGGTAGCAGGGATGGGGGTTCCACAACGGCAAGGAAGTTTCTTGCTTTAAATATACTGAGTTATGGATTGATAAAAGCCACACATCTCATTCTGCACTATTGCCTTGGAATTATTTTCTCCTGAGGGGTGTAATGGGCAGACCCTTTCCTGCTGTCATAGTGACCTGCACCCAAACCATGGCCTGTGATCCTGTGCACAGAGTGAAAGCTCTCTACCTTGGGCTCTTGGAGAACTTCAGACATGCAGTTGACATACAACACAAGATGAGATCTGCCACTAAATGGGAATGCTGGTTGGAGGTGGAAATTCAATGGGCTTCCTGCTAGAACAGAAGCAGGAGGAGGTACTAGTCCTCGTGATAGGGAGTGCCTGGTTAACATCTACAGGGGTTTAATGCTTTTTGTGCAGTGATCTTGAATAACTTGGGTCTTTGGGGAGATTTGAGATGGGTACTTATTGGTTTTGATGTATACTTCAGAGGACATATACATCTGAAGGGTTTGGTTGTGTTAACAGTGAGAAGGAGCCGCTGGAAAGAGACACGTGAGTACACGGCAGCAGGTGACTGCTCATGTAATGTGTTTCTTAGGATGTTTGACTTGGAGCCGTACAATGGTATGAATAATTGATCTGTGCCAACATCAACAGCGTACCTCATCATTATTTAATTTTAAAAAAGGCTGATGCATTTGAAATTAGGGGTTACTTGGAACATGTCAGGAAGTGGTATTCCTGTCTTCAGCAAGCATCAGTGCTCTGCTCTGTGCTGCTCAGTAGTCCATCAGTATTCTGCAAATACACCTAAAGCCACTGATAATGTTGATTCAACAGAGAATCAGGTAATGCTGAGGGAAAATTCAAAACCATGGCTGGAAATGACAGGCCTGTTGGGATTTTCTTGTTTGAAGATCCTGAATAGTATGTAAATCTTTGGCAGAATGGGGGTCAGCTAGTAAAGTTTTTCTTCATGCTTTTGGAGACATGATTTAATGGTGACTAAGATACGAGCTCCTTACACCCTGTACTAGGTCAGATAATGGACTGTTAGCTAACTGATACCATCTCTGCAGTTTATGATTTCTGTAGCTCCGTTACGCTGTGAAATGGGACCTGTGAAATAGCATCTGTTTGATACAGGTGAGTACAGACTTCTGTGTGTCAGAGATGCCAGTCGTTCACCCATATGTGCTTCACCAAAGCGTTGACCCTGAAGACAGGGGAGGAGGTGGTGAGGATGACAATCAAATTGATATTATAAACAAAAATGCATTCTAAATTGTTCAAGCACCGAAGAAAGTGCCTTATAGTGAGAGACTGACAGGACTGATCTGTTGATCACCAAAACCTATTGAGAGGTGACTTGGCTAAAGCATGTGCATAATTGACTCTGAGTAGCTACTCTTTAATCTAGCCGAGGAGGAATTAATGGCTCAAGGCAGAAGGCAAACAAATAAGACATTAGACTGGCCTTGCTGCCAGAAAGAATGATAGAGTCATTGGAGCAAACTACTAGGAGAGTAGTGAACTAATGTTTTGACCTCCAAAGGCCCCCTGGTCTAGATGCTGTAAACCACTGCATTTCACTGAACCACTTAATGGGCTTTGTGGAGGTGTGAGTGGATAAAATGGAACAGTGCCTGTGTGTTAGGCAGGAAGTTGGAGTGGTCTTACCCTAAATTATGTGACTGACTAGTCCTGCTACAATTGGTTTCTGGTTTTCTGTTCATTAGAAACAACCCCAGAACTAAGGCAACTGTGTTCTTCATCCCTGTTTGTTTGGTTGTTTTTTTTTTCTTGTAAACTTTGTTCATGCCTAAATGTTTTATGCAATGTGAGTGGTACATCCTGGATATGAAGAATCTTGTTCATGTCAGGGAGTGTTAAAAGGTGTCTCCTGAGAAGAAAATCTTTCTGTTTCTCACTATGTTTCTTACACTGATCTTTCTATCTGACCTGTCTTGTGGTACTTACTTTACTGATTAAACTCTCTAGGAAAGTAGAGTTTTAATAAGCAGTTGGTATGTAAACCCATGTACACCAAGGAACAGTGTGAAATTCCAATTGCATTTAAGCAATTTCAGTTGCTTTCATGAATCTTTTCTTGTATTGGATGTGAAAATCCCGTACAAGAAGTAAATCTGATGCATGTTGCTGTTTAGCCAGTGACTGTTTCAGAATAACTTGTGATTCTGTACAGGCAGAAGACTTGCAGCTTTATAAAGCCAGGCAAATAATTGAGCTCGTTTATATCTTGCGTGTAAAGCAAGGCAGTGGGCTTCCCTAATTTAAAGCTAAACACCAAAGTTGAGAGCAAATCTTAATAAAGAGACGAGTTGTGAGTGATGGAGAGCTTGCCACACCAACTGCATTTTAGATATCCCTGAGAAATGAGGTTTGGAAAATAGACCTTGGTCTGCTCACTCCAGAAACCTGTAATTAGCAAATTATTAACTTTGTTCTGAACGGGTTAACGAACATGCTACTTGTTCTGTTTGGCTTCTGATTGACTATATTATAGCCAACATCAGCAGTCTCTGTCCTGTGCTGGATTGTGAAGTCTGCTAATTAACACATTAGTTTCATATTGCTGCTGCCAATGTTTGCACTGAAGAACTTCGCTTTTTTTGGCCATATGGATGGGTGGGAATAGCAGGATGGTATTATGGCTCTGTGCTCATTCATGTGTGATGCTTTGTGCTCTGTTTTTCCCAAGACATCTAACCAGACTTGGGGCTGAACAGTGCCTTTTCGGAGAATCTTTGACTGAAAGGTCAAAATAAGCACAAGGCCTGGAGACAAGTCTCACTGCCTCTCTCCCCCACGCTCCCCCCGCCTTCCTTTGTGTCTTTGTCTTTCCATGTATACACCAACACATTCATCTGTGACTCTTTTCTTGAGACCCAGGGTTTCTAAGTGTCCTCCTGCCCACTGCCTGTGTCTTTCCAAACAGCACATGGCTCTGCAGGCTGCATCTCACGCATCTCCACAGGTCTGGGCACTGGGGGGTGATCTGGGGTGGGGGAAGTTCCTGGCACTCGCCTTCTGATGGGTCTGCTGGCTTTCCACCGTTGCTGTGCACTGTTAACTGCCTGGTGTGTGTCTCTCAACCACGTGCAGGTAGACCAGGATTTCCCTTAAAGGCAGTATTTGCTTATAGACTGGGCTCTGGTGGTTCTTCAGGGGAGTGGGGAGGAAAATATGCCCCTCCATGGTCTCAAACTGAGGGCTCCAAATGATGCCATGGAAACTGAAGACTTGGGTTTGTCAGATGAGGTCTGACATAGTGGGATGTGTTCACACTTATCGTGCACTCCTTCCCATCTGTGCAGTGAAGGCTCTTCCTGGAAACCCCCGGTGGGAGTGGAAGATGTTGAAATCTGGGAGTTTACTCGAGCTCTTGATGTGTGTTTGAGGAAAATGCCTTTGTTCTAGTAAATGACATTTATTTTTAAGGTATTGATGGGTTTGTGCCTGTTGTAAGAGCATTTGAGTCAGTCAACTCTTGCTTTTCTTTTACTGCCAGTGTTTCAGCCTTGCCTTGCCTACTCCCTTCCCTTGCCAAGTACAACTGAAAATGAGGTATTGAAGCAGCCCATCTAGGGTTTTTTTTGTATGCAATCTAGCAAATGTTAGTGCTGGAAGTTGGGCTCTTGCTGCTGTTTGTCTGGTAACATTAGCTTCTCTTGTTTCCTTGTGCCGCTTTTGAAAAATACTGGTTTGGTTTCCATGTGAGAGGTGGTTGGCCCATAAATGTATGCCAACCCACCTAATAATTCTTTTCAAAAAATCCTTCATCAAGTCTGTTCTGTTATGCAGTTTAAAAAGAAGGAAAGAGGAAAAAAAAAAAACCCAAACACCTCCTGGAAACAGCAGTCGTCTTGTTCTGCTGAGCTGACTGCTGTTCGTACTGATCAGTACTGTTTCCTTTGTCTTCGTTTATTTTAGAGTTAAGCTATAAGCCGTTTAAGACTGGGCTATTTTTATTCTGTACTTTTGCAGGTTCTTTTATGAGTCTCCTAAATGCTAAAATAAATGCTTTTTAAAGGCAGAACTGCCATGCGTGTCAGGGGCAAGACGGTCGTTGCTCTAAAACTGAAGCTTTGTGGTTTTGCTCTGATAAAACACTTTGGCAAGCTCATGCCTGCAGCAGAGGAATGTCTAGGTCAGGGCTGGACTCGTGGCCGTCTTCCATCATTTAACGTGGATTGCCTTTTGTCAGCCAGATGCCTTATGATCTCCATCTTCTCTCCCCATCCCTCTTCTGACAGTAGCTGTGAATGCTCCCGCAGGGGCTTCGTGGCCCTGTTTGCTTTAGCTGGGGAGGTGTTTGCCTTCACTGCAGAATTCCAGCTTCCAGCTGCCGGGGAAACCTGGAGCGGGTGTGTTGATTTATGAGGGCACAGCGCACCTCAGGAATGCCTTTGCTAAGGAGCTGGGAGAGATGGAAAGGATCCTGCCCGATGTGGCGTTGAAGCCTTCTTGTTTCTCTTTACAAAGATGCTAAGCAGGAATTCCCCAAAACAAGGTAAGAAAACTAGCTCGCTCAGCTGAGTGCTTGTGTCAAAGTGAGACTTCAGTGGGGTTTCCCTGGCGTAGAATCAAGGAGGTGGACGATAGCTGCAATTTTAAGAGTGCAATTTTAAGTGATTTTTTTGGTGGGAGATGAGACTGTGAATTGCCCAACCAGAGGGTTTGTATGCTTTTGGTTTGTGTTAAGAGCTGGCATTCCTGAGCTACTGACTGGGGCTTTTTTCTGGGACTTGGCCTTGAGCCATCTGAATGTTTTGCACTTGAAAGAAGCAAGTTTTAACCTCTTTGGATTTACAGACTTCTAAACATTTTCCTTTAGAGATATGGCAATAGATATGTTTTTTTTTAATTGCCTTTGCAGGCAGCAAAAGTCTTACAAATCATCGATACAAGGGTGTCTTCTCTGTAGTGCGTTCACTAGAATACCTTCACATCTCCCTAATTTTTCCTAGCCATCTGAGGTTCACCCCGTACTTTCCTTTCTTGTCTGTCATGGCTTGTGGATTTAGTCTTTCTTTGGAGATTTTTGGTGGCTGTTGCTCCAGCTGATCTGAAACCAGCACCTAGGAAAGTGTTGGGTGTTTGTACAGGATTGGGTGGGCATCTGGTCACTTTGTGTTGATCAGGTATTTGGTAGTTGCAGAGTAGATTGTGTTTATGGGGCATCAGTGCTGAGAAGGAATTTCCTTTCCTGGCTGAGAGAGAAAGAGTGTCCACGTACAGCTTTCTTCCTTTGCTTTAGCATTCCTTGAGGTTGTTTCCTATTTTACAAATGCATCTTTTGAGAACTGCCAGGAAAACGTCTCTCTCAAATGGAAATGGAAATTTCTGAGCTCACAGGGATGAAAACCTTTGGGTCTGTGCTCGGCGGAGTGAAAAGAGGATTACCAACCAGCCATTCTTCAGCTGCAAAGCAGTGGAGCAAAGTCTGCAGAGACTCCCCGAAAGCTATTGGCTTTCCTCAGCAAGGGTGCTTGTGAATAGAATTGAATGAGGTTGGTCCCGTCCCCCTTCGCTTCCCTGCTGCGAGTGCAGAGCGCAGCATAACTTTGAACTCAGTGGATGCCTGAATGAAGTGGGATCTTTTTAATATTTTTTTTTTTCATGTAGATGTGTCTCAAACAGTTCCAGAGCCAGCATTCCTGTGTTACTGTAAATAAGAGAAGTAATGGTTTTGCGACTGCATTTGGGCCCCAAAGAATGAGGAGAGGTAGAGTGAGGGAGGAAATGCTGACTTTTTCCTAGAACTATTTGAAGGGTTCAGAAATGGGGATGGTCTGCTAGAGTAGATGCAGATGGCTTATTTTCACCCCAGTGAACGAGGATTGTTAAACCTGCCAAACTGTAAACCACATCTTGAAGATGGAAGGCAAGGCCTGCACATCTCTCCCTCCTAATTACCACAGCTCAGCTGCTGCTGTCTCTTATGCTTACACATCTGAAAGGTGACAATGACAATGTCTTGAATGGCAAAGCAATAGCAGGAAGGTGCTGCTTTTTTTATATATATAGTCTGGAACAAAGAAGTTATTCAGCCACCAATAGACAAGAATATCCTCATGAAAAATCATCTTCCTAGAAACTGCTCTTCATGAGACCATCAGAATTTATCTGGGTCTCAATGGCTTGTTTCCTAAGTGATTGCAGATAAAGCAGCAGCCATCAGCTTTGTCATCTTTCCTGCACCGACAGCCTCAGGAATATTTACCATAGCAGCAGGACTTCACTTTCTGCTGTCCCTACAGCTCTGTGCCACATTGCCCTTGTGCACACTACCTTTTCAAGAAGCTGGAAGGCTTTTCTCACCTGTTCTGGCCAAAATCCACAGTAACATTTTCACAGCAGTTACTTTAGTTGCCAAAACCCAGATTTTCAGATCCTCGTCAGTCATGGCACACAGAAAAGAGAAAAGAGAGTTTTTGAACATGACCTCCTCTTAGAGGAACAGGGTCTTTGGGGGCAAGGATAGTACTGTGGTTGCGATTGCATTGCAGTGGTACAGCAAGAGCGGAGGCAGTGGCAGTTCCCAGCTGGTTTGCAGGTGATGGGTTTGGATTCAGTGTTTCCCTGTTAAAATCTGTTGTGGGTTGTGATCTGTCCCAGCAGTCTTGCTGGTTATCTATTAACTTGTTTAATCTCCCCTCACCCATGACCGTACACTGTTTCACTGTATCCCTGTAAATCTGGTTTAAGAAGCAGCTTTGTGAAAGCTTCTCTTCCTGCCTGCTTGTCCTGTTGAGCTCAGTAGAACACGCTGGCACCCAAGCCTTGGCAGGCACAATTTTAGATTCCTCTTTTGCTTCTGTCCTGTACCCTTTGAGCCACCCCTGGGGAGCCCCATGCCAAGCACAGCAGGCAAGACGGGCTCTGATCAGATGCTGTGCAACAGGCTGACCGGATTCCTCTCAGCTGGGAAACAACACAGCAGAGGAAAGGCAAAACAGCACTGAAAACCACAGCTTTTTTTAGCTGAGAGGAGAATGTTCTTCTTCATACATAGCCTCCTCCTGCTTATGCCTGTACGTAGTCCCTTCCTGCTCCCCATCATACAACATTTTCTCTCACTGCGTCAGAACATTCAGGCTAGTGCAGATCTCAAGGAGCCACCTATATTACAAAGAGATTATTCTGCAGTGGTGTTTGCCTTGCTTCTGAAGAGGCCTCTTCTCTTTAAGTCCTCAGCTGTGTACTTCTGTTCCCTTTTGTAAGATACGTCTTCAAGTATACTACTTGCAACTGTGTTGGACCCTACAACTCTTCTTTTCCCCCCAGTTACAGCCAGTTCCCTCAACCTTTTCACAACAGGGACTAACGGTTGAAGTGAGGCGATGCCTGTCCATTTTTATCAGCCTGGGAAATGGTGGATTTATCTCCTGAGGCCTTTGCCTCAGGCATCTTGCCAGAAGGCATCTAGTCTCTATTCACTTCAAACACCTACAGTTCCTAGGCCAGATATGCGTGGAAAGCTCATGAACTGTGATCAGCTGAAGGCCAGGCAGCGTAACCTCCCACTGCTTAAAAATCAATGAATTGAGGAGCTGTGGCTTGGGAATGCTTGGGAAGTACAAGCAGGCTGCAGCACCCACCTGAAGAGGATCGCTGGATGATCAGCCCTAACATGAATGGAACCTGTATTTATAGTGAGAAAATATCCTGAAATCTCTGCCAAAAGGATTAGAATTTGCGTAGGTGAAGTGTTTTGACAAACACAAGCGATTGCCTTCTTCATAGACCCTGTGTAGGGGCTTCCTTTCTTCAGAGCACGAGGAATTTAAGGCGAATTTTACTTTGGAGCTAAAAGGCATGTTTTTAGCAAAAACAGTGCGAGCAGCATTGGGATGGACTCCAGGCCTTTGGTGTTCCCGAAGAAACTCAAACAACTGCAGAGGAGGGTACAGCTCAGATCCTTTTGCCAGCGTGCTTAGCACGCAGCCCAGTACCAGATCTGGTTCAGTCTTCGACAAGTGACCTCTGTCACTGAAAGGGAACATAAAGGGCCTCAGTGAGCTTTGGCTGAACTGGGCTTTTGCCTGTCTGCTCCGGAGAGAGAGTAACCTCAGTGTTCCACTCCCTCCCTCCCCTAGTGTGTCTGTGAAAATACTAACTTGATTTAGCTGCCAAAAAAAGACATTTGAAAAGTATACATTGCCCTCCTGTGTCCTAACTTCTGTAAAATATGGGTTACGGTTGGTTCCTGTATATGGTGCTCAGTAATTTTACAGAAGAGAAAACGGCACCACTACAACTATCTACACAGCACTTAATACAGTGAGGTCTTAGTCTGTACTAGGACTCTAGAGTGCTATTCTGAGCATTACGAACCCGATTATATTACATATAGAGCTCAGATGGCTCAGAGTGGCGCTTGGGGTATTAACTGTTTCTATTAAGCTTTGCATTTAGAGACTCTTCTGGCAGAGGAGGGTGATGCTGAAGGAGCTAGCACTGCCTGGCAAAACTCCTTTGTCTGTACAGTTAAGGGCATATTTGATTTGCACAAGGGGTACCCTGAGTTCTGCTAACTTACAGATGATCTGTGTAATTATCTTTTCAATATACTAGTTGTTAGATGTAGGTGTTTTGAAGGAGGCACCTGATATACAGGGGTGCGAGAGAAACCTTACAAAGTGCTACGAATGTATCATAAGTTATAAATCTGTATGTAATGTTATTTGATAATGTGATAAAATAACATTGAATGTGGTCACTTGGGATTCTTGACAGCCTGTGTCCATGAAAGAGCATTTTTAAGACTCCACGTAGCTGGTGATGCTGTAGGAATAGTGAAGGTCCTTCCCACTTTCGCTTTCAAAAAAAACCTAAAGGAGTGAGTTTCTCTTCATGATTTACATTTTGTTTTGTGCTGTTCCAAATTTTGTAAAAAAAAAAAAAAAAAAACCCCTGAAAACCCAAACAACAATAATAAACCCTCTGTAGATGCCTTGGGTGACCCAAATAAAGTTGGTGAGTTTCTCACTGTGTGAATATACACTAGCTGCCAGGTGGGAACTGTGCAGCTCTTCATTCATCACCCAACAAGTGCAGGATGAGATAAATGTATCTAATCCTGCCCTGGCACTGCCTGGATCTGAAGCACACTACCAGCAGACAGGTATGGTGAGCTTGAAGCCTACCTGTCTCCCTTAGGGAGGGAAGGGGGGCAGACGATGTTGTATAGCTGTTAGCGTTTGAGGCGCTGGGGTAGGGAAGGGGCTGGCTAGTGGGAGATGATCAGTGCTGGAGTTGGCAGCATGTGCCGTTGGGAAGGCAGACTCCTCTCTCTCCTTGGAGGCAACAAGGCTTTGCAAGGCTTGGGGTTAAACCCTTTTCCCAGGAAAACTGTGGTGTGGAGGGAGATGTGGCTGTTGAGGCCGGGACTGCCTACTGTGCAGGGAACAATTTCCCTGTGGGAGTCAGAAGTGAGTGGATGGAAGTATCCCATGTGTTTGCTCCCAGTTTGTTCATGTGTTATCCATGAATATCTCCTTCCTCAGAAAGCAAACAACTGCCATCTTTACCTTGCAGAGGCTTTGGTCTCCAAACTTGGGTCTGTAGCACACGGAAGGCACACAATGACCTTGGTGTTCATGTGCCTTTTCAGCTGTGGGGGTTTTTCTCTTGGACTCCACTGACCCTTAGCTCTGAATGCATTTACATCTGCTGCTTCGTTAAAAATGAAGGATGAACTGTAATGTGGGAAGCAATTTGCCTGATTGAACTCATAAAAATAAACATGAAGGGGTGGTGGTAGTTGGAAGGGTTTGGATGAGGCATGGTAATTGGGCTGGTGGTTGTGGTGAGGGGGAGAAGAGGAGCTAGGAAAGGGACTGTGAGGGGAATCAGTCCCAGAAGCAAGGGGGCACGAAGGGATAAGCAGTCTCCTTCAGATCAGATTCTGTGCCTAAGCCTTCCTCCAGAGTTTCCTGCAATTTAGACAAATGGCCAGCATCAGACTTTTAAGTGGTGTTTGTGTTGAACACTTGCAGGAGTGCGTTCCCATCCAGCTGCTGAGCAGAAACCCTCATTCTTGGGACCTGCTGGGAGCTGCTTTACGCTTCTCTGTGGCAGCAGCTTTTGCAATAGGAGCCCCCCATACCTCTCCCCCTCGGGGAAAAAAAAATAAAAAATGGCTTTTTCTGTGAAAGAAGCCAGCATAGCCAGGCAGACATTATCCCCTTGCCGGAAGGAGGGATCCAGGCTCCCCGGGGAGGAGGGGACCGGGGGGAGCAGTGATTCATTGCAGCTGGCTGCAGTTTGGCCTCTGTCTCTCTCTCTTCCCTGGGTGCCAGGGAGTGACAGCTTGTGGGCAGCGGGCCAAGCTGTGAAAAGAGGAGTGTGTGAGGCCTTTAGCTTTCTCATGCTTTATCAAGCTGCAAAGAATAGCTCGATATTCAGCCAGTGTTGGTGCAGGTCAGGAGAATGGAAACGCTAACTTAACTCCTGACATGCCGGCTGATGGCTGACCGCACGCTCTGTGTGGAGCGAGAGCCGCTTTGTACGGCAGCGTGCGGGCCAGAGGAAGAAAGCAGGCTTTGATGCAGTGATGAAGATAACTTTCTGTGAAGTGGGCAGCCTTTGGGAGTAGCTAGGAGTGTGGAAAGAGCATTTTCCTCTCGTGGCTTGCTCTGTGTGTGCTGGTGAAGGATGAAAGCACTGAAAGGTAGGGCAGCAGGAGCTGCGGGTGTCCTGGGAAAACATGAGGGACTGTGGCGGCTGAGTGGCAGGTCTGGCCTCGGCTGTCCTCCCGCTCATGACACAGCGCTGTGGGCTCTGGTGCAAGCCAGCTGACCCCTGCGCAGCGCTTGTCAGTGCAGGGAGCAGGATGAGGCCAGTCCTGGAGCTGTAAACCCTTGCTGCCAGCGAGGCGTCCCTGCGGCGGCAGTCTCTGTGGAGGGCTTCCCGCCGGCGCGCAGGGAGTTAAGCACTCCTCGGCAGCTGGGGTGAGCCTACCTCGGGGTGTTGAGCTCCATTCCCACGGCTTTTCCTTTCTGACCAGGGCTGGGGGAGGGATCTCGCCTGGAACAAGTAAAATGCCCAGAGACTGGAAAACAGCACCCAGGGCCCCACTGGCCTTGTGTTGGGCTGGGAGGGATTTGAACTTCACTGCACACTGGACAGGGGCAAACAGCCAAGGCTGGGGTCTGTCACTGCTTGCCTGGCCACTGGGTAAGATGGCAGGATTGTTTCCCTTCTGTAGGCAAACTGGCATGGCTTTGCAGGCTATCGAGTTCTTGTCTAGAGGACTGAAATAAATTATTTCTCAGCTGGAAGGATGTAAAGTAGAAATCAAGTCCCAGCAGTTCCATAAGCAGATCGCAGCACAGGTTAGCATATGGGGTTTGTGGCTGAGCGATAGCAGCAGCATTTAAAGGAGTGTCATTCTCTACAGGACATGCAAGTTTCTTCAAGGTGTAAGGCAGCAGGGCCCTTCTTGCCAGATGCTTGACTCCACCTTCTCCCATGCGGTTTTGAGCTGCTGAGTTGAGCTGTGTGAAGCCTTGAGGAGTGGGATGAGGGGGAAGAGCAGGTGAAAGTCTGAGGGACTGGGGAAGGGAATTAGCAGATGCTCAGAGCACTGCCTGCGGCTGTCTTGGAGCCCGAATCCTGCCATTTCCCCATCAGCAGTGCAGGGGGCCGGGAGAGCTAGAGGGCTCACATCCCAGTTTGCTCTGGAGCTGAGTGTATCCCTCTGTGGGGTACTAATCCTGGCTGGCACGATTTCCCAGCAGAAGGGACTTAAAGTACCTGTTCCACCCCTAGAAATACACTCTGAAGTGCTCTCTTGAGGACAAAGATGTGCAGTCCTGGTTCTCAATGGCTTTTGAATTCAAGGATATGAGTGAATGGGAGCTATCAGTAAGTAGCATGAAAGAGAAGTGTACCCTCAGGGCTCGAGAGTGCAGTTCTGCTGGGCTGCAGTTGGGCTGTGTGGACCAGGGTATGCCAGAAAACATGGCAAATGTGTGGATAGAGACTGGATTTTTGTTTGTGCATGGGATATTTGCCTTTGCTCCTGTCCCTGATGTTCTCTGTGACGGCTGAAATACTGTGATCCTCCCACTTGCTGTGCTGGCCCCTGTGGCAGAAGGATCTGGAGGAGGAAAGGGTCTGGGAAGCAATATAGTCTGTGTGGGGCAGAGACTTTACTTCTTGCAAGGCCAAGGGAATAGCCTGGGTCAGCACCTGCAGACAGATGTGAGGGATGAAACAACAGTGTCTGTGCAAGTACTCTGCAAATGCCAAAGTATATGGAGATCCCTCCTGGTGAACCTTGTTGATTGTTGGATACCAAAATCCTCATGAAGACTTGGAGGCAGCAGCCCTTGTTCAGCTGTTGGCACCCCAGGAGAGTAATGATAGCTGAGCTCTGCTTTCCAGTACTGCAGCTCTTTTACTCACCCAGCAATGGGAAATGTGGCTGGAGTGGGAGCAGGAGCCAGGCCTGAGCCCTGTGTGAGGCAGACCTGTGGCAGATGCACGAAGAGAACCTCTCTCCTGCCAGGCCTTTAGCTTGGGACCCAGGTGTGGCGAATGCACCGGGGAGAGCTGGCTTTTCTGCCGCGCCTCTGCAGGGACAGGGGGGAGGTGTTCCCATTGTGCCTGTCTGGGTTTGCTCCTGTCAAGCCTCTTCTCATTATTCTTGCCTTGAGCTGTCTCAGGCCCGAAGGCAAAGTGCTCCAGAAGGCTCTGTAGGCTTGCCTTTGAGAGATGAGTGGTCCTTGGAGAGTGGCTGTTCAAGGGAAGCGCTGCAGTGGGCTGAATTGAGGCTGTTTCAGGCTGCACAGCTCTGAGCTAATCTCCCAGAGGCAGAGACATTACTCACCAATCAGGAATGTGTCTGTATTTTTCCTAATGAGAACAAAACATTTTATCCCTGTTCATTAGCGGAGAGTTAGGGTGTACTGTTGCTATGCCAACAGACTCCTCTCCCCTGCAGACACACTGGGGGTGTCCTCTGTGCCATGGTCGGAAGGGTGAACTGGAAGGCTCGTTCTGGCAAGAAAAAGATCCCATTGTTTTCCCAGGGCTGCCTGGACTTTGTGCAGCTGGCCAGACCTTGCCTTCTCAGGGGAAGGGAACCGCAGCAGGAGTCAAGTGCGACAGATTTAATTTATTGGAAAAATAGTCTTTGCATTTCACGTTATGTTGTTTTTTCCAGCTTGAGGCACAGTCTTCAATAAGGGAAATGAAGGTGTCTCAACGTTCCCAAGAGTCCAGATGGTAAGCAAACTGCGCCGGGAGTCAGCACCGGGATGCCTGTGGGACTGCTGCAGCACGCTGGGCTCCTCCGGGCTCCTCATCGACTCAGGTTGTGTGGCCGGTGTAATGCTGGGCAGCCTCTTGATGCCGCTGGGTAACGAACACGCCTGACGAGCTGTACCAACTGTCACTAGTTGGACGAGTGGGTTCACCAGGCACATGGTCTGCTGGAAAGAGTGAGTGACTATGTGAGGATATGCGTTTGTCCCCCTTGCAAAGGGAATGTTCCCTTAATGTAGGGAAATCCTGTGAAGGACAGAGGGCATCTCTTCAACAGAAGCTTTGACCTCTACAGTTCTGCTCTAAGCAGATGTATTTACTCCAAAGGTTGTCTGTCTGTTTGCTTGTCACTTTTGTCTTGGTGGTCCTCCCCTGCTGCACCCCATTTCTCAAGGCACTGGTTGGGATCTGGGTTGCAGTGGTGCCTAAGGCCACAGGACACCTTCTGCAACAATCTTTATGGCACCTCTGGTGCTGTACTTCCATCCCTGCTACTATGTAAAACTTGCAAACTTTCAATGTTCTGATGGAGGGAAAGAGTTTAACCTACAGATGGAAACAAAATAAAAAGCTACTTTCTGATGGTGATCTATGGCCAGAAATGGTCTGACTAATGTTGCCAAATCTGAAGAGTCTCCTGGAGCAGGGGTGATGTTGGTATCTGCCTGTCAATCACCATGCAGTGTGATGAGCTGCTTTGTTGCTGGCTGAGCTCTGTGGTGTTGACAGCTACAGACCCTTGAAGAAATGTCTCCCTGAAACTGCTTTCTCCTTTCAGGCCACTGCCTGTTAAGCAGGACAGCTGCAATTCCTATTTCAGTTTGCCTGGTTAAGCACTCTGTAAGTGAAAGTGTGGAATTTGCATATGGAAATTTTAATATACAAATATAGGGTGGTACAGCAGAGATCCCAGACTGAATGAGCTGCTGGAGATCTGCAGATCTGAATGAACCTTTGGTTGGGGAGTGAAACCCTGGCACCTGTACACTAGGTGCCGATTCAGATGAGTCACCAAGTCTTGCACTGGAGAGATAAGTATCATGTTAGAGCACTGGGAGCCCTTCATCAGAAGGGTATCTGTTTGTTGGATTTGCAGCTGTAGCAGCAGAAGGGCGCAGCAGAAGTAAAAACAATTAACAAAGCCAGACAGCAACCCCTAGCCCAGACTTCTCTGGGTGTGCAGCCCGTGTGGTTTCCGTTTGGTTGTAGACCTGGATTGAACTCTTGAATGGTAAAGAGCAAGCTTTTGGAAAACCTGTTTCAATCTGGAGCCTCCAAGAATAAATCCTGAGTACATATAACACGTGTACAAAGATTGGTGAGTCTGGTTTCCTCAGCTTTGCATTGCTCTGGGTGGTTCAAGTAAAACCACTAAATCAAAGCTGTTTGAAATAGGGAATGAGTAAGTACTTGAGATGACTTGAATTTGGGCCAGTCTATTCTGGATCCGTGCTTTCAGAGTGCATAAAAAATAAAAGACTGTCAGGAGGACAGAGGTCTGTGTGTTGTGTTCTTTGAGATACCAAGCTGATTCCGTCCAGATTCTGTTGAAAAAGAGCTGCAGCAGAAGTGTGCTAGAGGACATGGGGTTTAGTGCCTTTAAATGCAAAAGATCATGGCTGAACAAACTGACTTCTGAAACATGAGTAAGGGTTACCATCCCAGTCATTCTCCGCTTCGTTTTTGTGCAGCCAGGGTAGCAATTCGGTGTTACCTAGGAGAGTGCTACTCATTTCCTCCTTCTGTCCCCTCCTTTTAAGCAGTGCAGGGGCTGAATTTTTTTCTGCCCTATTTTCTGTGACCCACCTCTTCTTCAAGGTAAGAATAAACGATTACTGTGCTGTGTGCAAGGCAAGAATTCTGCAGGAGAAACTCTCACCTTTGCAGGGGTAGTGGGCATATTTTTCCAAATGATGCTGTTTGGCTGTAGGCACTTCTGTTGTCACTGCTTCTGGCACCTGGGAAGCAGTCCTGTGTAGCCTGCTGTCTCCAGAGTGGTCGGAATGAGGGGCAAGGGGGAGATATTTCTAGATCTGGGACCATATCCCTCCTTCAATGTGATGTAAAGCCTCTGCATAGCTGCCTCGAACTCCGGCTCCAGTTCCAAAGGTGGCATTTTAATGAAAGACTTAACCTAAACTGCTCTCTGGTCTTGCATTTTCATGTCTTGTGATTCTGTCTCCCACTGTATGCTGTGGTCTTCTTCACCATTTGTTAAAAAATCTAACCTTGTAACAACCAGGTTCTTGTTTTGGTAGTATTGGAGCTTGTCTCAGTGGAAAAATAATGCAGAGCTACACATGTCCACAATGAGGTAAAGAATGAAATTCCAAACTTCCATTGCTTTATTTGACACTGTAGAACGAGAAGGTCTGGTAAGGATATCATGGTTTCACATAGCATTGGGAAATCACTGAATACTGTGCCTGTGCTTGAGGAAAAAATTGATGGATTGAAACATTCATAAAGAACCGAAGACAGAATAAAGCTCTGACATGAAACCTTTGTAGGGAGGCATACATCCTTCATTGGGGCAGGCTAAATCAAGTATAAGGGTTTTTATATTTGCAAAGTATTAAATGGGGAGACAAAGGGTTTGGAAAATAGATCCTGTTCTGGAGGAAGAATGTGTAGCTGGATGCTGCGACTTGAAAGCAGACTTGCTTTTGAACAAGCTCAAGAAGTTAAGCTGAATATTTTAATACAGAGCTACCTGACTAGCAATTCACTGGAGCAGCTGGGAATCCCTGATGGATTAATAACCATCACTAGAGTTTCTCTGGCTCTTGTAAAAGTTAAGTTTTCTATAGCTTTAGGAAAGCCATTGTATCTTAAAGGCATCTTTAGTTATCAGAAATGGAACAGCCGAACAGTCACCTGAAGTGAGGAGTAACTTCCATACAAAGAGCAACCGAATAAACTGGGACTCTTCCATCTGCAAAGAGATGAGTGATGGTTGTCTTCAAAATCCTGAACGGCGTGGAAAGGTTAGAGGGGGAGCAACCTCTTCTTGCCTCTTCCACTACAAGTATGAATAGGTATTGAATGGAGCCAGAAAGTTGTATTTGGTTTTAAGCTTACTGACTTAGTCCTTGATGTGTGCAGTTAACCTGGGAAGCTTCTTGCCACAGGATGTTGTGAATGTGAGACATCCGTGTGTGTTTGAGGACACAGGGCAGCTCCATAGAAGAAGGAGCTATTGAAGGTTTACTGAATGCATAGAAATCACCTCTATCCCAAGAAGTCTTGGAGCCGCACATTGTTGAAGCCAGGGAGAGTATTCAGGGAGGTAAAGTTACTACTATATGCTTACTGTGTACTTATGTTTCAGGCCATTGCCAGAGCCAGACAGCTACAACCTGGTTTGTCAGTATGGAGTGGGAGGCAAGGGGGGGAATACAAATAAAACTTGTAAAAACAGAGCCTGGCACAGCCTGTGGTCCAGGTTTCTTCTGTGTTGCTTGTGCTGCATGCACCTCTTACTTGCTAAAAGCATTGCCTGTGGGCTGTTGGAGTCTGTAGACTATTGACTTGAGCCTGATGAGAGGTGGAGAATGTATTTCTGGAAACTGTGCAGCTAGGAAGGGTGGTGTGAAGACAAATATTATAAACGGAGAAGCTGACTTTCTCCCTTTCTCTGTGGCATACAGTGTTCTTGTGCTCGGAGATGGTACGTGTTTTACTGACTGTATTACAGAGACTGTCTTACTGCTGATAGCCTAAACCTTGTTTGTGTGAATTCCTCCCCTTTAAAAGTGTTTTTTGCCCAGTAATGGACTGAACTTAATTTGAACTAAAATGGGTGATAACCAGATGTATAAACAATACAGTCCCTGTTCCAAAGTGTTGTCAAACTAAAAATGCCATGGTTCATACTCTTCAGAAGTACTCCAAACACCACTCCTTATTTTAGGTTCTGTCTAAACATTTAAAAATAGCTCAAAAATAAGATTCACTTCTAGATGCTTTACCCTTCAAAGCCTGGTCTTGCACTTTAGACACCCAAATCTCTGCAGAGGGCACGGTAGAGAATGGAAGCCCTAGTTGTTCCTTTGAACTTCTGCTTTCTTTTTCAGGAATAAGAGAACAATGTCTGTCCTTTTATCCCTAGAGACATGCTCTCCTCTGTTAGGTAGTGTCCTCATTTACCCCTTTTTTTGACTAACTTTCCTGCTCTGGCCCTTGGGGAACAGCTGTGGAAAGCTGACCAGTAGCAGAACATGACGTATATTCTGGGAGGTGTGCTCTTATGACTGAAAGGAACCGAGCTGGTGTGTTTTGGGAAATTACAGCCCCTTTGCAACGATACAGAAATGGACTTGTCTGCATCCCATGTTCTATATCAAAAGTTGCTCTATGGACTGGCTAGGAAATTGCGTGCTCAGATTACAGCTCTGAGGAGTACAGACAGGCCTGGGGCTGAGACAAGAAGCCAGGTGGAGTACACACAGGATTAAGACAGGGTTATGTTGGGACTAGCTGGACTGGTTTGAAGTTCCCTTCCTGTTTACTGTTCCCCTATCGTCTTGATTTGATGCCCCTATTTAGTCAGCAGGAAGATGTCTCTACCCCAAACTAGAAGTCTCATTGTTGTTGGGTAGCAGTGGGCTCAGTTGCTGACCATCTAGAGAGCATCCTTCCTATTCTGCTCCATTTCTGATACTGTTTTCATCAGTAGTTTTGTTCCAGCGATGAATCGCTCTCAGCCTGGGCCTGGCTGCCATTCTCCAGACAATCTGTCCAGATGAGATTCAGTTTGAATCCATCTTTAGCCTGTAAATCCATGATTTCAACTACTTTATGTCCCATTAAGCCATGAGAAGGTTTGATTTAAAACATTTTTGTGATGCTGATCTTCTCAGCCCCACTGTGGCCTCCTGGGTTGCTGATTGTCCAGTTTGGTCCATGCATACGTCTGAAGAGTGCTGTTGGGCCATGTTTTTGTCAGGGTTTTGATTAGTTACCTATGTTGAGGCAGAGTTGAAGAGTTTTCTTTCCCACAGTCCCTGCCATGTGGAGTGTAAGTAGTTTGAAATGGCAGAGGAAGGGTGCCTGGAAAACTGCACTCACCACAGGCCGTGGTTGATCATTCCAAGACAGATGTACGTAGTTTTCCCTTGTTCCCATGGCCAGTTTCTCTGGTCAGACTAGCTGTTCCAGCAGACAGCAGCCCCTCAGATGTACAGCTCTGTGCTCTTCCTAACAAACCACTGTAAATCTGGCTTTCCTGTCTTCATGGTGCTTTTGCCCAGGGGTGACCCTGGTAAGGTAGCATTCTCTTGAAATGCCACCACTCAGACAGTGGTCCTGGCTGCAATTCCTGCTCGTAGCAGTTTGCATTTCAGACTGCAGTTTATGCAGCAGACTTGTTAATCCATCTCTGTGGCCCTAGGGTGAAGGTCTGGGCTTCCCTGAAAGGCAAAGGGAAGAGCCAGTTGGTCCTGCCCAGCCAGTGGCTGTCAGACTGTGAAGGTGGGAGGGGACCAAACCAGCTGGAGAACAGTCTCAACCGAAAAGCCTTTAAAATTCATGACTGCCGTGAACAGGTAGCCAGTTCTGAACCTTGGTACCTTTGTCAACCACAAACAGGACCAAGAGATAAAATATTTTGCCAGAAAAAGTTAGGAACTCTTCAATCTGTGTGTGCAGATAAGGACAGAAGCTCATGTTGCAAGGCCGCTTGATGGTGCCAAAATTTCTTTTATGGTGAATTTTGTCTTGCAGTAAAATTCCTTGCTCTGGATAAGGTGTGACTAGATGTCTGCCTGTTAACAAGGTGACTGGAGAACCATCTTTCTCCAGATGGTTTATTTCTCTGAGTACCAAATCTTGCAGTGTCCCAGCTTCTGCTTCCTTTGCTGCTTAATATTCACATTGCTCATTTTCACTCCTCCAGATGGTGGACCCACAGCAATATGAATGAAGAGTGTTGCCTGATGGCCCATGGACTGTGGTAGTCCTCCCACTCCTATCTGAATACAGTCTGGTGCTCTAAATTTTATCCTTGAAACAATAGCTTCCAAATGTGGACAATGTCTGGGGTGGAGGGCTGTGATTGTAGGGTGGAAGAGTACTCTACTTCACTGCTCTTCTTCACTGCTCTTCAGCCACAAGCACCTTGAGAGCCATTCATGGATGGTTCCTGTGCCCCCATTCTGTGTCAGACTGTGTTTGGAAGCACTGGATATCCTGTATGGGAGGGTCATTGCTCAGGGCTGTTGAAACTCAAGTCTGCACCCAGTCTGTTCAGTGTTCTGCAGTCATGCAGTGTGAGCTCTCATGTTTTATACCTGTTATGATCAACTCAGGAAGGTCCTCAGGCTTTTTGAACAGCCTGGTGTGATGCTGTCTGTTCTTGGCCTTGTGAAAGCCTTGGTATTGGCTTGCAGAGGTGGGAGAAAATGTCTGGCCACCTCAACTTGGATCGTTATCTGACAAACTTGTGTAACTTAATTACCAGAATGTTGAGCCTAATAGTTGTAGCTGACTACTGATAGCCTTCCAGGCTTAGGTACTAATTTATGGAAGATTAATTGATCAAAGCTTCATTTCTGATAATGCGTTAAAAATGAGTTGAGTAATACAAGGCAGAATGTATCCCAACTTGGTTGGAAGGCAAACCACAAGCAGATTGTGGTAGTGATGTGGAATTCTCTTGATTTTGCTGTCTGTTCTGGGTGGGAAGGGATAGATGCTACTCATGTGGTTGCATTGCATTAAATTTATTTGCATGTTCCTGCCTGTATTCATGGCTGTAGCCAGAACTGCTGACACTGTCAGAGCGATGGGGGAAGATTGTCGAACTGCCGTCAGGCTTTATGGTTCTCCAGAAGGTTACTGGGGAGGCCAGAAAAGAGAATTTTAATTGAAATGAAGGAAAACTCTGAGGAGAAGAATTCCTTCCTGCTGTTGCAGTACTAAAATTGAAGACTTTGGGGGTGTCAAGGAAATGCTGTGCTTTAACAGGCTAGAGCACCCTGCGTTGTTCTAGTTGCTCAGTGTCTGAAAGGATTTACTCAAGGCAAGCACCAGCGTTTAACGGGTCTGATTTGCATCTTGACAACTGGCTGGTGGAGCTCAGGATGTGGTCCTTGTGTGCCTGCCTGTGGTCTGTAATGCTGTTAGCATGAGCTCCTTTTGTGGTAGGTCTCTCTGTTCTCCCTCCCACTGTGCAAACCTGCAGGGCTGATGCTGGCGTGGAGACCATGGCTTCATCTTGGGGCGCAAGCATAGCACTGGTTTGCTTTCACAGGACGTTTGAAGATCCTTTCCTCTCTTGCTAGGTTACTCCAAAGCCAAGCTATATGGAACAGGACTTTCCTTGGGAGCGTGGCCTTTGCCTCAGGGACATGAGAGCTTGGTTAAGGGTCATGGTGCCGTCCTCTGGGAAGCATGTGCTGGTTGCAGGAGGTTTTCTCCCTCCCTTCTGAAGGGCACCCTGCCAAGGAAAATAGGCTCTCAGGCAGAAGTGATTCTATTGAGAAGACTCTGTGCTATCCTGCCTGTTTCTGGAAGAAATGGTTGGGCATTTCTGCTTTGCAGAAATAAACATCGAATAGCTAAGACAGCTGGTGCTGAGCAGGACTCTGGCTTCTGCAGCCTGTGGGGCCAGAGCTCAGAGCAGGAAGATCCTGGCCGAGGCTGGGGAGAGGTGCCCCTAATGATAGGGAAGGCGGTGCGGTTGGGAAGGCGTGCCTTGTTTGAGGTGGAGGCTGGTAAAATATGAATCACGTCTGTTTGAAGTAGTGATGAAACCCCAGATGAAGGTTTTCTGTAATACCTGGCCAAATAGCCTGGTGCGCTTTAATTTTCCTTTTTCCCTGGTTAAAGCTTCTGACCTACTTTTAGCAACAGCAGCTCTGTTGAACGCTACCCGGTGCTTCACTGTGCCTTATCTCTTTTATTCAGGCTTCTGAGTGAGAAATTTCCACCCCATGTGTAGCAGACAGGGGCAAGCTGCTCCTGGAAGAGGCTGTGTTGGTGTGTTAAACCCAATTCTGCTGCTTCTGTGCACCGTGGCTCTGGCCTTTGCTTCGGTTTCTCAGTCTGCTGAGGGGGATGCTTGCTGCTTCGCTGCTGCGTTGTGTATTCGCTTTGTGCTGCGCTGTCAGGATTCAGCTAGATGGTATCTAAATGTTAATATGATAGATAATAATGCCTTCAGTCAGTGAGGGAGGTTGGGGTTCCGGCTTCCTAAATACGCAATTAGGCAGGGCTAAAGTTACATTCTTAATGTTTAAAAATATATTACAAAAAAAAAAAAATCTATAAATGTACCATAAAACAAGAAGTTTAAATGGAGCTATCATCCTGGAGCAAATGGCAAAGCTCTGTGTGGCTCACTATCCTCTCTTTGACAAGAGCCAGAAGCAGATGCCTAATGAGGCCTAATGTACGAAACAGGGCATGTATAATGTGGTGGGATTCAGCAGGGTTCCCTCCCCCCCTGTTTAACTCTGTTTATGACCATCATTAGTTTAGGGTCCTCCTTGGCCAGGAGTTGTATCTAATCAGCTGATCTTGACTACATCTCTTCTCCATTAATTTATATAGTTCCTCTTCTAACTTGTTTATGTTTCTAGTCTCCATGACATCCAACAGCAATGAGCTTTACAATTTAATTATGCATTTTAAATGTTACTTAAAATGTTCTCCATCCAGTGACAATATCCTTGAACTGGCTTAGAAAAGTTGTCCACTATAACTTTGCGGGTGCTCTCTTGTTTCTGCATTGTAAGATGTGGTGGGCAATTATTTCATGCTTGATGCTGTCATGTTTCAGACCTCTTAAATTTTCCATATCTTCCCCTGGTTGTTTCTTTGTCCATCCAAAGTCCTACTCAGCTCAGTCTCTCCTTATATGGGAGCTGCTCCATGCTTTTGATCATCTTTATTGTCCTGCTTGTCATTCTGTCTCCTTTTTCAGAACTGCCTGCAGCATTCAACAACATAATGGTGATGGGTATTTCCTTTCATAACCACTCTGAATGTTGTATTTGCCTTTTTGCTTGATACTAAATATTGAACTGGCCCACCAAGTTTCCAAAGTTTCCCTGAGTGGTAACAGCTAATTTAGATCCTGTTGTGTTTAAGGAATCAGAATATTTTGTGTTGGGTTTTGTATTTATTGACATCTAAGATACTGTGCCGTTACCTGGGAGCGCATGAACCCTGTTATTTTTGCAGTCTTTTCTGAATCTGACCGTGATTAATAACCTTTTAAATAAAATTTGCTGCCTCTGGACATGATCCTCTTTATAGATACATGTCAACATATTGAACTGCTCAGGTTGCAGAAAAGATTATTGGCGGATCTCACTGACAACCTTCCTCTGATGGGAAACTCTTGGCTTCCCAACTTTTAACTACTCATTAAATCATGATAGGGACTGTAACTTTAATTCCACAATAGCTTAACTTTTTTAAAGAGCCTTAGCTTGACAGTTCTTTTAAAATCAGTTTAGTTTCATATTAAACAGATTAAAAACTGGCTTTTGGATCTCAGTTAACTGGAAATGGGAAATCTGCTCTTGGAATTTCCTGGATACTGCAGGGATTTCTCTCTGTTCCAATATTAGTCTGTATTTTGATCAACATTTGGGTTCTTGAACTTCTGCAAGCAAATTTCTTTCTGCAGCAGGTGATGGCTTTAGATTTATGTAGATTTGTGTAGGAACAGTGGATTTTCTCAGCAGGGTGAATTGGATGGGTAGCTTTAGTGAGCTCTGCTTTCCCAGCAGGGTTCTATTACAGCTGGATTAAATCTGTCTAGGGCTTCTGGATGTGCTCTGCACACGAAAGGCTAGAGAATGGGATTGGTTTTTTTTCCTAACTAGTTGCCTGGAAGACTATTTGAGTCACCGATGGTATTTGGCTGGATACAAACTTGACATGAAATGGCAGCTAGAACAGCAAGAGGTTCTTGGGCAGGTAGATGAGGCAGTGGTGGATTGAACTGGAGAAAGTATCGTTTGCTCTTTGTGCAGCATTAGAAAGCCAAGGGATAGTGATCTGGATCAGGTGCTATGAAAGGGATGCTTATCTAAATCAGGTGCCTTAAAATAACGCATGCTGATAAACTGGAAAGGGCTCAAAGAGCTGCCAGAAAAACTAATTCTTTCTGGCTGAAGCAGCTCAGACCACCTAATGCATCCATCCAAAGGATTACACGTGGCTGCTGTCTGCAGGAAGACCCAGAGTTGGCAGGATGCATAGGGCAAGGATTGCCTTGTGCTTGTCTGCCCTTGTATTTCTTCTTAGGCATCTGTTATGGCCTGTTGCTGGAGCCAGGGTGCCTGTGGAGGTGAACCTCTGTCTGAGGATAGCTGTCATTATCTTCTTGCTGAAGGAGGATTACGGATTAGTTTTCAAACTGTTCATGGAATAAGTGACTAGAAGGTTCTTTGACTTGGGACAGCCCATGACGAGCAAAGTTAGACAAAATGACAAGGCATTTGACTTGAGGTGAATAACCCTCAGGGGGCATCTTGCTGTAATTTAGGAACCTTAAATTACCCTGCTGCCCTTCCCCCCCACCCTCCTCCGAACCCCAGTCTCTGCTTTCATTGGGAGACTTTAGTCAGGAGCTCATGAGTAAAAGAAGAGATTGCTTTGTGGTGGTCTTCAGTTCAATTATTTCATTGGAGCAGATCCTAAAGGATTCTGATCTTCAAACATAAGGGTTTTGGTTGTGTTAAGATACTGAGAAACTCCTGGCTGACTTGATTTTCCCTTTTAAAAATGTGTTTAAATCTGAGTTCTGGTTTTGTTACCTGTATGAGAGGATGGTAAAGTGAGAAATCATCCCTGGATTTACAATGACAGGATATCTATGAAGAAAGCTGCTTTTCACAGCAAGCAGCTCGTGGTTGCTTTCTGTTCCCTGTAAATGTTTGTTTAGTTTGTTAAATAGTGAACTTCTTATAAATCAAGACATCTTATTAATCATTAACTCTTCATTAACCATTCATACTGGAAGATGAAACCAGTGTCTATAACATATTTTCATGTGTGAAAGAGAAAAGATTGGTTGTGCTAGAGCTGTTTAGGGGAAATACCTGTACACTACCATCAATTAGTTCCAGAATGGCTAAAATTAGGATTTAGGTAGGCCCAGGGGTGTAAAAGCACTTTTTACAGTCTCTCTGAAGAACCTAACAACACACAAACATTGTGAAAGTGGCAAGAGCATCCCAAAGCTGAGAAAATATTTTGTTCAACATTGCTTTAGTATCATTTCTTCAACCCCCATCTGGAAAAGTATGTTGTAATGAACAGCAGTAATTATCAAGGGTTTAGGAAACTTCATTCTCCCAACTGTTCATCTAATAAGGCCATTAATTCTGTAGCTAAAAGTAAATGTTTTCCACCACCTTCCCTCACTGTTTCAGATTTGATATTTTGTCTTTAGAGGGGTTGGGTTGTTTCATGTTATTTTGACCTCAGCTTTACTGTTACTCACATCTGGTGTAACAGAGTAACCCTTGTCTGTGCCAGCCCTGCTCCAACAGGAGCGCTTGGTCTTGGGATTCTCCTTGGGGTCAATTTTTATTTGGAAAACAGAGGTTTGTGTTCATCTCTGCCAGAGCTGCGTGCTATAAGCGTTCTTAAATAGCAGAGCAGGGGACTGTGCTGATAGTGGTAAATAAGACTCAAAAAAAGATGTATTTAGTGGGAATGTCATCTTTCACAGCAGAAATCAGCAAGGCTCTATTGAGTGTAGGAAACTTAGAAGGGGGGCTGTAATTCAGGGCTTTTGTGCAAAAAAATACAGCAGCAGTCATCTTCCTACCGCAGGGTGATTTGATTGTGCTGGAGCACGGGGGTCTCCGTGCACCTGGGAGAATTCTGCTTTTAATTTTGATATCTTTTAGTGCTCTGGCAATCGCAGGTGCAGATTTCAGGGACCTACTTTTTTTTTTTCCCAAGGATGATTCTGCTGAGGATGGTGTGGAGTATGAAATGTAGCCTAGAAATTGGAACATTATCTGACCTCTCTGTGTTTGGGGGATAGGATGTGGTATTAGGGAAATAATCTGTGAGGATTGCAATAATCTTTACGTGTTGATACACTGTTAAAATGTGTGCAAATGAGTTCTGTGGTTTTGTTTCTTTAATAAATGAGTAAAGTCTCTGAGAAGGGGATATGTGAGGTCAGAGAGGTAAAAATAGTGCTAGAGAAAACACGGTCTTACTTCAAATTCCAAGTAACAAAATAGTGCCATTGCTTCCATGTTATTCCTTGTAGTTTTGTGGATGTGATATAAATATTCTGTGGCAGGACTGACTAATCCTCAAGCCCTTCTGTTGTGATCCAGATTAAATAAATGAAACTCCGAAGTATCATTGGGATATTAATATTTTACGATGAGTTAGAGGCAATGTTCAGAGTATTGTCTGCAGCCGTTCCCTATTTAACGGGAATTCATCAAAAAAATGGAATATTTAAAAAGAATCTTTAAGCCTTGGCAATTGCCTTCAGAATTAATTAAAGGCTACACACTTTTAGTGCAATCTGTCTGTAACAGCTGTGTTATACACTAGCAGTGAGCACAGGAAGCAGAATGGTTCAGTAAATCCATAAAGAGCTCAGAAGTGTAGCCTGTCATGAAACCATCAGATTTAAATGTAGGTTATCCTCCTCCTTCCTGTCCCCCCAGAGAGGTTGTGATGGGCTTAACTGAAGAGCAAGAAATAAATAAAAAAGGGCAGCGGTGCCTGTGTTTGAGAAGCAACTCGGAAAATGGAATCAAAAGACACTGTAGAATGGGAATGCTTCTAACTACTGATAGCTGCACAGGCTTGTGCTCGTTTCTAGTGTGTGTTTGCTCACCTAGCAATAAATACGAGTTCATTTGCTAATGGCTCTTCAGCAAAGAGCAACAAAGAGCACTATATTCAGTGTTTACCCATTGCTCAGAGCGATTAGGACCAGCTTGTAGAACATGCTGTACTGCCTTGAACGTGCTGTACTACTTTTATTTTTGTCTTCTCAGCTGCCCTCTGTGTTCCCAGAGTTACACAGACTAGAAAGTAGCTTTTTACCTGGAACCAGGTAATAAGGAGGACCAGCTCGTAACAAAATGACTCCTAGGGAGATACGGATGAGCGAAAGGATAGCTCCACATCGGAGATTTGATCACAGTGGGATCTGTTTTTGATTGTGGTCTGCTGGAATAAAGAGCTAGTTGCTTTTCCATCTCTTTTCCAGTACAGATGCTCCAATAGGTAAAATGCTTTCAGTGAGACATCACGGACAGATTCAGCTACAGGTCAGAGAGCTCGGGAAAAGGGCCGTTTTTCTGGAGCGGTGTCGTGCTGGGTTTTGAGTTCAATGTGGTAGCATGTATCAGTTAGTTCTGTCCCAGCAGTTGTTGGTGATGGTACGTGGTGGACAGGGCAGTCTTGCAGGTTGTCGGCATGACCTCTAGCCAGTGTTTCAGAATCCATAAATTCCAAAGACACATTGCCGATTTTCCTGTGTAAGCACTGGCATAGGAAGGTTGCATTAGTAGAAAGAAGATTAGAGATTCCTGTAAGTGGTGCAGTGTAATGATGTCTTGTGATCCTCAGCTGCTTCTAGATCAAAGGCTCTCTTCTCCATGTCAGTGTGGCTCTGTCACAACATAGTCAAGCTCCTGCTGTTGGATGGTCCTCAGCCTATTGTTTTGTTTGCAGGCATCTTAAGCTTTGAAACTGAGGAGACTCCAGACAGAGTTGCACAACAAGCCATCGTGACATCTGCATGACGGCTGTGCAGAAGCACTGAGGCAGTTGTGAGATTAAGGAGTTCCCTGAATAAAGTTTTCTCCAATACAGACGGTGAGAATGCATAAAAAATAACTCGTGTGTTGGAGTTGGGGCAAGATATCCTCTATTGATATAAACCTGAGGTGATGTAGTCAAGTTAGCTCCATCCTACATGTACCTACTTGCTGGCTTTATAAATACCCCTCATCACGCTTCACAGATAACATCTCCCACGTGATGAGGACCTCTGTCAAGTGCTACAACGCAGCCTCTCACCACCCCGGAAAGAGACTCCTTGCTAGATGGGGGCTGTTTGTGGATCAGTGTGAAGCAGAGTGTGTCAGAAGCACTGAGAGCACTAAGTGTCCATTATCAGGGCAAACAAAAGCCCCAGTGTGCACATAACCTAAACACAGTGCTGGTAAGGTGTGCATTGGCAACTGTGTGCTCCGGGGGAAAGCTGCCAGCCTAGAGCCAGCATTCCTGTGTGTGGGTGTATCCTGACAGTACTACCTACTTACCTACAATAGCCCTGGGAAGCAGAGCTTTTCCAGAGCTTCACAAAGCCTATATTTAATAACGTGTTGTATTTATAATACCTTCCATCCGCTGGATTTCACAAGTAGACTAATCCTCTCAGCTGGTCTTTTGGTAGAGCAAAGATGCCTGTTTTACTGACAAAGGAGCTGGAAAGCAAACTTTTGTGTTTGGTGGTTTGTTTCATTTGTGGGGGTTTTGTTGTGTGTTTTGGTGGGGTTTTTCTTGCAATAGCAGTGAAATAAAAGCTGGATCTAGAGTCTTAGACCTATTGTTCTCATCACCGTTACTGTGTTTTCTGCACGCTGCATGCTGGATGTTGCACAGAACAAGAGTAAGACACAGTTTGTGTGGTGAGAAGTTTGTGACCTAGATTGGCTAAGTCCTGCAGTAAATGCTGGGGTAGTCTTCTCCTGAGGTGCTGCAGATCTTTTTCCACCTCTGTGCTCTAAGCACTGCTGGGCTAAGAGCACTTTGAGCTTCCCAAGAAGATCCAAGAAGGAAGATGCTGTAGGAGGGAAGTGATGATAGTTTGCTTAGCTTTAACTACAAAATTAACATTGCCCCTGAGGAGCTGCCAAAATGAGCACAGCAGATTACAAGCCAGTTCTGGAGGAGCTACTGTGCCCATCAGCTCTGAGCCTCTGGCCTAGCTTGGCATCTGTGTAGCTATGTAGCTTTGATACCTTGTCTGCAAGAGGGAGGGGGGAAGGGAGTAGATTCACAGCTGCATCACCACCTACTTCTCAATTCAAATAATGTGGTACTCATAGTAAATTGTGAGTAGTTGCAGCTGCTGCCCTTTCTCTGTGGGGAAAGCATTAATCTAAAGGTTGCAGGTACTTATCACCACATTTCCATCCTGCTGTGGGGATCCCCTATGCCTGTTCCCTATCCTATTCAGGGCAGTTGTTCCCATCTGTGACATGGCTTGGATTGGGTCATGGTGGATTTCAAGTGGGGTTCATCTAAAGATCTTCTGGAGAGGAGAAGAGCAGGTCTGGTAGTTCCCTGGGTCTGTCCAACACCCACCCCATCTGGCCTTACCTGCACTTTGGGGCATGGGACAGGGAAAGAGCAGTTCATGGTCCACAGAGCAGGCACATTTAGATGGCTTTCTACAGTACCTGTAGAGATGCTGTGGGGAGGTGTGTGCCAGCAAGAGACCTCTCCCCTAAAGAGTGCAGGAACAAATGAGCAGGATACGGTGATCTTCCCCTTCCCCTGGACATGCTGCATATGCCTGAGGAGACAGGGGCTGGAGATGGCATGGGAAGGTTCTTTCTGAAGCACTAGTGGAAGAGCTTTAGACCCAAAAGAGTCTGATAGCCATAAGTGATAAGAAAGAGAAGGATTAATTAAGATATCTAGATCAAAAGCAGAGCAAAGGGGTTATTAGTTTGCTCTGAATTGGATCCCAGCGACAGTTTATTTAAACAATGGTCCTGCAGGTTGTTTGTCTTGGACAGTGGTTTGTGTTACTGCAGTGTTGCTTGCTAACAACGAATGCGATGTGCTGGCTGCTATAGGGATGTGGTCCAGTCCTGGAGAACTTCCAGTACAGCATCATAGGAGAGAGTCATGTTAAACACTGCTTATTCTGATCTTACAAGAATAGCCATAAACCGTGATGTTGGGAAGAAACCTTCTGGAACAGCATAGAAATGACCTTCCTCCTTAGATTTTGTCCCTGGATTGATGAATCTGTGCTTCTGACTGTTTGTTTAGCAAGTTTAGTACAAGACCTGGGCTTGTGGGGAGCAGCTTTTCCCCAGCAGGCTCTGGGAAAGCTCCCAGCAACATCACTTGTGATATTGAAGCTGTGCCTATTGTGCTTGTGTTGGAGGTGATTGAGTGAAGTCTCTGATACTCCTGCAGGCTGCTTTCTGCTGATGGTTCTGCACATGTCTTGTGTTGGCTCTCAGTGTCTAGTTCTTTGCTTTACATGGTTATTCATGTCCTCTTCCATAAGAGTGCTGTTAAAGGGTTTTGAGGAGTGTTAAAACTTCACTCCTGGTTTACAAGGAGTTGTAACAGCTTTTCTTCTCTGCAGAGTGTTTACCATGCCTCTGGGAACGTTCATCCTTCCTGTTCTCTGTTTCTTGGGAGCAGCAATTCCACGGGGACTGCAGTATGTCACGTTTTCACGCAACCATACGAAATTCCTCCACCTTTCTATGGACTTGGAATCTGGGACCATTTACCTGGGCGCCACCAACTTTCTCTTTCAGCTGACATCTGACCTGCTGATGAAGAACATGGTTCAGACTGGACCAGTTCTGGACAGTAAAGATTGCCTCCCCCCAGTCTCAAAGCTAGAGTGCCCTCAGGCACACCACACCGACAATCACAACAAGCTGCTGCTGGTGAATGCGGTGCAGAAAGAGCTCATTGTGTGTGGCAGTGTGCACCAGGGCATCTGTGAGAAGAGGAGCCTCACATCCATAGACCACATCCTATTCCGACCAGAGAGCCCTGGTGACACTCAGTATGTTGCTGCCAACGATCCCAATATCACAACTGTGGGACTCATAGCCTACTCAAAGGATGAGGTCCCCTTGCTGTTTGTGGGACGAGGGTACACTAGCCGAGGAGTTGGAGGAGGGATTCCTCCCATCACTACCCGAAATCTCAGGGCCCACGGAGGGGATGTTCAAGCAACAGACTCTCACTCCATTTTCTCCTATGAAGAAACAGCAAAACTGGCTGTGGGCCGGCTCTCTGAGTACAACCACCATTTCATTAAATCCTTCACCTACCGCTCAAGCGTCTATTTCCTATTCTACCGTCGGGACCTCAAGTCTCAGTCACGTGAGTACAAGACCTACATCTCACGGATCTGCCTGGATGACTCCCATTATTACTCCTATGTGGAGCTACCTCTGCTCTGCCAGAGCAAAGCCAACACATACAGCCTCCTGCAAGCAGCCTACGTCACCCAGCCAGGAGAAGGCCTGGCGCAGGGGCAGCTGGACACCAAGGGAGAAGTGCTGTTTGCAGCCTTCTCTGCCTGGCAGGCTTCTTCGGGCAAACTGAGCGAGGAGTCTGCACTCTGTGTCTACGCGATGGAGGAGGTGGATCGCCTGACCAACTGGACTAGGGATGTTTGCTACATGAGAGATGGGAAGTCAGAAGAAGGGATGGAAGTGGCATATATTGAATATGATGTCAGCTCCAACTGTGTCCAGCTGCCAGCGGTAAGTCGCTTTGCACCATTATCAGGATAAAGAGTCATCTGCAGTGTGTTCTTGTGTTGCTTGGTGTTCCTAAAGTCAGCCTGGTTCCCACAGGTAGACATGGAATTTGTTTGGGCTCAGGCTGTTTCTTTGCTTCTGCAGCAATGCGATGTAGGAACGGTTGTCCCCTGTCCCATAGCTGCTGCAGCTCATGCCCCGTGTGGGCACGTTTCCTTGCAGAGGGAGATGGACTGTGTGTGGCAACAGGCAGGGCATCTGGTGTGACATGGTCCTATGGCCTCTCGAAGCAGCAGTTGAGGTTGTTCTTTATCAGTTTCTACACGTCTTGGGCTGTGCTGCAGGCATGGGGAGGAGTTATGTGCTTGTACACCTGTCTGTTGGGAAGGGAATTCAAGGGGTGTGCTGGGTCCCTGATGCTTATGTTGAGGTGCACCTCACAACAGCTTCCTGGAAGGCCACCCAGGAACAAAAGCCAACACAAGCAAAACCAAGTGTCCTAATTTCCTATAGACTGCGCAAGTCCCACAGAATTTTGTGCCCAAGAAAGACCTTTTCCTGACCTGGTTTTCTGTCTCCAGAGCTGTAAGAGGTGATAATCCTTCTTTAAATGCTACGACAAAGGTGTGATAGGATGTTGCAGGATAAAAATGTGAACTGAAGCGGCTGTAACCCTGAAATCTGTCAGCCACACTGACTGGTGCTGTGATATGGGGGCCGGGGACACAAGCCCAGGGCAGCAGCTGTCTCCTGGGGTGGTGCTCGATGCAGGATCCCAGCATGAGGCTCTGTGGCTTTGAACAGCCTGTTTTCACCAAGGGCGTTGCTAGTCCTTAGCAGAACCACATATTATCTTGTGTCTTCCTTCCACAGAACAAGCTGTCCAGATAACTGTCTCTTCCCAGCCTTGTGCTACAAAGAGCAAAGTGGTCCCACAGAGCTTTGGAAGTTTGGATTTGGATGCGTGGTCCAAAACCAGCTTTAAAATTATGATTTTCCTTTCAGTAGCTAAAGCTGACTGTAGAATATTTGTGGGACAAGGGAAGGGTAAAGAACAGGCTTGAAGCAGGCCACATGAAAGGTCAGGAGGAGTATATTAGGAGTTGGGAAGCAAGACACTGCCCAACTTGATGTCCTGCTTTCATAGTACTTCTTAGCCATGTTCCATGTGTCCTTTGCAGGGCTACATGGAAGGAATCATCACAGCGTAGGGCAGCTTGTGGGAGTTTAACATCAAACTGGTGTGATCACTTTAAAAAAAAATCCTTCATTCAAAATGACATCTAGTCCCCCCCATATCATTTGGTCCAGTAGAGAAGAGGATGCACAGGGTGGGAGAAAAAGGCCAGTCTCTGCTGTGTGATTCCTGGCGCCTCATCCCGGGGTCCCAGCTGCACGGTTTGGCACTAGTGGGCTGACTGAAGTATGGCATCTTATTAACAAGTGTGTCCAATGATATGTAAATGCCCTAACAAACTTTATCCTTCACCATTCAGTACATGGTAGCGGTTGTCGTTAAGATTGTATCTAACAACACATAAGCGTCGGTGCCAGCTCCAGCCCGCTCCATTCAGTGCTGGCTGGACGCGGCTGTCAATGAGTATTTTATGCAGGAACAGTTTTAACTTGGTTTCAGTGGTGGCAGCTTGTGCTGTATGTAAGGATAATGCTAATTAATTTCACGTTTTTCTGCCTCCAAACCAGCCTGTGCACAAGGTATGCCCTTTTCCCTAGTTAATGCTGCCTTGGATTTAGAACTCATCTGAGAAGCTGAGTTTGAGTTTTACAGTTCAGTACAATCTCTTCAACTGGGGAAAAGCAAGGCTTGTTTTTATAAGGGTTTCAGAACCAGTTCATCCGTTCGGTTTGCCAGAGATCCATTAGTCCTGAGATGCAGGAGATTATGTAGATGCTGTTAGTGACTCGGTAATTGAACGTGTGAAACATGTTTCTGCAAGGCTGCATATCTTCTGTGGGTGTAGTTTCCACGGTATGTAACTTGTCCTTTTGCACTGAGCTTTCAGTCCTCTTCATGCACAGATAGAGATTTGTCCTATTGTCACTTCCTACCTGTGGGATGTAGGATGTGGACACCAGAATCCATGATAGCAGCTTCATCCAAACTTGGTCCATCACAGTAGGATGCTGGATGATCCCTCGAGTGTATTTTCCTCTACAGTGTTACTCACTGAAAAAAAATATTCAGATCCTCACAAATAATTTCTAATAAATCTTACAGGATCTGGACAAGTGGAGAAGTAGAAATGCTTAGGTTACAAGAAGGCGGTTGGTATAAGTTTATGAATCAATCAACAGAGCTGATAAGAAAAACCTGTCACTAAAACTGAATGATAGCTTAGAGAATGGCAAAAACTAATGATGGTTAGAAGTTGTGCTGTCCTCTGAGGTGTGAAGTCAGAGCCTTCTGCCTAGTGTGCAGAAAATCAGTTGAGTTTGTATTTGAAAGAAAAAGCATAAAGCATCAGAATGAAAGTAGTGTTAGTCTAACTGGTGTGGTTCGTTACGTGGAACGTTGTGTTCAAGCCTTGCTTCCCTGGTCCAACAGCAATGCATTTAAGAAGTGAATGGAGGACAGCAGGCTAAATATATTTTACCATGGGATTTCCACAGACTTTGTCCAAAGCTCCTGATTGGTTTTACTTTCTCCAGGAAGCAGCTGAGTATTTAAAAAACCCAAAACCCAACCCTCCCCCCCGCCCCCCGCAAAAAACCCCCAAAGTACCACACCAAAAAATAACACACAAAACAATAAATTTTTTTTAAAAACAAACAAACAAACCCAACAACAAAACCCTCTGGAGAAATGGCAGAAGAGGGGATGAGGAAGGGTCAGGATTTCCGTGGGGTTGGCAAGCAGATGCCTCAAGAATGCCACGTTGTGCCGTTATCTCTGACCTCCGCGGGGGCAGCTCTGTTGCCTGGTGCTGGATGGTACCGTGCAGCTCAGCGCTGCCAAATGCAAAGCCACAGACACCAGGCAGAAGGAATACCTAACCCTGCTCACAAGGAGTGTAAATTCAACCTCATTGCCCGAGGCAAGAGGGAGCTGGAGTCAGCATGGACTGCGCAGTTAATGCCTCTGCTCCACACACAGCTTTGTAAGAGTAATTAGTAAGGGGCTGGAGAGGAGGGTGAAAATATTATCCATAATGGATTTCATGATGAGAATCATTAGTTTACACAAGCCACATTGTTTGGAGACAAGCCACTTATTGATTAAAAGATGGTGTTTTTAATGGTGATTGTTGTGTGAACAACCCTGCTTTCATTCTCCAACAGGATACCCTAAAATTAAAGTGGACGCAGAACAAGGTGTCAGGAAAAAGAGAAAACCATGGAGGAACTGTCCTAGACAAGTCAGAGTTTGTTATGTAGGAAAAAAAGATGAATCATAATAGAATATCTTCTCTCTACACATACAAATAGTACATAAGTTAGCAGCTTTCAGTCCTGCTCAGAAGTCAGTGAAGGGAGGGATCTAGCTGGAACAGAAGGATGACTGTTTTTGCACAGTGCTGTGGAGTTAATTTTCAGAAATCTCACAAGCCTCAGAAGAATTGGAGCAGTGTATGGAGATGACTCTTGTTTTGACATTTTGTGGGCCTCTAGTTCCATGCACAGTACAATTTCTGTGTGTAGTTAGTAAGCTCTTTGGAGCAGGTTGTGCTCCACCCTGGGTTTGCGTATGTCCCGATGTTTCTGGATTCTACTTCAGGCTTAGAATTTGCAGGTGATACAACAAAAGTATGCTGATTGTTGGAGGTGATGCTTGTGACCCGTGCTTTGCACTGGAAGCAGGAATTCTTGTCACCTTGTTCCATTTTGAAAAAACACAGTGAATCTTCCCCAAAGCTGTGTCGTGGCAGCGTAGAGCCGGGAGCGGGTTTGGAGCGCTTACGACTTTAGCAGTTTTGATGTGTTTTGTTACTGATGCTCAATGGACTTGCTGAAATGTCTGCAGGATTCTGTGAGGGTGCACACAGCCAGCATACCAAAACTCATTCTTAGAAACTGGGCTGGCTTTCTTTTCTCTCAATAAAAAAGCTTAGA
The DNA here is from genome assembly GCA_020800305.1 of Porphyrio hochstetteri. NCBI lineage: Eukaryota > Metazoa > Chordata > Aves > Gruiformes > Rallidae > Porphyrio > Porphyrio hochstetteri. Next base: position 3,321,039 of record CM036916.1, on the reverse strand, counting down.
GGGCTTCAAACCTGAGTTCACATCTGGGGCACTCTAAGGAATCTGGGTGGAAGGAGATGGTGGGAAGTGTTGATGTTCCTGGTGTCCGTGGGTTTTTGTACTGATGTCCATGTTCTTTCCACTCCCCCAAAAGGACACCCTGTATGCATATCCCTGTGGCTCTGATCACACTCCCAGTCCTATGGCCAGCCGGGTGCCCTTGGAGGCGGCCCCACTCCTGGAGAAGACAGATGCCCGTCTGACAGCGGTAGCAGTGAATGTGGAAGATGGCCACACCATTGCTTTTCTGGGAGACAGCAAAGGGAGACTGCACAAGGTATGATGTGGGTAGGAAGCAAAGAGGATAAAAGTAATCAGGGATGCTCGGGTGGAAGGGGAAAAAAGGCAGTTTCTCTTATCCCTTGGGAAGTCAAGTTGATACCAAAGATCATTCCTATCAGATGGTCTCTTCTCACACTGGTGCTGACTGTTGAGAATTTGAATGCCCTGAACAGTCAGCACACTGCCTTTGGTTACATCTGCACTGAGCCAGTGTCAGGGCTGGTGCATCCAAAGTGGCTTCTGCATGTATTGTAGGTACATGCTTTGTGTGCTTGGAGCCCCTGTGTTAAGATGTTTGGTGGGAGGTTGAAATCCTCACACACAGCCCAGGTTCCAGTTTGTTCCTGATGTAGGATGGGTGCCCCAACTCCTGCTGTGATACTTCGCCTGCAACAACTGTGACTCTCTTCCAGGTGTACTTAGGAGCAATGGGAGATGCACATATATATGCTTCTTTAGCTATCCAGCTAAATAGCATGGTGAGTGGAGACCTGCTGTTTGACCAGCTGCAGGAGCACCTCTTTGTCATGACCCAGTCAATGGTAAGAGCAATAAAATCCCTTCCACAGCAGAGTTGAAAATGCTTGAGGTCCAGAATGTGAACTGCAGGCTATAAAAGGCTGCACTATTGGCATGAAGACAAGGGACTGCAAACTCCTGGGCTCCTCTGTGTTGAGCAGGAACTGTTTGGACAACAGTTTGCATCTCTATCCGAGCAGAAGAATGTGAGCTTTCTGGGTTCAGAAGTAGTGTGACCTGTCTTGGTTTTGCAAAAGATTAAAAAGAGAAAAGGGAGGGTTTATGTAATTAAAACTGTGGTGTTTTTCCTGGTTTTAATCAGTTAAAAGATTAAACTGTTCTCCTGTAGGCATTTAACCTACAAAAAGCAGAAATGTGTGGGAAATGTCTTCAGATAACAGCAGTGCGCTCTGACGGGCATACTGAAACCATCCAGCAGATCAAGTCAAGCTGTGTAAGGAACCATTCGAGGCACCTATCCCACTTCTCTGGCTTTCTGTAACTCTGTGACCAGTGGCATTTGGAGGAGAAGAGGCATTGCAATGGAATATTTGCATCTCCTGAGTGGGAAACCCAGCTATGGATACTTTATTTGAGAGGATCTGTACACCACTCCTCGTGTCACCTCCTTGAGCCGGAAAGAAAAGGATCTTCCTAGCAAAGAAAAAAACAGCCCTTAAGTTACTCTGAAGGAAATAACAGACAAAAAATGAGAGCATGCTGGAAAACCTCTGCTTCCCTTCACCCCCCTCAGCACGCTTTGAGATACTGAGAAATTCTCTAATGCTTCAAAGCAGGAGTTGAAATCCATGAGTAGAAGATGATTAGGGAAATCTAGAATATATCCTTAACAGTAATTGTTCTGTCAATTTCAAAATGCAAATTACATCATATACTTAGCAAAAGTAATAGGCTGGGGATTAGAAGATGGTATTTTAAAGTAACCGACAGCATGGTAGTAGTAGCTGCAGTGTAGTAGTGGATTAAAGAGAGGGCAAAAGGCTGAAAGCAGCAAGGAGAGTAAGTTAAAGCAGAAGTGTTTTGCAAGTGAAACTTAGCCCCAGGTGACAGAAGGGTTTTGTTCCACATTGATCAAAGCTTCTTGGGCCACTTTCAGTCAAAATGATAGTTCTGCCAGATAGAGCTGGGCAATAGTGCAGATGGATTCAGAGGCCTCAGCTGGAGCTGCTGTCTCCAGCTTTAGTCACCTACACGTCAAGAGAGATGTTCTCCCATGAGTCCAGAAAAGCAGGAGCGAATGGTTTTCAGTCTGCTATTCTTTGATCCATTCTGTTAAAACACAGTTTTATCACTAAATAAAGTCTCCTTACAAGAAGAGTCGCATGTAACCCATTAATAGCAGTGTGCTTTTCTTGCCTTGGTGCCTCTGTAGAGCCTGATGTTTAGATGGCCTTCTCCAATGTGTTTAGTGGCGGTTCACATGGGCTCTGTAAACTTGTCACTGTTTTCTTTAATTTTATGCAATATTGGGGATTAAGAAGTTGTTTCCACGAGCATGCAGATGAAGGGACTTGAGCAGAAGAAGCCACAGACCTGGGCCTGTGCTGTGTGTGCTGTGTTGTCACCAGTTTCTTTCTCTGACAGGTGGTAAAGGTTCCCATACTGGAATGTTCCCTGTACTTAGACTGTGAATCCTGTCTGGCACTGAAAGATCCCTACTGTGGCTGGTGTGTCCTTCAGGGACGGTAAGAGAGATCCCTATTCCCCTACAAGGATTTTGGAGGGATACTGCTTCGGGATTGGCTCCACTTAGTCTTTTCCTTATGTCTACATGTCTGGATTTAGTTTATTTTCAGTTCCTTCCTGGGATTCCTCACTAACTTACCATTCCTCTGTCTGCCTCCATAAATGCAGCCTGCAGGCAGTTGCACACAAGGGTATCTTTCCATTGGTTTTTGGGGCACCTCTCGCGATGCTCCTAAGTGGATTTCAGCCTGGTTTTAGTCTGATTGCAGCTCAAACTGTCTAATTTCAAATATAGAGAAACCATCTCATCTCTTCTTCTGGTGTCACTCTTATTTAGCACTCTTTCACTTCTTTTTCCCCTACTGATGTTGCATAATGAGACATGGTTTATTCCAGCTTGTCTGTCTGCTTCCTGGCTCTGTCTCCCTGTAGAATGCCATAGGAACTAGTTTATGACCCTTGAAGCCCAAAAAGTGTCTACACATCTATATTTTCGCAGCAGTTCATCCTTTTAATGAAGGTGGTGGGAAGCTGGGTCCTTTTGTGGCTTGTGTAGCACCTATCCCAAGACTCTAGCAAGGCTTCAGACAGCCAGTGTCAGCTTGGATGCCGAATGTGTCCTGCTGGGGCTGCACAGTTCTCTCATAGAAGGCTTCTTGCTATTTCCTTGCAGGTGCAGCCGTCGCTCTGAGTGCTTGCGGTCCAGGTTGAGTGAGCAGTGGCTGTGGAGCTTTAACTCCACACAGCAGTGTCTGTCTGTCCAGTCACTAACTCCAGCGAATATCAGCAGAGAGGAGAAGAGAAATGTGAGTGGTGATGATGCTCAGATGATGCTCAAGCATGTAGAAAGTCCCCTGCAAACTCTGGGGAGTCTCAAGTTTTCCTGTTGCTTGCAGTAGGGTACTGAATCACTGAGCCTTCAAGTGTATGTTGTCTGCCTCATGTAAGGCACTTATCTCCTGGCACAGTCAAGGTGTTAATTGGGCTTTTTCTCATAAAACTAAATGCTCTTGCCTGCTAAGAGTTACTGGGTGTTCTGCATTTGATTGCTGTTTGGGGGAGATACCTCCTGGCCTTACTATCTAAAAGGTGCCCGTGTCTGTGGTTTCACAGTGGTCCTGACTCTCGCTGTCAGGAAGATCTGAAAGGAACTACTCAAAATTACAGCTTCAGTCTGGCATCCAAGAGCTGGCAGAAAAGCTAAGAAGGTGCCACAGTGTTTTGAAGTCTGTCATTGTGTCAGCAAGAACCCGTCTTTTGACGGAGATTTGGGCAAAGGGTGAAGTTGCCAATTGCTTAGTGGGTGTCAAGCTCAGTTTGGGAACAGCAGGAGATGAAGTAGTCCTAGGAGGCATTGTAGGAAAACTGGTGTGTATGTCTACAGCTACTTTGTGGGGTTCTGACCTTGAAAAAACAGAACCATAAAATTAGATGAAATAAAGAAGAATGTGTTAGAGGGCAAGTTATCTACTGGATGTTACTGTATTGGTAGATATTCCTGGCTATCTCTGACTTACCCTCTCTGCGTGAGGAAGAATTTTACTCATGTTACTTTGAAGACTATGAAAGCCCAGCGGTTCTGACAGAGTCGGGAATCATGTGTCCTTCTCCAGATCCCAGCCGAGCACCAGCTTTGCCAACAGGAGCAGGTCAGTGAAATGCTTTAAATGGAGCATGAGAGCTCTGATAACATTGTTGGAAGAGAGCGCATCGTGAGTCCAACACATTGCCAGGATTAACAGCTCTGAATGTATGTGGTCTGTCAGCAGGTGTTCATTTCATTTTGTCATAATATCTGTTTGCTTTCTACTTGTGTGTCACACACATCCTGTGCTATTTTGGGCTGTTACCAAATTCCAATGCCAAATTCTCGTAGTTGGAAAGGAGATCCTGCTTGAAGGGTTATATGCAAATCTGAATGTGATATCAAATGCAGTCTAGAGTGGTGACTGGTTTGGCAACTTTGTCATAAATCTGGAGAGAGAATTGTCTTAAGTACTGCTTTATTATTTAAATCAAACCAAAATGCAAACCTCAGAATCCACGTAGCAGTGGCAGAAGGAATGCATGTAAGAAAGGCAAGAAGAGACCCATGATCCTTCAAGTTAGAAATAATCTGCAATGCAACATAGCCTCAGAAAATACATAGTCAGCCTTCTATTAGTGTGAACAATAACTGGCTGAGTATTGCTAATTGGCCACTCTAAAGAACCTGGAAACTTCTCAGTTCATAGTCTTTGCCTTGGGTTTTACCCAGCCTGTCAGTGTGAGCTCTGATGAGCTGATGATCTCTTCTAAGAGGTGGTTCATCTGTAGTCAAAGGCAGGTGCTGGTTGGGAAGCATTCCACACGAGTCACCTAAATGGCTGAACAGATTTTCCATGCAAGTATGCAGCTGGCTAATAGGTCTGAAGCAATCTCCGTGGACTCAACATGACAGCAGAACCCACCTGACACCCTTATTCAGACTCAAACACCTCCATTTTCAGTATTATTTACAATATTTCTATATCTGATGATCTTCACAGTGATTTCGTCTGGAATAAACCAACCAGGTCTCCGTTTGGGATGATCAGCCACAGAGGGAAAGGGTGTCATTCGCTGTCACTCCAGGCAGAGTGGGCAGGATTGGCTTCCCTGGTTCATTCTGCAAATGTGGGTCTGAATTCAAGCCCAAATGTGAAGAATCAGTGTAGATAAAGCTACAGCCCAGGTCTCTATTTCAGGCTTCAGATGTTCTTATTGACTCCATTGGAAGTCTGTCTTGCTTTTATTTCAAGACTCCATAGATGCTTTACCCGTGTGTCACAGTTTTGCATAGCTGTGTGCTGGGAGAGAACAGGGGCTGCAGAAAATGGCTGCTGTAAGGAGCTGCTGGAATTCTCTGCAGGCCCCAGACTGTAAACATTGGCCAATTTAAGGCCAAAGTTGCTGCTGACCAGGGCCAAGCCAATCAGAGATAGTCACAGCGCCTCTGGGAATCACATACAGGATAAAAAAACCTGGAAGCAGCTGCATTTTGCCACCGGAGAAGGGAGTGAGAAGATGTAACGAGCTGTGCAGACACCAAGACCGGGGAGGGAGGGGGAGGAGGTGCCCCAGGTGCCGGAGAGAAAGATGCCTCTGCAGCCCGTGGAGAAACCAACCCCATGGAAAAGGCCGAGACCCCACCTGTAGCCCGTGGAGGGGCTCCACGCTGGATGGAGCAGGTGGAGACATAGAGAAGATGCTGTGACCCATGTTGGAGCAAGCCCCTTCCAGCACTTGCAGCCCATGAAGAGAGAGACACAGAGATGAGAGAGAGAGATTCGTGCTGGAACAGGTTTGCTGGGGGGAGGCTGGTGACCCCATGGAGGATTAGGACTGAGAGACATTGTGATTTATTGCTGCCTGCCATAGCAGTGACCCACAGCGGGGCAGCTGGTGAAGAGATAAAGCCCTGTGGGAAGGGACTCATGTTGGAGAAGTTCGTGGAGGACTGTCTCCCGTGGGTGGGACCCCATGGTGCAGCAGGGGGAGGGGGTGTGGAATGAATGTCCCCTCCCCGGCCGAGAAGGAAACCAACTTGCAAGGAACTGACCGAAGCCCCATTTTCCCAGCCCAGCCCCTCCCTGTGCCACAATGTGGGGGAAGAAGGGAGGGAAGTCTGCTAAGAAGGGAGTGAAGGGGGTGGGTAGAGGTGTTTTAAGATCTGGAAAAGGAAACAGCTCATGAAGAAATGACTGAGAACCCCATTTTCCCAGTCCCTGCCCCGCCTCGTGCCACGATCGGGGGAAGAAGGGAGTAAAATCATGACTAATGGGAAGTCTGCTTAGAATGGAGGGGTGGGGGGAAGGTGCTACTGAGAACCCCATTTCCCCAGTCACTTCCCCCCCTGTGCCACAACGGGAGGGAAGAAGGGAGCAAAAACCCTGACTAAAGTCTGCTAAGAAGGGAGGGGTGGGGGGAAAGTGTTCTTAATATCTGGTCACGTTGTTTTAAGATCTGGTTGCGCTTCTCATTATCCAGCTCTGTGTTCACTCTGTGTGTGTAGTGTAATAAATCAGAGAGTTTCTTTCCTTCACTCTGTGTTGAGTCCGTTTTGCCCATGTCGTTGATGACAGGATGATCTCTCCCTGTCCTTACACTGACTCCTAAGCCTCTCAATATATATTTTCTCCGCTGTCCAACTACAAAGGGGAGTGATAGACCGACTTTGGTGGGCATCTGGCCTCCAGCCAGGGCTAAACCACCACACCGTGTTACTTTCAAACTGCATCTCTGAGGCTTAACAAATCATTTCTGCTTTCCAGCCTGAGCTTGCTCATGAATGGTTTGTGTCCATTTGATCTAGTTGCAATGTCCTTTTGCTTCCATGGCTCTTCTCCCACTCAGTGACCTATGTCCAGTCATTCTTAGTTTTGCCCTGTTGACTGTGCCAACTCCATGTTGTTACTCAGACTTCCTCTGTCCTTCACTGTATCTCTAGCCCTTCTTTGTGCGGTGTCTGTGCTCTGCTGGAATGAATTTGAAGCAAGTAACCAGAGTCATACGCTGTTTTCTAAACAAGGTCTCATGAGGGCCCTAAATACTGTCACTTTCCTATTCCTGCTTATAATACTTGACCAAATATTTGCCTTTTTTCAGCTTTGCTTTAAACATTACATCCCAGCTCATCTGTCACTTGTAGCTGCTGAGCTCCAAGGTGATAGCACAAAGTCTTGCTCTTGATTTGCAAGCAGTCAACCTCATTTTCTGTGCTGTTGAACAGGTTTCTTGGCAGTCATGAGAAATAATGGCCTTTTTGGAGAAAGGAATATTTATAAATATGGTGTCATAACCCTGAAATCCTGGGAAGTGTTAGTCCTTCCACTACTGCCAAACGCAATCACTTTTGACAGTGATGGGAACTGACAGTACTGCAGTGACTCCTGCCTCCACCTGTGTGCTACCCTTATTTACTCCTAACCATGGGTTTTCACACACACCTCATCATCAGCTGCTTTACCAGCATACTGCTTCCCTTGTCATCCTAATCAGGAACCTAGTTTAGGCATGATTGATCCTTCACCAAATCAGTTAATTGCTTTGTTGTGAATAGAGCTTGCTTGCAAAGAGGAGATCTGAATTCTGTGAGGAGCAATGGATAAGCTTCTTGTTACTTTTTTTTTTTTCCCAATAGCAAACTGTCTTGGAGAAATGGCAGCTCCTGGAGTTGAGCAGAGCATGCAATATGTCCCCATTATTTGGAGAACAAATACCCAACTCTAGGGTTGGAGGCATTTGTCTGGAATAAGATTAATTAGCTGTTAGTACAGTCACATGCAAAATATCTCCCTCAGGCTCATGCTATCAGCTGCAGTAATTTTTGACCATCTCTGCAGGTATTTGGTCTATCAGTGTTAGTCTGTTCCCAAAGAGAACTGGGCTATCCTGAGGCTTGTAGTTGACATGAGACCTGAATTTAAAGCAGATATGCCTTCAGTTATTGCAAGTGAGATTACAAGCCTTACAAACCTCTTCATTGACTCACTTCTTCATCTGGATGTAGAACAAAGCTCTCGTGGTGAAAGCAGTACGTGAAGGGCATGTCAGTTCCAAGGGTTTGGTTTTCCTTTGGATGACAAAGGGAGACAATCAGCTTTGAGCCAGAAATGTTGCATCCTCCTCTAATACAGAGATGATGGTGGAATTACAGCAGATAAAGATGGAGGGATCTCCAGACTAGTCTTCCTTCCCATGGGTTGGCAAGAGTTGTCATAAACCATTTCTGACAAACTTGTCCAACTCGTTTTTAGTTGTCCATAGGATAATCCAGTGATTGAGATGCTAGAAGCCTGGAAGGGAATCTGTCTCCATGTTTGAGAGTGTCTTTCCCAAAGCATGCCGTGTCTCTTAACAGTATGGCAGACTTAGAGTGCCTCCATTTCTAAGAAATTTTTATTTTCATTTTCAGATTATGTCACCATAAAGCTCGTAGTGCGTTTCCATGACATCTTCATTGCTTCTGTGGACTTCTCTTTCTATGACTGTGCTGCAGTGGCCCTGCTGTGGAAATCGGCACCGTGAGCACCTGCTTTTTCTTGCCTGTAGTTATAGGGAGGGTGGCTGTCCCTTCCTGTGTTGTCTGAGCAGCTGCTCTTCTATCATTGTTCCAGGTGCCAGAAGTGCGTGAGCAGTCTCTGGGGATGTAACTGGTGCATCCAGCAGCACCTCTGCACCCACAAAGCAGCCTGCGAGGAAGGAATCATTATCTACAACGAAAGGGTGCGTCTCCTACTCAGTCCTAGTCCTGTAACAGCCTCAGCAAATTGCAGTGAGTCAGATCTCAGGTAAAACAGCATCTGTCAGTCACATCAGACGAGGAGGCAAGCTGTTGGGGTGAAGCCCCCCCCATTGGAGCGACATGAGGCTCTGCAGCCCTGGCGTTAGAAGGTCCAGCTAGGTTTCTGGAGAAGTGCCATCAGGTGAAACAGGGTTTCCTGGGGTTATCCAGCCTGTGTGCTCGAAATGAGGGACAAGAGCAAGCTGTCAGGGAAGCTGTGAGTGGGGAGGTGGAACAGGTACCTGGTTTGTGGCTGCCATGGGTGGCCTTGCAGTTTTGTGGGGGATGAAGGCAGGCAGACCACCCTCTGGGTGGTGGTGAGTGCAGGCATCTGTTGGAAGCAGAATGTCACTGGTCTTCCACACTGTGAGCACTCTCCAGTCCCATCCCAAGACAAGATGCCATGAGGTGAAGTTCTCACTGGAATCCAGGGGGTGAAGCAGCCTCTTGTGAACGCTGCTGTGGGAAGTGATATGGACTGGGTTTCTGTCTGCATTTGGTTGTTTTATTTCTTTCTCTCTTCTCACCCCACTGTGTCGTTTTTCTCTAGGCCCAGATCCCAACCTCAAGTGTGTTTCCTTCTTCAGCAGCTCCCCTCACCAAGTCCTCTACTACAGCCCCAACCACGGCCACAAAACCCGTCGCTCCCCCGGTGCGTGTGGTACCAAGCACTGTCCCCCCCACAGAGCCCAACCACGCCACGCTTTCTGCAGCCTCAGATGCGATGACTGAGCCTACAGACACCCTCAGCTATACATACCTGACTCTCGCGACCGAAGCAGCCTCTCTCCAGTCTGTCACAGAATCCCCTCTGCCACCACCAGCAGACAAACCTGCTGTCACCGTGCCAGAGATGACTTCTCCCGCTGTGCCTGTCCTCACCAGCCTATCCAAAGCCATGGATCAGGCAGCCGTGCCCACTGAAGAGCCCACCACTGTCCAGGAGCCATGGCACTCCGACCTGCCCACCACCCTCGTGGGTAGCCCTCTGCACACATCTGCAGCAGCTGTAACACCTTCCCCTCATGTCACCAGTTTCAAGTGGCCTCTGAGTTCTTTTCCTACCACCGAGGCACTGACCTCTGCCTTCCCATCTCCCCAAACCCCCAGCCAGGTGCCAGGGAGCCCTGCTGCCTCTGATGACTCTCCCGGATTGCTGGGAACTGAACTACCTCCTTCAGAGCTCCCACCATCAGCTCCCCCAGACTGGCTGCTGGAGGAGGGCACGGAGCTCCAGGACACAGAGGACTGGATGGATTTACTGCAGGCTGAGAATGACACATCTCCCTTCTCTGCTTCTACTCTTCTGTCGGGTGATGGTGATTCTTCAGAGAGGGATGTCCCTGACTTTCCCAGGATCCTCCACCCGGACCTTGACTATCAGTATGATGCCCCTGAGTTTTGGGAAGATGTAAGTTTTCTGGGGTTTGGAATTTGCAGTTTAAGGCTGTATTACTTGGAAATTTTCAGACAGGTGGCTGGTCTGGTATTTCAGCACCCGGGAGAGGTTGAGGTTGTGCCCTCTGAGAGCGTAAAAGCTGACTACTGTAATGTGCAGAGTGAGAAGTAGCAGCCTGAGGAAATAAAATATGTGTGAGATTCCCAGGCCTCATAGAAATGCTCCTGGCCTGAAGGTGGCAGCCACTGTGATGGGCAGCATTTTCACAGCATTTTGCTGCTCACCTTTCTGGGCTCTTGCATTGCTTTCTTGTGACTTCCTGGTAAAAAAGTACAGCTGTGTCTTCATTCAGGCAGTGTTTGTTTCTCTGTTGACGTGTTAGGCTTTGATTCCCTGTATCAGAGCCACAGAGGTCTCTTTCTCTGAAGACCTGTGTCTGTTCCCAGAATGAAGAGCTTAGTTGGGGTCCAGATGCATGTCCCTGTGTGCAGCGAATCCAGGGATCTTCACTGTTTCCAGTCAACGTGGCGAGGAAGATAACCCTGCTGGGAAGGAACTTCCACCTCTACCAGGTAGTCAGCTCAACCCTGTCAGCACTAAGAAACTGTTCTAATGCAGGGTGCTGTTTGGGCAACGAGTCCTCTGGAGGGAGTAATAAAGATACGTGTAGGACAGAGTCGTGGTTCTGCCTTAGGTTGCTCCTGTGTGCAGAAGCATCTAGAGGAATAACCTACTTTGCGAATAAAGAATTGCAGAGCTGGATTTATGGGTGGGTAGGAGGTCACCCAGAGAAAGGGAGAGTACAGGTGTACCCCAGCCTGCTGGAAAAGATCTGCATGCGTTTGGATTAAGCTGCACCTGTGCTGCAGTGTAGACTAGTTCTTGGAATAGCTTCCTGCTGAATCTCCTCCAATTGTGTCTCCATAAGCTAAAGATAAGACATCTGTTCCCTTCCCTTTCCTTCCTGGCATGCTTGTGTTAATGAGCCTGTACCTGTCCTACCTGAAACTTCTGTAGTGGGGAAAACCACCCTTGAAAGCTATGTTTCTTGGGTGTGCCTCTGATAAAAATTCTCTTCGCTTCTCAAGGCAGGAGACTGATTTAGTAACCTTTTCCAAACCATCGCCTCGGAACATGCAGCCCACAGACAAATTGTTACTTTATATGTTAAACCTGATATACTGCACTGCTCCCAGGAGCAGAGCTGGGTGCAGGCACATATCCCATCTTTTTTAAAGGAAGCGTTGAAGCAATTGAGTGGAAGATTTTCAGAAGAGAGAGAGAGAGAAGAAAAATGCACTTACTGTGTTTTGATGTGCGCTGCCCTAATCTGTGTGCTCCACTCTTTGTTTCCAAGCTGGTATTTCAGGGACATACGGAGTCAGAACTTCAGTGGCACTGTTTTTCCTTTAATTCCTCCTCCTGTGTTGAATTCTCCCCACACTGACATCAAGTGCTCCCTTCTAGGTGTTTTGTTTTGTGTTGATTTACCTTTAATAAATGGAGGCAGTGACAGCACAGAGGGCCCTTGAATATAGCATAGAGTTGGTGTAACAAAGGGAATGAGGAGCATGCTGCTCACACAATAAGAGGCTTGGTAAAAGGTACTGAATTGGAGAGGCAGGAGTACGCTGTCACATAGCACGAGGCTCCATGTAGTTGAGAAATGGTGCCATGTGTATCTTCTCTGCAGGACCAGCAGTGTGACTATGAGTGTGTCCTGAATTTGGAAGGGAGGACAGTGGTGATGGATGCTTCTGTGGAGGGAGAAGAGACCAACCAGTCCCTCTGTTACATCACCTGCCAGATGAACCAGGTGAGTGCTTGGAACATGATGGTCTTTCAGAGCTCATGCTGGTGCTGGTTTTGCTCAGCAAAACAGCACGCTGGAAGGCAAGCTCTTTGGGGGGTCGGGAGAGCATAATTTATGATAATATTTATGGAATATTTAGCTCTCTGGGTCCTTCAGTGTGATGCTGCTGCCTGGTGGTACTGGTACCTTCAACTTGCAGGAAGACTGTGCAGTCTGAGCCGCACAACTCCTTGCTGTGCTTGCTATGGTACAAGATGATGCTGGCTCTGAATCACCGCTTATTGGAGCCTGCCAGGACACTGCCACTTTGGCTTTAGCTTGAGGCACTGTTGTTCATGGCTCTCGGGATCCTGACTTCAGTGACAGCAGTTCTTTTGTGAAAAGAAAAATTACATTTATACTGGGTTTGTTCCTGGTGGCAGAAGCTACAGCCTGTGTGTGACACTCACAGGCAAAATCAAAACAGCTGTGTGCCTTTCTGGATGATACGTGGATTTTACTTAGGGCCAGGTTTGCAAGCACAGGCAGTATTTTTAGTTCACAAACTACTATAATTAAGGGAGAGGAACAACATAGGCTCTTGTGTACATGAGCTCTCCAGACCAGTTGCAGTCCTACATCTTCAGCCCTAGTGAAATGGCAGAAATGCCAGCTGGAGCGCTCCTCTGCGCAGACAGCTCGTAGGCAGGAACTGGCCACCTCAGAGAGCAGTTAGGAAGTTACATGAGTACTGTTGTGAGCACACCTTTTCAGTGTTCACCCTAGTGAACCAAATGCCTGCTCCTCTTTCTGGAGCAGAACTGTGAACCAGTGAGGACAGGCCCATGCTGCCAGTGCCCCAGCTAACGCTGCCTCGTCTGCGTTGAGGGGAAGCTCCACATAGGCTCTACACACCAGTGTGCTATACTGGAGGGATGCTGATGCTTTTTTTGCCTATTCAGTTGCCTTGTTTGTGCTCCTAAGTCCTTTGTCTTGATCGTCTCTGTCTTTGCAGTACAGTTACACAGCGCCGCAACTCGAATTTAACGCTGTGGTGTTTGTGCAGAGGCGACGACACCTTCGAGTGGACAGTGCTGCAGACCTTCATGGTAGGAGCACGACACCTCCCCAGCAAAAAGACAGCAGATGAGGGGGAATGGAATTGAGGAATCCTTGAAAGAGGTTTTTTGCATCTGTAGTAGTCCTATCACAGGAAATCATGCAGCCTCATTTCTGTCACAGGGAAGGAGGAGGAGGGTTCTGTGTAAGGTGCTGAGTTGCTGGATTATTCTGTGCTTTGGGGGATGTTTGCAGATGCCTCTGAATTTTTTTTTTCTCCTCTGCAGTGACTTTTTACAACTGCTCTGTGGGACACACTGATTGTAGCCGCTGCCAAACAGCTGACTCAAAGTACAACTGTGTGTGGTGTGGAGGTGACAACCCCAGCTGCATCTTCAGGGGTTCCTGCAAGGAAGAGATAGAAGACCTGTGTCCAGCACCTCTCATTCACTCTGTGAGTAACTTGCTCGCTAGTGTACTGCACCCAGAGCAAGGAGGGCTCCATTCTGCAGCTGAAATCTAAGGGCTGTGACCTCAGAGTGCGAACAGTGTGGCTCAATAGTACGTTGGCCATCTGAAGAGCAAGTTAGTCCTGTTCTGCTGTGATCCCTCAGTGTTGCGAGGATGCTAGACTCTTGTGTTGGGCTTTCAGCCTGCTGATAGAGAACAGAGGGGAAAGGTGCATTTGTATCTCATGTGAGCTGAGACTGGCACACCAGAAGGAGCAGAACCATTCAGGAGCTGGGAAAGGGTCTGCAGATTGGATCCTCCAACTGTCCTAAGCCAGACCCTGAAACATGTTGGCCAAACTGAGCTTGGGGCAAAGGAGAGCAGAACCTAATGATAACAGCACAGCAAGGATGGGGAAAAGCATGACAGGTTACTGGAATTAATTATTTTTGTCTGTTTATTTTAAATGTTTCTTGCTAACTGCCACATGACAAGTGTCTGTAGCCATGTGTCCCTTTTGCTGTCAGCTTGTCCTCCCTCCGGTGGCACACAACATCCATGTGCTGCATCTTGTCATAGTTTATCCTGGATGCTGCTCAGGGACAAAGCTTTGATGTTTGTGCAGCATGCAATTCATTGTCGTACTGATGCTGAGGAGAGAATGGTGCTTGCTGCTTCACACAAGTAACATGGATTGGCTTGAGCATTCCCACTCTTCAGCAGAAATGCCCTGTGGAGTGGTCAGCATGTTGATGAGAAGGCAAAGCGGGGCCGTCCTTGCCTTAGAAGTCAATATCAATTATCACCTCTTGGGGGGACTGCTCTCACAACAGTTGAGGTATGGGAAAGAAGGCTCGGACTGGTGTTCTTTCTTCTCATGAGGGTGCAACCTGGTACTAGTCCAAGCTGGTAAAAGAATCTATAGCAGTGACCTGACCAGGCAGAATTTGTAACGGGGCAGCTGAAGGTCCCTGTGCTGTAGATCAGTTGCCAGACTGGAGAGGTCTGAGTTACTGTGACATTTATACATGCGTGGATGTCTTTGCAGGTGTACCCCCTGTCTGGACCAGTGGAAGGTGGCACTAGAATCACCATCACTGGCTCAAACCTCGGGCAGAAACATCAAGACATTGCAGAAACTGTCACTGTTGCAGGAATTCCCTGTGCCGTAGATGCTCAAGAGTATGAGATCTCTAGCAGGTAGAGTATCTGTGAAACCTCCTCCCAGAGGCAGGCGCTGGCTTTCCCTTGGCTGCTGACGCCAGCCTGAGATGTCGTTGCCTTTGCTGTAGCAGGTATTGAGCCTTGCCTGTTCTCCAGGGCACCTGGGCTACTCTCCTGAGTAAGGTTGCTCTCCAATTAGTTACTCTGCAGTAACTTCCTGAGAGAAGGTCGTGTACAAGGCAATGGCCAAACAGTGCTGCCGTATGCTGACCATGCTGCCAGCCCGATCAGGGAGTCACAGGCACGGAACCATGCACCTTTGTGGGTGTCTCTCCCAGCCACGGGGTGACTTCAGTTAAGGGAAGGACATGGCTTGTGCAAGTGTCACTGCTAGGAAAATATCCTAACCATGCTACCAGAGGGTGAGGATGGAAACGCATGGTTGGAGGTGCAGCCTCTGCTTGAGCCAGCACACCCCTAGACTCATTCTTCACTTGCCAGCCAGACTTCCACCTCTCAGGAACAAACCCAGTGAAAGGACCCTCTCAACCAGGGACAGACCAGGGAGTCCTGGTGGGCCCTTTGCCAACCTTCTGGTGGCTATGAGTCCCTCAGAGGTCACACAATGCTGGGAGGACTGGGAGGAGGATGAGAAGCAGAGACACCTGTCCTGCTGAATCCAGCTAAGGTCTGTGACAGAGGACTGGGTACTGTGTGCCTGGCCAGGGCAGGACCATATAACATGGCAGCGTAGTCAGGTACGCTGTGACGGGGGTGTAGCTAGGAACCAGGGAGAGAGGAATGCTCATGTAGTTGGGCTATGGCAGGGCAGGTAGGTGGGAGCCTTGGATGAGGGAGGGAGAGGAGCCAAGCCACCAGCAGGAGAAGAGGAGAGCAATTGTGAGTAACCTCTCATCCATCAGAGCTGTCACAAACCCATTTTCCATTCCATGGTAGCAGTAGTTGTAGCACCCTTCCCTCTGGGAGCCAGGTAAGATCCTGCTGGGAAATGGCCTGCTGTGTTGAGCAGTGTTGTCCTGTCTGTGTGTCTTGTTTGTCTGGATCCATCTGCTTTCTGTTTTCATCTTAGAATTAGAACGTAATCTCTCTGGGGTTAGTGCTGTCTCTGTTCTGTGTCTGTAAATCACCTGGCATCACAGGGGCCTGGCTTGGGACCACGTTGCCAAAGTGCAAATTCCTCAGCCTCTCTGGTTGGTGGGGGGTATAGCTGTGAACCTAGAACCTGCTCCTGAGCAAGGCCCAGACAAAATTAATCTCCTGCTTTGGAGGAAGGCTGGGAATTTTCCTGCACAGCGGCTTTTCTGTTAGCAAATCAGAGCTGTAACATGGGATTCCTTGCTGCCCTGTTCGAAGTACGGTCTGATGTCACCTTGTCAGCATCTCCCATACTAAATTACCACTGGAAAAAGAGCTGGGAAGAATGGGTTGTGCAGATCAGGGTGACTGGCTGGTCCCAGAGGCCACTGACTGAAGACCAGTGCCAACTAAACAGTCTTGAGCTTTCTTCTGCATCCGACAGAGCGCTAATGTGTGGATTGACCACCACTAACTGGGGGTCACTGCAGATGTGACTGATTTATCAGCCCTGGACAATAGCAGAGTTCCTGGGCTCTGTACCTGTGATACAGTGGGCTTCATCCTATCTGTCCCAAAAGTAATATTGGCTAGGATGGGCCTGTTTGGAACCACCCCCTGCTTTTTTTCTGCTGCACCTAATGCAGCTTTTGAAAGTATTTCTCAATGCTCAGTTGTATGTCCTGAGCATGGGATAAGGCTGTAAGAAGGGACCTGTGGTTGCTAGATGGTTTTAGGACGTGAGCTGTATCCATTGCATCATCTGCTCTTCCCCTGTGTGACACTGTTCTTGGATTGCCCTGCAGCATCGTGTGTGTCACGGGCGGGAGCTGGACAGAGAGATCTGGGCCCATTGAGGTGGAAGTGCCTGGAGGAGGACGTGGAGTTTCTGCCCATAGTTTCACCTATCAGGTAACATTATATTGCTTCTCTAATACTTCTCCCTGCTCTTCCAGTGTCTCTGCTAAATGGCTGGCTGTTGCATGGACTCGTGGGACTCTGACAGGCGCTTGCTGCTGGTGTTTGTGTTGTGTGGTGGGTTGGGGTGGGCTGTTTGTTCCCTCTTTAGATTATAGAACAGCTATATTAGGTAATGCCAAAGCTCCTGTAGCCTGAGGGTACCTTTCTGGCTTGGAGATTTTTTTTTTCATTCATGACTTAATACCTTACTGAGACTTTTGACTTTCCTTTTATTAATTTGCAAATTGCTGCTTGAACACCCTTTTAGCTTCTGACCTTCAGCAGCTACTGGCAGCAAGTCCAAAGTTACTGTGCATTGTGTGGAGAAACGTTTGCTATTATTTTTTTAACATGTTTCCGATAACTTTTTGTTAATTTGAACCCAGAAACTATGAAATAAAATATTGAAGTGTTTTTCAGACACAGTTACTTGCATTTCATCCTTGCTGTGCACGTTACAAGTTGTATACCTAGCTGCATGCCTCCCCTTCCCATTGGCTGCTTTGTTTTGTGCTGTATAGAACCATTTTACATACTGGATTGTACTTGTTGCTCTTCTCCTGGTTTTGGTTCTGTTATCAGGGCCACAAAGAAGATCAAAGGGCTGGAGCACCTCCCCTATGAGGAGAGGCTGAGGGAGCTGGACTTGTTCAGCCCAGAGAAGAGAAGGCTGTGGGGGGACCTCATTGCAGCCTGAAGGGAGCATACAAACAGGAGGGGAATCAACTTTTTAAACGGGCAGACAATGGCAGGACAAAGAGGAATGCATTAAAACTAAAGGAAGGAAGGTTTAGATTAGATATTGGGGGAAGTTCTTTACAGAGAGAGTGGTGAGGGGCTGGAACAGGCTGCCCAGAGAGGGGGTGGGTGCCCCATCCCTGGGGGTGTTCAAGGCCAAGTTGGATGGAGCCCTGGGAAACCTTGTCTACATCCAGGACTGGAGGTTGGCGGCCCTGCCTGTGGCAGGGGGTTGGAGCTGTGTGATCCTTGGGGTCCCTTCCAACCCAGATGTGGGGCAAAAGGTATTTTTACTGTGGTGTAAAAATCTCTCCTTAAGTTGCCTTTGCAGTAAGTCCTATGCTTGGTGTGGTTTTGCTGCGATCTGTGCTTAGAGCACTTGTATGGGCAGGAGCTATTTTGAAGCTCACAGCTGTGTACATATGGTTGGGTTGCTTATTTTGCTGTAGTCTCCCTGCTCCTTCTTATTTTTCATGTATCTTGCTCTTCATTTATCAGCAGTGACTTACTTGTGTCACTCTGCCTGGCTCTAAATTTTGCTGTGGCTCCTCAGCAGTCCTGAGGGTTTGTTACTCCAAATACTTTATCACATTTAATTTCCCCTTCCCAGGCCACGCACAAGTATGTTTAACAGTGTGGGTCTCAACACAGATCCTTAGGGCTCCCTGCTGATAAGCTCCTCATGTACTAGACAGGCAGACAACTTATTTGCTACCTTGTTTTTCCTAACCTGAGTTATTAATCCAGTTACTGATCTGAACAATCCCTTTGAACTGCTAATCCTTGGGATTGTGTGTGAGGCTCACAGCTCTGCTGTTTGCAGCATCCATCTGCCTTCTGCAATCTGTGGAAAGACTGGTCCCCAACTTGTGGTTCTTGTTGGTGTGATTGACCCTGCTCTGCTGCCCCTGCTCTGTAGGGTAACTGCTGGAGCCCAGCTCAGACCTGCCTGTAACTGGGATCTAGAGCTTCTATTTTCAGAGCACTGGAGGCCACCAAACATGTTCTGCTGTTTTCTTTTCTTTCCTTGCCTTATCTTTGGAGGTCCTTGTCACTCACCTTTTTGGTTTTCTTCTTTCCCCTTTTCTAGAACCCAGAGCTGAAATCCATCGTTCCGACTCAGGGCCCCAAAGCGGGAGGAACCTGCCTCACCCTTCTGGGCTCCAAGCTGCTGACTGGGCATCCTAATGAGATCAGTGTCTTGCTTGGAGACCTGCCTTGCCACATGTAAGACCAAAGCCTGCCCATGTGCTGGCAGTGCACTGCCCTGAGTCCTCCCCAGAGCCCCACAGGGCGTGATGCTGGCTGGCTCAGCCCTTAGCACAGGCTGCTGCAGCTTTGCTCTCCTCTGCGTTCAGGACATTCTCCTCTTGAGGGTCATGGCAGCATCCATGGCCATCTTACACTCCTGCCCATGTTCCCTTGGAGACAAACACAGTCTCTGTTCTGCACGTCTCTTGACAGGACTGTACCCCACCCTGACAGCTCTGCTTTTGCTGATGGGGAACTACAGTTGGCTCCTACAGAATAACACTAAGAGCTGCTTGTTCTCTCACATCCTGGGGTGCATACACCTGACAGCACTGCTGGTGAGAAGGTGCTCATGCCTTGGTAGCATGCTTCCAGTCTCTTCGGCCTGGACAGTGGCTGTACTGCTTTTTGTCCATGTGCTGCTCACTGACCACTGCCCAGCAATTACTGCTTGCTTACATCAGCATGTTTCAGCATTGAATTTAGGGAAATATCAGAAGAGGTTTGCAGACAGTCTGCAATGAGCAAGACACAGTACTATAAAATCTGTCTCTGCAGTGGCTGTTAACCCCTTGTTCTCTCTTCTCTGTCTCTCCAAGCCTCTCTGAGATGACAGAGGATCAGTTGGCGTGCCAGACGAGCCCCAGCAATGTGTCTGCAGAACTCCCAGTCACTATCAAATACGGGGACCAGGAGCGGAGATTGGAAGGATCCCTCTTCAGATATACTCTGGATCCCAACATCACTTTTGCAGAACCACCTAAAAGCTTTCTCAGGTAGAAAGGCTGAGTGCAGCTTCCCCAGGGCTGTGTGCTGAGGCAGCTACTCCAGCACCAATGGCATCTCTTTCAGTTGAGCTTTGGAGTAAAGCTAGGCTGGTCAGAATGAGCGTAAGCAGCAGGGTGGGAGCGTGGGCACAACACAGCTAATGAACAATGGGTGGGTAAATTCAGCTACTTTTCTCTTTCAGTGGAGGGAGAGTGCTCAGAGTTCATGGATACAACTTGGATGTTGTACAGAAACCGAAGATCCGAGTTACGGTTTCTCCATCTGAGCGCCGGCGGCGAGGCCTGGGCCGGTGGCGCAGAATCATCCCGGACACCGAGTGCCCTGAGGATGCTCTGTGCGGCGTCCACCAGGTACCATGGCAGAGTGCTCAGTGGAGCTGAGGGTTGGTGTGTTGCTCTGGAGAAGTGGACTTTCTGTCCCTAGGGCTTTGTCCCCCGCTTGCTGTTACCTGCTCGGGTCGCGCCAACAGTCTTGGAAGTGCTCATGTCAGGCTGAGAGGTTCAGCGCTTTCCCAGACACTCCCAAGAGTTGGGTCTGCTTCTGCATAGAGGTGTGCAGGGCTTGTGGTGTGGGGCAAGAACAGCAGGGCAGCAGTGTGGAGATAAAGAAACCTGCAGCTGAGCCAGAGACCTTGCATAGCTCAGCAGGTCCTCGCTCCAGACTCTTCCTTTTGCACAGTGCAGTCCATCTCTCTAGCCCCTGGGCCCTCTTTCACTCTGAGATGCAAAACCAGGCAGAGCTCAGTGAAATTACCAGTTCCACCAACATTTTCTGCTCTCCTGCTGCTAGTTGTCCTGAGATGGGTTCGCTACAGAGGTATTGATGTGGTCACAGAGCAAGCAGCAGAATTTGCAGAGGTACAGGGTGTCTGGCAGCCAAAGGGCAAGAAGGATTTGCTTTATTAGTGCAAATGATGGAAGGCTTCCAGTACATAAACTGGGAGAACGTGCTCCAGATGCACGTGCAGCACTAAGAGCTTGGTTACCTACGTTTAGAGTGTTTGTGGCTGGGGGGCAGGAAAAAAAGAATACTTTCACTAAGTGTATAAAACATCCAATCGTATGAATGCTTCTTTCACAGAAACACCCAGGCCAGGAAATCAGTGTTGCGTTCAGGGTCTAGAGCAGGAAGCTGATACCTCTCCAGAATTTGGTGCCAGGGGAAATTGGTGCCAGAATTTGCTATCAGAGCTGATTCCCACTGCTGAGACCTAAGTACAAGCAGCAAATCCGGTGCTCTGGAAACTTCCTTTAGAGGAACACGGGGATTTCCACGGATCTTGGATTCTTCCCTCTACAGTTAAGCAGAGTTCCTCTGGCACTGCTCTGCTGAGAGGAATGCAGCCTGACCCCAGATTGCTGAGAGTTGGGAGGTATTGCAGAGCTGCAGGACCAGCATTAGTGTTTCACTACTGACACTTTCTTTTGCCTTTCGCGTTTAGTTTGAAGAACCCTGTCTTGTCAACTCCTCCTACCTGATCCTGTGCAAAACCCCAGCCATTAACCTGCTGTTGCGGAGTGTCCATATCAAACTGGAATTTATTCTGGATAATCTGAGCTTTGATTTCAACTCCTTGCATCCCATGCCCTTCTCTTATGAAGTCAACCCCATCCTAAAACCACTGAACGCTGAAGATCCTGCCAAACCGTATCGCCACAAGCCAGGAAGCGTCATCTCTGTGGAGGTAACACAAAAAACTAGTTGTAAATAATGCTCCTTGCACAAAGTTCTCTCTAATCCCAGAGTTTTAAATTGGTGTCATGCAGCATCTGATGTTTTAAAATACCTGACAGGCTTGGAAGCTGTCACAGCAGATCTGCTCTGGCCTATGAGAAATGGTACTGAAGAGGAAGGAAAAGAGTGAATGAAAAAATCCTCTTGACCCCATAAATCATTATTAAGGGCCTCGTGGAAGCTGCTGTGCTTTTTTATTTTTTATCCTAATAAACAATTTGTATATGAGATATTGGTACTAAACAAACCCCACATCCTGTTTTCAGCTGCCAGCTTTTTTGTAACTTCTTAAGTTTCCTCTAGAAGTAACTTAGGAGTAAAAGAATCCTAGCAGCAGGGAAGGCCTGTTACTAGGTAGAGGTAGGAAAATCATTCTTTAAAGTTGATACAAAGGGCAGAGTGGCTGATGTTTTCCTGTACGTGCAAGAGAAAAACCAGAGGTATTTCTTTTGTCAGGAAAGGAAGTTTCTAGTCCAGTTCTCATTCCAAAAGGTAATGCCTGCAGCTGAAAACACACTTTCACCACTTGCTCTTCTTTCACATATGAGTAAAAACTGTGAGGATGTACTAAACTAGAAACATCTAGACTGCTGCCACGTTGGTACTGAATGCATCTTGGAGGAATAGGGCTGTCTGAGAAGACTGAAAGAGAACTAACAAGACATAAGTTTTCAAAGCACAAGGTTTGATCTGCCAACCTGTCAGAATACCCTGACACAGCTCTGGGCAAAAGCATGAAAAAGCTGCTGCAGGATCCACCTTGGAAAGTATTTAAATATAAAATATGTAATTAACTTCAGTCAGCGTGGTTCTATTAAAAAAACCCAACCAAACCAAATAAAAACCAAAGTCTTAATCCCCAAAACTTAAAGCAGGTTTGTGTTAAGAAGAGCATAAATGTGTTACACCTTTGAAAGCCATTGACTGACTCACTTCTGAGTGCTTAGGTTAACGGCCATGACCTTTTTACATGTACACATTGTGTGTATGTATATATTTATGTGTATATGCACATACAGGCAGAAGGAAGAGGTGAGCTTAGTCAGGCTGTGGCTGAAGGCCTTAAGATGACCGGCTATTATTGCAGCATGGTGTGGGGCCTAAAACCATCATTTAAATTGCATGTAAGGGAAGCTTTTCACTTACAAAATGAGCTTCTGTGGCCAATTCAGATGCAAGCCCACTCAGAGAAGAAAAAAAGGCTGCTTTCATCCTATGGTGTTGTTCTCCTCCATCTTCTCTGGAGCCATGGAAACAGAGAGTTGTGTTTTCCCCAATTCAGTGTCCTGTTACACCTCTCTTCCAGGGGGAAAATCTAGATCTGGCTATTTCCAAGGATGAAGTTATGGCTATGATTGGGGAAGGAATCTGTGTGGTGAAGACACTAACAAGGAATCATCTCTACTGTGAGCCTCCCTCTGAGCAGCCAGCTCCACGGCACCGCACGAAGCGTGAGGGCACAGACTTGCTCCCAGAGTTCACGGTAGGGATCAGCAGTGCCATAAGGAATCCTGTTGTTTGCTGAAGCACAAGCAAGAAGTAGTGGTGGAGGCAGGGAGTGAGATGAGAAAAGGAAGAAAGGCAGGAGAGGAGCCCTGGTGGGGGACAGGGAAGGTACCAGGGGGTTAAGGAGCTGCTCTTGTTCTCAACTCTACTCTTACATGCCAAACGTCACCTGAAAGCAAATGGCATAGCTGGATTCAGGAGTTTGCTGTGGGACAGCTTTGCTACAGCTGTGTGCCACCTGTACCCATTCTGGAGAAACCCTGTGGCTTGGCATCCCGTTGCTGTGCTGGGCTCACATCATGGCACACGCTTTCTTCCACAGGTACAGATGGGAAACCTGAACTTCCTCCTGGGCCGAGTGCAGTATGACACAGAAAGCCAGCTCACCTTCCCCCTGGAGGCACAGATTGGCTTGGGTGTTGGTGCATCCTTTGTGGCATTGATTGTTCTGGTCATCGTCTTCATATATAGGTAAGGAACTCTGGAGTTGTGTGAGGTCTTTAGGTTCCACTACCACGTTTCTCAGTGGATATGGCCACATGTAAACATCTTGGGCCTAAACAAGGTCCTGGTCATCTTTATTTGGAGCCAAATTCTGAGCCTCTAGTGTTGTGGGGTTGTGTGAGGCATATTGTACCTGATGGTCACAGCCTGCACTGTGGTTCCTTCAGAGCCCACACCTAATGGGTGCTCTAAGAGATACGTCTAGTTTACAGGACACTGGTATCCCAGGAAGGTAATATTCAGTAGAAGTCATTTCAACACCAATTGCATTTGGCAGCAACACAATAGTTGGCAAGGACAATCCCTGGGCTAGGGCTAGGGCCACTGGGAACAATTCTACTTCTTATTGCAGGAGGAAGAGCAAACAGGCTCTCAGAGATTACAAGAAAGTTCAAATCCAGCTGGAAAATCTGGAAACAAGTGTTCGGGACAGATGCAAAAAGGAATTCACAGGTCAGTCATGGAGCTCTTAAATTCTTGCAGCTTCAGGGAAGCTTGAAGAACCACTCTCAGCCCTTCCTCTCTTCCTTCCTGTATACTTGTTTGGGCAGCTCAGAGCAGGCAATAACTTTATCTTCTGCCAGTCCACTGAAACATAGAGCCAAATTCTTTCATTTTTAATTCTTCCTTTAGTTCAGAGCACAGTGATCTATCCAGAGATCCCTCTGATTCTCCAGTTCATTCTCCAGGCTCAGATGAAGAGCTAAAGGTCAGAGAGATCTTGGAGAGATCTTAAGGACAGCTAGCCCAACCTCTGTGTAGGACAAGGTGAATGACCCCCTGTCTTCTGGGCCCACAAACCTTGTACTTAGAGCAGTGAGCCCTTGTGTGGGAGACCTGGGGCTCTGAAACTGTGCGAGTGACTCAGGCTGTGATGCCCAGCTAATGTGGGAAGCAGTGAAGAGCAGGAGATCTCTAATCCTCTTGTAGGTGGTGGCTGAACAGTGGCTTCCTGGTTACAAAACTGAAAGCCAGCTGCCAGCCCCTGACTGTAAATAAGATCATCACCAGGTTCACCTTTTGGTTCTCCCCCAAGGCTGGAAGTTTATTTGTGCACTTTCTCCCAGGGCCTGGTCTAGTTTTAAATGTTCTAGCAATGGGATCCCAATGTGCCTCTTCTTAACAGGAAACAGCCTTCTTCTTCCTCAGTCCTTGCTGGCCCTAGCTCCTGCACTCATCTCATGCTCTGCATGAGATTGTATGGTCAACCTCATGGGCGTTTCCTTTCCCTCAGACCTGATGACTGAGATGATGGACCTCACAAGTGACCTTGTGGGCACAGGAATCCCCTTCTTGGACTACAAGTCCTATGCAGAGCGTATTTTCTTCCCGGGCCACCGTGAGTCACCGCTGCAAAGGGACCTGGACATCCCTGAGTGCCGACGGCAAACTGTGGAGCAGGGCTTGGTCCAGCTCTCCAACCTGCTCAACAGCAAACTTTTCCTCACCAAGGTAATGTCCCTCTCCCTACTTGCAGCCTGCTGTGGGGTCAGGGCCACGATACTGTAGCTGGTGGCAGGAAGCAGGCAGTGCCATTAAGGTTCATTCCTGAATTGCTCCCTGCAGCACGACTTCTCCCAAGAGCCAGTAGCTGTGATTGCCTTGTCTTCAGCAGATTCACACACTGGCTTATCTCTCTCCCCACCAGTTCATCCACACTCTGGAAATCCAGCGCACTTTCTCTCCAAGAGACCGGGCCTACGTGGCATCACTACTCACCGTGTCGCTGCATGGGAAGCTGGAGTACTTCACTGACATCCTCAAAACTCTCCTGAATGACCTGGTGGAGCAGTATGTGGCCAAGAACCCCAAGCTGATGCTGCGGAGGTGAGTGCACCAGCCACGGTCCCACTGCAAGCTACCTGAGGGGCCAGGGCCTTCCTGCCCACCTGGCAAGCTCTGAAGCCCCAGTAAGTAGGGTAACATCATGGCACAGGCTGCAGCTGCAAAACCAGCGTGTGTCCAGACAACGTGCATCAGGAGGAAGCAGTAACAGTGGTAGTCCTCTCTGGTCAGCAATTGGCAGGGAGTAGAGCAGGAAAGGTGTAAAAAAAGTAGGAAGCTGGAATTGTCCACTCCAAATCTCTCTTTGGAACTCTGTCCTTGTGTTCAGGTACCAGGGTTCTGCCAAATGCACTACCCTCACTTTGCTGTGTAGAAGTCCCTAGGCTCACAGTCAGGCCATGTTTGGAAGCTCACCTGAATATCTCCTGTATTTGGATCCCCATTAGCCTCCTGTCCCGTCTGCCCTTCTGATCTGAATAAATTTCCCTGTTTGAGACCTGCCAGAGTCTTTCCTCTGTCCCCTGCTTGCTTGTCTCCCCATCTCTGTGATTTGGTGCCTCCTTCAGGCTAACAAGTGCCTCAGTAAGTGGTACCAAAAGCATTAACCTTCCTGGTCTCTGAAGTGCTTTGAAGTTATCATTTGGGTTTTTTCCCCCCTTGATCCTGTATCACCACTTAATCTTTTCTCAAGGGGAGTGATCTTTATCTCCAAATCCCTCCCTGCTGTGCATCTTATTCCTGTGACCAACCTCATGCTCTCTTTCAGGACAGAAACAGTGGTAGAGAAGCTGTTAACCAACTGGATGTCCATCTGCCTCTACGCGTTTGTGAGGGTGAGCTCTTTGTCTCTTTGGGGTGTAGAGGGGTGACAGCCATGGCTTTGCTTTGTGCCTTGCTCATGGTGAAACAGTGCTGGAATCATCCTGCATTTCAGGATGGGAGTGAGAGAGCTGGGGACAGGGATGCTTAACCAGACTTGATGCTGTTCTTTGCTTCCAAGATGGCTCACTAGATCATGGAGGGCTCAGGGTAGCTCCTTCACCTTTAACTCGCTGATGTGTGCCCGGGGAGGATGGATTCTGATCTAATTCCTTTCCTGGAAAGGGGGTGGCAAGGAGACTCTCTCAGATTAGTAACACGGAGGCAGAGCAATCTCTTGGTCTTGTGTGTCCCCATGGTAGTTGGCCTGCCCAGTGTCCCTGTGCACAGAGCAGAGCTGTCAGCAGAGGCTCTGTCCTTGCCTGCTGCGACTTAAGCTGCTGTGTCCTCCTCTGCTTGGGGGTCTGTCATTGGGTGCTGCTGGGAGGAACAAGCTGAATTTGTCTCAAGTGAAACTCCTTCTTTTCTGTGCCAGGATTCCGTTGGGGAGCCCCTTTACATGCTGTTTCGGGGAATCAAGCACCAGGTGGACAAAGGGCCAGTTGACTGGGTGACAGGGAAAGCCAAATATACCCTGAATGACAACCGCCTCTTGAGAGAGGACCTGGAGTACCGGACTCTGGTAAGCACCAAAACTTTTGTTCCACCTGGGCTTTCTGGTGTGCAGGGCTGGATGTCTCTGCTCCTATTATCGAGGCAGAAGGGCAGCATCCTGTCACTCTCTCCTGGGAGCCAGGTTTACCCTAGCAGCATGACTCCACAGATGAACAAGAGCTCTGGTAAATCAGGTGCTTTTGCCCTAGGCTGCTAGGAGCCATCACCAGAGTCACCTGGTGTATGTGCTGTGCTCTGCCCTAGAAATAAGGGGATGATATTGCTGATGGCATGTAGAAGCCCCTCCCCTGTGCTGCTGAACTGGCTTCCAGCTAGACACCAGCCTGAGAACAGGGTGTTTAACATCTGTGACGTTTCCTTTTCTGAAACTCTTCCTGTGAAAGGGCTAGCTGTTAACTTGCCTTTGAGGCCAACCATCAAAGGCGTAAATGTGTGATGCAATCTTATCAGCTGAGTCTCTGTGACCTTTTCTTCCCCAGACCTTAAATGCTTTGACACAAGCAGGAGTTGCTGCAGGAGGGGCAGAGGACTCCCAAGGGATTTCTGCAAAAGTGCTAGACTGTGACACCATAACACAGGTGAAGGAGAAAATCCTGGATCAGATCTATAAAGGGACGCCGTACTGTCACCGACCCGACCCAGACACCCTGGACCTTGGTGAGCTGAACTTCTTGGTACCAGAACTCAGTGAGGAAGTGAGAGAGTGGTCGTCTACTCTGTGCAGCACCCTGCCACGTGTGTCTGTCATTGTCTGAGCATGCAGAACCTGGGGGGCTGTGAGTCCACCTGTCCCTGTGCCAGAGACGCTGTCCTGCGGCTGCCGGACAATGTTGCAGGCACTTGCTCAGGGCTGTGAAACAGCCTGAGTAAAGGTTGATGAGGATCAATGGGTGTGTAATGAGGTCAACAAAGATGAAGCACAGCAGACTTCAGGGATGCCTCCAATTAACAGTTTATCTTTCCATTTTCTTTGCTTTAATGGTTGCAGAGTGGAGGTCAGGGCTGGCAGGTCACCTGATACTGTCTGATGAGGATGTGACATCTGTTGTTCAGGGAACCTGGAAACGCCTGAACACACTGCAGCATTACAAGGTCAGAACTCAGTCTACCACTGTCTTGCCTCTCCTTGTCTTCTACACACTGCTGTGCTGTGTGGCTCTGGTCTCCCGGTGGATCAAAAGGTTGGAGCTTTCTTGAGCGGTATATTCAGTTTAAGTCAGAGCTGAGGCTTGTGCTCTGACTTCAACAAGCCCCCTCCTTAGCCCATGCCTGAGACAGGGGCAGGTGTTGAGCTTGGAAGGAGATGCACAAATTCATGCCTGGTGGCCGTTGCAATGAAGGCAATGCTGCTGGATCTGTTAATGTTCCAGTCCAAATCAGTAGGTGATGAGAAGTAGCTTCTAGGAATGGAAAGAGGGTTTAACTACCTTGCACCATTGTGTCATACCTTGCTGCAACAAGTTCTAGCTGTGAATGACCTCAGTCCCTGAGTATTATCATCTTCATCGTACTTCGCACGTCAGTTTTTTTAATTGGTACAAACAAGATTCTCACGCCACCAGGAAAGACAGTAATGGTGCCTCAAAATCCCTGTTCCTGCCCTTATTTCCACTAATGGTACAGTCTGCTTTGGTCTACAAGCACTTCCCTGTTGTGCTGAGGAGAAACATGCCTTTTCTTTGAATGTTGATTTGTCTTGTCTGCAGGTGCCTGATGGAGCAACAGTAGCACTGGTCCCACGCCTGACCAAGCACATCCATAGGGAGAATCAGGATTACATCCCAGGAGAGAGTGAGTTTTTATGAGTCTTTGTTCTCTTAAAATTATTCTATAGCACTTGCTAGTTAGTGGGACAAGTCTCTTGGTTGATACACGATTTGGACTCTCACAGGATTGTCAGAAAACTGAAAGCTTGGGCAGGTGAGATGGGAGAGAAACAGGAGTGTGAGAGCAGGGGAAGGCCAGCGTGGGCATGGAAAGCCAGGATGAGCAAATTCCGTAGTTCTGACTCCCTAGGGCTGAGCACGGTCTGCACCTTGCAGGGCTGTTAATACCCTCAGGCACTGAGCACCACCCAAGGGTGGTGTTGGGACACCTGGTAGTTACCCTACTGTCTGGCCAAGCAAAGAGCTCCGTGGATACTCCTGTTACTCCTTGAAGGTTTTGGGTGGACAAAGACAACCTGCTGTAGAACTAACAGCAGTCGTAGTCTGCACAGAAGGATGGATCGAGGCCTCCAGAGGTTCCCTCCTGTTTGTGTTTCTATCATACTGTCAAGTCATGCTTCCCTGGAGCACAGCTGGTCAAGCTCTACTGTGAGAGAATGGGCACTCACCTGTGAACAATTGCATGTTTCAGAAACACCAATGCTGGAGGATGCAGATGAAGGTGGCATCAAACTTTGGCACCTGGTAAAGCCGACAGAAGAGCCAGAGCTTCCCAAGCATCGGCGTGGGAGCTTGAGAGATCGGGAGCGAGCCAAGGCAATCCCAGAGATCTACCTGACACGTCTACTCTCAATGAAGGTGAGAAGAACCACAGATTGTGTTGTGCTTGGGATCTTGCCTTCCTTCATGTCCCCATCAGATTGCAGGGATGTGTATGAGCCCCTTTGCCTGGGTTGATGCACGCACTGGTTGTTTCCCATACAATCCCACCACTGCCGTGCCAGGCATTGGGTGAAGTTTTGCAGAGCCTCTAGGAGAGCAAGAAGTGATTTTATCCCCCATGTCTACCCCATGTTTGTGTGTCCCACAGTAAAAAGCAGGTATGTTGTGTTTCACAGCAGAGTTTCTTTGGCAACAGTATCTACTGAGCTGCTGTGTCTTTCCACCTTCCACCCCATGCAGGGCCATGAAGATACGACAGACCTGTTACCTCCTGGAGCAAGCTGATGCTCATAGTGCATGCCTGTCATGCACAGGTTCAGCTGCACTCATAAATTGGGCGCAGCACCTGCTCACACCTCCTCTTTGCTTTATTCCAGTGTCTTTGTTAAAAAATTGATGCAGGACAGCTTGGTGACGTTCCACCGGGTTGGGAGCTCTGTTCTTGAGCTTCTCCCTGGCCTCAGAAACTGCTATAGCCTCCTTTCTCCTTTGCTGCTCCCTGCAGCAGAGGGGAGCAGCTTTGGACCGGTGAGGGGAGGTTGCTGAGCAGAAGAGGGTGACCTCATACCTGTGCAAAGCTTGGGCTCTCCTCTGCCTGTGCTGACTCTGTCCTGCTCGGCTCTCCACAGGGCACGCTGCAGAAGTTTGTGGATGACCTGTTCCAGGTGATCCTCAGTACCAACCGCCCTGTCCCTCTGGCAGTCAAATACTTTTTCGACCTGTTGGATGAGCAGGCAATGCACTATGGGATCGCAGACCCCGAGACCATCCATATCTGGAAGACAAACAGGTACAGTGTTCCTGTGGGCCCCAGAGGAGGCACTGCTGGGCTGTCCAGAGCTGATCCCTTGCCAAGTGACAGCCACCTTTGCCTACTGAGGAGGAGAGAAATGGAGTGAGGCAGCAGACCACGGTGTGAAAGGCTGGTTTTGCTGGGATGGCAAAGCTGGGAGATGCCATCATGTGCAGATTATCTTTCAGCACCATAGCTGCTACCTTTGCTCATGCCCTGGTGCGCTTCTGTCTTCTCTGTAGCCTGCCCCTGAGGTTCTGGATCAACATCATCAAGAATCCCCAATTTGTTTTTGATGTGCAGACGTCGGATAACGTAGATGCTGTGCTCCTGGTCATTGCCCAGACCTTCATGGACTCCTGTACAATAGCTGACCATAAGCTAGGGCGGGTAAGTACAGCAGGAGAAAGGAGCCTGGCTGGCACAGGTAGTTGAGCGGTGCTGCCCCAGGGAGGAGAGAAGGTTTACGTAGCACTGCTGGGACAGCGGGCCAGGCTCATCCTCACTCCAGAGAGTGATGTGGACTCCTGGGAAGAAAGGAGGGAGGAGCTGATTGTGTTAAGCATACAGAAGAAGTCTTTATGACTTGCAGCTACTTGGGGGACAGAGCTAAACTCTAGCTGACTGAGGCAGACTGTGTAAGTTGCAGGATTTGCTTTGGGAAGTTCAGGCTGGCCATCAGAAAAACTTTTTGCCACCACTGCTCACCCTGTGCAGAGAGTGGAACAGTCCTGCATGGGTCACCAAAGGTGGGATGGGTGGCTTTCTGGAGGAGTTCAGGAATCATATATGCAAAACCATAGCAAATGTGATCTCATGCTGGTGATCACCCAGCTCCAAGTGAAGGCTGGACTAGGGATCCCTTCACCCAACACATCCCATGGTTCCTCAGACACATTACTAGAAGGGATCCTGGTATTCGAAGTACCTCTCCATGCAGAGGACAATAATTCCCAATCCTGAATGAATGAAGGACAGAGAACAGTGGTGATGGTGTTACCCACTAAGGTTAGTCCACAGCATGATGAAGGAGCCTTTGGTAATCAGTTGTGCTTTTGGATATTCAAGGACTCTCCAATCAATAAGCTGCTCTACGCCCGGGACATTCCTCGCTACAAGCAGATGGTGGAAAGGTAAGCAATGAACCTGAGGAGTTGTTGCTCAAGCAGTAAGGAGGAGGTTAGGAGGGCGATATGCTAACAGTCTGTGTACCACTGTGTAGGTATTACGCGGACATTCGTCAGACCATCTCTGCCAGCGACCAGGAGATGAACTCTGCCCTGGCTGAGCTATCACGGGTAAGTAACTTTCAGACATCATCCTCGCTCCTCCCCTGTGCATCGAAGTAGTAATGCAATGATGAGCTGCTGCAGGTGAGCACACAGCTCTGCTCAGACCTACCAACCCTTTCCAGTGGCTGCTCTGCTTTGTGGCACCAGCAGGAGAGCAGGGGCGCTGAAAAATGTAGTCAGGGATTCAGGGCAAGGAGTTACAAGTGGGTTTTCCTTCCCTAGGAACTGCTGGTGAATTCCCTTTCCTGTTGCTTTGTGCAACAGGCGCGTTTCCTAATGAGTTGTGAGGATGCAGAACTCAGAAGAACAATTGTTTGGTGTCTCACAGTGTTCTCTAATTTCCTCTCTTATTCAGAATTACTCAGGTGACCTCAATTCCCTGGTGGCTCTGCACGAATTGTACAAATACATCAATAAGTACTATGACCAGGTGAGTGTGTGTTTCCAGCAGGTATGAACATGCCCTTCTCCTTTTACCATCTAACCAAAAAAACCTCCAAAAATTACTAACTGAAGAGCAGCCAGGCTGGTGCAGGACTCTGTATTGTTTTGTTGGTGTGCGTAACTTCCATGGCATAACTTTGCTTTATTGTTATCCAAGGGAAAGGGAGAAAATCACACAAAAAAAGACTTATCTCTCTATTGGAGGCTGTTGGGCTTTCACCTGTGCTTCTTGATTTGACTCTGATATCCAAATACTCTACTTAAAAATAAAATGCAATTAGTTTGGATTCATTCACTAAATTAATCGTTTCCAGGTGAGAAGTTTAGCATTCTTCTTGCCCTGAGAAGTCTGTGAGTTATTAGGATGAATCCAGAATATTTATTTTGTGGTTAATTTGAGATTAATTAGTACATACCCACTCTAGTCTTGAGTGTACTGGATTCTACCTTGGGGCTGTCGGGCTGGCTGGTGGTGCTGCGTGCTGGAGAAAGGCTGCCCGTGAGCTCTGTCTCGTTGCAGATCATTACTGCCTTGGAAGAAGACCCAACGGCACAGAAGATGCAGCTCGGATACAGACTGCAACAGATCGCAGCAGCTGTGGAGAATAAAGTCACAGACTTGTGACAGGCACAGACAGGCTGCTCCCCCCGGCTGAACAGGACAGTGCTCAGCCTAGCCCTACGCAGGGTGTCCTGCTGCCATTGGAACCAGACTCTCCAAGGAACCCACAGGTGACGTGAGCGGGGATGGCCAAGGCAGTACAAAGTACAAGCATCTTTGCATCTCAGAGAATATTTTTTTACAGGTTTTTCTTTTTAAAAACGAAACACACACAAAAAAAACCAAACCCCAAACCCAGACTTTGGTTTTCCTCTGACAGACCATCAGGGGACCACACAACTCCTTCCTATAGATGTGAACGTGCCAAGTTTCCAACCAACGTTGCTGAAGAGCAAGGTGACAACACCAAGCACCATGTCTGTGGAGCCCTCAGCCTTGCACATGTGCCCTTGCCAATGCTGGAGGGTTCCCTTGCTGCAGCCAGCTGCTTCAGCGGGGGCACAGGAAGGATGCAGGATGCTTTCCCCAGGCTGACAGCTGGGCATACCTCTGGTCCTGGCTAGCAGGCGCTTCTGCAGTATCCAACCTGAGAAAATTCCTTGCCACAAAGTCCCCACTGGTTCTGGATGTTGGATGTGGGGAGAAGAGTGTCCGATGGCGAAGGTCTCTTGCTCCCCCGTGTTCTGGTCTCTGACAGCTCGTGTGCAACACCTGCTTGGATGCAACGTGCTCACCATGTGCGCGCTTGCCCAGAGGCCTACTGTAAATGGACAGCACCCTGCACCCTTTGCCTCGGGACAAATTCAGCTGCCAGTGAGAGTCGCTGCCTGGCTCTCCTCTGTCGCAGCTGACACAGCTCAGCCAGCTCAGGATCCATCTTCCTGGTTCCTTGTGGGTCAGGGGTTGCCCGGCTCTTTGGAAAAGCACAACAAATGCCTTGTGCCACATCCCTTTCCTCCGGTGTCTAGCTGTTCTGCTGCTCTGAACTGGACTTGTAAATACCCTCAGAAAGTTAATGTATTTAAATGCTAAAGGAGAATGTTTAATTTTGTGGCTTTGAGACAAAGCTTTCTTGGAGAAGTATCTCTGTGCACTTCTACTGACAAACGTCTGTCAGCACTGGAGCAAAGTTTTCTCCGCTGCTTTGTCTGCAGGGGTAACTCGTAGATGTCTCTGTTGTCGTCACAGCAGCTTGCTTTTCCCTGCTGCTCAGTTCAAGGCTTAGCTGTGTGCTGTTCTGTTAGGCTTGCCTTACACCCTGCTCAGCTTCACTTCCCAAACTCCCGCTGCAGCACCTCGAAGGGTTGCTGGTGAGCTGTGAACTCGAGGAAGCCGTGAAGCACAACTTGTGCTCTTCCTGGGGAGTGTCAGGGTCCTACGAACGGGGATGGTTCCTGCAAGGAAGGAGAGGCTGGAGCAGGCACAAGCACAGTTTGTTGCCAGCTGTCACTGGGCAGTTCCTCTCCACTCCCCCCTCGGTCCCTGCACCTTGGGAACAGAGCACTCTGCCCTCCTGGGAGCAAATTCCTGTTTATGAGGGTGCCCTACTCTTACCCCCCGCTGCTAATTCCATGCTTGTGTCC
Source organism: Porphyrio hochstetteri (assembly GCA_020800305.1). Lineage (NCBI taxonomy): Eukaryota > Metazoa > Chordata > Aves > Gruiformes > Rallidae > Porphyrio > Porphyrio hochstetteri. Next base: position 3,287,185 of record CM036916.1, on the reverse strand, counting down.
TGTGTCCCAGGGCAGGCAGACAGGTCTGAGTCCTCTGTCGCTTCCCTCAGCCAGGGTGATGCGCTGGCTGGGAGGGACCAGAGCTAAGACAGGGCAGGATCACGGCCCTACCTCTCTTTATGCTGCATACAGCAGTAATTCCAGGCCCATCCCATCAGCCCTATGGCTTTGTGTGAGTGCTGCACAGTCGTAAAACTCTTCTCTGAGCAATGTAACAACCAGCTGATGCTGGGAGCTCTCCCTACAGAGCCAGCTCTTCCCTGTCGCCCTCTCTCAGCAGTATTCCCAGGTGCTCTGTGTGCCCGGAGAATGGCCGGTGTCCCTATGGCACCTCCTGCTCCTGTCCCGCCATACAGAGCAGCGGTCAGCTGGCTGCTGCCAGGCAGAAAGGGGAGGGGGTGGGCAGAGTTTTGCTCCTCTTTCCCCAGGTGGACACCAGTTTGGGTCTTGCTCCTGCCCTGACCACCTGTTTCCATGAAATTTAGGGAAGCTTAGCACCTCCAGCACCTCTGCCTCCAGCAAATCCAGTTATACCAGCCCAGAAAAGATGGGGTGGAGACAAGGACTGGCAGGAGGCGAATCCTTGGTTTGAGGCAGATGCGGGAAGAGCAGTGGAATAACGTTGTCCCTTTGGGTGTTGACTGGTGGACTTCCTGACGCAGACAGTGAGGTGTAGTTTGTGGCTGCTCCAACCCGCTGTGTGCCAGGAGCTGGATTTGGGGCTCTGCAGACTGTGTCTGTCCCTATTTCTGTGGAATTATCTCCGTGCTTTCCCAGAGCACGGTGACGTAATTCTGAATCCACCTCACGCTGGCAAAGGGAGGAGGAATTGGTGGCTCTCCTGGGTGGTGATGACAGGAGTCCAGGTGTCTCTGAGAGCACAGCCTGAGGCCTCCCTGCCTCTCGGTAGTGCTCCTGCCTGTTGGGAAGGATCTGCTTTCTCCAAGTGCGTCTGTGAGTCATCTGTTATTAGAGCAATAATCAAGACTTCAAAATAGAGCTAAATAGTGGTGATTGACTTATTTAACGTCTTGAGCTTGTCAGTGAATCCCTGGACAGGAGGCACTGCCACTGCAGTGAGGGTGGGAAGCCCGTAGCACCTGTCTCTTCTCATCCGTCTGCCCTCGGGGCTGTGGATACTGGCACCCTCCTCGCCTGCGGACGCACACCGAAGGCCCCTTGCTGGGTGGTGAGGCCTGGCCCCTCTTCTCTCCGTCCGTGCCCCTTTCCTGTGGCAAAATCCGTTACTACAACAGGGTTCTGTTGCATTTAAATTTGCACAAAACAGGTTTTATTAGGAAATTCCCTATTGCAGGGAAAACTTATTTATTTATTTCTCACGATCCTTCCAAGTTTCTTCCAGTTTCTGCCCAATTCCATGACCAGCTTGTTGGACACTCTGGAGAGGGACAGATGGAGAATCCTCTCCGGATGGTCCTGTTTATCAGACAGGTAGCGAGTTCTGTGGGTGGCATGAGCCACAGCACGGTGACCATTTCCTTTCCACGAGCCACGAGTGCGACAAGGGGACGTCGCTGTTGAAAGGTGACGTTCTCAAACAGCGGGCGGTGCAAGTGTGAGGTAGTGCTGCGGTCAGAGAAGGAAACTTGCTTCCACAGTGGTCTGGCTGGAAGGCTGAGAACTGATCAGTATTAAGGTACATCCCTGTTAGTGTGTTTGAGTGTCTCTCCTGTTGGTGTGACTAAGAGTAGCTGGCGCCTGTGCGATGTAGATGTGAGAGCGCTTGCTTTCATCCGTCTGGTGGCAAATTTAGGCTGCACCTGGAAGCTTCTTTTTTCTTGTTTTTTTTTGGTAGAAATGATGGATTGTTGTTGGTTTTTTGTTTTAATGAAAGTAGAGGGTTCTTGGATGCTGCTGTCTCGGTGGAACACTATTTCTTTTTCGGGGTGTGCCCTGGTTGCAGCAAGATGCTGCTTTTTTGGTGCCTTTCTTGTCAGGATGATTCGTTTGGTTTCCAGAACAGCCAATGTGCTTGCTCTAATAGTCTTTCTCCCAATCTCCTGTCCTGGTGACTCTGCCCCCTCCCAGCCTTGTGACTTGGTGTCTCTCCGTCTGTTGCGGTATGGTCTGACCTGCATTTTTGCCCTGCCATACCTTGAGCTCTGCCCAGAGCACCCGAGGTACTGTCTTTCTCAAATTGGAATTAATAATTAATATAAAAAGCTTGAAAAAAAAAAATCTGAATTTTGTTACATAGTGTAATAACTATTTGTAGATACTGTTCTGAGATGTAGGAATCTATTGGTGATACGAGAGGTTTTGTCTGTAAATAATCAGTTTAGAGTCCAAATGATTTTAATAAAGAGAATTCTTACACAATAATTCAATAAATTTTAATATACAACCTGTGTGTCATGCCTGCATTGCACGATGCTGCTGTTGCCCAGAATTTCTTTGCCCCTCTGTACTCCTGAGTGCAGGTCTGGGGCCATGCCAGCAGCGTGGGGTTTTTCCCTCCTGCCCCGCCTCAGGCTCCAAGCCAAGGCGCCGCTCTTGGAGATAAACCTGTGCCACCTTCCACTGATGGCTCCTACATCCCGGTGCTTCTGCCCTTTCCTGATAAGTTTGTTTGCTGCTGTAGGTGTGAGGGGAAGGAAGTTGGGGGCAGAGCTGTTCTGGAGCACAGCCCAGCTCCGTGTGTGGTTTTCACAGTGGGTAAGCGGTGAGGGGGTTGCTGGAGGTACAGTTTATGTTGATGGCTGTTGTCCACCACTGTTTCAAAATCAACAAAACAGCTCTTCAACTAATTGCACGGTTCCTCGCCGACATAGAGCTGGCTCCTGGCCCCTCTCCCCTGCCTTTCCCTCTACCCCACCTCACTGCCCTCCTTTACGAGCGGAGTTTTGGCTGCTCTCCCTCATATCTGCTGCTCCCCCTCGTATCTGTGTCATGTCACTGCTCCTTTCCATACGGTGCGTGTTCTCGCCGGCCTTTCAGGGGTGACGAACGGCTCAGCACCCAGCCTGGTGCAGCCTCTGCCCTCTCCCATTATTTTTGGTGTGGGGAAGGCAGGTGAGAGGAGAGGGGCACAGGCAAGGGGAGAAGCGCTCCCAGAGGCCCCGACCTGGAGTTGGCAGCCAGGATCAGCAGCAGAGCTCCTGTGAGGCAGCCCAAACCAGCCTTAACCCTTTGCTTCGGGGCTGGGCCTTGTTCTCCGCACATGGAAACCTGAGCTGGAACAGCCACCGGCCCCAGCGCGGGGGAGGCCGCAGCATGCCCAGCTCTGGTAGTGGGGAAAGGAAAAAATAAGAGTGGTTTGGAGTAGTTTTTTTAATTTTTTTTGTTGCTACCATGTGTGGCTCCTCAGTGTTGTGTGGGGGCTGGAGGCCGGGTCCCACCTAGGCATGACAGGGCTGCCAGGCAAGCAAGGCTGCCAGGAGGATGCTGCTGCTGCGGTCATGATTCTCTGTGGAAAGGGATCAGGGAAAGCGTGAGCTCTGCGGTCACCAGTACCACGTTGTGATTGTGTTGAGGTGCCTGGGGGCACTGCTGGGGGGCTGAGGAGCCTCAGGCACAAGGGTGGGCTTGGGGAGCTTGTCCCCCACCAGCCAGGGGGACTGTTTCCCCCAGGCTGAGGACAGCTGTGCCGAGCGGGAGACGGTGCCACAGCAGAAAGGCTGGGCCATAAGCCCTGCTGCCACACTGCTGGGAGCAGTGGGAAGTGCCAGGTAGCCCGACAGTTTCTGGGTCTGGGGACGGTGGAGCAGAGAGGAAGGATTTCTCTGTTTCCATCTCAGCAGAGCTGTGAATTTCCCTCTATAAATAGTTGCTGTGGAGACTGCGGAGCCGCAGCGGGCTGACAGACCTGCTGCCAGGGAAGCTGGGGGAGGCAGAGAGAAGCCAGCAGTAAAGTGAATCCACTGCAGCTGTCCTAGGTCTCCTGCTATCCTAAAGCCAAGGTTGTTCCCAGAAGCAGTGCTGTGATCTGATACCCTGCCCTGCTCCTCACCACGTCCATCCAACGATGCAGAAGACTTTGGTCTGCTCAAGGACACCCCTCCCGGGCAGCGCAGACTAAAAGGAGATCAGGACCAGCTGGTATCTCACTTTAGGGAGCTCCAGATCAAGCCAGATGACAAAGGGAGCGGCGTTCCCTGCCTGCAAGCTGCTGCACGGTAAGTCTGTGCAGGGTCCCTGGGGCTTGGAGCCCCGTGCACTGACGGGGCTGAGTTTCCACTGCGTGTTGTGGCTTGCAGGGATGCTGCACTCAGCAGGGGCTTGCCAGGGCTGTGTTTGTGCAGACGAAGGTGTGTGTTGCTCTTACGAGCTCTGTGACTCCAGGGGTCCAGGCAGCGTAAGGTATGACTGTGGGTGGGCAGCTCTGTACACTGTCCCACGCAGATCAGGTGGAGTTGTTGTGGCCAGAGGTGAAGCACCGCTCCCTGCCCATGGTTCTCATGGAGCAGGCAGGACTGGAAGGGTTTTGGGACAAAGTTCTTTGACCTGGTGCAGGCCAGCAGCAAGCTGGTAGGATCTGCACAACTTGGCTCTGAACGACAAAAGGGGAATAACAGCAGGTTTTAATGTAAAGACATTGAGCGATGAAGGACTCTACAGCATCGATCATCCTTTATCACAAAGCTTAGAAAAGTACGTTTCGCTCTCCTACACCAAGTTGCATAGCAACGCTCCTCATCCTTGGCCAGTGCGCCCGTGTAACCAGGGTGGTTGGATGTAAAGTCTTGCACCCGTAGAGGTGGACTTGGCTCACCTCTGCAGCAAGGAGGACACCAGGGCCCACGTGCCTGGGATGTATCTGCTGTGCTCAGTCTGTGCACAAATAAGGAAAATTCTTGTTTCCATCTCTCTTTCGTGGCTAAGATATTAGTGAGTGTCTGCTGAAGAGCGGCTGCACGGATGCACAGCATCCCAGGGCTTTGTGCCTAAAAGGCTGATTCTGAACAGTGGAACCCCCGTGGTTAGAGGCAGAGGAGGAGGAGAGATTTTTGAGCTCCTCTGAGATTGCTGCACAGGCTTGGGTGAATGGAGAAATGTCAGCTCTGGCAGTTTGGGTTGTCCTAGGCGGGATCAGAGTCTCAAGCATGCTCTGACCCGTAATTAGACCCATGCTGGGAGCCTGAAGGCAGGCTGCATCTTGTGCTCATCAGTGTGTGGAAGGAAACTTCAGTGCTTTGAGGAAGTTGGGCCTCCTGTCCCAGAGCAACTCCCCATCACAGCTCCTGCTGCTACTGCCAGCCCACAAATGCTATCTCTGAAAATCCTCCAGTGCAGATGAGCTCTTCTTTGTAGTGACCCACCGTGAAGGATTTAAAGATCACTATTTCTACCCCCGCCAATGGTCTAGTTGGGACTGTTACCTCCTGTTACAAGCTCTGGCAGCGCGTGCTGCCCTGAAGCTTCGGCCGTACACCAGTTGCCATTCCCAGCTCCCAGAAGGCTGGGTTGCAGTACCCCAGTTGCACAGCTCAACATAATTTCCATTAGCACAGCAGGCTCTGGGCTGCTATTTCAGGTGATGGGTGCAGAAGCCAAATCTACACCAGGGCTGTGGGGTGGGGAGGCAGCAGTTGCATCAGTCAGTCTGCGCTGTCTCGGTGTTTGTACCTTGGGCTGTCATAGTAACAAACCCCAGGAATGGCCTCCCCTCAGTCACAGCCTCTTGCTAGGGTGTCACAGGACAGTCATTGCAAACCCTGCTCTGGTGCAGGGCTGCAGACAGATGTGCAGCGCTGCAGTGTTTAAAACGTGGGCTCTGTCTCTCACACAGCCGGAGCGTGAGGCTCCTCTGCCCAGTGGAAACCCAGACCTGTCCCCTCCTCAGCTGGGATAGGATGGGGAGCGGGTGTGTTCCACAGCTGTGGCCATGGGAGGCGATCCCACGGTCCCCGCTGAGCCCCTGAAAATCTACCCTGGGCACAGGGAAACCTGAGACTCCCACCTGGCCCCATCCTGGCCATGCACCGCTGGGATCCCTGCCCAACTCCAGCCTGCCAGCTTTCTTCTGAGCTCTTAAAATAATCCCTGCCTCCACGTGTACCAGCCTGGCTCCAGGGCTGAGGAAGGGAATGGGAAGGAAGGGGGCGAGGGGACCGTGGGGTAGAAGAGGGAGCCCTTGTACGCAGCCAGCAGCAGTACAGCTGCCTTCCAGCACTCCCAACTCTCTTTGAAGGAGTAATAGGCTGAGGACATCGCACTGCCCATACGTGGTTCCCCGCTGCCTCCCTTCCCTCGTGCCGGGAGCCGCTGCGACGCTGTGCCATGGAGGAGCAGGGGCAGGAGGAGGTGCCAGCAGCCCAGCACACAGGTCAGTCCTTGGATGCATGGCTCCAGAGCCGAGATTGTGCCAGGCTCGTCCCAGGCCAGAGGAAGCCACCAGGACCTGTCTGGCCATTCCTCTGGGAGGACAGCTGTTCTCAGCAGCTCTTCCAGCCTACAAGTGGTGAGAGACATCAGTAACGTCTCTTGGCCATGGTCCCAACAGGCGGCCACCACCCTGCCCAGGAAGGAGAGGTGTTCAACACGCGATACCAGGCTCTGTGCAAGCTGGGCTGCGGCGCCTTTGCCACCGTCTGGCTGTGCCAGGACATGAGGTGAGGGGCTGACCAGCTTTCAGCAGGTGGGAAGGGGTGGCTGATCTCCTGGGCAGGACCTGCCCCTCTCCCAGAAGCCGCAGAGCACAGCTGCCTGCCTGGGAGCACATCAGCATCCCCGAGCACCGGGGAAACCTGGCAGCAGGATTGGTGAGGTACAACAAAGACCCTGAAAAATCAAGGAGCATAAATGAGGTGGGATCAGCCCTTGCTCCACGTTTGCTCCTCTTGTTAGATGCTGCAGTATCCCTGCTCTGCCTCTTTCTTTCCAGTCCCTCCCCAGTCCCTGAGGCAGCTTCACCCACGGGTCTGTCACCCAAGGCTGCTTCCAAGAGGGCAGCACTCTCCCTGGGGAGCCCAGGGCCAGGAGAAGGGGAGGTACTGCTGGTTAGTGCCACACTGGTATGTGTCGGCTGGCAGCTGTGGTCTGTTTCCCAGGAGGAAGAAACACGTGGCTGTGAAGGTCCTGAAAAGCAAGGAGAGCTTTGCTGAGGCTGCCCAGGACGAGGTTGCTATCCTCCGCTGTGTATGTATATTCTGGAGCTCTCTGCTTTGCTCTGCAGGGTTGGTCACCACGTTCAGGTCTTGGTATTAGCCTCATCAGCCCTTGTCCCTCCAGGTCTCAAGCTGAGCAGCTAGGTGGGAATTGGGGAGGGGAACCCCCAGAAGTTAGGTAATTCGTGGAAATTGCCTTGGCTTGGTGCTGGCCTCTGAAAAGGGCTCCTTCTCCTTCCTCCTGTCATGCTGGGACATCATGCTGTGTCCCACCTGCACTGTCAGCCCACTTCTTTCAGCTGAAACTGAAATTCAGGAAACAGGAGGAACCTGCAGGAAGAGAAGGTGGAAAAGCAACAGAAAAAAGTGGCACTGTTGTCCTTGTGCAGGAGATGGGGGTGTTTCCAATGTATTTGTGTCGTTCCCCACTCAAAGGGCTCTATCACAACACTGATCCAGAAGTAAAGGGAAATACCTGGGAAAAAACCCCACCCAAAAAAGCAGGATGCAGCAAAACCATCATAAATGCCTGAAGTCGGACAGCTTCCTCCTGCCTCTGCTAATGGCTGTGGTGATTAGGTGCCTGTATCTGGGTCTCAGCTAGTTGCCTCTGGAGACCCCTTGACCTGCTAGTTTTAGAAAGCTCCTGGTCACAATTCTCTGAAATGCAAAGTGACATCAGCTCTAGATAAGCAAAAGCCATTGGACCAGGAGGCTTTTCCCTGGCAGGTTTGAGAGATTTGGTTCACACCGTGTGAGTGTGCAGTGCTGGCACAGCGTAGCACCCAACCCAGCACCATGGGCCAGCAGGAGATGGGTGTGAGGACAAGCTAAGCACAGTGCTGCTCCCACTGAATGCTCCCCTGGCCTACAGCAGCTTCCAGTTGGAGATCTCTTAGGCCAAGGGTCATGAAGTGCCAGCTCCTGGAAGAGTCTGTAGAGCAGAATAAAACAGCCACAAGATGTCCGTGTGCATATATATGTCTCTGCAGCTTTCTTGGAATCTCCTCAGGTAAGCAATATGAAGAAGAAGGACCAGGCAGGAGAAAACATCATCTGTCTGTTAGATGACTTCAGAATGATTGGAGAGAATGGCTTCCATATCCTTCTGCTAGTGCTGCCGCTCTGGGGCAGCAAAGCCCAGAGTCACAGGATGCTGTGCTCCCACGAGGATGAGCAGAGCAGCAGCTGGGCTGGGGCATGTGGAGGTGGCTGGAGGGGAGAGGCTGGATCGTGAGCTATTTTGGGGTCTCTGGTGAAGGGCAAAAGGCTGGTGGTAGCATCTTCTCTCTGTTAAGTGAATCCCTGACTCTTTCCACATGTGTGCTTGGTGTTTGAGGCACTGGGTCCTTCCCTGCGATGTCTGATGGGTAACTACGCAGCCCAGGGACTGCCTCTGCCTTTTGTGAAGAAGTCTTTACAGCAGGTGAGAACTTGGCTGGAATGGGGTGAGGGCACCGAGGGACCATTGATTGGGGAACATGCTATAGTCTTCATCCTGGGGCCAGCTGCCACCACCTCCTGTGGGATTGTATCTGCAAAGAAAGGGACAATACAGACTGAGGGGTTTTTTTTTAAGGAAAACAGTACCTATTTCAGGTGTAAGGAGAGAAAACATTCAATAAGATGCAGTGCAGAAAGTCATCACGTTCCCATTAACATAGGGGCACTGTGCATTACTGGCCAAGCCTTCAGCCTCATTGGGTTTGGGAAGGAGACACTGCAGACCCACACTGGGGACACGGTGGCACTTGTGTTCCCATCATGGGAATCACCGAGTTCCCCAGCAGTCCCGCTGCTCACAGGGACAAATGGCCTGGCAGTGTTATACTCCTTGTTGGCAAGCCATGTACCTCTGCCCTCCTGCTGCCCTGAGAAGTCCCCTCTGGCAGCAATGCCAGCACCCCTCGGCATCCAGCTGTGGGTAGCACTGGCAGAGCCAGCAGCTTTCTGCCCGGTCCCACCGAAGGCTGCTCGAGGTCTCCCTTGACACCAATGTCTTTCCAAGGCTTTCTTTCTAAATTGCTGGTTTGGTTGGCCAGACCTGCCCCCCCGGGGTGAGGTTTTCCTGCTCGGAGCTAGTTCTTCCTTCATCCCCTGTGAGGATGTGGTGTGCTGATCAAACTGGTGTGAAAACCGAGGCCAGGAATAGCTAAGGAATGGGAAACTGGAGTGAGGCCTCGGAGCAGTTGAAATGGCATTTTGCCTCTCGTGCTGAGACTTGTCAGAAGTCTGCACCACTGCCAAGATGAAGACTGGCTGCCCTGATTCCTGTGCCCTTCTGGGCACACTAAGAAAGAAAACCACTTTCTTCTTCATCCCATTTTCAGTAGTAGCCTCTTCTTCCTCTAAAGAAGCTCCACTAACACCTGAGTAAGTCACACCAAAATGTAGTGGCACTACTCTCTGGTCCCCATTTCACACCCAAGGGTTTTGCTTGATCCATCCCCTTATCTGTTTTAATTGTAAAATCTCAGAATCTCTCTTCCCCTCGGGATCAGCGCTCAGGCAGTATTTACTTCTGATTCATTCCAGTTCAGCTATTTAAATCTTTCCCCGTGTTTCACAGTTACCATTTAAGGTTGGTATTTCCCCAGGGCTGATGTTCATCCCAGAATAGAACTGGATAACGCAGACAATACTTGCCAGCCCTTTATGACTGACCGGAGTGTTTAAAAAATATATATAAATCTCCCAGCAGCGTTTTCACCGTTATTGATTCCTGATAGCAACTCTTGCTCTCCGGCAGCTGTTGTTTCTCTCTCCCCTGTGACAGGCCACTCTCCTGCTCCATTGCAAGCCGCTCTTTCCCTACATGGCTCTCCTGCACTACCCTTAGGGCCTCTACACCGCACGCTGGCTCATTGCCTCTCCCTCCTCCTGCCCCAGTTACACTGCACCCCTTCGTCTTTCCTTGTAAGACGGAACACCCTCCGCCCGTACCATGTCACTCTATAGCTGGCTCCCAACTTCCATTGGAATGACAATCAGCAGGAAGGCATGGGGGATGAACAGGCACACAAACAGGGGGGCTTTTTTCGGGAGAAAGTTCAGCTTTGCAATCACAATGCCTCCTCCTAGCCCTCTGCTCTTTCTGTCTCTCCGGGCTTGCCCATCCACACTGGTACCTGTGTATTTTTCTGGCAACCTTCTGCTGTGTGTCAACCCCCAGCCCCAAACAGCCCCTTCTCTGCTGGGCTCCCCAGGTCCTTCTTACTCAGTGTGCTGGGCACATGGGGCTCCAGCACCTGCTTCTGCAATGAATCCCCTTGTCCCTGCTCCCACAAGGCCACCCCAACCCAAGTCACCGCTCTGCTGGCTGCCCTCCAGCATAGCTCCACCAAAATGTCTGCAACGTTGCTGTGCCCAGCTGCTGCGCCGGGACAGGGGATGAGGTGGGGACCTTTGTGTTGCTGACGTGATCACTACCCGCTTGCCCAGGTGCTGGCAGGGCTGCACTTCCTCCACAAGCGCTGCCGCATCATCCACACGGACATCAAACCGGAGAACATCTTGCTGTACGGACGCGACAAAAGCCCCCGAGGGCTTCTGCATGATACGCTCGACTGTGGGCAGAGAACGGACTTGAGGTTAAAGGGACCAGGTGAGCACTCCGGGGGGGAGGGGGGGTGTGTATGTTGTTTTGCACAAGAAAAGGGACTTAGGTGTTATTGCCAGGAGGGGAAAGGTGAGGTAGCAGATAGAGAGAACTCAGGAGTAAGCTCCCATCTCCTGCGACAGCCAGTACAAAATGGCACAGCCAGCTTATGCTGCTGCGAGGCCTCTCCTCTCTCTGCTTAAGACATACATCAGGCCGAGCAGCTAGAAGCTACTCCAGGCACCTCCAGAAATGTGGCCTGGCAGGTAGGTTTGTGTGAAGGACAGCCACAGATCATGGGCATCTGCTAACAGCCCCACCACGACCTCGGGACCCACTCCTGCTTTCGGTGCAGGATAGTTCCCTTATGTCTGTCGTTCGCAGCCATCAAAAGGTTTACATACACGATGGGTTGACTGAAAAGCTGCATGACATGGCACTTCTGCTCTTCATTTCCTGTATTTCTGAGGTTTGGAGGAGACTTGTATGTACCCTTTTCTGGGGTCAGATGAAAATGTAACCTTTGCAGTGCTTGCCAAGCAGACTGTGTCCAAGCTCTATGGCAGCCAGGACTGGTGCAGTCTATGGAGGCATGATGTTTTGTGTCTGACTGGTGCTTTCCTCTGAACCCACCACAACTTCGGTGCTAGAGGAACCTTGCAGCAGGACAGGAGCATGTGGTCACACTGCTCCACTCCAAGCTATTTGATTTTGACTGGACAGCAGCTCTTCCTTTGTGTTTCCTCAAAAAACAGATGGTGACAAGAAGTGTTTTGGGACCTTTTAATTTGAAAAACTTTAAAGGCAGGCCCACAGTCCCTCTCCTGCGGCGATACATGGCTGTTGGTTCAGAAAGGCACAATTTCTCCCTGCTTCTCCCTCTAGGAGATGATCCTGGCCATCGATTGGAAGAATCTGATTTGATGAGCATAGAAGTGAAAATCGCAGATCTGGGCAGCGCGTGCTGGACAGTGAGTCTGCTCTGAGTCTCAGTCCCATGCTGCTGCAGGATGCTGGGTGCTGCTTTTCCACCCTGCATGTCTGATCTCTTGCAGCTGAGGGGTTATTTCAGTGTGCTGCCAAGATGCTCATTTTGGGGGGTGTTATATTCAGGGAGGAAAGGAATTAGATTTGGCAGTCCCCACTCAGAGCTCGGCGCTGTGCTCCTGGAAACACAGTCGACTTGAGACATTTCTTCAGTTTGCAGTTAGTCCCTACAATTTGAGATTCAACTCCATGTTGGGAAGTTTAATTCACCCTGGTGTGAGGGGGCCTGAGAGTGGGCCTGCCCTGTCCTGCACGGAGTTTAGTGTGTGTGCTCCGTTCCTGCTCTGCGGGACGCTCATGACCACAAGCGTTGCTGTTACTCGTTTACAGATGCTAACCAGTTTGTTTCTGTTTCAGTACAAGCCTTTTTCCAAGGAGATACAGACACAGCCATACCGTGCCCTGGAAGTGCTGCTTGGATTGGACTACAGCACTCCTGCAGATATTTGGAGCACGGGCTGCCTGGTAGGACAGGGGACATTGCTGCACCCGGTGCATGGGGAGCAAGGCTTCCTTGCCTCTGCACACATTCCTGTGGGGTTGAAAGTATGCTCCTGATAAAATACACCCACTAGTTCACCCTAGAAGGCAATTCACGCTGTGTGTTACACACAGATGTGACCAAAGGGGGCACACACAGGTGTTCCAGCAGTTGTTTCACTATGGTATGGATCTGAGGAGCATACTTCCATGCTGTAGGATCGGCTTGTGCAAGGGAAACCGGTGCTCACAGAGTTACCTGGGGGGAACCTCTGGGTCAGTTAATGAATTAACACTACTCTTGTTCTAGGCATTTGAAATGGCAACTGGGCAGCGTTTGTTTGACCCTCAACCTGGGAAATACTTCTCCAGAGATGATGGTAGGACTCCATCTTATTATTCATTTCGCCAGCTGAAGCAACACAATCTGTGTGTCTTGATGCATTCTCTCTCCCTCTGTCTAGATCATGTTGCTCGTATTATTGAACTCCTGGGAAGAATTCCTCCCCACATTGCTTTGTCCTGGAACAAGTTAACTAAATTTTTCAGCAGGCCAGGTAAGAATTGGAGTAAGGCAGTTTGCTCTGAAAATCTCTGTGGATCTCTAACATACCTACTCAGCTCAGAGTTTTCACCCTGAAAGTTGTTGTACAGTGAAGGCTACGAGCAGGGAGAGATGAGTGGAGATTTCACAGAGAGCAGTGACCCCTCCTACCCTGCCTACCTTTGCAATCCAGGAGCATTCCAGGGATGAATGCAAAAAACCCAACCCTAGCTAACTCCTGTTAGGGAAAACAATGCTATTCTTTCTCCTTTGGATTAGGATAGAATGGAAATAGGGACAGGAAACAGCTATGTGTCAGGAAGGCTGAAGAGCATGTAACTGGTTGGATTTCACTCATTCACTGTCAGAGAACAATGATGACCAGGAACAGGACACACATAACCCTCCATCCTTCCACCGCAGCCGCTATATTTAGGCTTCTGACCCAACTGTAATGTCTCTTCTGCTTTATTCTCCCCAGTTCCCTTCCCTTTTGACTCATTAGGCTTGAAATCCCATTCTTTGACTTCAAGGCATCACATGACTCCATCCTTCTGCAATTTAGCCTTGTCATCCTCACTCCCTGCTTTCACACTCACAAGCCACCCAGCCTCAACCCGCCCCCCCCCTCCATTCACCATCGAGTGCTAGACCCATGCTGTAGCTCAACAAGCACACCGTACCCTGTGCTCGCACTTAGTCCCTCTAAAGTGCTCAAAAGGAATGAGTCAAAACTCGCTCTTGTTCTATATTCATTCTCTGTACGAACCAAACTGGCCCAACCTGAATCACTGCATTTACACTATCCGCTCCTGGGACCAGGGATACTGTCTCGGTCAGCAGTGGTATTCTTCTGGGCCAAAACCAAATTAAACCTTAGCGGGCTTGTGAGTTTTGGCACTGAAACGGGCCAATGCCTGTGGGGTCGTGCTTGGCTAGGCCCAGGGCACAAGCAGCGGTGGCTTCAGTAGGGCTAGTCTGGGAACACTTCACTCACTCGTGGCATGTTCCCTACGCAGTGCTTGGCAACGGGGAGACTCCAAGCACGGGCTTGGAAAGATGGTTTCTGAGAAACACCCCAGGGCTGAACCTGCAATGGGCAACGCAGGTGATGCTTAAGAGATTCGAAGGGATGCTTTGGGCTGCCTCGGATGAGCCGCCTTTGAGGAGCGGGCGATCTCGGTCCTGCCGGGCGATGACGGTAGTGTGCTTCCTTGCCAGGCGCTCTCCTGCGGCTCTCCAGGCTTCGCCCCCGCAACCTCCACGCCACCCTGCAAGACGGACACAACTGGACCAAGCAGGAGGCCGCCCCTTTCGCCGGCTTCCTCCTGCCCGCGCTGCAGTACGCGCCCGAGCGCCGCGCCACCGCCGCCCAGTGCCTGCGGCACGCCTGGCTCGGCGCCCCGTGAGCTGCCGCCAGCCAGAGGGGCACGGCGAGCCCCACCCCGCACCTCCGCCGGAGCCTCTTCTTCCTCTCCGCCGCGGGCCCCGCCGCAGCGGCCGGGCCCGCCCTCCCGCGGGGGTGGCGGCGGGGCGGGCCGGGCTGGGCTCAGCCGCCGTGGCGGGGGGGATGGAAAGCAGCGGTGGGCGCTGCGGACAAGATGGCGGCCGGAGCGGACCCTCCCTGCTCAGCCCCCGGGGTGCGCGGCGCGGCCCTGCCGAGCGACCCCCGGAGCGGGGCGGTGGCCGCAGCGCCCTCTGCGCAGCCTCCGGCTTTGTTCCGCGGCTCCTCCCGCGCTCGGGCTCCGTTCGCCCCCCTCAAGCGTCCCCTTAGTTCGGCAGTCCGGAGGCGGCGATTACCGTCTTCTGCTCCCCGCGTCGCTGGGCTGTTTCCGCGGGGGGTGAAGGGCACAAAGGGCCTTTCCCCGCCCGCCCTTCCTTGCGGAGCGCCCGTCCCCGGCCGCGGGAGGGACCGCCGGCGTAGCCCGCCTTCCACTCGCCCCGGCCCCAGCCGGGAGAAGGGCCGGGAGCTCCGCAAATCGGCGGTGCAGCGCTGGGTACGCTCCACGTCCTCCCAAGAAAGAGGAGGGCCGGGAGCTGCGGGTACCCCCGCAGGGACAGCCCCTGGGCTGGGCACGGGCAGGGGCAGACACCGGCCTAGTGCCGCTGGGCGCCTCCTGCCCCACTTATAGCGGGGATCGGTCTCCCACGCTCCGCTTCCCACCACCCCCCCGCCTCACGCTGCTGTCCCGCCGCCAGCGCCCGGCGCCCTTTGTTTGGTGCTCCGGGGAGGGAGAACCAGGCCAGCGCCGCGCCCCAGCGGTGTGCTGGCACCGGCACCTCTCCCCGCCGGCCGCGGCCTGTGAGAAGGCGGCAGTCTCGACGCGTCCTGCCACCCTCACCTCAGGAGAGCCCGCCGGGCCGGGAGCGCACCCGGGGCAAGCGGCGACGGCGGGGAGCAGGGACAGCGGGCTGCCTTCCCGGCTTCCTCCCGACGGGAGCTCGGCCCCGCGGCAACCCCCTCCCCCCGCAGCGCGGACGTGCCGAGTGGCAGGCCCCACACTGCCGCGCATGCGCCCTGCCCCCCCATGCCCCTTCCAGTCCGCTCATGCGCAGCAGAGGCGGCGGCTGCCGCCCAGGAATCGCGGCTGCCGCCCAGGAATCCCGGCCGCCCGCACCGCCCCTTCTTTCTGCCACGTGTCCCGACGCGGGAGTTACCCCGCGGCGAGCGGCGCCTCGGCGGGGGCGGTGACGGGCCCCGCCCCTCGGCACGTAGCGCGGCTCGGCCGGCAGGCACTGTCGCAGCACGCCCGGCTGCACCGCGTCGACACTGACGGCCGCCTGTTCCCCCCCGCCGACTAGCAGCTCTGTCCGCCAATGGGACGCTTTGACCGTGGGGCGAACGGCGGGGCGGACTCGCGGCTCCCAATGAGACGGGAGCGTGGGCGGGGCCGGGAGGAGAGGCAACCAATGGAAAGTGTAGGTGGGCGGGGCCTCAGAGGTGGCGGGCGTCCCGGCGGGGCGGGGCGTAGCGCGGCGGCAGCCAACGGGGAGCGGGAGTGGGCGTGTTTGGGGCGCCCCTGGCGCCGGCGCCGGGGATCCCCGTGCGCCCAGTGCCGTTTCCGCCCGGCCTGGGGAGAAGCCGCCGCTACTGCTGCCAGGGGGAGGGGCTGGCGCTGCGGCCGCCGCCGAGGGCTTGCTCCCGCCGGCCGCCTAGGAGACGCCGTGGCGCTGAGCCGGGCCTAGTGCCGCGCGGGGGCCCGGGGAACGGGCCGGCCAGGTAGGCGCGGACCGGCGGGCGCAGACCGGTCGTAGACCGGTCGTGTCTGGTGGCGGGACTGGCGGGAGGGGACGCCGGGGAGGGTGGCCGCGGGGGGCTCCCGATGCGGGCTACGGCCCGACGCTCCGCCCTGCCCTGCCTGGGGGGCCGGGGCGTCAGGGCTCTGCCGCGACGGTGGGGCAGCGGCCCCGGAGGCCTGGCCCGACCCGGCGGCGTGGGCCATCATGGCGGTCCCGGTAGTTCGCGCCCGTCCGCGGCGGCCGGGCTCGAGCCGGTGGTGGCAGGCCTGCGCGGGGCCGGGGCCGGGCCTGGCCGTGGGGCTTTGTCGGTGGAGGAGAGCGCCGGGGAAGCTCCGCTGTAGGCTGGTATCCTCCGATCCCTGTTTTTCCCCTTTATTGTCCCGGGGGGCTTCGGGGGTCGCTGTCTGTATCGGGGCAGCCTCCTCTGGGCCGCCGCTGCCTGCCGCCACCGCCCGCCCCGAGCCGTCGGCCCCTCCGGGCCTTGGGGGAGGCGGTGTTTGACCTGCATTTCTGCTTTCTCATGGGGCCCGTGAGACGTCTTCCCCCGTATCCCCCTGCTCCCAGCCCGCTCGCCGCCGGGGGCAGCGGCGCGGATTCTCCTGTGTTTCTCCGTCCGTCACGCGTGGCCGCCGAGGGGTGCGTTCCCGGCCGCCCGGCCCCGCTCCGACCCCCGCCGCCTCCCCTCCGAAGGCACCGGCAAGGTCACTGTCGCTTGGCGGCTCGTCCTTGGGTGCCGGTGACCGGAGTTCACCGCCGGGTCGGGCGGGGAAGCGGTGGCGGGCAGCGTCTCGTTGTCCCCGGGAGGAGGGAAGGAGGCGAGGTGCGAGGCCGTGTGTAGCCCTGTGGAAGCGGGGAAATGGGTGTAGCAGCGGGGGTTGCGGGAGGGGGGGAGGGCGCAGCCGCTTCCCGGCCCTATCCCCACGCTTGTCTGCCAGAAACTAAGATCCCCTGGGTGGATTTGGGAAGGAGGAGTGGGGGGGGATTATCTGCGGGGCTGTAGGGAGCACAGGGTACTGCAGGGCTGCGGTGGCTGCTGCGGGCTCTGGCCATGAGGTAATGGGAGCACGAAGGTATGGCTGGGAAAGGGAGCGAATGCCTCTCCTTGTGCGAAGGGTGCAGCTGGGTCTTAAAGAACTTGGTGTTTGGTGTTCGATGGTGTACAAGAACATTGTGGGTTTCAGATGGTTGTGTGTGTGTGTGTCCGTCCCCCCCCAAACCTGGCTGTGCATTACTGGCAGAACCTAAACCCTAAAGATTAATTTCTTATTCCATCAGTAGATGCAGGAGATTCCCTTTTTTACTTGCATAGGAAATAGTAGGATATATTTTCTTTTTTTTTTCTTATTGGTTGACCCAGGAAGTCATCTTGTCACCAGTCTTCTGGTTGGGCTTTTGTTGGGCGTTTTTTTGGGGGTTTTTTTTTTTTTTGCTCTGGAGATGCAGAGAGGAGGGTGTTGCTTTGCTCTGGATCCTGTGGGTAAGCGTTGAAGGCAGTGACAGCAGCTGCTGTTGGCTCTGGAGCTCTGGTTGCTATGAGAGAAGCTTCAGTAGACTTGGCTGCTATCTCCAGGGAAGGACAGCAGAGCAGCCTCCATTAGTGTGGTGGAGGAGAGATGGCTGGCTCACATTCAGCAAAGGGTTTTACTTTTCGGGCTGTTTCCAGAGGTCCAAAGCAGAAACAGGGGATATGTTTTGATCTGGTGAGACAAAAACCTACAAGGTGGGCTTTGTCACTGTTCTCGACTTGATGGAATTGCATTAAAGTGTGGGCTGGAAACCCCGAGTTACCCTTTCCAGGTATTTCAGTCTGTGTGAAAAGTAGGGCAGCGAGAATTGATATGATCTTCCTGTTAACTGAAGGCTGCAGTCGTGTCTCTTTTGAACTCCAGTCTCCTTTCCAGCCAGTAACAGAGCCAGATGCTTTTCTTATTGTTTGTATGTCTCCTTCCTCCCCTTCCATCGCCTGGGCCCCACTTGCCTTATTGACTGGAATTTCTGCTGTGTGCAGTGGGTGTGTGCAGCAGACACCAGCCTGCTAGTGCTGAGAAGGGATTTTTCCATTCACAGGCCAGGGAACCGTCAAAATAAAGGCCCGGCTCAACTTTGGGACCGCAGACAGAAAGAGTGGAGAGGAGTTTCCCTCTGCTGCAGAGTAAAATTTATCCTCTGTGCTTCTTAGGCAGTCGCATGTCAAAATGTATAAAAAATGCTGTTCTGCTGTGGGACAGGGAGGTGAAACCTCCTGTGAATAATGGAGAAGATTCCTCTCTTTTGGTTGACTCAAATCCTTGATGAAGGAACAGTTTGCAGGAGGCCATTTTTACCGTGACTCTGTATTGTGGAATCTGCCAGCCTCTCTCCCCACACTCTGTCTATTTGACTGCAATAGCTTCCCTTTCTTTCTTTCTTTATTTTTTTTTTTTAGGAAGAATGAGCCTTTCTTATCTGCTGAACTAACTGTTTGGCACTGGCTGCTGGCTGCATGATATTGTATTGTTGACGTGGAGCTATCAGTGTGTTCTCGTGCACTTGTTAAAGACAAAACTCGTAGTGGAGGTATGCGGTATGGGAAATGGGAATACGTTAGCATTAGAAAACAACTGCCATCTTTGCAAACTTAACATCTGTAATGGGGAGTCCCTTGCCCTGGCCTGAGTTCCCAAACTCAGAATTAACTGTGAGCTTGAAGCAAAAGTTCCAGGACCAGAATAATGTGAGAGAGATTAAAACATGCCCATAAATCCGCTTGACTGGCAGCAGTCATGTGGTAGATGCCAAACACTGAGTGTCTCTTGTATTGAGCACCCAAATTGTTTCACAGAGTGGGGTGAGCAACTTTTAACCCACCTAAGATGGGGCTGAATGTGGTATCCACCCCAACACAGAGCAACGTGACTAGAGTAATGAATTTAGGATTTAGGGAATATGGAAGCTAGCTTCTCAGCTTAATAAAATATAGCAAGTGATCTTTGTGGGCCCTTAGTCTTTGTTTACAGTCTCTCTGTATGTTATAACAGGGAATTAATCTGCTGCCTTGCATCCTGTTGAATAACTGGCACCACTTTGACAAGGCCCTGGCTTTTCGTTTTACTGTCATATCCCAAGTGACCTGAAAATAATATTCCTCAGCTAGTACTGCCTACAATTTCACCACCCCAAGGTGAGGCAGTGAAATCCCACGTACGTTTAAATCCCTTTTTAGACAGAGGACACAGTTAGAGCCAGATCTTATTTTGAAAAGTAATAGGTCAAAGATGGGGGGGGGGGGACGGGACAACCACCATAGGAAAGGGATAGCATTGAACTGGCATCACAGAACGTGCAAAAGTTTATGCTGTGTTTCTGGGAGGGGGAAATCCAACAAGAACTGCTGATTTAAATTTTCCAGGTGTTCACTGAAGTAAAAATAAAAACAGCGTTTTGAATTCAAACTTCCAGGTGCAAAACATGCAAGGGAGAACTAAATGTGTGATGTCCCAGCCCTGTAATTTATTAGTCTGCCTGGCCTATTCTTCCTCCCATTTTGGCTGATCAGACTTTTACAAACTTGTTTTGAATGACACAATGAGATTAAAATGTTTCTATCTATTCTGGCAATAGTAAACCATGCGTAATGAGCATCCAGAGGTTTGAAACTTGAAAAATCATTGTTCTCATGGCAGTATTACTGTATTACAGATGCACGTTTGTGTTATTACTCTGGTGCTGCCTGTGTGTAACTCTGAAATCTTGCCAGTGAACTCTCCTGTTATGTGCAGCGTGTAAGAAAGGGTGCAATAGCAAGGTGGTTTTATATATACAAGATGTAGTAGCAGTACTTGAGTCGAAAGCGTTAAATGTATGTTTAAACATATAGCATGTGAGATATTAGGTCTCAGTTGCTCTAATGAAATTTAAGCTGCTATTTGATTTTAAAATAAAGACTTTGTTGCATTTTACTTGTCTGTTGAGGTTTTTCTCTTCCAAATCAAGAAAAAAGAAGGGGGAGGGGGCAGAGTTAAAGCTATTACAGATTCTACAGCCAGACTTTGGCTTCCATGACCAGCTTGTGGCAGGAGTTAGTGCACAGTAAGTTTGTACTCGCACCATTAAGAGACAGTTTTGTATAAATCTGTCTTAGCCTAAAGCTTTTGCTTATGGTGATCATGGAAAAAGTCCCAGACAGTAATACAGCAAGAATTCAACATCTTGAAATTGTGGGAGCTGAGGGTGGGAGGGTTTTTTCTATTTTTTCCTTAATTCCCTATTGAAATTGCTTGGGGGTTTCATGGTGTTTTTGGTTTTGGGTGGTTTTTTGTTTGGGTTTTTTGGTTTTTTAATAGGATTTGCTATTTTGATGGCAATTTTCCAGTATTCCTGTAGCAAATAAGCCGAGCAGTGGCCCCTGTCCCTGCTGAGCAGGGGGAATGTGCTGTGCTCCTGGCCTCCCCGCTGAGCTCGTGCAGGGGTGGGACTCGCTAAGCTGCTGAAGCCTCAGCTAGTGCCCACCAAGCATGCTGAGAAAGAGTTCTTCAACTGCTCCTAGTTTAATTCCACACACACACACCCCCCCCTTAATTAGTAAAGATGCTTTTTGTCTTGGAGGATGATAGACGTGACAAATCAGGAGATTCTTGTTCATCATCCCCCCTTCCTCCTCACCCGAGCTAGTGGTGAAGTACTATTTTCCTGTGACAAAAATAGCTAAGGGGATTTTTCCCTCACTTCAACTGATGAGTCTGAACTTGAAAAGTTGTAGCCCAAAAGAAGAAATCTACAGGAAATAATAGCCCTAATGCTAGGTTTTGTTGCCACAAGCCTATAAGCATCAATATTGTTGTTTAAATTGTAAATCTGCCACTTTCTGATCCTGAAATCTTATTTAAATGCTTAAACAGTAGAACAAGCAAATTATATTTTTAAATAATAAACTTGAGAAAGAAAAGCTTTCTTGGTGAGTTTTATTTTCCTCCTACCAAACATACACAAACCCCAATTATTTTAATAAGCAATATGGGAAAAACTCAGAAAAGTGTACTGATGTGCTCAGACTTCAAGGTAGAAAAATGTGGGAGGACTTGTCAGCAGTTTGAGCAGCAAGCTTTTAGTGGGCAGGAGAAGTAATTTCTTTTGTGGTCAGGAATCTAATAGTCCCACATTCACCAAACATGAAGGAAAACAAGGGGGAGCAAAGAGGGAGGAACACAGAAGAGAGGCCTTGAGAAACAGTCAGGAATTTGGCTTTTAGAGTGAAGTTTAGAAGTGATCTGTTGTTTATGCTAAAGTTTAATCCTTATAAACTTGATAACGTAGACAGGTCTTGCATTCCTCCCTGAGGGTCACGGAAGGGCTAAGTTTAGCAAAGGGGAGGTATCCCAAGCAGTCAGATCTACACAGTTTTCAATGCAACAAACTTTTTTGCTTATTCATCCTGTTCTGAACAAGCTTAAGTTATTTTTTTCCCCCCTTACAAGCAGCCTTTTGAGACAGAATGAATGTGAGTTAGTTTTAAAACCAAAATGCTTAAGCCTTAAAATATTTCAAAGTAATTTCAGAGTAGAAAGGTCATGGTGCTTTTGATGGGTACGTATTTAGAGCGCGATTACAATTGCAATCATACACATTGACAAGAAGATATTGTCTGGATTTGGTAGCTGCTCATTTAGTGACTTAGGCTTATTCCTGTTGTCCTTACGGAGCTCATACCAGGGTTTTCTTCTGCAGCCTTGTTGGTTTACAGCACAAATTTTTTTTCAGTGACTCTGCCAGAAGCCCGGAAAACAGTTTGAAGTTTTGATACCGAGAAGAATCCTCTTGACTCTGAAATGAGCAGTTTGAAATGCAAGCCCTTGATAGGGAAGGAGGGTGAGACCTCGCCATCAAACTTTTTAACAGAACATGCCTGCTGCTGCTGATTCAGTTGGGGGGAAGGATGCAGCTTGGAGTTTTAGTTTGTTGGTGCCAGATAATGCAGTCTTGGTTTTGCATAGACTTTGAATTATGAAAATAAGTGGCTGCAGGACTTCTGAGGATTGTGTTGCATGGAAATATTTGGATAACGAAGCCCGTACAGGACAGCGTTGCTCACACTGGAGGAGGGAAAGATGGAGCTCGCTTTTGGCAGTAGAATACAGGAGCTGCAGAGGCGATAGCTGGTGGGAGGATGGGACTGGGAAGGCTGAGACCTCATCACAGCTCCAGGTAGTGCAGAGAATGGGAGCAGAGCAGTGTTTTTTGGTGTGGCCCTGTTTCCCAGCTGGGCCTCTGCCCAAGCGGCACCTTTCTGGCAATGTTCTGGGTTGCTCTCTAGGCCTGATACCCCTTCAGGATGCTGGTGTGGAAGCTGCTCTCAAAGAGCAATTATCAAATGTTTTTATGGGAGAGAGTGAGGGGGTGAGAAGGCAGGAAGGAATACAGCAGGAAAAGTTTGAGAACCGGTGATTTAGGAAACTGAAGTGCCTGGGGGAGTTTAGTGTGGAGCCCTTAAAATGGTGAACATGTTTCAGCCTGAGTTGCAGTATCAATTTATAGATACTTGGAAGAATGTGAGCCTTTTGCATTCATGTGGCCCTTAACTAAAGACCGTAAAACAAATTATTTCCTGTCTTTCGGTGGCATTAGGTTGGAATAACTTATAATCATGCTGCAAGAATGCTTTCAGTAATGTGGCTGTAGATTAACTTTTGCCACAGCAAAGATCTGGAAGCTTCCTGTATAAATACAGCTAAAATGAACCTTTGAAGAGAAGACAACTGCTTGATCAAGTTAAGTAGGGTCTGCTTGACTGTAGAGGAGGCTGGCTTTCCGCTTCAAAGTTCTCCTGTAGTTCCATGAAATTCAAGGATGCTGGGGCTCAAGATGCCCTGAAGTTTAGTAGGGAACAAGGATACTTGTAGGGTGAAAGTCAGGATTTAAGCTTGCCACAAACGTGCTTTGTTGTGTAGTGCTTCTAATATCCACCTCAGGGTTTGCTCCTGTATGGAAATGTGTGTGTTAAAACTGGAATGGGCGTTTGTGACACACTGCATGCTCTTTGCACGACTTTGTGTGGGATTTTGGCGTACACTAGTGATACGGCTCCATGGCAGCTCAAGCTGACCTGATGTGCTGCTGCCACGGCCCTGCTTGCCTTCCCACCGCTGCTTTTGCCTGTTCTGACCCACGCCTGCACTGGTAGTGAACGAATCTGGAAGGCTACCATAACAAAAACAAGTGCATTTCATTTTTGGAAGTAAAGGGTTTTCTGCAGGTTTCTGCCTGAACTGCTCAACTGTGGGGTCAGGTTAGCACCAGTGCAGAAAAAGGGATGGAGAGGCTGCACTGAAGCTCTGCCAGCTGAAGTCAGCTTGAAACTATTGCAGAACTGCACCCTGTGAGTGAGGTTACTCTGGGTGAAGTTACGCGAGACAGCTGAGTACATCCAACAGCCCTGCTGCTGAATGGGGGAAGTTTTGCTCCCCCTTCCTCTCTCACCCAAGGGGGACTTCTGCCTTTTCTCTTTGCCAGCTCTGGTTCTCACTGCATCCCTTTTTTGAACTCCTTCAGCTTGCAAACCCTGCAGAAAGCTCTGTTTGGGTTATTTTATGTTTTGGATTTTGCTGGATTCCTTTTTTTTTTTTTTTTTTTTTTTTTGCCTAGATAGCAAACAGAGTTGGCTCACCAAGGGATTTGACAAGCATCCAGAACCCTCACAAAATAAATAGGGGAGAGCATATGAGTGGAAGTGCAGAGGATGTGGTGGGGACCGGAGAAGGGGAGCAGGGTCTCTTCCTTTCATGGCAGCACAGTGTGGCCAGCTCAGGCTGTCCCCTGTAACTTCATGCTCCTTTTAAAGGACAGTGAGCTACCCTCTGCTGCTGGTGAGCAGTGTGTGAAATACTGTGAAAGGGGTTGTGCCTTTGGTTGCTGTGCTTGGAGTGCTTTCTTTAGACAAACCTTAGTTCCCTGCTCGAAAATTGGTGGTGTAGTCTTTCCTTTGGCTGCCCTCGTTTGCTCAGGAAGCTGGTCAGATACGAGCTTTAATGTAGGCTTGATCTTTGATGTTGGAATAGTGTTACAACCTAAGCATGGCATTTAACTGCTTCAAAATTGCAAGTTCTTGTAGGTATAAGAAAATAAATACAGCAGAAAGCTGGAGTATTGTCTCCTTTTGGAAGATGGCAAAATGTTTACTGGTGTACAAGTGTTAGAAATGTCTGTAAGTAAATGTACCACACAGTGTTCCTTATCCTTTTTTTATAACCTGGCAATTAGGAGGTCTTTATTTTGCATTTGTTTGCTGGTCACCTTGACTTGTGAGATATCAAGGCATGCAGAAAATTATGAATTACTGAAGATACATTGTCCATTGAATGTATAACAAAAATATAGTGTAAAAAAAAAAAATCATGGCCTGAATTCCATGTAACCTTGCTGAAAACACATAGCGCCAGAAGTGCTGCTGGAACAAGGGGAAACTGTCATTTAGTCAAGGCCAGCTGCAGCAGGAACATGAATCCTATTTCTTTAATAGGGAAAACTTGGTTATAGCAACATATATTTGAAATAAAGCAATTACCTGTGTATTGCAAATCCCAGAGTGTGCTGCTCTGTCCTCTCACTGTGAGCTGAGGCTTTTAGTTTCATACCTAGTGAGACTGTTTGGTCTAGTAGAAGTTAAGGCAGCATTTTGGCTATTTGTATTTGAATAGAGTTATTTAAATGTTAGCATGTCATGACGTGTCCAAATGCACATTGCTGTGCAAAAATCTTATGTTGGGCGTTTCTTACGTCTCAGAAATCTCATCTGTGGTGAGGCTAATCTTTTATTTAATGAAAGCCTTTGCAAACAGTCCTGCATCAGTCACTTTGCAGTAAGGGAACTAAGCAGATTGTATTTGCTGTCTTATACTTCACAGCCAATAGCGTTTGTTCTGACTTTGCAGTGTGGTAGCTGAATACTTAGGTGACCTAGGGAGAGATCCTGTGTGCTTTATCTGAACGGTTGTGTCCGCTCCCTGCCTGTGTCCCCAAGAAGTACCCAGAATTTGGACACCTCCTTTGTCTGACAGTGGCTGGGTAGAAGGTGGAAAATTTTACAAAGTAATAGATGCTGTGTTTTGGGGTATGCCATCCCAAACCTGTCTCTTTAGAGAAATGTCTTGTCAGTAGGAAGATCTGTGCTGAGGTTGAAACTGCAACTTGTGAGATATGTAAAGGAAATGCTTTAATGCTGCCCTGCAACGGTTCTGTTCAGAGCGGCTGTTCTTTGGGGTGGGAGGCACTAGGAAGCTGAAGTCCCAAGCTGACAGCATCTTTTACATACCTATGGAAATCACCTTTAGTGCTGCTAGAAGAGTGGTGCTCCTTTCCTTTCCAGCTTAGCTCCTGAAACACTTGGAGCTTGGTTGAGGATCAGTTGGAGAGACTCAAGAAGCTGAGCACAGAAGTGTCTGCATGTGGCAGCGCAGGTCTGCTGTTTGGGGGATTCTCTTCAACCGCTGCGGCTTCAGAGCAGCCTTTAGGAAAAACCCAGATACCCACTTTGTAAGAAGATGAAAAACTCACAAACTGGGAGACGACTTTCCTCACAAGCTGCCAGAGAATGTAAGAATGAAATTAATGTGTCACAGTTCTATTTTTTGCTTCTGTATTTCTAAGTCCTACATACACAGAAGTAATAAATTAATAACGAATAAAGCATTAGCGTATTCTAGAAGTGGGACTAAACCTGCGCTCATTAGTTAGGGCGTTCTTGGGCGCAGCTTGGGACTGTCCGCTTGAGACTGGTCAGCAGAGATTCATTGATTCGCGCATGGAGCAGAGGGCCTTGTAGGAGTAGGGAGAGAGAAATGGTATGGCCAGATCTTGCGGTAACTTCTCTGTTTTTTGCAGAACTGCATGAAAACTTACCCAGGACCATTGTGGTGAAATACTTTGACTGAAAATTCCTTCTGTTTTTTTAAAATCCTATCGCACAGTGGAGGTGGATGGGGTCATTTGGGAGCAGGCTGTTCTTGTGAGCACAGCTTATAGCTTTCTGTTGCTTTTCCAGTGTCAGAGTTTAAGGCATCATTCCTTTTTCTGAGCAATAGTGAAGTAGGCTGTTCCCATGAGAGTCACTGTGTTGGGGTAACATTGCAAGGAATTCTGATTCTTTCAGTTTTACGTGAAGAGAAGGTTGTGAGGGAGGAAATAAATGGCCTTGACACATACTTGAAGAATGATGGAAACTTTTCAGCATTCTGTAAAACAAAATTACCTAAGTTATTAAGAAAGATGGTTGTTACTGAAATGGTATGTGGGTTTTAAATGTAAAACTTCATCTTGAACAATGTGACTTGCAGTGGAGCTCTGTTAGTATTGAGGAGGTGTAATTTACCTTAGGTTAAAATATCCAGTTAAACTGATCATCCCTGCTCTTTGGGAGGCTGCTGCTTTGCATCTGGGATGTGCGTGTGGGTCCTTACCCTGTACTGACCGTGAACGACACAAATGAAATGGACACAGTGATTTAGATTTTTTTCAGGGTTGTGGGTTTTTTTTCCCCACCCAGAAGTTGAGGATGCAAAGTTCGGCCAGGGCAGCTTGTCCCCAGTCCTGTTCTGGTTGCATCTATTGCTTTAGCTCTAGCTTTCATGTGCGTGGCTCAAAACACTGTGTGTGACATCTCAGAAGCAGTATTCTGGTTTTACTGATGGGAAAAGTAAGGCACAAAAAAGACATCAGTTTGCATAGGACATGTTATAGTCAATGAGGAGGTAAAGCATGGATTATTTCTTTTGACCCCTGGTTTAGTGGTGCAGATTGCTTTTCTTGGGCTTTTTTAAGCGGCTGTCTCACACCTGCCAGTCCTTGCCTCTGCCCATGTGTCCCATGTTCTGTAGTGCCCTGTGGCTTCTGTATATACGCCTTTGGTTTTGTTCAGGAAAGCAGTCAGTGGGTTTAATGCTGATGTTAATAGATGCAATGGGGAATACACTGTGTAGCAGATGGGTGAAAAAAATCTGTACAAGGAGTTGCTGGGGAAGTGTAGTAGCCTGAACCAGGGTAATTTTTTCTGCTTGTTTTCACTAGCAGTGTAATGCTGCAAGATAGTTTGGGTTAAGAACAGTGTTGCTACTCATTTGTAGCCATCAGGACTAATAAACTATGCGAAGGGCCTTCAGAGTATCTTGGCAAACTGTGTTTGGATGCTTAGGGCACACGAAGTCTGTCTTCATTATTCAGGAAGATAATTCCTGTCTGTGCTGTTTTCCTCCTGTGTTGAGATCGTTCTCCTATCCGACTGCTACCCAGCTGAGGTCTTGATAGTTCTCAGTTTTTCCATAATGACAAAATCAAATTAGCCCTGCAATGACTGGTGCGTGTGAAATTCCTCTCGGTTAAAGCTTGTTGCCCTGAATATTCTCTGACTAATTTTTTATTGGGAGAATTCAGCATCTTGCATTTGAAAGGGAAAGGAGAAAAGATGCGGATTGGGAAATGCTGGTGTTTAAGGTACAGGGAGGAGCACCTAGCTTCCTTCCAGAACATAATCTGTCCAGCTGTGACTTAGTCATCTTCAGTCTTACATAAAATGCGTCCAATCTAAATAGTTGAGCATCTCCCTCCTGAATGCGGCAAACCAATGTCTTTTATGCTTATGTGAAGCTGTAACAGGCGCAAGCCATCTTCTTAGGAGTGCCTTCATACTTGTGAACCTGCAGCATCCATCATGCTGTCAAGCCTCATTTACTCATTCAATGGGATTTTTTTTTTATTATTCTGTTCTACAATTTTTCCAGGTTTAAAGAGGTTCCTTGCTGTTGGCAGGGAATGCAGCAATGATAGTCCCAGATAGGAGAGCAGAGAATGTAACGTGAGAACAAGAGTGACTCTCCCGAGTCAGACTGAAGGTTTTATTCATCTCTGACAGGGCCAAAAATCGATGCTTAGGGAAGAATGTAAGGTGAGAGGATCACAGGATCTTGGCTAACATCTTTCACTTCAGCATAGTTCATGCTCTTACATTTAATACAGCCCTGCTCTCGGTTGCTTTGGTTTCACATAGCTGTTCTTTGTGGAGAGTGGGATAACTTGACTGCTATTACATACTTTTGTATGGATAGATGTATGTCCATATTAACCCTTCATTGATATAATAATGGGGATTTTTGGAGGGGCGGGGGAGTTTTTTTTTAGTGACTGAAGCAAGAGCTGGTAAGGTTTGTAGGGGCTGGCCTGTGTGAGTTCAGAGATACTCTGTGCTAGTGAAGGGATGACGAATATCCTTCCTTAGCTAGTTAAGGAACCATTTCCTGTGAGTGTGGTGTTAAAGAAACATATTGATAAAGATAGGTGCTGGCAAACCTTACCACTGTGGACGTGGAAGATAACACTTAAAATTATATCAATACATTCGCCGCTAATGTGTTTCATGAAACTGTGGGGAAGCTAACATCTTAAGTCTTCCACTGCATATGTGGGTGAAGAGTCATCTTTGGAGGCATAGTTAGAGCTGCAGCTTCACTCGGACAGTTTGAAGCATTCTTCAGAGGCTTCTCAGAAAGTGTTTGATGTAGTTTTAAAACAGAAAGTTTTACACTCTTTTTCATAAGAACTACCAATGTACTGTGTTCACTGTGAAGACTTAATGGCTTGGGTTGATGCCGCCTGGGGACTTGTAGGCTGCCATCGTCTGCATGATTTCAAGTTTCCCCCCAAAGAATTGTGGTAAATCCATACGCTGGTTTTTGCCCTGTGCTCAACAAACATCATCTAGCTCATTTGTAATTTTCGATGCCAAGTGTAGAAACGACTAGGTGAGATTTTCCAGGCTTTGTTAGGTGGAAAGTCCGACCATCAAAACGTTATTTTTGGCCTTAAAACGCATAGTTATGCAAACACTTAGTGGCCCTAGAGAAATGAGCCATGCCATGAACAACCCGATCCAAACTGACCCTGTTTTGAGGAGAGGAGGGGGTTTCAGTAATCCCTTCTAACCAGGATTATTTTGTGGCTCTCTGGAAGTTGGACTGGGTGCTGGAGGTGTGCAGGCCATGCCTGTCTTGGGTGGAGAAGGGAAGAGTTAGGAGGAAGATGGCAGGGGACTCTGACACTAGAGTGGTTGTGCTGGAGAAGTTGCATTAACAGCAGAAATGTAAAATGCCTAGGATTGTGACTTGGAAAGGACTCACCTAGCTTTATCGAAGGTTGAGAGATGAAATCAGCTTTTAATGTACTGTTCTTCAGAATCTTTTTATCTGGATAGCATAAAATATTTGATAACGCTTCTGTCAGAGACGCTAGTGGGATAATAAAGTATGTTTAGGGAGCTCTGAATTATTTTACCGTGTTTCACAAAAGATATGAAACCATCCATTTGCAAGGTGATGCGTTTGGTAGTAAAACTGCAAACCCACCTATATGTTGTGGGTATTTTGGAAAGCCATAGCTCAAAGGGCTGTAAGGTTACCTCTACATTGTCCTTGAGCCAGTATTTTATTTGAAACGATTAATGTGTTTCTGGGGCATATTGAGGAGAGGAAAAAAAAAACCTGGGGGAAAGGAATGTGAAGCAAAAATAAGTAATCTTATAAACACAGCAACATTGAGACTGATACTGGAATTGAATTTTGGTTTCCATGCTTCAAGAAGAATACCAGTGTATTTGGAGAGAATTCAAAGGACAGCTGCAGAAATGATCCAGGGACTGGAAAATAAGCCTCATGATGTGAGGCTTAAAGGAGCTCAACTTACTCAGCTTATTGAAAAGACAATTGAGAAAGGACTTCATCTTTCTCTAAAAGGACTTGTGAGATTTGCTGACAAAGGCATAGCAGTATCAACTGAGGTTAGACTAATTCAATCTTGGAAGTACAAATTTGTAGCGATGATAGTAATTAAATATTGGAATGGCTTACAGGCAAGGGGAAGGGAGCAAACATTCATCTTAAATGAGTTTGGTATATTTTAAAAAGTTCTTTCAAGAGAAAATAATTGTGGTGGTACTTTTTGGTTTGGTGTTTTGTTATTAGGTGTTTTTCCAATGATGATAATAGTCCTTTCCCAACACTAGACTTAAAGAATCTTTAAAGGTTTCATACTGTGATCAGTTTGAGCAAGTTGAGATATATGCATTTGCAGTCAAAGCCACGATCATGAGCTTAAGCTGGATTCAGAGGAGAAATAGTTAACCCGGTGCTAGAATACTGCCTTGCATAAGACACACTAGATGTGAAGGGAACTCTGAAATTTAATGCTTTGTGGCTTGCATCATTGGAACTCAGTTCTTTCCCATACTGCATTTTTTCAGATGTTTAAGATATGGTTACGGCTTTCTGAAAGCCTCTACAGAGAAGCCCTGATGTAACTGTGTACACTCCCTGTATTCAGATGAGCATTTTTGAATTCCAGTTGACCGCAGCAGAAGTCTGTAAATCTTTTTCATCCTTTTTTAGAAACAGTATTAAAAAAATTGCACAATAGCAATATGATTGTAATTCCTCTGAGAGGCAAAGCTAAACACAAGCTCTCCTGGTTAGGTTCATTCTTAAATTAATGTAAGATACTCTCTGTGTCTCAAGTTAACTGGACTCAGTTGGAAAGTTGCTTTGTGTTTGAAAATATTAAATAGTTGTCAGAGGCAGGATTCTAATGGCACTTGTTTGCTGGTTTTCATGCCATCCAAATGAGAGTAATTCAGTGATTCTGCTCCTCCCTCACTTTGTAAATTCACCTGGGGAATTGAGTGACTCAGTTTGGTAATGGCTCCAGATTATGCTTCTACTTTTTATTTGTGTTTGTCCGTTCCACCACTCCCTCAATGGCTGCCCGGTTTCTGTATTTCCATAGGTGCAGACATGCAGAGCCCTTGAATTCCCTTCCCGTAGCTCTCAAAATGTGCTGCTGGGTGCAGGCAGAGCTCTGGTCCGCCCTGCCAGTGTGCACGCTCATCCCTGCCTGCGCAGAGGCGGATGTGGAGCCACCTGGGCTGCTCTCACCTCTTCTGCATGGCTGCATTCCTGTGTCTCCTCCTCTGAGTCCATCCAGGGAGGAGCCCCATCGCTCTCATCTCTGCAGCTGTGCAGTAAGCAACCACTCCCGTGTCCCAGGGAAGAAGCAGCACCTCAAAACTCTGTAGTTTTTTGAACATTGAGCCTGTTGATTAGTCACATAAATCGAGCCCTTTCTGAGGTGGGAAAGAGGTTGTTTGGCAACTGCAAGTTTCCTTGCTTAGGGCTAAAGGGATAGCAAACTGCAGAAACGTGTTGGGGCACTATGCAGCATAAAGGCAAGGCCTCCAGCTTCAAGATCTAGTGCAGCAGCCCCTGCTACTCACCTTGTCCAGACAGCTCTATCTGTCTTAACCTGCAGCAGCGACTCGCAGAAAATGCTGCGCACAAAAGAGTTTATGAAGCCTTAGCAGCAAAGAAATCTCACCCTTCTCTTGCCATCGAGTGGCTGATGGAGAAGACCTGTCAGCCTCTTCAGGGCGAGCAGCTCTCACATTTCAACCTCTTAGTTTCATGGTGTGGCTGTACATACCTGCGCTTAGTTGCGTTTTGCGATGGTGGAGACATCCTCAATATATTACTCTGCTCATAATTCAACATTCAAAAAATGCAGCGGTTGTGGTAGCAGGTAGCATTTCGTTATTCATGTGTTACAGAACCACTTGCTCAGCATCGCGTTCGTGTGAGCACTCTTGGCCAAGTGTTTGATGTCAGTACTCCTGTGTTACCACCCACATGCAGTTAAGGTGGTTGGTTACAGCGTTGTGTGCTTATAGAGCAGCTCATCTCAAAGGAAGAAATTACTAATTAATTTGCAAGTCACCAGAAATGAGTCGGGTTTAAGTGACTTTTGTCTTTATTCAGTCCCTGGTTGCAGGTTTGTGACTACTGATATCTGGTGATCTGCATTTACTTTGAAAATGTGTTCAACTGGATTATCCGCTTTTTGTCTTGTTAGTAAAAAATGGGCTAGTTAAAAAGTGACTGTGGCTCTTGGTGCTGTCTGTACCGCCGAGCTTTGCATTTCTTGCCAGCAGTTATGAAGCAGGTCTTTGGGAGCTTCCCTAGTATGTCATACCTTCTCTGTGGTTGTGAGAGCAAGCCTTTGGTTACCTTGTTTTACAAAAAAACTTGATAACGTATCAAAACTTTTATTCCTTAAAGCTTGATGGTCTGGTATGTTAGTTTTTTGGTGGTTTATTCTGTAAATCTGACTACTGTGACATTGTAATTGGGTAAGCATTCATCCAGCCGGGAGGATCCAATGTGCAGAGCTGGGACATGCCATGCTGCCCCCCACATTTTGGGATCAACGTGTGTCTCCTCAGTGCCAAAATACCATGTAACACAAGATGCAAGGTAGCCAGAAAAGTGAGCCACTGTAGAGTCTCTCTTGAATGTAATTCAGCATCAGCGAGTGGGTGGAAGCCCCAGAAGGGGAAATGTGGCTGATATGCTTTTGTGATTGATCTCTGGCACTGTGCTACTGACTTCTCCAACTGGTTTTATGCTGGGAAAAGTAGATCTGCAGGAAATGTGTGAATTTTCTAGGGGTCCCAGAACCATCTTAAATGACCAAAAGTGCCACTGGCACCCGTGCCTGGGCAAGTGTCACAGTCAGTGGTGTACCCTACAAAGACATCCCTGAGAAGGGGATGTGGCAGGGCAGAGCTTTGAAAACTGCCACAAACTGAAAAATTGATGAAGCCTTTATTAACCATGTAAAACTTCACTGGGTTGTAATGCTTCTCAGTGATTACATAGCGCAGTTAGTGAATGTATCCGAGTGCCTCGCTGTGTGAGGTACAGGTTGCAGGTGCTTTCATAGCCAGGTTTCCCACTCAAGGTGCGTCGGGCAAACGTGTTTGTTGGGACACAGCACATCAGCATTACGTAAGCTGGGAGTAACTTCCTTATAACGTGGAGGAAAATGTATTTGCATGATCTTGAGCCCAGGTGCAAGGCTGCGAAACTCACCGGTCACAAACTGCAGAGGCCAGGCTGCAGCTGGGAGGGCGCTCAGTGATGGTCTGAGCTGGGGGGAAGGATCGAAACAAGGCCTACAATCGAAAGCAAGGCTGAACCTTGGCTTGGGAGCTGTGGATCTGTAATTGCCACACTGTGATGTTGCCATGGCTGCCCAGGCTGTCCCTGCGTGGTTTCCCGGTGTGTGAGAGCAGGGCCGAGGCTGCCGGTGAGCAAAGAGCTGCTGTACGTGTTTGGGGAGCTCAGGCATGTGCTGGCAAAGCGCTGGAGATGGGAGGATCCTGGCTGGGAGATTTGAGGCTTTGAGCTCAGTATCTCCCCATGTCTTCCCTCCAACAGATCAGAGGACGAGCTGTGATTTTTGCAGGACTTGAAAAATCCCTTTTTACTTCTTCCCTGCTCTCGTAAGGTCCTTCGTTCTGCCTGAAGCAGTGGCCACGCTAGGAGTGAGGTGGCAGAGGGTATTGGGGGGCATGAAGAGAGGCCTGGGGAAGCTTGCTGGGCCTGGATGGGCTCCGGCATGTTTTGATCCGAGATCCTTTGGCCATGTTGCCATCTGCATAGCCTGTGAATAGTTTTCTCTGGCACAGACCTTGTTCCTCAGTGTTGCATCATCTCTGGGAGAAAAGCCAGGTCCGGAGCCCCAGCACAAAGGCTTTCTGAAGCAGATGAAGCTTGTTCTGTGTGCAGAGCATCTCCCTCCTTCCTGTCGTCCTTTCCATGGGATTCCTGAAGCGGCCTCAGTCCTAGAGCCCCTTTGTCAACAGCTGCTTTATCTGCTGTTGCTTCCTGCACACCTGGCTGATGCAATGTCTGCTTTGGAAGCGGCTGCTGGAGTCTCCTCTGGAGCTGGGTTGTTTGCCCTGGCTGGGAGTGGCCAGGCAGGCAGCCTTCATCACGTGGGGGCCTTAAATAGATGTATAAAGGACGTACAGCCAGACCTGCGAGCAGGGAGTATTTAGTGGGATTACGGAGAAATCTTTTTTCCAATTCTAGGACTGGAGGATGCAATCCTACTCCTGGCAACTTGTTTGTGGTTAGCCTTGCACTGGTTGCAACTTCGGAACGCTGCTCCACTGCTCTGTGCCAGTAAATTCTGCTGATTCCCCTTCTATATTCAGCAACTTCCCGTGACTCTGGACTGTCTGGATTCTCATGGGAACTGTAATTCTCTGGGTTTGGATTCGATCCTAGTTACTGCCCTTTATTGCTCTTTCCCTCTGACCTTGCATGTGGTACAGGCTTTTCTCTGAAATCCCTTCAAAACACAGTGTTAAGGTCTGGAGGTGCTAGAGGTGGTGCCTTGTGAGGTTGTTTTGTTGTTGCTTGGGCGGGGGGAATGTTTTGACAGCCTTTTTAATTTAGGCTTTATGTATTTAGGAAAGTTTAATAATTGCACAGGTACAACCATTCATGTGAATACTGTTCCATTCACAAGCAACAAAATCTAGAACAAAGAAACACTTGGGTCTGCTAGGATTGAACCAATGTCACTCACATTATTTAAATTAATTTTGAGTCTTTAATTGCAGCCATTTTCTAGTGAAGGGAGGCCTCTTAAACTGAGTCTGAAAACATAGGATTTATATAGACAAGGTGTGGCGGACTGAGCAGTGGTGCTTTCCAGTATTGCTGTTCTCGGTTGTCTGCTCTGCCCCACTGCAGAAATTTATTGCCCCTACAACTGTATCTAAAAAGGAGTAAGTATTTTACCTGCTTCTGCTTTTAGTCCAGTTCTCTTGGCATTAACTTGATGGGACATGGCAAGGTTTCCTTCCTGCCAGCTGTTTTGGCAGAGGCTTAGTAGGGACAGTCGTAGCAGTAACATCAACTGGCACAGCTGGATTCACTGGATGTTAGTTGTCAAGCCCTTAATCTCCAAATATCAGTTCTGAACCTTTTTGTTTGCTTTTTTCTTTGGCATACAGACTTTTGACTGTTCTTCACCCTATGGGAAAAGAGACTAACTATCTTGGAGTATAGAACCAGGGCAGCAATTAGGATATGGTGTTCCTCTCTCTGCAGACTTTTTTTTCCCCTGCAACTGTCCCAAATCGAAAGTTAGTAGAACCGTAGAACTCCTTCCTGTTTCGTTTATTTGGGTAATTTTTGTATAATTTCTGTGGGGTCTCAAGTAGAAGTGATCTTATTTTTTCTCTTGTACCCATGTGTGTCTTTCAGGAAAGAATAGAAAACAATATTTGCAAAAAATAAAAGTGTTTTGGGGGGTGGGTCACCTTCCTTTCGTTTTTGAAAATACATCTTTAAGTGCTTCAGTATTTGAAGAATGTCACCTTCAATGACTTGTTATGCTGTGAGATAGTGGAGAACTTCAGAAAAATCCCATAGACACAGAAAATCCCAATAGTTCTTGGCCCCTTTCTATGCTAAATATACTGTTTTACATTGCCTTTATTACCTTTATTTTTAAAGTTTTTATTTTGGATAACATTTTACAGTGGTATTATATAATATAGGTTGCTAGACTTTGAAAGCATTATCTTGTAAAGTTTTCGTGAAGACATCCTCTGTTTATGGCCCTTAAAATTATGAGGACTTTGATATGAAGGTCTCAGTTGGGATAGGCCTTTTCCATTTACGCTGAGGTTGTTACTCCTTTAAAACAACATCTCTGTGGCCATCCAGCTCAGCAACCTGTGCATGCAGACTGTGCATATGCAGCTAGGTCCCTTCTCATTACATCCTGCTGTCTGCCTGTCACCTCTCCATTCTAATTTGGCGTCTATTTATTTGTGAAATTATCCTTATGTATGACTTTTCAACCAATTTCAATTTGGTATAAATTAAACTTTCTAGCAAGGTCCTGTGATGCAAATCTGATGTTTTAAGAAAGTCCAAACAAACCCTTGTCTGTCGTCTCCATCTCCGGAGTGTGTTAGACTGTAAAGAATGTGGTTGAATTGTCTGGCAGGAGGTATTTCTGGAAGTCTTATCTGCTCTTCCTTTGTATTTTATGTTAAGAAATAGAAGAAAAATTTAATAATACCTGAAATCCTTTGTGATTCCAACAGAAAAACACAGGAGATTGGGGAAGGGGGGTACTGCAAGACAAAGAAGTTACGCAAAACTTCTTCACTGCTGAAGCAGCAACAGCAAAGTTTTGAGGTTATTCTTTTTGCTTTCCTGAGTAATCCTTACAGTCTTGGGTCAATTGCTGAGAATACTTGACTATGCGTTTTGTAATTTCCTTGCTTGATGGTTTAACTCCTTTCAGTTGCTCACTGTCATCATTTGTAGTCCCTTTGGGTGTAGTTTGTGGAGGAGTTTAGCTAAAATTGTTTTCTTCGTCAGATAAAACGATGGAATCCCATGGATGGGCATGATGCAAATTGCCTTATAAAAGAGCTTAAACCTAGTTTTAAGTAAATTTAATCAAAAGATTTTTAATTTCCAGCTGTTTACCAAATTTTGTCAAAATCCGTTAAGCATGCTTGTACCTCAGTTTTAAAGGTGGTTTAGATAGCCTTTGCTGAACTGCCCTACCACCCTGACTTTGACTGAGTACATGTATTCGTAGACGTGTGTTGAAGTAGTTTCTAGTGCTTCCATAAAGTAGAATCATACAATCTTCTGAGCTGGAAGGGACCCATAAGGATCGTCAAGCCCAACTTGCTCCACACAGGGCCAGACAAGTTGGAGCCTGTAACTTAAGAATAATGGGAATTGTTCATGTGATTTCACATCTTGTGTGGAACAACCTGACCAGCGCATAGCCCCATGGATACCAGAAGCTTTTTGACATCACCTGTGTCCTAACTTGATCCTTGACTCCAAGTCTGGTATGGCCTTGTGAGCAGGATCAGGTCTTGCCAGGTTGCTGCCTTTTGATGCTCTTAACAATTTTTAAATGTTGTTATTCTTGTTCTAAGAGCATGTTGGCGCTTTATCATGGCTCTTTAGGTCCCAGAGAGCAAGAACTAAAAATATGCATACAAGCCTTTCTTTTTGCACATACTTACTTATGTATGAAACAGGAGAGAGTCTTAAGAAAGCTCTAAGACAGATAAATCTTTAACCATTGCACATATTTGTCAATAATTTGGCTATCACTGTATGCATACATAGCTAGCAATGAGTACTTGTGTTGCCTGTTACTTCATTCCTTCCTGTTGTAGACAAGGACTGAGTTCTCCCAGACCCCATGGGATGGAAGGATGGATGGATGGATGGATTGTTGTCTGGCTTTGTCAGTCAGCTAGCAGATGATATATGGTACTAATGGTAATAGCAAATACTTCTGTCAATATTTCATTTTTTAAAACTGGTACAGTTGTTTCCTCGCTGCTTAGTGAAATCAGCTTGGTTTCCATGCAGAGCTGAGCATTTATATCAGTAAATTGTGGCACAGTTTGGGTACTCTAAGGAATCTCTATGTTTTACAATAAGTTTGAGCTAAATGCCTGCTCTGCCCCTGCCTCTGTGGTGCCCTTACAGAAATGCACGCGTGAAATTCTGGACATTTAGTGTTGTGGTTTGGTTTTGGGGTTTTTTTATAAGCTCTGTTTTGTACATGAAACCCCTTGTTCTGATTCTGTGAGCATCTGCCCTTGTCATGAGGTTTATGGGTGTGCTGGAAAGAACAGGCAGTGCTTGCTCGGGTGGACTGCACGTGTGTTTGGGCGGTACCAGCTGAGACACGATGCTTTCAGTATGAGAGCTGAAGCAGTTCATGTTTATGTTAGATGTCTCAGAGATTCTTGTCTATTCTGAAATGTACAGGGGAAAAGATGGATGAATAGGATCCATAAGCCTGCTAACACTTTTTATACTGCTCCACTTGCAGAGAGGTTTGCTACTGATGCAAATGGCAGTGCACGTATGAACTTTGCTGGCTCGGACCCAGAAGTGGTTGATGGAGAGGATGCCAAGGAAGGCTGCATGGCAGAGATGCTATTTCCAGTTTGCCACCAGCTCTGGTTCATGGCAGTGTGAGTTGCAGCAGAAAGATGCTGTAAGTTTTGTGACTGGGAATGGCTTGGGAGCATAAAGATGCACAGCTCATTATGTATGGAGCCTGTCCTGTAGAGGTGACCTGCAGGCCTGTTGCCGAGCACAGACAGACGGATGGCAGTTATTGTTTGGCTAGCAGTCCTGGGTTGTCGGAAGTCTTGGGTCTGCATCCAGTTTGGGGATTCAGTATCTGGGGGTGTGGGGAGTGGCAAGGGAAGTAAGTGCTTAGTTGTCCTGTGCTATCTGTGAGCAAGAGATACGTGAGAAGTGGCCATTGTCAGTGCAGGCTGAGGGGATTTCCCTGTCCTCTTTCCCCCAGTGCACCTGTTGAAGTTGTGTGTCATCGGAAAAGGCTTTTCTCGGTTTGTCCGCAGTGTGTTTTGTACTGGCATTACCTCCTTGCCGTTCTTGACAACACGTGAGACACTGGATGCAGGACGTTATTTCAAGTCCTCTGTAGATGTAGACTCATAAATGTGCACTGATGCTGCAGAAGAGTGGTCTGAATCTCTGTCCTCCCCTTGCTTAGTAACTGCTTTCCTGTTGATGATCAGAGGGTATAAGGCAGGTGGTGCTCTTCCCCCCCCCCCCCCCAGCCCCCTCCCCAAGATTTGTCTAACACCACCTGAGCAACACCCAGTTGTGGCGGACCTGGGCATCTGAATTGAAGTAGCTGCACCAAGGGAGGTTTCAGCTGGATGTTAGGAAGAGACTCTTTACTGAGAGCGGGGTCAGGCACTGGAACAGGCTCCCCAGGGAAGCGGTCACAGCACCGAGCAAGCTTGACTGAGTTCAAGAAGCATCTGGACGATGCACTCAGTCACATGCTCTGACTTGGCTGGCCTTGTGTGGAGCCGGGGGTTGGACTCGATGATCCTTATGGGTCCCTTCCAGCTCAGGAGATTCTATGTGCAGTTTGTGAGGCCTGCCCAGCAGTTTTGTCTAGGGGTGAATTTTTCCACAGCTCTCACCAGTATTTTTGTACAATCTGTTACCAAGCGTTGTGCACTGTGGGTGCCCAGAGGTGTCTGAGAGACCGGGGCACTAGTGAAAATGGGATCAACAAACC
This sequence comes from Porphyrio hochstetteri, assembly GCA_020800305.1. Classification (NCBI taxonomy): domain Eukaryota; kingdom Metazoa; phylum Chordata; class Aves; order Gruiformes; family Rallidae; genus Porphyrio; species Porphyrio hochstetteri. The sequence continues at coordinate 3,248,229 of CM036916.1, read as the reverse complement.
TCGAAGGAGGAAGCTCGAGCAAGCAGTTGGATTAACCATGCTTGATTGTCCCTGTTAATACTGATTTTTAACACCACAGGTAATGAAAAGTGTTTCCAACAGTATGATTTCTACACCAGCTCTGTCTGTAACATGGACGGCAGTGGCTGTGGAAGTGAGCCAGTGCAACGCTGCGGCTGTTGTATCCTAAACAGTTTTGAAAATTAAATTCACTGTTAGAGCAGGTGTTGCCTAACCTTCACTTGGCCAGCTGAGATTTATTACAGGCCTTCACATTGATACAGAATGTTACCTGAAATAATTGGATAGCATATATTTACATTTTAGCTACTTCAGTCTAGGTCTGAATGTGGGTGAGTCCCTTGGTGTGTGACTTGTGTCGAGTGAGAGCAGGGGATGCCAGCACTGGGGTGACTGTGGGTGGATGTTCACCTGGGCTGTTCTGATGATGTTGGGGAAGACCAGGTGTCTTTCTACTGGTATGACTGGTTAAGGAGGAAGGGGTGCAGATGGAAAAGGCGGGGGGGAGGGAGAGGTATATCTTTACTCAGTTTTCAAAACCAGCTAAGTATTATTTGACTGTTAGGCCATCAAAATTCTTGTGTCTGTTTGACTTCAGGAGGAATTGTATCACCAGGTTTGTGCTGTGGTCTGCAACTCATCAAATTTTCATTAAGACTTTGAAGTTTAGGAAAACTTCTTCCAGTGGCACTGGAGAGAACTTGCTGCAACTCTTTCTTCCAATGCAGCTGTATATTTTAGGGGAGGGAGTTAGGAAGGAGCTCAGAGATTGTATATACAGGAAATGAGCGAGTTCAGTGGGTGAATGTTCCGATGATCCCAACCACAGTATTTTCTGTGCAGACTCATGTTTTGGGTGTTACCAGGCCAAGTTTCGTGAAGACCAGGCTGTAATCTAGCCCGAAGGTGATGTGGTCATGGACAGTACTTGAGGTTGGTCTCAGCAGTACATTTTGAATGTTGCATTGCCAGAGTTGAAAGTACGCATGAAACAGCAGCAACAGACAGCAAAATCTGCACATGGATGGTGGCTGGGCAAGTACTGATGGGTCAACACAAGAGTGACTGAGCTGGGGTTTGCCTTGTCTAACCTTTCTGTTTGGTGCTTCACCTTTCTCCAGTAATCTCTGTCCCAAAAGTGGGAGTTACAGTTGCACTGAAACAGTCTGGTGTTTTTACAGTTGATAGAAAGAGGGTTTCGGATGAAAAGTGGCTGAAAACTTGTTTCAGTTAGCCCAGGACTGACCAGATAACCTGTGACTGTCGAGTCCAGAAACTGCACCTGAAATGCTGTTTCTGCTGAGTCATGAGCAGGCAGGAGACTGGAATTTGTCCTGATGAAATCTCTGGCTGCTGCCAGCTGGGCATGGTCATGGCAAAGCCAAGAGATCAGTAGGGGGGTGGGGTAGAAAAAAATCAAGTATTTAAAAAGGGGTGTTTTTTTGGTCCTACTTCTTTTAACTTTGTACTGGACTTTTATGTGACTCTGGGTTGAAGCAGAAATTGATGTCTGTGGCTTCTAGCTGTATTTTAGCAGCTGTTTGTTTCATCTGGGGTCAGTGTAGAAAGCACAATTCTATCACAAACATGAGAAAGGGTAAATGAGATGCTTCCTAAGGTCCTTTTAGTTTTCTTTTTCAACAAAACACAGTCAAGGACACCTGGGCTGTCTTGGGTTGGAGCTACTTGTGACCATAGTCCTGCCCCGTTTTCTTTTGCATCTCCCACCTCCCCACAAGACTTGCTTTGGGGTGTAACAGAGAATTGCTACAGACAGTTTAGAGATCTTTATGTGCTACTTCTGTAACTCACTGTACGCCTGTCATACTGTCAGAAAGATTTCTCTTGAGGATGTGTACTGAAGGAGGAAAATACTCCCTTGTGCAAAGAGAAGCGGCCTGCCTTTTAAGACAGGAAAATGCAGTATAGCATGTGGCATTTAAACTTCCTGACTCTCTCACTCCTGCTTCGTTTGCCCTTTTAGTGAGTCTGTGTTTTTATGTTTCTGCGCTTTTTTGTGTGTTAAACAATGGCTGGACTATGGTGTCCAAAGGCAGTTCCCTGTGAGAAATTCACTACCCGCAGGAAAACTTGGCTCGTGGCCTCCCTGTAGCCCAGGAGGGTTTGCTGGCAGAGCCCCTGAGATGCCGGGGAGCATGTGACGGCCGGCTGCAAGCGCAGGCTGGCTCTGCCGTGCTGCCAGAGCCAGGAGAAGACTGCGGAAAGTTATTCAAGGCTGCCCTTAAAGTTAAACGTGCAGAGAGGTTGGCTGAATGATAAACGCTTTCCTTTGGGTTCAGAGCTACCCTTGCTAGCTGCCAAAATGCAGCCTTGCTCTCTGTCGCGGGGGTTTTCTTTGGGGCTGTGTAGAATAATCACTCCTTTATGAAGGCCTGTGCTATTGAGGTTATTTATATAACGAGGAGCTGATCCTGTTTTACCTCCGTCCGCCATCCGACCCTTGGAAGTCTGCATTTGTCGGCGATTTCCCTCGCTGCGGTCAGCAGGGAAGGTGGAGCCTGGGCAGGGGGGGGCTTCCCTCCCGGCACAGCCGGCGGCTGCGCCCCGTGATGCCGCCGTGACTCACCCCGGCTCCCCACGCTGAGCCAATGGCCCTGCCGTGTTTCTCGTTGGAGCGGCCTATACGCGCGCGCCCAGACGTCTGACGTGGCTCTGCCGCGGGGAGGTGTCAGCTGGGATTTCGGAAAGTCGGGCCCGCTGCGTCAGGGCTCGCCAGACTGAGTAATCGGTGCAGAATCCAGGACGGGCCTCGCTTTTGAGGGGAGGCCATTGGTGATGCGGGGATAGCCGCTCTGCTGGTCATGCTTGCCTGTGATGTGCACCCAGTGAATGGAGATACATGCTGATCTGGAGCGAGAGGTCTCAGCTCTGTCCACTTCTGCTCTGTCTCATTGTCTTCCCGGATGGGGCTTTGCCTGAAACTTGTTTGGGGAAGGAGTTAGGAAATGCTGATGAAGGGTTGTGGGTGATAGGTGACAGCGCCTGCTTCTGTGCAGAAGCAGCTAATAGATTGCTTAGATGATAATTAGCCCTAAGTTTACTTGGGGGAACTATCATTGGCTTTATGGCAGAGCAGCTCGTTGCATATCAGAATAACACTGTAGTGAGAAAGGTAAAAAAAAGAAACCAACCCAAAACCAAACTACTGCTCTCTACCTCTGCCCTGGCCCCACATGAAAATGAAGTAAAAATGATGCAGCATGTGACTGATGGAAATCTATTTCTGCTTTTCTTTTGCTGTGAAAACCTTCTTTAGGGGAATAACAGGGAGACCTCATCCTGTAACAGAGATGCAATTCTTTTTCTACCCTGGTAGGTTTCCCCATGTCCGTGACGTGTTGGCCGAGGCTCTGCGGCTCCTCTCCGCCCTTGGAGCGGCCAGTCGCTGCCCTCTGGACTCCGTGATCCCCGACGGGCGTCATGAGCATTGCAATCCCTCTGGGAGTCACCACACCAGATACGTCCTACTCCGACATGGCTGCAGGATCGGAGTGAGTGTTACCCCACGGAGGAGGGGAGGGTGTCGGAGATCTGTCCTAGAGTGGTGCTGCAGGATCAGTGCTGCTGCTTTCTCCACTCGGGAGAAAGGGGGTGCTGGTCCACTGGCTGTGTGAGGCGTGAATGCAGAAGCTGACTGAGTGTTTAACAAATGCAGTGTTATGGAAGTTGGTAAGTTTGTCAGGAGATGAGAAGGAGAATTCCAACAGCATTAGGCACTCAACCGTGGGTTTTATATCAACTTGGCTATTAAGTCTATGCTCAAGTGCAGGAAGTTGTGCGTTTTCTGTATCTTATGCATAACATTGACAAGGTACAAGCCAGTTCCTTCTCCAAAAACTGTTATATATGAGGGATGAGTATGCTGAGCCTCCCTCTCAGTAGAGCCTACTAGCTCTGTAACTCAGTGCCAATCTTACGTGACAGATTTTGGAGCCTGGCCAGAGATGTGAGACAGGATCAGCCTGTGTAGACAACTTTATGTTGTTTCTGGCCTTGAGCAGGTTCCAAGAAGCACACCTCAGTGGGTGATCTTTGAGGGTCCCCACCACAGGATCCAGTGCAGAGTTTTCGCCGCAGTTCCGTCTCTGAGGCCTGCAGGAGGGGCCTTACCATTTATTTTAAAAGACTCTGCTTCTGTAGGAGTCAGGAACATTTCAAATCAGGAAAACATTGCATTGTGATCTTGTTAGAATGATGTCATCTAGGATGAGTACTATGTTTCTGTCAGGGGCGAGAGGGAGGGCTCAAGTTGTTCCTATGTGCTTCTACCTCCTGCTCTCTTGTACCCTTTGAAATACAGACTGTAGCATCTCATTACAGAAATTTACAAAAAGCATTTTGGAGATAGATTTCCCCCATGTATTATTTAAAGGTATCTACTGTGCAAATGCCTGTGTGTCATATTGATCAATGTAGAACAGATATTGCTCCAGACTCTTATTAATTTTGAGCTGTAAGAGCAGTGGGCTGGAGTATGAATCATTGTTTTCCCCTTCCATCTTGCCCTGATTTGACTATGGACAGGGTTTGACTACACGGTTGCATTCTCTGCTCTTTCTTTTTTCTTTCGGTCTGTCTTGGCACTGCCCCGTTTTAGGTATTCTTAATGATGCTTCATTCCATCCCAAAGCCCCTATTTTTACATACAGTTTTTAAACAGCAAGTCAGAATCCAGTAAGTCACTCATCTGCAGTGGGTATACAATCCTTCACTTCTCAAGAGTTACTATTCAGTATTGCTTGTCACCATGCTTCTCCCACACCAGCACTTTAAAGACTCAACATGCAGGAATTTTAAACTGTTTATGACAGAAGAAAGAGTGCTAAATAGTTTACTCGTGTAGTAGGTGCCTTTCAGAGCTGAGGATGTTAGAGAGGAGAGCCAGATACATCTGTGCATGTCCCTTGTAGCATTTAAATATCAGAAAAGGCTGTCTGTAAACCTTCTGGAAAGCATTTTCTTTTTCCCTGGCTTGTAAGAAATTTGTAGGTCCAACTTGAGACTAGGCTGGAGTGCTTTGAAAAAAGGCTTTTGAAGGTTACTGAATTGGTTTCTCTGCCCATTTTCTGAAAATTGGGAATGCCAGGGCTTTATTCTCTCCAGGCTTTGCAATGATGCACTGTTACTGCTGAAGTGTCCTTCATGAGTCAGTTCAAAGTTAAGGCTATCCTCCACTTCTCCTGCTAGCTTGATGCACGGAGTCAAGGCTGCCTGAGCTTCCTGGCTCTTAAAAAGGATTCATTTCAAAGATCTGCATCACGAAGGCAGCGGGAAGGCAAAAGGAAAACTAGCTGGTCCTCTTTTCAGGCTGAGCATTACCATCTTCTGGTACCAGCCTCTGATACAGAGAGGAGATGAAAATGCTGAAGGGTGTTTGTGTTCATCTGAGGGTGACATGGAGGCTGCAGAGTAGTTTTGCTGTGGTTAGTCTGACTGCATATTGGAAGTTGCTGGAGCTCCTTGGCGGGCTGCTGCTGAGGAAGCACGGGCCCCAGCGTTGTTGCCCCTGGACACCGTTGCACCAACAATCTTGAAGTTTTATTGCTAATGCTCGCGGCAGCATCGCTGGTATTCCAGGCTGACTGTAGTTAGGAATGTGGGTGACTTGGACAGAAGACAGATCTGCTGCTTAGGCTGTTCAGGCTCTTTTCCTTCTAATACTGTTTCTGAAAATACGATTAAACCTGAATGGATTTAACTCTCTACCAATCCTGAAGTCTCAAAGGACTGCTGCAAAGATCCAGCAAGGCTGGATTATGTGGCAAGCTCTGCACAGCGTCTTTTATTAAGAAGTATATATCGTCTGAGAGGTATCGCCACCAGTACCTTCTGCTTTTGGCAGTTTAGCTGGCTGTAGTTACGTTGAAAACGAACTGAATTTGTCATGCGCCTAAATCCTGAGCTGCAGAAGTGGGGTTTACATAGTTTAAGGTCGTCTATTTTCTGCAGTTCTTTGCAACATAAAGGAGCCATAATTTATTGTAGGAAGACAGATCCACTTTACTTCAGAAAAGTAATATATCAGGTTTAGTGCCAAGGGTGGGGCAAACAGTGCAGCAGAGATTTCAAGAGCTAGTAGGAAGTCCAAAGGGCACAGGGGTGAGTGTTCTTGGGTGGTGCCTAAATGCTGCCCCACTCGTGACCACTGGCCCTTGGTGTTTTGAGTACTGCTCGATTCACACTGGCAATATAGGACTTGCTGAGAATCCTGCAAGATCTCACCAGAGCAGCAGAGGTCCAAGGTAAACTTTTCCTTTCCTGTATTTTTCTTTCCTGCTTGCTCAGCTCCGTGCTGTGATTTTGAAGATGACTTCACCTGCAGATACGATTCAGTAATATTCTGCTGTATTCTAGTACAGGTCTGACTTCTGATCAGTGCAGAGGTTACCTGGTTTGTATCTTCTGCTTGTAGCAGACACTGTGTTTCCTTGGTGTGCTATTCTGTCTGTAGCCTCATTATCTACTACTCCCTGCATTGAATTGCAGCTGTCCCTTCCCGAGCAGGGTTTCTGCAGCTTTCTGCTGAGGGATATACCTTTCATTTTTAGCTGCTTTTCTTCACCACCGTGTGGTGGAAGAGCGCATTGTACCTCAGGAGCAGATTTCCTGCTGAGCACATTGCACACCATGTTGCTGCATAGAAAGCACAGGGCGAATCTGATTTCTCTGTGGCCATTCTCTGTCTAGGGCATGAATCTTGTTGCCTCTTCATGATAGGAATCTGCAACTCCTGGTTGTTGCTGTCAGGATAGCTGCAGGTTTTATGGGGACTTTATTGCAGGACGCTGGACTTGGCTGTCTGAGGGAGAGAGAAACAAGCAAAGATGCAGGAAAGCTGCTTAGCTGCTCTTTGAAATGAGCTGTTGCAGCGATAACATGGCAGCATTGTGCAGTGGCTTTGCGATTAGGCTGAGTTCAGATGTGAATGCTGAAGTAGACCCAACTTCCTCAACTATAAGGAAACTGAGCTGCTTACATACTAATTATCTTTTGAACTTCCTAGATTGAGACCCAGTTTTTAATGAGTTATCCAGGGTGGCCCTTACTCAGTTGCTTCCCTCTGTTGAAAGCAGGTTCATCCTGTACTTCTGCACACATGATGCCTGGTGAAGCACATAAATAACACCTCGATTTCATGAAGTTTCTTCATTTTGAGCTCATGTGTTGAATAGAAAAGAGCAGTGAAATACTGGCACTAAAATGATGTTATATTGATGGGTTTTACTTCTGGCCCTTTCTGCAGCCCAGAGTCTGTGGAAGCTAGTCCAGCTGTCAGTGAGAAGAATGTGTACTCCAGCCACGGCTATGGGGCCACCCAGAAACACAGCTATCGCGGGCTGCCTTACGCAGTGAGTACTCTCTCTGCAGTGAATCAGCTCTTTACTGTCTGCTTTACTCTTTTCTCCTTGTTATGTAGTTGTTTGCCTGTTAAGCCTGAGGAGTTTTGGCTTATTTATTAGGGAACACTGAGTTACAGCTGAGTTCTGCCATACATTTTGCATTTGTGCGTTTATTGTTTGTGAAGTCTGTAGCAAGCTTTATGAATGTTTTAGGTGATAGATATTTTTACTGAATGAAGTATATGAATGAAGTGTGACTATATATATGAATATATAATATTTTCCTGGTGGTAATTTTATGCCCTGCTTGGTTTATTTTGCCCTATTTGTACTTGTTTCAACTGCGCAGTTGTTCATATCGGTAACTTGTAACTATGAGAAACAAGGAACAGTCAGGAAGAATGGGAGAGTGGCTTGAAACTCTGGGATGAACAGGATGTCACAGAATCCTTGAGGTTGGAAGGGGCCTCTTGAGGTCACATAATCCAAACTCTGTGCTCAAGCTGACTCTGCTTGAGCAGGTTGCCCAGGACTGTGTCCGGTTGGGTTTTGAATATCTCAACAGATGGAAACACCAAACCGTCTCTGGGCAGCAGGTTCCAGATGTAATCTCAGATTATTAGCAGGACAACAGTTAATGTTGTCAAATAGATGCCTAGGTTTTTTCGTAAGTTTTGAATTTAATTCATTAGTGCAGAAGATGACCGTTCCCATCTGCCAGAGCTCTTGCTTTACCTTCTTGGTAGATTGAGAGATTCAGACTACGGTTTTACACAAGTTGTTAAATAATAACCTGGGAACTGTGGATATGGGACTTCAGTTTCTAGGCATTGTATCTTCACGTTAAAAGTAGTACTGCAAATACTCGTTTTCAGGATCATAATTATGGAGCCCCTCCTCCTCCAACGCCGCCAGCCTCTCCTCCTGTCCAGACCATTATACCTCGTGCAGAACTGAACGGCCTGCACTCGCCTGATGAGGAGAACTCCGGGGACAGTGAGAGCTCCTCAGAAGGAGAATCAATTCCCACTTGGTGCCACTGCAGTGTCTCCCAAGATGGTTTCCTCCTCAAGTGTGAAAAGTGCAGGTAAGCTTTGGTGCCGTGCAGATCTGTTGACTTCTCGTACCAAACTGTGTCACGTTTGGGCTGTGGGACAAACTTCCTTTTGCTAACTGGAGCGTTCTTTCCAGTGCTTTACCTAGTATTGACCCTCCTCCTTTGCGTTGTCAGCCTGACAAGTGTTGGTGGCACCAGGAGTGGAGATGAGGATGTTAAATCGATGTTCTTATCATCCTGGGCCCCACTGAGGGCACGCATCTTGTGACATCCTGTTGAATTTCAAGTGACTTTACTCCTACAAACCAGCTTCAATTGTGCATTCTCCTTTGGCAGAGGAATGAGCAGGGGGAAGGTGATCAGACTCCGCCGCCGGAAGCAGGACAACGTGTCAGGTGAGCTTGAGGTTGTAAATCTGATAATGGTGACTTTTGCTTTCTTTCTACAAGACCTTTGTCTTTTGGCTGATGTAATCATTTAACTGTGATCAGTGCCTGCTAATGTTCTTTGCCTCCCAACCACTGGGACTTTCTCCTCTCCTTCTGCCTCACCTCAGTTAGCTCTTGGGAAAACCAGGTATCTTGTGAACAGAAAAGGGGAATGTTCATCAGTACTGTTCTGTGAGACATGAGGAGTTTGGGTGGAAAAACTGAGGTGATACTGTTTTCTCAGGGAAGAGTCATGCAGGGTCACCAAATTGTCCTGATGAAAATGGACATAAGGGTAAGCTATTCTCTCTGGGATGAATAAAAACATTGTTAATGAAGAACTCCTCTCTATAGGTGGAGACAGCAGTGCAACTGAGAGCTGGGATGAAGAACTATCTCCCTCTACAGTGCTGTACACAGCTACGCAGCACACCCCTACGAGCATCACGCTGACTGTCAACCGCGTCCGTAGAAGCAAACCTAAGAAGAGGAAGAGGAGCACAGAAAAAGCTCGCGCTGCTCCAAAGGCAAAAAAGATCAAGGTGTGTGGAGTGAGACAAGGTTGCTGCAGTTCCTGCTAGATGCTCTGTGGTGTATTGTTGACAAGCTGGCAGTAGACAAGAAACTTTTGTCCTGTAAGGAATTGCTCTTTCTGATATAGTAACGTGACACCTTGTATTTGTGACCTGCAAGAGTATGTGGCTGTTGGTTTAAAAATTACCTTACTGGAACTTCACCCTGATTTCCCAATACTGTCCATTCATGCTAAGAGCTGGGACTCATTTTCCCTTCTGCTCCATTAGGATTTGGGGAAATAGCTTTTGGACTCTGACTTTTGTGGCAAAGGGGCAGTGTGTGAATGGAATGAAAAATGAAGGGAGCGTGGCATTTCTAGCAGGCTGTGTTAAGGAATCTGAGCTGCAGAGCTGCTTGGCACTGTTCCCCAGCGACAGAGATAGTGCCTGTATGGAAAACTATGTAGGTAGTGATGAACATTTGTTGAGGGATGACTTTACTGTCTTGTTTGTGAGGCTTTGAGAACTGAAATAATTTTGGATTGCTGATATTGGAATGCAAGTGTGAGAAGCTGGTTCTTTTCCATCATCTGCTAGCTTTACTGTGATTTTCCCCAGGTTAGGTTTCCCTTGAAGTTGCTCTGGTAAGCACCGATTAAATAAAAGACTGAGAGCAGGAGCCATCGGAGTTCCTCAGGTTTTTTTGTTGTGAACCAGCTTGATTTTGTTGCTAGACCTTTTCTTGTGTCAAAGCAAGTGGGATTAGTCTGGACAGCTTTGGTTTTGATCTTGAGATTTTTAGTAAGTATGGAGCAGGCCTTTTTAGTTCATAAATCCTGGCTATCAAGCTTTTCAGCCATCTCCACTTTGGATTTGCATTGCAGTCTTTTTCAAGTCCATTGCTTCTTGTGCAGGTCTTGTCATCTTCTGTTAAGGGATGATCTGGGGGACTAAGTTCTAGTATGGTTCTGGGATGCCAAGTATGAGGAAACATTAATACTTTGTTTTTTCCCTTCTCTCTCCTTGTTCGGGGGACAGGCTTTTCGAGAGGGCTCACGGAAGTCTCTGAGGATGAAGGTGAGTAGAACTGAAAACCCTCGGTGGTGGTGGTGGTGGGTATTTTTGCATTGTGTTTTTTGCCTGGGGAGTTTCTGATTGTGGGACCAGCCTGAGAATAATCTCAAGGCTTACCAGGCACTGCAAGCAGGGCTATTCAAAAGAGTGTCACAGGAATTGCCCTTTGAACCTTGCTTTGCTTCAGGTAGCTTTCTGTAAGGTAATGTCATCCAGTTCCAAGAGATGGGACTGATTCATGACACTTGGGAGCTGAGTGTTTGGTGTAAAGGATGTGGAATGCTCTTCTGTGAGGTCGTTTGATTGCATCAAAGCTATTTTAACCTTGGGCATCTTAGTAAAAGCTAGGAGCCCCAAGCAGCATTGCCTTGTTTCTTTCCACACCTTACTAGGGATGAACGGGACGATTTCTTTCTCTCTGACTTTCTGCAGTACTGGCAGGTGTGGCCATCGGATAGAAAGTTTATTTGACAAAAAGGGTAGACTTGCACTTTGTGCTAAACATGTTCTGGAAACACAGGAGGTGCCTTAAAGTTCACTCAGTACCCTCTGACCCCAGTACTGTAGCTGACAGTGGCTTCTAGCTGGTGGCTCAGAGGAAATGGGACAGTCCTGTGGTGTGTCTGCATGCACCTCTCTCCGTAGTACACAGATTCCTTGAGAGGGTATAAATGCATGAAAATTCTTAATGCTTTTATTTTATATGATGAAAATACCGATCTTCAGTGGTCCTTGTCAGTGTAACCTCAGTGTCACCTGTCTCAGTCCCTTATGGCACCAGTTGAGCTACTGACCTCTGGAGTATTATTTGTTGAATTTCTTCAACTACTGTCAAGCAAAGAATGAAGCTGATGTATTTTTTTTCCTACCAGCCTCTTTTTTCCCCTCCCTTACAAGATGGCATAAACGGATTACCTGATTTTGCCCTCTCTTCTTTACACTGCTTAGGACTTGCCATTTTAACCCACTGGGTATTAGCTGATGCTCTACATTCAGTTACTTGAAACCCTGATGACCATTTAGCTAGAAGGTTCAGAAGTATTTTTGGATCAGTCACGGCACAGATTGAGATCCAGTCAGCATCATCTACTGGCATTACATTGGACACGAGTGGGTTGACTGTAGGACAAGCTTACATGAGATTTATTTGCCTTTGTGTGTGCTGTTCCTTTGCTTTTTTAATCTACTTAATTTTTTTCCAAAGTGACTTAAACTTTTTATGGCCATGTCCTAGCTGAATTTTCTTGTACATAGCAGTGCCAGGTACCAACTCTCAAGAGGTCTTAGGAATTCTGCACGGAGAGCTCTGTGCAGGACTAAGTGTCCCTGTTGTACAGTGTTTGGGAGGATGCAGGTTCTGAAAAAGCTGTCCTCAGAACCGATGCTTTCTTAGAGTGGGATAGATTTACCTTTTCTTTGGTAGCATATTGATATGCTCAGAGCGCTGTGGATGGGTTTTCTCACTGAGTGCTAGCCATTCACCCTTTGCTGTTTGGTGCAGAATTCCCCTTCGGAAGTTCATGCCTTGGATGAAAATACAGCTGAAGGGTGGGAGAATCGAATACGACTCTGGACAGATCAGTACGAAGAAGCCTTCACTAACCAGTACAGCGCTGATGTACAGAACTTGTTGGAGCGTCATCTGAACTCTAATAAAGACTATGTGGGCAAAACTGCTATGCTTGACACAATCAACAAAACGGAGTTGGCCTGCAATAATACTGTTATTGGGTCCCAGATGCAGGTAAGAACCATTCCCACAGAAGTGGGGTAGGTCAGATCCTCTGGCCTTCTAGACATAAGGTGTGGCCATGGGTGAGCAATATTGTAGCTGGTGATGTCATTTCAGCCTAATAGGCAGAGACTGGATATAAAATGAAATAAAAGAGATGCCAGTATCAACACAGATTCAGAAACACGTTCAACCACATCAGTGTGGCAAAGTTGGGGATATTTTGTGCAGTTCTGTGTATTTTGTGTGGTTCTCAGGTATTTTACCATAAATACTTCTGGTCACTGAATGGCTCGAGGCAGAACCAGATCTGTCACTTGCTTGAGATAGGAAATCTCCTGCTTTCCAGATGAGGGTTTGGGTTTTTTTTCTGGCTCGTGTTTATGGAAAACTATGTTAAAGAATCTTTCAGCGTTATTTCACTATTTTGGATTGTTATTTGAACTCTGGTGCCTTTCAAATACTACACAACTACAATTGATTGAAGGAACCATCTCTCCCTAACTTTTCTCTTCTGAGATGTGCACTGATTGGTGTCTTGCCAGCTTTATAGAGTGGATATGGACAAGGAGAAACAGGAAAAGTATGTGTGTTTGTGGTTTGTCTTCCCTACTACTCTTCTCAGCTGATGTTTTGTCTGGTCTGTGCTTTACTGAACAGAGAGCAGCATTCCCACTGAGTTCAGGCTTTGTAGGGCTCTTGTCTCCAGGAGATAGGTGCACCTGAGAAGGATGGGCTCCCAAACGGATGTGGGGCACCCCTTCTGTTGAAGGGGAACAGAGTCAGAAACCTGAATATGAGGTGTATGTTTGTGCTTGAATCATTCTTGTTTATATCAGCTGACTCACCACTCTCTGAAGTTCAAGTGCTCCCTCCATAGGTGAAGCACATCAGGCAGAGCACAGTAAAATGGGAGTGCAGAAAGAGGACTTTGGACCCAAATTCCTTGCACTCTTGCCTCTAGTTCTGCAATAATAAGACTTATGTGGGGGTTGGGGAAAAACACTTCTTGTCTGTGAGTAGCCTTCCTAAAGAGAGCAACAGAGGAAATACAGGGAAGAACAAGTTCTGCTTTTCTAGAAATGTTAGTATTTTCTAAATTTAGACTATTCTGTCTGCTTCCTGTGGGTTTTAGGAAAAGACCTGAAATAAGTAGTAAAACACAGGCTCGCTCTTCTTCTCACCTTCATACAGTACAACAGGACAGATGATACAAAGGTACATACGTAAGTGTGCTGCTGCTTGTCCTCATGCTTGCTTGCCATCTCCCTTCCCTGTACAGACACAGGTTTTCCCACAGGGAATAGTGTCAGGCATTTCCAGTCAGAAAGCTCCAAATGCTATATATCCCAAAGAAACAAGAAGAAAGTTGCTAGAACTTCGCAGTGCCCTGCAGTTACGCTAAGATAGCTGTAAGTAGGTACCTGTCATCATGCTTGCTGGGAAAGTGTAAATGGGCTTAGTGGCTTTGTAGTTCCTCTTGGATACTGAGGAAAAACCAGGTGGCTGTCCTGGGATGCTGCTTGTCAGCCCTTCTGTCCTTGTTTTCTCTGCTCAGCAGACTGGGGAGTGTTGCAAGGAAGGCAACCTGCGCAGGTCTGGAGTGCATGGTGGCTCATCCTGTGCTTTCTCTTTCTTCCCCTCATTTGTCTCATCTCTGCTGGACAAACTGTGGGAAGGCTTCGTGGTTTGCATCACTTGTCTTTCAACTAGATACCATTACCCTATGTAAAGATAATTTTTCGGGGAGATCAGGAAATAGGTACTTTGAGCTAGGAAACAAAATTAGAGAGGTCATGTCAGTGTGCAGATTGCAGCTGCGTGTAGAAGATGGGAATTGTAACTGCTCTGTTTGGACATGAAGACTTTGGAAAGAGGGGAAAGGAATAAAACCAAAATGTTGTGTATGCCCTGCATACAGTCACAGTTGAGAGAATTGCTTGGCTTGGGTGAACAATGAGCCAAGTGTAGTCCCTGTATACTTTTTAAAAAAAAAAAAGAGAGATAGGAGAAGAAAGCTTGACAAAAGCCTACTGAAGGCAGGAGGAGTAGGGAGAGATGGGCTAAGAAGTTTTATGTGCAGGATATGGGATTTTGATCCTTGGAATGTTGTGGATAAACCAATTCTCAACTGTTTTAATGATGCAAAAGGAAACTTGTGAAAACATAAAACTTTTCAACTTCATGACTAAAATAATCTTAGTCCTGGCTACTGCTGAAAGCTGTGCATCATTTTTCTGCCTGCTGTCGCCAAACCAAACCCAGGGTCAGTATTTGCCATGTGTCCCCTGATAAATGCTGACTTGAGCTCAATACTCCAAATGATTTCACATTCTGAAGTGAAGAGTGAAAGGGCCTTTCTAAAATAAAGCCAGAGTATTATGCAGATGTTGCTCTCTGAACATATTAGAAGAGTTTTGTCTGATTAGCAGTCAGCAATCCCCAGCCTGTGACGTGAATAAAATAATTTGCTCTTTTCACACATGAAAGCGTGGCAGCTAATCCTCCTCATATTTCTGATTTCGGGGAACAAAACCAAGCAGAGCTTGGGTCTTACCAGAAAAGCTATGAGATCATCCCTGTTTCACCAAACTCAGATAATTGTTAACTTTTACAGATGCAGAACTTTCCTTCACAGGCTCTCTTCTTCTCCCACCACACCCCTTGTCCTGCCTGTGTTCCCCAGGCTGTTTACCAGCATCAGGTGGACAGTAATACAAGTCAGTCATGGGCCAAAAGTGAGAGTGAAAGCTACCAGACGTTAACTCACATCTCTGAAAGATATGAAGAGACTTTAATAGAGTAATAGAATAATTTAGTTTGGGAGGAATCACTGAAGGTCATCTGGTCCAGCCCTCCTGCATAGGGCCAGCTTAGATGATAAACTGATGATAACAACAAACAAGTGGTTGTAGAGAAACAAAATTACTCAGCTGGAGACACGCTTGTGTCCCAATCCTAATTTATCTACTAACTTCCAATACTTTCTCCTTATCTCCGTCTGTCACACACTAACAAATCTAGTCCCATTTACTCACCGTTACAACAGTTGGATAGAACAAAGTGTGTTTGGTGATTTTAAAAAGAATTTAGCTGCAGAAAACTCCTACTACTCTTGGCAATGTAACCAGTCTTACCCTAAAGTTCACTCGTGTCGTGGCTTTGTTGATCAGAAATCGGGTCCAGCAGCACAGCTTCAGTCTGGGAAAAACATGTTGTCTTTTCTGCCTATTCAGTGGATTTGGGGAATCCTCTGTGAACTCTGTCAGGACCCAAGATGCAAAGAGGTGAATGACACCCTGCAAGGCTTTTCAGTCTCCCAAAAATGCAGGTTTCCCCAGTTGCTGGCAGATTCAGTGGTATGAGAGAGATATGCCCCATAGGCACAATTAAACATAACACTGGATATATCTCAAGGAGGAGATTGGGAATATCAAGACCATTACTCCCATCTGCATAGGTTTCAAATTAATATTTTTATAAAGCTGTCTTTATCCTGGACCTAACTGAGAGCAGTCGCCAAACAGATCTTTAACTGGCTGATCCAAGATCTGCAGTGTAACGTTGTATTAAAACTGTGAAAGTCATCATCTTCCCAGATTGGCTGAATTCAGAGCACGTACAAGACTGCTACCAAAAAAGAAAAATTCTGTTTCAGTACTTTCACATGGTCAGGACAGAGGATTTTGTTTTGGTTCCCAGTGCTGAGTGCCACCTTAAGGCGTTAACTTTATTTTCACAAGGTTGAAGCGTTGTATGTTCTGTGTTATCCAGACTGAGCCCCTTCTTGAGCTAATGTGATTTCTGTCCGTTTGAGCAGACTGCTCAGTAGCTGTTACCGACGAGAGAACTTTATCAGGAAGAGTTGGGAGGGTTTGCATTTAATAACATCTCGTCTTTTACTTCTAATTTAGATAGATGACTGTCATTATTACTGAAGTAAGAACACTTATGCCTTAATTCACTCCGGAAGAGTATCAGAACCAGGTCCTTATGTGCAGTGAACAGCATGCTTAGGAAAAAACCAGGCGCAGGTCTTGTGGTGAGGCAGCCAGCCATCTTCACATCATTTTTACTTGAAGTGAGGTTCAACCTGTTAAGCAAGAAAAGTACTTCAATTTTAGGGAAGAAGTCTTTCCTATGCACTAGTGCTTATAATATGCCCTCCATTATTCCCTAAAATGTGTCATCTTTGAATGTCTGTGCTTAGAATGTTGTGGTTTCCTACTGTCAAGGCACATTGTTGTGAAAAGCCATTGTAATGGAGCTGTAGACTTAACATAAAGAAGATTCAGCAAACTGTTGCTACTTAGTTAGAAAATTATTTCTTCTTGTAACAATAAATAAAATCAGTGGCACTAGTTAAGCAGGCAGATGAAGAGAAGTTTCTAGATGGAGATAGCAATTGCCAGCTTAAGTCTTTGGCTTGTTAGCTAGACTTTACAATCCTCTTCAGAAAGAAAAGCTTGTGTTTTTTCTTCTGAACATGTGACAACCCACAATTTAGGGAGGATTTGTGTTATTCTGGCTGTGAAAGTGGCCATAATTGTAAAGCAGTTCTCTCTTAGCAGCAAATAACAGGTCTGGTTATGCCTCTTAGCTGCAAGACTGAAATACTTGGTCTGATAGATTTATGAGACATACTGTTGAAGGAAAGGAGTAAATACTTTTTGCTTTTGATAAATATTATCGAGGTCATTGGTCATTACTAAAGTATTACAGAATAAACAGTAGATTCCCTTGGTGAAGTTTCTGTGTGTTACTACTAGAGAGATTTTTCTATTCATGTAGGTAAAATATTTTGGGGGAGTTGGAGGCCTTTGGTTTCAATTCTCATATCTTGTTCTGGCTTTTGTTACAGCTGCAGCTGGGAAGGGTGACTCGGGTTCAGAAGCACCGGAAGATCCTGAGGGCAGCAAGAGACTTGGCACTAGATACCCTTATAATTGAGTACCGAGGGAAGGTTATGTTACGACAGCAATTCGAGGTCAATGGGCATTTCTTCAAAAAGTAAGAGTACTATGAAGTGACTAGTATGAGAGCATCGTGACACAGAGAGACTAGCGTCTCTGTGGGATAATGCACTTACAGGGCCCTTGTCAGCTGTGCCATCTAGAAATGTGAAAGCAAATAACACAGCCTCACCTTGATGCTCTGCTTATGGACCAAAACCCTCTGAAGCAGATCTGTTAATGGAAGTGCATAAGCCTTCAGAGCAATTGCACTGATGGAAGCACTGCTTCCAGTGATATGAGGGATACCTGTTGTAAGTGCCATGGGGATTGGGGATATGGGGACTGAGACATTCTGTTGCTTCTCCAGGCCATATCCCTTTGTGCTGTTCTACTCCAAGTTCAATGGCGTTGAAATGTGTGTCGATGCCCGCACCTTTGGTAATGATGCCAGGTTCATCAGGCGTTCCTGCACTCCAAATGCAGAGGTAAATTCTTTCTTCACCATCACTGTAATTGCAAATGCACATTTTACACAGGTTTAGCATGTTTTCCCTTTTCATGAATATTTGAACTGAGAATGCGGTTAATGGGGTTAAATCTCTGCATCTTGTGCTTGTATGGTTTATACTTGGAAGATGAGACCAGAAAGTTTGGGAATGTGAAGTTTTAGTTGGGAAGGAAAAGGTTTCTTTTACAGTTTTCCTTTGTCTGCAGAATGGTAGGGTATGCAGGTGGTAGTAAGTGTTAAGTAGAAGAGCACAGGATGAGACAGCGTAATGAAGCAGGCTTTCTCCTATGGAGAATTTAGGGTAATTATTCACTGCATAGATAAGAGCTACTTTGCAGAAGGAGGCTTCCCTCTTGGAAGTAAGAAGTGCAACTTGTGGAGATGTTAGTTTCTCTTTACTTTGTTTAACAAGGTTCGTCATGTGATTGCTGATGGGATGATCCACCTGTGTATCTATGCTGTTGCCACCATTGCCAAGGACACAGAGGTTACCATCGCCTTTGACTATGAGTACAACATCTGGTGAGTCCTTCACCTCACCCAGGAGCTCTCCACTGCCCTCCTGGACTGGACATCTTCCTCCAGCCCTTTCCTCGCATTCTACATTTTGCTCCGTTTTCTACTGAATTGCATTTTCCGGCTATTCTGTCCAGTTCTGCTGGCATATTCTCCAATAGAGGCCATAAGGTAGCCTGCTGTCCTTGCTTTGGCACGTGGTGAGATGTTTAGTAGGAGATGCATTGAATGTCTCTGTACAAGGGTTGAGAAATGAAGAGTGACACGAATTATGTTTGTGTTTTGGAGCAGCAACTATAAAGTGGACTGTGCGTGTCACAAGGGGAACCGGAATTGCCCTGTGCAGAAACGTAGCCCAAATGCTGCAGAACACCTACCTCCACCTGTTTTAGGCACACTGATTGGGGCAGAAACGCGCCGGCGAAAAGCCCGTCGAAAGGAGCTGGAAATGGAACAGCAGGGCATTGCATCAGATGAGAACAGCAGTCAGCAAACAGAGGAAGTTCCTGAGGGACCCGCAGCAGTCAGTGACAATGAGGTAAATCCCTTGACGACTTATAACATGTCATATCTATTCTTATCATTCAGTGGTGTGGAATCTGCACCAATACAGCCCTGGGGTCTTCAGAACAGAAACTGCAGGACCCCTTTTTTAAACCTTTAGCGCCTTAGATTGCGAAGGGAATTGTAATAGTAGGTCTGGGCTTCTCTTTCAGGTGGCAGAGAAGGAGGAGAAACAAGAAGGGGAGAAGGAGGAGCCTGTAGATGAACAGGGAGCCTTGGTGCACAACCGACGGGCAAGTACCTCTCTCAGTCTAGGTACCATCCCCCTTAGGACTTACTTCCATCACTGGCCAACAGCCCCAGCTGGTTATTTCACTTGATTCAATACAACTTCCAGCTGTCAGTTGTCTTTGGTAATTGGATTTTTAAAAGCCACAAGAGCTGCAGCAAAAAAAAAAAAAAAAAGCCCAAACCCCAGGCTGACTCCACAGTGCAGGATTTATGAGTGCTTCAGGGTAGAAGGTACAGGACAGGTTTGTGTTCTGGTTGAAAGGTCTAACTGTTACTTTCAGGGCTGTTGTATAGTCTAAAACATACCAATCGGCAGGTTGCAATCAGCACCAGGTTCAAAGACGGTAATTGCACCCTTTTTATGTTCCTGCTGCCCTTCCTTATTGCCAGTAAAAGAACTTAACAGAGCCCTGTGATGAACCCAGAACCTGATTCTTGTTAAAACTTGACCCATTTATGGCTTAGGTTTGTTAACATATCTCTATTTATGGGTTCAGAAACATGTTGCCATGTGGGGAAAAGGTAGGATCAAGCGGCAACGGTTGGTAGACCACCAACAGCACTGTTGGCACAGCTCAACAAAATTTGGTATATCCTTTATTAGGAAATCCCTTTGTGCTCCCAAAGCATTGTTGTCTTAATCAGTCTTCTTGAACAAAATATTTCTTACTGCTTTTGGATCTTTAATAACACAGTCCTTCATTGGCCGCCTTCTGTACTGAGTAGAGTGGGGTGTGGGGGGATTGTGCCTCCTACTGTACCTGGGATTGGTCCCTGGATTGGAAAATTTTATGCATGTCAGTGAAGCTGGTTTGACTCTACTGAATTGATTAACAAACACAAAATGAACCAACAAAAAAAAAAATTGAGGAAGAAAAAGCTCTCCCATCCTTCTACAAGTGAACAAATGTCTTGGAGCTTGGAGTTCCCTGCCTTTCCTTTTGTTCACCAAATACCTTAATCACCCTTCTTTCTCCAGTTGGAGATACGGATCTTCCATGTGTAAATTTCCTGAGAATGCTTTAAGTATTAAGATAGCCACAGCAAACTGCAGAGCAGGGAGAGATCCTTGGATTATCTCATGTATTTTTTTAGAACAGGCAAGATAAAGCAGTCAGGTTCTATTGGAATGTGAAAAAGAGTGGTCTTCCATCAGCCTGGTCTTGAGCTTGGAGAGTAGATTTAATTTTAATGAGGGGAAACCGATCTCTTTCTGGGACAGTATAGTTCAAGAAGACTAAATGAAGTGCTTCCCATCAGCCTGTAAGCCTTGTTCCTGTATGTTTCACCAGTTAATCTCCTTTAATGAGATTCAATTTTCTATATTTGGAACCAGGTAAATACCTGTATCTGTGGTTTTCCCGGTCTCTAAATTCTTTGCAGGTAGTGAATATTTTTGAACCAAAACCGTAAATGCCAGGCTGCTGTGATTGAGTTCTGCTGTCTGCGTCAAGATACTCTTTCCTTTATGACAAGGCTCAGAAGGCACTTGACCTCACTTCTATAAATTCACTTGATTCAGCCTGGTTTTTGCCAGTCACTGCAGCATTATTGTACTGGGCCTCTTGTATACACAATTAACAATTATTTCTGATACAGCTAGGTGATTAGATTTCCCGTCCTTTCTGTTTACCTAATAAATACCTTTGTTTTGCCTCTCTGTTCTCTTCCTGTTCTGTTTTTCTTATCCACTGTGTAAGCTGCTTAGACAGGAGCTTTTATTTTTGAGCCGGGTGATCTCCTGACATCAGGGAAGGAATCTGGATCATTTTAGTGTGGAGCATTATACTTGCTGCAATTACTGATTCACTCACTTCTGTTGCCTCTGGCTTCTGTTTGCTTCCAATACATGGTCATTAGCGAGTAGCTCCACTTGTTTTCAGATTGCCTCTTCGCTCTATTTATTCTTTCTTTTGGTTTTTAGTTCTTCAAAATTATGCATTTATTTGTGATCACTTTATAAATATAACTCAGTAGTATCTAAGTGGTCCTATTTCAGAACAAAGTCTAGTTCTTCTTGTTACTCTGTGAACACATAATTATGTTGCTACTCTGGGAAATTTGCCATGTTGAAAGATGCAAATATTTGAAAAGAACGGCTTCTCTCTGACCCCTTTCTGGCTCTTGGCATTGCTGTTTGGCAGTTGTTCTCCTTCCTGTGCTTCATCCCATATCTGTTCTTGACTCTTCCTCTCCATTTGCAGTGCTGACTTTAAATTTACTCTTGTGTTCTAGTCCCGAGAAGACAGGAAAGTAGAAGCCATCATGCACATGTTTGAAAACTTGGAAAAGAGAAAGAGGAGACGGGAGCAACCATCAGACCGGAACAGCACTGATGCTGAAATCAACATCAGTTCTGAGGCTCCTGAGCTGGAGGAAATAAAAACAGAGACTCCTGAAACAGAAGATGGAAGTTCAGCGCTGAGTGCTGCTGCTCCAAATGTTTCTAACAGTAACAGCAGTACTGGGGTGAACACACGGCGGTCTTCACAAGTAGCGGTAAGACAAAGATAGGACTGTTTAATAGTTTATACCAAGCTCAGATGGATATATCTGATCATAAGATCATTCAGGTTGGGAGGAGCTGCCAGGGTCTCTAATCCATTCTATGTCAGGCAGCGTCAGCTCTGAGGTCAGACCAGGACACCTGGGGTTTTGCCCAGTCTTGTCTTGAATAGCTCCAAGGATGGAGATTGCATGGCCCCTCTGGGAAACCTCTTCTAATTCATGACTGTTCTCACAGTGAAAAAATTTTGCCTTGTATCTGGTGTGAACCTCTCGTTTCAGTGTATGTATGTTGTCTTTTTGTTTCCCGCTGTGCACCACTGCACCTTCTTGGTGGCTTCAGTTTGAATTTAGGAAGACTGTTGTTAGGTCCCCCTAAGTCTTCTCTTTGGGCTAAGCCCAGCTCCTTCACCCAGTAGGCCCATTCTGTGCTGGTGTGAGCTGAAGTTGGGATGTATGGCTGCAGGGACTGAGGAATTCTTTTGCCTTTTCTTTGTGAATGTTTGAGGTTTTTTTGCTCTGAATGCATGTGTTCTGCATCGTGTGGCAGGACCCAGATACTTGCCTGGAACCACCTTTATCAGCTCAGATCAGGAGTAACAGTAGTTATCTGGAGAGGCGTGGCAAGTTTTATACTGCTGCTTTCTCCCATAATATTCTGGTTGACTCCGTAAGAGGCAACGTGATGAAGTGCCAGCGTTTTAGCTGGCGTCCCCAAAGCCATCTTACAAGCCCACATACACAGTCCAATGTCATCTTATGAGTCAGGTAGCGTCAATAAATAAATCTCTATCCTTGATCCTGTATGCAGAGAAAAGGAATACTCTTGGAAGTGCTTGGACTAATGACTGTTTATGTCATAGGATGCTGTCCTTGAAAAAGCAGTTACTAAGCCAGCTCCAGCAAAACCCTCCAGGCCCCGACCAAAAAGTCGCTTCTCTCGATACCGGACCAGTTCAGCACAAAGACTGAGGAGGCAGAAACAAGCCAGTTCCCAGCAAGCTGAACTCGCGCAGACTGTCCCAGAGGAAGGAAGCACTGCCAGCTTGGTAACCGCAACAGATGTCAGCAGTGTAGAAGGTCCAGGAGAGGGCAGACAGTTGATGGGATCGGACCCAACTGCTGTCCTGGTTGCAGGATCTCAGTCTAATCGAGCTGCAGTGAAGTACCCCAAAACTAAAAAGGTAAAATAGGTCTTCAAAATAGTTATAATTGTATGACTTTCTATTTTTAAAATGTCTTTGCATAGGAATTGGTGGCAGGATCTTTTTGGGATGGTGTGGAGTGGCAGGCTGGGTATTAATTTAGGACAAAGTAGAAGGTGTTTAGCTGAAGCCTAGATTTGAAGACCAAGAGGGAATGTAACTGTGGACTATAACATACAAGCTGGGAGAAACTTGTAAGGGAAAGGAGGAAAAATTGCAGAAGTTAGCAAGCACCTGGCACACACTGGGCATAAATCAGCCATTAATACATTTAAGCTTGTAGCTAGAAACTAGTTTTGAACAAGGTGATCAAGTTTTGGGAGAATGTTCCAGTAAGATTAACGGAGCATAAAATCAAGTGACTTCTGTAAAACTGGATTACCTGTTGTTGTGCCTGCAACTGGGTTCAATGCAAGAAGCCCTGACTGTGTCCCTTCCTGTTGAGGAGGGAGGTTTTAGGCTGACATCAGCATTGCTTCCCCATATGCCTTTGTGCCATATTGCCTTTCTTCTTGGCCTGTGCTAGTGGCACTGACGTGTGGTTTTTCTCCTTCAGTATCTTGTTACCGAATGGCTGAATGACAAGGCGGAGAAGCAGGAGTGCCCTATCGAATGCCCTCTGCGCATTACTACAGACCCAACAGTTTTGGCAACTACCCTAAACATGTTGCCAGGTCTCATCCACTCCCCGCTAATTTGTACCACACCTAAACACTACATTCGTTTTGGTTCACCTTTCAACCCTGAGAGACGTCGAAGGCCCTTTCAGTTGGATGGAATTTACAGCTCCTGTAAAAAGGTATGTTTGCTCATCTCTTACCTTCAGGGGCTATATACTCATTAAGCTCTTACTTGCACCCTTGTAAAGTTTGTATCCTGTTTGAGCCTCTTTCCACGTATTCCTGCTGAGCTGATCTTGCTGGTGTGTTAGTGTGGTCTGCAGGCTACGAGTCCTGACCCTCTCCTAGACAGAGTTCTGTCTTCATCCTTGCCTTCTACCATGGTAGAACTGTTGCGTGACTCTGAAAAACACATACTTTCAAATCTGCAGTGACTGTCTGTTACCCAGTGTACATGAGTCAAGGAGCTTTAATTGCTGCCCTTAGAATGGTTTATGTTACTGCTTTCACAGTCAGAGGTTGGTTGGCATTGTGGGGATAGGACAGTGTTGCAAAAGACTTCAAGAATACAGTGCCTCAGTCAAGATCCATTGTCTTTGGAGAGCCTTTGTTTAACAAAGCTTTGAGTTTGCGTGTTCACAAGAGCAAGCCCACAGCTCTTGCTTTGGGATCATTTGTCTGTGACAGATACTTGTGGCCATGCAATAAGCCTGAACTGAGCCCAGCTGAGGACTTCATTCCTCTAGAGATGGTGTGTGGCCTGTGAACACTAGCATTTCCCCACCACAGGGAAACAGTAGTTCAGATTAGTTTATTCAGTCAGATTTCTATCAGAATCTATCTTGCCTGTTGCCCGTCAGCTTTGCTCAGAGGCACTTTCAGCCTGGGAACAGTTTTATGGAAATCCTTTCTGATCTTTCAGTCTTGGTAGCTTTCAAAGTCAGATGCCGTGTTCTGGTTTCTTTGCCTTTGAGGGAGTTTTTCCAGAGAGAAACTTTGGACTTTGATGTTTCTACCTTCAGCCAATTAGTTGTCGTGCAGTACAGGCACCTATAAAAAGAAGCTAAGGTCTCTCTTGGGTATTTTCTTCGAAGGTAAAGTTCTTGATGGTTCATAGGTACTCATGTGAACAAAACTGTTCATTGCCATGTCCCTGGACAATCTCCTCCTGCACCATTAAGCTGAGAACTGCAAGGTTCAAGCTGCTTTTTTGAACCCTTGACAGAGTCTTTGAGCCTCAGGGAAGAGGGAAGCGTCCAGAGCAGAACTGGCAGTTATCCAAGTTCTCTGCTAGCCAGCAAGCTCACAATTCAGTGAAAACTGCAGTCATGGTAGCTTCCCAAGCTACCTTTGGCTGTTTTCTAGTCTCACTGCCGGAGAGGGAACAGACTAGTACCACTCTGGACAACTTCCATTTAGGCCACATCTTCCCTGAAGCTGGGTGTCCAGAGCTGGATACTTTGTCATTTTTAATGCAGAAAGCTGCTCTGTTTCTTGTAGCCTGTACCCATTTTGTGCATCCCAGTATAACGACTGAGTTTTCTGTTTCAACAGGTTCAATTAGACTCATCTTCAGTTCATGTTTTACTGTGTTTGCTAGAACAACCTGTTAGTTTTCTAGCCTATAATTTCAGAAGTGACTGTTTCTGGCTTTATATGGTACTTTGTTCTAGCTGTGTCCTGTTTCTCCCCATACATTTCCTAATTTAGTAGTAAAATCTTGAATACTGTCTCCTACCATGGTCGTTTTTTCTCCCAGGTTGGCATCATCTGAAAACTTAGGTACACTGCCTGTTCCATTAGCTGAATAATTAATAAAATACTAGAAGCTTCTGGTGCCAGAACAGATGTTGTGTACATGCGTAATCTGTTAGATTTCTACTTTTTGAAAGTAAATAATATCTGTTCTGGTATGGGTTTTCATCCACTGGGTAGGAGTTCATCAGGTTTTTTTAATGAAAAATGTATGCTACCGTTTGTTTTTTACCAGTCTGGAGATACAGGAAAAGTTGGCTTCTTACGTTCAGAAAACTCACAGGGGAGACCTCCTTTTCAGTCAGCTGAGGACTAGAAATGGCCCTGAACTTGACATTGCATACTCGGGACCTGATCTTTCTGTCTTGTCTGGTTCTGACTGCTCAGTCAGAAAGGTTGATTTATAAAGGCTGCAGAAATAGATCACATATTTTCTTGGATTGTCAGCAGGCCTCTTCTCTAAACTACTGAGGACTGTGCCACATACCCTCAGCTGATGATCTCAGTTTGCATCCAAAGCATGCCAGTGTGTGAACCTCGCAAGGAAACTGAACTGTATAACCTGCTCACGTTAATCACGAGTTGTACAGTGCCTTGGCTGCCAGATCAGATGCCACACTGGAGGTAGCAGTGCTCCAGACTGGATGACTCTTCTCAGTTTTCCTGGTGGCTGCAGTGGAATCCACTGAGATATATTTGAACAGAGAAGAAACATCTGCTGTACAGTAGCGAAGGCCATCAAAATAGAACCTGTCACCTGCTCTTCATCCTCACATTGAAGTTTTCACTTGGGTGATTGTGGCCATTGAGTTTCTGATGCTCTTTCATAATAGCTTTGAGGAATCATAAGATATATGCATGTATCTCTAATAGGATACATACTGCTGGCATGCAGATGAACTGTGGATTACTGAAAGGTAAACGTGATTTTTAAATTTCTGGGGAAAGAAAAGGCTGGGAAAGTGAATCCCTCAGCTAAACTACACAAATGCACATTACAGTTTGTCATTTTTCAACAGTTTTCTGTCATTTTACTGAATCACCTAGGTGTTTTCCCATATATTGTTGCAGTTGTTTGGAGTTCTTTTTATAGTAAAGCAAGAAAAGGTTTCCTGCCTGCCATCAGGAGTCAGTTTGTATCAAGAGACAGGACTAGCACACCCACTGCACCAGCTGGTTTGCTGAGACTTCATGTTCACTCGCATGACATGTGAAACATTCTTTATTGTCCATGCTCAGAACACAACTGTGACTTTTATCTCTTTTAGTAGCTGAAGAAAAGCTTTGCCTTTCCTATTCTCTTCTTGGCTTAGCCCCCTCAAACTGCTGCTTGCGCTTTATCAGGTTTTTTCTTTCTGCTCTTTGTCTCTGGCAGCAAGCACAGTCCCAGAGGAATTGTTGTGTGATTACACTCAGCCGTTTCTCTGCTGGAATTTTTAGAGCAGAATCTGTGTTAAGCTCTAATATGCCTTAGTGAAGCAGGGAGACAGTGTGTGTGTGCTCCTGGGCAGGAAACAGCTCTTTTGCAAAAATCAGGCTTTTAGTATAGTTTATCGTACTTATCTCCTTTCCCTTTTAATTAAGATTGCTTGTAATACTCCTTAGCTGCCAGAGTTTTGCATTTTATCTATTAATAATTTGCTCTTTACTTATCTTTGCTGAAGACTGCTGATCCCCAGAATACATCTCATCAAGAGCACATAGTCAGCCCCATCACAGTAGGTGTTAGACCCAGCGCTCGCAGCTGTGTTCTAACAGGTTCCTGTCTGAGTGCATGCGAAGGAGGTAATATCAGTGTTCTGAGCAGTCTGCCCTGCTGCACGCAAGTGTAGGAGTTTGAGTACATCCTGCAAGATCACATGGAAAGTACCAGAGGGGTTGCACGTTTATGTAGTCTCGTTCTGTTTCAGCGCTGGATCAAACAAGCCCTGGAAGAGGGGATGACTCAGACCTCACCAGCTCCGCAAGAGAACAGAACCCAATGTCTATACCAAAGTAACGAGAACAGCAGTTCTTCCAGCATCTGCAAAGATGACACAGGTAAGTGCTCAGAACCATCAGGACAGCGTGGGTGCTTGAGTTAAACTGGGGAAGCTGCCAAATAACAAAGGCAGCTGCCCAGGGTGACTTCGTAATGTGTACTGCTGCTTGATGGCCCAGCTGTATGGCAGGTGAGAATGTTCCTTTGCCATTCGTTCAAATTTCTGCAGACCCCTTCTAGCTTGAGCATGTGTAAAGTTTCATAGTATTTTCCTGTGAAAAGCGTAATCACTTTACCTTACATCATCACCCTCAGTGTGATGGGATCAATTGTCCAATAGAGGGGGGAAAGAAAAAAAAAAAAAAACCAAAGAGAGTACAATATCATCTCTTTTCAGCAGGGTGCTGTTAGATGGACAACTAAATATCTGCTGACTGTAGGAAGATATAGCAAAGTCTCACAGGCACGTATGTAATAAGCGAATTATTAAGTAAGTCTCAAAAGATGGAGAAGCTAAAATCTGTGAGTACAGCAGCAGAATGGTTAAATATCACGTGTGAATCTTTCTACATAGAAAGAGGGTGAAGATCTGACTAGCCAGGGATCAGTTTTCCAAGGATGACAGGCAGGAAGCTAGACGACACACAGAATTGATTATTGGCAAGTCAGATGAATAGGAAATGAACAGAATGCCAGAGCAGAGTGCATGTCCCTGAGCAAGACCTGAAGAAACAAACAACTGAACTGCAGAATTTACTGAATGCTTTTTTTTTAACTGAGCATCAAAAAGAGATCCTATTTGAATAGGGGTAGACCTGAAGGAAAGGCCTGAGGGAAAGGAGTTAAATTCTTTGTGGGAGTGAAATGTGTTTGGGTGTATTGATTAGTCTCTAGGGAACAGGTAGGTTCAGCTAGTAACTGAGTTGCCTGTGGTTTGTAGCAGTGACAGTGACATGTCCTCTGACCCCTCTCCAATTTTATTCCTTCCTGTCTTCCTTTCCCTTAGCTCCCTCTTGTGCTTGCTTCTAGTTGAAATATTTCCTTTCCTTGTTCATCGTGTGTTTTGATTACCTATCATTCTGTCACCAGTACTGAGACGTGTCTCAAGACAGGTATAGAAGTACTTCAGAGATACTTCATATTTAAGAGTCTTTCCTAGTCACATTGGAGGCTCATGGGGCTCCATTTGGGCTGGGAGTGGGGGCAAAGAGACAGCATGTGATTTGCACATGGTTAAGGTTAATGGTTCGGTCCTGTCCTCAGCTCAGTTTGTTTTTCAGACTTGCTGAGTCCCCTGAAGAAATGGAAGTCTCGCTACTTGATGGAGCAGAATGTTAAGAAGCTGCTGAGGCCACTGTCTCCCGTCACCCCTCCACCTGCCATCCCTTTGGTTCCTGGTTCAGCGAGCCCGCAGCTGACTACACCCTGCTCATCGCTGCCAGAAGAGGAGAGTCGCAACGGTTATGGCATGATGTTCTCACCAATTCCTTCTCTGGCTGCTAGTCGCTGCAATACTCCACTACAGTTTGAGGTAAATCTGACCAGCGACTGGGAATGCTAAAAGGAGAGGAACTAGAATATCTGCAGCAGAGGTTGCACTAGGGATACCTTCCTTTTTGAGTGTGTGGCTATGTTCCCGAGCAGTGTGTGCTCTATTAAATGCCAAACTTTGCAGCAGCCCAGCCTCCCCTCACTTCACAGCTGTCAGGAACACCAGTCTAATTCTTTTCTCCTTTTCTCCACAGTAGCTCCCGAATTTTGCAGGCTTTTCAGTGTTCTTTAGTCACCTTTCCTCACTTCAGATCTCCATGCCAATGTGGCTTCCAATCCCTGTCTCTTCCAAAGAATGCAATGGTGCTCCACTTGTCAAAGGCTCTCTGACCTCTTTGGCTCCTCTGTCCCTAAACAGCTTTCAGTAGCCCCAAGTATGGTAGAAATGCTTCACAGGATTTTTTTTTTTTCCCCTCTGATAAAGGAGTCTTAACAGCTTGGTAGACCATAGGCTGCTTTGTTCAAACTTTTATATTTCTCTCAATGCAGCTTTTTCATAACATCTCTATTTTAGTGTCATGTCTGTTTCATTTTGTTATCATCAGCTCTGACTTGAGTGAATACATCTCACCATGTGTAAAGCTTTATACCTCAGTCCTGTAGCGCAGTAGGAAGAGAACAGACAGATTTTTTTTGTTTCTAGTATAAAGTCTGTGAAAGTTAGCTGTAGTGTTTGAGGGATCTTAGTCACCTTTTGTTTGGTCAAAATCAAGCTTTCCATTTCTCCCGTGGCCTCACACTAAATGCCCTAAGTGGCGCTCTGGGTATTTTGTTGTGCAGACTCTGTACTGACAGCATCAGAAATATAAAGAACAATATGCTGCTTTTCTTTTTATGTGCTCTCTTCTGGGCGCTAAGTTGTTGCCTGAAACACAGTAACCCAGTCCTGTTCCTGTGCTTCGAGGAACTTAGGAAACCACCTAACTGTGGGAGTCACAGTTCCCTGACTGGGTGGGGCCAGTTCCTGGGATGGTCTTTGTTTAGAATAACCATTGCTAACCTCTGTGCTTGTGTTTTAATTGATTTTTACTTTATTTCCTGAGTTTTAAAGTAAATGAGTAACAAGGTGCTCTTCCCTCCCCTAGAACGTATCCTCCCCTGAGAGTTCCCCTGCGCACAGGCATGAGTCCATGTCACCTGAGGTAAGTTACCACACTGAGGCCGGGTGCACGTGTGCTTGTGTGTGTGTGAGGCCATGGTGGGAGGGGAGGGATGTGAAGTATGGAGGGGATGGGAATAAGGGTGGAGAATCAGTCACAACAAGGCTGGGGAGTTTTTCAGGGTTATGATGAGAGAGCAGACAAATTGAAGACTGGAGTTTATTATTCAGTTGTTGGCGCTGGTGGGAAGCAGGCAGTGTGAAGACCTGGTATGTCACAGCTACTGAGGTGAAGGTGAGAGGTCTGGGGACCCTGGAAAAACCTAAATCAACTTCAGCCCCAGCCCAGCAGATAAGTGGTGTGTGATATTTACTCAGTAGCAGCAAAATGACTGCTGGGGAAGAGGAGGGAAGGCATTCACTAGGAGTTTTGACTTATGAGGACACAGTGGTGCTGCACCTGACCTGCTCTCTTCAGCCTTGATCCATCACCTGTTCGCTTGCAGAGTTAAAATGCTGGGGAGATGCCAGAAAGTGGTATTCTCTTTACCCAGTGGCCTGCTGTAAAATTTGAGGCAAAACACCTTGCTTGGAGATTGTCCTGTAGTAGAAAATACCCACTTATCTCCAACGTGGCAGATTACTTGGAGCTGTAATACAGCCAAGGAAACGTGCTCAGCAGCAGCCATCGGGCAGAGCCGGTGCCTGGTGCTGCTGTGTTTCTCCCTAAGCACTGTAGTCCCGCAAAGAGGATGAAATTGTGTCAGTTATGCTCATTGTCTGAGATCCTGACATGTTATCGTGGTGAAGGAGGTGATTATGCCATTGCCCTGAAGGTTTTTTGGCACTTAAAATAGATAAATGGCTACACCATTGTGTCAGTGCCTAATGTTGGAGAAACTGTGACAGTGCAAAAACAGTGCCATTATGGGTTTGTTAGAGAATGTGAAATGTAGGAATGCTGTATAAATTAAATGAATGTACTATTGTTAGGGATTGCAAAGCTCACAATAAGTGAAAACAAATGGCTTGGAGGTTCTGGGCGGGCTATTGTTGGGAAGTTAGTAGTGACTGACTTGGGACAGTCAAGAACTTTGCTAATGAAACAACAAATGGACAGCAAATATTGCCTGTCCTCTCCCATAATGATCCTAGCTGGTACTATGTGTTAACATTGACTTTGGGATGTATGAGATAATTGAAAGTGCTGGGTTTTCTTCATTTACTGCCCAGGGATAGTACTGAGCCTTATCCCCTTGCTGCTGCAATAAGACTGCTAAAGGGGAAAGGGCATCTCCTACCAGACATTTAAGCTGGTTGTTACTTAGTCTCAGTCATTCCCCTGTAAAATGAACAGCACAGTGCAGGAAAGATCCAAAGGGGTCACCAGAAAGAATGGAAATCAGTGGGGTAGCATTGTATAGAGTACTTTCTGAATTAAGTTTCTGACCCTTTTCCTGACTTCCCACCCCCACCCCCGGATTTTCCAGCTCTGCCTCCGGTCCGACCTGGATTTGAAGGGTGGGTACCTGGATTCCAGTGCAAACACCTGCCCAGAACGACCATCGCTGCTCAGCTTTGGATCCTCTGATCTGACTCCACAACCCTCCATAAACTCTACTTCAGAGATGAACTTCCCAGGGAAAAGTGGGGAAGCACAGATGCTGCTACGAAGCTCTGATCAGGCTTTTCGGACAGAGTTTAATTTAATGTATGCCTTCTCCCCACTGAACGCTATGCCACGTGCGGATGGGTTGTTGCGGGGATCTGCTCCTGTGGGAGAGAGGAAGCCCATGAATTCAGAAGCAGGATGCTGCAGCTCTCCTGCCGAAGGATATTTCAGCAGACACGAGTCAGGGCTGCTTAAAGAGACGGTGCATGGATCCATGTCTCCCAGCAGCGAGAGAGCTTGTGAAGGTGTCAGATCTGCTCCCCAGAATCCCCCACAAAGGAAGAAGGCAAGTATTCTTGTAAAAGGAACTTGTAAGACTGAGCGGGAACAGTTGGCACCATGGGAAAGAGTCACAGGGGGAGCAAAGAGAGCAGATTACAACTAAAATGTGGGCTGGGCAAGTCATCCAAGTGTCCAGATTGCATGAAAGCAATCTAAAATTTAGTGAGCCACTCTTCAGCCAGGATTTTGATGTGAGAGGTGGAAGAAAAAGACCACAATGAAAATACCTCTTCTGGGAGCACAGAAAGGAGAGCAGCATGATGCTCACAGGTTTCATAAACAGTTGTTAAATAGAGGCAAGACCAGAGCGGTAACACAGTACAACTGTACTGGTTGGTGGAGATAGTGTTTCTCAGGACAAAAGGGGTCCTTACTGGGAGAGAGGGTCTGATGTTTCAAGAGAAAACACAGGCTGTTTATTAGAAGGTTTTAGAATATTTCCATAATATGGAAACACAGTAACGTTACAAGAAAAGTAAATGGAAGTTGTTACTTAAATTTTAGCTCTTTGTATGCATTAATACTGTTTCAAGAAAGCAAACCTGCATTGGCTTATACTGGCAGCCCAGTGGCTCTCATGGGACTAAAACTGAGTGGAAATGACAAACCAGACATTGCTGTGATAAAACTGGGTATTCTTGGGACAAATAAACATCCATTTGTTTAGATGCCTATCGGTTCCTTTCCCTGTACTTGGAGGTTTTTTATTTAAATTTCTTTTTTTGCTGCAAGGGTGGTAACTCAGGTCCCTTGTGTAAGCATCCAGCTGGATGCAATGTCTTAGTTCTGTTTGGTTTCTGGAGGGTTTTGATTTTTCCCTTTGGCTTTCTTTTAAAGTTACGCTTACCTTAAAGCTTTCATGTGTTAAGCTACTTGTGGAAAGACCTTGTTCAAAGCCCTCCTTACAGGCATTGAATCATAATTGATCAATTCTTCAGCAGGGCTGCCTTTGGCAAGTAGTTTATGGGGTCCATGCCTCATAGTAACTTAAGGGAAGGCACAGTGAAAGGTAAGCGCTCAGCTGGAAATACTTGTGTGTTTTCGGTCCCCCTGTCCCTGTGTTACAAGACAGCCTTACCTGCCACTGTTTGGCCTGTGCCTCTGACAAATCTGAGGCTGCTTTGCACAAAATAAATTATACTTTTGCTAAAAAGTTTTGTATTTGGGTGGTAGAGCTAGAAGGTTGTTGCACTGGCTGCTGCACCTGCTCAAGCAGGCTAAAATTCTGTGTGAGGTTTTACCAAGTGTTAGCATTAGTGTGGCTGAACACGTGAACAGGACTCTGAAGATATCTGTTCTGTGAAGAAGGCCTGTACTGTCTGTTTTTGAGATGAACGGATACTAATACCTGTTTTATATAGTGTCCCAAACCAGGGAGAGGGAGTGAAGGGTCTAGAGAGGAGGATACAGAGGCTTGATGCTTGAATATGCAAGCATATACTGACGTGAAATTCCAGACTGTTAGAAACCAGCTGGATATTTCCACTGGTATGTTCATCATAAAGAGTAAAATGTGGACAAGCACAGTAGTCATTGAGGGATCCAATTTTGTACCACTTGCTCTTTTTCCAGAGTGCCTGCAGGTTCAGGAACATTAATAATCCCGGTATACCTTTGAAACTTTTGTCTGCAAGCAGAGAAATAAGACTTTAAAAAGGGCATGGGGGCATGTTTCTCCCTCTCTCCTAGTCCGTGGTGTTCCCTGACTCATGGCTGCTGTTTCTCTCTCCCAGGTATCTTTACTAGAATACCGCAAGCGGAAACAAGAAGCCAAGGAGGGAGGCGATTCGGTGCGATGTACAGGGACCCCTACCCGGCAGGGCAGCACCAGTTCTGGGACTGACACAGATGGCAACAGCCTGCCGGGCTCCGTAGTACGAACCCCATCCTCCCCACAAAGTGGCTTCTCCCCTTCTCATCCCTCCCTGCCTCATTTAGAGGACGTCAGCCCACCAGACTCACGGGGGGCTAGTTCCTCAACGTCACTCAGCAAATCCCAGGACAGCATCAGCAGTAGGTGGTGAGTGTTACCCTTCCAAGCAAGCCTGAGATTGCTCCACAGAGAAGGGTCAAACTTCCTGGGGGACATTTCCATAACAATAAGTGCAGTTGGATGGATTTTCTTGGGTCTCTTGCACTGTTCTCTTTCATAATTGCTAAACAACTGTGAAGGATACCAACAGCCTTCTCAGCCTGCCGTTTAGTTCTTGGTTTAGACATCAAAAATCTGTCTTAAAAAATATGAAGTTAAACAGTTGTCTCTCTTCCACCAGTTTCCTTTAAAGCTCTCAGGTTTGAAGGTCTTACTCTTGTGATGAGAATTTAATCCAGGTCTTTTCTTGCTGCTCCTACCCTCTGTTTGGACATGTGTGATACTAAGTCAACTCCTGTTCAGAAGGCAAGCTAGCAGAGCCCTCTGCAACTTTGCATGGGAGAAGCAGGGACAATGAAACAACTCCAGCCTCCCTAACGCCTTGCACAGACAGCTTGAAAGAGCAGTTACCAGACTGGTCGGTGGCTTGCCAAAGGCTTTGGAAAAGCACTTTCATCAGGTTATCCTGAGAAGGTTTGATAAGGGGAAGGGCTGATCTCGAAAAGTTTTAAACCTGATAGTAATGTCTGGTCCAAAAAATGAAGTACTGCAACATGGACTGTGGCGTTGTAGTGTCAGTGGGGTGATGGTTAGGGTGTTCTGCTGATGGGAGCTGTGGAGTGTGCTGGCTCTGCTGCTTTGCATTCAAGTCCTGTTCACAGTGTGCCTTTTAGTGCTGATTCTCCACGGACGCAGCTGTGTCGCAGGGGGGTGGCAAGGGAAGAGATGTTAAGCCGTACTGAAGGTAGTGAGCAGTATGAAGTCTATGTTGAAAGTGCTTCAGAAACATCATTTGGGGTGAGCTTGCAGGAGCAATAAGATCTGTTTCCTTCCCTTTTCCAGTCTTCCATTACTCTTCAAGCAGAGATTTCTAGAAATAATGTGTCCTGTCCCTCTGACAGTCCTCTGTCTACTGGGTAAACTCCCCCAGATGTTGGGACTGGCCACAGACAAGGCCATCAGATGATGATTAGTTCATAGTATTTTTTTAATAACCAAATATTATTCCGTGCAGCCATTGATATCCCATGCCCTTCTCCTCCTGTGCCACTCCCTTCTGCCTGCAAAAGGGTGAAAGAAAAACCTAGCTGAATGGGGGAAAAAAACTTGAGTTTAGGGTGAGGTTTCAGCGTGGTAACCTTGCTCTAGTACAGTGTTTTCTATTCAGCGAGCTGCTGCTCCTGCTCCTCAGCAGGTGCTCTGGATTCAGTTTCTCCCACAATTTCACAAGTAAGTATTGTGTGGGAATAAAGATCTTATTGTTACGGGGCACTGGATATGCAGTTGAAACCATGCTGATAGGTTTTGAAAGCAGATTCTCTGCCTGTTGAATTCCTGTTCTCCAGCAGGTGAATGGGCAAGGCCAACCAACACACGGTCCGCTTCTTCGTCTACAAAATACACTGCAAACCGCATGCTACTGAGTTGGAGTTGTGACCCAGTTTCATCTTTAACTCTGAGTGCTTACATCCCCAATACACTTCCAGACATTTACAGTAATACAATAGAATATTGGGCACAGAAGAAAATGGTGGGAACTAAAATTGCGTGCCTTCATTATTATTGTCTGGATTTTTTTCTGAATTCTACAATATCTGCTGGTAGCTTTCATTTAAAAAAAATGAAGTTTCTGTCTCTTTCAGTTGCCAAGATACAGCCATTACAATGTAAACAGATGTGCTGCTGCCCAGTAAACCCAGCCTTGCAGAAAACTGTCTCCAGCAAAACAATAGCAGCAATGAAGGTGTGAATTCACCCCCTCACCCCATTCACCTCCATGAGGTGTGAACTCTGGGCCCTTCTCCCTTCTGCTTCAGTGAGGGGTGAACTTCAATGTCTGGGCTAAAGGAGAAAAAAAATCCAAACCTAATGTAAAGAAAAAATCCAGTTTTTAATAACCCTTTTAAAAAAAGAAATACAGGAATCTAATGTGTGAAGCTGTGTGTGCACATGGTACGCAGGGCGTGTCATAATATTCTAGATCTTTAAATTGAGGCGTTTTTAAGGTGCATGTTCTTCGGTGCCTGGGGTAAAGGCATTGTGAATCCCCGACCAAGGTGCCACTATCTTACAGGTTAAAACAGATATTTCTCAAGAGATTCGGATGCTCCTGTGCATGGTAGATTCAATATTGACCCAAAGGTCTGAGGTTTGTCTGTGGCTCTGCTTTTCTTCTGCCAGTTGGCTTTAGGAAAGCCATTTCACCTCTGTTTTATCACCCTCAGACCAGACACTTGTAAACATATAATGGAGCAAGATCTAGCACTGATCCTGAGTGGAAAGTTTTCACGTTACAGAATAAATGGGACAAAGTAGCATTAATGGACAAAATGGCCAAACCTAGCTCTGCTCCAGGAACACTGTGTTATCTGACTGTACTATCGTGACACTATTGTTGTAAAGGTATTGGGTTTGCTGCTTCTTAGCTAACTAATCTATGTAAAATAGCTGCATCTAATTTTAAAACAATACCAGGATTTTCAAAACACTGTTGAATCTCAAAACAGTTTTTCTGGGAGAAGGTGTCCTGTAATCAGGTGATTCACTGAACTGGATGTTGATACCGTGTTTTTGATAAAGAGCTCAAGATTCTGTGTTTAAATGCAGTGCTCTCATGGTAGCTGGTGAGTGGCAGTCTAAAATCCCTCAGGAGGCCTATTCACATTGCAAAAGCAGTTCAGAAGTTTATTCCTTCATCTGTCTAGAGATCTGCCAGTCTCTGATCCCTCCCTTCTGTGGTAGGGGTTTGCATTTGCTGTACCATCATACCAGTGAATTTAAGCAGAAACTTAAACCCGTGATTATACCAAGGACCCCACAGCCCCCTGGGTCACGTTGCTCTCGGCTGAGTAACAGCAGTCCTCAGCTGCCACCGGGTTTTTGTTGCAGGATGGTCCCAACGTCGGTGGAGAGGCTTCGAGAGGGCCGAGGCATACTGGAGAAGGTGCTGCGAAGTGGCGCAAAGGTATCCCAGAGACACGAATCCTCGCCTACCTGTGACGGTGCTGTTGAGAGAGATACAGGTAGGAAGAGGAAACGTTGGAACACTTGGCTTGGTGGGAAATGATGGGCTCTGATAACTTTGCAAACTTGTCTGTGAAATTACTTCTACCTTCATTCTGAACGCTACCAACGCCTTGTAAGAGCCTTCTGCAAACCGTGCTTCAGTGTTATTCGGGTATTGCCTGAGCCTGTGTTCCTCTTCTGTTAGACCTTGGAACACCTTCAGGTTTCTTCAGGGTTTGGATTCAAGACTACCTGCATCTTGGTTCTGGCAGCGACAGCTTCTTTGTCCTTGGACCAATGGGTTAAGCAGTGTTGCCTCAATTGCTCCTGTGTCCTGGGGAGGAAAGTGCTATCATTTAATAAATCTACTTGGCTGAGCATCGAGATAAATGTATTATCACACTAAAAATGCAGGTGTAGGCTTCAGGCAGTGCTACGAGCCAATTTAGCTTCCAAGGCTTCCTTCAGCTCTTTTTGAAGTTACTCGATTCTCTGAGTTAGGATATTTGTCAGGTTGTGAAAGGCACTTCCTTACTGAGATGAATTCAGTTCTGTGCTGATGTTCCTTTCTTCTCTGAATAAAGCCTTGTCCTCACCGAGTAGCACGCAGGGTCAGTGGGTGTTTGTAACTTGAGCTGGAATTGTACCCCTTTCATCCATCCATGGTCTAAAGGTGAGATGCAGCTTTCTGTGAGATGGACAGACCAATCACTGCCCGATTCCTCAGCTGTGAAAGGAGTTATTTTTCTTCTCTTTATCTTGTAGCCTCTGTTGAACATGGTTGTTTTTCCCTAGCAGATAGTGCCCTCTGAACCCTGACCACACTTGGGATTTACAGGGATGGATCATCATGTTTAAATAACTTTGTGTGTTGCAATCAGCCCCTGCTTCCTCATAGCTGAGAGCTGTTCTTAGAGGCTGCTGGCTGATGCAGTGACAGCTTGCTGATGGTCTGCAGTAGGGATCTGAATCTCTCTGGAAGCCAGAATGTAGTCGTTGGGTATTTTGGACATGGAAACCTTAGTGCCCGCGAGTCAGGCCAGTGCAGAGCGTGCTCTGGGTAACTCAGCAGCGATAGCAACTTTCAGCTTTGGGGTGTCTCATTCCTGAGTGTTTCAGGGTGAAGTGAAGGTATTTACTTCACTCCCACTTGGAGTTGGAGCAAGGTGTATTTGGGGCACTCTGAAAACTGGCCTCTCATCTGGGGCTTTGCTGCCTTCGTATGCGTAAGCATGTCTCCTCTTGATGCCTTTCCTTCAGGGGAGGCAAAATCCAGGCTCTTGCAGCAGACCTTTTGCCCACTGTAATCTGTACAGCTCTGGCTCTTCAGTTTCACCCAGGAGCCAGGCTCTCAGTCTGGAGTTCGACTCTCAGCTACATCGATCCATTTTTGTTCCTTGTTACATAAAACCTTCCCGCTCCAGAAAACTTCATGCTGCAGCTGACAAAAGTCTCTTTGTCTCTTTCATCCTAGTGCAGCAAAATACTTTGTTCTTTTCCTTCCTCTGGCAGTTTCTTCAGTAGCATGTTTAGATTCTGGGACCCACCTTCCCTCCTGCTGCTTAGTGAAACAAGTGAGTGGCCCAGTCCCTGCCGATCCTGGTATCATCACCTGTAGGAGTTGTGAAGACACACGTGTCTACTTGATGTTGTAATGGATAGTTGTATGAGGGGAAGGAACTAAAAAACCTCCCAGCTTGGATGGTTTGCTGATGAGACATAATGGAGTCTTTGTGCATGCCACGCTTCGGAGAATTGCGGCTGCTCCCAGTTAAAGCCAACACTTGGTGCGTGCGTTAGGTGCCAGGAGAAGCAGTTCTGCTCTATGTCCTTCCTGTTTTAAGAAATGGGAGAGGGAAACATTGGCTTTGTCTATCTTAAGCTTACCTGCAGCAGATTCAGGAAGGTTATGGTTTATTCACCTTTTGTAATTTAGAGTCTTCCCATTGTCTTCAACTCATGGAGGTTTTTGCTGTGAGCAGGCCCTGCCAGTTACTCACACAGCCCTGCTGGTGTGCCAGGCCTTTCCAGGAACAATTTCCTTCAGAAATCCTTAGGTATTTTTCTTTTCCTGATTCTCATACTCAACTTCTGTTAGTTCACAACGATCTCCTGGACTGAACAGTTACTCTCCTCTGCACAACTGCTTAACAAAACATGCCCCGAACTTCAGGCTTTGCCTCCCTGCAGAGCAGCACTCAGAATGTCGCCCGCAGCAAGCAGCTACTCGAGGCATCTGATGTCACTTCAGAAAATGAAGGTGGCACAAGACATGCGTCGGAAGCCTCGTGCCCCAGTCTCTTCAGATCCTGTGCCCTGAGCAAGAACACTCCTGAGCCTCACCAGCAGCCAAGAGAACCCCATCCAGGTCCCTGTTTAGCTAAGCCAGCAGCTGTGATGTAGCATGGAGAGGACAATTGCGGCAAAGCCATGGGCAGTGCTGGCACTAACTCTTGTGCCAGTGCATCTGGTGCAGAGCCCAGACGTGTCTGGCAGCAGGACAGAGCAGACTTAAGCCAGCGTGTCCTGTTTCATGGCTGAGGCACATCTGTCATAAAAATTTGATACTAATACCAGCACTATTTCACCAAGGCACTTCAAACACGGCTGCTGAGAATCCCTGAGATGCTGCAGATAAACAGCTCTGTCTCATTAGACTGCAACATCACTCTGATGTGAAATCTCCTGGTCCTGCCAGTTTCCCTCCCTCCAAAGACAGGATGATTGCTGCTGAGCCCCAGGGTTACAGCGGTAGCAACTGAGAAACAGGCGGCAGAGTGGATGGGTCATTGCAGTAAGTACTTCTTGCCTACCCCAGTTCAGGTTCAGTTATTTGGTAGGACAAGGAGCCCACCCACCCTCTAAGGTATGTATGGGTGTTAGAAGGGTGTGCTTTGTCAAGGAGCAGCTTATTCATAGAACCCCAGACTAGTTCGGGGTGGAAGAGATCTCAAAGGCCCCTGTCATGGGCAGGGACAGCCTCCACTAGACCAGGGTGCCCAGAGTCCTATCCAGCCTGGCCTTGAATGCTGCCGGGGATCCAGGGGCAGCCACAGCTTCTCTGGGCACCGTGTGCCAGGGCCTCCCCACCCTCACAGGGATTTCTTCCTAATGTCTAATCTAAACCTCCCCTCCTTCCATTTAAAGCCATTCCCCTTGTCCTATCGCTACATTCCCTGATGAACAGCTCTTCTTCAGCTTTCCTGTAGCCCCTTTAGGGACTAGAAGGCTGCAGTAAGGTCTCCCTGGAGCCTTCTCATCTCCAGGCTGAACAAGCCCAGCTGTCTCAGCCTGTCTCCATAGGAGAGGTGCTCCAGCCCTCTGATCATCTTTGTGACCTCCTCTGGACTTGTTCCAACAGCTGCATGTCTTCCTTGTACTGGGGGATCCTCCTGATCTCTCACATAACTCGGGTGGATCAGGGTGCACTGTGCTGCTGTGTCCCCTCAAACCCCAGCACTTCCATCATCTTGCCCAGTTCCTGATATTTCTGAGGTGTAGCAGTAACGCCACGTGGAGCAGCTCAGTTGATGTGAGGCATAATCCCCCGAAAGGCAGCAGGGGTGCTGGCAGCCCGGGCAGCCTGGCTTTTCATCTCTGCCAGTGTCTGGATGTGCCTTTGAGGAACACCTGCAGCAGGATCCTCCTGACAGCCATCCAGGAAGGGACAGGCTTATCTCCCCAGCTGGAGCCAGAGCAGATCCCTATAGCCAAGGCTGAGAATTGCTGAGCCCTAGAAACTGTCTTCTGCCCCTCATCTCCTGGAAAGCCGCGGGAGCCGAGGCTGTACCTGTGCAGTGTCAGCGGGTGCAGCTGCTCAGATAGGCTGGTCCAGGGCAGGTGAGCTGTGCGCTGAAGCAGAGCGCTGGGGAAGGGCAGCGGCAGGTCCTGTCGCCTGTGCTGGGTTTGGGTGCCTTTAGGTTTTCCAGTTGCTCTTTGCTGGGGATTTCCCGTTGCCGGAACGCTGGTGGCTGCAGAAGCAGCTCCTGTCCCAGCTGTAGCTGGGTGCAGAACAAGACAGCCGGGGTGTGTGTGCAGGGGGTGGTTTGAGGGGGAACTGCTGCGGCCTCACTCCAGAGGGTGAAGTTTAACATCTTGCCTGTATGTTGCAGACACAGCAGGAGGAGACACTCCAGAAGCCCACAAAGGACCAGCAGTTTACAGTCCTTCACGATACAGCTACCAGGTAACTTCTGTCACGCGTTACCAGCCTCTTCTGAAACAAAGATCTGAGCAGGGTTAGGGGGGAAGCTGCATTTGGCTGCCAGTTACTCCAAATCCTGCTGCACTGAGCACCGCTGGTGTGGGAAGGATGTAGGGAACTGAGAAGTCAGTGTGACGTGCCTTTTCTTTCCCCCCTAACTTGTACAGCTCCTGCAGTCTGACAGCCCCCAGGCAGAGTCGCAGACCCTTCTCCAGCAGAGCTCCTCCCCGTACAGAGGACATCTAGCTCCATCCCCTGGGTACAGCTATCGAGCAGCAGCACAGAGGACAGCACACAGCCTCCCTCATGGTTCCTCAGAAACATCCCTCTCCTCCACTTCGTACTCCAGCCCTGCCCACTCAGTCTCCACAGACTCCTCTGCCCTGTTTGCAGGGAATTCGGGGTATTATGGCAGCCAGCAGCACTCTGGCAGCAGCAGCCTCCTGAAGAAGAGCTGCCCTGCTGCTGCCAGCCCAGCACAGCAGACAGCTGTGGACTCTCATTCCTCCGAGTCGAGCTCCCAGCCCTGCACAGGCGCATCTGGCTCCACCTCCGCTCCCCAGAGTGCTAGGTCACTACAGTCAGACTTGCGGACTATCAGCCTGCCCAGTTCTGGGCAGCCTGTTCTCTACCAGGGCTCCCGGGGGGCGGTGATTTCCAGTGCACAACACTATCCGCACCGCGGGGGAAGCACTGTCCATCAGTACAGACTTCAGCAGCTTCAAGGTTCTGGAGTAAAGACTCAGACAGGACTTTCCTAGGGCTGCCTGGACTCCAGGAGGACGAAACTGCCCATAGCTCCTTCTAGTCACCTCTGGAAGTGGCTCCTGGGCCGGTGTTGGGAGCTTGCACCCGATGCTGTGGGGTGCCCGGGGTCAGAGGCTGAGGTCTGAAACGCACGGGTGAGATTTGTGAGCAGTATTGGCCTCTGGCCTTGTAGGAGAACGCGGATTTCTCTGAGGCAGAGACTGTAGCAAAGCTGTTCCCTGACACGTGGGTACATCACAAACAAAAAAACAAAAAAGAAGAAAAAAAAAAAAAGCAAAAGCAAAAAAAAAAAAGCAAATGGTTCAAGTGCAATGCCTGTGGTGCAGCCTCTGTCTCTTGTCCGTGCCCATGCCATAGTCACTCACGCAGGACGGGCATCTCTTTGAATACGAAAGCAGTTTAAAGGAAACATTGGGGGAAGTTTAACTCCGATCCCAAAGCTCTCTTCATAGGTCAGGTTCTCGGTGCGTTCTGGGGAGGGCTTTAATCCGTTACGATCATTCCAGTCGCAGGCAGGCGAGCGCACGCAGCTGCCTTTGGGCCTGGGTCATGGCTGCCGCGGTCGGAGCTTTTTCCAGCATCAGTCTCTGCAAATGTGAACTAGGAGGGGGGGGGCTGGAGGGGGGTGCGCCTTGTCACTGCAAGGGATCCAGGATGCACTGTCGCGTGCCGCTCCGACGGGATGCGATCGCCGCATCCATCGCAGCTCTGGGAACGGGAGCGGTGCTGGGGCAGCGCTGCTGCCGTGCCGGGGGAGGGCACAGACACGCCGGGGAGGGGAGGGTGGGGGGTGACCGGGGGGCCCGACAGGCAAAGCGATGCTGCGGCGTGCGGGGGGCTGCCTGGCGAGAGGTGGTGGTCAGGTGGGGGGACCCCGGTCTCCGTGCGGTGCCGTGGGATCTTTCCCAGTCACAGTCACCCACTGAGTGTGGCAGCAGAGCCAGCCCAGACACAGTGCGCTGTCTGTTCAATTCCATACGATTGCCAGCTTCTTTCTCACTTGTTTACTGTAATATCGGGCGTGTTTTTATTTATCTAATTTTATATTCAGTTATAACCATAGTAGGTTAGCTAATATACGACAGGTGTCATCCCTGGTGCTGCAGTGGAACTTCTCCTTTCTCTTGGGTAACATAATGCTGTGAGTCTGTCTCCCCTGTCTTTTCAGATGCACAGTCTTCTTCCTTTTTTTAGGACTGTTACAGGTTTCTCTAATTCACAGTTGAAATCAGGTGTTTGTTCAACCTAGGGGAGACTTTTAAAATATTGAAACAAAGAATAACTCTCACACTGCCTGGCTGTGAGCGTGTTGGGATGGAACTTGTCACCCCGCAGTCGGGTGTCTGTATACTGTATAAAATAGGTGTAAACTTCACTCGGCTTGGCCCTGGGGGTGCAGCCTCCCCTTTCGTGCTCTGAGCAGCATGGGGCAGGCAGGCTCTGCCCTGCCAGGTGGCAGGAGGGGGCCGGGGCGTGGGGGGGAACCCTGCCAGAGGCTCTGGCACCTTTGGGCGCAGCAGGGGGGCAGGAGGGAGGGACCCTGGAAAGCTCTTGGAAAGGTGGGGGCTGTAGCTTCTTACTCTAGTGGAGTTTTTACACCGTGCTGTAACATTTGAACTTTCACAAGAGATGTAATAATTTTGATAATAAAAATACTTAACTTGAAAACCTGTGCTTGAAAGTCCCTCTGTTCCCTTCCCTACTTCAGGCCCGGTGCCCTGGTCATGTGGCAAGGGGGATGTGCCCTGGTTTCTTCCCTGTCCCTGCAGGTAAATGAAGCCTTGCAGGAGCAGCCTTGCAGATCCTCCCATTCCCAGCATTGGGGTGAGGCTGGGGCTGCAGTTCCTGGGGAAGGGAAACTGGGGGATGTGAGGTGTTGGCTGTGCTGTGGCTCTTCTCACTGGAGCTCATCTGGGGAGGAGATGGGGTGAGGATGTCCCTTGTGCCACCACACCTGCTTCACAGCCTGGTTTGTGCTGCCCAGAGCTGTTAGCTGGAACACAGCTTGCCTTTGCCTTGGGGAGTCTGAGATGGGCCAGGCCTGGAGCAGGGCCTGCCTGGTGCATCGTCATGCTGCTCCTTGCAGCTGGTGCATCCCAGGTGCCCAAAACCTCTGGTGTTCAACCACCCTGAGCATGAAAATGTCCCCCCACGACACATCATGGGACTGTCTGTGGCAGCTCATCCTGCCCATGTGTCCCCTCCCTCCCCAGATCCATCTCCTCTGTGCCTTCCCCCAAAGTGGCTGCAGTCCTCCAACATCCTCCCCCCAGTCCTGGAGCCTGAGTTGGTCCCTCAGCTGCTTGCTGTGCCATGTGCCTGTGCAGGGCTCGCCCAGGCTGTGAGCATGTCAGTACCATGGAGGCCAGCGCTTGCCGAAGCTCTCCAGGTCTCCCAGAGGTCCCCAGGCTGCTGTTGCGCTCACACAGCCCGGAGAGAGCTGTCCCGCTCCTGGACCGACAACCACGTGAGTCCTTTTCCCATCAAGACATGGGAATTTGCTGAATTTCAGGAGGCTCCTACTGGGCTGTGCGGAGTGCCTGTGGTGTGCCGTGGCTCCACAGCCCCTGGTGAAGACCCGTGTGTGGGCAGGTGGGGAGGGCTGAAACGCTACTAGTGACAGAGGGGACCCCCACCCCACCCCTGGCCTTGCCATGGGCTGGGACAGACCCTTTCCCTGGGGACCCACGCTGACCAGCATGGGCAGAGGCTCAGCCCCATCTGGCGCAGGGGGAGCTCCCCTCCCTCCCTCCCTCCCCTGCCATGGCTCTGATACCCCCTGGGCCATCCTTCCCACCCCTTTGACCTGGCAAAC
Source organism: Porphyrio hochstetteri (assembly GCA_020800305.1). NCBI lineage: Eukaryota > Metazoa > Chordata > Aves > Gruiformes > Rallidae > Porphyrio > Porphyrio hochstetteri. The sequence goes on along the minus strand of CM036916.1, from coordinate 3,203,712 downwards.
CATCTCGTCTGTCTTGGCATTGCCCGGAGGACCCGATCCCAGTTCCCCCCACACCACAGGTCTCCGAGCTCATCTAGTTTGAATTATATTTTTCAATAAGGTTTTGTGAAACACCGTATCAAACTTTGTACTAAAATACAGATATATTACAGCTACTGTATTCTTTTCTCCACTGATTTTCTTCATTTGTTTTTCCAATTCAGCCGGCAACAGCACTCACAAGCTGGCGAGACCCGGGCGCTGTCAGGGCTGGGGGCTCCTGCCGGCCCCGCTCCAGGGAGGCAGCTGCCGGAGGGATGTGGGTGCTGCTGGAGGGGCACGGGCACTGCCGGGCTTGTGGCTGAGGCTACTGGCAGAAGCATCGCTGACACACGCGCTGTCCCGGGGCTCTTTGGCTCCCAGCAGGTGTTTTGGCACAGCTCCGTCCCTCACTGCCACCCCGCGGGACCTCAGGGCGAGACTTACCGGCTCCCTCTCCAGCCCTGAGCACCCGGGGCTGGGTGTCCGTTGCTGCCATCTCCCCGCAGCCTCTGTGCTCCGTGGCCCTGCCCTGTTGCCTGCGTTGCTGCTACTCTGCCCTGCGCTGCCTGTGTGGGGCTGTGACTGCGCTCCCAGGCCTTGCCCAGCACCTGGCTCCAGCCCTGCCAGGGCCCCGTGTGCCCCTGGCCTGTCACTCCCCAGGGAGCTGGGCCCTGGCCCTGCAAACAGCCCCCGGCTACTCGCACGGAGAGGCGGCCAGCGCTGAGGACTTTATTGCGTTTCGAGGGCTAAGGCGACCTGAGCCCCCCGCAGCCGGGACCCAGGGGAACCCACACAAGCCAGTCTGGTCAGCCAAGCCGTGGCCACCTGTGCCAGGGAGGTGTCGGTGCTGGCTCTGGGTGCTGTGGGTGCAGGGTTGAGGCCGGGTGGTGCTGGGAGGCTGCCAGGCTCCGTGCCACCCAGGGCAGCTGCCACCGGTGCCCTACGGCCATCGCCATGTGCCAGCGGGGTGCGGCCAAGAAGCCGGGGTGGGCACAGTGGTGCCTCGGTGCCGCTGGCCACGCTGTGTGGCAAGGAGAGCCTCGCCATCACCAGTGGAGATAAAGCACCGTATGGGGATGGGGAGGGGAAGGCGTTTGGCAACAGCCCGCGGCCGGCTCGGGGAGGGGGCTGGTGGGGAGGGCGGGGGGGTCTCCTGTGCCTGCCCAGGGGGTTTTGCATGTTCAGCTGCTCCCACTTACCAGGGCTTACATTCAGCGGCGGTGCAAGTAGGTGTCCTGGCAGCAGCGATGCCCCTGTGGTTCCCACACTGGGGTGGGGAGCAAGTGGCAGCCTGAAGCCCCAGCCACATGCCAGGAAACGCCACATCCTGGGGCTGGGCTCCTGGGGTGGGGGGCGAGGGGGCTCAAGTCACTTTACCCTGTTTAGAGAATATGAATTTACACGTAAAAGTAGGGGATGTGGCCCCATCCTGGCCTCTGGCTCCCTCGGCCGTGGAGACAGGATCTTGGAGCTGTACAAAATGGGAGCAGGGAGGGCCCTGGGGCCCCGAGCAGCCGGTGTGGGGTGTCACTGGGTGTGCGATTGGCTGAGAGGCAGTGGCTCAGGAGTCCTGGGGATGTAGAAATCTGTTAAAAACTCTGAGATTGTTTTTTCCTCAAAACAAAACCGCAGCTGGATACTGTTCTGAAACGAAGCAGGTTTGGGGCGTCCTTCCCCGGCGGCGGTTCGCGGGCGGTGGGGAGTGCGGAGCTGGCAGGGTGCATGGGATGGCAGTGCCGGCATGGACATGGAGGTGGCCGTGGATGCGGCGGGTGGCCGGCATATCCCCAGCGTGGGTGGCAGGGCCCCAGGGGCGGCGCGGGATGCTGTGTGGCCACTGGCAGCAGATGAAGGGCGGGATGGGGAGGGAGCGCCCAGGCTGCCAGCTGCGGGAAGAGGGTCTTGCTGCGGGTGCTCAGCCTTATATCCTCTGTGGGGAGAGCACAGCGTGTTGGGGCCAGAGTCGGGCACTCCCAGCTCCACCATCCCACCACCCACACATGCCGTGCTCGCCTCTGTCCCCACCGCTGCTTAACCCAATCCTGCTGCCTCCCTTGCCCCCACGGCTCCACACAGCCAAGGTGTCCCCCCCCACACAGGGCCACCCAGTACAGTCACACCCAGGCACCACGCGGTCAGGGCTGGGGGACGGGACAGGGACGCTCAGGACTTACCGCCGTGCCGACAAAATCTGTGGAAACAGAAGAGAGGGCATCAGGCAGGGCAGGGGCTCAGCAGCCTGCTCCCCCCCACCCAGCCCACCTGGCTTTGCAGGTGCTGCTTACGCCCAGGGGCCCCTTGCCCAGCTGCAGCCTGCTGGAGGGGCCTGGGCTGTTCCCACCCATGATCCCACTCAGGATCCCCAGCAATCCGGCGCTCACCTTTGCTCTCTGTCTTGAGCTCCTCGTGCAGCAGGTCGTTCTGCCGGTTCCCGAGGACGAAGGCCAGGAAGGAGAGGATGAGTGCGTTAAGGATGCCGATGATGGCCAGGATGTAAGCCCAGCGCACCGAGCAGTCGCCCAGGGAGTACTTCCCTGTCTTCTCCCCGCACATGTCCCGTATGGTCTCTGCATCCCAGCCGTCAGGAAAGATCATGCAGCCCAGCACGAGGCAGAGCGCTGCAAGGGGAAGAGGAGAGGGAAGCATCAGAGGGGGTGGGGAGAGGCTGTGCCAGGCGCTGAGCCCCCCCTGGTCAGCACATGAGTGCAGCCTGTATCTGCTTTGGCACCGCAACAGCCAGGCAACACGGTGGGTGACAGCCACCACCTGGGGATCGCGTTTGCATGCAGCTGCACCAACCCTGTCCCACACACAAGTGGGGACATCAGGAGTTTGGTTTCTTTCAGCATCAGCCCCAAGACCAGCGGTTCCCCGTGAGGATTCCTCATCACAGCCAGTTCCCTGTGCACAGAGAGTGGCTGCAGGCAGAGCTGCCACCTGCCAAGAGGGTGGTCATCCCCAGAGTGCCTTTGTCCAACCACCTCGCAGCCCCGTGGGCACCACTGCTCCCAGCAGGCTCACTTGCTCCTGCATGCTCCGTGCCAAGCAGGGAGACCTTGGGGAGCACCAGGACAAATGGGAAGGGAAACGCTGAGACAAATCCCACAACTGTCAAGGTAAGGAGGTGACACTTTCTCTAACCACAACCAGTACAAAAGCTCCTCGCCCTCTATCAGCTGGGAAGGATAAAAATAGTGACGATGCTGTAGAGAAGCTGGGGTGTGCTGTGAGTATTTTTGTCTGGAGTTGGGAGAGAACTGAGGCTTGTGCCCACACGAGTGACAAAGTGCCTCCCTGTCCCTCATCGCTGGAGGGGACAGCAAACACCCCGCCAGGCACCGAGGCAGCCAGTGGTCTCTCAGGGTGCCGATGTGCGTTTTTAATCGCTCTGGGTGGGGGAGGGAGTGCAGGGCATCGCGCTGGGGCTCAGCACGGCCCTCGCAGCCCAGTGAGCTGTGCTGGCAGCTCTCCCCAGGGAAGGGTGGGGATACTGAGGCAAGTCGCCCTCGCAGCCCACGCACCGGCACGTATGACACCCGCCAGCTGCTGCCGCCTCGTCGCTGCTGATTTACAACCAGCACCGCATGGCTGCGGAGCGCGGTGCACGCATGAGGAGCCGGCAAGCCAGCATCACCAGGGACTCCCAGCCAAGCACGGCCGTGCTTTGGGGAGCTCCCTGTCCCCTGGGACTGGCACAGCCCAGCCCCCTGCTTTGGAAGGAAATGTATAACGGGCACTGATGCTGGGCACTGTACATGGGGGAGCAGCCAGGGACTCTCCTTGGGAAAGCGGAGGTGCCAAGAGGGTTTTAGGATCTGCTGAGCTCCCAGTGACACAGCTGTGAGAACTGCTAAGGGGCTCTGTGGCCATCCCTGGTGAGGGGGGTGGCCAACAACCCAGCCTGGAAACGGGCATGGCTGTAGGGGCTCTGCCAAAAGTGTCAGGGCCAGAGGAAAGCATGGCGAGCGGTGAAGCAAGAGCTCCAGTGCCCTGGGTGGGCAGTAGCCTGTGGCAGGCTGTAGGAGAAGGCAAATTTAAGTTAAAAAAACCCAAAACAATGCAAAATCAGGTGCAGATTTTACCTGCAGGAGCAGGGGTTCAGGCAGGCTCTTGGCTTTGGTGCACAGCCCTCGGTCAGCCATTTGCAGGAGCAGAAGAGCAGCTCCTGGTCCTTCCCTGGACTCTGCAAGCATCAGTATTGCCTCTGCAGTTCTGAGCGTGTATTTGGGCTCCAGGTGGATCTGGCTGCCCTGGTAAGGCAGGAGCTTGCCAAGAGCTCGTTGCTCTGCAAACACTGCAGAGGCATGAGCGAGGGTCTCCCAAGGACATCAGCAGGTTCCCGATGTGGTGGGGTGGGGCAGTGATGCTGGAGGCAGGGGGTTAACGTGCCAGAGGGCTACAGCACACGGGAAGGACACGAGAGATGGAGTTTAAGGCAAAAGCAGAGAGCAGTTCAGAGGCACAGGAAAAACACACAGCACGTGAGCCACTGCTGCAGCGGGTTGTCACCACACAACCCCAGGGGGCAGGGAATGATGGTCACTGCCAGGACCACCAGGACCAGCTCTGACAAGCATCCTCCATCTCTGCTCCCTCCTGTCCCCATGTACCTGCTTTCCGCTGGCAGCAGGACGAGGGGGAAGCCTGTGCCATGGCCTGCAGAGCAGCTCTGGGACCTCTGCCTGAGACCTCACAGCCAGAGAGAATTAAACTATGAATTTGCTGCCAGGGCAAGGGAGCACTTCGGAGTCACCACATGTATCCGAACACCTCTGCCTGAGAGCGACTGGCCTCTTCCCCATAAGCCCCTTGCTGCTCTGCAGCCCCCTGGGAAGGGGGGACCATGCCACCAAAGGTAGGTCCTTTGGCAGCCAAGAGTACCTCAGCACTCTCCCCTTCCTGCCTGTCCCACGTGTTCCCAGCAGCAAGCCGAGTCCTCTGCTCTGTCACAAGCAATTCCCTTTTCTGTGTGTCCCCAGGACGCCCGGTGTCCTGGAAACACCTTCCCATGCCTCGCAGCAAGGACTGACACCGAAGTGAAGAGCAAGAACAAGGAGGGGATCCCTGTGTGGTTGACAGGCCTCGCAGGCGCTGCCCTTTTCAGCAAGCCCCTCGCAGCAGGCTCTGCCTGCTTGTCCCTCTGCCTGCGGCACCATTCTGCCAGCACCTGCCTCCAACCACCCCAAGGTCCCTTGCCGACCTCCAGGATAACCTTGGGGTTTGTTCAAAACATCTGTATCCACAGCTTGTGGCTGCATGAACAAGGCTGAGTGGTGACTCCTACCTACAAGAGCCGCTATTAACAAGGAAGAAAACCAACCCCAAGCCCTAGCTCCCACCCATTTTGGTTTTAATTCCTGTTCCTCTGAAGGTGTGGCACTGGTCCCTATGTCCCTTCCCCCAGGCCCTGGGCTCCAACTCCCTCTTCTAGAGTTTTCCCAGCTGGAAAGACATATTTGGGACTGGGCATTTCGGTGATCACCTGGGCAGGGTGCATGCAGGGGGAGAATGATCCAGCCATGGCTTGCAGGGCTGCCATGGGATCCTGCTGGGGCTCAGCCCAAAGGGGAACTGACATTCCTCAGCTTGATTTGGCAGCAGGTTCATGGCTCCCCCCTCCTCGGTGGTCCCTTGGCAGGGTCTGCCCCCTAGAAGTGCAATGAGCATCTCACAGGCTGCTACTAGCCTGGCAAAACCAGTTAACTGAAGGGAAGGCAAGGCTCTGGCTCTGGCTGCAAGCGTGGGGCAGGGTTTTAGCAGAGATGAGGCTCCTCCTGGCAGCGTGACATCCCCAGCAGGTGTGTTTAATCTGGAGGATCTGAGTGACCTCTGTGTTTGCAACCATGGTAATCCCAGCACTGCCCCAGTCCCACACCATTGTTTTGGTTTTAATTCCTGCAGGATTCAAATCTGACTTTCTTTTTAATCATTTTTGCTGTCTAGTTTAGTCTGCAGGTTTGGGTGAAGACTGTCTGAACCTGCTCTGGCCTGCCATGGCTGGGAAGGGCTGAGGACATGCCCTATGGCTGGGAGATGCGGTCTCCCCCTGACCGCAGGGGGAAAACCCATCAGCTGCTGGGTGCAAACGGGCTTGGGGACAGCGAGGTGTTTGTCCCCATGGGCAGCAGCTCACCCTCCCTCAAGTTCAGCGAGCTGGCTGTCTCCTGCCCTCATGCACATCACGTCCCACCTTCACTGCAGCCATGTCTCTCTCGCAGGGGGATTTTGGGGACACCCCTAGCGCTCATGTGTATCTTGTGCCAAAGGGAGGAAGCTCTGGGTGCTGTATCCAGGTGCTCACCATGATGCTGATGGCACATGGGAGGTGCCCACTGGGATCCCTGACATGGTGTCCCTGGGCACAGCACACCAGCCCTGCAGCCCTAAAGAACAGGGGCTGTGTGGCACCTTTGGGGTCTGTGGTGGCTGCTGCTCACTAGGAAACCTCCTGAGAGCTGTGAGGAAAGGGAACAAATGCAGTCTCCCCCCAGCACCACTTCCTAAAAATAGAAATCCCTCAAAATTAAATGCAAATTAAAGGCAGCGTGCTCGGGACAGCCAGCACCGGCCACTTACACGGGTAGGAGCTCCCTTACGGCATTTCGTTCCACAGGCTGTTTCTGAGCCAAAAAATCAGCAGGATTCAGAATGGAGTTATGACTTTACATGAATCAGAACTGACAGTTACTTTATCTGGAACAACAGTTAAGGGATGTAAGCTCCAGGACACGAGCGGCTCCAAAATGCCCGGCTCGGCCCCTCCCTGTGGGTCCACAGGCACATTAAGCAGCTGCTGGGGGAGGTTTATGCTCCTTTCCAAAGCGTGGGGCTGGCTGCTGTGGGGCACTGGATGGACAGCAGGTCTGCTCCCGGCCCCACTGCACATCAGGAGTGGCAGGGGAAGAGGAAGGGAAATCTTCAGATAAAGCTTTGTTGGGGGGGTCAGAAGCCAGTAATTCATTAAATGTAAAGGGGTTTTTTTGAAGTGATGTCTTCTTTTTGCTGCAAGGTCGGCAGGTGGAAGCAGTTCAGCTGGGAGCTTGGATATCAGCACTGTTTCTCCCTTGGGCAGAGAAAGTAGCTGTCCCAGTTACGGTCCTAGCTGGTTTGGAGCAGTAGTGCCCGTCTCTCATCTTGCCATTAAGAATTTCAATGAATGTCTTTTATATAGCCATGAAAACAATTTATTTGAAACCCCAAACACTCAATCCAGCAAGTCCCAGTTGGGAAGATGAGCCCAGCAGAGCCATCACTTCAGTGCTGGCACCAGGGAGGGTTTTGTGGCTGTGGTGTTTGCTCGGGTCAGACCCTGCTCTCCCTGAGGCTGCAGCCCCAGCACCACGCAGCTCAGCTGGTGTTGGGAACAGGCTTCTTAACCACTGCTCTCCAAGGACGTGCCAAAATGAAGTCATGCAGCTGCACCACGTGAGGGGTCTCCGCTCAGGCAGTGGGAAACACAGCTCTGGTGCAGAAGATGAAGCCACTGACCAAGGCTCTGCCTCTGTTCCTGGTTCATCCACCAGTGGGTGGCAAGGGTGGAGCCCAGAAGTGAGTGTAGCTCCAAAGAGGCTCTCCAAAAGGGGAAAAAGGCTGAGCTGGATACATACTGTCACATTCTCTGTTGGGAAAGGTACCTGGACGTGACAGAGTTAACTCCAAAGCGCCATGGGTAAAGGCAAACCACAGCCCCATGGCAGATGGCACGGCCCTGGGTAGCAAGACACCCCAGCTGTCATGCTTGCGCTCAGCCTAAGGGTGATGGAAGGTTTCACCACACCAGCTGCTGGACTTGAGCTGTGGGGAAATACCTTTTCTTGTGGCCAGAGGAGCAGGAGTACCAGGGAAACACCTTCAACTGTGGCCAGTGACTTCCTCCGTGCCAGAGGGACTGTGCTCACCTGGCTGCCTGACCCTCAGCAGACCGTAAGTACAAACCCGAAGCCTCCCTGAAAACAGAGCCCAGGTCCCAGTTGGAGTGACAAAGAGGGTCAGGCACGGGAGGCCAGCGGGTACCGTGTCACACAGCAGTGGCTGGGACCTCTCACTCTGCCATTAGTGCAGAAGCAACCGGGACAACTTTTCTCAAAGCTCAAAACCTTTTTTAACCTTGAGTTACCCCTTGAGTTAACTCAAAGGGTGAATGTGTCTTGTGTTACAGCAGAGAATTAGGGAGCCAGAGAAAATGCTCAGGCACCTGGGCAGCCTCCTCAGTGCCTGGTGGTGGTGGTGGTGTATTCCTGTGTTCTCATCTCCAGCAGATGACAGCTCTGTGGTCAGTGGAACAGAGGCAGCCACCAAATCAGCCCCGCTGCCTTCGTCTCGCTCCTGTGCCTGCCCTCCACGGAGGGTGCACAAGACACAAGACCCAGGCAGCCCTTTTCTCTTCAAGCAAGCAGCATCTCACAGGACTTCCTGAAGGAGCTAACCCACTAGTTTTGAGGACTGGGGTGGCATCAGTGTGCTGTCAGTCACACAGTTGTTGACGTGCTCACGTTAAAGGCCCATTTCTGGTTTTATAACAGAAGGATTTAGCAAAATCTCCAGTTCTGCGTTACTGGGATTGTGAACAGGGCAGATGGCTACGTTTCTATTTGCGATAAAGCAGAGTCTTTCCCCTTAATTAGATTCAGTTTTCTCCTAGGGGGGCAGTGGCCTTTCAGCTGGAGCTTTCTGTGAAGTTCTAATTAAACCCTTCCTTGATTATCGTCCACTAATTAGACATTGACAATTTAAACTTCTTTTTTTTTTTTTTTTCTGAAAAAGATACTGGATGCCTGAGCCTCCTCCTCTCTTCCTCCCCCACCTTCCTGCTCTTCATTTTTCTCCTCTGAAGAGCCTGTTCATGCCCTCACTCAGCAGCCCTGTATTCTGCACCAGCCATCCCATGGGAGGGACCCACCTCTGTCCCATCTCTCTGTCTTTCACCTTGCTTTTCTGATTTTCACCAGTGAGGCTGTGAAACTTTGGGCCTTGATGTTGCTTCTGCTGTCCTGGGGGAAGTTCTCCTTCAGGTAAATCCTCACCCAGGCAGGAGGAACACATGTTCCTTCTCTGCCCCTCCAAGCTCTCTGCTCTGGCACAAGCCTCTGACTTCCCCAGCAGGTGAATCTCTGAAGCTTGCCATCACGCTGTGCAGGAGCCTGAGGCATCAGGCCACATCCCTGCCCTACCCATGTGGCTGCCCTGGCCGTGCCCAGGAAGGTTCAGTCCTGCCTGCCCACCTGAGATGAGGCTCCCTCCTGGCAGGACACACCGTGCCACCTCTCCTCTGCGTCCTGGCCCTCCATGATGGTGAAGGTTTCTCACAAATTCAGTTGTGAGCAACCTAAGTGTGGCCATGAGGTGCAAAGTGTGAGCAGGAACAAGTTCCAGGGCAGGACGAGGGGTGCCTGGCAGTGACAGCCACAGGGTGCTGCCCTGGCCACCCAAGCCTGAGCCAGGGCAGGACAGAGGCATTGAGGAGGAAGCTCGGGGCTGCCTTCAGTGTAGTGCACTCTGCCAGACAGTTCCCTGCACAGCAGCAGCACTGGCTACTTGATTAAGCTGCTGACAATCAGAAGGATTTGGGCTCTGAGCTTGCCTTAAACCAGTAAATCTTCAGGACAGGGAAAATTAAAGATAAAGGAATTTTCTGATAAGCCAAGGCAGCTCCAGGTCTGGCTGTGGTCCTGATCTGGGTGAGGAGAGGTCAGGCTTTCCAGCCCAAGCCAGCTGCAAGGGAGAGAGCTGGGCTAGCCACAAGCACCTATGATGGAGGGGCTGTATACTCCACATCAGTGACTAGGGCCCTTCTCCCAGGGGGGTCTGACTCGGGTCCTTTCATTAGGAATAAGGGGGAGCTCTGGGTCTAGTCACACTTTGAATGCAGTGAGGAGTAACAGTGTCTTTCTACATGTGGTAAAACTGGAGAGATACAAGGCAGTGAAGGGTCCTGCTACCAGGGGAAGTTCAGCATCTCTTCTCAGGGTCTTTCTCTGAAAAGGACAGAGTCTCTGTGGGGACAGCTTGGAAGTCTGTGCCCAGGGGGCTATTTGGGATGCTTATGACTGTACACATCAGGTCCCCTCCTGGGGAAAAGTCTGTTACTGTACGGTGTGTCCCTTTGAGGAATGAGCCTTTGAGGGTGTCAGGGTAGATCTATGGCAGGGTTTCTTTTGTGGAGGGAGCTAAGGAGGATCTATAGACTGGGCCACTTTTGGGGGAATGCCTGGGCTTGATGCTGTGGTCACCTCCGAGGAGACATGAAGGTAAATGCACAGCATCCCTCTGGGGAAGTGCTGTACTTGGGGTCAGCCCTTGTGTGATGTCAGAGGGGACCAAGGCCCAACATCTCTTTAAGGGGAACTGGAGGGTCTGTCTGTGCACAGGTGCTTTTACAGGGCAGGGGGGCCCACACATGGGCTCCTGCCAGTGATGGGGTCCCTGAAGGGGCTGGGGCTTCTCCTAAAGTGGGATCTCGTGGAGGCAGACTTCCTCAGGGATGCCCTTGGGACTGGGTAGACAAGAAGACCTGCTGTGGGGTGCCCTGGGCGGGGGACTGGGTCCCCAGGGGGCACATCCAGGGTGTCCTAGGGCATCCTTACAGCTGGTCATTGACTCTGTGGGACAGTCCACGCTGTAGAATGTCCCAAAGCTGGTCCCTGACTTGGATGTACTGGGGTGTCTCGAGGCTGATTCCTAGCCTCAAGTGTCCCAGGTTGCTCCAAGGCCAGTGCCTGGCCCGGCTGCCCTGGGGCACTCCAGGCTGTCCAGGTGCCCCAGTGCTGGTGCCTGTTCTGAGGTCCCCCGAGGTGGGCCCCTGATGCAGCTTTCCCACCATGTCCCAGCAAATCCTGTAGTTCCCTGGCGTCAGATCTTGCCTGGGGAGCCCTGAGTGCCAGTGCTCAGAACAGGTGCCCACTCCCAGTACTCTGTCAGTGCAAGTACCTGGCCTGGGTGTCGCAGGAAGCCCTGGAGTGCCCTGGGGATGGTTCTTGGCTGGGAGACTCTGTGGCCCCGCAGCGCTTGTACCCTGTCCAGCTTCCTTGAGCAATCCTGGTGTTCCCCATGGCCAGCCTCTGCCCAGGGAGCTCCAGGTGCCAGTGCCTAGCACCAGCAGCTGTTCTGAGTGCTCTGTCAGTGCTAGTGCCTGGTGTGGGCATCTCAGGAAACGCTGGGGTGCCCCAGGGCCAGTACCTGCCAGGATGTCCTATGGTCCACAGTATTTTTACCCATCCCAACTTTCTCAGGTATTCCTTGTGGCCAGGGGCCCTGCTACCAGTGTCTGGGGGCTCTCTGGGTGTCAGTGCCCAGAAGAAGTGCCCAGTCCTGGTACTATGCCAGTGCTAGTGCCTGGCCCGGGCATCCATGGAAGCCCTGGGGCTCGTTCCTGGAACCATGGCCCCGCAGTGTTTGGACCCAGCCCAGCTTCCTTGAGCAACCTTGGTGCTTGCAGCCAGGGGCCTGGGGGCATCTGCCACCCAGCCTTGGCGCCACTGACCCGACGACCCTCGCCCGCCGCCCCACGCACCCCAATACCCGGAGAAGGCCCGTCGGGGACGGATGCCCGCCGGGGGCCGGTGCCGGTGGGTACCTGCCAGCAGCTGCATCCAGGCGCAGATCTTGTAGACGGTGGCGGTGTTGCAGAAGAAGAAGAGGGCGAAGCAGGTGATGCAGCCCAGCGTCAGCACCATGGACAGCAGCACGAAGAAGGCCGCCGCCTGAAAGGCGCCCGAGGGGATGGTGCTGAAGTCGGTGAAGGAGCCGCGGCACGACAGCTCCCGGCCCGCCAGCCCGCTGCCCACGCAGTAGTGGAACAGCCCGAAGTAACCGGGCTTGGGCGTGTTGACGCTGTCGCCCACCCAGTAGGGCTGGATGAAGACCACCACGTTGATGATGGCGAAGCAGATGGTGAAGATGGCCCAGAGCACGCCGATGGCGCGCGAGTTCCGCACGTAGTTGTCATGGTAGAGCTTGGAGGCTTCCTGCGAGGGCAGCATCCTGCCGGCCGCCGCGCTGCCGGAGGGGGCGGGGGGGAAGGGGGAGGGGAAGGGGGGGAAGGGGAAGGGGGGGGAGGGCGAAACGGCGGGGAGCCCGCCCGGGGTGTTAGGGGTGGGGGGGGGGAGGTGCAGCGGCCTAGGCGCGCCCGCGGGCCGCCGGCCCCTGCGCCACCCGCGCCGCCATCTTGGCTGCCGCCTCTGCGCCCCGCGCGCGCCTCCGCCGCGCGCGCGCGGCCGCGCTCCCCCTCGCCACTGCGGAGCCGAGCCGAGCCGAGCCCGCCGCGCGCGCCCCGCTTCGGCCGGCTTCGGCTCCGCTCGGCCAGGTTCGGCTCGGCTCGCGACGGGCTCGGCGTCGCTCGGAGGAGGTTCGGCGGGGTTCGGCCCGCTCCTCGGAGGCTCGGCTCGGTTCGGGACACGCTCGGCACCGTTCGGCTCAGATCGGGACTCCTCGGCGAGGTTCGGAGCGGGTCGGTGAGGCGGGGCTGAGGCGGCGGCGGGCCCGCTCCGCTACCCCGGCCCGCCCCCCCCAGCCCGGCGCGGCGCCCGCCCCGAGGCACGGCCCCGGTTAACGCCGGCAGACGCACGCGTGGCCGGAGCGGGTCCGCAGGGAGGGCGTTCAACTTCCAGGTTCCTCGGTGACCCCGAGAGGGAGCCCCCCCGGGTGGGAAGCAGTCCTTCCCGACCCGCTTGGAGGGGCTGCACCGGCACCGACAGGGCCGGATCCAGCACTGATGGGTGTCTGGACCTGCGTGTGCCAGGCCGGGCGTGACGGGCGGTGGCCAGGTACAGGCGTGCGGCGCTGGGAGCGCCTTACAAACTCCTCGCCGCACCCCGGCAGCCTCACGAACACCAGCAGAGACCGGAGCAGCTGCGTGGCCATCGCGCTCATGAGACGCTCCAGGCTCATCAGGGTTCGCGGCTGATCGGCAAACCGGAGCTACACAGGCGAGAAATCCCTCTGTGTTCCCCTGTAAGAGGGAACGTCTGCCGCCGGCCTCGGGCAGCGGCACGGCCGTGCCCGTTAATCCCGGCACAAACACTCTTAAGCCACGGCACCGTCCCACTGCCATCCAGGGCACGCAAGCTACTGCCGCCCCCAAGCACGCCGGGCCGTGCCGCGGGACCTGTGCTACCATTCGTTTCGCAGCCACCAAGGCGACTGGCTTCCTGTGTGCGGTCGTACCCCCGGGGGAGCCCATTTAGCCAACGCCCGCTTCGAGATCCTTTATTAAGAGCAGCGCCTCCCAGCACTTGCCCCGAGCTAAATTCACGCTGTTCACAGCTCCGGCAATTCCCCGCTTCAGGGCAGGGGTAAGCGCAGCCCGCAGCCCGCCCCCCGCCCCGCCCCGGGAGCCGCCCCGCGCCTGCGGAGCCTTCGCCGTGCCCAGCCCTTGCACCGGGCTCCCCTTCGGGCCCGACACCGAGACCTAGACGGCTCCTCGCTCAGCAGGTCCGTCCGCTGCCCGGTGCGGGAGGGCAAGGCCGTAAACCCGCGCCGCTGGGGCGGAGAGGACGGCCCACATCCCCGGAGCGGAGCCGGTGGGGCGCAACGAAAGGTGACGCGTCGCGTCCCGATGACGCCCGCCGGCGGAAGGGGCGTGACGCGTAGGCGGCGCTGATTGGCCCGGCAGGCGGAAGCGGCGGCGGCGGGCGGAAGTGGCGGGTGGGGAGCGGGGCATGGGCCGGCGGCGGTGAGCGGAGAGGGGATGGCGGCGGTCCGCGGCTGCCCCCCGGCGGGCTCCGGGGACCGTGTCCTGGCCGAGCTGCTGCTGGAGTTCTCGCGGGCACAGTACCGCGCCAAGGACGGCGGCGGCGCCTCCGCCGCTAAGGTGAGGGGACCGGGGCTGTGGGGGCCGGGCGGCCGGTGGCGGCGCGGCGGGGGCTGACAGGTTGTTGTGTGCAGGTGGAACGGATCGAGCGGCGGTGCCTGGAGCTCTTCGGCCGCGACTACCGGTACAGCGTGATTTCCAACGTGCATGGCGAGGTCTGCGCCCACTATCCGCGGCACATCGTCCTCCTGGAGCGCGACGCCGTCACCGGCCGCGACCCGTAAGGCTCCCTGATCCCCCCCGCCCGCACCCTGTCCTGCCCGGCTGAGAGCCGCTGGAGGCGGCTTCGCGTTTTGCCCCGAGGAGTTTCCTCGCCTCCCGGGACCTGCTGCCGCTCTGGGGTTCCCGCCAGCTGGGGGAAGCCCCGTCATGCAGCGCCCTGGCTAATTATAGCCGGCGGTGTCAGGCGCTGGATACGCCGCTCCCGGGGCACCCCTCGCTGCCTGCTAGTGCTTCGCTTCCCTGCTGAGCTCCCGCGGGGCTTCTCCGAGCTCCCCAAATGGCCTGGGTTTCCTTGGCGAAGGCTGCTAAGCCAAGCCTGTGATCCGGGGGACAGGGAGCAAACGGAGTGCCCCAGGGCAGCGCTAGCTCTGCTGCATGCGGTCCTGGAGCAGACATGAGCACGGCGTTGGCACGCAACAATTGCTGTGCTGTGGCAGGCCCAGAGACTCGAGGAGTCCCTGGTTGGGAGCGGGACTGTGTGATGCTCGCTCTGCCTTGAAGCGCCCATGGTCTGGCTGGAAAGCCTCTGATTCGAGAAGTTTTAGTCTGGAAGGCATCTCCAGAGGGGTTGGGGGGCTGATAGGGGCTGAACAGGTAAAGTAACCTTGACAGAAATAGTCTATCCCCAGCATGGTAGGCGGGGCAGCAGGCGCTGAGGTTTAGTGAGTTAAGGGGAAAGGCTTGTACTTAGTGCGGGTCTAAACCAGTGTGTTTCTGGACTTTGACCCACAAGCTCAGAATCACGTTGGTCTTGCTTCTGGCTGAGCATTAGCTGCTCCCTGTGGCTCTAACCACAGCCTCTCACTTTTTATTTTCTTTCCCAACAAAACACAGTGCAGTTTTTCAGTCTTAACTGTGTCTGTGACAAGAGTGACACGTCCAAAAAGACAGTGGTCACCTTGTTCCCCTCACAGGAGTGTTGTGTCTGGCTGCTTTGCCAGAGGAAGGTAAGCCAGCAGCTGCTGTGCTGGCATGCAGGCCAGGTGCTGTAGAAAGGGGGTCTTGGGAAAACAGCCACAACTGATTATCAGGTGGGAGAATTTCTGCTTGACCATTAGACCAGAATAGAAAAGATTAAACCTGAAAAAGGAGGGGGAGGGTGGGGAAAGAGGAAGCTGAAGTCTGAACCTTCAAATGTGACCATGACTGTCTTTCAGGAAGAGAAACTGAATGTTTCAGCCTTTCCTGCTCTTGCAAGAGCAAAGAATGCTTAATTTTTCTGATGAGTATTCAAAGCAAGTGTACTGACACTCAGTGCATTGTTGACTCTCAGGACTTCTGCAAGCCAGCAGTGGCAATTGCACTTTAAATATCGATGCTTTCCAAGTCTTGATGCTCTCCCAAGGAGTCATGGAAACAGACTACCCTTTGCATCCCTCTGCTGATTTCTGGGGGGTAATCTCTCTAAAAGCTAAGTAATTTTAGGCAAATGTGGGTTTTAGTTGCATTGCTGTGCTCTGTGGAATAATTATGAAGTGGAAACTGTTGCGCTTCCAGTTAATGGGACACTGGGAGTGTCTTTGTCTGCCTTTCCTCTTTCTAGCCTTCTTAATCAGCTGATAAAGTCTGCTTGAAGCTTGCACACCACCTCCCGCTCCTGATAATGAGTTTTTTGGAAGCAGTTCTCGCTTATACCACCTCTGTGCTGCCTGGTGGGTTCTGCTGGTACAGCTGCTCCTGAGCTGTGTGGGGAACCACCAAACAAATGGGTATTCTCAAGCCAGCTCAGTTTCCTCATCCTGTTCGTTCTGTGGCTGGGCAGCTGGAAGACAGGATGTTGCTTCATTGAACTTTGCTAACAGTATTCTGAGATCCAGGCAGGTGCAGGAGGTAGTGGGAGGAATTTGGTGTCTTGGTTTTGGCTATTGATGAAAGGAGCCATACACCCCATGCTTGGGTGCTGCTCAGGAGGAGCCACAGAAAGGAGCAGAATGCATCCACCAGCCAGGAGTGTGCTTGGAGACCTCTGGTGTCCCCCAGAGCAGGGGCAGGCAGGTGCTGCAGGGAGTGGAAACGGGGGGATGTGCTCAATTCTTCGCTCGCTGTGACCATCCCTAATCAAAGTGTCCAGATCTTAGGCACCCACATCTCTGCTTTCAGTTGCAGCTCCTGGTCTGTGCCTGCACTCCAAACAAATGCCACTACAGTCACATGTATTCTGACTGGGTTCCAGTGCAGTTACAGCGACCCAAAGAGAAGCATCTTTGCTTCAGGTCTGTGTAAAATACACACTTGCAAACCCAGGTGCTTGCTCTTACAGGAAATGATTCCCTTGCATTTAAAAAGATGAATTCAGGTTTTGGGGGCTGATCTGGTGGAGAGAGCTGTGGGGGGTTAAGACAGAGGTAATGTTGCCCAGCAATATCTTCTGGGGAAAAAAAGATCTTATGGAGGAAAATAAACCTCACTAAAGAAGTCCAGACAAATTAGTTAAGGTACACATAATTCCTTCTACCTCTTTCTCTACCTTGTTCCAGGCAGCCTTAATGATATTCTCTCACAGCACTGCTGAAGAGCTCTGTTTTCTGAACCTTTTTCCGTAGGCTTTACTCCTGCTGATGCTGCACTGAATCCCCTGTTCTTCAGAGCAGCCATTCCTCTTGCTACAGAACTCTCTGTTTACTTGCCATGTTTACTTCTGGTTCATCTTTAGCTCTAGTCTACAGATCATGGTTCTTGAAGATCTGAGAGCCCTGTTTGTGGCATAGCAATGATGGATAGCAGAGCAGACTTCTTCTGGCTTCCCAGGGAGGAGGCAGAGGAGCCAAGGAGAGGGGCTCATCCTTTCATGTGCAGAGTGGCACACTGGGCTTGCCTTGTGTCCCAGGTTCTACCAAGCTGCTTGGACTCTCTCCCCAGTGCTGTGATGCCTGCCAAAGGCAGCACAGTTAATGTGCTGAGAGGAGAAAACTGGCTTGTCTCCACTCCTGGAGATCACAGAATCACAGAATTGTAGGGGTTGGAAGGGACCTCGAGAGATCATCGGGTCCAACCCCCCTGCCAAAGCAGGCTCCCTAGCTCATATTGCTCAGATAGGCGTCCAGGCGGGTCTTGAATATCTCCAGTGAAGGAGACTCCACCACCCCCTGGGCAGCCTATTCCAGTGCTCAGTCACCCTCACTGTGAAAAAGTTCTTCCGCATGTTGGTGCGGAACTTCCTATGCTCCAACTTGCAGCCATTGCCCCTTGTCCTATCCCCACAGACCACTGAAAAGGGGCTGGCTGATTCCCCCTGCATCCCCTGCTTCAGATAATTATAAACTTTGATTAGGTCCCCCCTTAGTCTTCTCTTCTCAAGGCTGAACAGTCCCAGCTTACTCAGCCTTTCCTCATAGGGGAGATGCTCTAGGCCCTTAATCATCTTCGTAGCCCTTCTTTGGACTCTTTCCAGGAGATCCCTGTCCTTTTTATACCAAGGAGCCCAGAACTGGACACAATACTCCAGGTGGGGCCTGACCAGGGCAGAGTAGAGAGGGAGGATCACCTCCTTTGACCTGCTGGCTACACTCCTCCTGATGCATCCCAGGATCCCATTGGCTCTCTTGGCCACCGAGGCACACTGCTGGCTCATGGCCAACCTGTCATCTACCAGGACCCCCAGGTCCTTCTCCACTGAGCTCTTCTCCAGCAGGTCATCCCCCAGCCTGTACTGATACAAACAGTTGTTCCTTCCCAGGTGCAAGACTTTACACTTGCTTTTGTTGAACTTCATCTGGTTTCTCACTGCCCAGCTCTCCAGCCTGTCCAGGTCTCTCTGGATGGCAGCGCAGTGCTCCTGCGTGTCAGCCACTCCTCCCAGCTTTGTATCATCGGCACTTGCTGAGGGTGGATGTTATTCCCTCATCAAGATCGTCAATGAAGATATTAAACAGGACTGGACCCAACACTGAGCCCTGGGGAACACCGCTGGTAACAGGCCTCCAGTCAGATTCTACTCCACGAATCACAACCCTCTGGGTTCGGTCCGACAGCCAATTCTCAACCCACCTCACTGTCCACTCATCTATCCCATGCTTTCTCAGCTTTGCTATCAAGGATGTCATGGGAGACAGTATCAAAGGCCTTGCTGAAGTCAAGGTAGATGACATCCACTGCTCTCCCTCCATCTACCCAGCCTGTCATGAGATCGTAGAAGGCTATGAGGTTGGTCGAGCACTATTTCCCCTTAGTGAATCCATGCTGACTACTCCTCATGACCTTCTTCTCTTCCAATTGCTTGGAGATGGCATCCAGAACAAGCTGTTCCATTACCTTTCCAGGGGCAGAGGTGAGGCTGACTGGCCTATAGTTACTAGGTTCCTCCTTCTTGCCCTTTTTAAAGACTGGAGTGACATTGGCTATCCTCCAGTCTTCAGGCACTTCTCCTGTCCTCCAAGACCTGTCGAAGATGATAGAGAGCGGCTCAGCAATCACCTCCGCCAGCTCCCTCAGCACACGTGGATGTAACCCATCTGGGCCCATGGATTTGTGTGCATTAATCCCTTTGAGCCGCTCCTGGACCTCCCCTACTTGAACCAGAGGGAAATTCTTCATTTCCCAATCAGTCCTACTCTCATCCAGTGTCTGTGGGTCCCGGGGGGCCTTTGAAGTGAAGACCGAAGCAAAGGCGGCATTCAATATCTCCACTTTCTCAGCATCCCCCGTAACCAGGACACCCTCCTTATTCAGCAAGGGACCTACATTATCCCTGGACATCCTCTTACTGTTCACGTGTCTAAAAAACCCCTTTTTATTATCCTTTATGTCCCTTGCCAGCTTAATTTCCAAGAGGGCTTTAGCCTTCCTAGTTGCATCCCTACAGGCCCTGACCACATTCCTGTATTCTTCCCAGGTGCTCAGACCCTTTTTCCACGATTCATAGATCTTCTGCTTCTCTTTGAGTTTGCTCAATAGCTCCCTGTTCATCCATGCAGGTCTTCTGCCTCTCTTTCCCCATTTCCTCCTCAAAGGGATGCATCGTTCCTGTGCTTGGAAGAAGTGCTGTTTGAATGCTAGCCAGCTCTCGCAGGCTCCCATTCCTTCAAACAGCGTAGCCCACGGGATAGCCCCCATTAAGTGGCGGAGGAGATCAAAGTTAGCTCTACCAAAATTCAGGGTAGCTATCCTACTTTTTGGCTTGCTTCTTCCACCCAGGATCATGAACTGAACCATTTCATGGTCGCTTTGCCCTAAGCTGCCCCCGACCTTCACTTCCCTAACAAGTCCATCCTTGTTAGTGAAAACAAGGTCCAGCAGCCGCCCTCCCCTTGTGGGCTCTTGCACCATCTGTAGCAGGAAATTGTCTTCAACACACTGCAGAAATTGTCTGGACTGCATACGACTGGCCGTATTGCTTGCCCAGCAAATATCTGGGTAGTTGAAGTCCCCCATAAGGATCAGTGCCCGGGAACTTGAGGCTACTTCTAACTGTTTATGGAATGCGTTATCTACCTGCTCCTCTTGATCAGGGGGCCTATAGCACACTCCCACAACAATGTCCCCCATACCGGTTTGCCCCTTGATTTTAACCCACAAGCACTCAACAGAAGGTTCATCCTTCCCCAGGTGGAGCTCAACACATTCTAGGTGCTCTCTCACATAAAGAGCAACTCCTCCACCTCGCTTCCCTAGCCTGTCTTTCCTAAAAAGCACATAGCCATCCATGACAGTGTGCCAGTCGTCCAGGTTGTCCCACCACGTCTCTGTGATTGCGATGAGATCATGGCCCTGCGACCGCACAAAGATCTCTAGTTCTTCTTGTTTGTTCCCCATGCTACGTGCATTTGTGTAAAGACAGTTCAGTGGTGAAGCAGATGTAGGTATCCTCAACGGCCCACAGCGAGATTTCTGACAGGGGACTGGCAAAAGTGGCTCCACGGAGGAGTACTCAGGGCAGTCCACAGAATTTTCCCTACTCTCACGTGGAAAAACGTCCCCAAGTCCACGACTGTGCTGTTGGTATTTACCTCTTCCCACCGTCAACTCCCGTTGTGTCTCCCGAAGCCTAACCCTGGCAGCCGCCTTAATATCCCCTTCCCCCTTCCTAACTAGTTTAAAGCACGATCGATGAGCCCTGCTATCTCCTGGGCAAGGATCCGCTTTCCTTTATAGGACAGGTGAGCCCCATTAGCAGTACTCATGCCAGGAGCAGAGTACACCATCCCTTGGTTAAAGAATCCAAAGTTCTTGCGCCGGCACCAGCCTTTTAACCACACATTCAACTCGTGGGTTATCCTGTCCTGCTCTGAGCCCCTCCTCCCACAAGCGGGGATAGAGCAGAATATTATTTGGGCTCCCCCCCCTCAACAGAGCGCCCCAGGTCCCGGAATTCCCTTTTGACAGCTTGCAGGCTACACTTTGTGATTGCGTCCCTGCCTGCTTGAACTATCAGTAAGGGATAATAGTCAGTGGATCTTACCAGGCCTGGTAGCCTTCTGGTAATATCCCTGACCCGGGCTCCAGGGAGGCAACACACCTCCCTGCGTGTAGGGTCTTCCAGGCATTTGTTTTTTAGAATCCCAGACAGGTTTGGGATGGAAAGGACCTCAAAGCCCATCCAGTCCCACCCCTGCCGTGGGCAGGGACACCCTCCACTAGACCAAGGTGTCCAAAGCCCCATCTAGCCTGGCCTTGAACCCTGCCAGGGATCCAGGGGCAGCCACAGCTTCTCTGGGCACCCTGTGCCAGGGCGTCACCACCCTCATAGAGAAGAATTTTTTTTCCTTGTATCTAATATAAACCTGCCCTCTTTTAGTTTAAAGCCATATTTGCTGAATCCCATCTTCTGGACTGAAGCTCTGCCACAGGCCTATTCTGGTAACTCTGTATTAAAGTTCTTGTTTCCCTCTGTAGTTGCTTTTAGAAAGGAAACATAAAGACAGCTGGAGCAGAGTGCAGGATGCATCTCTTCACAGCATGTGTCCCTTTAAAAGCAGCCCCACGAACAAATCTGTGAGTCAGAATCTCTGAGTCTCAAAAACCAGTTTGGTGCTGGGAATTGCACACCGAGGCGCCTCTTCTCAAGCTGCTCGCAGGCCGTCCCTGCGGTGCGTGTGTCCCATGTGCTCTCTGTGGGGAGGGAGGCAGATGGCAGCGTGGAGCTCCTGGCTGTTTGCAGTGACAGTGATGAGCAGAGTTTGGATTGCATCAGTGGGGCCTGTGCTTCTCTAGCCTCGCCTGCTCCTTTGTGAAGTCGGTTGTTAGCGTTTTCCTGTCTCTGCTCTGAGCACCGTCCTGTCCACAACATTTAAAAAGGGTTAGTGTGGGTTCTTGTTCTTTAAATTCTGGTATATATCAAAGCTCTTTGGAGCTGGACAGCCAAAATAGTTGTGTGTGTAGGGAAACATTAAAAATCTTGAGCCTCTGCTATGAGCTCTGAGAATTGAGGCATTTTTAAAAAAAAAAAAAAAGAAAAGGAAAAGTAGGGTTTGAAGGTATTGTGTGTCCTTTCCCTGCTTCCACTGGCACCACCTTGTATAATCTTTTCCATAAACAGATCAATTTCTGTGTCAATAATAGATGAATTTTTTTAATCCTTCCTAGAGTGGCAGCTGCAGGTAGGTTGCTCCACACTCACAATGATTCTGAAGCTTAGCAATTTTCTTTTAACTTCCAACGTGAAGGTATTAATTTGTTCTTAGGCCAGCATTGTCCTTTGCCTTTGAGTTCTCCTCCCTCACCACTGTAAGTTCTCTCCTTCACCCTAATCACATATTGTTGTGTCCCCACTTCATCTCCTCTGCCAGCCGGTCTGTGATGGTTTCTCTTGCAGCATAGACCCTGGCTATCCTGATCATCTTGCCATGCCTTTTCAGGCGTGGGTAGGTCACTGGAACTAGGTGCCTTGTCTCAGCTGAGATCTTGTGCTCTGCACAGTGATGCTGGTACTTCTCCATCCCAGTAGAGAGTTTCCTGTGATTTTACTTGTCCCTTTTTTCATATATACGTGTTGATAATGCACGACCATCAACCAGTTCATCCAGGCTCTGTTACTGGAAAGGGCTAAGTCACCTCTGAGTGCCTGACCAAGCAGTCTTTTACGTCCAGACTTCATCTGGTTTCAGTCATGTCAGTCTGTATGTTTCTTCAGTGCCTTGTGGAATCTGTAGTCCTACCTGCATTGATGGTTCTTCCCGAAGGTCTGTGTAGTTCAGAATTCAGCTTGGATTCCTATAGAATGTAAACTGGTATTTGGACAAATTGCAACGATTTTAATGTGTCTCCAACTTGGAACGTGTTTCTGCTTTAGCTTTAACCAGAAAACCAAACAAAATTTACTTTGCAGATGCAGCTGATGTTAATCTAACTGCACTGCTCAACCCACCAGATGATTCACACGTAGTTGTCTTAATTACCCAGCAACACAAATGCTCAAGTGACCAGAACTAAAGTTCATTGGCTGTTCAAGCTTTTATTCTCTATTTATTTATTTATTTTTTCCTTGCAAAATGATCGCTCTGTGAATTCACCCTGATGGCAGTGCTGAGCTGCTTTTTGGTGGCAAAGTGGTGGGGAGGAAAGCAGAACATGTGTGTATACATATTGTTGTAGGCTCCAGCTTACTCTGGTATTCTGTCATAAGGAATCTGTGTGTTAGTCTCTAGCAGACTGCTCTGACAGTACTCACGTTGCGAGCTCCTGAAGATGCTTCCTGTCAGGTACTGTGCAGCTGGCCTTTCAAAATAAAGAAAAGGAAACAGAAAAGCCTCTGTACCTATTGTACAGCAGCAGAAGCGATTCTTAAAGAAGTGTCCTCTTGTTTGCTAACTGCAGAGCTGGCTTCTAGGTGAAAGGGATGGGGATTGCAGCCCAGGGTGTCTGCTGCAGCTTTGCTGAGCGGCGTGTGAGAAGATGCTCTGTGTACTGAACCGAATCTCTGTCCACTAGGTTTGAGAGCACTGTGCAGGTTGGCAAACTGCAGGACCTTATCAACCGAAGTAAGATGGCGAGGTGTAGAGGACGGTTTGTTTGCCCAGTCATTCTGTACAAGGGAAAGGTAAAGCTCTGTGGGTTACCTGTCTTAACGTAGAAAATGACCTTTCTCCTTGCTCTTTGAACTGTGCAGCCACGTCTTCAGGCAGTTGTCACTGTTCTGAATGCTGTAACAATCTGTTTTTAGGTACAAGCAGGCAGCCTGTGGTAGTAGGTAGCATTTGCTATCTAGGCTGCGTAAGTCATCTGTGGGGGCTTCAGGCTATTTCACCCCACCACGTCACGAGCATTGCACCAAAGAGCTAACGTTTTCTCCACGTGTATGTACCTCTGAAGGACCAAAGGTATTTGGTCTTTGAGAGGGGAAAGACAATTGTCTCTTTCTGCCCCTTACTCTTGCCAGCGGTGAGCTCCTCTGATTAACTTTGCTCTCTGAAGAGAAGTTTCCCTCGTCTGTCCCCTGGGGAGGCAAGGTTGCATAAATGGTCTTAGGAATGTGTGGGCTCATCTGCAAGGGGATTTATGAGAAAGTGAAATTACATTCGTTTTTATGTGGATTACTTAAACTGCATTGAAGCCCTGTAGGAGTAGGCTCATTTAGAATTTAAGTAGCTTAATTCAGTTTTCTTAGTTCAATTTAGAAACACTGTATGAACAGCAAAATCATACCTGTGACAATTTTAATCTAGCTTGACTAAAGCCATCGTGGGCTGAACCTGCTGACCCTTTCCTGCAGCAGTGAACTGCCTGGTGTCCTACTGGGACTGTCCATAATCTTATCCACAGGAAAGTGGAAATAAGGCTCAAGCAGGGTATTAACAGAGCATGGACGTTGCTAACTTGGCAGGAACTGGCTGTGTGAGTGAATTGGAGAACTGGAGATGAAAGTATGATTTAAAAACTAGATACAGATAAAGGCATTTGGGAGTTGGATGTGTTTGGAGAACTTGATCTGGACCAGGGTTGCAGGGGAGGCTGTGGAGAGGTGGTAGCTGTAGGTACCAGCTGTCTCTGTGCAACGGGACAGCAGAGAGCTGATAAGGGAAAGACTCCTGGAGCATGTGTGGTTAATAACAGAATCTTCCTCCAGCATATTTGCAGATCAGCAACGCTGGCCGGATGGGGAGAGCTCTATGGGCGCACTGGCTACAACTATATCTTCTCAGGTGAGTGAGGAGCCCTCTGACCGGCTGCCTGGCTAGGCTGGGACAGTGTCCTAGCTGCAAGACCAGGCTATTCCTCAGAGCAGGTGCAGAGTCTGGCATGGACCCGCATGTATCAGGCCCTGCTTAGTAGAGCAAAGACTGAACTCTTGTGTCCGTTTCCAAGCACCATACTGAAGGATATTAAGTGCTGTACCTCTTAAGAAGCAGCAGCAAGAGAATTAGAGGGTGAAGAATGAGTTATGGGAAGCACATAGGCAAGTAAGGCAGACCAAAGGAGTCAGGCTACTGATCCCCAGACATTGGGGTGGGAATAATGGAAGAAAGGTGATATGGACTTGCTATTGCTTCACTAATCATTGGGAATCAAATCCTGCTACTGGTGAGGTGTACTGGACTCTAGGGAAAGCTCGTCAGGGGAGTGCTGGGTGTCTGTAGTGTAGGAGCTGAAGCTTGGCATAGCAAAACACTGTGTAGCACTATGGGGTGTCCTTCTGGCTGTCAGTCATGGGTTTGATCTACCTAGATCCTTTGCAATGACATGGGAAAGATGGGCTACATTAGAAAACAGGCTCTTCAGGAAGAGATGTGGGGAACTACTGAGAGCACTTAGATGTGGAGAGAAGACACACCAATCCATGGCTTTTCTGGCCATGTGCATGTCTTGTCAGATTGGGGCTTGAGTTGGTTTGCACAAGTTTCAGTTCTTAATGCCTTCCTTGCAGGGGGTTCTGATGATGCTTGGGCAGATGCAGAAGACATTTCAGAGGAAGATTCTGCACTTAGGTTTGTATGGATAACTGGGATAAGGAAAAGGGAGTTTGGGCCAAAGCTGACTGGCTCAGCCACTCAATTCTGACTTGGTTGGGCTTTGGGTACAGGCTTGAGACCATCACCAGGCTTGGAGTCTCACTTCCCTTGCTTTTTCAAGTCTTGAATGCTAGTGCCTGGCTGAACCAGGCAGTGTAGCTGGAGCCTGCTAAACTATTGCCAGAGGGAAGGGCTGGAGACAAGAATATATAGAGCCCATTAAAAAGGTGTTTGAATTGCACAGATGTGTTTACTGCATCAAAAAGCACATCTCCAGGCTGGAGAAATTGTTCTATATCTTATGCGCTTGTTGCAGCACAGAATGAGACGTGGGGAGGGACCCCACCTAAGCATGAAGCTTGTGCTGTCAGTTTGCTGCAGGGTCTGACTCTGACCTGTGGAGACAAGGCTTCTGCTGTGCAGCTTAAGGCGAGAAGCAGTTCAGGGAAGAACTGTGGCAGTGTTGTGCAGAGAATCAGACTCAGCACAGTCAGGCTTCCATGCTCATCTTGCTTTGTTTTGTCCTGTCTCACAGGAATGCAGACTCCCAGCTGTTTGACAAGGTCAGAGGGCATGACATCAAGCTGCTTCGATACCTGTCTGTCCGGTATATCTGTGACCTGATGGTGGAAAACAAGAAGGTGAAGTTTGGCTTGAAGTGAGTCTGGGTTCCTTTGTTTTTCTGCAGGCTTCAGGTTGCAGCTAGCGTAGCCCTTCCATGGGGATTCTTATTGGGCATCGACTCAGCACCTTGGCAGTACTGCAGCAAACTGACGGCAGGATCAGTTAGTGTAAAGAGGACCCCAAGGTTTTCAGCCAGAGAAGGCTGGGTCAGTGGGCAAGATATCTGCTCTCATCAGTCTTCTGCAGTCTGGGTAGATTTTTCTCTCTAGAGCCTGCGGTGATGTGACAGTCAGCCCTTCAAAAAGGGAGAGAGCAAAGGAGCCCTCTGCTTGTGTATAGAAACAGATAGAGGTGTTTTTCCTTTTCAGAGGAAAGCTTTAGTGTTTTTCAGCTGTGCTTGTTTGTTTGGATACATTGAGTAAGTTCTGCCCCTGCTTACTCTGAGTCAAATCACTGTGCCAGGGAGATGTGATAGGTAGCTTTTCACATGCTGGTGTCTCCATGAAAAATCCTTTACAAATGTCTGTTTTCTTCTTGTCCTGCACAGTGTGACGTCTTCTGAGAAGGTGGACAAAGCTCAACGTTACGCTGATTTCACACTTCTCTCCATCCCATATCCAGGTACAGGACTGATGTCCAGAGGGACTCCCAAGGGACAGGTGACAATCCGTTTCTGGGGACTGGGAACTACCTGTGTGTGTGGTGAAATGACTGTGGCTTGCTGAATGCTTCCTATGCTCCATCTGGAGAGAAGCTCTTTTAAACTGAGAGCAGCACAAGGAATGTGGATGCTCTGGCAGTGTGAGTCAGCATTAGGCACCCTTTGAGGTTACAGAATAATTTCTCAGCAGTTCTAATGAATTCAAGCACCAACAAAAAGTCCCAGAGGTGGAGCCAGGGTTAAGGTGGCCTTTGACACCCCCGCAACTCCCAGCTAGTACTTTATGCAAAATATACAGCTTGTTCTCTGTTATGTAAAACCCTAATTCCTCAGAGTATTTACTAGGCCTGGTGTTCCAGAGCACCCCTGGAAGATATCCTCAGTGCTAGGCAGAGCTGTTAACCTGAGCTGGCAGTGTATGGCTGAGATGCAGACCACTCCAGCCTGTCTCCCTGGCTATATTAGTCCCTGTGCCTAGCAACCACTGCTGGGTCACTTGCTCCACTCTTCAAGATGAGCTGAATATTGCTGCCTGCTTGCTGATGTCTGCCTTGCTGGTAGGATTGGATGTGAGACTGCCATGCTTGAGGTCTGTCTGCAAAACCTTGCGCATGAAGTAAGGGAGAGGAGGAGAAAAATACCCACCCCCACCCCGAAAACAAAATAAAACCCAGAAAAGCTGTTGTGGATAATCCAACCCAAACTTTTTCTCTATATTCAGTTTATATTTCTCTATATTCAGTTTATATTTCTCTATATTCAGTTCATATTTCTTTATATTCACTTGCCCTTTAAGCAACTCTTTTTTTTTTTTTTTTTTTTTTTTTAAGGGTGTTTGTCCTTTCATACAAATATCAGTGAAAATTCATGGAAGCTGCATTAAGATTGCTGTCGAGTTTGCCCTGCATATTGCAGAGGAGTACAGAAATAAGAGAATTCTCTAGCATGTGGCACAGGTATATGTTGTTGAGTATGCCTCACTAAATGTAGACATGGGAGAGAAGAGCGTACGTAGGTCTTTAGTAGGGTTTGTAAAGAATGAGGAAGAAGTGACTCTGAGTTAAGCTGTAGAGTTGTTGCTGTCAGGAGGTTCTGTACAGTTGTTGCTCTCTGGGGATCTGCATGCTGTATGCAGTGTTCAGCGATGGTGCTTCCTTGTCTACCACCTGGGACAGCTGCTGTATTTTAGCAGCTCTTCACTGCCATGCCAGAGATAAACCTTACAGGACTGGAAATTCTCCCTGCAGATGCTGCCTGGTTTCAGCTCTGCTGGTCCACAGGGGAATGTTGCCATTCTGTTAAATCTAAGGCGTACACATCTAAGGATCAGCAGCCCCTCTAGTGACTGGCCAGACACCGTGATACATTCTCACTGGTGTTTTTGGATTTGCATTGAAAGAATTTCTGTTTTGTAATCTGCCTTTAAAGTTCTGAGATTCTGTTGTTCTGGCGAGTGAGGCAGTGTCCAGACATGAGTGTCTAGGGTGGAAAAACTTGGGTTGAAGTGGGGTATTTGTAGCAGCTTTTGTGCTCTCTAGCACAGAGAAACCCTCTCTTCCATTTGACTGGTAGTTGGCGTTTGCAGATGCCGATACTTAGTGCCCTAATCCCCCATTCTTTGCATTAAGCCGTTGTTTAATTGGAGTTAAATCTCATCTGACAGATTGCTTCCTGACTGTGAGATTTTGAGGACTAGTCCTGTCCTTGTGCAAAGCTCATTTTTTTTTTCCACTACTGTGAGTTGCAGGGGAGGAATCATCCCCTGCGTTCCTTCAGTGCCTGGCACAGGGGTGTCTTGGGAATGTGGGCGCTGTGGGGCGTACACAGAACGTTGGGAGAGGTGTTTCACGTAGCCTGCGGGCAGCCGCAGTGTTAATGGTGCTGCTCAGCTGTGACTAAGTGACTGCAGTTTGCTGCAGAGACTTCAAATAGTTGTTTGAGGAGAACAGAGCTGAACAGTGGACTTCGGGAGGGGGAGGGCTTGGGGGGAAACCTTGGAAGTGGTTGTGTACCTGCTTCCTTCAGATAGGGCAATTCACGTGTTTGAAAGAGGAGTCTTAAATGTGAGAGAAATCACAGCTGCCTCTGACAGAGCCCTTTCTTGTTACCTGTGGCAGATGCCCTGTGAAAGTTGGCTTTCCCTGGGGCTCTGTCAACACCTCCTTTTGCTGGTTCTTTCTCTCTCAGCGTGCCAGGCTGATGCCTTAGATCTCTGCAGAAGCCGATGGCCCAGGAAAGCATAGCTCCTTGGTGAAACCTCTTGTTTACAAAAGAATAAAACCAGTCCCTCAAAATCCATGCTTGCCATGCATTTGGAGTTTGCCCTTTGCTGTGTGAGTGCTGAGTTCTCTGGGTTGCTGCTGCCAGGAGGCCTCACTGCATGCTGTACTGATGATTGCTGCTCTTCTCGTCCCGCAGGCAGCAGTTTTGATTGTTTTGGTGCTCTGGAGCCTGGGGCTGCCAGCACTTCCAGTCCCACAGGGCACTTCAGTTGTTAGGTATC
Organism: Porphyrio hochstetteri; assembly: GCA_020800305.1. Classification (NCBI taxonomy): domain Eukaryota; kingdom Metazoa; phylum Chordata; class Aves; order Gruiformes; family Rallidae; genus Porphyrio; species Porphyrio hochstetteri. The sequence goes on along the minus strand of CM036916.1, from coordinate 3,174,991 downwards.
AGTCAGGTGAACTGTTGTTCGTTATTTCTTGCAGGCTGTGAATTTTTTAAGGAGTACAAAGACCGGGATTATACAGCTGAAGGGCTCATATTTAACTGGAAACAGGTATGCTACAAAATGGAGAGCTCTGGGCTTTAGTTTTGCCTCAGAGTTCCTGGGTGATGGTGTGTATGTCCTGTGCTTATTTCTGGCCACAGGGAGGAAACCAACAGGTCAAACAAAGCAGATAATGAGCATGCTAAATCATTCACTGTAAAATTTGTATATAAAATAAATGAATTGTTATCCTGCAGTCCAGGATACTGGACCTGTCTCGGGAGATGTGGGTTGCTCCTGTTTGTGTATTTGGTATCTTATTGATAGCCAGTGTTCAGTCCTGTCTTCGTATTCAGTCTCCTGCTGAGGGAGGCGGTTGAACAAAGCAGCCTACAGGAGTTCAGAAACTTAACATGCCTTGTCCCTGGCTTTCGCTGTTAGGAGCACAGAAGAGCTCCCCTAGCCCTCCTGAGAGGGCACAAGTTCAATCTTAACCAGGTTTCTGCATTCAAAGACACTTTGCTGAGGCACTTTCTTCTAGATGCACTATTTGGTGTTTGGTTTGGGGCTTTTTTCTGGAACTCTCTACCTTCAAGTCATGGCTTTTCTCTGACCAGTTGTTTGTGTTTGGTTTTTTTCAGGATTACGTAGATGCTCCATTAAGTATCCCAGTTTCTCTGACCCAATCTCTCAATATTGATTGGAGCGAATACCAGGTGAGTGGCATGGGTGTCTGTAGGACGTCAGCGATCAGGTTGGGAAGGATCAATAAAGGTTGGAAGTCTGACTTGCAGTAATCTGGCTTGTTTCTTACCATCCCACTGGGAATGGGGCTGCAGACTTGAGTGTTCAGAAGAGCAATGGAAATTTTCTACCCAGAAGGTTCCTGGCTTGCTGTGTCCCATGGCAGCTTGCTGTAATGTCAGATCTTTTTCTGTAGCTTGTGTAAACTTTGCAGCCCATTAGGGAGACCTGTCAGTAGCAAAGGTAAAGGATGTGCCAGCAAACTGAAAGCCATATTGGTTGTCCACAGCCTGAGCTGGGCATGTGCCTGCAGTGGGCTGGTGTCCCTGGCTGCAGAGGGTCTTGAGAGAGATCAGCCTTCCCTTACATAAGCAGCAGCCAAGTGACTGGGCCCCTCTTCATGGGCACACAAGGTACCTGTCCTACGAGAGGAGAGTGGAAAATCACAATTGACCACAGTGTGTCTCCATTTCTTGTTCCTGTGACAGCATCACAGACCATAATTGAACTCTTAATGTTTGCCCAAGCTTCGAGTTTTACCTTTATTCATACCAGGAGCATCACTGTGTACAGCTGATTAGTGTGCTCCCTTTCACACATCGGTGAACCTACCAATCTCCCCAGGTTTTGTGATGATTAACTGTGCCAGAGCACGTCACACCAGAGCTCCTATGCGCTGTGGCTGGAAGCACCACAGGACTAGCAGAGCTCCCCATGCTGGGTAGAGCTAATGGGATCACAGCTTGTTTATGGCTAGAAACTTGTTCACTAGAATACTGAGCAGCCGGTATTTTAAAAAGGATATTAAAAATTGAAGAGGGTGTAATAAATAGATGCAGAAATGATCTGAGGACTGAAGAAGGTGCTTCACATAAAGCTGAAGTTCTTAGTCTGTTTCGCTAATCACAAAGGTGATGGAGGGTTGACTTGATTAACGTGTAAGTACATTTGCAGGGAGAAAATACAAATTCTAAAGCACTCTTCAATCTGGGGAAGCAAAGCTGCACAGGAAGCAATATCTGTAGTCTGAAACCAGACCTTCAAGTAAGGAAAAGCAGTCCTGCATGGTGTTTTTGAGGATGGTCTGTTGGAACATGGCTGCTAAAGGAGCAGTGAACTGTTGCCCCTTATTGAGGTGCTTTTTCCTGGGCAGAGATGTTGCCAAGTGTTAGCTTCAGGCTGTATTTGAGGCAACTGAACAGAACTTTCTGGCTTGTGGTATAGGCAGATCAGACTGGATGATTCCTTCTGGCATAAGCAAGAGATTGGGTTGAATTGGGCAGATAAGACTTTGGAAATATGTTTGTTTTTTTCCTGCCCCAGGCTGAGTGTGTTCCCCATTTCCCTACTCTTTTGTTGCTGTGCAGGCTTCACAGCAGAGCAGTGTGTTCTTTGTCTGACAGGAGTCTTAAGTGTGGTTACACGCACGCATGCGCGCACGCAGGCACACAGCAAGTGTTCTGTTGCTGGCAGTCAGATGTCATCTATACCACTAACACTGTCATGATGAAATGTGTGTCCCTCTCCTTGCCTTTTCCTTGCCAGCATGATCCTGTTTTCCTATAGCTAGTTCTGGCTTTGATCAGCCTGCTGAAATTCCCTGCATCTTCTCACAACACAGTGATGGAGTGGCACACTTGAGCTTGTTCTGAGGTTTTCCGGCTGCATCTCGTGTAGTGCTGGAGGTCTCTGAGTTCAAAGCCCTTCTGTGGTGCTGCTGCTCCTTGGGTGTTACCCAACAAGTCCAGGGCCTGTCCGGAGCAGCTGGGAGTAGGGAAGCCCTCTGTGGACAGCCTGCTGGGGCCGTTTACAAGAGCCAGTGAGATTTGAGCTAAATGCTGGGCTGACCTGGGCCTGCTCACCCCAGTGCTGCTTGCATTGCCTACACGGCTGTAATGTGGCTGCTGAGCCATTTGGTGAGGCACACACATGTATGTAGGGGTGTGGGGGGGGTGGGCTGCAGAACTGGGTCAGCGCTCTGCAGGTGTTTGCTGGCTTGTGTCAGTCTCTGAGCATGGTCTGCTTGGAGCTGTGGGGCTGTAGGCAAGCAGGTTCTGTGCCAGACAGGCAGACAGGAGAAATAGGCTTTTTTTTTTAATTATTATTTTTATTTTTTCCTCCTGTCTAGTTTTGCATCCCAGTGTGCCTTTTGTCCCAGAGGATGAGGGGATTGATTAGAGCACCAAGGGAGTCTGTCATTCTGAGGAATGGCTGCAAGGGTTACTTCTGCTTTGCTCTTGTTCTGGATAGAGAAGCCAAAAGTACAGTGGGCTCTGAGCTGCGGAGCAGCCTTTTGCTGTGGGCAGACCCTTACCATCAACCTTTCTCTTTCTGCAGAGCTGGGACCTTGTGCAACAGACACAGAACTACCTGAAGCTGCTGATCTCCATCATCAATAGTGATGGTAAGGCAAGCTCCTTGCTCCTAGTGGTCTAACTGGAGCAGTTGCCATCTCCAGAAGAACAACTGATAGTATTAGTGCCACTCTTTGTAGAGAGGTCTTACAGAGAGCTTCACTTCTCTCCCTTCAAAACAGAGTGATGTTCCTAGTGTCTGAGGGCTCTAGCTCCCTTTAGAGAGGGACTTGAGACCAAAAATGTGTTCAGGTGGAGCAGGTTTCTTTCTGATGTGGAGATTAATTGTGATAGTGGGTTGCAACTAAGTAGGTGTATGTTCTGGGTAGCAAAGTGATGTTCATACCTAATGACATCATGACCTGAGCAGCTGTCAGGAACAGAACAACACATCAGCTGGGCTGCTGACAGCCCAGGGCACCCTGAGCAATTTGTGGGCTGCCGTATTCAAGACAAAATGTTCTGGCTTGGTGGCTGAGCTCTCTGCTCTTGAGGCTGGGCTGTGGGATGGACAGTGCTTGTCTCTGCAGATTTGCTGTAAAAGTCATTGCTGTTGTTGCAGTATCCTTTTTTTTTCCCCTTCTCCTTCCTACCCTTGCCTGGAACAGATGACAGCGGGCTCCTGGTGCACTGTATATCCGGCTGGGATCGAACTCCTCTCTTCATCTCCTTATTGCGCCTCTCCTTATGGGCTGTGAGTACCTGGCCAACCTGATCTGCTCCTGGGGGTGATTGCTTGGAGGGTGAGTGACTGTGTTGCCAGGAGATGATGGTGGAGCACTTAATGAGGGTGTGGATTGGCTTTGGTGTGGGGCCCAACATGCTGTCCTGCCATCAGGCATGCTATCACACGCAGGTGGAGCGAGTTGGGCATATTGGATCACCATGACTGTTTTCAGTAGATCATGAATCCCCAAGTCCCAATTCCCAGAGCTGCTACCTGAAAGTTTTTCTCATTTGCTTGGCAGGATGGACTGATCCACACATCCCTGGAGCCATCTGAGATTCTCTACCTGACAGTGGCCTATGACTGGTTTCTCTTTGGGTAGGCACACTTTTTTACTCACATACGCACCCCTGAGCAGGAAGGAAGAAGCTTTCAGGGGGTCATCTTTAGTGTTTGCTCACAGCCAAAGACAGCTCCCAGTGAGGAGGCTGATGACTTAGTTTTTTTTACCTGGAGGCTCAGGCATCTGGCTGTTCTTGCCAGCTTGTGTTCTTCTGCCGATTGTGGCTTCCCACGTGTGACTGTGTTTTTGTTGCTCTCTTTCCAGGCACATGTTAGTTGATCGACTCAGTAAAGGAGAAGAGGTGAGTGTCTGCTCTGGGGCAGTGGCTGAGCATTGCTTTATGTTCTCAGGGTACCTATTCACGGTAGCAGCGTTCACTGCCTGCTTTTGGGTCATACCAATGGGCTGGCTGGGCTCTAACAAGATTGTTCAGGAACTGGAAATATGAGGTGGGAGCCTTGCTCCATCACTTCCTGATGCATGAGGTATGAGAGTAGTACAGCTTGGTAGTTGAGAGCCAGTCCTACCAGTCCCCTGCTGTGGTGGTAGCGTGCACGCCCCTGGGGAGGAGGGGCTAAGGGCTGGCTCTTCAGTTCAGCAGTGAGAAGGGATGCCTAAGGCGTGTGACTCTGAGACCTTGGAAATAAAGCTGTATAGTTGTGTGTTTGTCCTGGGTGCCAGCCCTGCTGCCAGGGTGCTGCAGCTGCATGTGATTTGCATGTAATTATAGGCTCATGGAGCAGCTTGTGCTGGTTCCACGGTGTGTGTGTTTGGTGGGGTGTGTCTGTGGGTGCACAGATGGGTCTGGAAGGCAGTTTGGATTAGCAGAACTAACTCTCTTCAAACGTTTCGCTGCTTAACAGCAAAAGATGATTGCTCTGACTGTAGTTGCAGTACAGTGCAATACCATTTTTGGATAGAAATCAAGAGGTGGGGAACATGTCTAACCCTGTTGCTAATCCCCTGCTCCTCAGACTGTCACCTCACTAGGGAATCCCCTGCCTCTGAACAGCAGAGTCAAGACCCCTGGCCCACTGCCCAGGGGTCCTGGACCCAAATATTAGTACCACTCCTTCCATTCATTCCTTTCCCAAAGCTCTGCTGGCTTGAGCCTCACAGCTCTACTCTACTCTGCTGCCTTCTTGGCTAAGGGCAGAGTCAGAAGCTGCAGCAGGAGAGGGAGCACAGGGCTGCCTGTAGTGCTCCCCTCTGTGGGAGGAGAAGGGCTCGGCGCTGTGCAGGTAGCTGGGGTGAGTGCTGTGCCACGGGGCGTGCTGGTGGATAGCAGGGCAGGAGCTTGGGACCACAGAAGCTGCAGGTACCGTGTGCTGCCAGGTGTGATGCAGCTGTGGTGCTGGGGCAGAGCATGTGGCTCTGAGCCTGCTGGTCCTGCTGGGTTTGCTGCTTACCTGGTTGTATAAGCAGCTGCCAGGGGCCATCCCTTTTCCACTTTGTGCTGATGGCAGAAGTACCTGCCGTGTGCTTGCGGCATGTGTGCAGCACGTTGATAAGGAGACTTGTTGTACAAGTTCCTTTCTGGGCCTCCCCATGGCAGGGAGCAGAGGGTCAGGTTAATACATAAGAAACGGCCCAGAATGGGATGGTGGTAGCCCATGGTGTGCTGGGGGCTGGTAACAGTGGATTTCTTGCTATCTCCTTCCTGCCAGCACCTCTGCACCAAGCTAAGAGGCGGCATGGAGCCTTGGGTTCGTTCCTGAACCACTCTTCTCTCTCCCTTTGCTCAGATTTTCTTTTTCTGCTTCAATTTTCTGAAGCACATCACCTCTGAGGAGTTCTCTGCTGTGAAGTCGCAGAGGTAAGGAGCCTGTGCCTGCTGCTGCATGGGCTGCAGAGCCAGGAAGCTTGTTAGTGCTTTTCCTTTGGGGAGATGGAAGCCCTGGTGTCCTGGCCCAGTTTTCTAATTTATTCTGCACTCTGAAGGCTGCAAAACGGGGCCGAGGCTTGTGAGGTGCCACGTTGTGCTCTGAAAAACTGTCCATGCTGAAATGTGCTCTTTGCTTAATGACTGTCTGTGGCTGCTTTAGCACAGATGAACCCAAAGATATGTGCTCTCGCTCAGGTGGGCTGCCCAGAAAGCTCCAAAAGGCACTGCTGGGGGAGTGGGGGGTGGCTGGATTTTCACAGAACAGCTCAACATTAACCCCTTCCTACTTCAGGAGGGGCAGAAAGAAACAAAGCCCACCCTGCGGGCTCTGAATAAGTACTTGTCTGCCTGCAGCCTGTTGCAGGCTCGAAGCACAGGGAGTGTGGGCTGGGACTGCTAGGAGGGCCAGATGCTGCACACCCATCCTGTCCCCTGCCCTCTGCCCCTGCACAGCTAATTCCCCTCTGCTCTGATCTGCTGTGTGCTACAGAGATCTGGCTACAGCCAGCCTCCACACAGCCCTGTAGTCTGCCTGGAGTAACCTTGTCTTTTCTTCTCCAGAAGGAAGAGTTTGCCCCCTGGCTTCACCCTGGAAGAGATCTGCATGCTCAGTGAGTGCTGCTGCCAAGCATCAGCACCCCTGGGTGCTGGTAACAGGGATAACTTGAGGGCTTGGGTTACTAGCATCAAGGTGACTACAAGTGGGTGTGTTTCCCTTGGGACCTCAAAAGAATGTGGTCCCAGGGCACCTGGGAAGTGTGTTGCCTACAGGGAGAGAAAGTGAGCAAGACCAAGCTGGTCTTCAGGCGCCTCTGTTTTGTTTTCTCTAGAGCAGAGAGACCGAGGCAGCACCACGAGTCTGAGCAGCGACTTCTCCCTGGGGATGGAAAGTTCCCCTGGAGCAGCTGGGAGCTTCACCTATGAAGCAGTGGAGCTGATGCCAGCAGGAGCACAGGCTCAAGCAGCATGGTGAGGAGATAACCACTCAGCGGGCTGCAGAACAAAAGGGGCAGGCTCTGTGCAGATAGTTCTGAAGTCCCTTGGCTTCCAGGTCTGCTCTCTGTGGCGCGGGCTCTTTACAGTGAAGGGAGGAATTTGGCTGTCAGAGGCTTTGCTGCAGCTTGTCCTACAGAACTTCTGCACCAAAAGTTGGAGACTACCCCAAGTTAAGGGCTTGCCAGGCTTCTGCAGGGGTGCTCCTGGAGTTTGTCCTGTGCTGAGAGCACAGCAGCTTTGTTTCATTTCATCAGTTTTTCTGTTAAAAGTAATGAAATCTTTTCAGGATGAAGTTTAAAAGATGATTCCAAACTACCAGAAAAATTACGTTTGGCAGCAGCTTCCCCAGAGAAAAGTGGAGACAGTTTAGCTGCCCTAAAATAAAGCTTAATCATTTTATGGAAGAAACTATACAGGGGAGTGTGTGTAGCTAGTGGTTGGTGGGCTGGGTGGCCAAGAATCCCCTCTAAACTTTTGCTCCTCTAAGAGCACAGGTTGTGCGAGTGGACAGCAGGCTGCTGCCTGCAGTACTGCTTAGAAATACCTCAGGAGGAGAATATGAAATTCTCAGTGCTCCCCACTGATAGAGGGTCACTTAGGACTCTCCTAGGGATGCAGGCAGCTGTCTGGAAATGGGGACTGGGGAAAGTGACTGGCAACTCTGCTGCTTTGGGATGGGGTTTGTGCTTGCTTGTGGAGTTTCTGGTGCTGTTTGGGGATTTCAGAACCTTGCTGTAGGGTTGCCCCTCTCAGTTTAATTTTTCTCTCTTCTCCCTTAGCACATGTGAAGATGCTATTTTATATTGCAATTATTTTAAATTAAATCTAGGTTGTGCTGGAGGCAGTTGGAAGTCCTCTGGGACCGAGCCCGCAGCCATGCTAGTGGCAGCAGCCTTTCTAAAGCACATTGCAATTCAATTTATAAAGTGCTGAAGAGGGGATGAGAGAATCTTCCTGCAGAATTGCAAAATGGAGATGGGGAGTCCTAAACTGTGCAAGTGCACTGCCAAGTGAGCAGCACAGCTCTCTTCAACACACAGAGCCCACCCACCAAGTAGAGAACAACTTTCCACTTGCCCCAACTGCGGGGTAGTAAACTGGAAGCGTTTCTGTTGCTCTGAGTGCTCAGGATGTACAGACTAGATCTTGCAGAACCAAAACCTACACCTGATTTTCACAAGGTGGGAAGTGGCCAGAGCGTGTTGGAAGAGATCTGCTGCACTTATGAGTAGCAGGACTTGATTTTTGTGGGCTGTTTTACAACTCTGGTTCACTCTCATTGCTGTTAGAGTCATCAAGCTGCATGGGGTTAGCTGCTGCTGCCACGGTGATGGTTCAGGCCTGTGCTGAGGGGAAGAGAAGGCTGCAAGCCTTGCCAGGAGGGCTTGGGGAGGGCACTGGGCAGAGGTGTCTTGTTGCAGGCTGTTGTGGCTGTGCAGGCTGGAAAACAGGGAAAGCTGGCTGCCAGGTGGGTACCCCAGCCTGCACGCAGCGTGAGGGGGAGAGGATGAGATGTGTTTCATTGTGTTGTCCTGAAACAGGTGGCCTCGAGGTCTCCTTGCAGGGAGAGGCATTTGGTTTTTAGCCATACAAGCCTGTCTCTGCAGGCTGTGCTTGGAGATGTTGGCAGCTATGATAACATGAGATGAATAATGCTCAAGAGAGGCTGTGGTGTGATGTTTGAGGGTGGACACCCTTCAAGAAGTGAAGAGAGGATATCGTGCTTCCCACTGTACAAGGAGCCTGTCTTTAGCTGCACTTGCTGACAGTGCTTGAGATCTCAGTCCAAACTGCGCTGCCCTCCCAGATCCCAGGAAGAACAGCATCTTTTCTCCTTGAGTTTGTTTGCTTCAGACTTTTCCTTTTAACTTGTGTACATAGGGAGGTCTTTGTCCAGTTCAGCATGGTTATGGAAGGGGCAAAATTCTTGGGTCTTCCAGAACAACAGAAAAAAGTGGTGTAAGAAAGAAAACCTGAACATGGAGCAGTGGTGGTGTGAACTGGTCCCAAATACATGTGCCTGGACGGTACTTTGAGCCAAGGCCTGATGCAGCAATGGACAGTGAATCGTGCCCCTATCAGCGTGCTGGCCAGAGAAGTTGCTGGCTGTCAGCACAGAGAGAGGGCTGAAATGCACCTACACCTAGAGGGACTGTGAGCTCTGAGCACACGGTCACAAGTGTGGTTGGTGGTGCCTGAAGGGAATCACTAGAAGGGAAAATAACACAGGCATTGTGTCCCTGTCACCCTTGTCAGCGTGCGCGAACACCCACCTGGGTGGAGCTCGAGGCTGATACGCTCAGTATTAGAGCAGATTGAAATGGTCTTTCCCTGCTGGGAGGCCCCTTGCTCGAGGCGTTTTTGCAGCTAGACTAAACAAAGCCATGCTGTACGTGTGTGGGCTGATGCATTCTCCTGTCTCTGATTTCCAGGTCATGTGGATGGTGATCTATAGAAGAACAGGCTAAGATGGGTTGAGCTCAGTGTACCCCTGTCACTGAGCAGTTACCCGTGACTCATGGTTCCTTGCGAGGGAGGAGGGCAGGTTCAGTGGGAATAAGAGCTTCTAGCTGCTGGGGTAAAACCAGGCTTGTTGTGGAAAGGCTTCCTAGTTGAAGTAGGTGGGAAAGCCAGCTTTCTCACCCAAGTCCTCCATCCTGCAGGAGGAAGAGCTGTGCATCATCACCACAAGCCGTGCTCTGGAGCAGGGCGCAGCAGTCTGAAGACAGGCTGCCTTCCACAGGAACGATTGAAGTGAAGTCCTCCAGCTCCTCCTCATCAACCCATTCTGATAACTTCCTGAGGATTGGAAGCAGCCCCCTGGAAGTGCCCAGATCCAGGTGAGATGGGACACAGAGTAAAGCATTTCTCAGCATTTCTCAGCAAAGCTAGTGTCTGGTAAAGGGAGCACGGGGCTGTGTGGCTTGGAGAGCCCTGGAGCATGTGGGTTTGTACCTACAAACAGGCCTCAGGAGGTCAGTTCCTCTCTAGCCTGAGCTTGTGTGAAATGATGGCCATTAAACACACAAACTCCTGCCTCAGCCCGATAAGAGATGTGAGGAACCATGCCGGTAACAGCTAGGTGCCTGTTCTGCCTGTCCTCAGTGCATGCCTCAACACCACAAGCTCTGGCACCTCCACATCCTGCATGCTCGGAGTGCAGAGCACTTTCTCTGTCAGATGCATCCAGAGGGGTTTGAAATGGCTGTGCCATGTGGGGAAGGCAGCCTTTCAAACCAAGCACACCTCACTCTACATCTGTCCTGTCCCCTTTTCTGCGTTCTGACCTTCCTCACACTGCAAGGGTGGAAAAATTCTGGGTGCTGGTGGCTTGCAGAGGTGGAATCTACAGGGAGCAAGCTGCGAGCGTTGTGCTGGCACCAAAGATTTTGCCCAGAAGGTTGCATGTTCCTGCTGGGCAACCAAGGAATGGGGACCCTGGGCCTGAGCCTAATCTCATGCCATAACAGAGGATATTCTGGCACCCTTCTGGAGTCTGATGCTGTGGTAGGGCAGAGCAGTGAGCAAAGCTGGGGAAGAAAGGACAGAGCCTGTGGAGCAAACACCATGTGTTTAGGCTGACGGGATAAAGAAGCTCTTAGATAAGAGATTGCTGTTAACAGCATCAAACGCTTGTGTAGTCTCTGCAGGTTTTCTGATGAGTCTTTTTCTAGTGATTCCCTTCAGAAACAGCCACCAGCTAAATTTTAGTGTTCTTTCATCGCATGGAAGATGAAACAACCAACAAGTAAAGCATTGAAAATTTATAAGACTTTCTTACCAAGTTTCTTGATTCCAGAGGAAAATCACTGCCTGACAGTTTTCATAAATGATGCTAACTGTTCTCCCTGGGGAAAGATCAATAGGATGGGTTTGAGTTGTTGCAGGGGCCCACCTCTACGTTCTCTGCAAGATGAAACAAATCTCCCAAGAAGAGAAGAAAATACTGTAGAGAAAACAGCTTGTCTTGAGGGGCTGCTTTTGTTCACGACGGCAGTGCCACAGTTCCTGTGTGTGGTCTCATGCTGTTCCCAAGACCTAACAGGCTGTTCAGCACTGAGCTGGTAGCGAGCTTGCAACACTGCTCTGGACAAAGTGATCTCCAAGCCAGACTCTGCTCCATGAGAGTGAAGAAGAGAAACAGAGTAGGCAGAAGAGCACCATGGGAAGAAACTGAGCACGCAGTCTGTGGGATTTGCATGCCAGGGGCTCGGTGTTAGTAAAGCCAGTAATTGTTTCCTCTGGCTGTGCTGTGTCTGGTTGAGATGTCTGGGAGCTTTTGGATGATTAATGTAGAACTGCATCCTCAGGTCTCAAGGCAGCAGGCAGGTGCAGTGGGGAAGCTTGTTACTTCCAGGTGGGAAGGCTTTTGCCTATGCCCAGTAAATGTCCCTGAGAGGGAGTTGCAGTATGCTGTCATCATAAGAGGCAAATGCTCTGAATTCCACTATAAACATTTTTCTAACCTTTATGATAGCTTCTGCCATGGCACAAAGCCTTTGTAACCCTTCAGCACAGCAAGGTCACAGCAGCCACTCCTGATCCCTGTTGACTTTGTGAACAAGGCAGTGTGAAGGGCTGGGCTAGGAAAAAATACCTGATGGGGATAGGGGGTAATAGCAGAGCAAATGCCTTTCACGGCCTGGAACCAAGGGGACAGGAGAAAGGGAATCAGTTATGAAGCCAAAGTGGTGAAATCAGCTACACAGAAAAGATGGTTAGCCTGCTGCACTCATGTTGGGTGGAGAATGTACAGCTGTGTGCTCTGGTGTCACCTGGGGTTGTCCCGCTTCTCGGTGTGAAGACCCTGCAGGGAGAGGGTGGGATTGCCAAGGCAATGGCTGAACTGAGCTTCTCTTTCAAACCAAGTCTTCTGGCACGTTTGTGCTCCTTTGCCTCCTAGTCCGTTGTCAGATCAATCAGACTGTGCCCTGCCTGTCTTCCCTGGGGTAGCACTGCTAACAGCTTTGCTGGGACTTGAACAGTCTGTTGCCTTGTTTGACACTGACATGGCAACATTTTGGGACCTGAATGTGGTGTGTTTTATCCAGAGAGAGGGGTTATGTTGCTCCACTTGGCTTTGGTCTCTCTGCTTGGACTATGTTAGCCCAATTTTTTCCAGTGAGCTCCAACAGGTATCACAGTACCCTCAGCCACCATTTCCCATCCTGAAGGAAGGGATGAGTCCTGCATTGGGAGGAGAAGGAGTGTTATCTCTGATGGAAGGAGGAGGTAAATTCTGTCACTTCAATCCCTGAAAAATGGTGGGACTAGGATGGAAAGGCTGGAACACAGAGACTGATCAGGTTGCCAAAAATACCTTTATCTCCACAGTGCTGCTGGCAAGTTAACGCCCAAGGTTCTTAAAATGAAGAAACCACTGTCCTTGACTTTGTGATCCTCTGGTTTTGTGGCCATAGCAACAAAGCACTTAACCACTGCAGCAGCACTTGAGGAAAAATGGTTGCTTGTAAAATGCCAGCAGGCACCCTCCAGGTAGTTCAGGTAAACAGCCCCGTCTGGCTGGCAGGCAGGCAGGGCAGCTCCAGAGGGATTGGGAAGGCAAGCCAGCAGAGAGATGAGCAGGGCCTGGGACAGAAACTGGGGTGTCCTGAAGGAAGGAGTCAGCTGGTGGGAGCCAAGTCCCTCTTCTGGCAGGGCCATGTCAGCAGTCTGCTCCTGACACTGCCTCACCAAGCCATCTTCTCAGTCCTGCTCTGATCCAGAGGTCCTGGGTACCCATAAATCCCGGGATGGTTCTTGATAGGCAAAGCAATACAAAGGCAAACTCGTAGCAGTCTTTCTAGCTTGTGGTAAGATCACATCAGCTGAGGGCTGATGAGGGTCCTGCATAGGTTATTTGCAGGGTAGGACAAGGTGCTGCTTGTTCTACAAACTGAGAGCTCCAAGTATGGCAGGTAGCGTGCATTCAGGTACCCTGCAAGCGAGTGGGTAGCAGCTTCCAACTCATGTCCTGTGTTTGCATCTGACACTAATAGCCAAAGCATCCCATGACACTGCAGAAAAACCCTCTGTGTCAGGGATTTAGCGTGTGTGCACATAGCACTAATGTGGATTAGCAGCTGGATAATCTTTGATTGGATGTGCTTTTGCTAAGTCAATTAAACAAACCCCCAAGTACTGTGATCTGAAGAGTCAAGACCTGCAGGAGTAAAATCATGGATGATCTGCCTTGGTCAACAGCCACAGAGATCTCCCTTCCTTAGAGGGCTGCAGATGGTTCAGCTGTGGGTCTGGAGGGAGCGGAGTGAGCTCAGAGAAGCTGCTGTGCCTTGGCTTTGGGTGTTTTGTTGGTAGCGACAAGGCTGCACGCGCACTGTGTGTCTCGCTCCCACCTGGCTTGAAAGCTGTGCCTGCGAGGTGACAGCTTGGGATGGCAACCACAGCAGGATGGGAATTATTTACAGGAATGTCTTCTGGAATGATTGCACAGCTATGGCACAAGACAGGCTTGATGGCCAGCACATGACTGTGCTGCAGTCAGACGGTTGTGCTCACAGAGGACCAGGCTCAGGCTGTTACGGCACTGACACAGCCTGTAGATCGCAGCCAGGGCTCAGCAGAGCTCTCTGCCAGCTATTCCTTGCCAACATTTCCCACGCAAAGGTGGGAAGGGCTGCCCTTTCCTCCAGGTTGCCACAGTCTGCCTGTGTGTACGGTACCTACTTAACGCTTCGATTTGAGGCACGGAGCATATGCTGGCAAACGAGCTGCTTCCCAAAGCCCTAGGTGTGTAGAAACACGGCAGGTGGGCGGGGGCAGCGCTGTGCAGGATGAGAGCCTCGCTGCTGGTGCTTGGCGCTCGCCTCAGTTACGTATTGAGGGAAGGATCCCTGACTGTTGCTCTGCCTCCGGTATTGGCTCTTCTCTAGTAGGTGAGTGTCCATGTGCTGTGAAGTGCTTAGTCTTGTGCAGCATGTTGCATGGGAAGCACTGACCTAATTACAGGGAGCTGTTTCAGGCTAGGAGTTGCCAGTTTACGGCCTGCTAGAGGTCCTTCCTTGTGTGAAGGAACAGCTTGCAGCTCATCTCTGTTTTGCTAATCTAATTTTGTTAATCTTGCACTTTTGAGGGAGTTTCTTCCCACTCGTGGACCTGAAGAGGTGGGTGTGTGAAGCTCACTTTCATTCTCTTTCTGTCTGCCATTAGATGCCTGTGGCAGAGACAGCGACTTGAAGACTTGCTGTATCTCATCTCCCCCTAACCACGTCGGCTTTGCTGTAGTCACCCTGCTCCTTCCCAAGACCCTCTGCGCTGCTCTCACAGCTAGTCAGCCTCTGACATGGCTGTAACGCATTCCAAATGTGTTCTTACAGGCTTGAGGACTGGGGCTGGTGTCCCAGCAGCCCAAACTCACTCTGGGAGCCTCCCTGAAGCCTTCTTGGGGCTTCTGCAGCAAGAGTTTACAAGGGGTCTTCAGGGGTAGAAGTGACAGGAAGACTTTCACCTCTTTCATTGACTGGATTGCACTGGCATGCAATCACCTTAGAGATCTAGTTTTGGTCTCAAGCCAAGCTTGGCTTTCAAGAGGCTCTGCTGCCCTTGCAGTGCCAACATGAGATTCCCTGTGCCACACCTTACCTGCCTGTCTGGCCCAGCCTTGGCCCCTGCTGTCTCCCAGGGCTGTTCAAGATGCTTGTTGGTTGTGATGCTTCTTCCTTTGGGAAGGTATTTGGGCTAGAGGGGAAAATCTGCCACAGTGTCTCAGTTCTGCTGGCTGGGCTCAGAGATCTAAGCCAGGAGAGACAGATGACCTGGACTTGTTGCAGAGTCAGTCAGTTTATTCAATTAATCGACAGGTGTTTATTCTGCTGCCTGGAGGTGAGAGAGAGAGAATTGGCTGCCTTGAGCTCTCAGACTCCTGTGCTATTAGGTTAGATGTAACTCAACTAATTCCTAGCTGCCTGGAGCAGCCTGACAGCAAGGAGCAGTGCCTGCCGTGTGGCAGTTCAGCACTGCTAGGCCCAGGCGTGGTAGCCCTGGGGTCTCTGCTTTGGGATCAGGTTTCCCATTGCTGCAGGTGGACCTAAAACTCACATGGAGCTGTGGGAGCACATGCTGCTCTTTGCAGGAGCAGTCACAGCTGTGTTCCCTACACACCTCCACTTCTCTGCAGTGTGGCCAGTGCTGAGACAGGATTGACCTGTTTGCCTGATGTTTCAGCATTGCCAAGTCTGTGTGGCTGCTTGACAGGGTCAGGGACCCCAGGATGGGTTAGAGAGCCACCGAGAGTCAGTCTTGCAAGAGGTAAACAATACTTTTATCAGCTTGTCCAAGAAAGGATTCAAGAGGTGACTTGATCCACCTCCAAGACATGGTGTAAGGTCAGTCTAATCTTAGCTGACAACCATGGAAGGTGACCAGCAGCTGGAAGCTGAGGCCACACACCCAACACAGGAAACAATTTTCTGCTCCCCACCTTTAGCACAGACTCATCTGATGTGTGGTTGATGATGCTGGAGAGAGGGGAGGGACACTTTCACTGTCCATGGTACCCTGGATAATGTCTTGCTCCTTCACTGGCTGTGTGAGCAGAGTCCTTTAAGCAGGTTCTGACACCACACTCTCCCTTGATGAGAACAACAGTTCTCCCTTGGAGACCCTGCTATAGCCCAAGCCCTTCTTTCCCATCCAGATTTAACTTCTTCAAAACCTTTGTTTCTGCCTGGCCCCAAACATGTCCTCTCTTCTGCAGCTCATGACTTTTTTTTTCCTGACAGCAGTGATGCCCCTGTCTGCTTTCCCCTGTGTGTGACACTCCTGTTTTTCTTGCCTGGCTGTGCTTGCTGTGTTCTCAGGGAGGTGACACCCTTCCCTTCCCTCTGTACTGAAGCTGTGTTTCTCTGTGCCTCTCCTGTGCTTCTCTCTGGCTTCCTGCACTGTCCCCACCACGCTTCCAGCGTGGCACCATGCTCTGGCCCTAAACACTCTCCCTGCTCTCCTCCTGCATGCTGCCTTCCTCAGCTTTATCTTCCAAAGGCAGGGAGAGGGGGTAGATGTCACTGAAGATCCACTCCCTTTATGAATTCCTTGCATCCCAGGGAAGGTTATCCCTGGCTGATCTCCAAAAGGTCTTTCTAAGAGTATATGCTGCAGTTCTGCTTTCAGTGGTGTGCCCTCATTCCCACTGCAGCATTGCGTGCTCTAGGAAAAATGCTTCTTCCAAGGAGGAGTTCATGCTCACAGCATCTCCCTGAGCCTCAGTTCCTCCAGCAGCCAGAAAACAAGAGCTATACACAGCAGGCAAAGCTCTGCCTGTTACCTGCTGTGATGTCCTTCTGGAGCCTGGATTTCCAGACATTGGTGTTACCCCCAAACTGCAGCTGCAGGAGCGTCAGCACTGTGATGGGAAGCTGACATTTAAGGAGCTGTGTGACTTCCCCTTCTTTGCTTGTGCAGCCAGCTCAGGACCACGTTTCAGACTTCTCAAACTTGGCCACATCGATCGGGCTGGCTAAATGGCAGGCTTGGAATTAGAGCGAGATTGCAAATAGGTTTCCTGTTGTGTATCTCCCCCCACCCTCGCCTTCCAGTCTCACTGAGGTCCTTCTTGCTGTGGGAGATCCTGTCTTTCTAGCTGTTCTCCTGGTCTCTTGGGGAGCAGCTGCAGTGCGCCACTGCTATTCTTAGCTGTGAAGACAGTGTGCAAGTACCTGGCCCAGCAGAGCTGGAGCTGGTGCGCTGCTCTCTGCCCAGCAGATCTCAGATAAATTATCCAGAAGATCTTGGTAGTGTGTAATTGAGTAGCTCTGCCACAGGCTGTGCTTCCAGCTATGTACACTCTGCTGTGCAGCCGGGCACAGTAATTGCTTGCTCCCTGGAAGCCAG
The DNA here is from genome assembly GCA_020800305.1 of Porphyrio hochstetteri. Classification (NCBI taxonomy): domain Eukaryota; kingdom Metazoa; phylum Chordata; class Aves; order Gruiformes; family Rallidae; genus Porphyrio; species Porphyrio hochstetteri. The sequence goes on along the minus strand of CM036916.1, from coordinate 3,158,117 downwards.
GAGCTCTGGGTTTGTCTCAAGTGATTGTGCTGCCTTTGAGATTTCGGAGGGACTCCGATTCACTTATCAGATTTCATGCTTCCTCCTTTCCTGATGGGAGGCTGCATGCATCAAACAATCATCCTACCTTGGCTGTTTTTCCTGTCCTAAAGATGTTTTGCCACCTGGCTTCTGGCGCAGTCCATCCTTCTGACACAGGAATTAAAAGATCTTCAGATGCTGGGGGAGGCATGCCCTGGGGTATCTTGAGCAGTGACTGTCTCTGTTTGGATCTGGAGTTGATGCTTGAGGAGCGATCTGCTTTCTAATGGCTGCTGGACGCAGGATCTCTAAGTCTTCCTCAGCACTAACCAATTCACAGCCTTGATTCTCTTTTGGGCCTTGCTGCTGCCCTGGGATGTGTTAACAGCTGCAAGCAAGAGGGGATGTCCCTCGTACAGCACAGCATCCACATCCACAAGGGATTTGGGGCAGGACGGTGCCATTGCATCTCACTAACAGGTTTCACAGTTCTGCATGGCCATCTGCTGCTCGCTGGCTCTGTCCCGTCCGGCTCCCGGTGCGCTCCTGCTGCTCTGTCAGCCCGAGGCAGCTTGGCTCTCCCCTCGCTTTCAAAGGAACGGCTTGGCCTGGGGCCCAGGCAGAGCTGCATGTTGCACCCTGGTCCCCAAGTGTCGAAGCTGTTGGCAGAGGCGCTGCTGGCGGTCAGCCCGGCGGGTCCCTGGCACCGGTGTTAGCGAAAGGCATGTGGCTGAATGACCTGACTGATCGCGCCGTCTCCCTCTCTCTCTGCCCCAGATCGGCGGACCACTCTCTGCCCGGATCTTCCGTTTCCACAGACTTTGGCAGCTGGCAGATGGTGACAGGGTGTGGCAGTATTCGGGAGCAGGCAATCCTGAGCGCAGACGCCTCTCTCCCTTGCAGCTTCCCGGATGAGTTCCCTAGCACTTGCCTGTAAGTGTCTCACACACAGGATCTCTCCTTGGGTCTCTCGCCTGGCTGCGAGCGCTGGAACTTTGTCACCCAGGCACTTTCGAAGAAGCCTGGCAGCGCATAACAAGCTGTCCCCTCTTCCCTCCTTTGATGCTTTTCATCCACAAATTCAGTCACTGAGTGCTCTTTGCTGAACTCTGAAAGAAACCAGCATCATCTCTGCCTAATGGCAGGGGGCACTTTTCTCTCCATAGGAAGAAGAGGCTTTTCTCTCTTCCCTGAAGACACAGAATTTGGGCATAATTGAGTGCATTTGAGGATGCATGCTTGTCAGGGCAGGACTTGTAACCCAGATTCTCTTGCTTTTGGATCTTGCTCATTTCTGTCTTCCTGCTGGGGTCAGATCCTTGCTGCAGTAAGACAGGGGCTTTCCATCACCCCGATTTTTGTCTGCCCATGCGCAGTGTCATTGGCAGGTGCTGTGCTGGGCCAGTGCACAGCAGCAGAGACCCTGCATCATTCTGTGTCCTGCCATGTAAAATGGCTGGGAGGCAAATGTTCCTCCCTAGATAGGTCACCTCTGTGGAAGCCCAAAAGATGGGAGATGGGCTTTAATTGCTGTTAGAAGAGAACCTTGGCTTGTGCCTTCAGGCTGCAAGCTCTTGACCAGGAAACTGAAGTGGCAGATCAGGGGCTGCTGCTAGCTAGCTGTGCTAGAGTGGCGCTGCCAAACGCTTACAGTCCCTTAGCAAGGCCTGAGTACATGCTTTGGAGGCAGAGGACAAGCGATGTGAAAACCAACATCTCCTGTGAGACAGGCTAGCTGCCCTGGCTCGCCTTCTGCTGTGGCTGTGCGCTGCGCAGCTGAGCAGAGCAGCTGCTCCTGAGTTATGATTAAGCCACAAGACCCATGAATTGGCAGATCAAAGAATTGCGAGGGATGTCGGACATGGCCTGGCTGGGATTTGCTCTCCTCCTTTCACAAGGACTTGCTGTGCAGCTTCTGTAGTTGTTTGGAGGTATTTAAAGGAGTAGAAGGGACTGAAGGATGGGTGGCTGAAGTAGTGACTGCTTTAAGGTGCCCTGAACCTGGCAGTGTTTGGTGTCTGCTGATTACCAGCAAGTTGTTGCTGCCCTTCTTGGAGCTGGATCTAAGGTCAGACTAGAGAATTCAGTAGAGGGAAAAACCTTGTGAACTTGAGCTCTGAATCTGTCAGTGCTGAGACCATAGGCTCAGGTGGGTTGGAATCCAGCTGCTTGGGACAGCTGGGTTCAGAGGGAGTGGAACAGTGGTGGTGCTTCTCCCTTGGGTGCACAGCAGACACACCGTGGGTGTTTTGCCTTGTTCAGTTCTTCACCCGAGCTGCAGGGTGCTCGGGGGCTCAACTGTGGGTGCTGGGACCAGGCACTGTTCAGAAGGGATGAAGAGTTCCCAAGGATGTTGTGTTGAGCTTGACCCAGGACCTCCGCTCCCTGCTCTGCATCATCTCTGTTTGCACAGGAGCCCATTGCGGTCTTATCCCAGTTTTTTTTCACAGCCCAGCACAGTACAAGTTTTTGAAGAATTCCATTTAAGTTCCCACTTTACATCTCAGCTGGCAGCAGCTCGATGAAGGTACACTTTTCACAGCCTACTTCTTGTGCTTGTGTGGGGCTTGTCAGGGCTTACTTCGAGCTGGGGCTTTGACAGCCTCCTCTCATCCTGCACCCCAAGCTGCAGACGAGCGGGCAGGCTGTAGGAAGTGTAGCGGGGCAGAGTGCCCTGGATTTGGCAAGGAAGCGCGACCTGCCTCCCCGGCTGAAGCGCTCAGAGTGCAACGGTGCAGCCGGTGTGCAGGGCTTGGTGTCGGGCAGTGGCCACCTGCTTCACCCTGCGCCTTGGAGTCTCTCACATTGCAAAAGCAATCCAAATATCTCAATACAAACCCTGCCCCACAAAGAGGCACGAGAGCCAGAAGACACGGGACCTGACTGCTGCACGCCCTCGCTTACCTCGGCGTGTGACATTTAAGATCACTGTACTCGGGTGCAAGTAAGTCCTGCTTTCATGCAGCTTATTTTTAATGCTAGCAGGTTTGCGAGTTCCACGTCCTAATTAGGTTGCCAAAAAAGCATCTTTTTAATGTGTTTAGATACGTTGCCTTTTTCCTTTGCCCTCTGGCTTCTCTTTATTATCAGACACTGTAAACAGCGGCCTGGTTGGCTGCCTCGGCATCGCTTGCTGTTTATAGGCCTCCCACCATATCCTCTTGCTGCTGTTTCCGGACCGAAGCTGTTGGCTGTGGGTGGTTAACGCTTCCATTCAAATGAGCTGTGCCAATTTATAGCCAGCCCAGGCGCTGGAGAGATTAAAGAGAATTTTTTATGGGGAAGGTTTGCGCTGTGCCCTTGGAGTGACCTTTGAGGATCGTCTTATTCTCTCTGGGAACTGCCGGCATGTCGCAGAAGCACACAGCAAGGACCATTTCAGGCTGGAGCACTTGGAACAGCTGCCTCTGGACCCTAGTCTTGCTTTCCCCTGCTCCCTCAGCTGAATTATCGCCTTCCCTCCTCTCTCTTCTCCCCCACCCCTCACCAGGTGCGTTGATCAGCTGGAGAGGAGAGCAGGTCCCGGGGGGAGCAGTGCCCTACTCTGCATGCAGCCCTCCTGCTTCCAGAGAGCCATGCCAGGGAGCAGAAGTAAAACACTGCTCAACCCTTCTCTTTCCAAGGCAGCAGCAGTCTTTTGGGTTTTTGTCACCTTATCTGCCCCCTGTCATCCCCCCTTCCCCAAAGCTCTCTGGACTGCAGGCAGGGGAAGTGAGGGACAGGCACTAATAGGGTGGAAGTGACTGTCCAGGCATGGCACATCTGTGAAGGCTGTGGAAGGAGGGGAGGGAGCTGGGGCAGGGGTTGATGTCAGCCAGCACCCGCTTGCTGAAAGCAGTGCTTTCTTTATGAACTGTGGCTGTGGGAGAAACTTGGGGTTTGGGGAGGTGGTGGTGAAGGGGAGACTGAGGAAAAGAGCAGGTGTCTAGCCTGCATAGGTACCGTGGGAGAGTGCTGGGTTGGGCTGGGCAAGGAGGCAGCAGTACCAGCTGCTGTAGTTGGAACGTTGTAGTGTTCTGCTTCTGCCCCTGGACCCAGCTGAGCCCCCACCCAGCCATGTTGCCAGCCTCCTGCTCCCCTTCAGGAGCAGGGATGGGGAGAAGGATGGCTGCAGTTGCTGACCTCTCCCTTCTCTCTTGTAGGCTGGTGTCAGCAAGCGACCGTGAGTCTCGGCTGGAAGAAGTGCGTTCTGCCTTTCTGGCCAGCTACAGCCGGACCATTGGCCTGAAGGCCGTGCCCCCCAGCCCCTCGGGGGCTATCGGCGGCCTCCTCGAGCAGTTCGTGCGGGGCGTGGGACTGAGAGGCAGCAGCACACTCTGAGCATGGCCTTCCCCAACTGCTGCCTGGGGAACCAGGACCTGGCGAGTCCCCCCTCCGTGGCCAAGCTGGGCCCCCTTTCCCGGTGCGGGCACCTGTGGCACCTGATGCCCACCGCCGGCCACCCCTGCCTGGGGCTGGGGGAGCGCGGGGTGCTCCGAGGCGTCTCTGCAGTAAAGACACCCGAGCTGTGCCCTCCTTTGCCTCCTGTCTGGGCTGCGGGTGGGGCGGCGGGAGCTGCTCTGCCGGGGGCGCCGCTCGCTATAAATAGCCCGGCCCACGCTCCGGGAGCGGTGGCACCGAAATAGCACCAAGACGGGACCGGGAGGAAGCCCCCGGCGGGGCGGGAGTCAGGGCTGAGCCTCTGCCGCACCGCGCTGGGGAGTGGAGCTTTGGACGGGAGGTCCCGCTGGGGCTGGGCTGGGCCGGGGGGCTGAGTCCCCGCCGTTCCCCCCCACCCCTCATCCAGGACGAGGCGTCGCGGGTCGGGCCGATCTCCGGTACCGAGCCTACTCCGGTGCCCGGGGCGGCGCCGCCGGCGGGGCCGGGGCCGCCGTGCCCGTGCCCGTGCCGTGCCCGCCCCCGGGCGCGCCCGCCTCGGCGGCGCGGGAGGAGGCGGCGCGGAGCAGCGGCGGCGCCCGGGCGGGGATGGCGTCTCCGGGAGCGCTGGAGCCGGCGACCGGCAGCGTGCCGGGCACCAAGGTGGAGCTCACCGTGTCCTGCCGGTGAGCCGGGAGCGGGGCGGGGGAGCGGGCGGGGACCAGTTCCCGGACACGGGTGGGTGCGAAACGCGCGGGGCTGCGTCGCGGGTTGCCGGTGTCCCGCAGCATCCCGCTGCCCGCCGGTCGGTCCCCGGCCCCGGGGGAGCGGGCTGCGGGTCCCACTCTCTCCCGGGATAACCGCTTGGTGCAGCGGTGGGTGCCCAGTGCCCTTCTGCCCGGCAGAGAGAGGTACCGTCCCCTCCGCGGGGTCCCGGGGGATGCTGGCACCGGGCACGGCTCCGCGGCACAGCTGCTTGGACGGACCCGATACCCATACCCGGGGCTGGGGTGCGGGCCGACCCCGCTCGGGGTTATGCTGGCGGGACGCAGGGTGCCGGTGCTGCCCGGCTTCGCGACCCCCCGGCAAGGCAGTAGAGCCGGGAGCGGGTCAGCGTTGGCCCATGGCGGGACGAGAGCTGCGGGAGAGGGGCTGCTCGGTGCCTCCGGTTCCCGGTAGGGTCTGCAGGGCAAGAGCCGGCTGCTGAGCCAATCCGTCTGTGTCTAAATATAGCCCGGCCGAGGCACCGCTGCCCTCCTTCCCCGACCAGGAGGTCCTGCCTGCAGGTACCAGGCTCCTGGGCAGCAGTAGCTCCTGTGCTAGGGGGTCAGGGACAGCCTGTGGCTGGCCCCGCGAAGCCCCCTGCCCAGCTGGGCAGCTCTCGTGTGGCCCCGAGCTCTGCAAACTCCGGTCTGGGCCAGGGGCTGCCATGCCCCCTCCCTGCAGCTGAGCCCCTGTCCTCCCTGCCAGTCCCCCTGGGCAGTGGGCAGTGGGGCTTGGCATCTCTGAGCAGGGGCCAGGCTTTGTCTTTGCAGCCCCCCCAAGAGCTGAGTCCCTTCCAGGGCTGCTGGGAGAGCCTTGGGGGTCTCTCCCCTGTACCCCCATACCTGTGCGGTGGGGCTAGGGCAGCTGGCTGAGCCCCACAGCCCCCCGCTGTACCCTACCCCACCCTGTGAGACCACCACGGGGGTGCAGGAAGGATCCCAGTGGAGCTGGTTGCAGCCCCCAGCACTTCCTGGTGTCACACAGTGCGAAGAACGAGGATCAATCGCTCTGCTGGTGACTGTGTTGGGGGCATGAAGCTGGTCCCTGCCTGCTGCCCAGCCCCTGCTCTAAGTGTCTCCTTCCTTCTCACTTCTGTACCCCGCCATTAGCCATGCTTCTGCTGCAGGGGTGCGTTGGGCACTCAAGCCAGCGCTGGCAGCACAGGAAAGGTTTCATCGTCTAAATGGGTTCCCTGTCATGTTCAATCATCATCAGTGCTGGAAACGCTGCTCTCTGCTCACCCCACTATCCCGCCAAACCTTGCGGTGGGAGCCAGTGTGTCCCCCTGGGGTACTGGGGTTCTTGGCCCCGGGTGCCAGCATGGCCTTGCCACATGGGGCAGTCCTCTGGTTGGTGGGGAGGACATGGGGACCCACTGCAGAGCCAGGTGGGTGGTACTCAGGATGGCTCATGCCTGGCTCTGTTCCCCTAGGAACCTGCTGGACATGGACACCTTCTCCAAATCTGACCCAGGTGGGTGATGGGATCAGGCAGGGGGCATGGCACAGCACAGGCACAGCATGGCACGGGCACAGCATGGCAACTTAGCTCTGCTCGTGTCCCCGCAGTGGTGGTCCTCTTCGTGCAGGGGTCGGGGAGCAGCGAGTGGAAGGAGGTGAGCACAGCCCCTTTCGCTGGGTCCCCAGGGGAGGCTCCCAGCCCTGTGCCGGGGGTGCTGCTGCCTCCAGTGCCCCCGTTCCTGGCTAATCCCTGGCTGGGTTAAACGGGCCCATATGGCCACTCGTGTCCATGCTAATGATCCCTCCACGTCCACGCTAATGATCCGGCCCCGCCAGCAGTGCTAATCCCCCTGCCGGGATTAGTGCTGGGCTGGATCATGTGATGGGGAGGGGTCCCGGGGGGGGCGGGGGGCCACTCTCACCCCTCTCCCCACAGTTTGGGCGCACCGAGGTGATTGACAACACCCTGAACCCCGACTTTGTCCGCAAGTTTGTCCTCGACTACTACTTTGAGGAGAAGCAAAACCTCCGCTTCGATGTGTGAGTAGGGCAGCTGGGGAAGGGCCCAGCCCCGGCTCTGGGTGGGACAAAGCCCCGAGTCAAATAACCAGCGACAATAAACAAGAACAAATAACGCTCACAAATAAGGCTATGGCAGCCCAAAGCACGGGCGGGGGGGGTGGAAGCGGGTCTGCGTGCCAGGGCACCCCCACGGGCACCGGCTCAGGGCTCTGCTCTCCCATCACCAGATACAACGTGGACTCCAAGAGCTGCTCCGTTTTAAAGCAGGTGGGTGCAGCCCGTGCCAGGGGTACGCACGGTGCCACCGAGGTGGGGCACCCTAAGCCTGTGCCCCATATGGGTGCTGGTGGGGGGGTACTCAGGGGGTTCTAACCCACTCTCCATCTCTCCATGCCCCACGGGAACTGGCAGAAGGTAGGTGCCTGTCACACGCCAGCCCCTGCTCTGCGCTGAGAACCCAGGCCTTCATGGGGGTTCCTGGTGGGGCAGGATGGGGCCAGGACACCCCACAGGGCTGGCTTTTGGGGTGTAGGATGGGTGTAGGGTGACAAGAGGTGTGCAGGATGAGTTCAGCGCACATGGGGTGGCTCTGGGTGGGGGCACCTGGGGTGGGGACCTGGGGTGGTCCTGGGGATGCAGGATGGGTCCTGGCCTGGGGGGTGGTGGGGGGTGCTCTTGGGGCATGGGGTAGGTTCAGGACATGTAGCATGGTCCCGAGGCAAAGTGGTAGCAGGTCCCATGGGTACATTGGGAGGATGAGGGGTGGGGTGCTGGGGCAGGAGCCCCCAGGGTCTCACAGTGCTGTGCTCTGGGCACAGGACTTCCTGGGGCAGGCGTTCGTGGCACTAGGAGAGGTGATTGGGTCCCAGCGGGGCCGTCTGGAGAGAGCCCTCACGTGAGTCATGTCCCATGGTGGGCCCACCCCCAACCCCTCCCCCCCTCCCGTCCCTGTACCATCCACCTTTGTCACCAAGCTGACTGAGTGCCTCTGGTCCCAGAGGGGTCCCAGGGAAGCGGTGCGGGACCATCCTGCTGCTGGCTGAGGAGCTGAGCAACTGCCGGGTGAGTGCCTGTGTCCAGGCAGTGGCGAGATGTGGGCTGCACAGCCCCCTCCCCCCCCGGGTTGGGTGGCTGCTGGGTGAGGAGATGGCGATAGTGACAGTCCCCATCCCCAGGACATTGTCACGATGCAGCTGTGTGCCAACAAGCTGGACAAGAAGGACTTCTTCGGAAAATCCGACCCCTTCCTCGTCTTCTACCGCAGTAACGAGGACGGCACGTGAGCACGGGACCTGGTGGGGTGGGCAGGGTGCTGGTGTCACTGTGCACTGTGGCCCAACCCTGCCCCGTCCCTGCAGCTTCACCATCTGCCATAAGACGGAGGTGGTGAAGAACACGCTCAACCCGGTGTGGCAGCCCTTCACCATCCCCGTGCGCGCCCTCTGCAATGGCGACTACGACCGGTATGGGCACAGGGATGGGGCAGGGGCAGTGTGGTGGGGATGAGGGCAGGGGCAGCTGTGGGGCCATCGCATCTGCCACATGGGTCTGGCCCTGCTGCGACTGGCAGCTCAGAATTGGGTCCCCCTTGAATTGGGGTTTTTTTCCTCGTTTGCAACCCAAATTACATAAAGGCATCCCCCTCCTTTCCAGGGCCCCCCCTGTGACCCAGATTTCCCACTTCCCTCCCAGCAGAGGCGTGGGCTGGGCAGGTGGGGTGGCTCTGCCAGCAGCTGGCAGGCAGGGTGCTCACTGAGGGGTGGGCTGCAGGGTTGGGTGTCCCCAAAGTAGGTGGGCCGGGGGCGCCATGCCAACTTAGCCAGTGACTCACCCCCTGCCTGCCTTCGCTTTCAGGACAGTGAAGATAGATGTGTATGACTGGGACCGGGATGGGAGGTGAGGCTGTGCTCACAGGGTGACGGGGGACATTGGAGTGCTGTCAACACCTCCCTTGGTGCCCCTCACGCTGACCATGCAGTCCTCCTGCAGCCACGACTTCATTGGGGAGTTTGCCACCAGCTACCGGGAGCTCTCCCGAGCACAAAGCCAGTTCACAGTGTACGAGGTAAGGTGGGGAGCCTGGGGGATAACTGGGGGATACCCCACACTGGGGCTGACCCACTCCTGTATCTGCAGGTGCTGAACCCCAGGAAGAAATGCAAGAAGAAGAAATACGTGAACTCTGGCACCGTGAGTGGGGCTGGGTGCTCCTGGGGCAGGTCTGACGCCTCCCCCCAAGCTGTGCCTGCTGGGGGAGGCTGGGTCTGACTCCCCTGTGGACGCAGGTGACACTGCTCTCCTTCTCCGTTGAGTCTGAGTTCACCTTCGTTGACTACATCCGGGGCGGGTGAGTGGGGGTCTGGGTGCCACCCAGCCTCTTGAGACTCCCCCATGGGGGAGGGTCTCGGGGCCAGGATGGCACAGGTGCAGCCTGGGGGTTTGGATGGGGTGGTGGGGTGGGGAAGAAGGTACAGAATGGCAACCCCGGGCTGCGGGGGTGCTGGCTGGGGAAGGGGGCACCATTGGTGGGCGGTAGGGCACAGCACACCGGGGGCTGGAAGACAGCATCCTTGCGCCGTGGGGCCGGCAGCCTCCTTCGCTCTCCCCTCCAAGGACACAGCTGAATTTCACCGTCGCCATCGACTTTACGGCCTCCAATGGTGAGGGCAGCCGGTGCAATGGAGCACCTGTCAGCACAGCCATGGGGCTGGCTGTGGGGTGGGTGCTGACTGACAGGCACTGTGCTGCAGGGATGCCGTCACAGCCCACCTCGCTGCACTACGCGAGCCCCTACCAGCTGAGCGCCTACGCCCTGGCGCTCAAGGCGGTGGGGGAGATCATCCAGGACTATGACAGCGACAAGCTCTTCCCTGCCTACGGCTTTGGTGCCAAACTCCCACCTGACGGCAAGATCTCCCACCAGTTCCCCCTGGTGCGCCCTTGGGGAGGGGGGGGTGTGGGGAGGGTGAACCGTGCCCACAGAATCTTGGCAGCACCTGCCCTGGCCGCATCGTGCCCTGGCATACCGCAGCCAGGGAGGAGACACGGGGAGCTGTGGATCCCTGCCAAGCGCCCATCCCCATCCCCCAGAACAACAATGCAGACAACCCCAGCTGTGCTGGCATCGAGGGCGTGCTAGAGTCCTACCTCCAGAGCCTGCGCACCGTCCAGCTCTATGGTCCCACCAACTTTGCCCCCGTCATCAACCAGGTGGCTGGGTGAGCGCCAAGGGACTCTGTCCCCTTTGCCGTCCCCAAATGCCATTGCTCCCACAGTGGGGCTGGCTGCTCCACACCAGTGGGGCTGTTGGAGGGATCCCATCCCTTGTCCCCATAGGGCAGCCGCCCAGGTGACCGATGGTTCGCAATACCATGTCCTCCTCATCATCACCGATGGTGTCATCTCTGACATGCTGCAGACCAAGGAAGCCATTGTCACTGTGAGTACACCCACGTCACCGTGAGCTCACCCCACACCAGGTACTACTCTGGCTGCCACCCTGCCTCTGCTCCACAGGCTTCCGCCTTGCCCATGTCCATCATCATCGTGGGAGTGGGTCCGGCTGAGTTTGAGGGTGAGTTGGGGACTGGGGACACCAGGGAGAGGGTCTGGAAACACCATCCCCAGTGGCCACCCCACTGAGGCTTGATGACAATGGCTGTCACCCCTCAGCCATGGAGGAGCTGGACGGTGATGAGGTACGAGTGTCTTCCCGGGGACGCTACGCCGAGAGGGACATTGTACAGGTAACACCAGCAGTGAGCCCAGTCCTGCCACGGGTCAGCCCCTCACTGTCCCCCAAGGCTGCGGGATTGGTTCCAACCAGGCTGCAAACTTCTTTCCCTCAAAGTTTGTGCCGTTTCGGGATTACGTGGACGACTCAGGAAACCAGGTGCTGAGCATGGCCCGCCTGGCCAAGGACGTGCTGGCTGAGATCCCCGAGCAGCTGCTCTCCTACATGAAGACCCGGGACATCAAGCCTCGCCGGGCAGACCCCCAGTAGCTCCTCCACGGACTGGTGGGGCGAGGACACGCGTCACTTCTCTTTTGCCGGTGGCCAGGGCCTAGCCATGGAGATGTGCCCCCCCTCTCCTCCCCCTCCACCCCCTCCCACGGGCGACGATCGGCTGCTGTAGTTGATGAACGGGGCTGGGACCCTCCTCCTCCTGTGGCAGCGAGACCGCGGGGCTGGACGTCCCCGTCTGACTCCTCCTCCTGCCCGGCCTTACCCGTGCTCCGGCCCCGCGGGGCTGGCTGCCGTCCTTCGGCCGCGGCAGCGCGGGCAGCGCCAGAGCCCGGGACCGGGCCACGGCGTGTTCCCCCCGGGAAAGCGCCCGGTCCCGGGGCTGGGTGCGTGTAGGGGGGTCCCGGCCTCACAAGCGCCTTGGGGCAGGGGGCTTCACCTGCGCCCCATCCCTGCGGGCACCCTGCCCCACGGCCGCGGCCCCACAGCCGGGGGGGATGGGGTACGGTGCTGGCGTGGCGCGGCGGGAGGGCAGGCGGAGTTTGTACCGCGGTCCGACTGTAAATAAACTACTCTGACTGGGGCCATGCCGGGCCGAGCCGAGCCGAGCCAAGATGATCAAGCGGTGCCGGGCCAAGCCGTTCCATGCCGACCCTGGCCGCAGGGGCCGAGCCGACCCGGGGAGGGGGAACTGGGGGCCCGGGGGGACAGGGCTAGGAAACCGAGCCGTGCCGAGCCGACCAAGCTCTGCTGGGCCGAATCGTGTCATGCCGGGCCGAGAGGCATGGGGGGCGTCGTCAGGCGACTGCCTCACTGAACAGCCGCCCTCCTGACCGGCCGCCTTGCTGACCGGCCGCCTGACCTTACCGGCCACCTGACCTGACTCCCCTCCTCACCTGACACCCCTCCATACCTGACTGGCGCCCTGTCTGACCGACCGCCCTGCCTGACCCGCCGGACACCTCTTGATGGCACCAGTGTCGGCTTGATTTCTCTGGCAATCTTGCTGAGGGTTGCCAACAGAGGTGTTACGCAGCACCAGTCCCAATATTGATTGCTGAGGAACGCCACTCATCACTGGTCTCCATTCAGACATCAACCAGTTGACTGTAACTCTTTGAGTGTGATCATCCAATCAATTGCTTATCCACCGAGTTCTCCATCTGTCAAACCCAGGTCTCTCCAATTTACAGACAAGGATGTTGTGCAGGAAAGTGCCAAATACCCATATCCCTCCCACCAGGTGGCTTATAAGAATGTTCCAGCTATCTACACGCAGCTCCACAGCATCAGTGAGCTAAAGCTTTTTTTTTTTTGTCCTTGCAGTGTATTTGTACCCAACCTATTGCCTCAAATGGACAGTCTGTCTGTTGACAGTATGTCAAACATTTAATAGAGCTTTTACAGACAAAAGAAACACAGCGTATTCCTTAACAGAACAACACAGCAAACACATCTAATGGAAAAATGCATTTTAAACCATCTTTTAGTACCACAGCAATAAAAAAAAAAAAATCATTACAAGCAAATTTTTGCATACAGGTAAGACTGACAGAAGAGTGCCATCAGCTCACCCACATTGCCAGCTGCATCTGATGCTGCGCCTTGGTCTGACAGAAAAGCCAACACCCACATCACACTGCCAATAAGTGTCAACCATCAAGAAAACCCCTCCAATCTTTTACATTAAGTAACAGTCATATATATATATATATATACAAGCATTTCTTCAACTTTATCTAAATCCCAACCAATATGGGGCTTCCATCAAATTCACAGAAGAGGATTCATCTGTGTATCCGCACTGCATTAAGCGTCCAGTGTCACTGGACGAAGGGTTTTTTTACATCGAGAGTTCAGACAAGGCAGGACTGACTCGGTAGGAAGTCTGAAGTGCAACTAAAGCAAGCAGCCCGCGTATTTCACGCTTACCCTGCCACCGTATGGACATTCGAAGCACTGCCACTACTCAGTGACCATGCATGGAACACGGGGGCTTCTTCAGTGCGGTCAGGGAGTTCCACCAGGTACTCAACACGCTCCTTTTCTGCCTGAACAGAAGATTCTGCACACTATTCACTCTGCTTAGAGGAGCGTGGAAGCTTCTTTCTAGACTCTCTCACAGCCTTAAATGGAGGACCAATAATTTCACTCTACTGAGGGATGAAGTCTTTGTTACTAAGAGTATGTAACATTTACAGACAGTTACAGCTTTCTGTATGTAAGGCTGTGCTGTTACCTAAAGAAATATAAACCCACAGAACTGTCCATTGACATTCCTCCAGCATATATTTGCTTTCAAACTGTAGCAATTTTGCACTAAATTGATACCAAGAAATGGTATACAAAAATTTGCAGACAAATTCTCTTACTAGAACACCTAGTCTCTCTCCCAGCTACAGAGAAAAAAATAGCTCACAGCATTATGTGCTTATTTTCTTGACCTGATTTTATGCTGAGATCAGAGGCTGATTTTGCAAAATGTATCTCCCAGTTGAAATTTGCCCAAGGTATCTAACTCAAACCCCACAGTACATGAGTATGCCCTTCTATGGGGCACCAAAGAATGAAAAAAATTAGGTCTTCAATCAATTATTCAGAACTGAAGGTTACTTAAATAGGCAAGATCTCTTTAAAATTCTGACATTAAATCAAAATAATTTAGTTCCAAGAATTGAGTTTCAACTCTTCCACAAACAGCAAATTTTAATTTATCCTGTAAAAGCTGTTAAAAAACAGGATACTGTGAAATATCCTGTGAATTTTATATTATGTTGCAATGAACATTCTACATTTGTAACATGGAGTTTAGAAGATCTTCTCATTCTTAATACATACAGTATTAATTGCGTGTGCATAAGAAAATAGCACATGACAATCAGCCCATCTGTGAATAATTCAAGTACAGATTAAGTTTTAAATGCTTCCATTTAAATTATGTGATGATGTAACATAATAATCACTATGAAGAAAAAAAACCCACTATAGGCCACCACATATATATAAGTATATATTATATATATTAGTATATATTATATATATTATATACATGCATAGTGCCTTTTCTGTTTCTGCTAGTCAAGCCTGGTCAACAGTTCTCATACATCACAACTAAAAGATCATTCCTTGGTATACAAGATTCTTATAAAAATAGATGGACCATGATTTTACTACTTTCAATAAAAAATTAGAAAAAAATTACTAAAACACAGTAATACCTTACTCAGACACCAGTACTTAAGTACTGACATGCAAATACACAATTCACAAGGAATCAAACACATCTGGAATAAAGCCTAAAAAAAAGCCAAACACCACATAACCCAAAACCAGAAGGTATTTCATTGAGCATTCAGATTGCATTAAAGAAAGTGAAAAGCCCTTTTCAATTACTTAATACATAGTTTACACTACTTTCCATGGCATTGTACTGATATTGACATTACCTACCACTAAAATGACCACATCTCCCCAGTTTCCCAAAAGGCATCTATAACCACAAGCTCTTATGCACCAAAAATAGCCAAACTCTACTCCTCAATATCCACCTTCAGAATGGCAACCCAGCTGTTTTACATTCCTGTTGCTGACTGTCTTGTTGTACTGGCTTTCATTAAGCACAGGTGTTCTGCTGCTGTTGCCCTCTCAACTTCGCAGCATCAGGCAGGCAGACTGCAAGGGAAGGCATAGGTCACTGAACAACTCCAGCTAGTAACAGCCAGATGCACCCACCCTGCTCTCTATGAAGAAATAGCTGCTCAGAGTAGGGTGCCTGGGCTGTGTCTCTACCAGAAAGGGTCTCCCACCAGAGCTTACATCTGCACCCGCTGTCCCAACTGTATCAACAACCACAAATGCACCTGAACGAGCTGTTTTCCTATTGCTCTTCTCTACTCCGTTCCTGACCCAAGGATGGGCTGATGGACAATAAACTTGATAATGTAATGCTACCCTCAATTTTTAAATCACATCTTTTAAATCTCAGGCTTTTCTGTGAAAAACTTAAATATGGAAATAAATAGCATGACTCTAAATACTTAAAAATAGTTATAAATTCTAAAATTTTCGTGTATCATTTTATTCAAACCAATTGCAAGTGATTATTTTGCCACTGTTAAGTATCTGGACATGTTTTCTTGGAAAAATAAAACTTATGTGTACACACACACACTATTACTCTCAATTTTAAAAGTATATTTCTTTATTTTCATTCACCAAAAATACATTCCACAGAGAAAGTTTGCATTGTAATTGTATAACATTAGGGCACTGAGAAATATTTTTTATTACTTCATTATTAAAGAAATCAATACATCTCACAAATTTTACTTTAAAAAAAATAAAAAGAAGCCACTAATCATCACTGTTGTTTGGTTTGGGGTTTTTTTTGTCATTTGGAAAACAAACAAAAATTGTTCCTTTCTGCATGATTAATACATTCCCTCTGAAAGTACATTTTAAAAGTGAATTAATTGTTTCAACTCTTATTACATTAATTTATGCAGGACAACATCAACTTGCATACAGAGTGCAAGTTTGGGTGGAATAATTACTAATGCATATTCAAGTTCACTATTATGTTGCTGTCAAAAGTACAGTGAAAACTTTGGGCTGTGACCTTTGTTTTTATACTAGCAAGAGTCAGTCTGTGTGTGTTTTCAAAATATCACAGAATTTACAATACCTCCTTTATCTTACTGCCATTATCTTCCCATTGCCATCCTCCCTCTTTTTTTTTCCTTCTTGGTAAATGTTCTAACTACAACTTGTGCCATAGTTCCTTAAACATGTTTATTTGCTGTTTTGTCTCAAAGTCTAGTTAAAAAAACAACAGAGGATGTTATAAAAATAATTTTAAAACCAAAACTATGGTATGAGTACTGTTATTTATTATTTGACAATACCTTTTTAAAGTAATGTTTTCACTTCCCATATAAACTCAATATTTGTATCAGAGTATCACCTAAGACACAATATCAGATGTACAATGCATTCTATAAATTAGAAGTACACCAATACATTTTTCTTCTAGTTTATTGTTCCATTTATCTGGTTTCCCTGAGAACACAAAAAACAATGTTCAAATGCCTTACTGATGGAATCTGTGTCTTCTGTACCTATGGAGGATGGATTGCAGTTTCTCAACTGAAACTGATCTGATAGCACTTGAAAAGTTTGAAAAGATAAACATAGCTAATTAAAAAAAAGTATAGATGCTGTCCCAGAATACCTTTAAAATACTGCCTGCATTTATGCCCCTTATGCACTGTCTAGCACACACTGTTTTCTAAACACTTGTGTATTTCCCTGTTTATTGAGTGGTAGATTACCTAGCTCTTACAATAATAATAATAATACATATTTATATTTCTATACCCCATTACTGATACTTTTCTTTCACCATTGCTTTCAGCTGTTTGCAAAAGTTTATTTCTGGAACATCAAACATTTACAAACATCTGTCAGTTGCAAACAATGTATGTTCTACACTGTCAGAGACATATTAGATAATTTCAACTGCAGACACTCCTGTGTTAAGAGGTTTAGCAAAGACTCATCATTACTACAAAGTCAGGTTTGCCAAGGCAGTACTAAAATGCTTTTGTATTAATTTTTTACTACTGTTTCCCAGCAGAATTTCACATCCCTTCTCTCTACTAGTTTGGTTTATTTTTTTTTAAAAGGCATTATATTGCATTTACCTATATAGTTGCCTCCAATTTTACATGCACGGGTTCTCTGTGAAAAGAAACACTACCCATTACCTGCATGGCAAAGTCTTTGTAAAAATTAAGTTACAAGAACTGCCCAACTTTGAGCAGAACATTCCCACCGACACAACAGGAACACGCACAGCGTGTACATGCTCACGACATAAACATGAGTTTATTTTAGAGGAGAGAGATTTATTTTAAAGGCAAGTCTCCGATTTGGACATATTTCTACCATAGCTACAGCGTGTAATTACTGTTCATAACACGAGAGAAAAACCACGGAGATGGAGGAGACTCTGGAAGAGCCAGAGAAAACTGAGGCGGCGATAAAGACAGCAGCACCCGCCTCCACACAGGGTCCGGCAGCAGCTGTCGATGGGAGACGACTAAGCAGCTGTAATTCGCAATGAAAGCCACCCGGACGTGCTACTAACCGCGGTTATTGTTTCCTGCTGCTGTTGGTAAAACCATCTGGGCACGGCGCCCAAGCTCCGCCAGTGTTCACAGCGGTGTAACTACTAACATAAATACACATTCTAGAGGTGAAGCACAACTGCCCGCCCCGCCGCGGGGCTGCGGAGGAGTCCCCCCGGTTGTCACGGAGGGAGTGTGTGTCCGCCCCTCGGTTGCTGTAGCGAGGGCCCACCGCCATTCCGGGCCGTCCCCTCCGCCCCAGCAGCCGGAAGCACGGCAGGTTCCGCGCATGCGCCCCGCGCCCGCGCAGTGGAGCTGCGAGCGGGTGACGGGGCAGCGGCCGCGGCCAGCCGCGATGGTGTACATCTCCAACGGTGAGGGGCGGCTGGGCCGAGGGGGGGTTGCGCCTTTTCCTGGCACCGGGGGACAGGTCGGAGTCTGGGCAGCGAGTGGGGAAGGGGGCGGCTGGAGGGAGGAGCATCGGGCCTGCGCTGGACGGAACTGTTTCCGCGCACGGCCGCAGCCCGGCGGCCGGAGCGAGCGGCGCGTCCCGCCCCAGGCCGGATCTTTCCCACTTCCAGTGGGCTCCCTGCGGCCCGCGTCTGAACCTTGCGTGCTCCTGAACAGTTTTAAGGAGTTCTGAAAGTCCGGGCGCATAAGAGAAAAGCGGCTTCACCACGTCTGGGGAGGGACAGGGCGAGCGAGGCGGAATTTCTTGCGGGGCTACCTGGACACAGTGTCTGGTCGTGGCGAGCCGGTTATTTCAAGTACCCGGGCGATAGATACACCCCGTAGGGACTGGAACTTGCCACCGTTACCCATGAAGCGTAGTTCCTCCACCCTGTTTGCAGACTCTGGGCTCGGCAGGTGTGTTTTCGTGTCACACACCGCGCAGCGCCACGTACTCAACGTCGCCGGGTGTTTTGCATCTTGTGCGTTACAGGACAAGTGCTGGATAACCGGAGTCGGGCTCCTTGGCGATTGTCATCTATAACAGATTTCTTCTGGTCCATAGCAGATTTTGTGGTTCTGTTGTAAGTAGAAATTAATTCTTTTGATGAGCGTTATTTTGGATTTGTCATAGGTAGGAGCTGCTCAGTGCTATCAAGTAACACGACAGTGGAAGTGTTAGATTTACTCTTCAGTGTTTCTTACCTACTGTCCCCAAAACATACATAAATACTGTGCTACAACTATGTAGCTTTGGTTATTAAGCACTATAGTATATTTAATAAAAAGTATATGAAAATTTATTCTAACTTACTGGCAGTTCAAATGAGTGTTCATGCATTTCTTCCATTTTAATACTGGAAAAAAGAAAAAGCATATACTTTTGTTAAACAGCTGCTTTCTAACTGCTAATCAAATAATTCTGATACTATTTGAAGAATTTCTACTGGCAACAGTAGATTTTTGCTATGTAAAAATAACCCCACAGCTGTAATCACAAGTTTATGGACTCTGATGCCAGATAAGAAGCAAAAACTTGTTTTGCTGTAGTCAACAGTCCATTATTTCAGTTACAGGTTCACTTGGTGCTTTTCTTGCACTTCATTAAAAATTAAAATGATGGTTTGAGCCTTGCTGTAATTTGGAATTAGTTTGCCTTTTTTCTTCATATCAGAAAAGTTGCAAAGATTTATTAAACAAGTGTAACTTTGAGATGATACACAGTTCATTCCAGAACAGGACTTACTGTTTTTCAGCCCTGAAAAACTGTTTCGCAATCCAAACAATCAGAAACTTTATCTAACAACCAATTCACCTAATTCATGTTTTGTTTCTCAGTTTCCAGAGCATTATTCAACCAGATTTAAGAAGAAGAGGTTACACATCTTCCTCCTATTCAGGATACAATGACAGAAGAGGGTATTAATTTTTTCCTATCTTAGCAAAATGACAACATATTCATATCACAGTTGTAATTCGTATTGAATGGGGTCATGTAAAAAGATTAAGATGCTGTTTATTAGTAGTACTTGATCTGAAATTTGTTGCTAACAATACATAACCTCCAATACCTGTAATAACAGTATAACCTAATGCTCACTGAAACAATTTTTCAAAACTGCCTAATAAGACAATACAGATTTTTGTTGAAATTGTGTTACGCTTCCTAATACTGGCCATTTGATTTACAGTAAATCAGTCATTTCACATATTAGATGATCGACAGATAAGGCAAAAGACTTTGTTACTGTGTTTCTTTGTTCTTAATGGTTTGCTTAACTTATATAGGGCTCTGTAAAGCCTGTCAGCTGTAGCTTCTTGTGAGATGGGAGTAGTTAGAACAGTTTGCATGAGAGAACTGTAAAAGCAGAGTTGGGGTTGTGCGGGGTTTGTTGAGGTGGGATTTTTACAGCTTTTCACATGAAATTCAAAATGACTTTTCCAGAGCCTCTAACATCCTACCATTTAAAGACAGTGTTGTTAGATTTCTAATTTAACACTCTAATGCGGATTGATACAGGTTTTCTGTGCTTTCTTGTCAGGCCTCCAGCACAGCCTCGCCGTAGGATGGGTCGAATAAATCACTGTGGTGGAGGCCCCAGTCCACCACCAATGGCTGGAGGTGGATGAGGAAGGTAATTCCAAATCTGCTGTACCCTGCCTTGAACTTCTTTTTTTAAAAAATAATTGAAGGTTAAGGTAAAATTGGGTGTTTTGTCCTTTTGCAAAAGTTACCAAAACAGGAAGAGAGTTGAAGTAGTTAGATACTTTGAGTAAAGGGGGGAAAGGGGGCATGTGGGATGTTAAGATTTTTGGCTCAGAAATGGTGAACTTGCATAGAAGTGAATACACAAAGCATAGCAACAAATTTTTGAACACAGCTGACAAGCTGTTCAGAACTTTTAATCTTTTTTGGCTGCTAATTTAAAGTCCAGATATGCAGTGACAGAAATTATGTTTGCATTCCTAATAGTTACGCAACACGAGTTAAGTACATACTTATTAATAGAAAGTAAAGTTGTTAAAGACTATTAATAACAATCTTGCTTCCTGTTGCAGTGATATAGCTATGCAACTCTTTAATTCTAGTACAGAATTTAAAAAAAATCAGAATTGCTTAAAAGGGGAGCAAGAACTATTTAAACAGCCCTGGTAATTAAATTCCTTACAGCTGCCTGAACTTTAGTTCTGTTGTATTCACTAGTTTGGCTGGTGGGAGTTTTGTCTAACAATGTATACATACATAGAACAGTTTAATTTACTCTAAAACTTAAGTAAACAATCCTTTTTCTATTTCATTTCATCAAGCCCCCTTTGTTACCATAACAAAAGTTACAAGGACAGAAAACCCACACATCTAGGTGGTTAATACCTGTCAATCTTGGGAGTGGGGAGGGGGGAATCATATTCCAAAAAGTGCATACACTAGTATTTTCTTTCCCTAGAAAGAGGAAATTAATAATGGACAAAATTTATTATTTGGATGCCTCTTTTTTTCATCTAGAAAAGAGGCCAAGAAAAGGTGAGGGGTGTGTGTGTCTGCAGCTTTTGGGCAATAAAGCCAATGTATAGTCTGCTCACTAGTGGAAGTTTGCAAGCCTTTAGCAGGTCTCACTTAGTTAAATTGTAAAAAAAATTACGTTTTAGACAGTTACCTAATCTTAAAGTAGCTGTCTTGAAAAAAGGTCTTGTCTTTAAGTGTGCTGTAATTACTTTTATCTTTTAGGTAAACACCTGCTGAAGAGGCAGGCAGAACAACATACACACTTGCAAGAGGAAAGGAAAGAAGAGTTTAGTGGTGGACCAAATGAGTTTGAATGGTGCAGGTGTGTGTGGATAACTGGAAACTGTTCTGTGATACAAGCAGATTAATGAAGTTGTACTGGGAATTCCTTCAAGGATCCAGTGAAACTGAACCACAGTTTTATTAAATGTATGTTTACTGTCTAAAGTCTTTGTATAGTTTCTGAACATTTTACTGTAGTTGCAGATAATAAATTATATTTGGCTTGTCACAAGGCTGACTTTCTCATTTTTAGAGAAAATTGTGTGAAGTAAACTTTTGTGTTCAAGGGAGGAAGAACACATATTTGATAAAGTCCTTCAAGAGTCGAAGCAGTGCTTCCAAATAGGTTTTTTATTTATTTTTGTCAGTACTAGCATTATGTACCTTGCTGTATTCTGTGATGGTAATACTCTAAAAATACTTTTAAAATGCAATTTACAAATGACTGTTTTACAGTTCTTGCTTTTTAACTCAATTCCCTTAGGCCCAGTATAGCTTTTTATAACACAGCTGTTTTATAAGAACCTCTTGAAAACAACTTCCTTCTCCATTATAAGCATACTGAAATGTATAGTCTCTTTGCTTGTGGTGGTTCAGCCCCAAACAGTGGCTGAGCACCACACACCACTTCCTCACTCCTGGAGGAGAAAGACAGAGCCTCTGTGGGTTGGGATAAAGACAGTTTACTGACAAAAACACTGTGAAAGTAGAATGGTAACAGCCAATTAACCTCACACCTGGTGATAAGAGTACCTTACCTTACAGAGTGCTGCACAATGTCCCAGCCACAGTCAGACTGCTCTGGAGGTAGCCAGGTGCACCCTTCCTTGACCAGCCCCTTTTATTGAGGAGTGATGTCAGGTGGTATGGAACAGCCTGGGCTAACTCAGCTCACCTGGGTGCATGCAGCTCACCTGGGCTCACTCAGCTGCTTGAGGAAGTTGCCTCTGGCCTGGCCAGAACCAGGATGTTGCTGCACAGATTTTGGCAAGACTTTATTCAATAAAGTTAGGCTTTCTTTTTATTACAGGTATAAAAGATACCAAACTCAAATACAGAGTGCTAACACAGAGGAGTTATTTTGTTTCATTATAACTACCTTTTAACTAATTCACTCCATTTGAGGATGGGAGTTGCTTACTGTTCCTCTTGGGTTTTATTTGGGATTGTGGTGTTGGGGTTTTTTTTTTTTTTGGCAGCTGGAGAGAGCTGTGTCTATTTGAGACCAGGTTAGTTAACCTAAGTATCTACTACTTGCTGGCTTTTGCCCCTCCTACAACATGCACCCAACACAGCTACACCTTCTAACCTTGCGGCGCACCAGCAGCCTAAGGAGCACGGCTTCCTCAGCTCCACTCTCAGGGCACACCTTCACTACGAGCTTCCCGCCCACAGGTCAGGGCTGCGCAGGTAGGCCTCTCACCGTTCGATCCTCGCGGGTCTATCACACGTGTATCGGCCGTGCGTGTATTAACAGTGGTTTTTAGGCCGCTCGGGAGGCTGCATCACCCTCCTTCCAGCCCCGCCCGCAGTAACGCCGCAGCTGACGGGGTTTGCGGCTCCGCAGCGGCGGAGGTGCCCTCCCCGGCTCTGTGCTGCTCGGCCCCCAGGCGCGGCCGCTGCCACCCCGCCGCGAGCTGAGCTGCCCCGAGGAGGCTTCGCCCGTAGCCGCCGAGGGGACGGCCGAGCCGGCCAGCCTCTTACCTCCAAGGGCCGCCCCACTCTCGCTAGTACCTGCCTGAGGGGGCGGTGCCGGGCGCAGGCCCGCCCGCTTCCGCCCCGCGCGAAGGCCGGGCTCGGCCGGCGTAGGGGCGGCTTCCGCACGGCGCCGCTCGCCCGGCGGGGAGCATGACCCAGGCGGAGAAGGGCGAGACAGAGAACGGGAAGGATAAGGAGCGCGACCGGGAGCGCGAGCAGCGCGGTGTCAAGCGACCCATCGTCCCCGCCGCCGTGCCCGAGTCCCTGCAGGAGGTGAGGCCCGGCCCGGGCGCGGGCCCTCGGAGCGGCGCCCCCTTCCCGCCAGTGGAGCGGCTGCTCGGGGCCGGCGGGGGGGCCGGGCTCGGGGACACGGCGGGGTGGGTCCTGGGGGTGCGGGGACAGCCGCTTACTACCGCATGTGCTTTCAGCAAATACAGAGCAACTTCATCGTGGTGATACACCCTGGCTCGA
Organism: Porphyrio hochstetteri; assembly: GCA_020800305.1. Taxonomy (NCBI): domain Eukaryota; kingdom Metazoa; phylum Chordata; class Aves; order Gruiformes; family Rallidae; genus Porphyrio; species Porphyrio hochstetteri. The sequence goes on along the minus strand of CM036916.1, from coordinate 3,134,996 downwards.
CGACTCTGCGGCTCGGCAGGGCCACGGACACGCTGCCCGTGGGCATCCCCCACGTCATCGCGCGGCGGCATAAGCAGCAAGGGCAGGCGGCCTACAGGGACAGCTGGCTCCTCAGGGACGGGCTCAACGTAAGGCTGTCGCGAACGGAGGGGCACGGCCTCGCCCTGGCCGCAATGCATGTGTGCTCGCTACGCATTTCTGGGGCGTTTTTGTTACTGTCCCCCGGCGCGTTACGCGTTTCCAGGGGGGAATACGTCTCAACACAAAACTATTTTCCCCTCTTTATGTCCTGTAGATATAATCCTACCGAAGCCGGTAGATTTGACAGAGCCCTGGGACAGGCCGACCTGTGCAATATGAGCTAGGGACCCTGCTTTGGCAGGGGGTTGGACCCGATGATCTCTCGAGGTCCCTTCCAACCCCTACGATTCTATGATTTGTGCCAGGCTGTTCGGGCGTTGATTTATTTGCGTTGAATTAATAAATTTATAGGTTGAGGGTGCATAGACAGCGATTGCTCTGTGGCCTGATGTCATGCCTGGCATTGCTGTTCACAGGATCGCAGCTGTAGCGCTGGGACTGAACTGTTCTGCTTGGGGATACGTTGGTTACAAGTTGGCCTGTTATGTGGATAACATAGCCAGTAATTTTAGTCTAACCTGCTCAAAAAATACACAGAATCACAGAATCATAGGGGTCGGAAGGGACCTCGAGAGATCGTTGGGTCCAACCCCCCTGCCAAAGCAGCTCCCTAGCTCATATTGCACAGATAGGCGTCCAGACGAGTCTTGAATATCTCCAGATCTTTACCAGAAAAAAGTCAATCCAGTTATTGTTTCTAATCTTAGAGACCCTAACCCTCACCTTTAAATAACTGAGATCTATTTAAACATTTTTTTCTCCTACTTAATATTTGTTTAGTTAGATAGAATGTTCTGAGCTCATCACGTTGGAGATAAAGTCCAGTACCCATTACAGTGAGTTAAAATATTCAAGTTGACTTAGATGAATAGGTGTTGGGAACTTCAATATAAACTCGAGTTTCTTTAAGTATAAGCCTATGTTCATCATACAATGTACAAACCATCTGTTGTTTGTACAGTCTTATCACTGCAGTCATGATTTCATTGTTTAATAATAGCTACAGTATCACCAGCTTACAGACATGTATGAATTCATGTTACATATTTTTGTGTTTTGTGTAGAAACCTGAAAGTACAGAGCAGAGACAAAATGGCCTTAAAATGGTGGACCAAGCAATATGGTCTAAAAAGATGTCAAATGGTGCAAGGCGTATACCTGTGTCACCTGATCAGGTAATTCATTCTTGAGATGTCATTAAATTGTTCATTCATACATAGTCATTTGGTGTCATGCTCTGATTTAGCAGAGAAGAATAAATATCCTTTATAGAGCAAATATGGATAGTGTTATTGTGTGGCCTGACTCTGAAGGTCTGAGAAAATGAAGCTGAGGGGTGGGGGTTCTTTTTTCTCTCATGAGAAAGTGACTGGTAAAATATTTATCAACAGCATCTGTTTTGGGTATGTTTCAGGCCAGGTCATACAACAGGCAGATGCGGCCAGCTATTCTAGATCACAGCTCTGGGGCCAAGTGGACAAACACATCAAATCATCCTGAATTTTTGGTAGGAGAAGAGGTAAGATCATTTTCCTGCTGAAATGAGGCTTAGTGTGTTTTAATGCAGCTGTGTAATCAGTAGCAGTTTGCTGTATGCAAACATATTTCAATATGTATGTATTGAAAGGCATATACATTTAGTCAAGCAATACATGAGAAGCTTTACTATGGACTAACTGAATATTTATTGTCAGTCAGCAAGATGAGACAGTTTCTCTCATTTGCCTGCGAAGTAACCTTGATCCTTTGCTGCTGTAAATCAGCGTTTCTGCAGGGACTAGGTGAGAACTTTGCCCGTGTGTATCATTGGGAAAGAAAGCAGGAAACCAATAAAAGGATCAGTGAGTTACTGCTGAGGAATTAGGTATTCATGAGCTTCAAAGAGTCTTTAAGTTATTTTAGTCACTAATTTGAGATAATGGAAAAATACACTGTTACGTTCATAGTAGATGTCAGTGGATATATTTAAGCTATGTATTTAATGTCTTTTATTTTAATGCTTTATAACCAAACCCTTTTAGAAAGAAATCTACTGTATTGCTGTCACAGCAGTCTGAGTGCTGCTCTATGTCTTGTATCTGCTTCTGAATTACTTTTTCTGGTATTTGTTACTGGGTTTTTCAGAAAAACAAAGCACAGAACATTGCCTCTCTTTTTTTCAGGCATTGTACGTTAATCCACTAGATTCTTACAATGTGCACTGGCCCATTAGAAGAGGGCAGCTGAATCTCCACACAGGACCTGGTGGCTCCCTCACTGCAGTATTAGCGGACCTTGAAGTTATATGGTCACATGCAATACAAAAGTATCTGGAAATACCATTGAAAGACCTAAAGGTGAGCTCTGCACATGTTCATGTGGGCTGTATCCACTTCTGGAAACCTTACTGTAGAAAAGCAGCAACCTGCTGTTATTGTTAACCTCTTACAGGTGGTTTATAAAGGAGTAAGCTCTTTCTTCTGGTGAGAATGGTTCCTCAGACTTCGTTTAGAATTTTGTGCATGTCTTTCAGACAGAAATTGTTAATAGAATTTCTACCAAGGAGGTTTGGAAATCCCATTATAGAAGTTTCAGTCTTAGCCTGCTTGGGATTTTTTTTGTTGAGTAAAAAGGAGGCAACTGAGGAATGGATGCCTAATAGTTGCATAATTTTTTCTCCTTGTGAAGTAGGTGTTTTTCTCATAACTGATGTAGTTTTAAACATTTTAGTGATCTATGAACTCTTAACTTGGTAGTTACTCTAATTTTTAAAATTATTAAAACCCTTCCTCCTTTTCATATTTTTTTAAAAATAACATATATAATGCTTTCTTCCTTAGCATCAGGTATGCAAGAATGCAAAAAGAAACTCAATTTGAGAACTGGCTTTAATTTTCTGTTCTTATCTTCAGTACTACAGATGCATTTTACTAATTCCAGACATCTACAATAAACAACATGTGAAAGAACTGGTAAATATGATACTAATGAAGATGGGTTTCTCAGGTAAAACCATAAATAAGCAAGCACTAAATGATTAATAAAGATATATATATTTTTTTAACCTTTAAGGCACATTTTTGCACACCAATCCCACTTTGGCTGGGACTAGCACCTTCCGTATTTTGCTATTCCCATAACGTACCTCTTGTAATCGAGCAAAATGGCATGGAAAGAAGGTTCTTGGTTTGCTATTAGGTATTCCAACCATGGGCTTCTCACCTCAGTTGAGAGAAAAGTAGCTACAGTATGATTACTCAAGTATTTCTGAAATCCATGATGTTAACTCCACAGAGTATTAAGATTCTTAGACTTCAAAACAAATACATGTGATGTAAGATTCTGCTATTGTCCTCTAGTTACAACTAGAGTTGCTGAAGTGCATACACTAAATATGGAAAAGTAAGTTTTTAAAAAACAAGCAATTGTTAGCTGCATCTGCATATTTATTTTTAGACTGGAAAGCTCTCTGATGTGAAAGAGTAATGCTGTTTCCTTTCAGTTAAACTGCTGGAAGTTTCTGGCTAGTCTTCTGAAAGAACTGCTGTAGTCTTAGCCAATTCCTCTGATTTCATGTTTAGAGAAAAGACAGCAAGTCATTATGGAAGGCACAGGAAACCACCATATGGAGCATATTTAATGTGAAATAAAGCAGTACCACTTTTGGTGCCGCAAAGTCCTTTTTTGTATTAGGTATGCAAGGAAAGAGTCTTAAAAAGAATAGTAAGTTAAATGATAAAGACTAGTCAAACAGCAAGTCAGCTGTAAGATGTTGGAAATTAATAGTGCTGTTTATTAATTAATCAGTACAAAATAAGTGCAAACAGTTCCCAAGTATTACTCTCAGCAGAGTGTGTGCTTAGGTACTATTCCTTCCCATCTGAAAGAATGAAATAGGTGGTAAATAAACACTGCAGAAAGAGAGACTGATCTCATGAGATCTAAATTTCGTTTACATGCATATATATATATATATGTATGATTTGTTTCATTGTGTTAAAATGAATGTTCAGATTGTCTATTAGCTTTATGCTTTGATCAGAATGTTTTTAAATCATCCTCAGTTTTTACGTAGGAGCAATGTGAACAGTACCTGGTAATCCTGTGTAAAAATGTACTGGTACTAGGGTAGAAGAATGTCCAGTTGAAAAGAGTTAGTTCCAGAGGAACAGGAAGAATACTAAGGAAATAACACAAAGTGATACACTTTCATTTATGACTTCACTGATACATGAAAGTGAAAATCAAAAAGTATCATTAATCAGCGTGTAATTTCCTAGATAATAAATTGGTGAAGAACTGAATTATGGAGTGTAACTAAATTCTCTTAATCTATTTAGAACCATTTGCCTTTAAAACAGTAATTTTACCTAGGTCTTGTCTACAAACACAGCTCAGTTGAGACGTTCGTTTCGTTGGCTAGAGGAATATACTGAAACCTCCAGTACTTATCAAGTTTAAGTATGAACTGGTGACACAAGTACAGAGGTGCTCTTTTTACAGATATAAAGGAGGATTGAAAGGAAACCAGACCGTGAAACTAGAGTTTGTTTCATAACTATTTAAAGAACATAACTGAAATGCTAATAGTAATGATACTTTGGTAAAGCTAGAAAAACTTAGGAAAATGCTTCATGTGCACCTTATAACCAAGGCCCTGCAGTACTGGCTACAAAAACAAGTCAAGGCTGGAGGCAGGCAGTGTCTTTAAACTTGCAAAAATAAGAATGTTTGAGTATAGGCATCCACACGGCTCTCAGCTTCTCTCAGGACTCTAAGGGCCTACTCAACAACAAAATCTGCAAGTAGCCCACTCCCCCATCTTCACTGAATACACAAACTTTCAGTGCACAGTCAGGCCAGTATTAGATTTTAAGACATTAGGATGTCCCTTAAATGTCAGCAACATAGCTCTGGAGCTTGGCATAAATTTGATACCTTTTTTTCCCATATTGCTAGGAATTGTTGTACACCAGGAGTCTGTCTGTGCTACGTTTGGAAGTGGTTTAAGCAGCGCCTGTATAGTAGATGTAGGAGATCAGAAGACAAGCGTTTGCTGTGTAGAAGATGGTGTTTCCCATCGCAACACCAGGTATATTAATATGCAGCATTATTACAAGCATGTGCAGCGTTGCTTACCAAAGACCTGACTTGAAAAACAAATTATTTTTTACAAGTTTTTTTTACTGCGAGCTGTGTGACAGGGCATCATGTCACAGTATGAACCTCAGAGACTTCTGACATCTTTAAAAGAAGAGGACAGATCTGACACTGTGCTTTGCAAACCATGTGGTCATAATCACAGCATGTCTAAAATCTTGTTTGGATTCCTGTGTATGCTACTGTAAAAGGCCAGGATTTTAGCACATTAATAAAATAATCTTTTTCTCTACTGTGCTTTAGGCTGTGCCTTGCATATGGAGGGTCTGATGTATCAAGATGTTTTTATTGGCTTATGCAACGAGCAGGATTCCCATACAGAGACTGTCAGTTAACTAATAAATTGGACTGCTTGCTCCTTCAGCACTTAAAGGAGACATTTTGTCATCTTGACCAGGTGAGAAGGGAAGTTGGTATATTCTCCAAGCACTTTTTTTCCCCCTTTGCAGAATGCTATTCTGGCAAGCTCTTTTGCAAATCTACAACTGCTTATATATAAAATGTAGTATTTTACTCAGTAGAATTCTGGTAAAAGCTGGAGAAGCTTTAGACAAATCTGTCTTATTTTTCTTCTGGTTGAAAGAATATGAACTCTTAGAAAGGTAGTTTCTTTGCTCTTACTACTGAAAGAAGCTGATAGTAGCTGCATATTTGCTGGCTTTCAATGTAAGTTTTGTAAAATCTGCCAGCAGGCCTATTCTCTCTGCACAGACCCCCACTTTAGAGGCTTAGGCACATAGGAAAACTCTTACCAGCTTGTGCTACAATAAAAAGACTTTTTAAAAAAGAGTTCAAGGATAGGTAAATGAAATTCACACTCTGAAGAGTTCTGTTACTTGTTGTTGTTTCCTGCAGTTTAAGTTGATTATGCAGCTCGATAGAGATATATAAGAGACTTTTTTTTTTAACATTGCTTTTGACCTTAGGATATTTCTGGATTGCAAGACCATGAGTTCCAGATTCGTCATCCAGATTCTCCAGCTTTATTATACCAGTTCCGATTAGGAGATGAAAAATTACAGGTGATAATTCTTTCTTTTCAAATTATAAGAATTATGTCGTGCATTCAGGCTTGGGGCCTCACTTTGTATCAGTCCAGTACTATTAAGCCAACTGGATTTATGGATTGTTCTTAACATACGCTCATTGATAGTTTTAAAATGACTTTCTGTATGAATGGGCCTAATGCAGCACTAGTGGATGCACAACAAAACTAGCTTTGGCCAGAATGGTTGTAGCTCCAAAGCAATATGATGTTTATCCTTCAAGGGCAAGGAATAAATGCTGATTTTGTAAGTTTCTCAGCTCACCATTGAATTATCTAATTTTGTAACAAACTGCATTTAAATATTTATTATACAATGCCAGTATCCATAAAGAAACCTATATACCCATACGACTTTAGCGTTTGGGTTTTTTAATCATATGGAGCTGAACACACTTTAGCCTTTTATAAAACTACTTTTTAAAAAGTGTGTTTAACTTTTATCATCATCATAGAATGGCTTGTGTTGGAAGGGATCTTAAAGATCATCTAGATCCAGCCACCCCCTGCCCCCGCATTTTCAGTTGCAAGTAAAACATAACATGCTTTTTTAATAGTGAATACCAAAGACCTCACAACTAGGTACTAAAACCATGCCAAATCTCTCCTCCTTCAGGCTCCAATGGCTCTATTTTATCCAGCAACTTTTGGAATTATTGGACAAAAAATGACGACTTTGCAACACAGGTCACAAGGTGACCCTGAGGATCCTCACGATGAACATTATCTGCTAGCCACACAAAGTAAGCAGGAGCAGGTGTGTGAATGCTCATTTTATTTTCATTAAGTATTGGGGAATAAAATTAGGGCTCACTAACACATCTCAACAAACTCTGGTTTCTATAAGGGCCAGGAGCATTAAAAATTAAATTTAGAGTAGTAATTACAGGTGTCTAGACAAGTCCTTATTTATAACTATTTTCAGAGACTGAGGGCTTCGTATTGTGGCATTGATACATCTGATGGAATGCAAAGTAAATCTCTTCTTTTGAAAGTGAGGGTTAAAATGAAAAAATGCAGTGCTTAACCTTTCTGTGCAAAAAGGTGCTGATAAGTACATTGGTGTTTAATGAAGTCTTTATATTGTTCTGTAATCTGCTGGAGATCTGTTTGCGTTTTTAATAGTTAAACTTGTTTTCTCATTTTTTAAGTCTGCAAAGGCTACAGCTGATAGAAAATCTATGTCGAAGCCTGGTACATTTGAGGGAGAGTTGAGAGGCCAAGCCTCAGACATTTCAGAGAGGATCTACCCACAAGAAGTGGAACTGGGATCTTCCCAGAGCGATTGTATATCTGGAAATGATTCAGAGGAACCTTTAACTGCACACATGTCCAGAAAAACAGCTATTTCTCAATTTGAAGGCAAAGCCTTAGGCCTTGACAAAGCCATTCTTCATAGCATTGATTGCTGCGGTAAGAATTGCTTTTGTAATTGATTCTGTAATCTATGCTTGTCAGTGTGGATTTACGTTGAACCCTGTATCTTATCAAAGTAACATCTATGTCCCAAAGTTTTCATTACCTCTAGAGCAGCTCCACTGCTCCTTATACTTGCATCTTTGTTGAGATTTCTTGAGCTAGCTGGTTTGAATCTCCAAGGAATCAAAGAAGAATTAGGAAAGCAATCACTTCCCGTTTTCGATGTGGTTTGACTTGCACTAGATTCTTTATAATACAAATACAGGCTATATTAACTTTTAAAACCAGATGTATTTCTATATGTCTACTCATTCCAGCATCTGATGATACAAAAAAGAAGATGTACAGCTCCATTTTAGTAGTAGGAGGAGGTCTTATGTTTCATAAAGCTCAAGAGTTTCTTCAACACCGAATTCTCAACAAAATGCCACCTTCTTTTAGAAGAGTCGTTGAAAATGTTGAAGTCATCACAAGACCAAAGGTATAAGCTAAATGATTAATAATAAATGATAGCTAAATGGTTAATCATGACTGGTTGAAATCTTTAAAGGATTAAAATATATATATGTTCTTTCAAAATTACAGGTAAGTCATATCTGAGGAGATTTAGGAGACCTTTCAGTTCATGACATAGCACTTTCCAGCCATAGGCAGGAAATAAGAGGTATAGCACCAGTGCTACTAATATTGATCATTGAAGTTTTTATTAGCTAAGGGTCATGTTAAAGAAGCAGTACTGGCCCAGGAAGGTTTAGGGGGGTTGATTACTATTAAGGTAAAAGAAAATATGGCATTAAAATGCAGTTTTCATTTGGCATTAGTCAGGCATATTTTTTTAAAATCAAAACACACCTAGAGGCATCTTATAAAAAGTAATTTCTTTAACCACCTTAAATATTTCTATATTTTTATCTCACTATTTTTTCTAGAATAATTTTAAGAAGCTTCTTCCTCTTCCCTCACCCCAAAGATTCTAAGTGGTGAATACTGTTGGAAAAATTAGGATACAAGTTTTGAAAACGATGCAGATTTCCACCAGTGATTATGTACAATCTGTGTTTTGAATTTAGGATATGGACCCCCGCTTAATCGCCTGGAAGGGAGGTGCAGTTTTAGCCTGTCTGGATACAACTCAGGAGCTGTGGATCTATCAGCGAGAATGGCAGCGGTTTGGTGTCAGAATGCTGCGAGAGCGAGCTGCGTTTGTATGGTAATGGATACGTTCACAGTGTAACATGACTGACTAAAGGTTCCTTTCCCCAAACATCCCCTTTTTCCAGTGCAGATGTATTGATCTTTTGCTGATAGATATTTTTGTACTTCATGTTTTGCATTGTATGCATCAAATTCTGTGTATGGAGTATCTGGCTTCTCCAAACTCACTGCGTTTATATTATATAGGTTATGTATATTAAAATTGCACAGTGTGGGAATTTGAGCTATAAAGTATTGATGTGGCAGACGTTAAGCCAAGATTTATTCCAGATACACATACACAGAAGCAGTAGCTGAGGAGTGCAGGCTGTGGGTTTAGTACCTTATTCCGATTCATACTCTAATGTTAGTGGGAGATGAAATTATTACATAAGCAATCATCATTGAAAGAGTGAAATGGAGAACCCAAACTACAGTTGCTATTGGTATTTTGCTTATTTAATAAACTGTATTATTCAGTGGAAAGAATTTGAAAGTGGAGTATTTTTTCTTGCCTGCTCTTATTGTCAGAAGCTCTTGCAAGCTTATTATCATTATCCACTCTTTTTGGTGTACACTCAAAAGAACTAGATGCATTTTTACAGCACCAACTTCCATCTGGTGGTGCAGACACATGGACTTTTTCTCCCAACAATTAACCCTTAGTTACTGAAGTGATATTTGTTGGGGTTTTTTTCTTTAATAAAGGCTCCTGCCACCCTCAGATCACACTTCAAATCTGTATCTGAAATTATAATCAATATTACAGCTATTAACACACTCCTAACAAGATAATAAATATCAAAGATCAATGATTGTAATTTCTACAAGACATGAGAGAAACAACTGATTTCCTTTTAATCTGGTTTCATTAGAAGTTCTAAAAAGAAAGGATATTTCTACCCAAATTGTGCTGTAAACTTACCTGAAAGTAAGATTCTACCCTGCAATACGAACCACAATGTACTGAGGCCAGTGGGCAATTCCCTTCAAAAGCACAATAGCCATTCAAATTAAAATATTGATCTGGAGTTCCCTAAACAAGCGAGTTTCTATCACGATCCCTAAAAGGGTAGTCTCTTTCATATGATCTTACTGCATCTAAAAAGATGTTTGCAGAAAAACTCAAAGAATAGGAATTGCAGAAACTAAAGTTCAAAAAGTGAAAACTTTTACCTTGTTCTGCGATGACACAAGCTACCACAGTTATAAAACTTACTACCACAAGTAGAGCAGCAAAGGGGAAACAAACAAACCTTCCAACTGAATTGGTTGTGAGGATGTCTAAAAATGAATGACCACTTTGAAACATGACAGCTGCAAAACCTTTCTTCAGACAGTGAATCATTGAAAGGAGCATTTCAGATGTCTGTGCACAGAAGAGAACCTGTGCTAAAAGGCAATGCAAAATGGTTACTAACCACACTGAGAACTACAGAGCTGCTGAATTTTCTTCCTTACTTTGAAAGGAAGAAGACAGAACAGTCTGAATCTGCTCCCTCCAAGTTCCTCCCATGTTTCTGGAGTATACCTCTTCCTGCAACCTGGCATCTCATCAGTTGTTCTCCTCTCCCCTTTGTTTAGAGGTTTACCATGGGCAATAGTTACAGTATAACAAATTCCTGAACTATGGTTTTACTGTATTAAGGATAAAATTTCAATTTTGAAGAGGAGGAAGATGAAAGGCAACATCTGCCAAGGCTGGTGTGCATAAAGTCATCTGCTTTTTAACAGAATTCTGGCAGTCAAATGGCTGTTTATCAAAACATTTATTTTCCCAGATTTTGCAAACATACAGGGAGACATCTGCTGAATATACAGAATCCATAATGCAACAGAAACATTGAGTAGTTTCTGTTTAGCTTGCACTCAATGTTGACTCAAGAAAGATAAATACTCAACTACCCATTGACTTTCATCTGCACATACTGTTAGGTTGTCTATAGGCCTTGGGCTGTCATAGCCACACTTAACAATGTAAGGAATTACCTGGAGGGGAAAAAAAAAATTCCAGTACACAGTTAAATGGGATTTCTGTGCAGTCCTTTCATTTCCTTCAGTACTGTGGATTGGGCTCCTGACAAGAGTACTGTGTTTCATAAAACTGCTACCAGGTTTTCTTGATAGTTTCCTTACAATGACTATGAATAACAAAAATTGAGCTCCATAAGATAAGTAAGAATCTAAGAAAATTCAGTATAAACCTATCAGGTATATTTAAGTTTGCTTTAAGCTGTATAACACAGGGACACTCTACAGAACAGTACAGACTTAAATTACCATGAGAAGAAGCTTGACATCTACTAATTCAGAAGTAAAAAAAAATACTAGGAAAAAAATAAGTGATATACAATGCTATGCTTGTGTCTTGTTTGTAAGTATTGGTACAATTCTTCACATCACTTAACTATGTAAAAGTAAATACTCTTTTCACTGAAAATAAATAAAAAATGTGAGTTACCTCTCCAAAGATATCATTCCTCCCTGGTATCCTCACAGAAATCCTCATTTCCTTTATCTAATAATGAAATAAAATCCCAAAGGACAGTATGAGGGAGAAAAAAGTTACAGGTGTTTATCACAAAAGGAGTAAAATACTAAGTTAAATCACATGCAATATTTAATTGCATTTGAAACTGCATTTAATATGCTTTAGAAGTATTATATATTCTTAAAATCAGAATTATAGAATGTGCATATATGATCTTTAAATCTCTAGCCTAATACAACAAAACAGGGTGAATGTCAGTAGGACTCAAGCACAGTGCATTTTGCATTAGTGAAGTGTAATTACTGTGTATTTTCTAACTCTTATATTTTCATTGATTAATCTCTTTCTGAACAAAATAATATTGTTTAAAAACATTCTAAAATAGTATAATCTCAAAAGTAAAATAACATATTTTAAGAGTGGAGTAGAGCTCTTCTGACAGCCACAACCACAGTTCTTTCAGAGCATTGCCTGTTTCCTGGCCAGCTCTGCTGATTTGTCTTCAGTGGAAACATATGCTTCCTGCTCTGCTAATATAGGAGAACTTCCATATCTGCTTTCATCTTACTGTGATCTGCAGAAAATTAGCTTTGCTTCAAGAAAAGTTTTTTTTCAAGAAGCACTTTGGTATTTTTCACACTCATAAAGCAGTATTAAATATTCAAGCCCAAGCCTGCTTGCTGAAAAATTCACTTCTAATTCTGTCTCTATTTCAGACAGTTATATTTGGATTTCACAAACTTCCTGAGGATTGAAACGTTTTCAGTATAAAACTTGTTAACAGCTATGTAAGTGATGAAATGCATTTCTGCTGTAACTGTGCTCGTGCTAGGCACCGTACACCCTGCAGATGGCACCTCTGGACCTAAAAGCAGAGTGTTCATGCTTTTGAAGGGGCAAGCCAGAAGTGTTTGTTACAACAGGGACCCCCCTGCAGTTGTTTGAATTCAGACACTGTTGCAAGAAAATGTGGTAAAAATACTTAGCCCATTAAACCTCCAACAGTTTTAGAAACAGTAGTACTTGGCATTAATTTAGTCTGCTAAAGGTACTTTTCTTCATGTCATAGTGTACCAACCAGTAACTAGATTAAATTCATCATCTCTGACACTCCAGCAAAACTTCTCCATCCCATAGTCCCAGATTAGCAGTTTTAAAATTTGCCATATACTTGATCCCTTGGCCTGTTTTACAGAACTAACACCAGAGACTCTAGTATCATTCTCAATTTGTTTTATCCCAGTTCATGCCATGCTCATCACTCTAAAGCAAAAAAAGTCCAAGTTATTAAAGCACAAAGCATCTCTGTAATACTCCCTGCTCTCCTGCTCCCCACTCAGTCACAGGCATACTTCCATTGTGTCTGTACCCATGCCTGTCCTTGCAGATCTAATCAAGTGATTTTCAGTCTTTTCATTGCAGACCTAGAAACATCCCACTGAAGGCAGAAAATCCTATACAAAATATCTGACATTCTAACAAGAGTCCCAGATCTGGGAAACACAAGTCATAATTCTGCTGGGGAAAGTGGACTCTCAAATTTTATAGGATACTACAATTTCTCACCCTGTCCATGTCCACAAGCTATAAGCTACCTTTATGTCCCCTGCACTCCACAAATAGCACCTCCTTTATCTTTTGTGAGAAGATCACTAAGATATTCTCTTAGATTCCAAACAATATTTCTCAGCTTGTATTTCTCTTTGACATCTACTGCTTTTGTTCCTAACATAAAAGTAGGTTTGATGTCCAAAGGTTAGCTGTTTTTTTCTCAACATAGTACTTTTGCCTACAAGCCCTGTCCTGTCCATGGCTCCAAAAGGCACAGTATCTTACCAATTTATGACTGCAACCACGTTGTTAACAAATCAAAAGCTTTACTGAACATGTACATGCTCCTGAGATGGGCCAGCTGCATTCACTGCAACAGAGTTGGGGGAGGAAGAAAAAAAAACCCCAAAAAAATAATCACACTTGGAATTTTGAATTTCAGTACCAGTTGATGAATAACAAAGGCATTCTTCTCACATGCACCCAGAAAAATTTCTGTCTAGAAATCACAGAAGAACCTGATGTTTACTCCCTTTCTTGTTTAGTTAGATGAAAATTATCTGTGTCATGCTGCACTATATTGATAAAAATCAAGAGATATAAGCAGATAAAGCTGTAACACTAGCATAAGTTTGTAGATCACCTTTGTGGGATGTTTTCTATGCCAGTATATAAATATGTTCTGTTAAACTTAAGGTAAAAGAAACTAAACCATAGCTTTAAAAAAACATGTAAAATGTGCTTAGTTTGCACAATGTGATAACCTTGGGACTCGGGAACTAATCCCGTGTCTCTGGCAACACGAGCTGAAAGAATTCCAGCTTTCCTTTGAATGGACCAGAAGTTACACAACGCACAGAGAACTCTCCTTTCCTGCAGAACTGAGCAATGCCCCTCATCCAATGAATTTTGGAGGCAACTAGAAATTAATTTGAGAAGGGAGTAAAGTTCTGAGCACTGACATGAGGAATGCAAATCTAACTGGAATCGATTTTATCAGGGAGACAGCAAGAGAGAGAGAGAGAAAATTTAAAGGATGGTGCAACACAAGTTGTAGGTGTGTAAACAAAGCCACTGTCAGTTTGGTTTAGCAATCACAGACTGGAAATTGGATTTAAAAAAAAAAAATTCATTTATACATACCTTGTTCCAAGCTGTGTGCAACAGACTAAGAATGAAAAGTAGTGTTATTTTTTTTAAATGCACAAATTGAGCAATCCTATCTTTATCATAGATTTACTTCAAGTTTTTTTTGTTTGCTTACCAGGTTTTTGAGCAGAAGACAATATACAATGCAACAAATGCTTCTTTCACCTCACCACTGCTTACAGGCTTGGCTTCTGCAACAGTCTTCTTGTCAGTGATTCTCTAGCACAAAACCAGGGTACATCTTTTTGACTGAAACTGAGCAGGAAGACCATTGTATCAAATGCTTATTAGCACATCTTATCCTGAACAGTTAGCTTTACTCAATTTTCATGCACTATATTAAACATTTTTCTTTTCAGGATTGTTCATCTCACATGGATCAGATAGGTTTCTATTAATGCAGTTACTAAGCACAGTCTATATTGCTTTCTCAATCAGTGACCATAAATAAAGCTTTCAGTTACAGCTTTCTCTTATACCCATGAATATTTTGATATTCAGAGTCATGAAATAAGGTGTTGATTGAACTGAGGAATTCTGTAATCTAGCCCCTGACAAAGAAATATTAATGGCTTCCTAGATAACTAATAGTGCCATTTCTACAAACTCACTTGTGCAGAATATAAACTTAAGTTTATTAATACTTTCTAAAAATACCTTACTAAGTTCCACTCTCTTATAGTTAAGACTAATATTAGCAGGGCAACAGCTAGTACTGCTTACAAAAACCACCCATTTCTAGTGTAATGTGTATCTTGAATTGCATGGTGACTGGCAGTGGCACTTGTTTTTACACACAGCTATTCCTACAAACATTCAGTGAAAATGTGAAACATCAGCTTCTGTTCTCAATTGAAATGCAAATTCAAGGATGCAAACATACTCCTAAGAGCAAGTTATCTGTAATGCATTTAATTAAATGTGCTTACATGAAATTTTGAGTGTCTCTTTAAAAGGAGATTACATCACAAAATAAGGGTAAAAACACTATTGCATTTTATGTCTATATGTACTTTTCATCCTAAAGGATTTTAAAAGTGGTTTAAATAAATAGATATTACTGTCACTTTTGAGGTCTAATAAATGACAAAACCATTAACTATACTTTGTGAAAGGGATTATTATCCCTTTGTGACAACAATGGAGAAAAACCCAGCATTAACTGCCATAGAAATGAAAGGAAGCTATTTATTTTGAAGTTCATGTGGTGATTGCAACAGTATTTGAGCAGTGGGATGAGACAAAGTGATTGAAAAGATGAGATGCTAGCTTTGAGAGCCAAGGACAGAAGGGCCAATCCTCTGAGCAGCCAAGGGTAAGGCAGTGTCACTGATGTGTTAATATTGACAGCACCCCCATGAAATGCCAGACACCTGCAGCAGGATCCCAGTGAGTTCTGCTTGAGTCCACTCAGATCTGCCCCTGCTTAACTGCTGAAATTACTGCTTCACAAAACTACGTTTTTAAGCCAACATCTCAACAGAGGTAAGTCACTGGGGAGTAGAAACATAGAGGAGCTGGGGGAAAACTCCTACCAGGCACGCAGGTCCTTATTGAGGGTGCGGCTCTTTGGCCAGCTGTTTCTAATAACTATGCCTAATTGCCCGTACCATGACTGCTGGATACTTTTGTCTGCCCCACTTAATTGAGGGCAAGGGGGAGCAGGTGAGCCGTTCCCAAGAAGGGGCGGAGAGGCTTCCCAGCGCCGGGCTGGTTACTCCCGCTGCTCCCGGAAGCCCACGGGCGAAGCTAGCAGCCCGCTTCTGGCCGGCGTGTGGGTGAGGCAGGGCACTTCGGCCCGCTGCTGCGCTCGCCGATTTCGAAACCACGATGTCGCTCAAACGCATCTTTCGCGGAGTCCAAAGGGTGAGCTCCTGTGGGAAGTTCTACCCGCTCTCCTGCCCTGCCTCCCCCGCGGAGCTCTGGCTTGCCGGGGCCAGTCCTAAAGGCGGAGGACCCCCGGCCTCGCAGCCAAGCCCGCCCTCACGCCCCCTGCTCCGCGCTGCCCCGGCGGCGACCCCAGCGCCTCAGGGACCACCCCTGTTCTCCACAGGGCGTGCGGGTGAGTGGGGCTGCAGTTCCTCGAGAGGGAGTTCCTGGGAGCCGTGAGGGGGAAGGGAGCACAGCCGCGGTGGGACAGACGGCGCTCAGGGACTGGCCCCTTTTGCCTCATCGCCTGGGGCAGCCCCACACACGGAGGCGGCTCTGAGTGAGGCAGCGGCGTCCCTAGGCGGGAAGAAAAGAGACGCGGGCCGTGGGTGCCCCGTCCTGCGGAGGGAACCGGGACAGGCCCCGGCCTTTGCGTGGAGCAAGAGCCGTTGTAAGCGCCGCCAGAGCAGCATCGCGGGCAGCCCGCAGACCTGCAGGAGTTGGGCCTCCTGACGCCCTGGGCCGGCAGAGACTTCGCCATTTCCTCCTTTACCAGCAAACGTAAGTAAAGCGTGAACAGTTCAGCAGGAAAGTGAGACTTATCGTGAGGTTTTTGTAAGCGAATGAACTTTTTTCCTAGCAGGACTGTAGGGAAAGTTAATCCATAACACTCCCACAGCAGAGGAATTTCAGCAATGTACAGCCTGCGGGGGAGGGGAGGAAACCCAACAAACAGGAGCTGCTTTTACCTGAGAACGTGTTCCTCCTGGGCCTTACACAGGCAGGGTTTGGCAGCACAGTGCTGTGAAGGGTGAACGTCCAGCAAAGGTCCCGTTGCGCTGCTGTACAGTGTGTTGTCCACATTGTTGCATATCTCTGGGAAAGGCTCAGATTTTACATCTGCCAGACGTCATGACTGGTTTGGCCCTAACAGAATAGGATAGGGAGCCAAGTTGCAGCCACAGTGACCATTTCCTCTTTGTTTCAGCATCACATCAGAGGAATTGGAGTAGGGTGGTGCTCATGCAGGAGGATCGTGTGTAGATGAGTTGTTATGAATCAATAGCATAGTTAATTGTGCATTGAAAAATAGTATTTTAATCCATGCATTCCATTTATTTATGTTGGATTTAAATTAAATCAGAATGGCTTGTGCTTTGACCTGCACACTTCAGAGCTTAAAAGCACAGGAATCTGTGAATCACCTAAGCACCAATTCTGAAAGTCACTTGAATGTTAAGAGCAGGATGCTGTTGACTGAATTCACTCCCAACTCCCTCTTTGCAAGATAAAAATCCTTGCATTTTACTCTGCCAGTCTTGTTCCATTTCATGAAAAACAAAAAATAAAAACCATGAAATAACATCCAGTTACAAACCTGACAAATATGTGGTGGAGCAGATTCAGAATACTACTTCAGTTACTTAAAAGGATCATTATGTTTAGCTTTCTTGTAATCCTAGCTTCTAAGTTCCCGAACTGTCTCAGTACATATTTTTGATCACTTTTCTTTCCAGTTTTATCAAAGAACTTTCTTGTGATGAGGGCAAGCCTGTTTAGTCCTTAGATGCCCTACACAGCTGCTTACATACCTTTTTCTCTCATTTTATCTTCCCTTTCCTTTAAAAAAAGCCAAACACCACATGTACTTCACCTTTCAGTGCCCCTTAGAAATCTGTTTTCACATGTAATCCCAAATCAAAATCTCTAGAGTTGCAAAAGCAAGCCATGGGTTACATCAGGGTTTGTCATGCAAACCTGATACTGCATTCAGAATCGAGTTACAATGATGCAGGGAGCCCCAAAGACATAACTTGAGAACTCCTCCACCACCTCCTAGCTTCCTGTTGTATGATTACATACATCATTAAATTATAGTGACAGAATTTTCCAGCTGAGATGCTCCTGCTCTCCTCACTCTTGTAAGATTACTGTCTACAGGCCCTGTTTAATAGTAGTATCATCTGTAAACACGTACTTCGAAAAAATAAGCTCCAGATTTTTAATATCTAGAATAATACAGTGAATATATTTTATGTTGCTGCCATATGCATTCATGCAGGTCTGTTTGCTGATTCCTGAAGAACTTAATCATAAAGAGGTCACGGTATATGAGAATTCAGATAAAGATATGCTGTAACATTCAGGAAGGACAAAAAGACAGCATTTTGTTGATGGTAAGTATGGAGCATCCCATTAGAGCCATGTTGTGTAAACCTCCCTATTTCTGCATATTTTGCTTTGACATAGCCACTACAATATTAGAGCCATCAAAGTACAGCTCCCTGCTAGGTAAATTGGGTCAGCTTCTCCAGCACATCTCAGAGCCTCAGATGCCTCTACCTATTAATATAACTTTATTTTTTCTAGTTACTGGAAAAGGCACATTCTTGCTAGAATAGAGTTCTTAGGAACATTACACAGGCTGTAAATTCTCCCTGACAAAAATGCCAGATAAAACTAAGGGAAAGTTGAGCATTAGGTTATTTTTTGACTGCCATTCTCTTGGTCAAAGACTCCTGCAAAATTCCACAAGACTGTCTTCTGTAGAAGAACTTGAACTGTGACAAAGCCAGGTATGCTCTTAGAACTACATAGATCAGAGACAAGTATCACCACATTCTAACTTCAGGACTTCATTATCTCGGTCCTTGACACCAACCCCTTCAATATAAGGCTGAATTGTTCTATGAATTTCAAACCCTGCAGAAGTGAGAGGCCCTTAACAAATCAGCTTTTAAAAGGGTCTGGAGTTCAGTGTTAGGTTTCTGGCATATTGCAAGAAACAAAACATTTACTACCTGTAACATCAATGCTGCCTTCACAGTGTTGCTTGAATAGTATTTGTAGCCACTGCTTACGCTGTAGCAAGCTGTAGAACTACAGCCTCCAGCACTACCAGAATTAGTCAGTCTGTGACTGACTATGATTCCAGGAATTCTGCAGAATCTACCCTCTTTACTGCCAACAGCTAGGTAGGTTGTAGGCTTAGCAGCCAGCATTCTGAGTAGAGGATGCAGTAACATTTGGTGGCATAATATATCACGTGACAAAAGAAGCCAGCATTTGTTCCAGAGTCAGTGAGACCTACCTATCTACATCATAAATGCTGACCAAATGTAGGACTAAAACCTGAGGGTTTACTTAGGAGTAAGATCAATCACCTCATCAGGGTAAATCATCAGGGAAAAAGAGGGACAATTCACATTATAGGGACAAATTATCTTTCCCATATTATCAGAGCTCAGGCCCATATTCTACCAGCCCCATAAGCAATATGCCACTCTTGAAACAATAAAGTAGTAAAGTTAGTCCTCCTCTGCTGTATCACAGGAAATTGCCAGAAGAAATCATTTTATAGTCTCCACCTGTAAAAGACAATCCCCACCTTCAGCTGGGATCAGTTTTGAGAATCAGCTGTGTGAATTCTGGGCTCAGACCTATCCCCTGCATTTCTTAGGTTGTTTTTTTTTTTTTTTGGCAGAGCAAACTGTTCTCCATGATTGGTTGTTCATTTTCCAGAAGTTTGAGGGTTTGTACAGCCTATTACAAGTTTTCATAAGAAGAGTAAAAGATGTATTTTTCTTCCATCCTTTCCCTGAGAGGAAAAAAAAATACTTTTGCATATGAGATTGTACATCAAATTGTAAATATAGTTGTATGTGGAAGATGTTTAACATTTGTTGGGCCTCTGCACCTATTTCTGTTAGCTTAAGGGTTCCTATGTGCTTTTGTAAACTCACATTGTAGAGTTTCACCCAAGAAAATGAGTATGGTTCTGTACCAGCTTTTAGTAAGGAAAAGCTGATTATTTCAGTGATTAAGACATGTTTTATTTTAAAAAAATCAGACATTTTATAAAACATATTTGGCTTATATTACAAAATACTGGATGCCCTCAAAACCTGAATGTCTCATAATCAACATTCACAAATTATTTCTGAAAAATCAGATTTCACAAACTTAATACAGTATTCAGTACATTCCCAGTAGAGACCTCGCTTCTCTCTTTCAGATGGGCAGTGCATTACAGTGTAACAGCCTCTAGATGAGTTGCTGCCTCTGGTATTCAACCCAACTGCAATGGGCCAGGGAGAAATACTTTATACAGCCCAAGAATATTTATTGTCACTAATTGTTTATACCAAGATAAATGGTTTCAAAGGGAGAGAACAAGAGAAACACACTTCAGGCTGGCCAGCAGCATCAGTACCTGTGACAATTACATGGGCTGTGAAAATCCTGGATTTAGTGCCTGTACTTGAGCCTCTGTAACAGAGCTAAACCTGTGTTTGCAAGACTCAGAGACTTTTCTGAAGGTAAAAACCCGCCAATCTTAGCCTAAGGACCTGACTGTCCTTAAAACACTCCTGCAGGATCTGGTTCTAGTAATAAAGTAGAAAGTCATAGCCAAACAGATTTCACCTTTGCCTGTGCTAGGAGACATACCTCAAAACCCAGCAGTTTTTTACTTTGGGGACAACCAAACATGAGTTTCACTGTTCAGAGTGTGTTTTGCAGAGAGGTCCTAGATTCAGTGTGTCAGAAGTTACAGTGGGCATAATTTCCATGTTGGCTGTTTGGTATCACTGGCAGTCATAAACTTACGGAGAAGTTTATGAAATTGTTTTTCTTAAATTCTTGGCTCCTAGAGGCAGATGAAGAGAGACTACAAGGTAAGCAAAGGTTTCCATCCTTTATGGTTTCCATCTGTCTCGGGAACCAGAAGCAAATCAGAATCAGACTGTGTGTAATACAAAATTATGTGTGCCACTTGACTGGTGCATAGACTGTACTAAAATAAGACACGTTTCAGAGTAAACGTTTATTGTTTTATTGGTGGTGTTGTTAGCCATTTTCACTATGCAAAAGGTTAAAGTGCACCAGCTTTAATTGAAAATGACTGACATTTTAGAGGTCACAGATTGTATTAATGCTTACATCTGAATTGGGATTTGTGTGTGTTTCTTTTTCCAGGATAAAACGCTGGATTTTTGTTAGAAATTTCTGCAAGAGTGATGCTGTCAGTAAAGATGTCATACTTAATGCAAGGATTTAAATGCTGCAGTCCTGTGAACCAGATGCACAAAGTAAAAGGAACTCTGTTTAAAGCACACACATTAAATAACATATTGGGCCTCAATGAAGAACGATTCAAAATTTCACATACACCATCTCAACTTAGTTCTGAAAAGGCAGATTCTTATAATTATGTTATTGTTGGAGCTGGATCAGCAGGGTGTGTATTAGCCAACAGGTTGACTGAAGACCCTCTCAGTACGGTATTACTTTTGGAAGCAGGCCCAAAAGATACCCTTCTGGGTAGCAAAAGACTCATGTGGAAGATTCATATGCCTGCTGCATTAACATACAACCTCTGTGATGAGAAATACAACTGGTATTACCACACAACATCACAAAAGCGTATGGATAACCGAATTATGTACTGGCCCCGTGGAAGAGTGTGGGGTGGTTCCTCTTCTCTCAATGCTATGGTCTACATTCGTGGTCATGCAGAAGATTATAATCGATGGAGCAGGGAAGGGGCTATAGGATGGGACTATGAACATTGCTTGCCTTATTTTAAGAAGGCACAGACACATGAACTGGGGCCAGATCAGTACAGAGGTGGAAATGGACCCCTGTATGTGTCAAGAGGGAAAACAAACCATCCTCTTCATCATGCATTCCTGGAGGCAACCCAGCAAGCTGGATATCCCTTCACAGATGATATGAATGGCTATCAGCAAGAAGGATTTGGCTGGATGGACATGACTATACACAAAGGTAAATCATAAAGGGGTTCTTAAATGATTTGTATTTCTGACCCACCAGTGGTACTTCTGAAAGCATTTTGGAATATGGACACAGAATCTGCACTGAATGCCATTTGGTTGTATAGATTACTGAGCAGCTATGGCACTCCCTGTGTATGCCCTGGTCATTCACAGCAGCTTGCTATCAGCCTAGTGTATATTTCACTGACAATTGCATTGGCCTGCTAAATTTGGCAAGGGAGAGCAGGTTGACAGAATGTCAGTGGGAAATTTATTATGTTAAAATAAAATGGTTAGTTATTCTATCAAATCCCATTTGCTTTGGACTGTATAATTATAATCTATGAAGGCTTTCCCTCTGTGAGCGTGTTGATTGTTATTAGCCAATATCTTAAAAGAGTATTGAGCACAACTATTCTGATGTTTAATGCAAATACACTTTGTAGGTCAAAGATGGAGCACAGCTAGTGCTTACCTTCACCCAGCTCTATCACGTCCAAATTTGTCAGTTGCAGAGAAGACACTTGTAACAAAAATCCTGTTTCAAGGAACAAAATCCATTGGTGTTGAGTATGTGAAAAACGGGCAAAGGAAAAAGGTAAGAGATTTTTATTTTTGAGTACAAAAAGTATGAGTCAAAGCAAAATTTTTTTTTTTAAACAAACTTTTAAGAAAAGTGGCACTTTACTATGCAAAATGTCTGTTCTTCAGATGCTGTGTTGTCTCTTCCTCTACATGATTTTGTATCAGTTGTTTTACAGTAGATGAGCATTTCTAAATTGATACAGCTGGAATAAGATCTCCATTTTATTTCCATCTCTCAGTACTGAGGGGACAAGCCATAACTTGATGTTATGCAAGGGTGTTGTGCAAGGTTTCTGACTGGAACCTATAGTGCAATCCTGCACTGTCTCAACCTGTTGACCATTCTGAAAATGCTGTTCTGGCATAGGAAAACCTGTAAAGGTAGATACTGAAATCTGAATGGCTCAGGGGATAAATAATGATAAATATTATGTAATGAGTTTTAGGACAGTAATGATGAAACAATGATAAAATGTGCCTTACGGTTGGTTGTGGAATGGGTATTTTTCAATCCAACTTCCACTGAACATGTGATCATGTGGAAGGAAGCTTGGATTGCCATTACAACTTAAATCTGGAAAAACAGTTCACTTTACTCAGCTTTCAATCCACTGACTTCTCTAAGACCTAAAACATCGTGGTTTCCCTTAACTCTCTACTGTTACAGTTGATTATGGAGTAACTATGTAACAGCCTAAAAGTGATTTGTCTGTTAGTAACTTAAGATACTTAGTCACAATTATAAAACAATCAGAAAGGTTAGTGGTAGTACCCTAAGGCAAGTACAAATTTTGATGGTTTGAGTTCAGTAAAGCTTACAAGACTCAACAGACAAATGTTCTGTGACTGAACACCTGCTAGAAGTGAAAATGTTATATAAGTAAAATGTTCTTTCATTTTCTAATGCACAGAACAAGTCTGTTGTGGATTGATAACGATAATCACTTGAACAATGCAGAAAATCTAATTTATTTCATGAGCTATTAAATGTCTGTGAAAACAGTGTCTATACTTGCTGTTCTTGTGCCATTATCAAGATTAATTTTGTTGAAGAAAGTCTTGGAAATCTAGTTAAATATGATCAAAGACTTTCTGAATCCTGGACCACTTTAATAGCAACATTTTTTAATTGCTATGAACTTTCATACAGGTATGAATTATATGTAGTGATTGATGTATATTTATACCCTATGTCATCAAAAGTATACCTTCAGAGTATTTACTTTCACTCCACCCCCCGTGAAAACTGTAGAACTTGTCTGCTTTTGCTTTCTGGAAAATTTTATACCTGTCAGGATGGAAAGCTAGTAATTTTATTACACTGTGAACATCACAGAATCACTAGGTTGGAATAGATCTTTGAGATCAAGTCCAACTGTACCTTTCCTTTACTAAACTTAAGCACCTTGTCTATCAAGATGAAGCACTTCGCTACATTAAAGCAGTTTTGGTTTTATAGGCTGCTTTAGGTGGGATCTCCTTTATGTCAGTGAATCTAAAAGATCATCAAAACATTGTTGAAGCATGATTCAAAACCATCAAGCCAGTGACTACACTGTTATTTCAGAGAGCTCCCAGGATTCCAGTAAGCCTTTTGACAAAAGTAGGGAAGGTAGACTGCACATTCCTGGATTTTCAGAGTTCAGAATCAAGTGTATTTAAAGGGGAAAAATGTTTTTAATGTATCATAGACTGAATTACCCATACAAAAATATTTCAAAGTAATTTTTCCTCTTTGCATGTCAACTTTGAGCACAATGAAAAACTGCATATGGGCTAGGAATAACTGCAGTGCTGACTTCACAGTGAGCATGGACCAAACGAGCATCATTTGAATGCTCCCTGAAACAAGCTGGCACCAGTTCTGTGGGTGCCATAGAAAAATATAAATAAGTTATATTTGTATAGCATGCAAAATACAGATCTAGGTATTGATTCAGCAGTCACAGATATGCTGTGTATTAGTCTTAACATACTAATGATTGTCCAGAGGAAAATGATAATGAACAAAAAATACTAGCCCTGGCTATCTGTTGGCAGTATCAGATAAATAATGTGGAAACAATTTATCAAACTTTATCTTCCTACTGCATTTTGATCTTATTAGTATCAACAATCTCATTTACCATCATTCTGTATAGCTGAGGTGTCATTGAAAAAGGACAGGATTATTACAAGTTACTATGCACTCCATGCTAGTCTGTTAACCCTTCACTATATTACAGGAAAATGTAGCACTTCTAATGTTGCTTTACAAGCTAAATGTCTCATAAAAAAACCCAACCCCAAAACCCCAAGCAGCTACTCATGGTAACACCTCACATTCCACAAAAGTGGAGAGTACAGGTGAGCAATACCAGACATGTTTCCTTGGACCCTTGTGGGTTTTTCTTGATAATGAGAAGTTCAAGGGCATAATTGTGTGCCTCATCTATTTTTTTTTTTTCTCATTGTTGCCACAATGATATATTACAATTCACAGATAGATGTGATATTACTTTTGCAGATACATGTTACTTTAAAATGTTGGACTAGCCTAAATAGTATTAGAATTTGCATTAAACATAGTGTGGCTTATATTTTTTTACTCTGTAGTGCAATTGTTCTTTCTTAAGAAGTGAATCTGGAAACTTTTTTTCTAATGCTAAAAATTACCATGCAGTTTGTCATCAACTGCCTAACTGTGTATATAAAGGATATCTTCTATTTCAACAGGCAACATAGGTGTGACTAGGGAGGATGCAGTGCATCCAGTGTGTTTGTATTCATCTTGCTGGAAAAGAAGGGGATAACTTGAACAATGCTGGGTTCACCCACATCATCCTCTTTCTAAGACCAAAGGGAAAAGGAGGAGGGTATCAGTACTCCACACAGTTTCACCTTTTAATGGTGAAAAGCACTAAGGGATGTAGTTCTGATCCTAAGTGTAATAAATGGGGCAGAAGGGGAGAGGTAGTCCCCAGGTACAGATAACAGAGAGAAGGATTTTGTTATTGCTAAATGAGAATATTTGGAGGCAAAAATACTTGGAAAGATGTGCCAAGAATAGTTACAGAGAGGGTTCTAGAAAAATAACTATCCAGCACAAAAGACTGAGTCAAAGTTGGAGGAATGCTTTAGCAGCCTGTATCCTGACCAGCTCAGGGCTCAGACTCAAACTGTTTGATGAAGTCTGTCTGAATTGTATATATGCCTGAAGTAAGAGTTGTCTCAGTAGTGCCTTAGTGGTTTAGGGGCTTCTGAGCACTGCATTGAGCTAAGAGAGCAAACATTAGTCTTGGCTGAATTTAGGAATTAAGCTCTTGAGAATTTTTGAGCTAGCATGTCTCTGAATTCAAAATCTTCCCTAGGAGATTAATTTTTAATTTATAGACTGTTATTGAAAGTGGAAACAATGCTAAGCTGACTGCCAGAGGTAGTATTTTTTTCCACAGGGAGAGCACAGGAGTTTGTTTGCAGCTGTGATACTGGCTGAGCTGAACCTCTGTGTGCCATACAGTTTGAGCAGATTGTAAACATGGGAATAAATACAGAAATGATTAGAGTGAAAAGTTGTTCATTTCTCTCTGCAGAAACATCTGTCAAGATAGATAGGAATATGTTTTGAATGAGAAAAATGTGAGGGAAGGGTGTCTTCTCTAGATTAAAATAGCATATCAGAGCAGAAACTCTTGACATGTTGCTAGGATTCGGGTCAGGGTTAATAACATTAGGACTTTTGTGCTCATTTCATTTTAGGTTTTTGCCAGTAAAGAAGTTATTTTAAGTGGAGGTGCCATAAATTCTCCACAGCTGCTTATGTTGTCTGGGATTGGCAATGCAGATGATCTAAAAAAACTGGGGATCCCTGTTGTTTGCCATCTTCCTGGTAATTTTATTATTTCTTTTAACCTTACAGCTTCCTATGTATGCAATTCAAAGACCATTAAATCAAATAAATCCATGAAACTAAATTGTCTTTGTCAGGTTGCATGAAGTAAAATGATTTGGAAATCAGTGGAAGTGTGCATTGATTCTAATCTGAGCAATAAACTCCTACGCTTTCTTCACTACATTTGGTAGTGAAAAATGCTTTTCTGAACAATGCCACTGGGTAGATTTGAAGCAGAGCAGCATACTTATTTAGAATTTTGAATGAGTTTAGATCCACAATAGATTATATATATGACAAGTGGGAGTTTATATTCAAAGATAGAAGGAATAGCTTGAACTTTTCCTTAAAACTAGGGAAGATAGTACTGTATTTAGAAATCATACCTGGCAATTTTAGAACAAGTAATACACCTGCCATTTAACTTTCTAAGTTCATTCTAGTTATGCTATGTTTATGTAAAACCTTATTCTGACCTAAGCAAAAGGCTGATACGAATCATGGTCTTGGTCTTAGTCATCACTGCCCTTGTTAGAGGTTAGTTTAGTTCCCATGTATACTGTTTCCTGGTTGCAGATGTTTTGTATAATTGTTCTGTGTAAAATAACTTTTCTTTTTCCATCTCCCCCCTCTCCCTTTCTACTCCCCATCCAGGAGTAGGCCAGAACCTTCAAGATCATTTAGAAGTGTACGTCCAGCAAAAGTGCACCAAGCCCATTACTCTGTATAACGCACAAAAGCCAGTTAACATGATGAGGATTGGTCTAGAATGGCTTTGGAAGTTTACAGGTACCATTGATTGATTTAGAATGACTACAGCCTTTTATCCATGGATTTCAAAGTCTGGGAGCCTTCATACATAATTCTTTCATGTTCTGGGAAATAACTGGAGCTTGCAATAGGAATTGAAATATTAGGGTTTTTTCTAAATAAAAATATTTTAAAATAGTTATTATATCTTAGGTAACAAGGCAGGGTTTTATACAGTGTTTAACATTTTTATATCTCATTTTATGAAATATTCCATGTTTAAAAGTCTTATTGCTACAGAGAAAACCTGTTGTAAAAAAAATTCTATTTGAAATAGATGTCTTGTCAATAAAAACATATAGTTGAACTGAATTAAGTTTTCTGTATAATTGCCCCAAAAGAATCAGTTTGTTCCTCTGATTAGAATCCTTTAGGCTTCTGTGTAAACCAGAAGTTGAACTTTTGTTAAAATGACATACTCATTTTACAGTAACCCAACTGTAAGTTGTACCTTAAAAAGAATCTGTGAAAGAGACCCTTGAAATCAGTAAGAGTTTGGCCCAAACTGAGGTCTTCCTCACTTGCTGAGTTATGTTTTTATGTGACAACTTATGCTGGATATATGAGGCTTTTTACCATGCAAGTACATCTTGAGGGCTAATGTATGGTTTAAAATGGGTGTTAAAAAAGCATAATATGAGGGGTGTTGCAGGCTCTTGATCTTTCCCCTTCAGGGTGTAGGTACTGTGGTTGGCTCTGCCTGTTGCATGTGACTGATGGGATATCTAGGCTACACATCATGGACCATGCAGTGCAGTAATATTGGGATGCTGTGGTCAGTTCTCTCTACACCTGTTAGCATCCTGGGACCAAATCTGCCTCTGGACTTAGACTCTAGGCCTACAGTGAAATAACTGTAACATCCCACTTTCAAAACCAGATGAAGGTGATGCATATTGCTTAAATTACAAGTTGTTCATAATGGGTTTGTGTTCCTTGCAATTGCCACTGTATATACATTATTCATACTAGTGAAACCAAGGGTTAAGAATTGTGTTTCTTGCTTTTTTGAGGTCTTTAATTGCATTTTCTTTCTCATTTACACTCTAGGTGAGGGAGCCACTGCCCACTTAGAGTCTGGTGGCTTTATCCGAAGTGAACCAGGGGTTCCTCACCCTGACATTCAGTACCACTTTCTCCCTTCTCAGGTGATTGATCATGGTCGGGTTGCTTCTACAATGGAAGCTTACCAGGTGCGTTGTCAAGGAATGTATTCCAGTCGTGTTCTTTAGTAATTAGCACGGGGGGATTACACTCTTTTATCAATTTTGATAACTTGGAAATATATGGAAAAATACTCTGTTCAGTATAGCACAGAAGTGCTGGCTTAACCTCCTGGATTGGGGTAAAAAAATCTGATATTCCTACCAAAATTATGTTACTTTTTACCTCTGGGAAAGTAGGCAAGTAGTGAACTGCTGTTTAAGTATTTGTACTATGGAAGTGCCACAGTGCTACTGACAAGGACAGCATTGTGTTAGGTACCATACAAAACTAAAACAAGATGTTCCCTGTTCCACTGCAGTTTAGACAGTGGTGTGAGAATGTAGGAGGCAACTCATTTATTTGTTGGCACATATCAAAGCCATTTAAGACTATGATCTTGATCCAAAAGTCTGTGCTAATGCTGGGGAACTGTCACTGAATATATGTTTCTTCTTCCTCATCTCTTTTCTTCAGTGACAATAGTAATTTGGTCTGGTTGCTGGTTGTATTAGAATGCTCTGCTACTGCTCATCTGGAATGGTTGCATTTAAAGAACAGCTGTGCGTTGATAGACAGGCGTATTCCTTCTCCTTATGGAATATCATATTTACATCCAATTTACATAAAATGCAACAGCATTTTGCGTCATCTCCCTTTAATATTTACATTTGCTTAATTTGTAAAGACCATCCAAATTAAAAAGTAAATCATACTGGATTTGGAAATTTGTCTGGTTGGATTGTGTTAGGAGTATACTGTGGATGTTGCAGGTCCATGTGGGACCCATGAGGAGCACGAGTGTGGGCTGGCTAAAGCTGAAGAGTACAGACCCAAATGACCATCCTATCATTGAACCTAACTACATGTCAACAGGTAAATGCAGCCTCTCCTTGCTCTGATGTCAACTTATTTTCTGCCTGTCTCAGTATCAGATTTTCACATTAACTCGATACCAGTTCAGAGGTGCTGGTTGGTGCATTGTTATTTATTTCTCATTTATAAAATCAGTTAGTATCGGGAGAGGCCGTTGTGCAAAGCACTGTATAAAGCAGAAAGAATTTCCTGTTGGGGATGCAGTGAGGGTTCTTAGTGTTTGCTGCATTGTGCTGTTCGTTTCATCCCTTCCTCTGCTTGTGAAGGAGTTGATCTCATTGACTTCTTTGTGCTGAGACTAGTATCCTTAGCTAGCCAGTGGGTACAGCAAAATAAAAAGCAATTCTTCCCAGCTCACCTATTCCCTTCTGGGACTCTGAGTGTAAGTCAGTTTTGTTCACAGTGAATGAAATATAAACATCTGTGACTTTGAAAAATACCCTACTTTCTAAGTTACTTCACCTCCAGCTTTTTTTCACTGATGCTATTTTTTTGTTATGCATTCTGTATATAATACTAAATTAAGGGTGTACTTACAGTCGTTGTGTTTTCTCTCCATACAGAAAGAGATATTTGGGAGTTCCGCCAGTGTGTCAAGTTGACCAGAGAGATCTTTGCTCAGAAAGCTTTTGAAAAATTCCGTGGGCCTGAAATTCAACCAGGAAACCATGTTCAGTCTGACAAAGAAATAGATGCTTTCATAAGGCAGAAGGCTGACAGTGCTTACCATCCTTCCTGCACCTGCAAAATGGGTCAGCTCTCAGATGCCACTGCTGTGGTTGATCCCCAAACAAAAGTAATTGGTGTGGAAAACTTGAGAATAGTAGATGCTTCAATTATGCCCAGTATTGTCAGTGGGAACTTGAATGCCCCAACTATTATGATAGCAGAGAAAGCTGCAGATATAATTAAGGGGCTCCCATCACTTGAGGAAAAAAATGTTCCAGTGTATAAGCCCAAAACCGTGGAAACACAGAGATAAACAAATGTACTCATTCTTTCACATCTTTTGACACTTAGGTTTCCATCCATCAGCATGTTGGTATCTCATACTGAACATGTCAACAAAATAAATGCCATGCAAAACAACATATCCTATTAAAATGACTACTATTTCAAGACATTCTTTTATGTTAGACACCTGTTCACTTTTTTAATTGGCTGGCTTAAGCTGCTTTCAGTACTTACACGACCTTCTGTGGTACAATTCAGTTGTGCACATAAACCAGAAGTACTATGCAATTGCATGAAGAATGGAAGAGATTTATACACACATATTACAGTATGCCTTGTTATTTACAGGGAGGATTTTAACTGCTGTGAGAACATTATCCTGGATAGCAGCTAGTCAGTAATCCCCACATCCTGCAAAGACTGGTTCAGTAAGTGTAAGCATTTATACTATTTCATATTCACAGGCAGAGGTTGTACATACCAGAATTTGTAGGAGAGAGGTACTCACACGTATTCAGAATCTGTCAAATGCATTTTTTTGAGAGGAATGCAGTTAGCAAATCCTCAGTTAGGCATCATACTTAGCAGTCTTAACTGTATAGTATTCAGAAAGAAAACATTTAATTTATCAGAAATGTATTTTTTCTAACAAAATAATAGAACAAGAGCAGAACAAGAGCCTATATTTATAAAATATACTGGAAAATTGGAATTTCTCCTTTCTTCTAAAGAAGCTTAGTAAAATTCATTTCACAATTTAAGCTGATTAAATTGTACCACTTCATCACTCAGTACAGTAAGAGGTCTGCATTTCCTATAACACCCTTAAAGTTACAGGTCTTTGCTCAAAGAAAAGTGTTAGCAAAAGTTATTTCTCACCAAGTATTCTGCATGGTGCCTTACTATGACTCAAATTTTATTACAAAAAATTATAGCCCAGGTAGATTGAAAATGAAGGATTACTCAGAATAACTGCCTGAAGACAAATATTGATGATACAGGAAGAGATCTAAATTTGAAGTAAACTATTCAGTGAACCAATACTATATTTTAGTTAGGACTTAAATCTTCCTTTTACTATGTTCAGATGTGTACAGCAAGACACATGCTCTTTCATGGATGTGTTTTGGTCAGTCACTTTCAGGTACTGATATTTTTTTGAAAACTAAAAACCCCAAACCCAAAAATAAACACACACAACACCGAACCAAACAAAAAAAGCAAACCCAAAAACCACTTAAGGAAATTGAATTAATTGAATTAGTCTACTGAGTTGTTTGGATTTATTAAGTATTCCAGAATAACTTCTGAGTAAGCCATTGTCAAACTGTAAAGTTAAAATTTCCACAGCTCTTGTGGTAAGCAAAATAAAACTTTTTTTTTTTTTCCAGAAAAAATGGAATTTTACAGCATTTGAGCAGACTGTAAAAAAAACTTGCTGACTCAGATGTTGGCTAGAGAGACAACTGCAGATGTTTAAGGCAGATAGATAGTTGTACCTGGTGCTGCTTGCTGTAAGGCAGTGGTTGGAAGCTCTGCTGCTAACTGAGAGGACTTAATTCATTAGAGCACCTGCATAAAGAGTAAACAAAGCTGCTGAAGATGGAAGATCATAGCAGTGACTCTGCTCCAAAAGGAGACAGGTAAACCTTCTCTATGTAAGTGGTGTGTTCTATTGGAATGGAGGGAAGAGCAAGAATATTTTAAGTCATAGGTGATTAATTAGTCTTGTTCGTAAGAATTAAACTGGTGGAACTGTGTATTTCAGGAAAGTATGAACTCTGTATGGTGTATCTTTTTATGGCAAATGGTTTTTATTCAGAATCTGTGCTTTTGAGATTTTCCTTTAAAGCTATTGAGTAGGTATCTTAGTGTCATTTGGAATATAAAGTATCAGGATACTCAGAGTAATATATACTGGTGAGACTTGCCAGAGTCCCGTGCAGCTTGGAGGGGAAGCAATTTGGAAGGATGGAATACTGAAGTTCCTGCATCTGCAGATTTACAGTGTGCATTTCCACTCCAGGTGTACAAGATGGGTATTGTTATGCAACTGCAGAGGATTAACTAGCCACTCTTACATAACTTACAACTGAACATGCACAGAGCTATCCTCTGCCAAGCTCTGAAAGATGAGGAAATAGCAAGGCTAAACACGCCACACTGCATGTGTCTCTTCTGTTCAGGTATGCGTTGCTCCATCGTGCAATCAGAAAATCAGGCACTTCTGAAACATCATCACCTTTTCTTGCAGATCTAAACAACCACAGACAGCTTGCAAATTTATCCCCTTCTAAACACTTCAGTATCTTCATTGCTGTGAACCACAGTTATTTTATTAATTTAGGCCTCACTGCTCCTTCAGCACTGCATCTCAGGAATGTCATGGAGAAGTGGCTCCAGTATTTGAAAGTTTTGTAGTCCCAGGAAAATCTTCAGGTAGCATTGAGCCAACATTAGTGTCTCCTGCATTGTATCTGGTTGCTGATACTGAATTCCTCTTAGAACTCTTCTTACTCTATAGCAGAGTGAAGTCTGCTGTGGGATACTTAGAACAGTACAAGATATTCTAATGTGCTCTTTGGAGCACTGGCACTCTGCTAGCTAAAATTAACCATCTTTTTTACCTTCTTGGATTGCAGAGCACAGGCTGATAACTCCAGAGTTTTATTTAAAATAGTACAGTCTATGATTGAATATTATTCCCAGTTCTACCCAGATACATTTTTTTTCTGTTAATGCGCAGATGATACTGCACTATGTATACTAAACTAGTTAACTAGTGACTCAGACCAGCAGTGTACTGCAAGTGAGAACACCAGCATTTCCTTGGTAATAGCTTGGTGCAGATGGTGCTGACACAGTTGGAGGTTTCTGGCTGGGGACAATGAGATTAAGAAATGAGAGTGACCAAAACTGTTTCTTTTCTATGTTTACTTCAAGTTGCTTAAGTATCAGAGGTGCTTTTAAAAGCAGCAGAAAATAGCATTTTATTTATGTAAGGCCACTCAAGGTTTTCTAAACTGGAACTGTTTCTATAGCTTAACATCCTTTACAAGGGTCTGATTTCAATTATTCTGCAACCAAATGAGGCATCTATATAAATACTGGCAAACTGGAAAGTGAGCTTGGAACAGGCATTTTTCTATAAACAGAAATAAATGTTGAGGAGTAATAAAAGCATCAAGAGTTACTGAAGAGAGAACACAAACACATCATACTACAGTATTATAATTTTTAGCCTCTATTCTTCTGTCATCCAAGCTCCAGAAAAAGACACCATTCAGATATGAAGATATATTCACTTTTTCACTAAATTTACCCCACTGTAGAAGAATTAGCAATGTTTAACTCTACTAATATTTTCTGTCATTATATACATGTACAAAAAAATCTGGCAACTCAAGAAATATGCTTTAATTGTTGAGATAACTTCTAGTTTTTCCATATTGTGTAATCACGATGAGCGGCAGTATTTTAAGGGTGCCAATTACCATGTAATTGTGCATATATTGATTACTTTTTCCCATGTGCTTCTGTAATAAAACTGAACAGGTATTCTGTGTATCCATATATATATATATATGTTCTCCCTCAAACCATTAACCCTATAGAACCTGGTTTGTAACTAAATTTCCTTCATTATTCTAAGGATTCTTTTCTCAGAAACTAGCCTATCTGTCCTAAGAGCATCTCATCAGCCTTTTTAAAGTTAAGGACTAACCACACCAGTAAGTGAAGTCATACTACTAACCATGCTACAGTGAAGTAAGCATATTGTTTTCTATCTCCTTGGACAAATGATTAATTGTAAAAATAGTTGTTCAGCTCAATCTGGCAATTGTTACATCCTATCCAAAGTCTATGCACTTAAGTAATGTGGCCTGGGATTCTTTCCTCCTTTTTTAAAAACGTTCTACTTCAGTTGGCCCTAAAGGTGATTTCCAGAAGTTGCTATACCACAGTAGCTGGAACTTTGAGAACTACTTGTTATTTCACAGTGATACCAGCTTGGGAAAGCTCCTTTTATGTCTCCTAAAGTTTGTTTTTGTAAGCTGGGAAACTAAACAAAGTGACTGCTGCTGGATGAGGTTTCCAGGGTTTCCTAGTAGACAGCATGAAAGATTTGCTTTGACCTTTCAGGGGATTTCAGTCAGATTTTCCTAATTGTTTCCACAGATCTGTATTTAAGGAAGTAATAATCCCCTAGATAGTATGGTACTACTACTCCCCTTTTTCATACAAATGCTCTCATTACTTCATTTCTTTCTTTGCATGCATTCATTCGTAAAAGATAGCATAGACTGATGACTCTATTCCACACATTCCCTTCCCTTCTTCAAACAGTCCAAACAGCATCTAATTTTTGGAGCTTCTTGGCCATAAATTATTATTAAAAGGAGTCCCAAGTATAATAAAATTATTACACAGTTTTATTTTGAAGAACATTTTGCATTTGTTTTAATACAAAATGATGTAGGTCAAGAAATAATTTACAAACCTTTAAGTTCTTATCCTGGCATTTGAAATAAGAATGATTTCAGAGGAAGTTCATAAGGTATTCATAGGAAACTGTCATTATGTACAAAATGTTTATTGACATGTTTTAAACATCACATTTGTAAAAATGTGAACTGGATTGCTATCTAGCATATGAAGTACAGGTAAAACCTGATAAGATAACTTGTTAGAACAAGTCATTAATATCCAGTGCTAACAAAATAGACAGTAGCTTTCAGTGTTCTTTTGATTTTCCTCCAAGGTTGTATTAGCCTCAAAGTTATTTCAGGGTTTTACTGCATTCTGAACAATATCTAAGCCCTCTCTTGATTGCATAAAAATAAATCTTTGAAATAGTACACAGAGGACAACAGAAAGGTAGAGGCAAGAAAATAGGATGCTTCTTACATCAAGGTTTTTGGTTCCATGGAGAATTATGTTATCCTATTTCCTTTCTTCCCAAGCAGAGTAAATAGTACTGAAGTAAAACATTTTCACATTTTCATTTACCTGTGAAATATTTTTTGCCCAAGATGCTTTTTGTCAAAGTAGGGTATGTAGGTAATAGACTTTGTCAAAACTGTTTCATGACCAGTAATAACCCTGGCCTGTACTTGCCAATTTTATTATTAATATTTACTTTTAGTATGGGATTAATACAAAAATAAAATCAGAATGTATATTTCAATCTAAAAAGTTAAAATAACTTTAAATCTCTTACCTTTCCAAGAGTAAGACTGTAAATAGTCAACTGTGCATCCCTTATGCAGAGAGATTCGACTCCATTATTTTAAAAAAATCGGTTCCATTGCCAAGTTCAAACTTGACACTTTATCCCAAAAAGAGATTTACACTGAGAGGTGGCTCTATTTAAATATTTATGCCATAGATCTATGTATTCCAAGTAAAAATACTTCCATCTAGAATTCTGTGGAGAGTTACAATAATTAGGGTCCATAAATATTGCTGCAGTTCAATTACGGTACAATAATTACAAAATATAGAACATCTCTTTACAAATACAAATCATTGTATATTACAATTCATTTACAATAATTTCTACTATATAATTTTTAGCAAACTATCTTATCTAATTCTACTATAACCTGGTTGCAAGTGCATTAGTAAGAATGCAATTATTCCAGTATATTTTGCCCTTAACGTGATAGTCATAAAACAGACTATCTGAATGATATTTTCCTATGTAAACTGATGTTACATATGACAGATTATTCCTTATATAACTTTTTTCCAACAATCTCTAACAGGTAGAGCATGACAAACTGTATTTTAGAAGAGCATTAAGAAAAGAAATCAGGAGGCAAGTTTGAGAACAATGTTAGAATGGATATGCAACGGGCAGCTGATATGCTATCGAGTACTGAGGTAATGACATTAGTGGTTGTCATCACTCATCTCATGTTGCTTTTTCCCCACACAGTTTTGTGCCAAACTAATACAGACATTTTCATTGACAAACTCCTGCTCTACCATGAAGGACAGCAGCACAATGCTGAAAGACAGGCAAGATATTACACCTCAGAATCCTGCTCTAGCCCTCAAAAAACTGATTGTCACAATCTGCTTGGTTTCAAAATAACCTTATTCCTACAGAGGAACTGAAGATTCTGTGGGAAGAGACTTGACATACTGCAGCTCTGATCACATTTCGGCAACCTGGCGATAACTGATTTATTGGTTATGGCTTCCTTGAGGTGTGACATCACATGTACAAAACTTGATTGGTTATTCACTCCAGCTAGTGCCTAGCATCTTTAAACTATGAGGCACTTTTTCTGTTACTAAAATCATTTCCTTGTTAAATACTATAAGCTCGTAATGCATATCATTTCATCAGCTAAATCTTCTTCATATCGTCCCGTTTCTGGTTCTTCATCACTGTAGCCAGGACCAAAGTCTTGAAGTTCATAATCTTGTCTGCTTAAAATGGGAAACATATCCCCGTTGGTCCCATTGCTAATGTTTCCATTGAGAAGGTTACTTGCTGCACTTTCCATCTCATCAATAGTCATGTCACATGCATCAGCAATCTCGTGTTTTGTAGCTGAAACAAATTTAGGGTCCTTTGCATACCTTCCTAGGCCTTCAGATATAAGTACCTGGCAGATGGAGGGGAGAGAATGAGATACACAGTGGAATTACAGAACAGACTGGTAATAGCAATGTTTCTCATTCAGGGAGAATACTAGAAACCACAGGTGGAATCACTACAGCAACCCACAGCAAACTGCATGTGTAAAGAACAATCAAATCAATAATGAGATGGCTCCAAACTACACTGTATCAGTTCTGTGATAATTGATAATGCATTACATCTGACTTTTCTCTTTAGAAATCTGGGAGCAATCTTTGATGAACATCAGTCATAAGGCCGATACACTAAAGACAACAGATAATGCAATTAAACAATTGCATGAAACACGGAATTCTAGATATGTTCTCAGGACTTTAGAGTACATGTAAGAAAGATCTGAAGTCCCATCTGCAAACAAAATTTAACAAAGTGTATTGTTAATACACTTTGTATTGCAATGGAACGGAAGTGATGGAAGCAAGAACAGTACGATTCAAGAATACTATATACTCTTTTTTAAGTCTTTTTCAATATAAAAGAGAATTCTTAAAATTCTTGAGTACACCTACAAATCAATCCCTATCTGCACTTAGTACATGGATTCAGAGCACTCTCATTCTATTACTTGGATTACTGCAAAACTGATGATGCATTTCTACAGAAACAACAGAGAACAGGCATGTGCATCATCTATTCCCTGCCAGTCACTGTGGAAGGACTCTTCTTCACAAGCAATCCTCATCTAGAAAACTTAAATTTAAAATCTCTCCACACTAATATTAAGATCTGGATTCAGTAGAAATCCTTCATTGCTTGACAGCTATAAGTAAGTTCCCCCATCTTTACGCAAAAACAGTTCAGGGCTTTGAAACTGAAAATACCACATTTTCAGAGAGATAACATGGACTGAATTGTATGCTTTTTAAAGTTAACACAAAAACTGAACAGATGCTCTTGGCTACTTTAGAGGTTTCCGTAATACTTACCGCTTCTACTAAACTGTCTGCGCTCCTCTGTTTGTCACTGTGTTTATGCCTAAAGTCATTAGGTACAGTTAAGTTGGCTGGTGTAAATGTTCGGTAGGAAATATCAGTGTCATCTGTGTACCAGGAGCTCCTATGCAAGGAAGGCAGGCTACCATTCATATGCTCTGTAGATTCAGCCCTATCGACCTGGATCAGAGGTGTGTAGTATGGAGTACGGTCCCTGTTGGGAGGGGTTGCAGGTGGGGTAGCCCAGGAACGCGTTGATCGACTTGGTGAATGTTTATGAGCTTTGCTGGAATCCAGACCTGCAACAGCCATGACCTGGTAAGGGGAAGAATTAAACAAGTTAGTGATTTCAAATGCTCAGTCACACTCATTTCAGCAGTTAGTTCAAACCAATTGTTCAGGCAGCAGCTATGCAATATTAGAACTTTCTGATGTTTAATAGTCACGTAAAAGAGGAACAGGACTGAATGACAGGACAAAATGGTATCTTCTATCATTACTCGGATCACAAGATCTTGGTATTAGTGCTAATAAAGAAAAATAATTGCTTATGCAATGAAAACAGAGTGTAGAAACATTCCCTCTGTCCTATAGGGACAGGATAGGCAGCTGTCTGCATTTTCCAAGCATTCTGGGATGATGTCTGTAGGCAATAGAAACTGTCTTCAGGGCCATATCAGAGCTGGATATCAAGCTTCAGAAATGTATACCATATTTGCAGATTCCCACAAAGGGAGCTGAGTAACTGCCTAGGCAAAGATGACTAGACAGTTGCAGTATTATGCAGTGCTGGTCAGAATTCCTTAGGGCATCCCGACTCTGTGGACAATTAAATAGTCACGGGACAAACTTTGAGGCGGCCTGTGCCTAACAACTACAAGCCTGTACTTGGTCTAGAAGTCCTGCACAGGCAAACTATGTAATACACTAGTACTGTTTCAAACAACAATGAAAGTTGAAAGTACAACATAGAAGCTGGAAAGATATAATTCATTACCAGGTAAATAAGATTTTATGTTTACCTGCTGTTGCATTAAATGAAGTGGTAAAGCAGTGCGATGGTGGAAATTAGGAGAGAGTGGTATGTCATCTTGACTGCCTTGTCGGCGGAGGCATTCAAAGTTAAAGGAAGATCGTCTGTTTGCTATAGGGAAACCATAATTCATTAGGGAAATGAAATACTTTTCCTCATAGTCTACATGCAATATGAAAAAACATTTCTAAGCCACACTTGACTCATGTTAACAATTCCTGTTTACTCTCACACTTAGGGCAATGATAAGCCATGGTCTCTGCTGCTGTGTATGCTGTTCTTATGCATGTAAATGCTAGAAATTTTAAAAAGTAGAAACTGAAACTGGATCAACATGCTGGCTGGAGTGAAATGTTTCAGCTGTTCTTGGAACAATGGGAAGCAGCACATGGGTATTGTTCCTCTGTGTTGGCTTCAGTGTGAAGAAAGCCTGGATGCTGAACAGCAGCTGGAATCCAGAGACATCCTCACAGCTGTGACTGCCATAGTGGAAAACTGGGAAGAGCCTGACAGGACAAAGCACTGAGAGAAAACTGCTCTCTTGAAACTTAGTGAAACCACTCTTTGTATTTTTCCTTCCTCAACACCAAGAATTTCATGAACAGAATTGAAGAGCTAAGTGCCAGAGACTTAGGATTGTTTCCTCATAGTTACCACCAGACATCTAAGGCTGGATACTAACAACCAAGGTTCCTTAAAGAGCCGTTGGACCAAAGTAGGCACCTCCAGGAGGTGATTCAGTCCACTAATGCAAACTTAGTGTCTCTCCATTCTCTCTATGGTAAATCCAATTACAGGAACGTAGGCTTTAGCTCATGATTCTAACAAATCCTAAATGTTCCAATACCAAAATAAATTAAAAGCAAATCAAAAAGTCCCTTCATCCAAAACAAGGCACCACTTTGCACTTTTTTTTTTCCCAGGGAAGAGTCTGAAAGAACATCTTAATCATTTCTTGGTATGTTGCTGGAAGCGGCTCAAATACTGTAAAGATGAGTTTGGTATAAAAACCTCCAGAAGGCTTGACACAGCTCAGTTTGCTAACTGCAGTGCTCCATAACTGTATGTTGCATTAACTTGGACTGAACCCAGATGCTAGCAGAAATTGCTTTTTGCAATTTGGTTGGGGTTTTTTCCCCTTTTCTTCTTTTTCCTTTCTTTACCTGAGATCATCAAGACTTCCTACCCAGGCCAAACAATCTGTGCTCTAGTTAAAATAATAGCTTCAAGTTTCTTTTAAAAAAAAATCTGCTGAGATACTCTTGTGACAGTATACTAGTGTAAACCAAATTACCTTTATGCAACTTAGATCAGAACTAGGTCCCCTTAATCTTAGGATATCAAATGCCCTCTTATCTAGTGCATTTATTTAGTCTCTTGTACAAGACATATGAAGTGTAAGCTTCCTCTGCAGAACGGTCTGCTTAATACTGTCATCAAACCTTTCTGATGAAGTTAAATGAATCCTGAAGGCTGCAGTCATAGGTAGCCTCCAACGCCCGCCCAAACACTTCCATGGGAAGACCCAAGAGGATTTTTAGAAGAAGGTTTCTCTCCTGAAATGTATGGAATGGATATACAAAGCACCCTTCTATTTATTTGGCTTTAAGTTCCTCTGCTATCAGAAAAGCTTGTAGAAAGATTTACAAGCCCCTTTGTCAGACGTCTTTTCTTTCTCCTACTGGAAGCAGCTTCCTGTATACTTCACTATCACTCATCTGAGTTATTTACCCTGTATAATGCAAGACTGATATTCTTTCTGCTTTTTCCATCTGTGCCCCTTCAGATCAGAAAGGGGCATAGATCAGCCAAATAGCAGACAGCATTACTAGTCTGTCATAATGAGATGAATTCCACTATTGATAGTACCACTACAGAATGTTTCCTTCATTATGTATTAATACATTTTACTGCTGCCCTTCACTACAGCTCTCTGTAGCTTTAAACAGTCTAACTCAAACACTGTATAATGATTCCACTACACTTGTGTCAGAAACATTTTAATTTTTAAAATCTATACCTGCATGTTCTTGAAGGTGTCTGAGACAGGAAAGGGATGAAACCCATTTTCCTACCCACGGGGTCCTTACAGGGATACATACACAGACAAATGGACTGTGACTGGCTGCCAGCATCATCAGAATGAAAGACAACTCTGGTTTTGCTAGAAAGCAAATCCACCTTATAGCAGACAAAACACGAGCCTCTTCCAGAGCTGACCCTGTATTGTGTCACCTGGACGATACTGGTCAGACAGTGTCATCCACACACATGTAGCACACCTGGCTGTGCTGACCACACTGTGTTAGAGTACTCTTAGAGATACTAGGGTTGCATGGAGCTGAGTGGTGACGTCCTTCTGCACCGACAAGAAAGAGCCTTAGAAAGAAGTTTATTTCACAGTTCAGAGCCCCATGTGGTTCCTTCTCTGTGAAGTGTCAGAGGTCAGAGACCAAAATCCAAGAGCTTTGAGTTTGTGCCTAGCTTCACCAGAAGACTAGCACTGCTCATCTCTGCAGTGTGACTTTAAACACAGAAAAGCAAAATTACAAGATAGAAATCATGGGAGTTTTTAGAAACTCAAAGCAATATTGTGCTTGAAATAAGGAAAAACTAAGGGAAAGAGATCTAAGCAGGAGAAAAATTAATATTAAAGAAACAGGTAAAAAAAATCAGTTAACAATTCTTTTATAAATTGAAATGTTTTCTCCCTCAGAAGAAACACAGAATGTTCAGAGTTGTTCCTGAGATGGCTGAATAAAGTACCAATGTGAATCAGAAATAAGATGCTGAGCTCAGGGTAACACTCTCATTTTTCGCAAGGACTTGAGAAACTTGGATTAAAACGGTGAAGGCACTTTAAAA
Source organism: Porphyrio hochstetteri (assembly GCA_020800305.1). Classification (NCBI taxonomy): domain Eukaryota; kingdom Metazoa; phylum Chordata; class Aves; order Gruiformes; family Rallidae; genus Porphyrio; species Porphyrio hochstetteri. The sequence continues at coordinate 3,093,437 of CM036916.1, read as the reverse complement.
GTAAGGAAAGATACCATCCAAAACCAAAGGATTATAAAGTTCACTCTTAGTTCTCTTTTCCCTGAAAATTATCCTACTTCAGTCTCCAGTGTTTACTAGAACAGTACAAGGCAAAGGTATAAGTGGCAGTGATAACAATGTCATTAAGCAGCATGGCTGTTAAGAGGCAGGGGAAGTGCCAGCAAGGGAGTCACTAGGGACATCATCACACATCTGTAGGTGTGAATAAAGGGCAAACAGATTGAAATCAACATTTCAGAGTAAACTATTGCTGCATCTACTTAGCTCTTTCTTAATTTATCAGATACAGTTAAAACTGCCAATTAAATTGGTTATTTTTATGTTATTGGATGAGTGAGACAAGAGAGATTAGAAAGGCTGACTTGTAAGCTAAGGTCCATAGATCCTCTGACCAGACTCTCAGGTGGGATAGATGCTTCTGCCACATGAAATAACCCACTAGCAACAGCAATCAACAAATGTCGTGTTTGAAATCCAAGTTAAGAAGCCGCCTTTTTAAACTGGAAGGTGTCTGAATGCATTTAACTATTTCCAGATTTGCAAACAAATTTTCCTTAATGTACTTACGTGTTGGTGTTGGAGGTAGCAGCCGTCTCCTAGGAGATCTTTTTGTATCATAACAGATCTGTGAATCATCTTCCTCAAAAAAACCATGAGGGTGATGGTAACCTTTTGGTCTCTCAAAATCTGAGTCATGGCAGTGATACCTACAGTGGTAATCATACATATGCCTGCATTTTAAATACAAGAAAGAAAATTCATTTCAGTGAGTTTCTGTAAATTCATCTATTAGATTTCTTTGAGATTTGCAAAGTTACTCCTTCTCCAGCAAGACAACCAGACATTACATTATATAATTACACTACTCAATTTTAAAATCCAGTTTCTGTGTGCAAACTGATCTGGAGATAGTGAGCATAAGCTTTTGTAATAGTATGGTTGCATAGTAAGTTCTCAGGTAAAATTTTTATTAAATTATATTTTCAGTGCAGTTATTCTTACCACTACAGGCCAAAATGCAGGACCTCAGTTGTACACTGCTTAACAAAGAAACAAACCCCACGAAACCCCCTCTGTTCTACTCCTGCCATGTTCTCTTGTGAACCCCAGGTAACACGTGGGAGCACAGAAACTCAGAGAACAGATTTAAGCCTTTAAGCTTTCTGACTACATCTCTTGTTGAAAATGAAACTTGGAAGGGTGTTATTTGACTGTAATTATAATATAAAAAATAAGTGACCTGAGAATTCTGTTAAATGTAGCTTTCAGATAAACCCTGGCTTCAAACCAACAAGATGCAGATTAGGGTGCCAGTCTTGCCAGAATTCAGATGGCAAAGACAGATAGTAGAGAAGGAAAAGGAGGAGGAGAATTAACCATGTCTGGCACTTATGCCAGATAAGAGAGAAGATGACAATAAATTTCGCTACTTCTGGGCTGGACTTAGAAATAAAAAGTTACTGACAGAAGTGGAAAATATTTTTGAGAAGCTGTTTTTATTCAGTAGGTGTTGGAAGGAAGATGTACACCATCTACTCAAGACCTTGCAAATGCATGTGTCTGTCATAACAAGGAGGTGAATTTTACGGAATTAATAATATTGTGAGATATTTGGGAAAAAAGGTGCATTTAATTTTTTGGTTTGTTGTTGGGAGATTGTGCTTGTTTGTTTTTAAATAGGAAGCCTTTCAGTATTACCGAGTATAGGTTCTGTTCCATGACAGGTTGATATTCAGAAAAAACTTGAACAATCTCACATTTTCAAGAATAAATCAGGAACATGGGGACTTCCTCTCAAAACAGCACCCAAACATTGCCTGAACACCTGGAAACCTATTGTTTATGTACAGGAGTGGTGCCAATGCAAAGTGAGAACCTGCCCTGTTGCTGAAGCCATCACTGCCTGAAGCCAATGGCACAGAGCTCAAGCCAACCCACTGTGGTAATGCTCAAAGCCAAACTAACTTGGGAGCCACTGTTTTAAAGTCAGAAAGCCCACCTCAGTCCATTTCCAAGAAATATGTGAAATAAAGCTGCAGGAATAATTTTAAATTAACCAAAATTAAACCAGGGCCTTTTCTTTTTAAATCTGAGGTTAAAATACTGAATGCAAAGTTCACAGGAGTTACATTGCCAGCACAGAGAAATTTCAGTAGACATCTGTTTAGTGAAGCCTTTGCAAATATGTATCGAATTTACTGAAATCCTTTTCCCAGTTGACTGAACATCCTCACCTGCTTCCTGACAACATACTGTCGTCTTCGTAATACTCTTCTCCACTGAAGTATTCTTGCTCTCCCAAATAACGCTCATCATTGCAATAGTCATGAACTTCACGTTCTTCACGGCAAATAGTAGGTCGACGCCCTTCCCCAGTGTCAGATCTGGAAGTAGCAATCAAATACTTACTTTTTTTTTTCTATTGTATACGTTGCACACATAATTTCAGTCTTTTAATTATACAAGTTGTTCTTATGTGCTTCCAAGAACAAGAAAACAAAGATGAGCATTGCAAGTCTCTGGTCAGTATGTGGTGTTACAGTCAATTGTGTAGAACTGCAGCTCAGAACATGACTGTTTTATCTGTTTCTTAACCATAACCTCCCTTTATTTCCTCAAGGTACAAATAGGAAAATAATTAATATGGTGATACTCAACGAAGAAATAAATTTAAAGCATTTTTACAAAATATAAATTCAGAATACACTGAAGAAAGACAGCCCTTTTCAAATGCCTGAAATTTGCCAAATAGATTAAAAACTAGCACAGAATGTACATTTAGTGGTTCAAATAACACAATACATCCTATTTTTAAAACTTGTCTTAGGAAATATTCAGGTATAAGACCAGGAATGATTTTGGGTCTGCTATACATGTAACTATACATATTAATAGTTATTGAAGCTAAACCCAGTGTCTTTTCCAGTCTTTGCAAGTTAATTTTAAACAAGGGCTGCCTTCAGGTGTGATCTTTTGTTTGCTGAATACTGCACAAACCTGCCTGGACTTTAAAAGGGCGTGAACAATTCTGAACTTAACCAGAAGTTTATCCTTTTAGAAAAGACGGGAAAAACTGACCTGGAAATCATCACCTAAGTTATTCAGCATATGCACTACCATACAGTTTATTTTGAAAATTATACTGTAGAGGAAACAAAATAGAAGAAAAAGAAAAAAGGGAACTGAGAAGAAAAACTAGTTTGTCCCCTTCAGTGATGTCAAACAGTATCAACTCACCTTATATATGTTTCATAGTAGCGGGTTCTATCCAGGTAAAGCCATGAAAATAAGAGGAAAGATAGTTAAAATCAGGGAGCTCTGAGAAATTCATTGGTGATTACAACGTCTGTGCTGTAACTAATAATTTTACTTTAAAGAAAACTACTACTTTCAAACCTTCCTACAGTTGTATACATTTCCCATGCATCACAGCTGTATTTTAAATACATTTCATCCATCATTATGCAACAGAAACTAAGCTAAATATACAAATTAGTTTTACGTAGCATTTTCTTATAGCTTACTTATATACCTTTATTTAAAAGCAAATTCATATTTTAAGTTTACCTCCTACTGCTTGGCCTTCTACGCTTTTCATGATCAGTTCTGGAGTAAGAATGGTACCCGTTCTCGGATCTACGCTCGTGATGTCCAAAATTTGTGTGTCTGCCATGAACAGCTTTGGACACGTTGGCATTATTGAGATTGGCATTGGTTGAGTTTGGAACTTGCTTTCCTAGTGAGTTGTGATTATGATGATTGTGGTAAACAGAGTTTCCTGCCTGAGGATACATATTTTTCTCGGTGTCACTTGCACATGGAATTGAAGGCCGCTGAACATGTAAGGGGCGGTGTGTGGTGTTGATCTGTTGAAATGAGTCTCGTCTGTCACTGCTAATGTGGTTTACGTGGTTGCCAAAGAGGGCACCATTCCTCTGTTTTAGAAGAGAAAGAAAAAATTTGTATGAGATACCTTAACAGAGCACATTTTTGACAGCGATAACTTACTTTGCTCTCCTACATGCATTCAAAAGTAGCAATTCAAATAATCTGTGATTTTTCTTTCTAATTTTATGATGCTTCAGATGGACTCTGATCTCCTGAAGTGAGAGAGATGTGATTGTGATGACGACAATATTTGTATTTCAGAGTCAACATTACGCTGTGATCATTATTCTTCTTCCCATACAACTAAATGTGACATCCTGCTTTCTCCATGTTTTATTATACAGGAGAAGCCCAGATTCCCATACATCAACATGCACCAATTTCCTGAGAAAGGGAGGTGTCTGCTTAATTTCTGAGAACACCTGGGTGGAATTCTCTCCTGTTCTCCCAGAGCATTGGTTTGCAACAGGCGTCACTCAGACAGGATGGAGTGCCATGCAACAGCTCGCAAGCATATCTCAAGTAGGTAACATTAAGCTTCAGTGCTTTCATTCTTTCTTCTTGCAGAGGTACAAGAAAGAGTAGTAACTCTTCATCAGCCCTGACAAGTGTAATGGATGGTGAAAGAGAGAATGAAGTGCTGGGTTATGACGATGACATGCAGCTCTCTTTTACAGCTGACCCAGATTATGTAGCCTCCCTGTCTAGCCAGGTGTGGGTCCTGGATGACAGCAGTCTGTCTTGAAGCTCAATCTAGGGAAGACAGGAGTAATGATGGTTGGCTGAGAAATGCGTCAACTAACAGCAGCTGTGACACAATCTCCGATGCCACATCCTCCTTCTTTGCAAAGGGCAACAGCAAGTTATGGAGTTTCAGACATCATTCCTGCAGAAGCATGCTTTTGCATCTGCTACTTCTGAAATGCTTGGGAAATATTAAGTTTTCTTGCTGGCTGACAAATGATTGATAGCTCACTCCTGATTATAATACCAATTTTACACATTCATCATTAGACTGAGTATCTATAGTGTAAAAGAGGAACATGAGTCTTTCTTTCTGATTGGTTCTTAGTGATACCCCTCACAGGAAATTAGAAATCGCATTAATATTTAGTTGACTTCTGTGTAGATCCAGGCTTTCATTTTAAAATATGCAGCTCTATGCCTGCTCTGATTTGTCTGCATAGAATTTTATTCTCTTCTTCCTATCTACCACTGTAGAAGTTAAGACACCTCCAAGTTTAACCTTGCCACTATCAAAGTTTGAGATGACAGGGTTCATACCTTTTCTTAGGATTTGCTTAAGAAAAAAAAGATTAATGAGAAACAATTAGGGGCAGGAGAACCACCCTGCAGGAGCTGCTTCCTAAATTTATGATGACACTCAAGTGTTCTGGTAATGCCATTTTTATAAATATTAATTCAAAATATATTTATTGATAATTTTTTTTCTGGTTTGAGGGGGTATTATTATTATTACTACATACTCAAGGATAAACTCATTCTTTAATCTCATATTATATGATAAAACAATTCACATAGCTGTGTTCTGACATTACTTTATAAACATCTTCCTCCTCCTCTGGATTGTTTTCCTCTGGTTCATCATCTTGCAAGTCACAGGATATAGCTCGGCGTATTTCAGGGCCAATATCATGAAGTGTCCTTAGTCCTGCCTAAATCAATGACAATATCATAATACATTAGGAATGCAATTTCTTTTTTGTTCATTAATTACAGGCACGTAAATTTATTTTAAAGGACAGTTAGAAAGTGTTTGTATCCTGACACCCACAGAGGATGCATCCTCCTGTACATCTCTTTACTGTTAGTAGTAAGAGGTGATCACATCTTAATCATCAGAGTGGAGACCCTGTCTAAAAGACTTCTGATATTTAGGAACTCTATGGAAATAAAATTAATTTATAATAAAGTATAAGCAATCAGCAAGAATGATAATAAAATGCATTTCAATGAGATGCATATTCCATGTTAAAAACATGTCTGCAGCCTGTGTCCGCAAAGGAAACACAAGATCTTTGCTATAGCAACAGCAGTTTTAGCAGAGCTCAGATGGAAAAGAAAGCAGTGAAATAATTCCAGCCCATCTGCACCGCACTGTGATACGCAGATATTTGATTCAAAACTTTAGTTTAGGACAGAAAACCATCTAGCTACAGTAGTATGGACCTCAGCATGTCTGGGTCCGTATTCCTCTCAAGCCTGCTACCACAAGCAACCTTTCTGAAAAAGGATAATGCTGAAACAGCCATGGACAGACCTGCACATTAGAGAGGAAACAGACATCACACTCAGAGCCAAGAATTTAGTTCTTTTGTATAGGTCTGACTCAAAAAGGAGACTTGTTCCCTGTTTTAACTCTGGCTTCCATCATCCGAAGCAAAAAACCCAATCTTGTTCTTCCCAACTGTCTTTAATCTCTTCACATTCAGAAGAAATCAAGCTTTGTTTGTTTAGCTCTTTACTAACACTACACTTACAGTACTAATAATCACACACAGCACTTGGCTCAATTCCTGATGATGATCTAAAAGCCCAATTTATGTTTCTTCAGCATTTTTGATGTATATGAGGGCTGTCCCAGCCCATCAGAGCTGAATGTCCATGACATGACATCGCATGTTACTAGCCCCGGTAGTGTGAAGATGCATAGAGACGTCCACATGTTGCACAGCTCCAGAAGGAGCTGAAAGACCTTGGAGGAAACCAAATGACACTCGGTCCCATTCACACCACAGCAGCACAGGCAGGTTTCAGCTCAAAACTGAAATATTTGGATTGCTGGGCACCAAAAATGACATTTATAGTGTGGGCAATCAGAACCTGGAACGGGATGACCCGTAAAGCTTTGTATCTAACAGTGCAAATTTACTGTAGGTTCCTCTTCAGGTTTCACTCATACCAGTATTCAACTTCCTGAACACAGCCCTTGACTAATCATATTAGCTACATATATTGGCAATTATACTTTCTTCCTCAGGGATGAACTTTAAGAGTTATGCTATAACTGAACAAGCCTCTAAAAATCATTTACTAGTGAATTAATATACAACACACGTTTCATAAGTACGTTGTGCTTTCTCCCACTGCTTATGCTAATTACATAGTCAAGACCTTAGTGAAGTTGCTAATGTCATCATTTTATAAGGTGCTAAAGGGAAGTAAAATTAACCATTTAAAGTACAGATTTGAAGCAGAAGACCAAAGGCTTCTATTATGCAGAGGCAAAGGCTGTATTTGTTTAGCAGAGGATTGCTATTTTAGTTTGGGTTTTCAACCTGTCACTTGCATTTCACACTTACTACCTGCTTACTTTAAAGCAAAGAAAACGGAAAAGAACAAAAACCCCAGAGCTACACTGACACTTCAACATAAAAATAAACTGAGGTTAGTGTGAACATACAGTGTGAGAACTTCTAAATAAGATAATCATGCAGAAAAATAGCTGAGTAGACCTACACTATAGCAGTGAACGTAAGAGACATAGCAGCCAAGTCTCGATTCCCCCGTGTTATGCATCTTCTAACGCTGAAGCGGTGTGCACTGCTCTGCAACTACATGAGCTCTGTGCTTTCAGCCAAACCCAGACTCCTTCAAGCTAAGTCTCAGAGAGCAGTAAAACAGCACACATACTAGCCCTGGCCAGAACTACTCCTTATATTCCTGCCTGCCAAATTGTGACAAAGTCCCACAAATACACGCCCAAAAGCTGAGAAAAGCCCATGTGCTTGGCACCAACATATTCAATAGTAAATTAATTAAGTATCCAACTGTTTTCTGGTTTATGTCCTGGTGAATTACTCCTTTCCTCAAGAGAAAGCAGACAGCTGTTATCTCACCTTTCTTCAGTGATATTTTCATGTAACAGGCTTCTTATAATCACAGTCGACAGCGAAAGACCAAAGTCTGGATCACCGTATGTAAATAGTACATGCTAATGAATCTAAATTGATCAGCTTTATTCACTCACAGCCAGTATGGAAGCCACAGGTTCCACAACAAACATCTGCCTGCAGAATTAAAATATTTATCTGGTTTTTTTGCTCTAGCAGAACTACTTACAATTTTGTTAAATCTGTCATTAAAATGAGTATTCCCATGTTCTGCCTCATTTTACCTGGTGCAATCTGAAGGTTTTCCAAGAACAATTTTTATGACAGGACAGCACCACACAGACTCACCAGCTCGTACTAAGACTTCACTAGATCAGTCAGCTACCTCAGAAGTGGGGCTGATGTAAAAATGCAGGAATCAGTACTTAGGTGTCAGTAGGAAAATCCATCTGCCGAATGACATTAATGCCTTCTGTGAAGATCACAGGGGTAGCCCGGACTGGTAACACATTTGGCTTTACCTTCAAGCACTTCAGAACCTAATCAAGGTCTCTTAAATAAAAGAATGCACGCAAACATCAAACCAACCTCCCCCACATCTCTTCATTAGTTTACTGGGAAGAAGGATCCTTCTGATACACAGTTCACTATACAATGTTGCCCATTTTATTCTACCCACTAAGAACCCAAGACACTGTAAGGTGTGAGAGGGCAGTGGGGGTGTACCTTGTGTGTACCTCATGTGTGATGATCTAAAAATGGCTACATTTAAATTTGAAATAATTTCTCTCTTATAAAAAAAAATCTGAATAGATGGGATTTTGCAGAAAGAGAGCCTGGACAGTGATTTCTCTACATTTGCCAGAGTTACACTTCTTTCTTTTTCACTGCAACTGCTTAAGTTCTTAGGAGGCAATTGGTAGACCTTTACAAGAGCTCTTGCTATTACATAGAATGATTCAAAACTTGCCACACTCCTGTAGCATGATGCTACAATGACTTTATTAAGAAATAAAAAAAGTCAAATTTGAGTCTTACACAGAAATTGCTTCCTCACAGTCTTTCAGCACAGCTTATCAGAGCTGCAGAGGAAAGGAAATCAAACCAAATCCTTCTCGCTTTCCCCAAACAGAACAAGTAGACACTAAAGACTGATGTAAGAACTTCAATAACGTTTCTTTGATAACTACAGAGGGTCACACTCTCTCTAGTCTCTCAATATCCTTATTTTTTAATAGGAGATTCTTAATTCCTCAAGATTTTCTCACAACCAGAGAAGTCTCACCTTTACTTAAAGGAAGTTTCCAGGTTATTTTACGCTATTTCAACAGTAATGCACACCTGTATTTTTTTTTACCCTAAGTAAGTAGAAATGTGAATAATAAATACTGATTAATCTCCGATTTTTTTGAGGACCTAAATACAATTCACATTATTCCAAGAATCACAGAACCAGTTCTAACACAGTATGAACATCTAACACACATCTCAGCTCACCAGACTGAAAACCTGCCTGGTTCACAAGGCTGTTGAATCTGTCAGGCAGATCACATTTCTAAGAAAGTGTGCATACTACAGAACACAAAACTTTTCTATTCATGTTTAACTTTCCATCACTGAGTATTCTTATTTGCTATACACAAATGTCTTTTCCTAATGTACCTGTAACTGGAAGAAACCTCTCCTTGCATGGGTGTTCATTTATATGCATTTACCCCATACCTTTCAGCAAACTGTGTTTTCATCAAAGACACTGGAAGATGAAAGGGTCTAACAGAACAAATAAAACACACAAGACATGATTAGGCACCGGTTCTATAGGGATAACATTTGATCAAAACTGCATCACTGAATTATTTGTGCTGGTCTAGAAGAGGACTTCCAGTCAGGCTTTCCTGTATTGTTGTTGTTTCTTTGAAGTAGAACAAGAAAACAGAGTAATGCTGCTGTGTTTGATTGCCTCTAATTCTGTGTGAGAGATTTCACTAGAAGTTTGCAAAAGAAGCTGTTTCTTATCCAGACACTTTCTCTCCAAAATTTAATTTTTGATCCCTTCCTTGCTTAATTTTTTTCCTTGGAGGCATGAGAAAGATGAGATCTATCAGTCTAATCAGTGGTTAGTGAGCAAAGCAGTGCTGAGCAACATAATCACATAATAAATTCAAGGATGTCTTTAAATAGGCTTTCCTGTAAATGCACAAAATGACTTTGAATTAACATGACAATTCCAAGCAGCCCTACTTTATGAGGCATAATAGCACCTGCAATGTTTTCAAGATGGCACAAAGCACTAATACACCAGTGCTGCGTCCTAAATAAGATCTCCAGAGACAATTAATAGTGCCCCTGTCTCTGACACAAGATGGAGATGACACACGTGTTTTAAAATGCTGAAATAATAGAACCGTAGGAGTCCTTCTGTGAGAAAAAATGTCATATGACTAATAACTGCCTTTCTGAATTGGTCATTTAGAGAGAGATAAGCTTGAAAATGCTTGAAAAGCCCTTCATGCCAAAACATCAAAACCTTTAAAAGTTAAACATGAAAACATTAAACAGTTAAATTTAAAAAAAACCCCTTTTAACAAATGCCAGATAGATTTTTAAATCAATCTTCCATATCTATAGCATGCATAAAATAGTAACACCATTTTAGATAAATGTTTTATATCAAATCTATGTGTAACACAAGAAGCCAGAGTCATGATTTAAAAAAAATGTAGATGTTTATAAAAACTGGAAATAAAGAAAAGAATTTTCCCTATACCTAAACTCAGCCCACATCCATTTTAAGGTATGGTACAACCTACAGAGACATGCAATTTAACTTTCGTTTAAGAAGTACAAACACAATACTCTTACTTAAATAATGACTATCACCTGCACTATTTCTAGTCACATAAAATACACAGTACTCTTTTAAGGCACCTCGTGATACCAGGCAATGGAAGCTTTGCTCCATGAATTTTAAAAGAATGATTCATATTTAAGTATGTTGCTATATAAACTCAATGGAACTGAAACAAAGCATAAAGTGAATTCAAAATAATTCAGTCTTCAGAGCTTCAGAATACTGAAAGCCTGTGGCTCTGAAAATGTTCATATAAACCATCATATTTGTAGATAATGAACATGTTTTTACTACCAGCTTATTTTATAGCAACGAAAACAGAAAAGAACAAAAGACCCCAGAGCTACACTGACACTTCAGCATAAAAATAAACTGAGGTTAGTGTGAACAGAATACGGTGCAAAAGCTACTGACATAAGAAGATAATCATGCAGAGAAATAGCTGAGTAGACCTACGCTATAGCAGTGAACGTAAGAGACATAGCAGCCAAGTCTCGATTCCCCCGTGTTACACATCTTCTAACGCTGAAGCGGCGTGCACTGCTCTGCAACCACACGAGCTCTGTGCTTTCAGCCAAACCAAGACCCCTTCAAGCTAAGCCCTTCTGCGAACATCAGCAGACAAGTACAATTACGTTGAACCTGAGCAACGTTTTAACCCCTCAGCTGATGCCTACCCAGAGGGTTTTTTCTTCTTCCATTTACTGCAAGGTTGATATTACTCATAAAATTTGTAGAGAGAAAAAAACATATTTAGTTGGATCTGGAACATGTTCCTAAAAAATCAACTTCAGCTCAATGTATCAGTGCTTTTGTGTCTTTGTGATGTGAAGGAAAACATCCTTTAACTTTTATTGGCATGAAGCTACAAAGAGGGCTACATGTAAATAAATATGAAATATAGATGCAAATATTACAGAGTTTACAGTATTCCCCCTAGGAAAATTAGTATGGAATTAATTCATTGACTCTAAGCACCAGATGAAAATAATTAACCTTACTCATGCTTCACTTAACATTCATTTTACTAGCAATGTGACTACTGTTTGGCTCAATAGAATTTTCCATCACTACAAAAAGATCTCCTACATACTCCTACAAATGTCATTTTGTCCTGATTTCACCCAGAAAAGTATATTTGTTCTCACTGCTTAAGTATCACTCAATAGCATAAGAAAGGCATTGTGAGCCTTGACAACTTTTTTCCTCATGTCTTAAGAGTATATGTCACACCACAAAAGTGACAGTAGATAGCTAAAATGAACTGGTCACCTGTCATCTCAGAACCACATGCTTTTCTTGCCTTCACAAGGAGTGAAATACCCTGGGTCTGCAGAGTAAATTATTCTAACAAACATGGCATTTTGACTTTGAATTTGACTTGCTTTAGCTCCCAATTTTATATGCTAGGCTGAAAGCTCCTAAGTCCAGGCTTTTTCCCAACCACAGGTTTCAAGTTTCTTTGAAATGGAATTTCCACTTCTGTTTGTTAAATCAAGTTGAACTACTACTGATTCAGTAGAAAGACAAAGAGTAGATGAGAGGAAAATGGGGAGAAAGAACGAAATAATGTTCCCATCTACCAGCCTGGCTCAGGTCATTGCCACAGAAGTGTTGTTTCAATCTCCAAAAAACCAAATTGCCATGCCTCAAATCCCATAAGCTTTTGTAGATTCTTAGCAGACATTCAGTGGTCATTTTTTTGCTGAAATTGAAAAATATTTGTGTAAAGACAGATTTATTTCTTTCCAGTTTAACTTTGCCCTCTGTCTGTTACTGAACAGGAAGTGCAATCTGACAATTAACAACAGAGCACACTCACATTTGGAAACTCAGTGTTTTATCTATATCAGGATGTGTACAACTTCAAACACACAAGTGGAACTCCACAGTGCTGTGGCTTAAAACTGACTTTGATATCCTTATGCTCAAACACTTCTGAAATGAAGAAGTCTCCAAAGTTCTGACTAAAAATCCAGTGTCTCTCTCTTCCCTCTCAACTGCTCCCAGGGTTTTTTTATTTCTTCCATTCCTGATGATTTTCCCTGCTCTCATGATAAGCAAACAGTTTATCCTGTCCTGCAAGCCATGTACTCACAGATCAGCAGCAGGAATCGCAATGAATTGCTCTGTTGCATCTCGTGCTTACAGTGACTTGGAACAGAATTTGTGTCAGAGCTGCCAGCAGAGACACTCTTAGAGAATAGGAATGAAACAAATTACCTACTTAAGACAACAAAGACCATTCTGTGAGATCAAAGTACAAACCAGCAGGATTTTTAACAAAGAAACCAGTATCTGAAACAGGTTAACACGTTCCTCCCCCAGTAGAAAGTGATTTTCACAACACATTCCACAATGTGCATCAGAATAAAAAGCTATCAGAAACCGTTTTAGAGCTTGTAGGAATCTACCCAGCATTAACTGAAATTCAGAAAGTCCCAATCCAATAAAAATGGTGCAGTGTATGATGTCTGGAATTATTTGAGGACAGCCTTCCATTAGCGAGTTTTGAAGTTGATAATACAAAGGGTATCATCGGACAGAAACGTTCAGTATATACTCTTTAGATCACATATACTCTATGGACTGCTTCTCGCAGGCCTTTTGAGACACAGATGGCCAAACCTATTGTCCTGGTTTCCATTTGACAGCTTGTTTTAGGAGGCAGACAGAAGTCTATGACATTAATGCAGTTTGCTAATATCATTTCCTATAAAAGAAATTGATTAACGTGAATTTCAAAATTTGCAACTATTAAAAATACCGATAGGAAGGTTTTTCACCAGTAAAAGTAGAACAAAGAGAAGTAAGTAGAAAAATGATGCCATATAGAAAAATCTTTAACGTAAGGTAATTATATATATTATATTGTACTAGGAAGTTTTCAGAGAACTGGCTTAGAGCATTGTAGGAACACAAGAAATTTAACAGTGAAAGCAAAACAAAGAACAAAAAAGATAGCTCAGAATTTCATTCATATGTTTTTATATCAGCAACTCCTGATTGCGATGCACCAACCAGACTTGCTAAGAAATTTTGTCACTGTTGCTACTGTTTGAGTAACCCACAGACAATAACTTTTTGCACTTACCTTGTTCTAGACAGAATAGCAGGACTATGCTTTAGTTTTCTGATGAACAAGGGTCAAAATGTCCCAGCTAAATAAAATCCTTGCAGCACTGCACAATCATCAAAATTCATCTACCTGCTATTCCAAGTAAGCTCACAAAACAGTTAGTTAAAGATGTAAAAACAAAATCACCTGCAGAGCAATGGTGGTATTCTTCGCAGGATATTTCCCCACCAGTCCTTGTTCTTTGCGTTTCTTGAATTTCCTAAAGTAGTCCTGTATCAGGAAGGTGGCATAGAACTTCCCCACGGTTACCTCATCATCTAAATGAACAGACCAGACAGATCTCTCCCAAGTCAGCACATTTATCAATAGCCTGTACACTCACATCTGATTTGGGGGGAAAAATGTGATGGGTGCAATAGGTACTGTGCTTTCAGCTTACAACAATGGAACCTGTAACTAGCTTAAAAGCAATGTTTTAGCAAGCAGTTTAGGCTCTTTAAATTAACTCATCCTTACTGAAGGACAAAATACAATACTTAACCAAGTCTCATGTAATTCCAAGTAAGTTTGTGTAAGTTTCTAACAAAACCACAAACACGTTTGTGTACGCAGAGAAGCTGTAAAGATTTGCTTCAGTTACTTGGAATAAATGGATCAATATAAAAGCTACTATGACACACACACATTTGAGTTGGTGACTATAAAAAAACCAAAGGTTCTGCTTACATCATCTTCTTTTTTGTCCCCCAAGCTGAATCTAATTGCTTAAGGACATTGATATCAGTCAACCAACGTTACGAGTGTCAAGCCCTCACTGTAACACCTGAGCATCTTCCAGCTTGAATTTCACATGTCCCAGATGCTCGTATGTTGGGCTTTATCTTCTGCTATCTTACTGTCACCCAACAGATTCTAGACTCTCACAGAGGAAATTTCATAGAAGCTACAATTTCACATATTTTCTATAAGAACCTTGTTTAAGTGAAGATGTGGTCCTCAGCCACCTTCTAAAGAGGTGATGATAAAAAGTAAAAATGAAACAACGTATGGTGCTTTCCCACATTATTGCATTATCAGCTCTGCACTGCTGCTAGAAATTAGAAGACCTTCCATCAGTTAACTTAATACAAACAATACACAAACAGCAACTGCAGTAAAATCTTGCATTTTTACAGAGTCACTGTTGCGAACAAAATGCAATTCTCAAAGCGTTCAACATTCAAAAGCAGGTATCCTACAAGGATATTGAAATTGCCTGTTTCATTGCAGGTATTTTTGAGTCCCACTGAATCATTCAGCTGTGCAAGTTTGATCTTGTGATAAGTAACGCTTGCCAGAAAACTAGGAAGAGTTTTCTATTCAAAAACATTGCTTTTGTTCCCTGGCACCAAGCTGGCTATTTCCCTTTCTGCTGTGTTGCCTAATCTCTCAACTTTTTTTTCAGTATCTTGAGATGGCTGTTTGTGACAGGGTTGCTAGTTAGCCACTGCCATACATAAAGGAGAGCTGGTGTGTTTTAGGCATTGAAGTTCTCTCCACTGTCAGGACCCACATCCTGATGGACAGTAGATTCCTGTCATTCCAGCTGCCATTGCTGGACAGACAGGGGCTTAATGCACCTCAGGATCTGGGTGACTGTACAGTTGTGACGTGACTAAACATGGAAAATCTAACATGCCCAGACACATTTTCACACACCTCTGTTGGAAAGCATGGATATTTTTTTCAGTTTTATGTAATTTGTTTTTCTCCATATTTTAATTCTCTAATGGAGCTTTGATAGATGAGTGTGCTTTTGTTTTGTGATGGTTGGGGTTTTTACATACAAACACATTGTGTTAAACAAGCTTTTGCCCTAATTGATTGTCAAGCAAATTCTGTAATTGATTGTCATATACTGTAACATCACATGTTAACATTTGATTAAAAATGTCCTTGTGTTTTTGTTTTATCAACACATGTCCCAATGTGTCTCACTAGTGAAAGGATTTCTAATAGTATTTTTACCTGTAATGTAAAAATGTCCCAGGGGTGTATTCTCCCAGCATTTTATTTGTCTTTAATTGAATCAAAGCAAAACTAATCAGAATAATTGCTTTAAAATATCTTGATGGAAGACCAGTCTGTTGCAGGAAACATCCTAGCACATTAAAAAGCCTGCTCTGCCAAATACTTGACATGTCTTCGAGGGTCTGATGTCCCCCAGTTCTCACTAGGAAATAGCAAGAGCTCCACAGCTCACATGAAAAGCTCACCAGCCAACAGATTCAGTCTTAGCAGTAAAAAGCATTTTAATTGACCCCCCCAATCTAATTTCTGAACCTTTTGTGAACACTTGCTTTGATGTTTGTCTGTAATTTCCCTTGGCAGCTCCCCAGGAGGCTCCTGGTGTTTTGTATTCGCGATCTCTTATAAAGCGTCAGCCCTAACTTGGCGTCCTTGTTGAGCTGAATCCATTGATCTGTAGCGCAGCCTCGCTCTGACTCCCCAGAGAAGCCTTTCCCCACCCTGCACACTACTTTGATTCAAGTGTTAGAACAGAACTTTTGAGGAAGTGATAGAGCAAATGGGTCCTAGAAAGAACAAGCACACAGAAGGGACAGACTTGATATAACATGTACTACTATGGGTCGCACGTTGAGTGTGTCTCAAGTCAGGCTATGACACTGCACGACTACTGACTGTACCTGAGATGGAGATACCTGTGAAATCTCAGTATGTAGAAGTGAGGTGCCCTCACTGATCACTCTGGACACGCACCAACCTTTTTGTAAGCATACTGGATGGATGCATTACTCGTTTGCTGAATTGTGCATGCCAAAGCCTGTACTTACAAACAAGATGCACGTGTACTTCACAGGCACAGTCAGTTGTACTGCAGACAGGGGCACACAAGAACTGAAGCCTGGCCAAGGGGAGCCATCCTTTGGTTTATGAGTAACACACATATAGCTGGATACGGACAGGTATAGGGAGGCAGCTTAAGCATTACTGACCACAGAATAGACAAATCTAGAATTACAATTAGTGACACCAGAAGGAATCATTTCAGTAGGAAGGTTTTGGAAGTGGGCAAAACATATTAGGCAGCATTAAATGGGCTAGCAGGTGGAGACTGGGGAGTTTGGAGAATACAGGTCAAGCTTTAGTGAGTCCTATGTAGTTCTATTACTCTCTAGTCTCCTCAGAATGTTAACTCATTCAGACCTTCAGGCATTTCACTGATGTTCTATGTTTTTGCAAAGCAAAATTTTTGTACTAAAAATGTGCTGCTAACTGATCACAGTTTAGTGAAGTTAGAGTAATGAGTTCTCTGGCCAGTACCAATCATTAATTAACTGCACATTTCTACTGCATCTATTTAGAATTCAGGAAAAAAATGTTATACTGATTATTCTCATTCTGCTCTGCTTCTGTTCTGTTTGTGTTCTGGAGGCATGGTCATGAGCACACAAAAGAATCTAGAGTTCAGTAGTACCAGCAAAAGTTATACTGGAGAAAAACATTAGCAACTAGACCACTCAATATTTTTAAGTGCAAGTGATTCTAACAGATTGAATTTGGATGCTTGGTTGATTTATATCAAAGAGAATTTTCTGTCTCCTAGCAGACTGTTATTATCAGCTGTCACTGGTGTCATATACAATTTTCTATTGAATATTAAGCATCAATAGAAACTAATTCCTACTGTATGCTATACTATTTTACACTCCTATGGCATATGAATGTAAAATAGCCATACTCCTCTTTTCTCCAGGTGGGTTACAGTATTTTCCCACAGAGAATCAAACCATTCTGGAATAAAAATTACTCTTACAGACTTCCCAACATGGCCTTATTTATACTGGGTTGTAGAAGCCATACTGTTTCTTATCAATCAAGCAGTTATCCAGGTTTTCAGCCTTCTAGCTACACTGAAGAGCTACATTTGCAGAATAAATATTAGCAATGAATTTTAGTATAGCTGAAAATAAATATAGAGCTTATATTCAGCAATGAAGTGAAGCTGAAGTTAACAGTGAGTCATTATGTGAGATTAGTTCTAGGAATGTAATCTTTGCGGATTCTTTGTCAGATTGATTTAGGCAGGCACAGCTTGCTATTCTGAAGCATGCATTTCTATTTCCATAAAAAAATGTAGGGGAATAAAGTTGGCAAGAGGCAACACTAATTCCATGCCACCACCCTAAAACAGAATTGCTTCAGAATATTCGGAAAGACTCATAGTTGAAAGGAACAGAGGCTGCAGAAAAAGCTCAAGCACATAGTTACAACAATAACAAAGCAATTCATCTATGCCATGCAAGCACTTAGGTGTAAGGCTAAAAACAACAGAGTAGAACACAAAATGTTGTTTTAAATGTGCAGTATCAGTTCCCCGTTGGATAGTCAAATTTGCTAGGTTTTTGCCTTCATCCCCACTATTATCTGGCAGCCACCACACAGATAGCAGTGACCCCCTCCAGCGACAAAGCTAATGCTGCTTCTTGGGTCATGCTGAACAGCAGTGCAGCCAGCATGCTCTTCCTCCCCTCGAGACTGAGAGTATCACCTTCAGAAAGGGATCAGCCTCCACCACCTTCAGGCCTGGGATCTTGAGTCTGCTTCCAAACCTGAGTCTGATCAGTCTTGAAAGCTGCCGTAATGCTATAAAAGTACAATAAACTACAAGAAATACCAGATGATTACAATGGATCTGTGTATTGGATGTCTAGATAAATATATCCTGGGTGTGGGTGACAGTGCAACAGATCCTGCACCTTTAAAACTTGAAGAAGCAAGTAAAAACAGTCACCTAAACCTACACTACAGCATATTAATAAAAATGTATATATTGAAAAAGCTAAATATATATATTAGAATATATATATATTTAAAGAGAGAGATATAACCAATAGTTGACATGTCATTTTACAGCACGTAGGAACACCTAGTACACGTGCCTCAGTTCCCACAAATGTATTGGCACCATTAGAATTTAGGTATCTCTTTACACGGGCCGATTCCTATCTCAGTCACACTGCATAAACCTGAACCATTTCCATTTTCTGTTGGCTATGGAACTGCTCTGGTTTAAACTAGTGTAACTGAGACAATTTAGCCTCTTGCTTTATCAGTTTAGGAACAGAATTATTTTTCTGCTGGCAATTAGTATTTTTTGTTTTCTCCCAGAAGTATTCAACATATACAAGGATATAAGCTATAATGTAGTGTACGTTGTCAAGCTTCATTAGCACAAAACATGTTATTTTGCTCAAGGCATTAAAATCAAACTAAGTTTAGTTTATTTTGCTGAATGACTTGAAATCAAGGCTAGATTTAGGTCTGATAAGGTATTTTTTTTTCAAGCAAGAAAATAAACACCAGATTTTCCTCTTTCCTTCTGACCTAAGGAAGTTGTACTTGTAAGTCCTGTATGTGTTATCTAGTGTAACAGTACATGATTTTATCTGGATTTGTTTTGTTATTACTGTTTTGTTGTCCTTTAATGACATCATAATTGCAAAACTTAGTGTTTTTATTTCTTTGGTTCCTAATAATTTAGAAAGACCAAAACACATGGAGAATAGCACATTGCAATGTTTATCAGACTGACCGCCAGCTGGAGGGACAACTTGGTCAAGTAATTTCATGCTCGTTTTCTTCCATATTTTCTTTATAACTGCTCTAAGTTCTTCATTTGCTTGCTCTAGGTTACCTGTGGCAATGAAAAAGAAAAATGGCAATTATTTGTTTAATCATAGTCATTACTCAGTTGTACAGGCTTGAAAGTTCAGGCAACTGACTACTGTGTGGTTTTTAATCTTTGGCAGTGCTCACCTAAACCACAGTGATGCCTGAGGGGGCTTAATCTAATCAGCTTGTTACTGGCAGGGGAACTCACATTCTGCTGAGAATAGCAGAAGACACAAACACAAACTAGCAAAAGATGGTAAAATAATGAATAAAATGAATGAAAATAGAAAAAAAAAAATCTTTGAAAGACATTAATATTTTTAAAAAGTTTTCCCTCTTCAATGCAAATGACAGAAACCCATCCAGCCCAGTCAGAACTGGCCTCGACCAAACTGGGAACATTGCCTTCAAGTGGGCAAAAGTTGCAGCAATGTGGGTTCCAAGGTACCCAGAGTTAGAGAGTAGTGAGGAAGAAGCATTTTGGTGGGACAGAAAGGGAAACTCATGCATTCCTGTGATGCCACTGCTACATGTGTTTTGTCTGATCAGATAAAAGCATACAATAATTTCTGAGATTTCTTGGGCTCTGGCCTCCCTATCCCTTTCCTTTTCTAGCAAATCATTCCAACCAACAGTGAGTACAATCCAGGACTGAAAAGCAAAGCAAATCCAGTGAGACTAAGGCAGCCTTACTCACGTCCAACAAAACGAATAAAGTAAACCGTAACTTTTCTTTATTACACCTTCTGACAAGTCTAGTCAAGGTTTTACAGCTAAGAACCTTACCTTCTGTTTTTATCTTTAAAGCAGTTCTAACCAAAGCAAACAAAGTAGCATTGAACATGACGGTCCCATCACTGTTTAGTGGCATATTCATGGCTACTAACCTCTGCAAATGAGAAAAAAAAAATTGATGAGGCTTTGTTTGGAAAAAATCTCCTGTAACATTCATTTCTGCAAAGCTATTCAAAGACTAATATCCACTGAGAGGCATAAAAATAACACAAGTCTTCAAAAAAGTTGAGTCTTCCATCCTAGTTGTGTAGAGTAACCTCCCAAATTGCTTCTTTCTGATATGAATCACTTACATGCTTATACAAGAGCAAAAACTGTCCTGTAGTTTTCATGAGCCATTTATTGAGTTGATTTGCAAACACTGAAGTCCAGTCCCTGGCTATGATTGGACTAAGTCACATTATGCAAGTATTAAGGACACATGCAGTTATTTAAGAGCATGCATTCCTATTGCAGCCATGTTTCAGTTTTCCATGGGTTACTCCAGCCCCGTGCTCCATGAACAACCATAGCACCAGGTCTGTCCTGTATAACCTCTCTTGATCCATTTCTCAGGTAGCTCTTCAGTGATGCTGTGCATCTCTCACGCTATCCACAGTGAATTAGCATAAAGGGGCTTTCCTCCTTGGATTAGTCCACCTCTGCCTTAGAGTTCATCTTTAGAGCAGCATGGCTGTGACCTTGTCAGAAGAACACTATTTATCAAAATCTTTTCCTAATGCCTAACTTAGGTTTTATTCTCTTCTGGTTTAAAAGCATTACTCAATTGGCTAATTTATCTTAATGTATAGATTCGCTTTCAGTCTGCCTTGTGGCATTCTGTTCGAACCCAGTGTTTTATATGTCAACTTACCTACGTATGAAACCAATATAAAACAAATCCAAGTGACAGTGCTGTTCTAACAATCCTTTTATTAAAAGACTTCATCTTATTCCTACCAAAATCATTAAAACCTCAATATCTGTTGTTCTGAACCCTTAAGTAATGTAATTATTCAGCTCCTTTGTGTTGCTTTACAACTTTTACATAAAATTGCAATTCATCCTCATTTAAATTACATGTTGTGCCTGACAAATTCTACATAATTTTAAACTCCCTTTAATTTTCAGTCTTCTCACTCACTGCCACATACTGTGTCACACATCATTACTCCCTTCAGCTTGGTTCATCATCTTGCAGTCCCTACCCTTCAATCCCATTGCTGTGGTTCATGTGCAGTAATCTTTTCATGAACGTGACTGTATCTAAACTTGTCAATTAAACTACCATCCTCTCCTCCCTGGGACTGAAGACAAATCAGAAGTGTTACTGGGTCACCAGAAATGCTGAGATGAGGTAGTTTACATATGGGCCATTAATTGACTTGTAACAGATCTACAGACTGACCCCTTTGCTGTGGTGGTAACTAACTCAAGTGTGTACACTGAAAGAAATGACTAATTCTGCTGGTTTAAATTAAAAACCAGCAAAAACAAAAAAAAGGGAAAACTTGAGAGTGAAGGAGACCTTGTGAACAGACAGGATTGCTGTGCATACATGACATATCTGGCAGACCTGACTGAAGTGAGACACACCCCTAGAAGGAAAGCCAAGGTAAAACCTACCTTGCAGGCCACTCGATGTGGGCATAATTTGCCAAAGCCAAGTGGTGGCTGAATGCGTCTCAGTAATGTGACCACATCAAGATGCTTTATCCTTCCCCTAGAAGCAACACACATCTGTTATCTACCATACGTCCATTCCCAAAGGCTACACTATGCTCTGCTTTTACCATGTTTCTGATAAGATTTATCTGATCTAACTTACTTTGCTTCAGGGTCATATTCTGACCATATCCTTTTGAACTCATCCAAATGATGGGGACCCAGAATAGACCAGTCGCGTGTCAAATAATCAAAATTATCCATAATGACAGCCACAAATAAGTTTATAATCTAAAAAAAGTGATTAAGAACAATTTGATTATTTTGCTTTTTAAAAATAAATAAATAAATAAATTTTGTAAGGTAGCAGGTTAAGAATTCAAACAAAGTGATCTCAAAAATTATTATTTTTTTCAAATATCATCAGATACCACAGAAATTACTTGCTAACCATTTAACTAAGTGGAACTCTATCAAGTAATGGCACGAAAAGAGTATGATTCGATGACATTACTCAGTCTTTGCCACAGCTGTACTACGGTTTTGTTTCTCCTCCTTGTCTTTCCAGATCCCACTATGTCAAATTAATGAATGGATCCAATCCACGTATTTGACACAGTGTGGATCTTGGGAAACAGCTTTTGTATTAACAGGATTCAAGGTCATGACAATAAGACATCTGTATATGTTTTGTTAACACAGAAGATGATACAGAACAGCAGAATGTGGACCACTCTCCTTTTGCAAGGACAATGTGAACAGAATTTATCAACCAGCTTAGACCAGACAGTTGCAGTGAGGAAAAACATTTTTCAGGTATTATTTTAAAGCAAATAATTCATTATTGCATGAATTGGGGAGGAAGGTTACTGCTGACATCTCATGTGCCGTTGTTTGAGTGCACTTGTAGAGACACAAATCCAAAATTAAATAATATAAATAGCATTACTAGTAAGTCAGAGGAATTACAGCTTTATTTTCGATGAACATTTAGTAATACTATTGAGGAATGCATTAAATAACAGCAGACAAAAAGATTGTTAACTTAGCTTTTGGAATCAAAGAGTAGTTTGGGTTGGAAGGGACCTTTAAAGGCCATCCATCCAATGCCCCTGCTGTGGGCAGGGTCATTGTCAATTAAATCAGGTAGCTCAGAGCCCCCTCCAACATGACCTTGAATGTTTCCAGGGATGGGAAATCTACAGCCTCTCTAGGCAACCTGTTCCTGTGCTTCCCCACCCTCACCGTAAAAATCAGTGTAAGATACAGGATTTAAGACAGTTTGTAGAAAAACACAGCCCTGCCAAAATATTTTTGGATGTTCAGTCACTTGCTGAACCCACTACACTCTTGGCTCAGGAGGAAGTAAAAATGCCAAAGCTCATTTCTGCTAATAAGCACAAACTAGACTCACCAAAAATGCACAAAGCATGTAAAAACTGATAAAATAAATGATGGCAAAATTGCTTCCACACGTGTATTCTTCCCCTGGATTATAATCAGATTCTGGATCACAGCGTTTTCCAGGCAAACATGCCAGCATGATTTCCTGCCAGGCTTCTCCAGTAGCACACCTTTATAAGGTTACAAAGATGAATTAAACATTATTTTATCAAAATGGATTAAAGCTGTATTAACTTGTTAAGTTCTGTCAAAATGCTTGGAGCTGTACAAGCACAACTGTGAATACAGACAGGGAAATTTTCAAAGCAGGAACTAATTTAAAAAATACAGAGCATGTTTCAGAAATGACAGCACAGATCTGACATTGCAGACATGATTTACAAGGTAGACTAATGCACCATAAAGGTCTGCATGTAAAAAACTGCACCCCAAACTGATTTACAAGTGAAATATTTATTGCAGTGGAGCTGCTGCATATAAAAGTGGTGTTGTGTATGAAAAACCTGTCATAAAAGTTGAAAGTATCTGTAAAAGATTAATTGCCTTTCCCTCACCATGGTTGTCTCTAACTTCTGCTACTGCACTTTTTGCCTGTGTACAATGAGTTCAAAAATTTAAGAGACAACTACATTTTTATGACATTTTTGGCTGTGTTCCTCACACAGTTCTAAAGACAAAAGTCTTTATATATATAAAGTGACTTAGATCTCATTGGGTCAAGCCCTTGGTCTCAGATAAGGAATGACTTGCCAGTTTGGCTAACGAAGTTAGTAACAATGCATAGGAGCCAAGTGGAGTTACAGAATCACAGCCAAGAGAGCTCTCAAGGTTCTCACCTTTAGAGGCACCCCTGTTCCATGTCATTCCCTCTCCTTGCTCCAGGACATTTTGAAGAACTACTGGCCAATGTTTACCCTCCTCATGAGCTCTCTCTCTCAAGTGGCAGATGTTCCATACAGTAGAATTTAGTTACCTTTGCCATCAGAAAGTTTTGCCTACTGCTCATCTGGTATTTCCCCTCTGCAAGATACACACTCTATTTCTTGTCCTCTCTCCAGAACATCTAAAGAACAAAATTGTTTGGAACAACCCTTCACTTTTTCAAGCTGTCATGCTAGCCGTGCTTCTAGAGAATAATCTAGAATAGTAAGGGCATGGTCTTCACCTTTTCTAACACCTACAGAGTGGTATCTGGACTGACTGTGCTTAGCCTCTACCTGAAGACTCCACAAGCAAGATGTTTCCCTACAGCTGTAATAAGTTTAGGTCTGTCCCACTTGGTTAGAACCCTGCTGTGCCAATGGACACTCAGCAAACAGCCACAGAGAGCATGTGCTTGTTACGTTAAATTGCTTCTCACTTGCAAGCACATTTTGAACCAATCTGTGGTACAAGAGCTACAGACATTTTCATACTTCAATGAAATTAATGTGATAAATCATAGTTAAGGTTTACTCACCTGAAGAGTAGTAGTACAGCTTGAGGGAAAGTCTGAAAATTGTTGTTTCTGTTTATTTGATTGTTATCCCTCATGGCCACTTTTCCAAATACCTACAATAAACCAGGATTTTGACTTTCATTCTGGTGACCTGTACTGTCAACAGCTGTGGGCCTTGCAGTCCAAACTTGCTTCAATATGTATAAGAAACACACAAATACACTTTCCTTTCTCACTTCAGTTTTTCCTGATAATGATGTAAATGCAGTAAGTTATCCCATGTACAAGATTAATTCTTAATTGTTTAATTTGGCATCTGGCGACTGCTGTAGTACTAATACATAACCCTGTATTCCAGGTGGAAAATACTGCTTGTTTTGAACTAGCAACTAGACCCCATTATCTGTATTAAAGTCCCACTGTGCTAAACATTGCACATCCTTGTAGTAACATATAATTGCTTGTACAGAAAACCTCAAGCCTAAACAGACAGAGGTACCAAAATAGAAACCAAAGTGCAGAGAGTTTATGCATCCTGTCTCAGCCACAGAGGTGAGTTTTGCTCCTCTAAATGAAACTGCAATTCCTTGATCAAAAAAGACCATTCTTTTTCCCTGATATATTTATATTCTGTCACAATACACTGAAGGCTGTTACCTAGTTTAGAGAGATGAACACCATTATGCTCCGTGTACATGCTGCTGGACTGTAAGGACATTAAGTTGCTTTTGGATAAATGATGAAAAGACTTGGAAGAAAATGACTCTTCATGCTTATTTCTTCACTTCATTCCATTTAATTAGGTCCTCCCTTTGTTTTGATTTGAAGAACTTTACAACTTTGACACAGAAGGAAGTATCTGTACAGTTTTACAGAACGTGGAGCATCCTAAGGTTTCACCACAGGAAAAAAAACCCGAAACAACAGGAACCCCTGTCAAAGTACACATGGATGATCACCCAGCCACACTCCTTTGGCACCTCGTTAGGCAAGCACTAGATTGCATGTGTGGCACAGAGACTGCCATGCAAACTGCACTCCAGATGCCAGTTCCATGCTGAGGGCCTTTATCTGCTGGCTTCCTGCAGTCTGTATAGAACCCTCACAAACAGCTATCCCACCCTCACACTAGAAATGGTCCAGTCGTACAACTGCAGGGAATGGTTTCCTGATGGGCTTCTCCTTTCTAGCTCTCTCCAGTTACTAAGACTGGAGAACCTGCTCTGCCCTCATGGCACCGCTGCTGGTGCCAGGAGTGACACCTTTTCACATTCTCTGTTACCAAATTCCTTTCTGTGCTTGTACATCTGGTACATATGTCCTACTCTGGGCTAACCACAGGCTCAGCTGTGCCTAAAACTTTAGCTAGATTCTTTTAGCAGTTCTACTCTTTTCACATGGGCAAAACATTAAAAAAAAAACCCAAACCCAAAAGCTGAAGTTTTAATGCCTGATTCCCAAAACAAGTGTGTGGCTAAAACAAAGCCATCCTTTCATATATCCATGCAGTGGAATAAACTTCACAGTACATAGAAGAGGACTGGCTCCTTTCAGCAAACCAAGATACTACAAACTTACACCAAGCTCTTCTCTTGCATCTTTTTGTATTTCCTGACTCTCAATATCACAGCCAAAAGAAGATTTTTCCACTGCTCTGAAAGCTCTGCCTGTACATAGCACCACTGTCAGAGGGACGTGTCAGTGAGCACCTCAGTAAACCAGTCTCACCGTAGCCAACACGGCACTTTGGTTTCAAGCCAAAAACATTCTCAAGTTACCTGCATTCCAATGACGGCGTAGATGAAGAACAGCATGGCTATCAGAAGGGCAACATAAGGCAGAGCCTAGAAATGGGACAGGTGCATTGTCTTTTAGTAATTTCACACCGTAATTTCAATTTTCACTTACAAAAATAATTTCTCTATACAACAGAGGCTTTCCCAAGGTTTTTCTTCCAATGCAAGTGCTTAAAATGTTATTACCTGTCACTCTTAATATTCAGCTGCATACAATGAACACAAGCTTCATTATATTTTAAATTATTTCTGCCAGAAATCCAGGGGGAAGAATCGTCATTAGCAGTTTTTAATTTTGTTTTCATTACTGATTCTGATAACACAAAGATACAGCCTTCTGTATAGTTACAGATTTCCATTAACTTCATCAGATTTTCAGGAGCAAGGATTCAAATATCTATCTCTTACACTTATGAAATCAGTTTTATATAAAAGAATAGATTAAATTCCTCTTTTGTAGTCATCTGATAAAATGTGTGGAAGACCTGTGTGTGTCAAACCTATCTTATCCCTTTTAGATATTCCAAATTTTTGTTAAGTACCATAGTAATCTCAGGGTAACAGCTAATATAAAATGACAAAGAATGACTTGGGCTCACTGAAGTAACTGGGGAAACTGATTTGGCAGCAGCACGTAAATATCTCAGTACGTTGATAGCATGAATTTCAAAATAAATGTTTTTTGCACTCTATAGGATATTTCTTCATAAAGTTTGGTGTATAAATGGTTGCAATTATAAAGCAAACAAATTTTGCTAACCTGAAATGACTTTATAAATGTCCACAATAAAGTTCTGATTCCTTCTCCTCTGCTAAGCAGCTTCACCAACCTCATCACCCGGAAGAGACGGAAAAAAGTGATGGAGATTCTAGCGCTGTCCTCAGAGTTCTGAAGAGCATCATGGAGAAGTCAAACCAAATACAAACTCAAACATGCAACACTTCCAGAAAAACAACATCAAATGCAAAGGTGGAAGAGGTAAGATTTGAAAATGTATCTTGAAGGCCTTTTCACCTTGATAAGCATGATATGAAAGGAAAAATTACATGCTAAAAACACAGGACCTGTAGAAATGCTTCACACATCACATGCATTTCCAAGTTTTCTGGTTTGTTAATAAGGATCATATTTGGTTTGTTTGTAGTAGACTTCAATAGTACATTGACAATGAATGCAAACCACTGCATAACACCTTCGCAGTAAGACAATTATGAAAAATACAGAAAAAATTGGTGGAAAATAGACATGGCAAAAAAGAATAAACTCAAGTAGAGGTAAAACCACTGGGGTCAGTTTACTAATCTTACCCCAGACTCATCAGTTGTGACTGTTTCAGTTGGCTTTGGCTTTAAGAAATTAAGAACATTAAATATTAACATCAAATAAAGATCAAAATATCAGCTTAACCATAAACAGAAGGAAGGACATTTTTCATTTCTAAATGTAAATTAACATCTTACAACTCAATATACTTCCTAAACAAAACAGTAATATCCTTATTAAAACCTTCCCTTTTAGCATTTCATGTTGGCTGACTCATACTGAAACTTTATTGGCTGACTCATACTAAAATCTGCCATTATAAAACATGTTTAAGAGACATAATGGAATGTAAATACAAATAAAATATCTGCTCCTATGTAAACCAAACAAAATTAGCCATCAGCTCCCCACAGGTTGAATGACATTGTAGCATTAAGCCTAAGAAACTCAAGAACAAAGCTTTGGGGTCAAACTAGCCTTTCAAGGTCCCTTTTCTACTATGCTCATGAAAATCAATTACTCCCATCGCTTCAATGTAACAGTGTTCAAGTAATTGTGTTTTGTATCACATCAGGAGCTCCCTTAAAGCAAGTAAGTCACTTGAGTCAACTCAGGGATGAACATTGGATTTTCACTCTGCCCAAGTGACAGACAAACATTTTTAGCACCATGGCACGGAGCCTAACTCTCCCATAGAGGGGGAAACGAGAAGGCAATACTTGTACTCCCTCACCATCTACAAAATACTCATATACCTTTGCTGATGTAACAGGATCAGGGATGAAAGGGCTTCAGGGTTTGATCAACTTTTTTGGATCTGTACAACCCTAAGGAGCTATGGGGAGGAGAGGGGCACACACCAACTTCTTGTTCACAGAAGCAAACTCTATATACTGTGAAGAGGAGACTGACTTCTCTCTTTATAACGTCTGTGTCTGTCTTTGGAGAAACTGCCTCAGTAGCCTTAAGGGACAGACTCTCAGCCAAGCTTAAAGGATAAACTGTCTGTGCTTGCTTGTGCACTAACAGAGTCACAGCAGCTTCTTCCAAAATTGTCTGGAAGCATCTTTAAAAACATTTATAGCACCAAGACATATGGGATTCTGAATGTTGGATCCAAGTGATGGGTCTTACTCTCTTGCCTAAAATAATCTCCTTTTGAGGTTGCACCTTGCAACAATTACTGTTGCATACAGCAGTAATAACCACCATGCCTCCTCACTGGCACTTCCAACACGTTGTGGATACATCAGACACACTCTCAATGCCATAATTCACTGAGCAAAATCTCAAGCACTGCTATTACCCAAGATAAAACCTGGGAAGAAGGAACAGAAAAGAGAGGAGCTGATTCTACTGCAAATACTGGCAGTAGACTACAGAAGCTTACTGTGGTAAAAAACCAAAGAACAGGTAGTACTTTAACAAGGTCAGATCATTAGCAGTATTTTTTAAAATACTAATTGTTTTGTCTATTACTTAAAAAAATATAGGTATCACAAGGGGAAAATCAGGTAAAAATAACTGTTCAGCTATGTGCAAGCTACAATGTGTATAGATCACTATCCTACCAGGGTATCAGTATTTTCTAAAACAGAGAGTTTTTAAACTGTTTAAGGGATTAATACTAAACTGATGCATTAACCAAAACCCAGATCTCCTCATTAGACTTCAGTAAACACAGTATTTGTAAAATCAGCTGTAACATCTAATCTTTGTAAGCACTTATATAAAACAGACAAAAAATATGCTGCCAATGAAAGAAGGTTGCTGCAATAGAAAATCACTGCATATTGCAACAATTTGAAATAAAAGCATAAAAATATAGATTAAGGAGAAATTCATAATCACAAGCATCATCAATGTAAAAATACCACAAAACATGAAACAAGTTCACAAAACTGTCTACCTAAATCAATCACAAACCTGTACTAGTGTACACAGACTCACACTGCTATTGCCTTTTGGTACAGAAAAAATTCCTTTTTATCTGAAACCTTTAAAAACAAAGTGTTTCATTATACCTACTGCAGAGGAAGACTGAAATTTGTATTAATCTCTGGTGACTGACTCATGCTGAGCTTGATATTGTCTTAATCAGACTTAATTAGCATTCAGTATATGAACTTGATTATCTTTAAGCTCCCTTCCAACCATAACCATTCTATCAACAAATATTAAATGAAGTCTTTGACAGATACAAAACAGGTTAAATTCCAGTATCATTGCAAATCAACCCTAAAAAAAAAAAAAAAGGAGTAAAATGCTGGATCTTGCATCTGGGAGTTATTCCTGCTACCCTTTTTTGAAGGACTGGGTCCCAAATAAGCTAGGAACAGTATTATGATAGCAATATCTAATGGGATAGATAAGAACAGGAAAAGGATATTTGAATAAAAATCTGTGGGACTAAAATGCTTTCCAAAAGAAAAAAAATAATGAGTAATATGCATTACAATTTGCTTAGGAAAAAACTCTCACATAAGGAAAAGTCAGGCAAAACTCTTTCTTTGTGTATAACTACCTTAATAATGATTTATTTCTCATTTTGAAAACGCAGCCAGAGATCAGCATACAAAACCTGTGTGAACAGTTCTCAGGTGCTCAGGAACAGACTGCAAAATTCCTTGGTTTTTTTTTCTTTGAAGGGCTCTGAATGTGTCTGTGTGTGCCCAGGAGTGTCATGCACACTCCTCTCATAAAGCACTTTTTTGAAGCTCCTTTGGACTAAGCAGTACTTAACTGCCCATTTCTGACAGCTGATCTGCTGCTGCTGGGAAGTCTTAGGATGTCATATGCAAGAGATTATAAATTAGCGGCACTGGAAAGAGCAAGCCAGAGATGAGAAAGGAAAATAACCTTTTTACTAAAACTAAATTGTACAAAAATACCAGGATGGAGATAGAGGCTAGAAACAAACAACAAAACCTCCTGATACCACAGAACTTTTTTTTTCTGCCAGAGCTGAAAATGTCTACTTCTTCCCATTGTTGGCCAAGTGGTTTGGGGACTAACAGTTTAAAGACAGCGCACCTCATGTTTTTCTCCTCTCTGGCATTTCCCACTGACAACACAGCAGCATGGTTTATATTATTAACATAATATTAATGAATTATAATGAAGCTAATATAGTGATATGGCACAAAGAAAACATTATTCATACATGTTTATGAAGGAAATGCTCATCTGTGAGAAAACATTTTTGTGTGTCCCTGCAGCATGAAGGAATACTAAGATCTGGGAAACTAAGAGTAAGGTAACACAATCTTCAATAACAGACAGACTGACAGTAACAGATAACATCTGTCCTACAGATAAGGAAAAAACACATACTACCCAAACACAAACTCTTATTTTCAACTTTAGTAATATTACCTGACATGTACACATGTTGGGCAAGTATTAGAATGGACCTGAGATGGGGGGCAGGGGAAGCTGAGCAGCGTGTGTCTCTTTGGACAATGGTTGCTGACAAGAATGCATATAAAATATTTCCTGCAGTCAGGCAATCTACCTACAACCTCTCCTCTTTCCTCTCACCTTCCACCAACCATTCCAATCCTACTCGTTCCCCAAATGCCTCAGGACTGGCCAGTCATTGTTGCGATTGCCTTGTCCCCTGTGGGACTGTGTGATTCCCAAGAGGAGAAACGCACTTCTGGGGTGAGTGCTGAAGTCTGGCAATGGGCACAGCTAGAGTAAGTGGACAGCTCCTGCTTGCACTGCTTGGCTAAGGGATGCACTGCAGTGAGGTACATGAGGGACAGAGACTTGCTTCATCATTTGACCTTTTCTGTCAGCCACGCGCCAGCTGCACTGAGCCTAGTTCAGCAAAGCACTTCACAACTATGTAATTTTAAGCCAATTCTTAAATATTTAAATTAGCAGGAACATATGATTTTTCTTTTTTCTTAATCAAAATAGCACAGCAGCTTTTCCCCCCAAACAATCCCAACCCTCAAAAAAAATGAACCAACCATCAAACAAAATTTCTGACTTGCTGATTAAAATGTTTGCAAACCTGCTACCAGTTTCAGTCAAGTATTTATTGATGCACATGAAAAGTTCAGCACATCTCATAAACGGTAATTCCTCATTACTCTCTTGATATTGCAAGAAAAGTTCAAAATAAACATCCTAATGGAAAAAAAGCTTCAATGTCAAAACTGTGAAGTGTGAAAAAGATTGCATCATGCATTGGAAGCAAACTGTAGCTCTGTGTTTAAGAAAAAATAAACAGTGAAAACCAGTGTGTATTAGTCTGTGGTGCTGGTCACATGCTGCTTTTTTACAGATTGTGCCGCAGGGTATGAGTGTATGCCAAAACAAATCAATGCCTAATGATGGTGTAACTATGATTAAAAATATAGAAGGAAACATCTGAATGGAATATACATATGATGACAATAAAATATATAAAAAAGCATTCAGGTTGCCAAAATATCTTAAGAAACGTGTAGTGTACATGTGTCTGTATGCACATATGTATATATATGTACAATTTGCCTGGAGATTACTTACTGGAATGCAAATGTGCTAACTAGTAGTTTTCTTCATTTTCTTATCAGTGCTCTCTGTATTCCGTTGAACATGAATCAAATGCCCATATGCATAATTTAGTACAAATTTTGAATCTGAAGAATCCCAGAGTAGATTTTAAAAGTATCTTTTCCCTTGTAGAAGATGTGTTTAAAACTAAGTTCGTAACACGTTGATGGCATAGCATATTACAGCTAACAGTCAGTTGTGCCATAAAGTAAATAAATTATTAGTACTAACATTGTCATGAAAGCAGCTCAGAAATTTACTTCTATTTCCAAATTGAATATTGCACCACAGTGTAGATTTCCCATTGCAACAAAACTTCATACTAACAGCAAAGCCATATGAGAATGTATTTTTCTGACCTATCCTTAAGTCTAAAGAAATGCATTTGCAAAAGTACACAGAATATGTTAGCAGTATTCAAAAATATCAATCACTAGCAACAAAACATAACTTCTAATGTGATACTGAAGCAGGATTCAACCCGAATTGCAGTGCTTTTGCTCAAACTCGGAATCCAGAATCTCTTACAGGAAGCAGATAGGAAGTTTTTAATCCACTCCTCCACACAAGCAAGATCAGCTGTCCCACAGGTTACCAGGTGAGTGGGCAACTATATCAAAACAAGCTCCAGCCCTCCCAGCACACTCCGCTGGCAGTCTGGCAAAGAGCCTCCCGCTGTTGACGTGTCAGCCTTATGCTCTGCATAGTGCATTTCACTGTATTAACAGTGCTCCTTCTCATCAAATGCTGGAACAGCCAGTTCTGGTTTTGTGGGAGGCTTTTTTCACCTATGACATTGCTACTCAGCACTGTTGGTTGTTAGGGCAGTGTAAGCATTGGATTAGCCTCTCAGTTGTGACTCAAGACAAACAGCTTTTCCTGAGGGGCTCTGGAGGAAGGTATCAATGCTGCTCCTTTAAACCCTGTTTCAGCAAAGACCTCAAATTTTACTTAACTTCAAGCACAAATTAGTCCCACAGGGACTGCTTCAAGTATTTGCACAGAGGAGGAAAGTGAACTTTCCATTCTTTTCTCGACATTTTGGCACCACATGAATGGCAAAAGAAACTGAAATAAAAAATGTGAATTAAAACCCTTGTGACTACTACTGTAACTGTGATCATGCCTCTAAAGTCATCCAGTGCAGGTCATCCAAATGGTTCCTGAGCTGACAAATAAGCTAAATTATATAGTCAGGCCAGATTTAAACTTCTCTTTATTTCAACTTAAGAACTTACCCATTTATTCAGAATTTATTTCCAATCTATTTACTCTCATTGTCTTAAGTTACAGATATCCATCTCCCAGAACAGACTGACCACATCTTGTGTGTCTCAATCACCTCTCTGCTTTGAAAAGGAACCATTTTTATGGCCACACAAGACATTGTGTATTAAGTGAAACTTTTTGAAAACAAAAGGTTACAAAACCCATAAGTAATTATATAGGGTTTAGTAGTGGGTTTAATTTTTTTTAAATTGCTATACCATATATATATACTTATATATACTTGCCTCTAAAAATTTCTAAAAATGAAATGAACATGAAAACCAATTAGGTTCAATAAAAGAAGAACTGGTTAAAGGAAGGGATATCAACTGACAGAGGAAATTTGAAAAAAACAACCATAGAAAATAGTATATTGCTAAAATATATGTTGCTCTAAGGAGGTTCGAATGAGTTGGTCACTGATCCAGTCCTTGAGGATGCTGAGCGGTTCTGTAAACTGCTGAACACATTAAACACTGATTCCCACGGGTACTAAAAATTTTCAAATCAAGGTAATTCCTGGATTACATATGAATGGAAGGTTACTGGATCAGAAATCAGCCTCAGGGCACCATATACATTGTTATAAAATAGGGTTTTTTTTTTAAAAAAAAAATTAAAACACCCCAAAAAACCCAAGAAAGGGAACAACAAAATAAAAGAGATGACATTTAATTTCTAGAATTTAATACTGAAATGAAGCTGATATGCAACTAGAAAGTCCAACTGACTAATTAAAAAAAAAAAAAAGGTCAAGATACAAGCACGTACTATATATACTAGAACTTGCTGGCCTTTAGAGGTAGTCTAAGTGTACACAGCTAGACTATCAGAACAATGCCGAGTTGTTTCCACAGCATGAGGCAATGATAGACACAACCCTGAGTTCATTGTTTTGGGTATTCACATTGTCTCAACTTTCCTGTACTGCTCAAATAAGATGGCTGTACTCGTGCAGTTACAACTGCAGCAAGATCAGATTCTCCATTAGTGCTAGCAATTTACTCTGTTTCAGATCATCCCTCAAACAAGGTTGAGCTTCCTCAGTTTAAGAAGTTTCTATAGCAGGAATTTTCACAGGTGCCATTTCAATTGTGTTTGAAATCCCACTGAAAACAAAGTCTTGTTAACATCTTAGCAGAGCTGCAGATTTTGCAGGATCACTGTCAGGTTAGAGAAGAAGTAAAGGTGGAATGGCACAATCCAGATCGCCAAAAAAAAAAAATTTAGAAAAAGTACTGAATTTGGATTAGAGAAATCTACACAAAACTCATGGAGTAGGAATAATTCAGTAGAATCAAAACAATAAAAGCAATAAACATTTAAGAAATTTCCCTGGACACTCTGCAGTATTCACTGTTTCATGTTGAAAATGGGAAATCAAGCCCAGAAATATACTGAAACTGTGATACATTAATGACTGGCACAAACAAAGCACAGAGAAGTGGAAAGACCAGAAACAGACAATACTTCGTACACAAACACTCTGCTGTGCAGTACTAGAAGACATCAAGGATGAGCCTTTTTCTCTAGTGAGTATAGCATGAGCAACTAAGAAATGGCAGTGCTAGTTGCTGACTGGGGTGTGTACTTTTCCTGAAGATCACTACTGGATCTCCAGAAGATCTTCAAGACAACTGTGTGAAGTACTGAAACAACAGTGTTCTTCACAGCTAGGAGCTCAGCAGTGACCCGTTACAAGTAATGCTGTCACATTAACTCTCCAGACAGGGTTAAATACAGGGGTAAAGACCCAGTTAATACAGGGACGTCTTCTGTGGACGCAGAGGTACATTTGAGCTATTTCTCTTCACCAGGAAGTACATTTTGCAGTTATCAGGGAAAGCTATTTTAAACGATTGGTCTTTTTATGCTCCTCAAATACACCACTGTGAATGGACACCGGGTAAATTGTAAATACTTGAGCTGAAAATCTAAATCCCAACTTCTCTGGAGGGGGGAAACCTAAAGAAAAATAAAAAACTCTGAAACCAAAACCAAATTAGAAGCAGCTTTTAAAAGTCTGCTCTGTGAAGTGTAATTATGATTTAAGCAATGTCTCAGTGGGACAACACCGTTCTGGGCTGACTGACCCTCCCTGTCAACTCAGGTTCCTTCAGCTGATGGACAGAAAGAACCATCACCCACTGAGAGCTGAGCAAAATCAGTCTGAAATCTAAGGGTCAGGCTAAGGTCCTTCTGCATCACTTTCTCAACAGCAGCTACCACCACTACCTGATGATGTCCGTGCCAATGCTAACGTGCTCTGAAGGGAGACCTGTACAGGCACAGGGTAAGAACTATTTCCATTGGCAGCTGCCTTACCCTCTCATTTCTGCTCTACTGTGATCCAGACTTGTGCCAAAACTTCATGCTCAGCACCTCATCCAGCCAACTGTGAAGTCCTCAAAATGTTGTGGAAGCACAGCTCCCATAGCTATGGGGTTAGGAAGGGCTGTGGGTAAAGGCTGTTTACACTCACAGAGATGGAAAAAAAAAAAGAAAAAAACCCCTTTTATCCAGCCATGGCCTCAATCAAGACCAGCCTGACAAATCCAAGCTCGCAGTAGGTGGTCTGCTGATCTCAACAACGCACTGAAAGCCAAAAACTGTCTTCTAGACAGCTCTTGACAAGGATGCATTTTCTATTCAACACCCCTCCTTCTCCCCTGCTTATCCTGGAATGTCTGGAAGAGATCAGTTTTTTTCAAATACAATTTCTATTCTACATTTCTGGGAAACTTAATAGTCACACTGTTCACAGCTCCAAAAGCAAGGTACTGTTTAAATGGAGTAAAGGGTATTGCTTCTGCTACTGAATGGAGCAATGGGATCCTAAGAATTGGGTTCCTGACATGGACCACTTGGAAAATAATTTTTTAAATATGTTTTCTCTGAACAGTTAAATGACAATGATTGCCATAGATGAATTTACTTCCCTAAAATATGAAAGAAGTGTAACAACTTAAATATTCACCACTGAAGAATAGTTATTCAAATTTAAAAAGATTTTGAAAAAAATTATGTGTATTAAATATCCCCACTGAAAAGAAACCCACTGGATAAGTAAATCCGGCAGGGCAAATGAAGATGTCTGGAAAGTAGCTTACTGATACAAGTTCAAGAGAAAAGGAATGTTATTAGCCAGCTCATAAACTGTGACTGCTGTAGAAAAACATGCAAGCCAAGTATCTTCCATGAATGCCATGCAACTATTTACGTCTACAGTTTTTTCCTGATTAATCTGGTCTTCTGTACAGGGAAAATACGTGAATGTGGGGGATCTCCTGCATTATGGGTATTTCTGGACAATGTAGAGAATGATAAACAAGATCTTCAGCAGGTGGGATATGCTGACCTCACCCACTGAGCCTATGAGCTCCCTGAGCATTTCAGTGGCTGATTCAATCCAGGTCTCACCTTCAGTCTCCCTTTCTGCAGTGTTAAGTAGTATTTAGAGGCATTTCCCTCTGAAATTTTATTCTGACTTGTTAAGCAAAGAAACATGTAAGTATGGGAAGCACTTCCATATCTACTACAGATAGGTTATGTATTTGTTATCTTTCATTTATCATTCTTGTGATACAGCTTGTTCAAAGCAGCAAGTCATAGAGAGAACAGCCAAAAGTTACTATTTCCCTATTTTTTTCTTGGAAAGCGAAATTTCTGCTGTCAAAACACCTATATGTGTAGTGGCCATTAGTCAGAATTTTGGTGAAAAGATAAGAGTTTTCTAAGTACTTTAAGAGTAACTCGAATTTCAAAACATTTACTGCAGGATGAGAGAAGCAAAAGGAATAGGAAAAACTCCCAACATTCTATTTTCCACAGCATGGGAAACCTTACTTTCTCTATGTACCCTTCTTCTGCTACCTCACGAGACATGAATGCTAACAACCCTCTAAAAACCCAGTCTCCCACAGAAAAAAAAATCATTATTTGTTAAACTGAGCCACTGAACTTACAGAATCTTGAATCATCTTGGTCAAGCTACCTCCAAAGAGCACTGTGCTTCAAGTGAAATAGCAACAGAGGCTTAATTCCTTTTTTATACATAAACTGTTTAAAATATTTTCTGTACATAATGAAAAACATAATTTTCATTGTCTCACTATGCTGTGTGGGTGTGCCACTATATGAGTACACAGGTTTATAACAACAGCTTGTACAAACATCTATATCAATGTTTTTTGGTCTCTGATTCCAGGACAAAACATACCTCTAAAAAAGGATTGGGGGGGGATAAAGTTTACATTTTGTGTATTTCTTGATGACAGCAATTACTTTTTAGTGCATGAACAGTTGCTACTTACATTAACTTCTGTTATAGCAATATCAACGACGCTACCAACAACAATTAAGGCATCAAAAGTGTTCCATGCATCAGTGAAATAGTGCTGTTAGGACAAGCATTCAGCAGAAAGAGAGCAAGAGAAAAACACAAACAGAAAAAGAGAAGAAAAGGACAGTGTTATAACACAGAAACACTCTAGGCTTTTCTGATGTACCACTATACAATCTAATCTTTCCCTTTCATAGCTAAAAAAAAATTGGCAGAAAAAAAAGGCTATTTATTTCCCATATCAACATAATTGACCTATGACTGGTCTGTACTCAAACTTTAGAAACATCAGATCAAAATCTGTGACTTGTCCAGATGATGGAAATAGTGGGGAGACAGAGAAAGAGAAGTAGGGACTGGGGAAAGTAAGCTGGGGTATACTCACATCAGCTTCACTGAGAACGACGTCTACTATGCTGCCAATAACGATGAGGGAGTCAAACGTATTCCAGGCATCACTAAAATAGCCCTGAACAGAGCAGGCAGGGTGCAAACGTTTGTGATTACACATGAAATGTCAAATATTTGCATACTTCTGTTTAGTTTTGCATAAACAGAAATTAGTTAAACAAAACCTGTGGTCTAATGAGAAAACAAAACAAAACAAACAATATTGCCTACTGAAGGAAAAGCAACATATACGTGCATGTGTGTGTATATATATACTGTATATATACATGTACAGACACACACACGGACACACGCGCAACGCACACACGCAGTACACATGCATAATACACCATTGTATAAGCACAAGGTTGGCAAGCAAGCCACCATCCAAAACTGGGTTTGGACTTCTAGCGAGGCTGAAAAATTCTAACACATACACTCTAACAAGCAGGACAAAATCCCTTTCACAGAATTTGTACAAGAACAAGCCAATTGAAACCTCCTTCCCATTAATCACTTTATGATTATCCTCTCTAAGTGACCACTAAAAATAATGAAAGGGTCAAAGCTGATCACTGGTTGATCATGCACAATTATTAATGTGGAACTGTGCATAAGTATTAGAGAACTGACTTAATCTTCTGTTCATAAACTAGGTTAAATATAGGAACTCACGCTACATTTGCAGTCAGGGCCTGATTCTGTAAGCAGTGGTCAGTGCTAGGAGCCACAGCAACTTGAACAATTTCTTAATGCTTTTAATGCAGCAAGTCCAGCGTCTGAAAATTGCTTAGTCACCCTCCTGACATTTTATAGCTTTAAATAGATTCCCATGTGTATGCTACTGGCACACTGCTGCAAATGGTGATACAGTGCTATCATGCAGTTAGCTGTCTACTGGCACCAAAACTGCACGTTTGAGCAAAAAGATGTTTCAGAAGAAACCTTGAGGTAGGTTCCAGGATCAATCTGACACTGGGAACAAATCAAGATGTATTATTCTGTTGAAGGTAACTCTATGGAGACAAGATAATGCAGTTTTTCTGCAATATAGGAATTTTACCTGGTTATTACAGAAATTCAGAATTGCAAGAGATACATTAATTTATCAGTCAACCCCAAGCAATGTGCATTACGTGACAAAGGCTGAAATGTACATTTTGTACACGTACATTCTGCCTTCTTGGCAATTCATTTCAAAATACTAACTCATCAGCCACTACAGAAGATCTAAAAAGTAACTTTATGTTGAAGTTTAAACTGGAAAGTGTGCTAATCTAACCTTACTTCTAGTTGCACTTACTATCACACTGTTTTAAGATAATGTTTTAACTGAGTAGTTTGTTACACATCTCATTAGCACGAAAAAGCAAAACAATCTACAGTTTTTTAGAATTGGACAATATTTTTCTCAAGATTTTAAAATGTTAGAATTTCTAGTAACTTCACAGCTAAAAGGTTACACTTGAGTGCGTTATTATTTGAAAAAAGTTAATTTCATGTAGCAATATGCTCTCGGGGACTACAAGAGAGCTGCTACAGAAGACAACAGCTCTACAGTGTGTTCTAGGAGAGTAAGCACCGAGCAGAGTCAGGAAAATCTCCTTATGTTTCTGATGCTACTCTCAGCTCTTTTTAAAACACAAATTGCAATCTATAATC
Organism: Porphyrio hochstetteri; assembly: GCA_020800305.1. Lineage (NCBI taxonomy): Eukaryota > Metazoa > Chordata > Aves > Gruiformes > Rallidae > Porphyrio > Porphyrio hochstetteri. Next base: position 3,053,516 of record CM036916.1, on the reverse strand, counting down.
GTTGCCTCATAGGGAAGGGGAGAATAGATCAGAGTATGATTATTACCACAGCCCTTAGTGCCATGTGCTTTGCTACTTTGGGATTAATCATCAATTCCAGTCTTGGGGCAAAAACCAGTGTGCACAGATTTGGCCTCCTGAACAAACCCAGCTATCACTGAGAGCTCCTACACAACTCCCTATCACTCCTTCCTACTCATCCTGCTTCATGAGAACAAGCTGCTCCCAAAGTTTCTACTAACCATCATGCTGTACCACCTCAATGATACTGAAATTTATAATCCTAAAGAAATTAGCAGCTGCCAACTAAAGAAGGGGAGCTACTCCCATAATATTATTCCTAATAATTCATATTCCTTATTTCTCTTCTTTAAAAATCTATTTCCTGATTTTTAAAATAGGGATTTTATAGATCTATATATAGGTACATAAAGTAAGACTGTCAGCAAACAGCAAACACATAATGAGCACGATCCTGAAGTGTGCTATCCATCTTCCTGTACAACAACAGGAACCAAAAAAGGTTCCCCAAACAGAGGTGAATTTCAGCTACAGAAGTTACTTTACTAGACATGCTACAATATCAGGCACTGAAATAACAAATTCACTTTTGATTCAACACAGCTAAGATACTTTACACATTTGTTTATTTTATGAAACCTTTTCCATCAGTATAGACAAATATTGTTCAAAGTAATATGTAAAGCAAAAGCATACACATGAACAAAAAAACTAAGAGAAAATAAAGATGGTTTTGGAAAAGGGAGGAATGGACAAGTCACAGCAAATAAACATCATGCAAAGAAGTTGTTTTCACCACTGCAATGACCCAAGATCAATTCACTTACTAGCCATCTTTCCTTTTTTCTTACAAAAATCTGATGTAAAACGACATGGAAAATCATTACAAGTTTCAGTAACAGCTAGCTAGCACGAAGCTGTACAAACGGTATGTGTTGATGTATTTTAGATTTCATAGCTGCATTTCAGTTTGTACTGTACCTAACCATGCTAAGTAACAGGTTTTAGCAAATGTGAAAAACAACGTGAAGAGAAAATGCCTGCTCTTTTAACTTACATTATGAAAAAATTGTTCATAGAGAAGTGCTGAAGGATAAAATCACAAATCCTGGGGAATTATGTAGCCATGGAGAATTAACACCAGAATATGTTTCTAGAGATCTACCACATAAATATTTTATTTCTTTTAAAACCCTGTTGAAATGTTTAGGGCCTCATTCTGCAAAGTACTGTGTGTTTCAACCTCCCAGTCAGGAAGTGTGCCAGACAGCATCACCTTTAATATATCACTTATCCATGTTCGATATACTTCAAGGCTGGAAGGCAGTCTGCAGTACCTTGGCTTTAAATGACACAATATCATAGTAAGAGTATCAACAATTTACAGGAGCCTTAAGTTTGCATGACCAGCAAAACCAGGAGAGCACAGTTTTCCCAGGATTTTTGTTAACATATTAAGGGGACACTGTCAAGCAGATGAGATAAACACTACCATGTTTTTATCTATTACTTTTACAGAGTGAGCAATGTCGGTTTTATTTGATGCTTTGAGCATCTTTGAAATAACTATTTTAGTGCACAAAATTAATAGTCTGAATGGTCCATTCTGCCAGGCTAGACTAAGAACCTGCCAGTGACACAGAGAAGAAATGAATCAGTCTTTTCTCACAGACCCTAAAGCAAAATATTAAGTTGGATTTCAGATTGTTCCTACTATTAAATCTTAATATGAGTTAGAGCATTTCATTGTTGTTTTAAGCACGTATTGAATTTAAAATTTAGATTACTAGAAGATATTCACATTCTGCTTAAGACTGCTGACTGATTTAAATTACTAATGAACTATGTAGAATGTGCTGCCATATACGTGTTTTGTCCAAGAGTATCTGACAATTTTAAAAGTTACAATCTTCAAAGAATAATTAATGTCTGCAAAAAGTCTGATTAATACCATGGCCTTTTAACCTTGTCCTGCTAATTAACAAGTTTAAGGTGTTCTGCACCTACAGGGGAACGAAATTCAGGAAATGGGGACCTTCCACTGACAGTGTCTGCCCTTCAAACTGTGGGGTTCAGATCTAGGGACCTCTCACAGCAGAAACATCCAATCAGATAGAAAGCACGTGGCAACAGAGTTTAAGCTCAAATTGTACAAAGTCTTAGAGACCAGTATTAAGACACTGCATTTGGTAACAGGTAGGAATTCCATAATACAAATGGAGCGCTGTGACACTCATGATAAGACCACTGTATTTTGCATTAGCTGCTGTTTTACAGTCACATGTGCATGGAGAACCATACAAGGATTCACAACCTTCTTTAAAAGAGCAGATGATAAAAATGTAGCAAAGTCTTCCAAAACTTCAGTGTGAAACAAGGATATAGAACAGGAAATACAAGTCAGGAAACACAATTAGCATACTCATGACACTGTGGTCCATGTATCTGAGCTACCTCCTCTGGGGCCTCATACTGTGTTATTTTTAATGTTAAATCCGTAGCATTTAAATAAGGTAAGTGACACAAAAATACAAATAAATTCATTAGAAATGTACAATAGACTGGACAGTGCAGAGCGAGACTATGGGAGAGTGGGTAAGCATTCACCCAGAACCCCACACTTCAAATCTCAACACCAGACCCCAAGTGATGTATAATTTATTTACTTCTAAAGGCAAATACAATCTAACTTTAAATCAAGTAGCTTAGGTTCCACAGCCAAGATCATGACTAAATGCAAGTTGAACAGATAGTTTTGAGATTCTGGAAAGTTGTTAAACATCTATTCCACACTAAGCTCTGGGCAGCGATAATTATGTTTCTGTGAGAGCTAGACTGCTTAAAGCAAGAATAAAGTTGTTCACACAGCCCACAGTCATCCAGTTTGCTATTTAACACCAAGAAAGGGCAGAGTTCACAGCCAATTACAGATATTTTGATTACTTTAAGAGAAGGGCAATGGAAAATGAAAAATACCAGCTGTAGATCATGAGACCTGTAAACTTCAAATGGCATGTCAAGCTTTTTTGAAATTTCATTATAACCAGTGACCATGCTTTATTTATTTACATGCATATAAGCCCAGAATAAAATTAATCTCATTATACTGAAAAAAAAATTAGTTTAGTTTTTCATTGTTAACTTTTGCACTGTCATAAATGCAGTATGAGAACTGAACAGAAAGATTGCATTAACTGTCACAGTCTGATTTTTGTCTTTTTGTTTTATTTTAATTATCAGTTTCTCTGGCATATGTACTTTTGGAAAGGTGTTCTGCATTTTATTCACTTTGACAGTGTCCCTTTAAGGCAAGGAATCAACTACTCACTGTGGGGCCCTCTGTCAAATACTGTCTATGTATAACTGGAAAACATTAAAAAATCTAAAAAGGCTATTGAATATGCAAAATATTTATGTGTATGTTTCTAGTAGTCTGCTATATTTTATAAAGTAAAGAAATAATTTTGCATTTTAGAATATGAACTATAACATAACATACAGGTCTGTACTGGAGATTACTTAAAGTTATGAACCTCATACCATGAATAGGAGAAGTGTTAATGCTCATAACAGGAAACAGTTTACCTGATTTACAAAGGGGCATTTTTATTACCTCAAAATATTCCAGATCTCAAACACCTTGTAATATTTTTTTCTGGCATGTGCATTTAATTTCCTGGAGTTACATATATACATATTACCAGATTAGCATTTCTATTGTGGTTTCACTGACACACAGATGTGGGAAATGTTGGGGTTTTTTATTCTTTGAATAATAAATAGCTAGTGTCAAACTTACGTTACACATAATTCCTGTGGTGATGACCTAATTAAATCATATCTAAAACTTACCTTGGGTTTGAATGCAATCAGTTTCAAAACCATTTCAACAGTGAACACTCCTGTGAAAACCATATTCATAATGTCCATTGCATCATTGAAGAGCTTAGACTGTCCATAATGCTGTGAATAAAAAATACAGTAATTTAAATACTTCTTTTTTAAAAGCCTTTGCAAGGCAGCCTAAAACAAAGCAGGCAAAAATGCAGCACAAGAAAATGTTTTCTAGTAGTATTTATGATGCACTCCTACCATATATACAAGACTAATTGAATAGCTCTGGTCAAGAATGGAATTGTTCAAATCTACTCTGTTTAGGCCCTGAGTGGAACAAAAGTGCCATTTCTCCACAACCTGAGGGCATCTCCAGAGAGATGGTTTTGAGAGGGAAACTGTTCCCTCAAAAAAGGGTATTAGACAACAGCAATTTCCCATTTTATATGCTAGGCTTTAAAATTACACAACCTTGTGTAATACCGGCTTAGAAAGCCTGCAGTGTTAGTCTCAAGAAAACATATAATCCATAGGAGTTACACCTTTAAGAGAATACATTGTATGCAAGTTTACTGAAAAAAGTAGATTGGTTTTGTAACTTGAATTTGACCCTTTCTTATCAAAATCTGAAGTACTAGGGGAAAAGAGAGACAACTTGGAAAAGCAGGTAAGAAGTAGGTGGTGAAGAACTGCACACATAAAGTAGAAAAAGTAAAAACATGCAAAAAAGCTCAGGTATTCACACACAGGTAATGTATGAAAACCTGTTTGTGTGAGGTTTGCATTAACACAAAAAACTAGAGTTGCTCCATATATTAAGTTTTTAAACTTCTTCAGAAGATACAGACGCAGATGATGGTAATACCACAGAATGGTCCTTTAAAGGTGACTTAGTCCAACCCAACCAACTATGGAGTAGTACATACACAAAGTGAACACAGAACAAGTACAGAAACTACACAGAGGTGAAGTAATTATTAAAGACATGCATAAACCACTATTTTAGATAAAAGAAACTAAGATGCTGAGAAAAATTTTTGCTATTGAAATTGGACTTTTCAGATTTTTCTTGCACATTGATAAACTTGTGAATAAACACACACTATAAATTCAATTACAGAGCACATACAAAACAAAGCTCAAAGACCCTGATTAGGTTTGAAAGACTTTTATCAACATTAAGTTGTTTTAAGCAATTTTACTTTAGAAAACTGATGAACCAACAAATACATGCCACAGAGAAGTCCTATGGTCATAGAGGTGCTTATTTCAAAATTTTACTTCAGAAAAGATATACAAGTGGCTATAAAGTAAAGGCATTGTATCACCCATATCCTTCCCTGCAATTTATGCCAAAAGCTTCAAAAGAGTTTCTGGTTTTCCTACCTGCATAGCCAAGCAAAGCGTGTTCAGCATGATGAGGACAAACATGATGTATTCAAATCCAGTAGAATTCACCACATACCAGAACTTGTACTGGTAAGGATTTTTTGGAATATACCTACGAAGAGGACGGGCCTTCAAGGCATATTCTACACACTGACGCTGTAAAAGCAAACACATAAAAAATGACCAGATTATACCTAACAGTTAGTGAACTGATAATTCCTAAGTGCAAATTGTTAAATACAATTTTAAAAATCAGGCAGTCTATCTACTTGATATAGAGGGGGTTATTATTAGCTGTTAATGAAGTAATCAAGTGGTTTCCCAATCCTCACTTGGTTATTTATAACTGTATCTAATCACACATGCTACTCAGCCACATACAAAGAACCAAATAATGCTCCTGGAAACCCTGAGGCATTGCACCTCTATACAGTGCAGTAGTACTCAGCAGTATGCCATAGATTATACCTATGAATTTGTATAGCATAGAGCATGAATATTAATAACATGATTATTAACTGGTCTATAAGTCACGATTTGTCTTTACTAAGTTTTCAACAACTAATGTAACTGCATAGCATAAAAACATGGTAAGATGAATACTGAGGAACTGTCATTCCTGAAAGTTCAGTTACATTGCCCAGCAAAATCATGTCACACACGTAGGAACATCACGGATTCATCTCCTGCTTTATTAGTGTCTGTAATCTTCATGTAGGCTCGACTTTTCACTGGTCTTTTTATGAGTGCTTAGAAAAGCTGACAGGGCACAATATGTAAATGCTGGCTAAAGTTTCATGCTTAGCTTTATTTAAATGAGTGTGTTACAGTTCAACAAGAGCACGTGAAAAGTCATGGCTGGTGGCTGATGAGATTCTCAGTCAAAAGACTGAATGGTAAAAGGGAGATTTTTAAAAAAAAATTTAATCTGAATATCCCCTGTGAATTTCTAAATAAATAGGGGATAAAATAAAAAAAGACAAGAACATTTTGAACACTCTCAGACTATTCAGAACACAATTTATTTTCCTGCTCTTATTGGAAAACCTACCTTTGTCTATGGATAAGTTGGCAAGTGCTGTATTCTTCTTAATGTGACACAAACAAGTGAGACACTAAGAAGCTAACAGGCTTAACAAACAACTTCTACAACAAAAATACTGGTATGTTGGGCTTACAAAAGAGGAACATAGAGTGACCTGGATACCAGCTGATAGTATTTTCCAATACCAATTTTTTACTAAGCTATGTGTTTGGTGCCCTCTTCTGACCCAAAGCAGAAAGTAAGTTCTTCATGCATAAATAATAAAGAATACTTTCAAAACTTAAAGAGTTCATAATTTATTTTAACCTGATTTTTGTCCAGCTCACAGTTCTTATACTCTTGTTCTCCCTGTTCTTGGAATGTAACAATCACAAAACCAACAAATATGTTCATCATAAAGAAAGCAATAATAATGATATAGATGATGAAAAAAATTGAGATCTCCACTCTGTAGTTGTACACAGGTCCCACATTCTCGCCGTTTGAATCAATGGCTTTGTACAGCAGCCTGAAAAACAAACAGAATGTTATCATTATTAGCACTAAAATGACAAAGAGGTAAATATGCAGACTCAGAAGACAGGCTTCAGAAATGGTCTGCTGTTTACTGTTAGCTTTTTCCTGGTTACTGACAGTGCTTATAAGCATACCAGAAGAATCACCACATACAGTGTTCTATGCTTTTTTCCACAACAATCAAGGTAATCGCCAGATGGTTGTATTTTTATTTATTTTTCCCCACACAAAGCTATCCTCTAAGACCCTTCTCATTCAGGGAGAGTGAGGGGCAGTTTGCTCATCCTGGGTTTCCCTATGTAGTGTACTATTACCTGACGTTTTCCAATCAGTATTATTCAGAGGGCATCAACGGATAAACATGTAAAAGGATTACTTCCATCAGAGCCAAGGAATTGCTCATTATAGCAAAACTAGCTGAAAGATTGGGTAACAAGCACTAGAAGACAGTTTGCCCTTTACAAGTAGAGATGAATGAAGAAATACAGGAGAAGTGCACAGATCAAAAGGATAGTAGGGGTTTCTTCCCTTCCTCCATTAACAAGTTTTAATATAATCACTTAGGACAACTTTTTTGCCCAAAAATGCCTGGTAAATGATAGAGAACTATTCTGGAAAATGGAGCCATCTTAACAATGCTGTGACATGGAGAATTCACTCACGCTGGCCAGCCTTCGAAAGTGGATACTGTAAAAAGGGCCATCATAGCAGACAGAACATTATCAAAGTTGAAATCACTATTTTGCCAGACCCTCTCTTTGACCATTGGGTTATCAACATCTCCATCTTTATAAACGATGTATATCCCTCTGTGGGAAAGAAACAAAACCTGTCATTAGTGAAATATCAAATTAGCCTTAGACTTATCCAATGATCTATTCAAAATAGTTCATTTCACTCCCTCCCTAAGACTGTTTTATTTCCTTGCTAATCCATGGTTTTGGCTGGATTTAAGATGATAATTCTGATTTACGTAAACCTAAGTGGACTAACACATGCCTGACCATAATCTGCTACAGTTTAAATTTTTCAGAATATAACATGTCACATTCTTAGATCAAAGATGTTCTCACCTGCATTCCTCGGGATTCTGTTTTGCCTCATCAGTGCATCTGTAGAATTTTCCCTGTGTATAAAGCAAAAAGCAATGACAAAATGCAGAATACACAAAACAAACACATTTATGCTATGATTGGTTCAGATTGGAACCAACCCAGTCCCAGCAGCAAGCCACCAAGACTTCAATGCTGGTTTGCTTTTCTTGGTGTGAATTTTGAGAGTGTTTACTCACCTTGAACAGCTGCACTCCAATACAAGCAAACATGAACTGCAGCAGAGTTGTAACAATCATGATATTACCAATAGTTCTAATAGCCACAAAGACACACTGAACAACATGCTAGGAAGAAAGAAAAGAATTTGATTTTAAAATAACTTGTTACTCAGTATCGTGGCACACATACAGTAGAAGACTATTTTATCACACTCAGATTATTTTTTTGTTGCCAGTATTATACCTGCTATCACAATGAAAAACATTTTCTCAATTCATCTATAAATATGTTGACACAGACCCATCAACAGCAACTGACATATGTGCTAAGAAAAAACAGTTACAATATTGCTCTGACATTCTGGTTCACAACAAGAATTATGCTCAAAATATCTCTCTGGCACTGATGTTCCACCACATAAAAACATCTGAAACTGTGGGAAGAACCTGGCCTAGTATGTTTAAACATCAGGAACTGATTTATGCCCTCACCCTGTGAATTTCTCTAGGCAATTTTTCTTGAGCAAAAATTTTTACCTGAAGCAGGACTGAAGAATTAGGCCAACAGAAATATAACTTAAAAAATAAAAATAAATACCTTAAGTCCTTTTGCTCGGTTTATTGCCCTCAGAGGCCTCAAGACTCTTAAAACTCTGAGGATCTTCACAACTGAGATAGCACTTGACCTAGGGAGGCGGGGGGGAAGTCTGTTACTTTTAAGGTAACTGATTTTATTAATAACAATGTTCTTGCAAATTTCTTACACATTAAATTTTTAAAAAGTCTGGAGACATATATACAAGATTTAAAAAATGATTTATTTATTGCTTCTTTATTAATATTAGACAACAGTATCAATCTCATAAGTACTGTAAGAATTACTTTGATTTCTGGAGCAACTTGGCAACTACCAGCTCAGAAGCTTGTCTGACAGAGTAATGAATGCAGTTAAGCTTGGTCAGCAGCAAAGTAGTCCCCAAAGTATTTAGCAGTGTTGACAAGCTCTTTCAAAGACACTGTTAAATCCTGTAAATCAATGAATACCTTAACTTGCAGCCATCTGGAGATTACATGATCTCAAGTGATACACTTTCTATTTGTTTAAGTAGCTAGGAATGCGTTTTGAGGAAATAATAGCAGTCTATTATTATATATATTATATACTATTATATATAATAGCAGAACATACTGAGAAACTGAAAGCTTGTGCAATAGGTATTCTAGTACAAGCAGAATGCAAACTGGGAGGCGGTTGACTGACACACAGCCCTCCCTCTTTTCCAAGTCACTAAGTCACGCAGATGATTTTAAACGAGGCACAACTGCTCAGTGAATCAATAAGCACCTTCCAGCTCTTTTATTATGTTTATCCTGATGCAAAGAAAAAAAAAATATTCTTCACTACCACTTAGAGTCCTAATTAAGGGTACAGCTTCCCCCCCTTCAAACACACCGAGTTATACATGCCAGCAGGTGAATGCTGAGAGAGCACGCTCGCAGAAGACTGTAGAAGTGGCAATAGCACAAAGACGGTATCTGAACCTCCTGAAGCCCCAAGGCATTACTTGGTACACAACACAGTGTGTCATGGTGCTCTTCCTTGTTCTCTGGGTAATAGTGGGAACTAGCAATTTGTTTCAAACCTATATCAGCAATGAGTTCCAACATCCCCCACATAAATCACTAGCTCCTGCCAGTCCCAGCCCTGAATACTGATACTGCACACCCACACGCTACGGGGGAACAAAAGCAGCTGAAATACTGATTTTTGGTATAAAACCCAAAGCAAAAATACATCATTTGCGTTTTAAGTATAGTACTTACTGAATACCAAATGATACCAGAGAAACACCCACAACCAGCAAATCCAGCAAATTAAAATAATTCCTGCAGAAGGACCCTTTATGAAGGAATGCTCCGAAAGCTGTCATCTACAAATAGAATTGTTACACATTTAGTCTGTATTTCAATTTATTCAAATTCACATTTAGGCTGTTTACAAGACACTTGCCTAGAGTGTGAATGCATACAGTATTATCTCACTTTCTAAAAGCAGTTAAAATATAAAACAATCCCACTATGTTCATTTAAATCTTTCATTTAAATCATGAAAACTCTGCTCAAGCAACATCAGCACATGTGTTAATAATTTCCAATGTCAACAAGTGTTACATTTTGTGTAAGAATTGTTTAGGCTGAGCTGATTGCACTGAACTGACTAGGCCCTTTGTTAGAAAAATTACTACAAGAACCATAACATTTCCATGCTAACTAAGGTCCAGACACTGACTCCTAATCATTCATACAGTCTTGAGAACTGAAGGAGCTGAAAATGTCCAATCTCAGACAGGACCAGGACAAAGCTGTCATAAGGCTTTTATTTGCCTTCAGCTCACAGAAGAAATGTTAAGATCATGAGTGGCGATCTCAGAAAAACCTGAAACAACCCACAGACTGTTTTCCATTAGGTGTGGACTATGGGCTGGTCTACGGAGAATACCAAATACTACTCTCCCTCCTTAACTTTCTCTTAATTTTCTGCTTGCCATGGTTAGATTAATCAGAAAGAAGCCCACAAACTGTTACGCTGTGAAGGAAACCTGCATGCATCATTTGCAGGTTTCATTAGGAGCCAGTGATAGATAGAGACTATTAATTATGTCTGCAGAGATAATTTGGGCAGATGCTGTCCAGAATTTGGCTCTTAAACCACCGTACATAGCAGAATATGTACCAGTTAAAAAATGCACAGAGGAATCCAGCTGAGTAATCAAGAGCACAGAATCTGCACTCGACTAGAATTTTGCATGTTTTTTTCCCCACAGTTACGGACTAAGAATGAAACACAAACTAAACTTGAAATAAGGATACCTTTGAAAAATACCTATTAGTCAGTTCAGGCACATGGATTCTAATTACTTTAAGACAACTTGAAGGCTGAAGAAATCTCAGGTACTCATTGTTTTCTACAGGTAAGGAAACTCAATGCCAGCCAGAGAACATCTGATACTGACTGTACCTTTTAAACCCATTATTTTCTGTTCCTAAAGATGAAGTGAAAAGATTTTATTTCCTTCTCTCTTGCAGCAGACAGCTACATCTTTCAGGACTGTTGCACAATGTAGAACAGAGCTGCTGTCAATGGGCACCTCTACACAAACTTGTAGGTAGGCCCTTTGCCTGAAAAACTATCAGTCAGTGAAAGCTGAATATCTGCAAAGGAATCAAGTTACAAAAGACGCGTTTTTCTTGGATTCTCATCTCTCATTCACATGTTAAACCTTGTTTTGTCATGATCAAAATACTAAATGTTCCTCAAAGCTAGAAGAATAAAAAACCTAAAGGTGTAATTAGTGCCATGAGAGTATAATACAGTTACATTATGAAATTTCCAATAAATCCCTTAAATTCCAATAGCTCTTTTCACTTCGAGCTATACAGAGTATGGCTAAACTCCTTAACATCAGTGGGAGCTGAACACTAAAAACCCCTGAATATCAAACCCACATCTACCTACAAATACTCATTTACACTGTAGCATGTTATCAGGTAGTAGCATGTAAAGTTTCACGTAAAGACTCCCACCAAAGTAAAGATATATTGACCTAAAAATACAGGTGAAGTACGTATCTCCCCATTTTTATATGGAGACTCATATTTCAATTGCTAAAAATCCCAGGGGAAGCATTTGCCTAAAACTATCTCCAGCAAATCATTCCTGCTCACAAGTAGATGAAGACCAAAGCAAAGCCTAGGGTGGACCTATCTGAGATGGTTAGCACTGTCACGCAGCCTTCAGCAGAGCAAATGCTGCAGGATGCTCACTGAGCCCAGTGCCTGGGGTACCACCAGTGTCGCTCCTTTCCTCCTGCCCCCAGTTCCACACCAGTGGGGACTGGTTTAAATGGTGTGGGCAGAGATGGGGCAAGGTTAAAAGCACAAGGCCCTAAGCTGACCTTTGCTGTTATGTTTTCACATTTCCCAAATACTGCAAACAGGATGTTAAGCTGGATTTCAACACTATGTCAGGATTATGTAAGAGAATTCTTAAATGATTTCAACTGATGTTGCAGCTTTTCTGTTACTCATATCCTCATTCATACACTCAACATCATACAATGTGGAAATCCTGACGTCTGCAGAGCAGCCAATAAGAGCACAGGGAGACGCTCCACATGCTAAGAGTTATTCTGTTTTCTTTATTGCTTTTTTTCTTTACATTTTGCTGCAGCTGTTAATACCATCTCTGGTTATCTTAATTTCAGTTTCATATGCTTTTGCCTGGAAATTAAGGAATGCTATTGTTACTGCAGTTCTAGTCTTGAATTTACTCCTTGCAGGACACGCACAGCTTCTGTACGACTCAGATACTGTGGAAAGCACAGCGCAAAACCCAGCAGGGAAGACATGGTGGACTCCAGCCATAAGCAAGCAAAGCCAACGTCTGAAATATGTTAGTAAAGCAGGCACTGTATACCTATGTGTGTCATGTTCTGGTGTCCATTATGTTTTTACAGTACAATTTATTTTCCTCTATAAATATGTATGAATGCACTGCAGGGTAGAGCTTCCTGGAGAAAGTGGAGTCAGGAGCATCACCATTTTTGGCTCTGGTGGGGCTTTTTGGTTCTTTGTAATATTTCACAATACCAGATTGCACCAGCTCTAGAGCTTCCTACTTCCCTGGGATAGCTCGAGTCATGCAGTGTCAGAATCTTTTACAGTTAGAAGGAATGTTGCTTAACACATCCAGTTATGCCTCTCTATGCCATGGCTCTATCACTCCTCTGTCTCCTAGAGAAACACAACTGGAACTGCAGGAGCTATAACATCCTGCTGGTCAGGACACGCAGAAGTTTACCAACTCTCTTCTGCCACAGAAATGGTGGTAACATTTTTTGTATGACTTCTCAAACACAGCTGGGAGATAGTTTGATCTAATGCTACAGTTCTCAGTGCTTCATTCATTCCTTTAGTTTGGCCTTTCTCTATCAGTATTTATTTTAGAATGCTAAAAATGCTGTAAGATTAATCAATTCTATAGCAAGCTCCTCCATGCTGAAAATGAGAAATAAGGCAATAAATGTAAGACCAGGAGAAAATTTGCAAGCCTAAAAGTATTCTACTACTTACAGTACAGCTTATCTTGTAAACAGCCCAAATATTGCATCAATTATTATTAATCAAATTGCATTGTGAAGAGTATGCACAGCAACATAAGCAAAAGCTGGGAGAAGAGATTTTGTTAAGCTTAATCCTCAACTGGAAATGCAAAGTTTATGTACAGATTCTTAATGTACCAGAAATTTTCAAGTGTATAGATCAGGGTTACTCAACCAAAAACTCATGGTGAATATGCACAACACTTCTGCAAATCACGTGTGTATCTGAAAAAATATTTCACAAATTCCCACCAAAAATTTTGATTTATTTGTTCAACATTTTCTTACATGTGAACCTAATCCTCAGTTAGTGGCTTCTTCAGCAGATTAAGCCTCATACATCTAAATTTCAAGTAACCCCAATGGATATTCTTAATAATCAGTACACAAACTATACATTAAAATGCCAATTGCTGACTCATGCATGGGTAATACATTTAAGCAAGCATCTTTATGCCTTTCTGTATATTTAAATGTATGCCCAAGAGAAATGCAAAGTATTTCAGTATATAGATAGATAAATGCAAGATATCTTGCAAGTCCTATTGCAAGAAAATAGTTATCTACTATTTTAGCTCTGTGAATACAGTTCAGCGAAAGAAATAAGAAATTACATGCTCCCTCCTTAAAAGACTGAGTATCTCTTTTGGAAATGCCAGAGCAAGGAGAAGGAAAAGCTCATGCGCAGTGAATTATTTTTCCCTTTTCTGACAACTGGAAGTTTAAAAAGGGTAAAAAATGAATTATTAAATTGATGTAATGATAAAAAAATCAGCTTCTTCATGCACCCAATGGTAAAAAGTAACCAATCAAAACTATGAGGAACTGTCAAATACAAAAATCCTCTGGTTTAAAAAAAGTTTAGCTTTGATCGCTTAGAGAAAAGGCGAAGAACACTTCAAGTGCCTTTTCTTGGCAGGTGACACACAAGGAAAATCCTTTTAAACAAACTTCCTTTAAAAACCTGTTACCTTCAAAATGATCTCAAATGTAAACATACTAGTGAAGACATAATCTGCATACCCTAGGATCTGGAAGGTAAACAAAAAGTTACAAACATTATTGCTAAAGCTGCTTTTGAGCTAACAAGGATCAATTAACAATGCATTACCTTTAACAGGATTTCAACAGTAAAGATGGCTGTGAAAGCATAGTCAAAGTAACCAAGTATCTGCAAGGTATAATACGTGCCACAGTAAGAAATCCATCTATTAAGAAATGTTTACAATTTAGACCACATGCACAACACCACCTGAAATAATTTAAGTAGGTAAATGGGGAACTCAGACAAAGTAGTTTAAAATTCCAGCTATCACACAACCATTTTTATTTACTTAAAAATTTAATCAGATGCCACTGTCCTTAGATACTAGATTTCACCCTTAAAGAGTTAGCAAGGCCCAATAAACAACACTTCCAATTCAGACTTTCTTCTATCAGCTTTCACAGGTACTTTCTTCAGCTTTTAGCAGAAATACAGGATCTTATACAAAGAATAAAAACTTATTAGTAATAAGTCATTTTGTCATTGTGTTTTACCAAAGTAACACATAAAAACCAAATTTCAATGGATGCTTCAATGTTCTGCTACATTATACTGTTCACATACAGACTGGGTCAGACAAACTTTTAAAAAGATTTTGGATGTGGTATTGACCTCACTGCTGATGACAGGAACGTGCCACATATTTCAGTACAACTGATGTTTCACCCTTTCAGGGTGGCCCGATCACTGGCATCTAATGTAGCCATCGACATGAACTACAGTAGGGTACTAGTTTAGTTTCAAAGATCTAGCAATGCAACTAGCAAACAGTTGTGCATAGGAACATGTCACCTGAGGGTCAGCAACTAATAAAACGGGAAGGAGAAATAAAATAGAGACAACACAAAGGAAAGTATTACTATTAGATCATGTAAAAGGGATTTTTTTTTTTTTCCCCCCATGTTGAGCTGAAGATCACAACCTTCTGTCCCTTGCTGTGGCTGAAAAAACAGGCAAATATTAAAGCCTTTCAACAAAGATAAATCAGTAAGGAATTCATTCTAGAATAAAAAGAAAATATATAAAGGCATTCCAGTTTGTAAACTTTCATTCCCTTGCCAAGCTGGCTGGTTGAAGGAACACGATCAAAGCAGTAACAAGAAACATAATCAGATCTGGTGCATTTGTGAATATTCACAAGAGGACAATGCCTTCTTGAAACCACTCACACATTTTACCTGTTTCCCAAACAGGAATAATCCCTTCAGTTACGACCACTCTCCAGTTACATTTTCCTAGTACTCCTCTAGTTACAAAAGCCATTATCAGCCCTTCAAGCCATTTCTATAACAATTTCAGCACTCCCCATCAGCTCTCTTTTTCTCACCCATTAGTGTGTTTTATTCATAAGATTGCTCTTGTCCAGTTTTATAGATATGAGAAGCACACAGCTCTACTGAATAGTACATGAAGAGTGTCTTTGTACTTTGACCTCTTTTTAACTTTGGAGAAAGTTTTAGCATTTTGGGTTTTACTAATGTTACTGAAAAAGAAATCCAGAGAATGTCAAAAGTATCTATACTAGCAAGAACTACATGGATACAAGCTCTGCTGACCCAACAGGCCCATCTTTTCTCTAAGAGGCAGAAAAATTTTCTCTATGAATATCTCTACAGATCAACTTATATCTAAGCCAGGGGAGGCCTGGAATTTCTGTCAAAGTATCCTAAGATTCCCTGAAAAGCCACATCACCTCACCTATTTCATACCTAATCCAAAGCATACACAACTCACATGAGAGGTTTGCTTCACCACTAATACAAGTGCAACAAATTTAAGACAAACATTAGTGGTCACGAGAGTGGATTTATTTTTATTTCTCTAATACTTGTGCATGTAACAGGGAAGTCTTCTACTACATTAAGATTTTAAAATAGGGGATCAGGAATTTCTTTTAGGTGAACACAGATGTTCACTCACTACATAAACTACACTTTTATTGAATAATAGAGACATTTCTGAAATTAGTATTCTTACAAATATTTTGTTTCCACACATGTATCTAAAAAAGGATGCAGAAACAATTCTAAATTCTCAGGTTTGTATATGGGGGAAATAGCATTTGACTCTGAATCAAGGCAAGATCTAGACATGCTCTGATCATCATTTACATATGAGTCCAGAAAAAAGTGAAACTTGTTTAGTTTCTGATATGGCAAATCAGGAATCCAAGGACCCTTTAGGTCTGACGTGGTGGTACTAAAACTCGTTAGTGTGGCCACACTTGTTTCTCTGAAAGAAGACGTAATATCCTAATGAATCCACATTCTCTAACAGAGAGATAACTGAGAGCTCCCCAGACTATACAATAGAGTTAATGAAGGAGAAGAGAGGACAAGTCAGACTATTCCCAACATGTCAAACCCTGATAACTTTAACTGACACTTTTAAACCAGTATCAAACACTGAGAGGCACTAAGAGAGATTCAGAAAATGCATTTCAGGTACACCAGCTGAAAATTGTGAAAAAAATATGAAAGTTATATTGATTACACTTAGCTTGGGCACGTTTTATTCTTTCTTTTTTTTTAGTCAAAGGAAAAATCATTCTGTATGTAATCAAAACTTCCAATACCTCCAATGTTCCATTAATAAAGTTACTAATCTTGAAAGATTTATGTTTTTAAAGCAAAAAAAAAAAGTATGACTTGACATTAAAAAAACAGGTACTAGTCCCAAAGTATTGTTATCCTTTCATGATACATTTATCTTCAGACATAAAAAATTAAGGGCTTACATTGTTTCGAAACGAGTGGCTGCGAATTGGATCTTCTGCTGCTAAGGAAACACTGCTCAGCATGATGAAGACAAGGATGAGATTGGTAAAGATGTGGTGATTGATGAGTCTGTGGCATCCCACTCGAATCCTGAAGAGATACAAAAACACACCATGTGTGCAAACAGAATTCAGCAGATGGCTAATATAGAGCATGTTTTCTATTGCTCTGCCAACAGTGACAGAACAGAGCAAACATCAGCAGCTAAAAGAAGTGCAAGTGCTGAAGCTATTGCTCTGATTTCTAAAAATGTAAATAAATTCAAAATGTAATCCACCTGTAGAAGATGCACTTAATGAAGGAATCACAGAGCATTTCTCTGAGCTCCTATTGGTTTTCAATGGGTTGTGAATGCTCATACCAGAGGCCAATGTCAAAAGGCTAGGTAATAAGTCACTTCAGATCCCCAGTTTGATTCTTACTAAAGAAGATAAAGTCTTCTTCAACAGTGGGAAGATCAACACGTTATCTTCAAGAGTGGGAAGCAAATTAATATATTTTTCAAATTCTTCTCATTTACCAAGTCATTTAGGAAATTTTAACAGAGAAGCCAGTTTCTCTCCTGTTGGAGAAGCTAGAGTTCTATTCCTAACCTCACTGGAAGGAGGCCTGTCCCTTCACTGCTAAACTTTAACAGGCTAAACCCAGTATTTTTCAACATTATATTTACGGGTTGGTGCTGCTGAAAATGAAGAAGGCACTCCCTTCAGGGATCGGCGTTATCTTCTCCTTCATGTTTAGTTCTGATATTCTACGGGGACGTGGGCCTGCTGGTACCTCAGGTTCATCCTCCTCATCTTCTTCATCTTCACCAACTTTAAAATAAACATGGAGGGCTTTTTGTAACAATATAAAAGCATGGCTGGCATTAAAACCGATATGGTTTATTGTAAATCCATATTCATAGCATGGCTTTAAAAATCTATGAATCAATATATACATCCGTATAGCTCAGGAGCTTGTACACGGGTGTGTGCTCTACGTGCACTGACAAGCTTCAGTGGCCCTGACCAGCCGTATCTTGGGACTCCACTCACAGCCCCTGCACATGGGCTCTGGAGTCCCACATAAGCTCAGCCCCTGACCACCAGTCCATGCCTGAGCTGTGTTGAATGGGTACACATCTCTGTGCACTGGCTGAGCACAGAGCACTCAAAAGCAGGGCACACGTCCAGACAATCAGACAGACCTGATTTTTAGGTAAGTATGATCACTGGACTGGAAGAAGCGAAGACAAAATTGACCAAACATCATCAGCTCTGGAATGTCCTTTTTTGCCAAACATTTCAGAAAAGTTTAGAATTTGCTCTCACATCCAGACAGTATTACCACAGCAGCCTTCATGCTTACAGTGTTAACTGTCATATGCTGTTCGTACTGTCTAGGAAGCTGCAGGAAAAGATAAAATTTAGCAGCTTGGAGGCCCATTTATCCACTGATAACAGAACATAACTTCACTGACTTCAAAGGAATTGATTTAGTGTTCAGCAACAGCAAGTTTAGGATATTTCAGCAAATAAACTGCTTGTCTTCTGGCTGGTTTTCACATACCTGGTACATCACACGGCGGATAGGGATCTTTATCCTCATCCTCTCCTTCTCCATATTCACCAATTGTCACCTACAGCAATGAAAGGGATGCACAAGAAGAAAAATAAGTTTAAATATAGCTTGAAGTATGAAGTCCAACAGAAAGCAAACCAAATAAGCCTCTGTATTGTGATTCTGTGATTCAAGTCAAGGAAGCAATCCCTATGTGCACTCTAGACTTTTCTGAAATAGTAACTCTGAGAACAGAGGAAAGCTGACAGTTTAATAGATATTTTTAAAAGATTATTTTTCTACAGTATTCACGTTCTTCTGGCTAGGCACATCACAATAAGATTATAACCAATAGGCTTTGATAAAATTTACCAAGAACATTTCACCATTCTAAGAGTTTATCATTCACTAATCCCTTCCATTGGATTTATCAAGCAAAATACCTACTGGGACGCCAAAGTATCACCAAATTTTAAATTTTTCTAACATTAATTATTTCATGCTCTACGAGCTTCCTTTCTTAGAATATCCTGAAACCAAAAGGATTCTGAGGGTTAAGAGATCCTTTCAGGATACAAACCATCAGAACTAAGTCTCCTCGGCCTGGAAAAAACATAGGGATGATGGGTTCATAAAATAAATTGTACAATGCACAGTAGTACTGAAAAGTTCTCCCTAGAAAAATTAGTAAAACTGTTTCTTAGAAAATACACAATTTTTAGAATAAACACCTTACTATCCTTGGGCTTCTTTTGGTCACCTTCTGCCTTCTCACTTTTTTTATTTTCCAGACTCTCTTTTCTACAAAACAATACAATAAAAATTACAAAGCATGTCACGTAAAGACAAAAGATTTTAAGTGAACTATATCCATGGTATGGAAAGTTAAGAGAGCATACCTAAAACCACATAGCAAAATACTTAAAATGATTTACACAGCTGCAGGTGTCAGAGCAATAAAATCTTTTTCCATTCAAAAGCAGTGACCCATTTAAAAGATTAGAATTTTGAATATAATTCCAGAAGCTAATCCCTAAAAAATTCAATGCATGATCATTACTCCTTTCTAGAGGGATAAACTGTGCTCTTGAGCTCATACAAACAACTTGCATTGACTTCAATAGGCCTGCACCGATTTCAAAGGAAGGTTTTCTTCTTGTCTATATAAGGCTTAGAGAAGTTGTGCACTGGCAACAACAGATACATTCTTGTTCTAACTGCACAATAAATCCTACCATTGCAATATTTAAGTATCAGTTGGCTTATCATTATGTCCTTAATTCACCCCATTTTCCCAATTACTACCCAACTTTTATCTAAAATCATAGTAATTTGGTCTTATTTTAATGTCTAGGTAAACCCTTTCAATTTTTTCCTCAATTGAACAAAGTTTGCAGATGGTAAAGACATTTAAATACAAGTAAAGAAAATCCTTATGGAAGGACTTCAATACCCTCCCCTCCTTCCTTCTCCAGCTATTATACCTCGCATTCTTCTTCCTTTCCTTTTCTTCAGCTTCTTCTTTCTGAGCTGTATTTAGACTTTCAGCATCTGCCAAGTTATCCACAGCAATGGCCAAGAAGACATTTAGCAAGATATCTATTTCAAATAATTTTAAGGACGTTATGCCTACCATACATGTCTGGTTTATTATCACAGCATAAACACTGACAATGTGAGAGATAGAAAACGCATGTTCCCGACCTACAGCATAGAGATCTGTGATGCTGGAGTGGAGTGCAAGACATTTAACAGACTAGATTAATACCGGGTGTAAAATGAGCAGAGATCCATTAGGATGACTGATTTTAAAATAGCAGAATGTTTGATATATATTTTTTTTAAATAAAAGAAATCCATCTTCATGCTAGCCTGAGCAAGTTTCAAATAAAGAAACTGTCTATTAAAAGTGAAGACTGCATAGGCATTTTGAAAAATTAATTTTTATAATGCACTATTTTCTGCCTCCATAAGAATCTAGATCAAATGTACTTCAGTCCCTAGCTGCTAGGTACAAACACTGATCCAAATACCAAATAATACAGAAAATCAAATGGTTTTGCCCTTTTATCACTTCCTGACCTTTTAAGAACTTCTGAGAATGATACTAGCTTCTGTTGCTATATGGGGCCAAGGAAGAATTCTCACTACGCTGAAGACAGGGAAGGGGAATGCTTCAGCAGATTTAATCCTAACTGACACAACACTTCTCCGTGCAGATGTCCCTCATCTGGTCCCTGCACTGCACAGTGGATCACTGTCCCACTGTCAGTGTGTGTCAGAATTAACAGAGCTATAGCGAGTGTCAAAAAAAGATATCACAGAGATCAGACTACATCCGTGCATTTTCAGAGGGAGAGATGTCAAATAGAGACAAGCAGGTAGAACAAGACTGTTCTCCCACTGAAGGAAGAAAGAAAAAAATTCTCTGGGGTCTGTCACTAGTGGCTGGAAATGGACTTGGAGACCCAAGTCTCAGTCACTAGGGAGCAGAAGTATACAGTCTATTTACATGACTTAACACACAAAGTGCTTGCATGTCTGTTGCAATATACTCCCACCTAGATAAATGTTTTACGTATGTCCTTGGTGCACAGCCCCATTTGGAAGCTTCTCCAGCAAGTAAAAAGGATACAGTTACCACAGATGAAGAGGATAATGAAATATATACAGACTATCATGCCTGATGATGATGGACCACCGTATGCCATTATGCCATCATACATAACAGCATTCCAGTCTTCACCTGTTAGAATCTAAGAAGCAGATATATTATTAGTAACTCAACATCAAAAAGAGCAATAAACATATTTTCTCTGACCACAATACACAATAAGGCTAACCTTCTCAGTGCATAAAGCAATACTGTAATCTTTTCATGCATTGTTTTAAGATGCCCGTTAAATGGACATTTAAAGTGTCTCCTGAAAGCTTTGGTTTGACCGTACCACAGCTTTTATTTTATGCCATGCATTTAGATCACTGAATTTTAAAGGAAAAAATAAAAAAACCCAGAAGCCTACGTTTTTGCATGCCAAAAATCAATAAAACTATGAGCCCTGATTTTCAGTAATGCCACAGAGGTAGTAATGCCCACAAACGTTCAGGTTTTTTGAAAACTGAGAAGTTCTCTTTTTTGGAAATACTGGCTAGAATTCTTTTCTAGCATTTGCCATTTGTTAGACCTGTGAACTGGTCTACCCAATTTCAGTTTTAACAAGACTGGCCACCTTATAAATTGTGTAATACACATACCCCACACACAGCTACCATTTCAAAAGGTAATGCAGTAGTGTGTTTTATACTGAATGCAGCTCAATGCTGTGGGAGAACTATGTTATTTCCTTATTGACTATTGTTTAATATAATTTCACCAAAGTCTAAAAGAATTTTACAGAAGTATACTGTAAATTATCCTTTTAACCAGTCAATATGGCAACTGCATGTTTTCTGAAGTAGGACAAAACTTCTGAGTATTATATTGCAGGTTATAGAGGCACTTTATGTATTTCTATGTATTTATTTAAAATTATCAGTTCTATCCTCATAAAACACGCAGTATTGACTCTCCTTCCAAGTAATTAAGTGGTTGTTCAAGAAAATCATATGCATGACAATCTATGAAATTCATTTTTGGAGAGCTAAGTTTCTGAAGCTGATTTTCATAGTTGTTGAGCACCCAAAAGTTTGGCTGTTCCTGGGAGTGTATCCTGAAACTGAAGGAAGTCTTATTCCTTTGAAAATGAGGGGGCTTAAAATCTGACTAAAATCCAACTCTGTGGAGTTTGAAAGTACAGCTTTAATTTTTTTAAGGGGCAATGGCAGACTAAAAGTGGACACTTTGCCTCTTAAGGAAATTTCTCATTAAGATTTCCTTTGGCAGCCACCAGATGGAACTTCTACCAAAAAGATGGGAAGTTGACACAAAATTGAGTCCTGCAGAGTCACCTTTAAACACTCATCTACTATGTCTGAAAGCAGACACTGCAGTAATGTGCAAAGACGAATGTGAAAAAGGCAAATTGCTTTCATCTTTGCAGCCTAATTCCAGTGTCCAAATTGGGAAATATATTTAAAAAAACCCAAACAAATTCATAATATAGTGAAAAGTAACTGCAAATGGGGCCCTATCTTTTCACAAATAACAGACAAGTGGCTTTAAAATTTTAATAAACCTGAGTGCCTCTTCAAAGAAATGAATACTTATTTTTATATTATAGGAAGTAATATCACTCATATGCAAATATGCACTTTTACAATGCTTCTCCTTTCCTGAACTTTTATATAGCTAATGAAGTTACAGAACTTTAACAATTTGATTAAAATAAAAATAACATTCCACCTCTAGCCATGTATTTGAAGGACAAAGTAGATTTAATTTTATGAAGTAATATGACAGATATGTTGCATAGATAGATCAAATAAGACATGAAACAAATGGTACAAATGGTGCAGAGTTACCAGAGTACTGAATTCAATGAGCAGAATGCTACTTAAAGTAAACTGAATAAATAGTAAATCATGGTTTTATTTTCAGGCAACATGATCACTTAAAACAGTTTTGTTGATCATCAAAGGTAAAATGTTTCATACGGGATGAAAGAAAGTTACCTGGAATACAGTTAAAAGAGCTTGTGGAAAATTATCGAAGGTGCTCCGTTTTGTTTGAGTTTCATCAAAATTAAATTTGCCTCCAAACAGCTGCATTCCAAGCAACGAGAAGATTATGATGAAGAGGAAAAGCAGAAGCAACAGTGAAGCAATGGACTTCATTGAGTTTAACAAGGATGCTACCAAGTTGCTCAGGGATGCCCAGTGCCTATAAATTAAAATGCGTGTGTTAACACACACCAAAACAACCCCAAACAAAACAGTAAAAGAGCAGCGCAGGATGAAGTATTACAAAAAGAATTGCTGATCACCCTTCAGCTATCCCTATAGTTAGCAGTATCAGTTAATCTTACCTTGTTACTTTAAAAATACGCAGGAGACGAACACAGCGAAACACTGAAATTCCAAGGGGTGACATAATTTCCAACTCCACCAAAATGGTTTCAACAATGCCACCACAAACAACGAAGCAATCAAAGCGGTTAAAAAGAGAAACAAAATAAGCCTGCAGGCCCAAGCTGTACATCTTTACTAACATTTCACAGGTGAATAAAGCCAGAAGAACTTTATTTGCGATATCTGGAACAAAATATTAAAAAAAAAAAAAAGACATTCCTGAATTGTCTCATAAGAGTCCACTTTTATTTTAACATATTAATACTATACTTTTGACACTAGTTCACAGCCTTTTGCTTAAGGTAAGAGTTGGGTTTTTATGTTGGACTGTATTTGATGCCTAAGGGGCAAAAGTTATGGAAGGACTTAAAGCTTTCTGCCACCTATAAACCTTTCCAAGCTGTTGTGCAGTTCACGGCTGCTCAACTCACAACTTAAGTCCACACTATAACTTAAACAACACAGCCCACTGCATGTTCTGCTGTGCCACTTACCGTTTCCTTCCTCGCTTTTCAAGCATGGTTTAACAATAAAAGCACAGGTATTTACAATTTAGGATTGTCAGGTTTTTGCTGGTATGTCATTAATCTGTGTTACAGTTATGGAAATCAAATGCATTCAGTCATTTCTTGTATCTCCCTTTGGCTGGGCTGAATATCCTTCAGGACAGCAAACAACAAAATGGCAAAGTACAAAAGTAGCCCCTGATAGAATGCAGGTATCCATAGTCAAAAACAGGAGAAATAATTTTTGATTGTACCTTGGATCTGGGTCAGCCAGTCAGGTTGATTATAATGCTCCGAAGAAATAGTTAATGTGTTCAGAAAGACCAAGACAATAACAAGCCAATAAAACGTGACAGATTTTACTGCAGCTCTACATTTTCTTCGATTAAATCGATTCCAGCGACGCCAGCGTCGACTGAAAGTTCAAATAACAACAACTTTATTATTATACAGAAAGCACACTGGAACTTAAGGTGGGTTTCTTCAGTGTAGAAAATGTATGTGTACAAGTATGTATGTGTGATCAGGTGTATTTTCATAAATACGTGCACAATACTTCCCATAGTTGTGTATATTATTATCAGTTGCAGATTAGGAAGTGGTAATTTGCTACTCATATTTCAGATTTAATTACAGATTTTTAAATGTAGACTAGAACTTTTTGGAGACTCTAATTGCCTGTGACATAACTAGATTAAGCAACATTTAACGTTTCACTGAGTGATATATCTGCCTTCCCAGGCCACATACACTTAATAGCAGTAAAGAAAACCCAATGAAGCAACTGCGACTTCAAATTACATGTAGTCTGAAAATGCAGGGTTTGATTTAATGCATGGGTACAATTCTGACAGACTTACAGGAATGCTGAGGTCCACTTTTAGAAATCTACCATATAATGTTGGAAGCCTCAGTGACTCCTAGAAATTCCTACTGATGTGCCTTGAAATTGTGTCAGTGGGTAAATGTTTGTGAAGGAGTGACAATCAAGGACAAGTAAACAGGCCCTATCTAAATATAAGTTGGATTCACAAGTGCACGTTGTAGTTTAGCTCTGGACACGTAAATCTAGATTTGATTGTCCTGCTTCACTTCTAGGAACTTTAATAAACCAATTAGTTTCCCTGGGTTCCATTTCCATTTGTGAAACAGGAAGAAAATATATTGCTGAGTAAATAGAAGGATTAGGAAGCTTTTGATGTTACTCTAAAAAGGAAGGCATATAAAATACACACACTCAAGACTACAGCCATGGGCTCAAGATAATACATTTTAGGAATTGACAACTGCTTCATCCAAAATTCAAGGGACAGAGCAGGCACAGACTCCATCTCATTGCTGATTGACACAAATTCTCTGAATAGATGCAGCAATACATGTCTGAATGAACTTCTGTATGACTTGCACTTTTTTAATGCCACAAGAACAGATTCTGATTAAAGAACTCATGCAAAAGACACAGCCAGCATCTAGACATCTAGAGATACTTCGATGACTTTCTGGCTTGCAAATAAGCTTTCTTTCAAATTGATGTATTAATTATGAACATAGCTTTGTAGAGATGGATAGCATTGCCTGCTTCTCACTGCTTGTACTATTAAAAACATCAGGTCTGGGCAGAAATTCTCCTTTCTCCAAGATGATGCTGCAGTTTTCATTTAACAGAGCTACTGGAGTTGTCTTTTTCCTTAAAATATAATGGGCATGGTTCAGACCATAAGCATTACTTTGCTTTCGCTGTAATGCTTGAGTCACCACTGTGCAAACAGACCCAGCTTGGAGAATGCAGTAAAATGGCAATCTATTGCACTATCTGAAGTTTCATGCAACCACTTCATATTTGAGTTTCTCCTTTAAAATTAGCATGAAGAGGCTTCATAGTAATAAACAGTATACTGTAAGGTTGACTGGAGACAATGTCATGATTCAATATGCTTGTCTGGGATTCTCAGCTAATGAAATACTAAACAAATTATTCCATTTGTTCTACTCCTATGATAACTGGAAGCAATGGAAAGAAATCACAGACCATTAGCACACCAAATTGCTTCCTTTTATTAAGCTAAAAGCAGTCTCATCTCTCATAATTCTTATGAAGGGTTACACTGAAAGGTCCACGTGGACATAACTGGTCCATTCAGTTGGTGTAGCTAAGGCCAGTTTCTGTAGCAGAAGGCATAGAAGAAATGATACAGCTTTTATAATCAATAAGGAAGCTTCTAAAAAGTTAGCTGTGTATTCACTGCCATCCTACATGTCTCTTCAGTGTCCAGTCTTCAGCAGTGAGGCACATTTATGTGCTGTCAGCAGTGTGCTGTCTGAAAGGGATGACAAAATAAAGCTTGATCATAGTGTCACATAAAAAACCAACACCTCTCTGTAGAAAAGTGTTAGTTAACTGTTGCCTGGGAGCTCTTCAACAAAGAAAGAGGACTTTTCAGAAGGAACACAAGTCCACCCCAACTGCTTGCAGCTGGTCAGCACTGGTAGGTCATTAGAGCTAGTAAGGCCAGTAGAATAAACCTGGGTGTGCTAATCCTTTCCACTGCTGTTACCAATGAATTTCTTGTGATGCATCCAACACTGAAATCAGTTTTACAAGCGTTAAGAAACTGGAATAATTCCAGACGTTTCCAAAACTGCTGCTACCAAATCATCTCGATTGTACTTTTTTTGCACTGAAAATTTTCTGTGAAAAATATTTATTCTGTGGGTTGTCTGCAACTGTAGGAGTGTCTTTGCCCTTCATGACTCACTAAGTCTATCACTTCATTCACACAGCTTTTTTTGACTTTTTTTTACTCTTCAGGGAGTAACCTAATCTTTTTAAACAAAAAGAGGTATCTTCTGTGTTTGCAATTATCCTTTCTAATTACTAAATATATGTCCTATAAGACTGGAAAATAAAATGAAAATAAAGAAACCTATTGGGTTTGTATGAGCACATCAAGTGTCTATAGTATCAGTACTAAGTCGTGATTTTCCCTTTAACACTTTTCTACAATCATACTTAAAAATAGAATCTCATATTCTCCTAGTTAGTAAAAAGAGAAACATAACTATCAGCAAAGCAAATAAAGAGTTAGATTCCCGAAAGTGTTCATGTACACTTGACTTTTGTAGTCAACAGTAGCTATTAAAGGATTGTCACAAAAAAAAATTACAGTAAATGAAGTATATTCATATATCACCCCGATGTGTAAATAGTCACAAGGGAAAAAAAGTAACAGAGAGAGGCGAATACTGACCTGAACTTGGATTTCGAGATAGTTTGACTAGAAGGAAAGGAAAACACATTTTTAAGAATGTGGAAAAATTTAACTGAAATTCATTAAGAATTTTGCAAATAAATACATTGGAATTACACATATGTAATATCAAGCTTTTAAAAATATGCATCACGAATGCTGAAATGCTATTTTCTGACATTTTCTGAATTATCATTTCTAAAGCGCTGTAAATTTTCTATAGGAAATCTTTAAAACTAAATAAACTGCTCATGTATAGAAGCTGTTTGGAACTCATGAAAATCTGAGCAAATAAACAGTGAACACCTTGGGATGTAGAAATACTTCCCCAGATTATGCACAATTTAACAGAAAACATTTATTTTTCATATCATAGGGGACTTCCATTCTTATTATTTTGGACTCACTAATGACATTTTATAGAAGCTTTGAGGAAAACATGACTCCACTGAAAGTTTAGCTGAATTGTTTCATATCTTCTTGAGAATTTTAGGAGTGCTCTAATGCTGTGTTAATTGGTCTAATATTAAACTACTGAAAGGCAAAACACCCCCAAGCATCATAGAAAGCTTGACAACTTTAATGCAGTTTTGCCTAGATAAAACATGCGGAAAGAATTTTTCTTTCAAATTTGAGATGATGAGGATGGGGGTAGTTGAAAACAGTCCATGTACTCACCACAAACTCCCACAGCATGCTGGGTTCTCTCCTTCTCCACTCACATTCTCCGTGTTCACGGATTCAGTTTCACTGGTGGGCATGCTTGCTGTAAGGAGACAGGAACTGCTTTAGGTCAATGACCAAGCAAGGCATTACACTGAATGTAACACCCTGTTGTATTGCAAGCATGCCCCCACTTTTCACAGGTCTAATGAGAAGATCTGAGGAATAGCAGATGAAGTTAGATGCTTCATCTGGCCACTTTGTACAAGAAAAGAAAGCACACAGAATTTCAGAATGTATTGTAGCTTTTCTTGGTGTTTTTCAATAATTTAAGATAACTGTTGAAAATGCACTACAGAATACAGTGTAGAGGAGTTTTGTAACACAAAGCATGCTACACCTAGTAAAGAACTAAATCTGAACTAGAACTTGTGACCTTTCATTTTAAGAAGTGTTCTGTTAACACTTTGGAGGTTCCTATTGGTTTAAGGGTTGTTAACAAACTTGCCAATTCCAAGAAATGTCATTGAAGTTCTTCTGAAAATAGAAACGATCGCTCTGATTGGTGTGACCACTCTACACTTTTACTTCCACTGTGAATTATCAAGGCAAGATGCTAGAAAGCAGTTGTGGCTGCAAATGCTGTACCAGCAGACAGGAACGAGCACTGGGAATGGGAGACGAGGTGCTACAAAGAATGATGAGAACTACTACTAAGAAAAAGGGGATCATTAAATTTGTTATACAGTGAATTACTGTACATATAGTGGATTGTTCCTGAATTGTTAGCAATTGCAGCTGATGGTTTTTTAGACAAAACTAGTTTCCAGATTGATCATCACCATTTATCTTCAATTCAACTGAAATATCAAGGGAAGAAAACATATGCCAAAGGTGTTAGGAAATGAGGAACAGCCCATTCTCAGGACTTCCTAGGGAGGAACACTATTCCCATGTCTGCAAAGCAAGCATGAAAGGAAAACCTCAGGAACAAGAAAACTGTAAGGTTAATGTTGTTGGTTTATACGGTAGAAATACTATATAAAGTAGGAAAAATTAGAAAGGTGGTAGGTGAAATGCCTGTAGAACAGCACGAACAAAAGGAAAACAGAGTATCTTAAAGGTATTCTGGAGCATACCTTCTGCTGTTTTGATGGGTGTTTGGCTTTTTATTGGTTGGTTGATTTGTTGGAGAGGTTTTAAGCCAACATCTGTGGGCTGAGAGTACTAAAGGCAGGGCTACTATGCCTATTTCTGTTTGGGATGTCTCAGTATTTTAGTACCTAAGGAAGCTTAAAGCAGGCTTAACTGCACACATCTTCATATAGGTTTGAATCAAAAGTTAGGCCCTGAATTTTCTGATTTGTCTACATATCAGGCACAAGCAGAACTGTTAGTAACAGCTGTATTGCCTTAACACTGACAGAGATACACATGGTAAATGGCAGTTGGCTTTCCATGCCCACTAATTCCATCCAAGTTGAGACACTGACAGGTCTATGCAGGCTAGATGCTCAGCTATGATTTGCAACAACTGAGAATCTGTCCCCATAAATTTAAGTCACCATATACGAAATGTTAAACACAGAGTTGGCATAACAAAGAAAGATCCAAAATGTCCATGCAGGTGTTTGAATAAACAAGGCACTTCAGGCAGTAAGCACAGCAAAACCTGCTTTCACAAGGTTCTTCTGTTCTGATGATTCTTTTAAAAGAATATTACTGTAATTGCTTTATATGTGAAAAAAATCCCTGGTGAGCACCTGCAAGTGCCTCAATTCTGGTATCATGCTTCTTTTTATAAATCAGGTTTAAAAAATGAATACTGCTAGTCTTGTGTGAACTTCACAGCTTACAGTCACAGAGTTCAAAAGTAATACCATTCCCCTACGATTCTGTGATAAAGCAAACAATCTTTGTTGCTATCCACATTCAGGGATTAAAATTTCAAAGGGTTTAAGGAAAAAATACAAAATTATTTCAGACAGTCTCAGAACTAATAGATTTTTTTAAAAAAATGCCAGGGTCTTTTGCAATAAATGCAAGGAGCTTCCCTGTGGGTAAAGAAAATAAATGATTGTCTTGTGCTGGGTGACTTGCTGTTATGAAATACAACATTATACCCAGCTAATGATGACCACTTTAGCACTTTAATAGGAAACCACAAAATATGAGTGCAAAAGTACTGTTTCATACATGGTTACTAAGAGCTGCCATGAAAACAGAAGTAGGCCCCCTTTTACAAGTATTGCCTATGTGCAATCTGTGTCTCACTTGTTTGAAATTCATCAACCCTTCCCTCATGTAAAAGCAGTACCTAGAACCCAGGTCCTTCTCAAACGTCACAAATGCTGTTTCTCTTAATACATGCCAAATGATTTTTTTTTAAAAAGTGCAAAGTAATATAATTTTAATTCAAGTCTACCCAGATGGGATGTATTAACCCACAGCAAGAAATACCAGCCCTTTTTTAACAGGACTGCATGAAGAAAGACAAAGCATGAAAGAAAAAAATAAATCTTTGTCCCTGCTGAAGCAAATGTCAGTTCTGCTAATTCTTAAATACAACCAGAACATTATTCTTTGTTTCAGACAGGGTTATTGCTCTAGCTCTATTAGTGACTTGCAGGTGCTGTTACAAAAATGGAAGAGAAAAAAAAAAATCATAGGCAATTCAGTTTACATTAGAAACTCAGCTGTCATTAAACTGTAATTTATATTCCAAACAAAAGACTTGACGGAAGTAATGAGAAAGGCACCATGTGGAAGTCCAGCTCCAGCAATGCTAGCAGCAGCAACAGCACTGCATGACCACATCCACTCTCGTTAATGCAAGCAACATGGCAAGGCCTGAAAAGCCTCCATTTCACAAGCATGGCTTTTTAAGGGCAGTGTTCACTGGGCAAGAAGTACAGCACTCAGAATGAACTTTGGAAAGACCATCTGATTTCAGTAGGGCCAGCTTTGAGACCTTTAAACTGCTACTCCAGTATTCAAAAGAAGATACCAAATCTTCTCTATTCTTTATTCACCTTTTGCCCTTATTTTACTGGCATTCTTCTAGACAGATTATCTAGATGTCTAGATAGTATCAGCTCTCTTTCTTATGGTAACTGGTTTCAAACAAAAGAGTGCTTGCATTAGGCAATATAAACAACCCATAGAGCATGCAGATAAATACCTTCCTGAGTATACAGAAAATAGGTCAAATACATCAACTACTACATTTCTGCAGACAAGAAAATAGATTGGTTTTCTCATGTTATAATGTTCACAATTTACTCTAAATAGTGTTCAGATTTTGGAGCAGGGATTTCAAACTCCACTCCAGGACATAACTACTGCATAGCTCAGCACAAGTCAGTGTTCATCAGCATTGATATGTCCAAGTCAGCTGGAGTTAGAAGAAATAAATTCCATAATCCTGCAATATGACAATTTAGTGTTACTGTAAATTGCACCCTAAATGACTCAATTGTGATGGCAAGTGTTACTGTTAGAAATTTTTTCCTCTAGGAAGTATGTAATATTTTCAACTTTAGCTATGTATTCTGATCACTTCCACAATGATGTACCTTGGGTAGCTTTCTAGTTACACGTGATGAAGGAAGAGTTGCACAAGTGGGATGATCTGCACAGCTAGTCAGATAATCAGCAATAGCTATTGGAGAGAATCTTTAAAATTCATTTAAAAGGTACAATACTGGCAAAATTTTAGATCAAACTTCCAAAATGGTCATTTGTCTGCTAGCAACATCGAACCAACTCCATGAGCTCCAAAAGTCTCCTAATTCTGTCTGAAATCAGCACATGGAATTCTGAATCCTTTCCATCAAATCTTTGAGGGCGTCAAACAGGAAAACAGAACAAAATAAAAAAATCCCCAAAGTGGCAACATTATCATTGCAAATTCATCTCAGATTTTCCTAAGTCTGCTGTATGCCTTGAAAACACATCAGAAAGAAGTGGTACTGTTTATTCTGACTGTGAAGCTCCTCAGGGTAAATTAATTTCAAGGAGGAGCTGCCTGGAAGATTTTCCACATGATACTGTAGCTAGGTTCCTATTTTTCATAGTAGATATTTTAATGTTGATCCTATGAGCAATCATTTTTATTGGCTCTCACTTTTTAAAGGCAGCACAAGGAAACTGAATATAAGGTTGAGTGGTTGCATAGCAGTGGAAGGAGAGCAAAATAATCAGTCTTCATTACAGAAGCATCACTTAACCAACCTGAAGAATGACACTGTATCTTGGGGAATGCAGTGTAGCCTACAGATGTGGTGCTTTTAGTAGAAACAGAGGTAGAGGTAATAACAAAGAAAAATCTTTAGGGCGAGATTTCTAACCCAGTGATAGTCTAAGCTTGAGCTCCTCCCATCAGCAAAATAATCTTGCAAATATAGAAAGAAGCAGACTTAAGCCACCAACCTGTACTTTGGAAAAACACTATTCATAAAAGGTCCACCTGCCCTGCCAGACACAGATGAAACTCAGTCAGTGCACACATGCTTAAGAATGCTTTTAACTAGGGAGATCAGGTACCAGTAGTGAGCCAGCGTTTGCGGCTGGCAGACAACAGCGAATTTCCATGCTGCTTCACGACTGACATCAGAACCTGAACCTGCTAGTTCAAAGGCTACATCGAAACACGTATTCAAAGTAAAGCTGCAACCACTGTGTTTTAGTAATTTTTATGGAAAAATTATTGCAGGCTGCAAAGCTGTGTGAGCTATTAGACAATATATGGAACAGTTACAAAAATAATTTCAAGCAGACTCAGTATTTGTAGAAAATTAGTCCATCAGGTCCTAGCAATTCCTGACTTTTTATTCTGCATTCTCTCAACTAACTGGATCAGATTTATCAGCCCCAGCTTTAGCCACAATATTGATTCTTATGAGAGCATGAAGTCAACCTCTCCAGTAACAATCTTGCAGGTAGGATTAAAACTAGATCATCTAATTACTACCACTGTGATTATGTCATATCAGTATGTTTTTCAGCCTTAACAGAATGGAGATTTGAAAATGACTATCATACTCTAAAAAAACCAACCCTTCCATCTCCATTGTGGGTGGGAAAGAAATAAAGTAAAACATAAAATACAGAAACAAAACCATCAATAGCAAGAGGAGATACAGAAAAAGTGTCTTATGCTTTGTTAGATTCTACATTAGAAGTATTATAAGTAGTAAATATTATAGTACTGTTTGAAACTTATTCTATGATCCATTATAAAGCTTGCAATATACTTTAATTTAAAATACATTTTTATCTGATTTACCTGACATCTGAAAAGGAAAACCTACGCTTCAAAAAGAACAGCTACAGACAGACACATCAATAGAAATCTAAATGGATTACAGACTATGCTTTAGGAAGGTAGAGCACTGCAGCACCAGTCTAGTTCAGACATGCACTTAAAAGAGCAGAGCTGCATGCATGAGTGTCTACATGCTAAAGATGTATACGCCTTCATTATAGAAAATGCATACAGTATGTGCTTTCGAAAGGTAACACACCAAATGCAGTATTGGCACAAAAGAAAGTTCAACTGCAAGTCAGAACATGTTTTACCATGTTTATTGGAAGAACGGCCAAAGCAACTAAGTCTGCTTTTCTTCTTTTCCTCCATTAAGTCAGCCAATGTAACCCCTTCGCGTTAAGTACATGTAATCCCAGCATTTACACAGTAGATGGCAGCAGTTGCAACGCAAAGAAATAAAAACGTGTCCATATATACTACACAAGCAATGTTAGGCAAAACAAATCGAAATTACCAGCAGCATAACTAATCAGAGCTAAATCCCTCACCCCTCGCTGATACTCACATTTTGAGCTGAAATCGCAATGCTCTGAAACCAATGCAAGCTTTTCCTGGACTTCAGGGTAACCAGTTATTGGGTCCTATACTGACTTACGACTTCTACAAGAGGCATATTTACAATTTGAGTAGTTGAAAGGTACCCCACTATTCAGCAGCACTGAACACCTGCCCACTATCTGCCCAGCAGAGATGTAAAAATACAGGGGGTCCATATGTAAGTTATTCAACTTAATGACATGGCTGCTTAGAAAATTTTAAATGCTGGGGTTGCAGGAACATAAACTACATTTTTTTAAGGATAAGACGCTATTAATCACTGATGTAACTCCCTTTGAAATCTTCTCCTGCCACAGAAAAGATCTTCTGTATCCTAAACCCAGAGCCCTGGCAAATCATTGCAGAGCATTACGGTGATCTTCCATCACCTTAAATCAGCAGGAGTCTTGATCACCCAGAGGTTTAGGTATTCAAGTAGGGACATAGCTGTCCAGAAGCCTGCAAATTAATATTCTGCCTATTTTAGGGCTTAGCCATACTTTATGCTTCAAAGGCAGTTCCAGACACACATCACCAGTATAGTTGGACTAAATTTAGCTCCTAATCCTACTACTCAAGATTATTAACCTGATGACAACTAGCTGAATTTCACCTGACTTCCAAACAGGTAGGCCATTATCATAACTGAGCTCCTAACCCAAAAGCTTCGCATGGAGTAACTGGATAGACACCTTGTGTTGCCTCTCATCATACCTCCCCATGCAATGGGACATGCAGAACATGTCTCGAATGGAAGGAGGTGGGGCAATTCAACAATCATTCTTCCTTTACACCCTCTTACACCTGATACTAAAAATTAATTTCCAAACCACAAATTTAAGCGCATCTGCACAAACCCAGATGACTGACAGGATATTACCTATTCATTGGAAATCCCCACTAAAAATACATATGCATACCTGAAATAATTCTTGGGATTTAACATTCTTTTAATTACTCTCCTTCTCTATTTTCAGTCTGAAAATCTTCTCCAACTCTTAACTTATTCTTAACAGTTTAGAGCCAAAAGCTCTCTCAAACTCAACCACTATGCAAACACCTAATTCTGACTGGATATTAGGAAAACTTTCTTCACTAAAAGTGTTGTCAATCATTGGGACAGGCTGCCCAGGGAAGTGGTGCAGTCTCCATCCCTAGAGGCAAGACTCACAGACGTGATGCTTAGGGACATGGTAGGATTGTCAGTGCTAGGTTAATGGTTGGACTTGATGATCTCAAATGTTTTTTCCAAACAAAATGATACTGTGATTTATGAAAGACCTGTATGACCCAGAAGCTGTTTAAGGAATGCTGGAGCAAATGGTTCCTTTGCAGCATATTAAAAACCATCTAATCTGAGCAGGATGCAAACAGTTTCCTGTAACTTCACCTGCAGACTTGCAAACCAAGTCCCTCAGCACCACAGCGGACAGCACAGGTGTCCAATTCTCTGTGCCAATTTGGCATCACCTACAGTTCTGCACAGCACTCTTGTACAAAGTGTATATAAAACATACAGTGTTTTACTTCTCAGTCTTAGTAGCAATAACCAAGGATAGTGAACTCTCTCTTTTTTTCTCTGCTCTAGATAAAAACTCAGTATGTGCTAGCTTCATATAGACATAGATTATTCCTTTCTGGGTGATGCTGATATTTACATCAACCCACAAATTGCTTTCTAACCTCTCATAAAGTCACCTTGTTTCCTTCCAGTCAGTAACAGATTCATACCCTGCTTTTATTGAGAACTAAAGGACCAATAAAATTCTGAAACTCAAAAATATAAAGATCTTTAAAAACTTAACTACGTGCAACAGAGAGGGGAGTTTAAAAACAGATACTTCAATATTGAATCACATAATTTGCACTATTTTACTACTTCTAAAAAGTACTATGTTTTAAAAGAACAGTTCGTAATAAATTAGCAGCACTTGAAGAAAACAAACAGCAGCAAGGGATTATTTCAATAGAGAAAATAATATTCTGAGTTGCCTTTGACACAGCACTCATAGATGCATCTTCTTTATATTCAATGAAATCAAAACAAATGAATATCATGACTTTGTGGAGTATCACATGAATAACAAGGTGCTATTCA
The DNA here is from genome assembly GCA_020800305.1 of Porphyrio hochstetteri. Lineage (NCBI taxonomy): Eukaryota > Metazoa > Chordata > Aves > Gruiformes > Rallidae > Porphyrio > Porphyrio hochstetteri. The sequence goes on along the minus strand of CM036916.1, from coordinate 3,017,524 downwards.
GCATTAGTACACATACTGAAATTTGAACTTCCATCTCACATTTGGTGTTAAATCATGAACCACATCCTGAATCGATGTTCTCACATATGTGCACCACTAAAACTCACAGAAATTTTAACCACTACTATGTAAATGGGACTAGGAGGCTAAAATAACCTCTACTAAATATCACATTAAAATACTGCTGTTATTCAAAAATTTTAACATAGAGAAACTGATTATAACTTTTGCAGTTGTTGCAATATCATGAAACCAACTTGTTCTTTTACATTAGGACTCAGGTCAGAAGCACTGGAGGGCCACTACAGAGTAAATTACCTTTCCCATAACACACTATACACTACTGTCAAATAAACATGTTGCAAGTGATAATTATATTTCTCAGTGTCAAAGAAAAATCCCACAAGCTTTAATTTATTTCCCACCCATTTAACACATCTAATAAAAAAGATTTTGTATGGTTTTCTTGGTTTTCAGAAAGATTCAGAGTGCTTCAAAACTCTAAAAAAATCCTCACTGTTAGCAAAAGGTTACTTCTTAACTGAAGTTTTAGCCGTATTTTAAAATTTTTTATATTATTTTTATTACTATTGCATGTACCTACAGACAAACACGTACTCTTCTTGACTAAGGATTTACAATGACACATAAGTGGCACAGAGCTTGCATGTACTAACTTTTTATAGAACACAAATGTGGCAAAGTTTTAAAGTCTCAGTAGTGACTGAGTGCAGCCTGTGATTTCTACATGGACAGCTCAGAGCAGGATTCTGGTGTAAGATTCCAAATTATTTTCCACAACTAAGTATCAACATACGACTGGACACAACTGCTTCTGCAAACTGGCATCAGGGAGTGCTATCAGGTAGGCTGCATTCACCCTGCTGCAATACCCTGCAGAGCACTCAAACTGTCCCACACAGTAGTAAGTATTGAGTAAAGAATACGTACTGTTCCGCTTGCCTTCTTCATCAACCTCCTCATCGTTCTCAGGGTCAATGTCTTCTGCCTGGGTAATCCAATCTAAATATCCCTTCAGATCTTCTTCAAGCTGCTGTTTCTCACGTAGCTTCTGAAAGTCCCCCCGTGCCTTGGCTTTTTCTCTTTCCTTGGAAAATTCTCTATCAAATTCAGATAAAACAAAAAAAACAATACTGATTGTCAAACTCCCAGACATTTCAGCCTAGGTTTTGACATTGCAGTATAACATACTGACACAGAAAATGAACTGAATAAACTATACTGAAAATTTGAGAGCTTCTTTGAAAATGAGACAATGATGCAAAGAAGTCATGGCAAATCCCTCTCACAAAAGCTTTCAGAGCTTTTAATTGAAAACTCCAGTGTTCTTGACTCTGCCAATATGGGGAGAGCCTATTTCATCCTCCCCTCTCCCCCCACACCCCTGCCATTTAGTTACGTGCTGTTTTACAGACTTAAAAAATTTCCAATCAGTTTTATCCAATGTCTACAAAGAGAAATTGAATTGCAGTAATGAAGTAATTTCTAGGAGCTGAGTATTAGTTCCAGAGAAAAGGAAATTCTGGCAGCCAGTTCTAAAATCCTTCCTCTCCCAGTCACGGTTTACTGGCCATGTCCAAACACACTTCTTTCAGCACATGGTTCATCGAATTCCACTAAGAAGCTCTCTCAACTACATCATGCATAGACACCTGTGCCATTTCAGACCAGGATGGTTTTGCCCTGTAACAGAACTCAGAAATCCTGTTCTCAGAGATTGTCTCATTGCTCTAAACTCAAGATAATATATCTGTCTGTCCAGTTTAGTTCATGATTTGGCCCAATCCCTAAATTATCATGGAATGATAATTAAAATAATTAAGTCATGCTCTTTGAGAAGGAGGCTCAATAAAATGGCCTACTGAGGTCTCTTCCAACCTGAATTACCCCATGAATCAATGATTCCCTCAGTGATATACAACTCGAGACAACTATCAAGTAGCTTTAATGACACTATTACAACACTTGATCTGATGTACAGCTCCAAATACATAACTCCCTTCACTAGAAGGGCTATACATTTACTAATTTATCTGACCTATCAATTGCTATCAGGGGCAGGCAAGCAACTTTTGAACAGGTATTGTAACTATATACTGATTCAGTATTAAAAATTAAGCTTGTTCTGATCTGCTAACTTAACAATAGGGCCAAAACTATACCTAAAAAATAGCTATAATAATTTAATTTATTGTGAATTTGCTAACCCTTTATTTATTGTGAACTTTCATTTGAAAATATTCCCCAATTGACACACTCTCAAGGGGAAATTTATTAAAGCACTCAATATCCTTCTGCAAGTGGAAAAATACTAGGAAATTAGTTCAGCAACAGATACTGCTTTTTGGGAATTGCAAAGATGTAATCTCTCTGGTTTGGGTTGGTTTGTCTTTTTATTTGCAGTCCTCAAAAACATCCCCTTATGGTAGATTTCTGCTTTGACATCAGTAAAATTGATCATTAAGCTATTTATATGCAACCATACAGATTTTATACTCTTTTAATGTTATGCTGCATAAGCTAAATGCTTTCTGTTGCAAAAGCTAAGAGGCAGGCACTACACCTTTTACAGTTGAGGACTTAATTCAACAAAAATTCTGTCTGGCATGTGATCAGCCTGTTCCATCTAATGCCACTGTAACGAAGCTGAAGAATGCCAGTGCTTGCTTTGTATCTGCTACCCTTCACCTAGCATCCAAGGACAAGATTCTTCAAAAGGCCATCTCTTCACAAAAATGCTCATGGAAAGAGGAAGAGCTCAAACACAACTCTCTGAGCGATAATTGCTTTTTAAAACAAAACAATATCACTGTTTGGCAGGAGATGTCACAAGCCTATAAGAAATTATTTGGTTTAGGGAATGCTGGGTTAAAGCGCCTCTCAAGAGTAAGAAAAGACCGTCCTTTGCATCTGATTGAGGCAAAACGTTCATGACTCATTCCACAGACAGTATCTTTAATAAAAAGGGTTCTTGCAGCATAGTATGAATCCAGAACAAGCCTTGCTAGAGCTTTTACCAAGGATTCATGTTTTGTTCAGTTAAGTCCTTTGGGTGTTTTCATTAGGGTGAAGGATTGTGATCTGTCATTGGAAAACTAAAACAAAAGCTGCTGTTACTATATGCAGTGAAAGAAATAATTTAAAAATGAAACAGTTGGCAAGGCTGATACTTTCAACAGCACTTCACCCATGACTGAACCACATTTTAACTTTGACTTTACATTAAAATGGCTGCATGCAGAGAATAAATACAGGGTTTTTTAATACACACAGCTCACTATGACCTTTCCCTTTAATACAGCACAGAAGTCAGGCATTGTCTTGTTACATGCTGCTGCAATTTATCAGTAGGAGAAGACGCAATGGTTCTTAATTTCCATGATATATAAAAGTTTTACTTTTATTTTTAAAAACCGTAAGGAAGTATGACTGCATTTTCTTTAGGGGAGGGATGAATCTGGCTCTATAGTATTCTTTTCTATCACAGTCACCATGAAGTGACATCCTTCAGACACACATGTATGTATGTATTCTTTTTACTGAAATCCTATGAATAAAAAAAAGAGTAATTACATGGAACAAGAATATAATGAGTTTCCTGTTAGCAGAATTAAAGCTTTTTCTTCCAAAAAACAAGAAGCTATTTGAAATAAAAACCGATGGGGGTAACACTGAGGGAGAGACATAGGCTCTTTTAAAGCTTCTGACAAAGACATTTAGGACAAGATATCTGAATATTTTTAGACAGGTATGTAGACATTGGCCGATCTCCTGGAAGGAGGAATAAGACAGCTGCTTGTGTAGCATTTCAAGGCTACAGAGAGCATAGGCTGGGTCCAGGGCAGAAAGAAAAAGCTTTTGGCTATGTAGGTACTGATGTGGTTAGATGAGTGGCCTGAACTGGCCTCCTGAATTGTCATCAACCCAGAACTCAGTCCAGAAGCCTGTGAAGTTGACAGGCTTAGGAAGGGGCACATTAATTGTGGTAAGTGGACTTAAGCTCTGTAAATATTTGGTTTCACAGATGCCAATGCTGAGACCTAACTTAAAATACGTATTTCATTCTGGCTCGATCAGATGATCTGGATCTGGCATTTGAAAATGTACACTGGGGAGATGTTCATCAACTAAACTGACAAAAACTGTATTCCAAGGGGTGCTGTGACCATACTAGCATTCATAAAGGTCTCTTCACTCAGACATGACTCAAATCAGTCCTCACACAAGCTGCAAACTGAAAAATCCTGACGACCTACTCTGGTATGACACTAGCATATGCAAAACGAAAGTCAGGCCTGTTGCTTGTAAAATTTTAGTTTATAAATGAAATAGATTTAAGTAGTTTTCATAAAGCACAGGAGCCAAATAATATGGTTTTGTCCTAATTTCAACAGCTAGAAAAAGCCAAGCTCAAAACTGTCTCTCATTTTCATGGAAAATACGCTTCAAAATTAAGACTTCAGGCTAGCAGGGCTAGAAAAGGCTTTTTCGAACCTATACTTCTGAAGAATCTTATAAAGCAGACCTGCATAAAACCATGTTGTTACCTGTCTGCCTTCCAAAAAAAAAAAAAAAAATATCTTTCCTTCAAATTGTCTATTGCTACCTGGATGGAGGCAATACAATTTTTCATTTCACTGCAAGAGCAAATAAATCTGATGACCCAGCCCTACCCAGCCTAATTTTGATCTAGTTAAATATGACTAAAAATTGCAGCATACGACAGTATCCTGTAAACTGAGTAAAGCTTCAAATTGCAGCCACAGTGTAAATAAACTCAGTGAATTGTACCTGCAGCAGAAAGGAGACATTACTCACAAAATAAAGCATTATATGGAGACTCACCTACATAATCTAATGTATTTTAGTGATAACTAAACTATTATATAAAGTGCAAGTTTTATTTCTGTTGCTCCAAAATTCCTTGTCTCCTTGCAGAAAGATGATCTCAGTTCTCTGTTTATGGACAACGCCATCACCATCAATGGTTGCTGAGGCAGAAGCATATAAAATGCAGGTTTTGAGTTCATGCTTCAGTAGTCTGGGGCAATCATTTTCACGCCAGGTTTTTCTTCCTTCAACAGAGTGAAATAACTCCTGCTGGTGTGCATCAGTTGGGAATGGCTTGATGCAATAGGGTGGAGTATCTACTGGGACTCAATTACAGCTCTTCGGTTCTCACATCTTAATTTGAGGCAAGGTCATATTAACCAAAAATCTTAAAGAGGCAATCTGCTTAAACATGACTACACTCTCCCTTCTCTGTAATTCATGGACATAACTTAGGAGACACTTACAGTGACCTCTGATCAGCTGAAAGTTCTTCATGCTAAAGGCTATGACACTTTTCATAAGGGGCCTTGTGCAGCAACATGAGCACTGCTGCATCTCCCGTTTACAAGAAACAATGACAGGAAACAAACAGTTGCTTTCAATGTCTAAACATAAACCAGATCACTACTTCACTGACCATAATACTGCCCTTCTGTGTCACTGCAAACACAGTGAGGGAGAGAATTCTACTGCAATACATCACTTGCTGCACACAGGGTCTGGTATGTGGAAAGTGTTATGTTAATGCTATATGTAGAACTGTCACCCAGACATCCTAGACTCTCGTTTATTCACAGAGAACAGTCACATAACAACAAAAATGTACTCTCAGGAGTACAGTGTTGGCCACCAGCCTCATGGAAGAGGTTTCACACAGTGGTAACCATACCAACCAAGAAATCAGCAGAACCAAACCAAAGAACTCAAACTGCTTAAATTGTACAGATAAGCATGGGCAACAGCTCACAGCTGGGTGTAATGTGTAACAGATGTAGAGAGACATAAAAAAGATTAGGTAATATCACATCTTTAATTGCTGGAGATTTGTATATATCATCGTTACCCCTTCTTTTAGAAACAATAAAAACCTCGTGGGATGAACACTGTAGAATTATTTCTGCAGCATAAAATATTCTACCAGGAATTTTCCTTGAGCAAGGGGCACTGAGTTCTTGATGGGGAAATGCAAACTTGTATTACCTACCCATAGCTACTTCTATAGCATTTGCTAACAATTGACAAAATGTGTGTTTAATGGTTCCAGCACAACCTCTGTATATAGCATTATTTTGCCAGAGTGCACATGAACGCCATGGGATCCTCTGGGGGAATAGCAAGATAGGGAACAACTTGATAAAGCAACAAAACTGAGATCTGATATTTTGGGCTTACTGCTTTATATATATATATATACACACACATACATAGAAATATATATAAAAGATGGGCTCATTCTGTCCTGAGTGGAGGCCTGTTTGGCTCAGGACACACTGAATTTCTTAGAGGAAGAGCTGACAGTTGTACTCAGGGTAGAACCGTAGCCCAGAGTGGATTCATCCCACCATCTTGACATGTCAACACAATATTTGAAATTAATGTGGTTTGTTACCTGCCAGGAGCTCATCTCCTCTCACAAGGCTACTTCCTAAGAGGCCTTGGTGCGATAAGCTCAAACAGGACTAAAATAAAATCAGTTTCCTTCAGCTCTTATTCAAGAAAACTACTCCCATTGACTTTAGCAGTCTCTGTCAGTTGGTTAGAATCTCTGCTGTATGCAGCTGAGAGTGTTCGCTGATTACTGACTGTTCGAATAATTGATCAATCAACCAAGGATAGTATTTCCCTGTTTTTTATCTATTTGTTTTTGACTTTATTTTTACCAGCCACACAGCAATCAAAAGCACCTGCTTTAGCTCATAATCTGCTGAGATCTGGAGTTCCTCTCCTCTTTTTGCATGTATATTCTATTTATCTGAGGGAGTCAAATTTTTATCCATAACTTTTTTTAACTAAGCCTTTCCTCTGCTGTGAAAAGGAACACTGTCAAAACCAGTTCATTTCCCTTTTGCTGAAAGACTGTGGCTGACAGTTCACTGCCGTTTTCTATTTGCTGCATCATTATTCAAATGTCTTTTTATACAATTTTTCCATATATCCTGTAGACAACAGTTCTTCAGTGTATATGCCTATCTGTGCCAACATATTGTATATGACACTAATTGACAGATATTGCTGTGAGATTAGCATGGATGAGTATGTACCCTTCACTTTTAGAATTATGTACATACACTGCAAATAATACTGCAGGAAAGAAATAGAAAAAAATTAACATTCCGTTAGGAACCTGCAAGTCTTGCATGTAGGAGGATGTATGTAAGGACATGTCAAAGCTTATGCTTTGGTGTCCTTTAGCAAGGCAATAAATTCAACTTACAGATTTATTAAAATGTGTTTGAGAGGTCTTCTGTTCCCATGGCTACCCAAAGAAATACTACTGCCTTGAGCAGAAAATACTGTCAGCAGCAACCATCCCCTAATGATAAAGACTATCTTGAGGAATTGATTATCATGCATCATGAAAAGCCGTGCCTCTTGATACATAAGTTATCAAGTTTTATAATGTATTATTTTCTCTGTTCATAGTAAAACACTTTAATGCATGCTGAAGTACAGGTACATTTACCTTCCAACACACTTTTAAAGGCATTTTCACAGTAGATGAGTATCTAAGATTTAGCTTTACCTGTTACTTTTCTAAGAAGCTTAACTTTATAATTGCTAACCTAACTATTTTCAGCTCACTATCTTTTGCACCAATAGTCATTATATGCTTTGGTCTTTTATCCTGGAATATTTGGAGGAAACCTGTCCTCACCTTCCAATTTCAGTGCCATCTATTTCATGACTTTGGAAAACACAGGTCTGGTTAATGCCTGCTACACACACTGTGTGCAAGCAAAACTACATGGAAAAGCAGGCTCCTGAAGCAGCCCACCACCCTTCAGAGAGCTAGAATTGCTGAACAGCTCCCCAGCAGCAATTTCTGTGCCATTCCATCAAGTGTGAAGTTGTATCTCTCACAGACTGAACCCACTCCCTGCTGCTGGCTCTAAAGGCATAGCAATCAAGAGTGTGACTATATCATAACCACCTCACGATTTCTAGGAGCTGAATTATTTGAAGCCACACACAGCTTTAAATCTAATGTGAATGAGCAAAATGCAAACCAGCCCAAGATAATGAAAGTGCAGAGATATCTGAGCACATGTATGGCATCTTTCCAGAGCTGTGTGCATTTTGCTCTGTATTTCCAAATATTGAAAAAAATTTAAAAGGCAGTCTTATTGTGAAAGATCAGCTGACAGTTCCAGGTGTCCAGCTGGGTTCCTAAGGAATTTGCTGTGATTAAAGAAATTACCACCACACATTTCAAACCACACTTCCAAACACTTCTGGAGGTGCATGTAGAGCGAAGTTGTTCTGTGTTTATAAGGAGGAGCTGTTGTTGAGTGTCTTCTCAGGCCAGAGCTATAGCCTTCCTCAGAGCAATCTGATGGAGATGGACCAAAAGACATCACTAGAGTCCTTTCCTAGAACCACATCTGTAGTTGGCTCTAGAGTGACTTCTAGAGCACTTTCCAGAAATAGATGTGGTCAATTTACGATCCCTTCCAGAATGCAGCTAGGAATGTTTCTTCACGTCTTTTCCAGAGCTGGATCTAGGTTCAACTGCCCAGCCACTGATGGATTTCAAGCATGTTCCAGAGCAATTACATGGAATCACAGAATGTGTAAGGTTGGAAGGGACCTTTGGAGGTCATCTAGTCCAACCCCCCTGCAATAAACAGGGACATCTTCACTAGAACAGGCTGCTCACAGCCCCAGCAAGCCTCACATTGCATGTCTCCAGGAATCAGGCTTTTTGTACAGGCCTTTACTAGAGCCACTCTAGTCTGATCCCTTTCTAGAGCTGCATCTAGAGCCTATTTCTGGAGAGCATGTCTAGAACTGCATCTAGGACAAGTTGAATAGGTCAGTGACGGAGCTGGAACCACTTCTGGTATCTTTTTTTAAAGCTGGCTCCATAATTTGAGATGGAACTAGACACTAGTATTTCCTAGTATGCCTTTTCCTGTAGAGTCCTGCAAACTGCAACTGCTTTTCAACTGAGCATTCACTTGGAAAATCATGTGAATATTAGTGTCTCATACAGAGTAAAAAATAGAGTTTTTGAAAAAGCTGAATTACCTCAAGCCTATGAATTCTCTCCATCTTTGTTATTTAAGATTATATTTACAAAAAAAAATCTCCACAGTCAGCTTCCATACAGAAATGAAAACATTTACCACATGCAGACTCCACACACACAGTACTTCTATTAATTTACACAGCTGTTATTAAAAATAAAACCTCAATTTTTAAGAATGTCACCTTCAGCAGGCAAAACTGACATGGATCCCCAGGTAATACTCACCTTCAGAATCTGCTAGATGTAAAACAAAAGATCTCCCAAATCATCATTCTCATCCATTTGTACAGTATCTAAATACATCAAACATGCAGTGCACAAGAGGCATTACAGAAATACAAAGGGGCAGATGGTCACAGAGTAACAAAGGAGTGCAAAGAGAATGAATGAATATTTTAAAACTGCAAACAGATCAAAACAGCAGACAGATTTAAATGTACACAGCATAACTCAATATTACAGGAAGTAACAATTTCGTACAGAAAAGGTGTATTGGGCATTCAGATTTCACTTCCAAAATCTGTCTGCAAAGCCATGCTTTTTGAGTGAATTGGAATAATTTTTGCATTCTTTAAATTTGGTTGGTTTAGTAAAATTTAACTTTCTTTTTAGATTTATCATAAAGCAAGTCTCATGCTACAGTTTGAAGAGCATAAAAGGTAAAAGCTGGTAAATCAAATAAAAACAAAGAATGTATGTGTTACATATTCAACACCTGGCTCCGAATGAAAAGTACTAGCTTTCTACTATGGAATACAAACACATCCATATGCTTTTACTAGTACATAATTTTTAGCCATAAATTTAGACATGTAGGTCTAAATAGAGAATATGTGAAAAATAAATATTATATATATAGAAATGGCATTTATTGATCAAAATATAAGTGTAACAGTATTCCACATTGGCCCTTAGAGTTTCAAACAAGTATGCTAGGTTTTCGTCACTTATGCACCAAAGATTAGGTTGGTAACAAATATCTTGTAGGACTACTCTCATTTCCTTTCTCCTTTTGCTCACAATGTCAATCACTGGTAATATCTATATATCACATCTCAGTTCACTAGTATCACTTCTTGAGCATAGAAAATAATAATAATTAAAAAAAGGAACGATAGGAAAGCTCTTTCACATATTTAGGGCAAACACAAATTCGACCAATTCATCAAGCACTCTGAGCACTCAAGTGACACTGCAGTTAGGGGACAACTAAGGGAGAAAATAGATTTCAGAATGAATTTATGAATTTAAGGAGAGTTCACATCACGCTTGACACTGCCATTTCTGTTTGCTGGAAACTGAAGGCAATCCAGATAGGGTCCTGAAGACCATTAGAGCTCTACAGATCAAGCAGTACCTAGAAATCAGTGATGATTTCTTGTCTGCAGAACAAAATCCAAAGTTAAAGGGACAGCTCTTCCCTGTATCATAACAGCAACTGAAGAACTACTCTGTATTCCAAGAAATATCATACACATCATAGTGTTGCAAACTTTCTAAAGTATTTTAAATGTATTAAATCAAATGTAAATCTTATCTGTGAAGGTGTCACTAAATTTCCAAGACTTCAGCAGAGGAAATTAAGATGAGCAACAGAATACCAAATCTGGCATTACTTGTCCCACAACTTATTTTTTAAAATACAAAACCCTGAAACCAAAAACAATTTAAGTTATACAAGGGAAAAGGGGAGTATTTAGTTAACTGTTAGCATAAGACACCTTTGCACAGCAGGAAGAAAACTAATTGCTGCTTGTATGACCTTCTTCAGGGCCAGGGAAAGGAACTGTGAAAACCTAATCCTCTAATGACTTCAGTGGGAAGTCTAGTCACACAGCAACCTTAGGTAACGGTTTCAAAAGAAGAAGTAAATTACACAGCAACCACCCTCACTTATCAGTCCTTTTTAGTGTATGTGAGTGTGCCTGTAACATGAAAACTAAGCCCTTAGTTTTGCAACAATAAAATGAAGCCAATACAACTGTATAAATCAGACTTTACTGGGTAGGTCTTGGAAGGAAGAAATTAAGTCTAAAAATCAGTAGTGTGGGTTTAGCGCTGTCTCTCTGCTTTTAAACATCTGCTCTGTAAAGCAGTTCTGACAGTAATATAAACCTATGTTTTCCCTAATTTCCTGCATGCAACAGTAATCTAACACAGATAAAATGACTTGTGATTTTAAAGAACGCATTGTAAAACCACTCATCAGATAAAAACACTCTTATATCAGAGTTATCATATTAGCAAGTGGAAATCTTGTTTGTTTGCCAGATTTCCAGGAATATAATAATGCATTGTAATTCCTTTCAAATCTAATGTACAACATAGCAAAGGCATGAACAGGGCTGCTCACACGATCTGCAGTCTGATGACACCATCAACTAGAGCATCAGGCTTTCTCTGCAAGAGAAATTTTTCTAAGAAAGATGGCACAGCTTGCCTAAGGTTGCCAGAACAAAATCATTTGTTGTATAACTAAAAGCTAATACATACAATTAGAATATTCATCTTTTAGTATTCAAATACTAGCAGCAGCTTTTTTTATCAGAAACATATCTTTACCAGGTACTGGAGTTTCCCAAGCTCAAGTGTGTTAGAAACCAGGGAATGGCAAAGGCCATGGAGCTGTAACCTCAGTAAGAGAGCTTCATAAAAAGAAAACCTTGCACAGTGGTGCCGTAAACTACAGTTTTAAACCACGTTATTCAGCTACAACCGACACCAATTCTTGGCTGGAGCCTGGAGTACACAAACCATCAAAAATCTGACAACCTCCCACTGACAAGTATATTAAATTGATACTTGATTATTGACAAATATATCAGCTTGCTGCTGTGGGTTGTCACAGCAGTTCACAGCTCTACAATATAGGCGGCACTACACACTGTGCCAAGGTAACCTACTCATACTGTTTCTGTAAGACAGATCTTAAAGCACCTATTAAAAATATTTTGCAGTGTGACTGGTAAACACAAGTAACATTTAAATGACTTTATGGATATTTGAAAAAGCAAAAGTTGGGCTTTCAGAAGAGGACACCCTTGTCTATAGTTATAGGGAAGGATATTCCTACAGGTGCACTACCGATCAATGTGAGCAAAGCAATGTTACTCCCTGCTGGAACATTACAGAGTAAGGAAATTAGTGCCTCATTTAATGAATACTTTTGGCAAGCATGGTAAATGTGATGTCAGACAGATACAGGCACCGGTTCACACAGTTCAGTCAAAAGAGCAAACAGTTGCAGGATGACATAAGAATCTCAAGTGCATGCAAAAAAGCCATCGCTGAGAAGCTTGAGTAAATGCAGAGGCCATCTTACAAGTAGCAGTAGCATACACAAGGTTAACTCAACTGCTTACCCACTAAGTACACCAAGAACCAGGTTAAGTACGAAAAATGAGCCAAGGATGATAAGACTAACAAAATAGATCCATGGCCATTCACATCCTATTGCATCATTTACCTGTAAAATGTAAGGAAATAAGTTATGATTCAGTTATTCATTAAACAGCAGAGTCCTTTTTGCAGCTGCCAGATCACGTAGGTTTCAGTACTGAAAGTTTATGGCTTACTCAGTTCTTAAAAGAAATAATCAATGAACATTTGTTTTATTTCTTTACTTACCCAAATTATGTTGTAGATGTGATGCCTTAGAAGATTAATTGAAAACATTTAAGTAAGTGTGGGAGAATTGTTAATCCTTTTTATAATTTTGCATCAATTATGGACATGAAGATATATACTGGTACGCCTAAACTCTGATTTTGGTATCTGTATGTTATTTATGTAATAGTTACAGGCAATTGTTTCTGTTCTTATTAGAGAAAAAAATAGTAGTTTATCAAAAGATGTCATCACAACTAAGTCTCACCTGTATAAGATAACCTGTGTGTTCATGGCAACTGAATTCAGGACTCTGCCTTCATGATGAAAAAGGTGTATGCTTACCCGCTCAATACACCAAGAACAAGATTTAGTACGAAAAATGACCCAAAGATGACGAGACTGACAAAATACACCCATGGCAATTCAAATCCCATAGCATCATTCATCTGCAAGAAATAAGATGATCTTATAGAGTAGATCACTGTAGTAATAGCAATGAAGAGTCAGAGAAAAAGAGAATTTAATCATTTAGTTGAGATAGCATTCCATGCATTCCTTCAGTATTCAAAGAACAACAATACAAGAAAGAAGGCACCGGCGACATTAACTTTGCATTTCTAATATATACTCCAAAATAAACTGACTGAATCTAGCATTCAGATCAAAATTATTATCAGACAAATTGAGCACTGAAACAGTTCTGTTCTTTAATGCCTAGAATGTGAACTAAATTTCAAAACTCACTAAAATGATGCTTACAAAGTGTATTGAATTATTAGGATTTTCAGTTCATATGTATCCTAGCTACATGAATGATCCTTTGAGAAAAGAAACAGTATTATGTATCTTACCAGAACAAGCAATATATTTTTTTGTAACATGGAATACTACAGTTGGATGCAACCAGACATTTTCAATTAATTCAAAAAGAAATAAATGAGGGTGAATTTGTGTAAGAACATGAACATAATTTTAGGAAAGTGAAATTTTATTTCATTTTTTCACAAGCATAGTGGAAACATGGAAATAGTAAAGAAACACTTCTGAGCAAAAATTATATGAAGATTAAGTTTAAATTAAGTGTAAAAGGTATTACTGATTTTAATTTTTTTTAAAGCGTGGTTGAAGTAGCTGAGCTTTAAAAACACTCTTTATAGACTCACACAAGCTTTTCTATAAAGACCTTCTCCATGGTCTATTCTTAGTAAGCTTATTATACCTAGCAGACTATGGACTTAAGAAACATACCCATAGAAATCTGAAAAAGAATACTCAGAAAAACACAATTTTTAAAAAACAGTGCATTTGTTTTTCTGTGTAGCATTCAAGTGCAAAAAGACATTTTTGTAAGTTACAAAAATAATTCCAACTTGGAATTCATTGGAAATGTCTCTTGTAGGAGAGGAATTACTCTGGATTTTTTTGTTTATTGGATTCTTCTTAAGATGCTTTTTAGCCATAAAAATTCAGCAGAAAATATATACTCAAGACTGGATGTGGTATTGTAGAACAATCCTTGGGCAAACCTTTTTCATGTTCTATGAACCCTGTCGTGTTTGTCATATCTGAAACTTGTGATTAGGCTCTAAGCTCTACTCATAGTCAAGTTTGACTCCTTCTCTTAACATCTCTGTTGGAGCACACATATTAAACATGGTACAGATGATTTTCAAAGTGTACTAATTTTATCTTTGTACCACACTATCAGTTCCTGCAAGGTGGCCCTATGGACGGTTAGATAAAAGCACACGCATTAAGTCTTTGCAGGTTAAGTTCCACAGGCACTTCTTTTCAGCAGTGATCTGCAATAATGTCACCCTGTACTAAAGTAAACAAATAAAACAAGTAACCAAAGATTATTTTCCATTACTACTCTGTGCATCCATACACATAATCTATGTATGATTTTTAAAAATGCTTCAGCAATTGAACTGAGGCACTGAAAAGGAACTTAAAATTACATAGACTTGCTAGGAAAGTTGTATTTGATTTGGATCTTTGCATTTTCGTGTCACTAAACCTGTATTTTGGAGAAATTAAAATGGAGAAGGGTTATAGCCATTCAGAAAGATTGGGATCATTAACTTCAATTTTAAAAGATCCCAAGTTTCCATGGTAAGATTCTGCACCAGCATATTCATATGGAAAATAAAGTCTTTCATAATGCTGCCATTATACTGACCTCCTTTGCAATACTTTTAGCCATACTTAGCATGTCAGGTGCCCATGCTAAGGAAATAAATTGAAGTTTGATTTTTTTATCATCCTTAACCATTCCCACAGAGCAAGTTCCCTACATTTGAGAAGTCTTAGCAATAATGACACTTAGGTATTTAGTAAAATAAGCTATTGCCCAGACTGAACTTCTGCTTTGTCCCAGTGTATTGCTCTTTGCACCTTCTTTCAACTGTAGTCATCAAGCTTTAAGGTTTACAAATACAATTTACTTAATGTTTTTTGAAAATGCATATTCATAATTACTACTTTAGGATTGAACAGGCTTTATAGCAATGATTCATATATACAGGCAAAGTGTTTTTCTAACAATAGCTGATAAGAGCAAACATTTTGATTAAATTTCAAATACATATGAATGCATTTTGCATCTAACTGAACTATACCATTAGCAAATATTTGTTTGCAAGTCACCAGAGTTCAGACTGAAGGCATAAATTCATCCAATGTTGATGTTAACATTTTCCTGCTACAAATCTTTTTGAAAAACATGACAGATTAATATTTGCAATTCTACTTTGAGAGAAAAAGAGCTCTGGGAATCATTACAATCCAACTTGGTACACTCTTTTTGCTCACAAAGAGAACATATTCAAGAAGCCAGCCATTGTGCTAACTTAGTAACCCAGGAGCTGAAATCTCATGCTCTTGTCATAAAGGCTCTATTAGGACAGGCAAATTTGATTTGCATTTTCTTCATTCACTTCATAGTGCATAACATATGAAAAAAATTCCTTCTCATTTACACAGTTTGATTGCAAACCCAGTGTTTTAAATTAATCTATCTAGGACTAACAACCTGTGATGTGAACACTGGAAACTGCAGCTTACCAGTGCTAGAAAAAATGCTCTGATTTATATAGATGCTGAGCAAATTCAAAAGCTCTCCTAACTCAGGAACCCTTAATCCAAGTAGAACACCTTGGCACTAATCTAAAGATTGAATTCCTAAAAGAACAGCCTGAAACTGCATCTACTCAAGAATTTTACCATTTAATTCTAGAGACAATTAAAGTCTATTCAAGTAATACATTGTAATTTCTATTCATGAAGTAATACTTCTGATTGCTTTAATACCAGAGATGAAAGTATAAAAAAAAGCCCTTCCATTTGGAAAACTTCCCCGCTCATTTCATGCATGTCAAGTGGCATTTTCCATAACTTTCAATTAAAGAAAGATTAAAGGAGTCAATTTGCCTTCTGATTAAAAATTGAGGCAGAGCTTGGTTAATATATGAGCACAGGAAAATCTCCATCCTCAGAAACAAGGTATTTTCAGTTGAAAGGATTAGTGCTGACTTCTCACTCGAAGTGAAGAATAGGAAGATACAAAAACACAAATTCTAACTGCACCAGAACTTGCTACTAAGAAATAGAAGCAATGAAAGTCCCTGAATTATACTGAAGTAACACAAGGAAATCTAGGAGATGTCACATCTCAAATCTTAAGCACAAAGTCTTTCAAGACTCCCATGCTCTGTATTTCAGACATGCACTACACCATGGGAGGTGGTGTATTTAATGACTCTCAACGGACTTGTCCCATCTCTCTTTAAATCCATTAAGCTTTTAGCATCTGTAACACCTATTGCAAAGGCACCCCCAAGTACCATCCTTGCCCTTTTCTATGGGGTTTTTCAGATCTAGTCTTACTGTCTGGATTTCAATTCTAATTAGTTTGTCCATCATGTCAACCCAAGGAAAGCTGAGAGGATGGATGATACAGATAACGTATTTTACATAACTCTTAACTGTGTTGCACCATAACAGTAGATGGGCACTACTTAGATAAGTGGTTTTAAACACTTATTCTCCAGAGATGCCACTTATGACTACGCTCTGGCATTTTCACTCCTTTCACAGAGATGTTAAATCAGGTTTGGATGTTTAAACAGCTTCAAAAAGAATTTTGAACTGAACTCTGAAGATCTTCCTTTCCCTTTTGTGAGTGATGCAGTAACTAACAGTTCAAAAAGTCCATTTGTTGATGCTACCAGATCTGGAGACAAGTTATTCTACGCAAGTTAAATTGGTGGATAACAATTAATGTTCATAGTATATTTGGCTCTTTATATTTACATGTGAATGTTTGTGAGTCTCTGAAAGTCTCAAGAATTATCTTGAGCTGATAGGACAAACTCAGTACAGTCTGAAATTGCCTCATCTGCATTCAGAGTGAATTATCTTGTTAGATGTGCTGTAGTTGGAGTCAACTCACAATGCAGCGTTGATGATCAGAGACCCAGACTCTGAAGTGAAACAGGGAGAAAGCCAAATTTATAGCAGGCATAACAGTTAGTATTACACAGCAGCAGATGGCACACTCCAATCTAAAACATCAATTAGAAATCATTAAGATGTCTCATTTATCTGTATCTGTTGTAATTGTAAAAATCCCCATATGCAACTGAATGCAGACTAAGGTCTTCCTTTTCTGTACACCCAGTACTGGTTTGCTGAAAATTGTTTCAAGCTCTCTGTATGTATCAATATAAGCTCAATATAAGGGAATAATAATAGAGCAATGCACTAGTCTGTCTAACTCTGCATCGGTATGACCCCAGTTATAACGTGCTGATGCATGAATCTGTTTTGAATTATTTTCCACAGTGTCTGAAACTTGCCTAATTTCCAGTTTCCTTGGGTTTCAATTTTACCTTCCTCATTTTACAACATTCCAATAGACCCCATGACTGGTGGGTTTATTTATTGTTACCTATAATCTACCTAATAATCTTAAAAATACTATTACTGACAAACTTGATGGGTGAAAAAAACCTTCAGAAATCAGTATTTCTGTGAAATGGGACTAATCCTGCATTCTTTGAAGCATACAGTGTAAGCTCACAAAGCTTCAGATCACAGGCTGTTTATTGTACACATTTTGGAGTACACCAGACAGCTTTTCAAAGCTTTCTAGCTTCAAAGGTTGTGTCCTGGGATATTCTAGGCTGAAGTGGAGTTAACTTAAAGCTGACTTAAACCAGGCCATGCTTGAAGCAGGCTCGTTTGCAAATGCATGTAGTTTTATCTTCAATCTTCTCCGGGTTCTGAAGTTAAAGAACAGATTTCCCTGACATTCTCCTGGTTGGCCAGACTCAACTTTGTTATACTGCTGACATAGAAACAAGCTGAGATACATGCTGGTGGGATGTGAACTTGGAGACCACTGTTTAGTTAAGCACTTCCACTCAGCAACAACCAGAAAAATCAGAATTTCATAGCGTGGGCATTAAGGTAAAGAGAAATATTTCCCTTGGAGAAGTGAGAAATTGCTACAGTACCCAGAAAGCTTCATTACTTAATTACCTCTAAATTTTTTAAACTGTGCTACAATGTTACATATAGGACACATAAGTGACCATCTCAAGTTAAACTTCAACTTTTAAGACATTGCTTCACTTTTACCAGTTTGCTTTGATGTATCTGGAGAACTCACTTTCTACCTTCTGTTCTTTTCCTCCTGTGTTAGCTAACGAAGTGTATCATTAGGTAATCACATAAAGCATTTATTCTTCCAACCTAATTGCTTGCAATTTTTTTTTCCTGAATATTGATAAGAAACTAGATGATGCAGGTCTTTTTTTTCCTATTCAGATACTTTTTGTGCTTCTGATGCTATTTTGCCTAATTACTGTTGATCGCATTTCATTAATCAGCTTAGTGTCTTTAACTGGGGGAGGAGAGGAATCAAATAATTGGTCCTAGGGAAGCCTAGCTGTCAAATGTGACCACTAAGAAGTTATTTTCTCTTTTTCAAGTAGGTATCCCCAGCTTGAATCTGTAGAGCAGATGGACACTACCATAATAAAATGAAGAGTCTCTACAGAGTAGTAGACCCAGAGAAGACTTCCTATTGGTCTGTGAAAGGACTCTACCAGGTTGAACAAATTCTGTACTCCAGGTATAGAAAATTGAAGTGTTTGATCCTTTCACTGATGGCAGCATATTAACTTGTTATTTAAAAATTGTTATTGCTTCTACCTATTTACCTATGTTGCCCAACCTAATTTCAACATCAGAAACTTCTAAAATCTATGTACTAAATTGGTTTATTGAATCTAAGAGCTCAAAAAACTATTGAAATTAGTGATGAACTAATATGATGAACAGCATGTTTATTTAAAAATATTTAGCTACAATGAATTAAAATGCATAAAGCAACAGTATCCATTGTGGTCATGTGTACTGCATATCTTTTTTCTTTTCATATCTGCTGTGCCATCTATATATGCACCATACAACATCATATAATAATTGGATGTATGTAATAGTTCCCATATGATGGATACAAAAAAAATTGCAAGCATAATAGCATGTACTATTTGGATTGATGATGCAAAATTACCACCTTACTTTATATAGAAACAATCAACAAGCCTCCAATATTCAAGGTAGATCAAAATCCATCTATAATCTGTTATCCTGGCACAGTCGGGTGCTTTTAAAAGGATTGTTTGTTTCTTGTGACAAAGTTTTTGGAAGAAATTCTAGCTACTCAGCTAGTGCAGTCTGTAGCACTACCTAAAGTCTAGTCTATTTCTAATCTAGTTTCTATCCATTTTATTTAAACTTTCAGGGGAGAAATAGTATGTTCTTTTGAGTATTTGCAGTGATCTACAAAGATAAATTAGTTCCATGCTTTGACTGCAGTACAGGTCAGCAGTCAGCTAAGACTAAGATAATAGGTATCCTGTCAAAATAAATCAAGTTCAGTTTATGGGAAAGATACTTCCTGGGAAGTATTAAGTCAAACTTTGAATATGTATATTACTTGGCTCGGTAACTCTGTCTGAATTTGATCATTCCCTTTTCTCTCTTTCTGAGGTCTCTAAATTTGTAATTTAAACCAATATTAGATTGCAAAGAGAAAAGACTTATTTGGAGCTTTTTATATCTAGATATAAAAAAAAGTAATTAGTCCAAATCATTACCTAAAAGGTGAGAGGGTTAAGCTAGATATTAACACAAAATTGGATTCAAGTAATTAACATGCAAATTAAAAAAAAAATCCTGCCAGCAATTCCTGGTTCGAGTGTCATTAATACTGTCATCCAAAATCTCTATTACTCTTTCTCCAGCTGGATATCATGTGTTAAATTTCTGACTATGTAGTCAGCAAAGGCTAGGTGCATGATGCATCCAGCACATCAGTGCCTTTGGGGATGAGCTGCCTTGTTTAACTGAAGAGAGTCTCCCTTAGATGACCTGTGGGTGCTGTTGAGCAATGCTAAGAGAATAGCGTCAAGCTATCCCTAGTTCATTACAAAGGCAGAAATAAATATTTTCTAAGATTTTTCTAGCATCTTCCTTAAAAAATTTTAACATTGTTTGCTGAATATTTGCAACTGATATACAAAAGGAAAAAAGCTGTCAAGCATCCTTTCACTTCTCTAAGAGTGCAAGCTGAAATTCACTGCTGACAAGTATTGTCTGGATGCAGTAACATGCCTTCCATTTCTGCAGCTGTAAAGTGACTAATAAGTCAACCAATGCAGTTGTTTCCCATTGGTTTATTAAATCATTCGATCTGAAGTTCTAGCATATTACAGCTTATTTGACTGTTGGCCACATTTTTGGAAAGATATTTTTCAGAGATTCCTGCTCAGCACACTGATGACAGTTTTGATAATACTTCAAACATACTTTGCAACTTTATGTTTATGAACTAATAAACCCCTTGGCTCAGGCACAAAGTGTGTTTCTTGTGAGATATATTTGCAAAATATTTGCTTCTGTTTAGGAAAATCTTTTGGCTGCACATCAGCTGCTTTCAACTCCATGATATCCCTTTATAATATTTCTGAGTAGGCTGTCCTTTAAGATTCTTGAACTAGAAGCATTCTAAAAAGTTACATGATTACAAGATTGTCTGAGTTCCTGATCATCTGACTGATGTTCTGAAAAATCAATAGACTGCTTCATTTTAGTATTGTAATTATTTTCTTTTCTGCACGTAGTTTTATGTGTGAGTTACAGCCATTTAAGTTTCAAATTCTCATCCAGTTAGAAAACAAATACATAGTGACTCTCTGCCTTTTAGTTTATACACAATATAGTTGTCTGATACCGTTGAAAAGCTAGTAAGAAAGCCACAGCTCTTGTACTTGGTTAGAGACACCTTTGAAGAAATACTGATAGTCTTACAAATTTTGATATATTATTTCCAGTAACATGAATACAATCGCTGTGTAGACACTTGCATACTAGACATGCACAGGAATGCAGTGCAGCCTAAGCAGACTGTGTTACAGAAATAACTGATTTTCTTCAAATGTTCTAAGATGCATCAGGGAGTATATCGGGGCATATCTAGCTTAATTTCTAAAACAAGAAACATATTTCTAAGTGCATGCTTATTTTTTGTTTTAAAAGCAGAAGGTATCTCTGATGATAACACATGTTGCTATCAAACAGGAGTAAAGAGGACAGTTTTATGAAGTTGGCATATTAGTAACGGGTATATTAAAAAACCTGACACCCCTTTCCTTAAGCCTTATGAAAGTTTTAGATGTATTTTAGATCGCTCAGTCATTTCAAGTAATGAATTGTGTATTTTAAACACAAATCCTTGAGAGAATATCTTGTTAACATATCAGTAGGTGTATTAATAGGCAAAACCATATAAGACATCAATGTACCATTCACTATTCAGCAATTTCAGCTTGAATACTTCAATCTTAAAAACCTCCAAGTCAATCTGAAGGGTGTTAGCTAGGTGTCAGAGAGCTGATGAGCTTTTCTTATCTGAGCTACTAATACAGCTTCTGCCCGTAAAACTGACCTAGTAAAACTGAGTAGCCACTAATAGAGTTGCTCCCGCATTGAATCCGCTGTGCTAGCAACCCAGCACAGTGTAGTTTGTCTCAGAGACTGTGCCCATTTCTCATTCAAGTTAGTCATCTCAGTGTAGACTTATTCAAGTGTAGTAACTCAAGATAACCTCACTACAGTGAAAACAAGAATAATTGAGATAATTTTGGTACTCATGGGAACATCGGGGGTTTACTGGCAAGTAGTGCTGTTCATCATATGTGTTCCTATGTATCAAGCAAAATAGCTAGAAAAAATAGCAATTTACAAAATATGTGTTTGCCATTAATAGACTATAAGCCTGAATGTTTGAAAGACATGGAAAAAAGTCTAGAGCCAAATATGCAAATGGAGACTCAGATTTTATAATTCTTGACTGTTTGCTAGCATAAATTTAAAATGAGACAAAGAATACTATGCTCTCAGCTTCAGAATGTGAGCCAGGGCATTAAAAACTTGGGCACATAGAAGCTGCTACTTTGCCAATAACAAGGACTGAACTGGGATCCAAAACTAATAGCATAAGCCTTCAGTCAGGGCTAGAGAGCAAACAGAAAGGACTGTGACCCCAGGAATTTAGTCCTGATATAAATGAAGATGTACAGACGTGCAGCCACAAGCATATTAAACAATTTAGGAACACAAATGCTGCACTGGTTGGTGAAAACAGACAATACCCCTTAATCTCTATAGTGAAGCCTAGCATTGGGCATGAAGGAGTCACATTTTTTGTGGATGAAGCATGTCATACATCCTACCCAGTGAAGTTACAAAAGTCAGAGAGAGAAAAGTAGCCAGATGAAGACACTCTGGAAAATAACAGGACATGGTGGATTCAGATGCAAACTGGTGAGCAGCAGGTTGTCCATGTGAGTCACCACGACCTGAAGGGTGCCTAGCAGTGGCAGCATCAAGCCCTCAACCTATAATAGATACGCTTAAGAGAAAAATCATTCTCTGTGCTTGGAGAATTTTTAAGACAAGTTTACTGCTCTTAACCAGGTGATAACGAGCTGTGCTAGTGAGTGTTACTGGAAGTTATCTTCAGCTGTCATTCTTGCTAACAGGATGCCACATAGCACGATGCAAAATATTGCACATATTTCACCCCCTCAGATTACACCTGCTAGCAAGATAAGCCTACATCATTAACACAGTGACCAAATGGAAATCAGAATTTTGTGCAGTTTCTAATATTCCTGGGTTTGATTTTATTTGTTTGTGTTTTGTAAAAACAATCATTCAGTCTGTGTATCATCAACAGATTTCTGAGTGAAAAACAACCAACAGAAAACGTGCATCTTTAGCTAAAATGCTTTCCCTATATTATTTGGACATTTTTGCTACAGTGTGGTATACCTCTATTTTTTCACAAATTGTAATTAAAACTGATTTTTTTTTTCTTCCCAATTTTTGGCTAGCAATAGCTAAATCTACCTCAACTTAATCCAGGGATAAAAATTAAAGCATATAAATTGTCATTTCTCTTGTCCTCAGGAAGTAATATCTGCTTGACAATGGGCAGCTTGCTGGTCTGCAGATAGGAAGGAATCCAAATCTATAATTTAATTATCTAAGCAACAACTAAGACAGCTTCCAAAGCCACTTAAATATCTGAATTTGATGATATTTCACAACGTCAAGAAATATTTGCTTCTCTAATAATCCCAGTATAACTTGTAATAAAATGAAAACTGACATCTATGTGCCTGTGAATATATTCTGCATTAGGAACTCAGAAAAATAAGAAAGTTTTAGAAACCCAAAACTGCCCACGAGTTATTGTATTTATGCCTTGCATTTTTTCTGATCATGCCAAGATTCAGCATACTCTTTTAATGGTTTCATTTTCTTTTTGCTGTTAATGAAGACTAAGAACATTTCTAAAATGCATCAGGTTATTAGTTCATTAGTTCTTGGGGGAAAAATACTAAGCCCCTCAGGTCAAATTGTTTCTGTATCTTCTGTAATAATCATATTGTAAATGTTTAACTCCTTGAAGTTTTTACATTAATTTTATTGAAAATGTTGGTGACGGTTGGAGGAATGATCAGGTACTGAACTGTGGGCATTCTTTTGCCTTGGAAGATGCTAAATGTGCTTTTTTTTTTCCTCTACAGAATTATGGCAAACTTTCCTTTTTCTTTCAGGAGGGATAAAAATAACTGTCATAATCATGAACACAAATGATATAAAGAACAGACTAGTTCTACCTTCACACAGTCTCTCTGAGAAAATTAGGAAGTGTTGGAAAGCAAAACCCAAAGAATTGATAAACCTCTGCTATGAGAAACAAGACATCAGCCTATATGTAGCTATGCTTTGTTGTTAGACTCTGGTATTTAATGTTTACGTGTTTATAGCCAATTTTAAATCTCTGATAAGTGACAGTGGAAGCAGAGATTCACACTTTTGCCAAACTTTTGTGTCTTTCAATTCCAGAAGAATGCCATCTTACCATCTTTAGCAGTGGCATTATCTTAAAAGCATCTCTGTAGTGTCACAGATTTTATCTGAGACCACACTCTGGTGTTACACTTTTTAGCAGCCGCATATTTCGCCTTGTTTTGTAACAAATGACTACAGGAAATGAAGTGTTCATTCACTGGGTAATACTATATGTTTAGTTGCATTCAATACTCCAAAACATATGTGCTATTAGTAAATAGTCCCACTCGGCCTGACAAACTTGAAGAAATTCAAAACAGGAGCTGCTGTGAGCAATATAATAGTTCCAGTAAGATACATCTTGAGATAGCTCATCCATTTTTAATGGCTTGCTAATACTGATCCTGACTAGTAATCAGTTTTCTTCTTTCATAAATATTTTCCAACATTTGAACCATTTTGATTACATTTGCTATGAAGTCCGAATTGCTGCAAAGACTTACTGCTGAGTACCACACAGTACAGAATAGTTCCTGACTTTCAGCACCTATGGCAGCTGAAGTAAGTGACCTTGAACAAATCACTCACACCAGATATTCAGGTGCTTAAAGATTTGTAACTATCTTCTATTTAGACCATAATGTCCTTAGACTGGAATGGGGTTCAGCAAAAAAGTGTCTACTTGGATATCTAGGTGCCCTTATTCCTTTAAAAATCTGCATAAGTATATCTTCAGTTTTCAGTCTGTGTCCAGCTGTCCCTATGTTGTAAGACTGTGGAGGTTCCATACCTGATGCTAGAGTAGCATTTAAAGGTGGGGACATACAGTCAGGTTTTTAGTATCTTTTGCTGCTTCTACAAAGACAATGTCAGGCTTGCAGCTCTTGTGAATTGTAACTTCTGAACGGTTAACGAATGGTTTGCAATCCCTATGACAAGCAACAACAGTTGAGGGCTGTCTTTGTTTTAATTTATGTTAATATTGTGAAATATTTTGCAGATACACTGCAAAAAGAGAGTTCTTAAGCTTAATCAGAAGAGACATGTAAAAACTATAGGCTTGCATGAAAAAACACTGGTCCAAAGGACATAAACATGATATTACATTTATCCAAATGGAATAAGGAAAAACCCTCAAATAGACAACGAATGCATTTGTTTCTAAAATGTCTTTTTAGCTTGAGGAGTTTAGTAAGATGCTGTGGCTGGATAAAGTATGCAGCTGAGCTCATCTTCTGCAAAACTCACCAATATTTCCTGCTGACGTATTGTAAAGCAGCTCACATGAACACTAAAGCTTGCTTAGAAGTAAACAAATCCCAGTTACTTATGAACTTACCCAGTATAACACATCAGTCCATCCTTCCATGGTTATACACTGGAACACAGTCAACATTGCAAATGCAAAGTTATCGAAGTTGGTTATGCCTCCGTTCGGTCCAACCCATCCACCCTTACATTCAGTGCCGTTCATGACACACTGACGTCCGTTCCCTGAGAATGCACAAGGTGCTGGATCTTCTTCAACTAATATATCTGAAAAGTGACCCAAAACAATTAGAACCTTCACTCTTCAAATTTTTGTAAGTAAACTTTTTGCATGAAGTAGTATCAACCCTGTTGGAAGGTAAATCCAGATACTAACTTGAGAAAGGCAATCCATGGGGGCTTTGGAGCTTTTAGTCTCTCTCACATCTGAGCCTTACAACTTTAAAATAGCTTAATCAAAATTGGATGTATAAGAGTTTGAGTAATTAAGTAATAGAAAGTAGCAGGTATTAATACAATATAAACTTTTCAGAATTTCCTCATGGTACGGTTTTTTTTTTTGCCTCTTCATTCCTGTTTCTTTATTTCATACTAACATACGGACCACCAAAGAAAACAGGTCTGGACTAATTCCTACATATAGTCTACTTCATTATTCAGTTGACAGAAATGTACCCCCAAGCGTCAGATAAGCTCTCTCCCCCTCACAGTGTATTTCACTCCTTCAGAATTCTCCCATAAGACACCCTTTCATTTCATCATTTCACCTTCACCTTTGCTTTCTTCTCTCATTTCAGAACTGCACTTCTAACCACACTGCCATGGTCTTGAAAGAGACACAGACACATCCAGATTGCAGAGTCAGGAAAGTGTATCTTCCCTGGAATAGGACCCAGCCAGCTTTTCAGCAATCAGAAAAAACTGCTGAGGCGTCCCTTGGGGATTGTCACCCTTAAAGTTTTCACAACTAACATTTCAGCTACACATTTCAAGAAATTAAGTTTTAAGAGAATGTTCTAGTCTTTAAGTCCATTTTTGGTTTTCTTTTTTAAATTTAACACACACTTCTGAAAATTATCAATCACAGTGAAAACTGGAATTACAATTTTAGAGCTTTGGCCTGGTTTCAAACCAAAATCCCACAGACTTGAAAGTCAATAGCATTAATCCCTTGTTTTAGTCAACGGTTCCATGACTTACCTGAATCAATAAGAAAACAAGATTTGTGCATTTTTCCAATAAAAAGTTCCAATCCTATAATAGCATAGATTATGATTACAAACAATACCAAAAGGGCAATATGGAGAAGGGGGACCATGGCTTTTATAATGGAGTTCAGGACAACTTGTAAACCTGAAAGATAAAGAAAGGACACAAAATATGAACCAGACTTCGATGCCTTGCCTAACCAAATTTTCTACAATTACATGTTATTAGAAATTAATACAGGCAGAGTGAATCAACCACAAAACATTCCTGTAACAAAATACTTTGTAAGAATCTAAAACTTTGTGTCTAAAGTATAATTATTTCCTCTATTAATAAAGGTTTTGTCATAGATGTCAATGGTTGAAATGTGTCATGAGAATTTATGGTTCTTTTAGAAAGGGCATACAGTCAGGATGTGGCTGTAGGTCAATCTATATGACCTTTAAGAACTCCTGTGCTACAACCACAACTTTGTGGCAAGTTCTGGGGAACTGTACGCTCCACTACTTACAGAACTGTATTTCTGGTCTCGAGACATAGATAGAGGAAAACCTGGGAAAACACAGTTTTACTCTGAACAAATTCACTCTTTCATCAATTCCCTTTCACATCACTCTCAGAAATATACCATTTTTCTTTACTCCTTTAGTATTTAGCAGAATTTTGTGTTTACCAAAATAATTTAACTCCAGACTAATGAAGCTGCCACAGTACCAATGAAAACAAAATATGCCTTATTTTATTTTATTAGACTTCCTTTGTGACATTTCATAAGACTGCTTCTTCCTTCATTGAAGTTCTTTTGCTAAATATATACCATCACGATCATTTCTATGTAACAGACTGATATAATAAATACAGCATTAGGACTCTTCTTTTGAGCATCTTGGAAAGGGCTGAATTATAAGCCATGAACTTCTTATCCAGCCCAAATAGTTTCAGCAATTAATAATGTATTAAAAGAAAATAGAAAAGATTAGCAGAAAATTTAACTGCTTTCTTTAAATAATATTGTTCTACTTCTTAAGTTTCCTAATTTATCTGTTAGCTCTACTGAGATAAACAGAAGGCATTCATGTGCATTGGAGGGGGCAGAAAATATGAAATGCGTAATGTGCTTTGGCATACACTTACCAACATATAAACCGTTTTAGGACCACCTACACTTTCAGATCTGCTGGGTTTTGGAATTAAAAAAAACCCTGAATTTTATTTTCTGGTATATTTGCATTCTAATATGTAATTTGCTTTTATATAAAGCTTCTAAAAAGGAAGTGTATCCCCCTGTCTGCTTATTGAACTGTAAGAAGATCATACACTGAATGAGTTCACAATAACTTGAAATAGGGCATCATTCGTCTGGAAACTCAATTATCTACATAACTCAGCAACAAGAAAAACCTTTATATTTGCTCATTTTTATGAGTGTCTGGAACAATAAAGTTAAATAATCAGATCAGTTACAGAATACATTCCAACAGAATAAAGTACAAGAGAGCTTACTGGGCACTCCTGATACAAGCCGGAGAGGTCGCAATACACGAAAGGCTCTGAGGGCTTTGACATCAAAGCCACCAGGTTTGCCACCTGAGTGGCTGCCACCTTCTGTTTCTTTGGTTAATTGTTCCAATATTACACTAAATAATCTAGAAAATGAGATGAAGAGTAAGGTCATCACCAGCCATTTGCCATGCAAAAAAAGGTATTAGGAAATTACTTGAACTGCAGGCAGTTCTGAAAAGCTGTTCAGCTGTCAAAATGAGAGGTATATTCACACCGTAAATCATGACAGGAAGAGTTATGAAGTGCAAGAGTTTCTAATCTCTCCAGAGAGTGATGATCACACAGTATCCAATAAATTAGCATTCTGCTTGTATACACAATCTGCTATTTTTAAATAGATGAAGCTACTTTGCCACTTCTTTGTTCAAACATTTTAGCTGTAAGGTTTGGAGAATCAGTCTCCTCTTTAGAACATGAAATAGATAATCACTAGAAACCATCTGTTTTAATTTTAGTGGAATATATGAACTCCAAGTGACACTGCAGTTCAATATTCTAAATACAGTTAGCAAAAACTGAATATATTAAAAATAATTAGAGTCCAACATTTAATAACACCAACAAGATTTGTTTCTTACACATATCTCTGAGCATAAAAATATTCTCAGATGACTCATTTATTATATTGTATTTCTTCACTGCAGAAATGAGCTAATCATTCATTAGAACAGTTTGGAAGACAAGAATTTTATTTTTCTTTCATAATTCTCCCAGCAATTCCACGCAATGCAAGTGGTTGAAGTACAAAGGAACATTAGGTTTTAGTTTGGACCTGCATTTCAGATGCATGGCTTTCTAGATTGTGGCTAGACCACACAAGCCATATTATTCTTTCAGGGTCTGTATGTAGTTCAGTAGTTGCAAAAGTGCACTTCTGAAAGGATTATGAAGCCAATATATATTTTTGTAATGCTGAAAAATGTGTCACACTTGGAAAGGACTCCTGAAATGAGCACATCGTTGTTTTGGTCAAGAAGTTTTCACAACTCCAGTTCACGACTCGATCATGCTGGAGAGTTAATTTAATAGGTTGCCCAAACTAGAATAGTGAAGACACTCTCTTCACCCAGTAAGCAACTGACTTCTATCAGTCAATATCAAACCCATATTCTGCTTCACTCTCCTCTAGAGTGAAACCCAGTCACAGACTACAAACCTTAGAACAAACACCAGCAACCTACATACTGCAATAACCAGAGAAATCCAGACATTTAATATTTCAGGTCCTGATTCAGCCCTGTAATTTAACAGAGGCATAATTTTAAGAAAATGAGCAACCTGATGGCGTCAGAGTGACTATTCATCTCTAAAGGCAGATGTGATTAAACATACTTCTGAAACAAGTCCAGAGGTAAGAGGAGCTGCTTTCAGCCTGTCAGGTTGTGCATCATTTAGAAAATGAAAGTGCTGCAGGCATGGGAAGGTACTATGAAAGTTTAGTTTACCAGGACATTACTCTTTCACAAAAATCAACAGAAACTATGTGGCATAGAATGCAGGAAAGTAGTAAGACTGCTCTGAAAGTAATTCATACGCTGGTTTCACAGAGAAGTGACAAAGACAGAAAACATCATATTCACAGCTATGTCTACAGCTCCGTCATTTTATGTCTATCCTATAAAGTCATTAAGGTATAAGACCATTCACTGATCTCCTTTATTAAAATTTACATTTATTTTCCTGTACATTTTAACAAAGTTTAAATGCCAAACTTCACATTGTGGAAAAAAGTCTCTATACGTGCTTCTCTTTTGCTAGCAGAGATTTCTTTTGGTATAATTAAGATTTATGCGTTTGGATTGCTACAGTTTCTGCTGAGAAAGCACATGAAGCAAATTTCATCTAATGCATTCAATATAGGACACTGTGGCAGATCTTTCAAAGCTATTAAA
Organism: Porphyrio hochstetteri; assembly: GCA_020800305.1. Lineage (NCBI taxonomy): Eukaryota > Metazoa > Chordata > Aves > Gruiformes > Rallidae > Porphyrio > Porphyrio hochstetteri. The sequence goes on along the minus strand of CM036916.1, from coordinate 2,987,443 downwards.
ATACCTAATGAAATTTCACAATGTAACTAGTTAAATAGAATCAGATCCAGAAGTGATTCAATAACCACCTTGGGTTATATATGAAAATCAATTTTTCACTGGGCTTTTAAGTATTAATTAAATAAATGGACTCATGCTTGCTCACTCGCTTATGTGGGTTGTGTTCTTAAATGGAGAAACAAAATTACTGGCTGATATTGCAAGAACAAAAGTACTGCTCACAGTTTTGTTAGTGCCTGATGTTATGAAAGGTCCACCTTGCCATCCAGGTAGACTGATGACAACCTACACAATAGCTCATGTTACACAACTTTTGTGTTTGTGCTAGGATTTAAATCTTAGTGGAATATTTTACGTGTTTGATAAGACATAGTCCTTTTTTCTTTTTATTTTCCACAAATTCAGTGTGAGCATTTGACCCAACTAGATTTAGCCTCCAATAATGACTGGTTTAGTTAATGGAAAATTTTTTAGTTATCATGTATTTAGGACAGAGCCAAAGAGAGAGGTCATGTTAATTAGACTGCTCCAGGGTTACTGTAACTCCATGGTCACTTGACAAGAGGGAAGAGGTCTATTCAAGTGACTGCCTGGCAAGAGAATAGAGCTCTTATGTCTGATAGTCTCTGCACCTGCCCACCAAGCTTCCCCTTCAGGCACAGAGGCCAATCTGTTGAAAATGACCTGACAAAACATCTATTTATATTCAAATTTTAGTCTTGGACTAAAACTGCCTGAATGCCAAGCAACTGGCCCAAATAATCTTCTGAGTTAACACTTACTGTCTCAGATTCAGTTGTAACATCACTGGGTATTCGTACATTCATGGTATTTACCCAAAATTAATGCTTTACGATAAATTTCCTTTGCATCTTTTTCTTTTCCCTTACCATAACGACATACAGTAAGAGCTGCACACGGACTAATTTCTGGGCCTTTTCAATTGCAGGCAACCCTTGATATAGTTTGAATTTAAAAAATGAAAATAGAATTGCATGCTGCATGCAAAGATCTTCTTTGCAAGCCAGCCACAACACATATAGCTCAATGTGGATAATGATCTTCACATGCTGTATCAATAAATGTTTTCAAGAAACAATTTCCAGTACTGGAAATTTCCACCCCCCCCAATATAATCTCCTCCATATTTAGGGAATTAGGGAATATATGCCCCAAGATTGATTAGCTAGACAGCTAAAGGTAGGATGTTCCGATTAAAGAGCACAGCCACTGACATGAAGCTGCTGACAAAAAAAAGCCAGATGCATTATTTATCATAAGCAGGTGCATAATGTATATGTGGGATGTTCCACTCTTCTGTGACTGGCATGAGACCTGAGTAGTCCCTCTGAGCAGGACAAACTTTCCAGGGTTTCCTGGTGCAGCAAGCTATTTTACATACATTCTCCCTCAGGAAAGCCAAAATCATAGATCTGGGGCCTGATCTGCAGCACCCCAAATCAAAGTCCAGTTTTCCTCAGACTTTGGGAAGTCAAGGAACCACTCAGTTAGCTCTGTCTCCCCAACCATTCTCCTCTACTTTGAAATATATGGGATTTTCCAGAGGTTTTTATAGACGAGATGAACTCCACATAACTGCAGTATAGGGATAAATTAATAAATAACATGAACAGACCTAAACAGATCAACCTTTATGGAAAGACATCAAGAGTTCACCTTGGAAAAAAATCAAATGGAAAAGATTCTGTAAGCCAGCAACCAAGGAAAATGTTTGGCTGAACTCAGAATTCCCTGGGAACTTTTACTATAGGGCTGATTGTGCAGCACAACCTGTGGCCACAGATAGCACTGAAGACTTTTAGGACTTTGTTTAGAATTTTTTTTACTCATATCTGTTCATTCCTTTACTCAGAAGTAACAGAAATCAAGCACACTCACAGCCAAACAGACCTATATCTACCCCACTGTAAACATTTAAAATGTTTGTATAATGAAGGATGTTACTTACCCTACTACTACTATTACAAAATCCAATAAATTCCATCCATTTCTAACATATGCATTGGGGTGTAATAATAATCCGTATGCTATAATCTTCAAAAATGTTTCAACTGTAAAAATTATCAGGAAGGCATATTCTACTTTTTCCTGTAAAAGACAAAAAAAGTACAATGAAAGTATAATTTAACAGCTCTTTTACTAGTCAGAATTTGAAGTGGGTAAATTATATTGATGAGGACTAAAGAGATAACAATACTTCATGGCAGTTTATTTTACAGGTTTTAATTGCATAGCACTTAATGATAGCTGCACTGACAAGGTTATAATTACATAATTGCATGAGATTTTCCTGTTTTCACATTCTGAGAGAGACTAAGGCTCTGTTTCTGTAAACATGGAAGTATACTGTACCTTTGCTTAAGAAAATAGTTCCATCCAGGTCAACAGGATTCTTTGTACTTATTACAATCAGAAAATGCTGTAAAACTGGGCCCTGGAAATATCCTTACAAGGTATGAAGTGGCAAACTTCCTTTCACTATTCACTATGTCAGCCTTTACTTAACTAGGACCCAAAGTTCTGCCTAATAAGGCACTTTGACAGTGTTATCCCATACCAAGGGGATTCAAAAAGTTGTAAGGTATTGAAAAGGGTCTTCACTGAATTATAAGCTATTTTGCTACTTTTTCATCTTGACGTGGAAGGTTACATTGAGTTATTCTTCCTTCCACATCACCAGACTATCTTTAAAACATCCTAACATGCTTGAAGAACTTTTAAGTTAAGATATCACCACTTTTTATCATTGAAGCTCAATTTGTCTCAATGCTTTTTTAAACAGCAGTTTCTTCATTTTTACAAAAATTCTTACTTTAAACGGTATTATACATTCAATCTCTTCTCCTAGCTAACTGGATAACATATTTTTATGGCTTCTTCTTTCTGTAGGAATAGCATATTTGATTTGGATAAATTGTAGAAGCCATTGCTATCAAAACAGATCAGTTAACGCTTTTTTTTTTTACTTTCAGAAATCGTAATTTCACCACTTTGTACAAACACTTTGTTTAGTTATCTGTTGCTATGCAAATATTAGAGCCAAGAATAAAAGACAGAATGATTCAATTTTTTTTTTAACTTGTTCAGGGACACATGATGTTGCTCACTTATCACACACAGCATTAATTACATGGACTGTAACTTCTCAGTAAGGACATATCCTCAAGTATAGCACAGACACTATACACAAAACTATGTATTTGCTATTTGTGATGCAGCTTGTCACTTCTAGTTGTATGTGACAACTAGAAAGCATTGTCACATACAAGGAAATAAAACCAAGCCTTGACAGTTGCACTTTCAACAAACACCTTGTTAATCTCTCACGCACAGTCTTTGATTTGGGAGGCTAGCTTACTTTCCCTGTGAAAAGGCCATTTAGGATTGGTTAGCTATTTATAAATCTGACACTGGTGACATAATAAATGGAGAGGCTTATCAATAAACTACATACTCCTTCTCAGGTCTTCATGTCCATCAAGCAGTACCCTGTGATCACTATGAGAGGTAAAGCTTTCTTCAAGCGCAAAGTGAGGATTCAAGGATCTCATTCTCTGCTCAGCTCAGTCCCATTCTCCTGCCTTTTTCCTCCACTTTGAGTACACTTCATAAATAATGTAGAGCTTCACCCAAGGCAGCTTCTCCTTTATTACCCATTATATTTTGCACTAGATCTTCTGGCCTAATGAAACTGATGGACATCTTCCTTCCCCAGTTTTTTTTTTTTCTTTATTCTTATTTTAAAATTGTCTTTTCCACTTAACCTACCACCAATAAACTGAAACAATTACCGGATAACAAGAGTGAAGTGGCCTCACAGAAGAACTGTGAATCTTTTGTGCACCAAAAGACATTAGATGTCTTTGGCTAGAGAGCACCTCAAAGGCTAAAATAATATCATTATCAGCATTGCTAAGAAACATACTGTAAAAACACTTAAATTCAAGCAAATCCTACCATGTACACATTTCACAATAACAGCTATTTTTGTCATCATGCATATAACTAAGTCTGCAGCTTGGATATAGAAAGATAAATAATGTAAGACAACATAAGGAAGACAAAAATATTATGGTTGGCATTTGCTATGGGCAAAATATATATCAGAATCATAGTAGTAAAAGAAAAGGTAAGACAAAAGAGAAAATAAATTTCATATATGCAACATTTCAATAGCTTCTTTACATGACAGGAGCATAGGACATGGGACTGGGTGGGACCTTCTGGGCTTCTTGGGTCATCATGTCCGGTGTCCCATTATTACAGGCAAATATATAACTTATTTCACCCATCTACCAAACAGAGTTCATCCTAGAAAGCATATTTACCCTTCACCAGTCCTCCTGTAACCTAAACAGTCAAGCCCTTGCAGTTCAAATCTAACAATTCTACCCTATCACTTCGCATCCCTATTTTAAAATAACATTGGTCTTGTTGCTACTGTAAATCCCTTTTAGGGAAGCAGGACTGTTTTTTACTTCCTAAAAATTACTGCAAACATACTATTCACACAGGATGGTATGTGTGAAAAGTTAACTTTTTAAAAAGCAAATGATGGGCTTAAGGTTGAGTCACCTAGCAAATGGACCATAAGAAACCTTGACAGCTAGTCTAACAGAAGTACAAGAAGCTCAGCAAGGAAAAATAGGCAGTTTGTACCTCAGATTAAATAATCCCACATCCATATGGGCTGAGAAAGCACTTGGAAGTCACAGCGGGCACCAAGTTAACTAGACGTTCATTGTAAATCAAACATGCTCCGTATTTGGTTGCACTAGGACCAGCATGGTGAACAGGGGGAATCATTATTCACCTCCACCCGGTGCTGTGCGGCTGCAAACACTACTACAGTTTTGCATCTCTTAGTTCAAAAAAGGTGTTGAGAAAGTGAAGGCTCCAATGACAGAAAGATCTCTGCAGAGAAGAGGGTCTCCTCTCCATCAAAGCAGAGGCTAAGTGAAGGTCTAACAGTAGACTACAAATACTTGAAGGGGGGGTGGAGGGAAACCCAATGAAGCCAAACACTGAGTATCAGCACATGGTGAAATAAGGGGAAACAGACACAAGCTGCAGGTTTGGAGGTTCATGGGAATTTAAACTAAACTTCTTTATCAGAAGAGTAGTGCAGAACAGGAACATGCAGCTTCAAAGCATGACATTTTGAAGATGCAGTTAGGCAAAGGGACAACTGACCTGATCTAATGCTGGCAACAGTCCTGCTAGGAGCTCAAGGGATAGATGAACTCCTGCAGTCTTTCCCAGTTAACATTCTGTACTTTCTATTACTCTGATACAATTCTGAATTCCCACATTATCATAGGAAAAAATACAGATAGATTCAGGGCACGTACAGCTACCTACACCCACTACACATTCAACATGTAAAAGCCCCTGCGTCCTACACAACAAACATTGTGAGAATTTTCCTTCCTTTCTGTAGAAGGGAAGTGTTTCCTTCCACCCTTGTTCCCTGTTCTAAAGCATATATACGCCCAGTTCCAGAATTTGCCCCTAGAAATACATATTTATAATGGATAAAAGATAGACCATTCAATGACTGTATTAATGGATCCAATGGCACAAGGGAAAGATGCTTTGTTATAATACCCACTGGGCAATCCAAAAGCCACAATTTCTTGAAATCCCTGACAAAAGGACCACAGAAATTTACGTACATCTACAACCAAAGAGGCCTATTATTTTCCAGTCTTTCATTTTCCCTACCCTCCCCTCCTTTCTTCCTTTTATTTTTCCTTTCACCCTCTCACACATGCACTTTTTTTTTTTAAATCACAACTTGCATCTTCCAAAGAGGCCAGATGAATGATTTGGCCCATTAGTTAGCAATATTCAAAGTACAGGCTGTGCTGTTTTTACAGACTGCTTTTTTGTTCTTTTTTTTTTTAATAAGTAGGCAGCCAACAGATGTTCTAACACAAACTGCAAAGTTAGCAACCTGCTCACCCTCAGGAAGGTACTGGCAGTCCCTTCTCACACTTCTGTAACTGCTTGCCAGTCACTACAGACATCGATTTTTGCCTGTGCAACAGATACATCTGTAGGCCATACATCACCCAACACGTCCAGAGCTTAAGCAACCATTACTCAAGAGTAAATAAAGTTTCATCTATCATACCATTTTCAGTATAATTGGAAGAGTCACAGAGGTACGGTTGTTATATAAAGATAAATCTAAAGCAGTAAAAGCTGATTGAAAAATACAGATTGAAGACTGCTTTCTTTCCTCTACAGAGCAGGAAACTATACCTGCACATCTTATTTTGTTCAAATGAGTTGAGATCTTTAAATGAAAACTTTATTTCATGAAAAATGGAAATAGGAACACTAAGAAATAAGACAGCCAAACAAAATAAAAAACCCAAGGACACACATTAGACTGACTGCTTGAAAAACAAAATCTGTATTAAAAGAAACTGAGAAGATACTTTGGTTCTAAGAAATTGTACAGATTACATTCTTGTGCTTCATATCTTCTGATTTACAGCTGACATTTTTTCTCTGTTACTACAATAAACAGACATTAGAAATTATGTACAATTTCTAATGTATCTGTGTCATTAAGGATCTAGTCCTGTGGCTGTATAGATTAATAGTAGTTTGTTCACTGATTTTATACCAGAGATAGGTCATCTTTCTGCACAGAGGGCTGATTCCCACATGGCTGACTAACACTTCAGTTAACATGCTTAAAATCTTCAAGTCTCAGCAATCAATCTTTTTCTGACTATATGATGCAACAACAGTACCAATAAAATGTGCTGCCTGACAGACACAAGTGAGCTCCACTTGGATATTGATCATCAAGTACAAAACAGAGGCTGCCCTTATCCACTGAGTTTCAGCGAAGTCATTAGAACTTCATTTTCTCAGCAAAAAAACGCATTTGCTTTCTTGTTTTAAATAAATCAGCTTAGCAGAAACCCTGTTGCTCAGGAAGAAATCTTTTTCCCCCCACCCTAGCCAGATGGTGTACATTAGTCACATTTGTTATCTTCATATTTTCAAAGTCTCTGAAAGAAATATGCAAAGCGAATGCTACATGTTGTAATGTGATGCACCAAAACTCTGCATTTAACTTAAGATGTCTCACAAGATAATTGTTTAAAAATAAGTCATTAATTTGCAAAACCTTAATCTACTATGCTATGTAATTAAGTCTTCTCATTAAATTCTACTCCCTGAGGATCAGAGATTGGAATTATTTCTTAGCTGGGGAAATACATTTTTGTACCCAGAGTAGAGTAATATTCATGTATCAGAGTAAAAACTGCTCAGCAGATAAAGTGACTCAATTTAAAGTGAAATAACCAAACCAATCAGCCTTCTGCAGTTTAGACATACACAAACCAGATACTTTGAAATTCTTGATTTGGGGACTAATCATCAATTGTATGCTCTAAGATGTGTGACTGATATCTTGACAACACAAAAAGCCACTTATCTTCTTGACAAACAGCCATTCCCTTCAAATTCTGCCACCAGGAAAACACAGCATTCCCAAGACAGAAATGTAACCGAGTTTTGAATTCCAAAATACAATAATTTCATTTTTCACTTCATATACCTGTATTCCCCCAAAAATCATTTCTGACCTGCAGCACAGTAATACTAAAGAAAGAAAATTATAATTATTCTCACATGTAGAAATTTTTACAGCAGTTTCCCAATACAGAACATGAAATAAAATGAAATCCATATAAAGGGCAGAAGGAAAGCAAGCACTAAAGCTTTACTTTGTTTCTGCTTTTAAAGCTGATGAAATAATTTACTTCCTAGATGAGACATTGAAATTACTCTCCCTTTATTAGAAGAATTAGTTATTTCTCATTTAAGAATTCAGTGAGAACTGCTGGGTTAAATATGTCTATATACATAACAGTAAACCAAGGTGGTTTTGAAGGTGTTTGAAAACATTAAGGATTTGTGTTCTGATGAATCCAACTAAACTCTGTTGTGTCTTCCTAATCAGACCTGATCCACCCGAGGGAAAACAACTATTGCTCTCAACTCTCAGATGTCTCCATCAGTGTTCTTGTAAGAGCACCTTTACTTTTTGACAGAGGAGCTCTTCAGCAATTTAAAAAAATGTAATTACATATCCATAATTCTACTTTAATACAGACATGGGCAAATAGACATTGTTTCCATACTTAAAGCGTGCATGCTGTTCCATGTAAACAAAACCCTTTTATGTTTGATCAGCAACATCCCCCAACCTTAAATTGCTCCCAGTGCACCTTCATGCACACATCTCAGAGTGCCAAGAGTTGGGCAGATATCAGAATTCCAAAGGACTAGGATTCTGGTGTGGAAAAGTAGACAGTTTGTGTAGAGGTATTTTAAAGAATCATTTAACTGCTCATATGGACTACACTTTTGGTGACTAAATTACATCTCTGTTTCTAGGTGAGCTGTAGGATTCCTCCTTAAACAGTAACTGCCGAACAACTATCAAAAAGGCACCCTGTCAGAATACATATACTAAAGTGTTTTATGAAGGTGTGGACAAAGATCTGAGTAGTTCTTTCCAATATTCAGAAATCTGGAAGGGATTAGAAGTAATACTGATGTAGATAAGCCACTTTCAATATATCAACTTGTAATATGTCTTTATGCATTCTGAAGCCTGTCTTGGGCAACTTTTACAATATAGTTCATAACCTTTAGGTTACTATCCAGTAGTCAAGAGTCCAAAAACATTCCTGAATTTAGAGAAGTAACTACCACAGAAAGTGTAAGAAATTTAGCTTTAGTCGTGAAAGTCTGGAATAATCCAACTGAAATGAGTATGTTGGCTTACACGTAAAATCCAGGGACACTCTGGGCAGGAATTTGGCATTAGGCCCAGAAATATCTCCAATCTTCCAAGGCTCTTTATAGGACCCCATCATAGTACTGCAGATCCAGATGCTTTAGTGGTTAGCACTGATACATCCGATAGCAAGGTTGTTACTTAAAAGTCAATACCAAATGCAAACTCCATATTTAGGAGTAAAGCTAAATAGGTGCTACATGCCATAAACATTCTTAAAATTGTTTTTAAAAAAGAGCTGATGGGATTTCACATTCCTTGTACCACTGCCAAGCCACAAATCTCTCAGAATTTTCAGTTTCCAGAAAGGACACTAAAATCTTTTCATCTCATTTGAACTGTGAATACACAATCACTTGGCACAGCCCCAGTTAATAACAGTTCCACCCTCTAGATCTCAAGGAGTCATTTTCTTTTGTAAGAAAGAATGGGCAATAGAACTTCTCAAATACTGAGTACAGCAAAAGAACAAAACGGATGCGCAAGCTCTATGCTGAAGTGTAATTAAGATGAAGCTTAATTAGGTTTCTTAAAGTCCCTTTTTATCAACGTAGTCTGAAGTAGCATTTGAATAACTTACATCACTGAAATAGTATCTCAAACTTCAAAGAGTCTTAGGTATCAGTAATGCCTATACTTTCATTTGAGAGATTCTGGCAGTCAGAGGTAGCTGAATAGGCAGATCATGTTTAACACTTTGATTATTTCTCTTCATTAGTTCCTGTAAGCATTTCCTCTAAGTGCACTACAGACCTGCACTTCATCTTTGAGTATGATTGCTTCTCAGATTTTTAAGTCATGTATTTTCCACTTCACCTTGCAAATAAACACAATGGAGTTACAGTTAAAACCTCAGTTCTGTAAATAAGCATTTGTGCAGAAAGGAAAACCTTGTGCCCAAATGACAAATTTTCACACCAATTACAGATATTTGTGAGGATTCTTGGTGGTTTTGTTCACATAAAAGCATATGCTAAATACATGTTTTCTATTCATAACAAAATAGGAAAAATCCAAGTTCTTTGTCTAGTTTTTACCTATGCTATATTTAGGCAAACTCTGACAGGTAATACAGAGCTTTGCTGAACAACAGCTAGGTGGAAATAACAGACATATCCATTCTGTATGTATGTTATTAAATAGTCTATTTGCACTCCCTTGTATGCCCTTATAGAGGCACAGGCTCTCTTTTGGTTGTTTCACGTCATACTGAAGGAACAAGGTAAGTGGCATGACCTTGGAAACTTGCTTATAAATTACTAAAACTGTAGCAGACCTACCATAAATTTACCATCTACTGAAAACTTATCAGCAAAAGAACAACCAACCAATCACTTTGCATTGACTATATCTTTGCAAGGTGTGAAAGGCAAGTCAGAAGTGCTAAGAGTCAGCAACACATGACTTTTCAAGAGGAACTGTATGGATTCAGGATTGAGATTGAGCACAGTATGCCAAAGAATCTCAATCGCACAACAGGAAGCAGACCAAGCATGCAATAAAGAATATACCTGGATTAGAATCCAAATTACTTAGGTGTATTTCTGCCACCCTCTAACTGATAGTATTTGGGAAAATAAGGTCAGCAAAATCAGGAAAGTAGAAGACAATATTTATGCATAATGTCACACTGCCACTTAACTGTCCCTTACATAGTTGACTAGAGTCAATGATGAATTAAACCTGCACCTAGTTATAAAACAGCATTAAAATACTGTTAAATATATTGTTACTTGTTAGTAGTTTTATCTATTGGTAAGAGAGCATCTTTTGGCTACAAACCCAGGAGTAAGAATGTTATCCAGGCATCAAATACTCTGAAGTAGCCTCAAATTCTCTGAGAATTTATAAACCAAGAGATTTTTTTTTAGCTCTTATAAATTCACCTCTGGCCATGCAGAAACCTACAAGTAGAAAACAGAAAGGGAGACTGATAGCAGTAAATTATCTACTGAAATTTTGTATATATATATGTATGTATGTGGCAGAACTTGGAAAACTTTCTAAATTTTACAAGACTACTAACCAGATCACTTTATGTGTCCAGCAAGTGTGTCTTTGATACAGTCTTCCCAGGACAGGCAAAGAGAAACTAAAAAACGAGTGCAAGGTGGGTAAAAAAAAAACAACCAAAAACCACCAACAACCTCCAAAAGCTAAAATGAATAGTTTTTCCTTAAGAGAAAAATTACAGACCAAAATTTCACCAATCAACTCAAACTATAATGTATTCCAGCATTTCAATATGAAACATACAAGAAGAAAAAATTTTGCTATGAAAACACTCCTGTGTGAGCTTTCCCCATGTTTTCTTCCTGCACACATATAATGGATACTACAGATAAGTTTCTTTAAAAAACTGTCATGAAAACATAGTCAGCCTACTCAGGTGACACTGCAATAGCCTGAATTTAAGTCTATCCACTTTTTCCTAGGTCCATTTTCCAGTTCTGTCATCGTTCTCCAACCTGTTTATTTCATTCTTTGACTAATACAGTTCTGAAGCACACACGAGCAGCGCTCACATCAGTCAATGCTCACTTTGTGCTCTGCAGGTGAGCTTCCCAAACCAAAAAATCTATCCCACCAGCCAGATCATTTTCCAGGAGATACCTCATGCAAGCTTTCCTCAGGCTGCTCTGAAGGATCAGGACAACCCCAAGGAAAAGGAAACAAGACCACCAAAAAGGTAACCCTTTCCTGGGTTAACTACTCATTGACAGCTCTGTCACATTCCAGGGCTGTGTTTTTAGAATGCCAAGGACTGGCTGGGGAAAAAAAAACCCACAAAATTAAAAAAGAATATGGAGAACAGATGGATTTTGTAGTTATGTTCTGCACCAATAGCATCAGCTGGGAATTAGAACAATGATATATTCGTTAAGTAGGTGTGGAACTATCCATTGTGAAAGACCTAATGCTTTTCTGGTAATGACATGCTACATGCTCTATTATGTACTTGGATTTTTTTTTTTTCTTCTAGAAAGAATTTCTTAAATAGATACACATTAATTTACTTCCTATTTGTTAGTAAGTAATATGCAGTACTGCACTACACATGGTAATACTCAAAGTAAGTCCAGGACAACTGCATTACTTATGAGTGGACAACCTGCCAGAGCATTAGAAGTCAAACTATAAAAACGTCAACAGCAACGATGTTAATGAAATCGATTTTCAACTACAGGAGAGAGCAGGATGGAATACTCTTTGGTAGACACTGTTCAGAACAACAATATGAAAAACAAAAAAAAAATGCATTTATCTGAACTGACAGGAGAATGGTCTGCAATATCCATAAAAACGTTAAAGAACAACTTCATCTTTGATTGTCTGTTTGCTGTTGAGAACTGCCATTTTTGAACCAAATGGTTGAAGTGTCAATAGAAATTTTAGTCCACGCTCAAAAATCAAGACCTTTTCACTAATAAATAAGTTTGTTATGAAATAGCATCTCGTAGTGAATACAAGATATGCAAAATATAGTTTGGCTGCAGAGATTGGTACTCCCATGCAGCAAAAAAAAAGTTGGGATATTCCCCTTTTTGTGCCCAGTAAATATGTGGATAACTATGAAAGGGAAGACCTTTCTAATTCTTTGAACTTAAACAGAAGGTTGAATGAACACAAGAACAGTTTTGTTAGGCATCTGAGGGTCAGATTGCTCTGGCTGTTCTGTAACAAGAAAATGCAGATCTGTAGAGAAAATAACTGCAGTGAGAAACGTACACTTCTACCATCACAGTGCTCAGTGGAAGCCCTTTCCTCCCTAACATAAATGGAAAATAGCCTGGACATACATCACAAAGAGAGAATGCAAGGAGAAGAAATACTAAGAGATGGAATGGTTTCCTATGAATATGAAAGAGAAAAATTTAAAAAATAGCACAGCTAAAACACCGGTTTATTACCCAGTCCACACAAGATCAGTGATATACCTGCTTTGATTTCAGCTGTACTCAGATACAATACTGGTCCACTCTTCTAAAAAAATCATTAAGAAAGGAAAACATATTTAGCTTGGTTGTAGTAATAGCACCATCATGAAGCCCTTCTCTTTCCTTCATTCTAACCATACTAGAAAAGCGTTCAACAAATAAACACATGGAATGCTAGTGACAGTCACCTACTAACATTTTTACTGTGGTGAGTTTCCCCAATACAAAATTGAAATAACTGAATAAAGTTGAAAAAATATTATTCACTTCCTGTGATCCACAGATCAAACCTCTCTGATAAAGAGCTTCCATTTCTGATATGCAAACATGAGTCTGCCTGCCCTAAAGTCAAATTTATTTCTTCTTTACGGATGAGTCCATTTTCCTTCTATCTTGCAGAATGTTACTAACATTAGTTAGTGCCCCTCCAGTAGCCACTACAATTAACACTCCAGATTCTGCAAATGACTACACGTGCTTTTTTAATTACAGAGCCAATAAAGGCAGTAAGCAGTACCCAGTCTCAAACACTGCTAAGCGCATTCCTGTAATTTTAAAGTTGCAACACAAAATAATTTTATTCTTTTAATTCCTATACCATTTGGCAGCCCAGGAGATGTATTAGGTTTTAAATTTCTCATTTCATGTTCCACTTCTCCAGACAGGACACTATTTATCAGGAAGATTATTTTGTTATTATTCCCATCTGAACTGCATCTAATCCTTTTTTAATTTATTCTCCTAACTGGGTTAGCAGGTTTGATTTCCAGAAAACTCACTGTCCACAACATATTTTTAAGTGCTCTGTCATTATTTCAAGTTCACATTCAGCATCACTGTAAGACAGATTGAGTATACCAACACCAGCTTTTTCCTCCATCCATAAAACTGCTCCCCAGCTGACGTAAAATGTCACAGCCCCTGTGACTTTCTCCCACCCATTCAGTGTGACAGCCCCTAAAGCACATTTACAAACTGTGTTCTTGAAAGTAATCACATGGAACAAGAGTTGTTACTTCCCTTTTGGAAAAATAATTTTTTTCCCCCTAGAGAACTGGAGTCTGTGCTACTTCCAAGTAGGCAAGAGAAAACCTATTATTCTGATCAGATACACTAAACTAAAAGGTTTTTTTCTCCTTCAGTTATACACATGGAATTTCAGAAACATGCATTTGCTGAAGATGTTCATGTGTAGTCAGACCTACAGTCCTATATTTTTCCAGCTTCTGCATGCTTCAATATTTGTAGAAATGAAACAGCAATCATTTGGAATTCCCCAAAAGGTCAGCTCATTTAATTTCATGTGTATTCTATGTAAATGTCACCATGAATTTGTATTAGCCACACCTCTGCTTTTTTATATATATGTGTGTGTGTATATATATTCATATACACACACATACACATATAAGAGAAACTTGATGATTCTACTAATGACCCTCAGCCTACCTGGCTCACATGGTCACAAGGTAAGTCCATTCAGATTTTCCCATTATGTTGAGGAGAGAGAAAGAGTTGTTAGGTGGCACACAAAGCAAAACTGTTAAATTCTATGTACTGCAACTAAAACCAGCGAGGTAGTAGTACATTTAAGTGAGGACACAAATGCATGACCAGCAGAAAAGAAATTCAACATAGTTACTAGGCTTCTCTGTTTTGATGGTATAAAACACCATCATTTGTTAAAAATACATAAAGAAAACAGCATCACCTCAAGAAGCAGGATAAAAATTCATGGTTACCAGCCTAAGGTGTTATCTGTTCATCCATGACAGTTTGTACATGCAAGTAGGATATAAGGATTGGGCCACAAACTCCTTTTTTCATTTGACCTATTCTAATCCATTTAGGTTATCTCTCTTGTATTAAACTCACTGCTTACAATAGAGACACTCAGATTAGCCACTGTCCTGGTTTCAACTGAGATAATTTTCTCTCATAGCTGCTATAGTGCAGTGCTTTAGATTTAGGGTGAGAATAATGTTGGGAACACACCAATGTTTTCAGTTGTTGCTAGGTAGCTGTAGAGTCTATACTATCTCAAGGACTTTTCAGCTTCCCATGCCCTGCCAGGCACACAAGAAGCTGGGAGAGCACAGCCAGGACAGCTGCCTTAGACTCACCAAAGGGATATTCCCCACCATAATGCATCATCATGCTCCATAGAGAATGGGGGAAACTAGACAGGACACAGGATCACTGCTCAGAAACAGACTGAGCTTTGTGGTAGTCGTGGTGGGGTTCTTCCTTCTGCATGTTGTGAGCAATTACATTTATGCATCACTTATTCTGATATTATTATTCCTACACATCTGATTTTTGATTTTTCCTTCCACATATTGCGAGCAACCACAGTTGTACGTTACTTGGCTTTGTTTTAATTATTTGCTACCTTTCTTATCCTATTACATTGTCTGTATCTCAACCCAGGAGGTTTTCTTCATTCTCCTCCCCCTTCCCTTGTGGGTGGAGGGGTGAGTGGCTGTGCAGTGCTTAGCTTAGTGGGGCAGCACCCCAACAGCCCCAAAAAATCTTCTCTATTGCACAAGCAAACAAAAAAACTTCTTCACTTCTAGGGAATCAGATTGTCTAAGTGAGGACATTTCACAGTCAGAATAACTGCACTGAGAATGCTAAGAGACTCCCAATTTCAGTGATTTGCAGAAAGCTTTAAAAAAAAAAAAAGAAAGATTAATCCATTTTAAGTTTTAGTAAGTATACCAACCAAAATACAAATATTTGTACCTTAAGTGCCTGGAATTCGCTGATATATTGGAAGAAGTTTATACCTAGTATTGGTTTTTAAAATGGCTATAAAAACCATTTGCAAATATTTTTACAATCCACTACTGCAATACCAAATGGCCAGTGAAAATGCTGGAAAAACTGAGGTTTGAAATTTAGTCTATAACATGGGATGAAGGCTAAAAGGCATTTACCCTCCACAGACAGCCTTATCTCAGAATTACTTTGTAATAAGCAACTGCCAATTTTTTCCTCTTTTGCTAACTGGCAATGTTACATTTCAAGTCTTCTAGTGTGATTTTATAACACTAGTACTTGGAATTTGAATAGAGGGTCTTCAACTCTGCAGAAAAGAATGGCCAATACGCCACAAAGTCCCGAAAGAGAAACAAAATGCTTTAATTAAAGCTATTTCTTTTGCTTAGTACTATTTCTAACTTATGATTTGCCAAAGGGCCTTGTTTTACTCATGTTTCAATGGAATACTTAGCACAGCATGAAATAGATGGCATCTCCTCTGTAGCAAAAGTGAAAGGTTGACTTTTGCCCTGGGCATCTTTTATTTTCTATGAAAGCTTAGAGGTAGAAACTGAAGCATGATAATTGAACCTTGAAGGAAAAAGTAGTGACATTATAACAACTGCTTCTGTCAAGTGATAAATATCCTGTGTTGTAATATATTTAATTTGTAAAAATAAATTGATGGTGTTAATAAATATTGAAGTAAGTCACTCTACACCAAATGGGATATGCTGATAGCTTGTAAGCCCCATTTATCACAGTTCCATGTAAAGGTGCAGTTTTCTATCTGACAAAAAAATGGGTAATTTAATCTAATCTTAAAAAAATAAAATCAGCATTTAACATTTATTATACATGGCATATTAAAAAGGTGGTTTTCATATTCTTCAGTGCCCAAGGCAAAAACCTGAAAGTGCCAGTGGAAATAACAAATGATGTAATAGAAGTGTGTAAAACCTGAGGCAAGAATACATCGTGGTCAGAATCCAATGGTTGTGCTCAAGTGACGTACACATTTGCACTCTGAAGCTTTGCCTTTTTTTCTTTTGGTTTAAGCTACCAAAGCAGCAGTCTCCTAGTGAGATGTGTCAGAACTAATGTATCTGAATGTAGTTCACTGTAATTGAAAGTAATTCATGCTGTCACATTTACTGTAATGAGAGGTCACATCTCGAGGGCCATAAATGTTGTTCACATTAATCGTAACTGACACCTTCCTCCTCCTTCAGGGAAATTCAGCCATATTACATGGCTTAGTTCACATCCTTTTTAAGCACTGAACTTCTTATGTTTGGAGGTTTTTGTTGCTTGTTTTGGGTTTGGGATTTTTTGGGTTTGTTGGGTTGTTTGTTTTTTTTTTTAAAGAAAAATAGGCACCAGAAACAAATTCTGCCTTGGACATTATAATAAAGTCAACTCACAAAGTACACAGTAATAATTTCAGTTACACTGATCTCCAAAAATGCCACTGGCAGCTAAAAAAATTATGCCCTAAAATCTGCCTATTCCAGAAGCAAATACAGTCCTTAAGTTATATATACATACAGGGCATATTCAAAAGTGGTGATAAGGATGCAAGATGCCACACAATGACCACGATGACCAGCTGGACTGCAGGGGTTTTTTTTTCCCCACTAGTACCTAAATACATGATGATTTAGGAGTCATAAGGTCATATAGTAAACAATGTCTTTATTTTGGAATTTTAAAACCTCCACTGGACATGCCAGGAAATGAACCTCTATTCTTAACTTGATCATCTATTTCAAACCTGATATTTAAGCTATGATACTATTTCTTTTTTAAATATTAACTAGTCATTTGGGTTTTTAACAGCACGTAAAACTACACCTTCCCTCTCACCCCCCACCATTTGACAGCTATTCACTTGAAGAAAGCTCTTCAAAGCACTGAATGCATGTGTACTCCATGTATAATTAATACAGTTTACAGAAAACAAGCTTTTAATCTGCATGCTTAGTTTATCCTGGAAATAATCCTGAAAGATGCCATAGAAGAAAAAATGGCATGCAAACACACAATGGAGATAGCATGATGTGCTTGTTGACCAGAGAATAACGCTAATTCCTTAGTTTTACAGGCTTGGGTTTTTACTCCCCTCTGGCTTTTCTTGAAAACATAAGTACCTGAGCCACAATTAACAAGTGACATTTTAGCTCAGATTTAAAAGCTTGGTTTTTTTCTAATAGATATTTATGGGAATGCAAAATATGAGTATTTCCTTTAGTCTACGCAACAAATTATAGTATTTATGATGCAAAAGTTCACTGATAACCCTCAATTAGTATTAAACCATTGAATAAGACAAAAAACCAGAGACAGCTTCAATTCTATAACAGGCTAGAATAATTTGATATTCTTTGAAAGGCAGAATGACCTTAAAGTTACAATTTTAGAATAATCAGCAGTGAAAGACTCCAGACTATCACAGAACAGAACTCTTCATGGATAACTAGAAGTGATTCTTTTGAAGACCTATTTTTCTGTTGTCTGACAGTGTCATTTAGTTTTCAAGAGGCATCCAGCAATTCTGTAATTTCCTACAGTAATAGTTGGTTTAGAGCTACATAAAACACTCCTATGATCTCTGCAACACAAGTGTGCTGAAAGAGCTAGTTCTATTCTTCAACGTAAAAGAAACATCAAAACCAAAAAATGCATGACTTCAACATAAAAAGGCTGTAATATGCTTATACCTCTTATTTATGGATTAACCTTAGCTATTGTTACATTTTCAACATTACCCAATATTTTTCAGAAATAAATCTAGTTTTTGCCTCAAAACAAGTATGCACTTGACATTTTAATATTTCTACACATAATATTTATCCTATACCAGCATCTATGATACTCTCCACAGTTCTTACTGTACCAAACATGCAATCAGTAAGAATGAATGACATATTTAAAAGAGTTTTCCATCTTTAGTCTTATCTGCACTACAATTACATCAGTTTCCTTCTCTGCAAAAGACATTTTGGCACTTCTGCCCAACTGCCTTATTCATAATTTCACAGGTTATCATTAGTCTATATATTTCTAATATATTATCACTTGGGAAAAGAGCTTAAAAAAAATCACAGTGAAGCTATACTTCTATAAATCACCTTTGCCATTGACTGCTCATCATTATTAAAAGTATATATAATTAACTATAGGCCTTTCTAACTAAGGAGGTGAGTTTTACTTCACAAATACTGTCTTTCTTGTTATACAAAGAATAAGCCATAAAGTATAAATACATAAAAACATGGACTACTACTGAATCCTGAAAGACTCCAGCTATTTGAAGCAGGTGAGTTACTTGCTTAGGATTGACTCTCAAAGTACTTCAGGTTGCCCAGGGAGGGGGTGGCTGCCCCCTCCTTGGAGGTGTTCAAGGCCACGCTGGACAGGTCTGGTCTAGTGAGAGATGTCCCTGCCCAAGGCAGGGGGTTTGAACTTGATCTTTAAGGTCCCTTCCAACTTTAACCAGTCTATGATTGATTCAATAACCCATCAATCACCAAAATCAGAGTTCCTGGTGAGAAACAGCAGCACCAGCAGTTAACTGTTCAGAATAAACTCTGGGTATTTTATGATTTTGCAGATATTATAAAGCTTTATTTTTTTAATGTCACAGAATTTATACGGTCTAGCATTTTATTAGGTTGGGGAAGATGAAGGTAATTTTATTAATATGTCAGTAAACTAAGATTTCATCTTGTATCTGTTTTGTTTCTTGATTCTTTGCTGTGCCCTTCCAGCAGAGTTGAAAGCACTGAGATAATATGTGACAATGGGGAGCCCGATCCTGCAAAGTGAATGTCCTGTTCACACCTACTGGAAGTCTGTTTCCGTATCTCGCCCCTCTGGTGTTAGGAAAGCTCTCTAATGTAACTTTACTCACAGCTAGTTGATAACCAGCTGTTCTTGTGCTAACACTATCCTTTAGCTAAAGCAGCTTTTCTCTCCTCCTCAGGTTCCCCCCAAAAGATCCTCACCAATTCTTCAATTTTCCTAACTGAAAAATGTCATGCTGTTACAGTTCCCTCTTATGAAATAAGTTTTCTTTACACAGTCATCCTATTATCCTTCCTCTGCACCTATTTATTTGAATTGATCAAAAAGAGGATGATTAATTTACCCTCTGTCAGAAAGCAATTTCCACCGTGTGACAAAGTCTGCACATAAATCTTATGTAATTTAAAATTACGCATTTCTTGTATGGAGAGATTCTTTAAAACAGAGATAAACCTTTAAATCCTTACATTAGGGGTAACAATGTCACCATGTGAACTCCACCAATGAATCAACACTAGTTTATTCCAACCACATTTGGCCAAAATTCCTTACACTAGTTTTTTTGCAATCACTCCACTCCGTTCTATGTAAGCGTATAGAGCTTCAAAATATTTCACCCCCAGGGAGTGCTTTCTGTGGGGATTCTTCAAATGTACATGAATTTTAATAGAAAAGAAAAGGAGTGTTCTGGTTGGTTTACATAAAGCTGTCTTTTCCCATATTACATAAGCCTTGATGATGTCTTCACTATTGGGTTTTTATCATGTCCAGAGTTAAATAATATTCTCTTAAGTCAAAGGAGCAAAACTGAATCCAGAATTTGGAAGGTATCCAGTGATACTTGTTGTAGTAATGCTTTCTTTGGATCAAAGAGGCTGGACAAATGCAAAGCCTTTTTACCACTGTTGCAAGATATGGTTAGATTAGCTCTTCAGCCTATATACGTCTCATTTAGATTCTGCGACAGCAATAAGAAATAAGAGCAGTTAGCCAGACAACCACTCCTTAAGACTATTTTTAAAAATTCCCTATTTTGGAAAAAAGGTCATATTAAAAGGAAGAATTATTTTTTTACCTTTAACTTGCAGTCTTCCAGAAGTATGATTATGAAGAACTGTGCTATGCAGCTTTTTATTTTCATATGTTTTCTATAGCTTATGCTGACACACGTAAAATGCTGCTGTTTGTTGTCTCTCTTTTCAATGGATGTACCCTTTCACATAAAATTGCTTACCCAAAAGATACCAAACTACAGACAGCACCATTCTGGTACTACTTAGCCAAGCTAAAAGACAATTTGAAAGTCAGACCACAGATTTTACAATGACTATCCTATCTAACAGCCATGAATACTGGAGTTCTAACAACATTTTGTGCCTCAGTTCAGTTTTGTTTCATTACATAAGAAAGAGCACTACAGCTGTGTTATCAAACAAGGTCAAATTACATATTATAATTTCTGAAGAATTATATGTTGAGATGCCATCCATTCTCCCCTCTGGAAAAGCACAAAAGGTCTCTAGAAAAGGCCACAGTAACTTAGTTCAGCTGCTGTGTGAGATCCAGGATAATTTCCAGACCAACCTCCCAGCTACTGGCCATGTAGAACACTGTGCCCTTGGAGGACCTGAGATGCTACAAGTCAGGTAAATCTGAAGTCAGACTGTGAAGTATTACTACCGTGATGGCACAACGAGATGCACTTGATCTGCTGAAGACAAAAAACTGAGGACAAACTCATATCAAGGTTCTTTACCTCTTTAGTTTCCCTTTACCTCCAAGTTTCACCAAATTCCACAAAAAATCAGCACAAAATGTTTGCAAAAGGAAAGGCAAAAACCATACACTATTTGCTTATATATACTGCATTATATTTGCTTATATATACTGCATTCTCCTGCCTCTCTCACATTACTAAGCTCACCTTGTGTGTTACTACTTTAGATTGTATATCACAACAGGCATTTTACTTCTGAAGTACTGCTAAGCTCTAACCATCTTTCTTTGATTAGTTTAACGGAGTCAAAAGTAATACACATTTATACTGTAAACTTGATTGCATCAAGGACAGATGTGTGGTGTATTTATCTTAATATATTTTACCTGTAGTGCTAACAGCAAAGTGACCACAGCATAAATAAGTAGACTAGTGTCAACCAAATCTAGCTGAGTACTAATATCCTTAAAATTGTTGCAGCAAAACATGAGCATAGGTTAGTAACCTGCAGTCACTGACACTGCAGCTGCACTGATCATGCCCAGACCAGCTAGCTTTGTCTTCCCTCTGTATTCTGTAATTAAGTGTCTGACTGCAATGCATATCACCTAGACATAGTGGCTTGATAGCACTATAAAACCTCATATTGCCTGGCAAATAGAGCAGTCTGCTAAATTACAGAGCTCTGACTGTTTAGAGTCTCTATTCCAGCATCTAAGAACTGCATGCAGAAATATACTCTCCATCTACTAGCATATATGGTGGTGATGAAACCAGGCACTGGAAACAGACTGGGAATCTGGCCCAACATCACTCTGTTGGAGAGTTGTGACAGATAAAAGACTGCTGTGCTCAAATTCTACATGCATCCCATTTACTTAAACATTTTAATGGTAGCTTTGATAAATATACAGACACTAGTCTATATATTGTAATATACAGCCTGTATATTACAGGCTACATATACATAGACTGTAGTCTGTAATGCACAAGTTGTTGATACAGCAGAGGATGGAAAGTAACATTCTAAGAATGTTTTAAGAAGTGCAAAGTGAGATTTCAAACCAATCCCCTCTGTTTGGGTTTATTCCCGAAAGCATCAGAAGAACTGTACAAGGACAGAAAAGCCTTCAAAAAACAAAGTAGGTCAGCACGACCTGGTCATATTTCCTTACGTTTTTATGCTGGCCAACTATTGCAGAGTGCAAGGGAGAAACTTAAAATACATATCCATTAGAAGTTGTTCCATACACATGCTATAGCATTACATACAGAGCCAGAGGAAGCAAGCAAAGGTAAGAAACTGAAAATGTAAATGCAGAGTTTTAATTTGTCTAAATAATCCCCATCCCAGCCTTAATCTAGAGAATTTCTGCTTGCCACACCAATATAATGCAGATGAATATTTCTTTAAAAAAAATTGTTACTCCTTAATTTTTGCTTCTTACTGTATCAAATCTTCGCTCTTTAAAAGCAAGACAGAAAAAATATTAGCCTTTTTTTCCCCCTCATGTAAGATAGTTTTAATATTAAGAACATATGGAAGGCTGCTATGTCATTCTTAAAACTATGCAACATCCTTTTCATGAAGAATTGCATGAAGTTTTATTTTTCAGCAGGAAAATGCTATTAGGGCAAAAAGTCTAAAAACCTTCTGAAGAATTCACTTTCAGATGAACACAAATACAGAAAGCTCATGTAAGAATAGCAGAGGACTAATGTTTTAAAGCATAGCTGAAGAGTGGGTAATAATAGGATATAAATCCTTCCACCTTTCCATTTTTTTTTGAAACTCAATTTAGTTGCATAGTGGTTAAAATTGGATTCTTTGAACATTCTTCTGTTACCTCAGTGTAATCAACTAGTACGCTCAGGGCAAATCCTACCATGTGTGTACACATAACAAATATCCAGACAATCTGCTTGGCAGAAACAGCAAAAAAGCTAACACCCTCTAGCTTTACCCTTGACTGACCTGTGGATCAAGTTATTTTCTATAGCAAACGCTACTATTATATTATACTAACATTTAGAGCCCTGTATTTAGCTGTGCAAAGATTCAGTTTGTCACAACTTGCAATGTTCAGTACAGATAAAAGACCCAAATATAAATATGATCTCTAATGCAAATGAAGGATCATACATAGACTTACAGAAGGAATTAACTTTGTAAGTCATAGCTGGTTTCTATTTTCTGTTCTGCCAAGCATGAAAACAGAAGAATTCACGGAATGAGCTGAATCCTTCTGGTATAGTGAGGGAAACCTGCCCTAAGTTACAGATTACATAGCAATCCTTACATTGTACCTACTTGGAAAAGGTCAGCCTATCAATTTAATAAAGTTTAGGTCGAGTGCTTCAGAATCCGTTTTACTATCTGTCTTCAATCACTTGCCCAGCCAGACCAAGTTCTAAGTAGATAACAGTAACTACAGTACTTCAGGCTCACAATGAAGCATCTGACAATTTTCATGAAGACTGTCTGGATAGTATCTTTTTGTAGATAAAGAAGTTCAGTTTGCTTCAAACAGTAAATTCACTTTCCATAAAGAATGCAGATGGTTAGATACCAACATGATGAATGTTGTACATGCCTTACATGAAAGATCTAAGCAAGCAGTTATTCTATTCATCAGTTAAGAAAATCAATTAATTTAGCATTTAATTTGCAAAAGAATGTTAATATAGCATCACACACCTACATGACAACTATTTTACTGTGCCAGTATGTTTAATGCTACTTTACCCAATTTACCAGAGCATAGTAAAAGTAATCATGAAACCATGCCAACATTTCAAGATGTAGTTTAAAGCTTTCCATCCCTAACTGTACAACATATACTGAGACTACAGCCTTAACTTCTGCAGAACAAGTCATTATGTTCAGTCTAAAGTCACACAATAACAAAAAATAAATTTTAAAAAAAAAATCATCTGTTAAACCAGTATCCTTTTCCCATCAACATGTTCATAATGACCTTTCAGTAAAGCACTTCAAGTGCCTCAGTACTGGATACTCTGCAGATAACTCATACAGGTGTTATGATACTTTGAGTCACTTGACAACTGCACATTATATTTGCACGTCTTCCAGTGACAGAAGCAACCATGATAACGTACTTCTAGTCAAACTGCCAACCCAAAATCAGTTCCAAATAGAAACTCATTAGCCTATGAGACTTAGACACAGAGAAGAAAACAGGACTCAAATATTCTTCAAAATATTATTTCTCAATTATTTTTGCTATAATACTGTGGAGTATTTTTGCAAATCATTTCATATGTATTCATCCAAGCTTCAGAAATCCACAGTTGGAAGGTCTGAGCCCACAAGTCCTGGTGGCTTGCTAAAATGTGTTCTTCCCTTAAAATTCTGCTCAGAGAATTAAAAACTGAGACAAGTCTGATGGCTGAGGCTGTAAATTCACAGTATATCCATGTCAGTTCACGCAGTAGTCAAAATTTTGATTCACATCAGATATGACCCATGATCATGCATCTCTTCAATTATTAACAACATGTAATGCAGAGCCTATAGAAGTTTGACAGCTATAGCAGGTCAGGTGATCCCTAAACCAGAAAAAGACCTAGTAAGAGAGACACCACCTGCTCTGCATGAAATGCCAATGAAAAGTTAAAACTGCAGAAAAAAAATGCGTAGAAAACTTCAAAGTTACAGGAATTTACTTAAATTCAGAATGCATATGGTATTTCCAGTTCAGTAGTTTTAGCCTCTATATCAAATTGTATTTTACTTGACTTTGACTTAAAGGCTAGGTTTCCCAGTTTCTCGTTTTATGTTAGTTCTAAGTTCAATGACCTATAGGTTTAGGTCCAGCCTGTTATAGGATAAGAAATGCAGGGAAGACCACAGACAAGCAAGCCTGTTTTTCCAGCAGCACTGGATTAAACTGAGCATTATTCCTCTCTAACTTGTCACTCTTGCTCATAAAGGCAATACTATTTCAACTACTGGGCGTATGTTGAACCAATAAAAAAAAATTAAAACTTGTGGGGATGGGCCACTAACACAAGTTTGTTCAGTGATCTGTCTCACTACACCACTGCAAACAGTTATACCAACACAATCAATGCAGCAGAAACATACGCTGGAGGATGAAGGCACTGCTCAAGCAAACAGTGAAACAAAAACCTGTTCATTAAACTAAAATCCTAGCTGTTATGTGGGTGTGGGGGTAGAGGAGGTTGGAGGGGAGTGCAGGGAGGAAGCAGTTTTCACAAGTATCAAGAGCTTGATCCTTTTAAGTATCAGCACTAGGAGAATAGAAGAAAGCAAAGTTAGCTTGATCCCAAGTTTTGCCTTTCAAGAATTTTAAGATGGGACCACAGAAGTTACCAATAATGGCAATGGAGCTATAAAACCAAGCAGAAGTCACTGTTCTCTGATCTCCCATATGACAAAAGCCTAGTTTGGTTTAGCCTCTGGCCAGCATGAAAGAGACTGCCACAGCAACCCAGGGAAATGTTCTTTAAACAGACTTGACTTTAAAGCTACAAAATCAAGAGTGATTCAGCTCAATGAATAAAAGCTTCTCCCTTCCTTCAGGACAAAAAGCAGTGCCCTTCAATCAACCTAAAGAAATTAATCCATGAATAAAGCAGCGCCCTTTAAGTTCAGTAACTACATTTTGACCTCGAAACATACCTCCAATCTCCTCTGTTCTTCCTTGGCTGAGGGCCTACATAAACTCATCAGAAGAAAACCACAACACATGGAATTGTGGTTTCACATTAGGCATGAATCCTCAAGCCTTTTATCATTTACTAGAGAGCTGGGTCAAAGGCTCTGACAGGACCCCAAACAAACCTTGTGTACAGTTCCAGAAATCAAAAATTTGCTTTCTGCCCTCTTAGAGCATTCTGCCAACCACCAAAATCCCATCCAGATTTTTAAAATGGTCAGATCCATGTGTGTTCAAAATTTTCACCTTGTACCTCAGAGTTTGTGTAGCTTCAGCTACAGCATTAAGACATTTAAGGTCACTGTATCCAAGAGATTTACTTTTTTGAACATCCAAATTCTAATAATACAGTATTTCATGGCCTATCCAGAGCTTTTCTAGTCCTATTATATGTAGGCACTGACAAATCTTGATCAAATATCCTTATGTACTCCAGATTACTCCAAAAACTAAGAATAATAATACACAATAACCTATCTAAAAGACATAGAATGAATTACAAGAATAGCAGATTTGCATGTTAATGAGGGATGATGCCATTAAGTTCAAAGAGCATAAAAATATCTTTATCTAGACTAGCAAGAAAAACCATCTGACAAGCAAAACAAAATTTAAAGAACGAACAGAGTTAACAGTAGTCACAGCTAAGTCAGCCTACACAAACCTAACTTCAGAAAGACAGAGTCTACCATAATTTCACAGACAGTAATTTGCACTAGGCAAAGTCATGTGATCTAATGCATAATGGGAACAAATTGGATTAGCACCAATTGCACAGCAATGAAATGCAGGAATGCTTAATGGAAAAATAAGACATGCAAACTGCTTTCACAGATTATTATTTTCCTTGGGACTGCAGAGGATAACCCAATTTATTTCACTAACTGAAGAGGAAGCAAATGATCAATAGTTTTAAATAAATTAATCTCTTTTTGATGGAGGTGAGCAAGGAGTATTTTTTAGGAACGTACAGTTTAAGAAAGCATGATGGGAAAGATTCTTACAGCCCCAGTTTGGATCAAAAATTCGATAAAATAAGATTTTAACCAAATTATTTTTTCTTTGAATTGTTTTTCTTTTTTCCTCCAAATCTCCTTTCAGGTTCTTTTTGCTCCTACAAGCATGTCAGTAGCTTCCAGAGCTAACCTTGTTCAATCCTCTCATTTTATGAGGTTTACCTAAGCAAAAGTTCCACTTGCTCAAACACAGAGTTCTTTGCTTCATATTCCCTAAGTTCAGTAAAATTGCACTAACAACAACAAAAAGCAACACCACAGTGGCATGTGCTGCGTGAGCTCATTCTAGTGAGAAATCTGTTTGGAGTATTTTGCTGTAAAAAATTTCTTCGAATGCTTGATGAAATAATCATGTTTCTAGTGCACTTACAGCTTGGCTAAATGTTACTGAAGTTTTTTTTTTTTAATGCAGTTTTTGCTAGGTTTAAATCTAAACTCATGCTAGGGAGACTGTAAAGGGGAATTTAAGAATGCAAACCCATTTTAGTTTTAACTTTTTATATTAATGTATCAATGTTTACATTAAGTGGCTTGACAAAAGTATAGTTTATTTTGTTCAACAAATATTACTTAAACCACCAGAGGTGCTTTGGTAGGTGGATTACTACCTCATTATTCATATTTATTACAGTTTAATAAAGTTCTCCTAGACATATATATTTTTTAAAACTCTTTTAATGCAGTTACTTTCAGTAAAACAGGTAACTAACTATCAAGAAACCAAAGCCACAAACACAACATTCAAAATTTATCAGAATGTATTTGACTATCTCCACATCATTAAGATATTAATTTTCTAATGTTGCTGTTTCTTACTATCTGAACACTCAAGTACAAATAACCAAAAAGATCTGCTCACATACATAATCAGAACACCTTCCTAATTGCTTGGTGTGATAAAAAAAATACTATGGAAGGGGTCTCTGGAGCCTTTGCCCAACAAAGCAGTCTGCAGAAAAATATGGAAATTACCTGTCCCCAAAAATTATGTGTCATTTTTTAAAGGTTGTGACTTGAAAAAAGCAGGCTAATACAGCCCCTTTGGGAAAAGCATCGTACATGTAAATCGCATCCTGCTCCCAGAGGCCTCTATTCTCATGCCTCAAGATTTTTAATTCCCTGCTTACAGTCACAGAATAACTTCCTAACTAGATTTCTGGCAGGACTTTAGAAGGTCAGCAGTCTCAAACTATTTCTTGTTGACTCCAGACGTGTTGCTCAAAGAAAAGTAACACATTCTCCACTGTGATCACAGCCCCTTCTAAGGAAATGATTGAGAACATGATAGAATCCTAAAATATTTAACAAGGATGTATTTTAGAAGCTGCTGCTGACAACTTTACTATTTCTGTGAGTATGTTTTACAGCATGACTTTCTTCCAATTTTGAAATATTACTACCTTATTTGGGAATACTGAGATCAAAATCTTACACAGGAGAAAAGCTCATAAATTGTACAGAATGGAATGTAGGTAAATGCTGAATTTTCTTTCATTACCTGTTTTGATATGATCTTTAATTTACAGCATGATGACAAACTAAGATAAAGTAAAACTTCAATGATCTGAAGAACATCAGCACAAGTTAGTGCAACATGAAACAGAAAAAGCACCCAAAAGCCTGTGTTTACAGGAAAACACCAGTGCAGTGGCATTTACTCCTACCATTCCAGTGGGAAGCAAAACAACATACCTGTTAAACCAATATTCATTGGATGATATCGGAGCCCTAAAACACAACAATTCTGCATATTCAAGGTAGTTCCATCTCTAGATTTTTTTACCTTCTAATTTGGTCTATAGAGGAAGTTGAACAACAGGCTGTGTCTCATTTCTGCACATATATATATAAAGTACCCCCCAAGGCTACCAAAGTGCTCAAGGATTCTAGCAGTGGCCATATTAAGTGCAGAAAATGAGGATGTACTGAAACCAGGCAGTGATCTGAAATTTCTTTCTACTTCATTTTTTTATGTTCAACTCTTACATCACTTTTCATATTTAGTAATAATGTGTTCTAGAAAGTCCTCATTTTATAAGGAGCCAGTCATGGGAGAAAAACCCTATTTAATCTATACCTTACAACACCTCCAGAGTGGGCACTTACTCTTTCCTCTGGGGTCCATTTCCCTTCAGTACAATGTAAGAATATAAACATTTACTAAAAATAGTTCAGCATGAGGATGAGTCACAGCATCATGCCCTTGGAGGCTAATTAAAAAAGTGGAGTCATTCTGATCAAGTGTTATAATAACCATCTAATAATCAAAAGAAATAGAATTACACCTTGAGTAAGTACTATTTAATGCAAGAACAGCTGATTCATACCCTTAGTTTTAAAAGGTCCTGTTGTGTGCATAAACAATTTCACTACTTACAGTAGGTTACACATGATAACAAGGTTTAAAAGATTGGTTCCCACTTTTGGAAATAAGTTAGAATGTGTGTGGGACATGAACTTAGTATCCATGCTATGAAAGATTTCATTAAGTCATTAATGAAAATGAAATAACTGTCAGGACCCAACTGTGCTGTTGTGAACTCTGTATGGGAAACAGTTCATATTGTTTCTCCAGATAATAAATTTTTTTTGCTATTGTGTCAGAAAATTTTTCAGAAACCCCAACTGAAATGAATATTCAGAATAAATAGGAGAAAAATAGAAGGCTGGAAAACTGGCTAGTTATTGACTAAGGTTGTGGGCTGTGTGTTCATTAGCTTCAAAGAAACTATGATTTATTACAATAAAGCTCTGCACCACTGTAACTGAGTATTTAAAATGATACTAGCTGAACTTCATTCTCATGCCAATCTGTACTCAGGCTACTTCTGTAGTCATTTACATTAGAATAGCTATTTTCATAATATTAGATAGGTGTTGCCCTTTGCTGACCATTTCTGCTCTGATTTTAAATTTTTACAGTAACAGTAAACAAAACTAGGTATCCTTAACTGTAACCTAACAGAATATTCTGAATCAATAAATAGCAAATAAAAATATATTTGCCATTTTATAGCTATAGATTACTATATTAAATTAGCAAGGACTACCTAAATATATGTCTATCCCACCAATAAACGTGATCCATGTATTTACCCTTTCCACAGAATTCTTCTTTACTTGAAAAAAGTTAACAATATGTTCAGATGTTCTACTGATCTGAACTACAATCCAAGTATTTTATACAAGTGGAAGTGTAAAAGTAGCTTTCTAAAAGCTAAGGGATAGTAAGCAGATCCATTCAAAGATTTCTGCTAGTCTGGGCTGGACCAAAAAATGAGCAACAAGATTTTACATGATAAAAGTAATTCTACTGCTAGAAGGGACAGTCACAGCTGACTGCTGCAAGGAAACAAAATGTGTTACCTGTTTTTGGCAAAGGTGATTTAGAGTTCTCAAGCATATCAATAAGCGTAATGTCACTTCAAGAGCAGAGCCAACTGTAAACAAAGTAACATTTAGAAAATGCATCTAAAGCAACTTGCGTTACATAATTAATATGGGTCTACTTCCTAGATTAGTACCTTCACAAAGGAAGTTTTCTTTATATGGAGCTCTGATTACAAGATTGCAGAACAGCTGACGAGTTCCCAAGGCAGGTGACTTTGTCATTCGTTGTCTTTTACTCCTCCACAAGGAAAACTTATACATAGTAACTACTGAAGGAAAAATGCAAAGTGCATATTCAAAATTGCTTTGGTTTATCATATCAGTAAATAAAACTTGATGATGTTGTTCCTGCAGTTTCTCAGCTCTCCATCTATATAAAAACATGAAGTTGGAAGTGTTCCAAAATACGGTTTTCAGGTGCATTTAGAAACAAGAAAGATTCTGTCCCACACCAAGAAACGTGTATGTTATGAATAATCTTTCTTCCAGGTTAGCAACCTATCATCCTCTTTCTCTCAGATTAACTACTTTTATTAGTTGGCACTTGTACTTTCGTTATCAGAAGGTTGGGTAACACTTTAAACCCTCTAAGGTCCTATATAGAATTATTGTTTCTTTTTAAGATGCAAGTATTTTCTCCCTTCTGTGCTGGGAACAGCATTCAAAATTTGTAATTTCAGACATGAACACAGCAAACAAGTTCATGCTTAATATTCTTCCAATGCATCTTGAAAGAATCCGATCCAAAATGTTGTATAATATTTTTTGCAGAAGGGATGAAAATCTAAAACAATTTTGTGACCTGCACAGCCAGCACCTTTCCCAGAAAGGTCCTGGGTGGTCACCTGTGCTACTACACATTTTAATTAACCAAAAGCACAAAGGTTTTCCTGAAAAATCAGGTCTCTGCCAATGAACCAGATAAACTTTCTGTATACAATAGTTTTCTAATTTACACTGGTCTGTGATTAAACCAGGATTATATAATTGAGCTCCTGGTAACTGGCTTGCAAAGCCATTCACAAAAAAAAAAGTGCCATTCCACTGAGAGCAATCTGAAGTGCTGCAACAGCTGCAATCTTTGAACTGCTTGAGTTTCCCATAGAAATGCAACCATTTCCTCACTGCTATTTTTTCTTTAAATCACAGGGAGAAGTTAAAAGAAAAAACCTAATTTTTTATGCTTTGGACCTCTAAATCAGAATTATAAAAATGTAGAATTAGGTGAGCAGATAGACCTATCCAGCATCAGAAAATAGAAACAAATCAATTGTTTTTCAAGTTGCTATGGTGAGCTGTCTTTTTTTTTTTCAATTCATAGCTATACATAAGAAAAAACGTCACAAGATTTGGAAAAGTGAAAGTTGCAACTTGCTCATATACAGCATCACTGTCTTGAAGAAGGGAACTTCTGTTTTCTGATCTTAAAGAAGGTACAATTCACCTCCTTAAAAAGTTAACCTGACCAAATCATTAAAAAAAGATTAAATTAGCCTTCAAGGGAAAAAAGTGTTCCTGCCTAGGAATCTCCATAGCCTGGTTCAACATTCTTTCCATCCTGATCAATCTTACTTTTAAGAATGTGACTTTTATAACACTACAGAACTTGATAGGTAGACTCTTTATCTAGTACTCAAAACCCCCATCTCTTGAGAAGATACAGCATGTGAGAGTACATGAACCACGACCACTGTAACATGACTATCTTGGTACACAGGCAGCAGAAATTGTATGGATCATGTTACTTGAACATGTCATTAAAAACGCTTCATTCTGTCTTCCAATACAGAAATTCCACTAGCAGAGTTCCAAATAGAGTTCTCCAGCACTAAGTCATTTTGGAACACATTAAAAATCTAACTAGGCCTACAGACATAACTAAGCCTAGCACATTTATTTGTGAATAAATCACAGTATTGTTTGCTATTTATTTATCTGTAACTTCATTTCAGTTGAACAGAAGAATGACTTTGTCATTAAATAGATAGTTAAAAACACTTAAAGAAAATGTTGCTGATTAACTGAATTCTTTGAAAATATGAAACATTAATCTAATTACAATTTTAAAATCTATTCAGTCTTGTATAAAATTCTTCAGCAGTATGAAGCACAGTCAGTGACTGTACTTGCTAGGTTACTACCAGTCTTAAAACTTTCCCGTATTTTCACTCCTGCCCTGTTTATTCCAGTATCAAGTAAGTTTTCTATGAAGGTAAATTACACCCTCTTTAAGATCATTAAATACACAAAAACATGTGAAGTTCCCTTCCTTAAGGAACTAATCTTGAGTATTAACACTTTATCTTATTTTATTCAACTGTGCAATTCTTCCAGTATCAGTTATTCCAAGACTCATTCATTAGTCTGCTGTCATGCACACACAGACACACACATACGTATGTATACATACACATATCTCCTTTACTTTCCTCTGAGCATACTTCTTTCATACTTGAGTCCCTCCATTTCTGTGTTCTTGTTTACTTAAGCTTGGTGCAGTAAGAAGGGCTTTTATTAATGATCAGTTTTACCATTACTCCTGCCAGAGAAAAGATGTTATTTTTGAGAATGAGCTTAGGAAGCATCTGCTTCCAAAGCAAATGCAATCTCTGGCTCTCTGTAAGACTGAAACAAAACCAACCTCAGGTAAGAGCCACCACTAATCAAGGAATAGCTGGATAAGGAACAGGGCTACACTACTATAAGGAATAGTAGCTACACCACTTTCCTGAATTAAAAAAAAAAATCCTGTAACTTCATTCCTTTTTTGAGAACTTTTATACATGTGGTGTAAGAGCTGTACTGTATACAACACGTTTTATAAAGACACAAACATGATTTGATTCTACAAATAATCATGAGGGCAGACGAAAGAGGAGAGGAAAATACTGTTACTTCATTCTGGTTTTTAGTTCTGCTCCATGTGCACATCCAAGCTTTTGAGCACATTAAGAACAAAACAGAAGTAAACAACAGAATCTGATAAATAAAATGTAACTGCACATAAGAACTGTGCTTTATTTCTCATCTTAATTTCTTGTACTCCAACTTTTGTCGGAGAACATTTGAAAATTAATCCTGCGTGAACAGCAGACACTGAAATTGTCTTTTCCTGTCATTTTATGTGCATTTTCATTCCTTTTTAAAATGAACAGACAATCTGTTTAGTTTACCATCACATTAAACAATTACAACTGTTCCCAATTTTAATTTACAAAGTTATTGCAGCAACACTTGAAAGCTATAGACTTGGCTCAAGAATAACATTGCTGGTTTGAAATTAACTCTGTATTCAAGTAAAGAATCTGAGATCATTTAAGACTAAACAGTGTTATATGTATCTCAGGAGTTCTCTGAAGGAAAAAATTCAAGGTTATTCCCTTTAAAACTGCCATGATAGATACCTGCTCCACCTGTTAGCCATCAAATATGCAAGTATTTCCTTCCTATTCTAAAACCTATATTGAAAATGAGAACAGACATGTAAAGTTTCACTATATTAACAGTTTCCTCCCAGCTAATCTATAGATAGGTAAGTTAAAGAGAAAGGAGTTTTATGACTGCATTTGCACTGCAGTGGCTGAAAAGATGTCCCTCGGAGATAGCCCTCATAGCGTGTATTATGCCACGAGGATATGCCTGCCAATCTGAGGCAACAGGAATCAGGAAGAGAATAAGTGACTCCCTAGTCATTCCCTATTCAACTTCTGTGGGCAGATACTCCCATATTACCACGGCATCAGTGTATCAGTATAAAGCACCGGTCCTATTTTTGTTTGTTGTCCCCAAAAGTACTGACCCAAGAAAAAAAATACAGTATTACAGTTTGAGAAGTCCCACTGTGCACCTTGGAGCAACAGTTAATGACCTTACTGGATTGGTTCTGAACTCTTCTTTGTAGTTCACATGCATGTGGTGGTGTATTTCTAGTGTGTAAGTCAAAAGAGAATTTGAGAGAATTGTTAGAGAATGTTATATGTTTGCAAACCCAGTAATTTCTACAGGTATCTGTAAGTATGTGCTCCTCAACGCACACAGGCTTCTCACCAGTCATTTTCCTGATAGTAATTTATACAGCTTCCTCATAACTGCCTCTTTGAGGGACATCTCAAAAGTGGTACAGGTTTGCAACCAAAAAATTAAAATATTCATCTTACTACTGCAATCCATTCTCACATACCAACTTTTTAGGATCCCTTTAACCTCTTCTCCATCATATCACATAGACAAGGTGTAGCCCTGTATATACACAGAGTACTGCCAATGGCAGGGCACAGATGCCATACTCAGTGCCCTGGGTATCAGGATCAAGGCTCATCAGGCAGAACGTGTGTCACCTTCTCAACTACCTGAGGTTTTCTTTTTGCTTGGTTGAGCTGGAACAGCAATTCCTTCTAGTGGCCAGGTAGCTATGCCTCATTTGGTTTACTTTTGTGGGGTTTTTTCATATAGCATAACAATAGCTCTATGTAGCAGTAAAAAGCAGTTAGAAACGCAGGCTTAATGTGGGGCAAACCAATTTGGGGGTAACAAAGAGAACAAAGAATTACGTAACCTGTGTAAAACACAGCATATATATTACATTTTGACATAACTTGCAGACCACTAAGGAGCAAGATGAAAGGGAAACTGTAAGCACACATATAAAATTTATGCCCAAGCAGATCCCAGAATAAGGGGGAAGAAACCAGACAGCCGCTGGTATACTGCCACATAAGCTTTAACTCTGCAGTCTTAGTAGAGAACTGACCCTGCACTGCCAGTCTGCAGGATCTCCAGGAGTAACAACACAAAGGCTGGTGCCTGAAGTCCAACTTCCACACATTGTCAGTATCCATGTTTCAAACATAATAAAACATTTACCTAACACAGAGGGACAGGAAGACTAATCAATAAGATCCAATTATGCAATGTATTTAAAAGATCCCTGGTAACACATTGCACATTGTGTGAACACACTCCTCCATTCTCCTGGCACTACTGTAGCACACCAGCAAAATTAATAGCTCTCCCTAGAAGGGTAGAGGTTGCTGCATTCAGATCATTCTGCAAGACCACAAATATGTAATTTTGTTAGACTTTTGGGTGGGCTGTACTTTATTTCCTAATGAAGAATGTTCATATTAAGTTTAAAAATGAAACTCTATACTTAATATGTATTGCTGACCAGTGTGTACTGTGTTGTACGGGAGCTGTTTCTGATCACCAAACCTACTCTCATAAAAAAGTGTTAATGCTACTCACCATTTGGAAGCAAGATCTGACAAGAAATGGATTATTACGCAGTAATTTTAAGGTCATATGTATCTCTTCTAATTATGAATTAGCATTTTAATTAAAAACAAATATCTTAATTTTTTTCCTAAACTTATTTAATTAAATACTCCAGGACAATGAAGATCCTCTGTTTTACTGTTGAACTGTTTAGAAATTTGTTAGTCCAGAACAGTCTCTAGTGACAAGATAGTAATGGGGGGGTTGGACAGTGGAAATTCAGGATTCCGTGCTTTTTATAAAAGATACATAGCGTATTCCTGGTACAGGAGCACCTTTCACGTGCCTCTTCCTCCAGAAGCATCAGCAAAACATGTTCAGGAGAGCACATTTTTGCTGTATCATTTCCTATGGCCATGGCTTTGCTGCATCAGCAGAATGTCATTAAAACAATACAGTAACAGCAACCATTGATAACACCTATTTCTCTGCCGTCTCTGGAGACACAAGGGGCTTCATTCAGATCACCTACATCATACCTGTCACACTTGTTATCCTTTGAAGCTTACCCTGATGTCATCTAGGCCCTCGTTATCACTCCCCAGGAATACCCAACACTAATTTTTGGTATTATCTCTGATCACAGACCTCATCTTCTGAAACCTGGGCCTTGGAAGTAATGCTACACAGATGATAGTACTATCCTGATGATCAAAGAAGTTAAATTCACCAGAAATGTGCCTGACAAAATCTTTAT
The DNA here is from genome assembly GCA_020800305.1 of Porphyrio hochstetteri. Taxonomy (NCBI): domain Eukaryota; kingdom Metazoa; phylum Chordata; class Aves; order Gruiformes; family Rallidae; genus Porphyrio; species Porphyrio hochstetteri. Next base: position 2,951,284 of record CM036916.1, on the reverse strand, counting down.
ATTCAATATTGAAATACTATCAGCTTCTCTGACAGCATAGTAAAATCAACCTGAAAAGTACTCTATTTTTATAATCACATCATTGACAGTGGTGAAGGCAAACACAACTCACAAAACATGTTCAAAACAGAAAAGCTTTACCCTGCTCTTTGCTAAGTATACAGTAGACCATAATACCATTACTGACCTCAACCTCTGACAATGTCAACAGAGAGCAGATGCTCTACTGCTGGCAAAGCATACTGCTCCTTAAGATTATGGCAGCTCGACACAACATGCTTTAAATCACAGCCACACTTTTCACATGTATGTAAGACTGTTACAGGCATTTTTCAGCTTACCTTACAAAATATGGAAATAAAGAAGCTGCCCCTAACTAAAAGTGTACATATTTAATAATGAAGAAACCAAGAAAAATAATTAAACTCCCAAGAGTAGACTTGAGCCTCACCTCACTGCATGTATGCATCACAAGAGAATTTTTCACTACAGGGTAAGTTAAATGCAACAATTAAATCATCTGTTTGTATTGGTACCTGAAAAAAGCATTAAGTATTTTTCAGATACTATTGTTGGTAGTGCGCGTCCGTCCCCGTTGTTGTGTCATCTTCCCCTCCTCCCCCCTAGAGGCAAGGACTAAAAACATATATAATTCTAGAATTGCAGAATTATAGTCAACATCAGTATAACTAAATGAAGAACTTGGCAACATGTCTCCATGTCTTGTATAGCACTGAAGGTACCATCTGTGCTCTTAACAACTTGGTAACAATGTCTCATTACCAAATGCTCCTGTAGGTATTAAAGCTTCTGCGCTGCATATGCATTGAAGCATTAAAAAAAAAAGAGGAGACAGTAATTTGGAATTACCTGAACTAGTACAATTAACATCTTAGCCATGTGTTAACGTAAGTGGCATTTAAAACAGAAACAGAACACAGAGGGCAAAGCTAAACCAAAAAAATCAAGTTCCCATTCCCAGAATTTCTGGGGCTTTTTCTTCATTGAGGCTGAAATTGCATCTCTCTGGAAATGAGGGAAGCCTCACAGCCTTCAAACACTGCTGCAAATTTACTGAAAGACTATATAGACTGTAACCCATCATGGGCAATTCCACGCAATCCCCTCGCTCAAGCACTTCTGCTGCTTTGGTCCAGCCCTTGCTGCTTCATAGTAACAGAGCACTTGACCTCTATCACCTCCTGTGCTTCCAGGAAGATTCTGGTTGCAGAATCCAACAGAGAGTGGAAACCTTGTTAGCTACAGATTACATGTCAAATTTGGAAACAAAACTGTGGGCAAACTTCTTTCGGATCCAGCTATGGAGCAGAAAGGAGAACCCCATGATCTTTAGCTGCTCATAACTAGTTAGCTTTGGGAAAAGTAAATTTATTTTTTAAACTGTTTTAGTTAATTCACTTTGAAACATCAGGGTAGGAAACAACCACAGCAACAGTTTGGCTGGCAGATATGAGACAACGGTTTCTTCTAGCATAAGAAAGAGCCAGGAGCTAGCAATCAATCTGGGTTTTAATACTTCCTAACATATTTTTACAACTACTGTCTTCTGAATATGCAATCATTACTGCTTTACCTAAGTTTTGTATTCCTAATATTCATGATGCACATAAGTCCTATCTAACCCTTCTGACAATTCTAAATGTTTTGGGAATGTTTATTATTTACTTAAAGTTAAGAGTTTTCTTCTCTCTCTTCTTCCTCCTCAGTCCCATAAAAATAATTGAATCAAGATATGGTCATTTAGCTTGCCAAAAGCAAGCCTCTTGTTCAATAGGCAATAAATCCTGCTATTTAACAGGCTGAAAAGTTAGCACAGATCATATATTCAGGCAACATGGAAGAATTTGCTGAGATTTTGGCTAATAGAACTCATGTACCTTGTCCAAATCTCACAATGAATGGGCAGGAAATTAACTGACAAGTTCACTTTCCTAAATTTCACTGTTCATCCAAGACATTGAGGAAAATAAAAGGGATGCTGACACTTAAAAGGAAGAAGAAAAAATTAACTAAGAGTTTCAATGAGCATCAACCACTCATGTTTTAAAAAAAAAATTGTAACAACTCAGCATTAATGAAAGTTCAGTAAACCCAGTGATATATAAAATGTGATTAATTTTAGAATGAAGACTAAAATACAAAAGCTTTTGTTTTAGGAACTTTCTTGTGAGCTCCTCTTACTAACTGCTAAAACTTGTGCTAAATGAAATGCACCACTGCATTATTTACCTATGTTGTCATTGTTTAAAACATGAAAAAAAAAAAGATCATTTTGGCATAGCACAGGATATTTTTACCTAAAAATATTCCATAAAGAACACTCTAATACCAGTGTTGACTAAATGTGGTATTAGGAATCTCATTTTAGAAGACAACCCAAAGACAAAATCCCGAATTGCACATAAGCATTTTGACTTTGCATACCCTGTCATTTAATAGGTTTTGACACCGCAAAAGAGACATCTGGCTATAGAAACTTGACATTTCTTCACAAGTTATCCATAAAACCTTCACATGGGGCAATGCTTTGACAAAAACTAACTCTTTTAAGTGTTCTGGTCCAAAACAAAAAACTTCTAGATTATAATTTCAAAGAACTGAATGTTATATTCACTCCATTTCTTACTGAGTATGACCTTGATCCTAATTCCATGCAGAGTGTCCAGTATGGTCACTATTTCTTCCTTCCAAACCAATCTGGATTAACGCACAGAATTTAAGTTGCAAGCTCACTAAAATGCAACAAGCAACTGGATGCTGATGAGGGATGAAACAACAGTATCATAGCTGAGAATAATGTTAAAATACTGCAGGCTTATGCTTCTAGAGGTACTTGGCAAATTGAAACAGGTAGTGTAATATTAGTGAGACACACAAAGTCTTCTACATTTTCATGGAAGAATAGACAACAAAGCAGGATTTCTCTTCAGCATGAAAGAGGTTTCTCTTTAATGATTTCTGAAGTACTTATCAGCAATGAAAGCAACTCAGATCACTCCTCTTCTGGCTGTTGTCTACATCTGAAGATAAGAATGAAAGTTGCAGCTAACTGATGAGCTAAATAAAAAGCTCTTCTCAAAAGTACAACTTTTACAGACATCAGCCTTTAGCACAGAATAATTTTCTAACTTTTAAGAAAACGGCAAGTTGTTACCATGATACACTAAACTACCTTTTGGGACATGACAGAAAACACAAAAACACAGAATACAAATGTAGAAATACTAAAAACACACTCATTTATAAAGAATGGAAAATGATTCATGTGTTCCATAATATATTTCCCTGTTTTCTAGTAACTTCATTAGTTTCAAGTCAAAATGAGATATCATTAACAGGACCTCATGTTGTATAAATTATATTGATTATTTTGCAAAATATTTATTGCTCTTCAGAACTACATCAACATTGTAGACTGCCTGCACAAATGTAGCAAGACAGTGGATAGAGTTTCCTTCGGTCCCATTTAGCACCTGAGTCCAACTTAATCTTATCCCTGCACCACCAGGACAGAACAGAGTGCTGATGGAGGAGCAGAGCATGCTATCAGGCCACCACTTCCTCATCCCACTCTAAGTGGCCCACAGCCAGTGTAGAAGGATGGGAAGACAGTGACCAGCTTCTCCCGTGTGCCCTCTGTGCAGGTCAGCTTGGGAGCTTTCCTAGATCACCAAGGTCAACTGACTTTCCTAGACATCCTGCATGGAAACTCTGGTTTGAACTGTGGCATGCAGATACCATGTTACTAAAGTCTTTGTATTTATGTAGTGTGCATACACCAAACAGACCCAGCTCACTCACTGAACCCAGTCTAGCCTCCTGAAAGATGTACAGTTACAAAGGCACAAAAGCTCAGCTGAAGTGAGTCATCTGTGAGATTCCTGAACTGTCTCTTCTGCCCTCAGACAAGCAATATAACAGCTTTTAAAATTATCAGTGGTACAAAAAGGAAATGGGAAAAAGCTCCCAATTAAAATCTGAGCTATATTCAACATCAAGGCAAGGGAAAAAAATGGGGGAAGAGAGAAAGGGAGAGAAATTCTGGTTATTCCACCAGCAAGTCTACAAGCCCTGCCAAGAAAAGGACAATGACTCACCATTTCAACTGGTCTAATTGTGGGGGAAATAATTCTGTATATCAACTGCTCTATTTTCACATACAGAGGAATCATTCTGGACTGATGTGGTATATGTATCTTCTTAGAAAGTTAAAGTGTATATATATATTTATGTGCATGCATGCACACACACAGATACTCTAAAATATTAACTTCAGCAGTAACAATTTCTTGAATAAAAGTGGCAGACTTCCAAAGCAGTAGTTCTGGATATCTTTTCCACTGAGGGCTTTCTACACTTTATATTAAATTACAAAGCAGTGGACATAAAACAGAATCCATTTATTTTCTTTGCAAGTAACCAGCGAGGCTTCTGACAAATAAAGAGTTTAAAAGTGTTAAGAATTTTTCTTTAATATTCCCATAAAATAAGGAAAGATTTTTTTTCTGAGCCTGTTCACCTGACTTCTCATCTTAACTTCTTACTTTTATGCAGTATTAAGACTTACAATTTTCCCCATGTTACAATGCAGCATCCCTACTGGCATGGTTTAACCCCTGTCAGTAACTGAGCACCATACAGCCACGAGCTCACCTCTCCCCTCCCACATAAGGATGGGGAGGAGAATGGGAAAAAAAAAAAAACGAAAAACTTAATGAGATGATAAGGTTTAATAGAATAACAATGGATGAGAAGAATTAATAATAGTAATAATAATACTAGGAGCAATAATAAGTGATGCACAAATGCAATTGCTCACCACATGCAGAAGGAAAAAAACCCCAACAACAAAAACAGCAATCCAAAACCAACCAGATACCCAGTCTGTTTTCAAGCAGCAATCCCAACTCCCAATGAGCTTCCCCAGTTCTATATGGAGCATGATGACACTATATTGTGGGCCATATCCCTCCAGCCAGTCTGGGCCAGCTGCCCCAGCTGTGCTCTCCCAGCTTCTTGTGCACCTAGCACAATGTGGAAGCTGAGAAGTCCTTCACTTAGCACAGACACTACAATTATCTGGCAACAACTGAAAACATCAGTGTGTTATCAACATTCTCACCCTAAATCCAAAGCACAGCACTGTACCAGCTACTAGTAAGAAAATTAACTCTCAGCCAAAATCAGGACACCCATATACATGGAAAACATTTCTGATTTGTTTTATGGCACGTAGAAGCCAGGGAACATTCCATAATCTATATAATTTTAAAATTGTTTTAAAAGTGTTTTTCATTGATGAAACAATGGACCAAGAAAAACTGGCAGAAAAATAGAGGTGTAGCCATAATTTTGTTGGGGAACAGCAGTAGGTATAACGGCATGAAGACTGTACACCAACCACCAAACAAAACCTCATGTTTAACTTTGAGAGTTTGGAAGACTGAAGTTAGCAGGTTCACTGATGAACCATGTTATCTTGCTTCTTATTCATCTTCACTGCTTTACTGTAGCTACCTTTTTCAATTATGTAATTAAAAGATTCTGAATAATGGAGAAATAGACAGACACTCTGCTCCTCCTTAATTTTAGTTTTATTGAAGGCCCAGATAACACCAATTGCTTGATAAGCTGGGAAAAGAAAAGTTTGAGTGGAATTATATGTACTAAGAGGGCAGTGCATCCTTTCATATATTAGCTGGGCATTTATTAGAACCACTGCAGTTTTGAAGACAGAAAACCCTTGGTCTGTAGGACAAAAGCAGGACTTGATAAAGAAGGGTGCTCCCAAGAGGCATTCCCATTCATCCTTCCTGAACTGTGTCCCTAGTAGCAAATTTAGCACCACAATCATGAAAAGAATTACTTGAATGGGATCCCAACGCTCTTCCAACAAATAATTAGGAAGGTTCTATCAGTTCCAGTCACATAGTGAGACTTTGGTAAATCTCACTGATAAGCAACATCATCATCTTTTACAGGACTGGGAAAAAAATAGGTTCCTGAATCAGAGTTCAAATACTGTCCTCCAGGCCTTCGATACTCCCATACAGACTTATTTTTAGGAAGCAGAGAGGAAGGACAGATTTCCAGACAAAACAGAAACACAGTTTGGCACATTTTAATTCAAACTTCTGTTTTCTACTCTAACTACAATGTCTTATTTTCTCCTAGATGCTTCCATGCTGACTGCTTGATTAACTAATTCATTATTCATCAGGTAACAAAGATAGTGTAAGTGGGCTGAAAACAGGGCAACTGATTTTCTTTTAACAGCTGCTCACTAGTGTTGACCAATTTCAGTCCAACTGTGTTTTCCTCCTACTTCAGCTGGAACCACTAGCTTTTATTATCTTTTAAGACTAAGAATATGCTATCGTCTTATTCTATACATATGTTAATTCAGTAATCTGATAATATAAAATTGCTTTTAAGGAAGTTACACAATAATCAAATTAGACTAAAATCTCAGGAGAGGAAAATAAAGAATTGTACTGACCACATATTTCTATTCACGAACGACATTTCAGTATTCTGGCACCTACTTCATCCCTGCTGGCTGCTTTCTTTAAGAAAGTCACCAGGAAATAGGAACAAATTTATCGTGGGATGATACTGGGTATGTTTATTTACTAACAAGTAAGCTAGGAAGATATTTCAGAATATTACAATATATTTTTATGAGAAATACCGCAAACAGTATACTCAGGAACACTGTTCTGAGCTATCATTATATGTAGATATGTGCAATGCAGTATCATTAGTAATAATGCACAGAAACTATCATTAAATATCTGGAGATAATCTGATTTAGCTAAGGTCATTAATAGAATTTGTCCAGGACCTATTGCCTTTAACTTCTACCAGTAAAATTACTGAGAAGCACTACAGTGAAAAGATACAACTGAGAAACTCATCATGAAATCTGCTGAAAGGCATAGCTGACACAGCCCTGAATGTCGTATTCAGTTCCACATACATATTCTGCTTACTTGTGGTATAAAAGCAGCAGCTATTACAATCATAGCTGCTACTGCCTAAAAAAGCACTTCACTTACTATCCCTTCCATTACCCAAGAAATCCTGCTACAATTCAGCATCTCAGAAACAGAAAAATCAGGTGTTGGAGGGGTGGTTGCAGTATGTAAAAAGCTGCAGGGGCAGCAGAGGGGGAAATCAGACCAGTATCGGTATCAACTTTGCTGTTGGATTCTATTTGACAACTGACAAAGAAAATGCTTTGACTACTTTTGAATTTCAAACTTTATGCTTGCCAAACTAAACATTACATTAACAACAGACCAGATACTATTAAGTGCAGTTTTTAAAAGATTTGCTTTAACAGAAAATCTTTATTCCTACATAAATAATATCTGTTACTGAATAAATAATATATATTTATTATATGCTAAAAAGAGATCTGAAAGCCTTCAAAGGCAGGAAAACCAAACCCAGAATATTCTTGCAACCCAGATCACTAGTTGGTAAATACTGGGTCAGAAACCACCTGAATTACGACACACCATACACTGCATCTCAGTGTATGGAATCTCTCTCCAAGGAATCCAAGTGTAATGAACAGTTCTAATTCAAAACATTGTTTCTGAAGAATACCTCTGCAGCAACAATCACTGCATTCTTACATTTTATTTCATTGCAGGTGCAGAAAGAAAAAGGAAAAAGTATCTACTAGAATGATATAAAAGAATAAAATAACTTTTAAAGGCCCAATGGAAAGAGTAACAAAACAATTGCAGGTGGGTGGGAGATAGCTCCACAATGGAAGCTTTTTTATGGAGATGTTACAAAATTTGTCTTAGGCTGAAGCGCCTTCAGAAAAAAATTGAGAACAATTAATAAAGAAAGCATAATGACCTGATGAACTTTTCCTCAAAATGTTTAAAGAAAGTATGGCATGAATCTACTGTGATGTGTTCTGTCTCATTTAAAACCATTAAATGCAGAGACCTCACCTCTGGTTCAATCTTCTTGAAATGAGACAGCTGAATCCAGTATGTGCGGTTATTTTGTTCCCTAGCATCCCCTATTAGAGCTACAGCCAGGACTGGGGGCTGGATGCTGTAACCCAGGACAGCTGTTAGAATTTTATGTTCCTACATTTAGGAAAAATCTTGAGAACGCACAGAGTTGCTTCTAGCATGACCAAGTTAATTTTGGGGCACATCCAAACTGAAATAAAAATCCTGACATTTAACTTCCAACTAATTATGGTGCTTAAATTATTGGTAAAAAATAACCTTCTAATCCTTTTGGGAGGCATGAATGCTTTTCAAATTTACATAAAAACAATGCAGGCAGACTCGAAATATATAGCTGAGAACAAACACGTTGCTCTATTTTAGGTTGATATATATACAGTATTGTAAGATAAAGCTAAAATTCAGTGCTTGATTCTGCCCTTTGGAAGATCTGTGTCTGTCCAAGCTGAAAAGGCCTCCAATCACTACTGCACAATTAGGACAGCAGAACACAAGCCAGATTTAGCCCTCCAAACAAAGAATTTCTAAGCATGTCTTGGATTATTTTTTTCCTTACAGTTATTCCCAGCAATGAAGGTCACTGCAAACCACATAGCTCAAATCTTACTGCTTGTTACTGCTTATATAAAATCAGTTAGCAACTATAAGCTAAAATATGTGATATTTTTCTTAACTCATGCACAGCATGCTTGAATAGATAAAGCATCAGATTATAGAATCACTTAAGTTGGAAGAGACCTTCAAGATCATCGAGTCCAACCACAGCCTAATCCTGCCTAGTCCACTTCTAGTCCATGTCCTGAAGCACAACATCTACATGCCTTTTAAATATCTCCAGGGACGGTGACTCCACCACTTCCCTGCACAGCCTGTTCCAGTACTTGACTACCTTTTCAGTAAAGAAATTCTTCCTGATAGCTAACCTAAATCTCTCCAGTGCAGTTTGAAATCATTTCCTCTTGTCCTATCAATTCACAAAGGGTAATAATAAGGTCTCCCCTCAGCCTCCTTCTCTCAAGGATAAAAAGCCCCCGTTCCCTCAGCCACTCCTCATACGACTTGTGCTCAAGTCCCTTCATCAGCTTCATCACCCTTTTCTGACACATTCCAACAGCAGTGTCGTTCTTGTAACGAGGGCCCAAAACTGGACACAGTACTCCAGGTGTGGCCTCACCAGAGCTGAGTGTAATGGAACAATCACTTCCCTACTCCTGCTGGTCACACTATTGTTCCTGATACAGGCCAGGATACACGGCCAACTATCAAGTTACCGCATGTCTACATGGAAAATCTAGCAGCATCCAACAATTACTGAAGTTGAGGGAAATCACCATTTTTAATCTATTTTACAGCATTATTTTCGTCACTGAAATCTCACTATTTATACAAATTATCAGTATGGGGAGAAAAACTGTATTAGGAAAAGCTATAGAATAAAATGCACCGAAATCCAACTATTTCTGTAGACTGAATATACATGTTACACACAACTTAATTAGGAAAGCAATCCTCAACTTTTTATCATCTAACAGTTATTGAGTGAGTAAATTCCATCATGAAACCATGGCATTTAGCAAAAAATAATCCGCTCTTATTTATTTATTTAGACAATTTTGGTGTAATATGTACTTATCTATAGGTTTTCACAGGTGAGCGAGTTCTTCCATCTTCTGGGAAGCATAGCCTTTAGCCTTAGGAAAAAGTTAACTAGCTGCAACAAAGTACCAATTATACTATGAACCTAAACTTAAATAAACTTCTGATTTTAAAGTTATAGCTGAATTATGAAGCTAGTTCTTTAGAAAGGAAAGTTCTATGTACAATATTCGCACTCTACATTGCTTAAAAAAGTACAATCCCTTCAGACTCTATACCTACTCGGTGATAAGAATTTTAACGTTTAATTAATTACAATCTGAAAGCTGAAAATTTGTCTGCTCCATTGGAGTCAGGTGTTTTCATGTGATCATAACACCACAGCAGTTTATCACTCATTATTAGCTAAATTATTATACTTCACATGTTTAACATGTCTTAACTGCAAGTAAAATGCATTAATATAAAACATGAGCAGCCACCAAAAAGACGATTCAGTGTGCAAGTGGAATTGTTCAAGAGCAGCACCCAATCATTTCTAATCAAGTCAATGCACAAAGATGTACAAAGACTGATTCTTATTTAGTTTGAGAATAACCAATAATTTTAAAATAAAAATTTCAGTCTCAGATTTATTTCCTAGACAGAATGACAACAGCCTCATGTTTTAATACACTTCATTAAATTTCACCTACAAAGCAAAGCTATAAAATCAATTTCTAGTGAAGCAACTTCCACTGTTACTATGGTACAAGACTACTAAGTGTAGGACTGTGAAAATGCAGAAGAAACTCAGGTCTTCAAGGAATTAATCTTTTTCCAAAGCAAACTTCATCTCAAAACAAAATAAGCCCTTTCAACTTCCCTTTCTAAGTCAAGATAAACACCTAGAGTTGCTTTTTTTTTTTTTTTTAGAGAAAGAAATTACAAGTCTTTGCTAAAATACATGATCACGGCTTTGTAGGGTGTGTCCTGGTTACTCCTCCAAAGGACAGGAAAACCCACCATCTTACACTCTAAGATTTCATCTTGTCTTCACATACTGGAAAGGAGTTACGAACTGTACAATGCAAAGAACAGCTGATCTTTCATGGTCACCTGCCGTGCTGAGTGCTGACCCTGTGTTGGAATGTCTGCCACAGTGAATGCTGCTTGTCAATTGAGGTAACACCTTCTCTAGACAAAAGTGAGCCTGCCTATCTTCCCCTTGCCCAGGAAAACAGTATTTCTGACCTCAGTGACCTCCCTAACATTTTAGGGAAGAGCAGGTATCAGCACTATATAAATATGCAGACTGAGCATGCAATGACAATGAAGAGACATCCAAATCCTGCAAGTTCATTGATAATTGATTATCATAATTTAGTATACTTTTAGATTTAGTTCACAGAACATGAGCTTCTACTACTTGCCAAGACAACAAGTACACTGGTATTGTTGAAATATCAGCTTGGAGCCTCCACTACCAGCTTTCTTCCCATGAAGAATGCAGAAAAACAGAAAAAGGAAGCAAGCAGACAATAAAGTGGAAAAAGAACCTGAGTACCTGGACCTCTAGCACCCTAATGTGTCCTTCACATTTACCAGGGACTTATTTTGAGATTACTGGCTAATAAAAGGACAGGCTATATATTTCAAACACAAACTCTTTGAAATAGCATACTGGAAGCAAGAGTCTGATTTAAAAAACATTACATTTTTCTGGTATAAATGGCCATATTCACTTGCATTTTTAATAATTTGAATACTTGAAGATTTTTGTGGGTTTAAACATAAAAACACAAACTTTTCTACAGAATGTGTAAACTCTTCTATAAACTAAATTTTCTTCGCATGATTGATACCTTCTGGCATTCCCTTGGGAACACAGGAATTCTTCTCTCTTCCCTGACTAATAAACAAAATTACAAGTAAAAACATTCATCTTACAAAAATAAATTCTGCACTGCAGAGATCTTAAATACAACTCTGGAATTAGCTACATGTAAAATTTGTTCCTTATTAGAGATGAGACCCTTGAGTATGTGCATCGGGTTTGCACAGCAAGGTTTTAGCAGCAGGGCAGATACAGGGGTGGCTTCTGTGAGAAGCTGCTAGAAGCTTCCCCTGTGTCTGATGTGGTCAATGCCAGCCAGCTTCAAGATGGACCCGCAGTGGCCAAGCCCAATCCCAACAGCAACAGTGGTACTGCCTCTGGAATATAGAGTTAGGAACCAGAAAACACACCAACAGCAATCTGAGCCACAGATTAGTGAGAAGATGCGAGAAACAACTCTGCAGACATCAAGGTCATTGCAGAAGGAGGAGCAGGAGATGCTCCAGGCACTGGAGCAAAGATTCCCCTTCATCCCCTGGAGAAGACCATGGTGAGGCAGGCTGCACCCCTGCAGCCCATGGAGGTTGATGATGGAGAAGAGATTCCACCTGCACACCCCAACACCAGAGCAGAGGGTGTATCCAAAGGAGGCTGTGACCCTGCGGGAAACTCATGCTAGAGCAGGCTCCTGGTAGGAGCCATGGAGAGAGGAGCCCATGCTGCAGCAGGTTTGTGGCAGCACTTGTGACCCTGTTGGTGACCCACAGGAGCAGTCTGGTCCTGAAGGTCTGCACCCTGTGGAAAGGGCCCATGCTGGGGTAGTTGGTGAAGAGCTGCAGCCCATGGGAAAGACTCAGAAGCATTTTATGGTTTTAGTAGTATTTCAAAGTCACACACATAAAAAAAAAAAGTAACATTACTGTTTATGCCCCCTCCCCAGCAGTGTTAAAGGCCAGGCTTGACAAGACTTTAGGCAACCTGGTCTAGTGGAAGGTGTCCCTGCCCATGGGACAACCATTCTAGGCTTGTGCTTTTTACACCAAGTGTTGGAATGGGGAATTTTGTATATCTGAAGACTGAATCTTGCAACTTATGGCTGACATAGGGGACAAAAGCCTTTTTCAACATCAGCACCTTGATTTAAAGATGCACTCTAGAGGCAGACTAGGCATTTTCAAAGGATACTTTTACAAAGTAATCTAACCACAAAATAAAGCATTTATGTTTCTCAGCTGTATAACCACACTCTTTAGAAATGCACTTGTATTGATATTTGCTGTATGAAGGATGTTGAGGCATCTTTGGCAATTTATCACTTCTCCAACTATTAGAAAACAGCTATTCTACAGGAGCCCTTTAGCACAGAACTTTAATCCATCTCTTTCAATACTTACAGTATCCTCAGCCCAGAAACTTAGTTATCTTGACCTCCAGGCAAATCAACCTTATGACTGAGTTATCTAACACATTTGCATTGTGTTACCTCTACACTTGTTTAAAGGCAAGAAAAAAAAAGACAATTCCAATGTGCTTACAACCTGTGTTATTTAACCATCCGAAGGAAACCCTCCATCCACTGAACAGCCACTCATGTCAAGGCCTTAAAATCATCTGTAAACCTTCACCCTATTTTCACTGGAACAGAACAAAGCATATTCAAGACAATCTAGCATAGCCTTATCTTTGCTCAAAGAATGGATCAAGCTCATCCAGATTATTTTTTTAAATGTGCTGTGTTATACCACACAAATATACAGTCTTTGTGTACTTGCTCTTTCAAGTTCCTTTTCTTTCCATTAGCCTTTCCAGTCATCGATTTTCTTCTGATACTTTCTGAAGCAGTCTCGTTCAAACGTGGACAGAGGGGACTAGATAAACCCCTGCTTTCATGCACGTATTTAAAACAGTTATTTGAGCCTAAGAAACATGTAATTGATAAAAATACCCTTGCCATCCATGTGTCACACGGTCAGGCTAAAGACACCTTTGGTGGTACCATTCCCACCACAGCTGGACGGTTCACATGAGTGTATTTGCGAACGCTTCTCAAAATAGCATGCTTTCGTTTGCTGTCTGCAATTTCTGCTGAACAGGGTGTTGTTTGCCTTGGTTTCATTCCCAGATCACCTGTTCATAGAAGCCACCGAAGTCCCCACCAAAAACACATTGAGGGGTGCTTGTGCTAGTAATATAACAACGCTCAACATGAGCATTTTCAGATTCACATGAAACACCATATGGAAGCTTACTGTATCTTCCGAGACATCTAACATTAACTCCCCCAAATTTCCTTTCCTACTGCTGTTTACCTAAGTGTCACTGCTTTTGCTCTATCACTATGGGAACAGAGGCTGTTCCTTCTGTTCCTATATTGCCACTACCAATCACTTCTTCTTCGCCAAAATCTGCTGCCAAAACATTCTACGTTCTCAAACTTAAAATATAGCCTCTAACAACAAAATTCACCAGAAAGTGTTCACCAGAAAGTCAGCCAAACCATTTCCAAATAAAGAAAAAATAAGAAACCGTTGTAAGAGAACTCCCTAGATCTCACTGTAGTGTTCATATGAACCCTGTCACCATATCTGAATCTTTCCCAGCTTCAAACTTACTTTTCTTTTTTATATGCTTTTAGAGCAGAAAACTATTTTATAGGTGAGAAACTAAACTCCTAAAAAGTACATAGTTTGTCCAAGAACAGACAAGAAGTTGAGGTAAACTAAAAAAATTCAGTGCTCATTTCTGAAGTTCCTGGCTAGCATCTTATCTTACACTTTCCACTATGGAAAAAACCCCACATTTTCTTTCCTTAATCCACATAATTCAGTGCTACTCATAAAGGGCAAAAGCAGTTCTGTAAGCATGAAAATTAATAAAGCCTCATCCCTATAGCCTGGCATTGTTTGGTGAGTTTTGGTATGACACGTGGGCTCCTGCTGTCGCCTGCCTTTAGGGGGAAAGAAGGAACACAAAGTTTCTCTCTTCCTGTTCTCAAAAAACATGTTAAAAAAACCCTCTGAAATCTTTGTTTCTGCTGTATTTGTTTGAAATCTGAGCTCTGTAACTCATGAGAGCATCTAAAAGATTACATGTATAAAACTTGACTGCAAAAGCTCCCCCCCACACACACCCCTTTGCAATAGGAAGCTCCAGGAAGAACCACTTCATCTACATCACAACTCGTGTCCCATGTATTTTTTCAACCACACTGATAAACACTCTCAGCTTTACAGAGCTTACAGAAAAGGTAGGTGAGAAGCAGCTGATAGCCTTTTACTACATGAGACAGAGTTGACAAAGTCCTTTCTAAACGTCACAAATCTAACCTATGCTGACAGACTGGGTCTGTGCATGCTCAGTCTACCTATGCTCAATCTGCATTAACCATGGGTGTTAAGCTTACAAAGCCTCCAGCAAGTTTCAGAGTTCAGGATAAGGTCTTCTTATTGTATTAAGAATACAGATGGCAAGCACGTCTGGTCTTAAGATGGGCTTACGCCAACACAGCCATGACAATGCAAAGAGAAACTGAGCAATTAGCCAGTAAAATAACATGGACACTGCTGAAACCATGCTTTAGGTAATGCAATTGTTTCATTACAATTTAGACAAAATGAAAAAAAATCAAATTGATCCAAGAACCTAGAGAAACTTTGTTTCATAGTATGCCTCGAGAATTATGGCATCTGAAGCACTTTAACAGAAGACTGAGCCAGCTGCATTGCACTACTAATACAGGTTTGTCACAGAGATGTAGCTGGAAGCGTTCATCTCTTCTCTAGCAGCAATCAGAGCACAGGCTGTAGCAACCAATTAATACAGTGAGACTTACAGGTACAGTTGGATTAAACATTATGCCTCTATTACTGAATTATTTTTCATTTAGTTTTTCTAAACTCAGTGGTGTCAAGAGACCTTATTTTAATACACATACAAGATCTAAAGTTTGGTAGGCTGTTTTCTTTCAGCTTTTTCCTTTGCTATAACAAGAAATTAACAATAAAACCTACCTGAACTCAGAACTATTAAGTCTTCCTGGGATGAAGATAAAGCATATAATTACTTAAATATTATTTCATGATGAACAACTGACTTACACTACGCATCATTAGCATGTGTTTTAAAGGATTCTTGATGCATGCTTGAAAAAAGATAAGTAATAGCATCATAATAAATCCATCAGAGTGAAAACTGCACTAACAAAAATGTCTGATAAACATGATACAGCTTTGGGGTATTTGCTACTCATTACCTTGGAAGGACTGCGTTTTTCTGATTAGCTGAGTGGCATAAGATGCGATCTTGCTGGAGGCTGCTGCACTGCTGCAGCCACCGTCAGCCAACCAAGAAAAGTATCATTATGAAATAACTGAACCTTATTTAATGAACATTTCTTATGGTTATATTCTTATACTGCAAAGAGCTTTTCAGCCTTTATACCATAAAAATGCAAGTAGCTTTTGTATGCTCCCTTGTGCCACTGAATCTTCAGCAAAACTTCACTGAAATCCTACCTGGTAGTTTAGTACAACATATGTAAGCTGTCAAGTGTGATAAAATTCCTCACATCACCTGTTTTGTCTTATATGAGAACACAACTACTAAAACAATTGGCCAAATGGATATCTGGGCTGAACTATTTCCCTCAATATCAAATATTAGTTTCTTAGGAAAATACGCAATAAAAATAAATTTGAAGATAACACTCTAATCTTCTACAAGTTCTTTATCTACCATCATCCCTTCTGCTATAGGCCAACACTGACCGCAGCTTGTATCATGAGCTTTACCACAGTAACAAACTGCAAGATTTGAATCCTTGATAATGACATTATCAAAAGGTGTAATTCTACAAGTTTTGAAACTCATAAGCAGCTCTCTACCCACATGAATAGTGACCACTGTGGTAACCATCACACAATGGCAACAGAACGGTTAGACACAGCCCAAACTTTTAGCCAAGCAACAAAACAATGATGTAGTAGTGCCATTTAATATCAAAGAGGGGAAAAATGCTGGTCCATAACTATTAAAAAAAAAAATCCATGCAAATCAATCTGCTCATCATTTCAGGAGTTTTATGTTATTATCAATCACCAGTGTTATTCTAGAATACTCCCTACTAATACTGAACAGACAAATGATGCTTCCAGATCAGCTGTGTTAAATTAATGGAAAATCTTATTTTTATTGCTAAGTTTTGAGCATACATCTCAAAACTTTATTTAATGTTGGGTTTCAAACGTTGTGCCTCGGTTTCTAAGAATCCCACTCCACTGAATCAAAGCATTCTTCAAGAAGAATGGAACTCTAAAAGCACTGTTCTTCATAAAAATGACTATGAAAAAAACATGAACAGTTGGATGCTAATTGGTGCTATCAAGTGAATTTTACCCAGGCAGGAACTAAGGGCAGGCTCTCAATCCCCTCTGAAGGGAGGGGTGTGGGGATGATGTTTTATTTGCAATTCATTATATGAAAATTTTATTGCAGAAGATTACACAATAACAAAAAAACAACATTGGAAAGGAATTCCATCCTAATTAACATTCTCATACTATCACTATATATTTATTTCACCTTTCTTCCCAGCCCTGTCCTTCCAAATGACCCAGCAAAAGAACAGTTTTCGTGCATGAAACAGGGTAAACCAATTTGAATTCTTGCAAAACGAACAGCAAACCAAATCACACAATTAACCATCACAGTTTGCAATTAGAGCTCAGCAGGTTAGAAAATACATTTTAGTTGATCTTAACATCTACATGAGTCTTTTGGAGTACCCAGGGACTGACTTTAGGCACGCAGAACTTCTCCATTTCTGTTCAGATTTAGCAAGCCAGCCTTGACCAGCATTTTCAAAAGCCATGGATCCCAACTCTGTGGTATTTTAAGATGGAGTACTCAAAGGCACACAGACCATATAAAATTGGAAAAAAAAGCCTAACCACCAAACAACCCACAGTTCTCAATACATAATATGCTGCTTATATATGTTTTTTAAAGGAAATTAAATGCCCTTATTCTGCAAAACCTATAAAACAGGTTTTATAAAGCAAATCCAGTAATATTTATGGCAATCTACTTTTGGTCTAGCACTGATACCTAGCAACATATAAAGACTCAGTTTTACGTGCTCCTTCTTTGAGTAAAAGCTTTAGAAATTATTTTTAAGATTTCCTTTAGCATAGCACCTATTGTCAAATGATAAAATTCAAAATTATTATTTTGTTAACTTTACATGCTCAGTATTGGAGAAAATTAGTGATTCATATGGTTTGCTAGTTAGTAAACTGGTTTTAACACCCAGATTTGTTCATGCTTTTTTCAGAGCATTTAAAAATCAATTTTTACTCTATTTCAATAATTTGTAGGAAAAGCACAAGCTTATTACAACAATTTTAATGTCAAATCTAACTACCTTCCCACTGACCCTTCGAATGATAGAGTAACTAATGAGATAATTCTGTGTCTTTGGCAGTACATAGATCTACTTTTAGTGTGATCAATCTCTATAGAGTTTTGCAGGCATACCTTTATCAAAGAGGGGGTAAAGGAAAAGAGGGGTTGGGTATAAGAGAATCAGTGCTCTTCACAGAACAATTAAACCAGAAGAAAAATAAAAAAGAAAGGAAAAAGCCTTCTGCTAGTGCAGCTCTACTCTGTTTGGGAGACTGACTTTAGGCTATAATAGAAAAAGAACTCTTTTCTGGTGTATGCTGTATCTCCCTAGGCAGTTTGCCAGTAAAGCACTACCAGCAAATCTTTTTAAGGAGAGACAAGCCCTTAGTAGGAATTCCCCACAGGAACAAGCTTGCAACTTTAAACACAGGAAAAAACATTTCCTTTCAAATAGGAATTAAGTACATCTTTTTGCAAGGCCTTCTGGTTTGGATAACTGAGAAGCTATATCTCCTGCATTTAAAAAAATAAGAAATTATTCTGCAGGGCCATTAACTGAAACCTGTAAAACTAAGTTGCAGACCTTCTCTCACACTTGCACTCCAAACAGCCATTTTCATCTGTGCCTGAGCAGCTAGCAAAGCTGTACTGGAGCACACAAAATCAAGGAGAACAAGTACCTGACTGTGCTATTCAGAGAGTTCTACAATCTCAAGCGACTCTTCTACCAGTTGCAAACTGCCAGTCATCTTGGCCACATCTATCTTTCAGCAGTGTCCCTTTTCCTAAGCCAGGCTGTGAAATAAAATCTGTTTCGTTCACTGCTAGAGAGAGACTTGACACATGGAATTATGTTTACCAAAAATGATTCAAGAGCTATTTCATGCTACAGGTAAAGTGCAGAGCAGACAGAACACACCTAGGAACTGGCTGCATGACAGAACGGGTGTAAAACACTACAACTCAGAATTTTCATCTATTTTAGAGATGTGCATTACAACACAAAGGAAAAAAATTCTAGATACGTGATCTGCACTGATAAGAGTCAATGTAATCCATAATAATTAACTAATACATACTACTAAAAGTTCTGAGCTGCCAGTAACATTTGAAAAATAAAATATGAACATAGGGATGAGCACACCATTAGAGTATTATAATTCCCTTGCAGAAATGTCATCTATTACAGAATTCTGAGTTGCACAGAGGTTACTTACTGATAAACACTGGCTCACCTTATAACCATCAATCACCTTTGCTATTAATTTACAGAAAGATAAGTCAGGCTGTGCCAGTAGTTAAAGAGTTACTTCATGTATTTTTGAATAAAAAAATAGCTGCCAGGGTAATCCAAGTACATTAAAATAGCAAGAAAAAATTATCAAAACTATCTCTCAGAGCATTTACATATGCACACAGACAAAACTGGTAAGGAGAAAATTCAAGCCTCTTCATTTTATGCCTGCATAAAAAGAGTAAGCACAGCTCCTAACATTTGCTATTTTCAAAATTAATCTGACTTTCTCTCAGGCCCTCCTGACTACTCATACACAGAGCTATAAATATATCTGATTGACTTGAATCAACATGCTCCATGGTATATCTGTTACAATTAGAGCCAATATTTTCAAAAATTTAATGGTATTTTCCTTTACAAATAATTCATCCAGTACCTTTAATCCCATACAAAACATTGCAATGTCTCCATCACGTTTTCCCACATGCAAAATGGGGTATTTTCAGTAAAGTACACATTATCTTACATCTTTCCTGAAAAGCTTATTTGGGTGACTTCTATACCAGCTAGCAGAGACATTAGGAGAGAACATTAGCTAAGAATCCAAAAGTAGAAAAAAAAAACCAAAACAACAAACAGTTACAAGGAGTTTAGATTGCAAAATATTCTGAGACACACACAAAGCCTCAAAGACCCCTAAACTGAAAACATAAACACCACAGAGCAGTAGATACACATAGAAGTCTTTCTAAAATACATCACAGAAAATTGAGCAATTAAAAATCTTCAATAAATAATTCTAAATGTGGTTGAAATTAATAACATTATACAACAGAATTTTCAGATAAGATACATATAGAGGATAACCAAGTGCAAGGTAAAAGCCAAAAACCTTTTCAATGGATGGATTAATTAGTCATGTGGCCTTAGAACTGAATGAGTCATGGGGTTGCTAATGAGATAAGGATAGGAAGGATAGGAAGCCTGACACCTCAAAGTCAAGAGTTCAACCGGTTCTTCTCAGAGTACTCTCCTGCTGTGCCCTAGATTGAAGGCACAACAACAGTTTTCCTATTGCTGGAGGTACTGAAAGATCCACCCAAATCTATTTACAGAGGAAATCTTTGCCTGAAAGATAGGACACAGACACACCTGCCTGGAAGAAAGGTGTGCAGGACTATGACCTGACATGTTCTGGAAGCACAGGCTGGAGAGACCTTTTCATTCAGAACCTTGATCTGAGAGGGTTCCCCACTGACAATGGTAGTCAGAAACAAGGCTCAAGAACCCTGCTATTGGGGCATACAGTCTTTAATTATCATTTTATGTATTAGGATAAAGCCCTTCACTCATGTGACTTAATACTTGCCAATTTGCTCTAATTCACACAAGGCAGTCTCCCAAAATGTACACACAGGCTTTCAAACCCTCCTCAAGTAGACAAGTGTCACCAGTGAAAACCTTCAAGGTCTATTCACAAGAGATGCTGTATACCCAAAGCAGACTCAACTTACACTTCAGGGGCCTACTTTTCATTGAGTTAGTATGGATAACCAGAAATGCCTTAATCGCAGCCAAAACCCAGACTTGCACTGGGTCAGCCTGCCAACACACTGTAGAGAAGTCCCACTGGTCTGACCAGTACTGTGAAGTCAGTAGGAGGCAAAGCACAGAAGAACAGAACCTGGTAGAGCAGGATGATACAAGAAAAAAAAAGAAATGAGGTGGGAGAGCAAGACAGAGAGAAACATGCTGCAGAACAGGACAAACAGAAGAGTAAACACAGGAGGAAGCCAGAGGGCAGAGACAAAACAAGAAGGAAAGAAATGAGTGGGAAGTTAAAGACAAAAGACACGAGGGGAAATAACATAACACAGATGGGAGAAAAAAAATGGAAGAGACAGAAACTGAAGAAAGATATATACAGGAAATCCATCCTGCCAGAAACTGTTTCTTATCAAGCTCAGACAAGAAACACTGCCAAATGAAGAGCTGAATCAGGCAGGGAAAGTTCAGAACACCTGAAACTTCTGAAGGCAGATGAAAGAAACTTTATTAAAATATGAATGAAGTAGCAAGCTTATGAGAATTTCATGGCAGAATACACTAGCCCTTTTCTGCTGTAAGAGAAAAAACACTTCTTTGGTTCAATAATAGTTTCACACATCTACTTGCAGAAGAGCTGGGCCCACTTGTGAAAGATTGTTAACTGATTAGGGACTAATTAAGTAGAATTCAGGATGAAGTTCAATAACTGTTTTTAAAGTCCTTTTGTCTGTATTTCACTCTACACAGTACAGAAATGAGATAAATGCTCCATTCAAAGCATAAAAGAGAAGATCCCTGCTTCCTGCCTCTCCCAGCACACACCAGAGACATACATCAAGGTGTTTTTGACGAAGGATTAGGTCAGCTTTCCCACAGAACACAGGGCTAACACTGGCAAGTGGTCAAGCACAGACCAGTCTGAATTTAACTCTGCACTTCCACTTTCTTTGAAATGCATCACTTTGTACCACCCAGTACTAGCAACATCATACTGGCAAGAATAAGGATGACCACAAACCCACTGTGCAACACAGCCATAGCACCCTCTGCGCTCAGAGAAGAGCAAAAAGGAAGAAAAGGTATCTGCTTGTCTACTCAGATCAAGACAGACAAAAAAAACCCAACTAATAACAAGACTCCTATCCTACAACATCACTGATTATCATCTGCTTAATTTAGCCCCTGCTATTATGAAGAAACCCTTTCTTGCTTCAAGTTATCCTAAGTATCTCATAGCATGCTGCTGGCTGTATCACAAACACTTCAACAATCACAACTCACACCTCAAAGAGATCAACACAGGAACACACAATTGTCCCATGCTTACATTTAGCTTGTACTGTCAATTTTCTGTAACAGTTACAGTTCCAAAAACAAGGGTGTGGAACATTCTTACAGATAGCTAAAAACATTCAAGATTAAAAATTGACTTAGCTTCAAGAATAACAGATACCCAAGATACATCATCTTTTTTAAAAAAATACATAAATACCACAGAATCACAAGGTTGGAAAAGACCTTTAAGATCATCAAGTCCAACCATTCTCATCCTAAACTAAATCATACCCCTAAGTACTTCATCTACCCTTTTTTTGAACACGTCCAGGGAAGGTGACTCAACCACCTCCCTGGGCAGCCTGTTCCAGGCAAACATTTGCATGCATACATTTGATTTACTGTTTCTTTTAAGATACATCTACCTGATTAAAATGTTATATTTCAGGTTAATTTGTGCTAAGACTTCTTCTGTTGTTACTACTTCAACATGTAACTGCCTCTGTTCATTAAACACCACATGCTGAAACATTTATGAGAAAGAACAGGGTTCACTCACAGCCCAACCAGTGGTAAGGTGGTTGACTTATGGTCAGCGTGTTCCTACCTCAGTCAGAGGTAAAGACAGAAACTGCATCTCAAGTTTCCCTTAGACGCCTTGGAAATGCCATCATACAGAAGCTGTCTTCCAACATCCCATCACAAACAGGAACGAATACTTGTTCTGCACATACACCCTTGGATTGAGGTCGCCACTGCAGGCTTCAAAGTCGTAAAGAACGAACACAACTCCTCATATATACAAACAGCATTCTCCTCAGCCCAAACAAAACTGGAAGAAGTTTCCATTTCTAGTTCCCATTTACCCAGGTTCCACTCTGCCACCTCGTGTACCACTGTTTCCTTTCCACAGCGGTTCACAAGTGATGTACACTTTGTATTTGCAGAAAATATCCACATGCATTTTTTTTTTCCTGTTTGCAAATTTAATGAAATATGAGCCAGTTCAGCTAACTGCTGGGAAGTGATTAATCAATTCAACTCAATGACACAACACGGATTTACTCCCTGAGGACCAAGCCCTAGATATAATATCCATATGCAAACTAGCTGAAGTTCTGAGGTTTAGATCACGAGGAAGTGAAGGGCACCAGAGGCAGACCATGACCATGTTCCTGTTCCTCACTTGGGTCTCTCCTCCAAGGCACTGACACAAGTGCTGCAGTCTGTACAGAGTCAATGGATGCCTGTGCCCAGAGAAAGGAAAGGAGGGAGAAGAGACTATGGGTTTGATCGGACCAAATGCCCAGGCTGGAGACAGGAGATTCACATTTCCCTCAACTTCTGAATTTGAATCAAATCCAGAGCAGGGTACAATCTCCCAGCAAGATCAAGCTGGCAGTACAGGGCTCACAGAAGAGAAAGATGTCTATATCTAGGGGGCTAAAATCCTACCACCTCTATTCCTAAGATTTAGGACTGATTTTTAAGATTTGGACTGGTTTTTAGATCAGTATCACAAAAGATCCAAATATTATTCAACAGAATAACCTCCACTTCCAGTGTAAGACAACTGACAGCCCCCTCTCTGATATATTTATCTATACACAGACCTCAAGCATCGGGAAAACCTGCTCAGTCAGGTTCCCAAGCAAGCCTGAAGATTTCTAACTCAGCTCTTCTATGATACTGCCTTACAATACACTTGACTCCACACTTCAAAGGAAGCAGGTCTACGCTAGGAAAAAGGTCAGTGAAATACCAGAGGAAGATGTGAATTCAGATCATTGGTTAGTGCATCTCATTACATAGAAGCTTAGTTGTAAGAAAAGCCAATGCCACTTACTCCAGAAAACTGATTATTTTACTAGATGGCTTACAAAGGATGTGCCTGTGTGTTCCCTTACTGGGCTTAAATCTGTCCCAGCACCTGAAAGTACACTGTCAGGATAAATTCTGTCCTTTAAGCAACTTAGTGGAATTACTCAACATCAGTACAAATAGCATGCAAAATTAAATGGCCAAGTAAACTTTATATACATATAATCAGGAGTGTTAAAGACCCTTCCCTACTTAACATGGATAAGGATCTCCTACTAAATGAAATTGTGATTTAGTTTTTGCTTAGACTAACCTGGCCATGCTACATAGAAAAAAAAAAGCAAAAGCAGAAGGGACAAAAACATCCATTTCTTTCTAAATACTAGCACATAGTAGAATTAGGTCAGAAATGCCAGACGTTAGCCTAACAAAGCTAATGCTAAAAACATTTATTTCAAAATGATTAGCCTCTGACACAAGTAACTGCTTTACCCTTTTCATGTAATGCTTTACGAAATTAGTTGTTAGCAGATCTCTTGGTGGATTGACAGCTATGGAGATTTGTGCCCTGAATTTCTCAGGGGAAAAAAAAAAAGAAAGGAGAGATAAAGACTGTTGGTTGGCTAAATACACAGCTGCATAAATCGTTCTTTACGTTGACCTGAATTATTCTGCCTTTCGCCAGCATTTTTTATTGTCCATATTTGCTTAATCTTGATAAACAAAGAACATATAAAATGGGTCATATGCACAGAATAATTACTTTTAGAAAAACAAACAAGCTTATACAGCAAAAATTACACAAACATTCATAAATAGAAGACCTCACATCAACCTAAGTTTTCCCTGTAAAATAACCCAGAGTTACCTGATTACTGATAGCCAATTTTTTATTCACAAACAGCCTCCAAAAAGAAGTCACATGCAGATTTTGAGTGCTGAACTCCACCAAATTTAAGAGAGTGTTTAGTATAAACAATGAAATTATTGCAGTGTAATCCAATCCTTGAGTGTGATGGCCTTTATAAATTTTAATAAAATACAGAACTACAACAAAAGTAGTTTTCATAATGTGTTTTCTAATTCAACACCAGAATACTATTTTCAAAGAGATACATCGCTGCACTACACTTACTGCAGTACCACCCCTTTCTGAATGACACCAGCAGTGACTGTTTTTAAAAAATTCACACTGCAGCTCCTATCACTAAGATATATTAGTGTAAATTTTCCCACCATCCTCTCATTAAAAACTAAAACATATAGCTAAATACCACCACTAAAAAATGAAAACAGACAAGTATACTAGCACAGGCAGTAAAACTTCAGAAGGACTGAAATAAGCGTCAGAAACACAATACCAGCTAGTAAATATATTTAATCAATGTAAGGGATAGAAATTAAAATTAAACTTTTTATACCATGTAAATGTACATTAATAGCATGCTGCATGTCTACGTATATTTCCCTCCAAAGAATTTCACTGCTGAAAAAATCTTACACAGATGACAGAGCACATATCAAAACTGGAAAAAACCAAAAAAACCAAAGCAATTCCATATATATTTTAAAATGTCAGTATATACCTTTTAAGGTGAACTTATCTATACTTAATAAAATCTCAAATGCCAGCAGCTAATCATGACCATCAACTATAGCAAACAAATATGAAATAAAAATAAAGAGTACTTACCAAATTATGATTAGTTGAATTAGAATCATCTTCTGGGAATGGGATGTAAACAGCTAAGGCCACACAATTGGCAAAAATAGACAGTAATATAAATATGTCAAATGGTCTGGAAACTTTCGTTAAGGAATTCATGAATTATGAGTATCTACAAACTTAAGTCTAGTTCTTTCAGCATCACCACTTGTAAATCAAGTCTTACTTTTAAGGCAATGTTTTGACTGATAACTGTGACAAACACTTCATCACGTTTAGTTATTTCACTATACAATATTATTTTCCACCTCAGCAACCTTTCAGCATCCCCTTCTTTTTGGAAGAGGGAAAACTATTACTCTTGATGCCATAGAGAACTTTGAATTTCTGAATATAATGATACAACATTAAATCAACACGTGGATCATCAGGACGTGTCAGGTACACTTTTTGACCTGTTTTGTCCTCATGTGCTCACATAAGTCTCATTAATGTTAACAGAAATGCATTTGTATGGAGGAGGAAAATAATTTTGGATCATTTGGAATCTAGTTCGTTGTCAGGTGTGAGAAAGATTCCCAGCAAACCACAACTGAGCTGGAAAGCTGTACAATGGACTCCAGAAAAGTCAGAGCCCCTCTTCATGCCTTTGACAGCTGGACTCCTGAAAAATTTGCTTTGGCCAGTTTAGGTGAGCACACTGGGGAACAGAGTATCATTACTGACTTGGCAGCCATGCATACTGAGAGGCCATGGGCTTTCACACTGACAACAGCATGAATCACAGCTACATTTTTATACTGTCTCTGGATGACCGCAGTGGAAGCCTGGAGGTACACCTTCTGTCTTCCTGAAAGGAAAATATTTCTTAAAATTCACACCTATTAAATTCATCCTTCATTTTATCATTAATTCAACTTTCCCCCAAAGTATTTCATTATTCTCTTGTAAGTACAAACACAGAGGTATCCAGGTTAAGCTATTAATGGAAGTTTGAAACAGGAATATTTGGGGCTTTAGCTAAGACTTTTGACATCCTTTCCTCCATTCAATGCACAACTTCCCTATACATGGCCGTAGGAGTCCCAAAAAAACCCAGAAAAGAGTACTGAATATACTCAAAAGTAGGTTTTTGTAAGTTTAGTTTTTTTTCTGAAAAAGACCTCCTACAAAGCCCATGTGTCCTTTAAGGTCTCTTCAATTTTGTTTGTTGTCCTACAAAGAGCTTGTCACCTCAAGGGTTGAGTTTATATTCAGAAAGCCTATCACCATCAACAGCTACTATGTTGAGTGCAAAATAAAGTTACAATTTCCAGACTGAAATGAAGGAAGGATACCAGCACAAGACTGACAACCTTGGTGCTACTGGGACAAACTGCCCTGAATTATTCCACTCTAGATCCATAGTAATTCCATTTACCTGACCTTAGACAAGGAGAGGCCAATTTGCTGAAATTAGTTGGATTTCCACCAGTTTAAATGAAAGCAGAACCTTTAATTCACAACTGAATTATGTCCAGAGAGTTGAAGGAAAAGAAAAAAAAAAACCACAGAATCAGCCCAATAAATGAGTAACAGTTCCTACTGCCAGGTTGGCTGTTCTGTTTGAAGTAACAAAATGAGTTTTACCTCAGTAACCTACTCTCTTGAACAGCTGTTTCCCATTACAGGGATGTTGCCATGGCTAATAGGCAAACATTTTTCTCCTTGTACTTCTACAAAACTATTTTCTATTTCAAACCTTTTCTTGAGAATTAAATAACACACCAAATCAACATGCCAAAGAAATCCACAAGCTTCCATATTATTTATATCCACTGAAATAGATAAAGCCATCCTTCTCAGCATACACTGGCCTGTATTCACGATTGACTTGTATCTGATCTATCTACAGATGTACCTGCTTCCAATGATGTTTGGCGATAAACACATATGTTGTAAAAGTTCAGAAGATTAATATTTCAGACATTTGCATGTACTTAGAGCAAGTCCCTGGCTTAACTAAAAGTCTTGCCTACTTCTAATACTTGGAAAAATAATCTGTTTTAAAAGATTTCTACATCTGACTTATCTGCCCTAACTGCAACACACCAAATTACAATATGGAACATAGAGGTTTGACATCTTAAGTCATCTCCCAATTGACACTGCTAGATGCACTCCTATCCATTTGACCTTATTTGGAAGGGCAACAAATGCCATATAGGCATTTGCAGGAATACAATGTCAGCTTCCATCTTTTAAAAATTCTGAAAGTTTTCCTCCAAGAAAAAAAAAAGGAACAGCTATGCATTCCTCTCTGACTTTGAACTACTTACTTGAGTAAATATTCTATATAATTTTGACACAAATTAAGAGGATACATTTAACAGCAAATTTAAGCAAAATTAACTACCATCAACATTAATGACAGTTACATGCACAAGTGAACTAACGTGTTAGCTGTGGTGCTATAAAACAACAGCCTTGACATGTTCAGAAAACACAAGGAACAGATTTGTAAAAACAAAACTGCATCAAAGGATACTTCCATTCTACTAGACTAATGCAGGCTCTTCGTATTGGGTTGTTGAGGGATAAACAGAAAAGGGCACGGGGTGGCCGACTATTAGACGTATTACCCTGTTTTTTGCTCTTGGCATATTGCTGGCGTTTTCTTTGGGACAGAGATCCTACAGGCTGGGCTGTGGTGGTACTCATATTTTGGGCAGCCTTTGCTTGTCTAGCAGCATCAATTGCAGCTTGCCAAGATAAAACAGTTTGCTTAGATGGTGCTGAACTGTTTGACTGAATAGCTGGTCCGTCACCAGGGAGAGGAATTCTGGTGCTACTTGCATAGTTCACCTCTGCGGGACAAAAGAAAAAAGTATTTGGTTATACTTTTTATTCTAAACCATGTTACAATATTTCTGATAAAACGATCGCTTTAAGTCCTCTTGGCAGCGCCATGCTTCCATTACATACACTACAGAGCACATATATATGCGTGCGATTGAACAACAGAAAAAAAAAAGGCTCAGGAATCAATTATAACTTCAAGTTTGATCCAAGCATCAAGAGAAGTGCTACACAAACACTTCACGTTTTCATTTTTCCACTTACTGCACTTCTTCCTAACTGGATGGCAGCTTACCTGTCAGCATGTTTATCCAGTAGAACATGTCTCCTCCTCACGACCAACAGTGCTAGTACCTCAGCATTTACTATTCTCTCACTTCATTTTGGTGAAAAATAGTCGCTTAAAATTCTTACACACTGTTTAGTTAAGGATAACCAACACTTAAGGGGTGGGGGGAGTCCTGTAAGCAAGTTAAACGCTGCCTTACTCCGCATTCCCAAAGAAAGATGCATGAATGCCTCCCACAAGCAATAATCCGGTATTGCCTGCTGATCTTTCACACTAGAAATTATAACCATGAAACCACTGTAGAGGGATGGGGTTTGGTTTTTCTTTTTCCACAAGGATTTACAAAATAAACAGCACCTTCCAAACAACATTAAAAGCCCTCTATATCCAGATGACAGCAAAGGCGGCAAAACACCACCTCCTCACAAGGATCCTTCCTGGCGAGCTCTCCGACTAGAGCAACAGAGTCTACTCCTACATGCACCTGTAGGAAGGAGCGACTCCTCGGTGGAAATCAAAACTTGAAGATGCCTGGCTGAGAGAAAAAAAAAATGAAAATGGAGGAAGGGCACAAAATACGTGCTGGGAATTGGGGCTGGCGGGCGGGATGACTGCGAAACGAAGCTTCCCAGGCAGGAGAGGAAAATAGCTCCCCGGCGACCGCGGCTCGCCGAACGGAGGAGAGGCACAAAAAAGCACAGCCCTGCCGCTCCTGAGGGGAGGGAGGGAGGCAGCCGCCTGAGCCGCGAGCACGCGTGGCAGCGGACGGGCCCTGCCTCAGCCGCTTCCCGCCGCCCCGCTCAGGCGGCAGCGCGCGGCGGGGGCGAGGGGACGCGGGAGCACTAAGATGGCTCCCCGGGATGGCGGCGGGGGCGACGTGGGGGGGGGGTCACTCTGGGGCCCGCGCTTGTCGCCCACGGAGGCGGCCGAGTCGCCGCGGGGACCCGGCACCGGCGCGGCGAGCGCTGGCCAGCGGCAAGCGGGCGGCGCATCAGCAGCTGGGTGACACGGGGTGCAGTGCCGCCTCGGGGGCGGGCTGACACCGGGGGCAAAGGTGGGAATTTTAGCTCCAACGTTCTCCAAAGCATCCCTGCTCTCCCCCCGCCGCCTTTTTTTTTTTTTTAAATAAGAAAGCAACGGCACAGCCATCTCCCCCGCCTTCCGCCTGCCCTTTGGGATGCCATGAAACGCGGCTCGGCGCAAATAAACCACCCACCCACCCATCCACCGTCTTTTTAAATCAATACTTGAAAGGGAAGCAAAACTCGGGTGCCTGCGTTCCCCGGGGGAGCCCCTGCCCCCTGGCAGGGGCAAAACCACAAACTTACTGCTAATTAAGGAGCGAGGAACCATTTAAAAACAACAGCGGGGGATGTGGCAGCGCCGGAGCCGGCGGGCGGAGGGGATTAACGCCGAGGAGCCCCGCGTCTCGCCCCCGTGCGCCCTGACAGGGCAGGGACCGGGCACATCGCACCCACCGCCCTGCCCTAACCCCTCGCTGCCCTCCCGGCCCGGCGCGGGGAAGTCCGCGGGCAGCCGCATCTCCGGGCAGGTCTGTCCGCAATTGTACAAATAAGACGGAAACGTACAGCAAGCCCCAGCGCGGCCAGCTGATGTTAATGGCCCCAGGACAAGAGCCAGACACGCATAAACCCGCTGGCACGTTGGTCACACGCCGAGGGCAGCACCTTATCCCGCCTTCACCTCACCCCCTGCCCTTCCCGGTCCCTCCTCGAATCCAGCCGCTCATCCTTTCCCCATCAAAAACGTACCCCATCCTCAAGCCTTTCCCTAATCCCCCCGAATCCCCGGCTCCCAAATCCCTCACAAATCCTCCCCCGCTCCCCCCTCCCTCCCCTCAACCCCAGGCACGCCGCTGCCCTTGGTGGGCGCTCCGGATCTTACCTTCTGGGTGCTGCTCCGGCTGCTGCTGGTGGTGCATTTTTCTCACTTTCTCCGGTGAGTGAGAGGAAAATGAAAAAAAAAACCAAAAAAGGGCAGAGATGCCCCCCTCCCCACCCCGAGCCAGGTGTGCGCTGCCCCTGCGCTCCCCGCTACCCGACCCCCATGGTAGTGACTAGCGACGTGCGAGGGGCTGCTCCCGCTCCTCCTGCTGCTGCTGCTGCTTCGCCGCTGCCAAATCCCTCAGAGTTTGGGCCAACATGACACTCACATCCGGGTGACACGGGATCTCTCCATCCCTAGCAACCCGGCTGCTGCTGCCGCCGCCTGCTCCTCAGTCCCACTCCTGCTGCCTGCTCCTCAATCCCTCTCCTGCTGCTGCCTGCTCCTCCTCAGCCCCCCCCCTCCGCTCCTGCCGCCGCCGCCTGCTCCTCCGGCCCCCTCCTCCTCCTGCTGCTCGCCGCCGCCACAGGGTTAACTCCCTCGCTGCTGCCACCGCCACCTGCTGCTGCTGCCGCGCTCCCGCGGCCGGGCCGGGCGGGGGCGCGGAGCCGCTCTCTAATCGCCTGGAGCTCCGGCAGCCGCAAATAGAGCCGCCGCCACCGCCGCCTTAACCCCTCTGCTGCCGCGCTAACCCCTTCGCCGCCGTCGCGCAGCAGCTCCTGCCCGCCCAGCTCCCGCCCCACCCGATCCCAGCCGCTCTGTCCCCGGTAGCCGTCCCGCCACGCCGTCGTCACGTCCCGGCCGAGGCCGCCCAGCGTCCCGCATACCCCGCCCACCCTCAGCTCTCCGGTCGCGCTGCCCCACACGGCAGGTACCGGTGTAACGCCCGCGGCACCACCGAGACACGACCGGCTTCAGCGTCTGCCGCCTCATGCGCGCCGGCGACCCCTTCCCTCGGTACCGACGGCTCGGCGCTCACCGGCCCGGCCACCCCTGGCTGCGCCGCTCCCCCGCGGCACGCCCGGGGCTCCGCTCAGCCTCCCCGTGGGGCAGCCCAGTGAGTTATCCCAGCCTTGAGCTCCCCGACGACCTGTTGAAACGCCGTCACTGCCTCCAAGCACACGCTAAGGATTACAAAGTTCATCCAAATAAATAATTTGAATAAATTTGGCTTTGGAAAAAAACCCAACAACAGCAACAACAAAAAGCAAACGCGGGGCCTTACTTTTCACCCCAGAACCCTAAAAATCTTTCATTTAGGTTTTGGTTCGTTGGTCCTGCAACTACCGCGTTGCGTACAGGTCTGCACGGCTAGAGCGGCTGCGAGGGAGAACGCTCCGATGGATGCCTTGAAACACTGCCTTTGCAGTCATGGAAGCACCACAGCAAGTAATTAATGAAATAAAGATCATAGACAAATTAAAAACGGAATTGATGCTTCAAAATTAAAGTTTGCTTCCTCTGCAATGAACGTTCTCGAGAATTTTTAAAGGGAATTTAAGGATTTCTTTGAACAAGCCAAGCACAATGGCTTTGATCCGTTCTGATAAAAGCGGTATTTTGTTAAAACATCTCAGAGAAACTACTTCCACTTTACTACTTCCACGTGCCCCTAGCTGCGATTTTAACCATCCTTCATCCACAACTAGCTCTATCTAATTAATAAGAAATAAAACTACAGACAGTAATTAGAAGGAGAACAGCAAAACCTTAATATATATATCTCTTATATACCTGCTGATAGTCTTCTCAATATTCTCTAGTGAAGAGCATCCATCCTTCAAAAGCACTCTAAAGAGAAAAGAGCCCTAAGCTACTTCTTGACCTCGCTTTTAGCACTTCTTGAATCATGTTCTGACCTGAATGGATTCAGCTGTTGCCCAGTCGTGAGCCCATCTGGTGGTTTGGTTTAATTGGGAAGGTACCACACCCACTCGACAGGTTTCTATCATTACAGCACCTGTTTTCCCAGATTAAAACAGTCTACCATGTACTTGGGAACTTGCCTTAAATGTCCATGAAAGTCACTAGCATTTATTTTCTCAACAGTTAAATATTTAAGTGTCAAAAATGCTCGGTACATTTCCAAAGTATCTAAATCAAGACCAGTTGCCTAACAACCACTGCAGGCACTGGAAATCGGCACCCAACGTGCTTAGCAGGAGTTAGTGCCTAACCTGCTTAGGCATTTAGTACCTTTACAAATCTACACTCAGGTATCTAAATCATTTCTTAAAACAAGGCTTATGAAGTTAAGCACTACTGAGAAATTCATAACTCTTAAGGCCTGGATATGACACAAGCAAAAAGCATCCCATAGGAAAGAGCTGCTTCCCTTGCAAATGGTTTCATGGAATTCCGGGATCCTGGCCTCGCCGATGCCTGTTTTCTAACACCAGTCCTTGTAACAGACCATAACAACATGTACTAGAAGCTACCAAATACTCCTCAAAACCAAACTTCATGAGCCTCCCAATGAAACTGTGAAGCAGAGAGAAATTTTTTTTCAGGATTGGTCCAAAGCTGTAAGGACACAGAGCTTTGCATATTTCGAAAGCTAACTGACTCTTTGGCTAGGTCAAATTAACTACCACATTTTCAAAGTCAAAATTGTAGTTAAAAAAGAAGTCTTAGCAGTGCTCATTAGTGAAGCCAATTCCTCTCTAAACAGCTCTTTTCCCTTCTTCTTCTAGAAACTTGTATCTAATTATTTCACTAAGATTCTTTCACTTTTATGTCACTTTGATATTACTTATTCCTAAATGAAATGGCCAACAGTATATGGATGGTTTAGAACATGAACCAGCTACCACAGTACCAGCATTTTGAATGGAAGAAACCATTATTCAGAGAAAAAAGAAACATAGATGTCCTCATCTGTCATGAACTCTGTGCTATACCATAGCCAGCGTACTTCCTTTCTATGTTAAAGAATGGTAGAGCAGGGAACAAATACAGTTAATATTATCATACATTTATTGCAGATTTGCAACTAAATTACTATAATTTCAGACTCAATAACTTTGCTTGTTGGGGATTTATTCTCTGTAGGGAAAAAGCCAGCCAAAGAAGCAGCCTCTCAGGGACATCACAGGAGTGAAAGCCCATTAAGAATTTAGGAGTGTTGTGCAGAAGAATAAACCTACTTAACCAAAACTTCAGCCACTAAGAACTTGTGGAGGGGTGCTCACCAGTAAATGCTGTGTAGCAGTTCACTGCAGGAAGGAAGAACAAATCCAATTGTAATGCAGGTGGGAGGAACTTACGTAACAAATACGTAGTTTTATAAAAAATAGGAAGCAGCACAACTAGCCTTGCCCTTAACAAGGCAGAGACTCTCACTCATACAGGTTAATCCATTATTAATTCTAATAGTCCAGCTGAAGTTATTAGTATGCTAATATATACTAAACTATTACTATCCTTATACATGGGAGGAATATTTTAATGAAAGATGGTTACGTTGCAAGCAAGGACTTGCAGGATTCATTCTCATCCATGTTATGTATTTTCTTTTAATTTTGCATTTATTTTCAGGTGCATCATCTCTTTCTCTTTTTGCCTAAAGGCTTCTATTTTCATTCTTCTCGTCTGAAGTATGGTAGAGCTACAGTTTGAGTTTGGAGATGTTTGAATTTTTATCTAAAAAAGACCATGATGAAATTTAAATATGTCTGCATACTGTTTATGTCAGATCAGTGAATATCATCTTTCTGATGTCAGTGCAAGTAATAGTGACTCTAAAGAATTTAAAATAGCACTTCGTTATTATGAATGTAGTATA
This sequence comes from Porphyrio hochstetteri, assembly GCA_020800305.1. Classification (NCBI taxonomy): domain Eukaryota; kingdom Metazoa; phylum Chordata; class Aves; order Gruiformes; family Rallidae; genus Porphyrio; species Porphyrio hochstetteri. The sequence continues at coordinate 2,917,146 of CM036916.1, read as the reverse complement.
TAGACAACTATAAAAAGCGCATACTTGTGAAAACTCATTAACTGAGATCTCAAAAATAGATTAAAATGTGCATAGACGGATTTTAAAATACATTAATCCACTATAGAATAAAGATGATGAGAGAGAGGCTTAATTGTCCATGTTATTGACCTTACCTACGCTTGAGATTTAATGGGTAAAAAACTTCCAAGAGGATATAATACTTATTTTTTATTTGCCCTCTGCAAGAATAGCCTTTTATGGGTTTGCATAATTGGTTTTTTATTAATTAGTGTGAGCAGAGTATCCAATACTAAAGCATAATTTTGATTTTCTTCTCTCTGCTTTTGTGTTTGACAAAAACATTCAAGATGCAAGAAACCTACCACACTGAGGTCTCACCATGTAATCATGTGCATATAAGCTCACAAGAAATACAAATTTTTGAAAGCTAAATGGAAATGAAGTGAGTAACGCTACTTCAGTCTAGCTGGAGGTTTAGCTGTGCATTTTGTGGAAAAAAAATCTCATTGTGAAAACTTCTACAGAAACTGGGAGGGAGAGAGGGAGTCGGGAAGGGAGAAGGAGGAAAAGAAGGAGGGAAGGCAGCAGGGTGTGCAGACATGCTCTTTTCATTTGTTTGGCTGAGCTACAGCTTCAAGTATGTCTCAGATTGCCTGTGGATTAAAGAAATGGGTGACGGTCTCCAGTAATGCTTACCAACTCCACAAAGGTCCTAATTTATTTTTTCCATCCTCTCAGCAGAACTTTATATAACAGCACCCAGATAGTAAGGGACAACTGCAAACACAATTTAGAATTAAATGCTTTCTTGTCTATGTCTCTGAAACTATATTTTTCATTTTCTCTATATGCAAGTATAAACAGTGTAATCTGCTCTGAACATACTGAAAATCTGTTAACTTTAAAATCCAGTTGGATTTTTTCAAAACAAATTACTAAGAATGTAATGAAATGTGTTTTCCTGACTAATTAGATTCTTTGGCTTTCTGTGGCTTCAATTAGGGTGCTATTACTCAGCAACACAGTTTATATTCTTCCAGAAGTTCCCTCTCCTAGCTATAGTATCTTTTCACTAATTTGCCTTGATTATTTGACTAAAAATAAAGCCACTTAGTTAGGAGATATTCTATTGTTCCTTATCTCAAAGCTAATAGTAATCTTTTTCATTTGCCCCCAGTTCCCTTATGATCAGTCCAGTCATGGATGGTCTTCGCATTTTTCTCCAGTAATCCCCTGTTACTAATAAATATTTTCCACCCTGTGTGTTATCCAGCTCCCAGAGCTCTTACATGCTTATGCCTGTCCTAGTCATTTGAGGCCCAATGGAATTGGTTTTGGTGGGCACCAGACTGGGTTCTAGCCAGAAATTATTTCCAACTATATCACTGTGTTAGCAAGGTGAACCGAAGTGGTGACAGCAGGACTACATCACCTTAAATTTAGAGTATCCATATTTAGGATAGAAAATATTTAAACTGTTGACTGCAGGAACACATTTCAAACTGTCATTTAAGTAGATTCAAAATTTTCTCTGAAGAGTTTCATCTCTATTTTTAGTGCTCAGTAGAATGATGATTTCACAGATGGGCAACATAGCCAGCTACCAAAAAAATTCCACTACACATAATTGTGCTTGAAAATGTCACAGTAAAATGGACGGATGACTCACAGTATCAGCACATGTGCCTCATGCAAACAAATAACTTTTATAAATACAAGCCACACTCCAGCTTCTGCAGGATGTTCTGACGGTGGCTTGTGATGGAGTTTCAAAACCCCGCACCGGAGGCTGGAAGACTACTAAAAACTGCACAGATTTTAGACAGAAGCAAACACATTTGTGTGGGGGCTCTCCCACAGTGACTGCAGGAGACAACAGCCAGGCAGCACCAGCTCTCGGCGGGTGCCGTGGGAAACAGCGGGAGAGGGGGTGGCTGGGTCCAACAGCGTCAAGTGGGAATTCCAGCCCTGGATCTTCTCCCACCGCACCCCGTGGGAGCCACCCGAGGTGCTGCCCAAGTGCCACACCTGAGTGGAGCCCAGCACAAATGGAGATACGGCGTTGGGCAAGAGTCCTTGCTCTTCCTATGATGCCCTTTGATTCCTCCTATGAAAACACAAATGTATCCTTTCAAATGTAAGCTTACTCTATGCTCTTAAACCAGCTTGTTCTGCTGTAGTATCTGGAATTATTTTTGCCAGAACAAGTAAAATTCATTAGCTCTGTATCAAATATTGAGAAAATGACAGTTACAGAGATTAGAGAATAAGTTAAAATTCATGTTTTTTAACATATAGCAGAGTACAGAGTGAATCAAATACTCAGGCTTGCCCATGTCTCCTTCAATTACTAAACATAACACATTACCCAAGGTTCAAAAAACGTTTCTCTCTTGCCAGATACAGGAAACATCAATTTAGCAAAATTCTCTACAGAATCTCTCCTAAACAGATTTTTCAAATGACTTTGAGAGACATTCCTTGTCAAAAGCAGCTGTTCAAGAAGACTACAGCTGCACGGTTGAGCACACCAAGGTCAAGAAATGTCCTACTTCATTCTGGGGCTGCATCATGACACAGCTTCACATGATCCATTCTTCCTTTTACAGGAATATCCACTATGTAGTTTGTGAGGCAGCCTACATGTACAGCAAGAAACTGACAGTACCTATTTCTATTTATCTTTTCATCCGATTAATTAGTTTGTATATTCAGCAATGGATATGACATAAACTGTATTCCATACTTATTTTTTGGAGGGCAAAATTCCACTGCAGCAAAGGCATGCAGGAGTTGCCCGTACCTGTTTCACAGTAAGTAGGGTTAGCAGTAAGCACAGGCAAGTTTTAGAGTAAATAGGAGCTAACAACAACTGTAAAAAGAAAGCTTTCTATATGTGCTAATTGATGCCTACTGGAGAAGATGTAGTCATGTCTCTTTGCTGGTGTTGGCACCCCACACTGAAACAGGAGCCACTGATAATAAGAAAATCACAGGCTTATAGAATGAGGGAGGTGCCACAGTAGCTGTGCTAGAGAATGGGGAAAAAAAGGTATCAAATGCTGCTGAAGTAAAATGCAAGCCTAGGTTTTCAGATCTGGAGCAAGCTTTAAAGCCTTCTTTCTTTAAAATTAGACATTCTTACAACTAGATCCGGTGAGCTGCATTACTCATAGAAATAAAGGATTACAGTTATTAAATATTTTAGAAATTGTGGTACAATCTCAGCAGTAGATGATATGACAATGATATTTGAAGTGCCTCGCTAGGTAGAATGGAGACTTGACATGTAAAGTTCCCATCTGTGACTCTAACATGAACATCTCATATATATTCAGGCTTTGATTTTCTGGATACATAAACACATCTATGAGTTCAGTATTGTTCCAGAACTCCTTTCCCTGTCTCTCTGAATCTTGTAGGATATCAAGACTGCTACCCTACCAAAGTGTTTTCCTGACGTTATAGTGGCATTCAACAAAACATGGAAACATTAGGTCAAATATCTGACAACCATGCTCTCACTGAAGTTCCAAGAGTTTGAAAGGACAAAAGCATAATTAAGGAAGAAAAGTAAATATCCTTTCATATCATAAGACTTCACTTTGTAGCTCGTGACAACACAAAGACCAGCTTAATAGACTAGGGAAACAAAACCCTATAGAAAAGTGCTGAAGGTTCATGCTAGTACTAGACAAGGTGACAGAGGATCTTTCAATCAGTAATAGACCAACTGCAAATAACAATATTTCTTTAGGACACAGTGGACTCTCTGTTTTTCAGCTAGCCGGTGCAATTATCAAAAGGTATTTGTGGGGTACAGCTTGTTATTTAGAGGGTTTGGGGATTGTTTTCTTTTCATCAGAGACACTGCTGCCCAAGCACGTCAAATGAGGATGTGCTACCATGTGTTTAATTTAATGGATGTATTCCAGTTTTGCATCATATTAATATTTTTAAACCAAACAACAAATTATGTGACACTTCTGCTTTCTTCTGCATGCCCTTGAAACTAATTGAAAATCAGCCAGTGAAGCCAAATCTCAATATTCTGTGATCACCTGCCTCACACGGTTGGTTTGTTGATGCAGTTCACTTACAGCTTTGAACTGATGTGCAAACCTCCTTTCAATGACCATGGAGCTGACATCTCAGTGTAGGGTGCCATTTCCAGAGGAAAGAGGTGTATCCCAGTATGGATATCTGCTTGAGATAGCTGACAGACTTGTCAACATACTCTGTAGTTTCAAACACAATAAAGCTCTATTAGGCATGCAAAATAAAACTTCAGCTCAGGTGAATTATGTCTTGGGGCTTTTCCAGTTTGCTATCGTAGAGCAATTCTCCCAACAGTTCTTTATGCAGAAACCTAGCTATGAAAACATTGGACACTAATACCTTCAGTCATTTAATGTGCATGCTGCTTTTCTTTTTTTTTTGCCTGTGGTCTTTATTTCCTATCAAATAAAAGGATTATTCCTGAAAATGACTCTCACTAGACTCGGCAAGATTTTTATCCATTTCTGCATCCGAAAGGTTTGCATCATCAAATAAGAAACTAGAGATTATGGCTATGAAAATATGTGAGTAAAACCAAAGGGACAGATGCCGAAGCCATAAAAATTACTAAGGCATAATCTGTGTTTGCTGTTCCATGTAAATACACAGTTTAAAAAAAAAATACCAAACCAACAACAAAAAACAAACAGACAACAGCGTAGAGTGCAATCTCAAAATTTATTTTCAGCTTCTAGCCAATTTAGTATATGGTTTGGAGTTGTTTTTTGGTTGGTTTTTTTTTTTCATTCTGTACAAAGGCCAGTTATCGAGCTTATTTATGGACATATTTTAATTCTCTAAAGATACAGATTGCTTCCTCTTGCCTCATGCTGAATTTAGAAAATTGTAAACAAACCAAATGGTGAATTTCATTTAGAATTCAATTTAGATTAAGTTGATTTAAGTTTAAGGGCTTTGCTTAGCTGTAGCACATTTATACCTACTTTGTGTACTATACAGAGGGCAAAATAATGCTTGAGAGAAATCAAGTTTAGTATGCCCCCAAGAGCTAATATAGCTAATATATATACCTAATAATATAACCCACATTTGAGAACCTTACACATACAAAATCATACTAAAGTCACACAACATGGGCATGTCACAGATTTACTTTGTATGCTTACAGAGTCTCTCATAAATTCCTGCACAGTTTTGGTAAAAAAAATGAAGCTTTAAACAGAGTTGAAAGAGATAAACACAATTATTTTAAAAAAGCCTAGCAAAGACTATCTTGACCATGATTATTTTTGAAGTTTTGATGTCTCAGAGGAACCTTGAAACTGCTTTAACCCTCAGTACGTGGTGTTCTCAATGGAAATATAAATGATTGTGACCTTTGCCAAGGAGATCACTGGCTAACGATAGAGTTTCTTAGGATCTTGTGGTCAGGCATATACTTGAAGAGTCTCCAAGGTAAATTAATGTATGTCAGATACTAGACTATCCCCTAGATGTATTCCTGGGTTCCCAGAATGTAAGGATATCTTCAAAGTACCTGTTTCCATCAGTGCAGTCTCTCCACAGAGCAGTTCTAATTGGAGAACAAGTTGTAGCTGAAAGTTTTCTTTCAGAATGGAAAGGAGAAAGGAAAGCTCAAATATTTCAGGCAGTTCTGAGATCAAGAAAAACAAAGACTGCAGGTCTTTTATTGCTCTTAGTATCTGACAGAAGAGGCGGCTAATGCTGAATTTCCTGCTGCCTGTATTCTTGAACAGTAGTTCTCACCTGGAAATGCACTGCAGGCAGGTACTGAGGTGCACACACACAATACATTTGCCCATACATGAACATTCAGCCTAGTTAGGGAGTAGCTTATTATAATGAGGCATTAAAATGTTCCTCATTGGTGGCAGCGAGGCATGGTGCCGAGATGCTGGGGAGGTACAGCTTCAGAACTATGGAGTGAGCAAACGTAACAGGGACTTCAAAAAATGGTTGTTGTGAACCTATTTTTTAGAATAATAAGCTTAGAAAACATGAAGAATCAAGGTGTATAAAAATAGACATGAATGCTTCTTCAGTAGGCTGGATTTTTGTCAAATAGTCTACACTATGAACCCATGAGAAATACTCTTTTTCTCCATCCTTCCAATCTAATTCTGTTTTCAGATATGATATGTCAATGTCATAACTTCATCTGAAATACTACTTCAAATATATTCAAACGTGAAAGTTTGGGGTTGGATTATGTGTATAGAAAACAGGTTTGATCTTGCCTCTGATGCACAGGTGCCCACCACAAAACCACATACCATGTATGCATAGTGCATTAGCTGATGTACTCTACAGAAGGATTTTTCTGGCTTCCTAGAAATTCAGCACATTATCTGACAAACACAGCAATTTAAGTTTATTTTTTACCTCTGCCTAAGGATCGTGCTTATGTACAGATTTACCTTTTGGCAAGTGAAATCTGTATCCACTCAGTCTGCGCCTGTTGCATCACCAAGCACCACCTTCTCTGCTGCTCAAATGAGCCAGCAATGCAGCAGTGGCCTGGGGGCAAAGGCTGACTCAGAACCACTGAAGCTAAACATCAATGTTTCCCCTAAATAGGCAGACGCTTCAATATCATTGACTTCCATGAGATCTGGTATTTCTTTCAATCCAGCCACATCCAGTGCTAAATAATGAACAAAACAGGAGTTGGGGCAAGGGAGGGAGGTCAAGGGATTTTGAGAGCATGAGCAAGATTGGCTATTCTAGGCATAAAAGAAGGATAAGACTGATGTGGATGACTAAGAATGTCAGAAGAGTTCTTGAGGAAAAATAGAGGGTATATGACATATATAAGAACATGAAATCTGAAGAGGATTAAGAGAATTAGGAACTGAAACTGAAAGGCTGTAAAAAACCCCAAACCTAACAACAGCACTGTTTAAAGCTGGCAGAACTGACGAAGTGAGAAGATTGCTCAGAAAGGGAAGAAAAATAATAAAGAATCTCAAAATATTTAAGTGATGTGAAGATCAACAAGGAATTAGCTACTGAGCTGTTAACAGAACCTGTACCTGAAAGGACTTAACAAAACGACAAGATAAATCTAGAAATGTAAATGCAGGCTTCTATTCAATACCCATGCAGGAAAATGAAATTTCAGGAGCAATAAAATAAGAACTAACCTTTGTACCATCTAAAATAACCAATAAGACAGAGAAGCTGCGAGGCTAGATTATTTGTGACAAATATACTTGAAAGAAATTTTCAAACAGCAGTGACCCTTTAACAATGATTGTGCAGAAAGAATCACAGAATCACAGAATTGTAGGGGTTGGAAGGGACCTCGAGAGATCATCGGGTCCAACCCCCCTGCCAAAGCAGGCTCCCTAGCTCATATTGCTCAGATAGGCGTCCAGGCGGGTCTTGAATATCTCCAGTGAAGGAGACTCCACCACCCCCCTGGGCAGCCTATTCCAGTGCTCAGTCACCCTCACTGTGAAAAAGTTCTTCCGCATGTTGGTGCGGAACTTCCTATGCTCCAACTTGCAGCCATTGCCCCTTGTCCTATCCCCACAGACACTGAAAAGGGGCTGGCTGATTCCCCCTGCATCCCCTGCTTCAGATAATTATAAACTTTGATTAGGTCCCCCCTTAGTCTTCTCTTCTCAAGGCTGAACAGTCCCAGCTTACTCAGCCTTTCCTCATAGGGGAGATGCTCTAGGCCCTTAATCATCTTCGTAGCCCTTCTTTGGACTCTTTCCAGGAGATCCCTGTCCTTTTTATACCAAGGAGCCCAGAACTGGACACAATACTCCAGGTGGGGCCTGACCAGGGCAGAGTAGAGAGGGAGGATCACCTCCTTTGACCAGCTCCAGATGAACACAGAAATAAGTGATTGTTATTCCAGCCTTCAGAAACCAAACCTGAAAGAGCTAGGAAAGCAGAGATGACTCATTATAAACTGAGTGGCCAGAGTGATCTGACCAATATTAAAGAGCAAGATCAGTAACCATGTGTAGCATTAGGAAGGAATAAAAAGTGTTCCATAGCAATCACAATGGGACAACCTTTGCAAACACAGTATGTTTGCAACTTCAATCTCGATTGCTTTGAAACTAAGTCAATCTGAGACAATGACCTGCAATCTCCTCCTATTTTCTGTCCCTGTTCTTTCACAGAAGCCAGTGGCTCGCTACTTAGGCAGAACCATTGGAGAGCAGCAGTACCCATATTCACAATGTCATATTGATTCTATTAAAATCTAATGGCAGATCTGAGAGAACGGGTATTTCAGGAGCAGTCATGAGCCCTATTTCAGCACTGTCAAATAACCCCAAAGCTGAAGACCTTCACACCAGGGTATTTACCTTATATTCTACTAGCTCTTTGTATAAAAGGTCAGCAGGCCAATCTTGCATCAGATTACTGGCCTTAGATTTAGCAGCATGAAGGAAGGAACTCACTGACCCTCTTAGATTCAAAAGATATTGTCAGACAAAATTAAAGAGTGTAAAATTTTGTTGTATCTTGAAGTTAGTTTAATTAAACCTTTTGTATCAAGTCAGACACAGAGAAAGGGAGATGCTAGTGCCTTCTTGGCTTCTCTACACCCAAGTATGCTGTAATACTATTTACTTTCCTTGATTAATTAACACATTTTCTGCTGTGAAGAGGTTATTGAAGTGACATCTGATGCTTAAGAACTGCCAAAATAGGCCTCATCAAATTCAGAATACTTCTGCCCAGATTTTGCACACTAAATAAACTCACCACTATGCAACTTGCATTTCCTTTTGTCTGTGGATACTTGTCTTTCTGAATGCACAAAGAACCTTGTGGGGTTTCTACCTTTATGTCATTGAATGCTGCTTAATTTAACTATCTGTGGATACGCTTCTTACCTACTCACTGACCTTTCCCTAATAGCCTACAGTATCCCGTGTTTCAGGCCGTACTGAAACTACTATGTATGCTCTATTTGATGACATTACATTGAAGAGATTCATGCCAAAACTCTTTGGCCACCACCATCATTGCTGATGTCAGCATAGCTTTAAGAACAAGGCCAGTTAGCTAATTGATTTCCAGAGCGATCACAGGCAAGGCAAAGTGGGAGCCAAGTGTTTTGCTGGAGCAAGCAGGCAAAACGCCACTGAAGACATCTAGTCCATCAGAGCACAATTCACCCTCACAATGACAACCAGCACAAAGGTTTCTGCACATGCTTGTGAAACCAAAGAATGAGGTGTCAGGAGGCTTGCATCCTGCGTGCGCCCACCCATTGGCTGCATCAGACTGAATGCTAATTACAACCAATTGGATGATTTGTGGGTACCCCAAAACAGTAGCTTTCAAATGCTTTGTATTGATTTTATCAATGTCAGCAAGGGTAATGCATTCAGGATAAAATAATGGAATTACTAAAACCAGAGGGAGCTCTGCTGTTTCATTTCAGTAGTGCTAGGACTTAACTTTCTGCTGCAGAAACTATTCCCACAATGTAATGAAGATGAAATGCAAGAAGAGCCACTGAAGCAAGCCAGTGCACAAGCAGGCAGAATTCAGATCCGTATTTTTGATAGTCTTACAGATATCCAAGATCCTGTTACTTCAGACTTGTCACAATAGATTCTACACACTATAAAATACATACTGTTCTAATGGTTTGCAATAGAATCATTACTAAAACCAGTCATAAATAAAATTAAAGATGGCAAAATTTATTATCTAAAGATATGAAAATGGCACATTTTAATAATAAACATTTTTTTCATGGAAAAGGTGAAGGAAAAAGTTAAATACCTCTGTAATAGAGTAAAACTCTGAAAAAATACGTAATGCTACTGAAGTAACTTAGAATAATTTAAAGACATTAAAATGGCAACTGATGTAGAATAGGCATATATAGAATCAAATTTGTAAAGATAAACCAACAAATCTTCAGGAAAGTACATTGTATTGCACAGTGTAATACTTTTTATGGAAAAACAGCCTTCAAATTCTGTGATTCTGTGATTCTGTATTTTGGCAATGAAGCTGCAGCCAGGAGAAACATTACAGCTAGTTTTAATCATCATCTACTATTTAGTATGGTACATAAAGTATTAAAGTAGTAAATCTCTGGAAGTCTACAGAGGAACCTAAGAGACTAGCATATTCATTTTTAAATGTTTCCTAAACATTTTTTTTCCTTTTACAGAGTTTTAGTAAAGACTTTGCTCACATTGCATGATGATATAGTTGCTTTAAGCACTACTAAAACTAATATTGGGTTTTGTTTGTGTGTCTGCAACAAAGAAAGAATGAGTGTGCCCATTCCAGAAGAGCCTTCAAGTATCTTTTACTTCTTTGATATTTAAAAATGTAGTGCAATACTTTGGCGAACTGGAAGGCTGTCTTGAAGGGCATGCACACTGGATCAACTCATGATGCTTTTCAGTTGTCCTGAAGATTAATTTGCTCTTGAGAATTACTTAATAACTATCAACATGGTCCTTCTCTGTTTTAAATTGTCATCATTTGACCTCTAAATAAATTATTCTAAATCTTTAAGTAGCAATACAACCTATCATCCCAACTTGCACTTTTGTGTGCAGAAATTGCAGGGCTGCACAGTCATCCTATAATCACTGACCACTGAATTAACACTTCAAAAGAATAAATATTCCAATTCTTCCTCCAGCAAAGTGAATTCTTAAAAAATAAAGTATCATACTTTAAGTTGTTCTCCACTGCTACGGGGTTGGGCTTTTTTTTAATTATTTGGAAAACATTTTTATATCTCAATGACATATGCTGGTGGTTTCATGATGGGAACAATAGAGTGTCAGTTATTATTTTTAAAATTTCCAAGGACAATTTCCAAACTTGGAAGGAGAATTCAATACTAAAATCTCACTTGAGAGAAAAAAAGCTGCATTGTGCCAAATTTGAACAGAGTAAATGGAAGGACCAAAGTAATTATAGGTCTGTCAGCCTGACATCAATCCTGGGAAAAATAATAGAAAAGCCATCACTGGAATTTTTAAGTAACAAAATATTAAAGGAAGGTAAGAGAATTCATGCAAGTCAACGTAGGGCAAAGGAAAATAAATCTTTCAGACCACCTTGTCACTTTTTTCTTTTGAAATTATGAGATGTTTTGATAAAATTTCATCAATGTATTATATTTAGACTTCCCTCTGGTATTTGACCTGTCCTTTTGATTACTAAAACAGGATGACAGCATCAATGTGGCATAAATGGAATAAAAAATGTCTGCTGTACTTTATGAAGGTGGTGTATACTGTGGGTCTGCAAAGGACTTTGCATCACTGCAAATCTTAATCAGAGTTGGGTATTTTTCTAAAAGCTCAGTTCTTTCAGTCACAGCTGTTGGATGTGATACAATGATTCATTCACAAAATTACATAGATCGAAGTAGTCACTCACAATGGTCTCTTATGGTTTTAAAATCTACAGCTCTATACTTTATACATTGTCATGTAGAATCACTGTTAAGTGAAGATTGTTCTTTCAACATCTTTCCAAGGCACAAATTAATGGTACATGTATCTCCACACATTCAAAAGCTGTTACAGAAAACAGGAAGGACTGTTAGTGGGTATGTGGGGTTGTGGCACTTTTATAAAAGGCACTGAGATTTCTTCTTTAAACTAAATATTAACACCTTTGATTTGTATTTTGAGTTTTAAAAAACAAATAAATAATGTCATGAATTCAAGCAGAAAAATGTGATTTTTTTTTAATAGATCAGTATAGGAAATGCAGTAAGTATGATAAATGTATAGACCTTCCTTGGCATTATATTAATGTGCCAGTATTTCAATAGAAACCCTATGTTCTGTTACAAGCAGACATATTTATCTTCCAGAAAGCACAAATCATGGGGTTTTTTATAAGATTCTATGGAAAGTATTCAAAATTTACAGCGAAACAACTCAACTCTTGACCAGAGCTCCTCTTGGAAAGAGGCAATAAATTTTTTCACCTCTACATTTAATTATTTCATTTCATCTAAGCAATCAAATATTTTGTCTCAGTCTGTGAAATTCTGGTATAACAGTTGCTCATCAAGAAAGCCAAGCATATAAGACAGCATAAGAAACTATTCCAAGTGATTTAAACATATAGGAAGCTCACAGTGCAAGGAACTACAGGAAGGACAGGTCTCAGACAGACATTTCACTCAGCTAAGCCAGTGGGAAGTAGAACAGCTACAAAGCATCAGAAACAAGAAGGAAAAGAATTAGCAGTGTTAACATAAATAAACCCAAATGTGAATGACATTCACGTATCTGTGTATAAAAGTACTTTACATCAGTGGAAAGATAAGAAGGCTTTGCAGTGAGATGGTGTTCCTCTCATGTTGAATTCATTGTTGGAGAGGTTTCTGTCTAGAAGGCATAGACCTTCTTTAGAGCTTTCTCCCCACTTCTTCACTTGGGGCTTTCCTTCCTGATAGTCTGGCAGCCTGTTACAAAACCCTGTTTGGCATTGGTAGGTGTGTGAGTTTTATACTTCAGTCACACCTGATTTATTTATACAGTATCTATACAGTGTTCTATTTTATTTACTCATTGTGTCCCTCTTTAAAAGATTTTATTTGAAGTTCTAAATTTACAGAGATGATTGCCTAGCTCATTTGGAGCAGGTGCCTCGCCAGTGATTTGTTCCCAGCTCTGAAGTCAGGATATGAATGGGATTTTTGCAGGTGCCTGCAGCTAAAGGTATGGTTAATGGCTTTGCTGGAGACTGCCTGCCTCAGCGATTCAGAAGCAGCAGGATTTACAATTAAAAAATGCATTTAAACAGGGGGAAAGATAGCATATGACAGCAGGCTGGGAGGTTCTACTATTATGTGCTTAAATTGGCCACTTCACTTGCGATGCTGAAGATACAAACTGTGCACATTCATGCTGAGTTAAGTTAACCTGATTTTAGAAAGATCATTCAGTATGTATTATAAGTATTATACTTTTCTTAAAATAATATTCAAACATAATTTTTACCAGAATTATGAGCACACATAAAACTGCCTAGAAACAGCTCCTTCATATATAACTACGCCATGCCTTTAATTCCTCTACTCCTGAAACTACAACAGCCAGAAGAATATGGTGATTAGACTTCCAAAAATTGGGGAATGGTCACTTTGTGGTCCCATCTTTTTCCAGTTCCCAATACAGTAGTAATGGTAGCTCATCTGCTACTGCCTCCTCTCATTCCCAGACTCACATTTTAGTGGTCACAGCAATATACATGTGCAGAGAAAATAAAAGACATTTCCCTGAAGGCATCTTTTAGAAAAAGCTTTTCCCTGCTCAAATCTATTAAAAGTCTGGATGACTTTTGACTGTTGAACTTCCCATCATTTCTCCATGAATGTAATTTAGTACTGAAAAACTGAAGTAATAAAACCTTAGAAACAGGCAGCAGTTAAACATGTACAGAAAGAATAAAATTTTACTAAACTCTTCCTTTAGTTCCTTAAGAGTCTCTTTCGGGCTCACACAATGAGCACTCCTTTCTCTGAAAAGTAGTTTCATGTATGTCAGGGAGTCAATCAGTGTGAACAGGGTTAGTGAAGTAGATACCAAAACAGGGCTGATCTATCACTTCAATTTCAAAATTGTTGTGGCCGCACTTTCCACTTCTTTCAAACACAGGAATGCCCCACCAAGCAACCCCTGGGATCTGGATACTCGATCAGTTGTTTCCCATAGACTGCAGTTCTTAAAATCTGGGAATTAACTCAAAATTGCAGGCTTTAAATTCTTCATCAGCTGTTAATTAGTATCTATTGAGAGTATAATTTTAGAGTATTTTTAAAATAGATGCTGTCTATGTGTTTTCCCTCCTCCTTTTCTACTCTTTCTCACACTAAACAAGATGCTCATTCAGTTTACGTACATTTGACATTACTGAGTGTAAAGGACAATAAGATAATAATAATCTGGGTTATCTCAAGAAAAATGTCTCCCAGCTAAAGGCACATAGGTTAATGAACTTTGGTTAGCAATGAACTGTTTTCAGAAATGTTAAATAGCTATTTCTCAATTTTTCTTTCCCCACAACTCCTCTCTAGTCATTGTGGCTCCCTGTTAAATCATCCCTCAAATTGCATTCACAACAGCAGGTACAATTTGCATCTCAGTGCGTGTGTATATTTTGATGCTTAGTTTTCACAAGACAATGATTTCTTCTGCTTGGTTCTCTGAACATTGCTTCATGCCCATAAGGAGAAGGCTTTACTGAAGAAACTAAATATTTTTGCTCAGTACAGTCCCTACCAGGCTTCGTCTCAACTAGGAGTTCACGCAGAAACTTACTATTAGCTCTGACACCAATGAAGCCAGTTGCAGCATTGGCAATTTTAATTTATCCTCATCCTGAACTGGGTTAAGATCTAACCTTAAAATCCCAGTGGACATTTGACTTTTGGATCACCCTGCACATTAGTCTGAAACTGAAATACAATGTGCAGAGCTGTGCAGATTCATAAGAATGAAACTTTCCTTAAGTGCCTTAAAGGAATGTCTCAAAATCCTCCCTGAGGTGCTTTATGAGCTCAACTGATGAAATTATTGCCTGATCTGAACAAAGCTGTTGTTCGTAATCAAGAAAATGCTAGATTCTTGAAGAATTACATCTTCCAGAAGACTAGCTGGCTCTCACTTGGGTCGCAGAGTAACCATTACCCATCACTATAAACAATGGCACTGAAAGTTCCACTGGGTGTAGGAAGAAAATACATTAAATAATATATAAAAAATATATAAAATAACATATTATTTATATATTTTTATATATAAATATATATAAAATAATACTTTTTGTCACTGGCCATGTCGGGAATTTATGTCGACCCATTAACACACAACAGTAAAGCAAAGTTCCACAGAAAAATGAAGTAGACATTTGTCACCAGGTATCTGCAAGCTGGCCAGATGTATATAGCTTGAATGGCAGTGTCAAAATACATTTGCACTCTTACGGACCAGGAGCATAAGACTGACTTGAAAGCTGAAGCATCAAGTTCTGTGAGTTTGCAGTCAATATACTACAAAAAGATATAACCAGAGTTTAAGCTTTCATGTTTTCTCAAAAATAAAGCATTAATCCTTTCATATTAAAGTATGGCAGCATTAGGAAAATTATGTGGGATTATTCCTTGAAACTTGAGCCAAAAAATACACATCATTTGTGTGAACACAACACAGCGTGCCAAACTCTTTTGCACGCTGTGTCAGTGCTTAGTACAACAGTGGATCTGATAACTGCAAGACCAGACACGGTCAACAAATCATTTATTAAATTACCTTTGAAACACAAATTCTAGAGGGTTTATATTTCAGAAGACAAATAGTTGCATGACGATTTACCTCTATAAGATTACTAAATTACCTTCATCTGACTAAATCGTCTAGGAAGGGAATGTGTCCATAATATAATAGCTGTGGCAATGCCACAAGGCTTGGTGCAGAAAAATGTGTAAGCAAGGTTGGATTTAAAACCAAAGCAAATAGAATCTATACTACATTGATTCTCATAAACCAGAAAAAGATTCTGAAAACAAAATTTGCCACCTAACTGTATTTAACTTCAGAACATCTGGGATAACACTCATGCATTTCATTCCAAGGTATACAGAACAAATATATAGCTTGTTTCTCACATATCAGATATAGATTAGTCAAGTTAATTTTTCGCAACAGCAGAAATCCTTTTTCACTTCTGCACAGAAATCTGTGAGGAAAAGGAAAGGATGGCTTTTCCTTGGAAGAAATACATCTAAACAAAAGAATACCAAGCCTTCACTGGAGAGAAAATAGTTTCAGACTCTTCAGGGAGGGGAAACCAAGTATCTCAGTAGCGGTTGTCCCAGTTTCCACCTATGCCACCAGAATAATCTGGAAGCTCAGTGCCTCTGGTTTCCCCCACTCCTTCACAAGCACATCTTTCTTGCTTCTCTCCTATTCTCCTAGTCCCCTACACATGGCTTTGTATAGCAGAGGGGCACATGTAGGCTCCAGGTATCATAGAACAATCCCATACCAGCGAGGAAATTGAGTGGGCTGACCTACAAGATCTTTCCCTCACTGAAGTTTGTAATTCTGTGCTCTCTGTAGAGATGATGAAAGAGCTACTTTATGAATGGCTGGGTCACAAGACAATTAAGGTACCACAGCAATGGAGTGAGATATGCAGATCAGATGTAGGAAGAATGTGGAGCTCAGCATATCACTTTTTTCTCTCATAATCCGATGCTCAGCTTGGAGAAGAAAACCATACTAATGATGCAACTGATGTCTTGTTAGAAAATATCTGAACTGTGACCAATTTTTCTTGACAAGAACTTTTATTCTGTATAAAAATGAGATGCTTAGTCTTTTGGAAAATAAAGACTAAATCAGTGATGTAATTTTGTTCAATGATGGAATTACAAAGAAGTTTTTTTCCTTTATTATAAAGAAAATCTTTTAACAAGTCTATTGAACCAGCCCGTTAATAAACCTCTTTTCCATCAGCATCAAAAGAGAAGTGAGAGCACAGTGCCTCAAGGATAAACAAGGATATAAAACCTTTTCTTACCACTTTAAAATTCAAAGTGTCCATGTCTCTGTGTAAGTCTGTATGTGCGTGTTCATGCACATAAGAGTGACAAGTAACAAATATCCTTGACAATTTTTAGCCTCTTGCTGTACACAAATGAAGGGCAAATACAGAAGTAAATGAATGTGTCAGAGAGCTACATGCTTTTTTCTCCCTGCAAGATAGATACAAGTTCTCCATAGGGAAATCTGCAGGAAAGTAATTCTCAGAATAGGACGCAGACTTGCTGATGATGTAATACACATGTTTAAGTGGGGGAAATGGAAATGAGCGAAACTAGTTAGGACAACTTGTAGCAGAACTTAATCAAAGTTGGTGAGTGAGCCCCAAGACAGAAAGACAGCTGAAGGGACTCCCTTCAGCTCCCACAGGTCTCTGCCAATTTCCCCTTTGAAAATGAAATTCTAGTTTTCTGTTAACATCCAGTGAAAAGGAAGCTTACAGGAAAAAGGTCACCAGGCAGAGGTGGCTGAGAGCACACCCACATACCCATCTTGCACACCCACATACCCATCTGACTCTTGGAAGGGCTTTTCTCTCCGTGGATGTCTGGCTAAGCCACATATAAAGAGCTGGTATGAACCAACATGGGTTTACGTGTCGCCATGTATACCAGAATGTCCTAGTATCAAAATTATTGCCTCTGTATTCAGGGATAAAAAAATGTGTGGCTTCTTTGGCAGAATATGTATGTTTGGTTTTCTAAATTTTTTTGTCTTGACACGACACGTTGGAATTCCCATAAACTGTTTGGAAAAGTGGTACAAAGGACAAAAACTCTAGAATTTATTACACTTATGCTGGAGTTTTTGGAAGTTTTGACAAAGTTTACTAGACACTCAACAAATCAGTGTTTTTTATACTTCATCTCACATCTGTGTCTCAAAAAGCAATCATAATGAAATCAGAATAATGCTTAACACTCAAGTCTTACTAATCATTGCATAACTTTAGCTGTACACTCAAGAAAATAAGTGTATCTGTCTCCTGTACCTGTATTACCAACCACAAGTTACTGAGATTGTCAAGTATCTGTTCTGGAGGTGCTGAATGACTGTATTTTCTGCCAAGGTTTCTTTATCAACTTCTTAGTTCACACTGCAAAATAAGAGTCCAGAAAAGCATTCAAGAAAAACAAATCTAGATTTTATTACCATTGTCACCTGGCACAGCAAGCTCCTAACCAGAAAAGCTTTGGACTCACATACCTTCTTCTAAGTATTTCAAAACACTTTATGAAGATGAATGTGTTGAGCTTCTAATCCTCCTTTTAATATAAATCAAAAATCCACATTTTACATGGAGGTAAGATGAAGCAATGAGAGATGAAGCAAGTTTTGTTGCAATTACAGGTTTGGGATAAGAATAAACCCTCAAAAGTCCTGACTTTCCTTCATCTGCTGCGATCTACTCTGGAGTACAATGATGGTAAAGGAAAATACAGGCAAACAGGTTACTTGGATATTTCCCATAAATGTTCTTGTGCTTATATGCTTTATGACCAACAGAATGTTGTCAATGAAGATCCCAGAAATAGAGAAACCTCTTTTAGCTGAAGAGTCAGACATAATCCAGATAAAGCTGTTATTACCTGTTTTGCAATTCTGATTCCCAGAAGCTTCTTCTGGTTATTTTTTTACCTTCTTTAATCAAACCTGACTCAGAGAATCGTGATATCACCCCACTGCTGCTGTTCTCTCTCTTACTGGCATTGTCCCTCAAAAGACTATTAATGAATAACTGGTGGTAGCTGTCAGCTCAAGGAACCAAGTGTTACACACAGGTGTGTAGACAGTGTGTCTGCACGCCTTCTTGAGGCAGTGAAATCTTGAAAGACCAAGGGAAGCTAAAGAGAGACAATGATCTGAAAAGTTTGTGCTGTTTCTTATGGGAAGCAGCTTGCAGCAGTGTTCCCTGGGGCAGCCATGTCTGTGTAATATGGTTCCAAGAATTCTCCAAACATACCCTGGAGAACTTGAGAAGTGGGTGCAAGGCCCATGGTGTAATACTGTCACATGTGAAAAGCAGAAAAGAAAATGAGAACAAAGGCAGGTATGATGCACAGTAATCTCCTCTCCAGGAATCAATGTAATTTCCATACAGTAAAGCAAAGGAAATGTGGGAAGATTTCAGACAAAGCAGGTGAATTCTTGAGTCACACGCCTTTTGATTCGAAGATCATAGTAAAGAATGAGAGGAATACAAATCTCACAGTGACAGGGAAGCACAGGAGATCAAATGAAAGTTTGTACCCTAACTTTGATGACAGCAATGAGCCAAGCTGTCGTTGGAATAACATGCTTGAAGGGTCTTTCCTTAATGCCAGAGCTATTGCTGTCTCTCTGGTCTAAACACCCACTGGTTCAGTAGTTTAGTCAGATTCATAGCACAAAGGACAACAATCTCACTGCTAATCCTTCTTTTAATAGACTAGATTGGTAGAATGATTTTGGCTGGAAAGGACTTCTGAACATCACCTGGTCCAGTTCCCTGCTCAGATCAAGACTAATTTAGAGCAGATTGCTCATGGCCTTGCCCGTTCAAGTCTTCTCCACGTCCAAAGATGAGGATTTCATTTCCCCAATGGGGCAATGGAGCTGAGCAGCTGAGCTTCACTAGACGCCTATCAGTTGATGTCCTCAGGCTGTTAACATCCCTCAGCACATACACCTTGTTTTATCTTTTTTAATATATGCATATCGTATTTATTTTGTTCAAATTAATACAGTGCTAATCTCAGTCACCATGGAAAGATATATGATGAAGCTAAAGGGATTATACTTCCCCTCTTCTTTAGCATTACCTGCTCACGTGGTATAGCAAGAGCCACATGCACCCACATAGTAAATGCATCCAACTGGAATCAGGCAGATATTGTCCAGAGGCAACTCTCAGAGCCAATCCTTGTCTAGTAAAAAATGGCAGGGCATATACAAGATGAAAGGACTCCTGCCACTTTAGAAAAGCTAGAGATCTAATCCGAGAGGCATTTTGAAAATTCGTTTCTGCTTTCAGTTAAATCACTGTGAAACTCCACAGGATCATTACTGCCATTGCTGCAGTGTCAGGTACATGCAGACAGCGAGTGGGCACTTCAGTGCAGATTCAGATCTAGTCCTTGCATTATTGGCCCTGTGGTCATGCCAGAAATGTTTTGGACAGCATCCACAGATACACACAGGAATGCAGACATCCTGCTTCAAATGACTTACAGTCTAAAATATTAATGCTTACATCACCAACTGATACTTCTTTACTATGAGCTAAACTTTCTCACTCTTAAGGCTTCACTCTTTTCCCCTTTTCTTCCCACTTTAGAGGGCAGTGAACTTACCTCAACCAGAGGTATATAAAATAAGGTGTCATTAGAGTAAGTGGTCACAGGGGCCAAAGCTGATGGCAGTGCTGGAATCACAATGCAGTATCGAACATCTTGCTAACAGTAGTTCTCCTCCTCAAGCCTTAAAGTTTTCCACACCCCTAAAGTGAAGAAGGTAGCCCCCAGAGAGGAGCCCTTCCACCCCACTGAACAACTCGCTTAACTGCACGACTTCTAAGCCATAAACCACTTGAGTAATCCCACTGCTCAACACAGGATAAAAGGAGAAAATAGCATTAAAGATTTAAAGTAAAGAACACAGCAAACTCAAATGATAGCTGTGCCATTCACGTCATTACAGCTAAGGGTTTGTCAGCACTTTCATTATACTGCTCATTTCTCTGCTGTCACTCCAGGCTAAAATTTGGCAAAGCATAAAACTTAAAGCACAGACAGATACAATAAGAATTCAGTGAAAAGGAAAGCAAAGACTTCAAGGACAGCATCCTAAGATACTTCCACATGTGAAGAACAAATGGTATCTTACAAAGCATGATGCAGGAAGTTAAGCTAGAAGAACTATCTCTCATTAAGATGATGTGATAAAGAGGGAATTGCACTGAAAGCTCAGTGAGATATAATGTTATGAAACTACTATGAATGGCTTAAAATATCCAGAAGGCTAAGTATTAATATGGTAATTTAAGTTAAATTTATGCTGTGGTACAATGGGAATAAGATAGAAAGAAGAGGCAGGCCGCACACAAATATTACATCTGAGCAGTTGATATTAGACTTAACTTAAGGAATGTATGAAAATATGTCTGCTTGAGCTGGTTTGGGGCGTGCAAAGTGCCACTAATGTCAGAGATTGCTCTCAGGAAGTGCAGAGTGCCTTTCTCTCTTCCCCCTTTCAAAATTGAGACTGTAGCTCCAACAAATGTCCAAACTTGAGAAAAAAGCAGGGGTAGGCACAGCACCAAAATATCTCTTATACTCCAACAGTAAGTGTCACATTGTAGGGTAGCATGAATTAGCACTGCCACTGGAAGAAATCATCTCATTTGCCCCCTCCTTCATCCCCTCAGCTCTTTTGTCAGCCTAAATACTGGTACCCATATGGATGCAGAATGACCAAGAGTAAAGAACTGAGTTAGATTAAAACTAAGCTACGATGGTGGGTCAGTTTTAACTTGAACAAAGCCCTGAGTAATCTAGTCTTGGATCAGTAATGAACCCTGCTTGGAGCAGGAGGCTGGACTGGGTGACTTCCAACAGTCCCTTCCAATCTGTGAGACTCGCTGTTCCTATGGATCAGCTTGTGGACAAGGTTAGAGAGGTTTAGGACTATTTCTTGCACTAACAGAGCTAGCTAATGCTAGGCTAAAGCTTGTAGAACTACAGTATTAGTTATTACTTTTTGAAAGTTTTAACAGGCTTGATTGCTTTCACAGAAAATGGCAAGAACCACAAAGATGCAGTTACTGTTACACAGGCAGTGCACTGGATGGTTACTCACTACTCATCTTTGTCAGGAGGGGCTGTGGGACTTAGCACAAGCCATTTTGTTCTGTTTCAGCATCAGTGCAGATGCTTCTTATCTTTAAAAAGCACTTAGAGGTGAACAGTACTATCTATGCAACATATGATTGCTATTATTGTCTCGGAAGATTTTTAGGAGGATCTCAAGAACTCCAGTAAGTTAAAAGGGAAGGTGCTTAGTTCCAATGCTCAGAACTATCTATAAAAAAGACGTTAATATAACATTCATATAGGTCATCTATTCCTGTTGACTTTGCTAGGATAGCATCTTCCTTGGCTTCAGAAATGAGTGCAGGTTTGGACTGTGATATTCTTTCAGCGGCTCTTGAAGATGGGTGTGTGTGCATCCTGCACAATGTGTGTTTGGTAATTTGGGGAAGCCTAGTGCATTGCTGTAAAGCAGAGCAGCTGCTGGACATGGGAAATACATATTGTGCTTATCATATGAGATGCTTGTAAGAAACAGGGAATTGAAGGTGATATTAAACCAAACACATGTCCAAGCAACATTGATTTCAATTTGTAACAAAGGAATTATTTTCACTGTAGAAATTAATGAACGCTGTTGCTGAAGATCCACAGGCCTGTCATGAGTTTATCAGGACATGCAAGCATGGTATAATATAAAATTTAGTGTCATTTGTCAGAGAAGAGGTGGAACTCCGCTCCCCAGCTTGCCTGCATTGGCAGGGATGGGTGTGCTCTTTATGTAAGATACAGGTCACACACTCCCAATCATTTTCCTGGCACTCTCAGTTTTTTCCTTTGTGCAAAACGCTGATGCTTTTGAGGTGCAGTGAGTTAGCACGTCACTGTGCTGGCATAACAGATGGCACAGGAGTGTAGAATGAATGAACAATGAATTAGGGACCACGTTTCACTTTTGCCAGTGTGCAGGCTTTCAATGGTTCTGCTACAAGGCATCTATATTCACTCTTTTTAGGACAGTCTGCTCCCTTTTTTTGTAGTGCCCATTTAATAGTGAGATTTTTTACTTTTTTTTTAAATTAGATTAAAAGTTAGTGCAGTATGCAGAATTACCAGGAGAGGTCTGGTCTTTTTAAACTTCAGACCCTCATTTTCAACTAATGGGACCCCAGAATTATGACTATTATCTTCAGCTTGTGTCTGAACATACAGTTTTCTGAATCAAAACCAAGTGTTTCCTCACCCTCTGTCCCCGGGCCTCCCCTGCAAAGTCTAGAAGGGCCTTTCTGTGTCACTGAATCCCTAGGTATCACCTGAAGCAAGGTTTTTAAGTGGGGTTAAACTGTCTCAGACAAGGACCTTACACTTTGCACTGATTCTTTATATAAGATTAAAGCTAACTTTGAAAAGAGCAAGAAGAAAAGGAAATAGGTTGAAACTGAGAGTCTTCAAGGCAGCATTCAGATGAGTGGCAGCATTTATCCACTGAATAGGCATGAGGTGTAAAGACAGTGAAGTTAAAAAAAAAAATGTTCTTACCCACAGGTAACCAGAAAATAACTGCAAGATAAAATGCAAAGTATAACCTCTCCTCTCACATGAATTACAGATCGCTGAGGCTCAGCAATATTCTTACAGTTTTTCAGACTCCAGGCAGCTGTTTTACATATTTCACTGAGTACAGAAAGGAAAGAGTGATATTCTTAAATACCAGTGTATATTTTAACATGGGAAGAGGACGTATCAGGTGGAAAATATATTATAAGCTCTCTGGGTGTAGGTATTAAAACATCAAGCTATGAAAAGCACTGCAGCGTTCTGTAGTAACAGCCCAAACATTACAGTCTAAAAACGTTACAGAAATGTTTATATAACCGGATCTAAGGACCTAATCCAATGCTCATGGACTTCAGTGAGACTAAAATTCTTGATGCAACTTCTATTTTTCTTTAAATAATCCCTTGGAACTGCAAAAACATTTCTGTGCTATATATTTGGAGACCAAGGGCTTTCCACTGATAAAACTCCTGGAAAAGTCATTGTTTTCTGAAGTTATTGTTATCTCTAAAGGTCAATTAACATTGGTTTGATTTAGTGTTATGGTGAAAAGAAACACGATTTCTTTGGTCTTAATTTCCTTTGATTTTAAACAATGTGTTACTGATACAGACTTTGTACGTGCTACACATTTTTTTCTCACCTGACACCTCTCTTGCTTTTATAGTCAAGACAGCAAGAGGAAGCACACTGCTTTGTGTAGTAAGGATATGGATCCTACTTTATGGATCCTACTTTATGGATCCTACTTTATGGAGCTCTGTGGCAAAACCCCTTTTAGTTAGAGTAATAAATTGTCTATTCTTTGTGAATTAAAAAAAATATTTTCATTCTAAGTGGGTAAAAAATATTGAAATCCCAAAAATATTTAGGGAGCAAGGCCACAGAGGAGACTGGAAATGAGTTAATAGCTTTTCCTGCAATGCATCCAAGCTTGTACCATGGAAAGCCTGACAGACATGGGGATATGTAACAGCAGCAAAATGACATCATAGCGGATGTTTCATCTACTATTTAGTTCCTGTCCAAGAGGAAAAGGAGCCAATTTAATGCAGAATTCAGGAATAGACTCACTGCTTCAACACAGAGGGTGACCGAGCAGAACTGCCTTTCATTTAGGTGGAAACACAAATACTTGTCCACAAATGGGTAAGTCAGAAAAGAAATTTTTCACAACAGTTTTGTAATAATTTTCCCAGTAGGAAGCTGTACTAATCGCTTCCTGAAGGTCATTAGATTTTAAGTCTAAGATCCATGAAATAGATGGGAATTAGAGTGAAAAATGGGCAGCCAGAATCACCCATTGTTAATATACACTTGGAGAAGGTTAAAGGCAATTTAACCTCTGCCACCAGAGTGGAGGTTGTGCAGTTGCGAAAGCTCTCACATCCAGCCCTCTAGCACATCCTACACCAACACTGTCTTAAGAAGAATCTTTTAGCTGGGGAAACAGTCTCATTTAAAGACACCTTTGATCCCTCTCACTGACATACAGAAAGATCTTGTAGGGAAAAAAAAATATAAGGCAGGACTTTGAAGATAATGAACTCACTGGAGGAAAAAAAAACCCTTCCTAGGCTTTGCCAGGTCTTAGGCATACATATAGAGTATCTGTGCATCATAAGATGTGAGTGAGATCAGTCAGTATGTCATTATTCATGAATGGGAAATACGAAGGAAAAGTCAAAACCCGAGAACTTTGATGATTTCTTTATCTCATAAATTATAGGGGGGCTTTCTAAAATATTAGAAATAAAACTGTGCTACAGAGTTCACGATGCAAGATGCAAGTCTTATACGACATCAAATATAAGGAATTCATGGAAATTGCTTCTCTCAAAGTAATGATCATCATCCATGCTGCTGAAACACTTGAAAGGGTGCATCTGGTCAGTGTAAACAAACCAGGATGAAATAAAACTTGAGCTAATTTTGCAAAAACAAAAGACAGCAGCTCCAGCTCTCAGTGATACACAAGCGCTGCAACTGTGCCCATCCTGAGGGCAATCCTTCAGATCTTCAAAAAGAGCAAACTGGCACCACCATCTGAAAGTTTTCTGAATTCAGTGTAATTCCCTACCTAATTCCACTTAACCATTTAATTGAAACAGCAACATTCTAAACAGCCTTTAATAGTATTTCAGTAAGGAGAAATTTTTTAAAATATAAAGGAATCAACATTGTTTTAAGAGTTCATTACTAAACCCTTCTGCCTTGAAAACTAACCACTTATTTAAAGAAAAAAAATTACTTAGAGCACAATGAGGTCCTGCTCCTCCTGTGCCTGTAAGACTAGTTCAGTTTTGCTATTTGTATGGAAATTGCTCTGAGCTGACTCAAGGTCAAGCCCAGCAAAGCCCAAAGATGAACTGGTCTGTGTTGTCCTCACAGACCATGATTGGCCTGTGATCACAGACCCAGATCATGTTGTCATGATTTCTTACCTGTAGCAAGAGGACACTGCAGTGATTCAGCCTTGTTCTTTAACACATTTTGGTCCTGGTGTGAATTAGTTGCATCCATTATGCAAAAATTTCTTTTCTGTGCTATTTAATCTTTTAATATGCTAAAATTGTGGGATGAAACAACAGCAAAACTGCCCTATCACAAACACCTCTCAAGACTGAGCCAGTGTTTAGGAAAAATCATCAAAACTTGTTATCTAGGTTTCTGCTTATTCTATATATAAATATCTAAAATGATAGTTTCTTTGTACCATAAACATTTAATTAAAAACAAGTTTCATGATCTGAAAATGTGGCAGAAGTGTTCTAGATAAAACTAAAATTTACATTATTTTAACAAATAGACTACAGGGTTTTAAATTTTTTTTTATATGACTATACCATGAAGTACAGTCATTTACACTTAAACTAAAGTCACCAAGCCAGGTCCCAAATTTTATTACATTTTATTGTCTGCTTACTATTTTGCAAAAAAGGCTCTCTTCAAATTAATCTTCCACAGCACATTAAATTATTCAGTACATTAAGATATGAAGTTAATCCTTGTTTTCCCTGCAGCAGGACTGCAATGGATGAGCTACACTACTGTGTAGAATAATGTTTTAACACATGTTGTTCAGTTTTGCAGGAATCATGTACTGCAAAGGAGTACAGAAAAAACTGGAGTGATCTTCCTCCTCCATTAGCATATCCCAGCATTAAAACTGACCACTGGTATTACTCCTTAGGTAATACCTATGAAACACCTCTGTATGCCTTTTGTGTACTAAGATGCTCTGCAAGGATTGGTTTTAAAAGAAGGGGGTTACAACTAACCATTGAATCTACTGACCATCCATTTTCACAATCTATACAATAAAACATCATACATGTATAAACAGCAAATCATCTGGTCAGGCACTAGGGTAACAGGGAGCTTGTGCTTTTTTGAGATTGCTGACAAGAATGACTATGGTATGTAGCCTCTCTGTTCAAAATAACAGCTGTCTCTACCCTGCAGGAAAGAGAAGAAAAGCACTTGGGCTTTTGGACTCCAGAGGGGGTTCAGCACAAGAGATAAAGAGCTGGCAAATTCCAAAACACTGCCTTAACATGTACCTGCTCGCACTCACCAGCAGGTTTTCTGTCTGTAAAACAGCACTTATTATTTGGGGGGAAAAGGAGAGTGTGGTCGTGTGAGCTGAACTGATGAAATGAGGTGCTGATTCCAGACCATATGTACTGAATTCTCCCCCAGAAACTGAACAAACAGTCACCGAGTCCATCTGCTCCCCGTACTGCGGAATAAAGCCTCCTTTGCTCCCAGCACTCGGTGCAGCACATGTATGCCATTTCCCTTCATCCTCCCATAATTATCTTAGTACATTCTCCAGGAAGCTTGTCTTATCCACTTGACAGCTACCAAGTGATCTGGGCAGACCCCAGTGCTCCTGCTGAGCCAGTGGCATGTTAATGGACAGCCGCACCGAGGAAGATGTGACAGGGGAGCCAAGCTAAAGGTTTATCCTGCATTTCCTCTGCATGTTTCCCAAGCCACCGAACAAGCATCAGCACTTAGTGGCACTGATTGTCCCTATCTAAGCAGCCTCGCTGAGGCTATGACAGTGATTCCTGTTTGAAATGTTATGCTGTGTTCCTGAGGAGGCCAAGAGTGCATTAACCGTGAAAGAAAAAGACAGTCAATATCTCCTCTGAATATGCTTCATCCTCATTTGAGGAACAACTGGATCTAATTCACTGAGCTCTGTGATCCAAGAGGAAGATGTAACAGAAAGGTTCATAAGCAATTGAAAAGGTATGCCCTGTATTTTCTTACATCCCTTTTTAGTATTAGATAAACCGAGTAATTAGTGTTTTTTTATAAAATACTACTGGAGCTGCCTGAACAGTCTTGTAGTTACTTAATAAATTACTCGGCAAAGGAGTAAATTTAGCCAGGCATCCACTGGTGAGGAGACTGCTAATTAACTGATATCCAGGCAGGCAGCAATTATCCTTCTCCTCCCAGACAAAAAGAATATCTCTATTTCAAATACGTGTCCAGAAAGAATTAAGAGCTCTGAAATGTATGTCTTCCAGTAGGAATCAATTTGGAACAGAGTAGCAGTCAACCCAAAGATCTCCAATAATTTGAACTAAATACAAAACAAGATAGAATAAAGAATCTGTGCTTTATGAGGGGAGTGAACTGCCTTCAGAAATACGTTTCCAGCTGGGACCAGATTGCAAGTGCTTTTATTCACTCTGCAGGAGTAGTTATTCACGCGAACAGACCCCGTAAAGCCAGGGACACAAACTCACGTGAGCATGTAGTCACAACTGTGAACATGAAGCTTGCCATCTGACCTTCAAAACCAACAGAATGTTGTGGTGCTTTTACTGAAAACACTATAGAGATGTTGGAGGACATTTTTATGTTTCTTAAATATGATTTTGCTGTCGTTTCATATCAAATGTCTGCTGCTCAGCCATAAAGCAGACTTCCTATGGCCGCCTGGGGCTGGGGCTCTGCTGATGAAATTAACTGGTTTCTTAATTTATGGAGAGTTTTTCATTCTGCCACAAATGGTGAAATAAGCCAATTTACAGGTTGGTGTCTCAGCAACAGATTTCTAGTAAACAGGATGCTGGGATTTCAGGCTTGCACTCATTTTGTTTTCTGGAACGCCCAGCCATAAAGCAGACGTCCTGTGGCCACCTGGGGCTGAGGCTCTGCTGATGGGCACTCACCCACCTGCACGGAGGCCAGGAGCCATCCTAATGAATACGTGTGAGCACAAAAGGCAACCAAGTTGAGTAGAAAACAAGGATTCCTGGGGGAGTGTCCAAACAGCTCTGCATCCTCAGTTCGATGACCCATGAGAGAAAAGATGCATTTAGAATAGAGCAACTTAGAGCTGTTCTGATTAGAAGAGTTTTCACTCACTTACATAAAGGCTGAAGAAGAAATGTAAGAAGTGCAATTATTGACCTAAGGGGACAATTTCAGAACCACAAATAAGACTTAAGTGCCAAGCTGCAATAAGCAGTTAGAGCTAATATCGGATACCATAATCCAAGCCTAGGACAAGAAGCAATCTGGCACCCAAAGACCAGCAATCAGTCTAAATACCAAAGGTCATGAGCCTAAGTCAGAAACCAAGATACAAGCCAAAGGTTAGGACTGAAATAGGTCATGGATGTAAGCCAAAGGTGACAAAATGAGCATTTTTAAATAGCCACACACCTCAGCTACTGACTGGTGTGAAAAGAAATTTCCATGTTCCCTTAAATAGCACTGATGTTAGCACCAGTGAGCATTCACAAGGGTGACCACAGTCTTCAGGACTGTGTCTCTGAAAGGGTCAGTGCAGGCAGCAGTACAGAACAGCCCACCACTGAGGTCAGTCTGGGTCATTCAGATCTGGAGTCAGGCTGGTAACAGCTCCACGGATTGCACAGGTGAGTGATTTCCCTAACAGCCACATGTATGTTTGCAGCTTGCCATTGGCAAAATAAGTTATGGAGATTTGCAAAGTTCTCCCATAAACTTGGTGGAAGTGCAGAAAAAGGCAGTTCTAGATGAAATATGAGGGAAAAAATGGGCCCCAAAGAGACTGTGGAAGCCTCAAAAATCCACAAACAGAAGATCTTGCTACAGTTCTACATTTTAGTTGCCTTTTCCCTCTATTACCATTTTGCTGATTAAAATAGTAATACAAGCTCTGCTCCTACTGTATTCCATTGCCTACATACAAATAAGCAAGATAGTGTCTTTCGATAATTTTACAGGGTAAACATTTTCTAGTATTAATTTTTAAATGAGAAACAGGTAATAAAAATAATATAAAAATCATGTATAAATTAAAAGAATAAATTAATATTGATGTGCCACTATATGCCTCATTAGCATATCCTCTGGAGAATGCTTGATGGCTTTGGGAACCTTTCAAGAACCACTACAATATTGCTTAAAACTCAATTAAGACAGTGAACAGTTTGCAAATAGCCCATATACCAAAGTATGTTTTTGCAAACATAATAAAAAGCAAATGAAAAAATCAACTGAAAGTGACATAATAAAGACAATTTCTTGATCTACCTCTCTGATTTTTTGTCAAGGTCTTAAAGAACTAATGGGGACTGGAATAAGTGTAATAAGTGTCTCTCTGTGTCTCTCTGCTCTGTTGACAGGTTGGTAATAAACAAAATACATTTGTACAACTACCTGAATTATTATGCATGTATTTTTTTCTTTCTCAAAGTGTTTGACTAAGTGCCCTTATGCTGGCAGCCGTGCCCACCTGATAAAGTCAGTGTTTCAGCTGACTCGATTTCACTTGCAGTGGCTTTTACTTAGTAGGTCTCTCATTGTTTAAAAACAAACAAATAGTTACTACCATTCAAGCCTCTCAGCAGTTGTCGAGGTGCCACTAAGCCCTGGAGAGCTCTTTGCAGAGGTGTGACCATTAAATAAGCACCATGAAGTAGGTTAGGCCCTATAAAAGGAACATCAGAAGTTGGATAAATGTAAAAGCCCTGATACTGCACAGTAATATTTTGGGGATTTTCTAAAGAAGCAAGAATAACAGATTACTTCTCTTATAAACTTAAGCATTCCCCACAGCTGTTTGCAAGCCAACAGCATTGCCTTCCTTTCATGTCACAGAAGCTCATGGTGACCCTGAAATGCTAAATTTCAAAAGTTCACACAGCCTAAATTCTGTTACAGCTGGAAATTAAGATTTAAGATGGTGACCAAAGAAACCAAGGCAGGGGGAAAGAAACTAACTGTAATGGAAGAGTCTTACCAAAACTATAAGCCCATTATTTTACCAAAGTCAGTCCCCTTCCCACACACATTGCAAAGACACGTCCATCTGCCTGCTAAGCCCTTCCTTCGGCCTGAGCTCCTCTGCTTCTCCTGCACGGACACTCTTGGCACTGAGAGCTAAAGCAAAGAGCAGGAGGAGCAGTCTGCCTTCCCTCTCGGCCGGTCCCACGCTCCTCTTCCAGGCACTGCAGGTACACCAACAGGCATAACCACTCGCTAGTTAGTGAGGTGGCAAGTCCATCATGAAAATGGAGCTGATCAGAGTTTTTGTTAATCCAAAAAAGGGAAAAAGGATCCCAGTTCTATCTCAGAGTGAAAACATTTTACAGAGGCAATTCTTTGTTCTATCTTTTGGTAACCGGTTTTGATTTTTTTTCCCATTAGGGTAAATAGCAGCTCTGGTCATTCTGGCCCTGCTCATCACTTCTGGAACTCAGCTCTCTTGGTTGGCAGGTCTGTTTGTTAATGGAACTGTCAGTCCTCCTAAAACCACTCTGTCTCCATCTGACCGACATCAGGTGTCCACACGCACACAGGGATAGGGAAAAGGCAAGCATGGCAAGTTTGACCCATCACCAATTTCTCTGCCAGCTGTCATAGGCCACAAATTGCACTCACAGGTAGAGGAGTAGCTGGGCAGATAGGTTGGCAAGGGGTTTAGGCTTCCAGTACTGCAGAGCTTGGCTGAACTGGCCAGATCTGGAAGGCATCACGCCAGAAGGAAAAAATGAGAAAAGATGTGTCCCTTCAGCTGGTTCTGCATAGCTGCATTATTTACACAGCAGCTCTCAAAGTCTGTTAAATTTGTTTTGGAAATCATGTAACTTTTACAGAGGCAATCATTTTGAAATGAGAAGCAGGCACCATATTGACCATGAAAGTTTTGAAAGACTTTTTGCCTGTCATGCAAAATGGCACTCAGGAAACGTTTAAATAGATATTTGTGATTATTACAATCTATTAGAGGGATGCTTATCAGCTCTTCAACCACTTATCTGATAAAACCTATCACCCTTACACAAGCTCTTCGAATTCATCATTTCAGGTCACTAATTGCACATGGTAAAAATAATGTTATTGTTAAATACACTGGGGAAGAATTACTGTATGAATGCATAGAATGGTTTCCACACACAACATGTTAGTTAGGTCTTTTTCCTTTGAAAACACTCCAAGGTAAGCAACTGAATTTGTAGATTAATCTTTAAAGTTACATTTGTTTTCAAGGTGAGAACTCAGTAAATCTGTATACAGAATTTTGTAGAGAATTTTTTACTAGTTGACCAGCATTTTACTTTATTCACATAATTGCACACAACCCATATGAAATACGATGCTACTTCTTTTGTTCTTAAATGATTCCCTACTATCTGATCACTTGTTTTCTAACACCACAGTCAAGGGATGTGAGGTCCCAAAATTAATGGCGGCAATCGCACTCCTATCACAGCCCTCACGACCTGCCTGAACTACAGCAGCTTCTTACACTAAGCTGTGTGCCACAGTTTGGTTGCAAATTTCCACAGCATTGCGTGTTAATGCCTTCCCCTTGAAACGCCCTTCCCATGTCATTCCTCATACATCTTAACCACGGGGCTCCCCAGAGGATCTTCAGCAGACAGCTTTATGGCTCTCTTCTGAGCGACTACAGCAAAGGAATTCTCCATCAGCCAGAACTTAATTGGTGAAAAGAAGCCAAGTAAGAGGTTAGGATCTCATCCAGTTTATTTACTTAGTCATGATGTAATTGAGCTTCCCTTTTCCTTGCCACTTTTCTTAGCCTGCTTTCCTCACCCCCTGGAGGAAGGCCACCCTATCCCACACGAGGTGGGTCTGCCTCAGCATTTCAGTTCAGAGCAGAACATTATGAATTCTTGACTGCAACCATCAGGGACAGAATTTATCACACAACAAACAGTAAATCCACGTGGTTATGTCACGGAACACTCCTGGACATGATACAACCCGGACAAAGCTGACAAATCAAAGAGCAAGAGAGACCTGTGCTTACACCAAGAATTAACCAGTGCTGTGCCTTGGGTCTCTGGCTACACGTGTACTTTTCGGTTTGCAGCCCAACCCCAGTAGGCAGATGAGCATCCAGAGGTCTTAGGTGACCAGAGGAAACCCACCCTGCCAGAGCCAAGCAGCATTCCTGAACCTGAGCCTTTGTCATGACTGCAGCATTCGGATGGCAGCAGTCAGTGCAGCTGCTGCCCTCACCTTCAAACAAGCTCTTGTGATAGAACAGCAATCCACCAGCCATTCCCTGGATGAGTGAAATACAATCATAATGCCTACTGTTTATATTACTCTTCAAGAAAAGTATGTCAATTAAATTTATA
This sequence comes from Porphyrio hochstetteri, assembly GCA_020800305.1. Lineage (NCBI taxonomy): Eukaryota > Metazoa > Chordata > Aves > Gruiformes > Rallidae > Porphyrio > Porphyrio hochstetteri. The sequence goes on along the minus strand of CM036916.1, from coordinate 2,884,557 downwards.
AGGATGAGTAAATACATTGTACTCATTTTATGTCTGCGAAGACAAAGGTACAGAGACCTGAAGTGGTTTAATAACCTATGAAATTAATGCAGGTTTACCGATTCCAGTTCCTCTGACACTAGAAAACCTAAAAAGCATCAAAAGCAGCCAAAATCACCTGGTTGTTTTACATTATATCAGTTTCTAGTCATGTCTGAAAAGCTCTAGAAGCTATTTACTCTCAGAATTGTGTTGCATCTTCTTTATTAGTACTGTACCACATCAAGAAAAGCCTGTTGAAAAATACACATTTAGTCATAAAATATTTATCTAACCTATTTTAAAGATGATTGCTCTGATGTGTGCATATTTTGCAAGAGGATCAGCTACAAATATTAAAAAGTAATTCTGACTTGCTATTTTACAGCCAGGCTTCAGAGATAAAAAGCACATAAACCCACATTATAAAATTTCTGCATTTAAAGATACATAGAGGCATCAAAAGTGGCTCAGGAACCTTAGAGGATACAAATGATTCTTAGAAGAAAACAAAAACATAAGCACACGATAATGCCATATAACTGAACAGTACATATAATGTAGATAATTCAATAATTAAAACTGGCCAAGGTAAAAACTGATACAGTTCTACCAAAGTAGTTTTCTTAAGGCTCAAGGTATCTATTACTGATGCACAATTATTCCTGATGTATTTCTCAATTCTGTACAGAGCAGAACTTTGCTAATCTAATTGTCTTTTTTTTTTTTTGATCCATGCAGTCTATTATCTGTACAAGAAGACAGGGGAACAGGCTATTTTGCCTCGTGGTAGTAATTGCATATTGTTTTTTCCTAATGTTATTATACCAATAAAACAGAAACTACATGTAAAATGAAATAAGCAAAAGATAATCCTTAATGGTTCACCTTTGCCTCTGCAATATTTTGTCCAATTGCTAATTTGCCATAAAAGAGATTTGCAATAGAGTTCATTTTCAATAATGAAATTAGTACAGTTCTAATTCAGCAGCAGGCCTTCTATCTGCTGTTGGATAAAATATGGCAATACTGGCCAGAGATATATGTTCAAAGCCCTACATAGCACAGTAAGTATAGAAATCAGTAAAAGTCAGGCTGCACACCTACATCTAATGTACTTACAGAGGCTGCGATCGCTGAAAGGCTTGTATTCAAAAGTAAGTTATATTTAAATTTTTGGACAGATTAAGTCAGGAAGCACACATGACTGGATATTTATGCAACATGCAGAGTCTCAAGAATAACGTTTTCTCTTTAGTTCTGATTTATGCCAATGATAAACTTCTTTGTTCAGCGACAGATTATAACTAAAGGTTAACACAACATAATTTCTGAGCTAAACCTCTGTGCTCTAGTTGAAAAAAGTTAGTTTTACCTGTATAATTGTACTACCTACCTTCGTCAGAGAAGAGCTATCATGTTTTGAGACAAACTCCATGAATTTACATGTTTGAAGCCATCAGGCAATGTCCTCCTAGAAAAAATTGCCACCCTTCCACAATCCCCTGTGAAACGGCAAACCAGGTTAGAAAGATATAGGAGATTGGATTACCTGTCTGCACCAGATCATTGTTTCTAGGAGATAATCCATAAATGATTAATCCTTCTAATGTTCTTGAGCAATGTAAGGAGGGCTGCCTGTGACCTATTTCAACCTCTGGCACTGTTGTTGTGGGAACAGCTTTACTGTATAAATCGAATTGAATATTTTCATTCTCTTGGCTTTATTGAATTCTAAGTGTAATTTAATGCCATTTCTTTCTTCAGTAGTTTTTTTAGCATCTCTTAGAAGGACCATAACTGTTGGTAATACTCCTGTCCAAAATGGCAGTGAACACATAGATAGCTAAATGGTTTTTTATGGCATTTTCCTTGTACTTAATTACATTACATTATTTCAGTAATTCACTGTTGGGTTTATTGCTTTCTGCTTCACATTTTCTTGAACATTTTTCCATTTGTAGAAGGAGAAAAAAGGAAAAAGAAAAAAAAAGGAAAAAAAAGAAAAAAAGGAAAAGTCATCCATTCATGTTACAGAATCATGACTGCAGTTATTACACAACAAATTGAGACCAAAGTAATTTAGAGTTAAATTCAGATTTCAGAATTGCAACATCTGAGAAGCTCAAACTCTACACAGTCATTATGTATTATTTCTATTTTAGATATGGCACAGAAATAAGAAAAACTTCTATGCCCCAGAATTATTTCCCTATGCTCTGGCACTTCGATGTGATGGCCACTTTAAAATCACAGAGAAGTCTTCATCTCTCATACAAGAGATTTGCAGGCTTCCTGATGGAATCAAAATGCAAACTAAAAGCCTGTTACATTATTGATTAAGGAAGTTATCACTGGGACAATTTGCCCTAGCTAGGACTAAGCTAGGACTAATCTAAAATTAGTCAGTCTGTAGAATTACAGCCATTATCACTGAAAATTAAGGTATAGATAACAATGCAGTTACCAATGAATAACCCAAGATTTGCCTACCATTACAATTCAGGGAAAAACATCTGTAAGCAAACCAATAAAAACTGTCATTTGCAAAGTATCTTGTGAAACCAGAAACTTCTGACAGTTGCTTAAAGTAGAAAACAGCACAGACTGAATGTGAGCTCTATGAGTCACTCACATTTACTGAACTCCACTGGACCCTAATTCAACTTTTAGTAATAACAGAAAATGCACTGCCTGGGAATGCTTACAGCTCTTCTCCATCATCTTAACAGCAGCAATATATTCTTCCCTGCCGATACTCAGCTAACAAGGGATGAATAAAGTGACTCCAGACTAAAGAGGACTTCTTCTGTATGAAGTCTGAAAGGAATGACTGCAGCCCCAATAAGCTTTGAGAATACGTAAGTGCTCTACTGTGTGAAAAAGAGGGGCCAGAAAAAGTTTGGATAACATAACTGGAAACAGCAGAGCTGGCATCAGTGGAAAGACCCAGCCATGCTGTCACAAGCAACCAAAGGCGTAAATGGGTCTTTATTATTTCACTTAACTTAATATTAACATATATCAAGTAGATATTAGAACTTAGGGTAATAAATCATCACGTCCTGTCCAACAAAACCTTAGCTGAGTAACTGAAATATAGAACATAATGTTCTTTTCACTTGTTGAAACACAAATGGAATCTGTCCCACTCACACAGAAAACATCAAAAGGGCATTGCATACATCATCCCGCTTCTGCTGGGTTCAGGGCAAGAACCAGGAACAGGGTGAGAGATGGACATTTCCCCAGCAGTCACTGCTGTATAGCTTCAAGAGTGGACAAAGAGATTTGCAATCCACAATAATCAGAGAACAAGCTTGAATGGATACAACTAACGAACTTACAAGTTTTATGAGAGCTGGCTAAGGGAGCTGGGACTGTTTAGTCTGGAAAAGGAGACTGAGGGGAGACCTCATCGCTCTCTACAACTACCTAAAAGGTGGTTGCAGTGAGGTGGGGGTCGATCCCTTCTCCCTGATAGCTAGGGACAGGACAAAGGGAAACGGTCTGAAGTTGCATCAGGGGAAGTTTAGGTTGGCTATTAGGAAAAAATTCTTTACTGGAAGGGTTGTCAGCTATTAGAACAGGCTGAGCAGGGAGCTGGTTGAGTCACCATCCCTGGAGGTGTTTAAAAGAGTATATGTGCTTGCTGACATGGTATAATGTTGGACCTAGCAGGGCTGGAGAGATGGTTGGACTCAATCTTGAAGGTCTTTTCCAACTGAAACCATTCTATGATTCTAACTTCAGCTTACACTGAGGTCACAGCTTGAGTCTAAGTATACTAAATACTTCAGTGTACTTCAAGGTGGAGGAAGCAGATGGCAGGCCATATGACTCATTTCTGATATAAAATATTTTATTCCAAGGCAACAACAGTGAAGAAGGGCAGGGAGAATAAATTCAGATGAAGGAAGAAAACAATCCATAACCAGAAAGCACCACTTCTCATTTTTTTATTGATGCTCCTCATGTTTTGCTTTTAATTCAAGATTAAGCCAAGAATTTTTCACACTTGAGAAGATCTTGCACAGCAGAAGGCTGCCCTTTGCCAGTAAGTTCTTTACTTGAAAGATACCTTTGCTTTGCAGAAATCTTGCAGAAAGGAGTAGTTTGTGCAGATGTTTAACATATCAGTTAAGATCAACTCCTAAAAGTCTTCATCATTTTCTTTCTATTTCATTTGAGCACTTAGAATGCTGATTGCGTCTTTATAAAAGATTGTTTTCAAACTTTAATTTCCTCATATTATCTTTCCTAATTTAGAGTGTTACTGAATAATAATTAGACATTTAACAAAATATTTTTTAGATCATACTAATTGTCATTGTTTGCCCTTGATGGAAGACTTTTATGTGCTTCACTAACAGAAGAAGTAAAACTCAAATTTTATGGATTAGATTGGGCCCTCCTGTGGTAAAACTATTAGAAGAGGATGGATCATTTAATGTTCTAAGACATTCTGTGTAATTATTGATTTTTTTTTTCTCCTGATGCTTAGATCTTAGGAATCAGGGGTGAGTAACTGGGATGAAATACACAGGAATTTTGTGTTCAGATTGTATTTTTTTCCTAAGAAATGTCTTTTTACTTTATACTGTTTACTTTATACTGTTTGACATCAAAACAGGTAAATTAGTGATCTCTCAAAAAAACTTTACTTTTAGAATTTAAAAAAACCCACAACATATTATACTGGAACTTGATATTTCCACTGCTTGTCAGAAAGACTTCTTAAGCAACGACACGACTGCTTGATCCTTGCTTATAATTTGTACACTAAATATGTGTCATTGCTGAAGAGAATTATACTGTAAAGCTGAAGTAAGATCAGAAGTACAGCCACCTGCAATGGAGAACATGACCTGTGACAACTAAGAACTTAGCATAAATTCCTTACATGCTTAGAAGGGTCAGAAGCATGACACAAACATGGGTTTGTTTTGAAATTGACAATCCTAATTTCTCCTGTCAGATTGCACAAAGTGCTACAAAGATAGCTGCATTTCAGTAATGTTATCTTGGAAGTCATTCATGCTTTGGTCCTAATGAATATTCTGTACTTTGCTGTTCCTAATATCCACTAATGATTTAAAAAATCACAAAGCTCAGTGTACTGAATGTTACCTTATTCGTGTTCTAGCAAACTTAAATATGTACTACACAGGACAGTTAAAATGTTTACTGTATCTGAAAAATAAAGTAGTTCATTCTAATACTCTTTTAAAATATTGAAAATTCCATATCCCAGTGCAGACTGTGAAATATCCAGATACTGGCTAATGATGAACACGTGAACAAACAGCATCGTCCCCCAACATACTAGAAGATGATTCCTCCTGTCTGTGACTCAGCTCATTACACTTCATATGCCAGCCTGCAATAAGTGCAGAAGACTTTGTAATACTGATGTCAGCAAATAAATAATAATAATAATAATGACCTCTTAGTGCAAACAATACAGTTATTTCTCTTCACGAGATGTCCCAGTGTAGAGAGTCAACTCAAGTCAGCTGAAAATCTCTAGCAATGTGCTCACGGGGATTAAGTACAAAGAGCAGAGACTGGCAGAGTGGCTGATAGGATCCCTTCTTCAACAAAGGACAAGTCCTCTTCTCACAGCACTGTCTGACAGAAACATCCTGGATGTGGCTACAGCTGGTTGGAACGGAGGGGAGGCAACGGGGAGGGAGCACAGCTCTGCTTGGCAGGGTATGGCAATGGTCAGTGTCTTTGGACGCTTGGCAGTGTGGGAGCGTGGAGGCTGTTGCCCAGCTCCAAGAAGCTTGGCCGAAGGATGTAGCTGGTAGAGGCATAGCCCTGGCCGCTGCCCAGCAGCACCGGGAGACACACCACAGCCCCGCTGCCACACGCCATGAAGCTGGTTCTCCAACCAGCCGCTAACCAGTCGCCCACCACCCTGTGCCCCATGGCCGCGAACCCCTCTGCCGCGCTGTGCGAACGCCAACCCTCAGCCCCGGGCCACGCGTGTCGGCAGGGGGCACAGCCGGTGCCCAAACCCCACGGCGGGGGCATGGCCAAAGCCCCACGGCTCTGCAAGGCTCCGGTAGCCTCCGCCACAGGTCGGCCTTGGGCACGGGAGCCGCCAGGTGGGCAAGAGAGGAGCCCGCGGGCCCAAGGAGGTGGGCAGGGTCTCGCTGCTCCGGGCTGGCAGCCGGCGGCTACCGCAGCAGAGCCCTAGCGGGGCCTCACCCCCGGCCGGAACGGCAGGTGCGGGGCTTGGCTTCCCGGCCGGCGGCGGGGACGGGTGCACCGGTGACACCGCGCGGCTGCTTCTTGCCCTCCCCCGCGAGTGGCTGCCGGGATCCAAGATGGAGTCGGTGAGCAGAGGGGAGCAGGAGATCAGCCTGGCGGCCCTGAAGCAGCACGACCCGTATATCACCAGCATCGCCGACGTGACCGGCCAGGTAGCGCTCTACAGCTTCAGCCCGAAGGCCAACGAATGGGTAAGTCCGGAGGAGCGAGCCTGGCTCTCCCCCCGTCCGGGCCGAGGGGCGGCGGAGACGGCGCGGTCCTGTGCAGAGCGTTCGTAGCCGCCCGCCGCAGCTCCGGTCGCCTTTGCCTTCGCCCCGGCAGCCGCTTGGCTCGATGTCTCGCTTGGAGCCTCGGCGGGGGGCTGCTCTCGCCCACGGGGAAGTTTGGGGTTTGGGTGCCTTCCTCCCGCAGAGATGCCGGCCCCGCGGGGCGAAGAGGGGTTGTGCTTACGCGGGGGGTCGCGGCGTCATTCACCCGCTGGGTGAGTGCGCCCGAAGCAGCTGTGGGGCGGGAGGTTTGTTTTCCTCTTCGGGGCCATCGCTGGGTTGACTTCTCTTTCCCTTGTCGGTTATTGTTGCTCATGCGTGTTGAGCAGAGCCCGAGTTCGGGAAGGGTGGGCTTTGGGAAGTGTTTGCGTTCGTCACCGCGTGAAGGTGCAGATTGTGCTTGGCTGCTGGTTTTATCGCAAAACTATAAAAATCGGAATACTTGGCACTTCACATTGCTGTGTGCAGCACGGAGCTACACACGACTTTCGGTGCTTGTGGGGCATAAGCATGTTGCTTTGAAAATTGTCAGAACAGCCACAGTCAATAGGTATGTTGTTTTGTTGCTGCCCGTGTTGTTGGTGCTGTTATTTAAGTAGCAGCTGTAGCAGAAAACCTCTCTGCTATTTGCAGGCTGATGGCCAGTACTCCACATTTAAAATAAGGAGTTGAGAGGAAGGTGTTCAGCTCTTACAAGTCAGGCTCAGCATAGGAAAGTTGTAGAATACTGGATAGCACATTTTCAGGCTGATAGCATGAACAAAATCTTAGTGAAATGGGTTTAATTGCCTAGTCTGACTAAGGAAAGTATATTGGTTTTGAAAGTAAGTTATATTTTTAGACCTGTGATGTGAAAGCTCATAGAAAATTAAGGAAGGATATTGTAAATCTCTGCAGTTCAAGTGCTATACAGAAGCTACATAAATATGTGATCATACACACCCCATAACTCCAAATTCTGTCTTTTTTTAGGAGAAAACTGACATAGAAGGGACTTTATTTGTGTACAAAAGGTAAGGGGGAGGTTGTGTTGTTTTCTTAATGAAGAAAAAAAAAATCCAACAAATTCTCAGCTGGCTTAAACAGATTGTTAATTAAACAATCTGTCCTAACTTAATTTCTTCCATTTCCGGACAATTTTGTAAGTAGACAAAGTTGCCTAAAAGCTGGAGATCTGCTAGTGTAAGGTTTTGGGGGGCTACTTGATTTCTTAAAAAATCCCAGTTATATGGGATAGAGGAAAGGTATGGGTGGGGACTTGCACATTGAAGTGTAAATCCATGATTGGTTTTAATTGCAAGCAAAGCAAACATCTGGCAATGATACAAATGAAAAACAAAAACCTAAGTAAAACATTTCCGTGCGGCTAGCTGATTGTTTCAAACAGGTTCTGTTAGGCGCATTAAAAGACCTAACTTGTAATAGTAAGGATTGCTTGCCCTTCCTTAGAAGCTCTTGACAGATTTTGTTGTTGATCACTCTGTAAAGGTGTCCATATTGTTATAGAAATCTAAAGACTTACGAGCTAACTATATCTAATATTTACCCTGCCTTCATCATGCTGCTGTACTGATTATATGACTGCTTGCAGGCACAGTCAGTATGCTGACATGATAGTCATGCAACAAGAGAAAACAGATCTAAAACTACCATGAACTTCCAGTGCTTGCTTGCTCAGTGTTTTCTACCTGTTGTCTATCAAAATCCAGATGTTAAAATTGCTTCACTAAGCAATACAATTCTGAATGACTAAATATCTACTTTGAGGATACTGGGTTAAGTCTCCCTTTAGGAAGAAATTGTTGCTTCTTATTCCCCTCTAAGTGTATATCATGTTATTTAAGCTTTTTTATTGTCACACCTGTTTGCAGTAAGTTAAATGTTGCTAAGTGGTTTGTTTTTTCTAATAAAAGATTCTAAATTCCCTCAGTGCATCTTATGTGAAGTATTGAATACACTTGCATTTAAATTCTGGATCTGACCTAGGTTTTTTTAAGACTTTTTTTTTTGAGGCATATTTTTGATTCAGCCATTTAGCAGTGTAGAACTGTAATGTTCATCCTAATCCAACTTCAAGCTAAATGTAGTTTCAGATTAGTTGACATGCCAAGACATGGCATAGGTGAACAACTGTTGGAGTTTCAGGACTCCTAAGGCTTCAGCTAATAAAGCTGTGGAGATTTTAAGATTAATTCATAAGCCTTGTTTCAGAAAACTGTATATGTTGATCAAGGTATTAATCCTTATCTTTATTTTAATTGAAACAATAGGTCGGCTTCTCCTTATCATGGTTTTACGATAGTGAATCGACTGAACATGCACAACCTGGTCGAACCAGTAAATAAAGATTTGGAGTTTCAACTCCATGAACCTTTTCTTCTCTACAGAAATGCTAGCTGTGAGTATAACTTCCTTTAATCCATATAAACTTCTTGTTCTGTTTTATAACTTAAACTGCTCCTGATTACGGTGATGTCTGTTTCAAGTATAATGTTGGATTACTTTTTCTGTCTACAGTGCTAGACTTAAATAGCTGTGGTATTAATCAGCAGCTGCTTGAAGAAGTTGTCAAAATTGCTCAGCTCTAGGTTCAAGGTTTCTATCTCCACAGTAGGTTTTGGACTTAGGAGATAGATGTCTGTACTAAATTTGCCAGAGTCTAAACTACAGCAAATCTGGATGTTGGGACAGTTGTTGCACAGACAATTGGAAAAATAGCAGTATCTCCTTGCTGCTTCTTGAATTCTAATAATGTTTTGGGTCATCAGTCGAGCTTCAGAGTCTGAGTGTACTGTGTTCCAATTAGGTGCACCCTAAAAATCCTGTTATTCCAGAGAGTTCAAAAGAAAGGAGGAGGGGAGTACATGTGTATATGAAATTCACATTACCTGAGTTGATAAATAAAAGGCATCCCACAGAGCAGAGGGTCCTCCTTATACAAAGGTATCATTTCACATCCTCTTTTTTTTATGCAGAGTTCTTGAAATTAGTTAGCTGCTGTCCAATGAGAGATTCCCCTTACTGAATTAAATCGGAGAACCTGTATGCTGTCTGGATACAGTACTTTCTCAACATCATATCATCTTCCTCTTTGAATGTTTCCTTGAATTACAGATAGGAACACTGCTTTGGCTGTGCTTCAGTATACCTAAAAGAACAGTCAAATGTTCATCCCTTTCTGTTGCCCCTTGGAAAGCCTCTAGGATCTGTGGGCAATGGGATAGATTCCACTATGATGACAAAGAACAGCTTAAGGTGGGTGTTCTTATCTCTTTAATAGTGTTAGCAATCCTCCTCCTATAAGTCTCATTGAAAGGAAAAAGTCAAAACTTGTCAGAAGGATGAGAAGCCCAGGAGCTGCGGGAAGTAAATGACTGGCAAGAAGTTGAGAAGTGAAAACATGCTGCATAGAGTTGGATGTTTAAGCACGTTGCTTGGTTTGGGAGGAAGAGGGAGCTCTACGTGGTGGAGGTAGGGGTAGAGGATGGCTGATGAGGTAGCAGTAGAGGACAGAATTGCAGTTCTGAGATTGGTAAGGGAAGCAGGAAGTTGATTCATTTGTTTGAACTGCTGACCGAATCAGGAAGCAGGAGCTGCTGTGGAATCACCATGGTGAATGCAAGTGGGAGTGACTAGAGGATTGCTTACAGGAAGCAGCTGGGGAAGGTAGCCTGTATGTGAGCTCATTAGAAACCTCTAAAGCTAATTATATGTCTTCATTGAAAAAAGCTCTCCTTTTCCTATGGGACACTATTGTGTAAGATACATGGGCGACTCATGGGAGTTAGGATAGAGGTGACAGGAAGGTACAAGGAAGGAACAAGCTTACACAAAGGTGAGCAAGGAAAATAGTATAGACTGGATGTGGGAAAGAATTGCTTTCTGAAGTAACCAAGAAGGTGGGGTCTTTTTCCCCTTTTTATCTTTCTCACCATCATTCAAAAAGTCTTTGATGAGAAACTCTGCTTTATTTCATCACTGTCCCATGTCCTGGAAAGAGGGTTGGTAGCATGTCAAAGGAACAGCCTACACTGACTGCAAATTGAAAATGTTCTATGTGGTTAGTTTGTCATTAGTTATTTCTCAGTGTGCCACAAATAAACAGCAGATCAGTTTGTGCGCTCTGCTAGCATTCACTTTGTTCACATAGAAGCTTAAAAGAATAGAAAACCGCTATTTCAGCACTGCTAACTCCCTTACACTTTACATTTAGTCGTGTTTTGGATTTTCTTCCTTATATGTGATTACCTAAATCTTCTGGTTTCTCTTCCCTGTGAATTAGTTAAAAAAAACCCCACCCAAATTATATGATTGAAATGATTAAATCTCTTTGCCTCTAGCTGCATAGTATTTGTGGGGGGAAAAAAAAAAACACCAACCCAAACCAAAACCATGCTTCAGGACTGACTTGGATTTGCAGACTAATTTGAACAACTACGTGTTTTGTTTGTATGGGTAGATTAGGGGATTCTTGTCCAAATTATTTTCATGTGGAAGGCTGTGCACTTCTGCTCAGCTCCCTGTTGGCATAAAAAACCTGCATTTTTTGCACTAATTCAAATAATAATTTTAAACCAAAGGTTAGTGTAATGTGTATCTCTGTTGGCTTAATGTGAAGTTCCACTGAGATCCTTTAATGACTGAAAGAGAGCAGACTGATAGGTTGTGCAGGTTGTGCAAGAAAGAACTACCTCTCATATTGAGAGTTAACAACTTGTTTCTTGTAGAGTGATTTAGGGATTTTTTTTTTATGTGTATCCCACTTGAAGAATCTACGTGGTCATAAGAAACTCTTAAGAGTAAGTTGTCTGCTAATATTGCTGTCTAATTGAACTGATAATTCTGTTTTCTTAGCTTACAGATGGGGAATGGTTCAGACTTACAAATTTTTAAAAAAACAACTAAATTTGTGTTTATTAGTATTGCTGTTTGGCAGAGACAAATGTATTTTGTGCCTGTGTATTTAGGTTGTAACAGGATCAGTGACAAATTGTGGTTCACACTTACCCAAGGTATAGAAGAAATAGTAGAAGATGATCAAAGCAAAATTATGCCATCACATATTCGGGGAAGGTAACATGTCAACAGTCTTTATAACTGAATATGATACTACTGTTGTATAAGCTTTTTCACTTTGCTCTGGGTTCTGTCTTCAGGTAATAAGGGCAAAGTCTGTTACGTGTACCAGATCAAACCTCTGGCATTCTGACCTTAATGGCATGAGAGCTGTTCTGAGTGTATCAAGTGACACGCTCCAGTCTGTATAGAGTTACCAACAATTTAGAGAGGAACTTTGCAAGCAGTATATAAAAATTATTTTTTCTTGGCTGGAAGCTGTAAGAATGATTTGTCTGTTGATCTAGATCATACTATTTTTTTGGTGGGTTTTATCATTCTTTTATACTTTGATTTGTTGAAATACTTATTTTTAATATATAATGGAACTTCTGGTTTACCCCATGCCAGAACTTACTTCTGGGAAGCTGCACACATGAGAACCTCTATCCAACTGCACAAAGGCTTTTTCAACCTCCTAGAACAAAACTACGTAGTTGCCATTTTATTCTCATGGGAAAGAAGGCCTGACTTAGATTTTATGGTTGTTGGGGGGTATACCCCTATTTTTTTACACTGCTGTATGAAGGAGCCTTTCATGGGTGTTCTGGAAGAAGAACAGACCAAGTAATATTGTACTCTTACTATATCTTTTTGTTGTGTTTGCTGAGTGACATGGAAAACGTTTGGGTCAATTTGTTATTATTCTGATCAAATGTAAGACATGTAGAGGCATTTTAATTTTTTTTAAGAAAAACAATACCTTTTTTAATGTTTTATCCATTAATGTGGACTTTTTTCCCAACTCCAGACTTCTTTTTCAAAATCATTCTAGCTATTTAATGTGTTCAAGCCCCCCCAAAAATACTTAAACCCAGCACTTTGAGAAAGGATTTGTCCACTTTAAAAGCAATATATAATGCTGCCCAAAAATTTACCATTTATTCATGAGGCAATCCTTAAACAGAAATTCAAGGTGTGCCGTAGAAGCTGTGAGACATTATACCAGATAGTAGTAAACAGGAAAACAAGTATGCTACTTATCATTGTTAGGAGAATTAAAGAAAGGAAATCTCTCCAAATGTAAACAAATGAAGAAATTAAGTAATTTTCTTTTAACTTCAGTAATGTAACATTTTTAATTAAGATTTCTTAATAGGTAGAGTTTTTGACATTATACTTTACGTAGATTTGCTATTGCTTAATCTGATATATGTGTTGCTGGGTATGTTTGATCCTTGGATGTCTCCTCTGGACACATGCATATTCTTCAAAGTACTCAGAGTATTTGTTCATGATGCACTGAATCCCACTGACCTACTTTTGTAATGAACCTAAGCCTATTTTTGCTTGTCTGTATTTTTTGAGAAATATGTTAAATTCTGTTTTTAAAAAAAAAAAAACACAATGCCTACAGTTCTATTAGTATCATACTCCAGTCTGAGAGTTCAGTGCTCCCTTCCAGTCTGTAATGTGAGAATGTGGAGCTGATAGGTCATAGTTTGCTTAATAATAAAGGAAAACTTAGTCAACCTTTTGAACAATTGCTAGCTTACCTCTTAAAGTCTTCAAGAAGTATTCTTCTAAGTCTTTCTCATTTATAACTTTCCCTCTGTAGCGGTGGTGTTGGTCTTGATTAAAAGGCTTTTTAATCCAAGCTAGTTCATTTGGTAGGTCAGGCAGATTGATTTCCATGGTGCTGAAAAGAGAGATGCTGAGCATAAAAGTTGGGTAGTAAAATAAAGAGTCCTTGTTTGGTGAAGGTATTTTCTGTTGGCGTCTTGGGTTTTTTTTTTCTTGCTTGCTTCTTATCTGTGTCCAAGGCTAAGAGTTAGTAAAGCAAAAATAATGGATTTTGGAGATGTTTATCTGTTTAAGTTTCCACTTAAGTTTCAGTTAAGAAGTGCTGCTTTCTAGGCTTGTTGTATTATCATTAATTAAAGAAACTTGAGTTCAGAACAGTAAATGCAAAATGAGATACATTATTTCAAATGGCTTTTAAGATTCTTTAGAAGAGCTCCTGCCAGGTTTCAAAACAAGGCATCTTTACTGGGAAGGGAAGTCCTTATCACCTCTGTTCCCAGCTGACAGTGCATTAAGTCCAACGTATCTCTGTGAGTACCAAAGCTGAATGGCTCTCCAGCAAGCGCATTAACCCAGTGGTTTAGTCCGAGATAAAAAAGGAGCCTGCTCTTGATACCTTTATAACAGAAGCAGCAGTGCAAGCGAGGGGGAGGGGAGGAACCATTGAAAGCTGTTAAGAAGTTCTAAAAATATTTTGTTTGACCTGAAAGATGGCACTTTAACTGGAAGGGGTTTTCCACTCTGGTTCAGCGTTGCAGAGTAGCAGTCCCTTTCATTCCACACTAGACTTTGTCAGATGGCAGTTTGTTAAACATTCCTGATTGTGGGTGCTCTTTGTCACCTGCTGAATTACTCCAGTGCAACTGCTTGTGGGATTGTTTTGTGAATTGTACTTGTGAAATGGCCTTAGATGTTCAAAACAATAAGAAAGGGAGGAACTTTTAATTCTAATGATTTATAAATCTGTGTGGTAGGCTTATATTTAAATTGAGGAAAATATGAATGAGGAATTTAATTGACGAAGATATTAGAGCAGAGCGAATGAGGAGAGGTGGCATTTCAGCTAATCTTTCAACTGGATGACCCATTAACTTTGAAAGAGATTGTTTTGTGTGCTTGTTGGTTTATGCCTTAAACTCTTATTTGAAGTGTAAAATTAAGCATGTACTATATGCAAAAGATGCATATATTAGGTTTTTTTGAGGGAGTGAGATCGGTAAATTGATTTCCATTATTACCTTTTAGGACATGTTTCAAAATGACTCCTTTATTTCCAGAGAGAATTTGAAAGGTTACTGTCCCTCACTTCCAGTTGTTTTGCTTCATTGTATAGCTGCATCTAAATGGCAACTGTAAAATGAAACTTTTTCCTGTCTTCTACCAGCTCTTCCAGCTAGCTAAGGTAACTTTTAAACAGGTCATCTATTTGAGGGAGACAAAGCTATATCTGCACAAATGGCTAAACTGCCTCAGGCGACTGAGTGATGCTGCCTGGAATCTCAAACTGGTCCTGCTGATGAGTCCTATATACACTTCTGGCACAGTGTTCTCAGCCATGAGCATTTTAACAGGTTTGCAATACTGTGCTGCCCCACTTCCCATTTCTGCCCTCTCTTGTGCTAGACAGCAGGTTTGTGCAGCTGGTATGACAAGAGTACCGAGGAACTGCTCTAGACTAAAATGTATCCAGCTGTCATAAAGGACAAGAGCCAACTTGTTGAAGGAAGTAATGGCCAAGTGGCAATGTAAGGGTGGTGACACTGCTACTTTCTGCTTTGAATGAAAACTGAAGTGAAACTGGAGCTTTGGGGGGTGATTTCATTTTATGTTACCAAAGAGCAAGTGCCTGTGGCTCTTTGCTGTCCCAGCTTTTAATTGAGATCTACTGACTGGGCAGCAGAGAAACAGTAGGCAGACTGCCCCGCAAACCAATAGTAGCACAATGTAGAGGAGACCCAGACCTTCCTTTTGACATCATCTGACTTGAGCAGAAAGACTTCCATAATGTTTTCTTGAAGTCATTGTTTTCCCATAGCAATTTCAATCAAGTTTTGATCCAATTTCAATCCAAAATTGATCCAATCAGATTTGGAAAGAAGTTGTGTTATGTGTCTAGATAAATATTTTTGGATTGGCGTTTCTAATAAAAGTGACATATGTCAGACAAGAATATAGATGAGGATAATTGATTTCTTTTATGAAATCTGATTTGTCTCTGATATGGCTTAACTTGTGACTTCATGTATGTCAAAAAAAGGCATTCCTGTTGATGATTGCAGAGTATTTCTACTTGATTACTAAAGATGCTGGCCAGCATTCCATGTAGAAAAGCTGGACAGAAAGCATTCAAACTACATAGAAAAATGAGTCAATTTAGTGGCTTCTGTTTGGAAGAAACTCTTAAAAGAACTGCAGTAGAAAGGTATGCCATTAGACATATGAACATTCAGCATAATGTCTATGCTGGTTTCAATATGTTTCAATGGTTTCAATGTTTATGCAGGTTTGAAAAGAACTGGTAAGTTCTGACTCTGTTTTTAATAAAAAGATGCTCACAACTAGAGTTGCAGGCATGTAAGAAATAAATACAGTAACGCAGTTGGGACACACGCACACACGTACTTCTGGGACAAGGGAGCTGAACCAAGAATAAAAATGAGTCCTCTTTTGAGAATAAGGTGGTAAACACTCCAGCCTGTTGGACCATATCTATGTTAATGCCCAAGTTTACTTGTTCATAATCTTCTTTACGTCTTTGTTAGCAGTGACTCCCTGATTGCTTGCCAGTTAGTACAAAGTGGAAAAAAGCCTGATACTCTTGCCCACCAAACTTAGATTTGGATCTACTTGTGGTCTTGTGTAGGCCTGTTTCTGGCAGGATTGAGTGCGACTTATCATTTGTCCCATTAAGATGTCATTATAGGCTTCCTTATCTTCATTTCTTCAGCAAGTATGCTTTTGAAGAAGCTTTCTTCTCTTGGCAGTTTGTCTGATAATGGAGTCAGGGAAGCAAAAGAGCTTTTCTTCAGTGTTAAAATATGCTGCATGACTAAAGAGGTAGCTCGGACCTGAAACATTTTCAGGTTTCTATGCAGTAGAAAACCCAGTTGTATTAAGCTTTATATATTAAGAAATATTTCATAAGCATTTGCTACATATATGAAATGCTTTTTTAAATTTGCGTATGTATTTTGTAAGAAGAAAGTTCCTTAAATAATTGTGCTGGATTGATTTGTTTATGGCTTGTAAAGCTTTGTTGTCAATTACTTAAGCTGTAACTTCTAAAGAACAAACACCCAAATTAATATAGTTGATTTTTAGTAATTTTTTTTTTTAAAAAAGCAAAGTAGAGCTTCAGTTCTTCTTCAGATATGGTTATAAAAATGAGGTGTGGGCATGGCTTTGAGGGATTTGGTCCAACACAGTAAGCCTAGGATAACTGAAGATCTAGAAAAAAGTTTATTAAATAATTGCCTTTTTAGCCACAGCTCAAAATAATTTTGAGTTGGCCTTGGATGAGATTTTTGAATGTTTGAGAGGAGAGGAGAGATCGGGAGGGAGGATTTTACTTTGAAATCAAAATTTGTGTCTGGTTGGAAAAGGCTGTGTATTATTATTTATTTAGTTTTAAACTTTGCTTTAAGTCATATTTTTATAATTAGTGGTTTCAACTTCATAAAAACATCAGCATGAACTGCAGTAACAAAATGTATTTTTAAAGGCTAAAAGTGTCTTCTCAAATCAAAGTATTTTAATGGTAACATATGTGAAGTGTCCGATTGCCTTTGTACTTACATACTCTCCATTGGTCAACTTCATAGGGGAACCAGGATTTAAAATAACCTATTTCATAGGTTGCATTAGGAAAAGTTCTGAGTTCTGCAGATATGTTGTGTTGGCACAATGGTGGGGACAGTGTGGAGATGAGCCTGTGTGCAGGGAAGAACAGCTGCTTTGAAGTGGGATTGCTGATGAAAAAATAGTACGTGGCACTACTGACAAAGCTGCTTCGTCTGGAATATTTTTCATCTCTATTATCAGGATGTAACTGCCAACTCTCCGTTGGAATCTTACTTATCCTGAAAGCCAGAATGGGGCTTGGTGTCTTGCTAAGCTGGAACCCTTTTGCTTTGTCCTTGATACCTTCAAGAGTAGTGTTCAAGATTTATCTAGTTTTCAGTTGCTGCATGAATATAACAGTATGATTGGAGCTTGGTACTCCTTCCTATTCAGTTACTTCTCTTAATTTAGAGTGAACCTTCCAGAGAGCCTTGGCTTGAACTGTCATACTGTAATTCATACTCTAATATTTTTGTGGATCTTCAAAAATTGACAAATGTAAAAATGAGTGCTCAAAAAAAACGAGTATTCTTTAGACTGGTTTAAGTGGTAAAATCAGTTCAAAACAGAAAGTTGTAAATGTAGTGAGAAGGCATCTGGTATTTAAATTTCATTTTCCTGCCACTTTATTTGCAAACTGCATCAACATTTTGTAGTTCGTGCATTTGATTTGACTGACATTGTATTTGTGTTTGCACATATGCTATTTCTGATTACTTTATAGATGATTCTTGGTCGCACACTGAATATTTGAGTGAAAATTAATGGTAACTTATATGTTTCAGATCTAACAGACTGCTGGTTTTTGCCTTTTTTCCCTATTGATTTGCTTTATATTTTTTTTAAAAGACTTTGTCTTACACGTGCATTTTTTTTTCTTATTTTCAAGTGTCAATTTACAGTATCTGGTTTTATGACAAGAATGACTGTCACCGAATAGCAAAACTCATGGCTAAGTAAGTACTGTGGTCTTATTTTTCTGTGATTCTTATATGCAGTACAGGATAAAAAAGAACCTATTAAGCATGTTTGGTTGGGTTTTTTCACCTCACTCTCCTTAAACAGAAAAAGACAATATTCTTGCTAGTATCAGGGCTTTTTTAGTAATCAAATACTGATTGTATTTTCTTTTGTTTTAAACCCTACAAGATTAAAGCTTTCAGGTAAGTGGTACTGAAGTACTAGTTGTCATTCTCTTAAGAAAGCAAGTATGACGTTATTTCTTGTTTTATACCTTTTTTTTCTGTAGGTATGCTGGCAAAAGATCTTCTGATGTAGAAAGTGTAATCAAATAAATGGTGGCCACACTTTTGGTTGCTTTTGTGGTTTGCTTGGTGGTGGGCTGGGTGGTTTTTTGGGGGCTCAGGGGGATGACCGGACATGGCAACATCACGTTAAAGGCTTAATTACTTTTCCTGACTAAAATGAAGATTAGAGAATAGTGGGAGAAGTAGGTAGAATCTCATAGCACTAAAGCAGTGTTAGGAAAGCAAGCAAAACTTAATAGGAGATTGTCATTGGTAACTTCTGATTCGTTGTTTCAGTTTGAAATTTATATTTGTGTTTTCTTCCCCGGCTTTGGTTATAAAGTTGGTTTATAAAGCTGCTGTGTCACTTGCTTGTATTTTGTAGTTCCCAGGGCTCCTAGAGATGTCATGCAGCAAGAGAATTTCTGAGGTTACTGCAATTTAAATAAACGTTATAAGACCATGTGCAATAACATGGGTTTGTTAGTTTAAGCTGGTATCATTGTAGCAGTGTGGTTAGGGTATCTGTACGGTATATGATTGCACTGCCACAGATGAGGAGGGCTTCAGACAGGAGTACAGAAGTTTAAGTGAACAACAGAGGTCAAAGAAGGCTGGAACTGATTGAGTTGACAAAGTGGCATGAAGTCTCTAAAACGCGATTGAAGGACATTCTTGCATCTTTGTGGTCCTTCAGGTGAGAAGCTTTCAAGATTAAGCCAAGATTTTGTACTAATAGAAAAGTATGAGAATTAACTTGAGCAAATCTTCAATATTCTTATCAAAGGAATGAGCTGAAAGTGTGTGACAGGGTAGTTACACTGGCAAAAATGCAAAGCTGCAAACTGCTTATGTGCTGCACAGGGTATCTTTTCATCCTTTGCTCTCTGCTTTGCTTTTTTTCATCATCACATTAATTTCCTGAACCTCCTTTTCTATTGCATGCCTTAATCAGTAGGTCATGTTTTGCCAGTTAGGACATCTTGAAGATTGGCAAAACTTAATTACATGGAAGCTAGTCATAGTGTAGACATGTTAAACTGAATTCTAATTTCTTGTTCTGCGGTTTTTGCTTTGGGTTATTTTGGCTCTTCCCCACAGAAGTGATGTAAGACAAGATGAGTGACAGAGTTTGATATCAAGATCTCTTTGTAGATTCTTCTTTTTTGTTTCTCTCATCCTGATAAACCTCTACAGTTCCCATTTCCTACTTTGTTTTGTTTTGTTCCAGTGTGTTGGACTTGTACTAGTTGACCTGTCCAAATGTAGGGATTAATGGAAAACAGTTGTGTGAAACTGACTTGCAGAAATTACCACTGAAACAAATGAAATGTCTTCAGCCCCCACAAACAAGGGCAAGGTTTTCTTCTTTATAATACGCCTCTTAAATTCAAAACTATGATTAATGTTTGCAGTGGGTGGAGAGCTGAACAACCTAAACTACCATATTGTTATTCTGTCGTGCTGAGTTACGCTGCAGATCTAAGTGTAGTATAGCAAAACTTGAGTTCATTTGGTAGTAAATTAGTCAGGTCACTATAACCCAAATCATGGATTATAGATACTTCAGGGATCTTTAAAAGTGTAATTAGGTAACAGACCAGTATACCCATGCCTCAGCAGCCAGTAAAGCACGTCTACCCTTTTTGTTAGGTTCTGTAATATTCTGGAAATAACTGTAACCAAGTAGGCTCATTTAAAGTCCGTCTGGGAATAAGCTAAGCTTTATGGACATCTCCTTTTGCAGCTTTACTAACGCACAGAGGCAGAAGCGCCAAAGTTATTACTTCACCCCCGTTTATGGTACAGGTACACACATGCTCTTGTAATTGTAGCATCTCGGCACCCTAGAAAGTTTCTGAGATGACAAATTATTTTGGAAGGTCAAAAAGCAAAAATGTATTTTTTTAAGTGTTGGAATTTTTGTGGATTAAAAGTGGCTTTGAAATTGAAAGTAGATTTCATGCATCAAGCAGACTGTGGGGACGATGTATTGATTTTGTCACTTTAGGCTTATGCAAGTGAAACTAGAGAAACAGAATGTGGACATAAAAAGATGTATTGATTAGTTATTGACAAAATACAGATAGTTAAATTTTGCTGAGCTGGCTAGGACCTCACTTTAGTACAATTTTTACTCTTTGCTGCCATTAAGTTATTAAAAACAGAGTAAGTGATCTTTGCTAGCCTAAGTACTGCTAATAAGAAGTCTTTCATTATCTGAGTGCTTTTTTTTATAGTGCCTTTCTTCATGATTAGATTATGGAATGTCTGAATAATTCTTCATTTAAAAGTGTATATTGATTTTGGGGTAGTAGTAAAAGTGTTTGCAGAAGCCATTTTATACTGAGAAAGGTATTTAGTGTGAGTATATTACTTTTATCTGTGGAAAAAGCACTGTGGAAAGAAATCACACTTCATTTGGTACCACATGCCTTAGAGCTTCTTAGTGTCCAAGGACTCGTATCAAGGGACGTGAAATTAAATGCACTTTACTTTAGGAAGGAGAAGCTGCATTTTGGAGACCTTTATCCACTTTTCATCAAGTTTGTAACAGATACTATTTGCTGACATCCATTTCCAAAAACATCAAGCTTTCCCCCAAAAAGGGTAGAAGGCAGACAGAAAAGTATATCCCTACAATAGGGAGGCTGAAACTGCAGGAATTATTTCATCATGGGATGAAAGGTGTATTTAAGAGAACTTAAAATTCACTCTTTCATTTAAAAAATGAAATGCATGTTAGAGAAGGAAGATTGCATTTCAGCACATGGTAGCAGGCTCCATCAGATTTAGTTCAGCATACTTTGAAATAAATCCTTATGTTTTCTTCCAGGAGTATTAATACTGTTACACATTTCTTGGGTGGAAATTTGAATGGGCACCTTTTTCTTTAGGTGGAGGTTTTTTGTATCACTGGTAGGAAAGAGTGCTGCCTTTAATAGTACCTCAGAGCTTCAAAAACATAACCATAAAAGGCTTCAAGGAGATTTGCATTCTCTTTCCTGCTGTTTGAGCTGACCTTACTGTGCCAGACTGAGTTAACAAGATTGCAGGCCACCCATTTATATTTTGATGGCTTATCTTTCAAAAGAAAAGTAAATTAATGTTTGTGGGCTTTGTAATCAGAGACTTCACTTCTCACACTCTCTCCCCCTGTCCCTACCTCCCCTTCTGTGAGGCGATGCTGGGTGTATTTTCAGTGCTCTAACTGCAAATATTCTTAAGCAGACTATCACAGCAACTACTTTGTCCCTGAAGGAATGTGTGCCTCTTCCACTATCTGATATAATGGAAAGAAACAGCAGGCCTTGCTTAAAAAAGATCTAATCCTGGATTGTACACAGAGCATGCTCAGTGTACAGATTTGCATAAGTTGACTCTTCCCCAGCAAATGTATTTGATTTACAGGACTTTTTGGGGTTTGGTTTTGGGGGTTTTTTTGTGGTTTGGTTTTGTTGGGTTGGGGTTTTTTGGTGGTTTTTTTTTTTTTAATTAAAGAATTCTAGAATTTTCTGAAAGGAGGAAAAATATTTGAGTCATCATAAGTGCTAACTTTGGAAGGAATTTATTTGGGTCAAGTTAAGTCAAGATGATTGTTTCTGAGGGATGAGCTTTCTTGAACAGAAAGTATGCTTTTTCAAGTCTTTGTGGAACTATTGCATCCTGGCCTGTAAACTTGGGGGAGGGGAGCAGGCAAGTATGTTAGGTTAGTTTATAGGCATGTTTTACCCTGCTTCCACAGTCAGACCCAAACTGACTTGAGATACAGACAGCAAGCTAGAAGTGGGGAAGTATCACAGAGCTTTGATTAAAATACTGTTCACAGTTAGTCCATCATCACCATCTGAATGTAATCTGCACCAGACAGAAGATGGATGAAAGAGCTATTAAACAGTTACCTACCTGAGAACATAATTTGTTATTCTTAAACACACACCAAAAAAACCCAAAACAAAAAAACCCACCTAAACTCTTAAGAAGGTAACAAATAGTTCATAATCATAGAATTGCTTTTGTTGCAACAGACCTTTAAGATTGAGTCCAACCATTACCTAGCACTACCAAGTCTAATACTAAACCATGTCCCTAAGAACCACATCTCTGCATCTTTTAAACACCTCCAGGGATGGGGGCTCAGCCTGTTCCAATGCTTGACAACCCTTTTGATGAAGAATATTTTTCCTATTACCTAATCTAAACTTCCCCTGACAAGCTTGTCCTATCACTTGCTACTTGGGATAGGAGACCAACAGCCACCTTGTTACAACCTCTGTCCAGGTAGTTGTAGAGTGTGATGAGGTCTCCCCTCACTCATCTTTTGTGAAATGGGTGTGGTCCTTGAAGATATTTGGCTGTGAGACCAACTAATGCTGTTTTAATGGGAAGATGTTTGTTGAAACCTACTGGACCAACTATTTAAGAGCAGGAGGAGGGTCTTTGTTTCACCCATCAGGCAGCACGTGTGTGACTTCAGCTGTACAGAACTTTCCCTTTAACTGAGGTGTTTCTTTTTTTTCCCTGATAGTTATGCTGACACTTGAACTCTGAGCAAAGTATTCTGGTTCTTTTACCTTTCCCTTTCTCATTCCTGGTTTCAGAGTTGAGTTTAGACAAGTCCTGAGTTAGGACTGTATGACCGTCTGGGGTGCTAGAACAAAATGTGCTCTTGGGGTGTCACCATAGAAACATTTGCACAGTACTGAGTTGCTTCATCCCTGCTGCAGCTCTTAGAAACTGTCAGAGTGTAGATTTGCCTCCCTGTTCTGAGTTACGTTTGCAGGTAACTGATTGCTTACAGAAAGCTGCACTAATAATGAGAAGCTGGTTAAGGAAGCAGCCTGCATGATTTAAAATTTTTAAAGTAATCTTTAAAGCAGCATTGAATTGTTAAAAGCCAAATCTAACTCTTATTGGTTATACACAGCTAAACTCTAGTGAAGCGTAAAGAGACATGATTGCTAGAAAACTGGGAAGAAACTTCCAAGACTTTAACTACTTTTTCCTCAGAAGTGGTAACGTAGAGATGCACATAAATATCCATTTACTCTACAGCCTATAAAATCAAGAGTTACTCCTGAATTCTAACTGACCCAAAGAAACTGGAGGCTGGAATGATTGACACTTTCTGTGATTGTTATGATGGTACCTCTTGGCTCTCCCATCAGCCATCAGTTCCACATCATGAGAGTTCTCAAGTGATGTGCCAGCTCCAGAGCTCTGCCCTGTTTACAGTGGTTGTTTTTTCTTAACATATTTGATTAATGCAGGCTTAAAAAAGAAGGGATTACAGGCTGGTGTGTGTTTATTTCAAGAGGATAAGCTTTGGCGCATTCTGCAGCCATGTATATCTTGTGAACTGTGTATGGGTTAGGAGTAGAAATATATGCTGCCTTTACTCTGATTAATGAAAGGTACCAGGTACACATCATCGACTTGCCTCTCTCAGTTGTCTTTTAAACTGAATTTTTTTTTAATGTTTGAGGCAGGTAGGGGTTGAGTTAAAGTGCTGAGTGAACCGTAGGCACCACAGGCTGGAGGAAAAGACATGCTGTAGATATGCAGGTAACTGGAACAGCTACATGGCAGCTAGAGAAGAAAATGGTTTGCCCTTCTTTCCAGAGCCTTAAGTGAAGGGAGTAAGAGGTAACTTGCTCTAACCCTCCTTTCAGACTCATGCCAGAGACATCTAGTGTGAGCCAGTGCTCTTCTTCCCTAGTGTCTTTGCTTTGTGGTATACTAGTAGGCCTCATCCTAAATTAGAACTGTTTTGTGATTGATTTTGTTGAATAGCATGGCTTTATTTGGCTAAATATGGAAAAAATGCATGTTAGGAAGTAAAGAGTAAAAAATGTATTTTACTCAGTCCATGGCATAATACATGTGCTCTCTGTATAACAATGTGTTTCAATGTCCACATATTTTGTTGTAAAAATGTCTAAATATGACAGTTTTACAGAAGTAGTGTTTACTGTAGGCAAACTGTGACAGACCATTGCTGTCTGGGTTGGAGAGAAATTGTACAGACCGTTTGACAGTTTGACTTGTAGAAACCTTTGTAGCAAATGAAAGCTTGTGTAACTTTGGTCAGTTATGTGTTATGTCTTTATACAGGTGGAACAAAATGTGTTAATATGCTGGGAATACATTTTTCTTTTCTGCTTTTTGTGAGATGTTAACTCCTGATAAATTTTTTTTAAATCCCATTTCTTCTTTCCTGTTATAGAGTGGTAGAACAAGAAGCTCAGAGATCACAGCAAGCTTCTCAGGACAGAAAAAGTCCCAGCAGAACCAATGGCTGCAATGAGAACAAGCCCATTGACATCCTGGAAATGCTTAGTAAAGCCAAGGATGAATATGAACGAGTAAGGAAATGTCTTGTTTTGTTTTGGGAGGGGAGGGGATGTTTGGGTTTTTTCCATTTTCCCCTAATTTTGTGAACAAATAAGCACACTAATTTTATTTCTGAGTAAGGGGCTTAGGTTATCATATGGAAACCACTGAAATAGCATGTCCTGTGATTTCTGAGAGAGATGATAGAGAATAATTCTGATACACTGAATTTTCCTATGTAATGCACCCTAACCCAAGATTGCAAAGTAATGCACCTAATCCATAATTTAATGGGCCTCTTATATTTGAATTGTTATCTTGGGGGATGGGGGGAAGTTACACTTTTAAAAACAGATACCTTGAGATGCAGACACAACGAACCTTTTTTGTATAGTAGGTGCATGGGCTGCCTAATCTCAGTACTCATCTACTGTTGTGTTTTGTGAGATTGTCAAAGGAAATGTGAACAAATCGGTATATATGTATGCTGTAGAAAAGGGGGGCAATGTTGGGGAAAATTCATATTTTAACTGTGTGATTTACATGTTGCATGACTTCATAAATTTTATTTCTGTAATTATTACCTTAATGGGTAACTCTTTGCCTATTTTTCATTTTTAAGAAAGCTTATTTGAAAACTGGATTTTATCACATCAGCTGTGTTACGTTTAAAGAGCAAGCATTCCTAGCCTTGTTTTCAGACTGATGCCTTGTTCCCTCCATCAAGTACACTTTAATAGGGAACAGTCTCTGATTTCAGGAAAGATAGGTTGAATACTGATTGTGTGATCCCACTTGAAATGTTGCTTGATAGACCCATTTTAGGACTTTTACTGCTGTGAGATAATTTTGTCTCTGGGAATAGCAAGTAAAAATTGTATGCAACAGCATCTGTCTCTTAGTCTCAAACAGAGTCTTGTGGTATTAGAAATTTAACAATTCAGTACATTTGTAGGCTCTATGAAGCATATTTTAATAGCTGTAGACTAAGTGTAACAATACAGTTCCCTTATCCTTCTGTTCCCCAGTTTACTACTTCTGTCTACTGTGTCTATCCTATTAATAAACTAAATGATTTCAGAAGGGTGAGTCTGGTATCTTTTGCCAGTGCTAAATTCACAAGTTTACGTAACGAAGGAGAACATTAGTTCTCATAGGGAAGAATTTACATCGTCCCAGGGACCAAATTCATACATGCAGGAGGAATATAAGGGTAATATATGGGAGATCCAAAAAAGGAAACAAAGATTCTGAACATGCCTCTCCCAGAGTATAATAATACAAGAAGGTGCAGTAGTAATGTGTGAGTGTAACACTGCAAGAGCTGTGGTACGATTTTTGTTGTACTGGTGGGAGAGGAGATATTAGGAGCATATTAGGAGAGTGCTTGATTCCTTCTGCAGCTTGCTTGTGCAGTAGATCACAGGACTTGAGTCTCTGTAGGATTCTAAGTTGTTACAGCACAATGTGGGATGAGGAGAAAAGAATAAACGTGTGGGTTAAGTCTTGTATGAGCCAATTTAACTTGTCTCTTGAGGGCAGGTGAATGTGACAAGCCATACAGTATATTTGATCCAGGCTATATCATAGTTTCTGAACATCAGTGATGTATATTTTGAATGCTTTAAATACAGATTAAAATGCTTCTGATTTCAATGACCATCAGCGCTATTTGGGGAAATGATATCTATTGTGGCAGTAGCAGCTTTTGTGAGAGCACAGAAAGAAGCATCAAAACCTGGATGACTCGTTTTATCAGTTGAGATGGATCTGAAGAAACTGAAGGATGTTTGAGAAGGAAAAAAACCCAAACCCACACACCACAAGAACTCACTGTTTTGATAGTGCCCTCTTAGGGTGTTACGAAGCTGTTCTCTGTCTTTGTCCACAATCTCAACGGATGATTCTTAAAAATGATTCAGAAAGGATATTCCAGCTTCCTTTCTAATTTTCAGATCTCTTTCATGTGAGAGTACTAAAAAGCTTTTGCTAGAAACAAAGTTCCTAGGCATCATGGATGGAGCTCTGTAGACAAGTTTATCAGTGTTTTAAAGGCAGTGGTACACAGGTTTTGTGGTGGACAGTTGGTGTCAGTGGTGCCTGAAATACACTAGGAAAATCTGCAGGGAATGGACTACAGTAAAGCTACTATATAGTTGGGGGGGCGTATCTTGATCTTTATCAGTTACTCTTGGTGTACATGCTTGTTTCTTTATGCTTTTAGAACACCAGTAAAACTAGAATAATTATTTAAGTTCATTTTTGTTTATAAACTGTATCTGTTGAATGTAATCCCATGGTCTGCTGTAGTTGTAGTTACATAGAAGTTGCCAGGTAAACAGAATTGAGCAACTTTTCATGTTTCAAGCAAACTTCTTTAGAGAATGCTCTGTTGACCACTTCCACTTTAGCAACAAACCTCTGTCATGTTAATTTTGGAACTCCTTAGAGCCAAAGTATGTCAGTGTTAACATGACTAGGTAACCAGGTTGTTTTGCAGATGGCTTCTTGAGAGACCTTTCTTGTCTTAATTTTTTTAAAATATTATTTTATGGCACTTGGTAATTATGCATGAATTTGTATTTAGGAGCAGAAAGTACTTATCTGCCTGGTACATTCCAGATGGATCATACAGTAATCCTTGTGTGCAGCCCACATGAGATTGGCAGAATGTCAGCATGAGAAGGGGGCAGAGAGAGTGAAAAAGATTTATGAAGGTCTGAGTGATTTAATCTAGGATTCCAAATCAGCTTAATCCTTCAAGTACTCACTACATCAAGTCCATATGTGAAAATGAATGAATTCTGAGATTTTTTTTTTTTAATGAAGTGAATGGATGCTTTTTATAGTATGGTGGGTTTTGTGTGTTTTTCACTATGAGCATCAAAACATACTGCAACTCATCCTCTAGTGAAAAGAAAACTCTGCTTTGACTGATTATTTTTTTTAACCACAAGGCATCCAGCATTTCAGGCACAAAGAGTTTTGACCTAGAAGTTATTGGCTAAAAGTGGGGAAGATATGAGAAGTTTCTTCTTGCCTCTGTCACAAAATGAAGACTATATGTTAGGATTTAGGATTTATTGCTTTCAGTTAGAAACTAAAACAAAATAATAACAAAGCTTAGGTTGTTTTTCAACTTTTTAACAGAAAATTTAACACATATTTTGTTGCTGTGTACAAGTGACCAGAGCAATCACTGTGTGTTTTACTAATGTGCAGCTGCATCATATGCATAGGGTGTAGTTTACCTTCTCAAAGCTAGACTACAGTTGGAGGGTGGTGGTGGGGTTATTGGTGATTTAAACTGTAATACAATTTCTGTTTTCATTTATGTATATAATTATTAAAGATGAAAGTCAATATATAAACATACTGTCTGTTTTAATGCTACTCTGTTGTCTGTTTTCTGCCTTACAGAAAACTAAATTAACACCTTCTGAAAATACATGTTTGTGGTTAATTAAATCCGGTGGAAATAAGTCCATAACAAGCTCTCTTGCCAGCCACTTAGAATGATTTCTGACAGGATTTTTTTACTAAGCTGTTTCTAGTTTGGGTTCTTGATAGAAGTGTAGCAAACTTCATTCGCAGGTAACACAGATAAAGGATGCAAAAAGCATACTTTTTAAAATTTTACTGTTATTCTCAGTAAAAGTATGAAGCCAGTTGTCCCTTTTTTTAAAAAAAAAATAAAGAGTAAAAGCTTTATGAATACATACCAGATGGTAGATGTCTTGGTATGATTTTTATTTCCTGAAATTTGTGAAATCGACAGTCTTACAAAAATCAGTACTCTCTACATCGTCTCTATTTTAAAGTGCCATGTAAAAAGGATTGTACTAGTGGATAAGCATCGACTTAAAATTCATGTATTTCTGTTA
The DNA here is from genome assembly GCA_020800305.1 of Porphyrio hochstetteri. Classification (NCBI taxonomy): domain Eukaryota; kingdom Metazoa; phylum Chordata; class Aves; order Gruiformes; family Rallidae; genus Porphyrio; species Porphyrio hochstetteri. The sequence goes on along the minus strand of CM036916.1, from coordinate 2,856,051 downwards.
ATTTTTTTTTCCAGAATCAGAGCAGTGACTTAAGTATTATATCAAGTTATGGAATGCAACAAAATGCAAATCCTCCAAAGCCAGAAAGCACAGAGCCTTCAGAACAAAAAACTTCATTGCAAGTGCAGGAGCAGGTATGTTTCAGCAAGACCTTTAAGGTGCCTTTTATTTTTTCCATTTAGTACTTTGGTTTGATACTGAAATATTTCTTTCTTACAATCCCTCAGTCTTTTCTGCTGAGCATGTTGCCACTTTAAATAAATGGGTTTGAGATTTTTAGGATCCTAAATTCTGCCTTTTTGACTTGGCGTTTAAAAATACTAGGCTATGTCCACACTGCTGTGAGTATGCAGGTATGTTTAAATGGTCTAACTTAGATTCTAGGAAAGTCAGTCCATGGTAAGGTGCAGGATGACTTGCAGAGCCAAGCAAGGAAAAAAGACTTCCACCTCATTATTAGACTGGATGTGGCATTGGTTACCTGTGTGCTGTGTTAGTCTTTTGCATGTGAACTGGAGCCCTATTTTTCTCAGGTTTGAGACATTTGCTTAAGTTAAAAGGTGCTGCATTTAAACCTATAGCTACAGTCCTGCTACCTTAAATCATTAGTGAGTTGCTAGACAAGAAATGGCAAGGGTTTCAGTCATAGCAGCACTGAGTTCTCTTTGGCATAATGGAGAATGCATTTATCTAGCTTCTCCCAAACTTCTGCAGGTTGTGTTGACTTTCGCTTGTGTGATTGGTAGTGCTATCAGTCAGCTTGGCTGGTTCTTCAGTGCTTAGATTATGGGGAAAAATGTATGTGATTTTGTGTTTTGCTTCAGTCAGTTTTTTTGTTTTGTTGTTGGAGGTGGGAGAGTGTTTGAAGGAGGGGGTTTCCTGTGTTAAGAACTTTTTGATTAAATTCCTTCCTCTGCAAGAAGGGAAGTAGTGTGTGTTTAAAAATAAATCATTGGTGTTGGGGAGGGATGTTGCTCAAATTGTGGGAATAACAGTATTTGAGATCCACTTCAAATAAGTGTTAGATACATGCTGATTCAACATATTGTATCCAGATATCTACAAATTCTACAGTTTGGTGTTACTCTTGTAATAAAAGCTTAAACCAAGTAAAAGTGCTAGTGAAAATAAACTGCTTCACATAAACATTGTCTTTGAACCACGGGAAACCTGTTAGAAAATACTTCGCATCATCCTCGAGTGGCTGGAATAGGAAGGAATAGTTCAGTATTTGGCTCCATTTTAGAGTAAGAATTTCTGCAGAAGGAAGCTGTGGCTTCATAGAAGACTCTTTAGAGATAAATTTAAAAAAAAAAAAGAAAATCTGCAATCACGAAATTCCCTGTAAGACTTGGGTAGCTTGGGCCAGCTTACAGTGCCACCCAGTGGGCACGGAAGGGTCAGTGGTGGTGGTTCTCTGGAAGTACCCCACTGAGGTGAGATTCATCTGGTTAACTGGATTTGATGGTATCAGAAACGCCTAAGTCGCACTTTGAATAACATGGCCAATTGAAGGACTACTTGAAAAACATTCCATTTCAACTGTAAAAATACACTTTTCATCTAATTGAAAGAGATAACCAGTAAGATTAAAAACCAGCGTACATATAAGTATGGTGAGATTGCTAAACACCCTCCAAAATGCCACACTTTAATGTTGAAAGATGAACTTAATTTCATGCTAAAGATGACCCATATTTAGGAATAAAAATAAATATCATCTCTGTGATATTCTGAAGTTCAAGTATTTTTTTGTCTTGGCAGTTCAAAATGAAAACCGGTTGTATCACGAAATGGTTCTGTGCCAGCAATTGGCGAAACTGATGCAGAACACTGAAATTAAACGTTATAGTGCCAACTCTGACTGTTAATTCATGTTTCTGTATATCTGAAATTATTTCTGGAGAAACCCTTCAAGCAGCACTCTGTTCCTATCAAATAAAGTGATCATGTTGCCGTTTTGCAGCCCCTGCTGATAGGGGCCTTCATAACACACTGAGTTGATGTTATGCTCAAAATATACCTCATCCAGAGATGGAACAGGCAGTTTATACTTTGGAATGGAAATTAATTTAATGTTTGAGACCATATCCATGAAAGGGGCTAGTCTGACTTTGGATCAGAGCATGGTAGAGATTGCTGTTTATTACTAGAATATTGTAAAATATTAAAGGAAGGCTAGTCAATTTATCATACTGAAGTGAAAAGCTGAGTTTGAAATGAGATGGAATTGTGGTTTTGTGTTTTTGGTTTTTTGGGTTTTTTTAAATAGAATCTTTACAGTTGAAGGACAGGTCTCCAGAACAGTAAGATCAATGGAGAAAAGTACGAATGACTTTCTAGGAAGATTTCCTAACATAATTAACAAGGTTTATAAACTATACAGTGTCTCCACTGCAAAATGAAAATGTGCCTGACTTTAAGGTAGCTAAAAATTAGTAGCAGAGATTAGTAACCTGGGTAGAAGTCAATATGACTTCAAGCTCAAGGGATTTTTTTTGTTAGGCTGCTTGCATGCTACCTGCACTGCAATGCCTTCACTCCTGTTATCTGTGCTAGTAAAATTAGAGCTAGCATAGCAATGTCATGGTACTGTAGTTGTCATTGTAAAATAGCAGCTGTGTTTAGACATACCATCAGAATACACTGGAATTGTGCTGCAGGCCATTCGGTCTTCTGAACAGAATGTTGTATTTTAATCCAGCTGTTTTACATAACTTCTGGTCCTGTGCAACCTAAAAAAAGGAAAATTTTGAGATTAAGGGTGTTAATAGCTGTTTCTTTTCACTTCAGTGGAACACATTTTAAAATATTTTGAAAAAAAATTAAGATGATGATATCGTTGAAATCAGATTTTTCTAAAAATATCACTGCTCTCAGGTAGATGTATAATTTTGGGAGAGATTAGACTGGTAGATGTAACTGTATATATACACTTTTCAAGGAGATACATATACACATATGTTTAGGTTTATACAGATTATTTTAGCTATTTTAACATCTATTGCATTGTTAATGAAAAGGGTGAGAAGAACTCTGTAGGCACGTATTGCTAGATCAGTTGTATACCTTCCTGTTCCTTCCCTTCTTTTACGCTGTTTAATTATTTTGATTCTATAAATTCAGTGTGGATTTTGTTCAAAATGTATGTTCTTTTTTGTTGTTGTTGTTATCTTCTCCCTGAAGTGCCTTGTGCAGTTAGGGATGATCAATGATGGCAGCTGTCATCTTAATGACAGAATTAGCCTTCCCCCTTCTTTACTACTAGCACACAGTTTGTCCATAAAAGGCTGTAGAGAAAAAGCTTACCTAGACAGGATGTTCCTCGTAAATGAAACTGATTTCAAAATTCCTCTAAATAGGACACACTTGATATTCAAGCTGTACTTTAAATGTATTTGACCTGATTGTGTCTTGTAGTTTTCTTGAAATTGTAATAGACCATGTGAGATGTGCAGTAGGATATATGTATTTCTAAACTGAAAATTTCCTTTTCCCTTCTTTCTAGCCATTTCAGTCAAGGCAGAAGCATCTGACTTTGGAGGAACTGTTTGGAACCTCTGTACCAAAGGAACAGCTTACAACTCCGTATCCCAATCCAGAGGGAATGGAAAAGTTGCAGACTGACACCTCTGCCAGAGACCAGCACAGTTTGCTCTTGCCTTTTTCCTTTGACCACTCGACTGTAATGCAACAATCACTAGGAAAATCTGAAAGTCCAAGCGTGCAAACCAGTGCCAATCCTTTGAATCAACAGGAATGTTTAACACCTATGCTAATACCTCCAGCTTCAGTGTCCCAGCCTGATGTAAAAAATGTTTCAAGCTATTCGGTTCACTTAAGCCCTATTCGTAATTCAGCCTCGACAGTGGAAGCTGCCCCTGCTCAGATGCTTCCTGGCCTAAAACAAAACAACAGTATAATGCAAGTTATGCAGCAAGCTGCCAAGCAGATATCCCCACTAGTGAATCAACCGCCATCTGAAGTGAACCATGCTCCACAAAATCTAATGGCTGGCCAAAGTCAGCTTATAGCACCCTTGACATCAACAAATACAGGAACTGTCTCAAATATATCCCATACAAGCGTTGATCTTCTCCAGAAACTCAGGTTGACCCCACAGCATGACCAAATGCAACAGCAGTCTCTCACTAAGACTTCCTTAACACCAAACATCTCTGCCTCAGTTGGCCAACTTGCGACACCAGAAAGCTTCAAAGAATCTCACAGTAAGCCATCAACCTTGAACAGCAAGATAATCTCTCCCCTTCAGGTATTCTGTGGGTTTTATATACATGAAGCTTTAGATTGGTTTTCGATTATGTGTATTTTCCCTTTGAAAATTTGCTGTTACATGTAAGCCTTTTGAAAATAATTCAGGATTTCTACTGTGTGATATTGATTGAATTACTAACTTTTATATCATCAGTATCTGCTCTCAGTGACAGACCTGTCTCTAGAGGAAGAGGTTTTTCAAACTGGTGCTGTTAGGCAGTGAATGAGCCCTACAGAATTCATATGTACTTGTGTCAGAAAAATACTGCTAAGATCTGATGATATGAGAAGGGCCTGAAGGTTATAGACTGATCAGTGTGGTGAGAGTTGATGCTGTGGAAGTCCAATCTGTACCTTCTTTGAAAGTACAAAATTAACAGTTTCCTGTTGCTGGTAACTTTGCTTTGGATATTTTGTACACCTTCAATTTTGACCCACTTCTGCTAGGGATACCTGTGTGCTACATTGAGATATTGCTGTTTAGTAAAATAGATCACAAACTGTTTTACTGTGTCCAGTTGACTACCTTGTTTTGTCCTTAAAAGGCACCTCTTAAACACTGTATTTTTCAAGTGTTGCTTTTCTGTCCTCAGAAGCATTATCCCTCTTAATGTGTAAGAAATGGGTGTTTTCATTGTGATTTCCTTCTAATTACGTTGTTTCTGATCTACTGCTGATCTTGAAAATTCCCGAGAAGGCTGTGACTGCTTCACACTAGTTTTTTTTTATAAACAATCACATTTTGAGATAATTGGACTGATTCATTTTACAGAGGAAGGAGCAGGTCCAAGTGCAGCATTGAGCAGCTATCTTGATCTAGTTTTGAAGAACTGTACATTCTGAGCAGTATTTTTCTTTCATGTACTACTAAACCTTGTTACAGATTTAACCAAAGATTGTGATATCTTTTAGCATTAAGAAAACTTGTCTGGCTTTATCCGTAACTGCCCTTGACTCCGTCTATCCAGCATCTGCTTGATAGCCTTGGGAATTAGCTCTTCATGTGCTAGTCTTAAACCCTTTATCCTTATACCATGTCCACTGTGTGTGCATATTTTCATTAGACAAAATTTTCCATAGTCCAAATTTGCTTTCAAACTAGCAAAAATCTTAACTCTTGTGTAGTTAAACTTTATGAATTTGAACTTGTGCTCCTTACGGTTTCAGAAAGCTAATTTTGTAATAAAGGACTATCAGCTCTCTGAGTGTTTTTTGTTGCAGTTGAAGTAAGCTAAGTCTGTTGTGAACAGCGTTTTCCTGTTCTGTGTTGCCGATAGATATTCCAATTGGCTGTAACAAGCCTTTCCAAGAATGCCACAGCAGTTTACTGAAGTAACTTATCTACATATCTCTTATGGTGTTTTCTAATATTTCATAATACTTGAATTTATTATATTATAGTCTTGAAATAGGACTAAAGAAATATCTAAATGCTGTTTGTAAAGGTATAAAATACTTGTGAAAGTAGCAAAAAACAGCATTTAATTTTTGTGGAAGCAATTACGTAAAACTCCTGGGGAAAAATACTGAATTTAACCTTCCTAGCAATTTATCAAGCTGATTGCAAGGTACTGAATTCTTCACTCTAGCACTTGTTTTGTTCCCAGTTTTAATGTTTAGATTTTTTTTCACCCTAGTAGTCTTGCTTCAGAAGTTTTTTGTTATTTCTTTACAGGTTTGCTGTAATATTGAAAGCATAAAATGTAAATTCAGATCTTTCTTTTTCTTCCAACTTCCCATTGATTACCTCAGTTTTACAAAATGGTTCAAATTGCATCTAAAATGTGTTGAAATTTGGGGCGGGGGGTGGGGTGTGTGCTTTCATAATAAGGGAACAACCACTGGAAATAGAGCTGTTGAGGCTACCTTGTGACTTATGTCTTCTTTTTAACTTAGTCTGTACAACAAAACAAAGAATCTGAAGTATTTCCACAGCAGAAGACCTTGTCTAAAGCAAATCAAGTAAGTCGATAAATACTTTTGCTAATTGTTGGGTTTCTTGGAAAAAAAAAAGGGGGGGGTGAAGTTTGCAACTGTGGTGAACAGCTGCTATCTCAATAGTCACTGCCCACTGATCATATTTAAAGCGCTTTTATGAAGTGAAAACAAGCTGTACTGAAGCAAGGGGGAGTTTCCCTTGAATAAGTGCCTTTTTTAATTGTGCAGTGCCTCCTGCTGTTGATGCTAATACAGAAATTAGAATACATTTTTGGATCTGCATTGGGTTTCCACCATTTGAACTCTTTTTTTGTCCTACAAATGAGCAATGCTAATGCTATAAAATTGCAGTAGGGTCTGTTAGCCTTAGCCCAACCTTAAGCTCCCCAGAGGCATAAGATGCATCCTTGCCTTGATGTCTTTTTTTGGTTTTGCTTAGATATTATTATTTTATTATATGAAATAGATACCAGGAAAGAAAAGTGTGGAAGAAAAGAATAACAAGCATTCACTACTGAAAAACTTTCTCGTAACAAATTGTAGTAATCTAAATGCAGATTTAACGTTATTAGAATTGCCTTTGACATTATTTTGAACTGTTACTCAATATGAAAATTCAGATTGTATTTAAAGTAATAGTAATAGTCAAGCCTTCAAGAATTGCTTTTAATTGCTTTTTTGTTACATGTTCTTTTCAGGGTATCACCTGTAATTTAATTCCATTTTTTCTTTACCCATCTCCTCCTTTTTCACATCTAAATTGCCCCATTCTGCTCCAATTTGCACTGCACAGAGCAGTGTTAGTAGCATGCCCGGAGCTGATAGCGAAGGCAGTAAAAATGGTCCTGCCTAAAGTCAGGTGCTGTTTTAGCTACTGGCCTCATGTAAGACACACTATACAGTCTGTTCGTGATGCAGTAAATAGTTACTTAAATAAGTATTTTGCAGGGATTTTGGAATTTTAAGGAACGTGCGCATGTTCTGTGGTAAAAGGCATTTGTTGGTTTAAAAATGTCTTCAGATGAAATCCCATGCCATAAAGTCTTCACAGTTATGACTATAACAAAATCAATTTGGTAGTTCTGTTGTTGATGTTGTTGCATAAGCATTAACTTTAGATGGCTTTGCAGGTGGCTTTCCCCTGAAGATTTTTGATTATCCAAGAGGAACACTTTCTGCTGATGTATCAAATATCTTTACTTACCATATTTAGTCTTGCTTTCTTTTGAGTGAGATTGGTTTGTTTATTATCTTTGTCTCCCCTGCCCCCATGTTGATGATTCTGGAAGCCTGAGCAAGATCGAACTAAATAATTGTGGGTATCAGGAGATGTCAGAGTGGCTCAAGGCTGGTGTTTGTTCGTGTCTACTTTATGCAAATATAATATTCCTACACACTTACAGTTTTATGTTTAAAAGGAAAAGTGATAAAGGTAGTGTGTGGATTTCTGTAATGAAATGGACATAGACTTCGGGAAGAATGAGGTGGGAAGATGGTCCTCAAAATATCCCTGTCCCTTGCAAGAGAAAATTTCAGTGGGCTCCAGTAATTTAATTATTCTTTATAAATTATTTGAAATATCTTTGAGATATTTTATTCCAAATTATATTTGTTGGAGACCATAGAATCAGCGGAGTGAGAAGCAGGACTAGCCTTAGTAAACAACTAAGGAAAATTATAATAATTTGCAAAACAATGGCAGGCTTCTTGGATTACTTAGCTGAAAAGCTCATCTTTTATTCTGAGTTATGTTTCTGAAAATTCTGGATGGTAGCAGCCACGTGAGGAGAAAGGAGTCTGCATACACGAATATTGAAGACTGTTCAGCTTTTAAAATGAGAATTACTATTGTTGTTAATCTTCGTAGCTAGATATTTCTTCATTACTAGAAGTTGGTTTTTAATACCTGACTGAATAATAGTGGCTACATTTTATTATTTTCACGCTCATGTCTCCAGCCTTTATAACAGCATTCATTCTTAAAGGACACAGTGCTTATTAATTTTCTGGGTTTTTTTACAGGTTGCACCTCCACAGTTTGTTACAGCCACAACTACAGTAATGCCTTCAATCCTCTTGTCTCCTAGTGTTTTTCAACAATCAGCTACAAAACCTACTGAAGTGGAGAGTAAAGCCAATTCCTCCTCGCCTTTAACACTGGGAACAACAGAAATTCAGACTATGCCTCCTACTGTTCTCAGTAGGTCTCAGCTTCAAGAAGCACTGATACATCTAATAAAGGTCCTGTCTTTACAGAGATCAATTTGAGGGGTGGGATTCCAAGTACAGTAGCCAGTACTGAGAAATTCTGTGTCCAGAAACATTACAAAAATGGATTCCTTTCTGTTAGAAGGTGTAGATTACTCCACACTGTATGCACAGTATGGAATAGCTCACTCCTTTCGGTTGTGAGGCGAAGTATTTAGAAGGACAGGGCTGTACATTGGATGTGTCCTTCCACACGCATATGTGGACAAGGAAAATGTTGCACCGGTAGAAGCCCTAGTATGGGGATGGGAGGTTGGCTTTATTGTCTTTGTAAGTGTGCCTGCTTTTTCAAGGAAAGATTTTCTGTACCCAGTTCCCTAGAACTGTTCCTGATCATTAATTGAAGTATGTGTCTTGAAAATGGAAGCTACCTCGTTATAGTTCTGATATTTCAAGGGACTAAAAAGTTGCGTTTCGTTCAATCTTTGATGTTAGGAGTAGCCATACAGTGAGATCATTTTGACCTCTAATGTTACGGAAAAGTTGCCATCAATGACAGTTCTTTATTAATTCACGATTCTTTTGCCCTCTCCATGCTGATGTTAGACCTTAGACACAGAGCTGAAGTCACTGATACAGCTGTTAGGACTAAAAAGAGGCACTACCAGATCCCATCATCAGCTAGGTTGCCTGATTTATCCATGTTGTTCCTTCTGTGTATTGGTGTGTTTGGTTGTTTAGTTTCATTTACTAGTAAGTCTGGCAAGTGAACTCAATGGCCAAAACTCTTACTCTCAGTAGAGATGTGATGCACTGATTCTCATCCAGTAGTCTGAAGAACTCATTATCATTATTGTGACTTTAGAGAGCCAATTGGAATATTTGTTTATAATTTTTTCTTTATATAGAGAGATAGCTGAATGAAGACCAAAATAGGCATACCCTGCAGCATGGGAGTACTTACACAGCACTCCAAGAGGGATGTAAAATTTGCTGTGCAGGTCTTTTAAAAAAGATACTACGTCTTCAAACTAGATGATTACATATCAGTTTTGAAAACTTGTCATTTGAAGGAATTAAACTTGTGAAATATCTCTGAATATTGTCTATTGATGGAACAAATTCACTTCCCATTAATGCTTTGACATGAGAATTCTTGTATAATGCACTCCCTTTCAGGCTAGTCTGACAGGCAAATAGCATTTCTGATACTTGTGCAGACTTTATTTGGGAGCTTGTATGTAGGATGGAATTCTCTTAAGACTCAGGCTTTGACTCTGGAGGGAAGTAAAATGATGTGGCAGAGGCTGACCTAGTGACCTAGTGGTTTGTTTGTGTGTTTGAACATCCAGTGTGCTTAGTGATCTCTTCCGCGATCTTACTAGCTTCATGGTTCAAAGTCTGTATGTTGTCCAAAAAGCATTGCCTCTTGTACAGGTACCCAGCTAGTTCCTTTCTCTAAACTCTTAGAGTTAGTTCTGTAAGGAATTCTTATGCACAACTTCAATGACATGAATTTAAACTTTCTTTGCATCTTTTCACTTATTTTCCTAATGTGTTTTTTCCTGCAGAATGATTCCCGTTTTCTCAGCACTATTCATGAAGTCTACTTGCAAGTCCTAACCAAGAATACAGACAACATTAAGCTATAATTGAAGCTAAATCTACTTAAAAATATATCCGTTTTAGAAATAATTATGCCTCGTCTATAAAACTAATATTTTTTTAAAAGAATATTTAGTTTTCAATGTCTTGAATTTGAACCTGTTGGGAAAGACTATTCCTTAAATACTTATGAAAGTAATGTTCTCAGAAGTGATCTAGGTTTTCACTGTGATCATCACCAGCAAACCTTTGTTTTTATTGGGGAGGGGACTTAAGTTGCATTTGAGCTCTCACTAGCATTAAGTGAATGTGTGAATGTTTGCTCTGGCTTTCGTTCCTAGTTGTATTCACTGTTCAAGGATTACAGACTCAATACTATTTAAACCAGCAAACACATAGTACAGTACACTACACCACACCAGAACAATATTCAGTTGTGAGAACCTAGTTCCAGTATGGAGGACTGAGGAAGAGGAAAGCAAAATGATGTGTGATTAAGTTGGGAGGTGTGAGGAAGGAGCAGATCTGGAAGCCAGGCCTTTGCAGCTAAACCTTTATCAGAAGATTTAATACTGTGATTTGCTCAATACACTGGCAGTCTCTAGCTAATGCACATAAACTCATCTTTTAAGTGTTCCATTAATCCTATTTGCTTCTGTGTTGCTGGCATTAAACAGGTATCCCAAGTGAGTAAGGCCATTTTCTCTAAAAAGGCAAAATCTGAAATATGCAAAATTCTCAGTGATTGTATCTTTTTTTTTCTTTAAGCAACAGTGTAGTTCTGTTGCATGTTGAAGTTCTCTTGTTTTAAACTTAGAGGTAGGACTCCATGACTGGAAGAACCTCTTCCTGTTCAGCAGTGTTTGATCTAACTTAAATACTGTTTTCCCTTTGACTTAAGGATGGACCATGACATAGTTGGCTTTCATTCCTCAGTTGTGTTGGAACTGCAGTGTTGAAAACTATGCAGATGGGGAACAAATGCATACTTTTCTTCTGTTGTCCTCTCCCCAAATTGTCAGTGCAAACTTCATAGTCTGAAGCTTGTCTGATTAAAATGTTACTGCTTTTTTAAATATGATTTAGTAACTCACTGTTCACTAATTTAAGAATTTAACTGGATACTTTCCCATTTGAAGTCAGAAAACTTCTAATTATAGTTTCTTACGCTGGTGTGTTGGTTTGCCCATGGCTTGTATTTATTTCTTAAGGGCATGCAATGGTAATCAATAAGGCTTAAGGTCCCAACTTTTTCCAGCAATAGTAATTTTTAAGAATCCATTTCCAATAGAAAAGTTGGTTTATTGGGTAAAAAAAAAAAATCTGTAGTTGAATTGTGATGCACTGCTGCTTTCATCTCCCTCAAGCACTATTGAAATACAAAGAAAAAAATGTTTGGCTGCTTACAACCTATATGTATGTATATATCTAGGGTTTAGTTAATGTTGATATAGCCAAGGTGCATGGTCATTTCATTGGAAACTAGTAATTGAGCTTTAATTATGACTTCTTCACAAATCAGTATGTTTTAGATACAAGTATTTACATTTGTATGTATTTGATCTATTTTAGTTTTTTTCATAGCTTTTTAGTGGAAAATATATTTTGTTTAGCACTACCTGCATTATTTAAAGCTCTTCTTAGCCTTTGAGTTCAGTTTTTCCAGTTAAAATATATGATATTTTGTTAGAAAAATGTGCAAGATTCAGGGAAAGATGCTAATGTCATGCACATTCATGAAGAAATACATTGGCTTTAATGGTAGCATTGGAATTCAGCAATATAAACTCAGCCTTGTTAAGGAAGATACGAACTTCCAACGTAAGTTCAAGTTATAATACTCTGTATGCGCATAAACAATGAGGTCTAAACTAGTTATTTTTTCAGGGTTTTTTAGAAAAACTATGACTGAAAAGGACAACTCAATAAGCAGTTTTTTCCAAACAAAATTTCATAGCCTAAACCAAATAGGGAGCAGCTTTTTATCTGGATTTATCAAGGATGAAGTCCGTAACTTCCCACTTTTTATGGACAGCTTGAGGTTTCTTCAACGGAAGATTTGATTTAAAAAATTTTAAGAGTAGAAATAATGGAAGTGAATATTTGTACTGTTTGGTTAATGCAGTCATATCCAAAGATCTATAGAAATAATACCAGTAGGGTTTTTTGAGGTCTTCGGTCACATACAGTTGACAAAAGTAATACTGCTTAGAGTAGCGATGCTGTTATGAGAGTTTGACTCTACTTTGAATATCTATAACTTGTTTCCGTCTGTCTCGGAAGCCCCACAGACAATTGGCAAATCCTTGCTTTCCTTTGGTTTTTTAGTGTACTAGTAGCAATAAGTTATGGGTTTACTTTTCTCACCCCCTGCCCCAAATTTCAAAATTAATTGGAAGAGAAACAGCGCTGAAATTGTAGTTACTAGGCAGATATTTTTACAAGAAGCAAGGCTGTTCATCTTGGAGACATGCACGTTTGTTCTAACCACCCTACATGTAGCCAGCTGACATTGGAACCAACCTATGTGTCATCCAATACACCACAGAGTTACAGTCTGTGATTTATGACAAGTGCCAGGGTAGTGGATGTAACAGATAAACCTGTTATGTTGAAAGTTGCAATTGAAAGTTGCATTGCAAGAAGCAAGCTCAAGTACAGTGTAAAATTTTAATATTGGGGTGTTTTTTAACGTGGACTGTGTTACTAACTTTTTTGCCTGATTATTTTAACTTTTTGTATATATCTGTAATTGCCAGAATTGTTGAAGAGCTTGATTAGTATTAGCCACATGTAGGGACAACTAGTGTGTAGCAAGTTACCATGGGGTCATCACAGGAAACTGACCACTTTCAAGTGGTTTAAAAACAAACAAAAAACCAAACCAAACAAAAAAACCAACAAAAAATCCAAAGCACAACCTGCTGGCTTAATGGGATTTACCTGTTCATTCTGAGAATTATAAGATCATTAGTTCAGACTAGAGTCCCCAAATTGTGTTATCTAAGCATGTGTTTAAGTGACTTAAAGCTAGCCACAAAATAAAACCAACAAAAAACCCACCAAACTCCAACCTAGTCAAAGACAATTTTAAAATCTAAAGCTGCTACATTGTTCAGGAAAATCAAAGTTTTCAGTTTTGTAGTTAGATTTTTATCTGCTGTTACCTAATAATGCAAAGTTTATATGAAAGGTGCCTAACAGCTGTTAACTTAGAAACAGTATATGTCTCCAAATCAAACAAGATTAGCAAAATGATTGAATAAAGTAAAAAAATTTAAGTGATTCATCTTGATTTCATATAAAATCTTTAATTCTGTGTACAAATAATATTTAAACACTTGCTGCTGGATGTACCTTACTTTTGCTTGCATTTCTGATTGCTTCATTTTGATGTATTTCTGAAACTCATTATGCCATGTGTAGTCACTGATACAGTTTCTGAAATATTTTTGAAAACAAACTTTAATTTGGGACTTCTTGGTATGAAAAGTATTCTAAACAAATCAGCCACCTCTTTGCCAGGTATTTGGATTGCTTTGTACAGCATATCTTAACAGGAGGAATGTGTGCAATATATATCACCTCAGTTTTGTCTGGCAACGTTATGAAAATGTTCATGCAATATCTTTTCTTTCACTTCAATCTGGAAAAATTGCAGTATCTCTAATTTGGTGGTGTATTTATTTTTATCTAGTCAGTGTATGGGCATATGGTTAGGGTTTTTTAATGTACATTATGTGCTTTTAGTAATTTCTGAGTTTAATCACTTTTGTGGATGCACCAATTGTACCCATTTGCATGTTCTTTCAACATGAAGATGGTGGGGAAGGGAGGTGCTTCAGGAAAGATTTCTGGAACCAGGAATGAGAATAATCTTGAGTCAAACATAGATACTGCATCATTAATGTTTTTGGTATGGTATGGATTTTATAGCACCTATGTATGTTTGCAGTTACTAAGTTATTGCATAAATGTTTAAGAATGAGCATTTTTCATCCAAAATTTTGTATGTTTGCAAATATATTTTTGTAATAAAACTTCAAAACAAATGTTTCAGCACCTCCTAAAATCTTCCAGTGTTTCCTTTTATTTCTAGAGCTTGCAGCCTGCTAGAAGGGTAAGTTTGGGTTTTATTCAGGGTTAATATTTGACAGATAAGAAACTTGGACTCCTTCCTTTATTCACTAAAGAAAATGCAGCATGCCTGCTGGAAGGTGGATGAGAAGAGTGTGTCACTTATGTTCTGGCTATCCTCTGTATTGCTGTAAGTAGGCTTACTTTTTTAATTTGATAAGCAGACCAACTTTCCTTTCACGTTAATAAATGCAGCTGCAAGTTCCCTGTCTTATAAGTACAGTTGTAACTGGTTTTAGTATCTTGCCTTATCACTTCCTTTTTCTGGTATCGCCTCTCATCCATCCAGACATGGCATATGATACTCAATCCAATGTTGGTCTTTGATTGTAGACTTTGGAATTGCATTTGTCATCTTACCTGATTTGTGTCATGCAACCGATTGATTCATGGAGTACAATAGGGAAGCTGATGAGGAAAACTATCCGAGAAGCTCTGTTGGAATAGCTCTTGAAATTAAACAAAACCTTATGCCAAAGTCCCTAAATCTTAGCGAGATGCTTATTTCCATTCTAACTACCCATAACAGTTAGAGGTTGCAAGGCATTCCACACAGCAGGAGAGGCCAAATGTTTTTTGCTGCTCTGTCTGCACCTGATGAAAAAGCAGATTTTTCTAATAGAAGACTACCATACAAAGCAAGTACAGCAGTCCTGGATTTCCTGAAAGATAATTGAGAAAAACTGAGAACAGCCTAAGGCCTAGAATCTAACTTAAGATTTTGTTAGATATGTTTCCTGTTTGATCAATATTGAAGTTTTGAGGGTTTTTTTCATTGTTGATGCCGTTAAACTTTTTCCTTCCTCTAGACCCAGGTATTCCTGGTTACTGCTACTCCTTTGAAGCACTTGACTTTGGTTTAGAAATTATACTTCTGACTTACTATGTATAGCTAAATTGGGCACAGCACCAAAAAAAAATTATGCAGACCACAATCTTTTCTGCCTTTTCTCTATTGCTAGTGTATGCCCTACAATCATGTCTTCTGAGAGTGCATTAAGTCAATCTCTGCTACAATGGTTTAAACAGGGCTGTATCTTATGTTCATTGGCCAAATTATTTTGTCAGTGGCATCATGTATTTGGTAAAGATTCAGCTATACTTCATTGTCAGTACACAAGATACTGACCAGATTAACATTAGTACAGAGGATAAGAAACTTGTCATTCATACAACTCTTTATTTCTAGACAGTCAGTCACTAGATACAGCCTTTAGTAGAGCTGAGAAGTTTCTCTAAGATTACTGACCTAATCTGAAATTCAAAAGATTAGACATTGTATGTTAAACTATGTTGAAATTTATTTTCTGTGCCCAGTAGTGGAATTTTTTCCTCCTGTCTTCATACAACTTCAAGTTTGAATCAGCTTTTTTTCTCTTTTCCAGATTTTATGACTAAGGGATTTATGTTTGAACTTTAACTTAGTGTTAAGCTTCAGTGATAAACCTGTAACTGAAATAACGGTGGTTAACTGCAAAGCTTGTCCTAGTCAGTTACCCAGCAATTTTTTCACTTCCTCTTAGAATTGTTCTTATGAGGCTCCTACTTAGGTTCAAAAAGCATTGAGAAGAGAGGGCACTGAAGAGAATACAGTTGCTGCATTTTTGAAAGAGCACTCGTAACAAAACAAAACGTAAGGGACCAGTAAATAAGAGATTCCTGAGAAGTGAACAAGGGAAGTAATAGCCAAGAAGCGTAAGAAAATGTGAGAGGGAATGTTGAAGAGACAAGCATGGCCTGTGAAGGTATTTCCTGAAGCACGGAGCAATTTAAGTTGCAGTTCTGTTTCTGTGCTGCTGTATGTTGTCTTTAGGTATTGCCAAAGCTCAAATGCAGTCTGCCTACAAAAATCCAAAGTATTTCAGGGTAGTTTCAAAAACACACTGGTAAGGCATGATTTCACTGCTCTAATTCTTGAGGCAGCCGCACATAATTTGTCAGGTCTGGTATGGGGTTTTTTAACCTCCAGTTATGAAGCAGCATAATGGAGTCAACTGATTCATAGCAGTACCTAATTTTTATCTTTGCTTGACATTACAGGTTAAAATCTGCTACATAGAATAAGGCCACTCAGACCTAGTTGCCATTTAACTTTCATTTTAAATAGGCCTTTAAAAATATTTCTACGATAATCCGTTCTTTAAAATTCAAGAAGCTCCATTTTACAAAATCAACCTTGGGAAATATAACCACAAAAGAATAAGCTTTCTTTATATGCTGGCTGAAATGAAAGCACTTGCCCTTAGGCCTTTCTTGAGAACTTGCACGTATGTGATGTAAATGCACAAGTTGTGTTTCTTTTCTCCTCATAAGTAAGTCAAGAAGCTTTAAGAGTATCCACAGAGCAATGATCTCCCAGGCTGTTTCATATATGCAAAACTATGTGGTCTTAATTTAGAGAGCATATGGCTTGCATATCCTGATTTGCTTCTTGTGGTTTCTAAGGGATGGGAAAGGCTTAGCAGGTTATCCATCTGACTTTCTCATGTAGACTTGAGATTTATGGATAAATCTTCTTTATTTTTAAGCATAAATAAATTAGCTTCTGTTCTCTGGGGGGGACAGTTCTCCCCTGTAACAAAATTGCTGCAAGGGAAGCTTCTGCTATCTTAAGTTTACCACAAGAATTGAAATACAAGGGTGAAATTCAAGCCTGCAGGATTGAGATATGTACAGAATCTGTTGTGGTTTACAGCAAGCCCCACTCCTGGTGCAACCTTCAAGATGGAAAGCGCAGGCCACCTGTTACAAGGAGAGATACCTGCTTTCCAGTGTTTGAACAGGAATATACTGCCACAGTGGAAGCCCTTACAGAAAACAGAATGCTTAGTTGGAAGCTCATACAGTGCTTTTAATAAGGTGTTGGAAATAAACATGAATCAATACTCTGCAGATATGAAGATAACTTTCTGAAGGCAACTGCTGAGATAAGATGTGAGAGTAATGTAGATTGCATGGTACAGAACAGAGCCTGGGCCATGATGTAGCTCTATCTGCAGCTTTGTTTGAGATTAAAAAACAGACAGCCTGATCTTATTATACCTATTTCCATGCAGTTTGTATCATTCTTGCAATTCTTCATAATGTGTTGCACAGAAATTGGAGATACTTGCATTTTTTTAACTTTTTATTCATTAACAGCTACATGTTCTTACTGGCGACTAGCTGAACAACGTGTTTGATGTAAAACTGAAGTCACTGTATTTTTGTACATGTGGAAGGATGTGCTGGTGATGCATAATGATCTGCATAATTAGAATGCTTTGGCATAAATCCATCTCATCCATTCTTGAACAGTTCCCTTCTTGAAAGGCTTCTGATGCAGCTGTTCTTTAAAGGGCAAGAACAGTCAAAGCCTGCCATGTTGCAGAGGACAAGCTGAAGAAAAATTCTTTCTTTCCATACATATTAGAGCACAAATAAATCCTGCTTTATTTGGTTGTTGTAGCTGTCTCTCCTACCTTCTTTCTAAATTTACACAACCTATGATAAAAGCATTGCTGTTTGTAATAGTTCTCTTAGCACAAGTTATTGTTAACTATTTTTTTGTTTGGTTTTACTAAATTCAGTTATTTGAATACAGGTAGTAATTTTAACATGTTTACAGAGCCAAGAGTGACTAATAACTTCCAGGTTTGTTTGAAGAGTGTTACAGAAGCTGGATTATTAAGAATCACATGGAGAAAGCAAATGAAGTGACAGGAACATTTATGTATTCAGTAGGTCTTTCAAGGACACATGTGGGCAAGTGCCTCAAACTCATACACCATAAGTATTTCATAGTTGTGTTAACAGATAATATGAAGAAATTACAAGTGAAAATTCAGTTTGTAAATTTACAAAAATTTTCTAAGTAATATTAGCAATTGGTTAAATAAAACTAATCCAAATACCGTTGCTGTATTAGCATTACAAATTTCAATTTAAATATTGTAAATTTTTTTGCATTGCAGAAATACTTCCCTAAATATCCTCAAAGAGCAAAGCAATTACCAAACCCTGCCTAAATTCGTGGAGTAGAATCTGACTGGAGGCCTGTTACCAGCGGTGTTCCCCAGGGCTCAGTGTTGGGTCCAGTCCTGTTTAATATCTTCATTGACGATCTTGATGAGGGAATAACATCCACCCTCAGCAAGTACGCCGATGATACAAAGCTGGGAGGAGTGGCTGACACGCAGGAGCACTGCGCTGCCATCCAGAGAGACCTGGACAGGCTGGAGAGCTGGGCAGTGAGAAACCAGATGAAGTTCAACAAAAGCAAGTGTAAAGTCTTGCACCTGGGAAGGAACAACTGTTTGTATCAGTACAGGCTGGGGGATGACCTGCTGGAGAAGAGCTCAGTGGAGAAGGACCTGGGGGTCCTGGTAGATGACAGGTTGGCCATGAGCCAGCAGTGTGCCTCGGTGGCCAAGAGAGCCAATGGGATCCTGGGATGCATCAGGAGGAGTGTAGCCAGCAGGTCAAAGGAGGTGATCCTCCCTCTCTACTCTGCCCTGGTCAGGCCCCACCTGGAGTGTTGTGTCCAGTTCTGGGCTCCTTGGTATAAAAAGGACAGGGATCTCCTGGAAAGAGTCCAAAGAAGGGCTACGAAGATGATTAAGGGCCTAGAGCATCTCCCCTATGAGGAAAGGCTGAGTAAGCTGGGACTGTTCAGCCTTGAGAAGAGAAGACTAAGGGGGACCTAATCAAAGTTTATAATTATCTGAAGCAGGGGATGCAGGGGGAATCAGCCAGCCCCTTTTCAGTGGTCTGTGGGGATACGACAAGGGGCAATGGCTGCAAGTTGGAGCATAGGAAGTTCCGCACCAACATGCGGAAGAACTTTTTCACAGTGAGGGTGACTGAGCACTGGAATAGGCTGCCCAGGGAGGTGGTGGAGTCTCCTTCACTGGAGATATTCAAGACCCGCCTGGACGCCTATCTGAGCAATATGAGCTAGGGAGCCTGCTTTGGCAGGGGGGTTGGACCCGATGATCTCTCGAGGTCCCTTCCAACCCCTACAATTCTGAAAAAAAAAAAAAAAAAAAAAAAAAAAAAATTCCTTTTAACTGTATGAGACATGCAATGGCTTGTTTTTTCTCTGATGGACTACATGCTAGAGATAACTAAGTCTCTTTGTATAAAACTTAATTTAGTTGGGTTAATCTGAACAATTTTTGTGTCATAAAGTTGCCATAAGACTTTGGAAACTGCAAATTTGTCTTTGTTTTCCAGTCTTTTTTTTTTTTTTACTAAATAGCATTTTATTTAGAGGCAATATTAAAACCAGTGTGATTTTAAATTTATTTTTATCTAGTATTTGGCTGCCTGTAGCTCAAAAATGGTCTATTCTGATACAAAGCCTTCCATAACCATTTTTCCTTTTGCAGATTACTTTGTCAGCTGTATCTGAGGAGAAGGTTATAGTTGCATTGAACTATGAATATATTCTTCATGTAGCTTTTTCTTGTATCTTACTTCAAAGGTGATTTGAATTCCCTGTCTGGGTATTTCTGGATCAGGTGCTGCATGAGAACCTTGCATTTTCCAGGTTGCTGGTTATAGCTGTCTGTAGCCTGCGTGGCGGAGACAACTGCTGTTCTATGGAAACTAAAGGATGTTTAAAGTGTTTTTCATGCTCCAGTGGGAACTGCAGAGCTGATCATTATTTCACAGCCTGATGAATATTCTTTTCACAGGGTGTGTACTTGAGTGTGCTCTTGTGCTTAACTAAAACCACTTGCTATTGCTGACAAAAGAATAGAATTTATTTTGAGTAAGATACCACAGTATGGACTGTGGAAAAATTGCAACACCAGATTTGTTCTGAGAATATACTGTATTCCCATACACCAGATTACAATTATTGGGATTCCACCACATAACCTACCTTGTTTTTAAGGTAGCCTGCAAAAGAAATGAAACCATGTATACTATCTGGAGATTTACATGGTTATAATCCATGCCAGCAGTGATCCACAGATTGCAGGTGAGTTTGGAATCTGTACAGTGCTTAAACAGCAATTGCACAGCCCCTTGGTCTCCTCCTATCCCTCCACTCATTTTCTTTGCTTGCTGTTATTTGGATTTTGTAGATGATCATAGAATGCATTAGTTTGGAAGGGACCTTTACTGGTCATCTAGTCGAACCCCCCTGCAGTTGGCAGGGACACCTTTAACTAGATTAGATTGCTCAGAGCTTTATCAAGCCTGACCTTGAATGTCTCCAGCTCGAATGATGAACGACCTAACCACTCAGTATTCTTACTAGACTTTGATTTTGGAATTTCTATTGAGAACAGTTTTTACAGCAAAATTGGCACATAGCCTCATGGTAGCTAAATGGCCTGAACTGCAGCAGTGCTGAGTGCATGCAGCTCCAGCTCTGGTAAACAGGGTTGCATGTACTTATGTCAGCAATGCATTTTTACAGTATCTCAGCAAATGACAGTCATAGCTCAGCTTCCATGCTTCAACTGCACATAATGCCCTGCCTGTGAAATGTGTGGAGGAGGGGATGGAAAAATCCATTTGTCCTGTGTATGTATTTAAGAAGCTGCCTAGTAGTTAATGTTGAAGCTAACAAGATGTGATTGTGTATACTGGAACAAGACTGTTTGTCTATGCACTTCCATCCTTGCTTTAAGCAGATTCTATGTGGTTTCAGAGGCAAATGCAAAGAATGTGGAAGATGTTGACTGTTGTACACAATGTATATCATGACTTGAGCTACTGCTTTACAGTCTATCACACTTGGTCAAAGTTGCAGAAATAACATGACATTCAGCAGATCAAAGTGGAGGCACTGACACAAGGTGGAATTTAATCCTGTGCATGCTCGAGCTGCTGTTTCAACAACACAATACCATAAATAAGCACCCAGTGATGCAGCATGAGGATTCGGGGAAAAGATGGTGAGTAGTAATCTCCCAATGACATTATCTAAACTAAGTCTATCTTAAAGTCTTTCTACCATCCAGATAACAATGGAGAAAACAAAGTAAGTTGAAGTTGTGAGCCATAGTAATACTGGTCTTATCCAGATCATCCCCTTTATTTTCTTACAGGAGGGAAAAAAGAAAGCACCATATGTCCAGCCTGAGAAGGTAGTTGATAAGATTGCTATTGCTACAGTACACTTGAGACAGTTTGTTAGGACGCATCTTCACTGGAGTCACAGGGACTTGATCACAGGCCTTACTCTTCAGTCAAGGAATGAAATCAGCCTGGACTGATAAAACCAAAATTAAGGCTATGATCTAGTCAATAGTCAGCGTATAATTAAAAGAATTGCCAGGGAAAACAGAGGATGTTGACTAAGGAGCAGAGAGTGATTGAACACTTGTAGTTGACTGTTATCTCACTTTGCCACTACCAGTGATGTATGCAGAGAAAACCAGTAACAACCTGGCAATTATTACATCTTAATCATACTGTATATACATAAAACATGGAGTAATTTTCTCTATTAGAAGCAAAAACGTAGTGTAGAAATTACTGGAATGTTCTCATGATACCTGTTTCTGTTATGTTATTTTTCTACTGTGTTTATAGACAGTATTAGTCATCCAGAAAGATGAAGTACCCATAAATGAACTTTTTGGTTCCTGATGCAAATTAGTTTTAGAAGTTTTTGAAAACTTATTGTCTGCAGCTGAAATTGGAAAGGTGTACAGCCATGTTTGTATCATGTATCTTCAGTCAATGCTAAATGCTGTTTGGCATCATAGCCATTATTTCACTTCTGCTTGGCCTCATTTGAAGAATCACAGAATAACAAGGTTGGAAAAGACCTTTAAGATCATCAAGTCCAACCATTCACATCCTAAACTAAACCATATCCCTAAGTACTTCATCTACCGTTTTTCTGAACGCATCCAGGGAAGGTGACTCAGCCCCTCCCTGGGCAGCCTGTTCCAGCCCTGACAACTCTTTCAGTAAAAAATTTTTTCCTAACATCCAATCTAAACCTGCCCTGGCACAGCTTCATGCCATTCCCCCTTGTCTTATCACCTG
The DNA here is from genome assembly GCA_020800305.1 of Porphyrio hochstetteri. NCBI lineage: Eukaryota > Metazoa > Chordata > Aves > Gruiformes > Rallidae > Porphyrio > Porphyrio hochstetteri. The sequence continues at coordinate 2,833,893 of CM036916.1, read as the reverse complement.
TCACCTGGCTGAAGAGACCATCACCTACCTCTCTATAACCTCCCTTCCTTTATGAAAGAACTTCCTTTATGTACCACTTCTAAACTACAGATTAAGGTAGACCAAATTATCCTGCCTAACCTTGCTCAACTGACATGAAGCTATCTGTGTCAAGGTTGAGCCAGATGTCAACATCTGTCTAGTGTTTAAATAGCAGGGGTGATAGTAAAATTGCCATTCACTTGCCTAATACAGCCAGTATTTAAACAACTGCTCTTAATCAGTAAGCACAGTGCAGAGCTCAAGCTAATAAATGCTGCTATGCTAGTAACATGGTTCTGTGGCTTCGTCTACATCAGCAGGTAGGATATTCCAGTACAGCAGGTCCATATGGCACAGAAAACAGTGCTGAAGACTCGACATCTGCACTGTATGTAATACTCAATTCTGCTCTGGACTAATGCTTGACTGTCCTGTCGGACTGAATACTCAGCCATGACTGGGGCATGTTAGCTGCTTTTTCAGACTAAATCTTCTGTTTCATCTTTATTTGAAAGACATACACTTCATGAGCTCTGAGATGGCTCTGCGGGGCAAGCCAAAGCCAAAGTACAATAAGCAGGGATGATCAGATTTGATCTATGATGGTACTTCTGGCTCAAGCTACTTTAGACTTACCTTCTGACCATATGGCTATAGGCAGAATCAAGTGTGATGTTGCCTGGAGAAAGTCTAAGAGGTAGTGGAAAGGATGCAAGGAAAGACAAAGAAGGAGGGAAGCTGTGTGACTTGCTCAGAGTGATTAGTAACCTTCACTCAGACTGATTTAAAGCCTGTTTAAGGCTATGGCACAGCCAAATCCCTACCAAGATATTTGCTGGCATATAGCATATATAGGGACAGTTAAGGACCTTTTATGAGGAACTTCAAGTTTGAATTTACTGTTACTTTTCCAATAGTTAAGGTAGGTTTTATAGTTGAAAATCTGAAAAGAAGGAACCCTAAATCAGTAATTCTTTTGTAGATGCTACTTGTAACTCCTGAGATCTTTCATAGTCCCCCTACTGGATGTATTCCTTTGAGCATAATAGCTCCAGGAAGTCAGAAGTCCATGTGCTGTTGAAGTTTAACCAAAGGGGTTTTCAGCAGGAATACTGCAGGGAAACTGCTGCTAAGAATAGCTGCTGATTGCCTCCACCATGCCTGGCAGTTCTTTTTCCATGTTTCCTCAACTAGGATTTCTTAGCTATGATTTCCGACGCAGCTAGCTGATTTCTAGCTAGCAAGTATTATTTCATTTCCAAGTTGTCATTTAGGAGCATAGCATGTCACAGGGTATATGACATGTCTTTCTATACCTTGAGATAGTAGCAGATCTTCACAATGTACAGTTGTTATAAACGGCAATGACAAATTGTTCACTTGGTCTAAATAGAATTTATTTGAGCAAGCAATAAGCAGGCAAAACAGTGCTGAGCGGCCGGGGAGTCTCCTGCTCCACCAACGGCGCGCACCTCACTCCCCACCAGCGTCCCTTTTTAAGTTCAGGAGTCCCAGGTTTACATGGCACATTCTCATATCTTTCTGCGGCTGCACGTACTGTTGCTAGGGGGTCGTCCTAGTCTCTCTGGTGGTCGTAAAGATGAAGGCCGTAGTCTTCCTCAGGTTGAACTTTTCACCTCCTTCCCCTGGCACATGCGTAGTTGTGATTGTTCCAGATGGGCACAATTATCCTTGGGATGTTTCTTTCTTATCTATCCCAGGCACCACCTTCCTAGGGATGCTTCCTCCTTATCAGTCCTGGGTCCACTTTAAATTATTCCAAGGACACTAATCACTCAGGACTAACTAGAGTTGTTCAAGTGAGACATTGTTTATGTGAGGTCGCCTCTGACATAACCACTATGGCACTTCAAACTATCTTGTTAGTAAGCCCCCCCCATTAACCCTTTGTAAGCATCTTGTTAGTAAGTAAAAGTGTGTGCGCAATAGTTCAATAGCTACAATCAAAAGTGAAGTGCATTAGCAACTTCAGTTTTTGGCTTTCTGCTCTAAAGGGGTATTTCTCTGCCATTGGAAGCTCTTGGCATTATAGGCCATGTCTTCACAGTTCCTAAATTTAAACCAAGGTTTATGCAATTCTCATTGGGCTCTTCCACGTCCCAACTTTTTTGTCCATATCACTTCAAGTATATTACTGAAATTAAAATATTTGTGTTCCTCAAACAGAAACCAAAGAAATAAATGACCTACCTAATTATTTTAAAGTGGAATATAGATTGGAGCATAGCAAACGGCAGTTCTATCAACTAACCTTTGTATAGTGCTCTCTAAAATGAACTGTGCACTTTGCCACTGTCAAGTTTGGTTGTTTGGTTCTGTTTTTCCTTCTTCCTGGCATATAGCCTATTTCCAGTCTAGTTTTTCTTCTGAGGTTTTTTATTAAAAGGATTTTTGAAAAGACGACAGATGGAATGGTTTAAGAAAACAGTTAAGCTAAAGGAATGGTGTCAGTTTTTTCTTCAACAAAGTGGTTAATTTATGAAAGAAAGTTTTCTCTTACCTTGCTGAGTTTCACTTTCTAGCTGCAATTTGCCAAGTAAGCATGGATACTTTGTAAATACAGAAGGCTTCCTTTGTTTCTGAAATGCATAATCCTCCACTCTTGAAGACAAATTTGTCATTTCCTTTATGTAAATAGTACACATCGGTGGTGTCTTCTGAAATTAATGATAGCACTAGTTCACTGGTTGTAACAGTTTATATTTAAAACAGTTTTTAAAAATATATTAGTGTTTTTGTGTGATACAGCTTCCAAGACAAACTACCAGCGGGCCAAACACCAAAATACATGGAGAACGCAGTGCAGGAATAACAGATTTCATGAGCAAGATGTCAAGTACTTTAATTTTGTTGTTGTTGTCCGTTTAAAAGCCAGATTGTGACTTGTAGTACTCCAAGTACAACTTGCGCTTTCTAGGACAAATATTACATACTTAAACTTGCCCTGTTAAGTCTGTTATACTTAATGTCATAGTGTCCGGAATTGCTAATTTGTTGATGGCTGGTGAAGTTAATCTTTTATGCAAGCCTCTGTAAAAATTTCAAATGTATGTTCTAGAAATATGAATTATTTCTTGAAAGCAAGCTGAAAGGAAGCTACCCAGCATCATTCTGTTACTGTCTCTCCTGACTGGGCAGAGGAACGGGGTTACTGTTAATGCGGTGACATTCTTTTACAGGCAGGAACAGACTTGAGGTGGAAACCCACGGCAATAGTTTTATCTAACAGCGTCTGAACGGCGGAAAAACATGAGTGAGACTAGCCGCCTCACGGCCCAGCCCCGCTCCCTGCGCTTGGATCTGAGGGATCGCCGGGCCGAGCTGTGAAATGGCGCCAACAGCGCTTGCGCGCGGCCCCGCGAGGCCGGTCCGGCCCCGCGAGGCCGGTCCGGCCCCGCCTCGCCCCTCCTGCGGGCGCCGCGGCGACGTGCGCGGGCAGGCCCGGCGCAGGCGGGAGGCGGGACGGCTAACATCTCTCTCTCTCTTTCTCTCCCCGCCCCACCGACTGCCTGGCTGAGGCGCGCTGTCCGCAGCCCTCGCCGAGCGCCGCCGCCCCTGCCCATCTCCAGGTGCCACTGCTGCTGCCCTCCTGCTTCGCCCCCATGGAGGATTACCACAAGCCCGACCAGCAGACCCTGCAGGCCTTGAAGGACACGGCCAACCGGCTCCGCATCAGCTCCATCAAGGCCACGACCGCGGCCGGCTCCGGGTGAGTGAGGCAGGCGGGTTGCGTCCCAGCGCAGGCTGCAGACCGGCTCCGCGGTGCGCCCGCGGGCTCGCGGCTCCCGCCCCTCCGGCGAGCAGCGGTCCCGCATCCCCGGGTCGGGCGATCCGTTCAGCGGTGAGGCCGAGGCGGGGTGGCGCTGGGAGGGGCTTTGGAGGACACACCGGTGTCTCCCGAGGGGAGACATACCGCGTGTTGTTTTCTGCCCGTTGTGCGGAACCCTAACGGGCGGGGATGCTGGGGCCCATCCGTGCCTCCCGCGGGCGGGCGGGTAGGAATGCCGAGGCAGCCCCATGGCGGGACGAGCGCTGCGCGGATATGGGGAGTGGGATGAAACTGGGGACTGCGGGGGGGGACAGGGTCATGGCCACGTCCCCATCCCCTGTCCACCCCCTGCCCGAGACCCTCCGGCACGTCGGCGTTCTTAGCGCGGAGCTGCCTGATGTGGAGGTGCTACGTATAGAAATGGCGGCCGCGGGCGAGATGTGGGGCACCGCGGGCGAGATGTGGGGCTCCGCGGGCAAAGGCCGCCCGGCCCGGGGACGGTCGTGGGGGCCGGCGGGTGTTGTGACTGTGGAGGGAGGCCGGGAATGCTAAGTTGATGCAGGACTGAAAACCAAAGAATTTGTGCCTGAGGCGCAAGCGGTTTCTTTTTCATTTCGTGCCCGTCAGTTGGAACTAATTCTGCACAGAATTTCAAGTGAGCCCAAGTGGGATTATCTGTGAAATGCCCGCGGTCTCAAATGAGCAGTTTATTCAGGCCTCTGGACAGGATTTAGTGTAGGCTCTGATGTGTGCAGATTCCAGGGTTATCCTTCCTTTGATCGTGCTTTACCTATGGGAAAAAAAAAAAAAATCTCTGCAAACAATCCGTTTTTACTCATGTAAAATTCAAGTCTTTTTTTTTTTTTCTGCTTGGATAATGCATTTGAATGGTTCCATACAGTGTGATAGGTTTTTTTTTTTTTTAATCATTCCATTTTGTTGCAATTTCCTCTGGACCTCTCTGGTTGTGGTGTTACGTGGAGAGAGCAAAACAAAACCAGAAAAAAGATTTGAAGGAATCCTTTGGATGCTGAGGCTTGTGTGGAGAAGGGCGGTGTGTGTAAAGTATTTTAAAGCTTCTCCTTTGAATTGCCTTACATTTTCCACCTTGTGTCTGGCGTGGTCTGCCTCACATGGCTCTTCCTCAAAGCACACGGAAACTGAACTTTACTCGCTCCTTTTGCACACAGCAAATGAAAATGCTGCTTTGGTTCTTCCTGTAAAATGGAGCGTTGAGACACTTAGCCATAGGAGTGGGATTTTACAAAGCCGTAGCTTGTTCGGTCCAGTCTGGAGGGAGGAGGACAGGATACCCAACAATTGCTCTTTTAATTCTTGATCTATTTCAAAACTACAATGTACAAGCAGTATCACACAAGCCTGTGTGAAATTGGGGTGTTTTTTTAAGCTTGTGCATTGTATGCTACAATACCGAGTGTTTCTCGCACAATGTGATTAATTTCATCACTCTGGTTTATTCTGCCACTGGAGTTGTGTAGATTCTGAAATTATTACACAAGCTGATAATGATTATGAAAGATAGGCTCTTTAGGGAAGATTGTGTTGACAAGTCATATATTTTCTTAGTAGGATTTGTTTACCAAGTCGGTGGTGTAGTATTGTGCCTAAAAGAAAAAGATATGGAGAGTGTTGCAGTGTTAGACAAAGCACATATATTTCTAAACCAGCTATATATTATAAATTGTGTTTTCCAAAATGAGACAGTAAGCTTTGCTTAAAGTGATGTATATGTTAAGACTGTAGAAAGATGTCTGAATGTAAGTTAAATTTAAATTGAAGCTTAAGGTTAATTTAAAAAGTCATGCTTGCATTGCCTTTGTTAAGGAAATTGGTGTTTGTTAAAGGTGTAGTTTGAAAAACTGAAGGAAATACTTGCAATGAAAGCACTTCAAACAAAACGGGACCTACCTACTTCTTTCAAGGAAGTAATTTCTGTAAACTGTGGCATATATTGCAACAAAAGTGGTTCTGTGGTCGATCTGACGCACCAGTTCTTGCAGTCCTTAGTGTGCTAATGCTTCTTAAAGTTAAGTACAGCCTTTGCCTGAACGAGAACTAAAAGATCGGTTATTTTGATCCTGAAGATGCTCTAGCATATGGATAGTGGGAAAATTCAGTGAACTGGGAAAAAAAAGGTGCTTAAAAGCCTTAGGTGGGCAGAAAATCTGATTAGGGTGGTTGTAAAGATTGAACGTACTTGCTTTTGAGTGTGGAAGAAGTTTTTCTTTTAGATAAGTGGTGCAGACATTTTCATAAAAACTGGTAGAGTCTCTTTTGTAGCTGATGATAAATTTCTGCAGTTTTGAAACAGTGCTTGGGTTCCTAGAATTAGTTAAATTCTTAAAAGTGGAAGTTACAAGAGTTTCTTAAGAGGCAGTTGAATTTCATAACATGTGGTGTGATCACTTCTTGCAAACTATTTGCTCCTTAATTTTTAGTTTTCCTTTTTTGCTCAGTATTCCATTTCAACATTTTACTGTTATTCTTTATAGTTGAAATGTGTAGGTGGTGCTAATAGAAATTGATGCAGAATAACAACAAAAACCCAGAACAAAACCAACAAAACTGCATTGGGCTTACTATTTTACTCTTGGCTTTGTGTGGATCCAGGACATCAGTGTTATTATGTACTTTAATTTGTTTTCCTGCTAAAGGACTGTATTTCAGAGTTTAAGGCAGAAGCTATCTGGCAGAGAAGCATTGATTAGACCACCACTGCAAAGTCCTAGGCTGTTCATGAGTCAGGAACAGAATGGGGAAGATTGTGTGAGAATAACAGCAGGGACTTGCTATGGCTTTTTTTCTTCCCTTTTACTACAAGTATTCCAAATACACTTTGCTAGGCATAACAAGGAGTTTTTTTAACAGAACTTATTAGAAAAGTATGAGTTAATAGATGACTGGACATAGTTAAGATGTCTGTATTTAATGACATTGTGTAGTTGATTTTAGAAAGTTTTATGGTATCCGATATATAGTTTAATTTTTGGTAAATCCTGTTAGTAGGAAATAATTAACCTGTAGTTTTAACAAGATTTTTTCCCAATTTTCAGGTAATTTATTAAATTTTTCTACCCTTTTTTTTTTATTTCCACACGCTACTATTTTAGGTTGTTTAAAACTTTTTTTCCAAGACCAGGAGTTCATAGAAGTATGGTTAAGTATAAAGTTAATAAAATTAAAGGAATGAAAGCGTTAAACAAGCATGTAAGGCTTATTGATTAACTCAAATACATAAATATTTACTAATATGTTTGAGCCATGGTTTAAAGCTAATTCTTTTGGTTTCCTGTGTGTAGTACCTACTAAGGGATGGACACTAACCATAATTCATATTTTGCTAGTGTTTTGCATGTTTTTATTATCTTATTTCAGCACTGTTGGGGATGTTGGGGGGGAAGTTTTATTATTACCTGAAGAGAATATTCTGATTAAAGTTCTAATGAAAGTGTTGTCTAATCCTAACATGCATGGTAAATGTACATGTGGGAAGTAAAGTGAAACGTGACACTTTCATAGTAAAATTGTCCTGGTTTAGAAGAAGGGTCGAACATTTTAAGAGTATTGTGTTAAGGGTGAAAACCAAACATTGATGGAAGAGAAACTGAGGTGAAACTGCAGGTTATTTTCAAAGGTGGTGCACATTTCTGCAGCCATAACTTTTTTACTGTTCATCACTCACTTTCCCATACTTAAGTAGCAACCTCTGATATCAAGAATGATCCTGTTTATACCAGTAAAATCTGAAAATGCTACTTTTTGCACTCTAAATAAAGGTTTTTAATGAGCCTTCTTACCCCTTTTAAGCTTGACTGCCAGTGAAAAGCCAAGGCCAGTACATTCAAGTGGTCAAGTAGTGCCATCCCTTCAAGGTGCACGAGAACTACAATCATGATCATTATTTAAATTATAGTCATGTAGATAAATGAAAGTAACTGTATGCCCTTCTGTTACACTTCAGATGAAATATATACTTTGTATTGAAATAACTCAGTATTTGCCACTTTGAAATAACCCTTTTCATATAACTTTTTCTTGTTAGTAACTGTATTATATGACATAGTTGCTTCTGAAATGGGCCTGTGTATTTCTTAGGCAAGTTACAGTTGAAGTATAGATTTGTGCTATATAAATTTGTTGGGAAAGTTGTCCCAGATAGTTCAGTGGGAAACTATCCCAGATACTTAGAAATGTTTGATACACCAACTAGTTTGATATTTCAAACTGATATAGAAGTAAATGTGGAACAATTTGGTTCCTCTCTTTGCCAAAGTTTAAGCAAATTAGTGTTTTGCAATGTGTATCTGGGCCTTTATCGGTGACAATAATTTTCTCTGTCCAGCTTCAATAGAAGATGGAATGCAAGAGTTGTATTATTTAATTCCCTCTTTAAAAATCAGAATTCTAGTTCTATCAACTGTAACAGTAAAATAAAGGGGTTTTTAACTAGTATGTACATTATAAATATCTAAATGTTCCAGAACTTTTGCAGAAGCTAATCTTGCATTAGCAATCCCCAGCTATGCAACAGGGCCTGAACAAGTCATGGTGCCATGCTTTTAATTCCTTCACTCATTGAGTGGTTTAAGTACTGTGGATAGCTGTCTTTGTTATCCCTGGGAATTTCTGCTGTCAGATAAACCAGTAGAGTATGATTTCAGGCACAGTGTCATAGTGCTTCCTGTCCTTCACACTTACCCATTAGGATGGTGTTCCTTGGCATAAAGAAGAATAGAGAGCTCTAAAAGATATGCCCTTGAGCTGTCAGTAGGGTCTATCTTTTAACATCCACTTTAACTAGGTAAGAAGGCTGGTTTTGTCTCAAGGTACAACTAATTGGCATTGGTGTGATGGTAGATGGGGTGGGTCATCACTTAAGGCTGTGTATTTTAATGCTGAGTAGTAGGGACTGGTAAGAGATATTTTAAATATGTGGTCCTGAGCAAACAATAATGAAAGTGGTAATCTTGGGTCTGTCTTGACTTGTAGCCACCCTACATCATGTTGCAGTGCAGCAGAGATTATGTCTGTGCTGTTTTTCCATACCATGAGGTACAAAGTTCAAGATCCCAGAAACGCCAGCAACGACCGGTTTGTTCTTTCAAAGGTAAAATAACCGTTATGCTGTACTGTTGCAGTCTGCCAGTGAAGAGCTGTTTGTGAATTAAATTCACTTGTCTTTGACATATGCTTACTTACGCTTCCATCAACACAAAAGTGTATTGAAAATACTTGAGAGCTTGGAGTTTGTCTTCTTCAGAAAGACAAATAAAAGCTAGTGAAGTTGTAACAAAATTCCAAAATAATTTTAAAGTATCTATAATGTGTCTTTGTAAGTTTTAATTTATGTTAAATATATTAAATTGTTACTGTATTGTCTGTATGATCTATCAAGAAATAGTAATGTCTGTATTTTGTCATAACCAATTTTCTAACGAGTGAGTCGCAGCAAGCTTTTGTGCTCTTCTTGTTAAATGCAGCCATACTGGTATGCCTGCAGTCACATCACAGTGTGCACTAATTGCTCTCAGCTTTTCAGGGAGCATTATATGAAATAATTATGTTAGGCTAGTGGGTATTTTGCATTCCTGCTGTGCCAGTATGATATTAAAGTCATTACTATTGATGAAAAGAGGTTCAGAAAATACATAAAATCACAATCTGGACTTGCCATTAGTGTTTCTGTCCCCTTTAGCTTTGTGTGTTTGCAAATCGCAGGAACGTTTCAATTACAAAGGCAGTTTTGAGGGGCCTTCAGAAAACATAATGATGTAAAAAATAACAGACAGAGTACTCTGTACATCGTTCCTCACATGGTAGCTTACAATAGTGATGCATGGCTGATGTCACATATCCTTGCAGTGGCGGTAATTGTTGCCACTTGTGATTGCCATTCTGAAATAAGTGGATGCAGAGCAAGTAGCTAATGCAGATGCGGTAGAGGTTCTTCATGTTTGCTTTACCTCTCTTGGGTTTATGCCCAAAGTTGCTAATTGGCTTCAGACCTCTGCATGGTTTTTTGACTCCTAATGACTCCATGGGTGGAAGGTGACTGCTGCTTTGCTGTTGTACAGTTGTCTGCAGGAATCTCAGGGTATAAAGCTTACAAGTTTGCCTGTTGTAACACGCTGCATCTTACCTTGAATGCATATGTATTGAAGACGTTGTTAAGGGATAACACTTGCTCATCAGTTGGACCTGCATGGCTGAGACACACCTTCTTCCACATTGATTTTCTTAAGACATCCTAAATAACCCTTGAGAGAGTGCTGTGTTCTTTTTCTATCTGTAGTCAGCTATCTGGGGTGCTCTAAGAAGGGACATGGGGGACTTGGAAACAAGCATTGGCATGAATGTTGCATTGTAAAAATGTTTTACAAGTTGATCCCTTTTTCATGGATGTAAGAACTTGATTCCAGGGTTTGTCAGCTTTGTAGAATTTTGCCTTAATACCATCACAGTAATGATATTGTGAAACTTGTGCTTTCCTTAAAGTTTATGTTTCTCTCTAGGGTCATGCAGCACCAATTTTATATTCAGTTTGGGCAGAGGCTGGCTTTCTACAAGAAACAGAATTACTCAACTTGAGGAAAATTGATTCTGTCTTAGAAGGACATCCTGTACCAGTGAGTGCTCCCAACCTTTGATATAAGATGGTGTTTTCTGTAAAACAAGCAGCAGATGTATTTTGCAGCAATTCTTGATTGCCAGCTACAGTACGGGAAAGATAACGACTTAGAAGGATGATGATATTTGTGGCTTCACAACTGAATCAGTGTCTACATTTGAATAAACATGGAAAAATTACCTTTTTTGTTGTATTAAAGTTCCCTATAGTCCTATATGTCAATATTTTCCATTTTAAAAAGGTTTATATAAAAGTTGCAGCATGGCTTTGCTCATCCTTTAAGAAGCTGTGAGATACTTCAAGAGTTTATATCAAATTTGGACACCTCGTTGGTCTTTGCAGTCACAGCCACTTGTTTCAATTCTTTTTTATGCAAAATCATCAATTCTTAACCATTGCCATGCAAGGCATAGCTGAGAAATTCCTGTCTCACAGGTGCTGTGCCATCTCAGAGACTCTAGTTGGCTCGTGACACTGTGATTGTCAAGGTGTGTGCATTGCAGGGAAAGAAGTGGAACAGGACAAGATTTGAAGGGACTTTCACTATATTGTTGTGGCTAAGAAGCTAAGTTATATGTATGTTGAACCAACTCCTAGCATTGGATTTTTGTTCCTTTGTTTCTTAACTGTAAAATTCTTGTCTTTTTTATTCTCAGAAACAAGCATTCACTGATGTGGCTACTGGATCCCTTGGTCAGGGTCTTGGTGCTGCATGTGGAATGGCCTACACTGGCAAATTCTTTGACAGAGCCAGGTAATTCCATCTTTGTATTTCTTTATTATAGGCATTAAATGGGAATATGTTGTGAAAAGAAATTATATTCTTGTCTCAAGGAGGAGGACAGGACGTGGACCAACCCCCTCCTTTATTCTCCACTTCCAAATCTGATTTCAAATTCAACTTTTAAAGGATAGATTACTAGCCTGATAATGACACAGCCATTGCCAGGGATACTACAAAGGTTTAAAAGATGAGCATGTGTGTTCCTTTTGAAACCTGATAGCATGGTAAGGTGATGTTCCTGAAGAGAGAAGACGGTTGTTGGAGCAGCCTCTAATTTCCAGAGAGTAATTGACAGCTATTTTGAGATTGGTATGTGTCCCCTTAGAAGGAAGACACGAACTGGAGATATGTCTGTGTGAAGTCAGATGACAAGTAATGGAGAACATGTGTCTAGATAAGGAATGGTCAATAGTAGCACCCTAGAATAAATAAAGTAGGGCTTCAAAATATTATCAGAAAGGCACTTGACTCCACAAAGACAAAAATGACTGCCTCTGCTATTTGTTCTGTAGACAAGAAAAGTAGATGTCTAAAGGCAAATCTGTATGAGGAGGAAAATAGCCTGATGTGGTTGGTAGATTTTATGTGACAGTTCTAGTACATTCGAGCACAGGCTGCCCAGTTAATGTGGCCTACACTTCACTAGCGTGAAATTATTTCTGTGAAAGATGACTTGCTGATTTTAATTGAGTTTAGCAGATGCTACGTGTGGAAAAAATCTAGCCAGTGCTTACGTGACAGAAGAAAAAGGTGGTCGTACATGCAGTACTGGGGAGCAGCTTATGTGGAAGGAGTTTAGATTTAGCTGGAGGCAGGTAGAATTCAGATCAAAAGACTGTTACAGCTTAATGTCTAGTAGAAAAAAAATGCTAACAGCGATCTTGATTATCATTTTGTTTTTAAGTTAGATATTTGAAGGCTAATTTGCTCTTCTTTTTTAATTTTAGCAGGTAATAAACATTTATAAAGTTTTGAAATAAAAAATACAGAGGGCTAATAAAAAAACCAATGTAGTGTCTGAATCCTGCAGAGGTCAGGCAGTACTTGTGCTGAGTTTTACCTAAATAAAAAGCTTCCGTGTTTGGAGAAGTCGTCTACAAATGCTGGTTATCTTTTACCTGAAATCCAGTTTTGGTTATGCAGCATGCTTTATTCCATAGTTGAGTTCATCCCCAATTTATAGTTTCCTGGAATTAAATTCTTTGTCATCCTTCCAGGGACTATACGGTAGGAATGAGGAAGCAGACAGTAACCTTTCATGCATTGTTAGTGAACTTGCTGAGTCACAGTGACAGTGTTTAATGGGCCTGTTCATTCAAGCCTTGCAATAGGAGGAGGCTTAAGACTTGATTATTTTTGAGACAGAGGTTTGAGAAGTACAGTATTTCTAAATCTTACTACTTTTCATGTGTGACAGCTCAAAAGTATATTAATTTAATTTGTCTAAGATTACGTAAGGTTATCTGAGGTGAATGCATTGATCAATGCAAGCTGAGTTTGCTATAGAAAAAGCAGCGAATTCTCACTACGAATTGTTGGAGGAGGTTTGCTTTTGACTTAATTGTGCCTGCCCATCAAACTTATTTTTTTAATTTTATTTCTTCTAGCTATCGAGTGTATTGTCTGCTTGGAGATGGAGAGTTGTCTGAAGGCTCTGTTTGGGAGGCAATGGCCTTTGCTGGGTTTTACAAGCTTGATAACCTGGTTGCTATATTTGATGTTAACCGTCTTGGACAGAGTGACCCTGCGCCTCTGCAGCATCATGTTGAAATCTACCAGAAACGCTGCGAAGCCTTCGGGTATGTGATTGGAAGAAGTTTGGTATAGTCTCCCATATGAAACTGTATGTTTTACTATTTTTTCAGAATTTTTCAAGTGAGCTTTCAGCTCTGAAGGATACTATCACCAAGAAAGATGTTCTTTCTTAATGCTTGGTATTGGTCATCTTTATTTGTACAGCAAGAATTATCTGTGGGCTGTGAATTTTGTTAGTAGCAGTTAATCTCTCTGTGACGCATTTTCCATTATAAAAAAGGGACTGTAGTGTTTTGTAATCTCAAATGCTACTTCACGTTTGTGGCATACTTTGGGTCTCTTAAAAAGACACTGCATTGGAATGAATTTAATATGCATTATTGTTATTGATAATTGCCAGAGAGTGTCACATGCTAAAACCCTTTAGAAACAGTTGATCTGTTTGTGTTCTTAGCTGGCATGCTATCATCGTTGATGGACACAGTGTGGAGGAACTTTGCAAAGCCTTTGGCCAGGCCAAACATCAGCCAACAGCTATCATTGCAAAGACTTTTAAAGGCAAAGGCATATCAGGTAATAAAACGTTTACTGCTTTGTATACACATGTATTTATAATAATATGTACATAATGCTGCAATAAAGGTGCAATCAAAAAATCGATTCCATACATTAGAAAAAAAGTTGGTATGTATCCTGTACAATCTGAAAGACCAGAATTTCACCCTGTTGGATTTTTATTTTGTTGCCTTTTCTTGGGGAGGACATTAGATTGACACATTATTTGAAGCAGGCAAAGATATAGCTCTCAGTTTTTCACATTATCCAGACAAGTGTGCTTCCACGTTGACTGGGCTTTTACAGATCCCCAGTTACAGAGTGGTATTTCCTCTGCTGTCAGCTGTGTTTGAGTTGTTACTCTTTAAAAAGTCTTTTCTAGTCTAGAAGATGGTTGGGGGCAGAGGGGACCGTTGAACCTTACGATTTGGTCTTGAGAATTGTCCTAGCAAAAGAGGGCAATCTTCTTGATTGGCTCTTGATCGTCTGACTCACAGAGACTACTCTGAGACAGAGAAGGACTAACTTTGTCACAGAAGCTCTGTGCTCCCCATGTTGCAGGTAACTGGGTCTACTTATTGCCAGCCAGGCAGTGTAAATGCAAGGAAAACGAGAAGGGTTTCTGCATTTACAGTTTAGACAAAGCTGCATGAGATGTGGTACATAAGCTACCTGGTCATACTGCAGGTTATTTCATATAATCTGATGTGTGACTCATTAAGATACAGGATACAGCAGTCCATAGACATTATTTCATAGGTTAGCAGCTGTTTGCATTTTGGAGTTCATGGTACCTCTAAGATCCTTCTGTAGTTTTCATGTGGTGTGAAACTTACCTGAATGTCGTTGTCCAGGGGAGAAATGTGCACCTACAAATTAGAGCAATAGCATGTGCAAGTCTTTCAAACTCTTTTGAGAAAATTGATTTTGTTCTGAAAGTGAGATCTGTGCTGGCTACTGAGCATTGTATCCACAGAACAAAGTAAATCTGTGGTCAGCGTGTCGAGGTTGCCATGATTCTGTTCAACTACAGCTTTTAACAGCACTTTGTGAATTCATCTTTCTGATCAGATAAATATTAATAACAGGAGTAAATATCTTCCTTTTCATCGAATTATCGTTGACTTGTCGTGGTTGGAAGGGACTTTTCAGATCATCAAGTCCAGCCATCACCCTAACCTGCCAAAACCACCACTAAACCATGTCCCCAAACACTGCATCTGCCTGTCTTTTAAACACTCCCATGGATGGAGACTCCACCGCCTTCCTGGGCAGCTCATTCCAAGGCCTAACAACCCTCTCTGGGAAGAAGTTTTTCCCAACATCCAGTTGAAACCTCCCCTGGTGCAACTTGGTGCCATTTCATCTTTTTCTGTTGCGTGTCACAAGGGAGAATGGGTCAGCCCCCCACCTCTCCACACCCTTCTCTCCGGTAGTTGGAGAGAGTGATAAGATGTCCCCTCAGCCTCCTCCAGACTAAACAACCCCAGTTCCCTCAGCTGCACTTACTCTTCAGTGCCCTCAGCAGCCTTGTTGCCCTTCTCTGGACATGCTCCAGGACCACAGTGTCGTTTCTGTAGTGAGGGATCCAAACCTGAATGCGGCACTCAAGGGGCGGCCTCACCAGTGCTGAGTACAGGTGACGGTCACTGCCCTGGTCTTGCTGGTCACACCATTGCTGATAACAAGCCAGGATGCCATTGGCCTTCTTGCCCCCCGGGCATGCTGCTGTTTCATGTTCAGCTGGCTGTCGACCAACCCCCACCAGTCCCTCTCTGTCAGGCAGCTCTCCAGCCACTCTGCCCCAAGCCTGTAGTGCTGTATGGGTTTGTTTTGGCCAAAGTGCAAGACCTGGTACTTGGCCTTCTTGAACCTCACGCCATTGGCCTTGGCCCAGGGATCCAGCCTGTTCATATCCCTCTGCTGGGCCTTCCTACCCTCCAGCAGATAAACACTTGCAAGGCCTTGGCCAAAGAGGGGTAAGAGAGGAAGATGAAGCACTGCTGGATGGCAGCAGGCTGCAGCTTTCTGACTGTCCTTCTCACTTAGAATCATAGAATGGTTAGAGTTGGAAGGGACCTTAAAGATCATCAAGTCCCAACCCCTTGCCACGGGCAGGAACACCTCTCACTAGACCAGACTGCTCAAGACCCCATACAAACCGGCCTTGAACACTTCCAGGGAGGGCCAGCCACCACCTCCCTGGGCAACCTGTGCCAGTGCCTCACCACCCTCTGAAGAATTTCTTCCTAATATCCAATCTAAATCTACCCCCTTCCAATTCAAAACCATTCCCCCTCATCCCATCACGATATGCCCTTCTAAAATGTCCCTTCCCAACTTCCTTGTAGACCCCTTCAGTTACTGTAAGGTGCTGTAAGGTCTCCCCGGAGCCTTCTCTTCTCCAGGCTGAACAACCCCAACTCTCTCAGCCTGTCTTCATAGGAGAGGTGCTCCAGCCCCTCTAATCATCTTTGTGGACTCCTCTGGACCAGTTCAAACAGTTCCATGCCCTCCTTATGTTGGGGACTCCAGAACTGGACACAGTACCCCAGGTAGGGTCTCACAAGAGCAGAGGGACAGAATCACTTCCCTTGACCTGCTGGCTACGTTCCTTTTGATGCAGCCCAGGATATGGTTGGTCTTCTGGGCTGCAAGAAGTTGGCTGCCTGGGCTCCCCTTCTGGGGAGGCAATTAAGTTCGTGCTTGGAATTCCTGGGTAGGCAAGAAAAATCTGTTATTCTTAGTGACTTAGCACAAAGCAGTGCATCAGCCAGAGAGGTGATTTTGGTGTTAGTGCTGGGTGCACAAAGATAAGTCATCAGAAGCCATCAAAATAAAGCTGTAAAACGTAGGTCGTGTTTGAATTAACTTTGATTAACTGTTGTTTGAAACTTAACCAAGTTTGTTTGTTTATGCCTAGCTACTGAAATTTCCTGTTAAATTCTCACACTGGTTTACTGTTTACTTCTTGCCACACTTAGGGACTAGGTCTTTTAGGTGCCAATTCAAAAACAATATCAGAAGAAGACAGTGGGATTTCGTCACTGGTTTGGAATATATAGAATTTGACTATTTCTCTGACTTAAACATCTGTCTTAATGCAGTTGAATAGTAGTTGTTTAGAGTGGGAATAATAAGGCAGTTTTTCCTTGGAAGGCTATAGAAGACTGTCATACTCCACTGCACTTTTATTTGAGTAAAATAGTTTTTCTTATTGGTAATTTAATTTTATATACGTAGGTGTTGAAGATAAGGAAAGCTGGCATGGAAAGCCCCTTCCAAAAAACATGGCTGAACAAGTCATTCAGGAAATAGATGATAAAATCCAAAATAAGAAAAAGCTTTCTCCAGCCCTCCCAGAAGAAGATGCACCTGTAGTAAATATCAGAAACATTAAGATGCCATCTCCACCAACTTACAAAGTGGGAGAAAAGGTACTCTCTTGCTTTTTCATTGCTTGTCAGATAGCTTTGAAGTGTGAGATTTGGATGTGTCACAGGAGTTTTTGTGTTATCCCTTGCCACAATTTCTACTACCCACCTCTTCCTTCCTGTTTTGAGTATCCTGGTAAACATCTACCTCCATGTTGTGACACAGAAATTCAGTTCACTGGGTGTTGAAAGGATATATTAAAATACATATAGTCTTAATAAAGACTAATCATTCTACATTTTGTGATTATTATAAAATATCCAAACTTATGGTTATTTAAAATTAAAGAAACTCCACAAGGCTCAGTGAATTTCCTTGGTTGGAAACCAAGGTTTTCAGAATCTCCTAGGGAGGCTGGTAGGGAATTTCTGATTTCAACACAGATGTGGATCCTGATGATTTGCTGGGTTTTTTTGGGGGGGGTTTGTTCACTCTTCTGTGTGTCAGTGTTCTGATACATATTTTTGGTACTGCTAACGTGGGTTTCCTAGAAACGGAAAGTTGTAACAGTGCTACTGTATTTTTCTCTTCCTAGTGGGCTACCCGCAAAGCTTATGGTGTTGCACTTGCAAAACTGGGCCACGCTAACGATCGAGTGATTGCTTTGGATGGAGACACAAAGAACTCCACCTTCTCGGAGCTTTTTAAGAAGGAGCATCCCAGTCGCTACATTGAATGCTACATTGCTGAACAGAACATGGTAATTGGTCTCTTGGTTTTATGAAATACTGGTGTTACACAACAGGATCTAAGACCGTTCAGCCCAAGTCTTCAGAGAGTGGATTTTAATATTGCCTTTCCGTGTCTGTATTCATGGATATTTCATTTGACTTGCTCACTCCTTAGGGATAAACTAGGCTATGGCAAAAGTTTACAAGTGTAATACGACAGGAGTGCTTATAATCATTCTTTCCTAAATCCCCTTCTTTTTTTCTTTCTGTTGTTGTGATTACATTGTCTGTGTTTCAGAACACAAGGAGATGGCAACATGTAAACAGCAGCAATACTTTCCACAGTGTGATTTGTAGAGATCTAACTCTAAAAAGATGTTGGTGTTTGGGTTGGGTTTTTTCTTCACAGTAAATGGAACATGACAATGGGTTCTATTCTAGACTGGGCTATAAAGATGTGGACAGAGAAACAGTTAATGCATTTAGGCTGATGACATTTGTACAGAAAGACTGAAATAATTTGGTAACTCATCCGTTTGACTGAATCTTCAGTTGCCACCTGTATGGGTTCACTGAAGCAAATTAAATTAAAGACACAAATTCAGGCAGAAACTTCTTGTTGTCTTTAATAATTTATAGCCAAAGAACCCATGGACTGTCTCTTGCAGTTATTTTATACTAGGGCAGTTTCATGAGCTTTAGTCAGGCATTTTGGATTTATATCAGCTTAGGAGAACTTTGCCATGAAGAGAAACCAATTTCTGTGTAAAATAAATGTATGGGGTAATTGTAGCAATAACCAATTTAAGGACCTTGTACTAATTTCCATCCTGCTGAAAAAGGGTCCTTTTTAGTCCAAATAACACAGGTAAATCCATTACCACTTAGTACTGTTGTTTTTTGTCTGCTGGAGATAGTAAAGCCATGTCCTTTGAACTGAAATTGTAAGCCATTTATCCAGGGAAAGAAAGGGGGAGGGAGTGGGAAGAAGTCTTGAAACCCTGTGAATGGCAGCTGGGAGCAGATGAAGAAAATGAGCTGCCATTAAGGCTCAACAATAACAGCTAGCAGTTGAGGCAAGGAACAGAGGACAGATAGTGAGTGGGAGAGTGAGTTGCCAACTTCTCTTGGAAAGTCCAGTTAGGAGCAGGACTGAACAGAGATTTTTCATCTGCATTGAGAACTTCTTGAGGAAGTTTTACAGTAGGAAATCCTACAGTTGATCTTTTGGAAACAATCAATGAGGAATTCACCATTCCTGTACAATCCCCTTTTCAGGTGAGCATCGCAGTTGGCTGTGCCACTCGTGACAGAACTGTTGCTTTTGCCAGCACCTTTGCTACATTCTTCACACGAGCCTTTGACCAGATCCGAATGGCTGCCATCTCTGACAGTAACATCAACCTCTGCGGGTCGCACTGCGGTGTTTCTATTGGTAAGGGCCACCTTGGCTTATTAATTAGCAGTTTGATCCGGTTTGTGATGTGTCTGGCAGTCAGACTGGTAACGCTTTGTGGAGACAATCAGTAATATAGCTGTGATGGTAGAACAGTGGGACCATTTACAGGAAGAAGCAATATTTGCAGTTCGCTTTTATCATACATGTTGTCTTTAGAAAGAATGAGAAAGGTTTCAAATCTTCATTAGCTTATCTGCTACTTTTTGTTGGTTTGGCCTGATAAAAATAGGACTTTACCCTACAAGCTTTTCTACTCCACAGGCATAGCGATACAAAGGGATTAGATTTGAAACTGAGGAGCTTAGTTACCTTTCCGTCTTCACAATTGAGGTGCTCTGTGATGAGAATAGTTGTATACCTTTGTTTCCCAGTCCCTAAAATAAGAAACTGATACTTGTTCTTGCACAGGTGCTCTTGTCCACCAATATAAAGACACTTTATCAGGGATAAATATTTGTGTTTTATTATGCCTTCAAATTCACCAATTTGAAATTCACCAATTAGAAATAATTGCTTCAGCTTATCTTGTATTTGTTACTACTGGAGCAGTTAATATGTTGATTAAAAAAACCTGAAACCTTAAAGTCCTAATGAAATGGGAACTGTGGCACTGTTATGTAATTCAGGAAATTTGCAGTACCTTCTCTGGTCTTTGCTTCCCATCGTAACTGTTTGGTACATGTCAGATCATATTGGGGTTTGAGGGAGGAAGGAAGTTTTTTGGGTTTTTTTATGAAATGCATAGACATCGCCCATGAAAACAGGAGCAGACTTGCATACCAAGAAAGAAAATGCCAGTAGATTTTCATGCTTGAAAAACTACTAGGTATTTTTTGGGGAAAAGAAAGAGGAGGACAGCTGGTGGGGTAGTAAATTAGGGCTCTCTGCATATATCAATTTTTCAGTTGATCTAGTTTTGGCTAGCAGTATGGCTTGGAGGAGGGCTGGGTTTTTTGTTTAAAGCAAAATAGCTATTTTGGCCTTTAATATTAGTAAAGCTTTAAAGATTTAAAGGTGCTCATAGACATGTGTAGTCTCATCCAGAACCTCAAGCTTAACTTGCAGTAATATGGAGTATGCTTTAGAAGTGGAGCCTGTAAGTAGTGTATATCAGATTATGGCTTGTGCATGTCATTAATGTAGGGATTCTATTACAAGCCTCTTTTCCTTTTAAAATCAGTCCTCCCACCTCATAGTAGTCTAGTTCAATCCAGTTTAAGTCTTTGAGCAAGCCACAAAGGATGTTGGTGCAAAAGCCAATTAGCTTTGGTCTTTGCTCATTTAAGAATATAAGTCTTCTGTGTTACCAGAATTGTCTCCTAGAACTACACTTCCAAGTTTCAGTTTTCAGCACTTGAAATGTTCTGCTGGGAGCTGTAATTGTGAGATTCATACTTAGATTTATAAAGTTGTTTTAATTACAAATTCGATTCAGGCCTCGTCCAAGAATTGAATGCAAAGTTTTGCAATCAAGTTGTAAAAGTAAGTAATTCAGAGAAACGCTTTAGCAGTTAGAAAGTTCAATTTTAAATGGAACAGTATGAATTAAGTGTACTTCCTATTAGAATTTGGGCCTGCGTGGACTTGAGAATCCTGACTGGATCTGTGGTGAAAATTGAAGGTTTATGTATACAGTTCTAGGTAAACCTGGGCTTCTGCTGCACTGAAATTTGGACTCATTAAATTAATGAGAAACAGCTATCACAGTGACCTTCTGAAGTCACACTGAGTACACTTCTAGACCAGTTGCTGATGGAGCAAAAAATCTAATGAAAGATTAAATGAAAGAATAATGGAAAAATCTGTATTTTCCAAACTGAACATATGGTGAAACAAATCATAGGATACACATCAGAAATAGTAATACCAGTTGTTTAGACAACCAGCTTTATATTCTAGACATTTGATGCTGTTCATAGTAAGCACTTGCATTTTTTTAAGCTATAATGTAGGTTTTGGAGACATAATTAAAAATTACTCCCTTTTGATCCATGCCACTCTAAAAACCACATAAATGAGGATTTTCATAATGATGCACTTGGGGCAAACGGAAGTTAGTGCTAGTTTGTAAATTACTAGTATGGCCTGTGATGCTGGTATTACTGGCACCAAGTTAGCAAAAGTTGGACAAGCATGAGTACTCCTGGATTCAGGTACCTGTTAATTTTGTTTCTCATAATTTCACTTTTCTTGTAGGTTTATATCATGTAGATACATCTTAGGAAAGGAAAATGCCCACTGATGTCCCACTCATTCAGTCAGTGATACATACTTAGAAACTGATGAGAATTTTTTTTGATGTCATGACTGACAGCCAAGACATTCTCTTTTCCTGGTTTGTGCTTACTTTATTAGTAATGTGTAGTGGCAGAGTTCAATGATTGATTTTTTTTTAACATGTTTAAAGTTCTTCAGAGTTTTGTGCTGCTCTTATGAAAATACTCTCCTCCTTCCTCGTGAACTCGTCCTTCTTGAGTAACAGGTAGTGGGTGCATGTGGGAAGGCTGATTGCCCTGCTTCTGCTCTGCAGGCTGTGACATGACTAGATTCAGAACTCTGCATGGTTGGTTTGGAACAGTGCCATTCCCAAAGCACCCTTACATAAGTTCATGGGGTGTGGGGGGTGTTGTGGTGATTGTTTCTTTAACTATGGAAAATCATGGCATCCAGCACGTGTTCTGGCTAACAATTCTTTCTGTAGATCTGCAGTTCATGCCATAAGGCACTTGAGTTAACACCATGGGTGCCCTGTTGCTTTTTTCAATGCTGTCACAAGTCTTTTAAAATACGTACCCTTCATTTAATCTTGAAGTGAGCCTAAGAATTCAAGAGTAGTTGTAGCAAGTGCACTCTCCATTTCTGATGGAACATATGAAGTTCTCCTTTCAGATTTCCAGCAGTTTAAATCTAGAGGAACACTTCTGACAAATACAAATTTTGCTCGTGCAGCCCCAGTACGTGTAAATCTGAAGATACTTAGATATATCTTGTGACCCTCTTTCTGTATCTGTACAGTATCTTTCTACTTCGGTTGTCTTCCTTTTGTGTTGTTCTACTGTTACACTTTATTTTCTATTTTTTCATTTTAACCCCGGTTCTCTTTCTTTTAGTCTCTTTCTATATTTATTTACTGTATAGATGGTTCCAAGTTTAAGAAGATGATTCTTTTCTCAAGCAGGTAGACTTGCATGTTCTGTGTGTGCCTGATTTTTATACTTATTGTTCTGTTTACATTGAACCCCCACTGCTATATTGACTGATTGTCAAAAATGTGCACCTACTCTTTTGTAATCCTGGCTTAATTCTTTTAGGTGAGGATGGGCCATCTCAGATGGGACTGGAGGATCTGTGCATGTTCCGGGCTGTTCCCAATGCCACCGTGTTCTACCCCAGTGATGCTGTAGCCACTGAAAAAGCCGTGGAAATAGCTGCCAACACCAAGGTTTGCATCGCAGTATTTCTGAGCCAGAGAATAACTACTTCTTGGTACCACTTCTGTTGCTTCTGCCATGTTTCTTGCATGTCTCCTTCCACATAAATTGTTCCTTCAGCGTGGTAGTGGGATGTTTTCTTTGCGTGGGAAGGTTGCAGACATTCTGTCCAGGCTAGTGCAGAATGAACAGGCTGGAAGGCTGTGGGCCAGACTTGCGGAGATGCAATGATTACACAGTGATTGCAGTTTGGGTCTAAATGGGCTCAGAAGTAAGTGCAAGTGTAGCTCTTCTTCTTGGTCTTTAGCAAACTTAGAGAAAGTACATGCCTAAAATGATATCTGTGGGGTCAAAATTGAAGCTGGATATGGAAAGAAAATTTGTCTTGAAGATTTTGGTCATAAAGTGCCTGTACATGAAAGCCCAGGAGTCCTCTATTAGTCCTCTATTAGTCTAAGACAGTCAGGATCTTTTGGAGATACTGAGAGCTTGTCCTTGTACTAATTGACAGTCCAACTGGTCATCTTTTGGCCCTCTGTTGCCAGTGATGGATTGCAACTAAGTTGCATTGTGGCTGAAGACTAAGACTTCCCATGTAGCTGTGACAGTTTCTCATCTCTCTTAACCTGCAAACTAATTTGGCATAGTTAGGGTCAAATGTCTTTTGCAGCACTGCCTTGGGTCATGTCTGTGATTGGTGGTACTTTTGGCTGCCATAGGAGTTTACCTTAAGAAGGGAGCAAGTAATCTGAAAAATGCCAGTCTTGTACAGCTTTTAAGTGAAGGGGTGTAGAAATTTGGTGTGTAACAAATGTGGTTTGTGGGGAATAAAAACCCAGAGGGGTAGGGAAGAAAGCGTAAGGTAGTGTTAGGCAGAGATTAGATTTAGGTACTGGTTGGTTGCATCTGAACATTAACTGATAGAAAGTATTGTGCCTTGCTTTCAGCTGAGCTTTTCCTCTTTTGTTTTGGAGTTGTTAGAGTAAACTTTGCACGTGTATGACAAAGTTTTAAAATTCCAATTCTCTTGTTCCTCAAGGTAACAGGAGAAAAATAAAGATCTTGGAATCAGAAAAGAAGATTTAAATTACTAGCATGCTTGAAACAACCAGCTATTGAAAAAGGACTGAGGGAGGGCGGGGGAGTTGACTCAGTAGAACGAAAGGTAACATGAAAGGGTGAAAAAAACCCCAGACAAGTAGAAAAAGTCATTTTGCTGTATTTTTTCCTTAGGGTTTACAAACTAGAATGTCAATACCTTTCTGGTTTTATAACTTACAACATGTTTACTTCGGAAACAGGGCATTTGTTTCATAAGAACTAGTCGTCCCGAAAATCCTGTCATTTACAGCAACAATGAGGACTTCCATATTGGACAGGCAAAGGTAAATATTGCTCAGATAAATAGAAAAAAATATGCAAGTTTCTTCTATAAAAGCCCCTTTCCCTCTAAAGCATTCCAGTGCCAAGGATTTGCTTTATTTAATAAAATCACCAGAAATTTTAGAAACATCAGTAAGATTTTATTGTTAAAAATACTTGGAAACATTTTCTTACAGGTGATTCTGAAGAGTAAGGATGACCAAGTGACTGTGATTGGAGCAGGAGTCACTCTGCACGAGGCTCTGGCTGCAGCAGAGCACCTGAGAAAAGGTGATCAGATTATGGGTTTGTTTGGGGTTTTGTATCATATAAAAACAGCACTCGGCCTAACTGCTCACCCTTTGTAATTAAAATGTTGCAGACAACTGGTCATCTGTTAAGCTGACAGCACAGCATAGTGTGCATCTGCCAATCTTGCCTAATTGAGTAGGTTTTAGTTAGTTTAGCAGCATTAGTAGCCATGAAAATTGCCAAACCGGTGAGATCAGAGTCTCCTTAGAATTGCTAATCTGTCTGAAAGTATCCTGCAGGCAGAATCTTAGAGGAGGTGTGTGAGAACCGGGAGCGATCCTTCCCTGGGGTAGTGCTGGGATGGGCTAGGGTATGGACATGATAGAATGTGATCAGGCTGGGGCCAGATCCCAAAATACAGCGTGTCAGCTGAGCCACAGCAACTTGTGTGTGCTCTCACACAACGGTTCGCTGCTTAACTTAGTGGCATTGAATGAATGTATCAACGTTTAACTGGCGTGGGATGCAGTAATTCCACAATACTGCTTAAACGCACTGACAATTCACAACGAAGATAAAAATCCTTTAATGAATTAAGAAGGAGAAAGAAACCATCAAATATCCCTCTGAGTCAGTAGGCTACACCCAGGAGGAGATTACAAATAGTAAGAGGTAATACCATTAATGCTGCCTGTGGCTTACGGGTAGCTTTGTATGCTGTGTCTAGGTGGATAGATACTGTCTTGTGACTTTGAGCCAACAAGCTCAGGATATTTTGAAAACGGTATTTTCAGAACTGTTCTTATTTTTCTGCATTTTGTGATGCTCTGTTGATGTTGAAATATGAATAACCACCTATGGAGAGATAATCTCTTGGTTTAGAGGTAGGCTCTATTACCTAAAATACATTGGCTGCTAAAGAGCCTTCAGTCACAAAACTGATAACACAGAGCTTCTTTATGTATGACAAGAGTTAACTTGCTCTTCAGCTAGACAAAACCTCATGTAATTTGTTACTCTTCATAAACAATTGCCATTTGTAAATAGCTTTAATAAGCAATCTGGGCCTGCCTTGTAATGACCAGATAATGTCTGGCTTTGACACTAAACTTAAGGGCAGGTAGTTCAAACAGGCATACCAGAGAGGTGGGCAGCCTGCAGTGAGAATTCAGAGTGTCTAACAGACAGCAGAAGCAGAACAGTCTGAATAGGAAGGATTTTCTGGTGACTAGATTCTGCTCTTACCTGTGAGAATCTATTTAGGTTACTGTTTTGCTGGTGGATAATCCTAGAGACCTTCAGTTGCTTATCCAAGCCTTTATTGCTTCAAGAGTTTCATCTGCGGAATGGGTGGATATTACTGCCTCACAAGGTGCATGAAGAAAGAATACATACAAAAATTAGGGTTGATTTGGTTGTGAGAAAAAAGCCATAAGTACAGATACCTGGGAATTTGTGTAGACTAATTTGTGTAGACTAATTAGTGTAGACTAATCTTTGAACTGGCTCTAAAAGAGTGCTGGGGCTTCTTGTATCACTTCTGTTGTCTGGCATTCTCAAAATTCATGTTGCGAATCATTTCATTCTATTTCTGCAGAAAAAATCTTCATCCGTGTGATCGATCCCTTCACCATAAAGCCCCTGGATAAGAAGACAATACTTGAAAATGCAAAAGCAACCAAAGGCAGAATCATCACTGTTGAGGACCATTACCATGAAGGTGAGCTGGGCCCAGGAAGTCACACACCATTGCAGTTCTTCCTCAGCTTCTCCTGACCTGAGAGAGAAGTATGGAACCCGGTGGTGTCATTTAGTTAAAGCTAAAGAGAAGTTTTAGACTTTCTCGCTGGTGTTACAATTATGACACTGAGGGTTGAAAGTTTCTTAAGATAATGAGTTAATCAGGGCAGCCTTTCTAATTAACTTGGCCATCAGTGCTTTTCTGTATGTTTGGTCCAAGTGAGGACTCGACTAATTTGTTCCCAGTGAGATACTAAATTCCTGCTGCAGTGCAGTGACTGTGCAGGATGGTTCCAGAATGGCTTTACAGCAGCTGCTCTGCAGTTTAAGTTGCAAGATGGACCATTGCTGTGCAGGTTTCTTAAGTTTTCCCTGTATCCAAAAGGTTGGCTCCAGGTTGCTTAAAATCAGATCATTTGTGCAGCTTCTGCAGTCACTCTGGTATAAATTACTCTCTCTCTTCAACCACTACTATAAGAGCAGATCAGGGCCTTTGAAGAGACTGAGCTCTTTACATCTTCATTTGATTCTTATTGTTCCTTCATTTCATCTGCTTACAGGCCATTTCAGAGTCTGTCACTGCTGTATTGTGTTCTTAAGCTGAGGGTTAAAAGTGCATGATGTATGCGAATAGGAATTTCTAGGATGACTCACTCCCAAGTAAATCTTCAGATAAAATGCTTCTTGGGAGAAGCAGAGAAGTCTCTACAAGACTCCCCCTGCTTCCCAGGATTTTATTTAGAATCATTTAGGTAGGTAAAGACCTTCAAGATTAAGTTCAACAGTTAGCCTAACACTGCCAAGTCCATCACAAAACTGTGTCCCTCAGCATTGCATGTACACACCTTTTACATACCTCCTGGGATGGTGATTCAACCACTGCCGTGGGCAGCCTGT
The DNA here is from genome assembly GCA_020800305.1 of Porphyrio hochstetteri. Classification (NCBI taxonomy): domain Eukaryota; kingdom Metazoa; phylum Chordata; class Aves; order Gruiformes; family Rallidae; genus Porphyrio; species Porphyrio hochstetteri. The sequence goes on along the minus strand of CM036916.1, from coordinate 2,807,092 downwards.
CCAGTGACTGATAACCCTTTCAGTGAAGAATTTTTTCCTAATATCCAATTTAAACCTCCCAATATAAGAACATTTACTCTTGTCCTATCACGTGTTACTTGGGAGAAGATATCAACACCCACCTGGCTACACCCTCCTTTTCAGGTGGTTGTAGAGAGCAATAAGGTCTCCCTTCAGCCTCCTTTTCTCCAGACTAAATGACCCCAGCTCCCCAAGCCACTTGTCATCAGACTTGTGCTCCCAGCACTTCACCAGCTTTGTTACCCTTCTCTGGATGTGCTCCAGCACCTCAGTGCCCTTGTAGCGAGGAGCCAAAAGCTGAACACAGTACTCAACATGCAGCCTCACCAGTGGCGAGTACAGGGTGATGGTCCCTGCCCTGGTCCTGCTGGCCACACCATTGCTCATCCTAGAAGCCAGGATGCCATTTGCCTTTTTGGCCACCTGGGCCCACTGCTGACTCATGTTCATCTGGCTGTTGGCCAGCACCCCCAGGTCCTTTTCTGCTGAGTAGCTCTTCAGCCACTCTTTCACAGGCCTGTGGCATTGCATGGGGTTGTTGTGACTCAGTTTCAGGACCCACCAGGGAGCCTTGTTGAACCTTACACATTTTGCCTCAGACCATCAATCCAGCCTGTCCAAATCCCTCAGTGAGCCTTCCTACCCTCAAGCAGATAAACACTCCCACACAACGTGGTGTCATCCACAAACTGACTGCAGGAACCCTTGATCCCCCTTTGCTGTCCAGGTGATTGGCAAAGGTGATAGTAAAACTGGCCCTGAAAATTGAGCTGCCTGTTCTCTGACATGGTTTGTTTGCACAGGTTTTCAGGGCCTTGCCTGTGCAAACATGTCCCATGAAGATGAGTCCATATGCAAACAGAGAGCAGCTGTTGTGAGCAAACTGTCAGCCTTGCTTCTCCTGTGACAAGTGGAGAATTTAGCAGAGGGACAGCTGTGAGCTGTGGCACTAGATACGGTAGATATCTACTAATAGGAATCAGTAACCATTATGAGAATATGATCCTACCTTAAGGTGAGCATCACTCTTGCCAAGTATCTGACGTGAGCTGGTATTACTGTAAGTGCTGGTTACACCACACTTTCTGTTCCAGTCTATGGATGGTGATAGCATCACCGAGGCTTATCATTTTCTACCTTATCTTTCAACCCTAGACAAATATTGTACTACAGATTTGCAAGATGGAAAAATCATCATGCTCTGAGGTGATGAACATGTGGTTTACACTGGCAGAGCTTTCTCTGTATGATGCAGTCAAGGAATATTAGGTGTACACGCATCAGAAGCCTGAATGCATCGCAAGCCCACATCAGGTTGATCTTTCCAGCCACATCCACAGGCGTGCTGCTGGCTAGAGGCAAAGTGTGACTGGTTAAATCAGACCACGTCAGAGCTGTGAAAAGCCCTGCGTTCCCAGATGCACCCTAACCGAAGTGCAGCACCAAGGTGTCTCTCCTACCAGGTCTCAGAGCACATGCTCTTGACACTAGTCCTGTGTTTTCTTCTTCTCTAGTACTCCTGCCTCCAGTGTCTCTCCTGCCCCCACACAGATCCCTGTTGCATCCTTTGTCCCCGTGACTGATGGTGATTCAGTCTGAGCTGAGCTCTAAGCAAAGGTTGTGAACATATTACATAACCCAGAGAGGTGCCTGGCAGCGTGTACAGGCATGGTGAAAAGATGGAGCTCTTAAATGCTGTTGGGATTGGGAGGAATTGCGATTTTCAGTGCATTAGGTACATTTGTAAAAATGCCTCGGTGTGTACGTTTAACCTGGCTCTTGGTGGCCGCTGCTGAAGTGGTAAGGACTTCCTGACAGTGCTGTGCCCTTTAGAGCTACGTGTCCTTACTACCAGTTTGAAAGAACTTTAGAAATGTCAGGCTGTTGTCCTCAGAGCACCTCTGAAATACGGACTTGTTTTCATTTCGCAAACAAACTTGGATTTAACTTGCACAGACCTTGGCATCAGAGATACACACAATCCGTATGTCGCCCGTTGCAGCATACCAATGCGTGTCGTTCTTGTCTTCTCATAGGTGGCATTGGAGAAGCAGTGTGTGCTGCAGTAGTGGGCGAGCCAGGTATCACAGTCCATCGCTTGGCTGTATGTCAGGTACCACGCAGCGGCAAGTCAGCGGAGCTCCTGAAGATGTTTGGCATTGACAAAGATGCCATTGTGCAAGCTGTTAAGTCAGCAGTGTCCAAATCAAGAAACGCAGAGTAGTTTGAAGCATCTTGTGCTGTGTTGCAGAAAAGCAGAGTTCAGAGAAGTACTGTAAGTTTAAGGCAGGCAAAGGTGCTTGATGTAGAGAGTTCTAATAAAAATACCAGCTTAAAAAACCTTCTGGGTTTTAGGTTTGTTTTTTTTCTCTCTGGGTTATTGTGCAGTGGGGTAACATCTGAACGTTTTCAGTCATGGAAAAACATTTAACACTTGGTGGGCAGCAGCCCGTTGTCTGCTTTCTGTGTTTTCTGCTTTGCAGGTGACCTTCCCCACAGTGAGCTCTGGCCTGGGAGCAGTTGGGGGGTTGCTGAAAGTCTGAGTGGGCCATGCTTCCGTGGGGAAATAGATGTGGGGTTTGTAGCCCGGCGTGAATTGAGTAATGCTGTTTCAGTGCTTGGTCTAACTTAGTGCTGAAGAGTAAAATCCTGTCGGGAAGGAAGTTTGGTGAAAGCAGAATCCTTCCCTTGCTGCCGGCAGAGTTCACTACCTCCTCTTCTGGCCAGATGTGTGAAAAGCAGGAGCAGGTATTGTGGGAAGGGGGTGGCTAGTGCCCTTGCTTCAGTTCCGCCTCTGCGCATTTCCCCCCTCAGCCTTTTAAAACCAAAGACAAAAGGAAGCACCCTGTGTGCTGGATGATCTCGAAGAGGAAGGAGGTGTACCTGGTCCTGGGGAACCAGCGGGGTGGTGGAGGCCCAGCGGAGCCGTGGGCAGGAGCGCTGGGGTGCGGGTGCAGGATGGGCTCGCTGGTAGCCCAGTGAGCACAAGTTCATTTAAGGAGGTTGGAACTCACCACTTGTTTTGAGTGCTTGGCGGGTGTTGCAGCAAGGGTGATACCTGAAGGGGAGAGCATTGCCTGGGGCATGAGGCAGGAGTGACTAAAACCCCGAGATGGACTCGAGGATCAGAAAGAGCAGGAGATTCCCAGATACCTGCGAGGATGCGGCTGAATAAAAGTGGCTTCTTTTCCTGTAGAACTGACTCTCGTGACCAGCTCTGAGTTGGGTGAGCTGCTCATCTCACCTGATGGTTCCACTGGGTGATTTTTAAATGTTTTGCTTATTTTACCTTTAAGCTGCTTCTGTTAAAAAAAAATCTAAAATTCCTTTCATTGACTGCAAAATACCAAATGTGAAAACTTATTTAGTACTAAAACACCTTTCAGAAACATGCTAAACAGCATAGGAAACCACAAAAAGCAATTTTCATCAGAGCAGAGAAACTGCATAGTTATCAGTTCACCCAAAAGTGATTTGACATTAACAACGCTACACTGGTCTAAGCAAGGCTTTATTTGCAGACTAACCACCAAATGTACAGTATTTTTTGGTATGACAGACTGTTTCTAGAAAGATACGTAAGTAGTACATGTAAATGAGAATATAAATATTACAGAACAACTTGTATTCATCCTTATTGCTTCACTTAACCCTTGGCATGTTGGGTAACTGCTAGGCTGTGTGGTGCTGTCCTGCCTACAATTGCTGGTATTTCTGCATGTGCAAATTGAACTGCTGTACAAGAATGATCAACTCTGGTGCTTAAAATTAAGTACAACTAAAAAGCTTTTAAATCCTTTGAGCAAGGCTTGAACTTGATTCCCTAAATGCTGGGCTGTTTGGCCTAATGGCTTTTAGATCTATGTTCCTTCACAGTTTCATGTAGTATGGTGCTCTGACTTGACTCCTTCATCCTCCTGTGGGTTACGCAGACCTTCGATTTTTCCTAAAAATTGAAAAGTAGCCCCTTTCCCTGCAGTCTGCCTATGGTTGTATTAGCTCTACGTACGTCGTGTATACTAGTCCTTATAAAATGAATGTCAAAGTTGCACTTTCTTGTCCTCAAAGGAAAAAGGAGAAGTTGGGGAATGGGTCAAATCAAGAACTTCAGTTTTCCCCTCAGAAGAGGAGATGAAATTTGCTGTTAATAATCTCATTACTGCACCATTATGTCACTGCATGTAAAATCTCACCAGTGTTCGCTGGGTGAGATCATTATATACCTACTGCATTGAGTTCTGCCACAGTGAATTAATCTGCTTTGGTGCTGTTGCACTGTTGGGGCTCAACCGTGTGGGCAGCAGCTGGTGCTTGCCTAGTGTGCAGCATCACACGCGGTGAGGTGGAGGTGGCTCTGTGGGTGCCAGGATTCCTGCTGAAACATCCAGAACCAGCTGAGGATCATGGTGGTTGTTCTGTGGAATTCGGTACACTGTTGGCAGACTGACACGGTTGTGTGGGGGAAGGAAGAATGTGTTTATACTTAATGGAGTTAAATGTCAGTCTACATCTAGACTGTCCTGTGAGCTCTGCTGAGGCATAGATCATTTTGGAAGGAGGAATGGGACCTGGTACTGAAATTTCAGCTTTATTTTTGAGGGGAGAAAACGGTGTCTCTCTATGGTTTAACATTTCACTATTTCACATTAGCCTTTGATGTTTGGCTCATAAAGCAGTTCTGTTAATACCAGGAATTCAGCCAGCAGGGTTTTGTGGAACTCTCCTGAAATACTCCTAGGCAGCTTTCCTCATACCTGCATGTTGAAGAAAAAGACAACTGTCAGAGGACTATTGTGTTCAGGTTGTCACGTATCTGTGCAGCTTTTCAGCATTCTTCATGTGTTGTGTTCATGACCACAGACGAACCTGAGCCTGGAGCTGAGAAACCTGCCCCACTCCCTGAATTTTTAATTGAGCTATAGAGTTCTTACTCAGGAGTTGTCAGGAAATAGTTCATACCCCACGTGGGGCAGAGTATTACAAATGTAGAAATGCTCTGCCACGTGGAGAGAAGTGAGGATAATTAATTTTCAAACCCAAACAGCTGTAATGAACTGTAGTAAAATAGTTCTTTTGTCAATTAAGAAGATTGGGAACTGTAGCTTAGAGAAGTTGGTCTTAAGATTTGACCAAAATGAAGTACCCAGAAAGGTGAGGGAATACCCGTGCTGAGCAGGGTCACTCTTACCTGTTAGCCTGAATCTGCCAATCAGAGGAAGAAAACTGTCAAGTACGCTCCGAATTCGATACACTAATTGTGAAAACAAACATTTTTTCCAAGATGAGCCAGATAGCAACAAACAACATAAAAATTATGAAAATGGCAAAAACTCAACAGTGAAACTTGCAATATTAATGAGACCAAGGTTACTGTTAAACAAGCAATTTCACAATACCACGAACTAACAAAGCAGTGACAAGGCCAATTCCTGAGAGAATTAACTACAACCTACCAAAAATGTTAAGATTACAAAGGAGATTTCTCAGTTGGGTAGCCACTGACTCACTGCCAGCGGCACCTTCCCTAGAGACTGCCAAGGTTCCTCATTTTTTAATACATTTTCAGCTGCTGCCATCCCAGCTCTTCCTCGGAGTGCTGGGCTGCCTCAGGCTCAGGGGAATGAGTGGCAGGGAGTGTGCAGCACCTTACAGCCCTATCTGCCCTGCTGCTAAAATTCTACACTGTCATGGCACTCTGTACACTCATTAAAATGAGTTAACTTCCCTTCAGTGTCACTAAGGCATGTTTGGCTCAGCCACACCGTGCCCTTGTGAGCGAGGGGCACGGGGCAGTGATGGGGTGACGTACAGAACTCGCTGCGCGCAGCTTACCGACTGTGGGTGATCTTTAGTGTGGACACACAGCTGGCTGCTGTAGCTACACTTACCTAGACCAAAGTATATCCCAGTGGTTTCCAGGGAAGCAAAGGTGATTAAACCGATTCCAAGAGAAATTGTCCAGTCTAAGGCAACAAAAGAAATGCTTGATTTGATTCATTTCTCTAGCGTGCAACCATTTATCCTTCTATTGAAAGTCTTGCCTTACCTTTGTAGTAGTAGTAGCAAATTAATAGAGCTCCAATTGCAAAGCAAAGAATGACAAAATGAAAGAATTCATCTGAAATAGAGAAGAAAATTTAGGTCACAACTGTAGGCGTGGCCCTTAGGAATTCATAGAATTGGTTATGTTGGACAAGGCTGGTAACATCATGAAGTCCAACCATTGCACTGTAAGGCACAGTGTATCGCTCAGGGAATAAAGCCTGTTTGCACGAGATGCCTCATACACTGGACTTGAGAAGAGAGATGCACACAAGTTGTTATGAGAAGCCTCAGTGATTTTCATTAAGTGTTAATACACTTTATAAAAGAATTTGGGGGGGGGAGTTTTTTTCTGAACTAGAGATCTTATTCATGGTCTAAGGTTCAACAGGGTTGATATCAGTTGAATTTTAAAAAACAAATTTTTTTTTAAATTACCATCTTTCCGTATGCCCATCCACCGTACTGCGGGCTGAGGGAGATGAGTGTTCCCGTTCTCATACGCTACAAGGGAAACAAAAGTGGTTTAGTGAAGTGGACCTCTGAAATTTTTAAGTTTGTTTCCCTTTTTGTATCTGAAATCAAGTCTCAGAGCAGAATGTATGTAAAACTGTTTAAAGATCAGTGACCCTTTCAGAAAGATCAAATTTAGCAATTTTAAAATCACCCCCAAAAAAGCATACTCAGATGGTTGCATTAACAATGCAGAATTGTTTTAAAGCACTCTGGGGCTTTTCTATCTAGTTGGGGACAATGGGTAGTCTCAGAATTACAGTGGGGGGAGTAAAGCAGTAGTACAAGGGATCTTCAGTTTGATCCTTGGGTGCTTTGTACACAGCTACAATAATATAACCATCTTCATACTAAGCCTGTGAGAGCCATCAGTCTACTTAAGCCTGATGTTTAAGGTTTTCAGCCCCGCCAAATTAAAAACTGCAGCTGACAATTAGTTTCTATACTATGCTGACACACTGGAAGAACAACGTTAAGAATAAGCTAGGTATTTTTAGAGGTTTAAATGCTCTCATTTTACTCTGTGCTAGTTGGGAGCAGAGCTGCCAAATTCTGTTCTTTCTCCAGTGGTGTTGTCAGGAAGAGCTGAATATTTTACCAGATTTCCAATGATGTGCTCAAAGCAGAAGGTTTTTTTCCTTTTTTCTTTGTTGGTTGCTTGAGAAGACCCCTAGGCAGTCTGCTGCACAGAACCCTTTGGGAGTTGATTCATCACAAGTTATGGATGCTGATTTCACTTACACTGGGCTGTGCATCCAGGCAACCGCTGCCTGGCAGTGAATGTAATTTTCTCTAAAGATACACTGGGAATATACTCCAAATTAGCTACAGACTTTTGCTATTGTGCTTATGAACCATGAAGGAACTAAACTTTGCCAAGAAATTGTGTTCTGGGTCACCTCATACTCAAGCCACATTTTTGAATGTTTGATTCCTTGAGCATTCTGGATTGATCAAGTTCTGGTTTGGGGACAAACTCAGTTATTAGATTATTTTTTTAACATAGCATTGCACTATTCTGACTCACAACTGCTCCTCTGTGCAGTGGTGTGGATGATCTATAGAGAAGGGATTTATCAGAACATCAATTCACACTTGGCAAAAGTCTGTTCTTTATTATTCTGCTTCCTAAATGCAATAGTCCCACTGTAACTTTGTATTGTGGAATGACTGGCCCAAAATTTACTCCACTAAAGCATTACAGTGCATTGTAATAACTATTCTCAAACTAGTAATCTTTGATTAGGAATAGCTAGGTACTGAGGAGCTGGTATAGCTATATCATCACTGAGCCAAACTCAGTCCTGAAAGACAGCAACCATAAGAAAAGCTTCTGTTTGCTTGTTTATATTTACCATCTGCAACTGAATCTTCTCTTCTGGCAATCTCTGAAAAGCAACATAGTTTTATTATTTTTTATGGTAAAAATACATCCCTGTTCAGCAGGAGATAGAGGGCTGCAGGGAATGCTGAAAGCTCCCTAGCTTTCTTAGGGAAGAGGGAACAGTTGCCCAATAGAATTGCTGGGTTTTCCCTGAAAAAGGGCAACAACTGCTGTGAGATAATCCTATGAGAACCTGTCAGGCCTACCAAAAAATGGGTTCATCACCTAGAGCACAGTGTACACCTGCTATCAGCCAGCCACTGTGATAAGCTTGCAACACAACATCTGCACCATGCCCAGGTCCAACACCAGGCAAACTGGAAACCAACAGATTCAGAGCATCAGGAGGTTATTTTTTTAATATGTGAGTACATCAGAGGAAAGAAACCACAGTTACAGCTTCCCTTCCAGCAGGAGGAGGGTATCTGGGAATGCTTACCTGAATCTCTGTAGGGAACAACCTCAGCTGGTGTGCCTAAAATTATGCAAAAATGAGGGAGGTTACTGTCCATAGCGAGTGTGCATGTCCTGCTGCCTGTCCTGGCACATGCAGCTCTATGGAAATTGGTGTGGTTATGTAAAAGTGACAAGGTGGATTCCCATTCCTCCTCAGGAGAGAGGGCAGCTCTGTTGTGGGTTACACAGTTTGAAAGCAGGAAACATGAATGGACTATTGGCACGCAGACCCCAATTCCATAGTTCACTGTATGTGGAGTCAGGTAGAATCAGACTCCTGTGAAACAAATTAGATCTCTTACTGTCAGTTTAGATGAGCTGCTCTTACATCTGGGCTGAGATGAATTTAAGACATTAATTCAATGATTAAAGCCTTAACTTTCTGACATCCATGGCTCTGTACCACAAGCTGATGGCTGTTTCTGTGCGTTGACGTGGCACGTTGACATGGCACTCTCTGCCTTGTACTCATTTTTCATTTGGAAGGAAAGAAAAAGCCTTGGGAAGAAGATCCCAGGTGTGGTCCTCACTGGCAATCTCCAGCCAGCATGAAGGGCTGACTGCAGACGCTGTAAGTAGTGGCTGAGATGGATATTGTCCAACCTCTTTTGTCATTTTTCAATGGCAACTGTGCAGAGCCAGGCAGCAGGACTCCTCCAAAAACAGTACAGGAGCTGTTCTCCTGGTTTGACTCTAACCACAGGGCATAGCTGAGTGTTACTGTTACCTATGCTTCATCTTGTAGGAAATGCTTTTCCTACAGCCAAATTCTGACTGGTCCTTTCCCTTCATCTCTAGATGTTTGTTCAGGACTCAAAGCAAAGAATGGCAGAAATTATCCTTTTTTGTTGCTGAGGTTGGTTGTCTCTAGTAAAGGACAATACTGTTGTCACTGTGTCCTACCTCCAAGTAATTGACTTTCAGTCTTCTGTCTTCCTAAATCTTCCTCATCACTGCCTGGGTAGAGAAAATGTTTTTTCATCAGATTAAAGAAAATTGTGCCAGCAGTACCAGAAATTCCAGGCAGTGGAATACGTAGGTAAGAATCGAGGCTTTAAAATGTAAGCATCATTATTAGCTGCTTTTGCCTCAGCTCTTTTCAAAGCTGTCTGAAAAGGAGAAAAACAGCAAAATCAGAAGATGGAATAATTTGTATAAAGGGATGTGGTGAGAAAGTTCTTATTTTAAACACACACATCAGCGCTGCCAATTACTCAATTGATCTCCATCAGCTAGTGGCTTTCTGTGGCAGAATAAGCCACTATCAGCATTATCATTTCCATGTTGCCTGCCACTTCTTAGCCTCTCTCCTTTTCCCCGAGAGACCTATGAGGCACTTTGGCCTAGTGCTAGCCAAAGTGACTTTTGATGCACTGTGGATGTTTGATAATAAGAAAAGAAATGCTAGATAAGTACTATAGCACTGCCAGCAACTGCTGTACATTCACTGTTCTTTGCCTCCTGCTATAGCACAGGCTTCAACTAGACCACAGACACACTGAGGATCATAGAGGTTATGATCTTCTATTTGGGAAGAGATGTTATAAGAGATTTTTATGTTTCCAAAGCTTTCAACTTCCACAAGAGTGGGAGGCAGCCACATTTTGCTGCTGATGAATTGAGAGGTATAGATTGTTTTCTATGTTCTCTCTTTTGCACAATTCAATCCTTTTTTCAGAGTTCTGGAGAATTGTGACATTGCAGCAAGTCTCCTATGTGAATAGCTTATGAACATGCAATCAAACTTAATTATGTGTCAGGGAAAAACTGAAATAAATCCTCTTTACTTTGTGGATCTTCATCCATGGACTCACGGGTTGAGTTTTCAGCCTTTTTCTCCCCTCGTGAAAGCATGAGATTCCTTTCCAATCTCTTCAGAAGTTTCAATTTTTCATCTGTTTTATATAAATGAGAAAAAAGTATTGGAAACAACCATTTACATATTCTCTCTTTTACAGTGAGAGATTTCACAATCCTTTATTAGAGGTTGTCTGACAGGAAATCAGACCCTTAGTCTTATTTCAGTTGTGTCCTACAGTGAGTAGTACAAAGCATCGTCTACGCTACTGTTTAGACTTTCTTAAATGGTTCTGGTAGATGCCTAAATTTTCATATTCTGGCCTTTAATTTACCCATAACATTACCCCTGTGAAAATTCCCACTCCCTGAAGCAATAGCAGCTGCAATTGAAAGGTATTTTAACTGGAGAATAGTAGCTCACCCTTCCTCCGGCTCCTTCTCCCTTCACCCCTGTGATTTCTGCTGTGATTTATGTCACAGAGCTGGGAGCCTCTTTTGGCACAGGAGCAGAGCCCTCAAAACCAGTGAGGCCAAATCTCCTGGGAGGAGAAACCTGTGGGATGCTGGCTCCTGGGCCAGGCAAGTGAAATGCCCCTGGCTTGTGTGGCTGTAGTTGCAGATGAATGTTAACAGCTTCAAATTCAGTTTGTTATTGCACAACCAGGCAAATGAGAAGTGCAGTGGAGTCCATTTGTGTTTTGTTGCCACGCTCAGCACCCTGAGTGGCTCCATCCTCTATGCACTCCTCTCAGTTACTGTTAGACATGCTGTAACATGGGGATTTGCAAAAATATTCCCAGTGGCTTAACTTGCACTTCCTACCACTCTGAGAGCACAGAGAGGTCCAGGCCAGCTGGATAACAGTCCATGCAAAAAAGTGTCCTGAACATCATGAATCCAGCTAGGCAAGAAAAACACGCACCACTAAGTCAGAGAAATTTCTTTGACATCATCATCCCAGGATATTCTCTTTCCCTAAACAAACCAGCTTTTTTCCCCAAAAGCTGCTACGTCAAACTAAAGTAAAATACTACCTTTGGCTCCCACTATCACCATACCTAACTGACTTTTCTAAGCAGTGTTTCTAGACATTTCACTACCAATCACTTCCAAGCATCTATCAGAGTTTTCAGACTGGTGGCAGGTCTCTCTGACACTGCAGTATTTTCAGTTAAACGTCTGAAGAGCAGTCAGGTGGGACTCACCCTTTCCCTTGGAGCTGGGCAGCTGCCTATATCCGGATGAGTTGGTTGTCTTCAGCAAGAGGTAAAGAACAGCCATTGCCCTGACTCCTTTCTTCTCTATGGCTTTCAGGCAGTCTGCACAGCCTTCAGGCAGGGCATCGCAGCTGCTGAGGAGCTGGAAGAAAGTTAATAGCAGAGAGTCCTTCCAATAAAGCATACCCTGCTATAGGAACGAGTGTGTCTCACCCCATCTCTGGGAAATGTAATTCTCTGCTCCTACAGTACAAGGAGGGGAGATCAGGGACAAAGAGGAATGCCAGAGCTGGAAAGATAATGTAAACTCCAAACAGAGCTGTCAACTGATGTGGAGCAGTTATCTATTTAAAGAATTAGGAATCTGGAAATGGTCTGGAAATGGACCTGCAGTCTCTGCAGTATCTGAATGGTTCTGCTTAGAAAATAGTGGGCTTGAAGGGATCCTGAGGAATTTACACAAAGCCAGTTATTTTTTTTTCACGTGGAGAACAATGAAGTAAAAAGCAGGAGCCCGAGTCTCGTTTATCTAAGTGCCTTTTTACAGCATTTGGAATGTTTTAAATAAGTTTTAGCATATCACAGAATTGGACTGTATGTTTTCTCTCCCCAAAGTATATCAAAGTAGTATAAAAGTATCTGTGTAACAGAGTCTTACAAAGAATACCTTTTTCTTTAGTAACTTACATTGTTCTTTTCTTCAGTATTCAGGATATGTGGGTCAGTGGTGGCTAAACATTTTACAAGTGATTCCCAGAAGGACCGATTCATTTTCACATGATTCTCCAAGTAATTGGCATCAGCAGCAAAAGCCCTCTGGAAAATGTCTGGGAGGAAAAGGAGCAAATCACTGTGCAGCAGTAGAGGTGGGTTGCTTGGTAATGTTCCTGTGGTGCTGTTCATAGGTGTGGTGACAGACTTCACACTCTGACATCAGACTAACATGCTGCACACCACCAGCAAGTTAGCCCATAGGAAAGAGGGTACTGCTGTATTGTGTAAAGCAACTCTGTCTGCCAGAAATCAGAGAAGGACATCAACAGTCTGTACAAATTACTGATGTCTCTGTGATGCTGTAGTCTGAGTTAGAGAAGCAGGGGAAGTATTCCTAGCTACTGAGCGGGGGCTTATTCTGACCATGCTATTTTGCAGTCAGGCACAAAGACAGGAAGGGCTGGGCACCGAGGTACTGAGGTAGCTCATTAGGTATTTAACGTACAGCAAAATCTCCTTCATGCATTTAAAATCTCACAGGTGCATGCCTAAGGCCTGATGAGATGTCTGTGAAAGAGCTGAACTGACTGCTGGTCTCTCCTTTACAAGGAAGGAGATGGATGGGGGTGTGTTCTCAGGGGAAAACCTGTGTTTCACAACCACTGTAGCAAAAACTTTTGTGTCGTTTGAATGAGCCAAAGCTCTGTGTTCTACCCTTACCTTGCTGCTCTTCAGTAAGGACTGGGACATTAGAGTTCTCCATTGATGTGCCTGTTCAAAAGGGAGAAAGAGCATATTTAGCAGCAGATCCTTCTGACCTTCTTTATTTTTCTGTCTTACACTTTTCTGCAAATGTTGTGTCTTTCTTTAGGCACTTTGGTTTTGAAATCACTTCTCTGTTGCAATGGCAGAGTCACACCATGATTCATTTACCTTCCTAGGACCTGTTCTCGTCTCCTCTGAGTGAGTCCTGCTGGGCTGGCCTTTGGTTATTAAGAAAGAACAAAAGTCTGATCATCATGAGTAAAGCAAAAAGTTGTCCAACTCGATCATTCACATGGTTGGTTTTTTACAGCTAACAAGGTGTGTAATTAACTAGTTACTGCAAATGTGAGCAACTTAATAGGCCCTATTCCATTCACAAAACAGAACGATTATTCTGTCCCTTGGACATCCCTGTACTTAAAATGTACCAACTGGGGAGAAAAATAGGAATAGTTCATAGGAGAGCCATACAAGACTTGGAATCTTTGTTTCACAGAAGACTTTGGCACATCAACCTCTGTTCTTCCCACGCTGTCATGAAAAAGAAATCTCCACTAACTTTAGGTTTACAAATTCAAAAAATTTAAATGTTGATCCCTGATATCTAACTGGCATTTTCCAGAGAAACAAAACATTCTGACATCCCCAAAATGCAATGTTTTGTTTTGCTAAATTTGCCCCAGAAATTTTGTTTCAAGGCTTTTTTGTTTGGATGATACCATCTTTGTGGTGATTGTGGTTCTGAACAGTTGCTTCTGCCTACTCTAGTCCATGCATCCTGCACTGCATCTCCCCTCGTGTGCAGCATTTCAGACAAAGCACTGTTGTATTAAGTAGGTTTTTGAGGAGCCTGAATTACAGCTTCCACTATGCAGAATGCAATATAAGAATCATTTATACACCTACAGCTTTTCTTACAGTATGACTTTTGGGTCCATTGAACAAGACACTTGCAGTCAAGCAGTTTGAAAACTAAGGTTTTCCTTTAAATTTACCAGATGGATAACTGTCTCCTTTCCTACAGGCAGCTTCAGTTCTCTGGAGACCATCACATCAGTCAGAAAAATATTCTAACACAAAATCTAAACTAGGTCTAGTTAATATCTCCAGAAATATGGCATACACCAAAACAAGAAACAAAAATATCATCTTTCTGGAAACAGAACAACTTTACTGTGTCAGTTCTTAGAAGAAATCAGACAGAAACAGACACAAAGGTAGCTGCAAAACTCAGTCCTCCTCTGCAACCAGGGTCAAGGTCCGCGTTTTCGGTGTGTAGGTGATTCTGGGGGCTTTCTCCTTTCCTAGGCTGCAAGTGTTTAAGTGATCAGGTCCTTAGTTTGAAATTTTTAGCCACTGGTTTGCTGTTTGGGAAAATTACGTAACCTCTTGAAACACTTTTAAAGACTAAGCCCAGAAAACTGCTTACCTCCCTCCTAGGTGCACTGTAAGAAAATAAAATATTAACATTTTAAGAACACTTTGAAATTGTTCCCAATGATGAGTCTATGCAAGACATCTACATGAGCAGGTAGTACCTTTTACTTAACCACCTCATACACTTGGACAAGCTGGCACGTTTTTGAACAAGCAAGCTTTGAACTCTATCAATAATTCTAATAAGTATTTTCCTCTCCACAACCCTTGCCTGATTTACAGCCTTTGCTGTGTGACAGTCGCTGGCAGCGTGAGGCTGTGAGCACCCGACAGGGAATGCAGGAAACGTGTGTGCTCTCTCTGCCCCGGTAAGCAACAGATGATGTTGAAATACAGGAACCCAGCATACCACACCCTAGATAAACTCATTCTTGGCCACAGAAGAAAGAGTGTCATTTCTGTGCATGTATGTATCTCCAGCTAAGGTTTTCAGCCTTTTTCAGTATCTTTCTTGCCATCCTATTTAGTCAGCTTAAACCTTGCAGCAATGTTCACTTTTGTAAGTGAAATACTTTGGCCTTCTTTGTGGCCTTCATCGTTGAAATACCAGGCCTAAAGGAACAAAGCTACTTCAAATAGAAACACTGCTTCTCTGACTGATGAATGCCATTTCATAAAAACATTTATAAATATCCACAGCCTTTACTGTTGGATGAAGTTCAGGTTTCCCTTTGGGGCTCCTAATAACTAGTGAAGGCCACTTTCATTGGCACATTCAAGGCATGCTGCTGTTCCAGTGACACAGACCTGCTGCAGCAGCTGCCTTACGCCAGCTTTGCATCATCCCAAAGACAGAGTGAGCCAGGTAGGCACAAGCAGATCTGTCCCACCACCCAGATACAACACTGAAAGCAGAGGAGGCTCTGTCAACCTCATTTGCTGATTTACCTTAAAACTCTTAATTTGCTGGCCCAAATGACCGGACTGCTCAGCTGTACCAGCAACAGAAACTTATTTGCTTAATGCACTGATGCATCCTGCTGCAATAAGGCCTGGATGCCATACAGGGATCCAGGAGTCATCAGCATCTCTTCCCAGCTCCCTTTCTGTGCCTCCAGCACAGCCAAGCCCAGCCAGTCACCAAACTTTACGTAACTAAGGAAGTCGCGTACCTAATTTCTGTTAGATTATGGACAATTAATTTCCCTGTGGCTCTTCTGGGAAGAAGATCAGATCTAAACAAAGGATAAGCATAGACATTTAATTATTGTATGTTTTAAAAGTGATTTAGTTGATCGCACCTCATAATAAGGGAAGGATGATGATATACTGGCATTTCAGTCTGGCCATGAGCTCATTGGGGAATGACATGAACAGCAGACCTCATCTTGCTTTCCCCACAGTAAATCAGAACTTAATTGCAGTGAAGTCTTTTTAACACGTTAGAATAAAACTTGTGTGCAGCATCAGACTTCTCCTAGTTGTTTAGAAAGTGAGGCTAATAACTGCCACATACAACTTCTTTTTGCTCTGCTGCTGAAGTATCTGAGTGAAATTGTTCAATGGGATAGCAAAAAATGTAAATAAAGTAAAATACAGTTATTTGACTTCAAGACAAAAAACCTTAAGCCTTTTCCCTTTTAAACTACTTTTACCTTTCATTTTAAGTTACATGCTGACACCAAATCTTGCTATAAAATTTAGCAAGATACATAAACATTAAGCCTCCCTGCCCTTCTCGCAAACCAAACCCAACCCACTTCATAAAGCACGCCTGCAAGTCTCAGGATGGTCCTAGTGGTTGGTTCCCTAGGAAGATGTCCTGGAGGGGCTGTGGCTGTGGTGAAAGCTGGTAGCTTCTTCCAATGAGACGACAAAAATTGGACCACACCAGCTCAGTTTGAAGCTATTTGTACTGTAGCCTTGAGCCATGTCACCAGTGCGATAATTCTGCTATTGGTCTGCTTGCCTGCCTGTTGTCTGAAGGTAGTTGAAGTTGAAATGTGCCAGAAAAGTAGCAAAACTCAAAGAGTTCTCAATCTTTACAGTGTCCTTGAACACAGGCAGGTGGAGAGACCCAGCAACTTTGTGGCACCATGGGGAGGACAGCTCCCCGGCTCAATGTGACCGTCCCCAGGGGTTGAACAGGGAGCAGGCACAGCCTGTCTGTCCCTTGCAGCAGCACTGGCGTGTCCTTCCTCTCCTAGCGCTCACAGCAAGCCTGGACATGGTGGCTGTGCTGCTCACAGCCTTACACCCACAAACCTGGAGTGGTTTGCTGCCTGTTTTCTACCCGCGCTTGTAAAATAATAGTAGTGTTCCCATACACATTCACGCATACCATTTGAAATTACCTGGTTTGTATTTCTCCTTATGTGCCCTGTGCTCCTCTGTGCAGTCGCTGGAAAGCTCTGAAGGGAAGAAAATGAGCTCATCAGAAGCCAGAAGAGCACATGTTTGTAGTCTCAGGAAAGTTAAGGCAAACAGATCTTCCTCTACACGTAAAAAGCAGGGGCTGTCACGAGCATGTTATAGAAAAAAAAACATTTAAAAGATGTAGTAGTCCAGTCAGGAAGACAGAGAGGTTTCAGAGAAGTCCTGTGCCTTGCCTTGTACAGTGTCGTGGTGCCTCAGGGAGTAATCCACAACCCAGCCGTGTACCATGAGCGAGCAAGCACACAACCCTAAAATGCCCTTGGTTTAAGTCACAAGAACCTCCTGAACTCCTCCCTGGTGCTTACCTGCAGGGCTGTGTGGTGGGTTGGGATTCTCAGGCAGGGTGCGCACATCACTGGCCCAGACACGCCATGGCGGGTGGGTGGGAAGGTGTTGGGGCTGGCACCTCACGTGCGCTGCCTTGACTCACAGCAAGAGCAGCGGCAGCTCTACGTTGTCCTCCTGGTGTCATACGAGACTCCTTGGAACATTCCAGCAGCATGGTGTGTCTACTGATTATACAAGGTGTGGTCATGTCAAGGCATTTGTCAAATGAAGTTAACGGTTTCACCCCGGTGCAACTGGTCCCCGCAGAGGGAGTGTGCAGAGCAATTTGTGGACCCTCCCTTCTGCTCTCCTCTTTGTGTACTGATGCTTCTGGAGAGACTGGGACACAGCTATCAAGAGTAATTTATACTTTTTGTAGTAGGTGTGCATTGATTTTTGTCTTTTCCAGTTGTGGGGTTTGTTCCTGGGGCTGTGGGGTTTTTTAAGCAGGCTGTTTCATTAGTTTTCTACAAGTGTCTATTCAAGTGCCTTGTCTCACATACCCTGACATATTTAATTATGTGTAATGATTAATGCTCAAAACAGTTAATACTCTGCATCTACTTCTGCTGGGAGAATATTATCTAATTAATTAGAATGCTTTATCATGTTCTACATGTATTTATCCTTATTTGGGAACTGTCCTCTGAGAGAATTAAGAGAATGGTGATTCATTCCTTGTATACTGGGAAAGTTGTTTCCAGGAGGGGTCTAGAGACACGAAAGACATGCTGAGCAGCTAATGGGGTAATATGTGTGTGTGCAGAGTTGTCACACTGGTGGGTTTCATGAGAAATGTCAAAACACTCCTTAGTGAGTTCAGGAGGGGTCCAGTGATCGTACATACCCATAGAAATAATTACTCCTTTAGTCATCATTTCTGTCAGGTTAACACACTCCCAAGACACCTTTTGCCCTACCTACCCTGACTATTACCCCCAGGGTTCGTTAACTTAGTGCCTTCTGTGCATTTACTCAGTACAACCCACTTTTCTAATACTCTAGACTATAACTGAATGTCGTAGTTTTGCATGGCTGGGCTCTGGTGAGAAGGGTGGCTGCAGGGGTGGTTTCTGCAAGAAGCGGCCAGAAGCTCTCTGCAGGCCCCACAGAGCAAACAGCAGGTGACTCAAGGCTGGAGTTGACCAGGGCCGAGCCAATTGGTGATGGTCATAGCTCCTCTGTGAATCACATTGAGGAGGGAAAAGAAACCACATGCAACTGCTTTTTGCCACTGGAGAAGGGACTGAGAATATGTAAGGAGCTGTGCAGGCACAAGGGCTGGTGAACGGGGGAGAGGTGTCCCAGGTGCCGGAAAGAAAGATGCCCCTGCAGCCCCTAGAGAAACCCATGGTGGAGCGGGTGTCCCCCCACAGCCCATGGGAAAGGTGAGACCCCACCTGCAGCCTGTGGAGAGGCCCCACGCTGGAGCAGGGGGAGACAGACAGGAGATGCTGTGACCCACGTTGGAGCCAGCCCCTGCCAGCACTTGCAGCCCATGGAGAGAGCCAGACACGGAGACAGAAAGAGAGATCCACACTGCAGCAGGTTTGTTGGGGCTGGGGGTGAGGGGTGAGGCTTGGGACTCCGTCGGGGACCAGGCTGGAGCAGTCTGGGCTCAAGACACTGAGAGACATGTTATGATTTGTGATTGCACCCCATAGCAGTGACCCATGCTGGGGCAGCTGGGGAGGAGCTGAAACCATGTGGGAAAAGTGTCATGTTGGAGAAGGTTTTAAAGGACTGTCTCCCGTGGGAGGGACCCCATGGTGCAACAGGGCAAGGGTGTGAGGAGTGCCCCCTGCCCCAGCCAAGAAGGAAGACAATTTGTGAAGAAGTGACCAAAACCCCAATTCCCCAAGAAGTGAGCAAAATCATGACTAAAGTGAAGTCTGTTAAGAAGGCAGGGGTGGGGGGAGGTGCTTTAAGTCTGGTTACACTTCTCATTGTCCAACTCTGATTTCAGTGTGTGTAGTGTAGTGTAGTGTAATAAATTAGACCCAACACAGAATAAAAGAAAGAAAACGGTTTTGCCCATGATCACGATGTTGATTACAGGATGATCTCCCCCTGTCCTTACCTCAACTCCTAAGACTCTCAATATAAATTTTCTTCCTTGTCCAGCTGAAAAGGGGAGCGATAGAGTGACTTCGGTGGGTGTCTGGCATCCAGCCAGGGCCAAGCCATTACACTGAACTAATAAAACCCTATTAGGCCATTTGGCTAAGAGGGAAGACTTTGAGAGCAAGACTGAGATTTAGTCACAAAAATTTTGGAAAACCTGTGGGAGAGTGGATCACATTGTATATTGGTGGGACCCCTAGGAATTTATCATTCTCGACATTTCAGTGGAATAACTTGCCATAATAATAAACAATTCAGTATATAAATATTTCAAGCTATCACAGAAAAATTTTTACTAGAGCCTGTTACATTTCAGAACTATGCCTAATTTTATTTATTTTTTCTCTACAAACAGGAGTTTCTTCTTCTATTGAGATGTTTTAGCATCTCTCCTAAACCCCAGCAAGAACCCGGCACAATGCTATCTTCACCTCTATGCCTGCTCTTCCTGGCCCAAGCTGGGCTGAACCAGTGGGATTGGAGAGTAGGGGAACCCATTTGTTTGGGGCCACAATATGCCGGTCTGGTCCTGCAACTGTAGGAGGGTTGGGGGTGGTCTGGGGGTCGTGGGGGCTCTGGAGGCAGTGTTGAAGACGGGCATGGGGGTTGCATTGTCTGTGGAAAAGCCGGGTGCTTGGGCTGTCCGTGCAGGCCGTGGACAGGCTGATGAGCCTGTGTGGGTTATGAAGTACCCGACTGGGGAGCTGCAAAGGTGTGGTGAAGCCGGGCAGGGGGCCATGGGGCCTCTGGAGAAGCCAGGCATACGGATTTGCCAGGCTGGTGTGATGGCTGCAGGCGTTGGGCCCAGCTCTCTGGGTTCTGTTAGCTGTACCCTTCCTTTTGTGCTGCTTTTGGTAGGCCAAACGGAACTCTGGCGCGGCCACCTTCAGCGATTACCTAAGGCCCAATCCAGCGGGCTTGGGGGTCAGGAGGCCCATTTTGACTGGGGCTGGAATGCACCGCCGGTTTGATCCTGCAGCTGCAGGACGGTTGGGGGAAAGCTGGGGAGTGCAGGGGCCGTGGAGGCATTGGAGAAGCCGGCCATGGGGGCTGCATGGTCTGATGAGAAGGCAGGCAGTGGTGCCAGGGAGGCAGTGGAGAAGCCGAGTGAGGGGGCATGGAGCCTTTGAAGAAGCTAAGCATGTGAGCAGTGCAGGCCGCAGGAAAGTGATGGGCAGGCTGGGAGAGAGCGGGGACTCTGGAGGCTGTGGTGAAGCCTGGAGCAAGGGCTGTGTGTGCAGTGCAGGCTTTCAAGAAGCCGGGTGCGGGGGCCTGGGCAAGGCGGGGGTGCCATTTAGCCAGGCTGGCTGTGAGCACCCCTGACATGGCACCTAAATCGAGCTTCTCCACAGTGGCTGGAGCAGCCCCGGGCCCAGCCCCTGCCTGCCGACACTGTGAGCATCCACGGCTGCAAAGGGGCTGGTGCCTGGCAGGTTTGCTGTTGGTACCACTCAGGCACTTGTGAAACAGCTCCACCTGTGTTTATTGGAAAGAGCTGGTCCCTGCTGGTACGCCCCGACCTCTCTCCTGGCACGGCCACCTTCAACGGCTGAGCCGATGAGCTTGGGGGGGGGGGGCGGTGGCCCTTTTGGTTGGGGGTGCAAGTCCAGTCCTGCATCCTGTGGAAGGTTGGGTGTGGTCCGGGCAGGTGGTAGTCAGAAGGGGATGCAGTGGTCCAAGGGAGGATGGGGTTTGTGGAGGCTGTGGTGAAGCCGGACGTGGAGACCGTGACGGAGGCAGGCATGTCGGCAATGCGATGCAGTGCCTGATGGTATTGCCCTATGGAAGGTTGGGGGTGGTCCAGGGCATGGGGGCTGGTGGTCCGAGTAGGGACGGGGTCAGCCCTCTGCCCCTCACTGCACCGCCCAGCAGCGGCATTCCTCTGGGCAGGGTCCCTGCTCAGCACCGGCTGCTAATGCATGTCTCGCTTTGTAGAGCGACCTCAGGCCCGCTCTTTCTCTTCCTGAGCCTGCTCCTGGGGCTGCTCTTGTCCAGGCAGGGTCAGTTTGAGCTGACCCTGGCTCCAGTCAGAGCGGGCTCCTGAGCTGGCCGCCCAGGAATAAGGTTGAAGCATCTGACAGCACCAGAAAGCTCAGCAGAGTTCTTTGCCCAGCACTAACTGGCTACTCCGCAGCAGCCTGACTCCTGGCCAGGAGCAGCCACCAAAGCAACCAGCATGGGTGCGTGTCTTTGCCGGGGGGAGATAGAATAAATCCATGACTCACTTTTTTCAAACTCCTAATTGCAACCTGATCCCAATATAGCACGCCAAAATTAAAAGTGGACCGACAACTGCCAGAACCGCTGCGCCGATCATACAGCCCCTGCGCACATCTCTAGGGCATATCCCTGTTCTCTTTTGGGGACTCTCAGCACTTCTTGTCTTGCTGTCCGCATCTGGGGGAGCAAGTAGGGATGTTAGTCTGCCCTGTGCACCACTGCTGAGCTTGCAGTGCCTTTGCTGGACTCGGCCAGGGAGTCCTCAGTTTCCTCCCCGTGCCTGTGCCTGGAGGCACGCTTCCGCCCTTGGGACAGCTCGTCCCACCCAAGAAAACACAGGTTGCCAGGAGGAGAGCACGTGGTGGACCTCAGCTGCTTCACCACTCACTCACTCCTTCCAGGGTCACAGACAAAAGCCTTCCTGGCAGTAGAGAGCGCCAGCCCCAACCCTCCCTCCCTGCTGGGACAGCTCCCACATCCCGAGGCCTTCTCAAGGGACACCTGAACCTTGCTCTCCCCTCTGCCTTTTCTCCAGCCTGGGCACTGCTCTTAGATGCTCCCAGGTTTTGGGAGGTGTCTCCCACTTTGGCATCCCGGCAAGACTGGTCAGTACCTGAGTCCACTAGAAAGAATTCATATATTCTGCTCCGGTCTTCTCCGGACTTGGAGTGTGCTGCCAAATAGAAGAGTGACACGTAAAGCCTCAGCATGGCTCAGGCATGGAGGATACAGGACCACTCGGGAGGTTCCCCAAAGCCCCTGTCCAAGCCAGGCACTCTCAGCATCTCTAATGAGCAACATGCTCATGCCACATTGTCAAGCTTTTTTCCTTCAAGGAAAGGGACATTAAGAACTTACCTCCAGGATGCCCCGAGGGCTCCAAATCAACTCTCCTCGAAGCAGCACCATTGCCACCCTCACCACCATCCTCATCTACAAGCAAGCACAGATGAGAAACGTTTCCATTGCAGGTTGTGTGCCTCTGCTGCCTTGGCGAATTCCAGGCTCCCCCCTGGGAAGGGGCCAGGTAACAATATGGGAGCCAGACATAGGCCGAGCTTGCCGCTGACCTCTCGCCTGGCTCCCGGGCACCTCTGCAAATCCCCTTTCCAGGCCACGTGCAACATGCTCAGGGAGCAGTTGCTCTACTATAACAGCCCCTCAGGGCTTTTTTACCGCAGAGGAAAGCTGCTAAAGACCTCGAGGCAAAAGCCCACCACCCACGCTTCTCTGGGAGAAGAGCCCGCTGGCCCATGAAAGGCTGCACCCGTGCCGCCTGCTCACCTGCTCCCTGCGCTGGAGAGAAGGGAGCAGCCCTGGCACGCAGATTTATATGGCTGGTGCATCATGCCTGGGCTCTGTAAACCTCACAGTCTGAAGGTGTGGGGGGGGAAACGGAGGATGGATGTTTTTAAGAGAACTCAGCGGGAATGCAAAAGGGGATCTATTAGTCACTGTTGCCATAGGGCTAAAGAGAAGACCAGTAACCTTTTTGATTGATACTGGGGCACAAATTGCTGCATTAACACAAACTGCAGCAAAATGGTGTGGGATCTCGATACCATCTAAAAATCTAATAATTTTGAATGCTCTGGGGAAAATGCACTCAATGCCTGTGACTTTGGTGACACTGTGGCTGCCAGGGGACGAAACCCCCATTAATACCACGGTGGCCATAGGACCTTTTCAGATGAATCTTTTGGGTGTAGATACGCTGAAAGGGAGACAGTGGCATGACACCCAGGGAAATTTGTGGTCTTTTGGCACCCCCGGATCAGGCAATTGACAAAAACATCCTGGGCAGAGGTGTGCCTGCTGCAAGCAGCGCCTTCCCTTCCCCCTTCCAAGGTTGTTAACATGAAACCCTGTCCTTTGCCATTAGGAGCCAGGGAAGGGATAGCCCCAGTGATCGAGGATCTCCGACAACAGGGAATCCTAATGTTTGCTCGCTCTCTGTATAATTCACCAGTGTGGCCGGTACGCAAACCTAAAGGGAAATGGTGAATGACCATGGACTATCGGTGTTTAAACGCAAATGCAGGTCCCCTGACTGAAGCTGGGCCTAATATAGGCAAATTAATGGCAACTATTCAGGAACAGATCCACCCTATTTTAGCAACCATTGATGTAAAGGACACGTTTTTTATGGTTCCACTCCAAGAAAGTGATGAAGAACAATATGCCTTTGTTTAGGAGGGACAGCAGTATACTTTCACCCGCTTGCCTCAGGGGTACAAACACACACAGCCATCCTGGCGGGTGACACTGGCTGACCGCGCCTGACGGACACTACCTGGCACACCGACACCTGGCATTGCCTCCGTTTCTCCCGTCGGGACGGGCAGTAAGCCGCTGCTTGCTTCTGGAGACCACAGCTCTCTCGCAGCCTCCTGGTCCGTCTCTTGAGAAAGCAAGCAGGACAGCTGGATTAGATGGCAGTGTTCCCCATCAGGGAGATGGCATCCTCAGGAGGCAAGGCTTCTCCAAGACGGCAATACGGTTTAGAAAGAATGCCTGGGCTTTTGGGGCTGCGCCTAGTCACTGCTCCAGACCACAGTCACACCTGGCCTGCCGGGAGGCCAGGAAATGGTGTGTGATGTTCCTGTGTGCGTGGCATGCGGTGAGTTTTTGGCCCGCTGTAAGGGGATGCTAAACGCCTGCCTTCAAAGAGGGCGGCCAGAAGCTGCAGCCAGGCCAGGCGGGGAAACAGCCCTTCCGAGAAGGGCCCCTGTGCCTCTCCCTGTAAGCATCAGCACCACGCACGTTTGTCCCACCCCAGCTGTCCAGAGGCAGATGGGAAATGGAGCACAGCCCAGAAAGCCTGCTGAATCAGCATCACCACCTGACTTCCAGCACCAGGAAAGGGCAACCAGCATCGCTTGGGGCCTCGCTCCCGCCTGCAGCCGGCCCAGTGGGCGAGCGGTGCTGCACGTGAGCTCAGCTCAAGTTCAAGGCCTGAAACCCAGTATGGCTGCTGTGAGGCGCCGATCAATCCTTTCCTGCGGCACAGGCCACAGCGTGCCCCAGCGTGTATCTTAAACCTCCAGCTGCCGAGTGTCACGACTAAGGCCGAGTGAAATACACTCACTGTGTCGCCTCTCCAGTTCGTCTAACATTTTCTTGAGATGCAGAGAGGCCTCCAGGCTCATTTTGCGTCCCTCGGGTTGGTACCGCCCTCGTGGAGGACCTTAAGAGAAAGCATGCGGGTCCGTTTCACACCAATAAATTCTGGAAAACCAGTGCTTAGCCAGTGAGGCCGGCAGAGACTGACGGACTCACCCTTGCGATGCGAGACGGGCTGGGGCACAGCATCCAGACCAGGAGCTGGAACAGTTGTTCCTACAGGCACATCTGTAACTGAGGCACCAGAGAAGGTTCTGTCATGTACTGCGATCCACATGGGCAGCAGCGGTGAGGGGAGATCGGGCGAGGAGAGGGCACACGCGTGCAGGTCTCCATCCTCACAGCCGCAGAGGCGCCCGCCTGGCTGCCCTTTGGGCTTTGAGCTGGCAGCTCTCAGCGGGCGGGTGGAAAAAGCCTTGACATACCCATGGGATCTGCCGGAGTGTCGGTCCGGGAAGCCAGCTGGGCAGAAGGATCCCCTTCCCCCACGGGCAGAGCTGCAAACAAGCACAGGCCAGAACAGCTCCTGTGACACAGTTTAAGAGGATGATTCTGATCACAGTGGTGCAGAGTGCAAGTCCAAGAGGACGCTCCTGCACAGCCCTTGTCTCTCCCTTCCCCTCCACAGCACAGTGCAGAGAGTCACTGGTGAATTCCAGGCTCCCCCCTGGGAAGGGGCCCGGTAACAATGTGGGAGCCAGACATAGGCCGAGCTTGCCGCTGACCTCTTGCCTGGCTCCCGGCACCTCTGCAAATCCTCTTTCAAGGCCACATGCAATAGTCTCAGGGAGCAGTTAAACCAATCTAACAGCCCCTCAGGGCTTTTTTACCACAGAGGAAAGTGGCTAAAGACCTTGAGCCAAAAGCCCACCACCCACGCTTCTCTGGGAGAAGAGCCCACTGTCCCATGAAAGGCTGCACCTGCGCCACCTGCTCACCTGCTCCCTGCGCTGGAGAGAAGGGAGCAGCCCAGGCAGCCCTGGCACACAGGGCCACGAGGAGGTGGACAAGGAGAATGTGGAGGGTCAGGGCCATGTTCCCCCACACGTGCCCAGTAACAGTGCTGCTGCTGCTGCTGCAGTTGCTGTGACTGAAGTGTGGGCCAGAGGGTGAGAGGCTGTTTTCTATGGCTGGTGCATCATGGCTGGGCTCTGTGACCTCACATACCCTCTGTGACCCCATTGGCTGCGCCAATGCTGGGAAGGCTCTAAGGGTGCTCACAGAGAGCAGCTTGTGCACAGTTGGGGCCCTGGTGGGGACGGGAGAGTGCCCCGCTGGGCAGCTCCATCCAAGGGCTGGGACACAGACCCACACAGGCTGAGCCCACAGCTCTGCCCTGTTTTCCAGACACTGTCACAGGGGGACTGTGGAATGGGCACACCTCAGAGCAACAGGGAAACCCAGCCCACGGCTTTTGGGCCTGCAAGAAGCAACAGCCCAATGTCTCGAGACCGTAGGAGCTTTCCCTTCTTGCAGCTGCCTTGGCGTGAGGTGTCTGGCCTCAGCCTGCTTCTGCAGACGTTAGCAGAGAGCCAGGGACCTGAGAATCGCTTTCCTCACCACTTAATAAAAAAATAAAGGGCTGGCCTGGAGTGGGAGAGGGGGCCTGGCACCTCCCCTAGTCTTCTGCATGCCTCTTGTTGGAGCAGGCTAAATAAATGGACAGTGTGCCCCAGGACGTCTTGCTCTCGGGAGAATTACTGGCCTCCTTGGGTGCTGCCACCAGCAGCTCATGAGGCTAAATGAAGACTGTGCATTTCCTCAGATCCGTTTGAATGTCGTTGGTGCAATGCCGTTGGTATTAAGCCAAAAAACGTTTGCCTTGATCCCACACGGCTGCGAAGGAGCAAGGGGACGGCTTGGAGGTTCAGTTAACGGAACCTGAAGCTGGGGTGGTAACGGTCAGCAGTTACCCAAGGGCTAAGCCGGGGGACCCATTTGTTTGGGGCCACAATATGCCGGTCTGGTCCTGCAACTGTAGGAGGGTTGGGGGTGGTCTGGGGGTCGTGGGGGCTCTGGAGGCAGTGTTGAAGACGGGCATGGGGGTTGCATTGTCTGTGGAAAAGCCGGGTGCTTGGGCTGTCCGTACAGGCCGTGGACAGGCCGATGAGCCTGTGTGGCTTATGAAGTACCCGACTGGGGAGCTGCAAAGGTGTGGTGAAGCCGGGCAGGGGGCCATGGGGCCTCTGGAGAAGCCAGGCATACGGATTTGCCAGGCTGGTGTGATGGCTGCAGGCGTTGGGCCCAGCTCTCTGGGTTCTGTTAGCTGTACCCTTCCTTTTGTGCTGCTTTTGGTAGGCCAAACGGAACTCTGGAGCGGCCACCTTCAGCGATTACCTAAGGCCCAATCCAGCGGGCTTGGGGGTCAGGAGGCCCATATTGACTGGGGCTGGAATGCACCGCTGGTTTGATCCTGCAGCTGCAGGACGGTTGGGGGAAAGCTGGGGAGTGCAGGGGCCGTGGAGGCGTTGGAGAAGCCGGCCATGGGGGCTGCATGGTCTGATGAGAAGGCAGGCAGTGGTGCCAGGGAGGCAGTGGAGAAGCCGAGTGAGGGGGCATGGAGCCTTTGAAGAAGCTAAGCATGTGAGCAGTGCAGGCCGCAGGAAAGTGATGGGCAGGCTGGGAGAGAGCGGGGACTCTGGAGGCTGTGGTGAAGCCTGGAGCAAGGGCTGTGTGTGCAGTGCAGGCTTTCAAGAAGCCGGGTGCGGGGGCCTGGGCAAGGCGGGGGTGCCATTTAGCCAGGCTGGCTGTGAGCACCCCTGACATGGCACCTAAATCGAGCTTCTCCACAGTGGCTGGAGCAGCCCCGGGCCCAGCCCCTGCCTGCCGACACTGTGAGCATCCACGGCTGCAAAGGGGCTGGTGCCTGGCAGGTTTGCTGTTGGTACCACTCAGGCACTTGTGAAACAGCTCCACCTGTGTTTATTGGTGTCCTGGCACGGCCACCTTCAACGCTGACCGAAGGGCTGAGGCAGTTGGCTTGTGGAGTTGCGGGGCCCTTTTGGATTGGAGTACAGGTGTTCTGGCCGCTCCTGCACCCTGTTGAAGGTGGCGGGCGGTGGGGGCGGTCCCGGCGGTGGGGGCGGTCCGGGCGGCGGCGGAGGTCCGGGCGGAGGCGGAGGTCCGGGCGGGGAAGGAGCCATTGATCTGGAGCGGAGGGACCATTTTCGCTTGGCTTGGAAGCCTGCCGTCGGGTGTTCCGGCCTGGCGAAATTTGGGGGCGGTCCGGGCGGCGGGGGCGGTCCGGGTGGCGGGGGCGGTCCGGGCGGCGGCGGAGGTCCGGTTGCTGGGGGTGGTCCGGGAGGGGGCGGAGGTCCGGGCGGTGGGGGCGGTCCGGGCGAGGGTGGCGCTCCAAGATGGGACGGTGTGCGTGGAGGCTGCAGAGACCCTGGCGGAGGCGGCCGTGCCAGATTGGCAGGCTGCTGCTGTGCCTGGTAGTACTGGGGCCGTGCCTCAGGCACTCCTGGGTGGGTGCTGTAGATGTGGCCGCTTTCTATTTCTGAGGGGCACCCACCCATTTGGTGCGGCACTCGGGAAGCAGCAGAGGCGTACCTGTGGAGAGAGGAGGCGGCTCAGGCCCTTGGCCACTCATGGGACGCAGGCCCTCTCTCTCCTTTCCCAGGTGGCCCAGAGCTGGCAATGCTCACCGCCACGGGCAGAGCTGCTGGCACACCGGGGCCGAGGTGGACACTGCCCCTGACTGCACCGCCCAGCAGCGGCATTCCTCTGGGCAGGGTCCCTGCTCAGCACCGGCTGCTAATGCATGTCTCGCTTTGTAGAGCGACCTCAGGCCCGCTCTTTCTCTTCCTGAGCCTGCTCCTGGGGCTGCTCTTGTCCAGGCAGGGTCAGTTTGAGCTGACCCTGGCTCCAGTCAGAGCGGGCTCCTGAGCTGGCCGCCCAGGAATAAGGTTGAAGCATCTGACAGCACCAGAAAGCTCAGCAGAGTTCTTTGCCCAGCACTAACTGGCTACTCTGCAGCAGCCTGACTCCTGGCCAGGAGCAGCCACCAAAGCAACCAGCATGGGTGCGTGTCTTTGCGGGAGGGAGGTAGAATAGATCCACAACTCACTGTTTTTTCTTTTGCCGCCTCCGCCACCGCATCACACAGCCCATCACGACTGCAGTCAGCAGGAGAATGACCACAACCGCTGTGCCGATCATACACTTCCAGCGCACTTCTCCAGGGCAGAATACACCAGTGGTGCTTGGGGGACTGTCAGCCCTTCTTGTCTTGCTGTCCGCATCTGGGGGAGCAAGTAGGGATGTTAGTCTGCCCTGTGCACCACTGCTGAGCTTGCGGTGCCTTTGCTGGACTCGGCCGGGAAGTCCTCAGTTTCCTCCCCGTGGCTGTGCCTGGAGGCATGCTTCCGCCCTTGGGACAGCTCGTCCCACCCAAGAAAACACAGGTTGCCAGGAGGAGAGCACGTGGTGGACCTCAGCTGCTTGACCACTCACTCACTCCTTCCAGGGACACAGACAAAAGCCATCCTGGCAGCAGAGAGCGCCAGCCCCAACCCTCCCTCCCTGCCGGGCCAGCTCCCACAGCCCGAGGCCTTCTCAAGGGACACCTGAACCTTGCTCCCCACTTCTGCCTTTTCTCCAGCCTGGGCACCATTCTCAGATGCTCCCAGGTTTTGGGAGGTGTCTCCCACTTTGGGACCCCTGCAAGACTGCTCAGTACCTCAGCCCACTGGAAAGAATTCATATGTTCTGCTCTGGTGGTCTTCTCCGGACTTGGAGCGCGCTGCCAAATAGAAGAGTGACACGTAAAGCCTCAGCATGGCTCAGGCATGGAGGATGCAGGACCACTCAGGAGGTTCCCCAAAGCCCCTGTCCAAGCCAGGCACTCTCAGCATCTCTAATGAGCAACATGCTCATGCCACATTGTCAAGCTTTTTTCCTTCAAGGAAAGGGACATTAAGAACTTACCTCCAGGATGCCCCGAGGGCTCCAAATCAACTCTCCTCGAAGCAGCACCATTGCCACCCTCACCACCATCCTCATCTACAAGCAAGCACAGATGAGAAACGTTTCCATTGCAGGTTGTGTGCCTCTGCTGCCTTGGCGAATTCCAGGCTCCCCCCTGGGAAGGGGCCAGGTAACAATGTGGGAGCCAGACATAGGCCGAGCTTGCCGCTGACCTCTCGCCTGGCTCCCGGCACCTCTGCAAATCCCCTTTCCAGGCCACGTGCAACACTCTCAGGGAGCAGTTGCTCTACTATAACAGCCCCTCAGGGCTTTTTTACCGCAGAGGAAAGCTGCTAAAGACCTCGAGGCAAAAGCCCACCACCCACGCTTCTCTGGGAGAAGAGCCCGCCGGCCCATGAAAGGCTGCACCCGCACCGCCTGCTCACCTGCTCCCTGCGCTGGAGAGAAGGGAGCAGCCCTGGCACGCAGATTTATATGGCTGGTGCATCATGCCTGGGCTCTGTAAACCTCACAGTCTGAAGGTGTGGGGGGGGAAACGGAGGATGGATGTTTTTAAGAGAACTCAGCGGGAATGCAAAAGGGGATCTATTAGTCACTGTTGCCATAGGGCTAAAGAGAAGACCAGTAACCTTTTTGATTGATACTGGGGCACAAATTGCTGCATTAACACAAACTGCAGCAAAACGGTGTGGGATCTCGATACCATCTAAAAATCTAATAATTTTGAATGCTCTGGGGAAAATGCACTCAATGCCTGTGACTTTGGTGACACTGTGGCTGCCAGGGGACGAAACCCCCATTAATACCACGGTGGCCATAGGACCTTTTCAGATGAATCTTTTGGGTGTAGATACGCTGAAAGGGAGACAGTGGCATGACACCCAGGGAAATTTGTGGTCTTTTGGCACCCCCGGATCAGGCAATTGACAAAAACATCCTGGGCAGAGGTGTACCTGCTGCAAGCAGCGCCTTCCCTTCCCCCTTCCAAGGTTGTTAACATGAAACCCTGTCCTTTGCCATTAGGAGCCAGGGAAGGGATAGCCCCAGTGATCGAGGATCTCCGACAACAGGGAATCCTAATGTTTGCTCGCTCTCTGTATAATTCACCAGTGTGGCCGGTACGCAAACCTAAAGGGAAATGGTGAATGACCATGGACTATCGGTGTTTAAACGCAAATGCAGGTCCCCTGACTGAAGCTGGGCCTAATATAGGCAAATTAATGGCAACTCTTCAGGAACAGGTCCACCCTATTTTAGCAACCATTGATGTAAAAGACATGTTTTTTATGGTTCCACTCCAAGAAAGTGATCAAGAACAATATGCCTTTGTTTAGGAGGGACAGCAGTATACTTTCACCCGCTTGCCTCAGGGGTACAAACACTCAGCTACCCTGGCTCACCATGCACTAGCAGAGGAATTGGCCATAATCCTATTAGAAGAGGAGGTCAAAGTCTATCAGGATATTGATGACATACTAATAGGGGGACACATTACAGCTTCATTACAGATTATGGAGGACAGAATTAGTAACCATTTGGAAAAAATAGGCCTTCAAATAGCTGCAGAAAAAATACAAGCTCTAGCTATTGAAGTTAAATTCTCAGGTATCCGGTGGAAAGGAGAGTCAGTGTGTATTCCCCAGGACACCCTCTCAACACTGGAACAGATAAAACCCCAGAAAGAAAAAAAGAAGAGCTGCAACATGCCCTGGGATTTTTGGAGTCAGGGCATTGCTTTGGACCTCCGATCAGGGGAGGGATCCACTTGCTCTGCTCTCGGGCCTCCTGGGGCTCACAACAAGCTCTGGGTGCAGCTACAGCCGGAGGTTCGTTTCACACAAAAATCATGTTTCCGGTCAGCTGCAGAACGTGGTCCAGATGCCTCGAACCCAAAACCCTCTCGGCTATGGCAGCTGATGTGATGGGCAGGAGAGGGCACGGGGGGAAGAGCCCGCTGACACACAGCCATCCTGACGGGTGACACTGGCTGACCGCGCCTGACGGACACTACCTGGCACACCGACGCCTGGCATTGCCTCCGTTTCTCCCGTCGGGACGGGCAGTAAGCCGCTGCTTGCTTCTGGAGACAACAGCTCTCTCGCAGCCTCCTGGTCCGTCTCTTGAGAAAGCAAGCAGGACAGCTGGATTAGATGGCAGTGTTCCCCATCAGGGAGATGGCATCCTCAGGAGGCAAGGCTTCTCCAAGACGGCAATACGGTTTAGAAAGAATGCCTGGGCTTTTGGGGCTGCGCCTAGTCACTGCTCCAGACCACAGTCACACCTGGCCTGCCGGGAGGCCAGGAAATGGTGTGTGATGTTCCTGTGTGCGTGGCATGCGGTGAGTTTTTGGCCCGCTGTAAGGGGATGCTAAACGCCTGCCTTCAAAGAGGGCGGCCAGAAGCTGCAGCCAGGCCAGGCGGGGAAACAGCCCTTCCGAGAAGGGCCCCTGTGCCTCTCCCTGTAAGCATCAGCACCACGCACGTTTGTCCCACCCCAGCTGTCCAGAGGCAGATGGGAAATGGAGCACAGCCCAGAAAGCCTGCTGAATCAGCATCACCACCTGACTTCCAGCACCAGGAAAGGGCAACCAGCATCGCTTGGGGCCTCGCTCCCGCCTGCAGCCGGCCCAGTGGGCGAGCGGTGCTGCACGTGAGCTCAGCTCAAGTTCAAGGCCTGAAACCCAGCATGGCTGCTGCGAGGCGCCGATCAATCCTTTCCTGCGGCACAGGCCCCAGCGTGCCCCAGCGTGTATCTTAAACCTCCAGCTGCCGAGTGTCACGACTAAGGCCGAGTGAAATACACTCACTGTGTCGCCTCTCCAGTTCGTCCAGCATTTCCTTCAGGACCAGAGAGGCCTCTGGGCTGATTTTGACTCCCTCGGGTTGGTACCGCCCTCGTGGAGGACCTTAAGAGAAAGCATGCGGGTCCGTTTCACACCAATAAATTCTGGAAAACCAGTGCTCAGCCAGTGAGGCTGGCAGAGACTGACAGACTCACCCCTGCGATGCCAGACGGGCTGGGGCACAGCATCCAGACCAGGAGCTGGAACAGTTGTTCCTACAGGCACATCTGTAACTGAGGCACCAGAGAAGGTTCTGTCATGTACTGCGATCCACATGGGCAGCAGCGGTGAGGGGAGATCGGGCGAGGAGAGGGCACACGCGTGCACATCCTCACAGCCGCAGAGGCGCCCGCCTGGCTGCCCTTTGGGCTTTGAGCTGGCAGCTCTCAGCAGGCGGGTGGAAAAAGCCTTGACATACCCATGGGATCTGCCGGAGTGTCGGTCCGGGAAGCCAGCTGGGCAGAAGGATCCCCTTCCCCCACGGGCAGAGCTGCAAACAAGCAGAGGCCAGAACAGCTCCTGTGACACAGTTTAAGAGGATGCTTCTGATCACAGTGGTGCGGAGTGCAAGTCCAAGAGGACGCTCCTGCACAGCCCTTGTCTCTCCCTTCCCCTCCACAGCACAGTGCAGAGAGTCACTGGTGAATTCCAGGCTCCCCCCTGGGAAGGGGCCCGGTAACAATGTGGGAGCCAGACGAAGGCCGAGCTTCCGCTGACCTCTCGCCTGGCTCCCGGCACCTCTGCAAATCCCCTTTCCAGGCCATGTGCAACACTCTCAGGGAGCAGTTGCACCAACCTAACAGCCCCTCAGGGCTTTTTTACCGCAGAGGAAAGCGGCTAAAGACCTCGAGCCAAAAGCCCACCACCCACGCTTCTCTGGGAGAAGAGCCCACTGTCCCATGAAAGGCTGCACCCGTGCCACCTCCTCACCTGCTCCCTGCACTGGAGAGAAGGGAGCAGCCCAGGCAGCCCTGGCACGCAGGGCCACGAGGAGGAGGACAAGGAGAACATGGCGGGTCAGGGCCATGTTCCCCCACATGTATCAAATAACAGTGCTGCTGCTGCTGCTGCTGCTGCTGCTGCTGCAGCTGCTGCGGCCGCTGCTGCAACTGAAGTGTGGGCCAGAGGCTGAGAGTCTGGTTTCTATGTCTGGCTCATCATGGCTGGGCTCTGTGACCTCACATGCCCTCTATGACCTCAAAGCCCCTCTGTGATCCCACTGGCTGTGCCAATGCTGCAGAGGGCTCTCAGGGTGCTCACAGAGAGCAGCTTGTGCACAGTTGAGGCCCTGGTGGGGACGGGAGAGTGCCCCGCTGGGCAGCTCCGTCCAAGGGCTGGGACACAGACCCACACAGGCTGAGCCCACAGCTCTGCCCTGTTTTCCAGGCACTGTCACAGGGGGACTGTGGAATTTACACACCCCAGAGCAACAGCAAAATTCAGCCCACGGCTTTTGGGCCTGCAAGAAGCAACAGCCCAACGTCTCGAGACCGTAGGAGGTTTCCCTTCTTGCAGCTGCCTTGGCGTGAGGTGTCTGGCCTCAGCCTGCTTCTGCAGACGTTAGCAGAGAGCCAGGGACCTGAGAATCGCTTTCCTCAACACTTAATGAAAAAATAAAGGGCTGGCCTGGAGTGGGAGAGGGGGCCTGGCACATCCCCTAGTCTTCTGCATGCCTCTTGTTGGAGCAGGCTAAATAAATGGACAGTGTGCCCCAGGACGTCTTGCTCTCGGGAGAATTACTGGCCTCCTTGGGTGCTGCCACCAGCAGCTCATGAGGCTAAATGAAGACTGTGCATTTCCTCAGATCTGTTTGAATGTCGTCGGTGCAATGCCGTTGGTATTAAGCCAAAAAACGTTTGCCTTGATCCCACACGGCTGCGAAGGAGCAAGGGGACGGCTTGGAGGTTCAGTTAACGGAACCTGAAGCTGGGGTGGTAACGGTCAGCAGTTACCCAAGGGCTAAGCCGGGGGAGCCATTTGTTTGGGGCCACAATATGCCGGTCTGGTCCTGCAACTGTAGGAGGGTTGGGGGTGGTCTGGGGGTCGTGGGGGCTCTGGAGGCAGTGTTGAAGACGGGCATGGGGGTTGCATTGTCTGTGGAAAAGCCGGGTGCTTGGGCTGTCCGTACAGGCCGTGGACAGGCCGATGAGCCTGTGTGGCTTATGAAGGACCCGACTGGGGAGCTGCAAAGGTGTGGTGAAGCCGGGCAGGGGGCCATGGGGCCTCTGGAGAAGCCAGGCATACGGATTTGCCAGGCTGGTGTGATGGCTGCAGGCGTTGGGCCCAGCTCTCTGGGTTCTGTTAGCTGTACCCTTCCTTTTGTGCTGCTTTTGGTAGGCCAAACGGAACTCTGGCGCGGCCACCTTCAGCGATTATCTTAGGCCCAATCCAGCGGGCTTGGGGGTCAGGAGGCCCATTTTGACTGGGGCTGGAATGCACCGCCGGTTTGGTCCTGCAGCTGCAGGACGGTTGGGGGAAAGCTGGGGAGTGCAGGGGCCGTGGAGGCGTTGGAGAAGCCGGCCATGGGGGCTGCATGGTCTGATGAGAAGGCAGGCAGTGGTGCCAGGGAGGCAGTGGAGAAGCCGAGTGAGGGGGCATGGAGCCTTTGAAGAAGCTAAGCATGTGAGCAGTGCAGGCCGCAGGAAAGTGATGGGCAGGCTGGGAGAGAGCGGGGACTCTGGAGGCTGTGGTGAAGCCTGGAGCAAGGGCTGTGTGTGCAGTGCAGGCTTTCAAGAAGCCGGGTGCGGGGTCCTGGGCAAGGCGGGGGTGCCATTTAGCCAGGCTGGCTGTGAGCACCCCTGACATGGCACCTAAATCGAGCTTCTCCACAGTGGCTGGAGCAGCCCCGGGCCCAGCCCCTGCCTGCCGACACTGTGAGCATCCACGGCTGCAGAGGGGCTGGTGCCTGGCAGGTTTGCTGATGATACCACTCAGGCACTTGTGAAACAGCTCCACCTGTGTTTATTGGTGTCCTGGCACGGCCACCTTCAACGCTGACCGAAGGGCTGAGGCAGTTGGCTTGTGGAGCTGCGGGGCCCTTTTGGATTGGAGTACAGGTGTTCTGGCCGCTCCTGCACCCTGTTGAAGGTGGCGGGCGGTGGGGGCGTTCCGGGCGGCGGCGGAGGTCCGGGCGGTGGGGGCGGTCCGGGCGGGGAAGGAGCCAGTGATCCTGTGGAGCGGAGGGACCCTTTTCGCTTGGCTTGGAAGCTTGCCGTGGGGTGTTGCAGCCTGGTGAAATTTGGGGGCGGCCCGGGTGGGGAAGGAGCCAGTGATCTTCTGGAGCGGAGGGACCCTTTTCGGTTGGAAGTTTGTCGTCGGGTGTTACAGCCTGGGGAAATTTGGGGGCGGCGGCGGAGGTCCGGTTGCTGGGGGTGGTCCGGCAGGGGGCGGAGGTCCGGGCGGTGGGGATTGTCCGGGCGAGGGTGGCGCTCCGAGATGGGACGGTGTGCGTGGAGGCTGCAGAGACCCTGGCGGAGGCGGCCGTGCCAGATTGGCAGGCTGCTGCTGTGCCTGGTAGTACTGGGGCCGTGCCTCAGGCACTCCTGGATGGGTGCTGTAGATGTGGCCGTTTTCCATTTCTGAGGGGCACCCACCCATTTGGTGCGGCACTCGGGAAGCAGCAGAGGCGTACCTGTGGAGAGAGGAGGCGGCTCAGGCCCTTGGCCACTCATGGGACGCAGGCCCTCTCTCTCCTTTCCCAGGTGGCCCAGAGCTGGCAATGCTCACCGCCACGGGCAGAGCTGCTGGCACACCGGGGCCGAGGTGGACACTGCCCCTGACTGCACCGCCCAGCAGCGGCATTCCTCTGGGCAGGGTCCCTGCTCAGCACCGGCTGCTAATGCATGTCTCGCTTTGTAGAGCGACCTCAGGCCCGCTCTTTCTCTTCCTGAGCCTGCTCCTGGGGCTGCTCTTGTCCAGGCAGGGTCAGTTTGAGCTGACCCTGGCTCCAGTCAGAGCGGGCTCCTGAGCTGGCCGCCCAGGAATAAGGTTGAAGCATCTGACAGCACCAGAAAGCTCAGCAGAGTTCTTTGCCCAGCACTAACTGGCTACTCCGCAGCAGCCTGACTCCTGGCCAGGAGCAGCCACCAAAGCAACCAGCATGGGTGCGTGTCTTTGCCGGGGGGAGGTAGAATAGATCCACAACTCACTGTTTTTTCTTTTGCCGCCTCCGCCACCGCATCACACAGCCCATCACGACTGCAGTCAGCAGGAGAATGACCACAACCGCTGTGCCGATCATACACTTCCAGCGCACTTCTCCAGGGCAGAATACACCAGTGGTGCTTGGGGACCTGTCCGCATCTGGGGGAGCAAGTAGGGATGTTAGTCTGCCCTGTGCACCACTGCTGAGCTTTCGGTACCTTTCCTGGACACAGCCGCAAAGTCCTCGGTTTCCTCCCCGTGGCTGTGCCTGGAGGCACGCTTCCGCCCTTGGGACAGCTCGACCCAAGAAAACACAGGTTGCCAGGAGGAGAGCATGTGGTGGACCTCAGCTGCTTGACCACTCACTCACTCCTTCCAGGGACACAGACAAAAGCCATCCTGGCAGCAGAGAGCACCAGCCCCAACCCTCCCTCCCTGCCGGGCCAGCTCCCACAGCCCGAGGCCTTCTCAAGGGACACCTGAACCTTGCTCCCCACTTCTGCCTTTTCTCCAGCCTGGGCACCGTTCTCAGATGCTCCCAGGTTTTGGGAGGTGTCTCCCACTTTGGGACCCCTGCAAGACTGCTCAGTACCTGAGCCCACTGGAAAGAATTCATACGTTCTGCTCTGGTGGTCTTCTCCGGACTTGGAGCGCGCTGCCAAATAGAAGAGTGACACGTAAAGCCTCAGCATGGCTCAGGCATGGAGGATACAGGACCACTCGGGAGGTTCCCCAAAGTCCCTATCCAAGCCAGGTGGGAATCAGAGCGTTGTTCTGGACCTCCGATCACGAGAGGGATCCCACTTGCACTGCTCTCGGGCCTCCTGGGGCTCACGACAAGCTCTGCGTGCAGCTACAGCCGGAGGTTCATTTCACAGAAAAGTCACGTTTTGGGTCAGCTGCAGAACGTGGTCCAGATGCCTCGAACCCAAAACCCTTTCACTTTTGCTTGCTGACTGTAGCAATGTGTCTCGTGAGGTGTGGGCTTGTGCCCCAACCAGACTCATTAATGCCCATATAACCAGGCCTGGAGAAGGTAGCAGAGACATGTCAATTGATCTTCTCCACAGTGGCTGGAGCAGCCCCGGGCCCAGCCCCTGCCAGCCGACACTGTGAGCATCCACAGCTGCAAAGGGGCTGGTGCCTGGCAGGTTTGCTGTTGGTACCACTCAGGCACTTGTGAAACAGCTCCACCTGTGTTTATTGGTGTCCTGGCACGGCCACCTTCAACGCTGACCGAAGGGCTGAGGCAGTTGGCTTGTGGAGCTGCGGGGCCCTTTTGGATTGGAGTACAGGTGTCCAGGCCGCTCCTGCACCCTGTTGAAGGTGGCGGGCGGTGGGGGTGGTCCGGGCGGCGGCAGAGGTCCGGGCGGTGGGGGCGGTCCGGGCGGGGAAGGAGCCAGTGATCCTGTGGAGCGGAGGGACCCTTTTCGCTTGGTTTGGAAGCTTGTCGTCGGGTGTTGCAGCCTGGTGAAATTTGGGGGCGGTCCGGGCGGCGGCGGAGGTCCGGGCGGTGGGGGCGGCCCGGGCAGCGGCGGCGGTCCGGGCGGTGGGGGTGGTCCGAGCGGGGAAGGAGCCAGTGATCTTGTGGAGCGGAGGGACCCTTTTCGTTTCGTTTGGAAGCTTGTCGTCGGGTGTTGCAGCCTGGTGAAATTTGGGGGCGGTCCGGGCGTCGGCGGAGGTCCGGGCGGTGGGGGCGGCCCGGGCGGCGGCAGCGGTCCGGGCTGGGAAGGAGCCAGTGATCTTGTGGAGCGGAGGGACCCTTTTCGTTTCGTTTGGAAGCTTGTCGTCGGGTGTTGCAGCCTGGGGAAATTTGGGGGCGGCCCGGGCGGCGGCGGAGGTCCGCGCGTTGGGGGGGGTCCGGCTGGCCTGGGGTGGGAGAGGGGGCCTGGGACATCCCCTAGTCTTCTGCATGCCTCTTGTTGGAGCAGGCTAAATAAATGGACAGTCTGCCCCAGGACGTCTTGCTCTCGGGAGAATTACTGGCCTCCTTGGGTGCTGCCACCAGCAGCTCATGAGGCTAAATGAAGACTGTGCATTTCCTCAGATCCGTTTGAATGTCGTCGGTGCAATGCCGTTGGTATTAAGCCAAAAAACGTTTGCCTTGATCCCACACGGCTGCGAAGGAGCAAGGGGACGGCTTGGAGGTTCAGTTAACGGAACCTGAAGCTGGGGTGGTAACGGTCAGCAGTTACCCAAGGGCTAAGCCGGGGGACCCATTTGTTTGGGGCCACAATATGCCGGTCTGGTCCTGCAACTGTAGGAGGGTTGGGGGTGGTCTGGGGGTCGTGGGGGCTCTGGAGGCAGTGTTGAAGACGGGCATGGGGGTTGCATTGTCTGTGGAAAAGCCGGGTGCTTGGGCTGTCCGTACAGGCCGTGGACAGGCCGATGAGCCTGTGTGGCTTATGAAGTACCCGACTGGGGAGCTGCAAAGGTGTGGTGAAGCCGGGCAGGGGGCCATGGGGCCTCTGGAGAAGCCAGGCATACGGATTTGCCAGGCTGGTGTGATGGCTGCAGGCGTTGGGCCCAGCTCTCTGGGTTCTGTTAGCTGTACCCTTCCTTTTGTGCTGCTTTTGGTAGGCCAAACGGAACTCTGGCGCGGCCACCTTCAGCGATTACCTAAGGCCCAATCCAGCGGGCTTGGGGGTCAGGAGGCCTATTTTGACTGGGGCTGGAATGCACCGCCGGTTTGATCCTGCAGCTGCAGGACGGTTGGGGGAAAGCTGGGGAGTGCAGGGGCCGTGGAGGCGTTGCAGAAGCCGGCCATGGGGGCTGCATGGTCTGATGAGAAGGCAGGCAGGGGTGCCAGGGAGGCAGTGGAGAAGCCGAGTGAGGGGGCATGGAGCCTTTGAAGAAGCTAAGCATGTGAGCAGTGCAGGCCGCAGGAAAGTGATGGGCAGGCTGGGAGAGAGCGGGGACTCTGGAGGCTGTGGTGAAGCCTGGAGCAAGGGCTGTGTGTGCAGTGCAGGCTTTCAAGAAGCCGGGTGCGGGGGCCTGGGCATGGCGGGGGTGCCATTTAGCCAGGCTGGCTGTGAGCACCCCTGACATGGCACCTAAATCGAGCTTCTCCACAGTGGCTGGAGCAGCCCCGGGCCCAGCCCCTGCCTGCCGACACTGTGAGCATCCACGGCTGCAGAGGGGCTGGTGCCTGGCAGGTTTGCTGTTGGTACCACTCAGGCACTTGTGAAACAGCTCCACCTGTGTTTATTGGTGTCCTGGCACGGCCACCTTCAACGCTGACCGAAGGGCTGAGGCAGTTGGCTTGTGGAGCTGCGGGGCCCTTTTGGATTGGAGTACAGGTGTTCTGGCCGCTCCCGCACCCTGTTGAAGGTGGCGGGCGGTGGGGGCGGTCCCGGCGGTGGGGGCGGTCCGGGCGGCGGCGGAGGTCCGGGCGGTGGGGGCGGTCCGGGCGGGGAAGGAGCCAGTGATCCTGTGGAGCGGAGGGACCCTTTTCGCTTGGCTTGGAAGCTTGTCGTCGGGTGTTGCAGCCTGGTGAAATTTGAGGGCGGTCCGGGCGTCGGCGGAGGTCCGGGCGGTGGGGGCGGCCCGGGCGGCGGCGGCGGTCCGGGCGGTGGGGGCGGTCCGAGCAGGGAAGGAGCCAGTGATCTCGTGGAGCGGAGGGACCCTTTTCGTTTCGTTTGGA
Source organism: Porphyrio hochstetteri (assembly GCA_020800305.1). Taxonomy (NCBI): domain Eukaryota; kingdom Metazoa; phylum Chordata; class Aves; order Gruiformes; family Rallidae; genus Porphyrio; species Porphyrio hochstetteri. The sequence continues at coordinate 2,767,016 of CM036916.1, read as the reverse complement.
AGCTTGTCGTCGGGTGTTGCAACCTGGGGAAATTTCGGGCGGCCCGGGCGGCGGCGGAGGTCCGCGCGTTGGGGGGGGTCCGGCTGGCCTGGGGTGGGAGAGGGGGCTTGGCACATCCCCTAGTCTTCTGCATGCCTCTTGTTGGAGCAGGCTAAATAAATGGACAGTCTGCCCCAGGACGTCTTGCTCTCGGGAGAATTACTGGCCTCCTTGGGTGCTGCCACCAGCAGCTCATGAGGCTAAATGAAGACTGTGCATTTCCTCAGATCCGTTTGAATGTCGTCGGTGCAATTCCGTTGGTATTAAGCCAAAAAACGTTTGCCTTGATCCCACACGGCTGCGAAGGAGCAAGGGGACGGCTTGGAGGTTCAGTTAACGGAACCTGAAGCTGGGGTGGTAACGGTTAGCAGTTACCCAAGGGCTAAGCCGGGGGACCGATTTGTTTGGGGCCACAATATGCCGGTTTGGTCCTGCAACTTTAGGAGGGTTGGGGGTGGTCTGGGGGTCGTGGGGGCTCTGGAGGCAGTGTTGAAGACGGGCATGGGGGTTGCATTGTCTGTGGAAAAGCCGGGTGCTTGGGCTGTCCGTGCAGGCCGTGGACAGGCCGATGAGCCTGTGTGGGTTATGAAGTACCCGACTGGGGAGCTGCAAAGGTGTGGTGAAGCCGGGCAGGGGGCCATGGGGCCTCTGGAGAAGCCAGGCATACGGATTTGCCAGGCTGGTGTGATGGCTGCAGGCGTTGGGCCCAGCTCTCTGGGTTCTGTTAGCTGTACCCTTCCTTTTGTGCTGCTTTTGGTAGGCCAAACGGAACTCTGGCGCGGCCACCTTCAGCGATTACCTAAGGCCCAATCCAGCGGGCTTGGGGGTCAGGAGGCCTATTTTGACTGGGGCTGGAATGCACCGCCGGTTTGATCCTGCAGCTGCAGGACGGTTGGGGGAAATCTGGGGAGTGCAGGGGCCGTGGAGGCGTTGCGGAAGCCGGCCATGGGGGCTGCATGGTCTGATGAGAAGACAGGCAGTGGTGCCAGGGAGGCAGTGGAGAAGCTGAGTGAGGGGGCATGGAGCCTTTGAAGAAGCTAAGCATGTGAGCAGTGCAGGCCGCAGGAAAGTGATGGGCAGGCTGGGAGAGAGCGGGGACTCTGGAGGCTGTGGTGAAGCCTGGAGCAAGGGCTGTGTGTGCAGTGCAGGCTTTCAAGAAGCCGGGTGCGGGGGCCTGGGCATGGCGGGGGTGCCATTTAGCCAGGCTGGCTGTGAGCACCCCTGACATGGCACCTAAATCGAGCTTCTCCACAGTGGCTGGAGCAGCCCCGGGCCCAGCCCCTGCCTGCCGACACTGTGAGCATCCACGGCTGCAGAGGGGCTGGTGCCTGGCAGGTTTGCTCTTGATACCACTCAGGCACTTGTGAAACAGCTCCACCTGTGTTTATTGGTGTCCTGGCACGGCCACCTTCAACGCTGACCGAAGGGCTGAGGCAGTTGGCTTGTGGAGCTGCGGGGCCCTTTTGGATTGGAGTACAGGTGTTCTGGCCGCTCCTGCACCCTGTTGAAGGTGGCGGGCGGTGGGGGCGGTCCCGGCGGTGGGGGCGGTCCGGGCGGCTGCGGAGGTCCGGGCGGTGGGGGTGGTCCGAGCGGGGAAGGAGCCAGTGATCCTGTGGAGCGGAGGGACCCTTTTCACTTGGCTTGGAAGCTTGTCGTCGGGTGTTGCAGCCTGGTGAAATTTGGGGGTGGTCCGGGCGGCGGCGGAGGTCCGGGCGGTGGGGGCGGCCCGGGCGGCGGCGGCGGCGGCGGTCCGGGCGGTGGGGGCGGTCCGAGCGGGGAAGGAGCCAGAGATCTTGTGGAGCGGAGGGACCCTTTTCGTTTCGTTTGGAAGCTTGTCGTCGGGTGTTGCAGCCTGGGGAAATTTGGGGCGGCCCAGGCGGTGGCGGCGGTACGGGCGTTGGGGGGGGTCCGGCTGGCCTGGGGTGGGAGAGGGGGCCTGGCACATCCCCTAGTCTTCTGCATACCTCTTGTTGGAGCAGGCTAAATAAATGGACGGTGTGCCCCAGGACATCTTGCTCTCGGGAGAATTACTGGCCTCCTTGGGTGCTGCCACCAGCAGCTCATGAGGCTAAATGAAGACTGTGCATTTCCTCAGATCCGTTTGAATGTCGTCGGTGCAATGCCGTTGGTATTAAGCCAAAAAACGTTTGCCTTGATCCCACACGGCTGCGAAGGAGCAAGGGGACGGCTTGGAGGTTCAGTTAACGGAACCTGAAGCTGGGGTGGTAACGGTCAGCAGTTACCCAAGGGCTAAGCAGGGGGACCCATTTGTTTGGGGCCACAATATGCCGGTCTGGTCCTGCAACTGTAGGAGGGTTGGGGGTGGTCTGGGGTTCGTGGGGGCTCTGGAGGCAGTGTTGAAGACGGGCATGGGGGTTGCATTGTCTGTGGAAAAGCCGGGTGCTTGGGCTGTCCGTACAGGCCGTGGACAGGCCGATGAGCCTGTGTGGCTTATGAAGTACCTGACTGGGGAGCTGCAAAGGTGTGGTGAAGCCGGGCAGGGGGCCATGGGGCCTCTGGAGAAGCCAGGCATACGGATTTGCCAGGCTGGTGTGATGGCTGCAGGCGTTGGGCCCAGCTCTCTGGGTTCTGTTAGCTGTACCCTTCCTTTTGTGCTGCTTTTGGTAGGCCAAACGGAACTCTGGCGCGGCCACCTTCAGCGATTACCTAAGGCCCAATCCAGCGGGCTTGGGGGTCAGGAGGCCCATTTTGACTGGGGCTGGAATGCACCGCCGGTTTGATCCTGCAGCTGCAGGACGGTTGGGGGAAAGCTGGGGAGTGCAGGGGCCGTGGAGGCGTTGGAGAAGCCGGCCATGGGGGCTGCATGGTCTGATGAGAAGGCAGGCAGTGGTGCCAGGGAGGCAGTGGATAAGCTGAGTGAGGGGGCATGGAGCCTTTGAAGAAGCTAAGCATGTGAGCAGTGCAGGCCGCAGGAAAGTGATGGGCAGGCTGGGAGAGAGCGGGGACTCTGGAGGCTGTGGTGAAGCCTGGAGCAAGGGCTGTGTGTGCAGTGCAGGCTTTCAAGAAGCTGGGTGCGGGGGCCTGGGCAAGGCGGGGGTGCCATTTAGCCAGGCTGGCTGTGAGCACCCCTGACATGGCACCTAAATCGAGCTTCTCCACAGTGGCTGGAGCAGCCCCGGGCCCAGCCCCTGCCTGCCGACACTGTGAGCATCCACGGCTGCAGAGGGGCTGGTGCCTGGCAGGTTTGCTGTTGGTATCACTCAGGCACTTGTGAAACAGCTCCACCTGTGTTTATTGGTGTCCTGGCACGGCCACCTTCAACGCTGACCGAAGGGCTGAGGCAGTTGGCTTGTGGAGCTGCGGGGCCCTTTTGGATTCGAGTACAGGTGTTCTGGCCGCTCCTGCACCCTGTTGAAGGTGGCGGGCGGTGGGGGCGGTCCCGGCGGTGGGGGCGGTCCGGGCGGCGGCGGAGGTCCGGGCGGTGGGGGCGGTCCGGGCGGGGAAGGAGCCAGTGATCCTGTGGAGCGGAGGGCCCTTTTCACTTGGCTTGGAAGCTTGTCGTCGGGTGTTGCAGCCTGGTGAAATCTGGGGGCGGTCCGGGCGGCGGCGGAGGTCCGGGCGGTGGGGGCGGCCCGGGCGGCGGCGGCGGTCCGGGCGGTGGGGGCGGTCCGAGCGGGGAAGGAGCCAGAGATCTTGTGGAGCGGAGGGACCCTTTTCGTTTCGTTTGGAAGCTTGTCGTCGGGTGTTGCAGCCTGGGGAAATTTGGGGCGGCCCAGGCGGGTGGCGGCGGTACGGGCGTTGGGGGGGGTCCGGCTGGCCTGGGGTGGGAGAGGGGGCCTGGCACATCCCCTAGTCTTCTGCATACCTCTTGTTGGAGCAGGCTAAATAAATGGACGGTGTGCCCCAGGACATCTTGCTCTCGGGAGAATTACTGGCCTCCTTGGGTGCTGCCACCAGCAGCTCATGAGGCTAAATGAAGACTGTGCATTTCCTCAGATCCGTTTGAATGTCGTCGGTGCAATTCCGTTGGTATTAAGCCAAAAAACGTTTGCCTTGATCCCACACGGCTGCGAAGGAGCAAGGGGACGGCTTGGAGGTTCAGTTAACGGAACCTGAAGCTGGGGTGGTAACGGTTAGCAGTTACCCAAGGGCTAAGCCGGGGGACCGATTTGTTTGGGGCCACAATATGCCGGTCTGGTCCTGCAACTTTAGGAGGGTTGGGGGTGGTCTGGGGGTCGTGGGGGCTCTGGAGGCAGTGTTGAAGACGGGCATGGGGGTTGCATTGTCTGTGGAAAAGCCGGGTGCTTGGGCTGTCCGTGCAGGCCGTGGACAGGCCGATGAGCCTGTGTGGGTTATGAAGTACCCGACTGGGGAGCTGCAAAGGTGTGGTGAAGCCGGGCAGGGGGCCATGGGGCCTCTGGAGAAGCCAGGCATACGGATTTGCCAGGCTGGTGTGATGGCTGCAGGCGTTGGGCCCAGCTCTCTGGGTTCTGTTAGCTGTACCCTTCCTTTTGTGCTGCTTTTGGTAGGCCAAACGGAACTCTGGCGCGGCCACCTTCAGCGATTACCTAAGGCCCAATCCAGCGGGCTTGGGGGTCAGGAGGCCTATTTTGACTGGGGCTGGAATGCACCGCCGGTTTGATCCTGCAGCTGCAGGACGGTTGGGGGAAATCTGGGGAGTGCAGGGGCCGTGGAGGCGTTGCGGAAGCCGGCCATGGGGGCTGCATGGTCTGATGAGAAGACAGGCAGTGGTGCCAGGGAGGCAGTGGAGAAGCTGAGTGAGGGGGCATGGAGCCTTTGAAGAAGCTAAGCATGTGAGCAGTGCAGGCCGCAGGAAAGTGATGGGCAGGCTGGGAGAGAGCGGGGACTCTGGAGGCTGTGGTGAAGCCTGGAGCAAGGGCTGTGTGTGCAGTGCAGGCTTTCAAGAAGCCGGGTGCGGGGGCCTGGGCATGGCGGGGGTGCCATTTAGCCAGGCTGGCTGTGAGCACCCCTGACATGGCACCTAAATCGAGCTTCTCCACAGTGGCTGGAGCAGCCCCGGGCCCAGCCCCTGCCTGCCGACACTGTGAGCATCCACGGCTGCAGAGGGGCTGGTGCCTGGCAGGTTTGCTCTTGATACCACTCAGGCACTTGTGAAACAGCTCCACCTGTGTTTATTGGTGTCCTGGCACGGCCACCTTCAACGCTGACCGAAGGGCTGAGGCAGTTGGCTTGTGGAGCTGCGGGGCCCTTTTGGATTGGAGTACAGGTGTTCTGGCCGCTCCTGCACCCTGTTGAAGGTGGCGGGCGGTGGGGGCGGTCCCGGCGGTGGGGGCGGTCCGGGCGGCGGCGGAGGTCCGGGCGGTGGGGGTGGTCCGAGCGGGGAAGGAGCCAGTGATCCTGTGGAGCGGAGGGACCCTTTTCACTTGGCTTGGAAGCTTGTCGTCGGGTGTTGCAGCCTGGTGAAATTTGGGGGTGGTCCGGGCGGCGGCGGAGGTCCGGGCGGTGGGGGCGGCCCGGGCGGCGGCGGCGGCGGCGGTCCGGGCGGTGGGGGCGGTCCGAGCGGGGAAGGAGCCAGAGATCTTGTGGAGCGGAGGGACCCTTTTCGTTTCGTTTGGAAGCTTGTCGTCGGGTGTTGCAGCCTGGGGAAATTTGGGGCGGCCCAGGCGGTGGCGGCGGTACGGGCGTTGGGGGGGGTCCGGCTGGCCTGGGGTGGGAGAGGGGGCCTGGCACATCCCCTAGTCTTCTGCATACCTCTTGTTGGAGCAGGCTAAATAAATGGACGGTGTGCCCCAGGACATCTTGCTCTCGGGAGAATTACTGGCCTCCTTGGGTGCTGCCACCAGCAGCTCATGAGGCTAAATGAAGACTGTGCATTTCCTCAGATCCGTTTGAATGTCGTCGGTGCAATGCCGTTGGTATTAAGCCAAAAAACGTTTGCCTTGATCCCACACGGCTGCGAAGGAGCAAGGGGACGGCTTGGAGGTTCAGTTAACGGAACCTGAAGCTGGGGTGGTAACGGTCAGCAGTTACCCAAGGGCTAAGCAGGGGGACCCATTTGTTTGGGGCCACAATATGCCGGTCTGGTCCTGCAACTGTAGGAGGGTTGGGGGTGGTCTGGGGTTCGTGGGGGCTCTGGAGGCAGTGTTGAAGACGGGCATGGGGGTTGCATTGTCTGTGGAAAAGCCGGGTGCTTGGGCTGTCCGTACAGGCCGTGGACAGGCCGATGAGCCTGTGTGGCTTATGAAGTACCTGACTGGGGAGCTGCAAAGGTGTGGTGAAGCCGGGCAGGGGGCCATGGGGCCTCTGGAGAAGCCAGGCATACGGATTTGCCAGGCTGGTGTGATGGCTGCAGGCGTTGGGCCCAGCTCTCTGGGTTCTGTTAGCTGTACCCTTCCTTTTGTGCTGCTTTTGGTAGGCCAAACGGAACTCTGGCGCGGCCACCTTCAGCGATTACCTAAGGCCCAATCCAGCGGGCTTGGGGGTCAGGAGGCCCATTTTGACTGGGGCTGGAATGCACCGCCGGTTTGATCCTGCAGCTGCAGGACGGTTGGGGGAAAGCTGGGGAGTGCAGGGGCCATGGAGGCGTTGGAGAAGCCGGCCATGGGGGCTGCATGGTCTGATGAGAAGGCAGGCAGTGGTGCCAGGGAGGCAGTGGAGAAGCTGAGTGAGGGGGCATGGAGCCTTTGAAGAAGCTAAGCATGTGAGCAGTGCAGGCCGCAGGAAAGTGATGGGCAGGCTGGGAGAGAGCGGGGACTCTGGAGGCTGTGGTGAAGCCTGGAGCAAGGGCTGTGTGTGCAGTGCAGGCTTTCAAGAAGCCGGGTGCGGGGGCCTGGGCAAGGCGGGGGTGCCATTTAGCCAGGCTGGCTGTGAGCACCCCTGACATGGCACCTAAATCGAGCTTCTCCACAGTGGCTGGAGCAGCCCCGGGCCCAGCCCCTGCCTGCCGACACTGTGAGCATCCACGGCTGCAGAGGGGCTGGTGCCTGGCAGGTTTGCTGTTGGTATCACTCAGGCACTTGTGAAACAGCTCCACCTGTGTTTATTGGTGTCCTGGCACGGCCACCTTCAACGCTGACCGAAGGGCTGAGGCAGTTGGCTTGTGGAGCTGCAGGGCACTTTTGGATTGGAGTACAGGTGTTCTGGCCGCTCCTGCACCCTGTTGAAGGTGGCGGGCGGTGGGGGCGGTCCCGGCGGTGGGGGCGGTCCGGGCGGCGGCGGAGGTCCGGGCGGTGGGGGTGGTCCGAGCGGGGAAGGAGCCAGTGATCCTGCGGAGCGGAGGGACCCTTTTCGCTTGGCTTGGAAGCTTGTCGTCGGGTGTTGCAGCCTGGTGAAATTTGGGGGCGGTCCGGGCGGCGGCGGAGGTCCGGGCGGTGGGGGCGGCCCGGGCGGCGGCGGCGGTCCGGGCGGTGGGGGCGGTCCGAGCGGGGAAGGAGCCAGTGATCTCGTGGAGCGGAGGGACCCTTTTCGGTTGTAAGTTTGTCGTCGGGTGTTACAGTTTGGGGAAATTTGGGGGCGGCGGCGGAGGTCCGGGAGGGGGCGGAGGTCCGGGCGGTGGGGGCGGTCCGGGCGAGGGTGGCGCTCCGAGATGGGACGGTGTGCGTGGAGGCTGCAGAGACCCTGGCGGAGGCGGCCGTGCCAGATTGGCAGGCTGCTGCTGTGCCTGGTAGTACTGGGGCCATGCCTCAGGCACTCCTGGGTGGGTGCTGTAGATGTGGCCGTTTTCCATTTCTGAGGGGCACCCACCCATTTGGTGCGGCACTCGGGAAGCAGCAGAGGCGTACCTGTGGAGAGAGGAGGCGGCTCAGGCCCTTGGCCACTCATGGGACGCAGGCCCTCTCTCTCCTTTCCCAGGTGGCCCAGAGCTGGCAATGCTCACCGCCACGGGCAGAGCTGCTGGCACACCGGGGCCGAGGTGGACACTGCCCCTGACTGCACCGCCCAGCAGCGGCATTCCTCTGGGCAGGGTCCCTGCTCAGCACCGGCTGCTAATGCATGTCTCGCTTTGTAGAGCGACCTCAGGCCCGCTCTTTCTCTTCCTGAGCCTGCTCCTGGGGCTGCTCTTGTCCAGGCAGGGTCAGTTTGAGCTGACCCTGGCTCCAGTCAGAGCGGGCTCCTGAGCTGGCCGCCCAGGAATAAGGTTGAAGCATCTGACAGCACCAGAAAGCTCAGCAGAGTTCTTTGCCCAGCACTAACTGGCTACTCCGCAGCAGCCTGACTCCTGGCCAGGAGCAGCCACCAAAGCAACCAGCATGGGTGCGTGTCTTTGCCGGGGGGAGGTAGAATAGATCCACAACTCACTGTTTTTTCTTTTGCCGCCTCCGCCACCGCATCACACAGCCCATCACGACTGCAGTCAGCAGGAGAATGACCACAACCGCTGTGCCGATCATACACTTCCAGCGCACTTCTCCAGGGCAGAATACACCAGTGGTGCTTGGGGACCTGTCCGCATCTGGGGGAGCAAGTAGGGATGTTAGTCTGCCCTGTGCACCACTGCTGAGCTTTCGGTACCTTTCCTGGACACAGCCGCAAAGTCCTCGGTTTCCTCCCCGTGGCTGTGCCTGGAGGCACGCTTCCGCCCTTGGGACAGCTCGACCCAAGAAAACACAGGTTGCCAGGAGGAGAGCACGTGGTGGACCTCAGCTGCTTGACCACTCACTCACTCCTTCCAGGGACACAGACAAAAGCCATCCTGGCAGCAGAGAGCGCCAGCCCCAACCCTCCCTCCCTGCCGGGCCAGCTCCCACAGCCCGAGGCCTTCTCAAGGGACACCTGAACCTTGCTCCCCACTTCTGCCTTTTCTCCAGCCTGGGCACCGTTCTCAGATGCTCCCAGGTTTTGGGAGGTGTCTCCCACTTTGGGACCCCTGCAAGACTGCTCAGTACCTGAGCCCACTGGAAAGAATTCATACGTTCTGCTCTGGTGGTCTTCTCCGGACTTGGAGCGCGCTGCCAAATAGAAGAGTGACACGTAAAGCCTCAGCATGGCTCAGGCATGGAGGATACAGGACCACTCGGGAGGTTCCCCAAAGTCCCTATCCAAGCCAGGTGGGAATCAGAGCGTTGTTCTGGACCTCCGATCAGGAGAGGGATCCCACTTGCACTGCTCTCGGGCCTCCTGGGGCTCACGACAAGCTCTGCGTGCAGCTACAGCCGGAGGTTCATTTCACAGAAAAGTCACGTTTCGGGTCAGCTGCAGAACGTGGTCCAGATGCCTCGAACCCAAAACCCTTTCACTTTTGCTTGCTGACTGTAGCAATGTGTCTCGTGAGGAGTGGGCTTGTGCCCCAACCAGACTCATTAATGCCCATATAACCAGGCCTGGAGAAGGTAGCAGAGACATGTCAATTGATCTTCTCCACAGTGGCTGGAGCAGCCCCGGGCCCAGCCCCTGCCAGCCGACACTGTGAGCATCCACGGCTGCAAAGGGGCTGGTGCCTGGCAGGTTTGCTGTTGGTACCACTCAGGCACTTGTGAAACAGCTCCACCTGTGTTTATTGGTGTCCTGGCACGGCCACCTTCAACGCTGACCGAAGGGCTGAGGCAGTTGGCTTGTGGAGCTGCGGGGCCCTTTTGGATTCGAGTACAGGTGTTCTGGCCGCTCCTGCACCCTGTTGAAGGTGGCGGGCGGTGGGGGCGGTCCCGGCGGTGGGGGCGGTCCGGGCGGCGGCGGAGGTCCGGGCGGTGGGGGCGGTCCGAGCGGGGAAGGAGCCAGTGATCCTGTGGAGCGGAGGGACCCTTTTCGCTTAGCTTGGAAGCTTGTCGTCGGGTGTTGCAGCCTGGTGAAATTTGAGGGCGGTCCGGGCGGCGGCGGAGGTTCGCGCGGTGGGGGCGGCCCGGGCGGCGGCGGAGGTCCGGGCGGTGGGGGCGGTGCGAGCGGGGAAGGAGCCAGAGATCTTGTGGAGCGGAGGGACCCTTTTCGTTTCGTTTGGAAGCTTGTCGTCGGGTGTTTCAACCTGGGGAAATTTGGGGGCGGCCCGGGCGGCGGCGGAGGTCCGCGCATTCGGGGGGGTCCGACTGGCCTGGGGTGGGAGAGGGGGCCTGGCACATCCCCTAGTCTTCTGCATGCCTCTTGTTGGAGCAGGCTAAAAAAATGGACGGTGTGCCCCAGGACGTCTTGCTCTCGGGAGAATTACTGGCCTCCTTGGGTGCTGCCACCAGCAGCTCATGAGGCTAAATGAAGACTGTGCATTTCCTCAGATCCGTTTGAATGTCGTCGGTGCAATGCCGTTGGTATTAAGCCAAAAAACGTTTGCCTTGATCCCACACGTCTGCGAAGGAGCAAGGGGACGGCTTGGAGGTTCAGTTAACGGAACCTGAAGCTGGGGTGGTAACGGTCAGCAGTTACCCAAGGGCTAAGCCGGGGGGACCCATTTGTTTGGGGCCACAATATGCCGGTCTGGTCCTGCAACTGTAGGAGGGTTGGGGGTGGTCTGGGGGTCGTGGGGGCTCTGGAGGCAGTGTTGAAGACGGGCATGGGGGTTGCATTGTCTGTGGAAAAGCCGGGTGCTTGGGCTGTCCGTACAGGCCGTGGACAGGCCGATGAGCCTGTGTGGGTTATGAAGTACCCGACTGGGGAGCTGCAAAGGTGTGGTGAAGCCGGGCAGGGGGCCATGGGGCCTCTGGAGAAGCCAGGCATACGGATTTGCCAGGCTGGTGTGATGGCTGCAGGCGTTGGGCCCAGCTCTCTGGGTTCTGTTAGCTGTACCCTTCCTTTTGTGCTGCTTTTGGTAGGCCAAACGGAACTCTGGCGCGGCCACCTTCAGCGATTACCTAAGGCCCAATCCAGCGGGCTTGGGGGTCAGGAGGCCCATTTTGACTGGGGCTGGAATGCACCGCCGGTTTGATCCTGCAGCTGCAGGACGGTTGGGGGAAAGCTGGGGAGTGCAGGGGCCGTGGAGGCGTTGGAGAAGCCGGCCATGGGGGCTGCATGGTCTGATGAGAAGGCACGCAGGGGTGCCAGGGAGGCAGTGGAGAAGCCGAGTGAGGGGGCATGGAGCCTTTGAAGAAGCTAAGCATGTGAGCAGTGCAGGCCGCAGGAAAGTGATGGGCAGGCTGGGAGAGAGCGGGGACTCTGGAGGCTGTGGTGAAGCCTGGAGCAAGGGCTGTGTGTGCAGTGCAGGCTTTCAAGAAGCCGGGTGCGGGGGCCTGGGCAAGGCGGGGGTGCCATTTAGCCAGGCTGGCTGTGAGCACCCCTGACATGGCACCTAAATCGAGCTTCTCCACAGTGGCTGGAGCAGCCCCGGGCCCAGCCCCTGCCTGCCGACACTGTGAGCATCCACGGCTGCAGAGGGGCTGGTGCCTGGCAGGTTTGCTGTTGGTACCACTCAGGCACTTGTGAAACAGCTCCACCTGTGTTTATTGGTGTCCTGGCACGGCCACCATCAACGCTGACCGAAGGGCTGAGGCAGTTGGCTTGTGGAGCTGCGGGGCCCTTTTGGATTGGAGTACAGGTGTTCTGGCCGCTCCCGCACCCTGTTGAAGGTGGCGGGCGGTGGGGGCGGTCCGGGCGGTGGGGGCGGTCCGAGCGGGGAAGGAGCCAGTGATGCTGTGGAGCGGAGGGACCCTTTTCGCTTGGCTTGGAAGCTTGTCGTCGGGAGTTGCAGCCTGGTGAAATTTGGGGGCGGTCCGGGCGGCGGCGGAGGTCCGGGCGGTGGGGGCGGTCCGGGCGGCGGCGGCGGTCCGGGCGGTGGGGGTGGTCCGAGCGGGGAAGGAGCCAGTGATCTTGTGGAGCGGAGGGACCCTTTTCGTTTCGTTTGGAAGCTTGTCGTCGGGTGTTGCAGCCTGGGGAAATTTGGGGGCGGCCCGGGCGGCGGCGGAGGTCCGCGCGTTGGGGGGGTCCGGCTGGCCTGGGGTGGGAGAGGGGGCCTGGGACATCCCCTAGTCTTCTGCATGCCTCTTGTTGGAGCAGGCTAAAGAAATGGACAGTGTGCCCCAGGACGTCTTGCTCTCGGGAGAATTACTGGCCTCCTTGGGTGCTGCCACCAGCAGCTCATGAGGCTAAATGAAGACTGTGCATTTCCTCAGATCCGTTTGAATGTCGTCGGTGCAATGCCGTTGGTATTAAGCCAAAAAACGTTTGCCTTGATCCCACACGGCTGCGAAGGAGCAAGGGGACGGCTTGGAGGTTCAGTTAACGGAACCTGAAGCTGAGGTGGTAACGGTCAGCAGTTACCCAAGGGCTAAGCCGGGGGAACCATTTGTTTGGGGCCACAATATGCCGGTCTGTTCCTGCAACTGTAGGAGGGTTGGGGGTGGTCTGGGGGTCGTGGGGGCTCTGGAGGCAGTGTTGAAGACGGGCATGGGGGTTGCATTGTCTGTGGAAAAGCCGGGTGATTGGGCTGTCCGTACAGGCCGTGGACAGGCCGATGAGCCTGTGTGGCTTATGAAGTACCCGACTGGGGAGCTGTAAAGGTGTGGTGAAGCCGGGCAGGGGGCCATGGGGCCTCTGGAGAAGCCAGGCATACGGATTTGCCAGGCTGGTGTGATGGCTGCAGGCGTTGGGCCCAGCTCTCTGGGTTCTGTTAGCTGTACCCTTCCTTTTGTGCTGCTTTAGGTAGGCCAAACGGAACTCTGGCGCGGCCACCTTCAGCGATTACCTAAGGCCCAATTCAGCGGGCTTGGGGGTCAGGAGGCCCATTTTGACTGGGGCTGGAATGCACCGCCGGTTTGATCCTGCAGCTGCAGGACGGTTGGGGGAAAGCTGGGGAGTGCAGGGGCCGTGGAGGCGTTGGAGAAGCCGGCAATGGGGGCTGCATGGTCTGATGAGAAGGCAGGCAGTGGTGCCAGGGAGGCAGTGGAGAAGCCGAGTGAGGGGGCATGGAGCCTTTGAAGAAGCTAAGCATGTGAGCAGTGCAGGCCGCAGGAAAGTGATGGGCAGGCTGGGAGAGAGCGGGGACTCTGGAGGCTGTGGTGAAGCCTGGAGCAAGGGCTGTGTGTGCAGTGCAGGCTTTCAAGAAGCCGGGTGCGGGGCCCTGGGCAAGGCGGGGGTGCCATTTAGCCAGGCTGGCTGTGAGCACCCCTGACATGGCACCTAAATCGAGCTTCTCCACAGTGGCTGGAGCAGCCCCGAGCCCAGCCCCTGCCTGCCGACACTGTGAGCATCCACGGCTGCAGAGGGGCTGGTGCCTGGCAGGTTTGCTGTTGATACCACTCAGGCACTTGTGAAACAGCTCCACCTGTGTTTATTGGTGTCCTGGCACGGCCACCATCAACGCTGACCGAAGGGCTGAGGCAGTTGGCTTGTGGAGCTGCGGGGCCCTTTTGGATTGGAGTACAGGTGTCCAGGCCGCTCCTGCACCGTGTTGAAGGTGGCGGGCGGTGGGGGCGGTCCGGGCGGTGGGGGCGGCCCGGGCGGCGGCGGCGGTCCGGGCGGTGGGGGCGGTCCGAGCGGGGAAGGAGCCAGTGATCTTGTGGAGCGGAGGGACCCTTTTCGTTTCGTTTGGAAGCTTGTCGTCGGGTGTTGCAACCTGGGGAAATTTGGGGGCGTCCCGGGCGGCGGCGGAGGTCCGCGCGTTGCGGGGGGTCCGGCTGGCCTTGGGTGGGAGAGGGGGCCTGGCACATCCCCTAGTCTTTTGCATGCCTCTTGTTGGAGCAGGCTAAATAAATGGACAGTGTGCCCCAGGACGTCTTGCTCTCGGGAGAATTACTGGCCTCCTTGGGTGCTGCCACCAGCAGCTCATGAGGCTAAATGAAGACTGTGCATTTCCTCAGATCCGTTTGAATGTCGTCGGTGCAATGCCGTTGGTATTAAGCCAAAAAACGTTTGCCTTGATCCCACACGGCTGCGAAGGAGCAAGGGGACGGCTTGGAGGTTCAGTTAACGGAACCTGAAGCTGGGGTGGTAACAGTCAGCAGTTTCCCAAGGGCTAAGCTGGGGGACCCATTTGTTTGGGGCCACAATATGGCGGTCTGGTCCTGCAACTGTAGGAGGGTTGGGGGTGGTCTGGGGGTCGTGGGGGCTCTGGAGGCAGTGTTGAAGACGGGCATGGGGGTTGCATTGTCTGTGGAAAAGCCGGGTGATTGGGCTGTCCATACAGGCCGTGGACAGGCCGATGAGCCTGTGTGGGTTATGAAGTACCCGACTGGGGAGCTGCAAAGGTGTGGTGAAGCTGGGCAGGGGGCCATGGGGCCTCTGGAGAAGCCAGGCATACGGATTTGCCAGGCTGGTGTGATGGCTGCAGGCGTTGGGCCCAGCTCTCTGGGTTCTGTTAGCTGTACCCTTCCTTTTGTGCTGCTTTTGGTAGGCCAAACGGAACTCTGGCGCGGCCACCTTCAGCGATTACCTAAGGCCCAATCCAGCGGGCTTGGGGGTCAGGAGGCCCATTTTGACTGGGGCTGGAATGCACCGCCGGTTTGGTCCTGCAGCTGCAGGATGGTTGGGGGAAAGCTGGGGAGTGCAGGGGCCGTGGAGGCGTTGCAGAAGCCGGCCATGGGGGCTGCATGGTCTGATGAGAAGGCAGGCAGGGGTGCCAGGGAGGCAGTGGAGAAGCCGAGTGAGGGGGCATGGAGCCTTTGAAGAAGCTAAGCATGTGAGCAGTGCAGGCCGCAGGAAAGTGATGGGCAGGCTGGGAGAGAGCGGGGACTCTGGAGGCTGTGGTGAAGCCTGGAGCAAGGGCTGTGTGTGCAGTGCAGGCTTTCAAGAAGCCGGGTGCGGGGGCCTGGGCAAGGCGGGGGTGCCATTTAGCCAGGCTGGCTGTGAGCACCCCTGACATGGCACCTAAATCGAGCTTCTCCACAGTGGCTGGAGCAGCCCCGGGCCCAGCCCCTGCCTGCCGACACTGTGAGCATCCATGGCTGCAGAGGGGCTGGTGCCTGGCAGGTTTGCTGTTGATACCACTCAGGCACTTGTGAAACAGCTCCACCTGTGTTTATTGGTGTCCTGGCACGGCCACCTTCAACGCTGACCGAAGGGCTGAGGCAGTTGGCTTGTGGAGCTGCGGGGCCATTTTGGATTGGAGTACAGGTGTTCTGGCCGCTCCTGCACCCTGTTGAAGGTGGCGGGCGGTGGGGGCGTTCCAGGCGGCAGCGGAGGTCCGGGCGGTGGGGGCGGTCCGGGCGGGGAAGGAGCCAGTGATCCTGTGGAGCGGAGGGACCCTTTTCGCTTGGCTTGGAAGCTTGCCGTGGGGTGTTGCAGCCTGGTGAAATTTGGGGGCGGCCCGGGTGGGGAAGGAGCCAGTGATCTTCTGGAGCGGAGGGACCCTTTTCGGTTGGAAGTTTGTCGTCGGGTGTTACAGCCTGGGGAAATTTGGGGGCGGCGGCGGAGGTCCGGTTGCTGGGGGTGGTCCGGGAGGGGGCGGAGGTCCGGGCGGTAGGGGTGGTCCGGGCGAGGGTGGCGCTCCGAAATGGGACGGTGTGCGTGGAGGCTGCAGAGACCCTGGCGGAGGCGGCCGTGCCAGATTGGCAGGCTGCTGCTGTGCCTGGTAGTACTGGGGCCGTGCCTCAGGCACTCCTGGATGGGTGCTGTAGATGTGGCCGTTTTCCATTTCTGAGGGGCACCCACCCATTTGGTGTGGCACTCGGGAAGCAGCAGAGGCGTACCTGTGGAGAGAGGAGGCGGCTCAGGCCCTTGGCCACTCATGGGACGCAGGCCCTCTCTCTCCTTTCCCAGGTGGCCCAGAGCTGGCAATGCTCACCGCCACGGGCAGAGCTGCTGGCACACCGGGGCCGAGGTGGACACTGCCCCTGACTGCACCGCCCAGCAGCGGCATTCCTCTGGGCAGGGTCCCTGCTCAGCACCGGCTGCTAATGCATGTCTCGCTTTGTAGAGCGACCTCAGGCCCGCTCTTTCTCTTCCTGAGCCTGCTCCTGGGGCTGCTCTTGTCCAGGCAGGGTCAGTTTGAGCTGACCCTGGCTCCAGTCAGAGCGGGCTCCTGAGCTGGCCGCCCAGGAATAAGGTTGAAGCATCTGACAGCACCAGAAAGCTCAGCAGAGTTCTTTGCCCAGCACTAACTGGCTACTCCGCAGCAGCCTGACTCCTGGCCAGGAGCAGCCACCAAAGCAACCAGCATGGGTGCGTGTCTTTGCCGGGGGGAGGTAGAATAGATCCACAACTCACTGTTTTTTCTTTTGCCGCCTCCGCCACCGCATCACACAGCCCATCACGACTGCAGTCAGCAGGAGAATGACCACAACCGCTGTGCCAATCATACACTTCCAGCGCACTTCTCCAGGGCAGAATACACCAGTGGTGCTTGGGGACCTGTCCACATCTGGGGGAGCAAGTAGGGATGTTAGTCTGCCCTGTGCACCACTGCTGAGCTTTCGGTACCTTTCCTGGACACAGCCGCAAAGTCCTCGGTTTCCTCCCCGTGGCTGTGCCTGGAGGCACGCTTCCGCCCTTGGGACAGCTCGACCCAAGAAAACACAGGTTGCCAGGAGGAGAGCACGTGGTGGACCTCAGCTGCTTGACCACTCACTCACTCCTTCCAGGGACACAGACAAAAGCCATCCTGGCAGCAGAGAGCGCCAGCCCCAACCCTCCCTCCCTGCCGGGCCAGCTCCCACAGCCCGAGGCCTTCTCAAGGGACACCTGAACCTTGCTCCCCACTTCTGCCTTTTCTCCAGCCTGGGCACCGTTCTCAGATGCTCCCAGGTTTTGGGAGGTGTCTCCCACTTTGGGACCCCTGCAAGACTGTTCAGTACCTGAGCCCACTGGAAAGAATTCATACGTTCTGCTCTGGTGGTCTTCTCCGGACTTGGAGCGCGCTGCCAAATAGAAGAGTGACACGTAAAGCCTCAGCATGGCTCAGGCATGGAGGATACAGGACCACTCGGGAGGTTCCCCAAAGTCCCTATCCAAGCCAGGTGGGAATCAGAGCGTTGTTCTGGACCTCCGATCACGAGAGGGATCCCACTTGCACTGCTCTCGGGCCTCCTGGGGCTCACGACAAGCTCTGCGTGCAGCTACAGCCGGAGGTTCATTTCACAGAAAAGTCACGTTTCGGGTCAGCTGCAGAACGTGGTCCAGATGCCTCGAACCCAAAACCCTTTCACTTTTGCTTGCTGACTGTAGCAATGTGTCTCGTGAGGAGTGGGCTTGTGCCCCAACCAGACTCATTAATGCCCATATAACCAGGCCTGGAGAAGGTAGCAGAGACATGTCAATTGATCTTCTCCACAGTGGCTGGAGCAGCCCCGGGCCCAGCCCCTGCCAGCCGACACTGTGAGCATCCACGGCTGCAAAGGGGCTGGTGCCTGGCAGGTTTGCTGTTGGTACCACTCAGGCACTTGTGAAACAGCTCCACCTGTGTTTATTGGTGTCCTGGCACGGCCACCTTCAACGCTGACCGAAGGGCTGAGGCAGTTGGCTTGTGGAGCTGCGGGGCACTTTTGGATTGGAGTACAGGTGTCCAGGCCGCTCCTGCACCCTGTTGAAGGTGGCGGGCGGTGGGGGTGGTCCGGGCGGCGGCGGAGGTCCGGGCGGTGGGGGCGGTCTGGGCGGCGGCGGCGGTCCGGGCGGTGGGGGTGGTCCGAGCGGGGAAGGAGCCAGTGATCTTGTGGAGCGGAGGGACCCTTTTCGTTTCGTTTGGAAGCTTGTCGTCGGGTGTTGCAGCCTGGGGAAATTTGGGGGCGGCCCGGGCGGCGGCGGAGGTCCGCGCGTTGGGGGGGTCCGGCTGGCCTGGGGTGGGAGAGGGGGCCTGGGACATCCCCTAGTCTTCTGCATGCCTCTTGTTGGAGCAGGCTAAATAAATGGACAGTCTGCCCCAGGACGTCTTGCTCTCGGGAGAATTACTGGCCTCCTTGGGTGCTGCCACCAGCAGCTCATGAGGCTAAATGAAGACTGTGCATTTCCTCAGATCCGTTTGAATGTCGTCGGTGCAATGCCGTTGGTATTAAGCCAAAAAACGTTTGCCTTGATCCCACACGGCTGCGAAGGAGCAAGGGGACGGCTTGGAGGTTCAGTTAACGGAACCTGAAGCTGGGGTGGTAACGGTCAGCAGTTACCCAAGGGCTAAGCCGGGGGACCCATTTGTTTGGGGCCACAATATGCCGGTCTGGTCCTGCAACTGTAGGAGGGTTGGGGGTGGTCTGGGGGTCGTGGGGGCTCTGGAGGCAGTGTTGAAGACGGGCATGGGGGTTGCATTGTCTGTGGAAAAGCCGGGTGATTGGGCTGTCCGTACAGGCCGTGGACAGGCCGATGAGCCTGTGTGGGTTATGAAGTACCCGACTGGGGAGCTGCAAAGGTGTGGTGAAGCCGGGCAGGGCGCCATGGGGCCTCTGGAGAAGCCAGGCATACGGATTTGCCAGGCTGGTGTGATGGCTGCAGGCGTTGGGCCCAGCTCTCTGGGTTCTGTTAGCTGTACCCTTCCTTTTCTGCTGCTTTTGGTAGGCCAAACGGAACTCTGGCGCGGCCACCTTCAGCGATTACCAAAGGCCCAATCCAGCGGGCTTGGGGGTCAGGAGGCCCATTTTGACTGGGGCTGGAATGCACCGCCGGTTTGATCCTGCAGCTGCAGGACGGTTGGGGAAAAGCTGGGGAGTGCAGGGGCCGTGGAGGCGTTGGAGAAGCCAGCCATGGGGGCTGCATGGTCTGATGAGAAGGCAGGCAGGGGTGCCAGGGAGGCAGTGGAGAAGCCGAGTGAGGGGGCATGGAGCCTTTGAAGAAGCTAAGCATGTGAGCAGTGCAGGCCGCAGGAAAGTGATGGGCAGGCTGGGAGAGAGCGGGGACTCTGGAGGCTGTGGTGAAGCCTGGAGCAAGGGCTGTGTGTGCAGTGCAGGCTTTCAAGAAGCCAGGTGCGGGGTCCTGGGCAAGGCGGGGGTGCCATTTAGCCAGGCTGGCTGTGAGCACCCCTGACATGGCACCTAAATCGAGCTTCTCCACAGTGGCTAGAGCAGCCCCGGGCCCAGCCCCTGCCTGCCGACACTGTGAGCATCCACGGCTGCAGAGGGGCTGGTGCCTGGCAGGTTTGCTGTTGATACCACTCAGGCACTTGTGAAACAGCTCCACCTGTGTTTATTGGTGTCCTGGCACGGCCACCTTCAACGCTGACCGAAGGGCTGAGGCAGTTGGCTTGTGGAGCTGCGGGGCCATTTTGGATTGGAGTACAGGTGTTCTGGCCGCTCCTGCACCCTGTTGAAGGTGGCGGGCGGTGGGGGCGTTCCGGGCGGCGGCGGAGGTCCGGGCGGTGGGGGCGGTCCGGGCGGGGAAGGAGCCAGTGATCCTGTGGAGCGGAGGGACCCTTTTCACTTGGCTTGGAAGCTTGCCGTGGGGTGTTGCAGCCTGGTGAAATTTGGGGGCGGCCCGGGCGGGGAAGGAGCCAGTGATCTTCTGGAGCGGAGGGACCCTTTTCGGTTGGAAGTTTGTCGTCGGGTGTTACAGCCTGGGGAAATTTGGGGGCGGCGGCGGAGGTCCGGTTGCTGGGGGTGGTCCGGGAGGGGGCGGAGGTCCGGGTGGTGTGGGCGGTCCGGGCGAGGGTGGCGCTCCGAGATGGGACGGTGTGCGTGGAGGCTGCAGAGACCCTGGCGGAGGCGGCCGTGCCAGATTGGCAGGCTGCTGCTGTGCCTGGTAGTACTGGGGCCGTGCCTCAGGCACTCCTGGATGGGTGCTGTAGATGTGGCCGTTTTCCATTTCTGAGGGGCACCCACCCATTTGGTGCGGCACTCGGGAAGCAGCAGAGGCGTACCTGTGGAGAGAGGAGGCGGCTCAGGCCCTTGGCCACTCATGGGACGCAGGCCCTCTCTCTCCTTTCCCAGGTGGCCCAGAGCTGGCAATGCTCACCGCCACGGGCAGAGCTGCTGGCACACCGGGGCCGAGGTGGACACTGCCCCTGACTGCACCGCCCAGCAGCGGCATTCCTCTGGGCAGGGTCCCTGCTCAGCACCGGCTGCTAATGCATGTCTCGCTTTGTAGAGCGACCTCAGGCCCGCTCTTTCTCTTCCTGAGCCTGCTCCTGGGGCTGCTCTTGTCCAGGCAGGGTCAGTTTGAGCTGACCCTGGCTCCAGTCAGAGCGGGCTCCTGAGCTGGCCGCCCAGGAATAAGGTTGAAGCATCTGACAGCACCAGAAAGCTCAGCAGAGTTCTTTGCCCAGCACTAACTGGCTACTCCGCAGCAGCCTGACTCCTGGCCAGGAGCAGCCACCAAAGCAACCAGCATGGGTGCGTGTCTTTGCCGGGGGGAGGTAGAATAGATCCACAACTCACTGTTTTTTCTTTTGCCGCCTCCGCCACCGCATCACACAGCCCATCACGACTGCAGTCAGCAGGAGAATGACCACAACCGCTGTGCCGATCATACACTTCCAGCGCACTTCTCCAGGGCAGAATACACCAGTGGTGCTTGGGGACCTGTCCGCATCTGGGGGAGCAAGTAGGGATGTTAGTCTGCCCTGTGCACCACTGCTGAGCTTTCGGTACCTTTCCTGGACACAGCCGCAAAGTCCTCGGTTTCCTCCCCGTGGCTGTGCCTGGAGGCACGCTTCCGCCCTTGGGACAGCTCGACCCAAGAAAACACAGGTTGCCAGGAGGAGAGCACGTGGTGGACCTCAGCTGCTTGACCACTCACTCACTCCTTCCAGGGACACAGACAAAAGCCATCCTGGCAGCAGAGAGCGCCAGCCCCAACCCTCCCTCCCTGCCGGGCCAGCTCCCACAGCCCGAGGCCTTCTCAAGGGACACCTGAACCTTGCTCCCCACTTCTGCCTTTTCTCCAGCCTGGGCACCGTTCTCAGATGCTCCCAGGTTTTGGGAGGTGTCTCCCACTTTGGGACCCCTGCAAGACTGCTCAGTACCTGAGCCCACTGGAAAGAATTCATACGTTCTGCTCTGGTGGTCTTCTCCGGACTTGGAGCGCGCTGCCAAATAGAAGAGTGACACGTAAAGCCTCAGCATGGCTCAGGCATGGAGGATACAGGACCACTCGGGAGGTTCCCCAAAGTCCCTATCCAAGCCAGGTGGGAATCAGAGCGTTGTTCTGGACCTCCGATCAGGAGAGGGATCCCACTTGCACTGCTCTCGGGCCTCCTGGGGCTCACGACAAGCTCTGCGTGCAGCTACAGCCGGAGGTTCATTTCACAGAAAAGTCACGTTTCGGGTCAGCTGCAGAACGTGGTCCAGATGCCTCGAACCCAAAACCCTTTCACTTTTGCTTGCTGACTGTAGCAATGTGTCTCGTGAGGAGTGGGCTTGTGCCCCAACCAGACTCATTAATGCCCATATAACCAGGCCTGGAGAAGGTAGCAGAGACATGTCAATTGATCTTCTCCACAGTGGCTGGAGCAGCCCCGGGCCCAGCCCCTGCCAGCCGACACTGTGAGCATCCACGGCTGCAAAGGGGCTGGTGCCTGGCAGGTTTGCTGTTGGTACCACTCAGGCACTTGTGAAACAGCTCCACCTGTGTTTATTGGTGTCCTGGCACGGCCACCTTCAACGCTGACCGAAGGGCTGAGGCAGTTGGCTTGTGGAGCTGCGGGGCCCTTTTGGATTGGAGTACAGGTGTTCTGGCCGCTCCTGCACCCTGTTGAAGGTGGCGGGCGGTGGGGGTGGTCCCGGCGGTGGGGGCGGTCCGGGCAGCGGCGGAGGTCCGGGCGGTGGGGGCGGTCCGAGCGGGGAAGGAGCCAGTGATCTTGTGGAGCGGAGGGACCCTTTTCGTTTCGTTTGGAAGCTTGTCGTCGGGTGTTGCAACCTGGGGAAATTTGGGGGCGGCCCGGGCGGCCGCGGAGGTCCGCGCGTTCGGGGGGGTCCGGCTGGCCTGGGGTGGGAGAGGGGGCCTGGCACATCCCCTAGTCTTCTGCATGCCTCTTGTTGGAGCAGGCTAAAAAAATGGACAGTGCGCCCCAGGACGTCTTGCTCTCGGGAGAATTACTGGCCTCCTTGGGTGCTGCCACCAGCAGCTCATGAGGCTAAATGAAGACTGTGCATTTCCTCAGATCCGTTTGAATGTCGTCGGTGCAATGCCGTTGGTATTAAGCCAAAAAACGTTTGCCTTGATCCCACACGGCTGCGAAGGAGCAAGGGGACGGCTTGGAGGTTCAGTTAACGGAACCTGAAGCTGGGGTGGTAACGGTCAGCAGTTACCCAAGGGCTAAGCCGGGGGGAGCCATTTGTTTGGGGCCACAATATGCCGGTCTGGTCCTGCAACTGTAGGAGGGTTGGGGGTGGTCTGGGGGTCGTGGGGGCTCTGGAGGCAGTGTTGAAGACGGGCATGGGGGTTGCATTGTCTGTGGAAAAGCCGGGTGCTTGGGCTGTCCGTACAGGCCGTGGACAGGCCGATGAGCCTGTGTGGGTTATGAAGTACCCGACTGGGGAGCTGCAAAGGTGTGGTGAAGCCGGGCAGGGGGCCATGGGGCCTCTGGAGAAGCCAGGCATACGGATTTGCCAGGCTGGTGTGATGGCTGCAGGCGTTGGGCCCAGCTCTCTGGGTTCTGTTAGCTGTACCCTTCCTTTTGTGCTGCTTTTGGTAGGCCAAACGGAACTCTGGCGCGGCCACCTTCAGCGATTACCTAAGGCCCAATCCAGCGGGCTTGGGGGTCAGGAGGCCCATTTTGACTGGGGCTGGAATGCACCGCCGGTTTGATCCTGCAGCTGCAGGACGGTTGGGGGAAAGCTGGGGAGTGCAGGGGCCGTGGAGGCGTTGGAGAAGCCAGCCATGGGGGCTGCATGGTCTGATGAGAAGGCAGGCAGGGGTGCCAGGGAGGCAGTGGAGAAGCCGAGTGAGGGGGCATGGAGCCTTTGAAGAAGCTAAGCATGTGAGCAGTGCAGGCCGCAGGAAAGTGATGGGCAGGCTGGGAGAGAGCGGGGACTCTGGAGGCTGTGGTGAAGCCTGGAGCAAGGGCTGTGTGTGCAGTGCAGGCTTTCAAGAAGCCGGGTGCGGGGGCCTGGGCAAGGCGGGGGTGCCATTTAGCCAGGCTGGCTGTGAGCACCCCTGACATGGCACCTAAATCGAGCTTCTCCACAGTGGCTGGAGCAGCCCCGGGCCCAGCCCCTGCCTGCCGACACTGTGAGCATCCACGGCTGCAGAGGGGCTGGTGCCTGGCAGGTTTGCTGTTGGTACCACTCAGGCACTTGTGAAACAGCTCCACCTGTGTTTATTGGTGTCCTGGCACGGCCACCTTCAACGCTGACCGAAGGGCTGAGGCAGTTGGCTTGTGGAGCTGCGGGGCCCTTTTGGATTGGAGTACAGGTGTTCTGGCCGCTCCTGCACCCTGTTGAAGGTGGCGGGCGGTGGGGGCGTTCCGGGCGGCGGCGGAGGTCCGGGCGGTGGGGGCGGTCCGGGCGGGGAAGGAGCCAGTGATCCTGTGGAGCGGAGGGACCCTTTTCGCTTGGCTTGGAAGCTTGCCGTGGGGTGTTGCAGCCTGGTGAAATTTGGGGGCGGCCCGGGTGGGGAAGGAGCCAGTGATCTTCTGGAGCGGAGGGACCCTTTTCGGTTGGAAGTTTGTCGTCGGGTGTTACAGCCTGGGGAAATTTGGGGGCGGCGGCGGAGGTCCGGTTGCTGGGGGTGGTCCGGGAGGGGGCGGAGGTCCGGGCGGTGGGGGCGGTCCGGGCGAGGGTGGCGCTCCGAGATGGGACGGTGTGCATGGAGGCTGCAGAGACCCTGGCGGAGGCGGCCGTGCCAGATTGGCAGGCTGCTGCTGTGCCTGGTAGTACTGGGGCCGTGCCTCAGGCACTCCTGGATGGGTGCTGTAGATGTGGCCGTTTTCCATTTCTGAGGGGCACCCACCCATTTGGTGCGGCACTCGGGAAGCAGCAGAGGCGTACCTGTGGAGAGAGGAGGCGGCTCAGGCCCTTGGCCACTCATGGGACGCAGGCCCTCTCTCTCCTTTCCCAGGTGGCCCAGAGCTGGCAATGCTCACCGCCACGGGCAGAGCTGCTGGCACACCGGGGCCGAGGTGGACACTGCCCCTGACTGCACCGCCCAGCAGCGGCATTCCTCTGGGCAGGGTCCCTGCTCAGCACCGGCTGCTAATGCATGTCTCGCTTTGTAGAGCGACCTCAGGCCCGCTCTTTCTCTTCCTGAGCCTGCTCCTGGGGCTGCTCTTGTCCAGGCAGGGTCAGTTTGAGCTGACCCTGGCTCCAGTCAGAGCGGGCTCCTGAGCTGGCCGCCCAGGAATAAGGTTGAAGCATCTGACAGCACCAGAAAGCTCAGCAGAGTTCTTTGCCCAGCACTAACTGGCTACTCCGCAGCAGCCTGACTCCTGGCCAGGAGCAGCCACCAAAGCAACCAGCATGGGTGCGTGTCTTTGCCGGGGGGAGGTAGAATAGATCCACAACTCACTGTTTTTTCTTTTGCCGCCTCCGCCACCGCATCACACAGCCCATCACGACTGCAGTCAGCAGGAGAATGACCACAACCGCTGTGCCGATCATACACTTCCAGCGCACTTCTCCAGGGCAGAATACACCAGTGGTGCTTGGGGACCTGTCCACATCTGGGGGAGCAAGTAGGGATGTTAGTCTGCCCTGTGCACCACTGCTGAGCTTTCGGTACCTTTCCTGGACACAGCCGCAAAGTCCTCGGTTTCCTCCCCGTGGCTGTGCCTGGAGGCACGCTTCCGCCCTTGGGACAGCTCGACCCAAGAAAACACAGGTTGCCAGGAGGAGAGCACGTGGTGGACCTCAGCTGCTTGACCACTCACTCACTCCTTCCAGGGACACAGACAAAAGCCATCCTGGCAGCAGAGAGCGCCAGCCCCTACCCTCCCTCCCTGCCGGGCCAGCTCCCACAGCCCGAGGCCTTCTCAAGGGACACCTGAACCTTGCTCCCCACTTCTGCCTTTTCTCCAGCCTGGGCACCGTTCTCAGATGCTCCCAGGTTTTGGGAGGTGTCTCCCACTTTGGGACCCCTGCAAGACTACTCAGTACCTGAGCCCACTGGAAAGAATTCATACGTTCTGCTCTGGTGGTCTTCTCCGGACTTGGAGCGCGCTGCCAAATAGAAGAGTGACACGTAAAGCCTCAGCATGGCTCAGGCATGGAGGATACAGGACCACTCGGGAGGTTCCCCAAAGTCCCTATCCAAGCCAGGTGGGAATCAGAGCGTTGTTCTGGACCTCCGATCACGAGAGGGATCCCACTTGCACTGCTCTCGGGCCTCCTGGGGCTCACGACAAGCCCTGCGTGCAGCTACAGCCGGAGGTTCATTTCACAGAAAAGTCACGTTTCGGGTCAGCTGCAGAACGTGGTCCAGATGCCTCGAACCCAAAACCCTTTCACTTTTGCTTGCTGACTGTAGCAATGTGTCTCGTGAGGAGTGGGCTTGTGCCCCAACCAGACTCATTAATGCCCATATAACCAGGCCTGGAGAAGGTAGCAGAGACATGTCAATTGATCTTCTCCACAGTGGCTGGAGCAGCCCCGGGCCCAGCCCCTGCCAGCCGACACTGTGAGCATCCACGGCTGCAAAGGGGCTGGTGCCTGGCAGGTTTGCTGTTGGTACCACTCAGGCACTTGTGAAACAGCTCCACCTGTGTTTATTGGTGTCCTGGCACGGCCACCTTCAACGCTGACCGAAGGGCTGAGGCAGTTGGCTTGTGGAGCTGCGGGGCCCTTTTGGATTGGAGTACAGGTGTTCTGGCCGCTCCTGCACCCTGTTGAAGGTGGCGGGCGGTGGGGGCGGTCCGGGCGGTGGGGGCGGTCCGAGCGGGGAAGGAGCCAGTGATCTTCTGGAGCGGAGGGACCCTTTTCGGTTGGAAGTTTGTCGTCGGGTGTTACAGCCTGGGGAAATTTGGGGGCGGCGGCGGAGGTCCGGTTGCTGGGGGTGGTCCGAGAGGGGGCGGAGGTCCGGGCGGTGGGGGCGGTCCGGGCGAGGGTGGCGCTCCGAGATGGGACGGTGTGCGTGGAGGCTGCAGAGACCCTGGCGGAGGCGGCCGTGCCAGATTGGCAGGCTGCTGCTGTGCCTGGTAGTACTGGGGCCGTGCCTCAGGCACTCCTGGATGGGTGCTGTAGATGTGGCTGTTTTCCATTTCTGAGGGGCACCCACCCATTTGGTGCGGCACTCGGGAAGCAGCAGAGGCGTACCTGTGGAGAGAGGAGGCGGCTCAGGCCCTTGGCCACTCATGGGACGCAGGCCCTCTCTCTCCTTTCCCAGGTGGCCCAGAGCTGGCAATGCTCACCGCCACGGGCAGAGCTGCTGGCACACCGGGGCCGAGGTGGACACTGCCCCTGACTGCACCGCCCAGCAGCGGCATTCCTCTGGGCAGGGTCCCTGCTCAGCACCGGCTGCTAATGCATGTCTCGCTTTGTAGAGCGACCTCAGGCCCGCTCTTTCTCTTCCTGAGCCTGCTCCTGGGGCTGCTCTTGTCCAGGCAGGGTCAGTTTGAGCTGACCCTGGCTCCAGTCAGAGCGGGCTCCTGAGCTGGCCGCCCAGGAATAAGGTTGAAGCATCTGACAGCACCAGAAAGCTCAGCAGAGTTCTTTGCCCAGCACTAACTGGCTACTCCGCAGCAGCCTGACTCCTGGCCAGGAGCAGCCACCAAAGCAACCAGCATGGGTGCGTGTCTTTGCCGGGGGGAGGTAGAATAGATCCACAACTCACTGTTTTTTCTTTTGCCGCCTCCGCCACCGCATCACACAGCCCATCACGACTGCAGTCAGCAGGAGAATGACCACAACCGCTGTGCCGATCATACACTTCCAGCGCACTTCTCCAGGGCAGAATACACCAGTGGTGCTTGGGGACCTGTCCACATCTGGGGGAGCAAGTAGGGATGTTAGTCTGCCCTGTGCACCACTGCTGAGCTTTCGGTACCTTTCCTGGACACAGCCGCAAAGTCCTCGGTTTCCTCCCCGTGGCTGTGCCTGGAGGCACGCTTCCGCCCTTGGGACAGCTCGACCCAAGAAAACACAGGTTGCCAGGAGGAGAGCACGTGGTGGACCTCAGCTGCTTGACCACTCACTCACTCCTTCCAGGGACACAGACAAAAGCCATCCTGGCAGCAGAGAGCGCCAGCCCCAACCCTCCCTCCCTGCCGGGCCAGCTCCCACAGCCCGAGGCCTTCTCAAGGGACACCTGAACCTTGCTCCCCACTTCTGCCTTTTCTCCAGCCTGGGCACCGTTCTCAGATGCTCCCAGGTTTTGGGAGGTGTCTCCCACTTTGGGACCCCTGCAAGACTGCTCAGTACCTGAGCCCACTGGAAAGAATTCATACGTTCTGCTCTGGTGGTCTTCTCCGGACTTGGAGCGCGCTGCCAAATAGAAGAGTGACACGTAAAGCCTCAGCATGGCTCAGGCATGGAGGATACAGGACCACTCGGGAGGTTCCCCAAAGTCCCTATCCAAGCCAGGTGGGAATCAGAGCGTTGTTCTGGACCTCCGATCACGAGAGGGATCCCACTTGCACTGCTCTCGGGCCTCCTGGGGCTCACGACAAGCTCTGCGTGCAGCTACAGCCGGAGGTTCATTTCACAGAAAAGTCACGTTTTGGGTCAGCTGCAGAACGTGGTCCAGATGCCTCGAACCCAAAACCCTTTCACTTTTGCTTGCTGACTGTAGCAATGTGTCTCGTGAGGAGTGGGCTTGTGCCCCAACCAGA
This sequence comes from Porphyrio hochstetteri, assembly GCA_020800305.1. Classification (NCBI taxonomy): domain Eukaryota; kingdom Metazoa; phylum Chordata; class Aves; order Gruiformes; family Rallidae; genus Porphyrio; species Porphyrio hochstetteri. The sequence goes on along the minus strand of CM036916.1, from coordinate 2,739,568 downwards.
CTCATTAATGCCCATATAACCAGGTCTGGAGAAGGTAGCAGAGACATGTCAATTGATCTTCTCCACAGTGGCTGGAGCAGCCCCGGGCCCAGCCCCTGCCAGCCGACACTGTGAGCATCCACGGCTGCAAAGGGGCTGGTGCCTGGCAGGTTTGCTGTTGGTACCACTCAGGCACTTGTGAAACAGCTCCACCTGTGTTTATTGGTGTCCTGGCACGGCCACCTTCAACGCTGACCGAAGGGCTGAGGCAGTTGGCTTGTGGAGCTGCAGGGCCCTTTTGGATTGGAGTACAGGTGTTCTGGCCGCTCCTGCACCCTGTTGAAGGTGGCGGGCGGTGGGGGCGGTCCCGGCGGTGGGGGCGGTCCGGGCGGTGGGGGCGGACCGAGCGGGGAAGGAGCCAGTGATGCTGTGGAGCGGAGGGACCCTTTTCGCTTGGCTTGGAAGCTTGTCGTCGGGAGTTGCAGCCTGTTGAAATTTGGGGGCGGTCCGGGCGGCGGCGGAGGTCCGGGCGGTGGGGGCGGTCCGGGCGGCGGCGGCGGTCCGGGCGGTGGGGGTGGTCCGAGCGGGGAAGGAGCCAGTGATCTTGTGGAGCGGAGGGACCCTTTTCGTTTCGTTTGGAAGCTTGTCGTCGGGTGTTGCAACCTGGGGAAATTTGGGGGCGGCCCGGGCGGCGGCGGAGGTCCGCGCGTTGGGGGGGGTCCGGCTGGCCTGGGGTGGGAGAGGGGGCCTGGCACATCCCCTAGTCTTTTGCATGCCTCTTGTTGGAGCAGGCTAAATAAATGGACAGTGTGCCCCAGGACGTCTTGCTCTCGGGAGAATTACTGGCCTCCTTGGGTGCTGCCACCAGCAGCTCATGAGGCTAAATGAAGACTGTGCATTTCCTCAGATCCGTTTGAATGTCGTCGGTGCAATGCCGTTGGTATTAAGCCAAAAAACGTTTGCCTTGATCCCACACGGCTGCGAAGGAGCAAGGGGACGGCTTGGAGGTTCAGTTAACGGAACCTGAAGCTGGGGTGGTAACGGTCAGCAGTTTCCCAAGGGCTAAGCCGGGGGACCCATTTGTTTGGGGCCACAATATGCCGGTCTGGTCCTGCAACTGTAGGAGGGTTGGGGGTGGTCTGGGGGTCGTGGGGGCTCTGGAGGCAGTGTTGAAGACGGGCATGGGGGTTGCATTGTCTGTGGAAAAGCCGGGTGCTTGGGCTGTCCGTACAGGCCGTGGACAGGCCGATGAGCCTGTGTGGGTTATGAAGTACCCGACTGGGGAGCTGCAAAGGTGTGGTGAAGCCGGGCAGGGGGCCATGGGGCCTCTGGAGAAGCCAGGCATACGGATTTGCCAGGCTGGTGTGATGGCTGCAGGCGTTGGGCCCAGCTCTCTGGGTTCTGTTAGCTGTACCCTTCCTTTTGTGCTGCTTTTGGTAGGCCAAACGGAACTCTGGCGCGGCCACCTTCAGCGATTACCTAAGGCCCAATCCAGCGGGCTTGGGGGTCAGGAGGCCCATTTTGACTGGGGCTGGAATGCACCGCCGGTTTGGTCCTGCAGCTGCAGGATGGTTGGGGGAAAGCTGGGGAGTGCAGGGGCCGTGGAGGCGTTGCAGAAGCCGGCCATGGGGGCTGCATGGTCTGATGAGAAGGCAGGCAGTGGTGCCAGGGAGGCAGTGGAGAAGCCGAGTGAGGGGGCATGGAGCCTTTGAAGAAGCTAAGCATGTGAGCAGTGCAGGCCGCAGGAAAGTGATGGGCAGGCTGGGAGAGAGCGGGGACTCTGGAGGCTGTGGTGAAGCCTGGAGCAAGGGCTGTGTGTGCAGTGCAGGCTTTCAAGAAGCCGGGTGCGGGGGCCTGGGCAAGGCGGGGGTGCCATTTAGCCAGGCTGGCTGTGAGCACCCCTGACATGGCACCTAAATCGAGCTTCTCCACAGTGGCTGGAGCAGCCCCGGGCCCAGCCCCTGCCTGCCGACACTGTGAGCATCCATGGCTGCAGAGGGGCTGGTGCCTGGCAGGTTTGCTGTTGATACCACTCAGGCACTTGTGAAACAGCTCCACCTGTGTTTATTGGTGTCCTGGCACGGCCACCTTCAACGCTGACCGAAGGGCTGAGGCAGTTGGCTTGTGGAGCTGCGGGGCCATTTTGGATTGGAGTACAGGTGTTCTGGCCGCTCCTGCACCCTGTTGAAGGTGGCGGGCGGTGGGGGCGTTCCGGGCGGCGGCGGAGGTCCGGGCGGTGGGGGCGGTCCGGGCGGGGAAGGAGCCAGTGATCCTGTGGAGCGGAGGGACCCTTTTCGCTTGGCTTGGAAGCTTGCCGTGCGGTGTTGCAGCCTGGTGAAATTTGGGGGCGGCCCGGGCGGGGAAGGAGCCAGTGATCTTCTGCAGCGGAGGGACCCTTTTCGGTTGGAAGTTTGTCGTCGGGTGTTACAGCCTGGGGAAATTTGGGGGCGGCGGCGGAGGTCCGGTTGCTGGGGGTGGTCCGGGAGGGGGCGGAGGTCCGGGCGGTGGGGGCGGTCCGGGCGAGGGTGGCGCTCCGAGATGGGACGGTGTGCGTGGAGGCTGCAGAGACCCTGGCGGAGGCGGCCGTGCCAGATTGGCAGGCTGCTGCTGTGCCTGGTAGTACTGGGGCCGTGCCTCAGGCACTCCTGGGTGGGTGCTGTAGATGTGGCCGTTTTCCATTTCTGAGGGGCACCCACCCATTTGGTGCAGCACTCGGGAAGCAGCAGAGGCGTACCTGTGGAGAGAGGAGGCGGCTCAGGCCCTTGGCCACTCATGGGACGCAGGCCCTCTCTCTCCTTTCCCAGGTGGCCCAGAGCTGGCAATGCTCACCGACACGGGCAGAGCTGCTGGCACACCGGGGCCGAGGTGGACACTGCCCCTGACTGCACCGCCCAGCAGCGGCATTCCTCTGGGCAGGGTCCCTGCTCAGCACCGGCTGCTAATGCATGTCTTGCTTTGTAGAGCGACCTCAGGCCCGCTCTTTCTCTTCCTGAGCCTGCTCCTGGGGCTGCTCTTGTCCAGGCAGGGTCAGTTTGAGCTGACCCTGGCTCCAGTCAGAGCGGGCTCCTGAGCTGGCCGCCCAGGAATAAGGTTGAAGCATCTGACAGCACCAGAAAGCTCAGCAGAGTTCTTTGCCCAGCACTAACTGGCTACTCCGCAGCAGCCTGACTCCTGGCCAGGAGCAGCCACCAAAGCAACCAGCATGGGTGCGTGTCTTTGCCGGGGGGAGGTAGAATAGATCCACAACTCACTGTTTTTTCTTTTGCCGCCTCCGCCACCGCATCACACAGCCCATCACGACTGCAGTCAGCAGGAGAATGACCACAACCGCTGTGCCGATCATACACTTCCAGCGCACTTCTCCAGGGCAGAATACACCAGTGGTGCTTGGGGACCTGTCCACATCTGGGGGAGCAAGTAGGGATGTTAGTCTGCCCTGTGCACCACTGCTGAGCTTTCGGTACCTTTCCTGGACACAGCCGCAAAGTCCTCGGTTTCCTCCCCGTGGCTGTGCCTGGAGGCACGCTTCCGCCCTTGGGACAGCTCGACCCAAGAAAACACAGGTTGCCAGGAGGAGAGCACGTGGTGGACCTCAGCTGCTTGACCACTCACTCACTCCTTCCAGGGACACAGACAAAAGCCATCCTGGCAGCAGAGAGTGCCAGCCCCAACCCTCCCTCCCTGCCGGGCCAGCTCCCACAGCCCGAGGCCTTCTCAAGGGACACCTGAACCTTGCTCCCCACTTCTGCCTTTTCTCCAGCCTGGGCACCGTTCTCAGATGCTCCCAGGTTTTGGGAGGTGTCTCCCACTTTGGGACCCCTGCAAGACTGCTCAGTACCTGAGCCCACTGGAAAGAATTCATACGTTCTGCTCTGGTGGTCTTCTCCGGACTTGGAGCGCGCTGCCAAATAGAAGAGTGACACGTAAAGCCTCAGCATGGCTCAGGCATGGAGGATACAGGACCACTCGGGAGGTTCCCCAAAGTCCCTATCCAAGCCAGGTGGGAATCAGAGCGTTGTTCTGGACCTCCGATCACGAGAGGGATCCCACTTGCACTGCTCTCGGGCCTCCTGGGGCTCACGACAAGCTCTGCGTGCAGCTACAGCCGGAGGTTCATTTCACAGAAAAGTCACGTTTTGGGTCAGCTGCAGAACGTGGTCCAGATGCCTCAAACCCAAAACCCTTTCACATTTGCTTGCTGACTGTAGCAATGTGTCTCGTGAGGAGTGGGCTTGTGCCCCAACCAGACTCATTAATGCCCATATAACCAGGCCTGGAGAAGGTAGCAGAGACATGTCAATTGATCTTCTCCACAGTGGCAGGAGCAGCCCCGGGCCCAGCCCCTGCCAGTCGACACTGTGAGCATCCACGGTTGCAAAGGGGCTGGTGCCTGGCAGGTTTGCTGTTGGTACCACTCAGGCACTTGTGAAACAGCTCCACCTGTGTTTATTGGTGTCCTGGCACGGCCACCTTCAACGCTGACCGAAGGGCTGAGGCAGTTGGCTTGTGGAGCTGCGGGGCCCTTTTGGATTGGAGTACAGGTGTTCTGGCCGCTCCTGCACCCTGTTGAAGGTGGCGGGCGGTGGGGGCGGTCCCGGCGGTGGGGGCGGTCCGGGCAGCGGCGGACGTCCGGGCGGTGGGGGCGGTCCGAGCGGGGAAGGAGCCAGTGATCTTGTGGAGCGGAGGGACCCTTTTCGTTTTGTTTGGAAGCTTGTCGTCGGGTGTTGCAGCCTGGTGAAATTTGGGGGCGGTCCGGTCGGCGGCGGAGGTTCGGGCGGTGGGGGCGGCCCGGGCGGCGGCGGTGGTCCGGGCGGTGGGGGCGGTCCGAGTGGGGAAGGAGCCAGTGATCTTGTGGAGCGGAGGGACCCTTTTCGTTTCGTTTGGAAGCTTGTCGTCGGGTGTTGCAACCTGGGGAAATTTGGGGGCGGCCCGGGCGGCGGCGGAGGTCCGCGCGTTGGGGGGGGTCCGGCTGGCCTGGGGTGGGAGAGGGGGCCTGGCACATCCCCTAGTCTTCTGCATGCCTCTTGTTGGAGCAGGCTAAATAAATGGACAGTGTGCCCCAGGACGTCTTGCTCTCGGGAGAATTACTGGCCTCCTTGAGTGCTGCCACCAGCAGCTCATGAGGCTAAATGAAGACTGTGCATTTCCTCAGATCCGTTTGAATGTCGTCGGTGCAATGCCGTTGGTATTAAGCCAAAAAACGTTTGCCTTGATCCCACACGGCTGCGAAGGAGCAAGGGGACGGCTTGGAGGTTCAGTTAACGGAACCTGAAGCTGGGGTGGTAACGGTCAGCAGTTACCCAAGGGCTAAGCCGGGGGACCCATTTGTTTGGGGCCACAATATGCCGGTCTGGTCCTGCAACTGTAGGAGGGTTGGGGGTGGTCTGGGGGTCGTGGGGGCTCTGGAGGCAGTGTTGAAGACGGGCATGGGGGTTGCATTGTCTGTGGAAAAGCCGGGTGCTTGGGCTGTCCGTGCAGGCCGTGGACAGGCTGATGAGCCTGTGTGGGTTATGAAGTACCCGACTGGGGAGCTGCAAAGGTGTGGTGAAGCCGGGCAGGGGGCCATGGGGCCTCTGGAGAAGCCACGCATACGGATTTGCCAGGCTGGTGTGATGGCTGCAGGCGTTGGGCCCAGCTCTCTGGGTTCTGTTAGCTGTACCCTTCCTTTTGTGCTGCTTTAGGTAGGCCAAACGGAACTCTGGCGCGGCCACCTTCAGCGATTACCTAAGGCCCAATCCAGCGGGCTTGGGGGTCAGGAGCCCCATTTTGACTGGGGCTGAAATGCACCGCCGGTTTAGTCCTGCATCTGCAGGACAATTGGGGGAAAGCTGGGGAGTGCAGGGGCCGTGGAGGCGTTGGAGAAGCCGGCCATGGGGGCTGCATGGTCTCATGAGAAGGCAGGCAGGGGTGCCAGGGAGGCAGTGGAGAAGCCGAGTGAGGGGGCATGGAGCCTTTGAAGAATGCTAAGCATGTGAGCAGTGCACGCCGCAGGAAAGTGATGGGCAGGCTGGGAGAGAGCGGGGACTCTGGAGGCTGTGGTGAAGCCTGGAGCAAGGGCTGTGTGTGCAGTGCAGGCTTTCAAGAAGCCGGGTGCGGGGGCCTGGGCATGGCGGGGGTGCCATTTAGCCAGGCTGGCTGTGAGCACCCCTGACATGGCACCTAAATCGAGCTTCTCCACAGTGGCTGGAGCAGCCCCGGGCCCAGCCCCTGCCTGCCGACACTGTGAGCATCCACGGCTGCAGAGGGGCTGGTGCCTGGCAGGTTTGCTGTTGGTACCACTCAGGCACTTGTGAAACAGCTCCACCTGTGTTTATTGGTGTCCTGGCACGGCCACCTTCAACGCTGACCGAAGGGCTGAGGCAGTTGGCTTGTGGAGCTGCGGGGCCCTTTTGGATTGGAGTACAGGTGTTCGGCCGCTCCTGCACCCTGTAGAAGGTGGCGTGCGGTGTCGGAGGTCCGGGCTGTGGGGGCGGTCCGAGCGGGGAAGGAGCCAGTGATCCTGTGGAGCGGAGGGACCCTTTTCGCTTGGCTTGGAAGCTTGCCATGGGGTGTTGCAGCCTGGTGAAATTTGGGGGCGGTCCGGGCGGCGGGGGCGGCCCCGGCGGGGAAGGAGCCAGTGATCTTCTGGAGCGGAGGGACCCTTTTCGGTTGGAAGTTTGTCGTCGGGTGTTACAGCCTGGGGAAATTTGGGGGCGGCGGCGGAGGTCCGGTTGCTGGGGGTGGTCCGGGAGGGGGCGGAGGTCCGGGCGGTGGGGGCGGTCCGGGCGAGGGTGGCGCTCCGAGATGGGACGGTGTGCGTGGAGGCTGCAGAGACCCTGGCGGAGGCGGCCGTGCCAGATTGGCAGGCTGCTGCTGTGCCTGGTAGTACTGGGGCCGTGCCTCAGGCACTCCTGGGTGGGTGCTGTAGATGTGGCCGTTTTCCATTTCTGAGGGGCACCCACCCATTTGGTGCGGCACTCGGGAAGCAGCAGAGGCGTACCTGTGGAGAGAGGAGGCGGCTCAGGCCCTTGGCCACTCATGGGACGCAGGCCCTCTCTCTCCTTTCCCAGGTGGCCCAGAGCTGGCAATGCTCACCGCCACGGGCAGAGCTGCTGGCACACCGGGGCCCAGGTGGACACTGCCCCTGACTGCACCGCCCAGCAGCGGCATTCCTCTGGGCAGGGTCCCTGCTCAGCACCGGCTGCTAATGCATGTCTCGCTTTGTAGAGCGACCTCAGGCCCGCTCTTTCTCTTCCTGAGCCTGCTCCTGGGGCTGCTCTTGTCCAGGCAGGGTCAGTTTGAGCTGACCCTGGCTCCAGTCAGAGCGGGCTCCTGAGCTGGCCGCCCAGGAATAAGGTTGAAGCATCTGACGCACCAGAAAGCTCAGCAGAGTTCTTTGCCCAGCACTAACTGGCTACTCCGCAGCAGCCTGACTCCTGGCCAGGAGCAGCCACCAAAGCAACCAGCATGGGTGCGTGTCTTTGCCGGGGGGAGGTAGAATAGATCCACAACTCACTGTTTTTTCTTTTGCCGCCTCCGCCACCGCATCACACAGCCCATCACGACTGCAGTCAGCAGGAGAATGACCACAACCGCTGTGCCGATCATACACTTCCAGCGCACTTCTCCAGGGCAGAATACACCAGTGGTGCTTGGGGACCTGTCCGCATCTGGGGGAGCAAGTAGGGATGTTAGTCTGCCCTGTGCACCACTGCTGAGCTTTCGGTACCTTTCCTGGACACAGCCGCAAAGTCCTCAGTTTCCTCCCCGTGGCTGTGCCTGGAGGCACGCTTCCGCCCTTGGGACAGCTCGACCCAAGAAAACACAGGTTGCCAGGAGGAGAGCACGTGGTGGACCTCAGCTGCTTGACCACTCACTCACTCCTTCCAGGGACACAGACAAAAGCCATCCTGGCAGCAGAGAGCGCCAGCCCCAACCCTCCCTCCCTGCCGGGCCAGCTCCCACAGCCCGAGGCCTTCTCAAGGGACACCTGAACCTTGCTCCCCACTTCTGCCTTTTCTCCAGCCTGGGCACCGTTCTCAGATGCTCCCAGGTTTTGGGAGGTGTCTCCCACTTTGGGACCCCTGCAAGACTGCTCAGTACCTGAGCCCACTGGAAAGAATTCATACGTTCTGCTCTGGTGGTCTTCTCCGGACTTGGAGCGCGCTGCCAAATAGAAGAGTGACACGTAAAGCCTCAGCATGGCTCAGGCATGGAGGATACAGGACCACTCGGGAGGTTCCCCAAAGTCCCTATCCAAGCCAGGTGGGAATCAGAGCGTTGTTCTGGACCTCCGATCAGGAGAGGGATCCCACTTGCACTGCTCTCGGGCCTCCTGGGGCTCACGACAAGCTCTGCGTGCAGCTACAGCCGGAGGTTCATTTCACAGAAAAGTCACGTTTCGGGTCAGCTGCAGAACGTGGTCCAGATGCCTCGAACCCAAAACCCTTTCACTTTTGCTTGCTGACTGTAGCAATGTGTCTCGTGAGGTGTGGGCTTGTGCCCCAACCAGACTCATTAATGCCCATATAACCAGGCCTGGAGAAGGTAGCAGAGACATGTCAATTGATCTTCTCCACAGTGGCTGGAGCAGCCCCGGGCCCAGCCCCTGCCAGCCGACACTGTGAGCATCCACGGCTGCAAAGGGGCTGGTGCCTGGCAGGTTTGCTGTTGGTACCACTCAGGCACTTGTGAAACAGCTCCACCTGTGTTTATTGGTGTCCTGGCACGGCCACCTTCAACGCTGACCGAAGGGCTGAGGCAGTTGGCTTGTGGAGCTGCGGGGCCCTTTTGGATTGGAGTACAGGTGTTCTGGCCGCTCCTGCACCCTGTTGAAGGTGGCGGGCGGTGGGGGCGGTCCCGGCGGTGGGGGCGGTCCGGGCGGCGGCGGAGGTCTAGGCGGTGGGGGCGGCCCGGGCGGCGGCGGAGGTCCGGGCGGTGGGGGTGGTCCGAGCAGGGAAGGAGCCAGTGATCTTGTGGAGCGGAGGGACCCTTTTCGCTTGGCTTGGAAGCTTGTCGTTGGGTGTTGCAGCCTGGGGAAATTTGGGGTGGCCTGGGCGGTGGCGGCTGTCCGGGCGGCGGCGGAGGTCCGGGCGTTGGGCGGGGTCCGTCTGGCCTGGGGTGGGAGAGGGGGCCTGGCACATCCCCTAGTCTTCTGCATGCCTCTTGTTGGAGCAGGCTAAATAAATGGACAGTGTGCCCCAGGATGTCTTGCTCTCGGGAGAATTACTGGCCTCCTTGGGTGCTGCCACCAGCAGCTCATGAGGCTAAATGAAGACTGTGCATTTCCTCAGATCCGTTTGAATGTCGTCGGTGCAATGCCGTTGGTATTAAGCCAAAAAACGTTTGCCTTGATCCCACACGGCTGCGAAGGAGCAAGTGGACGGCTTGGAGGTTCAGTTAACAGAACCTGAAGCTGGGGTGGTCCCGGTGAGCAGTTACCCATGGGCTAAGCCGGGGGACCCATTTGTTTGGGGCCACAATATGCCGGTCTGGTCCTGCAACTGTAGGAGGGTTGGGGGTGGTCTGGGGGTCGTGGGGGCTCTGGAGGCAGTGTTGAAGACGGGCATGGGGGTTGCATTGTCTGTGGAAAAGCCGGGTGCTTGGGCTGTCCGTGCAGGCCGTGGACAGGCCGATGAGCCTGTGTGGGTTATGAAGTACCCGACTGGGGAGCTGCAAAGGTGTGGTGAAGCTGGGCAGGGGGCCATGGGGCCTCTGGAGAAGCCAGGCATACGGATTTGCCAGGCTGGTGTGATGGCTGCAGGCGTTGGGCCCAGCTCTCTGGGTTCTGTTAGCTGTACCCTTCCTTTCGTGCTACTTTTGGTAGGTGTCCTGGTTTCAGCTATGATGGAGTTAATTATTTTTAGCAGTGAATGGAATGCCATGTTTGGGTGTTAGGATGAGAACAGTGCTGATAGCACCCTGATGTTTCTGATTGTTGCCGGGCAATCAAGGACCTTTCTCAGTTCTTCATACTTCCTTACTAACGAGAAAGGAGGGGACGCAGCCAGGACAGGTGACCCGAACTGGTCAAAGAGGATATTCCATGCCAGTTACGTCATGCTCAGTATAAAGGGGGACTGGGGGGAATTGGAGGAGACAACGCCAGGACGTGCATTTTCTGCGTTCGGGGACGGCTCTAAGTTGTGTGGCCTGGGTTCTGTGGTTTGGTGAGAAACTGCATTGTGTATCACTAGTTTATCTATTTTGTGCTTTAAACTTCTGTTATTGTTATATCTAGTTTTCTGTTATTGTTTAGTAAACTATCCTTATCCCAACCTGCGTGGTTCTGGTTTATAGGTTGTGGTTTCTTTTCCTCCTTTCTTCCTTCCCTTTTCCCCCTCCCCCAACTTTCCCTCCCCCTTCCTTTTAAAAGTACAAGCGACTGTGTGGGGTGTGGCCCCCGGCTGGGGCAAAAGCACGACAGTCATTTTGGCGCCCAACATGGGGCACGAACCCATGACCCTGGGATTAAGAGTCCCATGCTCTACCGACTGAGCTAGCCGGGCACATTATTAATAAAATAGCAGCTATGTCTCCACCAAGCAACAAAAAGTAAACACAAGCTTTCTTAGGTGTTATAGGTTTTTGGCGAATGCATGTCCCAAACTACAGTCTCATTGTGAGCCCACTCTACCATGTAACTCGAAAGAAGAATGATTTCCAATGGGGCCCTGAGCAACAGCAAGCCTTTGAGCAGATCAAACGCGAGATAGTCCATGCAGTAGCCCTTGGGCCTGTCCGGACAGGGACAGATATTAAAAATGTGCTCTACACTGCAGCTGGGGAGAACGGCCCGACCTGGAGTCTCTGGCAGAAAGCACAAGGGGAGACTCGAGGTCGACCGCTGGGGTTTTGGAGTCGGGCCTACAAAGGATCTGAGGCCAATTATACTCCAACAGAAAAGGAAATACTGGCCGCCTATGAAGGGGTTCGAGCCGCCTCAGAAGTGATTGGAACTGAAGCCCAGCTCCTCCTGGCACCCCGACTGCCGGTGCTGGGCTGGATGTTCAAAGGGAAGGTTCCTTCTACACACCATGCCACTGATGCTACGTGGAGCAAGTGGGTTGCACTAATTACACAGCGGGCTCGAATAGGAAACCCCAATCGCCCAGGAATCGTGGAGGTGATCACAGACTGGCCAGAAGGCAAAGATTTTGGGATGTCACCAGAGGATGAGGAGGTAACACGCGCTGAAGAAGCCCCACCCTACAACGAACTGCCAGAGAATGAGAAGCGATATGCCCTGTTCACTGATGGGTCTTGTCGCATTGTGGGTAAGCATCGGAGATGGAAAGCTGCTGTATGGAGCCCTATAAGAAGAGTAGCAGAAGCCACTGAAGGAAAAGGTGAATCAAGCCAGTTCGCTGAGGTGAAGGCCATCCAGTTAGCCCTGGACATTGCTGAGAGAGAAAAGTGGCCAATGCTCTATCTTTATACTGATTCATGGATGGTGGTGAATGCCCTGTGGGGGTGGTTGCAGCAGTGGAAAAAGAACAACTGGCAGCGTAGAGGCAAACCTATATGGGCTGGTGACTTATGGCAAGATATCTCTGCTCGGTTAGAGAAGCTTGTTGTAAAGGTACGTCATGTCGACGCCCATGTACCTAAGAGTCGGGCCATGGAGGAACATGAAAACAACCATCAGGTAGATAAGGCTGCTAGGATTAAAGTGGCTCAGGTAGATCTAGACTGGCAACATAAGGGTGAATTATTCATAGCTCGATGGGCTCATGATACCTCGGGTCATCAAGGGAGAGATGCAACATATAGATGGGCTCGGGATCGAGGGGTGGACTTGACCATGGACGCCATCGCACAAGTTGTCCACGAATGTGAGACATGTGCTGCAATCAAGCAAGCTAAGCGGTTAAAGCCCCTTTGGTATGGAGGACGGTGGATGAAATATAAATATGGGGAGGCTTGGCAGATTGATTACATCACCCTCCCACAAACCCGCCATGGCAAACGTTATGTGCTTACAATGGTGGAGGCAACTACCGGCTGGCTAGAAACATATCCCGTACCCCATGCCACTGCTCGAAATACAATTCTGGGCCTTGAAAGGCAAGTCCCCTGGCGACGTGGTACTCCAGAAAGAATCGAGTCAGACAATGGGACTCATTTCCGAAACACTCTTATAGACACCTGGGCCAAAGAGCATGGCATTGAGTGGGTGTACCACATTCCTTATCATGCACCGGCCTCTGGGAAAATTGAACGATATAATGGACTTTTAAAAACTACACTGAAAGCAATGTGTGGTGGGACATTCAAGCATTGGGATACACATTTGGCCAAAGCCACGTGGTTAGTTAACACTAGGGGATCTACCAATCGGGCTGGCCCTGCCCAGTCAAAATTTCCACGTACTGTAGAGGGAGACAGAGTCCCAGTAGTGCATATGAAGAGTGTATTGGGAAAGAGAGTTTGGGTCATCCCTGCTTCAGGCAAAGGTAAACCCATGTCTGGAATTGTTTTTGCTCAAGGACCTGGCTGTACTTGGTGGGTAATGCAGAGGGATGGAGAAGTTCGATGCGTACCTCAAGGGGATTTGATTTTGGGTGAGAATAGCCAATATAATTAATAAAGTAGAAATTATAATAATTGCCAAATAACCCATTATTGTATATTCATTATTGTTATGATTGCTGTATGTTGTACCATAGCATTATAGCCGGAGTCATACAAGTTAATGAGGAATGAGTGCCATGATGATGGAACTAAAGCCTGGCCTCTCAAGAACTTTTTTTTCTTTTTTCCCTTTGAAAATAAACTCTGACCCACAGACTATGAGCATGGACCATGCCAGGTGTATCAGTCAAGAGCCTGAGATGCAGCATGCAACGAGCCAATGGAACATACAATTATCCTGAGAAACTGTTACGACAAATGGAGCCTGAAAATCATGGACTAAATGAACTCAACAACTTCAGAGGGATGATTCACAGACTGAGGGAATAAGATCTGTATGCACGTATGTGTGCATACATGTGTACATACATATATGGGTGTGTGAAACACGAAACTGGTTGTACCCAAAGAAAATTGTTGGATCTGGTCATGACGTAAATGGTATGGAAAAAGGGGTGGATAATGTCCTGGTTTCAGCTATGATGGAGTTAATTATTTTTAGCAGTGGATGGAATGCCATGTTTGGGTGTTAGGATGAGAACAGTGCTGATAGCACCCTGATGTTTCTGGTTGTTGCCGGGCAATCAAGGACCTTTCTCAGTTCTTCATACTTCCTTACTAACGAGAAAGGAGGGGACGCAGCCAGGACAGGTGACCCGAACTGGCCAAAGAGGATATTCCATGCCAGTTACGTCATGTTCAGTATAAAGGGGGACTGGGGGGAAGAGGAGGAGACAACGCCAGGACGTGCAGTTTCTGGGGGACGGTCGGGTTTTTTCCGGGACGGGCTCTAAGCTGTACGGCCTGAGTTGTGTGGTTTGGTGAGAAATTGCATTGTGTATCACCAGTTTCATCTATTTTGTACTTTAAACTTCTGTTATTGTTATATCTAGTTTTCTGTTATTGTTTAGTAAACTATCCTTATCCCAACCTGCGTGGTTCTGGTTTCTAGGTTGTGGTTTCTTTTCCTCCTTTCTTCCTTCCCTTATCCCCCCCCCAACTTTCCCTCCCCCTTCCTTTTAAAAGTACAAGCAACTGTGTGGGGTGCGGCCCCCGGCTGGGGCAAAACCACGACAGTAGGCCAAACGGAACTCTGGCGCGGCCACCTTCAGCGATTACCTAAGGCCCAATCCAGCGGGCTTGGGGGTCAGGAGGCCCATTTTGACTGGGGCTGGAATGCACCGCTGGTTTGATCCTGCAGCTGCAGGACGGTTGGGGGAAAGCTGGGGAGTGCAGGGGCCGTGGAGGCGTTGGAGAAGCCGGCCATGGGGGCTGCATGGTCTGATGAGAAGGCAGGCAGGGGTGCCAGGGAGGCAGTGGAGAAGCCGAGTGAGGGGGCATGGAGCCTTTGAAGAAGCTAAGCATGTGAGCAGTGCAGGCCGCAGGAAAGTGATGGGCAGGCTGGAAGAGAGCGGGGACTCGAGGCTGTGGTGAAGCCTGGAGCAAGGGCTGTGTGTGCAGTGCAGGCTTTCAAGAAGCCGGGTGTGGGGGCCTGGGCAAGGCAGGGGTGCCATTTAGCCAGGCTGGCTGTGAGCACCCCTGACATGGCACCTAAATCGAGCTTCTCCACAGTGGCTGGAGCAGCCCCGGGCCCAGCCCCTGCCTGCCGACACTGTGAGCATCCACGGCTGCAGAGGGGCTGGTGCCTGGCAGGTTTGCTGTTGGTACCACTCAGGCACTTGTTAAACAACTCCATCTATCTTTATTTGAAAGAGCTGGTCCCTGTTGGTACACCCCGACCTCTGTCCTGGCAAAGCCACATTCAATGGTGACCCAAGGGCTGAGCCAGTGGGCTTGTGGAGTGGGGGGGCCTTTTAGATTACAGTGCAGGGTTCGAGTCTGCTACTGCACCCTATGGAAAGTTGGAGGTGGTCCAGGCGGGGGCGGCGGTCCAGGGGGAGCTGGCGGTCCGGGCGGTGGGGGTGGTCCAGGCGAGGGTGGCGCTCCGAGATGGGACGGTGTGCGTGGAGGCTGCAGAGACCCTGGCGGAGGCGGCCGTGCCAGATTGGCAGGCTGCTGCTGTGCCTGGTAGTACTGGGGCTGTGCCTCAGGCACTCCTGGATGGGTGCTGTAGATGTGGCCGCTTTCCATTTCTGAGGGGCACCCACCCATTTGGTGCGGCACTCGGGAAGCAGCAGAGGCGTACCTGTGGAGAAAGGAGGCGGCTCAGGCCCTTGGCCACTCATGGGACGCAGGCCCTCTCTCTCCTTTCCCAGGTGGCCCAGAGCTGGCAATGCTCACCGCCACGGGCAGAGCTGCTGGCACACCTGGGCCGAGGTGGAAACTGCCCCTGACTGCACCGCCCAGCAGCGGCATTCCTCTGGGCAGGGTCCCTGCTCAGCACCGGCTGCTAATGCATGTCTCGCTTTGTAGAGCGACCTCAGGCCTGCTCTTTCTCTTCCTGAGCCTGCTCCTGGGGCTGCTCTTGTCCAGGCAGGGTCAGTTTGAGCTGACCCTGGCTCCAGTCAGAGCGGGCTCCTGAGCTGGCTGCCCAGGAATTAGGTTGAAGCATCTGACAGCACCAGAAAGCTCAGCAGAGTTCTTCGCCCAGCACTAACTGGCTACTCCGCAGCAGCCTGACTCCTGGCCAGGAGCAGCCACCAAAGCAACCAGCATGGGTGCGTGTCTTTGCCGGGGGGAGGTAGAATAGATCCACAACTCACTGTTTTTTCTTTTGCCGCCTCCGCCACCGCATCACACAGCCCATCACGACTGCAGTCAGCAGGAGAATGACCACAACCGCTGTGCCGATCATACACTTCCAGCGCACTTCTCCAGGGCAGAATACACCAGTGGTGCTTGGGGGACTGTCAGCACTTGTCCTCTCTCTGTCCACATCTGGGGGAGCAAGTAGGGATGTTAGTCTGCCCTGTGCACCACTGCTGAGCTTGCGGTGCCTTTGCTGGACACAGCCACAAAGTCCTCGGTTTCCTCCCCGTGGCTGTGCCTGGAGGCACGCTTCCGCCCTTGGGACAGCTCGTCCCACCCAAGAAAACACAGGTTGCCAGGAGGAGAGCACGTGGTGGACCTCAGCTGCTTGACCACTCACGCACTCCTTCCAGGGACACAGACAAAAGCCATCCTGGCAGCAGAGAGCGCCAACCCTAACCCTCCCTCCCTGCTGGGACAGCTCCCACATCCCGAGGCCTTCTCAAGGGACACCTGAACCTTGCTCTCCCCTTCTGCCTTTTCTCCAGCCTGGGCACTAATCTCAGATGCTCCCAGGTTTTGGGAGGTGTCTCCCACTTTGGCACCCTGGCAAGACTGGTCAGTACCTGAGTCCACTAGAAAGAATTCATATATTCTGCTCTGGTGGTCTTCTCCGGACTTGGAGCGCGCTGCCAAATAGAAGAGTGACACGTAAAGCCTCAGCATGGCTCAGGCATGGAGGATGCAGGACCACTCGGGAGGTTCCCCAAAGCCCCTGTCCAAGCCAGGCACTCTCAGCATCTCTAATGAGCAACATGCTCATGCCACATTGTCAAGCTTTTTTCCTTCAAGGAAAGGGACATTAAGAACTTACCTCCAGGATGCCCCGAGGGCTCCAAATCAACTCTCCTCGAAGCAGCACCATTGCCACCCTCACCACCATCCTCATCTACAAGCAAGCACAGATGAGAAACGTTTCCATTGCAGGTTGTGTGCCTTTGCTGCCTTGGCGAATTCCAGGCTCCCCCCTGGGAAGGGGCCAGGTAACAATGTGGGAGCCAGACATAGGCCGAGCTTGCCGCTGACCTCTCGCCTGGCTCCCGGCACCTCTGCAAATCCCCTTTCCAGGCCACGTGCAACACTCTCAGGGAGCAGTTGCTCTACTATAACAGCCCCTCAGGGCTTTTTTACCGCAGAGGAAAGCTGCTAAAGACCTCGAGGCAAAAGCCCACCACCCACGCTTCTCTGGGAGAAGAGCCCGCCGGCCCATGAAAGGCTGCACCCGTGCCGCCTGCTCACCTGCTCCCTGCGCTGGAGAGAAGGGAGCAGCCCTGGCACGCAGATTTATATGGCTGGTGCATCATGCCTGGGCTCTGTAAACCTCACAGTCTGAAGGTGTGGGGGGGGAAACGGAGGATGGATGTTTTTAAGAGAACTCAGCGGGAATGCAAAAGGGGATCTATTAGTCACTGTTGCCATAGGGCTAAAGAGAAGACCAGTAACCTTTTTGATTGATACTGGGGCACAAATTGCTGCATTAACACAAACTGCAGCAAAACGGTGTGGGATCTCGATACCATCTAAAAATCTAATAATTTTGAATGCTCTGGGGAAAATGCACTCAATGCCTGTGACTTTGGTGACACTGTGGCTGCCAGGGGACGAAACCCCCATTAATACCACGGTGGCCATAGGACCTTTTCAGATGAATCTTTTGGGTGTAGATACGCTGAAAGGGAGACAGTGGCATGACACCCAGGGAAATTTGTGGTCTTTTGGCACCCCCGGATCAGGCAATTGACAAAAACATCCTGGGCAGAGGTGTGCCTGCTGCAAGCAGCGCCTTCCCTTCCCCCTTCCAAGGCTGTTAACATGAAACCCTGTCCTTTGCCATTAGGAGCCAGGGAAGGGATAGCCCCAGTGATCGAGGATCTCCGACAACAGGGAATCCTAATGTTTGCTCGCTCTCTGTATAATTCACCAGTGTGACCGGTACGCAAACCTAAAGGGAAATGGTGAATGACCATGGACTATCGGTGTTTAAACGCAAATGCAGGTCCCCTGACTGAAGCTGGGCCTAATATAGGCAAATTAATGGCAACTCTTCAGGAACAGGTCCACACTATTTTAGCAACCATTGATGTAAAAGACATGTTTTTTATGGTTCCACTCCAAGAAAGTGATCAAGAACAATATGCCTTTGTTTAGGAGGGACAGCAGTATACTTTCACCCGCTTGCCTCAGGGGTACAAACACTCAGCTACCCTGGCTCACCATGCACTAGCAGAGGAATTGGCCATAATCCTATTAGAAGAGGAGGTCAAAGTCTATCAGGATATTGATGACATACTAATAGGGGGACACATTACAGCTTCATTACAGATTATGGAGGACAGAATTAGTAACCATTTGGAAAAAATAGGCCTTCAAATAGCTGCAGAAAAAATACAAGCTCTAGCTATTGAAGTTAAATTCTCAGGTATCCGGTGGAAAGGAGAGTCAGTGTGTATTCCCCAGGACACCCTCTCAACACTGGAACAGATAAAACCCCAGAAAGAAAAAAAGAAGAGCTGCAACATGCCCTGGGATTTTTGGAGTCAGGGCATTGCTTTGGACCTCCGATCAGGGGAGGGATCCACTTGCTCTGCTCTCGGGCCTCCTGGGGCTCACAACAAGCTCTGGGTGCAGCTACAGCCGGAGGTTCGTTTCACACAAAAATCATGTTTCCGGTCAGCTGCAGAACGTGGTCCAGATGCCTCGAACCCAAAACCCTCTCGGCTATGGCAGCTGATGTGATGGGCAGGAGAGGGCACGGGGGGAAGAGCCCGCTGACACACAGCCATCCTGACGGGTGACACTGGCTGACCGCGCCTGACGGACACTACCTGGCACACCGACGCCTGGCATTGCCTCCGTTTCTCCCGTCGGGACGGGCAGTAAGCCGCTGCTTGCTTCTGGAGACAACAGCTCTCTCGCAGCCTCCTGGTCCGTCTCTTGAGAAAGCAAGCAGGACAGCTGGATTAGATGGCAGTGTTCCCCATCAGGGAGATGGCATCCTCAGGAGGCAAGGCTTCTCCAAGACGGCAATACGGTTTAGAAAGAATGCCTGGGCTTTTGGGGCTGCGCCTAGTCACTGCTCCAGACCACAGTCACACCTGGCCTGCCGGGAGGCCAGGAAATGGTGTGTGATGTTCCTGTGTGCGTGGCATGCGGTGAGTTTTTGGCCCGCTGTAAGGGGATGCTAAACGCCTGCCTTCAAAGAGGGCGGCCAGAAGCTGCAGCCAGGCCAGGCGGGGAAACAGCCCTTCCGAGAAGGGCCCCTGTGCCTCTCCCTGTAAGCATCAGCACCACGCACGTTTGTCCCACCCCAGCTGTCCAGAGGCAGATGGGAAATGGAGCACAGCCCAGAAAGCCTGCTGAATCAGCATCACCACCTGACTTCCAGCACCAGGAAAGGGCAACCAGCATCGCTTGGGGCCTCGCTCCCGCCTGCAGCCGGCCCAGTGGGCGAGCGGTGCTGCACGTGAGCTCAGCTCAAGTTCAAGGCCTGAAACCCAGCATGGCTGCTGCGAGGCGCCGATCAATCCTTTCCTGCGGCACAGGCCCCAGCGTGCCCCAGCGTGTATCTTAAACCTCCAGCTGCCGAGTGTCACGACTAAGGCCGAGTGAAATACACTCACTGTGTCGCCTCTCCAGTTCGTCCAGCATTTCCTTCAGGACCAGAGAGGCCTCTGGGCTGATTTTGACTCCCTCGGGTTGGTACCGCCCTCGTGGAGGACCTTAAGAGAAAGCATGCGGGTCCGTTTCACACCAATAAATTCTGGAAAACCAGTGCTCAGCCAGTGAGGCTGGCAGAGACTGACAGACTCACCCCTGCGATGCCAGACGGGCTGGGGCACAGCATCCAGACCAGGAGCTGGAACAGTTGTTCCTACAGGCACATCTGTAACTGAGGCACCAGAGAAGGTTCTGTCATGTACTGCGATCCACATGGGCAGCAGCGGTGAGGGGAGATCGGGCGAGGAGAGGGCACACGCGTGCACATCCTCACAGCCGCAGAGGCGCCCGCCTGGCTGCCCTTTGGGCTTTGAGCTGGCAGCTCTCAGCAGGCGGGTGGAAAAAGCCTTGACATACCCATGGGATCTGCCGGAGTGTCGGTCCGGGAAGCCAGCTGGGCAGAAGGATCCCCTTCCCCCACGGGCAGAGCTGCAAACAAGCAGAGGCCAGAACAGCTCCTGTGACACAGTTTAAGAGGATGCTTCTGATCACAGTGGTGCGGAGTGCAAGTCCAAGAGGACGTTCCTGCACAGCCCTTGTCTCTCCCTTCCCCTCCACAGCACAGTGCAGAGAGTCACTGGTGAATTCCAGGCTCCCCCCTGGGAAGGGGCCCGGTAACAATGTGGGAGCCAGACGAAGGCCGAGCTTCCGCTGACCTCTCGCCTGGCTCCCGGCACCTCTGCAAATCCCCTTTCCAGGCCATGTGCAACACTCTCAGGGAGCAGTTGCACCAACCTAACAGCCCCTCAGGGCTTTTTTACCGCAGAGGAAAGCGGCTAAAGACCTCGAGCCAAAAGCCCACCACCCACGCTTCTCTGGGAGAAGAGCCCACTGTCCCATGAAAGGCTGCACCCGTGCCACCTCCTCACCTGCTCCCTGCACTGGAGAGAAGGGAGCAGCCCAGGCAGCCCTGGCACGCAGGGCCACGAGGAGGAGGACAAGGAGAACATGGCGGGTCAGGGCCATGTTCCCCCACATGTATCAAATAACAGTGCTGCTGCTGCTGCTGCTGCTGCTGCTGCTGCTGCTGCTGCTGCGGCCGCTGCTGCAACTGAAGTGTGGGCCAGAGGCTGAGAGTCTGGTTTCTATGTCTGGCTCATCATGGCTGGGCTCTGTGACCTCACATGCCCTCTATGACCTCAAAGCCCCTCTGTGATCCCACTGGCTGTGCCAATGCTGCAGAGGGCTCTCAGGGTGCTCACAGAGAGCAGCTTGTGCACAGTTGAGGCCCTGGTGGGGACGGGAGAGTGCCCCGCTGGGCAGCTCCGTCCAAGGGCTGGGACACAGACCCACACAGGCTGAGCCCACAGCTCTGCCCTGTTTAGCAGGCACTGTCACAGGGGGACTGTGGAATTTACACACCCCAGAGCAACAGCAAAATTCAGCCCACGGCTTTTGGGCCTGCAAGAAGCAACAGCCCAACGTCTCGAGACCGTAGGAGGTTTCCCTTCTTGCAGCTGCCTTGGCGTGAGGTGTCTGGCCTCAGCCTGCTTCTGCAGACGTTAGCAGAGAGCCAGGGACCTGAGAATCGCTTTCCTCGCCACTTAATGAAAAAACAAAGGGCTGGCCTGGAGTGGGAGAGGGGGCCTGGCACATCCCCTAGTCTTCTGCATGCCTCTTGTTGGAGCAGGCTAAATAAATGGACAGTGTGCCCCAGGACGTCTTGCTCTCGGGAGAATTACTGGCCTCCTTGGGTGCTGCCACCAGCAGCTCATGAGGCTAAATGAAGACTGTGCATTTCCTCAGATCCGTTTGAATGTCGTCGGTGCAATGCCGTTGGTATTAAGCCAAAAAACGTTTGCCTTGATCCCACACGGCTGCGAAGGAGCAAGGGGACGGCTTGGAGGTTCAGTTAACGGAACCTGAAGCTGGGGTGGTAACGGTCAGCAGTTACCCAAGGGCTAAGCAGGGGGACCCATTTGTTTGGGGCCACAATATGCCGGTCTGGTCCTGCAACTGTAGGAGGGTTGGGGGTGGTCTGGGGGTCGTGGGGGCTCTGGAGGCAGTGTTGAAGACGGGCATGGGGGTTGCATTGTCTGTGGAAAAGCCGGGTGATTGGGCTGTCCGTACAGGCCGTGGACAGGCCGATGAGCCTGTGTGGCTTATGAAGTACCTGACTGGGGAGCTGCAAAGGTGTGGTGAAGCCGGGCAGGGGGCCATGGGGCCTCTGGAGAAGCCAGGCATACGGATTTGCCAGGCTGGTGTGATGGCTGCAGGCGTTGGGCCCAGCTCTCTGGGTTCTGTTAGCTGTACCCTTCCTTTTGTGCTGCTTTTGGTAGGCCAAACGGAACTCTGGCGCGGCCACCTTCAGCGATTACCTAAGGCCCAATCCAGCGGGCTTGGGGATCAGGAGGCCCATTTTGACTGGGGCTGGAATGCACCGCCGGTTTGATCCTGCAGCTGCAGGACGGTTGGGGGAAAGCTGGGGAGTGCAGGGGCCATGGAGGCGTTGGAGAAGCCGGCCATGGGGGCTGCATGGTCTGATGAGAAGGCAGGCAGTGGTGCCAGGGAGGCAGTGGAGAAGCTGAGTGAGGGGGCATGGAGCCTTTGAAGAAGCTAAGCATGTGAGCAGTGCAGGCCGCAGGAAAGTGATGGGCAGGCTGGGAGAGAGCGGGGACTCTGGAGGCTGTGGTGAAGCCTGGAGCAAGGGCTGTGTGTGCAGTGCAGGCTTTCAAGAAGCCGGGTGCGGGGGCCTGGGCAAGGCGGGGGTGCCATTTAGCCAGGCTGGCTGTGAGCACCCCTGACATGGCACCTAAATCGAGCTTCTCCACAGTGGCTGGAGCAGCCCCGGGCCCAGCCCCTGCCTGCCGACACTGTGAGCATCCACGGCTGCAAAGGGGCTGGTGCCTGGCAGGTTTGCTGTTGGTACCACTCAGGCACTTGTGAAACAGCTCCACCTGTGTTTATTGGTGTCCTGGCACGGCCACCTTCAACGCTGACCGAAGGGCTGAGGCAGTTGGCTTGTGGAGCTGCAGGGCCCTTTTGGATTGGAGTACAGGTGTTCTGGCCGCTCCTGCACCCTGTTGAAGGTGGCGGGCGGTGGGGGCGGTCCGGGCGGTGGGGGCGGTCCGAGCGGGGAAGGAGCCAGTGATCTTGTGGAGCGGAGGGACCCTTTTCGTTTCGTTTGGAAGCTTGTCGTCGGGTGTTGCAACCTGGGGAAATTTGGGGGCGGCCCGGGCGGCCGCGGAGGTCCGCGCGTTCGGGGGGGTCCGGCTGGCCTGGGGTGGGAGAGGGGGCCTGGCACATCCCCTAGTCTTCTGCATACCTCTTGTTGGAGCAGGCTAAAAAAATGGACAGTGCGCCCCAGGACGTCTTGCTCTCGGGAGAATTACTGGCCTCCTTGGGTGCTGCCACCAGCAGCTCATGAGGCTAAATGAAGACTGTGCATTTCCTCAGATCCGTTTGAATGTCGTCGGTGCAATGCCGTTGGTATTAAGCCAAAAAACGTTTGCCTTGATCCCACACGGCTGCGAAGGAGCAAGGGGACGGCTTGGAGGTTCAGTTAACGGAACCTGAAGCTGGGGTGGTAACGGTCAGCAGTTACCCAAGGGCTAAGCCTGGGGACGAATTTCTTTGGGGCCACAATATGCCGGTCTGTTCCTGCAACTGTAGGAGGGTTGGGGGTGGTCTGGGGGTCGTGGGGGCTCTGGAGGCAGTGTTGAAGACGGGCATGGGGGTTGCATTGTCTGTGGAAAAGCCGGGTGCTTGGGCTGTCCGTGCAGGCCGTGGACAGGCCGATGAGCCTGTGTGGGTTATGAAGTACCCGACTGGGGAGCTGCAAAGGTGTGGTGAAGCCGGGCAGGGGGCCATGGGGCCTCTGGATAAGCCAGGCATACGGATTTGCCAGGCTGGTGTGATGGCTGCAGGCGTTGGGCCCAGCTCTCTGGGTTCTGTTAGCTGTACCCTTCCTTTTGTGCTGCTTTAGGTAGGCCAAACGGAACTCAGGCGCGGCCACCTTCAGCGATTACCTAAGGCCCAATCCAGCGGGCTTGGGGGTCAGGAGGCCCATTTTGACTGGGGCTGAAATGCACCGCCGGTTTGGTCCTGCAGCTGCAGGACAATTGGGGGAAAGCTGGGGAGTGCAGGGGCCGTGGAGGCATTGCAGAAGCCGGCCATGTGGGCTGCATGGTCTGATGAGAAGGCAGGCAGGGGTGCCAGGGAGGCAGTGGAGAAGCCGAGTGAGGGGGCATGGAGCCTTTGAAGAATGCTAAGCATGTGAGCAGTGCAGGCCGCAGGAAAGTGATGGGCAGGCTGGGAGAGAGCGGGGACTCTGGAGGCTGTGGTGAAGCCTGGAGCAAGGGCTGTGTGTGCAGTGCAGGCTTTCAAGAAGCCGGGTGCGGGGGCCTGGGCAAGGCGGGGGTGCCATTTAGCCAGGCTGGCTGTGAGCACCCCTGACATGGCACCTAAATCGAGCTTCTCCACAGTGGCTGGAGCAGCCCCGGGCCCAGCCCCTGCCTGCCGACACTGTGAGCATCCACGGCTGCAGAGGGGCTGGTGCCTGGCAGGTTTGCTGTTGGTACCACTCAGGCACTTGTGAAACAGCTCCACCTGTGTTTATTGGTGTCCTGGCATGGCCACCTTCAACGCTGACCGAAGGGCTGAGGCAGTTGGCTTGTGGAGCTGCGGGGCCCTTTTGGATTGGAGTACAGGTGTTCTGGCCGCTCCTGCACCCTGTTGAAGGTGGCGGGCGGTGGGGGCGGTCCGGGCGGTGGGGGCGGTCCGTGCGGGGAAGGAGCCAGTGATGCTGTGGAGCGGAGGGACCCTTTTCGCTTGGCTTGGAAGCTTGCCGTGGGGTGTTGCAGCCTGGTGAAATTTGGGGGCGGTCCGGGCGGCGGGGGCGGCCCCGGCGGGGAAGGAGCCAGTGATCTTCTGGAGCGGAGGGACCCTTTTCGGTTGGAAGTTTGTCGTCGGGTGTTACAGCCTGGGGAAATTTGGGGGCGGCGGCGGAGTTCCGGTTGCTGGGGGTGGTCCGGGAGGGGGCGGAGGTCCGGGCGGTGGGGGCGGTCCGGGCGAGGGTGGCGCTCCGAGATGGGACGGTGTGCGTGGAGGCTGCAGAGACCCTGGCGGAGGCGGCCGTGCCACATTGGCAGGCTGCTGCTGTGCCTGGTAGTACTGAGGCCGTGCCTCAGGCACTCCTGGATGGGTGCTGTAGATGTGGCCGTTTTCCATTTCTGAGGGGCACCCACCCATTTGGTGCGGCACTCGGGAAGCAGCAGAGGCGTACCTGTGGAGAGAGGAGGCGGCTCAGGCCCTTGGCCACTCATGGGACGCAGGCCCTCTCTCTCCTTTCCCAGGTGGCCCAGAGCTGGCAATGCTCACCGCCACGGGCAGAGCTGCTGGCACACCGGGGCCGAGGTGGACACTGCCCCTGACTGCACCGCCCAGCAGCGGCATTCCTCTGGGCAGGGTCCCTGCTCAGCACCGGCTGCTAATGCATGTCTCGCTTTGTAGAGCGACCTCAGGCCCGCTCTTTCTCTTCCTGAGCCTGCTCCTGGGGCTGCTCTTGTCCAGGCAGGGTCAGTTTGAGCTGACCCTGGCTCCAGTCAGAGCGGGCTCCTGAGCTGGCCGCCCAGGAATAAGGTTGAAGCATCTGACAGCACCAGAAAGCTCAGCAGAGTTCTTTGCCCAGCACTAACTGGCTACTCCGCAGCAGCCTGACTCCTGGCCAGGAGCAGCCACCAAAGCAACCAGCATGGGTGCGTGTCTTTGCTGGGGGGAGGTAGAACAGATCCACAACTCACTGTTTTTTCTTTTGCCGCCTCCGCCACCGCATCACACAGCCCATCACGACTGCAGTCAGCAGGAGAATGACCACAACCGCTGTGCCGATCATACACTTCCAGCGCACTTCTCCAGGGCAGAATACACCAGTGGTGCTTGGGGACCTGTCCGCATCTGGGGGAGCAAGTAGGGATGTTAGTCTGCCCTGTGCACCACTGCTGAGCTTTTGGTACCTTTCCTGGACACAGCCGCAAAGTCCTCGGTTTCCTCCCCGTGGCTGTGCCTGGAGGCACGCTTCCGCCCTTGGGACAGCTCGACCCAAGAAAACACAGGTTGCCAGGAGGAGAGCACGTGGTGGACCTCAGCTGCTTGACCACTCACTCACTCCTTTCAGGGACACAGACAAAAGCCATCCTGGCAGCAGAGAGCGCCAGCCCCAACCCTCCCTCCCTGCCTGGCCAGCTCCCACAGCCCGAGGCCTTCTCAAGGGACACCTGAACCTTGCTCCCCACTTCTGCCTTTTCTCCAGCCTGGGCACCGTTCTCAGATGCTCCCAGGTTTTGGGAGGTGTCTCCCACTTTGGGACCCCTGCAAGACTGCTCAGTACCTGAGCCCACTGGAAAGAATTCATACGTTCTGCTCTGGTGGTCTTCTCCGGACTTGGAGCGCGCTGCCAAATAGAAGAGTGACACGTAAAGCCTCAGCATGGCTCAGGCATGGAGGATACAGGACCACTCGGGAGGTTCCCCAAAGTCCCTATCCAAGCCAGGTGGGAATCAGAGCGTTGTTCTGGACCTCCGATCAGGAGAGGGATCCCACTTGCACTGCTCTCGGGCCTCCTGGGGCTCACGACAAGCTCTGCGTGCAGCTACAGCCGGAGGTTCATTTCACAGAAAAGTCACGTTTCGGGTCAGCTGCAGAACGTGGTCCAGATGCCTCGAACCCAAAACCCTTTCACTTTTGCTTGCTGACTGTAGCAATGTGTCTCGTGAGGTGTGGGCTTGTGCCCCAACCAGACTCATTAATGCCCATATAACCAGGCCTGGAGAAGGTAGCAGAGACATGTCAATTGATCTTCTCCACAGTGGCTGGAGCAGCCCCGGGCCCAGCCCCTGCCAGCCGACACTGTGAGCATCCACGGCTGCAAAGGGGCTGGTGCCTGGCAGGTTTGCTGTTGGTACCACTCAGGCACTTGTGAAACAGCTCCACCTGTGTTTATTGGTGTCCTGGCACGGCCACCTTCAATGCTGACCGAAGGGCTGAGGCAGTTGGCTTGTGGAGCTGCGGGGCCCTTTTGGATTGGAGTACAGGTGTCCAGGCCGCTCCTGCACCCTGTTGAAGGTGGCGGGCGGTGGGGGCGGTCCGGGCGGCGGCGGAGGTCCGGGCGGCGGCGGAGGTCCGGGCGGTGGGGGCGGTCCGGGCGGGGAAGGAGCCAGTGATCCTGTGGAGCGGAGGGACCCTTTTCGCTTGGCTTGGAAGCTTGTCGTCGGGTGTTGCAGCCTGGTGAAATTTGGGGGTGGTCCGGGCGGCGGCGGAGGTCCGGGCGGTGGGGGCGGCCCGGGCGGCGGCGGCGGTCCGGGCGGTGGGGGTGGTCAGAGCGGGGAAGGAGCCAGTGATCTCGTGGAGCGGAGGGACCCTTTTCGTTTCGTTTGGAAGCTTGTCGTCGGGTGTTGCAGCCTGGGGAAATTTGGGGGCGGCCCGGGTGGCGGCGGAGGTCCGCGCGATGGGGGGGGGTCCGGCTGGCCTGGGGTGGGAGAGTGGGCCTGGCACATCCCCTAGTCTTCTGCATGCCTCTTGTTGGAGCAGGCTAAATAAATGGACAGTGTGCCCCAGGACATCTTGCTCTCGGGAGAATTACTGGCCTCCTTGGGTGCTGCCACCAGCAGCTCATGAGGCTAAATGAAGACTGTGCATTTCCTCAGATCCGTTTGAATGTCGTCGGTGCAATGCCGTTGGTATTAAGCCAAAAAACGTTTGCCTTGATCCCACACGGCTGCGAAGGAGCAAGGGGACGGCTTGGAGGTTCAGTTAACGGAACCTGAAGCTGGGGTGGTAACGGTCAGCAGTTACCCAAGGGCTAAGCCGGGGGACCCATTTGTTTGGGGCCACAATATGCCGGTCTGGTCCTGCAACTGTAGGAGGGTTGGGGGTGGTCTGGGGGTCGTGGGGGCTCTGGAGGCAGTGTTGAAGACGGGCATGGGGGTTGCATTGTCTGTGGAAAAGCCGGGTGCTTGGGCTGTCCGTGCAGGCCGTGGACAGGCCGATGAGCCTGTGTGGGTTATGAAGTACCCGACTGGGGAGCTGCAAAGGTGTGGTGAAGCCGGGCAGGGGGCCATGGGGCCTCTGGAGAAGCCAGGCATACGGATTTGCCAGGCTGGTGTGATGGCTGCAGGCGTTGGGCCCAGCTCTCTGGGTTCTGTTAGCTGTACCCTTCCTTTCGTGCTACTTTTGGTAGGTGTCCTGGTTTCAGCTATGATGGAGTTAATTATTTTTAGCAGTGAATGGAATGCCATGTTTGGGTGTTAGGATGAGAACAGTGCTGATAGCACCCTGATGTTTCTGATTGTTGCCGGGCAATCAAGGACCTTTCTCAGTTCTTCATACTTCCTTACTAACGAGAAAGGAGGGGACGCAGCCAGGACAGGTGACCCGAACTGGCCAAAGAGGATATTCCATGCCAGTTACGTCATGCTCAGTATAAAGGGGGACTGGGGGGAATTGGAGGAGACAACGCCAGGACGTGCATTTTCTGCGTTCGGGGACGGCTCTAAGTTGTGTGGCCTGGGTTCTGTGGTTTGGTGAGAAACTGCATTGTGTATCACTAGTTTATCTATTTTGTGCTTTAAACTTCTGTTATTGTTATATCTAGTTTTCTGTTATTGTTTAGTAAACTATCCTTATCCCAACCTGCGTGGTTCTGGTTTATAGGTTGTGGTTTCTTTTCCTCCTTTCTTCCTTCCCTTTTCCCCCTCCCCCAACTTTCCCTCCCCCTTCCTTTTAAAAGTACAAGCGACTGTGTGGGGTGTGGCCCCCGGCTGGGGCAAAAGCACGACAGTCATTTTGGCGCCCAACATGGGGCACGAACCCATGACCCTGGGATTAAGAGTCCCATGCTCTACCGACTGAGCTAGCCGGGCACATTATTAATAAAATAGCAGCTATGTCTCCACCAAGCAACAAAAAGTAAACACAAGCTTTCTTAGGTGTTATAGGTTTTTGGCGAATGCATGTCCCAAACTACAGTCTCATTGTGAGCCCACTCTACCATGTAACTCGAAAGAAGAATGATTTCCAATGGGGCCCTGAGCAACAGCAAGCCTTTGAGCAGATCAAACGCGAGATAGTCCATGCAGTAGCCCTTGGGCCTGTCCGGACAGGGACAGATATTAAAAATGTGCTCTACACTGCAGCTGGGGAGAACGGCCCGACCTGGAGTCTCTGGCAGAAAGCACAAGGGGAGACTCGAGGTCGACCGCTGGGGTTTTGGAGTCGGGCCTACAAAGGATCTGAGGCCAATTATACTCCAACAGAAAAGGAAATACTGGCCGCCTATGAAGGGGTTCGAGCCGCCTCAGAAGTGATTGGAACTGAAGCCCAGCTCCTCCTGGCACCCCGACTGCCGGTGCTGGGCTGGATGTTCAAAGGGAAGGTTCCTTCTACACACCATGCCACTGATGCTACGTGGAGCAAGTGGGTTGCACTAATTACACAGCGGGCTCGAATAGGAAACCCCAATCGCCCAGGAATCGTGGAGGTGATCACAGACTGGCCAGAAGGCAAAGATTTTGGGATGTCACCAGAGGATGAGGAGGTAACACGCGCTGAAGAAGCCCCACCCTACAACGAACTGCCAGAGAATGAGAAGCGATATGCCCTGTTCACTGATGGGTCTTGTCGCATTGTGGGTAAGCATCGGAGATGGAAAGCTGCTGTATGGAGCCCTATAAGAAGAGTAGCAGAAGCCACTGAAGGAAAAGGTGAATCAAGCCAGTTCGCTGAGGTGAAGGCCATCCAGTTAGCCCTGGACATTGCTGAGAGAGAAAAGTGGCCAATGCTCTATCTTTATACTGATTCATGGATGGTGGCGAATGCCCTGTGGGGGTGGTTGCAGCAGTGGAAAAAGAACAACTGGCAGCGTAGAGGCAAACCTATATGGGCTGGTGACTTATGGCAAGATATCTCTGCTCGGTTAGAGAAGCTTGTTGTAAAGGTACGTCATGTCGACGCCCATGTACCTAAGAGTCGGGCCATGGAGGAACATGAAAACAACCATCAGGTAGATAAGGCTGCTAGGATTAAAGTGGCTCAGGTAGATCTAGACTGGCAACATAAGGGTGAATTATTCATAGCTCGATGGGCTCATGATACCTCGGGTCATCAAGGGAGAGATGCAACATATAGATGGGCTCGGGATCGAGGGGTGGACTTGACCATGGACGCCATCGCACAAGTTGTCCACGAATGTGAGACATGTGCTGCAATCAAGCAAGCTAAGCGGTTAAAGCCCCTTTGGTATGGAGGACGGTGGATGAAATATAAATATGGGGAGGCTTGGCAGATTGATTACATCACCCTCCCACAAACCCGCCATGGCAAACGTTATGTGCTTACAATGGTGGAGGCAACTACCGGCTGGCTAGAAACATATCCCGTACCCCATGCCACTGCTCGAAATACAATTCTGGGCCTTGAAAGGCAAGTCCCCTGGCGACGTGGTACTCCAGAAAGAATCGAGTCAGACAATGGGACTCATTTCCGAAACACTCTTATAGACACCTGGGCCAAAGAGCATGGCATTGAGTGGGTGTACCACATTCCTTATCATGCACCGGCCTCTGGGAAAATTGAACGATATAATGGACTTTTAAAAACTACACTGAAAGCAATGTGTGGTGGGACATTCAAGCATTGGGATACACATTTGGCCAAAGCCACGTGGTTAGTTAACACTAGGGGATCTACCAATCGGGCTGGCCCTGCCCAGTCAAAATTTCCACGTACTGTAGAGGGAGACAGAGTCCCAGTAGTGCATATGAAGAGTGTATTGGGAAAGAGAGTTTGGGTCATCCCTGCTTCAGGCAAAGGTAAACCCATGTCTGGAATTGTTTTTGCTCAAGGACCTGGCTGTACTTGGTGGGTAATGCAGAGGGATGGAGAAGTTCGATGCGTACCTCAAGGGGATTTGATTTTGGGTGAGAATAGCCAATATAATTAATAAAGTAGAAATTATAATAATTGCCAAATAACCCATTATTGTATATTCATTATTGTTATGATTGCTGTATGTTGTACCATAGCATTATAGCCGGAGTCATACAAGTTAATGAAGAATGAGTGCCATGATGATGGAACTAAAGCCTGGCCTCTCAAGAACTTTTTTTTCTTTTTTCCCTTTGAAAATAAACTCTGACCCACAGACTATGAGCATGGACCATGCCAGGTGTATCAGTCAAGAGCCTGAGATGCAGCATGCAACGAGCCAATGGAACATACAATTATCCTGAGAAACTGTTACGACAAATGGAGCCTGAAAATCATGGACTAAATGAACTCAACAACTTCAGAGGGATGATTCACAGACTGAGGGAATAAGATCTGTATGCACGTATGTGTGCATACATGTGTACATACATATATGGGTGTGTGAAACACGAAACTGGTTGTACCCAAAGAAAATTGTTGGATCTGGTCATGACGTAAATGGTATGGAATAAGGGGTGGATAATGTCCTGGTTTCAGCTATGATGGAGTTAATTATTTTTAGCAGTGGATGGAATGCCATGTTTGGGTGTTAGGATGAGAACAGTGCTGATAGCACCCTGATGTTTCTGGTTGTTGCCGGGCAATCAAGGACCTTTCTCAGTTCTTCATACTTCCTTACTAACGAGAAAGGAGGGGACGCAGCCAGGACAGGTGACCCGAACTGGCCAAAGAGGATATTCCATGCCAGTTACGTCATGTTCAGTATAAAGGGGGACTGGGGGGAAGAGGAGGAGACAACGCCAGGACGTGCAGTTTCTGGGGGACGGTCGGGTTTTTTCCGGGACGGGCTCTAAGCTGTACGGCCTGAGTTGTGTGGTTTGGTGAGAAATTGCATTGTGTATCACCAGTTTCATCTATTTTGTACTTTAAACTTCTGTTATTGTTATATCTAGTTTTCTGTTATTGTTTAGTAAACTATCCTTATCCCAACCTGCGTGGTTCTGGTTTCTAGGTTGTGGTTTCTTTTCCTCCTTTCTTCCTTCCCTTATCCCCCCCCCAACTTTCCCTCCCCCTTCCTTTTAAAAGTAAAAGCGACTGTGTGGGGTGCGGCCCCCGGCTGGGGCAAAACCACGACAGTAGGCCAAACGGAACTCTGGCGCGGCCACCTTCAGCGATTACCTAAGGCCCAATCCAGCGGGCTTGGGGGTCAGGAGGCCCATTTTGACTGGGGCTGGAATGCACCGCTGGTTTGATCCTGCAGCTGCAGGACGGTTGGGGGAAAGCTGGGGAGTGCAGGGGCCGTGGAGGCGTTGGAGAAGCCGGCCATGGGGGCTGCATGGTCTGATGAGAAGGCAGGCAGGGGTGCCAGGGAGGCAGTGGAGAAGCCGAGTGAGGGGGCATGGAGCCTTTGAAGAAGCTAAGCATGTGAGCAGTGCAGGCCGCAGGAAAGTGATGGGCAGGCTGGAAGAGAGCGGGGACTCGAGGCTGTGGTGAAGCCTGGAGCAAGGGCTGTGTGTGCAGTGCAGGCTTTCAAGAAGCCGGGTGTGGGGGCCTGGGCAAGGCAGGGGTGCCATTTAGCCAGGCTGGCTGTGAGCACCCCTGACATGGCACCTAAATCGAGCTTCTCCACAGTGGCTGGAGCAGCCCCGGGCCCAGCCCCTGCCTGCCGACACTGTGAGCATCCACGGCTGCAGAGGGGCTGGTGCCTGGCAGGTTTGCTGTTGGTACCACTCAGGCACTTGTTAAACAACTCCATCTATCTTTATTTGAAAGAGCTGGTCCCTGTTGGTACACCCCGACCTCTGTCCTGGCAAAGCCACATTCAATGGTGACCCAAGGGCTGAGCCAGTGGGCTTGTGGAGTTGGGGGGCCTTTTAGATTACAGTGCAGGGTTCGAGTCTGCTACTGCACCCTATGGAAAGTTGGAGGTGGTCCAGGCGGGGGCGGCGGTCCAGGGGGAGCTGGCGGTCCGGGCGGTGGGGGTGGTCCAGGCGAGGATGGCGCTCCGAGATGGGACGGTGTGCGTGGAGGCTGCAGAGACCCTGGCGGAGGCGGCCGTGCCAGATTGGCAGGCTGCTGCTGTGCCTGGTAGTACTGGGGCTGTGCCTCAGGCACTCCTGGATGGGTGCTGTAGATGTGGCCGCTTTCCATTTCTGAGGGGCACCCACCCATTTGGTGCGGCACTCGGGAAGCAGCAGAGGCGTACCTGTGGAGAAAGGAGGCGGCTCAGGCCCTTGGCCACTCATGGGACGCAGGCCCTCTCTCTCCTTTCCCAGGTGGCCCAGAGCTGGCAATGCTCACCACCACGGGCAGAGCTGCTGGCACACCTGGGCCGAGGTGGAAACTGCCCCTGACTGCACCGCCCAGCAGCGGCATTCCTCTGGGCAGGGTCCCTGCTCAGCACCGGCTGCTAATGCATGTCTCACTTTGTAGAGCGACCTCAGGCCTGCTCTTTCTCTTCCTGAGCCTGCTCCTGGGGCTGCTCTTGTCCAGGCAGGGTCAGTTTGAGCTGACCCTGGCTCCAGTCAGAGCGGGCTCCTGAGCTGGCTGCCCAGGAATTAGGTTGAAGCATCTGACAGCACCAGAAAGCTCAGCAGAGTTCTTCGCCCAGCACTAACTGGCTACTCCGCAGCAGCCTGACTCCTGGCCAGGAGCAGCCACCAAAGCAACCAGCATGGGTGCGTGTCTTTGCCGGGGGGAGGTAGAATAGATCCACAACTCACTGTTTTTTCTTTTGCCGCCTCCGCCACCGCATCACACAGCCCATCACGACTGCAGTCAGCAGGAGAATGACCACAACCGCTGTGCCGATCATACACTTCCAGCGCACTTCTCCAGGGCAGAATACACCAGTGGTGCTTGGGGGACTGTCAGCACTTGTCCTCTCTCTGTCCACATCTGGGGGAGCAAGTAGGGATGTTAGTCTGCCCTGTGCACCACTGCTGAGCTTTCGGTACCTTTCCTGGACACAGCCGCAAAGTCCTCGGTTTCCTCCCCGTGGCTGTGCCTGGAGGCACGCTTCCGCCCTTGGGACAGCTCGTCCCACCCAAGAAAACACAGGTTGCCAGGAGGAGAGCACGTGGTGGACCTCAGCTGCTTGACCACTCACGCACTCCTTCCAGGGACACAGACAAAAGCCATCCTGGCAGCAGAGAGCGCCAGCCCCAAACCTCCCTCCCTGCCGAGCCAGCTCCAACAGCCCAAGGCCTTCTCAAGGGACACCTGAACCTTGCTCTCCCCTTCTGCCTTTTCTCCAGCCTGGGCACTAATCTCAGATGCTCCCAGGTTTTGGGAGGTGTCTCCCACTTTGGCATCCCTGCAAGACTTCTCAGTACCTGAGCCCACTGGAAAGAATTCATACGTTCTGCTCTGGTGGTCTTCTCCGGACTTGGAGCGCGCTGCCAAATAGAAGAGTGACACGTAAAGCCTCAGCATGGCTCAGGCATGGAGGATGCAGGACCACCCAGAGGTTCCCCAAAGCCCCCGTCCAAGCCAGGTGGGAATCAAAGCGTTACTCTGGACCTCCGATCACGGGAGGGATCTCACTTGCTCTGCTCTCAGGCCTCCTGGGGCTCACAAGAAGCTCTGGGTGCACCTACAGCCGGAGGTTCGTTTCACGCAAAAATCATGTTTCCGGTCAGCTGAAGAACGTGGTCCAGATGCCTCAAACCCAAAACCCTCTTGGCTTTGGCAGCTGACGTGATGGGCAGGAGCGGGCACGGGGGGAAGAGCCCGCTGACACACAGCCATCCTGACGGGTGACACTGGCTGACCGCGCCTGACGGACACTACCTGGCACACCGGCGCCTGGCATTGCCTCCGTTTCTCCCGTCGGGACGGGCAGTAAGCCGCTGCTTGCTTCTGGAGACCACAGCTCTCTCACAGCCTCCTGGTCCGTCTCTTGAGAAAGCAAGCAGGACAGCTGGATTAGATGGCAGTGTTCCCCATCAGGGAGATGGCATCCTCAGGAGGCAAGGCTTCTCCAAGACGGCAATACGGTTTAGAAAGAATGCCTGGGCTTTTGGGGCTGCGCCTAGTCACTGCTCCAGACCACAGTCACACCTGGCCTGCCGGGAGGCCAGGAAATGGTGTGTGATGTTCCTGTGTGCGTGGCATGCGGTGAGTTTTTGGCCCGCTGTAAGGGGATGCTAAACGCCTGCCTTCAAAGAGGGCGGCCAGAAGCTGCAGCCAGGCCAGGCGGGGAAACAGCCCTTCCGAGAAGGGCCCCTGTGCCTCTCCCTGTAAGCATCAGCACCACGCACATTTGTCCCACCCCAGCTGTCCAGAGGCAGATGGGAAATGGAGCACAGCCCAGAAAGCCTGCTGAATCAGCATCGCCACCTGACTTCCAGCACCAGGAAGGGGCAACCAGCATTGCTTGGGGCCTCGCTCCCGCCTGCAGCCGGCCCAGTGGGCGAGCGGTGCTGCATGTGAGCTCAGCTCAAGTTCAAGGCCTGAAACCCAGCATGGCTGCTGCGAGGCGCCGATCAATCCTTTCCTGCAGCACAGGCCACAGCGTGCCCCAGCGTGTATCTTAAACCTCCAGCTGCCGAGTGTCACGACTAAGGCCGAGTGAAATACACTCACTGTGTCGCCTCTCCAGTTCGTCCAGCATTTCCTTCAGGACCAGAGAGGCCTCCAGGCTCATTTTGCGTCCCTCGGGTTGGTACCGCCCTCGTGGAGGACCTTAAGAGAAAGCATGCGGGTCCGTTTCACACCAATAAATTCTGGAAAACCAGTGCTTAGCCAGTGAGGCCAGCAGAGACTGACAGACTCACCCCTGCGATGCCAGACGGGCTGGGGCACAGCATCCAGACCAGGAGCTGGAACAGTTGTTCCTACAGGCACATCTGTAACTGAGGCACCAGAGAAGGTTCTGTCATGTACTGCGATCCACATGGGCAGCAGCGGTGAGGGGAGATCGGGCGAGGAGAGGGCACACGCGTGCAGGTCTCCATCCTCACAGCCGCAGAGGCGCCCGCCTGGCTGCCCTTTGGGCTTTGAGCTGGCAGCTCTCAGCGGGCGGGTGGAAAAAGCCTTGACATACCCATGGGATCTGCCGGAGTGTCGGTCCAGGAAGCCAGCCAGGCAGAAGGATCCCCTTCCCCCACGGGCAGAGCTGCAAACAAGCAGAGGCCAGAACAGCTCCCATGACACAGTTTAAGAGGATGCTTCTGATCACAGTGGTGCGGAGTGCAAGTCCAAGAGGACGTTCCTGCACAGCCCTTGTCTCTCCCTTCCCCTCCACAGCACAGTGCAGAGAGTCACTGGTGAATTCCAGGCTCCCCCCTGGGAAGGGGTCCGGTAACAATGTGGGAGCCAGACGTAGGCCGAGCTTGCCGCTGACCTTTCGCCTGGCTCCCGGCACCTCTGCAAATCCCCTTTCCAGGCCACGTGCAACACTCTCAGGGAGCAGATGCACCAACCTAACAGCCCCTCAGGGCTTTTTTACCGCAGAGGAAAGCTGCTAAAGACCTCGAGGCAAAAGCCCACCACCCACGCTTCTCTGGGAGAAGAGCCCGCCGGCCCATGAAAGGCTGCACCCGCGCCACCTGCTCACCTGCTCCCTGCGCTGGAGAGAAGGGAGCAGCCCTGGCACGCAGATTTATATGGCTGGTGCATCATGCCTGGGCTCTGTAAACCTCACAGTCTGAAGGTGTGGGGGGGGAAACGGAGGATGGATGTTTTTAAGAGAACTCAGCGGGAATGCAAAAGGGGATCTATTAGTCACTGTTGCCATAGGGCTAAAGAGAAGACCAGTAACCTTTTTGATTGATACTGGGGCACAAATTGCTGCATTAACACAAACTGCAGCAAAACGGTGTGGGATCTCGATACCATCTAAAAATCTAATAATTTTGAATGCTCTGGGGAAAATGCACTCAATGCCTGTGACTTTGGTGACACTGTGGCTGCCAGGGGACGAAACCCCCATTAATGCCATGGTGGCCATAGGACCTTTTCAGATGAATCTTTTGGGTGTAGACATGACACCCAGGGAAATTTGTGGTCTTTTGGCACCCCCGGATCAGGCAATTGACAAAAACATCCTGGGCAGAGGTGTGCCTGCTGCAAGCAGCGCCTTCCCTTCCCCCTTCCAAGGTTGTTAACATGAAACCCTGTCCTTTGCCATTAGGAGCCAGGGAAGGGATAGCCCCAGTGATCGAGGATCTCAGACAACAAGGCATCCTAATGTTTGCTCGCTCTCTGTATAATTCACCAGTGTGGCCGGTACGCAAACCTAAAGGGAAATGGTGAATGACCATGGACTATCGGTGTTTAAACGCAAATGCAGGTCCCCTGACTGAAGCTGGGCCTAATATAGGCAAATTAATGGCAACTCTTCAGGAACAGGTCCACACTATTTTAGCAACCATTGATGTAAAAGACATGTTTTTTATGGTTCCACTCCAAGAAAGTGATCAAGAACAATATGCCTTTGTTTAGGAGGGACAGCAGTATACTTTCACCCGCTTGCCTCAGGGGTACAAACACTCAGCTACCCTGGCTCACCATGCACTAGCAGAGGAATTGGCCATAATCCTATTAGAAGAGGAGGTCAAAGTCTATCAGGATATTGATGACATACTAATAGGGGGACACATTACAGCTTCATTATAGATTATGGAGGACAGAATTAGTAACCATTTGGAAAAAATAGGCCTTCAAATAGCTGCAGAAAAAATACAAGCTCTAGCTATTGAAGTTAAATTCTCAGGTATCCGGTGGAAAGGAGAGTCAGTGTGTATTCCCCAGGACACCCTCTCAACACTGGAACAGATAAAACCCCAGAAAAAAAAAAAGAAGAGCTGCAACATGCCCTGGGATTTTTGGAGTCAGGGCATTGCTTTGGACCTCCGATCAGGGGAGGGATCTCACTTGCTCTGCTCTCGGGCCTCCTGGGGCTCACAACAAGCTCTGGGTGCAGCTACAGCCGGAGGTTCGTTTCACGCAAAAAATCATGTTTCCGGTCAGCTGCAGAACGTGGTCCAGATGCCTCGAACCCAAAACCCTCTTGGCTTTGGCAGCTGACATGATGGGCAGGAGCGGGCACGGGGGGAAGAGCCCGCTGACACACAGCCATCCTGACGGGTGACACTGGCTGACCGCGCCTGACGGACACTACCTGGCACACCGGCGCCTGGCATTGCCTCCGTTTCTCCCGTCGGGACGGGCAGTAAGCCGCTGCTTGCTTCTGGAGACAACAGCTCTCTCGCAGCCTCCTGGTCCGTCTCTTGAGAAAGCAAGCAGGACAGCTGGATTAGATGGCAGTGTTCCCCATCAGGGAGATGGCATCCTCAGGAGGCAAGGCTTCTCCAAGACGGCAATACGGTTTAGAAAGAATGCCTGGGCTTTTGGGGCTGCGCCTAGTCACTGCTCCAGACCACAGTCACACCTGGCCTGCCGGGAGGCCAGGAAATGGTGTGTGATGTTCCTGTGTGCGTGGCATGCGGTGAGTTTTTGGCCCGCTGTAAGGGGATGCTAAACGCCTGCCTTCAAAGAGGGCGGCCAGAAGCTGCAGCCAGGCCAGGCGGGGAAACAGCCCTTCCGAGAAGGGCCCCTGTGCCTCTCCCTGTAAGCATCAGCACCACGCATGTTTGTCCCACCCCAGCTGTCCAGAGGCAGATGGGAAATGGAGCACAGCCCAGAAAGCCTGCTGAATCAGCATCGCCACCTGACTTCCAGCACCAGGAAAGGGCAACCAGCATCGCTTGGGGCCTCGCTCCTGCCTGCAGCCGGCCCAGTGGGCGAGCGGTGCTGCATGTGAGCTCAGCTCAAGTTCAAGGCCTGAAACCCAGCATGGCTGCTGCGAGGCGCCGATCAATCCTTTCCTGCGGCACAGGCCACAGCGTGCCCCAGCGTGTATCTTAAACCTCCAGCTGCCGAGTGTCACGACTAAGGCCGAGTGAAATACACTCACTGTGTCGCCTCTCCAGTTCGTCCAGCATTTCCTTCAGGACCAGAGAGGCCTCCAGGCTCATTTTGCGTCCCTCGGGTTGGTACCGCCCTCGTGGAGGACCTTAAGAGAAAGCATGCGGGTCCGTTTCACACCAATAAATTCTGGAAAACCAGTGCTTAGCCAGTGAGGCCAGCAGAGACTGACAGACTCACCCCTGCGATGCCAGACGGGCTGGGGCACAGCATCCAGACCAGGAGTTGGAACAGTTGTTCCTACAGGCACATCTGTAACTGAGGCACCAGAGAAGGTTCTGTCATGTACTGCGATCCACATGGGCAGCAGCGGTGAGGGGAGATCGGGCGAGGAGAGGGCACACGCGTGCAGGTCTCCATCCTCACAGCCGCAGAGGCGCCCGCCTGGCTGCCCTTTGGGCTTTGAGCTGGCAGCTCTCAGCGGGCGGGTGGAAAAAGCCTTGACATACCCATGGGATCTGCCAGAGTGTCGGTCCAGGAAGCCAGCCAGGCAGAAGGATCCCCTTCCCCCACGGGCAGAGCTGCAAACAAGCAGAGGCCAGAACAGCTCCCATGACACAGTTTAAGAGGATGCTTCTGATCACAGTGGTGCGGAGTGCAAGTCCAAGAGGACGTTCCTGCACAGCCCTTGTCTCTCCCTTCCCCTCCACAGCACAGTGCAGAGAGTCACTGGTGAATTCCAGGCTCCCCCCTGGGAAGGGGTCCGGTAACAATGTGGGAGCCAGACGTAGGCCGAGCTTGCCGCTGACCTTTCGCCTGGCTCCCGGCACCTCTGCAAATCCCCTTTCCAGGCCACGTGCAACACTCTCAGGGAGCAGATGCACCAACCTAACAGCCCCTCAGGGCTTTTTTACCGCAGAGGAAAGCTGCTAAAGACCTCGAGGCAAAAGCCCACCACCCACGCTTCTCTGGGAGAAGAGCCCGCCGGCCCATGAAAGGCTGCACCCGCGCCACCTGCTCACCTGCTCCCTGCGCTGGAGAGAAGGGAGCAGCCCTGGCACGCAGATTTATATGGCTGGTGCATCATGCCTGGGCTCTGTAAACCTCACAGTCTGAAGGTGTGGGGGGGGAAACGGAGGATGGATGTTTTTAAGAGAACTCAGCGGGAATGCAAAAGGGGATCTATTAGTCACTGTTGCCATAGGGCTAAAGAGAAGACCAGTAACCTTTTTGATTGATACTGGGGCACAAATTGCTGCATTAACACAAACTGCAGCAAAACGGTGTGGGATCTCGATACCATCTAAAAATCTAATAATTTTGAATGCTCTGGGGAAAATGCACTCAATGCCTGTGACTTTGGTGACACTGTGGCTGCCAGGGGACGAAACCCCCATTAATGCCATGGTGGCCATAGGACCTTTTCAGATGAATCTTTTGGGTGTAGACATGACACCCAGGGAAATTTGTGGTCTTTTGGCACCCCCGGATCAGGCAATTGACAAAAACATCCTGGGCAGAGGTGTGCCTGCTGCAAGCAGCGCCTTCCCTTCCCCCTTCCAAGGTTGTTAACATGAAACCCTGTCCTTTGCCATTAGGAGCCAGGGAAGGGATAGCCCCAGTGATCGAGGATCTCAGACAACAAGGCATCCTAATGTTTGCTCGCTCTCTGTATAATTCACCAGTGTGGCCGGTACGCAAACCTAAAGGGAAATGGTGAATGACCATGGACTATCGGTGTTTAAACGCAAATGCAGGTCCCCTGACTGAAGCTGGGCCTAATATAGGCAAATTAATGGCAACTCTTCAGGAACAGGTCCACACTATTTTAGCAACCATTGATGTAAAAGACATGTTTTTTATGGTTCCACTCCAAGAAAGTGATCAAGAACAATATGCCTTTGTTTAGGAGGGACAGCAGTATACTTTCACCCGCTTGCCTCAGGGGTACAAACACTCAGCTACCCTGGCTCACCATGCACTAGCAGAGGAATTGGCCATAATCCTATTAGAAGAGGAGGTCAAAGTCTATCAGGATATTGATGACATACTAATAGGGGGACACATTACAGCTTCATTACAGATTATGGAGGACAGAATTAGTAACCATTTGGAAAAAATAGGCCTTCAAATAGCTGCAGAAAAAATACAAGCTCTAGCTATTGAAGTTAAATTCTCAGGTATCCGGTGGAAAGGAGAGTCAGTGTGTATTCCCCAGGACACCCTCTCAACACTGGAACAGATAAAACCCCAGAAAAAAAAAAAGAAGAGCTGCAACATGCCCTGGGATTTTTGGAGTCAGGGCATTGCTTTGGACCTCCGATCAGGGGAGGGATCTCACTTGCTCTGCTCTCGGGCCTCCTGGGGCTCACAACAAGCTCTGGGTGCAGCTACAGCCGGAGGTTCGTTTCACGCAAAAAATCATGTTTCCGGTCAGCTGCAGAACGTGGTCCAGATGCCTCGAACCCAAAACCCTCTTGGCTTTGGCAGCTGACATGATGGGCAGGAGCGGGCACGGGGGGAAGAGCCCGCTGACACACAGCCATCCTGACGGGTGACACTGGCTGACCGCGCCTGACGGACACTACCTGGCACACCGACACCTGGCATTGCCTCCGTTTCTCCCGTCGGGACGGGCAGTAAGCCGCTGCTTGCTTCTGGAGACAACAGCTCTCTCGCAGCCTCCTGGTCCGTCTCTTGAGAAAGCAAGCAGGACAGCTGGATTAGATGGCAGTGTTCCCCATCAGGGAGATGGCATCCTCAGGAGGCAAGGCTTCTCCAAGACGGCAATACGGTTTAGAAAGAATGCCTGGGCTTTTGGGGCTGCGCCTAGTCACTGCTCCAGACCACAGTCACACCTGGCCTGCCAGGAAATGGTGTGTGATGTTCCTGTGTGCGTGGCATGCGGTGAGTTTTTGGCCCGCTGTAAGGGGATGCTAAACGCCTGCCTTCAAAGAGGGCGGCCAGAAGCTGCAGCCAGGCCAGGCGGGGAAACAGCCCTTCCGAGAAGGGCCCCTGTGCCTCTCCCTGTAAGCATCAGCACCACGCACGTTTGTCCCACCCCAGCTGTCCAGAGGCAGATGGGAAATGGAGCACAGCCCAGAAAGCCTGCTGAATCAGCATCGCCACCTGACTTCCAGCACCAGGAAAGGGCAACCAGCATCGCTTGGGGCCTCGCTCCTGCCTGCAGCCGGCCCAGTGGGCGAGCGGTGCTGCATGTGAGCTCAGCTCAAGTTCAAGGCCTGAAACCCAGCATGGCTGCTGCGAGGCGCCGATCAATCCTTTCCTGCGGCACAGGCCACAGCGTGCCCCAGCGTGTATCTTAAACCTCCAGCTGCCGAGTGTCACGACTAAGGCCGAGTGAAATACACTCACTGTGTCGCCTCTCCAGTTCGTCCAGCATTTCCTTCAGGACCAGAGAGGCCTCCAGGCTCATTTTGCGTCCCTCGGGTTGGTACCACCCTCGTGGAGGACCTTAAGAGAAAGCATGCGGGTCCGTTTCACACCAATAAATTCTGGAAAACCAGTGCTTAGCCAGTGAGGCCGGCAGAGACTGACAGACTCACCCCTGCGATGCCAGACGGGCTGGGGCACAGCATCCAGACCAGGAGCTGGAACAGTTGTTCCTACAGGCACATCTGTAACTGAGGCACCAGAGAAGGTTCTGTCATGTACTGCGATCCACATGGGCAGCAGCAGTGAGGGGAGATCGGGCGAGGAGAGGGCACACGCGTGCAGGTCTCCATCCTCACAGCCGCAGAGGCGCCCGCCTGGCTGCCCTTTGGGCTTTGAGCTGGCAGCTCTCAGCGGGCGGGTGGAAAAAGCCTTGACATACCCATGGGATCTGCCGGAGTGTCGGTCCGGGAAGCCAGCCAGGCAGAAGGATCCCCTTCCCCCACGGGCAGAGCTGCAAACAAGCAGAGGCCAGAACAGCTCCCATGACACAGTTTAAGAGGATGCTTCTGATCACAGTGGTGCGGAGTGCAAGTCCAAGAGGACGTTCCTGCACAGCTCTTGTCTCTCCCTTCCCCTCCACGGCACAGTGCAGAGAGTCACTGGTGAATTCCAGGCTCCCCCCTGGGAAGGGGCCCGGTAACAATGTGGGAGCCAGACGTAGGCCGAGCTTGCCGCTGACCTTTCGCCTGGCTCCCGGCACCTCTGCAAATCCCCTTTCCAGGCCACGTGCAACACTCTCAGGGAGCAGATGCACCAACCTAACAGCCCCTCAGGGCTTTTTTACCGCAGAGGAAAGCTGCTAAAGACCTTGAGCCAAAAGCCCACCACCCACGCTTCTCTGGGAGAAGAGCCCACTGTCCCATGAAAGGCTGCACCCGCGCCACCTGCTCACCTGCTCCCTGCACTAGAGAGAAGGGAGCAGCCCAGGCAGCCCTGGCATGCAGGGCCACGAGGAGGAGGACAAGGAGAACATGGCGGGTCAGGGCCATGTTCCCCCACATGTATCAAATAACAGTGCTGCTGCTGCTGCTGCTGCTGCTGCTGCTGCAACTGAAGTGTGGGCCACAGGCTGAGAGTCTCGTTTCTATGTCTGGCGCATCATGGCTGGGCTCTGTGACCTCACATCCCCTCTATGACCTCAAAGCCCCTCTGTGATCCCACTGGCTGTGCCAATGCTGCAGAGGGCTCTCAGGGTGCTCACAGAGAGCAGCTTGTGCACAGTTGGGGCCCTGGTTGGGAGGGGAGAGTGCCCCGCTGGGCAGCTCCGTCCAAGGGCTGGGACACAGACCCACACAGGCTGAGCCCACAGCTCTGCCCTGTTTTCCGGGCACTGTCACAGGGGGACTGTGGAATAGGCAAACCCCAGAGCAACAGCAAAATTCAGCCCACGGCTTTTGGGCCTGCAAGAAGCAACAGCCCAACGTCTCGAGACCGTAGGAGCTTTCCCATCTTGCAGCTGCCTTGGCGTGAGGTGTCTGGCCTCAGCCTGCTTCTGCAGACGTTAGCAGAGAGCCAGGGACCTGAGAATCGCTTTCCTCGCCACTTAATGAAAAAACAAAGGGCTGGCCTGGGGTGGGAGAGGGGGCCTGGCACATCCCCTAGTCTTCTGCATGCCTCTTGTTGGAGCAGGCTAAATAAATGGACAGTCTGCCCCAGGACATCTTGCTCTCGGGAGAATTACTGGCCTCCTTGGGTGCTGCCACCAGCAGCTCATGAGGCTAAATGAAGACTGTGCATTTCCTCAGATCCGTTTGAATGTCGTCGGTGCAATGCCGTTGGTATTAAGCCAAAAAACGTTTGCCTTGATCCCACACGGCTGCGAAGGAGCAAGGGGACGGCTTGGAGGTTCAGTTAACAGAACCTGAAGCTGGGGTGGTCCCGGTCAGCAGTTACCCAAGGGCTAAGCCGGGGGACCGATTTGTTTGGGGCCACAATATGCCGGTCTGGTCCTGCAACTGTAGGAGGGTTGGGGGTGGTCTGGGGGTCGTGGGGGCTCTGGAGGCAGTGTTGAAGACGGGCATGGGGGTTGCATTGTCTGTGGAAAAGCCGGGTGCTTGGGCTGTCCGTGCAGGCCGTGGACAGGCCGATGAGCCTGTGTGGGTTAT
This sequence comes from Porphyrio hochstetteri, assembly GCA_020800305.1. NCBI lineage: Eukaryota > Metazoa > Chordata > Aves > Gruiformes > Rallidae > Porphyrio > Porphyrio hochstetteri. The sequence goes on along the minus strand of CM036916.1, from coordinate 2,696,195 downwards.
GAAGTACCCGACTGGGGAGCTGCAAAGGTGTGGTGAAGCCGGGCAGGGGGCCATGGGGCCTCTGGAGAAGCCAGGCATACGGATTTGCCAGGCTGGTGTGATGGCTGCAGGCATTGGGCCCAGCTCTCTGGGTTCTGTTAGCTGTACCCTTCCTTTTGTGCTGCTTTTGGTAGCCCAAACGAAACTCTGGCGCGGCCACCTTCAGCGATTACCTAAGGCCCAATCCAGCGGGCTTGGGGGTCAGGAGGCCCATTTTGACTGGGGCTGGAATGCACCGCCGGTTTGATCCTGCAGCTGCAGGACGGTTGGGGGAAAGCTGGGGAGTGCAGGGGCCGTGGAGGCGTTGGAGAAGCCTCCTCAGTTTCCTCCCCGTGGCTGTGCCTGGAGGCACGCTTCCGCCCTTGGGACAGCTCGTCCCACCCAAGAAAACACAGGTTGCCAGGAGGAGAGCACGTGGTGGACCTCAGCTGCTTGACCACTCACGCACTCCTTCCAGGGACACAGACAAAAGCCATCCTGGTCTGATGAGAAGGCAGGCAGGGGTGCCAGGGAGGCAGTGGAGAAGCGAAGTGAGGGGGCATGGAGCCTTTGAAGAAGCTAAGCATGTGAGCAGTGCAGGCCGCAGGAAAGTGATGGGCAGGCTGGGAGAGAGCGGGGACTCTGGAGGCTGTGGTGAAGCCTGGAGCAAGGGCTGTGTGTGCAGTGCAGGCTTTCAAGAAGCCGGGTGCGGGGGCCTGGGCAAGGCGGGGGTGCCATTTAGCCAGGCTGGCTGTGAGCACCCCTGACATGGCACCTAAATCGAGCTTCTCCACAGTGGCTGGAGCAGCCCCGGGCCCAGCCCCTGCCTGCCGACACTGTGAGCATCCACGGCTGCAAAGGGGCTGGTGCCTGGCAGGTTTGCTGTTGGTACCACTCAGGCACTTGTGAAACAACTCCATCTATCTTTATTTGAAAGAGCTGGTCCCTGTTGGTACACCCCGACCTCTGTCCTGGCAAAGCCACATTCAATGGTGACCCAAGGGCTGAGCCAGTGGGCTTGTGGAGTGGGGGGGCCTTTTAGATTACAGTGCAGGGTTCGAGTCTGCTACTGCACCCTACGGAAAGTTGGAGGTGGTCCAGGCGGGGGCGGCGGTCCAGGGGGAGCTGGCGGTCCGGGCGGTGGGGGTGGTCCAGGCGAGGGTGGCGCTCCGAGATGGGACGGTGTGCGTGGATGCTGCAGAGACCTTGGCGGAGGCGGCCGTGCCAGATTGGCAGGCTGCTGCTGTGCCTGGTAGTACTGGGGCCGTGCCTCAGGCACTCCTGGGTGGGTGCTGTACATGTAGCCGCTTTCCATTTCTGAGGGGCACCCACCCATTTGGTGCGGCACTCGGGAAGCAGCAGAGGCGTACCTGTGGAGAGAGGAGGCGGCTCAGGCCCTTGGCCACTCATGGGACGCAGGCCCTCTCTCTCCTTTCCCAGGTGGCCCAGAGCTGGCAATGCTCACCACCACGGGCAGAGCTGCTGGCACACCTGGGCCGAGGTGGAAACTGCCCCTGACTGCACCGCCCAGCAGCGGCATTCCTCTGGGCAGGGTCCCTGCTCAGCACCGGCTGCTAATGCATGTCTCGCTTTGTAGAGCGACCTCAGGCCTGCTCTTTCTCTTCCTGAGCCTGCTCCTGGGGCTGCTCTTGTCCAGGCAGGGTCAGTTTGAGCTGACCCTGGCTCCAGTCAGAGCGGGCTCCTGAGCTGGCTGCCCAGGAATTAGGTTGAAGCATCTGACAGCACCAGAAAGCTCAGCAGAGTTCTTCGCCCAGCACTAACTGGCTACTCCGCAGCAGCCTGAATCCTGGCCAGGAGCAGCCACCAAAGCAACCAGCATGGGTGCGTGTCTTTGCCGGGGGGAGGTAGAATAGATCCACAACTCACTGTTTTTTCTTTTGCCGCCTCCGCCACCGCATCACACAGCCCATCACGACTGCAGTCAGCAGGAGAATGACCACAACCGCTGTGCCGATCATACACTTCCAGCGCACTTCTCCAGGGCAGAATACACCAGTGGTGCTTGGGGGACTGTCAGCACTTGTCCTCTCTCTGTCCACATCTGGGGGAGCAAGTAGGGATGTTAGTCTGCCCTGTGCACCACTGCTGAGCTTTCGGTACCTTTCCTGGACACAGCCGCAAAGTCCTCGGTTTCCTCCCCGTGGCTGTGCCTGGAGGCACGCTTCCGCCCTTGGGACAGCTCGACCCAAGAAAACACAGGTTGCCAGGAGAGCAGCACGTGGTGGACCTCAGCTGCTTGACCACTCACTCACTCCTTCCAGGGACACAGACAAAAGCCATCCTGGCAGCAGAGAGCGCCAGCCCCAACCCTCCCACCCTGCCGAGCCAGCTCCCACAGCCCGAAGCCTTCTCAAGGGACACCTGAACCTTGCTCTCCCCTTCTGCCTTTTCTCCAGCCTGGGCACTAATCTCAGATGCTCCCAGGTTTTGGGAGGTGTCTCCCACTTTGGCATCCCTGCAAGACTGCTCAGTACCTGAGCCCACTGGAAAGAATTCATACGTTCTGCTCTGGTGGTCTTCTCCGGACTTGGAGCGCGCTGCCAAATAGAAGAGTGACACGTAAAGCCTCAGCATGGCTCAGGCATGGAGGATGCAGGACCACCCAGAGGTTCCCCAAAGCCCCCGTCCAAGCCAGGTGGGAATCAAAGCGTTACTCTGGACCTCCGATCAGGGGAGGGATCCACTTGCTCTGCTCTCGGGCCTCCTGGGGCTCACAAGCAGCTCTGGGTGCAGCTACAGCCGGAGGTTCGTTTCACGCAAAAATCATGTTTCCGGTCAGCTGCAGAACGTGGTCCAGATGCCTCAAACCCAAAACCCTCTCGGCTTTGGCAGCTGATGTGATGGGCAGGAGCGGGCACGGGGGGAAGAGCCCGCTGACACACAGCCATCCTGACGGGTGACACTGGCTGACCGCGCCTGACGGACACTACCTGGCACACCGGCGCCTGGCATTGCCTCCGTTTCTCCCGTCGGGACGGGCAGTAAGCCGCTGCTTGCTTCTGGAGACAACAGCTCTCTCGCAGCCTCCTGGTCCGTCTCTTGAGAAAGCAAGCAGGACAGCTGGATTAGATGGCAGTGTTCCCCATCAGGGAGATGGCATCCTCAGGAGGCAAGGCTTCTCCAAGACGGCAATACGGTTTAGAAAGAATGCCTGGGCTTTTGGGGCTGCGCCTAGTCACTGCTCCAGACCACAGTCACACCTGGCCTGCCAGGAAATGGTGTGTGATGTTCCTGTGTGCGTGGCATGCGGTGAGTTTTTGGCCCGCTGTAAGGGGATGCTAAACGCCTGCCTTCAAAGAGGGCGGCCAGAAGCTGCAGCCAGGCCAGGCGGGGAAACAGCCCTTCCGAGAAGGGCCCCTGTGCCTCTCCCTGTAAGCATCAGCACCATGCACGTTTGTCCCACCCCAGCTGTCCAGAGGCAGATGGGAAATGGAGCACAGCCCAGAAAGCCTGCTGAATCAGCATCGCCACCTGACTTCCAGCACCAGGAAGGGGCAACCAGCATCGCTTGGGGCCTCGCTCCCGCCTGCAGCCGGCCCAGTGGGCGAGCGGTGCTGCACGTGAGCTCAGCTCAAGTTCAAGGCCTGAAACCCAGCATGGCTGCTGCGAGGCGCCGATCAATCCTTTCCTGCGGCACAGGCCACAGCGTGCCCCAGCGTGTATCTTAAACCTCCAGCTGCCGAGTGTCACGACTAAGGCCGAGTGAAATACACTCACTGTGTCGCCTCTCCAGTTCGTCCAGCATTTCCTTCAGGACCAGAGAGGCCTCCAGGCTCATTTTGCGTCCCTCGGGTTGGTACCACCCTCGTGGAGGACCTTAAGAGAAAGCATGTGGGTCCGTTTCACACCAATAAATTCTGGAAAACCAGTGCTCAGCCAGTGAGGCCGGCAGAGACTGACAGACTCACCCCTGCGATGCCAGACGGGCTGGGGCACAGCATCCAGACCAGGAGTTGGAACAGTTGTTCCTACAGGCACATCTGTAACTGAGGCACCAGAGAAGGTTCTGTCATGTACTGCGATCCACATGGGCAGCAGTGGTGAGGGGAGATCGGGCGAGGAGAGGGCACACGCGTGCAGGTCTCCATCCTCACAGCCGCAGAGGCGCCCGCCTGGCTGCCCTTTGGGCTTTGAGCTGGCAGCTCTCAGCGGGCGGGTGGAAAAAGCCTTGACATACCCATGGGATCTGCCGGAGTGTCGGTCCAGGAAGCCAGCCAGGCAGAAGGATCCCCTTCCCCCACGGGCAGAGCTGCAAACAAGCAGAGGCCAGAACAGCTCCCATGACACAGTTTAAGAGGATGCTTCTGATCACAGTGGTGCGGAGTGCAAGTCCAAGAGGACGTTCCTGCACAGCTCCTGTCTCTCAATTCCCCTCCACAGCACAGTGCAGAGAGTCACTGGTGAATTCCAGGCTCCCCCCTGGGAAGGGGCCCGGTAACAATGTGGGAGCCAGACGTAGGCCGAGCTTGCCGCTGACCTCTCGCCTGGCTCCCGGCACCTCTGCAAATCCCCTTTCCAGGCCACATGCAACACTCTCAGGGAGCAGATGCACCAACCTAACAGCCCCTCAGGGCTTTTTTACCGCAGAGGAAAGCTGCTAAAGACCTCGAGGCAAAAGCCCACCACCCACGCTTCTCTGGGAGAAGAGCCTGCCGGCCCATGAAAGGCTGCACCCGCGCCGCCTGCTCACCTGCTCCCTGCGCTGGAGAGAAGGGAGCAGCCCTGGCACGCAGATTTATATGGCTGGTGCATCATGCCTGGGCTCTGTAAACCTCACAGTCTGAAGGTGTGGGGGGGGAAACGGAGGATGGATGTTTTTAAGAGAACTCAGCGGGAATGCAAAAGGGGATCTATTAGTCACTGTTGCCATAGGGCTAAAGAGAAGACCAGTAACCTTTTTGATTGATACTGGGGCACAAATTGCTGCATTAACACAAACTGCAGCAAAACGGTGTGGGATCTCGATACCATCTAAAAATCTAATAATTTTGAATGCTCTGGGGAAAATGCACTCAATGCCTGTGACTTTGGTGACACTGTGGCTGCCAGGGGACGAAACCCCCATTAATACCACGGTGGCCATAGGACCTTTTCAGATGAATCTTTTGGGTGTAGATACGCTGAAAGGGAGACAGTGGCATGACACCCAGGGAAATTTGTGGTCTTTTGGCACCCCCGGATCAGGCAATTGACAAAAACATCCTGGGCAGAGGTGTGCCTGCTGCAAGCAGCGCCTTCCCTTCCCCCTTCCAAGGTTGTTAACATGAAACCCTGTCCTTTGCCATTAGGAGCCAGGGAAGGGATAGCCCCAGTGATCGAGGATCTCCGACAACAGGGAATCCTAATGTTTGCTCGCTCTCTGTATAATTCACCAGTGTGGCCGGTACGCAAACCTAAAGGGAAATGGTGAATGACCATGGACTATCGGTGTTTAAACGCAAATGCAGGTCCCCTGACTGAAGCTGGGCCTAATATAGGCAAATTAATGGCAACTCTTCAGGAACAGGTCCACACTATTTTAGCAACCATTGATGTAAAAGACATGTTTTTTATGGTTCCACTCCAAGAAAGTGATGAAGAACAATATGCCTTTGTTTAGGAGGGACAGCAGTATACTTTCACCCGCTTGCCTCAGGGGTACAAACACACACAGCCATCCTGACGGGTGACACTGGCTGACCGCGCCTGACGGACACTACCTGGCACACCGACGCCTGGCATTGCCTCCGCTTCTCCCGTCGGGACGGGCAGTAAGCCGCTGCTTGCTTCTGGAGACCACAGCTCTCTCGCAGCCTCCTGGTCCGTCTCTTGAGAAAGCAAGCAGGACAGCTGGATTAGATGGCAGTGTTCCCCATCAGGGAGATGGCATCCTCAGGAGGCAAGGCTTCTCCAAGACGGCAATACGGTTTAGAAAGAATGCCTGGGCTTTTGGGGCTGCGCCTAGTCACTGCTCCAGACCACAGTCACACCTGGCCTGCCAGGAAATGGTGTGTGATGTTCCTGTGTGCGTGGCATGCGGTGAGTTTTTGGCCCGCTGTAAGGGGATGCTAAACGCCTGCCTTCAAAGAGGGCGGCCAGAAGCTGCAGCCAGGCCAGGCGGGGAAACAGCCCTTCCGAGAAGGGCCCCTGTGCCTCTCCCTGTAAGCATCAGCACCATGCACGTTTGTCCCACCCCAGCTGTCCAGAGGCAGATGGGAAATGGAGCACAGCCCAGAAAGCCTGCTGAATCAGCATCGCCACCTGACTTCCAGCACCAGGAAGGGGCAACCAGCATCGCTTGGGGCCTCGCTCCCGCCTGCAGCCGGCCCAGTGGGCGAGCGGTGCTGCACGTGAGCTCAGCTCAAGTTCAAGGCCTGAAACCCAGCATGGCTGCTGCGAGGCGCCGATCAATCCTTTCCTGCGGCACAGGCCCCAGCGTGCCCCAGCGTGTATCTTAAACCTCCAGCTGCCGAGTGTCACGACTAAGGCCGAGTGAAATACACTCACTGTGTCGCCTCTCCAGTTCGTCCAGCATTTCCTTCAGGACCAGAGAGGCCTCCAGGCTCATTTTGCGTCCCTCGGGTTGGTACCACCCTCGTGGAGGACCTTAAGAGAAAGCATGTGGGTCCGTTTCACACCAATAAATTCTGGAAAACCAGTGCTCAGCCAGTGAGGCCGGCAGAGACTGACAGACTCACCCCTGCGATGCCAGACGGGCTGGGGCACAGCATCCAGACCAGGAGTTGGAACAGTTGTTCCTACAGGCACATCTGTAACTGAGGCACCAGAGAAGGTTCTGTCATGTACTGCGATCCACATGGGCAGCAGCGGTGAGGGGAGATCGGGCGAGGAGAGGGCACACGCGTGCACATCCTCACAGCCGCAGAGGCGCCCGCCTGGCTGCCCTTTGGGCTTTGAGCTGGCAGCTCTCAGCGGGCGGGTGGAAAAAGCCTTGACATACCCATGGGATCTGCCGGAGTGTCGGTCCAGGAAGCCAGCCAGGCAGAAGGATCCCCTTCCCCCACGGGCAGAGCTGCAAACAAGCAGAGGCCAGAACAGCTCCCATGACACAGTTTAAGAGGATGCTTCTGATCACAGTGGTGCGGAGTGCAAGTCCAAGAGGACGTTCCTGCACAGCTCTTGTCTCTCAATTCCCCTCCACAGCACAGTGCAGAGAGTCACTGGTGAATTCCAGGCTCCCCCCTGGGAAGGGGCCCGGTAACAATGTGGGAGCCAGACGTAGGCCGAGCTTGCCGCTGACCTCTCGCCTGGCTCCCGGCACCTCTGCAAATCCCCTTTCCAGGCCACATGCAACACTCTCAGGGAGCAGATGCACCAACCTAACAGCCCCTCAGGGCTTTTTTACCGCAGAGGAAAGCTGCTAAAGACCTCGAGGCAAAAGCCCACCACCCACGCTTCTCTGGGAGAAGAGCCTGCCGGCCCATGAAAGGCTGCACCCGCGCCGCCTGCTCACCTGCTCCCTGCGCTGGAGAGAAGGGAGCAGCCCTGGCACGCAGATTTATATGGCTGGTGCATCATGCCTGGGCTCTGTAAACCTCACAGTCTGAAGGTGTGGGGGGGGAAACGGAGGATGGATGTTTTTAAGAGAACTCAGCGGGAATGCAAAAGGGGATCTATTAGTCACTGTTGCCATAGGGCTAAAGAGAAGACCAGTAACCTTTTTGATTGATACTGGGGCACAAATTGCTGCATTACCACAAACTGCAGCAAAACGGTGTGGGATCTCGATACCATCTAAAAATCTAATAATTTTGAATGCTCTGGGGAAAATGCACTCAATGCCTGTGACTTTGGTGACACTGTGGCTGCCAGGGGACGAAACCCCCATTAATACCACGGTGGCCATAGGACCTTTTCAGATGAATCTTTTGGGTGTAGATACGCTGAAAGGGAGACAGTGGCATGACACCCAGGGAAATTTGTGGTCTTTTGGCACCCCCGGATCAGGCAATTGACAAAAACATCCTGGGCAGAGGTGTGCCTGCTGCAAGCAGCGCCTTCCCTTCCCCCTTCCAAGGTTGTTAACATGAAACCCTGTCCTTTGCCATTAGGAGCCAGGGAAGGGATAGCCCCAGTGATCGAGGATCTCAGACAACAAGGAATCCTAATGTTTGCTCGCTCTCTGTATAATTCACCAGTGTGGCCGGTACGCAAACCTAAAGGGAAATGGTGAATGACCATGGACTATCGGTGTTTAAACGCAAATGCAGGTCCCCTGACTGAAGCTGGGCCTAATATAGGCAAATTAATGGCAACTCTTCAGGAACAGGTCCACACTATTTTAGCAACCATTGATGTAAAAGACATGTTTTTTATGGTTCCACTCCAAGAAAGTGATGAAGAACAATATGCCTTTGTTTAGGAGGGACAGCAGTATACTTTCACCCGCTTGCCTCAGGGGTACAAACACACACAGCCATCCTGACGGGTGACACTGGCTGACCGCGCCTGACGGACACTACCTGGCACACCGATGCCTGGCATTGCCTCCGTTTCTCCCGTCGGGACGGGCAGTAAGCCGCTGCTTGCTTCTGGAGACCACAGCTCTCTCGCAGCCTCCTGGTCCGTCTCTTGAGAAAGCAAGCAGGACAGCTGGATTAGATGGCAGTGTTCCCCATCAGGGAGATGGCATCCTCAGGAGGCAAGGCTTCTCCCAGACAGCGATACAGTTTAGAAAGAATGCGGGGATTCTGGGGCTGCGCCTAGTCACTGCTCCAGACCACAGTCACACCTGGCCTGCCGGGAGGCCAGGAAATGGTGTGTGATGTTCCTGTGTGCGTGGCATGCGGTGAGTTTTTGGCCCGCTGTAAGGGGATGCTAAACGCCTGCCTTCAAAGAGGGCGGCCAGAAGCTGCAGCCAGGCCAGGCGGGGAAACAGCCCTTCCGAGAAGGGCCCCTGTGCCTCTCCCTGTAAGCATCAGCACCATGCACGTTTGTCCCACCCCAGCTGTCCAGAGGCAGATGGGAAATGGAGCACAGCCCAGAAAGCCTGCTGAATCAGCATCGCCACCTGACTTCCAGCACCAGGAAAAGGCAACCAGCATCGCTTGGGGCCTCGCTCCCGCCTGCAGCCGGCCCAGTGGGCGAGCGGTGCTGCACGTGAGCTCAGCTCAAGTTCAAGGCCTGAAACCCAGCATGGCTGCTGCGAGGCGCCGATCAATCCTTTCCTGCGGCACAGGCCCCAGCGTGCCCCAGCGTGTATCTTAAACCTCCAGCTGCCGAGTGTCACGACTAAGGCCGAGTGAAATACACTCACTGTGTCGCCTCTCCAGTTCGTCCAGCATTTCCTTCAGGACCAGAGAGGCCTCCAGGCTCTTTTTGCGTCCCTCGGGTTGGTACCGCCCTCGTGGAGGACCTTAAGAGAAAGCATGCGGGTCCGTTTCACACCAATAAATTCTGGAAAACCAGTGCTTAGCCAGTGAGGCCGGCAGAGACTGACAGACTCACCCCTGCGATGCCAGACGGGCTGGGGCACAGCATCCAGACCAGGAGCTGGAACAGTTGTTCCTACAGGCACATCTGTAACTGAGGCACCAGAGAAGGTTCTGTCATGTACTGCGATCCACATGGGCAGCAGCGGTGAGGGGAGATCGGGCGAGGAGAGGGCACACGCATGCAGGTCTCCATTCTCACAGCCGCAGAGGCGCCCGCCTGGCTGCCCTTTGGGCTTTGAGCTGGCAGCTCTCAGCGGGCGGGTGGAAAAAGCCTTGACATACCCATGGGATCTGCCGGAGTGTCAGTCCGGGAAGCCAGCTGGGCAGAAGGATCCCCTTCCCCCACAGGCAGAGCTGCAAACAAGCAGAGGCCAGAACAGCTCCTGTGACACAGTTTAAGAGGATGCTTCTGATCACAGTGGTGCGGAGTGCAAGTCCAAGAGGACGCTCCTGCACAGCCCTTGTCTCTCCCTTCCCCTCCACAGCACAGTGCAGAGAGTCACTGGTGAATTCCAGGCTCCCCCCTGGGAAGGGGCCCGGTAACAATGTGGGAGCCAGACGTAGGCCGAGCTTGCCGCTGACCTCTCGCCTGGCTCCCGGCACCTCTGCAAATCCCCTTTCCAGGCCACGTGAACACTCTCAGGGAGCAGATGCACCAACCTAACAGCCCCTCAGGGCTTTTTTACCGCAGAGGAAAGCTGCTAAAGACCTCGAGGCAAAAGCCCACCACCCACGCTTCTCTGGGAGAAGAGCCCACTGTCCCATGAAAGGCTGCACCCGCGCCACCTGCTCACCTGCTCCCTGCACTAGAGAGAAGGGAGCAGCCCAGGCAGCCCTGGCACGCAGGGCCACGACGAGGAGGACAAGGAGAACATGGCGGGTCAGGGCCATGTTCCCCCACATGTATCAAATAACAGTGCTGCTGCTGCTGCTGCTGCTGCTGCTGCTGCTGCTGCTGCTGCTGCTGCTGCTGCGGCCGCTGCTGCAACTGAAGTGTGGGCCAGAGGCTGAGAGTCTGGTTTCTATGTCTGGCGCATCATGGCTGGGCTCTGTGACCTCACATCCCCTCTATGACCTCAAAGCCCCTCTGTGATCCCACTGGCTGTGCCAATGCTGCAGAGGGCTCTCAGGGTGCTCACAGAGAGCAGCTTGTGCACAGTTGGGGCCCTGGTTGGGAGGGGAGAGTGCCCCGCTGGGCAGCTCCGTCCAAGGGCTGGGACACAGACCCACACAGGCTGAGCCCACAGCTCTGCCCTGTTTTCCGGGCACTGTCACAGGGGGACTGTGGAATAGGCAAACCCCAGAGCAACAGCAAAATTCAGCCCACGGCTTTTGGGCCTGCAAGAAGCAACAGCCCAACGTCTCGAGACCGTAGGAGCTTTCCCATCTTCCAGCTGCTTTGGCGTGAGGTGTCTGGCCTCAGCCTGCTTCTGCAGACGTTAGCAGAGAGCCAGGGACCTGAGAATCGCTTTCCTCGCCACTTAATGAAAAAACAAAGGGCTGGCCTGGGGTGGGAGAGGGGGCCTGGCACATCCCCTAGTCTTCTGCATGCCTCTTGTTGGAGCAGGCTAAATAAATGGACAGTGTGCCCCAGGACATCTTGCTCTCGGGAGAATTACTGGCCTCCTTGGGTGCTGCCACCAGCAGCTCATGAGGCTAAATGAAGACTGTGCATTTCCTCAGATCCGTTTGAATGTCGTCGGTGCAATGCCGTTGGTATTAAGCCAAAAAACGTTTGCCTTGATCCCACACGGCTGCGAAGGAGCAAGGGGACGGCTTGGAGGTTCAGTTAACAGAACCTGAAGCTGGGGTGGTCCCGGTCAGCAGTTACCCAAGGGCTAAGCCGGGGGACCCATTTGTTTGGGGCCACAATATGGCGGTCTGGTCCTGCAACTTTAGGAGGGCTGGGGGTGGTCTGGGGGCCGTGGGGGCTCTGGAGGCAGTGTTGAAGCCGGGTGCTTGGGCTGTCCGTGCAGGCCGTGGACAGGCCGATGAGCCTGTGTGGCTTATGAAGTACCCGACTGGGGAGCTGCAAAGGTGTGGTGAAGCCGGGCAGGGGGCCATGGGGCCTCTGGAGAAGTCAGGCATACGGATTTGCCAGGCTGGTGTGATGGCTCCAGGCGTTGGGCCCAGCTCTCTGGGTTCTGTTAGCTGTACCCTTCCTTTTGTGCTGCTTTTGGTAGGCCAAACGGAACTCTGGCGCGGCCACCTTCAGCGATTACCTAAGGCCCAATCCAGCGGGCTTGGGGGTCAGGAGGCCCATTTTGACTGGGGCTGGAATGCACCGCCGGTTTGATCCTGCAGCTGCAGGATGGTTGGGGGAAAGCTGGGGAGTGCAGGGACCGTGGAGGCGTTGGAGAAGCCGGCCATGGGGGCTGCATGGTCTGATGAGAAGGCAGGCAGTGGTGCCAGGGAGGCAGTGGAGAAGCCGAGTGAGGGGGCATGGAGCCTTTGAAGAAGCTAAGCATGTGAGCAGTGCAGGCCGCAGGAAAGTGATGGGCAGGCTGGGAGAGAGCGGGGACTCTGGAGGCTGTGGTGAAGCCTGGAGCAAGGGCTGTGTGTGCAGTGCAGGCTTTCAAGAAGCCGGGTGCGGGGGCCTGGGCAAGGAAGGGGTGCCATTTAGCCAGGCTGGCTGTGAGCACCCCTGACATGGCACCTAAATCGAGCTTCTCCACAGGCTGGAGCAGCCCCGGGCCCAGCCCCTGCCTGCCGACACTGTGAGCATCCACGGCTGCAGAGGGGCTGGTGCCTGGCAGGTTTGCTGTTGGTACCACTCAGGCACTTGTGAAACAGCTCCACCTGTGTTTATTGGTGTCCTGGCACGGCCACCTTCAACGCTGACCGAAGGGCTGAGGCAGTTGGCTTGTGGAGCTGCGGGGCCCTCTTCGATTCGAGTACAGGTGTCCAGGCCCCTCCTGCACCCTGTTGAAGGTGGCGGGCGGTGGGGGCGGTCCGGGCGGCGGCGGAGGTCCGGGCGGTGGGGGCGGTCCGAGCGGGGAAGGAGCCAGTGATCTGGAGCGGAGGGACCATTTTCGCTTGGCTTGGAAGCCTGCCGTCGGGTGTTCCTGCCTGGCGAAAGTTGGGGGCGGTCCGGGCGGCGGCGGAGGTCCGGGCGGTGGGGGCGGTCCGGGCGTCGGTGGAGGTCCGGGCGGTGGGGGCGGTCCGGGCGGCGGCGGAGGTCCGGTTGCTGAGGGTGGTCCGGGAGGGGGCGGAGGGCCGGGCGGTGGGGGTGGTCCGGGCGGGGGCGGAGGTCCGGTTGCTGAGGGTGGTCCGGGACGGGGCGGAGGGCCGGGCGGTGGGGGTGGTCCGGGCGGGGGCGGAGGTCCGGTTGCTGAGGGTGGTCCGGGAGGGGGCGGAGGTCTGGGCGGTGGGGGCGGTCCGGGCGAGGGTGGCGCTCCGAGATGGGATGGTGTGCGTGGAGGCTGCAGAGACCCTGGCGGAGGCGGCCGTGCCAGATTGGCAGGCTGCTGCTGTGCCTGGTAGTACTGGGGCCGTGCCTCAGGCACTCCTGGGTGGGTGCTGTAGATGTGGCCGTTTTCCATTTCTGAGGGGCACCCACCCATTTGGTGCGGCACTCGGGAAGCAGCAGAGGCGTACCTGTGGAGAGAGGAGGCGGCTCAGGCCCTTGGCCACTCATGGGACGCAGGCCCTCTCTCTCCTTTCCCAGGTGGCCCAGAGCTGGCAATGCTCACCGCCACGGGCAGAGCTGCTGGCACACCGGGGCCGAGGTGGACACTGCCCCTGACTGCACCGCCCAACAGCAGCATTCCTCTGGGCAGGGTCCCTGCTCAGCACCGGCTGCTAATGCATGTCTCGCTTTGTAGAGCGACCTCAGGCCCGCTCTTTCTCTTCCTGAGCCTGCTCCTGGGGCTGCTCTTGTCCAGGCAGGGTCAGTTTGAGCTGACCCTGGCTCCAGTCAGAGCGGGCTCCTGAGCTGGCCGCCCAGGAATTAGGTTGAAGCATCTGACAGCACCAGAAAGCTCAGCAGAGTTCTTTGCCCAGCACTAACTGGCTACTCCGCAGCAGCCTGACTCCTGGCCAGGAGCAGCCACCAAAGCAAGCAGCATGGGTGCGTGTCTTTGCCCGGGGGGAGGTAGAATAGATCCACAACTCACTGTTTTTTCTTTTGCCGCCTCCGCCACCGCATCACACAGCCCATCACGACTGCAGTCAGCAGGAGAATGACCACAACCGCTGTGCCGATCATACACTTCCAGCGCACTTCTCCAGGGCAGAATACACCAGTGGTGCTTGCGGACCTGTCCGCATCTGGGGGAGCAAGTAGGGATGTTAGTCTTCCCTGTGCACCACTGCTGAGCTTTCGGTACCTTTCCTGGACACAGCCGCAAAGTCCTCGGTTTCCTCCCCGTGGCTGTGCCTGGAGGCACGCTTCCGCCCTTGGGACAGCTCGTCCCACCCAAGAAAATACAGGTTGCCAGGAGGAGAGCACGTGGTGGACCTCAGCTGCTTGACCACTCACTTGCTCCTTCCAGGTTCACAGACAAAAGCCATCCTGGCAGCAGAGAGCGCCAGCCCCAACCCTCCCTCCCTGCTGGGCCAGCTCCCACAGCCCGAGGCCTTCTCAAGGGACACCTGAACCTTGCTCTCCCCTTCTGCCTTTTCTCCAGCCTGGGCACTGCTCTCAGATGCTCCCAGGTTTTGGGAGGTGTCTCCCACTTTGGCACCCTGGCAAGACTGCTCAGTACCTGAGTCCTCTAGAAAGAATTCATATATTCTGCTCTGGTGGTCTTCTCCGGACTTGGAGCGCGCTGCCAAATAGAAGAGTGACACGTAAAGCCTCAGCATGGCTCAGGCATGGAGGATGCAGGACCACTCGGGAGGTTCCCCAAAGCCCCTGTCCAAGCCAGGCACTCTCAGCATCTCTAATGAGCAACATGCTCATGCCACATTGTCAAGCTTTTTTCCTTCAAGGAAAGGGACATTAAGAACTTACCTCCAGGATGCCCCGAGGGCTCCAAATCAACTCTCCTCGAAGCAGCACCATTGCCACCCTCACCACCATCCTCATCTACAAGCAAGCACAGATGAGAAACGTTTCCATTGCAGGTTGTGTGCCTCTGCTGCCTTGGCGAATTCCAGGCTCCCCCCTGGGAAGGGGCCAGGTAACAATGTGGGAGCCAGACATAGGCCGAGCTTGCCGCTGACCTCTCGCCTGGCTCCCGGGCACCTCTGCAAATCCCCTTTCCAGGCCACATGCAACATGCTCAGGGAGCAGTTGCTCTACTATAACAGCCCCTCAGGGCTTTTTTACCGCAGAGGAAAGCTGCTAAAGACCTCGAGGCAAAAGCCCACCACCCACGCTTCTCTGGGAGAAGAGCCCGCCGGCCCATGAAAGGCTGCACCCGCGCCGCCTGCTCACCTGCTCCCTGCGCTGGAGAGAAGGGAGCAGCCCTGGCACGCAAATTTATATGGCTGGTGCATCATGCTTGGGCTCTGTAAACCTCACAGTCTGAAGGTGTGTGGGAGGAAACGGAGGATGGATGTTTTTAAGAGAACTCAGCGGGAATGCAAAAGGGGATCTATTAGTCACTGTTGCCATAGGGCTAAAGAGAAGACCAGTAACCTTTTTGATTGATACTGGGGCACAAATTGCTGCATTACCACAAACTGCAGCAAAACGGTGTGGGATCTCGATACCATCTAAAAATCTAATAATTTTGAATGCTCTGGGGAAAATGCACTCAATGCCTGTGACTTTGGTGACACTGTGGCTGCCAGGGGACGAAACCCCCATTAATACCACGGTGGCCATAGGACCTTTTCAGATGAATCTTTTGGGTGTAGATACGCTGAAAGGGAGACAGTGGCATGACACCCAGGGAAATTTGTGGTCTTTTGGCACCCCCGGATCAGGCAATTGACAAAAACATCCTGGGCAGAGGTGTGCCTGCTGCAAGCAGCGCCTTCCCTTCCCCCTTCCAAGGTTGTTAACATGAAACCCTGTCCTTTGCCATTAGGAGCCAGGGAAGGGATAGCCCCAGTGATCGAGGATCTCTGACAACAGGGAATCCTAATGATTGCTCGCTCTCTGTATAATTCACCAGTGTGGCCGGTACGCAAACCTAAAGGGAAATGGTGAATGACCATGGACTATCGGTGTTTAAACGCAAATGCAGGTCCCCTGACTGAAGCTGGGCCTAATATAGGCAAATTAATGGCAACTCTTCAGGAACAGGTCCACCCTATTTTAGCAACCATTGATGTAAAAGACATACTTTTTATGGTTCCACTCCAAGAAAGTGATGAAGAACAATATGCCTTTGTTTAGGAGGGACAGCAGTATACTTTCACCCGCTTGCCTCAGGGGTACAAACACACACAGCCATCCTGGCGGGTGACACTGGCTGACCGCGCCTGACGGACACTACCTGGCACACCGACGCCTGGCATTGCCTCCGTTTCTCCCGTCGGGACGGGCAGTAAGCCGCTGCTTGCTTCTGGAGACCACAGCTCTCTCGCAGCCTCCTGGTCAGTCTCTTGAGAAAGCAAGCAGGACAGCTGGATTAGATGGCAGTGTTCCCCATCAGGGAGATGGCATCCTCAGGAGGCAAGGCTTCTCCAAGACGGCAATACGGTTTAGAAAGAATGCCTGGGCTTTTGGGGCTGCGCCTAGTCACTGCTCCAGACCACAGTCACACCTGGCCTGCCGGGAGGCCAGGAAATGGTGTGTGATGTTCCTGTGTGCGTGGCATGCGGTGAGTTTTTGGCCCGCTGTAAGGGGATGCTAAACGCCTGCCTTCAAAGAGGGCGGCCAGAAGCTGCAGCCAGGCCAGGCGGGGAAACAGCCCTTCCGAGAAGGGCCCCTGTGCCTCTCCCTGTAAGCATCAGCACCACGCACGTTTGTCCCACCCCAGCTGTCCAGAGGCAGATGGGAAATGGAGCACAGCCCAGAAAGCCTGCTGAATCAGCATCGCCACCTGACTTCCAGCACCAGGAAAAGGCAACCAGCATCGCTTGGGGCCTCGCTCCCGCCTGCAGCCGGCCCAGTGGGCGAGCGGTGCTGCACGTGAGCTCAGCTCAAGTTCAAGGCCTGAAACCCAGCATGGCTGCTGCGAGGCGCCGATCAATCCTTTCCTGCGGCACAGGCCACAGCGTGCCCCAGTGTGTATCTTAAACCTCCAGCTGCCGAGTGTCACGACTAAGGCCGAGTGAAATACACTCACTGTGTCGCCTCTCCAGTTCGTCCAGCATTTCCTTCAGGACCAGAGAGGCCTCCAGGCTCTTTTTGCGTCCCTCGGGTTGGTACCGCCCTCGTGGAGGACCTTAAGAGAAAGCATGCGGGTCCGTTTCACACCAATAAATTCTGGAAAACCAGTGCTTAGCCAGTGAGGCCGGCAGAGACTGACAGACTCACCCCTGCGATGCCAGACGGGCTGGGGCACAGCATCCAGACCAGGAGCTGGAACAGTTGTTCCTACAGGCACATCTGTAACTGAGGCACCAGAGAAGGTTCTGTCATGTACTGCGATCCACATGGGCAGCAGCAGTGAGGGGAGATCGGGCGAGGAGAGGGCACACGCGTGCAGGTCTCCATTCTCACAGCCGCAGAGGCGCCCGCCTGGCTGCCCTTTGGGCTTTGAGCTGGCAGCTCTCAGCGGGCGGGTGGAAAAAGCCTTGACATACCCATGGGATCTGCCGGAGTGTCAGTCCGGGAAGCCAGCTGGGCAGAAGGATCCCCTTCCCCCACAGGCAGAGCTGCAAACAAGCAGAGGCCAGAACAGCTCCCATGACACAGTTTAAGAGGATGCTTCTGATCACAGTGGTGCGGAGTGCAAGTCCAAGAGGATGTTCCTGCACAGCCCTTGTCTCTCCCTTCCCCTCCACAGCACAGTGCAGAGAGTCACTGGTGAATTCCAGGCTCCCCCCTGGGAAGGGGCCCGGTAACAATGTGGGAGCCAGACGTAGGCCGAGCTTGCCGCTGACCTCTCGCCTGGCTCCCGGCACCTCTGCAAATCCCCTTTCCAGGCCACGTGAACACTCTCAGGGAGCAGATGCACCAACCTAACAGCCCCTCAGGGCTTTTTTACTGCAGAGGAAAGCGGCTAAAGACCTCGAGCCAAAAGCCCACCACCCACGCTTCTCTGGGAGAAGAGCCCACTGTCCCATGAAAGGCTGCACCCGCGCCACCTGCTCACCTGCTCCCTGCACTAGAGAGAAGGGAGCAGCCCAGGCAGCCCTGGCACGCAGGGCCACGACGAGGAGGACAAGGAGAACATGGCGGGTCAGGGCCATGTTCCCCCACATGTATCAAATAACAGTGCTGCTGCTGCTGCTGCTGCTGCTGCTGCTGCTGCTGCTGCTGCTGCTGCGGCCGCTGCTGCAACTGAAGTGTGGGCCAGAGGCTGAGAGTCTGGTTTCTATGTCTGGCGCATCATGGCTGGGCTCTGTGACCTCACATCCCCTCTATGACCTCAAAGCCCCTCTGTGATCCCACTGGCTGTGCCAATGCTGCAGAGGGCTCTCAGGGTGCTCACAGAGAGCAGCTTGTGCACAGTTGGGGCCCTGGTTGGGAGGGGAGAGTGCCCCGCTGGGCAGCTCCGTCCAAGGGCTGGGACACAGACCCACACAGGCTGAGCCCACAGCTCTGCCCTGTTTTCCGGGCACTGTCACAGGGGGACTGTGGAATAGGCAAACCCCAGAGCAACAGCAAAATTCAGCCCACGGCTTTTGGGCCTGCAAGAAGCAACAGCCCAACGTCTCGAGACCGTAGGAGCTTTCCCATCTTCCAGCTGCTTTGGCGTGAGGTGTCTGGCCTCAGCCTGCTTCTGCAGACGTTAGCAGAGAGCCAGGGACCTGAGAATCGCTTTCCTCGCCACTTAATGAAAAAACAAAGGGCTGGCCTGGGGTGGGAGAGGGGGCCTGGCACATCCCCTAGTCTTCTGCATGCCTCTTGTTGGAGCAGGCTAAATAAATGGACAGTGTGCCCCAGGACATCTTGCTCTCGGGAGAATTACTGGCCTCCTTGGGTGCTGCCACCAGCAGCTCATGAGGCTAAATGAAGACTGTGCATTTCCTCAGATCCGTTTGAATGTCGTCGGTGCAATGCCGTTGGTATTAAGCCAAAAAACGTTTGCCTTGATCCCACACGGCTGCGAAGGAGCAAGGGGACGGCTTGGAGGTTCAGTTAACAGAACCTGAAGCTGGGGTGGTCCTGGTCAGCAGTTACCCAAGGGCTAAGCCGGGGGACCCATTTGTTTGGGGCCACAATATGGCGGTCTGGTCCTGCAACTTTAGGAGGGCTGGGGGTGGTCTGGGGGCCGTGGGGGCTCTGGAGGCAGTGTTGAAGCCGGGTGCTTGGGCTGTCCGTACAGGCCGTGGACAGGCCGATGAGCCTGTGTGGCTTATGAAGTACCCGACTGGGGAGCTGCAAAGGTGTGGTGAAGCCGGGCAGGGGGCCATGGGGCCTCTGGAGAAGCCAGGCATACGGATTTGCCAGGCTGGTGTGATGGCTCCAGGCGTTGGGCCCAGCTCTCTGGGTTCTGTTAGCTGTACCCTTCCTTTTGTGCTGCTTTTGGTAGGCCAAACGGAACTCTGGCGCGGCCACCTTCAGCGATTACCTAAGGCCCAATCCAGCGGGCTTGGGGGTCAGGAGGCCCATTTTGACTGGGGCTGGAATGCACCGCCGGTTTGATCCTGCAGCTGCAGGATGGTTGGGGGAAAGCTGGGGAGTGCAGGGACCGTGGAGGCGTTGGAGAAGCCGGCCATGGGGGCTGCATGGTCTGATGAGAAGGCAGGCAGTGGTGCCAGGGAGGCAGTGGAGAAGCCGAGTGAGGGGGCATGGAGCCTTTGAAGAAGCTAAGCATGTGAGCAGTGCAGGCCGCAGGAAAGTGATGGGCAGGCTGGGAGAAAGCGGGGACTCTGGAGGCTGTGGTGAAGCCTGGAGCAAGGGCTGTGTGTGCAGTGCAGGCTTTCAAGAAGCCGGGTGCGGGGGCCTGGGCAAGGAAGGGGTGCCATTTAGCCAGGCTGGCTGTGAGCACCCCTGACATGGCACCTAAATCGAGCTTCTCCACAGGCTGGAGCAGCCCCGGGCCCAGCCCCTGCCTGCCGACACTGTGAGCATCCACGGCTGCAGAGGGGCTGGTGCCTGGCAGGTTTGCTGTTGGTACCACTCAGGCACTTGTGAAACAGCTCCACCTGTGTTTATTGGTGTCCTGGCACGGCCACCTTCAACGCTGACCGAAGGGCTGAGGCAGTTGGCTTGTGGAGCTGCGGGGCCCTCTTCGATTCGAGTACAGGTGTCCAGGCCCCTCCTGCACCCTGTTGAAGGTGGCGGGCGGTGGGGGCGGTCCGGGCGGCGGCGGAGGTCCGGGCGGTGGGGGCGGTCCGAGCGGGGAAGGAGCCAGTGATCTGGAGCGGAGGGACCATTTTCGCTTGGCTTGGAAGCCTGCCGTCGGGTGTTCCTGCCTGGCGAAAGTTGGGGGCGGTCCGGGCGGCGGCGGCGGTCCGGGCGGTGGGGGCGGTCCGGGCGTCGGTGGAGGTCCGGGCGGTGGGGGCGGTCCGGGCGGCGGCGGAGGTCCGGTTGCTGAGGGTGGTCCGGGAGGGGGCGGAGGGCCGGGCGGTGGGGGTGGTCCGGGTGGGGGCGGAGGTCCGGTTGCTGAGGGTGGTCCGGGACGGGGCGGAGGGCCGGGCGGTGGGGGTGGTCCGGGCGGGGGCGGAGGTCCGGTTGCTGAGGGTGGTCCGGGAGGGGGCGGAGGTCCGGGCGGTGGGGGCGGTCCGGGCGAGGGTGGCGCTCCGAGATGGGACGGTGTGCGTGGAGGCTGCAGAGACCCTGGCGGAGGCGGCCGTGCCAGATTGGCAGGCTGCTGCTGTGCCTGGTAGTACTGGGGCCGTGCCTCAGGCACTCCTGGGTGGGTGCTGTAGATGTGGCCGTTTTCCATTTCTGAGGGGCACCCACCCATTTGGTGCGGCACTCGGGAAGCAGCAGAGGCGTACCTGTGGAGAGAGGAGGCGGCTCAGGCCCTTGGCCACTCATGGGACGCAGGCCCTCTCTCTCCTTTCCCAGGTGGCCCAGAGCTGGCAATGCTCACCGCCACGGGCAGAGCTGCTGGCACACCGGGGCCGAGGTGGACACTGCCCCTGACTGCACCGCCCAACAGCAGCATTCCTCTGGGCAGGGTCCCTGCTCAGCACCGGCTGCTAATGCATGTCTCGCTTTGTAGAGCGACCTCAGGCCCGCTCTTTCTCTTCCTGAGCCTGCTCCTGGGGCTGCTCTTGTCCAGGCAGGGTCAGTTTGAGCTGACCCTGGCTCCAGTCAGAGCGGGCTCCTGAGCTGGCC
The DNA here is from genome assembly GCA_020800305.1 of Porphyrio hochstetteri. Lineage (NCBI taxonomy): Eukaryota > Metazoa > Chordata > Aves > Gruiformes > Rallidae > Porphyrio > Porphyrio hochstetteri. Next base: position 2,675,426 of record CM036916.1, on the reverse strand, counting down.
GCCCAGGAATTAGGTTGAAGCATCTGACAGCACCAGAAAGCTCAGCAGAGTTCTTTGCCCAGCACTAACTGGCTACTCCGCAGCAGCCTGACTCCTGGCCAGGAGCAGCCACCAAAGCAAGCAGCATGGGTGCGTGTCTTTGCCCGGGGGGAGGTAGAATAGATCCACAACTCACTGTTTTTTCTTTTGCCGCCTCCGCCACCGCATCACACAGCCCATCACGACTGCAGTCAGCAGGAGAATGACCACAACCGCTGTGCCGATCATACACTTCCAGCGCACTTCTCCAGGGCAGAATACACCAGTGGTGCTTGCGGACCTGTCCGCATCTGGGGGAGCAAGTAGGGATGTTAGTCTTCCCTATGCACCACTGCTGAGCTTTCGGTACCTTTCCTGGACACAGCCGCAAAGTCCTCGGTTTCCTCCCCGTGGCTGTGCCTGGAGGCACGCTTCCGCCCTTGGGACAGCTCGTCCCACCCAAGAAAATACAGGTTGCCAGGAGGAGAGCACGTGGTGGACCTCAGCTGCTTGACCACTCACTTGCTCCTTCCAGGTTCACAGACAAAAGCCATCCTGGCAGCAGAGAGCGCCAGCCCCAACCCTCCCTCCCTGCTGGGCCAGCTCCCACAGCCCGAGGCCTTCTCAAGGGACACCTGAACCTTGCTCTCCCCTTCTGCCTTTTCTCCAGCCTGGGCACTGCTCTCAGATGCTCCCAGGTTTTGGGAGGTGTCTCCCACTTTGGCACCCTGGCAAGACTGCTCAGTACCTGAGTCCTCTAGAAAGAATTCATATATTCTGCTCTGGTGGTCTTCTCCGGACTTGGAGCGCGCTGCCAAATAGAAGAGTGACACGTAAAGCCTCAGCATGGCTCAGGCATGGAGGATGCAGGACCACTCGGGAGGTTCCCCAAAGCCCCTGTCCAAGCCAGGCACTCTCAGCATCTCTAATGAGCAACATGCTCATGCCACATTGTCAAGCTTTTTTCCTTCAAGGAAAGGGACATTAAGAACTTACCTCCAGGATGCCCCGAGGGCTCCAAATCAACTCTCCTCGAAGCAGCACCATTGCCACCCTCACCACCATCCTCATCTACAAGCAAGCACAGATGAGAAACGTTTCCATTGCAGGTTGTGTGCCTCTGCTGCCTTGGCGAATTCCAGGCTCCCCCCTGGGAAGGGGCCAGGTAACAATGTGGGAGCCAGACATAGGCCGAGCTTGCCGCTGACCTCTCGCCTGGCTCCCGGGCACCTCTGCAAATCCCCTTTCCAGGCCACATGCAACATGCTCAGGGAGCAGTTGCTCTACTATAACAGCCCCTCAGGGCTTTTTTACCGCAGAGGAAAGCTGCTAAAGACCTCGAGGCAAAAGCCCACCACCCACGCTTCTCTGGGAGAAGAGCCCGCCGGCCCATGAAAGGCTGCACCCGCGCCGCCTGCTCACCTGCTCCCTGCGCTGGAGAGAAGGGAGCAGCCCTGGCACGCAGATTTATATGGCTGGTGCATCATGCTTGGGCTCTGTAAACCTCACAGTCTGAAGGTGTGTGGGAGGAAACGGAGGATGGATGTTTTTAAGAGAACTCAGCGGGAATGCAAAAGGGGATCTATTAGTCACTGTTGCCATAGGGCTAAAGAGAAGACCAGTAACCTTTTTGATTGATACTGGGGCACAAATTGCTGCATTACCACAAACTGCAGCAAAACGGTGTGGGATCTCGATACCATCTAAAAATCTAATAATTTTGAATGCTCTGGGGAAAATGCACTCAATGCCTGTGACTTTGGTGACACTGTGGCTGCCAGGGGACGAAACCCCCATTAATACCACGGTGGCCATAGGACCTTTTCAGATGAATCTTTTGGGTGTAGATACGCTGAAAGGGAGACAGTGGCATGACACCCAGGGAAATTTGTGGTCTTTTGGCACCCCCGGATCAGGCAATTGACAAAAACATCCTGGGCAGAGGTGTGCCTGCTGCAAGCAGCGCCTTCCCTTCCCCCTTCCAAGGTTGTTAACATGAAACCCTGTCCTTTGCCATTAGGAGCCAGGGAAGGGATAGCCCCAGTGATCGAGGATCTCCGACAACAGGGAATCCTAATGATTGCTCGCTCTCTGTATAATTCACCAGTGTGGCCGGTACGCAAACCTAAAGGGAAATGGTGAATGACCATGGACTATCGGTGTTTAAACGCAAATGCAGGTCCCCTGACTGAAGCTGGGCCTAATATAGGCAAATTAATGGCAACTCTTCAGGAACAGGTCCACCCTATTTTAGCAACCATTGATGTAAAAGACATACTTTTTATGGTTCCACTCCAAGAAAGTGATGAAGAACAATATGCCTTTGTTTAGGAGGGACAGCAGTATACTTTCACCCGCTTGCCTCAGGGGTACAAACACACACAGCCATCCTGGCGGGTGACACTGGCTGACCGCGCCTGACGGACACTACCTGGCACACCGACGCCTGGCATTGCCTCCGTTTCTCCCGTCGGGACGGGCAGTAAGCCGCTGCTTGCTTCTGGAGACAACAGCTCTCTCGCAGCCTCCTGGTCCGTCTCTTGAGAAAGCAAGCAGGACAGCTGGATTAGATGGCAGTGTTCCCCATCAGGGAGATGGCATCCTCAGGAGGCAAGGCTTCTCCAAGACGGCAATACGGTTTAGAAAGAATGCCTGGGCTTTTGGGGCTGCGCCTAGTCACTGCTCCAGACCACAGTCACACCTGGCCGGCCAGGAAATGGTGTGTGATGTTCCTGTGTGCGTGGCATGCGGTGAGTTTTTGGCCCGCTGTAAGGGGATGCTAAACGCCTGCCTTCAAAGAGGGCGGCCAGAAGCTGCAGCCAGGCCAGGCGGGGAAACAGCCCTTCCGAGAAGGGCCCCTGTGCCTCTCCCTGTAAGCATCAGCACCACGCACGTTTGTCCCACCCCAGCTGTCCAGAGGCAGATGGGAAATGGAGCACAGCCCAGAAAGCCTGCTGAATCAGCATCGCCACCTGACTTCCAGCACCAGGAAAGGGCAACCAGCATCGCTTGGGGCCTCGCTCCTGCCTGCAGCCGGCCCAGTGGGCGAGCGGTGCTGCATGTGAGCTCAGCTCAAGTTCAAGGCCTGAAACCCAGCATGGCTGCTGCGAGGCGCCGATCAATCCTTTCCTGCGGCACAGGCCACAGCGTGCCCCAGCGTGTATCTTAAACCTCCAGCTGCCGAGTGTCACGACTAAGGCCGAGTGAAATACACTCACTGTGTCGCCTCTCCAGTTCGTCCAGCATTTCCTTCAGGACCAGAGAGGCCTCCAGGCTCATTTTGCGTCCCTCGGGTTGGTACCACCCTCGTGGAGGACCTTAAGAGAAAGCATGCGGGTCCGTTTCACACCAATAAATTCTGGAAAACCAGTGCTTAGCCAGTGAGGCCGGCAGAGACTGACAGACTCACCCCTGCGATGCCAGACGGGCTGGGGCACAGCATCCAGACCAGGAGCTGGAACAGTTGTTCCTACAGGCACATCTGTAACTGAGGCACCAGAGAAGGTTCTGTCATGTACTGCGATCCACATGGGCAGCAGCAGTGAGGGGAGATCGGGCGAGGAGAGGGCACACGCGTGCAGGTCTCCATCCTCACAGCCGCAGAGGCGCCCGCCTGGCTGCCCTTTGGGCTTTGAGCTGGCAGCTCTCAGCGGGCGGGTGGAAAAAGCCTTGACATACCCATGGGATCTGCCGGAGTGTCGGTCCGGGAAGCCAGCCAGGCAGAAGGATCCCCTTCCCCCACGGGCAGAGCTGCAAACAAGCAGAGGCCAGAACAGCTCCCATGACACAGTTTAAGAGGATGCTTCTGATCACAGTGGTGCGGAGTGCAAGTCCAAGAGGACGTTCCTGCACAGCTCTTGTCTCTCCCTTCCCCTCCACGGCACAGTGCAGAGAGTCACTGGTGAATTCCAGGCTCCCCCCTGGGAAGGGGCCCGGTAACAATGTGGGAGCCAGACGTAGGCCGAGCTTGCCGCTGACCTTTCGCCTGGCTCCCGGCACCTCTGCAAATCCCCTTTCCAGGCCACGTGCAACACTCTCAGGGAGCAGATGCACCAACCTAACAGCCCCTCAGGGCTTTTTTACCGCAGAGGAAAGCTGCTAAAGACCTTGAGCCAAAAGCCCACCACCCACGCTTCTCTGGGAGAAGAGCCCACTGTCCCATGAAAGGCTGCACCCGCGCCACCTGCTCACCTGCTCCCTGCACTAGAGAGAAGGGAGCAGCCCAGGCAGCCCTGGCATGCAGGGCCACGAGGAGGAGGACAAGGAGAACATGGCGGGTCAGGGCCATGTTCCCCCACATGTATCAAATAACAGTGCTGCTGCTGCTGCTGCTGCTGCTGCTGCTGCAACTGAAGTGTGGGCCACAGGCTGAGAGTCTCGTTTCTATGTCTGGCGCATCATGGCTGGGCTCTGTGACCTCACATCCCCTCTATGACCTCAAAGCCCCTCTGTGATCCCACTGGCTGTGCCAATGCTGCAGAGGGCTCTCAGGGTGCTCACAGAGAGCAGCTTGTGCACAGTTGGGGCCCTGGTTGGGAGGGGAGAGTGCCCCGCTGGGCAGCTCCGTCCAAGGGCTGGGACACAGACCCACACAGGCTGAGCCCACAGCTCTGCCCTGTTTTCCGGGCACTGTCACAGGGGGACTGTGGAATAGGCAAACCCCAGAGCAACAGCAAAATTCAGCCCACGGCTTTTGGGCCTGCAAGAAGCAACAGCCCAACGTCTCGAGACCGTAGGAGCTTTCCCATCTTGCAGCTGCCTTGGCGTGAGGTGTCTGGCCTCAGCCTGCTTCTGCAGACGTTAGCAGAGAGCCAGGGACCTGAGAATCGCTTTCCTCGCCACTTAATGAAAAAACAAAGGGCTGGCCTGGGGTGGGAGAGGGGGCCTGGCACATCCCCTAGTCTTCTGCATGCCTCTTGTTGGAGCAGGCTAAATAAATGGACAGTCTGCCCCAGGACATCTTGCTCTCGGGAGAATTACTGGCCTCCTTGGGTGCTGCCACCAGCAGCTCATGAGGCTAAATGAAGACTGTGCATTTCCTCAGATCCGTTTGAATGTCGTCGGTGCAATGCCATTGGTATTAAGCCAAAAAACGTTTGCCTTGATCCCACACGGCTGCGAAGGAGCAAGGGGACGGCTTGGAGGTTCAGTTAACAGAACCTGAAGCTGGGGTGGTCCCGGTCAGCAGTTACCCAAGGGCTAAGCCGGGGGACCGATTTGTTTGGGGCCACAATATGCCGGTCTGGTCCTGCAACTGTAGGAGGGTTGGGGGTGGTCTGGGGGTCGTGGGGGCTCTGGAGGCAGTGTTGAAGACGGGCATGGGGGTTGCATTGTCTGTGGAAAAGCCGGGTGCTTGGGCTGTCCGTGCAGGCCGTGGACAGGCCGATGAGCCTGTGTGGCTTATGAAGTACCCGACTGGGGAGCTGCAAAGGTGTGGTGAAGCCGGGCAGGGGGCCATGGGGCCTCTGGAGAAGCCAGGCATACGGATTTGCCAGGCTGGTGTGATGGCTGCAGGCATTGGGCCCAGCTCTCTGGGTTCTGTTAGCTGTACCCTTCCTTTTGTGCTGCTTTTGGTAGCCCAAACGAAACTCTGGCGCGGCCACCTTCAGCGATTACCTAAGGCCCAATCCAGCGGGCTTGGGGGTCAGGAGGCCCATTTTGACTGGGGCTGGAATGCACCGCCGGTTTGATCCTGCAGCTGCAGGACGGTTGGGGGAAAGCTGGGGAGTGCAGGGGCCGTGGAGGCGTTGGAGAAGCCTCCTCAGTTTCCTCCCCGTGGCTGTGCCTGGAGGCACGCTTCCGCCCTTGGGACAGCTCGTCCCACCCAAGAAAACACAGGTTGCCAGGAGGAGAGCACGTGGTGGACCTCAGCTGCTTGACCACTCACGCACTCCTTCCAGGGACACAGACAAAAGCCATCCTGGTCTGATGAGAAGGCAGGCAGGGGTGCCAGGGAGGCAGTGGAGAAGCGAAGTGAGGGGGCATGGAGCCTTTGAAGAAGCTAAGCATGTGAGCAGTGCAGGCCGCAGGAAAGTGATGGGCAGGCTGGGAGAGAGCGGGGACTCTGGAGGCTGTGGTGAAGCCTGGAGCAAGGGCTGTGTGTGCAGTGCAGGCTTTCAAGAAGCCGGGTGCGGGGGCCTGGGCAAGGCGGGGGTGCCATTTAGCCAGGCTGGCTGTGAGCACCCCTGACATGGCACCTAAATCGAGCTTCTCCACAGTGGCTGGAGCAGCCCCGGGCCCAGCCCCTGCCTGCCGACACTGTGAGCATCCACGGCTGCAAAGGGGCTGGTGCCTGGCAGGTTTGCTGTTGGTACCACTCAGGCACTTGTGAAACAACTCCATCTATCTTTATTTGAAAGAGCTGGTCCCTGTTGGTACACCCCGACCTCTGTCCTGGCAAAGCCACATTCAATGGTGACCCAAGGGCTGAGCCAGTGGGCTTGTGGAGTGGGGGGGCCTTTTAGATTACAGTGCAGGGTTCGAGTCTGCTACTGCACCCTACGGAAAGTTGGAGGTGGTCCAGGCGGGGGCGGCGGTCCAGGGGGAGCTGGCGGTCCGGGCGGTGGGGGTGGTCCAGGCGAGGGTGGCGCTCCGAGATGGGACGGTGTGCGTGGAGGCTGCAGAGACCTTGGCGGAGGCGGCCGTGCCAGATTGGCAGGCTGCTGCTGTGCCTGGTAGTACTGGGGCCGTGCCTCAGGCACTCCTGGGTGGGTGCTGTACATGTAGCCGCTTTCCATTTCTGAGGGGCACCCACCCATTTGGTGCGGCACTCGGGAAGCAGCAGAGGCGTACCTGTGGAGAGAGGAGGCGGCTCAGGCCCTTGGCCACTCATGGGACGCAGGCCCTCTCTCTCCTTTCCCAGGTGGCCCAGAGCTGGCAATGCTCACCACCACGGGCAGAGCTGCTGGCACACCTGGGCCGAGGTGGAAACTGCCCCTGACTGCACCGCCCAGCAGCGGCATTCCTCTGGGCAGGGTCCCTGCTCAGCACCGGCTGCTAATGCATGTCTCGCTTTGTAGAGCGACCTCAGGCCTGCTCTTTCTCTTCCTGAGCCTGCTCCTGGGGCTGCTCTTGTCCAGGCAGGGTCAGTTTGAGCTGACCCTGGCTCCAGTCAGAGCGGGCTCCTGAGCTGGCTGCCCAGGAATTAGGTTGAAGCATCTGACAGCACCAGAAAGCTCAGCAGAGTTCTTCGCCCAGCACTAACTGGCTACTCCGCAGCAGCCTGAATCCTGGCCAGGAGCAGCCACCAAAGCAACCAGCATGGGTGCGTGTCTTTGCCGGGGGGAGGTAGAATAGATCCACAACTCACTGTTTTTTCTTTTGCCGCCTCCGCCACCGCATCACACAGCCCATCACGACTGCAGTCAGCAGGAGAATGACCACAACCGCTGTGCCGATCATACACTTCCAGCGCACTTCTCCAGGGCAGAATACACCAGTGGTGCTTGGGGGACTGTCAGCACTTGTCCTCTCTCTGTCCACATCTGGGGGAGCAAGTAGGGATGTTAGTCTGCCCTGTGCACCACTGCTGAGCTTTCGGTACCTTTCCTGGACACAGCCGCAAAGTCCTCGGTTTCCTCCCCGTGGCTGTGCCTGGAGGCACGCTTCCGCCCTTGGGACAGCTCGACCCAAGAAAACACAGGTTGCCAGGAGAGCAGCACGTGGTGGACCTCAGCTGCTTGACCACTCACTCACTCCTTCCAGGGACACAGACAAAAGCCATCCTGGCAGCAGAGAGCGCCAGCCCCAACCCTCCCACCCTGCCGAGCCAGCTCCCACAGCCCGAAGCCTTCTCAAGGGACACCTGAACCTTGCTCTCCCCTTCTGCCTTTTCTCCAGCCTGGGCACTAATCTCAGATGCTCCCAGGTTTTGGGAGGTGTCTCCCACTTTGGCATCCCTGCAAGACTGCTCAGTACCTGAGCCCACTGGAAAGAATTCATACGTTCTGCTCTGGTGGTCTTCTCCGGACTTGGAGCGCGCTGCCAAATAGAAGAGTGACACGTAAAGCCTCAGCATGGCTCAGGCATGGAGGATGCAGGACCACCCAGAGGTTCCCCAAAGCCCCCGTCCAAGCCAGGTGGGAATCAAAGCGTTACTCTGGACCTCCGATCAGGGGAGGGATCCACTTGCTCTGCTCTCGGGCCTCCTGGGGCTCACAAGCAGCTCTGGGTGCAGCTACAGCCGGAGGTTCGTTTCACGCAAAAATCATGTTTCCGGTCAGCTGCAGAACGTGGTCCAGATGCCTCAAACCCAAAACCCTCTCGGCTTTGGCAGCTGATGTGATGGGCAGGAGCGGGCACGGGGGGAAGAGCCCGCTGACACACAGCCATCCTGACGGGTGACACTGGCTGACCGCGCCTGACGGACACTACCTGGCACACCGGCGCCTGGCATTGCCTCCGTTTCTCCCGTCGGGACGGGCAGTAAGCCGCTGCTTGCTTCTGGAGACAACAGCTCTCTCGCAGCCTCCTGGTCCGTCTCTTGAGAAAGCAAGCAGGACAGCTGGATTAGATGGCAGTGTTCCCCATCAGGGAGATGGCATCCTCAGGAGGCAAGGCTTCTCCAAGACGGCAATACGGTTTAGAAAGAATGCCTGGGCTTTTGGGGCTGCGCCTAGTCACTGCTCCAGACCACAGTCACACCTGGCCTGCCAGGAAATGGTGTGTGATGTTCCTGTGTGCGTGGCATGCGGTGAGTTTTTGGCCCGCTGTAAGGGGATGCTAAACGCCTGCCTTCAAAGAGGGCGGCCAGAAGCTGCAGCCAGGCCAGGCGGGGAAACAGCCCTTCCGAGAAGGGCCCCTGTGCCTCTCCCTGTAAGCATCAGCACCATGCACGTTTGTCCCACCCCAGCTGTCCAGAGGCAGATGGGAAATGGAGCACAGCCCAGAAAGCCTGCTGAATCAGCATCGCCACCTGACTTCCAGCACCAGGAAGGGGCAACCAGCATCGCTTGGGGCCTCGCTCCCGCCTGCAGCCGGCCCAGTGGGCGAGCGGTGCTGCACGTGAGCTCAGCTCAAGTTCAAGGCCTGAAACCCAGCATGGCTGCTGCGAGGCGCCGATCAATCCTTTCCTGCGGCACAGGCCACAGCGTGCCCCAGCGTGTATCTTAAACCTCCAGCTGCCGAGTGTCACGACTAAGGCCGAGTGAAATACACTCACTGTGTCGCCTCTCCAGTTCGTCCAGCATTTCCTTCAGGACCAGAGAGGCCTCCAGGCTCATTTTGCGTCCCTCGGGTTGGTACCACCCTCGTGGAGGACCTTAAGAGAAAGCATGTGGGTCCGTTTCACACCAATAAATTCTGGAAAACCAGTGCTCAGCCAGTGAGGCCGGCAGAGACTGACAGACTCACCCCTGCGATGCCAGACGGGCTGGGGCACAGCATCCAGACCAGGAGTTGGAACAGTTGTTCCTACAGGCACATCTGTAACTGAGGCACCAGAGAAGGTTCTGTCATGTACTGCGATCCACATGGGCAGCAGTGGTGAGGGGAGATCGGGCGAGGAGAGGGCACACGCGTGCAGGTCTCCATCCTCACAGCCGCAGAGGCGCCCGCCTGGCTGCCCTTTGGGCTTTGAGCTGGCAGCTCTCAGCGGGCGGGTGGAAAAAGCCTTGACATACCCATGGGATCTGCCGGAGTGTCGGTCCAGGAAGCCAGCCAGGCAGAAGGATCCCCTTCCCCCACGGGCAGAGCTGCAAACAAGCAGAGGCCAGAACAGCTCCCATGACACAGTTTAAGAGGATGCTTCTGATCACAGTGGTGCGGAGTGCAAGTCCAAGAGGACGTTCCTGCACAGCTCTTGTCTCTCAATTCCCCTCCACAGCACAGTGCAGAGAGTCACTGGTGAATTCCAGGCTCCCCCCTGGGAAGGGGCCCGGTAACAATGTGGGAGCCAGACGTAGGCCGAGCTTGCCGCTGACCTCTCGCCTGGCTCCCGGCACCTCTGCAAATCCCCTTTCCAGGCCACATGCAACACTCTCAGGGAGCAGATGCACCAACCTAACAGCCCCTCAGGGCTTTTTTACCGCAGAGGAAAGCTGCTAAAGACCTCGAGGCAAAAGCCCACCACCCACGCTTCTCTGGGAGAAGAGCCTGCCGGCCCATGAAAGGCTGCACCCGCGCCGCCTGCTCACCTGCTCCCTGCGCTGGAGAGAAGGGAGCAGCCCTGGCACGCAGATTTATATGGCTGGTGCATCATGCCTGGGCTCTGTAAACCTCACAGTCTGAAGGTGTGGGGGGGGAAACGGAGGATGGATGTTTTTAAGAGAACTCAGCGGGAATGCAAAAGGGGATCTATTAGTCACTGTTGCCATAGGGCTAAAGAGAAGACCAGTAACCTTTTTGATTGATACTGGGGCACAAATTGCTGCATTAACACAAACTGCAGCAAAACGGTGTGGGATCTCGATACCATCTAAAAATCTAATAATTTTGAATGCTCTGGGGAAAATGCACTCAATGCCTGTGACTTTGGTGACACTGTGGCTGCCAGGGGACGAAACCCCCATTAATACCACGGTGGCCATAGGACCTTTTCAGATGAATCTTTTGGGTGTAGATACGCTGAAAGGGAGACAGTGGCATGACACCCAGGGAAATTTGTGGTCTTTTGGCACCCCCGGATCAGGCAATTGACAAAAACATCCTGGGCAGAGGTGTGCCTGCTGCAAGCAGCGCCTTCCCTTCCCCCTTCCAAGGTTGTTAACATGAAACCCTGTCCTTTGCCATTAGGAGCCAGGGAAGGGATAGCCCCAGTGATCGAGGATCTCCGACAACAGGGAATCCTAATGTTTGCTCGCTCTCTGTATAATTCACCAGTGTGGCCGGTACGCAAACCTAAAGGGAAATGGTGAATGACCATGGACTATCGGTGTTTAAACGCAAATGCAGGTCCCCTGACTGAAGCTGGGCCTAATATAGGCAAATTAATGGCAACTCTTCAGGAACAGGTCCACACTATTTTAGCAACCATTGATGTAAAAGACATGTTTTTTATGGTTCCACTCCAAGAAAGTGATGAAGAACAATATGCCTTTGTTTAGGAGGGACAGCAGTATACTTTCACCCGCTTGCCTCAGGGGTACAAACACACACAGCCATCCTGACGGGTGACACTGGCTGACCGCGCCTGACGGACACTACCTGGCACACCGACGCCTGGCATTGCCTCCGCTTCTCCCGTCGGGACGGGCAGTAAGCCGCTGCTTGCTTCTGGAGACCACAGCTCTCTCGCAGCCTCCTGGTCCGTCTCTTGAGAAAGCAAGCAGGACAGCTGGATTAGATGGCAGTGTTCCCCATCAGGGAGATGGCATCCTCAGGAGGCAAGGCTTCTCCAAGACGGCAATACGGTTTAGAAAGAATGCCTGGGCTTTTGGGGCTGCGCCTAGTCACTGCTCCAGACCACAGTCACACCTGGCCTGCCAGGAAATGGTGTGTGATGTTCCTGTGTGCGTGGCATGCGGTGAGTTTTTGGCCCGCTGTAAGGGGATGCTAAACGCCTGCCTTCAAAGAGGGCGGCCAGAAGCTGCAGCCAGGCCAGGCGGGGAAACAGCCCTTCCGAGAAGGGCCCCTGTGCCTCTCCCTGTAAGCATCAGCACCATGCACGTTTGTCCCACCCCAGCTGTCCAGAGGCAGATGGGAAATGGAGCACAGCCCAGAAAGCCTGCTGAATCAGCATCGCCACCTGACTTCCAGCACCAGGAAGGGGCAACCAGCATCGCTTGGGGCCTCGCTCCCGCCTGCAGCCGGCCCAGTGGGCGAGCGGTGCTGCACGTGAGCTCAGCTCAAGTTCAAGGCCTGAAACCCAGCATGGCTGCTGCGAGGCGCCGATCAATCCTTTCCTGCGGCACAGGCCCCAGCGTGCCCCAGCGTGTATCTTAAACCTCCAGCTGCCGAGTGTCACGACTAAGGCCGAGTGAAATACACTCACTGTGTCGCCTCTCCAGTTCGTCCAGCATTTCCTTCAGGACCAGAGAGGCCTCCAGGCTCATTTTGCGTCCCTCGGGTTGGTACCACCCTCGTGGAGGACCTTAAGAGAAAGCATGTGGGTCCGTTTCACACCAATAAATTCTGGAAAACCAGTGCTCAGCCAGTGAGGCCGGCAGAGACTGACAGACTCACCCCTGCGATGCCAGACGGGCTGGGGCACAGCATCCAGACCAGGAGTTGGAACAGTTGTTCCTACAGGCACATCTGTAACTGAGGCACCAGAGAAGGTTCTGTCATGTACTGCGATCCACATGGGCAGCAGCGGTGAGGGGAGATCGGGCGAGGAGAGGGCACACGCGTGCACATCCTCACAGCCGCAGAGGCGCCCGCCTGGCTGCCCTTTGGGCTTTGAGCTGGCAGCTCTCAGCGGGCGGGTGGAAAAAGCCTTGACATACCCATGGGATCTGCCGGAGTGTCGGTCCAGGAAGCCAGCCAGGCAGAAGGATCCCCTTCCCCCACGGGCAGAGCTGCAAACAAGCAGAGGCCAGAACAGCTCCCATGACACAGTTTAAGAGGATGCTTCTGATCACAGTGGTGCGGAGTGCAAGTCCAAGAGGACGTTCCTGCACAGCTCTTGTCTCTCAATTCCCCTCCACAGCACAGTGCAGAGAGTCACTGGTGAATTCCAGGCTCCCCCCTGGGAAGGGGCCCGGTAACAATGTGGGAGCCAGACGTAGGCCGAGCTTGCCGCTGACCTCTCGCCTGGCTCCCGGCACCTCTGCAAATCCCCTTTCCAGGCCACATGCAACACTCTCAGGGAGCAGATGCACCAACCTAACAGCCCCTCAGGGCTTTTTTACCGCAGAGGAAAGCTGCTAAAGACCTCGAGGCAAAAGCCCACCACCCACGCTTCTCTGGGAGAAGAGCCTGCCGGCCCATGAAAGGCTGCACCCGCGCCGCCTGCTCACCTGCTCCCTGCGCTGGAGAGAAGGGAGCAGCCCTGGCACGCAGATTTATATGGCTGGTGCATCATGCCTGGGCTCTGTAAACCTCACAGTCTGAAGGTGTGGGGGGGGAAACGGAGGATGGATGTTTTTAAGAGAACTCAGCGGGAATGCAAAAGGGGATCTATTAGTCACTGTTGCCATAGGGCTAAAGAGAAGACCAGTAACCTTTTTGATTGATACTGGGGCACAAATTGCTGCATTACCACAAACTGCAGCAAAACGGTGTGGGATCTCGATACCATCTAAAAATCTAATAATTTTGAATGCTCTGGGGAAAATGCACTCAATGCCTGTGACTTTGGTGACACTGTGGCTGCCAGGGGACGAAACCCCCATTAATACCACGGTGGCCATAGGACCTTTTCAGATGAATCTTTTGGGTGTAGATACGCTGAAAGGGAGACAGTGGCATGACACCCAGGGAAATTTGTGGTCTTTTGGCACCCCCGGATCAGGCAATTGACAAAAACATCCTGGGCAGAGGTGTGCCTGCTGCAAGCAGCGCCTTCCCTTCCCCCTTCCAAGGTTGTTAACATGAAACCCTGTCCTTTGCCATTAGGAGCCAGGGAAGGGATAGCCCCAGTGATCGAGGATCTCAGACAACAAGGAATCCTAATGTTTGCTCGCTCTCTGTATAATTCACCAGTGTGGCCGGTACGCAAACCTAAAGGGAAATGGTGAATGACCATGGACTATCGGTGTTTAAACGCAAATGCAGGTCCCCTGACTGAAGCTGGGCCTAATATAGGCAAATTAATGGCAACTCTTCAGGAACAGGTCCACACTATTTTAGCAACCATTGATGTAAAAGACATGTTTTTTATGGTTCCACTCCAAGAAAGTGATGAAGAACAATATGCCTTTGTTTAGGAGGGACAGCAGTATACTTTCACCCGCTTGCCTCAGGGGTACAAACACACACAGCCATCCTGACGGGTGACACTGGCTGACCGCGCCTGACGGACACTACCTGGCACACCGATGCCTGGCATTGCCTCCGTTTCTCCCGTCGGGACGGGCAGTAAGCCGCTGCTTGCTTCTGGAGACCACAGCTCTCTCGCAGCCTCCTGGTCCGTCTCTTGAGAAAGCAAGCAGGACAGCTGGATTAGATGGCAGTGTTCCCCATCAGGGAGATGGCATCCTCAGGAGGCAAGGCTTCTCCCAGACAGCGATACAGTTTAGAAAGAATGCGGGGATTCTGGGGCTGCGCCTAGTCACTGCTCCAGACCACAGTCACACCTGGCCTGCCGGGAGGCCAGGAAATGGTGTGTGATGTTCCTGTGTGCGTGGCATGCGGTGAGTTTTTGGCCCGCTGTAAGGGGATGCTAAACGCCTGCCTTCAAAGAGGGCGGCCAGAAGCTGCAGCCAGGCCAGGCGGGGAAACAGCCCTTCCGAGAAGGGCCCCTGTGCCTCTCCCTGTAAGCATCAGCACCATGCACGTTTGTCCCACCCCAGCTGTCCAGAGGCAGATGGGAAATGGAGCACAGCCCAGAAAGCCTGCTGAATCAGCATCGCCACCTGACTTCCAGCACCAGGAAAAGGCAACCAGCATCGCTTGGGGCCTCGCTCCCGCCTGCAGCCGGCCCAGTGGGCGAGCGGTGCTGCACGTGAGCTCAGCTCAAGTTCAAGGCCTGAAACCCAGCATGGCTGCTGCGAGGCGCCGATCAATCCTTTCCTGCGGCACAGGCCCCAGCGTGCCCCAGCGTGTATCTTAAACCTCCAGCTGCCGAGTGTCACGACTAAGGCCGAGTGAAATACACTCACTGTGTCGCCTCTCCAGTTCGTCCAGCATTTCCTTCAGGACCAGAGAGGCCTCCAGGCTCTTTTTGCGTCCCTCGGGTTGGTACCGCCCTCGTGGAGGACCTTAAGAGAAAGCATGCGGGTCCGTTTCACACCAATAAATTCTGGAAAACCAGTGCTTAGCCAGTGAGGCCGGCAGAGACTGACAGACTCACCCCTGCGATGCCAGACGGGCTGGGGCACAGCATCCAGACCAGGAGCTGGAACAGTTGTTCCTACAGGCACATCTGTAACTGAGGCACCAGAGAAGGTTCTGTCATGTACTGCGATCCACATGGGCAGCAGCGGTGAGGGGAGATCGGGCGAGGAGAGGGCACACGCATGCAGGTCTCCATTCTCACAGCCGCAGAGGCGCCCGCCTGGCTGCCCTTTGGGCTTTGAGCTGGCAGCTCTCAGCGGGCGGGTGGAAAAAGCCTTGACATACCCATGGGATCTGCCGGAGTGTCAGTCCGGGAAGCCAGCTGGGCAGAAGGATCCCCTTCCCCCACAGGCAGAGCTGCAAACAAGCAGAGGCCAGAACAGCTCCTGTGACACAGTTTAAGAGGATGCTTCTGATCACAGTGGTGCGGAGTGCAAGTCCAAGAGGACGCTCCTGCACAGCCCTTGTCTCTCCCTTCCCCTCCACAGCACAGTGCAGAGAGTCACTGGTGAATTCCAGGCTCCCCCCTGGGAAGGGGCCCGGTAACAATGTGGGAGCCAGACGTAGGCCGAGCTTGCCGCTGACCTCTCGCCTGGCTCCCGGCACCTCTGCAAATCCCCTTTCCAGGCCACGTGAACACTCTCAGGGAGCAGATGCACCAACCTAACAGCCCCTCAGGGCTTTTTTACCGCAGAGGAAAGCTGCTAAAGACCTCGAGGCAAAAGCCCACCACCCACGCTTCTCTGGGAGAAGAGCCCACTGTCCCATGAAAGGCTGCACCCGCGCCACCTGCTCACCTGCTCCCTGCACTAGAGAGAAGGGAGCAGCCCAGGCAGCCCTGGCACGCAGGGCCACGACGAGGAGGACAAGGAGAACATGGCGGGTCAGGGCCATGTTCCCCCACATGTATCAAATAACAGTGCTGCTGCTGCTGCTGCTGCTGCTGCTGCTGCTGCTGCTGCTGCTGCTGCTGCTGCTGCGGCCGCTGCTGCAACTGAAGTGTGGGCCAGAGGCTGAGAGTCTGGTTTCTATGTCTGGCGCATCATGGCTGGGCTCTGTGACCTCACATCCCCTCTATGACCTCAAAGCCCCTCTGTGATCCCACTGGCTGTGCCAATGCTGCAGAGGGCTCTCAGGGTGCTCACAGAGAGCAGCTTGTGCACAGTTGGGGCCCTGGTTGGGAGGGGAGAGTGCCCCGCTGGGCAGCTCCGTCCAAGGGCTGGGACACAGACCCACACAGGCTGAGCCCACAGCTCTGCCCTGTTTTCCGGGCACTGTCACAGGGGGACTGTGGAATAGGCAAACCCCAGAGCAACAGCAAAATTCAGCCCACGGCTTTTGGGCCTGCAAGAAGCAACAGCCCAACGTCTCGAGACCGTAGGAGCTTTCCCATCTTCCAGCTGCTTTGGCGTGAGGTGTCTGGCCTCAGCCTGCTTCTGCAGACGTTAGCAGAGAGCCAGGGACCTGAGAATCGCTTTCCTCGCCACTTAATGAAAAAACAAAGGGCTGGCCTGGGGTGGGAGAGGGGGCCTGGCACATCCCCTAGTCTTCTGCATGCCTCTTGTTGGAGCAGGCTAAATAAATGGACAGTGTGCCCCAGGACATCTTGCTCTCGGGAGAATTACTGGCCTCCTTGGGTGCTGCCACCAGCAGCTCATGAGGCTAAATGAAGACTGTGCATTTCCTCAGATCCGTTTGAATGTCGTCGGTGCAATGCCGTTGGTATTAAGCCAAAAAACGTTTGCCTTGATCCCACACGGCTGCGAAGGAGCAAGGGGACGGCTTGGAGGTTCAGTTAACAGAACCTGAAGCTGGGGTGGTCCCGGTCAGCAGTTACCCAAGGGCTAAGCCGGGGGACCCATTTGTTTGGGGCCACAATATGGCGGTCTGGTCCTGCAACTTTAGGAGGGCTGGGGGTGGTCTGGGGGCCGTGGGGGCTCTGGAGGCAGTGTTGAAGCCGGGTGCTTGGGCTGTCCGTGCAGGCCGTGGACAGGCCGATGAGCCTGTGTGGCTTATGAAGTACCCGACTGGGGAGCTGCAAAGGTGTGGTGAAGCCGGGCAGGGGGCCATGGGGCCTCTGGAGAAGTCAGGCATACGGATTTGCCAGGCTGGTGTGATGGCTCCAGGCGTTGGGCCCAGCTCTCTGGGTTCTGTTAGCTGTACCCTTCCTTTTGTGCTGCTTTTGGTAGGCCAAACGGAACTCTGGCGCGGCCACCTTCAGCGATTACCTAAGGCCCAATCCAGCGGGCTTGGGGGTCAGGAGGCCCATTTTGACTGGGGCTGGAATGCACCGCCGGTTTGATCCTGCAGCTGCAGGATGGTTGGGGGAAAGCTGGGGAGTGCAGGGACCGTGGAGGCGTTGGAGAAGCCGGCCATGGGGGCTGCATGGTCTGATGAGAAGGCAGGCAGTGGTGCCAGGGAGGCAGTGGAGAAGCCGAGTGAGGGGGCATGGAGCCTTTGAAGAAGCTAAGCATGTGAGCAGTGCAGGCCGCAGGAAAGTGATGGGCAGGCTGGGAGAGAGCGGGGACTCTGGAGGCTGTGGTGAAGCCTGGAGCAAGGGCTGTGTGTGCAGTGCAGGCTTTCAAGAAGCCGGGTGCGGGGGCCTGGGCAAGGAAGGGGTGCCATTTAGCCAGGCTGGCTGTGAGCACCCCTGACATGGCACCTAAATCGAGCTTCTCCACAGGCTGGAGCAGCCCCGGGCCCAGCCCCTGCCTGCCGACACTGTGAGCATCCACGGCTGCAGAGGGGCTGGTGCCTGGCAGGTTTGCTGTTGGTACCACTCAGGCACTTGTGAAACAGCTCCACCTGTGTTTATTGGTGTCCTGGCACGGCCACCTTCAACGCTGACCGAAGGGCTGAGGCAGTTGGCTTGTGGAGCTGCGGGGCCCTCTTCGATTCGAGTACAGGTGTCCAGGCCCCTCCTGCACCCTGTTGAAGGTGGCGGGCGGTGGGGGCGGTCCGGGCGGCGGCGGAGGTCCGGGCGGTGGGGGCGGTCCGAGCGGGGAAGGAGCCAGTGATCTGGAGCGGAGGGACCATTTTCGCTTGGCTTGGAAGCCTGCCGTCGGGTGTTCCTGCCTGGCGAAAGTTGGGGGCGGTCCGGGCGGCGGCGGAGGTCCGGGCGGTGGGGGCGGTCCGGGCGTCGGTGGAGGTCCGGGCGGTGGGGGCGGTCCGGGCGGCGGCGGAGGTCCGGTTGCTGAGGGTGGTCCGGGAGGGGGCGGAGGGCCGGGCGGTGGGGGTGGTCCGGGCGGGGGCGGAGGTCCGGTTGCTGAGGGTGGTCCGGGACGGGGCGGAGGGCCGGGCGGTGGGGGTGGTCCGGGCGGGGGCGGAGGTCCGGTTGCTGAGGGTGGTCCGGGAGGGGGCGGAGGTCTGGGCGGTGGGGGCGGTCCGGGCGAGGGTGGCGCTCCGAGATGGGATGGTGTGCGTGGAGGCTGCAGAGACCCTGGCGGAGGCGGCCGTGCCAGATTGGCAGGCTGCTGCTGTGCCTGGTAGTACTGGGGCCGTGCCTCAGGCACTCCTGGGTGGGTGCTGTAGATGTGGCCGTTTTCCATTTCTGAGGGGCACCCACCCATTTGGTGCGGCACTCGGGAAGCAGCAGAGGCGTACCTGTGGAGAGAGGAGGCGGCTCAGGCCCTTGGCCACTCATGGGACGCAGGCCCTCTCTCTCCTTTCCCAGGTGGCCCAGAGCTGGCAATGCTCACCGCCACGGGCAGAGCTGCTGGCACACCGGGGCCGAGGTGGACACTGCCCCTGACTGCACCGCCCAACAGCAGCATTCCTCTGGGCAGGGTCCCTGCTCAGCACCGGCTGCTAATGCATGTCTCGCTTTGTAGAGCGACCTCAGGCCCGCTCTTTCTCTTCCTGAGCCTGCTCCTGGGGCTGCTCTTGTCCAGGCAGGGTCAGTTTGAGCTGACCCTGGCTCCAGTCAGAGCGGGCTCCTGAGCTGGCCGCCCAGGAATTAGGTTGAAGCATCTGACAGCACCAGAAAGCTCAGCAGAGTTCTTTGCCCAGCACTAACTGGCTACTCCGCAGCAGCCTGACTCCTGGCCAGGAGCAGCCACCAAAGCAAGCAGCATGGGTGCGTGTCTTTGCCCGGGGGGAGGTAGAATAGATCCACAACTCACTGTTTTTTCTTTTGCCGCCTCCGCCACCGCATCACACAGCCCATCACGACTGCAGTCAGCAGGAGAATGACCACAACCGCTGTGCCGATCATACACTTCCAGCGCACTTCTCCAGGGCAGAATACACCAGTGGTGCTTGCGGACCTGTCCGCATCTGGGGGAGCAAGTAGGGATGTTAGTCTTCCCTGTGCACCACTGCTGAGCTTTCGGTACCTTTCCTGGACACAGCCGCAAAGTCCTCGGTTTCCTCCCCGTGGCTGTGCCTGGAGGCACGCTTCTGCCCTTGGGACAGCTCGTCCCACCCAAGAAAATACAGGTTGCCAGGAGGAGAGCACGTGGTGGACCTCAGCTGCTTGACCACTCACTTGCTCCTTCCAGGTTCACAGACAAAAGCCATCCTGGCAGCAGAGAGCGCCAGCCCCAACCCTCCCTCCCTGCTGGGCCAGCTCCCACAGCCCGAGGCCTTCTCAAGGGACACCTGAACCTTGCTCTCCCCTTCTGCCTTTTCTCCAGCCTGGGCACTGCTCTCAGATGCTCCCAGGTTTTGGGAGGTGTCTCCCACTTTGGCACCCTGGCAAGACTGCTCAGTACCTGAGTCCTCTAGAAAGAATTCATATATTCTGCTCTGGTGGTCTTCTCCGGACTTGGAGCGCGCTGCCAAATAGAAGAGTGACACGTAAAGCCTCAGCATGGCTCAGGCATGGAGGATGCAGGACCACTCGGGAGGTTCCCCAAAGCCCCTGTCCAAGCCAGGCACTCTCAGCATCTCTAATGAGCAACATGCTCATGCCACATTGTCAAGCTTTTTTCCTTCAAGGAAAGGGACATTAAGAACTTACCTCCAGGATGCCCCGAGGGCTCCAAATCAACTCTCCTCGAAGCAGCACCATTGCCACCCTCACCACCATCCTCATCTACAAGCAAGCACAGATGAGAAACGTTTCCATTGCAGGTTGTGTGCCTCTGCTGCCTTGGCGAATTCCAGGCTCCCCCCTGGGAAGGGGCCAGGTAACAATGTGGGAGCCAGACATAGGCCGAGCTTGCCGCTGACCTCTCGCCTGGCTCCCGGGCACCTCTGCAAATCCCCTTTCCAGGCCACATGCAACATGCTCAGGGAGCAGTTGCTCTACTATAACAGCCCCTCAGGGCTTTTTTACCGCAGAGGAAAGCTGCTAAAGACCTCGAGGCAAAAGCCCACCACCCACGCTTCTCTGGGAGAAGAGCCCGCCGGCCCATGAAAGGCTGCACCCGCGCCGCCTGCTCACCTGCTCCCTGCGCTGGAGAGAAGGGAGCAGCCCTGGCACGCAAATTTATATGGCTGGTGCATCATGCTTGGGCTCTGTAAACCTCACAGTCTGAAGGTGTGTGGGAGGAAACGGAGGATGGATGTTTTTAAGAGAACTCAGCGGGAATGCAAAAGGGGATCTATTAGTCACTGTTGCCATAGGGCTAAAGAGAAGACCAGTAACCTTTTTGATTGATACTGGGGCACAAATTGCTGCATTACCACAAACTGCAGCAAAACGGTGTGGGATCTCGATACCATCTAAAAATCTAATAATTTTGAATGCTCTGGGGAAAATGCACTCAATGCCTGTGACTTTGGTGACACTGTGGCTGCCAGGGGACGAAACCCCCATTAATACCACGGTGGCCATAGGACCTTTTCAGATGAATCTTTTGGGTGTAGATACGCTGAAAGGGAGACAGTGGCATGACACCCAGGGAAATTTGTGGTCTTTTGGCACCCCCGGATCAGGCAATTGACAAAAACATCCTGGGCAGAGGTGTGCCTGCTGCAAGCAGCGCCTTCCCTTCCCCCTTCCAAGGTTGTTAACATGAAACCCTGTCCTTTGCCATTAGGAGCCAGGGAAGGGATAGCCCCAGTGATCGAGGATCTCTGACAACAGGGAATCCTAATGATTGCTCGCTCTCTGTATAATTCACCAGTGTGGCCGGTACGCAAACCTAAAGGGAAATGGTGAATGACCATGGACTATCGGTGTTTAAACGCAAATGCAGGTCCCCTGACTGAAGCTGGGCCTAATATAGGCAAATTAATGGCAACTCTTCAGGAACAGGTCCACCCTATTTTAGCAACCATTGATGTAAAAGACATACTTTTTATGGTTCCACTCCAAGAAAGTGATGAAGAACAATATGCCTTTGTTTAGGAGGGACAGCAGTATACTTTCACCCGCTTGCCTCAGGGGTACAAACACACACAGCCATCCTGGCGGGTGACACTGGCTGACCGCGCCTGACGGACACTACCTGGCACACCGACGCCTGGCATTGCCTCCGTTTCTCCCGTCGGGACGGGCAGTAAGCCGCTGCTTGCTTCTGGAGACCACAGCTCTCTCGCAGCCTCCTGGTCAGTCTCTTGAGAAAGCAAGCAGGACAGCTGGATTAGATGGCAGTGTTCCCCATCAGGGAGATGGCATCCTCAGGAGGCAAGGCTTCTCCAAGACGGCAATACGGTTTAGAAAGAATGCCTGGGCTTTTGGGGCTGCGCCTAGTCACTGCTCCAGACCACAGTCACACCTGGCCTGCCGGGAGGCCAGGAAATGGTGTGTGATGTTCCTGTGTGCGTGGCATGCGGTGAGTTTTTGGCCCACTGTAAGGGGATGCTAAACGCCTGCCTTCAAAGAGGGCGGCCAGAAGCTGCAGCCAGGCCAGGCGGGGAAACAGCCCTTCCGAGAAGGGCCCCTGTGCCTCTCCCTGTAAGCATCAGCACCACGCACGTTTGTCCCACCCCAGCTGTCCAGAGGCAGATGGGAAATGGAGCACAGCCCAGAAAGCCTGCTGAATCAGCATCGCCACCTGACTTCCAGCACCAGGAAAAGGCAACCAGCATCGCTTGGGGCCTCGCTCCCGCCTGCAGCCGGCCCAGTGGGCGAGCGGTGCTGCACGTGAGCTCAGCTCAAGTTCAAGGCCTGAAACCCAGCATGGCTGCTGCGAGGCGCCGATCAATCCTTTCCTGCGGCACAGGCCACAGCGTGCCCCAGTGTGTATCTTAAACCTCCAGCTGCCGAGTGTCACGACTAAGGCCGAGTGAAATACACTCACTGTGTCGCCTCTCCAGTTCGTCCAGCATTTCCTTCAGGACCAGAGAGGCCTCCAGGCTCTTTTTGCGTCCCTCGGGTTGGTACCGCCCTCGTGGAGGACCTTAAGAGAAAGCATGCGGGTCCGTTTCACACCAATAAATTCTGGAAAACCAGTGCTTAGCCAGTGAGGCCGGCAGAGACTGACAGACTCACCCCTGCGATGCCAGACGGGCTGGGGCACAGCATCCAGACCAGGAGCTGGAACAGTTGTTCCTACAGGCACATCTGTAACTGAGGCACCAGAGAAGGTTCTGTCATGTACTGCGATCCACATGGGCAGCAGCAGTGAGGGGAGATCGGGCGAGGAGAGGGCACACGCGTGCAGGTCTCCATTCTCACAGCCGCAGAGGCGCCCGCCTGGCTGCCCTTTGGGCTTTGAGCTGGCAGCTCTCAGCGGGCGGGTGGAAAAAGCCTTGACATACCCATGGGATCTGCCGGAGTGTCAGTCCGGGAAGCCAGCTGGGCAGAAGGATCCCCTTCCCCCACAGGCAGAGCTGCAAACAAGCAGAGGCCAGAACAGCTCCCATGACACAGTTTAAGAGGATGCTTCTGATCACAGTGGTGCGGAGTGCAAGTCCAAGAGGATGTTCCTGCACAGCCCTTGTCTCTCCCTTCCCCTCCACAGCACAGTGCAGAGAGTCACTGGTGAATTCCAGGCTCCCCCCTGGGAAGGGGCCCGGTAACAATGTGGGAGCCAGACGTAGGCCGAGCTTGCCGCTGACCTCTCGCCTGGCTCCCGGCACCTCTGCAAATCCCCTTTCCAGGCCACGTGAACACTCTCAGGGAGCAGATGCACCAACCTAACAGCCCCTCAGGGCTTTTTTACTGCAGAGGAAAGCGGCTAAAGACCTCGAGCCAAAAGCCCACCACCCACGCTTCTCTGGGAGAAGAGCCCACTGTCCCATGAAAGGCTGCACCCGCGCCACCTGCTCACCTGCTCCCTGCACTAGAGAGAAGGGAGCAGCCCAGGCAGCCCTGGCACGCAGGGCCACGACGAGGAGGACAAGGAGAACATGGCGGGTCAGGGCCATGTTCCCCCACATGTATCAAATAACAGTGCTGCTGCTGCTGCTGCTGCTGCTGCTGCTGCTGCTGCTGCTGCTGCTGCGGCCGCTGCTGCAACTGAAGTGTGGGCCAGAGGCTGAGAGTCTGGTTTCTATGTCTGGCGCATCATGGCTGGGCTCTGTGACCTCACATCCCCTCTATGACCTCAAAGCCCCTCTGTGATCCCACTGGCTGTGCCAATGCTGCAGAGGGCTCTCAGGGTGCTCACAGAGAGCAGCTTGTGCACAGTTGGGGCCCTGGTTGGGAGGGGAGAGTGCCCCGCTGGGCAGCTCCGTCCAAGGGCTGGGACACAGACCCACACAGGCTGAGCCCACAGCTCTGCCCTGTTTTCCGGGCACTGTCACAGGGGGACTGTGGAATAGGCAAACCCCAGAGCAACAGCAAAATTCAGCCCACGGCTTTTGGGCCTGCAAGAAGCAACAGCCCAACGTCTCGAGACCGTAGGAGCTTTCCCATCTTCCAGCTGCTTTGGCGTGAGGTGTCTGGCCTCAGCCTGCTTCTGCAGACGTTAGCAGAGAGCCAGGGACCTGAGAATCGCTTTCCTCGCCACTTAATGAAAAAACAAAGGGCTGGCCTGGGGTGGGAGAGGGGGCCTGGCACATCCCCTAGTCTTCTGCATGCCTCTTGTTGGAGCAGGCTAAATAAATGGACAGTGTGCCCCAGGACATCTTGCTCTCGGGAGAATTACTGGCCTCCTTGGGTGCTGCCACCAGCAGCTCATGAGGCTAAATGAAGACTGTGCATTTCCTCAGATCCGTTTGAATGTCGTCGGTGCAATGCCGTTGGTATTAAGCCAAAAAACGTTTGCCTTGATCCCACACGGCTGCGAAGGAGCAAGGGGACGGCTTGGAGGTTCAGTTAACAGAACCTGAAGCTGGGGTGGTCCTGGTCAGCAGTTACCCAAGGGCTAAGCCGGGGGACCCATTTGTTTGGGGCCACAATATGGCGGTCTGGTCCTGCAACTTTAGGAGGGCTGGGGGTGGTCTGGGGGCCGTGGGGGCTCTGGAGGCAGTGTTGAAGCCGGGTGCTTGGGCTGTCCGTACAGGCCGTGGACAGGCCGATGAGCCTGTGTGGCTTATGAAGTACCCGACTGGGGAGCTGCAAAGGTGTGGTGAAGCCGGGCAGGGGGCCATGGGGCCTCTGGAGAAGCCAGGCATACGGATTTGCCAGGCTGGTGTGATGGCTCCAGGCGTTGGGCCCAGCTCTCTGGGTTCTGTTAGCTGTACCCTTCCTTTTGTGCTGCTTTTGGTAGGCCAAACGGAACTCTGGCGCGGCCACCTTCAGCGATTACCTAAGGCCCAATCCAGCGGGCTTGGGGGTCAGGAGGCCCATTTTGACTGGGGCTGGAATGCACCGCCGGTTTGATCCTGCAGCTGCAGGATGGTTGGGGGAAAGCTGGGGAGTGCAGGGACCGTGGAGGCGTTGGAGAAGCCGGCCATGGGGGCTGCATGGTCTGATGAGAAGGCAGGCAGTGGTGCCAGGGAGGCAGTGGAGAAGCCGAGTGAGGGGGCATGGAGCCTTTGAAGAAGCTAAGCATGTGAGCAGTGCAGGCCGCAGGAAAGTGATGGGCAGGCTGGGAGAAAGCGGGGACTCTGGAGGCTGTGGTGAAGCCTGGAGCAAGGGCTGTGTGTGCAGTGCAGGCTTTCAAGAAGCCGGGTGCGGGGGCCTGGGCAAGGAAGGGGTGCCATTTAGCCAGGCTGGCTGTGAGCACCCCTGACATGGCACCTAAATCGAGCTTCTCCACAGGCTGGAGCAGCCCCGGGCCCAGCCCCTGCCTGCCGACACTGTGAGCATCCACGGCTGCAGAGGGGCTGGTGCCTGGCAGGTTTGCTGTTGGTACCACTCAGGCACTTGTGAAACAGCTCCACCTGTGTTTATTGGTGTCCTGGCACGGCCACCTTCAACGCTGACCGAAGGGCTGAGGCAGTTGGCTTGTGGAGCTGCGGGGCCCTCTTCGATTCGAGTACAGGTGTCCAGGCCCCTCCTGCACCCTGTTGAAGGTGGCGGGCGGTGGGGGCGGTCCGGGCGGCGGCGGAGGTCCGGGCGGTGGGGGCGGTCCGAGCGGGGAAGGAGCCAGTGATCTGGAGCGGAGGGACCATTTTCGCTTGGCTTGGAAGCCTGCCGTCGGGTGTTCCTGCCTGGCGAAAGTTGGGGGCGGTCCGGGCGGCGGCGGCGGTCCGGGCGGTGGGGGCGGTCCGGGCGTCGGTGGAGGTCCGGGCGGTGGGGGCGGTCCGGGCGGCGGCGGAGGTCCGGTTGCTGAGGGTGGTCCGGGAGGGGGCGGAGGGCCGGGCGGTGGGGGTGGTCCGGGTGGGGGCGGAGGTCCGGTTGCTGAGGGTGGTCCGGGACGGGGCGGAGGGCCGGGCGGTGGGGGTGGTCCGGGCGGGGGCGGAGGTCCGGTTGCTGAGGGTGGTCCGGGAGGGGGCGGAGGTCCGGGCGGTGGGGGCGGTCCGGGCGAGGGTGGCGCTCCGAGATGGGACGGTGTGCGTGGAGGCTGCAGAGACCCTGGCGGAGGCGGCCGTGCCAGATTGGCAGGCTGCTGCTGTGCCTGGTAGTACTGGGGCCGTGCCTCAGGCACTCCTGGGTGGGTGCTGTAGATGTGGCCGTTTTCCATTTCTGAGGGGCACCCACCCATTTGGTGCGGCACTCGGGAAGCAGCAGAGGCGTACCTGTGGAGAGAGGAGGCGGCTCAGGCCCTTGGCCACTCATGGGACGCAGGCCCTCTCTCTCCTTTCCCAGGTGGCCCAGAGCTGGCAATGCTCACCGCCACGGGCAGAGCTGCTGGCACACCGGGGCCGAGGTGGACACTGCCCCTGACTGCACCGCCCAACAGCAGCATTCCTCTGGGCAGGGTCCCTGCTCAGCACCGGCTGCTAATGCATGTCTCGCTTTGTAGAGCGACCTCAGGCCCGCTCTTTCTCTTCCTGAGCCTGCTCCTGGGGCTGCTCTTGTCCAGGCAGGGTCAGTTTGAGCTGACCCTGGCTCCAGTCAGAGCGGGCTCCTGAGCTGGCCGCCCAGGAATTAGGTTGAAGCATCTGACAGCACCAGAAAGCTCAGCAGAGTTCTTTGCCCAGCACTAACTGGCTACTCCGCAGCAGCCTGACTCCTGGCCAGGAGCAGCCACCAAAGCAAGCAGCATGGGTGCGTGTCTTTGCCCGGGGGGAGGTAGAATAGATCCACAACTCACTGTTTTTTCTTTTGCCGCCTCCGCCACCGCATCACACAGCCCATCACGACTGCAGTCAGCAGGAGAATGACCACAACCGCTGTGCCGATCATACACTTCCAGCGCACTTCTCCAGGGCAGAATACACCAGTGGTGCTTGCGGACCTGTCCGCATCTGGGGGAGCAAGTAGGGATGTTAGTCTTCCCTGTGCACCACTGCTGAGCTTTCGGTACCTTTCCTGGACACAGCCGCAAAGTCCTCGGTTTCCTCCCCGTGGCTGTGCCTGGAGGCACGCTTCCGCCCTTGGGACAGCTCGTCCCACCCAAGAAAATACAGGTTGCCAGGAGGAGAGCACGTGGTGGACCTCAGCTGCTTGACCACTCACTTGCTCCTTCCAGGTTCACAGACAAAAGCCATCCTGGCAGCAGAGAGCGCCAGCCCCAACCCTCCCTCCCTGCTGGGCCAGCTCCCACAGCCCGAGGCCTTCTCAAGGGACACCTGAACCTTGCTCTCCCCTTCTGCCTTTTCTCCAGCCTGGGCACTGCTCTCAGATGCTCCCAGGTTTTGGGAGGTGTCTCCCACTTTGGCACCCTGGCAAGACTGCTCAGTACCTGAGTCCTCTAGAAAGAATTCATATATTCTGCTCTGGTGGTCTTCTCCGGACTTGGAGCGCGCTGCCAAATAGAAGAGTGACACGTAAAGCCTCAGCATGGCTCAGGCATGGAGGATGCAGGACCACTCGGGAGGTTCCCCAAAGCCCCTGTCCAAGCCAGGCACTCTCAGCATCTCTAATGAGCAACATGCTCATGCCACATTGTCAAGCTTTTTTCCTTCAAGGAAAGGGACATTAAGAACTTACCTCCAGGATGCCCCGAGGGCTCCAAATCAACTCTCCTCGAAGCAGCACCATTGCCACCCTCACCACCATCCTCATCTACAAGCAAGCACAGATGAGAAACGTTTCCATTGCAGGTTGTGTGCCTCTGCTGCCTTGGCGAATTCCAGGCTCCCCCCTGGGAAGGGGCCAGGTAACAATGTGGGAGCCAGACATAGGCCGAGCTTGCCGCTGACCTCTCGCCTGGCTCCCGGGCACCTCTGCAAATCCCCTTTCCAGGCCACATGCAACATGCTCAGGGAGCAGTTGCTCTACTATAACAGCCCCTCAGGGCTTTTTTACCGCAGAGGAAAGCTGCTAAAGACCTCGAGGCAAAAGCCCACCACCCACGCTTCTCTGGGAGAAGAGCCCGCCGGCCCATGAAAGGCTGCACCCGCGCCGCCTGCTCACCTGCTCCCTGCGCTGGAGAGAAGGGAGCAGCCCTGGCACGCAGATTTATATGGCTGGTGCATCATGCTTGGGCTCTGTAAACCTCACAGTCTGAAGGTGTGTGGGAGGAAACGGAGGATGGATGTTTTTAAGAGAACTCAGCGGGAATGCAAAAGGGGATCTATTAGTCACTGTTGCCATAGGGCTAAAGAGAAGACCAGTAACCTTTTTGATTGATACTGGGGCACAAATTGCTGCATTACCACAAACTGCAGCAAAACGGTGTGGGATCTCGATACCATCTAAAAATCTAATAATTTTGAATGCTCTGGGGAAAATGCACTCAATGCCTGTGACTTTGGTGACACTGTGGCTGCCAGGGGACGAAACCCCCATTAATACCACGGTGGCCATAGGACCTTTTCAGATGAATCTTTTGGGTGTAGATACGCTGAAAGGGAGACAGTGGCATGACACCCAGGGAAATTTGTGGTCTTTTGGCACCCCCGGATCAGGCAATTGACAAAAACATCCTGGGCAGAGGTGTGCCTGCTGCAAGCAGCGCCTTCCCTTCCCCCTTCCAAGGTTGTTAACATGAAACCCTGTCCTTTGCCATTAGGAGCCAGGGAAGGGATAGCCCCAGTGATCGAGGATCTCCGACAACAGGGAATCCTAATGATTGCTCGCTCTCTGTATAATTCACCAGTGTGGCCGGTACGCAAACCTAAAGGGAAATGGTGAATGACCATGGACTATCGGTGTTTAAACGCAAATGCAGGTCCCCTGACTGAAGCTGGGCCTAATATAGGCAAATTAATGGCAACTCTTCAGGAACAGGTCCACCCTATTTTAGCAACCATTGATGTAAAAGACATACTTTTTATGGTTCCACTCCAAGAAAGTGATGAAGAACAATATGCCTTTGTTTAGGAGGGACAGCAGTATACTTTCACCCGCTTGCCTCAGGGGTACAAACACACACAGCCATCCTGGCGGGTGACACTGGCTGACCGCGCCTGACGGACACTACCTGGCACACCGACGCCTGGCATTGCCTCCGTTTCTCCCATCGGGACGGGCAGTAAGCCGCTGCTTGCTTCTGGAGACCACAGCTCTCTCGCAGCCTCCTGGTCCGTCTCTTGAGAAAGCAAGCAGGACAGCTGGATTAGATGGCAGTGTTCCCCATCAGGGAGATGGCATCCTCAGGAGGCAAGGCTTCTCCAAGACGGCAATACGGTTTAGAAAGAATGCCTGGGCTTTTGGGGCTGCGCCTAGTCACTGCTCCAGACCACAGTCACACCTGGCCTGCCGGGAGGCCAGGAAATGGTGTGTGATGTTCCTGTGTGCGTGGCATGCGGTGAGTTTTTGGCCCGCTGTAAGGGGATGCTAAACGCCTGCCTTCAAAGAGGGCGGCCAGAAGCTGCAGCCAGGCCAGGCGGGGAAACAGCCCTTCCGAGAAGGGCCCCTGTGCCTCTCCCTGTAAGCATCAGCACCACGCACGTTTGTCCCACCCCAGCTGTCCAGAGGCAGATGGGAAATGGAGCACAGCCCAGAAAGCCTGCTGAATCAGCATCGCCACCTGACTTCCAGCACCAGGAAAGGGCAACCAGCATCGCTTGGGGCCTCGCTCCCGCCTGCAGCCGGCCCAGTGGGCGAGCGGTGCTGCACGTGAGCTCAGCTCAAGTTCAAGGCCTGAAACCCAGCATGGCTGCTGTGAGGCGCCGATCAATCCTTTCCTGCGGCACAGGCCACAGCGTGCCCCAGCGTGTATCTTAAACCTCCAGCTGCCGAGTGTCACGACTAAGGCCGAGTGAAATACACTCACTGTGTCGCCTCTCCAGTTCGTCCAGCATTTCCTTCAGGACCAGAGAGGCCTCCAGGCTCTTTTTGCGTCCCTCGGGTTGGTACCGCCCTCGTGGAGGACCTTAAGAGAAAGCATGCGGGTCCGTTTCACACCAATAAATTCTGGAAAACCAGTGCTTAGCCAGTGAGGCCGGCAGAGACTGACAGACTCACCCCTGCGATGCCAGACGGGCTGGGGCACAGCATCCAGACCAGGAGCTGGAACAGTTGTTCCTACAGGCACATCTGTAACTGAGGCACCAGAGAAGGTTCTGTCATGTACTGCGATCCACATGGGCAGCAGCGGTGAGGGGAGATCGGGCGAGGAGAGGGCACACGCGTGCAGGTCTCCATCCTCACAGCCGCAGAGGCGCCCGCCTGGCTGCCCTTTGGGCTTTGAGCTGGCAGCTCTCAGCGGGCGGGTGGAAAAAGCCTTGACATACCCATGGGATCTGCCGGAGTGTCAGTCCGGGAAGCCAGCTGGGCAGAAGGATCCCCTTCCCCCACGGGCAGAGCTGCAAACAAGCAGAGGCCAGAACAGCTCCCATGACACAGTTTAAGAGGATGCTTCTGATCACAGTGGTGCGGAGTGCAAGTCCAAGAGGACGTTCCTGCACAGCCCTTGTCTCTCCCTTCCCCTCCACAGCACGGTGCACAGAGTCACTGGTGAATTCCAGGCTCCCCCCTGGGAAGGGGCCCGGTAACAATGTGGGAGCCAGACATAGGCCGAGCTTGCCGCTGAACTCTCGTCCGGCTCCCGGCACCTCTGCAAATCCCCTTTCCAGGCCACGGTCAACACTCTCAGGGAGCAGTTGCACCAACCTAACAGCCCCTCAGGGCTTTTTTACCACAGAGGAAAGCGGCTAAAGACCTCGAGCCAAAAGCCCACCACCCACGCTTCTCTGGGAGAAGAGCCCACTGTCCCATGAAAGGCTGCACCTGCGCCACCTGCTCACCTGCTCCCTGCACTAGAGAGAAGGGAGCAGCCCAGGCAGCCCTGGCACGCAGGGCCATGAGGAGGAGGACAAGGAGAACATGGCGGGTCAGGGCCATGTTCCCCCACATGTATCAAATAACAGTGCTGCTGCTGCTGCTGCTGCTGCTGCTGCTGCTGCTGCTGCTGCTGCTGCGGCCGCTGCTGCAACTGAAGTGTGGGCCAGAGGCTGAGAGTCTGGTTTCTATGTCTGGCGCATCATGGCTGGGCTCTGTGACCTCACATCCCCTCTATGACCTCAAAGCCCCTCTGTGATCCCACTGGCTGTGCCAATGCTGCAGAGGGCTCTCAGGGTGCTCACAGAGAGCAGCTTGTGCACAGTTGGGGCCCTGGTTGGGAGGGGAGAGTGCCCCGCTGGGCAGCTCCGTCCAAGGGCTGGGACACAGACCCACACAGGCTGAGCCCACAGCTCTGCCCTGTTTTCCGGGCACTGTCACAGGGGGACTGTGGAATAGGCAAACCCCAGAGCAACAGCAAAATTCAGCCCACGGCTTTTGGGCCTGCAAGAAGCAACAGCCCAACGTCTCGAGACCGTAGGAGCTTTCCCATCTTCCAGCTGCTTTGGCGTGAGGTGTCTGGCCTCAGCCTGCTTCTGCAGACGTTAGCAGAGAGCCAGGGACCTGAGAATCGCTTTCCTCGCCACTTAATGAAAAAACAAAGGGCTGGCCTGGGGTGGGAGAGGGGGCCTGGCACATCCCCTAGTCTTCTGCATGCCTCTTGTTGGAGCAGGCTAAATAAATGGACAGTGTGCCCCAGGACATCTTGCTCTCGGGAGAATTACTGGCCTCCTTGGGTGCTGCCACCAGCAGCTCATGAGGCTAAATGAAGACTGTGCATTTCCTCAGATCCGTTTGAATGTCGTCGGTGCAATGCCGTTGGTATTAAGCCAAAAAACGTTTGCCTTGATCCCACACGGCTGCGAAGGAGCAAGGGGACGGCTTGGAGGTTCAGTTAACAGAACCTGAAGCTGGGGTGGTCCTGGTCAGCAGTTACCCAAGGGCTAAGCCGGGGGACCCATTTGTTTGGGGCCACAATATGGCGGTCTGGTCCTGCAACTTTAGGAGGGCTGGGGGTGGTCTGGGGGCCGTGGGGGCTCTGGAGGCAGTGTTGAAGCCGGGTGCTTGGGCTGTCCGTACAGGCCGTGGACAGGCCGATGAGCCTGTGTGGCTTATGAAGTACCCGACTGGGGAGCTGCAAAGGTGTGGTGAAGCCGGGCAGGGGGCCATGGGGCCTCTGGAGAAGCCAGGCATACGGATTTGCCAGGCTGGTGTGATGGCTCCAGGCGTTGGGCCCAGCTCTCTGGGTTCTGTTAGCTGTACCCTTCCTTTTGTGCTGCTTTTGGTAGGCCAAACGGAACTCTGGCGCGGCCACCTTCAGCGATTACCTAAGGCCCAATCCAGCGGGCTTGGGGGTCAGGAGGCCCATTTTGACTGGGGCTGGAATGCACCGCCGGTTTGATCCTGCAGCTGCAGGATGGTTGGGGGAAAGCTGGGGAGTGCAGGGACCGTGGAGGCGTTGGAGAAGCCGGCCATGGGGGCTGCATGGTCTGATGAGAAGGCAGGCAGTGGTGCCAGGGAGGCAGTGGAGAAGCCGAGTGAGGGGGCATGGAGCCTTTGAAGAAGCTAAGCATGTGAGCAGTGCAGGCCGCAGGAAAGTGATGGGCAGGCTGGGAGAAAGCGGGGACTCTGGAGGCTGTGGTGAAGCCTGGAGCAAGGGCTGTGTGTGCAGTGCAGGCTTTCAAGAAGCCGGGTGCGGGGGCCTGGGCAAGGAAGGGGTGCCATTTAGCCAGGCTGGCTGTGAGCACCCCTGACATGGCACCTAAATCGAGCTTCTCCACAGGCTGGAGCAGCCCCGGGCCCAGCCCCTGCCTGCCGACACTGTGAGCATCCACGGCTGCAGAGGGGCTGGTGCCTGGCAGGTTTGCTGTTGGTACCACTCAGGCACTTGTGAAACAGCTCCACCTGTGTTTATTGGTGTCCTGGCACGGCCACCTTCAACGCTGACCGAAGGGCTGAGGCAGTTGGCTTGTGGAGCTGCGGGGCCCTCTTCGATTCGAGTACAGGTGTCCAGGCCCCTCCTGCACCCTGTTGAAGGTGGCGGGCGGTGGGGGCGGTCCGGGCGGCGGCGGAGGTCCGGGCGGTGGGGGCGGTCCGAGCGGGGAAGGAGCCAGTGATCTGGAGCGGAGGGACCATTTTCGCTTGGCTTGGAAGCCTGCCGTCGGGTGTTCCTGCCTGGCGAAAGTTGGGGGCGGTCCGGGCGGCGGCGGCGGTCCGGGCGGTGGGGGCGGTCCGGGCGTCGGTGGAGGTCCGGGCGGTGGGGGCGGTCCGGGCGGCGGCGGAGGTCCGGTTGCTGAGGGTGGTCCGGGAGGGGGCGGAGGGCCGGGCGGTGGGGGTGGTCCGGGTGGGGGCGGAGGTCCGGTTGCTGAGGGTGGTCCGGGACGGGGCGGAGGGCCGGGCGGTGGGGGTGGTCCGGGCGGGGGCGGAGGTCCGGTTGCTGAGGGTGGTCCGGGAGGGGGCGGAGGTCCGGGCGGTGGGGGCGGTCCGGGCGAGGGTGGCGCTCCGAGATGGGACGGTGTGCGTGGAGGCTGCAGAGACCCTGGCGGAGGCGGCCGTGCCAGATTGGCAGGCTGCTGCTGTGCCTGGTAGTACTGGGGCCGTGCCTCAGGCACTCCTGGGTGGGTGCTGTAGATGTGGCCGTTT
Organism: Porphyrio hochstetteri; assembly: GCA_020800305.1. Lineage (NCBI taxonomy): Eukaryota > Metazoa > Chordata > Aves > Gruiformes > Rallidae > Porphyrio > Porphyrio hochstetteri. The sequence goes on along the minus strand of CM036916.1, from coordinate 2,642,278 downwards.
TCCATTTCTGAGGGGCACCCACCCATTTGGTGCGGCACTCGGGAAGCAGCAGAGGCGTACCTGTGGAGAGAGGAGGCGGCTCAGGCCCTTGGCCACTCATGGGACGCAGGCCCTCTCTCTCCTTTCCCAGGTGGCCCAGAGCTGGCAATGCTCACCGCCACGGGCAGAGCTGCTGGCACACCGGGGCCGAGGTGGACACTGCCCCTGACTGCACCGCCCAACAGCAGCATTCCTCTGGGCAGGGTCCCTGCTCAGCACCGGCTGCTAATGCATGTCTCGCTTTGTAGAGCGACCTCAGGCCCGCTCTTTCTCTTCCTGAGCCTGCTCCTGGGGCTGCTCTTGTCCAGGCAGGGTCAGTTTGAGCTGACCCTGGCTCCAGTCAGAGCGGGCTCCTGAGCTGGCCGCCCAGGAATTAGGTTGAAGCATCTGACAGCACCAGAAAGCTCAGCAGAGTTCTTTGCCCAGCACTAACTGGCTACTCCGCAGCAGCCTGACTCCTGGCCAGGAGCAGCCACCAAAGCAAGCAGCATGGGTGCGTGTCTTTGCCCGGGGGGAGGTAGAATAGATCCACAACTCACTGTTTTTTCTTTTGCCGCCTCCGCCACCGCATCACACAGCCCATCACGACTGCAGTCAGCAGGAGAATGACCACAACCGCTGTGCCGATCATACACTTCCAGCGCACTTCTCCAGGGCAGAATACACCAGTGGTGCTTGCGGACCTGTCCGCATCTGGGGGAGCAAGTAGGGATGTTAGTCTTCCCTGTGCACCACTGCTGAGCTTTCGGTACCTTTCCTGGACACAGCCGCAAAGTCCTCGGTTTCCTCCCCGTGGCTGTGCCTGGAGGCACGCTTCCGCCCTTGGGACAGCTCGTCCCACCCAAGAAAATACAGGTTGCCAGGAGGAGAGCACGTGGTGGACCTCAGCTGCTTGACCACTCACTTGCTCCTTCCAGGTTCACAGACAAAAGCCATCCTGGCAGCAGAGAGCGCCAGCCCCAACCCTCCCTCCCTGCTGGGCCAGCTCCCACAGCCCGAGGCCTTCTCAAGGGACACCTGAACCTTGCTCTCCCCTTCTGCCTTTTCTCCAGCCTGGGCACTGCTCTCAGATGCTCCCAGGTTTTGGGAGGTGTCTCCCACTTTGGCACCCTGGCAAGACTGCTCAGTACCTGAGTCCTCTAGAAAGAATTCATATATTCTGCTCTGGTGGTCTTCTCCGGACTTGGAGCGCGCTGCCAAATAGAAGAGTGACACGTAAAGCCTCAGCATGGCTCAGGCATGGAGGATGCAGGACCACTCGGGAGGTTCCCCAAAGCCCCTGTCCAAGCCAGGCACTCTCAGCATCTCTAATGAGCAACATGCTCATGCCACATTGTCAAGCTTTTTTCCTTCAAGGAAAGGGACATTAAGAACTTACCTCCAGGATGCCCCGAGGGCTCCAAATCAACTCTCCTCGAAGCAGCACCATTGCCACCCTCACCACCATCCTCATCTACAAGCAAGCACAGATGAGAAACGTTTCCATTGCAGGTTGTGTGCCTCTGCTGCCTTGGCGAATTCCAGGCTCCCCCCTGGGAAGGGGCCAGGTAACAATGTGGGAGCCAGACATAGGCCGAGCTTGCCGCTGACCTCTCGCCTGGCTCCCGGGCACCTCTGCAAATCCCCTTTCCAGGCCACATGCAACATGCTCAGGGAGCAGTTGCTCTACTATAACAGCCCCTCAGGGCTTTTTTACCGCAGAGGAAAGCTGCTAAAGACCTCGAGGCAAAAGCCCACCACCCACGCTTCTCTGGGAGAAGAGCCCGCCGGCCCATGAAAGGCTGCACCCGCGCCGCCTGCTCACCTGCTCCCTGCGCTGGAGAGAAGGGAGCAGCCCTGGCACGCAGATTTATATGGCTGGTGCATCATGCTTGGGCTCTGTAAACCTCACAGTCTGAAGGTGTGTGGGAGGAAACGGAGGATGGATGTTTTTAAGAGAACTCAGCGGGAATGCAAAAGGGGATCTATTAGTCACTGTTGCCATAGGGCTAAAGAGAAGACCAGTAACCTTTTTGATTGATACTGGGGCACAAATTGCTGCATTACCACAAACTGCAGCAAAACGGTGTGGGATCTCGATACCATCTAAAAATCTAATAATTTTGAATGCTCTGGGGAAAATGCACTCAATGCCTGTGACTTTGGTGACACTGTGGCTGCCAGGGGACGAAACCCCCATTAATACCACGGTGGCCATAGGACCTTTTCAGATGAATCTTTTGGGTGTAGATACGCTGAAAGGGAGACAGTGGCATGACACCCAGGGAAATTTGTGGTCTTTTGGCACCCCCGGATCAGGCAATTGACAAAAACATCCTGGGCAGAGGTGTGCCTGCTGCAAGCAGCGCCTTCCCTTCCCCCTTCCAAGGTTGTTAACATGAAACCCTGTCCTTTGCCATTAGGAGCCAGGGAAGGGATAGCCCCAGTGATCGAGGATCTCCGACAACAGGGAATCCTAATGATTGCTCGCTCTCTGTATAATTCACCAGTGTGGCCGGTACGCAAACCTAAAGGGAAATGGTGAATGACCATGGACTATCGGTGTTTAAACGCAAATGCAGGTCCCCTGACTGAAGCTGGGCCTAATATAGGCAAATTAATGGCAACTCTTCAGGAACAGGTCCACCCTATTTTAGCAACCATTGATGTAAAAGACATACTTTTTATGGTTCCACTCCAAGAAAGTGATGAAGAACAATATGCCTTTGTTTAGGAGGGACAGCAGTATACTTTCACCCGCTTGCCTCAGGGGTACAAACACACACAGCCATCCTGGCGGGTGACACTGGCTGACCGCGCCTGACGGACACTACCTGGCACACCGACGCCTGGCATTGCCTCCGTTTCTCCCATCGGGACGGGCAGTAAGCCGCTGCTTGCTTCTGGAGACCACAGCTCTCTCGCAGCCTCCTGGTCCGTCTCTTGAGAAAGCAAGCAGGACAGCTGGATTAGATGGCAGTGTTCCCCATCAGGGAGATGGCATCCTCAGGAGGCAAGGCTTCTCCAAGACGGCAATACGGTTTAGAAAGAATGCCTGGGCTTTTGGGGCTGCGCCTAGTCACTGCTCCAGACCACAGTCACACCTGGCCTGCCGGGAGGCCAGGAAATGGTGTGTGATGTTCCTGTGTGCGTGGCATGCGGTGAGTTTTTGGCCCGCTGTAAGGGGATGCTAAACGCCTGCCTTCAAAGAGGGCGGCCAGAAGCTGCAGCCAGGCCAGGCGGGGAAACAGCCCTTCCGAGAAGGGCCCCTGTGCCTCTCCCTGTAAGCATCAGCACCACGCACGTTTGTCCCACCCCAGCTGTCCAGAGGCAGATGGGAAATGGAGCACAGCCCAGAAAGCCTGCTGAATCAGCATCGCCACCTGACTTCCAGCACCAGGAAAGGGCAACCAGCATCGCTTGGGGCCTCGCTCCCGCCTGCAGCCGGCCCAGTGGGCGAGCGGTGCTGCACGTGAGCTCAGCTCAAGTTCAAGGCCTGAAACCCAGCATGGCTGCTGTGAGGCGCCGATCAATCCTTTCCTGCGGCACAGGCCACAGCGTGCCCCAGCGTGTATCTTAAACCTCCAGCTGCCGAGTGTCACGACTAAGGCCGAGTGAAATACACTCACTGTGTCGCCTCTCCAGTTCGTCCAGCATTTCCTTCAGGACCAGAGAGGCCTCCAGGCTCTTTTTGCGTCCCTCGGGTTGGTACCGCCCTCGTGGAGGACCTTAAGAGAAAGCATGCGGGTCCGTTTCACACCAATAAATTCTGGAAAACCAGTGCTTAGCCAGTGAGGCCGGCAGAGACTGACAGACTCACCCCTGCGATGCCAGACGGGCTGGGGCACAGCATCCAGACCAGGAGCTGGAACAGTTGTTCCTACAGGCACATCTGTAACTGAGGCACCAGAGAAGGTTCTGTCATGTACTGCGATCCACATGGGCAGCAGCGGTGAGGGGAGATCGGGCGAGGAGAGGGCACACGCGTGCAGGTCTCCATCCTCACAGCCGCAGAGGCGCCCGCCTGGCTGCCCTTTGGGCTTTGAGCTGGCAGCTCTCAGCGGGCGGGTGGAAAAAGCCTTGACATACCCATGGGATCTGCCGGAGTGTCAGTCCGGGAAGCCAGCTGGGCAGAAGGATCCCCTTCCCCCACGGGCAGAGCTGCAAACAAGCAGAGGCCAGAACAGCTCCCATGACACAGTTTAAGAGGATGCTTCTGATCACAGTGGTGCGGAGTGCAAGTCCAAGAGGACGTTCCTGCACAGCCCTTGTCTCTCCCTTCCCCTCCACAGCACGGTGCACAGAGTCACTGGTGAATTCCAGGCTCCCCCCTGGGAAGGGGCCCGGTAACAATGTGGGAGCCAGACATAGGCCGAGCTTGCCGCTGAACTCTCGTCCGGCTCCCGGCACCTCTGCAAATCCCCTTTCCAGGCCACGGTCAACACTCTCAGGGAGCAGTTGCACCAACCTAACAGCCCCTCAGGGCTTTTTTACCACAGAGGAAAGCGGCTAAAGACCTCGAGCCAAAAGCCCACCACCCACGCTTCTCTGGGAGAAGAGCCCACTGTCCCATGAAAGGCTGCACCTGCGCCACCTGCTCACCTGCTCCCTGCACTAGAGAGAAGGGAGCAGCCCAGGCAGCCCTGGCACGCAGGGCCATGAGGAGGAGGACAAGGAGAACATGGCGGGTCAGGGCCATGTTCCCCCACATGTATCAAATAACAGTGCTGCTGCTGCTGCTGCTGCTGCTGCTGCTGCTGCTGCTGCTGCTGCTGCTGCTGCTGCTGCTGCGGCCGCTGCTGCAACTGAAGTGTGGGCCAGAGGCTGAGAGTCTGGTTTCTATGTCTGGCACATCATGGCTGGGCTCTGTGACCTCACATCCCCTCTATGACCTCAAAGCCGCTCTGTGATCCCACTGGCTGTGCCAATGCTGCAGAGGGCTCTCAGGGTGTTCACAGAGAGCAGCTTGTGCACAGTTGGGGCCCTGGTTGGGAGGGGAGAGTGCCCCGCTGGGCAGCTCCGTCCAAGGGCTGGGACACAGACCCACACAGGCTGAGCCCACAGCTCTGCCCTGTTTACCAGGCACTGTCACAGGGGCACTGTGGAATTGGCACACCCCAGAGCAACAGCAAAATTCAGCCCACGGCTTTTGGGCCTGCAAGAAGCAACAGCCCAACGTCTCGAGACCGTAGGAGCTTTCCCATCTTGCAGCTGCCTTGGCGTGAGGTGTCTGGCCTCAGCCTGCTTCTGCAGACGTTAGCAGAGAGCCAGGGACCTGAGAATCGCTTTCCTCGCCACTTAATGAAAAAACAAAGGGCTGGCCTGGGGTGGGAGAGGGGGCCTGGCACATCCCCTAGTCTTCTGCATGCCTCTTGTTGGAGCAGGCTAAATAAATGGACAGTGTGCCCCAGGACGTCTTGCTCTCGGGAGAATTACTGGCCTCCTTGGGTGCTGCCACCAGCAGCTCATGAGGCTAAATGAAGACTGTGCATTTCCTCAGATCCGTTTGAATGTCGTCGGTGCAATGCCGTTCTGTAGTGTGTGTGTTCTGTAGTTTTACTTGGCTCTGCTGACGCTTCAGCTCCGCAGGCCTTTGCAGGCACAGGGTGTCGCAGCCTGCCGCAGGGACAGTGGCTGCAGTCTGCCCCAGCCAGCCCTTTCCAGCCTCGGGGGGCTCTTTTACAGCAGTACTCTGAAACAAGCAGCTTTGGCTTTCACGGCCTTCCGTGCTAGGTGTTTCTCAGCACAGAAACACAGCAGCCAAAGACCAGCAGCGCTGCGAAGCTGGCAGCCCTAACCGGAAGGTCATGGCACCTCTGGCAGCTCGGACCCTGGTCAGAAACCCGAGCTGACAAAGGCCTTTGCTGTGACATTTGACTTTCTGTCCCAGTGGACACAGGTGAAACAGCTCCATCCATCTTTATTTGGAGACAAACGGCTGGTCCTGAAGCTGGCTGTTAGCAGACCCTGAAGTTGTCAGTTAACAGAACCTGAAGTTTATTGGAAAGAGCTGGTCCCTGTTGTTATACCCTGACCTCTGTCCTGGCACGGCCACCTTCAACGGTGACCCAAGAGCTGAGGCAGTGGGCTTGTGGAGCTGGGAGCCCCTTTTGGTTTGGACTGCAGGGTTCGAGACCAATCCTGCACTCTGTGGAAGGTTGTGGGTGGTGGGGGCGGAGGTCCGGGCAGGGAAGGAGCCAGTGGGCTTGTGGAGCGGGGGACCCTTTTTGTTTGGGTTGGAACGTGCCAGTCTGGTGTTGCACCCTATGGAAGTTTGGGCGGGGCGGAGGTCCAGGCTGGGGCGGAGGTCCCGGTGGTGGGGGCGGTCCCGGAGGTCCCGGTGGTGGGGGCGGTCCGGGAGTTCCAGGTGGTCAGGGCGGGGACGGAGGTCCGGGTGGAGGTGGCGGTCTGAGAGGGGACGGTGGTGGAGGAGGCTGCGGTGAAGCCGGGTGCAGAGACCCTGGTGGAGGTGGCCGCGCCAGTTTGGCAGGCTGCTGCGGTGCCTGTTGGTGCTGATGGTACTGGGGCCGTGCCTCGGGCACTCCTGGATGGGTGCTGTACATGTAGCCGCTTTCCATTTCTGAGGGGCACCCACCCATTTGGTGCGGCACTCGGGAAGCAGCAGAGGCGTACCTGTGGAGAGAGGAGGCGGCTCAGGCCCTTGGCCACTCATGGGACGCAGGCCCTCTCTCTCCTTTCCCAGGTGGCCCAGAGCTGGCAATGCTCACCGCCACGGGCAGAGCTGCTGGCACACCGGGGCCGAGGTGGACACTGCCCCTGACTGCACCGCCCAGCAGCGGCATTCCTCTGGGCAGGGTCCCTGCTCAGCACCGGCTGCTAATGCATGTCTCGCTTTGTAGAGCGACCTCAGGCCCGCTCTTTCTCTTCCTGAGCCTGCTCCTGGGGCTGCTCTTGTCCAGGCAGGGTCAGTTTGAGCTGACCCTGGCTCCAGTCAGAGCGGGCTCCTGAGCTGGCCGCCCAGGAATTAGGTTGAAGCATCTGACAGCACCAGAAAGCTCAGCAGAGTTTTTTGCTCAGCACTAACTTTCTGAGGGCACCCTCTCACCCAGCTCCCTGACCAGGCTGGCAGAAGCAACCTGCCACAAAACGAGTGGACGTTTCTCCCATTGGGACTGGCGGTAAGCTGCTGCTTCCTTCTGGAGACATCAGCTCTCAAAGTCCTTTTTCCAGGCCATGGGCAACACCCTCAGGGAGTAGTGGACCAACATAACAGCCCCTCAGGGTATTTTTACTGTAGAGGAAAGCCGCTAAAGGCCTCAAGGCAAAACGCCACCAACTACACTTCTCTGGGTGTACCAAGCACAGCCTCCCATGCCGCTGCCACCGCACCGACGGGAAGTACTGTTACCCTGAGACAGTGACGAGGGGAGCGGAGACTGGCAAGTGGCAGGAGAGGTGTCAGTAACCTCACCACGCACTGGCACAAGCCAGAGGTCTGCTACTGGCCTGTCAGCTGCTCAGCAAATGGAGCCTGAGGACAAACCTCATAGGACGGTGCGCACAAACATGCCACTGCCTCTTCCCTCCCTGGCCACTCCATCGCTGAGCTTTGCCATCCCAACAGCCAAACACTCCCCTCTGACCCCAGCACTAGTGGCCCTGCCAGGAGGGATGTGGACAATGTGGTGGCGTGGCCAGACATCCCCTGGGTGATGCCAAGGTGAGCTGCTGGAGAAGTTGGTACCATTTCTGGGCCTGCCAGGCCACCGCAGCACCCCTTCTTCTCTATGGGACAGCTCCACAGAAAGGAAGGGGTACGGTGTCCTTGTCTCCCCGTGTCTGATCCAGTGCCATGGGGTGCGGGAGCTCAGCCTGCAGCAGCCCCATATGGATCTTCTCCATGTGCTCACCACAGCTGGGGTCATGCGAGATGAAGACATGGAGCAGGGATCCCTGGTCCCAGTTGTGCTTGGAAGGGTCCCGTGTTGCCCAGACACATGTCACCAGGGATGCCTTGGTCCCAGGCTGTGTTTGGAGGTTAGCAGGCTGTCCCACCCTAAAGTTCCCCTTTCTCTGGTTTCGTTTCCGCCTTTGCCCCCATCATGGACACCCCCAGCAAAGGGGAAGAGGAACTGCAGAGTGAAGCAAGGTGCCAGGGGACAGCCATGGAGGAGCAGTGGGTAGGGAGCAGTGTGGGGGTGACCCAGCTCTGGTTGCCCCTTCGTCCCTCCAGCACTGGCCACTGGGGGACAATGGGGTCAGAGCCGGGGGATGGACCCCACCATTCCTATTCCTGTTCCCAGGGACACTTGTAGAGAGGGACAGGGTTCCCCACCACATAAGTGGGGAAGGAAAGGGGAGTGCCAGGCTGCAGCCCAGTGCCAGGCCCTCTCCAGAGGGGTTTAGCAGAGAGTTGGAGCTGACTGGCATTGCAGGTTGCAGAGAAGCAGAGGCAGCTCCTATGTCTCCCAAGGAAATTCATCCACTATAACCCCCTCAATGGGCCCTAGGGTGGGTGCACTGTGGTCCTATCCCGGTGTTGTAGTTTTTTGTGGCTGGGTTCTGGTGGAGAAGGGTGGCTGCAGGGGTGGCTTCTGCAAGAAGCAGCCAGAAGCTCTCTGCAGGCCCCACAGAGCAAACAGCAGCTGGCTCAAGGCCAGGGTCTTTGTTGGCCAGGGCCGAGCCCATCCGTGACTATCACAACACCTCTGGGAATCACATTTAGGAGAAGAAACATGCTAGCAGCTGCTCTTTGCCACCAGAGAAGCAAGTGAGAATACGTAAGAAATTTTGCAGGCACCACGGTTAGTGAAGAAGGCAGGGCAGGGGGGGAAGGAAGGAGGTGCCCCAGATGCCAGAGAGAAAGATGCCCCAGCAGCCCCTGGAGAAACCCATGGTGGAGCGGGTGTCCCCCCACAGCCCATGGGAAAGGTGAGACCCCACCTGCAGCCCCTGGAGAGGCCCCACGCTGGAGCAGGGGGAGACAGACAGGAGATGCTGTGATCTGTGTTGGAGCAAGGCCCTGCCAGCACTTGCAGGACATGCAGAGAGACAGAGACACAGATGAGAGAGAGAGAGAGATCTCCATGCCAGAGCAGGGATGCTGGGGTGGGGGGGTGGGGCTTGTGACCCCGTGGAGGACCAGGCTGAAGCAGTCTGGTCTTGAGAGAGACTGAGAGACATCATGTCATTTGTGACTGTACTCCATAGCAGTGACCCATGCTGGGGCAGCTGGGGAGGAGCTGAAACCATGTGGGAAAAGAGTCATGTTGGAGAAGGTTTTAAAGGACTGTCTCCCGTGGGTGGGACCCCATGGTGCAGCAGGGCAAGGGTGTGAGGAGTGCCCCCCGGATAAGAAGGAGAACATCTTGTGTGGAACTGACTGAAACCCCCATTCCCCCAGTCCCTGCCCCTCCCTGTGCCACAATGGGGGGGAAGAAGGGAGCGAAATCCTGACTAAAGCTCAGTCTGCTGAGAAAGGAGGGATGGGGGAGGCGCTTTAAGATCTGGTCGTGCTTCTCATCACCCGACTCTGGTGTCACTGGGGGTGTAGGGCAGGGTCATAAGTTAGAGAGTTTTCTTTCCTTTATTCTGTGTTGAGTCTGTTCTGCCCATGACACTGATTACAGGATGATCTCTCCCTGTCCCTATCTCAACTCCTAAGCCTTTAAATATATATTTTCTCCCTTGTCCAGCTGAAAAGGGGAGTGATGGAGAGGCTTTGATGGGCATCTGGCCTCCAGCCAGGGTCATACCAACATACCCCATGCCAACTTGGCGATCCTGCCTGGCCAAGTGCCGTTTCTCCAAGGCTCTGATGACTCTCACTCAGGAAGAATTTCTTCAGGCCCTGCAGCCCATCTGTCCCTTTGATGACCATCACACTACAGCTGCTCTAGCCCATCTACTTCCCTTGCTCTGAGAGGAGCTCCTGAGAGAGTCGCTTCCTCCAGCCCTACCTGCACCCATCCCCAGCTGTGCAGCGATGGGTCAGGTAGGAACTGCTTGTCCCATCCTCCCTGGGGAACCTCTTACCCAGGATCAGGCCAGTGGTGCCAAAGGATCAGAAGATACCACCAGCTCTCCTCACTCCTACCCCTTGGAGTCATCCATGGCCACAGTTTTCCCCTGCATGCCCAGCCCAGCTCTGCCTCCAATGGTTTGTCACATCACCAGCTTCTACCTGTGACCCATCAGCATGGTCTGGCTAAGGGACCATTGGAAGGTGACAAAGAGGCATGTGGCCAGCACACAGCCTGGGCGCATGGGGAGCCCAGGCATGTGGCCAGGCTGTGGGAATGGGGTTTATCATCCCTATGAGAAAGACAACAGTGTCAGGGTGAACCCATCTGGTTTAAGTAGGCAGTACAGAGCAGATGGAAATGTCTGTGCTACACAGGGCCAAGTCATGCCCAACACAAATGGCAGCAAGGGACATTCCCATCAAGGGACAGTGGGTGCAACCCATGGCATCTCCCACCCAAATTCCCCCAGCATTCACAGCCATACTCAGGGTGCTCCAGACCAGCTCATGCCAAGCAGGAACCTCAGGGCCCTCCCCAAAACCTCAGTGCCAGCCCCGTTGGCTGCCAGGGCCACTAGGACCAGCAGAGCTGCTTGGGCAGAGCCACACTGGAGAGAAGTGTGCAGCCACGTCTCTCTCAGCCCTTTCCTCCTACTGCTGCACCTACTACTGCACGCACTGGGCCTTGCTGCTGGTACCATGCAACCCCCTCACTGCTGCCTCCTCCTTCTTCCCATCTACCTCCTCCTCCTCTCTGGGACATGGGCAGACCAGGAAGGTAAGTAGGAGCCATGGCTCATATGCACCTATGCTACCATGGGACCCAGTGGGCTAGGGGCTTCCTGCTCCCTACCTGTCCTAGGCACTTGTGTCCTCACATTTCCTTGTCCCCTGGTCCCACATCTCCTTCCTGGTAGGGATGCAGCCACCCCATGTGGGTGTAGAGGGTGGAAACTGGGGCTGCCCAGGATACAGGGGCTTATGGGACCCTGCAGGTCCCTGCAACCTTGAGGACCCGTACCTCAGCCCCTCCACTTTCCCCAGCTCTCTCCCCGTGTTGACCTCTGTCTCATGTAGGGACCTTCACCCTCCGGCTGCTCCAGACTTCCATCTTCCAAAATACTTCCTTTGTGGACACAGAAGGGCTGGGCCTGCTGGAAGACATTGAGCTTGGTTCCCTTGATAAGCATACCTGGTCCATCCGCTTCTATCAGCCCTGGGTGCGCCCAGCCCTGCCCCGCAGTGACTGGGACACCATTGAGAACATGCTCAAGATCTATTTGCAGCAGTTCAACCACCTGATCAATGAAGGTGCAATGCAGAGGGATGTGCCCTGTGAGTACCTGGTCATCTTTGCATCTGCTCTCTAAAGAGCATATGGAGCTGGGGAAGGACTCAGTAGTGCTGGTACTGCATGAGAGTTGCTGACCACATCCCCAGGAAGGCTGTCCCAGCCCCTCATGCAACCTCTCTCTCCTCTCTGCGTCTCCAGACCCCTTTGTGGCCCAATGCATAGCAGGCTGTGAGCTCTACCACAACAGGACCTCTCGTGCCTTCGCCTATGTGGGTTACAATGGCCAGGACTTCCTCAGCTTCAGTGTGGACAATGCTACCTGGCTCCTCTCCCAAGACACCAATCTGTCACGGTATGTCCAGGCTGTTCTCCAGAACTATACTGCCTTCAGCGAGCTGGTGGAAGTCCTCTTCAATGATACCTGTGTCGATGACATGGAGGTGTTACTGCACTATGGGAAAACAGCTCTGGAGAGACAAGGTGAGAGCACCCCCAACCCTGGCACAGACACCCCAAAGCCCCCGACACTGGGGCCAAGCAGTGCCCCAGCGGGGCTCCCCCCACCCCTTTCTTCTCACCCCCTAGAGATGCCTGTGGCCACAGTCTTTGCCTGCACATCCAGACCAGACCAGCTTCTGCTGGTTTGCCGTGTCACCGGCTTCTACCCACGGCCCATCAGTGTGGCCTGGCTGCGGGATGGCCAGGAGGTGCCGCCGGGCCCAGCGCTCAACACCAGCACCATCCTGCCCAACGCTGACCTCACCTACCAGCTCCGCAGCGTCTTGGCCGTGGCCGCCCGTGACGGGCACAGCTACGCCTGCCGTGTGCGTCATCGCAGCCTGGGCACCCGCAGCCTCCTCATCCCATGGGGTAGGTGCCTCTCATGGGGCTTATAAGCTGCCCTGCCTCGTGGGATGGAGCAAAGACGGGAAAACTCATGGGAGCCTCTGCTCATATTTTTCAGGGAACTCAGAGGTGGTGCTGATCACAGGGATTGGGGCTGGGCTACTGGCAGCTGTGGCCGTGGCTGCTGTCATAGCGCTTTGGGCATGGAAACGCAGGTGAGGCCCTGTCTGCCCCATGGAGCAGCAGTGGGAGAGGATGAGGGGAAATGCCCTAAGAGATTGCTGCACTTAGCACCAAAGCTCCGGCTCTGGCCTTGACAGCTGCTGTCTGCACCCCCATGAGGTCTCTTCCATGGAGTATCCATTAGCTGTCCCACTCTCATTTCAGAAAGCACCAGCAGATGGAGGAATCAGAATCCAGGAACTCCATCCTGAGCAAAGACACTTAGCCCAGAAGGGAGCCAGCAGCCTTTGTTTCCTTCTATCACCTTCACAGGGTCAAAAACCGTTTTCTGCTTTGACAAAATTCTGGGCGCTGCTGAGTGTGAGATCAACTCAACTTGGAGGTGCAGAGGAGAAACCTGGGGGGCTCCTAACTGCTTCAATTTGCTAGGCACACAAGGGTGCAAGTCTGAGACCTTCTCACACATTATGCATGATCACCTCTTACCTCGTGTCAGTGCTTCATGCACCCACTGAGGCACTTCAGGGCACCCTGATTCCCGGTGCCAATTTCTTCTGGTAAAATAACAAATCTGTGGGTTGGTGGTAAACTGTGCCCTTCTACTGTCACTTTCTGGTACTTTATCTTAAAAGCTGCCTTTTTTAATCACATTCTAAAAATATTTGTCCTGAGACTGAACTGTGCCAGCACAGCCTAACAGCACCTGCCCATGAAGCATTTTACAAAGTGCTGAGTAACACTGAGACTCTGATGTAATCTGTGACCTGCTGATATGTATAAAATGCAATTAAAATATTCATGTTTTCTCTAAGAACACATGCCTCTCCTCAGCGTTTGGATTGTCTCAGGATGGTTGTGACCAGCTGTGAATGGAAGCTGGAGCACCACTGAATTACTGGTGCTAATTAAAGGAAACAGCAAAGAAATAGAAAGAGGGAAAAAAAAGTAAAAGTGTGTTTGTGTCTATACAAACACAGTCTTACTATAAGCAACTGTGCATATGGGGGTAAAATGCCCCCAGGCCTCCCAGTTGAGAAAAAAGGAAGCCAACTTCCCATTGGAGATAGCAGAGATGAGACAGACATAGGAAGGAATTTAGTTGATGCTTCCTATCAACCACAAACAACAATGTGTGGCTTCAAAAGGGCTGGTTTCACAGGACAACTTCCTGGCAAGGTTTCACTGGAAACATCTCCAGCAGCCATGTGTGAGCCAACTACCAGCTGAGTCAGAGGAAAACCCAACTGGCCACATCCACCACACTTGGTGGGAGCTGGTTGTCCCCTGGCCAAACCCTGAGAACCACAGTGCTGTGGGCAGGGCTGCATTGCCCTGACAACCAGAGTTGCCAGCTGGCACTGTGGGGCTCAAGGATCTCTGTGCAGGTAGAGTGACACTTAGTCCTTCCCAGCCTTTGCTGATCTAGGACAGACAGATAAAACTTGTCCTGTGCAGGCAGGGCTCACCTCATGTTGGGAGCCTACAGCCTCAGCACCATGAGGCGCACGTGGCAATTCATCTCCCAGAGTGAAACACCCTGCAGCACTCATGGGACATGGCAGGAGGAAGCTCACCCTACCAAATCTGAACTGCAGGTGCAGGCAGTGAGCAAACCTGATATGAAGAGGTGGTCATGTGCCTGACCTCCCAAGAGACCCTACGTAACACACACCCAACCTGCAGAAGGGAAAGGCTGTGCACCAAGCGCAGCCTCCCATGCCGCTGCCACCGCACCGACGGGAAGTACTGTTACCCTGAGACAGTGACGAGGGGAGCGGAGACTGGCAAGTGGCAGGAGAGGTGTCAGTAACCTCACCACGCACTGGCACAAGCCAGAGGTCTGCTACTGGCCTGTCAGCTGCTCAGCAAATGGAGCCTGAGGACAAACCTCATAGGACGGTGCGCACAAACATGCCACTGCCTCTTCCCTCCCTGGCCACTCCATCGCTGAGCTTTGCCATCCCAACAGCCAAACACTCCCCTCTGACCCCAGCACTAGTGGCCCTGCCAGGAGGGATGTGGACAATGTGGTGGCGTGGCCAGACATCCCCTGGGTGATGCCAAGGTGAGCTGCTGGAGAAGTTGGTACCATTTCTGGGCCTGCCAGGCCACCGCAGCACCCCTTCTTCTCTATGGGACAGCTCCACAGAAAGGAAGGGGTACGGTGTCCTTGTCTCCCCGTGTCTGATCCAGTGCCATGGGGTGCGGGAGCTCAGCCTGCAGCAGCCCCATATGGATCTTCTCCATGTGCTCACCACAGCTGGGGTCATGCGAGATGAAGACATGGAGCAGGGATCCCTGGTCCCAGTTGTGCTTGGAAGGGTCCCGTGTTGCCCAGACACATGTCACCAGGGATGCCTTGGTCCCAGGCTGTGTTTGGAGGTTAGCAGGCTGTCCCACCCTAAAGTTCCCCTTTCTCTGGTTTCGTTTCCGCCTTTGCCCCCATCATGGACACCCCCAGCAAAGGGGAAGAGGAACTGCAGAGTGAAGCAAGGTGCCAGGGGACAGCCATGGAGGAGCAGTGGGTAGGGAGCAGTGTGGGGGTGACCCAGCTCTGGTTGCCCCTTCGTCCCTCCAGCACTGGCCACTGGGGGACAATGGGGTCAGAGCCGGGGGATGGACCCCACCATTCCTATTCCTGTTCCCAGGGACACTTGTAGAGAGGGACAGGGTTCCCCACCACATAAGTGGGGAAGGAAAGGGGAGTGCCAGGCCTCAGCCCAGGCCCCCTCTAGGGGGGCTTAGAGGAGAGTTGGAGCTGCCCAGCACTGTTTGTGCAGCCATGGGCCAGGGAAGAACTGCGTGTCACCTCTTTGCTGGGGAGCCCCATTCGCAGGGTTGGGCAGGAGGAACCTGTGCTGGAGGTATCAGGAAGGCAGTGTGGCCAAAGATGCCCTCTCTCAGTGCAGGGCTGAGAGTTCAGTAGCCCTCTTTCTCCAGTCAGGGCCACCTTCCCCTCCATCAGATCTGATGCATCCCACAAATACCGGCATGGGGGCCAGGTAACACCAGTGGGGAGGAGCAGTCAGCAGGAGCAGGTTCCTCAAGCACACATTTTCTTACAGTGCCATTTCCTGATCTCCCCTTTCCCTGCCCCCTCCTCCTGTCTCCTCCCCAGCCCCAGCCTGTCACTATACTTGATGCTTAAGACCTTATTTTGTATTTGCTCACTCACACACGTCTCAGCCCCCAGCTGGGGACCTCTGGGGCCCTCCCCAGCACAGCTGCCCAAGTCCCATTGGTGGAGAGCCACCGCTATGACTTCTGGGCTGAAGTGTCGGGCTGTAGGGGTGCTTCTTCCTCCTGCAGTTACTCCTGCTGCTGCTGCTTTGACCTTGCTGCGAGTGCCATGCAGCCCCCTCACCTCATCCTCTTCCTCTTTATCCTCCTCCGCCTCCCTGGGATGTGGGCAGACCCAGAGGGTAAGTGGGAGCTCTGACTCACCCCAACCAATCTGACCACCCCTGTCAGAGGCCCTCACAGGCTCCTCAGGGGAGGCATGGCCACTGTCCCCTGCATGGGGAACGATGATCCCCAGCATCAAAGGGCCACCCCCAACCGCGCAGCACTCAAAGGTGCCCTATCCCTGCCCACCTTCTATGTTCCTGCCTCTAGCTCAGGGCTTTAAGCCTCACTGGCTCCTGCACAGGGGCTTGGGCACCCAAGCAGAAGTGGGGCACAGGGGTCTGCAGCACGGCCTGGGGTGAGGTTCCCCCAAAGGTGCCTTCCTCCTGCAGGGAGCCTGAGGGCACCAGGGGAGTCTCAGCTCCATCTGATGCTGTGGGCCCCTTCCAGAAGCTCCTTGTTTGTTGGGGAGCACTGGCCAGAGGGTGTTTGGGGTGCTGCTGTCACACAGTGTTTCACCACAATCCTGTGAGACCTCATGTTTCCAGGGAAGCAGCAGCGGACTTTGGAATGCAGGATTGATCTCTAGTCTGGGCTACTCCCCTGCCCCTGGCAGTGTTCAGTCTCATTGAGCTCCTGATGCCCAGGAGCCCCCACACCTGGATGAAATGTCCTTTCCCATCCTCCATCCTCCCTGTCCTCTGCATCATGTGCAGGTCTCTGGCAGACCTAGGTCCTCGCACAGCACTTCTTTGAAGGTAGCCTCACCCCAAAATGCTGAGGTGCCTCTCACCATCTGCTCCAGAGGGAGGCAGGGAGGAGATGAGGTGCCTGAAATCCTGTAAGGGGGAGAAAGACCTCACTGAAAGTAAAACAGGGAAGGAAAAAGAGCAGTGTGGAGGCAGAGGAAGTTCAGACAGGAAAGGAACCCTAAGTGGACAAGGAGGTGGGAGTCCAGTGAAGACATGGATGGGGGGTCACCCAGTGTCCTGATTCTGGTCAGGTCAGAGTTAACCTTCCCAAGCAGCCAGCAGCAGGTGAGCTGAGTGAGCCCAGGCTGTTCCCACACCACCTGACATCACTCCCCCATAAAAGGGGCTGGTCAGGGAGAAGTGTTCCTGAGTGCCTCCAGGGCAGTCCAAGTGTGGTTGGGGTGTCCTCACAGTGGTGCAGTACTCTGTGTCATTTCCAGGTTAATAAGGTACTCTGTATTATCACTGGGTGTAAGTGAAACTTGTCCCAGGCTGGTTTTGTTCTCCTTTCATGGTGATTTTGTCAGTAAACTGTCCTTCCAGGTATGGGCCACCTACCACCTCTCTGGGCAACCCAAGTGCATTATCAACCTCAGTGTAGAAAATTTCTTCCTTCTATCTTGTCTGAATCCCTGTTTTCCTTACATGCTCCCCTGCTCGTTTCCTGGAGCCCTTCCTATCCCCATCCTTTTTCCTAGAAGAACTCCAGGTTTTCCAGGTGTTCCAGACAAGCCTCTTCACCGGTGCCGCCTCTGCCACGGTGTCCAGGGTGGCTCTGCTGGGGGATGTGCCCGTCTTCACGCTGGATCCTGCCAACTGGACTATTCAGTTCCATTGGCCGTGGGCCCGCCAAGCCGCAGGTGAAGGTGATCTGGAGAAGATCATGTCCCACTCCAAGCTCTTTCTGCGCAATGAGATCCGTTACGTGGATGATCTAGTCCAGCAGGCACAATGGAGCTGTGAGTATGGGGACAACCCCAGCCCTGGGTTCCAGCTGTGCCCTCCTTCCTACTGGGGTAGCATCTGAGGGGTCGCATGGGGGTGCAGCAGCTCCTGAAAGGATAATGGCAAACACTGCAGCTGATGGGGCTCATGGCAAGCAGGGGTGGGGAGGGCAGTACACTGAAAATACCCCTCAGGGCTCCTGCCTGCTGGCACAAGAGGACCTCTCTGCACACCAGGGAGCTGCCACCAAATTTACCAGGGCCATGGGACCTGCACAGTATAGATAAGGGAAGGAGAAAGCTGAGGGCAAATATTCTGGGAGACATTCTGTTTGAGCTAATTGCTAACTGGCCTGATATCCATGCTGGCCCTCCAAGGGCTTGCAGGGTGTCCTGGGGCT
Source organism: Porphyrio hochstetteri (assembly GCA_020800305.1). Taxonomy (NCBI): domain Eukaryota; kingdom Metazoa; phylum Chordata; class Aves; order Gruiformes; family Rallidae; genus Porphyrio; species Porphyrio hochstetteri. The sequence goes on along the minus strand of CM036916.1, from coordinate 2,624,510 downwards.
CCTTGAAGCATGGTGCCATGGCCTGCTGCCAAGTGCACCCCGCTGCCCATCACACCCCTGCACATGTCTCATGCCACCCATTCCCCACATGCTCACGGAATCTCTCCACTGGCTGTGCCCTTGGCAGACCCATTTCTGGTCCAGATGCGTGCAGGCTGTGTGCTGCACCCCAACAGGACAACCCAGGGCTTCATAGACATTGGAGAGGATGGCAGAGACCTCATAGCTTTTGACACAGAGAGGCACCGCTGGGAGCCCCTGCAGCAATCCCATGTGGCAGACGTGGTCAGAAAGTCCCTTATGAGTATGAAGTCTGTCACGGAACTGCTGGAACACATCATCTCCATCTCCTGTAAGAATTCTATCCTCATCTTGTGGAAGTATGGAAAGGCAACTCTGGAGAGACAAGGTGAGACCACCCCCAACCCTGGCACAGACACCCCAAAGCCCCCCCCACACTGGGGCCAAGCAGTGCCCCAGCGGGGCTCCCCCCACCCCTTCCCCAACCAGGCTGGTGAAGGGGCTGGAGGGCAAATCCTATGAGGAGCGGCTGAGGGAGCTGGGGGTGTTCAGCCTGGAGAAGAGGAGGCTGAGGGGAGACCTTATCACCGCCTACATCTATCTGAAGGGAGGTTATAGAGAGATAGGTGATGGTCTCTTCAGCCAGGTGACAGGTGATAGGACAAGGGGGAATGGCATGAAGCTGTGCCAGGGCAGGTTTAGGTTGGATATTAGGAAAAAATGTTTTACTGAAAGAGTTGTGAGGGCTGGAACAGGCTGCCCAGGGAGGGGCTGAGTCACCTTCCCTGGATGTGTTCAAAAAAAGGGTAGATGAGGTACTTAGGGATATGGTTTAGTTTAGGATGTGAGTGGTTGGACTTGATGATCTTAAAGGTCTTTTCCAACCTGGTGATTCTGTGATTCTGTGATTCCTTCTCACCCCCTAGAGATGCCTGTGGCCACAGTCTTTGCCCGCACATCCAGACCAGACCAGCTTCTGCTGGTTTGCCGTGTCACCGGCTTCTACCCACGGCCCATCAGTGTGGCCTGGCTGCGGGATGGCCAGGAGGTGCCGCCGGGCCCAGCACTCAACACCAGCACCATCCTGCCCAACGCTGACCTCACCTACCAGCTCCGCAGCGTCTTGGCCGTGGCCCCTTGTGACGGGCACAGCTACGCCTGCCGTGTGCGTCATCGCAGCCTGGGCACCCGCAGCCTCCTCATCCCATGGGGTAGGTGCCACCCATGGGGATGGGGCACAGGGTGCAGGTAGCAGCCCTGTGAGGCACAGCTCCTGCATGGTGCTGCCACACTCCCATGGCCACCCTTTTCTCTCCCTGTTCCAGAAAGCTGCAGCACAGCTCCAACTCTTGGGATCACCATCGCACTGCTGCTCATTGTGGCCGCAGCCTCTGCTGGGATGTTTTGGTGGTGGAAGCACAGGTGAGATGTCCCTGGTCTCAGGTTTATAGGCAGATGTGTCAGGCCAGGGGGTTGCAACAGCAGCAGCTCTGCAGGGGTGAACTCCCCATCCCTGCATGCGGCTTACAGTGGTTCTCCCTTGCAGAAAAGGCAACGGGGCCACACAGGATACCCAGGAATTCATCACTTGAGGCCTGGCTACCCATCCAGCAGTGAGCTCCCTCATCTCCAGATCTCCCTGGTTATCTCCTCTCCCATCCCTGACCCATCAGCATCGTAGGGATTTTACTCTGGAAAAACACTGCATTAAACAGCTACAACTTTTCCCAGTTGCATGTGGCTCCTATCCTCCTTTCCCCCCACAAGGTTACCCCAGAAAACCCCACAGAGATAGGATGATAAGAAATAAGAGCAAATCTAAAAACACCTTCACCCCACCCCTTCCTTCTTTCCAGGGCAAACTTCACTCTTGACTTTTCTGCCTCCTCCTCCCAAGTGGCACAATGGGATGGGGAATGAAGATTGCCATCAGTTTATTATGCATTGTCTCTGTTGCTCCTTCCTCTCCACCTTGCTCCAGCACAGGGTCCCACCCACAGGAGACAGTCCTTCACACATTTCTCCAGCCTGAGTCCTTCCCATGGGCTGCTCCAGTGTGGTCCCTTCAACAGAAGTGCAGTCCTTCAGGAACAGACTGCTCCAGCATGGGACCCTGTGAGGTCAAAAGTCTTACCAGAAGACCTGCTCCCCCATGAGGTACTCTCCATGGGTCACAGTGTCTTTTAGGCACACTCACCTGCTCCAATGTGTTGTCCTCCATGGGCTGTGGAAAGGTATCTGCTCCACCATGGTCTTTCACCATAGACTGCATGGGCACCATCAAGTGTCTGTAGCATCTCCTCCTCCTTCCTCATTGTCTCTGTAGTTGTTTCTCTCACATACTCCAACTTCTCTCTCCCAAAAAATTGCACAGCAGTTTTTACCACTTCCAAAATGCATTATCACAGAGGCTCTACCAACATTGCTGAGTGGCTCAGCTGTGGCCAGTGGTGGGTCTGTCTTAGAGCTGGCTAGAACTGACTCTATTGGACATGGGGGCAGCTTCTTGTACCTTCTCACAGAAGCCACCCCTGCAGGCCTCCTGCTACCAAAACTTTGCCATGTAAACCAAACACACTCTACAGAGTAACTCTCTGGGGGTTATCATGGGAGGCAGCTTACACTGTCCTGGGTGTCAGGGTACTGCTGCAGTCAGGAAGGATGACTTTGCACCCACCCAAATTCCCCTAGCACTTGCAACTGTCAGCCAGAATACCCCAACCCTCTACCAGTCACACCACCTCCCCCTGGGGGACACACAGCCAGGTCCTCCCCAAAACCACAGCACCAGCCTCATTGGTTACTGGGGCCGCCCTATGGACTGGAACCACCAGAGCTTCCCCAGGCAGTGAAGCCACAGGGAGAACTCTGCTCTAACAGCTCTGATGGTGCTTCCTCCTGCAGCAGCTGCTCCTGCACGCTTGCTGCTGGCACCATGCAGCCCTCTTGCCACCTCCTGTTCTTCTTCCTTCTCCTCCTCCCTGGGACATGTGCAGATCCAGAGGGTAAGTGGGAGCTGTGGCTCACCCCCGCTTGATCCCATCCCTGCACTGCAGCACCCCATAGAGGTGGCAGGGGGTGGGCACAGACAGGCTGTCCCAACACCAAGGGACCACCCCCACCCCATAGCACCCAAAGGTGCCCCATCCCTACCCGCCTGCTCAGCACCACTGGAACTGGGTTTCAGGCACTTGAGCAGCCAAGAGACAAGTGGTCCCTCAGCCAGGTCTGGAGTGTTGGGGTGCCCCCAAAATCACCTTCCTCTGGCAGGGAGCCTGTGTGCAGCAGGGGTTCTCAGCCCCTCACAGCTCAACAACCCTGCACTGGGCTCCAATCCCTTAGGAAGGTCCTGGGCACTGCCCTCAGCCCGTGGGATCATTTTTCTTGTAACTGAAGGGTCCCTGGATCCTCTGCATTCTCTCCTCATGAAACAATGTTCTAAGGTTCCTCCTGCTGCCAGAATGAGCCTCTGCCTGCATCCCCAGCCACTTCCCCATGCCAGAGGCAGGCACTCCTCAACTCTGGCCAGGGGTGCAGCCACTGCTCCAAAACAGGTTCCGCTCTGCCCTGCTTGCTACCAAGAGGCTCATTGAGCATTGAATTCGGGCTCCTATCTCCTGCTAGGGTTCAGTCTTGAGCACTGCTTGGGAGCTTCAAATAGGTGAAATTCCCCTCCCTCCCAGCTCCCCCAGCCCCTGCACTATGTGCAGGTCTCCTGTGGATCTGGGTCTGGCATAAGTGCTCCTTGCCAAGGGAGCATCACCCCAAACCAGCACTGAGGTTCCCTCTGCCATCCCTGCCACATGGATAATTGACAGCTCCCAGAAGGTCACAGTGGGGTGGTGAACAGCTAAAAAAAGAAAAATTAGGGAAGCAGAAAGAGGCCCAGAGAGCTATGGAAGGAAACTGGAAATGAAGTGAAACCAAGGGATATCCACTGCCCTGTCCATCTGCCCCATCTTGCTCTGCCTGTCCCCAGGGACACTGCAAACCAACCTTCCTCCTGGGGCTGCCACCACCCCTTTATCCTTGAGTACCTCAATGCCACTTCCTCTCCCCACAGGTTCTTTTAAAATGCACCTTTTCCAAACCTTGGTCTTCCACAACACCAGCTTTGTGGATATTTCATCCTGGGCCACCCTGGAAGACTTTGTCTTTGCTGCACTGCAGAAATACACCTGGAATATTGTCTACCTCTACCCATGGGTCTACCCAGCCCTGCCTGCAGCAGAGTGGAACAGCCTTCAAAACCTGTTCAGGATCTATGTGCATGACTTCATACTGTTCATGACCAATGATGCCAAGCTGTACCAGATACCCTGTGAGTACCAGGTGCTCAGCACCTCCTTACCCATTTCAGATTTCTAGGAGAAGTAGCTCAGACTCATTAGTAACAGCTTTCCCAAACCAGGGCTGGCAGGAGGGAATGGGCCTCATCCTGCACCTGAAAGATTCCCAAACTACCCTGTCCTGTGTGGAGATCACGTGAGGGCCATCCTAGTCCCCAGAAAAATCCTTGGCCCCTTTTAGTTCCACTTATGCCCTCAACACCAGCCCCAGTTGCTCCACAGGCACACCAAACCCCACCAGAGAAGTAATGTGAGAAAGTGGAGTAGAAGGTCAGAGGCCTCTCTGCTCACATGTGTGGAACAGGACACATGGAGCAAGCACCTGGCCCAAAATACTGGTGGGCAGGGTGCTAGGCAGAGTGCCACTGTCCTCCTACTCACCTGCACCCCATGTCCTGTCACTCCCCCAAAGCAATGCTTTCTGCTTTGCCATGGCTCCCAACCATGCTGTGGCCAAGGGCAGCTTGAGGACTAGAAGCTACAGGCCTCAGGACAGGTTTCTCAGAGTCCTCAGGGTTCCTCATAAAACACGCCTTCCAGTCCCTTCACCAACTTTGTTGCCCTTCTCTGGATGCATCCTAGCACCTTCATATCTACCTTAAATGACGGGGCCCAGCACTGCACACCTCACTCAAGGTGAGGCCGCACCAACACTAAATACAGAGGGATAACCCCCCCCTCTTGACCAGCTGCTTATGCTGTGTTTGATGTCTCCCAGGATGCAGTTTTCTTTCAGGGCTGCCAGGCCACACTGCTGGCTCTGAGCCTGCTGCAGACCAGCATCCCCAGGACCCTTTCTGCAGGGCTGCTCTCCAGCCACTCCCCTCCCAATTCATACTTGTGTTCAGTGTTCCTCTGCCCCTGGTGCAGAATCTGAAGTTTGTTCTTGTTGAATTTCTTGCCCACTGATTACTCGATGTAATCTATCCAGATCCCTCTGTGAGGCCTCTTATCCCTCAGGAGAGTCAAGAGCTCCTCATGGTTTGATACTGGCAGCAAACCTGCTAATGGTGCGTTCAACTGGTAACGGTGCGTGCAAAATACTGAACAGCACTGGCCCTAGGATTGAGCCCTGAGGAACACCACTGGTGACCAGTCACCACCCAAATGTAGACCCTTTGAGCCCTGCTCAAAGCCAGTTCTTCACCCAGCATGATGTGAACCTTGTTGTCTCACAGTTGGGCAGCTTGTGCAGAAGGATGCTGGAAGGGACACTGTGAAAAGCCTTACTAAAATCTATAAAAATTACACCCGCCTTCCCTTCATCCCCTAATTAGTTACAGGACTTTGCCTTTGTGAACTCACGTTGACTGGGTTGCATAATCCTGTGAATGCCTTTCAGTAGTACCCAGTGTGATGTTCTCCATGCTTTTTACAGGTACTGATGTTAGATTAAGAGTTTGTAGTTCCCTGGGTCTTCCCTCATGCCCTTCTTGTAAATTAGAGTGATGCTGGCTAGCTTGTGGTCAGGAGGGACCTCCCCAGACACTCAAGACCTTTGGTAGATGATTGAGAGGGTCCTGCCATAACATCCACCAACTCCTTCAGCACTCTGGGATGAATCCCACCAGGACACATGGACTTGTGAACATTCAGCTGCTACAGCTGGGCCCTGACAGTTCCAGTGTCCACAAAAGGAAAGTCACTGCTCCTGCAAACTGACTCAGAGGAGCAGGCAGCCCAAGGTCTACTGGTGTCATTAAAGACTGAGGCAAAAAACATTGAATCCCTAACTTTTTCTTCATCCCTACTAGTCAGGTGACCATCATCAACAAGTATCAGCCCAATGTTTTCTTTAGACCTCCTCTTATTATTAATGTACCAAAAAAAGCCTCTCTTGTTGTCTGAAACAACACTGGCCAGTTTCAACTCTAACTGAGCTTTGGCTCTCTTTGTGTCTTCTCCCCAGGGAGAATGACTTGGGGTGCAGAGGGAAGGGGAAAGGGCTGTGCCCAAAGAAGTGAGTGCCAGGCTGCAATTTCAGGCTCCAGGTCAAGCTGCACTCATGATGCCCATCATCCCCCCCCAGTCCCTTTTGTGTTCCAGGCCATGGCTGGCTGCGACTTGTATTCCAATGGCTCCTATACCAGATTCTATCGTCTGGGCTACAAGGCCCATGACTTCCTCAGCTTCAATGTGGACAACACCAGCTGGGACAGGCATCAGGAGAGTGAGCTGGCAGTACAAGTTCAGAGGCAGTACACCACCTCCACTGAATTCTCTGTGACCCTGCAATATCTTCTCAATGTCACCTGCGTTGACCATATGAAGAAATTCATTGAGTATGGAAGGGCAACTCTGGAGAAACAAGGTGAGAGCACCCCCAACCCTGGCACAGACACCCCAAAGCCCCTCACACACTGGGGCCAAGCAGTGCCCCAGCGGGGCTCCCCCCACCCCTTTCTTCTCACCCCCTAGAGATGCCTGTGGCCACAGTCTTTGCCCGCACATCCAGACCAGGCCAGCTTCTGCTGGTTTGCCGTGTCACCGGCTTCTACCCACGGCCCATCAGTGTGGCCTGGCTGCGGGATGGCCAGGAGGTGCCGCCGGGCCCAGCGCTCAACACCAGCACCATCCTGCCCAACGCTGACCTCACCTACCAGCTCCGCAGCGTCTTGGCCGTGGCCGCCCGTGACGGGCACAGCTACGCCTGCCGTGTGCGTCATCGCAGCCTGGGCACCCGCAGCCTCCTCATCCCATGGGGTAGGTGCCACCCATGGGGATGGGGCACAGGGTGCAGGTAGCAGCCACTGGTCCCATGCAGGTTCCTGGAGGATGGCTCTGATGGCATGTCCAGCCCTGGCCTCCTGTGTGACTGCAGCCCTTCTCTCTCCTTTCTCCTCTCTCCTACAGAGAGCTCCAAGGTAGCTTCCAGTGTTGGCATCCTCATTGCAGTTCTGCTGACCATAGCTGCGTCCCTGGCTGGGGCCATCTGGTGCTACAGGCGCAGGTGAGGTTTCCTCCTCACCCAGATGCACCAGCTCCATCAGCTCCTGGCCATGTTGGGTGGGAGATGCCTGGGCAGCGCTGCCTGCCCTGTCCAGCCTCACTGACCACCTTTTCTCCTGCAGGAAATGAGAGCACAGGACACACCACACCAGGAATACCACAGGGATGCCCCAGCCCTCCACATCTCCCTGATAATAAACCACTAATTAACACCTCCATGCACGTGGAAACTCCTTGTGTGCTGTGCCCAGTGCCCACATGCACACGGCATCACACCATTTCCTGCCCACCCCAGGAAAGACATTAAGAGCCCTAGTGCAGCTCACATTCCTCATCCCAGCTTGAAACACTAGGACAGCCCCCAACACCAACGTGGTATCTCTGGCCCCAAACCCTTGTCCCAGGGGGCACCAGGGTCTGCACATAACAGCAGGGCTTAGCCAGCACCAACGCAGGCCGGCACAGGGAATGGTGATTTTTCCACCACCCACAGTTCTCAGGGTATGTCAAGACCTGTGTACCAGATCCCAGTCCCTGGGACCAGGGAATGGTGACAAACAGGCATGGGGCCACCACACAGCTTGAGGGCATAGGGAGCCCAGGCATGCAGCCAGCTGTGGGAGCAGGGTTCACATCCCCCACGGGAAACACAACTGCACTGGGACAAACCTGCCCAGTTGAGTGCTGGGAGCAGCAGCACAGATGGGAAAGAGATGTCTGTTAGAGCAGGACCAGGGTCTTTTGTCAGGTGCATCAGCAAAGGATATTCCCATCGGGGACAGTGGATGCAGTTCACATCCATGTGGCACCCACACCTGCACTGGGGGTAGAGAAGAGTGCTTAAGTCACCCACACTGCCTCAGGTGTCAGGGTGCCACTGTGGTCATGGGGGACCCCACCTGTAGCCACAGGGATGGCCTTGCTCCCATCCTGTAGCCTCATGCCAGGGCACCCCAGCCCAGCCTTTCCATCCTTCTGTGAGCCCTTGGGTAAGGGGCTTCCCCTTACCTGCCCACCCAGGCACTCTCCCTTGCACCCTTCCTCATCCCTCTTCCCACTGTGTCCCCTTCTGTTCTGGGTTCAGCTAGGAGAATTTTTTCCAGAAGCTGGGTGGGGGGACAGCCAGGACAGGAGGTCCAAACCACCCAAAGGGGCATTCCATACCAGTGACACCATGCCCAGCATAAACTGGGGCAAGGAGGGGAGGGGTGGCACAGCTCCAGGATGGACGCCCGGCTGGCTTCAGAATGGGTCTGAGTGTGCAGTCGGAGCTTTGTAATCACTGGGTGAAGAAATCACATGGGTATCACCATTCTGTGTATTCTAAGTGCTGTTGTCCCTCTGCTGTCCCCATAAACTGTCCTTATCCCAAGCCACAAGGTTTGCCTTTGCCTTCTCCCCATCCCACAAGGGGATATGAGTGAGCGGCTGGTTGATGCTCAGCTGCCGCCTGGGGCTAAACCCTAACACCTTCCCCCAACTGCAATGTCCCTCTTCTTCCCCACACATCCCTGGTGCTGGACCCCTTCCTCATCTTAAACTCCCACTGCCCCACCTGTCCCTCCTCTGTCCTCACGGGTCCCTTTCTGCTTCCCACATGTCCCCATGGCGTAAGGGTGAGATGGGGTCCCAAGGTTCCTACACTCACAGCCTGATGAGGTCTGTCCAGCTTTACTTTGCCTAAGCACCTGTCAGTGGTGACACATGCTGCACCTTATGTCACTGCCCCTCCCCAGGGCCACAAGCAGCAGACTAGCTGACCTGACCATCCCAGCCAGCCCTCCTGGTACCCCTGCCCTCCTCACCCTGCCATTGGCCATGCCATGGCCCATTCACCAATGCTGATCCATGATCCTCCTAGTGTCACCAACTATTCAGGTGGATGAGGGGTGAGCATGGCCAGGGATGAGGGAGAGGGCTGCCTCACACTGCTCTGGTCTGCCTCACATCGCCCCCCTCCATCCCTCCCCATGGTCCCCAACCCCATGTGCCTGCTCTGACAAAGCCCAAAGATCAGAGAAGTTCTGAAAAAAGCCCATGAAAACCAAACAAAAACCTGTCAGAAACTTCCCAGTGCAGCTTGTGGTCGTGGTTACTTCAGTGGAAAAGTGAAGAAGTTGGGGTCTTTGGCCAAAGGGAGGGCTATGTGACCATATGTGACTGCAGGTCAGATTCAAATTGGGTATAAATGGGGCCCAGTGAGAGAGCCATTTTGAGGCACTCTCCCTCAGAATAGCGGGTCTGCGATCTGGGGCTTTCCCCAGAATTTGGGACACCACCTACAGTTCATCTTCTGTCCAGATCAAGAGACCTCATCTGATACAGGTGAGTGATTATGTGTGTTTTGGGTCATTTACCATAAACCCTGGAGCTCTTAAGTTGTGAGAGTAGTAATAACACCCCAATCAACATCCTAAGCCGGTGGTTTCTTAATGATAGCACAAGCTCCTGCCCAAGCCAGCTGCCTGCTCCTGCCCTAACATCTCCCCCCAACCTGTAACATCACAAGAACCTGAACAGGCCCTGGAAAACAGGTGCCAAATGGATGAAAAGGCTTAAACTTTTTCTATGATTTGGGATCCAGTACGTATGTTGGAGACTTCTCTGGGTGTTGGTGCAAAGAAATGTCTCTTAGTGGTTGGGTTTATCTCTACCTCTGCATCAACCTCATAAAGCACCAGCTTGTCAGGGCCTTTGCACTTAGTTTATTAGGCTGTGTTTTGATCAGCAGTAATAACGAGTTCTTACAGACCAGCCAATGAGCCCTGAAATAAAAACTGATGGAAAGAAGCACGTCTTGTAGTTGAGGAAGATGATTGTGAAGGTGCATCTTTGGCTTAGGAAGCCTCTGTTTGTTCCAGGCAGCAGGTAAACCCTGAAACTTGTCTGAAACCTGCACTAAATCACCCCAACAGACACTAAGAAACTTATCAGAGTGCTAGTAAGGGCTGCTGACTTAACAGTGGTGAGGATGAGGATTCAGTGCAGTTCATTCCAAAACACCCCAAAGTCCTTAAACAGCCTTGCTGGAGCTCTCTGAAGCCAAGACCCTGTTTCCTCTTTGCCATATCTCCATTTCCACAAAGCTTGTACCTCAGAACAGTGCCTGGGGTGCACTGTCATGCTGGGGCCTGTCACCTACCTGTGTTGAGATGGTGAATGTGGATGTGAAGGTGTGCTAGGGTTTTGTTCAGCTGCATGGACAGACAGCCCTGCAGAGAAGACAGACAGCCAACACGGTGTAAAAAAAGCCAGCAACCCCAGCCTGAACTTACCCTTGTGTTTGGAACAAGGAGGCTCTTGGAGAAAAGTTCTGGGCTCCTCACCATCAGAAGGACATTGAGGTCCTGGAGCGAGTCCAGAGAAGGGCAACCAGGCTGGGGAAGGGGCTGGAGGGCAAATCCTCTGAGGAGCAGCTGAGGGAGCTGGGGGTGTTGAGCCTGGAGAAGAGGAGGTTGAGGGGAGACGTCCTCACCACCTACAACTATCTGAAGGGAGGTTATAGAGAGATGGGTGATGGTCTCTTCAGCCAGGGGACAGGTGATAGGACAAGGGGGAATGGCATGAAGCTGCCCCAGGGCAGGGTCAGATTGGATGTTAGGAAAAAATTTGTTACTGAAAGAGTTGTCAGGGCTGGAACAGGCTGCCCAGGGAGGGGCTGAGTCACCTTCCCTGGGGGTGTTCAAAAAAAGGGTAGATGAGGTACTTAGGGATCTGGTTTAGTTTAGGATGTGAGTGGTTGGACTTGATGATCTTAAAGGTCTTTTCCAACCTGGTGATTCTGTGATTCTGTGAAAAGCACAGTGGAGCAGAGCTGGCAGTGCTGATTTCACTGAAGAATGGGAGGATCCTTGAGGTGCTAAAACGTCTGCTGGTTTGTTTTATCCACAGGAGGATTTTAGGAGGCCTTTTTTGCTCCTGGATGACTGTACCTTGACTGACATGGATTTACAAGGATGTTGTAGAGTTGGAGCCTCCCCTTCAGCACGCCAAGCCTTCAGGTAGGGAGAATCAGCACAACTAACTCCTGGTGAGCAGACACAGGGTGTGGTAAAGGCGTTGTGGTGCCGTGCTCTAGGATTTGCATTGTTTCCAGAGAATTCAACAAGTCAGATCGAAAGAGAAAAAGGGAAGTAGCATAGATGCTCTCAAGATATTTGAGATGCACTTCATCAGACCCATTTCATCAAAAGTGGAGGTTGAATTGGCATGATGATTCAACACCATAGATCTCTGATTTTCAAGCCCCCAAAAGACATCTGAGCAGATTGTTTCCCCTTCTGCATTTCTAAATAAGTGCAAGGTAAGAATGAGTCACTGACTAAAACCAAAACCAAACCTATCTTTTTATGTCCTTAAGTAGAAAGTAGGATGTGCCTCATTAACCAAGCCTTGCTCGAAGCCCTGTGTAGGCTGGGTGTACTGAAAAGGGAGACCTGATAAAGTTTTCCTTTCTTGGTAAAATTGTTCTCACTCAGAAATTCTTCAGCAAGAAACAGAAGCCTTTGATAAGAAACTATCCCAGGGAATATATCTGATGGACTCTCACTTTCTATGTGCACATGAATTGTGATTTGCCAAGCCTACCTTGAGACAGTTCCTAACTTTGTGGGTACCTAGTGCACTGTAGGTGGACAATGAAGTATTATGGCCCCTAAATATTTTTCTGCTGTTGTATTTCAGCATGCACATGCTCAAAGCACATCTTTTTGTACAGTTAGACTTTTATTTTTCGGCCCTATTGGCCATGGGCTGTTCTCAAGAGCTGCTAGAGGGAAGAGAAAGTGCAAAGGAGCAGAAGAGTTGCCAGACTGTGTGTCATCTGCCTCACAACCTGTAAAGCAATGCACTTGTATAGCATCCACTGAGACAGCTCAGGGGTCCTGTTGCCTGGGTTTGCCTATACCATGGTAAATCACAGCAAGTAATTTGAGGAATTGTAGAATCACAGAATCACAGACTTTGTTAGGTTGGAAGGGACCTTTAAAGGCCATCTGATCCAACCCTCCTGCAGTGAGCAGGGCCATCTCCACTAGATTAGGTTGCTCAGAGCTTCCTCAAGCCTGATGTTGAATGTCTCCAGGGATGGGGCCTCCACCACCTCTCTGGGCAACCTGTGCCAGGGTCTCACCCCCTTCAGAGTGAAGAACTTCTCCCTCATGTCTGATCTAAACCTCCCCTGCTCTAGTTTCAAACTGTTGCCCCTTGTCCTGTTGCTATGTGGCCTTGCAAACAGTCCCTTCCCAGCTTTCCTGTAGGTCCCTTGAAGGGCCTCTGAGGTCTCCCTGGAGCCTTCTCTTCTCCAGGCTGAAGAAGCCCAACTCTCTCAGCCTGTCTTTGTAGGAGAGGTGCTCCAGCCCTCGGGTCATCCTTGTAGCACTCCTCTGGACCCAAAGAAAACCAAGTATCAGCCCTGATTATCTGTTGTCTTTTCTCCCTGCTTCTCTCAATGCTATGCCACTATCAACCACGTATGCAAAGGATCAAAATTGAGCCAGTTTTGGGGAGAATCCTTCCTCAGTACCTATGACCCTTCTTGCACTGGGTTATATGTAGAAGATGCTCGTGCACCAGGAACCATTCAAATGCATGAAGTGGTTTGTCTCTCATCTAGTGCCCAATAAAACAGGCTGGTCAGATTAGTCTGTTAAAGTTGCCAACAGCATAATGACATTCAGGGGGTTGGCTTTTTAAAGATGCTTCCTGTGTTTGGCTTCACCAGCCTATAGAATGGAACCTGTAAGGCTTGTTTTTCTTAACATGGACCACAGATTCACAGAATAGATTCACAGAATCATAGGGGTGGGAAGGGACCTCCAGAGAGCATTGGTTCCAACCCCCCTGCTAAAGCAGGTTCCCTAGGACAGGTCACACAGGTCGGCATCCAGATAAGTCATGAATATCTCCAGAGAAGGAAACTCTACCACCCCCCTGGGCAGCCTGTCCCAGGGCTCTGTCACCCTCACTGTGAAAAAGTTCTTCTGCATGTTGGTGCAGAACTTCCTGTGCTCCAACTTGCAGCCATTGCCCCTTGTCCTGCCCCCACAGACAACTGAAACAGATAAACTGAAAAAATAATAATAAACTGAAATATAAACAGACAAACTGAAACAGATAGGACTTAGTAAGATGCTCTGTTATCATCTGACTTTATAAATTTAAAAGCATCACAGCATTACATGACTTTGTGTGGAGATGTAACTTACTATGCTCTTCGTGGCCTAATCAGTAATAGATCTTTAAGATACAGAGCCACTGCACTTGGAGTTGTAATCAATCAATTAATCAATCACTTTTTTTAGGTGTGGAGATCACTAATTCATTTTTGACCTGGCAACGTGTGTTGTCATCCCAGGAAGCCAACTGTGTTCTGGGCTGCATCCCCAGCAGCGTGACCAGCAGGTCTGGAGGGGGGCAAGTGGGGTGTATTCTGCCCCTCTGCTCCTCTCTCAGGAGACTCCACCCTGCAGTGCTGTTCCAGCTTGGGTGTCCCAAGGACAAGAAGGTCATGGAGCTGTTGGAGCAAGTTCAGAGGAGGCCATGGGGGATGATCCAAGGGCTGGAGCACCTCTGCTCTGGAGACAGGCTGAGGAAGTTGGGGTGGTTCAGCCTGGAGAAGAGAAGGTTCTGAGGAGACCTGACTGTGGCCTTTCAATACTTAAAGAGAGCTTCTAAGAAAGATGGGGACAGACCTTTTAGTAAGACGTGTTGCAACAGGACAAGGACTAATGATTTTAAATCAGAAGAGGGGAGATTTACCATCTTGAATATTCCTGGCTTGATTATGTCTGCTAATAACTGACTGACAAAGGTAAAACCAGAGCATGAACTGCTTCATTCTGTGCCCTCACGTAGCAGCACATCTGTTCTGTAGCTAGTGTTGTGCTATTGAGGGTTAGTACAGGCTTTCTCCCATTTATTCCAGTCAGCCATATGAGAAAACACAAGGTGCTGTATGTCTGTGCCTGGAGGTAGATGCTTTGACCTCAAATAGAGTGCAAGGATTGAATAGGAAGAGGAGGTTGCTTACTACTCTTACTTATGTTACAATAACACAAAGACTTTTCCTGTTACTTCAATGTGCACATTGTAAAGAGGTTAACTTTAAAAGCTCCCTAACATGAAGTCTTCTCATGGGGAACAATTGCATTTGTCACAGATCAATGTGATTGCTCTAATCAGACTGTCAGTGCAATTCAGGATGTCACAGGCAAACAGCCTGTGAAGCATTCAGCCAAGCAGGAATGGCCAAGAACTTGACATAGTAGAAAAGATGCAAACCAACAAGTATAAAAAAGGGTTTTTTTCCTACTAGGATCTGAGAAATATGTGTGAGCTATGTCAGCTTATGTTCTTAAAACAAACCTATTTCTTGATTTTTTTTTTTTTAAGGGGAAAGAATCCTTTTTGGTATCAGGCATACAAGATGTCAGGACTTGTAATTTTCTATGGTTAGCTGAATAGTTCCATTTGATTCAACCCAGAAAGACTAAGGCTGGCAAAGTGTCCCCATGAAACAATGGGATACATCCCTGGGGAGGAGGGATGGGGAGATGTTCTGGTTACTTCTATTGCTGCTTGATCTTTCTCCTCTCTATTTTTACTTCTAAAGGCTGTTAGCAAGCAAACAAAATAAAAATGACAAAAGCTTTAAGTAACACTGTATTGAAAATAATGGTTTATTTGGTTCAGCAGATTTCTAATGGATAACAGACCAGTGCCATTTGTGTTCAGCAGCCTCATGGAGAAATGGAGCATAAACATGAAGGGTTTTGGTTAGACCTTTAAGGGTTTTAGGACATAGACTACAGATATGCTATACAGGAGACAATACTTAAATAACCCTGTAGACATATGACAAACACTCAGATTATCTGATAACAAAAACTTGTTACCAATGAAAGATGTGAACCACCACTCCCTGAGCATGGCCTGGCCACGCACGGCCTTATCAGATGCTGGGAATTACTGAGCAGAAGACAGTTGTGTTCAACAGTATTGTCAGTAGCCTGGATATACTAAAAGGTCCTAGGATTTAAACACTTGAAGTCATATATTTTTTGCTAAGTAATCATAAAAGAATTCTTCAGTCTCT
Organism: Porphyrio hochstetteri; assembly: GCA_020800305.1. Lineage (NCBI taxonomy): Eukaryota > Metazoa > Chordata > Aves > Gruiformes > Rallidae > Porphyrio > Porphyrio hochstetteri. The sequence continues at coordinate 2,609,096 of CM036916.1, read as the reverse complement.
GGGCAAATGCAATGAGCATGAACTTGACTATAGGAAGTTCCACCTAAACATGAGGAGGAAATTCTTTCCTGGGAGGGTGGCAGAGCCCTGGGACAGGCTGCCCAGAGAGGCTGTGGAGTCTCCATCTCTGGAGACATTCAAAGCCCACCTGGATGCTGTCCTGTGCAGCCTGCTCGAGGTGACCCTGCTCTGGCAGGGGGTTGGACTGGATGATCTCCAGAGGTCCCTGCCAACCCCCGTTGTTCTGCAATCTTTATGTGATTCTGTGATGTGTCTGGTTCTTGCTCACTTGGTAGCAACAATTGCCTGGTACATCTGTGCTCAAACCATGACATTCTTATTCCCTCATTACTCCAGAACGATAACAACAATGGATCACCTCCAGACAGCCTGGTACACCTGTACCTGGGCTGCAGCCCAGAGCGGGTGATGCCAGAGAAGTTCTGAGTCTGCGCAGCAGGTGGAAAGCACCAGAACATGCCACTGTCTGAGCTGGGCTGGAACGGAACAGTACCTGAGAAAAGTTAGTTACCTCGGACCCCATAAACAGCAATTCTGAGCAAGACTCTTGGAGCTCTCCTCCTGGATCCCAGTGGGCTGTGACCAGCATCTCCCCACCCTGAGCTGGGACGCAGCGGAGGCACAAACAAACCTTGCAAGAATCACCTGCCAGGGGAAACCAGGTTCTTGGGTCTCAGCCATCACCAGCTGGGGAACGCTGATGCACTGTGAGTATTTATTCTGCATGGGAAGAGGGAAATTTCAGCTACAAGTGGCCTTCATCCTCCTCACTACTTACATATGTGTTTAAATACACACACTTGTGTGTCAGTGGCATATAGTGCTGGGGCCAAGCATTTCTGTTCATTTGTTTGCACCTATTTGTCTTATGGTTTATGTTTTTATATATATATAATATATATAAACCCCCATATATATATATATATGGTTTATATATATATATAAAAACCCCATATTTTATATATATATATAAGGTTTTGTGTATATATATATGGGGTTTTTATATATATATATAAATTTATATAAATAAATAAATTTAAAACCACCATATATTTTTATATATATAAAAAACCCAATATTTTTATATATATAAGGTTTTTATATATATATAAACCCCATATATAAAAAAACCCCCCAATATATATATAAACCATATATATCTCTCAAAACCCTATAATATATAAAAAAAACCCCCAATATATATATAAACCATATATATATATATATACACAAAACCCTATATATATATATGTGCATGTGTGTGTCTAGCTATACACTCTGATTTAAGGTACCTTATAGCAAGGTAATGTGAATCATGTCACCTTTGGATCTGTAATTAAGTTGCTGTTGTGATCATCATGTATTTTACAGGTTACCTGTAAACCTTTAAAATTAGCCAATCATTAAGTGCTGCTAAAATTTAACCTTTGATCTACTTTCTGCTGTTAATAAATTCCGAATTGACTGAATTGTAACGGTGTCAAACACCTCCATCCGCAAGGCAGCTGGAAGCCAGAGCTCTGCCTGGGTTTCACATTCTGAGGGAAAGAGCAGTGGGTTACTGTAAAGGAAAGAGCAGCATTGAGAATGGCAGTGATCCAAAGGAAATGGGGTGGCAGCTCAAGCAACAGCAATTTTGAGAGCTGTGCAGATTGGTTTGAATAACAAAGCTGAAATCTGAGTGTATACAATCTCCCCTCTCTCCCTTTCCCTTGTCCCCTTCCCAAACCAGCCTAATTGGAGCATTTGTGCTAATTCATCAGCGGATTTAGCTCTTCTCTTAGGAATTCTCCTTGCAGATCATAGAGGTCACCTTAAGTGATTCAGCTGGTCAGATTCACCAGCAAAGGGTAGAGATATTATCTCCCTTTAGGGTCTGGGACTTGGGTATTTGTGTTTTGTTTGTTAAATTTCTGTTGCCAATCTGTGTGTAGAGGCTTGAAACAGAAGCACTGCAGAAATACATCGTGTTCCTAGCAGTAGCATGTTGACTTTTAATCCCCACAGCTGTAAAAAGCAGGAGAAAAGCATCCGACTCATTCCTGCAATCTGCATTGAGTGTGTTGGTGCTGCCAGGCAGTTTCTCTGGGGTTTGCTGTGGTTGTTGTGTAGAACAGATGGGAGAAACTTCTCTTCTGAAACCCCCTTTGGGTATTTTCAAGGTGATCAGGCAGTTCCTTTTTTCTTCAGAATGAGTTTTAACGCTTTGAAAAACAGTGGGGTTTTTCCCCCTCTGACACAGACTACATCTAGAATTTACATGGAAGACTTAATCACAGAATCACAGAATCACAAGGTTGGAAAAGACCTTTAAGATCATCAAGTCCAACCATTCCCATCCTAAACTAAACCAGATCCCTAAGTACCTCATCTACCCTGTTTTTGAACGCATCCAGGGAAGGTGACTCAGCCCCTCCCTGGGCAGCCTGTTCCAGCCCTGACAACTCTTTCAGTAACAAATTTTTTCCTAACATCCAATCTGCCCCTGCCCTGGCACAGCTTCATGCCATTGCCCCTTGTCCTATCACCTGTCCCCTGGCTGAAGAGACCATCACCTACCTCTCTATAACCTCCCTTCAAGTACCTGGTCTGCAGGTCACTCATTATCCCTGATCTACCTGTTCATCTAAACTTGGGATGAGCTTTGATGGAACTGGGCTTAGGTTTGGAAATGAGCCTGTCAGCCACGTCTAAACTCTACCTTAGCACTCCTGGATGAAATACCTATGCCCCAAGGCATCAAAGTTCTCAGCAACCTATGCAATCAGATTGAACTTTCTGAATTTGCATACCCAGGAAGAAACCTGAGAGCTTTTCTCCTGGGTAAGCTGATCTCAGCAGGGCTGATGCAGAAGAATTGGCTGCTGCTGTTTCTAGGAGCTTTATAAAACACTGAGAAGCAAGAGGCAGCCCCTGGCCCAGACCTCAGTGTGGAGCAGCATGGACCTGCCCAGGTGCCAAATAGATGGAAGTCTTACCTGGTTCTGCCCGGGGGATGTACAGGGTCACCCCTTGCAAGGAACAAAATGGGCTTGAGAGGACACAAAACCCATCTCAACATCCCTTAGGTCTGCCTTCCCCTGCCACCAGCCCCAGTTGGAGCAGAGCATGGCAGGGGGACCCACACCCCACTCGAGGCACTCGGCTGGCACACTGCACAGCCCTCTGTCACGGCATTATGTTCCCAGACCTGCACCAGAGCCAGGCAGTGCTGGGTGAATGGTGAGGGCAGGGAATGGCAGCAGTCAGTGGCAGTATTTTTTTCAACTTTTCCTACTACAGTCATCTCCTGGAACCCAAGAGGCCATTTTTCCCCTTTTGTCTGTTTCTGCCACCATATCCCCAGCTAGTTCTTCATTCCTGCTCTCTTTTGCCTTATCTTCCCAAAGATGAAGCACTGTATAAACATTGTCTTCATCATTCCAGCCACCCCCAGGAGCTGCACGGTTGCTAATTCTGTCACAACTGCCCTGCTCTCTCTTGGTAACTTCTCCATTCCCCCACTGAAGTTGTTTTTCCTTTTTTATAATCCTTCCCAAAAAGCTTGGCTGGCTGAGCAATTGCTCTTACCTTTCTCTCCTTGTCAGTAATCTCCACACCCTCTTTATCCTGCACTCTTGTCTCAGGTCGGATTATGCTGACCTTCAATCAGAATCCCTACCCAGGGAGTAGGTATAATTCTGAAAGGGATGATTAAGTCTCATTACTCTGAAGAACTTCCAGTTAATAATGTTCTTAAGCAGCCAGGTGAGTGTGTCTTGAGTCGATGCTGTAGGGAGAGGGAAGAATGACTAAATAACATTTTTGTCTTTGCAAAATCATTTTTATATTTAAATTATACTTTATTGTTTCATATCAAAAGTATATTAAAAGATGATTTTCCTCCAAAACATGAATAAATCCCTTATCATCTTATACTGACTTTATTCTAGAAAAATGAAACCATCTCTGCTTGGGGGAAGCTGCTGCATGGGATTCTGTACTATGGGAGAGCACCGTGTGCTGCTGACACCAAATTGGTAGGATCAAGAGCCCATGTACAAGTGACACCTGTGTCAACCTGAGGTGGCCTTCTTGTTACAGCCACCCCTCCCTGAGTTATTGGCAGGGCAGAGAGAGCAGTGCTACATGATAGGTCAAGAACATTAGCAGAACACTTTGAAGGCTCCCAGTGTTCTGGTAAAAAAGACCCTTCTTCCTCCCAGTTGGTGAGGATTGACTTCAGTGGCTTTGCTCTGATGAACCCAGTACCCACAAATTTTATCCTTGCAACCTTCTGGTCGGTGCCTTTGAAGCCAGCAGAAGAACTCAAGATACCTGATTACAGCTCATCTCTCTGTCAGTTTGTTAATAATGTGTATGATTCTTCTAAAAGCAGGAACCCTCCTGGCTTTGCCTCACCTTCCAAGACTCAAGTGGAGGATCCATTCTCCTTTCTCCTTCCTACACTTCCACTTCAGTATTTCCTTCCTGCTTTCTCGTGCCACAGTGTGGTGGTTTAGCCTGCAAAACCACAACAGGCAGTGTGGAGGGAACAGCTGCAGCCACGTGAGTACTTTGGTTAGGGGGATATCCTGCCTTTGTTCTGCTGCAAAGAAGCTGTGGTGGACAAGAAATAGAGACCCTGATGCCACCATTACAGGGAGACCTGGTGGCCCGAAAGTCGAGGTGGGGTGTGGGGTGATGTATAGGGGCACAGCACCACAGAGCCCCCCCACCCCCACCCCTGTGCTGTGGGGCTGGCCATGCTGGGGAGGGGCATGGAAGTGGTTTTTCCAGGGAACTTTTGACCCCGCTGGCTGTTTTCACCAAGGTGGCTGTGGCAGATGGTGACCACAACCAGCACTGCCCTTCCAAAACAAACACCTTCCCTGGTGCTGTGGTGGCCAACTTTGGGGTGTGTGGGGGGGTATAACCTAACCCCCAAGCCCAGTCCCACTCTGCAAACAGTGGAGCCTGTGATTCCTTGGCTCTTGTGCAGATTCTCTGATGTGTCGTAGTAGGGTTGAGCTCACCCTCTAAGTTAGCCACCCCCTAAGAAATCCAGGGGGGTGGGAGGGTGGGGTGTTTTGCCAGGAATCCTGGCCATAAACCTGAGGCAGCTACAGCACCCAGCCCATGGTGAGCACCCTACCTGGGAAAAAGCCACCCAAGGGATGCTCCCAGCCACCCTGCACCTCATCCTGTATCCTCTGCATCATGTGAAAGAGCGGCTGGAAGAGGTGGTGGAAGCTGAAGTAGGGATGCTGGATGAAGGGATGCAGCTCCTGGGAAAGGGATGGGATGGGATAGGATGGCACAGGATGGGATGGGATGGGATGGTACAGGATGGGACGGGATGGTACAGGACAGGCTGGGATGGGAACCAGCTGGGGATCTGCAGCCCTCAGGCTGCTCCTGGCCACTTCCCTCACAGCCACACACTGCCATCTTTTGGCACAGGGTGGTTTCAGCTGGGGTTGGCTGTGCTGGCAGCGGGGCAGGTGGGACACCCCTCACTGCCCCTCAGTATTTGGGCAAGGTTAAAAATTACAGAGCAGAGCAGGGTGCGAGGGAGCCTGTCACACAGCTGGTGGTGTCGGTCCATGCTGTCACCTGCCTCTGGCAGGCTTGGACCTCGGTGACATGGGGCTGGAGGCCTGAAGGGGCCACCTGCCTGCAGAGCCATGTTGTCCCCTTCCCAGCCACGCAGCCACCACCCTGCCCAACGGGGGGGGGGGAGCACAGTTGTCCCCCTGCCCCCTGCTTTGGGGGATGTCCCACAGGGGCAGCCCCCTCCCAAGCACCATGGGGAGCGGCTGGGGCCTCCCCCTGCCCAGGAGCAGGGTTTTCCTGGCATTCCCAGTGCCCCGCAGCCGGTTGGAAGGATTATGAGCAGTGAGGTGTAGTGGGACCTCTCCTGTGCCAAGGCTGCTCCGCACACGGCAGCATCATCCCTCCTCCTCCCCAAAGGGAGAATCATTCCAGGCCTGTGGCTTTTCCCCCTTTCCCCTGGGAGTGAGCAGTGGGCTTTTCACAGCCAGCTCCCCAAACTGCCCAGTCAGGGTGAGGAAGGGGAGGTGGCAGCTTTCAGTGGCTCCATTGCAGCCCAGGACACAACCCACATCCCAGCATCTCTGTCAGGAACCCTGCTGGGAATTTCAGAGCCAGCAGCTCAGCCGGGGTTGGGAGGTCAGGGCTGCAACTCCTGAAGAGCTCTGGCAGGGCAGCAGCTCCCTGCAGGGATGCATGGTCTCGCCCCTGGGAAACGCTGCCTTGCCCCAAGCAAAGAGCAGGAGGGATGGGGGTCTGGGGATGCAGACAGACCCCATCGCCTCCTCCAGCATCTTTTGGCTTAGCATTGCCCCATTGGCACCTGGGCCTTCACCCCAGCCGGGCAAACAGCAGCCCCGGGTAGCCAGCGGTGCCACCCCCAGCCCCAGCTGGTGCTGGAGGGTCCAGCCCTAAGCCCCTTGCTGGCATTAAGGGTGGTCCCAGGGCTTTGGGTGCAAGCGCAGGTCCTTGGAGGGGGGCAGGGCTGGCTGGGGGCACAGTGGCAATGGTTTAGCAACCAGCCTGGAGAGGCCGAGAGGCTCTGTGCCAGGTGTGGGGAAGGCAGGGGAGCCTCCAAAGGGCCTCAGACTGTTTTAAAAATACTTTATTCTTTAGAAAATACAGCGTTCAGTACAGTGTGCTCTGCTCCACCCACCCTCACCCCACCCTGCGCCTGCCTGCTCCCGCTCTGCCAAGGCCACGGCAGCGCCGGCGTTCTCTGGCTGGCAGGGAAGCAGAGGGCAGGTTTCACCCTGCTTCCAGCCCCTGGGGAGGTGGGGGGCTCCCGAGCCCCCAGCAGCGAGGTGTCTCCCCAGCCGCAGCACCAAGCTCGTCCCTTGGAGCTGGCTGCTGACAGCCCTTGGTGGTGGGGAACAGCCTGGAGGGCAGGAGCCATCACACCTCCCTGCACCAGGATTTGGGGTAGGCCACGGGATCATTAAGACATGGGGCTGCCTCAGACCGGAGAGCCAGCAAGAAACCCAGGGGAGGAGAGCGGGGCCTAGGGCATGGGGAGGGGCACCAGGACTGCAGCCCCCCTGACTGCCACCCTAACCAAGAACGGTGCCAGGCAGGGCTGTAACAGCTCCCTCTGAGCAGAAGGGGAGGGGGCAAAGAGGGGGTGCAAACATTGCCCAAAGGCCGGGGGGACCTTCATCGAGGGCTAAGCAGAGCTCAGGACTTGGGGGAAGGGGAGGAGAACCTTCTTCCTCCCCAGGGCCAAACTCCTGCCAGCAAAGCCCACCCTGCGGGGAGGGGTCCTGCCGGCACCCGCGGCGGGTGCAGGGTGGCTCCAGGCTGAGGCAGAAGGGCTGTGGGGCCCGAGAGCAAAATCCAGGGGGAGGGGAGCAGGGGAAGAAGCCTTTTCTCTTTTCAAAGCAGAGCCCCCGTCACCATCCCTCCCCCTTTGCATAGAGCAGCTTGCAGGCGAGCGTGGCCCCTGGCACCCCGGGGATGGCAAGGGCAGCCCCTGGCACCCCGGGGACAGCAAGGGCAGCCCCCAGCACTCTGGGGACAGCAAGGGCAGCCCCCGGCACCTCGGGGACAGCAAGGGCAGCCTCTGGCACCCCGGGGACAGTGAGCACGGCCCCGGGGGGGGACAGGACAGCAGCTCCCATCCTCCTCCAGCAGCCCCAGGGCTTGCACCAGGACGCAGAGAAAAGAAACACCAACAGCCCCCGACCCTCCCTCCCAGCGCTCTGCCCCCGGTGCAACGAGCCACCTCCATGTTTGGAAAAGGAATGAAATAGGAGAAGAGAAGGGGGCTGGGGGCAGGAAAGGCCGAGATGGAGGGAAAGATCCCTGGTCAGCGGCGAGGACGCTGGAAGCGCTGCGGGATGCTGTCCGTTCACCGCCCCGGCCTGCAGGATCTAACTCTCCTCGCCGTTCTCGCCCGGCCCCTTGATCAGCCGCTTCTGTCCCCGCTTCCCCACGGGTCCCTTGGGCTTGGCGAAGGCCTGCTTGAAGGCGTGCTGCTTGGGGTGCACTTCCTCGTAGAGGAACTCTGCCGTCAGCTCAGCTCCATCATCGATCTCAATCTGCGCCCAGGAGCAGCAAGGGGAAAGAGGGGGGGGGTTAGAGGGGGTCTCAACACCCACCTTTGGGGTACTCCCAGGGCCAGACCAAGGCTGCGGCACGCTGCAACCCTGGCAGATGCTTGGCCTGGATCTCTGCCATATCACTCCTGGGCAGGCTTGCTCTTACCTTCTTGGCTATCTCCAGGCAGAACTCCTGCTCCACAGTGTCCAGCAACCGGCTCTTGCAGCTGGAGTAGAGCATCCGCTCCTTGATGCTGCACTTGTACCCGGGCATGGAGTAGATGAACACTGTGGGAAGAGAGGGGGCTCGTGGCACTGCCCAGCCTCACGGTGCTGCCTGGGCAGCGGCATCCCGGCCCGGCTGTGCCTCTTCCAGCCCCACGTGTCCCAGTCTGCTCGGTGACAGAGGGCGAGCGGTGCCATTCATCACCCCTCCCTCCTGAAAAGCCTCCGATGCAGCAGCCACCAAGCTGCCAGCACCACACCTCTGCGGCAGCACCCAGGCAGCCCCACACAGCCTGTGCCGGCGCCTTTCGGCACCGCAGGGCTTGCCAGCACCGGCCACGGCAGGATGGCAAGTGGGAACCCCAATGCAAGGTGTCTCCCTGCCACACTGTCCCCATCCCTGCTTGCTCCCCACACTAGCACGGTCTGGGGGGAGTGGGGAGCAGCATAGGCCCCAGCCAGCTGCCCCTGCACTGAGCACTCACCGACAGACTCCAGGTAGTCTCCCTCGTGCGAGTGCTTGTACAGGAAGAAGTGGTAGCGTGCAGAGTCCTGGGGAATCCTCTGGGGCAGGTCAGCGATCTCCGTGGGGCTTGTGTACACCAGCTCGATGGTCTCCCGCTCCAGATCCAGCTTCTGAGGGACAGAGGGGACAGGGGAGCAGGCAGGGGTGAGTGGGGCAGCGTGTGGCAGGGGCAGTGGTGGGGCTTTGTGAGGGACCTACCAGCTGGATGTAGTTGATTTTCTTCTGCTTGAGGGCCTGGATGGCTTGCTGAGCATCTGGCTGCAGGGGGAAGGCCAGGCCCTGCAGCGTCTGGTGCTTGCTCTCCACACTGATCTCTGTTTTCACCTGGGGAAGGAGACCCCCCCCCAGCATCAGGGCAGAGACTGGCAAAGGGCAGGGATGGGACAGAGAGGAACCCTGGGCGACACCACAGCCAAGGGCGTCTCATCCCAGGAGCCCCCAGCTCAGCAGGCCTGCAGCATTAAGCCCCCCCAAGTCAGGCAGGCTCGGGGAGGTGATGCTCGGCACCGCACCATCACTCCAGGAGACCACCCGGCCCCAGCCATGCACCCCCCAACCCTGCACTCCTAGGACAGACCATCTCGGAACCAGTGCTGCCCAGTGAGTCCCAGCAGGGATGCTGGAGCAACGCTGACACCAGTCACTGCCGACCACGACCTGTGGGTGACGGGGGAGCCCCAAGCTCACAGCATTCAGCTGCACGGGTGCCCAGGGCGGGCAGGGTCCTCCTCCATGGGTGTACCTGTGGCAGCCCCGCTGGCATCGGAGCAGGGAATGGATGGAGATGCACAGCTCGGAGCGATCCCCCCGACACCCTGCAAGGCTGCTGCCCATACCCCAGGCAAACCCGTCACACCGGGAGACCCAACCCCGCTTCCAAAAGGGCAGAGAGAAATCGCAGAGACACCGCGGCGCCCTGGCTGCTGCCATCCAGCCGCAGCGTGGGTGGGGGTCCCTGACTGGGACCAGGGGGTGCCGTGAGCCCGCAGGACAGGGGGCAGGACACGGCCGGCGCGGCATACCTCCTCAGGGCCGGGGTACTCTACCAGCGATGGGCAGCAGCAACAGCCCCCCACCATCTGCCACAGAATACAGGGAGACGGCGTCACCCCGAAGGCAGAGGAGCTGAGCCCACCCCACCTCCAGATCACACACACACCCCCCCTCCCCTGGATAAAGAGTCCAGCCACGCTAACCTGGGTGCTCTACAGCGAGCCTGAGCCCTTTCTTTTGGGATGGGCTTGGGGGATTTGGGATAAAGACAGTCCAGTGGCCTTCCTTGCCTTCCCATCCCTCCCCCCAGCAGAGGAAAGGAAGAGAAGTCACGCCATGCCAAGAGCAACGCGGGAGTTTGAGCTCACAGCTCAGCAGCAGATCCCGTTACAAGGCTGCCCTTGGTCACAGCAGCCCCACACAGTCCCACACCCTGGGGCCACGCTGCCCGAAGCACGGCATGCAGAAAAACACCCCTGGGAGAAGGAAAGACCGGGCATCAAGCAGGCAGAGCAGCCTACCATCTCGGTGCTCGAGTCCTGGGAACAGGAGTCCTGCGAGCGTGGGGAGAGGAGACACACCGTCAACGGCACCCCGTGTGGGGACGGGAAGGGGGGTCTTGTGGAAGAGAGAAGTGGGGGACGCTCGGATGTGTGAGGATGGAAGTGCTCCACCTCTCTGCTGGCAGCCAGGGAAGGTGGCTCCTGCCAGCACAGGCAGGAGAGCAGCAAATGATGATGTGGGAGACATCGGAGTCGCGGAGACATCAGCAGGAGGGAGAGCCCCAGCCCTGAGCCCCACTCGCCTCCTCCCTGGCTCCCCAGCCACAGTGGCCCAGGGCCTGGGGGGCTCCAGCAGTGGGAGCAACAGATTTAGGCAGCACATACTCGGGCAGGGGAAGCCATGCCTGATCCCATATCCACACCAAGCATCCTGGAGGATGCAGCGGGGGTGAACATGCAGCTCAAGGGAAATAACCGCTCACGGGTCCCCTCCAGTGCTGGGTGGGCAAGAGGTCTGTCCTGCTGCCAAGCTCCATCCTCTCATCCCTGAGTCCCTGGAGGTGCCACAGCACCAGCAAGGGCCCAAGGGTGAGCACACCGGGCTTTGGAGCATGCATGCTCCCAGTGCTACCCAGCAGAGATGTGTGGCAGGAGGGTATCACCACCGCCAGCACCTCCAGACCTTCATCCTTCTCCCCCACAAACCAAGGTCCTGGGAGAGCTCCTGCAGGACTGGAGCGAGCCACGGCTGCGGCCCAGACATCCCCAGGGGTGGGGGGCTGTCTGAGCGATGCTGACTCCCCCACACCTTGTGTTCGCCTCCTTCCTCTCTCCGACACGTGAAGCCCAGTTCACTGAGCCCTGGGGTGCAGAGCTGGAGTGGCACCTGGGATGCCCAGCACATGCTGCATCCTGTGCCCAGCCCCACTGGCAGCTGGCTGGGCCATGGGGGTTATTTCCCCTCCTTCTCCTTAGGTGAAGCTTCCCCCCGCCGCCCCTTTCCTGCGCGGCGCCAGCCTTGGCTAACGAGCATTTCTCTGTCTTATGACTCAACCCTCAAAGGGGCTGGGAGGGGGGGACAGACGTGGTTCTGGCAAAGACTCTGCTCCACCCACCCCCCACTGCTGTGAGGAGCTTGGAACACCCCCCCCATGGGTGCTGCACATGGGCTGCGGTTCCCTCTGCATCCTCCTGCGTCCTCCCCACAGCCGCCTTCCTCCCCGCTGCGCCATGCGTCATGCCTGGCTCCCCTCCACGGTGCCTCCCCAGGCTTCCCCCTCGCAGCTCGGCCCCAAATTCAAGGGGTGCACGATTTGCCCGCAGCCCCCAGCCCAGCTGGGCTGGTGACACACTCTCCAGCCGGTGACAAGAGACAGAACACCAGTGGCAGCCGTGTGAGCTCCCACTTGGCTATGGAGGAGGAGGGTGGCTCAGGACATCGCCACTGGCCATCCAGCCCTCAAACTGAAGGGGAAGCTGGGCCCACAGGGCCTGCACCCCTCTGCACCAAAGGCTGGCAGCTCACTGGGGACCCCAGCCCCCCTCAGCTCGGGGGGAAGGGCTGCTGTGCTGCTGCCACGTGCCCGTTGCCTCCCTCCTCCTGCTTCACCACTGCCCTTCCCCTCCCACCCCCTCCCCGTGCTCAAGCAGAGGTTGTGGAGGATCTGGGGGGTTCTGCAGCCTGAGAACCAGGTTGGCATCTCCAAGGGACACACGTGAAGGGGAGAGCTGCAGCACCAGCCACGGTCCAGGCAAGGGCACGGCAAGGAAGCAGCATCCCTCATATCACTCCCAACATCCCGAGGGGGCAGTTACCTCAGGGGATGCACCAGCCCCGTCCCCATAAGCAGGGCACGGGCAGAGGCAGGGTGCCAGGCTGAGGCTTGCCCAAGGGCTGCCCCAGGCCCCACATGCTGCATCCACCACCCCAAACAAAGCTGCAGTGTGCGTGCAAGAACCCCGTCGCTGGTGCACAATGCACACGCGTGTGCAAGGGCTGAGTAGGCGTGTGGGCATCGCCGTGGCGGGAGGCATCCATCACTGCCCCGAGCGGGTGCTGCGGTGGGCTGCACTGCCTCCAGCTGTGCACCGGGGTGGGTGCACCCCCCAGACTGCCACAGACTCTCCCACCCTTAAACCCACAGGCGAAAATTCAGCCACTTTCCTCTTTCTCTGTGCTGGGGGCTGTGCCCCATGGCAGGGCTGGCACAGGGACAGCCGACCTTTACAACGACCCCCATCTGAACCAGCCAGCAGTGGCACCTTCCTGCTGGAACGGGCTCACCACAGCCAGGGTGCGAAGCAGGGCACAGCAGCTCAGTCAGGAAGCAAGCACCAAAAGCACCTCTTACCTGGGTGACAATACCCCACGAGAGGCAGCCAAAACAAACCCCCCACACTGCCTAATCCCACCACACTGGCCAGCCCAGGCAATGGCATGGACCCCAAAGGTGCCACACAAGCTGCAGAGCCGCCACCAGCATCTTCTCCAAGCACAGGCATCACCTCAGATCCCCCAGCACAAATCCTGCCCAGCTACTCCGGGCCAGGAGCTGGGATAACTACACGGAGGCCACAGGGCACAGACCACCCCACGGTGGCATCCCCCAGAGCCCCCAGAGCTGCTGCAGCAGGTGGAATCCTCCTGCTTCACCTCTGCCATCAGGCTGATGGGCGTCAGTCGCCCAGGCACATCCCGCTACACCCATGAGCCCCACAGCCCCGGCGCAGGCAGAAGAGGACGGGATGCTCCTGTGGGGAAGAAGGCTTTCCGTGGTGTCCAAGTGTAACCCCCCATTCCCCAACAAAGTACTGCTTTTGGGGGTCTTCCCCCCACAGCGAGCCCGTCTCCCCACCCCAGTGTTTCACCTCACCACGGAGGGTGGCACGAGGGCCAGGAGATGCCGGCGGGAGACGATGGTGTTACACAGCCTCATGCCGCCCCCACCCCGCCCCAGGGCCGCTTCCACATCTCCTTCCAGCCCATGAGCCCCAAACCTGGGTAAGATCTGTACTCCTCAGGGTAGCATCCCTTGTGTTAGGGCCCATGGGGAAGGGAGCATGAGCTGGGGGCTGCTGCTGCAGCCCAAAGGTAGGTCTGAACTCTTCCTGCTTCCCTCACGCCTTGAGGCTCAGCTCAGGCTTTGCTCCAGGCCAGAGACCGCTGTGCCAGGCCAGCTGTGACCGCCAGCGCAACGCAGCCCTGGCCTCACGTGCAAAGGGGGAACCCAACTGTGTCCTGCCACCCCTCTGGCCTCAAGGACGCTCAGCCACCATCAGCAAGGGCAGGAATGGGTTAAACAGAGATACACGGAACGCTGGTGTTGGGAGGCACACCCCACACCCCCGGCAGCGAGCGGGGCCCTGCACCCCACACCCCTGCATGCCCAGGGGTCTCGGGCTACTCACCCTTGGGCCTGCAGACACCCACCTCGTTGATGCGGATCTGCTGGAGCTCCTGCTCGGCTGCGGTGAGCGGGGCGGGGGCAGAGCAGGACGACACGTGCTTTTGGTAACCGCTCAGGGACACGTCCTCCTGAGGACAGAGGGACAGCGCCACGGGAAGCGTCACAGAGCAGTTATCACCGCGGGGCTGGGTGCACCCCAAGCCTGAGGCTGGGTCTGAACAGCGCAGAGGACCTCAGGCTCTCTCTCCTGCCCAGGACGGTCAGCCCCAGTAGCACTTTTCGACACCTCCATGCAAACCCCACGCTGGGCTTTAGCCAGCGCCCGTGCCCAGACCACCCAGCCCCTCCCAGGATGCCAACGGCTGCACAGCTCCTCCAGCTGATGGACAGAGCTCACGGGCACGAAAGCACAGTGGGCAGGCAGACCCCAGGGCCTGAGCGCAGTGGGGGCCACTGGCACACGTGCCCCTGGCTCCCATCAGCACCAGAAGCCCCAGCATGGGGTCTGATGCCCAGGAGGCCCGAGCTGCAAGCTGCTTCTGCAGAGAACCTGCAGAAGAGGAGGAGAAACCCGGCACCAAGTGCTGCCAGGGAAGTGCAGCCGGATTAATCCAGCGCGGCGGCTCCCGGTGCCGGAGTGACATCGCCACCACCTGGTGCTGCCACCATCTCAGGGCCTTCCTCCCACCGCCTCCCTCGCTGGCATGCCAGGCTGGGCAGGCACAAGAAAGCAGCCACACAGAGACTAAAGCAGGGAGGGAGACAAAGCCAGAGCATCCCACATCCCGCCTGGCTTTGGCGTGAGCTGGGGTAGGCTCCTGAAGCCAAAGGTTGAGCCCAAAAGGCCACGCAGGGCCCAGCACAGTACCTTCACCGTTCCAAACATCTCATCCTTGATGTGCCCCCCGCCAAACTCCTTCTTCACCGTGGCTCTGGTAGCAGCGTACAGCATCTTCAGCCGGACCTGCGCGAGGAGGGAGGCAAGCGTGGTCACACGCAGCCTGCAGCGTGGTGCCGGTGCTGGCAGCCACCGTCCCACCTGCCCAAACCTCAGGGAAGAGCTGGGAAAGCCCATTCCCAGCGCTGTCCCCAGAACCACCCACGATCTGCCAGCGCATTCTCTGCGCCACGTTCCCATCCCTGAGCTCTGCTGTGTCGGTTCCCACCCACACCCAGGGAACAGGCGGCACAAATGCCACCAGAGCCACCCGAAAGGGACGTCTGCCTTCGGGTGCTTCTTTTGCAGCCCCCTCCTGGAAAGCCCTCAGAGGAGTGGCTGCAAGTGCTTCTTGGCACACTGGCCTGGCAACGAGACCCCCGAGGCACAGCTATTAAACCAGCACACCCAGAGAGTTATTTTAGTGCAACTGTGTGTGTGTGCACATGTGAAATCACAGAATCACCAGGTTGGAAAAGACCTTTAAGATCATCAAGTCCAACCATTCCCATCCTAAACTAAACCATATCCCTAAGTACCTCATCTACCCTTTTTTTGAACACATCCAGGGAAGGTGACTCAGCCCCTCCCTGGGCAGCCTGTTCCAGCCCTCACAACTCTTTCAGTAAAACATTTTTTCCTAACATCCAACCTAAACCTGCCCTGGCACAGCTTCATGCCATTCCCCCTTGTCCTACCACCTGTCCCCTGGCTGAAGAGACCATCACCCATTTCTCTAACACCTCCCTTCAGGTAGTTGTAGGTGGTGATAAGGTCTCCCCTCAGCCTCCTCTTCTCCAGGCTGAACACCCCCAGCTCCCTCAGCTGCTCCTCAGAGGATTTGCCCTCCAGCCCCTTCCCCAGCCTGGTTGCCTTTCTCTGGACTCGCTCCAGGACCTCAGTGTCCTTCTTATGGTGAGAAGCCCAGAACTGGACCCAGCACTCGAGGTGCAGCCTCCCCAGTGCCCAGTCCAGGGGCACAATTACTTCCCTAGACTTACTGGCCACATCACACATATCATCACGGCTGCCTGTGTGGCACATGTATGCACACAGGTGTGTCAGGAGATAGGTTTGTTACACGCATCCCAACAGACCAGGAAGGGCTGTTTTGTATTGTCAGTGGCACCGTTGTTGTTATTACACCAGCACCAGGGGTACAGCACACACAGACACAGCAAGTGCCACATTAGCATAGGGCCCATCGCTGTGGTGTGGAGGCAACACCAATACACACGTGGCAGGGAGCCTGGGCCCTGCTGAGGGCCTGTCACAGAGACAGGCTGTGTTTCCAGGCTGTACCGCTGGAATCCCCCACGCCAGCCTCCCACCCAGACCACGGCAACACTGACTCACCCACACACAGCTCGAGGGAACCGGCCTGCTCGTCCCTCCGGAAGGGTGAGCAGCAGCCCCTCCACCCCACCAGCATCCCCTCCACCCCACCATCGTCCTCTCCACCCCCAGCATCCCCTCCACCCCACCAGCATCCCCTCCACCCCCAGCATCCCCTCCACCCCCAGCGTCCCCTCCACCACCAGCGTCCCCTCCACCCCACCAGCGTCCCCTCCACCCCACCAGCGTCCCCTCCACCCCACCAGCGTCCCCTCCACCCCACCAGCGTCCCCTCCACCCCCAGCATCCCCTCCACCCCACCAGCGTCCCCTCCACCCCCAGCATCCCCTCCACCCCACCATCGTCCTCTCCACTCCCAGCATCCCCTCCACCCCACCATCGTCCTCTCCACCCCCAGCATCCCCTCCACCCCACCATCGTCCTCTCCACCCCCAGCATCCCCTCCACCCCACCATCGTCCTCTCCACCCCACCAGTATCCCCTCCACCCCCAGCGTCCCCTCCACCCCTGCCTCCTGGAGCGCCCCGTGTCCCTGCGCCGGCCGTGGGTGCTCACCGGGGAGCTGTCGGGGGACCAGGAGATGAAGAGCCACTCGTAGCCCTGGGCGTTCTGGCTGTCCAGGCGGTACAGCACGTAGCACGGCTGCTGCTCGTCCAGCAAGGGCAGCACCAAGGCGTCGTAGTCGGCGTCCCAGCGCCGGGACAGCTCTTTGTGGGCCCCCAGCACGAGCTGTTCTGGAAGGAGAAGGCAGAGGAGGCAGCGTTAGATGGTGGGGGGCTCAGCTCACCTTGCAGGGTGACAGGGCAGCCTATCTAAGGGCTCGCCACAGCACCCATTCTGACAGTGATGCCATCCCACAGAACAACAAGCATGCAGGAGGGTACATCCCCATGGGTGACACCCCCCAACCCAGGAGACACCATCAGGGCTGCAGCCATCATAAAGGGGCTGGTTTGCTGCCAGAATCCCACTGACTCCTGTCCAACCATCTCCTTCCCTCCTGGGGTCTCCTCTCTGGTGACCATCCATAGCCTCCTTCTGCTCTGTGCTGACCCCAACCACCCCTCCTTTTTCACAGGGGAACAAAAGACCTCCTCCATCCCACCTGGACAAACTCTAGGGCCTTGGGCTCCAGAAGAACCTTACCAGGGGCATAAGGAACCCCCTACATTTGGGGTGCTGGGAAAAATGAAGGTCCCATAGCAAAAGCCAGGCTGAGGAGTCAACGCTGCTCTCATCATGTTCCCTGCAACTTCAGCGGGTCAAAATCGGTGCTAATCCCCAAAGCCCACAGCCACAGGGACCAGGGGCTATCCCAGAGACCCCAGCCAGGGAGTGACCACACTGCAGGAGAGCCCCAGCCTCTGCAAGCCACGTACATACAACCACAAATATCTCGAGGCTCTGGGGGGTATTTTTTCGGCTGCTCCCCAGGCAGCAGTGGGGCCACAAGCCCCCCAAGATGGGCAGCACTCAGCTGGGCCTGAAACACTGGCACAGGCACCCGATGAATGTGAAAACCCCACTGTGAGGGGCAAAGAGGGCTTTGAGATGGGCAATGGGACAGCGGCAGCGCTGGAGGTGACGGGTGTGGGCTGCTGGGAAAGAGTCTGTATGTTTATTCCAGTTTCAGCTGCAGAAAGGTGTGTGGGGAGATGCTGGGACTCAGAACAGGATGCAGAAAATCCAGAGGTGTCAACGCAGAACGAGCTGGGGTCTTGGACAGTTGGTGCTCAAGAGGATGCTCAGCTTGGCAGGCGCCTTGCCTGCACCTCTCCCCCCAGCGCTGCAGCCCGCCGGGGCACCACGCTCTCCCTCCCAACACCCCCGGCTCAGCAGCTCCGAATCCCGTGGCAGGAAAAGCTTTGAAGGGAAATAGTTGAGGAGTAATGGGTTTGGGATGAATTAGCCCCAAACCCATTCCCAGCTGAGCAGGGCATTCCCCTAGGGACAGCAGCATAGCCCTGCCTACCACAGCATCTCCCATCACTGCTGCATGAGGGGTGGGAACAGGGGTGGCACAGAAACAGGCTCTGGAAACACTTCACCTCCAGCAAAGCTCCACGGTGTGAGAAAGGGGAGCGGAGCGCCTCCACGTACCCCTAAAACAAACACAGAGCCCCGCAGAGGGATCTGCGCCTCGCCAAGTCCCTGGTGAGACCATGAGGAATTGTGCCTGGCCAAACCCACGGGCAGCTTGTGGGGGCCTCTGACTGCCAAACACCCCGACACCTCATGGATAAGGCAATCGGAGCTGAGTCACTCCCAGCTGTGCCCCAGCCAGACCCTGGCTGTGCCGCCACGAGCCGGCAGCCCCCAGCTTCCCCCTGGGCTGGGGGTGCTGCTGGTGCCCCTGCATCCAGCCCAGTGAGCTCTTTGCACTTCAGCTCAACCCACCCGGGGTCAAACATTCCTCCTTGGGAAGCACCAGGAAAGGGACACCCAGAGCAGCCGCCCTCCAGCGAAGCACCGGCAGCAGCACCGGCTGTTCCAGGCTCTGGCTCTGCCGCACAGCTGGAGTGTTTCTGGCACTCAAGGTGCCCCAGCTCCCAGCCACAGGCTCCACAATGCCTGTATAAGGCAGGGCCGTGGCTCGGGCGCCTGCACAGCAACACACACACCACCCCCCCTGCATGCAGAGGGACGCACCCGACAGGCATTGCTGCCACCCTCTCCCTGTCCAGAGCCCCCTGGCAGCAAGGAGCAGAGTGTCCCCCGAAAACTGCACGGGACCATGAGTGGTTCTCCTGGCAGGAAAACATCGCCGAGCCTCGGGGTGCTACCTGCTCCCCCCTGCACACCTTCTCCACCCAACCAGGGCTCCTCCTAGCCAGCCCCCAAGGCAACATTGGCTCGGAGTGCTCCCAAGGGGCTGTTTAGCCATAGCTGCTGTCACGAGGTTTCCAGACACAGCCTCTGCTGTAAGGCTCCAGCACCGTCCTCCTCCCCTTCCACCATCCTACTCCCCTTCCACCATCTTCCTCCCCTTCCACCTGCCGCTGCTGACCCTGCTGTGCCCCATGGCCAATGCCTCGCAGGACAGAGGATCCTCTGCCAGCCATCAAGCAGGGCTGGAGGCTCCTCTGCCAGGTCCCTGTGCAGGCCAGGCAGCTGGCACGTCCCCCTGGCTGAGACATCCCTCCCGGGGTCACCAGGCTTGTGTCCATCTGTCCAGCTGTGACATGTGTGTGGCTGCTGTATTACTGCCTGAAGGTCCTCCCTGGGCAGGTAGCAGCAGGCTGATGTCTTCTGCGCTGCAGGGAAGAGCAGTGGCCTGGGGGGACCGAGCTCTTCATCCCAAATCACACGGGGAGACAGACAGGGGGTCCCTGAGCCAGGCTGGGGGGACCACCGCCACCTTGTCCCCAACAGACCAAGTCCTTCAGTGCAGAGGTGCTCCTGCCTCTCCTCCTGCCTGCCTCCTCACCAGGGCATCAGGCTCTGCAGCATCTCAGAGGCTCCTCCAGAGCCGCTCATGGCTGGGCTGGGCTGGGGAATAGGAACTGGTGGGGTGGGGAAGCTGGACTGGGAAGCACCAAGCACCATCGCCTGAGGCCGCTCGATGAAGCAGCTGCAGCTGAATCGTCCTGTTCAGCTGAGTGGAGACGGTGGGACTGGCTTCCTCTGATGGTAAACACTCCCTTGCTGGTGTCGCCGGCCACAACTCAAAGCCCTAGCACCCTGAGCTCAGGCTCCAGGGCACCCATGACTTATCCCAATGCAAACCTCATTCCTGAAAGCAAAAGCAGCCCAGAGAGCCAGATGGCTGCCAAGGACACACCAATGAGGCCACGTGTCCCGACATACAGGGACCTTGCCAAGGACAAAGTCGACCCCTCCAAGCTTTGTGGTGGTCCTGCTGACACATCCCACAGGTTTCAAGTGCTGCTGCTCTTCCCAGCGGGGCTCAACAGGCCCTGCCAAGGCCCCTCACAACCACACCCACTGCAGCACTGGTAGCCTGGTGCTGGTGGCCCTCCCGAGGGAGCTGGTGAGGGCAGCTTGGCCAGGCTGCTGCCAGGAGAAGCCAGCCATTCATATGCAATCGAAGGAGGGAGGTGATGGAAAACCTACACCGGGAGGCTGGGACATTCAATCAGTGCTCTGCTCCCTCAGAGCCCTGCTCCCTCAGAGCCCTGCTCCCTCAGAGCCCTGCTCCCTCAGTGCCCTGCTCCCTCAGTGCCCTGCTCCCTCAGAGCCCTGCTCCCTCAGAGCCCTGCTCCCTCAGTCCCCTGCTCCCTCAGAGCTCTGCTCCCTCAGTGCCCTGCTCCCTCAGAGCCCTGCTCCCTCAGAGCCCTGCTCCCTCAGAGCCCTGCTCCCTCAGTCCCCTGCTCCCTCAGTCCCCTGCTCCCTCAGTCCCCTGCTCCCTCAGTCCCCTGCTCCCTCAGTGCCCTGCTCCCTCAGAGCCCTGCTCCCTCAGAGCCCTGCTCCCTCAGAGCCCTGCTCCCCCAGAGCTCTGCTCCCCCAGTCCCCTGCTCCCTCGCTGGTCTGATTGGTGCAGGGGCCACCCAAGGAACGTGGGCAGGGAGGCTCTGGCCTGCAAGCCGGGCCTGGGGCAGCCCCTGCACAGGAGCAGGGCCGGGGTGGGTTTCAGAGCATCCTTCATGGGGTGCAGTCAGGGCCCCGCGCTGCGCCCCACACCACAGGGTGACCCCTGCCCGGAGCATCTCCCTGCCTGCCCAGAAGGACGGTGCTGTCATCGCCCCCAACCACGGCCCCATGGCACCTGCAGCAGCTTCTCACTGGGCTCCTGAAACAGAAGTCCTGACACGGTGGCAACAACCCCTCCCTGCCCTAGGCAGGGGTGTCAGGCTGCCAGCGAAGCCATCGCTCCCCCCACCCAGAGCCACGCTGGGGGTCCAGTGGCTCTGGCACACACAAGTGTGTGTTGGGCTTGGGAGGCCAACTCCGGGCTGCTGCACACCAGGAAGCCCCAGCAGGACCTTTCTGAGGGTTTCCAAAGCCCTGGGCTGGCACCACGGCAGCACAGAGGAAAGGAGGAGAGGCAAACCAGACAGTCAGCGTGGCATAAATCACAGCACTTAAACATGGGACTTACCATCCTCAATGATGACCTTGATGAGCCGAACGGAGCCGTTCCGGGCTTTGGCAAAGAAATCCCTTAATTCTGTGGTGGCTGAAAGAACCAGAAACATTGTGATCAGACCCAGCAGCCAAAGAGGGGTTTGGGTGCTCAGCCACCAGCTGCACAGGGGAGCGACCTGGCAGGAGAGAAAGTCTAAAACTTAAAAAATAAGAAACATGAAATAAACCCCCTCTGGTGTGAAAAAAAAAATAAATAGGAAATAAAAATAATAACACAAAAGCCAAACAGCTGGGGGGGAAACGCTGTGTCTGCCCCAGGGTGTCAGAGCTAAAGAGCAGCTGGGAGCGCATGTGATCCTGAGAACTTGATACTTGGCCTGGGTGAACATAATCACCCAAATTTAGACGAGGGCTCGGGCGGCACAGGCAGGGAGAGCTCAAGTGACAAGTTTATTCCCTTTCCAGAGGAGCAGGCTTCGCATGCGGGGTGGCTGGTGGGGATCACGTGGGTGGTGACGCCCCAGGATGGTGACACGCAGCAGGGATGCTGCTCCTCGGGCAACTGGGGACCAGCCTGGCTCCGGGCTGGAGGCACTGGTTTGAGGCTGAGCCCCTGGAGAAGGGAAAAGCAGTGGTCCCAGGGTTTTGTTCCAGAGCCGGCAGGTTTTGATGGCAGAAGGTTCCTGGGAAGTGTTTTGGGGAGCCACATTCCTCCTCACCCCTCCTCCCCCGGAGCCAGGCACTGAGCCCAGTCTGCAGCATCCCACAAGGAGGCAGCAGATGTCGAAGGCACAGCCCACAGCCAGCGTCAGAGCCTTTATCTGCCCACCCCAAAAGCCTCCCCAGTGCAGAGCTCCCCATCCCACCTCCAGCAGCTTGGAGGGGCTGAGCCACCCAACAAGGAGCATCTCCCAGCCCAGCTCCCCAAAAGCCCCTCCCATTCCACACTCGAGCCCCTTCCCAGACACAGCCAGAAGCATCCCACGAGTTCAAACCCACAGGCAGCTCTGGCACTTCTTAGAAATGCTTAAAAAAAGGGTGACACAAAGAGCAGAGACTGGGGGAGACACCCCTCAGTGCAGGCCATGATCCGTGCTCGGAGTCGCTGCTGGCAGCCCCCACCTTCTGACACCCTGCCGCTGTGCCCGAGGGGCCTGCAGCTGGAAGGGGCCCGGCCCTGGTGCCCCACACATGAGAGCATCCACAGCCACGGCACTCGGCAGAGAAAGCCATGGCTGTGCCAGCTGGGGAGGCGTGCCAGCCAGAGGAGCCAGCCCTGCCTGCAAGGGTCACAGAATCACAGGGGTTGGAAGGTCCCTCCAAAGCTCCTGGGGTCCAACCCCCTGCCAAAGCAGCTCCCCAGCTCATATTGCACAGGGCGGCATCCAGACGGGGCTGGAATCTCTCCAGAGATGGAGACTCCACACCCCCTGGGCAGCCTGTCCCAGGGCTCCCTCACCCTCCCTGGGGAAAAGTTCTTCCTCTGCTCTAACTTGCAGCCATTGCCTCTTGTCCTGTCCCCACAGACACTGAAAAGGGGCTGCCCATTTCCCCCTGCAGCCCATCCTTCAGCTACTGATAAACATTAATCAGGTCCCCCCTGAGTCGTCTTCTCTCCAGGACCCATCCCGCTTCACCCCAGCAGCTGTGGGTACCGACCGCCCTTTGGCACAGCCCCCTGGCATCACCGCAGGGGGACATCACCCAGGATGTCACCCTCCCTGCCATGTGCCCTCTGCTCCCTGGAGGCACCCCCCAGGCTGGGGCACTGCCTACCACTCCCCCAGCCCAAGGGAGATGCAGTGGGGACAGGCTTGTCCCCAGGCACTGCACTGAGCGATGGCCTCATCCCCACACACAGCGCCAGGCAATTCGGGTGGGCAGGCGGGCAGGGGGGTCCAGGGAGCTCCTGCTCACATGTGTGTGCATCCCCACACCCCACACCCCTTGTGCCATCTGTCCCCAAGCTCAGGGGCTGCACAGAGGGGTGGTGCAGACAGGAAGAGCTCCAGGTTGGTACCCACAGCCAGCAGCGTGCCTGCACAGCCCCAGGACCCCGCAGGAAGGGGCACGTCAGTCCTTCACGGAGTCACACACAGAAGGTTTGCTGAGATAGTCCCACCACGAGCAAACCATCTGCCAGCCTCTTCCAGCACCAGCCTGCTCCTGCTGCTCCCACCCAGGATGTGCTGGTATTTTTAGCCCCTTTCCTGCTGGGAAGGGCTCGTTTCTTCTGGCAGCATCTGCGGTTCACGTGGACATGCAGGACGGAAGAGGAGGAGAAAAGGGAAAAGAGAAAATTAACTGAGAGACATTTGTACACCCAGGAAGCCTCAGGCAGGAGACAAAAGCTCCTCAGCAGCATGAAGCTCTGTGGATTCCCATGGCAGAGACTGGAGCAAAGAACAGAGGTCTTGTATGCTCCTACAGCACCATCTACGGGGGAGAAGGGGAGAGCTCTGCCTGTACACCCCTCCTTCCCAGAGCCAGGGGGCACAGAGGGGTCTGGAGAACCTGGAGGCTGGGCAAATGCAACCCCCAGCCCCTGGAAGCATAAGGAGCGCCCAGAAGTACAAGACCAGCAGCTGGGTGATGACAGCTGAATGACTGGCCAGCGATGGCCGAGCACGGGGGGTTGGAGGGGTTGGGGAGCAGCGTGGGTGCTGCTGGCAGAGGCAGGAGGTACCCCAAGGGCTGCCAAGGGAGACGCTGAAGTACAGCAGCTGCTCCAGAAAGGGCTTTTTCTGCTTAAATGGGAGATCCTGGGGCACCTCCAATGTGCCCCCCCCAGTCTCTGCATCACGCAGAGCCCAGCACCAGCAAGGAGGCCGAGGGACTCACGAGCAAAGGGCTTCCAGCACGAGCCCCACCACTGCTTCATTACTGCACAATTAATGCTTAATTGGCCCAGCAGACTGATGGGATAGTCTGCTGTCTGAAATAATCAAAGCCCCGAGATGCTCTGGAAGAAAAGTGGGGAGGAGATCTCACCCTGGAGCAGGGATGAGCCACATCCCTGCCCAGAAGTCTCTGGACCCAACTCCAGGGCTCAAGCCCCATGTGTGGGGAAGCACAAAATTTAGGTGCTTTCCAGGGCTCAGCCCTTTTGCATCTGACATGGAGGAGGCAGGAAAGTAGCCTCTGGGCACAGCCAGCGCTTGGCATCCTGGTCTCCAGGAGCAGAAGGGGGAAGTGATGGGCAGAGGGCTGGAGGGGAGTGTCCAAACAGCCCTCCTGACCTGGGTTCCTGGAAAATCCTGGAACAAGCAGCCCAGAAACAAATCCAAGCTGGACTTCAGCCAGCAGGCACCTACCAAGAAGAAGTTGCACAAGACCAGCCCAGCTCCCTCCAGCAGAGCCTCAGACCCGTGGATCTTGGCTCAGCTTTCGGAGCCAGTATAGGAAACACAGTGGTGGTGGTGAACCTCTACAGCACAGGCACAAAGCTGCATGGACAGCTCCCCCCAGGAGGCTGGACTGATCTCCTGGGGACCTGTGGTGGGTCCAGATTTAGGCTGTGCTTCCATGAGCGCTTCCTGCAGCCCCAAGGCTGGAAGCTAGAGGAGATGCAAGCACGCACTGGAGAAGAAGTCTCCATTCTCTCAGGACACTGGAGAAACGGGCTGGAAAACAAGAGAAGTGGGATGAAACTCAACAGGAAGCAAAGCACTGTAACCAGGAGAAGGACCAGCAACACCCACACAGGGTCCAGCAGCTCCGGAGAGGAGAAGCAGGTCGCAAGCCAAACTGCAGGTTAATGGCTTCACACTGCTGTGGGCAAAGGGACAGACAGGAGCACGTCTCACAACCACTGCCATGTTATTTGGTACCAAAGAAGCTTTAGGTGCAGCATGGGCGGCACGTCCAGGCTCAGCATCGTGCAAGGAGCCAGGCAAGGGAGGATCACACCTATGCCAGAGGTATGACATGCAGGAACTGGGGCTGGCCGGCCCAGAGGAGAAAAATAGGAACATCTTGTTGCAGTTTTCCAGCCAGAAGCATCAGGCTTCCACCTTGGCACGTGGGGAATCTCACAACGAAGGTGACCAACCACTGGGGAGGTCACCATGCCCCCAGTCCCTGCCCCGGAAGGCCTCCAGAAACCCTCCTGGGATGCTGCTGCTTTGGGATGGGGTGAGCTCGCTGGCATCTCGAGGACCCTTTTGGCCAGCCACCAACCCTCCTTGCAGATGCAGTGCATGCATGTACCCGTGCCTCCTCACCCACCCCCCCAACAGCCCAAAAATCACCTCCAGCCATCGAGTCGTGCAACACCTTCCTCTCCCACCTGTTTGTAGGCTGCTGATGAGCTGTCCCCTACTCCCCAGCCACCTGCATGGATTAAAAGGCACTTAGCAGCCTGCTGACAGGAGGGGAGGCAGTGGCTTGGCCAGCGGTGGCTTCAGGTGGCCCTGGCCACACAGACAAGCAGCCTGAGGGGGAGAGGAGCTCGTGGTGGGATGGCACAGCCATGCCCTCCCTCTTGGTAGCACTAAGCAGGTGCAGACCAAAGCCCCAAGACCACACGACACGGGGACCAGCAGGCTGGCCAGGTCCTTGCACTTCCTCAGCAGAGGCGCCTGCAGCCAGAGCAGGGAGCTGCCCTGCCAGGGATGCAGCTCTTCGGGATGCACAGGCAGCTGCCCTGCCTGGGATGCGGCTCTTTGGGATGCACAGGCAGCTGCCCTGCCTGGGATGCAGCTCTTTGGGATGCTCTGCAGCTGCCCTGCCTGGGATGTGGCTCTTTGGGATGCTCTGCAGCTGCCCTGCCTGGGATGTGGCTCTTTGGGATGCTCTGCAGCTGCCCTGCCTGGGATGCAGCTCTTTGGGATGCACAGGGAGCTGCCCTGCCTGGGACACAGCTCTTCAGATGCTTCAGGGCTGGGCTCAGCGCATCACGCCTTGAGGTGGTGCTGGTGGGTACCACCCCCGCACGAAAGGCAGACCCCACCCCCACAGCCAGGCCTTTTGGGATGTTCACAGCCCCAGTTAGCTTGTCTGAGCAGTGCAGGCTGTGACGAGGCTGGAGGGAGATGGGCACCATGCAGTGATGACAGCCGTAGCCATAGCTACAGGCCAGCCTTTCCCTGGGGATGCCAGGGACGGACAAGGGGACAAGGATGAAGGTGACAGAGCCACTGGGGGGGGTGCACCTTTCCCTCCTCTGTCCTCTCTGTCGCTTGCTGAGGAAGCAACAGGTCTGTGCTTATCCAACCTGTCCCCACCCCCCGAGCTGACAACAGCACCCAGCTCCCAGATCAATAATACATTGTCCCTGAAACAGATGCCTCTCTCGGGACATCAAGTCACCTCACCCTCCTGGAGGGAAACCCGAGCCTCCAGCCATCAATCTTTCATTCCCTGGACATAATCTTCGTGTTGATGCAACTCCAGGCAGCTGCTTCCCTTCCACTGCCCAGGACACAGCAAGAAACTCAGCCAAAAACCCAGCCACAAGCCCAGGCAGAGCTGGTCCAAGCGCCAGGGACGCTTGGCTAGACAGCAGTCGAGACGCTGATGGCCACGGCGGGGTGACACCTGCACAGTGCTCACTGTTCCCACACAGGCAGCTCCCCTGGACCCCTGGCAAAGGCACAGCCACTCCAGGCACAAAGCAGTTGGAGCTGCCACTAGAACCCCTGCATTTTGGTGTGTCCCAGTGTAGCTCCATCACTCAGCACCCGCTCAGCCCGCTCGCTGCTGACAGCTGCAGCCGGCCAGTTTCAGGGCTCAGAGGATTTTCTACCCACCCTGGGGGGAGCAAGGACTACAGTGTTCTTCCAGGGAAGCTTTCCTGGGGGGAGCAAGGACTACAGCGTTCTTCCAGGGAAGCTTTCCTGGGGGAAGCAGCTGCAGGCATCAGAATTGAATACAGAGAGGGGGAAAAATGTATCTGAGCCAGAGAAGACACGGGCAAAGCTTCTCTCCCAATTTTCTGGGGGTGCTGGGCTGTGTTTCGCAGGATCTCATGCAACTTCTCACCCTTAGGGCAAATCCTGCCTGGAAACCTTCCCCTACCCACCCTACCCCAGCCACTTGCTCCCCAACACCCAGTTTTCCACGTGCACATGCCTGGGGACCTGTCCTTCCCCTGCTTTGGCACCTCGGATCAGGTATCCATCCCCGTGCTCATGCTGGGGTAGGCAGCGCCCACCCCACCAGCAGCATCAGTCGGGTCCAGGCAGCGACACAGCATCCCAGAGCCAGGGGCTGGTGCCAGCTCCACCCTCAGAAGCTGCTCATCGCTGCTCCTCTTCTCTGCCCACTAAAGCCACCACTGGGAGCACTGGTTTGGGCATCGGTGGGGATGGAGACCCAGGAATGGCCCCCAGCAGGCAGCTTACTGCACCCACAGCCTCTTGACAAGCACTGCCAGATTCCCTCTGCCCCACTGCTCGAGGGGTCTGTCATCCCAGGGTGTTTGTCCAGCCTTCCACCCACGCTGCAGCATCGGTGCCCCGGTGTGTCACCCACTGGGACATGGGCCATCACCCCAAACTGGCACCACCCTCAATCTGGGTGCTGGCCCCAGAGAAGAGCTCACAAGGGGGAACTGGCTCTGCCAACCTCCCTTGCAGCAGCCCAGTGCCCTCTGTGGACACAGGGGGCCCCGGATCAACCCTCCCCTATCCTCCTCCTCCTCCACTGACAGCACAGCATCCCCAGCGTCCTCCACTGAGCCCCATGGCCACCCTCCAGCCAAGGTGTCTGGGCACGTTGGGAGCCAGCACTGCCTCCCAGTGCAGGGGGAGAGAGGGGCCAGAGCAGCAGTGTGGGGGGAGGTTCTTTCCTCCTCCTCACTGAAGCTGGTGGCTCCCACAGGACACCTTCACAGACCCAGCAGCTCCTGGGTCCTCACTCTCCTGTTTCTTCCCCACACACCTCACCTGACATCACTCCTGCCCACCCATGGCATAGTTAGGCCTCTCCTGAGGCGAGCGGGGCCCTTCCCACCAGCTGCTTTCCCAGGGCTGGGGCAGACAGGAGCAAAGGAGACAAGGTCCCTCCCATCCCCATGTCCCACCACCCGAACGGGCCAGCCCCAGACTCGAGGGGTTGCTGCTGAAGAAACAAGATTCATTTGAGTGCTTTACATTTTAGATTAAAATAAATAATAATAACAAAAGCCCCATTTAAGGCACTTTCTGCCTCTACCCTGAGGTGACACCAGAGCACCCCAAGGCATCTGCTCATCTCCCCCCAGCCCCAGAGTTCAGTGTCGCCTTCCTGAGGCAGCGTGGCCAGGCCAGGACTGCAACCTCAGCCAGTGGATCCCATCCCCACCCAGGGCTGCTCAGGGGCTGCATGAACACTCAGCACACCCTCCCAGCCACGGTTCAACAGCGGGTTTCCAGCCCCCAAGCAGCCCCCAGCAATTCTCAACAGCTCCCAGCCAGCCCAGCCGTCTCCATGGCAGCCCAGCTCTCCCAGCACCTCTGAGGGAGCTGCTGCCAATACCTCAATAAATAATAATTAGCCCCTTGCTCCCACGTGAAAGGCTCAGCCCTGATTACACCCCCCAAACCTGCGGCGCTGCCATCGCTCCCCATGCTGGGGACCACCCACTTCTCCCCAAGAGCCGGGATGACTCAGTGGCACCAAAGCAGGGGGGCTGTTCCAGGGCTCCCTTGTCACCCTGCTCTCATGCTGATCGACCAAAACCTGCCAGGGCCTTGCCTGCAGCCTCCCCTAGGCCAGGCACCAGCTCCTGCTGTGACTCCCCCGGGGAGCAGATGACTTCCTGCAAACGGGGGAGAAACGAGAACAAAACCCAACCGCACAGCCATGCACGGCATGGAAACACCGAGGCCCCTGGAACCTGGGAGATGCAGCAAAACCCTCCTCCTCCTCAGCAAGCAGCAGGCCTCAGCGTCTCAGCAGAGGGGGTGGAAGCAGCAGCGGGACTGCTGCTCCGCATCTGATATGGAATCTGCTCCTTGCTCAGCAGAGGAGTTAGTCTGGTCACTGCACCAGGGTGGGGAGGACAGAAAGACCCTGGATGCCTCCCAGCACGGTTCCCTTAGAGCCCTGAGCACCCTGGTTCAGCATCGCAGGGGCTGGAGGGGAGGATTTGCATTCAGAGAGGAAACAGCCACTCCCTGGTAGAGGGGATGCAGGAGTGCACCCATGGAGCTGAGACATCCGAGGTGTGTGGGGTGGTCTTACTCTTGCAGCAAGGTAATTTTTTTTATGACCAGGGGGAAGTTTTTACACCAGTTTGGGGATGTGCTGCCCCAGCAGAGCCGTTGGGTCTATCCCCACCCCACACCGTCTCCTCCGGGGAAGTGTGAGTCCCTTCCCCTTCCCCTTCCAGCAGAGCTGCTGACGGGGCACGTTACGCCCGATAACTCACGGCAAGGCTCAGCGCCGGTCCCGGCAGGGCAAGCCAGGCAGTGGGCAACCAAGGTCAGCGAAGGTCGGTACCCACAGAGAGCGGCCCGGCAGCTTCACCGGGCCGGCACATCCCCTCCAGCCGCCCCCGGGGATCCGGGGAGGGCGCAGGAGCAGGCAGCAGCCAGCAACAGGCAGCAGCCCCTTGGGGTGCAGGCAGCGTGACAGGCCTTGCTGGCTCCACATCCCAAGAGAAAGCCCCACAGAACACGCCCCGGGGTCTGGCAGGCACCGGGGTCCATCCTGTGGTTTTGGGGTTTATTCTTGTTATATTTGTACAGCAGAGGGAACATTCAGCTGGAGCCTGAGCTTCAGGGCCTCAGCTCAGTGCGGAAGTGATGAGTCTGAGCCCCAACGCTGTGCGCTGCCGGCGTGCCCAAGCAAAGCAGGAGGAACATCCAAGCACCCCTGCTACCCGCCTCTCAGCTACAGGTCCTCTGGGAGCATCCCAGGGATGGAGCAAGGATGCTCGTGCCACCACGGAACGGCAACCACAGACTCAATGGGCCGGCTGCGAGGAAGGGGCTGTGGGCAGGCACCCCGGCTCCCCACCAGGCCGAGCATCCCGGTTTTCCCCCTGGCCGAGCATCCCGGCTCTCCCCCCGGCCGAGCATCCCGGCTCCCCTGGCACGCTGCGGTGCTGAGCCCGCACCCGGCCAGCGCGGCCCAGGGCTCCGGCAGCAGCTGCTCCCTCCTCGCATCCCTGCTCGCATACTGATTCGGGCCATGAATTATGCAGCGCCCCAGCTCCCGATTGACACCGTTAGTTGATACCGCTCCGATGGGGAGCTGGGGGAGGGCGGGGGACAGAGTCGGGGGCGCAGGGTCGCGCAGCCCCAAACCAAAAGCCGTGGCGGCGGGGCGCAGGGAGCTGCCCCCGCACACCGCGGGGCAGGGGGTATATGGGCATCCCCCACGGGGGCTGCGGCGGAGCCGAGCGGTCCGGCAGGTACCGAGCGCCAGCCCAGACAAAGGCGGCGGGAGAGCCCCGCACCGGGAGCGCCCCGGAGCCGGGCCCCGTCCTTCACCCCCGGGGAGCGCCCGGATGCGCTGAGCGCCGCCTTCCCCGCCGGAGCCTTCCTCCTACCGCCCGCATCACGGCCGCGGCGGGGCCGGGCGCGTCCCCGCGGGTGCCGCCCGGGGCGGGTGCAGCGGAGCGGGCCGGGCGCGGGGGCCGGAGCCGGGCCGGGCACCCCGCGGGGCGGGGCAGGACCGGCGGCTCGGCGGGCGTCGCTTACCGTGGATGCCGGTCTGGTGAGTCATCGCTCCGGCTGGGCTCCGGCTCCGCTCGGCTCCGGCTCCGGCGCGTCCCGGGCAGGAAACGGCTCCGCGGGCAGCACCGCCCGCTTCCGGGGCCCGGGGCCGCCCCGTGGGAGGAGCCGGCGTGGGACAGCACCGCGGCGCCCCCGGGCGGCGCCGCACGAACGGGCCCCGCCATGTCCGGCGAGTGGCTGCGGCTTTTCCGGCGGGGCGGCCCCGCGCAGCGGCCCGGAGCCGCCCGGGACCCGGTACCGCCGCCCGCTGCCTCCCGGTACCGCCGGCCCAAGTTCCTGCGCGGCAGCGGCGAGGAGAGCCCGCGGGGCGGGCGGGCCGTGCGGGGCACCGGGCCCGAGCGGCCCCTGCTCTGGGGTGCGGGCTACGCCGAGTGAGTGCGGGCCGGCAGCGGGGCCGCCCCGGGAGGGGGCTCCGGGAGAGCCCCGGGGGGCGGGACGGGGGAGCCCCGGGGGGCGGGACGGGGGAGCTCCGGGAGAACCCCGGCGCGGTGCGGGGGGACGCACGGGCTCTGGGGGTGGGGGCACCCCGGGGCCGGTGCTTGTGGGCGGCCGCGCTCCGGTTCTCTCCGCGCGGAGCCCCCTCGGCCGCAGCCCCGGGCCAGGCGCGGAGGTTTCGCCTTCCCCCGGGGTGAGCAGGGGAGCGGTTTCCCCCGCCCGACCACGGCGCTGCGGAGCTTGAGGTGCTGGCGCGGCCTCCGGCCCGCTCCCTCCCCGCCCGGGCCGGGCAGCAGCGCGGGGCGCACCCGGCTGCCGTGCGGGGAGCGCTCGGCCGGGACCGGCCCCGAACCGGGACCGCTCGGCCCCGAACGCGGCCGCGGTCGCCCATAATCCCGGTGCCGGGATGGCAGCGGCCCCAGCTCGGTCCGGCCCGGCCCGGGCTGTTGGGGGGGCAGCGAGCCCCCCCTCGCAGGGGAAGGGCTGGGCTGGGGCGGGGGTGGTTCGGGGGCTGGCGGGGGGAGCCCAGAACGTGTCCGGGCTGTGCGAGAGGAGCAGAGCCCCGCGCCGGGACAGGCACTGGGGGGCTTTGGGCCCCACTGCGGCGCCGAGGGGACAGCAGAGCCAGGCTGCCCAAGGCCGGGGCGCTCCAAAGCCACCGCGCCCGCGCCCCTGGCAGGGCTTTTCCCCGCCGCGCTTCCAGGACTTGTTGCTTCCTCCCCATCGAGTGATTTTCGAGTCTGAAGAGGGGGCGGGGAGCGCCGGGCTGGAGGGACGGGACAGGTCACAAGCCCTTGGCTGTGGCCGTGGAGCAGCGGGTGCAGTGGATGGGCACAGCCATGCGGCCACACGCCTCACCCGGAGCGTTTGATCCCCAGGGTTATCAATGCTGAGAAGTCGGAGTTCAACGAGGACCAGGCAGCTTGCTGCCAGATCTCCATCCGGAGGAGAGAGCCGGGCCTGGAGGAGGACGAGGAATGGCTGATCCTGTGCTCCACGCAGGTATAGCCCCCTAGGCAGGCTGAGCCCACCCTGCTGCCAGGCCGGGTCCGCACCCACGGGCCCAGGTATGGGAAGCAGCACTGCCCTGGCAGTTCAACTTGCCCACATGCTGAAAGCATGGAGGCATTTGAGGGACCCACGTACCCTGTGCCAGGCCAGAAAACACCCACCTCTGCCTATACGTGCCATTTCCATTTCCTTGGCCCATCCCTTGCAGCATCAGAGCTCGTCCAAGCCCTTTACTTGGTGCCCACACCTTTTCTTTCCTGACCTTGCTCTGCTTTCTGGGGCTGTGGGTGAGGGTGGGGGACTACAGTGAGGGTGGGAGCCGCTCAGGTGACAGGCCTGGCAGGCCAGCACCCAGGCAGCACCTGAGTCTGGGCTGCACAGCGGGGTAACTGGTGGCACGGGAGGGGAGCCAGGGTGGAAAACCCAGGCAAAACACACACAGTGATGTCCGGGCTGCAGCCTGCTGTCCGTAGGACCTCTCTCCAGACCATCTTCCCTCTCCCTCACTGCAGTTTCTCACTGGTTCCTACTGGGCACTGTTTGATGGCCACGGTGGGCCTGAAGCTGCCATGATTGCCTCCAACTATTTGCACTACTGCATCAAGCAGAAGCTGGAGGAGGTTGTGGGAGGTGTCACAGAGGCCTGTCCCCCCATGCATCTCAGCGGACGCTGCGTTTGCGAGAGCGACCCGCAGTTCGTGGAGGAGAAGCACATCCACGCAGAAGATCTGGTGGTGGGAGCCCTGGAGAACGCCTTCCAGGAATGTGTGAGTAGCCCACGCAGGACACCAGCCCCATTGCCCCAGGAGTCAGTCTGTCCCTGCTCACAGTGGGCAAGGTCTGTGGGTCTGCAGCCCACAGAGCATTCGGCCCAACCTTGAAGCGTGGGGAGACCGCGCTGGGCCAGGCCCCGGGATCTGCCTCAGCTCTGTTGCAGACCAGCAGTGCTGACTCAGAGCAGGGCAGCACCCAGAGGATACATTTCTTTGGGGCTTGGCTGGGGCTGCTTGTCAGACTCACACAGCAAGTTCAGGTTTGAGATGTCCCATCACGCCCCTGGACCCACCCTTAACCCTGGGGTAGCAGCTCTGCCAGCTGAACCGAAGCAACACCCTCTTGCACCTTGATGGTTTCCCAGGCCCATCTGTACCCAGCTGTGGCTCTGGGCTTCTCCCAGGAGGAGGCAGGATGCAGCTGTAGCACCGCAGCTCAGCTTACATCACTCTCCAACAGGATGAAGTCATCGGCCAGGAGATGGAAGTGACAAACCAGACAGGAGGCTGCACTGCTCTGGCCGCCCTCTATTTCCAGGGAAAGCTCTATGTGGCTAATGCCGGCGACAGCAGGTGAGCAGCAGTAAAGAGGGGGGTTGCTGCGAGACAGGCAGGACCTCCAGCATCTGATTTGGCCCTGCAGAAGGTAAACAGGCAGCACAGCCACATCCCTCCTGCCTGCCACGGGGCTGGGTGGATGGATGCGCTCGTGCCTCCTGGAGGGGTTTGGGGATTGCAGGGGACTGATGCTGCCCAGCCACAGGGAGCCCTGGCTTGGTGGGGGCAGCAGTAAGCTCGGCCTAGAAGGTGTTTAAAAGTGGAAGGTGATTTCAAAGCATCCCAAGGGCTTCCTCATCTGGCCCCAGTGCCCGGTTCCTCTAGCAGCGAGCTCGCTCACCCCCAGACGAGGCAGGCCCAGCTCGCTGCTGCAGCTGTGCCACTGCAGTGGGGTTGTCTCTCCCTCCTCGTAGGGCAATTCTTGTTCTGAAGGACAGTGTCGTGCCCATGAGCTGCGAGTTCACACCCCAGACAGAGAGGCAGCGAATCCAGCATCTGGTGAGTGGTTCCTTTTGGGCATCTGGCGATCCAGCTGTGAGCTTCCCCCTGGGTCAGAGAGGGCTTGTGGCAAGAGCACCACCAGCTTTCCTCAAGGGCCAGAACATCACCTGGCACTAGCCAAGGAGGGCTGAGGACAAGGTTCAACCAGCAGCCTTTAGTATGGGAGAGGTTTGCATCCTCCATGGGATGTATTTTCCCAGTCCAGTCCCCTGGCTGTTCCCACTCTGCTCCTGGGGGTGATACCCATAAAGGAGCAGAGTGTGGTTTTGGTGCTTATCCCTGCTGAGGCAGAACCTGTTGCTCCTCATGCTGTCACCCCCTCCTCACACCCTCATTCCCTCCTACAGGCTTTTCTTTTCCCCAAGCTGCTGGATGGGGAGTTCACACGCTTTGAGTTTCCACGGAGGTTGAAGGGAGATGACGTGGGACAGAAGGTCCTGTACCGGGATTACTTCATGGAGGGCTGGTGAGTCCCTTCTGCCCGAGGGGAAGGGTGCAGCCTGGGGCAGCTTGACCTGCTCGTAGTGATGGGGAGGCAAAGGGAGAGGGGACATGCCCCACTGGTGAGAGCAGTGGGCTTGGTGGGGCAGAGTGGTGCCAGGTGAAGTGAGAGGTGCTGGGAGCGGTTTCCCACCCAGCTAAAGGACCAAGGCCCTGGCAGGGCAGCTGGGGAACAGTTGAGATGGTCCTTCTGGGCTCCTGCAGGGTGGGGATGGGGCAGGTACAAGCTGGAGAGGAAGAGAAAAGGGGAAAAGCACCCAGGCACTCAGCAAGGGGTCATCTCCAGTGCATCTGCTTCAGCAGATCACCCTGGCCCTGCCTCCGTCCGTGTGTGGGGCACCCCAGTGGTCCCATCGGGGTCAGGATGCTGCCTTCGAGTGACATAACCCCAAACCAGCTGTGAACTCTGTTCTAGGGGATACAAGACAGTGGAGAAAGCCGACCTCAAGTATCCTCTTGTCCATGGTCATGGGAAGCAGGTACCTTAATGCTCTCCATGCTGGGAAGGCAGAGGCCAGTCTGCACCCCGCGCAGCCCTCAACCAGCCTGCCCTTTCCTCACAGTGCTTTGGGGTGGGAGGGACCTCAGAGCCCATTGAGTCCCACCCCCTGCCATGGGCAGGGACACCTCTTACCAGCTCAGGGTGCCCAAAATCCCATCCAACCCAGCCTTGGATACTTCCAGGGAGGGGGCAGCTACTGCCTGCCTGGGCACCCTGTGCCAGGGCCTCACTGCCCTCGTAGGGAAGTATTTCTTCCTAATATCCAATCTTAATCTCCCCCTTCCAATCTAAACCCCATTCCCCCTCATCCTGTCACTCCTGGGCCCTTCTAAAAAGCCCCTCCCCAGCTTTCCTGTAGCCCCTTCAGGGAGCGGAAGGGGCTGTAAGGTCTCCCCAGAGCCTTCTCCAGGCTGAACCAGCCCAACTCTCCCAGCCTGGCTTCACAGCAGAGGTGCTCCAGCCCTCAGATGATTTTTGTGGCCTCCTCTGGATCCATCCCTGTCCTTCTTGTGCTGAGGGCTCCAGAGCTGGACACAGCGGTGCAGGGGGGGTCTCACCAGAGCAGAGGGGCAGAATGCCCCCCAGACCTGCTGCCACGCTCCTTTTGATGCAGCCCAGGATGTGGTTGGCCTTCTGGGCTGCAAGCACACACTGTCAGCTCATGTCAAGCTTCTCTTCCCCCATCCTTTCTCATCTCCTTCAGAAACACATTCCATCAGCTCCTACACGGGGCTGTCTCCTCCAGCTCTAACTACCTCCTTTCCCATGAACCCTCTTCCTCAAGGAGAGGCTGAGAAAAGGAGCCCAGGGTGGCAGGGAGAAGCAATGACTGCACCCATCCAGCCCCTGCCTGCTGGGGCTGCGCAGAAAGC
Source organism: Porphyrio hochstetteri (assembly GCA_020800305.1). Classification (NCBI taxonomy): domain Eukaryota; kingdom Metazoa; phylum Chordata; class Aves; order Gruiformes; family Rallidae; genus Porphyrio; species Porphyrio hochstetteri. The sequence goes on along the minus strand of CM036916.1, from coordinate 2,573,195 downwards.
CCAGCCCCTCATCAGTCAGCATGCGCCGGCTTTGCCCAGAGTCGGTGCAGAACCTCCTTTGCCAGAAGGGACCCTCTTTCCCCCCCACCCCAGCCCAGGTTTCTCTCTTGCCCCCCAAGCCTGGAGCGGGTGCCACCACGGGCTTCCTAAGGCTGTAGCACTGCCCAGAGTACACACAGCGTGGGCCAGGCAGGAGCTGTCTTTGTGAAGGCTGCTGGTCTCCACACTCACACCAGGACCTTGATTCCCATCGCTGCTCCCCCTCTGACATCTCCAGGGGCTTCTCTGGGTGATGCTCAGAGAAGTTTCCTGAAGGCAACACAGAGATCAGGCAGGATAGACAACCTGGCAGCCCTTTCATGTGCCCTGCTCCTAACGTTTCTGCTCTGTTTGCGGCCAGGCTCGCTTGCTGGGGACTCTGGCTGTCTCTCGGGGCCTGGGGGATCATCAGCTCAAAGTCATTGATACCAACATCGAAGTCAAACCTTTCCTCTCCTGCATCCCCAAGGTGAGTTGTGGCATGCAGGAACTACCACGTAGAATTAAACACACTCCCCCCCCTCTGTGGCACCCACCTTACAGATCTGGCACAGCTTAGCCCAGTCCTTTCCCCACCCCTATCTCTGCACGCTGCCTAGAGAACCTCAGAGATGGAGGAATGGAGAAGCATTGCATCAAGAGGACGTAAAAGAAAAGTCACCCCTGAGGGGAGCAGTCGTCTCCCTGACCCCTCCTACACCACAGGAACTGACCTGCTTCCCCCTGTGCTTTCCAGGTGAACGTGTTTGACTTTGCCCTGCACGACACTGAGGAAAACGATGTTCTTGTCATGGCAACTGATGGTCTTTGGGATGTTCTGTGCAACACAGAGGTGGCCCACACAGTCAGGAGCTTCCTTGCAGAAAACCAGACAGACCCCCACAGGTACTGCCAGGGTTCTCCTGCCATCGTTCTCCTTCCCAGAGAGCCCAGTCAGTCCGAAGGCACGTTGAGATCGCTCTGCTTCTAGGTCAGCCCCTGCATAGCCAAGCATTCTGCCTGCTGACCCTGGAAACTGCCTCCTGATCCTTCCCCATCCCACAGAACCAGCTCTGAACCTTGTGCCTACCCTTTCTGACATGGTGGAGCCACATTTTGGTGTGCCAAGGGACACGTTAAACTACACCTCTCTCTTTCCCACCCACAGGTTTTCCGAACTGGCCAAGTGCTTGGTATGCAGAGCTCGGGGGCAGAAGAGAGGCCACCAGTGGATGCTGGATGACAGCCACGAGGCATCCTACGATGACATATCCGTGTTTGTCATCCCACTACACAACAGGGATAAGGACTGGCTCTCGGTGTGACACACGGCACCCACATCCCCCTACTATGGTGCTAGCTGGATCAACCCTAGAGTGAGGGGTTCCTGCCTCACACCCCCTCTCTTCCAGCAAACTGTCCACAGCAGAACCCAAAACCGCACAGCCAGCACTTCATGCAGACCAACGAGAACCTCAGGTGCAGGAGAACTTGCAAGAGGGACAGTGGGCAGCAAACCATTCCCCTTACTCCTTTCTCATTGTTGGCCCAAGGAGAAACCACAAAGGGGGCCGTGCTGGCCAGAGGGTGCTATTTCTACCTCAAAGAGCTTTACAGTGAGACTGAAATCCACATGTCTGGGGACCCCACTCTCCCTTTCTGACACTGAAGAATGAGGATCCGTGGGGATGTGAACTGAGCTGTGTAGGCTGAAGCATCCCCTGGAACTGTTGGAGAGGGGTCAGAGGAGCCATGGAGATGATTAGAGGGCTGGAGCAGCTTCCCTATGGAGAGAGGCTGAGGGAGCTGGGCTTGTTCAGTCTGGAGAAGAGAAGGCTGTGGGGGGACCTCATTGCAGCCTTCCAGTCCCTGAAGGGAGCTTATAAGCAGGAGGGGATTCAAAAAGGATAGACAATGACAGGACAAGGGGGAATGGATTAAAACTAAAGGAAGGAAGGTTTAGATTAGATATTAGGGGGAAGTTTTTTACAGAGAGAGTGGTGAGGGGCTGGGACAGGCTGCCCAGAGAGGGGGTGGGTGCCCCGTCCCTGGGGGTGTTCAAGGCCAGGTTGGCTGGGGCCCTGGGCAACCTTGTGTAGATCCAGGCCTGAGGTTGGTGGCCCTGCCTGTGGCAGGGGGGTTAGAGCTCTGTGATCCTTGGGGTCCCTTCCAACTCAGACCATTCTGTGATTCTACAATCCCTCACGTCCATCAGCTGTGACACAGGATGGGCTGAAATCCAGGGAGCTGCTGCACAGCCACACCTGATGGGCTGCTGCTTCAGCACTCACACTAGGCACAAGCCTCTCCAGCAGGTTGCTGGCTGTGTGCAGCACACCTCACGACAGATCCTATTAGCAGGTGTAGCTACACACAGGTGTATAGCAGCCTCCTGTGTAATGATAGTGCCTTAATTTAAAAGCATCTGAGTACATTAGCATGTAATGCAACACTTGCTAATGCCTTTTCTCTTCGTTTAGGTGGTTTCTGACAGCAAGGCTGGTTGTGTGGCAGTAGCACTGATGAGAGCTCATCAGCTCATGTAGTGTAAACTAAAGCCAGCCTGTTCCCCTTTGCCTGCCGTGCTGGGTCTTGAGCACTCGTGCTCGTTACAGAACAGCCAAGCCAAACCAAGCAGTGCCTTAAGTTCTGGGATCTACTGCTCAACCTGCCCCTGAGCCAGGCAAGGTCAGGTCTGGGAGCTTCCTGAGTCCACACTTCCATGGTCATCATTCATCGCACACATCCTAAGCAGACAGACCCCAGTGTGTGTTTAAATTCCACAAGGATTAAAGACTAAATAAAAACACCTTTTTGCCCACCCCACACATCTTGCTGCAGTTTCATTTCCTGTTGGGAGTTTACACAGTTCTGAGATGGAGAACCTATTGCCTTAGGAAGCTCTGGGGGAGTTGCTGCTTTGGATCAGTGTTGCCAAAACCCAGCCTGCCACGAAGTGCTGCCCCCCAGGCAGCTTCCATCAGTGGGAGGCCTGCACCCAGGAAGGAGGCCACCTTCTCAGCTATCTGCTCATGGTTTAAACAAGGGATAGAAGAAAATACATCTCTCTCCAGCTTAGTTCCCCCCACCACCCCCCAAACTGAGTTTAACCTGAGAACAGTGGACGTGGGGCTTTACCCACGTTACCCTGGCTGCCATCCCCTCTGCAGCAGCTGTACTGCTACATAAACACACACATAGACTGACATCCAAGGCTCCTGCTGCTCCAGACCAGCAAGATACTCCCCAGCTATTCCCCCTGGGAAAGGGCTTGGCTCTTCCCACCAGACCACCCCTGTTCCTGGGGCACAGCCCCTCACCCCCAGCTGTCACAGGACTGCTGCCCTACCCCAGGACATTCCCAGGCAAGAAAAGCCCCCTAAAACAGCCAAGCAACAGCACAGCTTCAGGGCACCAGAGTTTCTACTCCCGAGATGCCCACCTTCCACAAGGAAGGGGCTCTGTAAAACAATCCATAAAAATTGTGTTTCCCTTCCCCTCGAAGGAAGCAGCGAGCCACATCGCACCGACACACACAGGATTTACAGCACTTTCTGATCTCTCTACAAAACATTTATTGGGAACAGCCACAACACTGCATTCTTCACATGAGTACTTTGCAACAAGGTGTAATTTGACTTTAGGTAGTTACACTCAACCTGGCAGATCCCACCTGGGCATCAGACTCCCTGTACCAGCACAGCCACAGAGACCAGGTCCCGAGAGGCTCGCCAGGATCCTAGCCCCTGACCTGAACCCACAGTGGTCTCCTAAAGTGCAAATACAGTCAAGAGGCATTGGAAGATACTGCTCCTTCCAAATTTGTTCACACAGTTGCTCCCCTGTCCCCCAAGCAGGGGCTGGGACATTAACCAAGGACCTGGGAGCCTCCAAAGAAAGGAAGTAACAAAATTGGTCTCTCAAATGCTGACTTGGAGAAGGGAATTAAACCCCAAGTCTCCCACGGCTCAAGCAGATGCGCTCAGCCACCACCACTCTCATTTCAGGCTGTCCCAGCAATCTCACTTCCCCCTTGTTTTGAAGGGAAGTCTTCACAAGAACAGGGCAAGGGGGGGAATTAGTCTTTTACATGTTGGATTTGGGGGAGAATGCCATTTCCCACTTGGCTTTACAGGTCACTCAGACTGGGAGTGCTGGTTGTAGTGAGGTCTGTGCCTCCTTAGCTGGATGGAGGCTTCTAGAGAAGCCCACAGCAGGACGCCAGCTGCTTCATTCACCTTTCCTGTCTAGCCCTTTAGAAGCACGTGTGTCCTGGTTTCAGCTATGATGGAGTTAATTATTTTTAGCAGTGGATGGAATGCCATGTTTGGGTGTTAGGATGAGAACAGTGCTGATAGCACCCTGATGTTTCTGGTTGTTGCCGGGCAATCAAGGACCTTTCTCAGTTCTTCATACTTCCTTACTAATGAGAAAGGAGGGGACGCAGCCAGGACAGGTGACCCGAATTGGCCAAAGAGGATATTCCATGCCAGTTACGTCATGCTCAGTATAAAGGGGGACTGGGGGGAAGAGGAGGAGACAACGCCAGGACGTGCAGTTTCTGGGGCGGTCGGGTTGTCCGGGACGGGCTCTAAGCTGTGCGGCCTGAGTTCTGTGGTTTGGTGAGAAATTGCATTGTGTATCACCAGTTTCATCTATTTTGTACTTTAAACTTCTGTTATTGTTATATCTAGTTTTCTGTTATTGTTTAGTAAACTATCCTTATCCCAACCTGCGTGGTTCTGGTTTCTAGGTTGTGGTTTCTTTTCCTCCTTTCTTCCTTCCCTTTTCCCCCTCCCCCAACTTTCCCTCCCCCTTCCTTTTAAAAGTACAAGCGACTGTGTGGGGTGCGGCCCCCGGCTGGGAAAAAACCACGACAATGTGGTATTTAAGTTCCTTGACAATACTTGGCACATTTCCCTCTTACGAAGGCAGATGAAAAACACTCCCTGCTATATCAGCCAAGAAAGTCTGTGCCCACGTGGGTGACCATCAGCTTTAATTCTGAGCTGTGCACAAGCCTGTGAATTCATCTTCACTGCAGAAATCCACTGGTGTTCCGAGCGTTAGTGCCCTTCTGCATCAGTCCTCTGGTCCTCTCAAGCACTGCACACTGCAACACCCAGCACCTTATGATGCCTGGAGTGCAAGGGAGCTGAAGTGCCCAAACCACATTAGCAAAGAGCATTTTTAGTGGAAGATTTCCCTGTGAAAAGTAGCATGAAAAGGGGCCAGAGGCTCTCTGTTCACTTCCTCAGGCATCAGACTCAGTAAAACCCTGGAAGATGATTTGCTACCAAACGCTAAAGTTTAACTGTTAAAACACACAACAACCCCCAAGTACCTGTATGTTAAACCCACTGAAACACAGCTGCTGACAGCAACACAAACAGCAGTAAGATAGCACCAAGCAGCCTGAAACACAGCAGCACTGCGTTGAAAAATGTGGCTGTGGACACCTCATCACTGTAAGGACTGAGGTACCCATCTGCCTTCCCGCTGGGCATTGACAGGTGACAGTGGGACAGTGTGCTGGGAAAAGGGACACTGGTGTAGCTGTACCAATCTCTTGTCTGCATCTCCAGGCCTGTTTGGCAAGATCAAAAGCATCAGTTGGCTGTTCCCTTCCCTCCTCCAGCCTGGAGGATGGCAAACTCACATGGCAGCCGTTAGGAACGGCTCTGAACTCGCATAGCAGCACGAGCAGTCAGGCCACAGAGCCTGAGGAAAAGCTTCAGCCACAGCATTGATCCAAACATCAAGTCAATTGGACTACCTCATGCCTGGCAGCCCTCCTGCTGTCACACACCCACACTGCTACTTCAAAGGATGCAGCAGCAGAGAAATGCTCATTATTCCCCATGCCCAGCTCTTGGCACAGCAAGGAAAAGCAAACCACAAGCAGCCATTCTACAAGCTGATTTACTTTCTAGGGAGGCATACTCTGAATTCTGTACTCAGCCCCACAGCCAAGGTGAACTCTGTTGTGATAGGGGAGTATCTCAACAACAGACCTAAGGTAAATGCTCGAGCACTGCTTCCTGGCTGGCACCTGAGCGCAGAGAACGTGCCCACTGCCATGCCTGTCACCTCAGCAGCACTTTACATTCAGGAGAGGGGAAGCACACGTCACTGGGCGAGGGAGAGAACAGGTTTTCCAACCTGTGACCCAGCACAAAGCCCCATGTTAGGAAAGGCAAGAGCAGGAAAGGACCTGCCCAGCCTGCTGGTGGGTACATTTGATCAGTGCAGCGTCTCAGGGAAACAGAAGCCAGACCAGGGTTGAAGCCCAGCTCCCAGCCTTTCTGTGCCATCGCCCACAAGGCCTCCAGACCTGTCAAACCTGATTCTGAAGACCCCCTCTGACCAAGGAAGGGTCCCTCTTTCAGGGCTGCCACCAAAAACCTGCAGGGCCTCTAACAAACTGCATGAGCTAACTGCACACCGCTTCTATCAACAAAGGGATGCAGGTCTAAGCCTGGTGTGAGGAGAATTTAATGGAGCTTATTTACAAACCAGGAGGGGAAAACTGCATTGGTGAATGTAAACAGCCTGGACACCCCATAACACTGGCCCACATCATCATTTTTAATATCTAAAAGTAAAAAAATATGGCCCATTCCCACTGCCCTCCCCCCTCAATATTTACAGGTAAGACCAGCCAAGATAATACAGAAGGAAGATAGATACAGAGCAGACTGTGCCTTCAGTCCCAGTTTGGTTCCTCCCATCTTCCTGCAGACAGACTCCTTTATTGCTTGGGATACTGACCCGACCTCAGCAGTGCTGCTGGCGCCCTCTGGGACACTGGCACAGCAAGCAGCAGGGAGGCTTCAGCAAGCTCTGGCAGTGAAGGACAAAACCCACGTGGTTCATTGCACACTCAATCGCCAAGAGGAGGATGACAGATGTATAATGTATATTTAGAGTCACCTGCTCTTTTGGCACGTGTCCCACTGCAAGAGAAACCAGCATCTGCCGTTGAAGTTGAAATGTGTTCACATTTGGCACAGAAGTAACTTTGCATCTGTGGACTGCAGTGAAAGCAGAGATCCCAGGTGTGAAAAACATGCACTTCTGGGAAAGAACTGCACGTTCCACATCGGAACATCGACAGCCGTGTGCAACTTACAGAAGGAAAACACACAACTGGAGCTTTAAAAAATTCCACAAACATTTTATAAATAAAACAGACTTCACTGCTCTTAATACTGTGTCAGTTCCAACTTCTGCTGAAGCCCACAGGGCAGGGGTGGAAGGTCAGGTGGTGTAGCACGCCGCTTCTGAGGACACTGGGAGGCTGGGTGGAGGAGTCCTCACAAAGGGACGTGGCAAATCAAGGTAAGAGCTGGAAATGCACAGGAATGGGAACACGGTCTAGGAGAGCCAGGCAGTTCCAATGCTACGCTTGCAACAACGTGCTGCTCTTCGCAGTATGGAAGTCACCTGACAAGAGCGGCAGCGTAGGAATTAGTCATCGATAGTTGGCAACCAGAAGGCCTACAGAAGAGGAAAGAACAGACATCTTTTACGGATTAGAACACAAACCTCTCCTACAGCACGCTGCAAGAGCTCATCACAGCTACCTTCTGTGAGCACGCGAGCAGAGACTACCAGAGAGGCAGTGTCACCTTCCCTGCAGTTTACATTGCACTCCCTGCTCACGCTGCTTTGGGCTGCACTGCACGTTCCCCAGAGCAAGCTGGTCTTACACAGACTGACAGTGCCAGCCGTGTGCAGTGACCTGCAGGACTCCCACTCCTGGGCACGCTCACTCGCTGCTCTGCTTTCCTGTGTGTGCCCAGCTGCTGGCTCACCAGGTGTGCTGCCCACACAGCTACCTGCCAGGTAAGGCCCAGCCAAGGCGTAGCAGACACGGGTCTGGCTCTCACCAGCGCCCAAGGTAATACCCATCAGTGGCACTGAGCCTTCTCAGATTCATTTCTGGAAGGGTCAGCACCTCATTAAGGAGGAACTGAAACCACTTTCCTTACCATATTGGAACACGCGCTAGCAAAAGTCATGAATTTTGGATTGAACTGCAGACAGGTTATGGGGCCTGTGTGCTTCCCATCCAGCACAGCCACCTTCATCCCACTTTCCCCATTCCAAACATGAATCTTCCCATCCTCTGAACCTGCAGGCAGGAGTGGAAAACGAGACAGGTGAGAGACTTGGGAGAGGCCAGCAGAGAAAGTTAAGTAGATAACCTTTTCTGTCAGGGACCTGTAGGAACAAGCATACCTTGTCTTCAGAGCTTAACCTTTAAAATACTCCAAGTAGCACTACGGCATTTATAAACCTCACTGGAGTTTACACACCTGTATCCAAACAGCAGGTTTGTAACTCTGAACTGTGGAGACTCAACTATGCACCACAGCACAACACCATTCAGGCAAAGAGGTTAACAACTGCAGTCACCCAGCAGAGGAGGAGAGCAGACACCCTACAGCTAAGGAGGAAAGACCTTTGCCAGCTCGCAAGAGTTGGTGCAAGAGGCCAAAAGCTCAGTATAAGGGTCACTTCACACTAGTTCTCAGCTCAGACACAGGAGGAGGGCAGTATTTCGCTTGGTAGGCACACAATTCACTGAAGGCAGCCAGCTTTTGATGTGCTGTGCCAAACACTGGAAGCTTTGCTGGAGCTGTCAAGCTCTCCACACTGCTACAGCAGGTTTTTCCCTTAAAACGCCATTTTGCAAACTCTGAGGCTGGACACCTAATGTTTCACTAATTCCATCCTGCTTTTGTCTGCCCAGCTTCTTGGCGCTCGGGAAGTTCTCAGCCAGAACAAATGGAAGTTCAGCCAAGGCAGAACTCATCTACAAAAAATGAGGCTGAGGATACCAGCTACACAACCTACCTGCACCCCAGCCACAGGGCAAGGAGCACAGACACAAGTTACATGACAGATCTCCACATGTTACAGGTGATTTGCCAGGTTCTTATCTTTTTGTGAATAGTGTTTATATGTTAACAAATAATCATAGAATCCCAGACTGGGCTGGGTTGGAAGGGACCCCAAGGGTCACAGAGTTCCAACCCCCCTGCCACAGGCAGGGCCACCAACCTCCAGGCCTGGAGCTACACAAGGTTGCCCAGGGCCCCATCTAACCTGACACTGAACACCTCCAGGGACAGGGCACCCACCCCCTCTCTGGGCAGCCTGTTCCAGCCCCTCACCACTCTCTCTGTAAAGAACTTCCCCCTAATATCTCATCTAACCCTTCCCTCCTCCAGCTTCACTCCATCCCCCTTGTCCTGCCATTGCCTACCGTTTTAAAAAGTTGATTCCCCTTCTTGCAGGCTCATTTACATCAGCCTGGAAAACACTGTGTAAATGAACCACCCAGAAAACTGTCAAAGCAAACTCAGAGCTGCAGTGTGTTCTTTAAACACATTCCGCTTCCTAACAGACACAACTCCAGTCCTACACACCGCACGTAATGTCAGAGCACTGGAATTCTCTCCCAGCAGAATTCTCTTACCTATCATGATGAACTGAGAGTCTGGTGTGAAGGATGCCTCCAGCGTGACAGCCTTACTGTTGTTATAACCCTGCGGCACAAACAGGAAGAGATGTTGTACAGAGCGTCCCCCACAGCGAGCTCGTCACCAAAGGGTGCCCGCTCCCAAACCAAGCGCCACATTGCCAGCAGCACCCAAGAGTGGCAAGGTGCTCACCCCAAAGGTATGGAGGATAGCTCCTTTAAAAGCATCGATGAGCCGGATGAACCCTCCGTTAGTGGATATGAGGATGAGCTTGCCATCATTGCTGAACTTCAGGCCTGTCCATTCACATGTCCGGTCATACTGCATCTTAAACGTAGCAAACGGCCCCTTCAAAGGGAAACAGAAGGAAAGTCTGATGCAGACTTTGTGTGCATTGCTGCTGACAGAAGCTGCCTTTAACCTTCGCTTGGGAAAGCATTTCAGATTTTTCAAGGGTAAATTTTTAGTGCTCAGATGCCACGGGAAAGTGTTCTGGTAAAGCCACATCGCTGCATGTGTAAGCTGCAAAGAGGTATGGATCCAGTTTCCACAGCAAAGAAAGCCACAGGAGTGTGTTTCAGGGGTCCTATATTCTACTACATTCAACACAAGGTAAGTTCAAGTAGCACCAAGTTTTAAAAAAAGTTTGCTAATAGAAGTTGGAGGAAGAGCTTGAGCCACTTATTGCCATGTGTCTTTCTGAACAGCATGGAACACCAGGGTCAGAGCAGATGTGAGGGAAAAGTTCTTCCCTGAAAGAGTTGTGGGGCTGTGGAACAGGCTGCCCAGGGAGGGGCTGAGTCCCCACCCCTGGGTGTGTTTAACAGAGGAGGAGATGAGGTGCTCAGGGATGTGAGTCAGCACAGGACAGGAACAGTTGGACTCAATGGTCTTAAAGGGCTTTTCCAACCTAGTGATGCTGGGATTCTGTGAACTCACTCTGCTCAACACTTAGCCAGTTCAGCTGCCCACCCAATTTCTGTTTCCTTGGAAATTTCCATCCTTTCTGACAATCCTGGCTCCATCTTTGCCAGTGTTCTTCCAGGGGACAAAAGTAAACAAGCCACCAAACCCCAACAACAAGGAAAAGCCTAAGCAGGAGTTTGAAACGGGTTAAAAAAAAAACCCAGCAAAATAAACTTTAACCTTGGTTCAAAATGGTGGATTCTAAGACCTGATGACAGCACTCACTCTTCTCTGGGATGTGTACTTACTGAGCAGCACCCCAGATAGTAAACAAACCCAGCCCTGAGCACTCTGAGCACTGAGTTTAGACTACTTCTTCCAAGCCAAGTAGTACCGAAGTGAAGTTTGGGTAGCTCACCTTGTCAAAAGAACGGAGATCGTAAAGCTTCACCATTTCAGAATTGACTCCAGCAGCAAAAATCAACCCTTCTGGGTCAAAAGAGCACACAGGCTTTCCCTGGAGATGCATTAAACCCTAAAAAACAGAAGTCCCAATTATTTTGTGAAACTGATGCTTGTACTTCTACCACCTCCCCTTGAGCCCACCGCGCGCAGACAGCAGCCTGTGGGTACAACTGAATTTCAACTGCAAACACTGAGGTTTCACAAAAGTTCAGAACTCAGCTCCTCAAAAGCAGCTCTGACTACTGCATGTCATCATACAGAGCTTCCAGTCTGCTACAGTGAGAAGTTTACGTTGGAACAAATCAAGACCTCGTTTGAACTGTCATCCACCCAAAAAATACCCAGGGAAGGAGGGATGATATGGCTGGATGGATAACCATACCAGGCAGCGTCACACAACACTGCTGCTGGGACTGATCGCAACACTCTACCCATTATAGTTGGGGCAGCAAGAAGTATTCTAGAAGCAAGTGGAAACAGCTACAGTGAGCAGCACAGCTGAACCTCCAGTGCCTGTTTAAAGGCTCATACCTTCTGGAAGCCAGCAGACCTCACCTATTACAACTGACAGATTACCATCAACCCTTATTTTTAATGTTAACTTTTCCTTAACTCGCACAGAAGAGATGCAAGAAAAGCCAACAGGAGATAGGATCTTTGCTATCCTGACTGGCAGGTCTGTGCGTGGCAGCCAAATGTCCTTATGTAACTGTATGCTCCTAAATAAGAACACATCTTTGAATAAATCACCAACCCATCTAAGAAGTTTCTGCATTTCTGAAATACCATTCTTGTCTAGAGAAGCCTAGAGACTTTACTACTCTTTCCAAGCCAGGCCAGCTTTCCCAGCAATCCCTACAGGCTGGCAGTAAGCTAGCCTCAAGCCCTCCAAGTGAGTTTCCTGACCATAATTCCAGGCCCTATGGCTGCCATCTCATGGGCAAAATGAAAATGACAAGTAGCACTTTAAGGTGAACTAGACTTTAGTACAAATAGTATGTTAGAATTAGTTAATTCCTATTATGTAGGGATAGGATTAATGACAGGTACTCACAGCTGTGTAATCACAGGTGTTTAAACAAAGTTCTACCCACACCAAGCTGCCTCGGTGTCCTGTGAGCCCTCGCCATGGGTGAGCTGATCCCCAGCCCAGTTAATCAGCAGACAGGTATAAATGAAGGGCTGACAAGGGTAAATGCACAAATATAATAGAGATGGTTGGCATTTTATGGTTAGAGTTCTGAGAATTTAGTCTAACAAAGCACACCGAGACCTTTTCTAAGAAAGGATGAAGAGGAGGCAGTGACCTCCGAGATGGGCCAGCAGAATCTGGGATCCAAAGCAGAACCGAGACCGAGTGATCAGCGATACCCAAAGACAAGACAAAATCTATGGCCCTTCGGCCAACCAAACGAAGGAGATTCAGGGGCCTGTGTGTCTATTGTGTACTTGTGTTAAGAGAGTATATAAGGCTGTAAACACAGCACCTGCAATGCCACTCACTGAGGTGATGGCCCAACTCCCAGTTGTTAATAGAAGCCAGCCTAGAGTAACCCAGTCTAGTGAATCTCTTTAACACGCTTCCTCCGCCTGCTTCCCAGGCTTTGTTGGATGCAGCTTCCTTACAAGAATGATAAAACTAGTACTTTTAACTTCAGTCATTAGCATAAATCACAGACCTGCTGTTGAATTTACAACCCTATCTCATCTGTAGCAACTCTGAGATTGAGATTCAGCCCAAGGGAATCTTACATGCTGGCATTAAAGGCACATTCCCAGATAAAAGCAAAATTAAGATTTCTTGTTAGAAAAGGCTTACGTTTAAGACAAATAAAACCATTTTGTGAGAAATACAATCTTTTCTTAATTCTACATTTACAGTTACATCATGTAGAGGAAGTAAACAGCCCTCTCATAAGCAAAATGGTCCCAGAGATGGGAAAGTAGGAGAGCACAACACTACATGTGCAGATACAGGGAGAGTAACAGCTCATCGCCAATAAAAGGCAGAGATTCTACTCCCAAGTCTTTCAGTCCTGCCCCTGCTTCCAGCTCTGGTATTTTTCTCAACCCACACAAGCCTGCTTCCACTTAAAAAATGCAGCAAGGTATTCCAGCAAAATGAATAGTTAGAAAACAAATAGGGGTTTGCCTTGCTAGGAAGTTCAATCTTCTTACAAACTGGTCTGACAAACAACAGAGGTGATGCAAAGAGGGGGCAGCCCATATGGCTGCTGTGTTACTTTAGATCACCAGTTTCTTCATGGCATTTAACTGCATCAAGACATCAATTTTAAACACACACTGTGAGTGCTCGCTCGTTCCCCCCACAGGACGGGGAGGAGAATTGGAAGGAAAAGGTAAAACCCATCAGTTGGGATAAGGAGGTTTACTGGGCCAGCACAGGAAAACAGCAGCAATGCTAATAACACATACAAAGCAGGTGATATGCAGTTTGCCCATCACCCAGTGCCCGCCAGGGAAGCATGACACCATACGGTATCAAATACTCCTCCTGTTAGTGTGGGTCAGCTGTCCCGGCTGTGACCACTGCCAGCTTCTTGTGAAAATTCACTGCTCCTGACAAAAACCAGGACACTGGCTAAGAGAGAACACTCTGCACGGGATAGCACTGCCTGATGAACAAGCTGATTACACCCAGCTCCTCTCATTTCATCATCTGTGGGTGTTATTCCTAGCTCATCCCAGTGCTTCTCCAGCAGACAAAGGTGAAAACAAGCCATGTCACACAATAAATACGTATTTCACAGCAATTTGTTGAGTGAGGCTCCTTCAGCATTCCAGGAAGGTGTCAACAGTACATCAGCAGTATAAAAATACTGCCAGAAATGTGTTTTGTAACAAGCATACATCCATTTTTCCTCCTTGGGGCTGAAAACGCGACACTACGCACATGAATTTGATATCCTACCTGGCAATTTGGAGAGCGGAGATCCCAAAGGCGGATAGTTTTATCAAGGGATCCAGAAATAAAAGTGTCATCCACTGGAGACATTGAGAGAGCAACCACTCTGCAACACAGAGTACCACACACATCAGAGACACACAAAGGAAGCCAATGGACCAACACCCACCCCAATTGCTGTGAACAAGCTCATCATTGCCACCAACAGTTCTACAAAGCCAAATTTATTCTGCCAAGATGAACTGAGAGTAGTGCAACTAAAGCTCATCACAACCATTACTGTTTCTCCTGTGCTGTCTCTCCAAGCCACATCTCACCTTTTTGTATGTCCTGGGAAATACCGAATGTATTTGTTGTCATGGAGGGAGAGGTATCGGATTGTATCTGAAAACAGAACCAGACAGTAAGTTTTAGTACACCAGGAGCCCAGCGTTATCTCAATCTGGTGACAGGGTAAACTCGCTCCCTGCAGCAACAGCAGCCTTCCCACAGTAAGCCTGGCCACTTGATTTCAAGTCTGACTTTGAAACAGGCTCAAGTCAGAAACAGACATAAACCAACTGGAAATTGGGCAGCGGGAAGAGACCCTTCTTGCAGGCTCCAGTCACACCACACCTTAAAGGCAGACTGATCTATGCAAGTTCATCTCAAAGCCACTAATACTTAAGTACAAGCAGGGTTTATTCCATCATTCTCACAAAATCTATCAGTTTACAAAGTCAGTAACAGCATCAATCTTGCTGCAGTACCAACATGCAGGTCCAGCAACTGTGTCTAGCTAAACAGTAACCATGGGAAATGTGCCAATTCCAGCATTTAGCCAAGGAGAAGGCAAAACCCATGATCTTCAAAGCCAAACCCAACACCATTAAAGAGTGGCAAATCTTTTTTTTAATCTGCCAAACAACAGTTTCACACAATCTCTGCACTTAGAGCAGCTAAGCTGTAAGCAGAGGACAGAAGAATTATCAAAAGCTTAGCCCACTTAAAGCAATCTTAAGGATGTACTGCATAAATCCAAGCAGCACCACGAGGTTTGTGAAGTGGTGGTTTTATTCTGAGTATAGACAAGCATACCAAGAGCAGCCCAGAACTTTGGGAGATGCTGTTAAGGCTTTCTCCCAAGAGTAAAAAAGATATCCTTGTAAGTGGGAACACTTATTAAAACTCAGAGGGCACTTTTTAATTTTTAGGTGTAGGCCCACCTGAGTAACGAAACATAAAGAACACAAGTTAAACCTCTGCTACCTGAAAGCGGTATCAGAAAGATCCCTTCTCACACTAGAGGACACCAGTTTAAGCTATTGCAAGTCTCCACACGGCTGTCAAGTCCTGCAGAGGCTCCAAACTTGACTCAGAAGAACAAGAGCCACGAGGATGCAATGTGCACAGAGCAGCACTGTAATGCTCCTAAGGGCTCCTGTGTTCAGGGCTTTCTGAAAGGGCCACTCAGGAAAATTCACTTTCTGTGAAAAAAAACCCATCAAGTGACCGATTTTTGCCTGCAGTCTCATATGGAGCTGAGACCAGAGCTCTAGACCACCCTCCAGTATTTAACAAGATAAAAGCTGACTGATCAAGCTGGGAACACGATGCTGGTGATGCACTGTTGCCAAAGGCTGTAAGTGACCTGAGGTGACTATCCAAAACATAAATCCCCGAGACCAGTGTCACCTCCCATGGTGGCTAGAAGTGACACGCTTCAAGCACGCTGTCAAGACACATCTCTAGTTGTTCCTCCAAGTACTGCTGTTACCTGGTTTCTGAAGGGTCCATGCAGAATTTCATCTTCCTTTGCTAACGAGGAAGCCCTGGAGCAGCACGATCCTTTCTGTTGGCAGCGCTCTGTCCCAGGCAAGGCAGTGGCCTGTACAGTTATCTCCTGTACCGGGTGGTATCATAGACCCTCAAACTGTACAAACTACTACCTCAGCCTGGAATCAGGCAAGAGGTCTTGAGGAAATCTTCAGAAGTGGATGGGTAGCAACTCCAAACCATAAAACACTTGGGAGCCAGCGCTCTTGTAATGCATCCCTGGGTTAAGTTTCCCTCCCAATAACTCCCGCTAAATACATCACACCTCACCCAAACCTGCACACGTTGGGGATGACAGGGTATCTGGACCCCTACAGAACACACAGGTGGTGGCACAAGGCTTTCAGATCCTAACAGCAACAAGTACTTTCACAGTCTTATCTTCCCCTCTCCTTCTAATCAAGTTATTCACGAGAATGCTGCACTGCGGGATGAAGGCTCTGAAGTTTTGGTTCCTCCAAGGCTTACCAGTGTTACAAATAAAAACTCACCATTAAAACAGCATTAAAAATGCTTCACTAAAATGTTAATTGTTAATTAACTGCAAATTAAACAACAGCCAAATCAGAAATGTGACATAAGGAAATATTAAAAAAAAAAAAACCCAAAAGGCAAGTGCTCCCATCACACTTAACTTTCACATCATTAAACACAATTAATTCTGCTGGAAACTTCCCTGTCCTTTCATTTCAGGCCCAGCTAGTTCTAGTTTAACCCGACTTCCTAACTCTTAACTTTCATCAAATTCAGACTCTTTTAAACTTCTTAAGTGACACATGCCAAGGCACCAGTACCTCTACTGTCAGACAAACCCAAAGCCGCTACTGCAGAAATTATGAGTTTACAAATGCAAAGTTAAGCCACATTCCTAAAGTGCTGCGCTAAGAGCCTTGTTCACTGAAGAACTCTCAGACACCTACAGCAAATCTGAGGCAAAATCTGCAATGAATACTAGCTGCTTCCAACCCGAGGAAGAATTACACAGAGCTAGATATGCCAGTACTTACTTAATTTTAAATTAAGCACAAATACAAACAGCGAGCCTGTCATGAAGCTATAGAAGCCCTTCAATGTCACCAGTGAGAGTGTAGCTATCACAGACACTGACTGGGGAGAAAATGGCATGAAAATGGGTCTACTCTGTCTATTACACAGCAAAACAGATTCCCAGAAGGACAGCTAATATCAGCCGAGCTCTGAAACATCCTCCAGGCTGGCTGGTCACTTGCTGTGTCCAGAGAACAGAAAAACATCCCCTTCCTTTGCAGCTGACCTGTGCACATACCAGGCCAGAGTCACAGCAGTTATCCCACCTTCTGGCCAAATCTCCTTCTACCTCACCTCATGCATAGGAAATTTAGGCAGGAGGCTGCCTGCTCTGCTATCAAGCAGCAAAAGCCAACAGCAGAATCACAAATCGAACTTGTATGGCACTAACAATATTTAATCCCTTAGTTATTGCAGCAATGAACAGAACTCAGACCAGCATGCCCGAGGGAACATCACCGAGTTGCACATTAGAGTTGAACATTAATTCCTCTGTCCCTGACAGCTCATTTATCACTGAAAAGCAGCTATAATTTTTCCCAGCTCTTTAGAGCTATTTATCCAGGCATGCAGTTTTTAACTTAAGGAGAATAAATATGGCTAACTCCAGTGGATCACTTACCATCTATTTTGTTGGAGCTGTACACGACAGTGTTGGCAGCATGTGTGTACCTGATGAGGTCCACTCCATACTTCTTACTGTACAGGGTTCTCTTTGGTCTGTCAGAAGGAAGCAGAAATAATTGCACTCACTGCAACAAAAAGCTCACCACACAAACAAGGCCTGCTTTCACCAAGCCCTTACAAGATTGTATGACATGGTCTGGCCACTTGAAACAAAGAAAGGAAAGCTTTTGCATTCAGCTTTCAAAGAGGACTTTGGGGCTTTCTACAAGACCATCCCCAGGTCTGGTGAGTCCCTGCAACACCTGCAAAATGCACTTATTTACCCCCCCAAAGAGATTTTCCCTCTCCCAAAGAAGGCCTTCCTGCCAAGCAGCACTGCCTTATCCCTCCCTTGCTCATCCAAATCCCTAATTCCCCCACCTCTTATTTGAGATGAGAATAATTTGCCTTTTTGTTCTGTGTTACTGCAAAACCTAGAACAGGGCGTCTGGTTCAGAATGTGGCTTCTTGGTATTAACACAAACACACATACAGCAGTGGTCTATAAAAGCAACAGTAACCCAGGAACTCGCAAATCACTTGAGAATTATGCTCATATCTGATCTTAATTAAAAACAGAAGCTCAAAAGTAACAATCAGCAACAAAATTAAAGACATTCTAGTGAGAGCTGGATTTTTAGGGAGCTGGTAAGCAACCACAGGGCTGTAGTACTAGAAGTTTCACCTGTAGAGCAAACTTAGAAGAGCTGACCTTAAACCGTGGCACCTGTTTAATCACCGCAAGGTCCCCACAACCCTCCTACCTCCTTCTTCCTCCACTATGGTAGCACTGTGGTTTCAAAGCTGAGCAGCCAACCAAGCAGGGTACTGCTCAGCATTGGAAACAATACAGTCTCTTCCAGGGGTTATTTTTAATCCAGAAATTCATTACTCTGGTTATCACACAAGCCCACAAAATATTTTACCAACACAAACCGAGAACAGCATGGAAATGGAAACAAACAGCAGGAGAGAATTTAAACCAATACTGCTGCCAAAAGCCAAGTTTATCAGACTACACCCTCAGACGAGGTATTTCTGAAATGCTCAACTTCTTCCTTGCTTTCATTAGCCTTAAGTTGACACACCCAGACACGAGCAGAAGTTGGAGCCTTTCCATACCAGAACAAAACCATTCATTCATTCTTTAAAGACCAATTCTCCAGCAGCAGAAGCCACAGGGCTCTGACTTCAAACAAACTTGCTGGGGACAAGGTTCCATTAACTGAAAGCCAATACAGCGGGTGTAACTAAAACCTGTACGCCCCCCGAACCACTTATGCCACATCTCAACAGATTCTCCCTCAGCTCCTCCAGGAGGCTTTGGATCTGTAACATCACGCCTGATACACTTCATACCACTCTCTGCAGAGAGCAAAACCCCCCCAAAACACAAAATTAGACTCTTGTGCCTAATCTGGTTTGTCCTTATCTATGGGAAGTTTAAAGCTTAGAACATCCATTCAGAACAAACAGGTATGCACTAAATATACACAGAGATAATAAATATTGACAGACAAACAAAAGCAGTTTTACCAAAAGTAAGGAAAGGATGTACTTCTGTGTTTTCAGAAAGGTGGAAGTTTTCCTCTAAGCTGATACAAGCAGACGTATGTCACCTCACACAAAATCAATGGGATCCTGGGGGCATCAAGAGGAGTGTGGCCAGCAGGTCACAGGAGTGGATCCTCCCCCTCTACTCTGCCCTGGTCAGGCCCCACCTGGAGTGTTGTGTCCAGTGCTGGGCTCCCTGGGATAAAAAAGCCAGGGATCTCCTGGAGAGAGTCCAGAGGAGGCTATGAAGATGATGAAGGGCCTGGAGCATCTCCCCTGTGAGGAAAGGCTGAGTGAGCTGGGGCTGTTCAGCCTAGAGAAAAGAAGACTAAGGGGGGACCTGATTAATGTTTATAAATATCTGAAGTATGGGATGCAGGGGGAATTGGCCAGCCCCTTTTCAGTGTCTGTGGGGACAGGACAAGGGGCAATGGCTGCAAGTTAGAGCATAGGAAGTTCCACACCAACATGCGGAAGAACTTTTCCCCAGTGAGGGTGACAGAGCACTGGAATAGGCTGCCCAGGGGGTGGTGGAGTCTCCTTCTCTGGAGATATTCAAGACTTGTCTGGACGCCTATCTGTGCAATATGAGCTGGGGAGCTGCTTTGGCAGGGGGGTTGGACCCGATGATCTCTCGAGGTCCCTTCCAACCCCTGTGATTCTGTGAAAATCAACTGCCTGTTCCCAACTGGCTATTTAAAACCATCCACAAGAACCTCAAGTTTTTGCCTATTTTTTAAATAAATCACAATCGCAAAATATAATTTGAAGCTTAAGGTTAATCCATCCCACCCACTTGTGAATCAGTCAACATGGCCAAAGAAAAATGCTTTACAGCATCACAGTCAAGGTTTAGTGGTGTCTGTGCCTTGGTTCGACTCGCTACTGCTGTGGGCAAAGCCACCATCCCAAACCAGGCCCACCACCACACTGTGGGTGTGTGGGTGTCCAGGTCCATCACCTCTTTATGGAAGTACCACACACTAAAACAAGGAAATTAAAAACCAAAATATACCAAATTGAAGCCAAACCTTTGCCAGACCATCACTATATCCTACCAGGGTGACAGGTTTGCAGGCAGGAGCCTCCTGTTCCCAGCCTCAAGGACCGCTGCGCACCCCAACTGTTCTAAAAGCTTCCAGAGCTCACTCCTGAGCCCAAACAGACTCAGGTAAGCCTCCTGGCTGTGCTTGTGAGTCACAGACTATTATGGAAGCATTTGGTGATGCAGAACAGGTTAAAACAAATAAAATAACTGTTTAGTTGCCGACACATTTTGAAACAGAAGTGGAATCTTAGGTCCAAGGTTACTGGATGGTCATGAAGCAGGGCAAATTTCTCAAGCTTGCTGCCTGTGCTGAGAGTGCAGCTGATAAAGGAAGGTGTGTGTCAAGGACATAATCTTGTCCTGTCAGCCCTTGGCCACACATCACTGTTGAAGCTGTCCTCACACTTTTAGGAGCTGAAGCTCACAGAGATGGGGCTTGGGCACACTGCTATGACTCTCTCAGCTCCACGGATCATTTTTCTATGGCAAAACAAAAGTAACCTGGGTGAGGCTGAACCCAATGTATAACCCAACTCAACCACGTTTTCATTCTAGCAGCAAAACCACTCGTTAACAGGGAAAAAGCAAACAAAAAACCCCAACAAGTGTTACCACTTTTACATGGGAAGAAGTTTTAACATTCAGGGCATTTAATGAAGCAAGGCAAGGCACGGCATGCTGAAACCCAGCAAGGGGGGCATTTCCTCCTGGCCATTATATTCATTAGCAGTGACATATACAGGCAAGTGAGAATTCCAGGCCCTTTGAAAGCTGATTCAAGGGGAAAAAACAAGCAAACCAACCAAAATGACCAAAAAAAAGCCCCCACAAAACCAAACCCACACACCTATAGACCTGCAACTGCCAAAATTCCACTGTGTCCCAACAATGATCATTTGAGGATTTGATTTTCTCACCTCCACATGAATCTCCCATTAAAGCAATTAACAGATAACATTTTCCTAGTGAACACATGCCCTCCATCCCTATGTACCTCTAAAAAAAAAAAAAAATCACCCTTACAACTGATAGTACATAATAATTTTATAACCATTCAAGAAATGCATCCTGGATCGGGGGTTATCTTGATGGAATTAATCTCGTTACCCTGTAGCACTGCAGCAGGCGACCATCAATCTTCTACATTTAACTTAATTAAAGCAAACCCTCTGGAAAAGCTTACATCAGGGCTAGATGGAGACATGGATGAAAGGCCCTTCAACCCATCAAACCCTCCCTTCCCCAGTTTGGAAGGGGAAAAGCAGTTGACCCCATCTCCACTAGCATCGCTAAGCCATTCTACTGCTGTACTTGGTTGGGATCCAGACCACCACCCCCAGGCTGACACCATACCTAGAAAGTTGCCTGTTCTCTCATAAATAAAAACTCATTGACTTCAAATGAGAGTGTTAGGAGTGCAAACTACCACCTAACAAGTGATCTATGAGCTGAAGAGAATATGCAGGATGCAGTCCTTCAAACACAGTGAGCAGGATGCCTCAGTCTGCTCCCAAAAGCATGAGGATTAGGAATACCTGGTTCACTAGGAAACACACCCAACACGGACACATCAACCTCCTGGTACTCCCAAACCATTTCCTTTTCATGCCTGCATTACCCTGTCCTTTTTCTTGTCTCTCCACGGTAGATATCTTCACTTTTCTTTCGCTTTCTATTCCTAGAGATCAAGTGCAAGTGCTTCTACTGCTGGTCTTCCTTGCATGTCTTTACCCTGTGAAGAAGGGTAACACGTCTGGAGCGCTGTGCAAGTGTCTGGGGGCTCTATGTGAAGCGTGGGGTGACCAATGGAAGAGGCAAGAGAAGCTGGGCAGCCCTGGTCAGTGAGAAACATGCCCAGCTGAATTCATTGCCCTGAAGTGACAGAATTCAAGCACACCTTGACTGATACAACATCAATTAACACAGCGTTTAAAGACATGTGTAAGCCACACACTTATTTTAACTGTGTAAGAGTGCACCTAGAGGAAAGGATGTAAAGCACAGGGGAACACCTTTACCTGCAACACACCCGGACACCACTTAGGAACCAGGTCTTAACCGCCAGGTTTTTAGAAGGTACAGTGAACACATGCTGCACCATCACCTCCTTCTGCCTTTAAAGCACTTATGCGAGAAGTTACACTCAGAGTAGGTGGCTTAAAATGGCACATCTGTACGATACTCGCGAAAATTACTTCCCTGAGGGAGACTTAAACCCGGAGAAGTCAGTTTGTGTATCTGTGACGATCCCGAGGCTTGGAAACGTGACCAGGCTCACCCCTTGGGCTCTCCCGGCCTATTTGGCTCCCGCAGCGGTGAACTCTCTCACGCTTGAGGAATCACCATCGCTGGCTCCGGCCTACCAGGGGGTACGGGCGGAGGCACCCGCCGTGCAGACGGAGTCCTGCCGTTCCCACCCCCGCGCCCCACTTTGAGCGCTCACACCCCCCAACCCCGCACCGGCTTTTTTTTAAAAAAGGCACCAGAGAAAAGCCAAAGCTGACGGGCCAACCCTGCCAGCCCCTCGGCGCCGCCGGGGAGCCGGGCACGGCTCTTCCCTGAGCGCCGCGGCGGGCAGCAGCCGCACCAGCGCCTCTCGCAGCTCCGGTCCCCGCCCTCCCAGGGGCAGGGCATCCCCAGGCCGGCGGAGAAGCGGGCCCGGCCAGGCCCCTGCCACTCACTTGCCCTCCTGGCAGTCATAGAGAACGATAGAGTCGTCGTCGCTGCTGGAGATGACGGTCTCGCCGTTGGGGCTGAAGTCGAAGCAGTTAATCTTGTCCGAGTTCTCGCGGAAGACCTTGGCCACGCGGAAGCTGCGCAGCACGTTGTCCGTCAGCTTCATCCCGCCGCCGGGCCGGGCCGCGCCGCGCCGAGGGCGGCGGCGGCGCTGAGGGGAGCCGGACGACGCTCCGGGCGGCGGCGGGAGCGGGCGGGTGAGGCCTCACGGGGCGGCGGGGGTCGGTGGAGGGTGGGGAAGAGCAGTGGGCCGGGGCGGGCGGCGCCCCGCGGCGCTGCTGGGCCCGCTCAGGCGGTGGAGAGGCGGCTCCTCCTCATTGTGTCCGCCATCTTGCTGCTCCGGCAGCAGCGGGCAGCGGTGCGCACGGCACCCTGGGAAGGGCGGGAGTCAGGCGCCGCGGGGCGTTAGGGGAGCGCGGCGGGAGGGCGGGGCGTGCGCAGTGCCTGCTGGGACAGGGGAGGGCCGCCGCGCTCGGCGGCCATATTGAGCGTGGCAGGAAGGCCCGGCCTGCTTCCTGGCTGGGGGGTCTATCCGCGTCCCTGCCCCGCGCAGGAGGCTTGGGGCGGGAAGGGATGATCCGTGGCAAGGCAAGGTGGCTGCGACGGGACTGGGCCGGGCCGGCAGTTACCCACCGGTGCCTCGCGGCGCGCAGGGAAGTCGGGTTACGGGTGTGACACGGTCCCGCAGAGCAGGCGGCGGCTTCGCGCCGCTGGGGGGCGTCACATCCGGCGCGGCGCAGGGCGGGAACGGCCTCACGCCGCTCGGGGGCAGCGCCCGCTGCGGGTTCGAGCTCCGTTCCGCTGCCTTTCCCGCCGGGCCCGGCAGCAGGCCCGTGGCGGCAGCAGGCCCGTGGCGGCGGGGCCGGGCAGCAGGCCCGTGGCGGCGGGACGGGACAGCGGGGCCTCCGCCCTGCGCAGCCCAGGGCCTCAAGCGCTCGCTGCCGCCCGCGCGGGCCGGGCTGAGTCGCCCCCTCCCGCCTTGGAGTACGCGGCTGTCGCTGTTCCCCCTCCGCTCCCCCTCATCCGGCCTCCGAGCCGGAGAAGAGCGGCGGCGTCCGGGCGGGTGTTCGGCGCCGGGAGTGCTCCCGTCGGGCGCAGGTCAGAGGCTCCGTACAGCTCCTACCTTAGCAAGTTATTCGCGGCGGCAGCAGCAGCCGCGGGGATCCCCGACCCACCCCCACCGCGTCACCCCAGCGCTTCGCGGCGCCTCCTGTCGTGAGGCCACATCTCCACGCGTCTCGGAGCCCAGAAACTCCGAACCAGAAAGCTCAGCCAGCCCACGGGTGCCTCGTAAAGGTTAACTGCCTTTTCCTTTCAGCCCCGGAGCCGAGCCTGGGCTTGCTATGGGGATAACATTGCCCTCCTGTGGGCAGAGTCCGGAGAGCGCTGGCGCCGTGCTCAGAGGTGCTTCGTTACCGTACGCGCAGATACGCGGTGTGGGGAGACAAAAGCCCTTTCCCACATCCCTCCCCGTTTGCTCATCAGCGTTCACCGCTCCAGGTTTGGACGTCCAGCCCAATTCACCGCCCCGTGCCGGGGCCGGCTCTCCGGAGCCATTCACCCATTTTTGCTTTGAATCGGGGACAGGATTTTTCACGCCGGTGCCTAGGGACGCTCAGCAAAAGACACCTTCATTCCTTGGGAGGGTCTTGGGGTCAGCCACCCCTGTTGCAGCTCAGCTCACAGCCTACAACTGGTTTTTTGTGGTGCTGAGAGAAGCACAGAGCGGCGTGTCACCCTCACGCTGTAAATCGCGTGATCAGAGCCCCCATCATCTCGTGCAGGCCCTGGAGGTGACTCACCAATACCATCATGAGACAACGTACCTCAAAACACCTACAGTACTTAGCTAAGTTTTCGAGTTGTGTAACACTGTGGGCTGTTGATTTGATATTTTGTCACTCCCTTTTTATTCTTCCTTCTGCCTCTCTTCCTAATCGCTGGGACTTCGTTTGTCAGTTTATACCGAGCTGGAATTTATCTGGCAGGATAATTGGGTCTCCTAGCAGAATGTCATATTAAGCAGGAATTATGGATAATGCCCCTGCAAAACTAGCTAATGGAAAAAACTGTTTAATTGCTGCTTGAGTAATATTGATCAAACAGGGCCATTCTACCTATGCATTTCCACATTAGATCCCGCTGTAACCTGCACAGTGCAGACAGGCCTGCGCTCACTCCCATGGGTGGATGAGAATTTCAGAGAGATGCTTCTGGAAACAGCACTGCACAGGTCCAAAGAAGGGCAACCAGGCTGGGGAAGGGGCTGGAGGGCAAATCCTCTGAGGAGCAGCTGAGGGAGCTGGGGGTGTTGAGCCTGGAGAAGAGGAGGCTGAGGGGAGACCTTCTCCCCACCTCCCCTGCCCTGCCAGGAGGGTGCAGAGAGGTGGGTAATGGTCTCTTCAGCCAGGGGACAGGAGATGGGACAAGGGGCAATGGGCTCAAGCTGCCCCAGGGCAGGGTCAGAGCAGATGGGAGGGCAAAGTTCTTCCCTGGCAGAGTTGTGGGGCTGTGGCACAGGCTGCCCAGGGAGGGGCTGAGTCCCCACCCCTGGGTGTGTTTAAAAAAGGATAGATGAGGTGCTCAGGGATCTGGTTTAGTTTAGGACAGGAATGGTTGGACTTGATGATCTTAAAGGTCTTTTCCAACCCTGTGATTCTGTGAAGGTTTTTCCATCAGGCTCTGCTGGGAGCGGTGACTCTCTGCCAGTCACAGGGGCTCACGAGGGGGACTTGTGTCCTACAACTTGGCAGCCCTCTAGGGGCTCTTGAAACAGCGTGATGCTCTGGAGCATCGAACCCCGTCCCTGCAGTTCCAACATGGAATTACAGAGGCATGGGGAGAAGGAATGCCTGGAGCTGCCTGCTCTGCTCTCCTGCTCAGTGCAGGACCATCACCAGGCACAAGATCAGCTTGGCCATGGCTTTGCTTACCCAAATCCTGAAAGGCACCAAGCATGGAGACCACAGCTGCTCTGTGTGGCCCGATGGGTGCCACACAACCCTCTCTACAAAGGACTTTATTGCTACAAAGGTCCTGACTGGGAGGTCATGGCTGTTGCTCCTTCTGCCACGGCCAAGAAGGGTTCATTTCCGCTGTGGTGTTTTTATCCACCCTTCAGGTAGTTGTAGCTGCAGTTAGGTTGCTCCTTAGTTGATTTTAGCACTTGGTTCCCAGCCCGCCCTGATGCACGGGAGTCCTGCCCCAGCAACAGAACTTCACTCTTCTCCTTGCTGAGCATCATGAGCTTTCTGTTCTGTTGGCCCTGACCTCAAGGTTCCTCCAGAAGGTGGTTCCATCAGCACCTCCCGCAGTGTGCTACCCTCCAGGTCACTTATGAAGCCGTAGGGTGACACCAACCCCAGCAGAGTCCTTGTTGATTGTCAGCTGGACCCTGAGCCACTGATTTCTACCCTCCTGAGCCGTGCTCTGGCCGTCAGCAAGCCTAAGGGTGCGTTGGGCCGGAGCACGCTGCTTCGGCGTGAGAATGGTGTCAAAAACCTCACTCCAGTCAAGGGAGATTATGTCTGTTGCTCTCTGCCTTCCCCACAGCCTCTTGTCTCAGCCCTAATTGTCATCCTGTGACTGATTAATATTCCTGGCTCCTTCTCCTCTTAGGTTATTTCCAGCTGAGGAGCTCGCAGTGTCTTGCTGTTAATCCCAAAGAGTGTGACCTTGTATTTTGCAGTATTGAATTTCAAACCCTTTCTGCTATTGCAGTCCTCAAGGCTGGCAACTTTTCATCTTCTCCAGAATACCACCAAACTTCCCTGGGTTCTAAATGACTCTCAACTCTGATTGCAAGTTGACTCAGAATAGGTAGTTTGAGAAATCACAGCATGAAAGGGAGTTGACTTGGCGTTGAGGTAGTGCTACTCTGCCCTGAGCTACAGAAGGGTTTTACAGTGAAAGGTTTTTCTTCCCAGCACATGGGAAAATCATTTCCAAAAGGTATATAGGGAGTGAAGGGAGTGTGACCTAGAAAAACTAGCAAGATGCATATGTCAAATCCAGTTAATTTTTTTACTAATGACACTGATCTATATATATAAAATGCTGAACAGAACACTTGTCTTCTCCACACTTGGCCTTAGGCCACATTCTCCATCAAAGGCAAGGAAACCCTGTTGACACTTTCCTGGTGAGTAAATCACTCCTGAGAGCAACATATTTCTTCTCCATGAAACATATAGACAGATGGGTATGGGAAAGGAGGGCTCCTGGTTTCCCAGAGCTCAGTGCATTCTTGGTACTCAGCCTCCAGCCTGCCTCCTGCCGTGCTGCCCAGCAAGCACTGGTGTTGCTCAGCAGGACCTCTGTCCACCACCATCCTCTTGCCCAGTTATGGATGCAGGAGAGCGAGGGCAGAAGGATCTGTGACCCTGTCCCAGTGTAGCAGACCTTTCCTTGCTGAGCAGTGGTGAGCTGGTCTGTCCTGGCTGCAGATGTTTTCTCTCACAGCCCAGGGGTGAGGCAGTGTGGGAATGTTATGCAAATCTGCCAAGATCAGTGATGGGCAACACACAATTGGATAGGGATTTTAGGTGCAATCACACAGATTATATACAGTTGTTACTGCAAACCTGGCAAGCTAAAAACCTGCTAATTGGTTACACACACTGTTCACACCACACTGATTGGTTAGTGATTATAACGAGTTCTGATAAGCATATCTTACAGCTAAACATCCTTAGTTTACCTTTGATGCCTAAAAGCATCCACACACCTGCTGTTTTGACCATTTATTATGGCTGGTTCATGACATGTTCACTTACTCCCAAGTACCTTCCCATAACTCCCTCTTGGTTTAGGACAGTCTGTACCCCTGGCTTCAAGGCCGTTGTGTTTAGAGAAGGTGATTATCAAAATCCTCTCAGCATGAGTAACTTTCCTGTCTCATGGGAACATGAGGATATTGTCAGGGCCTGTGTCTTCTGTGAGGAGAGCTAGGCCGCCACCAGGCCTGCTGCCTTCCCCAACACAAATCTGTGTGGAGATGAAAAACAATCAAAATCTGGAATATTTAAAGAAATTAATCTTCAAACCGCCCCCCCCTCCCCCCCATCTAATCCTTCCAGAACAGCTGCTTGGAACGAACCTTCCCTGCTTTGTTTTTCTCCTGGGCTCAGCACATCTCCTGGAAGATTTTCTAACAGGTTTGTGGGACTGCCTGGAGCAGCGAGTTGAGGCTGAGTGGGGTTTGCCAGGCGAGCTGCAGTCGATGCATCAGGTGACAGAAACGCTGTGTCATAAGGGGGGACATGGAGGTTGAAGGCAGTGACATCTCCACTCTGCTGTGCTTCCCAGGGAAGCTCCTGGGGTAACATGAAAAATGGGAGCAGTAAGCCTCGGCCTTCCTGATGGTGATTTCCACCCCAGGAGGCCAGAGAAAAGCCATGCAGCAAGGGAAACCAGTAGCCAGAGACACTGCCAGAGCTCGCTGTGTCTGGTAGTTCACTGCTGTAACAGAGATGTGATCTGGCTTCTAGGGTTTGAGCTCCAAGTTATCCTCAAACAACTGGGGTTTGATCTGGTGCCGTCTCAAATATCTTCCAAGCCCCCCTGGGGATTTGAGGGTTGACCCTGTATGCGCTGGGCCAAGCCACGGATGACTGCTGCACTGGGGGAAGTTCAGAGACATCCTGGGGACCTTAAAACCAAACTGCCTCCGATCCCCACAGATCCCAGGTCCAGCAGAGATCCCAGAGCACTAACGTACAGCATCCTACAGCACCTGAAACGCTCGGGCTGTGTGACTGGCTCAGCCGGCAGCCAGCCCAATCGCCCCAGCTTCAAGAAGACCACAAGCCTGTGGTGCAAACCTTGGACAGACCCCTGAGGCAGGGCCTAGGAGGGAATGTTGTTCTGGCTTTCCAATACCTGCTGTGGAGCGAGGCCCTGGCTTGTTTTTCTCACTGCACATCCATAACCAGCCTGTTTGTTCATTCTGTTCCTCCCCAGGGTGACTTGGAGTTTATGGTTTGGGATGTACCCCCCCCCACCCTCCATGTCTGTGCTTTTGGTCTCATGCCACCATCCAACTTACCTGGCAGTTCCACGCATCTCTTCCCTGAGTGCTGGCTTGTTGCTGTCTCCCTCTGACGTTGGCTCCTTGCCTGCAGAGTTGTTTTAATTAAAAAGTTAATGAAAGGTAATGCAAACAAGCGCTTTGCCTGCATTTTATCACAGTCCAGCTCTTCTCCCTCCCTGTTTCCCACGGATGGGGAAAAAGAGGAGCTGGGGTTTCGCTGCTTTTTATTGCAAGAGAGAAAATTTCTGCGGGGTGAGGAGGAGCCCTGTGAAGAGCGAGCTCGTAATGCACACCAGCAGGCCTGGAGATGGGGAGTGTTACTCATCACTGAAGGCTGGGGAAGTTTTCATTTAAAGGGGATTAATCTAAGCCCCTGACAGTCCCGCTCTCTTTGGAACAGGAAATTCTTAGCATTGTTTTCCTCCTAAGCTTAGTGAGAACTTCTAGAAAACTTCCCAACAGACTATCTGTACCCCAGCTCAGAGCAGGGACAAAGGGAAGGTGTAAAACCAGAGCCCCACTGGTGCCTACAGCTTGTCACCTTATATCCATGTAGAAGAGGGCTGGTTGTGATCTCCCTGAGAGACTGGGGAACAAAGATGAGGGCATGAAGCAATGGGAATCGCATCATCAGCCCCTTCTCCTGGCCCAGGTGCTTCCCAGCCAGCAGTGGGATGAGGAAGGCGAAGGGATGCAAGGACGTCGTTTCCCCACATGCAGTGTGCAGCAGCTAACTGGCAAGTACATCACCTCGAGACCCACTGTCCCCAGAGGCAGCCTTTTGGGTTATTTTTCTTTCCAAGGCTGCCTGTGCCTTGGTGTGGGGTGATGTTTGGTTCACTTGATCTTGGTTTTAAAGCCCTAGTAGAACAAGTAGGAGGTTTAGTTTTCGTTAAGATCTACGGTGGGTTTCATAGCACTGATTTATAGCTGTTCCCTGATGACATTTAGGAGCCGGTGCTGGAGACTGTATAAATAAATTACATAAAAATGGATCTGAGGCATCACTAGCAGCACCCCCATTCCAAGGGGAGCCTCCAGTGAGCCTCCGTGTCTAATCGGAGCTGACAGGGAGTGGAGTTACACACAGAGACCTCCAGAGCTAATGGGTCTGTGCCAAATTCAGCTCTCCGCTGCATTGGTGTAAAGCTGGGTAACCTGATTGCAAGGGGGTTTTACACCGGGTTTACTCTGCATTTACACCTGTGGAATGAGACCCATGCCAGGGCTGCAGTGCAGGCAGCATGCCCTACAACCCTCAGGGGCTCTGGGAAGACGCACGCTGACTTCAGCAGACTCTGGATCAGGCTTTGGCAGTTAAAATACAATCCGAGTTCAGAGTGCAGAGAACAGCTCCCATGCCTGCCACTGCAGCGAAGCGCTTTCCAGAGCGAGCGTTCGCAGTAGGGACACCAGTGGGAGAGGAATGAAGCCAGTGTTTACTTTCCCCAGCCCCAGCAGGAGAGGATTGCCTTTAGACAGCTCGCACCCGCTGTGTCACGTCTGGAGCTGGAGCCGAGCGGAGCTGCCGGGAGGGCACGTGTGACAGGAGCCACGGTCGCAGGTCTGGTTGTGCTCAATTCCCCTTGCCTTCGGGGTCAGCTGTGCACAGAAACATCAAGAGATGTCTTAACAGGGCCTGTTAAAAGCTTTGGGGCTTGATTTTATTACCCTCCCCTGGCTCCATTTAAGCCTTTTTTACTCCCGCAACCCCTGTGTGCAGCTCAGAGGAGCCAGCCCGGGGCATGATGCACGGCTTGGGGGTAACACCTTCCCCCCGTTGTGCTGTGCTGCCAGGTGACTTGAGACATGCTGGGAACAGACGCTGAGAGGTGTGCATACAGCTGACTTCCCTGGTGTCAGCAGGGTTGCTCTGGCCCTCGTAAGTGGGCTGAGGCTCAGTGCTCTACACTGCTAGTGCCGTGACATTTAGGACTTCAGTGGCAAAGTGGTCAGGATGCCCTGTCTTATTCTTCTCTCTCCTCATGACTGAAAAGCCAGTCCTTCTGACCAGTATCTAAAGGGAGCATAGATAGTTTGTGTGTACCAGGTTTTGT
The DNA here is from genome assembly GCA_020800305.1 of Porphyrio hochstetteri. Taxonomy (NCBI): domain Eukaryota; kingdom Metazoa; phylum Chordata; class Aves; order Gruiformes; family Rallidae; genus Porphyrio; species Porphyrio hochstetteri. The sequence continues at coordinate 2,542,435 of CM036916.1, read as the reverse complement.
GTTTAAAATCCATTCCTTCTAAGCACTGAGCCCTGTTCTCCTCTGGCACACATGATTCTCAGTACAGTTTCACCTGCAGGTCCCTTCACCAGCAGATTTCAGAGTGTGTCCAAGTTTCATCCCCATGAGAAGGGGCCTGCACAAAGGTTTTCAGAGCCCTTGGGGTTGTGCAGCAAAATAAGGCAGATTTACACCCAGAGGAGCTGTTGGAAAACTTGTCTGGCTTAATGATTAACACCATGCAATGCTGGGGAGCAGGGGGACCTCTGGACTCGTGAGCTCTCCCAGCAGCAGCCAGCTACTGGCCTTGCAACAAAACACATCCATTTACTAGAGAGGATTAATTCTCTCAGGTGATTCAGACGGTTCTGTGATCGAGGGCTGCCTCAGCCTCATGACACCCTGCCCTAATTGCTTCTGCCCTAATTGCCAGGAGCAGGAGAGATGTGGATCACAGGGATCTTTGATCCTGAGAAACCAGCAGTGAACTTGCTGCCAGTTCACAGGGGGAAGGGGAAATGCTGGCCAGGGCTGCCTTTCCTCTGTCAGAACAAGTGTCTGCCCTTGAGCAGCCGGGATCCTTTGGTCCACAGTCATCTCTTGCATATGATGCCAGTAATCAGTGGAGATGAGCTCAAATGGGCTTTTGCAGACACATCTGGCAACTCTGCCCAGCTCCAAAATCCTATTTGGGCTCTAAATGTGATTGTAATGGATAATGAGAGGACTGAAAAAATAAAGGTGAATTAAGCCTTAGGTTAATTTGCTCCTTGGTGGGGAGGCCTCATTACCAGTCTCTCTGTGGCCACCAGCAGCACGGGCTCAGCAGCCAAGGAGCTGTTGTTTCTCTGGAGTCCGTGCCTGATGCTGCAGGGACACACAGGGCAATGCACAGCCAGGGAATGAGGTCAGTGTTTGGCTAGTGTGAGGAAGGGAGGCATTGCAGTGAGAAGCCGTGCCACCCAGGCTCTCTGCTCTCCCCAGGACACAGAGCAGCTTCCACGGTTTGGAAAGGCATCAAACACCATGCAAACAGAGGCTTGCCAGAGGCAGAGCCACAGTGGTAGAGGAGCTGGCTGGCAGGGCTCACCTTCCCCACAGGAGCCATGGGGTTGCAAGGGAGCCACAAGCTGACGGGTAGTTTGACTGTGACACTCTCCTCCCCTCCCTCCTGGGCAGAGCTTTGATATGGCACTGAAATCTAAAAGAAATGAGAACTAGAGCTGCATGGTCCATGCTGTGCCCTCCCTGTGTCAGCCCTGTCTCTTCTGCTTCCCCTGGCAGGTTGGAGGGTGCCAGCTGCTCAAGCTGTCCAGACCTCAGCAGCATCAGCAGAGCAGTACAAGCTCACCCCTCGGAGCAGAGGCAGCTCAGCCTGGCTGGCCTGGGCAGCATGGCCCTCCGCGAGCACGCGCTGTCCCTCTTCCGCAGTGCGGTGGGCACCGTCCAGCCAGCTCCCATGCTGAGGAGGGCTGTGAAGCTCCAGGGAGATGGGTGTCCTCAGCTGCTGGTGAAGGGCAGGGCCTTTCCAGTGAAGAGGGACCTGTACCTGGTGGGTTTCGGCAAAGCTGTGCTGGGGATGGCCGCAGCAGCAGAAGAGATCCTGGGAGACCACCTCGTTCGGGGGATCATCAACGTGCCACTAGGCATCCAGGAGAGCCTGCAGCGAGCAGGGATGCAGTAAGTAGGGCTCAGGGCAGTCTGGGCAGGGGAGTGGGCTGCCAGATTTGTCCTCTGTAGGATGTCACTGCAACCCCCTTCAGTCCTGTCCAGCTGCCCTCACTCTGGTGCCCACCCCATCCACCACACTGCCCTGGTCTTCAACCAACACCACATCCCAGTGGCACCAGTGCCATAGCCCCTCCTTTGCACTGGATGCACTGCCACCCCAATTCACGGGAAAAGACCCTTGGCAAAGGCCACCCCTTGCCCTGATCACTGCCTGCACACTCCCAGTGTGCTGGAGCCGTCTCCCTGCTGCGGGACAGCCTGGTTAACCGGGGAGGTGCACGAGTCAGTGGTGTGATTCCCTGTCTTACCTCACCAGGGAGATGCTCCTGAAGCCACACAGCAAAATCCAGGTCATCGAAGGTGCCAGGAACAATCTCCCAGACCAGGAGGCTCTGAAGGGAGCAGTTGCCATTCGGGAGCTGGCAGAGGGCCTGACTGAAGATGACCTGCTACTTGTGCTCATTTCAGGTAGTGGGGGGATCCTAGGGAATGGGCTCTGCCGCAAGGGAGCACTGTGGTCTTTCCTCTCCCCTCTGCCAGCTGTTCTCCAGGGTTGCAGCAGGGGATGGCACAGGGCTGCCTGCTGCTGCAGTGGACACACTGCCTCCCAGCACTGGGCCGAGCTGCACAGGCTGGGGCCTGTGGTTGTGCCACCACTGGGAGATGACACCTCTGGGCACGGCCTGCCAGCTGCTCTCACCCCTTGGCAAGGAGACCCTTTCCTCCTGCCCCCTCTGTACATTTGGGGATGCAGAACCAGAAAAAGAAGCACTTGGTGGGCTTGCGTGCCCTGAATTCGGGCAGGGGTATGAGTCTGTGAGCTGAGCTTTGGCACTGACCCTGCCCGGGGCTTTGCAGGGGAATCAAGGCCCCAGGCTCCCACACAGGGCCAGGTGGTGGGCAGGATCAGCCCCAAACACTCCCAGGCCCGTGGCTGCAGAAGGACAGCGGGTACTGGGCATAAGAGGGATGCAACGACCTTACCCCGGCTGGGCTCAGCTGGGTGGGTGGGTGTCACGGAGCAGAAGCATGCAGGGGCTGGGCACAGCCCTGCCAAAACCCCTTGGTCTCTCTGCTCAGGGATTGTTTTCCCTCTGGTTCCCCTGTGGGTGCTGCAGCCCACTCTGGCACAGAGACAGGAGCACCATTAGGCAAACACCCAAGTGACCGGCACCTAGCTGAGCTACCTGGGACTTCCCCTGGGCTTCCTCCTGTCCTTTGGCTCCAGGGATCTCCAAGAGACTCCTCAACCCTTTGGGGAGCCTGCACAGGATCTCCCTGCAGCAGCCTGTCCCCGGCTGCTCCCAACTCCCTGCTAGATCCCAGCCAGTGACTGAAACACAGGCTCTGCATTTGTTTCTCTTGCTCATCATGTTTTATTGATGCTGATTTGTCTCAATGCCTGCGCAGGCTTTGCCTTTGGACAGCAGCTTTCAGCTGTGCGCCCTCTGCTCAGTCCTTGCTCCTTTCCCTGCTCTGTTTCCCATCCATTCCACCCTTCCATTAGAACCTTTTCTGCATTTCCAGTGCCCGGTGTTTTTACACACAGCCCTGAATAAAAAGAGCCAAAACGGGCAGTGTTCTGAAGAGGAAAGACTCAGGCATTGACCAGGCTGGCTTTCCCCGTCCTCCTTTTCCTGCCCTGCTGATACTCTTGCCATCTCTTCTGCATCCCAGGGGGTGGATCAGCCCTGCTGCCTGCTCCCATCCCTCCCATCCTGCTCAGAGAGAAGGAGGAACTCACGAAGATGCTGGCTGCCCGGGGAGCCACTATAGAGGAGCTGAATATTGTCCGGAAGTCCCTGTCCTTGCTGAAGGGTGGAGGGCTGGCCCGGCTCGCCTATCCTGCTCAGGTAAACTGAAGGGAAGCCCTTACTTGCCCAGAGATCACCCCTCTGCCCTCAAAACGGGTTTAATCAAGTGACCTAAAGGTTCCCCTCCGGAGTGAGCTACCTCTGCACATGCTGCTTTGGGATGCTGTGGCTCAGGTTTCATCGAGGACCCAAACTCTTGGGGAGACAGAGACAGGGGAACTCAGACTCTGCAAGTGTCAGCCACCCCCTATGCCCCTCCCCACAGGCCCCTGCTAGCAGGCCCTGCCCTGCCTCCAGCATGGCGCTTCAGAGGCTGGCTCTGACTCCTGGCTCCCCTGGGGCCTGTTCTCCGTGTGCTGCTGCTGGGCTCACACTAGGTGACTGGCCTGGCAGGTGCAGCAGCACAGGTTACATCTTCCAATGTGATGATCCAGCATCAAAGCTTTGTTAAGCTCTGTCAGTTCAGGAAGGGCAAGGAGACTGTCATGGGACCCTACACCAAAAATGGCCCAAGCCCCTCCCGCTTCCATCCCCTTGGCAGGTTCCAGGGCTCTGGCATGATCGCTGGGCTCTGCCTCTCGATAATTGGTGGGTGTTTCTCGTGGTAGGTGGTGAGCCTCATCCTTTCTGATGTGATTGGTGACCCCCTGGACATCATAGCAAGTGGGCCCACTACTGCCAGCTCCCACAGCGCTCAGGACTGCATTCGGATACTCACCAAGTACAGCCTGCGGCACAGCCTGCCCAGCTCCGTGGAAACCATTCTGTCCTGCTCTCCCACCAAGCCCGCTGCTCCTGAAGACTACTTCCACGTTTGCAACATCCTCATTGGGTCCAACACGCTGGCTTTAGGTGAGGCCAAGCGCCAGGCCGAGGCTCTGGGCTACACCACTCTGATTCTGAGTGCAGCAGTGTGCGGGGAGGTTGGCCGCGTCGCCACACTGTACTGCCAGCTGATCCTCCTGGGCTGCCTGGGCTTTGTTGGCCTTGGAGAAGGGCCCGTGGCTCACGAGGTGAGAGGGAATCTCCTGCAGCTGGCAGCAGAGCTGGACATCCCAGGGTTGAACCTTGCTGAGTTCCTGCAGACCCTGCGAGGGTTGGGACCCGAAAGACCCATCTGCATCCTGGCTGGCGGAGAAACCACGGTGCAGCTGCAAGGGACCGGCAAGGGAGGGAGGAACCAGGAGCTCGCCCTGCGTGTGGGGCTGGAGCTGCACAGGGCGCAGGCTGCAGATGTCAGCAGCCCCCCAGGGAGGCTGGAGGTCGTCTTCCTCAGTGCAGGAACGGACGGGCAGGATGGGCCGACGGAGGCGGCGGGCGCCGTCTGCAGCCCGGGGCTGGTGGGAGCGGCGCTACGGGAGGGCCTCGATGCAGAGGCCTTCCTCAGCAACAACGACTCCTACACGTTCTTCAGCCAGCTCCAGGGTGGGCACCACCTCCTGCTGACCGGCTTGACGGGCACCAATGTCATGGACATCCAGGCGATTTTAATTAGAGCTGTGGAGAGGTCCTGAGAGCTCTTTCTGTGGATATGCAGGCGTTTTAATTGGGTCTGGGGGTAAATGAAGGCTTCAACGCTGCAGGCAAATGTAAACTGCTTAAATCAGGGCTTGCTGCTAAGGCTGTGAATATCCCTGATGGACAGAATCTGCTAATTAAACACGAGTGGACAGCACAAGCGCTTGTAATTGGGATCACAGGGAGGTGAGAGGTCGCGTTACGGACACGGAGGCCACTTTTGGGGAGAGCCGCTGCTCCCCTGCCCCCTTCAGCTGTAGGTGTGGGGAAATGGAGGCCACGCTGGCCTGCCAGGGAGAGCCCTCACCCCAGCTGCTGCAGGTTTCCGGTGCTTCATCTGATGCCAAGGCAGCACCAGGGACGCAGAGGGTGATGCCAGGGACGCAGAGGGTGGTGCCACCTTCACTTGAGGAGCAGGGGTGTCAGTATCAGCCCTTCTCCTCCAGCCTCCGTCCCTCGCAGGGACATCCTCCCTGCTGATCCCTGTCCGGAGAGCCTCCAGGCCAGCAGCGCCCGTGCTGCGAGCTTTCCTAGCGTTGTTTCCCGACTGCCTAGAAAACAGTCAGGCATCCAGCCCAAGCCACTGACCTTTCCTCTGCACCGAGGCAGAAGCCTCTGTCACTCCGATTAACTCGGCTAACTCTGCAGAACAAAAGGCAAGGAACCCTTCCTGCTCGGCTCTGCTGCCCCACGCTGCTGAGCTGATCAAAGGGCAGAGCTGCTGGAGCCGTGCTTCTGATGGGAGCTGCTCCCTGCATGGTTATCACAGCTTTGTCACCTCCAGCAGCGCGATTCGGGGGGCAGCACGGATGGGGAGCCCACGGTAGGGCTGGATTTCAGAAGGGCCCTGCCTGCAGCAGCAGGCACGATGGCAGCTTTGGCTGGATATTCAAAGGGCTCAGCAGCCAGCACGGCACACTGCACCATGCCCAACTCTCAGAATATCAAGCCCGTTAGTCAGAGAGCCCAGGTGGGAGCTGAGCTCCTTTGAAAGCCCAGCCCTAATTTAATAGGACACGCTTGACTTAGGCTGCTTCCAGACAGACAGACCTGCTCGGTGAGGCTGATCTCATCTCGTGACACAAATACACCATCCAGCCAACACCACGAATCGGGGTGGCTCACTCCGCAGTCGTTCTGCGCCCCGCTCCGAGCCGGATTGGAGGGTGGAATTTTGAGGAGGCTGTGACACCTCCTGCTTTGGTTTTGGAGCCAATAGCTAACAAATAGGGCTATCAGCAGGACCGGCACAGGGCTCGCTGCCCATGCCAGGCTGGCAGCTGGCCTGTCTGGGCCCCAGCCCAGGCATGGTGTCGAGGCACAAGCCGGGGGATTTCAGAGCTCCGGTGTGTTAAACTCACCCACGCATCTCATTTGTCCTGTGAGGCTGAAGGCCTTCCTTAACATGCCTGAACTCGCTCACGCTGGCAAACAGCTTTTAGGCCTGCTGGGCTTCTGCCTGCCAAGCGTTGGGAAGCTCGGTGTGCCCCACCACATCGGGCTGTGGTCGCGCGGGAGAAGCCGCGTTGTGCTCCGTGTTTCACTCCAGAGGTCTCCAGCAGGTTTCAGAGCATTTGGCTTTTTCCACGTGCCCAGCATGCCAGCACCATGGGGACACTGCCACAGGCAGCGATCCAGCCAAAAAACTCCAGGCTGCGGGCAGAGTAACGGGCTGGTGCTGGCTCCAAAGCGTTAACGCTTCCTGCCCGGTTCTGCTGTGGTGAACCCCAGAGTGACTCCAGTTTTGGGCTGGGGTGACCAGACAAAGGGTCACTGGCATCTCCAGGGGCACGCCCAGCGTGTTAGCCTGTGCCCACCATGCCCCTGCGCCACCCACGGCCGTGCCACACTGCCGAACGCTGTGCCAGTCCTTGGAGCCACTGCTGGCGCTGCACCACAGCCAGGCTGAGGAGACCTTGGGCTGAGGCTCGCCAGCTTCTCCTGGGAAACGCCAACAGAGGCAGTGCCACCCGTCCCCAGAGCAGTGTCCTTGCTTTCTAAACAGTGCCTTTCCACCAACGCTCCAGAGAGTTTGTGCTGGGGAGGGGAGGAGGCTGGTGAAGGGTTTGCTGAAAGGCTGGAGCTGTGTGAAGTGCACTTCACACCCGCTGGGTGTGGGTTTTGTTCTCCTCCCTCCTTTTCTAATGAGGAGATAACAGGACGGGCGAGGTTGGCCAAGGACACCTGGGTTGCAAGACCGCTTTTCCCATGTGTTACCTGGATAAGGTTCTGAGGGATCGCTTGGGAAGACCTTGTGCAGCTCCCACCGAGGGAGCAGCGGAGGTTTGGTGTGGGGGCACCCCTTGGAGCGTGCCATTCCCCTGGGTGACACTGCATGGAGCTGGTTTCACCGCTCCAGCCCACGGGCAGCTCCCTCTGCCCTGCAGTCCCTTCGGGAGCCAGTGTGCACCCTGGCCACACCAGTTGGGCTTCCCTGAGGATCAGCAAGGTAACGGCTGCACCTGAGGATGCAGCAGCATTGCTTACCCACCCAGCACCGACGTGCCTCTGCGCTGCCGGAGCCTGCCAGGAGCGATGACATTCCCAATGGGAATTCCACATCGCCACGGCAGAGCAGGGCCCTGCAGCTTGTCCATGGCTGAGCAGGACGCTGCAGCTTGCCCACGCTGAGCAGGACCCTGCAGCTTGTCCATGGCTGAGCAGGACCCTGCAGCTTGCCCATGCTGAGCAGGACCCTGCAGCTTGCCCACACTGAGCAGGGCCCTGCAGCTTGCCCACACTGAGCAGGACCCTGCAGCTTGCCCACGCTGAGCAGGGCCCTGGAGCTTGCCCACACTGAGCAGGGCCCTGCAGCTTGTCCATGGCTGAGCAGGGCCCTGGAGCTTGCCCACGCTGAGCAGGGCCCTGCAGCTTGTCCATGGCTGAGCAGGGCCCTGCAGCTTGCCCACGCTGAGCAGGACCCTGCAGCTTGTCCATGGCTGAGCAGGGCCCTGCAGCTTGCCCACGCTGAGCAGGGCCCTGCAGCTTGCCCACGCTGAGCAGGGCCCTGCAGCTTGTCCATGGCTGAGCAGGGCCCTGCAGCTTGTCCATGGCTGAGCAGGGCCCTGCAGCTTGCCCACGCTGAGCAGGACCCTGCAGCTTGTCCATGGCTGAGCAGGGCCCTGCAGCTTGCCCATGGCTGAGCAGGGCCCTGCAGCTTGCCCACGCTGAGCAGGGCCCTGCAGTTTGTCCATGGCTGAGCAGAACCCTGCAGTTTGTCCATGGCTGAGCAGGGCCCTGCAGCTTGTCCATGGCTGAGCAGGGCCTTGCAGCTTGTCCATGGCTGAGCAGGACCCTGCAGCTTGTCCATGGCTGAGCAGGACCCTGCAGCTTGTCCATGGCTGAGCAGGGCCCTGCAGCTTGCCCATGCTGGGTGCCACATGCTGGCTGCCTTCACCTGAGGAGACAAGACACAGAAAGCAGCGAGGCCAACACGAGCCACTTGGCTGCTCATTTCCAACCCCTGCCCTTCCCATGGGCACAACTCTTTTCCACACCAGCCAGCCTCTGGGAAGGAGAGGGCTGGCAGCAACCTGCCCACATCCCTGTCCCGGGGCAGGGGACACAGAGACAGCTGTGGGGACAGGCGCTGGGCAGGGAGTGGGCGCGCTCAGGGTGGGTTTGCTCTCTGCAGGGGGCTGCTCACAGCCAGCCAGCGCTGGGGGCCGGGCAGTAACAGTGTTATTAACAGCGTGAGCTTTTGGCAGTAAATTAAAACTCTTGGCTGGAGCCCTTGGCTCTGCTTCTTGCCTCTTCCCAGACATTAATATCGTGGCTCCCCAGCACTCCCATTATCACTTCATTAAGGGGCCGATAATGACAAATGGGGATGGGTTTATTTTGCACGGGGGGGGGGGGGTCTGAATAATAGCTGCTATGTCACCAGGTGTTAACACCTGCCCCTGGAAGGGGCCTGCCTGTCCCCCTCCCCACACCAGGGCTATTGTCGCTACGTGGTGCATTCAGTGCAAACCTTGGAAGAGCAGCGGAGGCCTGGAGAGAGACTGAGAGAGCATCCTGCTTGGGGCAGCCCCTCTGCTGCTGCCGCTCCCCAGCTCCTTCCTCCTTCCTCTTCCTCCTCCTCTCCTGCTGGCAGCGCCTCCTCCCAGCACCCTCACTGGGAGGCTGTCCTCCATCTCCCGAGTGAGCAGGGGGCAGGAGTGAGGCTCCCCAAGGACCTCCCATCCCAAGGCCAGGCCCATGGGTGCTGCTGCAGCCCTGGTGTGGAATCAGGGGAGGCAATGCGAGGGGAGACTTCTGCTTGGCCTCGCCCCAATGCAGCTTGGCACCCCTCATCTGCCCCCCGAGAGGGCTGGGAGCCCGGGATTTGGGATGGAGCCCAGGATTTGGGATAGAGCCCGGACTGAGGCCAGCAACTCTCCTGCACCCTGGGGATAGCTTTGGTGGCTGCTCCGAGGCCGGCTCCCGTGGCACAGGGGCTGTTCTCCGCCGTAGGACCCCGGCGTATTGCACGGCTTCAATCCCTATATGAAGCAGGATGTATAATCACATAGGAATAAAAAGCCATACAAGACGGCAGGCTGCGAGTTACTCCGTGCTGCCAGGGCCATGGACAGCTGCACAGCTCCCGCTGGGATGGGGCTGGGCCCTGGGGAGCCCCCAGGACACCCCCCAGCGGGATCCGTGGGGCCACAGGGCAGCCCTGCGTCGGACAGAGAGGCTGTTCCAGCCAGCAGAAAGCACGGGAGGCTGGAGCCACCAGAGAGGGGTCCTGTGGGGCAGCCACACGTGCTGCCAACTCCACCAGCTAACAGCAGCCCCTCACCCTGGCTCCCCCCTGAGCTGAGACAAGACTTGTCCTGCAGGACCCCCAGACCTCCCCTCTGCCCATCCCTGAGCATCACCGCCCAGCCCGGGGCTCCTCCAGCCCAGGGACCCTCCACTTCCACTGCCATTGTCCACAGGGCTACATCAACCCCCCAGGGCAGCAGGTCCCACAACCCCCAGCTCCATCACAAACCCCAGGGTGAGGGTGGCAGGGGTGTTGGAGGAAGGAGCCAGCCCACCCCCCGTCTGCCCCACAGGAGAGCCCGGCAGGTGGACTGAGAGCTTGCAAGGAGCTGTGGGAGCACAAGCAGCCCTGGCTGCCTTCCTGAGCTCTGGACACACCACGGCTGGTGTGAGTGGGTGTGGGGACCCCACCAAGGAGGATGTAGGTGGAACAGACACCAGCGAGCGTTCCCCTCGTGGCACCGGCACGGTGGGTGTATTGATGGGGGGAAGATGTGGAGCCTGCATGGTGGAGGGGCAGGGGTCCCCGGGCGAGGGTCCCCACACCCAGCAGCTTACAGCAAAGGGCCAAACCGGGAGGGTTTGACTGTCCCCCTCCTGCTCCAGGGGCTGTGAGGAGGCAAGGGTCGAGCCACATTTTGGGAGGTTGGAGGGGTCAACCCCACCCCGCAGGGGGCACCCCTTGCTGGATCGGGTGCCACGGCTCTTCGCAAAGCCACAGATCCCCCAGCCCGAGGGGCTTGGCCCACCCACACCCCCAGCAACACTCACGCAGGGAGTGGGATGGCAGGGAAGAGACACAGGCCACAGCCACAGCACCTGGCTCCGGGCTGGTGACAGTGCCACCAGGTCCTCGATGGCTCCTGAGCCGCCTCCAGACCGGAGCAGCGCCAAAGGGAGCAGCGAGGAACCACAGGGAAAGCAGCGCTTGTGAATCACCGCGCCCAGGCTGGGCGGGAGCGCTGCCGGGGCTGGATTGGGGAGTAATTACTCTCTCCACGAGCATGTGAATCATTAGACATAATTACCCTAATAAATAAAAGGAAGATAACTCCAGTCTCCAGCCTAATCTGGCACAAGCGATGTTTCGGGGCGAGCTGCGTGTAGGAACACCAGGAGCACGAAGCAGCGGGATGGCAGCGAGGGGGGGGGAGCTTCAGACCCTGCTCATCCTCTGCACAGCCATGGCTGGTCCCCACTGGGGTTTGGTGGCAGAGGGTTTGCCAGTGAGGGCTCAGGTTTGGCATCCCAGCAGCGCACGAGTGCTCCTGGCGCGAGGTCCCGCGCTCCGAACACACTCTCAGATTAAATAAATAACTAAATCAATAAACACTTCTTTCTTTTGGGGGTGGCAGGGTGGGGGGGCAGCGCTTACATGAGACTAACAAAACCATTTTGCTTTTTCCCCTGGAAAGCACCAGGATAGGAAAAAGAAAACCCCCATCCCAAACCTGCCCCGCTTGCAGCTGACATTTCCAAACGAAGCAGCAATTTTCTTCCCTGCTTAAAATGTCATCACAGGCTTTTTGCTGTTAAAAAAAACCACCCCAAAAACGCTTTTCCTGAGTGACATTTTAAGGGGAAACGTTGACTTAAATCCCAAAGGAAACCCCCAGCCCGCACAGGGAAACGCTCTGAGCAGCAGTGGGACTCCATGCAGGGAAATCACTGTTTTCCCAGCAAGGAAACCAAACCCAACGTAGCTACAGGTGTGTCATGGGACAGCTCAGCCCTTTGAGGAGGTGAGATTTTGGGGCTCTCTTTGCCAGACCTGCATGGAAAAGGCCGGAACAGCATCACTGCCCCATCCCCCTGGAAATGGCATCCCCAATTCTGGGCATGTTTCATCAAAAGCCCTGCAAAGCAAAGCAAAACTGGAGTAGAGGTGGGTTCTGTCCCAGGCTGGCTCTGCGCTGTCCCTGTGAGGTGCCCACGCTGGAGCTGCCCCTGCCCAGCCCCGGCGGTGGGGAAGGTGCTGAGGCCAGGGGATGCTGGCACCGGGATGGGTGGCCCTGGTGAGCAGTAGTGGGGTTTATCCTGCTTGCCCCAGGGCTCCCCACAGCCTCCCCAGTGAGGAGCAGGATTTAGTCTGCAGCTCGTGGGAATCCCTACGCACTCCCCAGGGAGGAAGAATATCGTGGCTCATCCCTTCTCGGCTTGGAAGAGGGGCTGGGCTCAGCCTAGAGCTGCTCCATGAGACCCAGCCATGCCGTGCCATGCCATGCCACGCCGTGCCATGCTGTGCCACCTCCGCACGTGGCTCTTCTGCTGGGTGGGGTGTGCCCAAGAACAGCCTGTGCCTGGGCTCTCTGCGGCCCGATTATTGCTGCCTGGGTTTTGGTTTTTAATAACCCATGATATGAGAAACCTGCCCGGGGGAGCTGGGGATTATTGGCAAATATCACTTCCCACTTGCCCTGCTTCAAGGGGCTTTAGCCACGTGGATCAGCCTGGAGCTGAGAGGCTGGGACAGAGCCGGACTGGCTCCCACTGACACTGGGCTGCAGCGAAATCCCACAGACAGCAAGTATCCTCTGAAGGAGAGGGATGGGTAGGGAGGGCTGTGGAATCCTAATTAGCTCGTCGATATTAATGAACTGGCACTGAAGCAAACAAGCCAGCCATGGCAGCTGGCACAGCTCTGCCCTCCACCTCCCAGTCTGTCCCAGCGCCGGACTGCCTGCATGGGGGGGCTCGGTGGCATGGCCACCAGGGTGGGGGACAGCCCACTGGGACCCGAGGAAGTGGGGAGGGGGCATGGTGTCACAAGAGAAGCACTGCCGGGGGCACAGGGAGAATGCAAAACCCCTGGGGATGTGAGAGTGTGTGGCAGGCCAGGCCACAGCCCCAGTCCCACCGCTGATGCTGGGAGATGCCACCACTGGCACAGGGACACACACCTGGCCAGGGGCTCTCTGCAAGCCCGAGGCTGAGTCACTTCGCCCTCGGATGATGTCAGCAGCCCAGGGATGGTGCAGCCATCACCAGCTGCACCAACGGGTGCCTGTGGGCTTGAAAACCTAGAAGCTGGTGACTGGAGAGCTCAGGCACGCAAATAAACCCTTTCTCCAGACATCCACACCTCAGTCCCTGACTAAGGGCTCCAAAAGCCTACGGGGTGCCCAGCAGACAAGCCAAGAGGGAGCCACAGGGTGCAGAGTGGGACCCCATGTCAGAGGCACCAGTGACACCCTGCGATAGCTGTTACCACTGTTAGTTACTGAATGCTGCTGGAGGGGGGAAGGAGCCAGTGACCAGTGGCACCTTCCTTGTCTCCAGGGCCAGACACCTGCTAACGGTGGGGCGAAGGGGCTGCTGCCACCCTGGCACCTGGGGTGCAATGCCCAGAGCCACCCGCCCGCAGCGGGACGCGAGGCCCAGGCGCAGCCCCAGTCCCTAATAGCACCGATGCCCAGCCCAGCCCAGGGGTCAGCCCTGCCAAAAGCCACCCCAGTGCCAAAACCAAGCAGTGCAGGTGGCCCTGGGCAGAGGCACAACCTGAAGCCTGGCTCAGCTCCCACCCTCAGCTGCCCAGCGCAGGACATGCTGGTGTCACCCCAGCACCCAGCTCACCCGACCCTGCTTGCCAGCACAGCCCCACTGAGCCTCCAAACGGCATCTCGGCCTCTTGAACCTCTTAGAAACCCTTCTGGAGAGGCAGGAATCGCCGTGTGCCGTGCTGAGCCACCAGAAGTTGATTAAGCCCTTAATTAATTGCATTAAGGTCAGCCAATGTACTCCGTTAAGGAAGAAAGCCAATAATCACACTCCACGTGAGGGGTGTGCTTCTGCCATCGGCTCCCCGGGCTGCAGGGGTCGGGCTCGGCAGGGTCGCGGTCCGGGTCCCCGGGAGATAATGAAGTGCCCGGTATAAACCCGTCAGCGCTTCCGCAGCCGGGTGACGAAACCCACCCCCGGCTATCGGCTGCGGGGCTGCACGGGGAGCATCCCCTGGGCAGGACGCCGCCGCGCCCGGCCAGGCTCAGCCGTCTCGCCGGCGGTGCTGGGGCGAGGAGCGCAGCGGGGCTGGCGAGGGTCCCTGCCGCCGGGGGAAGCCCTGGGGGGGGCCGACAATGGGGTTTTGTACGGCCCAGACGAGAGCACCTGCCCCGGCGCTGGGAGCCGGCCAGGGGCACCATATGGAGGGGACCTGCCCCCTCGCCGCCGCCTCGGCACGGGGCCAGCCAGGCTGGGGACGCGTCCCCCGGCGCCGAGAGGAGCCGTGCGGGATGGGGCCACAAGAGCCCGGCCTCTGCCCATCACCAGCCCAGCCTGGAAGCGCCCAGAGCTGATGGGTACAAGCTGGGAGTGAGCGGCAGGTTGTTGCTGGCCATCCCCAGCCCTAGGTGCGAAGGGAAGGGAAGGGTAGGGTGCTGCAGGGGAGCCCAAACATCCCCCGCCCCCCAGGCTTTGGGGTGCACAGGGAGCACCCACCCTCCCAGGAGGAGCGAGGGGCAGCAGGAGCCAGGGTCCTGCGGCTGCCGGGGAGGGGAGTGGGCAGGAGGCACCGGAGCTGGATCCCTCCCTGGCAGCAAGCTCAGCTAAGGCTTTTCTCTGCTCCCAGCTGAAAAAATAAAGGCCAAGGTAATCTGCCTGCCTGTCCCTCTTTGTCTCGGGGATAATAGCAGCCCCGCAGCGTGCAGCCCCCCAGGGCTTTGCAGATTACAGCTTTCAGAGATGTCTACGGTGCCTGGACAAAAACGGGAGGTGGTGGAGCAAAGCAGGACGGCGGGGACGTCACAAGGTCACCCGCTCCCTGCCTGCTTAACCGCCGGTCCCCTCTCCTTCCCTGGCCCCCGGACGGGCGATGGGACGGGGGCAGAGCGCTCCTCTGTCCTCGCTGGCAGGGCTACGAACGTTTCACGTGGCTGTTTTGCTTTTTGATTTACACTTTGCCAGCTCTGACAAACGCTCACCCACCGAGCGGGGTGGGGGGAAGTCGAGGCACAACCTCGGTCAGACCACGGAGCGAGCTGCTGCTCCCACACACACGAGGACTTGTTTGCAAACCCCCACAGCCCCGCAGCCGCTGGCCGGGGACACGGGGAGTCGCTGGATGGGGCTGGGCTGCAGCTGGTTTTTCGGTACCTCAAAGGGTCCAACACGCAGAAGGAAAAAATCCCCGGCCCGATGCCCCCGTTGCCATTAGTTGTGTCTGGCAGGAGGCGTCCCGGCCCCGGCAACGAATATCCGCTCAGGAATGTCTCGTGTCTAAAAGGGATAAAAAAGGAGGTGGGAGGAACCCCTCCGCACCCTTCGATCCCTGCGGCCGAGCTGAACGCTTCCAGGGGCTGGCGGGGGCTCGCAGCATCTCATGCGGGCACCGGGCAGAGGGGCAGACGGAGGACGAAGCCGCCCCTTGTGCATCCCTCTTCCCGGCTTCCCATCCTCGCCCTGGCTGCCCGCGCCAGCCCCGGGTCGTGGCGGGGCTCCGGCTCCTGCTCGTCCCCCCACCCTCCCGTCACCGCACACGTCATTCCTCCAAACACAACCCACGTAGCTGGCTCGGCGATGCCGACACCGGTGAGCCGGAGGGGCCTGGCCGGTGTGTCCCACGGCACGGAGTCCCGCACCTCCCTCCGAGCTCCGCTCCCGCACAGCCCGGCTGCGTTTCCTTCACCGAACCCACCGAGTGCCCCACGGCACAACAGCGGCCTCCAGAAAACTTCCTGGGGACACGGCATGCCCCATCTGCGCCGGGGATTTGTGGACCCTGGTGTGTGTGTGTGTGTGTGTGTGTGTGTGTGTGTGCACCCCCGAAACAGCCTGTGAGCCCGCCGTGTGCCTCCCGCCCCGAGCAGCATCTCTCCTGCCCGTCAGAGCCAGCCCCAGGGCGAAGGAACCGGACGGAGCAGAGTGGGGCACCAGGCAATAAAACTGTGGCTCAACCCGCTGTCCTTCCCGGTCCCGCTCTGGACCCGACACAGCTCACTGCTCCTCTGCCCCAGCCGGGGTGCCCATGCCAGCCCCCGAGTACCCCATCCCCTGGGGCAGCACCCACGCTGGCTGCTCCCCGAGGCGACCCACAGCACCCTGACCTCGGCAGCAGATGGAGGGAAGGACGAAACTACTCCCCGCTTCCAACAAGGGGCCGGGTTCTGCCACCAGCACCCGGCAGTCGACCCGCCGACCCGTCCAGGCCAGGCCCGGACACGGCAGCTCCGTGAGGGGATGGATCCCGGCCAGGACGCCGCAGCCTGCCCCGGTACCGGGAGTGGGGAGCACGGATCAGTCCCGAATTCTCCTTTTACCAGGGGCCAGCGTGAATCCCGGCGGCGCCGCAGGGGCAACGCGGGGCGAAGGTGGCCTGGGAAAAGGGATCCCCTCCTGGGGAAACGGGATCCCCTCCCGGGGCCGGCACCAGAGGCACATGCAGAAGGGAAAATGAAAGGCTGACCCCCCCCCCGCAGTCCCCATCCCTGTCCCTGCTCCAGACAAAGGTACACCTGGGGATAGCAGCACAACGGGAAGCACAACCCGCCGGGACCCCAGGCGGGCCAGGGCCGCCCCTGGCCCCGCGGGATCCCCGGACCAGCCCCGCACACAGACCCGAGCGATGGAGATGCGGGAGCCGGGACGCGCAGGGACAATGGTGGCGGGAGGAGAGCCCACCCGGCGCGATGAGCAGCCCAGCCGCGGGGCATCCCGCACCGCCCTCCCGGGAGGCGACAGGTACTGCTCGGGGGCAGCGGCCGCCTGCCCGCGCTGGGGCCGGGGGCTGGCCGGCGGCGGGGGCTGTCAGGGGCTCCCGCAGCCCCGGGCAGCGCCGCTCCCCAGGGGTTCCTCTGCCGGGGGCAACTTCACAGGGGAACCGATTATTTCCTTTTCTCTTTTTATTTTTAACCCAGCTGAAACAAAGAGGAGGGAGAGCAGGATGGGTAAACAGGCGGGGGGCGGGGGGGGGGCTGGAAAAACCCCACACAAACCCACGGCTCTTGAAGCGAGAGGGAAGGATAGAGAAACCGGTGGCTGCAGAGGTAGACGAGGAGATGGGAGGGTAAAGAAATCGCGGAGGAAAGAGGCGGCAGCCAGGAGTTGAGCGGGGAGCGCGGCCCCGGAGCCACCCGCCGCCCTGACAGCGCTCCGGGGGGGCTGCCGTGCCCCCGCCGCGAGTGCCGGGGCTCCGCGGGGAGAGAAGGCGAGGGCTCGGTTCCCCCTCAAGGCACGGCCCCGCACCCCAAGGCTGCTCCCCGCCCGGGCGGGCTCCGCAGCAGGCCCCTCCTCGGGCCGCCGCGGACGCGGGGGGGTCAAGGCGAGTGGTCGCGGGGTCCCCCCGATCTCTCCCCGCGGCGACCACCTGCCAACAGCCTGCTCGGCGGAGCGAGAGCCCCCGGCACCCCGCCGCTCTGCTGTCCCTGGGGCACCGAGAAGCAGCCCCCGTCCTCCATCGCCCAAGGCGTCCCCGGGACCACCGACCCTCCAGCCCCGGAGTCCTTTCTCCCCGACCGGCGAGGCTCCCGCCGCCCTCCCCGCCGGCTCCCGGCACCCTCCGGCGGCCGGGTCCGTCCCCGGCTCCAGCCCAGCGGCAGCCGCAGGGACGGGAGGGCAGAGGAGGGGATCGGGGCGACCCCTGCGCCGGGCTCCTCCGCTTCCCGTGCCCGGCGACGCTTCCCCCGGGGCCGGTACCGGCCGGGGAGGACCCGGCCCCGCTCCCTCCCTCCCTCCCTCGCCCGGCGAGCCGGGGCGCGCCCGCCCCGCTGCCCGCTGCTGCCCGCGCAGCGAGCTCCCCCCGCCCGGCCGCGGCCCCGTCGCGGTCCCGGTGCCGGTCCTACCTGCGCGGCACCGCCGCCGTCCCCGTCTGCAGCCTCCGCCGCCGCCGAGTCGCGCTGCCGCGGGGGCGGGCAGCGGGAGGGGGGGGCGAGCGCCCCCTCCCCGCCCCCGGCCTCCCCCCGGCACCGCCGGTCCGCCCTGCCCGGCCCGGCCCCGGCCCCCCGCCCCGGCAGCGCCGGCCGGAGCTCCCCGCCCCCTCCGTAGCGTTCCCCCGGAGCCCCCGCACCCCCGCACTGCCCCGCGCCCCCCCCGGGACCCACCGGTGGGCGCAGGCGGGGCCGCAGGAGGAGCACAGCGGGGATGGGGGCACACGCCCGCCCTGGGAGAGACCGGAGCCGTGCCGGCCGGGACGGAGCATCCTCGCCCGCCGCTCCCCGCTCTCTCCCCGCGGAAAGGCTCCGGGAACGCGGCCGTGATCGTCCCCAGCGCGTGGTGATGGGGGCTGCGGGTGCACCCCCCGCCCGTGCTGTGGCCATGGATGCTGGGACACATGCAGGTCCCCCAAAACCATCCGCACACAGGCATCCCTCCGTGTCCTCAGGCTGGGCTCTGCCCCCCCTCTCCGCCCGATGCTCCGGGGGGAGGGTGGCGACCACCTCCCCCCCGGGTAACATCATCTGGGAGGGGGCGTTGGGCCGGTGTTGTGCCCCGTCCTCAGGTAGGTCTCCCCCTTTGATGCCACCCAAGCGATCTGCCATCCCCTCCGTCTCTGAGAGCTGGGGCCGAGCGGGAGGAACAACCGAAGGATGGAGCCCAGGTTTGGGGACGCCAGCCTGGAACTGCACGGGGACACCGGCCCTTGGTGCCAGGCAGAGAGGGGGACACTGGTCTGCAGGACGTGTACCTTGACTTCCCTCTTGCCTGTGCTGGTCTAAGGGCAGCAATTTCATCCCAAAACCACGAGGGAAGGCGGCCCTTGGGCTAGACGGGGCACAGCGTGAGGATCTGTCTGCTTTGGACCGATGTCCCTGCTTGGCTGCTTCCCAAAAAGACCCCCCTTGGTGATGCCCTGCCCACTGCCAGCCCCACGGCGTGCCCAGCTGGAGGGTGGCACAGCTGCCTGGGTGGCCCTGGGGCTGTCCCCTGCACACGATGGGCACAAGGCAAGAGAGCTGCATCCCCTGGGGGACAGCCCAAGCTCCCCTGCTCCCCTCCTCGTCTGCAGCCCCCCAAGGCGCAACCTGTGCCATTCCTCCAGCATTAATGAAGCCATTAATTAATTAACAGGCTGGAGAGGCGGCTCGGAAACGCCGCTTTGCAAGCGAGCTGGAAGAGCCCCAGTTCGGCTCTCGGTGAGGAGCGGGCTCAGGGAAGCAGAAGACATTTTAATGCCGGGGCAGCTGTGTAGTGCAGGCAGAGCCTCCCCCCCTCCCCGCCCCGCAGCCTCACGCACGCCGAGCGCCGGCCCGCAGAGGGGAAATAAAAGATGCTGTAGGCGAGCTGGGTTTCCCAGGAGAAAAGCCCGAAAGGGGAGCAGAGGAGACCCGGCCGCTGCGCTGCACAGAGCCGCCTTTCATTACAAAGGGCCGGGAAGTGGCTCGGAGCTGCCAGCAGCACCGACACCACGCAAGAGGGGATTTTTCAGGCTGATGTAGCAACAAAGGCAGTTAAATCTAGCCAGGTAAGAGGCTTGTGGGGTTAGTCGGCCATTCCCACAGCACAGGATAGGTTTTTTTCCCCCCCTTTTTCTTTCTTTCTTTCTCTTTTTTCCCCCCTCTTTCTTTTCTCCCTCCTTTTCTAGGGGGAATTATTTTGAGTAATCCATGCGTTGCTGCTCCTTGGGCGCTGGAGCAGAATTAAGCAGGTAAGAGGCACTTTCATCCCTCTGCCTGGCTTCCCCCCATGGCTGGGACCCCAGCGAGGGGCTCTGAGCCCCGCAGGGGAGCGGTGAAGCTGGGCCAAGGCCACAGGAGCGGTGCTGAGCTCACAGCACCTGTGAGTTTGGGGGGTGTTCCTCTCTGATGGAAGCAACGGCAGCAGAAAGGTACCTGGGGATGGGCGGCTTTCACACCAAACACCAGCTCCACTGGCAGAAGTGGGGCAGCATAGGACATTGCTGGGTGGTTTGGGGGCACCTGCTACCCAGCCCCTCCTGGCAGGGCATAAGGGTGCTGGGAGCCAGAGAGCCACCCATGACACCCATGTCCATGGTCCCCCCGGGAGCCTGGCAGCCTTGTCTGGGGAGAGGTGGGTGCAGTGACAGGAGGATGTCCCTGTTGCAGGGAGCCTGAGCAGCTGGGGCAGCACAGTGGGATGGAGCAGGATGGAGCCCAGACCTTGAAGCCTGTTGGAAGGCAGGAGGGTGTTTCTGAAGGGTCCTCAGAGTCCTGCATGCCCGCAGCTCTGCTCCTCCCTGGGGAAACACCTTGGGTCAAGGTGGGCTTCACCCTAGGCAGCCACCTTCCTGTGGTTTGGCTGGCTGGAGGATGCCCAGCAGCCTGTGGCACAGCAGCTTCTCCCAGCACTTTGCATCAGTGGGAGGGAAACTCAGTGAACCCAAAGGCTGTGCCGACTCTTGCTGCCACACAGGGACCCACAGCCCCCCGCAGCCCATGCTGGGGCGATGCTGGGGGTGGCCACAACCCATCCCCTGATGGAGTTCACTCTCTCCTCCTTCTGACAAGGGTTCCTCAGCCATCACCCCACCAAGCCCCGAAGACCCTGCGCTGACCTGGCTGGTGCAGTGATACCATTGCACAGAGCCCATCCATGCTTGTGATGCCCTTTGTGCCAGGCCACCCAGCGACCCGCCAGGGCTGTGCCAGCACCACACAATGCCAGCTGCCACCCACAGCCACGTGCCTGCACCTTTGACTCTGGCCACACCATGCCACCTGCACCACACACCTCATGACCTGCCTTGGAGCGAGGCAAAGGCAAGGGGGCATTCCTCTTCCTCCCCATCCCCATCCTCCTCCTCCTCCTCTCCCCCTGCCTGGCTGGCATCCGCTGCTGCAACAAGATTAAGCCAATTGCACCGTTATTTGTTTCATATTTAATAAGGGCCCGAGGAGCAGCTCTCCCAGCAAGCCCCCTCTATCAATCAAACCCGCACAGAGGCCCCTTCGTGCCTGCCTTTCCAAGAAGAAAGAAAACAAAATTGGACTAATATATTATTCATTCGTTCATTAAGTCCGTATTAACCAGATATATTATAAAGGAAAACAGGATTGTGCCTTTTGATCAGCAAACTCTCTGCTCATGAATATCCATGAGGCTCCCCCTGCCCTGGCACCTCTCCCGCGTGTGGAGTGAGCCGGGGGCACGGTGGGTGCCCACAGCAGGTGCCAGGTCCCAGCACATGGTGGGGCTGGGAAGCTGCCCTCTGCACCCTCTGCTCCCACAGCGTCCTGAGAGGTCCAGAGTTCAGGCCACCCATGGGCGCCCATGGCTGGAAGGGGATGGTCAGGCCCTGCTGGGGGCAGGGGGCTGCTGGAGACGTCCTGGGGGGCTGCGGGGTGATGGGCTCCCCTCCTGCCTGCCTGGGGCTGAGCAGGGAGCTGAGCAAGTGTTGTTTCTGTGGCATGAAAAAGCAGCATATGTCACCAGTTCCTGAGCGCGGCGGCGATGCCTGCGGTTCCCCAGGGCTACGGGGAGGCAGAGGGGGACCCCAGCAAGCTGCAGGACCAGCACAGGGCTGGTGCAGAGTGTCCCCTGGCTCCCCGGGGCACCCTCTGCCAGCCCCTGAGCCCAGCCCAGGGAGGACAGGCCACGGCAGGCCCAGGGCTGCACTGGGATGCTCTTGTCAGGACCACATCACAAGCCCATGGCAATGTGTGCCTGAGCGAGCCGGCAGCATCTTGGGCAGCGGCAGGGTGTGGAGAAGCCACATCTAGCCCAGTGGGGTGCTGGCGGGTCCCAGCTGTGCCTGGGGGGTGCTTCACCAGGTGCGCACGGGGAGCTGTTGGGCAGCACATCCACGCTGTGTCCATGTGCCCGTGCAGCTCAGCCCGACCTGAAAATAGGCTGGTTTAAAAAATGCATGGCTCCGAGGTGATGGAAACGAGGCAGCGGATGGAGCCTGATGGCCAAGGGGCCCTTTCTCTATTTTTTTTTTTTTTAAAAAAATTTTCTTCCTCCTCACCAGCTTCCTCCAGTTAAAATTGGGTTGCGATTCATTAATAAAGGAACAGTTGTACTGAATACGCTCCCGTGCTTAAATCAGGACAGAGAAGAGTAATTAACCCAGCTCCAGCCCGATGCGATGGAGAGGAAAAGGCTCTTCTGTTTTGGTCCCTTCCCTTAAAAGCCCAGTGTGTCTGCCCAGCCTCCTGGGACCTGCGCTGGGTGCCTCGTTTCGAGCTGCCTGGCAGAGCAGGTTAATGTGTGGATATAAAAGTTGTCATCGTGATATTTTATTCATACCCCTCTTCCCCTTCCCTTTGCTCGGCAAATCCAGGAGCAGCCAGCAGGCAGCTCGGAGAGAAAGCAAGCAAGACTCCCCTTTTAAAAATGAATTACAGATGCGAGTCACATCAGTTGAAGCCCCACGAGGCGGCACATTCCCAAGCACCAGGGCTGGCACCAGCAGCTTGGCCAGCCCAGGCTGGGTATGGCAACCTCCCACCCTGGGCAACAGGTGGGGTGGCCACAGCACCGGGGTCACGCTGCTGATTGGTGTGGGCTGAGGATGCGGCTTCGCTTCTCTAATTGCAGCCAGCACCTAAATTGCAGCCTAATTACACACAGGGCCACAAGGAGACCCTGCCAGCGGGTCCCACGGGTGGGATTCAGCCCACTTCCCCCAGTCTTGGGTGGGGAGGGAGGGGAGGAACCCTTCCCCATCGCTATTTTTGGGGCTGCATTTGCCACCTTTCCCCGTGGCGGTTTGTCTGGGTGAGCCAGACGCCGTCCGGCCACCGTCGAGCTGGCGCGCTGCTCCGCATGTTGATGCAGCATCCCCGTGGCTCAGCGCTGCTCTGCCCAGCCCCGCTGCCTGTCCCCTGCCTCCACTCCCCACTGGCTGTACTGAACAGCCACCCAGTTGTGTGGGAAGGGAAACCCTGTCTGGGGGGTCTCGGGGCAGGGAGGAGCTGTCCACAGCCAGGGTGTTGGAGCTGCTGCCCCAGGACCCTGCCAGGCAGAGTGGGACAGCCTGGGCTGTCCACACCAGGAGTGCTGCAGGAGGGTCATGGCACACCGTGAGCGGTGGGACCCACTGAGCTCCCGTGGGACCAGCCACGGCCCCGTCAGCATCTCCTCTGCGCCTGCTGGGGTGAGCTGGGGGGACCTCCCAGCGGGATGACCCCTGAGATGGGGACATGCAGCAGCACCCCTGCAGCAGGGACATGCAGGAGCATCTGTTTGACAGGGGCACACAGGAGCAGCCCTGCAATGGGGATGTGCAGGGGTGGCCCAATGGCAGTGACGTGCAGGAGCATCCCTGTGCCATGGGGCTGCCTGCACACCTGCTGCAGCCTGCCCAAAGGGCTCTGCCCCAGCATGGAGCTGGAGCAGGGTGAGCTCTGTGGCTCCCTGTGCCTCCACTGCCCCCACCTCCATCAGGGACCTCCCTGGGGTCCTTTTCCTCCATATTTCTTCTGCATCACTCCCAGTGACCTGTGCCCATGCCCCCCCCCCCCCCCCCCCCCCCCCATATTCTTGCCTCAGGGGACTTTGAGGCTGCAGTAGCTTTATTACCCAGGCTGATACCCATCAGTGGGGATACTGGTGTCTGCTGTGCCATGACCCATTGTATGCCCTGTGCACAGCCAGTCTAGCACCACTGGTACCAGTGTGGAGCAGCTGGAGCATCACTGGGCTCATCCCCCCATCTGCCACGCTCTGGCCAGCCTGGAAATCCTCAGCGGGGTCAGGCTGGGACCCCAGGGCTGGAGGAGGTGTGGGGTGATGCTGGCTGGCCCTGATGCAGCCGAGATGCTCCTGCTGAGGAGGGGGGTGGGGAAATGAGTGTTTGTTTCTTTCGGGGAAGATTGCTCTCCGTGTATTTAGTTATTATTAACGGGTTGTTTTGCTGTCAGTGAAAGGCTGCAATTACAGCTCTCTCCTCTTCTCTGCTGTCACCACCATTCCCCACAAATACCATGCCCACAATTTCAGCATTTCTGCATTTCAATGGGGGGGGAAAAAAAAACCCACCCCAAAAAGGCTGTGAGATTTAGGACATCCTTCACGTGCACCCAGCTGGGTTCCAACTGCTCCGATTGTTCCCCCCGATGCAGCAGCATTTTGGGGGCTCAGCCTGGCGTGTGAGGTAGCTGGGCACTAGTGGGGTCTCACTGCTCTTTTCTCCCCTTGCTGCCCCAATCCATATCCCTACGGGATATCCCATGGTGCCAGGAAGCCAAGGTCACCTCACCCCTGACCCCTCAGGTGTCACTGGGGATAAAACCTGTACTATTGTCACTGCAGATCCCTGGGGTGGATTCCCCTTGGTCAAAGACACAGCAGTGGTGGCTGAAAACACGTGTCACACCCCACATCTCTCTGCAGCAGCTCCATATCGTGCCTCCTGCACCCTGCATCCCTCCCCTGGCCCCGTGCGGCGTAGGACATGCCCCACCGGAGCCAGCACCCCTGCAGGATGCAGCAGCTGGGGCAGATCCAGCTTTGCCAGACCCCAAATCCTGGCTGTGCCTGAAGGAATTCCCCCAAAATTCAGAGAGAGGGTGCAGCCCCTCTCTCTGAACCCCTCCTTCCCAGCCGTATCGCCGCTAATCCAACGTGGCTCATGTTAAAGGAAGCTGCCCTCCCCTGACACCCATCTCCCCGTGGCACCCAAATTAAATGTAGGCTGTAATTTGGCATTTGAGAAGCGAAAGGGATGGTGGCCCTAAGGGAGAAGATAACAGCTTGGCTGTTTGTGTTAAAGAGCTGTCTGCGAGCTTCAAGCTGCAGCCGGGGTGCAGCTCGCCGCGGGCAGGCTGCCAGCCGCCGGGCTGCGTTTGGCTACGGCTCTTTCACAGCAGGAAGCTCGCTGGGAGGGGGGAATGTCAGCCCTGAAACCCCCCCCCACACATCTCCCAGGGCATCTGCTTGCTCCCCACCCTCCTGTGAAATCTGTCTCACAGGCTCCTTGCTCCAGCAAGGGGGGGTTGGCCAAGGGGCACGGCCACCCGGCAAGCGCCAGGGAGGGATGAACGGCCCCCAGAAATGGGGCAGGGGGCAGCACAGCCTGGCAGGGGCACCCCTGCTGTGTGCTGCATCTTGTGTGGTGAGGGCAGCCTGTCAGGGATGTCCACCTTGCATCTTGCATGTTTCAAGCTGCACCTTGTAGGGCGGTGGGAGCCCACCAGGGATGTCCCCTCTGTGTGGTGTGCCTTGTACATTGCACCTTGTACCTTGCAGGGTGGTGGGAGCCCACCAGGGATGTCCCCTCTGTGTGGTGTGATGTGGGTATTGCACCTTGTAGGGTGGTGGGAGCCCACCAGGGATGTCCCCTCTGTGTGGTGTGATGTGGGTATTGCACCTTGTAGGGTGGTGGGAGCCCACCAGGGATGTCCCCTCTGTGTGGTGTGCCTTGTGCATTGCACCTTGTACCTTGTAGGGTGGTGGGAGCCCACCAGGGATGTCCCCTCTGTGTGGTGTGATGTGGGTATTGCACCTTGTAGGGTGGTGGGAGCCCACCAGGGATGTCCCCTCTGTGTGGTGCGCCTTGTGCATTGCACCTTGTACCTTGTAGGGTGGTGGGATCCCACCAGGGATGTGCCCTCTGTGTGGTGTGCCTTGCATATTGCACCTTGTACCTTGCAGGGTGGGGGGAGCCCACCAGGGATGTCCCCTCTGTGTGGTGCGCCTTGTACATTGCACCTTGTACCTTGTAGGGTGGTGGGAGCCCACCAAGGATGTTCCCATGCCCCACTGCACATCACAAGGTGGGTGCCACGCAGCTGGAGAAGAGTGACACAGGGGGTGATGCAGGGTGGGAGCACCTCGGGTAGCACCATCCCTTGTGCCAGCTCTGGGTGCAGCAAAGGCCAGCGTCACGCTGAGCAGGGGGGAGCTGCCACCAAGCCAAGCGACCTTGAGCCCTGCTTGCTATGGGGTTGTAACCTCAGCTGACCCCAAGCACTGCTCTGGCACGGACCTGGAGCCAGAGACACCAGGGTCTGGCCTCAGTGGGGCAGAGGGGTGTCCAGAGCAGCCCCCAGCCCCCAGGCAGAGCACAGAGCTGCCTGGCGCCCCAGCACTCCTCCTGCAATAAACCTTTATCAAACCCAATGTTTCTCTTGGCCCAAAATGAAAATTAATTCCAATTTCCAGCACATTTTTCTCCTTCCTAATGGCTGCTGTTAAGAACAGGAGGTGGCCAGATAGTCATTCCAGCACAGAACATGCCTGTTGAGGGGGCAGTTCGCTTTAAACCGGAGACACTCAACCAGCAGGTGGGAATTTGCCTGTACACCCTGGCTGGGGGTGCCTGACTGGGACAGGGACCCCCCCAAACCCCTTTGCAGGGGGCAGGGTGGCAGACAGGGGCTGGAGGTGGATGGGGAAGAGGCAGACATCCCCACAGCCAGACCTGGCTGCAGCCCAGTGACAGGGACAGGTGACCTGATGCACCCCATTGCCCCCCCCGACTCCCATGGGTGATCAAACCAGCCTGCAGCCCATCTCCATCCCTCTGCTCTCCTCTTCCTCACAGTTCTGTTTCCCAGGAGCTGCTCGTCCCTCCCAGCCCTTTGTAGGGCTCGCCTCCATCCTCCCCTTTGTTTAGCCTTGTAATTATTTTAATTACCTTGTTTGCCAGCTTATCGTGGCGCTCAGGCCCATCTGCCTGTGTGCAGGCAGACACACACACACTTTTATCTCAGCCCACTGCCAGCCCCATTAGCATTTTCACTGGTGTGGGGTGAGGAAAGGAGGAATTAGCATCTCCGCCTGGGTTGTCACCACCGTCCCTCGCCTCGCAGGGTCACCTCATTCTCCCCAGAAGAATGGGGCTAATTTATCTCTCCAGCCTTGTAGCCCTTCCAAACCAGAGAGCAGAAGAACAGCAAGTACAATACAGCCCAAGCAGGCGGTGATGCCCGTGCCCTGCTGCTGGGTTCCCCTCCAGAGCTGGCAGTGGTGCCCTGGAGATGGGTGACATCCCTGGGGAGCACCGCGGGGTGACAGGAGCAAAGGTGCCTTTGGAAAACAGCTTCTGGCTGTTGGATGCCAAAAGGCTGCTGGGTGGGGGAGATGGGGTGAAGGGCAGGGATCACAGAATCACAGAATCACAGAATCACAGGATCACAGGGGTTGGAAGGGCCCTCGAGAGCCCATGGGGTCCAACCCCCTGCCAAAGCAGCTCCCCAGCTCATATTGCACAGGGCGGCGTCCAGACGGGGCTGGAATCTCTCCAGAGATGGAGACTCCACACCCCCTGGGCAGCCTGTCCCAGGGCTCCCTCACCCTCCCTGGGGAAAAGTTCTTCCTCTGCTCTAACTTGCAGCCATTGCCCCTTGTCCTGTCCCCACAGACACTGAAAAGGGGCTGCCCATTTCCCCCTGCAGCCCATCCTTCAGCTATTGATAAACATTAATCAGGTCCCCCCTGAGTCTTCTTCTCTCCAGGCTGAACAGCCCCAGCTCACTCAGCCTTTCCTCACAGGGGAGATGCTCCAGGCCCTTCAGCATCTCATTGCCTTCATCTTCATCATTGTCCTGTCTCCACAGAGCACTGAAAAGGGGCTGGCCATTTCCCCTTGTGTCCCACCCTTCAGCTATTGATAAACAGAGAGGATGCCCAGGTGGTGACTCTGGGATGAGAAGGTCCTAGTGGTGCAGGCAAAGGTTGGCCAGGAACACACCCTTCTCCTGCCTTCTTATGCAGAGGCTGTGTGGGGATGCCCAAGCGCCTGCTCGCTGCAGAGGACAGTTTGCCAATGAGTTTCCCACCCAAAAGGCACCAGATCTGGGCAGGAAAGAATGCACCCCAACAATTCTGGGATGTTAAGGCTCCACGTACCCCAGGGAGAGAGGAGACACTGCTGGGCAGGTGATTGGTGCCCACCTGCACCACCTGAGCTGTGCTGTGCCGTGCCGTGCTGAGTTGTGCTGTGCTGTGCCATGCTGTGCCATGCTGTGCTGTGCCATGCAGTGCTGAGCTGTGCTGTGCCATGCCATGCCGTGCTGTGCCATGCAGTGCTGTGCTGTGCCATGCCATGCTGTGCCATGCTGAGCTGTGCCATGCAGTGCTGAGCTGTGCCATGCTGAGTTGTGCTGTGCCATGCCATGCTGTGCTGTGCCATGCCATGCTGTGCCATGCTGAGCTGTGCCATGCAGTGCTGAGCTGTGCCATGCTGAGTTGTGCTGTGCCATGCCATGCTGTGCTGTGCCATGCCATGCTGTGCTGTGCCATGCCATGCTGTGCCATGCTGAGCTGTGCCATGCAGTGCTGAGCTGTGCCATGCCGTGCTGTGCTGTGCCATGCAGTGCTGAGCTGAGCTGTGCTGTGCCATGCCATGCCATGCTGAGCTGTGCTGTGCCATGCCATGCCATGCTGTGCTGAGCTGTGCCATGCCATGCTGAGCTGTGCTGTGCCATGCCGTGCCGTGGGGGACAGGCTCTCCTTTCACAAGCGCGTCACGGGCTCAGCTGCTCCGCTGCTGCCGGGAAGCACAGGGAATTTGATCCATAATTTACAGAGAAGTCATCTGGGGAGCAGCTGGAGGAGCCTGGGAAAGCAGCACTGCTCCCTCCCCTCTCACTCTTCTTTTAATGTAAAAACCCCTTTACACCATAAGCTGGTACCAAGAAGGGCCGGTGACAGGTGCTGTCACCTCCTGCCACCCCTGTGGCTGGCTGCAGCAGGGGCACAGTCAGAGGGGCTGGCTCCCTCATCCTGGACTCAGGCCATCACTGAAGTCAGGCCCCACATGGGAGAAATCAAAATGTTGTGATGGACACGCTTCCTTGGGAAGCCCTGGAGAGATGCCACAGCTACCGGGGACAGGTGATGCTGGTTGCTGTGGAAACAGCAGGGCTGGATCCAGGGACTGCAGCATCCTACCTGCACCCAGAACCAGCTCTCCTCACCTGGCTGGACAGCAGAGGATGTGGGACAGCAACACCAATGGCTTTGGGCCATGTCCAGCCTGATCCAGCCCCATCTCCTGTGGGGATGGGCAGGATCCTGCCCTGTCCATGTCAGGTGGGGGGGTGATTCCTCACACAGGGCTCCCCAGGATGGGAGACCCTGCTCCAGAGCTCAGCCACCACCTCTCTCTCAGCCACCCTGGGCCATCGCACCCATGGAAAGCACCATCACCAAGGGCTCCCCCAGCAGGCTCACTGCCCCAGGGCTGGGCTACACCAGGCATGGTGACAATTCACTGGCAAGCACAGGTCCCTGTGAGTATGGCCCAGTCCTGCTGCCTGCCAGGCAGGTACCCAGGGGGTGCCCAGCTCCCACCCATCCCCGGCACATCCCCGCTCCGCTCGCGGGCAGCTCAGCTCGTTAGGGATGCCGAGATGATGGAGTATCCTGCTGGAGCAGAGGAAGCCAGGCAAAACCTCTCCATCCATCAAGGCCCCCACTTTCTGCCAAGCGCATTAGGGGATAATTAAGTAAAAATAGGCCTTCCGACCAGTGTAGCTCATTAAGGGCTAATTAAGTTAATTAGTGCCAGGTGTGGATTGCAGCGCTTGCCGTGTGGCTGTTGTTTGCTGTAATTGCATTTTCTCAGCAGCTTCCTCCTCCAGGCTGGAGCAGGGCCAGTGAGGAAGGTGGCTGTGGTGCAGCACCGAGCGTGGCACCGTGCTGGGGAGGGGGGCAATGGACCCTTCTCTCCCCATGCCACACCCCCCCCCCAAGGTGGGTGTCCCACCCCAAGGTCAGGGTTTGGCTGTGGGGCTGCATGTGTAGCCCCTGCCCATCCCTCTTGGCAGGGTCCTCCTGCCTGCACGCAGGGAAAGGAGGTGTTTGCTGTGGGGTCCCGGGAAGCAGCAGGAGGGCAGGGGGCAGCGGCAGGCAGCATCTCTCCAGGGCTCAGCAGGGTCCCCGGCACCGAGACCTCTGGAGGCATCAGAAGGCAAATGCAGAGCGGGATGAAGCAGTGCAGACAGCTGAGTGCTCTGGTCATACCGGCGCCGGCAAATGAAAGAGAGAAGGCAGGGCAAAACGTGGGGAGGTTGAGAGGAAGGCGAGAAGAAAGCCTGGGAAGGTGAGGAGGGAGCTGCCAGGCTCTGATCTCTGCTCACCGACTGGGGAGCAATTAGAGCTCCTCCGCCTGTGCCCCGCGGAGATGCTGGAGGGATGAAGATGTGACAAAGACCAGGCTATTTTTTACTGAGGTCACCATCACTAATAAATGGATCCTGTCCCTTGCCACATGTTCCTGCTCCTCCCAGCATCTGGGCATTTGGCATCCTCCAAAGCACAGCCCCAGCATCAGCAGCAGCCCCACTCAGAGCTGACCCACACTCTGTCTGGAGGGGTGAGAGTCAGAAACAACCCCATGAAATGCAGCTGACAGCCTGAGGGGACAGCTGGAACCTTCCACCGGCCGGAGGGTGCAGGCAGGGCAGCCCCCCAGGGTGCCAGCAGCTCTCCCCCATCTCCCTCTGGGCAGAGAGCCCCATCCGTAGCTCAGGATGGACGGGAGCGCAGCTGGTGTCCTGGGGCTGATGGAAAGTCAGCTCCAGGCTCTGAGGTGTCCCTGCTACAACCCAATTGAGCACTGGAGTTGAGAGGCAGTTTTCCCACACCCTCCCTGCCCCACAACACCAGGCAGCTTCTCTCAGGGTGGGCCAGGGTCCAGGAGGGACCCTCCAGGCATCCCTGCCTTCAAATCACATGGGCTATGAGCCCTGGGGGGACATGGGGAGTAGGAGGGCACCCACAGCCTGGAGCTCCCATGGGTGCCAGTGACATTGCCCAAGCAGGAGCTGTGCCCACCTGGGTGCCAGTGGGGCTCAGCCAGGCCTGCTCCTGCTCCGAGACCAAAGGAAGCTTCTCCACCTCTCCCTGCCACCCCGTCCTGAGGCACCAGGGATGCACGGAGCATCAGGCAGCCCTGGGGAAGGGGCTGGGGCTGGGGTGTCCTGCAGCCCCCTTGGACAGCTGGGGGGAGGGTGGGCACAGGCAGGTGCTGGTGAGGGTTTTTCTTGCCCATCCAGCAGTGGGAGTGGGACAGGGCTGGGGAGCTGTGTGTGGGGCAGGGAGTGGTCCAGAGCAGCCTGTGATGCCACCAACCCCAGAGCAGCCTGTGATGCCACCAGCCCCAGAGCAGCCTGTGATGCCACCAACCCCAGAGCAGCCTGTGATGCCACCAGCACCAGAGCAGCCTGTGATGCCACCAACCCCAGAGCAGCCTGTGATGCCACCAGCCCCAGGGCAGCCTGTGATGCCACCAACCCCAGAGCAGCCTGTGATGCCACCAGCCCCAGAGCAGCCTGTGATGCCACCAACCCCAGAGCAGCCTGTGATGCCACCAGCCCGGTGCTCAGGCAGGCAGCGAGCACCGAGGCAGCCCACAGCACCCTGGCTGCCCTCTCCCCGGGGCCAGGCGCGGCGGCTGACAGGATCATTACAGCCGGCTGTCTGGGCTCCCTGCTTGTCCCTCTCCCCTGTGCCTTTTGCATAATGGATAGGCTGTGAGTAATGGGAAATGGCAGCCCGGCCCCGCTTGCTGGCAGCCCCTTAATGAAGAATATGGAAATCTCATCAGTCCAATCAGGACGGCAAATGAAACTGCTTTCCCCCACCGATGTGAGCAGAAGGCTAACAACCCGCGCTCCCTGGCTTCATCCCTCTCCCAGGAAGCCCCCCCCTTCCCCTTTCCATGTTGACAACTGAGCTTCCATTTTGTCTAGCAAGCAGAGCCCCAACTTGTCCTCCTCCCCTCTTCCCCTCTCTGGGCCTGGCTCGTGCCTTCCCTGTGCTCCTGCAAGGGCTCTGCATCCCACCCGTGGTGGTGTCACCCATCCCTGGCTCCCTGTCCTTCCTTATGGCCTCCTGCTGTGCCTCTGCCTCCCAGCATCGCCTTGCCACAGCTGGGGTGTAGTGTGTGTCCCAGGGTGAGGATGTGGGACACGTGGGGTCCCCCCGCTGCAGCCACCTGACATCACTGTGTCCATGCAGGCACTGGGGTCTCTGCTGTCCCTGTGTCCAGTGGGTCCCAGCACAACTGAGCTCCGTGGGTTTGTCTTCCCCTGCAGTGGCACCTGCAGAGAGCTACAGCATTAGGTGGCCATTGCCTCCTCTCTCATCTCCCTGGTTTATCACCCGTAGCCACAAGCCTGGCATTGAGAAGACAGGTCCATCTCCACTCACCTCCTGCAGCGTGCACCAAGCAAGATCCCCAGAGGTGTCACCTGCACAGCAGCACCTCTGGATCTGTCAGAATTGGAGCATCCTTCAAGAAACTATACACCTCAGTCACACAGCAGGCACCAGCACCCCCCCTCCAAACACACCCCACTCTGGTGTCACCTGCAAATGTGACGATGTTCCTTTTGTCTCCTCCTCCCCATCAGTGCTCTCCTGGTCCTGCACAGCCTGGAGGCACCTCCAGTTCGCATCCCACAGCTCTTAGCCCAGCTGCTCTGCACAGAGCTGTGACATGCTGCCCTTCAGCTTGGTGGTGAGGGTGGTCTAGCAGTCCAGCCTGTGTGTCTTGGTAGGATGTTTGGCTGGAAAGCCTGGCCTTGTCCAAAATGGGGCACAAGACATGGTCAGTGCTGGGATCTGTAGGGTCACCCTGGATAGGGCCGTGAGGAACGTGGGCTGAGACCCCCTGCACAGGCTGTCTGCCCAAAATCTGCACCAAGACTTCACACCAGGACTTGCTGGGTTCACAACAGGGCTGAAAACAGGTTTTCACAGGGCACCTTGTACCATCTGGCACCTAGCACCGACCCCCACGGCAGCATCCTCGGGCCTTTGCGATGCCTGGGGCAGGGCAGAGCCCGCAGCGTGCCAGCACCCTCCCCTGTGTCTGTCTCCTACCCAGGTGCAGGCAGGCAGCTGGCAGGGAACGGGCTGCTCGCTGCTTCGGGGGGTGTTTAATTGCCAGCCCCCACAGCAGGCACGTAGCTCCCAAACTGACAGTGGCTTCAGCTGCGAATTTGCCCAGCAGCACTGAGGCAGGAACATGTTTTAATAGAATCCCCAGTGCTGTACACACCCAGAGCACTCATCCATGTGTGAATGCACCCGCAGCGCAGGGCCCTGGCAGGGCAGAGGATGCGAGCGCAGGGCTGGAGGGAACCGTTCGCTCTCATGAGTTATAAACTCGTGTCTGGAAACACCTCCTAACGAGCCAAGATCTGTGCTGGCACCAGGCCCCAGCACAAGCTGTTTGCACACACCAGTAACGATGCGAACAGGCTGCTGTTCAGCACACCCATCAGCAGCAAACCACTGAAAGTAACGGCAGAGGAGCAGCAGAGCCATGAACGTGGACTGCAACGCTCTGCCTATCCTCGACTGCCGGCCTGGAGGCAGCAGAAATGAGCAGCTGAAATCATGGGATTTACTGGAGCCCAACTGCCCTTGGTGGGTGGGTGTCGAGGGGAATGATCATAGAATCCCAGACTGGTCTGGGTTGGAAGGGACCCCAAGGGTCACAAAGCTCCAACCCCCTGCCACAGGCAGGGCCACCAACCTCCAGGCCTGGAGCTACACAAGGTTGCCCAGGGCCCCATCCAACCTGGCCTTGAACACCCCCAGGGATGGGGCACCCACCCCCTCTCTGGGCAGCCTGTTCCAGCCCCTCACCACTCTCTCTGCAAAGAACTTCCCCCTAACATCTCATCTAACCCTTCCCTCCTTTGGCTTCACTCCATCCCCCTTGTCCTGCCAGTCTCTGCCCTTTAACAAGCTGATTCCCCTCCTGTTCCTCTGCTCCCTTCAGGGACTGGGAGGCTGCACTGAGGTCCCCCCACAGCCTTCTCCAGGCAGAAGATGTGCCACCTCCAGTCCAAGGCCATTCTCAAAGGAAAGCGAGGGGCTGGGGGTAGCGTTGCCCCCGTTACCCCTCCTCTCTGGTGGGTTTAGAGCCCGTGCCAGCCACCGGGCCCCAGGCGCAGCCAGATGGGAAAGCCAGCCCGAGGGTGATGCACTGGATCCTCCTCGTGCTTATCACTGTTCTCCAGACAGAAAAAGCAGCTCCAGGAATCTCTTCAGCTGCTCTCTCTTTTCTTTCCCCTGGTTTTCCTCCTGACACAACAAGTTCACTAATAACGGTACCAACAACTCTCCAGCCAGAAGCACCTCCATCTCCCCCCACCCTCTGAAGCGGTGGATGCCCACCTTGGGAGGGGGACAGAGGGCACATGCTTATGGCAGGAATGGATGGTGCTTGGAGCTCAGTGCCAATTGTCCCCTGTCCCCTTGGAGCAGCCTGCAATGCTCCCCCAGCTAACAGGCAGGCAGGAGGAGGGCACTGAGGGAAGCACTGTCAGAAGAAAAGAATTTGATAGATTTTTGGAGTTTTATTCCCTGCATTGATCTGAGAATTGAGGCTATGGATTTCTTTTTAAAAGAGAACTTCAGATAGGACCTCTCCCTTCTCTCTCTGCCAGAAGTGATCCTGAGGAAATATTTCCATGCAAAAGTCTCATCCAAGGTGGGTCAGTGCTGGGATCTCAGTCTGTCACAGGATCTGTAAGGTCACCCTGGATAGGGCCGTGAGGGATGTGGGCTGAGACCCCCTGCACAGGCTGTCTGCCCAAAATCTGCACCAAGACTTCATAGCAGGACTTGCTGGGTTCACAACAGGGCTGAAGGTGAGAAGCAGCCCAAAGTTCATCACCAGGGCTGGGATGGGGTCTGGAGGGGTCTTTCCCACAGGACTGGGATGGTCTTGCCTTGATGCTGCTTGGGGATTACGCCCATGGGCATCTCTGTCTGCTTGGGGGGTTCTCACCTCAGCAGCAGCTTTCAGAAGGACGTTGCCAGGACTGGGTGACAGGAGGGGATGGCTGCTGCATGTCCCTGTTTGCACTGACACCTCTGCCCCGTTACTCATGGCTGGTGTGCGTTTTGCTTCCACTTGGTTCCTGCTTCCTTCATCGCTGGGTTTTCCTGCCTCAAGGCAGGAGCACTGAAATGGTGCCAAGCTGACAGCCCTTTGCCAAGAGCCAGCCCAGCATGGCCTGGGCTTTGGATTGCATTGGTGACAGTGCCAGGAGAAGGTGTCTGTGGTCGTCCACTGTCTGCGGTGCCTCTCCTCTCTCCTGCCCACCTCACTTGTCACTTTTTAAATCTACTAGCTTTTATTTTTTCTTTTTTTAAGTAGATGTGATGGAAGAGTGGGAGTCTCAGAGACAAGTGCTATGAAAACAGGTGTCCAGGTCTTTTCCCTCCATCTTCTTGTGGTGCCAGCTGAAGGGAAAGGCTGCAATCCATGAGCTGACCTTTCTCAGGCATCAGATGATCCAGGTGGGAGAGAGCAATACCCTGTAACTCCACGCAGGGCTAAGGAAAAGCTTCCACCAGTGTGTCCCACCATCCATGAAGCACTCAGTGCCTCGCCAAGAGTCGCAGGTGTTCCTGTGCTGCCAGGCCAGCCAGGGCAGAGTCCCCAGGATGGCACTGGGGGAAGGAGGACACTTCTCAACGGGTCCTTTCCCAGCTGAACAATACCGACTTGGGCTTTATTTTCCATTCCTGCCCCTCTCAGCCCAACGCCCATCTTGTCCAGCACCCCACCTCTGCCCATGCCTTTGTTTTGCACAGTTGCCCTGAAGACAGATTGGTGTGGGCAAGGTACACTGGAAGCAGCACTGCCTTGCCAGTAACAGGTCCCTAAGGTCTTCTGCCCAAACTGTGGACTTATTTGCCTTCTCCCAAGACACTGTGAGGTCTGAAGGCCAGGGAAAGAGCAATGCTATGGGGTCCACCTCGGAAACAAGCTACCCAAACCCAGGTGCAGGTCTGGTCGAGTCAGGTAAGAGCTTTTCTGGGGGCAAGGTGGGGGGTTTGGCTGCTGCTGGAGCTGCTCATCAGCACAGGGGGACAAGACGAAAGCCTTGCCCGCCTTTCCTCTACAAAGGCCCAACTCAGACTTCACCTGTGCTGCTTCTCCCCTGCGAAGCAGCACCTGGGAAGCTGTGGCTGCTCTCCCAGCGACTGGCACGAGGAAAGCAAACCTACCATCCTCAGCATTTGATATAAGGCTTTCCACAAACACCAGCTAATGGGAATTCCTCAGCGGTGTCCCTGGGAGCTTCAATATTGGATGTCAAGGCAGCCTTTTGTCTTCTCAGCAGGCAGTCAGACCGATGTGCTTAACCCTTTCCAGCCTGAACCACTGGGCTGCGCATGGTGGAGCCTTGGAATGGGCTGGGAGTCCTGCTCCATCTCCCTGCTGTGCTCGGATGCTCCACAGCCTCAGCCATGCAGCTCTCCTGGCCCTGCAAACTCAACACACGTACAGCTTCATTTTATGGGGAAGGTGCCTTGGGGGGTCCAGGAGGGCCGGGTGTCTCGCAGCTTGGAGTGGGCAGACACGCAGGGCAGGCTGAAGGATCCTGTTTGTGCCGGGGAGAGCAGCTGTAGGCAGGAGCGGGTGAGCAGGGAAGGTAGAGAAAGAGAAAGAAGGGAACAAAAGGCGCCTGGGGCAGGGGGGTATGTTTGCATGGAGGAGGGCAGGAATTTCTTTTCTTTGCCCAAAAGTCTAAAGTGCCTTTCTTTAGTGCCTCTGTCGCTGCATGGGGCCTCGGTCAATAACATTCCTCCCTCGCCCTGCGGAAGGAGACGGGCCAAGCACGGCGCTGCTGAATGAAATTCCTCTCACCTCACCCCGTAAACATCCCAAGAGTCTGGCCCTATTATGGCTGGGTACAAAAGTCTGGGTCCGAGGCCGAACAAAAGGATGGGGAAGAAAAGTGTAGGTTGCCAGGGAAACGCTGTCCAGGCCGCCTGGTTTTATCAGCAAGGGGCCTGGGTTTTCTGCCTGAGTTACAGGAATCTGCAGCAATTTATTTCCACCACAAGACAGCGGCTTTAGAGGGCAGGCACGGCGGGCTCTGGCTCCGCTGTCGGTGTCCGCAGCAGGGCAGGTGAGGTGTGAGCCGCTGGCACAGTCTCCAGGGATGCTGGGTAAGGACCTGGGGGTCCTGGTGGGTGACAGGGTGGCCATGAGCCAGCAGGGTGCCCTGGGGGCTGAGAGAGCCAGTGGGATCCTGGGATGCATCAGGAAGAGTGTGGGCAGCAGGTCACAGGAGGGGATCCTCCCCCTCTGCTCTGCCCTGCTCAGGCCCCACCTGGAGTGTTGTGTCCAGTGCTGGGCTCCCTGGGATAAAAAAGCCAGGGATCTCCTGGAGAGAGTCCAGAGGAGGCTCCGGAGATGCTGAAGGGCCTGGAGCATCTCCCCTGTGAGGAAAGGCTGAGTGAGCTGGGGCTGTTCAGCCTGGAGAGAAGAAGACTCAGGGGGGACCTGATTAATGTTTATCAATAGCTGAAGGATGGGCTGCAGGGGGAAATGGGCAGCCCCTTTTCAGTGTCTGTGGGGACAGGACAAGGGGCAATGGCTGTAAATTGGAGCACAGGAAGTTCTGCACCAACATGCAGAAGAACTTTTCCCCAGGGAGGGTGAGGGAGCCCTGGGACAGGCTGCCCAGGGGGTGTGGAGTCTCCATCTCTGGAGATATTCAAGACTCATCTGGACGCCGCCCTGTGCAATATGAGCTGGGGAGCTGCTTTGGCAGGGGGTTGGACCCCATGAGCTCTAGAGGTCCCTTCCAACCCCTACGATTCTGTGATTCTGTATCCAGAGAGCCAGCAGCTTCCTAGGGAGCAAAGCGATGCCTGGGGCATCACACAGAGCAGTGACCCTCCTGCAGGCCTGTCCCACCTGCCCCAAGGCCCTACCCCAGCCTCCTCTAAACACGTGGAGTCTGCTCATCCCCCCATCTGCTCGGCCCATTCACCTCAGTTCCCTGATTTGCCCCTCTTCCCCTCAGCGGGGATCCCGGTGTCCCTGCAGGTTGGTTTAAACTGGGAAGAGCTGGTTTCCAGGGACTCGATGGAGAGGGTTTTACAATTTAATCAGGACACACTTTGCTATTTAACTTCCAGGCAAAGGCTGAGGACTCCAGGTTCAGCGCTGTGCCCACTGGAGAGGATCTGGTCTGTTCCCAGAGCACCAAACCTGCCTCTCATGGGCTGGGATTGCAGTGGGGACACCTCCGACCCGGTGCCTGAGGGTCAGAAGAATCAATGATGCCCTGGCATGGTGCTTAGCAAAGCTAATGTAGGCGACCCCAGAGCTCCCTGAGCCCCTGGCTGAGGACTGGATTTGGGTGCGTTGGCCTCATGTTGACAAGGAAGACTTCAGCTATGGGAAACCCAATTCCAACTGGATCTACGTGCTCCCTTTGGTGACAAGAGAGCTGGTGCTCTAGAGACCTGGAGGCAGGATGGATAACTTGGTGAGCCAAGCTGAGACAAATCTTGCCAGGGGTGCTATGACACAGGGGAAGATCCCACTCAGGTGTCAGCAGGCCTATTGTGTGGCAAGGGCGGTAGCAGTGTGGCCCCCTACCAGCCCAAGGGAGGTGATGCTGCTGGGTGTAGGGTCAGTGTGCGAGGCAGAGCGGTAGGGTAAGACTCAACAGCCTACAGAGTGAGACAGGAGTTGGGTGTGTTGGTGTCCCACAGCCAGGATGGGTGGGTTTCCATGGGTTCCAAACCAACGTGCCGAACTGCAGGTGGGGTGGGAAGGTTCCCAGAGGCAGAAGAGAAGGAGCCCCACTGAAGGCTGTGAGCCTAACGCCCATCCTTCCTTTGGTTTACTTTTTGTGGTGGGGCTTGGGGAGTTTGTGGGATGGGTCAGTGGCATGCAAAGGCCTGGGACAGGACTCACAGGCAGCAGGAGGAGAACCAGCCCAGTGTGCCATGGAAAGCACCCGTCTGAGAGCGCCTGCTCAGCTCGATTTATCTAGGCACATCTCTAGACAAAGGCAGCAAACTGTGCTCAAAGGCCTCACGGGGAAATTACAAATTAAACTGAAGATGATGGGATTAGTGGAAGCAATAGAAGGCGGGTACACAGGCTGTACCTCTGGATGGAGGCAGCGCAGGCCAGGCAGAGTTCACTGCTGGAGTTTCCCTGGAATTGATCCTGGGATCGATCTTGTCTCTTCTCCCCATGAATGATGTTGTCATAAGAAGTGGAAGTGCTTAGGTTAAGCCAGCTGATGACGCAGAAGGAGGAGACATGGTGAATGCAGAGGAGACGGCAGATCAAACATAGAGCAGCAGACAACCTTGAGCGCTGAGACATGGAACGAGTTGCAATTCAACAGCACGAAACACACAGCTAATGGCAGGGGTGGCTTTTTAGTGCCAGACAGGGGGCATGTCACTGGGACAGGACAGAGGGGGAGGTGGACTTGGTTGCAGCAGGCAGGGGTGATTACAAACTGCCAGTGAGTGGAAGGCACAAAAAGGTGAGAGACTGGAGGGGATGGGATATTCCCAGGAGAAGCAGGAGATTATTAATAGAGTTTGCAAACTCCTGACAAGACCTCGTCTAGCAGGTCCCAGGCAGGTAGGCTGAACACATGCCAGCAGCAGTGCAGAGGAACTCTGACCACAGATCCTACTTCACAAATAACACGGAGGCTGGAGGGAGTTACCATCTCCTCTGCTGGGTCTCTCACTGGGGCAGTGGGCAGAGCACATGGGAGGAAGAAAATCTGTATAAAATAGTGGGTGATGCTGGCACAAGGACAGCGATCCCAGCACGCCAGGAAAGCTCAGCCATCAGAAAGCAAGGATCTCAATGACCCCAAGGGCCATGAGTCCTGTGTCTCCAGCCCACCTGACGCCACCTGAGCCCTTGCCTGCCCCAGGAGCTCTTTTGCAGAGCATCTGCTTGCGCCCTGCTCCTTCCCCTCCCGCCTTCGTGTCTGGAAACTGATCCCCACTTCAACTTTAAAGAGGGAGAAAGAAAAGGAAAGCCAGCAGACTGGGCCTTTTGTGCTGCAGAGCAGATTAGGGGCCTCCCAGGGACTGCAGCTTGTGCTCAGAAGAGGGAAGGGCTGAGGGGGGGGGGCAGGGGGGGAGGGATGGGGGGAGGCTCCACTCTTGTCCTCAGCCTGTGAAATTCAGACCTGACTTTGGTCTGCTCCTTGCAAACTCTTTTTTTTCCACCTTCTTTCCCTTCTCCCCCCCCCCCCCATCCTTCCATCCCTACCCCCCACCCACTGCTTGATGCTGTGCAGCAGCATTTTGGGGACTAGGACCCTTTCAGTTCCTGCAAAGGATTTAACACCCAAAGCCTGTGTGGTGTTCCCCTGCTCCCACGCTGACCCAGGGAAGCATCCACCCAAACAAAGGCCAAATCCCCTCCTAGGGGCAGGCAGGAAAAGGGGTCCCTGAGTGGTCTCTGGTCTGATGACTACAGACAGGCAGGTTAGTGCCGAGCAGCCGACAGCGGGGGATTAGCTGCCACCTATGTGAGGACAGCTCCATGGCTCCAGCCCCAGGGACAGGAGGACACATGCCAGATGCTTTGTGCTACCTGTCTGCCCACCCTTGACCCTCAAGGGGTTTTCTTTATTTTCAACTCACCTTCCCAGATGCGAAATGTTGAGCTAGGGTGAGCCAGAGCTGCCTAAACCCAGGTTTGGATCATCTTAGGCTCTTTTGATTTGAAATCACAGGGTCACACGGTTGGAAAAGACCTTTGAGACCATTGAGTCCAACTGTCCCTGTCCTGTGCTGACCCACATCCCTGAGCACCTCATCTCCCCTCTGTTAAACACCCCCAGGGGTGGGGACTCAGCCCCTCCCTGGGCAGCCTGTGCCACAGCCCCACAACTCTGCCAGGGAAGAACTTTGCCCTCCCATCTGAGCTGACCCTGCCCTGGGGCAGCTTGAGCCCATTGCCCCTTGTCCCATCTCCTGTCCCATGGCTGAAGAGACCATCACCCACCTCTCTGCACCCTCCTGGCAGGGCAGGGGAGGTGGGGAGAAGGTCTCCCCTCAGCCTCCTCTTCTCCAGGCTGAACACCCCCAGCTCCCTCAGCTGCTCCTCAGAGGATTTGCCCTCCAGCCCCTTCCCCAGCCTGGTTGCCCTTCTCTGGACTCGCTCCAGGACCTCAATGTCCTTCTGATGGTGAAGAGCCCAGAACTGGGCCCAGCACTCGAGGTGCAGCCTCACCAATGGCCAGTCCCCTTTCTGTTCTGGGCTGTAGGAAATGGTTTGGCACTGGGGAGTGTGCCTAGGCGATGCAAAGCCGGGGTACAGGGCTAGCACAGACCCCTCTGCTGCCACCCAGGCACCCTTTCCATGCTGGTGTGTCTCCATTTCCCAGGTGTCTGGCTTTCAGAAGGACTCCTGCCCTGTCCTGTGGGCAGGGTGAGGAGGCCCCTCTGGGGTGCCTCTGCAGAAATGGCTTGGAAAAATCTGTGCAGTAAAGCAAAATCAGGTCTGTGCAAATGACTTTGACCTCGCTTTTCTCACTGATCTTCCAGGGGGATCTTGACAGGTTGGAAAGGTGGGTCTGGGTGAACCTAATGAGGTTCAACACTGCCAAGTGTCAGGTGTTGCACTTGGGACAGAGGAATCCCAGACACAGATACAGACTGGGAGAGGAGCTCCTGGAGAGCAGCCCTGCTGAGAAGGACCTGGGTGTCATGGTGGGTGAGAAACTTCCCCTGAGCCAGCAGTGTGCTCTTGCAGCTCAGAAGGGCGATGGGATCCTGGGCTCCATCAGCAGAGGGGTGGCAGCAGGGAAAGGGAGGGGATTGTCCCTCTCTGCTCTGCCCTTGGGAGACCCCATCTGGAGCCCAACACAAGGAAGATGTGGGGCTGTTGGAGAGGGGTCAGAGGAGCCATGGAGATGATCAGAGGGCTGGAGCAGCTCCCCTATGGAGAGAGGCTGAGGGAGGTGGGCTGGGTCAGCCTGGAGAAGAGAAGGCTGTGGGGGGACCTCACTGCAGCCCCCCAGTCCCTGAAGGGAGCAGAGGAACAGGAGGGGAATCAGCTTGTTAAAGGGCAGAGACTGGCAGGACAAGGGGGCTGGATTAAAGCTAAAGGAAGGAAAGTTTAAATTAGGTATTAGGGGGAAGTTCTTTGCAGAGAGAGTGGTGAGGGGCTGGAACAGGCTGCCCAGAGAGGGGGTGGGTGCCCCATCCCTGGGGGTGTTCAAGGCCAGGTTGGCTGGGGCCCTGGGCAACCTTGTGTAGCTCCAGGCCTGGAGGTTGGTGGCCCTGCCTGTGGCAGGGGGTTGGAGCTCTGTGACCCTTGGGGTCCCTTCCAACCCAGACCAGGCTGGGATTCTATCATCAACCTGCTCTAGCTGACTCAGCTTCAAGGCAGGCAGGTGGACTACATGGTCCCTGCCAAACTCAATTACTCTGTGATTTTTAAGTAGCTGTAGAAAGTGACTGAGTATCTACCTACCTATATATGCACATATACTCCCCCCAAACTTAAGAAGTAGAATCACAGAATCACTTAGGTTAGAAGAGACCTTTAAGACCATTGAGTCCAACCACAGCCTAACCCCACCTAGTCCACCTCCAAACCATGTCCTCAGGCACAGAAAGATGTAGATGTAGGTGCCCTATGAAGAAAACCTAGTGAAAACAATTAAGTTGGGCAAAATTCTAAGCAGCTGAGAAGTTGGTCTTGCAGTGGGAAATGCTGAGCAACCCTAACTGATATTTCTGGCCCTGCTGACAATGGGGTTTTTCTCCTGCTTAACAGTCTTCTGTGGGCTCTGAGGTGTTTGGAGCTGCTGTCTGCTGCAGTAAGATAGGCACAGCAACAGAAGCTTGAATTTGACAGGACGTGTGAAGAAACTGGGTTTTTTCCAGTCCTTTTTCAGAATCTCATTGCTGGGTCAGACTGAAGACTCACCTCTCCTGGCACTCTTCCCCCTGGCAGCCACAGGTGGGTGCTTGGAGGAGAGATGGTGCATGACCCCTTCCTAAGGGTCCTGACAACCAGAAGTTTGGGATGTCAGAGGGTCAGGAGAAGATGGTTTAGCCTCTAACCTTCAGGACATGAGGTTTGCTGTGGGAACTGACTGTCCAGACACAACAGCACTGAGCCTGCCATCCCTTGTAAGCTGCGGGCAGGGTGACACCTGCTACCCACAGAACACAGAAAGGCCTTTCTTTTTGCTTCTTGAGTTCAGTCAAGAGAAAAGGACAGTGGTGGTGGCCTGAATTATGGCATTTGTGGCTTTTCTCTGTTGCTGACAATAACGAGGGGCATCATTAGTTCCTAGGCAACTGGTTCTGTGGCTTTCTAAGGACCTCTGGCAATGGGGTTCCTCACTGAGG
The DNA here is from genome assembly GCA_020800305.1 of Porphyrio hochstetteri. Lineage (NCBI taxonomy): Eukaryota > Metazoa > Chordata > Aves > Gruiformes > Rallidae > Porphyrio > Porphyrio hochstetteri. The sequence goes on along the minus strand of CM036916.1, from coordinate 2,499,656 downwards.
ACCCTGTGTGCTTCCCTTCCTGTGTAAGCACTACCCTCTCACCTGAATTGCAGAGACCCTGCTCTCCTGGTTGCAGGTTCTTTTCCTGTCCCTTGGCTTTGATTTTCAGATCCTCACAGTTCTTTTTTGAAACATCAGCCAACGCAGGCTCTCCTCAAGGAGACCCCAAAACACACAACGTGAAGTAGGGGTGGCAGAGGGGAAAGAACTGGGCTGGTGAGGCTGCAGAAGAAGACACCATGGTAAGGCACAGACCCACATATGGGCACATAGGCTGGCACTTCTCACAGCCTGGAGAAATTAGACTAAAGGGGAAAGGTAACGAACTGGGGTCCTCCTGGAAAAGCACAAAGGTAAAGTACTGGTCTTTGCCAGATCCAGCTCTGTAAAGCTGGGTGGTTCCCGGAAAAAAGGGAAGCCAAATTCACTGGACTGCATTGTAGAATTGGTCCCCAACATCCCCCTTGCCCAAAAATATGTTGAAACGTGGATGTCTTTCTTTTGGCCATGGAGACTTTTCAGAACCAAATGTGATGTTCCAGAAGAGAAGGAGAGTTACAGGTTCAACCATTCCCTAACAGACGGCAAGCCAGCAGCCAAAGGTGACCCCAGTACAGCAGCCAAAGGTGACCCCAGAACATGCAGTGCCCTCACCAGTCCTACAGCATCTGAACCAGGCAGGCAGAGAGGAGTGCAGGTAACAAGGACCAAAGATGGGCCCAGGCAAGGTGAAGTGATGGACCAGCCCCAGGGCCCACCCAAGGAGCACTGTTAGGAGCAAAGGGCATAACTGAAGACAAGGCTACAACATCAGTCTAAAGTTCAGCCAGGAGGCAGAGCCAAAGACAGGACTGGAGATGGATGCACCCTTAATGTCCCTCAGGCTGGGGGGCTAGGTCCAAGCTTCGGTGGTGCTCCTGGAGCAGAGTGGGAGTGGGACACCCTAGGTGAGGCTAAAGTCCATTAGTGCACTCAGGGTACTTCACAGCTTCAATGAAAGCAACAGAAATACCCCAAACCCCTACAAAACCCAACAGGCAGATCCTGCCTCTGCTCATAACCACTTTTCCTGGCGTCCTCATGCATCTCTTGTATCTCAGGAAAGGGGAAAACTGGACCTGGGAATCAGAGTGCTCAGATCAACCCAGGGACACAGCAAACATACCCAACATGCCCAATGTGAAACGGGATCTAACAGGGAAGAGGAGAGGGAAGGTGGAGGGGCATCCATTATTCATGAAGGCAAGAGTAGCACAGGTAACCTCCACAGATCCATGCAGCTTCGGATAAGGTTACTGCAAGGGTTGGTAATGGCATGCCAAAGGTCTGCTGCTTGGGCACAGGGAGAGGAGTTGAGTCCTCCTCCCTCCCTTCCCCTTCCCTTCCCAGCAGATAACACTCCCCTGGGGTATATGACAGCAGAGATAAGCTTCCTTGGAAAGCTCTGTTCTTGGTCCTTTGAGGAAAATTTGGGAAGTCTGAAGCCCACACAGCACTGGAAGAGGGAGAAGCCGTTCAAAGAGGCAGGAGACGAGTGAGATCAGGGCAGCAGGGAAGCAGAGGAAGCGTGAACACGAGTCTGATGGCCACAGGCCGCAGAGGATGGGCCCCAGAGCTTTGGTGCAGGCTCCTGGCTGGGTGTATCAGGGCTTCCCGTCCCCCTGTGGGTGTTGCTTGCTCCCCATCTCTGCCCCTCACCACAGGTGATCCCGATTTCTGCAGGAAGCCTGTCAGGGCCTGGCTCTTGCCTCAATCTCCTGCACATGTTTGCTGTGGCTGTACAGCTTCTCACAAAACAAAGGCTCCTGTTACATCTCCCAGACACCCTTCTGTTTCGGCTGGGTTTTCTTTCTCTGTTTGCTGCTTTCCCTGTTTCCCTTCCACCAGAGATGCTGGCTCCCTCCCAGCTGGGCCTTTCAGGCTGCAGGACACCTCTTACACCCGAAACCACGGCCAAGGGAACGGGCTTGGTGGAATGAGTGGGGAAAGAAGACCCTGTTGAGCTTGACTCTGTGATTCTGTGATGGGTGAGCACGTAGCTGTGTAACAGCCCAGGCTGGGGCTCTGCACCGCTTGGCTTGGGAGCATCCTCAGAGTACACCAGAATATTTGGGAGGAGGAGGTGGAGGAGCCACCAGCTCACTGGAAGACAGAGGTTAAGCAGAGCTAGAGGGGTTTGCAAAGAAAGGGCTGAGACCTCTATAGCCTGTTTGCCCTGGAGTCGTGTCACCCACAGTGTTTCCTTCACCAGGGCTACTCAAACTGTGGACAACGAGAAAGACTGGGCTCTTCACCCAGGCTGTGAGTGGTGGTTATTACCCTCCTCACTGCTGCTACAGCTTGATGGGCTCTGTGGGGCCAGGAGAGGCTTTAATTCTGGGCAGGCAGCGGGGTGTGTGTAGGTAACACAGGCCTTGGGCAGGACAATCACTGAGGCCTTTGCTCGAGCGGGTATGGTCTCGCTTTCCTCTTGGCTCTGTTTGGTGTACAGGGGAGAGGCAACAGAGGAGAGGAGGATCCATCAAAAGTACAATCAGGTGTCAAATGTGGGCTACAGTTCAGGGAAAACTCCCTGCAATGCCTTGGGGAGAATCAGAGCCGAAGTCCTGGGGCTGGTAGGAAATGAATCCCTGCCCTGGGCAGCCGTGCCAGGCAGGAATGTGTGCAGGCACACCAAGTGAAGGTGACGTCCCAACTTAACGGGCAAGGAGGCAGGAGCAGATGCAAGCTCACGCTGGCAGCATGCTGGCCCTGGCACTGGGACACACTGGTCGGGGATGCTCCAATGGACTGAAGTTCAGGCTGAATCAGGCTCTCAACCAAAAAGCTCTCTCTCAGTCGCTGAAGGCTGCCCAGGATCACACCCCATCGCTGCTGCCGGAGGTGCTGAGACCAAACCAATGCACATCATCGTCAGGCTGTGCCTGGAGGGATGTACGGCTCAAGCACACCGGCTTGGATCACATCCCAGGCATAGTATGGAGGCTGCTGGGCAGGGCAGCCAGGAACGCTTAGCTCTCACCTGGAATATGCTGCAAGCTATATTTAGAACCCCCTCTTTTTTTAATTGTTTTTTAATTAGGTTCAGCTTTCCTGGTTTCCCTGCTGGTGGTTGGCCGCAGGGCTCTGCAGAAGGAAAAAGCCCCCACCAGCAGCATGTGGGCCCTGTGCCTGCCTGCGAGCCAGGTCCCATCTGGCTGTAATTACTAGCTGTGCAGCAGCAGAAGGGTGCAATATTTAAACACAAACGCTCCATGTTTGCACAGCAGAGCTCAGGATGGAAAGCGCTTGGTAATCAGCCTGCAGCAGAGGAGCCGGGTCTGCTGCAGGTGAGCACGGAGCTGCACGGGGTTGCAGCAAGACTCCGTGAGTTCTCATGGAAATAGAGGGAAGAGCAGCCCTGAGTCCAGGAGCCCTGGAGCCCTTCATGCTGTGCTCCGGGCAGAAGCACTGACTGGTCCTGCAGTTCTCATCTCTTACCTGGTGAAGGAGGATGTGCTGGCAGAGGAGCTCCAGCTGCAGGCTACAAGCCATGCAGAGCAGTGCAGAGTGGAGCTGCTGCCCCTGGCAGGGGTCTCCCCTCTCCTCCCATTCAACACCCATGAGATGGTCATCAGGACTTGCAAGAGGGTTGAAGAGCTCAGGCTCCTTGCTCGGAGCAGCAGCCGTCAGGACACCTCGATAATTAGGTGTGGTGGATCTCAGCAGCTTGGTGACTAGATGTTATCCCCAGAGAGGAGCACAAGCTCCACTGGGTTTGCTGGGTACCCAAGCTCACCGAAATGCGGGCAGTGTAATGTAAGAATGAGAGCAGAGCAGGTGGTAGCTACTACAGCATGGGGCTTATCTCCATGGGAGCGGCTCATGGTGAGCCCAGGCCCTTCCGAGGGGCTTTCCCCTACTCACAGGGGCTTAGTCTGATCTCCCTCATCCCTGCCCTCCACCACTGGTCCTCTGGGGAAGGCAGACAACAGACTAGTGCTTCACCCTGCTCTGAGTTGGATGACAAGAAAGAAAGGAGCTTCATCTGCCCCTGGGCATCTCTGGAAGGTAACAGTGATGCACATGCTGTCTGCAGCATCCTCCTTTAGCGTTAAGGTCTGAGGACGACCTGGAACACCCAGCCAGGAGCTGCTGGTCTGTGTGCCACCTCCCGTAGGGTAAGTGGCACCCTCAGTTTGCTTCCCTGATGGAGAAGATGAGGCACTCCTGGAGATGGCTTTCACTCATCATGCCATTGTGCTACCAGTGACTTTCTCTTCCTGAGCTGGCTCCCCACCTGATGCAACTTGTCATCTTCCATCATCAGGAGGCTAGAGCAGATACAGGACAACAAATGCCTCCTCACTGTCCCAGGGGGTTTCAGTGCCTCTTCCCTGCAGCTCGTGCACCCAAGGCAAGCCAGCCCTGCTGTCGTCACCGCCTCCGAGAAGCATTGCTCATCTCAGCAGCCTCTAAAGCCACATCCTGACAGACCAAAATAAATCAATCAATAAGGAAATCGTCTGTCTCGTCTACTGGATGCCGCAGTTTATTTCCTCGGCGCTGATGAAAAATAGTTGGATGCTTAGTAGCTTCATAAGACTAATTATGATAAACGGCCCCATTGCTGTTAACATCCGGCCATTAATTCCCAGATGGAGCTGTGGGAAATGTCAGGAATGGAAATGTCAGCTCTCTAAAAGGACCTGGCAGGTATTGGAGTGGAGCTTCAGCAGAGGAGGGAGCAGGGGGAGAGCTGGGAATGAGCGGGATGATGATACACATTTGGAAGCTAGAATTCTTTGGACTTGATTGCCCAGTTTCTCTCAGTTCTGTGTGTCTCAAGCCACACCATAACCACGGCTTCCTCTGGGCTTTGCCCACTCTGAGCTCTGTTCCCAGCACTGAGGCACTCCCAAGGTTTGGCACTCCCTAAGCAGGTGATGCTTCCTCTGGGCGGAATCACAGAATCACAGGGGTGGGAAGGGCCCTCCAGAGCCCATGGGGTCCAACCCCCTGCCAGAGCAGCTCCCCAGCTCATATTGCACAGGGCGGCGTCCAGACGGGGCTGGAATCTCTCCAGAGATGGAGACTCCACACCCCCTGGGCAGCCTGTCCCAGGGCTCCCTCACCCTCCCTGGGGAAAAGTTCTTCCTCTGCTCTAACTTGCAGCCGTTGCCCCTTGTCCTGTCCCCACAGACACTGAGAAGGGGCTGCCCATTTCCCCCTGCAGCCCATCCTTCAGCTATTGATAAACATTAATCAGGTCCCCCCTGAGTCTTCTTCTCTCCAGGCTGAACAGCCCCAGCTCACTCAGCCTTTCCTCACAGGGGAGATGCTCCAGGCCCTTCAGCATCTCCGGAGCTTCCTCTGGACTCTCTCCAGGAGATCCCTGGCTGTTTGATCCCAGGGAGCCCAGCACTGGACACAACACTCCAGGTGGGGCCTGAGCAGGGCAGAGCAGAGGGGGAGGATCCCCTCCTGTGACCTGCTGGCCACACTCCTCTTGATGCCCCCAGGATCCCACTGGCTCTCTCAGCCCCCAGGGCACCCTGCTGGCTCATGGCCACCCTGTCACCCACCAGGACCCCCAGGTCCTTCTCCACAGAGCTCCTCTCCAGCAGGTCACCCCCAGCTTGTACTGATTCCAGCAGCTATTCCAGAAGCAGCTTAGCCTTAAGCTTCAGGCATCTCCTTCCCACTGAGACCCCCAGAAATGTCACTGTGGTCACAGGACAGGCACACCAGTAATTCCCTGTACACCCAGCACAGAGCAGGCCAGCTGACTTGCAGCAGAAGGTCCTGCCCAAGCTCAGCTTCCTCTCTCCTCTGGGCTTCATAAGTTTATTGCTATGATAATCAGCTGCAGCCAAAAGTAGGACAGAAACCAGCAAACACATGGGGTTTTTTTGCTTTCCACCAACAGTTTTTGATGGCCTCTCTGTGTTTGAAAGGGGCCTTTATGGGAATATTGAAGTAAGAATACCTAAGTAAGAAGGTGCTTCAAGAGGCAGTGGACCAGTTGGGTAAGTGACAGGAATGCCTGGACATTGGCAGTGCTGGGTGATGGCAGGAAGGGCATTGGCAGTGCTGGGTGATGGCAGGAAGGGCATTGGCAGTGCTGGGTGATGGCAGGAAGGGCATTGGCAGTGCTGGGTGATGGCAGGAAGGGCATTGGCAGTGCTGGGTGATGGCAGGAAGGGCATTGGCAACGCTGGGTGATGGCAGGAAGGGCATTGGCAACGCTGGGTGATGGCAGGAAGGGCATTGGCAGTGCTGGGTGATGGCAGGAAGGGCATTGGCAGTGCTGGGTGATGGCAGGAAGCCAGGCTGGCCCTTGGTGCCATAAATCAGCTACTGAACACGTGTCAGGAAGGTATGTTTTGAAGGCCACCTAAGTCTGAAAGTGTTGGGTTGTCCTCTCATGTGGAGGGATGCTGCTCTGAGACATTGGCATGCCTGAACCTCTGTTTCTGATGGTGTTATGCTGCTTCTAGGGCTTGGTGCAAAGAAATGCATTGATTTTTTCTTGCTCTGTTCAGCCCATCGGCTCAGGCTGTGCTCTGAACAGCTTCTGAAAGAGTGTTTTTCAGATGAGGATCTATCCCAGCTTTTGGCATAGGCTTTCAAGTGGAAAAGATCTGAACAGGTTTGGGATTCCTTGATGAAATGCTGGTTTGTTGAAGGATTTTGTTACCATTCATCAGCAAAGGATGGAATTTTTGCTCAAAACCAGATGACCTTGATGCTTCCCTGCTGAGAGGAGATACAACATTGAACCTGATGGGTCTGGTCTAGACCAGATGTGAGCCAGAGCTCCTCACACCTCCCAGCAAGTACCCTGAGGGATGGGAGCCAAGATGCCTCTGTCTCTCTCATAAAAAGCTTGATGTTCCTTTGGAAGCTTCAGGGAAAAAATCCAGCCCTTCTAAAAGGAGGTAAGTAATTTCTCCTGGTCCTATTAAGAAGTGTGCCCCTGAACTCCCTTGGACACACACAAACAATTGGCTGAGACCCTTGATCCCTGGATGCTGTCTGGGAATGCCTGAGTTGTGAGACTGCTTGTAGCTCTTCAGAAACGGCTCCTGGTTCTTCTGAGATGCCTTGAGTTGTGAGACTGCTTGTAGCTCTTCAGAAACGGCTCCTGGTTCTTCTGAGATCGCTTTCACCGGGGGCGGGTGACAAATTTCCTAGAGGAGAGCAGGCTCTATCTATAGCCTCTGGAGCGCCGTGTTTTGTGTGCCTGGGGAGTGTTTATAACCAACCTCTGAAATCTCTCCAGAGTGCCAGGAAATGTCACCTCTAAGGCTACATCCTCCATGCACAGGCTGAGCATATCGGCTTCCTCGCCAGGCAGGCCCTGGTACCCTTACCCAGGATGACCCATGTCCCAGCCATCAATGCCCCCCCTGTGTGCAAGAGCAAGGTGACAGCCACCTGTCTTTATGGTCCTGGGTGCTGCTGGTTAGGCTGATGGCTCCATTTTGATGCTTTCTCCTAGGAAGATGGGCAAATGCCTGCACCACACTTGCTGGGAGAGCTACAGAGCTCCGAGCCCCCTGTGCATGTCCTGACAGGTGACCTGTCCCTGTGTCATGCTGCTTGAAATCTGGCTGCTTACCTGGCTGGGGCTCCTGAGGAATTGAAGGATCTAATCCCAGGGTGTTTGGAAAGCAGAGAGTGGGATCTTCAGGAGTACCTCTGCCCCCAGCCCTCTCTGATATCAAGCATGCCTTTTCTAGGGTACAGATAGGCTGTTCTTGGAAAAGTCTCCCAGCTCCTGGTGGCTGACAGGCTCTTTCTGCCCACAACCCTGCAGAGAGGATGGGAGCCTTGTGTGAGAAACGGTTGTTCTGGCCAATTTAGCTGAACCAGTTTTGTAAAAGTAGTAAAAAAAACCCCCACAAACCCAACCCACAAACCCAAATCAAACCAAATCAAACCACACATAAAAAAATACCCAACCCCACAGAAACCCTCCCAAAAAATCCCAAACTTACAGCAAGCTTTTCTGCCCACAATGTCAGGTTTGCTGAGCTGCTGCATCCTCACCACCCCCTGCCTGCTCAGGCTTGGGCCTGTCAGATCTCACTGTCATCCTCCAGTTTCTGGCCAGCCTCACGCTCTCTGTGTACCCTCCCTGGAGAAGCAATTCCTTGGGAGAGCCTCCTGGCTGGGTTGGTGGCATGATCCCAAGTGTGAAAGAACGTGCCCTGGGGAGGTGATTTGCAGTGGCACGGTAGTGGAGATGAGGGGCAAGGTGGAGATGAGGGGGGAAGCACTGCTCCATCGGGGTCACAGTCTCATTCTTTGAGGCTGCAGAGAAATCTCCAGTTGGAAAGCATGGCATTTGGAGCCAGCCATTCCAAACTGCTCCTCTGGCCCCAGGCTGCCTGAGCTCAAGGCATGTTGAGAGCCCTGTTGAGTGCAAGGTGCATCTGGCTTGGCATCACCTTGCCAGAGCCAAACTGCCCCTTGAGGAGAAGGCAGGCCATGTCCTGGCTCTCCCTGCTGCATGACTTGCCCGTGGGTTTGCATTTTGGTGTTGGATCTAAGGAGTTTCTTGTCAAATGTGCTGTCAGCATCGTCAACATGTGGTGTTTTACTCTAGATTAATGCTGTATCTTGTGTGTGGGAACGCGTGTAGGTGTGGAGACAGAGAAATCTGGAGCCTTATTCTCCAGTGGCCGTGTGCCTTGAGGATCATTTACACCTTGGGCAAGATGTGTGTGGGGTGGGTATGGAAACACTGCTAAATCTGAAGGGGCCCACCACCCACGCTGGGTAGAGCAAGTGGTGAAACAAAACAACCCAGTGCAAGTGGGGCTTTTTGGTATCTCCTTATTCCTCCCATTACAGGCAGAAAGCTGTTCAACCAGAAGCCAGCTTCAGGTTGATACTCTTCCCTAGGAATGGTGGTGCCTGAGCTCTTGGTTGCAGGATAGATGTGTGGGTCAGGTGCTAACCCTTGCACCACACCAGGGCTCTGGTTGGCCGGACAGGGGGAACAGCGCCTGTCTTCTCCCAAAACAGCCTCGCACTGGATCAAACCCTGGATTAGCCTGTTTCAACAGGGACTTGGGCCCACACTTCTTGTTGAACAGTCTCCTTGGGACCTCAGCACCGCCTGTAAATACAGACAGACCCGGGACCTCAAAAAGGACCAGGTGGGAGATAAGCACAGAGATACTCAGCTGAGCCAGCTGCTCCCACTGCCATCCTCAGCCTGCCTTTTGCAAGTGATTAGGTCTCACACTCCTCTGCCTGGGCATCCTGTGCCAAAGGAGCACTCGTGGAAGCAGGACACGGTGTTGCTGCACTCTGCTGCACCCCCCAGGAGCGAGTCTCTGGAGAGCCCTCTTCGACACAGGTCAGGAGATACATCGATCACAGCAACAAGTGGATGGAGAGCAGGGCTCACACACCTGTCTGCGTTCTGCCCTGACCTGGCAGGCCTACCAAACCCCAGCTAATTGGAACAGCTTGGCTTTCATCCCCCGACTCACTAAGTGTTCTGTGTTGAGCTTTGAAAGCCCAGCCAAAAATGAAGCACGCCTGAGCTCAGGGACAGCGAGACCTGCTGGGACACACAGCCCACTGCCGGGAGGTGCTGCTGGTGTGACACGGGCGGCTATCTTGCCCAGGCAAAGGGGCCCACCGTTGCTCCCAGCCAGAAAGAGCATCTGGAATGCGACTCCTGGGAACTCCAGCAAGAGCTGTAATTATATCAAGCCTAATTAAGGCAAGCCAGCAAGTGCTCCTTTCTTAAATAAAGCGGCGGGGCTGGCAGCGTGGTGTAGAGCCCGCACCTGGGAGCTTCCCGCAGCCCAGGACCAGGACCAGGACCAGGACCAGGACCAGGACCAGGACCAGGACCAGGACCAGGACCAGGACCAGGACCAGGACCAGATCCGCACCAGACCCCGGCCCTGCTGCGCGGGGCGATCGCCTCGGCGGGGGCTGAGCGCGGCCGGGAGGGACCTTTCTCCCTGTGGAACCTTGAGGTGCTGCCCCCAGGCTCTGCCTGCCACAGCGACCACCCCCCAGCCCAAACCCACCCTCCTCCCCCGGCTCGCACAGCGCCTCTTCCACCCGCGGCTCCCGGCCCATCGCCGGGGCTCTGCTGCCGCCCCGCGGCATCCCCCTCCCGCCCGACCCTCCGCCCCGGCAGCGGCCCATCGGCAGCCGCCGTGCCCGCAGGGAGAGCCGCGGCTCCGGGGCGGCGGGGCCGGGCCGGCGGTGCGGGACTAGGGCTCTCCCGGGAGCGCAGCCGGGCAGCCGCGGGGCTCGGGGCTCCGCAGAGCCGCCCCGACCCTCCAGCCCGCCCCTGCCCTTCCCTCCCTCCCGCGGGGTCCTCCTTTCTGCTCTGCTAAAGCTCTGTGGTGGTTTAGTGGTGGCACCGGGGCTCTGTGGTGGCTCTTTGGTGGCTCTGTGGGGGGCTCTGTAGTGGCACTGGGGCTCTGTGGTGGTTTAGTGGTGGCACTGGGGCTCTGTGGTGGCTCTGTGGTGGTTTAGTGGTGGCACTGGGGCTCTGTGGTGGCTCTGTGGTGGTTTAGTGGTGGCACCGGGGCTCTGTGGTGGCTCTTTGGTGGCTCTGTGGGGGGCTCTGTAGTGGCACTGGGGCTCTGTGGTGGTTTAGTGGTGGCACTGGGGCTCTGTGGTGGCTCTGTGGTGGTTTAGTGGTGGCACTGGGGCTCTGTGGTGGCTCTGTGGTGGTTTAGTGGTGGCACCGGGGCTCTGTGGTGGCTCTTTGGTGGCTCTGTGGGGGGCTCTGTAGTGGCACTGGGGCTCTGTGGTGGTTTAGTGGTGGCACCGGAGTTCTGTGGTGGCTCTGTGGTGGCTCTTTGGTGGGCTCTGTAGTGGCACTGGGGCTCCGTGGTGGTTTTGTGGTGGCACTGGGGCTCTGTGGTGGCTCTTTGGTGGTTTAGTGGTGGCACCGGGGCTCTGTGGTGGCTCTTTGGTGGCTCTGCGGGGGGCTCTGTAGTGGCTTTGTGGTGGCACTGGGTCTCTGCCACCTCCGCCTCACATCCGCGGGGGCGGGAGGTGAGTTGGGGGACCCGCCCCCTTGGCGAGATGGTTGGGGCCGCCCCCTCTCCTCTAGCAACGACGCCGGCGTCTGGTGCGGGACGTTGGGGGCTGTTGTACCGCTCGCCTCCTCCCTCCGCCGGGCGCGGGCAAGGAGGTCCGGGCCGGCAGGACAGCGGCGGGCGGGTGAGGGAGGGAGCGGGCGGCTGTAGCGGGGTCTCCGCCTGCGCGTTCGGGCGCTGAGAGCGCCGGGCCCGGCTTGCCGCCTGCAACGGGCGTCCCGCGGCGGCAGCGGGGAGCCAGGAGCCGGGAGCCGCCGCCCTCGGGCCTGGCGCTGCCCCGGCCCCGCGCCGCCCGCTCGCTGCCTCCCGGGCGAGACGAACGGCGGCGGCTGGTGACCGTCGTGAGGCGGCTGGAGCCGCGCCGGTGGAGCGCCCGGCGCAGGGGTGAGGCCGCCGGCCCTGGGGCTCACCGTCCCCGCGGCTGGGAGCCGGGAGGAAGGTCAGCGTTGGGGCCGCGCACATCTTTGGGGGGGCACGGCAGCGATGCAGCTTTCGGCCCCTTTACCGCGTAGGCGAGGCTGGAAGTTGAGGGCGACTCCTGAAGCAGCGTGTCTCGGGCGCAGTCGCCTTGTCCGAGCCTGTAGCGTGTAGCCTGCGTTACAGGAGGGTTCCCACACGCTGCCACCCGGCCCACAGAGGAGTCAGTGGGGCTCTGGCTGTCGGCTGACAAACAGAAGTCAGATAAATGAGCGTATTTCAATTTGCAGTTCTGTTGAGGAGTTAGATTAGTTTTAAAGCACTTCCCCCCTCCCCCTTTTTTTCTCCCCCCCTGCTGCGATTTTTAGCTGGTTTGAGCTTGATTTGAAAGACAAGAGCCCGTTTTGCCAAGGCTACAGACCAGACAGAGCCTCGAAGCAGAGGGAACAGCTCAGAAAGCTCTTACCAGACTTTGAGCAAGACACGTGGGAGTTTGACTCCTTGGGTATGTAAAGCCTGGGTTTAACGAGACCTGGTAATTATGGCACACGGGGCTGTAACTAATGCTGTCAGCAGTGCTGTTGGAACCTGCTCTCCTTTCACAGCGTTGTATCTAGCGTAGTACAACATACCTGGTGTCTCCAGGAAACGTGCTTTTTGGGTGTGAGGGAGAGTGACTGAGCTTGGCGGTCCTGAGGCTTTCAGAGCTTGGTACAGCTAAAGCTGGGGTGGCTTGGTACCAGGCAGATGTTTGCTGTTGCAGAGCAGGGAGATGCTCCTACCTGTACAGGGGCATCAGGGAGTGGAGGGTTATTTGGGTGGGCAGAGGAGCTGCTTTCAGCTACGTGCGATGAGCTGAACTCTTGGTGGTTTGGGTTTTCCCCCCACATCTTGTCAAAGGGAGGCTCTGACCCTGAGGAAAGTGCTCTGAGTAGAAAGGGATTGAAGGCTATGTGACACTAGCAGGGCAGTTTCACTGCTTTTCTTCAGGATCTCTTGTGCAACCAATAAATCCTTGAGCGGGGCAGTTCCACACCATTGGCAGCTGCTCCAGCTGAGGTGGCTGAAAGCTTGGGCCACTCTTGTGTGCTCGCTGCAGGATTAAAGGTGTTCCCTTCCCCCAGCAGTGGCAGCCTCAGCAATCCACACTGAGCTCTGCTGTCCCGGGGGTGAGGGTCTGGAGCCACCCTTGGATGGAGGATGGGGAGGAAGCCCTGGAGTCTGTCATCCACTTGTTTTTGGGGAAGCAGGAAGGCAGAAGGTACCATTGAAGAGTTGGAGGCTGAGAGTTGGGAGAGAGGGAACTGCTCTGCAATAGGCCCCTTGGCTCAACAGTTAGGCTGAGTAAAAGAGAGAGGATCTTTCTTCTCATCTTTTAAAGTGTTCTGAGAGCTGGGTGGGAGCACCAAACCACATGCTAGCTGGAGGCTGGCACCAGAGCGAGCTCCCCACCACACTCTGGATTCCACCTCCTCACTGGAAACCCTGCCCACATCCCAACAGCTGGGGTGGCAAAAGAGGAGGATTCCCTTTGTCCTCAGCACTTCTCCCATCTCTGTATCAGCTTTAGCGTGCTTAGACAAGCTGTTCTACTCATCCACCCTGAGAGACTGCCAGGGAATCTTTGGGGGGCTGGTTTTGCCCTTTATTTTGGGTGGTTTTGCATCTCCAAACAGCAGACCTCTGTGCAGCTGCGAGAGCGTGACACATGGATGGGTTTGAGCTGGATACTGAGTAGGGGTTGGTTTTATTTTGAGCTAAGTGCTCAGTGAGGACTTTATGGAGGTGTGAGTGAGTACACAGGGAGCAAAGCAGTGAAGAATTAGGCCTGCTGTGGGCAGGCTTGGTACATACTTCCCCCCAGCACAGGAACTCAGCCATCAGCAGCAGCAGCCACATTATTTTGGCTCTAGGCAGAAATTGCCAGCCCTGCTAAATTGGGAGTGGGCTCAGTCGCCCACCCTACTAAGGGTTTGGATGAACTTTGCATCCTGGAGTTGGCTTTTCCTGAATTGGATGGGTTAGGACTCTGGTCATAGAATCATAGAATCCCAGCCTGGTCTGGGTTGGAAGGGACCCCAAGGGTCACAGAGTTCCAACCCCCCTGCCACAGGTAGGGCCACTAACCTCCAGGCCTGGAGCTACACAAGGTTGCCCAGGGCCCCATCCAACCTGGCCTTGAACACCCTCAGGGACAGTACCTTTTGGGAGGCTCACCCTGAAATGGAGGTGATGACATAGGGTCCCTTCCTGCCACGTCCTCTCTGCTCTGCTCTGGAGTGAAGTGAAAACTCTGCTTGCCCTACACTTGATCAGAAAGGGCAGGGGGTTTTTCTACACTTCACCTTGCTATTGTCTCTGTGAGAATGGGCTGGGCACACACAGCAGGGAGAGCAGTACGTGCATGCCAGAGATAAGAGGGGATAACTCTGCTTGCTGGTTTATTAGTGCAGGTTCAAACCAGTGCACAATTTTGAGAGGTTGATTCAAACAAGAAATCAGATAATAAATCAAGGTTACCACCATGAGAATCCTGTAAGTGAAACAGAGTAAATGAACAGACTGGGCAGCTTGGGAGATGAGATCAATAATACCCCCTCCCCTCCTTCAGGCTAGAAATCCTCAAATCTTTCTCCTTTCAGCTTCTCTTTGGTGCAGCAACTGGAACCTCATACCTTGAAGAATGCATTTTCCACGGAGGATTTTGGGTTTATTAGCTATTTTATGCTCTGGCCATATCTATTTGAGCAGCCCAGCAGGACTGATTGGTATCAGCCAAGATCCAAGGATTCCTGATGAATCACCACTGGCCTCTTTGGAGCCTGCTGCAGGGGCACAGAGGAGAGCAGCAAGGCGTTACCACGCTGTGGTGGCTCCCCTGGCCTGCCACCTGAGCACCCTCTCCCCAGGAGCAGGGGTGGAGGTGCCACAGGACTTGCTGTGCTGCCATCTCTTAGGAACAGACATAGATACAGACTGGGAGAAGAGCTCCTGGAGAGCAGCCCTGCTGAGAAGGACTTGGGGATTCTGGTGGATGAGAAACTCCGCATGAGGCAGCAGTGGCTCTGCCAGCTGGGAAGGGTGATGGGATCCTGGGCTCCATCAGCAGAGGGGTGGCAGCAGGGACAGGGAGGGGATTGTCCCTCTCTGCTCTGCCCTCGGGAGGCCCCAGCTGGAGTCCTGTGTCCAGAGCTGGGGCCCAACACAAGGAAGATGTGGGGCTGTTGGAGAGGGGTCAGAGGAGCCACGGAGATGCTCAGAGGGCTGGAGCAGCTCCCCTATGGAGAGAGGCTGAGGGAGCTGGGCTGGGTCAGCCTGGAGAAGAGAAGGCTGTGGGGGGACCTCACTGCAGCCCCCCAGTCCCTGAAGGGAGCAGAGGAACAGGAGGGGAATCAGCTTGTTAAAGGGCAGAGACTGGCAGGACAAGGGGGATGGAGTGAAGCTGGAGGAGGGAAGGGTTAGATGAGATATTAGGGGGAAGTTCTTTGCAGAGAGAGTGTTGAGGGGCTGGAACAGGCTGCCCAGAGAGGGGGTGGGTGCCCCATCCCTGGGGGTGTCCAAGGCCAGGTTGGCCGGGGCCCTGGGCAACCTTGTGTAGCTCCAGGCCTGGAGGTTGGTGGCCCTGCCTGTGGCAGGGGGTTGGAGCTGTGTGATCCTTGGGGTCCCTTCCAACCCAAACCAGGCTGGGATTCTATGATTCTATGCTGTGCCCTCAGGACCAGGCTGGGGGTTTCTGATGCTGGAACACTCCCACAGAGCTGCCTGTTGAGGGGCTTGGCCTCCAGAAGCACATGAGGCAGACATGTGGGTCCTGGCAAGGGTGCAGGACACAGACTGTTGGCCAGGTCAGGCTGGATGCAGAATCTGGGTCTAGCACCAAGCAGGAATCGATGAATAAGCTGTGCTGCACTGGGAGTAGCCTTGAGGGATGCTCTGGAGAGCTTTGACTCATAGTTTATAGGAATAAGCTTTGCAGATACGTGTACATCATTACCTCAGCACGTGTGTGTGCAGCCTGGAGGGACTTGTGTCACTTTAGCTGTACTAATTAGTTACTGTAGTCATCTCTGTGTTTTAGACAAGCCTAAAACACAGGGTGGCACTACCATCATGCCAGCAGTCCGAGGGCTGCCCTTAATTAGTCCCCCTCAGTGTGCAGAGGGTTTATAAGGCAGAGCTGCCTGGCTGTGCTGTGAGCCTGGACTCGGGTCTCCCAAGAGCTGAAGTTATTTGTGAGCTGAGATCACCAGCAAAAAGTATCCCTGCAGAAGGCAAGAACCAAGCTGCTGGCTGTGGTTTCATATTTGCTAGTGGAGGCTTAACCCATCCCTCCTGAATTATTTAGATGAGAGAGGCAGGCTTTATGCCTGGGAGGGGCTGTGTTGGTATCTAGGCTGGAGCCTGCTCGTGCTGGAGTCAAGTGTGACAGGGTTTTGAAGGGATTTGGGTACAGCAAAAGCAGCGCTTCTGTTGTAGTCCCAGTTTGCTCAGATTCTCCTGGCAGCCTCTTGAATGCTGCCACAGATCCAGGAAGCCCCTGCTGCTTCAGGAAAGCAGCTTTTCATGGATTTACTGCTGGCTTCCCCCTCCAAAACCCATCTGGAGTAACAAAGCGCCCTTCTACCCCGAGGTTAGTGAGGCATCGAGTCTGCCACGTGAGACCAGTGGCCCCCAGACCATGAAGGCAGCACTTGGTGCCAAAGCAGGGGGTCTGACCTACCTCGTTACCCACTCACCACAGCAAGTTGGCAACACACAGCACGGTGGGAGGGTGTGGAGGAGTGCCAGAGAGTTTAACAGGCTCAATGTCTTCCCTCCAGCAAGCCCAGGGTTGCAGCACGGCATTGCTCTCCTAAGAGCATGGATAAAGCAAAGGAGGATTTGAAAGAGCCTCTGGGTAGGAGCCCCAACCCTCCTGATACCAGCAGTGGGGCTTCGTGCTGGGACTGCAGTCCAGGAACAAGTTTGTTGCTTCCCAGCAGCTGCAACCAGGGGTCAAAAAAATGCTCAGCCCATAAACAGAAGATGTTCTACACTGATGTCCTCACTGCAGGAGCCTCCAGCATCTCAGAGGTGAGTGCAAAGAGCTCTTTTTCCACCCCTGTCTTTTTACAATAGAAAGACCTGTAGTACACCTTGTGTGGAGAAATGGAGTTGTCACCCCTTTGGGGTCCTGGCCTTTCGCTGTGGTCAGAGGCCATTGAGCAGGACCGTGACTCTTAGAGGGTGAAGCCACAAGGCTCTTCCTGATTGTAGAGGTGCTGCCTTCCTTCCTGGCCAATGCTGTCCCTGTCCTCATGATGTTGCCTGGGTTTAGGATGGCCTCACAGCAGAGCAGGCATGTGGTGATGACAGCAGGTGGAAGTAAAACCCTACTGACCACCTGCCCCATCAGCCCCCACGCCACATTTTGAGCTGACAGGGGCCTGCGCTCTGCTCACAAGCCCCCTGCTCCTCAGCGTGTGGGGCTGAAGCTCACAGGGTTTGTGCCTCTCTGAGTCTTTGCTGACCATTACTCACAGCCTGAGTTGACCCTGAAGCTCTGGCACAGCTGGCCTTGCAGTGTCCCTTCCCAAACTGCTGTAACCCCCCTCCCAGTGTGCCATGGCTGCTCTGTTCCCTCTGACATCTCCTTCACGTGCTGCATTGCAGGATGCTGGCGCTGGCCCCCGTGTCTACCAGGCATTGCAAAGGCAGGCAGACCTGGAGCAGCACACTCCCAAGGGTGAGTGTACTGATGGGACACACGTGGTGGCAGGGAGCAGGGCTGGAGCTCCTCAAGTCACTTGTACTGGCCGTGCTGGGAGTGAGACTGATGGCTCTGGGTCAGTGCTTTGTTTTCCTTCTCCTGTCAGTGCCAGGAGTGATGCTCAGCTGCTTGAATGTTGCATGAAAAGCTAATTTCATTTCAAGGGGGAGCAAAGTGATCTGATGGGGCAGTAAAACCACACTCCCTTTTCTCCTGGGTGTATCTGCTCCCCCCAGGGTTTGGGTTGGTGGCAGGGCTGCCTGCAGGAGTTCACTCCCATGGGCCATACGCCAGGAGAGCACTGAATTTCCATGTGTTATCACTGGGTATGGAGCCAGCACGCCCCTTTCCCCTGCAAACAGGACCTGCCTGAGGGAGCTGTATTCAGAATCTAAATAAAAATCATGGTCCCCTCTCATTTACTCCATGTCCAGCTGCACCCCAGAGCGACATGATCTCCCAGAGATCTAAGGGGTGTTTATACAGAGCTGGGGGTCCCACCTGCTTGCAAGAGCTTGCTGTATCATGGATGCTCCAATATAGAAGCAGAGCATGGTTGAAAGGTTTGCCAGCGCTGTCCTGGCCCCCAGAGCACTCTCAGGACTGTGGATCATAGACTGGCAGTGGATGGGGAGAAGGTGTGTGTGAGAGGATTTTAGTCTTGGAGAAAGATGGTAACTATATATACCACCTTCCTGTGCTCAGAAGTGACATTTATTTTCATGAGTGAGGACAAATGACTGCATCCTCAAGTGAGTCTTGACAGGCTAGACTCATCCCTAACAAGTGGAGACAGATCTCTAGTTATGATGTGCCGCTCCTTCAAGGGGGAAGAAGCTATCAAGCTGCAAATGGAAATGCAAATGAAACACTAAGTATTGACATAAATAGTTGATAGTGCACAAAGTGCCATAATGGATGGGGCCAGGGATTTTGCAACAATGGAGTGACAAAATGGGGACAGCTGCACTCCCTGACAGCAGATATAAATCAGGGCCGCTCCGTAAAGACCCCAAGTAAGAGAGATGCATGAGGCTGAAGGAGCTGTAGTAAATCCTCTGCGTTTTAGGGATTCCTCAGGACTACTGTGAGTGTGCCTGTTGGTGTGGATGATGGAAATGTTTAGGATTGTGTTTCTTCCAGGCTGGGAGTCCTCCCTGAGAGAGGGGAGTACCATGCCTAGCTATAGGGGCTAAGAAGGGCAAGGGAGCGAACTCTTGAAGGACACCTTCTCTACCAGATCCTCCTGAACCCTGTCTGGCTTCAGCATTATGGGCTGCTCTGCACAGTCGCTTTGACATCAGGGGGTCACATCCTGGATGCAAGCAGAAGCCCGTGGAGCAGGGTGCAGGACTGGCTCTGGAGCTTGATGGCCAAAATACCCCTCACAAGCCAGATCCTTGTTTCTCCTTGGTGAAGTTGGTTTGATGAACTTTCACAACGCTTGCTCTCCACTAAAACCTATTTTTAGCACAGCACTTGGCTCTGCCTGGGGAATAGTGCTTTTTAAACTTGCATGCAATTACTTAATTTAGGTTAAGCTTTGAATTCCCAGTTTGCTGCTGCTCTGTTATTCGCAGCTTGTTTAGCAACACAAACAGTTGTATTGATGATGGGGTAAGTGGCACAGTTTCATTTCAGGCAGTTGCTGGGAATGTGCACTTTTTGCTCTCCTCTCCCTGCTGGAGAGGAGCTCTGTGGAGAAGGACCTGGGGGTCCTGGTGGGTGACAGGGTGGCCATGAGCCAGCAGGGTGCCCTGGGGGCTGAGAGAGCCAGTGGGATCCTGGGGGCATCAAGAGGAGTGTGGCCAGCAGGTCACAGGAGGGGATCCTCCCCCTCTGCTCTGCCCTGGTCAGGCCCCACCTGGAGTGTTGTGTCCAGTGCTGGGCTCCCTGGGATCAAAAAGCCAGGGATCTCCTGGAGAGAGTCCAGAGGAGGCTCCGGAGATGCTGAAGGGCCTGGAGCATCTCCCCTGTGAGGAAAGGCTGAGTGAGCTGGGGCTGTTCAGCCTGGAGAGAAGAAGATTCAGGGGGGACCTGATTAATGTTTATCAATAGC
Organism: Porphyrio hochstetteri; assembly: GCA_020800305.1. Classification (NCBI taxonomy): domain Eukaryota; kingdom Metazoa; phylum Chordata; class Aves; order Gruiformes; family Rallidae; genus Porphyrio; species Porphyrio hochstetteri. The sequence goes on along the minus strand of CM036916.1, from coordinate 2,480,362 downwards.
TGAAGGATGGGCTGCAGGGGGAAATGGGCAGCCCCTTCTCAGTGTCTGTGGGGACAGGACAAGGGGCAATGGCTGCAAGTTAGAGCAGAGGAAGAACTTTTCCCCAGGGAGGGTGAGGGAGCCCTGGGACAGGCTGCCCAGGGGGTGTGGAGTCTCCATCTCTGGAGAGATTCCAGCCCCGTCTGGACGCCGCCCTGTGCAATATGAGCTGGGGAGCTGCTTTGGCAGGGGGTTGGACCCCATGGGCTCTCCAGGGCCCTTCCAACCCCTGTGATTCTGTGATCTCCTGAGCAGCTTGTTCTCTCCCTCAATATCCACGAGCCCTTTATCACAATGTTGGCCACGTTCCCCACAGCTGAGACTGACTCTGGGTCTGAGGGCACCCAGGGCAGCTGGGGGATCCCACTCTCCTCCGAAAGTAAGGGAGGGGGTGTACTAGAGGCAGTAACTCACCCGTGATGGTGTAGTCTGTAACTGGGGACAGTCAGAGCTCCTTAGAGCCAGGTCAGTGCCCTACCTCCTAGTAAGGTGCGTGATGGTCATTCTCAGAGGAGGCTGCTTCTGCACCGTCATGTTGACATTGGAAAACCATCATGATGTATTGGAGCAGGAAGAAGAGGTCTTCCTTCCTGTTTTCCATTTGATGGCTGCTTGATTTCTCTCACAAATCTGGTGAAGTGACTTCTGCAGACACCCAGGAGACGGCACAGTCCTCCTCTGTGTGTGAACGTAAAGCAGAGCAATGTCTGCTGGTTCCAGACGTGTTTCTTTTCTCTTAGTCACAACCTTCAGGATGCCTGAGGACTTCTGGAGTGTCCTGGATATGCAAGTGATTGGACCAACCACTGAGAACCTCATCAAGTCGGATTTCCCAGTACAATCATTTAAGCCAAAAGTGCAGATTCCTTTCCAAAGGCTTCCAGGGCAATGCCCTAGGAAGATTGAAGTAGAGAGGTAAGTTACCAGAGAGGAGCTAGGAACATCATTTTGGAATGGACACAGCAGATGAGGGTGTTGATTTTTGCTTTCAAGATGTGACATGTCAAAAATCTTTAGGAAGATACTGCCCTCCAAGGCACTTGGTCTCCAGAGTGGGGTTGGGGTGCATGGCAAGGGGTGCACAAGACAGTTCAGTGGGATGTAGGGAGACAATATTTTTTTTTTTTAAAATAGTGTTTTAAGAATCTTTTTCTTTGTCCTTTTTAATGTCTGTTTTTGTATGTGTTGTGTTGTCGTGGCTTAACCTGGCAGGCAGCTAAAACAACCACACAGCCGTTGGCTCACTCCCCCCCACAGTGGGGGAGAGTCAGGGGAAAGACAAACAAGCAAAGAAACCAGCTCGTAGGTTGAAAGCAAGGCGGTTTCCTAGGACAGAAAAGGAAGGGAACAGTAATAGTGATGATAAGAGAATATACAAAACATGATGCACACCACCCACGGCCCACCGATGCCCAGCTAGTTTCCAAGCCACGCTTTGAACCCCCAGCCAGCTCCCTCCAGCTTCTGTACTGAGCATGACATCACACGGTATGGAATATCCCTCTGGCCAGCCTGGCTCAGCTGTCCTGGCCATGTCCCCTCCCAGCTTCTTGTGCACCCCCAGCCTCCTTGCTAGGGCAGGGTGAGAAGGGAAATGTCCCTGACTGGGTGTAAACAGGGCCTAGCAACTACCAAAACATCTGGGAGTTACCAACATTGGTTTCATCCTAAATCCAGGCACAGCACTGTACTGCTGCTAGGAAGGAATTAACTCTATCCCAGCCTCCCCAGGGCACTGGCAATGCACATCCTGCCTTATGTGCAGGACCTGTGTGCAGTCTGGACTAGGTGACTGTTAGAGGTTCCTTCCAACTGGCCTATTCTATTCCATAAATGAAGGAGGAGACTTGTATGTGGTGTGTGCTCAGAATCTTTCTTACTGACAGGGGTACACGATCACAAAGGGGAGTTGTAGGCATGGGAGCCCATCTAGGCACACTAAGTGGCTATTTCCCCTCCCGATTCAACACAGGAGGAGACAGCTATATCTCAGCTTTGATATTGAACAACTCTTGGCCAGTGAGGGGATAGACTCCAATCAGCTGATGCCAAGGCACCATGATCCTGACAGTATGCCAACTATTGAGGAGAAGAAAGATCCCATCTTCCCCCTCTACCTCCCATTAAAGGTAAGAGTGTGCTTGCCACACATGGTCTGTGCTTATACCACAGGATGTTTCTGGGAATTGCAAGACACTTGGCCATCATTGATACAACATGTGACAGAGACAACGTTTGGGCCCTGGTGGATCTCTACAAGATGCTGAGCACCTTCTGCAGGGTGCCAACAACTTGTGTCAGAAGGAATAGACCTCGAGGGTGCTTCTCACTGTTATTTGTGTGTCCAGAGAAAGGCATTGTCTTGTGTTTCCTTCCCACAGCACTATTATTGCAGGAGACACCCCAGGTGATGTCCTGTGCTCCCTAGGAAGGGGCTAGAGGTTCTCCACACTGCTGTCTGGAGAATGTTATCCATCAGAGCGCAGCACAGCTTTTGCCCCTGGGTGGTTTTCCATTTTGTAGCCCCTTAACTACATGTTAATTTTCCTCCTATGCAATTTGGTGCCTGGTGTTTCCATCTCCTTGAAGACTTCATTTCACTCCTGTCCTGGCTTTTTAGGTCTTTGACAACGATGAGTATGACTGTCGAACTCCCGAAGAGTGGATCTCGCTGGGACTGGAGCCAGGATCTCCCAACAGAAAGCCAGTGCCTGGAAAAGCACTCTTACCTACAGATGATGTACTTGGACATGGTAAAGCTTGAACAAGTCCCTGCTCAAGCACGGCAGCACTACTGGCCGTGGGCTGGCTCAGCAGGAGGGAGCCTGCAGGTTCTGAGCAGCAGGAATCCCGTGTGTCGCTCCAATCAGGCTCAAGCAGTCAGAGTGAGAGGCCAGGGATCTCACCACTCTCAGTCCTGCCCTGGATTGACTGTCTTACCCTTTTTTTAGTGGTGGCCTCTGCCTTTTTCCCTCCTGTTTCTGGGCCTGGGAGTCAGTACGCTTGGAACTTTGCTTTATTGCTAAGCAGTAATGGTGATGAGGTTAGCACACACAGTGTGTTCTGCCTCCAGGCTGCAGGGAAAATCCAGCTAGTAAATCTGTGGCAGGTTAAGGGATGTGGGCATTGGAAGTGCTGAGCTGTAGGACCTGAGTTTGTTATTTATTTGAGCACAGCAGAAATGATGGGAGATTGACCGAGATTCCCACTAGTGATGAGTGGGTTTGACTGTAGCATCACCACTCGGATCGGGAGAGTCCAATTGCTGCAGTCTCTAGGAGAATGGACTAACCTGGTTTTAATCCTTGATTCTCTCAGAGGACCCCAAAAGCCAGAAGTTGGCCTACAAGTGGATTGATGTTGGCGTTCTGGATTATGACAAGGAAACAGAGCTCTACTTGGTCCATAAAACAGATGAGAATGGGCTGGTACGGGATGAAGAAGGGAGACCCATCCTTAATGGAGGAATAACTCCAGAAGGTGTGTTTCAAGTAAGGCCTTTGGGGACCTGCCATAGACTCTGGGAGCCGGTTGATTACCCACACAGGTCCTAGATAGAGATGGGAGGGACATCAAGAAGTCATTTAATTCCTTTCCCTGTTGTCACTTTTGCCACGTGCCCATTTAACCTGTCTGGAAAAACCTCCAGGGGAGAGAACTCTGCACCTTAACCTGACAACCTGTTTGAGGCCTTCCCTTTGGAGATAACCCTTCTTTTTCTAGCTGTCTCCTATCTTTGCTGCCTTCATGAAAAGTTAAATGCTGGTCTTTCTGAGCCAATGCCATTTTGAGGGGGAACGTGGGCAGATTAAGATGAAGTACCCTCCTCTTCAAAGGTTTGGAGATGCTGCTAATTCCCTGCTCCTTGTCTTGCAGTCCTCAAGTCTGGTCCCTCCCTTTCATCTCCAGTAAGATTATATTGCTCATCAGAAAGCTCTTGTCAGCATTGCAGGCTGTTCTGAGCTCTGTTTTCCCTGTAGACTCTGGTAAGTGTTGATTTTCTTTTCCAGGAAGAGCCCCACTGTTGTCCTGTCAGTACTGGGTGCCACGAGTCTGCCTGCTGTTCCTGGCTGAAGATCCCCGGGTGTTTGCACAGCGGGTGGTGTCTGCCAGCAGCTTGCGGAAGAAGACGCAGGCGCTGCTGCTCTCTCACCTGTACGTGGACTGCATGCCCAGGGACGGGCTGAGCAGCATCAGTGAGGAGAGCCTGCAGAGAATGGAGCTGCTGGCCATGCAAACTCCCAGGCTGAAGAAGGAGAAGAGGTAAAAGCATCAAGTGTGTGTCTGGGGGTTCAGCCTTCAGGCTTTTCACAGAATCACAGGGGTTGGAAGGTCCCTCCAGAGCCCATGGGGACCAACCCCCTGCCAAAGCAGCTCCCCAGCTCATATTGCACAGGGCGGCGTCCAGACGGGGCTGGAATCTCTCCAGAGATGGAGACTCCACACCCCCTGGGCAGCCTGTCCCAGGGCTCCCTCACCCTCCCTGGGGAAAAGTTCTTCCTCTGCTCTAACTTGCAGCCAGTGCCCCTTGTCCTGTCCCCACAGACACTGAGAAGGGGCTGGCCATTTCCCCCTGCATCCCATCCTTCAGCTATTGATAAACATTAATCAGGTCCCCCCTGAGTCTTCTCCTCTCCAGGCTGAACAGCCCCAGCTCACTCAGCCTTTCCTCACAGGGGAGATGCTCCAGGCCCTTCAGCATCTCCAGAGCCTCCTCTGGACTCTCTCCAGGAGATCCCTGGCTGTTTGATCCCAGGGAGCCCAGCACTGGACACAACACTCCAGGTGGGGCCTGAGCAGGGCAGAGCAGAGGGGGAGGATCCCCTCCTGTGACCTGCTGGCCACACTCCTCTTGATGCCCCCAGGATCCCACTGGCTCTCTCAGCCCCCAGGGCACCCTGCTGGCTCATGGCCACCCTGTCACCCACCAGGACCCCCAGGTCCTTCTCCACAGAGCTCTTCTCCAGCAGGTCATAACACTGTAGGATTCATAGGCCCACAAAACAAGCGAGGCAGATCTTGAGCATCCAACTGGTAGACTGTGGATCTCATCTGCCTTCCAGCCTGTGCACATCAACACTGCCCTTTTGCTCAGAGTGTCATGGAAAGTAGGTAGGACAAGAGCCCCAGGGACACATGTAGAGGATGGGTGATCTGTCAGCCTTCCCAGGTGAAGGTGATGTACTTCATATGCAGGTCTGCTGAGCTGTGCTTACACCTGCAGTTAAGTGGCCTTTGATGGCAGGAAGGGTGGACAGAAATGGCATGGCTGAGCTTGCTGTCTCCCTGTGCTTTCAGGGAACAGATAAGTCACCGATGAATTGATCTGCAGACCACCAGCTGTCTCCAGAGAGTTGGTGGTTGTCTGCTGGTGACGCTTCTACCTATTAGCACCTGCTAAAACAAATCAAATGAAGATCTGCCCAGGGTGAAACAAACAACAGGAGATCTCCACCTGGATATAATCCAGTGTCTCTTTGAGATGCAGTTCATATCAGGAAGGCGTTTTAAGAGTCCCTGGGCTGATGAATCATGAGCTGTTGATGGTGTCGCTGGGAATCAGCCATGACTGATTGCTCTGCTCAGAGACAGGAAGGTGTGAAGGGCTGTATGGTCTGTCAGCCTAAACTAGAGAGTAGGAGCATAATTAGTCTGTGTTTGTGAGCAGAAATGCAGGCATAAAGAAAAAGGCTCTGCCTGCTCAAGGCAGAGGGAGGATGATTTCCTAGGGCAGGGTTTCAGCACTTACACACGTGGTCTGGCTGAGGGCATTGATGGCAAGAGGTGCTGAGCAGGAGGTGGTTAGGAGGACAGCTCAGATAGCCCACCTGGTCCAGAGCAGCTCAGTCCTTGGTCATTCCCCCACACTCTGTAACACTTCTCCCCAGGGGAGATTTTGTTTCAGTCTGATAAGACACTTGAGAAGGCTGCAGTCCTAGCCCTGGGTCATCACTGGCCTCTGCCATTTAACGTCCCGCTGATGGCTTTGCTGGCTGCTTCATGGTCTGTACAGCTCTTGTAATGCATTCAGCAGGAGGTGGGCTTCTGGGTTAGCACATCCAGGAGGGAGGGAGCGAAGGCTGGGGTTTGCAGTAAAGCTCCAGGCATGGAGTTGTGGGTCATGGGTTTCCATGTCTTGTAACAGGGTATTAGACTGCATGTGCTGCCTGGAGAAAGAGGTGAGATTGGACTATGAACGCACCATGAACAGGATCAACTTTGACAGAGTCGTCACCTCCAAACCTCAGGTGTTTTCTTATGTCACCCTGCCAGACAAAGAGGAGAAGCAAGTACCAGAGAAAGGTATGGAGCACAGGGAAGTGGTTTGGCTCAGGGATGCTCATAGAACCTCTTGGGTTTGATGGGATTCATCCTTTGTTGTAGAAACTCTTAGGTTTGTGTTAATGAGGAGGGCGCTGGGCTGGGTCAGCCTGGAGAAGAGAAGGCTGTGGGGGGACCTCATTGCAGCCTGCCAGTCCCTGAAGGGAGCTTATAAGCAGGAGGGGATTCAACTTTGTAAAAGGATAGACAATGACAGGACAAGGGGGAATGGATTAAAACTAAAGGAAGGAAGGGTTAGATTAGATATTAGGGGGAAGTTTTTTACAGAGAGAGTGGTCAGGTGCTGGAACAGGCTGCCCAGAGAGGGGGTGGGTGCCCCATCCCTGGGGGTGTTCAAGGCCAGGTTGGATGGGGCCCTGGGCAACCTTGTGTAGCTCCAGGCCTGAGGTTGGTGGCCCTGCCTGTGGCAGGGGGTTGGAGCTCTGTGATCCTTGGGGTCCCTTCCAACCCAGCCCATTCTATGATTCTATGATTAGGGCTCATAAGGGTCAGCAGCAGGAGATGACATGAGACTCTTGAGTATGTCTGCTCTTTTGTAGGGCATTTTTGCATGTTTGTGTTACCTCAGTGGAACACACTGCAATTCATCAGCTAAGCTGCAGTGACTCTGCCAGGAAACCCTCGATGGCCCCAGAGCCCTGGCACTGCAGCTGGCTTAGTGGCCTTCAGCTCGGCTCTGCGCTGGGGCTGGCTGCCTGGGTGTGCTGGGCTCAGCTGTGGTGTGCCTCAGGGGTGAAGGAAGGCTCAGGGTCGTTTAGAGCCCCAAACCAGAGGAAAACAACCACAGTAAAAGATGAGGGAGACTTCAGTCTTCCCAAGGTTGGAATGCCTTGAGGTGGTTCACAGGTGGCCTCTCCCAGATGAGATGACTCAGCTGTGCCTTGGTGGCAAGATTCTTCAAGTCCAATCTTCTTTCTCATGGGAACTTCACAAGCCAAAGCCTCAGGAAGGACAGGCACCTAGCCTGTCCCTTAGCCCCTAGCAGGAGGCTGCAGAAAGTCTCCCTGCAGAGCAGAGACTCCCTTTCATCCAGCCATCTGCTGAAACTGCTACACAGTGAGCTTTGGCACCAGGGAGGGCCCTTTCCCCAAGGGAGCTGTACTCTTCCTCTAAAACAGAAGCTGGGATGGTTGTTGCAGGCACTAATGTTCTTTTCTTGGTGCCAGGGCTTGTCTGGATCCCAGACTATCCTTTTGTTGAACGACAAACAGATTTCAGCGTTGTCTCACACCTGACCAGCCCAGAAGTCATCCTTCTCCTTGGGCAGGTGCAGGCTGAGTGCAACAAGGCAGCCACCATGTCTCTGTTTGACACAACTGTGGCCAGGCAGCTCTGCTTGGAGGAGTTTGAGCAGATCCAGACCCAGTCCTTCTCTCAGGTGAGTGGAGGAGGCGGGGGGAGTACACGTGGAGCAGGCAGCAGGGCTGTCAGTTTATGACAGAGAGATGCAGCAGCTGCAGATCAATTCCCTGGAAACAAGGAGCTTTCAGGGGAGATGTAACAGGTGGGGCAGGCCAGACTTGGCATGTGCAAGTCAGATTTACTGGGATGTGGGGAAATGGGCTGGAAGAGCCACAACCCCCTAGTTAGCATCAGCCAGTGCTGACTGTGCTCTTAGCCCTGTGTGGCCACTTGTTCAAGGCAGGGTTACAGCCCTGCTTTCCTCCTCCTCCTCACCTCCCTGCAGATAACAGTCCTGGTTGGCACTCAGAAGTTTCCTAGGGGTTATTTTTGTTTTATTTCCCCATCCTTCCAGCTGTGAGGCCCGAGAGCTTTGATTCCTTCTGGAGCACTCCTGTGGGTGATGCTTCTCTCCACACTACACTCTTTATGCACTGAATTAAATTACTCTGCTTGCAATGCCAGCAGACAGACTAGGACAAAAATTGGTGACTCTGGGGTAGCTCTTGCCAAAGATCTTCATGCCCTTCAGTGAGGGCAGGACGTGGCAGCCTGGGTGAGGCACACAGAGTAGCTCATGCAGGGTTGCACAGTAAATCACAGTGGCACAGGGCATGTGCTGGTCCTTCTCAGTGCCATGCTGTTCCAGCCAGGCAGCGCTGTCATCTGCTCCGTGACGGGGGTGGTGGCTTTATTGCACACAAACAGCAGCTGCCTGTGAAGCACAAGTGACACTCGGTGGTATTTTAATAAATGAAACCACTGCAGACTGCTGCTGCCCTTGGCTGCTTCTCTTTCTCCTCACTTGTCAAGAGAAGACAACAGTGTGTCCTTTCCTTGCTCATCGTGCTGTCTGCACAGCGTTTTCTGAGGGACCCTGACACAGGCAGCTCCAGGGCTACTGCTCTGCCAGAGAGCTAACAGGGAACACTGCATAGAAACAGGCAGGGTGGGACAATCCTGCTTTCTCATTGCAGGGTCTCTTTTTGTGGGCCTTTTCTCAGTGAGGGAGATGTATGGCCAGGTGTAGGTACCATGGGTTTGGGAGCTACTGTCCAGCTCTGAGAGCAGTTCCCTCTCAGGGCAGAGAAAGACCTGGCAGTTCCAGGTAGCACCACCACCATACTGCTTTCCCACCGCCCTTGGGGGATCACACAGCTTGCTCTGCTGCTTCCCCTAGGTTCAGGCCTTTCTCAAGGACACTTGGATCAATGCTCTAAAGGCTGCAGTAAAGAGCAACCTGAGAGATGGAGACAAAGGCGTGTACAGCCTGGAGCAGAGCCACTGGGATGTCTACCAGGCGTCCAAGCTGCAGAAGCTGATGAAGCGCCTCAGGTTTGTCCTTCAGGACTCTGTGCACTATCTGGTCCAGAACTCGCTGACTGGCTTCACCCAGCTTTTGCTGGATGCTTGCCATGGCATCCTGGATTGCTCAGAGGACATGGAATGGGGAGATGACCTCATCAGCAGTCCCTACAGGTAAGGAAAGGAGAGGAAAACAGGATGTGTGTGTATGTATGTGTGCAAGTATGGTGTGGTCTCTAACCACTGCCTTTGCTCTGTGTGGGGGCTTCAGGCTGGGATGTTTCCCCCACAACCTGACACGTTACCCTGGGTTTGGAAGAACGTCACAGAGCTGGCTGCGCTGTTGGTACAGATTTTAGGTTGCTGGTGGTGATATGAGGCAGAACTGAGGTCTGCTGCTTTGACACACTGTTCTAAAGATTAGCCGCTTCCAGCATTCTCTAGGGAGCAAGTAATGGCTGCTGGCTTTTTCCTGGGGGGCAAGAAGAATACCAGTAAGCATGGCTGCCTAATGCCATCCTTGGGTTAAAACTCTGGAGCAGGATCTCCCTGGGATCTCCTAAGGGATACAAGATTCACGTTGTCGCCGTGGCTAGAATTTTCCCCTGTTGAGGTTAAGGATCCCTGTCTGTCATGACACTAAAAAAGGAAGGTTTGGAAATTGAAAACAGGAAGAAATTTTTTTAAAATCTGCTGCTCCCCTGGGGCCTTTTCAGTTGACATCAGTGGGCTCCACCTGGTCCTGAGCCACGCTTGAGACACACGAGGGAGGGAGGTGCTGAACATAACACCTGCAAGGTGTGCTTTAAGGTTGTATTGGAGGTGCTGGCTGGCTGGTTTGAAGAGCATCTACAGTTTCTCTGTACAGCAGCTCAAATGCTCCACACAAGGTTCTGACTTCTGGGGGTCCTGGCGTGTTAGGAGTGCTGCTTCCTTCACCTGCGGCAGGCGAAAGGTCTCAGTGTCATTGCTGGTCACACCTTCATCTGCAGGGGACAGTCCTCCCCTCCTCTGCTTCCCTTTCTGCCCAGCAAGCATTTTGCTCTGAGCACTAGAGTGAGACAGAGTGATACAGACGTGTGCCGCTGCCTCGGAGAGCATCCCTGATCCTTCTCCTCTCCTCCCGCTGCAGGCCGCAGAGCAACCCGCTCTTTGTCACGGAGCTGGTGCTGGGCAGCAGCGGTGTTGGCTTCAGCCCTGCTGTGGAGAGCTTTGAGGAGTCCCTCCTTTCTCTGCTCAATGAGGGGATCCTGGTGACTCACACTGTCCCGCAGCTGGAGAAGGTGAGTTCTTCTGACCCAGCAGTGCCTGAGCTGCGCAGGTCTCCTCAGCTTGGCATAGGCACCCTGAGCTGCACTGGGAGGGCAATTGGGAGCCCAGCTGAACCGATCTGTGAGTCTCCTCAGCTTGGCATAGGCACCCTGAGCTGCACTGGGGGGGCAGTTAGAAACCCATCTGAACTGATCTGTGAGTCTCCTCAGCTTGGCATAGGCACCCTGAGCTGCATTGGGGGGGCAGTTAGAAACCCATCTGAACTGATCTGTGAGTCTCCTCAGCTTGGCATAGGCACCCTGAGCTGCACTGGGGGGGCAGTTGGGAGCCCAGCTGAACTGATCTGTGAGTCTCCTCAGCTTGGCATAGGCACCCTGAGCTGCATTGGGGGGGCAGTTGGGAGCCCAGCTGAACTGATCTGTGAGTCTCCTCAGCTTGGCATAGGCACCCTGAGCTGCACTGGGGGGGCAGTTGGGAGCCCAGCTGAACCGATCTGTGAGTCTCCTCAGCCTGGCATAGGCACCCTGAGCTGTACTGGGGGGGCAGTTGGGAGCCCAGCTGAACTGATCTGTGAGTCTCCTCAGCTTGGCATAGGCACCCTGAGCTGCACTGGGGGGGCAGTTGGGAGCCCAGCTGAACTGATCTGTGAGTCTCCTCAGCTTGGCATAGGCACCCTGAGCTGTACTGGGGGGGCAGTTGGGAGCCCAGCTGAACTGATCTGTGAGTCTCCTCAGCTTGGCATAGGCACCCTGAGCTGTACTGGGGGGGCAGTTGGGAGCCCAGCTGAACTGATCTGTGAGTCTCCTCAGCTTGGCATAGGCACCCTGAGCTGCACTGGGGGGGGCAGTTAGAAACCCATCTGAACTGATCTGTGAGTCTCCTCAGCTTGGCATAGGCACCCTGAGCTGTACTGGGGGCGCAGTTGGGAGCCCAGCTGAGCCGATCTGTGAGTCTCCTCAGCTTGGCATAGGCACCCTGAGCTGTACTGGGGGCGCAGTTAGAAACCCATCTGAACTGATCTGTGAGTCTCCTCAGCTTGGCATAGGCACCCTGAGCTGCACTGGGGGGCCAGCAGAACCGATCTGTGCATGGTGCTGGGCTGGTGCCAGGGTTTCTTCAAGCTCCCCAGTGCTGTAGGTGTGTGGTGTGGCTGCTGTCTCTGCAGGGCTGTGCAGACATCCCTAAGCAGCCTGGCTGCCCTAAGCAGAAGGCAGCTGGTAAAAGCAGACTGGTGAAGCAAACAGCACCTTTCCCAGCACCCTCGATCTGGTGCAGAGCTCTTCTGCATATGTGTCCTTCTGCCTGCCCCTGGCCTGGACCTGTGCATCTTCCCAGATCCTCCCCTCTTTGTGGGGGGTAACGTAAAGCTGCTGAAAGAATTCCTGACACAGCGTGCAAAGGTGGACTGCATGACTTCCCAAAGGTGCCACTGGTTGTCATGCCCCTGTCCTGAGGCTCATGGTGAGCTCTGCTAGCCCTGAAAGGACCTCTCTCCTTTCTCTTCCAGTATGTGCTGGAGAACATCCCTATCACAGGCACGCCCTTGCTGGACTCAGTGGGCTTGCACGAGCCAGAAGTGGAAGAGCTACGTGAGGTTCTGCGGTTGGCCATTCGGAAGGCACGGATCCCTCTCCGGGCCTATGCCAAGAGATATGAGAAGTTCTTAGAGCTAAACAACAACGACATCCAGTACTTCCTACGGTAAGGCACCTCTGAGCCAAGCCATTTCAGAAGCTGCTGTCTGGATATGTGTCCCATGTGGTCATATATGAGACCTGCTGTGAGACTCAGCAATGTACTTTGCTGCACCTCGAGTGCTGGGTCCAGTTCTGGGCTCCTCACCACAAGAAGGACATTGAGGTCCTGGAGCGAGTCCAGAGAAGGGCAACCAGGCTGGGGAAGGGGCTGGAGGGCAAATCCTCTGAGGAGCAGCTGAGGGAGCTGGGGGTGTTCAGCCTGGAGAAGAGGAGGCTGAGGGGAGACCTTCTCCCCACCTCCCCTGCCCTGCCAGGAGGGTGCAGAGAGGTGGGCGATGGTCTCTTCAGCCAGGGGACAGGAGATGGGACAAGGGGCAATGGGCTCAAGCTGCCCCAGAGCAGGGTCAGAGCAGATGGGAGGGCAAAGTTCTTCCCTGGCAGAGTTGTGGGGCTGTGGCACAGGCTGCCCAGGGAGGGGCTGAGTCACCTTCCCTGGGTGTGTTTAAAAAAGAGTAGATGAGGATATGAGTTGGAAGGGACCCCAAGGATCACAGAGCTCCAACCCCCTGCCACAGGCAGGGCCACCAACCTCCAGGCCTGGAGCTGCACAAGGTTGCCCAGGGCCCCAGCCAACCTGGCCTTGAACACCCCCAGGGATGGGGCACCCACCCCCTCTCTGGGCAGCCTGTTCCAGCCCCTCACCACTCCTTCTGTAAAAAACTTCCCCCTAATATCTAATCTAAACCTTCCTTCCTTTAGTTTTAATCCATTCCCCCTTGTCCTGTCATTGTCTATCCTTTTAAAAAGTTGAATCCCCTCCTGTTCCTCTGCTCCCTTCAGGGACTGGCAGGCTGCAATGAGGTCCCCCCACAGCCTTCTCTTCTCCAGGCTGACCCAGCCCAGCTCCCTCAGCCTCTCTCTGTAGGGGAGCTGCTGAAGCCCTCTGCTTATCTTTGTGGCTCCTCTGACCCCTCTCCAACCTTCCCACCTCTTTCATCAATTCTGCTCCTTTTCCACAGCTCAAATACTTTGTGCTCTTACCTCACTCCACGCCAGTTGTGCTCTAAAACCCGCTGGAGGCTGGAGTCTGTCCCTCCCCTTGCTCCCCAGTAATGCTCCTCAGCTACATACCAGTTCCATGTCTCCTCTTACAGGCATCTTTTGGAACAGGGGGCCTGTCCCCATTGCTGTGGGGGTAGCTGCAGTGCAGGAAGGCACAGGCAGCCCTGGTGCTGGTGAGTGTGGCAGCACAGACCCTGAAGCAGCCCTCAGTGCAGGCTGCTCACCCATCAGCCAGCCTCTGCGTGGGCTGTCTGTGCTGCTGCAGCTGCCCCTGCTGGGTCCCAGCTCGTGTGCTTGGCTGTGATACAAACACCCCTCACTTCTTGCACAGGCCATCTTGGGTTGTAAACTCTACAGGGGTCTGTTACCCCCTGGGTTTGTGCTTGCAGAGAGCAGTCCACCTTCAAACAATGCCTGTTTTCATGATGGTGAGCATACTCTTTATTGATCTGATGGCTTGGTCCTTTGGGTAGACACATCTGTACGTCCTACAAGCAGTCTGGATGCTCAGAGGTTTATGTCACTGTGTTTTGCTGGTGTTTTGATTCACAGGGACTATGAAGAGCAGTGTCCACCAGCCCAGGAGGTGAAGAGCATAGTAAACACACACTTGTCTGAAAAGGAGAACCTGGCCAACGCTCTGCCTGGTTCTATTGTCATCGGTCCCTTCCACATCAGTGTAGAAGGTGTTAAGCAAAAACTATCTGAAAAACACAAAGCCCTTGCCACTTCCCTGCTGGACATACTGGCTAAAAACCTCCATCTGCGGGTGCAGAAGGTGAGTTCCCTGGCTCAGGAGGTTATCTGTGGGTGTTGTGTCTTGTCCTCCTGCTTCAGGAGTGTCAGGTGTTGCACTTGGGCCAGAGGAATCCCAGCCATAGATACAGACTGGGAGAGGAGCTCCTGGAGAGCAGCCCTGCTCAGAAGGACCTGGGGATTCTGGTGGATGAGAAACTCCCCATGAGCCAGCAGTGTGCTCTGGCAGCTCAGAAGGGTGATGGGATCCTGGGCTCCATCAGCAGAGGGGTGGCAGCAGGGACAGGGAGGGGATTGTCCCTCTCTGCTCTGCCCTGGGGAGGCCCCAGCTGGAGTCCTGTGCCCAGAGCTGGGGCCCAACACAAGGAAGATGTGGGGCTGTTGGAGAGGGGTCAGAGGAGCCACGGAGATGATCAGAGGGCTGGAGCAGCTCCCCTATGGAGAGAGGCTGAGGGAGCTGGGCTGGGTCAGCCTGGAGAAGAGAAGGCTGTGGGGGGACCTCATTGCAGCCTTCCAGTCCCTGAAGGGAGCAGAGGAACAGGAGGGGAATCAGCTTGTTAAAGGGCAGAGACTGGCAGGACAAGGGGGATGGATTAAAGATAAAGGAAGGAAGGGTTAGATGAGATATTAGGGGGAAGTTCTTTGCAGAGAGAGTGGTGAGGGGCTGGAACAGGCTGCCCAGAGAGGGGGTGGGTGCCCCATCCCTGGGGGTGTTCAAGGCCAGGTTGGCTGGGGCCCTGGGCAACCTAGTGTAGATCCAGGCCTGAGGTTGGTGTCCCTGCCTGTGGCAGGTGGGTTGGAGCTCTGTGATCCTTGGGGTCCCTTCCAACTCTGACCAGTCTATGATTCAGAAGCCACTGTGTTTGTGAAATGCCCAGACAACAGCAGCTGAGGCCACGCTGGTGGGAACAGTTTAAAGATGGCATGGAGTGATTGCTTTATAGAATGCTGGAGGGGAGATGTGTGGTTTCAACCAAATCAGGAGTTAAGCATACCTAATAATGATGGCTCTGAAAGCTGTGTCTCTTGAGGTGAAACTCTTCAAGACCCTGCCATCTTATAAAAATGGGTTGGTGGATTGAAAACAGACAACTGGAAGGTCCTTCCACTTCCTCTGTGGATAACTGGAATGTAGAGAATAGCATCTGCCAGAGGGTTGTCTAGCTGTTCCTGTCATCATTGCAACTCCACACCTCAGGTTGGAGCTCAAATCAGGTGGATGCAGAAAGACTGTGGAAGGAAAAAGAAGGGGGGCTGTGCACCCATGGCTTCAGGCCACCTTCAGAGTGGGCAGTGGGTGGGTCGTGGCAGCTTTTCCATTTCCCTGCTAGCAATTACTGGTCTTTCCTCTGCTGTGTCCTGCAGATCTGTGCTGAATATGATGCTGTCAGCTGCAAAATGCATGAGAAACCAAAGAGCATCGAGGAGCTGGCAGAGCTGCGGGAGTGGATGCAGGGAGTCCCAGCACAGCTGGCTGCACAGGAGGTACCACCCTGAGGGGCAGGGGACACCAAGGGAAGGGATGAGGGCATTTGGCAGTGCAGTGGGTGGTGTCTCCAAGCAGGACTCCATGTTTTTTGCTTAGATATCTTTGCATGCCGTGCCATAAGATTCCTGCCTCTGCATGTTTGTAATTCCTAAGGTTTGTATTTTGAAAGACACGTAGGAAGAGCTTCAATACCTGTGTAAAACCAGATACCCCTTAAATATCTTGCCTGAAAGACCTGACCCATGCTTTTCTGTCTTCACATTCCATTCTGCATTTGTGCACTGAACAGCTGTCTCCTCAGAAATGAATGTTGTTTTCAAGAAGATTTATTACTAAGGCCTAAAGGAAGGAAGGTTTAAATTAGATATTAGGGGGAAGTTAGGGTTGTTAGGTCAGTGTGTTGTGGAGGCCAAAATTATCCAACTGTGCCCCCCCCCACCCCCTTTGGTTTTAATAGGAAGTTGGGGGTTCAGTAGAAGTTGAATTTTTCTATGAAAGACAGTGCTCTCTGCAGCAACACCCACTGTTCCAGAGCTGGGGCCCAACACAAGGAAGATGTGGGGCTGTTGGAGAGGGGTCAGAGGAGCCACGGAGATGATCAGAGGGCTGGAGCAGCTCCCCTATGGAGAGAGGCTGAGGGAGCTGGGCTGGGTCAGCCTGGAGAAGAGAAGGCTGTGGGGGGACCTCATTGCAGCCTTCCAGTCCCTGAAGGGAGCAGAGGAACAGGAGGGGAATCAGCTTGTTCAAGGGCAGAGACTGGCAGGACAAGGGGGATGGAGTGAAGCTGGAGGAGGGAAGGGTTAAATTGGATATTAGGGGGAAATTCTTTCCAGAGAGAGTGGTGAGGGGCTGGAACAGGCTGCCCAGAGAGGGGGTGGGTGCCCCATACCTGGGGGTGTTCAAGGCCAGGTTGGATGGGGCCCTGGGCAACCTTGTGTAGCTCCAGGCCTGGAGGTTGGTGGCCCTGCCTGTGGCAGGGGGTTGGAGCTCTGTGATCCTTGGGGTCCCTTCCAACCCAGACCAGTCTATGATTCTAAGATATTTCTGCTCCTAAATGCTCCAACTGTTGTTAACAGATCTCTCCTACTAGGACGTTCTAGTGCTGAGTCCTTTCAGAGCTACTTGAAGTCTAGGTATTCTCCCAGCTGAACAAATGGGGAGAAAAGGCATCAAGCTGTAAGCTTGACTGGTCCCTACTGGGGAAAGAACCTGGAGGATAACCCAGACCTCTCCATTTCTGTCCAGCCCTTTATCTGCTGGGTCCTACTTCTTTTCATTCCTCTAGAGCAGAGGGTGATGATGGCATGATCATTGGCAGAACAAGGGGTTGTAAATCCACACCCACTGTTCACACACCAGAAAAGCAGCCTACAGCACATTAGGCTTGTGTGACTAACACCCTGCAGAGGCATCTTGTGAAAACAAGGAATACACCAGGGGGGTTGGGATCAGGATGGTCTAAAGGTGTCTGAGTTTTGTCTTGTTCTCTCTCCCTGGGCAGGAACTGATTCGTGAAGTCATGGAAGATTACACAGTCATGGAGGAATTCCTGTACAATCTCAGTGGGGAAGATTTCAGTGACAAGTGAGCACAAGGCATTTCTGGGCTCCATCAGCAGAGGGGTGGCAGCAGGGACAGGGAGGGGATCGTCCCTCTCTGCTCTGCCCTCGGGAGGCCCCAGCTGGAGTCCTGTGTCCAGAGCTGGGGCCCAACACAAGGAAGATGTGGGGCTGTTGGAGAGGGGTCAGAGGAGCCACGGAGATGCTCAGAGGGCTGGAGCAGCTCCCCTATGGAGAGAGGCTGAGGGAGCTGGGCTGGGTCAGCCTGGAGAAGAGAAGGCTGTGGGGGGACCTCATTGCAGCCTTCCAGTCCCTGAAGGGAGCAGAGGAACAGGAGGGGATTCAACTTTTTAAAAGGGTAGATAATGGCAGGACAAGGGGGAATGGATTAAAACTAAAGGAAGGAAGGTTTAGATTAGATATTAGGGGGAAGTTCTTTGCAGAGAGAGTGTTGAGGGGCTGGAACAGGCTGCCCAGAGAGGGGGTGGGTGCCCCATCCCTGGGGGTGTTCAAGGCCAGGTTGGATGGAGCCCTGGGCAACCTTGTGTAGCTCCAGGCCTGAGGTTGGTGGCCCTGCCTGTGGCAGGGGGTTGGAGCTCTGTGACCCTTGGGGTCCCTTCCAACCCAGACCATTCTGTGATTCTATGATTTCTCCCACTGTCAAAGTGGGACACTTTGCAGCAGTTTCTCAGTGCTTCAGGGGCTGTGTGTCTATCAAGGGCTCCAGCAGAACTTTTGAGTGCCTCTCAGGCTGTATGAGCACTGAACTCTTGAAGTTTTTAGAGCAGAAGTGTGGGTTCACGCTGCCTGATGGCCTGGGGCAAGGCAAGCTGCCAGCTTTTCACCTGTTTAACTAATGAAAGCTCTTTTCTCTTGGTCTTTTTGAGACACTTGCAGGGTCTCAAAGTGCACAGTTTAGTCTGTGTCTGAAGCTGAATGAACACTTCTGAGGTAGGGAGGTGTAGGAAGGAACACTCCCCGGGCTTTGTTGGGACTGGGAAGGAGTGTGAACCCTGTAGTATTACTGCATTTCTTTTCCATGTGTTTCCTTGGAGTTTTATCTTTGGCTGGTTTATTCAGATAACCCTGGCCTAGATAAGACCCCCTTAGCACAGCTCCTAAAGCCAGCTCAGCCCCAGAGGCAGCTCTCAGAGGACATGGACTTGGTCCAGGGTGTCTGCGACCCGTGTGAGTCTGCAGGGTGTTTCTGGAGCTGGAAACGTGGGATGCTCAGGGAAAACAAACACAAAACCCACAACAACAAATCCAAAGAAAACCTGAAAAACCCCAGAGAAGCTGCAGGAAATGGGCTCAGCTGCAGGACAGCTCAGCACAGAGGTACCTGTGTGGCACTGGCCAGGCCTGGCACATATTGGAAAGCCAGAGATGGGCCCATGCCCGGCCTGGGAGGGGTGTGATCTCCAGGGTAATGCTGCAAAGCCTGGATCTGGCACTGTGAACAAGCTGACTGGTCTGAATGAAGGAATGGGTGGGCTACAGCTGAGTGACAGCCACGAGCCCTGTCTTGGGGTGAGCAGCCACTGTGTGCAGCCTTTCCTGTGCCCAGCACCGCGCTCCTCGGTACTCAGCAGGGGCTCTGCTCCCTCAGGGTTACCCTTCACTGCCCCACTTCACAGCAGGCTGGATCATGCAGGAGCCCTGAAAAGCCACCAGGCTCTGGCTCCATTTTTTCTAGTTCCTTGTGGACACATTCACAGCCAGACCTTCCCCCTGGATGCCAGCTGCTGGCTTGCTGTCTCCTGGCTTTCCAGCAACGCGCTGGATCTGTTCATTTAAAGAGGCACTCCTCTTCTCCCCAGCCCTGGATCTGTTCATTTAAAGAGGCACTCCTCTCCTCCCCAGCCCTGGATCTGTTCATTTAAAGAGGCACTCCTCTCCTCCCCAGCCCTGGATCTGTTCATTTAAAGAGGCACTCCTCTCCTCCCCAGCCCTGGATCTGCTCATTCAAAGAGGCACTCCTCTCCTCCCCAGCCCTGGATCTTCTCATTTCAAAAGGCACTCCTCTCCTCCCCAGCCCTGGATCTGCTCATTCAAAGAGGCACTCCTCTCCTCCCCAGCCCTCACCCACTTGTGTGGCTGGTCAGGAGGAAGATGTATCAGCAAGGAGAGATGGGGGGGGGGGGGGATGTATCAGCAAGGAGAGATGGGGGGGGGGGGGGGATGTATCAGCAAGGAGAGATGGGGGGGGGGGGGATGTATCAGCAAGGAGAGATGGGGGGGGGGGGGATGTATCAGCAAGGAGAGATGGGGGGGGGGGGGATGTATCAGCAAGGAGAGATGGGGGGGGGGGGGGATGTATCAGCAAGGAGAGATGGGGTGGGGGGGGATGTATCAGCAAGGAGAGATGGGGTGGGGGGGGGGGATGTATCAGCAAGGAGAGATGGGGTGGGGGGGGGATGTATCAGCAAGGAGAGATGGGGTGGGGGGGGATGTATCAGCAAGGAGAGATGGGGTGGGGGGGGATGTATCAGCAAGGAGAGATGGGGTGGGGGGGGGATGTATCAGCAAGGAGAGATGGGGTGGGGGGGGGATGTATCAGCAAGGAGAGATGGGGGGGGGGGATGTGGTGTGAAAACCATGTGTGTTTCTATCATCGTAAATCTTCCTTGTCTGGTGGGAGTTGGCTTCCTCCTTCTGTTCTTTTCAGCATGTCAAACACAGGCTCAAACAGTTTCTCTCTCCTCTTTTTCTGCCTTGTTGGGTGTCGTGCAGGTGGGCTGCAAGTTACTGGCCACTGAAAATCACTCTACAAACTGAGGCTGTTCGGCTCCAGCACCTGGAGGAGGAAAGCAGATTTCGCAAGATCCAGGCCGTGGATCAGAGTGGCTTTCAAGACAAGCTGGAAGAGATGCAGGTATTAAGCCCCTAGCAAGAAACTGTCCAGAGATGGGGGCCTTGAAGTTCCTACAGTCAGCCAGGTGGGAAACCTCCAGATGAGGTTTTAGCCAGATGGGTTGTTAGGTCAGTGTGTTGTGGAGGCCAAAATTATCCAACTGTGCCCCCCACCCACCCCCTTTGGTTTTAATAGGAAGTTGGGGGTTCAGTAGAAGTTGAATTTTTCTATGAAAGACAGTGCTCTCTGCAGCAACACCCACTGTTCCAGAGCTGGGGCCCAACACAAGGAAGATGTGGGGCTGTTGGAGAGGGGCCAGAGGAGCCACGGAGATGATCAGAGGGCTGGAGCAGCTCCCCTATGGAGAGAGGCTGAGGGATCTGGGCTGGGTCAGCCTGGAGAAGAGAAGGCTGTGGGGGGACCTCATTGCAGCCTTCCAGTGCCTGAAGGGAGCAGAGGAACAGGAGGGGAATCAGCTTGTTAAAGGGCAGAGACTGGCAGGACAAGGGGGATGGAGTGAAGCTGGAGGAGGGAAGGTTTAAATTAGATATTAGGGGAAGTTCTTTGCAGAGAGAGTGGTGAGGGGCTGGAACAGGCTGCCCAGAGAGGGGGTGGGTGCCCCATCCCTGGGGGTGTTCAAGGCCAGGTTGGATGGGGCCCTGGGCAACCTTGTGTGGCTCCAGGCCTGGAGGTTGGTGGCCCTGCCTGTGGCAGGGGGTTGGAGCTCTGTGACCCTTGGGGTCCCTTCCAACCCAGACCAGGCTGGGATTCTATGGCTCCCTGGGAGGGTGCCCATGGCAGTACAGTGTTCTGACTCCTGGTGCCCTGGCAGCCCGTGCAGCTCCTTTCTCTTTCATGGGTGCTCAGTTCCCTGCAGGGATTGCCCATGATGTGCTGCCATCAAGGGGAATAGAGCAGCATTCATTTCTCACTCAGTGAGAAACCCTGAACAGTAGCAGGGGTTTGGGACTGAGGTTACCTCTGGTTCCTGCTGACACTGTCTGAACTGTGTTTCTCACCAGAAACTCTTGAATAGACTTTTAAAATGCCACCGTGGGCTGGACACAGTGATCCATGTTATCTTGGAAATAGCCTCCCAAAACTGTAATGCCCCAACACTGGATTTAACAAAACCCAAAGCAAACAGACCAAGAAACCAGAAGTTACTAGAGAGTTCTGGACATGTGGTGTTAATTCTTGGAAACAAATTGAGTGATGTATAGAGCTATCGTTCTCCCTTCATTGATTCTTCCACTAATGACAGCATAAATTCAGTAGCAAGGAATTTGGGCACGGTCTTACTGCTCCTGCTCCTCAGGGATTAATGGTTGTCACACAGCCAAAAAGCAGCCAGGCTTTGGATTTGCCTTTTCAACCCCCTGACCAGCGTTTATCACTTATCTTCCCCAGTTGTGTTTGTGGTCTTAAACAGGAGCAGGATTGGGTTGGGGAAGGTGGAATTGTGAGCATACATATGGTGCTTCTGAACGTCCCAAAGGCACAGTGGGATCCCCAGAGGCACACCTCACACCTGCCTTCTCTCCTCCAGCTGGTTGTGGCTGGATTATCCATCCAGACAGATGTTAACCAAGCTCACGAGTTGGCTGACAAAGTCAGGGAGATCAGGAGGCAGCTGAAGGAGCTTCAGAACTTGGGAATTCTCTACAACAACAGGGAAAGAATCTTTGGGATTAAAGTGACTAATGTAAGTATCTAATCTTTGTTGGGCCTCCTGGGTGGCAGGTAGGGCAAAGAGTGGGATGTGGCTCCTCAGGAAGGAGCCCTTCATGCTCCATCCTGAGCTGCTCTGCCGTCACGCAGAGTGACCGCGCGGCTCCGTCACCCCGGTGTGCTGCAGAAGAGCCGACCCCAACGAACGTGGGAGGCAGTTTGTGGGCCTGATACTGCCACTCCTGTGACAGGCACTGGGTGCCCATCCACAGAGCTGGGTTTTGCTGAGGAGGAACTGGAGCAGCAGTGTTGATGCAGTGGTTTCTGCAGGGCTGTTACACAGGCATGACCGAGCAGTTGTGCCGGGCTCTGAGGGAGCCTGTTCTCTAAGGCAAACACTGCTTTGTGCCTGAAGCTGTTCAGCTGCCAGTGAATCGCTGTCAGGCATGGCCAGCATCACCTGACTGCAGAGCAGACATGAGCCAGCAGTGTGCTCTGCCAGCTGGGAAGAGCGATGGGATCCTGGGCTCCATCAGCAGAGGGGTGGCAGCAGGGACAGGGAGGGGATTGTCCCTCTCTGCTCTGCCCTTGGGAGGCCCCAGCTGGAGTCCTGTGCCCAGAGCTGGGGCCCAACACAAGGAAGATGTGGGGCTGTTGGAGAGGGGTCAGAGGAGCCACGGAGATGCTCAGAGGGCTGGAGCAGCTCCCCTACGGAGAGAGGCTGAGGGAGCTGGGCTGGGTCAGCCTGGAGAAGAGAAGGCTGTGGGGGGACCTCATTGCAGCCTGCCGGTCCCTGAAGGGAGCAGAGGAACAGGAGGGGAATCAGCTTGTTAAAGGGCAGAGACTGGCAGGACAAGGGGGATGGAGTGAAGCTAAAGGATGGAAGGTTTAAGTTGGATATTAGGGGGAAGTTCTTTGCAGAGAGAGTGGTGAGGGGCTGGAACAGGCTGCCCAGAGAGGGGGTGGGTGCCCCATCCCTGGGGGTGTTCAAGGCCAGGTTGGATGGGGCCCTGGGCAACCTTGTGTAGCTCCAGGCCTGGAGGTTGGTGGCCCTGCCTGTGGCAGGGGGTTGGAGCTCTGTGATCCTTGGGGTCCCTTCCAACCCAGACCAGGCTGGGATTCTATGATTCTCCTCCACGGGGGTAGTGATGGGCTGGGCAGCGTGTGCTGTCACTGCCTGTCAGTGCCTCTCCTGGCTGTGCAAAGCCTGGCTGTGCAAAGCCTGGCTCTGCTGGTGGTTCTCCCTTGGAATGGATGTTGTAGGACAGGGGAGAAGTCCGATACATCCTCTTGAAGTACACGTTTTCTCATTGCTTGCTTGAGGGTTAAAAAAGAATTGTGCCTTTTTTTTGGCCAAGCTGTCATACTGTAGAAAATATTCTCCTGGCTTATGCTTCTTGTTTCTCTCCTCCCAAAGTACAGCGGGCTCTCCAGGATGGTTAAGGATGTCCAGCCACACTATGATCTCTGGACTACAGTGTCAGACTGGATACGGTGGTATGAGAGCTGGATGAACGATCCTCTCGTGGAAATTGAGGCTGAGGAGCTAGAGAAGAATGTCAGTGACTCAGCTAAGACAATGCAGAGGTGTGTGAGGCAGTTCAAGGATTCACCAGGTAGGTATGCAGTCAGGGGAACCCGAGGCATGTCACGGTGGGCTCTGAACAGGGCTCCTCAGGCTGTCACAGGGATGTGGTGTGTGTATTAGAGCCAGCTGAGAAAATGCTAACAAAGTTATTTTCCACTTTTTTCTGCAACTGTGATGATTCACATCTAGATGCCAGTTTGCTGCTTGAGGTACCAGTTTAGCATGGAAACAACAAGCCTGCAAATCCCTTTTATACCTAATTCCCTCACCCTGTGAGCTTGCAGTTAGTATGAAGTGAAATCATCTGGACTAGTCATAGAGAATTACTTTATAGCCTGGTGGGTTTAAGCCCTTCATAGAATCATGGAATGGCATGGGTTGGAAGGGACCCCAAGGATCACAGAGCTCCAACCCCCCCTGCCACAGGCAGGGCCACCAACCTCCAGGCCTGGAGCTACACAAGGTTGCCCAGGGCCCCAGCCAACCTGGCCTTGAACACCCCCCCCAGGGATGGGGCACCCACCCCCTCTCTGGGCAGCCTGTTCCAGCCCCTCACCACTCTCTCTGCAAAGAACTTCCCCCTAATATCTAATCTAAACCTTCCCTCTTTTAGCTTTAATCCATCCCCCTTGTCCTGCCATTATCTACCCTTGAACAAGCTGATTCCCCCGTTTGTATGTCAGGCAGCAGAGGAACCTGAATGTGGGTCTTCCAGGTGCTGTTTTCTTGGCCAATTTTCTTTTCTCTCCTGGCCAGTGAATTTAATGGAAAGCCAGAAGAGATCTTGACTTTGTTATGGATAAAATGAGATTGCAAAACTTGGAAATGGTCTGTGGAATGTAATCACTGTTTTCTTTCCTGCCAGAATGGGTATGAAGGTCAGGTGATCACATCATAGAATCATAGAATCCCAGCCTGGTCTGGGTTGGAAGGGACCCCAAGGGTCACAGAGCTCCAACCCCCTGCCACAGGCAGGGCCACCAACCTCCAGGCCTGGAGCTACACAAGGTTGCCCAGGGCCCCATCCAACCTGGCCTTGAACACCCCCAGGGATGGGGCACCCACCCCCTCTCTGGGCAGCCTGTTCCAGCCCCTCACCACTCTCTCTGCAAAGAACTTCCCCCTAATATCCAATTTAACCCTTCCCTCCTCCAGCTTCACTCCATCCCCCTTGTCCTGCCAGTCTCTGCCCTTTCACAAGCTGATTCCCCTCCTGTTTCTATGCCCACACAGCCCTTGCCATTCACGTGAAGGTCTCTTAATCCTGACTCCTGGAGTTGAGACCTTGGTTGTAGCTTAACTCCCCATGCTGTGAGTCTGAGCTGTGTCGGTCCCTCTCCAGAGCCAGTTCTCCCAGCTCCTGCCAGATGGTTTTGCACTGAAATATAGTTTGCAGTGGGAGATTTTTGCTTCATCCTTTTGAACTTGAACTCACTCTTAAACAATGCCATGACTCAGCCCCTCTGGAGAGGGGGAGGAGTGGCTGTGTGAGTAACTATGAATCAGGATGGAAGCAGAGACACTAAGAACACCTGCTCATGCTCACTGCAGCAGTCCCTGGCACCTCCTGACACTCATGCTCCAGCCTTGCCTGGGGCCCAGCTGGGAGGGTGAGGTGGCCACATCCCTGCAGGGTGCAGGAACAGGGGGCATGTGCTGGAGCAAGATTTTGGAAAGGGAGCAAGTCCCATGTGCTTTGCCTGCCCATTGCTGTACCCACAGTAGCACGAGCTGGAAAAGGGCAGGATGTGAACAGTGGAGAGACAGGGGCTTTGAGGAGAGCAAAGTCCTTTCCTTGATTTTTGTCCTTCCTACGAGGCAACTACCTATGGCTCTAGTGGGTCCAGAGGCTGGCAGGGCTTTTCCTGCATGCTTTCCATTTCCACTGTGATCCCAGCCTATTTCTAGCTCCTGGGTGTGTGTCCATCTCCTGTGTAGGATGGCCTGAGCTGGGGTGGGGGGGGATTAACTCACAACCCAATCTTATCAAGGAAGGGAAGAGTTTGGAATGATGACCAGAGCTTCTAAAGTACCTGTTGGCAGATGGGACTTCATCATGCTTGGGCCCATGTTAAGGAATTAAGTTTGTTTGCTCCTTGTCTTGCAGTGAGCTGCAGGCTAAGGCACACTTCTGCTTAGCATGGCCTTGCCTGTAAAGGACCTTGAGCTAACAGGCAGGTCTGCTTCTGGGAGTGGGCTTGAATCCTTGCTTAGTAGCCATGTCAGGAGAACCTTGGTGTCCTTGCGTCCTGGTTTCAGCTATGATGGAGTTAATTATTTTTAGCAGTGGATGGAATGCCATGTTTGGGTGTTAGGATGAGAACAGTGCTGATAGCACCCTGATGTTTCTGGTTGTTGCCGGGCAATCAAGGACCTTTCTCAGTTCTTCATACTTCCTTACTAATGAGAAAGGAGGGGACGCAGCCAGGACAGGTGACCCGAACTGGCCAAAGAGGATATTCCATGCCAGTTACGTCATGCTCAGTATAAAGGGGGACTGGGGGGAAGAGGGGGAGACAACGCCAGGACGTGCAGTTTCTGGGGACGGTCGGGTTTTCCGGGACGGGCTCTAAGCTGTGCGGCCTGAGTTCTGTGGTTTGGTGAGAAATTGCATTGTGTATCACCAGTTTATCTATTTTGTGCTTTAAACTTCTGTTATTGTTATATCTAGTTTTCTGTTATTGTTTAGTAAACTATCCTTATCCCAACCTGCGTGGTTCTGGTTTATAGGTTGTGGTTTCTTTTCCTCCTTTCTTCCTTCCCTTTTCCCCCTCCCCCAACTTCCCTTCCCCTTCCTTTTAAAAGTACAAGCGACTGTGTGGGGTGCGGCCCCCGGCTGGGGCAAAACCACGACACCTTGTTACCTCAACCCACATTATCCTGCTGCTTACCTACCCCGTCCCATGCGTCCTCAGACTTGTAGGCAGTTCCTTCAGGCAGCTTCCTCACCCACTGTTGTTGCTGATAATGTTCTGGTTTCCTCCCTGCAAGCTTGCCAAGGTGTGGCGATGGACTTTCGAGACAAGATCGAGGAGTTCAGACCATACATCCCCTTAATTCAAGGGCTGCGCAACCCTGGCATGAGGAACCGGCACTGGGAGATGCTGGCTGAAGACATGAAGATCCCCATCAAGCTGGGACCCAGCCTGACTGTTGGTCACTGCTTGGACATGAATCTGCTGGACCATATCGAGACCATTAACAAAGTAGCTGAGATAGCCAGCAAGGAATACGCCATTGAGAGTGTGAGGAGAGAGGGACTTGCTGTGCTTTTGGCTGCTCCTCAAATATGTTTCTCTTTAGCAGGAAGGAGCCTTGGGTCATGTTCCTGTCATGCCCAGAGCATTAGACCCCTTCTTCAGCAGAAGAAAACAAGCTGCTGCCCTCGAGATGGGTGTAGTGGCCACGCAGCTGAATTCACACACCACAAGTAGTCATTTTGTCCTGTGTAGGATTTCCAGTTGTAGCATAACAGCACAGCTTGATGGTTCTGCTGGTCCCCTGCTTGGGTCTCACCCTTCACTGTGGGATTAGGGACTGGTTAAGACTGGTACTCGGCATTGGTGAGGCCACACCTCGAGTGCTGGGTCCAGTTCTGGGCTCCTCACCACAAGAAGGACATTGAGGTCCTGGAGCGAGTCCAGAGAAGGGCAACCAGGCTGGGGAAGGGGCTGGAGGGCAAATCGACATTAGGAAGCACTACTTCTCAGAAAGGGTAGTCAGGCACTGGAATGCACTGCCCAGGGAGGTGGTGGAGTCACCAACCCTGGGGGTGTTCAAGGAAAGACTGGATGTTGTATTGAGGGATATGGTTTAGTGGGAGCTAGTAGTAATAGGTGAATGGTTGGACTGGATGATCTTCTAGGTCTTTTCCAACCTTGATAATTCTGTGATTCTGTGATCCTCTGAGGAGCAGCTGGGGGTGTTGAGCCTGGAGAAGAGGAGGCTGAGGGGAGACCTTCTCCTCACCTCCCCTGCCCTGCCAGGAGGGTGCAGAGAGGTGGGCGAGGGTCTCTTCAGCCAGGGGCCAGGAGATGGGACAAGGGGCAATGGGCTCAAGCTGCCCCAGGGCAGGGTCAGAGCAGCTGGGAGGGCAAAGTTCTTCCCTGGCAGAGTTGTGGGGCTGTGGCACAGGCTGCCCAGGGAGGGGCTGGGTCACCTTCCCTGGGTGTGTTTAAAAAAGGGGAGATGAGGTGCTCAGGGATGTGGTTTAGCTGAGGATGGGAATGGTTGGACTTGATGATCTTCAGAGGTCTTTTCCAACCTGGTGGCTCTGGGGTGCAGAGGAGGCACACTGGTGCTGTGCTGGACACGCAGCTGCCGCTTCTGGTGACATCCAAAAATCTGTCACTTGCTGGAGAGGGGCAGCAGGAAATTTCCAGAAGCTGGGATAACCATTGCATCTGAACATGAAATCGTTTTTCCCTGTGTTCCAGGCACTCAACAAAATGGAGAGTGAATGGAAGTCTGTTGTGTTCCCTGTGGTGCCTTACAAAGACTCAGGCACCTTCATTCTGAAGACCACGGATGAAGCTGCTCAGCTCCTCGACGATCACATCGTGATGGTGCAGAGCATGTCCTTCTCACCCTTCAAGAAGCATTTTGAGGAACGGATGAACACATGGGAAAATAAGCTGAAGATGACCCAGGTACTGGTTTCCTCCCCACACACAGGTGGGGAAGGCAAGCAGCTTGAGCGTGGAGGCTGTGCAGCTGCTGCTAAGGAACTGGGGGGACAGCTTCAAGAAATTCTCTGTCTTTAGAGGGGAAGGGGGCCTGGCTGTGCTCTAGTAGAAGAGGGGATAAACTCAGAACCTTGTTGTGAAAACAGCAGTGATGAAATTCCAGCTCTTTTGCTGGCTGTTTCAACACTTTCTGGTGGGGCCAGGCCTCTCCCGTTGCTGGGAATGGTCCAACTGTTGAATCTGATCAAACAAGCCTAAGTGGACCTTGCAGATTGTTAAAGGCCACATGAAATCCATAGTGATACTCACATCTCAGTGTAGGAGAACATGTGTAAGACTGCTCTTCAGGCTGGGATCTGGCAGACAGTGCCAGCACTTCTCCACCAGACCAGAGCCTAAATGCTCAGCACCCAGTGGGACTCAGCCAGCAGAAAAACCTTTTGCTGCAGGAGAAAAAAGCCAGTGCAAGCATCTGGCTGGAGAGTTCCATGTGAATGCTGGTGGAGGATGCACAGCAGCATTACTACCTGGTACTGGTAACTCACTTAGTTCATTGGTGCTTGCTGTCTGGGTGTGCTTGGGCTGTGGGCTGCCAGAGTGCTGGCCTTGTCTGGTGAGGGCACAGAAATGCCACCCTGTGCCTTCAGGCAGTAGGTGACACAGGGAAGTCCCATGTTGTTTTGGCTGGGGTGCTGTCCTGTGTGTTCACCCTGCCTTTCCCGCCCCTCCTCTTGATTGTGTTTGTTCCTGTCACGAAGGGCCCATGGAGCCACTTTCTGGGCCAGGCTGAGCTGGTGGAGCACAGCAAGCCCTGCCTTCAGCAGCACTGGCAAGAGCCACCTCCTGCTAGGGCAAGTGGCTGCCTGTGGTCAGGCAGCATGTGACTAAGGTAGTGGGAAAGGGAATCAAACCCTTGAGGTGCTCTGCAACATTGGGCAGGTGCCTCAAACCTTCCACACTCCCCTGCCTGAAAATGGAGGAGGAGGATGTTCTTCCAACCAGCCTCTCCTCCTCCTTTGCATGGCTGACAAGCAGGGCTTCCCGTGGTGTCTAATGTAGGTGTTCAGCTTCTCCTTCATTCTCTCCTTGCTGAGGGTGTTGTGCAAAGCCCTTTTCCCAGACTGCTCTGTAGGCAGGGCCGGGACTGAGAGGGTGTGATGGAACTGTAGTCTGGCTGGGTCTGTCACCCTCCCTCACCACAACAGCTCCTCTCACAAAACAAAGTCCCCACGTAGCTGTGTGCTCGTGTCTTCTGTAAACACAGCAGCACCAGCCATGGAAATCTGACCCAGCACCTCCAAAGTCCCCTTGAGCTTTACTGGTGGCTTACACCCACTAAACCAGTGGGTGTTGATCCTGATGCCCACTGACAGCAGTTAGCAAGGGGGAAATTGTCAATTATTTGGGAAGGAAATTCCAGCTCCTGATGCTCTGGGTAGACTTTATAGCTGTGGGAGGGCTCAGTGCAACATCACCTCTTCTTTTTTCTTTTCTCTTTTTTTCTCTTTTCCTTTTCTTTTTTTCTTTTTTCTCCTTTCTTTTTTTTTCCTCCTTTTTCTTTCCTTGTCCTTTTCCTTCCTCATGTTTCTCTGGTTTGGTTGTTTTCCTTGACCCATTCTGGGGCACAGTTTGAATGGTTTTGTTGAAGAGATCCATAGCATGGTGTCCTGATAAGTTCTTTTTGCTCCTCACTAGGATGTCCTAGAGGAATGGCTGAACTGCCAGCGCTCTTGGCTCTACTTGGAGCCCATCTTTAGGTCTGAGGACATCAAGAGACAGCTCCCACTGGAAAGTGAGCGCTTCCAGGACATGGATAGCCACTGGAGAAACATCATGAAGACTGCTAATGAAAACCCTGAGGTGTGTGTGTCTCAAAGTCAGTGCAGGTGTCCCTCACTCTGTAGAAAACAATGCTTTCCAGTCATTGTTGCAGTGGTGTGGGCATGAGCAGCACTGTGACCCATGCAGCCTTGCCCAGGGTGATGTGCTGGGTTTCTTCTCCTGGAACTTGGCCTTTTGTTCCAATGTCCAAACAGAGTCATCCCCTGGGATGTCTGCACCAAGCGTTCTACCCCAGCAGATACCTTCTCCTCAGCACACAGGCTCCCTGCCTCCTACAGCTCTTGTAACCAGCCCTGCTAGAATCCTAATCCCTAAAGTAATCCTTCAATTCCCCCTCAAGACCGACTCTTTGACCTGCTCAGAACCAGTGGTTTCCCCTGTCTCTGTGTCCTGGTGGCAGTGCTCTGTGCTTCTCTGTTCTCCAGTCTCTGTTCCTGGGGCTCCATCACTGTTTGTGTTACAAATGTTGGCACGCAGGGGAACCCAGAAACCTGCTTGGGGCTGTTCCCCCTCCCTGCCCACAAAGCTCATCCCCTCTCCAGATCCCTGTCAAAGTTCTCCTTTGACTGAGTCATTTAAATCCTATGGGTTTACTGGAGATAACTGGGCTGCCCAGTTATCTCCACAGCCTTATCTTCCCTGTGCTCAGAGTGCTGATGGTTCCTCTGTTTGGTTCTGCCTGTAGGTGATTTCTCTCTGCCCAGATCCTGTGCTGCTGGAGAACCTGTGTGGATGTAACAAGCTGCTTGAGCTTGTGCAGAAAGGGCTGAGTGAATATCTGGAAACCAAGAGAGGTGCTTTCCCCAGGTAAGCCCAGATGGTTCAGGAAATGGGAAAGGAGGGGCTCCCCCCAGCCTGCCCTGCCCAGGCAGAGCTGGGCAATCCCAGTTTAGGATGCTGAGCCTGGCTCCCAGTGCTTGGGTGGGGAGGAAACAGGCAGACACAGGTGTTGTGAGTGAGGGGCAGGCTGGTAGGATCCATGGGTATCTGTGCCTCAGGATTTGTCTGGGATGGCTGAGGTGAAGCAGAAACCTCTGTGCAGCTCCATCCCCTGTTCCTGAAGGAGCACTCCTGGCCTTTGATGCTCATTAAACCCAGTTTGCATTGGAGTAGCTGACTCTGCTAGATGGAGAGGTCTCTCTGTGGGAAGGTAGATGTCTGGGCTGGGGCTGCGACTCATCTGCATGAATACAGAGGTCAGTGAGCAGTCAGCAGGAGTGTCTCCAGCAATAGGCTTGTTCCTCATCTTGCCAGGACTTCAAGAGAGTCTCCCTGCTCCCTGTTTCTAGGTTCTACTTCCTTTCAGACGACGAGCTGCTGGAAATCCTGTCCCAGACAAAAGACCCCACTGCTGTGCAGCCTCACCTGCACAAGTGCTTCGAGAACATCGCACAGGTAGGCAAAGCACCTGCCCCAGTGGCCTGGCCTGCCTTTGGGAAGCTGCTCTGGAGGAGAGGTCACATTCTCAGTCAGTTTGCAGATGACACTAAGCTGGGAAGATGTGTCAATCTGCCTGAGGGTGGGGAGGCTCCTCAGAGAGGTCTGGCCAGGCTGGACCCATGGGCTGAGCCCAATGGGATGGGGTTTAACAAGGCCAAGGGCAGAGTGCTGCACATGGGACAGAACAACCCCCTGCAGAGCTACAGGCTGGGGGAGACTGGCTGGAGAGCTGTCAGGCAGAGAAGGACCTGGGGGTGCTGGGTGGCTGCAGGCTGAACATGAGCCAGCAGTGTGCCCAGGGGCCAGGAAGGCCAAGGGCATCCTGGCTTGTGTCAGACACAGTGTGGCCAGTAGGTCTGGGGAGGGGATTGTGCCCCTGGACTGGGCACTGGGGAGGCTGCACCTCGAGTGCTGGGTCCAGTTCTGGGCTCCTCACCATCAGAAGGACATGGAGGTCCTGGGGTGAGTCCAGAGAAGGGCAACCAGGCTGGGGAAGGGGCTGGAGGGCAAATCCTCTGAGGAGCAGCTGAGGGAGCTGGGGGTGTTGAGCCTGGAGAAGAGGAGGCTGAGAGGAGACCTTATCACCCCTACACCTGATAGGAGGTTGTAGAGAGGTGGGCGATGGTCTCTTCAGCCAGGGGACAGGGGATGGGACAAGGGGCAATGGGCTCAAGCTGCCCCAGGGCAGGGTCAGAGCAGATGGGAGGGAAAAGTTCTTCCCTGGCAGAGTTGTGGGGCTGTGGCACAGGCTGCCCAGGAAGGGGCTGAGTCACCTTCCCTGGATGGGTTTAAAAAAGGGTAGATGAGGTACTTAGGGATCTGGTTTAGTTTAGGATGGGAATGGTTGGACTTGATGATCTTAAAGGTCTTTTCCAACCTGGTGACTCTGTGATTCTGTAGAAATGTGTCTCCTGGGAACCCATAGCTGCACATAAGCATTGCAGGGTGCTGCTGCCTGCCCACTAGTGGGAGTCAAGCAACCTCACTTTAGACATTTCCAAGCCAGGCTTCTGCTTGTGAACCCTCAACTTTTGACACCCTCAACTGGGTTTTTTTTAGGCAATGAGGGAAAATAGGCATCTGCAAAGAGCAACTTACAGAAATTCAGAGACACCTCGGGAGGACAAGACACTCCCTCTGGAGGTGTCTGCCCATCCCACCATGGACACCAAGAGAACTAGCTCAGACCTAGGTGTTTACTCACAGGCACCTGGTTAGGGTGGAGTCCTGCTCTTGCTGACAGCCTCAGGAGGGACAAGGAGTGAATGAGCCTAAACAGAATCAAGCTTCTACCATCATCCCTCCTTAGGAGCTGGGGGTAACCTGGCTATTTTTCCTCTTTATTATTCCTAATCGACTTCAGGCTCCATGGCTGCTCACAGCTTGCACCACCACAATGCTCAAGTACTGAAACCAATCTCCTGGTCATTAGCTTGAGAAAATAGGAAGGAAATTGAACTGGAGACCTAGTGCAAAGCTGTTGGAGTAAGTGGACTTTCAGTGATACACTGGGGTACTGGAGAAGCTGTTAGAATTTTACTCTTAAAACCAGGTACTCTGACCTCAAGGGAAATGATTTGAAGCTACAGAATTGAACAGGAACCAAGGGTTTGATCCTGAGAAAAGTTCATCCTACCTATGATTTGATTTCCTTCACTCAAGTTAAGCCAGTGATGGGAATCTCCTGTTTCCCTACCATCATCTGGTGTTTGGAGAGGTCATTTGGCACAGCTGGCACACTCTTTATTGCTGCTATTGGCAGCCCAGTTTGGCACCAGATTCCTGGTGAGCACACCCCACTGCAGCCTGGCTCTCCCCAGAGACAGGAGGACAGGGACAGAAAGGAA
Organism: Porphyrio hochstetteri; assembly: GCA_020800305.1. Taxonomy (NCBI): domain Eukaryota; kingdom Metazoa; phylum Chordata; class Aves; order Gruiformes; family Rallidae; genus Porphyrio; species Porphyrio hochstetteri. The sequence continues at coordinate 2,447,513 of CM036916.1, read as the reverse complement.
ATCCTCTGTTCACATCTCCTGTTATGCATTTCTTCCCTTAGCTCCTGTTCCAGGAGGACCTACAGATCACACACATGTACTCTGCTGAAGGAGAAGAGGTGAAGCTCTTTGTTCCCATCTACCCTACAGAAAATGTGGAGCACTGGCTGCTGGAAGTGGAGAAATCGATGAAAGCCACTGTGCGGGACAACATAGAGAGATCAACTGGGGTTTATCCAGAGGTGAGAGTTTCATCACACACTGGCAGGTTCCTGGTGTCTGGGTTACCACAGAGGTCACCAGCCATGGGGCTGATGAATCTCTGATCCTCTTCTGGGTTTAAAATACAGCCTTTGATCCCACCTAGTGTGGGTCAGGCACAGAACTTGTTTGTTTGTGTCTAGGGAGGGAGAAAGGCTGAAATAAAAGGTCTCTTTTACTGTCTTCTCCTCAGTCTGACTGTTTGAAATCAGGACAGACCAGAGGAGAGGGGAAGCTTGTTTTGGATCTTACAGATTGACCTCAGAGCAAGGAGACATGGAAACCATTTTAAGAAGTAAAACCTTACTATTGTCTTTTTCTTCTTCTTCTTTTTAAAGACTCCACGTACTGAATGGGTCTTGCAGTGGCCTGGCCAGGTGGTCATTGCTGGCTGCCAGATTTTCTGGACAAAGGAAGTGTCTGAGGCTCTGGAAGCTGGAGACTTGTCCAGCAGGCTGTTCCCACAGCTGAGTGCTCAGGTATGAAAATGTCTGGAAGGTGGAATTTTGCCAGGTGGCAACTTTGCAGACATCAGACCCTAGATAACTTATCAGTGCAGCCAGGACGATACTGTAGGAGAAACAGAGGTGCAGTGCTGCATAGCACAACTGAAAAACAGGCTGAACAGCAGGTCAGTAACCTCTTAATCATTAGGATACTTGTCACCATAAACCTCAAATAATGTACAGGACTGATAAAGACAGGCAGAAGGTGAAATTTAACTTCTTCAGGGTCACCCAAGAAGTCAGAGGTGGGGGAGAACTGAAGGGATGGGCAGTAGAATCACAGAGTCACCAGGTTGGAAAAGACCTTTGAAGATCATCAAGTCCAACCAATTTCCATCCTAAGCTGAACCAGATCCCTGAGTACCTCATCTGCCCTTTTTTAAACCCATCCAGGGAAGGTGACTCAGCCCCTCCCTGGGCAGCCTGTGCCACAGCCCCACAGCTTCCCCAGGGAAGAACTTTCCCCTCCCATCTGCTCTGACCCTGCCCTGGGGCAGCTTGAGCCCATTGCCCCTTGTCCCATCTCCTGTCCCCTGGCTGCAGAGACCATCGCCCACCTCTCTGCACCCTCCTGGCAGGGCAGGGGAGGTGGGGAGAAGGTCTCCCCTCAGCCTCCTCTTCTCCAGGCTCAACACCCCCAGCTCCCTCAGCTGCTCCTCAGAGGATTTGCCCTCCAGCCCCTTCCCCAGCCTGGTTGCCCTTCTCTGGACTCGCTCCAGGACCTCAGTGTCCTTCTTGTGGTGAGGAGCCCAGAACTGGACCCAGCACTTGAGGTGCAGCCTCCCCAGTGCCCAGTCCAGGGGCACAATTACTTCCCCAGACCTGCTGCCCACAGGGAAGTCACAGTGAAGCTGCATCCTTCACGTATGTTCCATTACTAACCATGAGATAGGGTGTCCTCAGGTCTGGGTCTGGAGGCAGTGCTCTCTCTCCTCACCCCACAGCGGGGTGGGTGAGGGCAGAAGTCAGCTCTGAGCCAGCCCTGAGCAGCATTTGCTTTCTGTGCAGTTGTGGCTCTGAGAAGAGGCAGAACGTGCCTGGACACAGCCTGTGGGCTGGCCTGCGTGGGGTTAGCACAGCCCAGTGGCTGGGATGTGGGCTGCTCCAGACACTCTCTCTCCCTCCCCCAGCTGAGCAGTTTGGTTGCCCTGGTCCGTGGCAGACTGTCCAAGGTGCAGCGAGCAGTGTTGTCAGCCCTCATTGTGATTGAGGTCCATGCCAAGGATGTGGCAGCAAAGCTGATTGAGGAGAACGTGACCAGCATGAATGATTTTGAGTGGATCTCCCAGCTCAGGTAGACACCACAGCTACTGCCCCCCACCTGGCTTCCCTGGGGAGTCTTCACTCTCCTTCCCTATCTGCCCTGTCCATGATGAATGGGAAGAGGAGTTGGGTGGTCTGTAAGCAGTGTTTCTGAGCTGTCTCCTATGAGAAGTGGGGTTGAGGATGCCAGGTCTGAGGCACCTGAGACAGGTCTGGTTTGGGTGGCACCCACTTGGGCAATAGGAACTCTGGGTGTTTCTCAGAGGCATGTGACAGGACATGCCTCCTGCCCTGGGAGTGGGATGCTTCACAAAACACCCCGTTTGGGGTTCTGTGAGAGCTCCTCTGCACCCTGTTACCTTCCCTTATCCCTTCCTCTTGGAGTGGGCAGTCCCATGGCACACAGGCCTCCACGCCTGCAGGCTCCCAAGCTGCTGCCTTACCTGCCAGGTGGTGTTTGTGTCCCTGATGTCCTGCTCACTCCTCCTCAGGTACTACTGGACAGGTGGGGACCTGTATGTCAGGGCAGTCAATGCTGAGTTTCTCTATGGCTACGAGTACCTGGGGAACAGTGGCCGCCTGGTGATCACTCCCCTCACAGACAGGTAAGGAGATGCTGTTCTGGGTAGCAAGTGTGGTTTGATTTGTTTTCCATGTGAACAGGCCTCCTTGGCATTAAACCAGGGATCTGACCATGCTTCTCTCACCACCTGCTGCACATAAGCAGGAACCCTTAGCAAAGGGCTACCTGAGACAAGGGTGTAGGAACACTCTGGCCTGAGTTCTGCTGTATTCCTGGTGACGAGTGCTCCAACTGATGGCTTGCCCTCTCCTGATTCTTAACTCAGTGTTCTGACTCATATAAAAAGTCCACCCAGTAGCTGAGGAGCTGTTCTACAAAGCAGGACACAGGGGCACATAATGCTGCAGAAGATGCAGCAGCAATATAGTTACACCCCTTTGTAACCACCCTTTTTCTGGAGAGTGACTTTGTGGCAGAAGGATGTATCTGTGCAGGCTCCTGTGAATGCTAATCAAGGCCACACAGCTAACTCCTGCACGGTGCTGCCTAGCTAAGCAGTTCTGCAGCATAATAAAGGATGGTTTCCTAACCTGTCTCCAGCTGGAGAGATCATACATCTCCCTTACTGACAGCAGGAGTAGAAATACTCTTCAGCATCTGGTCTGCTTTGTCGTAGGTGTTACCTGACACTCACGGGAGCTCTGCACCTCAAATTTGGAGGAGCACCAGCAGGACCAGCAGGAACAGGCAAAACTGAAACAACAAAAGACCTGGGGAAGGCTCTGGCAATCCAAACTGTGGTGTTCAACTGCTCTGACCAGCTGGACTTCATGGCCATGGGGAAGTTTTTCAAGGGTTTAGCCAGGTATTGTACAGTGCTACGTGTGGTTGCCAAGGGACGGGTGGGATACAGGGATGCTGCCCACTGGGAATTGGGGAGCATTGTCCATAGCAACCCAGAACAAGCAAAGCCCCAGTGAGGGTGTTACTGTATTCCAGAATAAGCAGTGACAAAATTCTTCCCAGAATGGGGGGGGTCAGTTGAACCAATTAAAAGAAATAAAAAGAAATCCTCTTCATTTATGGCAAAATGAAAAAGCTTTGCACAGATCCACCAGCAGCTACCTGTGCAAACCTTTGCAGCTCTGGCTTTGCTCTAATACCACACACACTGGACTGAGATTCAGCCCACAAGCTGCTTAATCTTAAGGAGAGAATCTGCTGAGTGTATCCAAAATTGAGCAGCCAAGAGAGATGATTCTGAGCCTTGAGGGATCCTCTCAGGGAAGCTTCTCTCCATTTCAAACAGAGCTGGTCCAATTAGTCTGTTGCACACCAGTGAATCCAAATTAGTTACTCTAACAAAAGCTGATACTCTTTCCTTGGGTGTTCTCTTTGTAATTTAACTTCTTTCTCAAACCACACCTTGTGGGAAGATGGCCTTCCTCATAGGACATCATCTTCCTCTCTGTACATAGTCTTCCAAGCTCTGGAAAACAGAGGTGAGAGAGGTGTGAATTCTGTCTGCTCCACTTACAGCTCAGGTACAGAACAGGAGTTCAACGTGCCATCTCTTTCAAGCCCAGATTTGCAACGTGGGCAGTGTGTGGCAGGCTGTAGGATCAGGCAGTGCCACGATCCTGCAGGGACCACACACCTTCTCACTCACCACACAGCCTGGGATGCTGGGTTGGGCTGAGGGGCTACAGCCCCTTCCACTGTACGAGTACACCGTGGCGGTGTCACTACCTGCTCTGGGACATTAGGGGCCTTTTAGATTCCTTTCTTGTCTCTGTACAGCCTCCCTAGGATGTGGATTTAGGATTTCTACATCTCACTGAACTTCTGACTCCCCCCTTTTCCCTCCCTGCCCAGCTCTGGCGCGTGGGCTTGCTTCGATGAGTTCAACCGCATCGATATCGAGGTGCTGTCGGTGGTGGCCCAGCAGATCACAACCATTCAGAAAGCCCAGCAGCAGAGGGTATGTAACAAACATGGGGATGCAAAGGCACACCAAAACAAAGCCTCCCCTGGAGCTAGTCTAGGCAAGTCCTTGTCATTGTGTGGACCAGCTTACCTGCTCAGGGGGGCTCAGATGTACTGGAGCCTGAGGAGGTGTGAGGGATGCCTGAGCTGCAGCACAGCATATCAGGCTGTTTCACAGTCACCATCCTGGGTGGGGTTTGTCACTTCTCCCCAGTCTGTGCTGCCACAGTTGCCCACACTCTCAAGTCCTGCTCAGCTTGAGCTGCAGCACCAGCAGGCTTTGGGGTGAGAGGCACGCTGGTACCCACCCACGGAGCTGATGCACGTTACCTGGGTTACAGAGAAGGCTGAGGTATGACATTTTTGCCTCACTCTTCACCAGCAAGTGCTCTAGCCACACCTAACCCAAAGTCAGGGACTGGGAGAATGAAGAACCACCCACTGCAGCAGATCAGGTTAGAGAAGATCTAAGGAACATGAAGGTACCCAGATCCATGGGACCTGACAGGATGTATCTATGGGTTGGTCCTGAGGGAATCGACACAAGTTGCTAAGTCACACTCCATCACACTTGGGAAGCTGTGGAAGCCCAGTGAAGTTCCAAATGACTCCAACTGCACGTTGGAGCTGTGACAAAGGCAGCCAGTCGCTCAGCACCACCTGTGTCTAACTGTTAGCTGGTTTTTAGTGGGTTCACAACCCCCCGTGTGTGCAGAGGTACCAAACCCAAAGCTGTGATGGAAAGTGAGTCCTCAGCTTTGCAGGGGGCTCACCTGGCAGCCAGGCTAGCAGCCAGCCTCTGCTTTGCTTGCTGGGGACTCAGTGGGGTTAAGACCTGAATCTCCTTGACTTTGACTTAGAATTAGAAACTTGCTGTGTGTGAATTCTTCTCCATTACTTTATCCCCCATCTGAAATGACTGCCTACACAGCTTTGGAAAGGATTTAGGTTCCTCTTTTCCCAGAATTATTTCAGGTCTAAACTCTACTGCATAATAAAGGGCAAGATGCTTGTTTACATCTGGGGGGGACAGAGTCTGTTCAAGAGCCAAAAAGGAAAACCAATGAAGTAACCTATCAATAACCCTTCCACAGGCCCAGTGTCTGAGGGGAAAGTCCTGCTGGTAATACTGGGTTCCTGCACTGGGCCTGGATGGAGTCACTGTGCTTGTGGGCAGCTGTGTGTCTGTGCTTGGGGATTTAATACTGAAACCTGTTCTCCTCTTGGAAGGTTGTGCTACACAGTGTGATCTTCAGGTCAGGTTTTACAGCACTATGTCATCATTGTTGTTGCAAATGATCAGGGTAACATCAAGGAAAATTGTTCTGACATTACTTTCCAATTCAAAATCATGATTACTGTTAAAGGTACTTAGGTTAGATTAGGTTAGAAGGTTTAGATGAGATATTAGGGGGAAGTTTTTTACAGAAAGAGTGGTGAGGGGCTGGAACAGGCTGCCCAGAGAGGGGGTGGATGCCCCATCCCTGGGGGTGTTCAAGGCCAGGTTGGATGGGGCCCTGGGCAACCTTGTGTAGCTCCAGGCCTGAGGTTGGTGGCCCTGCCTGTGGCAGGGGGTTGGAACTCTGTGATCCTTGGGGTCCCTTCCAACTCAGACCATTCTATGATTCTACTTTAAAAAATCACATCTTATATTGTATGCTATTAGAAGAATATTGTCAGAATTAACAACTTGGAAAGAAAGGAGCTGAACAGAAGCCTCTGTATTACTTCTGCATTTAGTTCTAGTGTGGTGGTATTCATGGTATTAAGATATTCCAGGCCCTGACAACACTTCCAGTGAAAAATTTTTCCTAACATCAAGAAGCTGGGCCAGGGCAGGGTCACATTAGATATTAGAAAAGAATTTTTTACTGAAAGAGTTGTGGGGCTGTAGCACAGGCTGCCCAGGGAGGGGCTGAGTCACCCCTTTGGTGGTTGTAGACAGGTGGGCGATGGTCTCTTCAGCCAGGGGACAGGAGATGGGACAAGGGGCAATGGGCTCAAGCTGCCCCAGGGCAGGGTCAGAGCAGATGGGAGGGCAAAGTTCTTCCCTGGCAGAGTTGTGGGGCTGTGGCACAGGCTGCCCAGGGAGGGGCTGAGTCCCCACCCCTGGGGGTGTTTAAAGAAGGGCAGATGAGGTGCTCAGGGATCTGGTTTAGCTTAGGACATGAATGGTTGGACTTGATGATCTTAAAGGTCTTTTCCAACCCTGTGATTCTGTGGTTCTCTGTGCTGTGACATGATCAAGCTTTACATTTTCACAGAATCACCAGGTTGGAAAAGCCCTTTAAGATCATCAAGTCCAACCATTCCCATCCTAAACTAAACCAGATCCCTAAGTACCTCATCTACCCTTTTTTTGAACACCCCCAGGGAAGGTGACTCAGCCCCTCCCTGGGCAGCCTGTTCCAGCCCTCACAACTCTTTCAGTAAAACATTTTTTCCTAACATCCAATCTGCCCCTGCCCTGGCACAGCTTCATGCCATTCCCCCTTGTCCTGTCACCTGTCCCCTGGCTGAAGAGACCATCACCTATCTCTCTATAACCTCCCTTCAGGTAGTTGTAGGTGGTGATAAGGTCTCCCCTCAGCCTCCTCTTCTCCAGGCTCAACACCCCCAGCTCCCTCAGCTGCTCCTCAGAGGATTTGCCCTCCAGCCCCTTCCCCAGCCTGGTTGCCCTTCTCTGGACTCGCTCCAGGACCTCAGTGTCCTTCTGATGGTGAGGAGCCCAGAACTGGACCCAGCACTCGAGGTGCAGCCTCACCAGTGCCCAGTCCAGGGGCACAATCCCCTCCCCAGACCTACTGGCCACACTGTGTCTGACACAAGCCAAGATGCCATTGGCCTTCCTGGCCCCTGGGCACACTGCTGGCTCATGTTCAGCCTGCAGCCACCCAGCACCCCCAGGTCCTTCTCTGCCTGACAGCTCTCCAGCCAGTCTCCCCCAGCCTGTAGCTCTGCAGGGGGTTGTTCTGTCCCATGTGCAGCACTCTGCCCTTGGCCTTGTTAAACCTCATCCCATTGGTCTCAGCCCATGGGTCCAGCCTGTTCAGATCCCTCTGAAGAGCCTCCCCACCCTCAGGCAGATCAACACTTCCTCCTAGTTTAGTGTCATCTGCAGACTGACTGAGGGAGCATCCAATCCCTTCATGAAAATCACTGATAAAGATGTTGAACGAGACTGACCCCAGCACTGAACCCTGGGGGACGCCACTCGTGACCGGCCTCCAGCTGCATCTTGTTCCATCCCCACCAAGGTGCATCGCTTCGTGTTCGAAGGCGCAGAGATCCCGCTGGTCCCGTCCTGCGCCATCTTCATCACCATGAACCCCGGCTACGCGGGGCGCACCGCCCTGCCCGACAACCTGAAGGTGAGGGGGGCAGAGACACAACAAGGGGGGGTTACAGGTGCTGGGTGGCTACCAGGCCACCGGTGTGGCCGTGATAAGGGTTGGGATGTGATGCTGTTGGAAAGTTTCCAGGGTCACTTTGAGATCTGAATCACATGTGTCAGCAAAGGGCACTCAGCTGATTGCAGCCTGCAGGGCTGCTACCCTGGCAGGTGCCAGGCACACTGGGGCTGTGTCCTCTCAACAGCCTGGGGTAGGTACTCAGTCTTCTCAGCTGCTGGAAGGAGGAGGGCACAGCAGCATTCTGATCTTGGGCTGGAACTCTATGTTTCAGGCACTCTTTCGTCCCGTGGCTATGATGGTCCCAGATTACTCCATGATTGCTGAGATCTCACTCTACTCCTTTGGGTTTAATGAAGCCAAAGTCCTTGCAAAGAAGATCACCACAACGTTCAAGCTCCTGTCAGAGCAGCTCAGCACCCAGGTAGATTCTTCAGTGTCTGTGAATGTTTTCTCAGCCTAGGCACAAAGTACTTGGGTGGTCCTCTTGGCACCTTGTATCACAAAAAGGGCACAATCCCCTTCTTCATCTACCCCTCTCCTTTCTAATTCATGTTTCTCCTCCTGCAGCTGGACTTGCATTTGCCTCAGTTAGATTAAAATGGCAGGACAGTTGAGCCAAGCAGCCCTGCCACCTCCTCCCTCCACCTAGGGTCTTTCATCATCCGGTTACTCCTGTCTTCCTCACCCATAGTCTGTACAGCTGAGGACATGTGGTTGTTTGAAGGCTCCTGAGAGCAGACTCAGATGAAGGAGCAGTTTTTCTGAAGGCATAAATCTTTCTCCTCTTCTCCACTGGCTGAGCACACGCAGAGGTTCACTCTGTTACATGATGCTCCTGTATCTGATGACATTGTTTCCTCTGTGCCTTTTCCAGGACCACTATGACTTTGGGATGAGAGCTGTGAAGACTGTCATCTCCACAGCTGGCAACCTCAAAAGAGAGAACCCTACTATGAATGAGGTAACTGTCCTTCCCCCTCACACTGTGTGTGGGGCCTTTTCTGCAGCCACCTAAGAGAGACAAGATCAAGCTCTGAGTTCTGACATCTTTGCAGGAGCTGATCTGCCTGCGGGCTATCAGGGATGCCAACATACCCAAATTCCTGCAGGATGACCTCAAGCTCTTCAGTGGCATTGTCTCAGATCTGTTTCCCAAGATCAGAGATGAGCCTGTTGGTTATGGCATCCTGGAAGAAGCCATTCGCCAGTCCTGCATCAAACTCACCCTGAAGGACGTTGATGGTGAGGGGACAGGTTCTCCACCAGTTCCCCTGGCCCTGGGGGGGCTCTAGGACAGAGACAGACCCACTCCACCTGATCTTCCCCTGCAGGTTTTGTGGCTAAGTGCATCCAGCTCTATGAAACCACCGTGGTCCGTCACGGCGTCATGCTGGTGGGGCCAACAGGCTCAGGGAAGACAAAGGTATGGGTGAGACAGGGTGCTGCCCCAGCAGCCCACCACCTCCCAGTGATGCAGAGGGTTAAGCTTCACAGAAGCCTGGAGCTCCAGCCTTTCCAGCTTCTCTCAGATAGAAGTCAGGGGACCAGGATGCTGCCTCTTAGTATTGATCTATAGCTGGGGGAAGTCTGTTATTAGCTCCCTCTTCCCAGTTGGGAGATTAGACAGAAGTTGATTAGTTCTGCTGCAAATTTCTGAAGCTGAGACATCCTTCAGCTGAAGATGACACCAAGCTGAGGGGTGTGGGTGACACCCTAGAAGGAAAGGAGCCATCCAGAGGGATCTTGACAGGCTGGAGAGATGGGCCTGGGTGAACCTAATGAGGTTCAACACTGCCAAGTGTCAGGTGCTGCACTTGGGCCAGAGGAATCCCAGACACAGATACAGACTGGGAGAAGAGCTCCTGGAGAGCAGCCCTGCTGAGAAGGACTTGGGGATTCTGGTGGGTGAGAAACTTAACATGAGCCAGCAGTGGCTCTGGCAGCTCAGAAGGGCGATGGGATCCTGGGCTCCATCAGCAGAGGGGTGGCAGCAGGGCCATGGAGGGGATTGTCCCTCTCTGCTCTGCCCTCGTGAGGCCCCAGCTGGAGTCCTGTGTCCAGAGCTGGGGCCCAACACAAGGAAGATGTGGGGCTGTTGGAGAGGGGTCAGAGGAGCCACGGAGATGCTCAGAGGGCTGGAGCAGCTCCCCTATGGAGAGAGGCTGAGGGAGCTGGGCTGGGTCAGCCTGGAGAAGAGAAGGCTGTGGGGGGACCTCATTGCAGCCTTCCAGTGCCTGAAGGGAGCAGAGGAACAGGAGGGGAATCAGCTTGTTAAAGGGCAGAGACTGGCAGGACAAGGGGGATGGAGTGAAGCTGGAGGAGGGAAGGTTTAAATTGGATATTAGGGGGAAGTTCTTTGCAGAGAGAGTGGTGAGGGGCTGGAACAGGCTGCCCAGAGAGGGGGTGGGTGCCCCATCCCTGGGGGTGTTCAAGGCCAGGTTGGATGGGGCCCTGGGCAACCTTGTGTAGCTCCAGGCCTGGAGGTTGGTGGCCCTGCCTGTGGCAGGGGGTTGGAGCTGTGTGATCCTTGGGGTCCCTTCCAACTCAGACCATTCTATGATTCTATGATTCAGCATGTGGAGGTGCCTCAGGCCTCTTGCACAGGAGATCTAACTTCCTTCTGGGGTGCTTTAGTTCTGTCAACACAGCCAGGCAGCTCCTTACTACGACATTACCCTTTACCCCCCTGCTTTTTCTCTGCCCTTTGTGGGAGCGAGCAGCTCTGCTGTGGTGGAGCCGTGGCAGTTATAACCCCCCTGCTGTCCTGCTTCTGCAGAGCTACGAAGTGCTGGCAGCTGCACTGACGGCCCTGGCAGGTCAGCCTGCAGCCAGCGGGGGGAACTACGAAGCCGTCAGATGCTTCGTGCTCAATCCCAAATCCATCACCATGGGCCAGCTCTATGGAGAGTTCAACCTGCTAACGCATGAGTGGTAAAGGACAAACCCTTCCCCCTTTGCCCTTCCCCCTTTGCCCTTCCCCCTTTGCCCTTCCCCCTTTGCCCTTCCCCCTTTGCCCTTCCCCCTTTGCCCTTCCCCCTTTGCCCTTCCCCCTTTGCCCTTCCCCCTTTGCCCTTCCCCCTTTGCCCTTCCCCCTTTGCCCTTCCCCCTTTGCCCTTCCCCCTTTGCCCTTCCCCCTTTGCCTTTCCCTCCCCAGAAACACTTTTCTTCTGGTCTCAAGCATCTTCTCTTCAGTGCTGGGCGCCAGTTCAGGCCGTGGCATCAAACCAGGCAGGCTGGGTCCTTACCCTCACCAAGCTGCAGCAGCCAGTGGTGACCTGAGCTGACACCTTGTGTGCCTGCCCAGCTGCCAGCCCGTGCCCAGGCAGCTCAGCTGGCAGCATCACACTGTGTCCCAGGGGGTTGCTTTGGAGCTCGTGGCCCTGCTCTGAGCTACAGCAGCTTAAAAACACTCCCTGTGCTTCTGAAGAGAAGTGACCTCTGTGCTGCACAATTGAATCGCTCTGTGTAAGCACACTGGTGGCCTTGGGTGAGGCAGGATGACTCCTGGGCATAAAAGGGGCATTTCACTCCAGTTGCCAAGGCTCCTGCTCACTAACAGGCTTCAAAGTGAGAGCCAGTAGCCCACTTGCCCCCTTGCCAGCCAGGTCCTGCTGCTTCCCTTTCCATTGGTGACCTGAGGCTGAGTTGGCAGCTCGTTTTGCCCAGAAGCCCAGGTGTGAGAAGCAGTGTGAGTCTCCCCTTGGCCCTGTCACCCTCTGTCTGCTTGAGGGGAAAGCTGAGACTCCCTTAAAACCAGGGAAACTAAAGGGATGTGAAACCAGCTGCCTCTGGGAGAAGCAGGAGCGAGGAAACATTACAGACACCGGGGATCAGAGCTCCCAGCCCAGGCTCTGGTGCATCCTTACCCAAGGATCTTTAATAGGATGTCCCAGTTCAGCTCTACAGCTTGTTTAGGGTGTGATTTGGCAGCACACAGGCACATCACCATCACAAAAAGAGAAATACAGCAGTCAGGTAGAATGTATTGACAGATAGACCCATGCTGAGACGAGCTGAGCTTCAGAACAGACCCTCTGCCCCTGGTCTCAGTAACACCCCCTGGAATCCACCAGCACTATCAACACAACAACTCATCATTTAATAATGGGACTTGAGTCCTGGCCCTGGAAAGGAACTGCACACCAGGTTTCTGTGTGCAGACTGGTCAGCAGCCAGCGTTCCTTGTGTGTCTGGTGTTCACCAGCTCCAGCACCACCTGGGGGGGTCACAGGGAGCTGACAAGGGGAGCTTCTGGGCTAAAGAGGGTAGAGTCATGTTCTTTACCTTGGATTCATCCTCCCAGAGCAGAGTAGCTGTCCTGAGTGTCCCTTTACAGTCAGCACTTCCAGAGAGCCCATCTAGGACCTGACATGACTGCTAGCAAGGTCCCTCCTTTTCACTGAGGATGAGTTGTTAAAGGGAACCTGTCATTATACAGTCATATGACATGAAGTCCAGGTCCTAATGCCCAAAGGAGCTGCCTGGTGCTGCCTCTCAGGCTGAGATACACATCTCAGTGAAAGGAGAGTGAGAAACCTTATGAAATTCAACAAAAGCAAGTGGAGAGTCTGCACCTGGGGAGGAATAACTGCTGGAATCAGGACAGGCTGGGGGTGACCTGCTGGAGAGGAGCTCTGTGGAGAAGGACCTGGGGGTTCTGGTGGGTGACAGGGTGGCCATGAGCCAGCAGGGTGCCCTGGGGGCTGAGAGAGCCAGTGGGATCCTGGGGGCATCAGGAGGAGTGTGGCCAGCAGGTCACAGGAGGGGATCCTCCCCCTCTGCTCTGCCCTGCTCAGGCCCCACCTGGAGTGTTGTGTCCAGTGCTGGGCTCCCTGGGATCAAACAGCCAGGGATCTCCTGGAGAGAGTCCAGAGGAGGCTCTGGAGATGCTGAAGGGCCTGGAGCATCTCCCCTGTGAGGAAAGGCTGAGTGAGCTGGGGCTGTTCAGCCTGGAGAGAAGAAGACTCAGGGGGGACCTGATTAATGTTTATCAGTAGCTGAAGGATGGGCTGCAGGGGGAAATGGGCAGCCCCTTTTCAGTGTCTGTGGGGACAGGACAAGGGGCAATGGCTGCAAGTTAGAGCAGAGGAAGAACTTTTCCCCAGGGAGGGTGAGGGAGCCCTGGGACAGGCTGCCCAGGGGGTGTGGAGTCTCCATCTCTGGAGAGATTCCAGCCCCGTCTGGACGCCACCCTGTGCAATATGAGCTGGGGAGCTGCTTTGGCAGGGGGTTGGACCCCATGGGCTCTGGAGGGCCCTTCCCACCCCTGTGATTCTGTGAAGGATGAGAAGGACTTTTCTGTAGCTCCCCAGGAGGTGAGGCACAGGTATCCTTGGGCAGGTGAACTAGGGGAAGAGTCTGGCTCTGTTGCTTTATATGGTAGAAGCTTTGCCACTGGTCCCAGCAGAACCAGAGGGAGCCAAGCCCTGCCTGCCTGCCTTCCACCTTTCAGGACAGATGGGATCCTTTCCTCGCTCATCCGGCGCGGAGCTGCGGCCACTGACACCAGCAAGAAGTGGTACATGTTTGATGGGCCAGTCGATGCTCTGTGGATTGAGAATATGAACACAGTGTTAGATGACAACAAGAAGCTGTGTCTCAGCTCAGGGGAAATCATCAAGCTGACAGAGGTAACTCATCCCTCCTGCTTTTGCTGCCTGTTGGCCTTGTGTCACAGCATCACCAGGTTGGAAAAGACCTTTAAGATCATCAAGTCCAACCATTCCCATCCTCAGCTAAACCACATCCCTGAGCACCTCATCTCCCCTTTGTTAAACACCCCCAGGGGTGGGGACTCAGCCCCTCCCTGGGCAGCCTGTGCCACAGCCCCACAACTCTGCCAGGGAAGAACTTTGCCCTCCCATCTGCTCTGACCCTGCCCTGGGGCAGCTTGAGCCCATTGCCCCTTGTCCCATCTCCCGTCCCCTGGCTGAAGAGACCATCACCCACCTCTCTGCACCCTCCCTTTGGGTAGTTGTAGGTGGTGATAAGGTCTCTCTTGGAACAGATTTATCTTTTCCCTTCCACTTGTGATGGGCTTGTATGGAAATTGGTGTCTCAGTAGCAGCTGTGAGCTGGCCAGACCTCTGCTGTGCCACTGTTGTGGTTTGGTGTGGCTGGGTTCTGGTGGGGTTCTGATGGAGGAGGGGGGCTGCAGGGGTGGCAAGAAGCAGCTGGAGCTTCCCCCAGGCCCAACAGATCAAACACCAGCCAACTCAAGGCTGGACCCACTGCTGACCAAGGCCAAACCCATCAGCAACGGCCTCTGGGAATCACTGTGAGGAGGAACAAACAGCAAGAGAAGGGAGTGAGAAGCTGAAGCCCCGTGGGAAAGGGCTCACATTGGAGAAGTTGGGGGAGTGCTGTCTGCTGTGGGTGGGACCCCACAGTGCAGCAGGGGAAGGGGATGAGGAATGAATGACCCCCCCCCCACCCACCACGGGCCAAGAAGGAAACCAACTTGTGAGGAACTGACCTAAACCCCCATTCCCCCAGGCCCTGCCCTGCCCCAACGTGGTGAGAAGGGACCAAAATCATGAATAAAGCCTGCTAAGAAGGGTGGGTGGGTGGAGGGGCTTTGAGATCTGGTCACACTCCTCATCACCTGACTCTGGTGTCACTGGGGGTGCAGGGCAGTGTCATTAGGGAGCTTTCTGTCCTCCACTCTGTGTTGAGTCTGTGATGCTGATTGCAGAATGATCTCTCCTTGTCCTTATCTCCACTCCTGAGCCTCTCAGTAGATACTTTCTCCCCTGTCCAGCTGAGAAGGGCAGTGACAGAGCAGCTTTGGTGGGTGTCTGGCCTCCAGCCAGGGCCAGACCACCACAGCCACATAAATGCAACAAAAAAGGGCTTCTGCAACAAAGGACAACATTTCAGCTTCGCCAAATTTTGCTGAAAGGCCTTTGCTTTCCCTCCTTTTGTGATTTCCAGAGCATGACCATGATGTTTGAAGTGCAAGATCTGGCTGTTGCTTCCCCTGCCACGGTGTCCCGCTGTGGCATGGTTTACCTGGAACCCAGCATCTTGGGGCTGGAGCCCTTCATCGAGTGCTGGCTGAAGAAGATCCCAGATGTCCTGCAGCCTTTCTCAGAGCAGCTAGCATCTCTCTTCAGGAGATTCCTGAAGGTGAACTACCATGCCAGTCCAGCCCTTCCATGGCTTGGAGCTTATCAACTGAGATCTCAACTAGCCCAGCCTTGCCTAGGCCTGGATTTAAGTGCCATTGTGGGAGCCTTTCAAAGTGCTCTGTGAATTTCCTGGTGTCAGAGGAGCCATTCATAGAGCCACCCAGATGGGATTTAGTTTTATTGCTCATCACAGTTTGGTTTACTTCTGTTTTAAATTATCTTCTGGGACAAAATCATCCCTGGTGCTTCCAGTGGGTCTACTCAAGGGAGAAGGTTGTAAGAATGAGGCTTGTTACTCTTCCTCTGCTCCTAAGCTGCTCTTTTAGTGAGTAACCCAGAGCTGTAGAGGAAAGCAAGCTCTGAAGGGAGCGAGCCAGAGGCAGAACTGGAAGGCAGGCCCAGAGGCTTGTCTTGTGGTTAAGCCTAAACCCAAGGGTTTGCCTGGCTTCTCTCCAGTCAGAAGGGTGGTACTGGGGCTGCAGTGGGAAATGGTGGCTTTCTCAGGCACATCCTCCCTGACAAACGTAGCCCATGGGGAGCTGAGGAGAAACCAGAACCCAAAAGTCAAGGTGAAGGTGTTGGCTGGTGACACTGAGCTGTTCCTGCCTCTCCTTGCAGGAGGCCATTGGCTTTGTGCGGCGGGCGGTGAAGGAGATAACTGCCTCAACGGACAGTAACCTCACAAGGAGCCTCCTCATGCTCCTGGAATGCTTATTTCAGCCTTTCATTCCCACTGAGGTAGGATTTTGCTATCACTTCTGTGTGCCTGGAACTCTTAAGGGCATTAAGTCCCAGAGGGTTAGTCACCAGAGAAGGAGGTGTGAGTGCAGACAGGCCATGCTGGAGCTCACCTACGTGGCAGGCCCTCATCACATCCTTATCTCTAAATTGGAATCATAGAATGGTTTGAGTTGGAAGGGACCCCAAGGGTCAAAGAGCTCCAACCCCCTGCCACAGGCAGGGCCACCAACCTCAGGCCTGGATCTACACAAGGTTGCCCAGGGCCACATCCAACCTGGCCTTGAACACCCCCAGGGATGGGGCACCCACCCCCTCTCTGGGCAGCCTGTTCCAGCCCCTCACCACTCTCTCTGTAAAAAACTTCCCCCTAATATCCAATCTAACCCTTCCTTCCTTTAGTTTTAATCCATCCCCCTTGTCCTGTCATTGTCTATCCTTTTACAAAGTTGAATCCCCTCCTGTTCCTCTGCTCCCTTCAGGGGCTGGAAGGCTGCAATGAGGTCCCCCCACAGCCTTCTCTGTGATGGAATGATGTGGATTTGATGGGTGGACCATCCAGTGGATAAGAAACTGGTTGACAGACCGTAGCCAAAGGGTGGTGGTCAATGGGTCTGTGTCCAGGTGGAGGCTGGTGACAAGCGGGGTCCCCCAGGGGTCTGTCTGGGAACCGGTTCTCTTTAACATCTTTATCAATGACATCGATGATGGAATTGAGTGCACCCTCAGCAAGTTTGGGGCTGACACCAAGCTGAGGGGTGTGGGTGACACCCTAGAAGGAAAGGAGCCATCCAGAGGGATCTTGACAGGCTGGAGAGATGGGCCCGGGTGAACCTAATGAGGTTCAACACTGCCAAGTGTCAGGTGTTGCACTTGGGCCAGAGGAATCCCAGACACAGATACAGACTGGGAGAGGAGCTCCTGGAGAGCAGCCCTGCTGAGAAGGACTTGGGGATTCTGGTGGATGAGAAACTTAACATGAGCCAGCAGTGTGCTCTGGCAGCTCAGAAGGGCGATGGGATCCTGGGCTCCATCAGCAGAGGGGTGGCAGCAGGGACAGGGAGGGGATTGTCCCTCTCTTCTCTGCCCTTGGGAGGCCCCAGCTGGAGTCCTGTGTCCAGATCTGGGGCCCAACACAAGGAAGATGTGGGGCTGTTGGAGAGGAGTCAGAGGAGCCACGGAGATGCTCAGAGGGCTGGAGCAGCTCCCCTATGGAGAGAGGCTGAGGGAGCTGGGCTGGGTCAGCCTGGAGAAGAGAAGGCTGTGGGGGGACCTCACTGCAGCCTCCCAGTCCCTGAAGGGAGCAGAGGAACAGGAGGGGAATCAGCTTGTTAAAGGGCAGAGACTGGCAGGACAAGGGGGATGGATTAAAACTAAAGGAAGGAAGGTTTAAATTGGATATTAGGGGGAAGTTCTTTCCAGAGAGAGTGGTGAGGGGCTGGAACAGGCTGCCCAGAGAGGGGGTGGGTGCCCCGTCCCTGGGGGTGTTCAAGGCCAGGTTGGATGGGGCCCTGGGCAACCTTGTGTAGCTCCAGGCCTGGAGGTTGGTGGCCCTGCCTGTGGCAGGGGGTTGGAGCTCTGTGACCCTTGGGGTCCCTTCCAACCCAGACCAGTCTGGGATTCTATGGCAGAAAGTAATGCCAAATCCTGCAAAGCACAGGGCAGCCTGAAAGGATTATGCTTTGCCTGCTGAAAGAGCAACAGATAAGCTCTGTGCCTGCCAGGCTGGAGGGAAGAGGTTTGCTTTTATTTATAGTGGAGGGAATTAGAGGAGTGGAAACCAGAGATCAGAGCTAAGCAGCAATGTACTTCAGATTGCAGATCCTTTGAGGATGGGTATTGAGAAGGCTGGACAACTTTCAAATTAAAACCCAAAGACTAAATTCTTCTCTGAGCTCCTGTTGTGTGACGTTAGTTCAGCCAGGGGACTCTCTCAAGTGCACCAGTGAACCAGCAGGTTTGAATCCACAGAATCCATTAAGGAGGCCTGAAAAACTGGCTGGAAAATGCTGCACAGAAGCTGGATAGAGTTACAAGCACATTAAGAAGCCTGGGGGTTGTGTATGTTAACTGTGCCTGAGAATTTCACTTCTGCTCTCCTCTGCTTCTCAGGGAACTCGGATGGTTCCCCAGAAGGCAGCTCGTGTTGGAGAGCTGATAGAACCCTGGTTTATCTTTGCCTTGGTCTGGAGTGTGGGTGCTACAGGAGATTCCCAAGGCCGTGTAGCCTTCAGCTGGTGGCTGAGGGAGAAGATGGCAAAGGAAAAGGTGAGTAAAGGCACAGCAGAGCCTGTCTTCTTGTAGAGAAACTAGCAGTGAGGAAGGGAGGTCAGGGCTTCTTGAATGACTGAGGGTTTGGCTGGGCTTCCTCGTGGGGTCTGGCATGCCAGGTCTGCTTCAGGGGACACCTGGAGCTGGAAGATCATAGAATCATAGAATGGGCTGAGTTGGAAGGGACCCCAAGGATCACAGAGCTCCAACCCCCTGCCACAGGCAGGGCCACCAACCTCCAGGCCTGGAGCTACACAAGGCTGCCCAGGGCCCCAGCCAACCTGGCCTTGAACACCCCCAGGGATGGGGCACCCACCCCCTCTCTGGGCAGCCTGTTCCAGCAGATCTGGAAGAGAGACATGACCTCCCTGATCTGGCAGCATCCTGTTAGTAAAGCCTTCCCTGCAGTAGTGGGGATTCAGCTCCCTTCTTAGCAGGCTTCACTCTAGTGAGGATTTCACTCCCTTCTTCCCCCCCATCGTAGCACAGGGGTGGGGGGCAGGGGCTGGGGAAATGGGGGCTTGGTCAGTTCCTTGCAAGTTGGTTTCCTTCTTGGTCTGGGGTGGGGGGTGTTCATTCCACACCCCTTCCCCCTGCTGCACCCTGGGGTCCCACCCACGGCAGACAGAGAACTTCTCCAATGTGAGTCCTTCCCCACAGGGCTTCAGCTCTTCCCCAGCTGCCCCAGCGTGGGGCACTGCTGTGGGTGCAGTCAGAAATCAATCACAGAATGTCCCTCTGTCCCCGTCCTCCATGGGGTCACCAGCCTCCCCCCCGCAAACCTGCCCCAGCACGGCTCCCTCCCTTCCTCATCTCTGTGTCTCTGTCTCTCTGCATGTCCTGCAAGTGCTGGCAGGGCCTTGCTCCAACACAGATCACAGCATCTCCTGTCTGTCTCCCCCTGCTCCAGCGTGGGGCCTCTCCAGGGGCTGCAGGTGGGGTCTCACCTTTCCCATGGGCTGTGGGGGGACACCCGCTCCACCATGGGTTTCTCCAGGGGCTGCTGGGGCATCTTTCTCTCTGGCATCTGGGGCACCTCCTCCCTGCCCTCCCCAGCCTTGGTGCCTGCACAGCTCCTCACACCTTCTCACTCCCATCTCTGGGGGCAAAATGCAGCTGCTTGTGGGGTTTTTCTCCTCACTGTGATTCCCAGAGGTGCTGTGACCGTTGCTGATGGGCTTGGCCCTGGTCAGCCACCACTTTGGCCTTGAATTGCCCAATGTTGACACTTTGGGGCCTGCAGAGAATTCCAGCAGCTCCTCACAACAACCATTTTGTGCAGCCCCCTGTTCTCTCCCAGCTACACAAACTGTGACATTTACCACAGCTTTGTTCCCCCAGCTCCAGTTACTTTTCCCAGAAGAAGGACTGGTTTATGACTATAAACTCTGTGATGCTGGGCTGAGCAGTGCTGAAGATGATCTGGATGAGGAGGTTGTTAGAGAGGTAAAACACTTCTAACTCTAAGCTGGGAGATCTGGGGGGAGGGACCAGGAAATGATACAGTCCTGTGGGGTTTGGTAGGATCCCTGTCCTCCCTGGTCAGTGGGTGAGCTTCCCTCCATCCTCCCTGCTCAGTGGGTGAGCTTCCCCCTGTCCTCCCTGCTCAGTGGGTGAGCTTCCCCCTGTCCTCCCTGGTCAATGGGTGAGCTTCCCTCCATCCTCCCTGGTCAATGGGTGAGCTGCCCCCTGTCCTCCCTGCTCAGTGGGTGAGCTGCCCCCTGTCCTCCCTGCTCAGTGGGTGAGCTGCCCCCTGTCCTCCCTGCTCAGTGGGTGAGCTTCCCCCTGTCCTCCCTGCTCAGTGGGTGAGCTTCCCCCTGTCCTCCCTGCTCAGTGGGTGAGCTGCCCCCTGTCCTCCCTGCTCAGTGGGTGAGCTGCCCCCTGTCCTCCCTGCTCAGTGGGTGAGCTTCCCCCCTGTCCCCATCACAGCTCCTCAGCTGGTAGCTCAGATTCCCATTCCCATAGGGGGAGAGATGCAACTGCCCCCTCTAAACACACCGATACTTTCAGGTGTGCTGGGAGAAGTGGCTGGATTCTACAGCAAAGTTCACCATGGTTCCTGAGACCAACTTCTGTGACATTATTGTGCCCACCATGAACACGGTGCGAATGGCCCATCTGCTGGAGCTGCTGCTCACCAACCACAAGCCGGTAGGTGCCCAGCCTTGTCTTTGCTCTCTCATTCAGCCTGGTTCCCTTCAGCAGGGCTCCTCCCCCTCTCCCTGTGGGGACCAACCTGAGCAGGGGGTGTTCTCCCTTCAGCCCTGAGCACCGTGCCAGTGCCAGAAAGGAATCAGCTCCCCACTGCAATTGGGAGTCCCCCACCACCACCACGCTGACAGCCTGTCACCATCCCTCTTCACCTGTTTGCTCTAGTCCCATTTCACACTGGTTTGGTTAGATACCTCTCTGCTCTGCCCTGGTCAGGCCCCAGCTGGAGCGTTGTGTCCAGTGCTGGGCTCCCTGGGATAAAAAAGCCAGGGATCTCCTGGAGAGAGTCCAGAGGAGGCTCCAGAGATGCTGAAGGGCCTGGAGCATCTCCCCTGTGAGGAAAGGCTGAGTGAGCTGGGGCTGTTCAGCCTGGAGAGAAGAAGACTGAGAGGGGATCTGATTAATGTTTATCAATATCTGAAGGGTGGGACACAGGGGGACATGGGCAGCCTCTTCTCAGTGTCTGTGGGGACAGGACAAAGGGCGATGGGCTCAAGTTGGAGCACAGGGAGCTCCACCCCAATCTGGGGAAGAACTTTTCCCCAGGGAGGGTGAGGGAGCCCTGGGACAGGCTGCCCAGGGGGTGTGGAGTCTCCATCTCTGGAGAGATTCCAGCCCTGTCTGGATGCTGACCTGTGCTCCCTGTCCTAGGGACCCTGCTTTGGCAGGGGGTTGGACCTGATGATCTCTGGAGGTCCCTTCCCACCCCTCCAGCTCTGTGGTTCTGCGATTCCTTCAGCTCAGAGATCCATTCCCTTGAGCAGCCACGCTTCCTGCAGCAGTGAGCTGCCCATCCTCCTGCAGCCCTTGGCTGCCCAGTGAGCAGCAGCCCATGTTTCCTCCTGCAAGGAGCTGGGAAACATGGGCTGTCTGCCTGCAGGATGCTGCATTGCCCATTGTGCTTCCAGGTGCTCTGTATCGGTCCCACTGGCACGGGGAAGACTCTCACAATAACAGACAAGCTTCTGAAGAACTTCCCTCTCAGATACATCACCCACTTCCTGACATTTTCAGCACGTACCTCTGCCAGCCAGACCCAGGAGCTCATCGACAGCAAGCTGGACAAGAGGCAGGTTTCCTCCCTGCGTTGGCACGGGTGGGATCCCTGAGCACAGGGTCAGCTTGGTCACTTAGTTTCATCCCAGGACCCAAAGGAGCCCCAAGCACATGCAGCTGTAGATAAAAAACAGGGCCCAGAGCAAATGTGAGTTGGGATCATCATGAGCCCCAGTGATAACTTGATACAGTGGCAGGAAGGTGGGAAGGATAAATGAGGCTCTGTGAGAAGTCCTGTACGTACAGTTACTCCAGAAGTTCTGCATTTCCCCACCAACCCTGTGTGGGATCAGGAAATCCTAAGGGGGAAAACGTGGCTGGTAACCCCCTACCCCACTGCCCATGGGTGAGGTTTCCCCCTGTCCTCCCTGGTCAGTGGGTGAGCTTCCCCCTGTCCTCCCTGGTCAGTGGGTGAGCTGCCCCCTGTCCTCCCTGGTCAGTGGGTGAGCTGCCCCCTGTCCTCCCTGGTCAGTGGGTGAGCTTCCCCCTGTCCTCCCTGGTCAGTGGGTGAGCTTCCCCCTGTCCTCCCTGGTCAGTGGGTGAGCTTCCCCCTGTCCTCCCTGGTCAGTGGGTGAGCTTCCCCCTGTCCTCCCTGGTCAGTGGGTGAGCTTCCCCCTGTCCTCCCTGGTCAGTGGGTGAGCTTCCCCCTGTCCTCCCTGGTCAGTGGGTGAGCTTCCCCCTGTCCTCCCTGGTCAGTGGGTGAGCTTCCCCCTGTCCTCCCTGGTCAGTGGGTGAGCTGCCCCCTGTCCTCCCTGGTCAGTGGGTGAGCTGCCCCCTGTCCTCCCTGGTCAGTGGGTGAGCTGCCCCCTGTCCTCCCTGGTCAGTGGGTGAGCTGCCCCCTGTCCTCCCTGGTCAGTGGGTGAGCTTCCCCCCTGTCCTCCCTGGTCAGTGGGTGAGCTTCCCCCTGTCCTCCCTGGGTTGGGACAACTCCCATTATCCATACAGTCAGGAGATGATGGGCTGGGAATCAACCCTGAGGAAAAGGACTTGGGAGGACTCGTGGGTGAGAAGCTGGACAGGAGTCACCAACGTGCATCTGCAGCCCAGAAGGCCAACCCCATCCTGGGCTGCATCCCAAGGAGTGTGGGCAGCAGATGAGAAAGGGAATTGTCCTCTTCTGCACTGCTCTGGGGGACCTCACCTGCAGTGCTGTGTCCAGCTCTGGAGCCCTCAGCAAAAGAAGGACAAGGACCTGTTGGAGGGTGTCCAGAGGAGGCCACAAAAATGACCCAAGGGCTGGAGCAGCTCTCCTGTGGAGCCAGGCTGGGAGAGCTGGGCTGGTTCAGCCTGGAGAAGAGAACGCTCTGGGGGGCACCTTATAATGGCCTTCCAGTCCCTGAGAGGTGCCTGTAGGGAAGCTGGGAAGAGCTGTTCCTGAGGGCACAGGGCGATGGGATGAGGGGGGATGGTTTAAACTCAAAAAGGGGAGACTTAGGTTGGATATTAGGGAAAAGTTCTTCACTCTGAGGGTGGTGAGACACTGGCACAGGGTATTAGGGAAAAGTTCTTCACTCTGAGGGTGGTGAGACACTGGCACAGGGTATTAGGGAAAAGTTCTTCACTCTGAGGGTGGTGGATCCCTGGCACAGGCTGCCCAGAGAGGTGGTGGAGGCCCCATCCCTGGAGATATCCAAAGTCAGGCTGGATGTGGCTCTGAGCAACCTGCTCTAGCGAAGATGTCCCTGCTCACTGGAGGATGGGACTAGATGACCTCTGAGTGTCCCTTCCAACCCAACACATTCTGTGATGGCTGAAACTGCTGACCCAGGAAGCCTCTGGAGAAAAACCAGCTTCTGGCTGGCTACAGAGGTGCCTCTGCATGAGGAACCACCCGGTGTCCTGACCCAGCTGTGTCCTTGCAGGCGGAAGGGTGTGTTTGGGCCTCCAGTGGGGCGCTACTTCATTTTCTTCATCGATGACCTGAACATGCCAGTGCTGGAGGAGTTTGGGGCCCAGCCCCCCCTGGAGCTGCTGAGGCAGTGGCTGGACCACGGCGGCTGGTACGACCGCAGGCAGATCGGTAGGGCTCGGGGTGGGCGACCCGTGTGCCGCGCTGGGGGTGCTGAGGGGAACACCACCACCCAATCCCCACCTCTTGCTCTTCAAGGTGCCTTCAGAAAGCTGGTGGATATCAACTTTGTCTGTGCCATGGGACCTCCAGGAGGAGGAAGGAATGCTGTCACCCCACGCCTCACTCGCCACTTCAATTACCTCTCCTTCACGGAGATGGAGGACAGCAGCAAGAAGACCATCTTCTGCACCGTCCTGGGCAGCTGGATGGGTAAGTTCTGCAGACCCCTGCCACCTCCTCCTCGTGTCACCAGTCAGCTCGCTGACAGGGGAGGTGGGAAGGAGAGGAATTCCTACTGATGATGTGATCACAGAGGTGGGAAGGGCCCTCGAGAGCCCATGGGGTCCAACCCCCTGCCAAAGCAGCTCCCCAGCTCATATTGCACAGGGCGGCGTCCAGACGGGGCTGGAATCTCTCCAGAGATGGAGACTCCACACCCCCTGGGCAGCCTGTCCCAGGGCTCCCTCACCCTCCCTGGGGAAAAGTTCTTCCTCTGCTCTAACTTGCAGCCATTGCCCCTTGTCCTGTCCCCACAGACACTGAAAAGGGGCTGCCCATTTCCCCCTGCAGCCCATCCTTCAGCTATTGATAAACATTAATCAGGTCCCCCCTGAGTCTTCTTCTCTCCAGGCTGAACAGCCCCAGCTCACTCAGCCTTTCCTCACAGGGGAGATGCTCCAGGCCCTTCAGCATCTCCATGTCCCTCCTCTGGACTCTCTCCAGGAGATCCCTGGCTTTTTTATCCCAGGGAGCCCAGCACTGGACACAACACTCCAGGTGGGGCCTGACCAGGGCAGAGCAGAGGGGGAGGATCCCCTCCTGTGACCTGCTGCCCCCACTCCTCTTGATGCCCCCAGGATCCCACTGGCTCTCTCAGCCCCCAGGGCACCCTGCTGGCTCATGGCCACCCTGTCACCCACCAGGACCCCCAGGTCCTTCTCCACAAAGCTCCTCTCCAGCAGGTCACCCCCAGCCTGTCCTGATTCCAGCAGTTATTCCTCCCCAGGTGCAGACTCTCCACTTGCTTTTGTTGAACCCCATCTGGTCTCTCCCTGCCCAGCTCTCAGCCTGTCCAGGCCTCGCTGGGTGGCAGTGCAGTGTCCTGCCTGTCAGCCACCCCTCCCAGCTTTGCGATGGGAGCACTGGAAGCTGGAACTGGTGTTGGTTTGATGGGGCTTTGGGGAAGGTGCTGGTTGAATCGTAGCAAACAGAGCTCGTGCGTTGGCTCCTGAGGCCAAACTCTGCTGGTGCAAATCAGCGACCTTCAGCTTTGGCTTTCAGAGTTTCTTAAGGTGTCCATGGCTTCCACCTCTCCCAGAGGATCCTGTTGGTGATGGGCCATGCAGACACTGCTCTGCTCCCCGAGCTGAAGGATAACTCTGCTTTTCTGTCTCTTTCTAGCTGGGCTCCTGGGAGAAAGAAGCCACCGAGATCCAGTGCGTGAGTAAGAGCAGGAGGACATGAAAGAGACTGGAACAGAAGAGGCTGCTGGGCACAGCAGGGCACAGCTTACCTGTGCTTTCAGCAGCCAGACACTTGCCCAGACAGCAGCCTTCTGTGGAAGCAGAGCCTTCTGCTGCTCTCCATCTGCTGCAGCCTGTGGACAGCTGAGCAGGGAGGATTGCAGCATGGTGCTGCAGCCACCCAGCAAAAAGGGTTCATTGGGAGGGAAATGAGTCCTCTTACATTTGACAGGGTGGGAATTTAGGGTCATCTTTGCAAACGTGCCCTCATCTGCAGATCTGCCAGGAGGGAGGAGTGAGAGAGCAGTGGGCTGAGAGGGGAGGCAGAGTTTTGAGTGGGTGCAGTATTCACAGGCATCAGCACCTGACTGGGAGCTCAGGGGTGCACTGAAGCACCCAGCTGTGCTGTGGAAAGGAGTGAAAGAGTTTGGGAAATTATACAAAACACCCTGCAAAATACCAGGGTGCCACATGGCTCCACTTCCCAGGAGCGTCTGGAATGAGCTTCCCTGTGAGGAGAAAGGAAAGATCTCCTTTACCCTGTGCTGGGAGCTGGTTGAGCCTCCCCAGGCCGTGGCTAAGGACCTGCTCCTCAGCTGCTGGGTGTTTGCAGAGCTCAGCAAGTCACAGAGTGGTTCAGCAAAGGGCCCCATCCCTGGGGGTGCTCAAGGCCAGGTTGGATGGGGCCCTGGGCAACCTTGTGTAGCTCCAGGCCTGGAGGTTGGTGGCCCTGCCTGTGGCAGGGGGTTGGAGCTCTGTGCTCCTTGGGGTCCCTTCCAACCCAGACCAGTCTGGGATTCTATGATTCTAAGGGTGCTTGCACCTCCTGGCTTAACTCTGCTCAGGGAGTGGGGAAACCTCTCAAGTGGTGCAGGTGGGCACCAATCACCTGCCCAGCAGTGTCTCCTCTCTCCCTGGGGTACGTGGAGCCTTAACATCCCAGAATTGTTGGGATGCATTCTTTCCTGCCCAGATCTGGTGCCTTTTGGGTGGGAAACTCATTGGCAAACTGTCCTCTGCAGCGAGCAGGCGCTTGGGCATCCCCACACAGCCTCTGCATAAGAAGGCAGGAGAAGGGTGTGTTCCTGGCCAACCTTTGCCTGCACCACTAGGACCTTCTCATCCCAGAGTCACCACCTGGGCATCCTCTCTGTTTATCAATAGCTGAAGGGTGGGACACAGGGGGGAATGGCCAGCCCCTTTTCAGTGCTCTGTGGAGACAGGACAATGATGAAGATGAAGGCAATGAGATGCTGAAGGGCCTGGAGCATCTCCCCTGTGAGGAAAGGCTGAGTGAGCTGGGGCTGTTCAGCCTGGAGAGAAGAAGACTCAGGGGGGACCTGATTAATGTTTATCAATAGCTGAAGGATGGGCTGCAGGGGGAAATGGGCAGCCCCTTTTCAGTGTCTGTGGGGACAGGACAAGGGGCACTGGCTGCAAGTTAGAGCAGAGGAAGAACTTTTCCCCAGGGAGGGTGAGGGAGCCCTGGGACAGGCTGCCCAGGGGGTGTGGAGTCTCCATCTCTGGAGAGATTCCAGCCCTGTCTGGACACCGACCTGTGTGACCTGTCCTAGGACCCTGCTTTGGCAGGGGGTTGGACCTGATGATCTCTGGAGGTCCCTTCCCACCCCTCCAGCTCTGTGGTTCTGTCTCTGCAGCAGGGGCACTCGCAGTCACAGGCCTGAAGGAGCCTTTGGTTGACGCCACGATCTCTGTGTACTCGACCATCACATCCCAGCTGCTGCCCACGCCAGCGAAGTCACATTACACCTTCAACCTGAGGGACCTCTCCAAGGTGTTCCAGGGCATGCTTATGGCTGAGCCCAGCAAGATTGAGGTGAGTCCTCCCATCAGCATGACTCGGGGGGAGACCAGAAGTGTTCCAGTTCAGGCCTCGATGTCTTGTTGAAGCTGCATTTTGGTGCTGTTCAGCAAGTCAGAGAGTTGTGGTCAATGGGATGGAGTCTGGCTGGAGGCCTGGATCTAGCAGAGCCCCTCAGGGGTGCACAGCAAGTCTGCTGACCACACAAAGCTGGGAGGAGTGGCTGTGCTGCCATCCAGTGAGATCTGGGCAGCCTGGAGAGTTGGGTGGGGAGAAATGTAATGAAATATAACAAGGGCAAGAGCAGGGTCTGCCATCTGGGGAAGAACAACCCCAGGGACCAGTATAGGTTGGGGAGGGACCTGTTGGAGAGCAGCACAGGGGAAAGGGACCTGGGGGACAGCAGGATGCCCATGACCAGCACTGTGCCCTCATGGGCAAGAAGGCCGATGGCATCCTAGGGGGTATTGGAAGGGGGGTGGTTAGTGGGTCAGGAGAGGTCCTTCTGCCCCTCTGCTCTGCCCTGGTGAGACCCCACCTGGGATATTGGGCCCAGTTCAGGAAAGACAGGGAACTACTTGAAAGAGCCCAGTGCAGGGCCACTGAGATGATGGAGTGGAACATCATCTTTATGAGGACAGGCTGAGGGTCTCTTTAGCCTGGAGAAGAGGAGACTGAGGGGTGAGCTCATCAATGGCCATAAAGATGTAAAGGGTGAGGGTCAGGAGCTGGAGCCAGGCTCTGCTCAGGGGTGGCAGCGACAGGACACGGGGCAGCGGGTGCAGCTGGAGCAGAGGAGGTTCCATGGGAACCTAAGGAGGAACTTTGTCCCTGTGAGGGTGACAGAGCCCAGGGACAGGCTGCCCAGAGAGGGTGTGGAGTCTCCTTCTCTGGGGACATTGCAACCCACCTGGATGCATCCCTGTGGGATTTAGTCTGGGTGACCCTGCTCTGGCAGGGGGTGGGACTGGATGAGCTTTTGAGGGTCCTCCCAGCCCCAAACGGGCTGTGATGCTGTGGTGACCTTCCCTCTGGCCATATTGCCTAGTACCAGTAGGAAACAGACACCCCCACCAGCCCTGTCACCCCAGCCCGCCCTTGGGCACAGTGAGCACAACACAGCCCAGCTACTCAGGGCTGATGGGCAGGGACAGCAGTGCTGTATGTCACCAGCCTGTAGCAGCAGAGGCTTCTGGCCCCCTGGCTCTCCCAAGGCCGGGCTCTGGCTCAGCCTGGCCCTGGCTTACCATGGGAGGCACTTGGGACCCCAGTTCTGTGTTACACCTGGACAAAAGGATCCTTCCAGAAAGCACAGGAACTTCTGAAAGGGTAAAACCAGACAGGGGAGGTGGGGACAAACACCACACAGTGTAAATATCCTGAAGAAGGCATGGACAAACAGGGGAGGGGTCAGCTGGAGCCGTAACGAGCTCTGTGGAGCAGCTCTTTGACAAGAGTTGCTATTGAGAGAAGGGAATGAGGTTTCCTCCACCCAGTTCTTTCCCTGCTCCAGCTTCTAGCAGGAATGGAGCTGCCCACATGCTGGGCAGGGCCCAGCTTGCCCCCCCCACCCAGGGATGCTCTCTCTTCCCTGCTTTTCTCATGGGGGTGTTTTGTTGGGGTTTCCCACCAGAACAAACTGCAGCTGCTGAGACTCTGGTACCACGAGAGCTGCCGGGTCTTCCGTGACCGCCTGGTCAGCAAGGAGGACCAGACCTGGTTTGACAACCTGATGAAGAGTATGATGGAGGAGATGGGCACCACTTTTGAGGAGGTTGTCCCCTCCCAGGCAGTTCTGTTTGGGGACTTCATGGAGCCAGGGGCCAATGTCAGACTGTACAGAGCGATTGAGAGC
Organism: Porphyrio hochstetteri; assembly: GCA_020800305.1. Classification (NCBI taxonomy): domain Eukaryota; kingdom Metazoa; phylum Chordata; class Aves; order Gruiformes; family Rallidae; genus Porphyrio; species Porphyrio hochstetteri. Next base: position 2,418,965 of record CM036916.1, on the reverse strand, counting down.
CAGGAGAAGGTAAGACCTTGGGAATCATGATGCTGTCCTCTGAAAACAACCAAGGGGCTGCTTGAATTGAAGGGGTCTGGAATTTCAAACGCAGGGCTCTCCTGTGAAGTCCTGCTCCAGAGCTGGCTAGTGGCTGCGTTTGGTGGGACAGGAGGTTGTGGTGAAGGAGCTGTCTCTGCACAGCCACCCTGGAAGCAGCCGGCTGTGCCAGCTCTCCCAGCCTGGCTGCACTCAGCACTGAACACTGGAATCTGGAAAGAACCCCCAGGCAATGGCACTTCTGCCATGAAGGGCTTCACAATTGACCTTTTCAAATAATTATTCCTGCCAGCTTCTCTGTTGGGGAAGGTACTGTGACTACTTTGGGAGTGGTAATTAGGGGAAGGCAATGAGCAGAGCGCTTTGCACTCCAGAAACACATGATTATCCTGTCCCCTCTGCTCTTTGTGAGGGCTGGTAATGAGCTGAGCATTCCAGGCTGCCTGGCAAGGTGGGTAGGCCTGTCCCCTGCCATGGGGAGCACGGCTGAGACAGCCCCACATACCGAGCTGCTCATGCTCAAGGCTCTGGCATCCAGGCAGGGATCTCAGTGCTGTGCCTTCTGGCTGATGTCACTCACCCAGGTCCATGGTGAGATTGCTGAGGGGGTGGGACCAAATCCCAGATGTCTTCATGCTTCATCTCCTGCCCTGGAGTTAGGGTGCTATTGAAGAAAGCCCTGGAAGGGGCAGGAGAGGCTGCTCCTGCAGCTGTTCCATGCAGTGGCTGGACCAGGAGAGGAGCTTCTCCACTTCCCTGCAGCCAGCTGGGTGTTCTGCCCTTTGCAGCCAGGATCCTAGTGTAGCTCCAGGCCTGAGGTTGGTGGCCCTGCCTGTGGCAGGGGGGTTGGAGCTCTGTGATCCTTGGGGTCCCTTCCAACTCAGCCCATTCTATGATTCTATGATCCTAACCTCGGGATGCAGCAGCGGGTGCTGATCAGCTATGGAGTGAGGGAGCTGTTCTGGAGGGTGGCCCTGGAGCAGCCGGGTCAGGCACCCCTGTGCTATCCTAGCTTGAACTCTGCCTTGCTCTTTCTCCAGAGAAGCAGCACCTGGCAGGAGCAGACCTGGTCCCTCACCTCAGCTAGTTTCAGGTCACCACCCTGCAGCTGCTGCCACTGAATTGGGCTCGGTGCTGTTCCCCCAGGAGCGTGGAGCAGATCAGGCCACCCCCAGCCCAGGGCGGGATAGCTGCCCCCAGCCCTACCAAGCACCAGGCTTTGCCCTCCCAAAGCTGCCTGCACCCTCACCACTGCTTTATCCCATAGCCACAACCGACCCTCTCTTGCCCACAGCTGCAGGTGGTGCTTGAGGATTACCTGGAGGACTACAATCAGACCAACAGCCCAGAGCTGCAGCTCGTGCTCTTCGCAGACGCGGTGCAGCACGTCTGCCGCATCAGCCGCATCCTGCGGCAGGCTGCGGGCAACGCGCTGCTCCTGGGGCTTGGGGGAAGTGGGAGACAGTCTCTCACCAGGCTGGCATCTCACATGTAAGTACTGCACTCAGGTGCACGCAGCGTGGAGCAGCCCCAGCAGGCCTGCCTCCAGAGAAGCTCTTTTCCTGCCCTTCCTGCTACTAGTTAGGTGTTTCTCTGCTGAGCTTTTAGGTGGTGGGTACCCCACCCCTGGGGGTGCTTAAAATTCAATTAGAAAGCATAATAGCAAATGTATTGCACATCAAGAGTGGAAAACCCATGGACTGTTGAGGGCCACACAGCTAATTATTTGTTTGCATGATATGTGATTTTCTGCTATTAGTTTTATAGACTCTTTTGGTTTACTATTTTTGGTACTATTTGTACTGAGTCAGTCTGGTTATTTCTAACACCAGTAACAGCCAACAGAAGATACAGAGGGGAAACAAAACATCCATGTTAAAAAAAAAGCCAAGAGAAGGCTGTGGGGGGACCTCATTGCAGCCTGCCAGTCCCTGAAGGGAGCAGAGGAACAGGAGGGGAATCAGCTTGTTAAAGGGATAGACAATGACAGGACAAGGGGAATGGATTAAAACTAAAGGAAGGAAGGTTTAGATTAGATATTAGGAGGAAGCTCTTTCCAGAGAGAGTGGTGAGGGGCTGGAACAGGCTGCCCAGAGAGGGGGTGGGTGCCCCATCCCTGGGGGTGTTCAAGGCCAGGTTGGATGGGGCCCTGGGCAACCTTGTGTAGCTCCAGGCCTGGAGGTTGGTGGCCCTGCCTGTGGCAGGGGGTTGGAGCTCTGTGACCCTTGGGGTCCCTTCCAACCCCATGCCATTCTCTGATTCTATGTAACACTCAGGCCAGGGCCTGGTTCCACACACATCTACACTCCAAACAGCAGGCTCTTTCCCCTGCTGGTACCCTGGGTTACAGCTGTGGGTGGCAGTGGGTGAGCCACAGCAGCACAGCCCCAGCCAGCTCAGCAGCACCAGGAGAGTGGGGTGACAGCTGCTTCCTGGGAGCTGGTGGCAGGAGCTGCTAGTGACAAGTGAGCAAGTGCTGCTGGCAGCCAGGCAAGCGGGACTGGGGAGAGCCACAGCCTCAAGGGGAAGCTTGGGAGAGCCAGGGAAGGAGGCTGGGGAAGAGAACTCTTCCAGCTCCGGATGCAGGGTTTGATCCTAGAGGAACACCCAGCCCCTGAGGGCAGGGTGCTCCCTCTGCACCCAGGCTCCAGGAAGCAGCCTGACCCTCTCAGCTTGGGGAGCTGTGCTTCTGGCTCCCCTTGAGCACCCTGGGGGGCTGGTGGCTGAATGAGGTGCTGGAAAACACCTCCCTTCAGTCCTCTTCCCCGAGGCCACAACACACCCAGCACTGACAGAGGAGTGGATTCACTGTAACCCCCAGGCTTCTCTCCCTTTTAGGGCAGATTATGAGTGTTTCCAGATCGAGCTGTCCAAAAATTACAGCATGACCGAGTGGCGAGATGACGTGAGGAAGATCTTGATGAAGGCAGGCCTTGAAAATCTACCCAAGACATTCCTATTCATAGACACACAGGTACAGGAGCGTTAGCCTGCTGGACTCCATCTCAGGAGGAGTCAGAAACACAGCTCAGAGCTCAGTAAATCCCCTCAGGGAGGATTGAGGAGCTTGGTACAAAGCCGGCACAACTTAAGCAGCCCACCATCATCATCATCATCTTGTAAAAAAGCCCCAGGGAGACTAAAGGTGGTGGGATTGTTTTAGAGGGACAGTAGAGCCTTGTGTGAGTGGGCTGGATGCCCCATCCTTGGGGGTGTTCAAGGCCAGGTTGGATGGGGCCCTGGGCAACCTTGTGTATCTCCAGGCCTGGAGGTTGGTGGCCCTGCCTGTGGCAGGGGGTTGGAGCTCTGTGACCCTTGGGGTCCCTTCCAACCCATGCCATTCTATGATTCTATGATTCCTTCAGTTCCATCCAAGGGTCTGGTGGCATCAGAGGTTTTAGCCCCAGCTGCTGGAAGCCCTAAGTAACATAGTGCTGCTCTTTGGGGGTTGGGCTCCATGGTCTCTTGAGGTCCCTTCCAACCCCTACAATTCTGTGACTCTCTTCAAAGATACCCACTGGCTTATGGGCCTTCTGCCTGCTGGTTCCACAGGGCAGCATGGGCTTGTTACTGTAAGCTGGAACTTGCTAACAACTAGGGCAACTCCAGTTGTGTGCCCCTGGGCTTTTTTGCTGCCTTCCTTATCACAGGTACCTTCCTTATCACAGGTACCTTCCTTATCACAGGTCCCAGTCCCTTCTGGCAGCACCCTATGCAGTGAGATGAGCATCTCAAATCCTGCTGGTTCCCACATCCTTCCCCCTGCAGTGAGCAGCATGTGTGGGAGAAGGGGGCACAGGAGGGTTCCTCTAGTCAGGTGGATGGATGCTGTGTATTCCTGACTTAGCAAAGGTGGAGAGGGGAGTGTAGCTGTGGAGGGAGATCATCCCACAGGCTCTGACACATCCCTGCAATTGCTCTGTCTCCCACATTGATGAGCTTTACCCTGCCAGGGAGGTGCCTGTGCTGGAGGAGTGAGGAGCCAGCACGGTGGCTGGTCACAGCCAGAGCAAGGAGGGCAGCAAGGCCTTGCCCTCTCCTCATCTGCAAGGGGACAGGAGATGGGCAGAAGGAGGTTTGTCCTCACCCCTTGCTCACTTGGGAATGCTGGGCAGGGGTCAGGGTAAGCTTTACCAGAGCTGGGTGGTCACACAGAGCACTTGTAGCACAGACTGGGGCTGTGTTTATCCAGGAGTGATCTCCGTGGCGTGTGGAGATGTGGCTGTCCAGCTCTTCACTTCCCTTTTCCTTTGTTCCCTATAATCTATCCAGATTAAAAACGAATCCTTCCTTGAGGATATCAACAACCTGCTCAACTCAGGAGACATTCCCAATATCTACAGCCCAGATGAGGAGGAGCAGATCATGACAGCCATGAAGCCTCTGCTCCGGGACCTGGGCCAGCAGCCCACCAAGGCCAACCTGATGGCTGCATACACAGGGCGGGGTTCGCAGCAACATCCACATGGTGCTGTGCATGAGGTACAGTTTTGGGGGGGGGTCCAGCCCCGTGCCCATTGCAGGAGGCTGTGGGAGGGCAGGCAGCATTCCCAGGGCAAGTACAAGTGGAAGTATTGGGGCCACTGGGTTGGTCTGGGGGGTGCAATCTCCACGCTCACCTGCCTGAAATAGAGTTCAGATCACGTTTATCATAGAATCACACAATCACAGGGGTTGGAAGGGGACCTCCAGAGCTCATGGGGTCCAACCCCCCTGCCAAAGCAGGGTCCCTAGCACATATTGCACAGATAGGTGTCCAGACGAGTCTTGAATATCTCCAGAGATGGAGATTCCACCACCTCCCTGGGCAGCCTGTCCCAGGGCTCTGTCACCCTCACTGGGGAAAAGTTCTTCCCCAGATTGGGGGGGAACTCCCTGTGCTCCAACTTGAGGCCATCACCCCTTGTCCTGTCCCCACAGACACTGAGAAGAGGCTGCCCATGTCCCCCTGTGTCCCACCCTTCAAATATTGATACCCATTGATCAGATCCCCTCTCAGGCTTCTTTTCTCCAGGCTGAACAGCCTCAGTTCTTTCAGCCTGTCCTCACAGGGGAGATGCTCCAGATGCAAGGGTAAAACAGCTCTCTTGGTTCCCTAGAACCACCCTAAACTCTCACAGAGTAAGGAGGAAGGCAATATACCCAAGGAAGCATGGGGGGAAGGGAAATAAGGAAGGGAAGTTCAGGCAGTGAGCTGCACATCCTAAAGTATGTGTGCCAGCTCACTCCTTGGGTGTCCTGGGGGTGTCCTGGAAGTATTCCCATGGTACTGGGGTGATTTTCCTGGGGAGATATGTGAGGGGTAGGAAATAATACCTGGAGTGTTGTGTCCAGTGCTGGGCTCCCTGGGATAAAAAAGCCAGGGATCTCCTGGAGAGAGTCCAGAGGAGGCTCTGGAGATGCTGAAGGGCCTGGAGCATCTCCCCTGTGAGGAAAGGCTGAGTGAGCTGGGGCTGTTCAGCCTGGAGAGAAGAAGACTCAGGGGGGACCTGATTAATGTTTATCAATAGCTGAAGGATGGGCTGCAGGGGGAAATGGGCAGCCCCTTTTCAGTGTCTGTGGGGACAGGACAAGGGGCAATGGCTGCAAGTTAGAGCAGAGGAAGAACTTTTCCCCAGGGAGGGTGAGGGAGCCCTGGGACAGGCTGCCCAGGGGGTGTGGAGTCTCCATCTCTGGAGAGATTCCAGCCCCGTCTGGACGCCGCCCTGTGCAATATGAGCTGGGGAGCTGCTTTGGCAGGGGCTTGGACCCCATGGGCTCTGAAGGTCCCTCCCCACCCCTCCAGCTCTGTGATCTCTGGCCATCTGTGTGCTCTCTGCCCCTCAGCCCCGTGGGAGAAGCGTTCCGCTCGCGCCTGAGGCAGTTCCCCTCTCTGGTCAACTGCTGCACCATTGACTGGTTCAACGAGTGGCCTGCTGAAGCCCTGCAGTGCGTTGCCACCTCCTTCTTGCAAGACATCCCACGTCTTGGTGCCCCTGCTGAAGATGTCAGCGCGATGGTGGGTGCCACACTCAGCACCCAGCTCCTGTACACACCGTGTGCCACAGCTCTGGGTGCACACAGAGACAGGTGGAGACAGGTCCTGCCCAGCAGCAGGGACATTTCACAGAATCACAGAATAATAAGGTTGGAAAAGACCTTTAAGATCATCAAGTCCAACCATTCCCATCCTAAACTAAACCAGATCCCTAAGTACCTCATCTACCCTTTTTTTAAACACCCCCAGGGAAGGTGACTCAGCCCCTCCCTGGGCAGCCTGTTCCAGCCCTGACAACTCTTTCAGTAAAACATTTTTTCCTAACATCCAATCTGCCCCTGCCCTGGCACAGCTTCATGCCATTGCCCCTTGTCCCATCTCCTGTACCCTGGCTGAAGAGACCATCACCCACCTCTCTGCACCCTCCTGGCAGGGCAGGGGAGGTGGGGAGAAGGTCTCCCCTCAGCCTCCTCTTCTCCAGGCTCAACACCCCCAGCTCCCTCAGCTGCTCCTCAGAGGATTTGCCCTCCAGCCCCTTCCCCAACCTGGTTGCCCTTCTCTGGACTCGCTCCAGGACCTCAGTGTCCTTCTGATGGTGAGGAGCCCAGAACTGGACCCAGCACTCGAGGTGCAGCCTCCCCAGTACCCAGTCCAGGGGCACAATCCCCTCCCCAGACCTACTGGCCACACTGTTTGTGATACAAGCCAGGATGCCATTGGCCTTCCTGGCCCCTGAGCACACTGCTGGCTCATGTTCAGCCTGCAGTCACCCAACACCCCCAGGTCCTTCTCTGCCTGACAGCTCTCCAGCCAGTCTCCCCCAGCCTGTAGCACTGCAGGGGGTTGTTCTGTCCCACGTGCAGCACTTTTCATGGCCAAGTCATTCACATACAGAACTGGTTGGGGTTTGTGTGTGCTGAAGGGGCCACAGCCATGTGTCCCCCTCTCCCCACAAGCTCTTTGTAAGCCCCTCATGCTCTGGGGGCATCCCATAGACTTACCCACCATGCATCCTATGCTGAGTAAGCTGATTTCTCCTTGTAGGTTCAGGTGTGTGTAGGAATCCATCAGAGTGTGGCAAGGAAGTGCCAGGTGTACCTGGCAGAGCTGGCCAGGCACAACTACGTCACTCCCACCAGCTACCGCGAGTTCCTCAGCATCTTCAGCTCCCTGATCGGCAAGAAGAAGCAGGAACTGGACACAGCCAAGAGAAGGATGGAGAGTGGCCTGGACAAGGTTTGTTTCTCACACCCAGGAGCTCTTTGGGCCCCTTTTGCCTGCTCTGAAGGGTGTATTTATGGCTGCAGAGGTGCAGCGAGATGCATCTGCTGTGTAGCAGGACACTAGTGCTAAGGCCAGAGTGAGCTCTGCCTTCTACCAGAGCCAGCCTGGCTGAAGGGCTGGGTCTGTGACAGCTCTGAAGGCTGGTACCCAGTCTCCAGGGACTGCAGACGTGGCTGTAGCTCACCCTTCCTCCTTTATCATTAACCTTTCCATTGAAAGCCCTGTAAGGGCAGCACAGTTCTGCTCGCCCTGAGCTACCAAGTGACAGTGTCACACGTGGGTGCTGCTCAGCACAGCCCCCTGCGCGCCTCGCACAGCCCGACGGCAGCAGGCAGCACCCACCGGGGCCCCCAACCCTCTCGCCAGCCCTCCGGGGGGGGGGGGGGGCTGCTCCCAGCTCTCTTCCCTCCCCTCCGTTCCCCCAGCTCCTGCAGACGGCAGAGAACGTGGCGAGGATGCAGGAGGAGCTGGAGGCCGCCCGCCCTCTCCTGGCACAGGCGACCAAGGACACGCTGGCCACCATGGAGCAACTGCAGGTACCGGTACCGGCACCGCACAGCCCCGCTGGGGTCCCTGCTGGGGTGGGGGCAGTCGCAGCCCCCCAGCCTGTTGCTAGCAGAGGGGATGGCTCGCATGCCCCTGCCGAAACCCCAGCACGGGGGGGAGTGGTTGGTCAGGCAGGCTCCCAGCTCCCTCTCCTCGCTGGTTTTGGGTCCTTGGGAGCAGCACTAACACAAGGCAGAGAGCAGTGAGAAAGGGATCCTGCCCCCATCCCATCCCATCCCCGGGGGATGAGCCGGCAGCAGCCTGCCCCTGCAAGCCAGAACCTCAGGGAGTATCACACAGTCCCCTGCAGAGCAGGGAGGCATTGCTGCCTTCCCTCCTGCTTGTGTTCCTCTCTGCCAGTCTGCTGCTATGGGATGGCCAGGGACACATCTCTGTTCCCTCTAACATCTCATGGCTCTGCAGGCAAAGGGGAGCCCATGATCTCCCACCTTCCCCTGTAGCAGAGACAGCCCAGGGCAGAGTCTGTTCCCTTTACACCCCCAGTGGTCTTCTAACCCTGGGGGTAGGCAGAAGTGACAGCTTCAGAAACTGACCCCTTGGCCTATCTTACTGCTGCATCTCTCTCCACCTTTCCATCCCTACACATCCTGCCAAGAACAGCCAGAGCAGCTAATTCATAGAATCCCAGCCTGGTCTGGGTTGGAAGGGACCCCAAGGGTCACAGAGCTCCAACCCCCTGCCACAGGCAGGGCCACCAACCTCCAGGCCTGGAGCTACACAAGGTTGCCCAGGGCCCCATCCAACCTGGCCTTGAACACCCCCAGGGATGGGGCACCCACCCCCTCTCTGGGCAGCCTGTTCCAGCCCCTCACCACTCCTTCTGTAAAAATCTTCCCCCTAATAGCTAATCTAACCCTTCCTTCCTTTAGTTTTAATCCATCCCCCTTGTCCTGTCATTGTCTATCCTTTTAAAAAGTTGAATCCCCTCCTGCTTATAAGCTCCCTTCAGGCACTGGAAGGCTGCAATGAGGTCCCCCCACAGCCTTCTCTTCTCCAGGCTGACCCAGCCCAGCTCCCTCAGCCTCTCTCCATAGGGGAGCTGCTCCAGCCCTCTGAGCATCTCCGTGGCTCCTCTGACCCCTCTCCAACAGCCCCACATCTTCCTTGTGTTGGGCCCCAGCTCTGGACACAGGATCCAGCTGGGGCCTCCTGAGGGCAGAGCAGAGAGGGACAATCCCCTCCCTGTCCCTGCTGCCACCCCTCTGCTGATGGAGCCCAGGGTGCCATCGCCCTTCCGAGGCCAATTCCTGCAAGGGAAGGTTCCTCCTGGGGAGGTTCAGATTGGATCCTGGGAAGTGTCTTTGCTGGAAAGGCTGTTGGTCACTGAACAGGCTGCCCAGGGACGTGGCTGAATCCACACCCCTGGAGGTGCTCCAGAGCTGGGTAGCTGTGGTGCTTAAGGACAGGCTTTAGTGGTTGGACTTTTCCAGCCACACTCAGTGTGTGACTCCGTGCTGGAGGAGCACACAGCCTCCCAGGACAGCCACAAGCCTTACCTAGCAGTGTGCTGAGCCTAGCCAGAAGGCAGCTCTGGCTCCAGCATGCTCCTGAGGCTGCTCTGCTGTTGCAGGTGGACACAGCTGTGGCTGAGGAAACCAGAGCAGCTGTGCAGGCTGAGGAGATGAAGGCCAAAGCAAAAGCTGAGGCAGCCCAAGCCATTGCAGACGATGCTCAGAAGGACTTGGCTGAAGCCCTCCCAGCCCTGGATGCTGCTCTTGCCAGCCTGAGGAACCTCAACAAAAATGATGTTACAGAGGTAAGTGGGTGGAGGGGGAGGGTGAAAGAGCTGGGCCTGGACAGCCTCTCTCACTGTGCAGCAGTTCCCCTGTTATAGGCTTGCAGCATGGCCAGGCTTCTCCAGCATCTCCATCTGCCTCCCTGGGCCCCCAGGCTGGATGGCTGCCCATGCAGCCTCTCAGCTTCAGCAGCTTTGAGGGGCAGAGAGGCAGCAGCTGGCTCTTGGGGGTTCCAGCTTGTGCCAGGGGCACTGAGGAGGGGTCATTTCCCAGTGCCTGGCCATGGGGGTAGGCAGCACCCCAACACAGCCCCGTGCATTGGCTGCACAGCACAGCTCTGGCAGCACATGCTCAGCACCAGCAGGCTCTTCTGAAGGGGGATCCACCACAGGGGGAGAAGAGGAAGAGGCAGTGGGTGATGGGCTGACTGCAAGATGTATGGGCTTGAAACAGGCTCAGCAGAGAACAGAGGGGGTGTCCCAGCCCCTGGCCCAGAGAGCAAACTCAGCCAGTACAAGCTTCCCCCACAGGTGGGGTGCTGCAGAGGAAGGACAGTTAGAGACCTTTTTGTTCCACACAGGACACCCACCTCCTTCCCCCCAGAGGGTGGGGGAGGACACTGTGTCAGGGCCCTTGCTCCCCTCCTCTTGCTCCTCCACCAGCTCCCAAAAATGCCTGTTTCTCACAAGTCATCTAACCCACCCAGCAGCTGCACCCAGGGAGCTGCTTTTAAGGAGAAGGCTCCCCACTGCTTTGAAGCCCAACTGCTGGGCCATGACCAGGGTAACCTGTCCCTGGAGCCAGGGCCACAGGACATCTCTCACAGTCCAGGAGTAACAGCCACCACTCCTGTGGGAGGGAGCAGGCATCCCTGTGACCTATTCCTTCACATAGGGGCTGCTGGTGGAGCTGCCCTCAGAGAAAGCTGATGCCTCCTCCTCCAGCTGTTCCACCACCTCTCTCAGCCTCTCCTCATTGCAGTAGTAATACACGTAGAGGTTGTGCTCTGTCTGCAGGATGGGGCTCTCCAGAGACTCACACTTGACCTTCAGGTCATTCAGGAGCTCTGCCAGCATCTCAGAGAGCTTTTCATGCAGGGTCATCAGCTGCTGCATCTCCTCAGTGACCTCCTGAGGGGCAGAGCCCAAACACACATGAACATCCCACCTGTGGAACAGCTCAGCCCCCACCACCACCCCCCCAAGAAACTACCCAGCTGCCTCTGGCTCCAAACTCCTCCAGTCCAAGGAGCAGAGGCAGCTCACTGGGCCCCCGTGGCCAGGGCACCCCAATCTCTGTGCTTCACAGCACAGGTGAGGTGCAGCGACACCCCCCCGTGTCCCTCAGCCCGTCACTGCCTCGCTGGAGGCTTCCTGGGACAAGGCAAGGATGGGCCCAGTTTCTTCTTTGATGGGCAGCAAGTTCTCCCCCCCTGCACCCAGGGAGGGTGGCACAGAGCCACCCAAACCCCCCTGCACCCAGGGGGAATGGCACAGAGCCCCTCAGCCAGGCCTGGTGGAGCTGGAGTGCTTGCTTACCGGAGAGGAGAGCTGCAGCTGGTTGGAGCTGTCATACAGCAGCTGGTACAGCACCTTTGTGGAGGACTCCAGCTCAGGGACCTGGGGCACAGAAGCTGCCAGCTGTGCTTCTAGCACCTTCTGGGCCTCAACCAGCTGTGAGCACTGGGCTGCTATGGTCTTATAGCTAGGTGACATTGACGACTTCTGATCCTGCTCCATCAGCATGTTCCAGATCCTGCAAGAGGGAACAGCCAGCCAGAGGGGTGAGCAGTGTCCCAGCACTGAGGAACAGAGCTCAGGGGACACTGTGCACCCGTGGGACTGGGGTGCAAACAGCTGTGGGATGGCAATAGCTCCTGTGGGTGAGCAGCCCATGTCTCAGAGAGCTGGGAAGAGCACCATGAAGAGCCAGGCTGGCTCAAGAGCCAGTCAGGGACTCCTTGATGACAGGCACCAGCTACTCCAGAGCTGTGCAGGGAGGACTGAGAAGCCCATGTCAGCTCAGGACACTCAACCAGAGAAAGCTCTTGCTCCAAGCAACTTGTCCTTCTCCCAGCCCAAGTGGCTGAAGACTTACACCTACACTCTCCCCCTCCACATCCCAGGAAAGCCTCCGTTCTCCATACTCGTTCCCTTCTCTAAGCCCATGCTTTGCTACATCAGCCCTAGCCAGCCAAGAAGCAGCAGATGCCATCTTCTGGGGAGTTTCACACCACCATGAAGTGGCAGAAGAGCGCTGCAAGGCTTCCTGGTAGCTCAGGTCTGCTGCCTGCCCCCATTCCTGTTCCCACCTCCTCCACATCTAGGTTGTTCCTCACGCACACACAAGCCCTTACCATCCAGCAGAGGGGTCTATCCATGAGTCTGGACAACCCTTCTGGGAGGAGCTGGCATCTTCCAAGTATTTCTGCTGTTCCTGCAGCCTGGTCTGAGCTTCCCTCAGGGCAGTTGCCATCCCCCTCAGTGAAGTAGCCTTGTGGTGCAGCTCCTTCCTCTCCCTGGTCAGCAGGAGCTCCAGCAGATCCAGGCAGCTGCCTCCTCCTGCCTCCTGGCAGCCTGCTGCAGTTGGGCAGCATCCAGGCTGAGCTGCCTCTGCAGGACAGGGAGGCAAGACAGGTGGGCCTCTGCCCTTAGCAGGGGTGGGAGGTGGTGGGCCAGGGTCTGTGCAATGAGGTGACGCAGGACATCAGGCTCCTTCTGAAGGATGTCAGCCTGATTCTGGAGCAGCTCCTCAACTGCCTGCTGCCCAGGGTGAAGACAAGACAGACAGTGGCAGGGGGCAGTGCTGGTGCTGCCTGGCCCACCCTGCCTGCAGCAGAGGCAGACCCAGCCAGAGGGGGAAGAAGAAAGGCCTTACCTGGCCCTTATCCAGAGCTTCCAAGGTCCTCTGGGCCCACTGCAGAGCAGCACTGTTGGCTTCCACTTGGGCTGCCATGAGGATAACCTCCATCTGGGCAGAGATGCATGCTGGCTGCAGTCGGCACAGCTCCTTCCAGCAGCTGCCTCTGACCCCCAGGAGCTCATCTCCACCAGTCCTGAGGCTCTCTGTGGCTTCCTGCCTGCCATCCCCCACCTCCTCACCCGCCATGCTCAACCCCTCTCTGCCATACCTCCCCTCTGCCCTCAAGCCTTGGGCCAGGATTCCCTGACTTGCTGATGCCACCCTATGTGGTGTCTTCCCAGGCTCTTAATAAGGAGCTCTTCCTCCTCCTGGTATTGCCCAGTCTGAGCCCACCTGCATCCCAGCCTCAGGCTTTTCCTTCTGGCTGCTCTCTCCCTGTGTGCTTGCTCCCTGAGCATCTGGGCCTTGGACACTCCCCAGCTGGACCTGCTGGATGAGCTGTTTAAACACCTCAGTGGCCTGTTGTTCCAGCTCCATGTAAGGGCTGAGATCCACCTCACAGAGCAGTGCTGGTGCCCAGCCTCTCCCCGTGTCCCCACACCGCTCTGCCAGCTGAACTGCAGCCTTGCTGACCTGGCTCAGGACAGTTCTGGTTTGGAAGGCCTCCATTTCCAGGTCATTCTGAGCCTTCTCCAAGTCCTGCTTCATCACTTTCTCTTCTTCCTCCAAGTACCCCAGCTCCTGCTGCAGGTTGGCTGCCCAAACCTGCAACTTGTTGAGCCGCCAGCGCTGATGGTCACGATGCTCCTCCAGCTCCTGAAGCTCCTGCTTCAGGGCAGCCAGGGACAGACCCTCATCATCATCATCATCATCATCATCATCATCATCATCCAGCATCATGCTTGGAAGCTGTGGGGCCTGGCAGCATGTCTGCAGCATGTGCTCAAGGGCATCACCTTCCAGGATGGGCTTGCCTGCAGCCAGCAGAGCATCGTAGGCTTCCACCTCAGCTGGGCTCAACGTGTTCTCCTTGCCCACTGTGCTGCAGAACCACTCAAGGAACTGCTTCATCTGAGGGCAGTCATAGAGCCAGTCAAAGTCCCTGTCACAGAAGGAGTCTGCCTGGGGGTAAATCAGCCTCAGGATTGCCATAAATTCTGCCCCTCTGTTGACTCTGTCCTGTGACAAGGTCTGGATGAATCTCTGGCTGGACATGGCAAGGATGATCAGCACTAGAAGGGAAAAAGCAGGAGTCATCCTTAAGAGTCCTGACACCACGAGCCATCTTCCAGGTGCTGCAGCAACGCTCCTGGCTGCCTGCTGGAGGAGAGGCTCAAGCAGCCCCTCCAGAAGCACTGCAGAGCAGGTCCTGAGCTGCAGCATTGCTGTGGTGGGGTGCAGGACAAACAGGAGCCCACAGAGCGAGGGAGAAAGCCTGCCCATGCCCCATGCCCATGCAGCCAGCTCTCCAGGGCCACACAGAGCTAACTCCTTTGCTAAGGCAGCTCCAGCCTGCCAGACACACACCCCAGAGCAGCAGGGCAGGCTTTTTCAGGATACCTCTGGCCTTTGTGCCTGGTGTCCAGCAGGCCAGCTGAGGAGGAGCACCCTCTCTCTTGGAGACCCAGCCCAACTCACTGTCTGCATCTGGGCTTTGCAGGTACGAGCGATGCAGCGGCCTCCCCTCGGTGTGAAGATGGTGATTGAAGCAGTCTGCATCATGAAGGGAATCAAGCCCAAACGGGTGGCAGGAGAAAAGCTGGGCACCAAGGTGGATGACTACTGGGAGCCAGGCAGAGGCCTTCTCCAGGACCCAGGGAGGTTCCTGGACAGCCTGCTGAAGTATGATAAGGTAAGGGCTGGCAGAGAGAAGCTGTGGCCAGGGACCAGCTCTGGCCTTAGTGAAGCTCAGAGCCCTGTGGGACCCACCCCTCAGCCCCACAGAGCGTGAGGACACACTCTGCCTGGAGCTGGTGCTGGCTGGCAGCACCCAGTGGCCTTGTGCAGCAGGACCCAGGCACACAGCTCTGTCCTGCTGCTCCTTCCTTGCAGAGGGGCTGGATGGAAGCGGTTTGGGAAGGGATTTGCCCTCCCACAGCCATGCCTCCCAGGCATCAACAGCATTCTTCCTGCTCCAGTGCAACGCCTTGGCCACCCTGCCAAGCCCTGGGGTGGGCTGCAGCCGCGGGGGGACACCCTTTGAGCTCCTCCTCAGCCATCACCCATAGTCCTTCTTCCCACCACTGCAGGACAACATTGCAGACACCGTGATCAATGCTATCCAGCCCTACATTGACAGTAAGGAGTTTCAGCCTGCTGCCATTGCCAAGGTGTCCAAAGCCTGCACCTCCATCTGCCAGTGGGTGCGGGCCATGCACAAGTACCACTTCGTGGCCAAGGCTGTGGAGCCCAAGCGGGTAAGAGAGAGTGACTGAGGTGCTTTGGGTGTTGGGGAGCTTGTGCAGGAGCTGCTGGGTGTCACCATGTTCTGCAAACCAAGGTTCAGACCTAAGCCTTGGCCAAGCCTCCCAACCCAGTAACATAGGAAGCTAGAAGCAGTCAGCACCGAATCTGCTGGGGCAGCTGTGGTACCTGGTTCAGTGCTGAGGTCCTGCTCAGCTGGAACTGTGTGTCCCCACACGTTGCTGGTGCTCAGCCTCAGTCGTCTCCAAGCTCAGCTATTGTTTGTCATCATCTGGAGAAAAGCCAAGGAGCCTTTTGATCCATTCCCCAGGTGCCACCTCCTGCGCCTGTGGAGGCTGGTGGAGCCTTCCTCACCCTCCACCTTTATTTCTGGGCTTGCACAACATCCCCCTGGAGCCAGGCGGGTCAACAACCTTTGTTATAGAGGGAAGGATCTGGGTACCAGCTGGTGTTTTGAGGGAAAGCACTCTTACTCCAAGGTCTCTGGGAAGAGCCTGGCCATGTGCCCAGCATACCCAGTGTTTCCCTGTGTATCTTCCCAGCGAGCCTGGCAGGAGGCAGAAGAGGACCTGCGTGCCACTCAGAAGGTCCTTGAGGAAGCTAAGCATCACCTGAGGGAGGTTGAAGGTGGCATTGCCACACTGCAAGCCAAGCACAAGACCTGCATAGCCAAGAAGGAAGAGCTGGAGGCAAAGTGTGAGCAGTGCCAGCAGAGACTGGGCCGTGCCAGCACGGTAAGGGACGGGATTGGGTTCTCCATGCCTACAGGGGACAGCCTGATTTCAGGTCAAGGAGCAGAGGGGTAAACACCTCCGTGTGCCTGCAGCTCATGACAGTCCCAGGGTGAAGCTGCCTGGCCAGATCTCAGCAGCACAGCAGGTCTGGGGAGTCTGGGCCAGCTGGGCACTTGGTGTGAGAAGCTTCTGTCCTGCTGTGCACAGCTGCCTCACCCAGCAAGGAGTCACCCAGAACCACCCAGTAACCCCAGGATTCAGTGCTCAACGCTGGGAACAGAACTCAGGATGGGGCAGGGGCCACCCTGCAGCTTTCCCCAGAGAGCAGCAGGTCTGGGGCAGGCCACAGAGCCCCTCTCACACGTGCATCTTCTCCCTCAGCTCATAAACAGCTTGGCTGATGAGAAGGTACGCTGGCAGAACACAGCCCAGAGCCTGGAGTGCAGGATCAGCAACATCACTGGGGACGTGCTGGTTGCTGCTGGCTTCGTGGCCTACCTGGGCCCCTTCACTGTAAGTGTGGGGCTGGGTGAGCTGAGCTGCTCTGCCCCCCACCCCGGGCCCAGCCTGCTGGGAGAAGGGAACAGGGCAGGAGGGTGGAAGATCTCCCCTGGATCACTCTGTTCGGGGCAGAGGCTGCGCGGAGCGCTGTTGGAAGGGCGACAG
Source organism: Porphyrio hochstetteri (assembly GCA_020800305.1). NCBI lineage: Eukaryota > Metazoa > Chordata > Aves > Gruiformes > Rallidae > Porphyrio > Porphyrio hochstetteri. The sequence continues at coordinate 2,402,676 of CM036916.1, read as the reverse complement.
GAGGGGTTAGATGCTTGCAGCAGCTTGGCAACGCTTCTCCTGGCAGGGGCAGTACCGGGCAGCGCTGTGCGAGGACTGGCTCCGCCTGCTCTCTGAGAACACCATTCCTCACAGCCGGGAGCCGAACCTCCCCGGCACCCTGGGAGACCCTGTGGAAATCCGCTCCTGGCAGGCAAGTTGTAGGAAAAGCCAACGCTTCAGGCTGAAGGTGCCTCAGGCCAGGGCTAAAACAGCACTCACTGGGGTCACCCAGGCCCAGGGCAGACCCCAGCCCACACCGCCCAGTAACGCTGGCGGGGCTGGAATCCCTCCCAGGGCTCCTCACACAAGCAGGAGAGGACCTGCCAACACCCAGGGCAGTGAGAGCAGTGCTGAGGGCTTCAGCCCCAGCCCCCAAGGCTGCCCCTTGGCAAGCACCAGGCTTAGGGGCAAAGCCACAGGCTGTCCAAGCCCATCTCTGCCCCACGGCGCAGGGGCCGGGCAGGGCTGCAGCTCCGGGCTCAGCCACCATCAGAGGTGCCCTCACCACCAGCCCCTGGCCACCACACAGGGACCACAGTGGGGCAGGGCTTGTGTCAGCCCTGCTGTGCCACCAGTGCTTCCCAGCAGCTTCTCCTGCCCCTTAGATTGCTGGTTTACCCAACGACACCCTGTCAGTGGAGAACGGGCTCATAACACAGTTCTCCCGGCGCTGGACTCACTACATAGACCCCCAAGGACAAGCAAACAAGTGGATCAAGAACCTGGTAAGAGCTGTGGGGAGGAACCCCCCCCAACCTGCCAGGGCAGGGGAGCAGCTTTCTGTTAGGAATTGTGTTGAGCAGCCTCAGGCATCAAGCTCCAGAGCTGCAAGACCCCCCCAGCTGTCCTAGCCCAGCACCAGACAAGTTCCACACCCATTTGCATCCCAGTTGGACTTCTCTGCTTGAGGAAATCAGCACAAGGCAGGAGCAGGGACACCCTAAGCAAGGCATCAGACCCCTGCTCTGGCTCCTCACTAGTGTCCCAGGCAGCGTACCCCCTCACCCCCAACCTGAAACACACAGAACAGCTGTAGCAACTCCTACAGCAGTCTGAGAGCCCCTGGGACAGGGGGATCAGGGTAGCATTACCTGGCAGTTAAGCACAGCCTCTGCTGCAGGATACTGGAGACATAAACCACAGCTCCTCCACTTACAGGAGAGGGCTGGGTACCCACTGCTCTTTTGAAGACTCAGGTGGGAGGCTCAGGCAGCTGCTCCTGTTTTGCTCCCCAAGGCTTTTCCCACCCACCTGCTCTTACTCTGCAGCCAAACAAGCTCTGAGTAACCAGTGTGGGGCTCTGTAGGGAGGTTCTCCCCATTCCCCTCTTCCTGCTGCCTTGCTGGACTGTCTCTGGTGCTCCCCAAAGTAGCCAAAGCCCATCTGAGCAAGGAAACACACAGCTTCTGCTGCTCTGGAGAGTTAAATCAGCCCAGTGAGAGGTCTCCCGAGCCTCACCAGAGCAGGGTGTGAAGGTGGGCAGGACACTGCAGGGACCCTGCCCTCTGCTGCTGCCTTTCAGGAGAAGGCAAACAGCCTGGAGGTGGCCAAGCCGAGCGACCAGGACTTCCTCTGCAGCCTGGAAAACGCCATTACCTTTGGGAAGCCCTTCCTGCTGGAGAACGTGGGCGAGGAGCTGGACCCGGCCCTGGAGCCTGTCCTGCTGAAGCAGGTGCTGTGCCTCCCGTGGGGAGGGGGCGGCAGGGCCCTGGCTGGGCTGTGAGGGGGCATCTGATGGGGTGCAGCGGGGTCTGCTGGGCATGTAGGTCACTCTGGGCAGGAGCACTCCTGTGGGTGCTGCCTGTGCTGTGCTCACAGGCTTTGGCCCTTGGCTGGAGAGCTGTCAGGCAGAGAAGGACCTGGGGGTGCTGGGTGACTGTGACTGACCATGAGCCAGCAGTGTGGCCAGGAAGGCCAAGGGCATCCTGGCTTGTGTCAGACACAGTGTGGCCAGTAGGTCTGGGGAGGGGATTGTGCCCCTGGACTGGGCACTGGTGAGGCTGCACCTCGAGTGCTGGGTCCAGTTCTGGGCTCCTCACCTTCAGAAGGACATTGAGGTCCTGGAGCGAGTCCAGAGAAGGGCAACCAGGCTGGGGAAGGGGCTGGAGGGCAAATCCTCTGAGGAGCAGCTGAGGGAGCTGGGGGTGTTGAGCCTGGAGAAGAGGAGGCTGAGGGGAGACCTTCTCCCCACCTCCCCTGCCCTGCCAGGAGGGTGCAGAGAGGTGGGCGATGGTCTCTTCAGCCAGGGGACAGGAGATGGGACAAGGGGCAATGGGCTCAAGCTGCCCCAGGGCAGGGTCAGAGCAGCTGGGAGGGCAAAGTTCTTCCCTGGCAGAGTTGTGGGGCTGTGGCACAGGCTGCCCAGGGAGGGGCTGAGTCCCCACCCCTGGGTGTGTTTAACAGAGGGGAGATGAGGTGCTCAGGGATGTGGGTCAGCACAGGACAGGGACGGTTGGACTCGATGGTCTCAAAGGTCTTTTCCAACCGTGTGACCCTGTGACTGCCTGGTCAGTGTCTCTGCCTGGCACAGGGGGTACAGCTGCTCTGTGGGGTGCAGGCTGGCCACGCAGCTCTGGGCTCTGTCTGGAGAGCCTTCAGGCTCTGCCCTGGCCACAGAGCCCAGGACACAGCAGGACACCTTCCCTCAGGAGAGGCAGCTGTCCTGACCATCCTGTGTTTGTCCCTCTCTGGTACAGACCTACAGACAGCAAGGCAACACCGTGCTGAAGCTGGGGGACACGGTGATCCCCTACCATGAGGATTTCAAGATGTACATCACCACCAGCTTGCCCAACCCTCACTACAGCCCCGAGGTCTCCACAAAGCTCACCATTATCAACTTCACCCTCTCGCCCAGGTACCTGCTTCCCCCTCCTGTTGCCCATGCCCAGCTGCAGCCCCCACAGCCCCCCCACCCTCACCACCTCCTTGGCTTTTGTTGTAGTGGCTTGGAAGACCAGCTGCTGGGAGAAGTGGTGGCTGCAGAGCGGCCCGACTTAGAAGCTGCTAGAAACCAGCTGATTGTCAGCAACGCTGAGATGCACCAGGAGCTGAAGAAGATAGAAGACCAGATCCTGTATCGGCTCAGCACCTCCGAAGGAAACCCCGTGGATGACTTAGAGCTCATCAAGGTGCTGGAAGCATCCAAGCTGAAGGCAGGAGAGATCCAGGTCAGAAGTGAGGGTGCTCTCCTCCTGCAGCAGCGCATCTCCTGCCAGCACTGCACTAACCCTGGGCTCTCCATTGTCCCCCAGGCCAAGGTAAAGGTGGCAGAGCAGACAGAGAAGGACATCAACAGCACCCGCCTGCAGTACGCGCCCGTGGCTGCCCGCTCCCAGATCCTCTACTTCTGCGTCTCAGACCTGTGTGCTGTGGACCCCATGTACCAGTACTCCCTGGAGTGGTTCCTCAGCATCTTCCTGGCAGGGATCCGGGATTCAGAGAGAGCAGGTGCCTGCCCGGAGCAGCCCCTCCCATCCTTCCTCTTGCTCACCCCGAGGTCTTGGGCTGGTGGCAGCAGAAGCCAGGATGGCTGCAGAGCCACGGGGCCGCTTGCGCTGGCTCGGAGTGATGCCCAGAGCTGCCCCAGTTGACCTGCTGGAGAAGAGCTCTGTGGAGAAGGACCTGGGGGTCCTGGTGGGTGACAGGGTGGCCATGAGCCAGCAGGGTGCCCTGGGGGCTGAGAGAGCCAGTGGGATCCTGGGGGCATCAAGAGGAGTGTGGCCAGCAGGTCACAGGAGGGGATCCTCCCCCTCTGCTCTGCCCTGCTCAGGCCCCACCTGGAGTGTTGTGTCCAGTGCTGGGCTCCCTGGGATCAAACAGCCAGGGATCTCCTGGAGAGAGTCCAGAGGAGGCTCTGGAGATGCTGAAGGGCCTGGAGCATCTCCCCTGTGAGGAAAGGCTGAGTGAGCTGGGGCTGTTCAGCCTGGAGAGAAGACTCAGGGGGGACCTGATTAATGTTTATCAATAGCTGAAGGATGGGCTGCAGGGGGAAATGGGCAGCCCCTTCTCAGTGTCTGTGGGGACAGGACAAGGGGCAATGGCTGCAAGTTAGAGCAGAGGAAGAACTTTTCCCCAGGGAGGGTGAGGGAGCCCTGGGACAGGCTGCCCAGGGGGTGTGGAGTCTCCATCTCTGGAGAGATTCCAGCCCCGTCTGGACGCCGCCCTGTGCAATATGAGCTGGGGAGCTGCTTTGGCAGGGGGTTGGACCCCATGGGCTCCCGAGGGCCCTTCCCACCCCTGTGATTCTGTGTTGGTGCCAGGGCACAGGCAAGGTGGCCACTGCCTGGGAACAGCCTGGCTCTGCTTCTCACTGTGCCACCTCCACGCTGGGTCCCAGCTGCTGCCAGGCTGGGGGCAGCTTCACACCCCACACACCCCCCTGCAGCGCACGTGCACCAGGACGCGGGTAGTGGGGCGCACGGTGGGTCCCCCTGTTGCTGGGGTGGGGGTTCCTCCTGTGTGTGGGGTCTCTCAGCCCCGTGCTTCACTGGGGTTCAGTGCCAGCTCTGTTCTCCTGGGCAGGGTGCAGGTGTGCACCCCAGGCCAGGCACTGAGGGCTGCTGTGGGGAACACCCCCCACACCCCACGGTAGTGTCACCCCATCACCCTCAGCTGACAGGTGCCTTTTTCCAGACACCCTGAAGGATCGTGTGATGAACATCAGCAACTACATCACCTTCAGCCTGTACAGCAGCGTGTGCCGCAGCCTCTTCGAGAGGCACAAGCTGATGTTTGCCTTCCTGCTCTGCGCCCGGATCCTGATGGATGAGGGACGGATCGATCCGGTGAGCGAGGCCCCTCGGTGGGATCCCCTTGGAGCAGCTCCTGCCTGGTTACTGCCTGTGGAGAGCGTGCTGGGGCAGCAGAGGAGCCTTGTTCCCAGGGCTGGGGGTGGGCTGGCAGGGGAACTCTGGGCCTCTCTCTTCACTTGGATCCCAGAGCTTCTCCATGTGGAGCTGCCAAGCCTGAACCTCCCACAGCCTCTGGGATGTAGTGAGTGCAGAGGGAGCAGGCAGGGACTAGAAGGCAGGAAAGAGCTCATGGCAGCTGAACGGTGATGTTGATCTCACCAGACCCTCCAGTTCACGTACTCCACACATGCACCTGGCAAGAGAGGCAACCAGCAAGTTCCCACAGGATTCTACTCAGACACAGCACGCCCCAGGTGCCTGGAGCCTGGGCAGGCTGTAATCCATCACCACATCCTGTCCCCTTTCCCAGGAGGAGTGGCGGTACCTGCTCTCAGGAGGGGCTGCCAAGGAGATGCAGGAGAACCCAGCTCCAGCCTGGCTGAACGAGAGAGCATGGGGAGACATCCTGGCCCTCAGCACCCTGCCGAACTTCTCCAGCTTTGCCAAGGATTTCGTGGCCAACCTAGCAGGGTTCAGGGCCATTTTTGATAGCCCCAAGCCTCACAGGCAAGTGTCCCTCTGCTCCCTTGGCTTAGCTGTGCTGCACCTGGCAGGCAGTGGCACCCCAGGGGCTGGCACAGCCCCGGTGCTGGCTCTGCTCCCAGCCAGCACCGTGCCACACGGCATCGCCATGTCTCCCACGTTGCTCACCCCAGGCAGAGCTGCTTCCCCCACAGCTCTGGCTTCTCTGCTCCTGGTTCCAGAGCTGGAGACAACAGCCTGAGCCAAGCAACTGGGAGGTCCTTGTCCCTTCTGAAAGCCCCGGTGGCTGCCAGCAGGTGACACAGGTGCCCCTTGAAGGGCTGCACGGTCTGGCACGTCCCCGTGCAAGGTGTCTCATTGCTTTGCAGGGAGCCCCTGCCCGGGAAGTGGGAGGCTGAGCTTGATGCCTTCCAGAGGCTGCTGGTTCTGCGGTGCCTGCGAGGAGACAAGATCCCCAATGCCATGCAGGATTTCGTGGCCCTCAACCTGGATCCACGCTTCATTGAGCCGCAGGTGAGCAGCCAGGAGGCAGCACTGGGGGGGCTGGGACTGGAGCAGGGGCCTTGAGTCCCCCCCTTGCTGCATGTGGGCCCTCAGTGTTCTCTGAGTGCAGCGAGGGCCCTGGCGCCTCAGCGCAGCGTTCCCACAGCTGGGGCAACACGCCTCAGACATGGGGTGCTCTGCCCAGTGCCCACCAGTTAGACCCTGCGGGGAGGGGGCAGGTGGTGCAGGCTGAGGGAGGGGGTTGAATGCCAAATGGGAAAGAGGGAAAGAGGCCCCTGCCCCAGTCCCAGCGCTGCTGGAGGAGAGCTGTGCCCAACCAGCATGGAACACGCACACAGCCTCCATGCCCGGGAGCACAGAGTGGCTTGGGGAGGAGCTGTGGGGACCAGGCAGGGTGAGGGGGGGGCACACGTGGTGCCTCTGCAGCCCCTCTGCTCTGACCAGCTTTCTGTGTTGCAGACCACCGACCTCTCTGTCGTCTTTGGGGAGTCCAGTGCCACCAGGCCGCTGGTGTTCGTGCTGTCCCCGGGCACTGACCCCGCTGCCGAGCTGTACAGGTTTGCTGAGGACATGAAGTTCTCCCAGAAACTCTCTGCCATTTCCCTGGGCCAAGGCCAGGTAAGCTGCCTGTGCCAGGCAGGAGCAGCCCTGGCCCCATGCTCCCAGCGATCTCACCTCCTTCCACATAGGTCAGACACCCTCACAGCATGGTGCAAACACCCTCCTGCCCCACACAGCCTCCTGCTCTGTGCAGGACCCAGTTTGGGGCAGGGAGGGGGCTGCAGCAGTTACCCCATGGTGCCCTCTGACCTCCCAGCTCTGTCCCCAGTTATTCCCTTCCCTCCTTCCTCCCTCCTCATACATCAGAAGCTGGAAAAGGGCCTTTGCTGTGCCACCAGACAGCGCTGGCATGGTTCAGCCACAGGGACAGAGCCAGGCTGTGGCTCTGGGGAGTGTCCTCCCACCCCTTCCACCCGCAGCAGCCCGGGGTGTCCCAGCCCCTTGTCTGTCTCCTCAGGGCCCCCGTGCTGAAGCCATGCTGCACAGTGCCATGGAGCAGGGCAGCTGGGTCTTCTTCCAGAACTGCCACCTGGCCCCCAGCTGGATGCCATCTCTGGAGCGGCTCATCGCGGGCATCGAGCCCGGCAAGGTGAGCGGCTCTGCTGCCTGCTCCGAGGGTGACAGCCAGGAGGAGCCCAGCTCTGGTTCTGTCCCATCCACAGGCTCCCTGTGCAGCCAGAGGTGCAGCAGGAGTGGCTGCAGTGCCCGTGCCTGCAGCTCTGAGCTCATGCTGGCCTCTGGTTTCCAGGTGCATCAGGACTTTCGCCTCTGGCTCACCAGCCTGCCGAGCACGCGCTTCCCCGTCTCCATCCTCCAGAATGGCTCCAAGATGACCATCGAGCCCCCCCGTGGGGTCAAGGCCAACCTGCTCAAGTCCTACCTTAGCTTCAGTGATGACTTCTTGAATTCTTGCCCCAAGGTGAGGCTCAGGTTGTGCTTCCTTCTGCTGCCTACAAGCTGTGCCTGCTCCAGTGGGTGTTCTCCACCTGGATGTTGCTCCTCTCCAGGAGTACTTCTTCCCTCCCTCTAGAGCTCCACATGCTAGAGAGGAGCTGGTGTGTTGCTCACAAGCCCACATCTACTCAGTGAGGAGCCAGTTAGAAGTTTCACTTAGAGAAACAGAGGCAGCAGCATTGTGGTGTCCCCACAGCTCAGTCCTGGGACCAGTCCTGTTCAATGGCTGTATCAGTGACCTGGGTGAAGGGATCGAATGTTCCCTCAGCAGGTTTGGGGATGACAGGAAGCTGGGAAGAAGTGTCAATCTGCCTGGGGGTGGGGAGGCTCTTCAGAGGGGTCTGGCCAGGCTGGATCCATGGGCTGAGACCAACGGGGTGAGGTTCAACAAGGCCAAGGGCAGAGTCCTGTGCTTGGGACAGAACAACCCCAAGCAGCAGCACTACAGGCTGGGGCAGAGCGGCTGGAGAGCTGCTGGGGAGAAGGACCTGGGGGTGCTGGGTGACTGCAGGCTGAACATGAGCCAGCAGTGTGCTCAGGAAGGCCAAGGACATCTTGGCTTGTGTCAGACACAGTGTGGCCAGTAGGTCTGGGGAGGGGATTGTGCCCCTGGACTGGGCACTGGGGAGGCTGCACCTCGAGTGCTGGGTCCAGTTCTGGGCTCCTCACCATCAGAAGGACATTGAGGTCCTGGAGCGAGTCCAGAGAAGGGCAACCAGGCTGGGGAAGGGGCTGGAGGGCAAATCCTCTGAGGAGCAGCTGAGGGAGCTGGGGGTGTTGAGCCTGGAGAAGAGGAGGCTGAGGGGAGACCTTCTCCCCACCTCCCCTGCCCTGCCAGGAGGGTGCAGAGAGGTGGGCGAGGGTCTCTTCAGCCAGGGGACAGGAGATGGGACAAGGGGCAATGGGCTCAAGCTGCCCCAGGGCAGGGTCAGAGCAGCTGGGAGGGCAAAGTTCTTCCCTGGCAGAGTTGTGGGGCTGTGGCACAGGCTGCCCAGGGAGGGGCTGAGTCCCCACCCCTGGGGGTGTTTAACAGGAGGGGAGATGAGGTGCTCAGGGATGTGAGTCAGCACAGGACAGGGACAGTTGGACTTGATGATCTTAAAGGTCTTTTCCACCCTGGTGGTTCTGTGGAGGCCTGGCTCAGACATGTGCAGCTCCCTGAGCAAGGGAGGGGGCCGCACCCCTCCCCAGCGCAGCACCCTGAGCTGCCAGATCCCAGCAGGAACTGACCCTCCTCCCAAGCTGAGCCCCTCCTCTCATTCCCTGCCCACAGGTCACAGAGTTTAAATCTCTGTTGCTGTCGCTCTGCTTCTTCCATGGGAACATGCTGGAGAGGAGGAAGTTTGGCCCTTTGGGGTTCAACATCCCCTACGAGTTCACAGACGGGGACCTGCGCATCTGCATCAGCCAGCTCCAGATGTTCCTGTGCGAGCACGCCCAGGTCCCCTACAAGGTGGGCAGGGGGCTGCCTGCCCCACACAGGGAACCAGCTGGGTCCCAGGGGTGGGTTGGGCAGCACAGCTGGTGCCTTGCAGGTCCTGAAGTACACGGCTGGGGAGATCAACTACGGGGGGCGTGTGACCGACGACTGGGACAGGCGCTGTGTCACCAGCATCTTGGAGGATTTCTACAGGCCAGAGGTCCTGAGCCCTGAGTTTGCCTACTCTGAGTCGGGGATCTACAGGCAGATCAGCACCTCTTCTGACCTCAGCGTGAGCACTCCAGTCTCTGAGCCAGGGGAGCATGGCAGGACAAGGGGGATGGAGTGAAGCTGGAGGAGGGAAGGTTTAAATTAGATATTAGGGGGAAGTTCTTTGCAGAGAGAGTGGTGAGGGGCTGGAACAGGCTGCCCAGAGAGGGGGTGGGTGCCCCGTGTCTGGGGGTATTCAAGGCCAGGTTGGCTGGGGCCCTGGGCAACCTTGTGTAGCTCCAGGCCTGAGGTTGGTGGCCCTGCCTGTGGCAGGGGGTTGGAGCTCCCTTCCAACCCAGCCCAGGCTGGGATTCTCTGATCTGCTCCTCCCTGAAGCATTCCCAGTTCCCTGGGGGAATAGGAGTCCCTAAGAACCTGGGGGGGCTGCTTTCAGGAAGCTGCATCTGCTTCAAGCAGCAGGAGGAAAATCTGGTCCCTGTGCACAGGGGGGTGGCAGCTCCTGCCAGCAACCCCCAGCTGAAAGCTTTGGACTCCCAATCCTTGTGGTACCTAAAGTCCCCGAGGAGCTCTGGGGGCACATGGCAGGAAGCTCACTGCTGGGCTGCCCCTTCCAGAGCGGGTGTTTGCTTCACACCCACGCGAGTTGAGCTGCCCAGCCAGACCCTGAACCCCATGGCCTCTGCTGGGCCACCAAATGCATCTGTGAGGAGCTGCCTCCCCCTGAGTCTCCCCAGCACCCCAAGGCCTGTGGCATCCCACGTTATTTGGGGCACACAGACTGTCCCCAAGTCAGGGCTGAGCATTGTGCTTCCTGGCTGTGACAGGAGCCGTGGAGCTGGGGAAAGGATGATAAGGGCTATCTCCCAGCTGAGCTGCTGGGTTTAGCTTAGCCAGCAGCCCTGGCTCAGGCACTTGTTTTGTCCAGGCCCATGGGACGCCCAAGGGGCTCCTTTGGCCCCATTCTCCTGGCCTCACAGCCCCCAACGGGTTCCCCTCCAGGGCTACCTCCAGTACATCAGGAGCCTGCCTCTCAACGACAGCCCCGAGCTCTTTGGTTTGCACGACAACGCCAACATCACCTTCGCTCAGAACGAGACCTTTGCCCTGCTGGGGGCCCTGGCACAGCTGCAGCCCAAGACCCTGGCACTGGGGGGCCGCAGCAGGGAAGAGGTGGGTGCCCCAATCCCCTTGGGGCTCCAGCAGCCAGTGCCCAGCCCCAGCAGCCAGAGCAGACACCAGCTGCATGCTGGGTCCAGCCATGGCACTGCTGGCCCTTCTCAGCAGGATGCTCACCCTGTCTGCCTTCCAGGTGGTGGAGGAGACGGCTGAGGCCATCCTGGCCAAGCTGCCAGCGCCCATGAACGTGCAGGAGGTGACCCACAAGTACCCGCTGCTCTACGAAGAGTCCATGAACACGGTGCTGGTGCAGGAGGTGATCAGGTAGAGCAGCTCTTTGCTCACAGGTGGGGGCAGTACATAGCACCCACTGTGGATGGTGTTGGGGTGACCTGGGGTTTGCCAGGGCAGGGATGGTTTAACTGTCACTACAAAGGACGGGGATGGAGCCAGTGCGATGGCCCAGGAAGGGGACAGGGGAAGGGGCTGTTGCCACACAGTGATCAGAATTCTCTTTGCATTTCTCTGGACATCCAATGAACTGATTTCACCACCTTCTGCTGCCGAGGTGGTGGTTGCCCCTGGAAGACAATCGTGGAGCAGATGCTCATTGTGCTGCAGGAGCAGAGAACAAGCTGCCTTGCAGGAACAGGGCCTGGGCCAGCTGGTCCTTGGGCGAGCAGAGGGGCAGCCCCTGCTCCCACCCACGTGCAGGGACTGACCCATGTCTCCTGCTACCATCCAGTTTGGGGCTGGGGGGGCAGCTATGAGACCCCATCACAGGGGACTGGGGGGTTACATGGAGGAGCACTGCTCGCTGTGCAGGGATCCAGCCTCTCTCTGCCCACACACAGGCGATGCACCGAGCTGCGCCGACCCCTCTGCTCCTCCCCTGTAGGTACAACAAGCTCCTGGAGGTGGTTGCTCAGACGCTGAAGGACTTGCTGAAAGCTCTTCGGGGCCTGGTGGTGATGTCCTCCCAGCTAGAGCTGATGGCCAGCAGCTTGTACAACCACAGTGTCCCCGAGCTGTGGAACGCCAAGGTATGTGCCCCAGCCAGCCCAGCTGCCTGCAGGCACTTGCTCACCTGGAGCTGGCTCTTGCTGCCCTGGCCTGATGCCTCCTACCCAGTGCAGCCTGCTGTTGTTCCCAGCACCTGACTGGATGGATCCTGGGGCTCTGGGCAGCTCAGCAGCTGGAGCACAGGGTGTCCCTGCACGTCCTTTGACACCCTGTATGGTGGGTGCCCCCACAGGCCTACCCGTCACTGAAGCCCTTGGCGTCCTGGGTGAACGACTTGGTGCAGCGGATCGAGTTCTTGCAGAAATGGATCAGCCAGGGGATCCCCCCCGTGTTCTGGATCAGCGGGTTCTTCTTCCCCCAGGCCTTCCTCACAGGGACCCTGCAGAACTTTGCCAGGAAGTCCCTCATCTCCATCGACACGATCTCATTCAGCTTCAAGGTCAGTGGGTTCACCAGAGACTCTGGGCAGGGCTTGGGGGGGGTTGCTGGGCTCTTTCTGGAATCTGCTGCCAGAAGCCCCAAAGGCAACAGCAGTTCCAGCCCTGACCTGCCCAAGGGGTGAAGCCAGGGGCTGCCCACAGACCCCATCTGTGCTTAGTGACACCCACCCAGGCTGCCAAACACCTCTGCAAAGCAAGGAGCCCTCTCCAGACCCCCACCCATCCCTCTCCACAGCTTTTCCCTAGGCTGCCTCAGAGCCCCCTTGGTGGAAGGTGCCAGAAAACCTGGCACAGCCCAGCTGTGTGCTGGGCCAGGCTCTCCTAGAGCAGCACCGACCTAGTGAGGCGCAGCTTAGGGGCATCCCTGGGGCTGTGCCTCTGGGGACACGTGTTGCCTGGGCCCCTCATCCCTGCAGGTGATGAAGGAGGCAGCCAGCGAGCTCCTGCACCCTCCTGCCCACGGCTGCTACATCCACGGCCTGTTCCTGGAAGGCGCCCGCTGGGACCCGGCTGCCTTTCAGCTGGCAGAGTCACGCCCCAAGGAGCTGTACACGGAGATGGCCGTCATCTGGCTGCTCCCCGTGCCCCACCGCCAGCCTCCCGACACCGGCACCTACCTCTGCCCCATCTATAAGACTCTGGCACGTGCTGGTAGGTGCCCTAAAGACCCATCTCTGGGGGCTGGGGGGCTGCAGAGGCCGTTAGGAGGCTGTGGGAGCTGCGCCTCTGGCCCTGCGCTGACAGGGAGAGAGGCTCCATTGGCCACGGCTGCCCAGGGAGATGTGGGTTGCTGCAGCTGCGGGGTGGGAGCAGCCAGGCACACTGGGTGTGCAGCAGCCTCTGTCCAGACTCGCCCCAAGCCCACACCAGGAACCACACGAGCCTTTCCCCAGCCCTGCTCAGCCCAGCCCCTCACGCAGGGCTGGGACAGGGTCTCACCCAGGGGGCACTTGTTTGGGACACCTCTAAGGGCCACCCTGCTCTTGGCTGCAGTACCAGCCTCCCACCCCTCTCCCCTTGACAGGGACACTGTCAACAACCGGCCACTCCACCAACTACGTGATGGCTGTGGAGATCCCCAGTGACAAGCCGCAGAAGCACTGGATCAAGCGGGGCACAGCCTTGATCTGTGCCCTGGACTTCTAGCCCCAAACCCAGCTGAGGGGCTGAACTGGACCCAGCACACAGCACAGGGTGGAGGTAAGGGGTGTGGGGGCTGCTCCCCCCCTACACCTCCATCCCTCCCAGGAGCATCAGTAAATCCCACTTGGCCCCAGCAGCATCAGGCACTCGGTGTCAGTGGAAGCCCCACAACCACCCTGCGTTTTCAGCGCCACAGCAAGGGCCCAGCGCAGCCCCAGGGGCTGGAGCTGCTGTTAGTGCTCCTGCTGGGATCCTCCCTTGCACCCTCTCCCCAGGCTGGCTGCTCTAGGAGCGCTTTATTCGCTCAGACACAGCTGTATTTACAGAACTTGAGACGACACAGCAGGGACAGGGGGGTTCCCTTCCCTTCCCAAACACCAGTTTCAGTCTGGAGTTGACATCTGTACAGATCTGCACAATTCAGCCCTGTCCCAGGGCAGCTCCCCTGGGCCCTGTGACCCCCACAGACCCCCGGAGAGAGGTGCTGGCCTCTGGCTTCAGAGCCTTGGGCCCGGGGTGCTGGCAGGCCAGGCTGGGGAGGGGGGCAAGCACCTGGGGCAGAAGCAGCTTTGGGCTGCCCCCGCTGCAGCCCTATCCTGCCTGGAGCATTTCAGCCACTGCTCCCCCCTCACCCCCGGGGGTAAAAGGCTTCACCCAGGGCACCCAGCAACTCCATCCCAGCAGGAGCCAGACCACCCCAGGAATTGGGTCTGCACCTAAGTCAGGGGGGGTCCTGGAGCAACCCCACAGGACCCCTGGGCACAGCCATGGCCAGAGCTGCTCCCCAGCCCAGCAGCTGTGGCAGCAGAGCTGCATGCTGCATCCCAGCAGCATCGTGAAGGGCTGGGCACAAGGCCCAGTTCTGGGGACAAGCCCAGCCCCACTGGCAGGGGGCTGCCACCCCCTGAGCCGTGAGGGGGACACAAGGCAGGACAGGCCAGCCACACAGAGGGGGCCAGCTCGGGGACACAGCCACCCATGTGGGGGGCAGCAGGAGAACAAGCTCTGTCCAGGAGCCACCTCGCTCAGCAGCAGCCAAAGTCTGGGTCAGAACCACAACTACACTTGGGGAAGGGAGGGGGTGGGACACACAGACACCAGCGCCCCGGGCAAGCACGGAGCTGAGGGCCTGGCTGCAGGGGGACACAGGCCACAGCCTGCTGCGGCCGCAGCGCCTCGCCTCGGGCAGTGCCAGCCTTCCCGGGGGGCCGGGCCCACCGCGGCGGGGTGGGCTCTGCCCCTCCTGCCACAGTGCCCAGCGCCGGCAGCGGGGTGGGCCCAGGCCGCTGCAGGGCCCCTCACACCTCAGGCTCAGGAGGAGACGGTTTCTCTCTGCCACCAGGCTCGTCGTGGCGATGCCCCTTCCATGGGCAAAGGGTCCCATCACCCAAAGCCCCAGCCAGCCCGGGGCTGCCCAGCTGAGTCTGGCTGCCCAGCTGAGTCTGGCTGCCCAGGCTACTGCCGCTTGGCTTTGTAGGGCCGGGAGCGTTTCCGGCGGTCCGGCTTCCTCTGCTTGTGCAGGCGGCCGATGCTGACGCCCTGGCGCCGGCGCACAGAGATGTTCTGCTCCACCAGGCTGGCCAGCATGCCTGCAGGGAGAGGCCGGTGTCACAGCCCTCCCCTTCCCACCCAACACCCACCAGTGGGTCCCCCCCAGGACTGGGGAATCAGGACAGGGAGCGGAGCCGTGCGGTGCGGCTCCCCCAGCGGAGCGCTGCTGCGGGCCCCAGGCCTGGCAGGAAGAGTGAGTGGGGCTGACTGAGCTTCCCAGGCTCCCAGCTGCTGCTCTGCCAGGCTTGTGGGGCTCCCCCAACCCCGCAGCAGGAGATACCCCCCTCCCCCAGCCACCTGAAACCCTGCGCTGGCCCCAGCTCACCTTCCTGGGCCAGCATGGAGATGAAGGTACAGATGAACTCATCGTAGTTGTGGGTTCTCCTCTGGTCATCGATCTACACAGAGATGAAAATGCACCAACAGCCCACAGGCAGGTGGGGGGCAGACAGGGGAGTTCCAAGCCCCGTGGGGGCAAAGAACCAGCATGCCCAGCCTGTCCCACAACCCTGGGAGAACAGAGCAGGACAAGAGCCACCTCGCAGGCCAGCTCAGGCCAGCATAGAACTGGGACGATCTCCCATTGTCTTCCAGGAGGGGGGAAGAGGCAGGGGTGGGATCCTGCCAGGCAGACTCTCCTCCTCCCTCCCATCAGTGCTGCTGTCCAGCTGTGCCCCAGCTGCAGCGCTTCCAGGGGCTTCCATCTGTCCTGGCAGGAGCTCTGGCCCCAAGGGCTGTTTGGTAACAGAAAAGGGACCCCGATCGCTCCCCCTCACCCTTCCCCACTGAAGGACCCTCCCTCCCCTTGGACAGGGATCCACCCCAGCCAGGAACAGAATCGGCAGCACAAACAAGCCCTCGAGTAACACACCTTGAATTTCTTCCTCTTCTCCACCTCTTCCTTCAGACAGGCCTCGTAGTTGGCAATCTCAGCCTCCACACACTTGAGCAGCGCCAGCAGCTCCTGCCGGGACCCAGCAGAGCCACCGTCAGCACCCAGACCCGGCCACAGCCCGGGGCCCAGCTGGGTGAGCTGGTGGCTGTTCCCCTCTGCACTGGGAAGGGGAGGATTCCTCCACCCAAAAACCACTTGATGGGGGACAGGGCGAGGGTTGGGAAGAGCTCAGTTCCTCACAGGGCATTTCTGAGCTGGAGGGTGACCCAGCAGGCAGCACTCCGGCCAGCCAGGCTCTGCCTGAGCCTGGCCTGGGCACAGGAACCTTCCCTCTGAGGCAGGGAAGGGCTGCATGCACCCCCAACCCCTGGGCCTGTTCTCCCCAACAAACCCTGGAGGCTGCCCTTCTGAGGGAACAGCTTCTGCCAGCTCTTCGCCAGGGAGCTCCTGATGCACTTGTGCTGCCTGAGCCTGGCCCACCTCAGCAGTGAAGTTACCAGTGGGCTGGGATTTGGGGGTGCAGGGTCCCCCCAGCCTCTGGCTGAGGGACAGCAGTGTGCCCAACGTCTGGCCATGAGACACAGCAGCCCTGTGAGACACGGCTGCCATGGCACCACCCTGGGCCGACACAAGACACAGCCCCTGCAGCGCCCCACGCCACGGGCACAGCTGTGGTGACACGCGAGGGGACAGCGTGCACACGCGGCTCGGTCACTGCGGCGCTGCCGAGGCTCCGGGCGGCCGCATGGAGCTCCAGGCTCCCAGGGCTGTCACAGCACAGAACTCACCTTGGGAGAATACTTTTCCCCCCCAGGGTGATCGCTGGTCCTGCCAAGTCCCACCTTCTCTTTGCTGTCACTGGCCTCACTGCCCTCCTTCTCCTCCAGTTTGATGGTGACCGCGGCCTCGTCACCGGGCTTGAGGGAAGCGGGGGAGCCTTTCCCCCCATCTGCACACACAGGGAGGGAGCGTTAGGAGCTGACACCGAGGATGGGCACATGCTCCCAAAGCCAAGGAGGCTGTGGCATCACCTCAGGGAGACCCCCTGCCCGGCACCCACCTGCAGCAGCCAGCGGGCAGAACACGCCGTCCTCGGTGAGGTGCAGCAGGCCGGTGCTGATGGCAGGGCCCAGGTCCCTGACGGCCCGGTTGTAGCGCATGCAGTCGACACGCAGCAGCCCGTCCTCCTCCCCAAACAGCACCTTGGAGATGTGGGAGGTGACGGGGCTGGAGGGGCGGGTGGGGTTGGCCGAGCGGATGGGCGAGCGCAGGGGGGAGTTGAAGGCGCTGCCGATCTCGGAGGCGGTGTCGGTGCTCTCGTTGCTGGGGGTGGGAGAGGGTTGGGAGTGGGTGACCACCGCCACGGCGGTGCCCCCGCCGCTCGTCTTGATGGACAGGGGAATGGACAGATCCTTCTGCGACTCCTTCAGCTTCTCAGCCAGGACGTTGATGGTGTTGGGCTGGAGGACGGAGAGCTGGCTGTCTGCAGCCCCAGCCCCGTGCTCCTGCTTTCCTGGCCCTTTCCTTTTGTACCTGCCCCAGGGACAAGCAAAGGAGGTGAGCACCTGGGGATGGGGGGAACAGGGACACCCAGCACAGGCACTGCCAGCCCCATGCTCAGCACTCCAGGCTCTCTGCTGGGATGAAGCAAGGCCCAAAGTGTCACCCCTGCTGCCACCCTCCAGCACCCCACCCCAGCAAACCACTCAGCTGCAGGGAGCTCAGCACAGCCAGGACACACAGGGTGCTGTGCACCCCTGCTCCTCTTCTAGAAGCCCCAAAAGCAGCCCAGCTACACTCAAAAGCAGCCCAGCTACACCCAGTGAACAGTCCATCAGCAGGCAGAGAGAAGCCCTAACAGCACGCACACATACAGCTCTAGCATAGCTAAGGGCACTCAGGAGCAGGATCTGGAAGCCACAGCCGATGGCTCCACCACCGTCAGCTCCCCACCCTCAGCTCAAGCCGTCACCTGATGGCAGAGTTGGTGTTACGAACTTCCTCCTCCTCATCATCATCATAGTCATCCTCATCGTCCGAGTACTGCTGGTGCTGCCGGACCGGGACTCGGCTGCGACCCACGCCTGCCGCCAGGTCCTCCTCCTCCTGTAGAACAGCGCTGCTGAGGGGCCAGCTGAGCACCAGCACCCATCCCTTGCCAGAGTAGATGGAGGACCCTTCCCCATGCTCTCTGAGCCAAGCCACACTGGCACTGGCTGACCTTGGCCAGGTCAGTCCCCATCCACCCTCTCAGCCTCCCATCCCGAGACCGGCTGATGGCCGGAGGCGGCTGGAAGCGAGAGGCTGGAAGCAGAAAGCTCAGCTTGTGCCAGCCACGCTGCTGGCCTGGAGCCCAGCTCACCTGCATGGGGGACTTGGCGTAGTTGTGGTTATCCAGGAAGGCTGGCAACCGCTGCACGATGGGGTTGGGGTTTGTGGGAGGCGCCCCGTTGACACCGCTCACTGCCTTCGCCACCAGTTTGGCCTTGTTGGGCGGGCTCTGGGTGGGCACAGGGTGGCCCTGGCTGGTGGGCTCATCGGAGCCATCTGCACATGAGCACAGCACAGCTTTTTGTGAGCAGCACCTCGGCCTTTTCCTCAATGCCCTCTGCCACCTCTCTGCCACCCCTCACCTGGCCCACACAAAGAGCTCTTGCTTGTCACACCCACTTCCCATCCCACCTCCAGCTGTCACCAGTGTCCCCAGGCTTAAGCCCTCCCACATTCAAGCTCCACGTCCCTCCAACAATCTTCCCAGGCACAGAGGCACCTACCACAGCATGGCGTGCACGGAGCTGGGCCGGGAGAGAAGCAAGCAGAGCTGCCTCAAGCTCACAGCCACCAGCCCGTGCCCCTCACGCGGGTACAGGGCCCACCTGGGTGGGTGCTCTCTGGAGTCACAGCCTTGCTGCTGGCTGGCTTTGCCTCTTCGGGAGGTTGAGGCTCCTGAGACTTCTGGGTCTGGATCAGCTCAGGCTGAGTTACTCGGATAAGCTTGAAGGCAAACAACAGACAGAGGCAGAGTGCTGGACTGGGGTGACCACACCAGAGCCCCCCTACTCCAGCACCAGAGAAGGGCTCACAAGGGCGAGCCAACTGCCAGCACCCACGTGTGCATCCACAGATAACCTCCCAGGCCAGCAGCAAGAGGCCAGGCAGCGAGGCTCGTTACCTCCTCTCCCCAGAAGATCATCGAATGGTCTGAGTTGGAAGGGACCCCAAGGATCACAGAGCTCCAACCCCCTGCCACAGGCAGGGCCACCAACCTCCAGGCCTGGAGCTACACAAGGTTGCCCAGGGCCCCAGCCAACCTGGCCTTGAACACCCCCAGACACGGGGCACCCACCCCCTCTCTGGGCAGCCTGTTCCAGCCCCTCACCACTCTCTCTGTAAAAAACTTCCCCCTAATATCTAATCTAACCCTTCCTTCCTTTAGTTTTAATCCATTCCCCCTTGTCCTGTCATTGTCTATCCTTTTAAAAAGTTGAATCCCCTCCTGCTTATAAGCTCCCTTCAGGGACTGGCAGGCTGCAATGAGGTCCCCCCACAGCCTTCTCTTCTCCAGGCTGACCCAGCCCAGCTCCCTCAGCCTCTCTTCATAGGGCAGATGCTCCAGCCCTCTAATCATCTCCATGGCTCCTCTGACCCCTCTCCAACAGTTCCACATCCTTCTTGTATTGGGGGCCCCAGATCTGGACACAGGACTCCAGCTGGGGCCTCCCGAGGGCAGAGCAGAGAGGGACAATCCCCTCCCTGTCCCTGCTGCCACCCCTCTGCTGATGGAGCCCAGGATCCCATCACCCTTCTGAGCTGCAAGAGCACACTGCTGGCTCATGTTAAATTTCTCATCCACCAGAATCCCCAAGTCCTTCTCAGCAGGGCTGCTCTCAAGAAGCTCTTCCCCCAGTCTGTATCTGTGTCTGGGATTCTTCTGGCCCAAGTGCAACACCTGTTTCCCAAGGCCAAAAAGCCCTGGCAAACCCCAGGGAGATGCCCTGCAAAGAGCCTGTCCCCACCCCATGCTCCCTCAGGCTGTGCTACCTGCTGCAAGGCCTCCAGCACAGTCTGGCGGTTCATCTTCAGGACGTGCAGTTTGGACTCGTACTTCACCCTCCGATCCGGCACCACGGCCATCAGGTTGAAGCGGATGTCGTGGTAGGGCTCCCTGTGGGGAGCAGAGCAGCTCTCAGGCCGCCTCCCTCACGCCAAGGCAGCCACAGTGCAGCTCAGGGACAGAAGCCCAGCTCCTGCCCTGGGGAGTGGGGACAAGCAGGACCCCTCTTTGTCCACTCCCACCTTGCGTGGCCCTCGTGGGGACTCCACATGGGCAAACCACAGGCAAGAGGAGGTGGCTGTGCACTGCAGCCCCCCGGGGCAGCACCCCACACCCCCACCTGTGTGGCACAGAGCACCCAGCAGAGACAAGCAGGGAAATGGGGAGGGGGCTGTGCCTGCCCTGCCTGGGACGTACCCAGCGGTGGCCAGGCCGATGCGCTCCATGATCACCCTCCTGGCTTTATCCGTCCACTCCTCGTCATCAGCCCACGGCCCTGTGACAATGAGACAGTGTGGGGATCAGCCACGGGTCCTGCTGCACCCACAGAGTGGGTCCTGCACCCCACCAGAGGCAGTCTCATGGCTACCAGGGGGCACGGCAGGAAGGGGCGCAGGAGGCCCATGCTGTCAGCTCGCAGGTGGAACCCCCCAGCCTCGGCCTTCTGAAGGGGAGGCTGAGTCATGCACAGGGCAGGATGGTGAGCTCTGAACCCCACAGACCACAGGCCCCTCACGGGCTCTCCAAGCCCAAGGAAATCCCAGGTCTCCCTGGGATGCACCTGCCAGAGGCTGAGGTGCTCGGAAAGCCAAGCACACAGAGCGAGTGCCTCGCCAAAGGGCCTGGCAGACAGACACACACAGAGTCCCCGTGGGGTGACAGTGTCTGAAAGGCTGAACTGGTGCTCAGGGTGACTGAAGGGGTGGTCAGGCTGTCACGTTGTGTGGGGGGGGCACAAGGCCCCAGGGCAGATGTTTGGCATGAGGAGACAAACGCCCTTACTGCAGCGCTGCAGAAGGAGCACACGAGCCCAGGCAGTGAGGGGAGGGGAATGGCAAGGCTGGAAGCAGCAGTGCAGCGCCTTCCAGACTGGGCCCCCAGGGCACGGGCTCCAAAATGAGCTATCACAGAGTCATGGAATCACAGGCTGGGCTGGGTTGGAAGGGACCCCAAGGATCACACAGCTCCAACCCCCTGCCACAGGCAGGGCCACCAACCTCCAGGCCTGGAGCTACACAAGGTTGCCCAGGGCCCCATCCAACCTGGCCTTGAACACCCCCAGGGATGGGGCACCCACCCCCTCTCTGGGCAGCCTGTTCCAGCCCCTCACCACTCTCTCTGCAAAGAACTTCCCCCTAATCTCTCATCTAACCCTTCCCTCCTCCAGCTTCACTCCATCCCCCTTGTCCTGCCAGTCTCTGCCCTTTAACAAGCTGATTCCCCTCCTGTTCCTCTGCTCCCTTCAGGTACTGGAAGGCTGCAATGAGGTCCCCCCACAGCCTTCTCTTCTCCAGGCTGACCCAGCCCAGCTCCCTCAGCCTCTTTCCATAGGGGAGCTGCTCCAGCCCTCTGAGCATCTCTGTGGCTCCTCTGACCCCTCTCCAACAGCCCCACATCTTCCTTGTGTTGGGCCCCAGCTCTGGACACAGGACTCCAGCTGGGGCCTCACGAGGGCAGAGCAGAGAGGGACAATCCCCTCCCTGTCCCTGCTGCCACCCCTCTGCTGATGGAGCCCAGGGTGCCATTGGCCTCAGGACAAACCTGGAAGCCAGCAGAGCGATTCCCCACAAGCATCGGGGACCGTTCCAAGGCTGTGAGAAAACACACCCCCTCCTCCCTGGATGCAGCGGGGTGTCCCCAGGGACAGAGGGTTCTTACCATGGTCGATGGGATACACCTTGAGCCCATCCAGCTCGAAGAGCCGCCCCTTGATGGGCACATAGCTGACAAAGTGAAACGCCTCCATGGTTCGCACAGCGCTGATGCCGTTCTGCTTCTCCGGCAAGTGCCGTGGCTCCGGCCTGCGCGGGCAGGAGAGGGGAGAGGTCAGCAGAGAGACCACCCACTCTGGGGATGGGGAGAGGGGGCTGGGAGGGACCCCCTGCCTCACCTGGCATGGCTGTTGTGGGCCTTGGCCAGCTCCGGGGCGTTGCCGATGGCATAGCCTTTACTCTGCAGGGAACAGGAGAGGGGGCACAACTGAGAGGTGACAGGTCCAAAAGGCTTCACCCGGGCACGGGGAGGGGGAGCAGGGCATGGGGAGGGGGAGCAGGGGGGCTCTGTGCAGGGCACGGGGAGGGGGAGCAGGGCGCTCTGTGCAGGGCACGGGGAGGGGGAGCAGGGGGGCTCTGTGCAGGGCACGGGGAGGGGGAGCAGGGGGGCTCTGTGCAGGGCACGGGGAGGGGGAGCAGGGGGGCTCTGTGCAGGGCACGGGGAGGGGAGCAGGGGGGCTCTGTGCAGGGCACGGGGAGGGGAGCAGGGGGCCTCTGTGCAGGGCACGGGGAGGGGGAGCAGGGGGGCTCTGTGCAGGGCACGGGGAGGGGGAGCAGGGGGGCTCTGTGCAGGGCACGGGGAGGGGGAGCAGGGGGGCTCTGTGCAGGGCACGGGGAGGGGGAGCAGGGGGGCTCTGTGCAGGGCACGGGGAGGGGGAGCAGGGGGGCTCTGTGCAGGGCACGGGGAGGGGGAGCAGGGGGGCTCTGTGCAGGGCACGGGGAGGGGGAGCAGGGGGGCTCTGTGCAGGGCACGGGGAGGGGGAGCAGGGGGGCTCTGTGCAGGGCACGGGGAGGGGGAGCAGGGGGGCTCTGTGCAGGGCACGGGGAGGGGGAGCAGGGGGGCTCTGTGCAGGGCACGGGGAGGGGGAGCAGGGGGGCTCTGTGCAGGGCACGGGGAGGGGGAGCAGGGGGGCTCTGTGCAGGGCACGGGGAGGGGGAGCAGGGGGGCTCTGTGCAGGGCACGGGGAGGGGGAGCAGGGGGGCTCTGTGCAGGGCACGGGGAGGGGGAGCAGGGGGGCTCTGTGCAGGGCACGGGGAGGGGGAGCAGGGGGGCTCTGTGCAGGGCACGGGGAGGGGGAGCAGGGGGGCTCTGTGCAGGGCACGGGGAGGGGGAGCAGGGGGGCTCTGTGCAGGGCACGGGGAGGGGGAGCAGGGGGGCTCTGTGCAGGGCACGGGGAGGGGGAGCAGGGGGGCTCTGTGCAGGGCACGGGGAGGGGGAGCAGGGGGGCTCTGTGCAGGGCACGGGGAGGGGGAGCAGGGGGGCTCTGTGCAGGGCACGGGGAGGGGGAGCAGGGGGGCTCTGTGCAGGGCACGGGGAGGGGGAGCAGGGGGGCTCTGTGCAGGGCACGGGGAGGGGGAGCAGGGGGGCTCTGTGCAGGGCACGGGGAGGGGGAGCAGGGGGGCTCTGTGCAGGGCACGGGGAGGGGGAGCAGGGGGGCTCTGTGCAGGGCACGGGGAGGGGGAGCAGGGGGGCTCTGTGCAGGGCACGGGGAGGGGGAGCAGGGGGGCTCTGTGCAGGGCACGGGGAGGGGGAGCAGGGGGGCTCTGTGCAGGGCACGGGGAGGGGGAGCAGGGGGGCTCTGTGCAGGGCACGGGGAGGGGGAGCAGGGGGGCTCTGTGCAGGGCACGGGGAGGGGGAGCAGGGGGGCTCTGTGCAGGGCACGGGGAGGGGGAGCAGGGGGGCTCTGTGCAGGGCACGGGGAGGGGGAGCAGGGGGGCTCTGTGCAGGGCACGGGGAGGGGAGTGCAGGTGCAGCAGAAGAGCCCAGGAAGGAGTGTCTGAGGGGCAGCTCTGCAGGCCCCACGGCGCCCAGCCCCACGGCGCCCAGCCCCGCGCCGCCAGCCCCACCTCAGGGCTGAAGCCCTTGGTGAAATCCTTCATGCGGCTCAGCGTGGGGCCCAGGTCCACATTGTTGCAGTTGAGAAGGACGCTCAGGAGGGCGTGGGTGGCACAGGAATTGGGGATCAGCTGGAGTGTGACACAGGGACCATCGTTACCCACAGCAACACAAGGCCACCCTTCGGCAACCCCTGAGAGCCATCAGCAAGCAGTGGAACAGCACTGATGCTGCTCGTGAGAGCAGCGACTCGGTTCTCCAAGGAAGGAAAGAGCTCAGTTTAGGGAACGACACCATGCCCCCACGAGCATCAGCTCACAGCACGGGCCCTGGGCAAGCTCACAGCCCTCCCTGGACTCCCCCCAGCCTGCAGCTCAAGGCAGAGACTCCCAAGGAGAGACAAGCTGCCCTCAGGACCACACTGCTTCCCTGAGGTGTCACATGAGACACACAGCCACTCCTCCCTGGCCTTGGGCCTACCTGGTGAGCAAAGAACATATTATTGACGATGTCATCGTCGATCACTGACGTCTCATCCACCAGCGTGGAGACCTTCCGGCGCGACCTGCGCTCCTCGATCCACTTGAACAGGAATATGAACCCATACACGGGGCTGTGGGGAGAAGCAGCAGCTGGGAAGGACCACAGGGGAGGGGCTGCTCTGCCCAGCACCAGAAACCTTCTGCTTCGAAGCACGGGCAGAGCCAAGGCCCCAAGGAAGAGCAGCAGCACCAGCCCTGTCTGAATGGAAGCTGGGAGCACCCCCAGCCCCACACGTCACCACGGACGCTCTCCTGCACGGACACTCTGGGCTCAAGCCTGAGAACGTTGAGGTGTGACAGGTCTGAAGAGGCTCAGACAGGGAAGCAGGAGGTGAGATTCACCTGCTGGCACCAACTGCCCTGTGGGATAGTGCCTGGCTTCCAAAGAACCCCTCCTCCTCAACAGACATCGTGTCAGAGGGGTTCAGACAGCGGCTTCGATGAAAGCAACAGGCCCAAAGCCAGTCCAAAGCACCCAGGGAGGAAGCCCACACTGCACACCCACTGGCTGGCACTGCACCTCCACGGGGAAAGGGAGCTGGATCCCTTGCAGCACATCCCTCCCCAGCCCCACAGGGTCCTTCTCAAGGCATGGGAGCACCCGTCTGCCCCAAACTGGACAAAGCACTCTCGGTTCACCAAGCTCCCGGGCCCAGGGACCAGCCTGTGCCCCCACACCCATGACTTACCCTTGGCACTTGCTCTGCAGATCATAGATCTCCTCAACCTGCACTCCCTTGACCCCTGTGGGCAGAGGACAAGCTGGTGTAATGCTAGGAGTAACACCAAGCAGGAAACCAGCTTCCCAGGAGGACCACTCATACTCACCAAAATCTTCGACCAGGAGTGTGAAGAGACCTGGAAAGGAACAGAGGCAGCAGGTTACTCCTGGGGGAGGAGAGCAGAGCAGAAACCTGCTGCCACCAGCCCCCAGAGGCCCCATGTGGTCCCTGGCCAAGCTGCAGCCAGAAAAAACACAGCAAAGCAGCACCAAGAGCACATCAAGTCCCCAGAGCTGCCGACCTCCTGCTCATTCCAGAGGTGCTCTGGCTCCCTGTATCTCTCCATGCTCATCCAACATCCTCTTCCTCATGAGGACCTGAATCAACCCTCTCCCATTGGGAGTCAGCCAGAGCTGGACTGACCCCCTGGAGGTGGGGTGCTGGGAAGGGGACCCCAGCTGCAAGGAGGACCCAGAGGACACATGTGCTCCCGACTGGAGCAGATCCTGGAGCCTGTTGGTGCCAGTGAAAGGCTGGCAGTGGGGGGAGAGCCAGCTCCCAGCACCAGGGCTGTGGGAGGTCTGGGTGCTGAAGGCCCCTCTCCACACCCCTCTTCTCCCCACAGCACCAAATCCTGGCTCCAGCAACCACAGAACTCCTGGGACAGGACACAGCCAGGGACACAGGCACAAGGCAAGGAGACTGAGGGGTGATCAGGCACCAGTGAGTGAGCAGCCGCAAAGGCAGCAGCCTGAAGGTCAGGTGATTCCCCCCACAGCACCCCCCAACATGAGGAGTTAGAGAATCACAGAATCCCAGCCTGGGCTGGGTTGGAAGAGACCCCAAGGATCACAGAGCTCCAACCCCCTGCCACAGGCAGGGCCACCAACCTCCAGGCCTGGAGCTACACAAGGTTGCCCAGGGCCCCAGCCAACCTGGCCTTGAACACCCCCAGGGATGGGGCATCCACCCCCTCTCTGGGCAGCCTGTTCCAGCCCCTCACCACTCTCTCTGCAAAGAACTTCCCCCTAATCTCTCATCTAACCCTTCCCTCCTCCAGCTTCACTCCATCCCCCTTGTCCTGCCAGTCTCTGCCCTTTCACAAGCTGATTCCCCTCCTGTTCCTCTGCTCCCTCCAGGGACTGGGGGGCTGCAAAGTTACTGAGCTCGAGACTGGAATAACAAATCTGCTGCTTTCACTGCTGCAAGCCCAGGAGGAAGAGGCCAGGGAATAGCAACAAGGAGGGTGCCCTCCCCAGGAACATCCCTGCAAGAGAAGGGTTTAAGGATCGTGAGGGAAGAGGCCCAGGGGCCTTGGTGCCATGGTTACAATGACTAAAGAAGGGAGGAAGCTTCTGGGAGCAAAACACTAATTCTGCTAAATTAATGAGATTTAGCAGAAATCCTCATATTTCTGAGGAATCTTTCCTTCCCCGTGGGAATAAACATCCCTGGGAGTGGCAGGAGCCCCCCTGCTGCACAACCCGGGGCCTGCAGGGATGCTCAGGACAGGTGACACCCACAGGCAGCACCGGGGTCTCGCTGCCTCCTCTGTGGCCTCTGCTGAGGGTGAGGGGTCCTGGCAGTCTTGAGGTGCTTGTGCCAGCTGTGGTTCTTGCTCCCTCTTCAGCTGGTTGCAGAAGCAGGAGCCAGGACAGGCAGAGCCTCTTCTCTCACCTGTAAAACATCCTGCAGAAGCCAAGAGCCTTGCTCCTCACTCCCTCTCCAGTTCCAGCAGTTCCAGGTCTTCAGACCACGGCAGAACATGTGTGATGTGAGGTGTGACCCGGGTCACAAGCTCTGCCTCACCACCCAGCCAGCTCTGCCTCAGAGCAAGGGCCTGCAGACACAACCAGCCCCAACCACGCAGCACAGAGCGGCTCCCGTGGTCACCACCAGAAGAAGACACTTCCAGGCTGGCTGTGGCTCTGGCCAGAGCAGCCCCAGCAGCCCCCCAGGGCCATGCCAGGGAAGCCAGCCCAGCCCAACACCCCGTTTCTCTGTGCACACTGTGAAGGGACAAGAAGCGATGGGAATGAGCTGCAGCAAGAGAACTTCTGACTTTGCACGTGTCCAAAAAACAACTCCTCACCCCCAGCAGGGCCAGCCCTAGGCCTGGGGCACAGGTTTCCCCTTGGTCACAGCCACGGTGGGCTGAACTACTTCTGCAGGTAGATCTGCTCTGGGTCAGGTCTCCCAGGGGTCCCTTCCAACCTCTGCTTCACTTCAGTGCTTCGTATCTCCTCAGCTCCCCCAGAGGGGCACAGGCAGTCCTGCTGCTGCCATCGCTCCTGGAGTGTCTGACACCTCCACCACAAAAGCTTTTGGGTGTCTGGAGGAAACATTCCAGCACCCACACACACACACACACAGCTCTGCACCAACAGGATGGGTCCCAGGGCTCCCCTCTCCACCCAGCAGCCACAGCACACAGACCAAATCTGGAGGTACCAACCCTTCAAGCATGAGGAGGTTTCAATCCCCAGCCCCGTGGTGAGGACGAGGCTGTGCTGAAGGCCAAGAGCAGCACACCACTCGTTCCCAGCCACTGTCCCAGCTGCCACCTCTGCCCCCAAACCTCTGCCCACGCTGAGAGCCTGCCTCAGCCCAGGCACAGCAACTCCCAGGGGGGAGAATCCAAACTACATCCCACCTTCAGCGCTGTCACCATGAAGACGGAGGAGCACAGGAAGGATCCCTGTGGTTCCCAAGTACCAGCAAAGAGAGGGCAAAGAGAGGCAAGGTCTGGGCTGAGGGGGGGTCCAGCAGCTGACAGACCCTGCTGCTGAGCACGGGAAAGCTCGGGGGGGGAAACCTCCTCGCCTGGAGCCTCACAGATACACCCTCACCCTGCACAGGCCAGCTCCCGGGCCACCGGGCACGCCCGACGGCAACTGAGAGGCGTCAGAACAAGGCACGGCCCCGGCTGAGGCCCCCAGACCCGCACGGATGCAACAGGCGCCGGGACCCCGCCACAGAACCACCCGCGGCCGCCCCGCTCCCGCCTGCTCCGGCCCCACACCGGGTCCCTCAGCCGAGGGGGGGGGGGGGAAGGGTTTGATCCGCCCGTTGCCGGGCGAGGCCGGCCGGCCCCCGTCGCCGCTCAGCGCTGTCTGTGAGTGAGGGGCGGACCCACGGACGCGGCTCTCCCCGGGCTCCGGGGACGTTCTGGGAGCGCTTGGTGCCGGGATTACCGGCTCGGAGGCGCCCGGGCCCCACTGCGGCCCTTCACGGTGCGGCGGCGGCCGGCCCGCGGCCCAGCCCCGGCTCCTCTCCCGGAGCCCGAGAAGGGCCCCCCCGCCGTTCCCGCTGCCCCTTCCCCGGGCGCCGCTGCAGCCGGAGCAGGCCCCGCGCCCACCCGCAGGCCCCGGGCCGCCCTCTGCCCGCGCCCAGCCCCGTTCCCGCCCCGCAGCCCCCGGCCCGGCCCCGCCCGCCGCGCACCGGGGTCGCTCTCCAGCTCCAGCCAGCCCTTATTCATCTTCCCGCGGGCCGGGCCGCGCCGCCATGTCCGGCCCCGCCGCCCGCCCCGACTCCGGGTCCCGCCGCCGCCGCTGCCGTCGTCGTCGCCCGCCCCGGCGCGTCATCGCTACGCGACGCCCCGTGACGCCAGCGCGGGCGCTGCGCCACATCCGTCCCAAGGGAGGGGGAGCGGCGGGGGCGGCGCCACAAAGGTCCCGCGGCGGGGCGGGGAGGCACGGGGGTTGGGGGGGCTCTGCGGCTCGTCCTGCGTCCCTCGGGGCTTCGTCCCCCGCAAGAGGAGGGCAGGAGGGCCGCCGGGCCTCAGCAGGCCCACAGAGAGCCACATGGAGCCCCGCTCCCACCCCGAGCTGCAGCCCTGGCGACGCGACTCCCCCGAGGGCCGGGCCCGGGTCCCTTTGAGAAGTGGCATCACGGAGCTGGAGGGGTGGGGAGGGCCCTCCAGAGCCCATGGGGTCCAACCCCCTGCCAAAGCAGCTCCCCAGCTCATATTACACAGGGCGGCGTCCAGACGGGGCTGGAATCTCTCCAGAGATGGAGACTCCACACCCCCTGGGCAGCCTGTCCCAGGGCTCCCTCACCCTCCCTGGGGAAAAGTTCTTCCTCTGCTCTAACTTGCAGCCAGTGCCTCTTGTCCTGTCCCCACAGACACTGAAAAGGGGCTGCCCATTTCCCCCTGCAGCCCATCCTTCAGCTACTGATAAACATTAATCAGGTCCCCCCTGAGTCTTCTTCTCTCCAGGCTGAACAGCCCCAGCTCACTCAGCCTTTCCTCACAGGGGAGATGCTCCAGGCCCTTCAGCATCTCCAGAGCCTCCTCTGGACTCTCTCCAGGAGATCCCTGGCTTTTTTATCCCAGGGAGCCCAGAACTGGACACAACACTCCAGGTGGGGCCTGAGCAGGGCAGAGCAGAGGGGGAGGATCCCCTCCTGTGACCTGCTGCCCATACTCCTCTTGATGCCCCCAGGATCCCACTGGCTCTCTCAGCCCCCAGGGCACCCTGCTGGCTCATGGCCACCCTGTCACCCAGCAGGACCCCCAGGTCCTTCTCCACAGAGCTCCTCTCCAGCAGGTCACCCCCAGCCTGTCCTGATTCCAGCAGTTATTCCTCCCCAGGTGCAGACTCTCCACTTGCTTTTGTTGAACCCCATCTGGTCTCTCCCTGCCCAGCTCTCAGCCTGTCCAGGCCTCGCTGGGTGGCAGCGCAGTGTCCTGCCTGTCAGCCACCCCTCCCAGCTTGGGATCAGCAGCACTTGAAGATGTTAAACAAGACCAGACCCAACACCAATCCCACTAGTCACAGGTCTCCAGCCAGACTGCCCCACTAATCACCACCTTCTGAGCTCGGCCCGACAGCCAGTTCCCAGCCCACCTCGCTGCCCACTCTCCTATCCCACACTCCCTCAGCTTTGCTGTCCTCTGGTCTTTGTTCCTGCTCAGTCTGAAATGTCACCCTCGTCCTCGGCTCACCAGGACATGGCAGGGGTCCCAGAGCCTCTCACTGCCTCCCCCATGACAGGCAGCCCAGCCAGCCCCCGTGCCACCCAGCACAGGGGGTCACTCAGAGGCAAGGGGGTCTTAGCAGCACAGCTCATTGCAAGCACTCCAGAGCCATTAAATCCAGGCCCTGAGGAATCAGAATTCTGCCTTCACGCCCCCGTCCCTCCTGGCTGCCTGTCACCCAGTGCCCCCAGGTCTGTGATTAACCAGGCCTGGCTCCAGTCCGGCCGGTAAATCAGCGCTATGGCCTCCAGTCCCCTCCCTGTGGGACGTGTCCCGGCCCGCCAGCCCCACCACAGCTTTGCTGCCTTGGGAGACACCCAGTTTGGGCGCTGCACGTTTGGGGGAGGGTGGGACAGGGCCCACAGCTCATCCCGCCGTGGGATGGGGCAGCGCTGCTGGGGGACTTTGCTCCCACCAAAGGCCCCGCGGGAGCTGCGGGGCTCCTCTGCTGCGGCACAGCCCCACAGCCCCGGGGAGGAGCGAGGGATGAAGTCATGGCCTGGCTCTGCACGAGCTATTTTGGGGCTCTCATGATTATTATTAGTGTTTTGCTTTCCCGTTCCGCTGCCTCGGAACAATGGCGGGCCCGGCAGCGCTGCGGTTCACACCATTGTGCGGGGCTGCCCGCCTCAGGAAGGGGGAGATCCTTATCGCCCCAGCCTGACCAGGCGAGCCCAGCGAGCTCACTGGGTGAGGAAAGCAAGCAGGCGCCTTGCCGGCAGCCCACGGGTGCTCACCCACCCTTGAAACCCCCTTGCTTTTGGGGGAGGCCAGCATCAAGCCACACACCACACCACACCCCCCAAAACCAGCCTTGTCCCGCTCAATTCACTCTTGTCCCACTCAACCCCCCCAGGACCACCAGAAACACACCCAGGCTGGGGTGCAGCCCCCTCAAATGCTGCTGGGCCACCCTCTGTGTGCCCCTGCTCCTGCCCGGGCACAGCAGCAGCAGTGGCATCGGTGCCTCTCCTGTGTTTACCCAGGAACGGGTCTAACCTGCCCACAGCTGTGTTCTTTCCTCCTGGACCCTGCCCAGCCCTAAAACGGTCTGTGGCTGGTGGGGCCAGACAGGCTGGCAGCACCAAGCACCCAGGAAAAGGTGGGGGGAGCCCTGTCCCCTGTGGCACAGCTCTGGCTCCTCTGGCACAGTGAACGACTGGGCTTGTCCTTGGCATGGGGGCTTTTTGGGGCGATGGTCAGGTTTCCCCCCAACGAGAGCAGGCAATTGCTCTTCCTGGGCCAGTGCTGGGATGGAGAGAGCCCAGAGCCATGAGCTGCTCCCAGCAGCGCTGTGCTCAGCCTCTTTATTTGCAGAGAAAGCCAGACCCTGAGCTCCCTGGGGCACTGGCACAGCGGTGGTACTGAGCCTGGCCAAGCCCCATCCCACCCTGGTGACTGTGACCCTGCACCCCGCCAGCTGTGGGGCTGGTGCGTCCCACCATGCCACCCAGTTCAGAGGTGGCCCTGCAGCCACCAAGGGCAATGAGGACCTACCCAGGCGCCAGCCCTGGCATCATCCCATCCACCTCAGCCAGCGTAGGGGTGGAGGGACCAGGCTGGCACTGCTGCAAACCACCCACCAGCCTGGAAGTCCCCCAGGGCCACCTGCAGAAGGGAGAGCTGGCTGGTCCTCGCCCACGGCCATCACCCTGCCCGCTCTAAGTGGCCACCGCTTGCCGGGGCACGCGGTTCCTCTCGCCGTGGGGTTTGGCCACCCGTCCCTTCTTGCCCACATCCACGCCAGCCAGGGCGTGCTTGGCTTGGGCCAGCTTGCTCTTGCGGTGGTGGGAGCGGCTGGTGCCACACCAGAGGCGGGTGCAGTACTCCTCCACCCGCCGCAGGGTTTGGGAGCTGAGGAGGTGCATGATGTCCTTGAACCAGGCTTTGGGAGCCTGCGGCCCCAACCAGGCCTCAGGGCAAGGTGGGTGCCGGGGCTCGTCCCCCCGCTGCCGGGGGAAGCTGCGTGCCAGCTGCTGGCTGGGGATCACCTCCAAGGCTGTCTTGGCCACCGTCTGGGTGAAGCCGTGCTCCAGCGTCTTGCAGTAGTAGGTGCCGGCGTCGCGGCGGTGCAGCTTGCGGAACAGCAGCCCATGCTCCGTCTGCAGGACCCGCTCGTCTGTCTTCACCTGCCAGCCAGCACAAGGTTTGGAAGGCGGGTGGCTCCAGGCCACACAGCCCTCCCGTGCCCGCCCCAGGGGAGCCAGGCAGGAGCAGGGGGGTCTCACCTCATCCCACTGCTCGTCGGGGGCCCTCTGGACGAACCACTGCAGACGGGCCTGTGGCGACCGGGCCGTGCACTCCAGGAAGGTGCTGTTGTCCTCTGCCCCAAAAAGCACCTTCTCCTCCACGCTCTCCAAGTCATCCACTGGGGTGAGGGCAGAGAGGGGCTCACAGCAAGGGCAGAGCCAGCCACCACCCCCTGCCCGGCTTCCGCATGTCCCCATCGCCCTGGATGCAGAGCCCAGCCCCAGCAGCACCCAGCGCCCCTCAGGGCACCCCTTGGTCTGTGGGATGGAGAGACAAGGGAGCCCCTTGTCGGCCACAAGCCCCTCTGCATGCCAAGGGCTGTGTGTGTTGGGATGTTTGGGGGCACCTGGATGAGCTCCCAGCCCCATGGGCCCTCCCCAGTCTCTCACCAGTCAGGTTCTGGTCCAGGCACTGGTGCACGGGGTTGCCGTGGCGGACATCCTGCCGGCGGTAGCGGCGCTTGCCAGAGGGCTGGTAGTGGGTGCAGGCGGTGCCATCCCAGGCACAGTAGGGATCCCTGGCCAGGCAGCACTCGGCACAGGCCGTGCCATAAGTCTCACACCGGTGCAGCCATACCTGAGCCACCCCCAGGCTGGAGCCCACGTAGAGCGTTTGCTGGGGGAACAGCACCGAGACGGTGATGCTGCTGCCAGCCCCCATGGGCACAGTGCCCAGGGTCCCCATCTAGGACCACCAAGCACCACGCAGGCTTTGAGAGGGCGGTGGCAGCAGCTCAGCCCCTCGCAGTCACCTGCCCCCTCCCCAGCCCCACGGCCAAGCCGTGTCTCTACTCACACGCTTGACAGAGATCTCCATCTGGGTGATGGGCACGGGCACCTGCAGCAGAGGAGAGAGGCCACAAGGCTGGCCAAAACCTCACCATGGAGACCCCTGCTCAGTCGGGTGGGGGCACCAGGAATGGTGAGGAGGGCATTTTTGGGGAGGGCAAACACACCCCCCAGCCACCCTCTGCCCTGACAGCCCCGAGGTCTCTCAGCACCCAACGGTACAGTGACAGTGCTGAGCCTCCATCCCCACCCTGAGCCCACCCAGCTGCTCCCTCTTGCACACCAGGCAGCCACCAGCACCTTAAAAACCTGCAGCTCCTCCAGCACGACCTCTTCAGTCATCGTCGAGCTCATCTTCTGCAGGACCACCACCTTCAGCACCGAGCCAGCATCTGAGGAGGGGA
This sequence comes from Porphyrio hochstetteri, assembly GCA_020800305.1. Taxonomy (NCBI): domain Eukaryota; kingdom Metazoa; phylum Chordata; class Aves; order Gruiformes; family Rallidae; genus Porphyrio; species Porphyrio hochstetteri. Next base: position 2,369,852 of record CM036916.1, on the reverse strand, counting down.
GGAGGATGGCAGTGTGGGCACCCCACCATGGCACACACCAGCAACGTGCCCCCCACTAGCTCCAGGGCTCCTTCCTGGGTGCCACTCACCCGTCCCAAGGAAGAGAACATCGTGCTGCCCATCCTCAGCCTCCACCCGGTCCACCACGAGCTGGAGCAGGCGGTGGGGCAGGTTGGTCTTCACCAGGAGGGGCTGGCGGTGCCGGGGGTACAGGGGCTTGTGCATGAGGGGGTGAGCACGGGCGAAGTGCAGCACCTCGTCAGGGAAGTCCTTGGTGGTGCCGTACTGCCGCCGGGGCTGGTTGGTGGTCTTGCTGGGACACTATGGGGATGAGAGGGGACCGGCTTGGCCATCCCAGCACCCATCGCTCCCTCCCCCTGGAGCTGCCTGGGGTCCCTCCCTGCCCTCCAATCTAGGATTCACCCCCAGCTGCCCCGGGGTGAATCCCACAGTGTCCCAGCAGGTGAGAAGATGGGGACTTGGCCCCACCAGCCTCCCAAAGAGCACTGAGAGGAGCAGAGGGCGCCCGGAGTGGCTTACCACGCCTGGCCGCGGGTACGGCACCCGGCCCTCGTAGGCACCCCAGCGGTGGTGGGGGCTGTCCCGGTGGGCGAATGGCCCGTTGAAGACCTCCCGGATGTCGGCCATGCGGTACACGCAGACGGCGGAGCCCTGGAAGACATGGCTGAAGGGGGACTGGCTGTGAACGGGGCGAGCCAGCCGTGCTGGGTGCCAGCCGCGTCCGCGCTGGGCATGGGAGCGCCGACATAGAATCACAGAATCACCAGGTTGGAAAAGCCCTTTAAGATCATCAAGTCCAACCGTTCTCATCCTAAACTAAACCAGATCCCTAAGTACCTCATCTACCCTTTTTTGAACACACCCAGGGAAGGTGACTCAGCCCCTCCCTGGGCAGCCTGTTCCAGCCCTCACAACTCTTTCAGTAAAACATTTTTTCCTAACATCCAATCTGCCCCTGCCCTGGCACAGCTTCATGCCATTGCCCCTTGTCCTATCACCTGTCACCTGGCTGAAGAGACCATCACCCATCTCTCTATAACCTCCCTTCAGAGAGTTGTAGGTGGTGATAAGGTCTCCCCTCAGCCTCCTCTTCTTCAGGCTCAACACCCCCAGCTCCCTCAGCTGCTCCTCAGAGGATTTGCCCTCCAGCCCCTTCCCCAGCCTGGTTGCCCTTCTCTGGACTCGCTCCAGGACCTCAATGTCCTTCTGATGCTGAGGAGCCCAGAACTGGACCCAGCACTCGAGGTGCAGCCTCCCCAGTGCCCAGTCCAGGGGCACAATCCCCTCCCCAGACCTACTGGCCACACTGTGTCTGACACAAGCCAGGATGCCATTGGCCTTCCTGGCCCCTGGGCACACTGCTGGCTCATGTTCAGCCTGCAGCCACCCAACACCCCCAGGTCCTTCTCTGCCTGACAGCTCTCCAGCCAGTCTCCCCCAGCCTGTAGCACTGCAGGGGGTTGTTCTGTCCCATGTGCAGCACTCTACACTTGACATCTCCACACGACACTCGGTGACAGTGACAGGGCAGGTCATGAGTGGCTGCCCATGGATGGCCCCAGGAGCTGGAGACTGACCACCCACCTGATGGTGCTGAAGAGGGCGTAGATCTCTGGGCTCTTCCCATCCTTCGTCCTCAGCAAGAAGACATCCTCTGGGGATGAAACCATGGGGTTGCTCCTGGAAGCCCACAGGCTTCCCAGCCCACCCAGCTAAGGGACCAGCCCTGGTGAGCTCCCCACCTCCATGCACCCCTTACCCAGCTCATCAAAGTGGGTGTCGATGCCACCAGGGCCGGGGACTGAGCACACCAGCCGGGCTTTGTTGAAGGTGCTCCACTTGTTGACCAACACCCTCTGGCCACCAGCATCGTTCTGCAGGGACAGGGACCATCAGGGCCACCGCTGTGACTTGGCACATCCCTGTCCCCCAGGGTCTGTACCCACATCTTACCACGCAGACCCGTGCCACCCTGCTGACGATAGCGTGCTCCTTGCTGTCTGCCTCCACCACCTTCTCCGTGAAGAAGAAATAGGCTTTGTCGTTGTCCCGGTCGTCGTTGTCTGGGATCAAGTGGGCTGCCACAAATTTGGGGTCTACGAGCAAGAGCTGGCCACATCAGGTGGGACCAGAGGGCACGGCCGCTGCCTCTGGACCCCCACACCATGGAGGACCCCCAGATCCTGCTACTTTGGTGCCTTTCCCAGCTCGTACCTGGCACAGGGGATGCCAGGGCCAGCAGATCCCGTGGCCAGTGCACAGCTTGTGGTGGCCGGGGTTAGCCCAGGCGGCAGGGATGGAGGGGATGGAGGGGGATGGGGAGGGATGGGGAGGGATGGAGGGGGAGGGAGGGGGAGGGATGGAGGGGGCGGAGGGGGATGGAGGGGGGCGGAGGGGGGCCACTACCGTTGAGTAGGCGCTGGTCCACCTCGGTGCGCAGCGCAGAGCGGGTTCCTGTGCTGCGGAAGATGCCGGGGTCGCGGCCCAGGAAGTCTGCGGTGAGGCCGGTGTACAGCTCCCCCCCTGGTGAAACACCCCGGGCCGGGCTGAGAGCCAGCCCCCCGGCACCCCCCAGGCTCCCCATCCCCGAGCAGCTCAACCCACCAATGATGGTGCTGGCGAAGGGGCGGCTGGGCTCATGTGGGCACCTGCCCCGGCCGGTCTCCACGCCCTCGGGGTCCAGGCTGAAGGTGTGCTGGGTGAGGGGAGTGGGGAGGTGAGCCCCTGGCTGTACCCCAGCGGTGGGGCTGTGCCCCTGGGGCTAGCACTGCTCCCTGCCCAGCTCACAGGAACACGGTGCTGCTGCCTTTCCACTCTGGCCACCCCACTTTCATAGACTGGGCTGGGCTGGAAGGGACCCCAAGGGTCACAGAGCTCCAACCCCCTGCCACAGGCAGGGCTACCAACCTCCAGACCTGGAGCTACACAAGGTTGCCCAGGGCCCCATCCAACCTGGCCTTGAACACCCCCAGACACGGGGCACCCACCCCCTCTCTGGGCAGCCTGTTCCAGCCCCTCACCACTCTCTCTGCAAAGAACTTCCCCCTAATATCCAATTTAAACCTTCCCTCCTTCAGCTTCACTCCATCCCCCTTGTCCTGCCAGTCTCTGCCCTTGAACAAGCTGGTTCCCCTCCTGTTCCTCTGCTCCCTTCAGGGACTGGAAGGCTGCAATGAGGTCCCCCCACAGCCTTCTCTTCTCCAGGCTGACCCAGCCCAGCTCCTTCAGCCTCTCTCCGTAGGGGAGCAGCTGCTCCAGCCCTCTGCTCATCTCCGTGGCTCCTCTGACCCCTCTCCAACTGCCCCACATCTTCCTTGTGTTGGGGGCCCCAGATCTGCTCTGCTTTCTGAGCAGCGAGCTGGGAGAGGAGGGAATGGCAGCCCCACCGCAGCCCCTGGCAGGGCACCAGCCCCAGGGACCCCAGGATGTCTGGAGAGGTGGTACCAGGGCAGAACAGTGGGGGAGCTGGGGAGGGGGTACCACAGAGCAAAGGCACCAACAGGGTGCTGGTTCCTGACACACCCCACCCCAATATCCAGCACGGGGCAAACAAGGCATCCGGCATCCCCACGCAGTCCCACCCCCCCCAAGAAGGAGGTGGAAGATGGGGATCCACCTCCCAGGGGTGTCCTGAGGGGGATGCTCAGGGTGGGCACCCCACGGTGGCCCTGCCCTACCTCACCACGGTGCCCCACGTAGACGAAGGCGCAGACGGGGTGGAAGGCGCCCGTCCCACAGGCCAGCAAGTGCGTCCGGTTGTAGGGCTGCAGCACACGGATGTAGTTGGCACAGTCGGTCTGGGGGGGATGGCAGGGGAGGGGAAGGGTCATGGGGGGGCTCAGGTGCACTCCCAGCCCCCCATCTCTGCTGGCAGCCCTATGGTGGCAGGTGAGCCCCAGCGCCGGCTCCCCACCGGTGCCAGCACTGCAGTCAGCACCCACTGGTGGGGCTCACACAGCCTTTGTCTGGGTGGACATGAGGAGGGGGCTTTTCACTGATCCTCCTGCCTTGTCAAGAGCCTCCCTGGGGACCACACACCATCCTGCTGGCCCCTCGTGCCTGCAGGCAGTGTGCTCATCCCATCACAGCCCCCAGGCAGCGAGGGCACTGCCCAGCAAGGTGCGGGTGACAGGTCCTACACCCAGCCCCCGAGGAAGGCCTGGGGACCCTCCTCTCCCGACACCCAGGACACAGCCAGCTGCAGGGACGTTCTTCCCCTCCCGTTCCTGCTTTCAGCAGGGATAAAACAAAGGGAGGAAGCATGGGAGATGGATACCCCTAGGCAGCCTCAATCGCTGCTGCCGGGGATTGTCCCCTGCTACTGGGGACCAGTAGCGATGACACCCCTGGGGCTGTAGCTCCTGCTGGGAAAGGGGCTCCCATCCTTCTCCCACTCAGGCATCACCACCATTAGCTCAGCAGCTCCCCTGACCAGCACCAGCCATGTGTGCCCCCACTGTCCCCCCCAACAAGGCTGGGAACAGGCCCTGAGCTGCCCAGGGCTCCCAGCCTCCCCGGGGTTGTTTTCCCTTCCTGAGGAGCCCCTGAAATAGCACGTTACAAAAAATGGCCAAGAAAAATAAACCCTTGCTCCAGCCCTGGCCTGGGTCTGTCAGCAAGAGCTCGTAACATAAACACACCGAGCGGGACTGGGACCCCTGGGAACGGCTCACAGGGCTGGGGGAGCCACAGGGGTGTCTCCCCACAGCAGCCCTGTTTCGTGTCAGGGCAGGGGGAATGCAGAGAGGGGCGAGGTTTGGGAGGGGGGGTCACTGAACCTGAGTGAGTTACAGATTTCCCACTGTTGGGATGGCTCTGGGTAGGTTGGACCACGCTGCTGGGGTCTGGAGCAGAGCAGGGGGGGCTTTTGGTCCCTCTGAGCTCAGGTCCTGCAGCCAGCTGTCCCTGCCCGCTGGCCAGCACTCTGCAGCCATGGGGACAGCATCTCCAGGGCAAGAGTCTCACATGGCCAACTCCATCCATCCATCCATCCCATCGCATCCCATCCTATCCTATCCATCCCATCCATCCCATCCTATCCTATCCTATCCATCCCATCCATCCCATCCTATCCATCCCATCCTATCCTATCCATCCCATTCACCCCATCCTATCCCATCCATCCCATCCTATCCATCCCATCCCATTGCATCCCATCCTATCCTATCCATCCCATCCCATCCTATCCATCCTATCCCATCCCATCCCATTCTATCCATCCCATCCCATTCTATCCATCCCATCCCATTCTATCCATCCCATCCCATCCTATCCTATCCATCCTATCCTATCCCATCCCATCCATGTGTCCCTCACTTCACCCCCCCCTTCACTGGCAGATGACACAGCACAGTCCCAGGGCAGGGGAACCAGCCAGCACCAGGGCATGAGGAGATCCTCCCCCTACTCCCACCTTAGGGCAGAGCACACAGGGGGCAAGACTCACCCCTGGGTCCTTCCCCTTCCGAAAACACTCCTCCGTCTGCCCCGGGAGGGGTGGCCAGTAGATCTGAAACACAAGGGACCTGCTGGAGCTGGGACAGGGCACAGCAGGGACCCAGCCTCAAAACACACATCACCAGGGGCCGGTGGCACAGTGATGGAGAGAGGGACCCAGAGAGGCACCAGCAGCTCACCAGAGCCCACCCAGCCCAAGGATCCTACCCTGAGACCCAGGACAGGACCCCCCCTTCCTGGGGGGCGGGGCAGAGGCTGCAGCCAGGCTGGGCTTGGGTGGTCATGCTGGGTATGGCTGGAGCTGCCCTGAAAGGGGGTGGTGGGAAGGGGTGCAGGGGGACAGCAGGGAGCAATGGCTCCTGAGGCCCCCACAGCCTTGGGCAGCTCTTGGCCCAAGGGCAGCTTGGGTACACAAGCCCGTGACCCAGCGCAGTGACCCAGCACGCTGAGGGGCACTTCATTTCCTCCTCTGCTCCATTTAGACAGGGAGGAGCCAAAGTGGGGAGGGGAACCAGGGCTGGGGGCTTTGCCAGCTGAGTCCTGGCACAGCTCATCGCAGGGATGGAGGCTTTGTGCTCCTTGGCCCTGCGTATTTGGCCCTGGGAGGGATGTGCACGGGGATGCAGAGTGGCTTGGGCTCCTGATGGCAGCTTTTTAGGAGAGCAGGAGACCTGCTCAGCACCCAGGAGCCCGCTCAGCACCCAGGACTTGCAGGCAGGCTGTGACCCCCCCCCTGCCACCCACCCTTAACTACCGGGGAGTGGTCCAGCAGCCCCCCAGTCAGACCTCCCCTGCCCACAGCTCAGGGCGCTTTGGGATGGGGACATCCCAGGGCAGGTCTCACTTCAGGGCGGCTGCACCCAGCTCTGCCAGGCATCCCCTGCTTGGGGGGGGGACAAGGAGACCCCAGGGTGCTCAGCAGGAGCCGGCTCACCTCCTTGGCATCTGCACTGGGCCCATCCAGGAGCAGGGAGTAGAGCACATCCTTGCCCCCGATGAAGAGCCGATCCCGGTACTCATCCAGGTAGAGGGAGCGGAAGCCCAGGGAGCCTCGGTGGCCAAAGAAGAGGATGGAGCGGTTGGTGCCCAAAAGCTCTGCCAGGGAGAGAGGGAAGTGTCAGGAAAAGCCATCCCAGTGCCTCAGCCACCGGCACACAGCCCACCCTGCTGGGACAGCGCAGCCCCACAGCTCTGAGCTGTCACCCAGCGCCAGGATGGGACGGGAAGGTGATGGATAACATCCCACAGCTTAGTGCCTGACCCAGGGGGCACCCCTGCAGCAAAGGGGTGTCACAGCAAGGAAGCTGGGGAGGGGTGTCACACCAGCTCCCAGCCCCTGAGCACCCCCAGCGCCTGCCTGGGGGGTGGGAAAGGGTGCCTGGGTCCCCACGCTGGCACCGAGGGGTCAGAGCTTTATTGGGGGCAGCCAGAGGGCTGCGCTGGGCACAGGTGGGACAGTGTCTCCAAGCTGCTGCTTTTGAGTCCTGCAGAGCCATCCCAGGACAGCAGGAAAGCTGCCCCCTGGCATCCATTCCTTCCCAGCCCCACCCTGCCTGGGGGTGCTGCTCTCCCTCCCAGCCGAGGGCAAAGCCACAGAGCCCCCAGGCAGCAGGGTCCCACAGTTTGCCCCCAGCACACTCGGGCTGAGCCACCCCTGGCTCTGCTGTGCCATGTGAGGGTGCACAGGAGCCTGGCAAAGCCCGTGCCACCATCCGCCCTGGGGTGATGGCAGGAGCGGATGTGGGGTGGGCCAGCAGCGGGTCCTGCCCCCCATCCACTGCCAGGGACACAATAGCAGGCACCCAGCCAGTGCCACAGGGAAAGCAGCACACAGAGCCTGCCTGCCACCACCACAGCCAGACCCCGCTGCCGGCGCTTCCTCCCTGCCACAGCACAGAGCCGGTGCTGGGGGATGGTGCTGGCACGGGGACACCACGCTCCTGGGACAGACACCACCTCCCAGCACCCCCAGGAGCCCGGCACAACGGGCTCTGATGGCCAAGGCTCCCAAAGCAGGTCCAAGCCCAAAGCCCCGGGTGCTGAGGGGGCTCCTGTGGTGACGGTGACACGGGGACGGTGGCACGACTGGCTTCAGGTGGGAAGTGACTTTTGGGGTCAACCCTGGCACGGCAGCACCTGCCCAGCCTCTGCAGAGAGAGAGGGCAAGGCCAGGCTCCCAAACCCCAGCCCAGAGACTGCCTGACCCTGGGCCAGGCAGAGGAGGAGGAGGAGGAGGAGGAGGAGGACAAAGCGCCATTGATGAAGCACCCCCATGTCCCCAGACACCCTCGGGCTGGGGAAGGCTGCCAGCCACTGCTGCTGACCCCAAGGAAACCCCCAGCTGGATGAGGCTCCCCACAGGATGGGGGGGCACTGGGACTGTCAGCAGCCCTGATCCTGATGCTGGGAGCACAGTTGTCACCTCCAGCTAGGAGGTGGCCAGTCACTCAATGTCCCTCCCCATACCGGTGGGAAAAGGCTTTTTGGGACCCAGGAGGGACTGGCCACCTCCATCCCATCACACACAGCCCCAGTGCCCTAACTGGTGATGCTGGTGTGGCAGAGGGAGGGACACAGCCCTGGGGGCTCCCTCCTCACCAGGAACACCTCTGTCCCTGCACACAGAGCTGGCAGCAGGCTGGGGCCCCTCCAGCCCCACATCCCTGGGGGGTTACTCTCCTCTCTCCTCCCCGAGCTGCCAAGCCCAGCCCAGGAAAAGGCTCCCGTCTCCTATTCTTGCCCTGCAAGAACATTTTCCCAGCTCAGAATAACATTGGCCGAGTCACCGGGCTCCTCACATTGTTCCACCTCCTTCCCACTCCCCCAGCCCAGGCAGATCCCTCCTGCACCTCGGCTTACACAGCTCCAGATCCTTAGAATCATGGAATCCCAGCCTGGGCTGGGTTGGAAGGGACCCCAAGGGTCACAGAGCTCCAACCCCCTGCCACAGGCAGGGCCACCAACCTCCAGGCCTGGAGCTACACAAGGTTGCCCAGGGCCCCATCCAACCTGGCCTTGAACACCCCCAGGGATGGGGCACCCACCCCCTCTCTGGGCAGCCTGTTCCAGCCCCTCACCACTCTCTCTGCAAAGAACTTCCCCCTAATCTCTCATCTAACCCTTCCCTCCTCCAGCTTCACTCCATCCCCCTTGTCCTGCCAGTCTCTGCCCTTTAACAAGCTGATTCCCCTCCTGTTCCTCTGCTCCCTTCAGGCACTGGAAGGCTGCAATGAGGTCCCCCCACAGCCTTCTCTTCTCCAGGCTGACCCAGCCCAGCTCCCTCAGCCTCTCTCCATGGGGAGCTGCTCCAGCCCTCTGAGCATCTCCGTGGCTCCTCTGACCCCTCTCCAACAGCCCCACATCTTCCTTGTGTTGGGCCCCAATACAAGAGCCCTGGCCCTGGCTCATCGCAGCACCCCCCTAGCCAGAATGGGGAGGGGGGGTGTGGGTGTCCCTTGAGGGGGAGGCAGCTCCTGGGGTGCCAGGCTGTGCTGCAGCACCAAAGACACTCTGCACCCCAACACCAGCCGCTGCAGGAAGCCAGAGCAGAAGCAAAAGAGCCCCTCAGAGCGAGAGGAGGGGGGAACAGAGCCACCCCTGCACCCTCAGCACACCTTCCCCTGCACACACACCCCCCCCAGTATCACCCAGAGCCACGCAGAGGGGAGCAGGAGCAGCTTGGGGCCATCCCAGCTGCCATTTCGGAGGCTTCTCATGGTTTTAATTGCAGCCTTCACTAATTGTGCTCCTTCCCCGAGGGGAGGGGGGCGGCGGCGGCACGAGTCGTTTGATGGGGAATTTCGGTTTCTGTTTCCCATTTGGAAGAGGAATGGAAGAACCGGCTGGAGAATAATTAAAAATAAATTAAAAAAAAAAATAAATAAAGAGGCTTCAAAAAAGGCTGCTGGGTCCTGGGGGAAGCCAAGGAGCCCACCCAGCCCTGGGGACACCCCTCACCCCGGGACTGGCACCCAACAGGGGATCGGGTGCCAAACTAGACTTGAGCCCCCCAGCCAAGCTCTGCTGGGACCCCCCCAAACCTCCAAGCACAACCTGAGGACACCAGTCCCACCTCAGGGCTGAGCCTGGGGCCACCCAGAGTGCCGGCTGCTTCCCAGGGTGGAGGCACTGCGTGCCTCAGTTTCCCCATTGCGACAGAGGAGGGAGCACCTGGGCCACCCGCTTTGCCCTGGGACAGAGCCAGGGACACAGCCAGCCCCCAGCCCAGGGACCCCCGGGGGACAGCACAAGGGCAGACAGCAGCTCTCCCTGGCACAAGGATGCCCCTCGCAGCCCCCACGGCTGCCCCAGGTCTTCCCCCTCTCTGGGAAGGGGGCAGGTTCCCCACTTTTGGGCACGGAGAGGGGAGGGGGGCGCTCCCGGCTCCTCTCTGGGGCCCGGGGGGCGCAGCTGGCAGAGCGCGGGGGCAGCGACCCCGGGGCAGCATCACACGGAGAGTTAATTAACGCTGAGCGCTCCCACACGGCACCCCCGGGACCCCAGGGCACCCCAGCACCCACCACCCGGGGCAGGGGAGGGAGGGGTGTCTCAGGGGGTGCCGGAGCTGAGGAGCACCCAGGGGACCCGCCGGGGGGACAGCCAAATCCCACACATCAGTCTGAGCACCCACGGGGGTGCCCAGCCCAGGGGAGCACCCACGCACCGCGGCGCCCACCCCACCCACGTGCCAGAGCCCAAACCAGCGCCGTGCCTCAGTTTCCCCAACCCCACGCGAGAGGCGACCCCACCGCCCGGGTCCCCCATCCCGCCTCCTGCCCCCCACACCCCGCGAAAGCGCCCAGCACCCACGCACCGAACCCCCCCCCGCCCGACCCCAGCCCCAAAAGCACGATCCACCCCCCCCCCCCACCTCACCCCCTCCCCAAACCCAGCCCGTAATCCCGGACGCGGGGCCAACGCTCCCCGCCGCGGCTCCCCACGTCCCATGAGGGCACGAGTGGGGACCCTCCGGCCCGGGTAGCCCCCCTCCCCTCGCCCCACACCCCCCGCAGGTGCCCGGCTCACCGCGGTAGGGCAGGCGGAGCCGGGGCAGGCTGCGCCCCGCCGCCAGCAGCGCAGCCCCCAGCCAGCACACCGACACCCACGCCGGTCCCGGTGCCGCCACCCGCATCCCGCCGCCGCTCCCGGGGTTGCCCGTGGCACCGAGCTTTTATGGGACGCCCATCCGCCCGCCCCCGACCCGCCCCGGCCCGCCCCGCCGGCCCCCCCCCCCCCCCGCTCCATCCCGGGGTGGGTGCCCCGTGGAGCAGCACGGCCCCATCCCGGGGGGGCTCCGAGAGCTCTGCACCCCCCCCAAATCGTCCGGGCCACCGGTGGGTTTGGCTTGCTGCAGCCCCAGCGCTCCCCCAGTCCCGCAGCCGGGCTCCCCCGCTCAGCCCCCGGGGGTGGGGAGCAAGGGAGGGGGAGCCGGGCTTCCCCAGCCTCGCCCCCCGGAGGGGTGGGAGAGGGCAGGGTGCTCGGGGGGGTGCGGGTGGCACAGCACGTACCCGGCTCTCCGGCCCCATCCCGAGGGGCGCGGGTGCTGTGCCCAGCCGTGGTGCACCCACAGAGCAGGGGACAGGGCGGGGGGGATGCTCATCAACACCCTGAGTGTGGGGGCCGGCAAGCAGGACCCCCCCCCACCCCGGCACCCCCACGGCACCCTCCCCGGGGCTGCGGGGCCGGGAAGAGCAGGGAACCCGCACGGGCTCCCCGGGAGGCTCGGCACACGGGCGGTGTCGGTCCGTCCCCATCATCCCCCTCCCCAAAAAGAAGCCTCGGGTTTCCCCCCGTTGCTGGACGGAGCCGGGGAGTCGGTGGCTTCTCCCGCATCGCTGCCCCAGCCCACCCTCCAGCCCGGCCCAGCGTCACCCCCCACCCCTCCCGCAGCCCCCGGGGTGCGGCAGCTCCACCTGACAGGGAGAATGAGGGGAGAGGGTCCCGCTCGGCCCAACCCTTAGTGATGGTGCAGCCCCCCCACCCCAAACCCCTGCGCTGGGGCAGGGCCAGCCCGGGGCCCCCTCCAGCCCCCCACCCCAAACCCCTGCGCTGGGGCAGGGCCAGCCCGGGGACGCCTCCAGCCCCCCACCCCAAACCCCTGCGCTGGGGCAGGGCCAGCCCGGGGCCCCCTCCAGCCCCCCACCCCAAACCCCTGCGCTGGGGCAGGGCCAGGCCGGGGCCGCCTGCAGCCCCCCACCCCAAACCCCTGCGCTGGGGCAGGGCCAGCCCGGGGCCCCCTCCAGCCCCCCACCCCAAACCCCTGCGCTGGGGCAGGGCCAGGCCGGGGCCGCCTGCAGCCCCCCACCCCAAACCCCTGCGCTGGGGCAGGGCCAGCCCGGGGCCCCCTCCAGCCCCCCACCCCAAACCCCTGCGCTGGGGCAGGGCCAGGCCGGGGCCGCCTGCAGCCCCCCACCCCAAACCCCTGCGCTGGGGCAGGGCCAGCCCGGGGCCGCCTGCAGCCCCCCACCCCAAACCCCTGCGCTGGGGCAGGGCCAGCCCGGGGCCGCCTGAAGCCCCCCACCCCAAACCCCTGCGCTGGGGCAGGGCCAGCCCGGGGCCCCCTCCAGCCCCCCACCCCAAACCCCTGCGCTGGGGCAGGGCCAGCCCGGGGCCCCCTCCAGCGCCGCGGGGAGCAGCACGGCGCCGGGAACGGGCAAGGAGGAGCCGCAGCCCCCGGGCAGCTCCGGCAGGATCTGGGTGCTGCCTGCCCGGGCCCGCACGCTGCCTGCCCGGGCTCCAGGGCTTGGGGAGCTGCAGGGCGGCAGGGACCGATGTGGGGAGGGAGCAGGATGGGGTCCAGCACCGTCGGCTCCCCCCAGCACCCCGGGGATGAGCTGGAGCAGCCTCACCGCCTGCCCGGGTGGGACCCTGCCCAGGAAAGCGGTGGTGCTGAGGTTCCCCCGGACAGACAGCGCCATGGATGGACAGACAGACAGACAGACAGACCCCCCCCCTGCTCCTGGCCGTGCTTACCAAGGGGATTTATTGACTCACACGGGGGATAACAGGCCCCAGCTGCCCTGGCACAGGCAGGAGGAGCGAGGCGCAGGCGGGCACACTGGGCACCAGCCACCCCCTTCCCCCCCCCCCCCAGCGCAGCCAGAGGAGAGGCATGAGGACAGGGGTAGGCACTGCTGACCCCAGCGAGGGCAGGAGGGCTCCGGTGGCACCCCATCAAGGAGCACACAACAAGCCCAGGGCCCCAGCTGGCACCCAGATTCTGAGGGCACAGCCAGGGCACACGCAGCACCAGCATCACCAGCCCCGGGCACAGCCAGGGCGGTGTGATGGCCCTGGGGTCCCAGGCACACCGGTGGGGCGTTTGGTGTGCCCACCCCCTGCCCCGCTGCACCCTGCTGCCTGGCACCTCCCCTCCTGCCCCGTGCCAGGCGCTCAGCCCTCGGTGGGCAGCGGGGGCACGGAGGCCAGGGCGGGCAGGAGGCGGGCGTAGATGTCGATGCCCCGCAGGAAGACTTGCTCGTTGAGGAACTCGTCGTGGTCGTGGAGCAGCACCGGGGTGCGGTTCATGGGCGAGAAGCCAAGGGCAGGGTGTCCCGCCTGGGGATGGGGGCGTGGGGTGAGCCTGTGCCCCTAGTTTTGGGGCCACAGGCGGCGCCCCGGGTGGGGGACCCACACTCACCGCTCGGATGTAGCGGCTGTCGGTGGCAGCTGGGAAGATCTCCAGCTTGAGCTGCAGCTGCCTGACAAGAGGGACCCGGTGTCAGTACCAGGGGTGCCCCCCCCATCCCAGCCCTCTGCCACCCCACCGGCACAGACACCTCACCAGGAGGGTAGCCGAGCTCTGCCAGACACCCCATCCCATCTCTTCTGGGGGGCACAGGGTGGTGCCATCCCAGACACCCCATCCCATCCCTTCTGGGGGGCACAGGGCAGTGCCACTCCAGACACCCCATCCCATCTCTTCTGGGGGGCACAGGGTGGTGCCATCCCAGACACCCCATCCCATCCCTTCTGGGGGGCACAGGGTGGTGCCATCCCAGACACCCCATCCCATCCCTTCTGGGGGGCACAGGGCAGTGCCACTCCAGACACCCCATCCCATCCCTTCTGGGGGGCACAGAGTGGTGCCACCCCAGACACCCCATCCCATCCCTTCTGGGGGGCACAGGGTGGTGCCACCCCAGACACCCCAGACACCCCATCCCATCCCTTCTGGGGGGCACAGGGTGGTGCCACCCCAGACACCCCATCCCTTCTGGGGGGCACGGGGCGGTGCCACCCCAGACACCCCATCCCATCCCTTCTGGGGGGCACAGGGCAGTGCTATCCCAGACACACCATCCCTTCTGGGGGGCACAGGGCAGTGCCCTGGCACGGCACTGAGCATCTCCTCCCAGCCCCTGCCATGATCCCAGGCACAAGGACCCCCCAGCTCCCCCCAGACAATGTCCCTGGCAGGGTGCTGCCCTCCCTGGGGACACCACTCACATGTCCCTGCAGACACTGCTGAAGGCTTTCCACCACGGGTCTGACTCCTCAGTGGAGGTGACGTGCTGCTCCATGCATTTCTGAGCGAGGGACAGGCCAAGTGAGGGGCAGGGGGCTTGGGCAGGGGGTGCAGGACGGGCACCACCCACCAGGGTGGCCCAGACCCCCTCACCTGGTGGAACTCATAGGTGACACCATCCCCGGCAGCCTGGCACCACGCAGCCACCTGCTCCTCAAAGGCCTGAGGCAGGGAGCAGAGAGGGGGGCTGAGAGGGGTATTCCCCAGCCCACTCCCCTCTCAGGGGGTAGGGGGGGTGGTGGAACACCCACCTTCAGGTCCACGGTGGGTGGGATGCGGATGTCAAAGCCGGCTGCCATCTCGGAGGGCACCACGTTGAAGGAGACCCCCCCCTCCAGCATGGTCAGGTTGAGAGAGGTGACATCCCCCAGGGTCAGGCTTGAGTCAGACTTGAGCCTGAGGAGACACAAGGGAGAGTCACCCTCCAGCACCCAGGGAGGAGGGGAAGCGCTTCCCCCCACCCCCTCCCCCCCCCAATTCCTGCTCCTCCCCAGTGGGGAAACTGAGGCACGGAGCAGCGGTGCTGGATCAGAGCCTGGCTTGGGACCCCAAGGACCCCACCCCTGCCCAAACCACAGCCACCCATCTCCTACCTCTGCTCCTCGCTCTCCCTGAAGGCCAGGAAGGAGGTGATGACTTTGTGCTGGGGAGGGAGGGGCAGTGAGTGCAGCCCAGCCCCGTGGGCAGGCGCCTGGCAGCCCCCAGGGTGGGCACAGGGGGTGTGGGGGGGGGGTTACACCAGGTGTACCCTCTCCCTTACCATCTTCTCAGCTGCTGTGTTGCTAATGAAACGAGACCCGTGCCCAGGGCTGCCCACACACTTCACCTTTATCCCTGCAGCAGTGGGGGGAGAGGGGGGCACTGAGCAGGGTGCCCGGTGCCCAGCAGAGACAGGGCAGGGGGGGTGCTGGGGGGTGGCTACTCACACCACGGGCTCTTCTCCCCGTAGAAGACACTGAAGGTGTCAGAGGGGCTGGCCAGGCCTGCAGCGGGCACAGGGGGGGGCTCAGGGGGGCACAGGGTGCCATGACGTGTCCCCCTCTCTGCTGCCCAGGCAGCGCGGCCCCTCACGGCTGGCACGACCCCCGAGGTGGTCCTGAGGAGCTGTGCTGGGTGCTGGTGCCCAGGGGAGCCCAGGGGAGCCCAGGGGTGCCCTGCCATGCCCAGGGGAGCTCAGGGGAGCCCAGGGGAGCCCAGGGGAGCTCAGGGGTGCCCAGGGGAGCCCTGCCATGCCCAGGGGAGCCCAGGGGAGCCCAGGGCAGCCCAGGGGAGCCCAGGGGTGCCCAGGGGAGCCCTGCCATGCCCAGGGGAGCCCAGGGGAGCCCAGGGCAGCCCAGGGGAACCCAGGGGAGCCCAGGGGAGCCCTGCCATGCCCAGGGGTGCCCAGGGGAGCCCTGCCATGCCCAGGGGAACCCAGGGGAGCCCAGGGGAGCCCTGCCATGCCCAGGGGAGCTCAGGGGAGCCCAGGGGAGCCCTGCCATGCCCAGGGGTGCCCAGGAGAGCCCTGCCATGCTCAGGGGAGCTCAGGGGAGCCCAGGGGAGCCCTGCCATGCTCAGGGGAGCCCTGCCATGCTCAGGGGAGCTCAGGGGAGCCCTGCCATGCTCAGGGGAGCTCAGGGGAGCCCAGGGGAGCCCAGGGGAGCCCTGCCATGCCCAGGGGAGCTCAGGGGAGCCCAGGGGAGCCCAGGGGAGCCCTGCCATGCCCAGGGGAGCCCAGGGGAGCTCAGGGGAGCCCTGCCATGCCCAGGGGAGCCCTGCCATGCCCAGGGGAGCCCAGGGGAGCCCAGGGGAGCCCTGCCATGCCCAGGGGAGCCCAGGGGAGCCCAGGGGAGCCCTGCTCACCCTCGTCCATGGCGAATCCCACGTTGAGCGCTCTGAACTCGGGGCGCTGCACGAGCAGCTCCATGCCCTTGTGTCCACCCACCTCCTCGTCTGTGGGGCACAGCCTGGCATGGAGGAAGGCAGCGGGGCATCCCCCCAGCCCAACACCCCCCCCCTCCTCCTTCCAAACCACCTGGAAACCCCCTCCAGCCCCAAACTAAGTCAGGGGGGCTGAGAGTCCAGGGGGGTGCCTGTGCGTGGGGAACCCCCAAAGCATCATCCAGCTGCCAGACCCTCCTGTGTGTGTCCCCCCCCCAAAGAGGGGACACCCAGGGGACTCACCAGGCACGAAGGTGAGGTGGATGGTGCGGGCAAAACACTTCCCCTCAGCCTTCAGTCTCCGGATGGCCTCCAGGTACCTGTGGGGAGAAAGCAGGGCCAGGGTGTCCTGGAGGAGGGGGCTGGCGTGCCCCAAGCCACCCTGGGGGGCACCATGGGGTGGCAGGAACCCTGGGGCACAGCGGCATCGTGTCCCTCATGCTGAAAACCCTCCCTCCACTCACTGGATGGAGACACACTTCATGTCCTGGGCACCCCGGGCGTAGATGTTGCCCTGCGAGTCCTTCACAGCCTCCAAGGGTGGGTATGTCCAGTGCTCCTGGGGGCAGCAGCAGCCGTGGCAGCCCCGTGGGGTGGCACCTGCCCCCCATATCCCCTCCCCCTGCCATGCCCCTGCCACCCCTCACCCCCTCCTGGCACCTGGAAGACGGGCACGACGTCGGTGTGGGAGTTGAGGAGGATGGAGCGCAGGCTGGGGTGGGTGCCCTGCCAGCTCAGGATCAGCACCACGCGGCCCTGGCACACCTGAGGACAGGCTGGGATGTTCACCAGGGCTTGGGGACACAGGGGCTGGCACCAGGGTAGGGAGCTGGGAAGCATTCAGCTGGGGTACGGTCCTTGGGGCCAGCCAGCAGGTCCCTCCTGGCTCTGCTGGCAGAGGAGCAGGGCAGGCAGGGTGCAGGCAGGGTGCAGGCAGGGTGCAGGCAGGGTGCAGGTAGGGTGCAGGCAGGGGCTGGCAGGGGCTGGCAGGGGCTGGCAGGGGGCAGGCAGGGGCTGGCAGGGTGCAGGCAGGGTGCAGGCAGGGTGCAGGCAGGGTGCAGGCAGGGGCTGGCAGGGTGCAGGTAGGGTGCAGGTAGGGTGCAGGCAGGGTGCTGGCAGGGTGCTGGCAGGGGCAGCCCCCCCAGCCAGCCAGCCCCTCTGCCTGGGCACAAGCTGGGGGCTGCAGCACAGGCAGAGGAGCAGAGACAAACCCCACACCTCCCCCTGTGCCCAGGAGCCCCCCAGGACAGCCAGTGCCCCACAGGAGGGACATCCCCAGCCAGTGTGACCCTACCAGGTCCCCAGCTAATCATAGCACCAGCAGCAGCACAGGTCAGTGGGGAGCAGCCCAGCACAGGCTTCCAGAAGCTCAGTGAGGGATCACAGGCAGAGGAGATTCACCCCTGCCCAGCTCCAGGCTCTGGGCAGGGGAACAGCCCAGACACCCAGCCACAGACAGACGGACAAAGGGACAGATGGACCAGGGGCTGCTGCTCACCTCCACTTTCTGGCAGGCCAAGCCCAGGTCGGTGCCAATGCGCTCCAGGAACTGGACAGCTGCATCTGGGAAGGAGAGGGGACGCCTGGAGTGACCTCAGGATCTCCTCCCCTCTCACCACAACCCCTCTGGGGTTCTCTGAGGCTCCCAGGGCAAGGGAAGAGGGACCAGAGGGGATGGAGGTCTCGCTCACCAGATGTGGCTGGAGGCAGGGACAGTGTGTCACTGTCCTTCTGGGGCCATGAAAAGCTAAAAGCTGAAGGGGCGACTCCAGGGGAGCTGGCCCTCCCTAGGAGCTTTGGGAGCTCCTCACCAGTAAATAAACCTCACTGGGCTTTAGTGGGAGGATGGAAACACAGGCAGGAGGAGATGGACATGGCGTTGCCACAAGCACCCACCCCAGAGCCAGGGCAGCACGGAAAAGGAGGAGGGGGGGGGGGGGACCCCCTGGGGGCACAGCACCTGCACTCAAGGTGTCCCTGCCCCACACCAAAGGTGCTGAGAGAGATAAGGCACAAACACATCCACTCCCCAACACCACCATCCAAACAGGCCCAGCCAAGGACTTGGGCACCAGGGTCCAAAGAGCAGAGCTAAAGCCACCTCAGCGGGTCCCCACGCAGCTCCTGGCCCAGCACCCCCCACCCCTCCTCACCATAGTCAGGTTTGGGGTGGATGGTGTCAATCCTCAGGTACTCCCGGAAAAGTGTCACCGAGGGGTTCTCCGAGGTCCCCATGCTCTTCCCAGGCTTCCCAGGGGCCATGGCAGGGAGCAGGGCTGGAAGGCTCTGGAAGAAGAGTGGTGAGATGGGTTCATCGCCCACCGGCCCCTCCAAAGTCCACCACAGGCTTGGGCACCACAGGAACTGAAGCAGGACGGGGCAAAGGTCTCCTGGGATGCTGCCACTGCAGGACAAGTGTCCCCAGCTGGGTACAGGGTAGGATGGGGGGCGTGGGGGGGTGTCCCCCCAGCTTTCCATCCTGCCCCCGGAGCGCACAGTGCTGCAGCGGGATGTGGGGTGCTTAGGGGCACAGAGGGAGGGGGGACACTGTGGGGGTGCTGAGTGGCTGAGAGGGGTGCAGGGGGACACACAGAGTCAGGGGTGCAGGGGGACACACAGGGTTAGGGGTGCAGGGGGACACGCAGGGTTAGGGGTGCAGGGGGACACACAGGGTGAGGGGTGCAGGGGGACACACAGGGTGAGGGGTGCAGGGGGACACGCAGGGTTAGGGGTGCAGGGGGACACGCAGGGTTAGGGGTGCAGGGGGACACACAGGGAGGGGTGCAGGGGGACACACAGGGTGAGGGGTGCAGGGGGACACACAGGGTTAGGGGTGCAGGGGGACACACAGGGTCAGGGGTGCAGGGGGACACGCAGGGTTAGGGGTGCAGGGGGACACGCAGGGTTAGGGGTGCAGGGGGACACACAGGGTGAGGGGTGCAGGGGGACACACAGGGTGAGGGGTGCAGGGGGACACACAGGGTCAGGGGTGCAGGGGGACACGCAGGGTTAGGGGTGCAGGGGGACACACAGGGTGAGGGGTGCAAGGGGACACACAGGGAGGGGTGCAGGGGGACACGCAGGGAGGGGTGCAGGGGGACACACAGGGTGAGGGGTGCAAGGGGACACACAGGGTGAGGGGTGCAGGGGGACACGCAGGGTTAGGGGTGCAGGGGGACACGCAGGGTTAGGGGTGCAGGGGGACACGCAGGGAGGGGTGCAGGGGGACACACAGGGTGAGGGGTGCAGGGGGACACACAGGGAGGGGTGCAGGGGGACACACAGGGTTAGGGGTGCAGGGGGACCCTGGCAGGGAGGGGTGCAGGGGGACACACAGGGTGAGGGGTGCAGGGGGACACACAGGGTGAGGGGTGCAGGGGGACACACAGGGTTAGGGGTGCAGGGGGACACACAGGGAGGGGTGCAGGGGGACACACAGGGTGAGGGGTGCAGGGGGACACACAGGGAGGGGTGCAGGGGGACACACAGGGTTAGGGGTGCAGGGGGACACACAGGGAGGGGTGCAGGGGGACACACAGGGTTAGGGGTGCAGGGGGACACACAGGGTTAGGGGTGCAGGGGGACACGCAGGGAGGGGTGCAGGGGGACACACAGGGTTAGGGGTGCAGGGGGACACACAGGGTGAGGGGTGCAGGGGGACACACAGGGAGGGGTGCAGGGGGACACACAGGGTTAGGGGTGCAGGGGGACACGCAGGGAGGGGTGCAGGGGGACACACAGGGTGAGGGGTGCAGGGGGACACACAGGGTGAGGGGTGCAGGGGGACACACAGGGAGGGGTGCAGGGGGACACAGGGTGAGGGGTGCAGGGGGACACACAGGGAGGGGTGCAGGGGGACACACAGGGTTAGGGGTGCAGGGGGACACACAGGGTTAGGGGTGCAGGGGGACACACAGGGAGGGGTGCAGGGGGACACACAGGGTGAGGGGTGCAGGGGGACACACAGGGAGGGGTGCAGGGGGACACACAGGGTTAGGGGTGCAGGGGGACACACAGGGTGAGGGGTGCAGGGGGACACGCAGGGAGGGGTGCAGGGGGACACACAGGGTGAGGGGTGCAGGGGGACACACAGGGAGGGGTGCAGGGGGACACACAGGGAGGGGTGCAGGGGGACACACAGGGTTAGGGGTGCAGGGGGACACACAGGGTGAGGGGTGCAGGGGGACCCTGGCAGGGAGGGGTGCAGGGGGACACACAGGGTTAGGGGTGCAGGGGGACACACAGGGAGGGGTGCAGGGGGACACACAGGGTGAGGGGTGCAGGGGGACACGCAGGGTGAGGGGTGCAGGGGGACACACAGGGAGGGGTGCAGGGGGACCCTGGCAGGGAGGGGGCCCAGTGCCGTGGGGGGGACCCTGGTTAGAGCTGTGGGGAGCGCAGGGTACCGTGCGTGGGGCACAGGGGCTGGGTGGGGGGTGCGTTACTGGGGTGCAGGGGGGTGCAGACACCACGGTTAAGGCTGCGAGGGTGTACGGGGGGTGCAGAGTGCCGCGTTTAGGGGTGCGGGGGGGCGAGCATCGGGGCAAGGGGGCGTGCGAGGGTAGGGCAGGGGTGCGAGGGGTTCCGGGGTGCAGGGGGGCACGGGGCGGGGTGCAGGGCACCGCGGGAGGGGCCTAAGCTTGCTGAGGGGGATATGAAGACCCCGGGGCAGCCCCCCGCCCGCTGCCGGGCCCGAACCCCTGCCCCGTTCGGTCCCCCGCCCGGCCGGCGGGCCCTACCTCCGCGCTGCTGCCGCCGCCGCCGCCCGCCCGGGGCCGCTCCGCCCCGGCTGCCCCGCTCCGCCCCGGTCCCGCCCCAGCCCCGCTCCTCTCCCCTCCCCTCCCCTCCTCTCCTCTCCTCTCCTCTCCTCTCCCTTCCGCCTCGCAGCCGGCAGGACACGAGCAGGGGGGCTGGTCCCCCTGCCCCAGGTTGGGCCTGGCGCCGCCTTGCCCGTGCCAGAGGCAGAGACACGGCACCCGGGGAGCCCCCGGCACCGGAGGACACACGGAGACCGGAGCAGCATCACTTTATTGAGCTGGGAACAACAGGGTGACACCCCGACCCCCCTGCAAGGGACACCCTGCACTCCCACCCCGGGGTCACCCCAAAAGAGAACAGCACCCCCGCCAGCCGCCTGTGCCCCCGTCCCTGGGGGTGTCCCAGCGATTCCCCATCCTCTGCTCAGGGGGGCTGGGGTGCTGCTCGCTCCAGCTGGCGCAGGAAGCCCAGCAGTGCCCGGTGGAAGTCCTCTGGCTTGTCCAGGTAGCAGGCATGGCCAGCACCGGGCAGCACGGCCACACGGTGCCCGGGGAGGTGCTGCAGGCTCTGCAGCGCCTGGCGACCCAGGCTGGTGTCACGGGCACCGTACAGGATCAGCGTGGGTGTCTTCATGAGAGGAGATAAAACCAGAGTGGCTGTCAGAGCAGGACACGGCCACCGAGCTTCCCCTGGGCTGTGCCCACCTCCATCCGTCACCACGGGGGCTGCAAAGCCAATGGAAGGCAAGTGCCGCCTCCCCTCACCACATGGGGGCTATGGGTGCCCCTCACCCCCAAACAGGGCCACCCTTTTACACCACCCTCTGTCCAGCTGGCCCAGGAGGGATACCAGGCCCCAAGGACCACCCAGGAATCCACCTCACCTGGACCTGCTGGTACTGCTCTGCAGTGTAGTCCTTGGTGCCCACGGGTGCAATGGGCACGAAGCCGGCCAGCCGGTCCCCTCGTGCCAGGAGGAAGGGCAGGGCAAAGCGGCCGCTCATGGAGGGGCTGACGAGGACAGGCTTCCACATGCCCAGCTGCTGGAGGACACGGTCCAGGAAGGCCACCCGCCCCTGCTGCGTGGCCACCATCTCCGCCGGGGGTGAATCCCCATAGCCTGGCACAGGGCAGAGGGCAGGGTGGGCACATGGCAGGGGGCTCACACAGCCTGCAGCGGTCTCTGCCCTGAGGACTCAGCCAGCCTGGTGAAAAACCAGGCGACCGAGCACACCCTGGTGCTGGTGGAGCAACAGCCACATGCTTCCTGGAGCAAGCCAGGCCCAGCCACGGCACCTGGGTGGCCACGGAGGGCAATGCCCAGGAGGAAGCGTACTGCCCCAGTGACCACCGCCGGCTCCTTAAGGAGCTCCAGAGCCCACCAGTGGCTTGGGGGGTGGGCCCAGAGCTTCCCAGTGGGATCAACTTGAGCACCGTGCCATGGTCCTACCGGGCAGATCTATGGCGACCACGCGGTAGCCTTCTCCAGCCAGCAGCGCCAGCGTGCCCAAGGCCTCCCACGTCTTGGAGGTAAAGGCCTGGCCGTGCAGGAACAGGACAGCGGGCCTGCGGTAGGGAAGACAGGCAGGAGGGGGTCAGGGCCGCCACCGTACCCCGCAGCTGGGAGGGCTGGCGAAGCCCCTTCACCACCCCCCAGCCCCGGGAGCCAGGGGCTGACCCACCTCCCAGGGCTGGCGGTGCCGCCGGCCCGGGGCCCTGCGGGGATCTCCCTGTAGAAGACGGGGGGCTCTCCCGCCGCCAGCCCCGTCCGCGCCGTGGCGGTGGCCGCCCCCCTGCCCCGCTCCACCGCGGCGGGCTGCGCGCCCACCGAGCGCTGCCCGTGCCGGGCGCCAGGGAGCAGCAGGTAGAGGCCGAGGGCGAGGAGCGCCCCGAGCAGCAGCAGCCCCGGGCGGGAGAGCGGCATCTCCGCTCCCCCCTGAGAAGGAAAATGGCGCCGCGGGGCTGGGAGCCCCGAACCCGGCCGCTACGGGGGACGCGGGCCCCGGACCGCGGCGCTCTCAGCTCCGGCCCGGCCTGCGGCTCCCGCCCGGCCCCCCGAGCTCCCGCCGGCGGCCGCCGCCCCTCAGCCCCGGCCGGGACATGCGGCGCCCCCCCGCCCTGGCGGCCCCAGGCTCCGCCTGCCGGGAGAACGCCGCGTTGCAGGCCCCGGGGGCTGTCAGGCGGGACCCCCCCCCCCCCCAGCCGCGCCGACCCCCGGCGGCGCCCAGCGGGCCGGGGCCCAGGCCTGGAAAGGGAACGGCCGGGGCTGGGCAAGGGACCCCGGCTGGGCGGAGTTCGGCTCGGCTCGGCTCAACTCGGCAGAGCTCGGGCAGGGCTCGGTGGAGTTCGGCTCAGCTCGGGCCGGCAGGGTTTGGGAGGAGTTCGGCTCGACTCGGGTAGGGCCCTCGGCTCGGCGGTGCTCGAGCAGGACTCGGCGGGGCTCGCTGGAGATCGCCTGGGGTTCGGCTCGGCTCGGCCACGCTCGTTTGAGCTCGGCTCTGCTCGGACAGGGCTCTCGGCTCGGCTCGGCTGAGCTCGGCTCTACTCGGGCAGGGCTCTCGGCTCGGCTCGGCTGAGCTCGGCTCTGCTAGGGCAGGGCTCTCGGCTCGGCCCTGCTGAGCTCGGCTCTGCTCGGGCAGGGCTCTCGGCTCGGCTCGGCTGAGCTCGGCTCTGCTCGGGCAGGGCTCTCGGCTCGGCTCGCCCGCGCTCGGCTCGGCTCGGCTCGGCTCGGCTCGGCAGGCGGCGGCCGTCCCGAGGGCCGCCCCGGCCCCCGGCCTCCGTGAGGCGGCCCCGCCGCTCCCCGTCCCGCCCCCGCCCCGCCGGCCTTTGGACCCGGGGGGCGGCACCCCCCAGCCCCGCGGTGCGGAGGGGAGCGGGAGGCTCGCGGCGGCTGGCGCTGGGGGCGGAGGAGCAGGTAAGGGCCGCCGGCGCAGTGCCGGCCGGGGAAACTGAGGCAGGGCCGGGCCCAAGGCGAGGGTGATGCGGTGTGACCCCCCCACCCGCCCTTCCTGCCGCAGCTGGGCCTCGCTGCCGGGACACTGCCACCCTTCTGCTCGGCGGCACCGTGCCTGGGGCCCATCCAGCTCCTGACAGCTCTTACAACCCCCCCCCAGGCATGGCAGCCCCCCAGATCACCGAGGGCAGCGTTGCCGTGGAAGGCCAGACCCTCTTTTACCGCCAGGCCCAGCCGGCGCAGGCGGCACCGAGGCTGTCGGTGCTGCTGCTGCACGGCATCCGCTTCTCCTCCGACACCTGGCTGCAGCTCCAGACGCTGGCCAAGCTGGCCCAGAGCGGCTACCGAGCCGTGGCTATCGACCTGCCCGGTAAGGCACAGCAGAGAGCGTGGCCCCCACGTGAGGCGGGGGCCCGGAGGAGCCGACACAGCCACTCACGGAGCTGGGATGGCAGGCCCGACATCCCTGCCGTGCCGGCTTCTCTCCGATGCAAGGCAGCAGGAAGCATGACAGGGCAACTTCTGTCTCCCATGGCTCAGGGCTGGGGCGCTCAAAGGATGCCGTGGCCCCTGCACCCGTGGGCCAGCCAGCGCCGGGGGCTTTCCTGAAGGCGGTTTCAGAGGCTCTGTGCCTGGGTCCGGCTGTGGTGGTCAGCCCGTCGCTCAGTGGCATGTACTCCCTGCCCTTCCTCTTCCAGCACAACCACCTGCTCAAGGCGTACGTGCCCGTGGCACCCATCTGCACCGAGAAATTCACGGTGGAGCAGTACTCCCAGATCAAAGTACGGCCCTGAGGGAGATGGAGGGTGCTTGAGCAACCGGGAGGGGATGAGGATGGGGCCTTGGCACCGGGGTGGGACAGGGGGAGGACCAAATAGGCCCGAAAACGCATTGCTGCTGGAAAAGGGGAATGTGGTGATGGAGGGATGTGACCGTAGCATCAGGGTAAGGAAAGAGGGGATGTGAGGAGACCTGGGAGTTTGGGCTTCAGTTTCCCCTTGGAGTGGGCAGGGGGGAAGGGCAAGTGTCTCCCTCCGCATCCCAGTCACAGGGGTGCCTGGCTGGGAGGAGTGGGTGCCTGGGTGCTGTGGGCAGGTTCAGGGTGCATTTCCCCTCTGCAGACACCCACGCTGATCGTGTACGGAGATCAGGACGCGGAGCTGGGACAAACCAGCCTGAACAACCTGCGGCACCTCCCGCAGCACCGGGTGCTGGTGCTGCAGGGCGCCGGGCATGCTTGCTACCTGGACAAGCCCGAGGAGTGGCACCACGGGCTCCTGGCCTTCCTGCAGCAGCTGGAGTGAGTGGCATGGGCCACGGGGCTGGGGGACATGGCCGGCCCCACCTCACCCTGTGTGTGCACCCTTGTACCCACCCAGCTGCCCAGCTGGTGTCCCCAGCCAGCCTCTCCTGGGACCAAATAAACCCCCAAGCTCTGTCACTGCTCTCCTGGCCCCTTCTGCCCGCTGCTTTCATAGAATCATAGGATCCCAGACTGGGCTGGGTTGGAAGGGACCCCAAGGGTCACAGAGCTCCAACCCCCTGCCACAGGCAGGGCCACCAACCTCCAGGCCTGGAGCTACACAAGGTTGCCCAGGGCCCCATCCAACCTGGCCTTGAACACCCCCAGGGATGGGGCACCCACCCCCTCTCTGGGCAGCCTGTTCCAGCCCCTCACCACTCTCTCTGCAAAGAACTTCCCCCTAATATCCAATTTAAACCTTCCCTCCTTTAGCTTCACTCCATCCCCCTTGTCCTGCCAGTCTCTGCCCTTGAACAAGCTGATTCCCCTCCTGTTCCTCTGCTCCCTTCATGGCTGCAGGGGGACCTCACTGCAGCGTTCTCCAGGCTGACCCAGCCCAGCTCCCCCAGCCTCTCTTCACAGGGAAGGCTTTGCCCCCTTCCACCCCTTTCCCGATGCCCACCTCCTCCGTGGCCACAATCCCCAGCGGGTTCAGGGGGTGATGGCAGGGGTGGTGCAGCCACCAAGGGACGGGACATTTGGGGACAGTTGCCCTCTGTGACGCTCCCGCAGCCCACCCATGACTTCTGGCAGGACCACAGGACCATGGAGGGTGCCATGGTCCATGGGGGCTGTGCTCAGGAACAGGTAGATCCTCCCAGGGTGGTGGCACCCGTGTCCCCATCCTGCTGGGCTCCTTTCCATCCTCCTCCTGGCCCTCCTGGCATGTCCCCAAGCCCCCGGTAATCCACAGGGGCTTAAAAGGGACCGGGCAGCTCCAGCCCACGGCAGCAGCCCAGCGCCCCGGGGGGAGGTGTGGAGGGAGGGTGTACTGAGCAGATGGGGGGGCGGGTGGGGAGGCCTGACAAACGTCTGGCTGGACAGACAGGGGGCCAAGCCCCCTGCCCACCACCTGCCTTCCCCCTCCCAGCGCTGCTGTGCCGGGCACTTGGGGGCACAGATGGAGCAGGCTGAGGGGTGGCCCCCCAACCTCCCCCCCCCCGCCCGCCCTTCCCCGAGCCTGCCTGGGCTTTATCTGCTTACGCCAGGGCCCAGGAGGATTAAGTGGGAGAGGTAGCAGGGGAGGGGTGGGGGTGGGAGGTAGGGAGGAGGGGGGGGGGATACTTATCGGTGGGCACAGGACGCTCATGCAGGGTGCACGGGGCAGTGCCAGGGGTGCAGGAGCTGGTCCCTGCCCTGGCAGTAAGGCAGGACCCCCGCTGGAGCATCCCTGCCCCCCCTCCAGTTTATCTCCCTGTTGTCCCCCCCCCACCCCTGGGTGCTGCGGGCCCTGGGGTGCCGGCCGCCCCACGCTGCCCGCCCGGTGTCCTTGAGCCCCGGGCCCTGCCAGCTGATCGGCTTCCAGGGACAAAAACACCCGCAGTCAGTCACAAAGAGGGGCGATGTGCGAGCCAAGGGGGGGGGCCCGAGGGGACAGGAATGTCCCCAGCGGTGGCAGATGGCCTTACCCAGGGTGCATTGTTCCTTTTAGTGTCTCTTATCCGCTGTAATAGGATCCCGGAGGGAGGGATGTGGGAGAGGGGAAGAGCGAGGGGGGCCCGGCGCGGCCGGGGTGGGGGCCGGGGCTGCCAAGCCTGGCCCGGCCTGTCAAGCGGCTCATTGTTCCTGCCCCGGGTGGCGCCGGGCGCCGCGGGGACAATGTGGCACTGAGCGGGGCGGCGGAGGGACGAGGCGCACGGACAGGTACCCGCCAGGCCCTTCCCGCGGGCCGGGGGGCGGCCGGGGGGCGAGCGGAGAGAGGGGGCCCCCCGGGACGGGTTGAGGGGCTCTCCCCCCCCACCCTCTCCCTTCCCCTCCCCCGTGTGTCGCGCGTGTGTGTCCGCGTCCCCTGCCCGCCCTTTGTCGCCCGAAGGTGCCCCGAAGGACGGGCGGTGCCCGGCCCCCGCCGGACGGTGCCCATCACCGGGGCCTTCGGGCTCCCCGCCGGCCTGGCTCGCCCGGGGCAGAGCACCCACGGACCCCCCCTTCCTTGGCTGTGGGGAGGCACCGGCACCCTGCCCTCCCCCTCCTCGCCGGCCCCACCGCGGCCCCGGCGCTCTCCTTTGTCCCGGCGCCGCGCACGGCTCCGCACGGAGCGGGGTGCGGGGGATTCATTCCTCCCCCCTCCAGCCCCCCCGCCCCGTTCCAAGCCCCCCTCCATTGGGAAGGGGAACATCCCCCTTCCCCTCTTCCCCAGCCCCGGGGACGGTGGGGATGAAGAGCCCGCACCCCCGGGGTGCGGGGCCCAGCTCGCCCCCCTCCTCCCCTTGCCTTGATGCGGGAGATGCGCCGCGGTGGTGGGGAGTCCTGCCAGCACCTAAAATAACTGCCCCCCTCGCCCCCCCGCCGTGGCCGAGGCACGGGCCCCAGCCCCACACGGGGGCTTTGTTCCAGGCCCTGGCATCGCCCGGCGTGCCGGGAGCCAGCGGTGCCGCAGCCGCCCACCCGCACCCAGACACACGGCGATTGTGCTCCCGGCCCCACGCTGGCACCACGGGGACCCGGCCACCCCCCCGTCCCCCAAACACAGGGTCTGGAGGGGTGCTTGGTGGGGGGGGGACAATAGGGTGCGATGGCATCGTGCGCTGGGCATCATGCCATGGTCTGTGTCAGGCTGGTGGAATCCATCAGGGAGCTTGCCTCAGTTTCCCCTGGGACTCTGTGCATGAGCAGGGGGAAGGGAGAAAGAGGAAGAGGAAGGTTCCAGCGGCCTGTGAGACCACTCAGGCTGGCTCTGCCCCTCCCACCCCACATGCCACCGCCGCACCAGGCACCTGCAAACCGAACCCCATCCCTCAGGCACAGTCCCCAGGCTTCTCCCCTTCCCCCCAGGCAGCTCCCGGCTTCCCAAAGGTGCTGCCCTGGCTCCAGCCAAGGGCTGCCCACAGGCTCAGGCAGGCAGCTGGCAGCAGATCCCTTTGGGGAGCTCCTGGAAGAGGTGCAGGATGCTGGTGGGGTCTCGGGTGCCATGGGGCCACACAAGTCTCCCCTGTCATGGGAGGGCATAGCACTGCCCCTGCTGCCTCAGTTTCCCCTCCTCCCAGCCATGGTGCTTTTCGGGCTGCAGATTTGGGGAGCAGGGGGGGTGGTGGTTGGCCTCCTCCCTTTCTGGACACTGCTGTGTCCTGCAGGCTCAGCTTGCCCGCCTGCCATGGCGTCGCCAGACGGAGCCAGCGGCGTGGGTGGCAGCCCTGAGGACACAGAGCTCAGCATCACCCTGACCCTCCGCATGCTCATGCATGGCAAGGTAACGGGGTGGGGGGGCTTGGTGCTGTTTGGGGGGTCAGCAATGCAGTGCCTGAGGTGCAGGGCCGTGCTGGCGTGCCAGCTCCTCGCCATGCCATTTCCCTCCCCTGGAGCAGCGTTCCCAGAGGGATTCCTTCCTCCATCCCAAGCCAGGGAGGGGCTGGTTGCCACCCCCCAGTGTCACCAGCAAGCCTCCCAGTGTGTGCAGGGCAGGACCTGCCTGCTGCCCGCTGGCCCAGCTGGGGCAGGGGAGGGATTTGGGAAGCAGGGACCTGGCTGCTCAGGGGGTCACCACCGTCTTTGCCTCTGCAGGAGATCGGCAGCATCATCGGCAAGGTAAGATTTGGGGCGTGGGGCGTCACCAGCCCCCCACACCCCTGGGTCTGACCAGCTGCCCCATTCCTCTCCCCATAGAAAGGAGAGACCGTTAAGCGGATACGAGAGCAGGTAAGGGGGTGTGGGGGGTGCTGGGCCCTGCTGCCCATCCTGCCTGCCCCCACTGCCTCCCACGTGCCTCCCCTGGCCATCCCATTCCAGGGGAGACACGGCTGCGCCCCGAGGAAGGCAGCCTGGGGCAGGTTGGTGGGGTGGGGAAAGCCCAGCCTCACGGGCACTGGGCCCTCCCTGGCACGGGGGGGCATGGCGCCCAGGGCGTGCCATGTCCCTGAGGGGCTGTGACACCGTCCCCAGAGCAGCGCCCGCATCACCATCTCGGAGGGGTCCTGCCCCGAGCGCATCACCACCATCACCGGCTCCACCGACGCCGTCTTCAGGGCGGTCTCCATGATCGCCTTCAAGCTGGAGGAGGTACACACCCCCTCCTCTGTCTGCCCAGTGCCCCCTGAGCTGGGTGGGACCGGTGGGCTCAGGGTGAGCTCCAGCCCCTCATATTCACCCCCCACCCCTGTCTCCCAGGACCTGGGCACAGGCAGCGATGGGGCTGCGGTGGGCAGAGCGCCGGTGACGCTGCGCCTCGTCATCCCGGCCAGCCAGTGCGGCTCGCTCATCGGCAAGGCAGGAGCCAAGATCCGGGAGATTCGGGAGGTGAGGCTGGGGTGCCCTGGGTGGGAGCTCCCCTTTTCTCCTGGGGGACATGGAACCCTCTGCACGGGGGCTGCTGTGGTCCTACAGGAGTTTTGGGAGGTGATGGAGGGTGAAGCATCACCCTGCGGCGCCTGCAAAGGTCTCCAGGGACCAAGGAGGGAAGAGGGTGGGGTAAGGTGCTGAGCCCCGGGGTGCTATGGCTGCAGCACCCCAATATGTCCCTTTGCCACCCCCAGAGCACAGGGGCACAGGTGCAGGTGGCTGGTGACCTGCTGCCCAACTCCACCGAACGGGCCGTCACCGTCTCGGGGGTGCCGGACACCATCATCCAGTGCGTGAGGCAGATCTGCGCTGTCATCCTGGAGGTACCTGTGAGCCCCACACCCAGCCCAGGGGGCACACACTACCCTGTGCTCAGCCTGGGGGGCACACACTGCCCAGCCCCCAGCCCCAGGGCTCCCTGTGCCCACCTAGACCCAGGCCTCGGGGGTCCCCGGCGCTGAAGCCCGTAAGAGCACTGTGCCTTGGTGGTGCTGGGGGCCGTGCCCAGCTCAGTGTGGGTGTGGGGGAGGCGAAGGGGGTCCAGGGGGCTGCTGGGGCACTTGACCTCATCTCTCATCCCCTCCACATCCTTCCCTTCCTCTCCAGTCACCTCCAAAGGGGGCCACCATCCCCTACCACCCTGGCCTCTCCCTGGGCACCCTCCTGCTCTCTGCCAACCAGGTAAGGGGCCACAGCACCCCCAGGGACATGGGGGGCTGGAGGGGATGGGCAGCCTCTGCCAACAAGGGGCAACGCTGGTGGGCTTGGAGTGTTCTCCCTGCGCCAGGGGGGGTGGCCTGGGGCAGGGGTCCCCACCTGTCCCCAACCGGTGCCCCTTCCTCCCTCCCCAGGGCTTCTCCATGCAGGGCCAGTACAGTGGGGTCTCTCCTGCAGAGGTGAGTCTGTCCCTGAGGCAGCCCCCTCTGCTCCCATGGGCACGGGGGCTGCAGGGATGCCTGGCCTGGGAGTGCTGGGTGCCCGTGTCCCAGAGGGAGGGGACATGGGACCCTCTGCCCTCGCCCCTCATGCCTCCTTCATCCTCCTCCCACGGGCCGGGCAGGTGACGAAGCTGCAGCAGCTCTCAGGGCACACGCTCCCCTTCGCCTCCCTGGGCCACGGACCCTCCATGGTGCCAGGTGAGCGTTTCCTGCACCCCCCTCCAAGGGCCAAGGTTGTGGGATGCCCCCCACCCCCTGCACCCCTCCAGTCCCAGAGCCCCCTGGAAGGATCCCTCTCCCTGAACACCCCTGTCCTTGATTTCCTGGGGTCCCTGCGCCCACCAGAGCCCCCCTATGGTGGGGGAGCTCTGACACCAAATTACAGCACATCCCATCCTCTCCCTAGGGACCCTTCAGGTTTGTCCCCAGGGCCATCACAGTGCTGGGGTGGGAGCACGGAGCTGGGGAGACCCCTACTCCCCACCACTGACACCTCTGTCTCTCCCTCCAGGCCTGGACACCAGTTCCCAGAGCAGCTCCCAGGAGTTCTTGGTGCCCAATGACGTACGTGTGGGTCCTGGGGATGATGAGAGAGGGAAAAGGCAACTTGCCCCCACCCTGCAGCCACTTTGCAGGGGGCAGCACCCACTGTTGCACACAGCCAGAGGCTCTGCCTTAACTTCCAAGGCTCAGGAGCAACGAGGCTGCTGGGGCAGCAACAGCTGGAGGAGGGAAAGGGAAACTGAGGCACGGGAGGGAGAAAGGGTTTGGCCAAAACCGAGGAAGAGCCTTGGCATGTCACAGCCCAGCCGTGCAGGCTGGGGATGGGGCTTGAGCGAGCCTGAGAAGCAGGGGGGAGTGCTCCCAGCTGAGCCCACCCCTGCCCCTCCAGCTCATCGGCTGCATCATCGGCCGGCACGGCAGCAAGATCAGCGAGATCCGGCAGATGTCGGGCGCCCACATCAAGATTGGCAACCAGACCGAAGGCTCCAGCGAGCGGCACGTCACCATCACGGGGTCCCCTGTCAGCATCACTGTGGCTCAGTACCTCATCACCGCCTGGTATGTGACAGCCTGGGGTGGGGGGGACACACGATGGGGACACGCTGGCTGCTGGGAAGGGGGGGATGGCACCTCCCCAACAGGGAACACCCCACCTCTATGGAGGGTGCTGTGCTGAGATGGTGGGTGTGGGATCTGGGACCCCGTGGGGTCTGATCTCCAGCTTTTTTTGCCCAGTGGGATGTCCATGGAGACTTGTCCCTCAAGGGATGGGACAAGCATCCTGCACCCTCAGGCAGGAAGGCTGGGGTGGGGGACCTGCTCCATCAGCAGGGTGCTCACCCCCACCCCCTTCTCGCTCCCCTCCCCAGCTTAGAGACGGCCAAATCTACCTCCCAGGTGCCACCAGGCCCTGGCTCCGTGGACCTCGGTGTGGGCTTCTCCCAGCCCCTCACCCCGGGCTCTGGTGCAGCACTGCCCACCGTCGCCCCAGCCCCTCCGGCCCTGCTGGGCACCCCCTACACCATCTCCCTCTCCAACTTCATCGGCCTGAAGCCGATGTCCTTCCTGGCACTGTCCCCATCCTCCCTGGCGGGTCCCAACAGCGGCACTGCCACCTACACGACCAAGATCTCGGCGGCCAATGGCACCAAGAAAGCCGACCGGCAGAAGTTCTCACCCTACTGAGCCCCGCCGGTGAGTGGGCACAGGGGGTCTGGGGTGCCACCCGCTGTTGGGGACACCTCCCTATCCCCCAGACCCTGCCAGGCACCCCGTGCCCGGGGAGGACCCCCCTTGCCCGCCCTTCCTGGCGGTGATGCCCGCTGCAGGAGAGGGCTGCTCCTCTGCCTGCTGCCCGTCCTGGCAGCACCGCATCCCCCCTCCCCAATATTCCTGCACGGGGACCCTGTGGGGTGGGGTGGGGGTGACCACCCTGCAGCTCGGGGGCCCTTCCACCAGCGCCCTGCGCCGGGGTGGGACCTCTGCCTCCCGCTGCTCGCCCACCCATCCCTCCTGTTCCTGCCCACCCTCTGGCTGGCACCCAACGGGGGGGTGGAGTCCTGCCAGATGAGGGGCTGCGTGGCCCCTCCAGGGGTGCCCTGGGGGAGCCCCCCCCTGCAGTCGGCTCCCAGGTGGGTGCTGCTGGCTGGACACGCTGTACATAGAAGTCTCTATTTTCCTCCTTTGTAACTTATCGCTGGTTTAATAAACAGAGAAACTTTACAAGAAACAAAGAGCAGCATCCAGAGCCCCCCCTCCCCACACCACGCCGGGGTCGTCCCCACTCCTGAGCCACAGGGTAGCTGGAGGGGCCTTCCTGGGGCCAGGGGGTGCTGGCCCTCAGCCCCAGCCTCTCTGGGGGTCTTCCCAGAGCCCCCTTCCTGCCGTGGGGCAGCTCTAGGGATCGTGGGGCTCACAAACCACTGAGCTCTCCCCCGGCACCCCAGGTATTACTTGGGGGGGGGGGTGTCTCTCCAATCCCCTGTGCTGCCACCATTCCTGGGACCCTCGTGTGGTGGGCTCCAGTGCCTTCCCAGTAGGCTCCAGCCCCCTTGCTTGCACTGGGTCCCCATGGGAGGGTGTCAGAGCCCTGCAGAAGCAAAGGGACCAAAGGGGGACAGCAGCTCCTGGTCCCCCACCATTGCCTGGTGGCACCCTGCGTGCCCCCCCACTGCCACCCTGTGCCACCCGTGGCTGGCAGCCCGGTTCAGCTGGCACGTGTCACCGCTGGCTGGGCTTCAGCTGGGCAGCTGGGACCATAAACAGCCAGGCAGGGACAGAGCCCTGGGGAGGACAGAGCAGAGGGCAGGGCGCTGGGTAGGAGAAGACCTGGGGGTGCTGTCCCCCCGTTAGGTACTGTGGGCGATGGGACCTTCTCCCCCAGGCATTGGTTAACCAGACAGGGGTGATGGAGGGCTCCACACCGGTCACCCAGGCTCAGCAGGGTGCCCAGAGCC
The DNA here is from genome assembly GCA_020800305.1 of Porphyrio hochstetteri. Lineage (NCBI taxonomy): Eukaryota > Metazoa > Chordata > Aves > Gruiformes > Rallidae > Porphyrio > Porphyrio hochstetteri. The sequence goes on along the minus strand of CM036916.1, from coordinate 2,336,525 downwards.
CCAGCGTTACTGGTGTTAGTGGTGTTAGTGGTGTTAGCTGGGCCATTGCTCCTGGGTAGGGCGCAAGGGACCTCTGCACTTCCTTGCTGGCCACCAGTGATCCCAGTATGGTGATGGAGATGGAGGTTCCCCTTGGCATCCTGTGTCCCAGGGAGTCCTGTGTCCACCCAACTGGGCTCGGTGCTGGTGGAGCCAGGGAATCCCAACCTGCTGAAGGGAGGTGAGGCTTCCCCACACCTGCTGCCTTCTCCCCGCTGGAGAAACCATCTTCCACCATAAGCCTCAGGAAGTGGCAGACCCTGAAGAAGGACCCCTCCAAATCCCAGAGGCTGGATCCAAGCAGGTCCCATGGGTCCCTGGCAGGTTCCCTGCCCAGCGCAGTGGGACAGAGGGCCCTGCTCCTCAGCTGCTCTCTTCAGGAACCTGACCTGGGATGGGGAAGCCCATCTTGGTCTGGTCCAGCCTGTTCCTGGGGCTGGCACCGATGCAGCTGGCGTGGGTCTCCAGCGTGCAACTCGCTCTCTGGAGGAATTGCAAGAAGTTTTCCTGGACAGAAGCTTCTGAGACGGAAAGACAGAGCTCCTGGCTCAGCGGCCGGTTGAGACAGCTGCGCCGGAGCCGGGCCAGCTCCTCCCGGATCTGGCGGTTCAGCAGCCCGTAGAAGAAGGGATTGATGGCAAAGGAGGAGTAGGCAATCCAGGTGACCACCATCTCCCCGTGCCCACCACCCACTGCGCCAGCAGCCACAGAGGAATGTAAGTGGAAGGCAAAGAAAGGCAGCCAGCAGCACAGGAACTGTCCCACGATGAGGACCAAGGTGAGGATGGCCTTGTGGCTTCCCAAAAATCTCTCTGGCATCAGCCTCGGCAGCGGCAGGTTCCTCGTGGTGATGATGGTGACCTGGCTGACCACGGAGTCGGAGCGGGGCCTCGGCGCGGGCGCGGGCGCGTGCTGCTGGGACGCCACCCGTGCCACGCGGTACACGCTGCAGTAGACAGCGAAGATGATGATGGTGGGCAGGAGGAAGCAGGCGATGCTGAAGATGATCAGAAACACCTTCTTGTGGGCCCCAGGGCTCCAGTAGACAGTGCAACGGCTGGCACTGGTGGCCCCGTTGCCTTGAGGCCATCCCACCAGTGCCAGGACAGTGATGAGAATGGACTTGACCCAAATGAAGATGACTCCAGCCACGGCCAGCCTGATGGTCATCTTCACCTCGTACCGCATGGGGTGCACGATGTAGTAGTATCGCTCCACACTGATGATGGAGACGGTGAGGATGGAGGCGCTGATGAAGCAGATGTTCAGGAATATCAAGCCCTGGCACTCAGCGATGCTGTAGATCACCCTGTTGAAGCAGGAGGAGCTGGAGATGATCCCCAAGGGCATGAGGAAGATGGCAGAGAGGAGGTCAACCACGCAGAGGTGGCAGACGAAGATGAACTTCCTGAGGAGGGGGGTTTTGAGGATGACGATCATCACCACGGTGTTGGCCACCAAGGCGGTGAGGGTGAGCAGGACCATGCAGAGGAGGCCCACCACCTCCCTGGCCAGGGACTGCTCCGGGCTGGAGAGAGGCTCTGGGCTGTGCGTGGAGTTGGGTGCTGCCCTGCTCGCCATCCCCCCAGGGCTATGCCAGCCGCTCGGGTGCCTGTGCAGCACGGGCTCTTCTCCTGCATCCCTCAGGGGGAAACCCCCCCAAAACCATGGCTTCTCCTCGCTGTGGGGAAGGGAGAGGGGCCTGAAGGAGAAGGACCAAAATAAGGAAGAGCCACAGATAAACCCGGAGACACCCTGACACCCCTGCCCCTCCCGGGGTGTCTGCTGAGGTCACAGCACCCTGCCGAGCCCAAGGCTGTCCCCAGCCTCCCAGGGACGCCGTGGCCACCCGTGCCAGGCTGAACCACCATCCAGCCCCCACCCAGCTGCCCCACCTCACCCCAGGGAGGGACAAAACCAACCTGCCTACCCCAGCCCTGCTCCTTGCTCCCACCACGGGGCACCCTGGGCAGGGGGACGGACACACAGGGTACCTTTGCTCCTGGGGAGGCGGGTGGTGGTCTCACCGGTGTGTCTCCTGCAGCAGGAGGGGCCGGTGGGTCCCCGCGCCCCTCACTCGCCTGTCCTGTTTGCTGCCAGCTGCGGATGGCACCAGCTGTCACCCGGCGCTGTCACCCGGCGCTGCTGCGCGTGTGGCGGTCCCACGGGGACAGCTGCTGGGTCCTAGCAGCCAGCGGGGGCTTGGGAAGGGGGGACTGGTGTCCCCAAGGCCTCTGTTCCCCAGCCTGGCCACCCATCACACCAGGCCTGGTCCTTCTGCTCGGCCCCCAGGGCTGAAGGGACAGAGCTACAGCCACACGTGTGGCGTGTCCCCCCCGCAGGGATGCTCGGTGGTACCCACGGGGTGCTGGGGTAACACAGCTGGGGGGGGGCCTTCCCCAGCACCTGGGGGGCCTGCACACGTGCTTGGGGGGCACACGGGGGCATGGAGAGGGTCTGGGCACGGGCACCATGCTGGGAAAGGCAGCGGGGATGGCACTGAGTGGCATGGTGCTCTGGAGGGATGGAGGGAGGAATGAGATGGATGGATGCAGGGATGGGATGGGATGGATGCAGGGATGGGATGGATGGGATGGATGCAGGGATGGGATGGATGGATGGATGGGATGGAGGGATGGATGCAGGGATGGGATGGATGCAGGGATAGGATGGATGCAGGGATGGATGGATGGATTGGACGGATGGGATAGATGGATGGGATAGATGGATGGGAGGGAGAGATAGATGAGCTCCTCCACACCCAAGCAGGGCAGCACATCTTGTCCTCTGTAGCCCTGATGTCACAGTGATGGGCACAAGCCCCATGCCTTGCTAAGGTGATGGGAGCAACTGGCTCATGAAACCAGCAGCTTTCACCTGAAGGCTGCCAGCTCTGGACAGACAGACAGCCACAACAGGCTAAAATCCCTTCCCAGGCACCCACTGCCATACCCACAGGCACCCAACCCCACCCTTCCCCACACCCCACCCCGGGCAGGAGGGCGCTGGCACTGCTTGGCACAAGGCATGGCGTGTTTATTCAGGTCAGAGCAGGCCCTGTCCCCATGCCAGCCCGGCCCTGCCAAGCCCCAGGCGGTGGGGCCGGAGAGCCGGGACCCGCCGGTGCTGGGCCGGGGCGCAGGGTACCCCAGCACCCTCAGAACTGGAGCTGGAGAAGATAGCGGATCCGGCACTGGCTTTCCTGGTAGATGAGGTACTCGCTCTGGGTGAAGGAGGAGTCCTTGTAGTCCGGCATGGGGATGGGCTTGCCCTGGCACACCAGCACCTTCTTGCCATCCAGCAGCAGCTCCTCATCCTGTGTGGGGTCTGGGCGAGAAGATACCCCCCACCAACACCACGTCAGGCTCGAGATCTGGCCTCTCCCCACCCCACCCCATGCCCAGCAGGCCCCCCACACCCTCCCACCCCCAGCTCACCCGGCTCGGTCTGTCCACAGGCCAGGACGCTGTCGTAGCCATCGGGTGGCTGACACAGCTTGGGGTTGTCATGGGTGATGCGGTAAGGCTTGCCCAGGGCCACCTCCGACAGGAACATGATGCCAACCCTCTGGGATGTGTAGCCCACTGCCATGGGAGAGTGGGACAGGGATCATAGAAACATAGCATGGTCTGAGTTGGAAGGGACCCCAAGGATCACAGAGCTCCAACCCCCCTGCCACAGGCAGGGCCACCAACCTCCAGGCCTGGAGCTACACAAGGTTGCCCAGGGCTCACCATCCCCAGGGATGGTGGCACCAGGCCTGGTGTTCCCATCCAGCTGCGCTCAGCCCACTCAGGCTGCCATGGCGGGGAAGGGGCTTGGCAGGGGGATGCAGAGTTGGCTGGGCTCCCCAGACCCAGGGGCACCCCGAGCAGTGCTGCTCGCCCTCTGCCCTCACCGTAGCCCGCTGACTTGCTGTTCTCAGAGGCAAAGTAGATGCCCTTGCCCACGCGCCCACCCGAGTGGGGCATGATGCGCAGCCCGCTCCTGAGGATGGCAGCGACCACCGCCACGCTGGTCCCATGCCAAAGCAGGCGCCGATGGGCCAGGAGGTTGTGGGCCTTGAAGCGCTCATCCTGGAGGAAAGCAGAGCTCAGGGCTGTCCCTGGAAGGGGACACAGGTGCCCAGTGTGGGGGGGACCAGCCACCCAAGCCCCAGCCCAACCCCGGTGCCAGGCAGGAAGAGCCTGTGCCCATTTGCCCCCAGGGAGCTGCCACCAGAGCTGGGATGGAGAGGGATGGAGATGGTGGATATGGATGAGATGGAGGTGCCTGAAGCCCTTCTGCGGCCAAGCTCCCTCCTGGGGTGCTGCCAGGGCTGCCCCACTGTGGGATGGGGATGTGCAGCTCCCTCCTCTCACCTCCCCGTCCCGAGCCACCCGCCAGATGTTGAGGATGCGGAGTCCACGCCCGGTCTGTGCCACATAGTTCTGGATCAGCTGCCAAGGGATGGAGACAGGGAAGCAGGGTCACCCCAGGCAGCCAGCCCAGCTTCCCCAGGGCAGGGGGCACCGTCGGGCACCTCAGGCCTGGCACAGGGCACCTGGTATTCCCGGGAGCCAAGGTCCAGCAAGGAGAGCTGACAGCAGAGGAGGGCGTAATCCTGATCCAGTGGGTGGGGGACTTCCTCCTCCTCCTCCTCCACCACCTTCTGTGCCTGCAGGCTCTGTGCCACCTCAATGTCTGCCAGCACCTGGCAGGCACAGTCCGGGGACATGCTGAGCACCATGCCAGGGGGCAGGACAAGCCCAGCCTCCTGCCAGCACGCCCCTGCCCCATCCCCATTTCGGGATGGATGCCACCCACCAGCTGCCCCGGCGTCTCACCAGCAGCATGTCCTTCTTGGCACGCAGCAGGTCGGGGGAGTTGATGGGGGGTGGCCGTGCCCGCCCAAAATTATGAGGGACAATGGTGTAGAAGCGGGAGGAGAGGTCCTGCAGGCGCTCAGCTGGGGGGTGCTGCTCCTGCAGTGCTGCCTCCAGCTCCTCCAGCGCCTCGAAGCCCTTCGCGATCTGCTGCTTGCTCAGCTTCCCCAGCGGCATCTTCTTCACATCTGGGCAGGGGACAAGGGACAGAAGACACAGGTGAACCCATCTGCCCCACAGCTACTTCCAAGGGCCTCCAGCATCACCATGGGCATCCACAGGATCCAGCACCGGGGGGACCGTAGTCCCACCAGGCACCAAAGCTGTCAGCAGGGATAATCTAAAACCCGTGGCCACCTCCTCCCCATTCACCACCCCCTTTGCCCCCCCACCCCTCCCACAACACCCAGCCCCCCCATGCCACCCACCCCTCATACCGATATTCATGGTTTGCATGGCATCCCGGAACATGTCGCTGCTGAAGATGAGGGACACCAGGTCCTGCGTGGCTTTGTCCAAGGTGCAGGGCAGCACCCGCCGCTTGCAGGCCTTGTCCCCATCCACGGCATCCCCCTGCAGACCCCCAAACCTCACTGTGCTGCCTGCAAGCCCAGGGGCACAGCATGGGGCTGTCCACCTCGCTGGGGAGAGCCTGGCCCCTGGTAAGAGCCACAGGCAGGCACTGCCTCTGCCTTCCAGGACCGATGCCTCCAAGATGCTGGTGGCTCTCTCTGGGGATGCCCTCCTACTCCTTCCCAACCCACCAGCCCCAAACTTTGCATCCAGACACCTCCCAAACCCCACCCCATCCTGCTGACCCACTGGGACATCCCAGTCCTCAGTGGGCTGGGGGTGGGATGTGAGGACAGCCTCACCATGGTGACACCCCAGTGGCCCCGCACACTCACCCTGACAGCAACCTCCACCTCTTCCCCAGCCCCTGGCTGGACCTCGATGAGCGTGTACTTCCCTGGCTGGGCAACGAAGCTCTCCCTGGCTGCCCAGCTGTTCTTGGTCTTCTCCCGGAACTTCTTCTCAAAGTCCTTCTTGGCAGCCTCCAGGGAGGCGGAGGGCATGAGCTTGGACTGACCCTCCTCGCCCTGGCAGCAGACAGCAGAGGTGAGGACCATCCCCCTTGCAGCCCCATGCTTGAGGGAGCAGCCAGGGGGACAGGAGGGAGCTGCGGTGGCAGGGCTGCAGGACAGCAACACGCACTACCACCAGGACTGGGGGGGGTCCCTCCAGTCCCAGAAGAGACCCTTGCTGGGGCACACCACACTCGCTGTCACCACAGCGATGAAGTGCCGTGTCCCCCAGCATGACCCCGTTGTGGGAGGACGAGTCTTTGAAGCCCCCCATGAAGGAGGGCTCAGCTGCTCGCTTTGGGACGGGGAGCAAGGGGGGGACCAGCAGGTTTGGGCAGTGCTGGGGTGGGCTCACCACGCGTCCCCAGCGGCTCCAGATGCTGTAGGCACCACCGTGCTCGAGCAACTGGATGATGTAGAACTTGTTGTTGTTGGCACTGATGTTGGTCTGGTTGAGGGTGCAGTCGTAGTCCTCATAGACCTACAGCAAGCAGCAGAGCCCAGGCTGGCACCAAGGCAGCGTTTGGGCATGGAGGGGTTAGAGCTGTCCCAGTGGGGATGCGGGGGGGGGGGGGTCCGCAAGGAAAATTGGGGCTGCCCCTGTGTCAGCAGGATGGGGACCACCCTGGGACTGCCCTATCCTTGCTGCCCACGTCTCCCCATCCCACCCCACGGCGTAGCCCAGCCCTGCTCTCACCCGGGCACCTGGCGCCTTGCTCAGGGGGCACAGCTTGTCAATGGTGGCAGGGGGCTTCTCCCTGGGGGCAGTTTTCAGGGCTGCCAAGGTGGAGCTCCAGGTGTCATCCTCCTCTCCCCCCTTGGCTTTCTTGCCCCGGCCATCCGACTGCTTCGGGGGGGGACGCGTGTCGCTTGGAGGTCATGGCAGGGCCAGCACAGCCTTAATCCCCCGGCAAATCCTTAGGGAGAGCGGAGGGGGAGGTGGGAGATGCCGAGCCACCCTTCTGGGAACTTCCAGTTGCGCTGTGCCTTGCTTTCCCCACGCTCTCCTGGCTGTGGGCTGGAGGAGGGGCTGGGCCCTGCGTCACCAAAGCATCTCTGCCTCACCCCTCAGCACAGGATGGGGGGGGGGGCAGAGCCCCTCAGCACCCTCCAGCCCCCAAGGGATCCCAAAGGGGAGACCCTGCCCCATGACACACAGCCAAGGTGGAGCATGGAGAGGGCACAGCTCCTTGCACAGCAAACTCGGGCTACAAGAGCTGGAAGAGGACGGGGCGTCTGCTGGAGGGGCAGGAGGAACCCTGACAGCTCTGCCTGGCCCCCCCCATCCCTCAGCAGGGGGCCCCCCCGCCCTGTGCCCCCCAGGCGCAGGCAGAAGAGGAGAGCACACAACATCAGCCAGCAGTGCCCCCCCGCCCAGGGAAGGGGTGCTTTGCTTCAGGCACAGGAGGGGCTCGGGCAGCCCCTCATCCCCTGCGCTCCCCCCCTGCCCCGTACCAGCCAAGCGGGGCGTGCTGGGGGGGGGGGGGGGGGCAGCACAGGCGGGGAATAGCAGGGAGCAGCCGCGTCCTACCTGCTCCCGCTGCCCAGCTCCAGGCACGGCCGCTCCCACCAGAGGAGCCTCCGGGAGCCTTTGGGCAGCCTGGGCAGCCGGCCCGGGGCGGAAACTTCCCCGAAGCGAGAGCGGCAGCTGCAGCCGAAACAGCCCCAGTGTTGTGTCCCCCCCCCTTCCCCCGGCAGCGCATGCACCCTGCGGCCGGCCCGGGGCCGGGGGGAGCCTGCCCCGGGGCCGGGGGGAGCCTGCCGGGCGGCCCGGGGCGGGGCCGGGCCGGGGGGGAGCCTGCCCGGGCGGCCCGGGGCCGGGGGGAGCCTGCTGGGCGGTCCGGGGCCGGGGGGGGGAGCCTGCCGGGCGGCCCGGGGCCGGGGGGAGCCTGCCCGGCGGCCCGGGGGAGCCTGCCCGGGAGGCCCGGGGCCGGGGGGAGCCTGCCCCCGGCTGCCCCCACCCAGCGCCCCGCCGCCGCGGCCTGGCACCGGGAGAACGGTGTGGAAAGGGTGAAAGCCGGCGTCATTTTCCCCCGTTAAAATCTCTTTCCTTGGACCCCGGCCAAGCAGGCAGGGCTGCGGATGGGATCAGGCAGGGAGGAGGGAGGGGTTGGCGGCCCTGGCTGCTTTCTCCTGCCTGCCAAGCGCTGTGGTGTCAGGGGTGTGTGTCCCCCGGCTGTGCAGCCCGTGGGGCACGGCCAGAGCTGGGGATGTGGCGGGGACGACGGTGCTGGAACCTCGGTGGCTTTGTAGCTGCCGGGCTCGGCCACATCAACCCTTGGCAGGGCAGGGGGGGTGACCCTGTGTCCTCCCTCATGGGCAGAGAAGCCATTTAGCTTCCCCGAGGCTGGTACTCCCCCAAAAACCTGCAGCCCACGGGGAGGGTGAGGGAGCAAGGTGCGATGGGAGGAGGCCAGCGGCACCAACCCCACACCACAGCTGCTGCCTCCCAACAGAGGAGGACGGGGTGCGGCGTGGGGAGTGGAGACAGCCATGGGGACGGGCCCAGGGGAAGGAAAGGTGCTTCCCCAAGGACTGTCTCTTCCTTACACCCTCTTAGCTTCTCCCCACCCAGATCTGCCGGGCAAAAGGCCCTTCTGTGCACCCACTGCCCACCCCACACTTGCTGAGGGTGATGGCACAGCACCCGCACCGAAGCCGTGTCCCTCAAGGGCCCAGCAGATTCTAACCCGCTCAGTACTGGGACAAGCCAGAGGTGCTGGGCTTGTGCAGCCTGGAGAAGGCTCCATGGACCCAATGTCTCCGTAGCAGGAGGCTGGACAGGGCTGGAGGCTTCTTAGTGGGGCTCACAGTGGCACAAGGCGGTTTTGGAAAGGCAAAGGGCAGGCTCGGAATGGACACAGGGACCAGCGAGGTGCTGCACAGAGCGGGCTGCCCAGGGAAGCTGTGGGTGCCCCGGCGGGGCTCAGGGACGGGTCCTGGAGCAGACTCATCTACTCAAAGATGCCCTAGCCTGCAGCAGGGCTCCCGCTGTGATGTGCCCTGTGGTCCCAGGGCAAGGGCGGGGAGCCCTGCAGCCCCAGTCCCGCAGCCCCGCTCCCAGTGACCCACTCCTGCAGCCCCGCACCCGCTGCCCCCAGCCCTGCAAGCCCCCAGCCCTGCAAGCCCCTCTCCTCCAGCCCTGCAGCCCCCCAGCCCCGCCCCCGCAGCCCTGCAGACCCCCAGCCCTGCAAGCCCCCAGCCCTGCAAGCCCCCAGCTCCGCCCCCGCAGCCCTGCAGCCCCTCTCCTCCAGCCCTGCAAGCCCCCAGCTCCGCCCCCGCAGCCCTGCAGACCCCCAGCCCTGCAGCCCCTCTCCTCAAGCCCTGCAGCCCCCCAGCCGAGCAATCCCCCAGCTCCAGCCCTGCAGCCCTGCAGCCCCTCTCCTCCAGCCCTGCAAGCCCCCAGCTCCGCCCCCGCAGCCCTGCAGACCCCCAGCCCTGCAGCCCCTCTCCTCAAGCGCTGCAGCCCCCCAGCCGAGCAAGCCCCCAGCTCCGCCCCCGCAGCCCTGCAACCCTCCAGCCGAGCAAGCCCCCAGCTCCGCCCCTGCAGCCCCTCTCCTCCAGCCCTGCAGCCCCCAGCCCCGCCCCCGCAGCCCCGGACTACAGCTCCCGGCGTGCCCCGCGGCGGGTGGCGGCGGTTGCGCCTGCGCCTCGCTTGGAAGCTTCCAGGCGGCGGGCGCGGCGCCTCCTGGGTAGAAGACGGGCAGTCGCCTCGGCGCCATTTTGTGGCGAGGGAGCGTGGGGCTGCGGTTGGTCTGTCGGTCGGTCGGTCCGTCAGTCGGCGCCACGCCGTGTGCCTGAGGATCGTGGACGGCGGCATGGGCTCGGACAAGCGGTGAGCGCAGGAGGAGGGAGGGAGAAGGGCGGGTGGGCGGTGGTGGGGTCGCTGCGGGTCCTCTCGTTCTGAGCTCGGCTCGGTGTGCCCGCAGCGTCAGCAGGACGGAGCGGAGCGGCCGCTATGGCTCCATCGTGGAGAGGGAGGACCGCGACGAGCGAGAGTCCCGCAGCCGGCGCAGGGACTCTGACTATAAGAGGTCCAGTGAGGAGCGGCGCGGTGACCGCTACGATGATTACCGCGACTACGACAGCCGGGACTACGACAGCCGAGACTACGATAGTCGCGACAGTCGGGACTGCCGGGACTACGACAGCCGAGACTACGACAGTCGCGACAGCCGGGACTGCCGGGACTACGATAGCCGGGATTGCCGCGACTACGACAGCCGAGACAGTCGAGACTACGATTGCCGGGACTACGACAGCCGGGACTGCCGAGACTACGAGAGTCGCGACAGCCGAGACTATGATAGCCGAGACTATGACAGAGATTACGATAGCCGCGATTACGATAGCCCTGAGGTGAGTGGGGCGGGCTGGAGCCTGGTGCGGTGCGGGGCAGCGCTGGCCGCCCCGGGCCGGGGGACGGAGGGGGCCGGGGGACGGAGGGGGCCGGGGGACGGAGGGGGCCGGGGGACGGAGGGGGCCGGGGGACGGAGGGGGCCGGGGGACGGAGGGGGCCGGGGGACGGAGGGGGCCGGGGGACGGAGGGGGCCGGGGGACGGAGGGGGCCGGGGCCCCAGCCTGGCGTCCCGGTACGAGCCCTCCTGTGGGGTGGGGAGCCCAGTGCCGCGGGGGTTCTCTGCGGCGGGGTGTGGGGGGGGGTCTCGGGGCTGCCGCCAGGACTGCCCCCGAGAAGGGCGCTGGGGCGGGGGGCTGGGTTTGCCCTGCGCTGGGTGTGTGGCGTGGCGGGGACGCGGGGCTCATCGCGGCGGTGGCTCATTCCGGGCACTGGCCTCGCAGAGGGAGCGGGAGCGCAGGAACAGTGACAAGTCAGAAGATGGGTACCATTCCGATGGTGACTACGGAGAGCACGACTACAGGAACGACATTAACGATGAGAAAGAAAGCAAAACCATCATGTTGCGGGGCCTTCCCATCACGGTTACAGAGAACGATGTAAGTAGCCGGCAAGGGGCTTGCCTTGCCTTGGGAAGTGTGCAGCTTCATGAGGGTACGCCTGTGCACTAGTGGCTGCTGCCATTTTGTTGAGAGCTGCATCATGCCGGCCCCGTCTCCGGCGTGTTGCTCGCACTGCCATTTTGAATCCGGGGAGGACTTCACGCTGCCGATGTTAAGTAACAGAGGTCGGCTGAATGTGAAGCGTTTCTTCCAGGTGGAACAAGCTGTGAATATTCTTTTGTTCGCCTGTTTTTCACTCGTGTTTGCCCGCTTTTTCCTAAGAGCGGATTTTACACTGCCTGGCCTTTTTGGTAGAGGGAGGGGATAGGCAAATCCCTTTCCTCTTTTCCCCCCCGCATCCCCCTCCTCCCTCTCCCAGGAGAGGGGATGGGGAGAAACACAGCGAGGAGGTACTTCGTGTATTTTTTCTGGTCTGTCTGGAGGCAGAAGCCCTGACTGCAGTAGTGACACGCACGCAGAGCTCTGCAGCTAAGCAGAGCCCTGCGCAGAGCTGCTTTGTGTGGGAATGGCAGGGAAGTCATAAAATGGCTGCTGCAGAGCTGACGGAGCAAGTAGAGATGAGCTGGGTGCAGGGTTATCCAGCTCCCTTGAGAGGAAGATCGCAAAGGCGATCAGCTTTGAGCTTTTTTTATTTTTATTTCAACTTTTTTCTCCTCCCTTGCTGGATTGTTCTGGTTGCCTGCATGCTAGCCTGCAGCTGTTACTTGCAGGGGTGGGTGGGAGCCCTGTAAAAACAGCGCTGTTGCAGCTTGTTTGCAGACAGGCTCCACCTCTGCCTGTGAGGCCTTTGTGCATCGATTGCTAACAGGCAGGCTCCCTTCTAGTGACTGGGAGCTGCTCTGGTGTTTTCCCACCTACCTGACGAAGCGTAGGCTCCTCCATCGGGCTGCCACAGGCCGGGCAGCCTTTGGTTCTGAGCTGTTGATGCTGGCAGCTCAGCAGTGTGCAGATAGCTCGTCCTTTGTGGGGAAGCTGAACTCCAGACTCCTCTGCAGAGCTTAGGCAATGCATCTCACTGGTCTTTTTCTGTTAACCTTACTTTGACGCTTCCAATTGTGTATGCATTTTTCAGCTTCTTCCACTGTTCTTCATGAAAAAGAGATTCACTGGTTGTGTCAGATGATCAGTGTGTACACAGGCAGCTTTAGGTCAGTTTGGAGCCTGCTGAGCAGCCCTGTTGTATTTAGTGTGGTCTGAATTCTGTAAAAGTGGCTAAAGATGTCCCCATGTCTTACCTGACATGACAAAATTGGGTGCTGCTTCGTTAACGCCTCTCCACAGTAATTTACATACCCTGTGCTGCCACTGAAGCAGCTTGGTTGTGGCTGGAGAACTTGATGCCTCTTCAGCTCATTCTTTAAATACATCCTTCACAAATGTACTTGTATTACCTGGATAACAGAAGGAGAGCTGTTACAGGATGAGGGCTGGGAATACAGACATCACAGGGCGTTGCACTGCAGCGTCCTTGGCTGCCTTTCCTGGGAGCAAGAGGAGTTCAGATACATGGGGAGAAGGATCCTAGGAAAACAAGGATCTTCTTTAGGAAGGGTCCTAGTTTCCTTTTCTTTAGGCCCTTTCCTTTAGGAAAACTTGGGAGCAAGCACAGAACTTGCCAGATCTCACAAATAACAAAATCTTCCCATAATGATTGAGGTTCTGGAAGATTCTGTGGCCTGAGTAGAGATGACTGACTAGTGTAGCAAATGACTGCATGGGTTCTCTGGTGCTCATCAGTGTCCTGTTAGGCTCTTCCAGAAGGTTTTATTCTTCTCTGAGATGGCATTGAGAATGTTCTGTCTCTGTGTACCACGGCACGTGATGTCAGGTAGGTTGTTGCTGTGACTCTTTGCCAAGGTGTGACAACTTAACTGTCTGCTAAAAATCTCCTGCAGATTCGGGAGCTTATTGAATCCTTCGAAGGTCCTCAGCCTGCTGACGTGAGGCTGATGAAAAGAAAGACAGGTGAGAGCTCTTACTCCAGTTTTTGACATCACCTTCCTCTTCCCCAGCCCAAAACAGTGTCCAGAATTGTCCCCAAACTGCAAGCACATGCAATAAAAATAATAATAATAACAAAAAAAAAATATAAAGGTTTGCCATGGCTAAGGAAATGTGGCTTTGTGAAGACTTAGATAGCTGGTCAACATGTTAAAGAAGTCTGTCGCCAGGGGCTTTTGTTAACAGGTGTTGGTAAGTAGCACTAGTAGAAACGGTGTAGTAGTATGTAGTTTGTTGCATGGTTACCTTTAAACGTGGAGTCAAAGCGAATTGTAGCCAGCTCAGCCAGCTCGGTTCCTTGCCATGGCAAAATAACGAGCAGGCCCCAGCACATGACGTCGCATTTGTAAAGCTGCTTTGTCGTGAAGTAATGAAGCAGTTGGAGAGAGATTCACCTGTTTTAAAGGAACTGACTAACACAAGTATCCCGTCTATATCTGAATGCTGTCTCTAGGTGTAAGCCGTGGTTTCGCCTTCGTGGAGTTTTATCACTTTCAAGATGCTACCAGCTGGATGGAAGCCAATCAGGTTGCTTCACTCACCAAGTCTAGATATTCCTGAAAATGGAACAAGTCTGTACAGTTTAAAAAAAAAAAAAAGGGAAAAAAACGAAGGTGGAAAGGAGTGGTTTGTTCCATAACAGTGACTTAAAAGAATAAAAGCTTTGTATATATTAAAATATATAACAGTATTACAAAATAACCAGGAGAGAAAAAACTTCAGGAGAGAAAATGGCTTGGTAAAAAACACGCTGTTTGTTTTAAATTGCTTAGTTTGGATTTAATTGGCTTGTGAAGATTTGGCAATTAGTCCTTAAAAAATAATAACTTCTGCCAGCTGTTCCCTTCTCTGTAGCCAGAGAGCACCCCGGTGTCTTCATTCCATTGGGGGGTGACCCTGAAGGGAAGTACCAGTTCACAGTAGTGCTGTTACCCTGTTACAGGGGGGAACTGGCTATTCTAGAAGGAAAGTGTATTTATCCCAGCTCAGCTTGGTGGAGTGAACTCTCAACATGTTACCCTGTGTATTTTGGCTTTCTCAGGGTAAGACTTGATAAGGAGCCAAAATGCAACGAGAGTCCTCTTTATTTCTTCCCCAGTGGGATTTTCTTGTGGGGCTGCAAGGAATTCCTCTGGCTCTTGCTCCCTTCTGCATACTGTAGTCTGTTCTTAACAGCAGAATGTAAAACAGTGAGCAAAGCATGGTGGGCTTGTGGTTCTGTCACACAGCCCTTGCTGTGAAGGTCCCTGGGCAGCAGGAGGAGAGCAGTACTCTGCTCTGCTGGTGTCAGGCATCAAGAACCTGCTCCCTAATGGGATTCCTGGGCAGGTGGTTCCCCCAGGTGGGAGCCGCCCTGTGCCCCCTGCCCGTGTCCTGTGGGACCTGCCCAGCCAGAGAGCAGCGTTCCAATTGGGTTCTCCTCACAGCGCTGTTCCCTAGAGTTGGCTGTAGTGGGAAGGTTTGCCTCAAGAAATGAATGTTGAGTGTATTTTCAGAAACAAGATCATTTTAATATATACAAAGCTGTGCTGATGCATAATTTACTGAAACATACTCAAATTCACTCCGGTAACCAGCCACCCTAGCCATAGGGAAAATGTAGCCTCCCCAGCAGCACGGTTGCTGACTGTTAGATGAAAGAAGGATGTATTGCACCTATGCCAGCAGCTTTGTTTCTGTGAGTGCTGGGCCCTCCAACCCTCCCTCCTGCCGGTAGGAGAATCGGCTTTGCCCTATTGAGTTGTGCAGAACGTGAGAGCCTTATCCATGCTGTGTGCTAGATCTGTGTCAGGCCCCATTAGGGGAGCAGCCAGCGGCCCTGGCACTCGTGTGGTACCTCTGCCAGCCCCTCTGCCAGCCTGCTGTAAAACCAGCCCTGCCATTAGCTTGTCTGGGGTTGGGCCTTTTAATTCACACCACCTTGGAGGCGTGAGGCTAAAGTATGTCGATGGCCGTATTCGGAAAGGGCGTTCTGTGTACCCATGCCTGGCAGAGCTTGAGACTGAGAACCAAGGCTGCTTAAACCGCTGTAAATTCCTAACTCCTCTCTAAAGTCTTGAGTGAGAGTCTCTGCTGAAAGCAGCATGACCTTTTCCTACCCCTGGAGAAGCTTCACTCGCAGTCTAGCTACTCATTTTGGAGAGCTCGTGCCTGAATGAAGAACACAAATCTCTGGTGCAGGCTTCCAATTGAACTGCTGAGTAGTCAAAGGAAACTGCTCTGGGTTACGTTCCAGTTGATGGCACCTCTAGTGCAGCCTCCGAGATGTCTAAGCAGGGTCCCTCTGGGAGGAAGCTCTGTATTTCCAAAGGGATGCTTGTGAAGAAAGTGCTTGGAGAAGTAATCCAAACGTGGTGGTTAAAAGGTCTGGGGTATTTGGAGTAGGGAAAAGAAGTGAAGCGGCCACCTAAGGACATGTTTAAAATGTCGCTCGGTGCTATACCACAAATGTGGGGGCAAAGAGACTCCTAAAACCATGTTAATCCTGAACACTGCAGGTTAGGACTCTGTCTCCTTCGAGACACTTCCTGGTTCCATGTCAGCGTTTAGCGTTTGGCAGCTTTTTCAACACTCCCTGATTACCTTGGTCTTGGCTCCACATCCCATTCTCTTACTGCCCTCGTCCTCCTCTCTGCAGGATTGGATGGGCAGGGTGTAGGTGGCGGTGGTTGTCCTCCACATCCTCCCCATATGTTGTCCATTTAATTCAGGAGCACTGATTCCTCCGAAGGGTGCTCTGCCATGGGAAAATGGACATGTGTGCCTCGACACAGGAATAACTGAAACCCCTTTTTTTGCAGAAAAAGCTGGTGATTCAAGGGAAGCAGATTGCGATGCACTACAGCAACCCCAGGCCTAAATTTGAGGACTGGCTTTGCAACAAGGTACTGTGCATGTTTTTATCAGAGGGGCTTGTCTGGGCCTCGGTGCTCCTCAGCAGCATGCTGGTTTGAACAGGGTGGGGTGTGATTCAGACCCACCTGTGCTGCTGCTCCGTATGACATCCCAGGAAGGGAAAGACAAGGGAATGACAAGGTTAGCTCTGGTGGCAAAGGAGGTGGAGTGACAGAGGTATTGCCCCAGAAGATGATTGGGCAGTGAGCTGTACTAGCATACAAAGCGATGACTGATGTGGTGGGAAATCACTGCTGCTCTGCTCCACACTGGGATTATAAATTGAAGATCACACAGTTAAATCCCTAATCAGTTAAACCAAGTAACAGGAGGGGACTAGGGAGAAAGAACCTGGGGTGTCCAAAAAGCACCTGCAACACGAACAGGGGTGACTTTCGCTGGCCTCAGTTGTTCCAGTGGATTCACAGCTGCATGATGTTACTTCATGACTCTTTCTCTAGCTTTTGTTTCTGTGCACCAATGCCAGTGTTAGAAATCACCTGAGTTTTTACTATGCTTCTCTTGTTCCTCATAGTGCTGTCTTTACAACTTCAGAAGGCGACTAAAATGCTTCCGCTGTGGAGCAGATAAATTTGGTATGTTACATTGATGTCTTTGGCTGTGTTTGATTCTGTGGGGAGCTTTCCTGTGTAGGGAACAAAGTTCACTGCAGGTCTGAGGCTGTGAAATGCTGTGTGTGAGTGAAGGAGCCGTATTGCCATTAAAATGTTCTCTTCTTCTTGTGAAGATTCAGAGCAGGAGGTGCCTCCCGGAGCAGCAGAAGCCGTTCAGTCTGTGGATTATTACTGCGATAGTAAGTTACCTTGGGGTTACTGTGTAACCTGTGCTGAAATCCTTCCTCTCCCTCAGCCTGCCTGCTGAAAGGAGAGCTGTTCCTGCACAGCTAACACCCTGCTTGCTGTCTCCTCAGCCATCATCCTCCGAAACATCGCTCCCCACACCGTGGTGGAGTCCATCATGACGGCCTTGTCTCCGTACGCCTCGCTGGCCGTCAACAACATCCGGCTTATCAAGGACAAGCAGACCCAGCAGAACCGGGGCTTTGCCTTCGTGCAGCTGTCCTCTGCCATGGTGAGGGGCTTAGCCACACGCTGGGGAGAAACTCCCTGTTCACCTGGAGCTGGGAGCGTTCAGGCAGCTCTGAACTGCCCTGGTTCACTGAGGGTTAATCCACGCTGGGTGTGTCACAGCCTTTCATCCTTAGCTGGCTTGGGAGGAAGGTGGTATCCTGAGCATGTTGGAAAGCTGTTTTCATGCTGTGGTGCTGTTCTGGATTCAGGGCTAGCTTGATGTGAACAACGGTCTGGAATTGTTCACAAAATTGAAGGTCTGGGGTATATATTGTGGGAGAAGGTGTACAGAATCTGGGTTTTTCCACCATGAGAAGGGGGGGAATTGGGATCTCAATGCTCTCTGCAGCATCTGGTGGCAGGGACAGCAGAAACACACTCTTTGAGGGTACAGTACACAACAGCCATCAACTGAAACCCAGGAAATTGCAGCAAGGTACAAGGAAAACCTTACCTGTGAGGGCAGCCATGGGGTCCCTGAAGGGTAGTAAAACCTCTGCTCTGAGGGGTACTGCAAAGGCATTGAGATGTGGCACCTGGGGACGTGGCTTGGTAGTGTGAGGGTAATGATTGGACTCAGTGATCTTACCAACCTCAGTGGTTCTGTCATGGTGCAGACCAAGCTCCATGAGCCTCATGTGCTGGTTGGACCTGCTTTAGGCATAGTGGGACAGTTTGGAGGAAAAGGGTTGCCTGTCTCAGTCTTGTGGCCCCGTTTTGGAGTCATTTGGGGCAGCACCTGCTTTATAAAGCTGAGATTCCAGAACATTTCAAGGTCAGTGACTCAGGGAAACCTGGGCTGTTGGCACATGGGCTGCTCTCAGTCCTATTGAGCCTGCACCTCTATGGCATGAGGGGATGGAGGTGTCACCAGAGCTTCACCTGCTTTTGGTGGCTGTGTGTGGGAAGGTGGAGCCTTGGGAAGGTCTGAATCCTCAGTAACCTCCTTTGGTCATGATGATTTCTCGTTGCAGGACGCTTCTCAACTGCTGCAGATCTTACAGAGTCTTCAGCCACCACTAAAAATCGATGGCAAAACCATTGGAGTTGACTTTGCAAAGAGTGCCAGGAAGTGAGTTGCAATAGCTGCTGGTCTCTTAGTCCCTCCTTCCTCCTGCTTCTAATAGATTCCTTATCACCCAGATTACTTTAAAGATTCCAAAGTCCTGCTTCCCTGAAGTGCCCTGTTGCATGCATCCCACTCTTCACCACACGTGAAGGGTGGAGGCAGCATTTCCTACCACCCTTATTTCAGTCCTTGGATGATAAACTGCGTCACTGCTTTTGTGTGTGCAGCAGGCTTGTTTCCTTGCACACCTAGGGACTTGTTACTGACTACAACAGTGAGCCTCAGGTCCTTTCACTGTCAGGCAGTGCCATGCCTCATTCCTTACCAACAGGGTGTTATAACTGCCAGGAAATCCATGTGTAGAGACCGACCTTCCCTTGGATGGGGAGGTGCCTCAGAAAACAAACAGCATTTACTCAGATGGGTGATGTTTGTGCTTACAGAGACCTGCTCCTCCCCGATGGGAACAGAGTCAGCGCCTTCTCTGTGGCAAGCACAGCCATCGCTGCAGCTCAGTGGTCATCCACTCAGGTATGATTGGGAGGCTGCTGCTCATACACTTGCCTGGAAATGAAAAAACATGGGGCCTGTAATTTCACAGCTTGGGTAAAGTGGCCAGAGCCGCTGTGGCAGATCTGTTCTGGTGCAGTTAGCCTGGAAATTGTTAAACATGGTAACGTGTCTGTGCCTGACAAACACCACCTGCTCCAATTTCAGCCACAGACCGGAGAAGGCAGCACCCTCGACTACAGCTACCTCCAGTCAGGCCAGGAAGGCTACACACAGTATGCTCAGGTTAGTAGTGGTGGTTGTGCTCCAGCCAGGAGGTGGTTGTAATTCGGGTGTCTGCTCACCTGGTGTTCTCATCCTTTCCCTTTTGCAGTACTCCCAGGATTATCAGCAGTACTACCAAAACCAGGGAGGGGTGTTGGACACAGACACAGCTACTATATCAGGTGGGAGATGGTTTGTGTGGGGATAACTTTGCAGTAGTGGTATTTTACTTTATGTTACTGTGTAGAGGGAGACTTGGCTCATTTTGCTTTTGGGATGTCGTGAACAAACATGTATTAAGAGAGAACCAGATGAGTTCAGGTGGGGTCTTATTTGTGAGGTGAGAGCAGCCTCTGAGGCTATCAGCAGAAGCCTCAAACACCTGAGGATGTGTAGGCAGCTCCTAACAAACCTAGACAGCAGCTGTCCAGGGCCAGGAGCTGCTCACGGGGGAGCAGAATATTCCCTCCTGAAAAGGAAATTTCCTCATCTGGGTAGAAAACACCCGCTCTGTGTGTGTGTCTCCCTTTGAAGTTTATTGCCTTGTTTGGCCGCTGGAGTTGGAATTTGAGCTGGGACTATAAACAAAGTAATTTTAGCCCTAGGATGAGGTACAGTTTTACAAATCAGTTGGCTAATCCATCAGTGCTGTGTTGGCAGGAGCTCCGGTCACCACCACGACAGCTGCGGTTGTGTCCCAGAGTCCTCAGTTATACAATCAACAGACAAACTCACCTGACTCTCCGGTAATTGCAGTGCTAATTACCCCCTGCTTCAGTGCCAGGGTTTTGTGGGATATCTGGCTTGGTGCTGGTGTTTGCTCTTTAAATGGGCGGTACAGCAAAGCCACCCAGTGTCCTGGGCTTAGTCACAGGCCTGTGGTCACAAGTCACCTGCCATTTCTCCTCTGGAGAGTTTGTTCCCTGTTGCTGGGTGTACTTAGTGGTGGGGAGGG
Source organism: Porphyrio hochstetteri (assembly GCA_020800305.1). Lineage (NCBI taxonomy): Eukaryota > Metazoa > Chordata > Aves > Gruiformes > Rallidae > Porphyrio > Porphyrio hochstetteri. Next base: position 2,316,771 of record CM036916.1, on the reverse strand, counting down.
GCTGGCTGTTGTGTGGGTGGTGTGGGCAGCTTGCACTGTTTGCCTTGGCCTCAGTGAGGGGTTTTCTGATGGAGGTGCCTGGTTTTGGGCTCTTTTCAGACACAATCAGCACCAGCCACCACGGGCACTCAGGCACAGGCGGCTGCCCCGACCGGCGTGGTCCCTGGGACCAAGTATGGTAAGCTCCCGGGAGTGGCTCTTGGGGACAGGGACCTGTCCTTGCGTTGCAAGGGAGAGGCTTGGCTTTGGCCGAGGGGTCTGTCAGCAGTCAGGCTGTCCTGGAAGCCGTTCTGTGGGGGTGGTTAAGACCCCTTGGTAGTAGGTGTGTTTGGCCCCTGGCTGTAACTAACAAGCTCAGCCATACCTGACTGTGGAAAGATGCCTGTCTGAATTCAACTGGAACGACCATGTCCCACACTTTAATCTTTTCACAGCTGTCCCTGACACTTCCACCTACCAATATGATGAATCTTCAGGATATTATTATGATCCTATAACAGGGCTCTACTATGATCCTAATTCCCAGGTAAACACAAGTTCTTCCCACCCCTATTAACTGTTAAGGTGCATTGGTTCTGTCTCTCGGCCTGTGAGTGAGATGAGTTTCCTGAGGTGCCCAAAGGGCCGAGCGTAGCAGACCGGTCCTAGCAGCGTGCCTTCACTGCCCTTGGTGAAGCCCTTCATTCTTCTCTCCTGATTCTTCTCCTGGTTCAGCTGGAACAGGATTAGTGCTTCTCACAGACCCTGTAATCGAGCTGTCCTATGGCAGAGTGCCTAGCAAAGGGCTCTGGGCTCTGGTGGGTCATCTCTCAGGAGAGACAAAAGGTTCTCCAAAGAGCTGGTGGGCCGAGCGCCTGTGTTTGGGGTCTGAGGCTTCAGCCATGTCATGCCTCCTGACTCCGTTGTGGGGTCTACAGACAGTGTTAGGACTCTGCAGAGTGCTTCCCAAGCGATGTGGTCACGCAAGCCAGCTGGCTTGGGCTCTCCCTCGGACGCCTGGTTCAGGTGAGGGGTTAAACTGTGACTCTCCTCTCTCCTGCAGTATTACTACAACGCCTTAACCCAGCAGTACCTGTACTGGGACGGCGAAAAGGAGACCTACATGCCTGCTGCGGAAGGTGTCGCCTACCAACAAACAGCTACCACAACCACCACCAAAGAGGTGAAGGAGAAGAAAGAGAAGCCTAAAAGCAAAACAGCTCAGCAGGTAAAAGGCGAAATGGGATCGTAACTGGGTCAGTCTTCTGTGGAATGGGGTAATGGTTCCCCTGTTCTGTGACAAAGGAAATCCAGGGTTATTCAGTGGGGTGTGTGCCTGCAGTTTGCAGGCATTGTAGAGGCTTGAGGAGAGGTGGAGCTGGCAAAGCTTCAGTGCAGAAATTAGCTCTGCATGGGAGAACTGCATATGGAATCACAGCAGCACCAGTGGGGGAGTATAACTGAGCTGTCACTTAGAGAGTTAGATTGACAAGACGGGCTCATACAGTCAGATGAGCCAACTGCAGTGCTGCTGCTGTGTAGAGCGAAACTGCTGCTCTGCAGCCAGCATCCCTGAGGTAAAAATGAAGGGAGTGGGTTGGCTTGTTCTGGAAGCTGCACACAGGACTGAGTCTGCGTTGTTGGAGATGGACAGTGAGGGGAGTTCTCTGAGCAACCAACCACTCTGCCTTTCAGATTGCTAAAGACATGGAGCGCTGGGCAAAGAGCTTGAACAAGCAGAAGGAGAACTTCAAGAACAGCTTCCAGCCACTGAGTACCAGGGAGGAGGAGCGGAAGGAGTCGGCGGCTGCGGATGCGGGCTTTGCTCTCTTTGAGAAGAAGGTGAGGGCGCTGGCGGCGCGGCGGGGTGAGGGGTGCGGAGGGCTCGGTGCTCACAGTGTTCTTCTCTCGGCCAGGGGGCTCTGTCAGAGAGGCAGCAAATCCTGCCAGAGGTGCTGAAGAACGGGGACGATGAAAACCCGCTGAAGGTGAGTATGAGGTGGTACCTGACAGAGGCATTCCCAGAGGGTACTGGTAGGTCATTCACAGGAGCCTTTGGCAGGGGTTTACTTTCCATCCCAGATTTCCGTGGCGCTGGCTGTAAAAGCTGGTGGTGGCTACAGAAGTCTGGTTCAAACACAGTAGGTTGGGTGGCTGAGATACACTGAGGTGAGCTGTAGTCCCAAGAGCTCCACTAAGGCTTTGAGGCTTCTGAAAGCACTCTGTGCTTCTTCCTGTTTGGCTAGTGGGAACTGAGTCTTGCAGCCACTGGAGCACATGGTTCTTTGGAGTCGGTTTCACCCTGAGAGGTGCTTCTCCTGTGCAGCAAACATGCTTGCAGCCTCTGTGTCCCCTTTTGGGGCTCTCTGCTGTGACGCTTGCACTCCCCTTAACGCTGTCCTTCCTTTGCAGCGCGGTCTGGTGGCTGCCTACAGCGGCGACAGTGATAACGATGAAGACCTACTGGAAAGAATGGAGAATGAGGAGGAGAAGCTGACAGACTGGAAGAAGATGGCTTGTCTGCTGTGTAGGAGACAGTTCCCAAACAAAGATGCTCTGATTCGGCACCAGCAGCTGTCTGACCTGCACAAGGTACCTGCGCTCTGCTGCCAGGGAGGTGCTTGGCTGCGGTGATCCAGGGGGCAAAGCCAAGCTGTGATGCGTGGTGCTCGTAGGAAAACTTCAAGCAGAAATAGTTGCAGGTGGATTGTTACCCTGAATCTCCTCTTGTTTCAGCAAAACATGGATATCTACAGGAGATCCAAGCTTTCGGAGCAGGAGCTCGAAGCCCTGGAGCTGCGTGAGAGAGAGGTCAGTGCTGAGCGGATGAAAGCCTGCACAGGGGATGTGCTGAGCTCTCCTTAGCTGTCATGCATCACTTGAGATGAGCCTTGTGAGCCAACCCCTTGTTGGGGCAAGGTCTGAGTTGTCCTCTTACGTGAAGTGTCCCTTGTGCCACAGCCACTGCTTGGCAGGAAGAGCCCTTCTGGCTCTGTGCTGCCAGCCTTCAAGAGGCAGCCAGCAGCTAATCCAGCAGGTGTTGGGGCTGCTCCTCTCCCATTAGGCAGGTTCTGATGTGCTCCAGGGACTTGGGTTTGGGTGCTGGTAGTCGAGCTGTGTTTGAGCAGCTTTCTATAGCAGCACGCAGGGAGCTTCCTTCCACAGCTCCAGCACTGACACAGTGTTACTAACAAGTCCTAAACCCTGTTACCTCCTGCAGATGAAATACAGGGACAGAGCAGCTGAGAGGCGGGAGAAGTACGGCATCCCTGAGCCCCCCGAGCCAAAGCGCAAGAAGGTCTATGATGCTGGCACAGTGTATGTACCTCAGAGCTCTGAAGTGATGGCTCTGGCAGGTGCTCTGCAGCTCTGTTAACGTGCCTCTCTTCCTGCAGCAACTACGAGCAGCCCACCAAAGACGGCCTTGACAACAGCAACATCGGCAACAAGATGCTGCAGGCCATGGGCTGGAGGGAAGGCTCGGGCCTGGGGAGGAAGTGTCAGGGCATCACGGCACCCATCGAGGTGAGCGGGAATGGGTGCTTCCTCAGGGAGCTCTGGTGCCTTTGTTCAGTCAAGAAACACTCGCTGCTGCTGCTGTCTTGGGGAAGAAACTGCCCTCCACAGTGAAGCTGCTTCACACTAGCTCCTGCTAGCTGGGGCTCGCAGAGGCAGGGAGGCCACTGCTGAGGCGCTGTGGCAGCGAGCCTGCACTTGGTGCACCCTGGTGCTGCTTGGTTTGGACAGCCCTGCCCTGGACTGTTGGGTGCTGGGGTTGTGCTGTGAGGAGCTGTGTCCTGTCCAATCTCTGCTCAGTCTTGCTGCAGCCACTGCTGACGCCAGTGAGTGTGGGATGTGTGTGGTCCCATCTCCTGCTGTCAGCCTCAGGGCTGCATGGGATCCCCAGGGGCGCACAAGAAGCTGCCTGGGCAGCTGGGGCTTCTCTGTGGAGTCCTGCGTGGCGCTGGGCTGCTGCTGCAGAGCTGAAATGTGTGTCCCTTCCTTTGGCAGGCCCAGGTGCGCATGAGAGGAGCTGGTTTGGGAGCCAAGGGCAGCTCCTACGGCGTCTCCACTGCGGATTCCTACAAGGATGCAGTGCGGAAAGCCATGTTCGCTCGCTTCACGGAGATGGAGTAAGGCGCTCGGCCTGCCAGGCGCTCCTGGCCGCACCTGACTGTTAACACTGCAGCCCTGTGGCCTGGCTGTGGCTTTGGGGCTGACCATTTCATTCCCATGGACTCCTTTCCCCTCGGCATCTCACACTTGCAGGAGCAGGATGTTGGGGCTGCCAGGCTGCAGAGCTGCTGCTCAGACCAAAGGGGCTGGCGCCGGCCCCGCCACGGTCCTGTCCATAGTGTAACGTGCTCCGTGTGGGGAGCGTGTGTGCGGCGCCGCGCCCGCTCCCCGTGGTCTCATGCCTGTTCTGCTCCCCCCCTCGTTGTCTCGTTTGGCTGGTTGGGGCCTGTTGTGGGGTTTTTTGAGACCTTTGCTGTATATTTTGTATCATAGCCTTTGTATAGGTTTTTTTGAAGACTTTGATTCTAGTTGCCAGTTTGGCTCGTTTCCAAAAGAAATACACCCGCAAACGGTCCCGGTTTGTTTACTGGTGTGTGAATGAAGCTGCTGCTGTTCCTGTCCTCGCTGTGGCTCTGCCTCTTCCTTGATGAGATGTGAGCCCAGAGTCTCCCCTCCATGGCTCTGCCTTCCTTTCCTCTGTGCCCCTCCTTGATCCCAGGCAGCTTACTGAGGGCTCCAGCGTGGCTGCTGGTGGGATAATACCCCCTATCCCTGCTGGCAGAACAGCCTTCAGCAGCTTCCTTCTCCTGCTTGGCAGCCTTGGCTGTGCCTTGCTGGTTCTGGGGGTTCAGGGCCAGATGCGGAGGGTGCCCAGGCTGTGGCAGTGCTGGAGGAGGCTGAAGGTGGGTACAGGGTGGCTCTGGCACCCAGGCTGGCTGCGACCCAGGCACAGTGCTGCAGTGAGACCCCCCTCTGGCACCCCTGGCCCCAGCTTTCCTCTGCTATGCAGCTCCTGGGCAGTGAGCGGTGGGCAGTACCTGGAGGGGCTCAGCCCTCACCTCTGACCAGGGTGGTGGGCTCACGCAGCCCCCAGTGAGGCTGAGCCACGGGTAGTGTTACCCTATGGCATAGCCTTTGTCTGGGTGGCATGGGAGGGCTTGGGGGGCGAACAAGAGCAGCTCCCCCAGCCCCTGTGCAAGCTCCTGGGGCTTGAGATCGGCTTCTGGGGGATGGAGGGGGCGGGCTGGCACGAATCCCGCGCCGCTGCGGGCCGGGCCGGTGCCTGGTTCGTGCCGGGGGGTGTCCTGCCTGATTTTGGGGGGGGGGTGTGCTTGGGACTGAGGAAACGCAGCCCCGCAAGCGGCACTGGGGAGGGGCTGCGGCCCCGGAGCGGGCTGGGCTGTGCCGGCAGGTGGCAGCCGTGGCCCGGCTCGGCGCTCCCCGCACCGCCCTGCCTGGCCCCGCACCGCCCTGCCGCCGGGCAAGGCTCCCGGAGCGGGGCAGCGGGGAACCGAAGCGGGATGGGTAAAGCCCCCCCGGCCTTGTGTGAGCGGCTGGAGCCGATGTGGCTGTGCTGGGCTGCGGGGAGGGGGACGCCGGGCGGGCTCCTGGGGGGCAGCGTCCCCTCCTCGGCGCCCCGAAGCAGCCGGGCGGGTTGGAACGGCCCGGGAGTGCCAGGCTCCTGCCTCACCTCTCCGCCCTAGGGCGATGTGGGGCGGGACGAGCCCGGTGTGGTGCGAGGGGACCCCTATGCCCGCTCCCCCACCTCCCTGTACGTCCCAGGGGGTGACCTGGCGCGGTGTTTGCAGCTCTGGGCTGTAACTGGGGCGTTGGGGTTATTTCCCAGCAGGGGGACTCTGTGGGTCGATAGAAGCGCATTTGTGCAGCTCAGCTTCTGCCCAGCCCATCGATCCCCTTCACAGCGCATCCTCCTGACCGGGGGGGGGGGATGTCCCGAGCACGGGGGCTCCATCTGCAGCCTTCTCCAGGCTCCAGCCGGCTCTGCCAGGCTTGGTTCCTCCTGCTGCCCCAGTGCCAGGAGCCGAGCCAGTCCCGGGCAGCCCCCCCAGCAGAGCAGCTGCGCTGTGGGGCCAGGAGCACGCTGTGGGCCCCCACGGACTCTTTGTGGGGACAGCTGTTGGAACGCGGTGCCCAAAGCAGGGCCCCCTCCTAGGGCAAGGCTTTAAAGGGGGTCCCACAGTTGCAGCCCGCCCCTCTGCCATGGTTTCCTGGGGTGAGGCAGTGTGGCTGGGCACCAGGGGGAGCGCAGCGGTGTGGGGGGCACGCAGCCCCCCGCTGCCAGGCACAGAGACCCCCAGCTGCCAGCCACATCTCCAATTTAGGCAGCGCGAGTGGCTGTTCGTGACTGAATGCGCCGTGGCCCGCTGCCCTCAGAGGGACGTGGTGTCCCTGCCTCCCTGCGTGGGGAGGGGGAGCTGTGGGACGGGGCCAGCCCCAGCCGTGCACGGTGACATGATAAGACCCCCCAGCAGAGTGGAGCTCCCTCGGGCACCCATCTGGCTGGGGCTGCGCAGCCACGCTCCTCGGAGCCAGAAGAGCCACCCCTCCTGGGGGCCTGAGCCTGGGCAGGGTGCTGGCCCCCCACTGAAATGCCAGAGGGGGCGCTCATACAGGTCCCACCAGGGAAACAGGGGGATGGAGGGTACCACTGAGAGGATTTTGGGCAGGGCAGTGGTGGGAGATGCAGAACAAACAGTCTCTTGCCTGGCAGAGCTGCCCTGAGGCCCCTGTGTGCCTCAGTTTCCCCATTGCTAAGCTGCAACAGGGGCTCTCCTCTGTGGATGAGGAAGGTGTCTGTGCAGGTAGAGCCCCCAGGCTTGAGGGTGAGTGGGACACTCAAAGGGACCTTGTTCCCTTCCCTGGGGTGCAGCCTGTGGCTTCCCCCAGGCACAGGGCTGGCAGCAGAGAGACCTTCAGGGCCCCAGCACCAACAGCCTGTGGCTCCTTCCAGCACCTTCCACACGCAGATTTACAGGTGGCTTTTGGATGGTTTTATGGTTTGGGGTTTCTGGCTGGTTTTCAGCATTAGGAACATGAACCAACTGAGCCTGCTCCACCCTGGCTCTCCAGGAGCTCCTTGGAGCATCCCACATGCTAACTGGGGCGAGGAAACCGGCCCAGGCATCAGCACAAGCAGCCTCTCCCCAGCGTTTGGAGGGGGCTGGAGTGACCAACCCACGGCACAGCTCGGTGCTTGGCACAGCCAGTGCCAGGCCTGGCAGCTTGTGCTGCTGCTGGGATGCTGCTCATGGGCCAGAAAACATCCTGGGGCTGCTGGAGACTTGGGGTGCGGGGGGGGGGACCACAGGGGAGCACTTGATGCAGCAACGTACACTTTGGGGTTCTCACAGGAGCTGGGCTCAGCCTCGGGGATTGGTGTGGGTTGGCTTGGCCCTCGTGTCACCTCCCCCCCACCCCAAAAAGCCTGCTGTGCCCAGCAGGATGGGTGCTGGGGAGAGACAGGGCCACCCCGGCTGTGGGGGTGCTGAGCACCGGCCAGGGCAGCTCCCTGGGGTTTGCATCCTGGGTGCAGGGAGCCAGGAACCGGGGTGGGGTGGTTGCTGGGGCGGGGGCTGCAGGCAGGGGTGTGCTTGTGCAGCTGCCTGTGTGTCCACGTGTGTGTGTGTGCACGTGTGCCCCTGTGCACCCCACGTGTGTGTGTGTGCATGTGTGCCCCTGTGCACCCCACGTGTGTGTGTGTACATGTGTGCCCCTGTGCACCCCACGTGTGTGTGTACATGTGTGCCCCTATGCACCCCACGTGTGTGTGTGTGCATGTGTGCCCCTGTGCACCCCACGTGTGTGTGTGCACGTGTGCCCCTGTGCACCCCACGTGTGTGTGTGTACATGTGTGCCCCTATGCACCCCACGTGTGTGTGTGTGCATGTGTGCCCCTGTGCACCCCACGTGTGTGTGTGCACGTGTGCCCCTGTGCACCCCATGTGTGTGTGTGTACACGTGTGCCCCTGTGCACCCCATGTGTGTGTGTGCACACGTGTGCCCCTGTGCACCCCATGTGTGTCCATATATGTGTGTGTACACGTGTGCCCCTGTGCACCCCACGTGTGTGTGTACATGTGTGCCCCTGTGCACCCCATGTGTGTGTGTGCACGTGTGCCCCTGTGCACCCCATGTGTGTGTGTACATGTGTGCCCCTGTGCACCCCACGTGTGTCCATATATGTGTGTGGAGACGTGTGTTCCCCTGTGCACCCCATGTGTGTGTGTGCACACGTGTTCCCCTGTGCACCCCACGTGTGTGTGTGCACACGTGTGCCCCTGTGCACCCCATGTGTGTCCATATATGTGTGTGCACACGTGTGCCCTGTGCACCCCACGTGTGTGTGTGTACATGTGTGCCCTGTGCACCCCACGTGTGTGTGTGTACATGTGCCCTGTGCACCCCACGTGTGTGTGCACACGTGTGCCCCGTGCACCCCATGTGTGTCCATATATGTGTGTGCACACGTGTGCCCTGTGCACCCCATGTGTGTGTGTGTACACGTGTGCCCCTGTGCACCCCATGTGTGTGTGTGCACACGTGTGCCCCTGTGCACCCCATGTGTGTCCATATATGTGTGTGCACACGTGTTCCCCTGTGCACCCCGTGTGTGTGTACATGTGTGCCCTGTGCACCCCACGTGTGTCCATATATGTGTGTGCACACGTGTTCCCCTGTGCACCCCACGTGTGCACACGTGTGCCTGTGCTGCTCTCCGTCAGGCGGTAACGTGGCCCCGCTGTGCAGCCCCTCTCCTGTGCTGCTCTAACCGTGTCCGAAATCTTTGGGATGGCCCTGGAATCACTTTCCCTTCCCTCTGGCCACCCAGCTCCAGCCTCAGCCCCAGGGCCGCATCCTGCCCCTAGAGCAGGTCCTGCTGCAGCCCTGGCAGCCGGCTGGGTTGGTGGGGGCTGGGGGCTCCGGGGGGGTGCACAAAGAGTGGACCCTTCCCGGGGGAGCCAAGGGGGTGGCATCACATGCTGGGCAGTGCCAGCACCCCCTCCTGCCCCGTGGCACGGGGCGGGTGGCCCTGTCACCCTGCAGGGAGAGGGGGGCAGTGTGCCCCTCGGCCCTGCCATGCGGGTGCTGTTCAGTCCCAGAGCCCGTTCCCAGCTTCCCTGCTGGGGCGGAAAACAAGCTGGTTTTAATCGACTCACCATCTGCAGCAACGTGGCCCCGATTTGCAGCCCCGGGGGGTGGAGGGGGGGGACGACGGGGGGGGACACACACACGGAACGGGCTCTAGTGCTGTTGGAAGGAACTGGAAGCAGATGGGGGCAGGGACCCCACACCCTACCACTCGTGGCTGCACCCAGTGTGGTTGTCCCCGTGCCAGGCTGTGTGCCAGCCCTCGGCTCTGCCACGCTGGGCACCCATCACGGGACGCTGCCCCCATCCCAGGCACTCGGCAGCATCTTCCAGTGCCGCGCCCTCCCAGGGGGATGCTCCAACCCCACAGAAATGCCGGAACAGGAGGATTTTGGAGGATGAAGGAACGGTTTTCCCAGTGGAGCGTTTCCCACTGCCGGCAGCAAGCTGTCAGTCACCTGCCAAGCAGCGCTGGTGGCCCTCACCGGCCTTCAGCGGCCTCACCGGGCCTCACCGGCCCTCACCAGCCATCACCGGCCCTCACCGGCCCTCACCAGCCATCACCAGCCATCACCAGCCATCACCAGGCCTCACTGGCCCTCACCAGCCATCACCAGGTCTCACCAGCCCTCACTGGCCCTCACCAGCCCTCACCGGCCATCACCAGCCCTCACAGCACATGGGCACCGGCAGAGCCGTGGGCAGTGGGGCTGAGCCCCCCTGGAGATGGTGGGGGGCTGGCTGGAGGGGCTGGGGGCAGGGGTAAGCCAGCCCCAGGCTCGATACAGGTGGGGCCCAGGGAGCCGGGGTTGAACCCCCCAGGGGCATTTTGAGCCTGGGGAGGTTGGCATGTGTGGCAGGAGCCTTGGATCCCCCCTTCCCTTGGGTGCAGCTGTGCTTTGAGGGGCCCCCACTCCCCCCAGTCTTCCTGTCAGGGCTGGTGAGGGGAGTCTGATTGACAGGCAGGGCATGATTGACAGCGGGTGGTGCCCTGTGGTGCCAGGGGGCCCATGGCACTGGGAGCGAGTGGTGCAGCTTTGGACACCCCATGACGGGGGGGTGACTGAGCAGACCCCACCACGTCCTTACCTGGGGCCCCTCACCTGGCACAAGGAGTGTTTTGGAGAGCTGGGTGCAGCGTGGGGTCGGGGGTCCCTGAGCCCCCTGAGCTGCTCTGAGGGACACCCACTCGCCCTATCCCCCCCACCCAAGGGGGGATGACGCCGCCATTCCCATCAGGGGGGGTTGGATGGGAGAGGGCTGCACGCTGGGAACGCTCTCACAGGGATTTGTCACAACCTACAACCCCCCCCCTTTCCCCCCCTTCCCAGCAGGGGGGTGCATGCGGGTGCGAGGATGGGGAGATGGGGGCTGGGTGGGGTGTTCTGCTCCTGCTCCTTCCTGGGGAAAATGATTTGTCACTCTGTTCCCCTCCTCCAGCGCCTGGTTTGGGGGAAAACAGCTTCTTTCCTGCAGCAGGAAAAGCCGGGTGGGAGCGGCACAGCGCTGCATCCCTCCAGGGCTGACCCCCTCCTGGGTACCCCAAAACATCTGTGGGCACTGCTGACCCCCCAACACCCCCCCAGCACTCAGCTCCATCCCTCTCCCAGCCCGAATCCAGGTGGGATGTGCATGCAGCATCATTAGTGCTTGTCTTGCTGCAGTGGGGCTGACCCCCTCCTGGGTACCCCAAAACATCTGTGGGCACTGCTGACCCCCCAACACCCCCCCAGCACTCAGCTCCATCCCTCTCCCAGCCCAAATCCGGGTGGGATGTGCGTGCAGCATCATTAGTGCTTGTCTTGTGCAGTGGGGCTGACCCCTTCCTAGGGGACCCCAAAACATCTGTGGGCACTGCTGACCCCCCAACACCCCCCCAGCACTCATCTCCATCCCTCTCCCAGCCCGAATCCGGGTGGGATGTGCGTGCAGCATCATTAGCACTTGTCTGCTGCAGTGGGGCTGACCCCCTCTTAGGCACCCCAAAACATCTGTGGGCACTGCTGACCCCCCACAGCCCCCCAGCGCTCAGCTCCATCCCTCTCCCAGCCCAAATCCGGGTGGGATGTGTGTGCAGCATCATTAGTGCTTGTCTTGTGCAGTGGGGCTGACCCCCTCTTAGGCACCCCAAAACATCTGTGGGCACTGCTGACCCCCCACAGCCCCCCAGCGCTCAGCTCCATCCCTCTCCCAGCCCGAATCCGGGTGGGATGTGAGTGCAGCATCATTAGTGCTTGTCTTGTGCAGTGGGGCTGACCCCCTCTTAGGCACCCCAAAACATCTGTGGGCACTGCTGACCCCCCACAGCCCCCCAGCGCTCAGCTCCATCCCTCTCCCAGCCCGAATCCGGGTGGGATGTGTGTGCAGCATCATTAGCGCTTGTCTGCTGCAGTGGGGCTGACCCCCTCCTAGGACACCCCAAAACATCTGTGGGCACTGCTGACACCCCCCACAACCCCCAGCGCTCATCTCCATCCCTCTCCCAGCCCGAATCCGGGTGGGATGTGCATTCAGCATCCTTAGCACTTGTCTTGCTGCAGTGGGGCTGACCCCTTCCTAGGGCACCCCAAAACATCTGTGGGCACTGCTGACACCCCCACAGCCCCTCACCACTCATCTCCATCCCTCTCCCAGCCCGAATCCGGGTGGGATGTGCGTGCAGCATCATTAGTGCTTGTCTTGCTGCAGTGGGGCTGACCCCCTCCTAGGCACCCCAAAACATCTGTGGGCACTGCTGACACCCCCCCACAGCCCCCCAGCGCTCATCTCCATCTCTCTCCCAGCATAAATCCGGGTGGGATGTGAGTGCAGCATCATTAGTGCTTGTCTTGTGCAGTGGGGCTGACCCCCTCCTAGGACACCCCAAAACATCTGTGGGCACTGCTGACACCCCCCACAACCCCCAGCGCTCAGCTCCATCCCTCTCCCAGCCCAAATCCGGGTGGGATGTGTGTGCAGCATCATTAGTGCTTGTCTTGTGCAGTGGGGCTGACCCCCTCCTAGGACACCCCAAAACATCTGTGGGCACTGCTGACACCCCCCACAACCCCCAGCGCTCATCTCCATCCCTCTCCCAGCCCGAATCCGGGTGGGATGTGCATTCAGCATCCTTAGCACTTGTCTTGCTGCAGTGGGGCTGACCCCTTCCTAGGGCACCCCAAAACATCTGTGGGCACTGCTGACACCCCCACAGCCCCTCACCACTCATCTCCATCCCTCTCCCAGCCCGAATCCGGGTGGGATGTGCGTGCAGCATCATTAGTGCTTGTCTTGCTGCAGTGGGGCTGACCCCCTCCTAGGCACCCCAAAACATCTGTGGGCACTGCTGACACCCCCACAGCCCCTCACCACTCATCTCCATCCCTCTACCAGCCCAAATCCGGGTGGGATGTGCGTGCAGCATCATTAGTGCTTGTCTTGTGCAGTGGGGCTGACCCCTTCCTAGGGGACCCCAAAACATCTGTGGGCACTGCTGACACCCCCCCACAGCCCCCCAGCGCTCATCTCCATCCCTCTCCCAGCATAAATCCGGGTGGGATGTGAGTGCAGCATCATTAGTGCTTGTCTTGCTGCAGTGGGGCTGACCCCCTCCTAGGGGACCCCAAAACATCTGTGGGCACTGCTGACACCTCACACCCCCCCAGCACTCATCTCCATCCCTCTACCAGCCCAAATCCGGGTGGGATGTGCGTGCAGCATCATTAGTGCTTGTCTTGTGCAGTGGGGCTGACCCCTTCCTAGGGGACCCCAAAACATCTGTGGGCACTGCTGACACCCCCACAGCCCCTCACCACTCATCTCCATCCCTCTCCCAGCCCGAATCCGGGTGGGATGTGCGTGCAGCATCATTAGTGCTTGTCTTGCTGCAGTGGGGCTGACCCCTTCCTAGGGCACCCCAAAACATCTGTGGGCACTGCTGAATCCCCACAGCCCCCCAGCGCTCAGCTCCATCCCTCTCCCAGCCCAAATCCGGGTGGGATGTGAGTGCAGCATCATTAGTGCTTGTCTTGTGCAGTGGGGCTGACCCCTTCCTAGGACACCCCAAAACATCTGTGGGCACTGCTGACACCCCCACAGCCCCTCACCACTCATCTCCATCCCTCTCCCAGCCCGAATCCGGGTGGGATGTGCGTGCAGCATCATTAGTGCTTGTCTTGCTGCAGTGGGGCTGACCCCCTCCTAGGCACCCCAAAACATCTGTGGGCACTGCTGACACCCCCCCACAGCCCCCCAGCGCTCATCTCCATCCCTCTCCCAGCATAAATCCGGGTGGGATGTGAGTGCAGCATCATTAGTGCTTGTCTTGCTGCAGTGGGGCTGACCCCCTCCTAGGGGACCCCAAAACATCTGTGGGCACTGCTGACACCTCACACCCCCCCAGCACTCATCTCCATCCCTCTACCAGCCCAAATCCGGGTGGGATGTGCGTGCAGCATCATTAGTGCTTGTCTTGTGCAGTGGGGCTGACCCCTTCCTAGGGGACCCCAAAACATCTGTGGGCACTGCTGACACCCCCACAGCCCCTCACCACTCATCTCCATCCCTCTCCCAGCCCGAATCCGGGTGGGATGTGCGTGCAGCATCATTAGTGCTTGTCTTGCTGCAGTGGGGCTGACCCCTTCCTAGGGCACCCCAAAACATCTGTGGGCACTGCTGAATCCCCACAGCCCCCCAGCGCTCAGCTCCATCCCTCTCCCAGCCCGAATCCGGGTGGGATGTGCGTGCAGCATCATTAGCAGCTCGAACTGCCGGCGACACACTTGGGAAGGGCGGCTTTGCAGGGGGATGATGTGACAGGGTTTGTTCTCCGAGCCCCCGGTTGGAGCTGTGCGTAATGAGGAGCTGTGACTGTCGCTGGGGTTATTTTGGGCTGGACTACTTTTCTTCCCGAGCTGGTGGAAGACCATCAAAGCGGCGCTTTGAAACCTGTCCCGGGGTATAAATAACTCTGCCGCCAGCGGCACGACGCGGGCTCCCGCGTGCGGCGCGGCGGCGAGCGAGGCAGACGGCATCTGCTGCGCCACGGCGCATTATGAAAGGGAATTATTCATCCTGCCTCTCATTAACTGGGTACCGCTCCCCACACGGGAGGGATGGCCCAGCCCAGCCTGCTCAGCGCCCCCAGCCATGCCATCCCGGGGTGCCCGCTTTGTGTATTCCCAAACACCAGACTCCCCTCAGCTGGGAGCCTGGAGCTGCTTGGCTGTGGGGGAATGGTGAGCATTGGGAAAGCCAAATCCTGGGGATGTGGTCCCTGCTTGAGCCACGTCCTCATCTTGCCCCCACTGCAGTCCCAGGGATGGGACCCCTCAGCCCCCTGCGCTGGCAGGTCCCTGGGCTGTGCCTGTGGGGCCCAAACCTTGCTGGGGGGGGGGGGATGAGCACTGTGTGGGGCATCCTGTGACATCCTCAGCTCTGATGCGCCCAGGGGTGGGTTTTGGGGAGATCCTGCAGGGATGGGAGCACTGCGGGGGGGTGGGGGGGTGGGGGGTGTGGAGGGGTGGGGGTCCAGCACCCCAGCCCCAGGAAGCAAAGTGGCCATGCCAGCAGGAGCCAGGCAGGATCAACACGGCGGCTGTGCCCTGGCAAGGACACCGTGGCCGGGACCTCCCGGGAGGGAGACTAATTTTAGGAGGGCTCCGGAGGGGCTATTTTGGACCCTTTGCTCTGCGTGAGTCACCTGCTATTTTTCGACCCGGCCGGGGCTGTTTCCGTGGCAGAGATTCGCGTGGGCTGGGACAATGCTGCTGCCTCGGGGCCCACAGCGATGCTGAGTGCCCAAATTCCCCCGGTGGGGTACAGGGAGGGTCCCCAGCCTGGCTCCTCCAGCTCCCAGCACCTCCCACATGGTGCCCGGGATGCCCACGGCAGCGTGGAACAACCCAGAGCGGGTCCCACCTCCCTGTCACCTTCTCAGGAGACCACGCAGTTGGGTTTGGAGCCCCCCAGTCCCCTTCCCCTAAAGCTTCCCCCGCCCCAGCGATGGAGGGGGAGAGGTTGGGCATGGCAGGGGGGGCTGGGAGGGGGACTCCTCTGTCTCTTGGGGGGGTTGCTCAGGGCTGAGCATCCCGTAAGCCGCCCACTCCCCGCGACACCGGGCTCCCCCTCCTCACACAACCTGCCGCCTGGGAGCCCAGCAGGCAGCACCCGGCTGTTGGGGGTTGTCAGAGCAACTGATGCACCTTTCCGTTGCCATGGCAACCCTGGCAGAAAGTTTTTAAAATTCAGGCAAGGTAATTTCTCCTGGAGCTGCAGCTTCCTTATCGCTCCGCTCGTGGCTCCCCGGGGACGCGGCTGCCGCCTCGCTCCCCCGCCAGCAAGGTGGGAGCGTGGAGATAAGGAGCACGGGGACTTGTGAGGAGGGGGAGTGAAGGGGGGACCCTCCCTGCACCCCGTTAGCTGGTCTGGCCCCTGGAGATGAGGGCTGGTACCTAATGAGCGTCAGGGAGGGGGCAGGGGATGAGCACCCCCAGCTTGGGGAAGGATGGGAGGGGAGAGGGGAAGGGCAGGGATGGGCAGCTGGCAGGGTGGGTTGAGGGATGGAGGGATGGATGGAGGGAGGGAGGGAGGGATAGAGGGACAGAGGGATGGGTGGATAGAGGGATGGATGGAGGGATAGAGGGATGGGTGGATGGAGGAATGGAGGGATGGATGGGTGATGGAGGGATGGATGGGTGATGGAGGGATGGGGGATGGATGGATGGATGATGGAGGGATGGGTGGATGGAGGGAGGGATGGATGGATGGATGGATGGATGGATGGATGGATGGATGGAGGGAGGGAGGGACAGAGGGACAGAGGGACGGATGGATGGAGGGATGGAAGGATGGATGGATGGATGGATGGATGGATGGGTGGATGGAGGGAGGGAGGGATGGATGGATGGATGGATGGATGGATAGATGGGTGGGTGGATGGATATTCCCAACTACCAGCCAGATGACGGATAAAACCCCATCCTGGGGCTGGCAACAGGCTCTGTGTAAACCCTGAGGTCACCAGCTGAAGAGCAGGTTGAGCTGCGGTCCCCTTATTTCTCCCCATGGAGAAGAACAGAGCGGCTGTTCTCCACCATCCCTTCACCTCCAGGCCCTCAAGAGAAGCTTAGTAGTTCCCTCTCGTGCCACCCTGTGGCCTTCCCTGTGGGAGGAAGAGGAGGAGGAGGAGGAGGACGTTCCTGTAGCACCAGCAAAGCCTTGGCAGTGCCACCCAGCCCCGCTGCCAGCACCGCTCTGGTCTGGAGGAGAAACCCAAGACTAATATTGGGGTTTTGGGGGTTGGGGGAGGGTGAAGGTCCCTCTCAGGAAGAGGGGCACAGCCAGGCACAAACACAGAGCTGCCTGTTCTCCTGCTGGGACCTCCCGCAGGCTGCACAGCTGCTAGAGAGCCCTTGGCCCCCACAGCCCCCTGGCAACCCCCCCAGCCCCCTGGCCCCGCCAAGCCCCCTGGCCCCAGCCCATATGTTGTTTCTCATAAAGAACTAACGAGCTTAATTAGGGATGTGTCTGTGATAAGGTTATCAACTCATACACGCCCTGCTCTTCCTGCCAGTAGCCCGGCACCTACGGATGGAGCTCCTCATCTCCTGCGGGTCTGGCTGGGAGGACACGCACTCTAGGAGGGTCTCATTCTGCCTGGGGTGCTGGTGGCTAAGTGTAGGGGGGTGGGCAGGGGGGTGGTGGTGATGGGAGGGAGAAGGCAGAGGGGTGGGTGCGGCTCCAGCAGGATGACTGCCTCCCTGCAGGACAGGCCCTTGCCCCACCATTAGGTTTCAGAGTGAACAGCTACAGGCAGGGCAGAACAAGGCGTTCCCAGCCCTGGAGATGCCCATAGCAATGCCTGGTTTCCTGAGGGGAGCAGGAAAGAGAGAGGCACAGCCAGGAAGAGAGCGGAAGAGGGAGGCGGAGTGCAGGAGCTCCCGGCTCTGGAGGCGGCAAAGGCTCCTCTCCAGCTCCAAGAGTGCCTCAGCAAGAGCCGGAGAGCCTGAGAGCCTGAGAGCCTGAGAGCCTGAGAGCCTGAGCCAGGCTCCCTGTCCCCGTGGGCAGTTGGTGCTGCTGGAGCCAGCTGCTCTGTGTCCTCTGCTGCGCGTTCACTCTGGAACCTAATGGTGGGAGTGGGAGGGCGGCTCCGGCACGGTGTGGGTGGAGGGTGCACACAGGGCTCTGGGCAGGCCTCTGGGCAAACTACTGGGTCCAGGGCCTGGCAGGTTCAACCCCCTGTGCAGGCTGCAGCGATTCCCACTCCCCTAATGGAGCCAGCCCTGGGCAACACTTGCAGTGTGTAGGCTGCTCATCCTCAGCCACCTTCCCTGGGGACTCAGCTGTCAGCGTGCCCCGCGGGGGCTGCCGTCAGCCCCGAGGTACCAGCAGCATCCTGTCACCGGGACGTGCCACAGCGTGCTCCTTAATGATGAGCTCTGCTTGCCTGTCCCCCCAATTAACTGTGCCGTGCCGGCTCGTTAGGCTGCGCACGCTGCGAAACGCCGCAGCCGAGGGATGCTGCAGTCTCACAGGCGTGCAGCACACACACACACACCCCCCCCACCCCAATCCCCATGCCCTGCCTGCACATGCATGTGCCCACACGTGTCCCTCTGCACCCAGACACGCACACGCTGCTGGCCACACACATCCCAGCAGCACCCGGACCCCCCGCCAGCCCCCCACGCAGCCCTGCCTGCACCCCGCTCCCACGCTGCTTGCTGTCCGCAGGAGACAATGGTGCTGGAAAGGGGTTGGGGGGAAGGGGTTTTGCCAGACCCCATCCCCAAGCTCAGGTGCTGGGAGTGGGGGGTGTGTGTGGGGGATGCTGCTCCAGCCCCTGCGGCCTGTCCCGGGGCTGGAGGACGTGCGGGCAGAGCGGCTGCGGCTCGCAGCCCAGCCGTGCCCGCGGCTCCCTTGGCCCCCGGCCTGGCGGGCAGCAGGTGCTGGGAAGCCAGCCTCGGCCTGGACAGAGATGAAAGGCGGCTGCAGACACCCGACGCCACCTGCCCGGGGTGTGTGGGCAGGAGCTGGGGTGTCCTTGCTCCCACAGGCAGATCCCCGTCCGGTGGAGGTGGTGTGGGCCCTGCGGGAGCCGCCTGCCCATCAGGCCGCTGATGGTCCCACCAGCCCTTGGGTGAGCTTCCTGGGATGGAATGGGAATGTGGCAGGGAATCCCAGAGCTGCCCAGGGCCCACCTTGGCTGAAGCCTCTGGGCCGTGCCTCAGTTTACCTTCTGCTGAATGCCTCTCTTCCCAAACGTCTCTGCTGGGAGGAAAGGCAGATGCCTGGGCCACGGGGCCACGGGACTGGGGGAGGTCTGCCTGTCCAGCCAGCCCTCCAGATGCAATGTGCCCTGCTCTCCCCTCCAGCTGAGCACTGGGATGCTTTCCCAAGGACAGGTGTGACCCAAGCCCCCACACTGCCTACTGGGGCTGTCCCCATCCCTGCAGGACGACATCCGAGCTCTGGGGCATTTCATCCTGCTCAGCTCCATCTTGCTCCAGCAGCCTGCCACGTGTGCCTGATGCCAATGCCTCCCGTGCTCCATCAATTGCATCCCCCCCACCGCCCCAGAGCTGCCCCAGCCCCTGGCTGGCACCAGCCTGAGGAGAGGGGACAGGCTGGCTGACGCAGCCGTGGTGTCCCCATCCCTCGCAGCCCTCCCAGCCATGCAGGCCCCAGAGGGTGGGGGGGCCAGCCCTGGGATCTCCCTGCCTGAGCCTGGAAGGGATGAAATAGCATCGTGTCACCTCCCTGTGCCTTGCTGCCACCAGCCCTGGGTGCCAGCGCTGCCCTGCAGCTGCCCCAGTTCAGTCTGGGGCCTCCCCCCAGGTTTGACCCCGGTGCAGGTTTCCTGGCTCTTGGCATCCCACCCCAGGCTCCGGCCTGCCTCTGCCCCCCCTGGCACTGTGGGGTGCCTGTGGGTCAGCCCTGCCCGGGAGCCCCGGCTCCGCATCCCGCTGAGGGGTGGCCATCTCCACCCAGAAGGTCCCCACGGGTCACTGCCTTGCGTGGGGACTCGTTGCCATCCTTGGCCAAGGGAAAAGCCAAGAAAGCCGTTTTGAGTTCTAGGAAGCTGCCCGAGGCTGCAGTTGGGGCCCAGGGAGCGGGGAGACACGTTCCCTCTGGGGCTGCGGCTCGGCTGAGGCCTGCGGCCTGCTCCAGGTGATCCATCCCGATTGATCCCCCTCGCTTTGGCAGCGCTCATTCGGTGCCTCACGCCTCAGGAGCGGCTCCCCCAGCCCCCCGGGGGGTTGTTCTCCTCTCCCCGTTCCCATGGCAGAGCGGGACATTAGGTACATCACCTCCCTCCCACGGCCCGGCCTGGGGCTGCCCCCCGCCTTTGATCCCTGCCCCGCGGGTCACCCCCCGCTGCCGCAGCCCCCGGCCCCCAGGACAAACCGGGCTGGGCAGAGCTGCATCCAGCCCGGGCCCCTTGGCTGGGTGTCCTGCCATGAGCCCACTGCCCCCACAGCCCCCACACCCCTCACCCCCCACACCCCCCACACCCCCCAGAGCCCACTGCCCCCACAGCCCACTGCCCCCACATCCCCCACACCCCACACCCCCCCCACCCTACAGCCCCCACACCCCCAAACACCACACACACCCCAGAGCCCACTGCCCCCACAGCCCCCACACCCCACAGCCCCCACACCCCATATTCCACACCCCACACCCCCCCACCCTACAGCCCCCACACCCCAAACTCCACACCCCACACCCCACACCCCCCACACCCCACTGCCCCCACAGCCCCCACACCCCTCACACCCCACAGCCCCCACACCCCCCACACCCCACACCCCCCACACTTCCCACACCCCCCACACCCCCCACACCCCACAGCCCCCACACCCCCCACACCCCACAGCCCACTGCCCCCACACCCCACAGCCCCCACACCCCACACCCCCCATACTCCACACCCCACACCCCCCCACACCCCACAACCCACTGCCCCCACACCCCTCACACCCCACAGCCCCCACACCCCCCACACCCCACTGCCCCCACACCCCCCACACCCCACTGCCCACTGCCCCCACACCCCCCACCCCACAGCCCCCACCCCTCACACCCCTCACACACCACAGCCCCTACAGCCCCCAGCCCCCATAGCCCCCACACCCCACAGCCCCCCTCGGCCCCACATGCAGCAGGGGCACATAGCTGACCCCCAGCCTGGGCAAAAGGGAGATGGGGGGTGTCTGCTGGGGCAGGCCCCATCCAAAAAGCAGAGGGGAGCATCTGCATCCCCCCTCCAGTGGCATTTCCAGCCTGGGACTGTGCTAACGTTTGGTGTGGCAGCAGCTCCCCCCCCCCCCCTCCCTTGGGGGTGCATGTTTTTAGCTGACAAAGACAAGGAGAAAGGCAAAAGGAGAGAGCAGAAACAAAGAGGCACAAGCTCCTTTTTTGTGGGGTTCTGAGAGAAAATGGAAATGGCCCTGTGGAGGGGGGCGGGGGGGGGGGGGAGCAGGGCCTGGGGCTCTCCAAGCATCTCCTGGAGGGGGTGCGTGAAGATGCTCAGGGCCATGTGGCCTTTGGTGGCTTTGAAGTTCAGGGGAGGGATGGTGGTGAAAGGCAGCGCTGGGACGAGGCACAGCATCAGCTCCCCGGGCCTGGGGGGGTGCAGCCCCCCCAGCAAGGAGCCAGCCCTGGGGCAACAGCACTGTGGTGGTGCTGGGAAGCAGCCTGGGGCAGTGGGAGTGATGGGGGTCGGATCCTGCATCCCCCCCCACCCTTGTCACGCCTGCCGGTTGCCACGGCGACCTGGGAGCAGGAGCATCATTTTCCAACAGACTTTTTTTTTTTTGCTGGGAAGGGGAGAGGCAGCTTGTGGGGGTTTTTGGAAGGAGGGGGTTGTGATCCAAAGGCAGCGTGGCTGGAAAGAACAGGAGGGGTCTCTCCCAGTTGCCCCAGTCTCCAAGGAGAGACCCCTCTGCCCACATTCCTGCTGCATACCCACCCTGGGCAGTGGGTTGGTGCTGGAATGAGCATCCTTCCTCCAGCCCAGAGGGATGCTGTGAGTGGCTGGGCTGTGCTGGCCGTAGGGCTGTCCCCACCACCCCTCTGTCCTCACTGGGGTGAAGGCACCTACCCCTGCACCCCCCCAGCACGGGCTCTCATTGCTGATCACTCAACCAAAATCCCCCTCTGACCTCCTGGTGCTGCTTCCTCCCCGTGTGCCCATCCAGCTCCGGGGCCAACCTCTCCAGGAGGGCCCACATGCACAGAGGTGTCCCAGTTTCCTCCAGCCCTTGAGCCCCCCTGTCTGCCACCACCCCGTCCTCTCCAGCTCTGCGCTGCCCACGGCTGCGCCACTGACCCAGTTCCATGGCACTCCGGTGTGCCAGGGCTGTGCTGCAGAGCTGCTGGCTGCCCACCCTGCCTTCTGGGGCTCTTGGAAGCCCTGGGGAGCCCCAGGAGATGGGGAGGCACCTTCCAAGCATTGAGCTGTGCAGGTCCCTCTCTCTCCCTCACAGAGCTCGAGCGGTTCCTGGCATTTGCTGGGGCTGGAGAAGGGCTCTGGCAGCAGTGAGAGGCTCCACACCACGGCCAGGGCTGCCCTGACCCTCCTCCCAGGATGGTGGCATGGCTGCTGCTGTGATGTCACCTCACGTCACCCGCAGCACCTCCGTGGGGCAGGGACCTGCTGCAGCCCCAGCCCCAGCCCAAACATTCCTCCAGAGACAGGAAAGGATCATAGAATCATAGAATGGTCTGAGTTGGAAGGGACCCCAAGGGTCACAGAGCTCCAACCCCCTGCCACAGGCAGGGCCACCAACCTCAGGCCTGGAGCTACACAAGGTTGCCCAGGGCCCCATCCAACCTGGCCTTGAACAGCCCCAGGGATGGGGCACCCACCCCCTCTCTGGGCAGCCTGTTCCAGCCCCTCACCACTCTCTCTGCAAAGAACTTCCCCCCAATACCTAATTTAAACCTTCCTTCCATTAACTTTAATCCATCCCCCTTGTCCTGCCGTTATCTACCCTTTAACAAGCTGATTCCCCTCCTGTTCCTCTGCTCCCTTCAGGCACTGGAAGGCTGCAGTGAGGTCCCCCCACAGCCTTCTCTTCTCCAGGCTGACCCAGCCCAGCTCCCTCAGCCTCTCTCCATAGGGGAGCTGCTCCAGCCCTCTGAGCATCTCCGTGGCTCCTCTGACCCCTCTCCAACAGTCCCACATCTTCCTTGTGTTGGGGGCCCAGCTCTGGACACAGGACTCCCGATGGGGCCTCACGAGGGCCTGGTATCACTCCAAAGCCACGGATGCACCTGCATCTGGCACATACAAGGGATGTGCTGGAGGGAAAGTGGCCGAGCCCCGTGGCACAGCCACACTCTGTGACACATCCCCACCCTGCCATCACCCACCTCCTGGGCTCAGGGACCTACATGGGATGCCCAGCGCACCCCAGGGCAGAGCAGGGGCTTGGATTTGGGGCCATCACCCATGCTCTGCTTCCCATTAGCACAGCTCCTTCCCGCTTCCACCATGGATGTGACACGGCTGTGGCCCCACGTGCGTGTGGGATGGGGGGCCCAGGGGATGCTGGGCCCTGGTCCAGCACACCGTGATGCCCCTGCTGCAGCAGAGCCTGAGGCTGTGGGGCTGGGGAGAGACAGACTGGATGGGGCTGCCCCACATTCCAGGGTGGGTGGTGGCTCCTCTCTCTGGAGCACGGAGAGGTGTGAGGATGGATCACCTCGGTGCTGCTGCCCAAACCACAGAGGGAGGTGGATGTCCTGCTTGTTCCTCCAGCTTGGGAACTGGCACTGGGCAGCACAGGCCTGGGTGCCACAGCCACACCAGGCCCTCAGCAAGGCCTGTGACTGTCATCCTGGGCCTGGGGTGCGTCTGGGGGTGAAACACCCCAATCCTGGGGCCGTGCTGAACTTCAGCAATTCCCCTTTCATGAGGCTTGACCTCCTCCCAGCCCCATGCCTGCCGGCATGTTGCCCTGCAGATATCGCCAGGGCACCTTTAACGAGCTCCTGCTCTGCCTGGGGGACCCCCCCAGGATCTGCCCCCGCCTTTGCAGGCAACTATTGATCCACTGAGAACTTCACATCTCCAGCAAGAGCTGCTCTTCAAATGCCTTTGCCGCCAGCGCTGCGCTGGGCATCGATCCGACACCACCTTTCATGTCCTCACTGCACCCCTTCCCCAAAGAGCCGCAGCCGGGCTGCCCTCAGCTTCATCTGCCACCCATCCCGCTCCCAGCCCCTCAGCCCCCTCCAACAGCACCCACTGCTGCCCTCCTGCCTCAGTTTCCCCACCTGCGAAGCACGGGGCTCAGCAGCCCCAGGGGCAGTGCTGGCAGCAGGGCTGGGCTGGGCCAGCTCTACCCGATGGCATCTGGGGGTGTGTGGCACATCTGGGTGCCCAAACTTGCTCTGCCAGGGGACAAGATGCTTGGCTTGTCCCCCGTGCCACTCTGCCAGGGGACAAGATGCTCAGCTTGTCCCCGTGCCACTCTGCCACAGCCACCAGGTCTCTCTGCGCATCCTCTCGCCTCGCCGGGACCTCGCTCTGCCCATTTGGGACAGACCCCTCGTGCCGCTGCCAGGGGACCCGCTTGGGCACCGGCTCCGGGACAACCCCCCGTTGGCTTTCCCAGCTCGTCACGGCGCGAGGCGGAGGAGATGACATCCCCTCTCCTGCCAAGACAAACACGGCGCCTTCCAAACACGCAGGCCTTGGCAAGCCCCTGCCTGGGCCATCGATCACCGCGCTCGCCGTGCTTCAGCCTGACACAGCCCGGCCAGGCTTGGAGCAGGGGGGGAGCAGCGAGGGGTTCAGGGGGGCTCTCAGAACCCCCCCATCCCAGTGCTGATGGCTGGAGGATGAAGCACCCAGCTTCACCCCTCTCCTGGGACCGGGGCTCGGCCTGCGCTGCTGGTGCCCACCCGCCGCTGCTGCAGGGTGCTGGGCGGGGGGGGGTCAGTCCCCAAGCCTTTGGCACACAGAGGGTGCTTGGGGTGGGGACAGCGTGTCCCCTGGGTGCTGTGCCGAATGCAGGGTGCCCCGCAGCTGGCTGGGCCCCGGGTGGAAAGTTGGCTCAAGGCAGCTCCAGGCCCTTACAATAATAAACCCGGCTCCAGCAAGCGCTCGGCACCGCACAGGCCCAGCTATCCCAAACATCTGCGGGAGGGGGCCCGGGGGCAAAGGGCAGTTGGGGAGGGCCTGGGGGGGCAGGGTAGGCAGGGTCTGTCCTCTCCCAGGGGTCCTGGGGTGGTGGCATCACCAGCCAGCCCTTGGGGAGGGCTGGAGGCCTGAATCCTGCCTGTCCCGCCGGGGCCCAGGGTTGCACCGGCTGCGGGCTGGTGTTGCTGGAGCTGCCGTGGGGGCAGTGGCTGGGTGAGGGAGGCTGCTTCCCCACAGCACCAGGCTGAGCCGTGCTGGGACAGGGGGTTGTGGCACTGCTGCCTCTGTGCACCGAGCAGCGAGGAGAGGGAGCCTTGGGGGGATCCCTGGGGAGAGAGAGCCCTGGGGGGATCCCACTGCTGGTGCTCCTGCTCCCCTCCATCACCAGCCCCCAGCCGTAGGGGAGACCTGCAGCTGGAGCTCTTCTGGGGGCTGGGCCACCCCCAGCATCCCTTGGGAGGAGAGTGCTGGGGTGAGGCCCCTCACCCCACACCCGTCTGCCCTCCCTCCCCAGCTCCTCCATCCCCCGGTCCCTGCATCCTGCTGAGTCCCTACACCCCCCAGCCCCTGCATTCCACTGAGCCCCATGCCCCCCTTCCCAGCTGCAGTCCCCCACCCTGCGCAGCCCTGCCTGCAGTGGGGGTGCCTACAAGTGGGGGTGCCCACCACTGCGCCCCCCCCAAGCCCTGACTGGGCCATTGCTGCCAGCTGCCTGCCTCTGCCCAGCCCTTGGCAGGACAATGCCAGGCTGTGGCACCCTGGGGACCCACGGGTCCCACTGGGTGGGGGACACTGGCACTTGGGGGGTGTCGCTCCCGAGGGGCAGCCGCAGCTCCCGGAGCAGCAGAGGGTTAAGCTGCCGTCTGGCAGGCGGGAAGGGACAGAGAGGGGGGATGGAGGAGTTTGTTTAATAGCTGGAGACAAGCTATGCAGCTGTGCAGGTCGGACGGGCCCTGCAGCGCCCCCCCCCTCGACCCCTGCTGCCCCCCCTATCCCCAGCCCTGCCTGGGCATGGCTCCCTGGGCAGCCCCGGGGTGGGCAGGGCTGGCTGGCAGGCTGGCAGGCATGGGGCTGGCATGGGGCTGGTGTGGGGCAGGCATGGGGCTGGTGTGGGGCTGGCATGAGGCTGGCATGGGGCTGGCATGGGGCTGACATGAGGCTGGCATGGGGCTGGTGTGAGGCTGGTGTGGGGCTGGTGTGAGGCTGGTGTGGGGCTGGCATGGGGCTGGCATGGGGCTGACATGAGGCTGGCATGGGGCTGGTGTGGGGCTGGCATGGGGCTGGTGTGAGGCTGGTGTGGGGCTGGCATGGGGCTGGCATGGGGCTGGTGTGGGGCAGGCATGGGGCTGGTGTGGGGCTGGCATGGGGCTGGCATGGGGCTGGTGTGGGGCTGGTGTGGGGCTGGCATGGGGCTGACGTGAGGCTGGCATGGGGCTGGCATGGGGCTGGAGTGAGGCTGGTGTGGGGCTGGCATGGGGCTGGTGTGGGGCTGGCATGGGGCTGGAGTGAGGCTTGTGTGGGGCTGGCATGGGGCTGGCATGGGGCAGGCATGGGGCTGGCATGGGGCTGGAGTGAGGCTGGCATGGGGCTGGAGTGAGGCTGGTGTGGGGCTGGCATGGGGCTGGCATGGGGCTGGTGTGAGGCTGGCATGGAGCTAGCATGGGGCAGGCGTGGGGCTGGCAGGGGCTGGCAGGGGCTGGCAGCTGGGGACTGTCAGCAGGGTTACAGAAAGCAGGCATGTCTCCCCAGCAGCGGGCAGGCGAAGGCGATGCCAGCCAGCCCGGGGGGGGAAAGGGGGGGGACAGCACTGCCCAGCCTGGCAGCGGGAGCTGGCACAGAGGGCTCCCAGCACCTGACCCCCCCACCCAGGCTGATGCTTCAGCTCCAGGGAGCCACATGAGAGGCCAAGCAGGTCCGAGCATCCCCGCAGGCTCCCTGGGGTGGGCGGCAGCGGGTGGGTCCCCAGGCTGGCACAGTGGGGCCACCAGACCTGGTCCAGGCATCTCCCCACCACCCGCCTGCCAGATCCCTCCTGGCATCGTCCTCCTTGCTGGGGACACCCCCCCACTGCCTCTCCTCCCTGGGGATACCCAGGGAGGGTGCCAGGGAGCTGGAGACCCCCGGCGGGTCCGAGGAGGAGGCGTGAGACGGAGGCAGGCGGGGGACAGATGGCCGAGCGCGGCGCTGGCATGGGCTGTGCCGAGGCATCCGGGAGCTCCCTGGGGCTCTGGCATCGCCAGGCAGCGGGGCCAGGGAGAAGGGATGGCAGGGAAAGGGGACATGGGGACAAGAGCAGCCATGGGGGTCGGGGTGGGAATGGGGGCAGGAACGGGACTCGGGGCAAGGATAGTGATGGGAATGGGAACTGGGACAGGAATGGGGATGGGGATGTGGGAATGGGGGTAGGGACAAGAATAGGGATGGGGTTAAGGATACGGGTGAAAACGTGGCTGGGGATGGGATGGGGACAGAGACAAGGCCAGGGACATGGGGCTGGGGATGAGAATGGGCACCGGGTACCAGACAGGTTGGGGGTCCCAAGCCAGGCCTGTGGCGAGGGGCAGGGAGGTGGAATCAGCTCAGAGGAGTGGGACAGGCAGGCCTGCAGCAGTGGGGTGAGGGGGCTGCTTTGGGGTATCCCACCCCAGGGAGAGTTTGTGCCAAGGGGAGGGGGCTGAGGGTCTGTGCATGAATAGGGGGGTGAAGTGACCCAGCCCGCAGAGAGCCCTGGAGGTGTAAAGAGGCTGGAGACCAATTAACCTCACTGGTTAATTAGGACAGGAAGCCACAGGCTTCAAGTGTAGCAGGGGAGAAGGAGGTTTATGGGGAAGGCTGATGGATGGTGCTGGGATGGGAGGGAGCAGGGCCCTGCACGGCTGTGCTCTGGGTTAATGATACACCAGGAGGGACCGGGACCCTTTCCCTGCCACTGAGCCAGGGTTTGCAGGGATGGGGAGGGGGCAATGGGGACCCAGCCACAGGGTCCTGGCTCCTGCACCGAGGGGGTGGATGGGGGTAGGGCTGGGACCCCCTCACCTGCCTGGTGTCCCCCCCTGTAGCCCCCCCAGCACCAGACAGGTAGTGTGTGCGTGGGGGTGTGGGGGGTGGCTGAGAGCCGCCTACGGGCAGCGGCTGCCCCAGTTTAAGTCGCTGCCAAATGTGTGTCACCACCCCCAGAAACTGCAGCCGGGGGCCTGGAGTCTGTGCCAGAGCCAGAGACCCGGGAACGCCCCGAGCCTGGGGACCTGCTGAGGCACCGGCAGAGGGGAGGGGGTCCCCCAAAGCATCGCCCAGCTCACCAGCTGCGCGGGGAGAACGTGAGATGGGGAATTCAGGACAGGCCTTTTGTGTTTGGCCCACACCAGAGAGACTGGGGCTGCGGGGGAAGAGAAAACCTCTCCTTAGAAATTCTTTTATCCCAGGAAGCTCCCGAGGATCATGTTTCGGCCATTTATTTGTGCTGCTGGCGGGGGCCACGGCGGCGGCTGCCCTCTCCCTCGCACAGGGCAGCCGGTGACCAGGGGCTGGGTTTCCAGAGGAAGCTGGAGGAGAAGCGTGAGGGCAAAGGATGGAGCTGGTTATCTTTGGGGAGCCATCACCTGGGAAGGAGGCGGCACAGGGCCCGGTGGGTGCCCAGCTGGAGACCCTGTCCTGCAGACTGGGCCCTCTCTCTGGGGTGTGACTGGGGGGATGTGGAGGGGTTCCGGGGCAGTGTAGGGGGCTGCACTCAGGGGAGGAATTGCTCTGGTGGCAGGGTCTGCTCCCAGGGGTCTCCTGCTCTGTCCTGTGGCCCCTGTGCTGGGACAGCCCCAAATCCTGCCCAGGGAGCTGAGCTCGGGGGTGCTGGGACCATGCTGGGATGCACAGCCCAGGCCCACGCACACACATGGTGGGTCCCAGATCAGGGCACCTTCCCTTCCAGCACTCTGTTTTGTTTTGCTTTCACAGAATCCTGAATGCCTTGTCACAGCCTGTGTGGGAGCAGGGCAGCAGGAGAGTCGGCAACCCAGTGGATGGGCCCTCTGAGGCCAAGGGGGGAGGTCTGGCTCGGGTGGGGGGGTACGGAGCTGAATTCCATCATCCTTGCAGGGGGTTATATCCTTAGCCAGGGTTGGAGGCAGCACTGCGACACCCCCAGCCCGAAGGGAGCAGAGCAGGGGAACTGAGGCACAGTCCTGGTGTCTGAAGGGCTCCAAGGTGCCCAGCTCAGAGCAGGAAGGACCAGGGCAGAGCTGTGGGGCTCAGCTGCATGGCACCTGCCAGCCACTGCCCCGGAGGGAGGCATGCTGGGGGACCTGCTGGGCCAGCAGATCCCAGACAGAGGGATGCCAAGGGGACCACTGCTGGGATGGGATCACGGGGGGCTGGAGGATCTTGGGGCTGGGCGTGCAGAGGGAATGGTTCGGGGAGGGCTACCCCAGCAGAGCCCCGGGGGCGGGATGCCAGGGGCGCAGAGCAGGGCGGGGATCACCTGTCCCCCTTGGGCCGGGGGCTGGGGTCACCGTGGGGTGGGGGTGGGGGGTAAGTGGGGCGGGGGCGGCAGAAGGAGCCAGGTGGGGCCAGAAGAAGGAGTCCCGGTGGATGCCACGCGTGGGAGGCAGCCACTCGCCGGAGCCGGAGCTCTCACAAAGCCGCCGGCTCGCCCGGGCCCCGCTCCCCGCCGCCCCCCGCCGCCCCGGGCCGCCCCCCACCGCCCGCCTCGGCAGACAAAGGAGGGACGGCGCTCGCCTATTCGCCTCCTTCTCACGGCCGGCGGGAGGGCGGCGGTTACCGGGGAGCCTAAACCGAGCCACCCGCGGGCCCGCCCGGCGGGGCGCCGCCGCCACGGAGCAACAAAAGGCCAGAGTCGGAGGTGAGCGGCGGGGGCGGCGGCGGGGCTCGAACCCGCGGCCCCGGGCAGCGCTGCGGGCGGGGGGGGCGGAGCTATGCAAATGACGCCCCCCGCGGCGAGCACACGGGTTGCGGCGCCCAGCCGGGGCCGGGCCGCCGCCGCCGCCGCTCCCCCCGGGCCGGGCCCACCCCCCGCCCCGCCCCGCCCCGCCCCGCCCCGCCGCCGCCGCTCCACGGGCCGGGGCCGCGGCGGTAGTCGCGGCCGCGAGATGGCGGGGGGCCGCGGGCGCTCGGCGCGGCGCTGAGCCCCGCCGCCCTCCGACGCCCCCCCGCCACCCGCCCGTGGGACGCCCGCAGAGGTAAGGGCGGTGTGGGGGGGTGGGGGGGTGGGGGGGGGAGCGGGTGGCGGAGTGGGGCCCGGCGGGGGGGACGCCCCGAGAAAACTTTCCGGCGCTCGGAACTCCGGTGTGTGCCCCCACGCCACCCCCCAACCCCCCCATCCCCCGGCACCCCCACCCCCCGTTCGTCGCAGCCGCAAGTTACCGGTAGAGCGGGCAGGTGGGGTGGTGGGGGGGACACCCCGGTGCCTGCGGTCTGATGCCGGGACCCTGCCCCGAGCTGGCAGCGGCGCTTTGCAGCTCTCCCGCGCTTTGCGGGGGGACAGCACCGGGGCGGGGAGGGGGGCACGGGGAGACTCTGCCGGTCCCCCAGCCCCAGGGGTCCGCGGCCGGGCTGGGAGCGCCCCGGTCTCGCTCGGGGCGGGGGGCGATCATCGGGGGTCGCGCAGCGGGAGGCTGGCAGGGAGCTGGGGGGGCTGTGGCAGGGCTCGGCGGCGGGTGGGCGCCCGGGGATGGGGTGCTGGGGGGGGGGACACGGGGGCGCACGGACACGACACGCGCGGCAGAGCCTCCCCCCCCCCCGCGCCATGGGGCAGCCCGGCGGGACGCGGGGCCGCAGCGGGGCTGGGGGGGGGGGGGCGGCGGCTCCCCCCGGGGCCAGGCCGGGCGTGCCGGAGGCGCAAAGTTGTGCAAAGTTATTCCCGGGGCGCGGGGCCGCGGCGGCTAATTACCGGTATTAATTTATTGCACCGCCTTGATTTTTGGTGTTCTCCCCCCCGTACCCCTTCGTTTTTCCCCCCCCGGTGTCACAGCGCTGCCCCCCCGGGCCGCCCTCCCGCTGCCACCCCGCCTGCGGTTCTCCCCGCTCGCAAGGCTGGCCGCGCTCCCACTGGGACCCGCCGCCGGCAGCCCTGCGCCGGGGTCTCCCTCCTCCATCCATTCCCTCTCCCCAAAAAACCAGCGGTGTCCCAAGCCCGGCTGAAAACCCCCTTCCCCAAATCGCTCCAGCCCGGCCTGGGGCGGGGGATGAAGCCGAGCGCGATTGTGACCTTTCCCGTAGCGGCACCAGCAATGGCCAAACTTTAATTGCCACCCGCGTTGAACACCCCCACTGCCCCCCACCCCCCCCACACACACCCCCCCCAAATATATAGAATTAAGCAAATCAAAGCGGGATCCCAGCCCGGGCCAGGCCGGGCGCGGGGGGAGGAACGTGGCCGCTCTCCCCGGAGTTCCCAATCTCCCCGAGCGCCGCTGACCCTGGAAGCGGAGATTTCCCGGCCAAGGTGCGCTCCAGCCCCCGTGCCCCCTCTTGCTTCCTCGGGATCCGCCTTGCCCGGCCCGGGCCACGGGTGCCCCCCATCGCCCCCGGCCCTCGCCCCCCTCCTCGCCCGGCGCTCGCTGCGCTCCCTCCTCTCCCTCTTTTCCTTTGTTTGCCATCTCGCTCCCTGGCTCTGACGCGCACGCCGCTCCATCCAAACGCAAGAGTGGGATTTGCCAGAATTATTTCCTAAAGCTGCCGGGGGGTGCGTGTGTGCGCTGGCTTTGGGGAAGGGGCGGGGTGGGGGGGGGCCGCGGGGTGTCGTATTTAACTGCGGCCAACTGGAGTTTGGGCTGGTGGAGGAACTGGGGGCTCCGGGTGTCCCGGCCGGCGCTGGTTGGGAAGGGCAGAGCCTGGGAACGGGTGGGAGAAGCGGGGTGGGGGCAGCTGGAAGGGGGGACCCGGTGCCGGTACAATGGAACGGAGCAGGGTGGGAGCGGGGGAGGGGGGGGGGAGAGGGGTACGTGGAAATATGTACCGGCTGCAAGGGCGTGGAGGGGGGGTTATAAAGCAATCCACGGAGCCCCGGGGCCCGGCGATGCCGCGGCGCCCCGGGTCTTGCCCTGCCACCCGAGGAAGTGCGTCGATGGAGGGGCCGCGGTGGCGCCCGCCCGACGAACACAGCCCCGCGCCCTGGTCCCGCTCCAAGCCGGGCGGTCTCATGGTGGGCGCTGCGCCCCGCGGGAGGGGCAGGCCGGACCACCCAGGTGGGCTGTGGGCAGGAGCAGGGGGCGCAGGATTGTGTGTGCCCCCCACCCGCGGCAGCTCGGCATCCCTCTCCCGGGCTTCCTGGCCATCTCTCCAGCATCTTCGGGTGCACCCCATGGGACTGTGCTGTGGCAACCGGCAGAGCCCTGGAAGGTGTGTCCCCGTGGGGGTGGCATGGTGGGGACCCCCCCACGCTCCCCAGTGCAGTGTGCTGGCATGCAGCACCCGTTCCTGCAGCACGGAGGGAGCCCTTTGATTGGGCTGGCCGGCTGCTCCCTGGGTGCCTGGGTCCACTCAGGTACCACAGCACAGCACATGCCACCCAGGCACAGCGCATCCCGTGGGGCACAGCACATCCCATGGGGCACAGTGCACCCCGTGGGGCACAGCGCATCCCAGCCGGGTGTGCAGCTCTCCAGGGAGGCAGGGGGCTTCCAGCTGGGGGCCTCTCCCCAAATCCTGCCCTAAACCTCCTGGAGGGTGCCGGAAGGAAGGGGACCCAGGCCCAGGGGGTTGGTGTTGCCCCCCAACCCCCGGGAGGGGCAGGGGGTACTCCAGGGGCACCGCACCATGCCGCGCCGTGCTGGGTGCGTGTGTGGCTCGCTGGAGGCGGCTTGGCGGGCGCTGCTGGGTGCCGAGCCCCGGGGAGCCCAGCTGCCTGGCACACAGGCAGGGCTGGGTTTTTTCCCTTCTTTTTCTTCCTCTTTTATTTATGAAAAAAAAAAAAAACCCTTTTCTTTTTTTTTTTTTTTGGTACGTTCTTGGAATAATGAAGTCCAGATTTCCTTCATGTTGGAAAGATCTGATCCCGGCTCTGCTCGCTGCGGCTTCGCTGGGGGCTGGAAGGAGAGGCAGGGGGGGAATGGGAGAGGGCTGGGGCTGAGACCCCTCTGGCGCTGGGGGGCAGCTTGGTGGGGCGGGGATGCTGCAGGTTTGGGGGGAGGGAGGCGAGGGGGGGGATGCTCCTCACCTGGGCAAGGCTCGCCGGCGTGGCTGGAGGAGCGCACCGCAGTGCCGCTCGCCGCCGCGCCTGCCTCGCCCTGCACGCTCGGCTGGGCACCCGAGGAGGTGAGGCTGGGCACCCCCCAATTCCTGCCTACACCCCCCTCTTGCCACCCCCCCACCCCCCAAGCCTGCAGGGTGGGGCTGGGCTGAGCCCCTGCCCGGGGCTGGCTGCCAGCCGTCCCCAGAGGATGCTGCGTGCCGGTGGGTGATGCGGGGTGGGATGGGGAGATGCGGGACTTGTATCCCTTTGAGGGGCACAGGGGGTGCAGCAAACTGATGTCCCTCCCCCTCTGTGCCCTCTCTGGCAGGCTCGGCCCCCCCGGACCCCCCTCGACCTCGGTGCCCACCATGCCCGTGGTCGGCGCGCTGCTGTGGGCCTCCCTGCTGACTCTGGGCTGGCGGGCTGCCCACACCAGGGACCACGGCCCCCCTGCCCCACGTGTCCAGCTCTCCTTCAAAGGTAAGAGCCCGGTGGCGCGAGCTGGGGCACGGGCTGGGACCCCGAGAAGCTAGGGGAGACCAGTGACACCCCAGTCCAGGCTGCTCCTGGTCCTGCTGCACCCCCAGACATCTCTGTGGCGATCCGTACCCCAGCACGGTTGAGCTCCCAGTCTGCCACCACCCCCCACCCCAGTCTGGGGGTGCTTGGTAGCCTGCCCAGTCCCCCCCCAGTACACTCCCCCTTGCAGGTGGGTGGCTCCCTCCGTCTGGTGAAGCTGGGTGCCAAGCTGCAGGGAGCACCCTGAGTCCACCCCCACATTGGTATTAAGGACACCCCCCCCCCCGCTGGTATTAATGCCAGGGAGCTGGCAGGGAGCCAGCAATGGGGGGGGGGGTGAGGATGCCGAGGGGTTGTGGGGAAGGGGCTTACCCCTTTGTTGAGCCGGCTCTGGGAGCTGGGGCGACACCCCAGGGGCAGCTGTGGGGTACCTGCTGGCTCCAGCGTTTGACCAAAATGCAGGGTTCTGAAGCAGCAGGGCTGCTCCTGCTGGGGGGTGCTGGGGAGGGGGGCACAAGCCCGGGCTTGGGGTCACAGACCTCAAGGAGTGGAACAGGACTTGTCCCCCTCCCTGCACGGTGCCGCCGTAGCCCTGGGGACCCCGTGGGGGCTGTCCCCTGCTTGGACACATCCCAGCTCCGGGGGGGGTGGGTGGCAGGCACACAGAGCCTCGTGTCTGCCTCCTCTCAGGGTGCTGGGGGGGATAAGCAGGGGCCATGCTGCAGTGATGTCCCACTGCACTGTCCCATGGTGCCATCCCAGCTCTCTGAACCGCTGGGCCATGGGTGGCTGTGGTGCAGCGGAACTGGGCTGGGGGGTGCTGGGGGGTGCCAGGGGTGGGGGGTGCCAGCAGGCGCGGTGTGGGCAGGCTGAGCCGCTGTGCTCAGGGCTGGTCTGGGCAGGAAAATGGCTGGTATGAAGGTGCTGGGACAAGCCCGGGCTGGAAAGGCGTGAGGGTTCCTCCTCCTGGGGCGGTGGGCGCCGTGCTCCTCCCGAAAGGTGCTGCCGGGGGATTTTTGGGGGCTGCTTTAGGCACTGCTGTTCCCCACCCAGGGGTGCACCCCGGTGACAGGAGGCTCTGGCTGGACCCCTGTGATGTGTGTAACCCCTGCCCTGTGCCCCAGCCGCCGGCACGCTCCGGGGAGCGGGATTAATTCGGGATGAGCAGCTCTGTGGGGTGGGGGCTGCCTTAGGGGTGCTTTTTGGTGGGGCAGAAGTCTGCAGCTGTGCCCAGCGAGCCATGAGTATCACCCCAGTGCTCCCACTGGGCTCTCCGGTCCCTCTCCGGGTGTCTGGCAGGGATGTGCTGGATCCCCACACACCAGTGTTGGGGGGAGGGTTGGGGGGTGCTGCTCACCCCTTCCCTGCCTGCGCTGCTGCAGGGAGGAGAATGAGCCCAGGGTCTTCCTCAGGGGCCAGCCGGGAGCTGCGCTGAGCTGCCAGGAAGCGCCAGCCCCTGGTCAATAATCCCTACTCAGCCTCCTGGAAGCCGTGGGGCCGAGGGGCTTCCCAGCCAACCCAGCCCTGGGGGAGCCCGTACCGGTACCCACATCCCTGGGGCAGCTGAGCAGGCAGCGGAGCCGGGCTGCGGGACACTGGTGTGATGAGTTGGGCTGTGCTCTGCCGGCGGGGCCGTGCTGACTGGCGATGCAGGCGCGGCTGGAGGGATGCTGCTGGGATCGGGGGCGGGTGGATCCCTACTGGCAGCATCCCCCTGGCTACCCCGTGGGACCGAGGTGGCCGTGACCTGGCACTGGCACCTGGCAGGGTGCCGGGGGGCGGGGGGGAAGGAGCTGTGCCGGCAGAGCCGCTGCGTCCCCGTGTCCCCCCCCCCCCCCGCCGGCGCCTCGCCTCGGCCACGCTGCCTGGAGCCCCGCCAGCCCCGGGAGCGTCTCCGGGTTTGTTTGCCTTTGCTTGTTATCGCGCCGGAGGTTTGTCGCAGCTCCCCGGGGCCTGCGTCATCCTCCACAGAGCCCCAGCTCCCCCTGTGCCTTCCAGAGGACGCCTAACACAGCGCGGGGATGGGAAGGGGGCCGGAGCCAGGCTCCCTCCCCCCAGAGCACGGCGAGGGGTTGGGTAGGTCCTTCTCCCCATCCCGTGCCTGCAGTGGTCCCTGTCCGTCTGTCCTCCCTCTCAAGGCTTTCCTGTCTGTGTGTCGGCAGGAGGAAGGTGACCGGCACGGAAAGAACAGCCCTGGGAGTGGCTCTGGCGCGGGTCCCTTTTGCCAACAGCTCTTCCCAGATCCCAGCCTGGTGCCGGCCAGAAATAGGATGGATATTTTTAATCATCTCCTTGCTAACAGTGTGTGTGTGTGTGTGTGTGTGTGTGTGTGTACCCCCCCCTCACACACACATCCTGCAGCCCCCTCTCATCCAGGTCTGCTCCGGGCTGGGGGGCTTTGGCAGTGGAGCGCTCCGTGGTTTCCCCATGAGGATGCAGGAGGTGATGGTGGTGACGATGATGATGATGATGATGGTGGTGATTCATCCCTCCCTGTCCTGCTCCCTGGCCAGCGTGGGAAAAACGTGCGGGAAGGAAGGGTGGGCTCTTAACCCGCATCACGGCGGGAAGCCCTCAGGGTCAGGGCTCTCTGTGGGGCTTCAAAGGGGGAGTTACTCCCCTTCCCGCCCCCCCCCCCCCCGCCCTGTGAGGACGGGAACAGCCATGCCCGCACCTCTCGGAAAGGCTGTGGCCAAGGTCCAGCTGGGGGCAGCCCCGAGCCAGGAGGGGCCGGGTGAGGGGCAGGGCAGTTCCCGCAAGGGAAGAAGAGTCTCTTTAAAAAGAACCAATCAAGCGGTGGAGGCTCCTCTGGGCTCTCTTGCCGGCCCCCTGCATGACCGTGCTCCCGGTCACCTCGTGCCTCAGTTTCCCCTCCCACCCCGCTGGCATCTCAGCTGGCAGCCGGGGGCTGTCGGCACCCTTGATCCGGGGTAAGGGGGTGGCAGATGGCTGGAGATGAGCCCGGCAAGGGGACTGTGTCCTCGGGGGTCCGCCCGGCGCCCTCCTAAGCTGTCACAGCTGTGGGCACCACTCGGCAGGAGTGGGCTGGGATGAATGGAGGGGGCGGGGGGGGGGGGGGAGGCGAAACAGCCTGGCCCGGGGACGTGCTGCGGGAACGTGACCCAGGGTGGGTCAGGGGGTGTGCTGGACCCCCCATGCTGCTCCTTGGACCCCCCCCCCCCCCCCCCCCAAAGGTGGGGGTGCCACCGCGTTCCCTTACCGCGTGTCCAGGGGATGGGGCTGAGCCTGGGGCCCCTAAGGGGATTGCTGGGGCTGCGGGGGGCTGTGCAGGGCACCCCACCCGCTGGGACCGGCTGCCGCCGGCGCTGGGCGGTAGCTGTGGAGCTCCCTAAGCTCCTTAAACCCCCCCCTGCCAAAAACGGCCCAAACCCTGCGTGATTCCAGCCTCCCCCCCCTGCCCCACCGCTAAGCTCGTTATCCCTCATATGAACGGCGCTCTGTCTGGAGCCAGCGTGGCCCCTGGGGGGGGTCCTGGTGTGTGACCCCACCCCGTGCGTGCCCCCCCCAAGTTGCTGGGCTCTGCCTGGAGCCCCCCGGCCGCCTCCTGCCCCCCTGCGGGGTGAGAAGCGGGCACCTTCCCTGCGAGGGAACATGAGGGACGGCAGCTTTCTCACGACGGTGGGTTGTGGGGACCCCTCCCCTCAGCCTTTTGCTTGGGGAGGTGGGGCGAAGGGCTCCTTTCCGAGGGAGTTTTCCTGCCGCCGGGGGTGCCGGAGCATCCTCTGGACCAGTGGGATGCTCTGTCAGCCGGGGCCCCCCCTGCCAGCGCTGCTGGAGGGGGCCGTGTCCCCCCACGAGCGGTTGGGGCGGGCTGGCTGGGGCATGAATCAGCAGTTTCGGCTGGAAAAACCCGCTCTTGCTTTTCTTTTTCCTTTTTTTGGGGTTTTTTTTTACGTTATTTGGCCAGCTGGTGGGATGAACGGCCAGAGGGATGAGCACCCAGCCGGCAGAATGAGCACCCAGCCGGCCCGGCTTTCATCCCCAAAGCTTTGGCTGGGGTGGCCGTAGCACCTGCCCCGGGGGGCTGGGGCAGTGGGAGGTGGGTGCCTGCACAGGGTGATGCTCCCGGAGCAGGGAAGGGCTGGAGCTGGTCCGGGGTGGAAGGCAGCACACGGGCACTGGAGCCATTTCATCTCCCCAAGCCCCAGCTTCGGTTTCCTCCCACCTGTGAATCGGTTAAGTGGGAAAAAGAGCTTGGCTGGGGGCCACGGAAACTCTCTTATTACATGTAATTAGCTTAATTACATCATAAATAACCCATCAAGGGGTAGCGGAGTGACGCTCAAACAAATAAGCAATTCCGCTTTCATCCAGCGACCCCCCCCCCAGGGCTGCGATCAGCGAGGGGAGGGGGGGGGCTGGATTCATCCCCCTCCCCTCGCTCAGCACCCCCTCCTCATCCCTCCCCTCCGTGGGGCACCCGGGAAGCTCCATCGCGGGTGTCAGGAAGATGATAAGGAGGGAGCATCCCCAGATTTGGGGGGGAGGCACTTAAAGGGTTTGTGGGGTGAACCAGTGTGGGATGGGGCTGGGCATCCCTACTGGGCTGGGCTCGGTCCCTGCGCCTCTCTGTCGGCATTTGGAGGGGATCCATTGCCCCCCCCCGTCCCGGGGAGCAGAGGCTCCGGGGGGGTGCCGGGGCGGGAAGCGGTTATTGAATATAAACACACCGTGTAATTTACATGCTAATTATGTTGAATGCGCTACAAGCCCATAATTAGAAACTAATTAGGTGAGAGCGCCTGTAATTGGTTTTGGGGGGGGGTGCAGTGGCGGTGCACCTGGGGAGGTGAGCAGCTCCCATTAACCCTTCATGCGGTGCCCTGGTGATGTCTGGGGGGATTTAGGGGGCTGGCAGGGCATGAGCAGCCCCCCCACCCCGGGAGGTTTATCAAGGAGCCTCCCCCAATCTCAGCCCTGGTGCCAGTGTGTAGGGATGGCTGACCCCAGCCCCGTGGGAAGGTGGGGGCTGCCGGATGGGGGGGATGCGAGCAGCTGTCGGAGCAGCCCCCAGTTTGGCTTTCCAGGGGAAATTGGGCTTTGTGGGGCGTGTAATCGAGTGGGGCCGCTGCCGAGCATCCTCACCCCGCGTTCGGCTGCGGATCTGAGGGGTTCCTGCCACCGGCATCGACCGAGGGTGCGGGGTGGCTGAATGTCGGGGGCCCCGAGCCGTGCTGGGGGGGCTGGGCAGGATGCTGCGAGGGGCCAGGGCCCAGGGAAGGAGCCCACCCCTCGGGGGTGCTGGGCGGCTCCGGGCTGGGCAATTAAAAGGGGATTAGGCTGCCGGGCAGTCAGGGGGATCGGCGCTGGGAATGCGGGAGGCGATGCGCTCATCAGGGCGCAGCCGCTAACGAGCGGCTCCTCCAGCCCCGGGGCACCCTCTGGTCCCGGGGGACCCCGGAGGCAGGTTTGGGGACCCGGTGCGGCGGGAATTAGGTAGAAGGATGGGTGTGTGACCGTTCGGGAGGTCAGAGATTGGGGCGGGGGGCTCGCCCCCTCCGTCCCCTTTGGAGAGGGCGTCACGGGGCAGCGGGTCTGTCACCGCCCTGCTTTGGGGGTGCCCCCTCTGATCGCTGGTGCGTGGGGGGCTGAATGGGGGCCCTGGCAGGGGGCCGAGGCCCTTTTGTGCTGCTGGCCCCATCCCCTGCCGAGCCCGGCACTGCCCACCCTGATGGACACCAGGCTCTGGGGGCTCGTTCTAGCACAGGACCCCCCCGGTGCTGCCTGGCTCGGCCCCCGGGATGGGGGGCTGAGGGTGGGAGCCCGTCCCCGGGGGCGCTGGCTGCGGGGCCAGATGTGGGGCTGGCTCTGCCCAAGCAGTGTGCTGGCAGTGCTGGTGCTGGGTCCCCAGCACCTCTCCAGCTCCTCCCCCTGCAGCACCCCACAGCCAGGGCTGCCCAGCCCCATTCAGGCTCTGAGCCCCGGCCCCCACCGACACCCACATCTCTCAGGGGGGAGGTAGGCTCACCCCGTGCCCCCCACAGCACTTGTGGGGCGCATGGATGCACCCGCTGTGGGGACCCCATGGGACATCCTGGGGACACCAGTGGTGGTGGGCAGCCAGCCAGGGCAACTGGGAGCATCTGGAACCCAGATGGGAGAAGCAGGAGGAGCAGCACGCTGTGGGGCTGGTGGGTGGGCAGCCCCCCCAACTTGTGCCCTGTGCCACAGTGGGGGGCACCCCCTGCCTGTCCCCAAACCTGCATCCCACCCCCCGCACCCCCATGCTCACCCATGTGCCTGCAGCATGGCCTGGTGTGTTCCCAGCCCACAGGGACTGGCACCTCCTGGCCTCAGGCTGCAGCTGAGCAGCTTGGGGGCTGCAGGTGACATAGGGGGGCTGCAGGTGACACGGGGGGGCGTGGCTCTGGCTGTGCCCAGCACCCTGTGCCCGCTCAACACAGGCTCCTGTGGAGGGTCCTCTTGTCCCCAGGGTGCCCAGGATGGAGATGGACCCTGGGGGCACCCTTGGGGTGTTGCCAGATGCTCCCCCCATGGGGCTGGGAGATCTGCAGGTGCTGGGCATCCCGGCTGGGCCAGCCACTGGAACCCTCCTGGAAGGAGGTGGGTTTCTTCCCAGCACCAAGCTGCAGCACCCCTCTCCACTCCTGCCTGCAGGGGGGTCCCAGGGTGGGCCCCCAGCCCCACTCCAGCCCCAGCGCCCAGCACACCCTTGTGTGGAGGTCCAAACTGTGGGGTCAGGATGCTCGTGGGGACAATGTCCCATGGGGGTGGCATCAGAAGGGGGTGGCACCTCCAAATGGGGTGGTGGTTGGGGCAGATGGTGTGCCATGGGAGTGGCATCTGGTGGCTGGGAGTGGCATCCCAAGGAGGTGGCACATCCAAAGCGAGTGGCACCTCCAAAGAAGGTGGCGTCCAGGATATATCATGTCCCATGGAGGTGGCATCTGATGGCTTTTGGTGGCATCCAAAGAGAATGTCACCTCCAGAGTGGGTGGCATCTGGGGCAGATGTCATCCCGTGGAGGTGGCATCTGGTGGCTGGGGGGTGGCATCCGAAGGGGATGATGTGGGAAAGAGGATGTCCCACTGGGGAGGCATCTGATGGCCAGGAGTGCCATTTGATGGCTGTTGGTGGCATCCACAGGGGTTGCACCTCTGGAGGAGGTGGCATCCAGGGCACATAGTGTCCCGTGGGGGTAGGGTCCTCTGTCTCACTCCTGCCGTGGCCCCTGCCACGTGGTCCTTGGCATGGGCCCACATCATCTGCAACACTTCTGCCTTCCATCTGGCTGCCTCATTGCACTTGTGAATATTCATGACCCTCATTATCCTCTTTCATTCGGTGCTCCCACACTCGGGCTAAAAATAACTTCCCGAGGGGGGGATGGGGTGCAGGGGGTGGGGAAGAGGCTCATCCCCTCCCTGGGAGCCAGCTCCTTGGGGTCCCAGCTCCCTCAGCTGAGGAGCCAGCCTGGTGGGGACGCAGGGCAGGAGAGGGACAGTGCCGGGGATTTTTGGTTGGGGTGCCAGGGACCCCCTATCTCAGCAAGGTGCTCCGCTCCCTGCTTGGGGTCCCCAAGGTCCAGGTCCTGCCACCACCTCCCCTGGCCGCTCTGGGTGGTCCCAGCCAGCCGTAGGCATTGTCCCATGTCTGTGGCAGCACGATGATGCTCACTGAGGGGGAGGTGGGCGCCTCCTCTCACAGGACACCCCCCAGCCAGGGGGCTTGGGTGCGGGGCATTGGGGAGGGTGGGGGTTTTGGGGTGCTGACGCCGGCCCCTTTGCCCCGCAGAGCTGAAGGCGACGGGCACGGCGCACTTCTTCAACTTCCTCCTCAACTCCAGCGACTACCGCATCCTGCTGAAGGACGAGGACCACGACCGCATGTACGTGGGCAGCAAGGACTACGTGCTCTCCCTGGACCTGCACGACATCAACCGCGAGCCCCTCATCGTAAGCCGCGTGGGCAGGGGGCAGCCGGGCTCCTGGGTGGGCGTTTTGGGCGGTGGGGGGTGTTGGGTGAGTGTGGTGGGTATGGCACAGGGAGAGGTGGGGCCGGTGGGACCCACGGCTGGTGTCTCTGCAGATCCACTGGCCGGCGTCCCAGCAGAGGATTGAGGAGTGCATCCTGTCTGGCAAGAACAGCAACGTGAGTGGCCACCACAAACCCCTGGGAGCTTTTGGGGGGGAGGCTGGTGGGCAGTTCTGGGAGGCGGTTCACACCCAGCCCTGGCAGAGCCAACACTGGTCCCTGCTCAGCAGCGCCCGGAGCTGCAATGGGATGGGGGGCACCCCCAGGTGTGGCAGCATCCTCCCACCCTGTCTCGCCCGGCCGTGCAGGTCCTGCAGAGCATCCTGGGCAAGCGGGAGTCTGAGGTGCTGCCAGCCAGTGCTGGGCCCTCCAGCGTGCCTTCCATGCCCCCCATGCCAGCCCACGGCCCCTCCCCACCCTTACCAGCTTCCCACCCTCCTCCCAGCTCCCTGGCCTGCTTTCTTCCCCGCCTCTTGCCCTGTGCTGCTGATGGGAGGCAGCAGGTGATGGGGGGCAGTGGGGAGGTGGGGTGCCCCGTCCTCAGGCCGGCGTTGGCACCCCCCTCTCTGCTCTTCAGGGGGAATGCAGCAACTTCATCCGCCTGATCCAGCCCTGGAACCGGACCCACCTCTACGTGTGTGGCACCGGCGCCTACAACCCCATCTGCGCCTTCGTCAACCGCGGGCGCAAGGCCCAGGTGAGGGGTGGGAGGGATGGGGGCTGTGGTGGGCCGGTGCCCAGCCCTGCCAGCGCTGCCACCATCGGACTGTGGAGAGTGGTGGGGACAGGAGGGTGGCATGGCACAGCTCGGCTCGTGCCGGGAGGTTTTGGGGAGGGAGGGGGAGGGCAGAGGGTTGTGGGGGCAGCACCAGGCTGGGGGTGACTGGATAATGATTCCGTGCTGCTGAGTGGGGCTGAGCCCTCCCTGCAGACCAAGGATGATGTCTCTTCCCGCTGGAACTGGGCTGCCCCAGCTGGACACCGACGTGGCTGCATCCCTGCGCCATGCATCCCTGCTCCGTGCAGCCCTGCTCCGTGCAGCCCTGCTCCGTGCAGCCCTGCTCCATGCCCTCCCACCCACCGGCCGCAGCCACCGCTGGATCCTGGACATGTTCTTCCTCGGCTCCCCACCTGCCACCAGCCCACCGAGCCCCAGATGCGGAGGATGCCCGGTGCCAGCGCCGTGCAGGGAGGACTGTGGCAGGGGCTGTGCCAGCTCCTGCAGCCGGGGATGTCCCTGCATGGATGTCACCCGGTCCTGGGGACTGCAGTGCCCAGGGAGAGGGTGGTGCTGGAGCTGCGTGCCCAGTGCTGGATGTGTGGCAGACAGAGGAGCGCTTTCGGGGTGTCCCCAGGAGGGAGATGGTCTCTGCAAGCAGCAGTGCCAGGTGTCCTGGGGTCCCTGTGCTGGGCATCCTGGGGTCCCTGTGCCAGGCCTCCTAGGGTCCCTGCGCCCGGTGAGGTGTCTGTGCCCTCTGGGGGTCCTGG
Organism: Porphyrio hochstetteri; assembly: GCA_020800305.1. Lineage (NCBI taxonomy): Eukaryota > Metazoa > Chordata > Aves > Gruiformes > Rallidae > Porphyrio > Porphyrio hochstetteri. The sequence continues at coordinate 2,274,328 of CM036916.1, read as the reverse complement.
GCTGTGCCTTTGGAGTGAGCTGGGTGCCGCCAGCCTGAGGAGCCCAGCACCGGGCACTGGGTGTGCAGGACAGACCCCTGCCCCCCGATGGGCACCGGGAGGGGCAGCCGCTGCTTGGGCTGCTCTGGACTGGGACGGCACTGGGACAGACTGGGAGTGGATCAGGACAGACTGGGCAGCGGTGGCATTTGAGGGGATGCCCATGCAGTTGAGGACGGTGTCCCTGTTCCCTGCAGTGGAGCCAGCAGCAGGGTGGCAGGGCGTGGGGGTCGCGGTGACCCCCGTGGTGCTGGGAGCGTCCCTCCTGCAGCGGGACATGGCCCCTCAGCGTGGGGCACCTCCAGCAGGGTGGCAGGGCCCAGCTCTCACCCTGGCTGTGGGGCTGCCTGGCAGCTGCCTCTCCACCCTCCCCTGCCCTGTGCTGGGACCCCCCAGTTCCGTGGGAGCCAGCAGGATCCATCCCTGGAAGCCAGCCCAGCCTGGAGCATCCAGGGATCCCCAATGGCACTGCCCAGGGGACCCCGGCTCTGCTGCTCCAGCAGCACCCATCAGCCCAGCCGTGGGGTCCCGCTCCTGTCCGGGGGTCCCTGCCCCCTCGCTGGCGCTAACTCTCTGCCCTGCTCCTTCTCCCCAGGGGTTTCCACCGAGCCAGCCAGGAGGCCAGGAAGGCAGATCCACTGACAGCCCCCTCAGCCCACGACGAGCACCCAGCAAGGTGGGAACTGGCCTGGGAGCCTGCCACAGCCGTGCCCACCTCTTCCATGGGCCGCGGGCTCCTTCTCCTTCCCACTGGCATGCTTCTGACCCCCAGGCTGGGCGCCCCGTGCCATGGGCATCCCCACCATCTCCCTGCCCCTCAGCACAGCCTCCTCCAGCCACCGGCCTGGCACCTCCGCTCTCCTCTCACTAACTCCTTCCTCCCGGGCCGTGCACGAGGCCCTCGGGGGGACACTGTCAGGGATGGCAGCTCCCTTCTGCGGGCTCTGCCCAGCTCCAGGCCTGCTGGCTCCCTTGGAAGCAGGGCCACGTGTGGGCAGGGCTGTGGGAATCGGGATGGATGCCAGGGTGCCGTGCAGGTGTTTTGGTAGGGCCTACAAAGCCAGCGCCAAGCAGCTGCCTGGCCCTGCCCTGCCCTGCGAGGAGCTCCTGCCATCCAGTGGGTGATGGCACCCCGGCTTCCAGGGACCCCCACTCCCAGCCTGCCCTGACAATGTCACCCCGAGCCTCCCCTCCGGACTAACATGGGTCGATGCATGGGCAGGGGAGCGTGTGGGGCACGCACACCCTGTGGCAGCTGGAGCTCCCCCAGCCTGGACCCCTGCCCCCTGGTCTGAGGGCAGGAGGTAGGTGGGCAGAGGGACGATGCTTGGCCACGAGCATCCCACTGGCTGCGGCAGCTCCCGCTGCCAAGCTTCCCAGTGCCAGCTGGGAAAGCCACCACTGCCCCAGCCCCCCAGTTCCTCCCTCCCAGCACCCACAGGGAGAGGGTCCCTGTGCCCAAGCAGGGGCTCCCTAGGGGCTGCAGGCCCCTGCTTTCCAGCGGCTCTGGTGGGCTCAAGGCGTGTTAGCCAGATGCCAGTGCCTGAAGTGGCTCAGGGCTCACCAGAGGGTGGGGTGATGTGGCTCCAGAGAGCCCGGTTGTCCCTGTGGCTCAGGAGCAGGGCTGGTGCCAGGCAGAGCTGTCGGTGATGGCGATGGCGGTGCAGCGCGGTGACAGGGATGGCAGGCACGAGGCTGTGCCCATCTCTGGGGCTGAGTGTGTGGTGGGGTGCATGGTGCTCCCCACCCACCCTTCCTGGTGCTGGGGCTGTGCCAGGAGGCCACTCACCTCAGCAGGAGGCCCCAGCACTGTGTGTGTTACCCCAATGTTAAAGCCAGGCTGTGGGTACCCCCCGTTTGGGTTTGGTCACCCTTGGTGCTCGGGCTCCCTGCACACTCTGTGCAGCACCCCCAAGCTCTGGGGGTCCGTACACTGGTGTGAGGGGTGAGGTGGCTGGGCTGGCCTGGCTCTGCCAGCCCCCAGCCAGCACCGGCAGCGGTTTCTGTGCGTCTCCAGAGGGATGGGGATGCCCCTGGCTGGGGCCGTGCTGGCAATGGCTGTGGCGAAGGCGCCGTGGGGGGACACCTCTTCCTGCGGATGGTGTGGGGCCGGTGGCTTGGAGCATCTCGCTGTGGTGGTGCCCGCTGGAAGACGGGTCCTGGCAGGAGGAGCATGATGGATCTGGCAGCCGAGCCGTGCCGCCGGCCGGGCCCTGCCTGCCGAAGGTGCCGGAGCTGCGTGACCGGGAGCCGGGGCTGCGGCCACGGACGCTGGAGCGAAGAGGCGGCCGGAGGGAGACGCTGGCCCAGAAGCGGGCGTGGGGGATGGCTGCCCCGTCCCAGCCTGGCACTGCAGCCAAGACTCCGAGCGGTGGAGGGCATGGAGGAGCACCCGGCGGTGTTGGAGGAGTAGCTCGCAGGGCCTTCATCTTCTCAGGGGATCTGTGGCCTCCCAGCGTGGCCCATCCGCATCCATCCTGGCTGCTGGGCTCCGTCCTGGAGGAGGGTGCTCTGCCGGTGGGCTCTGGAAGGCGCCGCGGGGATGGAGGGGTGAGGGTCTAACCAGCCCCTCGGTGTGCTTCCTTCTCCAGGACTATATCTTCTACCTGGAGCCGGACAAGCTGGAGTCGGGCAAGGGGAAGTGCTCCTATGACCCCAAAGTTGACACCGTCTCTGCGTTAATAAGTGAGTCCTGTGGGTCCCCGGGGCCGGCGCTGTGGGTGTCGGACAGAGGGGACACACGGGTGGGGTGGGACAGCTGCTCCCACCATCTCCCTGCATCGCCCAGGGATCCCCAGGGAGTTGGGCTCTGACCCAGCCTCCCACTCCAGCTGTGGGCAGGTGGCTGGTCCTTGGTCAGCTGGCCCAGCAGAGGTGGGTGGGGGTCCTGGTGCCAGTGCCACCCTCCCGAGATGCCTGGGATAGCCACATGTCGTTGGGTTGCCTGGTGGCTGGCAGCGGGATGGGGGCTGCATGGAGCCCCGGGGCAGAGGGACAAGGGGGATGATGGGATGAGGTGGGAGCCCCCAGCTGGTCCCTGTCCTGTGCAGATGAAGAGCTCTATGCTGGTGTCTACATCGACTTCATGGGCACGGATGCAGCCATCTTCCGCACCATGGGCAAGCAGACCGCCATGAGGACAGACCAGTACAACTCTCGCTGGCTTAATGGTGAGTTTGGGGTGCCCTTGGCTCAGGTTCCCAGGGACCCCGGAGCTCCAGACACAGAGGTGGGACCCAGCACCTTGTACTGCATCCTGCTCCCAGGGCAGCTGGCATGGGTGGGGGTGTGGGGGGTGGGAGGGGGTGGATGGAGGGAGGGATGGATGAAGGGAGGGATGGATGGGTGGACGGATGGAGGGATGGAGGGATGGATGGAGGGAGGGAGGGATGGATGGATGGAAGGATGGAAGCATGGAAGGATGGATAGACGGAAGCATGGACGGACGGATGGAGGGATGGAAGGGTGGATGGAAGGATGGATGGACGGAGGGAAGGAAGGATGGATGGATGGAAGGATGGATGGATGGAAGGATGGACGGAGGGAGGGAGGGATGGAAGGAAGGAAAGAAGGAAGGATGGAAGCATGGATGGATGGAAGCATGGATGGATGGAAGCATGGATGGAAGGATGGACGGATGGAGGGAGGGATGGATGGATGGATGGATGGATGGACAGACGGATGGAGGGAGGGAGGGATGGAGGAAGGGAGGGATGGAAGGATGGATGGGTGGATGGATGGAGGGATGGATGGAGGGAGGGAGGGACAGATGGATGGATGGATGGACGGAGGGATGGACAGACAGGGTGGTTGGACAGAGGGAGGGATGGATGGTTGGACAGACGGATGGATGGACGGATGGACAGATGGACGGATGGAAGGAAATCTAGGCAGAGGAGCAGAGGGATAGCTGCGTGGGGCACAGGGGCTTTGCTGAGTGAGGGAGCAGCCAGCAAAGGGCTCAGGCAGAGCCAGAGTCCGTGTGGGGGTTTCTGCAGGGCTGAGATGTCAAGCGTGTCACCTGCGGTCGGTGACCCTGAGCGCTCATCCTGCCCCCTGGGAGCCCCCCTGCCCGCAGGGCTGCAGCTGAGTAAACAGCCCCGAGCAGATGGGATGCTCCTGGCAGGCTGGGGAGCCGGCGGGGCCCTAACCCGAAGAGGGGGGCTGTCAGCACAGGCCGGGCACTGGCTGATGGATGGCAGGGAGAAGCTTCCTGAGAAGCTTCCAGCGTGGGTGGTTCCTCCCTGGGAAGGAAGATCAGTTCCCCCCACCCTGCTCATAGAGCTGCTGGGCCTCGGGGATGCTCCTGGGGACCTCAGGGGTTCTCCCAGGGACCTCAGGGTGCTCCTGGGGACCCCAGGGACGCTCCCAGGGACCTCAGGAGTTCTCCTGGGGACCTCAGGGATGCTTCCGGGGACCTCAGGGACACTCCCAGGGACCTCAGGGTGCTCCCAGGGACCTCAGGGTTCTCCTGGGGACCTCAGGGGTTCTCCTGGGGACCTCGGGGATGCTCCCAGGAACCTCGGGAATGCTCCCAGGGACCTCAGGGGTTCTTCTGGGGACCTCAGGGATTCTGGGGACCTCAGGGACGCTCCCAAGGACCTCGGGGATGCTCCCGGGGACCTTGGGGATGCTCCAAACCCCGCCAGAGACTCCCGGTCCCTCAGCCCTGCCCCAGATGCAGCGCTGGGCCCTGCACCCATGGCAGTGCTCACCCAGCAGTGCGGGGCCATGCATCACACTGTGGCCCAGGGGTGGGTGCCAGGGGGCTGAGGGGCTGTGCTGTGCTGTTCCAGACCCAGCCTTCGTCCGTGCCCAGCTCATCCCTGACAGCAGTGAGAGGAACGATGACAAGCTCTACTTCTTCTTCCGTGAGAAGTCCACTGATGCCCCGCTCAGCCCTGGGGTCTACTCCCGCATCGGGCGCATCTGCCTGGTAGGTGGAGCGGTGGGGGGCAGGTATGGGGGCTGGCAGGGGGCAGGCAGGGCTGAGCACGGGGGTCCCTCTGTTGCAGAACGACGATGGGGGTCACTGCTGCCTCGTGAACAAGTGGAGCACCTTCCTCAAGGCTCGGCTCGTCTGCTCCGTGCCGGGGCCCGACGGGATCGAAACTCACTTCGACGAGCTCCGTGAGTGGGTGAAGGGGGCATGGGGGTGGCATTTAAGGGCACCCTTGTGAGGCAATGTGGTTCATGGGGAGGGCTGGGGACCCCCGTGCTGTCCCCCCTGTCCCATGGGGGGCTGCTCTCCCTATTACCCCACTGTCCCAGGGTGCAAGGGGGGGTCCCTGCCTGCCTTCCCCCCATAGTGACACCCCATCTTTCTGTCCCAAGAGGATGTCTTCATCCAGCAGACACAGGACACCAAGAACCCCGTTATCTATGCTGTGTTCTCCGCTTCAGGGTGAGTGCTGGACCCCCTTGGCTTCAAGCAGCAGCGTGGGGGGTGTCCCTGACTGGGTGGGGGTGTCCCGGTGGGGGTGGGCAGTGCCGAGCTGGAGGGTGGCAGCAGGTTCCTCCTCCCAGGTCGGTCTTCAAAGGCTCTGCTGTCTGCGTCTACTCCATGGCCGACATCCGCATGGTCTTCAACGGGCCCTTCGCACACAAGGAGGGACCCAACTACCAGTGGGTGCCCTACACAGGCAAAATGCCCTACCCCCGGCCCGGCACCGTGAGTACCCCGCGGTGGGGGGTGTGTGTGTGTGTGTGTGTGTGTGTGTAGGGGGGTGTTGCTGGTCAGGCTGCCAGCACGCTCAACCCCCATGCCTGTGCTCACAGTGCCCTGGGGGGACCTTCACCCCTTCCATGAAGTCCACCAAGGACTACCCCGACGAGGTGATCAACTTCATGCGCGCCCACCCGCTGATGTTCCACGCCGTGTACCCCACGCACCGCCGGCCGCTGGTGGTGCGCACCAACGTCAACTACCGCTTCACCACCGTGGCCGTCGACCAGGTGGACGCGGCAGACGGGCGCTATGAGGTGCTTTTCCTGGGCACAGGTACCCAGCCGCGCACCGCGGGGAACGCAGCATGCCGCGGCACCACCGGGGCTGGCTGAGCATGGTGATCCCCCCCCCCTCAACCTCCACCGCCATGCTGGAGTTGGGGTGAGGGGTTGGGACCCCTCCTTGCGATCTCTGCCCCTTCCTGAGGGTCCGGCTTGGTCCTTGCCTTGCCCTGGGGCCCATCCTGCAGATGCCACCATCCAGCCTGGTCCTTGCCCTAGCCCAGTTCCCGTCCCCAGGTCATGAGGCGGCATGATAACTCCCATCCTAGGGATGCCACCATCCAGCCTGGTCCTTGCCCTAGCCCAGTTCCTGTCCCCAGGTCATGAGGCGGCGTGATAACTCCCATCCTAGGGATGCCACCATCCAGCCTGGTCCTTGCCCTAGCCCAGTTCCCATCCCCAGGTCATGAGGCATCATGATAACTCCCATCCTAGGGATGCCACCACCCAGCCTGGCCCTCTCTGTGCCCCAGGGGCCTGGCCCCACCACCCAGCCTCATCCTTTCCCAACCCTGGTGTCCATCCTACGGGCTCTGAGATCCTGCCTCGTGCTTCCCATGGCCCATCCTAAGCCCACCATCATCCAGCCTGGAGCTTCCCCTGCCTGACTGCCCATCCTGGAGGCACCAGCATCCTGCCTGCCCTTCCCCAGCCCCAGTACCCATCCTGGGGGTACCATTGCCCAGCCTGGTGCTTCCCCTGCTCTGCCACACATGGTTTCCCCCCGTGAACCATCCCAATCCTTCCCCTTCCCCATGCCCATCCCTGGCTGCTGTCTGGCCCTGCCCTGGGTGCTGGCAGTCCCTGGCTACAGGAGGTGACCCCAGCCAGCACACTGCACCCCCGGCACACTGCTGTGGCAGGAGGGGGAGAGGGGTGGGCTTAGGGGGCTCCTTCCTTCCCCTAGCCCCAGCAGGGATCCCTTTCCCAGGAGGGGAGGGTGTGGGTGCTATGGGGGGGGCACTGAGCCCCTGGGCACCGTGGTGTCTTGCAGATCGGGGCACCGTGCAGAAGGTCATCGTGCTGCCCCGGGATGACATGGAGACGGAGGAGCTCATGCTGGAGGAGATCGAAGTGTTCAAGGTAAGGGTTGTCCGTGCTCCACTGAGTGTCCTTGAGACACCAGCCAGCCCCTTGAGACACCAGCCAGCCCCTTGGGATGTCAGCCAGCCCCTTGGGATGTCAACCAGCCCCTTGGGATGTCAACCAGCCCCTTGGAACACCACCCAGCCCCCTGGGTCACCAACCATCCCCATGGCCAGCTCTGGAGGGACGCCAAGAATTGGTCCTGCTCCCTGCTCACGACTCCTCTGCCTGCCTGGGGTGCCTGGGGGCCCTGGGGTACCCACCCTGGGGCTGCAGCATCAGGCCTCATGCTCACCCCTCTCTCTCCTTCGCTCCTGCTCCCGTCTAGGTGCCAGCACCCATCAAGACCATGACCATCTCCTCCAAGAGGGTGAGTCCTGGCAGGGGCTGGGCAGCTCTGTCAGAGATCCAGGCACAGCTCTGCCCGGCATCCCCGCAGCTCCTGTAGCCCTGAGTGGCTCTGGTCTCATGGCCAGTCCCAGCCCCAGGAGGCTGCAGCTTTCTGGGGGCCCTGGCAGTGAGTGGGGGGATGAGATAGCACAGAATCACAGAATCACCAGGTTGGAAAAGACCTTTAAGATCATCAAGTCCAACCACTCACATCCTAAACTAAACCAGATCCCTAAGTACCTCATCTACCCTTTTTTTGAACACACCCAGGGAAGGTGACTCAGCCCCTCCCTGGGCAGCCTGTTCCAGCCCTCACAACTCTTTCAGTAAAATATTTTTTCCTAACATCCAATCTGCCCCTGCCCTGGCACAGCTTCATGCCATTGCCCCTTGTCCTATCAACTGTCCCCTGGCTGAAGAGACCATCACCCATCTCTCTATAACCTCCCTTCAGGTAGTTGTAGGTGGGGAGAAGGTCTCCCCTCAGCCTCCTCTTCTCCAGGCTCAACACCCCCAGCTCCCTCAGCTGCTCCTCAGAGGATTTGCCCTCCAGCCCCTTCCCCAGCCTGGTTGCCCTTCTCTGGACTCGCTCCAGGCCCTCCATGTCCTTCTGATGGTGAGGAGCCCAGAACTGGACCCAGCACTCGAGGTGCAGCCTCACCAGAGCCCAGTCCAGGGGCACAATCCCCTCCCCAGACCTACTGGCCACACTGTGTCTGACACAAGCCAGGATGCCATTGGCCTTCCTGGCCCCCTGGGCACACTGCTGGCTCATGGTCAGCCTGCAGTCACCCAACACCCCCAGGTCCTTCTCTGCCTGGCAGCTCTCCAGCCAGTCTCCCCCAGCCTGTAGCTCTGCAGGGGGTTGTTCTGTCCCATGTGCAGCACTCTGCCCTTGGCCTTGTTAAACCTCATCCCATTGGTCTCAGCCCATGGGTCCAGTCTGTTCAGATCCCTCTGAAGAGCCTCCCCACCCTCAGGCAGATCAACACTTCCTCCTAGTTTAGTGTCATCTGCAGACTGACTGAGGGAGCATCCAATCCCTTCATCAAAATCACTGATAAAGATGTTGAACAAGACTGGACCCAGCACTGAGCCCTGGGGGACGCCACTCGTGACCGGCCTCCAGCTGGATTTTGTTCATCCATCTGTCCATCCATCATCCATCCATCTCACTGTGTCCTCCTTGTCCCCCAACAGCAACAGCTGTACGTGTCCTCAGCTGTAGGTGTGACCCACCTGGCCCTGCACCGCTGCGACGTGTATGGGGAGGCCTGCGCCGACTGCTGCCTGGCCCGGGACCCCTACTGCGCCTGGGACGGCAGCGCCTGCACCCGCTACTCCGTCTCCTCCAAGAGGTATGAGGGGGCCAGGGGAGCAGCAGGGAGGGGGACCCCCACCCCGCACACCCCAGCTCACCTCCTGCCTCTCTGCAGGCGCAGCCGGCGGCAGGACGTCCGGCACGGCAACCCCATCCGCCAGTGCCGGGGGTACAACTCCAATGGTGAGTGGGGCCTGGGGCAGGGCCTGCAGCGGGGGGGCTGGGGGCAACGGCGGGGGGGGAATGCATGGATGGGGGCCTGGTGGGTGGGTGGTTGTGCAGCTGGATATGGGCAAAGAGGGGATGGAGGGACGGAGGGAGAGAGGGATGGATGGAGGGATGGAGGGACGGAGGGAGGGGTGGATGATGGATGGATGGACAGATAGAGGGAGGGATGGATGGTTGGAGGGAGGGAGGGAGGGACAGACAGATGGATGGATGGATGGACTGATGGATGGGTGGATGATGGAAGGATAGATGGACTGATGGATGGATGGAGGGAGGGAGGGACGGATTGATGGATGGATGGATGGATGGAATGATGGATGGATGGACAGCTGACAGATGGATGAATGGACTGATGGATGGGTGGATGATGCATGGACAGATGGACTGATGGATGGATAGAATGATGGATGGATGGACAGATGACGGATGGATGGATGGACTGATGGATGGACAGATGACGGATGGATGGATGGACTGATGGATGGATGGACAGATGACGGATGGATGGATGGATGGATGGACAGACGGACAGACAGGTGATGGATGGATGGATGGATGGATGGATGGATGGATGGATGGATGGATGGATGCCCTTGTGGACAGGTGGCCACACAGGAGCAGGCCCACACTAGCTGTGTGGCTGGGGAGCCGGCAGCCCTGTAGCTGGAGGCAGGCAGGCAGGCAGGAGCTCTCCCTGGGAGCAGGGCTGCGCTGGGCAGGCGGGCAGGGATGTGTGGGTGCACGTGTGACCCAGCCACCCCTGTCCTGCCCCCCAGCCAACAAGAACGCAGTGGAGGCCGTGCAGTACGGCGTGGAGGGCAGCACGGCCTTCCTGGAGTGCCAGCCCCGCTCGCCACAGGCCAGCGTCAAGTGGCTGCTGCAGAAGGACAACAGCGACCGGCGGAAAGAGGTAGGAGGGGGGTGGGGGATGCAGTGCCAGGCGTTGGGAGGGGTGGGGGGGATGTGCTGGGCGCCCACCCGCTGAGCCCTGCCGCCTCTTCCTCCCCGCAGCTGCGGGCGGAGGGCCGGGTGCTGCGGACGGAGCAGGGCCTGCTGCTGCGCGGCCTGCAGCCCTCGGACAGCGGCCTCTACTCCTGCACCGCCACCGAGAACAACTTCAAGCACACGGTGAGCAGGGTGCAGCTCCGCGTCCTCAGCGCCCGCGCTGTCCACGCCGTGCTGGTCCAGGCCGAGGCGCCCCCCAGCCTACCCGGGGCCCCAGCTCCCCGCTACCAGGACCTGCTGCAGCTCCTCACCCAGACCGAACTGGGACTCCTGGACCAGTACTGCCAGGGCTACTGGAGGCACACGGCTGCCAGCCCCCCCCAGCCGCTGGCGGGCCTCAAGGCCAAGGAGCAGCAGGACCAGAAGAAGCCTCGAAACCGCCGGAATCACCAGCCAGAGACCGATGGGCATTCATGAAACAGCCCTCAGGGACTTTGCTAGCACAGTGGTCTATTTTTCCCCCCTTTTAATATTAAAAATATCTATAAATAAATATATATATATATATATATATATATACATATACACACCTCCCCGCACCCAGACACCTGTGCCCCCCACCACTCCCTCCCACCCCCACCCCGGGGAGATGGTATTTAGTGGTAGGTTGTACATAGTCACTGGGGTGATGGGACACCCCTGCCTCCCCACCCCAGAGAGGAATGGAGACGCCCCCGGGGTGGCTGCAGTCAGTATCGCTGTCTTCCCCCCCACCCTCACCTCCCAGCCCTGGGACCCCCCAGATCCTGGTGTGTGGGGAGCACCAGGCACCACGGTGGTTGTGTCCCCAGCTGGGACGTGGGACCATGTGGGACTGGAGGTGCCAGGTCCTGGTGGGAGAGGGGATGATGCCCTGGGAGAGGGGGACAGACTCCAGACAAAGTTTGGCCCCCCCCACAGCTTTGTGCCTCAGTTTCCTCACCTGGTTATTGGGGAAGAAGCACTTTCCACTGGGATCTGCAGGCCAGGGAGGGAGTGGGGGCTCTGGGGCCAGGATACATGGTGCCATCCCCACCCCCCAGGGACTTGGGGGGTGTGACATGACCCTTGAGATGAGACCCAGGTGGCCAGGCCACAGTGGGGCCTAAGCAGGGTCTTTGTGGGGGGAGGTGAGCAGGAGAAGGGGCTACGCTGGGGTAAAGCCCACGGCAGGGGGGGGCATTGACACCTATGGGGGTGTGGGGCACCGAGCCCCCCACCCACCCCCCGGGCAGCCTGTGGGTGTGGGGGTTGTAAATAGCTGTGTGTGGGGAGTGCTGGGTGCTGGGGCTTGGCAAGCACCCCCACGCCCCAGAGCCAGGAGCACCCCGAAATAAATGCTGACCTTGGGATGGACACGGGCGCCCGTGTATGCTCTGTTGGGGTGCGGGCAGGGTGTGGGCAGGGAATGGGCAGGGAATGGACACAGAGTCAGCTGGGTGCAGGCAGGGAGAGGGCAGGGAATGGGCAGGGTGCGGGCAAGGTGTGGGCATGGAGAGGGCAGGGAATGGGCAGGGTGCAGGCAGGGAGTGGGCAGGGAATGGGCAGGGAGCAGGCAGGGAATGGGCAGGGTGCAGGCAGGGAGCGGGCAGGGAATGGGCAGGGAGCAGGCAGGGAATAGGCAGGGTGCGGGCAGGGAATGGGCAGGGAGAGGACAGGGAGAGGGCAGGGTGTGGGCAGGGAATGGGCAGGGAGAGGGCAGGGAGAAGACAGGGAACGGGCAGGGAGAGGACAGGGAATGGGCAGGGTGCGGGCAGGGAATGGGCAGGGAGTGGGCAGGGAGAGGGCAGGGTGTGGGCAGGGAATGGGCAGGGAGAGGGCAGGGAGAGGACAGGGAACGGGCAGGGAGAGGACAGGGAATGGGCAGGGAATGGGCAGGGAGAGGGCAGGGAGAAGACAGGGAATGGGCAGGGAGAGGACAGGGAATGGGCAGGGTGCGGGCAGGGAATGGGCAGGGAATGGGCAGGGTGCGGGCAGGGAGTAGGCAGGGAATGGGCAGGGTGCGGGCAGGGTGCAGGTCGCCGGGTCCCCATCACGCAGCCCCCCGAGCCCTGCCCCAGCCGGTGGGGGGTACTGGGAAGCTGGGGGCAGCGGGTGCAGGGGGGTGGGCACTGGGCAGGGCGGGGGGCCACGGGGAGGTGGCAGTACTGGAGGGTGCTGGGGGGTGCTGGGGGTGCACGTTGGGCCGCGAGAGCGGCCAGTCCTGGGCGTCACTGGAGGCACTGGGAGCACTCGGTACTGGGAGCGCCGGGGGAAAGCAGTGGGGCATTTGAGTTTGGTACTGGGATGTACTGGGATGTACTGGGGTGTACTGGCGTGTAGTGGGAGCATGGGCTGGGGGAGCGGGGCTGGGCTCTGCAGGGCCAGTGAGGGTGGCAGTGGGTGATACTGGGCGGTACTGGGGCGCTGGGGGCCCCGGGCCGCTCTGTGCCGCACGGGGGCGCTGGGCGGGACTGGGCGGCACTGGGAGCGACGGGACCCTCCCGCCCCCTGCTGGCCGTGCGCGGCGCTGCAGGCCCGGCTGACCGGGGGGGGGCAATGGGGGGCTGGGGGGGCTCGGGAGCTCTGGGCTGCGCGGGGGCTCCCGGGCTGCTCTGGCAGGGCTGGGAGGGCTGGGGGGGTGCCTGGGAGGTTACTGGGGTGCCCGTGACGGCAGTGGGTGGGATGCTGGGGGCAGGGTGGGGGGCGAACTGGTGGCCTAAGGACACTGGAGAGGGGGCACTGGGGGCCTGGGGACATCGGGGGTCACTGAGGTTGGCGGGGGGTGGCACTGGGGGGCGCCTGATGGTGGGCAGGGGTTTCTGGGGGGGGTGGCAGCGATCGGATGTCCTGAGGACACTGGGGGCATACTGGGGTTTCTCCTTGGGATGCTGGGCAGTGTTACTGGGGAGCTTGGGCACCCCTGGAACATTGTGCTGGGGGGCCTTTGGGACACTCCAGGGGTGGATACTGGGCTGGCCTGGAGGCACTGGACTATACTGGTGGGTGTCTGGGGGCATTGAGGCGTGCACCCATGGGGTCTGGGGACATGGGTGGAGGAAGCTGGAGCGGGCCTGGGGGCACGGGGAGGCTGGGGCTGGCATTTGATGGCTGGAGGGGGGGTGACCGTGGGGACACCGGGCACAGGGACGCGGGGACACTGGGATGGCTTACTGGGAGGCGGTGGAGAAGGCTGTGGGCACTGGTTCAGAGCGGGATGGGGATGAGCCGATGAGCTGGGGACAGTGGGGACACTTCCACCCGTGGCCCCCAAGCCCCAGCAGTTCCCCCCCAACTCCAACCCCTCTCCCTTGGCTTCACAGTAGAGCTGGCAGGCAGGGGGGATCCCCACATTCATGGGGGTGGCCGGGACCCCCTCCCCAGCCCCAGGGTGAACCTCAGGCAGGTGGGGGGAGGAGGTGCTGGCGGCCTTGTGCCCCCTGGCAGAAGCGCTGACGCCGGGAGCAGCGGGATTGCTGAGCTCAGCCTGCTGCAGATTTAACGGGGTTTATCCTGGGCTGGGAAGGAGATGGGGGGGGGGGGGGCCAGGGATGGGGGGTGTGTGTGTGGAGGGGGGGGCTGGCTTAATCCGTGGGTGCTGCACTCACCTGGGGCCTGTCCTTGGCCCACATCGGGCGGGCGGCAGTGGGCGGCGGGCGCGGCGGCGGGCGCGGGCGGCCAGCGCTGGAGGCGGCGGGGGGCTGGAGCACGCTGCCCATCCTGGTGCTGACCTCCAAGGAGCGGGTGAGCCGCAGGGCCGCGGGGCCGAGGATGGGTGCCGGCGCCAGCGCTGAGGAGAAGCACTCCCGTGAGCTGGAGAAGAAGCTCAAGGAGGACGCCGAGAAGGATGCCAGGACTGTGAAGCTGCTGCTGCTGGGTATGTTGGGGAGGGGGCTGCTGAGGAAGGGGTGGGAAACACCCCCGGGGTAGATAACCCAGCCTTTGTGCGTGTCACCCCCCCTCACCAGACCACCCAATGTTCTGCTGATGCTCCCCCGCATCCCTAAAGTCAAGCAGCCCACCCTGACAGCCCACCCAACACTCCTTGACACCCCCCTCCCCTTCTCCTGAACGTCCAACCCAACCAGCCCAGCCCAGCAGCACCCTCATTCCTGGGTGGCCCTAAATCCAGCCAGCCCACCCAATGTTTCCCTGATATCTCTGGCACCCCTGAACCTAACCATCCCACTCCAGTAGCACCCCCAACAGCATCCCACTCCCAGGCACCCAAAACCCAGCCCAACAGCCTCCCGCTCCCAGGCACCCAAACCCCAGCCCAACAGCCTCCCACTCCCAGGCACCCAAACCCCAGCCCAACAGCCTCCCACTCCCAGGCACCCAAACCCCAGCCCAACAGCCCACCCAAAGTTTCCCCACCCCAAAGTTTCTGCCCAACTCTTCCCCCAACCAGCCCAGCCCAACAGTCCCCCCAATAGCCCCTCGCTCCTGAGCACCCCAGAAACCATCCCGCCCACCCCCAAAGCCCCTGCCCTGTTCCCAGGCTCCCTAAACCAGTGCACTTTGACAGCTCTTACCCCTCACCCCCCGACTAGGTACCCCAAACCCAAGCCCACACTGAGAGACCCCAGCTTTGAGGTATCCCCCCCAACCCAACCAGCCCCCCCCAGGCTCCCCCCAACCTCAACGACCCCATCTCAAGAGCTCTCACCAGCACCCCCCATCTTCCTAGGCACCCCCAAACCCTGTGTCTCTCCTTGCAGCCCCCCAGCACTGTGTCCCCCTCCCAGTCCCTCCCAGCTCCCCCAGCACTGCTGAAGGACTGGGATTCCCTGGCCACGGTGGGACCACAAGTGCTGTCGCTGCCCCCCCAGCCCAGCCCAGGGCACATCCTGCTGTGCTGCCACGCATGGGGTGGGGGTGGCAGGGTCGTAGTGCCCCCTCCCCTCCCCTGGGTGCCCCTCACGTCCCCGCTGAGCCGCAGCAGATCCCATTAGCCACAGGAGCTGAGCCAGCCCTAATGCCTGCGGGCATCAAGCCATAATCCCCCTGCCCCTCACTGGGGACTTGGGGCAGCCACCACCGCCTCCCCAGCCATGCTGGCACCCGGGGTGGCATCTGGGCACCCCCGTGACACGCACTGTGTCCCCACAGGAGCCGGGGAGTCAGGGAAGAGCACCATTGTCAAGCAGATGAAGTAAGAAGTGCCGAGGGGCACCCCACCCTCCGCACCCCGCACCCTCAGTCCCGGGCTCAGCCCCACGCGGGGACCCATGGGTGCCTCCACCCCACGGCCCCCAGCTTAGCCCCACGCCCCCCTCCTTGGCCAGGATCATCCACCAGGATGGCTACTCGCTGGAGGAATGCCTGGAGTTCATCGCCATCATCTACAGCAACACGCTGCAGTCCATGCTGGCCATCGTGCGGGCCATGACCACCCTCAGCATCCAGTACGGGGACTCTGCTCGCCAGGTGAGGAGCCCCCCAGCCCTGGGCACCCCCCATTTCCTGCCCCCCACCCCGCTGAGCCCTTCTGTCCTGTAGGATGATGCTCGCAAGCTGCTGCACCTCTCAGACACCATCGAGGAGGGCACCATGCCCAAGGAGATGTCGGACATCATCGGGCGGCTCTGGAAGGACTCGGGCATCCAAGCCTGCTTCGACCGCGCCTCCGAGTACCAGCTCAACGACTCAGCTGGCTAGTATGTGCTGGGGAGGATAGTGGGGGGGTGTCTGGGGGAGCCAGCCCCTGTCTCACACCCACCATGTGCCCACCCAGCTACCTGTCGGACCTGGAGCGCCTGGTGACCCCTGGCTACGTCCCCACCGAGCAGGACGTGCTGCGGTCCCGCGTCAAGACCACGGGCATCATTGAGACCCAGTTCTCCTTCAAAGACCTCAACTTCAGGTGGGGGGGGGGGGTGCTTGGTGGAGGTTGATGCCTTCAGGGGTTGGGCAGGAGGTGTGGGAGGTGCTGACACCCCCCCCTCCTCACCCACCCTCCTCCATCCCCTCCCCAGGATGTTCGACGTGGGCGGGCAGCGCTCGGAGAGGAAGAAGTGGATCCACTGCTTCGAGGGGGTGACCTGCATCATCTTCATCGCTGCCCTCAGCGCCTACGACATGGTGCTGGTGGAGGATGACGAAGTGGTGAGGAAGGCTGGCTGGCCCGTGCTCTCCCCACGCCGTGACGTCACCGCGTGGCCGTCATGACGCGGGGGCCGCCGTGTCCCTCCCCAGAACCGCATGCACGAGAGCCTGCACCTCTTCAACAGCATCTGCAACCACCGCTACTTCGCCACCACCTCCATCGTCCTCTTCCTCAACAAGAAGGACGTCTTCCTGGAGAAGATCAAGAAGGCCCATCTCAGCATCTGCTTCCCCGACTACGACGGTGAGGGTGGCCCGGGGGGGGCGGGGCGCAGGGTGATGAGGTTGGGGAAAGGGTTGGGGAAGGGCAGCACCCTCAGCAGCCACCCACCAGGTGTCCCCAGCATCCCATGCAAGCGATGCTGCGCTGCATGGTGCATGGGGCTGGGCAAGGTTTGGTTGGGGTGATGCTTATAGAGGGGTGGGGGGCGCACAGCCCGGCTCAGGGGTGGTGGGGGGGGGGGGGTCCCTGCTCACTGCCACACCCCCCCCCCCAGGTCCCAACACCTACGATGACGCGGGGAACTACATCAAGCTGCAGTTCCTGGAGCTGAACATGCGGCGGGACGTGAAGGAGATCTACTCCCACATGACCTGCGCCACCGACACCGAGAACGTCAAGTTCGTCTTCGACGCCGTCACCGACATCATCATCAAGGAGAACCTCAAGGACTGCGGGCTCTTCTGAGCCCCGGTCCCTGCGCCCCTCCCCTGCCCCCCCACACTCCCCCCCGCCCCTGCAGCCAGCTCCCTGACACCCCCTGCCCCCCCTCCCTCCATCACCCCCACCCCTCCACCCCTCCCCGCCCCGGGATTTTACCCGCTCAGCCCTGGAGCCACCCCTGGGTGGGGGCTGCTGTTCCACTCCCCCCATCTCGCCAGCCCCCCACCAGTGCCACCAAGTGCCGGGGGGTCCCTTGTACCCTTGGAGCTGGGCAGTGTGAGGAGTCCTCTGGGTGCTGTGGGTCCCTGGCACCTTTGGGGCTGGGGGGCCCTGGGTACCCCTTGGAGCTGGCTGGTACTGGGGGTCCTGTGGGTGCTGAGGGTCCCTGGGTATCCTGGTTTCTTGGGGCTGCAGAGTGCTGGGGGTCTCTGGTACCCTTGGAGCTTGGTGGTGCTGAGGGTCTCTGGGTGCCCACTGGAGCTGAGTGGTCCTGGAGGGGTCTCCAGGAATGTCTTGGAGCTGGAGGGTTCTGGGGGTTCTCAGATGACCCTTGGCACTGGGGAAGTTGAGGGGGGGCTCTGGGTGCCCCTTGGTGCTGGGGGGGTCCCTTGGGGTGCTGCAGTGTGTTGGGGGCCCCTGGTACCCCTTGGAGCTGAGGGGTGCTGGGGGGTGTTCCTTGGGTGTTAGGGCTCCTGGGTACACCTTGGAGCTGTGCGTGGTCGCTCGGGGGGCTGCAGGGTGCTGGGGGTCCATAGGTGCTCCTTGTGCTGGGGGTCCCTTGGGGTGCTGGGTGCCAGGGGTGCCAGGTCTCTCCCTGGGCCCAGGGTGACCCCAAGGACTGTGGTTCTACAGGCTCCTGGGTGCCCCCACCCCTCGCTGCAGGGCTGGGCCAGGGGTGTCATGGTGCCCCCCAGCACCATCCCAGGGTGGGGGGCAGTGTCAGCCCCGCAGCAGCATCCCAGCTCCTGCCCCAGGGGTCTCGCTCCCACCCTCACCCACTGCCCCCAGGATGCTGCTGAGCCCCCAGGATGCTGAACCCCCAGGATGCTGCTGAACCCCCAGGGATGCTGCTGAGCCCCCAGGATGCTGCTGAGCCCCCAGGATGCTGAACCCCCAGGATGCTGACAAGCCCCCAGGATGCTGCTGAGCCCCCAGGGTTGCTGCTGAACCCCCAGGGATGCTGCTGAGCCCCTCGGGATGATGCTGAACCCCCAGAATGCTGAACCCCCAGGATGCTGACAAGCCCCCAGGATGCTGAACCCCAGGGATGCTGCTGAGCCCCAGGGATGCTGCTGAGCCCCCCAGGATGCTGCCGAACCCCCAGGGATACTGCTGAGCCCTCAGGGATGCTGCTGAGCCCTCAGGGATGCTGCTGAGCCCCCAGGATGCTGCCGAACCCCCAGGGATACTGCTGAGCCCCCCAGGGCTGCTGAGCCCCCAGGATGCTGCTGAGCCCCCCAGGATGCTGCTGAGCCCCCCAGGATGCTGCTGAGCCCCCAGGGATGCTGCCAGCCCAGCCTGTGTCCCCCTCCCACCCCCGGGGCCCCTCCCCATCCCCGCTGAGGCGTAGCACCCCCACCCCGGGGGGGGGCAGTTTCTGTATTTTATCTTTTTTTTTTTTTTTTTCCTTTCTACATTTTATTATTTCAAACCCCGGAACGATTCGGTAAAACCCCGTGGGAAAAGCGAGGCCCCGGCCCCGGCTGGGGCCCCCCCGGGCCTGGGGGGGGCGGGGAGGGGGCGGTACAGCGGTGGCCGCTCTCTGCAGCGGTCTCTCCTTGCCCTACGAACCCAGGCTTAGAAACAGGGGAGGGGGGGGCGGGCAGCACCCCCTGCCCGGCGCTGCCGGTCCCTAGGGGGCAGGGCAGGGCAGGGCGGGGTGCGGACCCCCTCCACCCCCGCAAGGCACTCGGTTGGGGGGTGGGCTGGCCCCGGAGGAGACGCTGTGTGTAGCACTCCCGCTTCCAATAGCTCGGTAAAAAGGTGTCTTTAAAAAGCAACCTGGCCCCCGGCGCCTGCTGGGGGGGGTGTGGGGTGTGTGGGGCAGTGGGGGGAGTGGGGTGCTGGGTGGGGTGTGTGGGGTGCTGTGTGTGGTGGTGGTGGGTGCTGTGTGTAGGGTGCTGTATGTGATGTGGGATGTGTGGTGTGGGGGGGTGTGGGGGACAGCATGGGGTGGGGTGGAGGGTGTGGGATGTGTGGGGTGGGGGGTGTGGGGTGCTGTGTGTGATGTGGGATGTGTGGGGTGGGGGGTGTGGGGTGCTGTGTGTGATGTGGGATGTGTGGGGTGGGGGGTGTGGGGTGCTGTGTGTGATGTGGGATGTGTGGGGTGGGGGGTGTGGGGTGCTGTGTGTGATGTGGGATGTGTGGGGTGGGGTGGTGTGGGGTATGTGGTGTGTGGGGCAGTGTGGGGTGGGGTGTGTGGGGTGTTGTGTGTGATGTGGGATGTGAGGGACAGTGTGGGGTGGGGTGGGGGTTGTGGGGTGGTGTGGGGTGTGTGGGGTGGGGTGTGTGGTGGTGGTGGGTGCTGTGTGTAGGGGGCTATGTGTGGGGCAGTGTGGGATGTGGTGTGTGGGGCAGTATGATGTGGGGTGGGGTGTGTGGAGTGGGGGGCTGTGTGTCGGGTGGGGTGGTGTGGGGTATGTGGTGTGGGGTGTGTGGGACAGTGTGGGGTGGGGTGGGGGGTGTGGGGCAGTGGTTTAGGCGCCGGTTTGGGGTGGCTGGGGGTGTGGGGTTTGTTCTCCCCCCCCCATTCTCCCTTTCCCAGTTGCTAACAGGAATGTTGGTGGCCGGGTTATCGACCGGGTGGGGGTGCCCAGGGGACCCCCGTGTCCCCCCTGCCCCACACCAGCAACGCTTGAAATGTAAACAGTGAGAGCTGGGGGGGCTCAGGAGGGAAGGGTGGGGGGGAGATGGGGGGCAATGGGGGGGCTGGAGCCCAAGGTGGAACCTCATTTTCCCCAGGAAGGCAGAAAGGGTGACGCCGACGAGGGGGATGGCGACGGGGTGCAAGCGGGGGGGCGGGGGTGGGGGCACGGGCCCTGCCGCTCTGCTGGCACCCAAAAAGTCTCTGTGAGGTGGGGGTGGGGGGGATGAATCCCAAAAGAAGCAGGATGGGTGGGCGGCGTGGTCCTTCCGTCACGGCACGGCCGGAGGTCCTAGGAGAGAGAGGGGATGGGGGGTGAGAGGGGGGGTGTGGGGCAGCACCCGGGGGGGGCTCTGTCACCCTGTTTGGGGGGGGAGGCACCCACCTGGCAGCGCTGGCACTCAGAAGAGCCCGCAGTCCTTCAGGTTGTTCTTGATGATGACGTCGGTGACGGCGTCGAAGACGAACTGCACGTTCTTGGTGTCGGTGGCGCAGGTGAAGTGGGTGTAGATCTCCTTGGTGTCCTTCCGCTTGTTCAGCTCCTCGAACTTGCTCTGGATGTAGCCGGCTGCCTCCTCGTACTTGTTGGCCCCTGAGGAGGAGGAGGAGATGTTGGGTGCCTGGCGCTCGTCCGGGGACCACCCCACACTCAACCGGGGTCCACCCCACGCTTGCCTGGGGACCACCCCATGCTCCCCCAAGGACCACCCTACACTAACCCAGGGACCACCCCACGCTCACCCAGGGACCACCCCACGCTCACCTGGGGAGCACCCCACACTCACCCAGGGACCACCCCATGCTCACCCAGGGACCAGCCTGTGCTCACCCAGGGACCACCCCACGCTCACCCAGGGACCACCCCACAGTCACCTGGGGAGCACCCCATGCTCCCCCAAGGACCACCCTGTGCTCACCCAGGGACCACCCCACACTCACCTGGGGAGCACCCCATGCTCACCCAGGGACCAGCCTGTGCTCACCCAAGGACCACCCCACACTCACCCTGGGACCACCCCATGCTCACCCAGGGACCAGCCTGTGCTCACCCCGGGACCACCCCACGCTCACCCAGGGTCCACCTTACACTTACCCAGGGACCACCCCACACTCACCCTGGGACCACCCCACACTCACCTGGGGAGCACCCCATGCTCCCCCAAGGACCACCCCACACTCACCCCGGGACCACCCTGTGCTCACCCAGGTACCACCCCACACTCACCCAGACCCTTTCATCCTCTGGCACTGAGGGGTTTTTGGCTCAGGTCCCCGTGATGCCCCAGCCCAGAGCTGGGCTGCTGCTCCCCATGCAGAGTGAGCCTCAGCTGAACCTCCCCCAGCGCTGCTGCTCCTCATGGGTGCCCCCCAGGACACCCCAACACCACTGAACCCCACTTGCTGCCCCACCATCTCCATCCCCAGTAAGTCCTGCCCTGCTCCTCCTGCAAGGGGCCTGGGGGGCCAGGCTGAGGGACCCCTGGTACCTGTGTACTCAGGGAAGCAAATGGTGAGGGGGCTGTGCAAGATCTTCTCCTCAAAGAGGTCCTTCTTGTTGAGGAAGAGGATGATGGACGTGTCTGTGAACCACTTGTTGTTGCAGATGCTGTCGAACAGCTTCATGCTCTCATGCATCCGGTTCTGCCAGGACAGACAGCAGCCTGAGTGGGGCAGGGACCCCCAGGCAGTGCCCACCCCCCTGTCCCCAACCCTGCTCCTGCCAGGGGGCACCATGGCACTGCTAGCTACCAGGGGAGGGGTGCTCCCCTGCTCCCAAGGAGCTCCATCCAGCCCTGACTCACCATCTCCTCGTCCTCAGCCAGCACCAGGTCGTAGGCGCTCAGGGCCACGCAGAAGATGATGGCTGTCACCCCCTCGAAGCAGTGGATCCACTTCTTCCTCTCCGAGCGCTGCCCGCCCACGTCGAACATCCTGCAGCAGGGAGGGTGCTGTGGGGCCGGGTGGCAGCCCCCAGCTCCCCCCCCCCACTATCCTCACCCCTGTCCCCTGCCTCAGTTTCCCCAGCTGCCCAGAGCTGCACCAGGGAAAAGGCTCCCGGGTGGGCAGAGCACAGCACCTCTGCCCCAGGGTGGGTGGAGGTGCCAGATATCTGTGCCAGCACCCACTGCCCATCCCAGGTGGTGTCTGGGCTTATTCCCCACCACGAGCAAGGGCAGGATGCGGGCACCTTCCCCAGCCCACAGCAGCAGGGTGCTCCCCAGAGCCAGGCTCCAGGACATGCTCTCGGATACCTGTGCCGGAGCCACAGTGCAGGGCTGGGCCAGGGCTGGGAGCAGCCACCAGAGCTGGGCCGCACGGCTGTGGGCTCAGCAGGGCCGTACTGGGGCTCAGCAGGGTCGTACTGGGGCTCAGCAGGGCTGCACTGGGCTGTACAGGGGCTCAGCAGGGTCGTACTGGGGCTCAGCAGGGTTGTACTGGGCTGTACAAGGGCTCAGCAGGGCCGTACTGGGGCTCAGCAGGGCTGTACTGGGCTGTACAGGGGCTCAGGAGGGCTGTACTGGGGCTCAGCAAGGCCATACTGGGCTGTACTGGGGCTCAGCAGGGCCGTACAGGGCTGTACAGGGGCTCAGCAGGGCCGCACAGGGCTCAGCAGGGCCATATCAGGCTGTACAGGGGCTCAGCAGGGCCATACTGGGGCTCAGCAAGGCCATACTGGGCTGTACTGGGGCTCAGCAGGGCCGCACAGGGCTGTACAAGGGCTCAGCAGGACTATACTAAGGCTCAGCAGGGCCGTACTGGGCTGTACTGGGGCTCAGCAAGGCCATACTGGGCTGTACTGGGGCTCAGCAGGGCCGTACAGGGCTGTACAGGGGCTCAGCAGGGCCGTACAGGGGCTCAGCAGGGCCATATCAGGCTGTACAGGGGCTCAGCAGGGCCATACTGGGGCTCAGCAAGGCCATACTGGGCTGTACAATGGCTCAGCAGGGCCGCACA
Organism: Porphyrio hochstetteri; assembly: GCA_020800305.1. Taxonomy (NCBI): domain Eukaryota; kingdom Metazoa; phylum Chordata; class Aves; order Gruiformes; family Rallidae; genus Porphyrio; species Porphyrio hochstetteri. Next base: position 2,251,702 of record CM036916.1, on the reverse strand, counting down.
GGGCTGTACAAGGGCTCAGCAGGGCTGTACTGGGGCTCAGCAGGACTGTACAAGGGCTCAGCAGGACTGTACAAGGGCTCAGCAGGACTGTACTGGGGCTCAGCAGGGCTGTATGGGGGCCCAGGGAGGGTCCTGGGGCACTACACCCCCCTCCTCCTCCCTCCATGGCCAAGAGCCCGGGAGCAGCACCCTTCCCCCTTCAACCTCAGGGCGGGGGGGAGGTTCCTCCCAGCTGTGCCCCCCTCAACTCCATCCCCACCTCCAAAGCACAACTGAGCCCCACCAACCCCCCGGGGTGGCACAGGGGTCCCCGTGAGCCCCCTCCCACGCCTGGGCAGGACCCCAGCAGCTCTTTCCACCAGCAGCTCGGTCACCAAAGGCCTAAATCCCATGGGATGGGTGCTAGGCCGGCTCCTTGCCTCGGAACACCGGGCCTGGTTCCTTCCCAGGGCTCTGCCTGGGGAAGCCACAGGGCAGGGGTGAGCGTGGGCAGGGGTGAGCGTGGGCAGGGGTGAGCGTGGGCAGGGGGCTGGCCCCCGGCTCCGAGACCCCCGCGCCATGCCCGGCCCGCAGCGGAAGCGGCGTCAGAGCGTGGAGAGGCCTTCCCCTTCTCCTCCTGCCAGAGGCTGGATCCGCCCCCAGGCCCAGGCCCGCTTTTGAGGCTGCTCCAGCTATTTTGGTGGCTTCCGCTCTCCAGCCCAGGCAGCGGCTCTGCCATGAGCAAAGCTGGGGGGGGGCTTGGCACAGGCACTGGGGGAGCAGGATCCGGCCTCGGGCCGGGAGGAAGGGAGGGTTATTTTGGGTTTCCCTGGGAAAAGGCAGAAGGGAAGGGGTTGGCTGTACTTGAAGTGCAGGTCCTTGAAGGTGAAGTGGGTCTCCACGATGCCAGTGGTCTTCACCCTGGTACGCAGCACGTCCTGCTGGGTGGGGATGTAGTCGGCACGGGCTATCCTCTCCAGGTCGTTCAGGTAGCTGGGGAGGGGGCAGAAAGGCGCTGGGGAAGCCAGCCCTGGGGGCGTGACTCACCCAAAACCCACGGGGCACCCTCCCATCAGCAGCTGGGGTCCCCTGTCCCACACCCCAGCATCCCTCAGCCAGGGTGGGCAGCGCTGAGCACGGGCCAGCAGCCCCCATCAGCACCGCAGGGTACCCCCGCAGCCCTGCCAGGCCCATGGCATGGGGGGGGGGTTGTGCGGGACAGGGGGTGCCTCTGCACCCCAGCATCCCCCACCCGGGGTGGGCAGCGCTGAGCACGGGCCAGCAGCCCCCATCAGCACCCCAGGGTACCCCTGCAGCCCTGCCAGGCCCATGGCATGCAGTGCCTCTGCACCCCAGTATCCCCCACCCGGGGTGGGCAGCGCTGAGCACGGGCCAGCAGCACCCCAGGGTACCCCCGCAGCCCTGCCAGACCCATGGCATGGGGCGGGGGTGTGTGGAGCAGGGGGTGCCTCTGTACCCCAGTATCCCCCACCCAGAGTGGGCAGCGCTGAGCACGGGCCAGCAGCACCCCAGGGTACCCCTGCAGCCCTGCCAGACCCATGGCATGGGGGGTGTGTGGGACAGGGGGTGCCTCTGTACCCCAGCATCCCCCACCTGGGGTGGGCAGCGCTGAGCACGGGCCAGCAGCACCCCAGGGTGCCCCCGCAGCCCTGCCAGGCCCACGGCACAGGGGGTGTGCAGATGCGAGGGGGCTTGCAGAGGAGCATGGGGGCTGGGGCAGAGGGTGCAGCCAGGGCTGGGGGGCTCCCCATCCCCCCTGCCCCCCCTTTCCCCGGCCGTTAGCATGGGGGGAAGCGGCAGGAGGAAAGTATTCACTGCCATGGCAACGGGCCGCAGCGCCAGCGGAAACAATCCATGGCGCTGTGCCATTTATAGGCCCAAAGCACAAAGGGCCGGCATCCTGGGAGGAAGCAGGAGGCAGCCGGCTGCAGGGACCGGGAGCAGCACCGAGAGGCCGCTGCCTGCCCTGAGCCCCCCCCCCGTCCCAGGCTGGCAGCACCCGCCCTGGCACGCCCTGGGGTGCCCCAGTCCCAAAACTGCCGCTGGGACCCACCGCTGGGATCTGGGGCGGTGGGGGGAGGGATGGAGGCAGGTTTGAATGTCTCCAGCTCGTGTGGCTTTAATTGGGTTATGGCAAACGGGCTCCTTTAAGCAAATTAGGCTCGTGCTAATTAAGGCAGCCCCATAATCTGGTGGAAACCAGATTACAGCTCTGGAGGCCGCGGGGATCCCCGGTGCCCAAGGTGGCAAGGCCGCTCCTCAGCTCCCGGGAAAGGCTCTGGGATAGCCGGAGCTGCCGGTGCCCTGGGACCCCACCACGGGTGTGAGGGTGGGGAGGGGGGGACGCCTGTCACCGCGGAGCAGCTCGAAAACAGGCGGAAACAGCCGCGGCCTCCGGCTGACAAGAAAACAGGAAACACGGCAGCAGGGCTGCGCGCGACGCCGGCCGCCCTCGGACCTCACACCCAACCCCGAGGTGCTGGTGAGCACCCAGCCTGGCACCCCCACTGCCCAGCACCCCAGGAGGCTGCTGCAGAGGGCTGGGGTGCAGCACCTTATCCCCAAGGGGCTGCAGCACCCCACGTAAAGCAGCATCCCCACCGTATGGATGGGGCACCGGCACCAGCAGCTCCACAGGGCTGGAGTGGCAGCTTGTGGGGGGTCCTGAAATAACACCTGCCCACCCCCTGTGTCATGCCACACGCTCCAAAACACAGCACTCCCTTTGGGGGCCTGTTGCAGAAGGTCTTGCTCAAACCACATGTGAGCAGCAGCCAGGCACCCGCCCCAAAACCAGTGCCTCCCAACCGGCACCCACGGCCCAGCTCGGCACTGCCAGGGAATCCCGGTGCCAGCTGGGGCAGAGCGGGTTGGGGGCTGTGGGGGGGCAGGTGACAGGCTGGAGGAAGTGAAAGCTGTGGGTGCCAGAGAAAAGCAGTGGGAGCTTCTCCAGGCCTGGCACGTGCCAGGAGCTTCCCTGCCACCTCTTCCCACCAGTGACCTCAGGGGGACACGCCAGTGCCAGCAGGAAGGGAAGGCTGGGCTGGCACACAGCGGGCACCACGCAGCCCCCGGGATGGTGGTGGGGCTCAGGGGTGCCCAATCCCCAGCAGGGCCAGCACTGGGGAGCTAACACCAAGCCCAGGCCCAGCCTTCCCACAGATCCAGCTGAGAGGAAAGGAAGAGCTGCGAGCTCCCCCCGCTCATCCCATGACGACCCCGGGACTTTCTGCAGGGCTTTTCACACAATCACAGAATCACCAGGTTGGAAAAGACCTTTAAGATCATCAAGTCCAACCATTCACATCCTAAACTAAACCAGATCCCTAAGTACTTCATCATCTACCCTTTTTTTGAACACATCCAGGGAAGGTGACTCAGCCCCTCCCTGGGCAGCCTGTTCCAGGCCCTGACAACTCTTTTCCTTGCCTTGGCAGCCCACAAAGGGCCATGAGGATGGGGGACCCTCCTGGGACCCCTCTGGATGTGCTCAAAACGGGGGTGGCATCTCAGGGAGGCCAGCAGAGACCATTCCCCAGGGAAAGGCTGTGGGTGTTGGAGCAAGGGGGGCATGCCCCATTGCCCCCCGCCCGGGGGGATGCAGCACCCCCCTGCAGAGGAGGAAACAGCTTTCGAAACATCCGCCTTCCCAGTTCTGCTCCGGCCTCAGGGCCGGGTGGGAAGTGGCAGCACCAGCCCCAGAGGCGCTCAGCGATGGGGAAGAGCAGTCCAGGGCAGGGGGGGGGGGAGGGTGGGGGGGGGGAGTGTTGGTTGCTCAATAAAAGCGGGGTGCCCGCAGGAGCTGGGGGAGCAGGGGTACTCACTAGGCAGCCGAGTCGTTCAGCTGGTACTCTCGGGAGCGGTTGAAACAGGCCTGGACCCCATTGTCAGCCCACAGCCTGCGGATGACGTTGGCCAGGTCCTCGGGCAGGATGCCCTGCTCCTCGGCGGTGCAGGACAGCGCGAACAGCTGCCGAGCGTCATCCTGCGGGGACCAGCGGGGCACAGGCCTCAGCACGGGGTGCCCCAGCTCCCTCTGCCCCACAGGGATGCAGCTCCGCTTGTGGGTAGGGATGAGCCCCATGGGACCCCCCAGCCCTAGCCCCAAATCACAGAATCACCAGGTTGGAAAAGACCTTTAAGATCGAGTCCAACCATTCCCATCCTCAGCTAAACCAGATCCCCAAGTACCTCATCTACCCTTTTTTTGAACACCCCCAGGGAAGGTGACTCAGCCCCTCCCTGGGCAGCCTGTTCCAGCCCTGACAACTCTTTCAGTAAAACATTTTTTCCTAACATCCAATCTGCCCCTGCCCTGGCACAGCTTCATGCCATTCCCCCTTGTCCCATCTCCTGTCCCCTGGCTGAAGAGACCATCACCTATCTCTCTATAACCTCCCTTCAGGTAGTTGTAGGTGGGGAGAAGGTCTCCCCTCAGCCTCCTCTTCTCCAGGCTCAACACCCCCAGCTCCCTCAGCTGCTCCTCAGAGGATTTGCCCTCCAGCCCCTTCCCCAGCCTGGTTGCCCTTCTCTGGACTTGCTCCAGGACCTCAGTGTCCTTCTGATGGTGAGGAGCCCAGAACTGGACCGAGCACTCGAGGTGCAGCCTCCCCAGTGCCCAGTCCAGGGGCACAATCCCCTCCCCAGACCTACTGGCCACACTGTGTCTGACACAAGCCAGGATGCCATTGGCCTTCCTGGCCACCTGGCCACACTGCTGGCTCATGTTCAGCCTGCAGCCACCCAACACCCCCAGGTCCTTCTCTGCCTGACAGCTCTCCAGCCAGTCTCCCCCAGCCTGTAGCTCTGCAGGGGGTTGTTCTGTCCCATGTGCAGCACTCTGCCCTTGGCCTTGTTAAACCTCATCCCATTGGGCTCAGCCCATGGGTCCAGCCTGTTCAGATCCCTCTGAAGAGCCTCCCCACCCTCAGGCAGATCAACACTTCCTCCTAGTTTAGTGTCATCTGCAAATGGGGCTGTGCAGGGCAGGGCACCCATGGGTTACACTTTGGATGTCCTGTCCCCCACAGCACCACGGCCAGGAGGCTGCCGCCAGCCAGGGAGCCACAGGGTGTGGGTAGGGCCACCCTTCATCCCTGCCCAGCTTTGGGCAGGTCTGCTTTGCCCCCCTGCCCAGGCCATGGGGAGCAGGAGGACACCCACCGCTCTGGAGGAGTCTCCAAAGTCGATCTGCAGGTTCCCCATCGCCTTGATGATGGCCATGATGGACTGGATGGTGTTGCTGTAGACCACAGCTTTGTACTGCCGGCACTCCTCCTCCGAGTAGCCATCCTCATGGATGATCCTGGGCCAGGGGAGAGACACAGGCAAGGTCAGTCTGTGGCAGGGCACCCTGGGGTGCTGCTCCCCACCTGTGCTCTGTGGCAACGCTGATGGGAGCTTCCCCCAGCCCCTGCCAAGTTTGGGAACCCGCGGTCTGTGCCTGGACCACTCACTTCATCTGTTTGACGATGGTGCTCTTCCCAGACTCGCCAGCTCCTGGGGGGAAACAAGAAGGGGGAACAAGGAGTGAGGTGCTGCCCAAAGGTGAGGCCCACGCCCCTGTGGGACTCCCCCCATGGCAGCAAGGGAGCACGGCACATAAGAGCTCCCAGCATCCTCCAGAGCAGAGGCTTGGATGGGCACTGGGAATGCCAGGGCCAAGGAAGGGGAATGCAGGAGGGACCTTGCAGTAGCTCCCAAGGGGCAGAAGCAGCACTTGCTCCAGGCCAGGCAAACGGCACCAGTGCTCCAATGCTGGCACCACCACCCCAGCACACTGCAGCCCAGAGGAGTGACACCCCAGCTTTGGCTGGGCTCCAGAGCGGGGAGCCCCCAGTGACCGGGAGCAAAGCCCTGCCTGGCACCCAGCTCCAGGCAGAGCCTGAACCTGGCTGCTGCCTCCTGCATCCCAAATCTGGGATCATGCCAGGGGCCAGCGGAGCATCAGCCCCGCTGATGCCTGCAGCTGAAGCTGGCAGCAGCCAGGATGTGGAGATGCTCCTGCTGCTGGGCAGGGGGACAGGCACCCACAGCCACCCCACTTGGGAAGAAGCTGCTCCCTCTGCCTCTGCTCGAGCGGCTGGACCAGCTGCCCCCAGGATGCTTCCTGGGGTGCCAGGCCCTGCACCCCAGCTGTGCCACCGAGGCAGCTGCCAGCCAGGAAAGCCAACAGCTTTTGGGGCCAGTTTATTCTTCACCATCTGCCTGTGGGATGCCCAGGGATCCGAGGGGCTGGCTGGGGTGCCACAGGCTCCCCCCCCACCAGGCTGTCCCCAGGGGATGGGCCCTCTGCGCAGGTGACACACACATGGCCCTGGCCCAGGCTCCCTGCCTGGCTGGGCGCAAGGACGGGGACATGTCACCCCTGCTGCCAGAAAGGGGAAGCTGGAAGGGGAAGCTGCAAGGGACAGAGCGTGTCCCTCGTCCCCTCCCCACGCAGGGAGTGTCACCGAGATGAATGAGCACCCGCCTTGCCCTAGGTCCTGCAGATTGGGACCAGAGGGGGGGGTCCCTGCTTCCCGCTGCCAATCCCAGGGGATCTCCCAGAGCCCAGCCAGTCCCTGTGCCCCGTTTGGGGGTCCCTCTGCTGCCACCCCAGCGCCGGGGCCCTGAGCAGGTTGGGGCAGGGCTGTGCTGGGGCAGCCACAGGAAGGGAGATCATGGAGGAATCAACATTAAAAAAAGGAAAAAGGGGAAAAAAAAAAAAGAGATCCTGCTAAAATTATCCTGGAAAAGCAGAGCCCACCCTGCCCCTGCCAGCTGAGAAACGGCAGCACCGAGAGAGTGCCGTCCGCCCGCCGACATCACGGTGGGGGCACGGAGCACCCCAAAGTCAGGGCCATGCCAGAGCTGTACAGACCCCGCCACGACCCCCCAGCTGCAGGCTGTATGTGCCAGGGAGCATTCAGCACGGCCAGGGGCCCCCCAGCTCTGCTGACCCAACCTCCCCTGGCATCCCGGGGATGCTGACGCGGCAGCCGGCCGTGCCGGGCCGGCGTTCGTGGTCAGCGCTGGCAACTCCTGCCCGGAGCTGGGAGCAGGGAGGGGAAGGACTCAGCTTATCCCTTCATTTTTTCCACTAAATCTCTCTGATTTCTGGCAGCACCACCCTGTATGGCCACGCTCGGCTGCTGACAGCTGCCTTCACAGTCCCCAGTGGGTGCACAGGCAGGGAAACTAAGGCATGCCACAAAAGACAACTCTCTAACTGGCATCCCTGGGGCAAGGTGCCAGCCAGGCCCCCCCCCAGCCTCCCACTCTGCCTGACATCTGCTCCCTGCCTGGAGGAAACAACCCTCCCAGGACGTCCTGCCCGCTGGGGACCGGGCGGCACGGCGCTCGCCACCGCCAGCCATTTCCCTTGCAGAGTCCCCACACAGCCCTTTCCCTGCAGGAGGCAGCCCTGCCATGGCACCCCCAGTTCCAGGCAGCACCCTGGGGAGGCAGAAATTCAGGCTTGAGTTAATAACACCCCCCCAAACACCACCACCCCCCATTTCCCCTTCCAAATCACTGCCTTCGCCTAACCAAGGGGAAGCTGCCCCCCACCACGCCACCCCCAGCATCTGCTGGGGCACCCCCAGCACTGGTGTACCCCCCATAACCAAAAAGGCAGGGAGACCCTCACCAGGACCCTCCCCCTCAGGGGGAGCACAGCTGAGGGGAAGGGCTTCCAATCCCCGGAAAGCCCTGTCCAACCTCCATTCAGCCCCCAAACAATCCCCAGGCACCGCGCCAGCTCCCACCCACCAGCCCAAACCGGGGGGCTTCACATCCTCCGGAGCCCCAGCACCGGACAGGCATTGTCAGGGGGTGGGTGGACACACAGACACGACACGGGGAGAAGCCCCTGTTGCAGGCTGACCCCCAGGCTGGGCTTCCCCCAGCCCTGCCTGCTCGCTGCCAGCCCTTCCAGCCCACAGCACAGGGCAGTGCCCGTTCCCAGGGCAGTGCCCATGCACAGGGCAGTGCCCATGCACAGGGCAGTGCTGCTTCTCCACTGCCCCATTTTTTTTTTGGATAAAAAATAGTCTTCCAAAGCTGAGAAGCAGCCTCCTGGCTCTGGGAACCCACCAGCAAGAAAGGGATTGAGCCGAGGGGGGGGGGGCTCAGCAGCCCATGATTTAGGCTGCTCTCTGGCCAGCACACGTTCAATCCCAGAGCCATGATAAGTTTCTCTCCAGCATGTACTGAATTCCATCCATTCACGGAGCTGGCAACAGGTTTTGGGGTCCACCTCACCCCCCCACATTGCCAGGAGGGGATTTTCCATCCCGCCACACGGCACTCTGCTGGTTCCAATATCCAGGCACGGATGGAAGTGATGCAGAGCTGGAAAATATTCCTTATTGCAGGGTGGGAGCTGGGGTTTAAGCAGCCAGCAGGTCGGGGCCATCCCCATCCCTGCAGCTCTATCCTCGCCCACCACACCAAGCAATTCCTCCTGACCCAGGGAACAGCAGCTGTTGATTTACAGAGGGGTGCTCCTGCCAGCCAAACCTTCCATCACCCCTCCCCACAGGGCAGGAGGGTGGCTGGACAGAGGGACGGCTGCAGAGCATACCCCCTCCAGCACCCATGGGGTCCCGGCCACCAAATGGGACTTGGAGAGGTGAACACCAAAGGTAGAGCCCCCCCAAAGACCCAGCACAAACCCAACACAGAGAGATCCCCTCAGCATCCTCCTTCCTCCCAAGAAGAGATGGAAAATCGCTGTGGAAACACTCGTGCTCCTTTACAACCCCCCGGGGGCACAGGGCCCTCCCAGGGGCCATCCTGCTGGGATCCAGGGCTGGCCACTTTCCAGGACCCTGTGCATCAGCAGCCAGTGGGATGCTGTGTCCTGGGCAGGACCCCCCCAAAACCTGAGGGGGACCAGGGAAGTGCAGACCCCCCCACACCCGATCCAAGGCAGCAGACAGAGATGTTAAAAACCCCACAAAAATGAAGGACTCGGGGCATGCCAGAGGAGTGGGCTGGGGTTGGGGATGCTTCCCTGGGGAGGGAAGGCAGCAAACACATCCCTGGTGTGACCCCCCCACCCCCCCTGAACAGGAGCCGTTGGTGTTGGCAAGCTGGACAAAACTATCCTTGTGCCTTGGGGTTGGTTTTTTCCAGGAATCCTGGAACTTTGGCGCTCAGATCCTGCCCCTGCCGCAGCTAGAGCAGCCCCTCTCCCCCCAGGAGCCTCTCCCCCTGCCCTCACCCCCCACGCTGGCTCAGGAGGGTCCCCCATGCTGCTCAGTAGCCGTGCTGAGCCACCCACTCCTCCCAGAGCCCTCAGGGCCCACTAGCAGCTGTTTGGGGGCTTAGCCCTAGGAAAGGCAGTTCCTGAAAGACCACCCCCCACAATGATCCCCCCACTCCAACCAGCCGCTCCAGCATGCTGCAATGTCCCCTGTACCCCTGCCCAAACACCTGAGCGGTGTCCCCGGCGGTGCCGTGCCCCTGCGCTGGGTGCCATCGTCTCCCCCGCCCCGCCCTGACACCAGCACCCTGCTCCCCCCATCCTTACTGGGTTTTCCAGCGCTGGGGATGGAGAATTACTCAGCAGCCCCCGGCTCCGGTGATTCAGCCGGTCTCCGGCCCGGAAACCCATGCTCCGGCCCAGAGCAGGAAACCCCACGGCTGTGGTGAGGCCAGGCTGGCACCGGCTGCGGCAGGGCAGCCCGGGCACACCGCCATCCCGGCCCCGGTGCCCGCTGGCCTGGTGTGGGACAGGAAGGGTGACAGCCCCGCTCCTTGGGAGCGCTCAGCCCACAGGCTTTGGTAGCCTCAGTGCCTGTCTCGGAGCAGGGCGGCCTGCACCCCAGCCGGCACCGGTGACCCGGGACAGGGTACACAGCTCCGTCCCCGTGTCCCATCCCACCGCTGGCCGCCAGGTCTGGCGGAGCTGGAAGCAGGTTCCCCCCAGACCTAAGAGTGCTGCGCTCTTCCCTGTGCCCCCTCCACAACATGTCCCAGCCCATGGCCCCAAACGCCACTGGGGCCTCACCAGTATCCCCATCAAAGCGGGGACCCGGTCCTCTCCCATCGCCCCAGGCTGGGACGATGAAACAAGGCCCCAGGCAGAGCACAGGCGGCTGCTCGCACGCGAAGCCGGGGCAGCGCCGGGGCAACGCGGCCTCCGAAAGTTGCAGCTGGTCCCTCCCTTCCTCTATTTTTATGCAAGCCTCAAAGCAAAAAAAAAAAAAAAAAAAGCAGCACAATAGGAACCACCGAGCCCAGCCCAGCACCCAGGAGGCACCTCGGACCGACACCGGAGCAGCTCGGGCTGGGTGGGGTGCAAGGGGAGCATCCTCTCCCCCAGGCCTGCACCTCCGGCACTGAAAGCTGCCAGGGAGCGACATGCTGGGCATCTTCCACCCCCAAAACGCCCCCTCCAAGCACCCAGGAAATCCTTTTCCCTTCCTAAATCCTCTGCAGGAAGATGAGGAGGTAGGGGCTGAGCCTGCATCCCTCCGGAGCATCCCAGCGCTCTCCCCTCGCCCGCCACGGTGGAGAGGCCGAAGGCCTCACATGGCCTCACACAGGGCATAGCACTGAGCTGGGGCAGCTTCCTGCTCAGCCCCAAGCCACCCACGGTGCCAGTGCCCCCCAGCAGGGTCCTGTGCCCCCCACCCATCACTACACACCCCTGGTCCTGCCCGGTTACACCATCAACTCCAAGGCTCGGCTGCGGGGCGGCACGAGGCAGTGCCAAAACCACACAGGGCTTGGAAGAGGCATCTCAGTGCCGCGGGCCGATGCGGCACAGAGGGTGAGACCATCTTCCTCCCTAAGAATTTTCCTCTGACCACGGGGAAAAAATGAAGCCGTGGAAAACAGGGACGTGGCAGCCCCCAGCACCGCGTCCCCCACCTGGAGCGCTTCCTGCGCAGGGGAGATGTCACAAGAGGCTGTGTTTTGGGGGAAGAGGCCAGCCCCCCTCCCCAACTGCTCCCTGCCAGCTCAGGAGGATGGGCTCGGCAGCGGGCAGTGCTGACCCCAGGCTCTGGTGCTATTTACACCTCAACAGCTGCGAGGGGGAAAAATCAACCAAAACCAAAACATTAAAAAAAGAGGAGTTTTTTTTTAAACCCAGAAGAGCCATTTCGGCCTATTTTTGGCTTTAGAAAGCAGCTGAGATCAGAAATGCTAGGCCAGCAGAAGGGAGCGGGGCCACCCTCCTCCTGCCTCCGCGCCGGCACAGAGCGGGACACAGGGACAGGACCCTGGCCAGGCAGTGGGCCAGCATCCTGTCCCTGTGTCCCAGACCCCCCAGAAAAGATGCGCCAACCCCCCCATCACCCCCATTTCCCATCGGGTGGGGGCTCAAGCGGGCAGCGAGGCCCCGGAGCTGGAGCAGCTCATGGAGAAGGGGTGAGCACGTGTTTCCCCAGCAGCCTGCAAACCCCGTGGGGTTTCGGTCTGCCCGCGCCCTCCCCGGAAACAAGCCGGGGGTGAGCTTGCACAAGAGCCAAGCCCCCAGCTCCACGGGGTGCAGACCCCCACCCAGCACCCCAGGAGGGGCCATGACACCGGCGCAGCACCCATCAGGGCCCAGCTAGAATGGAAAGACCCCGCAAGCCCCCCCGAGCGCTCCGTTAAACGGGCGTTGCACAGCGAGAGCCCCGCGTTTCTCAAGGCAGGGGTTGAGCAAATAAAGGGCTGCCGGATTTCGGCGTGACTTCCTGCTGCCGCCGGCTTCCTCTGCTGACGGCGACGAGACATTTTCTGCCAGCGCTTCCCCGGCAGCGGCAGCAGCAGCCGGGGATTTCTCACCCCATCCCGAATCCCACCACCCCACAGTGCCGTGGGAGCCCCCTCCCTTCGCTCCCACTGCGCCAAGAGCGAGGCTCTCCGTGGGAATTTGGGAAAGGGGATGAGAAACCCCAAGCGGGAGGTATTAGGAGGGGAGGGGGGGATAAATACCGAATTAAAATAACTAAGCGGCTGCCTCGCCCGCAGGCGCAGGGCAGGGCCGTGAACGCCCACAGCAGCATCGCCGGGGCGCTTTGAAGAGCGCAAGCAGCCCGTTATCGGTTTGGAAATCGGGTATCCGTGAGGCACAGCACCCACGGGCTGCGCGGGGCACGGCTTGCTGCGGGTGGATGGGGGGCAGAGCGGCTGCCCGAGCCCCCCGCTCCCCACCGGCGCAGGGAGGGCCAAGGCGAGATGGAGAGCTCGGGTGAGGGCCTGTGCCGGTGCTGGGACAGCGGGTGCCTCCACCTCGGCTGAGACAGAGCAGGTGGAGGGGAGCCCATGGTGGGGCACAGCTGAGCAGCCAGGGGTCCCAGCCCCCCAGGCTTGTGGGGCTTTGCTGGGGACGGGGTGGAGTGGCTGGGAAGGGGGGATGCCCCCATTCGCGCTCCCCAGGGATGCGACACCTACGGCATCGGGAGGATGACACCGTGGTGGGGTGGGCCTGGCCCCCACTTCTGGGGGGGAACCCCAGGGCCTGGGATGGGGCTGGCACCCTGCTTCTAGGGGACACCCAGGGTTGCTGTAGGGCCGGCTGCCCACTCGGTGGGGGGGACACCCCAAAGCCTGGAGCAGAGCCGCTGCCCTGCTCCCTGGGGAGACCCCCGAAGCCTGGCACCCCACTCTGGGTGGCATCCCCAAGGGCCACCGCAGGGCTCCCGGCCCGCTCCGGGGGGACAGATCCCCGAGGCCTGCTGCGGGCCGGCACCCCGACCCCGGTGGGAACCGGGAAGCTGCGGGGCAGGGCAGGCACCCCGCTCCTGGGGAGACCCCCGGGCCCGAGCTGAGCCCGACACCCCGCCGGGGAGGGCGGGACCCCGAGGCCGGGGCCGGGCCGGGCCCAGCATCCCGCGGCCGGGGGATCCCCGGGGCGGGGCCAGGCCCCCGCGGGCCGGTTCCCGGGGTCGCTCCGGGGCAGCGCAGGGCGGGGGCGCGGGGGAGTCCCGAGGGAGGGGTGGGGGTGGGAGGCGTGACGGGTCCCGGGGCGGATTGGGGGGGGAGGGAAGGGGTTCCCGGGGGGTCTCACCCAGCAGCAGCAGCTTCACCTCCCGCGCCGCCTTCTCGCCGTCCTCCCGCAGGTTCTTGTCGATCATGCGGGAGCGCTCAGCGGCCGCCTTGTCCTCGGCGCTCACGGTGCAGCCCATGGCGGCAGCGGCGGCTGCTGCGCGCTGCCGCGGCTCTGCCCTGCCCGGCCCGGCCCGCCCCGCCCGTACCGCCCTGCGCCGGGGGCCGGGGCCGGGGCGGGGCCGGGCGGGGAAGAGGCGGGGCCGGGGCGCTCCGGGCCCCCGAGCGGTGGATCCCGGTACCGGCCGCGGCGCATCCCGAGACGGGCGCGGAGAGGGCTCCGGGCAGCGTCGGGGCGGGCGGATGCTGCGCCTGGGGGCCGCCCGCTGAGGAGACGCGGTGTGGCGGGACTCGGGGAGCCGTGCGCGCTGCGCTGCCGCGGGAGGATGCTCCTCGGACGGGGCCGCGGGTGCCCGGGAGAAGGGACCGGGCGGGACGGGATGGGACGGGGCAGGACGCGCCGCCCGGTAGCTCTAGCCCCGGGCAGGGGGTACCCACCCCCGGCGCTCCATCTCCCCCGCAGATCTCAAGGAGACTCCCCTGGGAACCGGATCCCCCGCACAGCCCGAGGGAGGCTCCGCGGGGCTGGCCCATGCCCAGGAGCCGCCCCCGCTCTGCGCCGGCCCCCGCAGCCCACCCCAAACCGGCACCCACCGCGCGGGGCGGGGGCAGCCAGGGGGCTCTGCCCCAGACGCAGCCGTGCCGGGGGAGGGGGCGGCGCCCTGCCCCGGAGCCCGGCGCGGAGGGAGCGGGGCCGCTCCCGTGGGAGCTCCGCTGACGGGCCGGCACTGCGCCCGGCGGGACTAAAGCCCCGGCTCCGCGGGCGGGGGAGGAACGGGGGGCTCGGGGCTGCCCCGCTCCGCATCTTCCCGCCGGGCCCGGGGCCGGCAGCGGGCGGGGCGCGGGGCACAGCGCCCCCTGGCGGCCGCCGAGCCCCGCCAGCCCTGCGCGCGTGGCCCTGTCCCCGTGTCTGTCCGTGTGTCCCCCTGTCTGTCTGTCTGTGTGTGTGTCCCCGTGTCTGTCCGTGTGTTCCCCTGTCTGTCTGTCTGTGTGTGTGTGTGTCCCCGTGTCTGTCTGTGTGTGTGTCCCTGTGTCTGTCCGTGTATCCCCATGTCTGTCTGTCTGTGTGTGTGTCCCTGTGTCTGTCCGTGTGTCCCCATGTCTGTCTGTCTGTGTGTGTGTCCCTGTGTCTGTCCGTGTGTCCCCATGTCTGTCTGTCTGTGTGTGTGTCCCCGTGTCTGTCCATGTGTCCCCATGTCTGTCTGTCTATGTGTCCCCGTGTCTGTCCGTGTGTCCCTGTCCGTGTGTCCCCGTGTCTGTCTGTCTCTGTGTGTGTCCCTGTGTCTGTCTGTGCGTCCCTGTCCATGTGTCCCCGTGTCTGTCTGTATGTGTGTCTGTCCGTGTGTCTGTCCGTGTGTCCCCGTGTCTGTCTGTCTGTGTGTCCCTGTCCGTGTGTCCCCGTGTCTGTCCGTGTGTCCCTGTCAGTGTGTCTCCATGTCCGTCCGTCCATCCATGTGCCCATGTCCTTCTGTGTGCCTGTGCCCATCCCTGTGTCCCCATGTCCATGTATCCGTGTGCCCCCGTGTCTGTCCGTGTGCCCCCGTGTCTGTCTGTCCATGTGTCCCTGTCCGTGTGTCTCCATGTCCATCCATCCATCCGTCCATGTGCCCATGTCCTGCCGTGTGCCTGTGCCCATTCCTGTGTCCCCATGTCCATTCATCTGTGTGTCCCTGTGTCTGTGTGTCCCTCTGTTTGTGCATGCATGTGCACTGACCCCATGAGCCCCTGTCTGTCCATGTGTCCCCATCTGTCTGCATGTCCCCATGTCCATCCGTGTGTCCCTGCATCTGTCCGTGCATGCATGTGCACTGACCCTGTGAGCCCGTGTCTGTCCATGTGTCCCTGTGTCCATCTGTGTGTCCCCATGTCTGTCTGTGCTGTCCCTGTGTCTGTGCACGTGTGGGCACTGACCCTGAGTGCTTGTGTCCATCTGCCTGTGTGTGTGCACTGACCCCATATGCCTGTGTCTGTGTGTCCTTGTGTCTGCCTGTGCTGTCCCCGTGTCTGTGCACGGGTGGGCATTGACCCCACCTGCCCATGTCCATCTGTCCCTGTGTCCCCATGTCTGTCTGTGTGTCCCCGTGTCTATCTATGTGTCCCTGTGTCCCCATGTCTGTCCATGTGTCCCTGTCCGTGTGTCCCCTTCTCTGTCTATGTGTCCCTGTGTCTGTCCGTGTGTCCCCGTGTCTGTCTGTGTCCCTGTCCGTGTGTCCCTGTGTGTCCCCATGTCCCTGTCCATGTGTCCCTGTCCGTGTGTCCCCATCCATGTGTCCCTGTCCCTGTGTCCCCATGTCCCTGTCCGTGTGTCCCTGTCCATGTCCCCGTGTCTGTCCATGTGTCCCTGTCCCTGTGTCTGTCCGGGTGTCCCTGTGTGTCCCCGTGTCCCTGTCTGTGTGTCCCTGTCCGTGTGTCCCCGTCCGTGTGTCCCCATGTCCCTGTCCATGTCCCCGTGTCTGTCCATGTGTCCCTGTCCGTGTGTCCCCATGTCTGTCCATACACACGTGCCCTGACCCCGTGCTGTGGGGACACCATGCCTGTCACACCCTGTGCCATCCCTCTCCCCAGTGACCCCGAGACCTGGGCACGTTCACACCTTTATTGGGGGGGTCCGGGCCGGCCTTCCAGCCCGCGCCCCCCGGATAAGTTACACGTGGCACCCTGGCTCGGTGCCGGGCGGCCACGGGGCTGGGGGCCCGGTGGGGTCCCCCCCAGGCCACGCACCCCCTCGCTATGTACAGAGCCCGGCGTGGCCACAACCCCCACCCTATGTACAGCACTGACAAAAAGCGGCCCCACCTCCCCCCCCCCATAAAAAAATACATCTCTGATGTACCGTGCTGCGGGACCCCCCCCCTGCCCCCCCATCCCCAGCGCTGCCCACCCTGCCCGGCTGGCCCCCCGGCTCGGAGGGAGGGGGGGATGGGAGAGCACCTCCCTGGGTTTTGGCATGGGGCATCCCAGCAGTGAGGGGAGGGGATTGGGGGGGCAGGGGGACCGCTGAAGGGAGTACCCGGGCGCTGGCCCTGGGTGCAAGGCAAATGGGACCAGCTTGGGTTGCGGGGGTGCCCGTCACCCTAGCGTCTGGGCACATGATGGGGGGGTGGTTCTGGAGCCTCGAGCTGATCCCCCAATGAGTGCTGCCCCCCCAAGCCCTGCATTCCCCACCCCTGTCCCTTTTTGGGGGGCAGCCAAGCCCCAGCTGTGGCAGGATGCAGTGGGCACCGAGCCCCCCCCCGCCGCTCTGACACCTCCCCAGAGAGATGCACCCAGGGGGCGCACCCTGGTGCGTGGCCAGGGGGCACTGGGGGTCCCGGCCGTGCCCCCCAAGAACAGCAGGCCTGGTACCACCAGCTGCAGCAGGGCTGCACTCCCCCATGGGGGGCAGGGTGCCCCCTCCCAGTGCCAGGCTGATGGGGTGGCACCTCCACGGGGAGAGAGCGGGGGGCTTGGGCAGGGCTGGGGCAGACACCGTCCCTCAGGGCTCCTGCTGTTGCTGGGGGGGGGTGTGGGGGTCAGGAAAGTGCCTCAGCCCTCGGTGCCCCGCGCCCCTTGGCAGCACTGGCGGCTCCGGGGCGCAGGGCCGAGCTCCAGCTGGCAGCCAGCTCCCGGTGAGGTAGGGTGGTGTTATTCTCCCCCCTTTACAGGTGGGGAAACTGAGGCAGGGACAGGACCCAGTGGAGCGGGGGGACACACGCAGCACCTGCCCTGGGCTCACTGCCCCATCCTGGGCACAGGTCGGAGGGTCCCCGTGCCTGCCATGGCACAAGCCCCCTCACCACCACCGCGGGTGATGGGCAGCGACGGCAGAAGGTCCCCAGGGAAGCCTGGCAGGGCCGTGGCATGGGGCTGCGCCCGGGGCCGGCTCTCCCTGGGCACCAGGTGGTGGTGGGCAGGTTGGCATGGGGACCCGGTGCTGGCTAGTGGCTGCCACCGCTCTTCCCCCCGCCCGTGGCCCAGTCGATGATGATGAAGCTCAAGCTCATGATCATGAAGAGCACCCCGAGGAGGGCGAAGCAGGCAGCCTGCAGTGACAGGGACATAGGTCAGGGCTAGCCGGGGTGATGCAGTCCCCCCAGCCAGCCCCAGGACCCTTGGCCCTGTTCCCCCATCCACCCCCCCTACCCCACTTACCAAGATTTTGGGGGTGGAGCGCAGCGGCTCCTTGTCCTTGGGCATGATGCGGATGTAGAAGATGGCAGGGAAGATGAAGATGAGGCAGGGAGCAGAGGTGGCACCTGGAGGCGACAGAGTGGGCAGGGGACCCCCACCCCACGGCTCAGCCCTGCCAGCCCCACTGAGGGGCCAGGCCCAGTACCCACCCCCACCACTCCCAGCGCTGGCAAAGCCTTCCAGGAACCCAGGGACACTGTGTCCTGGCACCAGCCCCACGCTGCTGGCACAGGGCCGAGCCAGGCGCTGAGCGGGGGGAGCCCAAGCTGGGGGATCAAGGGAGATGCCCAGGGGAGGGGCCAGCAGCGTGGCAAGCGGCTGGCAACCCCCCCGCAGGAACCAGCTCACTGGGCTGGGGCCCCCCATGTGCTGCCTGGGTCTGGCGTGGTGAGAAGGGGAAACTGAGGCAGGGGGGTTGGAGCTCTATGATCCTTGGGGTCCCTTCCAACTATGATTCATTCTATGATTCTGTGAGGGGCAGGGGCTGTCATGCTGCTCCCAATGCCCAGCACCCAGGGGGGGCACAGGAGCGAGGTGCTGCCACGCACCGATCATGCCGAAGATGCCAAGGATGGAGGGGGCAAAGATGACCAGGAGGTTGATGAAGGTCAGCAGGACTACGGCGATGGTGACGTGCCGGATCCAGCTGAAGTCCTTCCCTTGGAACAGCATCTGTTGGATGGCCCGGCGCACCTGGGGACAGGGACAGCACGGCACGCTCCAGCCTTGGACCCAGAGCCCGCCTCACCCCCCACCCCACAGTCCTGATAGCCCCCATCACCCCCACCAAACCTCATCCTCCCAGCACTGCCAGCACCCATGACCCCTTCCCCTGTCCCCACAGCCCCGCTGGTACCCAAGACCCCTTCCCCTGCCCCAGACCAGACCCTGACACCCAGTTTGTCCCCTACAGCCCCACCAATCACTGACACTCTGTCCCTGGGCCTCGGCCCCATCGCTGCCTCAGTTTCCCCTCTCAAAGCCTGGTGGAGAGGTCCTGCTTCAGCTGGGGTGGGGGGAGATGGGGTTGCAGTGCCACCTGGCACCCCCATGGGGCAACTCACCGGGAAGAGGACAATGGGGACAGTGAGGGTGACAGCTGTCAGCACGGCCACCCGCACGCACAGGATGAGCACGTCAAAGGGGTCCACCTTGTTGTACGTGTGCAGCAGCTCTGACTCCACACGGCCTGTGGGCACCAGTGGGAGCCACTGGGTCAGTCCTGGCACTGCCACCCCCCCAGCCACCCCCCGCCCAGTGCCCTCCCCAAGGGCTCACCGTAGAACGTGAGGTACCCAAAGAGGGCGGCCAGGAAGTACATGAGGTACATGACCATGATGGAGATGTTGGAGATACACTGCATCTTCTTCTTGGAGGGGCTGCAGGGGACAGTGGGCTCAGCATGACCCCCCAGCTCAGCCCAGCCCAGCTGGGGTACCTGCCAGCACCCACCCAGCAAGGAGGGGTGATGCTGGAGCACCCTGGCGTGCACAGGGGCTGTGCAGGGAGGGGCTGTGTCCCCCTTTCTGGGCTGCATGGTGGGTCGATAACCCACCCCCAACCACCCAGCATCACAACACCCACCTTCCAGGGGTCACCCATCCTGAGCTGTATCTCCCACGGGTGTCAGCACCCCCCCACCCTGGTTATATCACCAGTCTCTTGGGGGTAATGTCACCCACAACCCCCCCACTCAGCCCAGGTCCTATCACCCACCCCCCTCCCAGGGTGATACCATCCACATCCCAATGATGCCTGGGCGCAGGTCCCACACCCAGCTGGCACTGCCTTTGGGTGGGTGCCAGATGAAGCCCACCCCTCCCCACAGGTGCCCCCACCCAGGACTCACTCCTTCAGCTCAGTGTAGATGGGCAGCACCTCGGGGTGGCACACAAAGGCGAAGGCCATGATGGGGATGGTGTAGGCTGTCTGTGTGGGAGGAGGGCAGCTGAGCGCCGGGGCAGCCAGCGGGTGCCACCAGCACCACCCGCCTCTGCGGGGGGGGCACCCAGAGCCCTCTGTCCCAGGTCCCTACCTGGGAGTTGAGGGTGAAGAATCTGGGGGTGCAGGTGCCCTGCTCAGGCGCTGGGAGCACGGTGTAGCCATTCTGGTAGTCACTGATGCCCATGAGGGTGGCGTTGAGGAGGCTGCCTGTGAGGTTCCCCTCCTGCTCAAGCAGCGGGCAGGGGACCTGGAACTTCTTGTAGATGACCTGGGGTGGGGGTGGGGGGGGACACAGACACAGGGACAGCCACTCCTCAGTGCCACTGCTCCCCAGCTCAGGCTGCCCAAGCCAGCACCATCCCCAGCGGCACGATGCTGCTGCGGGGGTCCCTCTGTGGGGCAGCCTTTGCTGGTGGTGCCCCCCACAATGCCAGCCCCCTGCAATGCCAGCCCCCCCCAGCCTGGCCCTGCGAGGGCAGCGACACGTGGAGGGGCCACACACCCAATTCCACCCACCCCCCCATCCCCAGCTCCCTCTCCTTTCCCCCCTCCCCAGCCCTCAGCTCCTTCAGCCTAAAATAACCCAGCAGCATGACAGCACCACCATGACATCTCCACAGCCCCGAGCACCCGCTGTCCCTGCTGTCCCCGCTGTCCCCACCGCATGCAGCCCGGCCACGCGCTGGCAGCGCCCCGGCAGCGGGGACACTGGGCACCCCGCGCTGCCCCACGTGCCGGGCGCTCACCGAGATGAGGAAGAAGCACATACAGCTGAGGGAGAAGCCACTGGCGTAGCCGAGGTAGCCTGGGAGGGAGGAGAGTGGCCAGTGGGCATGGGAAGGACCCCTGGCACTGGCTGGCTGACCACCACCCTCCCCCTCCCCCCAGACTGGCACTGCCACCCTGGGGTGCAGGACCCCGGCGCCACACGCAGCATCACTCTGACTCACCCAGCTGCTTCATGAGGGCCAGAGGCAGGATGATGGTGATGGAAACCAGGATCACCAGGTAGTTTCCGTTCATGTACCAGGCCCTGGAAGCAGAGGGGCTGCTCACCAGCCTGCCCTGCCCTGCTCAGGAGGCACAGGCAGCCAGAGTGGCACAGGGGGCTGCCACCCACCCGCAGGGACCCTGGAGCTCAAAGCCACAGGGCACGGACATCCCCTGAGGCTGGCACCCCTGCTGTGCTCTGGGCACCCCAGAGATGGGGCCCCTGGGTGCCCCTGGGCTGGGGTCCTGCCTACCCCCACAGTGGCATGCCCCCAAGGGCCAGCGCTGCTGTGGGCAGGCTGAGAACTGATGTCCCCAGCACACGTTTGCCCATGGGCAGCCTGGGGTACCAGCATCTGTGAAGGGGCTCAGGCAAGTCCCCAACACCCCAAGCAGAAGGAGCTGCCCCTGGACACCCGTGGGGTGCCCCACATGGGGTCAGGCACCCCAGAGCAGCCAGGGTTGGGCCTGGCTGGGCCACCCAGTTCTAGACTGGTGGAGTCTAGGACTCCACCCAGTCCATCCCAGTGGCAGCTCGGCTCAGCATCTCTCCAGCTCTCAGCTCCCTGGGTGGGGATGCAGGCATGGAAGGGGTGTGTGTATGTGTGTGTGGGGATGGTCCCATTCCCAACCAGAGCTCCTGTACCCCGCCCCACAACTCGGGGCTCTGCTCAAGGAGGAAAGCCTGATCCCAAGGGGATGTGCGGAGCAGGGATTGGAAGTTCAGCCCAGTTTAATCCCACCCGTGGGCTTATTCAGCACTGACAGTTATCAAAAATAGTAGTGGCTTAGGGTGATAAATCCCTGCCAGGGGCAGCACAGCTGGAGCCAGAGCCGGGGAGGCACGCAGGCAGCATGGGGGGGAGCACTCACGTGGTCTTCTCCTCCAGGTTGAGGAAGGTCTGAATGACCAGAGGCACTTCGGACTTCACGATGTACAGGTAGCTGGACATGGCTGTGGGGCAGGGCAAGGTCACGCTGCACCAGCGTGCTCCAGTCTCATCCCCCTTCCCCAGCGGGACCCCCCCGAGGGTCCCCGTCCCAACCCTGCTCTCACCTCCAATGTTCTGCAGCGTGATGGCGATGGCTGCAGCCAGCTTCCCCGGCGTGCCGAAGGCTCGGTAGCCCAGCTGCTCGTAGGCACGGATACCTGTGGGATGGGAGCAGCAACAGGGTGAGGATCGGGGGAGACCCCTCGGCAGGGGTGTGCCAAGGGTCTGATACTCACCCACGATGCCGGAGGACTTGAGCAGCAGGTGGATGGAGTAGCTGGAGAGCAGGGCCACCGCCGTGAGGAGGAAGCTGTGGGAGGACACAGCCATGGGGCAAACCCCCTGCGGGCACAGGACACCCCACCCCTCACCCTGGCAGGGTGGATGGGCCCCAGGGTCTGGGGACCCCACAGCTGTGGGGCTGCCCCATTGCCCTGTGGGGTCCACATCTCCATGCCCAAGGGGATGTGGTGCCCACATCCATGTGGGGAAAACTGGTCTTGAACTAAGGAAGTCAAGCTTTCCTTCTCCTCCTTCTCCTCCTCCCAGGGGTGGCAGCACCCAGCAGGAGCTGCCTGGCTTATGCCGGGGCTGGTGGTTGCTCAGGCAGCAGGACACCGGTCTCTGCATCACCCCAAGCCAGGGACCCCTTTCTCCCCTGCACCCCCTGACCCCCGGGAGGAGCCCGTGCGCAGCGCAGGGCGCGTGGGCAGGCGGCACTCACAGGAAGAGGATGATGCCGGTGTTGGCCATGGCGTAGGCCAGCCCCAGGATGCCGCTGCCCATGATGGCGTTGCTCAGGTTGAAGACAGACATCCCAAAAGACGTCTTCCCCTCGAACTGCACACAGGAGACGTGATGGGGAGGGGACGGGCCGGTCACACCGGGAGCCACCCCCACCCCATCGCCACCCTGTGCCGGGACTC
Organism: Porphyrio hochstetteri; assembly: GCA_020800305.1. Classification (NCBI taxonomy): domain Eukaryota; kingdom Metazoa; phylum Chordata; class Aves; order Gruiformes; family Rallidae; genus Porphyrio; species Porphyrio hochstetteri. Next base: position 2,229,591 of record CM036916.1, on the reverse strand, counting down.
ACGTCGGTGAAGTGTGTCTGCTTCTTCTCCGCACCATGGGGCAGGAACTCCTCCATCTCCGCCACGCCAGACTGGTTCTCCTCAAACCTGGGCACCAGAGGGAGAGGGGTGAGGCTCAGGGGGGATGCTGTGCCCCCTCCCCATGCCTGGTTGGCACCCCAAGGGCAAGGAGCAGCCAGGAGGACTCACAGAGGCGCCGGCACCCCCACTCACCCCAGCCACCCTACCTGTCGCCCGCCAGCGAGGGCACGGCAGAGGCGGCGAGCGCGGCCTCGTGCTTCCCGTTGGGCACCAGCTCCACCATCTCGGCCTGGAGGGGCACGTCTGTGGCATCCATGGCAGGGCAGTGGGTGGGCTCTGAGCTCTCCTCAGGCTCTGCAGGAGGGGGGCAACAGGGCTCCAGTTCTGGGCAAGGAGCACTGGGTGGGGGTGCTCCCACAAAGTCCCACATCCAGTGGGGATGCCGGAGTGGGACTCAGCAGCAGCACTGGTGGCACAGCAGGGATGGGGATGAGGATGCACCTCTCCTCTCTGCTGGCCTGGCACACACCAGCCCCCCCAGCCCCTCGCCTGGCCAGCTGTCCTGATGCCCACCCCCAGCACTGCTCCACTCCCACTGGCCCCAGAGCCTCTGCCCACAGTACCTGCCCACCTCTGGTCCCTGCCTGCAGCTCTCAGCTCCACGCCTCAGTTTCCCCCACCGGAGATGGGCACCAACAGGCGAGCAGGGATGCCTGGGAGGGCAGCTGGGGACGGGGTGGGGAGCTTGGGGACCCCCCAGCCACTGCCGTTACGTAAAGCCTGCGGCGCTGCTCAGCACGAAGGGCTCGCCTGCATCCTGCTGCCTGGGGCCGGCACGGCCAGGGTGCCAAGGCAGGGGGCTTGGGGGCACGTCAGGGCTGGACAAACGGAGCAGGAAAGAGCGCGGGGCCGGGAGACAGCTCCTTGGCAGGGGAAGGCGGTCGGGCTGCCGAGCGCGGGACGCCTTGGCACGCCGCACAAAGCTGCCTCTGTGCGAGCCCCGGCCCTCCCCGCCCCGCTGGGAACGGCACAGGGTAGCTTTCTGGGGCAGACTGGCAGCCAGGGCAGGGTCCCTTGCCACCCCCCACCATCCTGCAGGGCTGGGGTCCTCCCTGTCCAGCTGTGGGGGGGGTCTCCACCTCAGGGGCACCTCAGCCTAAGGCCAGGGCTGGCTGGGATGTGGCATGGTCCCTGGCTCTGGGAGGATGCTGCCGCCCATCACCCCAGTGCCTGGGCTCCCACTGGGACCAGTCTTTGTGTTCCCAGGGGACTGGCAGCCCTGGGGACCAGGCAGATCTTCCCATGACACTGCTGGGGCAGGAGACGCTGGGGACAGCAGCCCCCCAGCATGCCAGGGATGCACGGCACAGTGGGGTGCAAGCACCCCCATGCTCCTGAGCTGCTGTCCTGCCTGTCCCTGCCCACCCAGGCCACCAAAGAGACTCAGTAGGGTCATCCCAGGCCGTACACTGGCTACTGGTGGTGCTGGGGGGGCTGAGACCCTAAGGCTGCCCTGGGGTGGGGTGGGGGCACATGGCTGGGCCACCCACCTGCAGCACCCAACCCAGTGGGGAAACCGAGGCAGGATGAAGGCCAGGGGGGACCAGCGCGGGGAGGCTCAGCCATAGGGGGGGGACGAGAAGGAAGAGCAAGGCAAGCACTGGGCGATGATTTATCCCCTCTGCTAGGCCTCCACTTGGGCCAGATCCAGGCCCAAACAAGGCTGCCAGCACATCCAAACGCTGCCGTTAACTCTGCGCCTTCCCACCGCTCCAGGCAGGCACCACTGAGCCCACCGAGGCTCAAGGGGGGGCTGCCAGGCCCTCGATCCTCCATTGCCTCCCCAAACCCCCCCTCATCCCCAGCGCTGCCAGGCTGCCCGCAGGTAGGCCTCTGCTGCACCCCATGGGTGGGCGGCCGGCCCGCTGCCCCTGCCCACTGCCCCGCGGGCGCCGGGGAGCCGGGCACTCTCCTCTCCAGCCCCTTTCTTCTCCCAGGTTATAATTACACCTCTCGGGGCGGCGCAGGAAATGCCAGCCTCTTTCCCCAAGCGCCTCTCGGAATAGCAAGCGGCACGGCCCGGCTCATTTCACATGCACCACGCTTCACATCGCCACCCAGACGCTTCCTCCCGCCGGGCAGCGCTGGCACAGGCCTGGCACAGGCCTGGCACAGCCCCGGCGCTCACTGCCATTGCTGGCCCCGGCCTTTGCCCCTCAGCCAGGGTCTCTGGAGGAGTGGGGGGGATGGAAGGGGGGGGAATGGGAGACGCTTCGATCGGGCAGAGCGTGCCCGGCCTGCTGCTGTTTGCCTTGCGATAAGGCCAAGCGAACAACAAATACATGGGGTGGCACAAGGCCCCGGGGGGCGGGGTGGGTCCCCCAGGGTTGGGGGGCAGCAGATTCAGCCCCGTCCTTGTGTGCTCACCCGAGCCGGGGAGCCTCCATGCTGGTCAAAGAGCATCTCCCCGGGATCTCTTCCCGCTGTGCGTGCCGGCCCCAAGAACGGCAGCCCGCAGCAGGACAGTCATGGCACTGCCCAGGCGGGATGCTGCCGTGCCCACCGCCACCTTGGGCAGCCCATTTGCCACTTGCCATTGTCCCCCCCCCCTCACTGCCAACCCCGGTGCCCGCTTGCCCTCCCTGATGGCACGGGCACAGCCACGTGCATGGACATCGAGCCCCCCGCTCTGGCACCCATGGCTGTGTCCCCAGGGGTGCTGAGCCAGCTGAGCTCATTTCCCAGCATTCACCGCTCTGCTGCCCGCCGGCTCTGCGGGACATGGACAGTGACAGCCACGCTGCACCCAGACCTCCCATCTCTCCGTGGCTCTCCCGGGCAGCTCCTGCCACCCCAGTGCTCAGTAGGGCCATCACCCACCTCACTGACCCTCTGGTACAGACAGGCTGCCCCGAGTGGGGCCCCGGTGCCGTCCTGCGCCCCCTCCGCAGGGAACACGGAGCCGTATGCGTGGGGCCGCACGTACCCTCCCGCTGGCCACGTCTGCGCGCCGGGGCGGCTACATTTGGTCTCGCACGTCCCGTCCCAGCCAGCGCGGAAGCCTGCTCCCCCCGCGCCGGGACAGGGACACGTGTGGGCCGGACGGCAGGTCTCCCCATCCCTGCCCTGGCAGGCAGCCCTCACGCAGCCCCTGCCAGCCCTCCCAGAGGGCTGGGACACCGTGGTGGGGGGGGGGCCTGGCCGTGCAGCACCTCACTGAGCAACACCCCGCTCCCACCCAGGCCTGTTTGGAAAGGTGGAAAATCTGAGCTGGGAGCAAGGCACAGCTGGGTGTGGGGGGCAAGGCAGGGGAGCTCTGTCCTTGCTGCCGGGGGGATGTGTTGGGCAGGGGGTCTGTGGCGGCTGGGAGGGTGGCAAGGAGGATGTGTGTCACTGGGAGGGCCCAGCTGAGCCCTGTCACAGCACCATCCCCACCTGCACACGGAGGGGACAGGGGCACGGGCAGCTGCCTGCCAGCGCCACAGAATGCCAGCCCTGCCCGCACAGACCTACCACATCCCTGCAGCTCATGACACCCACCTGTGGGCACCCCCTGCTCGCACTCAGGGGGGACCAAAGCCCCGCATCCCTCAGGCTGGGGACCCCCGCAGGGCAGAGACCCCCCCCCCCCTCCCCATCCCCTGTCCCTCTGCAGATGAATCCCAGCTAATCCGCCCCATCTGGGCCCGCAGGACTATTCCGGGTGGTAATCCGGCTTTAGTGCCAAGCCTGCTGCAGCTGCTGGCCTGCGTGCTCACAGCCAGGTACCCCGCTGTCCCCTGGGCTGGCTGGGGGGCCGGCAGCAAGCTCCCCCCCCCGCCCCAGTCTGTGCCTGCCCAGGCAGCTCTTCGGGTTTCAGGAGAGCCGGGCACAAACAGGTCTCATGTTGCCCAGGACTGGGCTTGGGATGGAGCCCTCCCAGAGTGGCCAGCATGGAAGGACCACCAGGCACGTCCCCCCATGGCCATCAGCCCCCAGCCTTGGGGTCACCCCCAGCATCTCTGCAGAGCACAGGGCAAACCTGGCCTGGCCTCTGTCAGTGCCCTGGACTGCTACTGGGGATGAGGGGACCCCTGGTGCAGGGTCCTTGGTCAGGATCACTGCTGAGCACAGGGTGACCCTCAGCCAGGTGTCCCTGGTCACCCCCGGGCACCGCTGGGGCAACAGCTCAAACCTGGGGGGTCCCTGGGCATCACCTCCCCACGGAGGCTGGACCCCAGCAGGGCAGTGGGGACCCCTCTCCACAGAGAGCCCCCACAGGGCGGCCCTGGGAGCCCAGGCACTGGGAGCAGAGCCAGCCCGACCCCGTGGAGCAGAGCCTGCCCTTCCCCCCCAGCGCACGCAGACGTGGCTTTCCCCCTGACCTGCCTTCCTAAAATTAGCACCCCAAACCTGTTTTTAAACCTACAGCATTCCTTCCCCCCCACCTCCTTGCCCAGCAAAGGCAACACCAGCATCCCGCCTCCTCCGGGGCAGCAGCCACCCAGAAGGGCAGATCCAGCTGCTGCAGGGCACCGGTGCACAGCCAGCCACCTCCTGCACAGAGACACGGGGAGGGACAGCTGGGGACAACCTGCCTGGTGCACGCTGGAGAGCTCCTCTGGGTCCCCCCTGTACCCCCTCCATGAACAGACCTGCTGCAGACCCTCATGAGACAGCCCCACAGAGACACTCCTGGTAGCCCCTCCAGTGCCACCCAGCCCCACTCCTGGTCCCCACGCGAGCTGGACAGCATGGTGCTGCCCCTGGGCTCACCCAGCGCTGGGGCAACCCAGGGCTCCAGCCCCAAACCCTGCGGTGTGGCCTCGGCACAGTCACTGCTCCAGCCAGGGTGAGCAAGGAGCAGCTTTCTAAGCCACCGCCTCAGCCACTGTCACCTGCCCCGGCAGCTCGGGGCCATCCCTACCCCCCTGGGAGAGGTGTCCCCAGGGGTCTTCCCTCAAAGAGCACAAACAGCCCCCCAGCCCTCGGGGACACCTCTGTCCCAGCCCTCAGGGACGTGCCAGAGCGTGCCAGCAGCCGGGCTGGCTTGTGGCCACCAGTCCCAGCACCATTCCACAGCAATGGACATGCTAGGACAGGGACACACCGGGGAGACCAAAGACACCGTGGGGAAGGGGCAGCAAAGCCAAACATCATCACGGGGAGGGTTTTCCAGTGCCTCAGCCATGCCAGTCCCTGTCAGACACTCACCCCGGGGGGAGAGGGGGGCCACCACCGCCACACCGGCTCTTCCTGCATCCAAGCACCAGAGCCAAGGTGAGCTGGGAAGAGCGGTTGGGAAACTGAGGCCAGGCAAGAGGAGCTGTGCCCAGCACCAGAACAGCCCTGGCTACCACAGACACAACCTGGCACGGAGGGAAGGGGCTGAGCCCGTGCAGGATGAGGCCAGGCAGCAGAGGCGGCTGGCAGCGTGGGCACAGGGATGGGGTGGGCACAGGACACATGCAGCACAGCCACGGGGTAAGACAGTGGCTTGAGCCTGAAGCGACCCAGCTGGCTCCAGGCTGGACCTTAGGTTTGGCTTTGAACTTAAAGCCCACGTGGTGCCCACCAAGAGCTCGGTGCCACCCAGGGAGGATGGTGACACGGATGGCGGCGTGGCAGGGACTGAGGGGCAGGTAACGCCTGAAGAAGCCACGTTGGGTTTCCTGTCGCAGCCCTGGAGTGCCTTGGAGGCAAGATGCTTTCCAGGGGTCCCTACAACACCCCCAGCCTTGGGGGCATGACACCAAGGAGCCAATGGCAAAAAATCTGGGCAGCACCAGGGACATCGGGCGGGATGTGCCCCCCACTGCTGCACACCCCCAGCAGAGCCCCCTGTCCTAACCAGCAACCCTGATCTGCCACCACCAAGCCACCACCACCGTCCTGGGCACAGCAGGGCCACGCAGCCAGCCCCGGCCCTGCGTCAGTGGCTGGGGAGGTGCACCAAGGCCGAGACCCATGCGGGGAGTGGGGTTTGGGGCAGGGGGGGCCCGTTCCGTCCCTCCTCTGTTTTCTCAAGCCTGCGTTTCCAAAGCAGCCCGTGGGATCCCGCTCCTCTCCCCCGGCTCCGTGCGCCAAGGAAAATAGGTTCTGCCGGTGGCTGCAGCCCCGGCGTGTGATTACAGCTGCAGCACGGCCGGGTGCTGTGGGGCCTTTGCACCGCGGCCAGGCTCCCTGCAGTGCCAGCAGCCCCCCCCGTGTCACCCCCAGGCCGGTCAGGGTGCCTCCGATACCCCTCCCGCAGCATCCCTGGCCGCCAGAGCCAGGGCGCACCAGCGCTTGGTCCCCAGCGAACAGGGTGGCATCCTGAGGCATGGGGGACTTTCTGTGGGGTACCCCCACAGAGCCGGGGAGGGGGGGGAAAGCGTGCTGCTGGCCCGCAGCAGGGACCGGGCAGGTCTAACGGCTCGGCTTGGTCGGGATCCAAAAGCCAGTGGAAAATTCCTCGTCTCCTCCGTGGCAGCTCAGCGCAGCCGTGCCCTCCGCAGCCAACCAGGGCGCAGCCCCACGCCGGGGCTCTACGTCCCCTTCATCCTACCCGCCGTAAACTTTGCCGGGGTCCCCTGGCTCGGGGGCGCCACCGCAGAGCGGTCACCCGCCGTGCCTCAGTTTCCCCATCGGTAAGGTTTTCCTCCAGCCTCCCCGGCCAGAGCGGGCCGCCGTGCCGGCTGGCGTGGGACACGCGTGGCCGGTGGGAACGCCATGTGCCGCCCGCCTTTCCGAGCCAGCCAGGGCTATAAATACCCTGGCCCGGGGAAACGCGGTGTGCATGGCCCAGCGGGGCCCCGGCAGCACCCACGGCGGCCGGCATCGCTCCGCGCCCCGGCACCCCGACACCTGATCCCGGCCGGCCCCGCGTCCGGCCCCGCGACACCCGCGTCCTGCCCGCGCCCATTAAAAATTAAAGCGGAAAGATAAATATATATAAAAGGGAAAGGAGAGGGGGTCGGGGGGGAGGGCGGGGGGGCCGCGTTATCAGCAGCAGCAAAGCAGGTGGCAATGCCGGACCCCCCCCCAGGGCAGGAGCTTTGCCTGGGGGAAGAGCGGCTGTGCCCTCCCCGCCCCCCGAGGGACCTGTGTCCCCCCCCCCGAGAGGGGTTCAGCACCCGCGGGGGGAAGTGCCCAGGGAAAAGCAAAGCAAACAGCCCTGGCGCTGCCACTTGCCGGGCCCCCCCCGCCCCCGGGGCTGCCAGACCCCCCGCGGGCTGCCGGGGCGGCCCCGGCGCGTTTGGGGAGGGGGGAAGCAGGGGGCTGCGGGAGCGGAGCCGGGCGGGGGCGAAGGGAGCTGGGTCGGGACAAGCGGGGGGAGTTAGGATGGGGTGCAGGGGGGGCGCGGAAGGGAGAGAAGGGCTCCAGACCCCCGGCAGCCCTCAGCCGCGGAGTTCGCTGAAAGAGAAGGCAAGAAGCAAGGCGGGGTGGGGGGGGAGGGAGTTCGTGCAACTGGGGAGACTGGGAGGGACTGGGGTGCTTACCTGCCCCGCTCTCCGGCGGTGCCTCTGCTGGGCCAGCAGCCCCCAGTCCCGCAGGTCAGAGCCTACCCCGCACCCGTAATCCTGCTGGAGCCGGAGATTAAACCGGAGCCGGACCCGCCCCCAGCGCGGCGGCTCCCAATCTCCGAGCCGCCGGGGAGGGACCGGCCGGGGCGGGCAGCGCACCCGGCCCAGGCCCCGGCCCCCGCCCCCGCCCCGGCCCCGGCTCGCCCCGCCCTCTGCCCCACCGCCTACCGGCGTCCCTGTGGGCATCGCCGCCCCCCACCCCGGCATCACCACCCCCGCTGGGCATCCGCACCTCACCGAGCATCCCCAGCCCACCGGGCATGGCCACCCCACCGGGGGGCAGAGCCCCACCACAGGCATCCCCATCCCACCGGGCATCCCTGCCACACCGAGCATCACCGCCCCACAGCACCTCCCCACCCCACCGAGCATCACCAACCCACCATGCATACCCATCCCACCGCACCTCCCCACCCCACTGAGCACCACCACCCAACCGACCATCTCGTCCCCACTGAGCATCCTCACTTGGCATCCCCACCCCACCGGGCATCCTGGCCCCACCGGGCATCCCTGCCCAGAGCACCTGGGGGCTGGTGCCCAGGAACCGGTGTCCAGCCCTCAAAGCAGCGCGACTGCTCCTATGTAACCTGAAGGGCAAACCCCAGCAGGCACCTAGCGCAGGCGCTGGGTTTCCTCCCCTTAGCGAGGAGCAGAGTCACCCCACAGCCGGGGAAGGTCCCCCCAGCTCCCCCCACACCCAGCTTCTCTCCCCAGCCCGGGGAATTCGAGCTGCACACAAGTTAACCTGGCCCAGCCGGCTGCCCTGTTGGGGTACCCGCTGCACCCACCCTGGCATGTCCCAAACCTGGAAGCAAATGATGCAGGTGGGACAGTCCCAATGTGACCCAAAGCAGAGGAGACACTCCAGTCCCCTCCTCCAGTCTCCATCAAACTTCCCTGCTTGTGCTGAAACGCCTCTTTTCTTTCATAGAGACAAAATTTTGGGGTCCTGTGAAAGTGCCCCGAAGAGGAAATTCCCTCTGGGAGAGCCAGGAGCTCCTGGCCAGCCCCCAGCCGTGTCCCTGGCAGTTCCCTACCCCTTTTCCAAAGGGCTGTCACCCCCAAACTGCCTCCTGCTCCGCTGGGCAGTGCGCCCCGCTCCTCTGCCCTGCCTGGCTCGTACTTCGGAGTGAAATCCATCCTGGGGGTGGGCACGTCGGGGGGCTCGATGCTCCCGCGGAGCAGGGAGCCCTGAGCAGGAGCCGGATGGCCGCTGCCACACGTTGGCAGGATGACTCCGCGCGTTGCCGGGAGCCTTTATTTGTGTTCCACATATCTCTCATAAATCCTCGGTAAGCCTGGGGCTGGGCTCTGCGATGGAAGCGGCTCCACCAGCCGGCAGCGAGCTCTGCCATGGGGCTGGGCGGAGGGAAAACCTCCCCCGGCCCGGCAGCAGCGTCACCCTCTCGCCGGGGATGTTAAATATTCAGCGTGCTGCCGGCAATCCCACGGCTCCTGTTACCGCCGCTCTGGCCGGGCCGGAGACATCCATTAACTAATGTCTAATAACAGCAGCATGCGTAAGTGCTGAACCAGCGCTGGCTGGCACGGGGGGCCACCCGAGCCAGCCAGGTTTGGCAGGGTGGCCAGGGGGGGAGATGGAGGCACCCGGAGCCGTGGGCACAGCTGGGCTCAAAGCGCCCGCTTAACCCTTCCCCTGCCCTGGCACAGGTGGGTGCCAGCCACGTGGCACCGGTGCAGAGACGTCCCCTGGGATGGGTGACAGGGTTGTAAAAGGAGGCAGGGAGCTGCCACCCTGTAAGCAAACACAGCGCGGGCGGCTGGGGACAGGGACAGGCGGCACAGCCCCGTGGCACACGGGCTGCAGCGGCTGCCGGGGGGGGTGGGCATGCTGGGGGGCAGCAGCAGCAACTCGGAGACTGCCTGCTGCCTCCCAGCCTCCACATGCTGCCCTTCCCCTTCTCCTGGTGACCCTGTTGAAGCCGTGACCCCTCATTACTGTCCCCTCTCTCCTCCAGCACGTGGCACCCCTTCCCATCACACCTCCCTCTCGGCTGGGCAGAGGAGATGCCCGTGCCATCCTTACCATGTCTGGACAAAGCTTTGCTGAAAACTGAAGCAGCGAGAAGGAGAGGGAATAAAGGGAGTGAAGATGCCCCCAAACCTCAGAGCCTGGCCCAGTGAGTCCCCACAGCTGCCACACAGCGGCTCCAGCCCCATGCAGCCGGGCTGGGGAGCCGGCTCCTTGCAGTGGCCAGGGGCTGCTTGGGAGAGGGGTGGGCTAAGAGCCTCCTCTCAGCCTGCCAAGCCCACAGCTTCCCTGGCACAGCCCTGGCTGGCGCGGGTGTCAGGCCTGTGCCTGGGCTCCAGCTGATTGCGAAACTGCAGCCGTGCGGTTTCCCTGGCCGACTGGAAAGTCTGACGCCGGAATCCCAGCTGTGAGGAGCCTTCAGGGGAGCGTGGCACGGTGCATCCTGCCCGGTGCATCCTGCCCGGTGCATCCCACCCGGTGCATCCTACCCAGTGCATCCCGCCTGGTGCATCCCACCCGGTGCATCCTGCCCGGTGCATCCCGCCCGGTGCATCCCGCCCGGTGCATCCTACCCAGTGCATCCCGCCTGGTGCATCCCACCCGGTGCATCCTGCCCGGTGCATCCTGCCCGGTGCATCCCGCCTGGTGCATCCCGCCCGGTGCATCCCGCCCGGTGCATCCTACCCGGTGCATCCTACCCAGTGCATCCCACCCGGTGCATCCTACCCGGTGCATCCCGCCTGGTGCATCCCACCCGGTGCATCCTGCCCGGTGCATCCTACCCAGTGCATCCCACCCGGTGCATCCTACCCGGTGCATCCCGCCTGGTGCATCCCACCTGGTGCATCCTGCCCGGTGCATCCTACCCAGTGCATCCCGCCTGGTGCATCCCACCTGGTGCATCCTACCCGGTGCATCCTACCCGGTGCATCCCGCCCGGTGCATCCTGCCTGGTGCATCCTGCCCGGTGCATCCCACCCGGAGCATCCTACCCGGTGCATCCCGCCTCGTGCATCCTGCCCGGTGTATCCCGCCTGGTGCATCCCACCTGGTGCATCTCGCCTCGCTGGTGGCAGAGAGCTGAGTGCCATGCCAGCCGTGCTGTGCCCTTACCCACCGCCCAGCCCCTTCACCAACCCCCAGCCAAAACCTGCCCTATCCTTTATCCTCCAGCCACGCTCAGAGATGAAGCAGATTAAGATGAGCCCATAAACCCCCTCAGCCTCAAGAACATCCCAGTGGGAGATGAGACCGGCCAGGACCCGGCCAGGAAGGAGCATGGGGTGCTCTCCTTCTCATGCCTGGTTTCCTTGCTCACCCTCTGTGCCTGCTGCCTGCTGCCGCCCACCGCTGCCCACTGGGCCCAGGGCCGAGGTGGGAGATGATGGGAGGATGTGGTGCAGACCATGGTCCCATCTGTGCCCAGAGTGGTGTGTCTGCCTGCCACCACCATTGCCTCTGGAGTAAGGAGCCTCTCGGAGCTCGTCCTTGCTGGGAACACGTCAGCAGGTGCCTCAGGTCTCTGGCATTGCTTGTCACACAGGCATGGCCTCAGCACCCTGAGACCACTCTGAGACCCCCACTGCCCCCCTGACACTGCTGGTCACACAGGCATGGTCTCAGCACCCTGAGACCACTCTGAGACCCCCACTGCCCTCCTGACACTGCTGGTCACACAGGCATGGCCTCAGCACCCTGAGACCACTCTGAGACCCCCGCTGCCCCCCTGACACTGCTGGTCACACAGGCATGGCCTCAGCACCCTGAGACCACTCTGAGACCCCTGCTGCCCCCCTGACACTGCTGGTCACACAGGCATGGCCTCAGCACCCTGAGACCACTCTGAGACCCCTGCTGCCCCCCTGACACTGCTGGTCACACAGGCATGGCCTCAGCACCCTGAGACCACTCTGAGACCCCTGCTGCCCCCCTGACACTGCTGGTCACACAGCTATGGCCTCAGCACCCTGAGACCACTCTGAGACCCCCGCTGCCCCCCTGACACTGCTGGTCACACAGCCATGGCCTTAGCACCCTGAGACCACTCTGAGACCCCCGCTGCCCCCCTGACACTGCTGGGGAGTGAGCGAGGCACGAGGGGCCGGGACCACCAATGCTGGGAGGAGGAAAGGGAACCCTGCAGCCAGCACCATGGGCTGGAGGGACTTGGGGTGACACCTGCCCGCAGCCATGCCCAGGCCAGGACCCTTCCTCCTCTTAGCCACCCCCTCCACAGAAGCCCCCCGATGCCGGCAGCACAGCGCCTGGGCCTAGAGCTGGCGGGGGGGCCGCTCACAGCCCCCTCCCTCGCCCTTGACCGCCGCTTCCCTCATGGCACATGCTGTCATGTGGCAGGGCACAACAACAACAAGGACTAATTGGTTAATGTGATTTCAAAACATGATTTGCAATTATAACTCAGCAGAGAGCATTCAATGGGCCCGCACATCGCAGAGTGGGTTTTTCTCCTCCGTTTGTTCCTGGAACCTCGAAACCAATTAACTTTACAGAAGCCAGAAGCAAAGTGCTGCTCAGCAGACCTGAAGGGTGGGTTATCTCTGCCCTCAATCGCTTCCCTGCCAAGCATGGTACTTGGGAACCAAGGAACCCAGGGCAAACCCCAGGGTAAGCATGCCGCTTCTTCCCACAGCGCTGCTGGTCCTGGAGCCCCCCGGTTCCCACAGTCCCCACTGGGATGCCAGTCCCCTGCAGGCTCCTCCAGCTTCCAGCCATTGAGGGCTGAGGGCTGGAGTGTGCCCTGAGCCTGAAAAGATGGGGATAAGCTGTTCCTCTTGGCACAGGGGCACTGCCACCGCTGTCACCTCTGGTGATGCCGGCATCAGCCTGCTCCTCTCTGCCCCCCTGGCAAGGCAGCTGCGTCCCCACCAGCAGCACCCACAGCCCCACCAGGCCCAGGGGCTCTGGGCTCATGGGATTGCCATCACAGCGAGGGCCTAGGTGCCTTTAAGGCAATTAAGCAAGGACTTAGCAAGGACTTTAATGCCTTTAAACACAACTTCACTGCCTTTAAAACCCAACGAGCCCAAGCGGCCGTGGTGCACCTGAAACATCTGGCACCCAGTGCCTCGTCTGGGCTAGCTCCTCTGAGGCTTGGGGCATTTTCCCATTGGCCCCAGTTACCAGGTTCTGTTGCTTCCCACATCCCACTGGGAAGCCAGACCCAGGGCCGGTAGCATTCATCCTTGACAGGCAAAGGGGCACTGGGTACCCACTGCTGGGGGGATGCTCTGTCAGCGATGCCTCGGGACAGCGTCAGACCCCCACTCTGCTGGGGGACCCCTGCTCACAGGGGGACCTGTGGCCCCACTGGCCCACAGGGAACACTCCCATGTGAACGGGGCCTGAGAGTCCCCAGGCCATGAGCTGCCCTCCATCAGCTCCTCGAGCCCCAGGGTCCTCCATCCCATGGGCAGCTCAGCATCCCACATTGGATAGGGAGGGAGCCCAAGCAGCTCCCAGAGCCGCCAAGGAGGTGTGGGGCAGCGCGGGACAGGCTGGACTCCCTACACCCCAAACTGCCCCTGGGCTGGGAGCAGGGCCAGGCCCCCAGCCAAACCCTCCCTGGGACAGCAGGTCCTGGGTGGGCCGAGCTGCAGCCGGGGCGGGCAGTTCTGTTTAGCATGGCAGGAGCAGGGCTCTGCTGTGGGGCAGCAGAAGGAAATGTGGGGCGGCATGGGGGGCCTACAGCGTGCAGGGAGGGCTGTTACCTGTTCAAGCCTGAGCTCCCCAGCAAGCTGCCAGGAGCTGCTGGCAAGGCCCTGGGGATAGATGCACTGCCCAGGGCCCCAGCGGCAGATGGCTGGGGAACTGGGGATGGGGAGCAGGGGAAGACCAGGGACGCCTTTCGGCCCAGACGACTGTAGCATCCTTGTTTAAAGATATAAATAACCAGGCCAAAAATGGAGATGCGGCCACAGCCATGTCCCCTCCTCTCCCTGGGGGGCTGCAGTTGAGCCCGAGCCAGCCCAGGAACAGATAGAGCTCATGCAGCCACAATCTGCTCCAGCTCCCCGTGGAATGCAGCAGCAGGGCTGCGCTGGGCCCACCCTCACCAGGCCGCACCGGCGGTCCCGGCGCAGGACGGCGGCACAGGGTCCTGCCCAGCGTGATCCGGCCACGAGGAGCAGAGGGGATAAAGGCCCTTTCATGACCCGCCTGGGAAAAGGATTCAGCAGCAGGAGCACAAAAGGACAGGCCGGCACTCAGCACTGTCACATCTCCCAGCACCGGGGTCCCCGAGCTCCTACGGCAGTGGGATGCAGGGGGTCAGCCCCCCCAGCCAGCAGGCAGCCAGGGAGCACTGGGTGCTGGGGTCCTGGCAGGCACCTCTGAGTCCCTGCCAGTGCTGCCCAGCCTGGTGCTCGGGTGGGCCGAGCCTGGTGCAGTTTCAGGCCAGGCAGATCTGGCATGGCGTCCCCCTCCACGGTTGGGAAAGCCCCAGGGCGGCTGCCCCTCTCCCTCCCCTCAGAGCTGGCTGACAATTGGCTGCTCAGGGGACGCCGGCCTTGATCCGCATCGATGCCCGTCCCCACGGCTGAGCAAACAGAGAGGAAAACAGCCCCAGCCAGCCCCCACCACTGCCGGCACGCAGCCAGGCACCCAGCACCATTCCCGGGACCCCCGCTGCCGAGCAGAGCTGGTGGAATCACCATGCCAGGGGGCTGATGGTACCAACCCACCTGCCCCACAGCCAGGAAGGAGCCTGGGGCCTGTAGGGGCTGAGCTGGGAGGAGGGAGCGGGGGCCAGCAGCAGTGCCCACCATGCCAGTGGAGAGGCTGCGTTGGGGCAGCCAGCATGGCGGGGAATGGGCTGAGGCGTAGCTGGGGCGGGCCCCCCACCACTGACCCTGGGTGTGGGGCAGTCCCTCCTTGCCCAGGCCAGGGGTCGGCTCGCCCAGCTCAGTGCTGTTTGCCAGGGCTGTGGGCCAGCTGGGACCGGCCGGCTGGCAGCGGGCAGCCAGCATGCGCCAGGGGCACGTGCGTCACCCCTGCCCAGCTGCCCCACACGCTCCCACCACCTTATCCAGGACCTTTCCTATCCGCAGTGCGTCACGGAATCCTGCCCCGGCCCTGCCAGAGGGGCACCCCGCTCCCACGGGGGCCAGGGAGATGCCAGGCACCAGGGCGATGCCCGAGGCCAGTTCCCACCCCGCTTACCCCTGCGTATCCCCCGTTGCCCAAAGCTTCACAACACCCCCGGCACCCCCACCTGCCGTCGGGTCCCACGGTCACGGCAGCGCGGCGGGCGGGGGGACGCGGGCAGAGGAGACACGGGCAGGGGGGATGCGGGCGGGGGGGGGCATGGGGGCGACGACGCGGGCTCCCAGCCGCGGTGCTGTCACGGCAGCCCCGGCCGCTCCGCGGGTGCCAGCGCACGGGTGGCTGCCCCGGCCCTGCCCGGAGCGCTGCCCCGCCGCCGGCAAGGTGAGCTCAGCGCCGTGGCCGTGGCCGTGACCGCGCCGCCCCCTCTTTCCGCCGCCGCCGGCCGGCCGCCCCCGGTTCCCGCCGGCCGAAGCGCCGGGCACGGGCCGGTGACCCCGGCACTGCGCCCAGGCGGAACCGCCGCCGGCCCAGCCCGGCTCAGCCCCGGCCCCAGTCCCGCCGCTGGACGGCAGCACGGCCCGACGGCCCACGCGTGTCCGGGGCCGGGCCCGCCCCACGCCGGACCCCGCCCGCCGCCACGTCCCGGCTCCGCCCCGGCCCGGCCCGGCCGCGCAGGTCCCGACCGCCCCCTGACGGCAGCCGGCGGCACGGCCGGGTCTCCCCCTGCACCGGGAGAGCCCCGGTCCCTGTGCCCCCGGTCCCTGTGCTCCCGGTCCCTGTGCCCCCCGTCCCTGTGCCTCCGGTCCCTGTGCCTCCGGTCCCTGTGCCCCCGGTCCCTGTGCCCCCGATTCCTGTGCCTCCGGTCCCTGTGCCTCCGGTCCCTGTGCCTGCGGTCCCTGTGCCCCCGGTCCCTGTGCCCCCGATTCCTGTGCCTCCGGTCCCTGTGCCTCCGGTCCCTGTGCCCCCGGTGCCTGTGCCCCCGGTGCCTGTGCCCCCGTGCCCCACATCCTCCCGCCCGCTGCCCCCGTGCTGGGCGCTGGGCCGGCTGCAGGCGGCCGGAGGGGCGCAGGCAGCCCCCGCGCTGCTCCTGGGAGGTGAGGAGGGGGAGCCGGCAGAGGGGCTGGGGGAGCCCAGTGCCCGGACAAGTGGCCCCCAGGCCATGGCGCAGCCTGGGCCCTTCTCTACCTCTCCCGTGGGAAGGGGGAGGGGGTCCCAGCGCATCCCTGGTGAGGGGTACCCGTGCCCCGGGACCCCTGGGCCCCAGAGACCCCTGTGGAGCTGGACGTTGCCCGGTGCCACGCGGCGTGGCGTGGTGTGCCGCGGTGTGCCACGCATCCACACCCGCCAGCCCCACGCTGTGCTGTCCTGCAGCCACCCTGCCCAGCACCCAGCTCTGCTCGGCAACATCCCATCCCCAGACCCTCGCCTCTGGCGCAGGGCACAGCTACCCAGGAGGGGTGCTGAGGTCTGGCCTGGCCCCCCAGGCGTTGGCAGAGCCCCCCAGTTCCCAGCCCATGGCAGGAGTGGCTCAGCTGGCATCGGCCGCTCTGACCCAGCCAGGTTTGCCCATCTCCAGGGCTGGAGGCTCCGGGGCAGCCATACCAGTGCCTGGCCACTGCTGCGGCAGGGAACAACAACGCACTTCCTTGCCTGCAGATGGAATTTCCTGAGCTGGTTTTTTATTAAATAGGTGCCTGTGGCCTCCCATGCCAGCGGGCACCACACAGCAGAGCCCGGCTCCCTCACCTCCATGCCCCACAGGTCCCTTTTGGAGATGGGCAGGTCTGGGTGGTGGGTCTGTCTCCCTCCTCCGGCTTTTTCCCGTCCCAGCCCGGTGCACATCCCGCCCCGCTCCTTCCAGCTGAAGTCATCCTGGCATGTCCAGCCATAAAGCAGACCCGTCTTCTCCCTCCTGCCCCGGCTGCGTGGCTCCCGTTGGGGTAACGCTGCTGTACCCCCAGCTCCCGGCACGCCGGCTGGGTGAGGAGCTCTGTGGCTCTCACTGCCCAGGCCCAGGGGAGAGCTCGTTACACATTGACCCTGCGTTAATGAGGCAGCACGGGCTGCCTCCGGCCTTCGGACCACGGGGATGCGACGCAAGCAGCCCCACAGCCCTGTCAGGGCAGGGCTCTGGGGGCTCCGGGGGGCTCTGGGGGGTGAGTGCACCCAGCACTGGCACCGTGGAGGCAGCCGTGTCCCCATCCTCCTCCTCCTCCAGCCCCGCTGGGCTGGGCTTTGCAGAGCAGATGAGGTGGGGGGACAGCGATGAGCGCTCTCACCCTGGCACCCCTCCAAGGGACAGGACCGAGCAGGCAAGGACGGGGCCCTGGGGGTTTTGGGATGCTGCACTGTTGCGATGCGGAACACAGAGCTTGCTCCTGCCTCTCCCGCCTCCCAGCGCAGGTGGAGGGGGGTGGCAGCACTCTGGGGAGCCCCGGGGTCCGGAGAGGCTGTCCCCGGGCCTCCGGCTGGGTGGCTGGGTGCACGGGGAGGACACGGGACAGTCGCCTTTTGTTGGTGCCGGCCCTCGGAGCGGGGACTGGGGCTTTGCGTCCCCTCCCTCCGCCCCCGCCGCCGGCAGGACTGGCGCCCGGCACCGGGATTTGGGGTTTAAAGAGCAGCCCCGGCCCCGGCTCACCAGCCAGGCGAGGAGGCAGGCGAGCTCCCGCAGAGCCCACGCACCGCGGCAGGTGAGATGGCGGCTGCCCGGCACCGGCAGGGGGGGGGCTACAGGGTGGGGGAAACCAGGGCGGCAGAGGTCCCTGGGGGGATGCCAGGTCCCTGACTCCCCTCGCTGGCTCCTGGGTGCCAACAGGCTTGGACACGGCCCCAAGAAGGAAGCAGGGTGCATTGTCACGCACGCACCGCCTCCTCGTCCCCATCACCCTGTGTCTGAGCGGGGACCCCCTGTGTCCCGTCCCAGCTGGGGAGCACTGCCGCATTGAGGGGGGGATCCCAAATGATGCCACTTCCCCGGGGTGCTGGCTTATGGGAAGGGGGGTTCTCTCGGTGCCCTCCCACCCTCGTCTCCTCCACCACACTTGCTGTCTGGGCCCTGGGCAGGGCTCGCCCTGGCTGGCACCTGGGCGAGCTCCGAGCTGCTGGGGAAGAGGGAAGCCCATGGCTGGGCACAGGGCTGAGCAGCAGCAGGAGCTGGGCCAGCAGACAAGGCCCTATTGTGCCGCGCTGGGGCCGCCGGCTCGCCCGTCAATAGCCGCATTATGCGCGGTGGCAGCCCCCCAGCCTTCCCAGCCGCCGCGGCTCTGCGGGAGCGCCGTGGGAGGCCATCTGAAGTGCCTGTTGTGTTGGGGGGCCAGGGTGAGAGGAGGAGGGTTGGGCAGCCATGGGTGCTTGGCCCCTTCCGCCACTCCCTGGCTGGGTGCTGTGGCAGTGGGACGCTGCGCTCCCTACTGCCATTATGTCTGTCTGGGGGGGAGTGGGTGGGCTGGGTGGGCATGCTGACACCCCTGTCCCTGTTCCCCTGCCCTCGCCGTCCCTCCAATCAGCACCCATGCCCGAGGTGGCCATGGCTGGGCCTCGCTGTCCCTGGGGCAGGGACAAGGAAGTGGGCAGTGAGGGCGGCCATCGGCCCCAGGCGCGGATGTGGCCTGTGCAGCCAGAGCAGAGGATGGGGCAGGAGGCTTCCTGGCCTGACACACCCCAGCTAAAATTACTGATGCCATGGCAGGGACACCAGCCTATTTTTAAAGCCTGGAGGAGCTGGATGCCGACAGCAGATGCGGCGCAGGGCAGGGCTGGAGGGTTTGTGGCAGGGCAGCTGGTGGCAGGAGCTCAGCCAGCATCTCTCCTGCCGGGACAGGGAGAAAGCTGGGGTGGGGGCAGAAAGCCTGTGGGTCACATCCTGCTCGCCCTGACTGCTCCGAGGGGAGGGATGGTTCATCCTCCACTGGGATGGCTTTGGGGAGCTTCAAGCTAAGTGGTTTCCAGTGCACAGGACACAGCCCTCTCTGCTTGCCCCACAGCCTGGCTGTCAGCAGCCACAAAGCTGAGGGCAGGTGGTCACCCCAGGGCAGCCGGATGGGATTCTGGGAGCCCCAGATCCCTCCCTTTCCCAAAAAGCCATTGTGCTGCACGGGGAGGATGGATGCTCCCTTCATCACTGCCCCAAGGGTTCACTCTGCACCCCATGGCTCGGTCCCAGCACAGGGACACCCAGTGATGGCACCCCAGACGTGCTCAGACACTGGGGTACACCCAGCACCCCATGTCCCCTGGGGAGTCCAGCTCAGCCCAGCGTGGTGTGGGGACGATTAAGAAGGGATTAGCTGGGCTGTGGCATGGTGCTGCCGGGAGCTGGTACCTAATCCTGGCAGGAATGCGCTGGGGCCACACGGGTCCCTGCTGCGGGGGTCTCGCACAGCGTGCTGTGATGGGGGGTGGGTGGAGGGTCGGGGGTGGTGGGGTGTATCCATCCATGCGGTGTGAGCCCTGAGCTGGTGTCCCTCCTGGACACAGCCACCTTGTCACATTGCAAGGATGCAGCTGGCTGGGACGCGTTCGCTCACCTCCAGCCAGGCTGTCACGCTGGCACACTGGGGTCCCCATGGGCTCTGTCCCCTGCCTGACACACTGTCCCCTTGCACAGGGGGGGATGTGACAGCCACCCAAGGCCTGATGCCAACCCATGGCCTGATGCTATGTGCCGCAGGGACACGCAGCCTCTGCCTGGCCTCGGTGCACAGGGAGGGGACACCGGCGGTGTGCATGGCACGGCAGGGCACACCTCAACCCCCAGGAAAAGGCACGGGCTGTGGTGGGAGCAGGGCTTGGGACAGGGAGCCGGCCTGGCCAGGCGTGGGGGGGCCACACAGGCAGCCGATGAGGAGTCCCATGCAGGGGGTGCATCCCAGAGGAGTCCTAAGGCCACGTCTTTGGTGCCATCACAAACCACCGAGGGCTTACTGGGGTGGCCAGGCCTGGGGGTACCAGCTCGAGAGGGGTACCCCCACACCTGGGCCGTGGCTGCTGGCTGGGCTGATGATGCCTCTCCTCCCTCCTCTTCCCCCGGCAAGCCAACAGTGTCACCACGAGTGCTGGCAAAGGCCACCCTGCCACAGGAGCGCATCTCTTGGCTGGGAGCAGCGCTGAGCCAAGCCCAGGTGGCGTGGGGACACCTATGACACCAGTTGGCAGGATGCAGCCCACCTCGTGCCCCTGGGGTTTGATGACTCCACCGGGACCGAGGGATGCTCCCCAGCCCCAGGGAGACAGAGGCCACCCTGCAGCCACCGCACTCTGGGTCACCCCCACGGGTGTCCCCGTGAGTCCTGGCTCCTGCTTGGGATGCAGGGTTCGCCCCCGTGCCTGTAGCTAGCAGCCCACCCTGGCCTGTCTCCCTCTGCGTGGGCTCACCAGCAGCCGCCGGTCCTGGTGACCCACCTGATGGCACAGGTACACCCCACGCTGTGCCCCTGGCACCTCGGGAGCTGTTGGCTGCTGCCTGCTGCCACCCCAGCGCCGGGAGCCCAGCGGAGGCGGAGGGGAGCCGTTTCCTACCGCAGACACGGCTGGGGTGCTGCCAGCAGAGCTCGGGGTGCTCGCCAGCGCCGGAAGCACCGGGGTGGGGGGAGATTTGGCCGAGGCAGCGATCCCCAGGTGCGGATCCACCAGCAGCAGGGAAGGGATCAAAGAGCGAAGGTGCCAGCACCTGCTGTGACGCCAGCGGTGACACCCCCGCGCTGGCGGGCGGCCAGGCCACCAGGCCGCTGGCACCTCGCCGGCGCTGGCAGCGGGTGCGGGGCTGAGGGTGGGACGTTGGTGGTGAAGCCCGTTCCAGCTGGGGACCGTCACTCTCTCAGCGCCCGGCAGCTTCAGCACTTGGCTGGAGCACCCTGTGGAGTGGGAAGGGGTGGCCGGTGGGTGACGTGGCGCATCCCTCCCGCAGCGCTTTTTCCGGGATGGAAGCCTGGCCCTTCTGACGCCTGATGGCTTCTCCAGGCGGAGCCACCGCCGGCGAGGTCCCCGCAGCGCTCCGGTGCAGGGGTGACAGTGACAACACCCGGCCACCTCGTCATGTATGCCGGGAGTGGCTGTGGTGCTGGGTGTAAAGGTCCCAGCTGGGTGGAGGGAAACTGAGGCACGGTGCTGCACAGCAAAGGAAAGTCCCTGCTGTGCAGGGCCAGGGGCCACCCACCCTGAAGTCCTGTTGTGATGCCCGGGCAACGTGCTGCAGCAGATAACCCCCACCATAGCAGTACCAGCACCTCCCCTGCCACCCATCCCCTCGCTGTCCTCATCCCCCTCACCTCCTGTCACGCCAGGCTGGAGCTTGGCACCGTGGTGTGACCAGGAAGTGAATAGCTGGTGGTGCTGGGGCAGAAGGTGCCATCAGCCTGCTCACAGGACAGTGAGACAGAAGGGCACTGCCCAGGCACTCTGCCTGGCACCGCTCCTGCCTGCTGCCAGCCCCCTGCACAGCTCCCAAGCCTGCTGAGCCCACCACCCACCTGCACCCACCATCTCCCTGCTCCTGGGCTGCCCATGCCCACTGCCGGGCTGCCAGCACTCGCTGCTGGCCTGCACCCCCTGCCCGCCCCTGCACCCCCTGCTCATGCTGCACCTGCCTTGCTGGACACCCACAGGTAGGGCCAGTCAGGGCCATGGGGGGCACAGGGCAGGGGGTGACGTGTGTCCCCCCCCACCCCAAGCCCAGCTCGCCGAGGTGTGCGTGGCCCTGCTGCCGGCACCGCTCCGCACTTGCTATTCTTGGCAGCAGCAGCTGGAAAATGGGAGGCAGCAGAGGAATTTTGTTTGCTCGGGGCTGGGCCCGCGCCAGACATCTGGGCTGCAGCTGAGCGGGGCGAGGGACCGGCCCCCCCCCAAACCGCCACCCCCAGCGTGGCCCCCGGTGCCCCCCTACAGCCCCCACACAGGCCCTGGCACCCCACGCCCGGCAGGCAGCACCTGACCCACAGCTGCCTATCCCAGGGCCAAGCCCGGCCACACGTGTGCTGAGTGTGACGTGCTCAGCTCTGCCCTGGAGGACAGCGGGTGTCACCGTGGGTGTCACCGTGGGTGTCACTGCGGGTGTCACCGCGAGTGTAGCCGCGGGGCAGATGGAGCAGCGCGGCATCAGCGGGTGCGTGAGTGTGCAAGAGTGTCCCTGGGTGACACGCGTGTGGCTCGCGTGTGGGCGATGGGTGCGTGTGCCTGCTCACACGCGTGTGCGTGTGTGTGCACACGCGTGTGCGAGCAGGCAGGTGTCCCTCAGGGTGTTGGCAGGTGTGTGCAGGGGGTGGGAGGGTGCCCGGGGGGGGGGGTTGTTGTTCGCGCGTGTTGACCCCGTGCGCGTGTTTGCACACGCGTGTGCGCGTACCCCGGCCCCGCCCCGCCCCGCCCCGCCGGGGCCGCCCCGCTCCCTCCCGGCGGACGTGGAGGGCGGGGCCGGGATGGGACGAGCCGAGCTGGGACCCAGGTGGGTGCCCGGGACCGGCGGGGTACGGGGGTTACCGGGGTCGGGGGATCCCGCGCTCTGTCCCGGGAAGGGGTCGCCCCGGGTCGGGCTCTCGGCGCTGCCGTCGGGGTTTGCCCGGGCTGGCACCGGGGGGCTGGGGGCGGGTCCCGTGTCCCGTCCGGCACCGGGGTGGGGGGGTTGGTCTGCCCGCCTCACCCCGGGCTGGCACCGCCGGTCTCCGGGGTCCGTACCGGGGCCGGCACCGGGGGCTGCGAGGGGGAAGCAGAGCTCGGCACCGGGGGTCTCCGTGGGCTGAGTCCGCCAGCGCTGGCACCGGGGGGGCTCCGGTGCTGCTGCTGCTGCCGCCCGCCCCTCCAGCCTGCCCGCCCCCCTCCCGTGCCAGCATCGGGCCGGGGCAGCCGGCGGGGGCTGGGGAGCGGGCCCGGGGGTCCCTGGGCAGGAGCTGGCAGGTGCCGGCCGGGTGGGAGGACCCTCGGTGCCCCCACCGCGGCCCTCGCCCGCCGGCAGCCGGGGCGGGTTGGGGGGGCTGGCAGAGCCCGGCACGGTCCCCGCCTCGTCCCGGCGGCTCTGGAAATGCCATTAGCGCCTGCCGCCCTCCCGCCGGGCAGCGCAGCCCGGCACCGGGCCCGGCCGGGGCCCGCTCCCCGCCTGGGACCCGCTCCCCAGCCCCCCCGCAGCAGCCTGGCCCCGCACCCGGCCGTGCCAGATCCGTGCCGGGCACTGGGACACCTGCGTCCCCCCGGCCTGGCACCCACCGCCTGGCACCTGCGATGCCTGAGCAGGGTGGCTGAACCGATCCCCGGTGCCCTGGCGGGGGGGCTTCTGTCCTTACCGGTGTCCCGAGGAGGCCCTGGTGGCGTGGGACGGGTGGAACCCCTGGCTGTGCGGGGGCCGATGGCCGGTGCGGGGGCCATGTGCGTGGCATGCGGCACGGTGAGGTGCCCACTGGCCAGTCATGGCTGCTCGCCGCTGCCCAGGGCGGGCAAGGCAAGGAGCTGCATGTCGGCACCATGCTCGTGGTAGCCCCCATCGCCCCCTCCCCGGGGAGAGAACGTGGTTCCAGAGCTGGAGGAATTCTTCCCGGGGTGGGCACAGTGGTGCGGGTCACTCAAGGGGATGTGGGCACCTGCTCAGCCAGAGCCCCCCCCCCAAACCCAGCTCCAGTTTGCAGCGTGGTTTGAGAAGGGCCAGGGGGCAAACGGCGGGGGCTGTAGCAGTGAGGGAAACTGAGCCACAGGCTCCCATGGTGGCCAGCTTTCCTGCTGCCTGTCTGGGTGCTCTGCCCAGCTGGCACCACAACAGCTCCATGTGTGTGGGCAGGAACGGGCAGAGCCCAGCATGCTGCTGTTGGTAGGGCTTGGGCAGGCCTGGGTGCTGCTCAGCCAGGCTGCCTCAGTTTCTCCTTCAGCCCGGCTGGGAGGGCTGCTCCCAGAGCCTGTTTAATTTGGGGTCGGATTAATGGGGGCCTAAAAACCAGGCAAAGATGCGAATGGCCTGTGTGTTTCCCCACCCCCAATCCACTGGGTCCAGCCCAGTGGGGGGGTTTGGGGGGAGTCCCCTTGTGCTGTGCCAGTGTTGCCCTATGCCAGTGCTTGGGGCTCTCCAGATCCCATCAGCAGTGGCGAGGAGGGACCGTGGTCTGGGGGCTGTGGGGAGGGGGCTGTAACCTGAGCTGAGGTCTCGCTTCTCTGCCCCAGCCTTGGGGCCACCAGCCAGGCCCCGGCCATGAGCCGCACGCTGCTCCTGCTCCTGCTCCTGCTCCGCGGCCCCGCCGCCAGCCGCCCCCCAGCCCCTGCCACCCCCCGCCTCAAGCTGACCTTCTCCGGTGAGCGTGGGACATGGGCAGGGTGGGGGGAGCGTGGGGTCAGGTGTGGGTGGACCGGTGCCGTGTCAGCACCCAGCATCATCCTGGGGGACGGGAGCACACTGGAGGAGCCGGGGCATGGTGGTGGGAGGGGTTGGAAACCCCGGCACTGCCACCTCACTGGCACCAGTGCTGCCCTTGGTGCAGGCTGCCAGGCGCAGGCTGCCGGGTTCGGTGCCCGGTGCCAGCCCCTCGCCCAGTTGCCTGTCCTCAGGGCCGTGCCCGCGCTTGGCCCTTTGCTCTGGGCCCCCAGCCTGTGCCTGTGTCCCCGCGGGACGCTGCGCTGGCACTCCCGGCTGTGCCGTGCGGTGCTGGATGGTGGGCCGGTGCCGTGTCACTCCTGCCCACCCATGGGCTCCGGTGCAGCGCGAGGGGCTTTGTCCCACAGCGGGTCCCAGCGAGCGCTCTCCTCAGCCGGACAAAGGGCCGCTTGTTCCTGCCGCGGTGGGATTAGCTCAGCAGGGCAGGGAATGGCCCCCTCTGCCCCTCTGCGGCCATGCAGGGATGGGTGCTGGGGCCATGGGGGTGGGCATCAGGACGGTGGGGGGATGGGTGCTGGGCTGTGAACCCGGTCAAGCTGGTGGGGCGGGTTTGGGGAAGGGGCAACACAGTGTGGGGGCTGCGGTCAGACCCGGGCCTGGCTAGGGCACAGGTGCTGCCGTGGGGCTGTGCTGAGCGTGGCTGTGGGCCCGGCAGAGCTGCGGGCTCGCCACGGGCTGCGCCTCTTCGCGCTGGAGCGCTCATGCTGCTACGAGGCCCTGCTGCTGGATGAGGAGCGCGGCCGCCTCTTCGCTGGCGCCCAGAACCACCTCCTCTCGCTGGCCCTGGATGACATCAGCCAGCGGGACAGGAAGGTAATGGGGGGGCGGGGGGTGACAGGCCGGCTGGGTGGCCCCGGGCACACCCTGGGGCCTTGACTGTCCCCCTCTCACCCCACAGATCTACTGGCCAGCACCCGTGGAGTGGAGGGAGGAGTGTAACTGGGCTGGCAAGGACATCACCGTGAGTTCTGGGGGTGCTGTGGGGTGCCAGGCTGTGCCAGGGGGCCACCCCAGTGCCATCTCCCCGTGCCTTCCACCCCCAGGCTGAGTGCATGAACTTCGTGAAGATACTGCACCCCTACAACCGGACCCACCTGTACGCCTGCGGCACCGGCGCCTTCCACCCCGTCTGCGCCTTCGTGGAGGCCAGCCAGCACCCAGAGGTGAGCCCCCCACAGCCGTGCTCCCACAGCACCCCTGCGGCTGGCGCTGCTGCCCCACACCTCCTGTCCTTACCCTCCACCAGGAGCCCTTCTTCAGGCTGGACCCCCGGCGCACTGAGGACGGCAAAGGGAAGAGCCCCTACGACCCCCGGCACGCAGCCGCCTCCGTCCTCGTGGGTGAGGGAGAGCCCAGCCCGGCACCTGGGGACGGTGCAGCAGGGGTGCCGGGGGGTTTCCTGTAACGCTTCCCTCGGTGCCTGCCAGGAGAGGAGCTCTACTCCGGGGTGGCCACCGATCTGATGGGCCGTGACTTTACCATCTTCCGCAGCCTGGGCCGGCGTCCGTCCATCCGCACGGAGCAGCACGACTCCCGCTGGCTCAACGGTCAGTGCCGGGAGTGGGAGGGTGGGGGGCTCCTGGCACGCTCCCGGCACGCTGGTGTGGCATCGCTGCTCCCCAAAGGCATCGGGGCCAATGAGTCGGGCTTGGCTGCACTCTGTCCTCTGCTGCCTGCAAAGGGTGATTTGGGGGGGTCCCCGTGCCACCTGCAGACTCTCTCCCAGTTGCCAGTGAGGTCCCAGTCTCACCCTGCCTGCACCCCACAGTGGAGTAGGGGGGGTCTCTGCACCCTCCTGGGCTCCCGGCAGATGCCACAGAGCCCCTGGGGAGCAGAGCTAGCGGGAGCACTGAGGCGGCACCCCTTTGCCCCCAGAGCCCAAGTTCGTGGCTGTGTTTTGGGTGCCAGAGAGCGAGGACCCTGACGATGACAAGATCTACTTCTTCTTCCGGGAGACGGCGGTGGAGCGGCAGCAGCGGCTGGGCAAGGCCAGCTTCGCCCGCATCGGCCAGATCTGCCGGGTGAGAGCATCCCTGGGCAGGCGGGTGGGCTGGGGGTGCCCGGGGGTGCCACCCACCGCCGCTGAAGTCAGTACCCTCCATCTCCGGGCAGAACGATGTGGGTGGGCAGCGCAGCCTGGTGAACAAGTGGACAACCTTCCTGAAGGCTCGGCTCGTCTGCGCCGTGCCGGGACCCGATGGGACAGACACCCACTTTGATGAGCTCCGTGAGTGGGGTGGGGGTGGGGGGCAGCCCCCTGGGATGCCTGCAGGTGGCCCTGGCGCGTCGTGGCAGTGCTGATGCCCTCCTGGCTTGCAGGGGACGTCTTCCTGCTGCAGACAAGGGACAAGCGCAACCCCCTGGTCTATGCCGTCTTCTCCACCTCCAGGTCGAGCCCCCTCCCCGGCAGCCCTCCCGCCCCATGCCTGGTGGTGCCCCCCATGCCCCTCACGTCGTCCCCTCTCTCTCCCATCAGCTCCGTTTTCCAGGGCTCAGCCATCTGTGTCTACACCATGGCTGACATCCGCCGGGCTTTCCTGGGCCCCTTCGCACACAAGGAGGGTCCCAACTACCAGTGGGTGTCCTACCAGGGGCGGGTGCCGTACCCCCGCCCAGGCATGGTACGTGGCACCGTGGTGTCCCAGCTGGTGCGGCCAGTGGGATGCTGATACCCAGGGTGGGTGGTGGCAGAGGGGAGTGCGACCCCCTCTCACCCTGAGCTGCTTCCTGCAGTGCCCCAGCAAAACCTTCGGCACCTTTGGCTCCACCAAGGACTTCCCAGATGAGGTGATCCAGTTTGCCCGGCACCACCCGCTCATGTACAACCCGGTGCTGCCCCACGGCCAGCATCCCCTGTTCCTGCAAGCCGCAGTGCCCTACACCTTCACCCGCCTCGCCGTGGACCGCGTCACCGCTGCCGACGGCCACTACGACGTCCTCTTCATCGGCACAGGCACGTGGTGACGCTGGGGCTGGGACAGGGGAGGAGAGCCGGGGGATGATGGGGCTGAGACCCCCGGCCTCACCCCTCCCTGCCGCAGATGTGGGCACGGTGCTGAAGGTGGTCTCGGTGCCCACGGAGAGCTGGCACCGCATGGAGCCGCTGCTGCTGGAGGAGCTCCAGGTCTTCCAGGTGAGGGGGTGGGAGCTCGGCACCCCTTTGTGCTGCCTGCGCTCTGGGCTGTGTCAGGGCCCCTGAGACATGAGAATGGGCAGCCCAGATGCCTGGGGTGTTCTCCCCGTCCCCCCCTGACCCCTGTCCACTCTCTGCCTGCAGGATGCCTCCCCCATCACCAGCCTGCAGCTCTCCTCCAAGCGGGTAAGGGGGGCCCCACACGCGTCCCCACAGCCCACTGCGGCTCTGCCCAGCCCCATGCTGTGGCGTGGGAGTGCTCAGGTCCCCTCTCTTCCCCCCTCCCCTCACACCCCCACCTCCAGCAACAGCTCTACGCTGGCTCTGCCACGGCACTGGCCCAGCTGCCCCTGCACCGCTGTGGTGCCTATGGCAAAGCCTGTGCCGAGTGCTGCCTGGCCCGCGACCCATACTGTGCCTGGGACGGCACCGCCTGCAGCCGCTACGTGCCCAACACCAAGAGGTAGGTGCCGTGCTGGGGCGCAGCATCTGGAGCTGTCGACCTGCCCAGAGGCCACGGTGAGGGGTGCAGGTTGTGCTGCCACAGCCCCCACTCCTCTGCCACCTTCCCACAGGCGCTTCCGCCGGCAGGACATCCGCAACGGTGACCCCAACGTGCTTTGCTCAGAAGGTGAGCCAGGAGCCTGGCAGGGAAGGGGTGATCCCCATGGGGGGCAGGGGGCTGACAGCTGAGCCATGTGCCCCCAGACCCCCGGCGGGGCAGTGTGCCCCAGAAGCAGCTCTACGGTGTGGAGGGCAGCACCGCCTTCCTGGAGTGCGTCCCCAAATCCCTGCAAGCCCGTGTCCTCTGGACCTACCAACGCACCCCTGAGGACTCCCAGCGTGAGGTAGGCTCTCCAGGGCAGCGTGCTGCTGGTGGAGCCACGCTGTGCCCACCCAGCTGACTGTCCATCCCCGCAGGTACAGGCGGACGAGCGGGTGGTGCAGATGGAGCGGGGCATCCTGCTGCGCAGCGTGCAGCCTGCCGACGCCGGCCTCTACCTCTGCCACGCCACCGAGCACGGCTTCACCCAGCCCCTGCTGCGGCTCTCGCTGGAGGTGATCAGTGCCCGGCAGGCAGCGGGCACGGCGCCTGCCGGAGACCCCCAGCTCGCCGCCGGGCCCCCCGGCCGTAAGGTCTGGTACCGGGACTTCCTCCAGCTGGTGGAGCGCCCACCCCTGGGGACCGGGGACAGGGCATGCCAGCGGCTCTGGAGCCGCGGGAGACCCCTGCCACCTCCCCGTGCTCAAGCTGGACCCCCCGGCCGTGGGCAGGGTGAGGAGCCGCCACGCAAAGCTCGCCACCGGCGCACCCACGAGGGTCCGCGGGCCGAGCGGGGCCCCCGCAGCGCATCCCCCTGGTGACCTCGGGGCCAGCCCCGGGTGCCGGGCTCGGCCTAGGAGCGGGGCTGCGGGCAGGGGCAAAGACCCCGCCGGCCTCGGCCACCCTGCCAGCAGCACTGGAGCTGGGCACGGGCAGCGGCGGGGGGCTGCAGCTCCGGGGCCAGGAGAGCAGCCAGGCTGACACCTCCCCCCGAACCCCCCCCTGAGGGGCCACGAGCTCCAGCTCCAGTGGGGGGGCCCCAGCTGGCTGCTGGCACCGCAGAGTCACCGAAATATTTATTAACAACTGTTAAGGATGAATGTAAAACTGCCCAGGGGGAGGGGGGCGGGGGCAGCAGGACCAGGGTCTGTCCCCCTCAGGGCGTGACACTTTGGGGGGATGTGGCAGGAGGGCCACCCTCAGGTTCTGGGGGGGCTGTGGGCAGGAGCAGGACCCCAGAGGGGCAGGACAGGCGCTGGCAGGATGTGGGGGGCCCAGAGGAGGAGGGGTGCCTGGGGGAGGAATGTGTGGGGGCACAGAGGTGGTGCCCAGCACCCCGGGTGTGGAGCAGTGGCTCAAGGGGGGGGCTTGTACTAATTGAGCACAATAAAGCAAAGGGTTCAGCCCAGGGTCCCGTGTGTGTGCCCTACAGCGGGGACCCCGCCTCACACCCTGAGCTAGGAGGGTTGGGGGCCTGGGAAGGGGGGGCAAGTCCTGTGGGAACATCTCCAAGTCCCTCCAGGCTTACAGTCACTCACTCACACACCCCCCACCCCGCTCCCCACTGTTGTGAAAACCGAATTTGGCTTGGTGTTTCCCCAGTGCTGCCAGCCCAGTGACCTTGGGGCCCCCAGTGATACTGGTACCTGCCATGCCCTATTGCCTGGGGTGACATCAGCCCCTCCCCATGACACCAGCATGTCCCAGTGCTGGCTGCACCCCAGCCTGGACTTAGGCAGGCACTGGTGCAGGTAGAGCACCTCCAGGCAGGGCCTGTCCCCGTGTGTGTCCCTGTGCCACCAGGCACCATCCCAAACACAGCAATCAGCATAAGGATTTATCAAGGTGTTTATTTCAGGGGGATGGGGGGATGGAGGGGAGTGCAAGCTGGTGCAGGGCCCCGGGGCCAGGCACAGGATGGTGGGGGGGTGGGATATGCTCAGGAGTAGGTGGGGAAGTGGGGTTCCCCAGGGTCTGTACCGCCCCGGAGCCGCAGGTTCATGTAGATGGTGCTCTTGGGCTGGATGTTGTAGTGCTTCAGCATGTGCTGGTCCTCCAGCAGGCTTGAGCTGTACACCAGCCCCTGCTGATGGGCAGGAGGCCCGCACCGTCTGTGGATCTGCTCCTTCAGCTGCAGGACGGTGTCGGTGGGGCGCACGGTGTAGGTGGTGGTCCGGTTCTTGTGGTCCCTCACAAGGACCTCCATCTCCTGGGGCTCCATCTGCAGCAGCACCAGTGTGGTGCTGTAAAAGATGCCGTAGCTGCCCAGGGTCTTGTCGCCCTCAAGGATGACAATGTTTTTCTCCTGCTCCTGCTGTGTCAGGCGCTGCCTGTACGTGGGGATGCCCCACTGCTTCTCGATCTCCTCCTTCAGCTGCTGGATGCTGATGCTTGGGCTGACGGTCCTGCTCAAACTGGTGCCCGTTATCTGCTTCACCTTGATGGTCACAGTCTTGGCTGGCTGCAGGAACAGGAGAGCGGGTGGGCAAAGCTGGTGGGGATGGGGTGGGGGTCATGATGCCTGCGAGGTGCAGGCACCCTTACCTGCACGTTCCAGGGCTGGGCGAGCTTGACGCAGGGCAAGCTGCGGTGCCAGGCAGCTTCACGTGCCAGCAGGGCCCAGTTCTTGTCCTGGCCCAGGATCCCCGTGGGGTCAGCGGGATCCAGGATGATGGGACTGTGAATGCAAAGGGGGAAGGTGCTACCATCAAGCCCCAGGCAGCGCTGCAGGATGGGTGGCATGGGGTCCCATGAGGCATGGATGGGGCATGGTCTCACCAGGGTTGGCGCAGCAGGTTCTTCACGTGGGCACCGATCTGTTTGTGCTGAAGTGAGTAGTATGTCTCCCAGTAGACACAGAGCTTCTGGTACTGGCACAGCAGCTCCAGCACTGTACGAAAGCCCTCAGACATGTTGAAGGACTCTGAGGAGTTCGTGCCCTCCTCCCAGGCATAGATGGTCAGCAGCTCCAGGGCATACTTGGGGGGCAGGTCTGCAGTGGGATGCTTTGGCTTCAGTACCTGGAGGGGGGGGGGAAGAAAGCACGAGGGTAAGATCTGCCTGGGGCAGGTGTTCATGGGGTGCCAGGGAAGCTTGGCAGCTCCTCACCTCCTTGTACCAGTGCTTGACCAGGCGCAGGAGGTTCTTCAGCTTGGCAGGGTGACACTTTACAAATTTCTTCTGCAGCTCTGTGAAGCAGGGGGAAAACTCCCCGGGGCTGATGCTGGTTTTCAGGAGCTCCACGTACACCTCCGCATCCGGCGCGGTGTTCCCGATCACCTGCCCTGTGGTAAGGAGGGTGAGACCCATCCCGATGCTGATACCCCCCTTCCTCCCCTTCACCGGCCCGTAGCCCTTACCCAAGGCATCATAGGCAGGCAGGAGGTCCACCTCAATGGATTCTAAGGTCTGCTTGGAGGAGAGGGTGAGGCTGAGGGAGCGTGGTGTATCATCAGGACCCTTGTACCGGGGCTCATCTATGTTCACAGTGAACGTCAGGCTCCGCTTGCAGGCAAACAGCCTATTCTTGATCAAATCCAGGATGTACATTCTCCTCTGTTTCTGGTCCTGGTAGCTGGAGAAGTAGCTGATGAAGAGCACCACATCTGCATCGGATTTGTTCTTCAGGGCTGTGCCCTTGCCTGCTGAGCCGCCCTGCAGAGAGATGCCCTGCCCACTCAGCACCGCTCCCCTCGGCACGGGGAAACTGAGGCAGGGCACGAGCTGGAGCGGCAGGACAGAGGGAAGGGTGGCAGCAGGGGTGCCGGCTGGTTCCTGAGCCGGGCAGCACTCACCTTGACGGTCTTGTGGACACGGATGTTGGACTCGAAGCAGTCCTCCTTCAGAAAGTCACAGATCTGCTTCACCGTCTCCTTCACCTGCTTGGTGAAAGCCAGGCTGGGCTGCAGGACCGCTGCGATCCAGGCGTCCAGATCCGTAGCATCCACCGCGTTCAGCGGGATCTCTTCCAGCATCGCGTCCATCCTGCCGGGACAGTCCCGAGCCGCCCCTATCCCCAGCAGCTTTTAACGCTGCCCAGGCTCCCGCCCCCGTGGCGTCACCGCCGGGCAGTTAAGGTGGCTCCGGGGCTTCCGCGCACCCCGGCTCCCCGGCGGGCTCCTGCCTCCGAGAGGATCTACCGTCACCCCGGCTTTCGGCGGCGGGACAGCGGGGTGCGGGGAGCCGCGGGGCTCGGGGTGTCCCTCGGCCAGCCCCCTGGCCGGAGGCAGAATCCCCCCGTGGGACCCTGCCAGCACCGGTGCTGCCTCTACCCGCGCTGAGGGGTTCAAGCCTCCGGGCTGGGGCCCCCACGCAGCGGGACGCGGCCGGTACCCCGGGCTGTGCGGCGGGGGGGCGGCGGGGGCCGTGCGGCCGGGGCGCGGATGCCCGCGCTGCCTTAAGCGGCGGCGGCGCCGGGAAACGAGAGTTTCTGTTTTTCCTCGCGTTTCGGTTTCTGACTCCGCCGGCTGGAAACGAAAGTGCAAGAGGCTCCCGGGTGGGGGCTCTGCCCCGGCTCGGCCCCTCCCGTTCCCGGCACTGGGCCGTGCTCAGCCCGGGTACCCGCCCGAGAGTTGCCCCGCTCGCTCCGGTGCCGGGTCATCCCGGGAAACCAAAACCAAAACTGCACCAAAGCCCAGGAAACACAGAGCTGGAAACTCAGGGCACGGGCAGGGGGCAGGGGAGGGGGACGGGCAGAGATGGGGCGTAAGGACGGGATGGGCATGGGGCGCAGTGGGGCGCGGGGACAGGGGTAGAGATACGGGCTGGGGCAGGGGCAGAGATGCAGGTCTGGATATGGCCAAGGGCAGGGATGGTGACATCCTTAGTGTCGGGTGACAACGGGGCAGGGACAGGGGTATAGACAAGGGTATGGGCAGGGGCAGCGCCGGGCCGGGCTATGGGCAGCGTTACAGGCAGGGACCGTGACAGGAGCAGGTATCTCAGCACGGACACAGGGGAAAGGCCAGAAGCAGGCCATGGGCAGGGGCAGGGAGAGGGCCAGGGCCAGCAGCAGGGACAGGGGTACAAGCAGGGGCAGGGCTGTGGGCAGGGACAGGCATCAGGAGTATTTCACACCTGGCCTGTGCAGCCCAAGGAGCGAGGCCAGGACACCAAGGCAACAACAAGAGTTGTTGTTTATTTGCACCCATGGCGTGTCCCAGCCACATCACAGAGTCACCAGGTTGGAAAAGACCTTTAGGATCATCAAGTCCAACGGTTCCCATCCTGTGCTAAACCAGATCCCTAAGTGCTACCCTTTTTTTAAACACCCCCAGGGGTGGGGACTCAGCCCCTCCCTGGGCAGCCTGTGCCACAGCCCCACAACTCTGCCAGGGAAGAACTTTGCCCTCCCATCTGCTCTGACCCTGCCCTGGGGCAGCTTGAGCCCATTGCCCCTTGTCCCATCTCCTGTCCCCTGGCTGAAGAGACCATCGCCCACCTCTCTGCACCCTCCTGGCAGGGCAGGGGAGGTGGGGAGAAGGTCTCCCCTCAGCCTCCTCTTCTCCAGGCTCAACACCCCCAGCTCCCTCAGCTGCTCCTCAGAGGATTTGCCCTCCAGCCCCTTCCCCAGCCTGGTTGCCCTTCTCTGGACTCGCTCCAGGACCTCAATGTCCTTCTGATGGTGAGGAGCCCAGAACTGGACCCAGCACTCGAGGTGCAGCCTCCCCAGTGCCCAGTCCAGGGGCACAATCCCCTCCCCAGACCTACTGGCCACGCTGTGTCTGACACAAGCCAAGATGCCATTGGCCTTCCTGGCCCCTGGGCACACTGCTGGCTCATGTTCAGCCTGCAGCCACCCAACACCCCCAGGTCCTTCTCTGCCTGACAGCTCTCCAGCCAGTCTCCCCCAGCCTGTAGCTCTGCAGGGGGTTGTTATGTCCCATGTGCAGCACTCTGCCCTTGGCCTTGTTAGGGCACCCCAAACTGTCACGCTTGGCTCTCGCACCCCTCGAGTGCTGGGGTACCACATGGTTTGACCAGTCCCTACATACATCCCCCTGTGCTGTGCAAAGCCAGGGTGATTCTATGGGGGCACCACCCTCCTTCCCTCACCCCAGCATCCCTGCAGTCAGTCTCGCCAAAGGCGCGTATCTGTGAGGCTGGGTGGGAAGGCCTGGGGTGCTGGCCTTATCTCAGGAGGCCAGGGGTGGCCTTCATCTCAGGATGGGGCTGTTCTCCTCCTTCTCCAGGGTCCTGCAGCCGTGCCTGCTGAGCTGTAACTGCAGTTTGCTGGAGATGCTCTTGTCCGAAGGAAGCGTGTACAATTCCATATGGCAGGGACAGGGAAGAGGCAGAAGGGCTGT
The DNA here is from genome assembly GCA_020800305.1 of Porphyrio hochstetteri. Taxonomy (NCBI): domain Eukaryota; kingdom Metazoa; phylum Chordata; class Aves; order Gruiformes; family Rallidae; genus Porphyrio; species Porphyrio hochstetteri. The sequence goes on along the minus strand of CM036916.1, from coordinate 2,195,644 downwards.
GGGCAGGGATAACGACGTGGCAGGGGTAGAAATAGGGGCAGGGATTTGGGCAGGGGTGCAGGGATGGGGCAGGAGCAGGGCCAGGCAGCTGGACAGGGCGCAGAGTGCAGGGTGGTCCCAGGGCACAGGGTGGGCCTAGGGCCGGGTACAGGCACCAGTCTGCACACAGGGCAGTCCCGGGGCCAAGCACTGGGCTGGGCACAGGCACAGGGCATGAGCACAGGACACAGGCACGGGGCAGCCCCAGGGCACAGGGCTGGTCCCAAGGCACAGGACCAGGCACAGGGCAGCCCCAGGGCACAGGGCTGGTCCCAAGGCACAGGACCAGGCACAGGGCAGCCCCAGGGCACAGGACTGGTCCCAAAGCACAGGACCAGGCACAGGACACAGGCACTTGGCAGCCCCAGGGCACAGGACTGGTCCCAAGGCACAGGACCAGGCACAGGACACAGGCATGGGGCAGCCCCAGGGCACAGGGCTATCCTAGGGCTGGACACAGGGCGCAGAGCCAGGCTCAGGGAGCAGGACACAGGCACAGGGCATGGGCACAGGGCATAGTACAGGGCAAGCCCAGGACGATCCCAGGGCCAGACAGAGGCACAGGGCGGTTCCAGGGCTGGTCCCAAGGCACAGGGCACAGGCACAGGGCAGCCCCAGGGCACGGGGCAGTCCTAGGGCTGGGCACAGGGTGCAGGGACGGGCACAGGGCACGGGCACAGGGCATGGGCACAGGGCATGGGCACAGGTCACAGGGCAGCCCCAGGGCGCGGGGCGGTCCCGGGGCCAGGCTCAGGTCCCAGGGCCGGGCTCGGGTCCCAGGACACAGGCACAGGGCAGCCCCAGGGCGCGGGGCGGTCCCAGGGCCGGGTTCAGGTCCCAGGGCCGGGCTCGGGTCCCAGGACACAGGCACAGGGCAGCCCCAGGGCACCCCCAGGGCCGGGTTCAGGTCCCAGGGCCGGGTTCAGGTCCCAGGACACACGCACAGGTCAGCCCCAGGCCCGCGGCCGGCGCAGGCCGCTCCCAGGCCGCCGCGCGGCGGGCCCGGGGGGGGGCGGGGCCAGGGGCGGGGTTTCCCGCCCAGGGAGGAGCGCGGGGCTCCGCGCGTGCTGGCCATGCCGCGCTCCCGCCGAGCCGCGCGCCGTGAGTGGGGGTCCGGGCGGGGAGCGGGGCGGGACGGGCGGGGGGCCCGGGAGGGGCCGTCGTGCCTGGCCCCGCTCTGCCCTGCCGGCAGCGGGCACGGGGAAGGAAGGGAGGAGGAGGAGGAGGAGGAGGAGGAGTGGGGTTTGGGGGGGCCGCACCGTACCGGGCGCGCTCCCTCCTGCGCGACCCCCGCGTCCCCTCTCCGCCGCGCAGCCGAGCTCCGCGCTGACCGGAGCCTGTTGCCGCCCGCCCGCAGGTGGCCCCGGCAGCGCCCGGGCGTGTTCCCCGGCCAGCGAGGAGGAGGCGGGCAGCGAAGCGCCGAGCCACTGCAGCAGCGCCAGCGAGGGGGCCAGCCCCGCCGAGGAGCCCGCAGGTGAGCCCCGCGCCGGCCCCGTTCCCCGCTCCGCCGCCGTGTCGCCCCCGGGCTCCCCCGTGACGCGGGTGCCGTGCCGGCAGGGAGCGAGGCGGCGGGGGAGCGGGGCCCGGAGGAGGAGGCGGCGGAGGACAGGCTGAAGGAGCACATGGACAGCCTCCTGGACAGGAGGTGAGCGGCGGCCGGCCCCGGGCACACCCGGCCCCGACCCCGGGCCCGCCCGAGCCGCCCCAGCCCGTGACCGCCCGCGGTCTCTCGCAGCGCCAAGACGCGTCAGGCGGCCCTGCGGAGCCTGCGCCTGGCCTTCTCCTGCCGAAGCCTCTCCGAGCTGCTGCTGGAGCGCCGCCTCTCGCTCGCCGACTCCCTGGAGAAGTGTCTCAGGAAAGGTGGGGGCGCGGGCGGGGGCCGGGGCCGGGGCCGGGCGCGGCGCGGCCGGTGCCTGAGGGGTCTCTCCGTGCTGCCCGCAGGTAAAGGGGAGGAGCAGGCGCTGGCGGGCTCGGTCCTCACCCTCCTCTGCCTCCAGATGGGCTCGGGCCCGGAAGGGGAGGAGCTGTTCCGCAGCCTGAAGCCGCTGCTCACCGGTGTCCTGGCGGACAGCACGGGCAGCCCCAGCGCCCGGCAGAGCGTAAGGCCCGGCGCGGGGACTGGGGCACCTCGGTGGTGGGGACAGCCCGGCTGGGGCCTTCGCCGGCTGTGGGGCAAAGTGGGGGCACCCTGACCCTGCTTCCCCTTGGGCGGGCGCCAGACCCGGCCCGGCGCTGCCTCCTCTGACCGGCTCTTCCCCGCCTCTCCCTGCAGTGTGCCATGGCCCTGGGAGTCTGTTGCTACATTGCTGCTGCTGACCTTGAGGTAACTGGGCCTGGGTGTGATCTGTAGCCCTGCCAAAGGGCACCTCGGGAGCTAGTGTGCCACCCACCCTCACCCTGTGGTGCCGGGGCAGTTTGGAGCTGAGCTGGGGAAGGGGCACAGGGACATCAGTGACAGTTCAGGCCCCTTCCCCAGGTAGCTTGGAGCTAAGCTGGGATGGGGGGAGGCCCACCTCATGGAGATGGGGTGTCTCGGGTGCAGGAGTCCCTGGGCTGGTGTGGTCGCCTTCAGTCCCTGCTTTGTGGCTTTGCTTTGGCACCTTCCTGGGAGCTGTGGCCTGATGGTCAATCTTCCCACTTCCAGGATGTGGTCTCGTGCCTGTCCTGCTTGGAGGGCATCTTCAGCCCCCTCAGCATAGGTGAGGGGGGCTCGGCGCCCACCCAGCACGGCCCTCTGCACTGCAGCGCGCTCCAGTCATGGTCCCTGCTCCTCACCATCTGCCCCCCTTCCCACATCAAGAGTGTCTTGGACAAGTGAGTGGGGTGGGGGTGGGAGTTGGTGGGGGGGAGCTGCAGGGGTGACGCCCTGCCCCCCTGACTGCCCCCCTGCCTTCCTGTCCCAGCGGCTGGCTGAAGCTGCCCCCGCTGCTATCCAGCAGCAGCGTTACCCTGCGCATCCTGGCTGGGGAGACCATCGCACTGGTCTTTGAGTTGGCCCAGGACATGGAGGTACAACGGGGCGCTGCGGCGGCACGAGCCAGCGGGTGGGTGGGCAGCAATAGCAGCAGGGAGCTGTTGGCACCGGTGTCCTGGCTGAACTGGCACTGGTGGCGTTGGGATGCTCCAGACCAGCATCGCCAGCAGGTGCTCCAGCAGAGGGGCTGGCACCAGTGATTCCCCAGCACCGTCCTGGCGATGGTAGTGGAGGGCAGCACCCAGAGCTGCGTCCCTTCCAACCCCCCCCACCCCCATTTTTTTTGGCAGGAGGACCTGTGCCACCAGGATACAGAGTTCCTGCGTGCCCAGCTCAAGGTCCTGGCTACTGAGAGCAACAAGTACCGAGCCAAGACAGACCGACGGAAACAGCGCTCCATCTTCCGGGACATCCTGCGTTTCATCGAGGTACCGGAGGCTGGTGGTGCTCTTCCCTGCCAAGCCCCTGGCTGTGTGGCTGCTGCCTGGCGCCTCCCCAATTCCTGTGAGAACTGGGGGGTGTGCAGGGCGGGTGCCCAGACAGTGCTGATGCTCCTGTCTCCGCTCAGAGCGGAGAGTACCAGGAGGAGACCATCCGATTTGGCCTGGAGTGCATGTACCTGGACAGCTGGGCACGCCAACGGACCTACAAAGTCTTTAAAGAGGTGCTGGGCTCCGGCATCCGCCACCACCTCCAGGTAGGGGCTGGGCAGTCGCACGGGGTGGTGCTGGGCTGGTGCTGGGGGGTGCTGACAGGCCTCTGCTTCCTTAGAACAATGAGCTGCTACGGGAGATCTTCGGCCTCGGGCCGCCCTTAGTGCTGGATGCGGCCACTCTGAAAGCCAGCAAGGTCTCCCGCTTCGAGAAGGTGAGTGTCCCCACCCAGGTTTGTGCCCCCCACAGTCCCCTCCTGTGCTGTCATGGCGCCGTCACGGGCTCCAGCCCGGTGCCTGAGTGTGGTGGGTGGACAGGGGGGGACCTCCTAACCCCATCTCCTCCTGTCCCCTCCCAGCACCTCTACAACTCGGCTGCCTTCAAAGCCCGCACGAAAGCCCGGAGCCGGGTGCGGGACAAGCGGGCGGACGTGCTGTGACGGGCAGAGCGGGGCAGAGCCCCCAGCCCACCTGGACTGCAGACCCAGCACTGTGAGGGGCTGGTGCCCCCAGCCCTCGGGCTTTTATCCATGTACAGCAGAGTATTTAATGCCTGGAGCTGCCCCGCTGGGGGCTGCCCCCTCTTTTATTTTTGTAACCAAACCAAAAAGCAAGATAAAAGAAGAGCAGGGGGAGACGGTGGCGTGCTGCTGCGTGCCCGCTCTGTGGCTGGGTCTCATGGCACAGCACAAGGGGTCTCGCCGGGCTCCCACAGCCCCTTTTGCAGGCAGGGCTTGTGTCCCCCCTCCGGGTGGCCTGGCAGGGCCTAAAGGGCTGGCTGGGAGGGCAGAGCTGTGGGGTGGCTGCCCCTGGTGCCATGCCTGAGCCCTGCACCCACAGCCCTTCTGGCACCCAGGGTGGGGTGGCAGGGTGGCATGGGGTGCGGGTGCTGCCCAGCCCTGCCAGCTGCCCGCTCTGAGCCCTTGCCCAGCCCACGGCTTCCCATGCAATAGTCCCCTGTGGGAAATCCCTTGTGGGGGTGGCCCAGCGTGTGGGTCCCAGTGCTGCCCGTGCAGCCTCGGGTGCTGCTGCCCAGGCAGGCGTGGGACTGTGCCAGCTGTAAGTGCTGTGCCCTGGGAATGCATCGCTGCTGGCGATTCACTAAGACTTTGATTACAGGAGGTCATTAAAAGGCTAATTAGAGGGTGCCTTCTGCCTTCTTGCAGAGAGGAAGGGCTGTCACGGGGGTGGGTGCCAGTCCCTGCAGCCCTGTCCCTTTCTCTCATCGCCAGAGGTGTGGGGTTAGGGTTGCCTCTGCCCTGCACCCCGAGGGCTGATGCAGGATTAGGGGGGCTGGTAGGGTCAGCCGGTGCCCCCCTTCCCGTGGTGGCCTGGTGCCTGCGGCGGGGCCGGGAGCTCGAGAGCAGCTCAGCGGTGCCCGCCGGGCTCTGCGCTGGCGTTGAGGCGAGCCCAGAGCTGGCTGCTGGCTGCCCGCAGCTGGCGCACGGCGTCCTCCTGGCTCTGCAGCCACTGGACCACCGCACGCACGGACTGGCTCTGCAGAACTGCGGGGAGAGGATGGGGACAGGCTGGTGACGGGCGCTCGGCCCTCCCACAGCCCCTCCCACAGCCCCTCCCAGGGCCACATACCACTCAGGTAGATGGCCAGCGTGGCCAGGACCAGGCTCGCCAGTGCCAGGAGCCCCAGCAGGGCCAGGACCAGGGGGTGGCCGGGGCTGAGGCAGGGGCAGAGGCCGGCAGCAGGCGCGGGGCGCAGGGTGGGCAGGAGCGCTGGGGGGCCGGCGGGCACAGGCCGAGGCGGGGGCCGGCGCAGGGTGCTGGAGGGAGCCGGGCCATTCCCTGTGGGCAGGGGGGAGAAGGGATCAGAGCCCAGCTGCTGGCGCAGTCCGGGCTGGCACGGGCCCCCTCCCTGCTCTCACCCTCGGTGCCCTTGTGCCCGCTGGAGGCCCAGTGCAGGTCACTGATGGACTCCACGGGGCGCAGGCTGATGGCTCCGGGCTCGCTGCTGTCAGGGTCCCCAGGCTCTGCTGGCGCGGCACCCTCTGCCCTTCCCATGCTGTCTGCTGGGAGCAGAGGCAGAGTGAGCGTGGGCCCTGTCCCCAGCCCCAGTGGGGACCAGAGCCCTCCAGGAGGTGACCCCAGCTCTGAGGACAGGCTGGTGCTGTGCCAGGGCAGGTGGCTGATGTCCGTGTTCCCTTGGCACAGCCCCAGAGCTGTGGGCTGGCGAGCGCTGCCTGTGACACCCAGCCCCGGCGCTGTCATTGGAGCAGTTAGCGGGTGGCTGGTGGCCACGGTCCCAGCGCCTTGTTAGTGGGGCTGGAATCTGGCCCTGGCTTGGGACAGCAATGTGCCACCCCCCTGGCCTGGGTAGCCAGGGCTCCTACGGGGCCAGCTGGGAGCTGGGGGGCAGTGCCAGCTCTAGCCTGTGGCACAGTGTGACTGGGCTCGCTCCGTGGGCACCATGCTCTGGTGCTGCTTAGGGGAGCACAGGCAGAGATCTGGGGTGCATGCTGTGCCTGCTGGGCATGTCCCCCGTGGGAGCAAGGGGCCTTTTTGGAAACAGGCATGGCTCTGGCTCTGGCTCTGGGAGGAACCATGCCCACGGTGGGTGTTTTTCCGGGCGTTTGTGTGGTTCTGAGCAGCAGGCAGGGCACAGGCACTGTGCCTGTGCAGGAGCAGGGTGGGATGGCCCTGTGCCTGCTCCCAGTCCCTCCCAGGGTCACTGGTGTGTCATGGAGCAGTGTGGTGCTGTGCTGCTGCCATCAGGCCTGGGGGGGCGAGCAGTGCTCAGCTGGGTGCCTGGGAGTCCCCTGGACCCTCCCCAGGGCCCTGCCGTTGCTGGGGGTTGGTACCCAGGTACCCCCATCACCCCTGCATCTGCTACCCCATGCCACGCATGTGTGGCCGTGCAGGTTTGGTGTGTGGTGGGGGAGGCTGTGCCAGCCAGCTGCTTGCCCCCTCCCCACACCCTGCTGCCCTGCACCCGCAGCCCTGCAGGACCCCTCTCTTCCCTGGGTAGGCATCTCTGCCCACAGCCCCCAGCCGCTGCTTCCATCCCAGCACTATGGCCTATGTTACCCAGTCCCCCTGGGGTGCCAGAGTCCCCCCAGCCCACTCCCCAGCCTACCTTCTCCAGCCTCCCTGGGCATGGCTCCCTGTGCCCGGGCAGTGTGAGCGGGCAGCGAGGCGGCGCGGGGCCCCCAGGAGCTGGGCACGGGGTTCCCACTGCGCCAACTGCAACGCTTAAAATAGGACAGTGAGGAAAGCGGCTGGGGGGGCGATAAAAATAGCTGTGGGGAGGGGGGCTGGCGCTGCAGGCAGGGCTGCCGGCAGCACGGTGCCAGTGTGGCAAAGGGGGAGCAGCCTGTGGCAGTGCCCTGTGCCCCCTTCCCCAGGGGAGGGGACTGCCAGCAACCAGGGCAGTGTCCCAGCAGTGACAGGGGTTGTGGCTGGCCTGGGGCAGCGTGGCGCTTCCCCCAACAGCTTTGCCAACCAGGACAGCGCCAGTTGTGCAAGGAGGATTTATTTCCGTTAACAAGACCACAGGAAGCCCCAGGGAAGCGGTGCTGCTGGCTTAGGGGACCTTGGCGGTCCCCAACCCTGGTCACCAGCCCCACGTGCCCCGTGGCAGGCAGGTGTCGGGGGGCAGGAGGTTGTGCCTGTAGAGGCTGTAAGCGTGGGCGGGTGCCAGGCAGGCATTGGCAGGGCTGGGCCGGGCCCGTTGGGCACAGTCCTCACCGGCCCAACCGTGGTAGCAGTGGCAGCGGAAAGCAGCTGCTGGGCTGGCGCCGGGGCTGAGGTGCAGGAGGCTGCCCAGGTCGTGGGGCCACCGCCTCACACAGCGCCCGTGCCCATGGCACTGCCCGTAGCTGCACTCCCGGGCTGCCGCCGTCACATTGGCCACGTAAGGCCCCAGGGTGGACGTGAGGTAGTGGCGCAGGCTGGCACAGCTCTCCTAAGGGGGGAAGAAGCAGTGAGAACCCTGGGGCCCCCCAGCCACCCCTCCCTGGCGGGCACAGGGGATGTGGCCGTCCCAGGCCAGCTCCTGCTGCCCACTGCGTGCCAGCTCTGGTGTCCCAGTGCAGCGAGGGGCTGTACTCACAGCGGACTGGGAGTACGTCATGTCTCCCCAGAGCACCAGGCCGGCTGCACCCAGTGCCGCGCTCTCCCCAATGGTGTGCACCAGGTCAGCCTGCCAGGGAGAGAGAGACATGACTGGTCTTGGCGTGGGGGGCAGGACCCCACATCCTGGCACCCATCGGGACCCCAGCACACCCACTGCCCTGGCCCCTTGGCACTTACCAGCTCCAGAAACCGGGGGGAGCGGCGGAAGGAGAGGCGGGAGTACGCGACCACGGGCAGGAGGCCGCCGGTGCCGAAGGCGGCCACACGCAGGGCCTCGCGCAGCCGGTGGTGCACGTAGCGGTGCCGCAGGGCGGGCGGCAGCGCGGGGGGCAGGTAGATGCTGGGGTAGAGCGCGGCCGAGGCAGCCCACAGCCAGCCCAGCCGGTCGTTGCGCTGCATCTCTGCCTGCCGGCACTGCCCAGTGTAGTTGGCCTCCTTGGCCCAGTTGCCGTTGAAGCAGTCGGGGAAGCGGTAGAAACCCCAGAGCCCCCCCGGGCGCAGGGCCTGGCCTAGCAGAAGCGTCTCCTCCATCAGCGCCTGGGCCGCCTGCTCAAACTCCCGCCGGGCCAGCCGGAGCCGGCGCCGTGCCGGCAGGAGGCCGTGCCGGTCCCGCACCCACTGCTCTGAGGCCGCCCGGTAGATCCGCTTAGCCCCCCAGTTTTGAGCCCAGAGGGGCCTCCACTCCTCCCAGTCCACCACTGCCAGGCCGTGGAAAGCAGGGCGCAGGAGGAGGCGGATGTCCCCGGCTGCCCTGGCAAGGTGGGCGCCAAGGGGAACCCGCTGGGGGATGCCCCCGTTGTGGGGGACGCCCTGCCGTGACAGGTAGGGGTACAGCCCAAACTTGTTCTTGTAGAAGATGGTGATGTTCTGGCCGGTGAAGCGGCCGCCCCGGTTCTCCACGATGCCGTAGTCGCCGAGCGGCAGCGTGACGCCGAAGCGGCGCTGGCAGCGGCCCGTGGGGATGTTCCACACCACGGCGAAGGGCTGCCCGCCTGCCAGGGGCTCCGGCGCCGGGCTCTCCCCGCTGGCCGTGCCCAGCGCCAGGCAGGCCCAGAGCACCAGCGCCAGCACCATCCTGTGTCGCCGGCTGCTTGCAGGGCCGGCACCCTGCGGGGAAAGGAGAGTGGGGGGCGTGAGTTGGCTAGCATCGGCCACAGGGGCTGGGCTGCCCCACAGGCACGTGCTGCCCACCCCAAAATCCCACAGGACTGAGTGAACTCGGGGCTCTCAGGCACCTCTGCCTCAGCGCCGCGGTGCAGAGCCCCTGCCTGCACCAGCCAGCCATGGCACAGCTCTGTCCCTGCCTGCGGCGCCCCAGCTTCCCCGCCGGATCCCAGCCCTGCCCGCAGCGGTAGCGCCATGACCCCCCTTTCCCATCTTCCAGGCACCCTGCTGAGGGGCTGAGCCCCCCCGGGAGCTGTGTGGAGCTACAGGGCAGCTCCATCCAACCCCCCAATGGAGGGGCTGGGTGCCCCTGCCCAGTGCCAGCCACCTGCGAGGGGTGAGTGGCACAGGCAAGGGATGGGCCCGGGGGCCACGCACCACAGTGAGGCCAGCACCAACCTACCCACAGGGGAGCCTGGCCGCTCTCCCCAACCTTCTCATCACTGCACCCCCCCAGTGCAGTGCAGGAGCCCCTGCATGTTGCATCGCCCTGCCCCGGTCCCTGGTGCTCCTCCACCATCACGTGCCTCAGTTTCCCCAGGCTGCTCAGCAGTGAGAGCAGCAGCCACAGCATGCCATCAGCCCCAGCTGCCCCACAGTGAGTCCCTTGGGTGGAGGAGACACTGGTGGGACTGGGTGGCATTTCTGGGACCAGTGCCAACCTGGCAACCTGAGGTGGGGCAGATTCTCTGCCACGCGGGTGGTCCTGAGGCTGGGTGAGCTTGGGGGCACATGGGAGTGCAGCACGGGGAGGGCAGGGTGGGGGGACCACCTCCCTTGCCAGCACCCAGCCCAGCATCGGGGCCAGGGAGGCTAAGGGAGCCGATGCCAGCCCTGAAGAACAGCTGCCCACACTGCTTTAATCACCGGCTCAGGGCCGCTCAGATGGCCTTCTTCATCCAGAAGATGGGCAGCCCTTTGGCGTCGCGGTGCGGGGTCTGCAGGAGGTTCTGCTCGCTGCTCTCAGCCAGGACTCCCCTCGCCCAGACCACGGTCGGCGAAGGGGAAGGCGGGGGTGCAGCAGGGGGTGGGAGGGGAGGCAGAGGGGTGCAGGGCACCCTTGGCCTGGTGGCAGCAGTGGCAGGGGCGGGAGGGCCGGAGAAGAGGCGCAGCACTTCGGCGGGTATGGCGGGGCTGAGGAAGGCCACACTCTGCACCGGCTCGCCCAGGATGAAGCCCAGGTGGGCGTAGAAATGCTGCTTGTCGTGCGTGGTGAGATGCAGGCAGGAGAAGCCCCGGGCCCGGGCCCAGCGCTCGGTGGCCTCCATCAGCTGCCGCCCGTAGCCCTGTCCCCGCAGCGCCCGGGCCACCACCACGCTCTCCACGAAGAGGTCACGGGGACGGCTGGCCACACGGGAGAGCCGGACGTGCCCCACGAGCTGGCAGGGACCTTCCTGGGCAGTGGAGGCTGCAGCGGGGGGCTCGGCGCGGCCCCGGCTCCGTAGCAGCAGCAGGCAGGTGGGGAAGGCGTCCGAGGAACGCTGGAGCGTGTGGAGCCGCGACGCCCGGCTCTTCCCCCACTCCTCGCCCAGCAGCTCGGCGCAGGCCTCCAGCAGCTCCGGCCTCTGGTGCAGGGGGACCAGGCTGAGCTCCTCCGGCACAGAGCCCATTCTTCTCACTGACGGGAGACCAAGCAGGCCACAGCTTAGAGGCAGCGGGGTACACACCATGAGTTTTCCCCCCAGCCTGGCACCGGCCCTGGCGCACATGCAGCTCCCCAGCCGGATGGGTTGGCAGGAGTTAGCGGCGGGTCCGAGCTCAAAGGACAGCACCGTGGTGGGGAAGCAGCGCATGGTGATGGCTCCAGGCCATGAGCCCCACAGGCAGGTCTGGCACCACCATGCCAGCAGAGGGGCAGGAGGCACAGGGCTGGCCTTGACTCTGCACCAGCCCTGCTGCCACCTTCTGCCACCCACCTGAGAGCAGCTAGCTCAGCATCACAGAATGTCAGGGGTTGGAAGGGACCTCACAAGCTCATCCAGTCCCACCCCCTGCCAGAGCAGGGTCACCCAGACTAAATCCCACAGGGATGTGTTCAGGTGGGTTTGAATGTCCCCAGAGAAGGCGACTTCACACCCTCTCTGGGCAGCCTGTCCCTGGGCTCTGTCACCCTCACAGGGACAAAGTTCCTCCTTAGGTTCCCATGGAACCTCCTCTGCTCCAGCTGCACCCGCTGCCCCGTGTCCTGTCGCTGCCATCCCTGAGCAGAGCCTGGCTCCAGCTCCTGACCCTCACCCTTTACATCTTTACAGACTGAGGTCACCCCTCAGTCTCCTCCGGGCTACAGAGGCCCAGCTCCCCCAGCCTCTCCTGAGGAAGGAGTTCCAGTCCCTCCATCACCTCGCTGGCCCCACGCTGGGCCCTTCCCAGGAGTTCCCTGTCCCTGAGCTGAGGGGCCCAGAGCTGGACCCCAGGTGCTGCCTGAGGTGCCCGTCACACCGGTGCCTCCGGCCAGCGAGAGCTGCGGCGCCGAGCGGCACCCCCGGCCCTGGGCGCAGGAGGAACTGCCGAGCCGCCCCGCTTCCCCTCGGCGGCGGGCAGGGCCCGGCCCGCCCCGGGCGCCGCTTTCCCTTCAGCCCGCCCAGCCGCGGCCCCGCCAACGCCCGCGGGGCCCCGAGGGCCGGGGGAAGCTCCCGTCGCGCCTGCCCCCGGCTCCGCCACGCTGGGCCCGGCCCGGCGCCCCCCGCCGCTCGCAGCCCCGGGGGGGCAGGGGCGGCCCCGGCTCCGTTCCCCCGCCGCGAGTGACAGGCCCGGCCGGGACCGCCTCGACCCCCCGCCCGCAGCCCCCCGGGGCCGCCCCACGCCGCATGTCGCGGCCGAGCCCGGCGTTCAGCCCGCGCCCCGCCGCCGCGCCCGGCCCGCCCGTACCGACTCGCCGGCCCCGCCGCCGCCGCCGCTTCCGCCGCATCTCGGCGGCCGAACAGCGCCTCTTGGCGGGCGGAGGCCGCGCCCCCTCGCCCGCTCCATGTGCGGCCGGATGCTCGGGCCGGGCCTCGGCGCCGGGACCGGGCGGGCGGCGGGGAGCGGGCGGACCCCCAGGGGCACCCGGCTCCCCAGGGAACACCCGGCCCTGCGGCCCGCGGCGACCCCGGGGCAGCTTCCCCAGCGCCCCGTCCAGCCCGACCCTGGGGGCTCCAGGGACGCGGCCCCCGCGCCGGGCAGGGTCTCACCCAGCGCCGGGCAGGGTCTCACCCCGCGCCGGGCAGGGTCTCATCCCGCACCGGGCAGGGTCTCACGCCGCGCCGGGCCGCGCTTCTCCCGCAGGGCTCAGCCGCCGCCCCGTGCCCGTACGGACAGTTCTGCCCGGCCCTCAGGGACCGGCGGTGCTCGGGGCTCTCCCCAAGCAGCCTTCCCTTCCCCTCGGCTCCGCGGGAGAGCTGCTCCAGCCCTCGGGACATCTGCGCCCGCCCCAAGCGGCCCGTGTCCTTGTGCTGGGGGCTGCAGGGCTGGGGGCTGCAGAGCCTGGGCAGGGCCTCCCCTCTCTGGGCCACGCTGTGATGCAGCCCCTGGTGCTACAGGCCCACCGGTGGCTCCTGTACCGCTCTGTGTCACAGCATCACAGCATCACCAGGTTGGAAAAGGCCTGTAAGATTGACGAGCCCGAGCCCAACCGTCCCTGTCCTGTGCATCCCACATCCCTGAGCACCTCATCTCCCCTCTGTTAAACACCCCCAGGGGTGGGGACTCAGCCCCTCCCTGGGCAGCCTGTGCCACAGCCCCACAACTCTGCCAGGGAAGAACTTTGCCCTCCCATCTGCTCTGACCCTGCCCTGGGGCAGCTTGAGCCCATTGCCCCTTGTCCCATCTCCTGTCCCCTGGCTGAAGAGACCATCGCCCACCTCTCTGCACCCTCCTGGCAGGGCAGGGGAGGTGGGGAGAAGGTCTCCCCTCAGCCTCCTCTTCTCCAGGCTGAACACTGCCTGGTCAGGCCTCCCGCGTCCCCCCCCTCCCAGAGGCCGCGTCCCCGCGGCGGGCGTGGGGGGTGGACGGGACATCCCGCAGCCAGGGGTCGCCGCGGGGCGGGGACGAGTGACGCGCCGGTACCGCCCCGACGGGGCGGGACGAGCCCCACGTGTGGCGGCAGCATGGCGGCGGCGGCGGGCGGCAGGAGGGCCAAGGCCCCGCGCGGGGCGGCGGCGCGGCGGCGGCAGCTGCGGGCGGGGGTCCGGCAGGCCGGGGCGGAGGGCGGGCGGGAGGGGAGGGGGGAGCGGCGGTGGGGGGGGGGGATGGAGGGGCTGCCGCGGCGGGCGGCGCCGCGCTGAGCGCTCCGGTCCATCCCGCAGGCCCCGGGCGCCGAGGGGAGGCCGAGGGCGGCGGCCGGCCGGCCCGTGGACGAGGAGGTGTCCAGCGACTCCGAACCCGAGAGGTACGGGCCGCGCCGGGGGCGGGGGGGACCGGTGGCGATGGCGATGGCGGTGGCGATGACGATGCTCACGCCTGTCCCCGCAGCCCGTCGTTGGGGCGGCGGCGGCGGGAGGCGGCGGAGGAGGAGGTGGACGAGACGCCGCAGGAGAAGAAGCTGCGCCTGGCCAAGCTGTACCTGGAGCAGCTCCGCCAGCAAGGTGAGTCCCGGCGCTGAGCCCCGGCGGGGGGTTCCCGGCCGCTGGGCCCGGCCCTCATGCGCCGTGTCCGCCGCAGAGGAGGAGCGGGCGGCGGAGGAGGAGGACGAGGAGGGGACCCAGCCCGCGGATCTCATCGGGGACCGGCTGAAGGAGGACGTGGTGAGCAGGGCGGCGGGCGCGGCGGCCCCTCGGTGCCGGGGCCGAGCCCGGTCCCCCGCCGGCCCCGCTGAGCCTCCTGCTTCTTCCGCAGCTCGAGCAGAAGGGGCGGCTGCAGCGCCGGGTCGCCGAAGATGTAAGTACCCGGGGCGGGGGGTGCTGGACTGTTAATCACCGGTTTGGGGGATGCCCCAGCAGGAGCACGGCTGTCCTGCCGGGCTGCGGTGCCAGCGGTGGGTCAGGACCCCTCTCCATCCAGCGGGCACCGAGCTCAGGCAGTCACCCCATGCCCGGCAGCAGGGTCGGGGCAGCCTGGTTCACATCCTGCTCTCCCTGCAGGTGCAGCCCCCGGATCCAGCCAGCATCCGAGTGCTGCGGGGGCACCAGCTGCCCATCACCTGCCTGGTCATCTCTCCAGATGATAAGTTCATCTTCTCTGCTTCCAAGGATGGTGCCCTCATCAAATGCAAGTGTTCCCTTGGGGCTGCAACCGCCCATTCCCCCAGCCTGAACCCTGCAGGGACCTTGCAGCAGCAGGACTGTGGGTGCCTGTGGAGGTGGCTTGGCCCTCTTCCCCTCTGGGGACATGCCCTTGGCCCTCATCCCCTCCAGGGACATGCCCATGCATCATTCTCGCCTCTGTGGGAGGCTCCTTCGCGCTTTCCAGAGTGGTGGGAGGTTCTTGCAGATAACACCATGTTCTTCCCTCAGGGGAGGTGGAGAGTGGGAAGAGGCTGTGTGTGGTGCCAGGAGGGAAGAAGGGCACCGAGGAGCAGCACATGGGCCACGCATCCCAGGTCCTCTGCATGGCCATCTCCTCGGATGGCAAGTACTTGGTATGGAGAGAGGTGGCTCTGGGAGGCATGTGTCCTGGGGGATGGTGTTTCCCCCACATGCACCTTGCTGGGTTAAAGCAGCCCCTGTCATGGGGTGACTGGAGGCTGGGGTGGGCTGTGGGTCCCTGAGGGGGAGGTCTCCAGCATCCCCCGCTGCCTGCCAGGCCACAGGAGACAGGAACAAGCTGATCATGATCTGGGATGCAGCCACCTGCAAACGCCTGAACATCTTCACCGGGCATCGCGACGCTGTCTCAGTGAGTCAGGGGAACCCCGCAGCGTGTGGGGGGCCAGGATGCCGCGCCCTCAGTGCCCCTCACTGCTGTCCCCACGTCTGTCTGTAGGGCCTGTCCTTCCGGAAGGGCACACACCAGCTGTACAGTGCTTCCCACGACCGCTGTGTTAAGGTCTGGGACGTGGCAGAGAATGCATACGTGGAGACCCTGTAAGATGGGGGGGGGGACATGCCACTGACCCCATGGGAAGGCTAGGGGGTGGAGGGCTGTGTCCCTGCTGCAGCTCTGGGCCATCTCCCCCTCCAGGTTCGGGCATCAGGACGTCATCACAGGGCTGGACAGCCTAAGCAGGGAGTCCTGCGTGACGGCGGGGGGACGGGACGGCACCGTGCGGCTCTGGAAGATCCCTGAGGAGTCGCAGCTCGTGTTTTGTGGGCACCAGTAGGTCTGGGGTGGGAGAGGGGGCTGTGGGCTGTGGCAGGTCCAGCTGGGGCAACAACAAGTGGGTGCCAGATATCACGGGGAGCGCGGTGACACCCCAGGGATGCTGATGCCCCGGTGACCCCTTGTCTCCTAAATAGGATCCCAAAGCATGCTCGTAACTGATGTAGTCACCTCCTCTCCCTAGGGGCTCCATCGACTGTATTCAGCTCATCAATGAGGAGCACATGGTGTCAGGTGCCGATGATGGGTGAGCACAGGGCCGGGGTGGTGCATGGGGTGGGCAGGGGTGCTGGTGGGGCCCCTCACCCTGCTCCTCCGTGGCAGGTCCGTAGCCCTGTGGGGGCTGTCGAAGAAGAAGCCGCTGGCGCTGGCCCGGCAGGCACACGGCCTGCAGGACACCCAGGGCCTGCAGGACACCCAGGGCCTGCAGCAGCCCTACTGGATCTCAGCAGTGGCTGCGCTGTGCAACACCGACCTCCTGGCTACAGGTACATGGTAGCTGCTTCAGGGGTGCAGGTGTGTCCTGCTCCCTGCCCAGGCTCGGGGTGCATGGCAGTCTCCTCTCTGCCCCAGGCTCCCACAGTGGCAGCGTGAAGCTCTGGAAGTGTGGCGAGGGATTTCGGAAGCTGGACCCCCTCTGGGACATCCCCTTGGTATGGATGGGGAGGTTGGGGATGCTGGAGCGGGGCTGGTGGTGAGGGGGGGTCTCTTGGCAGGGCCTCCCTGGGTGGCAGGAGGAGCTGTGGGAGCCCCTCACGCCTGCCCTGTCCTCCCCAGGTGGGTTTTGTCAACAGCCTCGCATTCTCAGCAGCTGGCAGCTTCCTGGTGGCCGGCCTCGGGCAGGAGCACCGGTACTGTGCCCCCTCCCTGCACAGCCCCCCGCTTCTGGGGAGCACCAGAGGGTGACACCCCCCCCTCCCCTCCCCATCTCTCTCATCTACAGGCTTGGACGGTGGTGGAGAATCAAGGAAGCCAAAAACAGCATCTGCATCATCCCCCTGAAGCAGAAGGCCTCAGCCCCCCGCCCCGAAGGCCCCGCTGGCTCCTAGCCCACTGGGTGCAAGGCCCAAGCTCCACCCCGGGAGCTGTGCCCCCTCCACCCTTCAGGCATCCCCTCCCTGTGTCAGCAGGACAGGAGCTGGGGGTGTTGCGTGGCCCCTGTGTGCTGCTGTGGCCCTGCCCTCTGCGAGGGTCTGCTGCCTCCCCTCAGGTTCTGTGGGGCCTGAGCTCCACCAGAGTCTGGTTTTTAATAAAAAACCACTTTATTTACATAAATTACAAAGAAAAAAAAAATCACACTCTTACTCACAGAAAAAGATCTACTTCCAAAAACTCATTGGGCTCAAATACCGGGGTGCTGGTCACCTGCACCTTTGCAGGGCTGGGGGCAGCAGCATCCCCCCCTCCCTGCTGCTGCCCCATCTCCCCAAAGGGGTGGGGAGCACCCTGTGCAGCACAGGGGGCGTGGAGGGGGCTTGGGCCCAGCCTGGCTGCTCCTGGGGCTGGGAACAGGGAGGGTGACCCCCTGGCGCAGAGCACCAGCCATGGGGTGATGTGGGGGGGATGGGTGAAAGGGCCTGCAGCAGCAAGGGAGCGGGTGATGGGGTGGGGGCAGTGGGTGCGTGGTGCAGTGGGGGGCTGGCTGGCACAGCTTGGCATGGGGGGGGTGGGAGGTGCAGCGTGTTGGGCGCAAGCAAAGCGTGAGTTGGCACCCTGGCTTGGGAGGGGCGCTCGGGGCGAGCACAGGGGTGGGGGGCAATGGATGGGGTGGGGGGCCCGCACCGCAGCGGGGTTCAGGGACTGGGCCAAACCCTACAGCTCAGTGCAAGGGGTGGGGGACATTCCCTGTGGCTGGGGGCAGGGGTGTGGGGACGCAGGTGACTCTGGGGACATGCACCACGGCTTGTTTGCAGGGGCCGGGGGGGCGTGCACCATGGCTCAGAGCAGGCTTGGGGGGGCACACACACACCACGGCTCAGCGGGAGGGATGGGAGGGATGCGGGATGCTCACCGTGGCTCGGGGCAGGGGATGGGTGCTGTGGCTCAGTGCAAGGGGAGGGTGACAGGGACCGTGACCCACCGCGTGGGCTGCGTAGCTTGGGGCGGGGGCTGAGCCCCCTGGCTGCCTCCGGGCACTGGTCCTGCTGGGAGGGGCTGGGGTGCTGGGCTGCCCCCCTGGTTTCACAGGGACGATGTCGTGGAGTCCACCACCTCGCGGCCGTTGCACACGGTGGGCACGTACTGCGAGGCCGAGCCTGGCCAGGAAGGCAGCGGTCAGGGGGAGCTGGGGCCTGGCAGCAGCACCCCCGCGGGCACCCCACTTTCTGGGTGATGTGTGCCCAGGAGCTGCACCCCTAGGGCTGGGGTGGAGGGTGGCCAAAAAATGACCACCAACCCAGCCCCCCCCACCCACCCAGGACTGATGACAGGTGCCCAGGGTGACCACATGGGGCGTGAGTGGAGGGTGCACGGGGTGGCTGTGTCCCCTCGGGGACCCCAGGGACAGCACCCCCACCTCCAGCAGGCTGTGCTGCAGCCTTGGGGCTTGCAGCCATGGGAGATGTGGGACATGAGGGGCTGGGACACGGGATGCAGCATCCTCCATCCCCCCCCATTTCCAGTCACGCCCTACCTTGCACCCCACTTTCCTTCAGGGGCTCATGCTGGGGTACTCCTGCCCCTCCCTCTCCCCTCCCCCTGCCAGGAAGGGGTGCTGCCCCCCAGCCCTTCCCCAGCCCCGCTGTGCTCACCGTGGGACTGGCTGGAGCTGGCGGCTGCGACGCTGAAGCGAGCGGTGCCCACGCGGTGGCTGGCCACGTTCTTCTGTGGCTGGAAGAGGATGATGTGCAGCTTGGGGGTGAAGAGGCAGCCAAGGACAACGGTGCCACTGAGGCTCACCGAGATGCACATGGTGGTGGTCTGGACCTGGAGACAGGGGTTGGCATCAGGTGCTCCTGCCACCAGCCCTTGGCCCTCAGCAGGGCAGGGTGATGCCCTCACTGTGGCACCAGCACTACCAGGAAGAGGGTGTCCCACACCCCTCAGGGATGTCCCACCCCACACTTCTGCCAGGGTGGACTTGCTGGAGACCCATGGGCAGAGGATGGGCACTGCCTGGGGATGTGTTGTCCCTGCAAAGCAGGTACACCCTGGGCAGCACCCCCAGCTTTGCCAACACGCTGCTTTGGGGTGATGTCTGGGGCCAGACCCCAGCACCTCCCACCCTGGTGCTCGCTCCCACCGGTGGACTCAGGTCCTCTCTGGAAGCCTCTGACCGCAGCCGCCCCCACCAAGTCCTCCAGGCCCACCAAGAAGATGTTTGGGTGCCCTTGCCAGGGAGATGGAGGTGCTGCAGCGTGCACCCCAGCCCCTGACACTGCTCTGCTCCCCAGGGACTATGTTGGCCCGGGGTTGGCATTTGTGCCTTGGTTGGGGGGTGGCTGGATGGGCTCTTTGTGTATTGTGAGGCTGAAGGATGGCAATCACTCCTTCATGGTCAGGTTGGGGGTGAGGTGTCTCTGCAGCTCTCCAGACCATTTCCCATCCTCATCCTAGCAAATGATCTGTCAGGAGGGACACACACACACACACACGCATTTTCTCCCCAGGACTCATTGCCCCCTCAGCCACAGCTCTTTTCGGCCACCCTTCACCTGGTCCCAAACACCCCAGTGCAGAGACCACCACCACCAGTTCCATGGCTGATCTCCTAGCTGCAACCCCCCCCCACTCCCCACAGGGCCCGAATTGCCAGCACCACTCAGCTCCAGCCCTGCTGCAGCACCCCCACAACTCAGGCTCTTACTCGGTAGTCACTGGAGGTCACGTAGAAGATGGGCAGGAAGGCTAGCCAGATGATGCAGGTTGTGTACATGGTGAACCCAATGAACTTGGCCTCGTTGAAGTTTTCAGGGCATTTCCGTGTCTTGAAGGCATAGACTGTGCAGAGGACGATGAGGAGGACGTTGTAGGTGAGCGAAATGAGCATGTTGGAGTCACGGTTGTTGCACTTGAGGGTGACGATGTACCTCTTGTCAGGCTCCGTCTCCTTGCCCGTGCCGGGGGTCTCCACCAGCAGCCAGATGATGACAATGATCAGCTGGCAGGAGATGAGGGCCATGCAGATGACCACCTGTGATGTGGGGCTTATGAACCGGGGGCGCTGGACCCCTTCCTTCACCCCACTGAAGATCCTGGCGATGCGGTTGGTCTTGGTCAAGAGGGCGGAATAGCAGACGGCGAAGGACGTCCCCAGCCCCAGGCGCCGCAGCGTGCACACCTCGGTGGAGGGCTTCGCGATGAAGATGAAGGTCATGCTGTAGCACATGAGGACCCCGGTCAGGAGAATGTAGCAGAGCTCCCGGCCGGAGGCCTTCACGATGGGGGTGTCATTGTTTTTCATGAAGACTCCGAAAACGAAGAGAGTGGAGAGGAACCCCAGGCAGGAGATCGTGACTGGCCCGATGGCCCACATGTCCTTCCAGCGGATGTACTCCTGGGGCAACTCGTAGCAGCCATTCAGGGTCTCGTTGGGCCAGTAACCCAGACCACAGTCCATGCAGGTGAACTCATCCAGCAGGTACTCATAGGGCTGGCAGGGGATGCAGATCCAGCAGCATATGTCCCCTGGCTGCATACTCTTGATCTCGTTCTTCTTGCAGGGGTCGCTGCACTGGGACACAGGGATGGAGGTCTCAGCCCATGGGATGAGGCTGGTGTTGAGGATAAGCCCCTCAGCCCAGTAGCCCACCTTCTGGTACTGATACCGCCCGTCCATGTGGTGGTAGTTGAAGATGTTGTAGCGCCCGATGCCGTCGCCGTAGCGGTCAAACCGAACGACGCTCTTGGTGTCTGCTGGCCTGAACGGAGCTGGCAGGAGGAGAAGGGGAGACAGTCACAGCCGTAGGGCAGCAGAGCACTTGCTCCCAGCATGGAAGCAGGGGGTCCTTCAAAAGGCCACATCCCACCATGGCCACAGGCCAGTGGCCAACCCGCTCCCGGCCTTCACTCATCCCCTCTGTCTCCACACAGGAGCAGGAAAGCGAAGGTGGACAGCTATCTCCCCACGCGCCCAAGAGCTTGGCAGCCCCAGCCAAGGGGCAAAGTGGGGGATTTTGCCACCTCTGTGGTTCTCAGTGACACTTGGCCCAGCCCAAGTCCCACAGGACATGCTTCCAATTCACCCCCAAAAAAGCTGGGATGATTAAACTGGGAGCGCTCCAGTTTAATCCCTGAAATGTGAATAAATCACAAGGCTTGCAAATGAGGTCTCCAAGGACCTGTGTTCTTGGAAGGTTCCATGTGGGGCTGGTCCCACCCAGCTGTAGTAGGATGGACCTGGCCACCAGCTTCTCTCCACTGGGGGCAGAAGGCCTCCCAAGTGTGATGGTGGGCTGTTGGCGTCCTGGGACAACCACAGCACAGGTGTAGGCAGGCTGGAGGAATTGGGAGGGTCTTGGGTCAAATTTGTGTCTCTTTCCTTGCCCCTCCACCCTGTTATTTGCAATTAGGCAACCAAACCCCCACCTCCACCTCTGGACTCACCGTCAAAATTAACATTGAGGATGAAGTCCTTGTAGAATCTCTTGCCATTGACGGGCTTCATGGCACTGCAGAGCTTGGTGGTGTTGGGGCACAGGGCCTGGTGCATGTTGTGGAGAGAGTGGGCCATGGCATAGACCGCATTGACCACGAAGGTGATCTTGGATTCTGGCTCAAACTTGCCCGTCTTGAGTGAGTACCAGCTACAGTCCTGGGTGTGGAAGCTGCACTTGAACTTCTGCTCCCAGAACTCCCGGAACCAGGGATTTCGGCTGTTGTTGTAGGGGTTGAGGTTACGGAAGTAGGCAGCAAACTCCTTAATGGGGTAGGCTGCCAGCTCGATGGTGATGGCTCCCTCTGCCACAGCTTCACTCCCAGCCACCACGCTCTCCAGGGCTCCCCACCCATCACTGGCCACCCACATGAAGGACACATTGGCTCTCTGGGCAGCTGCCAGCAGCTCCCGGGCATCTTCGCTTCGGGTGAACAGCACCACCACTCTGGCATTGGGCTTCTGGTGCAGAGCCCGGACCACCCCATCATAGGTCTTCTTGTTCATGGAGCGCCCCACCTTCTCCGAGGTGGCGATGCAGATGTTGCGCATGCGGGCTTCCTGCTCGAAGGCCTCGATCCCTGTCTCCCCGTAGTCGCCCTCCGAGGCCACAGTGGAGACGTAGGTCCAGTTGAAGAAGCGGAGGATCTCCGCCATGGCCTTGGCCTGGTAGAAGTCTGGCGGGACGGTGCGGGCGAAGTAGTCGTAGCGGGACTTGTCGCTCAGCTTGGCGCTGGTGGACGCATAGCTGATCTGGGGGATCTGGAAGAGCCGCAGCAGGTTGGCTACCTGTGTGTGGGAGGAGAGGTGAGCGGCCTGCGGAAGGCTGGTCCCGCCGGGGAGCCCTGCCCAAGGCCGGCTGCTGAGACGCTGCTGAGATGACTGTGGTGAGCAGCCCCCCCCCCACCTGGGAAGGTGCCTTACAGATGCTGGTGTGTTCATGGAGCTGCCTGAGCCCGCCGGTGTGTGAATTGCCTTCATTTGGAGTTGTTTTGTTGGGGTGTTGGGGGTATTCCCTGCACTCCCTCCTGAAATCCAGGGCTGGGCGGGGAGGGGTGAAGGGATTCATGGCAAAGGCTGATCATCCCGCATGGGTGACCTGTGGGAGAGGTTTGTGGGCAAGGGGAAAGCTGGGGCACATTGCAGCCCCACAGGAAAGGCAGAGAGGGCTCTGGGTGCTGGGGCAGAACACCCCCACCCAACCTGACGGGGTGGGGCTACAGAGCTGGGCATGGGGACCAGTGCCTGTGTGCCCGGATTGGGAGCCCCAGTGGGACCAGCACCTTCCAGCCTCGCAGCCGAAGGTCTCATTAGCTTTAGAAGGCAAAAAACCCACCAAACACCCCGCTAATGAGGCTGTTAAAACCCCATCTGAAGCCAGGGAGGCCTCAGGCACGCCAGCGGGGCTGGTGAGCCTGCCCACAGCTCGTGGCTCCCCAGGCAAGAGTGGTGGCTTAATTCACGTGGACAAATGCTCTCCACCACAAAGTCCCCTAAGGGGAAGAAGGCCCCGAGCGCAGCAGAGCAGCTGCCCAGCTCGGCTGCACAACGGCAGCTGCCTGCGTGGCACAGGGGCTGCCACCACCTCCTGGTCGGGATGGGGCCTGCACCTTTGGGGGATGCTCTTCTCCCTGGGTCCACAGACCACCCCGGGGTGACAGGCTGGGTCCAAGGCTCAGGTTGGATAACTAGGGATGTGGGGTTGGTGTGGGGGCTCCCTGTGCCCACCCTGCCCTGACCAGGTGGTCCTGAAGCAGATGGGTTTGGGGGGTGGGTAGGGGCAGAGGGTACAGCCCCCCTGTGCCGGGCAGCTCTGCTTGCCAGGAGTAGTGCTCCCACATCCCAGCCATGGTGTCCCTGGCACCAGTGTGCCATTAGGAGTGCCACAGAGTGTGTCCCTGTGCCCAGCCGTCCCACAGGGCTGGAGGTGAGCCTGGCTCTGCTTCCGCACCATGGTGGCCCCCAGGCACAGCTTCCCCCCCCAGGGTGCCAGGGCATCGCCGAGCCACTCTCCCCAGCACCATGCTGCCCAGGGGGGAGCAGGACAGGCAGGAGGCAGCCATGGTGATCCAGGCCTGGTGGTGGGGGCAGCTGGCCGGCCGGGCACCGGAGGTGGCCACCCTCAGTGCCTGCTGCATCCGAGCGTGGTGGCATCATGCTGTCACCCGTCAGCAGGAGGAGTGGCGCCTGCGGGCACTGCCAGCCTATGTCAGGGAGGAGAGGGCCAGCCTCCTCCTCCAGGCCCACACCAGGATGTGGCAGGCCAGGGGCTGGTACCAGCGCTACTGGGAGGCTGCTCGCACCATTCAGCCTCACTGGTGGCAGCAAGGGACACGGCAGCCTGGTGGCACCGAGGATGGCATCGACCTGAACATCAAGATGGTCCTGGGATGAGGAGCTGTGCTTGCCCCCATGACCCTGGGAGGGGAATAAACCTCCATCCCCATGTGCTCAGCTCCACGGCTTGTGGTGGGTGGGGGGTTTCCTGCAGCCCCCACGGGGACCCTGGCCACCAGCAGGGCTGGCATTCCCTCCCCACTGCAGAAAGGGGCACCGCACTGGCAGGTGGGAAATGAGGGCATCCTTGTGCCGTGCTGGCAGCAGCATCATCACACTGCTGCCAGGCTTTTACCGACACCCCCCTCCCCGTTTCTGCTGACACCACCTCCCCCAGACTCATCCCTTGCCTCTTGCCTGGGGGGTACATCCCCTCACCCTCTTGCCTGGGGGGTACCTGGATGGAAACATCGCTGTAGGAGCCCCCGATGACACCGGTGATGGCGGTGGGAACGTCATCGTGGACAGCATAGGAGCCGTCGGGGCAGATGTGCTCGGAGCCGTCCACCCTGGTGAGGGAGGCACGGACAAAGTCCAGGGACTGCTCCAGGGCGTAGGTGTCCTTGGAGCAGGTGTCGAGGATGTGGGCGCCCAGCTTGACCCCTGGCAGGATGCTCCCATCCTTGTTGATCTCATCTAGGGCGAAGAGCATGGCCTCCAGGCGCTGGATGCCCCGGTGCTCATTGATCTTGCCACAGTCTTCGCCCGCCACTCCCTTCTCATGGACAGGGAAGAGACCCCCGATCACCAGGTCCCCATCTGTGCTGATCTCCCTCTTGCCAGCCATACTGGTCCCGGCGGCCAGGCAGCTGGCCAGGCACACCAGCCACAGACAGGCAGCCAAGGGGGCAGCCATGGGGCGTGCTGGTGCCAGCTGGGGGACCTGTGCCACCCCACGTCACCCGCTGCCACCTGTCAAGGCAAGGGCAGGCAGTCCTCAGGCATTGGGGTGGCACCCGGGGTGGGGTGGCACGTCGTGATGTCAGCAGGAGGTGGGGGGGGGGGGGTTGCTGCCCCCGCAGAACTCTTGGCACCTGGAAAAATGGAGAGAGAAGACGCTGGGTCTTGAGGCTGCAAAGGGACACAGGGACTGTCCCCAGGGCAGTGCCAGCGCTGCACGGGCAAGCGAGGGCGTGAGCCTACCTGTGCCCCCCACCCCGACACCCCTCACCACGGGGTGCCCTTAGGAAGAAGCTCACCACCCGGGGCCCCAGGACACCAGCAAGTGACACCCAGGGGACAGGCAGGGGAGCAGGGACTGGTTGCCCCACAGCACTTCCTGGGGTGCACCAGCATGGGCAGGGGGCACAGAGCAGCCTGCCGGGGGTCAGCTTCCCAGGTCCCAAAGACTGGGGGGGAGGAGGGGGCAGGGATGTCACCCGGGGCAGGGAGCCTGGGTTGGGTGGGCAGAGCCAATGCCAGCTCCAAGCCGAGCCCCTGACCCAAGGAGCAGCATCAGGGGTGCTGACAGCTCCTGACCTACAACCAGCCATGAGCCCACCGTGCTGGCAGCACCCAGCACCCAGCCACCACTGTGTTTTCATGCCCACCCCATACCCCCGGAGCCCACCAGCCCTGCTGCTGCCCCCAGAGCTGCCCATGGCACCGGGGCCAGAGCAGGGACACACCACTGCCTTCCCCCTCGTGCAGCGATGTGTAGGGCAGGCTCTGGCAGCAGCGGTGCTTCAGAGCCTGTTCTCTCACCACCGCCCCTTCCTTCCTCATATACTAAATTCAGAGAGCTCAGGGAAAGTAGGAGCCAGGTTTGCTGACTCCCTCTGCAGAAAGCACGGAGGCGCGGGGGAATCAAAGGCTTTTGCAGCAGACAGGCCTTTTTTTGGCAGGAGATGCAGTCCCCCCTCCCTGAGAGCAGTTGTCTTTTCCCAAACCACAGGAGAGATTTGTTTCCCATCTGAAGCTGACTGCTGAAATCCCCCAGAGTGGGTGTTTTGGGGGCCAGGGGAGAAGGATGCCCCCTGACAGCCCAGGAACCTTACCCTGCTCTGGCACAGAGAGCTGCTGGTGCCGTGGGGGGTCCCAGGGCTCCCCTGCAGCCTGGCAGAGTGGGGTGCTCATGGTGGGGCACATGGGGTGGGAAGACAATGCTGGAGGGTACCCCCGCAGCTGGTACCAAGGCTGCTCTCCCTGAGCAGGAGCAGAACCCCCCCCTCCAAGGCCCTGGGGCATGGTGTCCCCAGGCAGGCAGTGCCTGTGGCTGGAGGAGCCCTCCAAATAGGCATTGGAGCTGGTGGTGATGCTGCTGCAGGCAGCAGCGTGGCATGGGGCATAATGGGATGGGGTGTGTGGGGTCATCCCCCTCTGTGCCCCAAAACACCTGTCTCTGGGATCTGCCTGCCTGCCACCAGCCCCCAGCTGCTTTGGGACATCTCCCACCTGACCCCCTAATTTGAAGAGGTTTTGGGGAGAGGCTGAGGGAAGGTCCCTGCCTTATTCAGACAGTGAATGCTCCTGAGGGACCCAGAGTTTCCTCAGGCAGGAAAGAGACCGCAGGCATGTGGATTATTGATGGAGCCCCACTGCAGCAGGCTGGACCCCACACACGGGCCCAGCGGCACCAAGAGCCCGGCTCCTCGGGGTCTGTCTCCTCCAGGGCAGCTGGCAGGACCCGCCAGACCAAGGGCACCTTCAGGCAAAGCTCTCCCCAAAGGGCAAACCGTTCCCCACCCCAGAGTGAGCGCTGGGGGACACCGTGAGCAGGGCTGTGCCCATCCCCTCAGCTGCTCAGCTGGGTCGGCATGGTGCTGGGGGCAGACAGCCCCCCAGGAACATCTGGAGAACACTGGGGGAAGTGAAGCACCCCGCAGGGCAGAGCCCAGTCCAGCCTGACGGATGGACGTGGTGCAGCGGGAAAGCTCCTGCTGGCTGCTGGCAGCCTCCCCTCCTCAAAGCATCAGCCAGTAGGACAGGTGAGAAGATGCCACCGCTCCTGCGTGCCCCCAGCACTTCTCACCCACCCCCTGCCAGGAGACCTGACCCTCTCCAGCACCAGCCCTTGGGGTGGCACGGGGTGCATGTGAGAGCAGCCGTGCTGGGAGGGCACAGGGTGAGAGCCCGGCTGGCACAAGCCACCATCGTCACCTCCCCTGAGGGTCCCTGGAGGTCCTGGCACCCCCGAGCTCTGCCGAGACCCTGCACCTTCTCTCTGCCCCACAGCCTGCAAGCCCCAGTGCCCCAGGGGGCCAAACACCTTCCCTGGATGCTCGCCCCATTGCCCCCCACCATTCGGCTGCTCTCCCCCGGCCTGGCAGGGGTGCGGGCGGTCGGTGAGGCAAAGGCAAGAGGCGCTGGCACGGCCCCGGCCCGGGCACCCCAGGGACACAGGGGGAGAAGAGGGAGCCGCCGGCCCCACCGCAGCCGCCCAGAGCCTGGGGTCAGGGGCTTGGCCGACCCACCCCAATCCCCACCCCCAAATCCGCCTCGCTGCCCGGCTGTCCCGCTCCATCCCCCCCGGAGCCTCCGCTCTCTCCGGTCAGGGACCGCCGGGGAAGGGACCCGTGGGGACGGCAGCAGGGGCGGGGGGCGGGGGGGGTCCTGTCCCCGCCGCACCGGGCGGTCACCCGCGCTCCCCTGGCCCGGGCGGCCCCTGGGGCTGCGGGGCGATACCCCGCTGGGCACCCGCCGCGGGGACCCCCAGAGCCCTCCTCCCGGAGCCCCGCGACCCGGCGTCCTGCGCCGGGCAAGGGAGAACCGCGGGAGCCGTCCCGGTGCGCCCCCGCCCCGCACGCACCCCGGGCCCAGCCGGTGCCGGTACCCGGGCTCGTCTCCCCTCCCGCAGCCCCGGCACCGGCCGCCGAGCCCCTCCGTGCCGCGTCCCCGACGGCTGCGGGGGTCTCTCCGGTCCCCGCTCCCGGCTGCCGCGGGCACGGAGCTCGGGGGACGCCGGGACGCGGTCGGAGGCACGGCGCGGCCCGAGGCCACGGGGACGGGCGCGGCCGGGAGCGCCGGGGTGGGACCGCAGCTCTTACCTGGGCCCGGCGGGTTGCGCCGGGAGCCGGTGCCGGTGCCGCGGCTGCCTGGGAGCTGCGGCTGCCGCCGCCGCCTCTGACACTCCGCCAGCCCCAGCCGAGCTGAGCCGCCGCTCCGCCCCCCGCCCGGCCCGGCCCCCGCCCCGGTCCGGCCCGGCCCGGCGGGCAGCGGCACCCCGGGGCCGCCCCGCCTGCCCCCCGCCCGCTCCCGGCACCGCCGCGCCGGGCACCGGCAGGGCCGGAGGCGGGCAGGGTTTGGGCAGAGCCCGGCGGGGACAAGGCGGGATCCAGGCAGGACACGGGCAGGACACAGCCAAGGGGCGGCCGGATCCCGGCTGGGCAGCGGCGGGACACGGCGGGAGCAGCTCCGCACCCCGTCCCGCCTGGCAGGACACAGCTCAGCCCCTGCTCCCCCCGCCCCAGAGCTCCCCGCTCAGTCCCAGCCCGGCGAGAGGGGTCTCAGCCCCAGCTCCAGCTCTGGAGCTGCGATCGGGTGCCCCTGGGGCTGTTCCCACCCTGCCCTGTTTGCCCCCTTGCTCCCCAAGCCCTTGGGGGCACCTGGCACCCTGCTGCCCCCCTGAACTCCATGCAGCCCCCAGCACCAAGCTGGGGGAAGTGTCTGGACCATCCGAAGGCAGAAGCAGTGGACGGATTTAGTGTTCCAGGTTTACACCGCTTGCCCAAACCCTTTCTGGAGTCACCTGGCCATGCAGGACCCCACCGAGTGGCTCAGGGACAAGAATGGGGCAGGGGATAGCACAGGACTTGCAGGAGCCACGGGTGTCTTCAGGCCACTACCCCAAGCAACAGCCCCACCGCCCCGTGCCTCAGTTTCCCCACCACCACTGCTGTGTTTGCAGGTCAGGGCACTGCACCAAGAGCCAGACCTGCTCTGTCCACACCCCCAGCAAGCAGTCCTGATCTGGGGAGAGGATGACCCAGGACCTCTGTGGCAAGGTTTCTCCTGGGGTCCCATGGCATTAGGACCCCAGCCCATCTCCTTCCAAGGCTGGAAGCACTGGGGAAAGGAGGGTGCCTGGGCCAGGGGGACCTCAGAACTGCTGGCCAGGGTGGGCAGAGGACCAGGGAGAGATGGAGACGTGCCTGGCCGTGCTGAAGGATACCAACAGTGCCAAGGTCCCGCTTCCCCCCCAGCAGAGGGGACCTGGCATGAGCCTCACACGTGCCCTGGCACCGGTGGCAATCCTCCTGGCCGCTGCTTTGGCACCGCTGCTGGTGGGATGGAGGCAAAGCCTCCCCAGCCCCCTCGCCAGCGGGGTTAGGGGACATGCAGCGTTGGGATCCGCTGCCTGGCTCCAACCTCCCCAGAGCCTCAGCCAGCCATAAATATTTCAGGGGGCCTGGCAGTTCCGTAATAACCAGCAACAAAGATAAACACTGGGAAGAGCAATATTTTTCCATGTGGGCTGGAGGAGTTTAATATTTTATCACTCAGAGCACAAAATATTTATGAACAATCTCCTGTCAATCACTGGCTGAGGACTAATCGTGACCTTTCCAAGCCAGGGAGGACACAGCCCCACCATGGAGGGACAGCTGGGCCTCCCCTGTCCCTTGTCCCCCCCATGCTGAGCCCTGGTTTTGGGCTACCACGCCTGAGTGCCCTGCGCTGCTGGGGCACTGGGGACACTGGGACAGGGACTGAGGGGCTCCAGCACCCAGCACTGACCTGCAGCACCGTGGTGGCAGCGATGTCCAGGCTGCTCCCTTGTCCCCAGCCCAGGGACAGGGAACTGGGACCAGCACATCCCTGCCTACGCCTTGTGGAACCAGGCAGGTGGCACAGCTTAGGCAGGCTGGTCCTCTCCCCTGTCTTGGACCCGCTGTGGGGCACCAGCAGGTCGGGGACCTGGCTTTGCTGTCTACCTTCAGCAGGTTCCCAAAATGAGGGGGGCACCCCCTCCCTCCAGCTCAGCCCGGGGTGGCAGCTGGGATCCTTCCCCATCACCCCCCCAGTGCATACACCAGGGACGGTCCCTGGGACCCCCGGGGTTGCCCAGGCAGGGAGTGAGCTGAGCAGCAGCGACGTGGAGCAGCCAGGCAGCTCCCCGGCTCGATGCGGGGGTGTGCGGGGGGCAGCCCACCATCAGCCCCCCACCCGCAGCCCACTCCCCACCACGGGGCCGGACAATCAGCAATGCCACGGGTGAGGAAAAGCATCCACTTTATTACAGAGCCCAGGAGCGCCCGTGGCAGCCGGGAGCAGCGGGATTTTACAGGGACGTTTCCATGTCCCAGGCAGGGAGGAGGAGGGGAAGGAGCCGAGCGGCGCTACCCGCGGCTCCTCGGTGCCATGACACACGGCGGCGGCAGAAGCTGTGGCTGAGCGGGGCACCGGCAGAGCTGAGGAGGCACAGACACCCCTGCCATCCACCACCACACCCCCCTCCCCAGACCCCTGCGAGGAGTTTGCATCTAGAGACACAGAAACGGCAAACACATCCCGCTGCCTACACCCCCCCCAACCCACACCTACCCCACACCCCCACCGAGCACCACGGGAGACACCCCCTCCCCACCCTCCCCGTGTCCCTGAAACAGCCAAACACCCTTTCTGCAAAGAGGGAGAGTGGGTCCCCAGGGGAATCAGCAACAGAAATCTCTTGGCTGGAGAGGAAGGAGGTGGGAAAGGCAACCAGTTCCCAGGAACTCAGAGCCCAGCGAGGCAGCCAGCTTCACTCTTCTCCTCTCTCAGCAGCGGCGGGCTCCTTGGTCCACTTGATTGTGACCTCCTGGTTTCCCGTGTAGCCCACATCGGGCAGCAAGCCTGCAGCTCCCTCCACATCCCCGGTGACCTCCAGGTCCAGCTCCTCGAAGGAGGAGCCACTGGCTCCCGACTCGCTGTAGCTGTGCTCGCTGCGGGTGTCTGCCTCCTCCCGGCCGCGGCTGGCTGGGAAGGGCAGCAGGATGGAGGTGGCCACTGAGGTGTCTCTGCTGTCAGTTGTGGCCTCCATGCTGATGGAGCTCGTCTCGCTCATGGTGTCAGCCCCTGGGGTGGAGAGAGAGGAGAGAGGAGGGATGTTGCAGGACGGGAGGTGATGGGGATGGGGTGACATCACCTTTGAAGCCACCAGAAACCCCAGAAATCATAGAATCATAGAATGGTTTGAGTTGGAAGGGACCCCAAGGATCACAGAGCTCCAACCCCCTGCCACAGGCAGGGCCACCAACCTCCAGGCCTGGAGCTACACTAGGTTGCCCAGGGCCCCATCCAACCTGGCCTTGGACACTCCCAGGGATGGGGCATCCACCCCCTCTCTGGGCAGAAATGTCAGGCTGTGATGCAGCTCCTGCCTCGTCACCCCCTGGGCTGCTGAGGAGAGACCAGGCCGAGACAAGCAGGAGCTGGGCTCAGCGCAGCCCCCTGCCATCAGAGCACCACAAGCAGGCACAACCACCACCCAGCCTCCCAGCCATGCCCCGGCCTCACCACTTCCCCCTTGGCAGCCCAGCCTCGGGCAGCGCTGCCCCTGGCACCACGCTGGGCTGAGGGGGTGACTTGGGGCTGAGGGGGTCATGCTGTGCTGAGGGGGTCATGCTGGGCTGAGGGGGTGATGTGGGGCTGAGGGGGTGACGCTGCGCTGAGGGGGTGACGTGGGGCTGAGGGGGTGACGCGGGGCTGTGGCACAGCGCGAGCACCCGAGGGGACTGTGGCACATGGACACGTCCTCAGGTGCACTGCTGTCAGCGGTGGGTGGGGGTCCAGCCTCACGCCGTGCCACGCGAGCGCTGCTGCCCCCACCCACCTGCTCCTGCTCCCTGAGTGCTTTCCTGGTGGCCGTGCCAAGGCAGGCCAGGCACAGCGGCACAGGGCACGCCGAGTGCCAGGGGACGAGGGAGCTCGGCCAGCTTGGAGCTTCTGCACATCACTTGGCTGCCAGCGGCACCCCAGCTCCTGGCTGAGCCCCCCCAGGACCACCCCTGCCCGCCCAGGTGAGCCCTGGGCCCACCCCCCTCCCCTGATTTCTGCCTCGTTAGTTTGTTTGACAACACAATTAAGGAGTCGACAACAAGACAAGTGTGTCAGCTCGAGCCCAGCAGCTTGGTGCTGTTGCCAGAGCAACCATCAGGGAGACAAAATCCTCCTGTAAAACATTAATCATTGGTGATCATGACATCACAGGCCCACATGGTTGGTTATGACATCACAGGCCACGCTGCTCATTACAGCACTGCGGAGCTGGCTTGCTAATTACGGCAGCAAACACCCATCGGGCTCCCCCATCGCTGCCCTCCCCACTCCACTCTCTTCCCACCTGCCTGGTGCCAGTGGGAAGGGCATGTGTGGGGCCTGGCCGATTCCTGGTGCCTCTGGGGTGCAGCACTGGTGCTGGGCTGGACCCCCCTGCCGAGAATCGCGCCCCACACCAGGAAGGAGGCCAGGAGGAGCCCCACTTGGCAGCAGAACCAGCTGAAGGCTGCAGCTTGCCATCAGCGGGGCTGGGGAGCAGCACAGAGGATGGCGATGGCTGATGAGGGGGTCCTGGTTGGGAGAGGGGAGCCCTCTCCCCCACAGCAGCTCCTGTGGCACGGGGCTCCCACAGCCACCCCCAGCCTCTCCGGGCTCCCGCAGCCAGGGTGGCTGGGGCTGGGTTGCTCGGCCTCCTTCAGCCGTGCAGCAGCCACCAGGCTCCCAGAGGAGACCTGCCAGGGAGGGACCTTCCCTTCCAAACACCCTCAAATCCCTTTTTTTTGGGTCTTTTCTGCTGGTTTTCTTCCCAGCCTGGGTGGGTGCCAGCAGAACTGCTCGCAAACAGCAGCCCTCTGCCTTCTGAGTGGCCCCAGCCCCCTGGCCCCAGCCCCCAGCACACAGCCCCCAGCCCAGCTCGGAGAGGACCCAGCAGTGGTACCAGGGCGAGGAGCAGCCAGGGAAGACCCACAGAGGCAGCACACCCGCTGCTTCACCCCACCCAGCGGGCACCCAGAGAGGAGCCTGACCCACCACCCTCTCCCCTCCGCTGTGGCGCGCAGCCGCGTCGGCAGCCGGCACGAGCCGAGCCCGGGGTCACCCAGCGCCTGGCGAAGCGCCCGTGCAAGGGGGGAGAGCGGCCGGGCGCCCACCATGGCCTCAGGCAGCACCTCGACATGGAAACACCATTTGCTCTAAGTTGAAAAGCATGTTCTGACCAGAGCCAGCCAGGCGCTCGCCGGGGGAAGAGCAGCACCACGGTGGGCAGCAGAGAGGAGGACGATGGTGTCCCAGCCGGCACTGGGCAGGGGGTCAGCAGGAAGCCTCTGGGAAGAGGGGGGCTAGGGGGGATGGAGGGGAGCGTGCAGCCCCTGAGTCTTGCTAAGGGCTCTGAGCTGGGGTCTCAAATCATTTCCCGTTTGTCCCAATGGGTGGCCTGAGTTGACACAGACACAGTGCCACCACAGTCCCAGTGTGGCTTCCAACAGCTCACTTCATTCATGGTCATCTTGTGTCCCTCTGAAATGTGGGACAAGACTGAGGCGGGATCCCCAGGCCATGCCCTGCCAGGGACCCCCAGGCCATGCCCTGCCAGCTCAGCACCCCTCCCACCTCCCTCAGGCTGTTTGGACTGGGAAGCCATCACGTAACCCCACATGTAACCTCTCCTGAGGAGGGGAGCAGCTGCTGGGGAAGGGGAAGACAGGGATGAAGCCCACCTTGGCACCGCTCCCAGCTGCCACCCCAGGACAGCACCGCTGTCCTCACCCCTGCAGCCACCTCCCTCTCTCCCACTCCAAGGGTGGCAATAAATCACGTTTCCTTTCAGCCAGGCACTTTGTCACCCCCCTGTCACTCCTGGAGCAGCCTCAGCTGGTGGATTTGCCTATTCCCACTGCCTCGTGGGACAAGGGTGGCTCCAGCATGGCCCCCCAGCCTGGCGGGGATGGATGGCCAGGGCAGTGCTGGGATGTGGCAGGAAGCCCCAGCTGTCCCAGCACAGCCCAATGAGGCCGGGCAGGGAGTGCGGTGGGACTCCCAAGGGGGCAACCAAAACCTGGTTGGAAGGTGCCTCGTGGGCAAGCAGGGTGCTGCTCTCACCTCACAGACACAGGGGGCTTCTGTCCCCACCCCTGCGAGCTGCTGCCCATCCCCTGCCTCCCACCTCCCGAGGCTGCACCCTGCACTGGGAGCCGGCACAGCTTTTCCTTCTGGCACGCAGTGAGATGCTGGATGGTCCCTGCAACACCCCTCCTCTGCTCTGCTCCCCCAAGGAGCACACAGCCACCCTGCTGCCTGCTCACTCAGCAGAGCCAAGGAACCTGGGGAGTTTTAATTTGGGAAGAAGAGGCACAGCCTGGGCTGAAGCCCTGCCAGGGTGCCGAGGAGCACCCCCAAATGCCAGGCTCAGCTAGGAAGGCAGGAAGCCAACACTAAGGTACCACCCAGGATGGGTGCAAGGACCCACTTGTGCCAGGCCACTAACAAGCCTGGCAGGGAGCTGCCCCCTGGGCAGCTCAGCTCTGTGCCACCCAGCATCCCTCCTGCAAGGGCTGGCTCCCCTCCTGCACCCCTCCACAGGACACTGCCTCCTGAGCATCACTCCACTCTCGGGGCACCTGGACCTTCCCTTTCCCCTCATTCAATCAAATATTCATCACCTCTGCCACTGAATAATAGATCAATGTGCTGGCAGGGGGGGCCCAGCTCCCCATGCTCACTGGGGCTCCCACAGAGCAGGGCTGGGGTGGGCACGGGGTGGGGGTTGCCCACTGGGACCCCTCCCCAGCTGCACAGGCAGGCGGAACGGGCAGGGGGCTGCAAGTGGGGTTGGAGCAGAGCTCAGTGGGGAAGGTAAGGTGCCCCATGCCCCCCGTGGCCCTGGGGCTCAGCGGGTGATGCCGTCGGCTGCACCCAGATGCTGCTGGACAAATTCAGCTGTGGGAAAACGAGCACCTGAGACTCCGGGCAGGGGCCACGTGCTTGGAAACCATCTGTGCTCATGCCAGCGAGCCCGTGGCAGGAGGCTGCCTCTGTCTGCTTTCACCTTCCACGCTGCAGCGGGGTCACGCTGGGGAGCGCGCTGCTGGGAGCGCGCCGGGGGCGAGGGCCCGCTGCGCCCATGCCAGCGCCCCGGCAAGTAATTAAGTCCAAACCAGCTAATCGTGATTGACACTGCCCCCCCTGGAGAGCCGGCAGTCGCCTTCCAAAAACGCTTCCCGTCTTTCCGATGACCCTGACGCTGGTGAAGAAGGGACAGAGTTGGTGTGGGGGCAGCCACAGCTCCCGGCCCCTTCCCCGTGCGCCGAGTGTGTTTGTGCTCAGCTGAGCTGCCAGCACCCTGCTCTGTGCAGAGCAGGCAGAGAGCAGAGACCCTGTGCTGCATCTGGCAGCTTCTATGGCCACCGGCTTTGCTCAGAGCCACAGGCACCCAGCACCTCGCAGGGTGAGCTGAGGAGCCAGGAGGACACCAGGTGACAGCCTGAACGGGGAGAGACATGCCCCAAGGTCAGGAGGCTCAAGAAACAAACCCGAGCTTCTCTTGCGCATCCAGGTCGCTTGGTTCTGGTTAGGTGGTGTGTAGGGCACCCCCAGCACCCACAGTGAGGGGGAAAGGGGGTCAGCACCTCCCCAGGCCCCCCAACTTGCCCTGCAAGGGAGCAGGGTGTTGGGGACCCCCATCCACATTCGCACTGCTCAGGCATGGCCAGAGGAGCTGAGTGCCACCAGTGGGACCATCACCCTCTCCACCCTCCCACCCCAGTGCTGCCCGAGCCTCCGTCAGGGCAGGACCACTCGAAACACTGGTGGAGCTGAGGTGGATCAAGAAACAACCCGAATCACAGAATCACAGGGGTGGGAAGGGCCCTGGAGAGCCCATGGGGACCAACCCCCTGCCAAAGCAGCTCCCCAGCTCATATTGCACAGGGCGGCGTCCAGACGGGGCTGGAATCTCTCCAGAGATGGAGACTCCACACCCCCTGGGCAGCCTGTCCCAGGGCTCCCTCACCCTCCCTGGGGAAAAGTTCTTCCTCTGCTCTAACTTGCAGCCATTGCCCCTTGTCCTGTCCCCACAGACACTGAAAAGGGGCTGCCCATTTCCCCCTGCAGCCCAAGGGGCAGGGGCAGGGGCAGGGGAAGGAGCAGGGGCAGGGGCAGGGGCAGAGGCAGGGGCAGGGGCAGGGGCGGAAGCAGGGGAAGAGGCAGGGGTAGGGGCAGGGGCGGGGCAGGGGCAGGGGAAGGAGCAGGGGTAGGGGCAGAGGCAGGGGCAGAGGCAGAGGCAGGGCCGGAAGCAGGGGCAGAGGCAGGGTCGGAAGCAGGGGCAGAGGCAGGGTCGGAAGCAGGGGCAGGGGCAGGGTCGGAAGCAGGGGCAGGGGCAGGGTCGGAAGCAGGGGCAGAGGCAGGGTCGGAAGCAGGGGCAGGGGCAGGGTCGGAAGCAGGGGCAGAGGCAGGGTCGGAAGCAGGGGCAGGGGCAGGGGCAGGGGTAGGGGCAGGGGCAGGGTCGGAAGCAGGGGCAGGGGCAGGGGCAGGGGTAGGGGCAGGGGCAGGCAGCTGCCCCGTGGTGGCTGGCGTGGCCGTGCCGCCCGGCGCCGGCACTGCTCGGCTGGCGGCTCCCGCACCTCGCAGACATGTGAGCACGTGGGCCGGCGGCGCCGCTAGCGTGTGGGGTTACTATAGCACTGCTGTTCCGCGCCTACAGCCATGGTGGTCCCTTCCTGTCTGAACACAGCCAGACTCCAACAGATCCCGCTGAGCAGATGCTATCGGGCAACTCCGCCACCAGCTACAGCAACCTGGTATTTAAGCTCTTCGCAATCCCGATATGGCACAGATGAAGATGAGATCAAGGAAGATGTATATGACAAGGAGAAAAACAAGCCCAGCTGCAACCAAAAGCTGTGAGATCCAGCTCCGCTCTGACAACGGCGGGCTGGCGGCTCAGGAGAAGCTTGGCCCTTGCCCTGGTGCCACAAGGGTGCCCAGGTGCTCCCCAAAGCTCAGTGTGACATCTCGGGGATGAGACCCTCTCTCAGCCCAGGGCAAGGAGAAGGGATGTGCCCAACTCAGTGGTTAGGCCCAGGATCTCCACCTTTGGGAGGGCTGATGCCAATCACTGACAGAGTCCATGCACGGGTACCTGTGATGTCTGTCTGGGCGTCTTCGGCCTCAGCTGCAGCAGCCCTGCTCTTCCTCTCCAGTTCTTTCATTTCAGGCACATAGAAGTCCCCTTGGCGGGCGAGGGGACACACGAAGTAGATGTGGTCCTCCTTGTAGATCTCGATCCGGGGGTGGGCGCACAGCTTCCTCTCCTGAAAGACAGCAGGGGACCACGGGTAAGGGATGTGCCCTTGCCCCATGCCCTGAGAGCCCCCCAAACACGGACCTGCTGGCCTGGCAGCCTCACACACTAACCTGCTTTGCCTGCAGGCCACAGGCGTGGGAACTGAGCACGGAGCAGCGGGTCCTACCCCAACCCCCCAGCGCTGCTCTCCCTGCTGTAACAGCCCCCGTATGCCAGGGCCAGTGGGTTCAGCCCTGGGGACCAGCAACCCCCTGGACTCGAGGAGGAGATGCTGAAGCCCCGGGGAGGCTCAGCTGCCCCAACACAGCCCCAGTTGTGGTGGGCTCATTTTGGGCTGGAATGAAGGGTTCCAGGGAGCGCAGCAGCTGCTCTGCATGCCCTGCCAAGGCTCGGGTCCCCCCGGCAGCGCGGCCCCACGAGCGGGCGTAGCACTTCTCTGCTAATTAATATAATCCAGAGCCGACAGCTCAAGCAGCTCCTTTCAGAACAGCGAGGCCAGGGGGAGTGGGAGATGAATCCCTGGCATTTCCGACAACTCCCCCTCCTCCTCCTCCTCGCCCTGCCTCCCCCTGGCAGCACACTTCCAGAACGCAGCCCCCCCAGCCCTGTGATGGGGGCACGTCCCACTCCCCGCTGTGCCCCAGCCCACGCTGAGCCGGGGCAGTGGGGGCTCTTGGGGTGCCAGGGCTGGGCTGAGGAGCAGCTGGACCCCTCTTGCCACCCCCTCCTCGCCCGCCTGCCCGCCGGCTGCTCACTGGCAGAGGGGGCGGCTGATTACAAGCCGGGTGAGAAGGGAGAGCGCCTCTTCAGCGGCTTTTCTTTTCCTTTCTTTCTTTCCCCTTTTCAAACCTCTGACAGCTTTTATTTAATCCCACAACCACCCTGATTATCCTCCTCCTCCCTGCCCCAGCTATGCTCTTCTTCCTCCCTGCCACATGCCTCCAGCATGGCTTGCCCAGACATCCTCCGTCAGGGTTCCCATCCCTCCCTGAATCCCAGTTTGGCCCCTCTCTATGGGGGCACCAAACGTGACCTCCCAAAATCCTGTTCATTCCTGACTCCCTTTGCCCCCAGGGATGGACTGAGCTCATTTTGAGTTCATTTCCCAGCCAAATGCCAGCGTCAGGCAGAATCCAGAGCAGAGGGGAGCCCACGCTGACCCCCTCCCCGGTGCTGCTGGCACGGCCCCCATGCTGGCAGGATGCTGAGTGAGCAAGATGGGGATGAAAATCCCATGAGCCATTTTTGGGTGTGTTTTCCCACTAAGGAGCCACCAGTGCAGAGCCCCAGCTCCCCAGGTGCCACCGCGGTGGCACGAACAGGAGCTGAGAGCCTGGAGGGCACCGAGTGTGGTGGCTGTGGTGGGCAAACAGGCCAGAGCAAGTGGAGCCCAGCAGGAGCTTTACCCATCCCCAGTGCCTCTGAGCCTGAATTTGGGCACAGAGCCTCCTCCACCCTTGGAGAAGCCACGCTGGCGATCCGGGTGCCGCAGGGACACGGGCGGGTGTCCAAGGCACTCAGGGCCCGGAGTTCCCACTCGCAGGCAGGTGAAACACTCACACACACAGAGCAAAACTGGATCAAACAAACCCAAGCCAAAGCTGTTTTTAGCAGCACTCCCCCTTCTTCAGCAGCAAGCAGGCAAGAAGCCTCCCCACTGCTCTGCCCCTTGCTCTACCAGCCACAAGCCCAGCAGCCCATCGTCAGCTCGGTTCGCTATTTTAGGTTGCTGCAACACATACCAGAGAAG
Organism: Porphyrio hochstetteri; assembly: GCA_020800305.1. Taxonomy (NCBI): domain Eukaryota; kingdom Metazoa; phylum Chordata; class Aves; order Gruiformes; family Rallidae; genus Porphyrio; species Porphyrio hochstetteri. The sequence continues at coordinate 2,157,596 of CM036916.1, read as the reverse complement.
GGTATCTCCAAGCTCTGCAGGCTTTTTTGGATGTATCCAGCTGGCCCTCCACTGCTTAATGCAGGTGGGGACAATTCACAAGACCTGAGAGCAGAGACACCTTCATTACATTCATAACAAGGTCCCTATAATCAGTTTAAAACCTCATCGCTCCATGCTAGACATCCCAAGGTGACCTCCCAGAGACCACCCGGGGATTCCTAGAGAGCGGATCTGGGACATACCCTCTCCCCACAGTCTATGGAGGCTGCCTCAGCTCCCTTCCAATCACACAGCCACAGCAGCAACACCCACCCCATGCTCCTGACGTGTGGGAGCTGTGGCTCTGTGAGGCCTGAATGCACACACAGCTCTATCAACAGCCCAGCCCTGGCCTGGCTCCTGAGCCAAACACTGCTGCACGCTTCAGGATTATCCAGGAAGAGATGAGGATGCTCCACCCTGCCAGGGTGGGAAGCAGCTCTGTCTCCCTGGCCTTAGAAGTGTTTGGGGACCAGGGTAGTGGGATCGCGCCGGCGTGGCTGGACACCCACCGGACACTCCTGCCTCATTGCAGGCAGCTTCAGGGAGGCTCAACACTTGCCTTCTTCCCACTTCATCCAGGGCTTTCCTCAAAAGGAACTGGAGTGATGGCCCTAATTTATGCCAGTACAAATCAAGTTGGGAGCCAGGCTAGTGAGCCAACCCCTGCTTCTGCACTTCTTCCTGAAGCGACCCAGCTCCCTGTGGGGCTTCTGCAGAGCTCAGCACTGGCAGCTGGGTTTGGGAGAGAGCAACATCCCCAAGAAGGAGCAGGGAGCAGCCAGGAATACCATCCCATCTGGGCTGGGTCCAAAGGGCTGTAAAGACTTGAGGAAAGGGCGGAGGTAATGAGCCAGGGAGCCAGGGCGACAGAAACAGGTAAGGGCATCATCCACAGGGGATGCAGGGAGATCATCCTTGGGATCTTCCCAAAGGAGATCAGGAGGCAGGCAGGGGCCAGGCAAGCCCAGGCAGAGGTGTGACCAAGCCATGGGTGTCAGCGAAGCACAGAGCAGGGTCCGGGTTACTGCAGCAGACAGGAAGGCTGCGAGGCTGCTGCAAGGGAAAGAAACAACCCAGAGAGAGCAGGGACTGGACACCAACGGCAAAGGCGAGTGCAGAGAGCAGCTTAGCAAAGGCTCAAGGACACAGCAAAACACCAGCCACGCTCAGCAGGCAGCAACGTGCTCTGGAGCCCAGGAAGAAGCCCCTTGCTGCCTCCTCAACCCAGCCAACAGATGGAGCAGCAAGGTGGCCGTGGGGCCTGCGAGGCAGAGCCCGCAGCCTGCCATGGCTGGAGGAGCTCAGCGAGGGGCGAGCATGGGGCGCTGGCTGCTGGCCAGGGCAGCGGGACCGCTAAGTAGGGCAGGGAAGGGACTTGTCCTGCTGCAAGGTCACACTGTGCCACCTCACCCTGCCTGCAGCCAGCGAAGATGGAGGCGGCGGCGCAGCGCACGGCTTCTTTCTGAGCAGGGTGGGACTTCTGGCATGGAATACATACAGCCAAGCTGCACATACATGGCAAAGACCAAGGCACCCAGAGCTCACCAGTTCAGTCCTGACACGTGCAGCAGCTCTGGGATACTCTGGCTATGTCACACCCACTGTTCCCATGAAGCCAACTCCTCCGTGGCCCATCCGAGGGCTGTGGTGGGGTGCTTCTCACCATCCTCTTGGGAACAAGGGGTTATGTAGGGAAAGACTCTTGCACTCCTCTTTCCTGGGTGAAGTAACACCTCACCCAACCTTCACCTCTGGATTGTTTCCAAATCACCCACCACCCTGACTCCCTGTAGGACCTTCTCCAGGTTGGCATCATCCCTCTAGGAACGGAGCATCCTCTGGCCTCATTCATCAGAAAGGACGACAAAGCCTATGCACCTTCCCAGCAGTGGGAGGTGGCACCTCCCCAGCAGCAGGGATTTGACTCTCCTCACTTGTCTGTTAAGGAACAGACCCTACCATCTGCCCAGGGAACGGCCTGGGCATGGCTTTCCAGCTGGAGGGTGCCCCTGATGGCCTGGGCAGGGGTGAAGGCAGTCCCAGGACTGCAGGACACCTGCCGAGGTGGCTGAGACATGACCAGCAGCCATTAAAATCCCAGTAGAATTGTGCCAAAGCAGGAGGTGGCTGTCAGGAAGCAGAAGGAGAGCTGGGGCACTGCAGGGACCAGCTCTGTCACTCTGTCAGACTCGTCTGCTCAGGAATTCAAATGTCACCAACTGGATCTGCTTCATCTCCCACTGCTGGAGGAATTCAGCTTGTTAGGAGACACGCAAGGGAGCCCTGCGGATACTCCCGGGATCCTCGCCATGCCCGGGCACACTGGCCTTCAGGCTCCAGCTGAACCCACTGCCTGTCCCAGAACACTTCTAGGGTCACAGGGAAGGCAGCGGGGAGGCAGCTGCTGCCCTCACCCCACTTCTGGCCACAAGCCCTCTGGCCCCAGAGCTCCCGTGACTCATCCCCAAGACCTCCTGGCACAGCTCAGGGGGCGATGGCTAAGCCACACCGGCACGCTGACTTGCTGTTTCAAGGCAGGTAGAGTGGGAGTGGTAGAGGAGAAGCTTTTCATGCCCCCACTGAGCTTCTGCTGGAACAGGGCCGGGTACTGAGCTCTCTGTGCTGCCCAGCAGCTCCTGGCTCCACTGCTGAGATGTCCACCTCGTGCCCTGGCAGCCATATGTATACAGCCATTGCCTGTGCTTGGCCCACCCCCAGTGGAGGGTCTCCTGCCTGCAACGTGCCAAAACATGCCCAGAAAACCCAGCCAGGACTGGGAAAGCCATGGGGAGTGAGCAACCGGTCACCTGGCAGATGCTCCCAGTCTTCTACTGGGGGGGCACCAAGCTGGCCTCCCTGCTGCCAGCCATTACTGGGGGCTGCTGCTCACCAGGCAGGCTCACCAGTGTTGCCCCGGCCAGCCCACCAGAGCATCATCACACCCTCACTGCCTCTCCCTGTCCGTGCCACCAGAACTCAGGCTGCTCCAGTTAGTGCCAGCAGAGTGTGGGGGGACCCCCAGAGACCACCCCAGCTCGCTGCGGCCTGCTCAGGCAACATGACCCCCCCCCACGCCTTGCTTCCAGCCAAAGGCACCCAGCCTCTCCTCCTCCTTCCAGGGAAGGGGTCCCAGGAATCCTAAAGAAACAACAAAACTGCGTGGAGCTGAAGGGCCCTAAAATCAGCTGCTAAAATTAGAGCTGAAACTGAGCCACCAGCCAGGACCGGAGGGAGCGCGCTGTGTGCCACATCCCCCTCGCTTCCTCACACTCCTCACTTGGTGTGTCATCCCTGCTTATCTAAGACTCTGGGCGCTAGGTAGTGCAGGGAGCCTTTGCTGTTCAGCTTGCACAGCACCCAGCACACCCTTCGGTGCTCTCCTGGTGCAGCCAGGGGACAGACTCCTCTGCTGGGCCACCCCAGACCCAGACTGGGACACCCCTCTTTCCATTTCTCCTTGCCCAGCCAGCAGCCCCTGGTTAATACCTTCTCAGCCCCAAGTCTGAGCTGATGAGAGCAGAAAACAAAACTAAAGGTGCCCTTTCCTCTCCGGGCACTGGGATGGGAATGCTCCCCCCGGGCTGTGCTCTAGCAGGGATGCCGCCCCGGCCCAGCAGGCCCCGCTCCCACTCATGGGGGCAGGCAGTGACACGCACGCAGCCCAGTTTGGCTTCAATGTGCACTTGCAGCCCAGAAAGCCAAGTGTCTCCTGGGCTGCAGCACAAGCAGCATAGCCAGCCACTGAGGGAGGGGACCAGCCTCTTTTCTTCTGGCCCTGTGAGACACCCCCCCACAAACACTGCCTCCAGCACCAGCCTGGGCCTGCCAGCGCGGCCTGGAGGTGGCCTAGGAATGGTCCCAGCTCTGCTGTGTGGAAGGGCTGGGAGAGCTGAGGTTCTTCACCCTGGAGATGACAAGGACCTTGGAGCTGCCTTCCAGTACCTGAAGGGGCCTTCTAAGAAAGATGGTGACACATGTTTTACCACAACCCATGGTGACAGGGGACGGTTTTAAAGAGAAGGAAGGCAGGCTTAGATTGAGTATTAGGATGACACGTGCTGTGGGTGGTGAGGTGCTGGACTGGGCTGCCTGGAGAAGCTGTGGGTGCCCCGTCCCTGGACGGGGCTTTGGGTGGAAGGTAACATGGGACGGGAGTCAGGCAGATGCTGGGGAGGAACCATCTGCCCAAGAGAAGGTTTAGGCTGAAGGGGCGACAAGCTGCTGGCAGGAAGATGTGCTTTCCACCAGTAATAACTAGAACCACACCACCTAGCTTGTGGCCCAAGCATGGTGCCCATGGAGCCATCGGGCCCAGTCTCCTGGCATGGCAGGCACCCAGAGCCAGCTCCGGCACACGGCGCAGCCGCAAACACCACGCTATGGATATGGAGGGGCTGCTAAACAGCTGCTGCTTCCCAGCCTGGAGAAACTCACATCTCTGAGGTGGTGAGACTGCTCCCACACACGTGTGCTCGGCTTTCAAATCCTCCGGGCTGCGAGGTGTTTCAGCAACAGAAGGTGAGATTATTGCAATCAGGAGAAGGCCCCTTCCGTCAGCGAGCGGCTCCACCAGCCCCTCAGCAGCAGCAGCAAAGCCAAAGGACAGCAAAGCCCCCAGGTAGTGAAATTCAGCACCTCCTGCACCCAGGAGCATCCTTCCTGCCCTCCACGCTGCTTCCCCCTCTCCCCACAGCCAGGATACGGCCCTGCTGATGCGGCAGCGCTGTGGCTTGGGCACAGGGGCGTGAAGATGAGCCCCTGAGATGCCCCCGCAGCAGCAAGGAGCGTGTTGGGACTGCAGAGCTGCCAAACTCCAGGCTGGGGAGCGGGGAGCTTTTCATTTTCACCTGGAAGGCAGCCCGCCATGCAATTTACACCTCCCCCCCACCCGCCTGCCCCCGCTCCCGGGGACACTGTCACCCGGCTGCTGCCGCCCCGGCACGGCTGGGGGAGCTGTGAAGAGGCAGCCGTCAGGCACGGCCAAACCCAGGGGTGAAGCCGGGTGGGTTGGTGGGTATGGGAGGTCCCTGCACCCCAAGGAGGCTGGTGGGGACCCTGTGCAGGCTCCCAGGAAGGAGGCGCTGCTGGAAGGTGCTCTGAGACCCATCGACACTCTTCTCCTCCCAGGATGGAGACTCCTTCCCATCCTCCACTAAAAGGGAAGCAAGCTACAGTCCTGCCTCGCTGCAGGCATGGATGCACCCTGCATCTTCTCTTCCAGCACCTGCCTGAGCTCCAAGAGGAATCCTGCACACATCCCAGAGCATCTCCCATCTTCAGGGGAAAGCTGGGCAGCAAGTCCCAGAGAGAAAACCTTGCTGAAAGTAGTCACGGGCAGCCAGAGCCCCTGGCATGGGGGAAGGACAAGCCCTGGCCGAGGCTGGCAGCCTGGACACGCTCAGGTACCTCAGTCTGCCTGCTTCCAGGGACATATTGAACTGCCCCCAAGTACAGGAACGTCACCTGCAGAATGAGGAGCAGATGGTGTAAACACACACAGTTCACAGGGCTTGGGTCCCTCCCGCTGACACCGTTATTGGGTAGTAATTAGTCCTGGAGCAGAGACTTTCAGAAGTGAAGCAAACTTCTGCAGGAAACTCAATTTCCTCAAGTGGTTTCTGTGTCCCCAGGTTCTGCCCCGCTCCCACACCTGCCGTGGGTAAGCCAAGCCAGAGAGCCAGCTGGGAGATGGTTCTCAGCAGCTTCCCAGGGCTCCACTGCATGTCCTCCCACTCCCTCCCACCCACCCCCAACTGCCACCCCGTCCTCTCCTCCCTCCCCAACCCCACCACACACAGACTCGCTGCAGAGGACTTTGGTTTGACCCACTCAGAAAGCTCAAGCACTGGACTCATCCACACACAACCACAGCCTCTCCTTCCCTGAGGAACCCATCCTGGGTTCCCAGCCCTGTTCCTAGGAACTCCATGGCTACAAGAACAGCCGCCTGCAATAGGAGGCGGATGAGACTGGGGAGAGGAGGACCACAGCTGGAGAGGGCTACCTCTGCTTTGGAGTGCGGGTCTCCAGGGACCAGCAGTCTCCTTCCAGCCCTCAGAGGATGCTTCTTCAGCATTAATCACAAAGCTGGAGAGGTTTTTGCAGTGATCTCTGGCATCACGGATGGCTGGAGCGATGTTAAATCGCTTTGCCTGCTCTGTTGCCTCAGTGAGGCTGCCAGGAGCAGCAGCTGTGGCAACGTCCCTGCCTCCTGTCAAGGTAAGGCCTTTCAGGAGAGGAATCATCACACAAGGTGTTCTCCTGCCTCATCCAGGCAGCCCACCACACTCTGCACAGGTGAAGAGCCTCTCTGAAAGATGGGTCTTCGTTTGGCTGCTGACAGTGAGCTCTAACCTAGAGTACAGCCCCTGTCCCCAGACACCCAACCACAGGGTGTTTCCTGTGGGGAGAGACTTTCTTCCAGGGTAACTCACAGATGAGAGCCTGGAGGGCTCCTCAGCCAGGTGGACATTCCCAGCTCATCTTGATCACTTTACCATGGGCCACCACTCGCTTGAGGACTTGCCCTTCCCCAGGAGGGATGTCCAGGGGAGGCTTGGTGTGCCCAACCTTCTTGTGCAGGTCCTTGTCCATAACTGGTGCTGCAATGAAACCCTTGTGCAGGAGAACCAAAATGATGGAGATGGAGCTGGACTGCCCGGTGCCCACAGCACATGGGAGCTCTCTGTCTCCCAGGTGAAGGTCTGGACTGCCCCACCTCTGAATCTCAGCCCCTTCCTCTTGTTCTTTGGCTCCACAAGCCATCCTCCTGCGATGTGGGCACCTCCAGCTGCTCCTCCACAGCTTGTTTGTCACCAGGACAAACTCAGGACACGTGTCACATTAATGCCCCCGGGAAGGAAATGGTGCAGTGGGATAAATCCCACCCATCCCTTCCTACCTCCTTGAACAACCTTGTCTTTCTGCAATGTCCCTGGCTCCCAGGCTTCATGGAATACATTTCATGATGGGCTATGCTCAGCCTCACACCATGGCTGAGCACGCTGGAAAGCGAAGCTGAAGAACCTAACCTTGCTGAACCTGCACAGCTAAAACCACTGGCAGCCTGGAGCAAAGCTGGGATGCAACCACCCAACTCCCAGACAACCACCCAATTTCCATCCTCACCAGCAAGGACTTAATGCCAGGCTTCTTGGCCTCATTTAAAAGGCAAAGCAAGCCACCAAAGAGGAGCATGGAGCAAACCTCAGCCTGGTTTGCTGAGGAGGAATGGGTAAGAGGATGATGATGTCCTTCAGCGTGTCAGCAGTACAGCATTTCATCAAATCCCAGGGCAGAAAGCAAGTTCAGGACAGAAGGAGTTTCCAAGCCATCAGCTAAGTGCAGCCAATGGTGGAGAAAGACTGTTTGACCTCAGAGAGGCCCAGCCTTGCCTTGGGCAGCCAAGGTCCCTCCCAGGCTCTCCACTGCAGGACACTTGCCCATGGGCCACCACTCACCCTCAGGTCATTGCTCCTGTGCCCTGGGGCCAGACAGCAAGGCAGAGCCAAGACAAACACCTTGAGTTTTTATGAACCAGCAAGAGCTGCCAGGAGAGCCATGTTCAACCCCCACAGCCAAGAGCTGGCACCTCTACCCCAAAAAGCTGGCCAACAGCAACGAGCCAGCGAGCCCGGCGATGGCGACTGCCCCAGCGAGCTCGGCTAACAAAGCCCAGAGCCTCCAGCCACCACACACGCTGCTGGCAGCAGGGACTCGCCCCAGGACACCCCCTGTGCAGACACACCATGCTGGAGGCCAGACAGACAGACAGCTGCCTGCAGAGCTCTGGACATCCCCAAGCCAGGACATGGTGTTTTGGCAGCTGCACCTGCTGAGCCACCTCTCCAGCTGCCCTGTGCAGACCCGGCGTGGGGAGAGCTGGGCTGGGCACCTGCTTTCTCTCTGCAGCCTTCACCTCCTCCTCCTCCTCCTCTGCAGCTCACCAGGGACAGCAGTGCGGGGTCCCAGGGAGCGCCTGCTGATGGCCAGGCAGCGGGGACACAAGCTGGATGCCTCCAAAGCCAGACTCTTGTGCTGGTGATGGGGAAGCAGCTGCTTCTGCGACCTATGCTGCCTGTGACTGCTCCTCTGCCAGCACAGGGTTGGGAGCTCGACTGCCCAGATCCATCAGGAGATGAAATGGAAGCGAGTTAGGCAAGGGGGAAGCTGATGCTACCCCAGATCCTCATTGGTGCCCTCCAAGACCTAGAGGACACCCCTCCCTTTCCCAGCACTGCAGTTTTCCCCCCCTCAAGTGCTGCGTACCTGGAGGATGGGGAAGACTTTGGGGAAGCATCTCTGCACCCCATCTGCCCTTCCCCAGGTAGCTGCAGCTCACAGTGGGCAGGGAGCGGACTCTGCAGCTCCATCCCAGGGCTGCTGGGTGCAGGCTGGCAAGAGAAGGGTTTGGGTGCTGGTCCTGGGCCCCATGGCACAGCACACTGGTGGGAGATGCAGACAGCTTCTCCAGGGGGCAGGAGCAGAGCAGGGGAGGGACAAGTGAATGGGGCACCGGGGCACTCAGAGGTGCGTGTGAGAGAGGAGGAGGAGGATGCAGTGACAGACTGGAGCTGGTGGCTGCTCTCCTCTGCTGTGGGGCCACAGCTGTAGCCACAGCAGCCGCTTCCATCTCCCCACCTGCTCAGCAGAGGAGTCCTGCAGCAGGTCTCTCTCCCCCACACTGACCCCTGGAGAAGCTTTTGCCGACTCACGGTCTGGCTGCTGCGCTGCTGGGTGGATGGGACCCCAAGCTGTGCATCCACACAGCGTGAAGAGAAGAGCAGCTGGCTGCAGCAGATGATGGATACCCACCTTCTGCATGGCAAGGAGCTGCTCCCAGCAGAAATAAAACCCAGAGGAGCCACTGAGAGTAACCAGCCCCATAGCAGCAGGGAGAAAATGCCACGTCCACGGAGGGAGCCAGGCCTTGGCTTCCCTCCCTCCAGCCTTCCCGGGAGCCTCACAGCCCCACGGAGCCCCAGGGAGCCTACCAGGGAATGCAGGAGGCTGCTGCAGAGCAACTGCTCACTGAACAGCCGTGCTGCACCCTCTTCATCCCCACAGGGCCAGGACATCCCTTTGGGTTTCACCTGGAAGCCCACAGCCCCAGTGCTGTGCTGGGATGGGGACTCGTAGGACACCCACCCTCCCAGCTGGCTTAAAGGTTTGTCCTTGACCTTGGAGTGGTGCTTTTGCCTTAGGACCCACCCTGCAGAGCTGCTAAGAGAGGGGAGATGGACACTGTGACAGCTTGGAATGCACCAGATCTCCCAGCGGGCAGTGCCTGGAAGGGAAGGGGACAGGAGCACAAGTCCCTGGGGTCCTGCAGTGCAAACACTTGCCCATCCACATGTTACCACTGCAATAAGCAGCCAGGGTCGGGGATACAGAGCAGTGACAAGCCTGCTCTCTGCTCTGCTCCTCCCCTCCAGCCCTGCGGGGTTCTTATAATCCTTCCCATTAGCAGATGAACAGGTAAAACCCTCCATCTGTGGAGCCAGCCTAGGAGCCAGCAAAAGAGGAAGAAAGGATAAAAATCTCCCCAATTACTCCCCAGCTCCGGAGAGTCCCAGGCATTCCTCTGCTCCCCCAGCTGCTTTGAAATGTAAAGCTGCACCATTGCTTCGTTTGGAGCTGGGCTGCAGCCTGGCAGAGCCCTGCTGAGCTTCAGGAGCAACAGCCACGCTAGACCAGGACGTGCCAACTGCACATGCCAGTCAGCCTGGAAGAGGAGCACAGCCCAAGCCCCACCTGTGACTCTGCTGTGTAGCCCCAGCACCTCTGTTTTGCCATCCCAGGGCCAGAGGAGGCTGGCTGTGTGTCCCTCCCTTCTCGGTGCTGGTTCGGTGCTCCTGGCTCTGTTGGGGTGGCTGGCACTCTGCACCCCTCGGATGCTGCCTTGGTGCAAGCTGGAGCACAGCTCAGGCTCTCTGCTGCAGTGCAGCTGCCCTCACCATCCTGGAAGCCCCTGAAAGCCTTCCTCAGCTTCTCCTCTGCCCTGGAAGCCCCTGAAAGCGTCCTTCAGCTTCTCCTCTACCCTGGAAGCCCCTGGAAGCCTTCCTCAGCTTCTCCTCTACCCTGGAAGCCCCTGGAAGCCTTCCTCAGCTTCTCCTCTGCCCTGGAAGCCCCTGAAAGCCTTCCTCAGCTTCTCCTCTGCCCACAGGTTCACATTTGGAACCCCAAAGAGAGGAGCTTTGGAGAAGGCGAACATGGCAGCCACAGGAATCTGATCCTGTCCCAAAAGCTGGAGTGAAGCCCAGGTACAAGTCACCACAGAAACCTCTTCCTAGTTTCTCTCTGCTACCCAGAAGGAGAGGTGACTCCTCATCACCATCTCCCCTCTTAGGCAGGTTTGTTCCTCTCTGCCATGCTGGAGGCATCTCTTTTTGCACACAGCAGCCCCAGACCCCTGGCAGGACAGAGGCACCCTACCTATGGGAGAATGTATCTTGGAGACACAGCAAAAGCACATCTGCTCATGAGCCTCCACCTCCTCACACTCACCAATGCAACGAGCCCAGGGAAGGCAAACCTTGGGTGGGCTGGGGGCAAAGAGACAGGAGGCTGCCTGGGCACACCAGGAGGCACTGCTCCATCAGGGGCTGCTCCACTCTGGAGGTAACAGGTACCTTTGGTTCCTCACCAACGCCAGACATGGCAGAAGAGGCCCTGCGAGAGGTCAGCTCCCGTGGGGCAGAGGACAAGGACTGACCCATCCCCAGCCGGTCCCCAGGGAGCTGCTGCCTCCTCTGCCCGCTGCAGGCTGGCAGCTGGGGAACAACCACCCTGTCTCACTCCGAAGAGGAGAGGTGCCAGAGGCCTGCCCACCCAGGGTGCTGGCGAGGAGGCTTGCCATGGCTTGCTGCTCACCCGGGACAGAGCGAGGGACGCAGCCCAGATGTCCCCACCAGGTCTCAGACCTTCATCAGCTGCCTCAGGGCAGTTCTAACCTAGAGATATCCCAGCTGGCTTTGGGCATGGGTGCTGGAGTTACAAACCAGAGCTCTGTTCTGCCCCTGCTTGGCTGAAGCAGAGAGGCTGGGATAAGCTGCCACATGCTGGGGAAAAACTGGGATGAAAAGAGAGCTGGAGCTGAGGGCTCCCAGGTTCTCTCCCAAAGCCTGTGAGCCAAGAATTAAGCACAACTCGACCTTTCTTTTTCAAGGAGCTCACAGACCAGGCTCCATGTTGTTCCAGAGCTCTGCAAGGGTAGAGGCAGCTGGAGAGCACAGTGAGGAACCCGGTTCTGGCAAACCTGGGGGAGTTAGAGAGGGCCAAAATTCAGCAGCGTGACTTTCTGTTAGGACAACCAGGATTCAGCACTGGGAGTTTGCTCCTCAGAGCAGGATGGGATGTACTGGTTGCACATGGGGCTGCACTAAACCACCACACCTCTCCATACCCCACACCCGCTCTGCCAGTCCCTGCGGGTGTGGGCAGAGCAATGCACAGACAGAGGACAAGCACAGGCTGAGCCTGTGAAAGCCTCCCCAGGATGGGAGCAGCTCCACAGACCCCTGCACCTGCCGTGGTCACAAGGACTGTCAGCTCAGGACACCTCCAGCCTGCTCCCTCTGCCCGAGGCCACCGGCACACAGCGGCATCAGCTCCAACAGCATCCCCCAGGCAGTGGCTGCCACACGCAGGCAGAGGTGACAGGATTATATATGAATATATATATGTGCACACACAGTCATGTTGAAAGAAGAGACCCTGGGGGGCTTCCAGTGTGACCCTCTGCTTCAGAGCCAACAGCTGGGCTCTGTCGCCTCGCGGGCGCTCCAGCCAGGGACACAGCCCCACAGCCAGCACCTCACCCAGGGCTCAGAAAGCTCTTGGCATGGGAAGGAGCAAGAGCCAGGTTTGTTCTTTGACCCCCAGCCCCAGGACTCACCCAGCCCTGTTCTGCCTGGGTGCCTGTGCTCTCCCACCTGCCCCAAGCAGGCCCTTTCCTACCATTCTGCACCTAGCTGGACTGGAAAATGCAGGAGTTAGTCATGGCACAACGGGCTGCTTTCTGGAGGTACAAATGCTCTGGCTTTCACATCTATTACCTCCCTGCTCCACAGGTTTCAAAGTGGGAGCTTCACAGCCAGGGAAACTGGGCCAACAGCGTGTGCTGGGAACGAGCAGTGTTTGTAAGGAGCCGCTTCCCATTTGATCGGGCTCATTTGGCTGGTTCTCAAGCCTGGCACAGTTGGCAGGGTCGGGCTCAGAGGGCTAGAGGAAAGAACCAGCCCAGAAACAACTCATTAGGACCCTGCTAAAATAACTGCAGAAAGGCAGATCAATCTCATCCTTGGGTTAACGGACTAGCTGGCAAGGAGGGGAGACCCCAAGGTTTGGGACAGTGTCGCTGCTTGAGAGCTGAACCCGTCTCCACTGCCTGACAAAGAAAACCTTTGGAGCTGCCTGCATCCTCCAGGATTCTCTATAAATACATCCAGGAGAGCACACATACAGATTGAGTCGATAAAGAGATCTGACAGGAAAGCACTGTAGTATTTTACTCTCCCTCCTTGCCCAAGGCAAAGCATTTGGGTTCTTTTCCTGCCCGGGCAGCTGTTGGGAGCGTCCCCAGCTTCCTCTGCCATCATTAATCCTTGCTGCAAGGTGAGGGCATGGTGGAGCCAATCTCTGTGTCTGAGCACATCCATCTCCATGACAATTTTGTGAGGCTGGGTGAGTTGTTAGGCCGCTGCCAGCCCCAGCTTTCCACAGCACTGGCTGGAAGAGCAAGGTGGCTCCTTGCTCTGTCCCAGGACAAAATTGGCCCCCCAGCAGGACCGCTGGCCAAGAGGCAGTGCTGGGCTGGGCTTTCAACTGTGGGACCATCAGGGATGCCCACGCTGTTTGGCATGGATGGGAAGACAGGCACTTGAAGTTTGCTCTCCTTCCAGGAATCGCCTTTGGAAGCGCTCCGGGAAAAGAAGCTGGGATGGTAATAGGATCAAAATGCTGGCTGCCACAGGAAAGCACCCACGGTGGCAGAGACCTAGGGCTGGGCTGCCAGCTGGAACAACATCCCCAGGGATGTGTTGGAGTCCCCATTGCCAGAAGCTTTCAAGATGCAATAGGGTGCTGGATAACCTCATCCAGGCATCCTGGGCCAGACGATCTTTCCAGGTCCTTTCCAAACTGGGCCGTTCCTATTCTGTGATCAGTTCGAACTGGGGAGGCCACGCTGGCCAGGAACTGTGTCCCACACCAGCCACTTCCCCACGACCAGCACTCCTCTGCCTGCTGCTGGGGCAGATGCTTACACAGAGTCACCAAGAAGCTGAGGAAAAGCCGTGTGACTTCCCCATGAGACAAGCTGCAGAGGCAGGAACGGAGCCTTGTAACCACCAGAGCTCGAAGCTGCCCAGAAAATCTCTTTCCTGCTCAAAGCAGCGATGCCACCGGGGCTGTGGTTTTACACCTGCCCCCATGCAACCCAGCAGCAGGGCTGAAACAGGAGCTGTGTGCTTGCAGGAGGGAAGGGGAGCAGCAGGTATGGCCCTGGCAGATGCTGGCCAGGCAGCCAGCACGCACGCTGCCCGGCTCACACTGGCAGAGCTGGCACAAGCTGGGCAGCACCCAGCACCGAACCCGGAGTGTGGCCAGCACCAAGTCCCCCCCCCCGCCTGCGAGGTGCAGGGAAAAGCTGACAGCAGATGAGGAGTGCCCTGGGGCTGCCAAATTCCTCCAGCAAAGTGGGAGAGTGGGGGTGCCTGCTGCGAGTGGCAGGAGATGTGACGCAGAGCCCCAGGTCCCCATATGTTCCACCAGCAGCGCAGGAGGAGCGCGTGTCCCCGCAGACACAGGGTAGATGGACCTGCTCCACTGCACGAGCCGACCCTGAGCTGCTCCAAAGGTCCCTACAGAGTTAAACAGTGCTGCCCACCAGAAGTCCTCTCCAGCTGGCTCAGCCCCCCCCCCTGCCTGCCCTCCCCTGCCCGCGCCCCCAGGCAGTGCTGAAGGTGAGGTCACTCACAGGACTGAAGCTTCTTCTGAGGGTTTAGGCACTAGAAATATTTAATCAGTAAGAGTCACCACAGCCTCGCTGCCTGATGCGATGTGACACGCAGCTGAGGGGTGCCAAACAGCAGCGAGCGGCCTCGCTGCAGAGGCATGGCTGAAAACCAGCTGTCAGCACAGGTCAGCGGGAGCTGAATGCGCCCAGGAAGGCGCCGAGTCCCCACAGAGACACCCCGGGGCCCCTCGCTGGTTCCTGAGGTTGCATGTCACCCTCCAGGCAGGCTTGGGCAGGAGCATCGGGGTTTCCACCCCTCATCTGCTCCTCCTGCCCAGCCCCAGCCCAACAGCTTTGCTGGCTCCTGGCAGAGTGCTGCCAGCCAAGGGTGTCCTCCAATGCTGCTGGCCAAGCTACTCCAGCACTCATCCTCAACAGCCACAGCTCTCCAGCGCTGCCCATCATCACCCACCTCCCATCCCAACCAAGTGCCGCCCACTGAAGGGGTTACCGGTCTGTGGCTACACCCACCAGACAACAACCACTGGGGACAGCCCCAACCCAGTACTGCTGCAGCCTCCAGGTACACAAGTGGGGGGCATCAGGTGCTCCCCAGGTCCATCAGCAGTGCACAAGCCAAGCACGACACAACCCACAGCCCGGTTTGGGACCGACACACGCAAGGGCTCCAAAACACTTCCCCCAGAGACTGCATCCTTACTCCCAGCCCCTGCCAGCCCAGGGCCCAGCAGCTTGTCATGCTGTCAGCTCTGGTCTAGTCTGTGCCATCAATATGAGTTAGAAACGTCAAATCCTCCATGGCTCTCAAGGGCTTTTCTCCCTGGGTTTATTTGATGCATGCAGATCGCTTAACAGGGGGATCAGATCACCTCCTGTCTTCCTGGGAACTCAACAGGCCTATAGTCAAGTGCACACTGGCTGCAGCTGAAGGTCATCCCACCTAACCAGGCAGCTGAGGCCCCACCTGTCTCCCCAACACCCCAAACCTCCCTCAGGGCATCCACACACTGATCCCACGGTCACCCTGGGGCACTGGAAAACAGGAGGATGGAGAGCTCCATCTCCCAGAAAGCCACAGGCATATTCTGCAGGGTGCAAGGAGGGAGAAGGTCATCTGGATGAATCCTTCCAAGCCAACATGATGAGATGCTGGGGCAGCAAAGCCCCAGGCTGGTGGTGATATGTTCTGGATAAAGGTATCCCTGCTCCTCGTCCTCCCTGAGGAGGTGGGTATGCAACTTGGAGTGGCCTTGGCTCAGTAAGGGCTCCTCCTCATGTTGTCCTCAGCCTGTGGTCCCCAGAGCTTGCAGAAGACCCATGGATGGGTGGCTGTGAAGGACCACACGCAGGTCCCCAGCCCCTGCTGCCAGCACGCTGTCACCTGCAGAAGCCACTGGGGGCACTGGGTAGGGGATGAGAGTCTGAAAGATGGACACGTGGGCTGGGGAAACCTCGGTGGCACCACAGGGAAGGGATGAGTGTTCGGCCACTGCCCAGGCACAGGGGCTAGGACAAAGCCAGGCAAGGCAGGCAGAGGATGCTCTTCCATGGGAAGGGATCGAGCACGGCTCGCAGGGCCAGGTAACACACGTTTAGAAGATGCTGGAGGCCCAGCTGACAAGCTGTCTATGTGTCAAAAGGTGATCTCAGCCTGCTGGAGATGCTAGAAAGCCCCGTGGGAGATAGCAGCCTGTACCTGTCAACATTCAAACAGGTGAACAGCGCTCGGGTAAGCACAGGCTGGTCAGGCAAAGGCAAAATAAATGGGTGGCTGCAACCAGTCTGGGTCACCAGGAAGCAAAGGAGACCAGCACAATCAATGCCAAGGAATGCCTGTTTACATCCATCAGATCCCATTGGCAAATGGGATTTATTTCTGTGGCGATTCCAGGCTGGACTGATAAATGCATCAGCACCCATGCCACCCACTCACACTGCTCGGGAGGTGACACAGGACTTGGTACCACTTCCTGTTGTTAATCAGGAGCTCACAGCACCATCCAAGGGCATGGCATGTGTTTGAAGCCAGCTGGCTGGCTCAGCACAGACCCATGGCCAGGGGGTCCGTGGCAGGGGACAGGGTGTCCCGCAGACATCTGAGCACCGCAGCAGTGGGACCAGAAAGCATCTGTACTGCTGACAAGCCAGAGAAGTTTCTAAGCTGAAAACGGGTCTGCATAAAGGCCCAGGAATCAAGACTGGAGAATAAAGAAAATATGCCAGAGGGAGACTTCCCAAGCTCTGTCTACTCAGCTTATCAAAGAGAGAGACCAGAGGTGACCGCACCCCGGCGTGCCACAGGGGAGGAAGGGAGCAAAGCTCACTCCAAGCCAGCAGCCAAAGGAGTAACGCTTCCCTGCCTGGCAACGGGAGCAAGCCCTGTCTGTCCAGCACCCTGCTTGGCTCCCCAGTGACCAGGGATGGGGCAGGAGCCCTCCCAGCTCTCTAAAGGTGCAGGGACACCTCTGCCTGGCAGCGTGGGAGGTGGTAGCAGGAGCTCTTAGGGAAGAAATGCTTTCAAAGGACACGGAACCCCAGGCTGTGCCTTAAGTAACACGTGCTCGCAGCACTGAGCCAGCAGGCTCTCCTGGGCTTCTCCAGCAAGTGGCTGCTGCTGCCAGCCAGCCCGCCCAGGGAAAGGATGTCCTCTTGCCTCCCAGGGAAAGGATGTTCTCTTACCTCCCAGGGATGGCTGCAGCCACTTCCCCACAGCTCCTGAAAGCTGCAGCTGCACCCAGGGAGCTGTGGAAGTGCCGGTTCCTGGGCCCTGGCAAAGTTAAGGGGGTGCAGAGGCATGCTGCAAGGACAGGCTGACTGTAGAACCTCCTGCTCTGGGCCAGCCCATCTCCTGGCCACCCCTCACACAAGGAGACCCCACCATCCTATTTATTTTTTAGATTACTGTTACGAATTTTATGTTTAATTCTCCCTGTCCCTGCAAAGTGGCAGGAGACTGGGACCACTGTGTCTGCACAGCTCAGGAAACCTGAGCCACAGGCATCCCCAGTAACTTCTGTGCAGCACCAGTAAGCCCAGACAGAGCCACATTCCCCCTCCACGTCCACCAGACTCCAGCCTCGGGAGCTGACATCCTCAGAGAAGCAGTTGACCTCAGGGGATGCCACGGGAAGGGCACTGGAGAGTCACCCCGCGGTGGGGCTTCCTCCAGCTCTGCCCACACCTCCCCAGCACCTCTCACAGTCCTGCTCCCCAAACCCTCAGTTCCTTCACCCACACTCCCCTCCGGTTCCTTTCTCTTCCCATTCCCCTTCCCTGTTTTTCAGCATCTCCAAAGCTTTCCCCACCCTTCCTCCCCACTGTCCATCCTTCTCCCTGCCTCCTCCACCTCCCCTGCCCTCCCACACCTCCTTCCCATGACTAGGCAGCCATGCCATCCTCCCTCCACTCCAGCTAATTCCTTCTCTCCACCGGTGCCAGTGTTTCATCTCCACCTCTGAGGCCCTTTTCATGCCTCCTGGCTTTTGCCATGCCACCCCCTTCCGTCCTGCTGTGACAGGAGGGCAGCAGGGGGACCCACACATTCAGCACCCCGAGCCCCAGCTCTCATTAGCAGCGCCCTGCTCAAAGCAGGCACAGCATGAAATAAATAAAGCAAGCAAATCCCTGTCTCGCTGCTGTCTCGGGTTGCTTAAGGGAGCCGGGCGCTGGGGGTGGGATGAAGGATGCTATTTGGAGAGGCTGTTTCCATGGCAACCCCCATTCCCACCACCGAGCGGGCACAGGTCACCTGTTTCCATGAAAGTTTCCCCCCCTCCCTCCCCATCCCTCCACCCTGGGAAGCCCAGCGCAGCCCCAGGGCACAGGTGGTGGGGATGCTGGAGGAGTGTCAGGGATGCTGCTGGCACAGCTGCAAACGGCCTCCAAAGCCCCCCAGGCCACGTCAGAGGCAGGCAGGGCATCCCCACGGCGCAGTGTATGGGGACTGGGACCAGCAGCACCCACTCCCTTCTGTCCCAGCCCACCAAGGCAGCCCCATCATCCCCCTGCCTCGCCCCCAGGCTCAGCCTTAGGCAGGCAGGAGGGCCCTGCTCTGTGGCTGGGCGCAGGCACACACCCTCACGCCCGTGCTGCTGGGCCTGGGGTAGAGATTGAAATGTGTCCTGCTCCCCCAGCACGTGGCCCTGGGTGCTGCCTTTCCATGGGATTCCAGTTATTCATTTTATTGGAGACCAGTCGCTGCCAGGTGCTCCCAGAACAAGCCAGGGTTCCCGTTTTAGCTCCAACAGCTCCATCTCTCATGCGACAGATGCGCTTGCCGGGACCTTTCCCCAAGTAAGGCAGCGTCAGCCCCACGTTGCCGAGCACTCCCGTAGCCAACTCCGTGTTCCTACCCGTGCCAGCCCCCTCCCCACACCCCCACGCGTCCGCCGCCGGGTTGGCAGCAGTGCCTGATCCCCCCCCCCCACCAAAACAGCCGGCAGAGCTCCAGGAAGAGATGCAGAAAGGATGGAGAGCAAGGAGACAACAGCCTGGCTCTGCTCTCCGGCACGCAGAGGGCACAAACAGCCGTGGTCTCACCCACTGCTGGTGGTAACGCATCTCCCACCCCCTGAGGCTGGGGGTGGAGAGGGGTGTGAGCAGGCAGGAGGGTGGGCAGCGCTCCCCAGGTGAGCTCTGGGCTGGCACTTGGCAGCCGTGGTGCGGCAGAGCGAGGGATCCGCACGGCTCCCCACGGGGCTGGGAGTTTCGCCAGGAAAAGCAGGTTTATAAATAGCGGTTTCGAGAGGAACGAACAGCTCACAGAGGGGTAAGGCAGGGGCTGGGTGCCCGCCCCTCCCCAGCACCCTCCTCCTGCACCAGGAAGGATGGTCTCTTCCCTTCATCGCCCAGCTGCCCAGGACCATCCCCGCTCTCTAGGAAGCCTGGAGCTGGAGGTTTTTCTGCGTCAGATGTGCTGCCTGGGAACAGCCCTGCTGCAGCTGGTCTGGCAGCCAGAGCAAGGCAGCAGAGCTGGCCTCAGAAAGACCAGAAGCAGGAGGGATGACCACCTGCTGCATTCAGGGGCAAGGGGAGACACAGCCCACAGCATCTGGCTGCCCAGTTGGGCCAAGGGCCATAAATTTCAATGTACCACTTGAAACCAAATCTTCATAAGCCCCCAGAAGTTTCTAACTCCTCCTCCTGCCCCTCCAGAAGCAGCTGTCCCAGCTGTGAGGCTGATACTTCAAACAGAAGTTTCATGGCACGATGCATACCACCGAAGGGGCACATTCCTGCCACATCCTAACAACAAGCAAGCCCCTGGAGGGGAAAACCCGCTCTCATCTCCGTGGTAAGGAGAAGAGCAGCGAGTCATCAGATGAGAACCTGCTTCTCGTAAACACAAACCAGCAGAACAGACACCCCTGCGCCTGAGGAGCGAAGGGAAGGACATCCCCACCGGGGAGCTACCTGCCAGGCTGCAAAAGGAGGAGATCTTGATGGAGCTGCCCAAGGGAAGACATCAAGAGATGCCACGTCAGAGCAGCCCCATCAGCTGCCAGTGAGAGAAGCCTCTGACAGGCCACGTGACGCTCTTCCTGCCACACTTGCTTACCTTGATGTAGGTGTCAAGGGCTGGGTGGACACGGTTGACTGCTAGATGGATGGACAGCGGTGTAGTGAATGGGAAGGTCGCCATCACCACGTGGCTGGGAGCAGGGAAGGAGAAGATCTTGAAGCCGTACTTCTGGAACCGCTTGATCTGCTCTTCCGACGGCTTGGCATCTCCCTCGCTCAGGATCCGGCCGATGGCAAAGCGGCACTTCTCTGGAGGCACCTGATTGACAGGACAGACAGACTGCATCAGAAGACATCAGCCAACACCTCAACCAGCTGAGCAGGGAGACAAGAGGCCACCAGGAACCAGGGCAAACACCATGGTCTGGCATGGCTGGACACACCAAACTTGGTGCCTGCCCCTAACCAAGGCCGACCCAGGCCCAAGCGATGCTCCACCACCAGCCTAAGCTCTCAGCCCAGTGGGGAAGGTACCGCTCCCCTCTGTGGAGGGCAGAGAACTGAACCCCACTGGGCAGCTCACCCAAACCTGCACTGGATCACAGCCACTGCAGAAAGCGTCTCTCCTGACCCTCCAGCAGAGACCCAACCACTGAGACATGCCCAGGACACCCCTGCAACTCCAGAGAGGAGCCCACAACGTGCCCAGCTTGCCTCCATCCCACCCCCAAGGAGGTTGTCCTGCTGGGCCACCTGTCCCCAGCAGCTGCCTGGGCGTGTGAGCCACCAGCACTAAACCACAGAGAAATCCAGAGGCTCCTGGTTGCCTCCTAAGTGGGACACTCAGCCTGGAGCAGGTTTAGGGCTGGGGAACCCAAGGCACACAAGACCTACATGCAGCCATCCAGGTGTAACAGAGACCCACCCCCTCCCACCCTGGACCCCAACAAGACACAAAAGATAACACATGCTATCTTTCCAGACTTGGAGGTGCCTCCAGTTACGAGGGGGGCTGCAGGGCTCCCAGCCCACTGAGGGGGTGCTCCAGGCTCTGCTCCCAGCACGGTGTCGGCCCACAGGACTCCCAGCTGACCTGGGCTATGGCTTTACTTCTGTTTTTTAACAAAATCCACGTGTACCCACGGCACTAGGCAGGAACACAGCAGGGGTGGGAGCCCCCAGCAACTCCCAGTACCACAGTGTGCCTTCCTGCTGCCGAGAGCAGAGCCCAGCTCCTTCCTTCAACGCCAACCTTTGTTCCCAGCAGAGCTGTTGTCTTTTCCACCCCCAAAGAGATGCTGGAAGGAGGAGCTGGCAGGCAGAGACAAGGCTCCTTCCCTCAGGGCACAGAGGCCTGAGAGAAAGGAGCATGGGAGGAATGGGGGGTAGAGGGAGCACCAAGGAAGAGAGTGCTCGTGCTCCCCCACCACTTGCTCTCCAACCTGCTGGATGATGAGATGACACAGCAGCCGGCAACTCGGCGTGGCCACCCAGATGTGCAACTCTGGCCACCTTCTCCAACCTCTTCTGGTGAGGGCTGGAGAAGCCAAGTCTCCAAACTCCTGCCCCACGAGGTGGTAAAACTCACCAGGAAGCTGAACAGCGAGCAGCAAGACAGACGGACAGCCCAGAGGCGCTGACATCACAGCGCTCCGGGAGGACGATGGCAGAGAAGGTGTGCACAAGGCAACCCCGCTTCCCACCCCCACACGCCTCCGGAGGGCAATCTCTGCTCCCCACTCCCCAGCCTCAGCCCTGCTTTGCCTGTGCAGCGTCTCCTCCTGCGGTGCAGCCACGATGCACCGCGCTCCAGCTCCATCCTTTCCTTTCCCCTCTGCATCGCACGGCAGGACCAGCCCGGAGGAGGACACGGGTGGGAAGGGACCAGCGGGAGCAGCAGCAGCAGCCATCGGGCTGGGCCCGGTGGAGCTGGAGGCTCGCTCTTGCCCTCCTGTGCTGCGAGAGGGAGCTGCAGGCAGGGCTGCGCCGAGCGGCGCTGGCGGAGCATCGCTGCTGGCGGAGCATCGCTGCTGGAGGAGCATCGCTGCTGGAGGAGCATCGCTGGCCGGGGCCGGGAAGAAGCAGACCTTCCCCACGCCCCGAAGGCAGCAAGAGGCAGCAGTAGAAGATATTCTATGGGGAACGGCCCAGAGGAAGCGAGGAGAGAAGGGCAAGCTAGATGAAATTCCCTTAAAGGCGCAGTCTCCGCTTAGCTCCTGAGCACAGGCAGGCTGGCCCTGGCCCCAGCGCGGCCGGAGAGGGCAGCACCGCCCGGGCCGGCTCCGTTCGCTTCCTCCCTTCTCCCTTTAGCTTTATTTTCCACAGCGTGCAGCCCCACGGGCACCTTCTCGAGGGCAGATCTGCCTCCTCCCCCGCCTGGGAAGTCCCACCTCAAGGGAAGGAAAGCCACACTCCAGCCTTTCCCAAAGAAGTTTGCCCTTTCTGGGTGGGCAGGTGCTTGGCCAAAGCCTTTGCTCCCCCAAGCACCCCACAGAGAGGTTCTGGAAATTGTTAATTAACAAATTTGGCAGCTTCACTGAAGGAGCAAAACCCATTCCTGTGCTCAGAGAGCACTTCAGGCTCCTCCATCCTGGGCTTGGGCATGCACTGGTCATTGGGCACACCAACGTGTGGGCTGCCAGCTAAAGGGCCAAAGGCAAGCGAAAGCACTGGGCTGAGGCTGACTGCAACCCCCCCCCGACATCCAGCCCTTCCTGAGGAGTTATTTTTGCTCCTGCCAGAAGTGAGAGAAGGAGGGAGAGGTCCTCTGGGCTGCTAAATATTAAATAAAAAGGGAAAAGGGAAAAAAAAAAGTGCAAATTAATATTAATAGTGTCCATTAAAACACATAAAACATAAAAGCTGGCAGCAGGTCTGCAGCACTCAGCAAGCATCCTCATGTGAAGGCTGAAGAGCCAGGACCAGCACAGAGCCCCAGGGATGCTGGTGATGGCGGCTGCCCCGAGGCCCAGTGTGACCCCAGGGCCACCCACACACTCCAGGCCACGGGGGTCCCTCCAGCCCTGCACCTGGCTGAAAGCAGCCAGGCAGCTTCTGCTTTCCCCCTCTGGCATCCCTGTCCCTTCTCCCAGCGAAAGCCAGGAGTCTGCCAGCACCGCAAACGCAGCGCTGGCCCCTGCCAACCACCAGCCCTGTCCTGCTGCTGCACTGAGGGCACAAACCCCCCAGGGGCAGGGGGCTAAGAGCCAGGCTCCAGGGCCTGTCCAGCCACGGCCCGCCGGCGCTCAGCCAGGGACACCACGGGACACAGCGGGCAGCGAGCACATTGCGCTGCCTGATGACAAAGGGTCTATTTTCAGTGACATGTCAACATCCGTGGTGGGTGTCCAGCTCCAAGCAGACCAGCCTCTGCCAGAGGGTGCTTCACCGAGGTCAGGAGAGCACTGAGAACGAGAAGGAAGAGACAGAGGACATCTCTTCCTCCCAGGGAAAGGGCAGCCTGGGTGATCGATCCCACCCCGTTGGACCTCAAGGATCAAGGAGCCAGCAGTGCCCACCAGCTCCCTCCCGTGCCATCAGGGCTGCAGCGGGTAGGAGCATCCAGGGGCACCCCATGGGACACCGGGGTGCTCAGCGCCTAAGCCAGCATGCCAAGCATGAGCACTGCAGTCCCTGGCCAAGCAACCCACCCAAAACCGGTCCCTTCTTCACCTCCTCAGGCACAAAGCAGCTCCTGCCCATCCCACCCAAGGACATTCTCACTCCCAGCACCCTGCGCAGATCTCTATGGGAACCAATTCAGGAGCCACAGATCAGCCTGGAGAAGGTCCCACCAGGCACCCCAGCCACTCCAGCAGAGCCAGGTCTCCCACTGTGCTCATGGGTGTCAGGTGAGGGGAGGCTCCTGCCACAGTGCGGAGCCCCATGGCTACGTGGGGCAGGGGCCCTCCTGCCTCTGTAGGTGGCTGGGGCTGATGGCACCTGCCCAACATCAGGAGCACAGTTGGCCCTCCCAGAGAAGGGCAGGGTCTGCAGGGCTGCCTGCCAAGCTTTGGAAGGCAAGTTAGGCTCCTGGCACAAGAGCCAACCATGTGGCCTCCAGAGCTTGGCAGGCCTGGTCACAGAGACGCATTACAAGCACCACTGGCCCTCGGGAGCTTCCAGCACCCTCCAGGCTCACCCCACACCCATGCAGCAACCAAAGCCTTTGCCATGCTCATCCTGAGCACCACCTGCCCAGCAGGCTCCAAAAGGAAGGTGATTCCCCTGCCCAGCATCACCCACCACCAGGATCTCCCAGCTTGACCCACAGACCTAGGGCCACACACCCTCCAGGACATCCAGAGACCCACATGAACTCACCACCATCCTTCGCAGGGGCCCGGCTGCAGCACCCTGCAGCACCCTGCTGCTCACTCACACACGGCCCAAAGGTGTGCACACCCCATGCAGGATCAGTGCCCCATCCATGGGCAAGGGAGTACAGACCTCTCAGCGGGGGCTGAATCCAGAGGAACCTCCCCAGTCACAGACCCCAAGCCAGGCCTCCTTGGACACCAGATGCTGGGCAGCCACACTGGCAGAGGTCTTCCCCTCCTGAGAGGTGCGACTGCATAAGGACTCTGGCAGCCCCACTGCCTGCTCCAGCTGCAGGGCAAGGGCAGAGACACAACAGATGCAGGAAGAGAAGAGAAACAGGACCAGAAAGAGAAGGCAGCTTCACCCAGCACATACACCCCGACTTTGCAGGGTCACGCAGGAATGTTCCCTCCCAGCCCTGCCTGGTGCTGCCAGGGAAAGCACTGCCTGTGCCAGCCCCAGTCACCACAAATATCCTTATCAGTACCCACAGGCCACAGCAGCACCAGCTTGCACTAGGCCTTGCCTTGGCAAACAGAGCAGGAGGGCACAGCACCCAAGGAGAAAAGGTCTGCAGGGCAACCCCAGGCATGGCCACATCGTGTCCCCGGACCAGGGCAGCACCAAGCACGGGCTGAGCCCTTCTGGCCCCACTCTGTGCCTGGAGACACTGGGGGAAGAAACAGCAGCAGCACCAGGGTTCTCAACTCCTGAAAGGTTGAGACTTCAGTGTGAGGACAAGGACACAAATTAGTGGTGGGGGAACTGGCCAGTCTGACCATGTGGGCCCTAGGTGCTCCCCACGGCTCCCATCCCTCACCTGCTCCAGATACGACACTTCCTGGGGACAAGAGCATCCGAGCATGTCTAGCTGAGCTCTGCCCAGCTCATCCTGGAAGGGAAGTCACCCTCCACCCTTGGCCACGAAGAGGCACTGCAGGGTGTCTCTTCTCTGCCTTTCCATGATCCAGAAGCAAAACTGGAAGGTAGAGATAAGTCAGTGTGTCACAAGGTGGCTGAGAGCACCAGGCTCCGCTGAGCACAGCCAGCCCAGTGATTTCTTGCCTCTGCTATCCTCCTGCCACAGAGCTCCAAGAAGCCACTCAGCACTATGTTTTCATGGACAACTTCCCCCTAAGCAGGTCCAATCCATGGGACTACCATCTTGCAAGCAATGGAACAGGGGCAGGTACTGTATGGCCCACGAAGGTTCCTAAAGCAGGGCCAGCCACCCCAGAGCAGAAGCACGGGATGAGAGCTATCAGCCCAAGTGTGGTGCCCCGTGCCAGCCCCCAGCACACACACAGGGCTGCTGGCCACCCTGCCATCCCTCCCCCCAGCATTCCTCCACGGTCACACTCATTACTGTAGAATTACTGGGGAGCCAGGCTGTCTGCCATGGACAAATGCCATTATCTGGATACCCCAGTGCCACCCAGCATCAGCAGCCAGCAAGTTCTGACAGGTTTTTCTTTGCTCCTTGTCCTGGACCAGAGCACTTTGGTGGGGCTGGCAGCCACAAGGCAGAGCCCTGGCTGCTCCTCTCAGCACAAAGAGCATCATGAAGTAACTGTTTCATCAGACAGGAGCCCTCAGCACGCACCACCTGAGGCTCCAGCGGCAGCTCTCAGGGGATGCAAGGCCTGCAGGGAAGCTCAGAAATACACAAGAGCACTAGAAACAAGAGGAGGAGAATGGTCGAGGACACAGCAAGCTGAAGAGCACAAGTGCTTTCAACCACAGAACCGCAGGTGCAGGAGTCCTGGCTGTGCTTTCTGCAGTCAGGGTACCTGCCAAGGAACCCCTCACCCCTGGGGTCACGGACACACCGGGCTCTGCTCCACAACCAGACCCATTATCCTGCTGGTAACTTGTTCAGCAGGAGCAAGCAGAAGATAGTCTCACCCAAGGCCTTCCAGTTAGACTTACTCAAGAAGCCACCTGCTTTCAGGTGCCTTTCCCCACAAAGCATCCCCTGCAGATCTGGAAGACCTTGTGAAACCCAGTGCTCACCTAGAGAGGATGAGCTGCCAGCACCTGAAATCCAGGCAGGGAACATCCTGAGCCAGGCACCCTGGCACTCGCTCAGGCCCTGCAGGCACACCTTACCGTGTGAGGGTTGTCATAGTAGACACCGATGGAGCAGAGCTTGGAGGAGATGCTGCAGCCATCCGTGAAGAGCTGCCCGGATTCACCATAGGGGCCCACCCTGAACTTGTAGGCCAGCGTGATGTTGCTGACGGGCGGGGAGCCGGCGCTCACGACCACCTCGGTGAAGAGCCCCGAGTAGACAGCAAAGCCAAAGACGGTCAACAGCAGCAGCGCCACCAAGGCTGCGATCAGCCCCAGGAGCACCCAGTCAGACAGGATGGATGCGTGGTGCTCCATGCTTCCTGAGGCGCTGGTGGCAAGAGGAGAGAAGGGAAAGGAAGGGAGTTAAGCTAGCACTCGGTCAAGCAATCGCTCTCCAACTACTTCTCTGCAGCAAAACACACCCACTTCCAACTCCTCTTATGAGTGAAGCTTAGAGACAGCAGAGCTCCCCCCAAAACCTCCTGTATATTAGTCCCATGTTGCATCAGCCTGTTCTAATTGGACACCAGGTACAGATTACACTGCTCCAGTGCCTCTTGGGAGCAAGGTGGTTATGGAGGGGGAGGTGGAGAGCCATTGTCTCCAGTTCCCAACTCCCCAGAACCAGCCACACCACTCACGTCCACCCTTGCATTCAGGAGAGAACAAAACCTACCCCAGGAGCCATCACCAAATACATCAATAAATAAACAGCACTGTGCTAAGGATCAGGGCACCACCATCAAATAATTTATCATTTATAGATACCAGGCCCGATGCTGTGACCCTTTGAACACAGGCATCAGAGGTGTCATCAATAGGGGCAAAACTACCTTGACCAACAGGATCATCAAGGTGCTCCCCAACTGCTACGCTGTCCATCAGGATGACTTCTTCAGGTCATGAGATTGAACAGGAGTCAGGGAAGACAGCTTTGAGCAGTGGGATGCGTTGGACTCCTTGGATACGGAGGCAATGGTGAGCACTCTGTGCGTGGACTGAGAACCCAGTTGGTCAGCAGGTACAGATTACACTGCTCCAGTGCCTCTTGGGAGCAAGGTGGTTATGGGTGGGGGGTGGAGAGCCATTGTCCCCAGTTCTCAAGTTCTGCCTGTTCCCAAGGGGTGGACGTTACACCGGGCTCTGGAGCCAGCCTCCAAAGATATCTGTACATTGGTCACTGAAGGCTTCCTGCTTCATAATTACAAACCACTGGCAGGCTATTTGAGATAGGCTCCCACCTGGCAGTGCCGTGTGCGGGACACAACAGGAGAAGGACCCATAACCACACCGTTCCCGACCCACCAGGTCTCTTCCATGGATGTGCCTGGCCCACGTCCTCAAAGCACAGGGAAGAAATTGAGGGCAGTGGCATTGATGTTGTTTATTTAGATGGACAGACAAGAGTCTAGAAGCCCAAGCCTTTAACACCCTGGACAAGGAACACGCCAGTGCAGAGCTGGGCACTGCACCTGGATCCGAGCACACGGAGGGGCTCAGGGAAAGCTGAAGACCTGGCTAGAAAAGGCATCCCCACCACGCTCGGGGCAACGAGCTACCTCTGTTACTTTTAGATGCTGGGGTTTTTTTTAACCTAAAAGAGTTTTTATAAGCCCAAGCAAGGCTTCCTGTTTTGTTTGCTGCCTTTTCTGTCTCACACCGACTGCAGGACAGCAGCCCGGTGAATGCCTCCCGCTTGTTTTCCCCCACCCAGCGCAGCTCTGGGGAGCACAGGAGGGTTGTTTGTGCTTCACTGTCCCTGGAAACACGGCGCGGGGCACCCAAGGACTGGCTGCCACGCTCCCCGGGGTTTGAAAGCAAAGGCTGAAGTAAACACCTTCCCCTCCGTGTCGTGAACTCGCTTCACACACACCCCCCCGCCCCAAAAAAAGGGCCGTTCAGGGAGGCTGCTGCTCGCACAGCTTCACGCTGAGAGAAAAGCCACATCCTGGCAGGAACCGTGGGTGCTTTCGCCCTGCCCGACCCCGGCCCGCAGAGCCGCTCCGCCGGGACGGGGGCCCCGCCGTGCCACGGCCCCGCTCGCCGGGAACACCAGCTCAGCCCGGCCAAGGGCTCCGGGGGCACGGAGCCCGCTGCGCTGCGGCAGGAAAACACGGGCATCGCCGCTCCCGAGGCCAGGGGCTCGGCACCCGAACAGCCGGCCGGCCGGAGCCGCTGCCCGGAGGACGGGCGCCCCGAGGAGCCGGGGTTTCTCCCCGCAAACCCCGCGGCCGGACAGGCGGGCACCGGGAAACACGGAGACCCGCCGCCCCCGGGGCCGGCCCCGCTCGGAGACCCAGGGCTGGGGCGGGGCTGTGCGCCCACCCCGGTACCGGCCGCGCCTCACCTCCCGCCTCCGGCCGCCGCAGGGTTACTGCGGGCGAGCCCCGGGGCCGGCGATGCTCTGCGAGCCGCCGGCGCAACGCCCGGCCCGGGGAGAGGCGGGAGGCAGGAGGGGGGGGACGGTTCCGGCGGTGCCTCCCCGCTCCCGAGGCCGGGAGCTGAGCTCGCCCGGCCCACAGGCCGCGTCCCGCCGGTGCCCGGGCCTGGGCGGAGGGGAGGGCTCGACCCGAACGGCCTCAACAAGTGGCAGCGGCGGGCGGAACGGGCCGGCCCGGTCGGCGCTCTCCGGCTCCCAGCAGGCCGCGGCCCGGGGCTACCGGAGCGGCGCCGGCCCGGCCCGGTTCGCCCCGCCCCGAGCTTCCCCCGCGCCCCCCGCCGTGGGGACCCCCGCCCCGGTGACGGCCGGAGCGATGCCGGCACCCGCCTCTCCTCACCCGGGGCTCGCCGGTGACGGCCGGACCGGAGCGATCCCGGCGCTTCGCTCGCCCCGCCCCGCTCGCGCGGGGCCGCCGGGCCCGCCCCGGCTCCGGCTCCGGCTGGCGGCGGCTGCGCGGGGGGGGGGCGGGGCGGGGCGGGGCTTCCGGCTGGCACCGGGGCGGCCCCCGCGGGGCAGCGTCACGGCAGCGTCACAGCATCACCAGGCTGGAAGAGCCCTTTAAGGTCCCCGAGTCCAACTGTCCCTGTCCTGTGCATCCCACATCCCTGAGCACCTCACCTCCCCTCTGTTAAACACCCCCAGGGGTGGGGACTCAGCCCCTCCCTGGGCAGCCTGTGCCACAGCCCCACAACTCTGCCAGGGAAGAACTTTGCCCTCCCAGCTGCTCTGACCCTGCCCTGGGGCAGCTTGAGCCCATTGCCCCTTGTCCCATCCCCTGTCCCCTGGCTGAAGAGACCATTGCCCACCTCTCTGCACCCTCCTGGCAGGTGTAGGCAGTGATAAGGTCTCCCCTCAGCCTCCTCTTCTCCAGGCTCAACACCCCCAGCTCCCTCAGCTGCTCCTCAGAGGATTTGCCCTCCAGCCCCTTCCCCAGCCTGGTTGCCCTTCTCTGGACTCGCTCCAGGACCTCAATGTCCTTCTGAAGGTGAGGAGCCCAGAACTGGACCCAGCACTCGAGGTGCAGCCTCACCAGAGCCCAGTCCAGGGGCACAATCCCCTCCCCAGACCTACTGGCCACACTGTGTCTGACACAAGCCAGGATGCCATTGGCCTTCCTGGCCACCTGGGCACACTGCTGGCTCATGGTCAGTCACAGTCACCCAGCACCCCCAGGTCCTTCTCCCCAGCAGCTCTCCAGCCGCTCTGCCCCAGCCTGTAGTGCTGCTGCTTGGGGTTGTTCTGTCCCAAGCACAGCACTCTGCACTTGGCCTTGTTGAACCTCATCCCATTGGTCTCAGCCCATGGATCCAGCCTGGCCAGACCCCTCTGAAAAGCCTCCCCACCCCCAGGCAGATTGACACTTCTTCCCAGCTTCCTGTCATGCCCAAACCTGCTGAGGGAACATTCGATCCCTTCACCCAGGTCACTGACATAGCCATTGAACAGGACTGGCCTCAGCACCAAGCCCTGGGGACACCACTGGTGCCTGGCCTCACGCTGGGTTTGGCTCCATTCACCAGTTGGATATTAGGAACAATTTCTTTACTGAAAGGGCTGTCAGTCACTGGAACAGGCTGCCAGGGAGGTGGGTGAGTCACCATCCCTGGAGGTGTTAAAAGAGGAGTAGATGTTGTGCTTGGTGACATGGTCTAGTGTTGGACCTAGCAAGGCTGGACAGAAGGTTGGACTTGTTGATCTTGAAGGTCTTTTCCAACCAAAACCATTCTATGGCCTGTGGCCTTTGCTGCTTCTCAGATGAATCCTCAGCTCGCAGTTTCTTTTCAGCTGGTGGGACAGAGCTTAGTACTGAGAGGAGCATACCGTCTTCCCCTCCTCCTGCTCTTTCTTTAAAACAGACGTGCTAGAAGGGCCCAGACATAATTCCCATCCTTCTTTTCTTCCCCCTGTATAAAAGCAGCCTTCACCCCCAGTAACACACCCACCTTAGCCCCCCCGGGTGCAGCACCAAGAGGCTGTGGGGGTGGCTGCTGTCCCTCCTGGGGCAGTTTCACCTCCGTACCTCCCAGCCCTTTCACCAGGGCTGTTCAAGCACTGCTCTTCTCCAACATGAAGCCAAGGAGTTCATTTATGGACAGTACTTGGGAATACTGCAACACTTGCCTTTCCCAGGCAGCTTCCTAGTGGGGATCTCAAGGCTTTCTGTGAGCTGGGATTACTCAGACCTCAGAGGCTGTCCTTCTATTGGCATTACAGCTCTTTTACAGCTGGAAGAAAATATTTCAGCTTGGTTACGTGTCCTGCCTGGAGCCACGCAGTGAATCACTGCCAGGAAGAGGAACAGAACTCAAAAGCTATTTAACTGCCAGCTCTGGCCATCAGACACTTCTCCTTCCCCCAGCCTTGGAGTTACTTAACAGACATGTGGTACTTTACACACAGGTTTTCCCGTGACAACAGCACATGCTGACATGTGGATCTCACCTCAGAACCTCGTGCCTTCGCTCTGAGACAGTGCATGGAGAAGAGCTGAGGCAGAAGGATGTAAAATGTGCTTGCTCTCAGGTTCCCCAAGTGTCCTCCCCTGCTCCCCACTGCTCAGCCACATCGCACACCCACCACTGTCCTCACGCTGTCCCATCCCTCAGGCTCTGGGAACTCTTCCACCTTAGCCACCGTGCAGAGGGACTCCAGCTTCATCCCAGCAGCACCAGTCAGCGATGGTGCCACCACGGCAGTCACCGTGCTCCATTCCCCCAGCGCCCTGCGCTGTCTCAGGGGGGAATGTGGAGCCTGTGCTGGGGCACCCAGCTCAGCCCATGGCCCAGCCCCATCACGATGTCTTGTCATCCTTCCTCTCTCAGTTGCCTCAGGTGACTTTATCTGCTGGAGGAGGTCAGCTGAGGTTGGTGAAGTTCACTTTGGATGCCTGGTAAGCAAAGCCATGTGGGAAGGAAGGTTATCACCTCAGGAACATGGCAAAACACAAACAACTGCCTCACTCAGCATGGAAATACCCTGCCGGTGGGGCAGGCAGGGGGGGAGTTGCCATCGCACCAGTGCAGCCGGGCCCTGCTCCAAGGCCCTTCCGGGCTGCCCATGCCAGGCAGCAGTGCAGCGAGCCTGGACCAGGCCGGGCCGCAGCGTGCAAGCCAGGGAGGCTCGGCCACTGGGCCCTTCCAACACAGACCAGTCTGGGATTCTATGATTGTTTGATTTCCTGTCAATAAAAGGTCACTTATGTGTTCAGAAGGATGTGTTACACATCTCTCAACTCCCCTGAAAACAATTTAGAAGCATTTCTAGCTCCAGTCATTTGAAACCAGGGTGTGCAACATTGACTCATGGCCAAACAGGTCTGGCCAAATTCTTGCTGCCATGCCAGGCAAGGCCCAGTGCTGGAGGGATCTCCTGAAATCCAAGTAATAGTCCATCTGTCTCAGGCAAAAAGCCACCCATCAACATCAGAACGCCAAGAAAGACAGTGTGTGCTCCTGGATCATCAGTTCGGGGGCTCACTACAATTTAAGATGAAGTCATCTGACATCATGGGGATCATCTCCACGGCTGGAGAAACGAAGCACGGTATCCTAGGGAGGGACACAGGCTGCCTTGACTTACAGTCTTTGTCGCCTAAATGCTGGCAGAAGACAAGCATGGTGGAAACCAGTGCACAGACATGTAACATGGCCACCGCTTCTCACTTGCCTTCTTTCCAAGGGCTAATGAAGGAATGCAGACGACCTGCAAAAACTGGACCTGAGCCAGGTTTCTGAAGTCAGAAAGACTGCATAAAGACAGCCCCAGTGTGAAGCAGAAAAAGATCTTTGTGTCAAGTTGAATTTAGCAACGTCACCAGGAGCCTCTGAGAGCCCCATTCTGCCCAGCTGCATGCTCAGCCTCCCCGCACAGGGACCTGCCAAACCAGCACGGTTCAGCCCGCCTGAAGCTCTGCCATGAGCAGCTGGACAGAGGACAACCAATGCAGCCAGAAAGCAACACCTAATAAAGAAACTCTTTTTATTTCAGGGTTGTAATTAGGCCATATGTCGTCACACTGCTCCTGGATGAGGGAGAAAGGCCACTGATGAGTTGTACCAGCAGAAACGTCAGATGGGATCAGGTAGTTACTCCACTTCAGACCAATCCACTTCGGCATGAATCACTGAATCACCAGGCTGGAAAAGGCCTGTAAGATCACCAAGTCCAACTGTCCCTGTCCTGTGCTGACCCACATCCCTGAGCACCTCATCTCCCCTCTGTTAAACACCCCCAGGGTGGGGACTCAGCCCCTCCCTGGGCAGCCTGTGCCACAGCCCCACAACTCTGCCAGGGAAGAGCTTTTCCCTCTCAGCTGAGCTGACCCTTCCCTGGGGCAGCTTGAGCCCATTGCCCCTTGTCCCATCTCCTGTCCCCTGGCTGAAGAGACCCTCGCCCACCTCTCTGCACCCTCCTGGCAGGGCAGGGGAGGTGGGGAGAAGGTCTCCCCTCAGCCTCCTCTTCTCCAGGCTGAACACCCCCAGCTCCCTCAACTGCTCCTCAGAGGATTTGCCCTCCAACCCCTTCCCCAGTCACCCATGGACCAGTTTAACCCAGCTCCTGCTGCTGCCTGGCAAGTGTCCCAGCCCAAAGGACTGCTGGCATCACTCAGACACTGAGGAGGATGCTCAGTTTCTGGCCATTAGCAGGAAGGTGTTGCCCAGTCTGTGCTTTTCCAGGGGCTCTTGGTAGAATGGAGTGGGGCATCACCAACCACAGCAGCAAAAAGCACAAGACCCCAGTGCCAGATGTTCCAACTCCAACCAGCTTCTTAGGCCCATTGGTCCCACTGGCCCCGCAGACGCGACACCTAACTGTGGTTTTCATTGTACAGGGACAGAGGGTGTCCAGAGGAAACAGTGAGGATGGGGAAGGGTCTGGAGGGGAAGGCTTACAAGGAGAGGCTGAAGTCCCTGGGATTGTTCAGCCAGGAGGCTGAGGGGAGAGCTCATGGGGTCTGTGGCTGCCTGCCGAGGGGAGCAAAGGGGCAGCGCCGATCCCTGTCCTCTCTTTGGGGACCAGGGATAGAACCCAAGGGAACGGCGTGAAGCTGGGCCAGGGGAGGTGTAGGCTGGATGTCAGGAGGAGGCTCTGTGCTGAGAGGGGGGTCGGGCACTGGCACAGGCTCCCCAGGGAAGGGGTCACAGCCCCGAGCTGGGCTGAGGGCAGGAAGCGTCTGGATGATGTGCTCGGTCCCTTGTTCTGACCTGGCTGGGCTGTGTGGAGCCAGGAGTGGGACTCATGATCCTTATGGGTCCCTGCCGGCTCAAGAGATGCTGGGATTCTAAAACAGCCCCTACATCTACTTAAAGCAAAAGATTTAAGGGCTTTCATGCTAGCGTCCACCTCCTGCAAGTCCAGGCTTCACATCTCCCTCCGGTGGGCCACCCGGCCAGCTTCAGCAGCTCCCAGGTGGGCGCCCCTGCTTGCCGAGGAGTCCAACGGTGAGCTGACAGCTCCACCCTCTGTCAGCCAGCGCTAAAAGCAGCCTCAGAATCCGCACTCGGTGTCACGGAGAGCAGAGGGCCTGGAAAACCGAGGGGTTTAAGCATCTTCTCTCGGGTTTGTGCAGGTAGGTAAGAGGAGTCTCCCGGCCAGCTCCCTGGTGGCACAGGAACCCTCCAGCCCAACGCCCCGAGCGCTGCTAAAGCTCCAGCTCCCACCCTGCCCCACTGCACAGCCAGGACTTCCCCTTCCAGCTGTACGAGCACAGGGTGGGTGTCCTGCTCCGTCCCCTCCGTGTGTTGGCCTCTCCGGAGCCTGGGAGCAGAGCAGAAGCACGGTCTGTCCTGCTTTCTAGTAGCTCACAGGCAGGTCTGTCCTTGCTGCTCAGCTCCAGCGTGCTCTGCCCTGAGCGGGGGACCTGCTGGTCCTTCCCTTCTGCATGTGAGAACACCAGGGGGTTACTGAACATTTAATGTGGGGCTGAAATCACGGGTGGGAACTTGGTCCTGGCAGGGTTGTCCTTAAGCCCTGGGACAGGCTGCCCAGGGGGGTGGTGGAGTCTCCATCTCTGGAGATATTCAAGACTCATCTGGACGCCTATCTGTGCAATATGAGCTGGGGAGCTGCTTTGGCAGGGGGTTTGTACCCCATGATCTCTCGAGGTCCCTTCCAACCCCTACAATTCTGTGATTCTGTGATGCATCCCTCTGCTGACAAGCCAGCCTGGGATGCAAGCAGCTCCACATGCTGAACCTTTGCTCCTCGTGCAGAGTTTAAGCCTAGCATCTTTTTATGAGGGGGCTTGAGGCACAACCAGAATTGGGGGAGGAGGCACGCTCAACAGAAAAGCAGACTGTGA
The DNA here is from genome assembly GCA_020800305.1 of Porphyrio hochstetteri. Taxonomy (NCBI): domain Eukaryota; kingdom Metazoa; phylum Chordata; class Aves; order Gruiformes; family Rallidae; genus Porphyrio; species Porphyrio hochstetteri. The sequence continues at coordinate 2,123,000 of CM036916.1, read as the reverse complement.
AAGGCTAGTGAACTGCCAGGGGAATATGTTCCAGGCTCAGGCTGCACTGATAGATCCCCTTCACTTTACCCTTCAAAACTAAGAAGGGAAATGGGTTTTGTTTTGCTTTCTCCCAGTGTAATTCCCTAGAGCTCTTCCAAGGAATATTAAATTCAGAGAGGATGCCAATCACATTCTCTTAAACTGCACAAGAAGAGTGGCTGTTAAATGCCTTCACTGTCCAGTGGAAAGCTTCTATTTCTATTCTACTTCAATGTTTTACAAGGGATTAACCTTTCATTGACGAACTCGATGAGGGAACAGCACCCACCCTCAGCAAGTGCCGCTGATCCCAAGCTGGGAGGGGTGGCTGCCAGGCAGGACACTGCGCTGCCATCCAGCGAGGCCTGGACAGGCTGAGAGCTGGGCAGGGAGAGACCAGATGGGGTTCAACAAAAGCAAGTGGAGGGTCTGCACCTGGGGAGGAATAACTGCTGGAATCAGGACAGGCTGGGGGTGACCTGCTGGAGAGGAGCTCTGTGGAGAAGGACCTGGGGGTCCTGGTGGGTGACAGGGTGGCCATGAGCCAGCAGGGTGCCCTGGGGGCTGAGAGAGCCAGTGGGATCCTGGGGGCATCAAGAGGAGTGTGGCCAGCAGGTCACAGGAGGGGATCCTCCCCCTCTGCTCTGCCCTGCTCAGGCCCCACCTGGAGTGTTGTGTCCAGTGCTGGGCTCCCTGGGATCAAACAGCCAGGGATCTCCTGGAGAGAGTCCAGAGGAGGCTCCGGAGATGCTGAAGGGCCTGGAGCATCTCCCCTGTGAGGAAAGGCTGAGTGAGCTGGGGCTGTTCAGCCTGGAGAGAAGAAGACTCAGGGGGGACCTGATTAATGTTTATCAGTAGCTGAAGGATGGGCTGCAGGGGGAAATGGGCAGCCCCTTTTCAGTGTCTGTGGGGACAGGACAAGGGGCAATGGCTGCAAGTTAGAGCAGAGGAAGAACTTTTCCCCAGGGAGGGTGAGGGAGCCCTGGGACAGGCTGCCCAGGGGGGTGTGGAGTCTCCATCTCTGGAGAGATTCCAGCCCCGTCTGGACGCCGCCCTGTGCAATATGAGCTGGGGAGCTGCTTTGGCAGGGGCTTGGACCCCATGGGCTCTCGAGGGCCCTTCCAACCCCTGTGATTCTCTAGAGTTGTTGCTGGTTCCTACTCAGCATCCCTGAGCACAGCCTGTTCTGCTCCACTTCAAAAGCTCAGCTCTGGATAAATTTGGTCTTTGCACATCAACTGTGCTGCTCTCACCTCCTACCTGCCAGTCAACGTCTAGATTTTTCTGATGGGGGTTTTTAATTCAATTAAGTCTCTCTTCACGTACTGCAAGGCAAACTCACTTGCTGTCACTGCACTTACTTGCTGTGGCAGCTACCATGTGCTTTAAAGCCCACAGAAAGCCATGTAGAAGCTCAAAGCAAAGGTGCTGTGTTGGCGTGAGAGCAGCTACGTAACTGGGAACTGAAATTCAAAGCAGTTTTCAAGGGAAATACCAGCCAAGAGAACTGTGCAGCAAATGGCTTGCAACAGGAAGAAAATGCTAACAAAGCATAGGAAAGGTTTTCAGGGCTGCAGGAGGAGCTGCTTGTGCCCTATTTGTGGTCAAGAGGAAGGTGGGTCTTGCTAGGATTAAGGGATGAGCTTGTCAAAGCCACTGCTGTGGAGCTTGTCGTGCCCAGGAGCCAGCCAGGCTCTCTGAGGCACAGGCTTGTGGGTACACATTGCCAGGTCGGGGTGTGAGATAACCTTTTGGTTCAGGTAGGAAATGACCTTTACAAGAGAAGTCCAGGAGATCCTAGGCAGGGGATACAGAACATGAAGATTTCCAGGTGCTTTGCTGTAGGATTTCAGAGTCCTTGCTACACCTGGGGAGGCAGGGGATAAGCTGTGAGAACCCAGCTCTTCTAAGTTCTTCTGAACCTCAATGTTTCTGTACCAGGGTATCTCCTGGGGGAAAAGGAGAGCTGCTTTCTCCTCCAGCAGTCCCCCAGCAGAGCTTGCTGCTCCCTGGGCTAGGGAAGCCTGACCACTGCTCATGCCACAGGCCAACCCGTGCCAGCATCATAGAATCACAGGGGTTGAAATACTTAAGCTATTGATAAACATGAATAAGGTCCCCCCTGAGTCTTCTTCTCTCCAGGCTGAACAGCCCCAGCCCACTCAGCCTTTCCTCACAGGGGAGATGATCCAGGCCCTTCAGCATCTCCAGAGCCTCCTCTGGACTCTCTCCAGGAGATCCCTGGCTTTTTTATCCCAGGGAGCCCAGAACTGGACACAACACTCCAGGTGGGGCCTGACCAGGGCAGAGCAGAGGGGGAGAATCCCCTTCTGTGACCTGCTGGCCACACTCCTCTTGATGCCCCCAGGATCCCATTGTCTCTCTCAGCCCCCAGGGCACCCTGCTGGCTCATGGCCACCCTGTCACCCACCAGGACCCCCAGGTCCTTCTCCACAGAGCTCCTCTCCAGCAGGTCACCCCCAGCCTGTCCTGATTCCAGCAGTTATTCCTTCCCAGATGCAACTTCAACTTCGCTTCAGCTGCATCAAGCTGCAGCTCGTGGGCTTCGTTCTCCAAACCGCAGCTGAGATCCTGCACTGGACCAGAGGCCAACGAGGTTTTGGTGCTTCTGATCCCTCCCTGCAAACCAGAGGGCTTGGATTCCCCTCTCCACACATAAGAGCAGTCCCCTGTTCTGTTAAAATCCCCTGTCCAGAGCACTGTTCTCTCTCCCTCCCATGAGGGCTATCGTGACAGGACACCCATCAGCACACCCACGGGCCCCGCTGCAAGCTGACACGCAGACACACACCAGGGAGTTAATTGCTACAGCAGAAGGATGGAGGATGCCAGAGGACTGGCTTTTAAGGTGGCCCCTTCCTTACAGCCTTCAGACAGGCAACTTGCCCTTCAGGCTCTTTATCTACAAGATGGGTCAAAACCTAACTGCATCCAGGGCTGTGCTTGGCCTCAATGCTGCGCAGACTGGGGAGAGAGGAAGGACGATGTCCTGGATGAAAGAAATAGATCTCCTTCTGCTTTGGACTCTGCTGCTTTTACTTTATACTGGCACCACTGGGAGAGGTCCCATTTGCTTAATTAGGTCACAGATGAGGAACCCGGGAGGACAGTGAGCATATCTGGAGTGGCTTTGACCTGCTAATTTTTAACCTTTATGAATCTGAGCAGCCTGGGTTCCCATCTAAGTTCTGGACTTTAAGAGGAGCTGGATATTCAAATAAGCTTGGAAAAGTAAAAGGTGTTGGGGATTTTATATTTAAAGACCCCAACAACCCACAACACACCACCCCCACCCCCCCAAATACATTCTTACTGGGGTAGGCAGATCGTTTACACTGCTCAGCTTACAGTCCTCAAGCCAAGACAACATTGATGTACTGTCATATCACATTGGGAAATGCGTCTGGAAACCGGGACCAGTGTCTAGAGAAAACTTGTAACAGCAAATTATGATACAATTAACTAACAGAAAACATTTGAGCTGGGCAAGCTCTGGAAGGAGTCTTGCTAAGTAACTTCACCCTGTGGTGTTCGAATCACAGAATCATAGAATTGGAAGGGACCCCAAGGGTCACAGAGCTCCAACCCCCTGCCACAGGCAGGGCCACCAACCTCCAGGCCTGGAGCTACACAAGGTTGCCCAGGGCCCCATCCAACCTGGCCTTGAACACCCCCAGACACGGGGCACCCACCCCCTCTCTGGGCAGCCTGTTCCAGCCCCTCACCACTCTCTCTGGAAAGAGCTTCCCCCTAATATCTAATTTAAACCTTCCCTCCTTCAGCTTCACTCCGTCCCCCTTGTCCTGCCATTATCTACCCTTTGAACAAGCTGATTCCCCTCCTGTTCCTCTGCTCCCTTCAGGGACTGGAAGGCTGCAATGAGGTCCCCCCACAGCCTTCTCTTCTCCAGGCTGAAGGCTTCCATGCCTGTCTCTGGAGAGACACATAGACCCCAACACAGAATCACAGCATCACCAGGTTGGAAAAGACCTTTAAGATCATCAAGTCCAACCATTCCCATCCTCAGCTAAACCAGATCCCCGAGCACCTCATCTCCCCTCTGTTAAACACCCCCAGGGGTGGGGACTCAGCCCCTCCCTGGGCAGCCTGTGCCACAGCCCCACAACTCTGCCAGGGAAGAACCTTCCCCTCCCATCTGCTCTGACCCTGCCCTGGGGCAGCTTGAGCCCATTGCCCCTTGTCCCATCTCCTGTCCCCTGGCTGAAGAGACCATCACCCACCTCTCTGCACCCTCCTGGCAGGGCAGGGGAGGTGGGGAGAAGGTCTCCCCTCAGCCTCCTCTTCTCCAGGCTGCACACCCCCAGCTCCCTCAGCCGCTCCTCCTACGCCGCACTCGCTCCGTGCAGGCAAATCCCGTCCTCCCCCTGGAGGCGAGAGACGGAGCAGTACCCTTCCCTCCGGGGCACCGAGGAGGCCACCGCTCACACCGGGGGAGCCTCTCCCGGAGGCTCCTGACAGCGAGACGTGGCGCAGACCGGCCAGTACCTGCGGGCCCCCCCTCCCCTTAGCGACCCCCGGCCGGTGAGGCCCGGGCGCTGAGCGGCACCGCGCATGCGCACCGCCACACTCCGCTCAACGTAAATAGAACGGCTCCTTTTATAGCGCGGCTGCCCGGAAAGCCCTCCCCCTCCGCGCGGCCTCCGGCCAATCAGCGCGCCCGGCGGGGCGGGGCGGTGCTGCAGGGAGCGCAGCGCCGCGTCGCGTCGGGCCGGTGAGCGCGCACGCCCCCGCCCCGCCCGTTTCCGTTTCGCCGCTGCTCGAGCTCGGGCCTGCAGAGCAGGAAGCGGCGGGAACGAGAGCCCAGCGCAGGCCGCAGGTACCGGGGGGAGCTCACCGCCGCCCGGGGGAGGCGGGAGAAGGGGAAGGGGAGGTGTGGGGGGGTTGCGGCTCGCTGGTTTTTTTACCCTCGGCCTTTGAGGCGCCGCCGCCGCCGCCGGGTGGGGCCCGGCCTGGCCGCCCCCGCTGGGAGCCTGCGGCCTGCGGGCGGGGGTGGGCGGCCCCGGCTGAGCCGTTGGCCGCCGCGCCCGGGCGGTATCGCGAGCGCACAAAAGGGGGGAAGGGAGGGAGAGCGCCGGCGGCCCCGCCGTCCCTCCGGGAGCTCACTCCCCTCCCCCTCCTTGAGCTTCCGGGGCCGGTAACGGGGCCTTTTCCGGGCGGCGGGAGCCGGGAAGGAGGGGCGGGCTGGGGGCGCGGCCCCCCGCGGGTTTCCCCCGGCCGGAGCCGCCCTCGCCTCGCCCGGCCTTCGGCGCACAGGCCGCGGCGGGGACCCCGCTCCCGCCAGGCTCCGCCGTGGGCGGCGCGGAGGCGGCGCCGGCCCTCCCCGCCGCGGGGGTGTGACACGAGCGGGCACCGGGCGGGGGGGTGGGTGAGGGGGGGCCGAGACCCGGGTGACTGGCAGCTTGTTGTGGTGACGTCAGCCGGCGCGCGGGAGGCGGGCCCCGGGGGTGAGCCGGGGCCTCGGGGCCGCGCCCGCGCGAGGGGGTCGCCCACCGGCCGCGGGGGTCGCGCCCGGAGCGCCGAACCTTCCGCTCCGGGGAGGAGGCGCCTACGCGGGCCCAGCCCCCCGTCCCAGAGCCGCCCGCTGCCCGACCCCTCCCGCGCCGGGACGCCCCGGCCCTGGCGGGCGAGGGAGCCCCGCGGCTCTTCCGGCTGCGGCTGGGTCCGGCCCAGCCCCCGGCCAGAGCTTCGTGCCCAGGTTGGCGGAGCTGAACCTGCTGCAGGGCCGGGGGCGCCGCGCTGTGCGCAGCGGGGTGATGCCGCAGCTGATAAACACGAGAAGGGTGAGGGTCAGGAGGCCGGAGCCAGGCTCTGCTCAGGGGTGGCAGCGACAGGACACGGGGCAGCGGGTGCAGCTGGAGCAGAGGAGGTTCCATGGGAACATAAGGAGGAACTTTGTCCCTGTGAGGGTGACAGAGCCCAGGGACAGGCTGCCCAGAGAGGGTGTGGAGTCTCCTTCTCTGGGGACATTCAAACCCACCTGAACACATCCCTGTGGGATTTAGTCTGGGTGACCCTGCTCTGGGAGGGGGTGGGACTGGATGAGCTTGTGAGGGTCCTCCCAGCCCCAAACGGGCTGTGATTCTGTAGCTGCTCCTCAGTCCCCTGCAAGGTATCCAGAGGTTTGTTTGCTTTCAGTTCCTGCCTCGTATCCAGCTTTTGTTTCTCTCCCAGTACAGCTCACCTCTTCGTGGCAGGGAATCCTTCCTGAGCAGCCAGTGGTTTTCCCACTGAATGTGGTGCAGGATTCAGAGGAAGCTCTGTCCTTAGACCTACCTGGGGAACATTAGGTTTGGTGCTAGTTGGCTGGGGGGGTTTTCCCCCCTGAGGTTAAACTAGGTAATGCTTCTGTTGTGCCACATGAAAACGGTGCTCTTTGTCTAAAAGTGAACTTTTACAACCCTCTTTATATCTCAGAAATCTCAAAAATTAGTTGTCCTAAGTGTTGTTTGGGACTCAATCAGTTTGGGACTGATGCCTTTAATTTGGGGATTTTTCTTTCTTCTTTTCATCTTCTTTTTTCCCCCCAGAGAGGAAATACGATGTCCCCCTCTCCCTCCCCAAAAAGGGTTTTGGTGGAGAATATTTACTCTCTGTTGAAGGCTCCCCTAAGTGCTGCCTCCTGCCTTGTTCTGCCCTTTCCAGGTCTCCAGCCACGGGACACTGGCATTTCTGTTTCAAACACCCAGGCTAATTCTGGCTCTGATCTGGACCAAGACTGCAGGTTTAAAAAAAGAAAAAAAATTGCCATTAGCCTTATTTCATTTTAATTAGTTCCCTGGAATGCTCAACAGCACGTTCAGCATAAATGCTGCACATAAATTAATTTGAATGGGGGATTTGTATCATTTAACACTAGAATATGTGTTTGTTTTTTTAATCATTTCTCAAGACATAAATGCACTCTGACACTAGGGGCAAAAGAAATTGAGTCAGAGAGCTAAGCTGAGCCATTCCTGTGTTATCCCTCCTTGTTCACCAAGCTCATGCTCTGGCCCAGTGCCACAGCAACTGAGCGCCAGAGGCGGGGAGTCCTCCGAGCCAGGAATTGACAGTAAAAACATCCTAAATGAGCTGAGCTGCCACCAGGATGTAGGGCTAGCGATGGCTCTTCAGATAAGCAAATCCCAAATAAAAGCCATTTGATGGTCTGGAGGGGCTTGGAAATATCCTCATCTTTCCTCAACGTTGTTTTTTAGTGGTAACTCTTGTTTCTCCTACTTTTTACTCTCCTTTTTCTCTCGATGTATTTCCATTGCTCTGAACCCTCTTGGCTCGTCTTTATGTTGTTTCTCTGGGCCACTCTGCCCTAGAAACTTCTATCTTCTCCTCATCTCCCTGTAACACTTTTATTCCCTGCTGCCCTGGTTTTCATTAGGTTCTTTCCAAGTCTCCCCTCAGACCCTTTCACGTTTGGGACTAAACTCTACTCTGGCTCGTGTGTTGCTCCAGAGCTGTTTAAACCCTGGTGTACCAACTCATCCTCAGAAACCTTTAGCTAACATGGAGGAAAGTGTAAGCAGTGAGGTTTGAGGAAGTTAGTGTGTCAATAAAGCCTAGCCAGCGTGCCCTTTAAATCTTAAATTGATCCTTGATGAGTCTGGCCTTGGAAATGAAGAATAAGGGTGAAACCCCGTAATGCCGAGCAGCGCTGGGCAGGACAAACAGCCTGATGACGGCTTACGTACGTTCCTGGGCTGGGGCTGTGTGAACTCACGCACCTGAAGGCACCCTGGCAATCCTCTGCTGCTTCATCTGCACCCTGGCAATCCTGCAGCACTAGGTGCTGTGTAGGTAGCTAAGTAGAAAGAGGTAGAAGCTTATTACTTTTGGGATCTTCTCAAAGATCAGTACAGATGTCCCCAAAGTCTCTCTCTGGTGCCCTGGTTAAGTTGCTGTTGCTTTCAGCTGTTTTACACCTCTGTCAGGTGTGAGTGCTTTCTGGCCTTGATGTGATCTCTGTTCTCACCCCACTAGAGCTGTGAACAAAAGCAATCAGAAGTGTAATTGGAGTTGGTAGAGCAGCTCTGATCTGTCCATCCTCTCTTCTGTCCTTTTCCTATTGCCATGTGTTCCCTTGAGAAGGGCATTTGAGATGGTAAAAGAACTTAGATGGAGACCACCTTTTCACAAAGATACCTGCCATCCACTGTGGCCGTACACAGGAGTAACAGCCATACCTTCCTAACTGAATCATGTCATTAAACTACTCACAGTGAGGTTCCCTGTCTTCCTCTGACCAGCCATTGTGACCAGGATCTCTCCTAGAACAGATGGAGAGTCACTAGTAGCCCGAGTAAAACCTGCAACAAATATGAGGTCGGTCTTTGCTCAGGCTCTGACAGTTGTGGGGTTGCTGTTTGCTTTTTTAAATTGCAGTTTTTAATCAGAAACAGGGCTGAACTCCCATCTCTTTGCTCAGTTAGCAGTGCTTTGCAACAATAAACAGTTCTGTCTCACCTGGCTGATTGAACTGTCACATCTGGAGCAGATCTCTAGCGTGGATGTGTACAAAGTGATTCCTCCTCCTCATCTTCACAGCTACCTAAGGTTGTTTTGTGCATTGAAAGAACTAGCAGACCCCAAGTACCACTTATCTGTTTGTGCTCTTTGCTAATGTTTCATTTTTCTTATGTTTTATACCTGGAGGCTCTTTATTCTTCACCTTTTGCCGAGCCTGTTGGAGCTGTGCGAGGTGAGCAGGCTGTTGTACAGCAGGACTGTGACTTGGTAGTGATGAAGTCAATTGGCTCTTATTTTTTTTGAACCTCAGGCAGTCCAAAAGCTGTTTGAAAAGGCTGGATTCCATGTAAACCACAGCAGAACTGGGCTTCCACGCTTGAAATTGAAAATGTTGTTGGGAAGATTCTAAATTATACTGTGGAATATTGACACATGAGAATGAGCCTGCAGTTTGGGGTAAAGAAAGTCTTAGAAATAAGAATACAGCCTTCAGAAAGCTGAAGTCAGTGTTGACCAGAAAAGTAAGAACGAACTCTGGCGAGTCAAATGAAAAATGCAAGGACCTGGCAGAAAGACTCTGAGCAACTTCATACTAATAGCAAAAAAATAGAAATTCCAAGTACTTCAGAAGCAAGAAACTTGCTGGAGTCTGGAAGGCAAATAGATGATGATGAAGTGAAAGAAATATTTGATGATGAAGCCATCAGTAGAAAGTAAAATGACTTATGTGCGTTCCTGTTTACTGTGGAGGAGTCCAAGGAGGTTCCTATGCCAGAAATTCTCTTTATGGGGAGCAAGACTCATTGGAAGATCTGGAAGGGTCAGTGAAGAAGTTTTCAGAGCAAACTGATAAATATAGTTAGAAAATGCCTGGTGCTTGCCCAGGGGTTCCTTCCAAAGGGCACTCAGGGATGAAATGACCAAATTATTAATTATGCTATGCAACTTCTCACTTAATACCTTGGAGACAGGGAAGCAGAAGATGGCTTATTAGGTAGCAGTTCTTAAAGGTAGTACAGCAGGATAGCAGAGTTCAATGCTTTTTTTAAAAAAATCTAGAAAAATAACCAGGTGAAGTAACGACTTACGGGGGGAGAAAGTCAACATGGCTTTTGCAAAGGAAATGGTGCTGCTTAAATCCACTGGAGTAGACTTGAATGACACAACAAGCACGGAACAGCAAAGTTTGGGACAAGAGAGGAAAGAAATCTGTGTTGCACTGACACCGCTGAGCATGCTCAAATGATCTGGTACGAAAGGTGTTGAGCAGTGTAAGGGGAGGAGAGACAAGAGCTGACTGAGAGGAACTGCAGCTTGCCTCAGGCACCAGGTTCTGGGCAGTAAGATGTCAAGTTAATTTTGTTTGAGATAAGTGCAAAGTTGGTGGGGGGAAATAATCTTTGTTTGTTTGTTTGTTTATGCACTAATAGGGTTAAAGTTAATTATTGCCACATAGGAGGAAGTGTTTGTCATAATTCTGTGAAACCATGAGTTTAATGTTCAACAGCGACCATGTGAGCACATGTGAGGAGCTCTGGGGAGAGGAGTAAGAGAAGACAGGAGCATCATGGCTTTCACGAAGAGAGGCTGGGGGAGCTGGGCTGGGTCAGCCTGGAGAGGAGAAGGCTGTGGGGGGACCTCACTGCAACCTCCCAGTCCCTGAAGGGAGCAGAGGAACAGGAGGGGAATCAGCTTGTTCAAAGGGTAGATAATGGCAGGACAAGGGGGATGGAGTGAAGCTGGAGGAGGGAAGGTTTAAATTAGATATTAGGGGGAAGTTCTTTGCAGAGAGAGTGGTGAGGGGCTGGAACAGGCTGCCCAGAGAGGGGGTGGGTGCCCCGTGTCTGGAGGTGTTCAAGACCAGGTTGGATGGGGCCCTGGGCAACCTTGTGTAGCTCCAGGCCTGGAGGTTGGTGGCCCTGCCTGTGGCAGGGGGTTGGATCTCTGTGCTCCTTGGGGTCCCTTCCAACCCAGACTAGGCTGGGATTCCATGATTCTTTCAGTTCTTAGCGCAGTGATTACGGGGATGTTTATGTGAAGGAAGATGGACTTTGAGATGCAGTGCAACTGGAAAAGCAAACAAGAGGATGAGAAGAATGGTCAGGGATAAGTAATGGGCTCTATACAAGGGATGCTTAGAAAGATTGGAACCTTCTTGGCAAAGATGTGACTGAACACTGTCTGGTCTGGATCAAAACCAATGGTGCCTCTCCTGCAGCCTGTACGGGAACCACAGGGTGCAGCGCTGTGAAGTGCTTTGAATGACAATGATCACATGGCTTCAGCATCAGACAGATGAAATCACAGAAGAAGGTGCTAGCACAAAGATTAAAATCCCCCAAAGAATGCCCCTACGCTGTAAGCTCGGAAAACACACTTGCAGAAGTATCAGTGTGTTTGCTCCCTCTATTAATCACAGTCATTTGTGGTGCCTGTGTGTGTCAGTCATGGTGCTGGACTCGATGGGGTTTGATGTGAACCAGTACAATCTCAACAGGTGTCTTGTGGTGGGAGAAGAGGAGGAGCACAATTGGCTGTGGGTACAAAAAGATGGCTTTCTGGAAGAGCTGGTATTGTTTCTTCTTGCCCATGTGCTAGCTACAGGGCACTGGTGGGTGCCTAAAGACACAGTGAGGGTGAGGGAGCCCTGGGACAGGCTGCCCAGGGGGTGTGGAGTCTCCATCTCTGGAGAGATTCCAGCCCCATCTGGACGCCGCCCTGTGCAATATGAGCTGGGGAGCTGCTTTGGCAGGGGGTTGGTCCCCATGGGCTCTCAAGGGCCCTTCCAACCCCTGTGATCTCCAAATAGAACCTGCCTTGTTCAGTGCTTGGGTGCCCTGTGTCCCCTTTGACATGCTGGAGGTGTCTGGGCAATGAGGGTACCAAGGAAAAAACCCCACAAACACAAAGTGTCTTGCACACAAATGGAAATCCACACATCTGCTATAATTACCTCAATATTAAGCCCTAATCTCATTTTGTGTGGAATAATCTTGGGCCTCAGTATTGCATAAGAGACGTGCTCTCCTAAGTCGTTGTGAGTATAGATAATGAAGGATCTAGTCAGTAGGGGCAAAGTAACAGGAGCGTTAAGTGAGGGTGGAAGGACAGCGATGGCAGCCCCGGGGCCTGAGGACAGCATACTGGTTTCTCCCCCTTTAGCCCCAGTTTTGCCTTCAGCCTTTGTGCTGGAACTGGTGGTCTTCCATGGGTTCTGAAACGGGGCGAATTTGCTAATTATATAGAAATAGTGAGGTGAGTGGCATAGGGATGAACTTTGCAGGTAGTTGAGAACAGCAAAAGCTTGTAGGCCAGGAGGACCTTGCTAATTTTGGTGTTTGCAAAACAGGATGCATGGTGATGGTGTTAAGACAGAGTTTTGCTTGCACATCTTGCTGTGTTACTTGAACAATTTTGGCTTAAACGATGTTTCAGGAACCTCCTTTTGTGCTGGGGGTTTTTTTCCCCCCAATCAAGTGTTGAAAGTGAATTAAATAGCCCGACTTGGAAAGGAAATGAAGGCATCTGTTTTGTTTGCACTTAAACAATGCATGAAAGCCCTACAGATGAACTAGGAGAAAAGTAGAAACTGAAAGTAGAAAATACAAACCAGAACCTCAAAAGCACCAAAAGTAACTGGGAGAAGAAAGGAGCTTGAAGAGAAACTGTGACTGACAAATGATAGATGTGAAAAGCTGAAGCGAGGAGGCCTTGCTGTGTGCCAGGGAGGCCTGTTGCCTTTGCCTGGTCCTCACCTGAGTCCTTGGCCTTGCTCAGGCCACAGCTTTTCTCCGTGCCTCTGAGGATCATAGAATCCCAGACTGGTCTGGGTTGGAAGGGACCCCAAGGATCACAGAGTTCCAACCCCCTGCCACAGGCAGGGCCACCAACCTCCAGGCCTGGAGTTACACAAGGTTGCCCAGGGCCCCATCCAACCTGGCCTTGAACACCCCCAGACACGGGGCACCCACCCCCTCTCTGGGCAGCCTGTTCCAGCCCCTCACCACTCTCTCTGGAAAGAGCTTCCCCCTAATACCCAATTTAAACCTTCCCTCCTCCAGCTTCACTCCATCCCCCTTGTCCTGCCAGTCTCTGCCCTTTAACAAGCTGATTCCCCTCCTGTTCCTCTGCTCCCTTCAGGGACTGGAAGGCAGGGGAGGATCTCAGTGCGCAGGGTCTGGAGATGAGGCCGTGCCCCTGGGTTTCTGCATCAGTTTAATGATCTCTGGCTTGCTCAGGTTTTTCCCTAGATCTTAATACTGTAAAACAGATGAATAATCTTGTCAGAGCATCCAGCTTGTATTTGAAAGGAATTACCTATAGAAGCCTAACATACTGCCCTTGGGTAGCAGTGATGCCTCTCAGTCCATTGTTACATACAGGAAGTTTAATCTGGCTTTTACCTTGTGTATCCCTTCACATTTATCTGCTCTAAGTCTTACTGCTTGGGCCTGTTCAGCTAAGGTTCTGAAGCTGCTCCCAGTAAGCCTTTATTACCTGAACACCTTGGCATCCTCCGGAGGTTTTGTGATACTACTATTTTTCCTTGCTTTTTTGGGTCCTTTAGGAATGTTGAGCTGTGCACATTCTACCGGTGGAAACCTTTCTGTCTGGTTTCCTATCACTTGCCAGTTATTTATCCATACACAGGGAACTTCCCTGGAATCAGGTATTTTGATTATCTCTTTAAATAAGAATTTTTTTAAAAGGCTGGATGATAGCAGGTGCCTAACCTGCCCAGACTCAGGAATTGGTTTTGGTGTGTGTCTCAGCTCTGAAGATCTCTGGCCTGAGAATGGAGGGCCTTTGTGTAAATGTTTTTTCTCCCCCAGAAAGCTCTTCACACACTGTAAGGAGTTTGAAAGCATGCTAAGATGCAGTAATAACAAAGAGAAGTAGGACAACCTTAATGATTATAATCCCATCAGACTAAGACATCAATCCCAGGTACAATAATGGAATAAGTAACGTAGCCTTCAGGAAAGAATTAAGGCAGTGTCACTCAACCTGGACTGGGGGAAATAGAAACAATTAGTGTTAATTGTTTCAGTTTGGCTCTTCAGCAGAGGTGTTCATCTTGGCCTTCTGTTAGCCCTGGACAGTAACTGCATGTCATCTTCAGTGAGAAACTCAGCCAGTACAAAATCAGTGTGGTTCATATTAAATTCAGTGGAAAGAGGACAGCTTTAAAAGGCAAGGAGGTACTCAAGGCAATGTGGTGTGGTGAGAACACGAAGGTGTTAGCTCTTGGGCTGTATTTCTTAGTGATCACCTGGGAGAACACTGGGAGGAAGAAACTTGCAGCGCCCAAGCGAATGAGGAAGTGACAAACAAAACCCCATCACTGATACAGAGCGTGTAGCTGGCTGCTGCAGCCAGAGGCACCCGAGGGGATCCTCTGGTGTCACCCCTTTTAAAGTCAAGATACACCCCTCTTAAAGTCAAGATACACAGTGAGGGTGAGGGAGCCCTGGGACAGGCTGCCCAGGGGGTGTGGAGTCTCCATCTCTGGAGAGATTCCAGCCCCGTCTGGATGCCGCCCTGTGCACTATGAGCTGGGGAGCTGCTTTGGCAGGGGGTTGGTCCCCATGGGCTCTGGAGGGCCCTTCCAACCCCTGTGAGTCTGTGATAGTTGACACTTGAGTTAATGCAAAGATCGAAACCTGTCCTGGGGAATGACCAAGCTGCAGCTTGTTTGCACTTGAAATACAGCTCAGGGTGTGGTTCTGTGATACATGTGGCAGCACACCCATGTCAAAACAGGGGTGTCCCGCTGGCTCTAGCTGGGGAACCTGTGCTGCAGCAACCATGTGGCCTTTGGAGCTGTGATTGATGGAGTGGGGTTGGAAGCTACGTGGTGCTGTGCTGCTGGGCTTCCAGGGGTCCTCGTGGCTGAAGCACTTCAGTACCACTTTTACCACTTCATTATGCCTTATGCTAGGAGCAGCCAGTGATAGATCAGCTGGTGGTGTATAGGTATTACAAAAGCAGCCAACCAACAAAAAAAGCCCCTTCTGTACTAGGATCTCTGGAAAGTCTGTTATGTGAGCAGCAGAAAGAGGATGAGTGAGGTAAACTGTTCCTGCTCTTTCCCTTTTGGAGTGAGGAGGCAGTAAAAGAAACTAAAAGGGACAATCTTGAATTTGGAGGAAGTGGCTTTACACACAATGTGTAATTAAGCTGTGGGAACTCCCTCCGATAGGATGTCGTGAGTGCTGGAAGTTTACAGGGGTTCAAAGGGAGCCTGGACAAGCTCATGGAAGAAAAATCTATTTGAGGTTACTGAATTCATGGGAACTGCATCTGACCAAGAAGCTCCTGAGCTGAAGTGGTTGGAGGCTGGGGAGCATGGAGAGGGGAGCTTCCCGTTACTTTTTCCTCTTCAGCTTTCCAGTAGGAACCCACTCCTGAGCCGATCCTGAGTGGCAGGTGCTGAGGTGGAGAGCTAAGTCCCAAGCACACGTGTGTGTAGACATGTAGTGAGGGATGGTCTGTGAGTCTCTAGATATGTGGGACGTGTAAGTTGGTTGCCTGGTCAGTGCCTGTGCTGGAGCTGCTTGTGGGACATGGATCATGGCTTGGGTGTTTTTACAAAGATAGTTTCTGTGTTCCTGGGAGTGTTTGATTGTGCTGTGAGGCACCATTCCTGTAAAACACTGCCAGGAGGGCTGTACAGGCTGGGAGAGCACAGCAAAATGACTTGCTTTTTCCTCTGGTGGTTAGAAATCAAGAAAGTTTATCAGAATCAAAAGCAATTTTAATTTCTGAGAGTCAGGTGAATTGTATGTTGTCATACAGGGCTTGTGCTGAAGAGGAAAGCAAGGGCAAAGGCTGTAAGTTGATAGGATGAATCCAGCTTTGAGACTTCACATGATATCTCAGATTAGACGTACTGTGTCCGCATGACACACAGCACGGATCAAGTGCTGACTGCCGATTCAGGTTTCCTCAGAACCTTTGCACTGGTAGGTTTTGTGCTGGGGGAGCTGTCTCCTGCCCTGCCACAGTCCTCGTAGAGGCAGCATAAACAGCCCCCTGTGTGCTCAGCTGAAATATGCTGAATGCCCCTGCCTGCCAAACACCAGTTTGTACTTTTGGATAACTCTCTATGACCATATAAAACTCACCAGTCTTAAGGGTGCACCAGGGCTGGCACCAAACCAGTGGTGTTAAGGCCTGATGCAGTTAAGCTGCCCTTGCTCCCAGCTCTGGTGATGTGGTACAAAGAGGCTTGAGCTGGTTATTTGTGGAGTTGGCCGGGACCCGGTGAGGTTCATTAGCTTGGGCTCTATCACAGCTATACAGCTCCCAGTTTAAAGCTGGCTCTGGAAATGGACAGTTATGTTTGTAAAGCACTTTTTCCAAACAAGTAAAATTTGCCAGGCTTGAGCATGGGTAAGGCAGAGTCTGAATGAGCTTCAGCAGAGTGCTGGATGCTCAGCTCAGCCTGCCCAGGGACCTTCCCCAAGGAGCCATGCCCAGTATTTTTACCCCACTGGATACTATGCTGACCTTCTGTTTTCTTTGATTGTACTTCAGCCTTAGAGTAGAAAATGCCTGGTTCACTCTGGGTTGCATTTAATGTGACGTCAGGAGCCTGCCTTATGCTTTTGCCAGCTTTGGGACTTTTTTTTCAAGCATTAAATTTCATATATAACCCACAAAAAAAACCCCAGCAGATACCCTTTCCTTACCAGCTGCTCCCACACAGTGCTGTAGTTGGAAATAGGTCTGCTTGCAGTACTGTCAAACTGCTTTATGTGCTGGAAGGAATATAAATATAGCTGTTTCCCAAAGGCCTTGTTAGCAACCCTTTAAATAACGTGGCTTATCAGTCTCTGTGTGCAAGCGTCCGGAGGCAGATCTGCCCAGAATTAACTGAATTTCAGTTACTGAAATAAGCAGTGTGGACCCTCTCCTTTACTGCCCTGACTGCATGCCTGGGTTTAGTCTTTATATTCCACTGGCTTGTAATCAGATTGTATTTCTACCCTGGCAGGACTTGATTTCAAGTTGTACGTGGTACCGAAAGAGCATGATCACTCCAGGCACGGGGTTCAGAGTCTGGCTTTACTCTCAGTACTGTTAGCTACCTGTGTTGCAAGCCCTGTCAGAGGTGAACTGGGGACATAGTTTCCTGCACAGCTACTGCTGTTTGAGAGCATAGCCTGTCCTGCATGGAGGATGTGGGGAAATTAAAAAATGGCATGATAGCACACATAGGCTTACGTATGATTAAAGGAGCTGATGTGAAGGGGGCATGAGCAGCAAGCTGCAGTGTTTCTGATCTTTGTCTCTACAGCCTTTCACTACTGAACAGTTTGGCAGAGGAAAAAAATACAAAATGTATACTCACTGACATTTTCCATTTGGATTTAACAGAGCAGTAGGTTGAGATGCTTGCCTCTGTTGGGAGATGGGGAGTCACTCTTGAGGAGGGTGGATTTGAGCAGTTACATCTTCCTGCCATCCTCCTCCTGGCCTGTTTGCCTGTCCACTCCCCATTTTCTGCTCAGGGTCTTTGGACCACTTACCCTACCAAACACTCTGTATTCAATCTCAGTTTCTTCCCTGTCTGTACAGAGCCACCCTAAAAGCAGTCTTATTTGCTTTTGGACTGATGTGTTTTCTGCTCCAAACTGTTTTGGTAGTTCTGTTTTGATGCTGGACCTTGCTAAACAGAAGAAAACTGGGGGAAGTGCCTGCTCATCCATGCTGTCTTCATCACTGGAGTCTAGGGAAGCTCATTCCTTCCTCCCCCTCAAACTTCAACAAAAGTGGGTGTATTCTAAGAGTAAAGCCAGGTCCTGGTGCTGAGGCAGTTCTTCCCTGTGGTAGGTAGAGGGCAGGGCTTGACTGGTTGGGGTGGGGGACACTCTGTAGGGTTTCATCTGATCCCTCAGCCTTGCTCTGTTTTTCCTGCTGGCCCAGGACAGGGCTGGCTGCCCGAAGGGGGATATGAAGCAGGAGAGAAGAGCTCCAGGCTGTAACTCGCTCAGTAGCAAACTGTTTAAATGCTGGGTGTGGAGGAGTTGGCAGCAAAGCATTCCTTACCAGATTTCAAACCCCTCACTTTCCAACAGCGTGGTTAGAAGGTAAAGAATTTAAAGGCTGTTTTCCCCCCTCAGTATCAGAAGCATCCTTCATGGTCCTGCTGAACTCATCCTTGCCAGCATACGCAGGGATCCAGGTCTGCATTCTCCAATTCTCTGTGGCATAGCAGGCAATACAGAGTCAGTAGCAGTTGATTGGTGATGATGATGATGAGATCCAGAGCAAGACAGGCAAACCTGGCATGTTTGTTACCAGTTTATCCAACTTCAGAATGTCAACAGTGTGTCTGCAACCCTTACTTGTGCTGGGTGGCCTTGGGAATCGCTGGAGAGGAGGCACTGGGAATGGTGTTCCTTGGAAAAATAAATAGCGTGCTGAAGAGGCAAATTCCATTGCAGTAAACAGTAATACTTGGGGGGGGATGTTTAAAACATTGAGAAACCCCTACTTTCCCCACTTGTCGTTCTTGGAGTATTGGCTAGATGTCCTTCACAAGCAGGGCTTTATGCTGCACGAGTCCTGGAGCGTCACTGTGCTTAGAAATAGCAGCCTCATGTAACAGGGGTATTAGTGTGGCAACGCTCAGCAAACAGGAGCTCCTTGTGTTGTAACCTCCAGTAATGTTAGCAGGATTGAGTAAACGATGTCTAAAGCTCCTGTAATACCTGTGAAAGGCACTGGCCTAGCTTGAAGTAATGTCATAATTGAACCTCTTCCATTCAGATGAGTCATTTTTCCCCTTCCAATCTAGCAGACTAGCTGGTTTGAAGGCTCCTATAAACGCCAGGCTGGGAGGAGTGGCTCATTTAAGAGGAGGAAAAATTGCAGTTCTGTTGTGTCACTGCAGCAGACTGAGCAGATCCCCGCAGCCACACTGACAGCACAGAGTGGTTCTTGCTCCGTGTTCCGTGCGTGTCGTCAGCGATGCTGTTCCAGCAGCTTTCTGGATTTATTGGTCTCTCCCAGCTCTACATGTTGCATCAAAGGATGAGTGTGTAGGGCTTGTGTTGGGTTACACTGAGGTGGTGGTAGCCTGGGCTTTGTAATATCCTCTTGGGTAGTTCATAGAGTGTTTCTTACCTCTAAATGTGGACATGTACTCACTGGTGACAAGCTGTACTGCAGCAGATGTTAACTTGCATATAACATAAGTACTGCACATCTTCAATAAAACCTTTTAGGCTAGAAAAGTGCTTTTTGTTTCCTTTCAAAACACACTGAATTTGGGCCAGCAGTATATTTCCAGGCTTCAGAACACTTGACTAAGAAAAGAAGGGCATGTCAAAATGCTGTGAAGGCAGTTAGTGTTGGCCTTGTGATACGCACCATGATGCTGCAGCGCCACTGTAAGCAATTAATTTTATCTATTGGAATACAGAGCTGTTGCTTTGCTGAGCTTGCCAGACTGAAAAATCTGATTTGCCAGGCTTGAAAATCCCTTACAGCTACCCACTGGATGGGAATGGGTTTCTTTTTAGTTAAAAGAATTCACTAAAAGATGTTGGTCTGTGCAGTGACTCCTCCAAATTAGGACATTCTTACTGTAAACATCCTTGACATGTGGCTTGTGGGACACTGTTGCTGTGGCCAGATACCTGGTAAAATGTGAAGAACAAATGTGAGGGGTTTGCACATGGGTTTTATTGCATGTTTTCTGCTAGAACAATTTTATATGTAGAGAGAGAGCAATGCAGATGAGATGAATCTGCCATGAGGAGAAAGCTGTGTGCAGGCCCAGCAGCAGTGGTCCATCCTTGAGCATCCACACGCTGCCAGAATGATGTGCTTCTGTTCAACGATTCAGGGCTCAGCCTGACCAGCTTGAGGAGAAACATCAAGTACCACAGAGCTGTAACAGACATCACCACCAATGGCAGGAAGGAGCGAGTGGATGGGATGTTTGGTGATGGCAGGTGAAAGCTTCAAGGACCCAAGTGCTGCTCTTTGCATCCTGAATTGAATGTTACACGACATGTTTGTTCCAAGGGCATTATGTGGATGGAGTTCTTCTTTGGGAGGTGAAGCTAAAGTAAAAAAGGTCACACATCACCAAGAAAAGTTCAGGTAGTTGAGGCTTTTTGTGAGCATCTTGGCAGGATCCTCTAGAAGTTGGTGATGAGGGAACTTTACTTACCGAGATGTTGGATATACTGAACAGAAGGGACTCCTCAGCAGGTTTGAAATGTCCTGGTGACTGTCCTGCACATGAAGACCCACTGGGGTGGGCCCTAGGTGGGAAGGAAGGTGTAGCTGAAGGGCACCTTGGTTGACAGAGCAGTTTTCATACCAGGTCCAAAACATGTGAATGGATCTCAGGAGTGAGTCAGGTGGGGCTTGTGTCGTGATAGGCTTTTCTTAGGAGAGATACTGAGATCAAGTGAAACTCCTGAAATTTAGTTTTATATATGTGTCATTTTCAAGCTGCTTTTTTTAGGGAAGGGTTTTCAGAAAGCACTGCACTAAGTGATGGTTTTTTTCTTTTCTCTTTTTAGAGTTGCAGCTTTCTTGTAGACAGGCATAAGTTTGTGAAGATCAAAACATAAAATGAGATCCAACTGGCAAGGAAAAAACTTCCTCTTAAAAAAAGCAAACCTTAAACTAGACTGATTGAAGGATTGTGGGGAAGTAAAGGAAGGGTTTTTCTGATAATCCACAGAAAGAGAGAGTTATCCAGAGGTGATGCTGAAGAGGTCACCTGCCCTAGATGCTGTCACAAGTAATTGTGGCTAGAGCCCCAGCTGCTAGCACGGAAGGGAGGAGTGAGGACACTGAGGAGGGATGGGTTATCCCATTCCATCACCTGTCTCCAGAGTGGTTTCATCACCCACCTCGATAATTATATGGAAATCATGATTATTAAACTGGCCTCTGAGAGAGGCTGTGATTAAGCTGGAGGACAGAACTAGAACTTGAAGGTAGAACTAAATGTCCATCAGAGGAAGGAGAAATAAAAGCCCAACAGTAGAATGTTCAGCTCTAGGAATAGAGAGCAGCTTAGTACAGAGCAGCCCAAATGAGAAAGGTCTCTGAGGAGAAAATGAATGGGGATCCTCTGTTCTCATGGCCTGTGCCAAACAGGATGAACAGGAGCAGGCTTCCATTGCCTCCAGGAAGGCTGAGGGTACCCACCGGGGGAAACTTGCTCACAGGAGGTTCTGTGGAGCACAGGAGCAGAGAGCTTCAGAGGTTTTGTAGGTATCAGCATTACAGTTTTAAGGGCAGATGAGACAAAGCTGACAGTAGGTGGGACTTTCAAGTGGTTGATGGTGACTTGGTACAGAGGGCAGATGATTTCCAGGTCTGTAAAACCCAAACATTCCCATTGCTAGAAAGTATTCCAAGCCATCTAAACCCACTGCAAGGAAACCTGATTAAAGCTTGGGTGGTTGTAAACCTTCCACAAATGGAAGAATTACCTCCAGTCCCCAAGGTAACAACTCTGGGGGGTGTGTGTATGTTCATGAGGTGAAACAGCCCCATTCTGGAGATAAAGTTGGATTGCTTGAGTGGCAGTGTCTGACAGAGGGGTGCTCTGCAAGCCCCTGGAGCCAAAGTACAGCCTCTCTGTACCAAGCACAGCTTCCCCACCACGAAGCAGGGCTAGAGGCTGCTTTTAGATAGCTTTACCATTTTGTAAGCTGAGAGAAGAGGTGGAAAGGAGAAAATGGGGGGTTTGCTGTGTCCATTAATTCTCCTTCAAGCCCTTCTCCCCATACCAGCTGCCTTAGTTGTCTTCATGGACCTTTGGACTGGGATTGTCATGGGAAAAGTGAACTCAGGAGGGTGCTCCCTCTGTGGCATTTTGGTCGTGCAGTGGTGTTGCTGTGTGCTCTGTTTCCAGGAGGCTTCATGGGATGACTAAGCCACTTCCCCTGAAGTGCCTTTGTGTTATGGAGAAGAAAGTAGTCATAGTTCTGTCCTCGTTCTACTCCCTGTAGCCAGGTCACTCCCTAAATCTCTGCCTTGTTCCTGCATTGGTTACTCATAAATGCCTATGGAAAAGAAAGGAGAGGGCAGGCACATATACTTTGCTTCCCAAAATACACTCTCAGCCTCAGAGGACTTCACTGTGGAGATTGGCTAAGGCAGATGCAGTTTCTGCATTCTCTAACTCAGGTTGGAAGATTCTTCCCTGCACTTGGCCAGTGTCCTTTAGGCCTGTAGGAGTTTCTTGTGTCCATAACACACTCTTGCTGGGGTTCCCAAGGCCAAGGCTTTCTGCTGGGCTCCAACCTTTTCTGTTACCTCCGTATCGCCCCGCCACTGCATCCATTGGTGGGAAGTGGTGGTGACCAGTCAGCCCCTATCCACGCCACTTGGGCCACTTGTGACTCTGGTGGAACTTTACCAGATCCAGCAGAGCCATCTCCATCACTACCACCATCTCCATCACCACCACCCCGGCGCTGGGCCCTCGTTAAAGCTTGCCAAGCTTCAGGTGCCGTGAGGAAGCCATGGGTTGGTACAGCCCACTGAACAGCAGAGATCTGTGGGTCTCCCTGTGTGTCCTCCCTTTACTTAATGTAAGCTGGTACCAGCCTGTGTTAACCTGGCAACAGCCGTGCCCAGAAAGCAGATTGAGGAGTGGGACGTGTCCTTCAAAAATCCTTTGCGCTCCTGTGGCTGTAATTCAAGGAACAGGCTGGTTACCTTGGCAGATGCTCCTTGCTCTGCCCAGCTGGCACTTTGTAGTTGACAGCATCACCAGGTTGGAAAAGCCCTTTAAGATCCCCGAGTCCAACTGTCCCTGTCCTGTGCTGACCCACATCCCTGAGCACCTCATCTCCCCTCTGTTAAACACCCCCAGGGTGGGGACTCAGCCCCTCCCTGGGCAGCCTGTGCCACAGCCCCACAACTCTGCCAGGGAAGAACTTTGCCCTCCCAGCTGAGCTGACCCTGCCCTGGGGCAGCTTGAGCCCATTGCCCCTTGTCCCATCTCCTGTCCCCTGGCTGAAGAGACCATTGCCCACCTCTCTGCACCCTCCTGGCAGGTGTAGGCAGTGATAAGGTCTCCCCTCAGCCTCCTTTTCTCCAGGCTGAACACCCCCAGCTCCCTCAATTGCTCCCCAGAGGATTTGCCCTCCAGCTCCTTCCCCAGCCTGGTTGCCCTTCTCTGGACTCGCTCCAGGACCTTGATGTCCTTGTGGTAAGCTGCAAACTTAGTGAGGGAACGTGCAATCCCTTCATCCAGGTCATTGATAATGATGTTGAGACAATTCAGGATGCTGAGAAAACGCTACTGCCCTGGAATTGAAGTGTCTTATTTGATTACCTAGAAGCCACTTTTTAGAAGGTGCTTTTGGACAGTGCTGCCTGTGCACTCATTACCTCTGGATGTTCCTATCTCAACCTTTAGAATGGGTCAAAAAATGCTAACCCAGGCTGGTTCCCTCTCCTTTCTATTGCTTTTGTGCCCAGTGGCTCACCAGTGGTGTGCTGGGGAAAGCTCTGATCAGTAGGATGAGAGTTTGAACTCACAATATTCTGGATGCCTATTTTAATGGATATGTGGCCCCAATTGAAAAGTGGTTATTAATGAGAAAGGGAATGGTTGTTGCTTATTAATATCTCCATTAAAAGCTGTGGTGGAAGAATTAATACAGTGTCATTTTCTTTTCCAGCTATGGCAGCCATTCGAAAAAAGCTGGTTATAGTGGGTGATGGTGCCTGTGGCAAGACCTGTCTGCTGATTGTGTTTAGCAAAGACCAGTTCCCTGAGGTCTATGTCCCCACGGTCTTTGAAAACTACGTAGCAGATATCGAAGTGGATGGAAAGCAGGTAGGTGTGCACTGCTCCAACCCCCCAGAACCGCCCTGCCTTTGTTCACTGTGACATGGAGGGCTCCACGCTTCTTGAACAAGCAGTTAGTGCTTAGTATTCATGTTGGAAATGGTGTTGGAAAGATGAAGGGTGTTTCTGTGGAAGAAATCCTGGCCTTGCTAGAAGCTGCTCTCATCCTGTGTCCACTGAACAACCTGTTTCTGACCTGGCCTTGCTAGAAGCTGCTCTCATCCTGTGTCCACTGAACAACCTGTTCCTGACCTCACCCAAGTTGAGATGCTAAACACCATATGGTTATTCCAAAGAGACTGTTGCAGTAGGTGGGAGTAGATGGAACAATTCAGCCATGCCCATGTGCTTTGGGCACTGTGCTGCTAGCCCTTGGAATCGTCTGGTGGAGTCCCCAGGCTCACAGGGACCTGGTACAGAAAAGACTCTCCTGGAGAGAGTCTCTTCTCATCCCTGCTCCTGGCACTGTGCAGGATCCTCTCCAGAACAGACGACTGACGGGCTGGAAAGGGGGTTGATTTCTGTAGCACATCAGCATCATCTGTCCTGCTTGGCTGGAGGAGTGCAGTTCTTAGCAGCCAGGCATACCCACAGCTCGCTGAGCTTTGTTTTTAGCTTATCCCCCAGTCAAGCTTCCTCACCCCCTTCTGTCTGGATCCCTGCACCTCCAGAGGACGTGGGGAGAGCTGTGCCTGTGTCTAAGCAGAAATTGCACGAGCAGGTTGGCAGTGTGCTCTCTGGTGTGGAAGTGACACCTGGCTGGTTGTGTAACTAGATGACAGACTTTATCTAAGCAGGGTGAAAGCTTGCTTACCACACAGCAGTCTGTAGGAGAAGAGGGCTTGAGACTGTTCTGTGTGACAGCCCTTTACCTCAGGCTGCTTGGAAAAGCCTTCCCAGCAATGTCCAGGAGCCACATGAAGACCAAACAGCGATGGTACCAAACAGGGTTGATTTGCCTTTTGATGAAGCAGAGGAGCTGATTGCAGCCTCATGTGTGGGCACCTCTGTGCAAAAGCCACAGACTTCACATCTGCAACTGCAATGGGCACCCTGAGAGGAGGAATGTGCTGGATTTGCTGTGTATGCATGCAAGGAAGGCTTTGTACCTTCACAGCTTACCCAAACGGGTGCATTGCAGGGTCCAGCTCATGTTTGAGTTCCAGTTCTGCCCATCTGTCTTTATCTGAGCTGCTGTGGGCTTTTTTTCCTGGAATCTTTGAACCTAAGAGTTTAAACAGGAGGGAACCTGCTCGGTTGCAAAGGCAGCTGCACCAGAGAGTCTCAAGCAAGAGTGTTCCTTAGGAGCTTCATTAGAGTTGTTAAATTTCCTAGCTTAAACATTCGTTGTTCCTTGTTTTAAACAGTCCTGTTGGGATGTTCTCCCCTAGCTCCACCAGAAGTAGAAACACTGAGAACACGAGCTGTTCTTGGGAACCAAGCAGCTTTCTACACAAATCAGGCTTGTTGCCAGTGTCAATTTCTGCTGTGAGGAAGTTTTAATGAATTTGTGCACAAATAAGTACAATCTCAATTTTTCTTAGTCACTCCAGCTGTAAACCAATCGAAAATGAGCAGAATCCTCAAAAGCCTGTGCTCAGGAGAGTCCAGTTCCCCTGAACACTGGTGTTTCTGGAGTGCTTATCAGAGAGGTTCCCTTCTATTCTGCTGCTGGTAGTTGTGATGTCCTTGGCCATGGGATAGAAAGAGAGGTCTCAGCAGCTGCAGTAAATGGATTTCTGGAGTTAGGGAACATAACATTTCTAATTGTTTTCTTTTCAGAGCAGTTTGTCATGTAGTCTCCTCCTTTTGAGCGGTGTTCAACTGAAATAGCCTCCTCTCTTCTGGGTTACTGACCTCTGAATCACAGCCTCCCTGGTGCTGTGCCTGACTGCCTTGCTCTTTCTCCTGTAGGTTGAGTTGGCTTTGTGGGATACAGCAGGACAAGAAGACTACGATCGACTTAGACCGCTTTCTTATCCAGATACTGATGTTATACTTATGTGTTTTTCAATTGATAGTCCTGATAGTTTAGGTAAGTAGATCACTGCTTGAACCAGAGCTACGTCTCTCTGTCACTGTTCCTCGTGGAAATAATGCTGTGCAGTCCCTTTTCCTGTGCTGAAACGATGAGAGCATGCCTGGCTTCAGAATTCCTGTACAGCTTTCAGAAGCGAAGCTCTGGAAGAAACCTGTGTTCTTTGACGATGCTGAGTGGCAGAAGGGAGCCCTGGCAGCACCCTGTCTTCACCCAGGGCTCTGCTGCTTAACCTGAGCAGCACTTAGCAGGGAAGGCAGCTCCCTGGCCTGGAGCAGCACCCCAACCCCGCAGGGCTGCCTGGGGGGACACAGGCAGGAGGGCTGCAGCTGCTGTGCTCCTCTGTGGCCAGAACCCTGTGAGGACATTGGGTGTCCATGGAGTAAAAGGGAAAGCTGGCTTTGTGTTCTCCTCCTTCTCCCCCCTGCTCCCCTTTATTCAAGGGGGATCAGCTTGAGATGCTCCAAGTTCCTGGTCCCAAACAGCCTGGGGTTGTTTAGCTCTCTGTTTGATGAGTTAAAAACTTGGGCTGGAACCCCACGGGAGGGGTGCTCTCTCACTGGAAGGGGTGCTCTCTCACTGGAAGGGGTGCTCTCTCACTGGAAGGGGTGAGCAGCTGCAGCTTTATCCTCACCTGGTCTCTTCCCAGTGACTGACTCTGCTTGTGACAGAGGAGAGGTGCTGGAGTTCTGATCGCTGAGCTCCACCAGCACGTTTCCTACATCTGTGATGAGATGGGCACTGCTTCTGTGTGGAGACCAGCACTGAAATCTTCACTGATTGATTTTGGAATCTGATGCATAAATACCAGTGTGTTTGGGCTTACAGAGACCTTTTTGATGAGCATAAGGAGCAGAAGAGTGGGATATTCTTATTTCTCAGACACAGTGTCTCTGGAACTCCAATTTCTCTCCCATTGTAGTCTCCTAAACAAATACAACGTGGCAGCAGGTTCTTAAAACAAGGGAATTCCTGCAAACATTTCCCTTGTCTGCCTCTCAGCAGTGGGGTTTGTTCTCCAGTGGCTGTTTGTGAGGCTTCTTGCTGGAATGCAGATAAAGTTAAGGCAGATCTTAGGCACGTCGATACCAGAATACCAGTTCTCTCCTAAATGAAGTAAACCTTTGGAGTTTCCTACTGTCAGGGTGATCATAGAATCATTAAGGGCTGGAAAAGACCTCCAGGATCATCTAGCCCAACCATCCTCCTACACACCATGTTGCTCACTAACCCATGTCCTTAAGTACCTCATCCAACCCCTCCTTGAGCACCCTGAGGGATGGTGACTCCACCACCTCCCTGGGCAGCCCGTTTTGATGCCCTGCTGCTCTTTGGGAGAAGAAATGTCTCCTCATTCCTAACCTGAGCCTCCCCTGGCACAACTCACAGC
Source organism: Porphyrio hochstetteri (assembly GCA_020800305.1). Classification (NCBI taxonomy): domain Eukaryota; kingdom Metazoa; phylum Chordata; class Aves; order Gruiformes; family Rallidae; genus Porphyrio; species Porphyrio hochstetteri. The sequence goes on along the minus strand of CM036916.1, from coordinate 2,096,204 downwards.
CATTCCCTCTCGTCCTGTCACTAGTTACCTGTGAGAAGAGGCTGAGCCCCAGCTCCCCACAACCTCCTCACAGGGAGTTGGAGAGAGCAAGAAGGTCTCCCCTGAGCCTCCTCATCTCCAGGCTGAACAGTCCCAGGTCCCTCAGCCACCCAGGATGCCTTCTTGGCTAACTGGGCACACCTCTGGCTCATGTTTGCTGGCAAGCCTCTAGAGAAAAAGTTACCAATAGGCGATCAAATTTAAATGATGCTGTAAAGAAACTGATGTTGGTTTGTGTTAGGGATGCATTAGGAGAACCTCTGAGGGGTTAATTAAACATTTTATCCCCCAGCTGTTCCATTAGGAATTAGGCAATACAGCAGTATATTCCCTCTGCAGTCCATCCCTAGGGAGGCTTTTTACTACAGCCCTGATCTGTCTTAGGATGAACCTGCCTCCCAGAGTTGCTTCTTGGGAAGAAACAAGGAGGAGACTCAGAGGATCCAGGAAGCACGGAAATACGGTTAATGGCAGGGTCAGTCCTGCAGGCAGCTCCCACAAGGGTTTAAAAATACCCTTCCTGCCACAGTTCACAGAAGGTTGGAGTAAAGGAGCAAACCAGATGCTGGTTAAGCTGTCACAGTGACTGGGATGATGTCTGGTCGCTGCTCGGCCTCAGGTCTTGCCCGGCCTCTGCAGAGCAGCAGCCGACAAGCCGGCACTTGGGTGTGGAAGTGTCTCTTTTAGAAAAGACACCACCAGCAACCCTCCTCTCTCCCTCACTTCACCAGATGGGGTGTTTGAGAGACAACTTCCATGTCTTTGTCTCTCTGGGGGGCAGTTTGGGCTCAGCTGGCGGCGGAGCTGCGGCCAGGCCCGGTGTGGCTGTTCCCATGACACGAGGTTGAGCCACGAGTTCTGTGCATGCTGCTCCCCAGCAGCTGGAGAGCTACCTGCCTGCACCCCCTCCAGCCAGGCAGGGGGACAGGGGATTCCTTCAGTCAAATCTGATCCTGGCTGGGTTTTCCTCCCTCCTCCCCCTGCTGGGTCCCAGCCCTGGGGTGGTGCCCGTGTCCCTGGGAGCAGTGATGTGATGGGCAGTGCTCGGGGTGTGGGGTGTTCAGAGGCTGGCACCCCCTGCAGAGCTGTTGTTCTGGCTGTAGTGCAAGAACTGGCTGCAAAATGCTTGTCTCAGTTGTTCTTTCAAGCAAGAAAGCAATGCTGAGAGTTTATGCCTCTTCAAAAGCTGAGTGGAATTTCAGGAAGATAAAAAGGGGTCACATGGCCTGCAGGTACATCCACTGGTGAGCCTCTGAGAGCTTCCCATGGCCAAACTAAGTGTTTTGGGCTGTTCAAGGCTTCCTGCTGTATAGAATTTATCAGGCTTTGCTTCCAGAAGCCCTCAAGTCTTCCGTTTGCAGCTCCATTTTAAAAAGAAAGTCACACAGGGAAGCTGTTAGGAGGAAAAAGCTGCTTGTGTATGAATTCATCTGCTGTAGAGGGAGGAATGGCAGAGCTGGGAAGGACTCACCCCAAGTCCTTGTTTCTCTGCACCTGTAGGTAGCATAATGAGCAGCAGCTCTGCTGCAGCTGATGGACGAGCTGGGGTGGGTGGGTGATGTTGCTTTGGTAGAGGAAGAGGTGCTGTAAAAACTCAGGCTTCAGGGTTGTGCTTAACTTTAGCCTCTGGAGATAAATAAAATGCTTCTCTTGAAGCAAAATATTCCATAACTCTCTGCTCAGGATCCTGCACGCTGTTCTGTGAGGTACCCTGAGCTAACCCTTGTCCAGAGAGGCGAGGGGAAGCCAGGAGGTCAGCTGTCCTTCAGCCCTAAAATCACCATGGACAAAGTTGGGTCTTTTTGGCAATCCCAGAAGAGGTCTTTTGGTTCCTAAACTGAGTAGTCACACTGCTCTCTCTTTCTTATGATGGTTTTATTTTTACTTTCAGAAAACATCCCAGAGAAGTGGACCCCGGAGGTGAAGCATTTCTGCCCCAACGTGCCTATCATCTTGGTAGGAAACAAGAAGGACCTGAGGAACGACGAGCACACAAGACGAGAGCTGGCCAAAATGAAGCAGGCAGGTTCCTTTCTGGTGCTCTGAGGGGAAGGGGAGTCTGAGGCCGAGCGCGCAGCGGCCGCACCGCAGCGTTAGACAGGCCCCTGCAGCTTGCTGCCAGCTCCCTCTGGGCTGTGTAATGAGCACTTCTCTATGGCAGAAGCCAGGAAGTACATATTACTGTTAATTGAGCCTGCCTTTTTTGTGTTTGGAGGTTTAATTTTTAGACAGAGGCATTCTGAGCGATGCCAGCAGCTCCCTTGGGGTCCTGAGAGCCAGCTGTGCTCTGCTGCAGAGCCGGGTCCCTCAGGTACAGAAGGGAGTCAGTCAGGAGACAGGGACACACCAGGTGCACATGCTTGAGTTGTTCTTTATTTTGGGTGCTCAGGATGTGAAGGAAAACAGCTCCTGGGAGGTGTTTTGAGGTGTGATAACCACAGGAACAGCAGCTCCTTCGTGAGCTGATCACTAGGTTTCATTTTTAGACCAAGTCTGAACCCCCCAGCTGGGGTGTGGGGTGGCAGATACTCTTCTTTGCCCTGGAAATACAGCTCCTGTCACACTGGAGTTGTTTTTATGCAAAGATGGGGGCATTAGTGTGGGGATTTGTCTGTAGGCTTTTGTTACTCTTGTGGGAGGGAGTTGCATCAACGTTTCCTCACAGATAAGCGGTCGTTTGCTCAAGTTTCAGAGGGTCCCAGAGCCTTTGAGCTCAGAGGTGTCAGAAAGCCAGTCGTGCTCTCCAGCCTTGATGCAGCATTGCAGATACTCCCCCCCCCTCCCTGCATAGCCTGGGCTGGAGCTGTGCTGTGTCCAGAGAGAAGCAGCGTGCTGTACTGAGCTCTGCTCTCAGGGGGAGTAATTCACTGTTCACCCATTGAGGAATGCTGCATGGTCCTTCTCCTCCTCTACTCTGCCCTGGGGAGACCCCACCTGGAATATTGTGTCCAGTTCTGGGCCCCTCAGCTCAAGAAGGACGTAGAACTCCTTGGAAGAGTCCAGTGCAGGGCCACCAAGATGGTTAAGGGAGTGGAACCCCTTTCTTATGAGGAGAGGCTGCAGGAGCTGGTCTTCTTTAGCTTGGAGGAGACTGAGGGGTGACCTTATTAATGTCCATAAAGATGTAAGGGGTGAGGGTCAGGAGCTGGAGCCAGGCTCTGCTCAGGGGTGGCAGCGACAGGACACGGGGCAGCGGGTGCAGCTGGAGCAGAGGAGGTTCCATGGGAACATAAGGAGGAACTTTGTCACTGTGAGGGTGACAGAGCCCAGGGACAGGCTGCCCAGAGAGGGTGTGGAATCATAGAATCATAGAATGGTCTGAGTTGGAAGGGACCCCAAGGATCACAGAGCTCCAACCCCCTGCCACAGGCAGGGCCACCAACCTCAGGCCTGGAGCTACACAAGGTTGCCCAGGGCCCCATCCAACCTGGCCTTGAACACCCCCAGGGATGGGGCACCCACCCCCTCTCTGGGCAGCCTGTTCCAGCCCCTCACCACTCTCTCTGTAAAAAACTTCCCCCTAATATGTAATCTAACCCTTCCTTCCTTTAGTTTTAATCCATTCCCCTTGTCCTGTCATTGTCTATCCTTTTAAAAAGTTGAATCCCCTCTGCTTATAAGCTCCCTTCAGGGACTGGGAGGCTGCATGAATAGAGTCTCCTTCTCTGGGGACATTCCAACCCACCTGGACGCATCCCTGTGGGATTTAGTCTGGGTGACCCTGCTCTGGCAGGGGGTGGGACTGGATGAGCTTGCGAGGTCCCTTCCAACCCCTGACATTCTGTGATGCCGTGATTTAATGTGGAAACCCCTTTGCCTTGGTTGGGGTCTGGGGGGGGAAAGGGGGGAAGACCCAGCACGAGCAGGTTCGGATTGTTCTCACCTCTTGCTTTTGTGTCGCCCCAGGAGCCTGTCAAACCCGAGGAAGGACGAGACATGGCAAACCGCATTGGTGCATTTGGGTACATGGAGTGTTCTGCAAAGACCAAAGACGGTGTGAGGGAGGTTTTTGAAATGGCCACTAGAGCTGCTTTGCAAGCCCGGCGTGGCAAGAAAAAGTCCGGGTGCCTTCTCTTATAAAGCGTGGCCAGAGGAAGATGGCCAAAGCAGCACCCTGCACTTGAGTAATTTTGAAGTGCTGTTTATTAATCTTAGTGTATGATTACTGGCCTTTTTCATTATCTATAATTTACTTAAGAGATTTAAAAATCGAGTCATCTTGCTACCAGTATTTAGAAGCCAACCATGATTTTTATAACAATCTGCATCAAATTCATCTGTGCACCCAAGGTTAACCTCAACATTCCTCTAACAAACCTTTTCTGCACTCACAGGATATGCCAGGCGCTAATTGAAGACAATTCTCTCTTCTTTTCGTCTCTCTTGAAAGTCAAAAGCTGTTAACACAGAGGATTGGTCTGTGTAACTACTTTCTAACTAAGGGCCTATGCGAGTTGAGTCCAGCAGTTCATGGCTGTATGTGGAATCCAGCGTTAGCTTCAGCGCTGTCACATTTAGGAAGATCTGGTTTTCATGGCTCAGTGGTGTTCAAGCATTAGTTTGAAAATGTGATCACTCTGAAATGACCAAGTCCCATTCAGCTAAGGAAAAGTGAGGGTTCTGTGGTTTCATGTTAGTTACCTTTTAGTTACTGTGTAATTAGTGCCAGTTTAAATGTATGTTACCAAAAATAAATCTATTTACCCCAGCTTAGATGTAGTATTTTTTGTATAATTGGATTTCCTAATACTGTTACTTGTAACCTCTGCGTTAAGGTGTTCTGGGTTTTTTAAGAAACTGTATTTGAAAATAAAAGTCCGATGGAAAGCAGCTGATCCTCTCCCCCTGTTCATTTGTAAGAGTCTGACCCATTCGAGTGACCTGAGTGGGCTGCACACCTGGGAGGAGGGTTTTTTTTTTTCCATGACGTTGCCGTAGGGATGAGAAAAGACAGCCTGCTCACACTCAAAGCTTCTGAACTGTTCAGTTGCCTTAAGTTCATTGCTGGACCCAGTTTCAAAACTTTAAAGGAAAAAAAAAAAAAACAAAACCAAGTAAAAGAAACTTTTTGTGTAAGTTTGGTTACCGTGTAGTGATCAGACTCCTGACCTGTGAACTTCTTGCTGTTCTGCAGCCAACTAAACTCTTTCTGTATTTTCATTTTTCCAACAACTAATAGAATAAAGGCAGTTTTCTAAGCTCCCTGTATCCTGGTGTCTGTATTCCTCACTCTGGGGGTTTGGCCCAGCGTCTGACCACCTGAGTCACAGCCTGGTTCTGATAACAGCTGCGATGGGATTCGCTGAGCAGTTGCAGGTGCTTTAACCCCCTCACAGGGGCTTCCATATGCCCTGCCTGGCCCTGCCCAGCCCCTGTGCTGAGCAGTGAAGCTTCCCAGGACCAGCGAGCAGTGGTTGACTTGAGCTGTGGCCGGTCCTGCCCGTGGTGGCGGGTGAGGCTGTGCAGGAAGGGGAGCGCGGCAGCGCTGCCGCAGTGGCACACGGTGTGCGATGGCACATGGCATGCGATGGCACTCAGCCTGTGATGCCACCCAGCAGTGTGTGATGGCACCTGGCAGTGTGCAACGGCACTCACCATGTGATGGCACATGGCAGTGTGCGATGGCACAGGGCATGCGATGGCACCCGGCAACATGCAATGGCACCTGGCAGTGTGCGATGGCACATGGCATGTGATGGCACCCGGCAGCGTGTGATGGCACATGGCGGCGTGTGATGGCACCTGGCAGCATGCCATGGCACATGGCATGTGATGGCACCCAGCAGTGTGCAATGGCACTCACCATGCGATGGCACCTGGCAGCGTGCAGTGGCACCCAGCAGTGTGTGATGGCACCTGGCAGCATGCAATGGCACTCACCATGCGATGGCACCCAGCAGTGTGCGATGGCACATGGCAGTGTGCGATGGTACCTGGCATGTGATGGCACCTGGCAGCATGCAATGGCACATGGCATGTGATGCCACCCAGCAGTGTGCAATGGCACTCACCATGCGATGGCACCCAGCAGCATGTGATGGCACCTGGCAGTGTGCGATGGCACATGGCATGTGATGGCACCCGGCGTGCCACTGCGTGTGTGAGCAGTCACACAAGGCAGCATGCTTCCCTGTAACCTCCTGGCCTGGGTTGGGCTGGGAGAGAGTTAATGTGCTTTCTAGGAGCGGGTGGGTGCGGGCAGTGCTGGTAACACAGGGCTGGTTTAGTCCTTTCAGTTGTTCATATTGCCCTGCTAATGAGAAGGGGGGGCACCCACACAGGGAGCTGGGGGGACACAGCCAGGACAGGTGACCCCAACTGGCCAGAGGGGGTATTCCGTGCCAATTACATCATGCTCAGACAGGGGGCTGGGGAGGGGAGGAGCACAGGGCTCCAGGAGCGCAGCCCTGGGGACGGTCCGGCTTTGGGACAGGTCTGAGCTGTGGGGTCGGTGAGGAACCGCTTTGTGTGTCTCCAGTTCTGTGGGTTTTGCTGTAACGTCCCGTTAGTGTGATTTCTCTGTCCACTGTCCCAACGACCCACCCTTATCCCGACCCACGAGGGGTGGAGGGGTTTCAGAGTTTCTTTTTCCTCCCCTTTCCCCCAATCCCCCCCACACCCCCTTAGAGAGAGTGGCTGTGTGGTGCCCAGCCCTGGGCTGAGGCAAACCCACACAACCTCTGAGTGCTGCAGCCAGCAACGGGCTGGAGGGACCAGGCTGCTGTGCTGGAGAGCTGAGGGTGCTGCTGGGCGGAGGTGAGGGAGCAGCGGGTGCACTGCCACGCTTGCTCTTGCATTTACTGAGCTGAGCTGAGCCTGTGGGGCTGGGCAGGAGGGAGGCTGCTTGCTGGCCACAGTCTGTGTAGGAGCACCCAGCACCACCAGGTACAGCCTAAAATACACCAGCGTGCTCTTTTCTTGTTTTCCTCTTTTTTCCCCCCTTTTCCACAATGTTCCTGATTCCTTTTCCTGCAGCCGAGGTGAAACAGAGCCAGGCCATGGGAGCACCCCACACCTCTGCTCCTTGTGCTCCCTCTGCAGCCACCGACACCCCAGAAGGGAGCGTGTGGCCAGCCAGGCGGTGGCACTGGCTGGGTGCCCGTTGTCCCCCCATGCAGGGTGATGTGGTTGAGCAGAGCAGGAAGTTCCTCGCTGCAGCTGCAGAGCTGCTGGGGACGATGTCACCCTCTGGTTAGCAAGCTCGCTCTGCAGTTCCCTTTTTTTGGGGGGGTTGTTGTGGGGGGGTTGGGGGGCTGGCTGCTGTTGAGCAAAACTGGGGCTGTTCAGTCGTGCAGAGCTGCTGGGTTGCCGCTCTCTGGTCACGGTTACAGAGCAGCTCTCCAGGGCTTCTGAGTGAGGTCTGCGTGCTCCTCAGGCCCGGCGCATGGCTGGTGTATCCCCTGATGTGCTTCCACCCAGAAGGAATTGTTAGCCCAGTGTAAGCTCTTGCTCACCTACAGCACCACGCCCCCATCTCCTCTGCCTTCCCCACCAGCCAGCGTCAGGTTTCCTGGCCTGTCCTTCTCCAGGTTCAGACATGTTGCTCAGCCAGAGTCTCCCGTTTCATGTCCAGGAGCTGCAGCTCCCTCTCCTTGTCCCTCACACCACTGAGAGCGGGAGGCTGCTCAGCAGCACGTGGTCATTATCGGTCCTCCTCAGCCTTCCTGCTTTCCAGGGCCAGCAGCCTGACTCCCTGTGGGATCACAGTGCCCTGGAGGCACCTTTGTTCTGGGTGAAACTAGGCATACAGACAGAGTGGGCTTTGGAAATGAGAGCTCAGTGCTTACGGAGAGTGACCCAGCCAGGCTGGGTGAAAGGGGCAGGGGGCTGGGAAAACCAGGAGCTGAGCACCAGATCTCTGACCAGGGGAGGGAGCCCAGGTGAGTTTTGTGACCTTGGCCATTACTCACTTGCTCATCAGCAACGTTCTGACCTCATAGGACAACCATTGCTTGTTAGGCATTTCTAAAGGGGTCCCTTGAGCCTCTGGAGCTCCTGGCACATCTCTGGATCCAAGTTCAGCTGACTGTGGGATCTGTCCAGGCACTGGGTGTACCTATGAGCCAGCAAGCAAGTTCAACTCAGTTGGTTTCCTCAAAACTCAGTTGTCAAGGAAGGGAAATCCCTGACCTGCTCTTGTGTGAGCAGGGCAGGGGCCCAGAAGTGAGCTCCTACTTCACATGAGATCCCCAGCTCCGGCCTGAGGGCTGCAGGTGCCAGTCTGAGCAAGCGTCTGAAGTGGCAGCAGAGAGAAGCCTCTGTGGCACTGTGCTGGCCTCAGCCCTGAGGAGCAATTCCTCATCTTCAAAGGGCTGGGGCTCGCTGTGCCCAAGAGGCAGGTGAGGAGCCTGCGTGGACAAAAGCAAAACAAGGGTCATGTGGCTCCACTCATCCCCTCAGCCCTTCCTCTGGCTGCTCTGATCTCAGGACACTTGTTGCTCCTGTTGTCAGTGCTGCAACACGTTGCAAAACCTGCAAGATAATCGGGCAAGTCCCCAAAACTCAGCACAGCCAGGAACTACCCCGTTCCCTGTTGCAGGGGCAGGTGCCAATACCAGCCCAGAGCAAAACCCCTGTATCCTGCAGCTCCTGGGAGCCCCGAGCAGAGATGCAGCATTATATGGTGCCTGTTAGTGACAGCTGGTGTTTGTGATGAGGCCTCAAGGCCAAGCACAAAAGAGGACAGTGGGAGGGGGGGCCTGAGCGCATCCCCCCACACTTTGGGGCCTGAGCACCTCGGCAGGGAGCCAGGGCTGATAAGCAGCTGTGTGACCTTGGGGCTGCCACAAATGGAGCTCACATGGTGCAAACGCTGCCAAGAGCTTGGCTGGGGCTCGCTGCTCCCCCCTGGGAGCCATGCCGAAGCTCTTGGTCCCTGTTGAGCTGCGCTGGTCCCTGCTGGTCCCACCCATAGACATCACCCCAAAGCCTGACCACAGAGCTGCCTCTGCACACTGTGCTCTGGAGTAGGGCGATGCAGCGGCTGGGCTGTGCTTCCTGGCGTGGGCACAGGCAGCGCAGCGCCCAGGGCCGCCCTGAGAAGAGCAGTCACTACTCCATCACTGTGAGGTCCAACGCTGAGAATCCCGGGATGGGGAAAAGCAGCTGCTGAAGTCAAGGGGGGCACTGCCAGCCACCAAGAGGAGGGAGAATTATATCAGGCCACTGAAGAGGGGAGGGGTGGGCCCTCGTGGACAGCAGCTGTTCGGCTTCAGGGTGCCTCCTGGTCCTTCTCCCAGCAACAAACCAGTTTCTCTCCCAGAAGCCGCTGCTCCCGTTAGCAGCCGGGGCCTGGGAGGATGCTGCAGCCCCTGACGGTGCCGCCTCCGTACTCGGGGGGTCTCATCACCTCAAAGGTTTTAGCTCTGGGGCCACCATGTGTTCGTCTGACTCTGAGGATGGGTGACGCTGCCCGGGGATGGGTGCAGCACCCCGTTCCGAGCTGTAGCCGGGCAGAGAAGCGCCAAGGCTTCCCATGAGGCGCCGGGCCCCGCCAGCCCCGAGCGGGGCCCCCGGGGGCGAGGGGAACGCTGCCGCCCTGGGGAGGAGGAGGGACCGCGGCGGGGCGGGGCGGCGGCGGGGCCCGCCCGGCAGTGCTGGCCATGGCGGCGGCGGGAACGGGCACGGCGGCGGCGGCGGGGCTGGCGGGGCTGGCGGCGAGGCCGCTGGGCGCTGCGGAGCCGCTGGCGCTGGGCGCGCTGCGGGGGAAGGTGCTGCTGGTGGCCAACGTGGCGTCGCTCTGAGGCACCACCACCCGCGACTTCCTGCAGCTCAACGAGCTGCAGCAGCGCTACGGCCCCCGCGGGCTGCAGGTCCTGGGCTTCCCCTGCAACCAGTTCGGGCACCAGGTAGGGCTGGGCGGAGGGGCCGGGCCGGGGGGAGCGGGGCAGAGCCGCCGGGCCCGGTTTGGGCTCTCACGGGTTTCCCTCGGGGCGGGCCGGTTGGCTTTGTTTTCCTTAGGAAAATGCCACGAACGAGGAGATCCTGCGCTCGCTGGAGCACGTCCGTCCCGGCAACGGCTACAAGCCCAATTTCATCATGTTCGAGAAGTGCGAGGTGAACGGGAAGGGCGCGCACCCCCTCTTCACCTTCCTGAAGGAGGCGCTGCCCTTCCCGCACGATGACCCCTCCTCGCTGATGACCAACCCCCAGTACATCATCTGGTCCCCGGTTTGCCGCAACGACATCTCCTGGAACTTCGAGAAGTTCCTCATCGGCCCCGACGGCGTGCCCTTCAAACGCTACAGCCGGCACTTCGAGACCATCAGGATCCAGGAGGATATCGAATTGCTTCTGCAGAAGGTTCCCAAGGATGTTCTGGAGTAACGTGGTGCTCACTCGCCCGTGCTCCTCGCTCCCTGCTCAGCTGGCTGCCGGTGTCTGTCGCAGGGGGCTGCTGCCCTGGTGGAAATCCCAAGTGTCTCGTGCACGTTTTGCTCATGACAGTGCATCTTCTAAATTCTTGAAGTGTACTCGATGTTTTCAGAGGTTGCATGGGAATCTTTGGGAAACTACGCTGGGCCAAGCAGCTGCGAGTCTCAGTAGCTCACTGTGATTTCTCTGAATAAATAGTAATCAAAAGCGTACTTTCTTTAAGGCTGTGGCTTGGTAAATCTGTGGGAGTTGGGTGAAATGTGGCACCCGTGTTACTCGTTGATCAGCCGGTGGGTGCTCATGGTGGGGGGACTCAAACCACTCAGGCGTGGTGGTACAGTTAGGCTTAAGTCTGAACAAACAGCATCATGGAGCTCTGCAGGCTGTGAGCAGAGCCACATCTTACCCTGCACACAGCGGGCCTGGCAGAGGGGGAAGGCAGCAGGGAACAGAAACACCTTGCCAAACTGCTCGTGTGCCCTTGCTTGAGGCTTGCCTGCAGACCATGCCCAGGGAGAGGGCAGGGGGCAGCGGGTGTGAGCTGGAGCACAGGAGGTTCCGTGTGAGCATAAGGAAACTGTGTTGGTGGCAGAGCCCTGGGACAGGCTGCCCAGAGAGGGTGGGGAGTCTCCTTCTCTGGAGACATTCAAACCCACCTGGACGTGTTCTTGAGTGACCTACTCTAGGTGACCCTGCTCTGGCAGGGGGTTGGACTGGATGAGCTTTCGAGGTCCCTTCTGACCCCTGACATTCTGTGATGGTGAGGTGGCACGTGGGCAGGCACTGGCTGATGATCTGCCAGCATGGCTACCAACACAGGTTAACAGCTGCTCAGGCAGATGATGAGCAGTCCTGCAGCGCTGGCAGAGGGCTTGGGGAAGAAAAGCCCTTGGGCCTAGCCCCTCCCTCCCCATTTTCTGGCCTCCCTCAGCAGATTCCTGGGGGGACAGAGCCCTTGTCCCAGCGCTGCCGCTCCCTTGCTGGCTCAGCTGCCTCCCAGCTCCATCCCATTTTGCATCAGTGGCAGCCCGACAGGGACGTCCCCACACTCGCCCCGTTCTACACGAAGCCAGGGGTGCCTGTGTGCACCCCCAGCGCAGGGAGCTGCAGAGAACCAGTTCTCCTGTGTTCCCAGGCAGAATACCTGCCGCCTCCACCCTCCTCCCAGGGAGCCTGTGCCTTGCCTGGGGACAGGGATGACACATGACACACCAAGCGTGGGTGTGCTGGTGTTCGGGTGATATTTACTTCTTTGTCCTTCTTCCCCAATGCTATTTTCACTCCTGCCAGATGTTGAGCTGGCAGGTACTTCATGGAGCTGTTACAGTCATCCTGAAACCTTCCTGTACAGCCATCCTGGGTTCACTGCCTGCTGGTGCACAGCTGGAATCAGGACTGGGTTCCTCCCGCACATCACAAGCCTGTGCCGAATTCCACCGGACACCTTCCTGCCCCGTGGCTCAGGTCCTTCTGCAGGTAAATGTTTACTCTTGAAATGGCTCTGTGAGCACATTTTCATTACAAAGCCATTCCCTGCAAGGCCTCAGGAGCACTAAGGCACAGGAACCCAGGCTTTCCAAGGCCAGGTGTCACTCCCAAGCATTACTGCACTGTTGTTACAAACACTTGGGATTCCAGGGGCTTTTGGTCGGGTTTTTCCCCATTCCTAGCCTCTCACCTTACGAGTTGACGGGCTGCTTTGTTGCTGTACCTACCTAAAAGGCTCCCTTCCCAGCTGGCTGAGGCACTGGGGCTCCACCCTGCTTGCTGCTACCCCTGAGTCATCCAGCTTTGAGCTGGGGTTGCGCAAAGCCTCACCGGGCTGTTTCTTCACTTCCAGTGCAGCTCTGGGGAAGAAAAACAGGATGTTTTCAGCAGCTATTTCAGCTCTGGAGCAGAAGCTGCTTGATTTGGGGGGGGGAGGAGTATTTTTTTCAGTTAAATCAACTTCCCTCATCAAGGCAGGATGTTGAAATAGTGCACAGAGCACAGGGGATGGTGGGCAGCAGGAACTTGTGGCGTTGGAAAGTCTTTCTGGACACGAGCCGTGGCACTTCCTCACTCCCCACCCAGGGAACTCTGCCATTGGAGCAGGACCTCCTTGGCTTTGCCTGTCCCTTATCAACCCACAGCCCCTGTGGGGAGCAGCCCCTAAACCTGCTGCTCTTCCAGCCCTGGCAAAAAGGGTGTGTGGCTGAGCCCATCAGCACTTACACCCTGCTTACTCAGTGCTAACGGCCAAGGGATTTATTTGCCTTCCGGCTGCTGGGGCTGTGCTAGCAGAAAAACAAAGCAGCAGCTCCCAGCCAGATAAGCCACACCAGCAGTACAGGGACGTGATTGCAGGGGGAAAATGAGCCCTGCCAGCAGGAGAGGGAATGATGCCTCCCAGCCTTGTCGCTCCCCCACGCAGGCTCTCACTCCCAAACCTCGGGGCCAGAGGGGATGAAGGTGTTTGAGTTTCAGCTCTGCGCTGTGGGGAGACCTGAAGGATCCCAGGTGCTGCTCAGGCATTATAAAATGTCCCAGTTCTATTTCTGTAATTCCAGGGAGGAACAGACAGCGTCAGGAGGAAACCTTAAAATAAACATGACTGCTTTAGCACACTTGGATGCTTCAGTGGCCTTTCCTCATGTCCTGTGTCACACTCTGCTACTCCCCATTACAACACTGCCCCTGCAAACAGCTAATCCCTCTGGTAGTGTTCCCCCTGCTTGGTCCTTCCCCCACGCATCAGAGTGCCAAACAGCCCCCTTCCCAAGAGAGTGTTTGGCCTCCTGTGGCATGGGGCTTGGAGGACAGAGCTTGAAGCACTGCTAGGTTGATAGATAAGGCGATGGAGCCTTCAGGCTATAAACCATGGGGAAACTAAACAGAGGTGGCAAGATTGTAATAAACAAAGTTGTGGCCCCCCTGCCAGGGCAGGCTGCAGAGGGAGCCTCTTCCTTTGTTAGCCTGCTGTCCAGTGAGGTTTTAGAAGCTGTATTAGCACGATAAGATAAAGCTGCTGGTGTGACAGTAGGCTGCTGACCAACCAGATGCAGCCCCACAAGCAGTGTAAGTAGGAAAGGACCAGTGTGTTTAAAGCACACAGGCTTCTGAGGAATGATTTTATACAGCAAATGGACTTTTGCTTGCATCAAGCTGTGTCCTGTCTCTCCGTCAGGGCAGCCTCCCCCCTCCCAAGGATTCCCTCCCCCTTTAGCTGCTGATAGTTGCCATCAACTTCTTAAAACTTTCAACAAGTTCAGGTATTTGAAGCTGTCAAGAAAGTTAACTAAGCTGCATGGAAAACTATCCTTCCTGCCCCAACTGCCCCTTCCCGGGGTCCCAAGCACGTCCCAGGTGATGGCTGACCAGATGTAGTGCTCAGAAGTGGCTGCCCAACAGAAATGGTGTCAAGCAAAGCCTCAGACCTCTTGCACTCAGTCTGTTAAATGTTCTTTCAGCTATTTAAAATCCCTTTCTCCCCATGCTAAACTTGGCCGTGCCCGCTAACATTTAAGATAGCTCTTAGTCCCCGTGTTTGGGCATTGCCATCCTAAGGCAGGGAGGAACCCGCCTGCCTCCAACCCAGTGGCACTTGAAAGGGCTTTGTCCCTGCTGGCATCGCTCTCGAGCTGCCATCAGCTTCAGGTGGAGACAAGGGCAGGAAGGAGAATCACAGAATCACAGAGCTGTAGGGGTGGGAAGGGCCCTCCAGAGCCCATGGGGTCCAAGCCCCTGCCAAAGCAGCTCCCCAGCTCATATTGCACAGGGCGGCGTCCAGACGGGGCTGGAATCTCTCCAGAGATGGAGACTCCACACCCCCTGGGCAGCCTGTCCCAGGGCTCCCTCACCCTCCCTGGGGAAAAGTTCTTCCTCTGCTCTAACTTGCAGCCATTGCCCCTTGTCCTGTCCCCACAGACACTGAGAAGGGGCTGCCCATTTCCCCCTGCAGCCCATCCTTCAGCTATTGATAAACATTAATCAGGTCCCCCCTGAATCTTCTTCTCTCCAGGCTGAACAGCCCCAGCTCACTCAGCCTTTCCTCACAGGGGAGATGCTCCAGGCCCTTAAGGGAGGCTGGAAGGAAAGTGCTCAGGAGGACAGACACCCTTCTCTACACTGACACTGTAACGTCATTTCCCAGTGCTGAATCAGAAAGCATCGATCCAGGTCATTTTAATTTACTACCCTATTAGGAGGAGGTAATTTATTAGTAGGGTGAAGTCAGCCACAGCAGCATTACCTCAGCACCGCTGACTCATTGCAGGAACACACCCTGTATTGCCACAACAGGGTGTAGGAGTTCCTTGAAGCCCAAGGGGGCCCTGCCCTTTGAGAGAACCAGCAGTATCAGGACTCAGCTCCTGCTGGGAGGAGAAAATTGTCACTTTTTTCAGTGTTAACTGGATGGACAGTGGGATTGAGCACACCCTCAGCAAGTCTGCTGACAGCACCAAGCTGTGTGGTGAGGTTGACAGGCTGGAGGGAAGGGATGTTGTCCAGAGGGAGCTGGACAGGCTGGAGAGCTGGGTCTGTGCAAACCACATGGCATCCAGTGAGGCTGCACATGGGTCAGTGCAGTCCCAAGCACAGCTATAGGCTGGGTGGGGAATGGATTGGGAGCAGCCCTGAGGAGAAGGATTTAGGGGTGCTGGGGGGTGAGAAGCTCAAAGGGACCTAGTGATGTGTGCTTGCAGCCCCAGAAAGCCCCCTGTGTCCTAGGCTGCATCAAAACCAGCGTGACCAGCAGGTTGAGAGAGGGGATTCTGCCCCTCTACTCTGGTGAGACCCCCCTGCAGCACTGCAGCCAGCCCTGGGTCCCCAGCACAAGACACATGGAGCTGTTCGAGTGAGCCCAGAGGAGGCCACACAGATGTCCAGAGGGCTGGAGCACCTCTGCTCCTCAGGCAGAGAGAGTTGGGCTGGCTCAGCCTGGAGAAGAAAAGGCTCCGGGGAGACCTCAGCCCTTTCCAGTACTTGAAGAGGCTACAGGGAAGCTGGAGACAGGCTGTTCACAAGGGTGTGTAGTGACAGGACAAGGGGGAATGGCTTTTAACTGAAGGAGGCTAGATTTAGATTAGATATTAGGAAGAAATTCTTCTCCATGAGGGTGGGGAGGTCTTGGCACAGGGTGCCCAGAGAAGTTGGGGCTGCCCCTGGATCCCGGCAGGGCTCAAGGCTGGGTTGGATGGGCCTTGGGGCACCCTGGGCTGGGGGGGGGTGTCCCTGCCCATGGCTGAGGCTTGCAACTGGATGGGCTTTAAGGTCCCCTCCAACCCAAATTGGTCTGTGATTGTGTGACTTGCCCTGCTGTCAAAAAAATAAGAGGCCTTTAGCATTTACCTTGTATTGCTGCAGGTCTGGCAGGGAGGAGGTAAAGCCCACGTGCCCACCCCCCTGCCAGACACCAGCTGCCAGGAGAGTGCTCGCCTGCCCGGACAGTCACAGCCCCCACACATCCCCCCTGCCTTATTTTAGGTGGCCTGTTTGGTGCAGCAGTCCAAAGTAGGTTTTTAAGTCTCGAAGTGACCACCTGAACCCTTTTTCCCCACTTCTGAACCACAGGCTCACAAGCTGGCACAGGCTCCTCCAGCTGGACACGGCAATCGAATGCCTCAGTCTCTTCTTGGGAGGGTCTTGAAAGAGTTGTGGGGCTGTGGCACAGGCTGCCCAGGGAGGGGCTGAGTCACCTTCCCTGGGTGGGTTTAAAAAAGGGGAGATGAGGTGCTCAGGGATGTGGTTTAGCTGAGGATGGGAATGGTTCTAGTCACGAGTGGCGTCCCCCAGGGCTCAGTCCTGGGTCCAGTCTTGTTCAACACCTTTATCCATGACCTGGATGAAGGGATTGGATGCTCCCTCAGTCAGTCTGCAGATGACACTAAACTAGGAGGAAGTGTTGATCTGCCTGAGGGTGGGGAGGCTCTTCAGAGGGATCTGAACAGACTGGACCCATGGGCTGAGACCAATGGGATGAGGTTTAACAAGGCCAAGGGCAGAGTGCTGCACATGGGACAGAACAACCCCCTGCAGAGCTACAGGCTGGGGGAGACTGGCTGGAGAGCTGTCAGGCAGAGAAGGACCTGGGGGTGCTGGGTGGCTGCAGGCTGAACATGAGCCAGCAGTGTGCCCAGGGGCCAGGAAGGCCAATGGCATCTTGGCTTGTGTCAGACACAGTGTGGCCAGTAGGTCTGGGGAGGGGATTGTGCCCCTGGACTGGGCTCTGGTGAGGCTGCACCTCGAGTGCTGGGTCCAGTTCTGGGCTCCTCACCATCAGAAGGACATGGAGGGCCTGGAGCGAGTCCAGAGAAGGGCAACCAGGCTGGGGAAGGGGCTGGAGGGCAAATCCTCTGAGGAGCAGCTGAGGGAGCTGGGGGTGTTGAGCCTGGAGAAGAGGAGGCTGAGGGGAGACCTTCTCCCCACCTACAACTATCTGAAGGGAGGTTATAGAGAGATGGGTGATGGTCTCTTCAGCCAGGGGACAGGAGATGGGACAAGGGGGAATGGCATGAAGCTGTGCCAGGGCAGGGGCAGATTGGATGTTAGGAAAAAATATTTTACTGAAAGAGTTGTGAGGGCTGGAACAGGCTGCCCAGGGAGGGGCTGAGTCACCTTCCCTGGGGGTGTTCAAAAAAAGGGTAGATGAGGTGCTCAGGGATATGGTTTAGTTTAGGATGTGAGTGGTTGGACTCGATGATCTTAAAGGGCGTTTCCAACGTGGTGATTCTGTGATTCTGTGGTTGGACTTGATGAGGGGCTGAGTCACCTTCCCTGGATGGGTTTAAAAAAGGGCAGATGAGGTGCTCAGGGATATGGCTTAGTTTAGGATGGGAATGGTTGGACTTGATGATCTTAAAGGGCTTTTCCAACCTGGTGATTCTGTGACTCTGTGATTCTTTCCAACCCCCTGAGCGCTCCCCAGCTGGCTCTCAGACCTGTTCTCCCACTTACTCCTGTGGAACAATCCCAGCCTCCTTTCCTCACCCGTGCTCTGGCCAGAGGGCTCCACGAAGCCTCATTTACACCAGGAAACCTCACCCTGCCATCCCCGGGCACCTCTGCCACCTGCTCTGGAGGAGGCTGCCTGGGGAGGGGGGCCCTCTCAGCGGGGCCCACCTCCTGGGGGGTCAAGGTCTCCTGCAAGGCAGGTTCCTCCTCCAGGCTTGCTCTCAAGCCTCCCTGACTCCTCTCAGCCACCAGCCCCGGCTGCTCTCCGGCCCCGGAGGCCCCACAGGCCCGGATAGGGGGGCGTCCGCCCTGCCGGCCCCTCGGCACCAGCAGGGGCTGAGCACAGTGAGGGAAGGGAAGGGAAAGGAAGGGAAGGGAAGGGAAGGGAAGGGAAGGGAAGGGAAGGGAAGGGAAGGGAAGGGAAGGGAAGGGAAGGGGAGGGAAGGGGAGGGGAGGGGAGGGAAGGGGAGGGAAGGGAAGGGAGGGGAAGGGAAGGGAAGGGAAGGGAAGGGAAGGGAAGGGAAGGGGAGGGAAGGGGAGGGGAGGGGAGGGGAGGGGAGGGGAGGGGAAGGGAAGGGAGGGGAAGGGAAGGGAAGGGAAGGGAAGGGAAGGGAAGGGAAGGGAAGGGAAGGGGAAGGGAGGGGAGGGGAGGGGAGGGGAGGGGAGGGGAGGGGAGGGGAGGGGAGGGGAGAGGAGGAGGGGAGAGGAGGAGGGGAGAGGAGGAGGGAAGGGAAGGGGAGGGGAGGGGAGGGGAGGGGAGGGAAGGGAGGGGAAGGGAGGGGAGGGGAGGGGAGGAGGGAAAACGGGAGGGAAGGGGATGTAAGGGGAGGGAAAGGGAGGGGAAGGAAGGGAAGGGGAGGGGGCGAGCAGGGCAGGAGGGGCGGGGCCAGCCCGCCTCCGGGAGGTGGCCCCCAAGATGGCGCCCGCGTCAGCGGCCCCTCCCCGGCGGGCGGCCCCGCCCAGCCGTCCGCGGGCGCGCGTGCGGGGCGGGGCGGGAGCGGCAGGCTGCGTCAGCGCGCATGCGTGCGCGGGCCGACATCCGGCCGCGACGGGGCTGGCGCACGGACATGGCGGCGGCCGAAGGCGGCGGCGGTGTCGGTGTCGGGGTGCGGCCGGACGCGGCGGCGCAGCGGGCCGAGCTGGGGCCGCTGCTGGCCGCGGCCCTCAAGCCGGGGGAGTCCTGGTGAGCGCGGTCGACCGGCTTTCTCTGCCCCTTTCCCCTCCGGGCGGCGGGGCCTGCGGGAGCGGGCCGGGCCGCGCCGCCGCTGAGGGGGCCGTGCGCCCGGCGCCGTGTGTTGCAGGTACCTGGTGGACAGCCGCTGGTTCAAGCAGTGGAAGAAGTACGTGGGCTTTGACAGCTGGGACATGTTCGGCGTGGGCGAAGCCGGCCTCTTCCCTGGGCCTATCGACAACTCGGGGCTCTTCGGCGGTACGTGGTGCCCGGCGGGGCCGGGGCCGCGGGCGGTGAAGGCCTGGTGCTGGGTGAGAAACGCCCTTGCGCAGCCGCCTCGTCCTGCGGCTCTTCTGGACTCGTAAGTTCCGCAAGGAACAAGCGGCCCTGGCCTTGTCAGCGCAGGGGCTGGTGTGGTTTCTGGCTCCCCAGAGGAGCGCCGGGGTTTCCCGGGTTCCCAGCAGTGTGTGTGTGTGGTTGGGGGGGGGGGGCAGGCCTTGAGAAGAAAGGATTCCATTCCGTGCCACGCAGCCTTATGTCTGTCTCTCTTTTAGATCCAGAAACTCAGAGTTTAAAAGAGCATCTCATTGATGAGCTGGATTACGTCCTGGTTCCCACTGAAGCCTGGAATAAACTAGTAACGTGGTATGGCTGCATAGATGGACAGCAGCCTATTGTCAGAAAAGTAAGTCTGGGTGGACCAGGTTCTCTTCAGCCAGCCTGTTTATTTTGCTAGATGTGAGTTAAGGCAGGAACCTCATCAGCTCTTTGGGAATAATAATAATGTGAGGTGTTTCTGCCTTGTTTGAAAGAATGATGTTCCAGTGTTATGCTTAAAATGCCTGAACCTTTTGTGGTTCTTAGTGAATGGGTTGTTTGGGATGAGAACCATGAACCTTACTCTGATTAGCTTCTTTATGATTGTTTGGGCTGGTGCAGTG